>OX381617.1:0-10000000 GCA_947459985.1 Diloba caeruleocephala | reverse complement strand
TATAACTCAACTACATAGGTAGGTAATTAAAATACAGAGCCAGCCTACGTATTGAAATAACAGATAAAGGTATTACCTAAGATGTCTTTATAAGTGTAGAGGCGTTGCCCGCGAGTATATTTAGTCGCGCACAGACCATTGTCGTGGCTCGATGTAAATCATAAGCGTAATTCAGTAGCATACTGCGAAAAAATAATGCCATCCTGTGTTTATAGAGCATACACAAAGTATACTGCTATTGTGAGAGAAAAAGACGTTTTATTTCAAAACTTGCTGGGACCCGCGGTTTCACCCGCGTTTAATTTAAAAGAAATTTAAAGTTCTTCGACTTGACATATAATATATATATATAAGATTTCAAGGGTTTTATTTTTTTTGCGCGGAACCCTAATTATTCTATACTATTCTAAAATAAAAGTAGCCTAAGTAATTCCTTATAACATCAGCTATCTGTGAAAGTCCCGTCAAAATCGGTCCAGCCATTTCGGAGATTACCCGGAACAAACAGACAGACAGACAAAAAGTTGTTTTTTGTTATATGTACCATATATACTTTCATATGCATTTAATAAAATGTTGCTGTTATTTTTAAATTACAAACAGACACTTCAATATTATTTATTTGTATAGATAAATAAATACGTAACGTAAATCGATAAGTATTGTAAATAATTATTAGTATTTTGTTTTACTTTTTATTACGCGGTCTATTGGCGGCCAGCGCGCCGTTTTGTAGTGCCATAATGTTCGTATATGGCGCTTCTATATGTAAAATGTCATTGGGTATTACCTATTTATTTAAAAAGTTAAGGCTTATGCACTTTCTGGCCGAGCACACACTAGTTCTAAAAATATCAAAATGCTGTTTACACACTCTATTAAAGTTTCTACTTGCACGCACGATGGAACAATTTTGTCTGTAGTTTGACGAAGCAAATGGCACACGTAACGGTGGATTAAACCGTGTTGATTTGCATGGGACGTTAAAATAGCATTTCGATGAAAAAATCAGGGCTGTTTATGTCATTATTAAAGGTTTTTAATAAAAATACGCAGTCGGAGATCTCACGACGATTAATTAATGGTAAAAGACGATATTTCTAACAGAGGCTAAGATGGTTACTGGACTGATCCCAATGATACGGTACTTTTTGATGAAAACATAAATATTTTAACATAAATGTATTTATGAATATCAGTTTAACCGTATTGTAGTGATTTGGTAACAAACGTCCAATCTTTCGCAAATTCGCAGGCAAAAACACATCGAAGAATGTTACCAATTTTGTATTTACGTGCTAATTGGATATCTTCTTCCATTCTGTATGGTGTGGCGGTTTATTAAGAGATCTATGTTAACGTTATGTGCTGTTCTCATGATGAATGCACTTTTATTAGTATTACGGCATTTTTTTCCAACTACACTATGCTTGTGCCAGGAATATGGTTACAACAACACTATTACGTCGACTAATGGAATACAACGTAAGTTTCAGCAAGTGTTACAATAGTTTCACACTCGTTATTGACATGCCTGTTTAAGTTTCTTCAATTCCATTTATTTGGCACGTAGGTATGCTAATTTCCTCTCCATGCTGACGTCACGGAAATCTCCATTACTGCCAGAGTTAAAATTTTAATGTTTTTATATCCAATCATTGCAGCTTAGCTAGTGAGTCAGTCATTTCACCCGTGGATTTATGATACAAACTCAATTTTACTGTTTGGGAATTATTACGTGCATACATTAGGAAGAGAATAAAACTGAAGACGGTCTGTAGTCTAAGTGTAAGAGCATTTGAAGATGGTAGTGATTGAGTTGATAAATAAGGAAATCAAGAGGGGAGAGAATGTAATAATTTATCAGAAACAAATTTTGCAGTTTTACTGTTATATCAAAGCTAAATTCTATTAAACCGGGTCTGATGAAGTCTTATTTCCCTTTTTAGACGAGTCTATAAAGTTACAGAATGGTTACATGTACTTCATCCCATACCCTGATAGCTTCAGCTGTTAGCGGTATTTTGACAGTCAGACACCAAAGTGTCCTTTCGTGGTTTTTTATACATTTAGTTTTTGATCACGGGTACGTCGCTGTATTACTCGTGTCAAAATAAAGACGTCTCGATAATACAAACTTTAACGTCTTTTAAAACAAAATTAGTTGCACACTTGGTAGCTGCTTATTACTTTAGAAATTGGATGTGGTTTTGAACAATGGATGTCTCATAATAATGACTATTATGAGACAAAAACGTCATGATCTGAAAAAATATTGTTTGCCAGTTACCATACATTTGTTGAACGAGCTGTAACAATACGTAATCCATATTCATGAATGATGTCTCCTAATGACGATTTTCAGTTTTTATTGAAGTAAATTAAGCTTCAGTTTTTATTAAATTTTGCTACTTACCTTTGCACCTAAAATGTGTGAAGTTTGAAAAATTACTTGTTAATCACCATTACTTTTATAAAGTTATGTTCGTATATATTTTAAATATTCTTTTGTAATGGTTATAGCATAAAATTTCATTACGGTATGTTCGGATCCGATATACAAAGATTTACTCAATACGCATTGGAGATTAAAAATGTTGTCGACAGTTTTATTCAGTAGTAGTCCAACAGTAACACGATAAAATAAATTATAAATAGATTGAAGACGTAAATAAACACAGAGACAAAAGCTATGCTATTTCGCTCGACTTTAGTTATTGTAGAAATACCGCTTCGATGGAACAACGGATTGATACGGTATATTAACCGAACTGTACTGGTACTGCTAGGTTTATTGTGAAGAGTCTGGTTAGGTAGATATCATACCACTGCAGTGCCAGATATACTCACCAACCCGACTGCCAAGCGTGGTGAGTACTGGCAAATACCTCCCAAAATGATGACACAGTTGTGAAAATCTATGGGGGAGGCCTTTGTTCAGCAGTGGACGTATAAATGGCCGATATGAATACAAATATTTGTTCCATGCGGGAATCGAACCAGCGACCCAGAGCGCACCAGTCGACTGTATCAGCCACTGCACCAATCGTGCCGCCTTTTGTTAAGCAGCCGCCGCAATTTGTTAGCTAATTATATATTTTTTATCCTATCAATCATTAAGTGGAGTGAATTCATCATCATCATCATATCGGCCATTTATACGTCCACTGCTGAACAAAGGCCTCCCCCATAGATTTTCACAACTGTGTCATCATTTTGGGGGGTATTTGCCAATACTCACTACGCTTGGCAGGCGGGTTGGTGAGCGCAGTATAGCTACCGTTTCACAGAAGGGACGCTGCTGCCCATCCCTCTGGTTTAGATTCCCTTAGTCGCCTTTTACGACATCCACGGGAGGAGATGGAGTGGTGCTATATTCTTAATCCGGACACCACACGGAATGAATTATTTGGACCATATTCAACAATGATTAACATTGTAATGTTAATGTTGTATTCTAACTAAAATCGGTTATAAATCATAATACGATTGATAATATGATGAAAATAATAAAGCTATTCTTTGAAGTCCTCATAACTATTGCATGGCCTATTTCTCTTGACACGAATTGATCGCAGATCGCAGTTCGGCGTTGTTCCCGGTCGTGCGATAGAGTCACCAATTTTTCGCTTAAAAAGATAACTAAGTATTATTATTCTAGTCGACATACATTATCCACTAGAGTTTTAATAGGTACCTAGTTGCGTAAACTTTTAGACCGCAATCGTACATGAGAGAGTGAGACCACTTCTTAAAACCTTAACTAGGTAGGTATAATAAAAAACTAATATGCAGAGCTGCATATTCTATTATTATTTTTACGGAACTAGCTATAAGTACAATAAACAAATAATATCCTAAATAAAAATAAATTGAGATGATTTTTCATCCTCTGTCAAGAAATTTCCCTGGCGTGCCAACAAGAGCGAGAAATCAAAATAATGACTTTTAAAATTGCATTGTTTCTAAACATCAACAAGTGTTGAACATGAGCCAGTAATGTAGCATCATTGTTATATTTTTATAACCCCCTCCTTTCAAATTATTTTGCTGTTATTTTCATTGACCAAAATGTATGATTGTTTTAGCCTCATAAACAGGTGGTATCGATTCATTATTACTTCATTTTTATAAAGTTATTCATTGACAATATTATTCAGTCTGAACTTGTGGTTTCTACACTCAAGACGTCTTGAAAATGGGAAGAGTTCGCGAAATTACCGCCGAAACGCGATCTGACGTCATTGTTCTGTACTATAATAACGAAGGCAAATCGGTTGCCGCCTAGCTTCCTTTATTATCGTAGTAAACGGAATATATGCCTAACAGCATTAGTAATTCTCGCCAAAATAAACAAAACACGGTTGGTGCAGTGGCTGATACAGTCGACTGCTGCGCTCCGGGTCGTGGGTTCGATTCCCACACGGAACAAATATTTGTATGATCTGCAGATAGTTGTTCCGGGTCTGGGTGTATTGTATGTGGAATTCATGTCTGTAAACGCACCCACGACACAGGAGAAATACTAGTGTGGGCAACGTTTAAAAAAACAAAAAAAAAAAAAAACAAAAAAAAAAATGTCGATCGAAAGCTTACAAAAGTACTGACTGCAGTAAAAAGATAATTGCGGGTAGTTAAGTTTGGTCAAATTGCTGTCCGAAAACTTCTATTAAGTCCACAAAACATGAAGAAACTGATGCTGTGGACTCACATAGATTGGACAAAAGAATATTGTAAATATTTGGTTCAAAGAAAATAATTTACGTTCGTGCAGTGTCGGAGAAACGATGATGCCACATTGTGTGGTCCCAACCGTTAAGCACGGTGTTGGTTCCATTATGGTCTGGAGTAGTTTCGCGGGACATAGAAACGAATATTTCAAAAAGTTTTAAAAGGCATGGTTGGTCCAGAGGCTGATACAGTCGGCTGCTGTGCTCCAGGTCGCGGGAATCGATCCCGCACGGTACAAATGTTTGTATGATATGCAGGTAGTTGTTCCGGGTCTGGGTGTATTGTGTGTGGAATTTGTGTCTGTAAACTCACTCACGACACAGGAGTAATATTAGAGTGCGGCAAAGATAAAAAATAAAACTAGAACTAAACTCCATTCTATCCGGGCAAAAATGTATTGGTCATTTTCCATTAAGATAATGATCCAAAGTAAATAATGCAGAGTTTATTTAAAACGGAAAAAGTCTCAAGGCGTGTTGGAAACCATGGTATGGCTACCTATGAGTTTCAATTGAATCTGATCGCACTTTTGTGGGTCGAAAGAAGTCTTCGTGATCGATGCCTCTCTTCAATGAAGACTGAAGGCTTTCTACGAAAGCTGGAACAATGCCTCGTAAAAAACAGTCGCTGAACTGATTACACGTACGCCAAGACTGGAAAAAAGGTCATGTTAATGAAAGGAGGATTTTTGACGATATATCAGTTGTGTGTCCGTTTAAGTCTATTTATAAATTGTGCATATATGGTGTATATTTAAATGTATTCAGTTTGTGAATTTGTGCATTATACATGTACCAAAACTTAGGAAGTGGTTACACTTAACCTTATAATTAAAATATATAAGGCATTTGGAAATAAAACAATAAAACCTTGGAAATAATAGGTTACAGTTTTTGTCACTTTTGAGTACGCATTGTATCGTAAACAACGCTATCAAAACGCTTCGTGATTATTGTACTATGATATGATATTACTATGCTACTGCGAGCGATAACCTCATCCGTGTAGCGAAACAACAGCCGTTTAGTTTTTATTTATACTGCAGTTTTATGTGAAAACAAATGGTTTGTGTTTTTATTCAAATAGCGATGGATAGATAAAAACAATTATTTTATACTGAAATTAGTTACATCAATTGGAAAAAACTGAAAATTCATGAAAAGACCTACGCAAAATTCTAACGCTAAGGGTTCCAGATTCATGTACTGAATCCATGGGATGAGGTTTCTTTACAAAGTCACCTGCACCCGTTATAATAATTCCATCTTTTACTTTAATACCCGTTGGTTTTTGCGAAGTACCCGGGTTTTGGGCGTTTTATTTTCCTACTTCTCTGTCTATTTCTCTCTCTACTTGGTCTAAAACTTTTGGCCGGCAATGTGCATCAAGTGTACGTCCCGCTTTTCTCTACCTGAGCAGGCAGCAAATCGCATGAACGCGAAGGTAATCTAAGGCATTTTGTCCAAGTTTCTATACCCGCTGTTTGTGTCAAATGTAGCTGTAGCAGAAAGCGTAGCGTCATCGAAGTGTATTACAATGGTACTCACATTCTGATAAAGCTACTTTGCAAGCATAAGATCGCGTGTCGCTTCGTTCCAGTATCGTTACTGTGGACAAGAATTGTTCTACTTAATACTGATCATAATGTCCTAGTACTTAAACAAACTCATACTTAATAACGGGTTGTTAATGCATCACGATATGCGCAGAAATATTAAATATTGTAATATAAGCAAGAAATAATACTTGAATAATATGCAGCTATGTTATCTGCACTCCTGTCGAACCTTCAAGTAGATTTGGTCTTCCCCAACAGTGCAGACAGATTTTCTACTGTTTTTTTTCCGTCTAACTGAAAATAATAAACATTTGCAATTTAAAGTTTTTTTTTTGTTGCAGATGTTGCACAAACGCTATAGGCCCATACAGGGCTCTGGCGTCGGTACTAGCAAAGAGCCCAGTCAACTCTCTAGAGACACCGTCGATGCTATGCCGCGACTACCACGAGGTCACCGGGAACATAATCTGCCCCAATGTGGTGAGAGGTATCGACCACATGAGAGATCCCCGTCTCAATAAGGTAACTATGATGTTACATCCTTACATTTATGTCCTTTTAGTCAGTTCGTGGTTTTATATGGTTCAGTAACGTTTTCCTCACGGAAAAACGTTTTCCTAACGGAAAAACGTTTAGTTTGAGTGGGATGATAAGCAGTCAGTACCCACCTAGGGTACTTATTATTTCCCATCATCATCATATCAGTTAAATGACGTTCACTGCTGTACAAAGGCCATTGGGGAATCATTGTTTTTCACAATTGTGTCTTCATTGTGGGAGGAATCAGCCAGTACTCACCACGCTTGGCGAGCGGGTTTGTGAGCACAGTATGGTTACTGTTCCACAGAAGGAACGCTGCTGCCCTTCGCTCTGGTTTATAGGTCTTTAGTCGCCTTTAACATCATCCACGAGAGGAGATTGAGTGGTGCTGTGTTCTTATCGGGACACCACACTTATGTATTGTTCCTAGATCAAACAAGAAATAAATACAATAAGTTTAGTTACGATCAGTATAGTTTTCCCTCGTTTTCCTTAATGGCAGCGTCGCTATTCTGTAAGAATTCACTGGCCAACTCACTTCTGAATCCACAGTGAAATTTCTAATACCGTATTTTTTAACTATTAATTGCGGATGCATAAGTGAGTTTGCTTCACTAGGAAACCCACTTCTGGCTCTAGTGTGATCATACAAGGACCTGGAGCCTCCCTTAGGTGCCGAAGATGACTGGCCCAGTGGTTTTAGCCGGTAGGAGTCCGGCATGCCTCATCGTCCTTCCCAGGGGCGGAGGAAGTTAATGTAGAATTTCCACTGGGACCAATAAAAGAAAAAAAGGCAACCCACTTCGCAATGAAATCTCTAATTTCGTAATGTTTTAACTACTTTTCACTGCAGGTTCAGAAGTGAATTCTTACAGAATAATACTGCTGTATTGAACCCATTATGAGGAAAACCAGCATTGACGATTGTCTGTAGAATAAAACACGCCTGATCATAATTTATCTAGGAATTAAGAAACTTTATCAAATTACCAAGCATTACAAATCATATGCCGTGTGGTGCCGGCTTAGAATACCACCACCCCATCACCTCCCGTGGGTGTCGTAAAACTAAGGGTGACTAAGGGATTAGCCGAAGGATGGGCGGCAGCGTCCTTCGAGTACATTAACAACTCAACTGCGATCGCCAACCTGTCTGCCAAGCGTGGCGATTATGGCAAAACTCCCCATGAACCCACAACACATCCATATCGGTCGTTATGGTGATCTTTGGGGGAGGCATGTGTTCAGCTGTGGACTCATATACATATAGATTCCGGCCGAATGATCAAAATATCTATAATATTTAAGGCTATACTAATAACCTGTAAGATTTGTGTCTGTTAAGTGTTGACTCGATACAGGACAATAAAATAATCTGGTAAAAACAGTTAAAACAACAGTTAACACGGTTATATTATACTGGTACAATCAATTTGGCTAGAGGCAATTGTCCTTGCCCTTGTGAGAGTACACTAATATAGGAAAAGTAAAAACCGTGTAAAAAAGTGTTCTATATTTATTTAAGGGTCTCGCTTTCACACTGGAAGAGCGGCAGGCGCTCGGTATCCACGGTCTTTTGGCAGCAAAGTTCAAAACCCAGGAGGAACAACTGGATATCTGTAGAATATCCATTGACAGATATGAGGATAACCTAAACAAATATCTCTACCTCGTCGAGTTACAGGTGACTAAACATGATAAAGGTACCGTTGATTCTGTGAATCTATTTCTAGATAACTGGGTTGTGGATTTAGGTTTTGGTATGGGGCATTTGTCATCCTTACAAAATCTGTTTATAATTGGTATTCCAAGTGCTGGTTTAATGATCATCCAAATAGTTTGATAAAACATTTCAAGGTTGGATGTTTTCTTCCTGTGACTTTTCTGGTACAATAAAACCTGGGTTGTGAAATAAAAAATAAATTGGTTCAATTGATTTGGTGTGTCGGGCTTTATATTTAGTGGAGTTAACTAAAGGATAATGGTAAACTAACAATATAATTTTAGCAAGCGAGGTTTCGTTTCGGCGCTCCAGTCATACAAAGTATGATTGCCCTTTTTATTATGTACTAGTTGCACCCCGCGGTTTCACCCGCTATCCCACAGGAACTGTACATTTTCCGGAATAAAATAGCTTGGTATCATTTCGGAGCCGGAGTCCATATACTATCACTAAGCAAAAAACCGATCGGTTGTTCGGTTGCTGCGTGAAAGAAGGACAAATCAACAAACATACTGGCGTTGCTTCGTTTTAAATATTAAATTTCAGCCTGGCTGGAGGCCTCTTTTGGCTTCGCCAGAAATTACCGGTTAAGCAACCACATTTCCCTGAAATGTATGCGAGAAGCCCAACAAAAAAAAACATACTGGCGCATTTGAAATATTCTTAGCTAAACTCAATGCTTGGGCTGTGTGAATATTTCTTGAAAGCTCACGCTCTGATCCTATTGGACGTAATACCGTCATCAACTCTGTCTTAACCTTCGGGTAATACTGGCGAAGCTTCATTTATGACGTTCAAAACTAGATCAACATGTTAAATATTTGAGAAAATGGGTCTTTCAGTATATCATTACAAAATTCTATGCAAAAAATGTACATGTAATAACCAATAGTGTGGTGAATCGATCCTTGATATATATATCCACTTCTGGTATATATAACAGTTATCAAACAAACTGTTTAGAGCTAAACATGCAAGTAGTTCATGTATCGTTTAAGCTGTTTACTGGATAATTTGTACAAAGTGCTGTTGTGAAGTGGGTATTGTGTTTGAGTATAATTTTATTAATGGGCATCATTGCCTCTGAAGCCATTGACAAAATAGGCATGACTGCTGTTTAAGGTTCAATTTATTGCCTATTATTTTTCTGTAACTCAATTTTTTTTTTGGTTGATGCATATAGAATTGGTATGAGCGTGTACTATTGCTTGTTTTTAAATGTAAGACATCTGTAAATTGGTTTATATTAAACCGAACTACGAGCGCAATTTATAGAAAAGTCTATAATTCAAGTTCAAAGTAACGATTTCATTTTTATTGGAGTCTTAACTGATTAGTGAAGATCTCCATAGATGGATGTTACATATTATTATCACTATTGAGTTCTCAAGGTTAACCGGTACGAAGTTTGAAACGTCAAGTTTTTCTATGCCGTGATTATTAGGCAATCTTTGTCCATATAGAGGAAAGAGAGACGTTTTTATGTATTTAACTCAAAGTGCCTTATTCATTTACAGTTATATTGAATTATTGCAGGACAGAAATGAGAAGTTGTTCTTCAGGCTTCTTTCGGAGAACATTGAGAAGTATTTACCCATCGTGTACACTCCAACTGTGGGTCTGGCGTGTCAAAGATTCGGTCTTATCTACCGAAGACCCAGGGGCCTTTTCATCACTATCAACGATAAGGGGCATGTATTTAACATTCTTAAAAATTGGTAAGTGATATATTTTTTAAGGTAAAACACTTAATCGGATTAAATCGCGGATATTATTGATTTATGTTTTTCCCAACGTTTCGAACAGTTTTAGAGCAAGATCCCGTGAATCCCAGACCTTCGTTATTTTATAAAAGCTGAAAGTTAGTCAGCGCATGCTCCCAACACAGGTAAGAACGATGGGCCATTATGAAGTTTGGGTTATCGTGGCTTTGGCAGGTAAAATGTACAAAAGGTGTGTAACATACCGATCTAAATTCGTTAAATAATAAAGTGTGATGTTTTTGGTATTACCTTCAGGATATTATTAAAAATCACGTCATTCATTGCCAGACACTTAACATCGTGGCAACCCATTGCCAGACACCCTTAATGTTCATGAAAATATAATTCTACTTACGTTATAGTATAAAAGCTGATTTTTATATATAATACTTGGGTAATAATTAGATGATGTTCCCTCATTAGCCAGACATTCTTGATAGTTCCAACCCCTTGCCAGACAAGTATGTTGGGTAGCTATAGGAGCCAGCGCGAGGCAGTTCATATATGAGTGGGTGCGGGTGAGATGGCAAGTTAGGTCTATCGGGTCAGGTCTATCAGGTAAACGGTACTAACTGTTTACCTGCCAAAGCCACGATAGCCGAAACTTCATAATGGCCCATCGTTCTTACCTGTGTTGGGAGCATGCGCTGACAAACTTTCAGCTTTTATAAAATAACGAAGGTCTGGGGTTCACGGGCTCTTAGATTATTTGTAGAGTTCGTGGTCGCAGGATGACCAAGGTGACAAACGTCTTTACATATTAAAAAAACATTTGATAGATATAACTTTTTCAGAAACCTATAATATACGTGGTTTAATCCGTTTAATAGTGTTTTATTAAAATGCGTAATAATGGCGAAAACCTTTTTTTAAAATTCTATATGTGTCATGAGTTTGTTATAAACTTTCAATTCAGAGAGATATTCTATAAATTATTATTCAAATCAATTAATGGGGGAGGCCTTTGTGCAGCAGTGGACACCTTTGGCTGGTATGATGGTGGTTATTCAAATTACAGCTACAATAGATCTGTCTTTGATTACTATGATTTGTGTCGTGGATGTAGTTTACCGACATAATTTCACATTCACAGACTCGCAAGTTCTCTTCAGGCTTTCAGTTTAATTAAACGGTAATGCGGTCTACCTGTATTCTGATAAGACAGCTGCGATAAGGGTATAATTGGTTTCAATAAAGTGTGATTGTAGTCATAAAATTGTCATGCCATGTAGTCATTTTTTTCGGCGGTAGGTGTTAAATAAGTTTAGACGTGAATTCGTATTACTACTTTAATTTTAATATATTAAATTGAAGATTCCCTATTTTAACATCACAAGTTAGTGAAATAATCAGCAAATATCAAGTACTCACGTTGGTGACACTTCCAATGTAACACAAGCACTTAAATTGCAACACCTGCCAGCTATCACCTGCACATTTCACTTATCAATAGTCAATTTTCTTATATTTGATATTGGTTTACATAATGTCACAACTCGCCGACATACAATCTGCCCAGAAGAACTTGGAGGAGTGCTTCATAAAAAAAATGAGTGATCTTGAGTCTCAGATCCGCAGTGCTGCACCTGCTAAGGACACCGTAGCCAAGATTGCAGAAGAATTCCGGACATTCAGGGAGCTTATGTTTAGTATGCTGGGACTGCTTCGGAAGCAGATTAATGAATGCTCTAGAGTGGTTGATGGATTGGAGACTAGGAGCCGTCGTAAAGCACTCATCTTCACTGGGTGTCCTGAAACAGACAAGGAGGACTGCTGTGCCATCATCTTGGACACACTTAACAACAAGCTGGCTCTCAAAGACATCGCTGCTTCTTCTATCAAAGTGTGTCACAGGCTTGGAGCGCCCAATCAAGAGCATCACAGACCGATCTTGGTGAGGTTTTCTAACGTTGAGCACAAATTCGCCGTTTGGAAGGTGAAGTCAGCATTGAAGGGTTCCGCAGTAACCATCAAGGAGTTCTTGACCAGGTCCAGGCAGATAGTGTTCAGTAGGGCACGCCTACACTTCGGTATGCGGGCATGCTGGACACAAGATGGGGTCATTATTATCAGATCCCCAGATGGAAACCGCCATAAGATTACTTCCTTGGATGACCTCCACCCCTTGTTGGCGAGATACACAAGGAAGCCAGAAGATTCACCAGCTGTGACTGGCAACAAGCCCGAAAAACGGAGTGCCTAGGAACCAGTATCATCTGTTATCAGTGAATTGTTCCCCATAACATTTAAATCTCTGTTTATGTACGGAACACAAGTTTTATGGTACGTAGGTTGTCTTATATAATAATGAATATCATGCAGTCATACTGCAATGTTACTACTACCTCCTGCGTACAGTAATATTTGTTTTAATTATGTTTTTTACTTATTGTGAAGTCACAGAAACAACAAATTATATGTCAAATGTCACTTTGACATTATTATTGGTCACTTTTATGGTTGCGTTCCGTAACTTAATTGTATCATTGTAGGCATGAAGCTGTTTTTATTTTTTTCTATTTATAGTTTCGTTCCGAAATAATCTCATATTTCATCATTCATGTTTCTGTGATTTTACGAGTGTTTTTTTTCTTTGTAATTATATCCGTACAGTTAGTTTGCATTTTGGGTATGTAATATTTATATTTATAAGTAATGTAGGTACGGCTGGCGGGTGGTGCTGAGATGGTTGTGTTGTACCAATTTTGAAGGTAATTTACTGATAATTTATTTATATTTATATATATATTTTATTATTTTATTTATATGATATCTGACGACGATTCTTTTCATTCTGCCAATGAATCTGCGGACTCAACAGCTAATACAAGTTTTTGCTCGCTGACCAACACTCTTGGTGATTTTGTGTACCAAAGCTTTAGCCAACAAAATAGCAATTTGCTGAATGTGTGCCATATAAATGCCCAAAGCGTGCCTAGACATTATAGTGACTTATTAGAGGCGTTCAGTAGTGCCAATGTCCACGCAATCCTGGTCTCCGAGAGTTGGCTCAAACCTAACATTCTCTCTACTACTTACCCACTACCTGGTTTTATACTCATCCGGAATGACAGGACTGAAAAAGGAGGAGGCGGTGTGGCCATCTATCTTCGCAGTGATTTCCCGTATAAAGTCGTTGCCACTTCCCCGTCAAATTACTGTGCTTCTGCCGAGTATCTCTTTCTAGAGATTAGCGTCAAAGGGGTTAAAGCTCTCCTTGGAGTGGTTTACTGTCCTCCTACGGTTGACTACTTCTCTAATTTAGAATTGGTCTTGGAACCTTTGGGGTCGGATTATGCACATCTTGTCATCATGGGCGATTTTAATACAGACCTTACTCATAACTCCTCTCGTTCCTGTAAACTCCTTCATATCATTGAGTCAGCCAGTCTCCATGTCCTGCCACTCCAAGCTACTCACCGTAATATTACAGGCAATGACACTTGGCTGGACTTAATCCTTACATCCACTCCATCTCTTGTTTCCTCTCATGGCCAATATCCTGCACCTGGTTTTTCCCATCATGACCTTATTTTCCTCTCGTACATCCTAAAACCCCCAAAACCTATCCCTAAGGTACTGCACATGCGTTGTTTTGCACGTATGGATTCCGGGATGTTGCGCAGTGATGCTTCTGAGCTTGATTGGGAACACCTTATGGCAGCTAATACGGTTGATGATAAGGTTAGTATCCTGAACCGGATGGTTCTTGGTCTTTACGATGTCCATGCCCCTGTCAAGAGAGTAAAACTTAAGCGTCCACCGGTTCCTTGGATGACGAAAGGGATACAAATGGCGATGAGGCGTAGGGATCGCGCCTTCCGTAAATTTAAAAAGGATCGACGGGATGAAGATTGGTGTCACTTCAAGGCAGCACGTAATAGGTGTAACCAGATGATACGCAACGCAAAACGCCGCCATATTCTCGATAATATCTCATCTTCCTCTTCAGCCGATATCTGGAAGTTCCTCGGAACCCTAGGTATCGGCAAGCCGCGTCATGTAGAGTTCCCAAACACAATTGGATTGGACGATATCAACCGTCATTTTACCACTACTGTAAGTCTGGATCGCCCAACCATTTGTCAGACCGTCGACTACATCGCTGGCCTGTCTCGTGCTAATGTTGATTTCTTCCGCTTCTCTCCTGTCACCTCAGTTGAAATTAAAAAGGTCATCCTATCAATTAAATCCAAAGCTGTAGGCAACGATGACATTAGTCGCAGTATGATCATTTCAATCCTTGACTTTCTCCTACTACCGATCTGTCATATCATCAACTTTTCCTTTGACTCTGGACAATTCCCTTCTTTATGGCGTAAGGCTTTCATTCGTCCCCTACCCAAGTTTTCAAACCCTTCACTTCCGAACCATTTCCGTCCCATATCTATTCTTCCCTTCCTATCTAAGGTGCTGGAGGCCTGTGTCCACAAGCAGTTCTCCAGGTTTGTTTACAATAACAACCTTTTAAGCCCATTTCAGTCGGGATTCAGGCCGGGACACAGTACAGTTTCCGCACTCCTTAAAGTGACTGGTGACATACGGGAGGGTATGGAGAATACCAAAGTCACTGTCTTAGTACTCATTGATTTTTCTAATGCTTTCAATGCAGTCAGTCACGACATTCTTTTATCTATCCTTTCCTATCTTATGGTTTCTCCTGAGGCACTAGAGTGGTTCTCTTCTTATCTTCGGGGGCGTCAGCAGTCAGTTCGCGTTGACGAGACTTCGTCGAGTTGGCGCAACCTGGATGCTGGTGTTCCACAAGGCGGTATTCTTTCTCCATTATTATTTTCTATCTTTATCAACTTCATTACCCATAGTCTTCAGTGTGCGTATCATCTGTATGCTGATGACCTCCAACTGTATAGTACAATGTCTGTGGATAACTTGCCAGATGCAATCGACAATTTAAATAAAGATTTGGACGTCATCAAAAAATGGTCTGATCAGTTTGGCGTTTTCGTGAACCCCACAAAGTGTCAAGCCATAGTTATAGGAAGCTCACGAATGATGGCCAAAGTCCAGACAATATCTCTGCCAGACATTGTATTCAATGGTGTTGTCATCCCAATCAGCTCCACCGTAAAAGATCTCGGGTTACATCTCGACTCGGCACTTAACTGGCGACCTCAGGTTTCCAGTGTGAGTCAGAGAGTTACTGGTACTTTGCGTTCGCTTTACCGTTTGAAGAACTTTCTACCGACTAAAACCAGAGCAATGCTTGTGCAGGCTTTAATATTTCCTTTAGTCGACTATGGTGACGTGTGCTATTATGACTTGAACGCAGACTTACTTAATAAGCTCGACAGGCTTCTCAACAATTGCATTCGTTTTATTTTTAACTTGCGCAAGTATGATCATGTTTCGTCTTACAGGTCTCAACTCAAATGGTTGCCCATTCGGCAGCGAAGGAGTTCACGGGCTTTGACTACACTTTTCTCCCTACTTAACTCACCCACTCCCCCGTCTTATCTCATTCCCCACTTTCAATATTTATCCTCTACTCACGGTAGGAATTTACGTTCTTCCAACAATCTTCTCTTATACTGTCCTTCTCACAGTACTGAATTCGTTCATTCTTCCTTCCACATTCAGTCTATAATGCTTTGGAATGCGCTTCCTGTCGAAATCAGAATGGCTACCAGTAAAGACGTATTTAAACGAAATATCCGTAAGTATTTTCACAATAATTTGGCAAAATCATCTCAGTAATAATTTATCTATTTTATATATTTAATTATATATTATAGTAATATATATTATAATAGTAATATATTTATATATTCTTATTAGATATGCATGTATGTTTATTGTATTTATAAAATTTGTTTAGTCTGTTCACAGTTTATTTTCATAAACCTTATTGCACCTGCCATGTCATCTCTGCATCACCCTAAGGTTGACTGGTAGAGAATGCCTAAGGCATTAAGTCCGCCTATGTACATTTGTTGCATAAAGTTTAAATAAATAAATAAATAAATAAATAAAATCAGTTTTACTTTTTACAGTTTGGCATTGTCAGATTCATAATAGTCCTTATTTCATTATCATACAAAATAATATGCTATTATAACACAATCACATAGATATCTTAAATAAATGGTTTAAGAAGGTATGCTGCTATGCTGAGCTTAAACAATGGATAAGCAAAACAAAGATTTTGCCAATCTGTTTGTGCCCAATTATTGACGTAACAGGAAATATGGCGCGTTTGTGGTTCATGTCATACAGTGGTACGCGCTAACTCGCCTATGCTTTGAATCCTCACTGCAGTTATTGCCCTCTTGGATGCTGATGCACTTATTAGCGGGTACGCGCTATATAACACTTGTAGTAGGATTCAGTTATCTTGTTTTCGTGATTTCTTGAGGTTTTTTGCCTATTTTTTAACTTGTAATTTACATGATAGCAAAGGTATCTTTGGTATGTATATGCGTGATCTAAGTAGTCTCCATAATTACTTTATATAAACGGCAGAATGCCTGTGAG
This sequence comes from Diloba caeruleocephala, assembly GCA_947459985.1. NCBI lineage: Eukaryota > Metazoa > Arthropoda > Insecta > Lepidoptera > Noctuidae > Diloba > Diloba caeruleocephala. Next base: position 9,983,193 of record OX381617.1, on the reverse strand, counting down.
TAGTTGCACCATTTCTTTTTATTAGCTACACATACAAGAATGAAGCGGGCGGTGAAGAGTGCGAATGATAAATGCAGATTATTCTAAAATTTTACGTCGAACATGTAATAGAATAGAATAGAATATTCTTTATTGTACACTATTTCGAAAACAGCAACTAGGAATCATTCAATGAACAGTGATTGTGCGATGGGCGGTGTTATCGCTATTAACGATTTTTTACAGACAACCTTTGGACGTCCGTGGTTTACTTATTATATAATACATTTAAATAGCGTGTCTTAACAATTAAATATGATACCAATAGGTATATATTCCATAAATTACTTAAATAATATGCACATATATACAACCATACTTATACAATACAATATAAATAATCCATAAGAATATAGGATATCGTACATAAATATAATAAATAGATGGAAAATACACAATAAGAAGAAAGTATTACGAGTATATTCGTAAATACAACAAACATTTTAACAGACAAGTAATGTTCTTTTACTAGTTTTTTGAAAGTAACCAATAACTGGGCACGTTTGATTGACACATGCAGTGCATTCCATAATCGGACAGCCTGAACGGTGAAGGATTTATCACAAAATTTGGTAGAATGCATTGGCATCTCAAGAATCTCGAATGTGCGTTATTAAGGAACTTAAAACGTTCTTTAGGTTATAGGGATTAAACAGAATACTGTAAAGCAAGGAAAATATATGAGTATTCCGGCGAAGACGTATTGGAAGCCACTTGAGTTTTGTACGAAAAATATTTGCGTAAACTAAATATAAATCGAATACAAACGTTTTGGAGTCGCTCAAGATTATCTAATTGTGCCTCAGTAAGACCGAGATAACTGGCAGTAGCATAATCAAGTATAGGAGAAAGGAGAGAAGGGATTGAGAAAGAGCAGTTTTAGTAGCACTTGGGAGAAAATTGCGTATTATCTTCAGGGAGCTTGCTGATGCAAATAATTTTCGACTTACTTCTTGTAACTGTGGACCCCAAGAAAGATTTCTATCAATATATGTCCCCAGGGTCTTAACTGTATCACTTATAGGTACCATAGTGCATTCGTACTCGGCGAATAACAGCCAGCTTCCTTTGTTTTGTTGTTTTTATTTAGAGAAGGTAGGTAACCAGTGTTGTAACCGTGTGGTGCCGGCTCAGAATGCCACCACCCCATCTCCTCCCATAGGTGTCGTAAAAGTCCACTAAGGGATTAGCCGGAGGATGGGCAGCAGCGTCCTTCGAGTACATTAACAACTCAACTGCGATCGCCAACCCGCTTGCCAAGCGTGGCGATTATGGCAAAACCCCCCAATGAGCCCACAACACATCCATTTCGGTGGTTGTGTGTACTTATTTAAAGTAATATAAATAAATTAATGAAAATGAACACAAGGCGAAGTGGCGAAATACTTAATAACAAAGAAGAAAAGTTAACCTCGAAAGGTCCCGACTGGTGACATTTTCAAGATGAAATGGCACCATTAAACAATAAAATCCGCATGAATCAGAGTTATTATCTTCTACGTTATATTTAAACCAAGGTCGAGGGATCAAGGGTAATGCTATGTTTTCGATCGGTGTACTGGTGCATGCTTGCCGTCTGTAAGGATAGACAGGCCATTCATTGCCCTACATTTTTCTCACGTTGTATTGAATCTAAATATGTGGTGGACTTTCAATTAGAAACCATTGAGTTTGTTACGGCGTCCCTTCTCAGAGACAGTCAGTAGGAAATGCCAGCTTTATCCAAATTTATTGACGAGTGAGTGTTCCTTCGGATATCCTGGACATCAGCCTGTACGAGATTAGGATGGCCTTGAAACAGCTTAAAAATAACAAGGTGGACGGAATTACGACAGAGCTTCTGAAAGCGGGTGGCACACCGGTACTAAAAGTCCTTCAGAAGCTATTCAATTCGGGCTTACTCGAGGGCACAACGCCGGAAGCGTGGAACAGAGGTGAGGTGGTGCTCTTCTTCAAAAAGGGTGATAACACTCTATTGAAGAATTACAGACCCATCTCACTTCTAAGCCATGTTTATAAGCCTTCCGAACAAGCCGGTTTCTGAAAAGGTTTCAGTACCATAGACAACATCCACGCTGCGGCAGGTTATACAGAAGACCGAGGAGTATAATCTGCCACTATGCTTGGCGTTTGTGGACTATGAGAAAGACTTCGATTCGATCGAAACCTGGGCAGTGCTGCAATCTCTGCAGCGGTGCCAGATTGACTATCGGTACATTGAAGTGTTGAAATGCTTATACAGAAACGCCACCATGTCGGTCCGAGTACATGAACAGAGCACGGGGGCAATTCCATTGCAAAGAGGTGTGAGACAGGGGGACGTCATTTCCCCGAAACTGTTCACCTGCCTTCGAGTTACTGGACTGGAAAGGATTCGGCCTTGACATCAATGGCGAGTATATCACTCACCTTCGATTTGCCGACGACATTGTAGTCATGGCAGAATCGCTGCAAGAGCTCAGCGCAATGCTCGATGATCTCAACAGAGTTTCCCAACACGTGGGCCTTAAAATGAACATGGGCAAGACAAAAGTCATGTCAAATGCCCATGTCGTGCCCATCCCAATATCCGTTGGGAACTCTGTTTTCGAAGTTGTTGACGAGTATGTCTACCTGGTACAAACTGTCCAGTTAGGTAGGTCCAACTTCGAGAAAGAGGTCAATCGTCGAATCCGACTCGGCTGGGCAGCGTTTGAGAAACTTCGCACCAATACTGCAATGCCTCAAGACGAAAGTCTTTAACCAGTGTGTGTTACCAGTGATGACATATGGAACAGAGATGTGGTCACTCACAATGGCCCTCACAAGAAAGCTCAAGGTCACTCAGTGAGCTATGAAGAGAGCTATGCTTTGTATTTCTCTATGAGAAATGAGGAGATACGTAGAAGAACTAAAGTTGTCGACATAGCTGAAAGGATTAGTAAACTGAAGTGGCAATGGGCAGGGCACATTGCTCGTAGAACTGATGGCCGTTGGGGCACAAAGGTTCTCGAATGGAGACCGCGCGTCAGAAAGCGCAGCGTGGGACGACTTCCAACGAGGTGGACAGATGACCTGGTGAGTGTCGCTGGGAGTCGTTGGATCAGAGCGGCATGTGGCCGCTCGTTGTGGAAGTCTAAGGGGGAGGCCTTTGTTCAGCAGTGGACGTCCTGTGGCTGATATGATCGCAGTATGTTTATAGCGCACAGAAAGATCATTTTCATTAAAGGTTATTTTTAAGACGTAAGGTTATGAATAACACAGACGGAACAGACAAGATGAACCTAGATTATATAATAGTGATTTAAAAGTTCGGCGGGCTGATTAGCTTCGGGAGGCCTTTGTTCAGCAGTGGACATCCTGTGGCTGATATGATGAGTGTTCCTTAAAACATTAGCTAAAATAAAGATAATTTCATCATTTCAATTGTTTTCACAACATCTAATATCAATCAAATCAATAAATGATACATATATAAAATTGTTAGAATTTTACAATAGATGTACTGTGTAAAGTATACTATTCTGTTTAAGTTCATTTAATTCGTCAATGGTATAGTAATCCATCCTCAATCGGTATCGAATCCGAATAGTACTAGAATAGATAGAAACTACTCTATCGTATAAAACACTAATAGCGATGAATCACGAGAAATGTTGTGGATATAATTCACTGGTATTGACGAAAAGCTTTACGTCAGGTTGTTTCCTGTCATATAACTATGATGCATACCCTATTTTAGGCGTACAGTAGGTCAAATTTTATGTACGGTATCAATGTATAAACAATGGTTTTGTATATACTCTGAAATAATGAAATGTTTGCTCGACTCAGTTGGAATTCTATAATCGGCTATTCACTACGAATAATTCCGTGTGGTGTCCGGATTAAGAATAACGGGTGTAAGTGACTTCGTAACGAAAACTGTTACCATGGATTCAGTACATGAACTGAAACCCTCACCGCTAGCATTTTGCCACGGACTTTTCATGAATGTTTATTTAACTGATTACAGAATAAAATAATTCTTTCCATCTATTCTAACGCTATTTGGAATAAAAATATAATAAACTATTTTCGCATAAAACTGCAGTGTAAATACAAACTAAAGGCAGTTGTTTTGCTACAGTTCACGGATGAGGTCATCACTAGCAGTAGTATAATAATGTCTTATCATAATCACGTAGCTATTTGATCGCGGTATTTACAATACATTGCGTGCTCAAAAATCTCAAAAATGGTTACCTATTATTTCCGAGATAAATGGCTTTCCTATTTTTACTATAGACCTAAATGTAACCTCTTCGCAAAAATGTCGGTACCTTGTCGCTTATACACTGCACATCACTCCGTCCCTTGATGTCGTTAAATGCGACTAAGGGCCTCTAAACCGCAGGGATGGGCAGCAGCGTCCCTTCTGTGGAACAGCAGCTATTCTGCGCTCACCAACCCGCCTGCCAAGCGTGGAGAGTACTGGCAATTCCCCCTCAAAAAAGACCATACCGTCGTGGAAATCTACTGGGGAGGCCTTTGTTCAGCAGTGGTCGCCCTTTGGATTATATGAATAAACTTCATGCTAAGTTTGTACTGCCCTAAGACATTCTTCTCGGAAGTTTTCGAATTGTATGTTAGTGTAATTACCCTGACAGAGTCCTTTTCTCATACAGATTAGGGACGAGCGCCAATCACCACGCTTGTTCACTGCGTGATGGCGATTTCAGACCCTTGATCCTAGTTTCCTTGCGAAGTTTTCTTTCACATAAAGTCAGTGGTATCTTAGATTAACCAAAAAAGTACTTACGACATTGAAAAAGCCAGACTGGTACATGGGTATTGGAACTCATAACCTTTTTTTTTGATGCGGTGACAATACGTCATGTTCTTCCTCCGCCCCGGGGATGGCGAAGAGGAGTGCCGGACTCCTACCGGCTAAAACCACCGGAGTCGTCATCTTCGGTACCGAAGCGAGACACCAGGAACTCGAATAATCTACATCTAGAGCCACCCATTGGTGCCACGTCTTTAGGCACATCTCGGAGGGGATGACTGTAAAGCGGTCACTAGCGAAGCGAAGAAGCTAGTTCGTGAACCTCCGTGCCACCACGACAAGTCAATTAACGTTATCTGACAACAGATCGTAAACATGTGGCCGTTTGTCAATATGCCGAAGTTCCGCGTGAGGTAATCTCGTTTAAACGCGCTAGACTGGTTAGATTAAATTGCCTTATATGTCTTATTGATGGCACGGTTGGCGCAGTGGCTAAGCGATTGCGCAACGTGTCGCGGGTTCGATCCCGGCTCAGCACAAATACTTGTATGATCTACAGATAGGTGTTTTGGGTCCAGACACAACCCACCCAGGTGTTTGTGCAGATTTATGTCTGTAAACTGTACCCACGGCGCAGGAGAGATCCTAGTGTGGGGCAAGGTTATATATGAAAAGACGACAACCCCCGTATCAGGCCTAAACTAAAGTTTTAATTAAATTTTAGGCCTGAACCCGACGTGCGAGCGATAGTTTTCACCGATGGCGAAAGGATCTTGGGTTTGGGGGATCTGGGTGCATATGGAATGGGCATTCCTGTTGGAAAGCTTTCCTTGTACACTGCTTTGGCTGGCATCAAACCCCACCAGTGTCTACCCATCACTTTGGACGTGGGCACCGATAATCAGGTATTGTAATGTATAATTTATGTATGGTTTTGAATGTCAAGGCCAGAACCGGTTTTAGTGAACTATTATGTAGACTTATTTATAGCAGTTCCTTATATGCTCACTTTTAGCGATGTGTAATATGTTTGCATAATATATTGTAATTTGAACAGAATTAAAATTAATAAGTTATTGTTTTTTAGTTCGGAGAATCAAATGTCGCCATAGGTATCTAATATGTGTGATTGTTGATTTTGATAATATTTAGAGATTGTACTATAAGTCTGATGGAAGTCTCCAGCATAGCCATGATGGGCGGTTGGTGCAGTGGCTGACACAGTTGGCTGCTGCGCTCCGGGTCGCGGGTTCGATTCCCGCACGGAACATATATTTGTGTGATCTGCAGGTAGTTGTTCCGGGTCTGGGTGTATTTGAGTGTGGAATTTGTGTCTGTAAACGTATCCATGACACAGGAGAAATCCTAGTATGGGGCGTCGTACGGTCCTAGAAATCCTTGTTTAAACGTCAAAAACAAAATTGATAACAGCCATGATGGGAATCTTCTTCATAGCCATGACGGATGGTTTCGTGTTGTTACCGGCAAAGAATAGACCAACCCTTTCCCCGATGGGTGTCGTAAAAGGCGACTAATGGTGAATATCAAGAGGATGCGCAGCAGCATCATGCAGAGTGTTAATGACGACATATTATATTTATTTACCTGATGTGAGTTTCTGTGTGTGGATGGTGGAGGCAATGATGGCTGATGGTGGCTATAATGAATGGTGAAGACTACGGTGGGTAACGAAGGCTATGTCGGATCACGGGGGCTATGGTGGGTGATGCAGTCTATGTCGAATGATGAAGGCTATGGACAATGATGGAGGCTATGGCGTATAATGGAGGTTATGACGAATTATGGAGGCTATGGTGTATGACTGAGGCTATACTTTAGGTGTAATGTTTGCTTATGATTGATTTGTTTTATTATAATTTAACGGAACGTGTCTTAACCAGTAACAAGAATTTAAAGAATATTTATTTCGCAAATTTTTGTGGTCATTGAACCCTTTAGGTCTAACGTTGCTTTTGATTAATTTATTTGTTTTATTATAATTTAACTGAACATGCCCTAACCAATTACACCAAATCTAAGAGTGTTTATTTAGCTGTGTGGTCATTGAACATTATTTAAAAACCGTTATTGGAAGTCATCGCCGACATTTACTGTGAAGGCCACATAATTCTGAATATTTTAACACGTAAAGCATGAAGCATGAATCCATGCATTAGATTGTATTTGATTTTAATCTTTACATTTAATTAATAAGGTTGGTTTTTCAGGATCTTCTAGAAGACCCCCTGTACATTGGTCTAAGACAAAAGCGTGTACGGGGCAAGGAATACGACGATTTTATTGACGAATTTATGGAAGCCTGCGTCCAGAGATATGGACAGAATACTTTACTACAGGTAAGTTTACGAGGAGGCGATATTATTATTAGACATACTATCTAGGTAAATCTATATTCGGGGGTCGCGGGTGCGCAGATTGGGGAGTCTGCGTGCTCACACCGAGCGTCCCTTGGGAAGACGGTGGCGCGCACGTGGTCACGTGCTGCCGTGTGCGCAGCATAGCGCACAGCAAGACTTGGGGGGATCGTTTACAATCCTCCCCAAGAAGTGTCTGGGGGGCGGCCTTTTTACAGCCGCCTGCCCTCCGCTAAAGGGGGTGACCGCTTTACAATCATCCCCTCCGAGATGTGCCAAAAGGCGTGGCACCAAGGGGCGGCTCTAGTGTGATCTTGGAGCCCCCTTCGGTGTCGAAGATGACCGCTCCAGTGGTTTTAGCCGGTAGGAGTCCGGAACCGGTCCCCAGGGTGAAGGAAGTTCCATGTAGAATTTCCACTGGACACCAATAAAAAAGAAAAAAAAGGAGTCTCCAGCATGCTCCGTGATGAGGATATATTTCCGCCGAGTGAAATATAAAAAAGGCAGCGCCCTTCGCTGTGCTGCTTAAACAGCAACAACTCCTATAGTAGCCTGCAAGAAGCCCATAAAAAAGTAATGCAGTCAGTAGCTAAAAAATCCACCATGCAGAGTCATAACTCTCACAATACATCAAATATATATCCGCAATTTATACTTTATTAATTGAAGTCGCCTTTTATTATTGTACAAGGTCGTAAAAGATAAGATACAAAATCATAAGGAATTAAGTAACGTGTGTATTTTGCACGCATAACGATATCTCTTGAGCACGTTTCATAGTAGACGTTATCTTATCCGGTACATTGTAAACTTGTTGAGGACTTGATTACTTTTTCACAGGAGCTGGTAGCTTCTTGATTGGCTCGATAAACAATCGATATGGCTGTATTGACTTAGTTTTACGAGATTTATTTATTATTTAACTGTTAAACCGCTATAAACGCATGGTGATAGCGATATCTATAGTATGAACAGCTGATGTAGATAAGTCGAAAGATTTATTTTGATTTAGTTCATACATAAAAAATACTTCTAAACACTTGTAAAAACGATGTCTACACAGTTTAGATAATTTAAGTAATGAAATCATCTCTACTGGTATTTATGAAGGGAGTGTGATTTTGTGTTCGTATGTATCATCATAATCATTTCGGCCGAATCAAGTCCACTGCTGGACACAGGTCTCCCGCAAAGTACACCACAACGACCGATTTGGGTATGTTGTGGGCTCATTGGGGGGTTTTGCCACAATCGCCACGCTTGACAGACGGGTTGGCGATCGCAGTTGAGCTGTTAACGCACTCGAAGGACGCCGCTGCCCATCCTCCGGCTAATCCCTTAGGCGACTTTTACGACACCCACGGGAGGAGATGGGGTGGTGGTAAGAATAGAAGAAGAAGAGCCGGCACCACACGGCATTCGTATGTATATACCACCATAACCTTGAAAACTAATGGACTGAGCCTTTTAATTCGTTTAGAAACTACGACGGCACGGTTGGTGCAGTGGCTAATACAGTCGACTGCTGCGCTCCGGGTCGTGGGTTCGATTCCCGCACGGAACAAATATTTGTATGATCTGCAGGTAGTTGTTCCGGGTCTGGCTGTATTGTGTGTGGAATTTGTGTCTAAAAAAAAAAAAGGAACTATTCCTGGATATTTAAGCTACTTATGTATATCACGTGCACGAAAAGAGTAAGTCGCTAATAGAAAATTGTGCTACTTAACTACAAAATGGACCCTGACAGTGGGAAGCGACAACGCTGATGAGAATAAAATGCTATTTAGGAGTCGGTATATAACTTGCCTGTAATAGATAAATGCCTGTAACGTGTGGTTCTCGGTATAGAACTACGCCTTTCCTTACCCATGGTGTCGTAGAAGTCGACTAAGGGTTTATATCAAGAGAAATGGGCAGCAGCTGCCTCCCTTATGCTAATAACAGCATAACAATCCGCCTGGAAAGCGTGGTGATTATGACAGTATTCCCTTTCACCGCTCATTGTAGTGATCATTGGGAGGCATTGTTTAGAGGTGGACGTTAACGGGCTGATGTGTGTTGTGTTGTATTGCAAATAATTTTTGAAATATTAACAGTAAAACATTCAATAAAATCGATTCGTCGAAATACTTTCAAAATAAATTCATATATACATATAATAAGCGGCACAAATGGCGCACTAAAGCGGAATACAATTATAAAATCACGGAATAGTAAAAAAAAGGTTGTATGGTGACGTTACGTCAGCACACACCTTCGTAGGCAGTGATGTCGTTACTATTTATCTAAGTTTTCACACCTTAAAATCAGCTGATTCATACTAAACGCGAAGAATGCCCGCTATTCAAAACGTGTTTAAGGAAACTAGACCGTATATAAATATCGTGTGATTGGTTTATTCTTCAAACTAGTGGGTAGCGATCACGAGTCCGTCAAGCGTGTGGTTATGGCAATATTCCCATCTCAGATCCAATCATTACCGGAGTAACTATACTGTTTGTTAAGTAGTAAAGAAGGTTCCAGGCTAATGGCATAGTGATAATTTCTGTCTTTACACAGTGACGTACATGTTTAATATCGGTTAATACACTTTTATATAAGATTCGGTAATTCCCGGCATTAGGTAACTTATGAAAAGTATTTCCAGAGTATACACATACTCACATAATATTATTAACTGATGATAGGTACTGAATAATATTTCAAGAGTGGGTATGAGTATGCTTCTTTGACCACGCTTTATTCATTCTCGAGTAGCACACCAATAAAAATACACTGTTTATGATAGTGTATTGTAACGGATAGTTCGATTGTCCGTGTGGTATCCGGATTAAGAATATAACACCACTCCATCTCCTCCCGTGGATGTCGTAAAAGGCGACTAAGGGACTCTAAATCAGAGGGGCGGGGAGCAGCGTCCTTTCTGTGGAATAACACCTATTCTGCGCTCACCAACTCGCCTGCCAAGCGCGGTGAGCATTAGCAAATTACCCCCGAAATGACCACACAACTGTGAACATCTATGGGGGAGGTCAATCGAGCCATAGAGAGCCTGATGGCTCTCTATGGCTCGATTGACTATTTATAGGACTCACTAATACTGATGATCACTGTTGAACATGGGCGTCCCAATGTTCACTACAATGTGTGGTCATATTGCCATAATCACCAGGCTCGGCAAGCTGATTGGTTACCGCAGTATATCGTTACTAGCATACAGGAGGATGCTGCTGCCCATCCTCTTGATATCAATCCTTAGTCGCCTTTTACGACACCCATGGGTGGAAAGGGCTGGTCTAATCTTTACTGCCCAGCAATGAAGACAACACACAAAACACACGATGTAATAATGGATATTAAAGCAAGGGAAGCTTGGATAAGGTTTATGGTCATCTCTAGTAGGGAAACCCGTCCTTAGATTTAAGTAGTCAGTTTCACCTGATGATTTGAGATAGGAAAACATCGACATTACTTATAAACCCAAGAGTGACTTCAAGCTACAGTTTTATGGTTTCAACAGGTTAATGCGTCTTTGAGTTCCCTTTGTCTCGTTCATAGGTGTGGCTAGCCGCACAGGTACATCATATTTTAGAGTACAACATAAGTCTGGGGTTTATTAAATAAACTAATTTTAATGCAACACTGTCGTTTCGGCAAGCCGGACATGACCGGAGAAATCTGGAAGGATGGTAAGCCTAAGTTAGACGGTAGTTTTGTTTGAAAAATCGTTCTTATTTTTATACCTTAAATCGCTGTTATAGTTGTTAGAATACTTAGCGCGCATGAACCTATATAATTGAAATTTATATATAAAAAATACTACGACTGTATAATACTTATATCCGTGTGGTGTCCGGATTAAGAACCCAGAGGGATGGGCAGCAGCGTCCTTTCTGTGGAACAGTATCCATTCTGCGCTCACCAACCCGCCTGCCAAGCGTGGTGAGTACTGGCCAATTCCCCCCAATATGATGACACAGTTGTGGAATCTATCTAAATCTATGGAGGAGGCCTTTGTTCAGTAGTGGACGTTGTATGGCTGATATGATGATATAATACTTAAACAATTCTTATAATGGAGTAGGAAGAGTGAACATTCAGATTGTATTTTTTTTTAAACCTTGCTCCTCACTACGATTTCTCCTGTGTCGTGGGTGCGTTTACAGACATAAATTCCACACACAATACACCCAGACCCGGAACAACTATCTGCAGATCATACCACTATTTGTTCGGTGCGGGAATCGAACCCGTGACCCGGAGCGTAGCAGCCGACTGTGTCAGCCACTGCACCAACCGTGTCGTCAAACGTTCGTTATTTAGTCTCTTGTGTCCTGAATTTTACTAGCTACAATGCCCTTCAACCTGGAACAGTAATGTTTAAACACTACTGCTCGGCGGAATAATATTTGGCACTGCGATGGTACCTACCACCAGTGTAGTTGACGTTTATGAGAAATTAAACGTAAATATTTAGACATAATATAGAAATCGTATGCTAATCTAATCATTGTATCCTCAGTTCGAAGACTTTGCTCTGATAAACGCGGGTCGCCTGCTGATGAAGTACCGCAACAAGTACTGCACGTTCAATGACGACATCCAAGGTACAGCCAGCGTTGCCGTCGCGGGCCTCATGGCCGCCGTCAGGGTCACCAAGAGGAAGCTCAGTGAAAACATCTATTTGTTCCTCGGCGCTGGTTCGGTGAGTACTAATTATGTTGTTACTTTTTATACACAGGCTGTAAGTTGCCGGCTAAGAATACCACCACCCCATATCATCCCGTGGGTGTCGTAAAAGGCGACTATGGGCAGCAGCGTCCTTCGAGTAAATTTATAACTCAACTGCGATCGCCAACCCGTCTGCCAAGCGTGGCGATTATGTCAATATCCCCTAATGAGGTCGTTGTAGCAATATTTTGGGGCAATACTGCAATATTTGAGGCTTCTGTCCAGCAGTGGACGTTTCCACGGCTGAAATGATGTTAGTGACAAGGTACCGGAAATTTTCAGAAGAGGGTTACATTTGCCTATAATAAAAATAGGAAAGCCATTTATCTCGGAAATAATATGTTACAGCTTTTCTAATTTAAGAGCACGCGATGTATCGTATCGATCAAAACGCTATGTGATTCAATAATCATTAGATCTAATGATTAGTACAATTACTATGATATGATATTATTATGCTACTGCGGTCAATGACCTCATCCGTGAACTGTAGCGAAACAACGGCTGTTTAGTTTTTATTGACATTGCAGTTTTATGTGAAAATAAATCGTTTATTACGTTTTTATTCAAAATATCATTAGGATATACGAAAACAATGATTTTATACTGAAATCAGGTAAATAAAATGTAAATACAAAACTAAAAATTCATAATAACTCTTCAAATCTTAGGTTTTCATGATTATTACAAATTATAACAAAATATTTTTAAACGGATTACATCGCGTATAATATAGGTTTTTGTTTTTCCCGACGAGCGAAACGACTGAAAATCCATGAAAAGACTGACGAAAAAATCTAACTAGTAGTAGTAGTATCTAGTCATCGCGAGAATTCGCGCGCTATCGTCGGTCGTTACCTAATACGTTGATTATAATATTTATTTATTTTAGATACGCCAACAATGTAGGTACATTAATATTTTGTAAAATTCAAATATAAAACATACATGATATTTATGACGTCAATAATAGGCATACACAACATCAAACAATTCCGTTCCGCGAAAACTGCTGTAAGAAATTCTTAATAAGAGAAATATAACCCTATCATATGTTAATTAATACATAAAAGTATAATCCCAAGCATGGAAAGTATGAGGAAAAGTTCATTAAATTTTCTTTACTGCTCCGTTGTATATTGATAGACATTATTTTAAGTATCGAATACACTATAGCATATTCAATATCAAGAATATAACCGAAACAACGAATCAATCAAACAATCTGTCCAACGACGTTTAGCGTGATTCGAGAATATTCACCGCGCTTTTATCGCGTCATTCGCGTACGCCCAGTGCGTTATAATTTTAGCGTGTAAAATAGCGCGCTATTTTATTACAGCAAATAGTCTGTAGCGCGCTATTGCCATATAGCGTTTTTGAACACCACTACCCATGACGGGTCTTACCGCCGCTATCAAATCAAATCAAAGCTGGCAATATACAGAGAAAAAAATTGCCTGTCGACAGCAATTTCTGCTTTCTAAATTAAAAATTCGTTGCGTATCTACTATAGATCCTGTTACAGAGCGATATTGCAATTAACCAGAATAGTTGTCGGTTTAGGCTATAGGGAAGGCTTGGGGTGGTTCATTCTCCGAAGACGTGTTGCCTCTATGTTCGAACGATCTTTCTTCACTATTAATTATCAGTCCACCACTTAATTAACACAGTTAACACTGCTGAAGCTGATAACAGACGAAATGCTGTAACATTCTAAGGTGGTCAAGCTGTAGGTAAATCAAATAACCCTAAACATACGAGGATACCTGGCGGATACATCCTGATCTTTTCGCTGCCTTTTTAGTGGCTGTTTAAGACGGGTTTTTACGTATATCCAGACTGTTTGAAGCCGTCAGTAATAACTATGTCAAGTACTGTTTATTCATTTCCATATACGGCTGCTGTCATAAAGAAGAACTATTTGTTGCATCTCATGGAAATGTTTACTACAGCGAGGCTTCAGGGGATTCTTGATATTCTCCCCGTAACGAGCTTGGAGGGCGGCCTTTTTACGGTCGACATCCCTCCGCTAGAGGGGGTGACCTGTGTCGCCCTCCGAAATGTGCCTATAGCCGTAGCAGTATGGGCGGCTCCGGATCTTTCTTTTCGAGAATTCGGTGCCCTCCTTCGGTACCGAAGACATCGCGCAGTACGCCCAGGTAGTATCAGCTGGTAAAGAGCCCAGCATACCCTTTGCTCCTTTTCTCGGTGGTGTTGGACGACCCCTGAATATTTCTACTTCGGTGAAAATAAGGAAGTGTTTATTAACGATGCTCGAATGGATTTCACTTGTGATTGCATCGCTCCATATTATGCTTAATCGATTAAAAGACGTGCCATGACGCTGCAGTCCTCCGGTGATGCTGAAGCATACCGACTGCTCAATAGATGGACTTGGAAGTCCTTGCGTCACGACATACGTACCTTTAACACCATGGTGTTAAAGAGACGATTGAGCGGAACCAGGGCTCCAAAGCCGATAAAGCGACGATATATGGCACGGACACGTGGTCACTCACAATAGGCCTCGTAAGAAAGCTCAAGGTCGCTTAGCGAGCTATGGAAAGAGCTATGCTTGGTATTTCTCTACGAGATCGAATCAGGAATGAGGAGATCCGCAGAAGAACTAAAGTAAATAAAAAATAAAAAGTACTAAATGGGCAGGGCACATTGCTCGTAGAACTGATAGCCGTTGGGGCAAAAAGGTTCTCGAGTGGAGACCGCGTACCGGAAAGCATAGAGCGTAGGACGACTTCCAACGAGTTGGACGTATGACCTGGTGAAGGTCGCTGGGAGCCGTTGGATGCATGTGGCATATAACCGGACTTTGTGGAAATCTGTTGGGGAGGCCTTTGTTCAGCAGTGGACGTTCTTTGGCTGATATGATGATCATGATTAATTGTCAAGGCAGCCAAGTTCTCTAACATTAACGAATATGAAATTTTATGAACAGGGTTTGTTAAGTTATAGTAGTTTACAGTAATGGTACCTACTATTCTAGTTATACTTGGCTAAATTTAAACCATTGCATTGTGAAGTGGCCAATTTATGCAGGAAGTTTCGCATTAAAAGCGCGCTTTGTTACACAAATGTATCGTATACGAGTACCTACGTACCTTGTTAAACAAAAGTACGTACTTATTACTGCAATTAACCGTTTTTATTAATTAATTTAACGAAATTGTTTGTGGAATATAACATCGTAAACTGCTGCGTAATTGAAATTGCGGTTTTTTGGAAACAAATAAATATAAATATTCATTATTCAATCCGCCGCACGTCCACATTCCGTGTAAAGTAAGTAGTAGCAGAGGCCAAGTTCAAGTAGTTAGGAGTTTTTATAATCTTACCTTGTATCAGTAACGGTTGTTGAAACACGAGCCAGGAATTTTTGTTTTCTATTCATCGGTTCGGTAATCGATCATATTAACAACTAGCTGGGACACCCGCAGCTTCACCCGCCGTTTAATATAAAAGAAATTGGATTATTATAAATAATGTAGAGTACTTTGACATTGATATTTGGCATAGAGTATATATATTGGATTTCATGGGTTTTAATTATTTTGCGCGGAACCCTAATTGTTTTTCTAAAATAAGAGTAGCCTTAGTTATTCCTTATAAGATCAGCTATCTGCTAGTGAAAGTCCCGTAGAAATCGGTCCAGCCGTTTCGGTGATTAGCGGAAACAAACAGACAGACACGCAAAAAAATAAATTAAAATTGGTTTTTTGTTATAGGTACCGTATATACTTTCATATGCATATAGTAAAAAGCTGTTATTTTGACATAACAGACACTTCAATTTTATTTATTTGTATAGATAAAAGAACGTATGGTCTGTATTTATTAATATGGCAGCTATTGAGGTCACTCTTTGAAATCCAATTTTATCAACAAAAACAAAAAACAAAGCATGCCATATAAAAGATTAAACATTTTGCAATAAGATTACTCTTCAAATAATGCAAGTCCAACTATAACACTTCCTCTTATATTCAATTTAGGATATTTTATATTTACAGGCATAGTTATATTGTTATGTCATCCGTTTTGTGTCTAATTTTAGTATTATAAATTAGTATTTGCGCCGAACAATCAGCCGGCCAGCAATAATGTAATGAACTTGGCTCTTCATGCAACCGCATTATATAATATTGATTAAGCGGTGTCGAAAGGTTCTCGCTGATTAATGGGTTTAAGTCAGGATAGTAGCTTTGCAGTGAAAGTAAATGAAATGAACCTTAAACAACCTGAAGCACGAACAACAATCAATAAATCAAAACAAAACATTGGTTTCCCGCATCAGCCCGTAATCGTCCAATGTTGAACATGGGCTTTCCTATAATCGGTATTTACATTATCTAATAAGCCATAAGCCATCATGATGTCAGCATATTATTCGTTGGAGAACGTCGCCATTGCAACAACAAAAAAGTCAACAACGTTTAACAATAACACCAAAAGTTATAACGTAACAAAAACCAACAAAACAAAGTAACAAAATGAAAAAATCGCGGAGTACGATGAACTAGCACAAACGTCAGGCAGCAGAGGCAGTGATGTCTCGACTAAAATAATGACGGATTGACGGCGTCGTCGGCGGCAGTTCGTCGTTTGTTCACACTAGTTTAAGCTATGCAAGAAAGAGATAGAAGATAGATTTTAATTCGCGAGACTGAGAAAACAAATTTTACCTGTTTCTCAAGTAACAATTACGCAAAAAGACTTTTTTCTTTAGAATTTGGAATTTAGTATTTTGTGGCTCGATTTACAATTCTAGCTAATTCACAAAGTTGTAAAAAGCTTTTTATGACATGTGAC
Organism: Diloba caeruleocephala; assembly: GCA_947459985.1. Lineage (NCBI taxonomy): Eukaryota > Metazoa > Arthropoda > Insecta > Lepidoptera > Noctuidae > Diloba > Diloba caeruleocephala. The sequence goes on along the minus strand of OX381617.1, from coordinate 9,966,474 downwards.
ACATTACTAGTAAGAGAATATACTAGAGAATTTTTGAGGGGTTGGAAGATCCCGGTCGCTTTTAGATTTTTTTTATAGCCATGTAAATAGCTTTAACATTGACAGCTTTAATTTAAGTCTGAAACTTTGCGAGTAAATTAAAAAACAACTAGATGGCCAATGTCACTAATTTTGAATTTAAAAGTACTGTAATACAATACACATCTAAATAAGATTAAAATTCAGAGTCTACGACTTAAACTTTTTTTTAGTTGTATTTGAATGTAAAGTTTGGGTATTTTTTTAATAAAACTAAAAGTCGATGAAAAAAATCCACAGGGCATGAGAAATGTTTAGGGGTCTGAAAGGATAGCAGATGACCCCCCCAGTCGACCATTTTGGCACACGATGCACCAAACATCCTGTATAATAAACGCAAGGAATTACAGAAATATATTTTTACAATGTCTAAAGCGCATCTAAAGCACAACTCAGTAGATTTATTTGTATTCTCATATACATTTCTGTCAAACTAGGCGGCCAATGGCATCGCAAACCTGACGGTAGCGGCCATGGTAGCCGAGGGCCTGTCGGAGAAGCAGGCTCAGGAGCGAGTGTACATGTTCGATGTTGACGGTCTCCTATCTACACGGCGCGAGGGCGGAGTCCCAGAACACGCGAAAGCATTCGGAAAGGACATCGAACCCGAAAAGGACTTTGAGGCTTGCGTCGCCAAAATTAAGCCTAGCTGTCTTATTGGTAAGTAATGTTTTTATACTGGGACTCATCATTGTACCAGCCGGTAAATGTCCATTGTTGATCACCAACCTTCCAATAACCGTTACAATGTACCAGTGACGGTACCTTCATACAAGCCAAAAGCCCGGCTCGTCCTATTAATGAAAGCATCAACACCAGTATGTCCACCACCACTGACACAAAAAAAATAGGATAATGTTTAAGTTTCGCGCGCTATTTCTTGCAGGCAAGGACTATGCTAGCTTGTAATTTTTCAAACCGTCTCGCACGTATTTATTAAACCAAAACACCCTTTCACTCACACGTATGAAAAAATGTAACATCTGTTGAATTCGGTATTGCATGCGACTGTAATTATAATTAACGGTCATTGGGGATATTGCCATATTCCCACCCTTATCAAAACGAATTGGTGATTAGAGAATGTTTTTACGAGACAGGAGGATGCTGCCGGCCATGCTCTTAATATAATCATTTAGTAGCCTTTAAAGAAGTCGATATAATGTTAATTAAGTAACCATAATATTATATGAAGAAAAAGTTCCTTAGGCTCAGTTCACACCGAGACGTGACGCGACGCAATCCTGCGCGCAATTTTTAAGGTAGCGTTACTTTAAATAACTTGGTAACTACACTTGTGAGAGTGCTAAAGCGAACCTGGAGACGTGTTAAGGCTTGGCAAACAACGCTGCCCTGCGTTGCGCTGCGCCAAGACGCCGCGCCGACTACCGCAAGCTCCAAGGCGTGAGCCAGTGCACAGATACTTGAACAACTAGCTTCTTCAAACATATGCTCGCCTCGTTGCGTCGCGTCTCGGTGTGAACTGACCCTTAAGGAGTGGACCTTGTGAATGCATGGTCCATTTGTTTTATTGCATAGGTTCCTTTATATCATAGGCTTATGAGCGATATTGTGCAATGTATTTTTTCTGTATTTGTCGTGAGTTTCAATAGTTAGTTCAAGAAGGTAGTGTTTTGATATCACCAAAATAAATTCGGATTCCTTGTGATGGTTTAAAGTGTTCAGCTGATCTTTGATGGAAAGGTAAAATTTTAATCGTTTAAACTTACCCACTATAATAATCTATTTTTATTTTATCATATCAAATTTTTTGTTTCTAAGTTAAACTAAGGCACATGGTCAGTAATGTGCAATCGTATTTACAAATATTTGAGGAAGAGGAGATATTTTTCGTATTTTCTTTAATGACAATAGAAAGATAACTTACACTGGTCATCTTTATTCTCATCTATATTTATATTTTATATCAATGTATATTTGATAAAAAAAATACTATGATTTAATTATATTTTAATTTTTGATTATATATGATCCACAATGATGTCCTTTCGAAAGAAATTTGTGATTGGCATACCACCCTAAAACTTTCCATGTTTGACGATGCCATAAAACAATCCTTTTGAAAGATAATGTTATTAAGTTAAAAGGTTTTCATTTAGAATAGGTATGCAAAATAATGTTTCATTTTGGAAAATATATCTAATTATTATAACCATAATAGCATTTACGTAGTCTCTACAATGTTCTTTGTATCTAGATTTTGCTAGCACAGTGCCATCTACGTAAAAATAGTCGTAGTTATTTCGCTTGTAGGTTCAAGATCCATTGCTATTACTTCTGTAGCTTTGCATAGTTGGCATTATGCCTAAACTATATAGATAGAATAGCTATAGGTACGGTCAGCGACATAAGTCTCTGAACGATTAATTTTTTTCAAATCGCTCGTTTTGTGTCACAGCCATAATTTTTCTTACTCAAAACAATATTTAAATATGTTGCTATTATCTGGTTTTGAGAATGTTCATCAATGCATTTAAAATAAAGAGTATTACCGATCTGAAAAAATCAATTTTCAGCGACTTATGTCGCTGACTGTATACGCAATGCGTATATACAAGGTCTTAATTTAATAGTCCACGATATTTTGCATGGCGCTATAGTGAACGATGAAGATAATGTAGGTATAAAAAAAAACTTGTAAATCTGCTGTTTAAAAAATATTTTATTAAATCATTTCTTTCTTTACTTCCTAGTTCTCTTAGTTGTGATAATATTCACATGCATCTAGTAAGACAATGGCGGACAGGGCTGGTTGACTGATTTAGATAGTCTGTAACGTTAAACAAAACAGACGGCGCACGGTAGCGACATCACGCAAAAGAATGAAATTAATTTTTACCATGAATTTTTTTTTGTGTTTGGTACATCATCTTAAGCATTTACTGAGGCACCATGCAAAATATCGTGGATTATTAAAATAAGACCTTATATAATACTTCCAACAAGTACGCGTTGTGTTTGTCCTATAAAACTGTAGACAATTAACGTGACTATGGCAATATACCCAATATTGCCATAATCACCACTTTTGATAAACGAATGAGTATGTTGTTACCAGACAGGAGAATGCTGCTGCTAATCCCATTAATAAAATCATTTAGTAGCCTTTAACGATACCTTCTCGTGACCCATTCATGGCCGGGAAATAAAATAAAATAGTATATAAGTTTTTAATTGATTTGATTATGAGAATAATACGTATAGGTACCAACTTTATTCTGAACAACGTGATTCGTTACAGGGTTTAAAACTTTAATAAAATTAATTTTATTCTGCAAATATATTTTTCTCATTAGTCGATACCGCAATGTTAGTCGATCGGAATCGATTACATATATCGGTATCGACATAGTATGAAAGCAGTTAACATAATTGTACGAAAAACCATATCGGGAGTCGGTGTCATTTAGTCATCTAGACTTCTAGGATATACTTAAGATTGAAGAATTTCTGTCGGTCAGAAGTATGATGAATCTTTATTTGAACAGGCTGCTCGACGGTTGGTGGCGCGTTCACAACCAACGTGCTACAACAGATGGCAAAGAACACCGAACGACCGGTGATCTTCGCACTCTCCAACCCCACCAGTAAAGCGGAGTGCACCGCTCAAGCCGCTTATGACAATACAGAGGTATGTAGTGTTTTTTTATGATTATATAGGGTAGCACCTGTATTCTGTCGATATGCAGTCCACAGATACCCCGTGTTATAATAAAACTGTTTTAAACGCATACATCGCGTATATTATAGGTGTCCGTTTGAAAGTGTTTTATTATAATAAATGAATAATTGCGACAACCTAAGACATTACTATGTTATCCCCATTGCTTGTCTTCTTACTATTTTGTATATTTTTTTTTTTATTTTTTTTTTTTTTATTCATGAACAATTTACAATTGTGTCTGAATGTGGCACATAATTAAATTACAATAAAAATCACACAATAAAAAACGAAACCTGTAGGTATACAAATAAAAACCTGTAGGTACAAAGCAAAATAACAATAAAAGTTAAAACATATAAAAAACAACGCAGAAATTTCGATTAAATAAGATTTTAGACAATTCAATTATTAAAAATGTCAGAATTACCCAGCTAAAATTAGAACAAAAATAACTAAAATATGATGTCATTATGAGGTGAGCCAATATACTATTTAATCTTAAAATCATCTACTGAATAAAAGCACCCTTCCAGCAAAAGCTTTTTTAGTCTACTTCTGAAAATATTTGGACTATCAATCGTTTTCAAGTCAACAGGTAGAGAGTTGTATAATTTAACTGCTTGATACCGACAGCCATGTATCGCAACATTCAATTTCGGACATAGTGGGGCCTCCAGATCTTTCCTTCTTGTGTTTAATCGTAGTGCTCTTTGTACTGGCGTTTCATACTTGAAGGGATTCCGGATAACGTCCATAAGAACCACCAAAATGTAGAGGCTAGGAAGAGTTAAAATTTTGAGACTCTTAAAATGAGCTTTGCACGATTCCCACGGAGGTATCCGTACCATAGTTCGAATGGCACGTTTCTGGATCACGAATGCTCTATTTATATTATAGTCGTAACTGTTACCCCAAAATTTGACACTATACCTAAACTTTGACTCAATCAAAGCGTAGTAGACCATTTTGAGTTGTTCAATATTCACCTCATCTCTTAAGCTTCTTAGGGCATAACAGGCTGAACTTATTGAATTCTCGATTGACTTCAATTCGGCTTTCCAGTTTAAAAAATTATCAATATGAACCCCTAGAAATAAAACACTATCAGTGAATTCTACTTTTAATCCGTTACTTATGATGTCCATATTTACATGCCTGCGAGCGGTCGTTCGGAATAATATAGCGTTCGTTTTATTTATATTTAATTTTAATTTGTTAACACGAAACCATTCATTAAATGCCAAAAGTGCATTATTGAGTTTAAACTGAAGTTCCCGTGTGCTGGTAGCTGGTATTATTGCGTTTGTATCGTCTGCATAAATTATTAGTTTTATGTCTGGAATTGTATTAGTAATAAAATTTATAAGATCATTCAAAAAAATAATAAACAAAATTGGACCTAATATTGAGCCCTGTGGAACTCCACGTGTTACTTTAATCAACTTAGATTTAGTCACAACTTCTTTTCCGTTTACAATATTCTTAATTTCGACAAATTGTTTTCTAATGCTTAAATATGATTTTAAGAGGCTTAAAACATTACCCCTAATTCCATAAAATTCTAATTTATCAAGAAGGATCTCATGATCAATCGTGTCAAATGCAGATGATAGGTCTAAAAATAGACCTGCTACTTTCATTTTCCTGTTTAAATTGCCTACCACTTCATGTAATAGCAAGTCAATCGCATCGACCGTACCCAGACACTTCTGATAGCCGAATTGGCGTTCATTTAGAATCTTGTTTAAAGACAAGTGTAATCCAATCCATCTTTTAAGAGCTTTTCGTAGATTTTTGATAGAATAGGTAGCAACGAAATTGGCCTATAGTTCTTAGGATCAGTTTTCTCACCTTTTTTGTAGATAGGGATAACTCTGGCTATTTTTAGTTGATCTGGAAAGGTATGCTCACTGATGCAATTATTAAGAAAGTCAGATATTGGTTCAGCAAGGAGATCAATATTTTCTTTTATTATTGTGATTGGTACTCCATCATAACCATAAGATTTCTTCATTTCCATCCTCTTTATGATGAATTTACCGCAAGGTGCAAGCCCATCTTTTGGTAGGCTTCAGTGGGGTTAATGATTCAACTAGCAGAGGCCCTACGAAGCATTTTAACTTAACATTGCATGGGTTATATCTCTAGCAGAATCTGATGGCAAATAGGAAAAATAAAATTTGCAAAAGGCAATTTGGGGAATTAGATTTCATGGTTTTTAAACTAGATTTATCTTTCGATAATACAGAAATAGATATTTATATCAAAATGACTATGCAACAGTTTCATGACCGTTTCAATTTCCTTCTGTATAGTACAAAATCCGTTCACCGAATCAATTCTAAATCAAAACTGTCGGTGCTGGTTTTCTTCTTTCGGCCTTTCTTATTTTTAACAAGAGCGGAAAATGACACGTTCGACGTATCTTCACCTATGATTCGCCCGTACGGTGGTACTGGAAACTCCTGTAAATGAATCATAGGCTATTGTTTTTAATTAGATTTGAGTCGATATTATACTTCAAAGTAAGTATCAACAGTTTCTAGCTTTACTTACGGGCCAATTATACGTCATACGTTTCAAAATCGAAGATTTAGTTTGATACACACTTTCATTGTGAATTTTACTATACACTTTGTTAGACTATATATCTCGCTTCATGTGGTTTTTGAAACATTTTCACAGGGATAAACTAATATAGGTTAAACAAGTAATCCTCGCCAGCAGTTTTACACAACTCTTACTTTGATTCAACAAGTGTCAGACATGGCAATCATGTGAAAATCGTTTTTTCTTCTTAGCCTATATTTAATCATATGGGTATGCAAAATTTCATTCAAATCCGTTCAGCGATTTCAGTGTGTAAAACTAACATTTAAACATCTTCACGAATTGTCACAATTATAATATTAGTATGATGTAAGTGTTGTAGCTTACATCCTACTAATATTGCAATGACTATTTATTATAAGGGACTGCGCCAGCAGTTTTCATACTGCAAAATTGTTCATTCATCATTCACACATCAAACATACACACATCATTCACTTGGAAGAGATCGCAGAGAAGCGGTCTGTGTGGCACGAGCGCGTTGTGGCGGGTCGTCAGTTGTGCGATAAAGCCCGGTTTGGAGCACTGGCCGACAAGAGAGAAGCGTCACCTGGACTGTATAACTACATCCGCCCCACACACTGTCAGGTCTATGAGAGGGTTCTTCGGGGGAATCTTTACGACCCCCCGAGATGTGGCGTGGGGAAGGCTTCTTTACAGTCTCCTCCCCTGTACTGGAGTGGATAACTGCTTTATAGTCACCTATTCCGAGTAGTGCTTAAAGGCGGGGCGGTACCAATAAATGGGTGGTTAAGAACGCGGAGCCCCCTTCGGTGTCGAAGATGACCGCACAATTGGTTTTAGTCCGTAAGAGCCTGGCACGGCTCCGCCTTTCGCCCAGGAGAAGGAAATACGCGAAGTACCACCGCGGTGGGAGAAATACTATTTGTCTGCAACATACGTAGATGCCATTAATGATGATTTGTTTTCTTTCCAGGGCCGTTGTATTTTTGCGTCCGGCTCACCGTTCCCGCCTGTGAAATACAACGGCAAGGAGTTCCACACTGGCCAAGGCAACAACTCCTATATCTTTCCAGGAATTGCCCTCGGTGTCATCGCTACCGCTACCCACCACATACCCGAGACCATGTTCTTGACTGCCGCTAGGGTATGTATTAATGAATATATCACTTTTAAAATACGAAGTCGTAGCAAACGTTTATCAAATTTATGACAGCGGGCATATGTTGCTTCCCCATTTACGTCCTGTTAATAGGTCAGTGTATAGTCTGCTAAACGACAAACGTTTAACATAGCATTAGCAAACGCCACGGAAGTGCTACCGTTTCATGAAGTGTTAGGGCCCATCGTGATAAGCCAGATTTTCGATCTCTCTTCAAAATACAGGTATATTACACAAGAAAGACGTAGTTTTTACTTAAGATAGGTTGATTCAAAATGTCGTCAAGACAAATGATGTTAAATCGAAAACAGCAGAAGTTGGGATGTAATTCCAAATTAGAAACTTGCCAAGCTTTTAATAATATCAAAGACAACAAATTGATCAATGCTTTTGGTCTATTGATTTTTGGTTCTGGTCACATTTAGTCGGATGATTGATAATTGTAATAATGTATTGTTCGTTCTAACATTGGATTATTTGAAATAACTAACCAAATGAGTCGATAGTTATTATAGGTATTAATATTTTGTCGGTTTTGCTACAATATGGATTAAAAAGTTCCCTTTACTTTCCAATGTGAACACTACGGACTCGACGGCTTATACATATTTAAAGGTTGACTAGTAGAGAATGCCAATATGGCGTTAAGTCCACCTTTGTATCTCCATTGTGCATAATAGCATAAATAAATAAATATTTGTACAATTATGATGATGAACCTCACTCAAAGCTTAGTTTCTCATTTGTATTTCATGTATTAGGGGAAAAAAATATGTTTAAAATTACTAAAGTTATAATGACGTGTTTTTCCAGACATTAGCTCACTACGTAAGCGCGGAGGACCTAGCTATAGGACGTATTTACCCATCGCTGGCCGAACTCAAAGAAGTTTCTGTTTCCATCGCCATAGAGGTTGCGAAGATGGCTTACGATGAAGGTATGTAATATAGCTGAACTATGAGTTATAAATCAATTTGTGTACAATTTACTCATAGAAATCGTTGTAGGACTTATCTAGATTGTTCTGTGTTTTTTTGTTGTTTTAATTCTTTTGAAAGACATTCCTCTAAAATTATTTTCCCTTTCACAACACTTAGGTTGAGACCTAAAGGGATGTTACGCTGGAATATGAAATCATTTTAAATTTTAATTATTTATGAAGATTGAAGTATGATACATGAAAATATTTATCCAACTTGGCGTTAAACTAAAGCAATTAAACTTCCTTAGGTCTTGGATCAGTTTACCCAGTCCCAAAAGATTTTAGTAAGCGAATCAGAAGGTGTCAGTATAATTTCAAATACGAGTCTTACTTACCAGACCGCTATACATGGCCGGAGAGTCCGAATGTTGATTACAAAAGGTCTACCGGTGTGCTTCACCCGTGCAATACGTGACGTTTATACTTTTATATTGTTAATGAAATCAATTATACAATTTGAGATTTGGTACGATAGTTTTAATATTACGCCAAGGAAAAATGTACAGACTACGAGTAAGAAATATTCATTTAAATTTAATTAGTCATTTTATTGCGCAGTACATAAATGCCTCGCTTAACACCGTGTATGGGTCGCTATTATCCAAATAATGAACTTTTTTTGTTTAGGAACCGTAAATGCAAATAGTGTGTGAAATGATAGTACCAGTGGCGTATCTAGGGTTTATTAATAGCCCAGCAATAAACTACTATTAATTATTTTTACTATTCCACAAAAAAATATTGGTATCTATTAACGATACCTTTTTTTTATTGGTGCCCAGTGGAAATTCTTCATGAACTTCCTTCGCCCCGGGGAAGGGCCAAAGGGTATGCCGGACTCCTACCGGCTAAAACCACTGGAGCGGTCGTCTTCGGCACCTAAGGGAGGCTCCAGGTCCTCGTATGATCACACTAGAGCCGCCCACTGGTGCCACGCCTATAGGCACATCCCTGAGAGGGTGACTGTAAAGCGGTCACCCCCTCGGGGGGATTGTAAAGGATCCCCCAAAGCGTGACACCACATGCGTGTATCTTCTCTTGGGTTGCTCGGTGTGGGCACGCAGATTCCCCAATCTACGCACCCGCGAACCCAGAGGTCCCCGGCCTTATAGCTACGACAGGGGGTTATTTATTAACAATACCTATCAAATGAATAAAAAAAAACAAACTAATCCTCATTATCGGAACACACTTTAAGATATTTCTTAACTAGCTGTACTCAGCGGTTTCACCCGCCGTTTAATTTGAAAGAAATCGGATTATTTGTAAAAAAAATTTAGTACTTTTGCATTGACAGTTGGCATAAAGTATATATATATATTGGCCCACGAGGTGGACAGACGATCTGGTGAAGGTCGCTGGGAGTCGTTGGATGAGGGCGGCATGTGACCGCTCATTGTGGAAATCTAAGGGGGAGGCCTTTGTTCAGCAGTGGACGTCCTGTGGCTGATATGATGATGATGATGATATATATTGGATTAGGTATATATTTGCGCGGTAAGCTAATTATTTTTCTAAAATAAAAAAATACTTCGTATAACATCAGGTATTGCCAGTGAAAGTCTCGTCAAAATCGGTCGTATGCATTCAATAAAAAGCCGTTATTTTGACATTACAAACATACACATCAATTTTATTTATTTGTATAGATAAGCATACAATTCACTTCACTTAAGAAATACATGGTACACTTATAACTAACTTAACTAATCCACAACTTTGTGTATAAATAAAACAAAAGTCGTCTGATGCATCCGATAATTTAAATAGTCTTACTCATTATGGCCTTTGTTCAGCATTGGACGTCCTGTGGCTGATATGATACTCATTATGGGAAAGGTTTGCCATTAGAAGTCGAGGCTCTAGAGCTGAGCTGTAATTCGTTCTTGAGGTTTAAGATCCCTGCACATTATTTACCCGCCTTCTTTTTAGGAACCTCTCGCAGGCTATTGGCTAGAGCAGGGGTTCCCAACCTTTTTTTGTCTACTGCCCACTTTAATAACAAATTATTTTTTAACGCCCCTCTTTTTAAACATACTTAAAAACCGCTAAATACTTATAACTGATTATTGAAACGCAAATTTATAGTATTCGGACAGAGTATCTTTTATTGAAAATAAAACAAACAATCAATTCTTATATAAAAACTAATGTGAAGGTTGAATCTGATGCTGTTCAATAAGTTTGTTGATATCAGGTTCCAATTTACTCAAAAACAGCCGCAAGTCGCCACGTTCGGTAACACGCAAACGATTTCTCTTTTTAGTAAGCAGCGTTGCCACAGCACTAAATCCACGTTCACACAAATATGACGATGGGAATGCTATCAAAAATTGTTGAACAATTGACCACAATCCAGGGTACAATTGCGGGATCGGTTTTTGTAGCCAAAATTCTTGATATCCATTTTTGAACTTGATTTTTATTTCTTCGTTTGTTGTCAATTCTATAAGTTCTTCTTCCAGCTGAGGTGACATTGCTGTGTTGACTTTTGAAAACGGATCCAACACCCAGTCTGGTATTTCCAAGTTTAAAATGTCCTGGTATCGTTCGGTGAAGTCAATGTGGAGGTTTTCCAAATGTTGGCAGTAGGCAAACAAGTCGTCGTTACTGCAGTATACTGATAAATTCGGAAAATTGGGAAACTCACGTCTGCCCATATTCTTTTTGTGCAGAAGCAGTTTGGCTGCGAAAGCAGCAACGACATTTTTTGTTTTAATTAAATTTAGTTCATCGCCTTGCAGTTGGAGGTTCATGTCGTTGCACATTTTATACAGGTCTGTCATGTAAGCTATATCATTCTTTGATGTTATGAGCTTGTTGCGCAGTTCTGTATCTTGTTTCCAAGAACTCTATCATAGAATCAAACAGGTTGTAAAATCGAATCAGACAATTGCCTCTTGACAGCCAACGAACTTCAGTATGAAGCAACAAACGGTTGAAATCTTCGTCATTAGTAACACAAAGCTGATGAAATAATCTATCATTCAAAGAGCTGCTACGGATTTTATTGACTGCTTTGATGACATATTGCAGTGATTGAAATAGTCGTTCACTTAAGTTTCTAGCAACCAAATGTTGTCTATGAATAACGCAATGTATAGCAAGGACATCTGGAATTTTATTCTTTAAGTATGCTATGAAGCCTTTATGGCGCCCTGTCATAGCCGGAGCGCCATCCGTAGCAACCGATATAATATTTTTCAAAGGAATCTCTTTCTCTTCACAAAACTTTTCCAATGTATTGAATATGGTTTCGCCTTTTGTATCTGTCTCCAAATTTCTGGCAAACAATAGTTCTTCACGTATTTTCTCATCTTTAATAAACCTCACGTAAGATAGCAACAACGCTTCATTAGTTGGTAAAGTGGACTCATCGAGCTGAATTGAGAATTGACTAGTCCTCAGATGATTGCACAATGATTCTTCAATGTTTTTAGCCATTTCATCAATTCGTCTTTGCACAGAATTATTACTCAAAGGAATTTTTCGGATAATATCTGCGGCTGTTTATGAAGCACAGTAGTTATTACTTCCTTTATTGCTGGAAAAATTAACTCTTCTCCGATGTTGTGTGGTTTGCCTTTTTGAGCAAGTAACAAAGAGATATTGTACGAAGCTCGAAGTCCGTCGTCATCTTGCTTAGCAGCCGCCGAAAATAGTTTTGATACACTTGGCTGAGTATTATGCTTCTTCTCTAGGTCTTGAAAATATGCTACATTCTTTTCTGTCTTATCTGGATGCATTTTATTCAAATGATCTTGCAGTCTTGAAGGCTTCATTGCTTCGTTCGAAAATGTTTTTAGACATAGAAGACACAAAGGCGACGACGGGTTTGTGGGATTTTCAATAAATCCGAATTTAATATATTCCGCAGAGTATTGCCGTCTCTTCTTTTTTACTTCCGACATTGTTTTGTTTTAAGAAATACGTAAGTGTTGAAATCAAGTACTGCTTATCTATTATGCGCGAAACCGCAAATGAAAATAAAATAAATTTACGTCGTTTATATAGGATTGCATAAGCAGCACGCACCAACAGGAATAAGACAAACGTGCATAAACTCGTTTATCTCATTCGACGCCCAATCGTACTCGACAAGCAAGAACAAGTATTATAGAACCAGCCGATTGGTATAGAAATGTACAATTCGGATTATTTAACAAAAACTTGTTAAAACATGATTGCCCGCGGTCTTTTATATCGAACCGAGTTTGAGCTATATCTTAATTAATATTAGTTGATGTTCACAAGATGTAGTCGAGAGTCGAGAGCTCAGTCGGTGTCTAAGAGTCTTCCTAGCTAGGTAGATGAAATTATAAATCGACCCCAAAGCCCTACACAATGCCCCCTTTTTTTTCTGGGTCTCTTACCGCCCCCCTTTAGGCCTGCAGCGCCCACAAGGGGGCGTTATCGCCCACGTTGGGAAAGACTGGGCTAGAGGATCGGATGTTATAATGAACATGGATAGTAAGTCTCTTTTTGCGACAGTGCGTAATCGCTTCCTGTACCAGGAGTGCGAGTTTCTTTTTACAATCGAAAAAATATGTGTGTGTTTTAATTATAATAGTTTAGTTACACAAATACTTTGTAAAGATTTAGTTTTCCTTTTTTTCAACAATTATTAAATTGTGGCACCACTGCTGGAAAACGTCACTACACCACGAAGGTTGTCCCTGAAAACCAGCACTGTTGTCAATGTACCTATTCAACCTCGCAGCATTATGCTGAGTGACAACCTTTTTTGCACGGACACGTCGCCCAGTGTTTAATTAATTATTTTTATTGTTTAGCTTTAAACTGGTAATGTTGTTTATTAGTTTTATAATATTTTTTTGTAAAAACAAATATGTTATTGTTTTTGGCCTGGATTCTGAGTGTTTTGGCCATATAGCTAAAAACAATTTTGTGGTGCCACTTTTATTGCACATAGGTTGTTCTTGTGTGTCTTAAAAAATACTGTGGTCGTTTAAGTTGCGTGTGTCGTTATTGGTGCAAAAAAATGTTTCTTTTTTCTAATAGTAAACTATGCGTTTATTGCCTTCGGCGTTGCGATTGGCCCGCTTCAAAGTCGTCAACCCATCGGTGCGCCGGACGTGGTAAAAGTGTAGTTTACTATCACGTTACGATTGTAAAAAGAAACTCGTACTAGGGGTACTGGTTTTATGTTCAGGGAACCTACGGTCATATTGGTCCCCAGCTTTCTGGTCTATTTCCAAAAGCTGCCTAATTAAAGCATCTTTGATCACCTCTGCGCTGTGGATCATTAATTTATGCACAGTAGCATATGGTACCACGAATAAAAGTTGAGGTAAAACCTGGTGTCCAGACAAAGCTTGTAGAATTCAACTAAATTATCTCGTAACCAGAAGACAACGTTCTCAGTAATACATCAAATTGTATAAGACGTGAGCACTTTATGCAGGTTCCGACAAAATGGCGAGCTGTTTTTCTGTAATTTAACCAAATTCGTGCTTTGGTTTGTCCACAATCAGTTTCGTATCATGAGTGAATCGTTATTTTATCCCATCGGATCGCTGTTTTACACTAGCCTTAGCTCTAGATCTTTAGTCAGCCAGTTTTTTATATCTTATAGCTTATTTGTAAAAAAGCATTGGAAACAACAAATCACGTGTTCACAAACTAAAGCCAAAACACGTGTTCACAAACTAAAGCCAAAATGATCTTAATCATCATCATATCAGCCACAGGACGTCCACTGCCACTTCAGTTTAATAATCCTTTTTGCTATGTCGGCAACTTTAGTTCTTCTATGGATCTCTTCATTTCTGATTCGATCTTGTAGAGACATACCAAGCATAGCTCTCTCCATGCTCGCTGAGTGACCTTGAGCTTTCTTATGAGGGCTGTGAGTGACCACGTCTCTGTTCGTCTATTAGACTTTTGTCTTGAGGCATTGCGGTATTGTTGACGAAAAGACGTTGCGAAGTTTCCTGAACGCGGGCAGCGTTCGAACCGAATCGGATTGACCTTTTTCTCGCACTTTGACCTACCGAACTGGACAGTTTGTCCCAGGTGGACATACTCGTCAACAACTTCGAGAACATAGCTCCCAACAGATATCGGGATGGGCATTTGACATGAATTTCGTCTTGCCCATGTCCATTTTAAGGCCCACCTGTTGGGAAACTGTTGAGGTCATCGAGCTTGTGCTAAGCTGTGCGACCTAATTAAAGTCATATTAATACATATGTCACAACTATTATTATCCTTTTATCTCATTAAATTCAATTTGAATGTTATACAAGTCCATGTTAAGCGGGGTATTAGTGTACAGTATATGAAATTTATTTCAAACAGAACGTAGTTAGTCTATAGAAAAACATAAATTAGAAACTGAAAATATGCATGGCCAAGTTGAAATATTACCATTTAGGACCATATAAAGGTCATACATAAATAGTGAACTTTAAAAAGGATAATCTGCAGGTTATAGGTATCGCATTTGTTAATATATTAGATATGAGTTCCATTATTATTATTTTGCAATCATATTTATGAAGAATAAAGTTTCTATTAGATAAAAAAAACCTTATTATATTACAAAATTACACACACAAAAACACGGGACCGCTGTAATAAAATGGCACAAAATAATAAACGCGACCTATAACCTAATTATTGTAATAAGTATAACAGACGGCTACACATCAAGCAATACATATCTAGTTTAGGCTGATCTTTCGTCGTAAGGAAAGCCTAAACAATGCGAGGTCAGCTTATACTGGAAATTATGCTTGATATGTAGCCGTGCGTACCTTGAAATAAAATTACTTATTTTTGTAGGGCCCTATCTAGCCGTAGATCAATAATTTTCACAAGTAATATCATAAATTGGAATATAAGTCACTGCTGTTACTTTCATTATGTACCGGTTAGATTTTAGTAGTATTAGAAGGATCAAATCTTATTTCATTGCACTAAAGTCAATTTTCTTTTTCAGGTTTAGCCTCAGTATACCCCGCGCCGAAGGACCTCTCGAAGCATGTACATAACCAGATGTACAGTTATTACTACGAGAGCTCTATGCCGATCGTGTGGGACTGGAAGCCCGAAGAGAAATTTAACGTAAGACCGATACAACCTGTTCCGAAAAACATCTAAACCAGTATTAGTTTTATGTTTCGTTTGGTAAGTGTCCAATGTAATAGGAAAATGCCCAATTTTCAATCGTAAAATTCTATGTGACAATTATTTCAAGTCTCTATAAGTCACATTTGATTACTCTTCATTTCAAGCAAAATATCGTCGGTCATCCAGTTTTTTACTTGAATTATGGGTTGCTTGAAGAATTAAATTAAGCTTCTTTGTATATTTTTATAATGTTGAATCATAAAAGAATCACGTATATACATCTATCCTTTTAATGGGTAATTTGTCTGTTAAAATGTAAGTAGTACCAAGCTTTTGTAAGCATTTATGTGGACATAATGACTTTTACGATTGAACAGCAAGCGTAGGTATTAATTTATAGATAATTATAATTAAATAAAGAACGTTCGTTTTGGAATGTTGGTAGTAAATGCAATAAAGACGCGTTCAGTGCACAACGCTTTTACGTATTGGTGGGAGTGTTCAAGTTAATTTACACAAAGTATTTTATACCTCCGTTATCTATCTAATATATATTAAATGTTCAAATTAGTAAAATTATATTCTATGACAGCTAGGTTTAATATCCAGTTACTCTAATTTTTGTTTTATTATTTTATTTAGTGTTTTTTCTCATACTGTTAGGCATAATATTGTATTCGTTTAAAAGTTTAAACTATGTGGTAGAATTTGTTTATTTGCTTCATGGATTATTATTATTGAAACAAATATGTCGTCATTTCAATGTATAAGACAATATAAACATGAATTGCTGAGTAACTGGATAAACCAATATTTAATGTAGTGTTTCAACTGTCATATGATCGTGTATGTGCATGTAGTGGTTAGTAGAGCATTTTTAACATTATACTATCTTCAGTGTGAAAATAATAATCACGGATGCCTTTTTAACGTTATTTTTAGCTTGCTCACTAAATGTTAAGCACGTTTTCATTTTGGGATACTAGATGCTCGATGTTCAGAGTAGTACCATTTTTTTTAAGATGAGTTTAACTATCGATACTTATTGATTTGGATATGAATTCGTGCATCACTATGATTGATTTCTTACGACATACAACAAAAGTTCTTTATTGCATCTTTTAAATTACAAATATTTGGTGCGATGCGCTATTTATTTAGAATTATATTTCTCAAACATTATTTTTAAGTTGTAAATGATTTTTTTAGCAAAATGGGATGTATCTACTTAAACTTTGTGAAACAATTACACTTATACAATATACGGGAAGAAAGTTAAGAAAAAGTCTAGTCACCGCAACATTAAAATGCAGGTCATCTATTTAATACGCATTTCACATCATTCTATATTAAGCAAAAAATGAAAGAAAACATCAACAAAAATAATATAAAGACATAGAGTAATCAGTTCTAGAATACTTTAAACATGTTTATTTTTGATGAAATTTGTTAATAAAGTAGCAGTCGATTCTGTTAGCAAAAATACTAATGGATCACACATAATTTTACAAGCATTTATTCTATATTAACATTATATGTGTATTAGATCGGTTCGCTATTTACTTTAATTGGAATCTTGGTCCGCATTATGTGGTCGTGAATTCGTAAAAATAATATTAAACAATAACGTAAGACTAAAATTTAACAATTACACATTAGTTTAATCGTTGTACATTTGACTATAAATCGTTTAAGTATTATTTCTGAATTCAGTATTTTTATAATAGTGAGACGATTTTTTCGCTGAGCGAAATAAATGCAGTTTTTATATTAAGTAGTCAGTTATTTATGTTACATTACTTATCTGGTGATATTATGTGATTAACTTTGCTGTGACAATGTATAATAAAAATTAATCCCAATATACGTTTATTAAATGTTTGACTAAATGTTTCAATATGACACTAAACATATTCGCGGAATGGAAGGATGTGTTGTAAGTTGGTCAATAATTACCGGACAATACCATAAAATCAGGGTTTTATTCGTTTTTATACTGATTTTACAGCGTCAATTAAATTTCTTTTACCTTATTAACGTAATTCAGCTATCGGAAGTATATGTTACATTATCGTGTACTAGTTATATATTTCGATTGTTAAAATTATAGATGTTACTAATTAAACATGTTCCAAAGATATTTATTTTTGTTTTAATTATGATCACCGATTAGTATCTCCAACACAATTGTTTATAGTGGCACCCCCAAATTATATCATATAAGTACTAGCTGACTTCGTACGCGAAGACCATAGGAACAAGTAGCGATGTTGTTTAAAAGAAAAAGTGATGGAAACTTAGATTAACAAAAAAAAAAACGATTTTTATTTTGTAGGAGTTTTATATTCGACATCTGTCGTTACATCAAAGATTAACTGTAAACAATGTTTATAGTAAGATTACTACGGACGTTTGCAAAAAGAAAGAAAATTGCATATATTTTGAACGATACTGCGTTAATACGATCGAGTTAAAAAAAAATACAAATGCTTTTTTTTTATAAAAAACATTGCCCCACTCTAGGATTTCTCCTGTCGTATCCCCACGACCCGGAGCGCAGCAGCCGACTGTATCAGCCACTGCACCAACCGTGCCGTCAAGTCAACTTTGAGACTTTGTGACTCTTAAGTGATTCTCAAAGGCTCTCTTGAGTTTCCTAGAAAGTTAGGTATCCACTTATCGTTTAATGTAAACGGGCATAAATGTTACTCCAAGGCCCACCTGAATACCCCATACAAATCGGCTCTTTAGTTTTCACTTTAATAGAATATAGCCACAGGAGGAATTAAAAGGCGTCTGTACTGTTCAACGGTTTACGATTTAATATTATTAAAATATCATCGACATTAAGTGACAGCAAAAACTGACAGACTAAAATATCCTTTTAGAACAAAAGAACGAAAAGAGGCGACATCACGCGAGACTTGGATTTTTGTAATATTCCAACAGTCCCCCTCAAAAATTTAAGTATATAAATCAAAACAAATCACATTTTCCTTTTTAAATTATAAGATTATTATTATTATTAATTTAATATCAATATTAAATTAAATTTAGTTTATCTCTTAAATCTAAAAACTTCTTGCAGGGTATTGCTTTGGTAAACATATCTGCTAGTTGGTTTCCTGTGGAAATATGTTCTAGCATTAATGTCTCATCAGCGATTTTTTCCCTAATAAAATGGTACTTAATATCTATATGCTTAGACTTCTTGTGATTTGTGGGATTATTAGCAATGTTTATGCAACTATTATTATCTTCAAAGATAATTATAGGCTGACTTATTTGGATCGAAATGCTTTGTAGTAGAGATTTCATCCAGACTGCTTCTCTTACAGCCTCAAATAAAGCCATGTATTCTGCTTCCGTTGAAGAGACGGCAACAGTATTTTGTTTTCGTGTGCTCCACGAAATTGTACAATTATCAAACACTTGGAATAAATATCCTGTTGTGCTTTTTCTGTCTGTTTCATCGCCTCCCCAATCGGAATCCGCATATCCAACAATTAGCTGTTTATAATCGCATTTTCTGTAGGTTAAACTTAAATTAAGTGTTCCTTTTATGTATCGTAAAAGATGTTTTAAACATTTCGACAGTTCTGCGTTATTTTTGCTTTGGTATCTACTTAATACACTTATAGCCGCACAAATATCTGGTCGCGTACAGAGCATTGCATACATCAGGCACCCTATGATGTTTCTACAAGGTGCATCATAATAGGTATCAGAGTTTAATTCTAAACAGTTTAATTTATAAGGGAAAGGTGACTGGATTACAATCATTCATTGAAAACTTCTTTAAAACGTTTTGTAAGTAATTAGATTGATCCAAAGATATTGAACCTTCTGTTCTTTTAATTCTTATACCGAGAAACAATGTAACTTCTTTCAAATCAGTCATGTAGAATTTCTGCATTAAACAGTTTTTATAAAATTGCAATGTTTCTGTATGTTTAGTGGAAATTATTAAATCATCTACGTAAAGAACTAGATATATATTTTCATCAATACAATTTTTATCTAATATATATAGACATGGATCTACCTGAGAATTTTTAAAACCCATATCTTTGAGAGTGTGATCAAAACGCTCGAACCAGCATCTAGAGGACTGTTTTAATCCATATAAAGCTTTATTTAATTTGCAAACATGATTATTTTTAGATGTATCTTCTCCCTACCTCTGGTATCTCCATGTAAATATTTTCTTTTAATATACCATTAAGGAACGCTGTCTTGACATCCATGTGATGTAAATGTAAATAGCTAACACTTAAATTTTGGCATTTATTTTGAAATCACAGACACTTCAATTTTATTATATTGGTATAGATATAATGACTAATTCCGAGTCATACAAAAAAGAACATCGTAATGGAGCATCTGATGCTCCAACCGATTAATGGTCTTGTGTCTTCATGGTCAAGGTAATATACATTTTTCGCAGATTATACAGTGGTGGGCTGCAGTCCTCCTCATCCTCATAAGCCCATAAACGTCCACTGCTGAACATGGACCTCCCATGAACGGTCCGAGGGATTATTACCAAAATCACCACGCTCGGCGGGTGGATTGGTGACCGCAGGATATTGTTGCTAGGATACGGTAGGTTGCTGCTGCCCATCCTCTAGATGTCAACTCTTACTCACCTTTTAACGACACCCATGAGTGAAGTGTGGAGGTTTCTTTTCTTTGCCAGGAATCACCAACTTGAATCCTCATACCGGGAACCACACGAACCGCGAAATGTAATTTCCTCGAGTAGAGTACTGGCCAGTCCTTGATTGTCCCGCGCACCAGCTAATGTAGTTTGGAGTACCATTAAATATCATTATCATCATCATCATATCAGCAGAAGGACGTTCACTGCTGAACAAAGGCCTCCACCATGTATGCCGTGTGGTGCCGGCTCAGAATACCACCACCCCATCTCCTCCCGTGGGTGTCGTAAAAGTCGACTAAGGGATAAGCCGGAGGATGGGCAGCAGCGTCCTTCGAGTACATTAACAACTCAACTGCGATCGCCAACCCGTCTGCCAAGCGTGGCGATTATGGCAAAACCCCCCAATGAGCCCACCACACACCCATATCGGTCGTTGTGGTGATCTTTGGGGGAGGCCTGTGTCCAGCAGTGGACTTCATTCGGCCCAAATAATAAAAATGTATGTTCACAATTGTGCCGTCGTTGTGGAGGGAATATGCCAGTACTCTTTACGCTGGCAGGCAAGTTGATGGGCGTACTATGGCTGCTGTTGCACATAGAGAGCCCTACTTCTGGTTTAGAGTCTTAGTCGCCTTTTACGACCACGGGATGAAGTGGTGCTATATTCTTAATCCGGACACCAGATGGAATACTTTACACAATTAATGTAGCCCACCTGAATGAGGGGCATGTCAATCTGGAGAAGGCAGCCTGGGCAGACTAGATGTGCAAGATGAAGAATTCCATTTTGTGGTGCTCGAAAGTAACCCATGTTGGGTGTCGTAGTGGACTACGATAGGCTATCTGATTGCTTCAATAGAAATAACAGTATAGGCCTGTTTTACCGTCACGCTGACCGTCGGTGCTGATCGTTGAACAAGCATCGTTCAAATGTAGCATTCTATAGTTACACTAGTTGCGCGCACGCGTCGGCGTTCAAAAGAGTCGTGATGACTGTGACTTGTCTTGGTGGTGATCGGCGCGAGACTAAAACAAGTCTCCCTGAAAGAAACGCGCCGAACGTCCGCACCGATGTGACGGTCAGAGTGTCTCTAAAACCAGCCTTAATGTGAAATTAAATTCATTCATAGACAATAATAATGTTACGAGCCGGGGTTCGGGATATGTTATAGGAAGAAAGAAAAAAGCTTTATTTGAAATCCTCATTGACACAAACCTTGCATCTTCTATATATATAAAAATAAATGTTTATGTGTTTGTCCTTTATGGAATCGTAAACTATGCATTTGATCATGTCATGATCTTCAGCAAAGTTTTGTGCATGAGCCCACAAAGGTTTCTGAGTTGGTACGACCAATCTTTGACAGATGGCGCCATTATCATTTCAATGAATTTAATTTCTATATATAAAATGAAACGGCGGGCGAAACCGCGGGTCCCAGCTAATGTTTTATAAATAGTACATTAGTTTTGACAGACAGATGTAATTGTAAATGCATGACGCCGGTCTTATACGCCATAATGTAGAGTACCTATATCGGCTGTTGCAGCAAGCAGTACGCTCCAGCGCTGCTATGCTCACAGACCCGACATGTTAACAAAAAAAAAAATGTACACACACTATTTACTTTCTCAAGAAAATTACTATAATTTTCTTTACACTTTACTCATCACAATTATTTTTGCACTGAAGTAAACTTATACTCTCTCTTACGCGGCTGCTATGTATAGGCCGACTAAAACTTTGTAGAACTATCCAAAAAACTCATACTAGATGGTGTAGTAGTAATGTAGCTATTTCTCATCTTAAGATCAGGAGTTGGAATCGCAAATTTGTTATGTGATGCGATGATGGAGGAAGGAATTTCAAGTGACGACGCTAGAAGTAAATGTTTCTTGTTTGATATCGATGGTCTTTTAACAAGGAAACGGGATAAGCCCATACCTAAGCATGCGATGGACTTTGTTCGAGATTATGAACCAGAAACAAATTTTCAAAAGTGCATAAAAAACTTCAAGGCCACGTGTCTAATTGGTAAGAACATATGTTTGTCGTTTACAGTGACGTGTAAGCTTGTGTTTATCCACTGCTGACATTGGCTTTCTTAGGGACTGCTATGATGAACGGCCAAGATGGAAGAATGGTCAAGAATGTCAATTTGCTTCAATTATGAGCAGAACTTTTATTTGATGATGATGAGGGCATCTTTACTTATGTCGTGAACGCCGAACCATGTCCACTTCGATGATGAGCGCAAATATGGCTAGCGAAGTTAAATTTTGTTTTTAAGTTCCTATATCAGGGCGCACAGTACAACTGGCAAGTAGAGCCGTAATTGGGGATGTAGGAAGCCTAGTAAAAATGTTTTCAAGATGGCGTTTTGAGTTGGCTCTTCCATATATGGAGCTTTAGTAGGATGTAGGAAGCCTAGTAAAAATGTTTTCAAGATGGCGTTTTAAGTTGGCTCTTCCATATATGGAGCTTTAGTACATCACAACAAGATTTGATGCCATGACGTCAGATAGGTTAGGAGGCTGATACTGAAAACCAGCGCTGTTGATGTTGATTCTATCTCAACGCTGGAGCATTATGCTGAGTGTCAGCCATTTCCTGCACACAAGTGATGCACAATTATTTAAATTTAATCATAGTGCTATATAGTATAAATTAATATTAAGTTGCTTTAGTATAAATTTAAGTCTCTTGCCAATATTCACTTACTAAATAGAGCAGTAAATGCTGTATTACTTTTCTTTTTATTTGTGAATAATGATAGCCTGGATTACAAGTCCTTTGGCGAGGTACTTTATTTAAATTGCGTGAGTGTTGCAAGGGGAAAAACAAAAATATGTTTTATATTTTGGTGCTAATGTTATGCGCGTCTCTATGGTGTTCAGAAATAGATTTAGGTAACCTGAAGTCATCTATGCGAACGAGATGACCACAACACGTGAGCTTATTTTTTCATCATATCATCATCATATCAGCCACAGGTCGTCCACTGCTGAACAAAGGCCTCCCCCTTAGATCTCCACAACGAGCGGTCACATGCCGCTCTCATCCAACGACTCCCAGCGACCTTCACCAGGTCGTCTGTCCACCTCGTTGGAGGTCGTCCCACGCTGCGTTTTCCGGTGCGCGGCCTCCATTCGAGAACCTTTTTGCCCCAACGGCCATCAGTTCTACGAGCAATGTGCCCTGCCCATTGCCACTTCAGCTTACTAATCCTTGCAGCTATGTCGATAACTTTAGTTCTTCTACGGATCTCCTCATTTCTGATTCGATCTCGTAGAGAAATACCAAGCATAGCTCTCTCCATAGCTCGCTGAGTGACCTTGAGCTTTCTTATGAGGCCCATTGTGAGTGACCACGTCTCTGTTCCATATGTCATCACTGGTAACACACACTGGTTAAAGACTTTCGTCTTTAGGCATTGCGGTATTGTTGACGAAAAGACGTTGCGAAGTTTCCCGAACGCTGCCCAGCCGAGTCGGATTCGACGATTGACCTCTTTCTCGAAGTTGGACCTACCTAACTGGACAGTTTGTCCCAGGTAGACATACTCGTCAACAACTTCGAGAACAGAGCTCCCAACGGATATTGGGATGGGCACGACATGGGCATTTGACATGACTTTCGTCTTGCCCATGTTCATTTTAAGGCCCACCTGTTGGGAAACCCTGTTGAGATCATCGAGCATTGTGCTGAGCTCTTGCAGCGATTCTGCCATGACTACGATATCGTCGGCAAATCGAAGGTGAGTGATATACTCGCCATTGATGTTAATGCCGAATCCTTTCCACTCCAGCAACTTGAAGGCATCCTCCATTGCAGCGGTGAACAGTTTCGGGGAAATTACGTCCCCCTGTCTCACACCTCTCTGCAATGGAATTGCCCCCGTGCTCTGTTCATGTACTCGGACCGACATGGTGGCGTTTCTGTATAAGCACTTCAACACTTCAATGTACCGATAGTCAATGTGGCACCGCTGCAGAGATTGCAGCACTGCCCAGGTTTCGATCGAATCGAAGGCTTTCTCATAGTCCACAAACGCCAAGCATAGTGGCAGATTATACTCCTCGGTCTTCTGTATAACCTGCCGCAGCGTATGGATGTGGTCTATGGTACTGAAACCTTTTCGGAAACCGGCTTGTTCGGGAGGCTGGAAGTCATCAAACCTGCGCTCGAGACGATTCGTGATGACCCTTGAAAACAGCTTATAAACATGGCTCAGAAGTGAGATGGGTCTGTAATTCTTCAATAGGGTGTTATCACCCTTTTTGAAGAAGAGCACCACCTCACCTCTGTTCCACGCTTCCGGCGTTGTGCCCTCGAGTAAGACGGAATTGAATAGCTTCTGAAGGACTTTAAGTACCGGTGTGCCACCCGCTTTCAGAAGCTCTGTCGTAATTCCGTCCCCACCCGGCGCCTTGTTATTTTTAAGCTGTTTCAAGGCCATCCTAATCTCGTACAGGCTGATGTCCGGGATATCCTCGGTATAGTGTCGGGTTAGTTTGGCTCGCGGGTCTTTGTCAGAGCCAATGGTAGGTATAGTTACCGAGGTGTATAACTGCCGGTAGAACTTCTCAATCTCTCTCAAAACCTCTGGCTTAGTCGACGCTACACTGCCGTCCTCGGTCTTCAGCTTCATAATACGACTTTGCCCAATAGACTTGTCTCTTGCGAACACTTTGGAGCCTTGGTTCCGCTCAATCGCCTCTTTAACACCGTTGGTGTTAAAGGTGCGGATATCGTGACGCAAGGACTTCCATATCCGTCTATTGAGCAGTCGGTATGCTTCAGCATCACCGGAGGACTGCAGCGTCATGGCGCGTCTTTCTGCCATGAGGTCGAGAGTGTGATCGGAGAACTTTTTTGGTCTACCTTTACGGTGGGACTTAAAGAACTTAGACCCAACCGTTTGGACAGTTTCTACAAACCTACCATTTAAATCGTCCACAGATACGCAATGTTCTAGGCACTCGAAGCGGTTTTGGAGTTCGAGTTGAAAGCTCTCGGGGTTTTGGATATAAGCACTAGAGGGCCGGAGCGTAGACCTCATCAGACGAGACCTCTCAACTTTGAGATTAATATTCAATGTGCCTCTTACCATTCGGTGATCACTACCGGTTTTCACCCTGTGGATCACAGAGACATCATTGAATATTTGCCTCCTATTGGTCATGATGAAGTCAATCTCATTCCTCGTGGAACCATCGGGACTCATCCAGGTCCATTTCCTGTGAGGCGGCTTTTGGAAAAAGGAGTTCATCACGAAGAGTCCCTCCTTTTCCAAAAAGTCGGCCAGCCTCTGTCCCCTGGGGTTCCGTTGCCCATATCCAAATTGCCCCACTCTCAACTCACCATCGCATCGAGTGCCCAGCTTCGCGTTGAAGTCCCCCATCACAACAGTGAAGTGTGTCTTCGAGGTATGTATGGCCCTACTTACGTCCTCATACATACTCTCTACTTCATCATCTGGGTGTGTCGAGGTCGGTGCGTAGACCTGTATGACCTTCAACGAATACCTCTTGGATATTCTGAGTATAAGGTACGCTACCCTGCTCGACACACTTTCGATGGTTACTATGCTGTTAATGAGGGACCTGCGGACGAGAAACCCGACACCACCTTGAGACAGATGTTCGCGTTCCCGGTAGTAGAATAAGTTGCCAGATTTCAGGGTTATCGTGTCCTCACCCTCTCTTCGGACTTCTGATAGACCCATGATATCCCAGTGCAACTTATCTATTTCTTCTTCCAGCTCAACAATCTTTTCGTCTGCCCTCAGTGTGCGTGTGTTATACGTTACCAGGGCCAGTTTTCGTTTGGGGTGGTAGCCGGATCCCGTCCGGTGATTCTTAGCACCCCCTGCCCCGCCGTTACCGTGGCCGCTACCATGACCAGGAATAGCGGGGCTGCCGGGAACTGGGGGCCGGTGCATTAGTCGTGTCGTCATTTTTGGGGGGAATTTGCCGATACTCACCACGCTTGGCAGGCGTGTTGGTGAGCGCAGTAATGCTTCTGTTCAGCAAAGGGACGCTGCTGCCCATCCCTTTGGTTAAGAGTCCCTTAGTCGACTTTTACGACCTCCACGGGAGGAGACGGAGTGGTGCTATATTCTTAATCCGGACACCACACGGAGTTATTTTTTATTTTTTGATACTATCCAATGACGAGGTAAGCATGTATTTCGACTAGTAATAAGCGCCACACTTGCCTATAACGTGGCACCACACTGCGCTCACCACCTCGAGACATTAGTTAGTTAGTATCTTAAGCCCAACAATTTTTCAAGCTACAATGCCCTTCTAGCTGGAACACAGTAATGTTTAAAGTTTAAATACTACTGCTCAGAGGTGAAATATCGGGCTCTGCGGGTATATAGCTAGCCTTTAATGAGCATAATTTATGTACCGTTCAGTTTGGTAAAATTTTCAGAGCTTCTGCGTTTAGCTATCGGTCCATCGAAATAGGCTCATTACCACTGAATTGGGAATTTCAATATTTTCACCATCGTTTTTTTCCAGGTACTTCAACAGTAGGCGGTTCGTTTACACCCAATATTTTGAAGGAACTGGCGAGGAACACGGAGCGACCTTTGATCTTTGCGTTATCAAACCCAACTCGACAATCTGAATGTACCCCTCAGGCGGCCTATGACAACACTGATGTAGGTATTAAACACAGGGTATAAATTTGTTCTTAGCTTTTTACGATCGAAACGTATAGGAATAAGAAATGAAGACGGAGAGAAATTATCTATCGCCTTGGAAACTGATAGAAAATCTTATCACATAATCGGTACCTCTAGATTTTCGTATAAAATCTATATCGGACTGTCCTTGGTCTTTGTTAATGTGACGCTTTAATTCAAGTCATGCATAATGATTATTTTATTACTATCACTGAGATAAAATAAGATCGCGACTTACCTCCGAATTCTGCACTTTTGGTTTAGTTATGTCAAATTGATGCAATTTAGCACAGATCCTCTTTATGTTTTAAAATATTATAAATAAAAATATATTTGTATACATATGTCTTGTATCTTTAAGATTATATTTTTAATTTAAATATTCTGTATATAATAGAAAACAATTTCTCTGTTTCTATTGGCTGTTTTGTATTAAATTTATAAAACCTTATAAAAAATAAGAATAAAAAAATTGTATCTTCTTTAACGTTTTTAGGGTCATTGCATCTTCGCTTCCGGCTCCCCTTTTCCTCCAGTAATATATAAAGGCCAGATGTTTGCTACCGGTCAGGCTAATAATTATTACATCTTTCCGGGAGTAGCGCTTGGAGTGATCGCAGCTAAAGCCTTCCGCGTCACTGATGCTATGTTTCTCAGCGCTGCCAAGGTAAAATTGACTGATTAATTTATAAAGCATACCAGTGAATGTTCGCTGTTGTAGATCGGCCTTCTAATACCTCTCTCAAGAACGGTCGCAAAGAGATATTGTCACTGGATGGTGATTCCAGTATGTAGTTATCAGGGCACAGGTGATTGCTGGTGATCATCGTCTTAAGACCGCCTACGATACCCAAAAGAGGCTATTTCTATTTAATTTTCATTTATTGTCGATTTTATGCCTAGAATGTAAAGCTCAAATATAAGTATCATCATTTCGGCCGAATGAAGTCCACTGCTGGACACAGGCCTCCCCAAAGATCACCACATCGACCGATATGGATGTGTTGTGGGCACATTGGGGGGTTTTGCCATAATCGCCACGCTTGGCAGGCGGGTTGGCGATCGCAGTTGAGTTGTTAATATATTCGAAAGACGCTGCTGCCCATCCTCCGGCTAATCCCTTAGTCGACTTTTACGACACCCACGGGAGGAGATGGGGTGGTGGTATTCTGAGCCGGCACCACACGGCATAGTAGCAAGTATAGCTTTTGTAAATTATCTTCTGTGTGTTTTCGTTGTCTGCAGACTCTAGCAAAAGCTGTTACTGAAGAAGATGTGAATGTTGGTCGCATCTTTCCACACATAAATAAAATGAAAAGTGTATCTTTAGCCATTGCAACTGAAATTGTTTCAGTGGCGTATGATCAACGTATGTGATGTTGTGCATCCTTACCACTTTACAAATATCATAAATGCTAAAGAGAGAATGTGTCAGTTCATCTGCCTGTTTGTTTATTACATCTCCACGACCAAAAAACCGAACCAATTTTAATACAATTTGGTGGGGAGATAGCGCGAAACTAGTTTAGTCCCTTCTAGTTAGACTAAAAGTTGACCGGATCGTAGTTGCATAGTGACAAGCAGGTGAACAGGTAACCGGAAACCAGGTTAAGGACGGGCAATTTTCATTCCAGCTTTTTTACGTTCTACCTGGCCTGTGCCGAAGGCTTAATCAGTGTTACAGTATTTAATTGCATGTTAGATTTCTATTAGCTTATTTCATATTGTATTTTAATGGGGTTGGGATGGTCGTAATGCGAGGTCATCCAGAAAGTTCAAAGCAATGAAGTATGTTATGGTATGTTATTTAGTTATAATTGTCCGCACTGCATTAGAGAGGATTAATGGAATAATCAACCGATCTGTTAGGTAGCGTTATTGGATCAGACACTGTTCTTTATACATTGAGACCTATCGATATCCACTAGTTAGCAGCTAGCTATGAGACACCCACGAGATTAAATCGGAAATGAGCAGAGCCGAGAACCGACATAGCTGAAAGGATTAGTAAGCTGAAATGCCAATGTTACGTAGCTCATAGAACTGATGGCCGTTGGGGCAGAAAAAATCTCGAGTGGAGGGCCTCCAATAGATGGACAGACGACCTGATGATGGTTGCTGATAATTGTTAGATGCGGGAGGCATGTAACCGGGTAGCTCGGGTAGCCGGATGCCCGTAGTCTTCGTTGTTATTCAAATATGTATAAAAGTTTGTTACGAGCTGTCAGAAGCCTAAAGTTTTTAGAAACCGATCTAGCTTATCGTATTCTCTCTCCAGTTGGACTGCAAGCTTCAGTCAAAATAGTCAGTGTAAATTAATGACATTTAATTGCATCTGGTTAGACTGATAGACGACTACAATGTAATTAGTTGTCAAAGGGCAAAGCTGGCATCCTCATCATCATTGAATAAGTTTATAAAAAGTTAACATTCATCAAATCTGATTTGGAATAAGCGGGAGTATCTATTTTACAGAATTAACAATTGCATACCAGAAACCAAAAGATTTACTAGAACACGTAAAGGAAAACCTATACGAATTCAATTACAGTTCTAATGCCCCAAAATTTTATGCTTACCCGACAAGGCGCACGGTTGTTAAACTCAAGAATATCGAAGTTCTTCACGGAGGCCTGGTGTTAGTATTAATATTTGATTTTTTCTATGTGCTAGGATTTTTATTCTGCTTTATTCTCTGATATTCTGGCCAGTCGTCTGATCGATTGTCTTATAACTGGGTCATGTACATACCTTACCAATATCAAGATGGATTATGTCTATTATAAACGTAAAAAAAACTTATAAGTAGCCTCTACAAATACACACAGAGGTCCGGTTTATTACCGACTTCGAAAAGGAGGAGGTTCTCAATTCAATACATATTTTTTATGTATGTACACCGATTACACCGAGATTTGTGGATCGCTTTAAGCAATTCTTTTAACTGCTGCAGAATGCTTTCGACTACGTCCCATATAAATTTGATTAAGTAGTTTTTTAACCAGCTTCAATAAACAGGTTAATTTGACTGCGCTTATCTAGATAATGTCTTAATGGTTTCGATTCCTCTTAGATCGGTGAACCGATTTGAGTCATTTTTATTTTTAGTGTTAAATACTGAACCAAGTTTGAAAAAGTTCTTACATATATTTACGCTAAAAAGAAATAAATAAAACTTTTTAACAAATTAAAACATATTTGATACCTGGCCCCGCCCGACTTCATAAACTTTGTTTTCCTTTTCAGTGGTTTTAATATTTTTATATCGTGTGTAAATGTTTTGAAGTCGTTTTTGTTGTTAAATTTTTTTATTGACTTATCCTCATCGATGTCCGCCACCATGGGAAAGGCGAAGGAGTGACGACCTTACCATCTAAAACCCTAATCTGGCCATCTTCAGTACATATGGAGGAGCACCGGAATCTTGAGTGGAACGCACCGGGGTCTCCTGTGCTTTGTCTTGGGAGCAGACATTCTTCTCCGACAACGATACTGAACTTTGAGTGGTATTGACGGCTGCACGCGACCAGTATGTGCCAACGTCATATTTGAGGTCGCTTGATGGACGTCCAGAGCACTATGAGCGCCCGCTACCCCAAATTCCCCCGCAAGCTAGACGGGTGTAGCGGCTTACAGTTCGGCTATGCACTGGGCTGAGCACAAACGATTGTCTTCGTAGCGGCTTCGTCTCGAGTAGGATCAGCCGTCTCTCATTCTGAACCATGGCGGTCCCACGGAGAGCGCAGTACCCGCCTAAAGACACTTAACTTGGTTCTACTGCGTCGAATGCCTATCACTCTCTTAGACCATACAGACACCCCATAAGGGTCCACTGATCGTTCTTCCCCACGTAGAGGCAGCGGACCTCCCTCAAGCCCC
This sequence comes from Diloba caeruleocephala, assembly GCA_947459985.1. Lineage (NCBI taxonomy): Eukaryota > Metazoa > Arthropoda > Insecta > Lepidoptera > Noctuidae > Diloba > Diloba caeruleocephala. The sequence continues at coordinate 9,935,661 of OX381617.1, read as the reverse complement.
GGGATTGGCTGATGTCTATATAATGCACCCACAACTCTCTCGATCCGGGAGACTAGGCAAACGAAGTTCTTCGAAGCCCTAATGACTGTCCAGGGTGAGCTTAGTCACCTGGGTACTTCATGTACCGGCCACCCTGATTTATGCATTGCCAATGCTTAATCATGTACTGGGTGGTTCTCTTCTCCGCTATATTGGATGGAACTAGGTTCTACCTCGTTTTCAAGATGCTAGCCACATGAGGGGTCTTATCACCAGCAGCGTTGCGGTTTTCCCTACTTTTTATGATACTTACCACTGTGGCGGTCATCGCGAGATTGATGTCCAGTGTAGAGACTGATAGATACGATAATTGTTTCATAATTTGTTATTCGTTTCAGTCCGAATAGAAGGAGAGGTAAAACAGAAAACGATCCGCAAGTTATTTTAACCTAAGCTTTCAGCGAAGATGTATTAATCATTTTGTGGGAACTTTGGTACCATGCCAAATTACTTTATTCACATTTAGTGAGCGTTGACGGTTCCCAAGTGCTAGAGGCAGTAAGTATGGGCTTATCAAATTAATAGGGAATGGTATCGAAATAGTATATAACTTATTCTTCTAAAGGTGTCATACAGAGGACGTCCAGCAAACGATTATTTTCAGTGAACGTTATTTTGTTTAGCCCGTGTGTAGTGTACGCAATCCGTGTGGTGCCCGGATTAAGAATATAGCATCTCTCAATCTCCTCCCGTGCATGTCGTAAAGGCGACTAAGGGACTCTAAACTAGAGGGATAGGCAGCAGCGTCCCTTCTGTAGAACAGAAGCCATACTGCGCTCATCAGCCTGTGTACCAAGTGTGGTGAGTACCGGCAAATTTTCCCCAAAATGACGATACATAACATATAACCGGTCGTCTATTGGGGAGGCCTTTGTTCAGCAGTAGACGTTTTTTGGCTGATGTCATGATGTGTGATATCACTAAGTTACAAAATGGGGTAAGTCATGATGTGAAATTACGAGATAGTTCGTTTTTGATGTTTAATGAGGATATGTAAGTTAAAAATAAAAATATTAGATTAAATTAGCAGTTAACAGATACTTAATAAACCTTATTTTATTCAGAACCTATTAAAAAAATATGGATTCGAGAAAGAAGCCAGTATTTGCAATATTCGTTGAGTGTCCGTTGCTTATGCTGCAATGCTTTAAGATCAAAGTATTCTAATCGTGCGTGACTTTTATGACATACGAGGCGGCCGTACTGACAGTTGGCTATACTCTATGACCTAGTGTTTACTGTAATAGCATTGGAGTCCCTGATTGTAAGTAGTGGGGTGGCAATATTTGTGAAGAATTATTTCCATTGGAGATGTTTTACAATATAAACGCGAACCAGGTACTGTATTGTGAATATTCCCAGACGATTTTACGTGGACTCTAATACATAACGGCCTTAGTGTTAAGTTGTTAATATTTAATAATGTTGGCTATAAAAGTTCTGAAAATGTGGATGAAATATAGTATGTATGATATTTTTGTAACGTCCATAAATACAATTCCATTATCAAGCAAATGTTGTTATTTTTTAACTAATTGCGTTTCTCGCCCCTTTTACTCACACTTTATCCAAGGAATTTCTCCACCAAACGTTTGAAACGTAGCTGTGCGATCCCACCATTGTTGTTTCCGACCTCCACTCGCAGAGCAAATTTTTCAATTCTAAGTATGTAGCGATCTTGAGAAATCAGTAATTTTTCATTAGGCCCACTGACTGGCAGCTGCTTTGCTGGTGCGAGTATGATCCGGCTGTGCAATGTAATGTCCCTATAGAAGAACGTGAAAGGAAGATAAATAAGAAGTAATCCAATGGTGTATTGCGTGATTTGTATTGCAAAGAATACCACCACCCCAACTCATCCAGTGGGAGTCGTAAAAAGTGACTATGGGATTATCTTGAGGGCTGGGCAGCAGCAACTCAACTGCGATGGCCAATTTGCCTAACCAGCGTGGCGAATATGGTGCTGTCTGTTGGGTCTGGTCAACTTAATACTGCCGTGGTAATTTAATCATAACCTTTAGTGAATATTAAAATCTGGCTATATATAGATAGACTTTATGTAATTTAGACTCTTTCCTCCTACATTGTCTTCGCATAACCTTAACGCCTAGAATGTACAAGTAGTAAGTACAGACAATGTAGTGCAATAATGTATCATAAAATATACGATTTAAAAAGAGTAACCATGGAGTTTCCTCCTGTTCTGCTCCAACGGTAATCTACATCTTGGAATGCGGCAATTGACTATTCCTAAGTGCCTATAAATGGTTTTACATGCATATAGATATTTTTATCTTAACCTTTATCTTAAGGCAGAACCCCCATAAAATTATACAACGCCAACCCAGATCCGTGGTTGTAGTGATCTTTGGAGGAGGCCTATGTTCATAAGCGGAGGTCTTTTGGCTGTGATGATGATGATACCGAATTGAGTAAATTGCTATTTCCTAATTTTATGAACATTTATCCAATATTTTAAATAGAATGTGTTGCAATATCAACGACATTATCCAGACCGATCTAATGGCTTCGTAGTAGGCGCAGTTTTGAATGATTGCATGTTCAACAGTGGATAAACTTGTTAATTATGCGCTGTGATGTGCTTACGCTCAACCTATCACATGGGCCCATATTGCTATATTACGATTATGTTTTTGTTGGTAAATCCCTAGTCTAGATGGCATTAATCAAATATGAACCCTATGTAATAGGTCCAGAATTTACGTATTTTCAACGGATGCATTCTCGACATAAGTTCTACTTGAGGTTCGATTCTCGATCTTGCAATACGGGCCTCAGTATGTCTCCTATTAGTTTATTTCCCTCATGGCACTCACCAATTCGTCTAACCCAGCGGCATCGTGACATAATCACCTTTTGGTCACGCCTACGATCCGCAGTGGACTTTGACAGGCTTTTCATATAGAGAGACCTGTTAATGCGTGTATTGATATAACAGAGGGTAGAGTGTGAGTTTCTTTTCGTAATCGAAACGTAAATGCGTGTAACGCGATTATCGCGTTCGGTGTTCCAATTGGCTACCGAGTTTGGAGCAGGCGAATCGCAGCGGCGAAAGTGGTAAACGCTTCGCATCCGTTTACGTTTCGATTACGAAATTAAACTCATACTCGGTCCTCTGAACACGAGAAAAGAAACTAATCTAATGTTTTTGCGATTATTACACATGATAATAACATAATTTTAAACGGATTACATCGCGTATATATAGATTTTTATTAAAACTATTTCTTTTTATTAAAGTTGTACGATAAACTAAAATAACTTTAAAATTTGTAACGATGTCTGTCACCTTATTCATACTGCGACCACGAATGCTGCAAAGTATTCAAACGTCAGGGAAAACTATATCTATAAAAAAGAATAACATACGTGATGAACGGATACCGTTTAAAATTATTTTATTACAAAATAAACTAACTCAGTTTTCTGTGACTGATACTTTTTTATATATAACCTCGGACCTGATGGTAAGCCTCACGCCAGCCCATAACAATTGTAAGTACTTCCCAGGACTCCACACAGTTCCACTGGACATCAATGAAAAAAAAATGAAAATAAAGGACTCCACACTGCACTCGAGATATTAGTTATTTGGTCTCTTATGCCGAGTAATTTCACAATTGACAGTACCATTCGAACCGGTACATGTTTAAACACTACTGCTTGGCCACGAATATGGCACTGCGGTGGCCTACCTAGTTGGGACTATTACATTAAGATAACAGACCGACCGCCAGTGAAAAAAAAAAAAAAAAATAAGTATACGTTTTAATTTGTAGCACTGTAAACTTAAAATAGGTCTTATCTGACTTACGTAATAGTCATGTATTGGACAGTCGTCCGAAGCCGGTCTAACTGGCACAATATCCGGGGTTATCACATGACACGCCAGCTGCTACAGCGTCAATTTCACTGGATCGGTGCCACCGAAAATGTTTGCTATACGTACCCACAGCATGTTATTATCGTGTCATATGTAGGTAACTGCTGTTCATACAATTGGAGCACAAAAGTTCGGTATTGGAATTATTGATTTATTGACAATTCTCTGTAGGATATTTAAGTTAAAGTTGTGGGCAATTACTACATGCACTTCTGTAGGTTTTTATCTATTTGTGGTGTGAATCGTTGTACCCATAGACTATACCGCTGTACCACAGCAGGTTGTCTGTCATATAATGTGTACCGCGTCCAACTTTTATTATTGAAAATTCTGCGTGGGATATTTAATTTAAATTTAAATTTATTTTTGTGTGCAATTATTGCATTCTCTTCTGTTGGTTTAGAAACTATGTGTTTTTGTGAAAATCAATTTATTGCAGCATGTTACAATCATGTCAAATATAGGTAACTTTGTCCAGCTATTCATACTATTGAAGCATATAAGTGCGGTATTGGAATTATTAACTTTTTTATTGACCATTCACGGTGGGATGTTTAAAATAAAATCGTGTATAATTATTACACTCTGTAGGATTTGTAACTTCTGTAATTTATGTGTTTTGTTTTACCACTCATGTTATAATTTTTTATTGATACTGTGTGAGACTAGCGGCCAACGAATTTTTGTTCCATATATCAAGTGCATACGCCGCCGATCGGCGTAAAATAAAATATCGCAGTGATGAAACTAAATAATTTTTCGACATCACTGTAGTCTTCATTTTAAAAATATAAAATTAAGTAACATAAAAAAAATATCTATGGGGCGGAAAATATGTCAGCATATGTAACGCGGCAACATTTCACTAAAAGACGAAGGTTTGATAGAATCAGTGAATGGGTCAACCCTAGATTACTTAACCATAGTGAAAACGCGGCAACATTTCACTAAAAGACGAAGGTTTGATAGAATCAGCGAATGGGTCAACCCTAGATTACTTAACCATCGTGAAAAAAACGACGGAAAAACTCACAACTGCCGCAAAACGAGACACAATTAAAAATCTATTGTGTCTACACGGCTGCCGGAAATTGAAATGCTAGAGGTTAAGATTTCTAGAAAAAACTAAATTCGCGTCATTCACGCGTGGTGCTTCACAGTATCTACCTAATTATTTCCTTCAGTGTGCCATGTGCTGTCATTGTGGTCGGCTGTTAATTGTGTATTGACGTGGTATTGACTTATCCGACTGGTATACCGCCCTCGCCGCCGAGGATGTCCGCCTCACCGACGTCACGGAGGCCCATCGTCGCGACAACACAACGGAATCGCCATTCAAGAAGTAAGTACTTCTCCCCCTCCGTCCCTTGCTCGCGCTGGCCCGTGCCAAGCCTGTAGATTTGAATGTCCCATAATACAAATGAAATAATACCGATCCAGCTGTCCCCAAAACAAATAACTTGCATACTTCAGTAATGCCCTAAGCCGAGGCCGTGTCCCGCAGGGGACACCCTTAGTGCAAGTTGCTTAGAATAGAATATTAATTTCAAGCCTGGCTGGAGGCCTTTTTTGGCTTCGCCAAGAATGTCCGGTTGAGTAGGTACATTTCCAGGAAATGTTTGCGAGAACCCTACAAAAACAAAGTTTGCCTAACTTGAGCAAAGGTAAGTGTACTTGATTTTATCACTTTTTATATATATTTTATGTTGATTATGGATTATTTTGTGTTTTGAATATTATCATTTTATGTTTAATTATCACCGCTTTTACAAAAATTCTATTCTTTTGTTTACTTACTATATATTATTGTTTTAGATGTCATGAGTGTTTCAAGACGATGAAATTAGTCAGTTGTTGGAGGCGGTTGTTTATGATGATGATGACGATGATAATGAGAGCACACAATAGCTAGAGATACTGAGTTATCAATAACCAACAATAAAGTAAAGTAAATCCAGGCGCGACTTCGTCTTGGAAGTGACTGATGGAGTCACCTAAAAGAAATAGTAAATATTTCAACTTTGTGGTGAGAGATCAAAGAGCTCATAAAAGGTATCTTACTTCTTGAATCTGTTTCTGAAGCGGCAATTATCAAGAACCAAATTCAAAAAAAATGTGCCAAAGGATAAAATACTTTTGCTTGATATGCAAAAAATCCCTACACATGTGCGCACAACATTCCTCCCCAAGAAGTGCTTGGGAGCGACCTTTTTACAGTCGCCTTCCCTCCGCTAGAGGGGGTGACGGCTTTACAGTCATTCCCTCCGTTATGTGCCTAAAGGCGTGACACCAATGGGCTGTTAGAATTAATATCAAAATAAAATTATTTCAAATACTATTAGCTCCATCTGTTATGAGTCACGTGAAAGTATTATAGTTAAATATGTACGTGTATGCCTACCTAATTTATTATTAAAAAATAAATGTTACTGTGAATAACCACTAAGCGTGTTTCATTATGGGCGGCTCTAGTGTGATCTTACGAGGACCTGGAGGCCCCTTCGGTGCCGAAGATGAACGCTCCGGTGGTTTTAGCCGGTAGCAGTACCCCTTCGCTCTTCCCCGGGGCGAAGGAACTTCATGTAGGATTTCCACTGGAGACAAATAAAAATAAATAAAAAAGGCCGCACAACATGAAAATTGTGTTCGAACTGTGTAGAATAAAACTACACTATTTTCATTTTTATGTGATCTCTTAAACCCAAAGAATGTAACTGTAACTTCTGTAATAATTTAAGTTTGTGATTCCCTTATTTCCATGTCGTATTTTTACCAATATTTAGTAAAAACGTCACCCGCAGGATAGTTTAGTAATCTAGGGTAGTCAACATTGTGTGCAATTATTGCATTTCGGTAACTATCAGGAAATTTTGGTGTAAGTAAATCAATTTAAGCCATTTTTAATGAATGATTGTTACCTCTTTCACTCGTAAAGAAATAATAAACCATGATTATTCTATGCTCGTATTCAAAAGGTGAAGTAATGTTCTTCAAGTGCTTTTGTTCTTCAGCGCTCAAGAATATGCCATGCTAAAATTGAATTTACGAATTCGAGAATGTAGAACACGGAACATGTAATAGTCATATATCACTTCCCACCTGTCTGCTTGCTCGCTACACGTTGGAAACGTTTATTTTACTACATAAATACAAAACCCATTTTTCGGCGGATACTGTGCAACAGGGTGGTCCCACCAAGGCAGGGTGGAGACACTTTTATTTAAATGTAACATAACTTTACTTACTTCAGCCGAAAAAAGTCCACTGCTGGACTCATGCTTCCCCCAAAGATCGCCACAACACCTGGTCTAGGTGGTGCTGTATGCTAATTGGGGGATTTTGCCATAATCGCCACGTATGGCAAACGAGTTGGCGATCGCAGTTGAGTTGTTAATGTAACCGAAGGATGCTACTGCCCAATCCTGCCGATAATCCCACAGTCACCTTTTATGCCGCCTCCGGGCTGAGATGGGTTGGCGCTATTCGTAGCCAGCACTACACAGCATCGGTAATTTCACGAAAAGAATTTGAAATAATAAATGAAAATACTAAATCCTTACTTAGTTTTGGCTTGTCAAGTTCATGACTGCTAAATCCGTTGACGTATCTATGTATTGTTACGCTTATAGCTGGTTTGCACCGTGAAAGCTGCTGCTCACAGTAGACAGACAGTAGACAGCTGCTCGCATTGTGTATTCGTAAGTCAGTATCTCGGCCGCCTCTTTAAATACTTTCTTTAATTACAATGCTATTTAAAATCACTTTTTTAGAATAAACGTTATTTATCGAGTAGCTTAGTTAAAATAAATTATAAATTGATAAATTTACTTATCAAAATATTTCTTCAATTATTTAATTATACACTTATTCCATGTCGGCCGAATGAAGTCCACTGCTGGACACAGGCCTCGCCCAAAAATCACCACAGCGACCGATATGAGTGTGTTGTGAGCTCATTGGGGGGAATTGCCATAGGCGCCACACTTGGCAGACGGATTGGCGATCGCAGTTGAGTTGTTAATGTACTCGAAGGACGCTGCTGCCCATCCTCCAGTCCGTTAGTCGACTTTTACGATACCCACGGGAGGAGATGGGGTGGTGGTATTCTGAGCCGGCACCACACAGCAAATACTTATTACTTTTAAAGTATTTATACGGAATATTTATTTCATCGGAATACTCATATCGAAGCATAATGCCGAATAATTTAAGATACGTCAGTTCCTCCCAGATGAAAATCTATAAGCTGATTATTAATATACTGCTGTAATTAATAAAAAATCTGCTAACAGTAAGTCGAGGGAAACCTCGTCAGCTGATGCTTTTAAATAGGCTCCCGCTTAACTCCCGCGTTATAACTTTCAAAGCATCTGTCCCCTATGCCAAAAAGCGTGATAAAATATTTATGTTGGTATCCTTAAATAAAGGATAATATATCTATTTATTACGACGTTTCTGGGCTACTTAGTTTTCTAATGATAAAATAAGTAAAGATAAGTTGAAATACTTATTTTTTTCTTCCAACTAGATGGCGCTACTGTCGAATTACATCACGGTATGGCTTCGTTGGCAAAACCTGAAGTTAAGGGTCAGCTCAGATTAAACGTAATATTTTTCCTAATCTGCGCCAAAGGGTACCGCTACCGATTGTCGCGATATCCACGCTCAGCGTTACCTACATATGTTGACTTTTATATATTCTTTTTAAAAACGATGCCCCACAGTAGGTGTTCTACTGTGTCGTGAGTGCGTTTATAGACACAATACACCCAGACCCGGAACACCCGCAACCCGAAGCGCAGCAGCCGACAGTCAGCCACTACACCAACCGTGCCCTCAGTGTCCGTGACTTCCGTCCGTGACTTTGTTGTTATTAAACTTTTATAAACAACTTACCTACGATATTTTATTTATATCTGAAATATTTGAACAATTGCCGATTCTTACGGACCAGTGTTGATTAATTTTGTTTGATTTGGTTGTTATTGATTTCGGATTCAAAAGGAATTTTTACATGCCTCCTGGAAAAAAGACGAATATCGTTCGAAGCTCCATTGCAATGCTTTGTGCTCTGTGCACGTTTAGTAGCAAACTGAACCTCACGATCAACTGCAGTTTTGAGAGATCGAGCTAGCCTTTGCATCTTAAAAGCACATGAGCTTTGAAAGATAATCCTCTCTAACTGCAGAAAGCAGTACGCAGCGCCAGTCGCGGTTAGGTACTCACTGAGTTGTCATTGGTGCTTCTCGATCACAAGATAGTAATCAAGGACATGAAGCACGTCTCGCAAGCGATCTGAAGCGCCATGCTGCATCACGAGCCACAGAGACACAGACCCAGTGTGAATCGCAATCGAGCTCGCAGAGTATCTACACTGCGACGTCTCTATACATGATCGACATCCGACGGTCATGCATTTAGAAAATGGCTAGCGGCTTTATTTCAATTCTGAAAATGTCATAGAGCGCTTGGAAAATCCGCGTCAAACTACGGTTTTCGTATTTTTTCAACTGTGCAAAGAGGATCCTCTTCGTTCGCCAAATCGCGAATGAATGGCAAAGTGCCGTCATACTATACGTACGAGAAGCAAAGAGGTGTGTTTAATCGACATCAACGTGGGCGTACAGAATATGGTTTCTCGGGAGTTATGAAAGACGCCGCATTGGGTAAGGTCTACACTGTGCATCCAAATAATGGCAAGTGCAATTTTCTGCGCATTTTACTACACACGGTGCTTTTGATGCCGTTAAATTTCCCAAATATCATCCAGACTACAGAGCGCTCCATCTACTTGACGGTGATAAACACTGGGACGATACTCTCGAGGAGGTCAGCGACAGTGCCAGTCGTCTGCGACATTTATTCGCCATCATGTTGATCTTCTTAGCACCGACAGTCAGGATTCGACTTATTGCTGTTCACTCAGCGCACATTATAGTGAGTGATCTCAAAGGCGTATCTCTATAATGGGCGATAGTGGAGGTGTCGGCAAGCAGATCCTCGCAATCGGCACGCTGTATGCTCGCTTGAAGCGCGCGATCTGCTCACTCAGTCTATACGTTGTATGTGGAATGGGAGCATGGCAGTTGCGAGCGCACTCGCGAAAGGTATCTTGATATTATAAAAGTATTGTACAACACACGACTTAAAGCCCTAATTTTACTGACAAAATGAGCGGTGTGGCTATAATGAGTGAGTGATTGGACTGTTAATACTGTGCAGAAAAGGGCAAGCTACATTTTATGAAAGTTATTGACGACGACACCCAGTGCCATGTGGGCAGTGTTTCCTAACAAAAGACAAAAGCGCATGGTTTGGCACTCGGCTGGCTGGGCTGAATGCAATATGCGGCAGGCCTATGGGTCGTGTCATTCGGAAATATATCATGATCCCTCTACACCTATTACATGTTCCTAATAAAAGCTCAGGTGATTATTGCATGTTTTTAATAGCATGATATACATTTCTAAAGTCCACGCGTGTGAAGCCGCGGGCAAAAACTAGTTACTGAATAAAATTTTCTATTCTGTTATTGTGCACTGTAACTTTTTCTAGAATTCCCAAGCCCAAAAGTTGGTACATACCCAATACTAAAATATGCACACCGACTAGACAGCGAGCTTGTATTTTTTTAAACTTTCTGTCACGCACACACCCTACGGAATAATTAAAAGGTGCCTATGCTCTCGAACAGCCGTTGCGGTGCGCCCATATTAAACTTTAAAATTAATGCCCTGCTCTCCCCGGTATAGTGTATCAACACAGAATCCCACTTAAACGGTCAAAAACCCGTCGTTTTCGTCATATTGGAGTACACCACAACCCAGCCATACAAGTATATAATCTGCAAGCCCTTCGCATAAAGACAATCAGTGTTCCCAGTATTCCCACTCTCTAGGTGTTTTATTAACCACGGTTATGAGCGTGACTGTCCAGAGTGCAGTTTAGTAGTGAGTAGTGTGTTAATGAGATATTTGTTACGGTCATATGGAGAAGCTTCGTCGTGTCAGTCGAAAATCGTCCACTACTGGACAGAGGCCTCTCCCAAAGATCACCACAACGTCCGGAATGCGTTTGAATTGTTTGCTCATTGGGTCAATCATCATCATCATAATATAAGCCAAAGGACGTCCACTGATGAACAAAAGCCTCCCCCATAGATATCCACTACATACATTACATGCCGCCCTCATCCAACGACTCCCAGCGACCTTCACCAGGTCGTCTGTCCACCTCGTTGGAGATCGTTTCACGTTTTCTGTCAATAAGGCGAGCTCAACTTCTACAAAATTTTAATATAAGAACAGGGCTTGCACGGCAGCGACACACGCCTTTTTAGCCGAAACCGAGTTGATGAGACTGAAATATTTGTTACAAAGCGTCCGCCGTGTACTTTGCAGAAAATTTTGAGTACCAAACGTCAGTAGGTATACCCTACGGCAATGGAACGAATGGCGCCATTCTTCTTGTGCATGGCACATAGATTGGTCCCGTATATATCAAAATATCAATGACGGCTTCGTACACATTACCGCAGAGCATCAAATTGATCAGAGAAAAAAGTTCCTTCTAAAGCAATTCATCAGCTTTCTCGGCGCTTGAACACGTCAGATCTTGTAAATCTTGAGGTTTTGAAGGAGCCTATGGCTGCGACCAATTGGCGGGGTGAAATTGTAAGCGTGTTTGGATCAGGAGGCTGGATGTTTCCATTTTAGAGCTGTCTGAAGAGTATGGCGCAATTAAATACATCACTATCGGCAAACTACGCCAAAAATAACGTCACAATTGTGTCAAAAGTCTTCGTTCAGCAGTGGATATCCTTTGGCTGATATGGTGATTACATAACTACTGAAAAGTAACCTGGCCGTTGCTTTAATTATGCCCTAATATCACTGTTGCTTAGTTTCCATTCTACATGGTGAAATAAACGTTTATATGTCCCCATATGATTTTGAATCGTCAGTTTCGAATCGAAAGTTGTGGTCGAAACCTTTAATTTGAGCATTATAAGTTATTTTGCAGAAAAAAATGTTTGTACATGAGAACATATATTTTGCCGTCATTTCAAAACAAAAAATAAATAAGAAAATAAACAACACAAAATATGGGTTCCGAAATCTATATCTACTGATCTATTTATAGAATCTATTATTTGGCGTTAGAGGAATATTTCAACTTTCGAGCTCGGCTTGATACATGAAATTATGTAACAGACCTGCGGATACGACGATTTTATAAAATGTTAAATATGCTATGCCGTAAAATTAAACATTCTCTATTATGTATCTGTCACTTACTGTAGACAAGTGATCTGCGTTCTACAACCAAATTGGCTTGTGTAGTGAGCCAATCGAAACTCAGAACACAATATGCTTTCCTGCAGCCAAGGTTTTGGTCATAGAGGATATTTCCATAATCGCCACGCTTGGCACTGGATTGGTGATAGCAGTATGTGGTTATTAGTACACAGAAGGATGCTGCTACTAAACATCTTGATACTCAACCCTTTGCTGCCTTTTTACGACTTACATGGGTAGAAGAGGGATGGTCAATACTTTGCCGGGAAACACACGGAATAATGCGGTTACTAAAATACAAACATTGACTTTAATTTAGCGTTTTTTTTTGTTGGCAAACTTTTTTGGTACCTGTAGAATTCGATAAGGGAATGTAAGCAATTGTCCTCGTACTTCGTGAGTTCTTCCGCTTTGTGAAACGGACATAGTATATTTATATTATTAGTTTTTGTCTAACTAAGAACGTAAAAAACATGCGTGTAATCATACGAGGTCCTGGGTCCGAGGTCCCCCTTAGGTGCCGAAGATGACCACCCCAGTAGTTTTAGCCGGTAGGAGACCGGTATGTCCCTTTGCCCTTCCTCAGGACGGAGGAAGTTCATGAATAATTTCCACTGGGCCAAGTAAAAAAAAGGTCTGTGTGTTGGTAAAAACATTTTGTATGGATATTTCGTGTTCATGGCGGTACAGCCGTCTCATGAAAATAATGGCAAATGCAAAATAACTTAAAACTCGAAGCTCATGACTACGTACACTGTAATTATTTTCCGCTAATTCCAGCTCACACGCCATTCTAGACGATACAACTAACTTGTTTTTGTATTTCATTAGTTTTAAGCCGACGATGCTCACGGAAAGCAACTACACTAGTTTATATTTTCAAATACATAGGGTTTTTTAACGTAGTAGATAGTCATGTGTTAGCTGTTTTTTTTTGTATTTGGTTGCTTTTGTGAGCTATAATTGATTTTAGTTTATAGTTTTCACGGCAATTTTTATTTCTGTATTTTACATTTTATTAGCCGCGTGGAGCCGGCTAAGAATAGCTACACCCCATTTCTTCCCGTGAGTGTTGTAAAAGGTGACTATCTATGGGATAAGCTGAAGGATGGACATCAGCGTGTTTAGAGTACATCTGTAACTAAAATAAGATCGCCACCCACCAGTTAAGCGTGGCGATTATAGTTGAAAACCCCCAATCAGTACACAATACAAACCCAGACTGGACTGGAAGGCATATGTCCAGCAGTGGACGTCTTCCAGCTGAAATGCTGATAACGATTTATGTATATACCGGAAAAACAGAAGATTTAAAAAATAACTACATGAAAAACAACTACGCATAGATTTTATAAAAACTGATGGCACGTTTGGTGCAGCATCTAGTCGCTTGATTTTCTGCAATGTGTGTATATAGATATACCTTTTTTTATTGGTCAAGTGGAAATTCATCATTAACTTTCTTCGCCCGGGGGAAGGGCGTAGGGGTAACTCCTTTTTTTTTATTTTTTTTTTATTGATGTCCAGTGGAAATTCTACATGGAACTTCCTTCACCCCGGGGAAGGGCGAAGGGGCATGCCGGACTCCTACCGGCTAAAACCACTGGAGCGGTCATCTTCGGCACCGAAGGGGGGGCTCCAGGTCCTCGTAAGATCACACTAGAGGGGGGTAACTCCTACCGGTTAAAACCAGTGGAGCGGTCATCTTCGGCACCAAAGCACACCTCGGAGGGGATGACAGTAAAGCGGTGAAGCTCTGTAGTGGAGGGAAGGCGGCTCCAAAAAGGCCGCCCCCCAAGCAGTTCTCGGGGAGGATTGTAAAGGAATCCCCCGAAGCCTTGCTGTACGCTGTGCCGCGCACACGGCGGCAAGTGCCCACATGCGCGCCACCGTCTTCCTTGGTATGAGCACGCAGACTGACCAATCTGCGCACCCGCGACCTCCGAATATATATTTACCTAAATAGTATGTCTATAGATGTTACGGGTTTGAGTGTTTGTGTATGTGAGATATATGTCTGTAAATGTTACCCTTATACAGGAGATTGAGAATTGTTATTGCCAGAAATTTAAATTGCCATGTTCTCTTTTGGTTTTTATACTTGGGCTAGCAAATTATTGAAAGTGAAACCAGTGCCAGCAATTCCCAACTCTAAATAGATACCAGTATGTCAGTTATCAGGCAGTGATAAGGTTTTTAGGTTGGCTAATCATAATAATAAATGAACGTTGTTTTCGTTTATTACTTACGTTTTCATTCCATTTAACACCGATTTTAAGAGACCCTATCGTTATAGTGTCAACCTCATACAGTAGTCTGACATCTCCGGGGACAATCCAAGACTGCATTTTTAAACTATGGCGAGTCCCCGGTTAGAGTCACACTCCATTTTAGATTAAAATTCTCTAATGGGCATCTGCGAGATGAACCCATTTTCCCGCGTACGCCTATCAAAGACCAGATTCCCCCTTACATATAGGATATTAACCCGTGAGAAACAAATGAGACTTCCACATGAATAATATTTGGTTAATTGGATAATCCTGATAGTTATCAAAGCGTATTTAAAAAGCAGCTTGATATTAATAGAATCCTTCCAGTTGGTTCTACTGAACAAAGTTTTCACATTCGCATTAAACATATTTATTTCCTGATAGATATCAAATAAGATTAACTTAATTTTACTTTCTCCCACACACATTTAACTTGGTTGACAGTTCACAACAGGAAAAGGAAAATATGAAAGAACTTTGCAATCTATTTTTGGAAAGATAAACACATTAACGAAGCAGCAAATTTTCCATGTTTTCTAACAAAGATAAAAAGTGAGAATACTTCAATGTTCTACTTATTATCAAATTTATTTATTTCTCACCACAATAAAAGTTACAGTATTATTCAAATTTACTGTGGGAAACCGGTGCCTAAACTAGGCTGAAGCCTGTATCTCAGGTCACCAGGCCCCAGAAGTCCAATTTTGCTCTTTTATGAACTGTACCAAACGATTTTTTTCCATTTGCTTGTACTTCGTGTATCTGTATCCATCAAGTAGTTTACTCTTGTTAAAATTCTGTACAATACTCTCCAATAGGTTGATATAACTTTATCAGGTCCCGATACTGCTGATTTTGTCATTTATAATCCAGTTATCATCTTGCATCTAAAGGTTTAAATCTCTTTGCTTGCATCCCATGAATGCGTATGCAGACACCATCTTGATAACAATAAACTCGTTGTTCTAATAAAATGTGTATGTTATGGCTTGGATATACCCAATAATATAATATTATTTTAAAATTTTCATAGCTTGTTTTATTTGACACTTGACATTTATATATTTGGCATAGAGGTAGAATTAAAATTAAAAAAATAAATATTTCATTCTGGCTACCCTTCGTGTCTAAAAGTGCAAACATTTTCCTATATTAATGTGTTCTGTATAATTGTGCCGGCGTAGTTCTCTCTTGTGTTGTGGATGTGTGCAACGGCTATGGCTGAGAACTGCCAGCAACAGTTCAGGAGTACACCCACAAGACAAGCAGGTAACACGGTATATCGCGCTATTATTTGTCTAGGAAAGGAATTGTGCGCAGTCCTAGGTCGTATGGCTCTGAAAGTAATTTTGGTTTTCGGTAAAAAGGACGTAGAATAGTTTTGTGTTTTAACGTTTTGTTTCAGATACGTAATTGCACTTCATTTTTTGATCATAATACACTAGCTACACTGCAACGCCGTAAGACACTGTAAGAGCTTGATTGAGAGGTAAACATCCAAACTCTCACATTTATAAGATTAGAAGATTAAACAATTTGACAAGAAACTTGAGCACATTAACTGATCTGCGCGTGTGCGCTATGTTCATGTTATTGTAAATGACAAATTATAATAACACACGAACTTGTCCAACCACTCTCTCAAAACGCGGCTGTTACGTTCCTTTCCTAACTTGACTAATTATATCGGGAATGTTCGACTTTCAGAAAATTTGTTGATATCAGTATCAGACAACTCCATTTCAAGGGATTTTGGATTATAAGTTATTCGTATAAAGTTCATTGTTAATTAGTTTTTTCTGCAGATATTGGGCTGACCGTAATTTAGGCCGAGGCCTTAGTACTAAATCCAATCCTTAAGCCAGTCGTGAACAAATGGTAAGGTTAAATGACAATAAACTAGACTGACAATGTACTAGCTCTATTCTGTCTGTGAATCAGTTTATTCTGTGACATTTTTTGTGTAGAACGATAGTAAATATAAAATTTATAAGTCAATTAATGGTAGTATTAGTAGATATTAAGCGCTCTAAGTAGTAGTAGCTCGCTCTGGTAAGAGGCACATTGAATATTAATCTCAAAGTTGAGAGGTCTCGTCTGATGAGGCCTACGCTCCGGCCCTCTAGTGCTCATATCCAAAACCCCGAGAGCTTTCAACTCGAACTCCAAAACCGCTTCGAGTGCCTAGAACATTGCGTATCTGTGGACGATTTAAATGGTAGGTTTGTAGAAACTGTCCAAACGGTTGGGTCTAAGTTCTTTAAAGCCCACCGTAAAGGTAGACTAAAAAAGTTCTCCGATCACACTCTCGACCTCATGGCAGAAAGACGCGCCCATGACGCTGCAGTCCTCCGGTGATGCTGAAGCATACCGACTGCTCAATAGACGGATATGGAAGTCCTTGCGTCACGATATCCGCACCTTTAACACTAACGGTGTTAAAGAGGCGATTGAGGCTCCAAAGTGTTCGCAAGAGACAAGTCTATTGGGCAAAGTCGTATTATGAAGCTGAAGACCGAGGACGGCAGTGTAGTGTCGACTAAGCCAGAGGTTTTGAGAGAGATTGAGAAGTTCTACCGGCAGCTATACACCTCGGTAACTATACCTACCATTGGCTCTGACAAAGACCCGCGAGCCAAACTAACCCGACACTATACCGAGCATATTACGGGCATCAGCCTGTACGAGATTAGGGTGACCTTGAAACAGCTTAAAAATAACAAGGCGCCGGGTGGGGACGGATTTACGACAGAGCTTCTGAAAGCGGGTGGCACACCGGTACTTAAAGTCCTTCAGAAGCTATTCAATTCCGTCTTACTCGAGGGCACAACGCCGGAAGCATGGAACAGAGGTGAGGTGGTGCTCTTCTTCAAAAAGGGTGATAAAACCCTATTGAAGAATTCCAGACCCATCTCACTTCTGAGCCATGTTTATAAGCTGTTTTCAAGGGTCATCACGAATCGTCTCGAGCGCAGGTTTGATGACTTCCAGCCTCCCGAACAAGCCGGTTTCCGAAAAGGTTTCAGTACCATAGACCACATCCATACGCTGCGGCAGGTTATACAGAAGACCGAGGAGTATAATCTGCCACTATGCTTGGCGTTTGTGGACTATGAGAAAGCCTTCGATTCGATCGAAACCTGGGCAGTGCTGCAATCTCTGCAGCGGTGCCACATTGACTATCGGTACATTGAAGTGTTGAAGTGCTTATACAGAAACGCCACCATGTCGGTCCGAGTACACGAACAGAGCACGGGGGCAATTCCATTGCAGAGAGGTGTGAGACAGGGGGACGTAATTTCCCCGAAACTGTTCACCGCTGCAATGGAGGATGCCTTCAAGCTGCTGGAGTGGAAAGGATTCGGCATTAACATCAATGGCGAGTATATCACTCACCTTCGATTTGCCGACGACATCGTAGTCATGGCAGAATCGCTGCAAGAGCTCAGCACAATGCTCGATGATCTCAACAGGGTTTCCCAACAGGTGGGCCTTAAAATGAACATGGGCAAGACGAAAGTCGTGTCAAATGCCCATGTTGTGCCCATCCCAATATCCGTTGGGAGCTCTGTTCTCGAAGTTGTTGACGAGTATGTCTACCTGGGACAAACTGTCCAGTTAGGTAGGTCCAACTTCGAGAAAGAGGTCAATCGTCGAATCCGACTCGGCTGGGCAACGTTCGAGAAACTTCACAACGTCTTTTCGTCAACAATACCGCAATGCCTCAAGACGAAAGTCTTTAACCAGTGTGTGTTACCAGTGATGACATATGGAACAGAGACGTGGTCACTCACAATGGGCCTCATAAGAAAGCTCAAGGTCACTCAGCGAGCTATGGAGAGAGCTATGCTTGGTATTTCTCTACGAGATCGAATCAGAAATGAGGGGATCCGAAGAAGAACTAAAGTTATCGACATAGCTGCAAGGATTAGTAAACTGAAGTGGCAATGGGCAGGGCACATTGCTCGTAGAACCGATGGCCGTTGGGGCAAAAAGGTTCTCGAATGGAGACCGCGCACCGGAAAACGCAGCGTGGAACGACCTCCAACGAGGTGGACAGACGACCTGGTGAGGGTCGCTGGGAGTCGTTGGATGAGAGCGGCATGTGACCGTTCGTTGTGGAGATCTAAGGGGAAGGCCTTTGTTCAGCAGTGGACGACCTGTGGCTGATATGATGAAGCGCTCTAATGGGGTGGAGCTACATTTCTACCTATATCACTCATCATTAAAACTGCGTGAAAGCGTAGTTGTATTACAGAAAGGTAGAAGCAGCCAGTGGAATTACCGGAGCAAAAGGCATTAGAACTTAAGCCTTTGTCTGCTTTCAGTTGCTTACTTACCATCGAGCAGATAGTTGCTTGTTTGCCGTAACTATAAAAATAAATTCATCATCATCATCATATCAGCCAAAGGCATTCACTGCTACACAAAGGCCCCCCCCCCATAGACGATCAGTTACATACTACGTGTCGTAATTTAGAGGGCAATTAGCCAGTACTCACTACGCTTGGCAGACGGGTTGGTAAGCGCAGCATGGCGGCTATTCCACAGAAGGGACGCTGCTGCCCATTCCTGTGGCTTAGAGTTCCTAAGTCCTCTCTTACAACATCCAAGCGAAGAGATGAAGTGGTGCTATATGTTTAATCCGGCCAGTGACTCATCTTGAATTGCTCTTTGTCGAATTCAATGACCAGCAATTATTTTTACAACAAGGGCCTCAAATACTGGCCATGATCGCCATAAATATGGCGATGTTTTCGTACAAATAAATAATATCCCATATAAACAACTAAGTCGGTTTTTATACCCTTCATCTAACGAAAGTGGACCATACTTTTTCTTAACGAGTTCCACTAACTTATAAGCTTGTTATTAGGCACCATTTATGAAAATGAAACCATCCAATTAGCACTTATAAGTATTCGGATATTTGTCACGAATAGAGGGTTCACAAACATGAGTTCTGGGTCGTAATTATGGTAAAATATTCGTGACTGAATCAAATAATATGTCTGTGCTAACACAAAGAGGATATTACACTTTTTGTGAAGTTCGTGAATTCGTTTGGGGTTGTGTTTAATTTGATTGAGTATATGGCATAAGTTTATTTTTAGTTACATACCATACTTGTACTGCTTACTGCTTATCCATGCCAGCTGTCTTTTATTTTTAGCCAAATTCTGTATTTTTTCACGATATTTTAGCGTATTAGTTGTAACATACTACATACACCGTGAAATGTCATCTGTGGATGGGCGACGGACTGCCCATAGTCGTTCCTTCAAACCGTAACTCATACAGGCCAAAGTTAGAGTTATTATCTCGCTTTTTAGCAGCGAAAAGCAGCTTCGCTACTAAAAAACGTAAACTTTTCATCATCTTAATACTTTAAAGCCATCAAAACATGACACTGACTTTGGGCTAGATGTATAGCTACTCCCGAAGGAGTAGTTAAATATCAATACGCCGATTTCAAATCTGAACATCTGTAGCAAAACATTTTGACACTGGCTAAATGGTACGAATTCTAGGTATGCGATTTAGTCCCCCGAGTCGAGAGGGTAGTGGGTGCTCTACACCGGCTGCTGCCCAATCTCGGGGGACCATGTGAGGAAGTTCGCCGTCTCTACGGAGGGGTCGTGCGGTCCTTGGTCCTATACGGGGCGCCTGTATGGTCAGCTCGACTATCAGGCGCCCAGCGCTGCAGAACCAAAATTCACGGTCTGCAGCGCAGAGTGGCTATCCGGATCGCACGAGGATACCGAACGGTGTCCTACGAGGCGGCAACTCTCCTGGCGCGTTTTCCGCCTTTTGACATCCTGGCGGAGATGGATGCGTGGGTCTACGATCAGACACGCTCCCTCCGCCAGAGCGGCGAAGGCGCGCCTCCAGGGGCGTTGGACAAGCTGCGGCGGCTAGCTCGGCGGCGCGCACTTGTAAAGTGGCGTCATCGCCTGCGGATGCAGTTTGCAACCAAGCGCGTCGTCGAGGCCGTCCTGCCGCTCTTTGGAGCCTGGCTCCAAAGGAGCGAGCGCGTCACCTACCGCCTGACGCAGGTGCTCACCGGGCACGGTTGTTTCGGCGCGTACCTGCACAGGATAGGACGCGAGGCCACGGCACAATGCCACCATTGTGATAGCGACCAGGACACCGCACAGCACACGCTCGAGGCGTGCCCTGCGTGGGCCGCCGAGCGGCGGATCCTGGTCGATCGGATCGGGCAAGATCTCTCTCTGCCAGCAGTAGTGTCGGCTATGTTGGCAGAGCACGAAAATTGGAATGCAGTGGTCTCCTTCTGTGAGAGCGTCATGCTCCAGAAGGAGACCTCAGAGCGGAATCGGGAGAGGGCCGATCCCGCTCGAAGAAGAAGGAGACGGCGCCGGGGTAACAACCGCCCTGGCGCCTAATTCCGATACGCCTGAAAACCCCTGCCATTGCTATAAGGTGGGGGACCTCTGGGTTCGCGGGTGCGTAGATTGGGGAATCTGCGTGCCCACACCAAGCGACCCAAGAGAAGACGGTAGCACGCATGTGGTCACGCGCTGCCGTGGGACGCTTTGGTGGATCCTTTACAATCCCCCTGGGGGGGTGACCGCTTTACACAGTCACCCTCTCCGAGATGTGCCAATAGGCGTGGCACCAGTGGGTGGCTCTAGTGTGATCATACGAGGACCTGGAGCCTCCCTTAGGTGCCGAAGATGACCGCTCCAGTGGTTTTAGCCGGTAGGAGTCCGGCATACCCCTTCGTCCTTCCCCGGGGCGAAGGAAGTTCATGATGAATTTCCACTGGGCACCAATAAAAAAAAAAAAAAAAAAAAAAGGTATGCGATTTAAGTATTACTCCTTTTTTCTATCAGAATTTAAGGTTTTCTCGTTTTCGTTTTTAATTCTGCTAATAATGTAGGTGTCATGTATACATGCAAGTATTTCACAAAATTATAAATGTATACAACTTTATAGTATAGCCTCTATAATTAAATTCTTCTGTTATTCTATACTCATTGGTTATTTAATAGTTATGTACAAATTAATTTATTTTCACAATGTTTATTTACTTTCGAAGCATTTTGGTTAATGCAAACAATAATGTGTAAATTTAAAGCACTGAATTTTCATTTAAACTTGAAACTTAATATTTTAGATTCATACAAATACAGTTTAAGAATGTGTTGAATACTATATTAACATTAAAATCTAGGGTTTATGTATTATTAAACCTGCCGTAAATAAAATTTTAACACAAGTAGCACAACTAAAACAAATTATGTTTTGTAAATGACCCTGTTCAAGATGAAAAATAATCTAATTTAGAGTTTTATCTTTTAGTACATTACAGTATAGATGATGTGATTATAACTGTTAACCTTCAAGTTATTCTTACTGAATAAAACACTGTAAACTCCTTTCACAATATTTATTAGTACTTGACTGTTCGACAAACGTTTGACGACCTGCCTCAACTTTTTTTTTGAAATGTGGTTGCTTAACCGGTAATTTGCTGGCGAAGCCAAAAGAGGCCTCCAGCCAGGCTTATTATTCGATTCTATAATTCTATTTATTCAATTCGCGAAAGCTTAAGAAGAGAAGAGAAGAGACTGCACACTGGCCTGGTGGTTTACGAACACTGTTATTAAGTACAAATGTGACTTTTTTAATGTCGCATGTACTTTCTTCGTTAATCTAAGACAGCACTGACTTGTGAGGAATCTTGTCAAAAATCATCAACATGTAGTGAGCAACCGTGGTGATCAGTTCTCGTTCCTCCTCTGTATGATATAATATAATATAATAATATTTTTTTTTTTTTTTTTATTCAATATTTCGTTACAACAAGTTAAACTAACAAGTACAAAGTTTCTTAGATATATATAACAAATGTGCCTGAACTAGGTAATCCTGTGTTTCAGGCGAGAAGAGCTAATAAACAGTATGAAATAATCACAAAGTTATTATAATATTATAGGTACAAAGTAAAAAATAATCAATAGTATAGTTATAGGTAACAGTATCATTAAAACAATAGTAAAAATCGCAGTTTTAAACCAATTAATGTAAATAAAATATTACATTGTTTATTTTAACACAATTAATAATTTCTCTGTATCTTCGTATGACATACTTTGGAGGGCATCCTTAAGGGTTTTCTTACAGTTACTGTAATTGAGGGGATATATGTTTTTTATCGCATTCAGCCTATTGTAGAGAAGCGGGCCCAGGAACACGTAAAATTTGGATGTAAAAGCGTGTTTTATTCCTATTTTTTTAGTGCAAACTATATCTTTCCGTCTTTTATTAGTAAATCATATAGATATGATGGTGATATTCCTTTAATCTGCAGTGAAACATTTACAGGCGCATATTACTCAGAGAAAGATTCTTTGCATAATTTTTTCACCTTATCGCAGTTCAGTGCCGGACATTAGCTTCATCCAAGTTGCACCAAAATATCTGGTCCTCTGCTTGCATCCAGCCTACCCCATTCACATTGTTCAGGTCTTCGGTCTATAGAACTAGTGGTTATCTTAAGCTCACGTTCATCCACCATTCACGGCTGAAATTAATAATCAATCTAATCCAAAATCTTTGGATTTCCGATTACAGACATGTGATGTTGTATTAAATTTGATCGTAATACACCAACGGATGAATTTCACAATCTAAAATCTGAATATTTTGGATCAAATTGATTATTAACTTCGGCCGTAAGTCGAAGAGACGTGATCTAAACCATAATGATACAAACACTCTTAGGGCTCTTACAGACGAACGGCCCTTTGCCAACGATACGGTAACTGAAGATCGTCCACGCGTTGCGTTTGGGATTACGCGGCAGCCGTCGGTATATGTAGTAACTTTAGTAAAGATTGAGCAAAATTAATTTCGAATGAGAACACAATTATTCCTTTCCTCTGTCGCCGCAGAAAGAACCGTTAATTGTGGGTCTCGTGTCCTATTTTTTATTATTTTGTTTCTATAATATTGTACTGTGTAATTTCAAATGATTTTATATTTTTGAACTGCAGCAATTAAAGTTCAATATTAATATTGCTACTGGAACTTATTTTGTACAACAGTGCTCCTCGACTTTCTGTAAGAACGACGTGGCATACTTCATTCAACTGAAGTCGTCACCGCTCAACGCACGTCAGAGTTACCTCTATTGCCGGTGATGTGCCGTTCATCTGTAAGAGCTCTTATATTTATTTTTGTTTACACATAGTAGGCTATGTCACACGTAGGGCACTTTAACTTCAAGATTGTCTCAATATCGATATCAGCCACGTAAAAGGGCTGATTTACGTTTGCAACATTTAAAATATTCTGAATAGCGTGTCATTTTTCTCGTGAAGCATCGCGTAAGGTTCATACATCATGCAAGGAGATGCATTGAGTGCAAATAATTCGCCGCGATCGAATACGTTCGATTGTGAAATATCGAGGTGAATATCGTTACCTAATATTCTTTTAGAAAGTAACAGAATCCTAACAGAGACGTAACAGAGTCCTTGATGTGACATTGTCTCCCTATTTTTGTTTTCTTTACTTCTTCTTCTAAACACTGGTGATGGTAATCGATTCAGTTTCTACGCCTCATGTCATCGGTTTGATTCCCGTCCTTGATAAATATTTGTATAGCCTACAAATAGTTAGGCAGGGTTTTAGGTGGTCATGTAAGCGAGATTTATGTGTGCAAACCGTACATATGATACAGGAAAATCCGAGTTTGGGACCGTCCACCTATTGTAATACCTTTAGTTGACTCCAACAACATCCATGGAAAAGATTAGGCTTGCTATTGCGTCCATGAAATATAATGCTTCATAAGAGGCCTTTTAATCGCGCCACATAATTTTACGATTTGCTTGCACGTCGCACTGGAGATGCTGCAATTCTGTAAGCGAAGTCACAATTGCACTGACCAGAAAGCTGCTACAGTAATCAAATATTATTTATACATAGGTATAGCTTAACAATAACGTAAGGTAAGTAGTAGGGCGCTAGGGTATTAGGGTAAGCCAACCCTAATTCAGTAAGTAGCGTCATCATCCTCAAGATATGAAATTAAGCGAGCACTTGAGTTGAGTTAGGTCGACTCATTATATTAGTGTTCGCGTTCACCGGCCATGCTTATGGCCTACCAGTGCGTGACAAAGCATGGGCCATGCTACACGAAAACAATCCGATGTTTGAAATATATAGCTAACACGCAATTGTAACATAATGTGTGGTAATTAAAATGCGAGTAAATGAACCACGGGAAATAATTTGTGTTGATTTTAAAGCAAATGACCTGACCTTCGTGTTAATTTTTTATTCGACTAAAAAGGAAATGTGATTGTTATCGTATTTTATTACGCTAAGTAATATAGACACGAGACTTGGTGTTTTTATTTTATGAAGCTGGACTTATTTTTATTTTACATAGGTATCTTGTAGCTACTTATGGTAATTACGTTTGATTGGCTCGTCTCGATGAGTGCAAGTATGTACTGTATCGATTTTAAGAAATACTTTATCCTTTTACGTGTCAATTGCCGGCAGCCATAGATTCTTAATTGTGTCTCGTTTTACGGCACTCAATGAGTTAAACGTGTATTATTTCATTCTATGGCTACCGTCCTAACAAAATACTTATGCTTTTGTGAATAATCACTCACAAAAGCATAAGTATTTTGTTGGTAACACAATCGTGTTGTAGACTTTAAACACAAACGAATTCAAGACTTACTTGAATTAGCACCCACAGGAAGTTATGTGGTAGGTCTCATATTGCAAAAGAGTCCGGCTACGCAGGCACCACTGCTGCACTCTAATGTTGTTGATCTAGAGTTCCTGGAGCCCCTCTTCGGGGCCGGAGCTGAAGGTCCAAGTGGTTTTAGCCGGTATGAGTTCGGCTTGCCCCTCAGGCCTTCCCTGAGGCGGAGGAAGTAAATTAAATATTTCCATTAAAAAGAAAGTACCAGCACAGTGCCAGTCATTTTGCCGCCAAGGAGTAGCGTTTAAATTTTAATTACAATTATTGTGTTTCGGTTTGAAGGGCACAGTAGCTTGTGAAATTACTGGGCATAAGAGACTAATTAATTAATGTCTCGAGATGATGGATGAGGTGTGGTGCCACGCAGGTCTAGTCCTGGGTAGCATTACAATTGTTAAGGGAAGGCGTGTCGCTTACCACCAGGTGAAGTAATAGATCGCCTTGTCCCAAAGTTATATAAAAAAGTTGGTACCTACTTAAGTTACAAACGTAAAAATTAAAGCGCTCATGGACTTTCTATAGTTCTAAATTAGCATATAAATTAGGCAGTGCTTTTTCTAGAAACTTTTAAAATACAAAATTGTAGCTTAATTCTGTTCGTTTAATGAACCAAATTACAAAGATTACGGTTTCAACACTGTACTGCGTGTGAGCGTAAAGGCATAGACTTTGGGTTTCGGTCTGTAATTTTATGTTAATGTTTCAAAGAATAGACTTCGTTTTATGTATAAAATTTATAAACATTAATCATAGGTGCTGTTATAAATTATGATTAGATTTTATAATAATATAGTCTGGATTACGTAATACCTCTTGGAAACTTGCATTAAAATATATGTATACAATATTCTGGGGTAGTAGTGACTAAGGGTCCACGCTCCATTCGCCATTTTCGATTAATATACAGTACTATTTAAAAAGATAGAAATATAATCATTTCAAGCCACTTAAATCTTCTTGGTATCATAATCTTTTTGTATATTAAATTAACAAAAATCCTTTTACACTAACTTATACGGTTTTTATTATGAAATTAAACTGTATTACCTACACATACAGTTTAATTACAATATATACAAATATTGGACGTAGCTATGTGCTTTTTCCTGAGACCCCAAAATTATTGTTCATTAAACATTTATCTCCTTTTGGGATTGAGAATAGAACAACAATGTAGTGTTGTAGATATATTTGTATGTTTTTTCCTGTACTTATTAGTGTTTAGGAAATATTGGTACAAAATCTTTCCCAGACACTACGTCGCAACTTCAATCCGTGTGAAGTCCGGATTAAGAATATAGCACCACTCCATCTCCTTCCGTGGATGTCGTAAAAGGCGACTAAGGGACTCTAAACAAAAGGGATGGGTAGCAGCGTTCCTTCTGTGGAACAGTATCCATATTGCGCTTACCAACCCACCTGTCAAGCATGGTGAGTACTGGCAAATTTCCCCTCAAAATGATGTCACGATTGTGGAGGTCTATGGGGAGGCCTTGTTCAGCAGTGGACGGCCTTCAGCTCATATGATGATATCATACGTTGTCATGACCTTATCACCAGATCAAATAAATGCGACTAAATGTGAATAGAATGGTCATTGTTCCGGTTCCATTTGGTGACTGGATGTCCCCCCAAAATGACGACACTGCATGTAACAGGCCGGCAATGTTCAGCAGTGACTCCTTTGGCTGATATGATAAAAATGGTCACCAATGCAAGGCATATATGTAACAAGTGTGACTTAACGTCGCCGATGTATTGGTCTACCCGAAAGCTTTAAAGCCACATGCTGCTCAAAATACATCCGCGAACGCTACAGATAAATGATTAGTCAAATCGGATAGATTTCTGGCCGTGTAGTGTTCGAAATAAGAATACAGAACCACTGTATCATCATCATCATATTAGCCACAGGACATCCACTGCTGAACAAAAGGCTCCCCCTTAGATTTCCACTACGAGCGGTTACATGCTGCCCTCAGACAACGACTCCCACCGACCTTCACCAGGTCGTCTGGCCACCACCACCACTGCTTTTTCCGGTGCGCAGTCTCTACTCGAGAACTTTTTTGACCCAACGGCCATCAGTTCTACGAGCTAATTGTGCCCCGCCCATTACCATTTCAGATTACTAATCCTTTCAGCTATGTCGGCAACTTTAGTTCTTCTACGGATCTACTCATTTCTGATTCGATCTCGTAGAGAAATACCAAGCATAGCTCTCTCCATAGCTCACTGAGTGACCTTGAGCTTTCTTATGAGGCCCACAGTGAGTGACCACGTCTCTGTTCCATATATCATCACTGGTAACACACACTGGTTAAAGTCTTTCGTCTTGAGGCATTGCGGTATTGTTGACGAAAAGATGTTGCAAAGTTTCCCGGACGCTGCCCAGCCGAGTTGGCGACGATTAACCTCCGTCTCTAAGTCGGGCCTACCTAACTGGAAAATTTGTCCCAGGTAGACGGGTATTCGTCAACAACTTCGAGAACAGAGCTCCCAACGGATATTGGGATAGGCACGACATGGGCACTTGACATGACTTTGGTCTTGCCCATGTTCATTTTAAGGCCCATCTGTTGGGAAATTCTGCAAGCATTGTGCTGAGCTCTTGCGGCGATTCTGCCATGACAACGATGTCGTCGGCAAATCGAAGGTGAGTGATATACTCGCCATTGATGTTAATGCCAAATCCATTCCACTCTAGTAGCTTGAAGGCATCCTACTACATTACACATCCTATTACAGCGGTGAACAGTTTCGGGGAAACTACTTCCCCCTGTCTCGCACCTCTCCGCAATGGAATTGCCCCCGTCCTCTTTTCATGTAATCGGACCGACATGGTGGCGTTTCTGTATAAGTCATCATTTCGGCCGGATGAAGTCCACTGCTGGACACAGGCCTCCCCCAAAGATCACCACAACCACCGATATGGATGTGTTGTGGGCTCATTGGGGGGTTTTGCCATAATCGCCACGCTTGGCAGGCGGGTTGGCGATCGCAGTTGAGTTGTTAATGTACTCGAAGGACGCTGCTGCCCATCCTCCGACTAATCCCTTAGTCGACTTTTACGACACCCATGGGAGGAGATGGGGTGATTTTACAACTGTTCTGTATTTTTTTCGCACTGTAACATTTTTAGTGTACTTAGACAAGATTTCGTTTACTTTATTAAATAGAAAACGGTCTAAAAATGATAAAAATCTATACCATAAATAAAACCGTAGAATCACAGAAACTGTAATTTGATAATTTTTTGAAAAAGCAACAGCAACAAAGTTGCAGCAACAGTCAGCGGCATCAGTCAGGCGATGTTTGCCGCCTTTGCGCCAGGCGAGACTGATGCCAAAACTGCATTTTTTTGAATTTCTGTCCGTTTGTCTGTTTCTATGTTTGAAGAGAACGCTTAAACTACGGTATGCAATTAGTTGAAATTTGGCAAATATGTCCATTACAGTACATGGGAGGTACGTTGTTTGACAATATGTGTACAAAGTTTTGTTTTACAGCGAACATTATGAAAAATTCACACTAATGAACACATTCATTATCCAGTACGTAGTAAGGAATATAATATAAATGCACCATATATCTAAAGGAAACTAAACGACAGATTTTATGAATAAGAACGCTTATTTCTTTTTCTTTTGCAATTGCGTTTTCGCAGTTTAGCAGGCTACGCAAAAAACCACAACACACACGTACGCAGCAAAAATTATTTAAATCACTTGAATTCGCGTAGAGACATGTTTTAAAAAAAATGAATTTCTACTTGCCAACAATATGGTAGTAAATAGGCTGCCTGCTAATGTGACGATTTGGAGCTGTTTAAAAATTATTTAAATCATTGGCATTCGCGTATAGACATATTTTTTTAAATTGAATTTCTACTTGCCAACAATATGGTAGTAAATAGGCTGCCTGGTAATGTGACGATTTGGAGCTGTTCAAAAATTATTTAAATCATTGGAATTCGCGAATAGACATATTTATTTTAATTGAATTTCTACTTGCCAACAATATGGTACAAAATAGGCTGCCTGCTAATGTGACCATTTGGAGATGTTCAAAAATGTATTAGGAGGCCTCAAGGTTAACAAAAGTTTTGTACGAGTAGTCCCGTACATTCAAAATAGGCCATAAGATATTTCTAGATCAAAAATTATCAATTTCAGGAACTGTAAACGTAACTTCCCAGTATTAAAGATTCTACCTGATTAACTATTTAATTATGAAAGTTACTACACTGAAGGCTTGATTCTTTCACCAACCTTTCAACCACAGATTAATCTTAATATTAATTACATATTTTCCGTTAATCACATTGATTATTCAGTAAATAAATAGAAAATAATTACACAAAAACCTAAAAGGAATGCTTGTGGAAGCTCATTCAGTTCGACGCGGTCGTTGCTAGAGTACGGACGCCTACGCCGTAGCCGATCTACGCCGTAGACCGCTCTACGTATTGCGTGATAACTTCGTTCGATTTTTTAAATTACTATAGTTTATAGGTAATCATTCCGATTTAATCATTAGTGTTATAAAATAAAAAAGTGTTCATTATAAGTGAATTTTTAATTAAACATTGTTCAGTGACATTAGAGGAGGGCAGTGACTGAATAGTGCACACGGTAACCTACTTAAATGCTTCGTCATACAGGGGAGGTAAGTAATGACTTCTATATTTAGTAGCAAAATTATATTATTAAATTGTGAATATATTTAAAGTTTGGAACCGACCAGAGTCGTATAAAGTCTTGTAAAGTTGACTACATTTAATAAACATGCGGGGGTATAATTAAATTCATTAGAAGACAAAATTTAAGCGCTATTTTACTATTTGATGTTTTTGGTCGTAGGACAGAGTTTTCATTGTAATTACTACCACTTAAAATGTTTTCTTTACAAAACTTTTACTTTTTACAAATTAATGTTTCTCAATAGACTGGATAGTCAAGGTTTGCATAACAAATAAACCAATTCTTGGCACTAAGGAAACGTTAGAAATTTAGTTCATCATTTCGGCCAAATAAAGTCCACTGCTGGACAGGCCTCCCCGTAAGATCACCACAATGACGATATGGGTGCGTTGTGGGCTCATTGGGGGGTGTTGCCATAATCGCCACGCTTGGCAGACGGGTTGGCGATCGCATTTGAGTTATTAATGTACTCGAAGGACGCTGCTGCCCATCCTCCGGCTAATCCCTTAGTCGACGTTTACGACACCCATGGGAGGAGATGGGGAAATGGGAGAAATTTAGTTGAATGGCTCCAATTGGTTGATCCTATGGAAAGGAGCCGGCTAAAATTCCATTAATACTCTTTTAAAAATAATTGAGATTACAATGTTGATTAATACAAATGATGTTAAAACATATAATCAAAATGAGAAAAATGCAGTTGTACTGATAGCACATACTAAAATTAACGGGTATAATAATAATATATAGCATAGTTACATTCAAAAAACGACTTCTCAAATGTAACCTTATTATTTCGCTACTATACTCGTATATACTCGTATATCCATGTTATAGCGTAGTGTAATGCATTCTAAATATGTGTATAATGTTAGTAAAAATCTTTAGATGAACGAAATAGGGAAATGTGATGAATGTTGAATCTGGATACAAAGTTATAAACGAGGTTTGTTCTTCTCATCTCTGTTGCCCAAATATACATCACAAAGCGTAGTACCTATTTATTCAATAACACATCAACGTAAAAATCTTACAACATTTTTTAAAGTTTATCTAAATTATGCACCTTCGCTTAAGCTTCTTTTCACAATTAAAACAAAAACGAATTAAACAATTCAACCGGTACAGAACTTGGACAATTACATTAAGTGTAGGTTTACATAATCCACGAGGCAATGCCATCACTACGCGGGTAGGTTTGTCTGCATAACAGATTCGTTTTTTAAGCGTTGCACATAGCACGCTAGTTTCGTGATTACATGGGACGACGCAAATATGTCAGCGTAGTTTAAATTAACACCATTGTATGCGCGCGAGTTTAGTGTGATATTATATTAAATTTAATTTAATACCGCTTCATTGACCTCGTAGTTGTAAACGAGATTGCGGACTGTGACATTATTATGTAAAATCTCTGTGTCGCGTAGTGTTTAACAATTTCAGTACTCAGACATTATGCCCGAAAGATAGAAAGAAAGAAAGTAAGTAAAACGATTTATTACTAAATCAAACGTGCATTGGTATCAGTATCGTTTCAGCTCAATAAATTCCACTGCTGGAGACAAAGATCGCCACAACGGACAGATGCACGTCTCAAATGTGGCAAAGAGGTCAACACTTCGCATAATACTGTGTTGTACTGTGAGGCACAACTCGGTGCTGTTTTAAAGTGTTAACCCTACGATATACCTCTGTTAGACTCGCCCAGTCGTTTTGGAAATCTTTGGGGGAGGCCTGTGTCCAGGAATGGACTGTATTCGGCTGAAATGAGACTCGCTTACATATCCTTTTTAATAAACGTGGGCAGTTCTACTACAATCTATCTCTACTACCTTGTCCATACTGGCAAACATATCATCGGTTTTTGAGTTTAATTTGAAAATGTGTAGATATCGGGACATGTAAAGCATCTTCTGCGCTGCGCTGGTATGAGCGTGTTCTCTTATTATAGTTGCATAATGTTAATGATAGTCGTTAGAGTCGCACTTTACACTACTAAATGTAGAATTAATTCTGTGTGTATAATACGAAGTAGTATTAAGCTGAAGTGCGTCGGTAGATAGACATTTAGATTGCTACAATTTAAAGCAGTAAAATGGTTATGTAAGCTTGCAAGTAAAATGATAGAGCCACTCTCTTAGCTGCCTCATACTTGACAGGAATAATAGCTTCACTATATGAGATTTTTTTTATTCTGGTTATAATAATTACGTTTGTAGTATTAATGTACTATTTGTGGGAATTTCATTTTTGAAAAGTCTATCGTACTTTGAATATGGTTAGTGAGATATATGTTTTTTTTAATGTTGCCCTACAACAGGATTTCACCTTTATCGTGGGTACAGTTTACAGACACATTTCACATGCACAAACACCCAGACCCAAATCATACAAAAATTTGTTATATACGGGGATCGAACCCACAACACTTTGCGCAGGAAGTCAATCGCTTAGCCACTGCGCCAACCGTGTCGTCAAATTAGGCACAAAATGATATTACTTATTGGTAAACGGTAAAGATTTTCTGTTAGGTATGGCTGGCCTTTTCTTACATTCAGCAGATTTCCTTGCTGTAGACATTATAACGAGAATGTAACTGATAACTTCTTTGTGGTAAGAAAATAATGCGTTGCAAATAGGTTTGATATATCCAGGGATGCGCGAAACTGAATTTGTCACATAATTTAACGGACTTTCATGATTATTACAGCGCCTCCACGATCGCGACTCCATACTACTACATGTAAGAATAAACATTCGTTTAAATAATCAAAATATTTTCTGACCGTATGCATACTTAATTATTCTCCGAACAAAACAAATCTATAACATAATTAAATTTTTAAAGTATTACGAAAGTTAAAGATTTTTCAGAGGTCGGAAATGTTTATTAATAACCGTTTCCTTTGTTACAGAAGTTTACAAATCTCTTCTCTTTGGCTTCGCCAGAAATGACCGGTTAAGTAACCACATTTCCCAGAAATGTATGCGAGAAGCCCAACAAAAAATAAATGTTTTTTTATCAATTTTTTTTGTTGGATATTTAACCAAGTCGTTATCCTTTTGTAGAATCCGAAAAATAGTTTGCCCATTTCTGTTCGTGTGGTGCCCGACAAAAAATATACGACCCCTGTCCACTATGGGTATCGGGTCGACTAAGGCTTGATATCAAGACGATGGGGCGTAGCATCTTTATCATCATATCAGCCAAAGGACGTCCAGTGCTGAACAAAGGCCTCCCCTATAGATTTCTACAACAATTGTTTAGTCAATTTAGGGGGGAAAAGCACTGGCATATTACTAACTGAGTACTGACTCACTACGCTTGGCAGGCGCGTTGACCGCAGACCGCACAATGGCTACTGTTCCACTTTTGAGCCCCTTAGTCGTCTTTTATGACTTCCACGAGAGGAGATGGAGTGGTGCTATATTCTTAATATGGACACCACACGGAAATCCCCCCGAGTGATAATTACAAATACTGCGGTCACCAATCCGCCTGCCAAGCGTGGTGATAGACAGATCCCTATGACTACTCATTGCAGTGATCATAGGGAGCCTCATGTTCAGCAGTAGACGTTACGGGCTGATATGGGTGTGTGCCGTGTGGTGTCAGCTGCGAATAGCACCAACCCATCTCATCACGTAGGTGTCGTAATAGGTGACTATAGGATTAACCGGAGGATGAGCAGCAGCAACCTTCAAGTGCATTAACAACTCAACTGAGATCGCTAACCCGCCTGCCAAGCGTGGCGATTATGGCAAACCTCCCAATGAGCATACAACCCCCAGGCTGGTCGTTGTGGCGATCTTTGTGGCAGCCTTGTGTCCAGCTTGGACTGGACTCCTGTTATTTAAACAATAAATTCCCAAACCAAATACTTCACTAAAAAACATCAAGACACTGTGAGTGATTACTGCGTGCATCGAAACAATTTTTGATTATAATTGTACGGTAGATAAAATAAAATAACTTTTTAAAATCTGTAACGACGCCTGTCACCTTAGTCATCCTGCAACCACGAACCCTGCAAAGTGTTCGAAACGTCAGGAAAAACAAAAATCTAAAACATACGCGATAGAATCAGTTTAAAAGTGTTATTATAATGTTTAATACTCGCGAAAACCTAAGACATTATTATTTATTGAATCGTTGTATTGGGCTCCCATTGCTTTATAAATTTAAATCCTATATTCTTGTAAAACCTGTAACTGTACATTACTCAAATTGTTTCAAAATATTACACTGTTGGGTTAGACATAATCTCTGGACAGTCGTTGGGGCTTCGAAGAGCACTTTCAGCACCTCGTCCCCCGAGTTGAGAGGGTAGTGGGTGCACTACACCGGCTGCTGCCCACTCTCGGTGGGCCATGTGAGGAAGTTCGCTGTCTCTACGGGGGGGTTGTGCGGGCTGTGGCCCTCTACGGGGTGCCTGTTAGGTCAGCTCGACTGTCAGGCGCCCAGCGCTGCAGAAACCAAATTCACGGTCTGCAGCGCAGAGTGGCTATCCGGATCGCACGAGGATACCAAACAGCGTCCTACGAGGCGGCAACTCTTCTGGTGCGTTTTCCGCCTTTCGACATCCTGGCGGAGATGGATGCGTGGATCCACGATCAGACACGCTCCCTCCGCCAGAGCGGCGAAAGCGCGCCTCCAGGGGCGTTGGACAGGCTGAGGCGGCTAGCTCAGCGGCGCGCACTTGAAAAGTGGCGTCACTGCCTGCGGATGCAGTTTGTGACCAAGCGCGTCGTGAAAGCCGTCCTGCCGCTCTTTGGAGCCTGGCTCAGAAGGAGGGAGTGCGTCACGTACCGCTTGACACAGGTGCTCACGGGCACGGTGGTTTCAATTGAATCCAGGACAATTTATTCGACAAATAAATGTTAAATGAGTAATTTTTAGCAAGTATATGTGTGTTGCGAATTAAACACTTGCGTCCCCAGCACCATCTATCGGCACTAGGAGAAAACTTACGGCACCTCAGATAGACTCAGGAACTATTTTTTTTAGCTTTGAATTTGAAGTAACTGTACTTATATAAGTACTAACTTACTAATTGTCAGAGCCGGAAAAAAACCTGATCTATGTTGTTATAAAGTTTATTCATGATACTATCCTACAGGAACCTTTTTTTACGTGAATGATTATTTATTTGTGAAAACGGGTTTGAACAAACCTCTACATACAATGATAGGCAGCCACGTCTTAAGGACGATATAATGACGTTGATTATCTCACAGGATCAGCCAATTATTTCGGGATAAAAAGAACCTTATTGAGCCAGGATAATCTATCTCTGTTCCGATTTTTACTTAAATCCGTTAAGCCGTTGCAGGGTGAAAATGTAACAACATTCACATTCAGAAACTTAAGCATTTATAATATTACTATAAATCTTTAGATTCAAATCAATTCCATTTCTGTAAATGGCTTAGAGAAATATTGTGTACAAAGTTATTAATCAGATGGTTCATACTAATACCTCCTTTAAAAAAAAATGTTTAGTGTTATTTTACTATGGAGCCATCCTTTTTGCATGGCCCGGGTCTAGGTGGGATATCCACTGCTGAACAAAGGCCTCCCCCGTGAAACCCACCGACTACACTGGGGGCCGTTTATTTACATGAGTCCTCATTGGGGGAATTTGCCAGTACTCACATAGTTTGGCAGGCGGGTTGGTAAGCGCAGTATCGCTGCTGTCCCATAGAAGGAGCGCTGCTGGCCATCCCTGTAGTCCCGTCAAAATGCCGTCGCCTTTAACGACATTTACGGGAGGAGGTTTAGCGGGATTTATATATAATACTATTCAGGGACATAACTAAAGGTAATAACGAGGTCATCAGCCAAAAAACCACAAGTCTGCTGAACAAAATCCTCCCATATGTTTACATGCCATGTGTTGTCACTTTGGCGGGAATTCGCCAGTACTCACCACGCTTGGCAGGTGGGTCGGTAATCGCAAAATGGCTGCTGTTCCACGAAGAGACGCTGCTGCCCATCCCTCGGGTTTAGAGTTCCTTAGTCGCCTTTTACGATGTCTACGGGAGAAGATGGAGTCGTGTTGTTTTCTAAATCCGGACACCACACGGATCAACGAGGTAACTTCGATTATATATGTAGTAAAATGACGAATTATCACATTAAACATGTCTAGCAGGCTATCCTTGTGACCATTAACAATAGTTATAACTATCAGATACGGTTCAAGGTCTATACTTATCCTGTTATAATGCTTTTAGTTCAAATAAGTATGAAAGTAAGAAGGTTTATTGCTAAATATAAATTCATGACAGTAAATTGCTACAAAGCTTCAGCAGGAAACAACTGTAAATACGAGTTATTTCTACTTTATGACAGGAATCGTAAAAGAGCTTATACTTGTATTTAGTTATTATAATACTTATATTAGTTTTCTAATACTTGCAGGAATACACGTTCTTAGCAGTCCTGTATTTTCAACCCGGCAAATCGATAAAATGACATTCAAACGAAATCAGAAAAAAGAATCTTATTTTTCTACTGTCGGACCATTCTTATTAAAATCTGACTAAGAGTTTGAAAGTTATAAATATTTATTATTTATTTTGTAATTAATTATAGATTTTGAATTGTTTCACTGTACCGATATAGGTCTTGATCTGGTCTGGGTACTGTCTGTTAGTCCTTGAGTGAGTACATTTAGCTGGCATAAAATTCATTTGCAACAAACAGCCAAACCCGAAATAACTTTATATATGATATACAGGATGGCCAGTAAATAGCATGACATACTCCAGGGGGTGAAAGCTTGGGTCAATACCTAACAAAAAAATACAATATATGTTCAGCAAAATCTTACGGATTTACAGTAGTACAACATTTTGCGATAAGAAAATTGTACTGTGAAAATTTAAATAAAAATTGTATTTCTTGAAAACATTTTAGTTTTTAATAGAATAAAGACTTATCAACGAGTAAAGTAATTATTCACAAATAATTTGAGGTAAAAAAAAACTAGAAAAGGAATTTTTCATTACGAGATGCTTAAAAATCTGTGTCAAGGTAGAGATTTTTCGATATTTGGGAAAATTTTGTACTACTGTAAATGCGTAAGATTTTGCTGAACATATATTGTGTTTTTTTGGTAGGTATTGACCCAAGCTCTCACCCCCTGCAGTATGTCGTGCTATTTACTGGACACCCTGTACTTTAAAAAATCTCTTCGTACAAATCTATATGGACTTATTAGGTGCAGGGCTAAACAAGAAATACTTATTACTAGTAAGAAAGATTGTCCGTGTGGTGTCCGGATTAAGAATATAGCACCACTCCATCTCCTCCCGTGGAGGTCGTAAAAGATGACCAAGGGACTCTAAACCATGGATGAGCAGCAGCGTCTCTTCTGTGGAACAGTAACCATTCTGCGCTCACCAATCCGCCTGCCAAACGTGGACAGTAGTGGCAAATTCCCCCCAATATGATGAAATAATTGTGGCAATCTATGGGGGAGGCCTTTGTTCAGTAGTGGACGTTGTATGGTCGATATGATGAGTAAGAAAGAAGATAAGGAACAAAAAAAGTAATTGAAGGCGTGCAACCTCAGTTCACGTGACAGTAGTGAAGCTACTTTGATTCCGGACATTGACTATAGCATGGAAACAATCACTTATGCTCGCGCATGCGCTCACAGCTTTTATGACCACGTATGCGCCCACGCGCAACGTTACACATAAATCGTTGCACTCAAATTTGACGTAGAAAATTTATTTTCTTCACGCCCAAAGAAGTTTCTCTCCAAAAATACATTAAAACATCTATTTGATTTAACAAATTACAGCTTCTGTGGCACTTAATCAAAAATAATGTCATCATTTGGATCTCAATATGGTATTTTCACTTCAAACTCGGGAATAATATCTACAACTAAAGTACATTGAAAATATTTACGATACCGCATTGTTACGTCGATAAGTGCTTGAACAGGCGTGCTACATTCTACCTTCATTCACAGTAAGTGCATGTACTGACACACTTTTATCACGAATCAAGAGACGTCGTGACAATGTGTATGCTGTGGAACATAACCGGTGAACACAAAGGCGTTATGAACAACGTGTGTCTATTACACCGAGGTGGTACTAGGATCTGGAAGGTTATGATATCATGTCGCTGGCATTAATAGTTGGCTTCGCTTGTATAGTTTTAAAATAAGAATGTCAAATGACCATAAGTGTTTTATGAGATTTTGGACCTTTTTTGTTTTAGGGCTGTTTATGTTCGTCATGATTTTCGTGAATGTTATAGGTATAGTAATTTTTTAGATTTTTGACAGTCAAAATCGGTAGTAATCAGTCTAGTCTCCAGTCTAGGCACTAGTCTAGTCTGAAGTCTAGTCCGTAGTCTAGTCCGTAGTCTAGTCCGTAGTCTAGTCCGTAGTCTAGTCCGTAGTCTAGTCCGTAGTCTAGTCCGTAGTCTAGTCCGTAGTCTAGTTTTCAGTCTAGTCTCCAGTCTAGCCTCCAGTCAAATCTCCAGTCTAGTCGTAAGTCAAAGTCTCCTGGATAGTCGCCAATTTAGTCTCCAGTCTAGGTTCCAGTCTCTTGTCCCCAGTTTCTAGTATCCAGTCTCTAGTCTTCAGTCTCGTCTTCAGACTGGTCTCCAGACTGCAGTCTAGTTTCCAGTCTTGTCTCCAGGCTAGTCTCTAGTCTAGTATTCATTCAAGTCGTCAGTCTAGTTTACAGTCTATTATACGGTCTAGTTTTTGGTCTAACCTTCTGTTTAGTCACCAGTCTAGGCGCCAGTCTTGTCGCCAGTCTAGTCTCCAGTCTCTAGTCTCCAGTCCACCAGTCACATTTAGGTGTGTTTAGATTTTGATAGTTATTTTATCTTATCATTTCAAGCGTTAAATTATGAGATAATTTTCTATACTTACGTGGTCACCGCGGTGCGCGCGTGGCTTTGTGAATTGAACTGTTTTGGATAGGTAATTCAATTTAGACTTTCTTCAACTGATTCCGTTCGTCCGTCTGTCAGGTAATTTCGAAGACATTGATATATGCAATGAGTGACTAGCTTGGGCAACATGCATAAAGGACTATTCAGATATAAGCTATCTTCGACAATACCGCTGTAGATAGCAAAACATTCCGAGTAGTACCTAAGTACTCCGGCTATTTGTATGTACTTCCTCGGGGAGCGCGAAACCGGAATACAAATACCTACGAAGCGGAATACCACTTGGTATTTTCGCTACCCAGAGTGGTAGCGAATATCACTTATATCTGAATAGGCGTTTAGCTTTGGGTCGAAGCTACCTGTGATCAGTTCAGTAGTATTGCTGTATAAATGTATCAAACAGATATATTTCATAGATAGACAAATCTTTTAATATTATTAAGGTATTTGTTTTGAGAATATGTTCCCAAGCGGTCTGCGCAAAATCACGGCGACACATTACTCGGATGTGATTGCTCAATGCAGGCCTTATCTTACTCTAATATCTAATACATAAAAAACTTCATAAAAGTGTAATCCCCCGTATATGATGCCCATAACAGTTTCTATCTAGATCCTTTGCTATCTATTTTGTCTCGTCGTTTCAGCCAACTATCGCTTTGTCCACGACTTCGCTTAGAATTTCCCATACAAACTTCAGCACCCCATTTAACCTCTTTAGGGGATGATTGTTATGCCTATGTTCTCCCAGGTTCAAGCTATCTCACACAAAATGCAGTAAAATCGTTCCAGCCGTGACAACGTAACAAACAGACATACAGAAACACTTTCGCTTTTATAAATTTTTTTACATTTAGCAGTGATAGCCTAGTAGTCGAACGCTTGCCTTCCACAGAGAAGGGTCTGTGTTCGATCCCCGCCGGCACTTCTGAATTTTCGGCTGTTGTGCGGAACAAAATTTTATTCAAATCAATCACTTGGGTTATCGGTAAAGTAAAACATCGTAAGGAAACCGGCACACCTGAGAGGGCTCCAATAATGTTCTGCTGTATGTAGTCTGCCAACCCGCACTAGGCCAGCGTGGTAGGCTAAGGTGTAACCTTTCTCATCCTGAGAAAAGGTCCGTACCCAGCAGTGAGACAGTAATAGGCTTATTTTTAATATTAAAATCTAAAACCTTTACATATCTACTTTTACTCC
Source organism: Diloba caeruleocephala (assembly GCA_947459985.1). Classification (NCBI taxonomy): domain Eukaryota; kingdom Metazoa; phylum Arthropoda; class Insecta; order Lepidoptera; family Noctuidae; genus Diloba; species Diloba caeruleocephala. The sequence continues at coordinate 9,895,560 of OX381617.1, read as the reverse complement.
TATAAAGCGACATTTCCTTAATAGTCATCGTTTTTGCTAATACTATAAATTTATAATCATTAGTAATAAATAATAATAGATGTGTAGGCGCTCAGGCGCAGCGTAAATAAAAAAAAACTATGTATTGCAAGACGATCTAAACTTGCTTACAAAATATATACGAATATGATACGTATCTATATGTATATTATAGATAGAGCGCCGCATGGTGCTGTGTGCTACGCGCTCAAACTAAACAGGTTTTGTATAGCTTGACGTGTAGTCGAGTATGCAGAGAGTGGGACGGAACGATAAAAAGTAGAGAGTAGAGAGGGTGTAGCTCTCGCACAATTTACAGCGTTCAACTAGTTCAATGTCCAAACAGTCTAGGTTGATGCGTAGCCATATGTACACACGATACATCTACATGTGTGTTAAATACGAATGACTATTCGTTTTAGACAGCTTTTATAGAACGGTCACCTTATGACGTAGGTATGATGGAGCCGAATACGTTCCAATTAATTCAGTTTTCTTATTAGTGGACGAATAAAAGGTGACTTCTTAAACCGTGTAAGTTTATTTGCAGTGCAAACCACGTGGAATGGTTGTACGTGGTGCGGTGTGTGTTGTGGAGGTAAATGTTTGCGCCACACCTTTTCCGTAGGATATACGTATCCTCCAACAAACGAGCGGCGCATTGCCGTGGAAACGTAGCCTTTGGGTACAGACAGCCCTAATGGTCACAACGATTGTAATCTGAAAAAGTTGGATTGGCAATAATGGGTAGGAATGTATTACCACCACCACTTCTAACGGTACGGTACTGTTCGCCACGTTTAACCATCGTATCAACCAAAGGATTTCCACTGTGAACAAAGGCTCCATAAATTTCCGTATTGTGACGTCATTTTATAGAGTAACTTACCAGTTCTCATCACGTTTGGCAGGAAGGTTGGTGAACACAGCATGGGTACTGTTCTACAAAAGGGACGCTGCTTCCCATCCCTCTTGTTTTTGAGTTCTTAGTAGTCGCATTTTACGACCTTTACGGGAGGAGAGGGAGTGGTACTAAATTATTAATCCGGACACCACACGGAATTACATTTAACAATAATGATAATTAATATATTTTGAATAAAGGGAATCATAATTCAATCGGTCACAATATTTATTCTCACCACACGTCCTATTACGTGACCGTGAGACAGACGGTTTAAGTTGCCGCTTTAGATTCAAGTATTGCGGAGCGTTTACTGCATTGTTGATTGTTCCTAATTAAACACTGTTGTATCGACGTTAAACGACTTGTAGAATAACACCAATTAACAATGTGTATACAGATTCACTGTACAATGTTTAAAATAATTAAGTCTAAATGTATTTTATGGTGTTTGAGTCTGCCTCGGGATGTTTTATTTTGTTTACTTTGGAATATTACAGTATAATAACTTTGAATTTCGCTGTGGAAATTGAGGGATGGGATTTGATTATTTTTGTTGGTGTTATATTAGTTTGTTGTTATTTGTTTGGTTTAATGCTAATTTATTTCATGTTTTGTTGTTAGTTTGGGTTTACTTTTGTTGTATCTATTAATAAAAAAAATTGATACGTAAGGTTATATTTGTATATTAGTCGCAAATTATACACGACTTTTTAATTTATTCATAATTCATAATTTCAGCCCAATAAAGTCCACTGCTGGACACAGGCCTCCCCCAAGGATCACCTAAACAACCAGTCTGAATGTGCTGTTTGCTCATTAGTGGAGGGATTTGCCATAATCGCCATGCTTGGCAGGTGGGTTGGCGATCGCAGTTAAGTTGATGTACTCGAAGGACGCTGCTGCTCAATCTCCGGATAATCCCATAGCCGCCTTTACGTCACCCACGGGGTGAGATGTGGTGTTGCTTTTCGGAGCCGGCTCCAGACGGCCTGATTGATTTATTACCTGAATTTATGAATGAATAATACTTCGAACATCTATATACATATACAAATATATTATAATTATATATCTTTTTTTTTTCTCTATTATCAAACTTGATATTCGTGACATCGTCACACGGGCCTATCAGAATATCAGCGCTGGAGCATTTTGTTTGCTGTAGCACTAGCTGAAATAGGTACCAATTTTGGTCTACTATGTCAGACCCTATAGCAATGAGAATTTCAACAAAATACTCCCTATACGTGGTGGATTCAATAAAAACACTTTTTCCCATTCCGTAGGGAGACTAATATCTGACGTTTACGCTTGGCATATGCATAAACAGTATTAGTTCTACTCGAAAATGTTAACGATCCACGTTTTCACGTAACTATCTCGTTAACGAAAACCTTTAAGTAAGCTATTAGTTTCTTTCAAGTAGTTGGAAATGTTGACACGATACATACGCAGCGCGCGAACTTAAATTTCATGTTACTTTCAAACTTGCTACTTAAAATGTAACTTTGCTTAAGTTTGTACGAGTATAAAGCGTACTGTGTCAGTTACGTGCCAATTATGCAAGTATGTAACATAACGATATGTCAAGAATTTAGTACAGCTTGTGAGGAAACTGTAGTGTTTAAATTTCTTCTAGATACTTCTTCATTTATTTAACGGCACGGTTGCCGCAATAGTTAAGCGAAGTGTGTGCATTGGGATGTCTGTAAACTCTACCCACGAGATAAGAGAAATCCAGGTGTGGGCCAACGTATAAAAAAGACTATTATTTATATTATGGCAATGTCCCTTATGAACGTTCCTTGTAGCAATTGGGAGGCCAATGTTCAGAAGTGGACGTTAACCGGCTAAGATGAGATGAGATCGTTACTGCCATCTACAAATCTGTTTGGTTACTATACTATATTAATATATTTTTGTGCGACTAACTACAAATACGTGTTTTTTTTAAACGAAGTTGCATTCTCTTTTGTCCTTGATAAGTGTGCGACTTTTGCCGTGTGGTGCCGGCTGCGAATATCACCAACCCATCTCATCCCGTGGGTGTCGTAAAAGGCGACTAAGGGATTAGCCGGAGGATGGGCAGCAGCGTCCTTCGAATACATTAACAACTCAACTGCGATCGTCAACCCGCCTGCCAAGCGTGGCGATTATGGCAAACCCCCCCAATGAGCACGCAACAAACCGATATCGGTCGTTGTGGTGATCTTTGAGGGAGGCCTATGTCCAGCAGTGGACGTCATTCGGCCGAAAAAAAAAGTGTGCGACGTTCCATATCAATTCGACGTTTTAAACGGGATGAAAATCGATTTCAAAAATTCCGTTAGATAGATACATAGATCCATATATACATACCAAGCTATTAAAAGCGTGTTAAAAAAGGATTAATGTGTGATCGAGGAGGCACATTAAAACAAAAACGAGCACATGCATTTGCACTCGCTGAATAAGTCTTGTTAGTTCTGCTAAGCAAACTGGTCCCGTACACCGTGTCAGCGTAGTTTAGCTTGGATAGTATGAGGGAATCACAAAATATGATTCGCATATTCACACTGATATAGGGACGAACTCTGTAAAGCAGTTTTAGCCGGTAAAAACAGTCACGTATAGCATTGAGCACATGAGTCTCAAACTGTAATTGACCGTCAAAAACTACTCCAAGATTGAGAGCTTCCAGAACCTCTTCTATTGAACATCCATCAATTCTAACATCAGGGTTGTAAATTCGAATTTTACCAATGATTTTTCTCAAACTTATAATCAGAAATTTCGACTTATTGGGGTTAAGCACTAAGCACTAAAGAATTCCTTCTTGCCCATTCTGCAACTCTATTTAAGTCATCATTAATTTTACTCACAGATTCGACACAGTTTTGGAGATGAAAGGAAAGAGAGTGGAGGTCGTCAGCATATATGTGAAATTTGCATTTAGTTATTGAGTTGATGATGTCAGAACTATACAGGTTAAAGAGTAGGGAACCGAGCATAGAACCTTGTGATACTCTCCTGGACACGTGACAGAGAGAAGATGTCGCCTTGCTACAATATTTGTCACTTGTCTCCTCGACAAATTGCAATCGGTTACTCAAATAGCTGTGAAACCACTGTACTGTTGTTACATTACAACCATAGTAAAGCTTAGAGAGAAGAAGTGATACATTTATAGAATCAAAGGACTGGAAAAATCAAGAAGAGTACTGTCCATGCCGCGGTCTCCAGCCTCCAGAATATTATCAACTACTTCGAGTACAGCTGTGGCTGTATTATATATATCCTTTACGAAACCCTGACTGTTGAACAGCTTAAATCTTGACCAGCTCAAGATATTTTCTCATGGACGTATACTTATCGGACAAAAATCTTCAGGACTTCTATTTGCTCTTTTTGGCAGAGGCTTAACTATTGCTTTCTTCCACAGATTAGGAAATGTAGAAGTGGATATCGATCTATGAATAACGGAAGTTATAACTGATAGACTTCGAGGAAGAGTCATTTTTAGCAACACCAATGAGATGCTATCGGAACCCAAGGCGTTTATAATTTATTATTTATTTGGTATTCACAAACTAAATCTATACAAAATAAGCACCACGTTAATCAATCCAACTGCTGGTTTATTCACCTGTGGCGCAGCCGCTGCTTCAAACAATACAATTTTACAGTATAAATTACCTGGCTAGGATACTATTTATCTAAACGTTATCACGTTTAGATAAATAGTATCTGTAACGTTTAGATAAATAGTATGCCTTGTACAATATACAAACGTATTCAATGAAAAAAATGTTTCTACTAAACCGTGCCGGCTCAGAATACCCCACCACCACCCCATCCCATCCCGTGGGTGTCGTTAAACTCGACTAAAGGATTAGCCGGAGGATGCGCAGCAGCATCCTTCGAGTACATTAACAACAGCAGTTGACTGCGATCGCCAACCCGTCTGCCAAGCGTGGCGATTATGGCAAAACCCCCCAATGAGCCCACAACACACCCATATCGGTCGTTGTGATGATCTTTGCAGGAGGCCTGAGTCCAGCAATGGACTTTATTCGGCCGAAATGATGAAATTGTATTTTTTTACAACATGTTTTACATTTTTTGTATTATTACAAGTAGAATACATTTCCCAAAAATTTTACAATTTTAGGTAACAAATACTGCCACACTCTGGTACCATGTGTATTACGATACTCAGGCATATCATAAGTATTTAGGTAGGTTAGATGCCTCAATTGGTCAGGTCTAACAGACTTAACAAGCTCATGTCTATTTGAGTACTCATCCACTAGTATTGACATGGTAAACTTGTCAAAAACCTTTAGTATTTTACAATGTTGGACTAAACTTTCATCATTTACTTCAGTTTGTGGCGAATTTTTTCTGGCACAATTATTTTCATTAAACGAGACTGTAGTATATAAATTTTCATTAAATATGTTTTTTATGTTCTGGCATAGCTACTCAAACCGTAGTTTATTATTGAGTCTGCCATAGACAAGTAAAGTATTCTGAGCATACTTGCTGGTATTTTACATCGTATAATAGCCATTTTGCAAATAATTGCATGCAATTTATCAGAAATGTGCTCAAGGCTACATATTTAAATACTACTGCTTTGACTTAAGGTTACGGATAATCTTCATGACTAAAACCTCATTTACTGGCTCTAGATGAAAACTACAAGAACCAAACCTGTAGAATTCTATACCTATACTAACTTTGCCACTGCCTGGTCCCTCCAAGAAGTGTTTATTTAAATTTTTCTGGGTTATTGCAAAAATAGGGTAAATCATACTCATGTTTTTTACTCATTGCAATAGTAAGATTAGAGATTTAATATTTATATTTATATGGGTATTAAAAAGCTATAAACAAGGATATCCGGAAAAGAACCAAAGTAAATTAGCAAGCTGAAGTGGCAGTGGGCTGGTCATGCCTGTCGAAGGACCGATGGCTGGTGGAGTAGACGAGTCCTAGAGCGGAGACCGCGTATGGGTAAACATAGTGAGGGACACCCACCGGCCAGATAGAAAGACGACTTGAAGAGTGTTGCTGGATCCAGAGAGGCTTATGTCCAGCAGTGGATCAATATAGGCTGATGATGAATAAAAGCCACTCTATTACTGTTTTATAGTACCTAAGACATCTAAATTTATTGCAAACCATCTCTGTTTTCATTAGAGGCAAAATATACACGTTTTTCAAACCTACATGTTGATGACCAATAAAGTCCTCATTCACGGCGAGGGTGTGACCTTGGTTTAAATTTGAAGTCGGTGAATTTTTCATTAGTGTCACAGCATTTGAAATGGTCACATTGTCATTTCACTGGTTTCTTATTGCAAGAGTGGCTGATACACCACAGTGTCCTTCCACTTACTTCTGGCTGGGGCTGAGGTGTTCGCTTTGTCAGCATAAGACCGCGCCCCCGGCAGGTACCGGCCCGGCACTGTTTGTCGAGCCCCGTCTTTGTGCGACCTGGCTGGCCGCACATATCTTCAGAGAGTCGCGTGCAGAATACACGCGCCGCCGTCACAGGATGATAGTATTTCCCCAACCTCAAAACCAACCAATTCTTCCGGGAATATGGTGGCAAGGGAGTAACATAATAGAAATAACTATGACGTAATTATGATTATGGTTATTTTACTACTCCAGTGCTTATTTTACCTGCGTACACAACTCGCTCGAGACCGGGCTGGCATAGTTCTTTTGTTTACTCTACCTGTTCAATATGCCAAGTTGTTTTATTTATAAAACGGTTGAGTGAAACTAGAATATTACTCTTTAATTGTTATTTTAGTTTATTAAATATTTCGTTAGGAAAACTATCTTAATTTATAAATCATATTATGGTGCGGGCTATGCTTTGGATAATGGTAGACGCGATTAATATAAGATAGACACTATCCTCATCAGTCCGTAAACGTCCACTGCTGGACATGGGCCTCCCAGTGCTCGCTAGAATGAACGGTTATAGGCAATATTGCCATAATCATCACGTTCGGTCGGCAGATTTGTGATTGCAGTATATTGTTATTAGCACACTCGAAGATGCCTGTCCAGTGTCCATCCTATTTATATCCATCCCTAGTCGCCTTTTACTACACCCATGGGTGGAGACGTGAGTGTGTGAGTGATGGAGTGGTTTATCTATCTATGGTCCTTTGCCGGAAACTACAAGGCCTAGACATCATAACATCATATATTTTATAATGTCTGGTGGAGATTACAACATCATAGTTCTTTATTGCTTAGTACAATTGTTTTTTTTGGAAACAGCTTATAATTTAATACTACAACACTATATTTAATTTGGGCCGTTTATTTTGCTAGAGAAATATTTAACATCAGATACTTATGTAAATGTCGGATACATTTTACCACACATATACCCTATGTCCTCTCGTGTCATAGAAAGCGACTAAAGAACTCTCAGCCAGAGGTATCGACAGCCGCGTCCCTTCTGTGGAAAATAAGCCATATTGCGCACATTAAACCGCCTGTCGAGCTGTGGTGAGTGCTGGAAAATTCCTCCCTAAATGAGGAAACAATTGCGGAAGTCTATAGAGATGCCTTTATACAGCAGTGGACATCTTTTGGCTCATATGATGACGATTATAATGTATTAAATGGATTTAATAACATTTATTTTTATTTCAAGAAATTATTATATAATTATTACTATTCGTTATTTGGGTTCAAAGTGTACCACATAATTACTTTAACTTGATTTCGAATTTGTTGTATATGCACAACATATTCTTCATCTACGCCAAAGGACGTCCACTGCTGAACAAACGCCTCTACCGTAGATTTCCATAATATTGTGTTGTAACTTTGGGGACATTTTGCTAGTACTCATTACGTTTGGCAGGCAGGTTGGTTAGCGCGGTATGGTTGCTGTTCTGTTTTAAAATATTTTCTTATAACAACTTAAAATTCAGTAGGTACCAACTTATATGCTCTAGTGTGATCTTACGAGGACCTAGAGCCTTCCTTCGGTGCCGAAGATGATCGCTCCTGTGGTTTTAGCTAGTAGGAGTCTGGCATACCCCTTCTCCCATCCCCGGAGCGAAGGCAGTTCATGTAGAATTTCCACAGGACAACAATAAAATAAAATAAATATACCAACTTACATACAAGAACTCCTTAAGGAAAAACGCACAAGAAACTACAAATAAACATACGTACTTACTTACTTTGTCGTGCCTAACCGTAATCCGAAGCTGTTGGACTAACTTCACAGCCACTTTGGCGCGTTATTGGGACAAGAGGAGACAGTTTGCACGTTGAGTTCAGAACAAACATTCATTCCAGTTTTGTTTCGAACAATGTGTTTGGAGGCGGGACATCAGGTGTACGAATCATTGTTTTGTAGAGCGAATGTGTGTAAGATGGCATTGTGTGACCATAAAATGGGTCTTAAATCCAGGACATCTTGGGTGTATTGTATGTGGAATTTGTGTCTGTAAACACGCACCCACAACATAGGAGAAATCCAAGTATGGGGCAAATAAAAAAAAATACAGAAGTGAATACTTATTTTTTTTTATTTATTTAGACACGTTCACGGTCTGCTATATGTACATGCATATATGCACACACTATAGCTGCATCTCGTAACGGTGTCGTGAGTCCAGAGGTTTATCTCATCGAAAAATATGCGTACCGCGATAAAAAAAATTCGTTTCAAAAAATAAAAAAATTGTACACTTGGAATACACAAGCTCTATGACTCTAATGGACTCATTCAATAGTTATATCGAGGCTGTTTGTACAGGAGTAGGTTAGGAGTGTGTTAGGAGAAAAGAAATAGGCGACATGAGACGGCTACCAAAAATGATTTATTAAATACACATGAGTCGCGCCGATTGTGGGTGCGTGCTTATATTTTATGTTACTTTCTATTTTCTTCTGGTGTGTATCCGGGAATCACTAAATGCAGGTGGCAAGTAACCAGTCATTCTGAGAATCGATGGGGAATGTTTTTGTTTAGCAGAGGGCTTCCTTCTGCTACCATAACGATGACTATTTTCATTATATTTTTTATCTATCTTTATTATCTTTAGACACATCACGGAGGGGATGACTTTAAAGCGGTCACCCCCTCTAATGGAGGGAAGGCTACTGTAAAAAGGTCGCCCTCCAAGGCACTTCTCACCCCGACTATGTAGTGACGGTAGGGGGCTCATTCAACTACTCCTAGCGACATTTACTAGATCGTCAGTCCATCTCGTTGGATGTCGTCCCACGCTGCGTTTTCCGATACGTAGATTCCACTCAAGAACCTATCTTCCCAACCGCCATATTGCCAGGTATGTGCCTTCATATCAGCTTACAAACCCTTTAGCTATGTCGACAACTTTAGTTCTTCTTTGGATCTCCTCATTTCTGATTCGATCCCGTAGAGAAATGCCTTGAGCTTTCTTATGAGGCCCACAGTCGCTGACTATCTTTCTGTGCTATATCTCACCGCTTATAACTGACCCATGGTTAAAATATACAAATACAGTAAAGTCTTATAAACTAATACATAGAGAAACGAAAAAAAAATACGTGACTATCAAATCTAGTAAGAATGTATAGTATGTACACGCAGTGACGTTTCGTGTTTCGTTACCTTTCGCGGCAACGACACCCGTCGGCCAAACTTCTTTTAAGAAAGTCTCTAGATGCTGAGTTAAAACACACACCACAATCGAATTTTATGCTATTGTGCGATTTCAACTTCTCAACTTGCAACTCCTCTACATGTACCCAAGGCCAGGTAATATGGCAATAGGTAATAATACTGAAGTACATACTTGTACGCAATGTTTTTATAAATATACGAAGATACCAAGTGCTCCTGTAAAGACTTAAAAATAAAAAATGTAATCACATGGGATTATATCGATCTGCCCTTGCGGTGTAGCGTGGTGGCGAATATTATTAATGGATTTTAAATTGCTTTCAAAGCATACTTCCGCGACGAACCGTACGTGTCAACGACGCACGTTACTTTCGCAAATGGATTAAATTAATATTTGCGTTTTGTATACAAGCTCCTACTGTGAGTTTTCTCGTGGATGTTTTTGCGTTATAAAACTGTTTAGTTTCATGAATTATGCACACATAATGTTTTAAAAATGATACGAGAAGAGTTACGGCAAAAGTAAAGCAAATGTCACATCACTGCTCGAAATTAAAAACAAAAATACCAGTGACGCAGCAAACATTAACGCACGAAGATGATTTGAATGTATTTGATCCGTGTCGTATCACACCGACCCGCATTGCCAATGTTACTGCCTACTTTCAAGACACCGCTACACTGTAACGCTAACGCAGACTCATGAAGTTGCAGTGTTTTTAGATTCACTTGTAACTGATAAACTATGTTAAAAAATCTTTGGAGTCGATTTTAACCTACTTGAAACTGTCATATCGATTTGAAACTTTGCAAGTGTATGTTAAATCCGGATGACAATACAATAATTTGGTACCATCAAACTGATTTGAATCTGATGGTGAAGCCAGGAGGTGGCTAGAGAAACTACTAACTACTAAGCCATGAAGAGTTACTAGTGTAAACCCAAAACTCATTGGTGCCGGCTTAGAATACCACCACCCCATCTCCTCCCGTGGGTGTCGTAAAAGTCGACTAAGGGATTAGCCGGAGGATGGGCAGCAGCGTCCTTCGAGTATATTAACAACTCAACTGCGATCGCCAACCCGTCTGCCAAGCGTGGCGATTATGGCAAAACCCCCCAATGAGCCCACAACACACCCATATCGGTCATTGTGGTGATCTTTGGGGGAGGCCTGTGTCCAGCAGTGGACTACATTCGGCCGAAACGACGATTTGGTTTGTTCCAACGTGTCTCATAATTACACTTGGTGACAAGGGTCTGATGACAGAGCCGGGAGCTGGATAGTGGAACAAAGCTATTTGTTATTTTACTATCATGTCTCTCTATTACACGGGTTTGTATGTAAGGGGGAACCCGGTCTTTTGATAGGCTTACGTGGGGACATGGGTCCAACACGCAGAGGCCCTTTAGAGAATTTTAATCTAAAATGTAATGGGACACTAACCGGGAACTCTCCATGGCTACACTATAAAATGCAGTCTCGGATTGTCCCCGGAGGTGTAAAACTATTGTATAAGATAGAAACTATAATTATAAGGTCTATTGTAATGGGTGCTAAATGGATTATATACTTCTAAAAACGGGAACAACGGCGTCTGCCTTTCAACGTTTATTTTTTTATTTTACTACCATAATTATTATATTATGTATTTTTGCTCCATATGCTTTAAAAGTAGCATTTATTTGTACGATAAGTTCTAGCATCGGCCTTTACGATGGTAAGTAGCAACCGCATCAATGGACAAGCTAGTGATTGCTAACGCACTGCCGACCTAAGGTTTAAGTTGGAATGGCTTTTGTTTCGGTAATTTCACAGACTGTTCCTATCCTACACCCAAAACACAATTACGCTTACACAAAGTTGTTAGGGCGGCCGAAATATGTAGGACTGTAGTACCGCCTCAGTCAAGCTCTTAAATTGAACTCTGGTCCACGTTGTGTGATGCATTTAACTCCTAAATAGGTGAGTTTTGTTGAAAAAAGTAGCAGTTTAGAAGTAGGTCCATGTTTAATAATATAAAACTTTTAACAAAATAAAATACCGACTTCAAAATTCTATAGGATATTAAAACTACTAAAAAGAAAAAAAATAACTTTATTTATGAAGTCGGGCGGGGCCAGATATGTTCCACACATGTTTCATGCAGACCAACGAGTTATATTTATGGGCCCCGCTGACTTAATAAATAAAGTTTCTTTTTTGTAGTTTTAATATCCTATAGAATTTGAAATCAGTATTTTTTTGTTAAAAAGTTTTATTTGTTTCTTTTTAGTGTAAATAAATGTAAGAATTTTTCACAATTTGGTATCCGTATCTTACATTAAAAATAATTCTTAGAATCGAAACTATTAAGACATCATCTAGGTAAGCGCAGTCAATTTAAATCTATTTATTGAAGCTGGTTAAAAAAATACTCAATCAAATGTAATGAAATTTATATGAGACCAATTCGAAAGCATTCTGCATCTATTAAAAAAAGAATCGCTCAAATCGGTCTACAAATCTCGGAGTAATCGGTATACATACATAAAAAAACAATACCCATCGAATTGAGAACCTCTTCCTTTTTGAAGTCGGTAAAAATAGTCATATGTTCAACGTCTAAATTAGTCTCGCAATACATCTTAGCATATTCTTTTAGTTAACTATGACATAGCAGTTGTAGGTTTATCGTAAAAAAAAAAATTTCCTCATTTCAATTCAACTGAATAGTTTTCTGTGTGCTTTAAAACCTGGGTATTTCTTACAGGTTCGATAAAAAAAGAAAACAGTTCACAGTTTTGAACGGAAATTGAATTGTCATATGCAAACTGTGGGTGTACGTACAATCGTATACCGTTTGTATCATTATCATCTTCACCGTATAAACCAAAGTCTACGTCCATTGTTTGAAAAAGGCCTACCCATTAGATATTTACAACAATTGGTTACAAGCCGCTCGCATCCAAGGACTCCCAGATACCATTACCAGGTCGTCTATCCATCTCGTTGGAGGCCTTCCTATGTTACGTGGTCTCAACGTTTGGTTTCTTTGTTTGCGTCATGTTGTCATTATTAATCCTTCGGAGATTAACCCATTGGGATCTCAAACGTGATGGTTCGGTTCTGCATCATTTATGTTCTCATCTTTCGTTGTGGATTGTCATGGAGATCCTGACCAACGTCTTTCTATTGGAGTGTCGTCATAGATGACTTACGGCCGAAATTGGTAATCAATGTTATCCAAAATTTAAGACTGAATTAAGATTCTGAACTTGATCTGTTTTTGTGTTAAGGGTGATTATGATAAGTATGTTATTCACTTGATCTGAATGGCAAATAGCCGTGTGGTGCCGGCTCAGAATGCCACCACCCCATCTCCTCCCATGGGTGTCGTAAAAGTCGACTAAGGGATTAGTTGGAGGATGGGCAGCAGCGTCCTTCGAGTACATTAACAACTCAACTGCGATCGCCAACCCGCCTGCCAAGCGTGGCGATTATGGCAAAACCCCCCAATGAGCTCAAAACACATCCATATCGGTGGTTGTGATGATCTTTGGGGGAGGCCTGTGTCCAACAGTGGACTTCATTAGGCCGAAATGGATGAATGAATGAATGAATGGCAAATCCAAAGAATTTGGATTAGATTGATTATTAATTTTGCATATTACTAATTATATAAAAAAAATTGAAAGTAGCATTGGCCTATTTTACTGTGTTACAGCCTGACCGTTTATTGCAACACCTCGTAAACACGAAGAAACCAGCAACGAAATTAAGAATCAAAACTGCAACCAAAATAGTCTCAAGCATACAATGCCAGTTTTACTTAATTAGAAGCTACCAAATCTATCACGAGCACGGTCATTTAGTAACTAAATATGTTTATTAAGCGTGACGCTAATTGACGTAATCACACATGTATATATCATGCACATTACATATTAATGGAGGGTCGTGTAGGGTACACATAATTCGATTGAGCCGATGAGAGTAAATGGTCGTTGTACAAACACAAACAAGTCTCTAAATTCATGGGATTGTGGTATGTTCATAGTCCTAGTGTGTTGGACAACCTTCAATATTTATCGTGTGATGTGTGTGAAATATGGATTAAACCGGGTCTACGCCAGTAAAAAATGCTATACAGTCTTAATCATGCTGGCCAAAGGAACTGCTGAACAAAGGCCTACTACATAGATATTCATTTTGGGGAGATTTTGCCAGTACTCACCACGCTTGGAAGGCGGGTTGCTTAGCGCAGTGTGGCTACTGTTCCATAGACGAGACGCTGCTGCCCATCCCCTCTTCCTTAGAGCCCTCTAAGCGCCTTTTACAACACCCACAGGAGGAGATGGAGTGGTGCTACATTCTTAGTCCAGACACCAGTAACAATCTTAATAATCATCATCATCATATCGGCCATACAACGGCCACTGCTGAACAAAAGCTTCCTCGATAGATTTCCACAATTGTGTCATCATATTGGAGGGATTTGTCAGTACTCACCACGCTTGGCAGCCGGGTTGGTGAGCGCAGTATGGCTACTGTTCCACAGAAGGGATGCTGCTGCCCATACCTCTGGATTTGAGTTCCTCAGTCGCCTTTAACGACATCCACGGGAGGGGATGGAGTAGTGCTATATTCTCTATATTATCTGGACACCGCACGAATCCGAACAATCTTAATACAAAACCACAATTATCATTTCTTTTATTATATCGTTGCACCCACTCTTTATGTCGCCTGTGCCGTACGTACAGTTTACTAACATAAATCACACATGCATAAACTCCCAAACCCAAAACAAATAATTGTAATTTGTTCCGTGCGGGGAGCAACCCGTGACAAGTAGGAAGCCAACCGCTTAGCCAGTCTGTCAAATGCTAATTGCGTTAAATTAGCATTCATACAAAATGAGAGTTTGCGTCTGGCTTCCTAAATTGCCGCTATGTGTCGAAGAGGCCCAATACCAATAGATAAGAGGCGATATTGGCCCATCCAAACACTGCGTTTAGTTTAAGATTACCTTTTTTGCTTGATTGGTGTAGTAGCAAGTATATTTTGTCGATTGTCAGATCTGGTGATCCCCATGTCAGTAAACAGTAACAACGGGTTATTATGTTCGTATCTGTCTGAAAAAATAGCAAAATCCTGGAGCTTAGAACTTCTTCGCGAAATACAGACAGTGACAGTAGGTATTTTAAAATTAAATGTTGCTTTAGCGTCTTTTCGCAGTATAAACAAAGCTTTTGTAGTCCTAGCTTTTGTAACCATGGATTTTTAATAAAATATATTTTACTTGAGCCTCAAATATATAACAATTTAACATGGCTTGGTTATGTCAGCTTACCACTAGAACATTATTTGTGCGAGCTAGATTTACATACTTTTAAATACACGTGTAATTTCAGGGTAACATCTCCTTGGTAAACGTTAGAGCTGTCGCGATAGCAAGACTTTTCACCGAAGCCCAGCAAGTGTGGCTTAAGCATGAGAAAATATTTGTGTTGACGCTCGACCTAGTTTCCCAGAAGGGTATTGTCTAGTTATTCTTATTAGTGCAAATACGTACAAATTATGGCCATTTTGAACGACTACAAGAAATGAGGAGTTTTCTGTTTGACTTTATGATTCTCAACAACACGCAACGCGTTTTGGGTTTCAGCTAAGATGTATTTTGTACTTTATAGGTGTTTCTCTGGCGTTATTTATGTTATTATTGATTTAAAAAATGCTTGATGAAACTAGATTTAATAGACAAATATACAAAAAACTAAAAAAATTGTATGACTTCTTTGCAACTTCTCTTTTCTCTTCTTTGAAACTCAAAATATATGTGAGAAATATGTCGTCACATATTATAAAAAAATTACATTACAAATAAAATATAAAAATATGTTACGGGTTTAACTATAAATAATAACATTAAAGCTCTTTTAGAGTAAGTGCTGGATTTGTATGTATAGAACCTTTATAATATTTAAAAATAAATCCTAAAATTAGTTACATTGACATTAAAATATTACGTAGTAGTACCAAATATTCCTGCACTTGTAGCATTGTTTCTCAAACTACCACAGAACGCAAGTGTCTTTTTTTCCTTTATTAACTTGGGGTTTTTATCCATATGGATATGTCAACCACATCGTAACCTATGACATTTTTCTATTCAATAATAAACACTTAATAAATTTATAGACTAAAAGGATCACTGATGAGTTTATTTTATTAAAGAACATACACACATCAAAAAAGTTTCTTACTGCACTTCCTGAACGCACCTCAGTCTTTTAGTATTTCCAGGACGACGGTACACTCTTACCCTTCTAGTATCAGACTTGAATAGTTTACATAGGTATTACCTACTTGGTAAGAAATGATATAATAATTGATTAATAATTTGAAATAGTATGTGTTGCTTAGACTTTTTTGATGTGTGTAGTTTTTTGCAATATCTGAATTTGGAGCAGATAGTATTGTTTGGATTAGACATCTAACAGCTTAAACTCGGTGATAAGTGACTCTTTTTCTTCTTTATTTTAAACACATTCCTTCAGCAAATCTAATCATTCGAATAATCATTCAACAAAACATCTTCAATTTTATTGCAGTAGCTGCAGTTTGGCGACTCAGCCAAACTGCAGCTACGAAACACATTAATAATAGAATCCACCAGTACGAGTTTCTTTACATAATCCAAACGTAACCATAAGCTACACGTTAATTGCGTTCGGCACTGCGATTGACTCGCTCCAAACTGTTGAACCCATCGAGTTTACGATAGTAACATATATATATCAATGGTTGAACCGGTCAAAGCGCCGAACGCGATGGAGGCGTAGTTTACTACTACCTTTTGATTGTAAAAAAACTCGTACCCCGAGTACAAGTTTTTATGAGTGCTTAGTGTTCGAAATACAACTGCACGTTTGGCGTTCTGCGCTACGTGTGGCGTGTTCGATTCCCGCACGGAATAAAAATGTGTAGAGTCTTCAGGTCTACGTGTTTATGCATGTGAAGATGTATGTCAGTAAACTGTACTCACGACATGTGACACAAACCCTAGAGAGGCTCATTTTGTAAGAAAAGATTACCAAATAAAAAATTCGAAATTTAAAAGTTGAGAGCCGGTAGATTATTCTCGCAATTATCAATGTTAATTTAACATTTCATTTAGACGAAACCATTTACCACAGTGATTGACAAACAGTAAAATATAATAAATGCAAATAGTCAAAGAGAAATTGAACCAATGTTTTCACAAATAACAAATAGTAGTGTTAAATTTAATTGAAATCAAACCACGAATTCGATTTAGTTTCAAGTATTGACGTGACAATACATTAGAAATTTTCAAATAAAGCAATTAAAATCGAAATTCGGGGTGGTTTTGGTTAAATAAACTCCTAAACAAATTTTCATTTAGTCAGCTAACTAAACTTGGAGTATAAATTGTTAGAAATTTAAATAATGTTTGAATATATTAGGGAAGTTTGTAACTAGATAATCTAAGTATTTGTCTACTGATGGATTCCAAAGTGTTATTTGGAACTTAATCTTCCTTCTCTAGCTAGATTGATACGGTGCGTATAGTAAAGTCAGTGAGTATATTATAGTCCAATGTTTTTTTTTTATTGCATCATATTCCTCGGTTTGTACTTTCAACATCAAAAAACGAATTGTACGTTTTAACAATATTTTGATTTTGTGTGGATTGAAGCTGGTGGTGCCCGGCAAAGCATAGACCACCGCTTTCTATCTTATGGGCGACGAAAAAGACGAATAAGCATTTATATTGACAGCCACGCCGTCTAGTATTTAATAAAACGTGGCCATCTAGTGCCTGGAAGCAGTTTTACAGAGTCGCAAAATTTCTGTACTGTACTGAATTTTTTTTGTAACCAAGTCCACTGGTACCTTCTAGTTTCTAGACAAGAGGATATTCTATGTGGATATGTGCTAATCGATCGTAATTCTATCGCGTTTCTTTTGTTGTATTGATTATTTCTTGGATATCTATGTTCTATTGTTAGTAGCAGGCGGACGCTTACCAACAGGCTAATATTCTGCTAGTCACATCACAAGACAGTATATAAAAAAAATGCCTCTTCTAAGATGTGTACCAATAATTGGCAATAATCCTTGCTGAACCTTCCGAATCCATGTCAGATATCTCCAGGTATTAAAGCCAGAAATTAAAACATTTTTTTTTGTTCAAACTACGTTAATAAAATCTTTAGAGCACTTGAGAGACCAGTGCTGAGAAATATTTTACATCTTTCATCTCCCCATTGTCCGTAACGGAGCGGAGACAACCCTATGCCCCAGCAGGCAGACTGCCAAATGCACTGAAGACACTGCCGGCACTTCTGCTCTATCTTAATGAATTATTCTTATGTTATATGGTAGGGTTGACTCTGACTTCAATCAGAATTTAGAACACGATTTAGAGTATAAACACGTTTATAATAATGCCTTCCCGTAGATTTTTTGGGGAAAACTAGCCAGTACTCACGACCAGCTGGTGAGCGCAGAATAGTTAGTCATCCTGCTCCACAGAAACGACGCTGCTGCCGGTTCCTTTGGTTTAGAGTGCCTAAATCGCCTTTCACGATATCCACGTTAGGATATGGAGTACCATTTGTTCTGTAACATGTGTGAAAAAGTAAATTAGGCACGATAATTTTCGTTTTCCTTGGCGCAACCAGTTGATTTGGAAATAAACTTGACTGTATGTTTTTACTGCATGCTATACTTCTGATGAATATGTGAAAGTCAAAAACAAATGTTCCTCGAGACTCAATGCAAATCCAGTTGTTATGCTTATTATGTAGGTATATCTGCTCGGTTAGAGAAGTGGTGCTTAGTTTGTAAAATTAAATGATACAGCGGGTAGTTCTGATTGGTATGTAGCGCAGGGTAGCGCGAAGAGGAGTAACATTCCTAATAATATCCTGATGCAATGTTACCGGCGCGGTCAGCTGATTTGCGTGTGTTCAACTCAATTTTTACTTATCATCATCATATCAGCCACTGAACGTCCACTGCTGAACAAAGGCCTCCCCCTTAGATTTCCACAACGAGCGGTCACATGCCGCTCTCATCCAACGACTCCCAGCGACCTTCACCAGGTCACTTATGCTTCGGTATAAATAAAATGTAGTTTATAATCGTTTCTCTTATTATTGAATCTGACCAAACTATTTTCAAATTTCGTATATACTAAAAATAATTGTTTATTATCACATTACACCACAGGTTATATATTTATTGCACGAAATCCGTTGGACACGTGTTCCGACTCTAATTTTTTATTTAGAATTTATGTACACACAGCGATAATTTATTAGGATATAATAAGTATATACAGATACTTGAGTGTAAAGGTACCGCTTATTTCAAAAGAAATTTCTGCTGATATAAGTTATAAAATATAGACAGCAGTATGTAAAGGCAGAAGACGAGAAATTACATAATGTTTTGTATAAATCTTAAATTTAAATATGTATAACATGAAAATATACATTATCATCATCATCATATCGGCCATACAACGTCCACTACTGAACAAAGGCGAACCCCCATAGATTTCCACAACTGTGTCGTCATATTGGAGGAAATTTGCCAGTACTCACCACGCTTGGCAGGCGGGTTGGTGAGCGCAGAATGGCTACTGTTCCACAGAAAGGGCACTGCTGCCCATCCATCTGGTTAAGTCCCTTAGTCACCTTTTACGACCTCCATGGGAGGAGATGGAGTTGTGCTATATTCTCAATCCGGACACAATTAAATTAAAATAATTATAATTAGGTACAAATAAAACAGCGATACGATATGTTAGTGGTTATACATTAATTAGAAGTGAGGTACATAAACACACGTACTCACGAATGTGTATATTCTAAATTGATTGAGTACTTACAACGTATCACAGTAAATGAACACGATAACACATTGATACTCAGTTTCCATTTACCTTTTTAATAAAGACAAATTGATTCGTGTATAAGAGAAACATGTGTTAACATCCCACGCTACAGTTAAAGTACTTGAGTCCCATCAAGTGACTTAACGGTAATCAAAGGCAGGGTATTACATATTATGTAATTTTTTACTCCATAATTATTTAATGTGGCCTTCCATATTATGAAGCTGTTTAATTTAGTTCTTAACTTAGAAGAAAATAGGAACTGTGTACTTTCCAGGATTTCGTTACGCGAACACAAACAGAAAATTCAGACCTCCAAATCCAAACTTAATTCTCGTCCGCAGGTAAATCCTACTTTCACATAAATGAACACAAAAATCTTCACATCCTTTGTTGTAATACAATCATATCCCTTTGTTTGCAAATTATGCAAATTATTTTTGTTCAACAGAACAAAACGGAGCTTTCATACCTTCATTTGTGAGTTCCATTAATCAAAGACAAAATTCGATGGAATTGGATTTCGGAATGCGTATTTCTTTATTTTACTTATCGTATACCTCCGTAGTACGGAATTGTAATTACGGGAAATGCGTACCGAAATAATAGACCTCGTGTCGAGTTACGCGTTCTTTTGAAGACGAATATGTTTTTAAAGGTATTCAGGTTATTTTTGGCGAAAGATGGTGATATGAAAGCATTCCTGACTTGATTTGATTGTAAGTTTACTTTCGTTCCGATACTCTTCGGGTTCTTATATATTCGGTATGGATTGCTTTTATGTGCTAAGGAAAGTAAAGTTGACACTGGGCTTTTTAAAATTAAATGTGTTTTATCCTTGAAATTAGATACATAGAGAGAAATCTACATTAAGAAAGTAGCACCATTACAGACGAAGCAACTCCAAGTTCAGCAGTAAAGGAGATACCAATTTAACTAAAAAAAATTACCAATTTTACATCTTGTCTACTGGTAAACTTGGAGTTATCAATGACCTCCACATAGTTATTATCTAAACGATAGGGGGTCATTGCCGGCTCCAGTGTGATTATACGAGGACCTGGAGCCCCCCTTCGGTGCTGAAGATGACTGGCCTAGTGGTTTTAGCCGGTAGGGGTCTGGCATACCCCTTCGCTCTCCCCCGGGACGAAGGAAGTTCATGTGAAATTTCCACTGGAGACCAATAAAAAGAAAACATAAAAAAAGATAGAAACCAGTGCAGTGCCAGATATTCGCCGCCAAGCAGTAATATCTCGAGGTGACGAGCGCAATGATATGCCACACAGGTTAAGTCTGGGTGAGGATACCGAACGGTGTCCTACGAGGCGGCAACTCTCCTGGCGCGTTTTCCGCCTTTCGACATCCTGGCGGAGATGGATGCGTGGGTCTACGATCAGACACGCTCCCTCCGCCAAAGCGGCGAAAACGCGCCTCCAGGGGCGTTAGACAGGCTGCGGCGGCGGGCTCGGCGACGCGCACTTGTAAAGTGGCGTCACCGCCTGCGGATGCAATTTGTGACCAAGCGCGTCGTCGAGGCCGTCCTGCCGGTCTTCGGAGCCTGGCTCAGAAGGAGCGAGCGCGTCAACTATCGCCTGACGCAGGTGCTCACCGGGCACGGTTGTTTCGGTGCGTACCTGCATAGGATAGGACGCGAGGCCACGGCACAATGCCACCATTGTGATAGCGACCAGGACACCGCACAGCACACGCTAGAGGCGTGCCCTGTGTGGGCCGCCGAGCGGCGGATCCTGGTCTATCGGATCGGGCAAGATCTCTCTCTCTGCCAGCAGGGTAACAACCGCCCTGGCGCCTAACTCCAATACGCCTGAAAAACCCTGCCGTCGCTATAAGGTGGGGACCTCTGGGTTCGCGGGTGCGTAAATTGGGGAATCTGCGTGCCCACACCAAGCGACCCAAGAGAAGACGGTAGCACGCATGTGGTCACGCGCTGCCGTGGGACGCTTTGGGGGATCCTTTACAATCCCCCCGGGGGGGGGGGGGGGTGACCGCTTTACAGTTACCCTCTCCGAGATGTGCCAATAGGCGTGGCACCAGTGGGCGGCTCTAGTGTGATCATACGAGAACCTGGAGCCTCCCTTACGTGCCGAAGATGACCGCTCCAGTGGTTTTAGCCGGTAGGAGTCCGGCACACCCCTTCGTCCTTCCCCGGGGCGAAGGAAGTTCATGAAGAATTTCCACTGGGCACCAATAAAAAATAAATAAAAAAATGTTTAAGTATGGGTGTACTAGTCTCGGCAGCATTACAATTGTTATGGGTAGCATGATGCTTATCCACCAGGCGAATAACCTGCTAGTCTCGTCACTGGGCTGTATCAAAAAATAAGTTGACGTTCATGGCTATGGTTATAACTTATTATCAAGTAGGCCACAGCTCAACTAACGTGTCTGTTATATAAATAAATCATAAAAATCTAGGTCAATATTTGCTCTAACACTACTCTTATTCACGATGGCCATATCATTTTAATACAATCATAAATATCACGACTATGTATGCACCTATATGTACAATATTGATTCCTCTTTGTCTTCAATTTTTAACTTTTTTCTACCGCTGTTGTATGAATTGAACGGCGGAACCACAAAGCAAATGAATGCGAAGCTCGTGAAACAAATTGAAAGAAAAAAATACGATTCGATATTGGAACGAAACAAAAATATGCGCGATCGCCGATTACGAACAACGAGACTATAGAAGAGATGTTTTGATAGTGAGAGATAAAATATCTATAGGACTATCTTTTGTGACTGGGTGTAGGCTGTCGTAATACTTTAATAACATACTATTTTATAATCAAAAATTGGTTGGACCTGCAGTCATCCTCTGACCACGAACGCTGCAGTGTTCGGAACATCAGGATCTAGGAGATATACGCGACGTAATCTGTTAAAAAGTGTTTTATAATAATCTACGATGACATGATTTTGCATAGAGATAAGTTATATACTGGATAGTGACATAGGCTGCTATTTATCTCTGAAAAATGTATATTTCCTGTGGGATAGCGGGTGAAACCGCGGGGCAAAGCTATAATAAAAGCGAAGAGCATAACCAATTAAATTGTGAAACTTCTTTTTAGCCGAAAAACGTCCGCTGCTGCACAGAAGCCTCCTCAAAGATTGCCAAAACGACCAGTATAGGTTTGTGTTGTGTGCTCATTGAGGGGATATTGCCATAATCGCCACGCTTGGCACACGGGTTGACGATCGCAGTTGAGTTATAAATGTACTCGAAGGATACTGTGGCCCATCCTACAGCTAATCCCATAGACGCCTTTTACGACACCCACGGGTTGAGATGGGGTGGTGGTATTCTTAGCCAGCACCACACGGCAAACAATTTGGAAGCTAATATTAGAGGTTACGTTACGTACGTTTACGTTTATTTTGCCTCATTGAAGTTAGGGATACGTGCGGCACTTTTTTTAAATAACCATCATAAAACTGCTTATTGTAGGTACATAATGCAAATGGGATAATTGCACTAAACTTAATTAATTCACGCAGCACTAAAGGCCGAAATTAATAGCCAATCTAATCCGACCTCTTTGGATCTGGGATTGAGAACAGAAAAAACAAACAATGTTTTTTCCGTTAAAAGTGATCTTACCACAAAAACAGATCAAGTTCAAAATCTTTAATTTAAAGATTTTGGATTAGATTGATTATTAATTTAGGATGTATGTGCACAACTACTCAACCGTTGTGTCAAATTGCGGTGTAGTAAAGTTATGTAATGTGCAATTTTGTTACTTTATTGGCTTGCATTTGTGGCGATGTAATAGGGTCTAATCAAATATTTAAATCTTTGGTTCTAATAAACTATTTTCCGCTGTCGAATGTTTCGTTACCACTGGATACACCTTAATAAAAAGAATATCTATACAAATGAATAAAATTGAAGTGGCTGTTTGTAATGTCAAAATAACAGCTTTTTACTAAATGCATATGAAAGTAAATACATACGGTACCTATAACAAAAAAACATGTTTTTTTCTATCTTTCCATTTATTCCGGATAATCTCCGAAACGGCTGGACCGATTTTGACGAGACTTTTACTGGCAGATAGCTGATGTTATAAGAAATAACTTAGGCTACTTTGATTTAAGAAAAATAATTGGGTTCCGCGCAAAAAAATAAAACCCTTCAAATCCAATATATATATTCTATGTCAAATGTCTACGTCGAAATACTCTAAGTACGCTAGTTAAGAATAAAAATGACCTTAATATTATTAAGTCATCATCGTCATCATATCGGCCATTTATATGTCCACTGCTGAACAAAGGCCTCCACCATAGATTTCCACAACTGTATCATCATTTTGGGGGGGTATTTGCCAATACTCTCCACGCTTGGCAGGCGGGTTGGTGAGGGCATTATGGATACCGTTTCACAGAAGGGACGCTGCTGCCCATCCCTCTGGTTTAGATACCCTTAGTCGCCCTTTACGACATCCACAGGAGGAGATGGAGTGTTACTATATTCTTAATCCGGGCACCACATGCATTAAATACATTATATCCAAATAACTTACTTAATTTATTATTTATAAGGTACTATAGTACCTATTACACATTAATACACGTTCCATTCTTGGCAATAGCCACAATAAAAATTATTATTACATTTTCTATTAAGTTATACATGACATTGACATCCGTGGTGTACATAAGGTTCCAGATTAAAACCAGCGCATGGCACTTGTGCCTAGCATTAAGCTGATCTGGACATCTACATGGTCCAACCGTGAGACATATAATTAAGTATCTACTTAGGTTTCATCATTTCGGCCCAATAAAGTCCACTGCTGGACACAAGCCTCCCCCAAAGATCACAAAAACGACCGATATGGGTGTGCTGTGTGCTAATTGGGGGGTTTCGCCACGCCTGGTAGGCGGCTTGGCGATCGCAGTTGAGTTGTTAATGTACTCGAAGAACGCTGCTGCCCATCCTCCGGCTAATCCCATAGTCGCCTTTTACGACACCCACGGGACGAGATAGGTTGGTGCTATTCGTAGCCGGCACCACACGGCTTTACTTTACTTACCCTTACTTAGGTGTACGTTAGTTTTATTCGGATTTGTTCATTTATTTTAATACTGTTATCTATAGTATGTCCCTGTTTTATATCGTGTCTCTGTGTTGTGATCGAACAAATCTTTATCTCTTCTTTTTTAGTTTGGTTAGTGACGCCATATTTGTTCAAGCTGCCCTCTTGGCTTCACGACTGCCATCTAATGACAACAACCGGGACTGACTATTTTACGAGCACTCCGAAGCACGGAGACGCTCAGTACTAATAACACTGCGGTTACCCATCCACAGGCTGACCGCGCCGAGCGTACCTGAACCTCGCTGATTAACAGGCTATGAGCACCTATCTCTTCTCTTACTCTAAGAGATATCACTTCATTTGGAGTCAAATTTAATAACTTGGTAAGTTTAATGGTCCTTTAGTACTTAGGCACGCTCTATATTTCGCGGGATTAATATTTATATGACCTATATCGATAGAACTTTCGGATGTTAGTGTATCTGCATATGGTATTTATGTCTTTGAACGGTACCCACGAAACATGAGAAGTATTATCTAAGGGAACCGTTTTAATAAATAAAAATTGACACAATTTTTTGTCACGCCGCGCCTATTAATTTCCAGTATGACCTGATTTAAAAACGCATATAAATTGCTTAGTAAATCATAGTTTTCTCCCACGTCTGTGCTGTGGTTAATATTTTATACTATAAAATTTATGGGTTGTTTTAATTTCCTTCTCACTAGGATAAGGAGCTTAGACTATCAAGGCGCGGGTTACTCGTTTGATGAATTAACCGTGTCTCCTTTCGGTGCATCGTGTGTACGGTAGTAGATGGCGAGAAATAAGTGAAATGCAAAGCGAAAAATAATTACGCTACTGTTAAGAGCAGTACATAATATTTGTACGTCAAATATCACAGACAAGGGAGCACAGAATAAAATAAAATGCGCCGTAGGATCGTTAAAACTGTACAACTATTTTGCATGCAGATCCATTTTCTTAACACTAGAATTTTCAACGCATTTCCTAAGCATATAAAAATAATTCCATAACAACACAATATCGTCGCATTTGCTAAACGTAATGAACATTTTCCCTTTGATACTTATTGGAAAACTACGAGTATGGAGGGCATTTTGCCTTTCATGTCGACGCAAATAAATTTTCAAAGCGGCACACTTGACATTGTCAGAGATATGCAGGATGTGGCCAGTAATTTAATTAAATGAAAATGTATTGACCGTATCCGACCAATAGACACTTGATATTGAATATATGTATATATATTGTTTTTCAAGGCTTTTATTTGTTTTGCACGGAACCCTAATTATTTTTCTAAATTAAAAGTAGCCTAAGTTATTCCTTATAACATCAGCTATCTGCTAGTGAAAGTCCCGTTAAAATCGGTCCAGCCGTTTTGAAGATTACCCGGAACAAACAGACAGACAGACAGACAGACCGACAGACAGACAGACAAAAATAATTAAAGTAGATTTTTTGTTGTAGGTACCGTATATACTTTCATATGCATTTACTAAAAAGCTGTTATTTTTTACAGACATTTATTTGTATAGATACACAATGTCACAGTGGCCCATGATTATTTTCAATAGATGCTTTCTCTTTGTCTATTATTTTATAGCTACATTCAAGTAACTTAAAATGCGTCCATTTATGTAATACTGAAAGCTAAAATTTTACAATAGTTAATTTTGCTACCAGAGTTTATATTATAACATATATAATTAACATTACAATATTGAAACATTGTCAGCATCAGTACATTTATTGGGTTAATTAAAATTGGTATTGTCTTTTATGTGGTTTTCAGTTCGTTAAGTTAGTTTACAGGGGTTAAATGATTTCAATTCATTATGTAGATATGAATCATGTTTATAGGTATATCATCATATCAGTCACAGGACGTCCACTGCTGAACAAAGGCTAGATTTCTATAACAAGTGGTCACATCCAACGACGGACAGGCGACCTGGTGAAGGTCCCTGGTCCACCTCGTTGGAGGTCGTCTCCATTCAAGAACCTTTTTGCCCCAACGGCAATCAGTTCTACGAGCAATGTGCCCTGTCCATTGCCACTTCAGTTTACTAGTCCTTTCAGCTGAGACTGCGCACCGGAAAACGCAGCGTGGGACGACCTGCAACGAGGTGGACAGACGACCTGGTGAAGGTCTTTGGGAGTCGTTGGATGAGAGCAGCATGTGAATGCTCGTTGTGGAAATTTAAGGGCGACGCCTTTGTTCAGCAGTGGACATCCTGTGGCTGATATGATGACATTTATAAAACCGTGGGCTTGAATAATGTTTTTACTATGTATAAAATATATTTAATATGTGTAAGTAAGAAGTAGTGTAAGATGTAAGGGAACTTGCAACTGCAACTAAAGATACCATACGTCCTTTTCCACGATATATTCTATCGCTATGCCCAAGTACATAAGAATTCGTTCAAATGTTTAAACGTGATGGAGACTACAACATTTAAACATACAAACATTCACATGAATATTATTTAATATTAAGATAGAAATTGTGCTTGATCCACTCTTGAATAAAATCGGAGTTCTGTTTACACCGCCTTGCAACTAGTGACAATAAAGTGTATTTCAAGAAGCTAACGTGGATATTTAAGTTCGTGCAAGCGCCTCTTTAGGATGGATGTTTCTGCGTTAACGTCAAAGGTTTCATTGTAGATGTTTTATTTTCGTTGGATTCGAGTTTTTTTTTGCAGTGCATTGGGATTTTGGGTTTAGTAATGAGCATCATCTATTTATAAAACGCATAAGTGTCAAGCATTGCATACTATATAAGCATACTTGAATCAACTTTGGTAATATTATGTTTTCTTATATATGCATGTATGTTTATTTTTATTACAAGACAATTATAACACAAATGTCACTGTTCATAAACTCCAGTCGCGTGATTCTAAAATCAAAATATACATTGCTCCAATTTGATCCTTTCAAGAAGCTAACGTGGATATTTAAGTTCGTGCAAGCGCCTCTTTAGGATGGATGATTTTGCGTGCATTGGGTATTTGGTTTTAGTAATGAGCATCATCTATTTATAAAACGCATAAGTGTCAAGCATTGAATAATACTTGAATCGACTTTGGTAATTTCATGTTTTCTTATATTATATAACACAAATGTCACTGTTCATAAACTCCAGTCGCGTGATTCTAAAATCAAAATATACATTGCTCCAATTTGATCCTTTATAAACAATGCCAAAAAATTCGTAGTCGAATGGTACTCTCTGAGAAATTGATATGTAATATTGTTGTGAGAGGTTCTTAAACAAGATTAGAGTCGGGGACGTGCCTAGGGCCGTCAGTAAATCTAATTGTGACTCCTCGTGTCGGGCGTCGATCGACGGATGAATTCACCGATATACGCCTGTTATTATTTACATTTTATTTTTGATTAGAGCCCTTTCAACACTTCGATTTGGGAGTTATTGGAAAAGGATGGTCTGTTGACATTGTGTTGACCTTTAGGTCATAAATGTGTTTTTGTGTCTTCGTCTATGTAATTGATTGTAAATATCAGTGTATTTGCTTTTATTCACATATTATTGGAAATCTATCATTGAATAAAAGCTCTGCGAACCAAATAGATGCTTTTTTAGCCTTGTGTATTTAATATTTTTATATCTCTTAAACATTATAAAGCTTTCTTGAACATATTTTTTTAATCATTAGTGCCCGGCTTCTGTAAATATCTTATCGACAAATAAAATGCAAACTATAAATGATGAATCTATTACTGATATTAATGCCTAGGGTTGCGGATTGTCATTCGATAGCAGCATTTCTAAGTAAAATTTACTACTACTAGTATAAAACAATATGGTTTTGGATCAAATAAAATAAAAATAATACACAACTATACTTTATTATTTACAATTCGTTACATAAATAGATTTATGAATTGCTATACAAAAAAAAAATATCGTGTGTTGCCGGATTGGTTGGTAGTGGAAAGCTTTTATTCCATTAAAGATTTTTTAAAGAAGATCTCATATCGTTTTTCTATATTGTGATGCATGAGGATGCATTGTAATCAATAGCATTTAAAATCATAACTTTATTTCTCCGAATGAATTTAATGCTATATGTAAATTTGCCTATTAAAATAGGTGGAATACGTCTTGGTCAAACTATTGCATCGTTATGTAACAACTTATGTACCATCATCATATCATCATATCGGACATACAACGTCCACTACTGAACAAAGACCTCCCCCATGGAATTCCACAACTGTGTCATCTATTGGGGGGAATTTGCCAGTACTCACCACGTTTGGCAGGTGGGTTGGTGAGCGCAGAATAGCTACTTTTCTACGGAAAGGACGCTGCTGCCCATCCCTCTGGTTTAGAGTCTCTTAGTCGCCTTTTACGACCTCCACGGGAGGAGATGGAATGGTGCTATATTCTTAATCCGGACACCATGAGGCTATCTCATATCAACCTGATATCTCTCTGGGCAGTCAAGTTCTGATTAAGGACGACAATTTTCCACCCCTCAAATGGCGACGTGGACGTATAACCGAGGTGTTCCCAGGTGCCGACGGAGTCTCACGTGTCGCAGACATTCATACTGCCACGGGGACAGTGGGGAAGGGAATTTTCTAAAATTAGCCCTTCGCCGCTACAGCCTGAAGAAACCCAAGACTGATTCATCACTGTTTGAAGTGATATCGCCGCTCGCGCTCACTACTACCAACGCCATCTTACGATCATCGCGGAGGCAATTTTGACAGCGGAAAGAAGCCGTTGAAAGAATCCTTTTGTACACTCATAATTTTTCCTCGCCACGATAACGACATATATTTTATATATGAATATATATTTTTTTTTTGTTATAATACGTTGCCCCACACTAGGATCTCTCCTGTGTTGTGGGTACGTTTACAGACACGAATTCCACATACAATACACTTTCACTAAACGATATACCAAGAAAGTTAATAAAACAATCATTGAAAAGAGTTCGAAGCCCCCGTTCCTGAACATTTGATATGATTATGTACCATATTTAGTGCAAATAAGTAAATGATGATGATGATGATGGTGAAAAATCAGGAATTAGGTCCTTCGAATGGCACCAACTGGATGGTTTGTTCTAAGCTAGGAGAAACCCCAATGGGTTTAATATTTATATCATACAAAGAAATATAAAGAACCTTTACTCCGAGTGAAGTGAGAGGACAACAAACAATCTTAAACAAACATACTTGTGTGATGTGCCTTATGACGTTGAGGTCACACGTGATAGGGATATGAACGAACAAACCGATACTTTCCGTTCTCCGTACCAAAACGTAATAAGCCGTAATAAGCCGTTCGGTACCGTAGAGAGTTAAGACGTGGACTAAACGGATTAGAACGTGGGAATAAGGGTTAACTGTGTAAGTATACTGAAGTTCAAGCAGTAGTATAGACTTAGTTTTTTTTTTATAAATGTAACATTTTAAATTTTCTTGTCTAGTTTATTCTTTTATTTGTTTATCGTACCAATTTATCAGATCACATGAAGTAATCAAAGTGCATTTACATATTGTTATAAACTCTAATATAATGCTGATACTAAAATTGTATACTGTCCAGCGAACTGGCAAAAACCAGACACAATTAATTGGAAAGTTCTTCAGAAAAAATTGAAACAAAGGAAAACTTGTTATGTTATGTTATAACATGTTTAAGAACTTATTTAATATCCGAGAGAAAAATCTGGTAAACTTCGATGCCTAAGTTCTGAATGGATGATAACAAGAAAAATGATCCCTTTGTGGTCAGCCCTCGGGGCAAAGGTTTACGGGGTTGGTCCTTTCAAAGAAAAAACTCCCAAGAGAAAGTTCAAATGAGCGATTCTAGTTCTTTTCGAGACGCAATTCGGAGGGGAAGAATATTTAAAATATAATAAAAATAATCCGCGAAAGTAACAAGGTCGGAAAGGGATAAATTTATAGCTTCCAATCGGCTGCTCCGCTGCTTGCCCCAGTTTTTCATTTGTTTAATCTCTAACACGGCCTTGTTTTATTAATCCGGGATACTTTGGAATGGATACATTTCTAGAATATGATGTATTTGAAATAATAATGCAGTCGCTCCCCGTGTCGTAATGTCAAATCAGTAGTAATGTCTTAGTTTTTTACAAAAATCTGTAATATACGCGATGTAATCCGATTAAAATTGTTTTATTATAACGTCAAATTAGTACTTTTATTGCTTACTATCATTTATAAAAGCCTATGAAAGATCTTTTAGATACTTTATTTAAATCTTTAATCCATGCCGGATGGAACAAACGCGATATATTTCCGTAATACTGTTTAGATTTAATGGATGGCACACGGACTAGAAAAAAAAAGCTGGACTCCGCGCCACTCATATCGAAAATGAAGCACCCTAAGTATGCCGATTCGCTTGTACATACGTGCCTTACGCACACACATGCATCATAGTATGCCGGTCGTCCGCCATTAAGCGGCACGACAGCGCCAGTGTAGTTGAAACAAAAAACTTATAATGCCGTCTTGTGTCGTGAAATGGTGTAAAAATAACTCCTCATAGCAAAAAAAGTGTCAAGGAATAACTTATCACGGGTAAGACACTAATTTATATATCATTTTTGATATTTTTGGAGATTTAAATCATCGTTACTATTCGGAACACAAAACCTCACTTACACGTGCCTGTGTTGTTAGAAAATAAATGTGTAATTTTCCCGAAAAAATGGGTAATATGTTTTTTATTGAAGTGTAACTTCACAAGCAACGTTGTGATTAGAAAATTAGGTGAAACGAAAAAGTGACAAACATATTCATATATAGGATTTAGCCTGCGAGAGAATGAGATCGAATACAAGTATACAGTGTTATAATCCTATAGTCCTATAATGTTATAATCCTATAATCTTCGTCTCCTCTTTGTTCGGGGTGTAGTAGTCGCCCCACAAACTTGAATGAACTAGACTGAACTAGTCTGAACTAGACTGAACTGAACTGTTTACCACCTCCATGATGTATTCGTCTCATTCTCTTACAAATTAACTAAAATGCAAAGTTTCACTTCTTTTTAGTCTATAATTTTTCGAAGTATTCGTCTGGATATCTTCATACACTACTTATGTTAATAAGAAATAACGAATAACATGATTAAATATTTCGGATAAATATTTGTGTTTTTATCATCATTTTAGTTGACAGCTATCTAATTCTTTTCCACACACGTTGATACGCAAGTCTCATTTCACAATAAATTTAATTAGTTACCAACTGTTGGACAATTTACTTACTATCTTATCTTTCATGAAAGTATTACTACTATATGCAATATTACTACTATATGCAATATTACTACTATATGCAATATTACTACTATATGCAATATTACTACTATATGCAATATTACTATTATTATTAAAAATGTGGGAAAATTTAATTCCATCTGGTATCCCCAAAATTCACGCACACATGTTCGATACCGTGCTTCACTTTCGATATCAGTGGCGCGGAGTCCATCTTTTTTTTCTAGTCCGTGGGATGGCATTCGTGTTTTTTGAAATTTATTTTAAAGATATTAATTTCGGTAAGTATCACCACAACTATAGTGCTTAGCTTAATCCACCTAGATTAGTGGTAGTATCATCGTCTTTATACCAGGTGGTAAATGGATATTCATTTAAACATTGCCCACACCAGAATTTCTTACGTGTCGTGGGCGCGTTTACAGACATACATTTTACAAACAACCCCGTTTTGAACGGGACAACTATCTGCAGATCATACAAATATATAAGTTTTTAAACTGACATGGTACAAATATATGTTCCGCGCGGGAATCAAACACGCTACCCGGAGCGTAGCAGCCGATTGCATCGGCCACTGCACTTACCGTACCGTTAAAAAACTGAACTTGCGGCGATAGAGGTACTCATAGCCCTGACTGATCGATAAACTATCGGTGATTTTAATAACACTCGGCGTGGGCAGTCTATGGATATAAAGTAGTTTGTCCTTCATCATCATCATCAGCCTATCGCAGTCCACTGCTGGACATAGGCCTCTTCAAGTGCATGCCACTGATCGCGATCCTTGGCTACTCTCATCCAGATACTGCCAGCCACCTTGCGCAGGTCATCACTCCACCGAGCTTGGGGGCGTTCTACCCTACGTTTACCAAGACGCGGTCTCCACTCAAGAACACGTTTTCCCCAATGGTTGTCGGTATGTCCTTATAAAGAAAAAAATATCGATTCACGATTCGATTTCGATTCGAAAACATCACAGGCCGTGTACCGTATGTTTATTTTTACCTTAGTGATATAAAAACCCCTTCAAGCGGAAGCAACAGGGATTTCAATGGTCGTACAACGAATCCGTTTTCTATTTCTACGAAAATATTTTCGATCTTAGATTATGTTACTAAATATATTTAACAATGTATCATTGCGAATTGTTGAAGCGAGATGCATAATTGCAAAAGTCGTAAGTAAACTGAGACGCAGCATAATGGTTTTTGTCCCTTTCAGCGTACCCAATTGGACACGATGACGCGCGACGCGGGGCGACTACATAATCATTATTTAAGCTGAAGGTAGATTGAATCACATGAAGAACACGGATAATTTTGTCTTGTGTTCTATTGAATTTCAATACTGTTTGATTCAGTATAGAAGATAAACAAATAACAAAAAAAAAATCTTCAACCTTAACATCTTAAAATCTTCAACAATAAATTGTTTTTTGTAACTTGTTTGTTTGTTGTGTAGAGCATTTGTACTTAGTATGGTATTATTAATTAATTATGCTGTACTATACACTGTGTAACTATTATTACACAACTACATTCTGACTATTCATAAGCGCCCGTCAATGGTTAATATGAATAAAAATCTTTTGAATTTGAATTTACTTCATACAGTTGTAGATAATAATCCTTAATATTTGCAGATTTTATACACGTTTGTCACATGAGACCTCGTGTAATATAATTAATTTTATTTAACAATTACGGCACTGTTAGCTCAGTGGTTCAAATCAGCCATTTATACGTCCACTGCTGAACAAAGCCCTCCACCATAGATTTTCACAACTATGTCATCATTTTGGGGGATATTTGCCAATACTCACCATGCTTGTCATTTCTTTGGTTTAGATTCCCTTAGTCTCCTCTTACAACATCCACGGGATGAGATGGAGTGGTGCTACATTCTTAATCCGGACACCACACGGACAAGTACCTTTCTGCGCTACAAGTCGGAAGTTCGATTTACGCATGGATATTATACATATCAGGTATAAATATTTACATGACATACCGGTAGTAGTTCCAGATCTGGGAGTTCTTGCATTTGTGTTTGTAAACTTTAGGTACCCACGACAAAGGAGAAATCCAAGTAAGGGCACTATTTTTTTTATTTAAAAGAAGAACAACCTAACTGTTACAAGCACTGCCAAATGACCGACAGTTGTATGTATGCAGTATGTATTTAAAAATCCGCCGAATATCATGTTCCAAGCTGCCGTATGACGGCTTTGGACATAAGCCACATCCATTACACGCAAAAATGCCTAACACGCTATACTACAGCGACAGACAATGATATTAGTGCGGCATTATTGTATCATACAGGTACATGTCAATCAGCCTGCGAAGCCTCTCGTAAGAAGGATAATCTTGTCATTTTTGGCTGATACCCTGCTTTCGGACATGTATTATTTAGTCATAAGCCAGTATTACGTACATGATGATTTGACGGGAAAGCCATAGACATAAGGAGAGGAAATTGGTGCTTAGGTTCTATCACCGTTTTTATTTGTTTATGTATCATGCCTTTAGGCTTCAGAAATAGTTTGGTAGTGGTAGTGGTGGTTTTCATCAAATAACCAAAGAACTTATCTTGCAATTTAAAGTTCTAGTTAGTGTTATTAATTCTATTAAGTGGGCTATTAGATTAATTGAAAGCTTACCAGTAGAAGGTCTTGTAAGTCACAACGTATTTTTTCACTATCACGAATAGGAATTTAAGTCGCATGGAAATGGTGAAAACGAAGATTTTTACAAATCCCTAAGGTAGATGATCAAGGCACGAAAAATGTTTAAATTACAACTCTGTGGTGATTTCCCTAAAGAAAGTAAGTAACTTGACCAAATCACGTTATTTTATAAATTTTATTTACAACTAGCTGGGACCCGCGGTCTCACTCGCGTTTAATTTAAAAGAAATTTAGAGTACTTCGACATAGACACTTGACATATCATATATACTCGTATGTTGATTTCAAGGGTTTTATTTTGAGCGGGACCCTAATTGTTTTTCGAAAAATAAATGAAATCTAAGTTATTCCTTATAACATCAGCTATTGGCCAGTGAAAGTCCCATAGAAATTGGACCAGCCGTTTCGGAGAGTAGCGGGAATAAACAGACAGACCGACTGATAGACAGACAATTCATAGTGGTTTTTTTGTTGTAGGTACCGTATGTAGTTTCATATGCATTTAGTAATGCATTTTGACATTCAAACACTTTTATTTTTTTATTGGTGTCCAGTGGAAATTCAACATGAACTTCCTTCGCTCCGGGTAAGGGCAATGGGGTATGCTGAACTCGTACTAGCTCGAAAGTCTCCACTGTTTCTTAAATGAAAGTAGTAAATTGATCCATAGAAATAAGGTGAGAATTTACTGCATATGCATTCGGCCAACATGACCTATACCTGCGTTGTGTTTGTACAATGGTCTACGGGCCACTCCGTCTGTTCCAAACTGTCCAAAATCCTACAGGATTACCCAAGTACCTTCATAATAAACAACTCTATATCGATTTGAATTGCCGACCATCCAGCTGTTCATGGAACAAGCATCTAAATACTTTTTCGACTATGCCCTGTTCCATCCAAACCCTCTCGTGGTATTGGCAACCCAATACAAACTCTCCCTCATTAACCTCCGCTGCGGTCGTCCGCGTCATCCGGCGAGGTACGCACTAATCAAACCGGATGGTTATATTACCCTATACCACGTAAAACACAAAAAGAGAGTTGCGTTTACACAGACTGATTCACCATCCTCACCCCAGAGGCTCGTCATCTCAATCACCCGTTCAGTTCAATAAGCCAGTAATCTTTACATATCCCCTGAAAATATTTCAATAATACTGATCCAGCTGTTCCTCGTTTCATCCCTCAGCAGCGCCCTTACCTGCAGTTGCTTAGTTTGCAAGTTTTTATTTAGGCCTGGCTGGAGGTCTTTTCGGCTTTGCCAGAATGCTCGGTTAAGCAGCGACTGCTCCCTGAGAAGCCTGCGAGAAGCCAAACAAAAAATAGTAAACCATAATTTGTGGCAAAAGCATCAGGAATGTACCCAGTTAGTAAGATAAATTGGATAATTTGGAACTCTTATGAGATGGTAAAGGTTCTATACTAGAGCAAATGGCGAATTAATTGTGATGTAATTATATTATCTGCCTTTATACCGATATCTTTCTTCAGTTCCCGATCCATGTGATAAATGCAGTTATTATAACATTAGCTTCCAGGTCTATATTTTGTTGTACCGTTTTCAAGAAGGCTCATTTTGAGAAATATTTTTGTCCTCCATATACTTGACCATCTATCGTTATCTGAACAAATCGTTAGCTCATTCATGCTTATAAACATCGAATATTCCATTTCATTAAACTCATCTTTAGTATCTCTATTTTCGCTATTTTACCTACGATATATACGAATTTATACATGACATATTTATATAGCAATACATGTCAGGCGTGAGCCCGATAACCAACTGTTAGCGATGTAGTTAATCTTCTTAATTAATTTTCATAGACAATTCCAGTTCATGCACAATCCATTTGTGACGAGCGTTCAGTGTCACTGAACAATGGGGACGCGTATTTCAACGCTGTTAAATCCTTATTCTGAATACTAGCAGATTTCAAAAGTTTGTGTAGGAAGATATAAACATTTGCACATTTAGATTAATGTATAATTTTTATTACTTACAATATATATACACATTAAAACTAATGACACTACATATTACAATACATTATATACTATAAGACAAAATATCTATATACAAATAAGGTATCTATATAAATATACATAAATATAGGTACATATCCAAAATTAAAAATTAAATACATACGGAACTATGTCAACGTGAAGAGACAGTACTCTTTGCACATTTTATTTGTAGTGCTGTGTCATTTACAAGTGCTGTAATTGAATGGCCCACCCATTAAATTCGAAAATCGATTTGTGAGGTTGAGATTCATCGATTCGATTGCCAATCGAAACTACTCCGTCCTCCCCACCTATGATTACCTATGATAGTCGGTACGTACAGTAAGAAGCCATGTGGCGGCTACGAATGGCACTAACCTTTGGATTAAAGGTTAATCCTATAAAGACACAAGTCATTGTGGTGGGCAGCTCCAGGATTCTCTCTAGAATAGATTGGTTGACAGTTCCTCAGGTTT
The DNA here is from genome assembly GCA_947459985.1 of Diloba caeruleocephala. NCBI lineage: Eukaryota > Metazoa > Arthropoda > Insecta > Lepidoptera > Noctuidae > Diloba > Diloba caeruleocephala. The sequence goes on along the minus strand of OX381617.1, from coordinate 9,858,509 downwards.
CTTTTGATGATGTTAAAATTCCTTTCAGCAGCAAAGTCAAGAACTTGGGGATACTCATTGACGCAGACCTTTCTTCGTCTACTCAAGTATGTGAAGTTAGTCGGAAGATGTTTGCATCAGCAGCGTCTTTGAAAAGGCTGCAGAATGTTCTCCCGATTACCACTAAAATTGCACTTGCACAGTCTCTTCTTCTATCTATTCTCGATTATGCTGCTGCCAGCTATCTAGGTCTAACCGAGGTCCAACTTGATAAAATTGGGCGTCTTCAAAATTTTTGTAACAGATTTATATTTGGTTTACGCAAATATGATCATGTATCACAATTCCGTCTCAAGCTCAAATGGGTACCAATTCGCCTTCGCCGGAATGCTAATATCCTTTCGCTTTTATACAGTATACTGTTCAACCCTTCTACCCCCTTATATCTTAAAAACCGGTTCGAGTTCCTTGGTGACACTCATACGCGATTCCTAAGGTCATCAGAAAATTTAAAGCTGAAAATACCAATGCATTCCACCAGTTTTTTGGACAAATCCTTTACGATCCAAGCAGCTCGTTTGTGGAATGCATTACTAGTAACAATAAGACGTGCTCAGTCTTTGCCAACCTTTAAAATATTGGTAAAAAATCATTATTTGTTGCTCTAAAATTTGTGTTACTCCTGCTGCTTTGAGTTGCTTTGGCTCTAATTGTTAATCATATGTATTCTTGTTTATATTTCATATTCATGTAATTAAGCTAATATATAGTTATATTTATTCATGTACTTATATTCATTATTATTCATGTATATATATATATTATGTTTTTTAAAATAAATACATACTTTTATTAATTTAAAGAATTTTATATTTATATAAATAGTTACACCTCAGACTGCCTGATAACTTTTCCATTTCCTGATTTCCATCCAAAGGTTGCCTGGAAGAGATCGCGGATAGCGATAAGGCCACCTATTGTACTGTATTTTTTATTAAGCTTCTGTTTATAATATGTTTTGGTGTACAATAAAGAGTATATAAATAAAATAAATAACCCATCTCATCCCTTGGGTATCGTAAAAAAAGACTATGGGATTAACCGGAGGATGGGTAGCAGCATACTTTGAGTATAGTAACAATTCAACTGCGATCGTCAACCCCAGGCCAAGCGTGGTGGTTGTGGCAAGCCTCCCTATGATCCAGATTGGTCGTTGTAGCGTTCTTTGGGGGAGGCTTGTGTCCAGTAGTGAACTTTATTCGGCTGAAATGATGACAGTAAGAAGCCCTAAGATAGTTCGATTGATAAGACCATTTTTTGCATTGCTTTGCCTTTAAGATTTAACAGATAACGAATTACCATAATTTGTTTTAACCAAACTGTTTCTTCATTTGGCTTCTTGTTCAAGTTCAATATTCTTATTTCACATAAACCGTTCACTACTCGAGATTCTATTTTCTCGCCTTCAATTTGTCATTCATATAGAAAGGAAACTGATATTATTCTTGTACACTAACTTTTGCAATAATATAAAGCGAGTGCCTGCTCGTAAAAGAATAAGAAGTTTACTTTTTGCCTCTACAGGAACACTAAAACAATAGCACAGCTTGGTACAGTTACTAATTTAAATAGATTTTCATTGTTTTGGCAGCGGATACAGAGTATTATTTAGTTCGCCTATCTTGGTAAGAAGCCATGATAATGAAGTCGAAGTCGGGAGGATTAAATGGTTGTCTTCGCTATAATACTAACAGAGATCACCGATTACCTTTTCGTAGTGCAGATTAGTCGGTCATCAACTATCAGTTCATCATATCATATCGGCCATCCGTCCACCGCTGAACAAAGGCCTCCCCCACAGATTTTTACAACTGTGTCATCATTATGGGGGGTATTTGCCAATACTCACCACGCTTGGCAGGCGGGTTGGTGAGCGCAGTATAGCTACCGTGTCACGGAAGGGACGCTGCTGCCCATCGCCCTGGTTTAGATGTCCTTAGTCGCCTTCTACGACATCCATGGGAGGAGGTGGAGTGGTACTTTATTCTTAATCCGGACACCACACGGAATAACTATCAGTTATGAATTGTAATTTCGTGACAAATTATAAGTAGTGGCCGTGTGTTGAAACCGACCGTAAAATACAGCAGCCGCACCGTCTGTACCGCTCGTAAATTCATCGGTCGTGCGGCCAAGCAGCTTCACCAAGCGGACGCGCATGCACCTAGTCTTATGAAATTTGAAAGTAATGGTAGCACAGCCGCCGCTGGCTGCGCCGCCGCCGGTTCGGTCGCACGGATATATGAAGTCGAGCGATCGAGTGGCTGCATGGAGGATTGAAGTACGGAATATCATTAAAAAAAAATGACCACCGTTTGTATGTCATCTGTATTAGGTTAAAGCTGAAACAATGTTTGTCATATTATTAAAGTAGAATCGTTGGGAATGTCCATAGAAGTGTAATTAATAAATGTAATTTGTAAAGGAAAGAGACTATAACTACGTTACGGTGAAAGTTTTATTTGATAATTCTTATTATCTCTCAAAATACATAGATATTATTCTTTGTAAGGCACAAAGAAAATTTTCCTGTGATGTTTTGATATACCATGTTTTACTTTATATTAAAAAAACACGCAATACTTTCTTTGCTGAAACCCTAATCTTTTATAAGAGTCGGAAGCGATTTATGGCAGCAAATTCTCTCTAAATATTTCCCTTTCGACATTCCACTACTAAAGGAGATTTCTACAAAAACTGGATACACATAGAATTTACGTTCATTTATAATCCATTGCTGTATTTCTGCGACTTTCCCAGGAACGATTGATGTTAAAACCAAATTGGATTTGAAGCAACATGAAATAATGTTTTTCTTATTTTTGCGGCATTCAGAATACTCCTTCGCGTTGATGTTTACGTATTCCGATACAACTTAACATTTGACACAAAATGTGTTGCTGTGCAAAATTTAATCTTATTACAAAGGCATACCGACTGCTAAGGATTAAGGTACATTAATGTGACATGTGTGTGGAGAAAGGTACGTAGACCTATAAGTCCAACTCCTCTGTTATTTACTTCAGTAGGTAGGTGTTTTGAGGGGTGTGATCTAACGAGGACCTGGAGCCCCCCTTCAGTGCCGAAGATGACCGCTCCAGTGGTTTTAGCCGGTGGGAGTGAAAAAGGTGTTTTTACGGGTACAGTCGAGAGTTGTGGTGGTCCACTTTAAAATAATATACACGGCTGCTGCACTCCGGGTCGTGGGTCCGATTCCCGCACGGAACCAATATTTGTATGATCTGCAGGTAGTTGTTCCGGGTCTGGGTGTATTGTATGTGGAATTAATGTCTGTAAACGCACCCACAACACAGGAGCAATCCTAGTGTGGGGCGATGTTTTTATTAAAACGAATGAATGATTGTATTATTCTGTAGTGTCACAATAAAATATCAGCATCTTGTTTAATCAATATTTTCATTGATGCCTCATACATATTGTATGCAGTGAAGTGGGGCGTTGACGGTGAACTGTGAAGGGCTGTTATGTTTGTGACAAGAGAATATATGCGTTACTGATAGATGAGTGGTATATGAAGTACATTGTTTGCGTTATAATACTGTGTTTTGAAACTTTTTGCCGCACTGTATCGTTAGGAGGTTATTTTTAACGGTATAATTGAAACACAATATTTTAGCTCTATTAGTACCAAATAAGTACTTGTCGCCGCCCGAAACCAACTACGATTGATCGAAGACCTGCTGTTTTACCATTTATTAAGAGTGTCACAGACATAATTGGTCATATCTTGAAATGTGCTTTCATCAAAACTTATATCAAGCCGCATAAGAAGATCAGCCAACTTCTCAAATCGGTGAAATGTCACATACCTTTACAAGATGCAGGGGTCTACAAGATTGACTGTTATTGTAGTTTGTCATACAAAGCGCAAACAAAGCGTAGTATATCCGAATAAAAGAACACATAGCTGACGTCAAGCATAACTCTCCACAAAGCACATGCCTCAGGCAAACTTAACCGTTTTTACGTTTTGATCAACCTCAAGTCCTCGCGAAAGCGAACCGATATGTACCTAGAATGCTTGCGGAGGCTATTCAAACTAAAAACATAGACGGCACGGTTGGTGCTGTGGCTGATATAGTCGGCTGCTGTGCTCCGGTTCGTGGGTTCGATTCCCGCACGGAACAAATATTTGTATGATCTGCAGGTAGTTGTTCCGGGTCTGTGTGTATAGTATATGGAATTCATGTATGTAAACGCACACACAGGAGAAATCCTAGTGTGGTGCAAAGTTATTATAAAAAAAAATCCATATGTTGGAATCCAGTTATTAAAATAATAAAGTCCCAAACAACATACCGCACTAAAAAACATTAACTGCGAGTGATTACTGCGTGCATCGAAACAAATTTTTGATTGTATTTGTACGGCAGATAAAAATAAAATAACTTTTTAAAATCTGTAATGACGCCTGTCACCTTAGTCATCTTACGACCACGGATCCTGCAAAGTGTTCGAAACGTCAGGAAAAACAAAATCTATAATATAAGCGATGTAATTAATCCATTTAAAAGTGTTTTATTATAATAAGTACTTGTTAATAATAAACAATGAAAGCCTTGTGGTTGAACGCTTGCCTTCTATTAAGGAGGGTCTGAGTTCAATCCCGGGCCGCACCCTGACTTTTTTGATTTATATGCGACATCTTGCGTTAACGGTGAAGGAAAACATTGCGAGGAAACATACACACCGGAGAGCCAACCCTAACACTAGGCCAGCGAGGTGGACTTAGCTCTAACCCTTCTCATCGTAAGAAAAGTTCCGTGGCAGTGGGACAGTAATGGGCTGAATACGTAAGTACTTGGTATATATTGATCACTAGAGATTGGATTATATGCAACTTATAAGTCAGTCCTTTTTTTATCGTGGGGAAATCCTCATGGGACTTTCTCCGCCTTGAAAAGGGCGGAGGAGCATGCCTTAAGCCAGTGGACACCGGAAATAACCCCACGGGGTCCTTTCTCTTACCTCTAGCCGGGGGTGAGATGTACGCTTTGTCTGCATTAGACCGCGCTCCCGGCAGGTATCGGTCCCTTCTATGAGCGACCTTACTGGCCGCACCTATCCTACAGAGAAGCACGTGCGGTACACACGCGCCAGCTTCTCGGGCCTGTTTCTGTTTTGGGCGATGGACCACCCCTAGTTCGTCGCCCGCCACTCCCCATGGTGGCTGGAGATCGTTCAGCGAAATAGTCATTCGCCTGCCCATAATAATAGTAATGCCACCCAAGATTAGTCCTGTGTAGTACCACACTGTGTTCGTCATCGTGTTTGGCAGTATGAGTCTGTCATGCTCACTAAAATGTCTTGCTGATGGTGGCGTCGTGTATCGGGCCGTTAAGTTCCCTGCAATATGGTTGACCTGAGCGACGCCGATGCATGCGTCAAGCTCGTGAACGGGTGCCGTCATGTGGGACTGGTCAGTCCATACTGCCATGTAATCTTGTTTAATGAAATGATTTTACTTCACCAGTTTTATTATTGTTTTACTTCATCTATTTCACACTGGCAGTACATTATTCTCACATAACTTTATGCTACTATATTGCAATGTATGTAAAATTTTAAAATAATTTTAAAAGAGTGACTATGGAGTTTATTGGCGGTTCTTCTCCACATAGGACCAACTTCTTGGAACCGTGCAACTACATTCTGACTATTCATAAGCGCCCGTAAATGGTTTATATGAATAAAAATCTTTTGAATTTGAATTTGAATTTGAATCATCTTGAGACACTACAATACAGTAATTTGGTTATTTATGTCAATACCCATGACTGTAATGAAGCAATCGTTAGGAGGCGCATATTCTGCGGTTACTGTTATGATAGTAATAAATAATATCATTGACTTCTACGTTATATGCCGGCTGATCCATTAAGATGCGAAACTGTACGAAACTGCTAGAGGTAGAAACATGTTTTCTAAACTAACCGATACGATTTTAGAGTTCAGAAAATATTTACTAAACATTTTCAACCAATCTCATACTGACTCAGGCATCGAACAGGCTAATTTTCTTTGAAGAAATTGCATGTTGCTTCTTTGCGGTAATTCATAGAGTAAGGTTGTAAGAAATTAATCTTACTATGGAACACCGTAGGTATCTATAAAATGCAAACATTTTAGATTAATTGTTTTATATAGGTGCCGTCGTGGTATCATCATTTCAGCAAAAAAAAAACGTCCACTGCTGGACATAGGTTTCCCCAAAGATCGCTACAACGACTGTTCCGGGTTTGTATTGTGTGCTCATGTGGTTTTCCCTCAATCGCCACGCTTTGCGAGGCAAGTTGGCGACTGCAGTTCAGTTGTAAATATACTCGAAGGACGCTCCATCCGGTCCTTCCTCCGGATAACCACAGTCACTTTATACGACGCCCATGAGAGGGTGGCGCTATTCGTAGCCAGCACCACACGCCAGTATCGTGTCATAGTGGGCACACAGGTCGTGGTATATTCTGATATCATGATTTCGTATAACACAAATCTGCAGGTTTATAATAATTAATAATTTAATTTAGATTGTTATCAGAGGACTGTACAGGAAACATGTATTATGTGTACGCAGGAAGCGATATCTGCGGCTTACCTTTTCGTGAATATTGGTTTGTTTAAAATGAAAATGTATACTAGATTGTTAGATATGAATGTGCGTTATTTAAATTTAAATGGCAGAATGTCAGATAGAATGACTGACCTAACTTTATATTATCATATCAGCCAAATGACGTCCACTGCTGAAAAAAGGCCTCCCCTTCAGATTTCCACAACGAGCGGTTACATGCCGCTCTCATCCAACAACTTCCCACGACCTTCACTAGGTCCTCTGGCCACCTCGTTGGAGATGGTCCCACGCTGCGTTTTCCGGTGCGCGCTCTCCTTTCGAGAGCCTTTTTGCCGCAGCGGCCATCAGTTCTACGGGCAATATGCCCTGCCCATTGCCACTTCAGTTTACTAATCCTTTCGGCTATGTCGGCAACTTTAGTTCTTCTACGGATCTCTTCATTTCAGATTTGATCTCTATATAATATTTGATATTTATAGGATACAATGTTTTTTTATGTTATTGTTTGTCTGCCTTTTTGTTTCATCTTAACGGCGTAAATCATCGTCATATCAGCCAAAAGACGTCCACCGCTGAACAAAGGCCTCGTCCATGAACCACTGGTTACAAACCGTGTGCCGTTACGGCCTAAATATTGGAAAGAGTTATGCGATCTGGCAGTAGCGTAACTTAAACTCGTAGATGAGCTTTTCATTAAGAAAATTCATCAAAAAAAACTTTCACACAGGTCACAGTTTGACATTGAGAAATAACCCCTAAAAATGTAATAAATGAAAAAGTGTGTGTTGGTTTGTCCTTCTTTAATGGGGCAACCTAACGAATCGACATGCTTTTTTGCAGAGATAGTTTAGGCCGGGGTTAGGGCCGGAGAATGACATAGGCTTTTTATTCTGGAAAAATGTACATTTCATGTGGGTAGCACGTGAAACCGTGGGGCGTAGCTAGTATATGTAAATAAATATAATATAGGCACCCCCTTTATTTTGAAAAGTCGTAAACGTTATGTTCCTTACACATAACATGGAGATTACTGTGTTACAAAGATCCTGCTACTTTAAAAGATTTGTTTTATATGATCTAGGGTCCTTACCCTAGATCAAACAAAACCTTACTTTTTTACCAATGTCAGCAAGTGATTTTAAGTGGGGTCCAGAAAAAAACTCTTAGTACTTACTAGTTTCATTTTTTGACTCATTTAAATAATTATATAAATCGCAATAAGTAGGTATCCCTTTAAATTTATACAAGGAATTACACCTGCGGTCTTGAGCTAATTTTAATAGTTTGGCCCCGCACTCGAACGCACTATGTTGCGCTATACAGCACAGCATGTTAACAATTATGTATCTACAGTTCACATAAAGCTGAGGGCTGGTTATATACAAATATTTAGAATCAGCCCAAATATTTATTTTCAAACGCGTGGTAGGAATCTATCCAAGGGATCTTTATATTTTAAATGGGAATCTATATTGCCTACCATGTTTGACTAAGATCTAAAATGTCATTGGAATATAGCAATTCCGAAGAAATTGGCCGGAATATTGCACCTGCAAAATTGCCGGTGTGAAAAATATACCTCCAGTACGACTGTACTGTGTGGGATACCGAATGCATGACAGCGATACAAACTTATATGTGGGTACAAACTTTCGGTCCCCATTCGTCACTCCAAACGACTCGTTACCACCATACTTTGTACGATCACTATATCTCAGTCTCCTAACATTAACCGTTCGGTAATTTATTTGAAATGTTTATTAGTACATTGTACTTTGAGTTGGCAGGTTTAAATGTGATCATACGAGGACCTGGAGACTCCCTTAGATGCCGAAGATGACCGCTCCAGTGGTTTTAGCCGGTAAGAGTCCGGCATACCCCTTCGCCCTTCCCCGGGGCGAAGGAAGTTCATGAAGAATTTCCACTGGGCACCAATATTAAAAAAAAAAATTAAATGACCGCTGGACCGTTGTTATTAGACAGCAGTCATTAAGCCAAGCCGGAGGCCTTCGGGCGGCCTGAACAACTTTGACACAAGGTTGGCTACTAACCACAATGAAAGAAGAAGAAGATATATTACGTTTTCTGTATTTAGTGTTACTTAGGTTAAGCATAAACAGTCTGTATATGTTTAGTTGTCAAGAAATATATAATATGATTATATAAATATTTGGATAATAAAAATAGCAACTAAACCTAATACAGCCATGAAATGCTAGCACACGTTTACTTGGAATTACTTAATTTCCACACTAGCCAAAGTACATAACTATTTACTAAGACACTGTCTGCATCGAAACTTTCTTTAGCATATACAACAAGAGCATTTTCTTCTTAATTAGCGTCGGCGAGTCCATTGTTTTAACGTTCGAGCCACTTTCCATTCGCATTCTCCTCTCTGTTCCCTGCCAAATGGTTTTAATTTTTTTGTTTTTATTGCTGTTCAGCTAATTTCTCGTTCTTAAGTTTTATGATATAATATTTTAAGTTTTTGTTAGCTCCATTAAAATGATGAGGATGTTACTGTTTGGAATGATTTTCACTCGCTGTTTTACGAGCTTTGAGATTATTTGTTGGAAAAATACACTGGTCATCATATCAGCCACAGGATGTCCACTGCTGAACAAAGGATTGGATTTCCACAACGAGCGATCACATGCCGCTCTCATCCAATGAGTCCCAGCGACTTTCACCAGGTCGTCTGTCCATCTCGTTGGAGGTCGTCCCACGTCGCGCCTTCCGGTGCGCGGTCTCCATTCGAGAACCTTTGTGCCCCAACGGCCATCAGTTCTACGAGCAATGTGCCCTGCCCATTGCAACTTCAGTTTACTAATCCTTTCAGCTATGTCGACAACTTTAGTTCTTCTACGGATCTCCTCATTTCTGATTCGATCTCGTAGAGAAATACCACGCATAGCTCTCTCCATAGCTCGCTGAGTGACCTTGAGATTTATTATGAGGCTAATTGTGAGTGACGTCGTCCACGTCTCTGTTCCATATGTCATCACTGGTAGAAATACACTGGTGGTTGTCTCTTCTTATAAGAGGCCGGCTAGGCACGTACCATCCCAATGCCAGATATTCGCGCTTAAGTAGTAGTGTTTAAACTAGAACTTTACTCTGTTCAGGATTAAGAATGTAGCAACCGCTACGTCTCCTCCCATGGATGTCGTAAAAGGTGACCAAGGGACTCTAAACCAGAGGAATGGGCAGCAGCATCCCTTCTGTGAAACAGCAGTCATACTCGTCATCGGACTCACTAATCCGCCTGCCAAGCGTGGTGGGTACTGGCTAATTCTGCCCAAAATGCAACCGGTCGTTTATGGGGGAGGCTTTGGTTCAGCATTGGACGATTTTTGGCTGATATGATGATGAGCCTTTTATTACAAGAGGAGTCTATTATTAGAAGAGGAGGCTAGGTAGATATCACTCTCCTGGGGGTCGCGGGTGTGTAGATTGGGGAGTCTGCGTGCTCACACCGAGCGACCCCCGGGAAGATGGCGGCACGCACTTGGTTACGTGCCGCCGTGTGCACAGCACAGCGCACATCGAGGCTTGGGGGGATCCTTTACAATTCTCCCCGAGAAGTGCCTGGGGGCGCCACATTATTACAGTCGCCTTGAAAAACGTTGAAAATTTTAGTAATTATGGAATATGAGTGCCGTCGTGGCAGCAACGACAGTTCTGGAAATTTCGTAAAGAAAATTGAACCCCGTGGTCGTCCGAAATCTTTGGTCGACAACGGCGAATTACAGACGATTGTGGAAGCTGGTGATACTAAATCTACGGCTGAATTAGCAGCAGCTTTCGACGTTAGCATCAAAACAATATTGGTTTATTTGCGTCAAATTGGTGAGGTAAAAAACTTGACAAATGGGTGCCCCACGAACTTAACGATCATCAGCGCAACGCGTCGAGGCCTGCCTTGTGGTTCTCAATAGGCACAGAGACAAAGGAATTTTGAACCGCATTGTTACCTGCGACAAAAACTGGATTCTGTTTAGTAATAAACCCCTCGAAAAGTGATGGTCACTGTTTGGTGGTCTAGCTGCCGTTGTGATTCATCATAGCTTCTTACCAAACGGGATGAGCATTATTGCTGGGTACTGTGAAGAATTGAATACTATGATGGACAAGCTTACACTTATTCGGCCGAATAAAGTCCACTGCTGGACACAGGCCTCCCTCAAAGATCACCATAACGACCGATATCGGTGTGTTGTGTGCTCATTGGGGGGTTTTCCCATAATCGCCACGCTTGGCAGGCGGGTTGGCGATCGCAGTTGAGTTGTTAATGTATTCGAAGGACGCTGCTGCCCAACCTCCGTCTAATCCCTTAGTCGCCTTTTACGACACCCACGGGATGAGATGGGTTGGTGCTATTCGCAGCCGGCACCACGCGCTCTCTATATATAGCTAATATATTAGTTTCGTGTGGTTTCAGAAAATATAGCATATATATATAGAATATAGCACTACATCATCTCCTCCCGTGGATGAAATAAAAACCCGACTAAGGGAGTCTAAACCAGAGGAATGGGCAGTCAGCAGCCCTTCTGTGAAACAGTAGCCATACTGCGTTCACCAACCCGCCTGCCAATCGTGGTACTGACAAACCGTGGGTAACGACAAATTACCCCTAAATGATGACACAATTGTATAAATCTATGGGGGGATACCTTTGATCAGCAGTGGACGTACTTCGGCTAGTATGATGAAGGGTTGATATCCAGAGGATGGGCAGCAGCACCCTCACGTGTGCTAATGGCAACATACTGCGATCACTAATCTGCCTGAAAAGCGTGAAGATTATGGCAATATCCCCTGTGACGTTTAAGGGCTGTGATGTATCTGTTAGCTATTGAATGTAAAGGAAAAATAATACGGAAGATGCCTTGCCTCCATTTGCTACTTCCCTAACTTCGACACGGTCTCTTAAACATTTTCGAATTCTCGTTCCTATTCCTACAAAAAATCTTGGCTATACAAATAGTACATTGGAGCCAGCAAGTTCGTTTCTAGGTCGCAGGCATAGTGTGTCAACAATAGGGGATGGCTGGAGATTAAGAACGCAGGCGAGTGTAGCAAGAAATGCACGGAGTGGGGCGTGCATGGCAAGTACTTCGAGTTAAACTTGTGTTAATATCCTCCGCCTTTTGAGGAAGAAAACAAATTCAGCTAACTGTAATACTTGCAATGTGGTTGAGGATGTACATCATTTGCTGATGGACTGTGTTAGGAACCAAAATGAAAGGAAAATTTTAATCAATGAATTTAAATTAAATATGTTAGACGTAGGGTTAGCTCAAACCATTTTAGCACAGCCAAAATCTGATGTTGCAAAAAGATTATGTCAGTTGGTATACTTTATTGACCTTTCCTTGAATAGTACTAGACCTAGTATTTGTTAAATATATATTGTATAAGGCATGATGGGGTTGACGTATCCATGTGGATAAAAACCCCGAAAAAAAAAGATTAAAAAAATAAGAATCCTCCGCATTAATGAAACGAAATTTTTTGTTATTTTCCGCTAGCTCATGCGAACAATTTCTTGGAAGTATACTTATTTCTCTCTCTGGTCGACCCGGACGACAAAATCACGATAGATCACATGAAGTCACTCGCGTTGTCTCATTCACTCATCACGGTCGGATTTTCCTTTTCCGCCGTCACTGACGAGGATGCCCGCCTCACCGACGTCGCGGAGGCCTATTACCGCGACACTAGCGCGGCTCTAACTAGCGTACATCAAGTTACAAATGATTCTAAGGGGAAAACAACGAAATTCGTAAGTAGTTGCAACAAATTAAAACTCCCCACATTAGGCAGGAATATCAAACTTGTTTCATCATTTCGGCCGAATGAAGTCCACTGCTGGACTCAGGCCTCCCCCAAAGATCACCACAACCACCGATATGGATGTGTTGTGGGCTCATTGGGGGGTTTTGCCATAATCGGCACGCTTGGCAGGCGGGTTGGCGATCGCAGTTGAGTTGTTAATGTACACGAAGGACGCTGCTGCCCATCCTCCGGCTAATCCCTTAGTCGACTTTTACGACACCCATGGGAGGAGATGGGGTGGTGGCATTCTGAGCCGGCACCACACGGCAATATCAAACTTGTTTACTTAATTCAAAACACAAACGACACAAAATAAATAAAGGAAACAAATAAAAGTGGTTTGGCAACTCTGGCAAGCTTACATTGGATGGAGTAATAAAATGTAAATAGCTACAGAAGTGTTAAAAGGAGTCGCGGTAAAAGTTTAGCTCACGCGAACTTAGCACTTGATGGCGTCCCTCCGAGTTACGGGTGGCCCAAGCGAGTTGCGATAGCGTCAGTGACGGAGGAATGGATTAAACTAATATACAATGGCAATTAAATCCCACAAAGTAATTTATTCGTAAGAAATTACATAAAAATTTTGTAAATTGAAGAATAAATCAAATAAAATAACAGACAATATTCAAAACGAATCCTAGTCCTAGAGTACCAATGTAATTCGTTTTGATGTGGATTATAATATATAGTTTTTGTCAAGGTAGATATAATTAAATGTAAATTCAGTTGTAATTTATGTATGCAGTTGTGATTTTGAAACGACTATCATACCGCCCTTGCCGCCGAGGATACCCACCACACCAATGCCGCGGAGGCCTGTCGCCGCGACACCATTTCGTTTAATCATCATCTCCCCCCATCCTATGCCCGCACTGGGCCACGCCAAGCCTGTAGTCTTAAATATCCCCTGTAATATTTAAATAATACCGATCCAGCTGTCTCTACATAGCTTGTATTCTCTAGCAACGCCCTAAGCAAAAGTTGCTTAGTTTATAAAATAATTAAATTTAAGCCTGACTGATGACATCTTTTGGCTTTGCCATAAATCGCCCAGTTATGCAGCCATATTTCTCTGAAATGTCCACGTGAAAACTTAACCAAAAATCATCATTATCATATTAGCCATAGGATGTCCACCGCTGACCAAAGGCCTCACTTATGAATTTTCCCAATTGTGTCATTTTGAGGGGAATTTGCTAATACTCACTACGGTTGGCAGGCGGGTTAGTGAGCTGTCTCTACAGGGAATCGTGCAGTTCGAGGGCCCTCTACGGGGAGCCTGTATGGTCACCTCGACTGTCAGCTGCCCAGCGCTGCAGAACCAAACTTCACGATCTGCACCGCAGAGTAGCTATACGGATCCCGCGAGGATACCGAACAGAGTCCTATGAGGCAGCAACCCCCCGGTGCGTTTTCTGCCTTTCGACATCCAGGTGGAGACGAATGCGTGAGTCTATGATCAGACACGTTCCCTCCGCCAAAGCTGCGAAATCGCGCCTTTAATTTTACAAATTACCACTTGGGTTTCATTGGGCGTAGAATTTTTTGGTAGTATATTTGACATCCGCGTGTATATGATACTTGCAATGTTTGATCTCCTCCATAATTATATGTCTGCACTGAACAATACAAATAGCAGGGGGCCCAGAAAAAAACCCTGAGGTACTCCCCTTCCAACCCCAGATAGGTCAGATTTCAAGGTTGAGCCATCACTTTTACGAACTTCAAATGTTTGCGCCCGACCACTTAGGTACAAATTGAACCATTTGACTGTGTTGGTATCAAAACCATAAAATGACAATTTGGATAAGAGCAGTGAAACATTAATTGAGTCAGTGCTTGAAAAATCAAGCAGAGCCAAAATTGTACTCTTTCCCTCATCCTGAGCGACTAAAATGTTGTCCAATACATTTAATATTGCTGTAGAAGTGCTTAGATTTTTCTAAAGCCAGATTGCATATCGGGTAGAATATTGTGCGTCTCAATAAATTGTCTGAGTTGGATAGCAATGACTTTCTCTAGTATCTTGGACAGACACGGCAAAATACTTATTGGACGCAGTTCTTTAATGTAAGTGACTACCAAGGTTTTTGGAATGGGTTTGACGATGCCCATGATGACCGCCCAGTGGCTTAAGCCGGTAGGTGTCCGGCAGGCCCCTTCGACCTTCTACGGGGTAGAGGAAGTTTATGATGAATTTCAACGGGTGATAATAAAAAAAGGGTGGGTTGGTCAGCGCAGTATGAGTATTCAGTATACTCTACAGAAGACAGAAGGGACTCTGCTGCTTATCTCTCTGGTTTAGAATCATAACAGTGAATGTAAACGCTCTTAATTATAACTTGAACCAAGACGTAAACGGCTCCCCCTTGCTGGTGAAATCCGCCACAAATGGTTTCAGAGAGAAATATAACTATTGGAGTTATATTGAGTCAGAAATTATAGCGATTGTATTAATAAAATATCATTACGGTTTAGTGTCTATGTTGTGATGATATAAAAATGTATTGTATGAAGTGCCAAGTAAAATGTTGTTATTAATATCTAAGCTTGGAAAATAAATTAATTGGAATTGGTTTTGAAATCTTGTGTAATAATTGTTATTGCCTTATTTTCTGCTGTAATTTTGTGTGTCTTCAAACCATAATAAATACCCGATGGAGTAGATTGAAATACATTACGTTCATTTTCATAAACAATACGAGAAATTAATTTTCTCCATCTTTCATCCAATCATGGTGGATTAAAAATACATTTGGCAAATGGAAAGTAATTTTTGATGTAGTTATTATAAGAATAATTGTATAGACATTACTTTTATTCTATTGCTTTGAGTATTGTGTAACTTATTTTATTTTTAGATTAAGCCATGTAATTTCTGTGCTATAAAATAGATGAGAATGAATGTAATATTCATGCACACTAATTATCTAGACTGTTAATGACACACGAAAATCCCCCTAAACGCAACCCCACCCACATACATACGCCTACAACCCCTACACGCGTACATACATGAACAAATTATAACATTCACGAACAGTCACACATAAGAAAATAACACACACGCCACAATAACCGCCTAACCTTGTATCAACTTACATTTAAATTCTCCTATTCATTTTTTCAAATGTATCATGTATAAAATATATATACGCCGGATATCAAGCTGGATCTATGTATTAGGGAAGGAACTGTTCTCTGTTACAGTATATACGAGTAACCTAGTTCAGGAGGCAGGGCTCCTTTGGATTCTAAAATGCTTGGTTGCTAATAAAGTTATGATTTCTCTCTTTACGGGTTCATTCTGTGCAAGTAGGAACCATTAGCCGAAGGATAGGCAGCAGCATCCTTCAAGTACAATTATAACACAACTGCGATCGCTAACCCGTCTGCCAAGCGTGGCGATTATGGCAAACCCCCTCAATGAGCACACAACACAAACCCGTACCGGTCATTGTCACAATCTTTGGGGGAGGCTTCTGTACAGCAGCGGACATTTTTGCTGAAATGATGATAATGATGAACCCGATCTTTAAATTGACTTTAGCGGGAACCCACACGCAGAGCCCTTTAGAGAAGTTCAATCATATTAATATATCTCTTCCAGAAGAGAAAATAAATACATGTCCTAGTGTACTGTATGTTATACTAGGAAGCCCTGAGTATCAATACTTTTTCATAATATAATATGCTAAAAGAGCATGCGTTTCGCCTTAGCGATCATCACCGCCCAATAACATCAACACCATAGGAGGTGCTGATGTGTTGCCGACCTTTATGGCAGTTATACACTTTTTTCTTGAAGCCCACCCATAGAGCCCCACCCCTGACGTATGCTTGCCATATTTTTGGGGGTGGGCTCGCGGTATTCGCCACTCAACTTACAAATGCAACAATGTTGCTACTTCACGCACTGGCGTGAGTACTGATTCTACGACGGCGTTTCCGGCCCATTTGCGAACTCTAGTCAATCCATAACTAAAGCTAGGCTCTACGAATAAAGTATTAAAACCTGATAGCCATTATTCCATGCATTTATCGTCAGAAAGATTTTTTACTTTCATCTATGTAGATGTAATATTTTTTATTTGTTTATAGTGAAATTTTAGCAGTTACACTAGTAACAGTGTAAATTGGTAGTCATAATGGCTTCAATGAATAATTAATACGATGTACTTAATAATACTAAGTCTGCAAGCCACGGAAATAAAACCAACTATATTTCCAGACAAGATTCGAAGTATTACCGAAGGAGATTCCATCTGGGAATGTAAGAACTACAACTTATATGAGAAGAATCTGGAGTCTTTGGTGAAGAGAGTTTGCTGGTACAGACTGCGTACACTTGGTTTATTGGTGTGAAAACTTCAGTGTGATGTGATACATAACGTTAAGCTAGTAATGTTTTTCATTATATAGGAGGGCAAACGGGCATCCTGTTTTCTTGATGTTATGTGATTATCGCCGTAAACATCCGGAATTTCAGAGGAGTCGCTAACGTGTTGCCGACCTTTAGGGCTGTCATATACTGTTTATTAAAGCTCCTCGTGTCCTTAATCTGCCATATTGTTGGTGATTGGGTTTCCGGTATTTGGATCAAAACGTAGTAACACAATGCTTCAAACTCGAACTCGAACAGCGAACGGCGATGATGCTAATGACGACCATCAGGAAAGTGACGTGCGTGCGCGTAGTTTGTACAAAACAAAGAAATATAAATTGTATTAGCACCGATCTCAATAAATACAAATTGTAATAATGATAGAGCAAAGTAATATTTACCGTTCTAAAATGGTGCCCCGACGCGCAGGGCAGCTAAGGTATTCATATATGTTTCTCAGGCAAGCAATGCGAACCATAAGCACCCGTTAATAATTATGTTATTTGGCTGGTTACCTATAGCGTTTATAGTATTATGAAAAGAGGTTAAGAAAACACACATTTATAGTATTATGTTAAAAAAAACACATTTTAGTATTATAAAAAGACGTTATGAAAACACATCTAACAAGCAATAAACCAACAAAACGACAGCGTGCACTTTCCAGTAAATTAACTCTGTTGACACAACACAGAGTAATGAAAATGCTAACTAAGTGAAATGTCAAGCGCATGATATATTGACGTTCAGTCGCTGTCTGTCAGAGCTTTACTATTGTTCCCAATTTACAACATTGTCGCGTTTAAATGTCGTGTAAAATATTCCTGCATATTTTGGTTTAAATTTTCTAGCGGATAAAAATCGTTGCTATTGATTACGCTTCATGTCATGTTATGTCATGTTTTCGGTATGCACATTCTGTTTAGTTGTCCAAATATCATCACTAGCATATTGTGTTAATCTCCTATAAATTGAACAGCTAATTGCCACATTAATGGAGAGAATTATTGTGCAAAACAGATTTTATTCATTACCTCTACGTAAATTATGGGTTTGTTGCGTCATTCATTAGTGTGGTGATTAAACATTCTGTATTTGATTTGAAAAATAATTAAAATTTAAGCTCAAAATTAGAATTACATAAAACGGATTTCTTGTTATTATTCGATTTTAAAGACAGTGAAAATATATTTAAAAGAGTTATGTTTCTATGTACGGGTCTTCGTCCTATATAGGAAGAACAGGGTCGTTTGATAGTCTTATGATATTGGTCAACATGCCCTGGAAATTTCCTTTTTGAGAATTTTATATGAAATTAAAGATATTGTAATAAGGTCAACAGCTGCAATGGGTATTTTTTAGGGTTAAAAACTTACAAGGAATTTAAGTAACAATGTCTGCATTTTAACATTTGCATTAAGAAACCATCGATACAAAAAATTAAAATTAAAGTATCTTTTATGTAATGTCAAAATAACAGATTTTTACTAAATGCATATAAAGGTATATACGCTACTTATGACAAAATAATATTTTTTGTCTGACTGTCCGTCTATTTGTTTCAGCTTAATCTTCGAAACGGCTTGAACGATTTTGACGGGACTTTCACTGGCAGATACCGGATGTTATAAGGAGTAACTTAGACTACTTTGATTTTAGAAAAAAATTTAGGGTGCCGCGAAAAAACAAAACCCATGAAATTCTATTTACATATATACTAATGATATAATAATTATTTATAAATAATCAGATTTGTTTTAAATTAAACAGTGGGTGAAACTGCAGAACACAACTATTACAAAATAAAAACCTCGAGATGGGTTAAACTAAAATATGATTGACACTCATCATAATGCCTACCAATTGTCCACATAGTTTAATATTTTTATGGATATTTATTATATATTATTTAGCTTAGGCTAATTTTATTTTAGAAAAAAGAAATAGGATTCCGTGAGAAAAAATTAAAACCCGTGAAATCCAATATAATAATTATTTATAAATAATCTGATTTCTTTTAAAACAAACGGCGGACACAGCTAGTTATAAATAAGTATTTCTGGCCGATAGCTGTCGTGTACTGACACTTTCGCGGAACATTACGGGATAAGACGCTGCAGCTGCAGCAGCATATAAGATTAGCATATATGATTGTTTAATATTGCATGTTTGTTTGACTATGGGCTTCATTGTCAACATTATATCAGCTGAAGGTGTCCATCGCTGGACAAAGGCCTACCCCAAAGATTTCTACAATATAGTCGTCGCTTGTCATGCGGTTTGTTAAGCCCAGTATGGCTACTGTTCACAGAAGGGACGCTGCTGCCCATCCTTCTGACTTAGAGTCCCTTAGTCGCCTTTTATGACATCCACGGGAGGAGATGGAATGGTACTATGTTCTTAATTTGTACACACGGAATAAAAAAACGAACATAATTATAACTTAGTAGTGCCGTTAAATATCCTGATCACGTTGCAAACCAAATCGAGCTTAAAGATAAATTGAACAAAATTGATTTAAAATATAACTCATTTCATAAAATCCTAGTAGTAAATATGTTCTCTAAGACATTATAAGCTATCTAGATGACATAGGTGAATAGAGCGAGATGCCTAGATATCAAAATTACCTACCTACGAATTTTCTCTTTGCAGAGTTTTCTCTCTTTTCCTAGAAAACTAAATTATACGTGGAAAATTACGCCGGCTTGGCTCTCATTAATAAATAATGATAATCAGATAAAACTCGATTCGTTTGATTGTAATGTTAATTTCCACTGGAATTTAATACTCGTGCCCACGAATATTTTGATTTCACTCTTCTATATCTTATCGTAATTATCAGTCGGATAATGGGAACGTGTAATTTTGTTACTAGAAAATGACTTAATAAATTCTCTAGCACTTAATCAAAATATTTAGGAGCTTTACGATTTGTGATCTAATTTTGAAATGTTACTGTAGAACCATTACACATATAATGTGCTAGCTGACCCATTACTTCGTTCGTATTATTTTTAGAGAAACTTGATACCCGATGTCGTATTCAACGCCATTACCTACCTTTATTGAGCAGCTTGAGCGTGATGAAGCTTCAAACAGTCAAATATGTAAACTTTCACATTTGTTATAGTAGTAGGAATAAAGATAATAATAGTAAGATTAACACAATCTGACGAATAATGTGTTGTGTGTTTATTTGTTCCTATTTTTAATTAATAATTGTGTCTTATTTACAATTCTAGATTTTGTCTTTTTACCTTATACTTAGTTGTGATAATTTTATTTATAAATTATTGATAATTGTCTTTAAGTAGTGTAATACTTTGGCCGTTCTATTTAAAGTAAATAAATAAATAAATAGAATAAATAAATATTAGAGTTATAATAATTACCTACTTACCTACTGCATCAAGACCTAGTATACACCTCTGTTTGTGTCTGAAACATTTATCCAAGTGAGAACAAGGCATCAAGTGCGGAAGACGGCACGGTTGGTGCAGTGGCTGATACAGTCGGCTGCTGCGCACTGGGTCGCGGGTTCGATTCCCGCACGGAACAAATATTTGTATGATCTGCAGGTAGTTGTTTCGGGTCTGGGTGTATTATTTGTGGAATTCATACACACACAGTACATCACATTTACTGTACTTGTGTTCATAAACATTTATATGTCACATTCATGTATCACAATGCTTTAAACCTTTTTTTACCAAGTTTTACTTATGCCAGGTATAGTTCAACTTACAGAAATAGTTTGATAAATATTTCATTGAAACATTCACATGATATTGAAATATTAACGTCCCAATGTTTGTCTTAGAAATATACCCAAGCTTGCGCCTCGAAAAGGTGTTTCTATTTGAATTTACGTCTGCAATGTAGGTCACTTTAGTATAAAGTGGCTATGTGATAGACCGTGGACTATTAATAACTGGCATAAGTGAACACCTGAGCCGTTCGAAAACTATAAATAAGTCGTTAACTCTGTCCTTTATGCCAAAGCTGACTAAACTTGAGTAATATCAACAGCGTCTTTTATAGACAATACAACAGTTTAATAGATCGATCACAAAATCAAGGTATTTGTATATATCTGCTTAAACCCGGAGCAAACCTCATATTTTTTATTAAAACTACATACATGTTCCCATATCCATTCCATATCCGTGTGGTGTCCGGATTAAGAAGGTCGTAAAAGGCAACTAAAGGACTCTAAACCAGAGGGATGTGCAGCAGCGTCCTTTCTGTGGAACAGTAGCCATTCTGCGCTCACCAACCCACCTGCCAAGCGTGGTGAGTACTGGTAAATTCCCACCAATATGATGACACAGTTGTGGAAATCTATGGGAGAGGCTTTTGTTCAGCAGTGGACGTTGTATGCCCGATATGATGATGATGATGATATGTTCCCAGATTTATTTTTGCTAGTGGTCGGCCAATGTTTGAAATTCGACTATAATTTTTTATACATATATTCCTCCTCCATATGAACTTTAACTACGCCAAATCTTACACATCCTTGCGCACAGTGAGCTTAACAAGGGGTACACAGCTTTTTCTTCACGTATTATATAGACGTTAGGGACTCCATGTGGAGCGGTACGTGTCTGTAGTGCTAAATTTACTGGTTATTTTACTTTAATAAATATTTATTATGAAAATGGACATTAAAGTCTGAAATTAATTTTCCAGCACTCACCATGCTTGGCAGGTTAGTGTGTGCAGAATGACTGCTGTTCCACTCAAGGGATACTGATGCCCTTCCCTCTGGTTAAGAGTTCTGTAGTCGCCTTTTACGACATCCACGGGAGGAAATGCAGTGAGCATTATTTACCAATGTGACTTTTTAAATGTCATACGTACTTTTGTAGTTAATCTAAAGACGCCATGCCTTTCATGGTAAGGATTCGAATCTAATAGTCTCTAATTGCCAACACGCAGTAAGCAACCGTGGTGACTACTGCTTCGTTGTGACTACTGCTAATTCCTTCTCTGTATGAGAAGAGGTCTTTACAGTGGAACAGTTGTAGACTGATATTCTAACCGACTGGCAATTTGATCTCATTCTGTGTTATAGTTGGTTTTGTGTAATATATTCAAAATGTAGGTAGGCGTTAATTAATGGTGAGCAAGCACAACCGAGGTGTTCTAGAACTATAAATAAATCTACTATGTCCATTTCTGTGGAAGCGTGGCGGTGAAACGGTTAGGCCGCAATCGGAAGGTCGCAATTATATCCAGTCGTTGACTATAACACCCTGAGACATTACTATGAGTATTTTTTTAGATGTTTCTGTATTATTAGTTTTTATATTAGTCTGATCTGAAAACCTTAATGCCTCCTTTTTAAGAAAGGTATAGACCATGAGATCGTTTTTTGACTACTTATTAGTGACGAGACCAGTAAGTCAGTCGCATGTGGTAAGCGTAACGCATGCCCATAAAAAAAATGATTCCCAGGACTAGTCCTGGGTGGGGGTGACCGCTTTACAGTCACCCTCTCACACATGTGCCTATAGGCGTGGCATCGGTGGGCGGCTCTAGTGTGATCATACGAGGACCTGGAGCCTCCCTTAGGTGCCGAAGATAACCGCTCCAGTGGTTTTAGCCGGTAGGATAGGCCGATACTTCGACCTTCCCCGGGGCGAAGGAAGTTCATGAAGAATTTCCAATACCACACCACAATTTCTAGTACCACACTCTGCTCGTCACCCCAAGACTTTTGTTTATAAGTCTGTTACGACCAATAATTTACTTATAACAATATCTTATAATATTTTCAAACTGTGGTTTAAACACTATAGCTTGGCCTAACCGAACTCTTGCAATAAGAGACCTACCTTAAACAGATGATGATGACGATGATGAATGCTGGTTCATGATGAACCCTAGCTTAACAGCTTCGCCACTGCACCAACCGTGTTGCTATAATATAATACTTTTCCGCAATGTGAAGGGAGAGTTCAATAAATAAACCTGATTCTGATAATGTCAAATATTTATATATAGAAAACAAAATGTAATCGATGTAATCCGTTTAAAAGTGTTTTATTATAATATATAATAATCGCGAAAACCTAAGACATTACTACTTAAAACAAGTATTTATGGCCTAAACATGTACCAAAATCCCCTGTAAATATTTTCCTGAAGTAATATTTATGAATATTAATTCGAAATCAAAAATTTCGCTCCAAGCTTCAAAAGTTACGGAACTTGAAGAGTTTTGCTGACTTAACAAATTGTTAAAAAAATCACTTGAACTTAATATAAACCTCCAAAATTTTTTACGCCAAAGTAAACAATTTAAATATAAAAACAGAATGTACCTTATCTCCAATTCTCGCTTTCTTTTCACGCCA
This sequence comes from Diloba caeruleocephala, assembly GCA_947459985.1. NCBI lineage: Eukaryota > Metazoa > Arthropoda > Insecta > Lepidoptera > Noctuidae > Diloba > Diloba caeruleocephala. Next base: position 9,835,288 of record OX381617.1, on the reverse strand, counting down.
ACAAAGTCGTATCGAAAAGTTTAAATGGACCTTATAGTAGGGGTATTGTTATGCCTGAATGAACTTTCGCACCCTTAAGTACAGAACGACCGAAATAACCATGCACATGAAACATAACCAGTCTGGTTTTAAGCTTTACACCTTTGACTTAGGTTGCTGTTTCGTTTGCAGCATTAGAATATACCTATTTGTAAGTGTGAAACCAACTGGCTGACCGTAATGGTTTCACATTACAGTGGTGGTTCTTTTGATTTGAAATAGCTCTGTTTTGTTTGTTTTAATTCTTTTTCATTTCATACGTATTATCCTTTTTTAAGCACCATTGTACATTAAAATGTCGCTGAAAGTTATCCAAATATTAATCGATATAGGACCGTGCAACTATTAAAGGCATATTATATTGACGGCACAGTTGGTGCAGTGGCTCATACAGTCGGTGCTACGCTCTGGGTCGTGGGTTCGATTCCCGCACGGAACAAATATTTGTATGACCTGCAGGTAGTTGTTCCGGGTCTGGGTGTATTGTGTGTGGAATATATGTCTGTAAACGCACCCACTACACAGGAGAAATCCTAGTGTGGGGCAATGTATTACAAAAAAAAGCCTATTCCAAAAGTGTTAAAAATGGTGTCCCTATGGATTCCAAATCTGCTATCTCGATACAACCGAAGAACTTGTTAATGAATTTGAACGCTTACAGAACTTGTGCATCCGATTTTTGACCTTCGGAAATACGACCACGTGTCGGAATTCCGGGCGAAACTGGTGTGGTTGCCGATTCGGCGGCGTCGAGAATCATACATTCTTTGTTCGCTTTATTCTATTCTTCATAATCCTAACTCTCCCGCATATCTTCGTGAACGCCTTGAATATCTTGTCCCTAGGGGAGACCCCTGTTGCACGGCTTCTTCGCTTCTGCTTCACACCTCAAGCCGTTCGTGCAGTGCGCTTTTGGAATTCTCTTCCACACCTTACTTTTTTTTTTTTTTTTTTTAATAAAACGTTGCCCCACACTACGATTTCTCCTGTGTCGTGGGTGCGTTTACAGACATGAATTCCACATACAATACACCCAGACCCGGAACAATTACCTGCAGATCATACAAATATTTGTTCCGTGCGAGAATCGAACCCACAACCCGGAGCGCAGCAGCCGACTGTATCAGCCACTGCATCAACCGTGCCGTCAACTTCTACGCGATAGCCCTTCTCTGGACGTCTTTAAGAAGGGAATTAAGAATTAAGTAGTATAAGATATCTTCTTTTTAAATGACATAATGGATATATGAATATTTAAATCTGTATTTATAGTATTTATTAATGTGTATGTGTATGTGTATGTATATATTTTATCTTTTATTTATTTATAAAATATTTATGTGGATCATATAAAATTGACGTTTAATTTCATATATTTATTTATTGGTACTTTTATTCAAGTAATGTACACTCAACTTAAACCTCCAAGTCTTATGCCATCTCTCTACCACTCAAAGGTTTGCTGGTAGAAAACTCAAATTTGTGTTAAGCTCGCCTGTGTACATATCATTTCCATTTGTGTAGTATTTCTGTGTTTGTGTATAAGAAATAAGAAAACTCTGACCATTCGTAAGTGCTTTTAAATATTTAAATGAATAAATAAATGGCTTACTTGACTATTTATTGTTGGACAATATTTGATTAGGTGTTTTCAGAGCTATAAAATAGGGTACATCAGCCACGTTAGGACACACGGTAGTCAATTATTAAATTGAATACCTGTAGTGATTTTTATATATTCGTTATTTAAAGTTATATCATCCAACAGAAACCGTTAGCATAGCCGTAATCGGCAACGGAGCTATTATTTAATTCATTATCATCATCATACGCGTATCAGCCAAAAGACGTCCACTGCTGAACTGGCCTTAGTTCCCTATAGATTTTCACAATTGTGTCGTGATTTTGGGGGGGATACAGAAAAAAGCCGATTGGTAAGCGCAGTATGGCTATTCTTCTTCATAACAAACGCTGCTGCCCGTCCCTCTAGTTTAGTTTCTTAGTCGCCTTTTACGATATCCACGGAAGGAGATGGAATGCTGCTATATTATTAATCCGGACACAACATGGATTTCATTTGATTAGGTATTAGGTAATAGTTGGAAGGATTATTATGTTAAGGCCATTAACTGTGATATTTTCCTGTGTATTATAATAACCTATTGCAATCACCAAACCGATTAGCAACCATGGTAATAAAATAGTTATCATGGCTGGTTGTGAAGAGTGCAAAATTCAGTATGAGGTAGAGGAATAAATCGAGGTACAAAATTGAAGTTTAAAGTGTATACTATAGTGTATATTTGTCACTATATTCTGTTTAAAACATGTATACTGACATGTTTGTTTTAATATATATTTTATACAAACTGCAGTACATTACCAGAATATGACCTTTTAGTACTGATAAATCAAAACTGTAAGTACATCTTAAGATGAATAAGGGTGTGCCTATTCCAGAAACCTTACATTATCTAAGGAGCAGCTGAACATTTTATATGCTAATTGAAATCACTTTTAGACGGCAGAAGGCCCATAAAAAAGGTTGTAAAGCTTGGCTGAAATTCTTTGTGAGGCATAAAACCTATGTGTTGCTTTAGATGTACCTATAGCAATGATGTTTGAACGTGAAACCGGAAAATACGGAAGTAATTTTAAGATATCGTCTTATGAAAATTAATTTTCCAAGTTTAAATTTTGTTGTTTGTTTGACTTGTACTGTTTACTATAAACGGTAAGCTGGCCCACGTTACGCTGATATGCTGATAAGCTGCTGGACAGGCTGAGCTAGTGTGGTCAAATAAAGAAGACGCCATTAAGTTATGTAAGCAGTACGGATACGCTTAATCGTTCCCGGTAATAGACCCGAGGGTGACCTAAAACTAGGAGAACAGACATTGTGCACAGAGATTATTTAAAGATATTCATTGATTCTACGAGATCGAATGAAATGAGGACAATAGTAGAAGAAGTAAACTTGCTGACATAGCTGAAAGGATTAGTAAGCTGTAAGTAGCAATGGGCGGGGCATATATCGTAGAAGTGACGGCCGCTGGGGAAAAAAGATTCTTGAGTGGAGACAATGCTTCCAATAAGTTGAACAGATGGCTTGGTAAAGGTAGCTGAAGAATGTGGATGTAGATGGGCATGTAATCGGTCGCTGTGTAAATCTATGGGGAAGCCTTTGTTCAGCAGTGGACGTCCTTCGGTTGATATAATCGTGGTCATGATGAATCAACGATACGAGATCAGACAATCGATATTTTTGTACATTAAAATCGATATTTCTAATAAACCTGAACCCTTGGATCGGTTTAGTAGATCGATTTTGGACGTCCATAAATCACCAAACATAGTGTTTTACCTGTTAAAGAACATGACTGTAACATAAGCGAAACAACTTTAAAAATGATTTTTAGGAGATCGATTTTTGGCACTCATTTCTTAGTGTATTTTTTTTAAACGTTGCTTCACACTAACTTTTCTCCTGTGTCATAGGTCCGTTTACAGACATAAATTTCAGACACAATACACTCAGACCCGGAACAACTATCTCTAGATCATACAAACATTTTTTTTCGTGCGGGAATCGAGCCCGTGACCCACAGTGCAGTAACCGACTGTATCACTGCACCACCACCAACCGTTCCGTATTGATTATATACAGAGAGATTGACATCCCTACGTTGTCAAAATTGACATTACAGGAAAATATAATGATGATTATATCTTTGGAATAATAATGCATAATAACATAGGTATTAATACATAGTGTCTTTTAAAAGTCCGATATTAACTTGTTTTTTCATTTTTTTAAACGTTGCCCCACAATAGGATTTCTACTGTGTCGTGGGTGCCTTTACAGACATACATTCCACACACAATTCCGGAGTATTAAGCACAAATATGGTTTAGGAAAATTTATTAGAGGTACTAAATAAGTACATTTTTTGTTTTTACCATATTGATGGACAAATCATGGCCAAGAATGGCATTTGCCGTTATTACCAAATAATTGAAACACATCATCTAATTAAGCTTTAGTGGAGAAATTGTCTTTTATTCTAAATGGGAAAAGAAAGATAGAAATGGAATTCTTTTAATGAAACTGACTAATAGTCGAATACTGAAATGCCTCTCAATATTTAAGACCCTCTCAACTATTTCAAAGGCCTGTGATCCTAAAATTTCTGTAGAATAACTGGTCTTGAGTATTAGGCTCTACATTATAAAAGACTGCAATACAAGCTTACACGCTCACAAATATTGTTTATACATGACATTACATACATGAACGTTGCCTGCTTAGCTATGTTCAAAACACTTATTCTTTGCCTAATGAACAAGGCTTAATTGGTTTCAAGATATAAAACGAAGCAATATAAAAGCTTTATGTAATAACATAGTTTCATTTTCTGTTTAGGGACGCACGCGATCGACGCCCAACACTTTGGCTAAAGTGCGTGCATATTATACGAAAATGGGTGCGGACGACCAAGTGAATTTTCACGTATATTTCCCTTATAATGAAACTTCTCACGCAACGATTCATCGACATTAACATGGCCCTTCGAAAATACAATCAGCGATGAATAAAATGTTTTAAATTGCTCTATTATCACAATCACACAAATGTGCCGTAAACACCCACTGCTGAACATGGGCCTCCCAATGAGCGGGGATATTGCCTTAATCACCACGCTTGACAGGTGGATTGGTGACATCAGTATGTTATGTAATCACGTGAAGATGAGCAGCTGCATCCTCTCATATGCTAACGCTGCATATGGGAGGATGCTGCTGCTCATCTGCTTTATATCAACCCTTTTTCGCCATATCCATGGGTGGAGAAGGGTAGTCTATTCTTATCCATATGGAATTCCATTATCAACATAATGTGAATCATAAAGGACGAGCTGTGATTGATAGAAGTTCAATGAAGTATTTTCCAGCCAGAAAGACTTTTTTAAATATCATTTGCACTTCTTTTTTCTTATATGTACCTACAACTTTCTTGTTATCATATTTATCTGACTTTCAGACCCGCCTAAACCTTTGTTGTGTACTCTTTTGTGAGTAATTCAATTTGTTTCTTTTCATTTTATTTCTCATTTTCAAAGCATTTCAGTTTTCAAGCGTAACTCTGGTAACTCAAACGGTCACGTCTAAACGAAATAATAAATTAGAATATTTAAACCTTAATTTGCAGGTAAAGTAAAAATAAACGAAATTAGCCTTACCGTTAACTTGGTTCAAAGTCGACCCTGTTTAAAGCTGACGCAAAAGGACGGGGTATTTAAAGGTAGGCACACAAGTCTCATAACATGACGGCGGTGCGGCAAAGATTTCGAATGGCACACGACACCCGTACCCGTTTTGCATAGGTTAAAACCGGCAGAATACGAGAAAAGGATGTAAATTACACACACCGCGTCAAACGAAAATATTTTTACTTTTCTACGCCATTATCGGCGTTACTTCAACATTTTCATGCCCATATTACTTCCAGACGCGTCTCTGTCACCTATATATTTGCATAAAAATGTGCATGATAATGTGAGCCGATTTGGTTTTAGAATAATTTTAGCTTGGAGAATAATATACATGAGGTCTTATTTGGTCCATATTGTTGTGTTGTGTAGACTGCAGTATACAACACGTCGTGTTCCAAGACTGGTGTGCAACGCCCCTAAGTAGTAAAGGAAAATCTACCAGCATCACACTAATTGGGTGCTAAAAGTAAATATTTAAAAAGGTGAGCGAGAAACGTGAGGTTTTAACTTTTCAATTACGTCAATTAAGAGTACCGGGCGCAGCTGTGGACAGAATTATTAGGTGTAGCAACTTTTATGAAAACACAATTCATTCAATATAACTAACGACGGGTCGTGAACATTTAATTAAGTGACTGTTCTTAAATTAACCAATAATTCAGAAAAACTGTGCGCTAACATTTTTATTACTTTATTTATTATATTTTTATAGCTCACGTGACTGAGAGTAAAGAAAATAACGAAATCGCAATATTCATAGTTAAAGCTACAAAACATAGGTTGCCTGAAGAAAATATCATCATCATCATTATTTCAGCCGATAGTCCACTGATGGACACAGCTCACCCCAAATGCCACAACGATCGGTTTGGGTGTGTTGTGTGCTCATTAGGGCGTTTTGACATAATCGCCACGCTTGGCAGGCGAGTTGACAATCGCAGTTGAGTTGTTTATGTACTAGAAGGGCGCTGCTGTCCATCCACCGCGTAATCACATATTCACCTTTTACGACACCCACGGGATGAGTGGTGGTGGGTAGGTGTTGTTCGCAACCGGCATGACACGCCAGTGTGAAAGAAAATATGTTTAATACGTTCTACTGATCTACCGATAAATTAAAGTGCATTGATCTCTTCTTCAACAAATTATATACCTAACTTACAAACAATATACGAATAGAATAACTTACAGTAATTGGCAGCACAGTTAGCGCATTGGCCGTACGAGAATCTTTCTATTTTACGAGATTTGAGTTCGTCACGCATGGTTTTTTGTTGTCTTATGAAAATTGCTTCAACTCTGGGTATTAGTGTTTATGAAATTGACGTCTGTCCACTATACACATGATGCGGGAGAAATGCAAGCAAAGGAGCATCGGATTAAAGAACAAAGAAAATAATATTCATGATACTAAACAGATCATGGTTATGTGTATATATTATCATGTTGTGTTTGTCGTTGACATTGCTATATTGGAAAACCATAGCTATGTTAACAACAAACATAACCCTTGCTTTCCCTTCATTTGAGATGTTGCGTACAATGTAAAATATACTGGTATTTATTTAATGGCCACTATTTTCAGAAATGTGGCAAAAGAGCATTGCTTCCCCACTGCCTGAGACTAACTGAGTTTCCCTAGTAACATTGTGTAGTAATTTGTAGCACTCTACGTAGTGCTACGCAACATTGTACAAGTGAAATCCAGTTCATTTATACCCAACAATACATTTCAGTAATCATTCATTATTGGTAACGTGTCGTTCACGTGAACCGATCAATTGATTTCTATTTACATACAAAACGTTTTAGTGTGATTACTTTGTGTACGAGCCTTTTATTACTCTTCCAATGAACCGGTAAAACAACGCTTTTCAAATTACCTCGATTTTTATTTTCTATTGATTATTTTCATTCGCAAATTGCGTGCGTCGTGTGAATTTGGAAAGTCACAGTGAGTGTCAATTCAAGTTTTACCTATATCATTTTGGCAAGTATGAGACCTGGGGTCGAATTATGAACTTTTAAAGAACCATGCAAGTTCCAGGGAGTTCAGTTTACGGGCTTAAAATGACAGGTTCTATTTCGTATTATGACGTGCATAATTCTGACTGACTTCACGCTGGATAATTTTGACTGGCTTGTAATTTTATACCCTACCGTTCAGTAATTTGACTAAATACTTATCGGTCAGTTACGGTTTTATTTTTATTACATAATTAATACGAAAAATAATAGATAGTTATTAATCACGTATAAAAGTAACGAGAAAATATTAAAGCAATTGTAGGACGTAACATTTGCATAGCAACAATTGTGTATCGCTGGCTAGGTTACTTACACGCGCCCGCACCGCGCATCGCCGCTCAGTCTGCCAAAAATCTTCGCACGCAAAACTCTTGTTGTGCCACGCATTACCTGTTGTCTGTTAAAGTGTATATTGTTTATGTGTGAATTTAATTATACCGTTTTATTGTTTTAACAAGTGTAATTACTTGAGTTCACCCCCCTTTTTTTTTTTGTATATTTGATAGGTATAAGAATAGGTCGTAAAGTATTTTTCACCCTCCTACACCCCCCGATTTTTTATCGCGATTTTAGTATTTTTGTATGAACAATATCAAGGATGTAGATTTCCAAATTCCACGCGTGCGAAGCCGCGGTCAAAACTAGTAAATAATAAATATTACTTGGTGTTGCCGTGTGGTGCCCGCTCAGAATGCCACAACCCCATATCATCCCGTGGGTGTCGTAAAAGTCGACTTAGGGATTAACCGGAGGAAGGGCAGCAGCGTCCTTCGAGTACATTAACAACTCAACTGCGATCGCCAATCCGCCTGCCAAGCGTGGCGATTATGGCAAGACCTCCCAATGAGCACACAACACATTCATATCGGTCGTTGTGGTGATCTTTGGGGGAGGCCTGTGTCCAGCAGTGGACTCCATTCGGCCGAAATGATGATGACTTGGTATAAATATATCTCGAGCGTAGTGTGGTACCAAGCACTTAAAAGGAATTTTAAGAGGGGGTTTGAAGAAGCTGTGGCCAAATAGCGACCACAAATAATAATTGATGTGTTCAGTAAAGCTGCGTTTACTACGGCCAAGCCTCGGATAGGCGACCATTTCAGGCGAAATCATAGTTTGGGGCTATGACTTTGAAAAAAAGAACTCAGTAATTAGGTTGCTGACGTCTAATGATGGTTAGTTTTTATGTTTGGCTTCTCACACATCGTTCAAGGAGCTATTCCTGCATAACTGGGCGTTAATCAAAAAGCAGTTACTCAGTGCAAAACTGATAGATAGTCGGTTCTGATTCGATTTGAAGTCAAACCCAAAACTGTTAAGAAAAGCCTATGTAGATAATAACATTTGTTTCCAATATGTATTATCAGGATACCCATAAATATCCGATAGATTGAAATTTTTCCTTGTTTGACTGGATATCGACACCTGATGGAATTGCTGTGTGCACGCTGGCCTGTCAACACGGCTCCCTCAAGCAATTTGTCAGATTTACACACTCAGGCGAGATTGTAGTCGTAAATTCAATTGTTCTTGTATATACAAAGTGATTATTTATGATAATTGCTGACAAAGAATGTCAAAGAAATTTAGATTAGATTGAAGCATCATTGACTCTACGTTAAAAATGATATTGTATTATGTCTTAATTGGATAGGTAGTTCATTGTTCTGCAAAATTTCAATATATATATAGGGTAGTAAGTAAAATTATGTTAGATAAATTGGTAAGATTTAAATCAAGTATATCCCTTTTTACCAGGAAATTTGGCACAAATGTTGGCACAGTGGCTAAATAATTACTTTCTGCGCTTCCGCGTCTTAGTTTAAGAACTTCTTTATTGTGTCCAGTGGCAATTCTACATGGAACTTTCTTCGCCCCGGGAAAGGGCGAAGGTGTATACTGGACTCCCACCAGCTAAAACCACTGCAGCGGTCATCTTCGGCACCAATCCAGTGGTATTAATGAAACCATCAGCATCCATAAAATAGGGCATGGAAAAAAATATTGATGTACCTAATCTTCATCAAATGATTAAATCCAGGTCGTAAAGTTGACAAAAGAGTTCATGTTTGATGACATATCGTAGAAAGCGGAAGGAACACAAGCGGTACCGGATAGCCGGCGCAAGAGATATCGTCACAATTCTTACGTACATATATATATTTTATAAATACAGAACATGCGGTCATAATCCATCATTAAATGAATGCAAGTAGTTGATAATGTATTATTAGACAATAACAAAAAGGTGCTTGGTATTTCCCTACGAGGTCGAAATGAGGAGATCTGTAGAAGAACTAAAGTTATCGACATAGCTGAAAGGATTAGCAAACTGAAGTGGCAATGGGCGGGACACATTGCTCGTAGAACTGATGGCCGTTCGGGCAAAAAGGTTCTCGAATAAAGACTACGCACCGGAAAACGCAGCGTGGGACGACCTCCAACGAGGTGGACAGACGACCTGGTGAAGGTCGCTGGGAGTCGTTGAACGAGAGCGGCATGTGACCGCTGGTTGTGGAAATCTAAGGGGAGGCCTTTGTTCAGCAGTGGACGTCTTGTGGCTGATATGAAGAACAAAAAAGGGACATAGAAAGTGGACACACGTTCCCGGCCCCGGAGAAGGATGAAGGGGCCGGACTTCTACCTGCTAAAACTACTGGAGCGGTCATCTTTGATTCTGAAGGTGATATCAGGACCTCGACTACGATCACACTAAAGCCGCCCATTTGCGGCACGCCTTTGGGCACATCTTGGAGGGGATGGCTCTAATTCGGTCAGCCCGCTAACGAAGGGGAAGCGACCGTGAAGCGGCCGCCCACAAGTACATCCCGGGGGGGACTGTAAGGGATCCCCACTAAGTCTCGCTGGAAGCTGTGCTGCGTTCATGGCGGTGCCCACGTGTGCAGTGCCATCTTCCCGAGGGTCGGTATTAGTATGCCGATTCTCCAATGTTAGCGCCCACAACCCCGATACCTCCCATCATATAATGAGGGCAGGGGGCTCAAGCTGTAACGTTGTTCGTACCAGAATCATACTCATCCACACATGTAGAATGTAGAAATATGTACCCTTTTGCAACGTTCTCTTACCTTCACCTAAACGAATATGTGCGTACAAAAAATGCAAGCGATATTAAACAGGGAAATGATTTCTTGTCCTATAAAGTCAAACAACGCATGGTCAAATGCTCGGGTTCATTTATCGTTGCACTGTTATCAGCCTGAAAGGTGTGTGTGTTTGTGGTTGTGGCAGTCATATAGGTACATTTATTTGGAATGATGTACCTCCGGGCCGATTTTTAAACATTTATTTTCAAATATACAAATCGATAGCCGAAGGACTGAATCCAACCATATCTATTATTCATGTTCGACAAAATGTACCTTACGTTAATTAATACTTATCTATGATAAGATATACATATATTGATAAGATGTACATATTGATAAGATTATATATATATTGATAAGATGTACATACAAATACCTAGTTTTACAGACCTCTATATATTTAACTGTTTTCTTGAAAACGAAATAGCTGCGATGTGAGCGATGATGTTGATGTGCATCAACAGCTGCATTTAAAAAACATACCATTTTGAGTCAATAATACGAATAGCATTAGCTGTGCTCGATCCAGTTTGGCGCAAATTCTAGTGCTCCACGCAGTAAGCTTTTGAACAAATAAAGTGACCTGAATTATATCTATTTGGCAGCCGTGATAAGCTGAAGTTTACTCTGCATACGAGATATTGCATCTTGTTTCTTTTCACTCCTCTGATACTTATGTATGTAATGTACGTATCATTGTTTCTATTTTTTTTTGGTCTTTTACTCCTCGTAGACTAGACTTAGTAGTAGGCGGCTAACAGGGATGAATTGAAGAGAAACGCATATTGTGCCGACCCCAAGGAACTTGGGACGAGGGCAGGAAAATGATGATGAGATATGCAGTTTAGAGCTGATTTCATTAATGTATATCATCATGGTCCAGTTTAATATGCAAAATCTAATCCAAATCATTATATTGTGTTAGCTGGCGAGGCCCGTCATGACGACTCGTTCCATACCCTCCCCGACCATTGCTCGAAACAGCCTGCGCCGAGGCAGTTTATTAAAATATGATCATAAATAATCATTCTAGATTCTGGACTCTAGTTTGCTCTAAGTAAACGCCCTAAGCCGAGATCCAAGTCTTACTACGGACATAAGTCTATAGAATATAAAATTATCGGTATTCCGAGTTCGTTAATTATACAGCGGAAATGTTGTTTTTATTTTTTTAAGTTTAGATGGTACTCCCATGTTTGACTTCGCGGGTGCGTATATTGGGGTATTTGCGCTTTGGGGGATCCTTTACAATCCCCCCGGAGGGGTGACCGCTTTACAGTCACCCTCTCCAAGATGTACCTATGGGCGTGGCATCAGTGGGTGGCTTTAGTGTGATCGTACGAGGACCTGGAGCCTCCTTTAGGTGCCGAAGATGACCGCTCCAGTGGTTTTAGCTGGTAGGATACCCCTTCGCCCTTCCCCGGGGCGAGGGAAGTTCATGAAGAATTTCTACTGGGCACCAATAAAAAATAAAAATAAATTGTCCCATCTTAAAGTATGGATATCAGCTATAGATATTGGGAAATGTGTGGGAGTATGACGTAGGATATGAACAAAACTTGGTTCAATTATCAATAACTACAAATCGAATTATTTTTGGACCAATTAAAAACAGTGACTTGATTATTTGTTCTGCCCATTGTTGCTGCAGGAACAAGTGATTAACGAGAGAAAGGGCATAATGACCTTTGACATTTTTCCAAATTCCTTTCTGATTAAACGTTTTCATTGTCAAACCGCTACATTGTTCGGTTTATATGAAGTGATTTACCAAATTTCCTCAATCGTTAGGGCTTTCATGTCGATCGCAATTTGTGTATTGTTGGAGTCGGCACGCGATACATAACTCGGTTTTATTATTTTTTAAGTATTTCTTTGGTTGTGAATCACGGTGAACTATTTTTTTACAAATTCAAGTGTAGTGTCTATTTTATGATTATAGAGCTCTAGAAAATGATTTATTGCGACGAAATGGTGAGAGTGCGTTTTTCTTATTGTAATTTAGTCTGACCCTTACATTTCTTTTGTATGAATGTTAATGGCTATAGTTCTGTTTTAGGTTGTGATAATAAGAAAAATCGCTTACAATTTCTTTGAGACAAGATGTCAAAATCGTGGTACAATCATCATATCAGCCACAGGATGTCCACTGCTGAATAAACGCCTCCCCTTAGATTTCCATAACGAGCGGTTACATGCCGCCCTCATCCAATGACTCCCAGCGACCATCACCAGGTCGTCTGTCCATCTCGTTGGAGGTCGTCTCACGCTGCGTTTTCCGGTGCGCGGTCTTGACTCGAGAACCCCTTTTTTTGCCCCAACGGCCATCAGTTCTACAAGCTATGTGGTATAATAAAAAATGCATTACGAGGCAAAGGCAAGATAATATTCAGTCTAATCATAAAAATATATCATGTTAAAAACCACTTTTTTATGTAACTAAGGAAGCTGTTTGTAGTAGTAGTTTAGCTTGAATATTTCTCCGCAAGGCATTCTTATCAGAAAAATGGATTAACGAAACCCTGTTTAATTTTAGAATGCATACACACTTTTTTCTTAGTTTCTATGCATTAAAAGAATATTGTTTCCTTTACACAAGATAATAAAAACTCGAATACAATCCTACTAATGGAACCTTGGTAAACAACTTGGTATTAGAATGAAAATGGGAAGAAAATATTGGGTACCAGCTTCAATATTATTACCATGAATCCTGTTTAGAGAAATGCAATTTGTGATGGTTATTTGTAAACATTTATACAATGTTTTTTTTTAAGTTGCGATTGTGGTTCCTCTACTATGTTAAATAAATTGTCATTTTTTATTGTAACACTTTTAATTTCGAGGTTCTCGGATGGAGACCGCGCCCCGCAACACGCAGCGTGGGATGACCCCCAACGAGGTGGAAAGACGACCTGGTGAACGTCGATGGGCGTCGTTGGATGAGAGCGGCATGTGAAGGCTCGTTGTGGAAATCTAAGGGGGAGGCCTTTGTTCAGCAGTGGACATCTGGAGGCTGATATGATGATGACTTTGATTTAATACTTTTCATCCATTAGTAATCAATAAAAATCAGCAAAAAGAATTGTCAATAGGTTAATTTAGTAGGAACGCAGTGAAGTTGTTGCGACAGCTTCACGTGAGATTGAGTCATGGCGGGCCGAGTGGCTCGTATCGAAAGGGGGTTTGCCAAGAAACTGTCGGTTCACGGTAACTGATCGAAATTATTATAACAACATTGTTTGTAATAATATTAATATATATGCTGTCGAATTATAGACGAAATGGACCGTGTACCATAAAACCACATTGCTGACGGGCTTGTGGCGAATCCGCCAAGGATGTAGGATTTCTGAAATGATTTAGGATTTAAATTGAAAAAACATAGCCTTTTTTATCGTTTTATTGGACGCATACATTGTATACATGAATAGTAATGTCTTAGGTTTTCACGATTATTACTCATTATAATAAAAAAAAGTGGTCGCAGGATGCAGCATCGAGCTGTCAGGATAATCAAAAATCTAAAATATATGCGATGTAATCCGTTTAAAATTGTTTTATTATAATGTATGGTGCCGTGTGCCGGCTCAGAATACCACCAGCTCATCTCCTCCCGTGGGTGTCGTAAAAGTCGACTAAGTGATTAGCCAGAGGATAGGCAGCAGCGTCCTTCGAGTACTTTAACTACTCAACTGCAATCGCCAACCCTTATGCCAAGCGTGGCGATTATGGCAAAACCTCCCAATGAGCCTACAACATACCCATATCGGTCGTTGTGGTGATCTTTGGGGGAGGCCTGTGTCCAGCAGTGGACTTCATTACTAGGCCGAAATGATGAACGATGATGAATTGAAAACCGTATAACCGTAACGTTTTGGTTATAGAGAGGCTGCATAAAATCATCGATACATTGTAACATAATGGTAAGCAATACGAAGTAATTGTACCATATCTGTTCGGCTGATCGCGAATAATGTCATCCGTTTGTCATTTTGTCATTTAAATAAACGCTTTACGGTTATAAACTCTGAACATTTATTATTAGTAATTTATGACTTCGATAAATATGCTACATGTTGGTGGAAACCCCAATATTATGTTCATTTCCTGATGATTTATTCATTTGTTTTGGCGCATTTAATAGTCATCAGTTGTACACGTCAACAAAGGCTAATGGTGATGTGATTATCAGTTAAATGGAGTCCTTTCCTGTTACTTTTACGGTAAAAGAAGGAATTTCTTTTCACGTAAAAGTAACGGGAAACGGGAAAGGACATAAAATTTTGCCCCTCTCTAAGATTTCTCCAAACGTGCCGTCTATGTACCTAGATTATAAAATTGTTATAATTAGATGCGTTCTACATCTAATTATAACAATTTTATTCTAACTTTATTGATTTAATAAATTTATACGCGAGTGTAAATGGATAAGCTGTTCATATGGGTATTTTGCTCGAAGAGTTGGTTAAATGATTACTTGCCATGCTATGTGAAATAATTCCACGCATTGAACTAACATGTTAGTGACGCAACTAAATATGTATGAAAAATGTATGCGTTCCGTGCGTGGAATAATTTCACTTGCAATACGCGAGTATTTCACTTACCATACCACGAGTAAGCAACCTGGGCAGGAATGTAGGTATTAAAAAAAAATTATATATGATCTTATCTTTCGAGGTTACTTGGAGTCTGCGTGCTCACATCGAGTAACCAAGGAAGACGGTGGCGCACACGTGGTAACGTGCCACCGTGTGCGCAGCATAGCGCACGGTGAGGCTTGGGGGGTTCCTTTAGATTCCCCCCTAGGAATGCCGGAATGCCTGGAGGGTGACCTTTTTACAGTCACCTTCCCTCCGCTAGAGGGGGTGACCGCTTTGCAGTCATCCCCTCCGTGATGTGCTTAAAGGCGTGGCACCAATGGGCGACTCTAGCGTGATCTTACGAGGACCCGGAGCCCCCCTTCGGTGCCGAAGATGACTGCTCCAGTGGTTTTAGCCGGTAGAAGTCCGGCCCCCCTATATACCCCTTCACCCTTCCCCGGAGCGATGGAAGTTCAAGCAGAATTTGCACTGGACACCAATAAAAAAAATGATTTTCCTTAGTATGTTCGTAACTAAGCAGCAAAGAGATTGTTACTGAATAAACAATCGAATAAATCGAGAATTGTGCAATCGCGTATTCGATTGTCAATTTATTCGTCGTTACTGAATAATAAATAAATGATAGTTAAGTCGAATACAATCACGACCAGCGTGCACTACAATCTACATGGTGACGTCCAATATGAACCGCACCCAACGCGCTCCACAGTCGACTTTATGTCACCGATTATGAATCACGCCTTTACAATTGAAAATACATCGATGATTAAGAATAGCGCGCTGCCTATTGTGCCCACCTCACTGTACGCGATGTATCAACTAATAATCGAATAACATTCGATTCAATTCGAACGTTTTAAGTAAAGATTGTCCATCGCTAACGTAATCGTTGCATGTACTCATTAGCTGTAACCTTTTGGCAAATAGAGACGTCCGAAAACGTTGACTTTCCTGATAATTTAATTTTTTGCTTTAGCTTTGATTGTATTAAAATACTAGTTTTACCCTGCCACGCGTTGCTGTGGCTAGATGGACATAATTACAGAATGAATTTAATTATGAATCTATACAAATAAATAAAATTGAAGTGTCTGTTTGTAATGTCAAAATAACAGCTTTTTACTAAATGCATATGAAAGTGTATACGGTACCTACAACAAAAAAGCTATTTGTATTTTTTTTGTCTGTTTGTTCCTGCTGATCTCCGAAACAGGGACTTTCACTAGAAAATTACTGATGTTATAAGGAATAAACTTAGGCTACCTTTATTTTAGAAAAAAAAAATTAGGATTTCGTGCAAAAAATAAAACACTTGAAATCCAATATATACATATTCTATGTCAAGTGTCTATGCCGAAGTACTCTAAATTATATATTAATAATCCACTTTGTTTTAAATTAAACGGCGGGTGAAACCGCGGGTCCCAGCTAGTAAATAAATAAAATATGAGTCCCCTGATTTAATCAAAACATGCGCGTATATGAATGTGCAAAAATTTCAAAACGATCGGTAAAGACCTTTAGGAGATTTGCGATTTTGAACAAACGAACATAATTTTTATATATATGATAGATAATGTTTTAATTGTTTCAGGACTGAACTATTTGAGGCTATGTCGGGTCACCATGGGGCGAAGTGGTAGTGCAATGGAGGTAAGTACTGAATTTATTTAAATTAAAAATATTAATACGGTTGTGATAGTAGGAATGTGAACAAATCTTATGGAAGTGGAACGTTTATTCTTTCCTACTCCTCCATTTTCTTTTCTGATTAATTTTGTTGTGGTTTCTTTGATTCTGATTTGATTTTGATTTTGTTCTTGGACAGTTCTTCATTTCTCTGGGACACACCGACCTTCATTGGTCGGTGTTCTTTTCGGTGGTCGCCATTATATATCCTGGATTACATGAGTTGCACTGGTTGGGAATAAGTGGCGGGCTTGACCCAAATAAAAGAATAAAAAACTCTTATGCCAATTCAGTTATTAATCAAACAATAGAAATCACTGCTTTTCGAAAATTTTATTAAAACCTCTCAGTTCACGAATAGTTTATTCAAAAGGTGCCTCATAATACGAGTATATGTGGTCTGATAATAATATTTGTAGATGGATAATATCTAATACTTGGCCCAGACCATAGCTAGTCCTATAAGCGTAGATACAAAAAAGTACTTACTTAAAGTAGTTATTTTTTTAAACAATGTATGTAGACTAGTATTTCTTCTGTATTGTGGGTACAGTTTACAGACTTTAGTCTTACATACCCAATTCAGCTGAAAATCAGTTATCTGCAGCATTAGCTGAGTTGTGGCCTTTTAAACACGCAACTCCACACCAGCCTTGCAATATTAAAAGTATGAGGAGGTATTCGTATTGTTATGTATTATCATTCGTTTTATTTTTTTACGTTTACCTACTTTTTCCTTTTTGTTTATTTCTACTATGTTTGAGCTGTACCTTATAGTGTGTTGGTTTCTGTGTTGTTTAATAAAATTTATTTATTTCTTTCTTTCTTCTATCCAAGCACCCAGACCTGAAAGAAGTATCTGAAGGTCATACAAATATGCGCACCGGGCGGGGATCGAACCCGAGACACGTAGCGCAGAATACCGATCGCTTAGCTGCTATGCCAACGACGCCGTCATAACATCGGGCGTAGCAGCTAGCATATGACATCGACCAAGTGATTAATGAAGATATTATTTGTAATGCCCGGGTATTAGGAATTATAACAAATAGAATCGAGAAATATAAATAGTTTAATTTACTATCCTGAAGAATTTGGGCCAATCACTGTCCCAGTAGGTTTAGGTGCGGCTAGGGTGCCATTGGTCCACCTCAGTGCTGTGAACATGTATACAGTATATACAAAAGCTTCTTGTGCAATATTGAACATAATAATTCATTCATCATATTTATAAATAATAATTCAATATTGCCAAATTTGATTGGTTATTCATACTGTCTGGATATTATAAATAATGTCCTTATTAATGACTTGGTCCATAGTATATACAGTACTATGCACATTATGTATAATTATTATCGTTGTACAACAAAAACCATAAACAAAATATTATTTTCTCACGAGCTGATGAATGCATGATGCTTGTCATATTAAATACTTTCCGCGCAACGAGTCGCGGGTTCGAGCCCCGCACGGAACATTATGTATGATCTACAGATAGTTGTTTCGGGTCTGGTCTGTTTGTGCATGTGAAATGTATGTCTTTAAACTGTACCCAGGATACAGGAGACACAGTAGCGAGGGGAAAGGTTTAAAAAAAAATTATACAATAAAGAAAAGTAGACATTCCAAAATATTTAAATGAAGTGGAAGAGACGAGAATCGATTCAAAGTCAAAGAGTACATATAGATACGGACTTCGTCAGAAATTTAAATGTTCACATGCTAATTAGGCGTCGTAAAGTAATGTTCGACCGCTGGTGCTGTAATCAAGCAAAGGAATAATATTAATGTTCCTTTATGGAGTTGACTGTGAAATTGTTTGATCGATTGAAACGATCGAGTGGGCTAATAGTATGGTAGATAGACATCGAAGTACGAGTAATAACAACTATTCGTATAAACATTTATGTAAGTGGTAGAATTAAGACTATAGATAGAAATTCAAATGTTCACATGCTAATTAGGCGTCGTAAAGTAACGTTCGATCGCTTGTGCTGTAATCAAGCAAAGGAACAATATCAATGTTCCTTTATGGAGTTGATTGTGAAATTGTTTGATCGATTGAAACGATAGAGTGGGCTAATAGTATGGTAGATAGACATCGAAGTACGAGTCATAACCACTATTTGTATAAATATTTATGTAAGGGGTAGAAATAAGACTATAAATTATGTTGGTTTAATGGTGTACGTGAACGTGGGGAACAGTGAACGTGAATGGACGTGTGGCTACTGGCATGTATCCTTTTTGCGTGTGCTGGAATGCGTTTACTATGGATATCACTTATCAATTATGAATGATGACATACGAAACAAGAGGTGACAGTGTTACAGCTGTTTTTTATAATTATTACACTACATTTGAATTCAATTGTCTTCTTCTATATATTGTCTAATACTATATACTTACCTATTACTATTAATCCGTTTTGTTATTGTTATTATGTTTCTTCAACAAATTACGAAGGCTGAAGCCGGAGGATGCAAAAAAAACCAATTTACTTAGAACTAATTTATTAAAATTAAGTTTTACAATTATGTCTAATCTAATGAAGTGATAATTGGTCGATGGTTGTACCAAGAATGAATAATCGTGGAAACAAATGTTGCAACCAGGTCCCACGGTCGGATTTGCTGCGTCGGCGCCTTGTGCCTGCCCATTGTCGCGATGCGCAATAATGGTGTCATGTAGTCACCGATCCTAGTATTACACCGTCGCGTATTATCAGCAATCCTTATGTTACACAGTATCGTAACATCTCCCCCCGTAGAACAGCAACTATTTGTTAACTGCTGTTAAAAATGTTGGTGTAAGATCATTGAGATCTATTCTTATTTCAGCTGGGTTGATGTTCCTCTTTGGTTCTTCTTGAGAATATATGTCCTGGGTGGCATCCATTCCTGTAGATGCAGAGGCAATCTTGTTATCTTTATTTCTCACACAATATCGCCGGTACATTAATGCAATGGTAATAACACCTGCACTTAGCAGTAATAGATATACAGGTATAGTAGTATGATAGATGCTTCCATCGGATATCTGGTTAAGTTTTACTGGAGGCTGCACTGAAACTTTCTTGTAACTATCATGTAGGCTCTCGAGATTGATTGAGTTGAGCTGTACTGATGATTCCACAGTCCTTGATATGGTGTTCTGGTCCAGTGGAGACTGTATTTTAACTACATGTCCTTTAATTCGGTTGTCAACGTTAGCGATGGTGAACTCTGCTGTTCTTATAAAACAGTCTTGAGGTATTGTAGCCAAGTAACTTCCTTGAAGCGTTTTAAATTGTTCCTGCCCGCAGGACGTCTGTACTTTCGTTGGAATTGGGAAACTCAGCGCGTAGTGTTTTTCATCAAGTTGTTCTAGAGCTTGCTTGTTTAAGATGACTGGTGTTAATGTACAGGAGTTGAGATGCTGTTGAGTAATAAGCTGCTGTACGCAATCTGGTTTATCTATAATTTTATAACCAATTTCCTCTTCGCAGAGGTACCATGAATTTAGCTTCGGACATTCTGTCTCTATGTACATAGAATATGATCCCTGAATTGCTATGTAAGGTGAGGTAGGGATAAGGGCCATGTTATTTTTGTTAGGAACTATGGATAATTTGTATAAGGTATAGGTTCTAGGTAAGGCAATCGGTACCTTTATGACTATAACTATTTTCTGATCAATATAATATGATCCTAACTTTAAAATATTATAGTACTCTCTAAGATCAATATCAATTATTTCATCTTTAGAGTATAATAATCCTAATTTACTTATCATATTTTTAAGATTAACTAAACTAATCGTAGAATGGGTAGTGCTTGATGCACGCATAAAAGCTATCATAAATTCAATTTTATTTAATTCGTCAGATAGGGTCTCAATGTTATCGTTTAAAATTAGTAGGTACTGTGCTAAATGGGCAAATTGAACTAAATCTGCCTGCTTAGAAATATCTTGGTTTATAATATGGTTAAGTTTTTTAGCAAGAATATTCTGGTTATCCACTATATTTTTTAATACATTAGAATGTTTCAACATCCATTCCTTAGTTAAGCTTATATGGCTGTTAAGTTCCGTTTCTAATATATTATCATTAGTCTCTAAAACTCGGATGGCATTATTATATTTTATTGCGTCTGTGTAATCTAAGTTGCCTGAAATGCTCTTAATTATTGATCCTAATCCATCAATGAGTCCTCGTTTAATTCGACTAGGCTTAAAACTCTCTAACTGTAAGGATATCTTTTCAAGTTTGTCCCCGAGGTAACTAATATGGGGCTCAAAAAGTGATAATGTTTTATTGTTAATTAATGGTCTAAATTGACTTAACTGTAATTTAACTGAATCGACCTTTGACTGGATGTCTTCCAGATCAATGTGTAGGAGAAAGGAATGGTAATGAGACACGACTTTTGTGGCTCCTAGTTTAAATGGAAGTAATCCGGGTCCATCTTCTAAGGGCTCAAGTAATATGTCCTCCGCTCGGACCAGGTGTAGTAATATCATCAGTGGTATTCTGTAACAATCGGTTTGTGTTAGGTGTTCGTTTAAGACGTGATTTGGCAACGGGACCGCGTTTCTTTTTTGTATATATATGGATAGGTAGGTCAGCCAACACTGTATCATGCGTATAACGGGGCGCGAGTTTTTGTCTATTAGCTAACGGGTTCTTGACAAATACTTGTTGGTCTGACTCATAATCTTTTTCGGGTTCCCTATCTTTATTCCTATTCTCAATTAACTCCGTGCGCCTATGCAGAGATGTTTCGTTTATAGCTTTATATACCTTGGACATCTTATCTCGATGTTCTTGCATGTATTGCTGAAGCAAGTGCACAGATAAATCTATATCTAAGGGGTCACGAGGGTCTGTATGACCAGTAATTACTTCAAGTGGTCTGCATTTTGTGAAACTATGTATACTGCTGTTATACGCCAGTATAGCGTATGTCATAAGATTAACAACTGGTTCACTACGATTCTGTACTTTAAATATCCTTAAATGCTCTAGTAAAGTGGAGTGTAAGCGCTCCACCATCCCATTATCATTGGGAGTATGTGCCAATGTTTTATGATGTTGAATCTTATGAACTCTGGTAAATTCAGTGAATAATTGGTTAGTGAATTCGGGCCCCTGATCTGTGACTATGGATACAGGGACGCCGTGATGAGAACAAAACTGTAAAAAGGCTTGAACTACGCTGACTGCTGTGCCATCTCTAAGGTGATATGCTTGGGCGTACTTAGAAAAAGCGTCAATGATAGTTAAATATTTCTCGTTTTGGGCGGTAAATAAATCTGAGTGAACTATTTCAAAAGGTTTTGACGGTGGTGGAACTATGCAGAATCTTTGCTTAATCGGGTTTCGGTCATATTTCGCTTGCCCACATATATTGCATTCATTAATATATTTGGAAATTTGCTCTCTCATTTTAGGCCAATAATACTTATGAGACAAGGCTAAATGACACTCCGCAATACCACGATGATTTGTTTTACCTTCGTGGTATTTCTGAATAACCTCTTGTTGCCTCAGATATTCTTTTACATTTTCTACTTCGACTTTAGTTAACACAAGATTCATAGCAGAGTTCTTAAACTTTTCTTGAATTATTGGAACTATTTTATACATTGCTAATGGGGGGTGTATTATAATTCCTGTCTTGACTTTGGGATTTGCGAACTCTTTAATAGCGTTTATTACGTCCTCTTCGAGATTGGACTCGGAGAGTTGGATAGAAGTGCGGGTATGAGTCTCAAATGGCTTAGAAACGGCTGGCCGTTTCTTTATATCTCCTACTATTGTTAAGCATATTTGTCTATTAAACTTATTTAATGGTTCGTCTGAAATTGGTATTTCTAGTATTGGATTTTCAGCACTAGTATGGGCTGTGAGCGTGGAAGAGCTGGCTAGAGATGGTGGTTTCTCAGATACGTTAACCATTATAGAACTAGTTTCTTCGTTATTAATTTCTATTCGAGACAAAGCGTCCGCATTCGTATTACTTTTACCCTGTTTATAGATGACAGTATAGTTATATTCACTAAGCTTAAGTCTCCAACGAGTTAATCTCGAGCCAGGTTCTTTCAGACTCATAATCCACTGAAGCGGTTTGTGATCTGTAATAATTTTGAATTTACGTCCGAATAAATAAGGCCGAAAATATTTAGTTGCCCAAACTATAGCTAACAGCTCCTTTTCTATTGTACTATAATTTATCTCGCTAGTGTTTAATGTCCGTGAGGCATAGGCTATTGGTTTATCTGACCCTACAGGTCCTTGTGATAGAATGGCTCCTATTGCTAAATTGGACGCATCTGTTGTAAGTAAGAAATCTTTATTAAAGTCAGGATATTGCAAAATTGGATCATTGATTAACAGTGTTTTACATTTCTCGAAACAATCTACATAGCTAGTGTCATTGTACGTTATTTTAGATCCTTTCTTCAGACATTGCGTCATCGGCTTAGTGATTTTTGCGAAGTCAGGAATGAACTTCCTATAGTACCCCAGTAGGCCTAAAAATCTTTTAATCTCTGTAGCTGTTTTAGGAAGTGGGAATTTGTGAATAGCAGCGATTTTATCAGGGTTTGGTTTAATACCGTCTTTACCGATTATGTGTCCAAGATAGGCTGTTTCTAACTTTAAGAACTCGGACTTGTCCAGTTGAATTTTAAAGTTGGAGTCTCTGAGTCTTTTAAGAACTTTCTCTAAATTAACTATATGTTCCTGTAAACTGGTGCTGAACACTATTATATCGTCTAAATATACAAGACAGATAGAATTTTGTAGGTCACTGAGAACATGGTCCATTACCCTTTGGAAAGTTGATGGTGAGTTCTTAAGTCCCATTGGCATACGTAAAAACTCAAAGTGGCCATGCTCTACATTAAATGCTGTTTTAGTTATATCATTTGGGTTCATTTCAACCTGATAAAATCCACTCGCAAGGTCAAGAGTTGTAAAGTAGTGACAGTTTCCTAACTTATCTAAAACATCTGTTATATTGGGAATTGGGTACTTGTCATCAACAGTTTTTTCGTTGACCTTTCTAAAATCTACTACGATTCGCCATTTGACTTTACCGGACGCGTCAGCTTTTTTTGGGACCACCCAAATAGGTGAACTCCAAGCCGAATCTGAAGGACGAATTATTCCCTGTTCCAGCATCTTTGTAATTTGACTACGTACCTCTTGGCGATGTATGAAAGGATATCTGTACGTTTTAGTGTAAACCGGGACTTCATCTGTAGTGCGTATGCTATGTTTTATTTTATTAGTAAAGGTAAGTGGTTCACCTTCTATGTAAAATACATCAGCGTATTGTGAAATCAAAGATGTTAAATTAACTCGCTCCTCTTCATTTAAGTGATCGGTGCGTAATCGAGATAATACTTCCTCTACCCGAGGTCGAGGTGATTGTTTAGTACACTCTACATTATATGACTCTGCCCTAATAGGTTGGTCCATGGAAAAAATTAAGTCATTGGATGTCGGATTAACAATTTCTAGATAGCCACGTCTATCTTTTACACTAGTAATGCACTCATGTATGCAACAGTTTGAAATTATTTGGTCAGAGACTAATGCATCACCGTCTCGTATATTAACTGGGACTTTAACTAACTTCGATGAATTAGCTGGGATTACACCTTCATATAAATTGCAATTACGTGAATTATACATTGCTATTGGGTTAACTGCGCGCTTCGTTATTAACCTATTATTCTTAAGATCAATATTGGATTCCCATTTATTTAATAGATCTAAGCCGATCAAACCGTCAAAGTAATCATGAAACTTGTAAATGTAAAACGTTAAGTCGTTATCATCGTTGAATTCCTGGAAACAAGGTAAGTTAATAGAATAATCATTACGGCTAGTAGCATGCACATTTGTTACCTCAAAAGGATCATAATTCCACGGTAAGTATGAATAATATTCTTTTACAGCTTCAGGACTAATGAAGGATTGATTTGCTCCTGTGTCGATCAGCAGTTTTAACGGCGGATCTGAAACTTCTATATAAGGTAAGTAACGTTGTGTTTGTAAATTTATTTCTATTTTAATTCGCTTATAGTCGGACCCTTCTGAAAATCCTCCTGGTTAGAAGATGCCGGATTCACAGCAGGTATCTCTTCGAATGTGGTATCATTGATATCTGAACGTGAGGCTAGCTGTTGGTCCATATATGTGTCATAGTAAGTATAGTCAGGTTGTTCGTAACAGTCATACTCTTCAAGGTTATTATCGTAATAAGGCTCATACAGATAGGGATAATCATAGCATTCGTTAAAATTCATTTCTCTACTCCTAAAATAGTTGGAAGGGGGTGGATTACCGTGCCTGGACCAATCATGACCGCGGAACGGCATTGGTTTTGGTACAAAATGCGATACGCCACTCATTGGTTTTGGTGTGTCATTAGCATTTGGCCCTTTAGGTTGATTCCTAAATGCATTATTTTGTGGATTATAATTTGGAGGACGACTACCGAATATCTGTTGCGTGCGCGAAGGACCTTGGTATTGTTGAAATTGGTTAAAACTTGGCCTCCACATTTGCGGTGGACGTTGCGGTGAAGGTGTCATTACTGCGTTTGGTCGGAAAGGACTGGGCATGTTAAAATTGACTGGCTTTTGCATAGGTATAGCTGCGTGCGGCATGACAGGACTGAATGGTTTAATCAAAGAATTAGGTAACTGAGGGTATGGTTTCTTAACTGGTAATTGTTCATTACGCTGTTGTAAATAGAGAGTATTCATCTCTTCATGAACAAACTCTAACGCTTTTTCTATCGTGTCCGGTCGCATGCACCTAATACGTGACCCTAAGGGATCACGAAGGCCTCGCAAATAAGATTGCAACGTTAACTTTTTATAAAGAGAACGCTTAGAGTCTATTGTACTTTGAACCGTTTCATGCAACGTAACGTAAGTCATAATAGTAGCAAATAAGGTTTGACACTTTTCGTAAAATTCTTGGGGTGTAGAGGAGCCTTGATTTAATAGCGCCATGTCGTTATATAGCGAGGTCTCATCGCGTTGATCAGAGAAATTATTCACTAGTGAACTGCGTATGCCTTCCCAGTTTTCCGGAACGCCATTAGTGTTAATCAAACGCGCTGCAGGTCCGGTGACCTTATTTAAGATTCCATTTAAAAGTGCTAAATTTGCTAATTCACTGCCTGGTTCACTTGAGATATAAGCTCGAACTAACTGGTCACATAGCCTAATAAATCTGGTAAGGACATTCGTGTTCCCATCGAATTCGGGTACCATACGTAAAGCTTTATAAATATTTTCTATTGCCGCCATTTCTGTTGGTAACTCTATTAACTCACTAATATTAAGTTGCCTAATTGTATCAAATAAGTTTGACCTTGATGATCTATCTAACCTAGGGGTCCTCGATTGCCTGGGATGGAAAATCTTGGATATTTATTACTAAAAGGTTAAGGATAAAAGGAAGCAACTCAAGAACGATTCTAGAGTACTTACATGTACATAATTGGTCCCTCTGCGGTATCTATGTCTTGATACACCTCCTGGCCGCAGCTTCTGTAGATTCAGATACTCGTACGGTGCTTGATAGCCACCCGGGTGACCCGCGAGTCGCGATCTTAGTATCGATCCTATTTATTACTCTCGCGAACCGGCCCGCGAGTATCCTACCGACTGCGCCAATTACGAAGGCTGAAGCCGGAGGATGCAAAAAAAACCAATTTACTTAGAACTAATTTATTAAAATTAAGTTTTACAATTATGTCTAATCTAATGAAGTGATAATTGGTCGATGGTTGTACCAAGAATGAATAATCGTGGAAACAAATGTTGCAACCAGGTCCCACGGTCGGATTTGCTGCGTCGGCGCCTTGTGCCTGCCCATTGTCGCGATGCGCAATAATGGTGTCATGTAGTCACCGATCCTAGTATTACACCGTCGCGTATTATCAGCAATCCTTATGTTACACAGTATCGTAACAAACATGTAAATAAATCCTACGTATATAAATAAATGTCCGTGAATCACAAACAGTTTGGTTGAAAACCAGCGTCAGGCAGCCGTCTGACATATGCTGAACCAAATCCTTTTTGGCGAACCCTGAGGCACATTTCAACTTTCTTAGTTTTTTCTTTTGTAATTGTGTAATTAATTGTATGTGTGTTTCATTTTCGACCAAATAAATAATTTCTTTCTTTCTATATTTATTTATTTCCATAACAATAAGCTTACAGTTCAAAATAAAACCAAAACGCTTATATGTCGTGTCAAGTTATACAACCATAACAAAAAACGTAAAAGTACCAGTCACAAATTAATTAATTAATGTTTCAATTATTGTAACACTATAAATAATTCATTAAATTTTCAATTACTTTACATGTAAAAAAAATATGTTAAGATTACATCAATATACCTACCCTCAAGATTATTTAATAAAATGCAAATTAATACGACAAGATAATATAACTTAAATACAACATCATATTTTTAATCACAGCATGGGTTCTATCAAAGAATATGCCTGTATCTGTATTATTTTGTAACATTTTGTTTATAAAAACAATTGCTCGAGCTGTAGGGCTACTACTAGTATGTGAAAAATGTCATGATGATGGACAAGCAAGAAGCCGATGCTGCCGTCGTCCAGCGCCACGCATATATTGATCGGGTATAAATGGATATAGCCCCGCACAGATGGAACTTTGCTGTTTAACAGCAGATAAGCAGTCACTGTTAAAAATACTGTTTCGTACAGTTATTTAGATTTAATATTTAAATATAGCGCGCTGAAAGTTGGGTTCTTTGCTGGTTGGTTGTTTGGTCACGCCATCGTTTTCTAAGCCAATCAGAACGTCTTTCTTATGAAAATACAAATGCGTTATCCCGCTTCCTCATTCGGCTGCGCAAACGCACACCTGACCCGTAAGAATTGCATCTCTCGCTTGCACTGGTTAGAGGAAGCCATTGTGCACGTTACCTTCGAACAATCAAAATCTATTAATTAAGAAAATTTAGTTTAAGAGTGTGTGAACTGCGACACCGCGAACAGAACCTTTACTTTGAACTTGAATCTATGGTGTAGTGCGTACCTACGTGGAATATCTGAATACTCAACATATTCAACTATTGCTGGCGGCTTCATACCCACATCGAAGAATAAAGGTTAGTGGGAAACGTATTATATTCTGATATGGTTTGGATACTCATACGTGACCATTCATCGACCAGCTGAAAACGGCGATCGGTAATCCCTTCGTTTTATCGTGTTTTTTCTTTTCGTGGATTGAACTTATGAAAACGAATAAAACTATCCGAATCGGGTTCGTTACAAATACATTACAAAAATTGTGAACTTTATTTCAAGAGCACAATCAGCAAATCCTTTAGTTAAAGTAGTTTTATTTGAAATCCTTTTGTTAAATTATGTTATTTATTAATATATTATATAGCGCCCCGCGAAACTTTATTTGAAAAGTACAATCAGCATATTATAGACATCGCGTTCATTAAAATTAAGTTGGAATTTCATATTTTCTAAAATAACTAAAAAAGGAAGTTGCTATTCGAGCACAACAACAAAAATGGTTTAAAATCTACTGATAATCCGGTACTGGGTATCCATGTGGTGTCCGGATTATGAATATAGCACCACTCCATCTCCTCCCGTGGAGGTCGTAAAAGGCAACTAAGAGACTCTAAACCAGAGGGATGGGCAGCAGCGTCCTTTCTGTGGAACAGTAGCCATTCTGCGCTCACCAACCCACCTGCCAAGTGTGGTGAGTACTGGTAAATTCCCCCCAATATGATGACACAGTTGTGGAAATGTATGGGTGAGGTCTTTGTTCAGCAGTGGACGTTGTATGGCCGATATGATGATGAACAAGCAATACCATTTCCTGATGGACGTACACTTCCAGTGTTAAGTGCAAATACACAAAATACAAAGTAATTTCTTGGTACAAGTGTTTACAATGCAATGCGTTGTTGGTCTACTTTATTCACGGTTGGCGATGTGGCCAATCGATCCGCTTTCTGCGCTACGTGTCGCGGGTTCGATCCCCGCACGGAACAGATACGGGTCTAGGATTAGGATTATTTAGGATAGTTTCGGGACAAACACCTAGTTGTGCATCTGTGAGATTTCTATCTGTAAACAATATCCATGATACAGGAAAATTCTAGTATCTGTCATCTCATATCTTCGTTTTTAGAAAAGAAAGAAAGAAACATAATTATTATTCTTACAAAATTGTGGAACAAACCGCAATTATCAAAAAAAAAAACCACGTGCGTCCATCATACTGACTCACATTGTAAATATCTCTCTTTTAACTAGGAAATAAAATCTCTTAGTGCACAACCAAGTTCGCTAACATCCATGCTTCAAGCATGCATAGACATAGTTTTACTTGGAACGTTTATCCCATTCGTCATGTAACCACTTGGGAGTAATTTAATATGTGAAGCGATCTCTTTTAATGAACGCGAATATTATCCTCCTATCTTATTTATGTAACATGTGTTCTATTCACTGTCGACGTTTTATATTTTGCGATGTTTAAGTTTGAATCGAGTTGGCATAACTTTGTCAATTTACCAAATTCCTAAGAGTCTTACTACAAAAAAATAAAACGTTGTTTATACTTAATGTTGTTTTGCCCCTATTTTTCATTCGGTTTTAAGGATCTAATAATTTGATCTAATAATGACACGATGGCACGGCCGCTCGGTGAGGCTACTCGGCCATGCTTTTCGTATAGACTCACGTGACTGGGACGACCGACAATCGAATCATGCGTTAGACTACCGGAGCCCCCTGGTACCTTCGAAATACTTATGGCCGATGACGATGGAATCACCTTATACATGGAAGTACACAAGAAGAGACTCGCCCAGTCTCGTTCAAACTGACTTGTATATTGTCCTCGCCACAGAGGTTCGTCGCGATGACCCATTAAATTTCCACCAACCCTCCCCCATCCCTTGCTCGAGCCCTCCCAGCTTAAGCCAGAACCTAACTTTAACTAAACCCCTAAAAAAATATTAAGTAATACCGATTCAGCAGTCTCTCAGTATGATCCCTCGGCAACGCCCTAAGCTGAGGTCCGAGCCTCACAGCAGGCACGCCTAGCTGCAGTTGCTTAATTCATAAGTTTTATGCCTGACTGGAGGCCTTTTGGGTTCGCCAGATTGCCCGGTTAAGCAGTGACAGCTCCCTGACTTGCATACGTTTCTCGTATATATACAAAAAAAGACCGCCTCTCCACCCCGATTTTTGCTCGAGCCGCCCAGCCACCGCGCTAGTAAACATAAAAATCTTCTAAAAATATTTAGATAATATAGATCCAGCTACCTCAAGTTTGATCCCAAAGCAATGTCCTAAACATAGTTTCGAGTCTCGCAGCGGGCGCCCTTACCTATGTTGCTTAATCCATAAGGAGGCCCAGCCAGACAAAACTCTTTTCAGCTTCTTTAGATTGCCCAGTTGGTCAGTATCAGCTCCCGAAGCGACTGCGAGAAGCACACAGTAAATAAAATGGAGGACTGTTTGTCCTACTGTTTTTCTGTCAATTTACATGGGGTCGGTATGTGGCAATGATGTAAGCAATGGTGCGACCACTCTGTGCATCTACTTGGCCACGTGATCGACCAACCGCTGAGAAGCGCGGGTCGCGGTGCCGGCGCGGGCGCTTCAGTGGGCATTGTATTGTGGCCGTGGCCGGGTTATGCGATTGATCACATGATGATGCATATGTGACATTTAACCTATTATATTATTATAAAAAAAGAACAAGCATACAAACATTTATCATTGAAAATTAACCATTACCAACAAGAGTAATTTACCATGATGGCTTTCGCCATTGTTAGTTTTCTGGACGTCCTCGTATTTTCTCTTACTAGATCAGTATTATTTCCCGACAAATACGACTGACATAAAAGTAGCCGTTATGAGCCCATTAAATGCATAACGTTGTCCGGTGTACGATTTTCATACATAGGATAATAACATTCTACTTTTATGGAATAAACAACGATTCGAACAAAGAGAATGTGTTTGAATTTAGAATATGTATCAGATTATGTTAGTGTGAAAAAACTGTGTTGGCTACCTCCTTTTTAGGTAAAGGGTTGAATAAAAGGTATGGTCAATGAACTTTGTAAGCAGATGTAGATGTGATGCAGAATAGATTGTTCTAATAGTTGAAATGTATGCTTTACATATTATCTTAACAAAAAGCTAGACAAACTATTTATCTATAAAGGCGTCATTCTACGCAGCTCCAAACTTAACTAATTAAATAATGGCAGAAAAAGTGCGTACGTCATCCTGCGACCATGAAAGCTGCAAAGTGTTCGTAACGTTAGGGAAATCAAAAATATATATCTATACTCTGTACAAATAAAAAAAGTGTTTGTTTGTAATGTCAAAATAAAAGCTTTTTACTAAATGCATATGAACGTATATACGGTACCTACAACAAAAAAACATTGTTTTTGTCTGTCTGTCGGTCTGTCTGTCTGTCTGTTTGTTCCCGCTAATCTCCAAAACTATTTCTACGTGACTTTCACTGGCAGATAGCTGATGTTATAAGGAATAACTTAGGCAACTATTATTTGAGATTTTTTTTTTTTTTTTTTTATATTTAGATATTTATACATTTTTAATAATTAGGATTTCGCGCAATGAAATTTTAAATCCATGATATCCAATATATATATACTCTATGTAAGTGTCTATGCCGAAGTGCTCTACATTATTTACAAAATATCTAATTTCTTTTAAATTAAATGGCAGGTGAAACCGCGGGTCACAGCTAGTCTATAATATGCGCGACGTATTACCGTTCAAAATAGTCTCATTTATAATAATAGCGAAATTATAAAAAAATACTGAGTAGGTACAAGACATACAATTCTAATCATGCTTATTTTTAAAAAGAAATCGACGCTGAATACCGGAGCACTTTACTTTCAGAACAGCTTCCAGAATAAAACATTCACGAAATAAATGAAATGTTCCAAGTTTCAACGCTTATATATCTGGGAAATATGGTTGAAAATAATGTATCATTATTAAAATGTCCCAGCACATTGAAATGAAAAAAATAACACAACTGAACCTATTCCAACTGCATGTTTGTTGGAATAACGCCAGTTACTTATAACCAGTTTAAATGCAGTCCTGATAGGGTCATGACTCGGGTCGTGAACTTGGCCATATCTCACTATTTTTACTTGCGGAGCGAGTTGAATTTTGAACAAATCCAAATCAACTTAAAACTGGGTTTCATTTGTTTATAAGAACATACATTACTGAATAGCAATGGTATTATTTTAAATTTTACAGAGAATTATTATGAAATTCCACCAAATTCATCAATCGTCAAAAAATAATTAATTATGGTCTAATCGAAAAGCTAACTATGTAATGTGTAATGTAACAAGTTCAAGACTAGTTGGAGAGATGATGCTTCTGAGGCTATAGGTTTGAAAGAAAAAAGGATTTTTGATGGCATAAATATTACCTAAGGTATTGTAACTATTTATCTAAATAAAAAACACAGTATTATGTCCCGTACGGATCGTGAGCGCTGAGTGAAAGCGTGAGGATCGGTTTGCGCAGTTGCATATCGCCAATTGCCGTGTGGTGCCGGCTCAGAATACTACCACCCTATCTCGTCCCGTGGGTATCGTAAAAGTAGACTAAGGGATTAGCCGAAGGATGGGCAGCAGCGTCCTTCGAGTATATTAACAACTCAACTGCGATCGCCAGCCCGCCTGCCAAGCGTGACGATTATGGCAAAACCCCCCAATGAGCCCACAACACACCCATACCGGTCGTTGTAGTGATCTTTGGGGGAGGCCTGTGTCCAGCAGTGGACTTCATTCGGCCGAAATGATATCGCCAAGCAGACCCAAAAATTACTTCTCCGTTGGTGAAAGGGCCAAGGCCATCGCTCCAGTATTTCAATCAGTGCCAGTTACAATAAGTGTGGGATCTCCATTTCATGTTCATTTCAGCCGAATAAAGTCCACTGCTGGACACATGGTGGGGAGGGAAAGATCGCCGCGACAACCAGTCTGGGGGTGTTGAGTGCTCATTGGGGGGATTTGCCATAATCACCACGCTTGGAAGGCGGCTTGGCAGTTGAGTCATTACTGTACTCAAAGGATGCTGCTTCCCATCTTCCAGCTAATCCCATAGTCGCCTTTTACGACACCCAAGGGATGAGATGGGTTGGTGCTATTCGTAGCCAGTACCACACAGTTTACATGACTACGCTAAACTTTGAAACTGGATTGATTCTGAAATACGTACAGCAATACGAAGTTACATATATTTCATAAGCGGGGATAGACCACAAATCAAGTTCTGATAACTTTATCAGCGAAATTATTTAGACGATAAGAGGTCCTTCAGAAATAAGCGTAACTTTAAGTAGTTTTTCATATTTTCCATTTTCATATAACGGAATTTTCACAATTCGATTTGTGTAGGGTTTTTAACCATGCACCCCACTTTTTTATTGGTGTCCCAGTCATCATGGCTATATCATGTCAGTATGGCCACAGGAGGGACGCTGATGCCCATCCCTCCGATTTTGAGTCCTTTAGTCGCCTTTTATTACATCCACGGGAAGAGATGGAGTGGTGCTTTATTCTTAATCCAAACACCACACGGAGACCGAACACCACACGTATCGTATAGTGTCAAATTAAATAAGATTTTGAAGAAATTTATATCGTGTGTTCTCTGGGACTTCATATTTTTTTATTTAAATGAGTTAATTGATTGTATCATGATTTATGTCAACATCCTGTACAGACTTTACAAAGAAATTGTATGATGTCTCTACAGACTTTGGTAAGAAGTGAGTTTATACCGATGGTTGACATGGAAAACCTTAGTTAACGGATGTCTAGGTAAATTGTAGGGTACCTTAAGTGCAACTCGCGAGACCAATTCATTGCAGTCAAATTACCATCACCAATTTGTGGAGGAACATCAAGTCCTTTACATGTCGTCACTTGAAGCATTAAACACGTTGTTTATAATGGACACCGAGGGGAAATCTTATTTGTATTATACGTAAGGCGCTTGGTAAAAGCTCTCTGGATACTTTCTGCCTTTTGTGAGTGTATCGCGTAGTGTGGACTCCATACCACACTGGCGAGTTCCAGGCAGTTTCGAGCTAGTGCGCTATACAACTGTTTCGGTGGTGGGGTGTACCAACCGGACCTGGAACCCGTGGTGGTTTCGTTTATAAACACGAATTCCACACACAATACACCCAGACCCGGAACAACTACCTGCAGATCATACAAATATTTGTTCTGTGCGAGTATCGAATGCAGCCACTGCACCGACCGTGCCGTCTAATGTAAGATATAATTCTGATAAGATACCAGTTTTGAACTGATCATGACAATACGAATTGTGCAGGAATTGTCAGAGTTACACTATGAGAATATTTTTTACACACATTATTGTTATTTACATGATCTATATAACTGTATACTACATAAGAAATAAGTCGTTATTCATTTTCAAATTACGACAACAGCTATTAACAAATTTACTTTATTTTAGAGAAAAAATATATTCTAAATCAGCCTTCAGCTCTAGTGACGGTCAAGTTTCGTCGTACCAAGGCTTAAATCTATATAGCCTTATTGGCTGCATTTTAATATCGAATATATCATAAGCCAATCAATGCTCACTGTTAAAATTAACCGTTTTACTCTTATCTAATTTCGGTTATGTAATCTATTATCGTTGTATGAGATAACGTGAAATATTAATGTTTCTAAGATAATTTACATAATACATAATACTTATAATCGGTTTAAACTGTCGATATCTGACAGAAATAACACTCAAAGACTAACACATCGTCCATAAATAAGATAATTACATTTTAACACTTATTAATTGTTCACAGTGTCGATCACTGACAACAACGTTATTATAGTTTGTACCAATTTAAAGAAGAAGATCCTCTGAGAAAACCAAGCATCTGAAGTCACATTGATAATGTGGTTACAAATACTGCAGTATTTATAACCACATTATCAATGTGACATTTGAAGTTAACTTTATTATCCACAATAACTCCAAGGTCTCGAACTTCACGTTCATATCACTTAGGGTGTCAAGTGGTGCTCCTTTAATGTTGTAAGAGGACGTATGGAGATGTTTTTCCATTGAATCTTATTTGATAACATTTTTATACATTGAGCTTCATGCGATTCAAAGTGCACCAGCGTTCAAACTTATCAATATACTATTGAATAAGATTAGTATCATCGTCTGATGTCAATATCGTGTAAATTTTCAAATCATCAGCAAACATTAGGCATTGACGGTGACTATTTCGTTGTGATATCAGCCAAAGAACGTCCACTGCTGAAGAAAGGCCTCCTCATAGATTTCCACTGCGAGCGGTTACATGCCGCTCGCATCCAACGACTCCCAGCGACCTTCAGCAGTTCGTCTGTTCATCGTTGGAGGTCGTCCCACGCTGCGCTTTCCGGTGATATCATTCATGAGGAGCGAAAACAGAACTGGAGGCAGTTCCTATACGTGCAATGAATGTGCTTATTTTTCCCTAAAGATCGCCATACGTGAAAAAATAAAGTAAAACACATACATTATTTTTCCTAGTATATTAACGCTAGACATTGAAAAGCGATAGTTTTTTTCATTACATTTTACCAGCTTTACTATTTTATAAAATAATGTGATGTTTATTTGACAGAAAAATAGTGAACTCAAATCTAGTTAAAAATGTGTACCATAGTGTACTCATTTGACAAATTCATGTATCTTTCTCATGCTACATAATAAAAGAGATTAAAGATAAGTAGTATCTCAGTAAAATAAATTTACACGATAAAATGTTTAGGGAGCATTCCAGAAATAAAATTACTCGTTCAGAACTTTCGATTGGACCAAAAACTTTTTTAATATCAACTTTAATGATCACGATTTCCGTACAGATTTAATGAGGATATATATAAGTTTATTTGAGTTGATTTAAAATTAATTAACATTGTATGGTAAATATTTACTTATGTATTTCTGTTAGGCTTAAATTATACTTTGACGATCATGGAAATATATATATGTCAGTATATTTCTGTGTGATTAAGAAAAGCTAAGAAAAACTCACGTCATCTAATCCTGTGGGTGTGTAATAGGAGATTATGGGATTAGCCAGAGGATAAGCAGCTGCGTCCTTCGAGTGCATTTACGAGTCGACTGCGATCGCCAACCCGTCTGCCAAGCGCGGCAATTTTGGTCAAACCCCACAATGAGCACTAAACACAAATCCATACCGGTCGATGTGGCGCTCTTTGGCGGAGGCTAGTGTCCAGGTGTGGACGTTTAGGCTCAAATTATGATGACAACTATATATACTAGAAATTTTATAAAATATGCGTCTGAAATACGACTTGAACTTTGGCCTAGTACCTTAACTTGCTGTGATGTGGTTTCCGAATTTAGAATATTCATTCATTTCATTTCGGCCGAATGAAGTCCACTGCTGGACACAGGCCTCCCCCAAACCCTCCACCACAATGACCGATATGGGTGTGTTGTGGGCTCATTGGGGGGTTTTGCCATAATCGCCACGCTTGGCAGGCGGGTTGGCGATCGCAGTTGAGTTGTTAATGTACTCGAAGGATGCTGCTGCCCATCCTCCGGCTAATCCCTTAGTCGACTTTTACGACACCCACGGGAGGAGATGGGGTGGTGGTATTCTGAGCCGGCACCACACGGCGAATAATATAGAATATACCTTGCTCTATTACATTGCCATTTCCATCTATGGGAATAGATGTCGTAAAATGACGACTAAGACTCTAAACCTCACGAACCCGCCTACCAAGCGTAGTGAGTACTCAAGTGCTGTCTAATTCCCCCAATGACGACACAATTAAGCACTATATTGTTGTTCTTATTTCCTTATATTAGTGTCAGTCGTAATGGAAATCTATGTGTAAGCCTTTGTTTAGCAGTAGATGTCCTGCGACTGATATGATGGTGTTATATATTTAATAAAATGTTTAATGAGAAAATGTGGTATTTTTGTATCATTTGTCGTTTCGGTTACAGAAATTGTTCTGACAGAGATGAAAATTTTGATTCGGAAAGACATTATTTGTTCATACCACACAAAATACGTGAATAATAAAAACAAAGTTTAAGCATATATGTCGTACGGCGACCTTTTTGTATTTTTTGTAGCCTAAATAATCCCACCTTTTAGTCTTCTACACGTTTATTTATCAAGTCAAGCATCAAGTCACTAAAACTATAGCTTAATTTAAGTAACTCAGGTTGAAAAATATACATATATATATTCACGTCAAAGTAAAATAAAGATATTCCCTTAGTCGCCTTTTACGACAACCACGGGAGGAGATGGAGTGGTGCTACATTCTTAATCCGGACACCACACGGAACTTTTGGAAACGAATGAACGGAAATATTGGGTGTATCAAAGTCATAATATACACATTTTATTAGAGCAGCGATTTTATTGTTATATCAAGATGTTGTCTGCAGCGAAAGTTTTCAAAGATTCATGAAATCCAAGATGATAACTGAGTTATAAAGGACAAAATCAACTAGTATTATTGGGGTGTGATAAAGTTATGTCAAAGTATTGGAGAGTACATCGAGAGAATTTTAACAAGAGGAAACAACTTGATAGAATCAGACACACGAAGAAGAAGAAAACGGAAAATTTTCGCTTGGCGCAGTTTGTGAAAGAGCAAAATTGGACTTCTGGGGTGCCCTGGTGACCTGAAACACAGGCTTCAGCCTAGCTTAGGTACCAGTCTCCCGCAATACTTTTGAATAATACTATAACTAGGTAATATTGAATTTTGTTGCAACTTGTTCATTATTGTGGTGAGAAAATAAATTACTTACTTACTAGAGGAGAAGCAAAAATAAATAACTCGAGAAATAAATTAATATCTCTAATTTATCTTTACTTGAGCAACGAAATAATTGAACACAACATTTAAACACTGACGGTGAAATTATTATTTCAAGTAAAGTTATATAAGTTAATGTAAAAATAAAACAGTAAAACGCGATGTTCTCGGAAATTTGTATTTGTTAGTTATTTAGTTCTCCACCTACGCCCACGGATACTATTAGGACTCAGTATGTAATTGTTTTCCGGTCAGTCTTTTACTTTGCTTCACGCTTATGATTTGGAATACGGAAATTGAAAATTAATAGCCATCAGAACTGAACAATAGCTATCTCTCTCACTCTCTCATAATTATATTCGTTTGATTTCTGTATTACACCTTTGGATTGTACTCCCATACATCGACCTTACAAACAGCAGTTAACCCCAAAGTCTCAATTCACGTAAAGCTTAATTGTTGGATTAGTTGTGAAACGGATTCGGTTGCAAATACAAACGTGCGTATTTGGCTCGTAATTTAAGGCAACGGCAACACCGTAAATTAGATTGTTTGTCAAAAGGTGTATTCAGGTCACGGCAGTTTTGTTTTGAGTTTGACGTGTTGTGTTGAGACAATGTAAACAAATGAAGGTGTGCTTTAGTGTTGTCATACCGTTAACGGCACTAAGAAGCATAAAGTGTTACTACAATTTAGTCTCCTGTACATGGCTCATTGCTGTTCATTGAGAAATACCTTTTTATTAGTATTTATTAACCCGTTGTAAATACGTCATATACTTCCTCCATCCCGGGGAAGGGTGGAGGAATTCCGACTGCCTAAAATCACTGGACCTGTCATCTTTGGTGCCGAAGGAAGCCCCCTTTGAATCAAAGTCAAATATTTTTATTACAAATAAACCAAATATTGGCATAATAATAAAACACTTTTAAACGGATTCTATCGCGTATATTTTAGATTTTTGTATTTCCTGACGTTTCGAATACTTTGCAGCATTCGTGGTCGCATTTCGCGAGTATTACACATTATAATGTGTAATACTCGCGAAAACCTAAGACATTATTATAAATATTGGCACTTATGAAACGTCAGAATCAAAGTTGCACGGTTCCAAATAGCCGAAGATGACCGCTACAATCAGCTAAATTTACGTCCTTGATACAATCACACGAGAGTCGCCCATTGGTGCAACGCCTTAAGGCACATCTTGGAGGGAAGGACTGTAAAGCGGTCACCCCCTCTTTAAGAGATATCTTATATGTATTTCAGTTACAAACATTTTAGAAATCGGGTCAGTGCCTCGTGAGCCAGCTATTTCGTATCGGTGACGCTGCAGTCAACAGCAACATATTATTTTAATTATATTTAAGGCAGTTTGTATGATTTGTTGCAGTAATTTGAGGGTACGGCCATTGATTTGCATATTTGTCTCCTTTATTTAACATAGGTGTTATATGTATAATTTTCTTAAGAAAAGCTATCTCTCCCAATACCGCATCCCCTCGGCTAACTCGTATGTTGGTCACAATAGTCCTGTCAGTGATGATAGATCGATCTTAGTTTACGACGTGATATGATAGTTTCAAGAATTAGGTCAAGGCATATACCAGTATTACAGTATCTCAAAATCCATAATGTTGTACTTTAAAGTGATTTTGCTGTTGGATGCTCCTTGTTACTTGGTTAAATATGTATAAATGTCAATTGTACTGCCCTAGCAACGTATCTTTGGTAGTTGTTCGTCATGATAACTTCGTCAGTGATTGCCGAAACGCATATTTATAATATTTTGTATAGTTAAAATAACGGTCCGACTACATGAACAGAGCGGCACGGGGGCAATTCCATTGCGGAGAGGTGTGAGACAGGGGGACGTAATTTCCCCGAAACTGTTCACCGCTGCAATGGAGGATGCCTTCAAGCTACTACAGTGGAAAGGATTCGGCATTAACATCAATGGCAAGTATATCACTCACCTTCGATTTGCCGACGATATCGTAGTCATGGCAGAATCGCTGCATGAGCTCAGCACAGTGCTCGATGATCTCAACAGAATTTCCCAACAGGTGGGCCTTAAAATGAACATGGGCAAGATGAAAGTTATGTCGAATGCCCATGTCGTGTCTATCCCAATATCTGTTGGGAGCTTTGTTCTCGAAGTTGTTGACGAGTATGTCTACTTGGGACAAACTGTCCAGTCAGGTAGGTCCATCCTGTCCACTGGCCGACAGCCAGTATGGCTTCCGGCAGCGGCGGTCCACTATTGACGCGATTCTTCGCGTCCGCTCGCTGTCGGAACAGGCAGTGTCCCGACGGGGTGGGGTAGCGTTGGCTGTCAGCCTTGACATAGTCAACGCCTTTAACTCTATCCCGTGGGGTGCAATTAGGGGGGCGCTAGTCCACCATCAGTGCCCCCCCTATCTGCAGGGTATCATCGGGGCATATCTGCGCGACAGGCATGTTCGCTACGTGGGCAGGGACGGTAGCGTAAAGCGGAGGGAGATCACGTGCGGGGTTCCACAGGGGTCGGTTCTCGGTCCTCTTTTGTGGAACCTCGCTTACGATACGGTCCTGCGTGTCGTTCTCCCCGCTGGCGTCAGCTTAGTCTGTTACTCTGACGACACTCTTGTGTTGGCCGGCGGGGAGTCCTTCGAGGGAACCATCCGGCTTGCCGAGCAAGCGTTGGCAATTGTCGTGGCCGAAATCCACGCTCTGGGTTTGCGGATAGCGCCTCACAAAACCGAGGCGCTATGGTTCCACAAACTGCCGCGGGGCAGGGAGCCTCCCAGTTCGTGGATACGCGTTGGTGACGCGCAAATCAGGGTGGGCCGGTACATGAAGTACCTGGGGCTCACCTTGGACAGTCGTTGGGGCTTCGAGGAGCACTTCGAGCGTCTTGTCCCCCGGGTCGAAAGGATAGTGGGTGCCTTGCTACCCAATCTCGGGGGACCGAGGGAAGAAGTTCGTCGCCTCTACGGGGGAGTCGTGCGGTCCGTGGCCCTCTACGGGGCGCCTGTTTGGTCATCTCGACTTTCAGGCGTCCAGCGCTGCAGAACCAAGATCCACGGTCTGCAGCGTAGAGCGGCTATACGGATCGCACGAGGATACCGAACGGTGTCCTTTGGGGCGGTAACTCTGTTGGCGCGCTTTCCGCCTTTTGATATCTTGGCGGAGATGGATGCGTGGGTGTATCACCAAACACGCTCCCTCCATCAGAGTGGTGAAGGCGTGCCTTCAGGGGCGCTCGAAAGTTTGAGGCGGCAGGCTCGGCGGCGTGCACTTGAGATGTGGCGCGAGCGGCTCATGCTGCCACAGTACGCGCAAAAGCGCGTCGTCGAGGCTGTCTTGCCGCTCTTCGGAGCCTGGCTCCAAAGGAGCGAGTGCGTCACATTCCGCCTGACGCAGGTATTCACCGGACACGGTTGTTTCGGTGCGTACTTGCACAGGATAGGACGCGAGGTCACGGCACAGTGCCACCACTGTGGAGACGATCAGGATACCGCACAGCACACGCTCGGAGAGTGCTCTGCGTGAACTACCGAGCGGCGGATCCTGGTCGATCGGATCGGGCAAGATCTCTCTTTGCCAGCAGTAGTGTCGGCTATGCTGGCAGAGCATGAAAATTTGAGTGCTGTGGTCTCCTTCTGTGAGAGCGTAATGCTCCAGAAGGAGGTCGCAGAGCGGGATCGGGAAAGGGCCGATCCCGCTCGGAGGAGGAGGACACGGAGCCGGGGTAACAACCGCCGCGGTGCCCGTGTCCAACACGCCTGAGCCCCCTGTCGTCTTTATCTGGCAGGGGGCATTGGGGGTCGCGAGCGCGCTTATTGGGAAATTTGCGTGCTCATACCGAGCGACCCCCGGGAAGACAGCGGTGTGCATGTGGTCACGTACCGCTGTGTGCGCAGCACAGCGCATAGTGAGGCTTCGGGGGAATCTTTTACAATTCCCTCGAGAGATGCCTGGGGGGGGTGGCCTCTTTACAGTCGCCTCCCCTCAACTAGAGGGGATGACCGTTTTAGCGGTAGGAGTCCGGCATGCCCCTTCGCCCCTTTCCCGGGGCGAAGGAAGTACATGAGGTATTTCCACCGGATCAATAATAAAAAAAAAAAAGGTCCATCCTATCCTGCCGCTCTTTGGAGCCTGGCTCAAAAGGAGCGAGCGCGTTACCTACCGCCTGACACAGGTGCTCATCGGGCATGGTTGTTTCGGTGCGTACCTGCATAGGATAGGACGTGTGACCACGGCACAATGCGACCGTTGTGATAACGACCAGGACATCGTACAGCAAACGCTCGAGGCGTGCCCTGCGTGGGCCACCGAGCACCGGATCCTGGTCGATCGGATCGGGCAAGATCTCTCTCTGCCAGCAGTAGTGGGTAGGCTATGTTGGCAGAGCACGAAAACTGGAATGCAGTGGTCTCCTTCTGTGAGAGCGTCATACTCCAGAAGGAGATCGCAGAGTGGGATCAGGAGAGGGCCGATCCCACTCGAAGAAGGAGGAGACGGCGCCGGAGTAACAACCGCCCTAGTGCCTAATTCCCATATGCCTGAAACCCCCTGCCGTTACTATAAGGCGGGGGATTTCTGGGTTCGCGGGTGCGTAGATTGGGGAATCTGCGTGCGACCGAGCGACCCAAGAAAAGGCGGTACGCATGTGGTCACGCGCTGCCGAGGGACGCTTAGGGGGGTGACCGCTCCAGTGGTTTTAGCCGGTAGGAGTCCGACATAACCCTTCGCTCTTCCCCGGGGCGAAGGGAGTTCATGAAGAATTTCCACTGGGCACCAATAAAAAAAAAGGTAGGTCCATCTTCGAGAAA
Organism: Diloba caeruleocephala; assembly: GCA_947459985.1. Lineage (NCBI taxonomy): Eukaryota > Metazoa > Arthropoda > Insecta > Lepidoptera > Noctuidae > Diloba > Diloba caeruleocephala. Next base: position 9,792,763 of record OX381617.1, on the reverse strand, counting down.
GAGGTCAATTGTCGAATCCGACTCGGCTTGGAAACTTCGCAACGTCTTATCGTCAACAATACCGCAATGACTCCAGACGGAAGTCTTTAACCATTGTGTGTTACCAGTGATGACATATGGAGTAGAGACGTGGTCACTCACAATGGGCCTCATAAGAAAGCTCAAGGTCACTCAGCGAGCTATGGAGAGAGCTATGCTTGGTATTTCTCTACGAGATCGAATCAGAAATGAGGAGATCCGTAGAAGAACTAAAGTTGTCGACATAGCTGAAATGATTAGTAAGCTGAAGTGGCAATGGGCAGGGGTAGATGATGGCCGTTGAGGCAAAAAGGTACTTGAGTGGAGACCGCGCACTGGAAAACGCAGCGTGGGACGACCTCCAACGAGATGGACAGACGAGCTGGTTTAGGGTCGCTGGGAATCGTTGGATGAGGACGGCATGTAACCGCTCCTTGTGGAAATCTAAGGGGGCGGCCTTTGTTCAGCAGTGGACATCCTTTGGCTGATATGATGATGATGAAATTAATTGATCGAACATAAGTTTTCACGCTGCAGTGTTCGAAACGTTAGGAAAAACAAATCTATAACATACGCGATATGATCAGTTTACAAGTGTTTTATTATAATAAGTGTCCACAACAAGTACAGCACTGTTGGTACACAACATTGGCATTACAAATCACCAAACACCAAAAATATGACAATAATGTAGCTAATAAAGAGGAGCACAGCCGAGTTCATTACTGAATTGTACATTTGGTAAAAACAAAGCGGTTACGGACGTTAGAAGCCTGGCCCAAACGCTGCGGCACTCAGGAGTTTGAAAAAAAAGCTATAATATAATGGTGTAGAGCGGCGTTTGTCAGCGGGACATCCTCGGATTCTAGTTATGAAACTGTACAGAGACAAGGAACACAGATACTGCAATGCTTGTGGCGCAAGTTTATAGGAGACAAGGTACAAGTGGTAGCGGATTTGCTCTTAAAAACGGCAAGTATTTAATTGCATCTAAATTATTCATTTTCTTTGGTGGTAGGTCTTTTATTGCAAGAAGCCGGTTAGATACATACCACCACAGTACCAGATTTTCTGCTGCCAAGCAGTAGTGTTTATACTTTAGACTTTACTGTGTAGATAATGAAATTACTGGGCATAAGAGTCACAGTGTGGTACCACGCAGGACCAGTCCTGGGTAGCATTACTATTGTTATGGGCAGGCGTGATGCTTACCACCAGGTCATGCATGCTCTACTCTTCACCATGTTGTATATATTTTTTTAAAGTTGTCCTTCGACTTAAACAGAACTAGTACAACAAATAATTCAATTCATAACAATGGCTTTATTACGAACTGTTATTTCCAGGCAGTTTACGGCGTAAACTGAACTGCCTCGCAATTCCGTACTATTAACTCTTAATACCAGCCAGTCAGCAGTCATGTGATACTTGTCTGACTTCTGCCCAGATTTTGCCTGACCATACAGTATTATGAACTTTAATTTGACATTTCTTTTCATGTTTTCGCTGTCAAAAAGTAACCTTAAATAACCATTCAGCTTACGCTACGTCGGCATAGCTTTTATTTTTATTGGATTGTTTTTTAGTTTATTTGGCGATATATTTTGATTGCTACATTTTGTTGGTGATATGTGGTTATCAATACATGGTTATTCAATACGTGTGTCATGTGGTGCCGGCTACGAATAGCACCAACCTTTCTCTTCTCGTGGGTATTGTAAAGGGCAACTGTGGGATTGACCGGAGGATAGACAGGAGCGTCCTTCGAGTACATTAATAACGCATTTGCGATCGCCGATCCACATGCCAAACGTGGTAATAATGTCAAAACCCTCTAAAGTACATTAAGCACCCGGATTGGTCGTTGTAGTGATCTTTGGGGAGGTCTGTGTCCAACAGTGGACTTTATGCAGCTGAAATGATGATGCATACGAAATGTATGAGTTCTTGAAAAGTGACACTTCTCAACAAAGAAGCGAGAATAACATAAAAAGCATAATACATAATTCTAACCATTGATACAGTCCTGTTCACAACAGTGTGTCTACTTATAAAATCAAGCGGATGATAGACGCTCAACAAAAGGATTGCATTCATTCGAAAACTTTTATCTCGTGTAACCATCATTCACAAAAGCAGAAAATTAAAATATTAATTAATTACGTATCAAAACTACATAGTTTTCATATTTTTTCCTTACATTTGTAAGTGATTAATAACTATCTATTATGTATAATCTGTGTATAATCTGTGTAAATATAATAAAACCGTAACTGATAGATAAGTATTTTGTTATATTACTGAACGGTACAGTATAAAATTACAAGCCAGCCATAGACAAATTATCCAGCGTGAAGTCAGTCAGAATTATGTATGTCATAACATGGTGGCACGATTGGTACAGTGGCTGATACAGTCAGCTGCTGCGCTCCGAATAGCGGGTTTGATTCCTGCATGGAACAAATATTTGTATGATCTGCAGATATTTGTTCCGGGTTTGGGTGTATTGTGTGTGGAGTTTGTATCTGTAAACGCACCCACGACCCAAGAGAAATCCTAGAAGGCAAGGTTTTTTAAAGAAAAAAAAACGAAATAAAACCTGTCAGTTTAAGCCCGCAACCTGAACTGCCTGGAGCTTGCATGGTTTATTAAAAGTTCATAATACGACCCCAGATGGATCTTTTTTATTTCCTGTGCACAACTATAACGTTAATGAATGTATCAAAATGGGATTTGCATACTGTAAATACAGATTTGCATCAAAAATACTGACTGCATGCAAATTAGTCATAAAAACAAAAAAACAGGGTCAGGGCCAGGGTCAGAAATAAAAGGCTTTATTCTCAACCGGGATTTTACGATCCCTGAATGGTACCTACTTAGCCGGACTCTTGCATTAAGACACCTACCACCAATAATAATAAATGCACAAAGAAAAAACTGAAGGCCACTATAGCTAGTGTAATTATGAACTGAGTCTAAGATAGCAAATGTTTTGAGGTGACGAGCGCAGTGTGGTGCTACATAGGACTAGTTCTGCGTAGCATTCCAATTGCTATGGGCAGACGTGATCTTACTACTAGGTGAATGACTTGCAGGTCCCGTCACCGGGCTGTGTAAAAACGAACTTGACATTTTAAATAATAAAAACATGGTTTCATAAATATTCCGCATTAAATCTCAAACCGCTGCATCCTATGATTTATCCCCTATACCAGAAGCACGGCAGCAGTTCAACGTTCGACAAACGATACTCCAAGTTCCAAACTCGGTCTCGCCCCGTTTTGTTTGTCGTTAAAAAATACTGGACCAGATGAAATTGTTCCAAAAGACTTAAGAATTTTAATATTTTTCATTGTTTCTGCTTTAAGTAGTTCACAGTGTATTTTTCCTTTAAAAATGGTGATTATTTGGTCATATTAAAGGTAAAATAACTCTAATTGATTATGTTTTGTTATCTATCCCTGTGCCGTGTGGTGCCGGCTCAGAATACCACCACCCCATCTCCTTCCGTGGGTGTCATAAAAGTCGACTAAGGGATTAGCCGGAGGATGGGCAGCAGCGTTTATCGAGTACATTAACAACTCAACTGCGATCGCCAACCCGTCTGCCAAGCGTGGTGATTATGGCAAATCCCCTCAATGAGCCCACAACACACCCATATCAGTCGTTGTGGTGATCTTTGGGGGAGGTCTGTGTCCAGCAGTGGACTTCATTTGGCCGAAATTATTATCTATAGCTGCTGTTGTAGGTCATCTACAAGACTTGTGTGGTGTGTGGACATAAGCTAAATATACTCAAGGTGTGTTTCATATAAATAGTGCTGCTGGCGGACTTTGAACTCACGTCCTAACGATCACCAGTTCAGTGTCTAGCCGTTAGGCATAATAGCTTTAATTCTTACTTTTTGCATCCACAGATCCAAATGACAGAAATATATCAAAATGTAAAATGATAACATTTGAATAAAAATAATGGTATAACATTTCGCAATAATTTTACATTCAGTTCCTTTGTCCAATGATTTATCAAAGCAAATTCTATGTGATGTGTGTGAACAGTTAATTGTATTGATGATATAGACTGTTAGTTGTCAATGTATTGATTGCTGAAAAACATTCAGACCGTATTCGGATTTTAACGTTATTTGATTCATGTTGATTTGGCATTGTTAAAGTTAAGCGTTAATGGTAAGCGTGCTCCTAACTTGAGAGTTCTATCAACGCTCGGCGCCGTCAGTCTTTTGATGGGTGACCGCATAGTGGTATTTCAAGTGTGCATCACCGTGCCAGTACGTACGGAGAGTACGTAAAATCGACGATCCCGATTGTTGTCATCAAAAGGCACTCGCTACGCCAAGTCGGACACCTTTGGATGGGTTCAAATACTCTGACATAAGGTTTGCCACTTACTAAACGAAAAGAAGGAAGTAGTTGTGTAATGCAAATATTAATAAAGTGAACTCAGATAACACACAATTATTTATCTTAAATTTTTGATAATATTGCCTTAGGCCGGGCGGTCCGATGCCAAGCTGTTAACAGAAAGGTTGATATTATTATTTTACAGCCAAGGGTTGTTTGAGGACGTTGAAAGTGACAGGTTGTAGGCCCTTTGTCAGGACGAACAGAAATAGATGTTAATAATTTAATTAAAGGGAAATGTTTCAGACTTTACATTAGTACTTCATAGAAGTCTGAAGTTTGTTTCTGTTAATTAAGTGAAGTTAAAGATAATTCAAAATAGTCATATTCATCATTTCAGCTTAAAAACGTCATAGACTGCTAGACATAGGCCTGGACTGTGTTTGGGTTGTGTGTTCATCAACCCTCCAGGTTAGATAGGTTGGTGGCCAACGCAGTTGAGTTGTAAATGTACTCGAAGGAAGTTTCTGCCCATCCTCCGGCTAATCCTATACACGACTTTCACGACACCCACGGAATGAAATGAGGTGGTGTTATTCTCAGCCGGTACCACACGGATTAACATTCACAATAGTGTGTATTTTAATATTAAGTGAGTAGTATTGGTTTTATATCACCGTGGTGCCAAATGCTGTTGTTTTTTTAGCAATATACTTATTTTTCTATTGAAAAATAGTCAAATCGTTTCACCCACATGCATCAGCCCACAAACATCCACTGATGAACATGATTCTCTCAACGATCGTTGCAATGAGTGGTCATAGGGGGGGATATTGTCATCATCAGCACGCTTGGCAGACTGATTTGTGATCGCTGTATGTGGTTGTTGTTTTATGTTAGCTTACGGCAGGATGGGTGGGCCCTTTTAATATCAAGCTTTAGTAGCCTTTTACGTTATCCATGGGTGTCTATTTTGTCCAGGAACCGCTCAGAAAGTATATATCGTAAGTACCTATTAAAATCGATATGATGGTAAAAGACTTTCATAGACACCTCGGAAATACGGCTAATTATGTGATAGCAATTTTGCGCAAGATAATTACTTAAATCCACGTCAAATTTATTATAAGTGGGTTCTCATTCTATTCGCAACTTCCACAATTGTAACAATAAAGGAAAAAGTTGGACCACTGCAAAATTGCGAGCCGAGACAATTCGTCCCAATTTAGAATTCAACAGAATTACCACACTTATAGAGTTTATCACGAAGTTCTGTGTAGACACTTTAAGTGCTTGGATTTTACGATGAGCGCGTAACATTCAAAACTTCATGTAAGTAACTTAGTCAATTTTCATATTGTGCTTATGGCGATGTTGGGTAATCAAAGTTAGTAGGTACCTAAAGATTTCATAATGTGGAATGAGCTGTTGGTTGGTTGAGTTGGTCGGATCGGCCCTCTCCCGATCCCGCTCTGCAGTCTCCTTCTGGAGCATGACGCTCTCACAGAAGGAGACCACTGGTCGCGTCGCGGTCGTGTGTTTACTGAGAAGCGTAGGCCAATTTTTTTTTACTCGTAGTTATTGTAAAATCCGGCTATGGGGTAACGTCAAGAAAATAGGCAGCAGTGTCTTACTTTATTATAATAACAGCATACTACAATCCATCGGACTGCCAAGTGTAGTGAGCAGTGAATGTTATATTGTCATATTTTATATGTGTCTTATAATTGTGATGATAATAACATAGTTGTGAAACTTAGTGGAACAAAAGTACTGAATTTTCTTTTTTTCATTTGAGATTGTCACCCTTAAAGTTAGTCACAAGATGAAATAAAAAAGTCACAAAAGCATTGCTGTCTAAAGAAATATCTTCTATCAGACCTACGAGAGAAGAGTTTGATATAGGAGAAATGTAGGCGGAGTGTAAAGCAATAAAATATTAATTATATTGCATAAATATAAACATACATTATGTAAGTATAAAAATACATAAGGGAACGTATAAATAAATACATACGTACATACTCATATACACATGCAAATTTAATCATACATTTTTATTAATAAAACACATAGGCAACTATATATATCGACGAAGACAGACAGTTTGTAACGTTGCACTTGCAAGGTACACTTAAATAAAGCTAAATTAAAATCTATTTACACTTAACACTTAAATAATATAAACTTATAACTAATTTTACACTATTTAATAAAGTAATACATACATACATATACTATTATAGTAACAACTTAAAATACTAAGCTATTAATACTATATAAATATTATACGGAATCTACAAGTACATGTTAACACTAAGGTTCTCGCATCTAATGCGCTTGCGCATCTCTAAACCGACCGCTTCCGAACTGCGTCGACGATTGGTTATTCGGATAGTTTCGGAAATCCCAACGTCCATTCCATTTTCAAGCATCGCACGGGACGGCTGCGTCACTCACTTCTACAAAGTCGCAAAACTGTACCGCGAATTAGATCGCGAAATCCCTCTAGGGTAAGTTTCCATATTTATTATTAGAAGACTTAATAATTGTAAGGTGTTCTAGTAACTATCTACACTAGCGTTGGCTGTTTCTCTATTCTCTGGGACACTGTGACCTTTGGAGCCACGCCTAGTGGTTACCTTACACTTTCGCTTAGGCTCGCTTTTTGTCTGGACTTCCAGGATTTCAAGTCTACACTTACTCATATACGTTGAGCATAACTCCTGACCTCCAAAAGGATTGCAGCGTACAAGGAACCTATACGTACCGAATATATTACCTGAACATTTGTAGCTGCAGCTGAAGCGTTACTAATTGGATTGGAGTTTTGAAGGGTTCCACAAGCTACGGTTCAGGCCAGTGTACCCTATTCTAATACCCTACATATAAGAAACCTAGACTTGAGGCGGCCACGGAATATTAGGCAATAAACTATATTTGAAACATTTCTAGTGTTTAATTTGAACCCCTAAACTACCTGTAGGCAAGCCCCCTAAGGGGTTCTAGATCGCTTGGGAGATTGGTATCGTCAACAATCCTAACTGCATGTTACTGTACCGCGTCAAAGGGTCCAAGCTGGTATCCAGGTGCTCGCATCCATAAATGGCAGTAGTACTACAGTGTATATTATAAGGAATTGCTAAACAGTAACTCACCATTAGAATAATAAAAAAATTACCCTGATATTTTCCTCCCATGTAATCTCTTAGGGCATGTAAAAATTCAGCGCGAGATAGCTCGACCAAACTTTTCTCACTAAAATAAATTCTATGTAATTTATTATCTGACATATAACTACCTGGAATTTATTCCGATGAATATTCATGTCGACTGATTCAGTACTAGCTGAATCAGTGTTACCTATAAAATACGGGATTTATACGACAAAAATGTGAGTTAGTGTTGCCATCAATTTTTCCCGAAGGTATAACGACCATTTCAAGCAGATTAAAAGTTGAAATGCAGTTTTATGAACTCGATTAGGTTTTCCACACTGGTATGTTAATGATGCCAGCCATCTGCGACTCCCCCGAAGTATTATCATTGAGATTACTTTTTACTGAGTTTCATTATATTTGCGATAGAGATATTCTGAAGTTGAGTAAAACAGATGTGGTAATAAAAAACAGGGGTGGTAACGAAAAAATCTTAGTATTAAAGGCAATTTATTTTCTTAAGAGTTCACGCAGGGAGCGTGGTAGCTCTAAAGACCTTTTTTATTGGTGTCCAGTGGAAATTCTACATGGAACTTCCTTCACCCCGGGGAAGGGCGAAGGGGTATGCCGGACTCCAGCGGCTAAAATCACCAGAGTGGTCATCTTCGGCAGCGACGGGGACTCCAGGAACTCAAAACATCCCTATCTAGATTCACCCATTGGTGCTCACGTCATCTCGCAGGGGCTGACTGCAAAAGCGGTCAATCCCTCTAGCAGAGGGGAGTCCCCTCTAGCAGGGAGGCGACTGTAAAGAAGCCACTCTCCCGAGAAACATCTCGGGGGATCGTAAAGGATCCCCAGAAGCCTCGCTGTGAGCACACGGTGCCACGTGACCACGTGCACGCTGCCCGCTTAGCGGGGGTCACACGCAGATTCACCAATCTGCGCTCGCGATCACCGAGGCTGTGTTTGCGAGTCTCTAAAGTTAGAACTTTTCCTTAAAATCATTAAAGATAATTTAAGAACAATTAAATGGATCTTAAAATAATTTATTTAAGTAGAATCGTAACTCAACACAACTAATTTGAAGAGTGATCGGCTGTCACAAAGGCGAATAATTGGTTCGGCGTATAATTAACTTCAACTTTTCCTGTTGACTTTTATTTGGGCAATTATTTACTCGTTTTCTTTTATTGTTAGGCACCATTATGTTGAAACAAATAAAAGAACAGAATAAAAGGTTTCCATGTGGCCAATAGAAAACATTGCAAAATAGGATACCTTGATATACAAATAAACAAATTGCTTAAAGACTAGCTTAACACCAGTTATTAGAAAAAAGTATGTATGTTATAATAAATTATAATAAAAAATCGCGAAACCCTAAGACATTACTAAAGTATGTATGCCCGTGTGGGAATATAACACCACCCCATCTCGTCCCGTAGATATCGTAAAAGGTAACCAAGGGACTTTAAAACCAGAAGGATGAGGTGTTGCGTACCTTCTGTGGTCAGAAGCCGTTCTGGGGCACCAACCCAACTGCTAAGTCTGGTGAATACTGGAAAATTCCCCCCAAAATGGCGACATAATTGTTGAATTTATGACGGAGGTCTTTCAGCAGTGGACGTCTTTCAGCTGATATGATGACGTTGATGAGAAAAACGCAATTTGAACGTACTTTTTATGATGGTTCAGTTGGCACAGTATCTAAGCAATGGGCTTTCTGCGCCACGTGCCTCGGATTCAATCATAGTATGAACGTATATATGTATGATCTACATATAGTCGATCTCTCGAAACATCATTTATATATGTAGGTACAATCAGCTAATCATTCAATATTATTGACATTGTTAAGTCAAAGCCCTTTGCATCTATAACAGATGATTCATGTCGCTTTGTTTGTGAGACAACGTTTCGGTGGCTAAACAAACCGATTCGAGAGCAACAACCGAGAATCGTTGATGTAGTTTCCGTGTCTTGTCAGCGAGAGATTCAAACCAGGTTTGATCGCAAAACTTGAGAGCCATTGTGATATTGGGTATAAATGACATCATAACGAAAACTAATACAACGGATACATGATTCGGAACCCTTAGCGTTAAAATTTTCTAGAATTTTGTTTTTTTTCAGTTTAACTAACTGATTGCAATTTAAATTGATTATTTTTGTCTGTCATAACGCTATTTTGAATAAAAACCGGAAAAGTCCGAGTTAAACTCACGTGGAGAGAGTTCCGTACGATGAATATGTTATATTTAGACACGAGAAGTGACAGAAGGCATCGGCTTAGCTAAGGCGAACAAGTAGTACCAATAATTTATCCCAAGAATAACTAAACATGATCTCCCATACATTCTTACAGCAAACGTAAGCTGTTATGCACAGTATTTAAAGCTTTGCCATGTTATTTTAAGACCATAGACTTTTTATCCGTTTCCCTCTAGTTTATTAAATAACTTTGTAACTATACATTTTAAAATCGTACGAATCGAAGTAATTTTTGGTTATAATTGTACGGTAGATAAAATAACTTTTTAAAATCTGTAACGACGCCTGTCACCTTAGTCATCCTGCGACCACGAACCCTGCAAAGTGTTCGAAACGTCAGGAAAAACGAAAATCTAATATATACGCGATAGAATCCGTTTAAAAGTGTTTTATTATAACGTCGTCATGTATTCACATTCTCATAGTATCTGCGAAGACTTGAACTGAGAAATTAGATCATAATTTCTTTCAGAACTTTTCAATTTAGCTAAAAGTAAACACTTTTGGCTTTGCCATGTGGTGCCGGCTCAGAATACCACCACTCCATGTCCTCCCGTGGGTGTCGTAAAAGTCGACTAAGGGATTAGCCGGAGGATGGGCAGCAGCGTCCTTCGAGTACATTAAACACTCGACTGCGATCGCCAACCCGTCAGCCAAGCACGGCGATTATGGCAAATCCCCCCAATGAGCCCACGACACACCCATATCGGTCGTTGTGGTGATCTTTTCGGGAGGCCTGTGTCTAGCAGTTCGCATTCGGCCAAAATGATGAAACACTTTTTTCTAATAAAAAAAATCTCCGTCTTACTACCCGTCACTCTGACGTTACACTGTATAGAGAAAATTAAGAACAAAAGCAATTACTGAGAAGTTAGATAGCCAGATCCCATTTCACTTATCAAGCATGTTAAGGTCCAACGTAAAATCTATCTAAATTTTCTTGAACCCAGAGCGAAATGAAACTATGCACGCATACAAAGCCCAACTTCCTGTAAGCCCAAGTTACCGGATGGTAACGCAACTACTGAACATTAGGGGAACGATACTGACAAACATTATTAACAAAGGATCTTGTTCACACTGTATATAGATATGCCCTTTCAATTTAGCTATTCGGAATTAAACTAGCCGAGATAAAGCCTTTTCGAACTGAGATGGGATGAAAGCATAAATGTTATGTTGTGTACACATACGTCTGAACAGAACACATTTAAAGCTGTTTGCATTCTAATTTGGATATCGATACGGTTTGCTCTAACAAGATATTAGTCAAAGTATTTTATTTTTAATCAACCAAACATTGGTACTTATGAAACGTCATAATCTAAGTTGCACGGTTCCAAATAGTTGATCTCCTGGAGTAGAGCCGGCTAGAAACTTCACGGATACTCTTTTAAAATAGTTGGGATTACAATGTTGATTTATTATTGTAAAACATACACAGAGAAAAATGTAGGTTAATGTGTAAAGATAGAGCATACCACAATAATATTATAATAATGTATTTGCCGTGGTAGTTAACGGCTGACCAGTCCCAACAGACGGCACCCGTTCACGAGCATAACGCATGCATCAGCATCGCTTAACAACCATATTCAACCATATATATACTCAACCATATTGTAGGAAACCGAACGACCCGATACACTACGCCACCATTAGTAAAATAGAAGCGATCATTTATGATCATTCCTTCTCTGTACGAGAAGAGGCCTCTGCTCTGCTGTGGGATAATTTACAGGTTGATAATAATAATAGCTCCCTTGCCGATTTCGGTTACGGTTTCTGTTAAGATGACATTACTTTTGAAATAGGTAAATGTCACGTCAGGCATTCAATTTATTAATTTACTACCGTGTGTATTAATGTGGTTTATGTATGTACTCTATTTGGCACTGAAAACACTGATTGCAGGTGGCACGCTAGGACTCCATTTTAGTTATTGTATTGAATATTAGCTGGTGGTTTGTTCTTAACGTAATCCTGTTTGGTGTCACATCACTGCTTTTTTGTTCTTCACAGTTTTCAAATCTTGGAGCACCACACGTCTCCCACCCCATCCCCTCCCGTGGGTGTCGTACAAGTCGACTAAGGCATTAGCCGGAGGATGGGCAGCAGCGTCCTTCGAGTGCATTAACAACTCAACTGCGATCACCAACCCATCTGCCAAGCGTGGCGATTATGGCAAACCCCCCCAATGAGCCCACAACACACCCATATTGGTCATTGTGGTGATCTTTCGGGGAGGCCTGTGTTCAGTAGTGGACTCCATTTGGCCGAAATGATGATGACACGTCTCCAGTCTGGTGAGTTTGCGGCCTATCTTCCCATCGAGAGAGGTCTACATTGCATCTCTTCATATGTCTTTCCTGGTGTCTGAGAAATACACCAGTATAAAAAAGCCAAAAAAAAAACTGATAACACCAAGACTAAGAGCTTTTCTTATTGGTGTCCAGTAGAAATTCTACATGGAACTTCCTGCACCCCGGGGAAGGGCGAAGGGGTATGCTGGACTCCTACTGGCTAAAACCACTGGAGCGGCCATCTTCGGCACCGAAGGGGGGCTCCAGGTCCTCGTAAGATCCCACTAGAGCTGCCCTTTGGTGCCACGCCTAGTGGAAAGCTAAAACTAAAACCTAAGCACGTTGTGGAAATCTAAGGGGGAGGTCTTTGTTCAGCAGTGGGGATGTCCACTGCTGAACAAAGGCCGATAGTGGCTGATATGATGAAGACCTAAGACATTACTAGAATAACACCCATTTCAAACACACAATAAAAGCAATCTGCATCGGGCCTGTCCACATTCAGAAAACAAGATTAAAGTTTTGGATACAAACAACATCGTGTGCACAAAGTTAGGGACGCCGGGAGCCAGTAAAACCTTCCTGCTGCAAGCCTGTTATATACCTCAAATACTGAGTTTATTTTGAACCATAATCTCATTCTAATATTGACAACATGCTTGTTGTTAAGTACAGAGAAAATGGTAGTCATCATAGCGGCCATTTATACGTCCACTGCTGAATAAAGGCCTCCCCATAGATTTTAACAACTGTGTCATCATTTTGGGGAGTATTTGCCAATACTCACCACGCTTGGCAGGCGGGTTGGTGAGCGCAGTATGGCTACCATTTCACAGAAGGGACGTTGCTGCCCATCCCTCTGGTTTAGATTCCCTTAGTCGCCTTTTACGACATCCACGGGAGGAGATGGAGTGGTGCTATATCCTTAATCCGGACACCACACGGAATGGTATTATGAAAATGGTAGTGTGTGTATGTAAATACGTCACGTTTCATTTCATTCATTCACGTCTCGAGGTGATGAGTGTGGTGCCACAAAGGACTAGTCTTGGGTAGTTATACAATTGGTATGGGCAGGCATGAGGCTTACCACTACGCGAATGACTTGCTCGTCGCATAACCATTTTAGATATTTTTTCTTAAGAAAATACTTATATTTAAGACCTTGGTCTTTTCTTTTCTTTCTTAGTCTTATAATTTCATATAAATTAAATGACTAATCAAATGCACCGCTTACCGGAGTTGGATGAGAATTATGGCCTTAAAACGCACTCAATTTGTTCCTAATCCATGGCCTGCACACAAATTCACTTTATTTTATGACTTAGTAAGTATATTATCATCACATATTTTACTTTCCCTCAAAATTTATTTCCGTATCGGATTCCGCACTCGCCAATGTGCAAATACATAAGCACACGAAAGTTGGCGTGGTCTACCCACTTATCTTGGATCATCGCGACGAAACGGAGAAAGTTAAATGAGGAAGAAAATCTATGGGTTGTTTAGTTGATTCCCGCTCTAGCGCTAATTCCCAAACTACTTAATCTTGTTTTGTACGAACAAGTTTAAGCGGGGCCGAATTAAGGGCTTATGCACGATAAATTTCAGGTCGAAAACATGTTTAAGTATGCTTAATAATATACTGTTTTTAGGGTTCCAAACGTCCGAAGGATAAAACGGCGGAACCCTTATAGGATCACTCGTGTGTCTGTCTGTCTGTTCGTCTGTCACAGCCAATTTTTTCCGAGTCCGATTAAATTGAAATTTGGCACACATATGGATTTCTGCAACCCAAATACGGACGTGTAATGTAAATAAATTTTGAGTATGGGGTCTCTTTTGAGGGGTAAAATAGAAAATTTAAGAATAACGTTTTGTACACTGTACCGTGTAACACATTACAGGAAAGGGCTTATTGTGGAGGTCTTAAATATATTTATTTTATAATTTTCAAATGAATAGTTTTAAAGTTATTTACAAAAATAGGCGAAAATTTACCTTTCCCGTCCTTATCTCTGAAACTACTGAGTTTAAAATTATTAAAAAAATAAGGAAAATAGCTCTTTACTTATCGATTACAGGAGATACTATAAGAAGTCTATAGTCTTAAAATAACACAGTAAATCTTTCAATTTAGTGCGTACAAACTTACGGAGAACATGTTTTTCAACTACAATTTTAAGTTTGTTCTTGTGATAAATTATTAGTAGTACAAAACAGAATTTATCAATAGACATCATATTCGGCAATTTCGGAACCCTCTCCAGTTCAAATCGCACTTGTCCGGTATTTTCTTTGAAGACACGCTTCTCATCTTTTATCATCATCCTGAAAACGTCCTCTGCTAAACGTGGGCCTCTCAACCCACTATAATGAAAGGTTGTGGGGGACGTTACCATAATCATCACTCTTGGCAGGAGGATTGGTGATCGCAGTGCGTTGTTATTAGCACACGGGAGAATGCTGCTGCCCATTCTCTTGATATCAACCTTTAGTCACCTTTTACAACACCCACGGAGATGGTCTATACTTTGGTGGGAATCACACGGTACGGTGAAGACACTATTGGTGCAACTTAACCGAGCTCCTTTGGTATATGAAAAACATTTGCACAATTTATATAGGTAACTAAATATCGTATTCGATCGTGAAATTAGCCCCAAAGATCAACTCTCTAAATTCGACGCCGTCCGAGCTCGGCAAATGGAACGGCAATTAATTTGTTGAATGCAGTATTGCTTGCGCCGCGATTTAAACTTAGTTTATTTCTGCTTGAGAAGTTTAAGTGAATCTGTTTATTGCTTTGATATTATTCCGCGCAGCTTCTATTTATTTTGTTACTTTGTCTGTCAAGGAAATGTGCTGTATAAATTTCGCGAGATTATCTTACACAGGTAATACTGATAAATTATGGTACCTGATGATTTTGGAAAATGAACCCTGGTGAAGGTCGCTGGGAGTCGTTGTATGAGAGTGGCATGTGACCGCTCGTTGTGGTAATCTGAGGGGGAGGCCTTTGTTCAGCAGTGGACGTCCTGTGGCTGATATGATGATGTTGATGATTTTGGAGTCACACCCACTCGAAGCAACATATGCTATCCATCGTTATATTTTAAAGTCACTAAAATCTCATCGAGAAATATTGCTGCAGATTCCTCAACTTATTACGCCATTGTATTCAGTGTGGGCAATAATAGCCAGTGTAAATGCACACAAATAAACAAAATCAAAAATGCTAAACCGGTTATCATGCCGAAATTAAAAAAAATTGTAAGTAATCAATGATTAAGACTTGCATCTATGTATACAATATCTAAAATAATTTTGTTCCCAAATATTACGTTGTAGAATTGATGGGGAAACCGTTACTGTTGCCACAAATAGTACCATTAACAACTGAGTTCTAGCTTTACATTACCAACTGTAGATGACCCGGCCTCTGAAACGACGGGACGACTAATTCCCTCTTGCGTTGAGGAGCACGTAAATTGACCAGAGGTAACTATTAGTCCTGACCAGTAACTGGTTATGTGATGTTGAATATTACGATACGATTTAGTATTGGAATAAAAACCACTTTTAGTGAATTCCAAGGGCATGTTCATACATGAAAAAATATATAATAGTGTAATTATTGTAATAATATCAGCCTGTAACTGCCCCATTGCAGGGTAAAAGCCTTTCATACAGAAAAGGAACGAGCATTGATCAATCACCACGATTTCGCACTGCGTGTGGGTGACCACCATTAAAGATTCAGAAGGATACGATGTTTTCCTTCACCGAAAGTCAATGGTGTCTTAGTTTTACTAGGGAAGTAACATATGACATTGAAAAAGTCACAGCGGTCACATGTCAGGCTATGAACCCGCAACCTAGTACTTATGAAGTATGTACATAAATCTCTGTGCTATCATGACACTGGGAAATATATATTACTACTACTATTTCATTCAAAACTATTATCAATGTATTTTTGGATGTATAAATAACTTAACAAATTGATTTATTATAATTAGATTAGATTATTTAAACATAAAATTTTTGGTTTGCTTAATTTATTTAGCACTTATAGATTATAATAATTGAAGACCAGTTTCAGTATATAATTCTAGATGTATAAAATTAATGTCTCCACGAAACGAAGGAATTTTGACATTATTAGTTAAACATAATGCAACTTTCTATTAAAGCGATATCTTAGAAATACATACATACCTAATCAGCCTATTACTCTCCCACTGCTGGGCACTGGCCTTTTCTTAGGATAAGAAAGGTCGCTAAGTAATTTTTTTAACCATTGCTTGATTATATATATAATAGCATCAACGTCTGAAATTTTTGTAAAAATATCTTCGGGACCATAGTTTCTTGATGGAACGATATTAAAAAAAAACTTACTAATTAATTTATACAATAAATCGTCAGGTTGACGGCAACATTAAATTCTATATGTAGATAATAGGAACTAAAAAACTCCGCATTAAGAATAAAGTACCTATCACTCTAGATTCATTTGTGGATGTCGTAAAACGCGACTAAGTGACTGTAAGCCAGAGAAATGGGCAGCAGCATTCCTTCTGTGGAACAGCAGCCATACTGTGCTCACCAACCTACTAAGTGTGAAGAATAGTGGCAAATTCCGTTCAAAATTACGACACACTGCATGTAAACGGTCGTTTATGAGGAAGGTCTTTGTTCAGTGGTGGACGTCTTTTGGCTTATAGGATCATAATGATGATGAGGTAAATACATGAGATATATATGCAAAAAAGGTTTTTATTCTACATGCGCCTTTTTTGGTTTGAAACCTACTCTTAGGGTAAGTCCCGGACACGTTCCACCCAACAAGTATTCATTCTTGACGAACAAAGCCCCGTCGACGAATTGTAATGATTGCGGTACTATTGAAGATGAATGATCATGAATACATTCCAGCAATCGCTGGAATGATTCATTTAGGTCAACATGTTTGAGTAGTACTAAACAGTATTTTGGTTTTCATCAGAATAAGCCTCAGTGTTGTATAGGTTGGCAGATTTAGGTTTAGGACTGCAACCATTCTGTGCTCTCCAACCCGCCAAGCGTGGTGAGTAATGGCAAAATCCCAAAAAAATTACGACACAGATATCAGCATATAACTGGTTAATGGGACAATGCAGTCGCTCAGCGACAAAGGATATTTATTGTTTAAAAATGGAAGAAAAAGGTTTCTTTTTCAAATTGGAAATATCTTGATTAATTTCTGAGCTATTTGGGAAAAACTAAAACCCTTTTATAACTATTCCATTTGGTATAACCAAATAACTTTATAAGTTTTGCTATTATTAATGCCCCTAGGTATTAGCACCTTTTCTCGACGTCATTCGGAATCGAATGAGCTCTAGATCATATTTTAATTTTCATTAATCTGACTTTTTTCGATTTCAAGATCTTGGCTAGACTAGTTACATGCCCTTCAAAGTACGGGGACACTCAATTCAAATACCACTATACCACCATTCATAGACTGACCGCGTCCATCGTTAACCGACTGGACTTACCATAGTCAAGAGAGAAAAATATAGTGTACGGGTAAACAGCACAGATAATACAGAACAAAGTTTTAGTGGACTATCACGAACATTTTATTTTATATTCATATAAACACTAAACCTAATATTTATGTTATTTTATATTACCTATGTGATTATTATTATTGTTTTTCTTGTTCTTTATATATTTTTGTTTTAGCGCGACGTGACTCCAACGTCCGTGTCCTCATTTACCAAATTCCCTCTGAAAAATAGCGCTGCAGTGACGTATTGCTGCAGCTTATGCTGAGATAGGAACCGTTTTTGACCTCGTACAGCTAGTACTAATTTTTGTAAGTTTAAGTATTTTAAGACAAGTATAATAAGATCCGTGCCGTGTGGTGCCGACTAAGAATACCACCACTCCATCTCATCCCATGGGTGTCGTAAAAAGCGACTAGTAAAAAATAAATTATTTTCTTTCTTTGTGAATAAGTGCAACTTGGCTATGACCGCCTCTAATGCATAGTGTTGTAGCGTGAACCAGTCTCGAAATCAGTTTTTCCTTTATTTTTTATTCATGTTTTTATCTCGTAATATTTACACCCTAATGTAAGACATTAAGAAAACTTATTAGCCTATATAACCACTAATATTTAAGGGGGTGCATTTTGCCTCTTCTTTATACGAATTAATATTGATGAAGTATGTTATAATGTGCATCTCCAGTAGGTCACCAGTGATGATATATGGAACAGAGACGTGGTCACTCACTGTGGGCCTCATAATAAATCTCAAGGTCACTCTGCGAGCTATGGAGAGAGCTAAGCTTGGTATTTCTCTACGAGATCGAATCAGAAATGAGGAGATCCGCAGAAGAACTAAAGTTGCCGACATGGCTGAAAGGATTAGTTAACTGAAGTGACATCAATGGGCGGGGCACATAGTTCGTAGAATAGATGGTCGTTGGGGCAAAAAGGTTCTCGAGTGAAGAACGCGCACTGGAAGACGCAGCGTGGGACGACCTCCAATGAGGTGGACAGACGATCTGGTGAAGGTTATCAGATGAACTAGCGATCGCAGTAGGTATGAGTTATTAGCTAGCACAAGAAGAATGCTGCTGCCCATCCTCTTGATATCAACTCTGAACCGCATTTTACGTCACCGATGGGTGGAGAGGTGTGGTTTACTATAAATTGTATTAATATTCCAGTAATTTTTGTTTAGATACGGATACAATAATTATAATGTTTTTGAACACAAAAACTGGTACCACTTCTGACCGCGACAATTACATGCTTTTTTATACTGTATAAATAAATAAGTATGCACAAATAAATAAGGTGTTAATCCAATGTGGGAGTGTAGTAGTACCTACCTAGGTCCACGCCCATCGTGACATGCGGCGGCTATACTTACTGTTCACATGTTCATTAGTTATTTACGTGTAGGTTTAGTCGCGTTGAATTTTAATACTGTTGTACATTGTACATTAGGTCGAAATGTGTTTTGATCTAAAACTGAATCGTATATTTTTGCTCTGTTTGCTGTGTGCATTTTTTTCATTGTGCATTGTCGAAGTATTTTTACGGACCTATAATAAACCTTCACAACTTGAACAATATTAATTAGCAGGATGTTCTTAGAATAATGGAACTACGTATACCTACGTACCCTGAGAGATAAACATTAATTGGAACCGAACCAAGAAACCATGAACTTCATTAGCCTAAAAGTAATCCATGAATAGTTATACTCATTTATGATCTTTTATCATTGAGTGATACAAAGTGGGGAACTGACTTTGAGCAAACGCGCACTAATGCGGTCATGACCCGACTGGCCATAAAAGTATTATTTAGTATAGAAAAGCAGCAACGCGCACAGGGATGCTGCGGCCGTGTGGGCGTGGCCGCTTCAGTGCGCGTTTGCTCAAAGTCAGTCCCCAACTTTGTATCGCTCAAAGATAAAAAGGTCATAATTTAGCATTACTATTCATGGGTTACTTTGGTAACGCATTCGGTCTAATAATGTAATTTTGGACTCCATTCATGCTGTAAGAATCCAAATTTCAATACACTGTCAACATTAAACCTCCGTTATATTAACAACTATTATTGACTCTACAGCTTTCACGGGTCCTAAACCCGCACCATTTCCAATAACTCTACCTTTTTAAGGAGTTGACTCATCAAACAATGACTATTTCCACTTAAATGACCTCCAATGTCAAAGTAATCTCTCACACGTAGGTAAGTTAAAACTTGCGCAAACCAAACAAACTTCAGGAAAATCAGGCTCGGTGTATTCTTGACGCGTCCGTACGAAGTTTAAAGCCAACATGATGGCTAACATTAGCCGCGAGGAGACATTATCGTGCTGTAAACCGGAGATTTAACGGCGCTTGGTAACATACTGGTAGTACTGTACTAACCGCTGGGGATTCTGCTATGTAGGTTAGTGAAAGGACACTGTAAAATTTGTGTTTTAATTAATGTAGCTATGTACATGAATCGCAGAGTGTTCGTTTATACTTTCAAATGTTACTCCATTTGTTATTAATGCTTATTTAATATATTCTTAATTTTATTGTTATTGTATACTTGTCTCAGTATGTTGAGGGTCAGAATATAATTTAAGTAGATGCTGCTATACTTGCTATATTTTTAAGGAGAGATTCTTCAACATTCTAAGTTTGGGCCAATTTTCAGACAGTTACCTTTGCGGTTCTAATTTCCCGTGCATTGTGTCATAATGTATATTTTCATTAAATATGTGTATACACATTTTCTACGATTTGGTAATAAATACGCAATATTGTAAAAAGTAGAGACCTAAGTGATACTCCATTTACGCAAGTCGTAAGTTAATTTAAAGATTTATTTATACATATCATCATCATCATCATCATATCAGCCACAGGACGTCCACTGCTGAACAAAGGCCTCCCCCTTAGATTTTCACAACGAGCGGTTACATGCCGCCCTCATCCAACGACTCCCAGCGACCTTCACCAGGTCGTCTGTCCACCTCGTTGGAGGTCGTCCCACGCTGCGTTTTCCGGTGCGCGGTCTCCATTCTAGAACCTTTGTGCCCCAGCGGCCATCAGTTCTACGAGCAATGTGCCCTGCCCATTGCCACTTCAGTTTACTAATCCTTTCAGCTATGTCGACAACTTTAGTTCTTCTACGGATCTCCTCATTTCTGATTCGATCTCGTAGAGAAATACCAAGCATAGCTCTCTCCATAGCTCGCTGAGTGACCTTGAGCTTTCTTATGAGGCCTATTGTGAGTGACCACGTCTCTGTTCCATATGTCATCACTGGTAACATACACTGGTTAAAGACTTGCGTCTTGAGGCATTGCGGTATTGTTGACGAAAAGATGTTGCGAAGTTTCCCAAACGCTGCCCAGCCGAGTCGGATTCGACGATTGATCTCTTTCTCGAAGTTGGACCTACCTAACTGGACAGTTTGTCCCAGGTAGACATACTCGTCAACAACTTCGAGAACAGAGCTCCCAACGGATATTGGGATGGGCACGACATGGGCATTTGACATGTTATAATATAAAGTGATATTATTGTTATTTAAACATATCACGGATTAGTAATTGATTACTGTTCTATTCCACCTTATTTATTTATACTATGGTATAGAAAAGTAATAAATAAGCAATTGACAAATAAGTAATCGATTATTTACTGTTTCATTTCATGATGGAAGATGAACAGCAGATGTAATAATTGCACTCTGGGGAGATTTGGAGATAGAGATTTTCGTCCGTGTGGTGTCCGGATTAATAATATAGCACCACTCCATCTCCCCCCGTGGATGTCGTATAAGGCGACTAAAGTCAAAGTAAAATTGTTTTTTTATTCATGTAGACCATTTTCTGGCACTTACGAATAGTCAAAATTTAAATAGTTGCACGGTTCCAAGTCGTTGATCCTATGGAGAAGAACCGGCAAGAAACTCCATGGACATACTCTTTTGAAATAATATTTGAAAGTATTACAGTTTTCAATATAATCGTAAAAACTATGTGAGGATAATGCATGCCAATGTGTGGGATAAATACACACATATTTATGCGCAATGATACATGCACATAACGCTACCTTCAACAAGACATTTTAGTGAGCATGACAGACTCATCCTGCCAGGCAACAAGCTGGTGTATATGTTATTACATTAGTGGCTACATAATGCTCACGTTCACGATAGTAAAAGAGTAAATTATTATACATGCAATATAAAACTAATATCATATATACTAAAATTATTAAACAGTACCAAATGTAAATGTACCTATAATATAAAACTAACAATAAAAAATAAATAATTAATGTCAAAACAAATATAGTGAAATGTCATTATATGAATTAATATAATCCATTTCAAGAAAAAACAAAAAATTTGTAGTTGCAGTTTGTATGTCAAAATATAAGTAATGGTATTTGATACATCAATACCAAGAATGTCAATGAAAGTAAATTAAGTGATCCTTATTTAGCAAGTAGGTTTCAAGAAACACTTTAAATTCAACAACAAATAATAAGTATGTAAGATTAGAGCAGTTCAATCCCAAGCATTTTTGTCGTCCATATAATCTGTAACTGTATAGAAACCTTTTCTACATAGTTTCTTTTTTATAACGGATTTAAATTTGTTAAGACTAAGATTTTTAATAATACTTGGGATCTTATTGTAGAAACGTATAAGGGACGCCCCTATACTAAGGGACTCTAAGCCCAGAGGGATGGGCAGCAGCGTCCCTTCTGTGGAACAGTAACCATTCTGCGCTCACCAACCCGCCTTCCAACCGTGGTGAGTACTGGCAAATTCCCCCCAATATAATGACATAATTGTGGAAATCTATGGGGGAGGCCTTTGTTCAGTAGTGAAGGTTGTATGGCCGATATGATGGGGAGATTTACACAAACACTAAAATTCCACGTAAAAAGGTTTCAGTAAAAACCAAGCCAACCAACCAACCAATCAAATAAATTGCATTGTCCGTTCAGAAGATTTCTCTTTGATTTCCTACTATGGAGGAGGTCTTAATAAATTGTGGTTCACTTTGCCTTTTGTCTTTGGTAGGGACAGCGACTTCAAAAGGCAATTTAATGAGAAACGAGGGTGAAATACGTATACATTTTGACTACTGGATTTTCTACACACAACTGAACTTCTAGTTTAGAAATTGTATATGTGTCCATTTCATAATATTAGGTATTTAAATTTGTATGATATTTGAAGACTTTAATATGTTTGAAAGAAGGTAAAACAGTTTTATCAACGAGAATAGACTAAAACGCCGACAGGAAATGACTTCGTGAGTTAGTCATTTTGTGTTACCAGGGTCATTGCTACTTCAGTTGGCTTGGTCTTAAGAACGAGCTTGCAGAAGTAGCAGTCAGCTGGTTACATCTTGTAAAAGACTGATAGCCGTTGGAGTAAACGATTATTATGATGAATGGACCAACGACCTGAAAAAGGCAGCTGGGGTAGACTGAATTAAGACAGGTGAGCGCGATATAACATAACTTGTGAAAAGCCAGCGTCGAGAAATAGAATGAATTAGGCTGACATGTGATAATCCGTGTGGTGTCCAGGTTAAGAATACAGCACCAGACGCGACTTAGGGACTCTAAACCATGGCCAGCAGCGTCCTTTCAGTGGAACAGTAGCCATTCTACGCTCACCAACCCTCCTGCCAAGTGTGGTGAGTACTGGCAGATTCCCCCCAATATGATGACACAGTTGTGGAAATCTATGGGGGAAGCCTTTGTTCAGTAGTGGACGTTGTATGCCCGATATGATGATGATGATGACGCTGATATGATGGCATGTACCTAGTTCAGATACTTTAATAAATCTAAACAAATTACCCTTGTTCAAATAACTTCTATATGAGGAGGTCGCGTAATTACGCACCGACATAATAAAGATAATTGGAGGCTTGTTTAATTGAGAATGTATTTAGCCGCGAAAGTGCAGACGCGGCCGCCGTCAACTTGGGGGCCAGCCCCCTAAATTTGTTAAGACTAAGATTTTTAATAATACTTGGGATCTTATTGTAGAAACGTATAAGGGACGCCCCTATACTAAGGGACTCTTAACCAGAGGGATGGGCAGCAGCGTCCCTTTTGCTGAGCAGTAGCAACTCTGCGCTCACCAACCCGCTTGCCAACACAACATAAGCACCGGCCCCTAGTTCCCGGCAGCCCCGCCATTCCTGGTCATGGTAGCGGCCACGGAAACGGCGGGGCAGGGGGTGCTAAGAATCTCCGGATGGGATCCGGCTACCACCCAAAACGAAAACTGGCCCTGGTGACATATAACACACGCACACTGAGGGCAGACGAAAAGATTGTTGAGCTGGAAGAAGAAATAGATAAGTTGCACTGGGATATCATGGTTCTATCAGAAGTCCGAAGAGAGGGGGAGGACACGATAACCCTGAAATCCGGCAACTTATTCTACTACCGGGAAGGCGAACATCTGTCTCAAGGTGGTGTCGGGTTTCTCGTCCGCAGGTCCCTCATTAACAGTATAGTGGCCATCGAAAGTGTGTCGAGCAGGGTAGCGTACCTTATACTCAGAATATCCAAGAGGTATTCGTTGAAGGTCATACAGGTCTACGCACCGACCTCGACACACCCAGATGATGAAGTAGAGAGTATGTATGAGGACGTAAGTAGGGCCATACATACCTCGAAGACACATTTCACTGTTGTGTTGGGGGACTTCAACGCAAAACTGGGCACTCGATGCGATGGTGAGTTGAGAGTGGGGCAATTTGGATATGGGCAACGGAACCCCAGGGGACAGAGGCTGGCCGACTTTTTGGAAAAGGAGGGACTCTTTATGATGAACTCCTTTTTCCAAAAGCCGCCTCACAGGAAGTGGACCTGGATGAGTCCCGATGGTTCCACGAGGAATGAGATTGACTTCATCATGACCAATAAAAGACAAATATTCAATGATGTCTCTGTGATCCACAGGGTGAAAACCGGTAGTGATCACCGAATGGTAAGAGGCACATTGGATATTAATCTCAAAGTTGAGAGGTCTCGTCTGATGAGGTCTACGCTCCGGCCCTCTAGTGCTCATATCCAAAACCCCGAGAGCTTTCAACTCGAACTCCAAAACCGCTTCGAGTGCCTGGAACATTGCGTATCTGTGGACGATTTAAATGGTAGGTCTGTAGAAACTGTCCAAACGGTTGGGTCTAAGTTCTTTAAAGCCCACCGTAAAGGTAGACCAAAAAAGTTCTCCGATCACACTCTCGACCTCATGGCAGAAAGACGCGCCATGACGCTGCAGTCTTTCGGTGATGCTGAAGCATACCGACTGCTCAATAGACGGATATGGAAGTCCTTGCGTCACGATATCCGCACCTTTAACACTAACGGTGTTAAAGAGGCGATTGAGCGGAATCAAGGCTCCAAAGTGTTCGCAAGAGACAAGTCTATTGGGCAAAGTCGTATTATGAAGCTGAAGACCGAGGACGGCAGTGTAGCGTCGACTAAGCCAGAGGTTTTGAGAGAGATTGAGAACTTCTACCGGCAGTTATACACCTCGGTTACTATACCTACCATTGGCTCTGACAAAGACAAACAAACCCGACACTATACCGAGGATATCCCGGACATCAGCCTGTACGAGATTAGGATGGCCTTGAAACAGCTTAAAAATAACAAGGCGCCGGGCGGAGACGGAATTACGACAGAGCTTCTGAAAGCGGGTGGAACACCGGTACTTAAAGTCCTTCAGAAGCTATTCAATTCCGTCTTACTCGAGGGCACAACGCCGGAAGCGTGGAACAGAGGTGAGGTGGTGCTCTTCTTCAAAAAGGGTGATAACACCCTATTGAAGAATTATAGACCCATCTCACTTCTGAGCCATGTTTATAAGCTGTTTTCAAGGGTCATCACGAATCGTCTCGAGCGCAGGTTTGATGACTTCCAGCCTCCCGAACAAGCCGGTTTCCGAAAAGGTTTCAGTACCATAGACCACATCCATACGCTGCAGCAGGTTATACAGAAGACCGAGGAGTATAATCTGCCACTATGCTTGGCGTTTGTGGACTATGAGAAAGCCCTCGATTCGATCGAAACCTGGGCAGTGCTGCAATCTCTGCAGCGGTGCCAGATTGACTATCGGTACATTGAAGTGTTGAAGTGCTTATACAGAAACGCCACCATGTCGGTCCGAGTACATGAACAGAGCACGGGGGCAATTCCATTGCAGAGAGGTGTGAGACAGGGGGACGTCATTTCCCCGAAACTGTTCACCGCTGCAATGGAGGATGCCTTCATGCTACTGGAGTGGAAAGGATTCGGCATTAACATCCATGGCGAGTATATCACTCACCTTCGATTTGCCGATGACATCGTAGTCATGGCAGAATCGCTGCAAGAGCTCAGCACAAAGCTCGATGATCTCAACAGAGTTTCCCAACAGGTGGGCCTTAAAATGAACATGGGCAAGACAAAAGTCATGTCAAATGTCCATGTCGTGCCCACCCCAATATCCGTTGGGGGCTCTGTTCTCGAAGTTGTTGACGAGAATGTCTACCTAGGACAAACTGTCCAGTTAGGTAGGTCCAACTTCGAGAAAGAGGTCAATCGTCGAATCCGACTCGGCTGGGCAGCGTTCGGGAAACTTCGCAACGTCTTTTCGTCAACAATACCGCAATGCCTCAAGACGCAAGTCTTTAACCAGTGTGTGTTACCAGTGATGACATATGGAACAGAGACGTGGTCACTCACAATGGGCCTCATAAGAAAGCTCAAGGTCACTCAGCGAGCTATGGAGAGAGCTATGCTTGGTATTTCTCTACGAGATCGAATCAGAAATGAGGAGATCCGTAGAAGAACTAAAGTTGTCGACATAGCTGAAAGGATTAGTAAACTGAAGTGGCAATGGGCAGGGCACATTGCTCGTAGAACTGATGGCCGTTGGGGCACAAAGGTTCTCGAATGGAGACCGCGCACCGGAAAACGCAGCGTGGGACGACCTCCAACGAGGTGGACAGACGATCTGGTGAAGGTCGCTGGGAGTCATTGGATGAGAGCGGCATGTGACCGCTCGTTGTGGAAATCTAAGGGGGAGGCCTTTGTTCAGCAGTGGACGTCCTGTGGCTGACATGATGAAGATAGACAATCGCAAAAGACCAATAGGCAAACAGTGGCTTTTAAATAATTTCGATTTTTATTTTATCAAAACCGAATTATATAAGATAATTAGGTGCCACTTACGTACATCACAATCCAGACTATAAGCTAGATTGAATTTTTACACTAAAATTCAAACTACATTTTTATGCGAAGCTACCCTTGGGATACTAGATTTATTTTAGTAATAGGCTTAACTAGACGAATGAACTAGGAATAATCCCTTCTAATCCTTGTTTTTAATGTGCGTCTAGACAGAAAAATAATTTCATAGACAATTTAAAAAAAACCTAAATATCCAACAGTGTTTATCACTGAATACAGAAAGATTAAAATTAAACAACTTATTTTAATTTTATTTTTTACTATACTCGATAAATATGTTTAAAGGAAAATGTAATTTTTAGGTGCTCTTCCACGCTTCATCACTACAATTAACACTTAGGAATATCAGAAGGTGATTGAATAAAAATATAACCTGCATTACACGGTGAAGTCTGTTTTATTATTTCCCTTGAAAATAATATATTACGAAAGTTTTTTTACTTCCTATCCCATCATCATCATCACAATATCAACATTTCAAACCGTAAATATCTACTATTGAACACCGGGTCTCAATGACTGCTAAATGCTAATCAATTGACGATATTAGAAAATATAACTTCTCGTTGGTCTGCATGAACCATGGTTGGGGCATACCAGGCCCGGCCCGACTTCATAATTTTTATTTTTTATCCTTTTCGTTATTTTTCGTTTTAATATTTTTATATCGTGTAGGGTTTTTGAAGTAGGTATTTTTTTTTGTTAAAAAGTTTTATGTGTTTCTTTTTGTAAATAAATGTAAGAACTTTATCCAATTTGGTATCAGTATTTAACACTAAAAATAAGAATGACTCAAATCGGTTTTCTAATCTCGGAGGAATCGCAACTATTAAGACATATCCTAGGTAAGCGCAGTGGTTGAAAAACTACTAAATCAAAAGTAATATAATTTATATGGGACCAATTCGAAAGCATTCTGCACCTATTAAAGAAAGAATTGCTGAAAATGGTTCACAAATGTCGGAGTAATCGGTGTACATACATAAAAAACAAAGAACACCGAATTGAGAACCACCTTCTTATTGAAGTCGGTTAAAAATTGATCAATACATTTTTATTTAGATTCTTACAACCCCACCAAAGTTTCACCAACTTAATTCATTGGTATAACGCCCACTGTATACCCGGTATAAAACATTCATACTTTTGGTACCTAATCCATCACAGTGGATTATTTTATGAAGGAGCCCCGAATGATTGAAAATGAAAACAAAATGTTCTATTAATCTTACATATTAGATACATGTTTTTGTGTGAATAAAAGCTTAGAAGAGAACAACGTGACGGGCTCAAAATTAAAGGTATATTTTACTAATATTATATTTCATTTTCAACGTTGGTTATTTGGATTGCCGTGTGGTGCCGGCTTTGCCGTGTGGTGCCGGCTTTGCCGTGTGGTGCCGGCTCAGAATGCCACCACCCCATCTCCTACCATGGGTGTCGTAAAAGTCGACTAAGGGATTAGTCGGAGGATGGGCAGCAGCGTCCTTCGAGTACATTAACAACTCAACTGCGATCGCCAACCCGCCTGCCAAGCGTGGCGATTATGGCAAAACCCCCCAATCAGCTCAAAACACATCCATATCGGTGGTTGTGATGATCTTTGGGGGAGGCCTGTGTCCAACAGTGGACTTCATTAGGCCGAAATGATGATTTGGATATGAAAAGAGCAAGCATCGCGCAAAATTTATAAGTATATCTATTCTTTAAAATCTTGATTTTACATCCAAGTCAATGTCAAATATTTTTATTTCAGATAAATTAAATTTAAGTTGAACGGTTTCAATTAGCTTGTTTCCTCAGAAATATTTAACAGTCAAGTTCAACGTACATTCTAAAAATGGAATTAATGGAAGATGATGTACCCGGAGCTAAATTGAAGAAATTGCTTGCAAAAATTCAAGATCATCTTGTCCGGGATTTAAAACGATGGCTTGCATGCCGCCGGCAATCAATCAACGGCAACATAATCTTCAATCCTATAGTAAGTTTTTTTTAGGAGATTTGTTCTAACGTGTGTTTTAAACTTCCCGTCTGTGAGATGTCTCTAAACTTCCCGTCTATCAGATCAGCTCTTTATCATCTATAGAAATTTAAAGGACAAATAATAAGAGTTCACTTATATAGGCTCCTATTAAAATAGTGAACTTTATTTCAAGGGGCAATAAATAGGTTATAAGCTGTATAATGTTATCACGTTTATTAAAATACAAATCGACTGTCATTTCAATTTGGTTTTATTATTACAAAATTATAATGAATAAAGTTGTTAAATATTTGACTCACTATTTTATTACTAAAGCACACGCACTGGCCAGTATTCCTAATATAGATTTTATTAGCCTTCAAATAATAACTTTGTTTATAAATTTAATTAATATGGAAATTACAGCCTGTTTTTAATAAACGCGTTCTATATAACTTACTGACCTTATCCTCGGAATAAAGTTAAGTTTAAATTTTTGTACGACCTTACAAATGAGCACAGACGTGTCTTGTGCACGTCTTGTTGTCTTTATGAATCGAGAGGCTTGTATTACCAACGAAATGCCTGATGTTGTTCTTTATTAAAATTATAATATATGCCAAGTATGAAAAAGTCGTCGTGGTCTGGAAGTTGACGGACTCGCTTCTTGTGCATCTAGCGCTTATGGGTTGCGATTTCAAACTCTTGAATGTGACAATTTATGTGCATCAATGCAATTTTTACAATGTCATGTACTTTCTTCGTAAAGTTGAAGGCACCGCAGACTACGGTCAAGGAATACATCGTGAGGAAACCTGGATCTACATATAATAGTCTGAAATCGCCAACATGCAGTGAACAGGCGTGCTGATCAATGCTCGTTCTTTATCTGTGTGAGAAGATAACTTTGCTCTGTAGTAAGACAGTTATAGACTGATATTGTTACTATGAAATTTTATTTCTTTTAAAATTCTGTGTTGTGTTCATATTAAGAATGCAGCACCACTCCATCTCCTCCAGTGTATATCGTAAAAGGCGACTAAGGGCCTCTAAACAAGGCAGCAGCGTCCCTTCTGTGGAATAGTAGCCATACCGCGCTCATCAATCCGCCTGCCAAATTCCGCCCAAAATGACGACATAAATATGAAAATCTATAGGGAGGGCGTGCGGTGGCGGCTAAGAATACCTTACCATAAAAGGAGACTATGGGATTAGCTGGAAGACGGGCAGCAACATCCTTTGAGTATATTTATAACTCAACTGCAATCGCCAACTCGTCTGCCAAGAGTGGCGGTTATGTCAAAACCCCCCAATGACTACACAACACAAACCCATACCGATTATTGTGTCGATCTTTGGGGGAGGCTTTTGTCCAGCGGTGGACCTCTGACTTGTAATTACTTACGAGTATTGGGTGACCGTGTCCAGGGCCATGCTTGTAGTAAATATCTTCTTTCTAATATAAGATAATTTTCTGTAATTGTAATGCGTATCTCAGGAATAATGGTTTTGATTAATCTGATAAGGAATAGAATAGAAAACTTATTCATCTCACCTTCAACCTATTCACGGGAGGAGATGGAGTGGTGCTATAATTCTTAATCCGGACACCACACGGACAAATTATCCAAACAAAATGTTACATTATTATAGCTAAACATTTAGAAACAATATCCTTCACCAAATGTTATTCATTAAACGTTAAAATTCATACATTCAGTAATAAATTTCAACCATCTTACGTGTTGCTATTTGTGTGCCTACTCGGCTAGGCGTGCCATTTTAGGCCTACATATTACGTTTAGGAAACGAGCTGTAAATAATTTAGTACTAAGCTATGCGCGTAAGCCAAGAATGAGTTATGAGTATTAATTTCCAGCAATACAATTCTAAGGCGGTGAGATTTTGCTTTTACTTTGAAAACAAAACATTTACTAAGGTGACAGGCATCGTTACAGGTTTTAGAAAGTAATTATGCTTACAATACTATTTAAAAATTATTTCGATAATTTATAATGGAATTGTACTGTATATATAATTACTTTCTTATAATTAATTAATTAAATAAATTACTTATTATAACTTTCACCGAATAGCTACACAGAACTCGAATCCAATCCTGCTTCAGCGGAGAGCCAGACAGTGAGACGTTACTTCTCCAAAACGGTTTACCACCGGAAGATGTTTTTAAGGTTTTTGACTGGAAAGGGCTAGGCATCAACGTAAATGGCGAGTACATCACTCACCTACATTTTGGCGACGATAGTTGTTAATGCTGAGACCATGCTCAGTGTAATGCTCGGTGACCTCAGTAGAGATTTTGATAAATTTGGTCTTAAAATGAACATGGACAAGACGAAGGTCATGTCGAATGTTCACGTATTACCAATTTCCGTGAAGATTTAAGACTCAAAACTCGAAGTTGTTGACATACTTGTTGACGTATACGGGACAAACTGTCCAGTTAGGTAGGTCCAACTTCGAGAAAGAGACCAATCGTTGATCGAATCCTTGCCACTTTGCATCACAATTTATTAATTTCAGGTCATTATGGGAGGTTGGGTTATTTTGGGAGGTTTATGTCTAACAGCTTTCGGCTGAAATGATGATGAAGCTGATGGTGCATTTGACAAGAAAAAATTATAATTAATAATAAATAACCACATTTGTGCACGAGCGCACGTCTACTTTCTAAGGATATCGATAGACGGTTGGATGATACTTCGCGTGACCAGAGCGCTGGCCTTTTTTTTAGCCAAAGAATAAGCATTGTCATTCAATGTGGCAATGCTGCAATCTTTTGCAAACATTATCAGCTGACAGCGATGAAGGGTAATGTGTAAAAAATATGTATACTTAAAGTATTAAAAAAATAAAAATAAAATTAGTAATCACAAATAAACTATAAAGATAAAGTTTATGAAATTACAGGAAACATATTCGCAAAACGTGGTCATTCTTGTGTGACATTCGATTTGGCTTCATTTACCATCGCGTTGTTTTGAAAGTTTTAACAAAGTATTAATCCTTTTCTGTCATATTTAGGTGAGTATTATTTTTTGAACATATTTGGAATAAAAAGAATAGAAGCATTTGTGTGGTGCCGGCTAAGAAATCTACCACCCCATCTCATTCTGTGGGTGTAGTAAAAGCACGACTATGGGATTACCCGGAGGATGGGCAGCAGCGTCCTTCGAGTACATTTATAACTTAACTGCGATCGCCAACCCGTCTGCCAAGCGTGGCGATCATGACAATACCCCCCAAAGAGCACACAACACAAGCCCATAGCAGTCGTTGTGGCAATCTTTGGGGGTGGCTTCTGTCCAGCAGAGGATGTTTTTCGGCTGAAGTGATGATTGAGTAATTGGGTCGTAACATACTGTTACATGTCATATTGAAACAACGGAGGGTATTTCACTACATGACGACCTCTGAGAAGAATTTTATTGAGAGAAATAAAATAAATGAGTATAGTTTGATGCCCCTTTCCCTATGATTCTATCATCCCTCCTTCAATGTCATAAGCAGTCAATTTAAACAGCCATTCTGTATAAATTAACGAGTCAACGGAAAAAATGCTACCCGCGGGTACCCCTGACATAAAATAGGGCACCCCCATAGGGCATATTTTTTCGTCGTGAGTCGAACTATCTGTAGATACTGCTGACCATCCTCTATGAATAAATCCTTGGATAAGTCTAAATAAAAAATCCACTTTCATTGTATTTTCATTTGGAGTTTATTTGTTAGTGACGGAGGACAATGGACCAATTTTCCGCGCTCGTGCATTTTCTCGTTGGTCGTCCTAAAAAGGCTCGCCTGCAAGTGAAACATGGGGTGAATTGCAATTACATTAAATATTATGAAACTGAATATACCGTCTTTAAACTACATTGCCCAAATTTCTTACTATGCAGAGAACTGTAAATTTCAGAGTGAAATTATTATCTGGTGTTTTTAATATGTTTACACATGGACACACATATCATACTTTAAATATCCACTGCTGAACACGGTCCTCCCAATGATCACTACAATGAGCGGCCGTAGAGTCATAGTATGTCTCGAATGTGTAAACTATAATATGGAGAATGCAGTGAGTTGTAGATACACAGAATCTCCCTTTATGCAAATTTCGTAAAATTCTTGCTTAAATGTATCTGAAACGTATTAAGCACAGTGAACATTAGTCTCTGTTGAACAATGTCCAGCTTGTGTGAATCTTTTTTAAGAAAAAAATTGTTTTGCTTATCATAATATAATATTAACCATATCAATTGTAACAGTATATTGCTATATTACATGTGGTGTGGTGCAATCATATAATAGCAACAACCCATCTCATCCCGTGGGTGTCGTAAAATGCGACTATGGGTTAACAGGAGGATGGTCAGCAGCGTTCTTCGAGTAAATTAACAACCCAACTGTGACCGCCAACCCGCCTGCCAAGCGTGGCGATTATGGCAAAACCCCCCATGAGCAGACAATGCACCCAGACCGGTCGTTGTGGCAATATTTGGGGCAGGCTTGTGTCCAGCAGTGAACACAAGCCTCCCCCCAGCACGACAGTTATTTGGCTGAAACGATGATTGCATGTGGTGTTTGCCTGTTATTGGCCATGCATTTAGCTTGTAAGTCGTGCTATGTAAACCTAATTTGTTAAGAACAATATAATAGCTGTTGGCAATCCTAAATAAATAAATTTATAAATATTGCCATAATCACCATGCATGATAGGCGGATAGCGTCCGTAGTATGTTGTTATTAGCACACGGAAGACGCCACTGCTCTTCCTCTTGATATCAACTCTTAATCACCTTTTACAACACCCATGCGCAGACCGGGGTGGTCCATTCAAAATTAATCAATAAGTAATTTCATGTCTGTTATCAAAATTTCGTTCATCTTTGCTAACATTTTGTCTTAATAATTTCTACTTACATTACATTTGTCTAAATAATTTCTACTTACATTACTACCGACGCTGTTAGGCAGTTAATTAAAATATCGCTGGTTAATGTTTATTGGTGTTGATGGAAATTCTAGGCGTTCCAATTGTGAATCATTTGATTTCACTCATTATCATTGACGAAATAAAATGTATTTATTTTCTAATTTAATTTGTAACGTAGTAAAGTTAATGTTAATTAATTTAATGAAGAATTCGATCATTTTATCAGTCAGTATTACTTTAATTTTTCGCCAAAGATGTTTGGCAACGGTGATGCGCTTGACCTTTACTCAACCGCAATCACTGTACCACCTCCTTGTCTCACACGGCTTGGCTCTAATATAGTCCGCAGTTGAACACAACAAATTATACCTTGTACAGTTCGACCAAACACAGCAAACACACATTCAATCGTATACTGACTTCAGCCGTGGCTCCCCGAACTACGTGACAACTAGCATAAGCTTTCTTGACTCTTTTTTAGTCTCTATATAAAGCCTATCAAGTTTGTTATCCCCATATCTTGGTAAGTGTTCTACGTATCTTGTGTTTAAATGTGCCTAGCCGTTTTATTGTGTTCAAACCGTTAACGATTTTATCATCTGTTTTGAATAATTTATATCTTTAAGCCTTCAGATATTTTTCTATTATCTTAGCTAGCCTAATATAATGTCTATTAGAGCTTTTTAACTTCACATTTTGCATACTGCTTTAGCGCATTTGTAAATTTCGCTCGCTCATGCTTTCCGGTGGTCACAGTCAGACGAGACAACAGGTGGCACTTTTTGTGTTTTTGCGCTGGACATCAATTTCCAGGATACTAAGTACCGGGTGCACAATCACCCACACAGACTAATACTGCCCATCGAGTACCAGCCAGTGTTTTCCGGTCTGGCGAGTCCCTGCGGCCCTTCACCACCTCGTGTCACCATCATCGTGTGATGGGGGCTGAGCCAGGAGAGTGTTTGCGTCCGCCTACCTTAGGAAGTAAAAAATTAATAGTTACGGGCATGGACTTAAGTTACTTAACATTTACAGATAGTGGTAAAAAATCAATTAAATGTTATTATTGTTATAACGTGGTTCTGCTAATATAAGTATTAATCGATCAACTGACTGCTCACACTGGAATATCTACTTTATCGTGAATATAGTTTACAGACATAAATATCACATGCACGAACGCCCAGACCCGAAACAACTATCTGTAACTCATACAAATGTTTGTTCCGTGCGGAGATCAAATCCGCGACACGCGTAGTCACTGTATAGTGGCAACTTAACCCTTTGCTGTATATGAGTCTCTCCCAAGTCCCACCACAAAATTCAGTCCTGCACCTTCTTTAACTTCTTATTTCCCGCATTATTCGGGTTATCTATATTGTCCCCCAGTTGTTCATGATCCGGGGGCGAAGAACTGGGGGATATACGGAACGACCCTATTCTTTTTTATGTTTACTAGAAATGAGCTACCCAATACCCGATTTTTGTTTATGCATTTCAACGAGGCATTTACCCAAACACCACCGCAAGGTAAACCCGGTTATCGGAGGTCATAATAGAGTCATCATATCTTCTTTTTCATATCATATCACGTAAAGATCTACTGAATATGAGACTTTCAATGACAGTTATAGTGATTGTTCATCATCACCATTTTCATTTTCAATTTTCATCACACAGTAAGACTTTTACTACATCCAGGGTACAAAAATGGACGGTGGCGCGTTATTCCATACGCACTTCTAGAGGATTGTGTGGCTGGCCAGGCAACACGAGGGTAAAGTCTGCTAAGATGAGTGGTGGGCCAAGTCCTGCTGGGGGTATGGTAAATGCTTGAGTGAATACCATACCTCCGGCACAAGGGAAGTCAAAGGAGCATTCTGGCGGTCTTAGCCAGTGGAGTCGCCTTTCTGCCTTCCCCAGGGCGAAGGAGGTCTATGAGGATTTCCCCACGATAAAAAATGGCTTAATTTGCTTAATATCACACGAAAAATGCTGCAGTCACTTTTCATATGCCTTATCGTGAATGAAAAAAACTAATGAATATTACTTTAAAAGCTCCCAACCGTGCCTAATCTACTTAAATGAAAGCCACCCAATTTAAATACGTCACTGCATGAAAGCAGGGCTCAAGGAACGGGACGACTTCTTAACTCTGTATGATAACAAAGAGTAGAATAAAGACTGTAGTCAGATTATCTGCATAAAACAAAAGCCGGGTAATGAACTTAGCTCGCACTCAGTGTTGCGTCATCGATTTTCTTTTGTTTATCCTTATACGATCTCCGAAACAATGTAGCCGTGTGATTTAAAGGCTTCCTTGTTCCGTTGCAGTATAAAATACAGTACAATTCCGTTACCACTGTTCATTTCGGCTGCTGGTTTGATGAAAAATTGAACAATCACAAATGTTTTTTTTGTTATGTAAACAAGATTTCTGGAGCTTTCAATATTCTGTTCGGAATCAAATTTCGGGCTCAATAGTTGCAACGGTATTATATGTATTTTATTTTTGTCACCTATATGTATGTATAAATAAATAATAAATATAATAGTAACATAGTCTATAAATGTCTTCTGCTAAACAAAGGGCCGAGTTCTGAAACGCCAGTTAATATTAAGTTCCACTTTAACTATATGAGCTTTAACTATTTGATAGATTTGTACCGAAAACAGGTTTCTCTAACAGTTTAAGTGGGTTTTAATATTAACTGGGGTTTCAATATTCGGGCGATAAGTTTTTCTGCTTGACCGCTTTAGTGAACGATCGTTAGAGAAACTTTCCACAATCACCACGCTCAGCAAAGGAATCAGCGACAGTATATTTTTACCAGCGCACAAGGGAATTCTACTGTCCATCCTGTTGATCT
The DNA here is from genome assembly GCA_947459985.1 of Diloba caeruleocephala. NCBI lineage: Eukaryota > Metazoa > Arthropoda > Insecta > Lepidoptera > Noctuidae > Diloba > Diloba caeruleocephala. The sequence goes on along the minus strand of OX381617.1, from coordinate 9,756,048 downwards.
CTATGGAGCCCATGGAGAAAAAGAATGTTCTACTAATCGAACTATATTGTTAATATCGCAGAAGAGAATCCTGCCTCCCATCTTCTTGACTTCCGGGGCACCCCATGCAAAAAGCAAATGGTTTATTAATTGAAAAATATTGATACTTGTTAACAGTAGAATGTAGCTTCTCATTCTCTTAACGTCTGAGGCATATGAAGAAAGTGGATAGTCTAACATTTACTATGATCTCAACCTAAACCGAATCGTTAAGATATATATCTTAGGTATATTTTGAATGCAAGTTTTTCCTAAATTTAATGATAGATCATATATCTATCATTAAATTTAGGACAAATGTTTTTGTCAACGTCAAGTGTCAATGTGCAACAAAAATATAAAAAATTGAAAAGTAATTTTGAGAAATCATCAATAATGGGTGTATCAAAGCCATAATATATACATTTTATTAAAACAGCGAGTTTATTTTTATATCAAGATGTTGTCTGCAGTGAAAGTGTGCATTCATGGGGTGCAAGATGATAACTGGGTATAAAGGACAATATCAACCAGTATCGGTGTCTGATAAAGTTATAGCAACGTATTGGAGAGTATTCATCAAGAGAACCCTTACAAGAGAAAACAACTTGATAGAATCAGATACAGATCAGATTTATGAAAGGACTATGAAATTGGACTTCTGGGGTGGAAGGCCTGGTGACCTGAAATACAGGCTTCAACCTAGTTTAGGCACCAGTCTCCAACAATAAATTTGTGCAATAACAATATACCAATATTTATATGATAGTTAAACGAAATAAATAAATATCTGTCATATTTGGGGTAAACCATTATTGAGGCGTTATGGCCAATAACATTTGCTCATTTCCTATTCGATAACACAACAGCAGACGCACAAGCATCTGAATTCAGGTTTAATTAACACCATCGACAAATCTTAAGTACCTAAGACCACATTTTTGACAAATTTGAACTCTTCTGTTGCGGTATCTGGGTCATTGCAGTAGCTTGTTTTTCATAAATATATTTCAGTGTCAGATAATATTTTCTGCCCAGAATTGTATACATTGATCGAATCATATTTTCAGAAATAGGTATATACTTATTTTGCATGATTGCATATTGCACTTGTGTCTCTATTGTGATTTAATGATTATTCAGCAGATCAATTTATTCCGAAATGACGCATACAAAAAATGGACAAGAAGTTATAGGCTGAGCAGTCTGCACCAAACTTACAACAAGAACACTAATACACATAAATAAATGAGATTCTTTTTTGTTTGTTTTTATTAACAATCAATTACTTTACCATGTGGCTGTAGTCTATTTGCAGGAGTAAATAACACCCGTCGCCACCCATAGGTGTCGTAAATGGCGACTAAGGGTTTATATCAAGAGGATGCTTAACAGCACCCACCCATGTGTTAATAACAACATACTGCGGTCACCAATACGCCCATCTAACGTGGTGATTACAGCAATATCCCTTTCGACCACCCGTTGTAGTGATCATAGGGTGGTCTATATTCAGTAGTAAACGATTACAGGCTGATGTATGTGCATACGAGTGTATGTGAGTGTGTTAGTGTTCGAGTACATGTGAGCGCGCATGAGTATGTGCATTTGTTATTTCAGAAAATACTAATACCCGGCCGTTCTAGGAATTGAACCTTCCGTTCAGGGTGCAATTAACTAAGCTCAAATATCCATTCATCCTTGAAAACAGAATTGAAATAATACAGTGTTTGCAATATCTAGACTAGCAAAACGACAAGATCTCCACAAATAAAACTATAATACTGATATCTGTTAACAAATTAGATATTTACATCTCTTTAAATTGCATTAAATCTGACATAAAATATGTGTATGATATAACACAATCTGAAAGCCACATAAATCGTAAGCCGTCATTATTAAGTGAGCCGTAGAATGTATGTAACTCAGAAGGTACCCTCAGAGGGCTGTAACTGGGGTAAGTGTGGACTCATTAACTCATGCCTAATGATGTGCCGCTGTCTTAACTTCACCCCTTCGCTTTAGTATTCTATTAAATTACGTCGGCGCGGGTTTGAGTGAAAAATACGACTCATTTTCTTTATCATTTGAATGGCGCCAATTAATGATTATTTTATTTATATCTGCGACTTAATTTTGCTTTTCCGGTCAGTAATATGGAAAATTTCGTGCGGTGGCCGGATTAAGAATACAGCACCACTCTATCTGTTCCCGTGGATTTCGTAAAAGGCGACCAAGTCTCTGAACCAGAGGGCTGGGCAGCAGCGTCTCTTCTGTGAAACAGTAGCCATTCTGCGCCCCCTAACCCACCTGCCAAGCGTAATGAGTACTGGCAAATTCCTTCCAAATTCAGCAGTGGACGTCGTTTAGATATGATGAATCTGGAAAATGTTAGTTGTGTTTTGCGCAAATTGTTAACACAGTCTCTCTATCCATACCCGTACAAATGATTACGCGTAATTTGTAGAGATAAATGCGTATAAACTATACGATTACAATTAGTAAAAATGTGACTCAATCTTATTGAAACATTCTTCAAGTTTGGCAGTAAATCATAATGTTTTTTGTACTCGGTACGGAATCTAAATACAAACTAGCTGTTGGGTTATATTGTCTGTATTTCCAAATTATAAAAAAATACATTGAAATTTATCTCTTAAGATAAACGTCCACTGTTGAGAATGAATTTCTCAATGTATAGTTTATTGGGGATACTACAATATTCACCGTAATTGGCAAATGAATTGTTGATTCCAGTACGTTGTTTATATCACAGGGAATGAACATCTTGCTCGTCTTCTTAGAAAATATGCGCCCAACTGTAAAATTGTTTTATTTCGGAGTTTTATATTATTATAATATTTTTAGTTTTATATTATTTTTTATTTTTGTTTTCTTATATATTTTACTATTACTGTTGTTGTTTCCTTTAGATGCAAGGAATAAATGAATTTTTATTTATTTTATTTTCTTTGTCTTGATAATGCCTCAGACGCGTTTCATGAATCCTGCGCTAGCATTTTTTATCTCTGACAGCATACGGACTTACTGCGTATTTTATTTTCCACATTTCTGAGCAGGTGTGTCAACTGTCAAGGGACTGAGATACATGGAATCTAGATGAGCGAGAAAATTGAAGAGTAAAATAATGTGCAGCGGGAGCTATAATATATTTTAGTAAATAGAGTGAGTAAGTGAGTAAAATAGTGAGGTACTGTAGCGGCGGTCGCTTTGGGAAAAATGGTCTTAGTAATAAATAGAGAAAACATTCATCGTTAATTTTAGAAATTGATTAAAAACATAAAGCGTATTAGTACAACGTTCGAACGTTCGAATCTTTAAATGGCTTCTGTGTAGAATCAAACGAAGATATATTAGCTTAGGTAATAAATTTGTTTCGATGTATATTTAAAATGCATGAGTACAATTTTTGTTTTTTAAACACGTGTGACTGTGTCGTGGGTGCGTTTACAAACACAAATTCCACACACAATACACCCAGACCCGGAACAACTACCTGCAGATCGTACAAATATTTGTTCCGTGTGGGAATCGAACCCACGACCCGTTGCGCAGCAGCCGACTATATCAGCCACTGCACCAACCGTGTATTTAAACTTACATGCTATGCATACTAGTACAATTTTATCGCAGACATGTAACTACAAAAGTATTGTTTATTCAGAGCTAACAGAAGACCCATCGTATGATGTATGTATACTTGTGTTCAAGATTAATACTAGATTTCCATAGTAATTGATGATCAAACAACAAATACAACTGATAATATCAAACCAAAGCAGTTGAACGTCGCAATTCATCTGCAAACAAATGACTAGTCGTAACAATGTGCTTAACATCACAATACCCGATAATACTGCGGATCACACTACCACACGAACTGAAATAATCCATTTATTATGGCCATTAACAAACCTATCTCTGAGAATGGAAATGACGTTAGTTGCCATCAAGCGTATTTATGAACTCGCATGTACCATAGAGGCTAGTCCATGAAGATTTAATTTTAGAATTCCCTTTGTATTGAATATCTGTATCTATGAATTTAATAAAAGTATAGAACCGAGTACTAAAATACTACTTAAGATTTAATACTCTCTCACTCTAGTGGACTAGTTTTTTTTTTTTAAAGTTGAAAACTATTTGAACCCTTACCCTACAATTTTAAATCAAATTGAGTGGTATTTTAGTTTTTAGCTGTATGGTAGCCATTTTACTTTTAACATTAATATAATAATAATAAAGCCCATTTATTTCCAATCTACAAATTTTTAACATGTGTTTTAGAAAATATAAAATGTAAAAGTTTACATTTAGTGATATTGTTGCTAATATTATGTAATAATTCAAATGAATGAATTAAAATATGTTTGCTTTAAACGCTATCGTTACTATTTTCATTGTGACTTTTAACATTACTACCCAATAATATAATGAAAGTGTGTGGGGTTGGTATAGCTTAGTGTACACTTTGAAGTTATTTTTTGGCCCCACCTGACTTCATAATTAAAGGTTTTTCCTTTTCAGTGACTTTAATATTTTATATCGTGTAGAGTTTTTGAAGTTGGTGTTTTTTTGTTAAAAGTTTTGTTTCTTTTCAGTGTAAATTTGAAGCGCTCTGTGGTGTTGGCTCAGAATACCACCACCCCATTTCCTCCCATAGGTATCGTAAAAGTCGACTAAGGGATTAGCCGAAGGATGGGCAGCAGCGTCCTTCGAGTATATTAACAACTAAACTGCGATCGCCAACCCGTCTGCCAAGCGTGGCGATTATGGCATAACCCCCCAATGAGCACCCAACATACCCATAGTCGTTGTGGTGATCTTTGGGGTAGGCCTGTGTTCAGCAGTGGACTTCATTCGACCAAAATGATTAGTGTAAATTAATGTAAGAACTGTTTCCAATTTTGTATCAGTATATAACATTAAAAATAAGAATGATTCAAATCGGTTCTCAGATCTAAGAGGGATCGAAACTATTAAGACATGATCCAGATAAGCGCTAATTAAACCTGTTTATTGAAACTAGTTACAAAACTACCACATCAAATGTAATGAAATTTATATGGAACTAATTGGAAAGCATTTTGGACCTACCAAAAAAATAATTCTCAAATCGGTCAACAAATCTCGCAGTAATCGGTGTACATACATTAAAAAAAATACGCATCGAATTGAGAACCTCATCCTTTTTAAAGTCGGTTAAGCATGAATAAATTACAACAATTTTTTATTTGTAAGAAGAACTAATGGAATAATCTGTTTTAATGGTATATGTCACGTAAGCTACGAGGACCTTAGTTTTTAATATTTACTATCTCTTTTGCTAATTGGTGCTTTTATTGTTATCAAACCAAACACAGTCACAATTACAAATTGTCGCTACTTGCACGTCACTTTACTCTTCGACGTTCGTCAGCGTACCGCTAAGCTCCGTTAAATTGGAACCGGTGTCACATTCGGTGGTGAGATTTGAGAGATTTCCGGAGATTTCGACGTTCGTCCCCATATTCGAAGTTGAAGTTCCGTAATATCCCTAATTCTTTTTACAAAAGGTACACGTTCTTTTTACATAAATATGGCGTAACCAGGCAAAGGATATTTATACAATAAGACTTATGTTCCTAACTAGTTCCTTAATCTCTTGTTTCTCAACATTACTGAATTCTCTGACGTCACTGAGGTACAAAATATAAACACAGAAAATTACCCTCCTTTTTGTAGACACAAAGTAATAAAATAGAGAAAACTTTGTTTACATTTCAGTATTATTAGATTTTGTTGTGGAACCAAGAGATAAACAGAAATTAATAACTTTTCAAGTAACTTTGTTATCTAAAGCAAGTACAGTCGTAGGGAAGACAATTCGATTATTAGATGAAATATAAATCACAAAACTTAGATAAAATACTATAGAATATCTAGCAGCTTGAAGACTGATCTTGTTTTAACCGAAATGATTTAATATTATTATCAATCTAACAACCATATTTATACAATACTAGCTGTTGCCCGCGGTTTCACCCACGCGTTTATTTTTATTAATATAAATACAAATGTAGCCTATATTACTTTGGGTTAGTGTAGCTTTCTACTTATGAATAGTCAAGACTTTAGTTCCCGCGTTTCAAGATATAGATTTCCTATGGAGAAGAATGGGTAAGAAACTCCATGGTTACTCTTTTTAATTCATATTGGTACATTGGTAAAAATATATTGGTACAATGTATTTTTTTTACTATAATTTTCTCGTAATGAGGGTAATGTGAGGACAATGCAGAAAAGAGTCTTAACTTCTTAAAAAGTCTACACTAAACAAGCCTAATTTTAATATTTACTAGAGTTTTTGATTCAATTGTCATGACAGCATTAAGATGACCAATCCCAACGGCGGCAGACGGCACTCGTTCACGAGCATGACTCATGCATCAGCGTCGCTCAGTTGAACCTTATTGTAGGGAAACTTAGCGACCCGACACACAATTCCACCACAAGCAAGACACTTGAGACCACCGTCTTCTCGTGGGTCGTCGGTGTGCGCACGCAGATTCCCCAATCAACGTACCCGCAAACCCAGAGGCCCCGCCTTATAGCGACGGCAGGGGGTTTCAGGCGTATGGGAATTGGGCGCCATGGCAGTTGTTACCCCTGCGCAGTCTCCTCCTTCTTCGAGCAGGATCCCGATCCTCTCCTGATCCCGCTATGCGGTTTCCTTCTAGAGCCTGACGCTCTCACAGAAGCAGACCACTGAATTCCAGTTTTCATGCTCTGCCAACATAGCCGACACTACTGCTGGCTGTGAGAGATCTTGCTCGATCCGATCGACCAGGATCTGGGCTCGGCGACCCACGCAGGGCGCGCCTCGAGCGTGTGCTGTGTGGTGTCCTGGTCGCTATCACAATGGTGGTATTGTGCCGTGACGTCGCGTACACATAACTAGTCCTGGGTAGCATTACAATTGTTATGAGCAGGCATGATGCTTATCACCCGGCGGATGACTTGCTAGTGCATTGTGCAAATATGGTCGTAATTTCATTTTTCACTGTTGTCTCACCGGATTCAAAATGCTATATGTAAAGTAGCTGTCGGACCGCGATAAGGTGATAACGAGACGAAAAGGTATTTAAATACCTAAAAAACCGTGTTGAAATTATATACAAGAAATAAATAAAATTGGTTTATTTTGAATCCTCATTACACACAAGTTATACATTTTATATACAGTACGAGTAAATGAAATAAGTACGTGTAATAAATGTGACTGCATGAGGCCAAAATTGGTACCTATCTCAGCTAGTGCTACAGCAAGCAATATGCTCTAGTGCTGATATTCTGATAGGCCCGAATGGTGAATAAATGTATACATACCCGCAAGCATTCGTTGATGAAAACAATATTAGATGTTTTCAAATCAAATCAGGGGCACTTACTCAGTATGCCATGTAAAAAAAATCCACGAACGGAAACTATTATTTTACGCGTACGCGTAGCGAAAAATAACGCGTTTTAATCAGCTTAAATGACTTCCATTTGATATTGCACTCATACGGTAAAAATCACGTACTTTTTTAAATGAACCCATAATTACGTCAGAATTGTTCATCGGAATATTCCTAGGAACTTCTGACATAGTTATCATCATCATGTCAGTCAAAAGACTGCTGAAAAAATGCCTCTCCCCCACAAAGACGACATGGTTGGTGCAGTGGTTGATACAGTCGACTGCTGCGCTCTGGGTGCATTATGTGTGGAATTTATGTCTGTAAACGACACAGGAGAAATTCCAGTGAGGGGGCAACGTGTTAAATAATTTTATTAAAAGACTAATTTTCGGCTCAATTATATTAAATTTGTTTCACTTATTTTATTCCAGACAAGTGTATTGCAAGTTGTTTTCTGTATTATTTATTTTTATAAGTATTGCTTTTTTGAAGTGAAACTTCTTTATAGGGGTTGGAAAAAAATTTAGTGTAACATTTTTTCGTTACGCGTCACATTCTTCCGTTACGCGCCATCTTTTTTTTATCAGCCCAGTACCATAATGAATTGGGAATTGATTTCAGAAATGCAAAATTAGTTTCAATGCAATTATTGACATAATATTGGCACAATGGTAAATGGGATAAAAATTTTGATTGTTGCAATATATATATCTCCTAATCAGAAGGTGGACGATATTATTGATTTTGTTCACCATTCATTGTTATCATACACAAGTGGCGGTGCCTTTTTACTCGGCAACAATAATGATAAAATACCGATGATATTAAGTGGAGATTTTAATATCAATTTTGCATCAGAAAAATCTTTGAAACTAATTGAATTTTTGAAAGATAAACTGAATTTATCCATGAAAAACAATCCTCAAACGTCGACAACGAGATCCGGCACTACAATTGATGGAGTTTTCGCTCGGTTACTAAATTTTGTGGAATGTAAACAATATATTTCGTATTTCAGTTACCATAAGCCATTAATAACACAAATATATAATAACGACATCAATGATAGTAATAATTCTATTACAATTAATGAAATTCAATAATAATCTTTGTAGTAATAAGCTAAAATGAAATAATTGTAGAATTTGTATTTATGTCTATGATAATAAAAGCCTTTTATTAAACTTTATCTAATTTAACTTTATTTAACCAATTTCTGTAAAGTTGCATATAGTAAATTATTTTTTGAAAAATAACGTCATAAAGAAGTTTCACTTCTTACGAGTGTACGCTAGTACACACACACTAAATTTTTTACGTTCACCCATTTTGTTTATAAGTGTAGACCGGTCTCTTGTTTGTGTGAATGTCTAAAGACTACATCGATTAAACAAAAAATTATTATAAGTGTCACTAGCTTTTAAGTCCGAACGACCGAACTGTTTGATATTTACTGGTGGTAGGTCTCTTATTGGAAGAGGCCGGCTAGGTTGGTACCAACCTGCCTGCCAGATATTCGTCGCTAAGCAAAAGTGTTGTAACTTTAGAAATTACTGTGTCCCGGTTAGAAGGAAAGGCGATGCGTAGCTAATGAAATTACTGGGAATAAGAGACTAAATAACTTAACGTCTCGAGGTGACGAGTATAGTGAAGTGCCACGCTGGACTAGTTCTGGGTAGTGTTATAATTGAGAGGCGCAGGCATGATACTTACCACCAGGCGAGTGACTTGTAAAGATAACAAGTTGACAAGTAGTTCAAAGTTTAAGTCGAGAATTTTTTGAGGAGAGTACTTGCATAATTATTACCTTGAATTAAATTGCAGGTGGACAGACAAAATATATATGTCGCAGGAAAATTATAAAAACGGTGATTTGATCGTCTACCTTAGGAATCAATCATCGATCAATATCCGTTTTCATCATTTCTATGCGACATATATATTTTTGTCACTATAAATTACAATTCTGTGGGGTGCCACAAAGTTGTAATTATAATTGATTATCTGCCTTGATTAATTGGGATTTGATCAAATCTCCGTTTTTATCATCTCCCTGAAGCATATATATTAAAAACACCGAAATACAAAAGCCAAAACTATGTCACACCAAAACGCAGGAACTAAAATAGACACCTCATAAAATACGCCAGAGGTTAATAGAATGGAAGTGTATATATAAAGTTCTCCCGGCCTCGTCTCTCAAGACTGACCCACATACATTATTCACGTTGATGACTGTACATGGTCTAATTCAAACGAATCCAGTACAAGGGAATAGTTAAGCTTAATCCCAGGTTCCACGTCCAATACACGAACATTACGGGCGCTTAATACTCCCAAAGTATTTGCTACTGTTTGGGCCAGTTTACTTACTGCAAGTTGTCTCATTATCTTGGATTTAGTTACTTGAAACACAATTAACTTCACTAAGAACACTGAATAGTTCTTGGTTCTCGTTTTGTACACAATGTTGAACTTAATAAACTGCCCTGGTAGATTTTGTTTGTTTACTTGAAATAATTAAGGTTTTTTAATGTTGGTTTTTATAATATTGATTTTCATAGTTTTATGACTTTTAAATCGCTATACATAATGATCGTAACTCAGAATGTAATCCTGGCAATCCTTATTTTGTTATGTGCTGACGTTTGTATGTTTTTTTCTAATTCATTGATAACCAGAATAATTTAAATACAAAAATAACATAATTGTTTAGTAAACCCTTATTGCCATACAACGTTATTCATATTCATCATCAGCATCATCATCAGCATCATCATCATATCATCCAAAAGACATCTACTGCAGAACATAGGCCTGCCCATAAACGACCGGTTACATGAAATGTGTCGTCATTTTGGGGGAAATTTCTGGTAGTCGAGTGGTAGCTTAGCAGACGGATTTGTGAGCGCAGAATAGATGCTATTCCACAAAAGGGAGCTGTCCATCTCTCTGGTTTAGAGTCCCTTAGTCGCCTTTTACGGTATCCAAGGTAGGAGAAGGAGTAGTCCTTTAATATTAATCCAGATACCACACGGAAAATCATATTCAAAAGCTAAATCTTTGGGAAATAATTATTTTATTTCGATGTGATGACGTGCGATGCGAGCCAATGAAGAGAGCGTACCGAACCTACGGCTAGCGAGTGCTAGAAGTAAATGGTTTTTGAATAATAATCAGTTAAATTCTACTACTATGTTTAAATTACGGCTAAGTGTCAGTATGTTTAGAGCAAGTTATGATAAATGAAATGAAAAATACATATACATTTTTATGTGTTAGTTAAACAGGGAACCATAAAAAAATATTTGTGAGATATTTATAGGTAGTAGAATATGATGAGTACTTAGTGAAAATTATAGGAAACTATGCTTAAGACTTGAAAATCGTAGGTCTCTGCTAGGTTGGTGCTACTACAGTGCCAGATATTCGCATCCAAGCAGTAGTGATTAAACCACTCCACATACACTGTTCCGTTCAGAAGGGCACTTTAGCCAGTGAAATTACTGGGCGTAACAGACTAAATAACTACCTGAGAGGAAATATATATATTATTATATATATATTCAGCTTCTGGAAGTTCCTTCGATGGATTCTTACGAATTTTTTAAAATTTCATTTGTAAATTTAAAAATTTAAAAAAATTTAAAAGTTCATTTTCGGCCGAATGAAGTCCACTGCTGGACACAAGCCTCCCCCAAAGATCACGACAACGACCGATATGGGTGTGTTGTGGGATCATTGGGGGGTTTTGCCATAATCGCCACGCTTGGCAGACGGGTTGGCGATCGCAGTTGAGTTGTTAATGAAATCGAAGGACGCTGCTGCCCATCCTCCAGCTTATCCCTTAGTCGACTTTTACGACACCCATGGGAGGAGATGGGGTGGTGGTATTCTGAGCCGGCACCACACGGCACTCTGAGCCGGCACCACACGGCAGAGAGGAAATATAATACATTATAATACTCTTCAGGCTGACATTGATGGTATTAAGCTTGAACTGTCTGCTAACGACCAGAGATCCAGGTTAAATAATGTGGAAATCAAAGGTATTCCACTAAAGAAAGACGAAAATTTGTTCTCAGTTTTAGAAACTATCAGTCAGAAGGTAAATTACGTATTCCCTATAACCCAGATAAACTACATATCTAGAATACCATTATTTAACACCAAGGAGAAATCGATCGTGGTAAGTTTCCTTAATAGGTATGTTAAGGAAGACTTCATTGCGGCTGCACGCTCTTTCAAGAGCTTTTCTACTCAGGACCTGGGAATCGAGGGCCCCTCAAATAGAATCTATATTAATGATCACCTCAATTCATACTCAAAAAAACTGCTGAACAAAACCAGGATAATAGCGAAAGAGAAAGAATTCAAACATGTTTGGGTAAAGCACGGCAAAATTCATGTTCGTAAATTGGATGGATCTAATGTATTTATTATAACTAAGGAAAGTGATTTAAACAAACTATCGTAATCTATTGTATATATCGGAAATTAATGCTTTTCTTTAAGTTTACGTTGCGTGTACGTTTTACTCTTGCTTTTAAAATACATTTAAATTGTATTATATTACTTGTTGTTGTGAACATTGTATATTTTTGTAAAAGGTTAAGCACCTCTGCCTTCCTAGAAGCTTCGACACCTCGCTATTGTATTAACCAGTGCATCTTTTGTTTTGCTTATCACGCTGTTCTAACCATAATGCTACCACTAAATATGGTTGTCTTGCTCGCACATATATGCATATTGAAGTATTGCTTTCACCCTCATACGATTACTCGTAAACCCGCTACTAATTACCCGCCTTTAATTTTATTGCACTATTTTATTAATATATTACGCATTCTGCTTACTAGTATGTTTATAGGAGATATTTCGTTAATCGCTAACTTAGGGTTCTTGGAACATTGTTGTGTATATTTTTGCACTGGTGTTATGTCCGTATCTATAATTTATATCCTCATTAATGGCTAACAGTGCTAGTAGTAAATTACATGTTTATTATCAGAATGTTCGCGGGCTTCGTACTAAGACAGAAGCTTTTTACCGTAAACTCTGTCTCAGTTCGTTTGATATAATTATCTTAACTGAAACATGGTTGGTCGATGGTATTTATGATTGTGAATTATTTGGTGACCAATATATTGTGTGGCGTCGCGACCGGGATTATCAACTTACTGGTCAGACTCGCGGAGGAGGCGTATTAATGGCTGTTCGTAAGGGGTTAAGTGCTGTTCCTCAACCATTATTTCATTCCTCGGCCGAGGACCTGTGGTTAACTATTAGTTTTCGCCAGCCAGTCACTAAGACTTATATAAAACTAAATATTTGCGTCATTTACTTGTGTAAACAAAACCGTGGATGTTCTTTTTCTGTCCAGTTGTCCAATTTCCTCCGGAAATTAAGTGAAACGATACTAAGCAACCCATCTGATAAATTCCTAATTATTGGCGATTTTAACATGAGCGGAATAATATGGCACTTAACTAATGAGTCATTCTCCCCAAACAACATTTGTAGTAGCGATGAGTATATGTTAACTGATGGCATGCACGTTTTTGACCTTAACCAATATAACGGAGTTTTAAATAAATACGGTAAGCTGTTAGATTTAGTTTTATGCAATGAGGCAGTATCCGTGCGTGAATGTTTGGATCCCTTAGCACCTATTGATAGCTTTCACCCTGCCCTTAGTATTGTTGCTAACTTCATTGATTCCACTTATTTGACACCCGCGCCGCGTACTCAGTATATGTTTACCAAAGGTGACTTCACCTCTATTAATAATGAGATATCGTCTATTGACTGGATGAATCAATTAGATACTAAATCACTTAGTGACGCGGTTAGCTACTTTTATAATACTTTATCTGATATTCAGAACAGATTTATTCCCACCAGACGGGTTTCACACAACTCCTACCCAATTTGGTACTCCTCATCCCTCAAAAGATTAGTCAAAGAAAAATTCAAATATCACCGTAAATTTAAATTGTATGGCAGGCTATCAGATGAGGCAACTTTTAAACTGTTACGCAATAGAGCTAAAAATCTTGAAACTGAATGTTATAATACCTACTTAGCTAGCACGGAAGCAGCCATTGAGAAAAATCCTAAATGTTTTTGGAGCTTTGTTAAACATCGATCCAAATGCAATACTATGCCTAGTTTTCTTAAATACGGTGAAACTACTGTTTCCTCTGCAGAGTCTATTTGCAATGCCTTCTCATCACACTTTTCCTCAACTTTCCGTAACCCGATTAATGACCAACCATCTACTAGCCATGCATGCCCAACTTCTGCATGCGTTTCTACAGTTTCGGACATTCATGCAATTGAAATACGCGTAGAAACAATTGAGGGATTACTAACTAAGCTTGATCCATTTAAATCTGCTGGACCTGACCTTTTATCATCTAAATTTCTAATTGGATGTGCTAAGACTGTAGCCCTTCCAGTTTCTATTTTATTCAAAAAATCACTATCTTTATGCACGGTTCCCCAAATTTGGAAGTCTGCTTATATTACTCCAGTACACAAAAAAGGTCCTAAATCTGAAATAACAAACTATAGGCCAATATCTAAACTCTGCATATTGGCCAAAGTCTTTGAAAGGGTAGTGTATGATCAAGTTTATGCAGCAGTTAAGAATTCATTCAGCTCCTCACAGCATGGCTTCATAAAAGGCCGGTCGACAGCTACAAACCTAACACTTCTGAATGACTTCATAACCCATAGCATGGATAATGGAGCACAGGTCGATGTCATCTATACTGATTATTGTAAAGCCTTTGATCGAATTGATCACAATATCCTCACATCAAAACTTTTTAACACCGGTATTAGGGGAGACCTACTGAGATGGTTTTCCTCATACCTTGAAAACAGGTCACAAGCTGTCGTAATCAGTAATTATATTTCCAGTTGGGTCCCTGTTCCCAGTGGGGTCCCACAGGGCTCCTTGATGGGCCCTTTGCTTTTTATAATTTTTATGAATGACATTGAATCTTGCTTCCATACCTCACACCTACTGTGCTTTGCGGACGACATGAAAATCTTTTCTTCTATATCATCAATCAATGACATGGAGGCCCTTCAATCAGATTTGAAGCGCTTGGATATTGCCAACATAATAAATTAGATCTGAACCCCTTCAAATGCTCTGTTGTCTCTTACAGCCGCAAACGCTTTACACTTCCAACATTTTACCAACTCAAAGGGCAACCGCTACCGAGGTGTGATGTAGTACGGGATTTGGGCATCTATCATGATAGCAAACTTCATTTTAACGTACACATTGACGAAATAGTTGCGAAGGCATCTAAGGCACTAGGGTTTATTATGAGACTCTCCAAGTGTTTTAAACAGGCTAAAACATTGAAGATACTATACTGCTCATATGTTAGAAGCCACCTGGAATATGGGTCACAAATCTGGAATCCATGTTATGATAAATACATTAACCGTATAGAAAAGATACAGAAACGTTTTATTGGGTTTTTATGCTGTCGATTGCAAATTCCCTATTGCTCCGAAAATTATCCAAGTATATGTAAAAAACTTCACATTCTGCCACTTTCAAATCGTCGCCAATTAGCTGACTGTTCGTTCTTATTAAAAATAATCTCAAATGAAATTGACAGTCCTGATCTCCTACATAAGCTCAATTTTAATGTTCCGTATAAATGCATTAGATATAATCCCCCTATATCTATTCCTTCCTGTTCTTCCAATTACAGGCAAAACTCATATATTGTGCGAGCAAGCAATAATCTTAATCGGATTTGCAAAGAAATTTCACTTGACCCATTTGTCACTAATAGTAACACGGCAAGAAGGAAGCTTAACCTTAAGTTTTTCCATTCTACCTGACAATCACATGTGTGTATATATTTCATAGTATACAATCTAATATTACTTGTAGTTGCATTGCATTAGTGTTCCTTAAGACTATGTTTTAATTTCTGATGTTATTCGTGGAAACCTATAATTGGCTTTATGGCACCCACTGTAACCACCTATTATAAGTTTTATAGCTGTCGGTTTTCCTAAATATAAATAAATAAAAATAAATTATTGAGGACATTTCAATATATTCCATATTAATTTTACATTCAGTCTGCACATATAAGTAATAAAATTTCAGCAATGGGGAAAAAAATGAAACCTTTTATTTTTACATTCCCCTTTTTCAATAAAGCCATGGCTTTAATAATGGCTTTCCCGTAACCTTTGTCATAGATCAAGTTATAATTTTGTCGTACATCAAACATTTGAGTTTCGCTTTATTGGTTTGGAGAAAAACATATTTTAATAAATTAAACAATTTAAAGTTTTATGTTAATTGTTTGCTGAATTAAGATAATTATTATTTTCATAATAATAGGGAATTGATTTCTGAATACGGTGGTGTCTTAGATTGGTCATATAAAAAACTAGTTTCAAATTGCACTGCTGTCAGTCAAGTGGCTACATCACTACTAAGTGATGTAGCCACTTGACTGACTCCCTCTCTTACCGTACAACCTTTGCCACAGTACGCATAAATTGTTTATCAAACGTCAGAACGTCACATTATGAACTATAGATTTTTCAGTTGACCTTTTAATTTCAATCTATAACACAGCAATCTTATAATTAAGAAAATGATTTCCACGCGTGTAATGAGGAAGGTTATATTTAAAACAATTGTAAATATTACGAATAAGTACTCGAGTTTTATCTGTCTATCTGAAAGCAAGTGTGATATAAAATGTAATCTATATTCCGTCTATGTATTACGTATTCATGAATTTTATATTTCACCTTTACGATGTTTGCGCTTCTCTCGGAACTTTCTTTAAAACAGGCGCGAAAAAACCACGAAATCACAAATGATTCCACCCATTTCCGAGCTCTCAGGTACACCGGCCGCATTAGTTTAGCAACAAAGGGTGGTATGACAAAGTGCCTTCCCTTCTGGGAGGGGTTGGCGACAATAGAGGAGTCGCTTGTTATACCTCGAAGACCGTGCCGCACGCGACCGAAGCCTACTTTCAACAACCTTAACGACTTAATGCATCGTCTCGTTATTTCTAGAAATGAAAGTATATTAGGCTGTTGGTGGCTTTTACTTGGTGTATTTTTACGGAGTCATAGCGTGGTTTTATGGCCGCTGTTGTGACATCTGGTACGGACGACAAGTACATAAACATTACAAGAGATAAGTTACGGAACAAAATCAGATAACATTGTTTTTAATACAGGATGGGCCATAAGGGTGCTGGCGGTTTCAATATTCAATTAAAAAATAACTACGAAACAACAAAAATGTATTTGTATTTAAAAAAAGTAGAAACATAGGAATTTTTAAGACCTAAAAATAATGTTGTCCAAATGACATCCCTCAGCTGCTTGGCACTTTTGGAACTTTTCCCGGAAAACTCATTTCAAAAAGGGGGGACATTGAATGGCCACCACGTAGCCCCGATCTCTCTCCATGCGATTATTTTCTATGGGGCTACCTCAAATCGGTAGTCCACGAGAATAATCCGATCAATTTAGAGGCAGCTGAAGAGGAATGTAGTTCAGGAAAGTAACAAAATAACGAGAACAACTTTTCAACGAGTTTTCCAAAATTTGCGACTTCGGTTAAATCTTAAGCCTAAGGATTTCGGATTAGATTGATTATTAATTTCCGCCGTTAGTCCGCCTTGGGACGAGCGGAGACTCATGCCGCACTCTTACCAGCTAAAAACCCATGGTATTCCTTCCATTTACCTATGAGATCTACACTGAAAGCCCGTATTTCATACGCTTATAAAACGTATATTAGATCCGTTGACATTAAAGAAAATCCTAACAAATTCTGGCAGCATATAACTAACCTTCGCTCAAATGGTGTGTTCGAACCCCATGTAACATACAATGGCAAAACGTACAGTGGTGTGGCAGCTGCTCAGTCCTTCACTGAATTCTTTGCAAGAAGTTTTCTATCAGAGGTTCGGACACAAAATTACGAAAAGGCAATTGATTTGAATATTGACAAGAATATAAACTATGTCAATGTACATGATTTCTCTGTACGTGACGTTCGGATCTGAATTAACAAGCTGAAACTCAATAGCTCTAATGGCCCTGATAATATTTTACCTTGGTTTCTCAAACAGGCATCCGTTGTCCGGCCTCTATGTCACATATTTAACTTAGCTTTGAAAACTGGAGTATACCCACCTCAGTGGAAAATTTACCCCTAGAAGCCCGGGAAAGAGTTACCCCTATTTAGAAAACAACTAACAAATTTGCCTTCAAAGAATACCGTCCTATAGCAATATTATCATCCCTTGCGAATGTTTTACATGAAGGAATCTACAGGCAAGTTAAAAAATACCTGTGTAATGAGCAGCACGGCTTTAGGACCAAAAGATCGGTCAATACTAACTTGCTGACTCTTGTTGATTTTATATCTACTTGTCTTGACCGGAGCAGTAGATGTACTTTATTTAGATTTTCAGAAGGCATTTGATAAAGTCAACGATGACATTCTACTGTCAAAACTTAGCACAATGTTGCTCTGGAGAAGACCTGGGTCTTCTACGGCTTTTTGCTGATTACTTGCGGATTCTCCAGCAACTTGTTAGGCTAGGACTCTACGAGTCACAAACCTATCACACACGTTCAGGCGTTTGTCAGGGCTCAGTACTGGGACCACTTTTTTTTATATTAATTATCAATGATCCCTACAGTGGTCAAAATTCTAACTGTATTTTATACGCTGATGAACTAAAGCTTTACGGCGAAGTAAAGTCCGCGGCAGATTGTATAGCATTGCAGTCTGATGTGAATTCAGTACATAAGTGGAGTGTGGACAACAAGATGGCATTTAACACTTCAAAGTGCTATGTGATGATTTTCAGTCGTATGCGGCACCCTATAAAATTCAACTATAAACTAAAAAATAATATTGTTTCTAGAACTGACTCTATGAAAGACTTGGGTGTCGCGTTTGATCATCAGCTAACCACAGCCATATAACATCAATAGCTAAAGATTCTTTTAGACGCTTGGGATTCATGCTTAGGAATTGTCGTGACTTTCGTAGTACTCATGCAATAAAGCTAGCTAAGCTAGTATTTACTGCACTCGTCCACAGTAAGCTTGAGGCAAGAGCGTGTGTATGGAATCCATTTAATAAAAAAATAGTTCTCGAAAAAGTGCAAGGACATTCCTTAGAAACCTATATAAACAAATAAATGGTTACTACCCTTACTTATATCCCACGAAATTCCTTCTAGGTTGCCTCGGTTTTAATTCCTTGGAGGTGAAATGGACTTATGACCAGATGATTATAAGCTGCAAAATCCTTAAAGGGAGGATTGATCTTCACAACAAAGTGTGCCAGTTATTTGTTCCTTACAATTACCATCACAGCAGGAGCTATAAGTTATTAGCAGTCCCTGCATGCCGTACTGTTGCACACTCCAAGTCTCCCATACCTCGGAAAATTACTGCGCTTAACGCTCTCTTGGATTCTAACCCCGACTTTGATTTGTTTGAGGATGCCTGAAAACTATTCTGTCGAAATGTGTAACTTTTTGTGAAAATAATTCCTGAATGTGTTAATTGTGTATTTATTTTTAATTAATAATTGTGTCTTATTTATAATTCATGATTTTGTCTTTTTACCTTATACTTAGTTGTGATAATTGTATTTATAATTTATTGATAATTGTGTCTTTAAGTAGTGTAATTGGCTTTGGCCGTTCTATTTAAAGTAAATAAATAAATAATGTTGGGGGCGTGGTGCACATTCCTCCAGAGAGGCGCGCGCAGAATACAACGCGCCGCCGTTACGAGCCTGCATCTGTTTGGACGACGTCATATTAGCTACAGGATGTCCACTGCTGTACAAAGACTGCCCCTAATTTGTCATCCGCAGGCAACAACTCATGGAGGCCGGAGATCGGCCAGCGCTCTCCGCCAGCGCCAGCGCCCGGTGCGTTTTCTGCGGTGGGGATTAGAGGTAGTCAACTACCGTCCCCGCTCTGGCACCTCCTTTGTGTGTGTCACGTCTTCACAAAAGGAAGCGACGGCATCCCACTTGATCTCTCTCTGGACAATGAACTGAACCACGGCCGGAAGAGAGAGATTATCGACCGCTGTGTTGCCCAAGCTGGGCACTCCTCTAGCGTGCGCTGCGCCGAGTCCTCTGGGCAGTCTCCACAATTAACCCAGGACTAGCCCTGCGTAGTACCACAGTGCCTTCACTCCCTCGAGACATGAAATTGTTTAGTCTAATATGGTTAGTAAATTCATCAGCTACAGAGCCCTTTTAGCTGGAACAAATTAATATCTAAAGTTAAAACACAAAGCTTAGCGGCGTCACATTATTATCAATTAATCTGCCGATAGTTGTTATTGCCATATATGGCCGAGAACCTCAACCAATGTCTGGTTATGCGGCTGGGTAAAGGCCTCGTGCACAACGAGATACTCCTAGACGTGTTGTGCGTGAGTACTTTTAGAAGGATCGTCTCTTTGGAGCCTTGTCCAGCCAGTGACTTGGGCGCACGGACGGGATCACTTGGGAAAAGGTTCCCTATGCCGGTGGGCTCATATTTTTTATTGTATTCATAATTTTTGTAAAAACAATATTTTCCTTTGTTTCATACATTCATATATTCGTTGGAAAAAGGTTCCCTATGCCGGTGGGCTCATATTTTTTATTGTATTCATAATTTTTGTAAATACAATATTTTCCTTTGTTTCATACATTCATATATTCGTTGGCAAAGGCGGTTTTCTTCGTTTTTGTGTTCGATTCCGGACGAAATCAGCTTACAGTAAGTGCTCGCTTGAAATTATTCAGATCACTACAAAAACAACTCAGGAAACCCTACTTACATATAGAACACGATTTTTTACGTTTGGACAACATTGGTTTGGCAAAAACGTTTATTTTCGGGAGAACAGGGTGGACAGGGAATACTAATCGGTTCCGTTGTAAGGAAACGGATCGGAAGGGGCAACCTAGCACGACAACCCTTGATTGGAAATCCGGTTTGGGTGCTATGTTATTTTAGTATTATACATATAGTGTAAATTCTATTTTGGGTATTTATATATTATTCTTGAGGTGACGAGGGCAATGTGGTACAGCATTAAATTGTGACGTACATACATTTATTTTAAATTTTTTCTGCCATTGTCAGTGCATCATACATACCTGAATGTTTATTCCACGCTCAGGTATGGTATTGTGATATGGGTTCGTTCGGTCCAGTTGGATAATGCAGATGCGCTGTATAAGAGCTATTTATGGAATTTAACTAACATAAACATGTCGTCCTTTTTTTAGGGATAATAATATCCTCATATTACCTTTCATTTACGTTCTAGATCCCTGTGTTTTTGTTTGTAAGCACTCGGAACCTTTCCAGCGCACCCAAGATATGTGTGGTAATTATGTAAGATCTCAATATAAAAACAATCTGTATACACCCATGACAGATTTAACAGTTTGTGCAAAAAATAGTCATACAGTTTGTGCAAAAAATAGTCATATCATGTGTATCAAAATATTCATTATGTTGCCTAACACAATAGAAAACCTTCCATTTAATATTTTTAGAAGACAGTTGACTAAATGGCTTCTTGCACGCTGCTTTTACAGAATTAATGAATATTTATAATACAAATAGGTACATACATTAATGGAATGTATTAAATATTGACATAAATTATTATTGTTTAATTAGTTTTACTGCGATACTATAGAAATGACAACTCTCAATTGAAATGTAACTACTTAATTTTGACGTGAGTATGTATGGTAATGTGTAATAGTATGTAATGAAAAATCAGTAATCGTGACTAATGTAATGGTAATATATATATATATATATATATATATATATATATATATATATATATATATTACCACGGTCCGTGTGGTGCCGGCTCAAAATACCACCACCCCATCTCCTCCCGTGGGTGTCGTAAAAGTCGACTTAGGGATTAGCCGGAGGATGGGCAGCAGCAGCCTTCGAATACATTAACAACTCAACTGCGATCGCCAACCCGTCTGCCAAGCGTGGCGATTATGGCAAAACCCCCCAATGAGCCCACAACACACCCATATCGGTCGTTGTGGTAATCTTTGCGGGAGGCCTGTGTCCAGCAGTAGACTTCATTTGGCCGAAATGATGATGATGATATATATATTACATTATTTGTATTTCTATTTGTTGACTTCTTTTTTTAATGAACACAAATGTTAGTATTAGATTTATTTATCCCAAATACGGAGTTTGTATTTCTTTATGAATTCCTAAAAACATTGCAAACGCAGGGAGTAATTCTTCTTGTACTTGGAATTAATGCATAGGAATGAACAATCATTTTGTACGCAGCTTGTCAACAAGCTGATAGAATATAACTTAGTAAGTTGTAAACCGTTTAAAATGTTTTTAGTCGTAAACAAATGCATTATCCGGCCCAGTAAAAAACCTCGCTCATCTTGAACCGTGCTCTACTTTAAAACACCTTAGCGTACTAAATCATGTCCGTGAAAATAAGCTCTCGCTATTCCTTATTTTTCATAACACGAACGAAACAGGCTTGTTGAAAACAAAGATATACTAGCTTTCACCTACATTCATGGAAGTTTCTGGATTCACCCAGTTTAGGACGGCTCTGTGTCAAAAGTTCTTTGTCGTATTTTACAATTGGGTATTTCTAGCACAGGATTTATTTTCCTTTGTTTTCATACTGGTTATAATATCGGTGTTGTTTGTTTCCTATTGTTTGTGTTATATTTCATATTTTGTGGTTATATTACTGAGCAATTATATTTTATTTTACGTATTATTTGTTTTATGATGGATGACATAATGTATTATATTATTATACATTCACCGTGTGGTACCGGCTACGTATGGCACCAACCTATCTCATCCCTTGGGTATCGTAAAAGGAGACTATGGGATTAGCCGGAGAATGGGCAGCAGCGTCCTTCGAGCATGTTAACAACACAACCGCGATCGCCAACCCGTCTGCCATGAGGCTATTATGGCGAAACCCCCCAATGAGCACACAATACACGCACATTGGTAGTTGTGGCGAACTTTAGGGGAGGTTTGTGTTCAGCAGTAGACATTATTTGGCTGAAATGACGATGATGATGATATCGACATAAGTGGAGTGTACATAGGCTGCACTAAAAGTATCGGGAATGGAATATTTCCACTGTTCCTGTCATATTAAAATCTTTTTAATTGAAAACTCCTTGGTTTTACAAATCGAATACCATATATTTATTTTAAAAAAGATTCACGGTCTTGTCACAAGGTTTTGTCAAACTTGTTTAGTCGTTGAGAAAATGGAATTGACTCGAGAAAATTCAAGAGCGATGATTTATTATGACTTTCGAAGTGGTTTAACACAAAAACAGTGTGTTGACTGGATGATTTCTGCATTTGGTGATGAAGCCCCATCCAAAACCACAATTTATCGCTGGTTTGCTGAATTTCAACGTGGACGTGTCAAGCTCAGTGATGATCCTCGTCAAGGTCGTCCAAAAACTGCAGTCACCCAAGAAAACGTTGATGCTGTGCGTAAGCTGATTGAGGAAGATCGACATGTGACATACCGCGAAATTCAGGCAACTTTAGACATTGGCATGAGTCAAATACAAATAATCTTGCATGAACAATTAGGTGTAAAAAAGTTGTTTTTCCGATGGATACCGCATTTGCTATGTGAAGAGCAAAAAGCGGCTCGCGTTACTTGGTGCGTCAGAACTCTCGAAAGATTCCACGCAGGATCCTCAAATACTGTATACAACATCGTATCAGGTGACGAATCCTGGATATATGCGTACGAACCCGAAACAAAAAACCAGTCACGAGTTTGGGTGTTCGAAAATGAGTTAAAGCCAACAAAAATTGTTCGTTCACGGAGTGTTAAAAAAAATGGTGGCCACGTTTGTCTCCAAAACCGGCCATGTTACGACTATTCCTCTTGAGGGACAAAGAACGGTTAATGCAGAATGGTATGCTAGCATTTGTTTGCCACAGGTCGTTTCTGAACTCCGTAGAGAGAACTGCAACCGCCGCATCATCCTCCATCACGACAATGCGAGTTCTCACACCGCGCACATAGCAAAAGAGTTTTTAGAGCAAGAAAACATAGAATTATTAGACCATCCGCCGTACAGCCCCGACCTAAGCCCTAATGATTTCTATACTTTCCCTAAAATAAAGAATAAATTGCGTGGACAGAGATTTTCATCACCTAAAGAAGCTGTGGACGCCTACAAAACGGCCATTTTGGAGACCCCAACTTCCGAATGGAATGGTTGCTTCAATGATTGGTTCCATCGTATGGAAAAATGTGTCAAATTTCGCGGAGAATACTTCGAAAAGCAATAAATACATTTTTAAATAGTAATGTTGTGTCACTTCCTTGATTCCCGAAATTTTCAGTGCCACCCTCGTAATATGCTGAATTATTGGTTGGATTGTGTGTACAAATCAACCCGTGAACTGCTGCTGAAAATGGCCTAAATAATTAATATTAATGAGCAGTCACAGGGGATATTTTCATAATCACCACGTTTTGATCACCAAACTTTAGTCGCCATTAATGACACCTACCGGTAGAGAGAGTATTCTTTGCGAGGAACCAGCTTACACTTTACTATCAATATATAATTTTTATTACTGTTTGTTTCCATCACTTTGGCTTTCGGAAAGTTTGTGTCTTTGACAGCGCTTTTGTTGATGCTAATGAAAGACTCATTAACATAGAACTAATTTGTATGACCTCAGCACATTAGTCTCAATAAATAGCACAGAAGAGTTCCTTCTGGCTAAACTCGGGGGCTCTGCGCGAGCAAGGCGAATTATTTCAAAAGTTAGCTCGTTAAACCTTGAGAGACAACATTAACTTTCTAAAAGAGAAACACGAGGAAACGTTGTAATGAATACTGGTAACCTTGTTCACGAGGTATTTTGTTCCCGATTTAAAAATACATTTCATTGTTTATCAGTTTTGCAAGTCATGCCTAACAGGTCTGCGTATATTATTATTTGTAACGGCTTTTAAAGCAAATAAATTCTTAAGTATGCAGAAAATATAAATTCAATTTTATTTACTATTGAACGCCTTGTTTGTTAGCAGACATATAAAATATAATTTTCATTCAAGTCTTGTGATTTGAAATAAATCTTAACTAATAAGTATAAAAAAAATTGGCTCTCTTCTCACTTATTTATCAATTTGATACCAATTTCACTTTCATAAGTTAACAATACTTTTGTGTGATTTGCCGAATACATTCAAATGGGCAAAAAAGGATGACAAAGGTAATAACGAAATTGATTTTAGTATTACAACAAGCCATAATCAAAGTTCAGTCAAGCAAAAATCCAAGCGTCGCGCGTCATCTAATAAAAGAAATTTCTAAACGACTTCACAGAAAGTTCTGATACCCTTTTCTTTGAAAAGATGTACAACAGTAGACTTAAACGGAACACTGACTTGTTTTAAAATGCAGCAATTAATCTAGACAAAGTTGGCGACAGTATAACACAATTATTATCCTTTTTAAGGTCGGCGAAAAATTGTTCGTAATTTATTTTCGTCGGAAGTGAAAAGTTACATTTGTTCATTGTGTAGATATAATATAGAGGCCTTTTGTTGCCCTGGACAATATAAAAAGAATGGTGTCAGTGGAACGTGAAATATATTAAACCGTCGCCATAAAAACGTTGTAGGTACCCATATGTTTTTGTATATAACATACGAGGTGTTGCACTTGGTTATGTTGTTCAGGCATAGACAGTAACAGTCGGACTAGTCCACAAGTAAAAAGTCGCTCAGTTGGCTATGGAACGTGCTATGCTCGGAGTCTCTCTAAAGGATAGAACCCGAAATGAGGATAACCATAAGAGAACCAAAATAACTGACATAGCACACTGAATTAGCAAGCTAAACTGGCAGTGGGTTTGTCACTTGTGGCGCAGAACCGATAACCGATCAAGCAGACGAGACCTAGAGTGAAGACCGTGTATGGGCAAACGTAGTGTGGGACCTGCACCAGCCAGATGGACGGACGACCTGAAGAATGTTGCTGGGTCCAGATGGATGTGGAATGCTGATGACGGGGTATTTTGGCGCACGCTATATGAGGCCTATATCCAGTAGTGGACCCATATAGGCTGATGATGAAAAGGCATATTGTATTGAACGTTAAACATTGCAAGTCCTTACTAATCTCGTAATAATTACGACAGGAAATGTAAGTTCGTATAAAACATACACCCACACCATAAACGTCCACTGCTAAACACAGGCCCCCCAATAACCACTACAATCAGCGGGGACATTGCCATAATCTTCACGCTTGGTAGAGCGGATTGGTGATTGCAATATGTTCTTTTTCTATCATCTGGTTAGGCCAACCTTGTGTCAGAGTTATTCAAGCCGTTCAGTGGCCTCCGACTTGGCTTAACGAATGCCGTCTGATGGCAACAAGCAGGACACACGATTTTACGTGCCCTCCGAAGCATGGAGACACTCAGTTTAACCACTACGCGGTCACCCATCCACAAACTGATCGCGCCAAATGTTGCTTAACCTTGCCGATCGTTTACCGATCAGTGAGTGCACTTGGTTATGAGCATCTGTCCTCTTCATATCAATACTTAGTCGCCTTTTACGACACTCGTGAGTGTGGAGACGGGTTGGCCTTTACTTTTCCGGGAACCACACGGTCCTTGGTATAAAGTTCCACTTATTTCTTGATACATAATTATATTATTATGTAGATAGACAACTGAGTAAATTGCTCTTACGACATTTGGGTTCGTCCTTGTTGACTGTCCGACGTACCCCTTTCTACCCTCTTTACGTATTCGATTTTGATCTTCACAACACACAAAAGAAAGATCAAATAAAGATTATACACCCATATTTATTTTAAGGGCACAACTCTTACCATTCGAAAACTACTTTACTGAGGTCAATGTCTCTTGAGCTATTTTAAATAAGAAAAAGGATTTTTAGACTAGGTTTAGTTTACAGGTTCGTATATCTATCTACACTGATTAATCTGTCATCTATCTCTGTCTTCCATTTCATTAGCCCGTAAGAAAGAAAGTATTTTTTATATAGGAGAACTGAAAACTGTACGACGTTGCCTATATATTTTATAGCTTTTTTCATTTTTGAGAAGTATTTAATGAATATGTAAAGATTTATTAATTTAAACACCGTACGACGTTGCCTTATACTTGACATTGGCAATACTCGAAATTGTGGAAGATACTTTACAGAAGCCATCATCTAAGAGAAGAAGAATGAAAAATAGGACGTCTTCCATCTCTCATCTCATCAGCCCGTGAATGTTCACTTCTAAACGTGGACCCCCCAATGACTGCTATAGTGAAAGGTTCATAGGTGAGACTGCCATAATCATAATGCTTGGTAGGCGGGTTGGTGTTCGCAGTATGTTGCTCTTTATGGAAAGCTGCTGCTACACAATCCTCTTAACCGCAACCCTTAGTCGCTTTTTACCTCACCCACGAGAGGAGAGGGACCTGTATGGGCAAGGTACTTGCAAATGATTGTCTTGATAGAGTTAGATTGATATATTGATATTCACCGCAGAAAGTGACGAAGAATATGATAAATTGATACTGATTAACACGCGACGAAAAGAGTCTTATTCTATGCTATTGCCCGATGCATTGATTGATTGCAACTACTCACTGTTTTTCGTTGATACGTTGATTATATTATATTTCGCTGCGCGTCATGTCGGCACAAAACATAACATATTCTTTACTGGGAAGCTCACGGCCATAAATCGGCCAATGCTTAATCAGGCTTCCACTATAGACTACTTTACAGTATCTATAGTATATAGTAGTATTTATAGTATATAATATCTTGAGAGTACCGAATGTTATAATTATCTACCACGCTTGGGACTAGAGTGATTATCACAGTATAATGTCATAATTTCAATTTATTGATATTGTCCCTTCATCATCATCATCATCATATCAGCCTCAGGACGTCCACTGCTGAACAAAGGCCTCCCCCTTAGATTTCCACAACGAGCGGTTACATGACACTCTCATCCAACGACTCCCAGCGACCTTCACCAAGTCGTCTGTCCACCTCGTTGGAGGTCGTCCCACGCTGCGTTTTCTGGTGCGCGGTCTCCATTCTAGAACCTTTGTGCCCCAGCGGCCATCAGTTCTACGAGCAATGTGCCCTGCCCATTGCCACTTCAGATTACTAATCCTTTCAGCTATGTCGACAACTTTAGTTCTTCTACGGATCTCCTCATTTCTGATTCAATCCCGTAGAGAAATACCAAGTATAGCTCTCTCCATAGCTCGCTGAGTGACCTTGAGCTTTCTTATGGGGCCTATTGTGAGTGACTACGTCTCTGTTCCGTATGTCATCACTGGTAATATTGTCCCTTAGCAACCTTTAATAACCCTTACTGGCAGGAATACAGATAATAGCTTATTTTTACCAGAAGTCTGCTGGATCTAGTAATCGAAAAATCGGTCAAATCGGTTGGCTAAAAAGATAATCACTTAGCCTAGACAATGCAGAAGCTATTCTAAGATACAGACTGAATTCACATCGACCAAGATAAAAGCAAGACTCGTATTGTCCAAAGAGCTTTTAGCTCGGAAATTTCCCGAAAAAGATTTCCGACTTAGAGATGAGATTAGAACTAGAACGTGGATACATCAGGCGAGCTCCGCTACCAGTGACGTTTGAACAAATGTACGTGGCGCTTGGGACAGTGATTATATTACTATACTATGGTACTAAAATATAAAGGTGGTAATTTTTTTGATTTTTATCCTTCATCATTCATCATCATTTCGGCCGAATAAAGTCCACTGCTGGACACAGGCCTCCTCCAAAGATCACCACAAACGTGTTGTGGGCTCATTGGGGGGTTTTGCCATAATCGCCATGCTTGGCAGGCGGGTTAGCGATCGCAGTTGAGTTGTTAATGTACTCGAAGGACGCTGCTGCCCATCCTCTGGCTAATCCCTTAGTCGACTTTTACGACACCCATGGGAGGAGATGGGGTGGTGGCATTCTGAGCCAGCACCACACGGCATTTTTATACTTACTTAGATCATAATCATCATCATACCAGCCAAATGAAGTCCAAAGAATGCATTTGACAAGTATTTTTTTCATTTTCAAAATCAAATCATATTTATAATTATTGTTCTCGATGGCCATTATAACGCTATATTCGAAAGAACGGACTTTGCTGCCCATCCTTCTGGTTTAGAGTCCCTTATTCACCTTTTACGACATCCACGGAAAGTGATTGAGTGGTGTCACCATTCGGCTAAAATGATGATGATGAGTGAGTTGCTTACATCGTCACTAGGTAGTATAAAACTCGCTCATTTATGAAATAATTTCACACACGGATCGCGATCGTGCCAGAATAACTGTATATATAAAAAATATGTATGAATGGCCCAGTTTACTGACTATATCATCCCTTCATTTATATCCAATGTATTCTCCTTAGGTCATTGCCCTGAACCTTGAAAGATGATAGCAGAAGTTGAAGTTTTATTAAAACTGTCACGTACTATAATTCAATATAAGCATCGTCCACATATATAATATTAGCGTGCGGTTTACACGACTGGGGTTCGCACCATCTGTCGTCCGCTTAACGAAGATTTAGTGATCTACCAACGTGGTGTACGTACGCGGCTATTTGCGGTAGATTTTCCCCGACTACAGAGTCCAAAAGATGATTTAATTAATATGTATGTTAGTTACGAACGTTAAACAAAATGATACTGCACGGGTAATTTTTAGAGCGATTTATTGCCCGGTGATATTCGGCAAAAACAGTTGAGCATCGCTCGGTTTGATTTAACTGACTGTCAGAAACATTTAATCATATTGACTGTTGCCTTGAGTTGCTTTTGTTGGTTGTGATATTATAGTTGGGTATTGCTACAATAAATTCGTGAGTTTTTATTGTCCGCCTGAGACCTTCAAATAGTACATGTATTGGCCGATAAATATAGTAGTTGTCGCCATCATCACCATCATATCAGCCAAGGTACGTTCACTGCTGAACAAAGGTCTCCCCCACATATTTCTGCAATTGTGTCGTCATTTTGGAGTGAATTTGTCAGCAGTTACCACGCTTGGTATGCGGGCTGGTGAGCACAGTATGGCTAGTGCTCCAGAGAAAAGTTGTTCCTGTCCATCCCTTTGGTTTAGAGTTCCTTAATTTCCTTTTACAAAATTCACGGGAGGAGATACATGCAATATTCTTAATCTGGACGCACCACAAGGTCGAACAATCAATATTTGTCTTTTTTTAAATCAAACCAGATTAAAATGAGTATTCATTCTGTAAATGATTTGAGTACACCACTTTGCAAGTTACCTTCTCATTTGGCCTATTTCCAAACTATTCAACGGAACTTTTGAAGAAATGCCAAAATAAACCCAGGTGTCCAGTATAAGTCGAAACGCTGATATATTGTTCCTATAATAGCCTATCATATCTTATACGAGTAGTGCTTGTACTTAATTATTATTATGAGATATTAATTGGTCTGAAGAGGTATTCACTAACTTCAACACTATATGTAGGTACATGAAAATGAAATTACGTCGAAGCTGTTGGAGCCACGGTGTACTGTGGTAACGGCAATGCTTGTATAAGTGGAACATCACACGTTGCCATACGGCCTTGGCACCCCAATATACTCTATATGTATTTTGGTCGCTTTAATTTCTTTTCTTGCTTAATCGGCTTAGTTTTGGTTTCAATATTTGTATAGAAAGTTGTGTGACACTAAATCCACCTCGCGGCGCTGTCGTGGTGACATGCGCCACCGTAACTTTACGAGATCAATATTAACAAATGAAATATGAAACTGCCTACACAAAATAATCTTGGAGTGTTTAAATGAAAACAATGCTCAAACTTTAGGAAGAATATATTTTATATGCATACTACGGTAAAACGGAATTTTGATTAAAGCTACCTACTTTGATGTTATTAAAATACCAATTTCAAGTTCCACAATCGCACTTCCACTCTTAAATAAAATACAAATGTTTATGTTACAGGAAAACCAATTAAATGCACGCATATCTCACGATCAGTGTTTATTTTCAATTATTACACAAAGTACAAGTCATTCATAGCCAAATGAAGCTCGCAATGAACTTGTAAACTGTATAGGGTTATTTGATTCAAAACTAGAATAATCGGGTAACGGGTAACCGGGCTTCTTAGAGCCGGAAATTGCTGCTGCTAGTTATTTTATTATTTCTAGCGTTTTCGCGCAAATATCTACTTAAATTATTATTTTACAGGGGTCCGACCTCCGTAACCCAATTACTAGGGTATATCGATATTTTTATTTTTAGACCGGTTGTTAGAATTTCGAGATCCTGTCTTCCCTTAGCCATTATCTAATAAAAATACTGAGACCGACAGATTAACGTTGTATCCAAGGCTCGTTTTTGTGAGAAAAGAATGATCACAATTATCCAAAGTTTGACGGTGGCAAGCGCAGTTCAACCTCGCATATCGACTGTTCTGCATGGTATCTATTTAGCCACAACCACAACAATTGCAGTGTTTTCATCCCACCCGACCGTTTTATTGCCCTCGCCGCCGAGGATGCCCGCATCACCGACGTCGCGGAGGCCTATCGCCGCGTCACCTTCCCGTTCAAGTTAGCACTTCCCCCTCCCGTCTCTTGCTCGCGCCGGCTCGTGCTGAGCCTGTAGCTTTAAATGTCCCTTAATACATTTTTAATTATACTGATCCAGCTGTCCCCAAAACAATAGCTTGTTATCCCCAGCATGGCCCTAAGCCGAGGTCCGTGTTCCGCAGGGGGCGCCCTTAGCGAAAGTTGCTTAATTTTTAATATTAAATTTAAGCCCGTCTGGAGGCCTCTTTTGGCTTTGCCAGAAATCACCGGTTAAGCAACCACATTTCCCTGAAATGTATGCGAGAAGACCAACAAAAAGGAAAGCGTTTTCATTCATAATCATCACTATCAGCATATTGCAACCCGTTGCTGGCTGACGAAATACAAAAATAAGGTATTATCCGTTGTCCCCATGGTAGGAAAGAGGGTTGCCGACGACCTATCACCAGTGACACTGCCGCTTACCACAGGGATCGGGTCGTTTGATTTGCAGGATGCGTGGTTATCCCGTCATCCGTCGGTAATTACTTTGCCTTGGATAAGCTGCTTTGTGTGCAGACGAAGTTACAATTTTATGTTTTATACGTTGTTATTGTTTGCGTACGTAAAAATACTAACAGAGGCCGGATAAACTGATAAGAACGGTAAAAAATCATAGAATTTTTTTACCGTTTTTATTTTGTTTCCGGATATAACGTGGTAACCCTAAATAAAAACGTGGCAGTGTAACGTCTGGATATAATTGCGCTAATTATAAATTGAACTCTATATCGATTAATCAAACGGGAGGAACATTATTTGTAAATTGTTTTAGAGCATTGAGAGTTCTCGGTACCGATTTATAACTATATCATTTTTGGAATGCTTGCTCTTGGTACGTATACTATTATTTATTTATATATAAATATATTAGAAAACAAAATTCAAGCAATGGGATATGATTACGTAACAAATGTACCATGGGTGGTTATATCGCACACGGCGATTTCTAAACAACTAAATGGAAATTATGGATTTGAAACAGTCAACGGACAGTCGACATGTACAGAATACAAAATTAAATATAAATGTTGTAAGAGTATATAAGTCAAACATATATAAGTATAAATATATCAATACTGAATTTCATCATATATATAGTTTAACAATTGTAGTAAATATTTATTGCTAAACATAACACTTGAATAATTTATTAAAGCATCGTGTTTAGTCAAATAATCGTGTGCTCGAAACATAAATATGATCTGGAAGGGATGATGCCATATTCGTCAAGATTAATAAAGTATAATTAGGTAACGATTAGGTACTATGTTATTAATGGTGATAGATGACGACTTTATTGAACACAAGTTAAATCTTAACTTGAGTACAAGTATTCAATTAAATATTGTTTAGTGCTATCTCCTACATTCACTAGAATGTATCAATCACTATGGCAATAAATATATTTTATTCTATATTTTGTACGTACTTTTGAAACCCATAAAAATCATGTGACTATCTTCTGGAATTGTGTAAAGTTGTTGAGTCACTTCTCGAATGAAAATGATTATTTTTATTATTATGATGGTGACTCCTACGTAGCAACTACGGCGTAGCACATGATTCGTAAGAGTTAAGATCACAAAATATTTTGTTGTATCTGTCGCAGTCATATGGTCAAAATTATTGTATTATATTAAAGTAGCGATGTAAAAAACTGATGTAGGTATTGTCAATTAATCAAGTTTCTTACAATACTGCGAGCACATTTGCAGAGTTATTATAATTTTCCTTGAGTCTTAGTTAAATAAACAATAACATGACATCGCTGGATTTACTATAATAAATGATTTTGACAATATAGGGTCAGAAAATAATCTTAGGCTCAGAATAGCTTCGATTTATCTGTAAATAGCATTAGGCTTATTTATCATTTATTCAACAAAATATTTTGACCTACGAATAACTTATCCTTTGACCTAATTTTGTATCTTACATTTAGCTCAGCCGCTTGCTACATTATTACTAGGATACTCGAGTACACAAATCTTCACTTTGAAGGCGGTGTAGCGGTGCGCTTATCAAAAAGCTGTGGATAGCGCCACGAGGCAAGGCGAGGCCTCGGGTTTGGCGCAGCGTTTCCTTTGTCGCTCCTAAAGATAAGCTGCAAAGTTAATACAATTTCTATATAAGCGTCAATGTAGTTTGTAGTTTTGAATACTTTATCACTGTACTTTGTGTTGGAAAACTCTAAAGTTTGTATACGTATTGTGGCTGTGTTTGCTTTACCAATGAAAGCCATCATTCAGACTGTTTTATTACTAGAAAGCCAGATGGTTAATAGCAGAAATAATAGCGGAGGGTCCTAATTTAATTATGATATATAATTAATTTATAATAAAACACTGCTGGGCACACTTTCTCTGTGATGATGAGAAAGGTTAGACCTTAGTCCACCACGCTGGCCTAGTGCGGGTTAGTGGACTACATACACTATTAATAACAGTTTGAAGCCCTCTCAAGTATACAAGTTTCCTCACGATGTTTTTCCTTCACCGTTAACACAAGTCCTAATCAAATTCTGATCCGCACTAGAATTCGAAAAATCAGAGTTGAGGGCCGATATTAAACTTAGACTGTACGGAAGGCAAGTTCAACCACTAGGCTGTCACAGGAATTACATCGCATTTGTTATATTTTTGTATTTCCTAAAGTTTCGATCACTTTGCAGCGTTTGCTGCCGTAGGATAACTGATGATGAACGCTGCAAAGTGCTCGAAACATTACGAAACACAAAACAGTAGCTTATGACATTGTTGCATAATGAGGGGTATTAAAATACGAATGTGTTTAAATATTTTTTATAGTATCACATGAGTGTTTTAATACCTAGTTATGTGCTGTTCACACACTATTTTATCCAATCTTATACATTTGGGTTGAACCTGCTAAAGAAAAGATCGAAATTCAGTACAACAAAATGTATGAATTGCGCCAAATCCTAGCACACCATCGCGCATGCGCGAAAGCACGCGAATTGATGGAATCTCCTTGGTGATATTAACTTCTTGGATTTGCCTTGTATCGGCTGTATCGTAATGAATAGAAAATTGTATTATACATTACATTATTTGGTTGGAGAAAAAGTGTTATAATTTGATTACATTTTTAAATTTCGGTATTGTGTGTATACAGTATATCAATATAAACTCGTTCTTATTTTGACGTTTGTAATTCGAATTTTACGATATGAGATTAGATAAAAGTATATTATACGCGGTGTAATCCGTTACGAAAGTATTTAATTACTAAGTAATTACTATGATTAGTTTATATTACTGATGTTATTTTGATAAACATAATTGAAACTAATGCGCCATATATCATACATAATCGGATTACACAAAGAACTTACATTTCAGTGATGAGCCGCACACAACAACAAAACATAGAGTTCAGATTCACTCACTGAACTGTACATAATAGCTCGTAATTCCATCGTAAATCCACACTATATAGCTATGAGAAAAAACTTTAGGCTTCTAAAAAATGTTACAGCTTAAGATCTTCACGGGGCCTATAAATCCCATTTTGTGTGGCGTCGGAACCTATTACCGTCACTCCGTTTATGACCGGTGTTGGTCACTGGCTCCTAACTGAATATAAAGACTCTTTGTGAATTTAACTACTTATGATCCTATCTACACTTTAGTTAAATAACTATGCTAAGTGTAGTGTTAGGTTTATTATGATGCTGTACATAATAGTAAGTTCCTGTAGAGTTGGGTAGTGAATGGAATGTGTGGTAATTTTTTTATATATTGGTGATTTTAGCTTTTCTCGGCTTAGTCCTTGGCCATAACCATGGTTGTGTTTCTTGGTTAAGAAAAGACCACACAGTCTTTTTTTGTACGCATCTTAAAAGGCAATAAATAATTTAATGTCGTGTTGTTCAGAATATCGCCGGCAGCGCGCTTAAAATAAATATAGCAATTATCAACTTGTTTATTAAGAATGGTGAGTATATTCTTTCCTATTTTCTGTTATTTACAGTGGACAATGAAATAATTCTGTGTTAAGGGTATTTTTGCCATGTAAGAACCTATTGTTCATGAAGAAATGGAAAATAATGAAGATATAATGCATGATAAGGGGAATGATTTTGCCGAATCGTCACCAGTTTGAATATAAAGCTTAAATTACGTGGAGTGATTGATTTCCATGAAACTTACGTACTGAAATGTTTGCAGTACACACATACATGCATCAGCATGTAAACGTTCACTGCTGGACATGGGCTTCCCAATAATCCCTATAATAAGCGTTAATAATGCATATTGCCATAATCACCACGCTTGGCAGGCAGATAAGTGGTCACAATACGGTTTTTATTGGCATCCTCTTGACATGAACTTTTGGTCACTTTCTACGACAACTATGGGTGGAGGGCATAGACATCCGAGTGGTTGTCTATTCTTTGCCGGGATTCACGCGGAAAACACTTTGCAGACCAAGACAGCATTTCATTATCATCATCATTTCAGTGGAATAAAGTCCACTGCTGAACACAAGCCTCCCCCAAAGATCGCGAAACGACAGGTCTAGGTGTTGTGTGTTCATTGGGGGGTTTTGCCACAGTCACATGCCATAATAATATGGCGATCGCATTTCATTTGTTAATGAATTCGAAGGACGCTCCTGCCTATCCTTCGGCTAATCCCATAGGCACCTTTTACGACACCCACGGAATGAGATGGGTTGGTGAAACTCGTAGCCGGCACCACACGACGTTTACGTGTATATTATTACCCATACTTACCGTTATAACCATATATAAAATATTAATAGTATAGGAAAACTAATAGAAACCGAAGGAAGCTATATATATAAACGGATATATATATAAATAAACGGATTAGATAAATTTGTCATCATATTCCCTTTCGCAATTCTGTGGAGTAGTTCTGAAATTACATAATATTTTCTTCGGAACTTATCAGTGTTGATTGCTCGAAAGTTTACAAATAACTATATCACAAATGAAATATTCCACCAAAAAGCCTACCTACTTCACGTAATAAACAGTTTTGCTGTGACACGGGTTTCGGTAAATAATCGTTTTTACATTTTTATATATATTCTGATTATTCCGGTTCCGGTTTCTTCTAAAGTTATTTTTTTTTTAGTCGTTGCCCCTCACTATGATTTCTTCTGTGTCGTGGGTGTGTTTACAGACATAAATTCCACACACAATAACACCCGGACCCGGAACAAATGCCTGCAGATCATACAAATATTTGTTCCGTGCGGGAATCGAAACCACGACCCAGAGCGCAGCAGTCAACTGTATCAACCACTGCACCAACCGTGCCATCATTAGAGTATTAAGAACTCTAATATCAGCTATTTCTGTACTCTTAGTAGTATTATAAAAAATCTTCTTCTTCCTGCCATGGTTCCAAGTTACTTGTGGTCGACGCAATGTTAGTCATATTAAAAAAGGTTTTAGCAAAAGGGGTTTACAGTCAGCCGCCTGTCTGCCACCAACCCCTTTCGGCCATGCTAGTGTAAGTGGTTAACCCGACACGAGCGTTTAAAATTTTAAAATGTAAATTTTATAAGTAAGAGAAATTTTGGTTGTAATTCATATTTTTCATTGACACAAGTTGACTTTCCAGTTAAAAGTTAAATGGTATATGAGTTATTGATGACTGTTGAATACATTTTCTGTAAAATTTAGGCTTTATAAATTTATTTGATAACTACATTAATTAACATGTAACAATAAATTATTTCCTCATTTTAAAATTAATAGTAAATGTCATAACAAACAATACATTATCTGGATGTTTCGTAATTAAACCCTTAAAATCTACTACAATATAAAACAATGCTACAATTCTCCAACAATAAATCAAGCTTACATAACATATTCTATAAATGGCGTCATTTATACTGGTTGGCAGGAGATCGAGCCCTTATTTAATCACCATTAGACCTTCCTCGTGTTGACGGGTATTAGTCCTAGACACTCCTGGATTCAGTATGTGGGAACTGATTTCAAAGTAACGAAGATTTACAGCCGCTGTATACGTGTTGTTATTTTTCTTGGGTTTAATATATAACATGAAATCATAGAGGATAATGGAACGAAATATGAGATTCCGACTTACTTAGGCTATAATCTCGAATCTTCGATGGCATGGTTGGTGCAGTAAAGAAGCTAATGTTTCTCTGCGTTATCTGTGGCGTGTTCAATTCTCGCACAATTGTATGTGGAATTCATGTCTGTAACCGTACCCACGACACAGGAGAAATACTAGTGGGGTGGCAAGGTTTAAAAAAATATTGTTTCGGCTCTGGGTGTTTGTAAGTGTGATATTTTAAAGGTTAAACTTTATCCCCCATACAGGAGGAATGTTAGTGTAGATATATAGAATAATCAGGTAATAAATTGAAAAACCAAAATATGTTTTAGCTCTATAGAAGTGAAGAAATATCAGTGCAAGGATTTATTTATATCTATCACATCATAAGACGGTGATTTCAAGCCACATTAAGATTAATTAACATATTAAGTTTTGTATATAATCGCTATGTCAAAAATAGTCCAATTTAAAAGCCTAATTAGTACACACAAGTAAAACAATCCAGGATCCCACACCAATAAATTGTCGTACAACTAAAGTTGCATGTGGGTTAATAAAGACAAACTATTGACAGGCTTTATGGTTAGCGAAGCACGCGCTCAAGTTAATTCAACTTAGTTTTAGACTGAAGTTGGCACTATCTCGATGGTCGGGTGCTATTTCTCTTGTGACTGTCGTATACTGAATATTGATTGAAATGTCCTAGTAACTGAAAAGTAATTAAGAATTGAACTTGACGGCGTGCCAACGGTTGCTGATGGTTGCTGACGGATGGCGCAGTGGCTAAGCAATTAGTTTGTTATGCTACCGGTTACGGGTTCAATTCCCACACGGTACACAGATTTGTATGGTTTCATCATCATATCAGCCACAGGACATCCACTGCTGAACAAGGACCTTAGATTTCCACAACGGTCAAATGCCGCTCTCATCCAACGACTCCCAGCGACCTTTACCAGGTCCTCTGTCCACCTCGTTGGAGGTCGTCCCACGCTGCGTTTTCCGGTGCGCGGTCTCCATTTCAAAACCTTTGTGCCCTAATGGCCATCAGTTCTATGAGCAATGTGCCCTGCCCATTGCCACTTCAGTTTACTAATCCTTTCAGCTATGTCGACAACTTTAGTTCTTCTACGGATCTCCTCATTTCTGATCTCGATCTTCGATCTCGTAGAGAAATACCAAGCATAGCTCTCTCCATAGCTCACTGAGTGACCTTGAGCTTTCTTATGAGGCCCATTGTGAGTGACGATGTCTCTGTTCCATATGTCATCAATGGTTAAAGACTTGCGTCTTGAGGCATTGTGGTATTGTTGACGAAAAGACGTTGCGAAGTCCCAAACGCTGCCCAGCCGTGTCGGATTCGACGATTGACCTCTTTCTCGAAGTTGGACTTACCTAACTGGACAGTTTGTACCAGGCAGACATACTCGTCAACAACTTCGAGAGCGTAGAGAACAGAGCTCCCAACGGATATTTGAATAGGCACGACATGGGCGTTGAACATGACTTTCGTCTTGCCCATGTTCATTTTAAGGCCCACCTGTTGGGAAACTCTGTTGAGATCATCGAGCATTGTGCTGAGCTCTTGCAGCGATTTTGCCATGACTACGATGTCATCGGCAAATCGAATTTGAGTGATATACTCGCCATTGATATTAATGCCGAATCCTTTCCACTCCAGTAGCTTGAAAACATCTTCCATTGCAGCGGTGAACAGTTTCGGGGAAATGACGTCCCCCTGTCTCATACCTCTCTGCAATGCCCCCGTGCTCTGTTCATGTACTTGGACCAACATGGTGGAGTTTCTGTATATGCACTTCAACCGATACCACCAAACGTAAATTTGTACACACAACGTTGAAAGATTTACCATGTTATTTAAGAACATATACTTTTTATATGTTTTCCTGAAACCTTTAGGTAAAGAGCTATTATCAATATTATTTTCAAATATTTAGGCTCAGTAGTTTTGGAGACAAAGGGGGGGGGAAGGAATGGTAAATGTTCGTCTATTTTCTTAAATAAATTTACAACAAATATGTTTAAAAATTACAAAATAAATTTAAGGCCCTCAAAACAAGATCGTCCATTTCATGTGTTACACGGTACATTTTGTAAAACATTATTCTTTAACTTTCTATATTGCCCCCCAAAAGTGACCCCCACATTCAAAATTCATTTATTTACGTTACACGTACGGGTTTGGGTCTCAGAAATCCATATCTATACAAAATTTCAACTTAATCGGTCCAGTAGATACGGAGCAAATAAGCTGTGACACACGGAAAGACACACGAATGATCCTGTAAGGGTTCCGCCGTTTTTTCCTTCGGACGTTCGGAACCCAAAAAATGTTCGTCTATTCGATACCCTAAACATTATTGATATTGATCCTCTTGCGGTTACACAACGAATACTCGATCACAACACAAAAACACCACCGCAATACCACAGAGACATCACATATGAAAGCCGTTACTATCCCAGACGCGTTTTTTCCAACAACAGCCACTACAATATTAGATTTGTCTCCAATTCAAAGCGCGTTACATCGGCAGACAACGCAATAATAAATTGTTATGCCTACATGAAGAAATGACGCCTTGAAATTTTCGTGCCAATGATCTTCAAGGCCTGAATATCAAAAAGAAGTAATAAAACCTCAGCAGTTTTATTTTCCTTATTTTATTTTTGAAATATTTCATTAAAATTTATGTTAAGCGCAAATTTCTGCTCCAACCTAATTAAGTTTTCAGGTAGAAGTTACAGATCCAGATAAGGTTTTTAAATGTAATTATTAATGTCGGTTTTTGTTTCACAAAATAAACTATTATGAAGAGAGAATTATGAGAAAAATCTTACAAGATATCTTTTATCAGGTACTTAGTCGCGCTGATATTACATTTTATCTCATTTTCTATAAGAAAACTTTGGAGCGTCGAGAACAAAAATGATGAACGGTCTATTGATATGGGTAGGTACAGTAGGTAGGTATTAATATCTCGCTAAACTTTTGGACGTCACCAAACTAATCTGTTCATACGTTATCATCATTCGGCCATTTACTGTGCGCCATATTGTGCCCCTTTTATTGCCCAAGTTGGCTCCTTTACCGCGCGCATGATTTGTGTGAGTTTACCATATAATACCATAATTTGTATATATCGTGACCCGTTTAGTACATAGCGTATCCGGCGTGTTTTCATCTCGAAAATAAATATACCACAGGCCAGAACTTACTGAGAAGGCAATTTCTTTCCGTGATTTATGAATATCTACGTTCTTCATAGAAATTGATGTGGTTTAAAGTTCAATGAGCTTCTGACGGAATTGTAGATCATGAGTTGCTACAACTTTTCGTAGGTACTAACGTTTCCAATAGAGCAACGAATGTGATTGCCAGACTATCACTACGTATATATATGGTTTTTGTACTTTCTTCATCTTAATATATCTTCTTTAAAAACACCGTTATATGGGTTTTTACACCCACATATATGTTTTTATTAATAAGATGATACCGACTAACGCTTACTCACAGAAGTGATCTTTACGAATTTAGTTCAAACAAAAAAGGATACATACCTACAGCTGTTAAGATTTCATTTCTGTATTTTAAACAAAAAATATTATTAAAAAAATTTTTTAACTTTGCATTACACCCTTTAAACTGATTTAAACTTATTGCCAGTTACCTTATTGTAGCCGATGGGCCATACAAACGTGTGACCTCCACGCAAAGCTCTGATCTGTAGAGTTTAAAGAATGGCGGCCCTCTTTCTCGGGCGCCACCAATTTACGTAGATGGCGCCCCGTGCAGTTGTTTAGATAAAGGACAAGCGAGTGATCCGCTCACATTGAGAGGGTTGTATCTCGTTATTTACTCATGAACTGGTTTGCTAACCCAATTTAAAGGTAAATTATTGTAAAATATATAGTGCTTTTGATTTTAGTTAACTTGATAGTCGTATTTAGGTGTTTTAGTCAGCGTAATATTATGCGGTAGTCGCTAATTAAATGTTAAAAACGAGCTTAGTAGTCAATAAATCAGTTCTACTCTTCTCTTAGTCTACTGTATGAAACTAGCATGGATAAACTGAGGCAGACTGGGCGGAAGATTGCAGACCGGAAGCCTTATTGCGTTATACACTTAATAATTTGATATTAATATGACATAATTTACTTATTTTCTCATCATCACTAAACAGTACAGAATCACAATAATTTGAAAGTTTTACAGATACTAGTGTCTGATATTACAGATAATGTAATGAAATCATAATTGCATTTTGAACTGTAGACTGAATATGCGGTTTTGCAACTTGGGAGAAGCTTATGGCAACTTAGTTTACTTAATTGTGACATTTAAACAAGTCTCGAATATTTACTTTAGCCATTTTATCATAATATATATACAGGTCGGTTACTGCGTGCACAGACACAATTTTTCGTGGCATTCAGGGGGATTTTGGGCTAGTTTTTATCTCCCTATCTCTTCAAGTGTTACAGTAATTGAGATATGTTGTTTGTAGTTTTCTTCAAATTACCTTACACATTTAAGTCATCATTAATATTTTGTTTCTAATTAAATAGCGCGATATAATTTTTGTTCTGATTTGCAATGTATTTTTATCTATACAAATAAATAAAATTGAAGTGTCTGTTTGTAATGTCAAAATAACAGCTTTTTACTAAATGCATATGAAAGTATATAAGTTACCTATATGTACAACAAAAAACAATTTTTAATTTTTTTGTCTGTCTGTCTGTTTGTTCCAGGTAATCTGGACCGATTTTGACGGGACTTTCACTGGCAGATAGCTGATGTTATAAGGAATAACTTAGGCTACATGTATTTTAGAAAAATAATTAGGGTTCCGCGCAAAAAAATAAACCTTGAAATCCAATATATATATTCTATGTAAAGTGTCTATGGCGAAGTACTCTAAATTTCTTTTAAATAAACGCGGGTAAAACCGCGGGGCCCAGCTAGTTCTAAATAAAACACTATTTGATATAATTGTTTCTAGAAAATGACTTGGAATAAAAGTACATTGCAAAACATAACGTATGTAAATGTAAGTTATTTCGTGCTATTATAATCATATAAAAATAATAAAGATTTAATGGTGAATTTTCGGGCAATTTCAAGAAAAATACTGTTGCTATCAACTATATTGCTACTTTACGCCTGTATTCTGTGACGGCGTGGTGATTTTCCGATCGAGCCAGCTCATTTACGAGCTTTAGTTAACAATGATTACGCTAGGCTCTCCCACGCAATAATGTTTGGTATTGTAAAGTTTCACACTGGAATATCCTACAATGTTTATTTATTACACGACATAAGAAAAATATTTGCGAACCTAACAAAAACGACGTAGTTAGGGTTTGATAAAATTGTTCCCTTGAACAACATCATGCAAAAAACTACCTTGGACGTGTCCTTCACGAATGCTCAAGAGACGGCCTCAATTCGCGTCGTCAATTGTCGCCTTGTCTGTAAAGTTAGGTCGTGAAAAAAAAAGTTTTATTCCTCAATATCGTGGGATTAGGTAAGCTAGCGATGGTATGACGGGTGATTACTGATATCTGATTTTATTTCAGTCTACGTCAGAGTCAGCTGCTTAGATTTGATCTTGGAGTTCAATTAAATTTTTTGTTTGGTAACACGGTAATGGTGTTAATATATTGCTCGAGGATTTGGATTGTTATTTGATAATTCTTTGGGTGGTATCAGAAAATATTCTATTTATATAATGTTGGATGTATTATGTAAATTCGGCTACATAGATATTTCTATAATTGAGGACACACGGTCAATGCTGTTTCCTGTCATTTAGAAACACGTCATTCATCATCATCATCATTTCGGCCGAATGAAGTCCACTGCTGGACACAGGCCTCCCCCAAAGATCACCACAACGACCCATATGAGTGTGTTGTGGGCTCATTGGGGGGTTTTGCCATAATCGCCACGCTTGGCAAACGGGTTGGCGATTGCAGTTGAGTTGTTAATGTACTCGAAGGACGCTGCTGCCCATCCTCCGGTTAATCCCTTAGTCGACTTTTACGACACCCATGGGAGGAGATGGCATTCTGAGCCGGCACCACACGGCAAAAACACGTGATGTTTCCTATTCATTGAACCAGAATTAATTTGTAACACCATTTTAATTATTTCATCCATAATTGGAATCAGTATCAAATGTTTGTTTATCAAATATGTTAGCTAGCTAATTTGTCAAATTAACACACAGTTAATTGGTATATATATTACTTATTAATGCTTCTTATAAATCCCATTTCCATTGTTCAATTTAATTCTCCAACAAAAACTTGAAAATATATTCAGTCAAATCGCGTTTAAAACTTCGGTAGATTGTAGTGACTGCGAGTAGGTGTTGAACAAAGCTTTTGATGCAATTTTAACGTGAACACGCTTTGGAAAATTATTTATACTGACGTAACCCAGTTCGTATCTAGTTTGTTTAAAAAACTTTAGCCTACGCTTATTTTAATAGACACTCGTGTGTCACTTACAGCGAACGGCTTTTAGCCAATTGTTTGTTGAAAACATGCTGTAATAGAATTTAATGCTGCTATAATAGTCTCTAGTTATTTAACTAAGTTTATCATCAGAATAACAAACAATTTGTTTCTTACATATATAGAGCCCATATTAGCTGATCAATTGTGCAATTGTCAATAGTAACATTATTTACACTGCTGATAAGTCTCATATGACCAGAGGCTTGCTAAGTAGCCAGTGCCAGATATTTACAGGTAAGCAGTAGCGTTTAAACATTAGATATTATGTGCTCCGGTT
The DNA here is from genome assembly GCA_947459985.1 of Diloba caeruleocephala. NCBI lineage: Eukaryota > Metazoa > Arthropoda > Insecta > Lepidoptera > Noctuidae > Diloba > Diloba caeruleocephala. The sequence continues at coordinate 9,711,869 of OX381617.1, read as the reverse complement.
AGAAGGCATTTGGAACTGTAGTTAGTGAAATTACTGGGCATAAAATACTAAATAACTTAATATATTGAGGGGACACGTGCAGTGTGGTACCCCATGCAGGACTAGTCATGAGTAACATTACAATTGTTATGGGAAGACATGTCGCTTATCACCAGGCGATTGACTGGCTCATCTCATAACATGGTGCTATAAAAAAGAAAAAACAAAACAAGTATTGCCAAATCAATATTTAAGCAGAAATGTTTCAGAACGTTAAGTATTCATTTAACAAAAATGAAAATCACATCATTGAAGAGAAGAAGAGAAATCACCAGATTATATTTTGATTGAGCAGAGTATCAATACATGATTATAACACTGAGCTCTTTGAGATTCAAAGACAAGTTGTCAGTATAAATAACTTATTATTCGCTACCGTGACGTGTTACCTACGTGACGATAATAAGCCCTGTTTTTGCTGTTATCACGTTAGTTACAGAAAAGTTAAATTAACTTGGAGAGGCAACTTCAATTATGCGACTATGTTCACAGAATGAGAAAGAAAATTTATGTAAAATGAAGGGTATTCGGGGCCATTCTATGTTGACGTTCAAAAAGTACTATATTTAGTCTATTTTGAATAAACTTTATTTCGTTTTATTCACCATTAATTATTAAAGTTATTTATCAAATTGAAAGTATATTTCACTGATTGGTTACGGTAGGATTTACTTTCACGTGAAAAAGTTAGTTAGTTCTGTGGTTTTCTCTTAAAGGATACCGCTTCTTGATATTAATGACCACCATCTTCAATGTGGTATTAATTCATCATCTCTTTCCACGTTTGTGAAAGAAGCTACAGTTATTGGTATTCCAAAACCCGCAATACCCAAGGCTGAGTTTTGTATTACCCCATACGTATTCTTAATGTCCTTGCGAAGATCAATGAGCGGCTCATTTTCACACGATTAAAGGATTTTGCCGAATCCAGAATTACCGCAGCTTACCGACGTACATTTGGATTTTGAACCAATCACTCTTGCGTAAAAAATGTCACTGTACTGTGATGAAAGCCTTCTACAAAGTCTAACCCAACGGATTATTATATAAGCTGTACAAATTCAGCGCGCCCAATTATCTCGTGCTCATTATATTTTTTGATTGCCAGATCGCAGCTTCCGCTATCACATCGTCCCATCGTCCTGGCAAGCTCCACTCCTTTTTATTCTATACACCAGCAACGTTCCAAAACGCCACAGTACATAGTCCAAGTCAGCGCTCTTCGCCGACGGACGAACACCTATGGCACATAGTTCAGGAGATAGCAGATTGAATTTAATCCCAACAAAAGCAAAGCCGTCCTCTTCTGTAGAAGTGGCAACAAGATCACTTCAAACAGATCTCCATGTTAGGCAAACTGATTCCTTGGGAAACGTAAATATGTAGGAATCACTCATGACCGTAACCTATAATTCGAGAGCATACAAAGTCGGTGCGCACCCACGACTCTTTTGCACTCAGACGTCTCCATTGTCTAATAAGTGAACGTAGTAATTGTCCGTCAGAAAGAAATAGGGTGCAAATTTATGTCACGTAGATTCGGCCAATGATGACCTGCGTCAGAGTTGTGTTTCCATACGCAGCACACCAGTTTGCCCGCTAAGGTCACCTCACGGCCGCTGCGGAGGCCTGTCATTGTGACAACCCGTTTCATTTCTCTCCACCCAGCCCTGGCTTCTGGCCCGTGCCAACCCAGTAGCCTTATATATTTAAATAATACAGATCCAGCTGACCCAAATTTGTTCTTCAAGCAACGCTCTAAGCTAAAGTTCGAGTCCCGCAGGAGGTGCCCCTAGCTGCTGTAGCTTAGTTTGTATATTTCATGCCTCACTGGCAGCGTATTCGGCTTTGCCACCAAACCATTAAGGTTAAACGTCTCCTTGAGAATCCCAATAAAGAAAAAAACAATAATTGATGTATAAAACTCGAATCTTAACTGTTTATAACCTAAATTAGAATTTATAAAAAATTACTGTACGTTAATCGATGAGTCACCGCGAGTTATTAGGTACTTCAAAGGTATAAACAATTTTGATTATGAAAAGAAATCATGTATTCGTTATCATTATTGAGGTTTTCGAATTAATCTGATATACATATCGCTGGTTTGCGAGAACACCGCCACAATAAAAAAAATCGATTAACTGTATTTTTCAATTTGTTGTTAATCTAATGTTGCTCTAACTTACAATGTAATATATAATTGTATTAAAACACATAAAAATATTTGATTTCCTTTATATTAAAGTACAACTAACCTTTAAATAAAGCCCCGTTCAGACTGCGGTCATTATTCTTGAGATTATTAATTAGGAAAAATAATATCTTTAAGGACGGTTTACGAAATAAACATGATTTTTAATAATTACGAATTTTATGTTCAAACGCTAAATCAGTCTGTATTTTGTCTGTCAGTCTGGGTTCACATTTTTTCTAAAACGTTGCCCCACTCTAGGATTTCTCCGGAAATCGAACCCGCGATCCATAGCGCAGCAGCCGACTGTATCAGCCACTGCACCAACCGTGCCGTCAAAACTTTGACTTGGACTCCACTGCTCATCTGCACGCCCCGCAAGGGACGCAAGGATCGGGTCCTGGGTCATAGAGCTCCACCCGAAGTGTCAAGGGTCGCGGCTCATAGAATTATGAGCCGGGTATTGGGTCCTCATGTATTTAGGTACAATGAGTTAAGGCGGGACTGTAATCCCTATAACTCTGTGTTAATAATATTAACACAGAATTGTGAGTGGTTGATAGTTGTTTCATAGTAGGGGCGCCCAAATGCTTCATGCGATCGGGCCTTACCGGGTGAGAGGCCCAGCAGATGCTCGTTCAGCGGACGGATTACGACTATAATGACGCCTTCTACCGAACGTTACCCCATATCTATGACGTTTTCAGAGCAAGCCGATTACCTTGCAGGTAGTGGGGGCTTGAGCAACTTGAAGTGTGTGTCGTCGCCGCTCAATATGAGCGTTTCGCATGCGCGCCCACGCCATATGCTCCAAGCGTGAGTACACATGTATGTAGAGTAATGTGCAAAAATGTGTACTGTACTACTACTGTACTCGTTTCACCTATATTGACCTAGAAGCAACTTGTATAGTGAGTCTTTTTTTTAACCTTGCCCCACCTTGGGATTTCTCCTAAGTTGTAGGTGCGTTCACAGACACAAATTCCACACACCATACACAACTAGCTGCAGATCACACAAGTATTTGTTCCGTGCGGGAATCGAAACCACGACCCGGAGCGTAGCAGCCGACTGTGTCAGCCACTGCACCAACCATGCCGTCGAGTTAGTTTAGAAAGAAAGAAAGAAAGAAAAAGTTTTATTAAGGTCTCGCACAGGAAGTTACAAATAACATAAACTAAAAATAAAAATATTATAATTAAATTGAGGCAACCTGGACGAAACCAAAAAAGGCTCTCAGCATAATGCTGTGACATTTGAATAACAAAATAAAAAAATGCCACAGCGCTGGTTTTCAGATAGGACCAAGACAGTTGTGATACCACGGGCGGTTACGACATAAGCCAATAAATAAGTTAATAAAAAGACATACCGAGTAATTAGTCAAATATAATAATCAAATATGTAATATTTATAAAATATCCTATATGTGTAGCATACAACTGAATAAACCATTAATTAAATATATAAGTGTTATTTACGTGCATGTACCAAATATGATCATCATTTCGGCCGAATGAAGTCCACTGTTGGACACAGGCCTCCCCCAAAGATCATCACAACCACTGATATGGATGTGTTTTGAGCTCATTGGGGGGTTTTGCCATAATCGCCACGCTTGGCAGGCGAGTTGGCGATCGCAGTTGAGTTGTTAATGTACTCGAAGGACGCTGCTGCCCATCCTCCGACTAATCCCTTAGTCGACTTTTACGACACCCATGGGAGGAGATGGGGTGGTGGCATTCTGAGCCGGCACCACACGGCAAGCCGGCACCACACGGCACCAAATATGATCAATAGTTATTAAATATGCTATGGATGTCATTAACTGTATGCATAGTTTTCTTGTGTGAATAAGTTGCGTGTGAATGGTGTACGTGGCGGGGATGTCGTTGGTGTAACCACGAGTACAACGCAGGCGGGAGACAACTTCCTTGTGGAACTCCGGCTAGGGCGATGTAAACGGCTGAGGTCTTGTCTTCAACGGCTACCATAAATTTGCTATTTGCCAAAAATTAGGGGACCACCTCCACCAAGCGGCAGGGTGTCGTAGTGGTCGCCAGCTTGTACAGCAAACCAGTATGCCAGACTCTGTCGAAGACCTTTTCCATATCGAGGAATACTGCAGCGGCGTATTCCCGTTTATTTACGGCCGCCGTAAGGATGTGAAGTACCCTCGATAACTGGAGCGTCGTGCTGTGACCCAACCGGAATCCAAACTGTTCTGGTTTTAGTGTGATGTGTAGAGTGAGGTATTGCAATAGGAGCGCCTGTCATACCTTAGGACAACAGAGTGATGACTTGGTAACTCTCCGGCTTCAGTATATTTTTCCCGGGCTTTGGAATCAATATTTATTTATTTATTTAAACTTCTATGTACATTCTATGTACAAAGCGGACTTAATGCCATAAGGCATTATCTACCAATATCACCGTTCCTCTTTCAACACCACGGGGAAAATACCATTACGAAGAATGCCGGTGAATAGGCGCGCGAGTGTCACCACAGACCGCTGGGGAAAGTAGCATAGTGCATTCGTGATCTCATCCGTACCGGGAGTCTTCTTGGGTTTGAACCCAATTAGGATAGTTTTCACTTGGCTCGGGAAAATAAAAACGGGGTCTTCATCGAAGGTGATCGGGTCCGTGAAATAGCCTCTACGATATTTCTTGATTGTTGCGACATAGTCCGTATCATCGGTCGGGTAAGGTTGAAATTGACGCTTCAGGTGGGTGGTGAAAATCTCCGCCCGTTTGACTTGGACGGCGCAACCATAAATATACATAGGCGCAACTGAAATGAGCCTATTTTAATACGCATTTGCCTATTTTGTGTCAAATGAATAATGACGCTATAGAGATAGCGTAGCGACATATTACGTTAGCAAACTTCTTCCCGAAACCGGCATTGCGTCATTATTCACGGTAAAATATCTGTGATTTATGTTCGTTTCGAATATTTAAATCAATTTTGAAAATAAAATTGTTGTTTCGAATTTTGAATAATTTTTTGTTCCCGCAAACCAGCCGTAAGCGGGCTGTTACTTTTTATTTTTTATTTGAGTATGTGGTAATACTTTATGTACTTCCTCCATATGATGGATGCGTGTAAGCGCCTCCATCCAAGCGGCCTCCTAGCGGCTAAAACCACCGGAGTGGTCATCTTCGGCACTGAAAGGAGCTGTTCCTAGATATTATATAAAAATTGTCTTACGAAGGTGGATAACGTCACTAGAACACAATGTGTTCTAGTGGATATGTCATAATATTACAACACTTCGTTCCGTCTCAATTAAGTCTAAGATTGACGTGTTTGTCCCCAGTGTATCGTGACTATTATTCATCACTCTGGATACATTTATCTCCCTGAGGACGTATGCTAATATTGTCATGATTAATTAATTACGCTAACCTTGTGCCAAATTGAATATTTATGATTAGGAAGCTATTTGGCAGTAGTTACTGATAAATAAATGCTTCCTATTGGTTGAGGAATTATACGAAAAAGTGACTGCTGGGTCTTGTTCATAAAAAGGAGGTGATAACATGCGTATTTTTTTTTTTTAATAATCAAGATATATATATATATATAGGCTTTAATATTAAGATTAACCTGGCGGGAGATTTATTGAAATAATACTTACAAAACAGTAATGGCATGAAATGGAAAAACGGATGCCATCGAGGCAAGATTTCTTCTTTTCGTATTTAGTGGCCAACCTTTTGTCAGAGTTATTCAAGCACCCAAAGCTAGCCTTTGGCCTACATCATAGCTTAACGACTGCCGTGTAATGACAAGAACCAGGACCACCGATTTAACGTACCCTCTAAAACACGGAGATGCTCAATTCAGTGAATACCACTATGCGGGCACCCATCCATAGACAGACCACACCGAGCGTTCAATGCAACTGGCTATGAGTTCCTCATTCTCCTCATATCGGCCATACAACGTCTACTGCTGAACAAAGGCCTCATCATATAATTATGTCATCATATTGGGGGGAACACATACTCACCACGCTTGGCAGAATGGCTACTGTGCTACAGAAGGGATGCTGTTACGCTACCCTCTGGTTAAGAGTACTCTTAGTTGTCTTGTACGACATCCACGGGAGGAGATGGAGTGGTGCTATATTCTTAATCCGGACACCACATGGAGAACCTTATTCAGAAATCATATAAAGAAGCAAAACTAAAGGTAGTATTGAAAAGTAACAAAGACTTCGTCTTAAAATTATTGACGAGTGAATCTGATTCTTGAAACCAACTTGCTAAATAACGATCATTTATCATTTAATAATAGAAATACCAGGTACGAGAGTAGTAAAATGTATTACACAAAGTTAAATGGTTTAGTAAACAAGTCAATGAATTACGAAAAAGTAGCTTATTTTTTCAAACTCAATATAAAAAACCAAACAAAACCCTTGGTCTTGATGCCTGAATTATTATTTTTAAATTTATTTTTGGTAATCCTAAACAGCTCAACAATTACTGCCAACGAGAGGATAGACGCTGTGCACAGCTACTGGCTATACCACAACATGGAACCTTTTAAGAAAGCGGTATTTCGTCCAAATGTAGGGATCGTAGTTCAGGCAGAAGCGGGCATTGGTATTTATTAAAAAAATCTTCTCTTCGATACTCAATTGATATATTATCATACGACTTTTGTATATGATTCACTAGGATAGAATTACATTAGACTCCTGATTTTTTTTCTGCACTATTGAAACTCCGATTAAGATGATGAGTAATGTGAAGTCATGATCGTGTCCTGAAAAGCCCTGCGTATTTTATTTATAGAAATTGACCTGGGGTGTATGATGTATCAGAACCATTTTCATGCAGAATTGCGTCAATTAACAACATAGTAACAATATAATAAAACACTTTTAAACGGATTCTATCGCGTATATTTTGATTTTTGATTTTCCTGACGTTTCGAATACTTTGCAGCATTCGTGGTCGCAGGATCCCCTACGACCAATAGTAAGCCAGATTGATACACCAACTTACAAACTGGCACAACATCTAGCGAAGATACTCTCAAAACTTCGTGGAACGTCTAGCACATATGTGAAGGATTCCTATCACTTTGTCAGCCAAATAAAAGACCTTGAACTGGCTGAAAGCGAAGTGATGGTCAGTTTTGATGTGCAGTCCTTATTTACCAATTTACCAGTAAAGGACTGCCTGGATGTTGTTAAGAAAAGGTTAAGTGAGCATGACATGCCTCTTCAATATGCAGAGTTACTTGAGCACTGCCTTACCAACGGCTACCTGTTGTGGGACAATGAGTTTTACCTACAAACTGACGGTGTGGCCATGGGTTCACCGGTCTCTCCTGTAGTCGCCGATATTTTCATGGAGGACTTTGAGGAGAGAGCACTGATGACAGCCCCGGCTAAACCAAAGATGTTCAAACGGTACGTAGATGACACATTTACCATCTTGTCTCACAATAGGGTCTCTGCATTCCTAAAACACCTAAATTCAATACACAGTAAAATTCAATTTACTATGGAATTGGAGGATAACAATTGCTTAGCCTTTCTTGACATACTTCTCATCCATAATCCAGATCATTCTGTTAGCCACACTGTGTATAGAAAGCCTACCCATACAAACAGGTACCTTAACGGTGAATCTCACCACCATCCTTGTCAGTTAGCTACTGTGGCCAAATCTTTGTTACAGAGAGCACACGGCATCTGCGACGCCGACCACCTGGCAGGGGAGCTTAACCATGTGAAGCAAGTTCTTCAAAATAACAATTTGAAAGCTCCACATCCCCGTCGCAGAAGCCGCCCGAAACCCACCACGGTTGATCGACGGCCCGCTGTTTTACCATTTATTAAGGGAGTCACGGACAGAATTGGTCATATCTTAAAGCGTGCTTCTATAAAAACCTATTTCAAGCCGCACAAGAAGATCAGCCAACTTCTCAAACCAGTGAAATGTCACATACCCTTACAAGATGCAGGGGTCTACAAGATTGACTGTGATTGTGGTTTATCATACATAGGGCAAACAAAGCGTAGCATAGCCACCCGAATAAAAGAACATATAGCTGACGTCAAGCAGTGTATTCTTTGGCAAGATGAACGCAATATTATGTTTGACAGCATGCAAGTTACATCCGGGGTTGTTTACTATACAGATCTTGTTGCGACTAGGACGAATTTCCGTGCGTTCAAGTGTTTTTGCCATACCTACTATTGGAATCAGTCACAATAGCTCACAACATAGGACCCGTAAATAAAAAAATTGTACCCGTGGTGCTTGGCAACTGGGCTTAACCCTGTTGTAAACTCCCATTTATTGTGCCTATGGCCTATCGTTTTTCTCTGTCTCCTGCTTGCAACGGAGGGAAGTGGAACGTATATTCTTTCATACTCCTCCTTTATCTTTTCTGATTAATTTCGGTGCGGGTTCCAAGACAGTTATTCATTTCTCTGGGACACACCGAGCTTCATTGATCGGTGTTCTTTTCGGTGGTCGCCATTGTAGATCCTGGCTTACAGGAGTTGCAGTGGTTGGGAATGTGTGGCGGGCTTGACGTCAAGCATAGACGCTCCACAAAGTCTGCAGCGTGTGAACATGCCTTAGGCAAACCAAACCATTATCTTCGTTTTGATCAACCTCAAGTACTCGCGAAAGAGAACCGATATGTACCTAGAATGTTTCGTGAGGCTATTGAAATTAAAAAACATCCTAATTTTAATAGAGAAGATGGTTGGCAGGTACCACCTGTTTGGAATCCAGTCATTAAAATAATAAAGTCCCAAACAAGATACCGCACTAAGAAACATCAAGACACTGTGAGTGATTACTGCGTGCATCGAAACTAATTTTTTGATTAAAATTGTACGGTAGATAAAATAAAATAACTTTTTAAAATCTGTAACGACGCCTGTCACCTTAGTCATCCTGCGACCACGAATGCTGCAAAGTATTCGAAACGTCAGGAAAATCAAAAATCAAAATATACGCGATAGAATCCGTTTAAAAGTGTTTTATTATAATGTGTAATAATCGCGAAAATCTAAGACATTACTATAGTAACAATATATAAGCTAAATACGGCCATCAAATTCTTATGCTTCACCCAGTATATCAAGTTTCAGTAATTGTATACCTACAAAGAAAAGGGTTTCTAAGCTCTTGCCTCGTAAATAATTACAACTTAGTGTTAGGTACATTCTTAAGTCTGGCTTTACCGCAGTAGTCACTAGAATTTACTACAGCAGTTTCGGCCAACATTGATCTTAATTAAATATTGAGGAGTGGAAATACCGCCGTCTACTAATAGAAAATAACTCAGAAAAGTTGTACCTCAGGAATCAGATTACGCAGCGGCGCGAGGATCTTGCGGCGATGATCGTAGACTTCCTTTTGTGCAGGCATGTAACTTGCGTTTGCAAGCGTACGCGTGGCGGTGATAATATCTCCAGGCTGTGAAGTACTTTGCGATCGAAATTAGCGAGCGAATATTAAGTGTGGTACGAGAGTCTTCTTCTACTCCTTCATTTCTTAGATTATGGATTCTGTAGGTTATTCGTGTGGTGTCGGCTCAGAATACCACCACCCCTTCTCCTCCCGTGGGTGTCGTAAAAGTCGACTAAGGGATTAGCCGGAAGATGGGCACCAGCGTCCTTCGAGTACATTAACAACTCAAAGTCAAATATTTTTATTTAAAATAAACCAAATATTGGCACTTATGAAACGTCAGAATTGAAGTTGCACGCAACTGCGATCGCCACCCCGTCTGTCAAGCGTGGCGATTATGGCAAAACCCCCCAATGAACCCACAAGATACCCATATCTGTTATGTTGTGGTGATATTTGGGGGAGGCCTTTGTCCAGCAGTGGACTTTATTCGGTCGAAATGATGAGGTTATATTCCGCTCTATAATCAGACGTGCTCCCTCCGCCAAAGCGGTGAAAGCGTGCCTTCAGGGGCGTTCGACAGAATGAGGCGGCTGGCTTGACGATGCGCACTCGAGATGTGGCACATCGCTTACGGTTGCAGTTCGCGACCAAGCGCATCATCGAGGCTATCTTGCCACTCTTCGGAGCCTAGCTCAGAAGGAGCGAGCGCGTCACCTACCATCTGACGCAGGTATTCACCGGTCATGGTTGTTTCGGTGCGTACCTGCACAGAATAGGACGCGCCATCATTGTGGAAGCGACCAGGATGCCGCACAGCACACGTTCGAGGAGTGCCCTGCGTGGACGGCCGAGCGGTGGGTCCTGGTAGATCGAATCAGGCAAGATCTCTCTCTGCCGGCAGTATTGTCGGCTATGTTGGCAGAGCATGAAAATTGGAGTGCAGTAGTCTCCTTTTGCGAGAGCGTCATGCTCCAGAAGGAGACTGTAGAGCGGGATCGAGAGAGGGCCGATCCCGTACGGAGAAGGACGAGACGGCTGAGGTAACAACCGCCCCGGCGCCCAGGTCCAACACGCCTGAGCCCCTTGCCGTCAGTTCATGGTGGGGGGCCTCGGGGGTCACGGGCGCGCAGATTGGGGAGTCTACGTGCTCATACCGAGTGACTCCCGGGAAGACGCACGAGCACGTGGTCACGTGCCGCTGAGAAGTCCTGGGGGGTGGCCTTTTTACTGCTGCCTGCCCTCCGCTAGAGGGGGTGACCACTTAACAGTCATCCCCTCCGAGATGTGCCTAAAGTTTATATTCCGCAATTTCGTAAATGTCATGTTGTACGGTGTTCAGATTAATCAATGTTTACATATTCATAAAATAATTCCCAAAAATTTAAAAATGTACAAAGAATAGTCGGCAACGTCGTACGGTTTTCACTTGTTTCTCGTAGGAGAGTCTTATTTTTGATTTTCAGGTTCTGTCAAATTCCTTTTCAGTACTGTCAGGGGTTCTCTTTTAATTTTTATGGTAAGCGGCGAAAGGGGTCTTATACATCATTTTGATATACAACCTCACCTATACCAAAACGGAATTTTGTACCTATTAGCTGTGTGGGGTAACCAGGCAGCTTGAGCTAAATTTTATCGCTAAAAACGTAAAGCGTTACTTTAAAAAGTTATTTCATTTTTATTTACCGTACATAATCTTCTTTTACCTCTTCACAGCCATCTCTACAACTATTATTATTATGTTATTGTCTTACACATTGACCTACATTTTTCTCGGTATATGTTTTACAATATTTTGTATTAGAAAGAAAGAAAGAAAGAAAATAAGTTTATTAAACAACACATACCACAAAGAAGTTAGAACACAAGAGAAAATACATCAAATAAACACTGAATAGTTACAACATAACATTGGTCGTGTACGCAGAGTACGCAGAGATGACACACAACAACAGTCCGTCGCTCCCCGGACTCGATTTTCGCACAGGTAGCAATGCTGACGACAACTACAAACATGTATGTATGGGTTGTGTCGCGCTCGGCGGTGCGGTATTAATCAACATTGTATTCTCAATTATTTTAAAAGAGTATCCATGGAGTTTCTTGCCGGCTCTTCTCCACGAGATCAACTCATTTGGAACCGCGCAACTTAGATTCTGACGTTTCATAAGTGCCAATATTTGGTTTATTTGAAATAAAATACTTTGACTTTGACTTCTCGTCTCAATGTTATTATTATTTCTTACTTTTATCTTGTCAAATATTTTTGCATGGTTCCGGAACAAATGAACCTTTCCGTCTCCGGAGTTTGTATACAGTGGCCGACAATTGAGTAGCGCCATCTAACATCATTTTATCATAGAATTGCTAAATTACTGTGCGTCAGAGGAGTACATAATCAGACAAAATTAGCTAGATTTCAAGGCCGTGCCTATATTTCCGATCAGATAGTGATCCAATCCAATAGTTTGAGCGTGTGTGGCATGATAGAAACACCTTCAGATCGGACTCAACAGCTCGCAAAAGTCCACCGCTAAGCATGGTCGCCCCGGTAACCGCTACAATATAACGAATATTGGCGATATTTCCAAAATCACCACACTGGACCGGTAGATTGGCGATCGCAGTATGTTATTATTACCAAATGGAAGGCTGCTCCTACCCATCTACCTGATATAAACCCTGAGCCGCCTTTTACGAAACCCATGGGTGGAGACGATGATCTGGTGATCTATTAGTTGCCGGGAATCACATCGAACTCGGATTAGTTGGGACTAGCAAATCTAAAATATGAACCTAGCCTGTGGATATTAATACTAGAAAGTCACAAGTAGGCTTGCCACATGTCCCGAAATTGAGCCCTGAAAATTGAAATCTCCCGGCTGCCAGCATGTTTTAGCAGGTGTAGTATTTGACATATGGACAAAGGATAGTATCCGTTTAAATGACGAACATGTCAAGGACAAAATCTGGACGATTTTCAATTTTTTTAATACAAAGATAATAAGAACTTTTTTAATTTGTTAGTTCCAGTCCATATAATTATTTTGGGGGGGGCTACAGGTCCTCGTAAGATCACACTAGAGCCGCCCATTGGTGCGGTCTTTTTCGTGTGTTTGGTGGCCAACTTTGTGTCGGAGTTGTTCCATCCGCCCAATTGCCTCTAACTTGGCTTAACGACCGCCTTCTAATGATAACCGGTACCGACGTATTGACATGTCCTCCAAAGCACGGTAACGCTCAGTTAAAATACCACTCTGCAGTCACCCATCTATAGACGACCGCACCAAGCGTTGCTTAACCTCACCGACCGTTTACCGATCAGTGAGCGCCACTGACTACGAGCGCTTAAACTGAATAATATAATAAAGCATTCCCACAGGGCATTGTCTGCAGGTTTATATCAGAGGGTAAATGGGTAAAGTTTAATCTTTGCTAATGATTCATTATTAATTAAATTTAAAACAATACAAAAATTTCTCAAGCTTTCGCAGGTTTTTTTAACTATATACAAGATTTTAGATTATGTTGATAATCGGTTTCTACGGTTTGTAAACATGACCTGAAACATAATTGAAAATTATATTTATGTAATCTGCTTGTTTTAAGACTTATTTTGTGTTTTCTACATAAAACTTTTTATACAAGAGTACTCAACTAATTTATTTCAGAACATTCTTAATAAGTTCTTATTTAAAATCAAATCTTGATACTATTAGAAACAAAGTTAAAAAGATGGCTTGTGTGGTAATTTCTTTGATTCTTTCTATCGTTCTTGTTTGGCAGGGTTTCGCGATTATTACATGTTGTAATAAAACACTTTTAAATGGATTCGCATATATTTAAAAATATTACTTGTTGTTTTTATTATTGAACGAGGAACCAAAACAAAATGATTTGTTAGTTTTGTTTTATAATCTACTACCGCTACCCAGTGTCGAAACGAGCAAGTCATTCTGCTAGTAAGCGTCACGCCTGCCCATAACAATTATAAGGCACGGTTGGTGCAGTGGCTGATACAGTCGGCTGCTGCGCTCCGGGTCGTGGGTTCGATTTCCGCACGGAACAAATATTTGTATGATCTGCAGCTAGTTGTTCCGGATCTGGGTGCATTGTGTGTGGAATTCATGTCTGTAAACGTACCCATGACACAGGAGAAATCCTAGTGTGGGGCAACGTTTTTTTTTTCTAAAAAAAAAAAAAAAAGCTACCCGGGATTAATCCTGCGTGACACCATACTGTGCGCGTCACCTCAATACATTAGTCATTTAGTCTTTTATGTCCAGTAATTCCACTAGCTATAGTGCCTGAACACAGTAACGTCTAAAGTTTAAACACTACCGCTTGCCGGCGAATACCTGGCACTGCAGTAAACCAACTTGAATTAATTGTACCGTATTTTTAAGTGCTTATGTACTCTGTAACTTTGTTGAGAAATTGGTATTGACTTGTACAAACACCGGGTTTTTTGATGAGTGATTAAATACTACCCTTTTTTCTATCCTACCAACTATTCTCACGTTTTTATTTTTTGAAATGAAAACACAAAGTTTAAGAAACGATGCCCTATACTGGGATTCCTCCTACGGCGTGGGAATGTGATCTGGGTGTTTGTGAATGTGAGATATGTGTATGTGCATGTAAGATATGTGTATGTAAACTGTTACAAACACATTTCTTACATGCACAAACACCCAGACCCGAAGCAATTATCTTGGAACTACCTGAAGGCATACAAATATATATTCCGTGCGCAAATTGAACCCGCGACATATAGCTCAGAAAGCCAAGCAACTACCTTTTGAGCAAATTCGAAGATTAAACATTCTCCTTTAATGTAAAAAATATCTGGTAAGTATTTTAAGATAAAATGGGGTCTATTCGCGCACAAATTAATATTAAAATGATATTTTAACTTACCTCAACGTTTCGATCAAGTTGCACCGACCGAGTAGACTTAGTTGAGTCTACTCGTGACCAAACTGTGCGCGAATAGACCCGATATTAACTCGCGAATAAAATCATGAATTCAATTCGCGAATGTTGAAGAAATACAATCTGGTAACTACTCTACTACTACCACGGTACTAGTAAATATGATTATAATTTAGATCGTCTTGCAAAACTCTAACTTCATCATTTCGGCCGAATGAAGTCCACTGCTGGACACAGGCCTCCCCCAAAGATTACCACAACGACCAATATGGGTGTATTGTGGGCACATTGGGGGCTTTTGCCATAATCACCACGCTTGGCAGGCGGGTTAGCGATCGCAGTTGAGTTGTTAATATACTCGAAGGACGCTGCTGCCCATCCTCTGGCTAATCCCTTAGTCGACTTTTACGACACCCACGGGAGGAGATGGGGTGGTGGTATTCTGAGCCGGCACCACACGGCAGAACTCTAACTTGCTTTAGGTGAATTAAATAAAGCATTGTTTTATGACACGTTGTGCTAAGTTTAGACTGTTGAATATTTTATCTGCCCTGTCGGAAATGGTACTACGAAATACGGGCAGTACGGTGTTCGTTTCGGTCACGTTGCCGGATTACGTTTTGGACTCGTGGCAGTTTATAAAGTAGTGGTGAAACAAAGCATGAGCCTTTCGAGTGTATTTATTTATCTTTAACTACGAATATACCAAATAGATTTCCTATGGAGAAGAACGGGAAATAAACTCCATGGTTACTGTTTTTAAATCATATTGGTGTAATGTTTTTTTAACTACAATGTTTTCTAAATGATGGTAATGTGAGGACAATGCAGGAGAACAGTCTAAACTTCTTAAAGTTCTAAGTTCTAAACAAAGCAAACTTTAACATTAACCAGAGTTTTTGGTTCAATTGCCATGACAGCATTAAGATGACCAATCCCAACAGACGGCACTCGTTCACGAGCATGACGCATGCATCAGCGTCGCCCAGCTCAACCATACTGTTGGGAAACTTAGCGACCCGACACACAACGCCACCATGAATGAAGTTCATAATCTTAAATCTAAAGATTTCGGAGTCGATTGGTTATTAATGTCGGCTGTAAGAGCCGCCAATATA
The DNA here is from genome assembly GCA_947459985.1 of Diloba caeruleocephala. Lineage (NCBI taxonomy): Eukaryota > Metazoa > Arthropoda > Insecta > Lepidoptera > Noctuidae > Diloba > Diloba caeruleocephala. The sequence goes on along the minus strand of OX381617.1, from coordinate 9,696,188 downwards.
CGCCAAAGGAAGTTCATTGCTAAACAAAACCTCCCCGATAGACTATGTCATCATTTTGGAGAAAATTTGCCAGTAATTACCACGCTTGGCGGACGGGTTAGTAAGCGTAGTATTGATACTGTTCCATAAAAGATATGCTGCTGTCCATCCTCTTGTTCCAGAGTCATTTAGTCGCCTTCTATGATATCCATGGGAGGGGATAGAGTGGTGTTATATTCTTAATTCCGGATTAAGAATATAACACCACTCGGTCCCAAGGAATTAAATCTTTCAGATTTTTTACATTACGTCTTACTGTTTGACCTTAATTTAAATTGTTAAGTTCCGACCTATATATAGTACCATCTCTATGTGGGACACTATTCAATTCTGCTTACGCCTCAAAACAAGCACTGAACGACAAAAAAACTAGGTAGGTAGGTCCATATTATTAAGTTGCGGTGTCAGAAAAACTCCATCACGATTAATACGAGAAGTGTCCGTATCCAATTGTTACCCGAAACTTCGTATTTTGTTCTTCGATTTCCGAAATTGAAATTAATTCAAGTCATGGACGGGCGTTTCTCGTATGGCAGTTGTTTGGATCTGTTACACTTTTTCTTGTTGCTAACATTTCCCATTGGGAAATTGGTAGAAATTAAGGGCGTTTTGTTGTTTACGACATCGGTGGGAGAAAAGATGAATGTTGTTGTTGGAATAAAAATTTATGTATGAAGAAAGCGACTTCAGTTATGTTCTTATGAGAATTATTAGTAAAATTGCTGTTTCCCACAACTTCACTCGTGAACGAACTAATCTAAACCCCTCAGGTAAGTTCCCCTAACCCAATATAACGTATTTTATGTCCAATTCCGTGACATAATCTACCTCTCTGCTAAACTTCACTTAAATTTGTCTAGCCGTTTAAGCGTGATTTTATTATTTAAAACCTAACTGAACCGGAATCGAGAGCGATTGAATGTATATAGGATAATTCTTATTCCCACATCTCTTTGCACTTAAAAATTTGTCTGGAGTAGTAAAAACTTTGGAACTTGGAAAAAACTGGAATTTCATGCTTTGGAAAGTAGACGGCGTGTCGCGAGTTCGACATCCACACGGAACAAGAATTTGTATTATCTACAGACAATTGCTACAAGTCTGTGTGTGTGTGTGCATGTCTGTGTGCATGTGGGTTTTATGTCTGTAAACTGTACCACGACACTAATGACACAGTGTAGTATACTAGAGTATGGGACAACGATTTCTATACATACAAAAGTTGTAAATAAAGGGTTCCCATTCCTGGTTGGTTGGTAGGGAGCATATGCCAGACAAATATTTTTATTTTTATTTATGTAAATCTTTAACTGCATGTAAAAAACTGTACCAACTGACTAAAATAACCGGACGACAAGTGCGAGTTGAACTCGCGTGGAGAGGGTTCCATACGATGAACATATCATCCTACATTTTGTTTTTGGAAAACTGACCCATATTTGTTTGTTACTTAAATATATTGTTGAATTCGGTCTGGTACCAATAAATTATCCCAAGAACAAACTTAACATCATAGTTGAAAAACATGTTCTCCCATACATTCCAACTGCAATCGTAAATTTGTACGAGCATTTTAAATTCTGACGTTTCATAAGTGCCAGTAATTGGTTCATTTGAAATAAAAAATATTTGACTTTGACTTTGTACGCACAATTTTGAAAGATTTACCATGTTATTTTAAGACTTCTTGTAGGTTTTTCCGAAATCTATACGTCAAGAAGAGCTATTATTTATATTTCTTTCAAAATTTTAAATTCTGTAGGAAGAGTGAAATTTGGTCTATTTTCTTAAATAACAACATATATTAAAAGTCCGTATCTGGATTAAGAATAAAGCACCACTCCATCTCCTCCCGTTGGATGCCGTAAAATGCGACTTCAAACCAGAGGGATAGGCAGCAGTGTCCCTTTTGTAGAACAGTAGCTATACTGCGCTCACCAACCCGCCTGCCAAGCGTATCGAGTATTGGAAAATACCCCCTAAATGACAACACAATTGTGGATATCTATGGGGGAGACATTTGTTCATTAGTGGAAGATGGAAAATGAAAATTTAGTACTACTGTAAATCCGTAAGATTTTGCTGAACATATAATGTGTTTTTTTGGTAGGTATTGACCCAAGCTCTCACCCCCTGCAGTATGTCGTGCTATTTACTAGACATCCTGTATATGTACTTGAATATTAGATTTTTTTTGTGCTAAATTTGAAGTGCAATCATTGAGCCCATAATTTTCCAAGCGGCCTGTGTCACAGCGACTACTGTTTTTATGCATTAGTACTTTTATCAATATTCGTTCAACTTATCAAAAAAAAAACATGGAAAATAGGGCGTAAAAGCAACAGGAAAGTCCACGTCTAATGATGTCAAATAGAAAGAAGAAAGAAATAAAATGTAATACCCAAAATGGCGGTGCACAAATTTAAAATACCATTCAAATAAATAAGTAAAGTTTTCAGTATTCCCGAACAAAAACAAAATCGGTGGGTCATCTTAAAATTAAATATATATCTCACCCACAGGCATATTTAAAAACTCGAGGAAGTTAAATAAATATGTAAAAAAGTGTTGAAGATATAAGTTAGATTAAAAAAGTACTATAGAAAGCTCGTAGCTTCGGTCGCTTCCGCATCATGTTAAATGGCTTTTCAAAATAAATTAATTTCACCAAATTATGCGGTTTGTGCCAATCCAAAACTGACTGAAAATCAAAGTTTGTTTACCAAAATTCAAAACTATAACTGGAAATCACGATTAATGGCTCTATGGAACAGGTCCAGGAGGCACGAAACCTAGGGGTCACATTTGATGGGCAGTGCTAATCCTTGCGTGACAACACATTTTAAGAGTTGCTCGTTACTACATGCTTGGCTTACTCATGTGATCAACTCAATTCAACTTAGATACCTCATCATAACAAAATTAATCCTGAACATTATACAGCTCCACTTAAAAGTATAAACTTTAATATTATCTTGTCTGAAATAAAATAAAACTAAAATTTTAGACGGCATCTGTTCCGTGCTGAATTTTAAGCGCACGGCCACACATTCTGGAAGTTTGTTTAGAACTAACTCGGTTCAGTAAAAACGGAGAAGATAAAATATAACCACGAGTGAATGTTTCACGCGTTTTACGGGAAGTGCATGTTTTGTCTCTTTCAATATTTACTCAGCTGGCCATGCTGTGCAGTTCGACGCGGATTCTCGTAACTGTACTGTCGTATTATTTTGTTTGTATGTATTGGGTTCGATTTAGTATTTGTTAATGTATTTTAACACAGAATCGTCATTTTCGTAGGTTGGTATATTCTGTGTCATTATCATCATCATTTCTGCCGAAAAGCCTCCACTACTGGAAATAGCTCTCCCCCAAAGATCGCCATAAGGACCGGTCTGGATTTGTGTTGTGTGCTCATTGTCTTGCCATATTCGCCATGCTTGGCAGGCAGGTTGATGATCGCAGTAGAGTTGTAATTAATGCACACTCCCCAGCTATCATAGTTGCTTTTTATGAAACCTACGGGATGAGATTGACTAGAGCTATTCTTAGCCTACCAGTATGTACAATAATATATCCACGTGAAATTTATTAGACAGTAAATTGAGTATTGTGGTACAGATAGTTTACGGGCTTGCCCTAATTTTAACATCTGATGGAAATATCTTTGCCATTATTAGATAGAAAGAAGAAAGAAAGAAAATTTATTTTTACACAAACAAGGTCTGACAAAATATAGAGACAATGTATAAAATGTAAAAGTAAAAATTACATAATCAAATTATCAATAAAAATAATACAACAGACTAATTGGCCGTACAGGTTTATCCTAGCTATATATAAAAGCGCAGCACGACGGTAGAACGCAAAACATGCAAGCATGCGAGTGTACCGTGCACATTGCACTACCCAGCTAGGACAAAAAGAAAAAATTAAACAAATTATTAAAAATAACTGTATGCAATATGTTCACTGGTGTTTATTTATATTACATATTACGGGAGCATGTGCGCCACGTCTGTGCAAAAAAGGGTTGTAGCTCAGCATGAAGCTGCGATTTTGCGACAAGGCAACAGCGGCAGCGCTGGTTTTCAGTTACAGCCCTTATATGTCTTTCTGCACGGGTTTATATCCCTTGTAACGGGAAACCCGGTCTTTTGATAGGTTTACTCGGGGACATGGGTCCAACATGCAAACACCCTTTAGAGAATTTTAATCGATAATATAATGGGACACTGATCGAAGACTCTCCATAGCTTTACTATAAAATGCGGTCTTGGCTTATCCCTAGAGGTTTAAAACTGTTGAATGAGATCGAAAATAGAATTATTATGCAATGGGTGCTAAATAGATTCAAAACTTCAAAAAATGGTAAAAAGGTCTGCCTTTCCACCTTTAAACGCAATTCTGTGGCAGATTGAGATGTGTAGATGAGTCGCCACTCACAAGATGGGCCCCTTAAATGGCCACTACCACAGGCGACAGCAAAAAACACTGACGTGAGTGGTTCGGTGCGTTGAGAGGTATGGTAATGGATTCACCATCACGCGTCTCAAAGACTCGGAGCAGGTTTTCCCGTTACATATAGCTCTGGCGGCCCCTCTGGCTAATTTAGGCAAGCCAGAATCGAGAGTCCTGCGTGCACTTATGGGGTTCCACTCCAGCCAACCAGTAAAGGCAAGTCGGAGACAAGGCGCTGACCGACTCTCAAGGTTATTCGGGTCCGCAGTATCGCCACTCATATACAGCTTGCCACAAGCTGCCCTTGCGGTTTGTAAGCTCTTTAATAAATCTCTTTTACATATACTTTTTCTTTTATCAAAAGGGTGAGGAAGTTTAATCTGCCCTCCAGCATTGCGTTGTTAGTGGAATAACGCCTGCCCCAGAGGGGTACTATTACATATTATTACAGAGTTTAAATTTAATTTCACGTATTTCAACATCATCGTTTCCTTATGGCATCTTGTTTGGGGGGCAGCAGCTGACGTTGAATCTATTTTAATATTGCAGAAAAGGTATATACACGCTATCTACAAAGTGAATCCTCACGTGTCATCATCATCATCATCATCATCATATCAGCCAAAGGATGTCCACTGCTGAACAAAAGCCTCCCCCTTAGATTTCCACAAGGAGCGGTTACATGCCACCCTCATCCAACGACTCTCAGTGACCCTCTCCAGGTCGTCTATCCACCTCGTTGGAGGTCGTCCCACGCTGCGTTTTCCGGTGCGCGGTCTCCACTCAAGAACCTTTTTACCCCAACGGCCATCAGTTCTACGAGCAATGTCACATAGAGGTATTTTTAAAGTAATCAATATACTCAAACTGCCATCACTTTTATCTTCGTAAATCATTTTAATCGTCATTCGTTCGTCAAAACCTGATCATTGAATGTAAAAAAACGAATATCATTACAAACTACAAACAGACGTAAATTTCTTTTCGGAGGTTGTCATGCAATGATATTACATATTAAAAGAAGTAGGTATGTTACATGCGCGCCAAAAGTAAGAACCAAAACTCCCCCAATTGTAGCACCTCGCAATCAGTTCGCCTAAGACAGGACAACGAGCACTCACTGTCACAATCTGTATTGTTTTATTAATTAAGTAATAACAATGCCGTCGTGCGTATAGAAAATGCACAAACTATCAAGCAAAAATAAATAAAGAACAAGGGATGTGATACCACACATGAATATCAAACTATATAAAATATTTAAATAAAAATCCTATTCAAATTATCTATAGAATAATATTCTCAAACAAAAACAGGCCCAGAAAAGAAAAGAGAAAACACATATTCTATTACAGGTGCTACAAAGACATCAAGTACACGTGTTGTCATTTTAGATAGCTATCGCTTTTACTCTCGTAGTTTTTGTATCTTCTGGTGTGTAGTTTTATAGTTTGATACCTACATACAGCGAGACTGAGTTTTGCGCGCCATTTAATATGGACGTAACATATCTATGCTATAATATCATTGTTGTCATGTAAAATTTCCTCTGTTGTTTCAACGCAACGCAATTTCACTTTTTAACGTGTAAAAATATCTACTAGACATTTTATTAAATATCGAAAAATTTACTGCTTGAGATGTTAATGCCGGACAAATTTATTTATGCAGAAAATCTAAATTATTGAACATAAGTTTAATATTGTGAGGACTTGGAAGGTCAAAGTATGACAAAATATAGATGTATAAACTCACAATATTGAAGAATATTAGATATTGAATCATGGTCACATAAAATATCGTGTGCATGTCTGACGAAGGCTGAAGTAGGTTTCAAATTTTAATATCCCCCGTCATACCCTCTTTGAAATGTGACGTACTTTAATAAGTTAGTAACCAATACACTATACACCAAAATTTATTTTTATTCCACAAGCATTAAAATCCGAAGCTGTTTCATTTTAATTTACTGTAATAATGGACATCAAGGTTTGACGTAACGACGACAAGCGTCCATCAATAATCCTCCCCCCACCTGGCCCAATATAAATGAGAAAAAGATTAATGTGAACTGTTGGTCCCAATAAATCATGTGACCTTGTACCCCTTTCCTTATAAACGATGCTAAGTAAACGCGCATAATATATAATAAATCCTGATTTTTCGCACAGTCCGCAATTTTGGGGATAATATTTTTTGTTTTACGTAGGTACAATCTAGTCACGGTCGTGAAAGGCGATGAAATGGGTAAGGGTATCTAGTATTGCTTAAAGGAAGACTTAGGACTAGATTAAGGGATAGACTACGGTACAGATCCCTTCTAAAAAGAAGTGGAAATCCAAAATCTTAAGGAGTAAACTAATAATACCAATAAACAGTGAGTAAGAGAGTACTATCTATACTAATAGATATTCTGCCTCTTTAAATTGTTTCCAAATCAGAATTGTTTCAAAATGGTCATGATTTTCTATTATAAAATGGGATTTTCAGATCTCATAATGAAAATATACTAGATACTGCGTTTGTAATTGAGGTGAAGAAATAATTGAATGAACAAGTAAATGAAGATACTTCTAACTGATATCCTGGTAAACGTTCAAAACATTAAGTTAGACTGTAGCAACACCAAAATGGAGTTATGAAAGTACGAGATAGTAATTGAAAGCAAATAATTTCTATATGAGGCAACTCAAAGGTTAATGTTGCCAATTAAAGCAATTAACGTTTGTTTGCGACTTGTTCTGAATTGATAAACGGCTCCAATATTGTGTCTGTCTGCCGCGAAGCGAACTTTTGTTGAACTGCTATTAACCTACGAGATTTACTAGCATTCGTACCAACGTCTTTACTCGTCATAGATATCACTCTTGACATCCTTTTTAGGGTTCTCTACGTACGAATGAACAAGCGGAACCCTTATAAGATCACTCGTGTGTCTCTCTGTCCGTCTGTCACAGCCAATTTGCTCCGAATCTACTGGACCGATGAAGTAGAAATTTAGTACAGGTATGAATTTTTATGACCTAGACACGGACGTGTAACGTAAATAACTAAATTGGAATATGGAGTTCTTTTGAGTGGTGAATTTGAAAATTGAATAAAAAAATTATACTGTATCGAGCTATATACCATTTTATAGTTACTGAAGTAAATAGATGAAAATTTACCATTTACGTGAGTATCTCCGAAACGCCGGAGCATAAAAAAATATTAATAACCTATAACAGCAAAACCTATGACAAGTCTATGATTTTAAAATAAAATGGCAAATCTTTCAATATTATCTGTAGAAACTAACGTTTGCAATTGGAATGCATGGGAGAACACGTTTTTCAACTATAATGTTAAGTATATTCTTGGGATAAATTATTGGTACTACTCGTTCGACTTTCCACTTGCTCGGCTCGACATACGGCACTCCTTGTACCTACCGTGCTAAAGATAACATATTCATCGTACTCAGTGTACACTGCATTGCCTATACAATTTTTCCATACCATGAGAGATCAGCATAAATTGGATTTGTATAGCTTGATATATAGCCGTGTGTACGGCTAAGCCAGGTGATTTAAATTGCTCTCAAAGAAACAAAACTAAATAGTTGGTGGCTATCAAAATAAGTCGAAAGCTATCTATGATGTTGCTTATGGGTATAGCTACCTAAAGAGACTTTTTTTACGATGTCCCACTCTAGTACTTATCTTGTGCCGTGGGTACAGTTTACCAACATAAATCTCACATGCACAAACACCCAGACCCATAACAACTATCTGTAGATCATACAGAAATTTGTACCGTGAAGGGATGGAACTCGCGCCATGTGGCGCATAATACCAACTGCTTAGCCACTGCGTCAACCGTGCCGCCGACTACTAATGACTACAGAATATAACTACTAAGGAATATTACTAAGATTACTAATTAAATGTGACTTCCCAACCCGATTAGTCATGCAATATTGCGCATTGACTCTTATTTATATTATTGTTTAATAGCTATTAATCGTAAGGCAGGTCGCCTGGCAGAAAATGCTTATGGCATTAAGACCGCCTTTGTACACTATTGGACATTATGAACAAAAATAATAAGGCTATGCGCGCACGGGTGACTTATGTCACGGTGGAAATCTTAGGTCCTCTTATTAGGTCTATGAGTACGTTAGAGGGGGTAACCGTTTTACAGGTATTCCCTCCGAGATGTGGCTAAAGGCGTAGCATCATGGAGCATTCATCATTCAGAGCCGAAGATGACTGCTCCAGTGGTGTTAGCCGGTAGGAGCCCCACATGTCCCTTACGACCCTTCGCCTTTCCCAATAAAAAAAGCTCCATGTGTACGTATAGGTTTTTGTGTGAAATATTTTATGAATAGAGATGGTTTAATCTGAACACTGGACAACGTTGCCTTATACATGACACTGGCGAAATTGTGGAAGATACGCTACAAAAACCACAGTATAAGAGTTGAAGTTGAAGTTATGGCACACTGGGCACGTACGTCGTAACGTGCGTGCACCTCCATACTTACCGAGGACTTCATATGAGTGATGAAATTGTATAAATACCTAAGAACTTTATCAGAGTGACAAAATTGTGACGGTGACAAAATTACCTGTGCGTGGTCACCCTAAGAGTATATCCTTCAACATAACTTGATAAATTACTGGTAAAACACACGAATACAAATTCACCCTCACGCGACCACTGATATTATAATAAGCCTGTGGTGTTCTATTTTAATTACTCATGAGTAAAAACAAAAAATAACACGACATGACAGTGATATAGCACCTACGCTATCGTTTATAAACCAGCTTTTTAATTCGGGTTTAAATAATTAAAAGTTATGAAGTTAATTATGTCCTGAGTTACTATTACATATCCATTTATAAAATATGATAGAATATAATTAAACATATCTACAGGCATATGTAGCAGTGATAGCTTAGTGGTTGAACGCTTGCCATCCAGGAAGGCCTGAGTTCGATCATCGGCATGACATGCACGGCATGACGGCATGCACCTCTGACTTTTACGATTGATGTGCGGATCAGAATATGATTATCATTAAAGGGGAAGGAAAACATCTTAAGGAAACTTGCACAACTGAGAGGGATTCAAACTGCTCCCAAAGGTGTGTGTAGTCTGCCAACTCGCACTAGGCCAGCGAGGTGGACTAAGGCCTGATCATGAGAAAGATGCCCGTGCCCAGCAGTGGGACAGTAATGGGCTGATTATGATGACAGGGATATCAGCTCAGGTAAATAAAAAAATAAACCGGTTATTAAAGTTCAAAATTGTAAATTTTTTATTCAAAATAAACTATAAAATAGTTATTTTGAATTTCAACATAAGATAGCACCCATAGAAGCCCAAACTTCACCGCTTCCTAGTGTTTAAGCTGGGGAGAAGAAACGGCGCAACAAACTCCCCAGCAACACGTTACACTCATCTACAATTTCTCACTCCAAATGCTTCACATTTATACAAAATAAAAATTCATAGCTACATGTCTGCTAGCACACACCATTATGAAATCAAACTAAATATATATAAACCAATATAGTATTTATATCTTTTGAAGAATTCATGAAATAAAATTGCACTTTTCAGTCACATCGTGAAGTTAAATATTGAACAGCAGCGGTAATTCATGAAATACTTGCAGGATTATTTATAAAAAAATCTAGAGGTAGATCCGACAGCGGGCTTGCAGGTATAAACACAATTTTTCATTTTGTCGCGGAGTTCAGGACAAAGAGGAATTTTAATGCAATTTACTACATCCATTGTACTGTAGAGCTAGCATTTTATAGTAGGTACATAGCTTGCGAAAGGTGTCACGAGGATAATAGACCTAAAAAAATAATTACTCACCCGTGGATAAAAGTAACGCTTGCACTTTTAAAAGGGTTATAAAAGCACCAGCTTATGAGTACGGCCTTTATTTTTCCCCACAATATGGACGTCTATATATCAAAATGTGAATGGAAACTTGAAGGTACAAAAAAGTCTAATAGGTTAACCAAAGATTTTAATTAACCATTAACAGCTGAAATTAATAATCAATCAAACCCAAAATCTTTTGGTGTGAGATTAAGGATTTGTCTGATTTTATTAAGTGTAAGTTAACACAGAAACAGAGCTGATATGTACCACATAATATATAATGTACTAATCAATGGATATATCCTAGTAGTATATGACTGTATAAGAAACTAATATTTTAACGAGCAATCATTGAAAAAAATATTTGACCGTACTCAGTGTTGATAGTATCGGCTAAAGTAGTAATTTTAAACGGATTAGATCGCGTATATTATCCATTTCTGTTTTTCCTGACGTTTAAAAATCTACATATAATATACGTGATCTAATCCGTTTAAAATTGTTTTATTATGATGTGTAATAATCGCGAAAACCTAAGACATTACTAAAGTATAATACGAGTAGTCTGTAAATAAATATATTAACCGCGTGATGCCGGTTAAGAATACACACCACCACTCTTCTCGTGGCTGTCGTAAAAGGCGAGTATGGGATTTGCCGGAGGATGGGCAGCAGCGTCCTTCGAGTAAATTTACAACTCAACTGCGATCGCTAACCCGTTTCTCAAGGGTGGCGATTATGGCAAAAACCCCTCAATAAGCATATGACATAAACCCAAACCAGTCGTTGTGGCGATCTTTGGGGGAGGCCTATGTTCAGCAGTGGACTTTTCTAGGCTGAAATGAAGATGATGATGATGGTATCATTCATCATCATCATCATATCAGCCAAAAGACGGCCACTGCTGTACAAAGGCCTCCCCCATAGATTTCCACTACGAGCGGTTACATGCTGCTTGCATTCAAAAGCTGAAATAATAGCTAAAAGAAGAATGAAGTGGAAATGGTCTGGGCACATTGCTCGTAGAACTCATGGCCGTTGGGGTAAAAAAACTTCTCGTGTGGAGACCGCGCTCTGGAAAACGCAGCGTAGGGCGACCTCCAACGAGGTGGACAGATAACCTGGTAAAGGTTGCTGGGAGCCATTGGATGGTATTATTAGAATAATAAAAATATATATATAGCCTTTAGTGAACTGATAACAATTTAACGACAAAGAAATAGCATATTGTTTCGTTAAAAGAAGGGCTATTTGTTGTAGGTACCATTGATTGGCTTTATAACAAAAAAGGAACTAATCCTAATTCAAGCAATGTTTAAGTTATGTGATGGAGATTTTCATTGTAAATTGTTTGGCTGTATTTTGATTTAAACTTACTTTGACGGCATGGTTGCGAGTTCGGTTCCTGGGTCTGGGTGTCTTTGTGTGTGGAATTTGAATCTGCAAACGCACGCACGACACAGAAGAAATCCTAGTGTGGGGCAACGACGTTTTAAGAAAATAAAGAATATAAAAATAAACTGCAAGGTAACGAATTACTTGACTTGTGGTGTGAATAACTTATATATAATCTATGGTTTCGATACCTTAGAGAACATCCCTCACCACCATGTGTATTGCTTCGTGTAAACTAACGGCCGATATTAATAATCAATCTAATCCAAAATCTTTGGATTTCGCATTATGGATTTGTCTGTTTTTTATGTTAAATGTGATTTAACTCAAACATGGATATAATAAAATGAAAAAGTATAGAGATTTTGGATTAGACCGATTATTAATTTCAGCCGTTAGATATCAATAAATGCGGAACTTGATAGGCATGCAAACGTTATGAAGTAAGACGTTTTGAAGACTACAATGGGCAATTTGATTTATAATATATTTAATATACCTCTTACTTATAAATACTGTAAACTAAAGAATTATTTTATTTAAGGTATCAATATCTCATATAATTATGGTCTGTAGATTCGATAACTCAGAGAATATCCCTCACCACCATGTGTAATGCTTCGTGTATAGGTATACTAACGTCCGAAATTAATAAATCATTTATCTAACCCAATTTTTTTGTATTTCGCATTATGGATTTATTTGTTTTTGTGTTCAATGTGATTCTAATATAAAAAACGGATGTAATTCAAGATTTTAAATCTAGAGAATTTTGGCCGTTAGATGTCAATAAATGCGGAACTTGATAGGCGTGCAAACGTTTTAAAGTAAGATTTTTTGAGGATTACAGTTAGCCAAGATATAAGTTTTCTTTTAAACAACCTATTGACGAGACGAGCGCGTCGTACGCCTGTTCACGTCGAGACATTCGTTATTTAGTCTCTAATGCCCGGTAATTTACTTTAAATATTCCGTCTTCTGGTTTCAGACCGGGCTCGAAAACACAATAATAATTAAAATACGTGACATTTTACATAGTTATCAATGATAATAAGAGAAACAAATTGGAGCTTTTTTAAATTACATTCCTGATTATAAGACAAAAAAATGTTGGACCTTTAAATCCTGATCCACAATAATGACCGTGGAAATGGCGGAATAATGTTAGATCGCGAAGGTGACACGAAGACCGCATTACTACTATTGAATAAAAGTCACATTATTTTTGAGACACATTTCATCATCATTTCGGCCGAATAAAGTTCACCGCTGAACACAGGCCCAAAGATCGCCACACTGAGCTGGCTGGGTGTGTGTACTCATTGGGGGGTTTTGCCATAATCGCCACGCTTGGCAGGCGGGTTGGCAACCACAGTTGAGTTGTTAATGTACTCAAAGGACGCTTCTGCCCGTCCTCCGGCTAATCCCATAATCGCCTTTTACGACACCCACGAGATGAGATGGGTTGGTGCTATTCGTAGCCGGCACCACACGGACATATTTAATTGCATATAAAAAATCTTACCATTGTTTTTACCAGAGATAATTGTTTTCGTGTTTTTGTTACAGTTGTCAGCAACGTTACTGGTGTTCCTTCACCTATCGATGCACGTCGTCGATGAGGGACATGCCGTCAATCCGAGTGAGTATAATTATGTAGTTACATACTAACGAGTTTATTACTTTTATACAACGTGATGTGCTTCTTAGAGAAACTATCTCTTTTATTACATACTGGATTTTGACGATGTTTCTATGTATTCGTCGCATATCGATTACCCCGTAAACTGACAAAATGTCAAATGCAGGTAATGCCATTATGAACAACAAGAGTTGTGACTTGAGAAAAGGCTGATTGCAGCAATGGCCCCATTACTAGACTCGAACTACAATTTGTTTGACGTGAGCTAGCTGTATACTGTACTGTTTTCGTCAATCGACATGTATAAAAATAATACCAATAAGATGATTAACTTAGTACGGACCAAAAAACAGTGAAAATACCCGTATTACCTTCCATTTAATCCAATCATTCGGTCTTTGTAATCCATTTAATAGGGAACTTAGGAAACTCTTTTCCTCCTCTGCATTTTATCTTCTGATTAATTTCATTGCGGTTAGTGCGAACAGTAACTTTGCGAGGAAAACTTGAAGACAGACACTTTTTTTAATGATCTCTTCGGACTGATCGTATTCTTCATTAACTTTTTACATCGGTATTTTACAGAAAAATAATGTGGTGTCGTGGATCGTCCGACAGAAGCGAAGCTTCTCATGGACTGTACGTAAAATCAAGTTTATGAAGGTATAAAAATATAATTAATTGAATAGAGTCATTTCGGCCGAATGAAGTCCACTGCTGGACACAGGCCTCCCCCAAAGATCACCACAACCACCGATATGGATGTGTTGTGGGCTCATTGGGGGGTTTTGCCATAATCGCCACGCTTGGCAGGCGGGTTGGCGATCGCAGTTGAGTTGTTAAAGTACTCGACGGACACTGCTGCCCATCCTCCGGCTAAGCCCTTAGTCGACTTTTACGACACCCATGGGAAGAGATGGGGTGGTGGCATTCTGAGCCGGCACCACACGGCATTTTATTGAAAAGAAAATGTTTTAATATAACTGTATTTTTTTAAATAATTCCTGTTATTAAATATCGATTTTGTAAGAAAATAATCATGTTGACTTTTTTACAAATACTTTAGATAAGGTTAATAATATTGGTTAGAGACACTATAATAAGTGTCTCTATACTTTCACTCTCTAACTCTGTCTCGCTCACATGGGCCACAATATGCGCTGCCCCGCCAATGAGGTGCATATTGCATCGCTGTGTTTGCCCGTTTCACATTTTGTGTATAAAATCCCCATTCTTACAGTGCGTTACTACGTTTCAAAAATATCTATGGTATAAAAACGCTAACTTGGTAGGATATTTAGCAAGATGTCGACAAGTTAACCTTTATTCCAGTAAAGCCTTTACAACAGAAGCCGATACGACGAGAATTTAATATCGCGAAAGAGGTCGACGGCCTTGATGGGATGGTATCTGCAAGTGATTGACATAAAATGGGGTAGAATGATACAAACAGAAGTATAGATATAAATTTTATATTATCCATGTTTACAAATCGTTTTGTTGAAATGGAACAAAATTAATTACTCGTAACTATAACTAACTAACTCTATCACCTAACGAGCTTCCCATCTATACTTTGGGGTATAGATAGATAAATCCGATAAAAGTCCCCCTTTGTAACAACTCATACTAGAATTCACCGATCTAGATTCTTCAGCCTTCCAGTTTCTTCAGATATCGTACAAATTCAGTCTCTAAATCCGTTTGCTTTGTTATTTGATACTTAAATCCCCTCTGGACCGTGCATTTGACACAGAAACCCTGACTCACTGAAAGCGGAAAGCAATCATCCAGCTCAACTTCGCCACAAGTAATTTTCCCTGTAAGTTTTAGCGTAAATAACGAGACTGGAAGAAGAATAACAAGTTAAGAGCTTATTACGGTTGTTTCGACAGGGTGTACTGTGATATTCAACTGGCGAGGCATTTTACCTTCATAAGTTTCTATTGCGGATGTTTAAGTTTGGTATTACTCCTTCCTTTGATAACAGTTCATGCAGATAAATTGTGAAAAGTATCTAAGATACTCTTACGCCTTCCAGTATTTAATAGCAAAAGGTGACGCCATCTAGTGCTTAGGGCCAGGACTATGGAGTATGGAAAGTTCTAAAGTATTCTCGATAGTTCTACAAAATTGGGGTATGTGGCGCCATCTGGTACCTACTAGCAGTACTACAAAGTCAAGAAACTACTAGAAACCGAATATTCTGGAAAATTGTACAAACTTTTGCTCGGCCGATATATGTAGCTGCCGTGAAATAAGAGACCGACCTGGCTGGAGTCATTTCGGCTAGAGAAAAAATAAAAGAGCCGTACAAAAATAAAATAGGGGATAGTTTACTATGGGTACAATGAATAACAAGCGAAATATTGTGTGATAATTGCGATCAGTGCTAGTGAAGAGAAATGTTTATACAGTAAATATTGGTGATTTATTTTTTGTGAGTGAAATTTTAAATGTTTTATTTATTCCGTCCCCCCGGCTTGTAACCATATTTTAACAGCAGAAGAGATATACGTTAAAAAAAAACTGATTGATATCAGCTAGGTCATTTCGGAATTATTGGGAATGCTGGGTTTAACTTCCGGTAGGCTTAGTGTTAGATATCTGCATGCTCTTGATAAATAATTACGAATACATTAGGTACACATGACGTAAGTTGTAACTAGACTTATGGGGTAATAATTAGAGTTGCAACAAATATTCGGCAATTAGTTGGTATTCGGGCTATTTGACAGTTTTCCACAATTGGCCGAATACCAAATACCAAATATTTAGACCTCTATTTGGCGGAATACTGCATATCTATTTTATCTACGACAGTCATATCAGCTAAAATTAAAGTAAAGAAGCTATTTAAAAGACATATTTTCGTAATAAGATCTTATTTAACAGACTTTACATTTGATATTTAACAGAAAAGATAAATCCACCTAAAACTGCTAGTGAAACTAAATCAGAATATTTTTTAAGTTTGGTGATTTATTTTAACAACCTTTAACAACATAAGATATATCACAAAATATTGACTAACAAAAAAAAGAAATCAATTAATTAAATTTTAATATTAACCATCGTAATCAAAGTTAACGCAGCCTTTTGTGCTGTCATTTGTGTTAAAACTTAATCTTAATCTTAAATGTTATTAAGACTAAAATAATTTACCAGTAAACCCCGAGCTGGTATATTTTTGGAGGATAATTTCCTACTCATATGAAGTTTATGCTTCAGAAATAAGAACTACAAATGAGAAGAGTCTAAAAATGAAACCACTCATTTGTGTCAATTCCTGCTGAATAGCTTAGCCGAATACCCGACTATTCGGCAATGTACCTGGCTGATTATTTGGTATTCGGCCGCAGGTCGAATACACTATTCGTTACAACGCTTGTAATAATAGTTTTTTTTTGTATTATCCCACAAATTTTTCTCCTTTATCGTGGGTATAGTTTATACATATATCTCACATGCACAAATGGTGGATAAATTCGCGTAGATAAGCATCACGCCGCCCAGTAATTTCACTAGCTACAAGGGCCTTTCAACCGGAACACGTAACGTCTAAAGTTTAAACACTACTGCTTATCAGCAGTATAATGGTGGTACCTGGCTGTCGTTTCATAAGAGCCCGTAATTGGTTTATTTGGAATAAAATATTTGACTTTGACAGACCCAGCGTAGTTTTATTTCGCCTTGCCAAGTATTCTGCCTTTATTTAGCCCTGAAATTCGTGTCACCGATTTTTGTGCTATTCGCCACACTTTGCAGGCGGATTTTTGAGCGCAGTTTAATCTATTAACGTTTATAAATTATAATAGTTTTACTTGTATTTATTCTTATTACACCATAGAAATATGCTGTCATCGTAGTTAGATCAGTTTCCAAATTAATAATCAAGTTTCTATTAGTCCATGACGAATGTCATAACGATTCTGATAAATATGTCTTACGGTTAACTTGATCTCTGAGGTACGGGGTAGTCCTGACGTGGAACGGTCAACCATCGTTCACTTAACCTCATAGATAGTACGATGTGTGTGGTAGATATTAAGCAACTTGCTACTGATTGGCGTGTAATACAGTGTTATTTAAAAAATATTATCATATACTTAAGATTGTATATCAGAATATAGAATAAACCTTATTTCTGAGCACATATTAGTCTAAACATTAAACCGCCTTGCTTATCTTGCAGAAGAACCTTACTCTTATAAAGTACACACATGAGAATAACCACGAAGTAAATAAACCAAATGTACAACTGTGTGAATCTAAGTTCAAGAGCACTTAGGCGAAGAGTAAATTCAGCTAGAAGCTTGGCATTGCCTAACTGAAATTTGATATACTATATTTATAAGCCATTTTATCCAATACAAGGTTGAGTATTTCCCAGCGGATTTGCAAACATGTTATTTTGCTTGTAATAAGTTAATGTTTATTAGACTTGCAACATATATAGCAAGAAATTGGTGAAATTCCTTCCCCTTGGGTACAGTAGGAAATAGAGGAAGAGGAAACAAAGGTGAAACAATATGGTGGATGTATAGATGTATAAAGCATTGCCTGGCAAGAGGCCGGAAGAATGCTGCTATATAGATAAGTAACAAGTTTGGGTGACGCAAGTTCAGGAAATTGAACAACCACCTCATACTTTTTAGTTTGGTTGTACTGTACTGTTCAGTTCTTCAAATGTTTTCCGGTACCTCAGCCGGGTCGTGTATATAGTTCACAGACATAAATTATCTTTCATTCACGACCTGGAACAAATATCTACACTATACAAATATTTGTTCCGTGGGTTGATCCCGCGGCACATAGTGTAGAAAGCCAATGGACTAGCTACAGCCCCAAATGTGCCCTCAGTTCCAGGCATAGTGAAGTAATTTACCAGTTAATACCTATTTTCCATTCTCCCCCTGTGTGTAAATACATAATAACAGGTGTAGATATTATCGTGATGACAACAGTGAACACTGACGATTAGTTCGCTCACCCCACGTGCATGCAATTGCAAGGCGAACAAAAAGAGCCAATAAACACAAGTTGACGATGAATCGAGTAGCTAACTAGATGGACCACGTCTTCGTTATAATATTTATTTACTCCGAAAAGTTGTTGATAGACAAGTATAAGATAGATATATATTTTTGACGATTGTTAGAGGAAAAGACCGAACTTAATACAATACCGAGCATTAAAAAACACAATCGGTGTTACAAAAATTGTAACTGCACTTGTACGGTCCGTGTGGTCCCCGGCAAAGATTAGAATCCTCCCCCCGCGAGTGTCATAAAAGGTAACTAAGGATTGATATCAAGAGGATGGGCAGCAGCATCTTGCTGTAGCTAGCACCAACATTCTTCCAACAAACTGCCGAACGTGGTTATTATGGCAATATCTCCTCTGCTTGGGAAACCCATGTTCAGCGGTGGATGTGTGGATGTTCACGACTGATGTGTCTGTGTCTTTGCACGTGCAGGTAATTCTTATAACATAAGGTACCCCCGGGAAGATGCCGCCACACATATGGTCACGTGCCACCGGGTTCCTAGCACAACGCACAACGACGCTTTGGAGGGATCCTTAAAATCCCCCTCTGAAACGTGTCCGCAGTGGCGGCCTCTATACAGATGCCCCCAATCCTTTAGAGGGGTTACTGCTTTACAGTCGCTCTCCTAGATGTGCTTACATATGTGTCATCAAAGGGTGGCTCCAGTCAATTCGTTCTTGTGAATCTGGACACCCCTTCGGTGCCGAAGATGACCGCCCAGGTAGTTTTAGCCGGTAAGAGTCCGGCACCATACTTCACCACCCTTCCCAAGCCGAAGAAAGTCCATAAAGATTTCCACTGCACTGAAAAAAGGTACTTTTGATGCACAACCAAATCAAGTGGTGATCTACATCAAAAGTAATCTAGCGAAGTAGAAAATGAAAGGTTAGCTAGATTTATAACACTGATGCTTTTCTACTGAAAACGGCCATCTCAAATAATGACAATTTCTCCGCTACATTGTTGCTACCGCTTTATAGGTGGAATGGTATGACATTATCATGACATCAGCCTTTTAATACTATTATTTCTCTCCTCAACTTACTCACTTTCTCCTTAACAGTGATTTCTTTGAAATCTTAAAACCCCTTCAATTAATATGGCCAGAAAAAATAAATAGTATAATAGTCAGCGACATCCTAATTCACACATTAAATGAACTTTTGCAACATTACGGGACTTTTCGCTGACATCAATGTAGTTCACTAGTACCTTCAAACTGCATAGCGATCCTTCTGTTTCTTACGGACACGAAAATATCGTGCCCGGATAATAAATCATATTTGCATTACCCAGGGTTCAAATTGGAGTACAATTTTGTACACCGTGCTGCTGTATGCATGTACGCCCGGGAGCATATTTGCTGTCGCCATGTTCACGGCCTCAAAGACAGGGATATGTCTGTCATGTGCGCGTGGATCATGGTGGCCTCGCCAGAGTCTACGCGTGCTTTTACAGGACTCACAGTGGTGAAATAGACACAACACGACTTTTTGAGTACCTGCAATCAGCTGCTGCAATTCTAGCAGTATCCATCTGAGGAGCTAGTGGTTCTTGAAGATTCACAGAACTCAGTGTGCTCAACAGGGCAAGGCAGTAGTTCTCATCGGGGCTAGGACTGCTTCTTTATAATAAGTCTCAAGTCCAGACCCATATGGAGTATTGCTGTCATTTATGGGCGAAAGCATCTAGATACGAGCTTGGAACTTTTGTCTGAGTATAGACACGTGTAGTTGGGATTCTCGACGAGCAAAGCTCACAAATGGTCTAGACCCCCTAAGTCTGAGTAGGGACTTTGCCTTCCGTCCCATCCCTCCTGTGCGATGTGATACTAATAGCTACTTTCTACCATCGCACCTCCATCGGCGAGGAGTTAATTCGTATGCCCTAGACCAAAAGTGGTGTAGTACGGCGTAACTTAAGTTAACTACAGTTGTGGAATTAGCTACTTACCGAGGTTTTTCCAAGATACTACAAAAAGAGGCTCTTCAAAAAGGACGTGAAGTTATTTTAATAGTGTCGGAAACGCGCGAATGATATATCTGGTGTTGCAAGCGTTCATAGGTTACCGCAATCGCTTACTATCAGGCGGACCGTTTGCTAGTTTATCAAGTTAGTGGTAAGTATAAAAAAACCGCGCGAGCATGTAGGTATTCAACATAATAATTGTATTATTAAATAAACAATAACATAATTTTATAATATCTCACTATTCATTCTTGCGTGGTTGAAGTTGAGTAATTAATTAGCTTTCGTTCAGTTTTTCTTAATCAGCTAATAATATACCAGCCGTACAAGGCTTATTTTAGCGGCGAATTGGAAGGATAACCTTGAGTTTTGTTAACTAGTTTTGGGTTAAAGCAATCAAACGTAAATAAATAACGCAGTACACTTATGGTGATTTGAATTTGATTAATTACGGTGCTCCCGATCCAAATAACCTCGCAGCTGTTTGCCCTACCTGGCCCTAGAAAATTCACATGAATAGATCACCGATTGATTAGTAAGACGGAGATTAAGCAGATGCATACTAGTTCGCGTATGTAAAGTGAATAGCTCCTATTGCCAGTATCTACTTCCAAATGCCCAATGAGGACGAGGAAGAAAAAAATTGCCAACAAAATAAAAAACATTGCGTGTGGTGCCGGCTCAGAATGCCACCACCCCATCTCCTCCCATAGGTGTCGTAAAAGTCGACTAAGGGATTAGTCGGAGGATGGGCAGCAGCGTCCTTCGAGTACATTAACAACTCAACTGTGATCGCCAACCCGCCTGCCAAGCGTGGCGATTATGGCAAAACCCCCCAATGAGCTCAAAACACATCCATATCGGTGGTTGTGATGATCTTTGGGGGAGGCCTGTGTCCAACAGTGGACTTCATTAGGCCGAAATGACTATTATGCGCAGGCGACACGTTAACCACCAGGCGAATGGCTTGCTTGGCTCGTCACTAGTTAGTATAAAAAAGGCAATATGGAGGTAATCGATAAACAGACAAATACTAGACACCTGTAAATGTATATAAAGTGTTTTAAAGGAGAAAGTAGGACAGATTCGAACGCCGTCTCAAATTGAGGTAAATATTTATGTGAGTAAATCAAGAGTGATTCGAGTAAAGAATAACACTCCTAAGTGCTTTTGTCTGTCAGCTTTCTAACATGTGAACAAATATTATTATACCCAATTTCCTTATTGGACGAGGAAAATTCGCATTCGATGACGATAACCACTTTTGGCAAGTGGTTTCATTTATTAATTTTCTGTCTACCATATTACTCGCACATTTTACGTGTGTATAAAAATCTGATATTTGTATTTTTCGACTGTCTATTTTTTATACTCTGTGTTAAAGAGAAATAAACCGTTAATTCTACACAAGTTGGAACAGTCCGCTGGGGACAATGGCGACACTTGTTTGCGGTGTGAGGCAATCACTTAGGCCTCGTTCGTGGACAGAAAGAGCGTGTTACGGGTTAATTCAGTAAATTCGAACATATGATGATGTATCAACACATTAACGGAGACGCGGATTTTCACGTGTATTGTTTAAATTTAAACGGCTTTTTCGCGTATAGTATAATATTACATGGTGGAGCGTGAGGCGGAAAGCGCGGCAGAGTGCTTTTAAAAAGCATTTGCTTCCAAACTCAACTCGAAAATATCGTATTTTTATAAGGTGTATCCTGTGATCATGAAGAAGATTGTATGACGTCGCATCGGCCATAGGTATACAGCAGAATCAGCTGCAAATCTCGCTTCGTGTTCCAATATTGAGTGCACAAGAGAATACGCCTATTCCGTTGCTCTAAGCTCCGCACCGCGCTTCACGCATAGCTCCGTCCGCGTAACAAAAGGTAATGTAACAATATATATATATTTCAGGTATAATTTGCTATAAACCATTTCTTAATATAGTTAAGTGACTAACAAAAAAATGTTTTGCAATAAAATTTAATAGCTGTGATCATATTATAGTAACATGTAGTTATTGACAACAGGTATTTTTTTGGGATAAAAAAGAGGAGATTTCTGATAAGGGACAGAATATTTATATGATATAAACTCCAATAACTTTGTCTTTACATCAAATTTTCTACGAAAATTCGTATATTTTATAATGAGAGTATTAAAATAAATCATCTAATCCAAACCTTAGTCACATCCTCAATAAGAACCTAATACTAGGATTGCTGTAAATAGCTACATAGTTCATTCCATGAAATTTGGCGTTTCACCTAGCTATTTCAACGATTATTGTGAATTAAGCAGTACTTAGATACTGGCTCAATCAATCGCTATTATAACCCAAAACCTATTGTGAGTTTAAAGCTAAGAGTATCAATTAGACTAGCTACAATAGCGTTGATTGTGACTGCCAGTAATACTCTCTTTTTTTAAATAACGTTGCCCCACACTAAAATTTCTTCTGTATCATGGGTACAGTTTACAGAATGATGTCAGTTAGCTGTGCCTGAATCTTATATGCATAAGCGCCCAGACCCAAAACAACTATCTGCTGATCTTACAAATATTTATTCCGTGCGGGGATCGAATCCGCGACAGCGACAAGCGCAGGAAGCTAATCGCTTAGAGATTGCGCCAACCAAGCCGCTTAATTAGTCCTCGTTTTTTGTAGAGTGACTGAATACGGGAGCGGCATTTTTGTGGTGCCGGCTCAGAATACCACCACCCTATCTCCTCCCGTGGGTGACGTAAAAGTCGACTAAGGGATTAGACGGAGGATAGGCAGCAGCATCCTTCGAGTACATTAACAACTCAACTGCGATCGCCAACCCGTCTGCCAAGCGTGACGATTATGGCAAAACCCCCCAATGAGCCCACAACACACCCATATCGGTCGTTGTGGTGATCCTTGGGGGAGGTCTGTGTCCAGCAGTGAACTTCATTCGGCCGAAATCAATCAAAATCATAACTATTTTTGCGATCACAAATGTGTTTACATAGCGTTGTCATCTTCAGAGCCAGAGACAGAGAGATTTTTTTTTAACAACAGTTTGCCCTACTGTTCTGTCTCCTTCATGGGTACAGCTTACACACAAAAATTGCATATGCACAAGAATCCAGACCCATAATAATTACCTGCACACCACATAAAAATGTTTTTAATGCGTACATTGAACTCGTGGCCTTCAGGCTTTGTGCTTATGAGCGCCAACGTGATTAGAGACCATCACAGCATGAATAATTATGTATGTCACCTATATTAAATCGCGGGTGCACCGGTGACCACAACTACAAACATTATTTATTCACTGCGAATATTATGCGGGTAGCGGTGCGATGCCGCGCGTGCCATCTCTCACCATGTCTGGCATATTTACATATCTATAGTTTTCATCACCATTGCTACCTGCAAGGCTATTCTGTAAGTTCTCACTAGCAAACTCATTTCTAAATCCGAGGGGAAATCTCTAATATCGTATTATTTCTACTACTTTTCCTTGCGGATTCATAACTGAGTATGCTTCACTAGCTTATTCAGAAGTTAGTCAAATCTCTAATTTTGTATTGTGTTTACTACTTTTCACTGCGGATTCGAAAGTGACTTTGCTAATGAGTTCTTACAGAATAGCACTGGCGTGTGAGGAGATGGGGGAGCGACTTACTGTTGTCGTCCCTGCGTCCACGCATACTACGCAATGTTATGTTTTAATCATCTTCGCTAATTTGATGTTTTTTGTATTCTATGTGGTATTGTGTTGTTTAGTAAACTTGTTTTCTTTTTGCTTAGCCACTGCGCCAACCACGCCGTTTAAACGCCTCCTTTTCCCAACTTATGTTGGTTTTGGCCTCCAGTCTAACCAAATACGGCTGATTATATATCACCAAAACAACCGTATTCGGTGAATACCTGCGTCAGGCGGTAGGTGAAGCGCTCGCTCATTCTGAGCCAGGCTCCAAAGAGCGTCAGGACGGCGTCGACGACTCGCTTAGTCGCAAACTGCATCCGCAGGCAGTGATGCCACTTTACAAATGCATGCCGCTCGGGTAGCCGCCTCAGCCAACGCCCCTGGAGGCGCGCCTTCGCCGTTCTCGCGGAGGAAGCGTGTCTGATCTGATACACAGACATCCCTCTCCTTCAGGATGTCAAAAGGCGAAAAACGCGCCAGGAGAGTTACCGCATCGTAGGATACTGTTCGGTATCCTCATGCGATCCGTATAGCCACTCTACGCTACTGACTGTGAAGTTTGGTTCTACAGAGCTGGGCACCTGAAAATCGAGCTGACCATACAGGCGCCCCACGGGCAGCAACCGGTGTAGTTCACCCACAACCCTCTTGACTCAGGGGTTGAGGCGCTGTAAGTTCTCTTCGAAGCCCCAACGACTATCCAGGTTGAGCCCCAGATACTTCATGTTCCGGCCCACCCCGTAGTGTGCGTTACCAACGCGTATCCACGAATGGGTGGATCTCTGCTCCTCAGCAGTGTGTGGAACCATAGCGCCTCCTGCTTTCCGCAGACCGTATTTTGACCACGACAATTGCCACCGCCGGATGGTTCCCTCGAAGGACTCCCCACTGGCTAACACCGTGTTGTCAGCGTAACAGACTAAGCTGACGCCAGTAGGGACAATGATACGCGGAACCGCGTCAGTAGACGAGATTCCATAAGAGGGGGCCGAGAACTGACCCCTGCGGAACCTCTCACATAAATCAACGGATGGCATTTCGCTATTTTAGGTATATTAGGCAGTGGGAATCAATGAAGTTTAAGATTTGTACTGATGTATCATACTTCAAAATCCACTTGATTATTATATTATGTAAAACTCGTTTATTAGTCAATACAAAATAAGTTATCATAGTAATGCCGGCAGTATGCATAAGTAAGGTACCAGCGATTACTTAAGCACTCTAAAGCTTCTTATTCATGCTTTAATCTTAAACATAACCGACCATTTCCATACAGATTAATCTTAAACACCTACTAGTGTTTGACTACCATACACTTGAACGATTTTAGCGCCAAAATACACAAGTTAATGGATAAATTCGATAAACCTTTATCGATACGCACTGGCGCTACTCTATGTTTACTTTCTCGATGGCAGTGTTGGTCCCGTAAACATAGTTTGGGGCGACCCTCGTTCTCACGTTCACGATAACTACACACAAAATGTCACCTTACAACTACACTATTAAAGTTCATAATAAAATATAACAACGCCATAATGCGACTAACATTGGTTATTACGATGCCACGTATAGAGTAAAGAAACCCTTTGCAACGTCGCATTTGCTCTGCGGTTCATTCGAGGACTAACGTTTTGTGAATTGTCATGTCGCCATGACCGCGTGTGAATTATAGTCAGGGAAATTACATGCTGAATCTATGGTTTCGGTTTACATTGTTTACAGTAAAGTGCCGCATGTGGTCCTTAAGGTTAAGTGTAGGTAGTTGTCAAAAACAAAAATGCTCATTTGTAGCATCTGGCCCATTTTTATTGATTGTTCTTCTAAAACGTTTGTTTTATTATTGCCACAAAACGTTTAAAGCCAACGTTCTTTCTGCTATAATACTTTTAAAGCCAACGTTCTTTCTGCTATAATACTCCTTCAAATAATGGCGCATTATGGCATCCTGCTTTGAAGGATAGTGGCTGTTACTGACTCAGTTTTTATATTGCAAAAAAGAGCTATCCGCGCTATTTTCGACAAGGGTTCTAGCGAGAGTAATCAATATGCTCACACCGCCGATGCCGACACTTTTTTTTCGTAAGATCATGTATGCTTATGAACACTTGAAGTCGTTTAATGTAAAAAGCGACTATCAAGACGAATACAGTAAAAATATAAAATAGTGGTACCTTTATATCGTGTGGTGTCGGCTCAGAATACCACCACCGCATCTCCTCCCGTGGGTGTCGTAAAAGTCGACTAAGGGATTAGCCGGAGGATGGGCAGCAGCATCCTTCGAGTATATTAACAACTCAACTGCGATCGCCAACCCGTCTGCCAAGCGTGGCGATTATGGCAAAACCCCCCAATGAGCCCACATCACACCCATGTTGGTCGTTGTGGTGATCTTTGTGGGAGGCCTGTGTCCAGCAGTGGACCTCATTCAGCCGAAATGACCTTTATATCTAGCTTTATAAAGATTAATCCGGCCAAATAAATCTCTCTTAGTGAATTATGTCCGATATTATAATAAGTTACGGTAAGTTTTATAAAAAAAATACGGATTGTACACCGATGAGAAGTTTAAAATACGTATTATTTAATCAATTAAAAAGCCAATTATAAAATCAAAGTCTACGTTGATTATAGGGACGTGTAGCATAAGTTCTTTTCTGCACATGCGGCTTCCCTGGAAACCTTACCTGCATTTTTTCATGCAAAATGTTTTTCAATATATGGTGAGCTGTTTTGAATAATACATATATCTACATCCAACCCAAACTTGTAACAGAATGCATAAAAAAGGAAAAATTCTAGTAAAAGGACTACGCCTTTTCCTGCCTGAGTTTCTTTCAGAATTTATTTTCAGACGTTGTCATGCAGCGAAAAGCCATCCCTTTTAGGGTTCCGAATATCCGAAAGAATAAAAGGTAACCCTTATAGTACACTCGTGTGTCTGTCTGTCCGTCTGTAACAGCCAATTTATAAAAAAAAATACATAGATTTTACTTTTAGATTACAGGAAAACCTATAAGAAGTCTATGGTCTTAAAAAAACATGGTGAATCTTTCAATGTTGTGTGTACAAACTTACATTAGCTGTTGGAATGTATGGGAGAACATGTCTTTCAACTACAATGTTAAGTTCTTCAGATAAATTATTGGTATAACTCGTGCCGCCTTAACTAGTAGGCCAAGCATCTGCAACTTCTCGTACCTATAGATAACACATTCATCGTACAGAATAGTCTCCACGCGAGTTCAACTCAACAGTATGACGTGAAAAAGTGTCTCGTAGGACATAATTGCTGAATACATCTATTTAAATTCTGACTTCGTTTTTTTCGTAAGTGCCAGCAAATTGTTTACATGAATAAAAAAAATTGACTTTGACTTTGAATAAAATAAGGCAAGTAAATCCCTTTTCACCCGACCCTGGTGAAAACACGCTGGGCGTATTAGGGGGTACACTTTTTTTTAAATAAATTCTACCAACTGCACAGTTATTAATTACATCACAATACTTTTAAAAATAACTTTTAAAATATAACATACCTACAGTAGTTTATTTACACTAAAGAGAATAAATATCATCACAAAAATATTACCCAAACAAGGTAGTAGCACGCTACATAATTGCACTGGGTGCGTCGAAATAGGTTGTGTGCATTTATAGTGGGCGAATAACAAACGTTTTATTGGAGTGTGCCGATCAACACACGAGAGCAGTTTTTGAGCAGGTTAATGTTTATTGAAGGAAACAGAGGAAGCCAGTGCAAATATGAAGTGCATTTTGTAAATATACCAGGCATTTTGCACAGCTGAATGTCGGCTTACAGTGGTTGATAAATCGGTTTTGTGAATCTGCGAACTGGCCGGTATTGCTCGATAGTAAAGGCAAGTTTATATTGTCCCAGTAATGTGACAGTACATTAAGTCAGTCCAGCGCTGACCTAGCGCTTTTAGGTCAAGCAGATAGGAACCCACCATATTTTTTGGTCTAGGTCAGTCCAGTGTGACTGACTTCGTCTATTATTGGCCAGTCGCTACAGGTTTTTGCATCTATAGTGTTCTAGTTTTATATAAAAATAATATTAATAGTTTGTTACGTATACGGCAAAACCCCCCAACGGGCAAAACCCCCCAACGAGCCCCAACACACCCATATCGGTCGTTGTGGTGTACTTTGGGGGAGGCCTGTGTCCAGCAGTGGATTTCATTCGGCCGAAATGATGTTACGTATACTATCTAAAGATGAAACGTTGAAAATCGTGTAAGTGGAGTTCACATCAAAATACAAAAAAACATTTTTGTAATAAATTCCTGTTGTTAAATATCGATCTCGAGTAAAGATGGAGGATCTTTACTCCTGCAGGAATAGTATATCTCATGAAGGTGACCTAACATAGAATTTTATTTGAAACTATAGTTATCAGCGAGGCTATTCTATAAGAAGTTGCTAGCAAACTCATTTCTGAATCCGCAATGAAATCTTTGATTTCGTATTGATTTTACTACTTTACATTACGGATTCATAAATTAGTCGGCTTCACTAACAAACTCACATCTTTATCCGTAGTGAAATCAATAATATCGTATTGTTTTTACTACTTTTCACTGCGGTTTCAGAAGCGGGTTTGCTAGTGAGTTCTTACAGAATACAATTTCTCACCCAAACATGCTTTTTCTTTACCAGTTCTTTTTCCATCATGTCTAGGACGACTCCAATCAACAACTGAAAAGTACTTTTCAAATGTGTTTGCATTACAGTATTTGTACCGGTTTCATTGATTTCACCACAGAATAAACGGCACAAGCATTAGTCTTAAAATGTTGTTTTTAGGGTTCCGCTGGACTTAATGAGAAAACGGCAGAGCCCCTGTAGGATCACTGGTGTGTCTGTCTGTCTGTCTGTCTGCCACAACCAATTTGCTCTGAATATACTGGACTGATTAAGTTGAAATTTGGTAAACATATGAGTTTCTGTGACCTCAAGATAGACTTTTAACGTAAATAAATGAATTTTGAATATGGGGGTCATATTTGGGGGCAATATAGAAAATTTAATAGTAAAGTTTTGCAAACTGTTCCATGTAACATGAAATGGAAGGGCTTGTTTTGAGGGTCTCAAAAATATTTATTTTATAATTTTGAGTATATCTGTAGATTACAGGAAAACCTATAAAAAGTCTGTCTTAAAATAACATGGAAAATTTCTTTCAATATTGTGCGTACAAACTTACGTTTGCAGTGGGAATGTATGGGAAAACATGTTTTTCACCTACGAAGTTCAGTTTTTCTTGGGATTACTGGTACAAAACCGAATTCAAGAATAGAAAAACTATTCACCATTTTCAGAACCCTCTCCACGTGAGTTTAACTCGCACTTTTTTTTGAGACTGACTTGCTAATGCCCTACATATACTGCCTCTTAAATTGAATCGCGTCTATATAATTAAATCAGTAACTGAGTCAGTGGGTCCAGTCACTGGACTCGTATAAAACGTGCTTTATTGGTTTCATTTTAAGTTGGGTATAATGTGTTATGTAACTTACTTTGATGTGAAAAAGTGGACTCATTTCGATAAAATTTAGTTGTTTTTATATAAGTAACTTTTTATAAGATATAAAACGTTAGGTACCTACCTACTCATGAGCAATTGTTGTCAACTTATAGTTTAGATAGGAAGTGCACTTTGTAAATATATCAGGCATTTTAACTGATCAACCGTTTTCTGAATCCATTTTGAGAATCTGCGAACTAATTAGTAATTAGCGGCACCAATGGGCGGCTCTAGTGTGATCTTACGAGGACCTCGAGGCCCCCTTCGGTGCCGAAGATGACCGCTCTAGTATTTTTAGCCGGTAGGAGTCCCGCATACCCTTTCGCCCTTCCCCGGGGCGAAGGATGTTCATGTATAATTTCCACTGATCACCAATAAAAAATAAAAATAAAGTTATTTCTCGATAGTACGGCTTTTATTGATTTACTTTCTGTGCTAATATAATTTATAGATAGATAATATATTGGCGGCGGCGGTTATGACACAAATGTATGAAATAGAAAAGTTATCTAGGTATTAAGGTTATCACAATCCTTCTAATCAATATATAATTAATTTTAAATCAAAGGTTAAATGCAAATTGCACTTTGTAAATATACCAGGCATTTTGTACAACTGGTGGACCATTTTATTGAATCCATTTCGAGAATCTGCGACCGGTAGACGGTCTAATCGGTATTGCTCAACAGTTGTGGCGTTTATTGGTTTCGTTCTCCAATTCGAGTCAATGAATAGGCTGCAAATGTCGTAATAAACACAATTTTGCAATTTTTGGATATATGAAATTGCTGGGAATATCTGAATGTCGTTTTAGATATCCAATATCGACATGCGTTTGAAATTCGCATAAAAATATAGGTGAAGGGAAGGAGTTGCTTATTATGTTGCTCACCTCTGCGTACTCATACCAAGTAACCCCCGACAAGACAATGGTGCGCACGCGGCTACGTGCCGCCATGTGCACAGCACACCGAGGCTTGGAGGGGGATCCTTAACAATCCTTCCCGAGAATTGCCTGGAAGGCGACTTATTTACAGTTGCCGTCCCAATGCTAGAGGGGGTTACCGCTTTGCAGTTATCCCCTCCGAGATGTGCCTAAAGGCATGGCATCATGGGCGGCTCTAGTGTGATCTTACGAGGACCTGGAGCCCCACTTCACTGCCGAAGCTGACCGCACCAGTGGTGTTAGCCGGTAGGAGTCTGGCCATTTATCATGCCCTTTGCGCTTCTCTGGGGCAAAGGAAGTTCATGTTGAATTTCCAGTGAGGACCAATAAAGAAAAACAAAAGAGGCTACCCTTATGAAGCTTATTTTACTTTTTCAATCCATTTTCATATCATTCATTTAATAAACAAAAAAAAAAACTCTTAATATTACACGTATTATTTCATATTTAAATCACAACATCCCAAATCAACAAGCAAACAAAAATACCACAAAGTTAAAGCAGCAAAATGAGTCATTATATAATATTTAGAGGAGAAAAATAAGCAATATAACTCGGGCATTTACATTCGGGTACATTCGAGCTGATATGGGCGTATGATGAGCGGGCATCGCTGAATTATGTATGAAGGACCGGATCTACCCGACGTCGGATAACGTTGTGGCCAATAAACAGGGCCCTAGTAAAAGTTAGGGAAGAATAATGGATATTTATTTATCATAACTGTTTTATTTGTGGTGGATCAGGTAATTCATTGAGGATTAAAATAAATAGTTTGAAATCACTGTCGAAGAGTTCACGTAGGTTTTTTTAGTAGTGTTGTTAGCGGTTAATGCAATATGTACTAAAAACGCTTCCGATTCGAGGGGGTGATATTTAGTATTGATATCTGATCATATTTATGTAAACACTATCTGCAATTAAGACTATAAAAAAAAGAAAATTGTAATTAAACGGGCTTAAGTTTGGAACTTACACGGGCCACTGATGGCGTCACACTAGCGTGTTCAAAGAAGCTGATAAGAAAACTATTTTATGAGAAACTAGACAGGCACTTCTCGGGGAGGATTGTAAAGGATACCCCAAACTGTGGTCCTACCTATCCGGGCTCCGAGCAAAAGGAGACCTATTCCTAATCCTTATGGGTCTGACTGTGTTTAAGATACGTATTGTATATACATCATAATAATTACATGTATTAAGAGGCCTGTCGCTTAACACTAGGATCAACGTTTGAGTACTTGGAGCTGGCTGACAGAAAATGTTATCATAATTATCATCGACATATCAGCTATACGGAACTAAAGCTCTAGCAATGGTTTTGATGGATACCCGAAATGGATTATCTAATTATAAAATAATTAATAAAAAATTTATTCAAAAAAAGTACTGATTTCAAAAACCTTAAACGGTATAAAAACATTAAAACCACTGAAAAGGAAAAAAAAGTCGGGTGGGGCCAGGTATGCCCCAACCATGGTTTATGCAGACCAACGAGAAGTCAAGTGAAGTCGGTACTTTCTTTTTGTTGAAAAGTTTTAATTGTTTCTTTTTAGTGTAAATAAATTTGAGAACTTTTTCCAATTTGGTCAAGGTATTTAACACTAAAAATAAGAATGATTCAAATCGGTTCTCTGATCTGAGAGGAATCAAAACTATTAAGACAACATTTAGATAAGTGCAGTCAAAATAACCTGTTTATTGAAGCTGGTTAAAAAACTACCCTAACAAATGTAATAAAATGTATAGCAAATATAATATATTTATATATAGTATAAAGCATTATGCACCAGTTAAAAAAAAAATTGCTCAAATCGGTCGACAAAAGTAATCGGTGTACATACATTAAAAAAACATACGCTTCGAATTGAGAACCTCCTCTTTTTTGAAGTCGGTTAATAAATTACTAGCCCATGTGGTGTCTGGATTAAGAACGTAGCACCAATCCATCTGCTCCCTTGGATCTCGTAAAATGCGACTAAGAGACTCGAAACAACGAGGGATGGGCAGCAGCGTCCCTTCTGTGGAACAGCAGCCATTCTGCTGTTCCATGCTGTGATAATGATAATGAAGCGTGGTCTAATTAAACCTGTTTATTGAAGCTGGTTAAAAACTACGCAATAAAATGTAATTAAATTTATATGGGATCAATTCGAAAGCATTCTACACCTATTAAAAAAGAATTGCTCGAATATATATAAAATAAAAATGAAAAATACGCATCGAATTAACTACCTCCTTTTTGAAGTCGGTGAATAATCAGCAATTACGAAACACCAACCTTAAAGAGGCTTCGGTGTGATAATTTGTCATAGTAGATTGATTTTAACTTTACAACATTTTCAACTGAGAATTTTGTCTCACTTATTCGCATAACATTGTTTTGTCCTTTCACGATAGCACCATTGACCACTCTCCGGCGATCGACGACGTGTCAAATACCCCTAGTCTAGCCTAGTAATAGCACAGGGATATGGTGTAGATTGGATGGAACTGGAACAAGGTCTTATGCGGAGTTTGTTTATGTGCTGCGTTCGACAGTTCCATTACGTGTAAGTTATTTTTCAAATCTTTGCATTTAATGGGATATTATTTGAGAAACCCGACCGGTGTCAATTTGACACTACGAACATTTTTTGTAGCAATATCGAGGTTCAGTATACTATTCAAATTGTACGATTTTTTTAAATAACTTTGCCCCACACTAGGATTTCTCCTGTGTCGTAGGTGCGTTTACATACATAAATTCCACACACAATACACCCAGACCCGGAACAACTACCTGCAGATCATACAAATATTTATTCCGTGCGGGAATCGAACCCGCGACTCGGCGCGCAGCAGCCGACTGTGTCAACCACTACACCAACCATGTACCGTACTTATCTATCATTACATCAGTCCGTAAAAATCCATTATTGAACATCGGCCTCCCAATAATCCCACTGAGCAGTCCTATCCGACACATGGTACATGTACTAAATAGTAATATATTTCAATTACTAGGCTACGTAATTGAAATATATTAGACTCATTTACACTTCGATATTGCAATATTGCCCAATTATCGCTTTCACGCAGTGTTAACTGAACTGTGGATGTGACCTTGAGGGTATGGTTTTTTTATGTTCATGGTATTTTAGAAAAAATATGCCCTTGTAAATATATTTAAAATTAATGTAGCTAATTTAAAAGGAAACACAGTCACGATGATACAGTTAGAGGGTAGTTAGTAGAGACATAAAAGTTGACTGTCCATGTCCACTTATCTAGTTACATCTGAAAAACAGCCTCTCTTAAATTCAGATAATCATTAGATATACACGCAAGTCTAAAATTAATTATTCTCTTCTTCTCAATATATAGAAAACATTGGTATTGTTGGTATTGTCACCACGGGTTAATGATCCCTGTATATTTCATGTTTTTGGTTTATCCATCCCCTTTATCACCTTTTACACTTAGGGTTGGTTAATCAACGAATTAGTCAAAAGTTATAGCATATATTTTTACCACTACTAGTGGTAAAAATATAAATTAAAAACTTAATTTTCCTAGTAGAGAAGACTTATTGCTCTATAGAACATGTCCTTATGTTACTTAATTTATTGTATATTGTTTCATTTTAATTCATATAATATTGATATTTAGATTTTTTATGATTGTTTCCGACTGACTTTCCGACTTTAGACAATTTTTTACTATTTTATTATATCTCTTCAAATTAATTCCTTAATTTTAATTGAGATTTAAAACATTTCGCATTTTCGCTCCGGCCCTCTAGTGCTCATATCCAAAACCCCGAGAGCTTTCAACTCGAACTCCAAAACCGCTTCGAGTGCCTAGAACATTGCGTATCTGTGGACGATTTTAATTGTAGGTTTGTAGAAACTGTCCAAACGGTTGGGTCTAAGTTCTTTAAAGCCCACCGTAAAGGTAGACCAAAAAAGTTCTCCGATCACACTCTCGACCTTATGGCAGAAAGACGCGCCATGACGCTGCAGTCCTCCGGTGATGCTGAAGCATACCGACTGCTCAATAGACGGATATGGAAGTCCTTGCGTCACGATATCCGCACCTTTAACACCAACGGTGTTAAAGAGGCGATTGAGCGGAATCAAGGCTCCAAAGTGTTCGCAAGAGACAAGTCTATTGGGCAAAGTCGTATTATGAAGCTGAAGACCGAGGACGGCAGTGTAGCGTCGACTAAGCCAGAGGTTTTGAGAGAGATTGAGAAGTTCTACCGGCAGCTATACACCTCGGTAACTATACCTACCATTGGCTCTGACAAAGACCCGCGAGCCAAACTAACCCGACACTATACCGAGGATATCCCGGAATCAGCCTGTACGAGATTAGGATGGCCTTGAAACAGCTTAAAAATAACAAGGTGGGGACGGAATTACGACAGAGCTTCTGAAAGCGGGTGGCACACCGGTACTTAAAGTCCTTCAGAAGCTATTCAATTCCGTCTTACTCGAGGGCACATCGCTGGAAGCATGGAACAGAGGTGAGGTGGTGCTCTTCTTCAAAAAGGGTGATAACACCCTATTGAAGAATTACAGACCCATCTCACTTCTGAGCCATGTTTATAAGCTGTTTTCAAGGGTCCTCACGAATCGTCTCGAGCGCAGGTTTGATGACTTCCAGCCTCCCGAACAAGCCGGTTTCCGAAAAGGTTTCAGTACCATAGACCACATCCATACGCTGCGGCAGGTTATACAGAAGACCGAGGAGTATAATCTGCCACTATGCTTGGCGTTTGTGGACTATGAGAAAGCCTTCGATTCGATCGAAACCTGGGCAGTGCTGCAATCTCTGCAGCGGTGCCACATTGACTATCGGTACATTGAAGTGTTTAAATGCTTATACAGAAACGCCACCATGTCGGTCCGAGTACATGAACAGAGCACGGGGGCAATTGCATTGCAGAGAGGTGTGAGACAGGGGGACGTAATTTCCCCGAAACTGTTCACCGCTGCAATGGAGGATGCATTCAAGCTGCTGGAGTGGAAAGGATTCGGCATTAACATCAATGGCGAGTATATCACTCACCTTCGATTTGCCAACGACATCGTAGTCATGGCAGAATCGCTGCAAGAGCTCAGCACAATGCTCGATGATCTCAACAGGGTTTCCCAACAGGTGGGCCTTAAAATTAACATGGGCAAGACGAAAGTCATGTCAAATGCCCATGTTGTGCCCATCCCAATATCCGTTGGGAGCTCTGTTCTCGAAGTTGTTGACGAGTATGTCTACCTGGGACAAACTGTCCAGTTTGGTAGGTCCAACTTCGAGAAAGAGGTCAATCGTCGAATCCGACTCGGCTGGGCAGCGTTCGGGAAACTTCGCAACGTCTTTTCGTCAACAATACCGCAATGCCTCAAGACGAAAGTCTTTAACCAGTGTGTGTTACCAGTGATGACATATGGAACAGAGACGTGGTCACTCACAATGGGCCTCATAAGAAAGCTCAAGATCACTCAGCGAGCTATGGAGAGAGCTATGCTTGGTATTTCTCTACGAGATCGAATCAGAAATGAGGAGATCCGTAGAAGAACTAAAGTTATCGACATAGCTGCAAGGATTAGTAAACTGAAGTGGCAATGGGCAGGGCACATTGCTCGTAGAACTGATGGCCGTTGGGGCAAAAAGGTTCTCGAATGGAGACCGCGCACCGGAAAACGCAGCGTGGGACGACCTCCAACGAGGTGGACAGACGACCTGGTGAGGGTCGCTGGGAGTCGTTGGATGAGAGCGGCATGTGACCGTTCGTTGTGGAGATCTAAGGGGGAGGCCTTTGTTCAGCAGTGGACGACCTGTGGCTGATATGATGATGATGGTGATTAAAACATTTTACACTACTGAATAATTTGTAAACAGATGTTAATAGTAGAGCATAGAGTTAGCTCCACATTTTTTCAAATATTATACGTTCTTAATGTATACCTATGTTCACAAAAAACGAATGATTGATTGATTGGCACAGAAAGAGAGAAAAGTGTGTTTATTGTCACAGAGAAAAAATGCGACTATAATACAAAATAAAAGGTGACATAAAAGCGTTAACATTCTACAGAGATACAAAATAATAGTGTCAAAATACAGCTCAGCATAAGTTAGTTTCAGCTGTAGCTCACGATTGGTTGAGCTTATTATTTTACAGACACAAAATAACTTTATTGTATTTATTTGAGATAGCGATAGAACAAAATTTGATTTTCTGAAAGGCTAAATAAACGATGACGGCTATCTCATAATAAACAACCAAACAGTTGCCCGTAAAATAAAGTTAGGAGTAAATAAATTTTTATTTACGTGGCAACATCTATGAAAAGGTTTATGGTATCAAAGCTATTAGGAGACTATGTTGTTGCTGAATAAGACAAGATTACTAGCTCAATCTGTTTTGTGTTGTTACGGATTGAGTGTGTGTTTTTTTGTTGTGATTTTTGTGAGTGTAGTTGTGGAAAGTGAGGTCTAAACCTCAATGTATCAGCACGGTGCAGTGTTAATGAAGTAGATCGCATCATTCAGGGCAAAACACACACGACGCTGCATGTTTCACTACGCACAAGAGCGGGACACAAGTATCATCCATAACGATCTACGTTCAAATAAATAGTTGAACGCGTGCTACTATCCGCTCATTTGCCCGGTTAAGCAGATATATCCCCCTTGGGATTACTGTGAGAAGCCCTACATAAAAAAATAAAAATACTATCTGCTCACTTTCCTCCATACTTCAGCTCTTGACGAGTCATGTAGAATAGATAGAATTACTAACATGTGTGATTTTGATACCACGCTTTAAACGCAGCAATTTTCGTCAAAACGCAATGCAGCCGTATAATCGCTGAACGCCGATGCTAAAAGTATCCAGTGCCATGGTCACTCATCATTGTAAGGCGTGACTGAATTAAAACGAAATACTTTATGTAGATTAATAATTTTAAAAAGACTGCAATGCAACTTCGACACACAACACACACATACATCAAACCGTGAACGTCTACTGCTGAGCATGACCGAGACGTCACTCATTGTAGTGATTATTGAGAAATGATCACTACAATGAGTGACCATGTGGGCTTTGCCATAATCAACACGCAGAGCAAGTGGATTGGTGATCCCAGTACATTGTTATTAGCGTACGGGAGGATGCTGCTGCCTATCCTCTTGTTTGTTACCTTTTACGATACTCTTGGGTAGATTGGGCCTATTCTCTACCAAGAACGAGATATTATCATCATATCAGCCAATAAAATGTCCACTGCTGAATAAGAACCTGTCCCATAAGATGGCCGGCAACTTGTCATGTGTCGTAATTTTGGGGGAATTTGCCAGTAGTCACCACGTTTGGCAGGTGGATTGGTTGAGCGGAGAATGGCTACTGTTCCACAGAAGGGACGCTGCTGCCCATCCATCTGGTTAAGAGTCCCTTAATCGCCTTGTACGTTATCCATGGGAGGAGATGGAGTGGTGCTTTATTCTTAATCCTTCCATTCAGGACAGGGGGATAAATACAGGATATTATTGGCATTGAATTAGCCAGGCTACCAGCTAACCTTTACGCGAACTACAATGGTATATGGCGTAAAGATACAACCTTGTACATAAATAATCATACTTATTTCCCTTGTGGGATAAATAGAACCACTCAATCAAGTGTTAGCGATCGTGGGAAGCGCTTAGCCTTCAATGTATCAGCTTCGGTGTAGTCTCCACTTAACGAAAAATGTGGCTGCGTCTCCCACTCTTAGGGTATTACATCCGCTTAGTTATCGTGAATCGTGAACCTGTGGATTTCCTTGTGATATTTTCTTTATAGTTTTTTGTATTATTAAAAGACTGTGTTATATTGTACGATACGAATAAATACATGTTTTAGCGATAGCTTTTTTAGTTTATTCTTTGACAGGAAACAGGCAAACATCTAAACTTTCGCATTTAAATGTATGACAATAATGAGTTACATAAAAATACCTCCCGCAATTAAACATTTAACTTTAATATGCGATCTCTAATCTTATACTAATAAAATAAAGCTGAAGAGTTTGTTTGAACGCGCTAAGCTCTGAAACCACGAGTCAGATTTGAAAAATATTTTTGCACTTAATAGTTTGTTCTTGAGGAAGGTATAGTCTATTTAACATCATGCTACAAACCTTTGGAGCCGAAAACAAAGTCATAGCGTGGGTGGCGATGCGACGCGGTAGGTCGGGGGCCGACGGCGGCTGCCAAACGTATATACTCGTACTACGTATAAAATATGAATGAAAATATTGCCAATGCCGAATAACTCTAAACTATTTATAAATAATCCAATTTAATTAAAGCGCGGGCACAGTTAGTCTTAAATAGACTTATTGCTATTGCAACAAGTAGAAAACGAACCTTCCTATAATGTATAGGAAGGTTCGTTTTCTATTTCTTTAAAATTAAAACATGTGTGTTTGCACGTGTGTACCGTGTGGTTGCCGGCAAACAATAGACTACCTCTCTCCAACCATAGGTGTCGTAGACGATTACTATATCAAAGACAGCAGCATCGTTCCGTGTACTAATAACGACATATCGTGATGACAAATATTCCTGCCAAGCGTGCCGATTATGGCAAAACCTGCTATGACCGATCTTTATGATCGTTGGGAGGTCCACATCCATCAATGGACATTTACGGGTTGAAGCGTGGGTCATCATATCGGCCACACAACGTCCACTTCTGAACAAAGGCCTCCCCCATAGATTTCCACAACTGTGTCATCATATTGGGAGGAATTTGCCAGTACTCAGCTTGGCAGGCGGGTTGGTGAGCGCAGAATGGCCACTGTTCCACAGAAAGGACGCTGCTGCCCATCCCTCTGGTTTAGAGAGAAGCATGGATGCACGTAGCAAAAAAAAAAAAGCAAAGAAAAAGTCACTTACATAATAAACCCCTAAACTGGGTTTATTATTTTTAAACGGGCTTATCTGCATCAAGATTCTAATTACTTGGTCTCTTAAGCTGCCAGCCAAGAAGTCTTAAGGCGACATGGCTTAGTGAGCTCAACAATTAATCAGGCCACAAGAAAGTAATGGTATTGTTATGCGCTCAATTTATTATCGCTTTAAAGTATCTCTCGAGTAATTCAGCTTCCCTTTGTTGAATATTACAAAAGGGTTAATCCCCCCTTGGTTTAACTAGTTTTTTCAGTATTTCTTTCTTTTTGATCATTTTTGTTTCACTAATGATGTCCGGCTATTAGAATTCGCAATATGATGAAAATAATAATGTATTTTATGTCATTTGAAAAATCATTTAAATGGCGTTGTAAAGGGCAAAAAGTTCTCAACATTGGATCGCGTTGATACAGTCGGCTGCTGTGCTCCGGGTCGCGGGTTCGTTACTCGCACGGAACAAATATTTGTTTGATCTGCAGGTAGTTGTTCCAGGTCTGGATGTATAGTATGCGACACAGGAGAAATGCTAGGGGCAACATTTAAAAAACAATATGGCGTTTATTAGTTTCATAACCGGTGGTTTTTGGAGTCTGTTATATTCGTAACTTAAAAATAAGCAATCACCACCGCCCGTGAACATGTGCAACCCCAGAGGTATCGTTGATGCGTTCTTCTTGTCGCACGTGTTCGTTAAAACCGCTGACGAAAGTTGGTTGGTTGAAAGGTGTTTTTGTCGTACGGGGCAAAAGGCGGCGAGTAATTCATAAAGTGCTAGACTGCGAGCCATCATGGTGATGAGGATGGAAGTAGATGTTAAGTCTTAATAATTGCCGAGTGTTGCCGGCTTAATCAGACATCTTGGAACGCGGCAACTAAAGTTTTGACTATTCATAAGTGCCTGCATATGGTTTTACATGAATAAAAATATTTTTATCTTTATCTTTAAATATAGCACTACTCCATGCTTACCCGAGGTGGAGGTATCTCCACCGCGCGTTATAAATTATAAAAGGTCATTTTACAGATTCCCATTCGTGGTTACAGTAAACAGACATTAATTTCACATGCTCAAACAGCGAGACCCGGAGCATCGATCTGTAAGGTCAAACAAATACTTGCTCTATGCGGAGATCGAACACGTGACACGCAAGAAAGTCAGGCGATTAGCCACTGCGGCAAGCTTGCTGTCACAATAAAGAGTAAATCATAAAAAATATATATATATCAGCATTTTATCAAGTTATATGGTCGATTAAACATCATTTCAAAAATTATAATGTCATGAGTCTACCAAAGTATGAAAGGTAATTTGTAAACAAAATTCTGTTTAAATAAAATCCTTAACGGTTCCAAAAACACGGTAACCGCTACACGATAAAATAGAATAGAATATACTTTATTGTATACCATTTGGATCTTAAAAAGAAAACTTACATATTAATACAATGTACAATGGGCGGTCTTATCGCTAAAAGCGATCTTTTCTAGACATCCTTAGGATGGACAAGAAAGTCACGAAATATAATAACGAGGTAGTCCGTGGGGTACGGATAAGTAGATGATAGTGCTAAATATTTAAAACAAAACTCAATATGATATAATAGATATATATATATACAGGATGTCCAGTAAATAGCACGACATACTGCAGGGGGTGAGAGCTTGGGTCAATACCGACCAAAAAAACACAATATATGTTCAGCAAAATCTTACGGATTTACAGTAGTACAAAATTTTCCGAAATATCGAAAAATCTCTACCTTGACACAGATTTTTAAGCATCTCGCAATGAAAATTTTCTTTTCTAGTTTTTTTTTTACCTCAAATTATTTGTGAATAGTTACTTTACTCATTGATATATCTTGATTCTATTAAAAACTAAAATGTTTTCAAGAAATACAATTTTTATTAAAATTTTCTCAGTACAATTTTCTTATCTTGACGTTTTGTACTACTGTTCCAAATTCGTAATATTTAGTTGAACATATATTGTGTTTTTTTGGTAGGTATTGACCCAAGCTCTCACCCTCTGCAGTATGTTGTGCTATTTACTGGACAGCCTGTATACATAAAAACATACATTTAAGGTAATTATTAATTCAGAAAAGTGATATAGTATAATGAAACGCAATGTGATAACAATGAAATAGCATAGATAAATTACTTATTTAAGAGGACAGATAATGTTCTTTTACTAAGTTTTTAAAGGAGGGTAATGATTTGGCAGCTCTCACTGACACTGGCAATGCATTATATGCATAACATGTTTAACCATCATCATTTCATCATCGCCGCTGGACATAATCCTCCCCCAAAGACCGAATAACGACCGGTATGGGTTTGTTGGGGAGTTTTACCATAATCGCCACGCTTGGCAGGCAGGTTGGTGGTCGCAGTTATGTTATGAATGTGCTCGAAGGACGCTGGTGCATATCCTTCAGTTAATTCCTTAGTCACCGTTTACGACACCCATGGGATGAGATGGTTTGGTGCTATTCTTAGTCGGCACCACACGGCAAAAACATCATGTTTAAACATAACAAAACCCAATCCGTTTTTAACGCGTAATAAAATTAAGCTAGGGTGTGAATGGCGTGCATAATTAGAAATCTGGGCGATATTCCTGGTATTAATAACTCGCTAACTGAACTGTGCCAAAGGCGTAGCGTGAT
The DNA here is from genome assembly GCA_947459985.1 of Diloba caeruleocephala. Taxonomy (NCBI): domain Eukaryota; kingdom Metazoa; phylum Arthropoda; class Insecta; order Lepidoptera; family Noctuidae; genus Diloba; species Diloba caeruleocephala. The sequence goes on along the minus strand of OX381617.1, from coordinate 9,653,952 downwards.
AACCATTAAGCTAAAAGCCTGCGGTACTTCGCCTAATGTGTCTTCAATTTAGACTAAAGTAATCTTTATCACGTCGTTACAACGTATTTTGCGCTGCAACTTCTGGAAAGGACGGATCTTTCTTTTAAGGGCTATCACTCATGATTATCTTAATGTTAACTATATTGATTTGAAAATAAGAGAGTACTACTTATCTTGGCCTTTCTATTTTTTTACATGGCATGGTTGGTGCAGTGGCTGGTACAACCAGCTGCTGCACTCCGGGTCGCGGGTTCAATTCTGCATTCGATTCGATCTGCAGGTAGTTGTTCCAGGTCTGGGTGTACTGTGTGTCAAATTTGTGTCTGTAAACGCTCTCACGACACAGGAGAAACATAGTGTGGGTCAACGTATTTTAGAATAAAATGAAATAATGACATAGTTAATAAATAAATTTGTCATTTACCTAGTGGTAAACGTCAGATCTGCCTATAACAACAGTCATGCTACGCAGGGCCTCGTGTAGCTCCACATTGGACTCGTCATCTGAAGAAATTAGTGATTTACTAAGTTTAAACACTATTGCTTGGCAGCAGAATATAAGACACTGTGTTGGTACCTACCTGGACTCTTGCAATACTCTTATAGGTTTTTACCTACCACTAGTACACGGGTAGGGGCGGTCAATATGGTGGATGGCTGATACAGAAAATACGCGTGTATTTTAATAAGTAGAAAATATACATAAGCATCGGCTAACAACAAACTACTGTCTCCATTGAACGCATGTAATGACAGTTTGGCGAGAACGTGATCAAAATATTTGTGTAACAGTCGGAACAATGTTAACTGGGTCCAATTTCCTCAATCTGGATCGAGTAGTTAAATGGATTACCAGTTTCAAGGCGAAATCTGATGAATTTTGTTATTGCTTAGTTGTTATTCATTGTGCAAAAGCTAAATGAGGTTTATTTCAAAATAATAATTTGTTTATGAGTTTGTTGGCAAGTTTAATCATCTTCGTAACTAATTGGGAATATAAACACCTAGGCATTGGGCCACACCCTTGCGGTAGGTATCGGTTTACGGCCCCATTTCGGTGCGTCCTAGCCAACCATAAATTCCTCCGGAGAGAGCGCACGCAGAACTCAGCGCGCCACCGTCTCGGGCTGAAGCAGGCCCGTTTAGATAGACTGTCCCAAGTGTAGGAGACGCCGCAAGCCGCATCTCAAAAAGGCTGGAGTTTGGCCTGCGTCCTCCAACGACGCCCGGTGTATTTTTGCGGCAGAGAAGAGAGTTGTAGTCTCCACGCTCCCGATCCGCCACCTCATTCGCATACGTCACGTTCTAGCATCAGCATCACATCTATTTCGTAAACATACTACTCACATACTCCTTGTTTTTACTATTTGGTAAAAAATATTAGCCAGTAACTATTCCTCTGCAGAGCAAAGGCCACTTCTAATAAAGAGAAGGAATGGATATTGATCACCACGCTTGCTCACTGTGGGTTGAAGATTTCAAATGGATTCCTCACGATCCCCACCGGCCGATAAGACACACTGGTGGGTACCGGGGTTCCAACGCGCGTCTATGTTGGCAACGATATGGGCTGCATTTGCTCTTCTTGAGTTGGCTCTCATTAAGTCGGAGGCCCTGTGTTTTAATGCGCCCCGGCACGCGTCAACCTTGGGATCTCACATTTTATATTATATTTTTATATTTTATTGTCTAATTACAGTATTATTCAAGATTACTATGGGAGACTGGTGCCTAAGCTAGGCCGAAGCCTGTGTTTCAGGTCACCAGGCCTCCACCCCAGAAGTAATTTTTTGCTCTTACATAAACTGCCAAGTGAAATGTGTCCATTTTCTTCTTCTTCGTGTATCTGATTCTATCAAGTAGTATTTTCTTGTTAAAGTTCTCTTATACTTTGATATGACTTTATTAGGCCCCGATACTGGTTGATTTTGCCCTTTAAATCACTTTTGGTGGAAGCTGTTCGCATCGGCGTCGAGGCAAGGATAAAGTGGGATTTCTAATAACTAGCCTAGACGTTGTGAGTTTTCATTACATTTCTTTAAAAAAAATCTCACGCATCTCTTTTTGAAATCTTTTAAGTGTCTAAGATTATTTAGATATAGATACTAAAACGGTATTTAACATCGGCAGAGATGGATACAAAAAGAATACTCTTGAAAGTATAAAGAATCAGCTACACGTGCTTCTGAAGCCAAATTTCCTTATACCTAAATTATAAAAATGACACAATAGACATAAATACTCGCCTATTGTCCCACTTACTCGTATGTGGGCTTTATTTCCCTGATGTTGTTATGGTTACTATTCACGCTTGACTATCTCATATTATTTATATAAGTACAATGTCGACCGTGAGATTAAATGACGTGGAGGCAGCTATAATAGCTATCTAAACTACCCTTTGGTTTAATATGCCCTTTATGGGACAATGCCAATTGTTGAGTATTTATAATAGAAATAACTATGTATTGATAGTAGGTGAAACAATATAACAAGGCTCAGTTTTGGGACCAGTGCTATGTATATCAGCATCTTTGCTGACGACAATGAAATAATTGCAAACCCACTGTTTAACAGAACCATCTTCAGGATAACCTAAACAAAATAGCCAGCTAGTCTAAGAAATGGCTCATAAATCTCATCGTTTTGAAATATACGGTATTGCATATAAGCAGTTTTAATCCCCGTATGATTTACAAATTTTAAAAGGTGACTAAGTGACTCTAATTATAGAGATGGGCAGCAGCGGCTCTTCTGTGAAACAGTAGCCTTACTGCGCTCACCAACCGGCCTGCCATGCGTGGTACAACACAGTTGTGGAAATCTATATAAAGGCCTTCCCTTTGTTTAGCAGTAGATTTATAAACGGTTGATATGATGATGATGATGAACACGAATTGCAATAGAACGTATCATTGTAGCTTCCGTCTCATATAACGAGAATAATTAATGACCATGGAGAGTACCCGGTTAGTGTCCCATAGCATTTTATCTAAAAAAATCTTAAGGGCCTCTGCATGTTTAACGCGCAATAATCCTATCAAAAGACCAGGTTTTTTCTTACAGAGAATGACCCCGTAAAGAAAGATACAGGAAAATAATAATAACTTTGTAAATACTCAATCTCGTTGTATGATCTACAGATATGTGTTGTATAGATCTGGGTGTGTATGTGAAATGTAAACTGTACTCACGACACATTAGAAATCCCAGTGTAGGGCAGTTTAGCATACTAGTAATATATATATTATATATATAGTCAGGATTTTCCCACCAGTAGGATAACGAAGATAATACAAAAGATACGAAGATTAATTGTTACTGGAAGAAAGAAATACAACGTATTTAACAGCTCAAGACAATCCCAAAATGGACAACAAGGTTTTGTAATGATTTTAATTACACCTTCCTTTATTTTATTGCTGATTACAGTAACAACCCTTGTGAACTCGTTAAACCTAATTACGTATTCCAGTTACAAAATACTGTGGCAATTGAATCCGCCGATTTCCCCAGGGCTGGCAGAACACCGCTCAAAAAAACCGCTTGCAACAATTTCAAAATGTGAAGAGTTCGTTAATGGGCTGAACTTTTTTTAATTAGGTACTTGACATCTTTAAGAGTAATAAAAAGCAGAGAAAAGTAACATCTAATATCAGCTATGTTGGTTAGTTACAAGTAAATTAAGATGGGTAACTGCTGATTCTATGTAAGGTTTTATTTCCCAAAGTTTCTTTGCAAATTGTTATAGTGGTTGGTCAAAATAGGGTAATAATTTTCGTAATATCTGTTAAGAACCTTGTTTAGTGGCAGAATATCTTGCCAACTTTTGTTTGTACTACAGTTGTATTAATATGAAAATATTTTCTGGAACAATCTTTTACTAGACAGAACTTTCCGTTTAGCTACTAAAGTTATTCTAGCATTTGCTTAATCTTTAAGTTTTACCGGTTCGTTTTCAGAGCAGAACGAAATTTGTTAAAATTTGTGCAGCTATTTCTTTCATTTCATTAAAAATATTGTATTTTGATTTTATGTATCACACCGTACTCTCAACATATGAGTGGGGTTTCGTTAATATCCCTTTGTATGATATGCATTCGCAGGCGGTAATCGGTGCTGGGACAATCGAGCGCCCGATATTGACTTCTTTTACATCAAAAATATAGAAATTGCTTTAAAGAGTATGAAAAGAGCAAAATCCCCGGGGCATGTGATGGTTTCAGCATCGAACACTTGCTGCATGCGGGGCGCCACTTGCCTAGGGTGCTGGCGTTACTTTTCAATAAGTGCATTGGACACCCTTACTTACCTGACAGTATGATGAAAATGATGGTCGTGCCAGTGATAAAAAACAACACAGGTGACGTATCGGATCGCTAGCAACTATTGTTGTTAACTTACAGGTTGAGAACTACATGCGGTTGTACGATGCATAGGTCAGTTTCTGATCTGGCTTATCTATTGAAAGTGCAATCGGTTGCCTTAAGCACACTGTCAGGTAGTACACCGACATGAGTACGCTAGTTACGGGGCTTTTCTAGATCTCTCTAAGGCCTTCGACCTGGTCTCGTATGACATTCTTTGGTATAAACTAAAGGCAACAGGCAACAGTACCTAAAGACGTTATAAGATGGGGAAGTGATTTTTCTATACCATACGGGTTGAAATCTGACGTGCGGCAGGGAGGCTTAACTTCCCCAAATCTTTTTAACCTTTATTTGAATGCATTGAGCATTGATCGAGGAACTCAGCCGTGCACGTGCGGGCTGCTACATTGATGGGTTGTGTTTTGACAACATAAATTACGCCAATGAGATAGTGCTGCTGGCTCTCTCGGTCAGTGTGCTCATAAAACTGGTTAAAGTTTGTGAAAACTAACCATGGATTACAATATAATATAATATATATAATAAAAAAATACAGTTAATGGTCTTTAAGGTGGTGGTGGCAAAAAGGGCCCCGAAAATATTCCACCAATAAAAATTAATGAAGTACCGCTTTATCGGGTATACGAATTTAAATACCTGTGCCACTATGCTGCCGATGACCTTCAGGGCGATGCGGATGTTAAACGGGAACGCAGGGCATTGGCGATGCGGGCGAACATGTTGGCTGAACAACGCTTTCAGGGCGCTGTTGCGGTTGCCACGTTGATGTAGTGCATCTAATATGTTAGCGCAAGTTGTAACAGACAGCTTCTCACCAGGTTGCGGGGTAGTGGCAACAGCCTCTTGAAAGTTTCGCTGACAAGTATGATGAGAGCCCTATAGGGCATCTTATAAAAACCACCATGGCCTTAGTAGAATATAAGTACTAACATAGCTTATAATTTACATTGCTATTAAAAAAAAATCTATATTGGATTATGGTATCTGAAAAATAGAGTATTGTATTGTATTTGATACCTTTCGAAATAATACTTTTATTTTTCCTCTTTCATGCATCTATTCATATACTTCTCATACCCAATTCGCACCTGAAATGTCTGAAGAATGTTTTTTCTGTTATTGAAAACGTTCATGAAAAATATTAAGCTGACATATGTGATGTTTTATAACATATGTCTATGTATTTTTGGTTAGGTTTAGATACGCGGAGCGAATTTTAATCAAATAATGGACTCTTCGTTAATCACTGTTATGATCGCCTTACCTTCTTGAAAGAAGGTATTCAAGCGTCTATATCAGTGATCTAAATGGTATTTTCTGCTCATCGGATATTTTAGTTGAGTTGGTGGATGTCATCAAACTGACTGAGCGTGTTTTCCTCTCAGAGAGGTCAGGATATATTTAGTAAAGATTGGACTCTCTAGTAATTTTCTTTTTACTACCTTAAAAGTATCCATGTACGCAAAAAACCGAGTCCGGCCCGTATCTATATATTGATACATGAAGATAAAACTTTGTACCCCTTTTTAAGCACATTGCGCGCACGGAGAAGTATCATATCTAGCATACTTAAAGTTCCTATGGAGCAGAAGTGTAGAAACTTAAAATTTATTTAGTAATATTTGTTACAAATTCATTAAATCAAATCTAAAATTTTAATAAACTACGGTCGTATTTCGACTCCTAGGTGACCTCTAGTAAATATAAATTGATGGCCAGGTTTTGTGTGAAAATACTACATAAAATAAAAGGATCAAAATGTTATTTCCAATAATCAGAATAGGTAGTGCGATTTAGGGTCATCAACCTCAAACATTATGTAACTATGAATGAGTCCTGGCGATCCCGGGATTTTGTTAAAAGCGAAAGTAAGTATTAGAAACAATTAGAAAAATAAGGTGATTTTGATTGGAATCTCACTGCTATACAAAATAATGTAATGAACAAACATTTTTTGGGATGGTGTGAATTGAATTTTATGAAACGAAAATGTGTAACGAAAGAGAGACAACTATAAATGTATTTATAGGGTTTAAGCTGTGAGAGAATGAGGTAAAACACGTTTCTCTCTCTCTCTTTCTTTTATTTTTATAAAACACTGCCCCACGCTAGGAATACTCCTGCGTTTACAGACATGAATTCCACATACAATAAACCCAGATCCGGAACAACTACCTGCAGATCATACAAATATTTATTCCGTGCGGGAATCGAACCCACGAGCCGGTCTCTCAGTCACTCCGGAGTCACTCTCTCTCTGTTTACCACCTCCATATATTCATCTCATTCTCTTACAAATAACCAAAATACATAGTTTCACTTCTACCGCATGTGAACTCACACTCGACATTTGTTTTAATAGCAGCGATTAGTAACGAAATAAGCAGGTCATTTACTTAGTGTAAACGTCATGCCCTGCCCATATAATAATAACATTTATTCAATATTGTGTTACAACAAGTTAAACTAACAAGTACAAAGTTTCTTAGATATATATAACAAATGTGCCTGAACTAGGTAATCCTGTGTTTCAGGCGAGAAGAGCTAATGAACAGTATGAAATAATCACAAAGTTATTATAGGTACAAAGTAAACAATAATCAATAGTATAGTTATAGGTAAACAGTATCATTAAAACAATAGTAAAAATCACAGTTTTTTAACCAATTAATGTAAATAAAACATTACATTGTTCATTTTAACACAATTAATTATTTCTCTGTATCTTCGTATGACATACTTTGGAGGGCATCCTTAAGGGTTTTCTTACAGTTACTGTAATTGAGCGGATATATGTTTTTTATCGCATTCAGCCTATTGTAGAGAAGCGGGCCCAGGAACACGTAAAATTTGGATCTAAAAGCAGGTTTTATTCCTATTTTTTTAGTGCAAGAAAGATGTAGTATCTTTCCGTCTTTTATTAGTAAATTAAGTGCTATAGGGAAGGGCTGCGTGTTTAAGTACTATACTCATTATGAATAACTGTCGAACTGTTAATACTCTACAAGATTTATAGAGGAGGTTCGTGGGAAAAAGGAAAGGGCGGAAAGTAGCCACCTTGAGAATTGCTCTCTGAGCTCTCTCAATGGTTAGTAACAATGTTTTACCCGCTCCACCCCATGTGGTAATACAGTATGTTAATATTGATTGACATAGAGCAAAATAAACTTGCCTAATTATTTTTGCATCTGCAATGCAGCGTAATTTTTTGAAGACAAATATTAACTTACGTATCCTATTATTTAAAGCTTCGATATGCTGTTTGAATGTAAGCGTTTCATCCATTATTATACCCAGGTATTTTATTTTATTTGTATTTTTAATGACTGAACACGCGCATTGGTTGTCAGTGGGTACTTTACAATAATGAGCATACAATGTTGGGCTAGTTTGAATTGATGTTAGTTTGCGCATCGAAAATTAAATATAATTTGTCTTATCTGCGTTTTTTAGTGTTAGTAAATTTTGCTGAAGCCATCCAATAACAACATTAAATCCGTTCTGTGCTTTCTTGTAGACTTCGCTTTGTGAATTAGCCGAAAAAAGAAGAGCAGTATTATCAGCGTATGTTATAATCATGCCATTATCCAGCTTTAGATTACATAGGTCATTGATGTTAACTAAGAACAGAGTGGCTCCTAAAATACTTCCTTGGGAAATGCCAAAGGACGTGTTTTTTACCAGTGCTGAGAACCTTACCAATCTTCACGCGTTGAGTACGCTCTAGATAGATCTCTAGATAACTTTTGAAGAGATTTAGCTGGGCGCCTCTTATACCTATAGTTTCGAGCTTACGCAACAGAATAGGAATGGAAACTGTGTCAAACGCTTTGGCAAGGTCTAGGAAAATTCCTATAGTGTGGTGGCCTTTACAAATGTTTTGTGCTATATAGTCCGTTAGATGATGTATGGCATCGGTAGTTGATAATTATGGTCTAAATCCAAACTGCGTATTAGACAATATCGATTTATCCTCCAAATATTTGATCAACCTATTATTTATAAGTTTTTCTAATATTTTTGACATAGAAGGCAATAAGGAAATAGGCCTATAATTTGTCACTTGATCTTTGCTGCCAGCTTTATACACAGGGACCATTACAGCTTTTTTGAGGCACTTGGGAAAAAGTCCTGTAGATAAACATTTTTGAAAAATATAAGTTAATGGTGGTACCAAAATGTGCCTGAATTTTTTTATAATTTTATTAGATATATTATCCCATCCAACGGCACAGTCATCTTTTAAACTTATAATTATCCTTTCTACCTCAGTTTCGTCGGTATCTAGCAACGCAAAGGATGTTAAGGTATCAGTACACGTAAAAGGAGGGCTTGCTAGGTACTGTGATTGGCCTTGAATGGATTCTGCCAGACTCTTACCAACATTAACAAAGTAATTATTCACGATGTTGGCCGATTCCAGTTGCAATGAGTACGTTTGTAATAAACCTGAAGATGACTCATGTTGTTGTAAGGTATATGTTACATTTTTTATATATTTCCAGATCTGTTGACTATTCGTTCCAGCTTTTTCCAGTTCATTTTTATCGTAATTAATTTTCACCTTTTTTAAGAGTTCATTACAAAAATTTCAATATATTTTGTACGATAATTGCAATATAGAATTAGCTGGATTACGTTTAGTTTTCATATGCAGTTCGTCTCTATGTCTCATACAGCGAATGAGACCTGGCGTGATCCACGGTTTTATGTTATAATTTTTGTTACTCAATCTAATATTGGTTGTGTTTTTCTTGATTGCAAGTTGTACATTTTTTATAACATATAACATACAAAATTGAGTGTCAGCAGAAGAGTAAACTGGATTAAATCTTGTTCAAGTCTATTTACACATACACATTTGTCCATAACTCCGCATTGCGCTCATCACCTCAAGACATAAGTTATTTAGTCTCTTGTGCCCAGTAATTTCACTAGCAACAGTTTCCTTCTAAGGAAACACACTAATGTCTATAGTTTAAACACTACTGCTTACAGGCGATTATCTGGCTCTAGGGTGGTACTTTTTTTAATTATCCCGGGATAAATACATCTGTACTTGCTCCGTCCAGGTGAAGGAAAGGGCATGCTGGACTCCTACCGGCTAAAATCACTGGAGCGGTCATCTTCGGCACTGAAGGGGAGCTTCAGGTCTTCGTACAGTCACACTAGAGCCACCCATAGTTGCCACGCTTATATGCACATCCCGGAGGGGATGATTGCAAGGCGGTCACCCTCTCCAGTGGATGTGAATTACTGTAAAATGGCCACCCCCAGGCACTTCTTGCGGGGATTGTAATGGATCTCCAAGGTCTCGCTGTGCACTGTGCTGCGCACACGGTGGCACGTGCCCACGTGCGCACTGCCGTCTTCCCGGGGTCGCTCGGTATGAACACCCAGACTTTCCAATCCACACGCTTGCAACCTATGAGGCTCCTCACCATGTCGACAGCAAGGGACTAAGGCGTCTTGGACCTGGGCGTCGGGACGGGTGTTACCCCAGCGCCATGTAGTGCTTCTCCGTGCGGGATTGGCTCTCTCCCAATCACTCTCTGCGGTTCCTTTCTGCAGCATATTTTATGCTCTGCCAGCATAGCCGACACTACTACCGGCAGATAGAGATCTTGCCCAATCCGATCGACCAGGATCCGCTGCCTGGCAGTCCACGCAGGACAACCCTCGAGCGTGTGCTGTGCGGTATCTTGGTCGCTTCCACAGTGGCACTGTGCCGTTACCTCGCAACCTATCTTGTGTAGGTACGCACCGATATAACCGTGACTGGTAAATACCTGCGTCAGGTGGTAGGTGACGAGCTCGCTTCTTTTGAGCCAAGCTCCGAAGAGTGGGGTAACGGCGTCGACGACGCGCTTGGTCGCAAACTACAACCTAAGGAGCTCTCGCCACTTCACGAGTGCGCGCCACCGAGCTAGCCACCTCAGCCTATAAAATGCCCCTGGAGGCCACTTTCACCGCTCTGGGGAAAGAGCATGTCTTTTCGTAGATTCATGCATCCAATAAGAGACCTAACTTGTATTTCTCTACGAGATCGAATCGGAGAACCGTAGAAGATTTAAAGTTACCAACATAACTGAAAGGAGCTAATAGCTCGGATAGCGGATAAGCTGAAATAACAATGGGTGTGCCAGATAGCTCATAGAACTGATGGTCATTGGGACAGAAAGATTCTCCAGTGGTGACCAAGGGAACGGAATACGTAGCATGGGATGGCTTTCGATGAGAAGAATATATGATCTGATAAAGGTAGCTGGGAGTCGTTGTATACTTGCGGCACATAACCAGTCATTGTGGAAATCTATGATCACCCATAGCTTTCCACCTTCCACCGCCCTCGTTTCAGCAGTGGACCTTCTACGCCTAATATGATGATCATGATGATGGTAATTTGGGTTTCCTGTCTTTTTAACTACTCAACCATATTTAGATCAATTATAGAAATTAACAGCCTAGAAAAGTATATACCAAAGTATAAAGTAGTAAGGTGAAAACACAGAATTTACTTTAATTGAACTAAGAATTAGGATTATAATAAAACAGAATTAGGAATTTATCAATTGGTATATTGTTAGGCCGAAATTAATAATAAATCTAATCTAAAATCTTCAGACTTAAGATTTTGTAATTCATCCGTTGTTGTGTTACGATCACATTGAACAAAAAAAAAAAACAGACATATACGTATTCCGATTTTGGATTAGATTTTATTATTAATTTCGGCCGTTACAATATACGTAACTGATAAATTCCTAAGCCTAATTCCGGGATTTTATGGCATGTCCTTATTAGATAACATGTCGAAAAATTACACTATCCATTCTGGTGTCTGTCTGTCATCATTGGGTATTATTAGTAAAGGCTAGAAAAAATAGAAGAAGGAAGATAAGGCGCATCCAAGCGTTACATAAGAATTTAGCCCAAATGCTACGACAAAGTGACTGATTCTACTTAGTTCTTAGTCCTATTTATAAACTTACTTCGCGGAAACGGAAGCTCTTGCAGTCGTAGGTGGCTTGGTGTTGTTTATAGTAACAATATATACTGCAAATGGGTTGCCAGTGACACAGTACATTTAGAATGAACACCAGCCATCCTAGACAAGCACTTTAAGTGGTGGTGTAATTCTATATGATAATTCTTTGTTTATTTCGTCGAGACCGTTCATGACTACCTTAATAGTCTCGTAATTGCATGCTAGGTTGCTGGACGAAGGGTTTTACACACTGTTCTGGTGATTCTGATAGGTTTTGATTACATTCTTTATTTAATGGAATGTTTTGAGTCACTTATGGATTGTCACCATTTTAAGTGCTCGGTTCGGTATTTTCGGTTATCCGTATGGTGCAGGCTAAGAATAGCACCAGCTCATCTCAGCCCGTGGGTGTAGTAAAAGGCGACTATGTGACTCAACTGCTATCACCGATCCGCCTGTTAAGCGTGGCGATTATGCCAAATCGTTTCGCCAAATTGGGGGGCCAATGAGCACACATCACACCTAGACCGGTCGTTTTGGGGAGATCCGTTTCTAGCAGTGGACTTTATTCCGCTGAAATGATGAATGATTCAGAATAGTCTATCTCGTGGAGAAGGACCAGCAAGAAACTCTATAGACATTCTTTTCATAAAGTTGATATTACAATATTTTTGACGAGTTATGTCAAAACAATGTAGGTTATTAGTGAAATAAAGAAAAGAAGTAAATTCTCAGTGCAACCCAGAGTTTACAATTGTATTCGGTATATGGAATCTTCGCCATCTATTTCGCATGCTACTCAGTACTGTAATTGGTGAAGAGTGGCGAGCTTGTTTTTACCCAGTCAAGGAATACAGAAGATTTAATGGGGCTACAAACTATTGAATTCATGCGGTGTCTGAATTAAGAATATAACATCACTTTATCTCCTCCCGTGGATGTTGTAAAAGACGACTAAGGGACGCTGAACAAGAAAAATGGGCAGCAGCGTCCCGTCTATGGAACACCCACCACTTGCCAGAACATGGTGGGTATAGACAAAATTCCCAATTAATGAGGACATACGGCAACTGGTCGACTATGGGGAGGTTTTTTGTCTAGCAGTGGACGTCTTTTGTCCGATATGATGATGATTATATTATGTATTATTGTTATTACTGGTCCATTTGAATAGTCTCTACGCCATGAAATCTTGGTACCTGTTTCCGTGTCAAGTTCGCAGACGACGCCGTCGCCACTAACGGGTGTCACAATAGGCTCGGATCCGTGGGTGGAGAGGAGTGGACTATTATTTCACGGGAAGCTCACGGCCGAAATGTTGACTATTTTTTTTAATTGTTCATTTTTTTAAGTATTCAGTACTACTCAATTAAAACAAACTTCCATATATTTACTTCCAACTAAATATATACCACTCGAATTCATAACTACCAGAACTAAAAACAATAAACCGAAGGCGGCACCATCATAAATATTATCGTTAAAATATTCTCAGGGTTACTGTAAAAAGTTCTAACGTTTGAAGGCAATGAACCCAATAAAGAACTTAAAAGGGTCACCTATTACATCCCTTGAGCCAGTGGGGCGTGAAATGTTCGGGTCGCGACTAAGACGCTGTATTTATTATATATCAATGGATTACTTAACTTATACAGATATAATTAATAATTTTATATCAGTATGCGACAGTCTATCGGTTATTAAGACGGATGAGAATTACTACTACATGAATTAGATAAAGTCATCGAGAGGTTCACCCACGTTAATCTTTTGATAGCTAGATTATTTACTCATGGATATCATAAAAAGCGGTATCAAGAGGATGGGCAGCAGCATTCTTCCGTATGCAACATACTGCGATTACTAATCTGCGTACCAAACGTGGTGAATATGGCAATATGCCGCTTATTGTAGTAATCATTGGGAGACCTATGTTCTGCAGCAGACGTTTACGGGCTAATGTGTGTATGTCCAATCCTTTGTTTTGTATTTCACAAGATTGGCTTCCTAAATAGCCACCATTAAGACTGACAGGGAGCAGCACTAATATAAGTAGCTCAGAATAGCAAGAGGTTTTCTAGATTCGCTATTGCACGTCTCGAATACTAAGTGCGGGTTTCCCAGTTATTACGCCATTAGACTTTTCCACCCCAAAGCATATACCTCTGGTGGCTCTCCCCTGAATGGCCAACTAATTTATGTCAGAATTGGAATTTGAACTGTGGGCGCTCATGAGGTTCCGATCCAGCAAACCAAAAGCCAACCATCCTATAGACAAGTTGGAGTCAAGGCCCACAAAAGACGACATTATGATTAGAATAAGAATATTATCGAACGGTTAAGCTGTATTAATCTTGTAACCGCTCATCGGTTTAGCGCAGATTATTTATCAATTGACGTCATCGTCACATTAGTCTGTTCCTAACTGTGTTGGAATCAGCTTCCTCTGCGTCCATATAGACAAAAATTATCAGTATTTTACACGGGGCAACTATATTTGTCTTTTTGCCTTTATTCATATGGTGTCCGGATTAAGAAGCCATCTCCTCTCGTGGATATTGTAAAAGGCGACTAAGGGCCTCTAAACCAGAGAGATAGGTAGCAACTTCCCTTCTATGAAACTGAAACAAATAATTAAACAAAAAAAATTCACACTAGGATTTCTCCTGTGTCCTTGGTGTTAGAAATTGGAATCCATTCTGCGCTCACCAAGTTGGTGAGCGCCATGCGTAATGAGTATTGGCAAATTCCCCTAAATGACAACATACGGCATGTAACCGGTCGTTTATGGGGGAGGCCTTTGTTCAACGGTGGACGTCTTTTGCCTGATATGATGATAGTGATGAACTGCCGACTACAACTCAATCACAAACACTTGCCAATTAACAAGCTAGAACACCAGAAAGTTTTATGATGCAATAAAAATATTATGTTGTCTTGAATACAGATGAAACGAATAGGTCTAGAAGAAATATTGTTAGTAGAAATCTATTAATGAATTGTTTATTAAAGATTTCTACTAACAACATTTCCAAGGCCATTTTAGGAGTAACTAAACTTCTGATAGACCATTAACTCTTTGAATCTTATCAGCAGTGTAACTATATGATATTACTACTTACAGTTATTAGCTAAAGATAGATAAAAGGCAGCAATTAAAAAAAAACATATAGTAAACATGTAGTAATAGATGATTCGTAACGGACAAATATTTGTGTGACTTACAGGCAGTGTTTCTGACCAGGTATTTGTATTGCATTGGATATTTATATTTGTATTCATTCCGTTTATCGGCATGTATTATCTTCATATAACTTTACACAATTCTATTGTCTTAATAAGATTAGATAAGGCTATTCTAAATAAGACCAATGACTTAGGATCGTGCAACTATTTAAATTCTGACTATTCGTAAGTGCCCGCAAATGTATTTTATGAATAAAACAAAATAATTTTGACTGTACATGTGAATTGATGTCTGTAAACTTTACTCACGACGAACGAGAAGTCTCTAAATTTCCATTCGTATAATGCCAATGCTCTAAAAGTAGGCAGAGCATCAACTCGACATCAAGCAATCCTCTGGTGTCTACGGGTAGCGGTGGTCGCTTAAGTGACCAGAATACTGGTTTACCATCCTACATCATAATTTCTTTTTATCGTCAATCTTATGTTCGACACAATTATTATATTTTTTATTAATTATGCTAGTGATCTCCTTAATTTTGTCATAATTAGCTCTAAACGCCCACCATCTGTCACTGGCCATGAAATTACAACTTGTAAAGACAATTTTCAGAGGAAGAAACACTTTTGAAGTTGTCTTTCCCGTTTCATTTACTCGGTATTCGGACACCTAAATAAACTTTTTCTTTCAACTGAAGACTAAACTTAGTAGGACGTATCTCCGCAAATAATGCTATATTCAATGATTTCATATTTTTTGGAAAAATAACGTAAACGTTACGTTTTGCTAGATTATTAGTGTTTGTTAAAGTGATTTTTCGTCTTTTATGTGTACTACGTATTTTCAGTCCATTTTTGTAATCTATGATGCTATGGAGCTGGATCTAGTTACTAGGCACGGGTCGGCTCGAGCTAGGATTTGGGAGGGAATGGAACAGATCACCTTGAGAAGCCTTGACGGCAAAGAAGGTATGGGGATCGGTTCGGGCTCTCTCGATATTAGCACGCAGACTCCCCAATTTGCACGCCCGCAACCCTGAAGCCCTCCGTCAAATAATTACCGCTAAATTCAAATAATACGAACCGATTATAAGCAACGTTCAGATTATTCAATATACTGTTAATGGTCTTCACGAAGTTGATCATTCCGAGGGCATAACGGGTTTGAAACCTGCTCAATTTGTAATCAGCTATGATCTGCATTTCGGCCGAATGAACTCCACTGCTGGACACAGGCGTCCCCCAAAGATCACCAAAATGACCAATATGGGTATGTTGTGGGCTCAATGGGGGGTTTTGCCATAATCGCTACGCTTGGCAGACGGGTTGGCGATCGCAGTTGAGTTGTTAATGTACTCGAAGGACGCTGCAGCCCATCCTCCGGATAATTTCTTAGTCGACTTTTACGACACCCATGGGAGGAAATAGGGTGGTGGTATTTTAAGCCGGCACCACACGGCCAATGTGTGATCACTACGCTGGAATAATAAATTCTAAGTCTAATAATTCGATAACTTCATAAGCAAATAGAGACAAGTCCAAAAGCGGAGCGAGTGGGTACCATTCTGTATGCTTCTGAAAGGCTAGTCAGTGGTTCAGAATCACATTCAGATATTAGGACTTTAGTTATCAAGGTATCGTTTAAAATTAACGCGTTTGTCGACAAAGCTCGAGGACAGAATAGCTGCGCTCTTGGCACGACTACAAAATTACCCCTTGAGTACTATGTGGTAGGTGTTGGCGATTATTACTCCCGAATTACTTCGTCTATAATATTGATTAACGTTTCAAACTTGCAGCTTTTGTAGTCGCAGGATGACTAGGGTGAGTGGCGTCGTTACAGTTTTTTAAAGAAAATTTTATCTGCCGCACAATTATATTAAAAAAATGTTTCTATGCACGCATTGTTTTTATAATAGAATTCCAAACAATATCAATAACCTCCCGAAACATTGTTCGTACAGAATCGGTTCTCATTTGCGAGGTCTTAAGTTTGATCAAAATGAAGAAATTGGTTATTTTTGTCCAGGGAATATTCAAACACTTCAGACTTTGTAGAGCGTTTATTCTTGACATCACATATGTTTTTTGTCAACCCATGTACGACAACATACAATCACAGTCAATCATGCAGATCTCGGTATTGTAAATGAATCTGACAATTCACGGATCTGAAAAGTTGGCTGATCTTATGTAGGTTTTTCATGGAAGCACGTTTCAAGAGGTGACGAATTCTTTCGGTAAAATCTTTTTTTTTTTTTTTTTTTTTGTTTTTTTTTTTTTTTTTTTTTTTTTTTTAAATGATCGACGTCGTAGATGTAGTGTGCTTTCTGTAATAAAGGTTACTTAAAGGGTTACGTAAACTTCGGTAGCTAGCTGATAAATATCTATCTCGGTACCACTTTACGGGTAGGCTTTCTATACATGATGTGATTTACATAATGATCAGGATTATGGGTGAGAAATAGGTCTAAAAAGGTCAAGGACTTGTTTTCCTCCAATTCCAGAGTAAACTGAATTTTACTATGTAAAGCAATTAGGTGGTGTCAGAAGGCAGAGTCTCACAGACAAGACGGTGAATGTGTCATTTAGGTACGTACCATTTAAATATCTTCAGTGTAGCTAGGGATAAAGTCAAAGTCAAATATTTTTTATTTCAAATAAACCAATTACTGGCACTTATGAAACATCAGAATTTAAATTTCTCGGTTCCAATTAATTGATCCTATGGAGAAGAACCGGCAAGAAACTCCATGGATACTCTTTTAAAATAATTTAGGTTACAATATTGAATTATATAGGTAGTACACAAATTATTAGATATCACATAAATGTGTTTAAGACTTTATCAACACATTGCTGAAGTATAAATATAGTAGCTTTACAGTACAAAGAGCACCTCACATATAATTGGTTACCAGGGAAGCCACATGTGCAGAAAGTAGTTAACGCCATATGTCCATATCGTCAACATAGTCCCTAACCCGATAGTAGGCATTTTTTATGAGAATTGTTTTAACGTGTGCTTTAAACTTCCCATCTGTGAGATCAGTAATTGCTTTAGGTATCTTGTTATAAAATCAAATACAGTTTCCTAAGAATTAGTTATTGGTTTTTGATAATCTAAATTTAGGAACGACTATTTTATGTTTATTTCTAGTATTTATACAATGAATGTCGCTCTTTACATCAAACATTAGCAGGTTTTTACGGACAAACATAATATTTTCAAAAATGTAAAGGGAGGGCATTGTAAGTATATTAATATTTTTAAAAGTCTCTTTAAGTGATTTACAAGGACCCATATCATAGATGGCACGGATGGCCCTTTTCTGTAATATAAATATTTAATCTACATCAGCCGCTGCTCCCCACAATAGAATGCCATATGACATTATGCTGTGGAAATACGCAAAATATACAAGTCTGGCCGTAGCTACGTCAGTTAGTTGCCTAATTTTTCTGACTGCAAATGCAGCAGAACTAAACCTATTGGACAGAGCCTTTATATGAGCGCCCCACTGTAATTTTGAATCAATGGTTATACGTAGAAAAAAAAATTCGTTTACTATCTCGAGTTTGTTGCCTTCAAGAATTATTTCCAATTCGACTTGAGGTACATTTGGCAATGAAAACTTCAAACATTTGGTTTTACTACTATTCAATAAAAGGTTATTTGCAGCAAACCATCTAGACAGAGAGAATAAGCTATCATTAAGGTGTGTGTAACTTCATTGACGCCCCTCTTGATTTTAAAAATAAGTCATCAGCAAATAATACTATATTAGATAATGCTGACATCATAAAAGGGAGATCATTTATGTAGGCTAGGAATAGAAATGGGCCCAGAATTGATCCCTGTGGCACGCCCGTTTTCACTAGGGACCCTGAGGATGTCATGCCGCCTATACCTACTTTAAGCTGTCTTTCAGAAAGGTAGGATAATACAAGCTCGAGAGCTCGACCACGAATTCCGTAGTGACTCAATTTGAAAATGAGCGTATTGTGATCAACGCAATCAAAAGCCTTGGAAAGATCACAAAAAATACCAATAGCATCATGTGAGCCCTCCCAGGCTTCTAAAATATGAGTGACTAGTTTTGCACCTGCGTCTGTAGTCAATCTACCCTTCGTGAAGCCGAACTGCCGATCGTGAAAAATATTATTAGCGTTAAAATGAACCATCATTTGATCAAGCATAATCTTTTCAAATACTTTACTTAATGTTGGAAGAATAGAAACAGGTCTATAATTAGAGGTATTATGCTTGCAGTCTGATTTAAAAATTGGGATTACCTTACTATATTTCATCAAATCTGGGATGTCCCACTATTTATGCAAAGATTGAAAATTTTTGCAAGAAACGGGTCAATTATAGATTCAATTCAACTTTAACAGATATACCCCAACGATCTTCAGTATTTTTTATATTTAAGCCTTTAAAAGGTGTTATTACTGTAGACAGAATCACATATCTAAATTGAAAAGCTGGAATATCATTACAAAAATATTGCTTAGGTAGAGATTCTGCTAACACAGGGGACGAGTCCAGTGACTTAGATCGAAATATTTGTGAAAAAACGTTCGAATGTGTTAGCGACTGTGATATAAGAACTACCACCTTAAAGTTCTCCGTATATATCAGCGACTACATGGGAGACCGGTGAACTCATGGCTACGCCGTCAGTTTGCAAGGAAAGTAAAAACAAAAAGTTCATGATATATTAAAACATTACACAATAAGTACGTTGTTATAAAAAAACTCGATGTCCTACATAAATGTCGGTTAACGATAAAACGACTGGACAGTGAGTGGCTCCAATGATAAATGACCCGCTGTCCCGGATGGGTGACACGCCATGTCAGGCTTCAAGCTTTCGACTTACCCTCCAACAGATTTTGACGGGATAGTGATAAGATAATTGTAGTACTGGTTATTATGTTCTATTGCTCTCTGAAGTAGCTTTAAAATATTTAAGGACTCGAAGAATTCAAAGCATATGTATATAGTGTAGAAAGATCTTTAACTTTCACGTCTTTAAGAGTGGAAATAGTGACCCTCCTGCATGGCGACACGGTTGGCGCAGTAACTCAGCGATTGGCTACTTATCACGGGTTCGTTTCCCGTACAGATTGAATATTTGTATGTACAGATTGTTGTTTCAGGTCTAGATGTTTGTGCATATGGGATTTTTGTCTGTAAACGGTACCCACGATACAGATGAATACCAGGCGAATAGTTAAAGATAAGTAAAGAGTGCATAATAAAGCAACTGGTTTTAATATCTCAATTGCCCTACAATTGCATAGTACGATAACCATCGTCGTTTCAGACAGTGACAAAAAGTCTGAAAGTCGGTCATACGTTTTAATAAATTTTTTGTCGGAGTAAATACGAGCATACGGTACGCCTAAGCGACGCCCGTAAACATCCGTGACATCAGAGAAGTTACAGATGCGTTGCCAACCTTTAGGGCAGACATACACTTTTTCCATGAAGGCCAACGCTATATTCTTTGAGGTCGGGTTTCCGGTATCCGTCACTCACCGTACGAAACGCAGCAATACTGTGGTTGTCGTATGGTAGACCATGCGCTGCGAGTAAAACCATAATTTCGGGATTGTGAAACTGAAAGCTAACTTAAACATAGTTGAGAGGAGACTAAGGCGGTGGTGGTGAGAGTACAGTATGGTGAAATGACTAATGCGGTTTTTGGCCGTCTTCGGAGTGCTTGTAATGGTCAGCTCGACTGTCAGCCAGCCAGCGCTGTAGAACCAAAATGTACGGTCTGCAGCGCTGAGTGACTATCCTGGCGGAGATAGATTCGTGGGTCTACGATCAGACATGCTCCTCCCACCAGAGCAGCGAAGACGCACCTCCAGGGGCGTTTGACAGGCTCAGGCGGTGTGCACTTGGAAAGTGGCCTCACCGCCTGGGGATACAGTTTGCGACCAAGCGCGTCGTCAAGACCGTCCTGCTGCTCTTTGATGCCTGGCTCAGAAGGAGTGAACGCGTCACCTACTGCCTGAAGCAGGTGCTCACCAGGCATGGTTGTTTTGGTGCGTACCTGCACAAGATAGGACGCGACGCCACGGCACAATGCCACCATCGTGATAGCGACCAGAACACCGCAGAGCACACGCTCGAAGCGTGCCTTGCGTGGGCTGCCGATCGGTGTACCCTGGTCGATCGGATCGGGTATGATCAGAGCAGAGAGAGCTCTGCCGGCAGTAGTGTCGGGTTTGTTGGCAGAGCACGAAAACTGGAATGCAGTGGTCTCCTTCTGTGAGAGCGTCATGCTCCAGAAGGAGATCCTGCTCGAAGAAGGAGAAAACGGTGCCAGGGTGACAACCACCCTGGCGCCTAATTCCTATATGCCTGAAACCCCCTGCCGTCGCTATATGGTAGGGGGCTTGTGGGTCCGCCAGTGCATAGATTGGGGAATGTGCGTACCCACACCGAGCCACGCACGAGAAGACGCACATGTGGTCACGCTCTACCATGTGAACATAGCACAGCGCAAATGGACGCTTTGGGGGATCCCTTAGAATCTCGACCGCTCTACAGTCACCCTCTCCCAGATGTGTCTATCAGCGTGGCACCGTACGAGGCCCAGGAGACCCCCTTAGGTGCCAAAGATGACCGCCCCAGTGGTTTTAGCCGGTACGAGTCTGGAATGCCTTTTCTTCCTTCCCCGGGGCGGAGGAAGTTCATATAGAATTTGAACTGGAAAAGAAAGACCTATCCCAGCTGCACTACAACATCCGGCCCTCTGGATTCTACATCCAATCTGTCCCAGCAGCCTTCTTCAGGTCGTCTTCTAGCTGGGGAGCGGGGAATATTACGTTTACCAGGACTCGTCTGCTCCAACGGCCTTTGGTTCTTCGACAGACACAGCCGGCCCACTGCCACTTCAACTTTCTAATACTACATGCTATGTCGGTGACTCCAGTTCTTTTCCGGATACATGCATTTAATTTCAATGCCGTATTTGTACCAGATACTTATTGCTGAAAGTGATACCGATTACTTTTTTATCTGCCCACTTGTCAATTCCGTTCCTGTCGAGCTGTGACAGATTTCTTCTATAGAGACGTAGTTAGACAGCGTGACTTTCATAATCCCCCCTACGTCAAGAAGGGTTCATTTAAAATTTGGCGCTTGACAAGTATTTCGTACCAAATCAGAACCCTTACTCGTTATGCCATGTGGTTATTCCACGCAAGGAGCATAATAAGCACAATATTAATATAAAAAACCACCCTGAGTAAACTGTATAAAACGATACCGTAATGAATTATCAGCCAGCGGCCTAACAACCGTATCCAGAAAAAAGAAAATACAATTACAAAACCTCATAAATACTTTATCCGAAACAAAGCACATACAAATCCTAAAACTCAACAATTTGTAACGCTTCGCCGCAAAATTAACTGTGTGGCCGCCGCGTTCTTTTAATTTCAGCCACAAAACATTCCTAAACAAAAAAAACGGCAGAAATATTTTGTGGAAACAACGGCACAGAAATCCTGTGCCTACAGGTAATAAGTGAAAGTGCCTCGGCACGGCCAAATTAAATATGAATGCCGTTGTAACAGCACTCTTTCGTAGTTGAAATATAATCCTACCCTTTCAGTCCATGTTGTTTTTATTGTAGTTTTTACGAGCGACGCGACAGTGATAGTGACGCGCTCGCAGGATTAATTATAAATATTAAGTTAAGATATAAAGCTAATATTTTGTTAGTGTGTTACAGTTAACGGTTGTGCCTTCTATGCTAGGTTGTATCCATTATCTTTCAGTCATCGGCGTAGGGCTTGAGAAGTTTCATTTGATCAAATACAATATTCTTTGCTTCATTCTTCAGATATATTACCAGGTAGATGTTTCAGATAAACTTTTTGCATTTCATGTGATTAAATCAATTAATTTCGTGGAAATACAGTTGTTTAATCAATTTTAAGTAACAATTGCTCTTATTTATCTATTATAAATGGTAAAATTATTCACCCTCAAATATATTATGTTAATCGTCTGTTACATTATGCGAGATAGTTTGAATAACATTTATTATTTATGATAGGACATTTATAGAATTTGGAGAATACTTTGATCCATCCAGCAACTTTCCTTATTAAATCAACTGAAACACCTACGGCAGCGGCTGCGGACGTGACAGCATTAAGCGTACTGTGTGCGCTGAACACAACCACGTCTAAATCAATGTCCGCCAGTGCCTGTTTAATCATCTTCTTGTTGACTGTGCTATCACGTTATTTTACAGTTATTAAGAAATTGGATACAGCAGCAGATTGGCCCGGCCATTTTAACCCACCCCAGAAATATACTAACCATTTAATTATGTATTTGCAAGCCAAATTTAAACAGACTGGTTTAAAATATGCTAGGAAAGATAGTCGAAAACTTTGCTAAACAAACTTTCCAACCGCTAAATAACCTAAAATATTCATTTCATTTATCTACTAGTGCTACAATTTTATGGCTAGCCATTAACTAAGGTCATTTAATGTATTTGAAGCAGAAAAAGCTTATCGGTAGCGTCCACTGATCTGTAATCTCTCTAGCTTCCTACACTTTCATATTTCATACACATAACTTGCATTAACTAGAACTCGATTCCGAGCGATCATTTTTCATAGCTGCGACTGGTGCTTGCAATTCATGCTGGAAACGTGCAATAAGTAGCGAGCACTCTACTATAGAAAGCAGTTTTAAGTGTACGATCGTCAGCTTGATCATCGTCATTACTGGATCCTCTTATTCCAAGATTCCGACTAGGAAGGTAGTGTTTTTAAGACATTGCTGTGTTCCGCTTTCAAGGAACCAAATTTATTGGGACTATATGACTGGGCATAAAAGACTTAGTGTCTAATGTCTTGGGTCTCTATCTAATGCTTTGGACAAGCGCAGTGTGGTGCCACGAAAGACTAGTTCTGTGCTGGATTATAATTGTTATGCGCTTTTTGTTTTTATGTTATGATGCTTTCCACCAGGTGACTTATTATTGTCCAATGTCTTGATAGTCTCATGAGTGAGTTGTATAAAAAAAATCAGACCGTATATAAGTCGGTAAGCAATCGAACTGTAGAGGAGGAAGAGAATGTATGTATGATTTTTTTTTTTAAACTTTGCCCCACACTAGGATTTCTCCTGTGTCGTGGGTGCGTTTACAAACACAAATTCCACACACAATACACCCAGACCCGGAACAACTACCTGCAGATCGTACAAATATTTGATCCGTGCGGGAATCGAACTCACGACCCGGTGCGCAGCAGCTGACTGTATCAGCCACTGCACCAAGTGTAACTTATTTTTAGTAAAATAAAACAAAAACATTCTGTTTTTAAGATTAAAAACTGTATTTATCCTTTACACACTGTATCTGCATTTCTTTTTATTCAATCTCTCCTTTCGCAGGTCTGCTAGAAGAGATTTCAGAAATAATCAGTACCTTTGTACCATCAACTCCTATTTCATCTTTCTTTCTGATTTTGTTTCCGTGTGTGCATAAATTGTTAATAATAAAATAAAGGTAATATTTGATTAAAAATATTCAAACATTTGCAACTTTCTCAATAACTCGTTTTTTATTTAGTTTTTCTTTTGTCGAATAAACAGTCTATTATCTGTATAGCGTGCGGACGCTCCGTTTGTACGACCACTTCACTTTCAGCATATAGGTAATTATAACCCGTATACACCAGTCAGGCAAATAAATTTCAAGGCTAAGTGCCTTAAAAATTATTTATCATATGTAAGTCCTAAAAGAGTTAAGTATGAAATTACCCATCACTAAGTAAATTGAGTAAAATTTATTCTATAACTACTGTCACTAGACCACCCCTTCCACACTGCCCGCTTGCCCCATGAATGGAGGTTGGCTGAGTTCTTACTACTTGATATTGTTTGTTCGACCGCACTAGTTAACGGCTCTACTTATTGTTCCTGTACGAAGCTTGCTCCGTACTAAAAAGAAAGTAAAGCTAGTACTGCCTACTCTCATGTAAAACAGCCTTTATAAGTTTATTATAGCAATTAGAGTAGCAATATTCCCCTACATCCATCTCTCGCATCATTTGAAGGCTGTAATTAATCTTGCACAATTAATTGACCTTTTTGGATATACAGTTCTGGCCCATAACATAACACAATTATACTGGTTCCCATAATTGTGTGGGGAGCTTTTTCAACGTTCATATATGCCGCATCTTATTTTGAAACATGTATGTATAACGCTTCCGAATTGATTACATTACTCGCGTGGTGTCCGGATTAAAAATATAACACCACTCCATTTCCTCCCGTGGATTTCGTAAACTCAGGAACTCTAAGCCAGAGGGATGGACAGCAGCGTCCCTTCTGTGGAACAGTAGCCATATTGCGCTCATCAACCCGCCTGCCATGCGTGGTACAACACAGTTGTGGAAATCTATATAAAGGCCTTCCCTTTGTTCAGCAGTAGATTTATAAACGGTTGATATGATGATGAGTAATGGAAATTTCCCGCCAAAGTGACGACACAATCGTGTATTGCCTTTGTTCAGCAGTGGACGTATAACTGTCTGGTATGGTGATGATCTTATATTACACTTTTATGCAGTATGTCGTGTCGTTAAGAAGATTAAACAAAGAAGAATGTATGGATTCCAACATTAAAGTGTGCTTGTGGGTTTGCCAAGTAAATAATAAAACATCTCCCCTCTCCACCCATGTGGATCATGAATGGTGACCGAGTGTGTTGATATTGTAGAACTAGGTGTCGGAGAGGGCTTTAGAAATGAAAATTCAAATATTTCACTTCATCTTCGGTATTTATTCAATTAATATCAATCAGAACATCTGTCCAAACTAGACGAAGAATTAAACGGGATAGTTTATACTCTTTGGTAGAAATTATATTTTATCTCGCGACATTAAAGCGACAGCGATATTGCCACAAAAAAAATCAAAATTTTTACTTTTAATAATATGAATCTCACTGTTAGCTGGTCTTGTGTGCTATACGATACGATGACAACCTACTACGATCTCCAATCCACATGCCAATCGTGGTGATTATGGCAATACCCTCAATGACCGTTCATTGATCATAAGAAGGCCCATTTTCACAAGTCGACATTACATGCTGATGTGTATGTATGTTTATACACAAGCGAGAATTATAGACAATTACCAAAACGTGACGACGATTAGAAATGACAATGCGGCCAACAAAAATGCTCGAAAAAGAAAAAATGCAGAACGCCAATTGATAGGAAAAGACCTATTATTTATTTTGATCTAAAACTGCAATGTAATTATGGATGAGGCCATCGCTCGCAACACCAAAATTATGTTATAGTTCACATATTACGTAGCGTTTTGATCACGTTTACGCTATTACGTAGCATTTTTGATACATTGCGTGCTCAAAAATGGCAAGAACTGTATGTAACCTTTTATTTCCGAGATATTTTGCAATCTATTTTTATTACAGGCTTAAGTGCAACCTCTTTCTAACGTTTTCGGTACGTTGTCACTTGTTGTTTATTAAAACCACAATTATTTTAACAATTGTTTAATACGTTGCTTGTAAAAGAGTTATCTTTATTACTTCTCATTAAATATAATCGCTGAACGTCATGTGTGAACGCGTGGCCTAATTCCAGCGCCCTGTGAAACAAATGAATGTAAAATTTGTAACCCCTCTCACAAACAATATAAATTATGCAGACGGTGTCCATTACATACTTTATCTTTCAGAGACTTGTACAGATGTTGAAAGACTAGATAAAACATGCGTGAATTTAAAACTGATTCAAATCAAGGAAACTGTGCAAAGTTAACAATAATCTGGGAATTGAAAAATATTACAGAATGGAAATTTCTACTGCTAAAAACGTAAGGTTTGAATAGCTCACTGCCGGTAGCTCATTCATATATGACTGAAACTCTTTCAGCTTACATGCGACAGAGTTAACATATCTTCTACTATTCTTGTGCGTGTAGTAGCCAATCGTAAGAATCAATCAAGTATTAGTTTATCGTTAATAATAAACAAATTTGTAAAATCTAACTTATTAATTAATTAAATAAGGACACGAAATTAATATATGGCAATCGAACCCAGCGACGTCACCAGATTCAAGTGCCAACTCGTTTACGTTTAATTTAAGTTGTACACAATTTTGTTCATATCTTGATAAAGCAAAATATCTGTTTATACCAATCTTCTTACACTGGTAGAAGGGAACCGCGTTTAGACCGTGGACATCAGGTGGAGGTACTTTATTTTGATTACCGTAAAGCATTTGATAAGGTCAACAAGGACAAGCTGCTGATGAAACTCACTAACATAGGTTTTACTTCAATTCGTTATTGATTACCTCAGTGGTCGTCAACTTAAAGCTGTACCTCAAAATCAATTCTGGAACCACATAGTACTGCTACAAAATATCGATGCATGTTATAAGTGAAGCTTGGAAAACAATATAGAAATTAACACCTCCAAATTTTACGCTACGAAATTCGGTGGAATCGAACATCCAATCGATATCGAATATAAGTAATACAAAATTTATCAAAAAATGGCAACGCACGCTATCAAGCATCTTATTTGACCGAAAATATACTTTCTATGAACATATGGCTATAGTGGCCAGGTAATCATTCAAAATATTTGGATTTGTCTTGACGAATATTCGTGATTATAGCAGCGTACATGTCTACAAAATTATATTTAATGCACTAGTTCATAGTAAACAAGAAACATGATGTATGGAATCCACATGAAAGTACTTGCATACTTATGTTAGAAAATGTGCAGAAGGTTTCTTAAGATACCTATAGAAGTTCGTCAATGGATATTATCCATACCTCTATGCTACAAAATGTTTACTGAGATGTCTCATCTACTACTTACTTGAAGCCCAGAGAGCGTAAGATCAAAGCACAACAACCTGCAAAACTGGTGCAAAACATGGACTTGACGCGCCTGATATGTACAATGAACTAGCTCAATTCTTTATACCCAGATATTTATCGCCGTAACAGGAAACAAGCCGTTTGCTGTGCCTTAATATCGCACCATAGTGTGAGCTCATTCTCCAATACCTCCAACACCGTCGCTGCACTGAAAGAGCTCTTGGATTCTAATCCAACTTGCGATCTGTTTGTGTATGAATGGACGAAGATTTTGTCGGTATATCTGAGGTATTGTGAGCGGGATTTATGAACTGATTGTATCTTTAATTGTTGGTCCTAGTCTGTTATAATTTAAGTAAAATGAAATTTTAAAAATACGTTATGACCTCGAAAACCCTTTTTTTATGATGGGCTTTTCGCTCTCATCCTAAGAGATGATGAGAGATGCTTAACCAGGCAAATTGGCGAAGCAGTAAGTAGCCTAGCTTTATTTATATTTAAGTAACTGCGCCTGAGGGTGTCCCCTGCGGGACACGGACCTCGGCTCAGGGAGTTACTGGGACAGTAATAATCGCAAGGGACTGCTGGATCAATGATTAATTAGGGTTTATAGGGATATTTTGTTACTACTTAATTTCTCGGCAAGGGCTGGTGCGGGCAAGGGTCGGGGTGGGGGCGACTTTAACGTTAGTCGGGTGGTCGCGAATTCAGGCTTCCGCGACAGCGTAGAAGCGGGCCCCGGCGGCGGGGTCGATATGTCGATTAGGACCTCGAAACCTACAAAGTCCTACTAGTTATAGGTATGGACTAGAAAAAAGCAGTGATAACCTAGTGGTTGAACGCTTGCCTTCCATACAGGAGGGTCTGGGTTCAATCCCGGCCCGCACCTCTGGGTTTTCACAATCATGTGTGGATCAGAATTTGATTATCATTTATTTATTTATTTATTTAAACTTTTATGTATATTGAGTATACATAAGGGCGGACTTAATGCCATGAGGCATTCTCTACCAGTCAACCTTTGGGTTAAACAAAGCACTTCGAAAGAAGTATAAAAGCAAAGCTATATCTAATGTTAAAAAAGACTGAATTAAAAATAGGAATACATACATATACTAATATAAAAATAGATACTATATTATATTACATAATTATAAATAGTTAAATAGAATACATAAAAATATCTGATATAAATATTAACTCTAATGACGAAGACAAAACTGATTAGGATTGTAACAATTTCAGGAAGTATTGACGCACTTTACGTCTAAACGCGAATTTATTTGGAGCTTTCTTTATATCAAGAGGAAGCGCATTCCAGAGTTTTATTGTTGAAATTTACATTAACGGTGAAGGAAAAATAGTCCCTATTCTGTTATACAAGCATTGAAAGGAAACCTGCACACTTGAAAGGGCTCTAAAAAAATCTTAATAGTGCGTGTAGTTTGCCAATCCGTACTAGGACAGCGTGGCGTACTGAGGCTTAATCTTTTTCATCATGAGAAAAGGCCCGTGCCCAGCAGTGGGACAGTAATGAGCTGATTATGTATAGGTATATCTATCTGTTAAATACCATACATCAACAGCCGGCTCATTAAGGTCGTCTTTTCACAACTACGCACAGTGCCTCATCCAGCCCAATACATACAGCGGTCTGTCCAAACTGATAAATGGCCAAATGGCCCTAATTGAATATTAAATGTAGCTTACTAGAGGCAACATGACAGCCGGACTCAGGTCGTGAATACGGTCACCCTACTTACGGATTAGGTACTACTTAAACTCATCGGTTCAGGCAAAATAATTATCTGTCTTAAATAGACTGATTTAAATTTCGCTTCTGAAGCCTTAAATTCCCCCTACGAAGTGTGTAAGGAATGATAACTTTTAAAAAATGTATGTTTTGAGACCTTTTTAATTAATTAATTTATTATGGTTACAGTAATGTGCAAACGTTCTAAATTAACAGGTCTAATAATAAGTGGGCAAGTAATTACATGTGGTGTAACAGTGTTTGTAACTGGATGCGCGCATTTTTAACCATGTAAATTTAAAGTACATGATTTATATAATTTTCAGGAAGAAATGATGTTAGCGGGTAAAGGAGAAAATAGATGAATACATAAATG
Organism: Diloba caeruleocephala; assembly: GCA_947459985.1. NCBI lineage: Eukaryota > Metazoa > Arthropoda > Insecta > Lepidoptera > Noctuidae > Diloba > Diloba caeruleocephala. The sequence goes on along the minus strand of OX381617.1, from coordinate 9,624,309 downwards.
ATTATAAAATCTACACTATTTAAATACATAAGATAAACATGAATATGAATACGAATATGTCCACGAGAAGAGACACTCGTAGTACTACTTAAGAAGTCTTTTTAATAACTCCTTATTATTATTTAATACCCTTAGTATTAAATTACCCAATGATCTTGATGGTTTGGTCTTTGTACTAGTATTTGTTACTTTTCCGCCATCTACCGATATACGACCATGCTACAGCAAAAAGAGATTCTTTTGCCTTATATTCAGATGAATATAAGGTAAAATCAAAGATATGTCGCAGTGATATCGTTGTTTTTGCCTATTTTAATAGCTCTCTGAAACATTTTCTAATAATTAAAAATTTACGATGATGAGTTTTGCCAGTAATTTTAAATATACATAACATTATCAGCCCATTACTGTCCCACAGCTGGACACGGGTCTTCTCTCACGATTAGAAAGGTTAGGCCTTAGTCCATCATGCTGGTCTAGTGTGGGCTGGCAGACTACACACACCATTGAGAACATTTTGTAACCCTCTCAATGTATCTCTCTCAAGTTTCCTCACGATGATTTCCGTTACATTTAACGCAAGTTATAATCAAATTCTGATCCGCACTTTAATCCGAAAAGTCAAAGGTGCGGGCCGGGATCGAACTTAGACCCTCCAGTTATCTTATTTAACATTAAGTATTACTATATTATACGTAATATATTCTGACGGTCTGATGAAGACCAGGAAAATCCTTACCGGATCTTAGTGACGGAAAGTTTTCAACAGTTATCTAAATTAACACGGTTGCTGCTAATTGCATGATAAATACTAAAGGCTTGATGATGACCAGGTTAATGCCTTCCCTGATGTTAGTAACGAAAATATTCAGATAACCTAGCTTTAACAGTTACACCTTCGAACGCCGCAACTAAAGTCTAGACTATTCATAAGTCGGTTTATCAGGTGGGAACGAATTCCGTGACAAGAGAATTAAATAGAGTTCATTTTCTAGCTAGGTACTTAATAAATATTACAATATGTAGATTAAAATCTGCTAATGACTCAAACATTATAAATACCTCAGTCTATCTAAACCTAATTCAATAGAATTCGAAATTCGAAGTAAAATTATACCAAATTATTCAACTGATTACTTCTCTATTTTGACGATGGTCATCGGGCATTAAATTGTAAGAGTTGGTGTTGTAAGTTGAACTATATCACAATGAAGAAGATTACCATGAGTACTTGCTACTGCTTTTAAGAAGACAAGTTATGCTGATGCTTCAACTTACTTGCTATTTCTTGGGCTTAAGGAGTTTGTTCCGAGTCTAAATGGAAGTGAGCAGTCTGAAGTGGAATATTTGCCCTCTACCCTTATCTAACAACACATAAAGAAAAATTAAGGGACCCATTATTCGAAGTATGAAGTGAAAAACCACAAAGCTATAAGTGAATCGATGTACGGAGTGGCTGCTGTCACTGATTAGTCAACATCTTTAGTAAATTGTCATTTTAAAATCATTATCGTGCTTTGGTGACGTTAGTTTCCAAGTCCGATATTGATGTCATGTCAGATAAGTTGGTGGCGCTGTATTTACCCTAATCTCTCATACAAGTATCCTGGTATATGTATGCTCTATGGAAACTTCCTGACGGCCGGGTGTCGGAATCCTTAATGAAAAATAATACAGCGTCGTATATTTTCAGTATTAAGTTATAATAAGGGTAGTGCTCCTGTTCTTTTATGAGTTCTTTGCCGAGTTTTGGCGGCATTTTCTGGCAGAACATCTGTTTTAATATTGATTAAAAGAGCAGTACGATATGAATTTCGAATGAAGTCACGAGCATTAGAGAATATTACCACGAATATTCCACGCTTGGAGAACGGATGATTGATCTAAGTATTTTATTATTAGGGTATCGAGGGATACCCACGGGTCGAGAAAAGGCAGCGTACTTCTCTGGAAAAAATAAACAGGTACTCGTCACTAAAGGTATTTTATCTATCATCTACGTGATGTATCAAATTACTCCCTCAAGTTATCCCTAACAACTCCTAAAAGAAGGATATTTTACTACCATTCAAACATAATCTGTACCTACTATTTATTCTAAGGGATCTAATTTTACTGCCATTTAAACATAATCTGTACCTACTGTTTATTCTAAGGTAATAGAATTTCACACCATAAAGGTGATGTCTACAAAAGCGTCTTGCCTTCCGAGTTTCGCTTTATTTGTTATCAAATTACGCAGCATCAAAATTAAACTTTTTGGAATATCTGTACAACTTGCTTATTGAGTTCGTTAAGCTGACATTTTGCTTTCAAATATCAAATTTGAGAACATTATTTGTGGATATTCCTTATCCTCCTACCTTTTCCATCTGGGAAAAGTTGTAATTGTTTCCTGGAAAAATAAGGTTTATTTAATTTGAAATTTCATGTGTCCTGGGTAACGTGGGTGGATCTATAAAAGGCTATTGGAGCAGACGAGTTTGAAAGACGGAAGTCATATAGGTTTGGTGAGAAGTTACTGATCGCAGATGTTATTATAACACATGTGTACTAAAATCCACATTCCTCTAACGCGTGCTGATAAGTATGGTGGTATTATATGAGCATACTTCGTTTCTATGATTCCAGAAAAAAATAACAACTCATCTCCATCCATGGGGGTCGCAAAACCGACTAAGGATTGATTGGATCAGGAGGATAGGCAGCAGCATCATCTCGTGTACTAATAATAGTTACATACTGCGAACACCAATCCCCCTGCCAAGCATGGTGATTACTGGAATATCTCCTCTAACCGCTCATTGCAGTCGCGTTGATTGGGACCCATATGTTCAGTAGTGGACGTTTATGGGCTGATGTGTGACGTTAGTTAACTTTGAGGGGGATAAATGTTTAGCAGCAAAACTAAAATAACCGGCTTCTATAGTAGTCAACGTCAGTTCAACAACACGGTTGGCGCAAAGTTTAAGCAGGCTTTCAGCGCTACATATCACAGGTTCGATCCCCGCACGGGTCTGGGATTTTGTGTGTTTGAGATTTACATATGTCAGTATAATGTACTCACGATACACGATCAATACTAGTGTGTAATATTGTTTAATAAAAGAAGAAGTTTGCACTATTCTTCAATAAATAATATTACAGTCTGAATCAAGGAGGACGGATATAAAAAAGTTTGTCAAAAAAATCATAACTCATAGGGAAGGCGTGGTGATAAATTAAAGCCATTCCCAAAAAGAATAACGTTTTCATGTTAACCTGATTGAAATGGTCACTTTGGGATTTTTTGGGGATTATTATTTATTTATTTTTGCTTATCCCATAAGGGATTTGATATTGGGTTAATAATTTTACTACGTACTTTAGAAAGTTACCTAATACTCAACATCATTTGAGAATGAAAGGAGTATTTTAGGTAATGCAGCATTGCGTTAAATAATTTTGTTGGAGATTCACCATACATTTAAAATTTACCACTGAGATAAATATATTATTGTCAGATATCTCAAACACTTTACACTGAATAAATTTTGCTTAAATTATATTAAGATGATAACAAAGAATCTTTCTGTAATTAACTTACTTAGTTTTAGTAAAAGTGCTTTAGATATCTGACAAGTCGATGAGAATCTGAATCGAAGTCTTAAGTAGTTTGTAAAAGTACTATTCGAACTCGGACAATGAGCCATTGAAGTCGTCAACACTACTGAAAAGACAGTCATTTACATGTTTATTGGAAGATGTTTTTTGTTTAAAAATATCAATTAAGTCTTTTCTCTTAGCTTTACGCTATACTAGCTACCCGCTGCGGCTTCACATGGAGAAGCTAAAAGCGTATTTGCTGTTATTTGCCACGATGTTTTCCCGAGGCAAAATATAGCCTACTTGCCTGAGAACTATGCTATCAACATTTTTTTTTAAACGTTGCCCCACCCGATGATTTCTCCTGTGTCGTGGGTTCAACAAACACAAATTCCACACACAATACACCAACCCGGAACAACTACCTGCAGATCGTACAAATAATTTTTCCGTGCGGGAATCGAACCCACGACCCGGTGCGCAGCAGCCGACTGTATCAGCCACTGCACCAACCGTGCCTCAAACATACAAATCATAACAGTGACAACCGAACGGTATCGTACGAGGCAGCAACTCTTCTAGTGCCTTTCCACCGTTGAACATCTTAGCGGAGAAGGATACGTGTGTCTACGATCTGCACCAGAGCGGTGAAAGCAGGCCTGAAGGGGCGTTTGGTAGGCTGAGGTAGCTGGCTCGGTGGCGTACACTGGAGAAATGGTGAGACTACTTTAGGTTACAGTTACAAGCGCGTCGTCGAGATCGTCCGGCCGCTCTTCAGAACTTGGTACAAAAGGAGCGAGCGCGTCACCTACCGGTTGACTCAGGTATTCACCGGTTGTTTCGGTGGGTTCCTGCACTGACCATGAATTTGATTTATAAAAAAGTGACATCCATAGCATCAATACTAGAAATAAAGAAAATCCTTTAATGGTAATGACCAGGCTCCAAAAAGATGTGTACCTAATTCATTAAGGTGCCAAAGTATACGTCCCAACCAGATCACAAGTAATATTAAAAGTCTTAATTTTAATCAATTGGATTATAGTTTATTTTATATAATAAAATAATTGCGAATACGAGTACCATATAGGCTAGTTATAAACACTTAGAACACTCAATATCTGTCTGGTGGTTTTGGTTATTCATAAGAGGTAATATGAATACACAAATGTCATGATGATGTCATGCATATTGTTGTGCGACGGGTCGGTGAGCTTCGTAAAATAGGGTTGAGCTACACGATGGCTGATTTATGCTTGTAATCAGACAGGACAGGTTATTCCAAAACGGCTATGGATCTTTCATCATTCATGACGTTGCCTAACATTTTTCTCAAATAATAGGTATTGTATCTAAATATGTCTGAACTTTAATAACCTTTGAGTTTGTTTACGGCATTCCTTCTCACAGACAGGCAGTAAGTAATACGGCTTCATCAAAATTTATTGACGAGTAAAAGTACTACTAAAATAAAGATCATTTAATTTCATAAGAAAACATCACCACTCCATCTCCCTCTGTGGATGTCTGAAGGCGACTCTGAGACTCTAAACCAGAGGAATGGGCACCAGCTTCCCTTAAGTGGAATAGCCGCCATTCTGCGCTCACCACTCGGTGTCAGCAGCAGTAAACGTACTTTGGCTTATATGTTGCCCGGAGGATAAAGATAAAAATATTTTTATTCATATACAGGCACTTATGAATAGTCAAGGCTTTAGTTGCCGCGTTCCAAGATGTTGATTTCCTATGGAGAAGAACGGGCAAGAAACTCCATGGAATTGTTACAGTAAAGTAGGTTATGATAGTGATATCACTAACGGTCATGATCGTAATAAGAGCCCTTGATGTCATTCTTTTAGGAGATAAATATTGAGACCTTGAAGTTTATCTCCACCAAACGATTACATCAAACTTTGATCCGAGTGCGGCGCGACCCACTTAACTCCCAGACTTTCAAATTGATATAGGACAGTAATATTAGCAAATAATCTAGTAATAGCTTACTAGATTGCTAACTTCGACGTTATAAAGTTTCAAACATTTTCTCTTTCACTACTTAAGACATATCGAAGTCAACTTTTCAAATTCATCAAGTGAATTTGTTCAAGTTCTAATCGCAAAGTCCAAGATCTGAATCACGAGCGCCATTTATGATCAAAGTTTTGGTGTTTGTGCACCGCAGACAATGCGACCCTGTCCCTTGACGACGTTAAAATAATAATGGTCTCATGTAAGGTTAATTATTTACGTGACAGCCCTAAGAATCTACTAAATTGTTTAGTTGACATACAAATTACTGAGTGATTCGCGATAATGGAACGCTTGGAATATCATTATTATGTTTAACTCAATTATTTACCGAGCCTAAAATAAAGCTAGTACATAAATATAAAGGCTTTTTCACTCATATATGGAAAAGCATTGTTTACACCAACCCTGTTATTTAGTATAGACCAAGCGGATGTACTTCGTTCAGTCATCGAAGCTTTAAAAATTATGTAAATGCAAATTCATTTGGAACTTTATTGATATATTTCGAATGAAAAAAGTAACGCATTTTCAGCATAATGAAATAACTCATAGGCTAATGTCAAGCTAAGACTTCAGGCCGCCTAGTTTGGAAGGCTTCTTAAAAGATTTTTATAGTCGAAGTTTTTGCCCATAAATGTAAGAAAAGTTTCATAAAACGTTTAAATTTCTTCTTTATACATATAATATCTTGGCAGAATTGAAACAAAAGGATGGCTAAGTGAAATTTTTATTCGCTTGGTGGCTTTTTTTGGGAAAACAAAAAATTTATGACGCGGGAGACGTTGACTAAGCGTTGCCCAAATAATAGACCACAAGACAGAAACTTCCGATAGTGGATGTGTTAAAAGGCGCCTATGGGTTTGTATAAACAGGATGGGAAACATCATCCTCCTGTGTGCTTACAAAAACACACTGTAATCACCAATCCGTCTGCCAAGCATGTTGAATTTGGCATAATGGGCATACCACTCATTATAGTGATAATTGAGAAACCCATGTTTAGCAGTAGAAGTTTACGGGCTGATGTGTTTGTCACAAGATACCGGGACCAATACAATTTAAAACGCGTCACCTCCACGATAGAAGAAGAATACGTAGCAGCGTAGTATTTAGTTTTAAAAGCTACGTAGCTTTTCTTTTATTTATTTAAAACTAAATGTACGAGTATTAAAATAGTATCCTTAACATTTATGTGTATTTCAGTTCCCATTGAAATGTCTCTTTTGTGAGTAAATTGAGTAAATTGACTTACACATTCAAAGCATGGAACGTTTTAACAATCTCAAAAGGCATGATTATTTTGGCTCGGTGGTTTTCTTCAAAACGTCGTTCTAGTGATTAATGTTACAGTATGTGTAGGGAGTGGGCAATTAATAAACAACCCGGTAAAGTTAACTCTATACAGAATTTCTGTTCGGAAACTAACTAAATACAGAGATTTAGGTCACCATAATCCCACTCCTGAAGTGGCTGCATGGGAAGATTAGTGCGGTAACTTAGTTTTAAATATAGCTAACCTATTGTGTTGGACAAAGGTCACTTAATACTGTAATTGTTTGTGAAAAGTTACATTGCAGTTTGGCTTACTTGATATTGTTATAACACGGACTTAAATCGTGATGTTGGAAAGAATAAGAGCTGGGTAACAAATGAATTCAAAATCAGTAGGTACAAAAATAAACAATCATCAATATAAAAACATTATAATGTAACACTCTTAATATAGTAATTTAGTAAGGTCGGGAGCAATCACGACTGAACCATGTCACAATATCATCGAACACATAATCTTCTGGGACCACCGACGCGTCGGAGAACGGATCTGATGGTGGCGTCCCGGAATCTCCTGATAAACCACCCGAACTCGGATAGGAGTGCGTCGCAGTCGGGTGTTTATAATTCTGTTCATACGTCACTTCTCCAGCTGAATTCCAAGTCATCCTTTGAATTTGTCCATGCCACCTCACCACGACCGAAGGATAAGGATCACCGCCTTGCAAAGTCCTGAACTTGCACGGAAAATTTAAAGGCTCTCTTTCTTTCACGGACGTTGCGTCTGGTACCACGACGCTTTCATCCCTCGTCGCGACTCTGCCCTCGCATAACTCAAAAATGAATAATAAAAACAGAGGAAATAAGTATTTCATCTTGTCGGACTGAAATGACACTGCAGAATGAAGTAAGTTTATGTAGACCGTTACGTTTCACCGCGCGTAAACATCATTAGATAAGGAGGGTAAGAGTCAAGTTAATGTGTTTGTGTAAGATAAAACTATCGCTTTATATCACTGCCAAATGTCGAGTTTAATGTTTTTATTCACGATAGTAAAGCTGGTGGCATCTATAATTTCATCGTGTTTTAACATGAAAAAGTGATTATTCCCTTATTCTGTGACCTTCTTATTATGTGATCATGCACGCGATCGTAATATCTCGAGCATAAATTATATCCAAAGCAAGCAGGCCCCAGGTTTAAGTAGAACGGACACGAGTGACAATTGACGGTTGATTTATTGCTAGTGGAAATGGAATATCAGTTTTTTTTTTTCATACAACCTGGTGACGAGACGAGCGAGTTATTCACCTGGTCATGCCTGCCCATAACATTTGTAATGCTACCCAGTACTAATCATGCGATCATGCGACCACACTGCGCTTGTCATCTCGAAATATTAGTTATTTAGTCTCTTATACCTAGTAATTTCACTAGTCACAGTGCCCTTTTAGCCGGAATATGGTATGATGATGTTGAAAGTTTTAAAACCATTGCGGCGACTATCTGGCATTGTGTTGGTACTCAACTCGGACTCTAGCAATAGGAAATCTACCACCAGTAAAGCCAATGGTCAGCGCCGATAAATATCTGCAATTTCCGTTATTTCCGTTGTGCAGTGGTAACGATGGAGAAGTATTTCTTATGATTTACTATATTAAAATTTTGATGTTTTTATATTAGTAGCATACTCCTACGAATAGTCTTTGACTAACTTTAAAATGCGTTGAAATTCTCTTTTGATGTGTTCGGCATCGTCTATTACAAGAAACACAAGATAAATGTTTTTAAATTAGTACGAAAATTCATGGTTTCGGTTGGTTCAATAACCTTGAAGTTATCGGAGTAATATGAATTATTCTGACAGCATGATCAGTACCAACATCGGCACTTGGCGTCTACGATCAGCTTGGACCCTAAAATCGACTAATATATAAGATAAATAATATTTTCAAGTCAATAATTCATGCTGTTACAAACAAATATCGTCATTATTGCGTATTGCATAGTACTCTAAATCCTAAATATAAATGTTAATACAGCAATACAAACTTTAAAACCCATTCCAAATTTATACAATTAAAGCTTTCTGAAGTAGCAAAGGAAATTTTCACCTACACTCAGGAGATTAACGCAGAGAGTCTGCCCCAATAGCGCGATTTCCAAGGAAAGTTCAGATCGTGACTTACTATAGTTTGGTCCATAAAGCGTCGTGGTTCCACGGCTAAGTTCACCGGCTGAGAGCTTAAAAGGAAGCTCCTGAATGTTCGAGAAATAGTTTCAATTTGTTGAAAATCCTTGCTTCTTATATCGTAAGATTCGATTTTCGAGAATCGATAGGTGTCGTGAAGCAATATTGAGCAATTTATCTTTATCATCATCATGTGAGCCTTAAAGCGTCCACTGCTTAACATGGGCCATGGACCATGTAGTACCATCACACTGCAATTATCAATTCGTCTGCCTAATATACTAATTATAGCAATTTCACGTGTGACCTGATATCGTTAAGATCATTGGGTGGCCATGGCGTAACGCAGGAGGAAACTGTGACTATCCTCTTAATAAAATCTTGGTCACAAAGAACGGGTCCTCCAAAAAACATTCTTATTCTTAGCTATGAACCGCAAAGTCATATGTTTTGTATTATATTATTGTACAACCAATAACATGTAAATGTAAGTCTAAATGTAAAAAGTAGAATCGATACTTAATAATAATCAAACATCAGTATTGACGGCACGGTTGGTGCAGTGGCTGATAAAGTCGACTGCTGCGCTCCGGATCGCGGGTTTGACTCACGCACGTAACTAATATTTATATGCTGTGCGGTAGTTGTTCTGGGTCTGGGTGTATTGTGTGTGAAATTGATGTCTGTAAATGCACCCACGACACAGGAGAAATCATAGCTTGAAACGCTTGAAAAAACAAATCGGCTGTAACTATCAAATTGCAGGGCAAACGCCTTTTCTCTTACAGAGAAGAAACGAGCATTGATCGCCACGATTGTTCAATGCATATTAGCGATTTCAGATGATTAGATCCAGGATACCACGATACTCTAGGTTACTATGACAATCAATCAATCAATCAAAATATACTTCAGACTATTTTTTTTCTTACTTAATTGGACGTCGCTTTTTACTAGTCAAAGACACTAGAAATTTTGGGCACTTTAAGTTCACTTACTTAATAGGCTGTAACAAGTCATATTTTGTCGCAGAAAGGCGCTATGTGTAACAAAAAAAACTAACGCTGGTTCCGCAGGATATTGTCGCAGACGGTTTGCGACAGTCGTTAATCGAGGAGACGCAACGTATAAATAAATGAGCGTCATAGTAAAAATATTTTGTAACTGTCAAATTGCAGGGCAAACGCCTTTTCTCACACAGAAATGAAACAATGTTACGCTTGTTCACTGCATGATAGTGACTTCAGACTATTCAATCCAGGGTACCGCGATATTTTAAGCTACCACGACAATATCAATCAAAATATACTTTTTCATTTATTTGGATGTCGCTTTTTATTTGTCAAAGGCACTAGAGTTTTTAGGCACCTTAGGGTCACTAACAGAAGAGACAGAAACAAGTCATATTTTCTCGATGATTTACGCTATGTAGATTACATTGTAAAACGAATGTGTTAACGCTCGTGCCGCATATTTAACATAGTTACGGCACTGAACGTGATAATTATAATTGTTGGAATTCTCTAGAACGTCTTGAGAATAAGATTCTAATGCAGTCATGTTAATTTCGCTTTCCGATTTGAAACCTCGAATGGTTTTGTTTAGGATTTTATGGATTACTATTTTTTTTACTATTATACTATACTACAAACTGTAACCACATACATGGTTACAGTTTACAGACATACATTTCACGTATACCAAAATCAAACAACCATCGGTAGGTCACACACTTTTTTTCATGCTTGGATTGAACCACTGACATGAAATGCAGAAAGCTACTCGCTTAATCACTGCTCCGTGCCACCAAACATTCTACAAAGGATTAACACTGTTTCAAAACCGGTTTCGCTAAACACTGTTTTAAAAATTTGTGGTTAGGTAATAACCACGTGTTCAACCTGAGCTTAAGTTTTTTGTAGTGAAACAAAATGTGTTTTATGGCAAATTGGCAGTAATTCATCTTTTATGTAATCGATATACATATAAGCAGAACACCAGGGGAAGAAAGTCACGTCCTCTCCAACCATGTCCGTCGTTTAATGAGGTCTATATATCATATTATACATGTTGACATGTGACCCAGGCAGCTGGGTACAGAGACTCCTTGATTTACCAGCAGAGGAATAGTGCAGGGCTTTGGGTAGCATAATGGACCCAATGGGGATGCAGTGCGTTCGGCTTTTGCGGGAGCCCTTGAGAACCATTACAGAATAGAACAAAATTACACTGATACTTAGATAATTAAAAAAAAAATTACCACGAAAAAAATACCTACTATTACATCAAAAATAAACATATTATTTGATTTCATCACAGCTTTACCCAAGTAAACACACAAAACTAACGGTATTGACTTACACGTGCAGATTTTCTTCAATAAAAACAGACATCAAATAACTTGTCGATAGACGACATACAACTCGACTAGTCATCCCATCCCTAGTTATGGTCAAGATGACACTAAACATAAAGAAACCATCACATCTCCAATCCGAATACGATAGGGCAATATATCCGAAGTGAATCCACTGGGACTAAGAATCCGGAAAGCAAATAATATTTTATCTTATTTTCTCTACATTTGCTCGGTTTACTCGTCATTCATTTATCGGAAAACTTTTCCAGATAGCGCTTAGAAAAACGGTACACACTGTACGAATGACAATTTCCCGTGTTTGTTCTTTCTTTGTCCTTGACCTTTAATTGGTCCAACGTTCGATCTTGATTAAACACTTAAGTTTGTTTGCCAGTGCTCCACCAAATAATTGAAGACAAAGTAGACACATAGTACCTCAAATTAGTGCTTTGTCACTCCTGAAAATTGGTTTGTACTTTGTAAAGTGAAATGTTCCAATTCATCAAAAGCAAAGCTAAAATAAATTTGCTTTTATTTTATTAATGCTGATGTCTTTTGGTCGTGATTACATTTTGCTATACATTAACTTTAAATGTATTTCAACGTACCATCTACTAATATTGAACTCGTAAAAATATATACATATTATATGTTTTCAAAAAAGTACATTAATATAAGATGTGCCGTGTGGTGCCGGCTCAGAATGCCACCACCCCATCTCCTCTCATGGGTGTCGTAAAAGTCGACTAAGGGATTAGCCGGAGGATGGGCAGCAGCGTCCTTCGAGTACATTAACAACTCAACTGCGATCGCCAACCCGTCGGCCAAGCGTGGCGATTATGGCAAAACCCCCCAATGAGCCCACAACACATCCATATCGGTCGTTGTGGACATCTTTGGGGGAGGCCTGTGTCCAGCAGTTGACTTCATTCGGCCGAAATGATGAATATAAGATAATGTGAAACATATTTAACAACACAACGTAACATTGCACTTTAATTTTAAAAACCAACTTGAGTTGGAACATTGAAATTAAATTCCACTTGAACAGGGCATTACGGTTACTATTTTTGACCAGGTTTATTTTTGCACCTTTATTTTTGTACCAGCAAGGTAGACGCGACAATTACATGGTACCAGCACCTTTTATTTATTATACCTATTTAGGTATCAACAATCGTTAGCATGCCATGTGGTGCCGGCTCAGAATGCCACCACCCCATCTCCTCCCATGGGTGTCGTAAAAGTCGACTAAGGGATTAGCCGGAGGATGGGCAGCGGCGTCCTTCGAGTACATTAACAACTCAACTGCGATCGCCAACCCGCTTGCCAAGCGTGGCGATTATGGCAAAACCCCCCAATGAGCCCGCAACACATCCATATCGGTGGCTGTGGTGATCTTTGGGGGAGGCCTGTGTCCAGCAGTGGACTTCATTCGGCCGAAATGATGAATCGTTAGCAAGTCGAACAAGCCAGGGCATTAAATGAACTGAGCAACTTACCAAACATGTTAACTCGAGACCCAATTCCACAGTTAGCAACTCAGGTGTCTCAATGTTGGTTTGTACTTTGTGTTCCTAAGGTGAGAGTAAATGTTGGCGTTTGTGTACCGCAATCAGGTTGAGATAGGGTTATTGTTCAAGCCAGCCAAAATACTACAATGTGACGCCGTAAGAATACTTTAGGTGCAATTAAGGTAGATGATATGTATGTATTTTCATATAATGTGTAGTGTAGTGCTTTTTTTAGTAGAACAGCTGAAACTAAAACGGCTTGAACATGATATATCAGGGTAATGCGACCTTATTATTTAATCTTCTTCATTTTGTGGCATTAAACTCTACTCTCTACTGTTACTCTTTCACAAATATGTAGGAACCTCGATGGCCCTGTTGGTTGTCTCATTTGTAGTTTCGAAGGTGCAGGTGATCGTGTATGTTGGGCACTGTATAGTCTCATTATTCCTGGGAGTTACGAGTCCCACTCTGCGCACAGTATAGCACATAGCGAGGCTTTGGGGGTTCTTTTCCAATCCCTGCGGGATGAGGGTGAGGGTAGCCTCTTTAAGGTGACCCCTGTAAGATATTATGTGTGATGTATGATAATAGGCGTGGCATCAATATGCAACTCCAAAGTCTTCATTCTCGAGAGCCTGGATCGACAATGTGGCACTAAACCGAGGTGGTTTTATTCGGTAAGGGTCTGACATACTCTTCACCCCTCTCCTCAGGCGCATCCAAAGATGCACGAAAAAAGGGGCTCCACATTCACAACGTGCATGAGACGAGTCAATTAAACCTCATTATAATGGGTGCTTGCTTCCATGCAGAGGGTGGCAACTTTGTGTTCTGTTTCCTCTTCTTAATGCGACTAGCTATTTTGTAGCGAACGTCTGGTGGAGTTTGACCTGCGAGTGTCATCTGAATCAAAAGGGTAGTAGGTTTTAAGCATTATTTTCGAAAGGTATCTTTCAGCGCCATTGATGCTCCCCAGGTGGTGTGGGTAAGGCCTCTTAGCAAGTTTTTCCTCGTACCAACTTTTTGCTTTGTTTTTAAGCAATGGGATTTGTAGTACAAAGGATAATGCTCACTTTTCATAGAAGCCCTGGTCCACAGTGAACACTGATAAACAGTTTCAGAATGATAGTTTAAGTTGTTATACACTCCTTCTAGTACTTATGGCTTAAGAAAATAAGTCGCCCTTACGAAATAAATAGACATGTTTACATTTTACATTCGATTGAATTTTTCACAAGCACATGATAAGATAAGATAAAGATAAAAATATTTTTATTCGTGTAAAACCATTTATAGGCACTTATGAATAGTCAAGACTTTAGTTGCCTCGTTCCAAGGTGTAGATTTTCTATGGAGAACAACGGGCAAGAAACTCCATGGTAACTCTTTTTAAATCATATTGGTACAATGTTCTCGAAATGATGGGAATGTGAGGACAATGCAGTAGGAAAGAGTCTAAACTTCTTAAAAAGTCTACACTAAACAAGCTCGATTTGAATATTCACCAGAGTTTTTGATTCAATTGTCATGACAGCATTAAGATGACCAATCCCAACAGACGGCACTTGTTCACGAGCATGACGCATGCATCAGCGTCGCTCAGCTCAACCATATTGTAGGGAAACTTAGTGACCCGACATACAACGCCACCATAAGCAGGACAATTGAGCGAGCATGACATATCTAAACTGCCAGACAAATATCACGTCAATAAAACAAAATAATTGAACAGCCCACATGGTACTCGCACTATTACAGTATCAAATCTAAATGCATAAAATGAACATAAAAATAAATTACATAATGTTATGTAGAATAATGAAATGTCATTATATGAATTAATATAATCCATTATAGGAAAAAACGCAATTTAAATGTCAAATTAATTAAAAGTACTGGTTTTAGATACAGAGATACCAGGAATGTCAATATAAGCCTATGCACATCAAAGCGGCTCAATCCCAAGCATTTTTGTCGTCCATATAGTCTGTTACGTTATAGAAAGCTTTTCTACACAGCTTCTGTTTTATAGTGGACTTGAATTTATTAACGCTTAGTTTTTGAACATGGCTTGGGATTTTATTGTAAAAACGTACACATTGACATTTAAATGATTTGCTTATTTTTTGCTCTGGAGCCTAGTGGCAGGAACAACGAGTTTGTGTTTGTTCCTAGTATTAAAACTATGGGTATCACTGTTCTTTGCAAGGAGAGAGATATGAACATACAAAACATTTTCGTAAATGTATTGAGATCATTATATTAATCTTTTTAAATTGCTCCCATAGTGAATATTTAGAGCTTAACTTATAAATTGACCGATAAGCTCGTTTTTACAGCACAAAAATAGTTTGAATATCGGCAGCATTCCCCCACAACAGAATACCGTACGACATTACACTATGAAAGTAACCAAAATATACTAATCGGGCTGTTTCTATGTCTGTTAAATAACGAATTTTCATTACCGCGAATGCTGCAGAGCCTTTTCGACAATTTAAGAATGTGTGCGCCCCACTGCAGCTTAGAATCTAAAGTAATACCTAAAAACACTGCGGTGTCCACAAGATCCAACTCCGCGCCATTCATTAATACACTGGTGTTTACCGTTTTAGCATTAGGTGTTGTGAATTTCATACATTTAGTTTTTGTCTCATTCAAGACTAAATTGTTAACATTAAACCAGTGGAATACTCTAGAGATAGCGTTATTTACATGGTCAGATGCCAGATGCCAGATGTTGGCGTTTAAGTTTAAATAAAAGTGATGTGTCATCTGCAAACAACACTATCTCATGATTATCCTTCATGATGTAAGGTAGGTCATTTATGTATATAAGAAACAAAAATGGGCCAAGAATTGAGCCCTGCGGTACTCCCATTTTGACCACAGACCCAGGAGATCGCTTTCCATTTACATCAACTGTCTGAATTCTATTATTCAAATATGAGACCAGAAGATCCAGTGCAAAATCCGTACTACCATAGTGAAGCAATTTCCTGATCAATATTTCGTGGAAAACACAATCAAATGCCTTAGACAAATCACAGAAGACGCCCAAGGCATCATGTGAGTCCTCCCAAGCGCCGAAAACATATCCTAAGAGTTCAACACCAGCATCAGTTGTTGAACGACCCTTTGTAAATCCAAATTGTTTGCAAAGTAATAATTGATACTTATAAAAAAAGGCTTGTAATTGATTCAACATCAATTTTTCAAAATTTTTACTAAATGTCGGTAGCATTTAAATAGGTCTAAAACTACTAGGGTCAGATGTACTACCTGATTTCAACAAAGGAATTATTTTTCATAAAATCAGGAAATTATCCACAGTCAATACATTTATTAAAAATTAGAGCCAATTCAGGTGCAACAATGTCAATAATTGATTTGGCTACGTTAACAGAATTTCCCCAGAAGTCTGCAGTTTTTGTTGACATTTAGAGTATTAAAGGTTCTTATTATATCTTTAGAATTAACATGAACGAATTGAAATTCGTTACTGCAAAAATTTACATTTTCTTTAAGTAAAGTTTCTGCTACAATAGCGGAAGAGTTTAATGATTAAGTAGTTGAAATGGGAATGTCAGTAAAAAAATGTTCGAAAGCCATAGCAACTTGTATATCTGACTTAATTATTTTATCGTCAATAATTAAGTTATAGTCACCGTTCCTGCTATTAACTTTTGCAGTTTCACTACTAATAACATTCCAAGTCATTTTAATTATGTCATTACTATTTTTAATTTTGGAACTCAAATAACGAGATTTTGCTATATGACAAATTCTTTTAAATAATTTAGAGTAATTTCTAACGTAAAGATTAAATTTATCAGTATTAATATATTTTCCTTCATCATATAGCTCGTAAAGTCTCTTTCTACTTATATGAATTCCAACAGTAGCCCATTCACTAAAGGTCGCATTGCCATTAACCGTGATCGTCTTGGGGATAAAAGTTGCATTGAATTCTTTACAGTATATATAAAAAAATACATTATATAGTTTATTTGGGTTATTGTTGTATGATAAAAAAGGTATTTTACTACTTAGTCTATTTCGAAATGCTTGTTTTATACAGTGACTGTTAATCACTTTAAAATTATATATACATATTTTATACATTAATTGTTGCTTTTAAAGCTAATTTACTCGTCGTATTATTCAAATTGTCAATATTTGAATAAAATTCATACGTTATATATGAATGTTTTTTTAGAATGACGGTTTCCATTTCATAATAATAGTAAAACATCGGTATAGTGATATCTTAGGCAGAGTTCAATAGATTGTTGAACTAAAACTGTTACATATGTTCGCGACGCAACCACAAAACCCACGACATGATGTTTACACACATAGCAACAGCGCTCGCGACATAACTCACGATGTACATACGTAGTTTTAGAATAATATTATTAGAATATACATATAAGATATTTAGATAAGTCAAACATGTACATTTTCGAAAATTTGTAAAAAAGTAACTTTTGCCTACTAGTCCTAGACACCCCATACAACAATGATTAGTACTTAGATTTTGTCAAAACTAACCCTATGTACTAGATTTAGACTAATGTAAGCCAGAAAAAGGGGATTCCCCTTAGTTAACCACGCCCTCAGCCCACAGATAATGTATAATCGTAGAAAACTAGCATCACTACTGTTTTTAGCCACTGGGCCTAAACTACGCTCTGTATTAACTGCATAAACATAATTTATAAGAAAATAACAACAACAGTTGGCCAAGACCACTGCCTACACCCTTAAACTTAGAGTCATAAGTATAGTTATATAATTACGACAATAAACGAAATTTATTAAGTCACTCAGCTTCAACACCCTTACAACTAAGGATAAAACTGTAAATACACAGCTAACACATATTATTTAACCCTTTCCCTTTGTATACCTGAAAAGGACACACTTTAAGGAATAACAGACACACACAATAGAGCTTATTTTTTATTAGATACAAGAAAAACCGTAGACAATACCTGTATGACAATAGCAAAAATAAACAATGAAAAGGGGAAGCAATTTCACGGCTCTCGTGCATGTACGGATCGGAGGTAGCTAAGCGCGCCCGTCCCTTCAGGAACAAGAACAAAAATAGATCCAAGTTTTTAATTAGTAGTTAGTTCTTGATAGTAAATAAGTGGTGCGGTACAGTCTGAAATTGCTCTCTGCCATAAGTTACAGTGAAAGTTGTGTTTTTATTTTACGTTATCTCCGCTACAAGTATAAGCGCACATACGGAATCAACACGTTCGATTGTTTGGCAAGTTTAAAAGTACTTCCGGAACCTATAGGTGCAGGACGTCAGCTACTCATCAACGAGGTTCGCCCGTCCGGTACATTCAATGGTCCTTCGAGCCGGATATACAATAAACAAATAGTACATTTCGTGTAGTGCGCGTATACATTCGATAAAAATAAAAAATAGCAAACATGCCGTTAATGACGCGGTCGCAGGGTAAGCAGGCAGAAGAAAATAAAAACCATGCTGAAAGCGACACACCGAGGGCAGCAAGAGTAATATATCATGAACATCCACCACGATCACCATCGGCATCGACAGAAAATACCGGGAAGCCCCGTCCGCGAGCTAGATCAAACACCATAGAAAATATAGACAATCCGACTGGCTCCAAGGATATTCGACAATTAAAAGGCGACTCGGACAGAACATTACGGCCGAAGGTTAAGAGCGTCCAAAAGGCGACGATAGAAAATACCCAAAAGGAAAACATCACGGCCAAGCCAAGGAAGGGACGTACAGAAAATAGCAGTCACCGCACTGATCGATCCCATAGAAAAATAGTGAAGGCCCGTGAAGACATATTGAAAATAAAATTGGAGCTCGCCCGTTTAGCGTTAAAGAAAGCCGAAAATGAAGATTCCGAAACCGAATACGACGAAGAAGGCCAATCAAAGGCTGAGTTCGTACGATCATGGCTAGAAGAAACAACCAACATACCGCCGGAACCTGAAACCAGTGAGCTACCAACACAGTGCATAAAGCCGATAGAAAATACGATAGGAAATACAATAGAAAATACGATAGGCAATATAATAGACAAAACGGTAAAAAATTCGATAAACGTGCCAACAAAGTTAGGCGATAGTAATACAGTTTTAAAACGCGAAAATAGTGAACAAAGTGACGCGCTCCGACCGTTCGTAACACAGCTAACCTCCGCGATCGCGGCCCTGGCCGATAATAGGACGCCAATAGGAAAAAATATAAACTCGCAAATACAATCCGCGTCCAAGGTAATAATGCATTTACCAAATTATAGTGGAGCCCATACAGAGTGGCTATCGTTCCGTGCAATATACGAAACAACGAAAACGTATTTCAACGACATAGAAAATACCGCGAGACTCAGAAGAAGTCTAAGGGGAAGGGCGTTAGACACCGTCAGTTCGGAACTTATCGGACACGCGAAACCGGACGAAATAATGAAGGAACTAGAGTTACAGTTTGGACGCCCCGACTCGATAGCGCAAGCCGAAACAGATAAGTTAAAAACGTTACCGCGATGCAGCGAATCACCAAAAGATATATGTATGTTCGCCAGTCGTGTTAGAAGCAGTGTAGTAACATTAAAAGCGTTAAAAAGGGAATATTATTTACTTAACGCGGAACTAGTTAGAAACTTAACAGAAAAATTACCAAATTCGTTACGCGTACAGTGGTATAAAGCATTCACGGAAAAATATAACGGTGTGCCGGATCTAAATCGATTCAGTGAGTTTGTGTCGGAACAGGCCCAATACTGTAGTGCATTCGCGCCGCCGGAAATGGTAACAGAAAATCACGTAAGTAGACGCTTTATACATAAAACTAATAATGTGACAAATAGATATGTGCCAAAGTGTAGAGTATGTGATAACGAGGGTCACTATTCATCAGATTGTAGAAAATTTAAAGAAGTCGATACCAACAAACGTTGGGAATTAGCTAAAACACACGGTATGTGTTATCGTTGCTTAAAATATAGACATCAGCAACACACGTGTAAACCAAAGAAATGTGGCATAGAAAATTGCACCGCCACACATCACTCTATGTTACATTATATTAAAAAAGACAAGAGTGACATAGAACCGAAAGAAACAGTCGCTAACGCTTGGACCCCGAATAGAACTCGCGCCTTTTTAAAGATATTGCCGGTAACAGTAATTGGACCGGCGGGAGAGATAGACGCTCACGCGTTATTAGACGATGGCTCAACAGTAACTTTGATAGACGAAAACATAGCGACCCAAATAGGGGCACAAGGCAGAATAGAGCCATTAAATATGGAAGCTATCGGAGACATAAAATTAAAAACTCCGAATTCCCGACGCGTTACTATCACGCTATGCACTAAGCGTAGGGGGCAGAGAAAAATATACGCACGTACTATACCTAACTTAAATTTGTCACCGCAACTTATAAGTCAACAAGATATATTAGAATGTGAACACTTGACCGACTTAAGAGACGATCTTGTATATGGGGCAGTCACACCCAAAATTCTAATAGGACAAGACAATTGGAATTTATTATTATCAACTGAAAATCGTATCGGCCCTAAAAATCAGCCAGTAGCTTCACTTACCGCATTAGGATGGGTACTACACGGCGTCTTCGAAAGAACCCTCGGTCACAGTGTGCAATTTATTCATAATTTAACTACCATAGATGAAAAAATAAACCGTCAGTTGAATGATTTCTTCGCTGTTGAATCTTTAATGATAAATCCGAGACGGCCTAGTTCAGATCCAGAGAAACGCGCGGAAGATATATTAGACAAACATACACGTCAGTTAGATACGGGTCACATAGAAACAGCGTTATTATGGAAAGACAAAAATATAGAAATGCCGGACGCATATCAGAACGCGTTAACGAGACTTATCTCAATAGAAAATAAATTAGATCGTAACCCCGAACTAAAAACACGATATAACGAACAAATGACCGCATTAATAGATAAAGGGTATGCAGAGACTGCGCCTAAGGAATGCATTAAAGGAAAAGTTTGGTACTTACCACATTTTAACGTATATAACCCAATGAAGCCGGATAAGATTCGCATAGTACACGACGCGGCCGCGAAAACGAAGGGTGTATCACTAAACGATCAGTTGTTAACAGGACCGGACTTATTACAATCACTACCGGGAGTGATGATGAGGTTTAGGCGGTACCCTATAGCAGTTTCAGCTGATATAGCTGAAATGTTTTTACAAGTAAAAATTCGTAAAGAAGATAGAGATGCACTTAGGTATCTGTGGCGTGGCGACCGGCGGGAGGGCGCACCCCAGGAATATAGAATGACGTCAATAATATTCGGTGCAGCGAGTTCACCGTGTACAGCTATATACGCAAAAAATTGGAACGCGAAAAAACACGTTGACAAACCGGAAGCCATTAGGGCTATAGTTGAAAATCATTACATGGACGATTATTTAGATAGCTTCATAGACATACAAAACGCGGCCAGGGTAGCAACCCAAGTAAAAAACATACATAAAAGCGCGCGTTTTAATTTAACCAAATGGGTATCGAACTCAGACGAATTGTTGGCACAACTAGATTCCAATAAGAATATTAACGATAGGGTCAATATAGGTAGTAAAGGCCAAGAAGAAAAAATACTCGGACTGATTTGGGTCCCCAGTACCGACCACTTAAGTTTCAACTTAGAACTGGCACGATTGCCTGCAGATTTAATTACGAAAGAAATTCCGACTAAACGAGAGGCACTCAGAATAGTAATGTCGCTCTACGATCCATTAGGATTAGCATCGCCGGTTACAATACGAGCTAAACAAATACTACAGGAAACGTGGAGACGAACTATAGACTGGGATCAAAACCTAGATGGGGATCTAGCCCAACAGTGGATAGCGTGGCTGACACACTTGCGCCATCTAAAAGATATAAAAATACCTAGAAGCTATTTAGGATATGGCTCAGCTACGACAATACAAATGCACGTATTTACAGACGCAAGCGAATCCGCATACGCCGCGGTAGTATACTGGAGAACAACAAACTCAGATAGTAAAGTAAATGTTTCAATAGTAATGGCCAAAGCCAGAGTGGCACCTTTAAAAATAACTTCTATCCCTCGTCTCGAACTGCAAGCCGCCGTATTAGGAAGCCGTTTAGCGACAGCGGTTGCGGAGGAACACCAGATTAAACCACATGAAACATTCTATTGGACAGATAGCAAAACGGTACTCACTTGGGTCACAAAAGGAGCTCGCAGCTACAAGCCGTTCGTAGCTCATAGAATAGCCGCGATACAAGAAAATAGTAAGGCCGAGGAATGGCATTGGATACCGACAAAACAGAACATAGCGGACGCGGCCACACGCGATGTACCGGCGAACTTCAATTCGCAACATGAGTGGTATTTTGGTCCCACATTTCTGTACGAAGATCCCTCAAAATGGCCAGTTGAGAAATTTAAAGTTAACGACAACACAGGGGAGGAAAAGACTTATAACATAAGCACAAAACAAAAATTCGATATATCAGAGTCTCTACCTGACCCCAAAAGGTTCTCGAAATGGGAACGATTAATACGCTCGATAGGACGGGTATTACAGTTTATAACAATATGTCGCGAAAAAACGGACAAAGTAAATTACAAAAGAAATAAGAAAAATATTAGCAACGATCCGGATTGGCGAACGAAAAAGATACAGCCAATGAAAATTAAAAAGAAAACAACTGAAAAGGAAGCTAAAATCTTTAAACCCCTAAACGCCGATATATTAGGGAAAGCCGAACATTTGATAATTCAATTAATACAGCAAAATTCATTTAACCAGGAATTAAGTAACCTGCGGAACAATAAAAATATAGACAATGATAGCCGATTAAAACACTTGCAAATAGAATACAAAAATGACATAATCTTTCTCAGAAGCCGAATAGCTGCAGTGGAGGGAGTCCAAAGCAACTCAAAAACACCCGCTATATTAGATGGCGATCATGACATAACGCGGTTGTATATAGATTGGACACATCGAAGTCTACATCACAGCGGCACTGAGACCGTAATAAACGAAGTGAGGCAACACTTCTGGATCCTGAGGCTACGACCTACAACCAAGGCCGTAATAAGTCGATGCTTACAATGTCGAATAAGGAAAAGTCATCCACCCGAGCCGGCAACCGGCGATCACCCTAAGGCCCGTCTGGGTCATCATAAACATCCGTTTACTTTTACAGGTATAGATTATTTCGGCCCGTTGTCCGTGACAATCGGGCGTCAACACCACAAGCGCTATGTGGCGCTGTTCACCTGTCTGACCTCTAGGGCAGTTCACCTGGAGGTCGCCGGCAGCCTTAGCGCAGACTCCGCTATCCTGGCGCTGCGGCGATTTGCCGCGCGCAGAGGGTGCCCTACTGAGATGTACTCAGACAACGGCACCAACCTGCACGGCGCCGACCGAGAGCTCCGAGACGCCCTGCGCAACGAAGCCAGCCGCCGCGGCATAGCGTGGCGGTTCATCACACCTTCTGCGCCCTTCATGGGAGGGGCGTGGGAGCGACTTGTACGGTGTGTGAAAAACACACTCACCACCGTACTACACGAACGTCATCCAACAGAAGAAGTACTCGCAACCCTATTGTGCGAGGTCGAGTACACTGTCAACAGCCGACCGCTGACACATGTGTCGGTCGAGCCAGACGACGATGAAGCAATAACGCCCACCATTTTTTGTTGGGCGGATCAAGACGACTGCCTACCCCAGGCACATTCGACGAAAATGACTTACACAACAAACAACATTGGCGGCGAGCACAAATACTCGCTGACATGTTCTGGCAACGTTGGGTGAGGGAATACCTCCCCGACCTCCAATATCGGCGGACTCCGCATAACCGTGGTCCCACCTTACAAGTAGGCGACCCGGTATTCATCGCCGATGGCCACTTGCCTCGCAATACATGGCCACGCGGCGTCATCACCGCTGTATTCCCGGGAGCAGACGGGCAAATACGCACTGTAGAGGTGCGCACAGCAGGCGGCGTACTCAAACGGCCTACGAAAAAGGTGATACCGCTACCCAAGTAGCAACGCCGCTCACCGAGAGATTGGTGCAGCTGCACTGACAACGATGCCAGCGAGACTGCACGGCGGGAGATATGTTCGCGACGCAACCACAAAACCCACGACATGATGTTTACACACATAGCAACAGCGCTCGCGACATAACTCACGATGTACATACGTAGTTTTAGAATAATATTATTAGAATATACATATAAGATATTTAGATAAGTCAAACATGTACATTTTCGAAAATTTGTAAAAAAGTAACTTTTGCCTACTAGTCCTAGACACCCCATACAACAATGATTAGTACTTAGATTTTGTCAAAACTAACCCTATGTACTAGATTTAGACTAATGTAAGCCAGAAAAAGGGGATTCCCCTTAGTTAACCACGCCCTCAGCCCACAGATAATGTATAATCGTAGAAAACTAGCATCACTACTGTTTTTAGCCACTGGGCCTAAACTACGCTCTGTATTAACTGCATAAACATAATTTATAAGAAAATATCAACAACAGTTGGCCAAGACCACTGCCTACACCCTTAAACTTAGAGTCATAAGTATAGTTATATAATTACGACAATAAACGAAATTTATTAAGTCACTCAGCTTCAACACCCTTACAACTAAGGATAAAACTGTAAATACACAGCTAACACATATTATTTAACCCTTTCCCTTTGTATACCTGAAAAGGACACACTTTAAGGAATAACAGACACACACAATAGAGCTTATTTTTTATTAGATACAAGAAAAACCGTAGACAATACCTGTATGACAATAGCAAAAATAAACAATGAAAAGGGGAAGCAATTTCACGGCTCTCGTGCATGTACGGATCGGAGGTAGCTAAGCGCGCCCGTCCCTTCAGGAACAAGAACAAAAATAGATCCAAGTTTTTAATTAGTAGTTAGTTCTTGATAGTAAATAAGTGGTGCGGTACAGTCTGAAATTGCTCTCTGCCATAAGTTACAGTGAAAGTTGTGTTTTTATTTTACGTTATCTCCGCTACAAGTATAAGCGCACATACGGAATCAACACGTTCGATTGTTTGGCAAGTTTAAAAGTACTTCCGGAACCTATAGGTGCAGGACGTCAGCTACTCATCAACGAGGTTCGCCCGTCCGGTACAACATAGTTATATCATAACTGTTATCCCTCCCCAACATCACCACCACCCCAATATCAGTATCGAAAAGCAGTAACATGCGCCGCATTTGTTCGTCAAAATATTTCAAAAGCTAGAAAAAAAACCTTTATTGCTTCCTTCTATGATTTTAAAACAATACATATCGAGTTTACACGCACAGATTAAAACTAACATTGTGACTAACCCCAACGTTTCGATCAAGTTGTGTTGTGTGCGCGAATAGACCCTATATTACGAACCTTAAAATCATAAGTAAAATTCGAAATACTTCATTCGTATCATCAACATCATACTATACATTAAAAAAACAATGTCAGAAAACTTTGCTGGAGCATCTGTATTAGTTTGATGCCATGCCTACCAAAGATACCAGCATGATATAAATGTAGCAGTGCGATGTCAGTGTACTGCGTCGGTGTATTTTGTTAAGTATTTAGCATGTGTCTATTATAAATATCCTTCACCAGATGTATAGTTCCTCAGTACTTTCTTCCATTTTTAATGTAAGATTTTCATTACGGTCTGGTGTTATATTTTAATGTCTATGGATGTCGAAACAAAATGTACCAATAATGACACCCACGAATGAGTCTTTGCCATCAAAAAGTTTATTTTATATTAAAACGTCATGGCCGTTTACACTTATTTACAAAAGAAACATCAGATATGATTGTATAAATGTTCACTATAACTATCATTTTATCAGCCATAAGACGCCCAATGTTGAACAAAGGTCATCCCCATAGATTTTTTACAATTGTATCATCATTTTGGAGGGGATTTGCTGGTACGTACTGCGCTTAGCAAGCGCGTTGGTGAGCGGAGTATGGCTACTGTTTCACAGAAGTAACGCAGCTGCCAATGCTGGCTGAGAGTCCCTTAGCCTTTTACTACATCCACGGGAGTAGATGAAATGGTGCTATATTCTTAAATAGGACACCATACGGTTTATATATAATATTATATACAAAACTAGCTTCGCTCAAGCAGGTACATACTAACCTGCTCGACGAGGCTTCGAAGCTATTCGAGAGAAAAATTACCCGAAGACTCGTTGAGCACCTGTCGCGAGTGGGTCCTGACCTGGCCGAAAGTTAGTAGCTTCCGGCAGCGGCGGTCCACAATAGACGCGATTCTCTGCGTCCGCTCGCTGTCGGAACAGGCAGTGTCCCAGCGGGGTGGGGTGGCGTTGGCTGTTTGTTTGTTTTGTTTGTTTTTTTAAAAAACGTTGCCCCACACTAGGTTTTCTCCTGTGTCGTGGGTGCGTTTACAGACACAAATTCCACACACAATACACCCAGACCCGGAACAACTACCTGTAGATCATGCAAATATTTGTTCCGTGCGGGAATCGAACCCACGACCCGGTGCGCAGCAGCCGACTGTATCAGCCACTGCACCAACCATGCCGTCTAGTCTAGTCTACCTGTCAGTCTAGACATCGTCAACGCCTTCAACTCCATTCCGTGGGGCGCGATTAGGGGTGCACTAGTCCATCATCGTTGCCCCCCCTACCTGCAGGGCATTATAGGGGCCTATCTGCGTGATAGGCACATTCGCTACGTGGGCAGGGACGGTAGCGTAAAGCGGAGGGAGATTACGTGCGGGGTTCCGCAGGGATCAGTTCTCGGTCCCTTTCTATGGAACCTTGCCTACGACGCGGTCCTACGTGTCGTTCTCCCCGCTGGCGTCAGCTTGGTATGTTACGCTAACGACACTCTTGTGTTGGCCAGCGGGGATTCCTTCGACGGAACCATCCGGCTTGCCGAGCAAGCGGTGGCAATTGTCGTAGCCAAAATCCACGCTCTGAGTTTGCAGATAGCGCCTCACAAAACCAAGGCGCTATAGTTCCACAAACTGCCGTAGAGCAGAGAACCACCCAGTTCGTGGATACGCATTGGTGACGCGCAAATCAGGGTGGGCCAGTACATGAAGTACCTGGGGCTCACCCTGGACAGTCGTTGGGGCTTCGAAGAGCACTTCGCGCGCCTCGTCCGCCGAGTCGAAAGGGTAGTGGGTGCATTACACCGGGTGCTGCCCAATCTCGGGGGACCGAGCGAGGAAGTTCGCCGTCTCTACGGGGTTGTCGTGCGATCCGTGGCCCTCTACGGGACGCCTGTATGGTCATCCCGACTGTCAGGCGTCCAGCGCTGCAGAAACAAACTTCACGGTCTGCAGCGCAGAGTGGCTATAGGGATCGCACGAGGGTACAGGACAGTGTCCTACGAGGCGGCAACTCTCCTGGCACGCTTTCCGCCTTTCGACATCCAGGCGGAGATGGATGCGTGGGTCTACGACCAGACACGCTCTCTCCGCCAAAGTGGGGAAGGCGTGCCTTCAGGGGCGTTTGACAGACTGAGGCGGCTGGCTCGACGGCGCGCGCTCGAGATGTGACGACATCGCCTTCGGTCGCAGTTCGCGACCAAGCGCGTCGTCGAGGCCATCCTGCCGCTCTTCGGAGCCTGGCTCAGAAGGAGCGAGCGCGTCACCTACCGTCTGACGCAGGTATTCACCGGTCACGGTTGTTTCCTGCACAGAATAGGACGCGAGGTTACGGCACAGTGCCACCATTGTGGAAGCGACCAAGATACCGCACAGCACACGCTCGAGGAGTGCCCTGCGTGGGCGGCCGAGCAGCGGATCGATCAGATCGGGCAAGATCTCTCTCTGCCGGCAGTAGTGTCGGCTATGTTGGCAGAGCACGAAAATTGGAGTGCAGTGGTCTCCTTCTGCGAGAGCGTCATGCTGCAGAAGGAGACTGCAGAGCGGGAACGGGAGAGGGCCGGGGCAACAACCGTCCCGGCTCCCAAGTCCAACACGCCTGAGCCCCCTGCCGTCACTTCATGGTGGAGGGCCTCGGGGGTCGCGGGTGCGCAGATTGGGGAGTCTACGTGCTCACACCGAGCGACCCCCGGGAAGACGGTGGCGTGCACGTGGTCACGTGCCGCCGTGTGCGCAGCATAGCGCAAAGCGAGGCTTGGGGGGATCCTTTACAATCCTCCCCGAGAAGTGCCTGGGGGGGGGCGACCTTTTTACAGTTGCATTCCCTCCGCTAGAGGGGGTGACCGCTTTACAGTCATCCCTTCCAAGATGTGCCTAAAGGCGTGGCACCAATGGGCGGCTCTAGTGTGATCTTACGAGGACCTGGAGCCCCCCTTCGGTGCCGAAGATGACCGCTCCAGTGGTTTTAGCCGGTAGGAGTCCGGCATACCCCTTCACCTTTCCCCGGGGTGAAGGAAGTTCCAATTAGAATTTCCACTGGACATCAATAAAAAAATAAAAAAATGTACATACTAACCCAATTGCAGTGCCAACTACCAATTATGAATCTAGACTATCCAGAAACCCAATTAAACATACACAAAACAATCATCAAAATCGGTCCCGCCGTTTAGGAGAAGTTTAGTGACATACACACCTACAGAAGAATTATATATAAGATAGGAAAACGCTAAGTTCAAACATTTATCTTGAAACAGGTTTGCCTGCAAGGCATTTCCGCAATTCCGTAGATGGATGGAAATTCTTAATTGGACCAGTTAACTAATTGAACTATTTAAGACGAGACATTCGGATAAATAATGGATAAGGCTCCCAGTCATTTGAAGGCCAGACCTTGTCTCTTTTATAAGCCGACTGTTTTATGTAATTATGCAGTTATAATAATTGAAGAATTAGAGGTATGTTATTTTTGGTGATAAGGTGGATATCGGAAAACAATATAAAGTTACAAAAGGTTCTGTATTTTACATGCTTGGAAACATGTTTGACATAAACGGAGTATAAAAGTATCTAAAATCTAAAATGCTTATTAAAATCTCATTCCTCCTATCGTATACATACGTTTAAATATAGGTGTATATCTAGTAACCACGCAGTAGTAATTAGATAATGACAACACTAAATCAATCTTAAGAAACAAAAAATAATAGTGCCAATATCTGGTTGGTTAAAAGGAATTATAACACGCATGTAGTCCGCGCATTAGCAAAAAAAGCTTTTAACAACCCAACACAATTCATGTGCTCCACCTGAAAATAATCGCTCGGAATCATACTGGGCTGGATACCAATTTGACGTGGACATGTTCACACCATGATATAATGTATTTTTAAGATATAGATTATACATAGTAAAATAACTTTAATAAGTAATAATAATAATTATGATAAGTCACGTGTTATTTTGATAACATGTATGCATGTATCGGTAGTCGATTTTTATTTTCTCTTCCTTTTTATTCTATTCACACGCACTCGCCAATCATCATATTCACCTGCAGGTGGACAAGGCTTTGACGACTGCCAGCATGTCTTAAAACTATCCTACTTTCCGGGCATAACCGGCTGGTTCAGGGCTACTAAGCCAACACCGTGCTCGGGCTGCTGTTTGCGCTGTCACGACACCGCTCCCATGTCGCTGGTCGATGTCCTTTGTATATATTCCGTCTTAGTTCTCCTTTATCGATAACAGTTCTATCACTGATACGCACTTCACTAGTAATAGCTACTTGTACAACCCCTCTGAACCTGTAAGGGCGAGCGAGAAGTGCGATAATAATGATTTATCACTCATGTCATTACTTGGGAACGGCGAGTAGTTACTCTTTCATCCATCGCCGCAAATCCATAACAATTAATTTCCTTTAGTTAACTTATAATTATCGTGGGAGAGTAAACAGGTGATACAAATGTCTGGAATTATTTTTGTGTCTTCTATTATTCTATCGTTCACATGGAGTACAAATTTTGCAAAGGTCACTTACATAGCAATTAAATTTAAAAGGTCATTGCGTTTCACAAGAAAGTTGGTAGCACCTATCGTGTTTTCAGAGTAATGTTTTATTGTATTTAATGTTTTTTTCGTTTTACTAATACTCGTATTGTTCCGAACATTCGGCAGAAAGGAAATTGTTTCACCTTTTGATGTAGTTAAATGAAGCTCCATAAATATACCTAGTTACAAATGTCATATTCGTCGTATGATTATCTTTAGGGAGTTTTTTGTTTAGGCTAGGAGTGAAGACAGGTTTTATGAGTATTGTTTTGAGCATTGACAGAATGAAGTAACTTGATTTCTTATATTTTTATGTAGCCTAAAAGATATTGATATTTAAATTCAAGAAAATGATACCCGTAGCAATTTGTTCAAATATTAATGCCTGTGACATCAATGAATGAACTAAGAGTATAAAACGGCAATTGTAAGCATCATGTAACATATTTAACCCCTGTCTGTTTTCTGGCAGTATGAGTACATATGTCGTGGTCACTGTTATGTCATGCTGATGGTGGTTTTGTGCAACTTGTCGTTGAGTTCTCTGCAATATTGCATCTAAACATATTGTTGCCCTAAGCGATGCTGATGTATGTGTCATGGCCGTGCACGTACTGTCAGTCGCGACTAGTCAGGTCTTAACTGCGATGGCAATCTTATTAAAAGACAAATTATCATGTTATCTCGCTTCACGGATTCATCCTGCGCAAGTACGCATCCGGTCTATTGATAGGCTTATGCGGAGATATGGTTCCAATGAACAGAAACCTTCTAGAGAATTTTAATCTAAAATGTAAAATGACGTAACTAACTGGGGACTATCGATGGCTGTACTAAAGAAATTCAATCACGATTTGTCCCTGATGGTAGGACTATTATATGTAACAGAAGCTACAATGATAAGGTCTATTGAATGAGTGTAATATGTACAGAAACCTGATATAAAAAAAATGTCTGCGGCAACGAGCACTTACCACCCATGATATTAATATTTATTATTGTTGAGGATTATGGGTTAAGTCCACTGCTGACCTCGGGCCGAGCATTAAAGATTTGGGCAAATTATACCATAATTATCATCTTGGAATACGTCTTTGTGATCACAGAAAGACAAGTTTATTATTATTTTATTTTGCTACAAATATTGTAAGATTTATCAAATACTCCTTGCGTCATTTTTCCGTATGACCAGCAACTATTTAAAAACTGGCTATTAATAAGTGAACGGTTTAGATCCATGTTTGTTATTGCCCGACTAAAGCGAAGCAAAAAGCAGGGTGATTTTGATCGGTATGTATTCATGTAGGTATGTATGTATGTATGTTCATCTGTTCCGTCAGATCGCCTAAACTACTCGTCGCATTTTGACAAATAAGGAGTCTTTGGAAATGCCTATACCGCAGTTCATATTATGAAGTCACATAAAATTTAACATGGCGGTTCATAGCGGACATAAACAGCTACCAAAAAAGTATTAAATATCGTGTTTAGTATTAAAAAAAATCTTAACGAGTATGTTCCAAAAACACATAGATTACTTATAATTTTACACACCTATTTTCTTTTATTTTTAGTCTAATAAATTTGGCTAAAATGCTTTTCCAACAATGATCTCTAACCCCAAAATAATTTAAATAAAAATAAGTATAAAAAATTAAACTCGTACTCTAAGGCCGAGAATCGTTAGTTGTGCTTTGTGCATCGCGGTTGGGCTACTACGAGAAACATATTTACTAGTTTAACATCGTATTGAAGTTGCCTTCAAACCTGTTTTGTGCTTTTCCATAGTCGGGTTTTAGTTTTTCATCTTATTTTTATTAGTTATGAATATACCTATACCTTAAGTACTTAGTTATTGACAAAAATAATAATCTCCATGACTTTTTTGTTACCTACTTAGGTACTCATCGGCATTTTGGAATGGGTGTGGTGGTTCATGAACATTTTGATTTGAAACTATGAGAAATGGAGAAAAGTGGTATGAGGAGTCATGAGCTCCATTTACGAGAAAACAAAAATTGCATTTTTCTATCTGTTACTTGAAAGTCCAATATCCAGCAGTAGACGTTTTAGGCTGAATTGCGCCTCATTTGTGAGAAAAACAGTAGCCTAATTGTTCTAAACACAATTAAAATCATTTGTGTCTGGAAATATCGGCCACTCTTGCTCTCGCAGCCTAAAATTATGATGATGATTATGTTAAAAATCTAAGAATTGTAAGCTTTAATTTAATAAAATATAAATAAATGGTTGTTTTTAAAATAAGAATATAATATACGTTTGTGATTTGGGTATTTATTCATCTTTGATATTATGAGGTTCTCAATTGATTAAATCGGTTAACAGACTTATTTGTTCATTGATCTAATATTGTAATGTTTGTAGTGATTATTATATTTATCTGTATTTTAATATCTTTATTAAACCAAACTATAATGCTTGTTTTGGTTATTTAGATTATAAGTATTGATATTGTAAACTGGGATGTTGCAGTTAACCGTATCAGAGTGGGTAGTGGGGATTTAATAAAACTGTTTCACAAATTAGTTTTAAGTTAGTTATTCTGCAAGTATTGAATAGAATAATACAGTCGTAAAGTGTTGTCGAGAGTTTTATTTAACGCCAGCCTGTACAACTTTTATCAGAATGGACTTAAAAATAATGGAAGTTTTGATGTAGAGTAGGCCTATTTCGTAAATCGTAAAAAAATATTAAATATAATAGATATAAGTAGCGCTATTTACCCACGCAAAAAGTGCTTATAACTACGGTTAAAAATCTAAAATTGGAAGGAATTTACAAGAAAGAAGAAGTCTACGTATTTGCAACGAAAATTAGAAGAAAAGAAGAAAAGAAAGAAAATGTATTTATTGGCACAAATAATTAAATAGGCAAACAAAAACATAACAATAAAATAGATGTGCCAAAAGGGCCATCAGCTCAGCATGATGTCAGGTAGCAGTACCAGATACCACTACCTAATGCTGATTTTCAGCTACAACCCACGAGTGCCATACGCTCGAAACTAGTAAGATATATTATTATTATGTATATAATAAAAGGTAAAAGTAAGTATATAATAATTATAATAAGTAGGTATATAAGATAATAATAAGTGTATGGTAAATAAATAACGAAATATACATAATATATGGTAACAAAATACATAGTAATGATCAATAAGTATTGCGGTATATTACAAGAAAGAGGAACTAATCTTTGCATTAAGTATAATAAAATATTCGTAACACCAAATAAATAAAATTAACTTTAAAAGGTAGGCATGTCATATAACAAACAAATCACAACATTCTGTGTTTTATGTCCACGACGTATTTTTCTTGAATGACAATTTATTATTGAGTAAATCATCACAATGTCGCTGTTTTTTTAAGAATCATCCATTTTGACTTTGCTTTAAGAAGTAAAGCATATTCTACTGTGTCCACCCGCGATGCAGAAACTAATATCAAAGTTTCTCGGAAAACATTGTAAAGTACAAAAAAATAAAAATACAATTGCTTTCGCTTTGGACGTGTTGTACAGACTTTTCATCCCGGTTATAATGTAAGGCGACTAAAGTTTTGCATCTGGTTAAAAGAAAAAATCGATGAGACAATTTTTTTTAACAGCGGAATGTGCATCAACATTCGTCTGCATTATGGTCGTCCCATAAAATCCCCGAAGAGTACACGAAAGACAACCCCAGATTCTACTTTCGCTGCTGTGGACTCCTAGAGGACAAGATTATTTTGTAAAAAAAATATCGGCATTTTGAACACTACCGATCACACTCTCAACCGCATGCACGCTGCAGTCCTCCGGTGATGCTGAAGCATACCGACTGCTCAATAGACGGATATGGAAGTTCTTGTGTCACGATGTACGCACCTTTAACACCAACGGTGTCAAGGAGACGATTGAGCGGCATCAAGGTATCAAAGTGTTCGCAAGAGACAAGTCTATTGGGCAAAGTCGTATTATGAAGCTGAAAACCGAGGATATGGCAGTGTAGTGTCGACTAAGCCAGAGCCAGCAGTCAGGTTTTGAGAGAGATTGAGAACTTCTACCGGCAGCTATACACCTCGTTAACTATACCTACCATTGGCTCTGAAAAAGACCTGCGAGCCAAACTAACCCGACACTATACCAAGGATATCCCGGACACCAGCCTGTACGAGATTGGGATGGCCTTGAAACAGCTTAAAAATGACAAGGCGCCGGGTGGGGACGGAATTACGACAGAGCTTCTGAAAGCGGGTGGCACACCGGTACTTAAAGTCCTTCAGAAGCTATTCAATTCCGTCTTACTCGA
Source organism: Diloba caeruleocephala (assembly GCA_947459985.1). NCBI lineage: Eukaryota > Metazoa > Arthropoda > Insecta > Lepidoptera > Noctuidae > Diloba > Diloba caeruleocephala. The sequence goes on along the minus strand of OX381617.1, from coordinate 9,590,036 downwards.
GGGCACAACGCCGGAAGCATGGAACAGAGGTGAAGTGGTGCTCTTCTTCAAAAAGGGTGATAACACTCTATTGAAGAATTGCAGGCCCATCTCGCTTCTGAGCCATGTTATTAAGCTGTTTTCAAGGGTCACCACAAATCGTCTCGACCGCAGGTTTGATGACTTCCAGCCTCCCGAACAAGCCGGTTTCCGAAAAGGTTTCAGAACCATAGACCACGTCCATACGCTGCGGCATGTTGTATATAATAGTATAATCTGCTACTATGCTTGGCGTTTGTGGACTATGAAAAAGCCTTTGATTCGATCGAAACCTGGGCAGTGCTGCAATCTCTACAGCGGTGCCAGATTGATTATCGGTACATTGAAGTGTTGAAATGCTTATGCAGAAACGCCACCATGTCGGTCCGAGTACATGAACAGAGCACGAGGGCAATTCCATTGCAGAGACGTGTGAGACAGGGGGACGTCATTTCTCCGAAACTATTCACCGCTGCAATGGAGGATGCCTTCAAGCTGCTGGAATGGAAAGGATTCCGCATTAATATTAATGGCGACTATATCACTTACCTTCGATTTGCCGATGACATCGTAGTCATGGCAGAATCGCTGTAAGAGCTCAGCACAGTGCTCGATGATCTCAACAGAATTTCTCAACAGGTGGGCCTTAAAATGAACATGGGCAAGACGAAAGTCATGTCAAATACCCACGTCGTGCCCCTCCCAATATCCGTTGGGAGCTCTGTTCTCAAAGTTGTTGACGAGTATGTCTACCTGGGACAAACTGTTCAGTTAGGTAGGTCCAACTTCGAGAAAGAGGTCAGTCATCGAATCCGACTCGGCTGGGCAGCGTTCGGGAAACTTCGCAACGTCTTTTCGTCGTCGACGAAAGTCTTTAACCAGTGTGTGTTACCAGTGATGACATATGGAACAGAGACCTGGTCACTCACAATGGGCCTCACAAGAAAGCTCAAGGTTTCTCAGCGAGCTGTGGATTAGTAAACTGAAGTGGCAATGGGCGGGGTACATTGCTCGTAGAACTGATGGCCGTTGGGCACAAAGGTTCTCGAATGGAGACCGCGCACTGGAAAACACAGCGTGGGATGACCTCCAATGAGGTGGACAGACGACCTGGTGAAGGTAGCTGGGAGTCGTGGGATGAGAGCCGCATGTGACCGTTAATTGTGGAAATCTAAGGTGGAGGCCTTTGTTCAGCAGTGGAACACCTGTGGCTGACATGATGAGCAGTACCAGTTATGTGCAAATTTGTGGACATTTATTGAATTATTGATGATATTTTAATAATTATTTGACATTGTTGTGATGATGATAAAATATTTGAATATTTGCGAGTACCTTATAGGCTAGTTGGTTGGTTAGTTTGGAGTATTTATGTGGCCTACGCAAATGTCTTACTGATGGTTTTGCTGTACGACAGGTAGTTGAGCTTCCTAAAATAGGGTTGAGCTACACGATGGCTGATTCATGATTACCGTTAGGACAGGGCACCGCAAGCTTTGGGTCGTTCTTCAAAAGGTAATTCCAGATGTTGCGCTACATATTTCTCCCGTTATATTGTATCTAAATATATCTGGACTTTAAAACAGAAACCTTTGAGTTTGTTTCGGCAGTCGTTGCCGGTTTCATTTCTTATTAACGATTGAAAGTGTTTCTTGAAACCAATTAGGTTTCAAGCTAAAATAAAGATCACTTCACTTCAGATAATTTCGTTTCTTTAGAGGAAATTTTGCCGTAATCACCATGCTTGGCACATGACTTGATGATTACAGAAAGTTAGTCATTAGCACAATCAAGAAAGCAATATCAGTTGAATTGCTCTTCGACATTTTGAAAATAATTACTCCTCCACATAACGTCAATGTTAGATTTGCTATTAAATTTCTAACCAAATTATTACAACCGTTATCTTCCCAACTTCGTCCGGGCGGACAGTCCGGTGTCCAGCCAAGCGATGCCAATTTCCGGACACTCACACACCAATGATTGCGGACACTCCGATCCGAATCACATTGAAATAGATAGCTATTTCTAATACATATTTAAGTTGGTCTAGTAAATAACAAATATATATTAAATTTCGATTTTATTGCTTTAAGATTGACTGTCAACTATTTACGTAGTATGTGACATTACTTTAAAGCTTATTATCTCTAAGGTCCTAGTATCAGTTGTGTACCTATGCGTCTACGTGTTTCCCATACTATTTTAATAGAATATACATAGGTCGAGTAAAGCGGTTATGGACTGATAAAAATATATGTAAGAACCAGAGACATTAATTTTTTTTCAAATAGTCAAATTCGAGACACTTATGATACGTCAGAATTTAAGTTGCACGGTTCCAATTGGTTGATCTTATGGAGGAGGGCTGGCAACAACCTCCGTAGACACTTTTTAAAATAATTAAGAATACAATGTTGATTGAATGGTAAAAGATTGTAATAAGAAAGATGTCGGTTAATGCGTAAAGAAGGAACATACTACAATAATAATACAATTGCCATTACACCTACGGGCTGACCAGTCCCGACAGACGGCACCCATTCACGAGCATGACGCTTGCATCGCTTAGCTCAATCATATTGTAGGGAACCGAACGACCCGATACTACCGACAAAGTAACGTTGACGATTTAACTAACAGTCAAGCCTGTGTAACTACATTGACAACAAACTTTGAGGAACGCCGATCGATACAGGTCAATTCGAGAGTCAAGAAAGAGAGATAATTTTTAACTATTTTTTGACAAAAAACAAATTTAATTAACTGAAAAAAAAAAGACAGCTATTATAGTAAGTACCTAGCATACGCCTTTGTCGTACGTGTACGTTTGTTTGGGAGAATGCTGCTGACCATCCTCCTTGATCGCCTCAACTCTTAGTCGCATACGACACCCATATGTGGAGAGGGGTGGTCTATTCTCTGCCGGAAACCTCACGGAAAATCAAGCACAGCTAAAGCGGTATAGTATAATCACATAAATATATTATGCATGTATTATAATAATGTGATTATATTATATTTTTAATTAATTAATATTATATTTAGTACGTTTTTCCTTCGCTTTCCTTTACAGAGCGTGAATCAAAGAAACTCAAGTTAGTCTTATTCGAAATTTCAAACAATGAAAGGAATCGAAAAACTTTCCTAATAGATCTCAATCGGAGACTTTTAGGTAGAAAGGTAGGACTAACTTACCTACTACTTAAATAAATAATATTGTTATCGTTGAAGAAGTTTTTATTAGAAGTATGTAATGTATTAGAAGTTTCTCGACAAAGGAGTACGTTCATGGCTATTTCGCCTTTAGGTTACTAGTATGAAAATGTATGCATAAATTATCAAATATTTTTATAGTGCTAGTTCAGTTGGTTTTATTTCTGGGGATATTTTTTATTTTTTATTAGTTATAATTCGGCTTTAATTAAATTCTACAGGCGTTTACAAATACGACGATGTTTACCCGCAGCGTACCGTACTTTTAATACATTAAATCACTTGCTACATTTTGGATCTGTGCTAATGTATATCATCTATACGCGGTGCTCGCTTTACAGTCACCCTCTCCGAGAGGTGCCTATAGGCGTGACACCGTGACACCATGACACCTTGTTTTACTTGACACTTGACATATAAATGTCAAGTGTCAAGTAAAACAAGCTATGATTTTTTTTAAATAATATTAAATTATTGGGTATATCAAAGCTATAATATACACATTTTATTAGAACAATGAGTTTATTGTTATCAAGATGCTGCTGCATTCATTTTCGCTGCCTACACAGCGAAAATGCGCATGCATGGGATGCAAGCAAAGAGATTTTAATCATTGGATGCAAGATGATAACTGGATTATAAAGGACAAAGTCAACAGTATCGGGACCCGATAAAGTTATATCAACCTATTGGAGAGTATTGTACATAATTTTAACAAGAGGAAACTACTTGATGGATACACATACACGAAGTACAAGCAAATGGAAAAAAATCGTTTGGTACAGTTCATGAAAGAGCAAAATTGGATTTCTAGGGTGGCAGGCCTGGTGACCTGAGATACAGGCTTCAGCCTAGTTTAGGCACCGGTCTCCCAAAGTAAATTTGAATAATAAACTTTTATTGTGGTGATAAATAAACAAATAAACTACTACTAAACACCAGTGGGCGGCTCTAGTGTACGAGGTATACGAGGAGCCCTGGAGTGGCCCGTAGTTTCCGAAGATGACCACCCCAGTGGTTTTAGCCAGTAGGAGTTAGTGTGTCTTATTTTAGCTATCCTACAAAATCATATGCGGAACGACGAACGATGCGGACGGAGTTCCATTAACAGATGGCCTGCTTTGATATATTTTCTCTTCTGAGAGTTTATGTTTCTAGATTATAAATACTCTCTTTCACGTCATCAATCAGCCCAACTTACGTCGAAGAAGGGTTTCTTCATTGAATTTCAACCAACATTACTGCTACCAGTAATGACTAAACTTCGTCTCGTCTACGCACAATAATATCCCATCAATTCTAAAACGCTCTGTAATCAAGAAAGGAAACATTCAAACTAAATTGGAATAGTTGACTGAAACTGTTCGAGGGGTTAGTAATTTACTAACTGGAGGAGTTAACCATGTTAATGAAAATTGCTTCCGATAAGATCTGATGCCTGAGTTATTGAATATGAGGTCTCTGATGAGAACGAGAGATTGGAAGTCCTAGGAATAAGTTATGGGGAACATTTTATGGGTGAAATTAAATTTTATAGGCACTTACGTGGAGATCTCGGTATTGTGTACAGTTTAACGGCTTCGTAAGTCAATGAAAAGCTTATATGCTTTGATTTTTAAACTATGCATTAAATAGTTACGGCTGGAATTATTTTGATTGTATATTGCCATAGCATGACCTTCGTTGCATCGCCAGCGCTTTCATGATGGATCAGAGAATATAATTAAATTAAAATTTACTAATGCAACTTACCTATGTGAAGGTAGTTGGGAGTCATTGAATGCGGGGGGCATGTAATCGGTCGTTATGGAAATATTTGGGTGTGGCCTTTGTTCAACAATGCGTCATTTGGCTGATACGGTAATGATGATGAACTTACCTAAATATATTTTGCATGACTTAAGATACTTTTTTTACAACGGTTCTCAATGTCTTTAAGAACTCCGGCTACATCTACTAGATCTATTGGTGAGAGAAAGTTAGTGTTCAAACCTACTTGCTGAATAAAGATCACTAATAATTTTATCACTATAAGGTAAAAATGACTGTTTTTTTATTACTTTTGTTTTCATAAATCTGACTATAATTTGTTTCTGGTTACTAAAAAATGTATGGTACCGGATTCTAGAGAGAAATTGTTGAATATATTGTTGAATTCTGTCTTGTACCTATAATTTATCCCAAGTACAAACTTAGCACTGTAGTTGAAAAACATGTTCATACATTCCAACTGGAAATGTAAGTTTGTACGCACAATATTGAAAGATTTACCATGTTATTTCAATACCTCAAACAGTTCAATACTTATAGATTTTCCTGTAATCTCTAAATAAAAAACTCCACCACCCCATCTCCTCCCGTGGGTGTCGTAAAAGTCGACTAAGGGATTAGCCGGAGGATGGGGAGCAGCGTCCTTCGAATACATTAACAACTCAACTGCGATCGCCAACCCATCTGCCAAGCGTGGCGATTATGGCAAAACCCCCCATTGTGCCCACAGCACAGCCGTATCGGTCGTTGTGGTGATCTATGGGGGAGGCCTGTGTCCAGCAGTGGATTTCATGCGGCCGAAATGATGATGATGATATATCATATATTTTTATACATTAAAGGTTGGTGCAGTGGCTGATACAGTCGGCTGCTGCACTCCGGGTCGCGGGTTCGATTCCCACACGGAACAAACATTTATATGATCTGTAGATGGTAGTTTGTAGTTGTTCCGGGTCTGGGTGTATTGTGTGGAATTAGTGTCTGTAAACGCACCCACGACACAGGAGAAATCCTTGGGTGGGGCAACGTTTTTTAAAACAAAGGTTTTATTAATTTTATATTTTTTTTGTTGTTAATCTGTGTGTGAATAGACCCGATACGATCTTAAAATTATGTATTCAATTCGCGAAAGTTTAAGAACTAAAACTTATAACTTAAAACTACTAAGCATAAACCTCAGTAGTTTTGAGTAACGGTAAATTTTCATCTCTTTTCTTAAATAACTTTAAAATTATTTACTTAAAAAATTGTAGCCCTCACAATAAGCTATCTTACACTACCGGGTGACATATCAAATGGAAGGGCTTGTGTGACAATGAAAGGCAAACTGTAAAACCACCAGTTTACAAATCTTTATTCTTTAAAATTCTAATTTGATCCCCAAAAGGGTCACTTATATCACCATATTCAAAATTCATTTGTTTACGCTACACGTCCGTGTTTCATCATATCAGCCAGATTATATTATTTCTATGTCAGTGTTTTATTTTCATCATCATCATCATATCAGCCAGAGGACGTCCACTGCTGAACAAAGGCCCCGCCTCTTAGATTTTCACGTTGGAGGTCGTCCCACGCTGCGTTTTCCGGTGCGCGGTCTCCATTTGAGAACGTCCGTCGTCCGTGTTTGTTTATACCAAATTTCAACTAATGGACAGACAGACAAACCCAGGAGTGATCCTATAATGGCTCCGCCGTTTTTTCATTCGGATATATGCTACCCTAAAAAGAATATGTGATTATTTGGAAATCAATCTGTTTTGTGCCTAATGACACTTATAAATAATCTTCTGAACTAAGTAACCTCAAACTATATTAATGTTTCAGTACTTCTCACAAGTCTGAACTTCTGAAGTCTTTCGGAGCCTATAAAAACGTTTAATTTACTGCAATCCACTTCACGCCATAATCTCGCCACTTTATAGTAAGTAGTAAATAGAACCATCTAAATATGTAAACTTTCACACATAGAAACGGGAACTTAGTTTCTTACATAATTACCTTTACCGTCTCAGGAGTAATCGAATGTGGGCGAATAATTTACTACCAACCTTAGTGAATTAGTACCACAATATACGGCGAACAATTTGCGGCTTCGGACCTATTTTGTACCTGGCATAGATAAGTATTGTAGAGAACACGAGCTCTTAATTATTATCTGACACCTACAACTATCTAATCCCGGTCTCTTGATTTTATTCTGCGCCTTCCTATTTTAGTGCCGATGCCTTTTTAAATTTACTTATTATTGCTCCTTTGTCGTGGGTACAGATTACATAAATTTCACATGCACAAATACCCAGACCCAGAACATCTACTTGTAGGCCACACAAATATTTATTCCATAGGGAAATTAAACCTGCTACACGTAGCGCAAATAGTCAGGCAACTAGCCACTGCGCCAAGCTTTGACAAGTAACTTTCACGAGTTTTCTGAAGGGCGTAATTTCTTCTCTATGGTTTTGTGAGAGCAAGCATTGACTTTGACTTTGAAATTGATGTGTTCGTGTGGTTCCCGGCAAAAATACTACCCTCTTCACCTATGGGTGTCATAAAGGGTGACCAAGGGTTGGCCATCCTCCCGTGTACCAACATGCTCATCATTTCAGCTGAAAAACGTCCATTGCTGGACAGAAGCCTCCCTCAAACATTGCCATAACGACTAGTATGGTTTCGTGTTGTAGGCCCATTGACGGGACTTCGCCATAATCGCCACGCTTGGCAGACGGGTTGGTTGGCTACCGCAGTAGAGTTATAAATGTACTCGAAGGACGCTGCTGCCTATCCTCCGGCTGTGCCCATAGTCGCTATTTACGGCACCCACGGGATGAGATGTGGTGGGGGTATTCTTCGCCGGCACTACACGGCAACATACTGCAATCACCAATCCAGTTAAGCGTAGTCATTTTACGAATTCTTTAAGTATTCACAGATATTATTTCAAGTAGGTTTAATAGTTTTACGAATTCACTATCTTTAAGTAATGACAGATATTATTTCAAGTAGGTTTAATAGTTTTACGAATTCACTATCTTTAAGTGTTCACAGATATTATTTCAAGTAAGTTTTATAATTAATTGTTCCAAAATACTCTTTCATGTAATGTTTACTTATGATTGTGGAATGAATGCTGCTGCCTATAACTATTGCCATCTGACAATCAACGATGCCAGATTATAATAGATTATTCGGTTGGCGCAGTAGCTAAGTACACGTGAAAGGTGTCGCGGGCTCAAGCAAGAAACAAATATATGTACGATCTACAGATGTTGTTTCGGGTTTGTGCATCTGATATTAATGTCAGTAAACTGTACACAGGATATTGAACGAGCAAAGGGGGCATCATCATCGTAGCTTAAAAATTGGGGATATAATGTAATGCTCTTTTATCAAAGTGGTGGTCTTTTAGTTACCATAAAGGTACCAACATAAACAAATATGTATCTACTTGTTAATGATAAAATATTATTTTATATGCAGGCTGTACGTGCATCCGCTACACATCGACGTACGGCAAGGAGCGCGGCACTTTCAGCAGCCCCGACTACCCGCGCCCGTATCCGTCGCACGTGGACTGTCTCCTTTACACCTTCGTCGCAGCTGCGCACGAGATCATCGAGCTCGTCTTCACCGATTTCGACATTTATAAAGAGCACCTCGAGTAAGTAGATAGCTTATTTGAATTTACTTGAAAGGTCAATTAAAACCATTTTTATGGTCATCGTGTGGAAAAAGAATAACTAAAGTTTTGAGAAGAGGAAATTTAATTCTTGTCATTTGATATGTTTCTTATTTGACTAAGTAGCAATAGAGTTTAAATTGTTGTTAGAGATCAAATGACTGATAATTGATATAAAATCTTAGTCAGGTCTCAAATAACAAAAACCAAAATCCATTTGCGTCCATGAAACTTAATATTTTATTTTATGTGCAGTAATATATTCAAGTATGAAGTGATACATTTGTTACAAAATTTTATTAAAGTCTCATTATATCTGATATTATGAATAAAATTACTTTTTAACAACATTTCCATCTTAATTGAAACATATCAGTCAATGAAAAAGTAATTGAAATGTTGATGTCTAGTGTAGACGAAATATTTAATGAAAATGAAAAACATTTGACATTTACAGAACAGTTTTCTCCCAATAATTGATGAATAGCAAATTTTCCTACTTATAGAAGTCTAAAAAGTTTAATTCTACAGTCAGCAGAAACTTTTCAGTTTAGCGAAATTAATTCTTGGAATTGGTTCATTACTGTGAAACTCAACATTGCTTTTGGAATCACTGACTTGAAATATATTTCTGTTGTATATTAAACTTATTGAAATGCCAATGAAATGCATCTTCACTTCTAATGTTGATGGGAATAGTGGTGGATATATCTTAAATATATTACTAGCTCTACTTATTGTTTAATACCATAACAATCGGCTAAGTGTCAGTTTGACGTTTGGCGGAGGGTTCCCTACATTAAAATAATAAACATTAAATATATACTATAATATTATAATATTAATGTCATTGCAATGGTACAGTCAATCAAAATTTGATTATCACTTGCGTTAACGGTGTAGGACATCGTTTGGAAAACTGCACACCTTAGAGGGTTAAAAATTGACCATGGTCACGAGAAAACTTAGTCGATCATCGAGATCGATCGAGTGATCACGGTCAATGCACCTTGGCTAAAACGTCTAGGTTTGTCAAAATATTATAGTTTAATAGGGGTGATATTCGTGAAAGTTTAATAACTTACATTTTCTGTAAACTGCAAAACGTGCTTTTTTACCGGTTCGTGTGTCTATGTTGATATACTTATTATATATATTAAAGCACTATACATTTTATTTTCGAACACTTTCATTGTTTGTTTGTAAATATTATGTGTTGATTAAGACGTGGTAATAACGTTTTCTGTATTATTTAAACAAAATTCTAGCAGGAAAAATTACTTAATTTTTTTGCTTTTCAATCTGGAAGACAGAAATGATATTATGTTTACATTTTAGTTTTGGTTATAAGCGTAAGACTAAAACATTTAAAAGAAATATTTTCATACGATACGCAATTTGACCGTATCATTTGACTTTTCCGGGTTAAGAATATAGCATCACTCCATCTCCTCCCGTATATGTTGTAAAGGCGGATAAAGGACTGAGGGATGACTAGAGAGATGGGTAGCGGCTTCCCTTAGTAGTAGTAAGTAGCCATACTTTGCTCACCAACCCACTTGCCAAACATGGCGAGTACTAATGAATTCACACCAAAATGACGATACAATTGTTGAAATATATGGGGCAGGCCTTTGTTCAACATTGGACGTCTTATGGCTAATACGACGATAGTTACGGTGAACATTACCATCATTTCAGTAAAAAAAAAATATTTTGTAAATAAGTGTAAACGGCCATCAATATACCCGGATGGATACGGAAATACATCGGAGTGATCTGAATAGAGTTCCATGGTACCCTGTTTAGTACGGAACTCTAAGCACACATTTCGCCTGATAACCTTACACATTTAGCAGGTATCAATTCTATGTTATCTCTGGTACTTGGTATCTAAATTTGTAGGAATTTAATTAAACTATAAATATTACGAGGAAATCTTTATTGCTCATATCATATAAGTTATTAAACCGATATGAATATGAATTCCTTTTCCACGTTAGACTTGAATTTTGATTGGTTTTCGCAATCCTGCAAGTTTTCTGCAGAACTTCACATAGTCAATCATAGTTGATCCGTCATCTTGTACAATCATAGGTGCCTCGTCTAAAGCATAATCAGCTTCTTTTGCCGTAAACTTATCTCCAAAGGTCATAAGATCATGTCGGATCCTGGAACCGAAAACATTGGATTTATTACATGGGTTAACATTTTAAGGCGACAATAATGCATGGTCCCTTGTAGATGAAATGACAATCCAGTTATGTTAAGTAACTATTTATATTTTGTGTATAGGGTTAGCACTAAAAACCAGCTCTGTGTTGCGGGTAACGTTACAACACAGTATTATGCTGAGTGTTGACCTCTTTGCCACTATTAAGACGTGCATCAGCTATTGGTATTTTTGTAGTGATTATTTTGTATCTTTTTTTTTATTTCTATTCTGCGATCAATCTTTTTGTTATGTGGTTTTTTTTATTGCAAGTTTAGTGTAGATTTTAGTTTAATTAATATGAATGTACCGATGCGCGTTTTGTTGTGGTAATAAATCGCTTTTCTTTCTTTCTTTCTAATTCAAATTTAACAAAGTAATTGATAAGCCTCAATGTGTGACTTATAGCTTTTCATATATTAAATGATTTTAATGTACTAACGTCGACACACAATAAACTTAAATAGCCTAACGATTTTTTTTAATATAACAGAGACTAGACTAATTAACAGATGTCAGGAATGCGTTCTCTGTAACGGCCGCACTGTAGCATACGGTAGGATGCTGCTGCCTATTCTCTTGACATCAACCCTTAATCGCTTTTTACGATGCCCATGGCTGAATAGAAAGAAAGAAAGAACAAATTATTTTAAAATATGGGCAGTCTATTCTTTTACGGGAATCACACGACTTCTATATATCAGTCATAAGACATCCACTGCTGAACAAAGGCCTTCCCCATAATTTACAACAATTGTGTCGTCATTATAGGGGGAATTCTGCCAGTACTCACCACGCTCGGCAGGCGGGTTGGTGAGCGCAGAATTGCTGCTGTTTTAAAGAAGGGATGCTGTTGCCTATTCCTCTGGTTTAGAATTCCTTATTCGCCTTTTACTACATCCACGGGAGGAGGTTAGGTGGTGATATATTCTTACTCCCGACACCACACGTACAATATATACACACATAATCTTAAATAAAATATTAAGTACTGTGGTAAATATGTTAAATAAATGATTAAGTATTATGGTAAATAAATAAAATGTGTGCTGACTCGAAAACATAAAGGCCCTATTTGTTTATAAGGCTGACAAGGGAGACACAACAAAGACAGATTTGAATAATACGAGCTGAAAGAAATAAATTATTTTTGCTTGCAAAAACAATCCTCCGAAGACACGGAAGAAATATTGCTATCAGGATACAAATGAGATAAAACAATGTGTGTTTACTTTATAAACAGGTTGTCTATCATCCTAAATTGATAAAGAGGAAAGTTTTATGTTTTCCTTGAGTGGCTTATCCAATTGGCACCCATATTCATTCTTTCCGGTTTCCTACCGAAAACGAGTTTCTCGAATAGATAAAGTAGGACTTAATAGTAAATGGCGTTTCAGTATTCGGCCGTAAAGAGATGAGATGGGATGGTGCAATTTTTTGCTGGCACCGCATGGTAACTTTTATTTAGTAAACCTGAACAAATGTTATCTTAATCATATTTTATGTGTCTAGTTTTATAGCCAAAAACTGCCATAAATTCAGGTATAATTTAAAAGTTAGATAAAAGTTTACCGCTTTACTTCAAGATTTAAGTTTATCAATTTCATAAAGTTTGAATTTCATTTAGCATAGTAATACCAAAGCAATTCGAATAAAAATAACGTTGTATCATTTACATTTACTTTTAATGTTACCTATTTTAAACTGACATGATCACTGACACTATTAGTAGAACAGGAAACAGGATATTTACCATGTTTCTTATTTACTTCGAGTTCCCGAAATTTCGGCGTTGTTTCAAGCGGTTCAGAGATAAACGGGTGCGGGTGGATGTTTACGAGCGGACAACACAACAACAACTTGCAACAGCGCCGAAATATCAGGTACTCGAAGTAAATAAAAAACTTACCTATATACGTTGCGTATATCTATATTAATTCATTAAAAACTGCACTCAAAAAAGTAGGTTCGTCCTATATTAGAAATGTTATTAGGCAAAAAAGATTTCTTATTCAAATTTAATTACAACTTTACTTCTATAAAACGTATGTAATGATTCATTATTATTCGTACTATTCACACAATATTATAGGTTTTCAACCATTTCGGCCGAATGAAGTCCACTGCTGGAAACAGGCCTCCCCCAAAGATCACCACAACGGCCGATATGGTTGTGTTGTGTGCTCATTGTGGGGTCTTGCCATAATCGCCACGCTTGGCAGACGGGTTGGCGATCGCAGTTGAGTTGTTAATGTACTCGAAGGACGCTGCTGCCCATCCTCCGGTTAATCCCTTAGTCGACTTTTACGACACCCACGGGATGAAATGGGGAGGTGGCATTCTAAGCCGGCACCACACGGAAACTTATTCGTATTTTCTGGCGCAATCAATTCATCCATTTCTGGATAGATCATTTCATCATATCGGCCATTTATATGTCCACTGCGAACAAAGGCCTCCCCCATAGATTTTCACAACTGTGTCATCATTTTGGGGGGTATTTGCCAATACTCACCACGCTTGGCAGGCGGGTTGGTGAGCGCAGTATGACTACCGTTTCTCAGAAGGGACGCTGCTGCCCATCCCTCTGGTTTAGATTCCCTTAGTCGCCTTTTACGACACTCGCAGTAGAAGATGGAGTGGTGCTTTATTCTTAATCCGGACACCACACGGAAAGATAATACTTCTTTATCAGAAATATACAAAACTTGAGAACACAAAATTTAATTTAGCGATTTTCTGTACGACTTACATATATTTCTGTATACGTTTTCTCGTCGAAATTCTCCCTTAGAATTATACGAAAGCCTATCCGGGGTTGTCGTAAAACACAGGTTGCACTGAGAATTTTAATAAACCACCGTGGAGTTCCTGCTTTAGTACTACACTTTCGAACATAGTACCGCACTAAATTAGTAATCTTTTATATTATTGAGTCAGAGAATACAATTAGTGGTCAGAATATTGCGGGAAACAGAGTGATATTTTACCACTTTGAAGATCAGAAGAGCTTTAAAGTATGTTTAGTTAGGACCGCTTGATATCCACTATTTAATACTAGTTATGTGTCTTCACATAGTTCACTGTACATAATTTAAGCAATAAAAGATAAATATAGTCGTTTCAGCCGAATAAAGTTGGACAAAAGCCTCCCCAAATATCGCCACAACAACCGTTCTGAGTGTTTTGTGTGTTCATTGGGGGGTTTTACCATAATCGCCACGCTTCGCTGGCGGGTTGGCGATCGCAGTTGAGTTGTTAATGTACTCGAAGGGCGCTGCTGCTCATCCTGCGGTTAATTCCATAGTCGCCTTTTACGACACCCACGCAATAAGATGGGTTGGTGCTATTCGTAAATAAACAAAAATATACGCGGTAAAAATAAAACAAAATCAAATCAGATTATTTGAATTCCGAACACTACGATATTATTAAAATATTACCAAAGCTAGCTGCTGAATCTAAAACAAACGTGAGTTGGTGTCGGAAACTGCCCAAGGACCGGTATAAATCATAACTCGACGGGTACCCGTGAATACATCATGCGAATATCAGAAAATGTAATTTAAATCTTGATTCGCAATATTTACTGGTCCCTCGAGTAATATAAAATTTAAATTGTACCTTTTATAGCTATTAAGACATAATTGTGTAATTCATTTGGGTTTAATGAAAATTATTCCGATGCTGATAGGAAAATGTTGTACACTTCTGGGATTAATGATACTATAGAGGGTAGCAATTCATATCAGTATATTTTAAGCAAGAAATAATGACTTAACGGTTTTATGTAAGTTCTCATAAGTGTAGGTAGACGTACTAACCTCCTAACTTCCTGGTACACGTACCAGCTTTTAGGTTCTCATATCACGTACCAACCAAATATGTGTTGGTACTTAAAAATAACAACTTTTTGATATCGTAGTAATGTCTAAAGTTTTCGCGATTATTACACATTCTAATAAAATAATTTTAACTTTGCAGCATTCGTGGTCGTAGGATGACTAAAAAAGTATTCAAATCGCCGGGAAAAATAAACATATCTATAATACACGCGATTTAATCCGTTTAAAATTGTTTCATTATAATTTTTTATATCGACCATGAATAGGGTATTATATAGGATGAAAATGAGGTTAATTATAACCTTTGTGTTTTACTATTGCCAAAGCAGAAGTGACCATGTGTGAAAGAGTAACACGGCCAAAATGATTTATCAATCGAATCCAAATTATTTAGATTTAAGACTGAACTTGATCTGTTTTTGTGTTAAGATTACACTTAACAGAAAACCAAACAAAACAAAACAAAACGTTAACCGAAGAGCTAAAAAGAACACTTCAAACATGTTTGGTGACTACTTAACCTATATAGATTTCTTTTTAATATGATCAGGGTAGAAGTATTGTTGACGACCTATTTAAATGCTTATCTGGCATCTATCTTATTAAAATGTCATACAACTGGTACTGTCGTATGAATTACCAGTGATTTTCGAATTTTTGAATTTTTGTTCGAAGATCACACTCTCAGTGTCTTTTAGTCACCCATTAATGGGTACTCAGTGGAGTCACCTAAGGAATGATATTCTGTGGTCATCATACTCAGAAGTACAAAGCGACTAATTCTATATTTACTGTTTTAATAGATCTGTCGATCCTGAGGTTCTGGAACAGATTCAGATAATCTTCATCGCTATGTGAAACTACTAGCATCAGAGACTGAATAGTTAATGTATCAAGGTGAGGAGCGCAGTGTGGTGCCACGCAGGACTTGTCCCGGGCAATACAATTTGACGGCGTGGTTGGTGCAGTGGCTGATACAGTCGGCTGCTGCGCTCCGAGTCGTGGGTTCGATTCCCACACGGAACAAATATTTGTATGTTCTGCTGGTAGTTTTTCCGGGTCTGGGTGTATTGTATGTGGAATTCATGTCTGTCAATGCAACCGCGACACAGGAGAAATCCTAGTGTGGGGCAAAGTTTAAAAAATAATTATCGTACAATTTGAATAGTATACTGAACCTCGATATTGCTACAAAAATATACACATAACGCTTACCACGGTGAATGACTTGCTCGTCTCGTTACTGGGTTGTTTAAAAATGATGCCTTTTAATTTAGAGAAATTATTGGAATGGTTAACGAATATTGCCGAAATAATGAGACAATGTTATAGTAGTATATTTCGATGTATTTTTTAAACAATCGACGTTAACATTCCTTCTGTATCGTAAGTAAAGTTAACAGATACAATCATGCATATGCAAAAACACCCAGGCCCGGAACGAACAACTGCCTATAAGGCGTACAAATATTTGTTCCTTGCGAGAATTTAATCCGTGATCAAAACCAATCACAGTCACTGCGCCAACCATGCCCACATATTATATCCGTGCCCAGGTTCAATTAACTTTAATACTGCGTATTACAAGATCCAGTATTTCGAGATTATATTGGTATTGTAAAAATATCTTATTAGTGTACATACAATTTAATATGAAGCTTTCGTTAGAAAAGAAAACTTCGGTATAATAATATTATATTTTATTGTATTGCGATATCCCGGCAATTTAGTAAATAATATACAACTATATTAGAGTATTTGAGCGTACTCTTTACTCTATTTGATTTTTGTACGATTGTATTACAAAACTTGGTGGAGGTGGATGAACTCAAGCGATTGGGTCTTTTCTTTTCTACGTATTTCTGTTAGTGTTCGACGGCCGATACTATCAGACGTAATAGACAAAGTTGTTTCAACATCATGCGAGTTTTCCTGGTAAGTGGTAGGTCAGTCTTGCGTTTGATGTTTTCCCACGAAATTCAATACTATTTTACCGTATATTTACGTAGTCCTCTGCATACATTATGAAGAAGATATCAATGTATTTACATACAATCATTCAAAACATATTTTTAGAAACAAAGAGAGTAGTGCCGTGTTTATTAAAACCTAGCGATGTATCTCCTGGCCCACGAAATGTAGAAGTTTATTTATTTATTTTGGGTTTTATAATGTACTGGTATTTTAATAAGAAAATAATAAAAATGTTAAAACACACTTCAATACTTTGTTGATGTTAACGATACAATAAAAACGAATATTTAAAGTGTGAATGAAGAATTTTCGTGTCCTTTATAGATCCTGGCAAAGAATAGACCACCGTTCTCCACTAACGGGTGTCGTAGAAGGCACCAAAGGGTTTATATAAAAAAGATGGGCGCACTCCAGTGTGCTAATAACAATATACTGCGATCAGCAATTGGCCTGTAAAACGTGGTGACAATGGCAACATTCCCTGTGACCACTCATTTGTAGTGATCACTGGGAGGCCTATGTGCAGCAGTAGACGTCACGTTCTGATGTGATAAAACTGACGAATCGTTAATCATGGACTGCTAAAAGATGAAATAAAAAAATGTTAATTTAGATGTTTCTTTAGATGAATTGTTATAATCTCTAATAAAGAGGGTGACAACATTACAGTCATCCCCTCCAAGATGTGCTTAAAGGCGTGGCACCAATGAGGGGCTCTAGTGTGATTGTATCGAGTACCCCTTCTGTGCCAAAGATGACCGCTCCAATGGTTTTACCCGGTAGGAGTCTGACATACTCCTCCGTCCATCCCCGGAGATGGAGGAAGTACATGATGTATTCCCAGGGTTTTTGGAAATATCTCGTATGATTGCCCATTATAGTCATAATTGGGAGACTCATATTCAGCAGTGGCCTCTATTATACACACATAAATATAGACTCCATACATCTATACTAGTTTCAGTTTCAAGTTGAACTTTATTAGCATCCTCAGTACACTGGGGATTACACAAGTTTGCCTATTCTCATAGTTGCGAACTTTAGTTATGAGATGATGTAAATTCATTATTGGTTGCCCCATATAAATATTCTAGATGGTCGATAACTTTAAGATTTATCGCTGTTATAAAGTTGTAACAAAACAGTTTCAAATTTTTTCCTTTGTGCATTATTACAGTTTATCCGTACTTCTAGTTTTTTTTTATGTGTTTATTGGCCAATTTTGTGTCAGAAATGTTTAAGCTACCCAAAGGCCTCCAAATTGGCTTAAAGCTTGCTGTCTAGTAACAACAACTGGGTGCAGTCACCCATCCACAGATTGACTGCACCGAGCGTTGCTTAACATCGCTGATTGATTACCGATCAGTTAGTTCAACTAGTAAAGTTTTATTTTAAGTACTTCGTCGATTTCTGAATGGTGTCCGATTCCGTGTGGTGTCCCGATAAGAATATAGCACCATTTCATTTCCTCCCATGGGTACCATAAAAGCGACTAAGGGCATTTAAATCAGAGAAATGGGCAGCAGCATCCTTTCTTTGGAACAGTAGCCATACTGCGCTCACCAACCCGTCTGCCAAGTGCGGTGAGTAGGGATAGGGAATAGCGATTTCACCCCAAAATGATGACACAATGATTATATAAATCTATGGGGTAGGCCTTGGTCTAGCAGTGGACGTCCTTTTGCAGATATATTATGCGGAAAATCTGGGGTTAGGTCTGAAGTTCGCATAAAATGGGATTTAAAGGAAGAATTAGAATTGTGCTAAATAAATATATACCTGTCTTCGGAGATTAATCCACTGTTGTTCTTATCCCAGCGAGACAATGCTGACAATAGCGTTTCTTCCGAGTCCAACTCTAGGGTCCTGTATCCAAGGAGGTTGACGAAACCATCAAAATCTAATGGGCTGGGGGCCTGGATAAACAAAAATATGAATGATTATAATATTTTAAAACAACAGTGAGAAATAACTAGAGATATAAAAATATATTAATACGGTACGCTAAGTTCCCTGCAATATGGTTGAGCTGAGCAACGCTGATGGCGTCATGTTCATGAACCGATACCGACAGTTCGGACTGGTCAGATCTTAACTGCCATGCGATCTTATTAAATAGCTTTAATATTGTTGTAATACATCCATTTCACACTTTGGCACTACAATATTATCACTTAACTTAATTCTATAGTAAATCTTTCTTATTGTTAAAAAAAACGTTGTCTCATGACACTAAAAATTAACCTATTGCCAATATTCCCGAACCGTATTTTTTTAACGGACTCTAAACCAGAGGAATGGGCAGCAGCGTCCCTTCTGTGGAACAGTAGCCATTCTGCACTCACCAACCCGCCTGCTAAGCGTGGTATGTATTGGCAAATACCCCCCAAAATTGATGACACAATTGTGGAAATCTGTGGGGGAGGCCTTTGTTTAGCAGTGAACGTTATATGGCCGATATGATGATGATGATATAATGAGATGCTGATTGAATGCGGTTCATGATCAAGGTGTTGGTATTTAAGATTGAAATAGTACTAATTGCTTTTCCGTTACAACATTACATTAATTTTCTACTTTTAATAGCATTAGCGAGTTGTATGCATCAGATCAGCCCATGAAAGTCCACAAATCGAGTCTCATCGCCCAATGAGCACCGCAATGAGCGGTTATATGAGGTATTGCCATAATCTTCACTCTTGGCAAGCGGATTGGTGATTGCAGTATGTTATTAGCACGCAGGAAGACCCTTCTGCCCATCCTCTTGATATCATCCCCTAGTATCCTTTTACGAAAGTAGAGAGGGGTAGTCTGTTCTTAGACGGGAACCATAGGTACGGATCATTTTATATTTTCTATTATTGTCGCTCTAATATTTATAAATAGAATTTAAAAAGTACAGTTAGACATAAGTAATGTTAATTAAAACCGATGTGTAAGTTGCTTTTCATTCGAAGTATTTCACACTAGATAATAATACTTCTTTAGAAAGGCATTCGGAATTGGATCTGAGAGAAACCACTATATAGCACCACGCCATTTTCTCCCGTGGATGTCGTAAAGGGTGACTAAGGATCTCTTAACTAGAAGGATGGGCAGCAGCGTCCTTTCTGTGGAACAGTAGCTATACTGCGCCTTTTTTCAACAGTGTACATTCTTTGGTTGATATTATGAATATATCTTCCAATTACTGATAGCAATAAAGCTACTTACGCAGATAACCACAGAAAATTTTAATGACAGTGTCTAGATTCCTTGACTAGATAGCGTTTGCCATTTGTACAACGGACAGAGAATATGTACAACCAAATGTTAATAAGCCTTTATCAGACTGGACCCCAGTTAAAATAAATTGGATCTCCTTATCTGATTTATAAAAACAGAAGCGTATTTTAATCCAAAAAAATGTACACGTAGAAAAGCTTAAAAAGAGAAAATAAATACATTAGAGAAGGAAATATTGAAATAGTAGGTAAAAAATTAATAATATACCATTTATGAGAGTCACGAGATTAGGACTAACAATATATTTATTGGAAATAACTAAGAAATGTTTACATTATAATAACTATTTTTTATTCTTTTCTATTACCGAAAGTAAATGTGAACACATATGGGTCGGTGGGTATATATATATAAAGTCCTATTCTATTATGGTCCAACAACAAATATGAATTTTGTGTGTTCATAAACATAAGATTCCTGGACTTGCTAAGGGTGCAAATCTTACAACCATGTCACGAGTCACAAGTGAAGAATAGATCTCTTTCAGTCAATTGTATTATTTTGAGTTTATCGGATGGATGGACGGACTAAACGGAGCGTTAGCGTATACCATAACAGATAGAGATAGTTTACCAACCTATCAACCTATTTCCCTAAATGCTATTTTAGATTGTTCATAATAATATTGATTCTGTATTTATAAATTGCCAAAAACAGTAAATAAAACGAAAAATAATAATGTACTTTCAAACTATTTATTATTAATTATGTATATATTACAGATATTATGAATAGGATGCAATGGTAACATTTCAATTAGTTCGATCAGTAGTCTTGATCCAAAAACTTCAGACATTCGATTCTTTGCTAAAACCGTAAAATTTATAGTGTCCGACCGAACCTTCGGCTTCAGCCACCTTCGGCTATAAAAATCAATTTGGCCAAACCTTCGGCTTCGGCCAAACTGGACCAAAATTTTGGCCGAAGCCGAAGGATTCTAGCAAGCGCAAAAATGTAATGAACAAATGCGTGGGAGCGCAATGAAAAAGCCATGTGGTGGCGGCGGTCACACTGCGTTGCGCTGACCAGCCTTTTAAAACGAAGTATTTGACTAGCGATGAAACTGAAAGTATTAGTATCGTTTCTAAGACAGAATGGTGTTGCCAGTAAAGCAGCATGCCCAAATGTAAATTTATTATAAATATAATTTTGTAATTTGTGAAAAATGTATGAACTAATATATAATTTTGTAATTTGTGAAAAATTTATGAATGTGCATCTCAATCTCGTGAAATTATATTTTAATTGTTACAAATAATACACTCCATTCCATACTAAAAATAAATTACCATTGAATTAGGGGAAAATATTTTTCCCTTCTCTGGTATTCCTATAACTCGGACAAATTAAATGTACGTTAGTTAAATTTGTCTGCAAACAATAGGGGTCATAGTGACAAACCAATATTCCTGTAAATACTACTTGAAATCGCAGCATTCCTAATCGACACCTATGGACATCTTTATAATGCATATTAGAATATAATTCCGTAATATAATATGTAGTATATTTTATTTTATGGATATAACATATGTGTTATGTATTTATTATTATACTTTTACTATCTATATTTTTATGTATCTTATAATATATTATCATTCTTGCAGTATTTGTTTTTTGGATGCGTACGTCTTAGCATAGAATATTACAACAAATTAAAAATAAAAACCATAGCACACTGTATTTGGTCCATTAAAACGACAAAATATGCAACTTACCGATGAAAGGTTATGCTTTCCTCTTTTCGTCCCTTTCGTCCCCTAAAATAGCGTAGTGCACCTTGCTTTAAGGGTTCAATAAAATTAACAATATGCACAATCACACAAGTTCCTAAGAAATATCACTTATTAGGCTGAAATACAATTCACCAAGATATTTCATTCCATTGTCTAGCACCAGTTCATTGTAGCTAAATAATCCCCACTCCTAAAATAAAGGTATACGCTGATAGAGATACACTTCATGATGTTGTCCCCCTTACTCATACACATCTTTTTTATAGAAGCGTTTCTTTTCCCAGAGATTTCTGGATTTTATATGTTATTTATACAATACTTCATCAATGAATTTAATGAACATATACAGATTTGACAGATCGTCTCACGTCAACCAGCGCTTTGGTCATCTCTACGGTAGTGTTATATTCTAGGTCTATGGTGTTCACCTATGATGAGCATGCATAGTATTGGAACTTACATCGTTGATATCAAAAGTATGTGGCATATGCAAATCAAATCAAATAAATGTAACTACTGTTGCTGAACCATTTTTTCTAAGAAATAAGAAACCGTCGTATCATCCTACTTTATAAAACCTCAAAAAAATACGTTTTTTTCTTGAATTAATTTAGTCCCCTGATCATACATAATTAAGTGGATTAGGGTGTTATATCCCCAGATCAGACCAGAAATTTAATTATAATTCCCAAATACGAAACAAAGGAAAGTGAATAAGTCTCCATAATCGTTGCGATACAGGAAAAATATACAGTAATGCCGTAAAGTCTGTAGACAGAAACCTAGACACGAGAATTTAAATTTGATCCCCAAAACAGTGGGGCCAAATCCCTGTGACCTCGTCAGAGTGGTGGATTGACACGAGCTTAGAGGCATCTTTCGTCAGCACCCACAAACTTCCCTAACAATACTTAAGCAGAATTAAAAGAAAAGCAAAGTTTCGTATTTGTTTTAAGACCAGCGCTTTTAGCGAATAGACTTTGTTGTTTTATTCTTTATGCATGAATTATTTTGGTGTTTGCGTTTTGGAATTGTTGTCATGTAAAATTATTCTTTCGATTTAATATGGACTTTCTTTTATTTATGATTAACTTGTTACAGAATTAAGTATGCAAAAGTATAAAAAAGGTAAATCCTGCAACATTGTCATAATTACAGAAATGATTATTATTAATATTTGATGTATGCCTACTAAATGTTATAGTATCAGCAATACAGCATTTAAAATATATGTTTCCAATAGAACTTGCACGAGACTAACCAATTTTGATTGCTACTGACTTCGATATCTAAATTCCACAAATATTACACGTGAGCGCACTTTTTAATTAAATCTTGCTCCAGTTCGGTCCATCCAACTTCGACCAACTTTTAGCTTCACCGTGGTCACCTAGCGTCAACTGTGTTCTACATAGCTATCTCCAAGTTTCACTAACGATTGTGTACTAACATAGATGCCAGCTGGCTAATTGGCTATGCTCTAATAATTTATGGATAGTTTGTGCATATTAGAACTACTGCTAGCTACTTATGAGCCCAGATGTTGATATTACCTACGACGCTATGTGTGCTTCCTACTATGACATGATGGGTTAATTTCGTTGCACTGAGATTACTACGGGTTATTGCTGTACGTGGTAAGTACTAGTATCTCGCTACATTAATGAAACTTGTGTGATATAGCTTGAAATTCTTGGTAATGAAATAGTAATATAGTAAGTTAAACAATATCAAGATACTTTGGTATGTCTAGTTTGAATAATGGAAGTATTTATAAATATATATCCAATGATATATGGAAATATTCCGAGATATACCTTAGATTTTATTGCTAGAATGCAATCAAATAAGCTATGAAAAAACCGCGCTGTTTTACAGAATATTTAATAAAAATATTTCTGTACCTAGATTTTTCTATCCTTAAAATTAAAAATCCTTTAATTCCTATAATTAAAAAACTTTACCTCATAAAGCATGTTGCGGATAGCATTTTCATCAATCTTGTCCCCAAGACTAACTAAAGTAGCACGGAGGTCACCGAAATCGATACATCCATCGCCATCCATGTCAAATAGTAAGAACGCCTGTAAAGTAAAATAAAGCAAATTTAACAGTAATGTAAAATCGAAATAGTAATTACCTCTTACATTCAAACTGAATTGGCAAAACATGGTTTTACAACTGTGTGATAGTTAGCAAATCATATGAATGAACAAAGTTATTACAGTGGCCGTATTTGGTAGAATGTTTTAACTACATATATCTTAATATATATAAATTACGTGTCACGTTATTTGTCCGCTATGGACTCCTAAACTACTGAACCAATTTTAATAAAACTTTGCACACTGTGTGCAGTTTTATCCAACTTAAAAGATAGGATAGTTTATATCTTAATTTATATTCGCAATATTATTTTATTGCGAATTATTTGTTTATTATCTGACAAAGAGTCACAATTATCTTTTAGTTCGAGAAGATTATCACGGTATAAGGTAATTAGTTGACTGGATTGATTGGACCCGGTAGGTGTCACTGCAATCGAGTTTGCATGTACCTGCCCGTGCAAAGCCGGGGCGGGCAGCTAGCCTATCTATAAAATATGAATAAAAACCTGAAAGTGTTTGTCCTGTATGCGTTCCTATACCATTTAGTTGAAACTTCCTGCAGTTGTTATTGGCATATGTATGTATGTTAAGAAATAGAAAAAAAAGAGATGTTGCAGCGTATTTAGCTAGTGTTTCATAAAATACTAGGATTAAAAGCTTCAAACGAAATAGGCACTATTTATAGTTATTATATTTCACATATTAGTAACAGTTACACTTATACTTTTAAAAATACGTTATCTATGGAAACAATATAATGATATTACATACATTACAAGATATTTTTAATATCAGTATTCCATAAATATCATGCGGTATATTAAATTCTAGGAATTTTGTACCTCTTTCAGTTCAAATATTTTATTATCGTCGAGTTCAGCCTTCACGTTTGCTGGTATACAAAGAGCTTCTCTCGCTCTAGAAGCTGAACGTGATCTTGGTTGCTGTGGAACAGCTATCTCGTTTCCATTCTCTGATATTATAGAGCTGCTGCAAAACAAGTTGTTTCATAGTTTCTCAGTATTGTAGAATTTTATTCTGTACAACTCATGAAAATAGAAACTGACTGTGAGAGGTTAAAATGAAGTTCCAGTGAATCCTTAACATAACATCTCGTCTATAATATTATTAAGTTGTAACTTGAACGCTACCAAAATAAATGAAGTTTCATTTTACCGGCGTTAATCCAAGTTTACAATATTGTAAGATTTTTCTGTTAGGTATTACTTTTAGTGGCAAAATAGAACATAACAAAAATACTATAAAAAATGGCCTTATTTCACAGGTTTAATATTAAACCTGACTTCTTTTCAATCACTGCGCCATAAAGAAATTTTACAGCGTCGAAATAGCTTTATATAAAAACCGGTGCGCGTAGCGGAAATTAAAAATTACGAATAAAAAGTAATTTCAGATGATGGTCGTACAAGTGAAGTAACCGAGTATTATATATACCAACGTCTTGTAATTAAATTCCGATGATAAGGTACCAGTTATGTATGTTTATAGATTACATAGATTTTACTTAGAATGCTACATGTATGCAAATAGTCTGACTTGGTGTTGTGGGTACAATTCACAGACATAAACCTTACATGCACAAACACCTAGTAAAGTTATATGTAGGATAAACAGTCTGATACAGTCGGCTGCTGCGCACCGGGTCGTGGGTTCGATTCCCGCACGGAACAAATATTTGTATGATCTGCAGGTATTTGTTCCGGGTCTGGGCATATTGTATGTGAAATTCATGTCTGTAAACGCACCCACGACACAGGAGCAATCTTAGTGTGGGGCAAAGTTTTTTTAAAATAATTGGTCCGTGCGAGGATCGAAACCGCAATATGTAGCGCAGAAAGCAAAGCACACTACAAGACACTGTGCCAAATGAGTCGGATCAATATTGCTCTACAACTTCCATATTATATACTGTCATTAAAGTTTCTATGAAAATAATACTATTCAAATATAGAAAAATAGAAATCTGAGATATAGGAAAAAAATAACAAAAAATCTTTTTATTATTACTTCAATCCAATTCAATATTTACCGACTGCAAATGTTTGCCACTGTGACTTAATTAGATCCTCATGCCACAATATAATATTTAATTTAACATAACCTGTAAATACGTTTTGATATTGAGATAAGTAATGATAATTTACAGGTATTAATTTTAACAACTAGATAGTAGGTACTGCGTATTTTGAAAACTCACTCTCCTGGAGAAAGAGATTGTAGAAGATTCTCTTTGAATTTCTTTATTTCATCTTTTGCATCATCAGGTCGACTTCGACGACGCTCCCCCTTTGATCCCCTCTGCAAAAGTACAATACACTTATAACGAAGTAATCTTTAGGAAAAAGACTTGTTCCTATAGGTATAGTTCAAAAAATTCTGTTTTTTGTAATATACAATACTTATATTTGTTTATCATTCATGGTATGATCTCTTTTATCGAACGAGGGCATGGGCCGGAAGCAATCTGTAACTGTTATTACTTTAATTGACAATATTTTTTGGGGATTTTTCAACTCTTCTTTCTTTCTTTTCATGTGGTTAGTGGCCAACCTTGTGTCAGTGCTGTTCAAACCACCCAAAGGCCTGCAACTTGGCATAACGACTTCTGTTAAACGAAAACAACCAGGACCGACGATTTAACGTGCCCTCCGAAGCACGGAGATGCCCAGTTTAAATACCAGTATGCGATTACCCATCCACAGACTGACCGCACCAAACATTTCTTTACCTCGCCTATCGTTTACCGATCAGCGAGTGCCTATCGCTATGAGTGCCTCCTAATCCTTCAACTAATAAATACATTAAAATCATCACTAATATCATTTTTATCAGCCTGTGTTCAAGGTGGGTCTAAAAACAATAATTAATAAAATAAATTATCATGTGAAATAACATACAACTATTGGTTTGATGAAATCAGTTCTTCGTTATAAGAGTAAAATATTATTTCGGCGATTGAATGACCGCAAATGATGACTGGTGACTTCCCAAACTCTTGAGTCAAGTCTCAATTTACGAAGAGAAATCACTTACCTGTCAAAACTTTGTTCACAACCTAATTTACAAGGGCCTTAAACCTTGTATTCACTTTACTTACAATGTTATTAAATATGTTTTATATTTTATTCTTTCGACTGCTATAACTTTTATTACGATATTACTTTTGAACAACTTACTCTTTTAGCAGCTCCATTACTATTTGATTCTTCCATGCTATCAAAGTGCTATTCAACGATTATTTCTTGGAGAGGTCTGTGCGTGTTTCCACCTCTGTACTGACTAAAGCAAGAACTGTAACTACACGTCAAGAATATTAAATTTACATTGCATTTTCCGTCAGCCGAGATAAATATTTATTTCGGACGGATGCACGCAGATTTCGAGATTAGCCGGGATGTTTGCCTCAACTAATTAATCTTTGGGGCGAACTGCTTTAAGATTTCCAGGTCAACGAATTGTTTGTGCAACGTTTACATGACTCCACTTGTTGGTAACTGAGAAGGGTTAAACGCTTAGTATTGTTTGTTTTGATTTTGGCAAATATTAATGTACGCATAACTTACAAAATTCAGCATTATTAGCTCGAGGTTGAAAATTTAATACAAGGGTTTATTTGACAGATTTGCTGTAGTAATCTGCAGATTAATTACTCTATGGATTACTAGCTAGCCTCAATTTTAATTATTAACGGTAATATTGTTGTTAGTAATCACCGTATCTCACTCAGCATTAATATTAAATATTGTGGTGTCTTGTGTTAATCTAATCTCATCTTATCTTGTATGGATACATATGTTGGCAGGAGATCAAATATGTATGACGACTATAAATTTCAGTGATATCACCAGGATAGTCAATTATATAATATTTTACGATCCCACAAGGAACCGTAATGATGTCAAAAATAAATTAAATGTGTTAACGTGCTGAGATGAAATAAATTTCGGAATCTTAAACCATGCAAAATAAACTTTAAAAATTATAAGACTCGGAGACAACTTTATGTCATTTTTTGTTCATATTTTGTGCAACCCACTATACGAAATATATATGTACAAAAATAAATTTAAATAAAAAAGTATTACAAATAATTCATATGTAAGTTTCATTTCGCTTAGGTTTGGGACACATAAATCTCCTAGCGAAACTAACACGTGGCAACACTATGCAATTGGACAACCTGAGGTCATAGAAAGTAAAAGCAGTATGTTAAAATGTTACAGCTTTTTACGTTCAACGACAATTGAAGACTCTTTGAGACGCGACCCAGTCTTGCCGAGAAATGTATGGTCACTCATTAAGTATAAGCAACATAAAAATTTTCATTAATTGTGTACTCAACCTTGTGTCAGAGTTGTTCAAGCTGCTTAAAGGCCTCTAGGTTTAATGACTGCCATCTAATGACAGCAACCGGCACCAAGGATTTATATTCCCTCCGAAGCACAGAGCCGCTTAGTTCCAATACGGCATGGTTGGTGCAGTGGCTGATACAGTCGGCTGCTGCGCACTGGGTCGTGGGTTCGATTTTCGCAAGGAACAAATATTTGTACGATCTGCAGGTGGTTGTTCCGGGTCTGGGTGTATTGTGTGTGGAATTTGTGTTTGTAAACGCACCTACGATACAGGAGAAATCCTAGTGTGCAGCCGACTCCGCTGTTGTGTGTGTGTAAAACATTGCCCATGTTTTAAAAAAATTACCACTATACGGTCACCCGTCCATAGGCCAATCTCACCGATTTTTTACCGAAAACTGAGTCAACTGGTAATGAGTGCCTCATTGAAAGCATGACAGCGGCAAACACAGTCTCTTGGAGATGGATCAATCCACACAGTAACCATTTAGTCATCAACCCACTGAAAGGCATTCCAACGTAAGCTGTTGGATGGCAACTCATCAGTAATACTTGACGGCACCATTGGTGCAGTGGCTGATACAGTCGGCTGCTGCGCACCGGGTCTTGGGTTCGATTCCCGCACGGAAAAAATACTTGTACGATCTGCAGGTAGTTGTTCCGGGTCTGGGTGATAACACAATAGTGTTTGGAATTTGTGTTTGTAAACGCACCCACGACACAGGAGAAATACTAGTAAAAGTAGGGGCAAAGGTTTCTAAAAAAAAAAAACTCAATATATTTTTGATGTAGATGTGGTTGATACTTACCATCAGGTAGGCCGTTGCACGTTTGACGTTCCAGTAAAAAGAAATCATAAATAAGCTAAGTTTAATCATGATTATATTCCGTGTGGTGTCCGGATTAAGAATATAGCACCACTCCATCTCGTCTCGTGGATGTCGTAGAAGGCGACTAAGGGAATCTAAACCAGAGGGATGGGCAGCAGCGTCCCTTCTGTGAAACGGTAGCCATACTGCGCTCACCAACCCGCCTGCCAAGCGTGGTGAGTATTGGAAAATACCCCCAAAATGATGACACAGTTGTGAAAATCTATGGCCTTTGTTCAGCAGTGGACGTATAAATGGTCGCTATGATATATGATAATCATGATTAATTTATTTATATATGCTCGTTCTCCATAAACTAAAATAAAATAGGTGATCCGTTGGATATGAGCAACTATAGGCCCATATCGCTAGCTACCACAGTTGTGCAGGTGCTGGACAGTCTGCTTGATCGTATATTGTGTAATCATCTGAACCTAAATTACGCCCAGTTTGACATTTAAATCTGGGTTGTCTACAGAGGTGGCTATACTGTACCTCAAGCATACTGTCCGGTACTATACCGACAGGAAGACTTGTCTACGCCTGCTTTTTAGACTTGTCAAAAGCTTTCGATTTGGTATCTGGTGCTCTGGCATAAACTGAGATCCGAAACGAGCCTGCCAGAGGATATTATTAAAGTGTTTGAGTATTCATCATCATATCAGTCATACAACGTCCACTACTGAACAAAGGCCTCCCCCATAGATTTCCACAATTACATCATCATATTGGGGTGAGTACTCACCACGCTTAGCAGGCGGGTTGGTGAGCGTAGAATGATTACTGTTCCATAGAAGGGACGCTGCTGCCCATCGCTCTGGTTTAGAGTTCCTTAGTCGCCTTTTACGACATCCACGGGAGGAGATGGAGTGGTGCTATATTCGTAATCCGGTATAATAGTATTGGTGCAACACCTAAGTAATTGTTGTAAGATGGACGTGCTCAGTCTCCAATGCGTACGGGCTGAAATGTGGATTGAGACAAGGAAGATTAATCTCGCCTCGTCTCTTTAGTATGTATGTACGTAAACGTATTTGTCGAAGAATTCACCAACAGCGGAGTCGGCTGCTCGATAGATGGTAAATTCATCAACAACATCAGTTACGCGGACGATATGGTGATGCTGGGTCCTTCCATAAGCGCCATCAGGAAGTTTCTCCAGATGTGTGTGGATTACGCTGATGCTCATGGGCTCAGGTACAATGTAAAGAAGAGCGAACTCTTGGTATTTTAATGAAATGGTCATAAAATTACTAATGTATTGCCCGTATTTATAAATGGTGTCGCATTAGCCAGAGTTTCGCAATTCATTTACCTTGGCCACTGGGTCTCGGAGAGCCTCACATACCATGAGGACATCGATAGGGGGCATCGGGCGTTGGCTCTCAGAAGCAACATGTTGGCTCGTAGATTTGCAGACTGTACTAAAGAAGTAAAAGTAGCATTTTTAAGGCTTTTTGTCAGCAGTTTTATACGTGCAGTCTCTGGGTCAACTATACGCAGAAGATAGTCAAAGCCTTTACATGCTGTATAACAATGCATTTAGGATGTTGTTTGGGCTGCCGAGGTACTGTAGTGCATTGAGCATGTTTGCTGACTATCGCACCGATGGCTTTCGTGTCATTCTACGATAGAGAGCCGCCTGAACGCTTAGCGGTGTTCGTAGCAGCACCAACAGCATCCTTAGCATTGTAACTGGCCAAATCGACTACCCAGTATTGTGGCGGTCTATTCAGCTACACAGTTGAAATGTTATTATTATGTGCTGATATACATTTATGTATCTATGTGTATAATTATATATATATATATATATATATATATATATATATATGCCGGCTCAGAATGCCACCACCCCACCTCCTCCCATGGGTGTCGTAAAAGTCGACTAAGGGATTAGCTGGAAGATGGGCAGCAGCGTCCTTCGAGTACATTAACAACTCAATTGCGATCGCCAACCCGTCTGCCAAGCGTGGTGATTATGGCAAAACCCCCCAATGAGCCGGTCGTTGTGGTGATCTTTGGGGGAGGCCTGTGTCCAGCAGTGGACTTCATTCGGCTGAAATGAATACATATATAATATAAAATATATTATATATATACAAATATAATATAATTAATAATATTATATATTTAATATGTGTTAATCTTTGTTATTTGTCCACTATTAGCTAAGGTCAATATAACCAATAGCTCCATGAGTGATTTCGCAAAAAGTTAATTTCTGACAAGCAATTACCATCGTCTTCTTCTTCATCCGATCAGCTAAATAAACGCTCTCATCCAAATACCGCCAGCTTCTAATGTAAATAAACTGCCGCAAGGTAATCTGCACCTCGAACAGGTGTAAGTGGGTTTTTAATCAACTACAAATGCAACGATTTAGGTGTTCAAATGAGATTCTTGTAGGGCTGTCAGAGATATTTTGCCTGGATATTGCTGGTTTTATACAACCGCGTCCTCTGTAGACGTCAGTGCTGAAAATAGATTATCCAACAGTATACTTTGAAAATGGTTACAAGTGGATATTGTGACTTTTTTCCTTTATCTTAATTGTTTTTATATTTGAGCCCCATTAAAAAGTTAAATTAAGTCTAATTATTTATTTTTTGAGACCAGCTGTGCTATTCTGTAAGAACTCACTTGCAAACTCACTTCTGAATACGCAGTGAAAAGTAGTGAAAACAATACGAAATTAAAGATTTCACTGCGGACTCAGAAATGAGCTCGACGGTGACTTCTTACTGAATAGTCACGCTGGTGAAAAGTAGTGAAAACAATACAAAATTAAAGATTCCACTGCGGACTTAGACGCGAGCTCGACGGTGAGTTCTTACAGAATACTCACGCTGGTAAAAAGTATAAAAAGAAAAAAATGTAACCTAGATAAATCAAAACTTCATCAATCATCAACAGCCCATAGCAGTCTACTGCTGGACATAGGCCTCTCCAAAGTCACGCCACTGAGCGCGATCCACGGCTTTTCTCATCCAGTTCATGCCAGCCACCTTGCGAAGATCGTCACTCCACCGAGCCTGAGGGTTAATCAAAACTTAATCTTCGCCTATCCTTTTTACGCATACACCCAATCTAAACATGTTGGACATCCTATACGAATATGTTTATATTCTGTACAAATTCGTTTGATGGAATATGTCTAGAGTGAAGTCTCGAGGAAGTCTCCTGTGGTTCACCTTTTTTTGATCATTCCCAATGTTATTCAGAAGTTATTGCTGAGTAGTATATTGAACCCGTGACGAGTAGTGCAGAAAGCCAAAATATATCCATCAATAGAACATCAATAAGTACCCAGGTGATAAACATTACCTGCCAAAAATATCAAGGAAAAGTGGGGATTTATTATCCAGAAACCATACTTAGTTTTCTCAGGTTTTAGTCATAAAACAATAGTAATTGGTTTTTTCATATTCTTCAATGAACGAAATTTTGTGCTTCAAATAACTATCCCCGTGTGTACTTACTTTACTTTTTTACTTTATGAGTCAAAAGTTACTAATCATTTACATTGCATTTTATAGTATCTTGTAGCGAAGTTTTAATTAACAACGAACAAATGCGAACACAGCACAAAGGCAATGCCTGTTATGACTGATGAATCGGTTTTAAAGAAGCTTTCAAAGGAATTCCGGTTTTAATGAATATAAAACATACTAATGATAGTATATTTATTTATTTAAAAGGCGGTTGCAATAAGTAACAACGACAACATAAGACGAATTACTTACATTTAAATAGGTCTCGTACAGATTAAAACGATATTAGACCATAAAAAAAGCAATAAAAACAAAACATTTCAGCGCCAAACAAGAATTTTGAAGAAATGCCGCAACCAATAAGATAAGTAGGTCAGCCACATGTCTCCTGAAGACGGCAGCATCCGTCAGCTAGAAATCAAAGTTATCAATGTCATCATTATCTCATGACATTTCTATTAAATTATATATTTTGTTCTGGGGCTTATCGCTTACACTTCTGGGAAATGTGGTTGCATAACCGGTCGTTTCGTGGAGTGATGACCTGCGCAAGGTGGCTGGCAGTAGCTGGATGAGAGTAGCCGAGGATCGCGATCAGTGGCATGCACTTGAAGAGGCCTATGTCCAGCAGTGGACTGCGATAGGCTGATGATGATGATGATGAACCGGTTTCTGGCGAAGCCAAAAGAGGCTTGTATGCTAAGCAACTTGCGCTAAGGGCGCCCCCTGTGGGTCATGGACTTCGGCTTAGGGCGTTGCTGAGGATAACAAGCCATTGTTTTGTGGATAGCTGGATCGGTATTATTTAAAATGTATCAAGGGACACATAAAACTACAGGCTCGGCACGGGCAAGAGACGGAGGGGAGAAGTAGTAACTTGAATCGGAAGGTGACGCGGCAAAAAGCCTCGGCGACGTCGGTGAGGCGGGTATCCTAGGCGACGAGGTCGGTAAATCGGTCGGGTTAAATTATATTGATTTACTATACTCATATATAAGGTCTTATTTTAGTAACCTACGATTACGATAGGCCGTGCCTTAGCGAATGCTAAATATGTTATACCTACCATGTCCACCACAGGTATGTTGGTTGATTTTATTATAACTATGAGAACCAGTAAGTAATGAAATGATTATGTTTATTTTGTCGTGGGTGCGTTTACAGACATTAATTCCACATACAATACACCCAGGCCCGGAATTACCTGCAGACCATACAAATATTTGTTCCGTGCGGGAATCGAACCCACGATCCGGAGCGCAGCAGCCGACTGTACCAGTCACTGCACAAACCATGCCGTCTATTAAAAACTGAAGATAAAAATAACATACAACAGATTTATTTTTTGTGCTCATTGGGGGGTTTTGCCATAATCGCCACGCTTGGCAGGCGGGTTGGCGTTCGAAGTTGAGTTGTTAATGTACTCTGCTGGCTGGACGCTGCTGCCCATCCTCCGGCTAATCTCATAGTCGGCTTTTACGACACCCAAGAGATGACATGGGTTGGTGCTATTCGTAGCCGGCACCACACGGTAGTTGAGGCGATCTTTGGGGAGGCCTGTGCCCAGCAGTGGACTTTAATCGGCCTAAATGATGATAGTCATTATTTTTTGTGGTACCTGCACTCCCTGCAGAACTCACTAAGGCGTTATGCAAACACAGCATATCGTGGCTTATAAATATTAGAAGTTGTATATTTCAGTAGTTTATTGAAAATGCCGTGTGGTGCCGGCTCAGAATGCCACCACCCCATTTCATCCCATGGGTGTCGTAAAAGTCGACTAAGGGATTAACCGGAGGATGGGCAGCAGCGTCCTTCGAGTACATTAACAACTCAACTGCGATCGCCAACCCGTCTGCCAAGCGTGGCGATTATGGCAAGACCCCCCAATGAGCACACAACACACCCATCTCGGTGGTGGATTGTGGTTATCTTTGGGGGAGGCCTGTGTCCAGCAGTGGACTTCATTCGGCCGCAATGATGATTGAAACTCATTTATATGCCACAGCCTAATCGAGGTAGCCTGTACCTGATCTTTTCTCTCCCAGAAACTCTTCCTCAATAGGTCGGCAAATCATTAGCAATGCCCGTAGTATTGCACATGTTCATCGGAGCAGTAATTGCTTAGCGTCACGTGGCCTGTACGTTTGTTGATATAAAAAAGTATTATATACAATCCCGAGCAAGCTGGTTTCCGAAAAGGTTTTAGTACCATAGACCACATACATACGCTGCGGCAGGTTATACAGTAGACCGGTGAGTATAATCTGCCACTATGCGTTTGTGGATTATGAGCCTTTGATTCGATCGAAACCTGGGCAGTGCTGCAATCTTTGCAGCGGTGCCACATTCACTATCGGTACATCGAAGTGTTGAAGTGCTTATACAGAAACGCCACCATATCGGTCCGAGTACATGAAGAGAGCACGGGGGCAATTCCATTGCGGAGAGGTAATTTCCAGGGGGACGTAATTTCCCCGAAACTGTAACCGTGAAGCTGAGTGGAAAGGATTCGGCATTAACATCAATGGCGAGTATATCACTCACCTTAGATTTGCCGATGATATCGTAGTTATGACAGGATCGTTCGTAGTGCTCAGCACAGTGCTCCATGATCTCAACAGAGTTTTCCAACAGGTGGGCCTTCAAATGAACATGGGCAAGACGAAAGTCATGTTGAATGCCCATGTCTTGCCTATCCCAATATCCGTTGGGAGCTCTGTTCTCGAAGTTGTTGACAAGTATGTCTACCTGGGACAAACTGTCCAGTTAGGTAGGTCCAACTTCGAGAAAGAGGTCAATCGTCAAATCCGACTCGGCTGGGCAGCGTTCGGGAAACTTCGCAACCTCTTTTCGTCAACAATACCGCAATGTCTCAAGACGAAATCTTTAACCAGTGATGACATATGGAACAGAGATGTGGTCACTCACAATGGGCCTCATAAGAAAGCTCAAGGTCACTCAGCGAGCTATGCAGAGAGCTATGCTTGGTGTTTCTCTACGAGGTCGAATCAGAAATGAGGAGATCCGTAGAAGAATTAAAGTTGTTGACATAGCTGAAAGGATTAGTAAACTGAAGTGGCAATGGGCGGGGCACATTGCTCATAGAACTGATGGCCGTAGGGGCAAAAATGTTTTATTGTGGAGAACGCGCACCGGAAAACGCAGCATGGGACGACCTCCAACGAGGTGGACAGACGACATGGTGAGGGTCGCTGGGAGTCGTTGGATGTTCTCTTAGATTATGACTTCTGTAGAGTATATATCTCCACATTTTCACCAATGTCAAGTATAAAGGCATTCAGATTAATTAATCTTTACATAGCCATAAAATATTTAACAAAAATGAAAAAATAATAAAATAATATTTCGGCAACATCGCACGGCTCAATTGTTATTTTTTTATTATTAACTTCAAAACGAGTTTATAATGACATACTTTATAAATACAATACCGAAATTTGAATCAAATTATAACATTTTTTCTCTACTAAATAATGTTATGTTATAATAAAACACTTTTAAACGGATTCTATCGCGTATATTTTAGATTTTTTGACTACGATTTTCCTGACGTTTACGTCGACGTCTATAAAAACCTACTTCAAGCCGCATAAGAAGATCAGCCAACTTTTAAAACCGGTGTAATGTCACATACCTTTACAAGATGCAGAGGTCTACAAGATTGACTGTCATTGTGGTTTGTCATACATAGGGCAAACAAAGCGTAGCATAGCCACCCGAATAAAAGAACACATAGCTGACGTCAAGCATAGACGCTCTACAAAGTCTGCAGTGTGTGGTTTGCCTAAGACATGTTGCCTTAGGCAAACCTTTAGGCATTATCTTCGTTTTGATCAACCTCAAGTCGTCGCGAAAGAGAACCGGTATGTACCTAGAATGTTTCGTGAGGCTATTGAAAAAACATCCTAATTTTAATAGAGAAGATGGTTGCAGGTACCACCTGTTTGGAATCCAGTTATTAAAATAATAAAGTCCCAAACAAGATACCGCACTAAGAAACACCAAGACACTGTGAGTGATTACTGCGTGTATCGAAGCTAATTATTTGATTAAAATTGTACGGTAGATAAAATAAAATAACTTTTTAAATCTGTAACGACGCCTGTCACCTTAGTCATCCTGCGACCACGAATGCTGCAAAGTATTCGAAACGTCAGGAAAATCAAAAAAATCTAAAACATACGCGATAGAATCCGTTTAAAAGTGTTTTATTACAATGTGTAATAATCGCGAAAATATAAGACATTACTAATGTCATTACTATATTACATATTTTTTAGGACTAATCCAAGGAGATAATATCACCAAGGAGATTCCATCAATTATTTTCTTACTCTTTTAACTTTGATCTTTTATTTATTCATATTATACAAAATATTTGGCACTACCGTGATATCCTCTCGCGTGTCAATTGCCGGCAGCCGTGTAGACACAATAGATTTTTATATCTGTCTCATTTTGTGGCAGTTAATGAGATATCCAGCTAGCAGGACTTTTGCAATTAAAGACCTACCGCCAGGAAAGAATATTGTTTTATATTGAGAACATGACATGTACTGCACAATCTGGCAAGTAATTAAAATCGGGCACTGCAGATTTATATATTATAATAGAGAGTCTCGTAGCTACCTTGCAGACCGATCGATCTACTAGCTTACTAGCTTAAGCCGCTCTTACCCTGGTCATGGCTAGGCGTGATATCATTAATTTCGTTCATCATATATTCATTCACGACAAACGTCATTTACTCCGTGTGTAATATTGATACTTAACCGCATCTAGCTAGACAGGAAGAACGTTGCCCTACGCTATATTTACTCCTGTGTCGTAAGTCAGTTTTATAGACATAAATCACACATATAGCCAAAACGGGAACAACTACCGTGAAAAAAAAAATGATCACACAACCAAAATAACAACATCAAAACATACAAAAAGTAAACCATAAACATTGAGAGATTTTTTTAGGTGCACTTCAGATTAGGCATAATCTCAGCATTGTGTTGGTCCACCGATAGGACCTCAGATCAAAAAGGGAAATCATGGACAGTTTACCAATATATTATGAGTATAAATAAAAATTATATATATAATATAAAAAAATATAATACCAGGTTAGTTATAAAGGGTGTACTAAGTCGAAAGGGTTTATACTATGGATGGCGATAAGCAACTTTTGTTTCACGACTTTCCCCAAAAAGTCTATAGTTATAGCTGTTCAAACTTTTCTTGAAAAATACACAACCCTATCATCAGCTGTGTCTTAAATTTAATATCATATTAGGGTTCACAGCCCTAGTACTTTCCGACAAAGGATTATTTCGGAATAAAAATAATAAATCAAGGCCTGACCGCTATCATTGATTACAATTTAAAATATATGAAACTTTAAAAAAATAAGTTTTATAATATTCTCATCTGTCCTAATTTACTGTGAAACAGTCATCAGAGACACTTTAAATTGGCCGAAGCTTAGTACACGCTTTCCGACTAACCCAGTATATTTAAAGTCTTTATAAATACATAAATGTTACAAATATACAAGTATAAAGAAATAAGGAATATTGAAATTAATTACTAAAAATAAATACTTGAATGTAATCGACTACCTATCGAATAGTCGATTTAGTACTCCACCAGATATTTGATCTCTAGTCTTTGTATGACTAAAAAGAGAATTGCGCCGTAAAACGTAGCAGTTATGTATTCTGTGGTGCACCGTTTTCACATTCAAAACATTGGTACATCAGATATCATAGTGTTTATATTGTAAAAACTGTGGAATTATAAGATAAATTTTCAAAAAATAACTTGCTTAATCATGTGAGTTTTGTGCATTATAATTATTAATTTCATATTATTTATTTTTTGTGCATTTACTGTATAAGTATTTGTTCAATGCGGGAAGCGAAACCGCAACTGGTGTAGAAAACCAATCTTAGCCACCAACCGTGCCGTCTATGGTTGGGTAAATACTAGAAATGATGGCTGTAAGACCGCATAGAATGTCCCGTAAATCTAAAAATATGAACAAATACGACTTCCCTCAGAATGTGGTAACCCTTAATGCGAAGGTGATCCGGAACGGAGGCAAGGAATTGGGATTGCACTTAAGTTTCTTTGGCTTTCGAACACCGCAATTTATTTTTGTAGGACGAGGGTACTCGGTGTTTGCTTTCTTTAGTATCGAGATGGATGATAATTTATAGGTACTTTAGGTTCTTACTTTATTTTTACGCTTTATTTCCCTCGTGGGCTGATTAGAACTCCAATGACGTCAACCATTTATTGTGCTTGAATAAAAATAAAGCGGCACATGATGTAGGTAGCGTACTGTTAAGATGCACAGTGAGCGAGCAGAACATAATATGAAAAAATCATCAATTTGTAAGTATATGCTGTTTTCGTACAGTCCAAAACTGTACACTGGCTTGGTTTGTAATTTTTATGTTGTGTATATTAATACATTGTAGTAGCGCTATTCTCTTGTGTATTCTGTATTCACCAAAATTTGCGTATGTGGTCTACGGTCTAAGGAAATTCGATTCCTAACTCTAATACAATACTGGGTGATTTGATCCCACATGTCAGTATGCAATGGCGTTAACAATATGTTGTGCTTCAATATTGAAACGGTGCTTTAGTGTAGTTAATTTTTAAGACGTAAATTGCGCGTGTAGGACATGATTAAACCAATTCATAATTTAGTCGGTATCTATAAATTTTGTCCAGTACAAAACTGTACAACGTCTTTTTTGTAATTTATATGTTGTGTAAATAGATACATTGTAGTTTCGCGTAACACTCGTGTGTTTTATGGAAACCACGATTCACTTATAAGGTGGACGTATGTCATACATTGGTTCCCAACTCCTAATAAAATACTAGGAGATTTCAGTCTCACAAGTTATTATACAATAACCGCAGCCATATTTTGTGCTTCAGTATTTATTTAAACGGGATATGGTGTAGCGTATATTGGTGCTTATTGCGCGTGTAGGATACAAATAAACCAATTTATACTTTTGTAGAGACATATATACTATTTTTATACAGTTCAGAATTATACAACGGCTTGGGTTTGTAATGTATTTAATATGTTGTGTAAATATAAATTAACTATAAGATGGACTAAGGTGGACGTTTGTCGGACTTTGTTCCTAACTCCTAATAAAGTACTGGGAGATTCTGGACCCACCAATGTGTTATGTAAACAACTTAAATTTTGTTTAATTAATTTGCTGTGTTACGCTAAAACCAACATGGATATAAAGAAATCCAATTTGATATTGGCCTTATCAATATCAAATTGCATTGGCCCAACTTAGAAGAGGTGTATTTCCATCAGTGGACTTTGAGTTGATAATGATGACTAAAATATTTACTCCGATATAATAAGTTCCAAAATATTTTACCTCAAATATATGCATTTGCGATAAACACAATTTTACGTAATGAGTGCCTGCTCGGGAAAGCTCTAGAGTGCTAGCAAAACATGTAAATGTGTATCATTATAAATGAACGGAAATGTCTGACAGTAATAGATCGTGTGATTCAGAATTCAAGTACTGTAAATAGACCATAGGAGTCACTTTCGGCGTATCTTTGCTTAATGATAGCCAAAAATAGTAATGATTAATATAGTAAGTATATACTAATGAAATCCATACATTTGCGTCAATTAATTTATTATAAAGTGATGTATGACTGGAGATCACGCACCAGAAAACGCAGACTAGGGTTCGTTAGATGCGGGTGGAACCAGTCGTTTTGGAAATCTATGAGGAAGACCGCATGGTGCCGTGTGTTGCTGGATAAGAATACCACCCTCATCTCATCCCGTCATAAAAGGCAACTATGGGATTAGCTGGAGGATGGGCAGCTGCATCCTTCGAGTACATTTATAACTAAACTGCGATCGCCAACTCGTCTGCCAAGCTTGGCAATTAATGCAAAACCTCCCTATGAGCACACAACACAACCCCATATCATTCGTTGGCAATCTTAGGGGGGGCTTCTGTCCAGCGGTGACGTCTTTCGGCTGAAATGATGATGAAGAAGGCCCTTTTTGATGAAGATGCACGCGTGGAATTCGTAAATCTACATCATGAAATGACGATGATGATATTGAATATTTGTTGATTTTGTTTTTTTGCTAAGTAAGTTTTAGAAGCGTTGGTAATTTGATGCGTACACCAATTATTTCTTTTGTCGTGAGTGACGACTGATTGCTGCTAGGATCCACTTTCGTTCAAAATGTCTTCCGCATTGCCCATTCTTCTATAATTATGTAGTCAGTTCGTTTACTCTTATATCAGGTCTTATATCACTCTCTGGTTAATTTATTGTGTATACAATATGACATATTAAATTTCTTTAATTCATCATCATCATATCAGCCACAGGACGTCCACTGCTGAATAAAGGCCTCCCCCTTAGATTTCCACAACGAGCGGTCACATGCCGCTCTCATCCAACGACTCCCAGCGACCTTCACCAGATCGTCTGTCCACCTCGTTGGAGGTCGTCCCACGCTGCGTTTTCCGGTGCGTGGTCTCCATTCGAGAACCTCTGTGCCCCAACGGCCATCAGTTCTACGAGCAATGTGCCCTGCCCATTGCCACTTCAGTTTACTAATCCTTTCAGCTATGTCGACAACTTTAGTTCTTCTACGGATCTCCCCATTTCTGATTCGATCTCGTAGAGAAATACCAAGCATAGCTCTCTCCATAGCTCGCTGAGTGACCTTGAGCTTTCTTATGAGGCCCATTGTGAGTGACCACGTCTCTGTTCCATATGTCATCACTGGTAACACACACTGGTTAAAGACTTGCGTCTTGAGGCATTGCGGTATTGTTGACGAAAAGACGTTGCGAAGTTTCCCGAACGCTGCCCAGCCGAGTCGGATTCGACGATTGACCTCTTTCTCGAAGTTGGACCTACCTAACTGGACAGTTTGCCCTAGGTAGACATACTCGTCAACAACTTCGAGAACAGAGCTCCCAACGGATATTGGGGTGGGCACGACATGGACATTTGACATGACTTTTGTCTTGCCCATGTTCATTTTAA
This sequence comes from Diloba caeruleocephala, assembly GCA_947459985.1. Classification (NCBI taxonomy): domain Eukaryota; kingdom Metazoa; phylum Arthropoda; class Insecta; order Lepidoptera; family Noctuidae; genus Diloba; species Diloba caeruleocephala. The sequence goes on along the minus strand of OX381617.1, from coordinate 9,548,361 downwards.
GGCCCACCTGTTGGCCTTAAAATGAACATCTTTAATTACATTTAGTTTAATCATAATTAATATGAATTTAAGTTTCTAATTTTTACTTAATCTGCGTATTTTTTTCCATATGTTTGTTATTATATTATTATTTTTTCATATCTTTATTACAGCGATCATATTAGGTTATTTTATAATTATTATTTATGTTTTACTCAATTGAATTGAAAAATTAACGTAATTTTCTTAATAGTATTTGATCATTTTAAATGTATAAATTATTACAATAATATTTGGCTATATACTCGATTTGTTGTGTAAGCTGTGATTGCCTATAATAGAATGTACATTACGTGAAATGTGATGTTCATTATTTAAGTGTATCAAATAAAATGTATTGTTCGTTGGTAATCCTTAACCAAATAAATAAATAAATACATTTACAATAATTCCAAAAGCTCTCTAAAAACAAGTGTTTGTTAAATTCCTGTTCGAAACCTATATCCAAGATAAGATAACAATATCTAGTATCTGTTCTTAATAATATGTACACGAAATCCGACGACACGGTTGGTGCAGTGGTTGATACAGTCGACTGCTGCGCTCTGGGTCGCTGGTTCGATTCCCGCACGTAACAAATATTTGTATGATCTGAAGATTGTTGTTCCTGGTCTAGGTGTATTGTGTGTGAAATGTATGTCTGTAAACGCATGCACGACACAGGGGCAACGTTTTTTAAAATGACAAAAAAACCGATATCTACAGAGAGCCTCATTCATTCAGTCTCGGAATTGGATGTTCAGAAATACATATTTAGTAAGCTTAAAATAACACCATCTTTAAATTAAATTAATATAGTTAATATTTCAACATGAATCTCAGAGTGATTATATCAAGAGACTTTGAACTATTATAATATAAACCCTCGCTTTAGATCTCATTCATATCTGCAGTATCTATGAATAAAGGACATGAATAATCAGAAGCCATATAAATAAGAATCTTCTTGGGTAATGTTGATGTATGTAGTTAGAATTTTTCTCTTATTTTTTGTTAAATTCTCTTACTAATGTAAACAAGAGTTTTGCTTAATCTCCCCGAAAACATTTTCTGTTACGTAAATGCTTTTAGTTCGATGTCTTAAGCCTTCTATTTTGGAAACAATCTGCATTACTAAGAGAAACTGATGCCATGTAATCCCTTGTGTACTTTGAGGATTATTTTGTACTACATACAAATGCTCTGGTAAAGTGCCTCCCACTTAATACATTTTATGATAGAGTGAATTAAACTTCGTCAAAATACTTATGTTTAAAAAGAAAAGTATGTTTTGCATTTTTTCAGTCGGTAACTATCATAATGTCTCTCTTTTCACGGGTTTATATCCCCTGTAAGGGGAAACCCGGTCGTTTGACAGGCTTACGCGGGGACATGGGTCCAACACGCAGAGGCCCTTTAGAGAATTTTAATCTAAAATGTAATGGGACACCAACCGGGGACTCCATAGCTGCACTATAAAATGAAGTCATGGATTGTCCCCGGTGGTGTAAGTGAGATGGAAACTATAACGATAAGGTCTATTGCAATGGGTGCTAAATGGATTATATACTTCTAAAACCTGAAAAAACGGCGTCTGCCTTTCAACGTTTATAGTGAATTTCTGTGGCAGACGGTGACTCGCCACTCACAAGATGGGCCCCCTAAATGGCCACCACTACAGGCGACAAGGAGCAACACCGGTATGAGCGGCTAGGGGTGTTGAGAGGTGCGGCACCGGTGTCACTATCGCGCGTCTCGAAGACTCGGAGCGGGTTTCCCCGTTATTACGCCATTAGACACTTCCACCCCCGAGCATATACCTCTGGCGGCCTCTGATCGACCAACTAAGGCAAGCCAGAGTTGAAAATCCTACGGGCACTCATGGGGTACCACTCCACCTAACCAATATAGGCAAGCCGGAGACGAGACCCTGATCGACTCTCTGGAGCATTCGGGTACGCAGTGTCGCCACTCAAATTCTGCTCGCCACAAACTTCCCTGCGTTCTGTAAGCAACTTAATATACTTTTTTTTTCTTATGATTTTTTTTTTATCATAAGGTAGAAAGAAATCAAGCAGCTACTTTAATCTGCCCTCCAGGATTACCTTATTCCATGGTGAGATAACGACTGCCCAGAGGGGTATTATAATTATTACTACTGATTCAAGACAAGTTAAGTAAGAGGTCAAATATGAGTTGCGATTACGATCTTCGTTTTCATGTAGCTACCATATTCTCATACAAATATAGTCTTTAGTAGGCGGATCGAATCTTATTTCATCCGATTTTTGTCAAAACGGATCAAATAAGATTCAGCCAAAACTAACTTAAAAATATACGAATGTGCATAAATTAATGAAGCATTGAATACAAATAATTCCGTTTCTAAAGTCAGTACCATGTGCCACTGTAGTCAAGAATATAAGACATCATTCTAGAAAAACCACCGCATATCCTATAGTTACGGCTTGGCACCGACTACAGAAACTTTGAAGTTTGCTTATTTGTATTAATGTTTCCCTATTTTAATTTCGATATCCAAACGCAAGTCATTAGACCCGTAGCTAAAACTAATACCATACATACGAACAACTGTAGGGAAAATTATAGCATATTCAGAAACTGGACGCTATTTGGCTTAGTAACTAAGTTCTCAAACAATTTGCGAGACCACTTGTGAGCTGTTTATCTGACCTAAGCATTACCATATGTTCCCACTACTTTAACTTATATCCCAAACACTGGAGCTTCTTTCACAAAGAAAAGTATTTCGAATAGTATGCAATACCTTGAGTTAAGGATACATGAATAATTTTTAGTCCAGCAATATATCGGTTAACTTTACTTTGAAAAGTAGGTGTTAAACGGCCTACGATCAGCACTATTTATCGATATTTATCTCTGCACACATTCATACTGAACAACCTAGCAAAGATACTGCATGTAAGGCCCTGCAAGCAGTGCTTTGAGTAGGCTCCTTTACTATTCTCTGTATACACGATTATGTTCACTGACTATGCTTTCGAAACAAAATTACTCTACAAAATTGTAGCTTCGTTAATAATCATCTGTAGAATATTTAAGTAAACCACAACAGTTATCTGATTGAATGTTTATACCATCATAACAATGGCATTGATTACTCTAATGGCGATCATTTACGATACCTGATGCTAAAATTAGCCTCAGCTTAACCGCTTAGACGGCACGGTTGGTGCCCACTGCACTAATACAGTCGGCTGCTGCGCTCCGTGTCGTGGCTTCGATTCCCGCCGGGAACAAATATTTATGTGATCTGCAGGTGGTTGTTCAGGGTCTGCGTGTATTGTATGTGGAATTCATGTCTGTAAATGCACCCACGACACAGGAGCAATCCTAGTGTGGGGCAATGTTTTAAAAAAAACGTTCGGTACTATAGTTTATTGGTTTCAAAGATGGCCAGGTATATCCAACTGATCGTTTAAGATACACGTCGGCAGACAATTTTGCATCATATATTTAACATATCGGTAAAAGGATTGGACAGAGTATCTCATGTAAAAGGCAAAGAAGTGGTTTTGTAAATAAGTGAAAAAACGTTTATGAAAATACAATTTGCTTTTACCATTGTTTGTTTTACTAAGAGTTTATTTTTATTTGAAAAACATCAGGGTGTGATCACATAATATACCAGATGGCTTAATAGACAGAAAATACATTGCTGAACTAGAACATTTGACAAATGGGGGGAAAGTTTATAATTAGTTTCAAGGGTTTAAATCTCATTTCCGTGTGGTGTCCAGATTCAGAATATAGTACCGTGCCATCTCCACCCGTGGATGTTATAAAAGGCGGCTAACGGCCGAAATTAATTATAGCAGTGTAATCAAAAGCCCTTAGATTATGGATTTATAACTTCATCTATTTTAAGATCACGTTTAACACAAAAAACAAATCTAAGAATTTTCGATTCGATTCGATTAGATTGATTATTAACTTCAGCCGTGACTCTTAATCAGAGGCATAGGCAGCAGTATCCTTCTGTGGAATAGTAGCCCTACTGCGCTCACCAACCCGTCTTCCAAACGTGGTGAATATTGGTAAATTCCCCCCAAAATGACGACATAATTGTGAATATCCATGGGGTAAAAGGAAAAAGAATAGAAATTAAAGAGCAGCGTCGATTGGTGGTTTGATTACACAGAAAGCGCCAACTGGAATCACCGATTGTAAATACGATTACAAACACTAACAGTCACCATAAACTGCAGAGATGTATGACAGAGACGAAATTATCCCATTTGCACTTTAGTAGCGCTTAAACTTTTGTTAAAGTACACGTTCGCTCCAAACATAATGTGTTTTCCAATATTCGTTCGTGATGTTCGGAAAGGCGCTGCCATGTCATTTGGCGTAATTGTACTAGTAACAGGCGCTTGGAGGCCTAACATTTCGCTTGCAACTGCTGCCCATTTATGTTGGATCCACAACATCGGTACAAATATTTTCCAGCCCAGAGTAATTTGCTTTAACACCGACAATAGTATGAGACCTTTTAACGCTGGTGCAATGACATTCCGTTTCGGGACGAAGCCGTTTCCCTACTCATTATCGTCACAAAAGGATTGCACCCAATTTACATTTCATCGTAGTGTTTCGCTGACTATTATGTCGTTTGGCGTTGATTTCCGCGGATCGTGTGTGTATGCTAATTAATCAGCACTTTCATTATCGTTGGAACCAACACAACTAATAGGATAGGTTTCAATAACCTCGATTCATATCGCTTAGGTGCGGGTATGCCAGATATTGTATATTAGAAACGAGCACCTCCGCTGCTTTGTGGAAGACAAACATGCATACCATATGAGAATCAATAACAATCAACTTATTAATTTAAATTTTTTTTCTCCAATTATGCAAAACGTTGTGTCTACCAAGGAACCATCCAACAATGATATTTAGACGTTTACAAGATCATGATTATGAAATTCAATTTTTCATTACCAACTAGAAAACGGTAGAAAGCTATTAGGTATGTTTCGCCGCAATGAAAATGATTTTATATCGCCGTGGTTGTTATTGGTTTAGTTTGCCACCCCTCTTTCGGTCATTCTTTTTTACGATCTGTCTCCATTTGTGACCATCATTGGCCTGCTGTATTGCGTCAGGGATCTTGGTGTGTAGGTGTAGAGGTTTCTTCACCTGGTCAGACCATTGTATTGGGTTGCGTGCAAATTTGTCAGTTTGCAACAATATTCAGATTCTCATATGAATTTGTCATCATAATCATTTCAGCCAAAAAAATCCACTGCTGGACATAAGCCAAAGATTGCCATAACCACCGAACTTTTATGAATTTGAAAGGGAGATTTTCTTATACGCGTCATCATATCGGTCGAAGGACGTCGAATAAACAAAGCACATAGATTTCCACAACGATCGGTTACATGCCAGTTATTTGTGTCGTTTGGAGGAAAGTACTCTCCACGCTTGGAAGACGGATTAGTGAGCGCAGTATGGCTACTGTTCCACAACTTCTGGGGCACTGATGCCCATTCCTCTGGCGACCCATAAGTCTAACACACGAAAGCGTATTATATTATATATATCCAGTATTTTAAATTATTTGATTTTTAGTTAAATATTACCTGGTCTGCATAATTTTTAAACCGACGAATTGGGTCCTCTGTAGTAATTGCCCTATCTGGTAGAGTTCCAGGAGATATATCACGGCATTTAATGCTAACGCTCCCTCGTGTGCCCTCCAACGTGCACTCAGCTATATACGACACTACAGCAAACTGCATCAAGCTTACCTGCGCCTTTGCACCCGGTGCAAAATATTTGATGGTGCTAGCTCCAAATTTCATAAAATAAAACAGAAAAATGTTCCGATGCTTGAGTCAAATTATTTTGCAACGAAACGTGAAAACGGCTTGGGTGTTAAGGAATTGATTTCAATGGAAGTCTTAATTTGAATTTTAGTAGTAATATTTACTACTTTATTATTACTTATCGTAATAGAATTATACTAAATCCCATATTGATGCTATCAATTTATCATAGGTATATTAATCTGCTGAAACATCATTTTTTCAAACGAAATATGTTGTCAGGTAACCTCAATCATTGTTTAGTTCTTATTTTTAACGGTGCCGCACATTATATTAACGTCCTTTTTACTGTATTGCACACGCTTACAACAAACAAAAGGTTTTAATGTAGCACTGTCCGTAGTAAGCCTCCTGGGTGCAATTTTTTCTGACCCGCCAACATGAGACTGCGATTACTTGAGTTTAGTAATCCCTATACACGAATTTAATCTTTGTTCCTTCCACTCCCAACATTGTTCACGGTTCATTAATTTAATCTACTATAACAACACATCATGTGCTGTACTCAGCAACCCATAGTACTAATTTTAATTAGTTACTTTGACCCTTAAAGGTAGAAATATTCCTCAGTAGAAAAAAATCTTCTGGTAGCTTAAATATAAATTCTCAACGCTCCATAGTCTATCGTCGTCGAGCAAAGAGAAATAATATAAAAAATCAACCACGGCAGCGCCATTTTGCTTTAGCCTGGCGCTTATTTAGCTTTAATATGTTCCTTTCTTGCTGAACCTAAAACTTTATGAGGCTTGGTGTTTGATTCTTGAGCGGGATCATAATGAACAACTTTTGAGATAGCTCGCTTTGCACAGCGTATTTTCGTGAAAATGTTCACATCCATTCTTGTCACTGCTTTGAAGGCACGCTCAGTTGGCTGTCATTTCAACATTTTGAGGTAAAATTCGTACCTTTGTGATAACATATTAGCAGAAAGTTTTAATAGTCATTTTAATATTTTAATTTATGTAAGTTTTACTACCTCACTATTTGTTTCACATTAGGAAACAATGGAGTTTTTGTTACCATTACAAACATTTTCTTAAACAATTCTACGAAGCTGAATGGGTTTGTCGCGACCATACATTAAACATAGTAGTTCAACTGGGTCACATTAGGTGCACTTCTGATCTCTATGAACAAACGACTTGCTAACCCAAATGGTGTCAATAAAGTAATATTTTTTGCAACTTTACAAATCACTGGACAACAATAGAAGGCCATTAATATTGTGACGATGCCCCGTCCGTCTCATCTGACCTCGTTAATCAAAGCTAATGACAGAGATAAAAATATTACCAGCGTTTACTGGACTGATAAATTATTAGTAATAGTTTTTCTGCTTTATTTAGATACCTGGATTACTTACATGTACTTGTGTCTAAAGAATTCCTTTGCAATGAAGTTACTATGGTATGCTTATTTGTAAAAGCTGACTATGGGATTAACCGAAGGATGGGCAGCAGCGTACTTCGAGTATATTTACAACTCAACTGCGATTGCCAACTCGCCTGCCAAGCGTGGCGATTATGGCAAAACCCCCCAATGACCACACAACACGTACCCAGACTGGTTATTATTCGTCCTTTGGGGGGCTTTATTCCGGTTGAAATAAGATGAAATTATCATTATGAAATTATGATAATGATGATGACTTTTTTTTATGTGTATCCCTCATTGCAGGTATCTTGGCCCTTTTAAGGTAGTTTACGTTCGGTTGCAATATCCATAACGTTCTCATCATGAATAAGAGGTTGGTAAGAGTCTACTAATCATAAACTTCTGATGCTAAAGCAATGGAGAGATTCTTATAAGTACTAGTTACCGAGATAGCTTAAAAGATTTCACATCGATCGTAGAACTAATGGCTGTCGGAGTAGAAAGGTTCTTCGAGGGGAAACTGCGCACTGAAATACGTAGCGTGAGGTGACACCAACGAGGTGGACAGACGAGCTGGTGAAAGTCACTGGGAGCGTGGGATGCAGGCGGCAAGTAACCAGTTGTCGTGCAAATCTATGAAGGTGGCCTTTGTTCAGCTGTGGACGGGACAATAATAAGTCGAGCGATCTTTAACCTGTTCTTATTGTTGCAATGTTCTTGTTGTTCGCCGTGTGGTATGCTGGTGCTACGAATAGCACCAACCCGTCTCGTCCCATGGGCATCGTAAAAAGCGACTGTGGGATTAGCTGGAGGAAAGGCAGCAGCATCCTTCAAGTACATGAACAAATCAACTGCGATCGCCATCCCGCCTACCAAGCGAGGCAATTATGGTAAAACTCCCCAATTAGCACACAACACATTCTGACCGGTCGTTGAGGCAATTTTTGGGGAGGCCTATGTCCAGCAGTGGACTTTATTCAGCTGAGATGATGATTATAATGAATGTTGCAAGCTGGTTTAATATTGCTAATTCTACGGGCGCTACTTGGTATCAAGAGTGTAAAACAAATATATTAGGATCAGAAAGCGTTTAGGTGCGCTCGAAATTAGATTTATAAAGTCTCTATTTGGTTTGGCTCTTGCTGTTACCGCGTAATGACTTCCTTACCTTAGTTAGAGTTCCATTCACCTAAAACTAATTGGGCACATTAGCACACAAAACAGTAGGCCATAAGTTTGTCTGTGTATTATTATAATATTAACCTTCAATATACTGAGAGAGTACCCTACTTAAGAATGAACGTGATGGAGGTTTGTTAACATTTCTAACCTTTCTAACGATGATCCACAAGAATATAGCCTGAAGTTTTTGGAAAAACCTATCTCTATTTCCAAGTATAAAGCTATTTCCCCTGTGTCGTGGGTGCGTTTATAGACACTATACACCCAGACCCGGAACAGCTACCTGCAGGCCACACAAATATTTGTTCGGTGCGGGAATCGAACTCGCAGCGCAGTAGCCGACTGTACCGAGCGTGTCGTCATACCAAATAATTACCAAAATATTATGGAGCAAGTGCTTGTGCAGTTACCGGCACAGAATAGACCCTCCTGCATCCATGGGTTTCGTAAAATGCTGCAGTTAGGAATGATATCAAGAGGATGGGCTGCAGCTTACTCCCGTGCGCTGGCAACATACTGAGATCACCAATCCGCCTGCCAAGCGTGGTGGTTAAGGCAATATTTTATGACCGCTCATAAGTAACCATTACGAGATGAGTGTGTGACTGTGTGTATGGAACAAATAAGGAGACAACGCAATGATTGAATTTATTAATGGAACTTATAAAACAAAATAAAATGTTTTAATTAGCACGATAACAAACAAAAATTCGTGTGCACCGCGGAGGTCACTTCGGAATGCAGTATCGGAAGACATTACATTTGCGTACATCAAAAATACCAATAAGCTACGAGGGCCCCCCTGCCCCGCAGATTTCCCCTCTTATACTAACATACAATATGTATTTATAGGTCTGCATTATTAACACTACAACTACCTTAATATAATTAATTAAAAGTAAATCAATAACCACAACACTCATTTTGTGTCGCCTACAAAAGGAGTACCGCCATATAGGGCAAAACTATAAATACTTAAGTACAATACACAAATAAAACGATGACTGTAAATGAAGCAATTTTTAAATTTTGTTAATCCACAAAAATGCGTAATCTTGGTTTACATAACTATAAATATATTTACGCTAATCACCGACTCACTGAATGATTCTGTAACGCTCTATGATAAAATTAAAATATTTCGTTTATATATTAAGATAGTGTTTATTTTTTATAACGGCGCTTTCGGCGCCTTAAAACTAGCAACTTAACTTCAATAGAAAATTCAAGCAAGACCAATTCAATCAAGTCAAGACCAGCTATGGGTGTAGTAAATCCGCGAGCAAATCCCGCGTCTCCAGCACTAGGTAAGTCGAAGGAACACTGCAGTGATTTCAGCTGACAAGAGTCCACAACACCTCTCCGGTTTCCCCAGGGCGAAAAGGCCTGAAAAAACAATGAACCTTCATGGTGTTGTTTGAAACTAGCTAATTTCCTTTAACCGTCAACTACCGTTTCAAAGACTAGCACAAAATGAAAATCTAATTGAGAATTTTCAAAAAATAATGTTCATGACTACATTTCATCAGGAGTCATCATTATCATCGAAATACTCATAGCCGTGAGGTTAAGCAACGCGCGGCAGGTAAGCTCGGCGCGGTTAGTATATCGATGACCGCATAATGGTAATGGGACTGAGAATCTACAAAACCGTTGATCACGGTTTCGCGCATTAGACGGCAATCGTAAGTCCAAGTCAAGTCTTTGCTTGCAGCTGGAACAACTCTGATGCAAGGTCAGCCAAACAAAAAAGAAAGAAAAACTTCCATGCTTGTGTATACTTTCATAGGGATTGATCTTAGTAGAACTAGTATTAAAAATACGGTACTTGTAGGGTCGTAATGATATGTCAAATTCATCTCAAATAAACAAAGATAAGATTCGTTTTCAACCGAATAAGGTATTTCGAGTTTAATAGACTAACAGTTATAGTAAGCGACAATTGTGTAGTGTCCGGGTTAAGAATATATCACCACTCCATCTCCTCCCTTGGATGTCATAAAAGGCGACTAAAGGACTTAACCAGCAGGCAGCAGCAGGGATGTGCATCAGCCTCCCTTTTGTAGAACAGTAGTTATACTGCATTCACCAACCCGCCTGCCAAGCGTGATGAGTACTGGCAAATTCTACCCAAAATGACGTCACATGCTATGTAACCGGTCGTCTTATGGGGGCGGCTTTTGTGCAGCAGTGGACATTTTTTGGCTGACATGACGAAGCGACAACTTATTGAATTTGCATTTGTGTCGTTAGCTTCAGTCAGGCTGGTGGTGAGAAAAATATGCGTATGCTCGCCATTAGTCTCTATCAACGCTCGGCAGGTCAGTCCATGAATGGGTGACTGCATACTATCTATGCAGTACATAGTGGTATTTGGACTGAGCGTGACCGTCACAGTCGTGTTTCAGAGGGCAAGCAAAATCGTCGGTCCCAGTTGTTGTCAGTAAAAGGCAGTCGATAAGCCAACCCGCAAACCTTTCGGTGGTTTGGACAAATCCGACACAAGGTTGGCCATTAACAAAAAAAAAAGAACTAAAGATCATGGGTCAGACTTAATCACAATAAGTAATGCCAAATGGATAGGTATATTATTTAGTAGTCGGTAAATCGAACAAATACTAGATACTAATCTCACAAATATTAGATATGACAGGGGTTATAAATAACCCTCGATAAAAGCCTTAGCCAAACATATTATATTTCTTATCAGCTATCAATAATATCGTGGCTGATAAATAAGACTTAGAATGTTGAAGAAGTTGATCGAAGTTGGGCTCAACTAATAGATTTTATCGATCAGAAAGCCCATATTCAGAAGACGTTTACGAAATGACATGAAGCTGTGTGGATTACGGTAGGTTAAGTAAAGGCCACCCTCTCAAATCCTGGGTATCGTAAAAGGCGACGTACGGCTGAAATTAATAATCAACATCGTTAAAATCTATGGATTTGGAATTGAGGATTTGTCTGTTTTTGTATTAAGATTATATTATATTACTTTATAACCCAATCAAGTTCTAAATGTTAAATCTAAAGATTTTGGAATAGATTGATTAATGATTTAGGCCATAAAACTTATGTCGCATCCTTCTGTGCTCTAAAAAAATACTACCATCACCAATTCCTTTACCGAGCATATTGATTATGGCAATGTGCGTTGTAAGGAGGAGGTTGTTCCCTGTATTGATTACTGAGGGGTTCATCATTAACAGTAAAATTATTAACACAAAAATACATGGTATATTCTAATAAACCAATTGTGATAATTACCATGACACTATTTATACTTACTTTTGAATTGTCTTTGAAAATGAGAAGAAAAGGGTAAAAACTCCATGGTTACAACTGTGGCATAAAAAACATATTTGAAGGTCCACCGCGATATTCTGTCTGAAACGACTAGAACTAGAATCTGCTAGCGATATAATGTTTTTAACGAGCCCGTACAGTTAGAAAATCGAATGCTATCCATTTTATATTAGAAGAATACATCCTACACACACACGTAAGACACCAGTTTCCAATTGAAACTACAAAGCCAAAGAAAACTCTTTGTAATGTACGTAAACAGATGTTACGTACTTGCGGATATTAAAACCGTTACGATTTCGACTGGTTGAACAATGTCCAACTTATGTAATACAGTTTTTATATCTGTAACTCCACAATACTTGTGCCATGTGTTGAAACTAACAGCCTTCGATAGAACTTATTGAGAAGTGAGCGTAGAAATACTGGTATTTGGAGAGAGAGAGAGAGAGAGAGAGAGAGAGAGAGAGAGAGAGAGAGAGAGAGAGAGAGAGACCATACTCCCCAAAGATCACCATAACCACCGATATGGATGTGTTGTGGGCTCATTGTGGGGTTTTGCCATAATCGCCACGCTTGGCAGGCGGGTTGGCGGTCGCAGTTGAGTTGGTAATGTACTCGAAGGACGCTGCTGCCCATCCTCCGGCTAATCCCTTAGTCGACTTTTACGACACCCATGGGAGGAGATGGGGTGGTGCCATTCTAAGCCGGCACCACACGGCAAGTTCGGAACTCAATCACGCTGAAACAGCGGAACAGATTTGGATGCAATTTGGTACACAGATAGACCATAATGTGAGTTACTCTTTATCCTGAGAAAATAAACAGTCCCCGATGGATGCACGATAAACCTTACTGTGATAAGCCGAATAATACGCGGGTGAAGCTGCGGACAACGTCTAGTATTGTATATATTTTGTTATGACCGATGACCTGGTGAAGGTAGCTAGGAGTTATTGGATGCAGGCAGCAAGTAACCGATCGTAGTGGCAATCTATGGGGGAGAACATTGTATAGCAGTGGAGGTCCTTCGGTTGATTTGATGATATCAACATTTGTGTAATTATTTTGGGGAGAATTTACCAGTACTCACCATGCTTGGCAGGCGGGTTGGTGAGTGCTATATGGCTACTATTATACAGAAGGGAGGCTGCTTGCCATTGCTCTGGTTTAGAGTAACTGAGTCACCTCACAGGAGGAAATGGATTGGTGATTCTTAATCTGGACAGCACACTGAAAATAGTAACTTTTAACAATTCATAAATATTTACAGTAATTGTTAACGGTATTGGTTTCCTTTCGATAAAAGACACCTTATACCTTATTTTTACCCCAGATTGGCGCGAAAGTGATTTTCAGTTTCATTTTGTTCTAAACCGTTTGCTTGTTTTATTTTATATTAACTCACAAGCCTACACGTTGCGAGGCGACACAGTACACTGTCAGCTAAATAAATGTGCCACCATCTTACAAAATAAATGTAGGGTTAAACCGAAAACCCTTTCTTACGCCGATACTTTTCTAGGTAAACTATGTAATAAGGAAGGTGGAATAGCTATTGTCTTTCGGATCGAAGGGTTCAAAGGGTGATGCGACCTGTCAATACTGTGTTATCTTTTAACCTTATGCTTATAAACTGCAGTATATTTCAATGGTGCTCCTATAATCATGACATTTCATAACACAAAAACGGTAATTATGTTGACATCGTAATAAATATTGTAGTGAGATCAATTATCAAACATTAATTGAAATGAGTACTATCTACCTATTATATTGGGCAACGGCCTACATGTGGTAAAACATTATTTTAAATTTAGGTTTCAACCTTAAATCTGCTAATTCTGGTATATATGACGGTAGTTGGTGAAAGTGATTTACGTTCGAAATTAATAATCAAACTAATCCAAAATATTCAGATTTAATATTTTGAAATTCATCCGTTGTTGTGTTATAAATTTATGATCCCATTTAATACAAAAAACAGACATATCCGTAATCCAAAATCCAAATATTTTAGATAACATCGATTATTATTAATTTCAGCCGTTAGATAACTAAACAAAAAACATTTTCAACCAGTATTACTAGTAATATTCTGTAGACATTGTAAGTGATATATTTACGGCCGAACTAAATAATCAATCTAATCTGAAACCTTTAGATTTGGGATTAAAGAGTTCTCTTTTTTTGTGTTAAATGTGATCATAACACAAAAATGGCTTTGGTTCAAAATCTTAAAACACTTTTTTGGATTAGTTTGATTATTTCTAGCCGATACTCAATCTAATCCAAAATCTTTGGATTTGGGATTGAGGAGCTGTCTGTCTTTGTGTTAAATATAACCTTAACACAAATACAGATCAAGTTTGAAATCTTAAATCTACAGATCTTGGATCAGATTGATAATTAATTTCGGCCGTTATCAATCAACATCTTTTTTACAACTGCGCCGAAGTAAATATTGTCTTTTTCCAGATAACATTTGGCCCTTAAATTTATTCTTTGTTTATTGTTACCTCGTAATACAAGGTAGCAGCGAGGTACCTATGTATATTGGGGCAAAAATAAACAATGCATACATGAAAAAAGTAATTGCTACCTACTTGACTTGAAATATCAAGTGAAAATTGGGTTCATTTTTACCGTCAGTGTTTATGGCTCTCGAGGGGTAGGCTAGGCAATAGGCTAATATTGCCTGTTTTAATATATATAGCTGAGATTATGTACTATATGTACAGCTAGGTCAGACATAATGTAAGACAAGTCAAAACATGCTGGAAAACACATACTGTTTTAGCTGTCTATCTTTTTTCGCAGTTAGAAGTAATTTTATCTAAACTGATATCGCATTTTATATCTAGCCATCGCTTGTTTTGCCTGCCGCGGGGATCACATTCTGGATGAGTGGTATACAAGACGAAAGTATCAATCGTACTTTCTAGAACTAGAATATGTCTGTAAACGCACCCACGACACAGGAGAAATCCTAGTGTGCGGCAATGTTTTATAAAAAGAGAGAAAAAGAAAGAAAGAAAGAACGATATGAAAACTAGGCCTAGAAGTAGTGTTGAGTATTGTATCATTATTATTTGACTTAAGTAGTCTTAGCTGAGTTCTACGTGAAGTGTTTGACTGCGGTGGATCTACAGTCCTACCTATTTCACTAGCCATAACAACCATGTGTAATCGTAATTGTGTTCCAAGGAGAAAGGTAAGAACCAGAGAAAGTACCAGAACAAAAAGCATTCCAACTTAACAACATTTCAGCAACGTATCAGTAATTAATATGGTTGCTAATCCATGGGTTTGCACAAATCATCATTATCATCATACACATAGAACATAGGCCTCCCTCGTAGATTTCCACGATTGTATAGCGGTTTGCTTGATTACAGTTTCTAAATTGAAAAATACCTTTTTACGATTGTTTAGGAACTGTGGTATTATATATAATTATTTTGAATTTCAAAAAGTATTGGGAGCCCTAATATGAGTGCATATTACTAGTTGAAAACTTTAATTTCATCAGCTGGGTTCGGTAAAATAATAAAGGAAGAAAAAAAAGCGAGCTATGTCATTTTCAGCACGTGCCATTTTTATTAACACTTGATTGCCGATAGAAGTGCCTCGAGTTGCTTCCCACTTATAACCCAATACTTATTACTTATATATGAATGTATCAGTACAAACCTTTTACCTCAGCCCGTAGACTTTCACTCTTGACCTTAGGTTTCACCATATTTTATTACTTTCCGAGTGCTTTACTGCACGTTCGGGAGATAATGTCGAATTAATTAATCTGGTCAACAAACATATTGGTAATCGCAGTAAATTGTTGAGAATGCGTTTGGCATCATCCTGAAATCATTCCTCAAGTATCATATACTACAGGTTGACATGTTGTGTTCGCTTGCCCGCTGAAGGTGGCAACAAACCCGGTGTAAACACCTAGGCGTTTGACGACTACAATTCGCAGCCGAAGTTAACTGAGTCGATTATATAGGTGTAAACTCTGCCGGGTGACAATTGTAAAGTGTAGAGTAGAGAGTAATGTGACTCGGTGTAATTAGCGCTTCAACTACACCACCTTCAGTAAGAAATTGCTCGCCGGAGGTGGCAATCGATACGGTGTAAATATCGCTTCGACTGTGCCGGCTTCGGCAAGCCGAAGTCGCACGTCAAAGGCAGCGTTGACTTAATTGAAAAGGGCCATCAGTACAACACCCATGGAAAAGAGGAGGTAGCCAATTCTATTCTAGAAACCACATTGTACACTTAACCTTGCTTTAAATAAAAATATAGTAGGTAGATAAAGCTAAGTTTCCATGCCATGCAATGATCTACTTTTTTGTTTTATTATGGAGCAAAAATACGCAATTTCTAGAAATCCTTTGGCATTAATGATATATAAGTACGTTGGGATACTTTGATTAACCCTCTTTCGCGACGCAAATATTTCTTTGCTTACACTCAACGGATATTTTATTATTTTAGTTTATGTTTCATCACAAGAGGCTATTACTGTATATTACGTCCTGCTGCGTGAAGCCAAGTAATCGTCAGGAGACTGCTTGCCTTTTTATGTTCACAGATTTATCGTATGAAGGCATGCCGCTCACAAATTACTAGCAAAAATTGTCCTAGAAAAGTAGACGTGGCCATAATTTTCTATGCTCTTTTTTATGTATTTTTTTTTGTTGGGCTGCTCGCGTACATTTCTGGGAAATGTGGTTGCTTAACCGGTCATTTGCTGGTGAAGCCAAAAGAGGCCTCCAGCCAGGCTTAAATTTATTATTAAAAACTAAGCAACTTTCGCTAAGGACACGGACCTCGGCTTAGGGCGTTGCTGGGGATAACAAGCTATTGTTTTGGGGACAGCTGGATCGGTATTTTTTATAATGTATTGGGAGACATTTAAAACTATAGGCTCGGCACGGGCCGGCGCGAGCAAGAGACGGGAGGGAGAAGTGCTAACTTGAACGGGAAGGTGACGCGGCGATAGGCCTCCGCGACGTCGGTGAGGCGGACATCCTCGGCGGCGAGGGCGGTAAAACGGTCGGGTGTTAAGTGAATGAGGCAACGCGAGTCTCTTTATGTGATCTAACGTGATTTTATCGTCTGGATCGACCAGAACGTGCCTCGGGCGGCGTACTCTACTGATACGGGAGGGTTGGTAATCGGCGGCTGATATTACCACAGGATCTGGGTGGGACAGGGCAGAATCTAAATAGCGTTTAGATGCTTGTTTCATAAATTGCCTGATGGTCGGCAAGTTAAGATCGAAATGGAGTTGATCATTTCGCATGTACCGAGGCGCTCCGGTGGCCTTGCGCATGAAACGGGTTTGGAGGGTTTCGAATCTACGGAGTGGGCGTGATTCAGCGTGTGCGAACACTGGGCTGGCATAGGTCATAATGGGTCGAATGCATGTGGTGTAAATTCTCACCTTATTTCTAAGGGATAATTTACTACGAGCGTTCAGGATATAGTGGAGGCGACCGAGCACAAAGGTGGCGCGGGCGCGCACCGTCTTTGTGTGGGGTATGAAGGTCAGTTTTATGTCTAGGGTGACTCCAAGATACTTGGCGTGCGGTTCCCAAAGAACCGATTGGCCTAGCATCGAGATTTCCCTGAAGCGTGGGTGGTCGTCGCCTAATTTGCAAAAGAGGACGGCTTTACTTTTGATGGGGTTAACTTCGATCCGCCATTTCCTAAACCATTCATCATGAAAGTGATGTGTTCAACTAGTCGGTGGACTTGTTGTACACACGAGTGTTTGGTTCTAAAACCAAACTGTTCGTCGGGAATGAGTTTCTTGGATTCTGCAAAATCCTTTAATCGGGAATAAATGATCCGCTCATAAATCTTCGCAAGGGAATTGAGAAGGCTTATGGGGCGTCTAGAGGGCTCGCATTTGGGCTTACCGGGTTTGTGTATACCGATAACTGTGGCCTGTTTCCACATATGTGGAAAGAGGTTGTTGTTTAATGTCGCATTGAAGATGACGGTCATTAAGGCGATAAGACGGTCGGGGAAGAGTTTAATCACCTTGTTGGTGATACCGTCAGAGCCGGGGGCTTTGCGAGGGTGAATCTTTTTCACGAGACTTCTGACCTCGTCTGCCGTGACCGGAGGGAGGGGGTTAACAGGGTCCTCGTGAGGCGGAATAGCTGCTCTACGTTCGACTTCAGCGTCAACCTTTTTGAGGTGAGCTTGGTCTACAGGTAGAGTGCTTGGGGAACATTGCGCTTCTAGACTGTCAGCTAGGCATTCGGATTTTTCGTCGTCATCAAAGGCCGGCCTTTGGTTGGGACGGTTGAGGGGGGGGGACAACATTGGATGTTTAAAAGAAAGCGTACTCATCTTATCCCAGCTAGCCTCTCGGCACTCCTTAATACGTTCCTTGACAGCACGCTGTAAGTGGCGCATAAAGAGGCGATTGGGTTCGCTGGGAAAAGATAAGTACGCTTTAAGGGCTGCGTTCTTCTCCGTCATCAGTGCACGTACATCATCAGGGAGTTTCATACGATGGTCTTCCAGCGCAGGAACTCGCCATGAACACTCGTCCACAACGGACTGTACATGCCCGGTGAGGTGAGTCGATCGCGCCTAGCGTGTCTGCGACTGACGTTATGCATTCGGGAATTCTATCTAACTGTGTATCTAAATGTAGTGTGCCACGGTCCTAAAGTAATCCTTTAATTAGGCTAAATAAGGTTTTTTTACCTGTACGGTCCTCACTCAAAAGTATCACCAAACCAGACGCAGTCAGCGGTGGCGGTCAGTTGTGATTCTCGACAGTCCCAGAGTCTATTTTGATTATTTCTTTAAAGTAATTTAATGATCTTCGTTGATTGTTTGTATGGCGCTGTCACAAAATAAGTCACTTACATTTGTTTAGCAGCTTAGTTAAGACAAGAAAGGTGCGTTTTATTTTTAAATTTTCAGTTTCTTTTTTAGTCGGTGAAATTTTTTGTTAAAACGTTTTCATGTTTTGTGGCAAAATTTCTCTTATTAGAGAAGTTATATTTTATACCTGGCCCCGCCCGACTTCATAAAGTTTTTTTTTACCTTTTCAGTGGTTTTATTATTTTATATCGTGTAGGATTTTTGAAGTCGGTATTTTTTTTGTTAAAAAGTTTTATTTGTTTCTTTTTAGTGTAAATAAATTAAAGAACTGTTTATAACTATTAAGACATCATCTAGATAAACGCAGTCAAATTAATCTGTTTATTGAAGCTGGTTTAAAAACTACTCAATCAAATGTAATGAAATTTATATGGGACCAATTCGAAAGCATTCTGCATTAGTTAAAATATTAATTGCTCAAAATCGGTTTACTAACCTCGGAGTAATCGGTTCAGATACATAAAAAAATGCATCGAATAGAGAACCTCCTCCTTTTCGAAGTCGGTAAAAATAAACTAAAAGTCAAAATTAACCCAACATCAAATGCTCCATGACGGTTGACTGAGTCTTACTGAGAACTGCGACATTTCGGATTTGTTGTAGAGAAATATGAATTTAAACAAATATTTCGTGTATTTACACTCAAGGTAGCTCCTTTGGGATAAAGTAAATGTAGTAAAAAGGTACACGAAAGTATTCGCTGAAGTCTTTATGAAAATGTTTGTGTGATTTACGAGGCTTTTCGAAGACTGAGTAAAATGTTTTTGAATGTTTTGCTTTGATACCGCTTGGAGCAGATAAACCCAATAGGTAATTGTCCTTCCCAGTGTTACTGATGAAATCAATAATGACGTTATCAAAAACAACCTTTGAAACCTTTGCCTACTTAGTAGCCCTGAAAGAAGTAACTGTAGGTTATCTGATCACATAGATAGACATAGATCACAGAGATCTAGGCACATAGATGTAGCCATCAGTATTCTTTTAAAACCATTTGATAGTCGGCACCATACTGTGCTTGAGACATTAGTAGTAGTAGTAGTAATAATAGTATTTAGTTTCTGTTGCCCATAATAAATATAAGAAAATACATATTTATTGTAATAAATAACGAGTTAAATATATTTGAATTCAATTATTGGTAAGTAAAATATATCATCAATATCATCTTATCAGCCAAAGGACGTACACTGCTGAACAAAGGCCTCCCCCATAGATTTCCACAATGATCGGTTACATGCCACCTGCATCCAACGACTCCCAGCGGCCTTCACCAGGTCGTCTGAGACGGCTCTTTGGAGGTCGTCCCACGCTGTGCCTTCCGGTGCACGGTCACCACTCGAGAACTTTTTGCCCCAACGGCCATCAGTTCTACTACTCGTAGCAATGTGCGTGGGGCCATTACCACTGCAGCTTACTTATCCTTTCAGCTACGAGTATATTGGCACTTTTCTTTTTCTACAGATCTCCTCATTTCTGATAACTACCTCGTAGTGAGTGACCACGTATCTGTACCGTATCTCATCACTGGTGGCACACACTGACAGCTCAGCACAATGGAGCTGCCAACGATTCTGCCATGACTACAATGTCATCGACAAATCGAAGGCCAGTAATAAACTCACCATGATGTTATTGCCAAATCCTATTCACTCTAGTAGCTTGAAGGCATCCTCCATTGTAACGGTGAACAGTTGAACAGGGTGAACAGAACCGCTGCAGAGATTGCAGCACCGCCCAGGTTTCGAACGAATCGGAGGCTTTCTCGTAGTCCACAAACGCTAAACATAGTGGCAGATTATACTCCTCGGTCTTCTATATAACCTGCCGCAGCATTGTAAGTGGTATATGGTACTCAAACCTTTTCAGAAACTAGCTAGTCTGGGAGGCTTGAAGTCATCAAACCTGCATTCGAGACAATTCGTGATGAACCTTAAAAACAGTTTATAAACATGGCTCAAAACCGAGATGAGTAATTCTTCAACAACTATCACCCTTTTTGAAGAAAAGCACTACTTCGCCTCTGATCCATACTTCCACCGTTGTGCCTTCGTGTAAAACAGAATTGAATATTGAAATGAAACAAATATGCACTATTAATTATCTTTGACGGCCAAATTCATATTATCGGATTTTCAGGACACTATGCGCTAGCAGCTTTCATTTTACTCTCATCGAATCTCACCTCACGTTTGACGATCAACCAAATAATTATTTATTGTAATTCAATATGTATACGGAGCTCCCAATTTTACTTTCGTCAGACGCGCCAAAGGAGTATAACTGCAACAATCGGAATAATATATTTTCTTCTAATATAATATTTTATATTTCCCTTCATTTATAGCAGAGCAATTCCATAGAACAATTTCCATCCCACCGAAACCAAGGCTAACATTTTCATGGCAACAATAACATTTAGTTTATGTAAATCACAGAGCGAGTGACTGCTAATATCCGGGGAATAAATAATGTTCCCGGCGGTTTCCACAAATCCTTTCTCCTACTATAGTAATGGCGTAATTTTGCTCGATTGTAGGTTGCGGCCAGAAAGAGATGTCTGTGAAATATTGATTCAAAGTATCATCCATTGTTTATTGTCTGAGCTTATTGTTATTTATAATGCTGACAAAATAATATAGTGCCTTTTTATGTTTGTTTTTAGGAGAATTTGTAATAAAAATTACCATTGTATTTTCTCCAGTACTTTATCTATTTTGGTATGACAAATTTTCGTTTGATATTGGTTATATTGGTTAAGTTCCTTCCTTTCCTTCGTAAGTTATTTTTAAATTGAATCCAAACATTGTTTACAGATTTCCTTTTAAAGATATATGATCTAGATAAACTTACACTGTTTATCATTTGCCTCACAATCACAACGATGATAAAATATCTCCACAAAGGTTTCTCTTTTTAATAATATTTTTAATAATTATCATTCCAAATAAATAACTAATAAGTTCAATGCAAGTTAATCTTATAACATATTTAAATATACTGTTCTACCCATGTTTTGTTTCATGTCATGAATGGTTTCACATTTTTTATTTCATGTCATCATAGTATTAATAAAACAATCTGGGTGTTGCTACTAACGAATCATCTACTAATTTAAACACATTATACCTACCTAATTATGTTTGTTAACTATATCCAAAGTCAAATTTTATGACTAAAATCAGACTATTTCAATCAATAACATCGCGTATGTTTAGCTCAATATGGTTAGTACCATCGACATTGTGACCTATTTCGCGTTGGTTATGGTTATCTACACTGGTTGTGTTTATAATCAAAATGGAAATATGATTTTTCATTTTCAAAATATATTAAAAGCTAATATTTTCGAAATTAAATTAGGCTAAATTGCCAATCGAATCCGAGGTCAATCGTCAAATCCGACTCGGCTGGGCAGCGTTTGGGAAACTTCGCAACGTCTTTTCGTCCACAATATCGCAATGCCTATTGAGGTCTGGTAACACACTATGGTCTTCGTGGGATCAGATGGGGTGGTGCTTTTCTTAGTCAGCACCACAGGACCTCAAGACGAAAGTCTTTAACCAGAGTGTGTTACCAGTGATGACATATGGAACAGAGACGTGGTCACTCACAATGGGCCTCATAAGAAAGCTCAAGGTCACTCAGCGAACTATGGAGAGGCCTATGCCTTTGGTTTTTGCCTTTGGTATTTCTCTACGAGATCGAATCAGAAATGAGGAGATCCGTAGAAGAACTAAAGTTCTCGACATAGCTGAAATAATTAGTAAACTGAAGAGGCAATGGGCAGGGCACATTGCTCGTAGAACTGATGGCCGTTGGGGCACAAAGGTTCTCGAATGGAGACCGCGCTCCGGAAAACGACCTCCAACGAGGGGGACAGACGACCTGGTGAAGGTCGCTGGGAGTCGTTGGATGAGAGCGGAATGTGACCGCTCGTTGAGGAAATCTAAGGGGGAGGCCTTTGTTCAGCAGTGGACATCCTGTGGCTGATATGATGATGATGGTGAAATTGCTAATTTATTTAAATAATAAGTACTAAAAAGAAATAGTAAAATTATAAGTAGGATTGCTTCTTTGAAAATGTATTATATCTATTGAAGGAAAGGGAAAAAAGAAAGCAAGGAACTATTGTATTCAGTTTTTGTTTAACTTCAAAGGTCAAAGACACTTTAACGACCGAACTTTTACTTTTAATAATATTTCATTGTACACGGTAATTAAAAGTATGCCTTTATAAATGAGCCTTTTTTCTGTTGAAGTGTAAAGACAGAAAAGGTGTCCTGGGTAAAATGTATATGTAATATGATCAAATTACCCGTTTCTATACTTTAATATACGTTTAGTTGCAGCATTGTAAATATTGGTGCGATTACAGAATTATGTTACATAATATATAAAATAAAATTATGTTCTTATACTATCACAATTGTATCAAGTATATATATGCATAATGGTCCACTGGTATGGGCACTATGGGCACAATATATATGTAACTATTAGAGGTAGATAAATTGGTTGTAAAGAACTAGTTCGTCGATTTTAGTGTAAAGAAAAACTGCATTCATGGATTTGTAAAAGAACGTATACATGACTTGGGTCATATCAGCCAAATGATGTCCACTGCTAAACAAATGTCTCCCTCATAGATTTCCACATTTTTGTATTTTGGGGGGACTTTTCAATACTCGCCACGTTTGACAGGTGTGTTGGTGAGCTCAGAATGACTGCTGTTCCACAGAAAGGACGCGAAGATAAGCCACTACATGAATAGGCTGTTGTATTGTGAATATTGTTTAATACATTTTTGTTCTGGTATGCAGAAATACCTATTACCTTATTATCATGAACGCTTCTTCGTGTAGTTATTTTTCACGATCTTAGACCATTTCCTTAGATACCTTTATGACATCCATTTGGGTCGTGTTAAAGTTGTAGGCACTGGCATCTTCTTTTTTGCTAATAGCAACGTACAGCAAACTCTAATCCGTTTACATGGTAAGCGTCGTAGTAATAGCGATGTCACTACATCTATGCAATGTAGTAGTAAATGAATGAAATTAAATGTTGTTAAGCCCCTCGCCCCCGCGGGACTCGAACCTCAGCTTAGGGCGTTGCTGGTGGATATACGCTATGTAGGAACAGCTGGATCGGTGTTATTTAAATGTTTTAGGGGATAGACTAGGGCTTGCAATTTGTTTTAATCTGTCTGTCTGTCTTCTCGCATACATATCTAGGAAATAAGGCCGCTCAGTCGGACATTTTCTGGCAAAGCCATAAGAGGCCTCCAGCCAGGCTTAAATTATATTTTACAAAATAAGCGCCTGCTGCTCAGGGCTACCCCTGATATGTTAACCGAGGTTCAAGAACCTCGGCTTGGGGCGATGCTGAAGGGTACAAGCTATTTAGAGGATAGCTGGATCGGTATCATTGTAATAGATTTGTGATTGTATTTACGCTTATATACGTAACCAAAGCAGGTAGAGACAAACCTACGCAGGCATTTGATGTCGACTACGCGGCGTGACTGCACGCGTGCAAAGCAATACAATGAGACCCACCACCGATATCATTAGCTCGCATGCTCGTATGGGCACTGCATCGCAAACATGTCTTGTAGTAATTCAAAATCTTGGGCATGTTTAAAAACATAAACATCGCTAGCCGGGCAATTGTTACTTAAAATCGAATTATTAGATTGTTCCATTTCTTCGATTACAATCGAACAACAATCGTTACTTTTTTTTTAAGTTTACCCGAATGGCGTATACGGTAGGTATGGCTGCTACACGTAGGTATGTAGAATGAATGAAATAAAAGCGATATATAGAATGATTAACAAAAACAAATATTTTATTGTCAAAAAGCGTGGGGTGCTTTATCAATTTTTTTTTTTTTTTTTTTTTTTTTTTTTTTTTTTTTTTTTTTTTTTTTTTTTTTTTTAAAACGTTGCCCCACACTAGGATTTCTAATGTGTCGTGGGTGCGTTTACAGACATGAATTCCACATGATGACGCTACTTTTACAAATATTTACAAAAATGTTTAAAACAATTGACATCAAGCAACCCATGTCATTTGACGTCAGCAGCCAATACCGGTCCACTGCTGGACATAGGCCTCTCCCAGCGTGCGTCACAACACCTGGTCATCAGCTTTCCGCATCCAGCCGGACCAAGCAACCTATTTCAGGTCGTCGGTCTATTTGGCCGGTGGGCGTCCCACACTATGATGTGATGATGTGTGTGTATAAACCAAAATAAATCTTTTCCAGTATTCAAACAGAAGAATCTGTTGATATTGTCCGACTTTTATCCGCCTAATGTTCATTCGTAATACATGAAAGCAAAATCATTTTTTCGTGCATAACCATCTGAATTTTTTTGAGAATATTGATAATTATGTAAAGATGTCACCTCCTATAGTTATGGGAAGGTGACTGTAAAAAGGCAGCTCCAAGGCACATCTCGGGGGGATTGTAAAGGATCCCACCCTGGGAAGGCGTGTGCGCTGCCGCCGGCGCCGTCTTTCTGGGGTGCTAATCGTAAATAGGAACGAGTATAGGGTCACACATAGATACCCACCATCCATAAGTAAATGAAGTTAACCCATGAATAATAAAATAATATAATTTAGGTAATAAAAAACACACAAAACATTCATTCTGTGGGGCGATTTTTCTCTTACGAAAGACAGGTGTGATAATCCGTTTGAAGCCTTACTAAAATACACAGCTGGATAAAGCCACCCACGTGGATAAAGTCTTTGTAATATAATTTATGGCTGTAAGGTTTCAGTTATAAAAGGCCAACCAGAGGCAAACAACAACCTTGAACTAATACTCTACCACAAATAATTAAATATTCCTTAGATCGCGTGTGTTAAATATGTAAAAATTCAGTATCCTAATTCGATTAATCTCTTTATTTATTTATTATTCGTTAATTTCAATCGATTGTCAGCATAATAGTTTAGTAATCTTGATATATATTTTTGTATTTGGACATGTCGCTTTGAAATAATTAACCTCTAACATGGCGAGGGAGGTAACGGCTGAAATTTGCGCCACTCTTCGGCCTCCCTACAGATTTCTGTAAAGAGCGGTTATATGACTCCCAGCAACCTTCACCAGGTCGTCTGTCCATCTCGTTGAAGGTCATCCCACGTTGCGTTTTCGTTTTCCGGTGCGCAGTCTCCACTAGAGAACCTTTTTACCCCAACGGCCATCAGTTCTACGAGCAATGTAATCCCCCCCCCCCCCCCGTCCATTGCTTCATTTTACTGATCCTTTCATCAATGTGGGCAACTTTAGTTCTTCTATGGATCTCCTAATTTAGTATAGCTCTCTCTTTAGCTTTTAAATGGGGCCCATAGTGAGTGGCCATATCTCTCTCATAAGTTTTCACTGGTAACAAACACACACTGGTTAAAGACTTTCGTTTTGAGGCATTGCAGTATTGTTGACTAAAAGACGTTGCGAAGTTTCTGGAATGCTGCCCAGCCAAGTCGGATTCGACGATTAACCTCTTTCTCGAAGTTGGACCTACATAATGCTGTATTTAAATGTCATTTCTTGTAATCTTCATTGTGCTGCTGGCATGGGATTCGCTTGAGCAATCACCGCACCCAGCAGGTCTTGGCCCACCACTCGTTTTAGTGGGCCCTGTACCCTGGTGTGGCGTTGACAGCCGCACAATACTCTAAGAGTGGCGCGCGAAACATACTGCACTGCCATCTCAGGTTTAATCGATTCTGATCGGCGATGGCTTGCCACAAATATGCCTCCCGCAGGCCGTCACTCATGGAGGCCGGATTTTTACGCGAACGGCATCCCTTGAATCGAAATAGCTTACGGGAATATATCGCGTATATAATGTATTATATTTTATTTATCCATGCATTAATAATATAATAATTGTTTATGCTTAGGGTGTGCGTTGCAAATATGTTACCGCACATATGGATGCTAGATAGAATGAATGAAATAAACGTGATAATTATACATTATGTATGTATATACTGCAAAAAATGACGGGCTTCTTGTTCAATAATTTATTTATCAAAGAAGATTTGAGTTTGAGTTTGAGTTTGAGTTTTGAAAATCACTCAAGCAAGGATGGCCTTTGTGCAGACCTGCTCCTTTGATTTCACCAAACAATCATTTTGAAACTAAGCTTAGTCATAATAACATTGTAGATTTCTCTAGGGAACGCTTCGGTTTCCTTCTAAGGCTGAGGTGGGTCATGCACTGAATTTAAGATAGAGCACTGCGGAGAGTTATATGAAATTCCAAGAATTTCAATCTCAGTAAAGAAAAAAAATATCTTAAATTATTGCGTAGTTTCGTAAATGAAATAAAATATTGAGCGCCGAAATCTCCCCCATCACTTCCTATTTTATAAGCTGGGAAAAAAAAATGGTGCCAAAAACTCGCCAGCAACACGCCTATCCTGTCATTTAATTTTTAATTACTATAGTACACATAATTATGCTGTATATTAAAAAGAGTAACCCTGAAATTTCTTGCCTGGTTTGCTTTATAGAAAATCAACACCTTGGAACGGGGCAACTAAAATCTATGTGTAAGTAAGTGGTATAATTTATTTTTTTGGGGCCCAGAGGAAATTCTACATGAACTTCCTCCACCGTGAAGAAGGACGGAGGGGCATGCCAGATTCCTACCAGCTAAACCACTGGGGTGGTCATCTTCGGCACCTAAGGGGGGTTCCAGGTCCTCGTATGATCACACTAGAGCCGCCAACTGGTGCCACGACTATAGGCACGTCTCTTAGAGGGTGTGTGCGCCGTGCTATGCAGACATGGCAGCGCGTGACCACATGAGCGCCACCATTTTCTCGTGGGTCACTCGATGTGGGCACGCAGCTTCCCTAATCTATGCACCCGCGAACCCAGAGGCCTCCCGCCTTATAGCGATGACAGGGGGTTTCAGGCGTATGATATTTAGGTGCCAGAGCGGTAGTTACCCCGGTGCCGTCTCCTCCTTCTTCGAGCGGGATCGGCCCTCTCCCGATCCCGTTCTGCGGTCTCCTTCTGGAGCATAACACTCTCACAGAAGGAGACCACTGCATTCCAGTTTTCATACTCTGCTAACATAGCCGACATTATATTATTTAAACACAGTAGATAAATTATTCTTGAGTATCTTCATGTTACTTACTTACTTACATGTTACTTCTACTTCTTGTTTTATATTGGATTGACTGCACCGAGTGACGTCACTTTGTCGACGCAGGCTGTCGCAGAATATCAGTGCTGTGGGGATACCTCCCCACAGTAGAGTGCTGAGTGACAACTATTTTGCACAGATATGGTGCATATCTTCCCAACAGGACGTTTATTTCATTTTTTTAATAGAATTGTTTTTATTTTGTCTTTGTTGTGGGTATGTGTCTTTTTAGAGCAAATAAAATACTGTTCTTTCTTTCTTTCTTCTGCTTCTGGCAAAGAGAGATCTTACCCGAACCGGTCGACCAAGATCCGCCGCTCGGCGGTCCACGCAGGGCACGCCTTGAGTGTGTGGTTTGCGGTGTCCTGGTCACTATCACAATAGTGGCATTGTGCTGTGGCCTGGCGTACCTTGTGCAGGTACGCACCGAAACAATCATGCCCGGTGAACACCGGCGTCAGGTGGTAGGTGATGCGCTCGCTCCTTCTGAGTCAGGCTCCAAAGGGTGACAGGACGGCCTCCACTACGCGCTTGGTCCAAACTGCATCCCCAGGCGGTGACGCCACTTCCCAATTGTGCGCCACTGAGCTAGCCACCTCAGCCTGTCCAACGCCCCTTGAGGCACACCTTCACAGCTCTGGCGAAGGGAGAATGTCTGATCATAGACCCACGCATCTATATCCGCCAGGATGTTGAAAGCCAGAAAACGCGTATCCACGAACTGGGTTTTGGCCCCGACAATTACCACCGCTTGCTACGCAATTCACGTTTTCTTCGAAGGACGCCCCGCTGACTAACACCAGGGTTCGTCAGCGTAACAAGCTAAGCTGACGCCAGTAGGGAAACACGCAGAAGTGGTATGACTTATAAACGAACCCAAAATTTAAGATTCAACGACCGAAATTAATAATCCAAAATCTTTTTTATCTTAAACATTTAAAGTTATTACATTTCGGATTATTAGGTTCGTAATCATACTTCTGGCTAAGAAATTCTCGCCCTCTGGAACTAATCCTGTTGATGTCTTTACAGATTATAGCATCAATCTGCCATTACATTGTATTATATTGTATCACAACCACCAACCTGCTTCTCAGACGGCTTGAATATAAATTCCTAGTATTGTTCTTCGTAACGTCTAATACGCGTATATTTAGAAAAATAAATCGTTGTCTTTGTTTTGACCTTCCGAACTTTTGCCTTATTGGTCATATTATGGACATGCACTCATCAGGTCAAGTATGATTAAATTGGAAAATAACTCAATATATCAGCCAAATAACGTCCACTGCAACAATCAAAGGCCTCTCCCATAAATTTCCACAATTGTGTCATCATTTTGGGCGGAATTTGCCATTTCACACCGCGTTTTATACGCGGGTTAGTGAGCGCCGTATGGCTACTGTTCCATGGAAGAGACGCTGCTGCCCATCCCCCTGGTTTAGAGGCCCTTAGTTGCCTATTACGACAAGAGAGGAGATGGAGTGGTGCTACAGTATTAATCGCACACCACATGGAATTAAGAAAAGATATGCCTAAGATCTTATAAACAAAACATTAAAAAAATCTAGCTGTCCCATACTTTTGTCTGTGGTTGATGAAGAAAACTTTTCTAATGGTAATGAAAATCAAAACATTTGAATTTCATAACCATTTATGAAATAACGAGGTTGTCATAATACCCCTACCTTTGTTCACTAGGGCGAGGGTAGTCTTTCAAATTGGCCCCAAATTATTCTACTAACTATGCAATAGAACGGTCATGTCTTGTGAAGCAAGATATCGCTACCGAAAATGACACACTGTAGGCCAGCAATAATGGTTGTCCATGTTATGAATTTAATTGGTGAACATAGAAATTTTGGAAATATATGTTTGACCGTGGGTATTCATTATAATTTATGATCCAAATATCATTCAGGGTGAAGAAGCAATGAATTGTCAGTCAATTTACAGTATGAAATTCGATAGAGTATAAGTAATAAGTAAAAGTATTTCTTACTACGTACACGTGTCTTGGCCCTCATAAACGACACAATCTCTCTAACAATCAAAGGGTTTGCTGGTAGAAAACTCAATTCTGAGTTAAGCTCGCCTTTGTACATAAAAGTTTGTATTTATTGTTTAAATTAAAATACTTGTGTACAATAAAGAATAAATTAAATTAAATTAAATTAATAAAATGAGTCCTAAAACGATCAATACAAAAAATCTTCAAAATGTACTTATACGATATCAGTTCAAATAAATTGATGTGGTCAATTTAAGCGCTTGCTAACGAGTTTAGAAAGCGCAACAAACTATGTCAATGTGTAAACAGATAAATAAATATTACTTTAATCCATGTAAGAAGAAAACATTTCGTTACTAATTTTTAAATACAATTGCAATGAATGGCGAAAAGATATATATGTAAATGTAACGTTCATTTTCCATTACTTTTTCGGTATAAACTTTATTTATCGTTTAGCTACAGCATCGAATACAAACACATGTATCATCGTATCTTTTACTATTCTGTTTTGCATTTACTCACTTCCGTTCAATTTATATTACTTTACTGGCCATTTATTCCGTTTTTATTTGGATTCACAATCGTTGTTTGCTTTCACTACCTTTTCGATTCTGCAATGGACGTTTTACTTCAGTTTCTTTAACGGCGCTTTGTAAATGAACGGAATATAAATGCATTCCTTTCCATTTATTGAGAGACTTATTGATCGATGTTTTGTAAAAATAATGAACTATTATTAACTATTTTGACATTACCAAGACCTCCTCGAACGCAAAGGCAAGCAGTCCGAGTTGGTACTGCGTTCTGTTTTGTTATAAAATTGTCTAAAAACGGGTTTAAACTAGCATCGAGTACTTAAATGGCCTGCCACCACCAAATCTCCAAAAACTTTTTGGTTATGAGGTGGGGAGACACGATAAAGAATCTCAACCGATCACAAATCAAACGCGTCATATTACTTCTAGTATTACACGAATGTTAAAGAACAATTTTTGCAAATCAAAATTTCAGAGAAAGGGAAGGCAACAAGTAATAAATTGAAGTACATCAACACCCCCAAAATTAGAAGAGGAGATATAGATTCTAAGAACTGCTGAAGCAGGTCATATGATAAAGATAAAAATCACATTGCAGAGATATTACCTTAAGAACGTGAACCTAGTATTTGCGTTCCCAGTGAAAGTAACCCTTCTGATTGTTTCAATTGAATAGAATGAAAAAGTAGAAGACATACTAAAGACTTCGGCACTGAACCTAATTAAATAACTATTATAATTATGTACAATTAACTATTAGATTATGATCGATAACTACCTGATAAATAATGTCCTATGTAACCCACATATCTAAAATCTGTTAGACATCGTTACTGAAAATTCATTATCATCATCATATCAGCCAAAAGACTGACTGACTCACTGCTGAATAAAGGCGTCCCTAAAGATTTCCAAATTAAATACTCAAAATTCATTTATGTTTAAAGTTATAACCTAAACGCTTTCAGTGGAGAGTCTCGGCCTACTGTAATCTATAGGTTCTGGTGTACTTGCTACGGTCATAATTAGAATGGGTAACCATTCTTTACATACTGCGACCATTCGATTCTTCGAAGAAGACGTTAAGCCGTTGGTTACAGTTAATGGGTGTTATGGGCAGGCAAAAACTGATATTGAGCATCTATACAAAGTACACACTGGACATAGGAAATAGTTGGAATAAATCAAGTGAAACCGTAGTCTTACTCCACTCCCCAACCCGCCTGGCAAGCGTGGTGAGTACTGACAAATTCTCCCTAAATGGTGACACAATTTTGCAATTCTATAGGGGAGGCCTTTGTTCAGCAGTGGACGTACTTTAGCTGATATGATAATGGTGATGATCTATCTATCGTTTAACCAAATAGGTCAAACTTTCTGTTACTCAAGCTTGCTATAGCTTGTTTAAAAAGATTTTCTGTATTAAATCGGATAATCTTCAAGTGGACTGGATGAATAAATTAAGACTTCTGGTAATCACGGTTGGTGCAGTGGCTGATACAGTCGACTGCTGCGCTCCGGGTCGTGGGTTCGATTCCCACACGGAACAAATATTTGTATGATCTGCAGATAGTTGTTCCGGGTCTGGGTGTATTGTATGTAGAATTCATGTGTGTAAACGCACCCACGACACAGGAGAAATCCTAGTGTGGGGCAACGTTTTAAAAAAAAAAGAATTATGTTAAAGTAATTGAATAAATTCCATATGGTGTCTGGATTAAGAATTTAGTACCAATCTATCTCTTCATGTGGATTTCGTAAAAAGCAACTTAGGGACTCTAAACTAGAGGGATAGGCGACAGCACCATAGTGTGGAACAGTAGCCATACTGCAGTATAGCTGAATGGGTGCTGGGGAGTGCACTCCCCATCCCGCATGCTAAATGTGGTAAAAATTGGCTTGCTCAGTTGATCCTTTGTGTGATATAATGAAATAAATCAATAGCTTTAATCGGAAATTTGATAACAACCCGTCATAAAGCCGTGCTCGGTAAGTCTGTCTAGCGGCTTACCTGATGGTAAGTAGCAACCTGACACATATACATCAGCAATCTAGTGATTACGTTCCTGACCTAAGGCTCAATTTAGAATGCCTTGTGTTCCGGTAACTTCACTGGCTGTTCCTACCCTTCAACCCGAACACAATTACACTCACACATAGTTACTATGTCTCATGAAATAGGTAGGACAAGTACCGCCCTGAGTCGAGTTTTCAACCTAGAACTGTACCACTGGATGACAGATGAAATAATAATATATACTGACACTGGGTAAACGTTAGGTACCTTTTTTTTATTGGTTTCCAGTGGAAATTCTACATGGAGCTTCCTTCACCCCAGGGAAGGGCAAAGGGGTATGCCGGACTCCTACCGACTAAAACCACTGGAGCGGTCATCTTCGGCACCGAAGGGGGGCTCCAGGTCCTCGTAAGATCACACTAGAGCCGCCCAACGAACTTCAGACCTAACCTATATATCTTCCGCATAATATATCTGCAAAAGGATGTCCACTGCTAGACCAAGGCCCATTGGTGCCACGCCTTTAGGCACATCACAGAGGGGATGACTGTAAAGCGGTCACCCCCTCTAGCTGAGGGAAGGCGACTGTAAAAAGGTCGCCCCCAGGCACTTCTCGGGGAGGATTAAACGTGAGGTACCTTTTTTTTTATTTTTTATTGATGTCCAGTGGAAATTCTACATGAACTTCCTTCACCCCGGGAAAGGGCGAAGGGGTATGCCGGACTCCTACCGGCTAAAACCACTGGAGCGGTCATCTTCGGCACCGAAGAGGGGCTCCAGGTCCTCGTAAGATCACACTAGAGCCCCCCAGTGATGCCACGCCTTAAGCACATCTCGGAGAGGATGAATGTAAAGCGGTCACCCCCTCTAGCGGAGGGAAGGCGACTGTAAAAAGGTCGCCCCCCAGGCACCTCTCGGGGAGGATTGTAAAGGATCCCCCCAAGCACTCGCTGTGCGCTGTGTTACGCACACGCACTGTGCCGTGGCCTCGCGTCTTGTCCTGTGCAGGTACGCACCGAAACAACCGTGACCGGTGAACACCTGCGTCAGGCGGTAAGTAACGCGCTCGCTCCTTTTGAGCCAGGCTCCGAAGAGAGGCAGGATGGCCTCGACGACGCGTTTGGTCGCGAACTGCAACTGAAGGCAATGTCGCCACATCTCGAGAGAGCGCTGTCGAGCCAGCCGCCCTATCCTTTCGAACGCCCCTGGAGGCACGCTTTCGCCACTCTGGCGGAGGGTGCGTGTCTGATCATAGACCCACGCATCCGTCTCCGCCAGGATGTCAAAAGGTGGAAAGCGCGCCAGGAGAGTTGCCGCCTCATAGGACACTGTCCTATATCCCCGTGCGATCCGTATAGCCACTCTGCGCTGCAGACCGTGAAGTTTGGTTCTGCAGCGCTGGGCACCTAACAGTCGAGCTGACCATACAGGCGCCCCGTAGAGGGCCACAGACCGCACAATCCCCGCGTAGAGACGGCGAACTTCCTCACTCGGTCCCCCGAGATTGGGCAGCACCCGGTGTAAAACGTGAGGTACCTACTAGTTCAACGAGAATTCTTAAATTTGAAAGTACATAGGTTGATCTTTTTACCTTGTAATTAATAAATAATAAAATAGTCATGTCAAATGGAATAAATTATTCCGACAAACGAAGGAATTATAAGGGGCCTTGACCGCATAGTTTCCTTTCCAGTAATTGCTCCATAAGTGGAACAATAGTGGCCAGCATGTAATAAGGCTAGTAGAATAAAAATTGATTTAAAATGGTTAGCGTAAGGATACGTATTTATGTTATAGACTTTCTTACGCCTACATATTTCTGATATATAAATATGACATCGAAGTATTTTTCTGAAATCGGTTCGAATGGATACAAGGATAAATTAGAAGTTTTATTTTGTTTCTAATGAGACTAATAAAAAGACTTTGCAGTGCTTCTGATGCCTCCTCCTTCTGTGGCCCGCATGTTGTCAAGCCGCAGTGAGTGCAGTTGCAGTTTGCGACCAAACGCGTCGTTAACTTGGTCCTACCCCTCTTCGAATCCTCGCTCAAGAGGAGTGATCGCGTCGGTAATGGTTTTTTCAGTGTTACCACTGTGGAAGTGACAAGACACTCGAGGAGTTATCTGCGTAGGGTACTAAGCGGTAGATCTTGGTGAGTCGGATCGAGTAAGATCTCTCTCTGCCAGCAGTATTGTCGGCTATGCTAGCAGAGCATAGAAATTGAAGTGCAGTGGTCTCCTCTGTGAATATGTCATGCTCTAGAAGTTAGCTACAGAGTGGGACCGTGAGAGGGCCGATCCTGCTTGGAGGACTTGGGAACCTGCATGCTAATGACGAGTGATCCCCGGGAAGACGGTGGAACACGTGCCGTCGTATGTACAGCACAGCGCACAGCGAGGCTTTGCTGGCATCTTTTACAATTCCTTCAGAGATATTGATGGATGGATGATGCTTGTGTGACCATTTTACAGTCACCTCTCCTTCATTAGAGGGGTCACCGCTTTGTCATCCCCGTCAATGTCATTTTGCGCGAGTTTCTGAAGTCCATCTTCGTTGCCAAAAATGACCGCTCCGGTGGTTTTGGCCGGTAGGAGTGCATCATGCCCCTCTGCTCTTCTATGGGGTGGGGGTATTCAATTATATATTTCCACAAGGTGCAAAAAAAAATGTATTCTAAGACTGAGCACTTTTTTAGGGGTTCCACACACTTACATTGATGTGTTTGAATATCGTGACAAAGTGCTGAGCCGGTATTTAATATATATATATATTTTTTTTATTGGTGCCCAGTGGAAATTCTTCATGAACTTCCTTCGCCCCGGGGAAGGGCGAAGGGGTATGCCGGACTCCTACCGGCTAAAACCACTGGAGCGGTCATCTTCGGCACGTAAGGGAGGCTCCAGGTCCTCGTATGATCACACTAGAGTTATTTAATATCTAGCATATTAATGTGTTAAAGTTTTACTGGTGCTTATATTGCAAGAGTCGGACTGGAGATAGGTACCACCGCAGTGCCAGATATTCTGCTACCAAGCAGTAGTGATTACAGTATTTTTTTATCCAGGGAAATTACTGGGCATAATAATTGTCTCGAGGTGAGGAGTGCTGTGTTCACGCAGGACTACTCTTAGGTAGCCCACCATGCGAATAACCATCACTTAATTATAGGAATAAAAAAATGTTTTCACAATCCATCAGTCTACAGAAATACCTATTGACGTTTTATGATCGTGAAACTAAAATACCTAAATTAATCTCTAATTCCTCCAAACCTGTATCGTTCGGATACAATCTCATACAAAATCCCATTTCATTTCCTTAGGTGCCCAACCTCAGCATTTCATTCCAACTACATCATTATTAGAATTTCATATCGATTGTCTTCCGTAGACTCAAAGCTGCAATATTTCCGGCAGCTTAGAAAAAAACCCGACATTTTTCAGTGTTTGCTACGGTATTAGTATTTCTTTTTTCGCATGTTATTTATCAAAGTACTCTTGAACTAATTTTGTCGAAATCGAGTCAACAAATAACACGTTATTAGATTTGCATATATTTATTCTCTATTCGGATATCAGACGTCTGAGGTGTCTGAGGCAATCTAATTTAGAAGCAACGTCAGTTATTCAAAGTTGTTTTG
The DNA here is from genome assembly GCA_947459985.1 of Diloba caeruleocephala. Classification (NCBI taxonomy): domain Eukaryota; kingdom Metazoa; phylum Arthropoda; class Insecta; order Lepidoptera; family Noctuidae; genus Diloba; species Diloba caeruleocephala. The sequence goes on along the minus strand of OX381617.1, from coordinate 9,512,295 downwards.
TTGCGAAATTATTTGATACTGTTTTCAGCTTAAATATAAATATAATAGTCATTTACATTAGATTGTACTTTAACAATTTTACGTTCATTGCAGCAGTCTGTCGGGAGCACATAATCGGTAATATATGCATTGCAACACATCGTGTTACCTCGTTTTGAGCGTCGTGACGAATATCAAAATTCCAATCCCCAAGAATATGGTAGACACACAGCATCCTGCCGGGGGAGCGGTCTAATGCAGAAAAGCGTACAACTCACCCCCGGCTAGAGGTAAGAAGAAGGACACCGTGAAAAACCCCACGTTTTAGCCAGTTTGACCCGGCATGCCCCTCCGCCCTTCCCAAGGCGGAGGAAGTCCAAGAGGATTTGAATAAAAAATAAAAATAAAAAATTACATACAGCATGAGAACCTCCAGGCCTAAAGGTTGGCTACACATCAGCGACTCCTCTGGTATTGCTGGTGTTTATGAGTGGTGTCAATCAAGTAACATCAAGTGAATCGTATGCTCGTTTGCCCTCCTATATTATCATATCAAAAATATACATAAAAATTTCATTCAAAAGGCCACTCATCAAAAACATGACAGCATGCATGAAGCGCTGCTTAACCGTGCAGATTGATTCGATTAAGATTATTCTACACGGTAACTATTAATACTTAAGACCCTTGCTTAGTAAAAACATTAATGTTCTTAAAAATGCGTTGATGCGTAAAACATGTGTTAGGGTTTTGATACATGGCGTTCATTAATACATATACTCATGTGAGAATTTCCAAAATAATCTAATACAGTGCAAGATTTATCGGTGATTAAAAGGGTCACTTCTGTTCAATGGCGATATTGAATTGCACCATAATATCATTGTTAGGTTTTGCAGGGAGACCCAAAAAGGGATCTCAATTTAGTGAACTTTCAATAAAGATCTCATTGATTTCAATACGCCATAATACCCATCTATAATATCTATGACTTTATCGTGGGCCTCTCTCATATTTTACCCAATTTATACGGGTTCGCCTTTTGCGGTTTCCTGACAGTTCTTTCGCATATTCCAATTGAATTGAATTTATTTGGCTCAACCTACACCGATATTGGATTGCTCTACCTTTAATATCCCACAAACTCAATTTTAAATGTACAGGATTACTGTCAGAAACCCTTGCGATTTTATATAGAGTCGATTTTACCTAGGTTCTTAGTAGGTATAAAAATCAATCAAAGAAAAATGACAAAAATACACATTGTAGTTTGAAATGATGACAAGAGAAAGAGATATATTGCTTTTTGTTTTGTCTTTTCTGTCTTAAAGCGTGTTATTGTTATACATACCTCTAAAGAATTATAATAAAACACTTTATTTTGCTATTTTGCATATCAGCCAAAAGAAGACCACTGCTGAACAAATTACTATATAATACTTCATTTTAGGGGGAATTTGCCAGTACTCACCATGCTTGACAGGCGGGTTGGTGAGCGTAGAATACCGCTGTACTATTGAAGGGATGCTGCTGCCCATCCCCCTCATTTAAGAGTCCCTTAGTTACCTTCTACGACAACCATGGGAGAAGATGGCGTGGTACTTAATCAAGACACCGCACGGAGAATAAAAAACAAGTAAGAAATATTGCACGTACATGCATTTTCCATCGTTTCAATTGATTTGCAGCGTACATGGTCGCAGGATGATTAATCGCGTAAGTGTAAGACAATACTACAACTATAGAACTTACTAATATGGTAAGTTTACCATAATAAATTCATCAGTGAATATCCGTGTATTATTCGGATTAAGAATACAGTAGCACTTTATCTCCACTCGTGGATGTCGTTAAAGGCATTTAAGGGACTCTACCGCTGTACTATTGAAGCGCCCCTTTTGTGGAACAGCAGCTATTCTGCGCTAACCAACCCACTTGCCAAGCGCTGTGCGTACTGGCAAAATCCACTTAAAATGACGATACACTTTATGTAACCATTGGGGAAATCTGTCTTTGTTCAGCAGAGGACATTTCTCTGCTTATATGACCACAATAAGACAAAGACACAAACAATAAGTTTGTTTTTTAAACTTTGCCCCACACTAAGATTTCTCTTGTGTCGTGGGTGCGTTTATAGACACAAATTCCACACATAATACACCTAGACCCGAAACAACTACCTGCAGATCATACAAATATTTGTTCCGTGCGGGAATCGAACCCACCACCCGGAGCACAACAGCCGACTGTATCAATCTCTAACAATCGATCACCTAAGCCACCTTACAATTTATTAGTGAGCATACAGCACTATATACAACAGTGGGTTAAAGTACATACAATCCGCTTTCCAAATCCAATGGTACATATACAGGTATACGAACGTATCTGTACCGCAGAAGCCATGTTCTGTGGAATGCGGCAACAGCAAGGGAATGCCCGTCTCGCGTCAATGGGTGCAGACAATTGGAATGTTTGTGCCAACAAGCTGAATCTGAGAACGGATACCAGTGCTTTTTGTTTTCCAAACTAGTAAGTAGAAGAGATAGAATTGGGAATCCTAACAACCGCTAGTTACTATTGTAGTTTTGCTTATTTTTTATTATGTTTATAGTCGGTAGGTACAATTTGAATACAGAGCAAATAATGTTGCTCTAAAAACAAACATTTTTTAAGAACGTTCACTGCTTTGCTCGGTTTTCTTCATAGATTTGCACAACGACTGTATTTGTTGAGCATTTTTTTTAAAACGTTGCCCCGCTCTTGTAATTCTTATCCTGTATCGAGGGTGCGTTTAAGACACGAATTCCACATACAATACACCCAGACCCGTAACAACTAACTGCAGATCATACAAATATTTGTTCCGTGCGGGAACCGAACCCACGACCCGGAAGCGCAGCCGCCGACTGTATCAACCACTGTACCAATATGTCATCATTTTGGGGAGGATTTGTTAGTCCTCTCCGAGATGTGCCTAAAGGCGTACCCGAGGGAGCCTCCCTTCGGAGCCGAATATAACCACTCCAGTGGTTTTAGTTTTTAGACGCTCATACCTTTTTTTTTTTATTGATGCCCAGTGGAAATTCATCATGAACTTCCTTCGCCCCGGGGAAGGACGAAGGGGTATGCCGGACTCCTACCGGCTAAAACCACTGGAGCGGTCATCTTCGGCACCTAAGGGAGGCTCCAGGTCCTCGTATGATCACACTAGAGCCACCCACTGGTGCCACGCCTATTGGCACATCTCGGAGAGGGTGACTGTAAAGCGGTCACCCCCCCAGGGGGATTGTAAAGGATCCCCCAAAGCGTCCCACGGCAGCGCGTGACCACATGCGTGAGACGCTCATACCTAGTTGCACTCACTGATCAGTAAACATTAAAAGTTAAAGTCAAAGTCAGTGTAAACCACTTGCTGGCACTTATGTATAGTCAGAATTTATATAGTTGATCAGCGCGGTTAAGCAATGCTTGGCGCGGTCAGTGTACATATGGGTGACCGCATAGTGGTATTTAAACTGAGCGTCTCCGTGCTTCGCAGGACACGTTAAGACGTCGGTCCTGGTTGTTGTCATTAGACGGCAGTTGTTAAGCCAAGCCGGGAGGCCTTTGGGCGGCTTTAGTAACTCTGACACATGGTTGACGACTAACCACATGAAAGAAAGAAAAGAAGAGAAGCCGGTAGGTGTCATACTCCTCCGCCCTTTCCTGAGGCGGAGGAAGTTGACGCTGTATTTCCACCGGATCAATATAAATAAAAAGCGCTGAGGCGGCTGACCTGTTGCTGTGAATTAAATAGCACTGATTATTGGAACAAAAATTATCAACACTTGAAAATATTTTGTTTTCTTCTTCGAATAGAAAAAATATGAAATCATTCGGTTTCCTAAGTTTTATACTACATTCGGGCAATGAGACATAAATTTTCCGTGGTGTAGTATTTCCTTATCAGAAAATATAGGATACTTCAAACCTGAACTTACATAAAATAAAATAGCTTTTGAACTGTTTTTGGGTTAGGTATTTGGTATAATTGTTGACACAGAAATGTTAGATTTGCCATCGACATGATTTTAGATATACGGTTAAATAAGCATGAAAAATATACATAAATGCTCTGAATTATATAGATCATTAAAGTTTAAGAGACACGACATCATATAAATACAATTTAACTAAAGTCTATCACATATTTGCTTTCCGAATGTAGATACAATTATGTTTCGTACCCCAAATTCCACCGTCGCAAATTATTGTCACACCCGCATCTTCAAATTAATCCTCAGTTTGAATCCGAACATTAAACGCAGTGTAAGTGCAAACAAATTGAATCAAGACTTACGGATCGTGGAACACTTGTTCACGAAATGTCTGAAACACATCGTCCCACAGATGGTTCTAGTTATTTGACGAATGTCTTGGAGCGCAACCAAATGGATGCGGCATGGCGAATGCACTATCTAGTGCTATTCAATAGCAATTCGATCGAAACATCAAGTATCGCGCTATCGTTTTGTTGAGCTCGGTTGTTGCGGAGTAAGATAGATAGTTGAGTGTGGATGTCATGCAACAGAAAATAGGAAATGTCGTTCGATCCTTATACATAGGCTGCACTAAAAGTATCGGGAATGGAATATTTCCACTGTTCCTGTCATATTAAAATATTTTTAATTGAAAACTCCTTGGTTTTACAAATCGAATACCATTTATTTATTTTAAAAAAGATTCACGGTCTAGTCACAAGGTTTTGTCATACTTGTTTAGTCGTTGAGAAAATGGAATTGACTCGAGAAAATTCAACAGCGATGATTTATTATGACTTTCGAAGTGGTTTAACACAAAAACAGTGTGTTGACCGGATGATTTCTGCATTTGGTGATGAAGCCCCATCCAAAACCACAATTTATCGCTGGTTTGCTGAATTTCAACGTGGACGTGTCAAGCTCAGTGATGATCCTCGTCAAGGTCGTCCAAAAACTGCAGTCACCCAAGAAAACGTTGATGCTGTGCGTAAGCTGATTGAGGAAGATCGACATGTGACATACCGCAAAATTCAGGCAACTTTAGACATTGGCATGAGTCAAATACAAATAATCTTGCGTGAACAATTAGGTGTAAAAAAGTTGTTTTCCCGATGGATACCTCATTTGCTATGTGAAGAGCAAAAAGCGGCTCGCGTTACTTGGTGCGTCAGAACTCTCGAAAGATTCCACGAAGGATCCTCAAATGCTGTATACAACATCGTATCAGGTGACGAATCCTGGATATATGCGTACGAACCCGAAACAAATAACCAGTCACGAGTTTGGGTGTTCGAAAATGAGTTAAAGCCAACAAAAATTGTTCGTTCACGGAGTGTTGCAAAAAAAATGGTGGCCACGTTTGTCTCCAAAACCGGCCATGTTACGACTATTCCTCTTGAGGGACAAAGAACGGTTAATGCAGAATGGTATGCTAGCATTTGTTTGCCACAGGCCGTTTCTGAACTCCGTAGAGAGAACTGCAACCGCCGCATCATCCTCCATCACGACAATGCGAGTTCTCACACCGCGCACAGAACAAAAGAGTTTTTAGAGCAAGAAAACATAGAATTATTAGACCATCCGCCGTACAGCCCCGACCTAAGCCCTAATGATTTCTATACTTTCCCTAAAATAAAGAATAAATTGCGTGGACAGAGATTTTCATCACCTAAAGAAGCTGTGGACGCCTACAAAACGGCCATTTTGGAGACCCCAACTTCCGAATGGAATGGTTGCTTCAATGATTGGTTCCATTGTATGGAAAAATGTGTCAAATTTCGCGGAGAATACTTCGAAAAGCAATAAATACATTTTTAAATAGTAATGTTGTGTCACTTCCTTGATTCCCGAAATTTTCAGTGCTGCCCTCGTAGCACTGTGTTTTAGCACCGAAAGTATTCTTTAGCTCAAAAATATCAGCTGATTCATCATATCAGCTTCAGGCGGACGGCCTGCTGAATAAAGGCCTCCCCTTAGGTTTCCAAAACAACCAATTACGTGCCGCCCGCATCCAACGACTCCCAGTGATCTTCACCAGGTCGTCTGTCTATCTCGTTGGAGGTCGTCTCACGCTGCATTTTCCAGTGCGCGGTCTCCACTCGAGAACCGATACTGTAGTTAAATTTGGGTGCTGAATCTGAAAACAGGCTTCTCTGTATAGTGGGAGTCAGAAACAGAGCAACTATAGCTTAGACCTAAAACTCTATCGTATTGGTTGGAGATATATTTTATTTGTATATGAACATGTCCTGTTACTAGTTTATGAATTGACTTGGTTAGCAAAGCGATATCAGCTTTCAGCGCTACTGGTCGCGGATCCAATCCCCGCTCTGATCACATATCTATATGGACTACAGCTAGTTCCGGGACTTGTTTAAGATTGTAAGATTTAAGTCTATAAACTATATCCATAATACGGTCTAGAAGTAGGTTGCGAATATATTTGTGTAGTATTTACTAAGATTATTTCATTTAGGATATATTCTCATCATATCACCCATAGAACGTCCACTGCTGAACAAATTCCCCCTTCACTGATCTTCAATAGTATGTCGTCATTTTGGGAGGAATTTGCCAGTACTCACCGTGCTTGTGCGGGTTGGTGAGCGCAGCATGGCTGCTGCTTAATAGGTCTCTTTCAATGTACACAGATTATTTTCTAGGTTATCACCCTGACATTGAAAAATGAAATGCATGAAGTGTGTATTTTTTAGATGAAGTATAAACCATTTAACTTGACCCACTTCAATAACTCAAATGTGGCATTATTAAAATGTTACTCAAGGCCCATACTACAAACCACTACCGCCACATCGTCAGTACATATAAATGCTTCGCCTGAGTTAATTGAATTGGGAAGATACATCAGTAGCGAGAAGAGGATGTTTGAGACGGAAGACCCCTGAGCCATCCTGAACCTGATGGGCACATCACGACTATCAGTGGATCAGGTTTGAGTTCTCCCTCTTTGCAACTACTATTTGGTACCTAGGTCGCAAGAGGGTAGTCAGCAGCGCATGTGCTGAGCCCGTGATGCCGTAATACTGCAATTTAGCTGTTAGAACCATATGATCAGCGACGTCGAAGGCCTTCGATAAATATAGGCAGCATAGGACCTTTTTTCCCCAACGGCCATCAGTTCTACGAGCAATGTGCGCCGCCCATTGTCACTTCAGTTTACACTGTCATTTCAGCTATATCGACAACTTTAGTTCTTCTACGGATCTCCTCATTTCTGATTCGAATTCTAGAATGTGTACTATACAAATATTTTCGTAACCTACTTCTAGACTTTATTTCGTAACTTCTATGCCTACTTATATTTTCCTAGAATTTATCTTTTTGTGTCAGATTAATATTGTATTAGCGTTGCCCCCGATCTCATTTCTTCCAGTAAAGACCCCAATCAACTAAAATTGCTCGGCATTAATAAAAGTGACGTCTCTTCCATTATATTTCCAATACATCTCTTTGTCTTTGTTACGGAAACTGGATTTGGATTAACTGAGATTTTGAAAGCGTCCCTTCTATACATTTCCTGGAATCCATGATTGTAAATTGCATTACTAATACCCGGATAGAATCGGTAATTTTATCAATGCGTTATGATTGATACGCGCTAAAATTCTGCATAAACTTTAAGGCAAGGCAAGGCAAATTATTGTTTTTCTTTTGTATCATAGCCATGACCTGGTTTTTGTACATATTGATAACATATTATACGAAAACCAGATCAGGTCAAGTTTCATTACCTTTACATTACTACTTATCAAAGTATCCCATCTGTCTGAGTTGTTAAAGTAAAAATGATAATCCTTTGCCTAGGTACATGTTTCCTGCTTTATAAAGTACGGACGACACGGTTAGTGCAGTGGCTGATACAGTCGACTGCTGCGCTCCGGGTCGCGGGTTCGATTCCCGTACGGAACAAATATTTGTATGATCTGCAGGTAGTCATTCCGGGTCTGGGTGTATTGTGTGTGAAATGTATGTGTACCCACGACACAGGAGAAATCCTAGTGTGGAGCAACGTTTTTAAAAAGAAAAAAAAGAAGAAAAAATAACCATTACTACGTATTTCACATAATTTTCTTTAGTAGGTATATGACAGTCTAGCGATCAGTAGTCCAGGCACTTTATCAGCCTAGGGATAAACTTGGAAGCAGGGTTCCGTCAGCAAACACGGCACTGCGGAACCATGATAGCAGCGCAGATGACGTATGACCGCGTTAGCGAGGTTTCGCCGTCGAGTTATTACCTACCTCCATTTCTCTAGAATTATTTGAGTTTCTGGCGCATGGTCATCCAAATTGTCGTTGAATTACATTCTAGTGCATTCTCCATTTATGACATAATAATAAACATACTTCTGTAGATTCACATATTTGTTTGTTATACAGTCCGAATAATAAAGCTGTGTTGTTTATTCAGCAAGAACCATAAATTGAAGAATGTTTGCATTGTTGACATTTTGATAACTTTCTTGGTTTGTGTATAGTGTAGATTCCCAAACAAATAATACTTTTGCATTTATGTTGGTATGCCATATTTTTCCTTTCCTCTTCCAGTATTTAAGAGAATTTAACACTAATTTTATAATTAATTATAATAATTATTTTACCCGACGACCGTTTATATCAAAATTTTATTCTTTTTCTTATCTTTTTATATTTTAGACTTTATAGTAATCAACCTAAAAATAAAACAAACCTAACATTTAAATAAATAAACCATTTTAAAGGGTCGGCAACGTGCATATTTATTATCTGGTGTTGCAAGAGTTTATAGATTACGGTAACCAATTACCATCAGGCGGGCCGTATACTTGTTTGCCACCATACTGCAATAAAAAAACCCTACACTGAATGTTTCACGTGAAAGTAACCGCTAAGTGGCTTTATAAATATGTAATTGTTAATACTTAGCCGTCGGATTTCAAACAAAGAGATCATCTTCACTTAAGTGTGAAACATACATCTTAAATGTTACTTAGCAAACTTCCAAATTAAAACCATCTGGACTTGTTCCAAGTAAAAAGAAAAGTGGCCGTTTCTTTAGATTGCAATCTAATAATTTTGCCAAGAACCCTTCATGCGTAGGGAGATGGCCGACATATGTGAAATTAATTCTGTTACCATTATTAATACTTACCTGCGTTTGCGTTGGTAAATGTATGTGTAATAAATTCCTAACGTACTGATTTATAGCGGAAGATCCGTTTTTAGGACGCTGCAAATGTTTATCAACATCTATTTAAAGATTCTGTTACTAATGGAGCTAGTGTATGCATACATGTCACCTACGCGTTGGCATAAGAATTAATTTCAGCGTGTTCATTATGAAGGGCTATGAGATTATAATTAATCATACGCATCGTTAATGACTTGCGAGTGAATGACCACAGCTGACTCATACCGTCTATTTTTATTCTCAAATTGACGTCAGAACTTTCTTGATTTATTATAGGTCATTTACTGAAATAACTCGCAAGACGTGAAGCATATTAATCTCAATATAGTACTTACAACATTGTAGGAGGAAAATGTAAGTTAATTCAGTATTTCAGCGTTTAAACTCTGTTTTAGTTTTGCGAATGTATAATGTAAGTCGTGAATCTGTAACACCGATCATTTCCTTAAAGTATTTAGAATTTAACAGGTCAGTGTCGTCTTAGGGGCTGAGTGGTTAGAGTTGGAGTATACGCTTGCAAGCTCTATGAGAAGCCAAAAATAAAAAGCATTGTGATAAAAAATAATGGTTTCTCTTTTTATTTCGTGATAATTTTTGCTGAATCGCTATTTTACAAATATATTTGCGGGATTGCATAGGTCATAGCTAAAGAAACCATTTTGCATGTTAAAAGGTTTGTAGTCCGAGGAACCAGTGCTGAAATGTTAATGTGTAATCTAAACAATAATATTTCAACACTGGCAGCTCTCGATACGGTAAAATTAAAACGCACATATGCAACCGGATAATCTGTAACCGGAAAACCATGAAAATATTGCAGTTTCTCAGCGATATATGCGATAAATGCTAAAAGTGTGCCTAGTTGTAGTTTAGAATTCTTGTTTTTTTATTAAATTTGTATGTAGGTATGTTGATCGCAGTATGTCATTATTTCGGCCTAATGAAGTCCACTGTTGGACACAGGCCTCCCCCAAAGATCATCACAACCACCGATATGGATGTGTTTTGAGCTCATTGGGGGGTTTTGCCATAATCGCCACGCTTGGCAAGCGGGTTGGCGATCGCAGTTGAGTTGTTAATGTACTCGAAGGACGCTGCTGCCCATCCTCCGACTAATCCCTTAGTCGACTTTTACGACACCCATGGGAGGAGATGGGGTGGCGGCATTACTTGGCCCGGAATTACAGTTTTTGGAATTTTGTGTTCAGTATTTCTACAGAAAAGATGATACCACGCTGTCCTTTTTGTAGGCGTCCATTCAATGCCAAACGTTATACTAATGATGAATTAGTATTCCGCCCTCATGTTATTATCATATTACCAGTTTCTGTTACTAGTGATGACATATGGGACAGGACGTGGTCACTCACTATGGGTCTCATAAGAAAGCTCAAGGCACTCAGCAAGCTATGGAGAGAGCTATGCTTGCCTACATAGCTGAGAGTATTAGTAAACTGAAGTGGTAATGGTCGAGGCACATTGCTCGTAGAACTGATGACCGTTGGAGTTAGAAGTTTATCGAGTGGAGACCGTGCACCGGAAAACGCAGCGTGGGATGACCTCCAACGAGGTGGACAGACGACCTGGTGAAGATCGCTGGAGTCGTTGGATGCCGGTGGCATGTGACTGCTCGTTGTAAATCTATGAGAGAGGCCTTTGTTCAGCAGTGGAAATCTTTTGGCTGATATGATTATGATCATTCCATCCTCGCTCCATATCGCCCCTACGGCTCCTGCCTTCCAGCTATTTAACATGAAACAATGTAGTAGTTCACCACATAAAAGCTTTTAACTTTAAATCTTCAGCTGAAAATAAGCGCTATAATTGTCTGCAGCACGTGATTAGCGTTCTATGAGGCTTCAGCTGTAGTATCTGCTGCATTTAAGGCACGGCACCAATGGGCAGCTCCCGTGCATTCGTTTTCATTCTTGAGAACCTAGAGAAAGCAAATGGAAAATACATAATGGAATTCCGGCTGTTGTCTTTTGTACACAAAATATCAAGGGCTACTGTTTTTGTATCTTTTACCAATCGGTGTACAATTACCAGTATAATAAATAAATAAATATCACAGTAAGCCCGTAGCTATCTATGTGACGTGTATACCTACCTAAATCTATAGTGCAGACAACATATTCCATAAACCATAAATAAATAGTGGTTTATACAAATCTAAATGTTTAAATTATTATATTTTGTAGTTTTAAATTCATAAGAACACCTAAAGCCTAAAAATGTGATGAAAATATATAATATATCTCGGTTATTATAGCGTGTTTTTGTGCAAATAAATCTTCGTAACTTACATCCATTTTCGAAATTGTTCTCATCGCTTCTGATTTTTCAATTAGAGAACTGCTATCAGGAAATGAAGTCTTTCACGCTTCAACTGGCAGCGCTAATATTAGATTCTGTAATTCACAGGTACATTTATAGCTATGATTTTATATTTAATTTGCGAATAAATATTTCCTTGTACTTAAACTAGTCAACTCAAGTTATCTTTTTTAAGTTACTTAAAATTACCTGAAAAGAAGTCTCTTTTATGCAAAATAATTTTTATTTTGTATAAATAAGAGATGTATATTTTAGGTCCAATTTTTTATTTATCGTTATCGCATATAGCATACTTACATTTAAAAAAACAACAAAACATTCATCATCATATCGGCCAAAGGACGTCCACTGCTGAATAACACTGCCTCCCACACAAACAAAGGCCTCGCCCACACAATAAAAAAAACATATTAACACGTTGCCCCACACTAGGATTTCTCCTGTCGAACCCACGACCCAAAGCGCAGCAGCCGACTGTATCAGCCACTGCACCAACTGTGCCGTCAATAGGCAACAAAGGCCTCCCCCCACAAAAAGGCCTCCCCCACAACAAAGGCCTCCCCTACAACAAAGGCATCCCTCACAATAAAGACCTCCTCCACAACAAAGGCCTCTCCCCCAAAACATGAATTGATAATAAATCAAACTAACCTAATACTAACCATGTTCCCGTTTAATAAATTTAAAACATTATGACATAATATGATATCAGTCTGTTACTATACTAGTGTTGGGCAAATTACTCTTCTCATGCAGACAGTTCTCATTTTGACGACATGGTTGACGCAGTGGCTAAGCCGTTGGCCGTCTGCGCTACGTGTTGCGGGTTCGATCCTCGCACGGAACAAATATTTTTATGATCTACAGATATTTGTTTCGAGTCAAGGTGTCTGTGAATGTGAGTATAAGCCTATAAACTGTATCCACGACACAGAAGAAATCCAAGAAGTGTTCTTCACGATGTTTGTTTCACCTATAGTCGGTGGTGTCTTAAATAAACTAATAAAGTACGTATTTCATTGCCCGATTTTAACAAATCCGCATCTTTGTGCTTAAGAATAGAGTCTGAAAACTTCCGGGCCACTACGACACCATTACTTATTATAATAACTCTTTGTTTTTACCTAATTATAATTTAAATAATTAAATTAAATAATTTTGCCCGTGTGGTGCCGGCTACGAATAGCACCAACCCATCTCATCTCGTGGGTGTCGTAAAAGGCGATTAAGGGATTACCGGAGGATGGGCAGCAGCGTCCTTCGAATACATTAACAACTCAACTACGATCGCCAACCCACCTGCCAAGCGTGGCGATTATGGCATAATCCCCCAATGAGCACACAACACACCCATATCGGTCGTTGTGGTGATCTTTGGGGGAGGCCTGTGTCCAGCAGTGGACTTTATTCGGCTGAAATGATGATGATGATGAATTATAATTTGGCAAGGATAACTTTTTTAAAAACAAACTGGTGTTGAGAACAACAGTCGATATAAATATGAGAGACGAAACATGTCACTTAACCACACATTTCATACCAAAAAATGAATTTAAAAAACCGATTAACCGTTTTATTCATTATAGTATCTACTCTATCGTGAACCGTTTTGATCTGATATTTCACGCTTAGAAACCGAATCCTTTGAAACATTGATTAATATTAATGATTTCCTTTGGCAACTAATTTGAGTGGATAATGGATCTTTTATATTTTATGAAAAAGTAATTTGCTCCTCGCCGACCGACCAATTAGAATACAGCAAGCACGCTTTTCGATTAATCATCACATTCAGAAACGCAAGCAGTATTGAGATATCGCGTGTTTTGCCGCAATTTGAGTACAATACTTGTGGAAATAAATTGAGTTGCTTTGTTCAATATATTCGCAATTACTGTAGGAAATACGCATGTATGGACAATTGTTAAGGAATGATGTAATATAGTTTTAAATATCGAGCTTTAAATTTCTGCCGTTTTATTGCCTTATAGTTACGTTCTTAAAGTGATGTAAGTCGGACGAATCAACACGAAAAAAACATCACAGAATGTGCTCAATGTAGACAAAAAAAAAGTCATCTGACCATCTTAAATCGTTTATATGCCAAAGTTACTAATTTAATTATTCAACAAAACCAAAAATACTAATCAAAAACAGAATAAGTTGACAACTGAAAATTATTGTCAGTCTTTGTTAACAAAAAGAGTAAATGCCAAAAGAGGTTTGAATTTAACAACTTTTACGATTTATCAATCGACTTTTGAGTAATGAACCTCAGCGCTGTACAGGGAAATGAACGACAGAAAAAAATATAACTGAAACATGTTTCATTTTCTTCAAATTCATATTTGGTAGTTAAATTTCACGTCTGTGAATTAATATTATAATTATGTCACAACTATGAAACAGATGTTTCATCGCACCCTCAGTTAGCACGGTAAGTACAGGGAACACCATGGGGTATTAGCCGGTAAGAGACCAGCATTCCCCTCCATCTTTCCTAGGGCGCAGGAAGTTCATGAGGACTGACACCAATAGGCCAATAAATTGCTCATCTCGTCACTAGATTACATAAAAAACAACCACTTGCAATTCAATTTTGTTTTTCATTAGTGGTACAAACTATAAGTCAATCTTCTTACCAGATTGTTACTTGAACTCGCAATTTGCTGGTAAAAAGGTACATGTTAACGAAGCTAGTATATATCTATACCTGGATTAGAAGAACGCAGAAACAGAACCGACATACGTAAGTAAATCAAACTAAATCCACTTTCGGTCGCGAAGGATAAAGTCGGAATCTTCAGACCGTTCTATTCAACTTCAAAGGATTTACTTTGAAATAAATAGAAATTATTTTCATGGAGACCAAACATTTTTGTGATTGTAAAAGAAATGTATGACAACGACGAAAGAGTCTCTATTATTATTTAGCCATTGTGTTTTTCAATAATGTCTCTTAGTATTCATCGGGTTTTTGAAACTAGATAACAATGTCGAACAAAGAAATAATTCACTGGTCGAAAATAATAAAAATGTTGTCCAGAAAATGTTTGCCCCACTTCATAAATGCGAATAAATTCAATGTATATAATATATATTCATATATATATCTCATCGCATCTTATTTATTTACTGTATGATTATGTATTGAAATTGACAAAAAAGATATGGGTAAACGTACACAATACTCAATTATCCGGCGTTTAAATGATACGTGGTCAAGAATCCGTAAAGTGAAGAAACCCTCGCTAACAATTAAACTTTGGGGCACTTCTTTGAAAGTGATTTAAGTTAGAAGAATCCTTAAGAAAGCCGGTATCCCGTCCACGGTTTAAAGATCCCTCTCTGCGTTAATGAAGGAATTCCGTTTTTATTATACCGAAGTGCTCCCTGTCACATCCATCTTGCCTTTTAAAGGTCTTCGCTGGAAATGGAAAAGACAAAAAGGTAAATCGACAATAGATTTCTATAAATACCCATAGGTCTTGAATTTTAGGGAAATGGTTATTGTGAATAGAATTTTACTATTATATATTATTATTAACAGAAGTTTTCACGCGACTTTTACTCAATATTAAATTAATCTTTAGTCAGCGTATCATTCAATAAAATTAAGTATATAAATCTAAGTAACAAGCCCTCCAAGCGCCTCTAAACCAGAGGGATGGGCAGCGTTATTCATTCTGTGTAACAACATGTCAAACGTGGTGAGTACTGGCAAATTCAGCCTAAAATGGCGACATTATTGTGGAAATTTATGAGAGAGGCCTTTTTTCAGCAGTGGACGTCCTTTGGCTGATAGTGATCATCATATCGGCCATTTATACGTCCACTGCTGAAAAAAGGCCTCCCCCATAGGTTTTCACAACTGTGTCATCATTTTGGAGGGTTTTTGTCAATACTCACCACGCTTGGCAGGCGGGTTAGTGAGCGCAGTATGATTACCGTTTTTTAGAAGAGACGCTGCTGCCCATCCCTCTGGTGTAGATTTCCATAGTCGCCTTTTACGACATCCACGGGGAGAGATGGATTGGTGCTATATTCTTAATACGGACACCACACGGAATGATATCGATAGATTGGCGCAATAAGAGTTTAGAGGATATGACGACACACGTATATCAAGCAGATTCTAAAACTGAGGCAATTGATTAAAACATAATAACTACCAAATTAATTAAAAAGTAATATTTTTTACACTTTAAGAAAACTTTACCCCACACTAGGATTTCTCCTGTGTCGTGGGTAGTTTACAGACACAAATTTCACAAACAATACACCCAAACCCGGAACAATTACCTGCAGATCATACAAATATTTGTTCCGTGCGGGAATCGAACCCGCCACCCGGAGTGCAGCAGTTTACTGTATCAGCCACTGCGCCAACTGTGCCGTCAAATTAGTATTAAAGCGCTATTATAAACACACTTTTAACCCATCAGAGAGATACCTTATAGAGACCGAAATGCATCTTTCCATCGCCACCCAGATGCACTAGGAATAGACCAAACTAAATGCATGATAAAGTTTCACAACTCTTGGAAAAGACGGACAGGACTTGAGGGAAATATCCCTCAAAGTGAACTTCAGAGGATTGTAAAATACCTGACAGTATTGAAAATTATGTTTCGTTTTTACTAAGAAACTGGTACTAAAAATCTGAAAGACTTCTTCGAAGAAATCGGAATTTAATAAAAACTTGAAATGTCAATTCAATCGCACCGGAGATATCATATTTATTAAAGGTTCAATATCCAATAGGAGATTTTATGAGAGAGAGCATTTGATGTTTAGGAACTGCTTCAAAAATCACATAGTAAAATACGTGGTACTAGTGATGTAATAATATTTGATCGATGATTAAACTTCTTGTCAGGCTTGAAAAACGAATGCTACTATATTCGTAAAGTTAAGTAATTTATTTGCATAATTTATAAACAAAAACAATTTGGTTTAAAAACACTTTGGTTTCTTTCTTCTTTTGCCATTTCTTTTTCTGATTCTATGGTGCAAAGAATAAATTACTTTTCTTTATTTCAGTTGTATTACATACTCCGCGTAATAAAATAGTGCAATAAGCAATTATATTAAAAGAAGGCAAAAGTTATTTTTTTGTGGTCAAATAGCCAATTTCTTTATTATTTATGCAAAAAATATGAAAATAACAAACAGATTTTTATTAAATGCATGTTCTTTGTTCCTTGAAATGATATTCATTATTTTTATGGGGTTTTATAAATGGTAAAATATTACAAGTAAGGACAGGACTACTCTACTAATACTCTTTGCTTACATTCTTTGACTAGTATTATGCAATATCAAATTCATCTTCTAATACAAGCTTGCTACTAACAATTTAACAGCAATTAAATAGTTAACCAATACATCGAAGACCTGATTAGAAATCCGTACGGTAAACCAAGCTCTTGTTAGAGTCAACCACAAATTTCGGAGCTCCACGGGACGTCAGTCGACTGTTGCGAACGTCTGCAAATAACTATGAGTTACTACCTGTTTCGCGCGGCTTATTGCTGCTTCCCTGATTCTGGAATTTACGTCAGTGTGAATGTGGAGATATTTAAAGTTTGGAGCTTTAGTTTAATTATTACACTCACTATTCACTACCCTTTTGCGAAAAGACGAAACGTAGGACGTGTTCCTTAATCATTTTCGGATTAATTATGTATTTTAATATATAGTTCAATTTCCCTATACACTTGCAATTTTACAAGATATGATTATGGAGTTTGATGATTGTAATGTGTTTTAAAGCAAATTCAAATAAAAACATACTTCGAGGAAGACTGATCTGAAAAAGGAAAATTAGTTAGCTTTTCTGTTTATATTGATTGTGTACCCGTTTATCTCCAAAATAAAAAAAATGAAGATAAGTGTGGTATGGGTTCTAAATCGAGTGCGATAAATTGCGTATGGAATAGTAGAACTATTGAACCTACCGTCAGTAGGGGATCCCTAAAAGCCTGTACATTGTTTCACGGTAGAAGCTCACTTCCAACTTTATTTCTCGTTATAAAGTTACTCCTTTGCAGTGCACTGTCAAGGATGCTTTTGTTGGCTGAAGTTGAAAGATTTTTGCAAAACAAAAAGACGTTAAGATTCTTACGCCAACGGTGACAAGGGAAACATTTAAACTCATATTCTCAATATGAAATTAATTTAGTAGTGTTTTATTTTTATTTTAAGAAGGTTCATGTGTGGAAACCGCGCATGGAAAATGCAGGGAGGGATGGACAGACAATCTGGTCGAACGTAGCTTGAAGCTGTCGGATGCGGGTGGCATTTAATCAGTCTACCGGAAATCTATAGGGAGGCTTTTGTTCAGCAGTGGACGTCCTTCGGCTGATAAGATGATGATGATGTTATTTTTTTGTTTCTGACCGCATTTCTAACAGAGCATGCGTGACGGCATCCAACGTGTTGCATTATAAATCATACATTAAAATAGAACCGCCTCCGCTTCATTCATTGTTTAAAGTTTAAGCCATGCAGATACCCCAGTATGTGTGGGCGTAGGACATAGGAAGTCTACTGTTGAACAAAGACATCCCTCATAGATGTCCACAACGATTGGTTATATGCCACCCGCATCCAAGGACTCCCAGCTATCTTTAGCAAATCGTCTGTCCATCTCGTTGAAGGCCGTTCTACGCTGCATTTTCTGGTGTATGGTCTCCAGTCTAGAACTTTTCTGTCTCGACGGTCTTCAGTTCGACGAACGCTTACTTTGTTAATATTCAAATAGAGAACATTTATACCGTTAAAACGTGCCTCAGACGCAGTGAAAGGTTGGCACCTTGTTTATTCAAGTTGTTCAGGTGTTTTATGTATTACATGACAGGTTACGTTACCTAGGGCATAAACAAAATATTTAGAATATACTTAAACCTAGTGATAAATTGTCGAGATATATTTGCAAAACATTTTGGGTGCGCTCTTGTATTACAACGATCCTGCTATCACGGACTACATGGCTGTCAGCGCTTATTCATGCGTTAAAATGGGCACATGTGATGAGAAATATGATTTTCAGGTTTTATACAGCAATTTCAAGGATTTATTACTAATTTAACATGTGTAAGTACCGTTATTTATATCTGGATATATTTTAATATGACTATTTTAGCACTATAAATTATTTTTTTCTGTGGATACCATTTTAGTGTTTAAGCCTTTTCAAGCAATTTGCATGAGATAAATAGGCACGTTTGTTTTTTGCGTTTGCAATTAAATGTACTGATTTACTCCTGTCGCAATAAAAACTTAATTTCTAATATTGTGACGACATTGGTCTGGATTATCATCCAAACACTTCCACTGTTGAACAATGACTTCCCCATAGGCCTTCCACAATTGTGTCATTTTAGAGGGAGTTTGCCAGTACTCACCATGCTTGGTGGCAAGCGGGTTGGGGAGCGCAGTATGTCTACTATCACACGGAAGGAACGCTGCTGCCCACCCCCTCTGGTTTAGAGTTACTTAGTCACCTTTTACGACATCCACAGGAAACGATGGAAAGGAAGAAGAATCATGGTATGTTGTTCCATATTTTAGTCAAAGCATACCGTTCCATTTTACATTCCGGAAACTACCCTTAAATGCTGATTTATGTGAAGGGAATTAGGGATAGATAGTTGTTGTACGCATAGTCGAAGTGAACACTCTCTCCAGCTTGAAACCTAGCCAAGCTTATTTGGAGTGGTGCTATATTCATTTAACCGGACCCCATACATTCTCTGGATATTTTGGATAAACGCAAATAACTGTTTCTATTTTTAAACTTACTAGCAATGCGGGTTACCTTGTGCATGGTACGACTTGCACGTTACTATTCTGATACCCGTATTCTTATTAACCCTACAATTTTTCTTTTATGGAGAAATTCACATGGTCTTTGCTCTGGGGAAGCGGAGGAGTGTGCTTTCTGTGTGTGGTATCTGGTTATAATTACTACAGTGTTAATTAAATCTGCCTTGTGCTGGAGACGTGAGATTTGCTCGCGCATCCACCGCACCTGCTCAAATAATCTTGTACATTATACAGTACACTAAAGTGGAGTCACGTCAATACACAACATATATAATGACTACAGTGTTAATTAAATCTGCCTTGTGCTGGAGACGTGAGATTTGCTCGCGCATCCACCGCACCTGCTCAAATAATCTTGTCCATTATACAGTACACTAAAGTGGAGTCACGTCAATATACAACAATCAGAAAATCAGCGCTGGATCATACTGCTTGATGTAGCACTAGCTGAGATAGGTACCAATTTTGGCCTCATGGATTCACAACTATCACACATCAGCACGTATCGTCAGTAATTTGCAAGTGGTACAAGCAACGACAAACTTGTACTCAATAACGCATTCTGAACTATCCAAGATTCGTACTCGATAATGATGACATAATTTTTGTTTCGAAGTACATATCTACATTGTTCCTCGTTGCGTCGTCCTCTATGATGACTATTAGTATCGAATCTACTCGCCGAGGCTACATAAGTTAAAATAATCTGAAAATGTTTCTGAACGCATTCAATGTTGTTGTCATTCAGTTTAAAGAAGTGCAGGTGATTCTACAACTACGTGATACCACGGCTCAGCTTCGGACAACTAAGATCTTATACACAATCGAACTACAACTAGTAAGTTGATTTGAATGCTTCAACAGTGACCATGTGAACATTGACTCATCGGGGCGTGTAGTTCAACACATTAATATGCGGCATCCAACGCAATGCAACGTTGTGCAAATACACCATGGTTTGAATTAATGTTTACAATCGTCTTTCTATGTGTACATGTGTGCTATGGTTATGTCAATAGAGCGTTGCGCTTTTAGACTAGAAAATAATTTACTTAATTACCAAGAAGTATCATTTGTCGTATCTCTAAGGTCCCCGTTGCACCATCGCTTGATGTACGAAAAATCCAGCTCCCAAACTATCAGGCAAATATAATGTTGGCATTGGCACTCACCAAGGATGGGCTATTTGAATCTCTTAAGCGTTGTAGTAAATATAATAACACAACAGTCAACTTTTGATCACTCGAACATCCCTGATGCTGCAGAAGCGAGGCAGTCTCAAAATCACCCTGAGCGCATTGTTATACGGAACACTGAGAACTATTAAGTCTCTAGATTGCACGTATAAAACGTCGTAAAATATACTCGAAAGAAGGTTTTATTTTTATATAGTTTAACGGCGGCACGGTTGGTGCAGTGGCTGATACAGTCGGCTGCTGCGGTTCGAGTCGTGGGTTCGATTCTCGCAAGGAACAAATATTTTTATGACCTGCAGGCAGTTGTTCTGGGTCTGGATGTATTGTGTGTTGAATTTGTGTCTGTAAACGCACCCACGACACAGGAGAAATCCTAGTGTGGGGCAAAGTTGTTAAAACAAAAAGAAGAAATAAGCAAAAGAAAATAACTTTTTTAAAACGCTGACCGCTAATGTGGGTGTTGTCATCTGTATCGTTTTCTTTTATCGTATCAGCCTGCCTTTGCTTATTGCTAAACGAGGTCCTTCTTAAAACCAGTCAACAAATGCAGGAAAAAATATTGCCATTACTACCACGATTGGGAAATGTATTTTTTATAGCAAAAAAAATTACGATATCAGGTTTTCATTTTGGATTTAAAGAAAAGCTTTTAGAATCCACTCGATGAGCTGCCGTAGTTTTTCATATGTACTCAAACTATGTTATCTGGTCTACATGAACTTTCCGTCATCAAAACTCCAGTTGTGGTGACGGATTCCATCTATATCTGGATTTACCTCCCATTCCCACTAAGCATTTTGTCCCCTGGTTTATCATGCAAGCCGCGAAAGAGTGGAACTCGCTTCCCGCGTCTGTAATTCTCCAACGTTATTAACTTGGTGTTCTCTAAGGAAGGTGTGAATAGGTATTCTATGAATAAGCAAGCTACATCCTTGAGCTCATTGTTCCTCTTCATTAGTTGAGATAGAGATTTATCTCCATCGAGTCCATCAAGAATAAAAAAACATCGACCTATGACAGAAAAATCTCGAACACACTAGTTACCACTTGAAAAACAACTAGATGTTTATCGGAGCATATTTCTGTGTTAATCGAGCGCTCATTAAAGTCAGCATACACATTAATATTCACTTGGCGGAACGGTGTCAATGCAGGTACAAAACGGAATTGAGCTTTGATTTACTGTCTTCTATTACCGGTTGGATGTTGCATGCAGAAGAGGAAATGTTATCTATCCTCTTGAGATAATGGGTCGCTTTTGCAATCACCGGGAAGAAAAGGGGTAGACTATACTTTGAGAGCCCGTGTAAAAAATATTAGGTCCTTATATATGAAATAGGCGTTTTGTCAAGCCCCAAGCGAAAGTTGTCTCAGAAAAAGGTACTGGTGAGTGTTGGAGTCTTGGTGGACCAGTGCCGATATCATCCACAATAGCTTTCTAAGATATGAACGGAAGATTACGGCAGATGTGTATTGTCAACAATTGGAAACCATGATAGAAAAGCTAGCCGTTAAACAACCGAGGCTGGGCAATTGCTCTAGCCCACTGCTGTTTTAGGACAACGCTAGACCACACACTGCACGACAAATCAGAGGAGATGCGATTGGAATGTCTCCGACACTCACCATCCTCCCCGGATCTTCAAAACTACAAGAATTCAATTCAGATGGGGCAGTCCAACCACCTTTAAAGAGTATACTCCCCCCCCACCTCCTTCAGCAAAGAAATGATTAAATATATAATTTCATAGTTATATAAAACGCCAATTTCATATGTAAGGACCTAATACAGTGACAAATTATGGTATTATTTATTAACATCATTGATTGTTGCAGTCTATGGGGTATCACAGGTGTACCAGATTATCCGGCTGGAGAGTAAGGTAGTATACAGAGAGGTTCGGTTGGTGCAGTGGAATTTGGCTTTCTGCATTACGTGGCGTGGATTCGATCCCCGTATCGAACAAACATTGGTATGACCTAGAGATGCTTGTTTTAGGTCTGGGTAAGACTGTGAGATTATGTCTGTGAACTATCCCCATAGCATAGGAGAAATAATAGAGAGTGAAATTATCTATTCTAAATAAATAAAAAATAAAATAGACGGCCTGTTTTGCGCATTGACACAGGGTTTCACTTTCTGCTCTACATGTCGTGAGTTTGATCCTCATCGTTACAGCGGAATAAAGTCCACTGCTGGACACAAGTCTCCCCGAAATATCGCCATAATGACCAGTCTGAGTGTGTTATGTGCTCATTGGAGGGTTTTGCCAAAATCCTGGATATTGGCGATCGCAGTTGAGTTGTTAATGTACTCTGCTGCTGCGCTGCTGCCCAACCTCCTGTTAATCCTATAGTCGCCCTTCCACCCTTCCGCCCTTCCGCCTGTCCTTTATGACACGCACGGGATAAGATGGTTTGATGCTATTCGTAGCCGGCACTACACGGTAAGTGTTTGCTGATGATGAATGATGCACGGCTTGATCCTCACATGGAACAATTATTTGGATGGCCTACCGACATTTGTTCCAGGTCTGGGAGTTTGTGCATGTGAGAATGATGTATATAAGCTGTACACACGATACGGGAGAAACCCTAGTGTGTTTGAAGTAATGGACCGATAAATAAAACCGGACAAGAGCGAGTTGAACTCGCATGGAAAGGGTTCCGTACGATGAATATGTTATTTTTAGGTATGAGGAGTGACGGATGCCTGGCCTAGTTAAAGCGAACAAGTAGTACTAATCACTTATCCCAAGAACAAACTTTATTGTAGTTGAGAAACATGTTCTCCCATACATTCCAACTGCAAACATAAGTTTGTACGCACAATATTGAAAGATTTAGTATGGTTTTTAAGTCCATAGACTTCTTATAGGTTTGCCTGTAAAGGTAAAGAACTATTATCGTTTTTTTTTTTAGTTTTAGGCTCAGTAGTTTCGGGGATAAGGGTTGAAATGTCAATTTTTGTCAATTTCCTGCAAAAATATCTATTTTAAAATTATAAAGTTAATATATTTAAGACCCTCACAACAAGTCCTTCCATTTGATAAATTACACGGTACAGTTTGCAAAACTTTGTTCTTTAAATTTCCGTACTGCCCCCCAAAAGTGACCCCCATACTCAACATTTTTTTATTTATGTTACACGTCCGTGTTTGGGTTGCAAAAATCTATATGTGTACCAAATTTCAACTTAATCGGTCAATTAGATTTGGAGCAAATTGACTGTGACAGACGAACAGACAGACTTGATACAAGAGTGATCCTATAAGGGTTCTGCCGTTTTTTCCTTCGGACGTTTGGGACCCTAAAAAGTAACTTTACTTGACCCAGATCAGATCAGGAATACTGACATATTTAGCATCACTGTACGCGGAATTGTCTCTTCGTTTATCACCAACAGATATTTTCATAAGAAAAAATTAACATTGATTTAAATATAGTATGTAAGGTAAGGTAAGGTTGTCTGGAAAAGATCGCTATTAGCGATAAGCCATTGTGCGGTATATTTATACATATATCATAGGTCACATAAGTGTTATATTTTAAAACTGTGTACAATAAAGCATATTCTATTATATAGTATACAAAAAAATATTCTAGTATAGGACGACTTATGTACGTGTCAATGATTCATGTGGCCCTACGCCCTGTGAGCGAATTCTCTACGGTTTATAAAGATTTATGACATAGTACTCCTTACGTTGCACGTAACTAAAACATCGATTTTTTGGTTATAACGATTACATTCAATATCATCATTTCAGCCAAATTACGTCCACTGCTGAACAAAGGCCTCCCCCATAGATTTCCACTACGAACGGTTACATGCCGCTCGCTTCCAACGACTCCCAGCGACCCTCACCGGGTCATCTGTTCACCTCATTGGAGGTCGTCCCATGCTGCGTTTTCCTGTGCGCGGTCTCCACTTGAGAACCCTTTTGCCCCAAGGGCCATCAGTTCTACGAGCAATGAGCCCCGCCCATTGCCACTTCAGTTCAGGATTAGTAATCCGTTCAGCTATGTTGGTAACTTTAGTTCTTCTACGGATCGAAAGATTACATTAGCAAAATGGATTGGTATAAGTTTTCACTATCATGTAAAAAAGTTGAACTGTTGCGGAGCGAAGGTGCCGCTCGGTGAGAGTGAATACCCACGTTTATTAAGACCAGCAGAACATATCTATTTATGTACACCATTACATTAATTATACACATAACATTTACGTTCACATTTTGGCACATTTCATAATCAGCCCATTACTGTCCCAGTGCTAGACACGGGTCTTAGTCCACCACGCTGGGCTAGTGTGAGTTGGCGGACTATATACACAATTGAGAACATTGTGGAGCCCTCTCAAGTGTGCAGGTTTCCTCACGATGTTTTCCTTGACCGATAGACAAATTTTGATCCACACATGAATCCGAAAAGTCAAAGGAGCTGGCCGGGATCGAACTCAGATCGTCTTGTATGGAATGCAAGCGTTGAACCACCAGGTTATCACTTATTATTTAACACTGCAACAATATGATACCATAATTAGTGTATTTTGCAGGTGAGAGGCCAATCCTCTACGCCTTGCCCTAATATTGACACACTCCAAGTTCCAACCATGAACTCATGAACATTAAACGCATCCGACTCAAGCCACTTAGTTTTGGCTCGGCTGCAGTCAATGTTGTGATACTGTTTCGAGTTATGTTGTCTCCGTAACACAAGCCCGGCAAATGAGTTTGCATTTGGATTAAAATGCTAACTATAACTGAGCCCCAAACGCATTTCAAGCACTATTTCTAAAGCTGGTATTTAGTCCAACACCGTACGTAAACAAACTAAAACGGTTCCGAGTATTACAAACTTGGTTCACGGAAATAACACGTCATTGTAATTTGTAAGTCAGCTCTTTGCCTATTAGCAATGTTCCGAGAAACCAAGGATCGATTAATTGGTGTTTATATTAAGCTACAGTGAACGTGCTGATTGAATGTTTTGTTTTGTAGTATTATCTACTTAATGATGAGAGGCCGTGTGGTGCCGGCTACGAATACCATTAACCTATCATATCCCGTGGGTACCGTAGAAGGCGACTATGGTGTGCCCGGAGGATGGGCATTGGGCAGCAGCGTCATTCCAGTACATTAATAATAACTCAACTGTGATTGCCAACTCGCCTGCCAAGCGTGGTGGTTATGGCAAAACGGGAGGTTTTGCCATAACCACCACGCTTGGCAACTGAGCACACACACAGTATTACCCTGATCGGTCGTTGTAGCGATCTTTGGTGCATGTGTCAAGCAGTGGACTTTTTTTGCTGAAATGATGATGATGACTTAATGATTCATAGCAAGTGTGATTTTCATGGTCAAGCTCAGCTTTAACCAGTAGTTGACTACAGCCTGAAATCGGGCTTGCTCTACTGAAGAAGTACCACGCTTCCATAAAATAACTGCGTAAGGTAGCAATATTGTATTTTTGAGGCTCTCACAGTCAGATGCACTCACTGATCGATGTGGTTAGGCAATGTTCAGCGCGGTCAGTCTATAGATGGGTGACCGCGAAGTGGTACTTGAACTGAATGTCTCCGTGCTTCAGCACGCTTAGGCACGTTAAATCGTTGGTCTCGGTTGTTGTCATTCAGTAAGGCAGTCGTTAAGTCAAGTATAATATCTTTAACGGGCTTGAACAACTCGGCCACAAGGCTGGCCACCAACCAAATGAATAAAAAAGAAGAACCATATCAGGTTATAATCAGGTACCCGTGGACCATTCTAATTAAAATATATTTCATAATAAATAATGATGGCACGCGCACCAAAAGTTCTTAGATAGCAATGGTACATACTTCGATTAATTAAATATATAAAAAAAAAAAATTCATATTAAATAAATTTAATATGTAAAGATCTAATATTATTTCATAGCTGAATTTCATTTAAACTTATAAAGAATTTCATGTGTTCACGAAATTGTTATCATTATATGCCATAAGCCTTCTATTTCCCTCTCTTTTCCTCATAGCGTCAAGGTTGGAATAGAGAATTGAATGGAAATAAAGTCCAGTTAATTTAAAACCAATTGGCCGTGTGGTGCCGCCTACGAATAGCACCAACACATCTTATCGCGTGGGTGTCGTAAAAGGTGACTATGGAATTAACCGGAGGATAGGCAGTAGCGTTCGAGTACATCAACAATTCGACTACGATCGCCAACCCGCCTGCCAAGCGTGGCGATTTAGCCACACCCCCCCAATGAACACACAACACACCCAATTGTGGCGATCTTTGTGTCCAACAGTGGACTTTATTCGGCTGAAAGGATGAATTAATAACAAGTTAAATTTGGTTACCTTACATACACAATTTATTGAATTTTAATCACAAGCGGTATGTATAAATAGGAATATTGTATGTATCCGACGTCTTTAACACATCCATTAAATCTATTTAAATTAGGTTCCTAAGCACTCCAATGCAAATTCAAAAGCAAAATACATTTGTCCCGCTATTACTTTAGGAATAAAACTAACAGAGATTGTAGACGACATGCTTTTTGTGTGTCAGAAAGTAAGCCATCGATAATATCAGTTCGAATTCTATCTTTGTTATAGTACACTAGAAAAAAATTGGTTGCCTGTAAAGTCGGTATACGGGCGAAAGTTTTACGTGACAACGACTTTGAGTGGTCACTCTCTCTCTCTCGCTCTTAGGCGGGCTAACTGTGCTCGAGTGGAAGGGACGCGTGCCTTTCACTTTTTATGTCTGTCTCTCTCGCTCTTAGGCGGGCTAACCATGCCCGAGTGGAAGGGACGCGTGCCTCTCACTCGCTCTCATTGTGAGCGCATAACGTGAGCGGAGCGTAACGCAGTTTCTTGAAGTGTCACCCGGCAAACCAATTTATAAGACGTTGTCACGTCAAAAGGTGTTTGTTGAAATCACAGGGTTTTAGGACGAAATTATGTTTTGATTGGAGACGTTATTTACGTAATCATTACTCTCAATTTACATGAGACTAAAGAATTACGTAGTAACCGCGGCCGCTTTTGGCCACGCATCAAGTTACGCGATGCGAGGGCGCGTGGTGACATAGTATTGCGACCTGGCCGCTGCATATAAAGACTTGAAGTAAGGGATATGATTATATTCTATTCTGACGTGCCAAAACCGACCAGCGATTATATTCCGTCCGCATAATGCGCTTTTCTGATATGTTCAAAGTTATAATGGCAACAAAAGTTCTGCTAAAGAGCTAATAACTGTAATAACCATGAAACTATTTAATCATGTTCTGTAATACTTTCCTTTGTTATAAGTTCTTCTACCTGGCGCTTTAGCCTGGCATGACTGATCTAGGCCATATTTTGAAGAGTCCGTTTTCCAATAAAATATTTCTAGTACTCTGATAACGGATATTTTGTCATGGCAGCCCCTCTATTATTTGCCTGTCACTCGCACACGTGCTCTACGGGCGAAAGGTAAATATTGAAGCCGCCATTTAGTAATCAAATTACTAAATTGGTCGAATATCTCCGTCCCCCACCCCAATTTTGCACAAGCTGGCCCGTGCCGTGCTTTAAACATCCACTAAAAATATTTAAATAATACCGATCCAGCTGTCTCCAGTTAGAACCACAAACAACGCCCTAAACTAAGATCCGAGTCCCGCATGGGGTAGGGCCATTAGCTGCAGTTGCTTAGTTTTTAAGTTGTATGCGTGGTTGGAGGATATTTCGGCTTTACCAGATGGCCCAGTTATGCAGCAACATAAAAAAAGAAATTTGTCGATTATAGTGCGGCCGTCGAGAGAATGCGTTTCTTACATCTGTCAATTGGTCTAGTTTCCGTTACATTAAAGATATAATATTATTGTGTAATTCAAGTTTATTGTGTGTTGACGTCACCATATTAAACTCATATTATACATGAAATTCAATCTTTAGTACCTGTAAGAGATAAACTAGACCAATTTACAGATGTCAGAAACGCATTCTCTCGGCGGTCGCGCTTTAGTAGAAATATGTCACTTCATTTAATTAGATGTTTAGAGAATGAGGGCATTAAACGTAAACATCGTTAGTGAGAAAAGAAATACTAAGTGACAGGGAAATCAAAGCGTCACTGTGGAGTTTTATTATTGTGAAGCAATACAATTATTACTGGCGAGCGCTATGCTTACTACCAGGTGAATGACTTGGTAATCTCGTGATTTTTTTGTTTATAAATCTAAGCAGTGTTTAATTGATTTCATAGAAAAACCTCTATTTCATGGGAGATTTGAGGTACACTAGGCGGAACTTTTATCGACCTTAAGTCTAAGATAACTAATGATAGGGTTGCCTTAAGGGGCCTTTTCGAAGTATTGCTTGCAGGGTCTTACATGCAGTATCTCTGCCGGATTTTATAGTGTGAATGTTTGCAGAGCCGATATTTTTCAAAATTTATCCCCTTATGACAACCCTATCACCAGTATTTTTTTCTTTTGGCAGGGCTTTGACTTAAAGGAGCGAGCGCGTCACCTACCGCCTTTATTTGATTTGGTTTTTTTTTGTTTAAAAAAACTTTGCCTCTGACTAGAATTTCTCCTATGTGCGTCTCCTAGGTGCGTTTACAGACATAAATTCCACACACAGTACACCCAGACCCGGAACAACTACCCGCTCATCAAACAAATGTTTGTTCCGTACGGGGATTGAACCCGCGACTCCGAACGCAGCAGTCGACTGTGTCAGCCACTGCACTAACCGTGCCGTCATGCCGCACAAAGAAGGACGAGACGGTGCCGGGGCAACAACCGTCCCGGCATCCAAGCCCAAAATGCCTGAGCCCCTGCCGTCACTACACACACAATACACCCAGACCCGGAACAACTACCTGCAGATCAAACAAATATTTGTTCCGTACGGGGATTGAACCCGTGACACATAGCGAAGAAATCTGCGCCAACTAATCAAGGTCGCAGATGGTAGGCTGTGGCTATATTACAGGTTTTGAACCGATAACCTCACTAATTTGAAAAGACTGAAAGCATTCGAATCACCGTAACATTAACCGTAGTAAATCCTAAATACTTCACAAGGCAAGTGAAAGTGTTTCAGACAAGTCATCATTATTATCATATCCGCCAATGTACGTCCACTGCTGGACAAAGACCCCATAGATTCCCAAAAGACCGTTTACACGCCGTGTGTTAAGTTTAATTTGCCAGCACCACGCAGGCAAAGGTGATGAGTCACTCCCTATCATACAACATCCACGGAAGGAGATAGACTGGTCCTGTATTTTTATCTGGACACCACAATGAATCATCATCAGACAAGTGTCAGTTCTAAACTTTTTCCTTGTTTTATCTTTCATGCTCTTAAGATTGATGCGTCTCTTACATACAGATATCCGTATAATATACAAATAACTAGATATTCGTTTGTGATTGATCAGCAATCGAATCGGAACTGTTCACTGTGGGGGATAAGTTTCATCAATCATACTGTCCACCCGTCTAGTGACCTGTCTTCGAATCAGCATTTTTTCATATGTGAGAAAAATTACTCGTTTGGCAATAATATTTATTTATTGAGATACATAACATTTCATTTCTTCATTTGTCAGTAATTATCAAAGATATTGAAAGAAAGGAGATATGCCATGTAGATCAAAATATATGCGAACCTAGAAATCCATTTTCCCACTACCATTCTTCATAAAAGCTGTAATAAACAAGAGGCAACGATTTATTTTTTAAAAACTAGGTGTTGCTGTTGGAAAAGTACTATCATTCATATGTATTTGAAGATGCTGAAATAGTAAAAAAAGTGGTTAGCCGCCACTTATTTTAAAATATCTGCCTGTACCTGTCCCGCTGCAGGGGCCTCTTCTCATATTATTTATTTAAATGTGGAATCAAAATTTTTAATAGTCAATCTATGAAGTTATCTTATAAAATACAGTTAATTACAATATCAGATAACTACTCATTTACGTACTTTAAAATACAGATCAAATTTAGATCTTTATAACTGCACCACAAAGCAAGAAGACGAAATTATCTTAACAGTAAAAAATGTCACAGTTGCCAGCGAAAAGTTTAAAATATAACTAGCAGAAACCTGACCATTGCGACGTGCAAAACATTTTAATAATGTTAGTTTTTAGGGGTTTCATTAGTGAACTAATAAATAAACTTAGCTCTAGACGCAGCATTCATACTGTGATTAAGAATATTAGACCTGACAGGCAGTTATTTGAGTGGGGACTCTTTGAAAGCTAATCGAGTTTGGCATTTAAAAAAATGTTAACTAAGCAATGATAAATATTGTCGATTTGTAACAACACCGTACGAAGACGATTTAAAAAAGACATGAAAACTTTGTATTTATTATGTCATGTATATAAATTTACATTTTAGACATGAATTTTCAACTAGCATTTGTCATAACTTGAGTATTCTGATCGTATAATATCACGCCTCTATTCATCGAAGCGTATGGATATATGGAAATATGTACAGCAGTACACTTCTACAGTGGCAGCAGAATCCCACAGCAGTGAACCCACATTGACCCTATAAATACTGATAATAGGGATTCAGTGTATTGCCATTTACAAGACACATTTCAAAACTTTATTCATTCATTCATTTAAAACACAGAGCTACTACCGAGCGTTTCCTTACAGAAAAACCCCAATGCCATTTTGTCTAACCCAAGAATAGAAATTTAGATCTCACTCTTGCAATGAGGCGGTTAATAAATCACGGATACTTTCAAAGAAAGAACTGTGGTCGTTTGTTTTAATATAAAGTGAACTTCCAAGTACATGATGAAGGTAGAACTTTGCGTCTCCCACTACTATCTACCAAATAGTTTAGCCAGGATTCCAGATTCAGTTAGAAAGGCAAACACTGTTTATCAGGCGTTAATGGCAAACTTGCTTTACAAATCTCTTGCGCGCAGGGCACTGAAAGAGGTTCTATTCTCTGCTCTCTACACAACATATTTCCCAGTTGCATCGTTCGTCCTCAATTTAAGAGGCAAATACCTATTCTCCTAACGCATAGACGATTGAAAGTATTCGTTTGTAAATCTTGTTGAACTCAAACATTTTTAATGTTTACTCCACAAATAAATTAGTTTGTTAACTGCCAAAATAGATCTGGTATGCATAACTTGCGTTGTGATTACATTATTATTAACATACATACATATTCCTGATTGGTTGCTGTTATGGCATGATTTAGAGTGTGACCATTTTACATTATGTTTATTTTATTTTATTATTCAACTTGCTGACGATACCAGCAAGTCATTCGCCTGGTGGTAAGCGACATTCTTTCCCATGACAATTAAAATGATACTCAGGACTAGTCCTGCGAAGCACCACACTGCACTTGTCACCTCGAGACGTAAAGTTATTTAGTCTCCTATGCCCAGTAATTTCACTAGCTACAGTGGCATTCTAGCCGGAGCTCAGTAATTTCTAAAGTTACTACAGCTTAGCAATGAATATCTGGCACTGGGTACCTACCTAGCTGGCCTCTTGCAATAAGCGACCTTCCACCAGTAATTCAATTGGTGAATTTAATAATATATATGTATGTATATACATGTATGTACATAGATATTTTGAACGTATAGCCAGGAATTAAAGCAGTGTATAATTTTGAGAACATATTATCATAGGCCGTCTATATTTTGCCATTGAGGTCCTGATACGCAAACATTGAAAGCAGTTGATTTCAGCATTTGTCTTAAGATTACTATAGGTACCACTCTTTTACCTTTTACATCCAAATACCTCATATAATAAATCCGTATAACTCAAACATCAACTTACTTTGAAGAGTTTTCAATTTGATTCATCAAACAATAAGTTTCAAATGATAAAACTTAAATACGTTTGTTCACTAGACTGTGCTCACTTTTGAAAGACTTTTGTCAATTTTAGGTTCTGTATACATACTTTTGTATAGATTTTAGACTAATATGAGTGGTGACATTACTTGAAGCCTGCGATTTTAAAGCATTGTATTTGAAGTTACCTATTTTTTTCTTTAACTTGCATACTAGTATACAGTTATATCTCGTGCTGCTCTTCAGCTTGCAGTCCACTTTTATTAAATAAACTACCAGTTTTTTTATGTGAACCTTCTTTAGACTGAACTAGACTGAACTAGACTGACCTAGACTGACCTAGACTGAACTAGACTGACCTAGACTGAACTAGACTGAACTAGACTGAACTAGACTGAACTAGACTGAACTAGACTGAACTAGACTGAACTAGACTGAACTAGACTGAACTAGACTGAACTAGACTGAACTAGACTGAACTAGACTGAACTAGACTGAACTAGACTGAACTAGACTGAACTAGACTGAACTAGACTGAACTAGACTGAACTAGACTGAACTAGACTGAACTAGACTGAACTAGACTGAACTAGACTGAACTAGACTGAACTAGACTGAACTAGACTGAACTAGACTGAACTAGACTGAACTAGACTGAACTAAACTGAACTAGGCTGAACTAGACTGAACTAGACTGAACTAGACTAAACTAGACTTAACTAGACTGAACTCGACTGAACGCGACTGAACGCGACTGAACTCGACTGAACTCGACTGAATTTGACTGAACTACTCTGTTTACCACCTTCATAGTGCATTCAACTCATTCTCTTACAAATTAACTGAAATACAAAGTTTCACTTTTACCGCGTGTGAACTCGACAATTTTTTACATTGTAGACAGATATGCAATCAATCAATACCATGTGTAATTTTTTTTACTGACATTATATAGACTGCGAAATAGACTGCAATTATTAGTAAAAACGGATTTGTGGTGTACCAATGATGTACACTTTTGTAATTCGAAAAGATTGTTATTAGTGGCTAGTACATAAACAAAATAATAAGTAACAACGGAAAAGCATAGAAAATATTCTAGCTGATTCAGTTGCCTATAATAAAATGGTCCCTACTTTAAGATCTCTTAATATTTTTCCTTTATTATACCACAATAGGGCCTCATGTATTTCTCCTCCCGAGGACTTATTAAAATATTTATGAGCTTCGCTTTCCGGCTCTTTCATTTGGTTTTACGTCTTTAGCAAATCTCTTTGGTGATGTTAGCAGGAGGATAACTGCATCATTAAATACCTTGCCTCGTTTGAATGTTTATTTGAACCTTAAGAAAAGTAGTGTGCCCGAATTTTATGTTATTTTTGGGAACTAGTATTTTTATTTATTTGATACTTTTACGCACAATTTGTACAGAGACGGACTTCATGTCATTAGGCATTTTCTACCAGTGGACCTTAGGGTGATGTAGAGACAAAACACTCCAGGTGCACTAACAGTATAACTGCAGCAGTTAACAAAGAAAATGGTAACATGGATATTTGGATAACGCTTATAAAGCAATAACATATTACAAATAGGTATATACATATACGTACATAAATAATAATAATTTAAAATACATCATAATTATATATTACATATACATGCAATATATATTTATTTTTTATTTTTTATAATATATATATATATATATATATATATATATATATAATTTATTTTGGCAGTTGTTGTACCTATATGAACACGTCTAATGTAAGCGTATATGCAATTTAAATCAATGGTATTTTACTGTACAATGACACATGCAATAGATCGTAAGCACCGGTTTTACACACATACCACTATGTGTGTAAAAATATAATTGATATTCGGACGCTTGCCGTTTGTATCTTATCTTGCCAGCCTTACAGACTGTTTTATATGGTGTAGGGGTTTTGAAGTCGGTATTTTTTTTGTTAAAAAGATTTATTGAAGTCGGTTAAAAAGAATCATTTAGTCAGTAATCAGGCCCGGTCAGCAGACACCTTTACCTTCTTTTTCAAAGTCAATTTATTGTAACTTCATACGAATTGCTGAATATTGAAATTTAATCAAAATAATGTTATACGATATCATCGAAACAAAGCCGATCCTATTCACGATATAATACAAACTGTGTGAACAGTACTGTGGGACGATACATTAATATGCATCAAGTGCAAACTATCGCCGACCGCGATCGTAGTACAAACTGCAAACACAAACACAGTTGCTACTATACGCTTTCCAATTGGAGACACAGAAGCACCGTGTTGCTGTAGCCTGCCTGAGTACTGAATTATTTTGTAGCGAGTTTGGGTAAGAGGAAGTAGCGTGTCGGCTACTTATCTTCTTGCCGTGACAAGTGACGGAAATAGGTGACTTAATGGAGCTGCAAGCGATAGCTAGGTTGTTAGCACTTGTACGACGTTAGGGATTTAAACAATATGTTTTTGTTGTAGATGTGTATTAAAGAGGCTCGATTTTGATTTTCCGGTCGGTAACGGAAATTAAAAATTAGCCATACTCGTTTGTCAGCTACCTGTGCCATCTCACACTTTTTAGTCAAATAATAAATGTCAAAATTTCATTTTTGATTTTGCAGTTGTTGTACCTATATGAACACGTGTAATGCACCGTATATGCAATTTAAATCAGTGGTTTTTTACTGTACAATTACACTTGCAATAGATCGTAAGCTAAGCTAAATCGAACGCTTGCCGTTTGTATCTTATTTTGCCAGCCATACAGAGTAGGTGCGATGTTATGTAGAGATTCTATAACGTAAGGTCCGTTTTGCAGCCTGCTCCTTGAACCGAATCGGTGCGGGCGCCCGTATTACTTATATCGCAGACGATTTGCGACAAGCGTAAATAGTGCAGACGCCGCTCTCAAACGTCATTTTAGTATCGAATATTCGCCGATAGCGATTAAACAGTCGAAAGTCTCTGAAGCATCCTCATTCGGATGATCAATAGACTAAAAATCACACTAACACAGCTACATTATTGCTACTCGTGCTAGTAACAATGCATCCATCTACAAGTAGCGACAGCGGGCGAATGTCTTACCTAATAGCATTTTTTGGCGATTTGCCACCGGTGGATTATTGACTGCATGACAGCTGCCGCCTCGTCTGCTGTCGCTGTTTTTAGCTAATCAGGGTGCGGGAAAAACCTGCATCTTTACGTCTGAACTAAGTCGGTTTATTATCTTCATTTCCATTTGGAATACGGTGATTAAAATTATGGAACTAAAATACATTTTTGCTAGCATTGAAAATTTATAAAGTTCAGCTATATTTTTCAACAGAGCCGAGTTTAATTTTACTTTTTGTGCTGTCGACGGGAGATTTGAATAAAGTCACACGTGAATGTTCTGATTCAATCCTGTGTGTGTTTCAGGAGAAATCTAAAAATCAAATATACTACGCTTATATTCGGTCCTACCAATTTTGAACCCTTTAACCGTGTCCGCATTTAGCTTCCGAAAAATATTCAACGAATACTGGGCGTAGCTTAAAAAAATTATGTGCGTTTTATTAATTTTATTTTAGGTTTGAAATAAAATAAAGAAACAAAAAACAGAAAAGGTATATTTATAAAATATTTTGAATTCACTAAAATTTTGCGTGATCGATAAAATACCAAACTCCAAATTGAACACCCCTTCATCATCATTCACTTTTTTAAATAGATTAAATATAGGCCTTAAACGTCAACATAAGCCAGCCCCCGAAATGCCCACCTTACACTTTTTCCTAAAA
Source organism: Diloba caeruleocephala (assembly GCA_947459985.1). NCBI lineage: Eukaryota > Metazoa > Arthropoda > Insecta > Lepidoptera > Noctuidae > Diloba > Diloba caeruleocephala. The sequence goes on along the minus strand of OX381617.1, from coordinate 9,476,094 downwards.
AATGTTTAAAAGTTAAGTAAAGCAATGCGTAACATTTCTGATCAATCTATTCCCGAAGCATTGCTTTTTTGATTTTGTATTGATATCCACCATCTAAAAAGTTTCTCGGCTTCCACATAGTTGTTTGCAGTAGTTACTTTCGCGTAGTAGTCTTCAGTCGTATAGGGGTAAGTATCCCCACCTGTGAACCGTGTGGTGCCGCTACGAATAGCACCAACCCATCTCTTCCCTTAGGTGTCGTAAAAGGTGACTGTGGGATTGACTGAAGGGTGGGCAGCAGCACCCTTCGAGTACAGTAACAAATCAACTGCAATCGCCAATCCGCCTGCCAAGCATGGCGATTATTGCGAAACCATCCAATGAGCATACAACACACCCAGACCGGTCGTTTCGGTGATCTTTGGGGCATGTTTCCAGCAGTGGACTTTATTCGGCTGAAATGATGATGAATGATGACTTTCGCGTCGATAAGTATAGATGTCGCTACAACTGATCTAGGTACATCAATTGTATTATTTACAAGATTTTTGAGTACAATACAACAATGAGACTTAAATATGATTAATGAAATCTTGGCCTGAAAGTGAATTAACTGTAGCTGTCTAATTGTTTAATTTGTGATGGTATTTCTTCGAAACTTGTCAGCTAAACCAATTTTAAAGAATTAAACAGAAAAAAATATACTAAAGAGCTTAAAATGTTAAAAATGAAACAGATGTATTTTGAACAAAAAAGTTTTTACGCGGGTTAAGACTCAAGTGCATCTCGTGTTTCATCGTTCAACTCAAACTGTGCCATATGTTTAAAATATAGCTTTGATTTCAAAAGGAAATACTGTTTATCTAGTTACTTTGCTAGTCAACATAATTTTAGTAGCTAGTACTTATTAATATGCAACAGTTGACGATACTGAACTACAAATTCAATATTTATGAAAACTGATGGAAAAACAGCTAAACCGTCTTGTACCCCGCGCCATTGTCAATAATTTTGTCTTTTAATCATTATTTTATACCAGTACCGAATTACCAATATTTTGTATAGAAATCCCTGTATAATCTTTTTTTTTTTTTTGTTTTAAAAAACGTTGCCCCACACTAGGATTTCTCCTGTGTCGTGGGTGCGTTTACAGACATAAATTCCACGCACAATACACCCAGACCCGGAACAACTACCTGCAGATCATACAAATATTGGTTCCGTGTGGGAATCGAACCCACGACCCAGAGTGCCGTCATCGCCATCGTTATTTGGACTCCATCAATAAAGACGAAGAGCTAAAGACTATATAATGGCACCTCTATTTATACTATGCATACACAGGGAGGGCTCTACGTGCAATCGCGTTTGAGCCTCTTTGCGTTCTACATACCAAATAACCACATACCATACTATCATACCTACGTGTACGCAGAGCTCGCGCACACAGACCGCATTCTAAATTTGATTTCTTCTGATTATCTTGTAGGTTCTCGAGTAGAGACCGCGCACCGAAAATTGCAGCGTAGGACGACCTCTAACGAGATGGACGGATGATCTGGTGAAGGTCGCTGGGAGCCGTTGGATGCATGTGGCATGTAACTGGACTTTGTGGAAATCTTTGGGAGAGGCCGTTGTTCAGCAGTGGATGTCCTTTGGCTGATATGATGATGATGATATTTTAGTTGCACTTTACTAAGCAACGCAAGGAGAACATATTATCAGAATGTATCTTGTGCGGGCAAATCGATTTTGTGACCTATCCCTACAATATTTTAGTTATTACGAAAATGAAGGCGGTAAATAACAGAGAACATAGGTAGCATCCCAATCTATCATTACGATGATGAATCGTGATTATTGGGAATATACCGCAATTACCCTCTAGACATACATACATCGTGCCAAATTAGCAATTTTGTGTTTCTAAAAAGGTGTTAACGCTAATCGGGAAGGTGGATTTTATTTTTGTTAAACTAGCCCAAGGCACATGTACCCATTTTATTTGTTTTGATCGAACTAAAAGTCCTCGCGAAGAAAAACCGATATGTGCTAAGAATGTTACGTAAAGCTATTGCAATGAAAAAAACAACATCCTAATGTCATTTTGGAAGTTAATACGGTGGTGATCCTTTATGTATTATTAAAATGTTAATAATTAATTACTGTACTCTGTTTTTTTTAAGATATATTTTTCGAAGACGTTAATAGTATTTATTCATCGCGTATAATTCCCTGAAAGCCAGGTAGGTACAACAAAAATAGAATTCACATTTTATCCAGCGAAACATAATTCGCGTAGGATGTGATCTTTGGGTAGGTACATCAAAGAAATTTCTCTATTCCCAATCCACAATGGGACAAAGAATATTTATTCCATTAAAACTTTGAAATAAACCAAAACGAATTACATAGAATACGAGAAATGATTGAATGAAGATGTATTTAAAAAATATTCATAATAACTTGTCATCTTAATAATACCCCTCTGGGGCAGACGTTATCTCACCATGAGACAAGCGCAATCCCGGAGGTCAGATTAGCTTCCTCTTTTGATCCTTCCACCCTTTGACGCAAATAAGTAATTCATACCATATTCAGAAATATTTTTATTACAAGGAGATATATTATAAAGCGTTCTGCTGCATCTCGTTTCATTCGACCAAAATGATAACTGCTCAATATCCCCAGTTGTTCTTGTCACTGTTGCTTCCTGTCGCCTGTAGTTGTTTATGACTATTAAGGGAGTGTAACTGGCAAGTCACCGTCTGCTACAGAATTTCAATTAAAGACTGGAAGTTTTCAGTCCATACAACACCCATTATAATAGACATTATCATTACAGCTGCCATCTGATACAATAATTCTACACTCCCGGTGACAATCCATGCTGTTAGTGTGCTATTTTATTGTAGATTATTATTCTGTAAAAGGCTTCTGCGCATTGGATCCATATTAAAAGATCGGGTTCCTCCTTGCAGAGATAGAGAGAGACTAAAAATGTATTATAGAATATTAATTTTAAAAAAAATACTTGGTAATATTTGTATTAGCTTTGCTTTTCATGTACTTGGTATAGTAATAATATTTATTTATAAACACAGTGATATAGACTACCCCATTACTACTTCTATTTACTTTTTTCCATAGTAAGGATGTCTGGAAAAATCGCGGGTTGCAATAAGGCCACCTTTGTAAGTATTGTTATTTTATAGAAAATTTCTATGTTATGCTATACAATAAAGAGGAAACAATTGTGGAAATCTACGGGGAGGCCTTTATTCAGCAGTGCGTGACGAAGTCATCCTTCATTTTCATTTCAATCAACCTCTTTCATGACTTCATACCTTTTTATTTCCATCACTGCCCACCTCACGATTCATTCTTTATTCAAATCAAAATTCGAATTTATGTGACGTAGAGTCGCTCTTTATATTTTGATTATCATTACACATTGGATCCTGAACGCTAGTGGTTCAACACACAGCTATCGCTCTGACGAATAATCTCCTGCAATATTACAATTACTTATTTTAAACTAGCGTAAATTGTGATAATAAGCTATATTTTAAAATTTATAACAAACATCACCATGGACTGTTGAAGTTGTGAATATCAATATACCATTATAACAATATATATGTTACATTTCATTGAATCACAATAACTGAACTCCGTTACTTGCTGCCGTGGAGAGAGCCTCCCAGTCGAGCTAACCGGGAAGGAACACGGAGGGAGGCACTCCGCGACAAGTGGACGTATAGATGGCTGATATGAAACAGAGTCTACGGCACGTTTGATGCAGTGGCTTATTGTTTCGCTTTCTGCGCTGCGTGTCGCAGGTTACAGATAGTTTTTCAGGGTGTATTGCATGCAGAATTTATGTTTCTAAACTATATCCACGACAAAGGAGAAAGGGAAACGCAAGGCATCGATTTAAAAAAAAATCTCAGGCCAGATTGTCCCCTAATATCGTGACAATATAATAACTTTACCTAGACAGAGCTGTATGGAAAGGCTCATCTGAAAATGTTCATGAACTATACAATTATATATCGAATAGAAACCATTCCATCCCAATTTGCAACCGATATCATTTTAACATGCCGTCTGAAATTTCGCAGCAGGCTCTTGTACTGAAAAGGAATTGTAAATTTCGTATTATGGTAATCCGTATGTGCTGGCATTAATTTATGCTAGGCTGGGGAACCATGACGCAAAAACTGAAGCTAGCTTTAATGGCCCTATATTTAAACTGCCTGTCGTCAAAATGTTTTTAATCTGGCGACGTTTCATTTTTAGTTCAGAATCCTTGGGGGGCACTAATAAATAATATACGAGTTAAGTGAATACGAAATAGACTTTTTTGTGTAGTGATGAATAAAGATATGAGCTCCGTTTATTATAGCCACGACACTAATGGCCAGTAGTGCAGAGGGGAAAAAATATTCCCCGCGATACTACTGGTGCACCTTACCTTACCTTGGTGCAAATTAGCATTTTATTTTTGCTATTTATTTTAGTGTCAAACTTAGTATTGCTTTCAATATTTTATGTAATAACTACTGCATAATTAAAATAAACAAAAGAAACTATAATTATAAAGTAGTTTTTTACTTTTTATTTTTTGGCCAAGTGGAAATTCTACATGAACTTCCTCCGCCCCGGGGAAGGACGAAGGATTACTACCGGCTAAAATCACTGAAGCGGTCATCTTTGACACCTAAGGGGGTTCCAATCCTCATATGATCACACTAGAACCGCCCACTGGTGCCACGCCTATAGGCACATCTTGGTGACTGTAAAGTGGTCACCCCCCATTCTAAAGAATCCCCCGACGCGTCCTTGTACGTTGTGCTCTGCTGCGCAGACCGTCTTCTTGTGGGTCGCTCGGTGTGGGCACGCAGATATTCCCCAATCTACGCAATTATAACGTCGTACAAAATAGTAAACTTATTTCGAGGGGACAATCAGTAATTTATATCATTATTATTATCATATCGGCCGAAGAACGTCCACTGCTGAACAAAGGCCTCTCCTATAGAGTTCCACAATAATTGTGTCATCTTTTTGGGGGGAATTTGCCAGTACTCACCACTCTTGGCAGACGGGTTACTGAGCGCAGTATGGCTACTGTTCCCCTTATGAGACGCTGCTGCGCATATCTTTGGTTTAAAGGCCCTTAGTTGCCTTTTGCGACATCCACGGGAGGATATGCAGTGGTACTATATCCGGACACCAATCGGAATATTAGGTTATATATAGGACTAGCTGGGACCCGCGGTTTCACCCGCTTTTAATTTAAAAGAAATTTAGAGTACTTCGACATAGACACTTGACGTAGAATAAATATATTGGATTTCAAGGGTTTTTCTTTTACGCAGAACCCTAATTATTTTTCTAAAATAAAAGTAGCCTAAGTTATTCCTTATGACATCAGCTATCTGCCAATGAAGGTCCCGTCAAAATTGGTTCAGCCGTTTCGGAGATTACCCGGAACAAACAGACAGACAGACAGACGGACAGACAGACAGACAAAAAATTTAAAATAGTTTTTTTGCTATATGTAACGTACGTACTTTCATATGCATTTAGTAAAAAGCTGTTATTTTGACATTACAAACAGACACTTCAATTATATTTATTTGTATAGATATCGCGTTTAAAAAAACACAATTTGCAATTTATATTTTCTTTGCAATAATTAATAAATAAAGTTGCTAGAAACTTAAGCACTTAGATGCTCAGTTGAAACACCACTATTCGGTCACCCATCCATAGAATGATCTCGCCGAGCGTTCCTTAACCAATGCAAGAGGCTATATCTACTGTTACAGTCTAAATACAAGAGTCTCAATTGGCGATTAATGTGAGAACAAGTCGAATCCAAAGTCTTGATAAGCAATAACAGCCATCCTGAGATATTAAAGTCTCAATTGCTTCAATTATAACTCACTCGTTAGTAAAAATCATACGACGAATAAAAAACCGGTCAAGTGCAAGTTTAACTCGCGTGGAGAGGGTTCCGAAATTGCTCAATATATTGTCTATTGTTGGATTTGGTCTTGTACCAATAACTTATCCCAAGAACAAACTTAACATCGTAGTTGAAAAACATGTTTTCCCATACATTCCAACCGCAAACGTAAGTTTGTACGCACAATACTTGTTTGATTTACCATGTTATTTTAAGACTTCTTATAGGTTTCCTGTGATCTATAGGTAAAGAGCTCTTTACCTATAGATCACAGGAAACCTAAAAGAAGTTTTTTTTTTAAATTTTTTGAAATTTGAATTTTCTTAATTTTTTCATAATTGTGGGCTAAGTAGTTTTGGAGATAAGGGGGGGTGGTATAATTTCTTAAATAACTTTAAAACTGTATACTTTAAAATAATAAATACATTTGAGACCCTCACTTTTTTTTTTTTTTTTTTTTTTTTTTTTTTTTTTTTTTTTTTTTTTTTTTTTGTTGGGCTTCTCGCATACATTTCTGGGAAATGTGGTTGCTTAACCGGTCATTTGCTGGCGAGGCCAAAAGAGGCCTCCAGCCAGGCTTAAATTAATTATTAAAAACTAAGCAACTTTCGCTAAGGGCGCCCCCTGCGGGACACGGACCTCGGCTTAGGGCGTTGCTGGGGATATCAAGCTATTGTTTTGGGGACAGCTGGATCGGTATTATTTAAATTGTATTAAGGGACATTTAAAGCTACAGGCTCGGCACGGGCCGGCGCGAGCAAGAGACGGGAGGGAGAAGTGCTAACTTGAACGGGAAGGTGACGCGGCGATAGGCCTCCGCGACGTCGGTGAGGCGGGCATCCTCGGCGGCGAGGGCGGTACAACGGTCGGGTGTTCAGTGAACGAGACAACGCGAGTCTCTTCATGTGATCTAACGTGATTTTATCGTCTGGATCGACCAGAACGTGCCTCGGGCGGCGTACTCTACTGATACGAGAGGGTTCGTAGTCGGCGGCTGATACCACAAGGGGATTTGGGTGGGACAGGGCAGAATCGAGATAGCGTTTGGACGCTTGTTTCATAAATTGCCTGATGGTCGGCAAGTTAAGGTCGAAATGGAGTTGGTCGTTTCGCATGTACAGAGGCGCTCCGGTGGCCTTGCGCATGAAACGGGTTTGGAGGGTTTCTAATCTACGGAGTGGGTATGATTCGGCGTGTGCGAACACTGGGCTGGCATAGGTCATGATGGGTCGAATGCATGTGGTGTAAATTCTCACCTTATTTCTAAGGGATAATTTACTACGAGCGTTCAGAATATAGTGAAGGCGACCGAGCACAAAGGCAGCGCGGGCACGCACCATCTTTGTGTGGGGAATGAAGGTCAGTTTTTTGTCTAGGGTGACTCCAAGATACTTGGCGTGCGGTTCCCAAGGAACCGATTGGCCCAGCATCGAGATCTCCCTGAAGCGTGGGTGGTCGTCGCCTAATTTGCAAAATAGGACGGCTTTACTTTTGATAGGGTTAACTTCGATCCGCCATTTCCTAAACCATTTACCGTAGACGTTGGCTGTGGTTTGGAGGATCTTAGTTATACTATCGGGACTGCTACCAGAGTAGAATATGGCCGTGTCATCTGCGAACAGTGCTAATTGGGTCGTATTAGCAGGTCTTTTGGGGAGGTCACTGGTGTACAGTGTGAACAATAATGGGGCTAGCACGGATCCTTGTGGGACTCCGGCTCTAATGGGGTGGGGGGAAGAGAGAGCGCCCGTGATTCGATATCGGAAACTGCGATTTGACAAGAAGTCTCGTATGATGAGAACGAGACGGTCAGGCACTCCGAGTTGGTACAACTTATATAATAAGCCATTGTGCCAGACTTTGTCAAATGCTTTCGCAACATCGAAAAAGAGGACTCCCGTCATCAGGCCGCGTGAGAATCCGAACGTGATGTGTTCAACTAGTCGGTGGACTTGTTGTACACACGAGTGTTTGGTTCTAAAACCAAACTGTTCGTCGGGAATGAGTTTCTTGGAATCGGCATAATCCTTTAATCGGGAATAGATAATCCGCTCATAAATCTTCGCAAGAGAATTGAGAAGGCTTATGGGGCGATAGCTGGAAGGCTCGCACTTGGGCTTACCGGGTTTGGGAATACCGATAACGGTGGCCTGTTTCCACGTATGCGGAAATAGGTTATTGTTTAATGCCGCATTGAAGATGACGGTCATTAAGGCGATAAGACGTTCGGGGAAGAGTTTAATCACCTTGTTGGTGATACCGTCAGAGCCGGGGGCTTTGCGAGGGTGAATCTTTTTCACGAGATTTCTGACCTCGTCTGCCGTGACCGGAGGGAGGGGGTCGTCAGGGTCCTCGGCAGGCGGAATAGCTGCTCTACGTTCGACTTCAGCGTCAACCTTTTTGAGGTGAGCTTGGTCTACAGGTAGAGTGCTTGGGGAACATTGCGCTTCTAGACTGTCAGCTAGGCATTCGGATTTTTCGTCGTCATCAAAGGCCGGCCTTTGGTTGGGACGGTTGAGGGGGGGGACAGCATTGGATGTTTCGGATTTGAGTTTCCGTTGCAGATGCCAGAACGCAAGGTGGGTTGGCTCTAAGTCGCCCAACATCTTATCCCAGTTAGCCTCTCGGCACTCCTTGATACGTTCCTTGACAGCACGCTGCAGGTGGCGCATAAAGAGGCGATTGGGTTCGCTGGGAAAAGATGAGTACGCTCTAAGGGCTGCGTTCTTCTCCGTCATCAGTGCACGTACATCGTCAGGGAGTTTCATGCGATGGTCTTCCATCGCAGGAACTCGCCGTGAACACTCGTCCACGACGGACTGTACATGCCCGGTGAGGGAGTCGATCGCGCCTAGCGTGTCTGCGACTGACGTTATGCATTCGGGAATTCTATCTAACTGAGCGGACGAGGGGTCGTTGAGGCGTTGCCTAACTTTCCTCCAGTCCGTCGTCACAATGGTCTGAGGGGGTAGCCCTGTGTCCGTGGGGCCAAAGCGGGAGGTGAGGTGAAGGATCACAGGACGGTGATCGGAGTCTAGCTCTTGTAGTACTTCAATGGAATGCAACTTGAGGTTGACATTCATTAGAAGTGCTATGTCGAGTATATCCGGGCGATGATTAACATTGCTGGGGTAGTGAGTGGGATACATCGGGGCGATGATGTCAAAATTGAGGAGGTTACTGAGGGAGTATAATTTACTTCCTCTGTGGTTGTGGGTGAGACAGTTCCAAGACTCATGTTTGGCATTGAGATCTCCCGCCACTATGACGGAGTCGCCTAGATCGAAGAGTGCTTCGAGATCCGATTGGATTGGATCGTCTTGGGCATTGGGGGATTGGTAAGCCGACACTATAGTGATCGGTTGATGACCTGTCATGCCTATTCTGCACACAGATGCCTCTAGATTGGAAAGGGACGGGGTATCTAGGGGCATGCAATAAAGGGATCTCTTATAGTAGATAAGAGTGCCTCCTCCACGGGAGTGGGTCCTATCGTTGCGCACTATATCATAGTTTGCAATTCTAGGGTTCCTGTGAGAGGGTTTCAAAAAGGACTCTTGTATCAACATAATGTCAATAAGGTGGTCGCGGAGGAATAAGGCGATTTCGTCTTTTTGGCCATTAATGCTGTTGGCATTGAAGATGCCTATTTTAAGGGATCGGGGTTTTATTCTGCACCTGCTTTGTGAATCCATTACGGATGAACGCGGTAGGAGAGGAGGGCGGATGAAACATCAGCGAAGTCGCTGAGAACTAGCATGAGGCCGTATTGGCCCTGGTTTGCCCTAATGGCTGCGGCCATTTGGGCGACTCTGTTCGGGTCGACAGAGTTGAGAAGACCGAGGCAAACTGAGAGGTCGTCAGTTTTGAGAAGGGGTGAGGGAGGGGCGGCCCTCTGAGAGTGCACTTGTGGTGCGGGTTGGTTGTACGGCACGGGAAGGTACGGTGCCGTATGGGGGGCGGTCATCAGCGAGGGAATCGCTGACGCTTGGGTCGCCTGTTGGGTCAGTAAACTAGGCCTCAGGGCGGGGAACGCTTGCTGGTGATTCAGCGCGTTCCACGGCGATGGCCTTTGAGGGCTGAGTCGTTGGGACGTGGGAGGGGCCTGAGAGGCGTAATGGGCGGCCGCGAAGGCTTGGGTAGCCGCTTTGCGCTTTGCTGCCTTGTTGTTAGCGCGCGGTGCTTTGGGGCATCCGCGATAATTCGCGGGATGACCCGACTCACCGCAAAGCACACAACTCGGAGGCTCTGTGCAAAGCGTGCGATCTTTGGGGCGATCGCAGTCGGGGGTGCTGTGGTCACCTAGGCACTTAACGCACCTAGGTTTGGCGTAGCAGTGTCGCTGCGCGTGACCATAGAGTTGGCAGCGGTGACACTGCCCGGGAGGACCATAACGATGGGGAGGTTCGATTTTGATGCCTGAGAGGTGGCATACAGTCTTGATATTAAAAATGTTCCGATCATTATCGGCGGTCTTTTCGCATATGGCGAGGACCATATCGTAAGCTTCACCGCTGCGACCAGCGTGCATGCGATGAACTTCGAGGACGGGGATACTTTGCGACAGAAGGTCGTCTTTGATGGAGTCGGTGTCGATCTCCTTGGGGATGCCTTTAAGGACTACCCGGAGTGGGCGTTCCTCAGCGAGAGAGTACGTGTGAAAGTACACGTTCCTGTCTTGGAGGGCACGGGTCAAAGACCTGAAGTCTTGGGCAGTGGGATGAGACCCTCACAGCAAGCCCTTCGTTTTCATATGTTACACGGTACACTTCGCAAAACTTTATTCATACATTTTCTACATTGCTCCCCAAAAAGGACCCCTATATTCAAAATTCATTTATTTACGTTACACGTGCGTGTTTGGGTCACAGAAATCCATCTGTGTACCAAATTTCAACTTAATCGGTCCAGTAGATTCGGACCAAATTGGCTGTGACAGACGGGCAGACAGACAGACACACGAGTGATCCTATGAGGGTTCCGCCGTTTTTTTCTGTCGGGGCTATTATGGTTATGAACAGCCCGTTTTTATATGTTAAGAAAAATACTGGATGAATTAAAATATCTGTCTTTAATACGTTAAGTTGTACATGAATTACGAGTGATTGTTTCTATTCTAATGTCCGTCGCGATCGTGAGTCCTGCGCCGCGGGTGCGTTCCCCTCCCGCGCGCTCTCTCGCTCCTCAGTAACCGGTTCTTGGCCGTCGGCGCCAACATCCTCCCCCCCTTGAAAGCTCCTGCTTTCAAGCTCTTCAGTAGTGGGAAGAAGGCAAACTCTGTTCAGAGCTCGCCTGGTGATGCCCTTTGAAGTGAAGAAGTCGGCCACCCTGCAAACGCCGTCCGCCCCAGGGTACAGGTGTTTAACTCGCCCAAGTCTCCATTTTAGTGGTGGTGTGTTGTCCTCCTTTAAGACCACTAAATCTCCAATCTTAAGCTCCTTTTGCCTCAGGCGCCATTTAGTTCGTTGTTGTAATTCTGACATGTACTCATGTCGCCATCTATGCCAAAAATGCTGTCGCAACTGCTCTATTCTTTGGTATCTGTCGGGATTTTTCAGTATGATAGGGGGTGACGGCAGCGATGTCAAGGGCCGCCCCACAAGGAAGTGCCCTGGAGTCAGAGGAGAACAGTCATTTGGGTCTGACGACAGAGGAGAGAGTGGTCAGGAGTTGAGGATGGCTTCGATTTGTGTGAATAAAGTGCTCAACTCCTCATACGTCAGACTAGCATTACCCATAATCCGCTTTAGGTGGAATTTGGCAGATTTTACGCCAGCTTCCCAGATTCCACCGAAAGTAGGGGAGTATGGAGGGTTAAAAACAAATTTAATTCCTTCATCATCAGTGAAGTCGTAAACAGATTTGAGACTGGACCTTAGTACCCTACCTAACTCGTTATTTGCCCCAACAAAATTGGTGCCATTGTCGCAATAAATCGTGTCTGGCTTACCCCTCCGCGAAATAAAACGACGTAAACTAAGAATAAACGCGTTAGTACTAAGATCACTAACGATCTCTAAATGTATGCTTTTAGTTGAAAAGCAGACTATTACATTAAGATAACATTTCGTTATTCTGTTACCTTTACCCTTTTTACTTGAGATTAAAAAGGGTCCAGCGAAATCGACGCCACATACTTGGAACGGAAAGTAAGGAGTAACTCTGTCTATAGGCAAGTTACCCATCAATGGCTCTATAGTTTTACTGCGTAGTCGCGTACATACGACGCACTTCCGAACGACACTGCGAGCTAAAGTTCTGCCTCTCACTGGCCAGAACTGTTGACGTAATGAACTGAGGAGCAACTGAGGGCCAGCGTGTAGCAGACGTAGGTGCTCGTGTTCCATCAAGAGCCGTGTGAAGTAGTGCTTACCATCCAAGAGGATCGGGTGCTTTTTATCAAAGTCACAAGCGGCATTCTGAAGACGACCACCTACTCTGAGTACGCCGTTATCGTCAACGAAAGGTGATAACTGTAAAAGGTAAGATTTCGCGTTAAGACTTTTATTTTGGGTAAGTATTGATATTTCTTTACGGTAAGACGGAATCTGAGCAAGTTTTATAAGGTAAGTGAATGCCATTTCTATTTTGTTTAATTGTAAATGATTTACAGTTTTATTTTCAGGATTTTTACAATTATTTACAAACCGTAAGACATATGCAATGATTCTTTTTAACTTGTTTATCTTGGAATAGTTATGAAATTGAATAAGATGTGTTTGCTCAACAACTACTGTTGAAGTTAAATAATCACTTTGTTGTGTTTTTGTTTCAGCTAAAGTAGAATCCATGGAACCTAATTTTTGAGGCCAGTACGATTCTTGTTGTGAAAGAAAGAGCGGGCCATGCCACCATAAATTTAAGCCTTCAAGTTGCCCAGGTTCAACTCCTCGGGAGGCCAGATCAGCGGGATTCAATGCGGTAGGCACATGTCTCCAAGAATCTCTCGTTGTGAGCTCATGAATCTCGTTAACTCGGTTGCAAACGAATGCCTTAAGTATTTTAGGTTGTGTTCGAATCCAACCCAGGACTACGGATGAGTCAGTCCAGAAAACCTTGCGCTGTATTGTACAACGAAGAGAATTACTCACTTTAGACGCTAGCCTTGCACCCAGCAGTGCCCCACACAGCTCAAGACGCGGAATTGTAGATGGTTTAAGCGGCGCTACGCGTGTCTTAGAACACAACAGGTAAACATGAATATTATTAGCATTATCTATGGAGCGCAAATATACACAAGTTCCAAAGGCCTCCTGCGACGCATCAACGAAACAGTGAAGTTCGATTAAGGCTGGTAATGAACATAAAGCATGCCTAGGTACCTTAATATCTGCTAGTGCTTGTACATTTGAAATAAACTTCTCCCAAGTTTTTTTAATGACTTGTGGAACTGGTTCATCCCAGCTTAGTTTTAATACCCATAGCCTTTGTAGCAATATTTTAAGTTTGATCGTACAAACACTAATCAAGCCTAAGGGATCAAATATTTTGCATGTGTTAGATAATATAGACCTCTTTGTGACGTCACGAGCTTTGTCCAACTGCACAGAAAACTGTAATTTGTCGTTATCGGGATACCACAACAATCCCAATACACTTGATTGTTTATTTAAGTCTAATGACTGCGATAGTGGACTATTATCAGAAATAATCTGTGGACAGTTTGTGCGGAATTTATGTATCGGAAAACAAGCTGATGCAAGTATGTCATTGACTGAATTGTATATGTGGGCTAATTCCCCTTCAGTTTCAGAAAATCATCATAATAAAAATCATGTAGTATAATTTCTGATACTATCTTATCCTTACATTCTGTTGCTAACTGCACTAAACACCTTGTGCTTAAAAATGGGGCAGAGGCTGTCCCGTAAGTGACAGTATTTAATTGCAATACTTCGAGAGATTTATTTTCATCGTCCCTCCAAAGTATCAATTGCAGATGGCGCTGCGAACGGTCCAAATTAATACAGCGGTACATTCTTTGAATATCACCGGACAAAACAAATTTATGTTGTCGGAATCGTATTAAAATAGTGAACAATTCATCCTGAACTACGGGTCCTATATACTGAATATCGTTAAGGGATTTTTTAGAAGTTGATTTTGCACTACAGTCAAATACTACCCTTAGTTTTGTAGTTTCGCTGTTTTCGCGAAGTACTGCGTGATGAGGCATAAAGTAGCCAAAAACAGGTTTATTTACTCTGCTTAAGTGACCTAATTCTTCGTATTCATTTATAAAACCACAGTATTGTTTTTTAAATACTGGATTTTTATTTAACCTTCTCTCAAGACACAAGAAACGTTTTTTAGCCATGTTAAATGAATCGCCTAGTGACGTTTCTGGTGACTCACGAAAGGGTATTTTTACACTAAATCTACCGCTATCTAAGCGTTTTGTGTTTTCAATAAAGTGTTTTTCACAGATGTTATCATCCTCTGAGTAAATAACATTTGAAGGCGAAACTTCTTCAAGCTCCCAGAACTTAGCAAGATCCTTACTTATCTGTTTAGTGAAGTTGCAATGAGAGTAATTTTGTTCATCCTGATCGAAACTGCCTATTGGCCCAGCGACTAACCAGCCCAGTTTAGAGCTTTGAAGTATAGGCTTGTCAGTACCTAACTTTATTTTATTTGAAGTAATGATATCAAAGAAAACGTCAGCGCCAAGTAGTAGATCGACTTCAGAAGGACGATGAAAACTGGGATCAGCCAGTTGTATGTTATTAGGTAAGTTCAATTCTAAAGCATTGATGTTACCATTTGGTAAGTTACCTGTAATTTGAGGCACAACTAAGCACCTGATATTTGTGTTAAATGAACTTGTTAATGAATTTAAGGTAAGTGTACAACAGTCTGAAATATTAAATTGTAAATTGTTAATTCCAGACACACAAATAGGCCGTTTGTTAGTAGATATAATTCCTAACTTATTTTTCATGGTTTCAGTTAGGAAAGAAGATTGGCTGCCTGCATCTAGAAGAGCTCGGGTAAGGTAAGTTATATTGCCTTTCTGGTTGGTTATGTTTACTAAAGCAGTACAGAGAAGAACTTGTTTACTCAATAAAGCAGAGCATGATGACACTGCACTAGTGACTGTCGGTGCTCCAGAGGTAATGTTACTATTCTCCGACTGTGTAATTGATGCATTATGGTGTAGTTTTATGTTTGTATGTAACAATGTATTGTGTTTCTGTTTACAGATTTGACAGGTGCCGAGGCGACATTGCTCAGCATTATGACCCCTGCGTAAACAGTTTAAGCAAAGGTGTAATTTTAACACTTCACTTGATCTACCTTCAACGTTCATGTCTTTAAACTTAGTGCACTCAGTTATCCGATGGCCTAAATGGCACACGGGGCATATAGGAGTGTTGTTTATAGGCTTGCGGGCAGGGGAAGCGACGAAAGCTCTTGTTGTTTTAGTATGATTGAATTTATTATCAGGCTTGTCGCTCCTGTTAACTTGCATAGTTTCCAATATGTCTGCGCGATTACGCAGGAACTGTATGAAGTCGGATAAAGAAGGTAAATCTGATAAGTTATTTTTATGCTCTTCCCACTTCCTACCGGTTGTGGGGTCTAGTTTAGTGGTAACCAAATAAATGATTAAATTATCCCATTTATCCGTTGGCTGACCTAATGTATTAAGAGCTCTCAAGTTTTTGGTCACATGATCGATAAGAAAGCGAACTGATCGATGGGATTCCTTCGATAAACATTCTATATTAAACAATGCCTTCAAGTGATTGTTAATAAGAATCTTTTTACTGTCGAACCGTTCACAGAGTAGGGCCCATGCGATCTTGTAATTATTGGAGGTAAACTCGATAGACTTTGTAACGACAATAGCACCGCCCTCTAGAGAAGAGCGTAAATAGTGAAATTTATTGATGTCAGGGATTGACTCATTTGAATGTATAATAGAATCGAAGGTGTCACGAAATTCTAACCATTTAAGGTAATTTCCGTCAAATGATGGAAGTTTTATTGTGGGTAATTTAATGTTGTTTAAGTGATTACAACCTTCATAATTAGAACACGCTGTTTTGGCATCTTCGGTTCTATGACACTGATTACTAGGATGAGAATCTATTATGTCTTGGGCTGCTGAGATGAGGGAATAAAATTGAGATTCTATTATGTCTCTTTCGTCAATCTGCTGCGTCTGTTCTTCTATGTTTGTTGATAACATTTCTATTTTAGTTTGAATTGTATCGAATTCAGATAACAGTGATTGCAATTTAGCCAACCGGAGAGCTAACTCCTTAATCTGTTGTTTAGTTATATCGCTTGAATTTATTCGGCGTAAAATAGAAACATGATCTTTAAATTTTGTCAAACGCATTTTATATGTACCTCTCTGTTTAATTAATTCTTTCATATTGCTATGTGTACGTTGCTCTTACCTCTTCTCAGCCCTTAGACTCAGTCTAGGTTCAGATACCTGACAATAAATAAATATATGAGGACAAATAAATAAGTTAGGCAAAGTAACTTGTGCAATCAAACCGTTGGGTTTGATTGGAAAAGGACTTGACACTCTGTCCACAGCACGTAGGCTTGAAGATTGCAGTCGCTGGACACGCCACCCGCGCCGTGCGTGCCGGTCACGGCAGCACACAGCACGTAACAGCTCGGTATGTGCACGCGCCAACGCGGCAGTCAATAACTGGAATATTCGTTATCAATTTGTGAGAAGTATTGAATGACTACAATCTTCGTGGGTAGCTCGGGCCTAAGAAAATTATAACGATTTTTTATTAGATATTTAAGATGTAGGTATTGCTTTATTTCAAAGAAACAATACAATAACTTTCTGCGATATTTAACAAGCTATGTACTATAAAGTTTAAGTAATAAGTATTTAAGTGCTATTAAATATTTATTTTATTAAGGTTAATTATTTTTATTAAGGTATAACTGGCTTCTTAAGTCCAATTACAATAGCACCTTGATTAAGAGTATGCGGTAAAAAGACAGATAGATTTGCTAAGCTAGATTTAGAATGCATTAAATAATAGAAATAGCAATGCATAAGAAATGAGATGGAAATCAAAGGAAGATGACGAAGCACATAATTATGATTAGCACTCACTAATATATGCTGCGTACATGCACCTTGTAACGTCTACTTTAATATTAATTATCTAAGTAGGTAGGTACTACGCACAAATAGTAAATTTAAGCTGTTAACTGTAAAATAAACACGTATTATGGGCAATTCCAGCCGCGTAATTAAGATGTGCACCATTCACACAAACCAAAAAGGGAAAAGATACTGTGATCGTGATAATATAGGACAAATAAGGATCAGGCTACTTCCCTTGCAACAGCGGTGCAGCCAGCAGCCAGCTGCCAGCGATATTTCTTTATTTCAGTACTATACCACTTGCTGGAATATTCTCCACGTGCAACAGTTCGACATAATATGATGGAATCTTCTGTTCTTTGTCCTGTCACGGTCGCCAATTGTCGGGGCTATTATGGTTATGAACAGCCCGTTTTTATATGTTAAGAAAAATACTGGATGAATTAAAATATCTGTCTTTAATACGTTAAGTTGTACATGAATTACGAGTGATTGTTTCTATTCTAATGTCCGTCGCGATCGTGAGTCCTGCGCCGCGGGTGCGTTCCCCTCCCGCGCGCTCTCTCGCTCCTCAGTAACCGGTTCTTGGCCGTCGGCGCCAACATTTTCCTTCGGACGTTCGGAACCCTAAAAATATAATAATTTCAATTTATGGACAACCCTAATTCTTTATTTTTCTCAAATAAAAATTAAAGAAAAAAGCCTAAGTTACTCCTTGTAACATCAGCTCTGCCAGTGAAAGACCCGTCAAAATCGGTCAAACCGTTTCGGAGATTAGCTGGAACAACAGACAGACAGATAAAAAAAAAGAGTTTTAAGTACCGTATATAAAAGTATATACGTTACTTAAAACTATGAAAGTTCATATGCATTTAGTAAAATGCTGTTACTTTGACATTACAAACAGACATTTCAGTTTTATTTATTTGTATAGATGTATTTCCACGATTCTTTATCACAATGTCAACTTCAGTTAGATCGAGCACAATATTGGGATTCCACTCTTGGGAAACAACGCTAATATAAATCTCTCCCCGAGCTCTTGGAAAACTTTCAGGGACTTTTCTGGACCACATATGTAACACACACTACTGTTGTACGTTCTACTTTTCTTTATCGAAGCGTATATTCAATAAGTACATCGAGATTTGATTGTATCTCGACATGTCGTGGTGGTTCGAAGGTCTACGAATTGGCTTCCTTAAGCACTTTTTTTTTATCAACGTTGCCCCACGCTAGGATTTCTCGTGGTGCGTTTTACAGACATGAATTCCACATACAATACACCCAGACCCGGAACAACTACCTGCAGATCATACAAATATTTGTGCCGTGCGGGAATCGAACCCACGACCCGGAGCACAGCAGCCGACTGTATCAACCACTGCACCAACCGTGTCGTCGACTAGGACGCCACTTTAACGGTAAAATAAAATACCGTGAGGAATTCTGGATCTAAAGGTCTGAAATCGCCAACACGCACTGAGCATGACCAATGCTCCTTCCTTCTCTGTATGAGATGAGGCCTTTGGTCTGCAGTGGAATAGTTACAGGCTGATATTATTATTATGTGGATGATTATGTGCCGTGTGGTGGCTACGAATAGCACCAACCCATCTCATCCCGTGGGTAACGTGAAATGCGAATATGGGATTAACCAGAAGATTGGCAGCAGCATCTTCCGAATACTTTAACAACTCAACTGCGATCGCCAACCCACCTGCCAAGTGTGGCGATTATGGCAAAACCCCCCAATGAGCACACAACATACCAAAAACCGGTTATTGTGGCTATCTTTTGGCGAGGCTTGTGTCCAGCAGTGAACTTTCTTCGGCTGAAACGGTGATGATGGACGACTATATGACATTATATATTATATATACATACGAGAAATATGTATGGATATATGATAAATAATACGAATAACCTCTAACTCAAATGATGTATATTGCAGAAGTGACATATTCAAAATATATATCGGACTACCTACTACTTATTGACTAATTTATTAATAACATATTATCAAATACCTTACACCTCCACCCTTAAATTAAAACTTAAGTTTTTCCACTTTCCTTAACACTATAGGTATATCCTAAACAACAAAAAGGCACACAATCATTCGACCTGAAATCTTATTACAGGCTTGCGGACTCTCGTGGGACGCGACACTGATGGCGAAGGTTTATAATCGGATATAGCCTGTGCTGGTGACATGGACCGTGGAGGCGTACTGAAATGCTCGTCTATTTCCTGCGCCTCAGGGTGCTTACTCCTATCGGTTCCTCCTCCTCTCTTAATTTCATCCTCTTCCTTACTTTTTGAACCATGTTCAATAGTAGGGATGTTTCTAGAATGACCACTCTCCTGATCGTCAGGTCCCACCCTTGCGTCAATATCCGGACAGGGAACATTAGACATGCGTGACCTACGACGAACCTGATCTATGTGCCTAGTATGTTGTCGACCGTTACTTTCATTGACACAAATACGTGTTCGTTCGGTATGTACTACAGTCCCTTTTTCCCATTTTTGTTGACCTCTGTAGTCCCTGAACCAAACTGGTTCACCTGCCTCGAGTTCGCGCATCCTACCACCAGCGTAATCAGTCTGGCGACGCTGTGCGTCACTTACACGATCGACAACGGTTCTATCCCGTCGTAACAGATCTAATCGCGAACGTAGCGGTCGTTTTTGCAAAATTTGAGCTGGTGATTCTCCCGTCGTACTATGTGTCGTATTCCTATAAGCTAATAAAAATGTCTGTAATGCTGCATCGATATCGACCCCACTTGTGAAAGCCTTTTTGATCGCATTTTTACATGTCTTCACGGCATTTTCTGCTGCGCCATTTGACGCGGGATGATATGCTGGAGAAAACGTTTGTCTTATACCATTAGCCCTTAGAAAGCCTTGGAACTCACCACTCGTAAATGGTGGGCCTTGATCTGATACTACTTCTAAGGGAAGCCCAAACCTAGCAAACAAACTCCTTAATACTTTAACTACTGCACTACCTGTGGTGCGTGTCATATTAAATACTTCTAACCATTTCGATGTCGAATCTATAATAACAAAAAATTTCATTCCATGTAAAGGACCCAGGAAATCGATATGTAACCTTGACCATGGTTGTGTTATGTATGGCCATGGATGCGGCGGCGCGCGAGGTGGCGCCGGCAGCTCGGCCCCGCATGTAGCACAGCTTCGACACAGTTCCTCAATATCAGCATCAATTTTCGGCCACCACACGTAGCTACGAGCGCATGATTTTGTTTTTACTATGCCCATGTGGCTACTATGCAACTGTTTGAGAATTTGGGAACGCAATGACAAGGGAATAATTATTCTATAACCCCACATCAAACAATTACCTTCAGTATAAATTTTATGACGTCTAGTAAAATACGGCCTTAATGTCTCGTTGGTACACTGAGTCGGCCATCCAGATTGAGTGTATAAAAGGACTCTACTCAATACCGTATCAGTAGCAGACGCCTTTCTAACATCAATGTGCGTAACTGGCAAAAAATCCTCTACAAAGTTTAAGTATGTTATTTCAGTTACTGCACTTGGCTGAGTATGGTGTGATGGTAACCTCGATAAGGCATCTGCACTATTTTTAGCTGACGGGACATATTCGATGTCATAATTATATCCTGATAGCAGTACTCCCCATCTCTGCATACGACTGGCGGCCATTACTGGAATACCAGCCTTGCTGCCAAATATACACGTCAATGGTTTATGGTCTGTTCTCAAAGTGAACCGTCTACCATAAACATATTGATGAAACTTCCTAACACCGTACACGATAGCGAGAGCTTCTCTGTCTATTTGTGCATACGCACGCTCGGCCTTAGTAAGCGACCGCGATGCGTAAGCGATGGGACGCTCACCGTGCGGTGTCTCGTGTGAGATAACTGCACCAACCCCTACGCTACTGGCGTCAGTTGTTAGTATCAGCGGCAGATCAGGAGAGTAGTGTGCTATACTGCACTGGAAGACAACAAAGACTTTACTTTCCTAAATGCCGTTTCGCACTGCTCGTCCCACACGAAACTTATTCCCGACCGTAACAGATTATAAAGCGGCGCCAGAATAAAACTTATGTTCCGAACAAACTTGGCATAATACATTACCATTCCTAAAAATGACCGTAATTCGCTGACGTTTGTAGGGGTGGGAGTGTTACTAATGGCTTTGACCTTATCGGGACACGTATGTACGCCTTCTTGCGAAATTTTATATCCTAAATACGTAACAAACTGTGCAAAGAAACTGCATTTTTCCTTTTTAACCTTTAACCCATTTGATTGCAATATATCGAATACCTTACATAAATTTGTTAAATGTGAACAGGTGTCTCGCCCAGTGATAATTATATCATCCAAAAATACTCCAACATATGGTAAATGAGCGAATAACTGTTCCAGTTTCTTTTGGAATATTGCTGGACTTGACGCAAGGCCATATACCAGTCGGTTATATCGAAATAAACCTTTATGGGTATTAATTACTGTATATTCACGACTGTCATCCAATTCAAATTGTGCGTAGGCCTGGGATAGATCAATTTTTGAGAATCGTTGCCCACCATGCAAGCGCGCCAGCAAATCTTCAACCCTAGGCAATGGGTAACGGTCGACATCTAACACTTTGTTCAAAGTTAACTTATAGTCAGCACAAATCCTAATGTTACCGTCCTTCTTGACGACGGGTACGATGGGCGTAGCCCAGTCGGAGCGGTCAACAGGAGTGAGCACGCCATCACGCGTCAGCTGGTCGAGCGCCTGCTCCACAGGCTCGCGAAGTGCGTAGGCAAGCGGCCGCGCGCGCATGTACACCGGCCTCGCTCCCTCACGCAAATGTATGCTGACCTTGCCACCTGTGAATCGGCCCAGTCCATCCGCAAACACCTCACAATATCTGGAACTGAATTCCTTGTAATTAAAATCTCTACAAGATAGATTGTTAACATTACAATCACTCCTACAGACTATTGGTATACTTATACCTAATTCAGTAATCCATTGTCTACCTAACAAAATACTCTTCCCATTATAAATTACATACAAGTTTAAATGTTTATTTTTGTCTCTGTATTTAACAAGAGGTTTCATTACCCCCACTGGCTGAATAGTTTCTCCAGTATAATATCTTAATGACAAGTTACATTTTTCTAATTTTATATCAGCAAAATACTTTCTGTACATGTCATAACTGATACACGATACGGCACTGCCAGTATCACATTCCATTTTTATACACCTGTTAGCAATACATAGTGATATAATAATTGGGGGATAATTTTCTAAGGACAACTGATTAATATTTATTACCTCGTCACTGCCGCCACTACTCAACTCAGCGGTGTCATCAATATAGTTATGACCAATATTATTCACTACTGGACACACTCGTCGCAGATGGCCCGCCTGGTTGCACACTCTGCACACGTAGCGTGCAAACTTGCATGTCCTAGCATCGTGATTCGCGCCACACACTCGACACTGTTGGCGCGGAGTGGCCCCACCTGGACCAGTGGCGGCTACGGTGGCAGATGCACCCGCGTTGTGCCGCCCAGCCGCGATCCGTGATCCGCGACCTATGGGAGTGAAGCGCGCTCTATTGCCTGTCGACGCATGTCCGCTGTCTCGACCCTGTGGCATCGCCGCTTCCAGACTCCTCTGCACCCTCGCAATTGCCTGACATTCTGCTGATACCATATCTCGCCCGCTTTTAGATTCCATCAAGGCTGCATCCTTTTCTGCTGACTCCATACTCAATGCTAAAGTGCAAGCCTTATGGAAATCTAATTTTTCTTCTGCAAACAAACGCTGCCGTATCGATTCACTAGCTAATCCGCATACCAGTTGATCGCGCAAGCCCTCGTTCAACCACTGACCAAATTCACATGATCTAGACATTTTCTTTAACTCTGCAATATAATTAGTTATTTTCTCTCCATTGGTCTGCTTCCTATGATGGAACTTGTAACGTTCCGCCAAAATACTAGGGCGTGGTTGCAGATGTTTTTCCATTATGTCCGTTAAGTTTTTGAATGTTTTGGTGGTTGGTTTATCTGGAGTACAAAGATTTACCAACAGTTCGTATCCCCTTGCTCCCATCACCGTCACTAATGTTGGAACCTTCAACTCCTCACTAATTTTATTAACAATAAAATATTGTTCCATACGTTCCACGTACAACCGCCAATTGTCGCCTTCCACATTGAACTCGGAAATCTTGCCGATCGACATTTTTCGCGTTTACTGTTTATACTCGTCTGCACTAGATTATTTCAAATCCCTTTAACTCGTCGCCACTGAGAAATATGTATGGATATATGATAAATAATACGAATAACCTCTAACTCAAATGATGTATATTGCAGAAGTGACATATTCAAAATATATATCGGACTACCTACTACTTATTGACTAATTTATTAATAACATATTATCAAATACCTTACAGTCTGACCCTCTGATACATCTGATGTTATCATCATCATCGGGTCGTAAACATCACTATAATATGCTAACCACTTGGCGTGCAGATTGGTGATCACTGTATCATAAGCAGTAACTATTATGAACGTAAAAGAAGATGCATTCCATTCTCTTATCATCAATCCTTAGACGCTCTTTCATGCCCCCCATAGCCAGAGAAATGGCTATTACTTTGCATTTAATCATACCACAGCGTAATTTAAATCATTATTTATTTAAATCAGAAGGAATAGAAAAGAGCCACACTGATTATTTAAAAAATAAAGGCATACAATGATTCATGCATTTACAAATTTCCCTATGCCCGTTACATGATACAAATGATACCGTCATGATTGTAATTAAATCTGTCTTAATTGTCAAATGGTCGATACATTCATGATCTGATGATGCCAGCACTAATGTCTTGTTGCGTCCTATTGCCGATCCACGATCCAGACCTCGCACGCATTTTCCGACTGTGGGTTGAAATAGCTATAAAATCACTGTGATGATAATTTTATAGCCATCGATTTACTGTTTAAAAGTTCTTCATTTCTCAAAGATTATAATTATGTAAGGACTTACGAGAAGTACATAAATTAAATACACAAATAACATTGTGCATTGCATGTTCAACAGATTAACAATCAATTAATACAAACAAACCAATCTCTCATTTTATATTATACACTTAGTTATATAAGCTATATACTATACAACTTAGTGATATACATAAAATGGCTCAAAACAATAATTACCGATAAGGCTATTGTATTTGCGCCGTTTGCTGCAGAAGCAGCAGCACCAGAACAGCCTACCCTGCTTGAAAGATGGAACGGAGCGAGGGTGTCGACACAGTTGCATCCCACACCCGAGGCCAAAGCATCTTCCATGGCAGTAAAGACAAAAAATCTGGTTAAGCAATATATATGATTATATTATATGTATTCACCTCCATACTATCTACTCTCCATCCTCTCATGCTAAGGGGCGAATTGCGTTTAACTAAATATATTAAATTACTATCTTAGCAACTAGATAATCTGAAAATACTTTCATACGTGATCTTATTTTAAGTTCTTTTATGTTATACCCTACTCCTAGGGGTGAGGACCTGATGATCTGTAATATAGGGTAATATAATAGACACCAGCTCCGCACATACACTTGACTGTCATTTGTTTTTCCGTAAGTTTTAATTTTATGTTCTATCACGAGGTTTTATTCTGTGAGGAGAAATAAAGATTTATTATTATTATCTACATGTCTCTCTTTTCATGGGTTTATATCCCCTGTAAGCCGTGCGGTGCCGGCTCTGAATACCACCACCCCATCTCCTCCCGTGGGTGTCGTAAGAGCCGACTAAGGGATTAGCCAGAGGATGGGCAGCAGCGTCCTTCGAGTACATTAACACCTCAACTGCGATCGCCAACCCGCCTGCCAAGCATGGCGATTATGGCAAAACCCCCCAATGAGCCCACAACACACCCATATCGGTCATTGTGGTGATCTTTGGGGGAGGCCTGTGTCCAGCAGTGGACTTCATTCGGCCGAAATGATGAAGGGGGTACCCGGTCTTTTGATAGGCTTACGCGGGGACCTGGGTCCAACACGCAGAGGCCCTTTAGAGAATTTTAATCTAAAATGTAATGGGACACCAACCGGGGACTATCCATAGCTGTACTATAAAATTAAGTCATGGATTGTCCCTGGTGGTGTAAGGCTATGAGATGGAAACTACAACTATAAGGTCTATTGTAATGGGTGCTAAATGGATTATATACTTCTAAAAAAAATATTTTTGTCATTATTATTATTCAAATCAACAACTCCACTGCATATGCATAATATAATTAACTTTAACATAATAGTTGTAGTAAGTATAACCATACAACGGCCGCTCATAGATTAGATAGATTCTCCGAGCAGCGGTTTTTAATGATTACTAGTTTTGTGAGTGGATTCGTACATACAGTTTTTTTATATTGCCTTGTGAATCTTCTTAGCGTACGAAATAAAACTAATTACACGTATGAATTTATACACAATAAAAGTGCTTAAAAGTTTGTGTTAAGAATTCTCAAGTCAGCGAAATATTTGTAATTACTTATTGAGAAATTTGTTCTTCTTTAGCCTAAAATCCCTGAAGTACACATATATCATTACAGTACTCAACATTTACTATCGGTTATCTTCTGCTAAAATAGCATGATTTCAGACTTATATGATTGATATAACATGATATAACATTCATGTTAGTCCGGTCCCGTACAAACATTACTTACTAATAATATATGATCAATATAACATATCTGTTGGTCCAGTACTGAGCATACAAATATACATTATAAACATTTATTTACCAAAGCCTTAAACTGCTTTTCAGTAGTTGTAATAACATGAATCCTAGAAACCTCTAATACGCATCACGATTATATTCTATGCCCGTTTTCTCATATTTGCTCAATTTAATTTCAAAAACATTTAAACACCCATCTGTATCGTTATTGAAATGCGAGGGACGACACGAAAACACGGCTAACACACAGTATTGTGATGAAAATGGAGGTGGTCAAGCAAGCCAGCGCAACCAGTCACGAGATTTGCAATTCACAGTGCGTCGTGCTGGCAAATAGCCGAACGTTTGACAACTAGTGTTTGTAATCGAAGGCTTAACATGTTGTTCGGCACAACGATTAGTGTTGACGATGGTTTCCGATACAGTTGGCGCGAGGGAATGCTCGAAATTGTTGAAATTGTGCGCGCTTTTGTCACTTCTCGGACACGTAATTTGAAGGAGTCTCGTTGCGTACCGAGTGACAATAATTCCCATTCAAAACTCACTACGTTTATTTGAAATTGTACTGACAAATACGCACACTGCAGTGATAATGTAAATAAAACCAATAGCAGCAAACATAATTGAATAGCAAATTAATTAAAATTACATATTAGCTACCAGAAAACATTATTTTAACTAGCGAAGCAACTGTAAAGACAGAATTTTCGTTTTGAAGTCTCAACTTTATGCAGTTAATTATAAAATTGTATGTCCCACGAGAAGGTGCATGTTAGATCTTTCCCTTCTCTCCCCCACCTCGTTCCCTGCCGTTTTGAATCATAACAATCGATGTGTTGATGTTTATGTTCTCTTCTTTAAGTTATTAGGTATCAATTGCTGTGCAGATCAAAAAGCTTTACGTAGGCTTTGGTTTTGTTATTTTATTTTCGCCTCATTCGACCCACAAATATTTTAATTTCCATTGATATTATATTACTCTCGTCTGTGATTCTATCTAATTGTGCGTCGTGGACTTAAGATACGCTCATAACATTTACTGATCGACGAGCCATAGGTGAGATTAAGCAACGCTCGGCGCGGTCAGTCTATGGATGGGTGACCGCATAGTAGTATAAGAACTGAGCGTCTCCGTGCTTCGGCAAAGGCACGTAAAGTTGTCAGATAACAGGAATTATTATCATTAAGTCAAGTCGGAAGCCTTGCGCGTTGTAAACAACTCTGACACAAGGTTGGCCACTAACAAACCGAAAAGAAAAAAAAACAACAAATTGGAAATAATTACTCAAACTTAATGATCCAAATGTTAAGTAAAGAGAACCTCGAAATGAGTATTGTTTTTCTTAACTCCCATTAATCGATTCGCAGTAACAAGAAAACAATATTTTTATTGGATGAGATACCTTTACTATTGGTCTGTAAGTTACACGCGGCTAACTCTATACACGTCAGAAGGATAGGTTTTAGCTCAAACCACAATGTTCTTACATTTACCCTTTCTTTG
Organism: Diloba caeruleocephala; assembly: GCA_947459985.1. Taxonomy (NCBI): domain Eukaryota; kingdom Metazoa; phylum Arthropoda; class Insecta; order Lepidoptera; family Noctuidae; genus Diloba; species Diloba caeruleocephala. Next base: position 9,448,746 of record OX381617.1, on the reverse strand, counting down.
TATTCTGATATTGATAGAAACGTGATATATTGTCCAAATGGTAAATTAATGATGAGGGAAAGCTGCACCAGAGTTATAACAAAATATTTAGTGGCCTAACGAATCGGGGAATGAAAAGATTATTAGAATAAATTCTTGGGATAAATTTGAATCAACTATTTATTTTTTATAGCTCATCTCACGCAGTTTTTTTTTTACTAGCTGGGGCCCGCTGTTTCACCCGCCGTTTAATTTCATATATATAGAAATGAAATTCATTGAAATGATAGTGGTGCCATCTGTCAAATATTGGTCGTACCAACTCAGAAACCTTTGTGGACTCATGCACAACACTTTTCTGAATGAAGATCATGGCTTGATCAAATGCATAGTTTATGATTCTATAAAGGACATACACACAAACATTCATTTTTATATATAGAAGATAAGCGGTCTAATGGCGGCCAGCGCGCCGTTTTGTAGTGCAATAATGTTCGTGTATGGAGTGTCTATTTGTAAAATGTCATTGCTGTTATAATCTATGATTAATGTCTTGAAATAAAGTATATTTTGCCATAGTTATATTATAGGTAAATTGCTGTTGCGTGAGATAATAAATAGTTGATTCAAATTTATCTCAAGAATTTATTCTAATAATCTCTTCATTCCCCGATTCGTTAGGCCAGTAAATATTTTGACATAACTTTGGTGCAGCTTTCCTTCATCATTCATTTACCATTTGGACAATCAATCACGTTTCTTGACTTATCGACTTGAAGCTTTACCTCTATTCCCTTCCCCATCACCAGAAGAGCCAAACTTGATTCTTTTTATCAAAAATAAACCTTTCAGCCATATTACATTTACCTTACACCACAAGTAAAGCCATTACGAACAGTTGCCGTAGACATAGAAACTAGGAAATAAAAACAAAATTTCTCACCTCAGAAACGGTACGAAACTTGTCATTTCTGTTCAATTGAGTTAGGTAAGGGTGCCCCAAAATATGTCGTCTCCAATACTGGTAAAGACAACGCGACCGTATATTTGCCGAGAAAAGTCTGTCTTATTTTTGGAATCGTACCGATATTCAGTTTATTTATTAATGTTTGTTTCAACGGTAAAGCTAAGCGTGTAATTGAGGAAAATCGCACTATATTTTAACGACAATGGGACATGCGATAAGTTTACAAATATCACAATGGATCAAAAACAAATTCGTAGACGTTCTTTACAGAACTTTTGGCTTTGGTTCTAGAGCTTTTAGGCGTTGTTAAACCATAGAAAGGCATTATCAAGGGCTGCAGTATCTTTATTATAAAAAAAACTGCAATTATAAATATATACTACTGATTGAATTATGGAAAGTATTACCACACAGTTTTAAGTGGTCTGATGACCACCGGCGGCACCTTGCGTCCTGTGGTGGTATGTCTGATGAATATGTACGACCTAATATAGATACTATGATGACGGTAAATCTTAACTAATTTGTTTAATAGAAAACCTATTTAAGGAGTGCGGGCGTAATGATACTATCATCTTTATCAGAAATAAAAACAAGTGTAATTTTATCATACCTACATTTTAGATCTCAAATAGGTACATCAATTATCGCACATTGTACATTTCTTTATTCCAGGAAGAAAATGAATAAGAATAAAATGTATGCATTCGTAATTTAAAATTCAAAGTTCGAATTTGCCATGAACCATGGCGATGGAATGTGCCAACCTTGTTAAGCGGTATGCATAAAATGCATGCATTTTGTATTCAACATTCGCCTATGAATTATTGATGTAAATGAGAATTTAATTTTGAACACTTTTTTCTGGTTTAAAGAGATGCGTGTGGTTCATGTCTATTGTGTAGTGTGGTCAAAATTTGTAGTTGATACTTATGATTTTGTTTATTATTATTGATTGATTCTTATCATTTTGTATTTTAATTGTATTTGTTACAATAACTAAATAATGCATTGAAATCTGTAGAAGTGAAGTACCCTACTACTTTATAGATCCTATGCCTATAGCACCCTTGTGACGAGGGGCACATATGCATAACACCTCAAATAAAGTGGACCAAAGTTGAAAAATGGCTTTGTTTTTTTACAGCTGACCTTTTTTATCTGAATAACTTAGAGAGAGCGCTCCACACAACCCTGGTTTACTGTCCATCCTTTCAAAGCATCAGAGACTATTTTTTTGTAAAAAAGCCGTTTAGACAGAAATTTAAAAACCGGGAAAATGTAGAACACATAAAAGAAGGAAAATAGAATGCATTTTTATATACTTGCCTGCGCTAGCACTCTATCTAGTGACAGTCGCTGCCTGGACCCTTACTCGCTATGCGATGTTAAATAATTCCACCTAAGGAATTTAATCGTGAAACAACAACAGAGGGCCAAGCACGAATATTTTGATGTATAGTATCGTAATCGTAACTTTAATGTGAGTGAAATTTGAATCGAAAATGCAATATCCTATGGCATCATCATTTCGGCCGAATAAAGTCCACTGCTGGACAGGTCTCCCCAAAGGTCACCACAACAACTGATATGGGTGTGTAGTATGCTCAGTGCTGGGTCTTGCCATAATCGCCACGCTTGGCAGACGGGTTGGCGATCGCAGTTGAGTTGTTGTGTGCTCGAAGGACGCTGCTGCCCATCCTCCGGTTAACCCCTTAGTCGAATTTTACGACACCCACGGGATGAAATGGGGTGGTGGCATTCTGAGCACCACACGGCAATCCTATGGCATATTCGTTGAAATTTATACGAATATTTGTATCATATATAGGTATGAATAAAGTCTTTAGTTTAAATAAAAAATATTTGCGAATCAAGTATTTTCAATACAAAATTCACTCACATTAACGTTACGATTACGATAGTATAGTTTAAAATATTCGTGCTGGGCCCCTCAGTTAAACACAAGCGATTATAATTCTCCCCAGAGCTAGCCCTGTGTGTGCTATGTGTATGGTGCCCATACTGTGCTCATCACCTCGTAGTTATTTAGTCTCTAATGTCCTGTAATTTGAAATATCATTCGCTTGGCATAAAAAATAGTACATGCATGTCGCTCGACAGTCACGAATCTACCCTTCATAGAAAATATAGCCTTCACGGTAAATGATAAAGCAAGACAAGAAACAGGTGCCCTTTTGCTTTCTACTTTTTAATTCCTATTACAACTCCGACCGTAGTACCGTATGGTACGGTGGATGCGGTGCCGGGTTAAGAATAGCACCACCCCATCTCTTCCCGTGGGTGTTGTAAAAGCCGACTATGGGATTAGCCGAAGGGTGGGTAGCAGCATCCTTCGGGACTGCAATCACCAATTCGCCTGCCATGGGGCATTTATGGATTATGGCAAAACCTCCTAATAAGCCCACAATATAAACCCAGACTTGTTGTTGTAGTGATCTTTGGGGGAGGCCTATGTCCAGCAGTGGACGTTTTTCGGCTGAGATGATGATGATAATGATTATAATGATGATATCCTTAAATTACACTCAACAAAAACGTTATCCCTTACATATGGTAGGATAGAGCGCAGCGTTGAGAAAACCAAAACATCCAACTATAAGGTTTCTTCATAAATTCCCCTGAACACGAACGCAACCACATAATTTTTCCGATAAAACTGGTTGACATCTTAATAAAGGCTTGTCTTTAGAAAATGGAGTGCTATTAAACAGGTTGGAAACATTTATTTCATAAAATTGAGACACTAAACCTTCGCAGCACTTAACTCCCTATAAACGGCCGATGGCCGATAGTGTTGGTTGCGCTTTTAAAATACTGCTACCGCATAGTGGTTTTCAGTTTTCCAAACTCGTAGGTAGTTTCGAAACGGTGTATTTAACAACGTGTTCTATTTTTTATTTGAATTTTGCAGTTTTTATATGTTGTAACGTATATTTGGCGGTGATTTTCTGAAAGTTCAGTACGAATAACAAAACATCGGATGGCTAACATAGTGAAAATGTGAACATAATACATAGGTACGTTGACCATAAAAACATATGATTTTACAGTTCAATGCAAATATAATTTACACCAGACACTTTTTGACACCAGAATGAAATGATAAATATATATAATAATAATGAATACTTATATTTTTAAGAACTGAACTCTCGATCTGTGATCGCCAATTCGCCTGCCAAGCGAAAACCACCCAATGAGCACACAATAACAAACACAAATCGGTAATTGTGGCGATCTTTGGGAGAGGCTTGTGTCCAGTAGTGGACATTTTTTCGGCTGAAATAATGATGATGATAGAATAGAATAGAAAATATTTTATTTGGCACAGGACATATTTTTCAGCACTTAATAAAATACAAGTAAAATTAAACAAACACATTTCAAAATAAGTGCTCTGACGAACATGCCCATATCGAAAGGGCAACCAACTCAGCATGTGCTCGGTGCAACACCCAGCGCTGGTTTTCAGTTGGCACCCCGCAGTGACACAGTGATGATGAACTCTCGTACAAGACTCCTTAACTCATCAACTCTTTTTTAATAACGTTGCCCCACACTAGGTTTTCTCCCGTGTCGTGGGTACGTTTGCAGACATAAAGTTCACACATAATACACTCAGACCTGTAACGATTATCTGCAGATCTTACAAATATTTGTTTGTTCCGTGCGGGAATCGAACTCGCCACCTCGAGCGCAGCAGCCGACTGTATCAGCTACTGCACCAATCGTATTCTATAACCTATAAGGCTAAGAATAGCACTAACCCATCTCATCCTTAGGGTGTCGTAAAAGACGACCATGGTATTAGCCGGGGGATGGGCAGTAGCGTCCTTCGAGTACAGTAATTACCTGCCCGGGTTTTATTTGACTGAAATGATGATACAAGGCTAACTCTCGTTAATTCCATTGTTTTAGTTGCACCCGAGGAGATTACCTCAAGGTCTACTGGGAGGTTCAAGGCCCCGGTCCGCCTGGCGCTGTTAATGAGCGCTCAGCGTGGGCACGGGAGCTCTGCGGCAGTAGGGCTGACGCCCCGCCAGCCCTCTACTCCCCTGGACCTTCGCTAGTCCTGGAGTTTCATACTGGAGCAAAGCAGAACAACGCCACCGGCTTCGTTGGCACCTACAACTTTATTGATAGACGTAAGTACATATTGCATAGTTTTTTTTTATGAGACCTCATTTGGCATTCTTAAACTTTGTTGTTTTTTTTATAGGAAGAAAAGGTTTGCAGAGATGATTATAGTAACTTATTCTTCACCTAGTTATTAAATTATTTCAGATGGTTAAGAGTATATATGAAACTCTACCTTATACAACATCACCTAAGCTTACAAAATATCTTCAGGGACTGTGTGTATTCTCCCTGATGGAATATAGCCCGAAAATATTTTTACCTTTAACCAAATCCATACTTGACAACATAAAGTATGGATTTGGTTACCCGTTTAATAATATTTATATTTAAAAAAATTGTATTGCTTTTACGGTACGTTTTAATGAGAATTAATCGCATGTGCGATATCTTCCAGCATTTACCTATCTTAATATGCAATAAAAATACAGGTTAAATAAAACCCTCAAAAGCGGCGATTTATCCTCACTTAATGAATGTTTTTTGCCGTTTGGTGCCGATTGACATGTGGTGCCGGCTCAGAATACCACCACTCCATCTCCTCCCGTGGGTGTCGTAAAAGTCGACAAGGGATTTGCCGGAGGATGGGCAGCAGCGTCCTTCGAGTGCATTAACAACTTAACTGCAATCGCCAACCCGTCAGCCAAGCGTGGTGATTATGGCAAAACCCCCAATGAGCCCACAACACACCCATATTGGTCGTCGTGGTGATCTTTGCGGGAGGACTGTGTCCAGTAGTGGACTTCATTCGACCGAAATGATGAATGAATGTTTCTCTCGAAAATATGGCGGAAGCTAATTATCAATTGAAACAAACCAAAAAGGAAAGAGGAACAACAATTCTGAAAGATGAACACACGCCATTTTAAAACATTTCACCCTATGTCCTTTGTCAAAAATGCACTAAGTGGATATATTGATGCAAGCCGTAGGTACAGTCCAGTATAAAAATCCAATATTTATCCAAACTGCGTGAATAATTTGTGAGGAGTTTTTGTTTGTGGACCCCGTAAATTGATGGTTGGCATGGTATCCCTAGAGACTATCATATTTCGATGGCGGTCAAAGGAGGTGCGAGGAAATGGGATTAATTTATTAATAATTGAATAAATAAACAGGTAAGAGGCAGATTTTTTTAAAATATAAGAAAGCGGATATTATTTCTATCCCAAAGAATTATTATCGGTTTATGAATTCGTATAGTTGCGTCATTATTTAAGTCTATGTTTAATATCTACTTTATAAACCCGGCTAATAAGTAACGGTTAAGTTAGAAAAACTGTCGTTTTGTCGTAAGTGTATAAAATAAAATGTTATGGATACTATGGTTTTTTGTATGTAGCATAAAAGCATACTAACATATAGTAGTATACATATAAAACACATTTATAATTTGTATCAATTTGCATCAAGTCTGCTTTACGTCAGACTTAATTGTTACGTCATCATCATAATTATCATTTCAGCCAAATAATGTCCACTGCTGGACAGAGGCCTCCCCAAAGATCGCCACAATGACCGGTCTGGTTGTGTTATGTACTCATTTGCGTTTTGCCATTTGGTTTGGTTTGTTTGGCGATCGCATTTGATTTGTACTCGAATGACGCTGCAGCCCATCCTCCGGCTAAGCCCGTAGTCACCTTTTACGACACCCACGGGATGACATGGGGTGGTGCTATTCTTTGATGGTACCACACGGTACGCGGTATTATTACGTTCATATTTTACAATATACTTAGCTATCTGTTCGCGATATATATCGAGTCCTAACCACCGACTTATCGTAAGCGACAATTTCTTTAACTTGAAATTTGTATCGTAAATTACTTACAAGTTTTACGCTTACGATAAAAAATGCAAATTCTAAGAATTGTCGCTTACGATAAGTCGGTGGTCAGGACTCGACATAGCTAAGTCATTGAAATAAATCCGTTGCTCACACGAAAGAATCCCCCCACACACATGCAAAATAATCTTTGTTAGATAAACTAGCTTACAGCTTTAGAATGCTGACTGTCAGCGCTAACTAACCAACTCGCAAATCGGATAATGAAGATTTTCGCTTTGCCAATCACTGCACACGTTACACGTGTCAATGCATGCTATTTTACCCTTCCTCTCTTGTGAAAAAGCACTAAGCGGATATATTGGTCAAAACCAAAGTACAGTCCAATACTAAAATCCAATAATTATGCAAAGGCTGTGAATAATTTGCCAGGAATTTTTGTTTGTGGACCCCATAAATTGATGGTTGGCATGGTATCTCTGGAGACTGTATTATATTGTGATGGCGGTCAAAGGAGGAGGAGAGGCGAGAATTTAAATTCGTTTGGATGGTCGTTTAATAACGAAGAATATAAGTTTTTTGTCAGTATCAAAAACTTGCGACTAATTCAAAAGATTCAACAAATTCACTGATGGCGTTGGGTCAGAAAGATTCTCGAGTGGAGAACACGCACCGGAAAACGCGAGTATTACAACCAGGTGGCATGTAACCGGTTGTGGAAATCTCGGGCGACGCCTTTGTCCAGCAGTGGACGTCCTTCTACGTATATGATGATGATAATGATGACTATTATTTTACTACATATACATTAGCCGGTGGATGGGTAGCAGCTTCCTTCGAGTACATTTATAACTTGAATGCGATCGCCAACCCGTCTGCCAAGCGTGGCGATAATGGCAAAACCCCATAATTAGCACACAACACAAACCCATAACGGACATTGTGGTAATTTTTGGAAGAGGCCTCTGTCCAGTAGTGGACGTTTTTCGGTTGAAATGGCTAACATTTTTTGTGGATTGTATCATTTAATTTAGCCTCTCTTTGCAGTACCTACACACATAATGATGATGAACAAGATATTTAGAGTGTAACATTTCATTATGGCAATCCTTAAGAAATTACCTAATACGTAAGTTATTCCGGTTGACATCAGCAAGTATTATATGTGGCGCGTAGTGGGAACCAAAGGAAAAATATACAATATAATACAATCCTCTATTAGAATTGAATTATTTTTACTAAATAATTTCTAGATAAAAAATTGCGGACCACCCGCGGTACTAGCTCTTATGGCAGGACTGCCATGTGAGGTCCGGTGGTCGTGAGAGTAAATAAAAGCACGTACACATCATCCTATAAAACCAGTATAAGCTGATCACATTGTATAGGCTTTCGGTATGATTAGAGATCAGCGTAAACTGAATTGTATAGCTTGATGTGTAGCCGTGTGTACGATCAGGTTGAAAGTGTAATTACTCGTACTACTGATTTATTATAAAATCAATGTACAGGATTAAATACATACCAATCTATATCTTAAGCTTAACTGGAATGCGATCGCCAACCCAACCAATATATCTAAGGCGGGATACACCACAGGTTTACGGTCATTAAATATCTATGTTCACTATTATAGAGCATGATTGATTTAATACTCACTTTGCACTTACTCGTATGTGGTAAAATTCATATGCAGCACAAATATTGATAAAGAAAGAAAACCTTAAATCTGTACTATCATTTCAATGGATGATCGGGGGACATCGGCAATATAGTCTTAGCTGTAGACGAAGACTGCACAGAACAGGAGATAATGACGTATTAAAGAGGATACATATAACCGATAGTGGGTGCACAAGGGCTGGTGCGATGATCAGGATGATTATTTCAATTGAAATAAGAGTTTATAAAAAGAAAATAAAGATTTCGTGTTATTTCCGGATTAAGAATATAGCACAACTCCATCTCCTCCCGTGGAAGTCGTAAAAGGCGCCTAAGGGACTCAAAACTAGAGGGATATGGGAGAGATGGGTCCACCATCGGTGGAACAACAGCGTCCTTTCTGTGGAACAGCAGCCATTCTGCGCTTACTAATTGGCCTGACAAATTCCCCCCAAAATGACGACAAATAGCATGTAACCGGTCGTAGAAATTTATGGGAGAAGGCTTTTGTTTCACAGTTAAAGTTCTTTGTCTGTTATGATGATGATGAAGGATGAAATAAAAGAATGTTCACTCAAAGAAAATTTATCAATGCCTTTCAAGTAATCTATTTTCTTTGCAATTATAATAACACACACTGTAACAAAATATTTTCTTTGTCCCCCAAACAGATATTAGAGGTCAATGATAATAGCCCAGCTCAAATATGGCTCATGGAAATCTACCAAAATCGGTTCCAATGTCGAGAAATATAACGATAAGCCAAAATATGAAATAATTAAGATAAAAGTTCTTTACTTACAAAATCAAGTTAACTCGCACATTGCCCGTAATTGCCCACTGTTGAACATGGGCCTCCCAATATTCACTGCAATAAGCGGTCATAGGAGATATTGCCATAATTATAATAACGCTTGGCAGGCGGATTGGTGATCCGTGTAAGTTGTTATTAGCACACGGGAGGATGCTAGCTATCGATCCTCTTGATATTCAACCCTTAGTCGCCTTTTACAACACCCATGGTTTTTGAATTCTTTGACGGGAATCACACGGAAGAGTAAACACACATCTATATTAAATTCCAACGGGTTTTCTCAATTTATGACATGCATTTCTATTTCTCCATTCCTCGAGTTCGTGCTCTCTAATTTGTAATTTCTACGATTTGTTGCGCAAACTTGGGGGCTACTGAACCGATTTTAACACGGTGTACACAGTTGAAAGCTTAGATTTGATTAAGTTACTGATGTACGAAATTCCACCCTTTGTATTCAAGGGTAACGAGTACCATGTGAAACTAAAATAGATTTGCTGAAATTTTAAGCTAAATGACTTTCAAAAAGGAAGGTTTCTCCCGTACGTTTGTACGTGCATGATTGTGTCGGAGTCTACACGGTCGATTTGTATGATTCTTTCACAGAGGTAATGTATGTACTTATCGAAAGGTTATAAAATATTATGTTAACAATTTACTCTTGAACGAGAAAAACACTAAATGTATGAAATTTACAACACCTAATGTCAAATGAATGGTGTGGAGTTGGACCTTGTAGACACCGCAGTGTTTCTAGGTATTACTTTAGATTCTAAGCTGCAGTGGGGACCGCACATACTAAAATAGTCGAAAAGGCTTAGTGATGCAGCATACGCAGTAATGAAAATTCGTTATTTAACAGATGTAGAAACAGCGCGACTAGTCTATTTTGATTATTTTCATAGTGTAATGTCGTATGCTATTCTGTTGTGGGGTAATGCTGACGATATCCAAACTATTTTTGTGCTGCAGAAACGAGCCATTCGATCAATTTATAAGTTAAGCCCTCAATATTCACTCCGACAGAAATTTAAAGAGATTAATATAATGACCGTTCCATCTCAGTACATTTATGAAAATGGTTTGTATGTACATAAAAATATTAACCTCTTTTCAAAAAACAGTGATATCCATAATATTAAGACCAGGAACAAACACAAACTGGTTGTTCCTGCTACCAGGCTTCAGAAGATAAGCAAATCATTTAAATGCCAATGTGTACGTTTTTACAATAAAACCACAAGCGATATCCATAAATTAAGTCTTAATAAATTCAAGTCCATTAATAAAGCAGAAGTTGTGTAGAAAGGGTTTCTATAAAGTTACAAAGTATTTGGATGGCAAAAATGCTTGGGATTGAGCTGCTCCAATGTTCAGTGGCCGATATTGAGATTATTGGGTTTGATGTATCAAATACCACTGCCATTATTTTTTAATTTATTTTGTCATTTTTTTATTATGGATTATATTAATTCATTTAATGACATTTGATTATCCTTCATCCTCAATTTGTTTAAATGACACCAATTACTTGGTTGTTTCTTTTTTTATATTCACTTCATTTATATTTGAAACTTTGTTTAATTGTTATGATAGTTGTCTGGCAGTTTAGGTATGTCATGCTCACTCAATTGTCCTGCTGATGGTGGCGTCGTGTATCGGGTAGCTTAGTTGCCCTACAATATGGTTGAGCTGAGCGGTGCTTTTATGTTTAATTAACGTATTTTCTTCTGAAATTTTATTTATTGACACGTTTTGGGCTGAGGTAAAGATATATCTTAAATGTTAAGATTTCTGAATTTAAAGCCGGTGATATCACTGGAATGATTAGTGAGTTGAACTGGCAATGGGCAAGGCAAATAGCTCCTAGAACTGACTGCCGTTGGGGCAGAAATGTTTTCGAGTGGATTCCATGCACTGAAAATCGAAGCGTAGGACGGTCTCCAACGAAATGAACAGACTGATGAAGTTAGCTAGGAGTCATCAGGATATACTCGTAAATATTGGGTCCTACAAAAATAATGCTCCTTATTTTAGGGTGACACAATTATATGTACTCTAGCCGGGACCCATGGTTTTACCCGCGGTTTAATTTAAAGGAAATTAAATGATTTGTGTATAATTAAGAGTTCCTTGGCATAGAGTATGTATATATATTGGATTTCATAGGTTTTAATTTTATTGCGCGGAACCCAAAATATTTTTCTAAAATAGAAGTAGCCTAAGTTATTCCTTATAACATCAGCTATCTGCCAGTAAAAGTTCCGTAGAAATCGGTCTAGTCGGAGATTAGCGGGAACAAACAGACAGACAGACCGACAGACAGAGACAAAATAATTAAAAATCGTTTTTTGTTGTATATACGTATATTCGTACACACTTTTTTTTTTTTAAACATTGCCCCACACTAGGATCATAAGTTCCACACACAATACACCCAGACCCGGAACAACTACCTGCAGATCATACAAATATTTGTTCCGTGCGGGAATCGAACCCGCGACCCGGAGCGCAGCAGCCGACTGTGTCAGCCACTGCACCAACCGTGCCGTCTAATATGCATATAGTATAAAGCTGTTATTTTGACATTACAAACAGACACTTCAGTTTTATTTATTTGTAATGATTATTAAAATATATTTGGGATATGAGCGGCATGAAACTGGTCGTCGTGGAACTCCACGAAAGGGGCTTTTGGTCAGCAGTGGACGTCCTTCGGTCATCAGCAACAAATCATAATAATTAATGGATTTTTGTGAAATTATATTCTTACAGCTAGAATCTAATTTGATGATCTCAAGCAGACTGATGCAACGAGATCACTCCGTTTGTGAGGTAGATTTATGTTCATCCACCCACGTTTTTCCTTCATTTGTTTTAAGGCCGCAACACACTACACTGTATCCTAATAATGAACCGACTGCGAACAGCGAGGTTGTGTTATTTTAATCACTGGATTCCATGTCGATGATAACTGAAACCTTCTTCACGACTGAAATTTCGCGTTAATTCCCGTTTTATAAAATAATAAGCATGCAACGCGAAAGTTTAAAAGTTAGAATGTATAGTAACGATAATAGTTTTGTATGCAGTCTGCATAACCATTTCACTCACAGTTTGTACTCGGAGTAGCTATATCTCAAGATAACGTCTTGGTGGACCCAAGAATTTTCATTCCGTATTCATACACACATCCAAGGATATAATATAATATGGTTTAAGGCTGCTAAACTTGGTTTTCTGTCTCGCATTTTATATTTAATCCATCATCAAAATATCGCTTACAATGCAACACTTAAAACGCTTATATTTAACAGTGACAACCGTAAAGATAACAGGATAGAATTTTTTAAGGCTACTGATCAGATTGGCGAATAGTAGCTGGTCTCTTATCGGCTATATTCAGCACCACCCGCCACCACCAGGATTTCAGTCCATGTCTGGACTCCGGGATCTTGAGAAGAATGCTCTGAGGTATGTTGGTCCCACGCCTATAAGCACATCTCTGAGGGAGTGACTGTAATCAGGTCAATCCCTTCTGGTGGAGGGGAGGCGATTATAAAGAGCCCCCAGCCACCTCTCGGAGCATTTTAAAGAATCTCCCAGAAGCCTCAATGTGCACTGTGCTGTGCATACGGTGAGATTTGACCAAGTACATGCCACCGTCTTCCTGGAGTTGGAATCAAAATGCAATCCCCACTTTGTGCGCCCACGATCCTGATACTAAACTACCCTAAAAATCATCCGATTTGTTTTAATTCTCAACAGCAATTTGAGAATGTCAACCCGCGAAAATTAATTCAGGTATTAATTTAACAATTAATAGAATATCACGGTAAATACCTAATTATTCACTGTATTACGTTGTTAACAATTCAAGTCTCTTCAATTTTAAACTTTGGTCAGAATACGTATTCAAAGTATAATTTGCAGAAATATAAATTGTATTAAATAACGTCAAGTCTCGAGATTCGAAAGTGATATTGATTGATGTGTATAGTTATAACGTCTTTGTAGACAAATCAGAAAATTATTAAGTTTCAAGTTTATAAGGCTTAAACAAGTGTTGATTTTGGTAATAACTAAAATTTGGTAAGTACTTAATGGAATTTAGTGAAAAGTTAGAATGAAAGATTGAAATTATATTGTAAAATACGCAAAGGAGCGTTGATAGTGATATAATTCTGTTGTTTCTGCCTGCCCCCATTGATTGATGAAAAGATATGTTATGTTAATGATTAACTTTCTCATCTTTCATTATTCAAAATAATATATACCCTTTTATGGGGAAGTTCTCATGAGGTATGTGCACTTTTGGAAAGACAGAGGGACATGCTGGAATCTTACCAACTAAAACCCCATGGAGTACCTCCATACACATTACACTGGGGTTACTGGAGGCGCTCGCAAATTTTTCAGCGACCCCAGAAGTAGGAGGGGGAAACTGTTATTTCCCCCTTCAACCTTTTAGGAGGCACGAGTGGAACACTAACGTGCCGTCACTTCGGGCTCGTTAGTCATGGAGCTATGGACTTCCCCAAGTCCACCACTTGCGGGGACAGGGCGTTGTCTGCCCATATTTTTCGGCCCATGGATGTTCTGTTGTTAGGTTGATAAAGCAGTCGTCAGCAGCTCTTTATGGACAGGCTCCTTCATATAATTGTTTTGGTTTCATAGGCTCTTGAAAATTTCAACAGTTAAGGTGCACGGTTTGAAAAAGTTAGTCCCATGGAGAAGAGCCCGCAAAAACCTCCATGGACACTCTTAAAAAGGGATATTACAATTATGATTGAGTGCAGAGTTTAAAGAAGGCAGGTACCTATGTGAAAACAAAGTAGGCTATGTGTGAAATAAATACACTCAATAATAAAACATGATTGGTTATGCGATTGCATAAGAAATGGAGAATTATTGAGGCATAACACTAATCAAATCAGCTAAATTATACAAAATTAAGACCAACCATAGCCACCAAAGCTGATGTGAAAAAAATAAACGTATATGTTGTCAATAAGGTTCCAGGACAACCACATGTGCAGAAGAATGAATGTGAAACATATCGTCAATATAATCTTTAGCTTTATTTGCTTTAAAATTTCCCTTGGTAAGATTTGGAACAAATTTGGGCAGCTTGTAAAAAAGCGTACACAATTCCTTAGGAGTGATTTATTTGGTTTGGCTATGACGATTTGGGTGTATTGTGGGCTCATTGGGGGGTTTTACCATAATCACCACGCTTGGCAGACGGGTTGTCGATCACAGTTGAGTTGTTAATTTACTCGAAGGACGCTGCTGCCCATCATCCGGTTAATCCCATAGTCGACTTTTACGACACCCACGAGAGGAGATGGGGTGATGATATTCTGAGCCGGCACCACACGTATGTTCGTGTTGTGTATTTATATTGTCGCGAAGAGTTACATATTTAAAATCGCTTTTTATGTCAAACTTATGCAGATTTGATGATAATTTGAATTTGCCAGTGCTCACCGCGCTTGGCCGGTGGGTTGGTGAGTGCAGAAAGGCTACTGTTCCGGAGAAGCGATGCTGCTGCCCTTCCCCCCTGATTTAGAGTTTCTTAATCCCTATGACTTTATGACATTTAAGTGTAGTTATTTATGGTAACTTAATTAGATAAGACCGTAATACCACCCTTAGGAATTTCTTAGATATAACAGCTGAGCATTAATTGAAATTTGATATTAATAAACATCCGGGTAACTTTTTGAAACAATGCAAAATAATAAACTCGGATAGGGACACACATTAAGAGGAGTGGATTTATGCTACCTTATGCATTTCGTCTTACATTTGTGAGTGGTACAAAAGCTGTGCAAATTGTAATTGTCTTAAACTATGGTAAACGTGTGTTTTTGTAACATTAGATAAAATTAGTGAATCATAATCACATCATCACTGTATCAATGTAATAGTTGTTTTCATAGGTTGCATGAAAAGTGAGTGTACGCAAGTGACGAAACTGAAGTATTTTCAGCGCATTCTGGGCAGTCGGATCCGTTACCAACTTTGCTGACGGACCTACATAATCATTTCACCACAGCATGAACTATTTCCAAATGAAATATACCACCTGCTGACACGAGAGCAAAAACAAGAACACAATGCTGTCCGATAGTACGAAACGACAAAGAAGAAAAACTACTGATAATAATTAGGCTCGAATTCCGAATGGTGTCCGAATTAAGAACATAGTACCACTCCATCTCCTCCCGTGGATGTCACAAAAGGCGACTAAGTGACTCTAATCCTTGTGACGAAGTCATCC
Organism: Diloba caeruleocephala; assembly: GCA_947459985.1. Lineage (NCBI taxonomy): Eukaryota > Metazoa > Arthropoda > Insecta > Lepidoptera > Noctuidae > Diloba > Diloba caeruleocephala. Next base: position 9,433,091 of record OX381617.1, on the reverse strand, counting down.
TTCATCTTCATTTTAATCAACCTCTTTCATGACTTCATACCTGTTATCTCAATCACTGTCCACCTTATGATTCATTCTTTAATCAACTCAAAATTCGAATTTAGTATGTGGTGTCGAATCGTTCTTCATATTCTGATCATTATGACATTGGATTACATTCGATTCTGAACGCTAGTAGTTCGACACACAGCTTTCGCTCTGACGAAAAGTCTCCCACAATACTGCAATTACTTATTTTTAACTAGCTTAAAGAACTGTTAGTAAGCTGTATTTTAAAAATATCAACATCAGCTGTGATAATTGAACTTGTGAATGACAATATACCAATATAACAATATATAAATATATCAGGTTTCATTGATCACATTAACTGAACTCCGTTACTTGCTGCCGTGGAGAGAGCCTCCTAGTTGAGGTTACTAGGAAGGAAACAAGGAGGGAGGCACTCCGCGACAACCTTCCTTCTTATTATTTTCTAAGCCATTCTGCGCTTACCAACCCGCCTGCCAAGCGTGATGAGTACTGGAAAATTACCCCCAAAATGACACGGCATATAACCGGTCGTTGACGTTGACGGTAAGACCTTGCTACTTGGTACGAATCATTCTGCTTATTCAAGTTTTCATTAATAGAAAACCTTTTAAGCGTCAAAACTATTATTTATCGATCACCATTGTTAACAATTGCAGCCTTTTCATACTTTCTAAAGAACTCTATCGAACAATAAGGCTTAAATTTTTCCGCAATTTTGCAACACAGTGCAGAAAACAAAAGGTAAAATGAAACGCCTAAAATCCTTGCATTGTTAGAATAACAAGACCTCCGTTGTGAATAAAATAAAAGGTTTTATGAATAATAAATATTTCCAAAGCAACGAGTGAGGGATATTGAAAAGCTACTGATTATAATCATTTGATCATGGGCATCAACAAAAATCATTTTTAGAACTTGAGTCAAAGCATTTTATGATGGAAAGATTAAGTTACAAAATAAAAAATGGTAATTCTGCCGTGATTTCACAAATGCAATGCCTTAAATTAAGTTTCAAGATATGATATTTCACATAAAAATGAACAGGTGCTATCATCATGTCTAAAGCTGAAATAATGACCATCAAAAGTTCCAAGTTTCATCATATAGAGTTGTGAGTACTGCACGTATCTTCAACACAGTTTAATTACGCGATTTTAGATGGATTTCATATCTAAAGCTCGAAAATACGACCGAGTTTTGTAATAAAATCTTGATAACATCTCACAATAAAACATTGATCGTATGCATCAATTTCATGTGTGTGGAACAAAGTTACTACAAATATAACGTGAAACACAGGAAGAGATAAAAGATTTTATCGAAGGGAGGAATTTGTTTAGATCGCTAACTATTGTTTGAGTTTCTATAATGAGACATTCCTTAAACAAATAAATACCTATCAACTTGGAAATAGGTTAAAAACTGATTTAGTTTGTTTTTATTTTGTACATGACACTTTCTCAAAGCAAGTTTATTGTCCTTACTTAATTACTTATAAACAACGCATTCTATTACGTGAAAATTGTTGATGAACTTCCGTCCAGACCCACTTGAAACAACGAACTGATGCACAGATAACATTATCAGCCCAGCAAATCTTCACAGACCTTTTGCCAGTCATCACGTAAAATACGCCGTCATTCCTAGAATCCTTTATCTTAAAGGGGCTCAATGTGCCCGCATCCTTACAGCCGTTCAGCGCCAGCACTTTTGTTGGCTCTTATTTCACAACTCTGAACTTCTTTACTTTTCAATTCGTGGCCATTAATGAGTTGGTTTCATCTATTCGAACGTGGTCTGCTTTCAGCTTGATGTAGTTTAGTGTCGATAAGATGGGAAATTACGTTTCCAAACTAACTTTGGGAATTGCGGAATAGAAATCTTACTTAAGTTTCGTTTGTCTGTTAGAATGATTTAAGGGTTATTTTTTATGCTTTGTGTTTATTTGATAAGTATTTGCGATGATTTAGGTTAAAGTAAAAAAGGTAAGATTTATTTTTGTAAATGTAGAAACTTTAAAAACTCCGTCACCAAGCTTCTCCAAGCATTATGTTGATACACCCTACAATCATAACCTGGTCAGGGTTATTTACTGTCCGATAATTATGATAGAAATAATTATAACCTGTCGAAAACAACACGCATCCAATAGTGAATAATTATTTTTTTTTAGATTCACAGAGGATATTAAAATTAATCATCATTTAAATGGTTAAGTGAAATTAATCAAAATATGTAAAAGAACAACACAATATTTTGAAAGTAATCAACCACACTTAATGGGAAAATTGAACTTCTCTGACTCTAATTCATTTAAGTAAATAAATGAAATATTGAAAATATAATTACTAGGAAAGAAAAGTACAAAGGCACTGCTTATTTCTTATAAAAATCTCTTCCAGCAGACCTTTTCATTTTTATTTGTTTCCAGTGGAAATTCTACATGAACTTCCTTTGCCCCGGACAAGGACAAAGGGGTATGCTGGACTCCTGGCGGCTCAAACTACTGGAGTGGTCATCTTCGGCACCGAAGGGAGGCTACAGGTCCTCGTAATATCACACTAGAGCCACCCATGATGCCACGCCTTTAGGTATATCTCGGATGGCACATCTTACCCGATCCGATCAACCAGAATCCGCCGCTCGGCTGCCCACGCAGGGCATTCCTCGGTGTGCTGTGCGGTATCCTAGTCGCTTCCACAATGGTGGCACTGAGCCGCGACCTCGCGTCCTATCCTGTGCAGACACGCACCGAAACAACCATGCCTAGTGAATCACTAACTACGTAGCACGCAGTAACGTAAATAACGATTCAAAAACCACAACAAACGACCGCAACAGACCGCAGTGACGTTCGCCGATTTTTTTTTTTTAAACTTTGCACCACTCTTGGGTTTCTCCTGTGTCGTGAGTGCATTTACAGGCGCAAATTCTACACACAATACACCCAGTCCTAAAACAACTACTTGCAGATCATACAAATATTTGTTCCGTGCGGAAATCGAACCCGCAACCCAATGCGCAGCAGCCGATTGTATCAGCCACTGCACTAACCATGCCGTCGAATGTATGATTTTGATATGAATTTCTGTCTTTTTAGGGTTCCGTAGCAAACGAGGAACCCTTATAATTTCGCCATGTCCGTCCGTCTGTCTGTCCGACTCTCTGTTACCGCCATTTTACTCACAGACTACTATTAATACTATGGAGTTGATATTTGGTATAGTTATGCATTCTTCAGACGCCGCCAAAGTTATAAAAAAATCAAAAAGAAGTTTTTAGGGTACGTATAGTGAGGTGCTTTTCTTACACGTATCTCATAGTGTGGGGTATCGATGAATAAGTATTTCAAAAATATAAGGGGTTGTCTTAAAAACGTTTGTGATTCAGTGTTTCGTTTATGAAATACTAAGGTTTGAAGTGGTCACTTGTGTTTTAATGAGTCCATCATCAATCATCATCTTCATCAGCCAATAGATGTCCACTGATGAACAAGGGCCTCTCCTATAAACGACATTTGGGGGGAAGGGGGAGATTTGCCAGTACTCACCACGCTTGGCTGGAGGGTTGGTGAGCGCAGAATAGCTGCTGTGCCACAGACGGGACGCCGCTGCTCAGCCCTCTAGTTTAGATTCCCTTAGTCGCCTTTTACGGCATCCATGGGAGGAGATGGACTTGTGCTATATTCTTAATCCGGACACCACGCGGATTGGTGCAATGAAAATGTGTGTTTTTACTTTTACTCTACTGGTGTACTCTCACAAAGACAATTTGTCTGTAGCCAAATTTATGGTACCAGTACAACTGTTGTTACGTTCCACGGGGATGGCCTTTGAGGGCTGAGCCACTGGTCTACCACACCACCTTTACTTCCATAAAACATATAATATTTCGTTTGGAAGGCAAGCGTCTAACAAATCTGTTACTGATTTATCGTGTATTACTGCGTTTTTTTATATCTTGACTGAAGCAGTGAACCCTTTCTTATTTAGAGATCTCATCCACGCTTTTTTTAATTAATTCAGTTTTTTGAAATAATTATATAACTTTAAAAAATTGATAATTTCTCGTTAGTCTGCATGTTATTATACCTGGCCCCGGTCAACTTTATAAAGTTTTTGATGCCTTTTTAGTGGTTTTAATATTTTTATATCGTGTAGGGTTTTTGAAGTCGGTTTCTTTTTTTGTTTAACAAGTTATATTTGTGTCTTTTTAGTGTAAATAAATCTAAGAACTTCTCCAAGTTAGGTATCAGTTTAAATCGTAACTAACCCGAGATACTAGTTATCTGAGTAGACAGTCACAACTCACGGATAACAGAGCTGATGACATAATAAACACTTAATCATATTTATTTGAAACCAATTCCAGAATATTTAACACAAATTAAATAAGAATTACTTCAATCGGTTTTCTAAACTCAGAGGTTTCGAAACTGTTAAGACATCATCTAAATAAGCGCAGTTTAATAAACCTGTTTATTGGAGCTGGTTAAAAAACTACCGAATCAAATGTAATGAAATTTATATGGGACATTTTCGAAATTATTCTGCACCTACTAAAAATTTGCTCGAATCGGTTTACTAATATCGGAAAAAGCTGCACGCGCAATCATCACTGAGATTGCTTCGACCACGTTTAAACTCATTAGACCAGTTATAAATAGTGGCACGAGATGAGGCTGTATCATGAAATGCCAATTGAAGTATATCATAACATAGTTGTTGTTGAAGACCGCAACGAAAATCGTAATAAATCATGGGGTGAAAATGTTCTGTAGTCATAGTCATTCATATCGAGGCACGACATTTTTTTTTTAAATTTGTAAAATCAAATCACTTATAATTCCATGTACATTGACATCTTCATAAAGAGTTCTTTATTCGAAATTTAAATAAATTTATAATTGGCAAACTTTCTTATTTTTTTAGCATTCAGTGTGTCCCTCGTACAAATGTTACATTTTTAATTTAAAATCTATTTTGTCATCATTAGAAGCTGAAGACCGATGACAAGAAAAAAATAAGAATGTAAAAGCATATAATATTGGTGTATATGTAGATTTATATTGTGAGGGTAGTTCTTACCGTCTAATAAAATAATCAGTCTCATATTACGCGTGTTTGATTGTACGTCGCCTGGTTCCTAAAATATTCGATATAGACTATTTGGCGACGAGTTCGTGTCGTGTTTGTGTGTATTTCTACATATTTCGGTAAAATAATGAGTGACAAGAGTGCACCGCCGGACCTTAGTAGTTTAAAGGAATTTAAATTACACGTGGACCGATGGTCGACTTACGTCAGTCGTTTGCGGGCGTGGTTCAAGATAAATGAAATCAAGAAAGAAGCATTTTCGAGATATTTAGTGGCAATCGTCGGCACAGAGCCTCTAGATCTGATTGTGGACTTATGTTATCCCGAAAAGCCGGAGGAAGTCGATTTCGAAGAAATTGTTACGCTCGTTGAAGAGCATTTGACGCCTAAGCGCTCCAAAATTGCCGAAAGAATGATATTTAGAGCATGCAAGCAGGCCGCCGGTAATTCGATTAGTGAATACCTAGTGGAACTAAAGAAACTCAGTAAGCCGTGCAAGTTTAAAGATATAGATGCGCTCAAAGAAAATTTACGCGACCAGTTTGTGTTTGGATTGGCGAGCGATCGCATTCGTCAACGTATCCTGGTCGAAGAGGACGACAAATTAACGTACAGTCGAACCACGGAACTGGCGCTGTCGCTGGAGGCAGCCGTACGAGACTCGAAGCCGGCGGACGGGAGTGCCTCCGCCGGCGCGCTCCGCAGCGACGCGGAGCCGGTGCATGCGGTGCGCGGCGCGCGCCACTCACGCGCGCCCGCGGGAGCAGCGCAGCGCCGCGGCAGCAACGACGTGCCGCGACACCAGCAGCAACGATGCCACCGATGCGATCGGTGGCATAATCCCGATCATTGTTCGTTTCGGGACAGCGAGTGTTACGTGTGCGGCGTTAAAGGTCACATAGCGAAAATGTGTCGTAATCGTAAACAAAAGCGTGTGCATCATATCAGTGAGAATGCGATTGTGGGCGACTCCGACGGGGGTCGACAGGTTCGTTCGACCGCGCGGTCGAGGTCTATCAGCTGAGTGATTGTGAGTCTAGCAGCGATGAGCATTGGGTTGTAAAAACTAAAATAAATAACATACCCATTTCAATGGAAGGTGATACAGGTTCCGCCGTTAGCGTGATTCCGATATCGACTTATAATAAATATTTTAAAGATTGTGAGTTGGTGCCATATAAGTCATCGCTTAAAATGTATAACGGTGAATTGGTGAAACCAAAGGGTAAGTTTGTCTGTTCAGTTGATATTAACGGTAAACTTATTAGAAATCTATCTTTGATTGTTATCAATAACAAATGTTGTTCGTCGTTATTCGGTCGAGATTGGATGAAAGCGTTCGGTATGCAGTTCCCACAAATTAATGAGTTAAAGATAACCTCGTGGGAAGTTCCAACGAGCCAGTATATTAACAAAGAGCTAGTTAAGAGATTCCCTGACGTTTTTAAGAACGGTATTGGTACATTTAATAAGGCGCGCATTACGCTAGAAGTGCGCGGGGATTCAGTTCCGGTGTGGCGGCGCGCGCGTCCCGTGCCACACGCGCTGCGCCCCGCCGTAGAAGCTGAGCTGCAGCGGCTGCAGCGCGAGAACATCATCACACCAGTAGACTGGAGTGAGTGGGGAACACCGGTCGTACCTGTCCTTAAAAAAAATGGTGAGGTCCGCTTATGTGGTGATTTTAAGACTACTCTAAATCCGGCTCTGGTGGATGACAAATATCCGATACCAAAGATTGAGGATATTTTTGCGTCGTTACAAGGAGGTAAACTATTTAGTAAAATTGATCTCAGTAGTGCGTATTTACAATTTTTATTAGAAACCCCGTCCAGGAAGTTATGCACGATAGTGACAATGCAAGGTATGTTTTGTTACAACAGATTACCGTTCGGAATTAAATGCGCTCCTAATAAGTTCCAACGTATGATGGATAAATTATTTAGAATGCGATTTGTAACATGTTATTTAGATGACTTAACGGTCAGCGGAGTCGATTGCTTGGATCACTGGCGAAGACTTTTAACTGTTTTTAAAATCTTGGCAGATAGTGGCCTTAGGGTCGCCGTTGAGAAATGTAGTTTCTTTCAAAAATCTATATCATATTTGGGCTATGTCATTGATGCTGAAGGACTACACACAGAAATAGCGAAAGTAGATGCAATTTTAACCACTCCGGTGCCTATCAATTCAAAGCAATTACGTGCATTCCTTGGGTTAATAAACTATTATGGAAAGTTCTTAAACAATTTAAGTAAATTATTGAGTCCCTTATACGACTTACTAAAAAAAGAAAAGGCGTTTTTGTGGACCGGGGACTGCGATAAAGCGTTCGTCAAAGCAAAAGCTACTTTGAAACAGGCGCCAGTTTTGGCTCATTTCAACCCGGCCCTGCCGACGACCCTGTCGTGTGACGCATCGCCTTATGGCGTGGGGGCCGTGCTGTCACAGCGCTGCGTCGACGGGGGGGAACGACCCGTGCTGCATGCATCGCGTACTTTATCTAGTGCTGAGAAAAATTATGCACAGATCTGTCGCGAAGGTCTAGCCGTAACATTTGGCGTAACAAAATTTCATGATTACCTTTTTGGTCGCGAGTTCACCCTAATAACAGATTGTAAGCCGTTAGCGGCGATATTTAGCGAACACAAGGGAATACCTTTGATGGCGGCTAGTCGCCTACAAAGGTGGGCTGTTATTCTTGGAGCATACCATTACAAGATAAAGTGCGTAGGTTCAAAACATAACTGTGTAGCTGACAGTTTGTCACGAATGCCTATCGCGGAGCAAGAGGTGCATAGTCGTGTTGAATCATACATACATTTTGTTGAAAAATCTGCGCCAATTAATTACAAAGAGATCGCGAAGGAAACACTAAAAGATCACATATTACAGGACTTGATAACATCTATTAAAACTAACTGGCAGTATTGCAGTGATACAAAATTGCAATCATTTTTTAAAATTAAGCAGTACCTAAATGTTGAGCAGGGCTGTGTATTATATGGCCATCGTGTTATTATACCATACAGTTTGAGGAAACGTATTCTGAGTCAAATTCATGAAACTCATCAAGGCATTGTAAAATGCAAAAACTTAGCTCGGAATTACGTATATTGGCCAGGGATCGATTCGGATATCGAGCGCATTTGTAAGGCATGCGAAGCTTGTGCACATGAGCGTCCCGCACCCCCCGCAGCCTCGTTGCACCCGTGGCAGTGGCCGCAGGAGCCTTGGTATCGTCTGCATGTGGATTTTCTTACCTTAGCTGGTAATACCATTTATTATTTGGTGGTAATCGATGCTCATTCGAAGTGGATTGAGGCGTTTCGAGTGCCGAACACTTCGGCAAAATCAACCTCCTCTAAACTGCATAAACTTTTCGGACAGTTTGGCTTGCCACATGAATTGGTTTCGGACAATGGTCCGCCATTCAATAGTAAGGAATTCAAGGAATTTCTGAATAATCTAGGCGCAAAACACATTACAGTCACACCGTATAAACCAAGTAGTAACGGAGCAGCAGAAAATGCCGTCAAAATTATAAAAAAATGTTTAAAAAAGGCTATACATGACAACATTGACCTTGAAAAGGCTTTAAATGACTTTAATTATTTATCGTTCCACGCCACATAGTATAACCGGTAAAAGTCCAGCTAGTTTAGTAATAGGGAGAACTGTGCGCACTCCTTTAGACTTGCTAAGGCCGGACACAAACGAGGTTGTCAAACGTAAGCAATTTGCGCAAATTGAACGTAAAGCTGGCTCAGACAGATTTTTTAACATTGGAGACAAAGTGTTTTTTAGGGTTTATAAAAATAATTCTTTTACTTGGGAACAGGGTACAGTCAGCGATCAGATTGGTCCGTTAACTTATTTTATTGAAAAAGGCAATAAATATCATAAGAAACACATTGATCAGTTGCAGAAAGACGACACGCAAACACTAAATACCTACGATTTCTTGTCATCGTCGACATTCGTGGATCAGTCAAAGCAGACTGAAAACGGCGATTCCGAGCCTGCGATTATAGGATCCGAGCGTTCCATTTCTCCCACAGGAGCACCATCCCCCAAGAGGGATGTTGCCCCTGCAGCTGGAACTAGCGTCGCACTGACATCCAATCTCGACGCGAAAGCCCAGTTAGTGAACAAGCAGCCCTCATTTAATACTACTCCTAAGGTTAAAAGACATAGGAAACCCATAGTCAGATACGGATTTGAGTTTGACTAAACCTTTTGGTTTCACTAAACGAGATAATGATAAACACTTGTACTTAAAGTTTTTCTTATATGGATGTGTTTTCTGTTATGTACTTTAATTATGTAATGGTGTATGTAATTATTAGGTTAACTTTTGTGAAGAAAAACAGAAAGGGAAGAGTGTGGAGATTTAGTTGAGTTTAAACTTTTTGTATCAATAATTATTATGTATTAATTAAGTACTAAGGAAACAGAGAGGGAAGAATGGTGTATATGTAGATTTATATTGTGAGGGTAGTTCTTACCGTCTAATAAAATAATCAGTCTCATATTACGCGTGTTTGATTGTACGTCGCCTGGTTCCTAAAATATTCGATATAGACTAAATATGAAAATACTTATATTGAGCAGTGGACGTTTATGGGCTGACGTTCGTGTGTGGATTTGTGTATGCGTGTGTGTATTTGTGTGTGCGTTTGTTTTGTGCGTCCGCGTGAGTATGTAAGCATGTGTTTACGTACGTGAGTGTGTGTGCATATTAAAAGTGAACCTAATAGGTAGTATGATTTTAGTTTTCAGCAGTTTTAGCAATTTACTAGTTACCAACGGTTCTTCAACCTTTATTATCCGGATTAAGATGCTATATCAAAAATGGTTGGATTTGAAACGATGGCTTTTCAATCTTTGATCTGCCTTTGAGCAACTTATAGACGTACTCGTAGTTTTGGATATGAATATTTTTTGTCATCATAAATAACACTCAAATTTAACACTACCGCCTGACCGAGTAACTTAGTCCCAATTATTTTAATTTTAATTATTTTAATTGTACTACACGGATTTGTATGCAGATTAAATTAATAAGTAGCGGCTGAGCTACTTAGTGGGGCTGTTCGGCACGTAACCGATACGCTGTCAGTGTTCACACGCATCAATGCATTTGGAGCAGAAGACAGGTCGCTCTCAAAATATTGTACCGGAGAGCGTTGCGACTTGATCGCTATATGTAAGAGACCACGCACTATTTTTCGCACTTATTTAGGTACTAAGGATATTTAGTAAACCTGATAAAGAAAATAATATGATACGAAACATTTACATTTCATTAGGACGTGTGTGGAAACTAATTGCTAGTTCATCCATCACCATCCATCAACTAAGGCTGCTCCCTCGAACTTGATCTTAGACTGTTTTATCATAAATAGCCCAACACTATATTTTGCTTTCACTTGCAATTATTTTTTATTAAAGCCTGTTTTCTAGTTGTAGTACTCCTAAAGATAACTTTAACATTGATAAAAGGATTTCTGGGAACTAACTAACTAGCACAGCTTTACAAAGTACTTCATATATTGGCTTATTTCCTATTTTACTCAAATATCTTGCAACTCTCAGTACATCACGTAAATAACGAACGCATTCAAAACCAAAATTTAGCCACCATTAAAAGCTGAGCTTCGTTGCATGAGTCCTGAGCTACCATTCTGCAGTTTAGGACATAAGCCCCGCTCAGTTTCTCTTCACAGGCTCAGGCAGGAAAATGTTTCCATATTGAATAAAGTTACCTAAGCACGTTACTATTTCTTTAAGCGTTGCTTCACACTACGATTTCTTCTGTGTCGTGGTTGCATTTACAGACACAAATTTCACGCACAATACACGCAGACCCTGTAGATTGATACCTGTAGATTATACAAATATTTGTTCCGTGCGGGAATCGACGCAGCGTCCAGGAGCGTAGCAGCTGACTGTATTAGCTACTGTCATTATAAAAACCTGAATCCATGTAGTGTTTGCATTGAGAAATACATGTGGTGTCCGGATTAAGAATATAACACCACTCCATCTCCACCCGTGGATGTCGTAAAAGGCGACTAAGGGAACCAGAGGGCAGCATTCCATATGTGGAACAGTAGCCATACCGCGCTCACCAATTAGCCTGCCAAACGTGGTGAGTATTAGCAAATTCCCCCCAAAATTATGACATATTTGTGGAAATCTATGGTGAGGCCTTTGTTCGTCAGTGAACATTCTTTACTTAATGGGATAACTACCATGAACCAAGATTAACTGTAGATGATTTATGAGCCAAATATGGAAAACAACTAGTAATGATACTTGTCATGTGCCGCAACTATAAAGAGGAAGCAAGTAATTGTTATACTTAGCCACATAATATCTGTAACAGAGGTTATAATTTAAGTTTTTAAACCATCGCGAATTTCACTCATATTAGACTATGATTTCGGGACTTTTCGCGCACAGATAAATCAAAACAATATTTTGACTAACCTCAACGTTTCGGCCAAGTTGCATTGACCGTGGTCACGAGAAGTCTTTTGTTTTGATTTATCTGTTCGTAAAAAGTCCCGAAATCCTAGTCTAATAAGAGGTTATAATTGTTACAGATTCAACATATAATCATTTAGGGATGACGCTAAAGTTATGTGTTTGGGATAACATATAGAGAGATAGCACTATATGACAACACTGGCCTAATAGACGTTATAAGTCAAGAAGCCGTCTGTCATGCCATCGTTAAAGAATGTTATGCAAGTTAAAATCCAAGTCGCGAAGCAGAACGAGTAGATACATCAATATTAGAAAGAATAGTAGTTTAGCATATCGCAATTAAAATGTAAAATAGTAGACACAATCTCTTACAAAATAATTAAAATGTAATAAAAGAGCAAACAGCCTTTCCTTTGTGTTTTATTATAATTCAGATTGAAAGAATTTTAATATATCTGTATGGACGTAAGTATTGTAATAAAAGGAACAGCGTATTTAAATAATACTTCTATAGAAATTTTAAAACGCATAATACGTACGGGAAAGCGTGGTAAAGCTTCTTGGCATACCATCCATCTATATGATAATCCTACAATCACTGGAAACTGTGTATGAAAATTTCAAAAGGATACAATGTGCATTTGAATCTTTGAAAGTATCTACTTATGCAATTTAAATTCCGCATAGCGCTGCTTCATATCGCTAAGTTATTTATGAAGAATAATGGAAATGTTTTGATATTATGCTTTAATTTTTATAGTAATGTTTTTCGCGATTATTACGCGTTGTAATAAAACTGACTATGATATAATAAAAGGATGACTAAGGTGACAAGCGTCGCTACAGATTTTGAAACGTTATTTCGCATGTCACCTTAGTCATCTTGCGACCACGGTTGCTTGCAAAGTTTTGGAAACTTCAGGGAAAACAAGAATCTATAATATACGCGTTGGAATCCGTTTAGAAGTGCTTTAATTTTCTGTTTGCCACATCGTTTTATCTTTTTTTGTCTGAGTAAATTCTTGTGGACTTCCACTGTAAAAGCCAAATTCTTATTGACTAAAACAACCACATAAAATGGTTTTCGAGTGGAGACCGCGCACCGGAAATCGCAGCGTGGGACGACCTCCAAGAAGATGGACAGATGACCTGGTGAAAGTCGCTGGGTGTCATTGGATGAGGGCGGCATGTAACCGCTCGTTTTGGAAATTTACGGGGGCCTTTGTTTAGCAGTGGAGTCCCTTAGCTGATATAATGACCGGTCAGTAAGTCAATCGGGTGGTGGTAATATAACGCTGATTAATGAACAAGCAAGATCTTATGTGAAATCAAGTGCTTTTAAGATCAGTGATAACTATGCTTAAAACCTTTTTTTGGCAGAGGAAATGTCTGACGTATACCACGCTATCCAGGGAGACTGCGTGGTTATGTGGGGCTTGCACGCATTAAAAACTACGCCGATTCAACTGCGTCCACCTTTTGATGGACCACGAGTACTGCATATGTATTACTTTCGCGGGCCATCGGGTGTTGGCCCACGTGTGTGCGCCTACCTGCATGTACGGCGATATATCTCAAACATCGCCGCAACTCGAGAGCCGTGCAATGCGGATGGCAGACTCCCCGATCTGCCGCCCGCTGGCTACTGTTAGGGCGGCATCGAGCGGACGTCATGCCGCCTGCGCCGACCTGTCCGCAACTACGTTTTTAACTATGCTTTAACCTAATCTAACCTAACCTTAAACCCTACTCTCCCCCCCCCCCCCCCCCTCCTCTCGCTCTCCCTCTGTTTACCACCTTCATTGTGTATTCATCTCATTCTCTAAGAAATTATCCAAAATATGAAGTTCCACTTCTACCGCGTGTGTACTCACACCCACCAATTTTTTAATTAGTTACAAGAATAGTTAATAGAAGTTAGTAGTATTAGATTAACTTTTGCTTTCGCCACCTGCGTTCCGTACTCATTTGTTCAAATAAACACTTATAACTTATCTCAGTATGGCTGACTTATTTCTTGAAGCATGGAACTATGCGACGGACTTTTGGGCAATGTTATTTATGCGTTTGCAAAAGTAATATTTTGTCTTGTTGCGTATCAGATACGGTATATTATGGAGATGCCATCTGCAAACTTGGCGGGTTTCGAATCAACTTAGACAAATGTTTGTTGAGGAGTTCGCGCACCTGGGCTCATGTTATATGTCTCTGTCGGGAGATTTCTACGAGCTACACTGACAATGATCGAAAGTATCGTAGATTTGACCTGATGTCTCGAGATTCTTCAGGGACTCTATGAGTGATGCTTGTTGCAGAGTCATATTAAAAGTTTCATGGTAAGTTTGTTCTTATTCATTTGTTGTTTGAAAACACGGATTATGGAATTGGATAAAGGTTTTAGGAATTGATACATCATATAATCGTACCTAGAAATCTAGGGGCCAGGCTCTTACGGCCGAAATTAATTATCAATCTAATCTCAAATCATAGAATAAAACTTGATAAATCCTCAATCAAATTCATTTCGGCCGTTAGAGAAGGTAAACGACGTCTCCGTGCTTCGAAGGCATGTAATTTTCTTTTTCTCAATTTTTGTCATCAGACGGCAGACGTTGAGCCAAGTTAGAAGCAAAGGTGGTTTGCAGAACTATGGCACATAGTTATCCACTCGCCAAATGAAAGAAATAAAGACACGAGCACTAAAATGATAAATAGTACGTATTATATGTAATATATTTTAAACCTATGTATTTGTCCGTGTGGTGTCCGGTATTCCGTGTGGTGTCCGGATTAAGAATATAGCACCACTCCATCTCCTCCCGTGGATGTCGTAAAAGTCGACTAAGGGAATCTAAACCAGAGGGATGGGCAGCAGCGTCCCTTCTATGACACGGTAGCCATACTGCGCTCACCAACCCGCCTGCCAAGCGTGGTGAGTATTGGCAAATACCCCCCAGAATGATGACACAGTTGTGAAAATCTATGGGGGAGGCCTTTGTTCAGCAGTGGACGTATAAATGGCCGATATGACTATGATGATTTGACCGTTTATATAGTATGTAGATTTTTATTTATGTATATCTTAGTATTCAATTTTTGTAATATATCTTTTTTGTACCTCTTTTCGATGCATTCTTTTCTAACCCAAAGGTTGACTGGTGGAGAATGCCATATGGCATTAAGTCCACCTTGTGTACCATCATTGCACATAAAAGTATACATAAATTAAGTAAATGAAGAACCTGTTCTTAAAATCAATACTATGTCCCTCTCATTTTATGCTGTAATCAAACAGATTCATCGTCTGACGATGTCCATGACGACGATTATATCAACCAAAAGACGTCCACTCCTGAAAAGCGGTCTCTTAATGATCACCATATCAGGCGTTCATAGGCATATTGCCATAATCACCACACTTGGTAGGCGGGTTGGTGATCGCAGTGTATTGTTATTAGCACACGGGAAGATGCTGCTGTCCATTGATATCAATCCTTCGTCGCCGTTTACACCCATGGGAGGAGAGGTGTTTAATATTCTTTGCCGGGAACAACATTGAACCATGAACCAGATATGAATAGTAGTAAGAGTATAATAATAAATAAAAATTAGGATTTATGATCAAAAAGCTACTTTTTATATACATAACTTTAAATCCTGACAGGAAGAAGGCAAGGTCCCTCTATTTATGTTTGAATAAATAGAGGACATCGTAATAAGGCAATGAAAACTATATTATTAAATTCATGGTTAATTACCACTAAAAATATATATATATTGATAGTGATACTGTATAATCTAATAATAATTACGAAATTTGATAATATCTAATATTAACAAAATTCGTAACTTTAACAAGAAACGGAAATGTACTTATCTTGTAAGTTGACGGCACGGTTGGTGCAGTAGCTGATACAGTCGGCTGCTGCGCTTCGAGTCGTGGGTTCGATTCCCGCACGGAACAAATATTTCTATGATCTGCAGGTAGTTGTTCCGGGTCTGGGTGTATTGTATGTGGAATTTGTGTCTGTAAATGCACCCACGACACAGGAGAAATCCTAGTGTGGGGTTTTTTTAAATAAAATAAGTAAAAAATGGCCTAAATCAACCAGTTAATTTGAATTTTTCTAAGAAATTGTGCGTCTAACCTTGTTTGTCCTCTGTTCTACATATTCAATGAATCTCTGAATTCTGGCATATTCCCGAATGAGTGGAAGTATGCAAAAGTAGTTCCAATATTCAAATCAGGTGAAAGAAATTTAGTTATCAATTACAGGCCAATATCTATTCTATCAACAATGGCAAAAATCTTTGAATCGGTCGTTTGTCCCGTGATCCAAAACCATTTTAGGCAGTATATAACTGAACACCAACACGGTTTTGTAAAAGAAAGATCGACTGCCACAAATTTGCTTGCTTTTACTGAAGTGCTTACTGACGCTGTAGACCGACATAAACAGATTGACGTCATTTATACCGACTTTAGTAAAGCTTTCGACAAAGTCCCTCACTCAATACTAATCAGGAAACTTAATATATATGGTATAGCGGGTAATTTTCTAAACTGGATGAGGTCTTACTTAAGTAACCGATTTTTTTATGTTGTTGTTAACGGTTTTAGATCAGACTTATTTAAAACATTGACAGGAGTTCCACAGGGCTCGCATCTTGGTCCTATACTATTCAATATGTTCATCAACGACATTACTGGTTGTTTTCAGTATTCCGATCCCTTTTTGTTCGCGGATGATCTCAAAATGTCACGTATAATAAACTCTGACTTAGATGTTTCTCTGCTTCAACAAGACATAGATAGGTTACACACATGGAGTATCGTAAACGGAATGAACCTAAACACTGACAAATGTTACCATATTAAATTCACCCGGAAGATTACTTACATAAACTCGTCTTATAAAATTGGAAATGATCAGATAAGTGAGGTAGAAATTATAAGGGATCTTGGCGTCATATTGGACAAAAAAATTACCTTCCTACCTCACATTGAGAACATAATTAGAAAAGCGTCTAGCATGTTGGGATTTGTAATCAGAAATGGCAAGATTTTTCGTAAATCGCATACTAAAATCGTGTTATTTAATGCGTTGGTTCGCAGCCAACTTGAATACTGTCCTACAGTTTGGAGACCACACTATTCCACACATATCCTTAGGCTGGAACGTATTCAGAAAAGGTTTCTGTGGCACCTATCTTATTCTGAAAGGTTACCAAAGAAGTTCAAATACGCAGAAAGACTTGCACACTTTAAAATGTCATCACTAGAGAAGCGTAGAACACTAATAGATCTAATATTTTTATTTAAATTGCTCAACAACAAAGTCGATTGCCCTAAAATATTGTCTAAGGTAATGTTTAGAGTCCCACGACGTACACCGCGAGCACCAATATCATCACTAGTTCCACCCTTTCGTAAAACAGTTCTGGGTTTTAACTCACCTATTCCAAGGCTAAGTAGAGCACTCAATGAATACACTGGGTCAATTGATATCTTTACCTCAACGCTTGGCGCCTTTCGTAAATACTTGATCGAAACAATACCAGACAGCTTATAATTTTATTTGAAACTGTGTGTCCTACTGTTCACTAACTCATAAAAGTCATAAATCATCATCATCTGATCAAACAAAGGGATGTTCGCTGCTGGGCAAGGGCCTCATGGACCATGGATTTCAGCAACTGTGTCGTCGTTTTGGGAGGAGTTTGCCAGTGCCGGCCACGCTTGGCGGCGGATTGTTGGGCGCAGTGTGCCTGCTGACCCGCAGAGGGCACGCGGCTCCGCATACCTTTGGTTTGGATCAGATGGAGTGATGCTATATTCTTAATCCGGACACCACACGAAATCATGTGAATTAATCAGTTCATACATAGGTTTTTAATATTTCAAATCATTTTTATTATATAAAACAGCATACTTAGAGCATGCAGTATTTACTTGTAATTAGTTGTGCAGTTAGATTTAAGATATAAAACGAATGTTCCTGTTCTTTGTTATTAATATTGTAACAACTGTTGGTAAACCTATACAATAAAATAAAATAAAATAAAACACATTTACATCGGGGCAGTATATTGACAGTCGCGTGACGTGTCGCTGAATTCGTGGTCAGTTACAAATTAAGGGGATTACATCGCTCAAATCGCAAAAATTGCGTAAGTTTAAAGGATTTATATTTTATAATTGAGATGGTTGATTATCCTTGATTATCCATATGAGCTTAAACGCATTTAAATCTCCATAGACATACAAAGACAACCGTGTACAATATTCTAATAAAATATAATCGACTTAACTGTCAGCAATATAAAAGTATGCAGGCACTATATATCAAAGCATTATTAACAAAGGGAAAATCTGGTGTAAATCTGAGAAAATCCTTCGCGGAGACGGCCCAAGGCGCTCAAATAGGATCAGGTCAGGCTTTGTAAGGACGGCTTATCGGCAGCTGGGCTCCATGCATATTAAAACCACCTGCAGAACCCGCAAGTTGAGCCAGACAGAATATTCTATTAGTTTGGAAAGAGTCACGCGGTGGCGGCGAATGGACAGGATGAATTATTTTATTTCGAAGTAAGAAATTTTCACCTCGATATAAAATGTAGGTACTGCAAAAATAGCTACTAAAAAGTTCTTCTTACTTGTGGACTAATGTATATATATATATATACGGTGTTAATATTTGCATGCGTTCAACAGCATGCAAATATTAACGCCGTATATCGTTTTTACAGCACAGACCAACCAACCTCCAAAAACAACTTGAATATATCTATATATTTGAAATATACGCATATTGTATCCCGTATGATAACCACCATTACCTGTGTGTGCGTGTGTGTATTAGTATTGTATTGTAGTGTATCAGGTTATTTTTGTTCCCAACTTTAATATGAAACTATTCCATATAAAAACATAGGTATTTGTCCTAATCGAAGGATAGAACTGGAATACTGGTACCGTTCAAGCCACTATAATATAAAAAAGCTTTACACGACTGCTAGTTCCGAGCTCATTTATGCGTATGATAGTATCATTTTCATATCAGAATATCATTAGGAACTGAAGATATTACCGTTACAATTGTAATATACATTTTATGAGTTGTTGTACTAGTCATTGTTGGTACTAGACTGGAAATAAAATGTTCTGATGCAACTGCTTCCTTGCATTTATCGCATTGCGATTAATAAGTTTTTTTTTTCTATTCACTTTTTTAAAGATAACCTAATGTTTCCCTAACGCCCGTTCAATATATCGGTATATTATAGTTACATAATATTTTGCAGTGGATGTTTAGGGACTGACTGACTCAAGACCAACGGAATTCTTTTATTGTTTACTAAAAGAGTGCAACCATAACCTACCTTATTCAGGCAGACAATAAGTGCGTTCTTACAGCGGACTGCACTATAGTAGACCTGTACTAGCACTACTTGAAACACGTGATAACTTTTTCATCATTTCAGCCGACTAAAAACCACTGCTGGATACAGGTGTGTTGTGTGCTCATAGGGAGTTTACACAGTCGCCACGCTTGGCGATGCGATCGCAGTTTGACGGCCGGTCGGTGCAGTGGCTGATACAGTCCGCTGCTGTGCTCTGGATCGTGGGTTCGATTTCCGCATGGAACAAATTCGATTCGATCTGCAGGTAGTTGTTCCAGGTCTGAGTGTATTGTGTGTGGAATTTATGTCTGTAAACGCACCCACGACACAGGAGAAAATCCAGTGTGAGGCAACGATTTATAAAAAAAAAGTTGAGTTGTTAATGTACTCGAAGAACGCTGCTGCCCATCCCCCGTTTAATCCCAGTCGCCTTTTACGTCACCCACAGGATGAGATGGGTCGGTGCTCTTCGTAGCTGACACCACGCGGCCTATGGTCAAAAAGCTTACCATTAGATACCAAAGTGAGTTACATAAAAGGAGTTTCACAAACTCCTTTTCCAAATCAGCAGTGCTACTCTGTAAGAACTCACGAGCAAACTAATTTCTGAATCCGCAGTTAAATCTCTAATTTTGTATTGTTTTCACTACGTTGCACTTTTCTCTCTCTTCTGATTCAGAAGTGAATTTGCTAGTGAGTTCTCATAGAATAGGACTCAGGATATAAACGTTTGTAGTTTTCTAGCATGTACGTTCATTTTCCCAGAAAAATGTTTCACACAAAAAGATCTAGAAATTTTCAGCAAAATTTAAAATTTCCTCATGGCTTCTTTTATAAAGAGGAATCCAGCAAGTGGCTCTTTATATGCTAAGTGATGGAACTCAGCAGCAACAGGACTGCGCTACTGTATTTACACAAATGTATAATATATAGGTATACTTACCTAGTTCTGTAATGTTTTGTCATCGTCAGTATTAGTGTAGAGTCTACGTTGGTTATGCAGCCAATATTTTCCTTAATTATACGATCAACATAATCTGCCATAATTTTATTAAATATATAATAATTTAATTTTAAATTTGTACATAATTCAATTCAAAATTCACACTGCCGTGTGGTGCCGGCTCAGAATGCCACCACCCCATCTCCTCCCATGGGTGTCGTAAAAGTCGACTAAGGGATTAGCCGGAGGATGGGCAGCAGCGTCCTTCGAGTACATTAACAACTCAACTGCGATCGCCAACCCGCCTGCCAAGCGTGGCGATTATGGCAAAACCCCCCAATGAGCGAGAACACATCCATACCGGTGGTTGTGGTGATCTTTGGGGGAGGCCTGTGTCCAGCAGTGGACTTCACTCGGCCGAAATGATGATGATGACATAATTCACTATAATGAATTCTTAACTTTCTAATAGTATGATTTAAAAATATCGGACAAACAAGGTGACATAAAATGAACCCAGGTATTTATTTGATAATGCACTACTTGACTGTACTCAATAAATCTGTGATGATGTAATGCTATACATTTGTTTTCGCTTGCATTATTCACATGGACTTGTCTTGGTGAAAGGACGCAAAAGTTGCAGGGAATATCTGCTCTCTATACATGACTATGAAAAAGGATAATTTTGGTGCAAACAGTCCCTGATCTGCCGAATTTTACCTGGAGACTTTTTAATATGTGGAATTGCTTAAATTAAATAATAACCTAGTCTTTGCAATAACCTAAGCACTATAGTTGTTTATTTCAAGTAACTATATTATTAGAAATGAATATAACCTATTGACTATGTATTATCATTTCAACTTTAACCTCAAACTTGTAAAGAGCTCAGTTATCAGAGACAGATAAGTGGTCAAAGAGTGCTTATCTAATTATTTATATATCAAAATACATACTTTTCGTAAGATTGTACGAATACATACATCAAACATCAGCGCGTGAACTTCCACTGGTGAACATGAGCTTCACTACAATAAGCGGTTAGGGGATATTGCCATGCAGGCACTTGGCAGGCAGGCTTGATAATTGTATGCCATAAATTATAGTTTCTTTTAGTGTCGTAACTTTTCTCCTGTAAAACTATTAAATGTATTCGAATGGAGTGGAGTCACTATTGGATCACAAGGTTCTTTGATTACCAAAGTCAGAAAATATATGCGTGACATTGCGTACGAGGGCCACACAAAAGATTTAAAAAATCTAAAAAGGGATTATGTAGTTAGCTGTTTATATTTTTATTGTTTTTGGAAGTAGGGTCAGTTCCTTTCTCAGGACCAGCGCATGCGATGGAACCATTGTCTGAGGCTGTGAGCAGTTTTTTCGAACGCAGCCTCTTCTTCTTTTTTTCGAACGGCATCTTCGGGGTTCATAGAGCAAATTCCTCGGAGTTTAGCTTTTGGGGAATAAATAAAAATCTCATGGTGCCAGGTCGGGACTGTAAAGAGGGTGACTCACTAATTCCACACCTTCCATAGACAAATATTCAATTGTCCGTTCGGCGGAGTGAGCTAGAGCATTGTCATGATATAGGAGGATTCAGGTTCTTGGGTGCTACTGTCGAACATTTTCCAAGACAACCGGTAAACAATGACTAACATCATTCTTCTTTGATCATCTAGCGTAATTGTCTCGAAATGACCAATGCGTCCAAAGAATGAGGGAATTCTCTGTTTTCTTTGGATTCTGCCCTTCTTTACTTTTGTTACCAAATCTTCGAATGGAAATATCTAGTGGGCAGATTGTCTTTTGGCTTCGGGCTCGTAAAAGTATATCTAGTTTTCATCACCTGTGAAAACTGGATGTATTTATTAAACACAGCATTCGAGTCACCTCCGTTATACGTGGCACCAATCCAAACGACGGCGTTTTTGATCTTTCGTCAAATTATGAGGCATCCGTCTGGTCCAAATTTTTCTGTCGCCTAAATGCCTAAACTTGCCCAGATCTGTTGATATGTCCACTCTTTTATTAGCTTCTATCATTATCAACACAACACTCACGTTATCTTCAGTGATCGCCGTAGAAGGACGTCCTTCCCACAAATCATCAGTGAGATTTTATAAGTAACAAGCTGCCCGCCCCAGCTTCGCACAGGCGCCACCTACCGGGTCCAATTGTAAATCTAAACCATCCAAGGACCCACTCAAACATACACACAAAATTTCATCAAAATTGGTCTAGCCGTTTAGGAGGAGTTCAGTGACATACATACGTACTGAAGAATTATATATATATAACCAGCTGGGACCCGCGGTTTCACCCGCCCATTATTTCGTTGGAATTATAGTGGGGCCATCTGTCAAAGATTGGTCATACCAACTCAGAAACCTTTATGGGATCATGTACAACACTTTGCTGAAGATCATGACATGATCAAATGTATAGTTTACTATTATATAAAGGACATACACACAAACATTCATTTTTATATATACAGAAGATGTACACTCGACTTAAACGGCAACTTAATGGCGATTCATGTGCGGATCAGAATTTGATTATCACTTGCGTTCATGGTGAAGAAAAACATCGTGAGGAAACCTGCACACCTGAGAGTGCTCCAAATGTTCTCAATGTCGTCCGCCAACCCGCACTTGGCCCGCGTGGTGGACTTAAAGCGTTACCTTTCTCATCGTGAGAAAAGGCCCGTGCCCAGCAGTGGGATAGTAATGGGCTGATTAAATATTATGAAGTACGTTAGGCATTGACCGTGTGGTCTCAGTAAATAATAGAGCACACCACACACGTGATGACGTTCTTTCTTTCTTATTCTTCATATATTTGTATTGCTTACAGATAGTTATTCGTGTTTGGGTCTTTATTCATGTGAGACTGAAAACTACGGAACTACTTTAAAAAAGTCACTATTAATATATATAGTATTTAGTATAGTTAATATATCTTGCTTGCCGTGTGGTGCCGGCTCAGAATACCACCACCCCATTTCCTCCCGTGGGTGTAGTAAAAGTCGACTAAGGGATTAGCCGGAGGATGGGCAGCAGCGTTCTTCGAATACATTAACAACTCAACTGCGATCGCCAACCCGTCTGCCAAGCGTGGCGATTACGGCAAAACCCCCCATTGAGCCCACAGCACAGCCATATCAGTCGTTGTGGTGATCTTTGGGGGAGGCCTGTGTCCAGCAGTGGACTTCATTCGGCCGAAATGATGATCTTTGTCTATAAGGAGGCCTATGTCAAATCGTTCAGTGGATGTTCACAAATTAAAAATAATTATTTCATACAAGAAACAAAATGTTTAAAAATGTATTTTTTACCAGGTTTACCATTATTGCGATTAGGGAATGTTATTAAAATAAACAGCCAAACATTTTCACATTTTGTATATTTGCGTATTTTGAAACGTCATCGTATATAAACTTTTTTGTTTATGACAAGCTATTTCTAAAAACCATATTGAACGTATTTCATAGTTTGGGAACTCTGCAATCGCTCTTCTTTATAAATATTAATATTTATAGACAATATTTAGGGTAATAATGGGATACACTTGGGATAAAATTCATTACAGATCCCACCTGTATAATTAAGATGGTAAAATATATATTTATAAAAAATCTATTTCAATTATCGGCGTCAAGTACGTTATTAGGTTTGATTGTATAATAATAGTACTAAAATATAGGCAATAAGAATTATATTTTGTTATCACACAAATCAGTCTTTTTTCTGCTCGGCGTTTTTGGCCTTGAAGTCGTTGATCTGAAAATAATACAATAAGTTCATAAAAAAATTAAAGAAAGTTGACAAGAACCTGACGTTATAGGCAAGTACTGATCATAGCCCTTCGTATCCAGTTTAAGATTCATCGACAAAATTAAGATTACTCTCTTATTGATGATGGCTCCGCAAGAAGAAGAGAATACTTTATCCGTTTCTCATTAAGATATTCAACTGAATTGTTATACAGTTGTCCGTGTGATGTCCGGATTAAGAATATAGCACCGCTACATCTCCTCCCGTAATTTTCGTATAAGGTAGGTTTAAGGGACTCTAAACTAGAGGGAAAGGCAGCAGCGTCCCTTCTGTGGAACAGCAGCCAATCTGCGCAAACTAACCCGCCTGCCAAGTGTGGTGAGTACTTGCAAATTTCCCCAAAATGACGACATGCATCATGTAACCGGTAATTTTTAGGGGAGACCTTTGTTCAGCAGGGAATCTCCTTTGACTGACAAGATGAAGCAGAAGATGAAAATGGTAATACGTTTCAACCAACATACTTGTTATAATAATAAATACCAATTATCAAGTTAAATTTAATAAAAACTACCAGCGTATTAAGAACCACCTCCTGTTAGAAGTCAGTTAAAAATAAGGGCCCCGTATTGGCTGTTACTGCCTAATCTTTCCGCATTTATCTAAACCAATAGATATGAAATTGAACTAGGTATGTGAAATATATTTTATTTGTGGGATATTTAGTCTTTCTATGCAATTTATTACAGATGCCTTTGTTTTCTGGTCGCCTCAAAATAAAACATATGAGTATGCATATATAGTGTCTATGACTGATTTTTAAATAATCATAGCGATCTCAATTTAGCATTTTACAAACCCCAAAAATATAGCACCACTCCATTTCCTCTCGTGGATGTTGTAGGTGACTAAGGGACTCTAAACCAGAGGGATGGGTAGCAGCGTCCTTTCTGTGTCTAACCTGCCTGCCAAGCGTGGTGAGTACTAGTAGATTCTCCCTAAGACGATAAAGTTGTGGAAATCTATGGGGGAGGCCTTTCTTCAGCAATAGACATCTTTTGGCAGATATGATGATAATGGTGAAAACCTAAAGCTAGATTGTATACTGAGTGTATACTACAGCCCGAATAAAAAAGCTCAAGCTGTAGGTCAGCAAGCTTTGCAGATAACTATGTTTGATATATCTCTACGAGATAGAATCAGCAAACGGAAGATCCATAGACATTTTTTTTTAAACTACGCCCTACACTACAATTTCTCCTGTGTCGTGGGTATAGTTTACAGACATAAATCCCATATGCACAATCAACGGTCTCCAACGAGATGGACAGCCGACCTGGTGAAGGTAGTTGGGAGTCGCAGGATGCGGACGGCATGTAACCACTCGTTGTGGAAATCTAAGGAGGCCTCTGTTCAGCAGTGGACATCCTTGGCTGATATGACGATAATGATGATGTATACTGACCACTTTATCCAAACTAGTTAACGCTTCATTCATTTTTTCTTTTAAAACTTCAGGTAATTTTGCCGCCCCTTCGGTAAACATTTTGGTAAATTCAGCGATATTATCGTTGATTGTGGCCTGGCTGGTTACGGCAGGTTCAGGAACATCGCGTTTCACGAAAGCATGAGTCTGCGTGAATCAAAAAACATATAATCTTATTAATGTATTGCTTTTGTTGAAGATCAACAGCTGCTCTTCGATATTAATTTAAATAAATAAATAAAATATCTGATTAGATAGATATATCAATACAGTAAAATATTTTACCACCCCTCCATTCAAGTGCTGGATGTAACGAATAACATAATCAGAATACAGGAATCAGACCCGTTTAGGATATCGTATTGAAAGTAATGAAAAAAACTTAGGCAAAAAATTATTATGTACTTGATTGTATAAAACGAACTGATACTTACACTGACTAGGCAGACAGCCAAAAGGACAATCAACAACTTGTTCATATTGAAAGGATTATCTTGGACAAGTTCACGACTCAACAACACAAAGTAAACTGAGGCGTCCAAGCCAGCCAACCTTTTTATCTTGATGTTCGTCGGAAGCCGATATTTGCCGAACTTATCGTAATGACCCCGAATCGTTTGTTATATCAAATTAATAAATAAGTAACAACACTAATTTCCGAAGACTTCGGACCGTCCGTCGTCGAAACTGATTCAGCAGATAAATTTTAACGTGTTCCAACGGACCCTTTACACGATACGAATCAATAAATCTATTTCACAACATATATTAATATACTTTATATGTTTTCTATTCATTTTAAGAGATGTCAATAATTATACTATGATTGACATCGTGTTATATTTTACAAATTCTATATTTTTCTGTACTCTACTTATTTTATTTTGAATGTTAATTATTTTTTATTACATTGTTATATGTAGATAAATATGAGGTAAAAAACATTTATTTGACCACAGATACATGTGATACAATTATGTTATTTGAAATAATAATAGATCTAAAGAAAAATGTAACTTGCCTTTTTAATTGTGTTTATCTTAAATCTGTATATTTTCATGGTGTGTCCCATGTCCGTATCAAATAGATATCCAGCTCAGCATAATGCCGGGCAGTGATGCCGGGCGCTGATTTTCAGCTGGAGCCCATAGTAACACACGGATGCCAACCAGTAAGAACGAATAAGAAGAAGTTAAATAAATTGATGTAATAATTTTACATAAATATTGATTTTTTTTCTGCTGATAAAGATTATATCGTATAAGTTATATTGGTTTATGTTTTTAACAAGATTATAAGTGTAATTTGTTTATTAAAGTTCCTCACTGTTGTATTTTTTTTTATAAAAATCTAACATATCTGTGCGTGTTCCATTCTGTATTCGCACTCTATTACCCGTGAAACAATGCCAAGCGTGGCGATTATGGCAAGACCGCCCAATGAGCACACTACACAAATCCATACCGGTCGTGGTGGCAATCTTTGGGGTAGGCTTCTGTCCAGCAGTGGACGTTTTTCGGCTGAAATGATGTTTAATTTTTTTTTCCAGGTTTATCATTACTGCGATTAAGGAATGTTATTAAAATAAATAGTTAGACATTTTTACTTTTTATATATTTGAATATTCACACGTCATCATATCAAAACTATTTCGTTTATAACAAGCGATTTCTAAAATCAAAATTCAAGCGTTTTACATAGTCAAGGAACTCTACAAATGGATCTAGGAATATTATAATATATATTATATTTAATATTTAGGGTAATAACTAATAACATCACATATGATAAAATTCATAACAATATAATTAAAATGCGAAGTAGTAAAGTATAAATTTAGAAAAAATCTATTTCAATTATTGGCATCAAGTACCTCATTAGGTTCGATTTTAAAATAATATCACTAAAATGTTTTGAAACCTTATCAAATAAATTTCTTCTGCTCGGCATTTTTGGCTTTCTGTAAAATCTGTAGAAAAAACAAACCGTTTATAAAACAATACAAAAATTACAAGAACCTAACATTTTACACAAGTACTGATGTATGTATGTACTATATAGTTTGAGATCCATCGAGAAAATTAAGATCCCTCTCCGATTGGTGATAGCTCCGCAAGAAGAAGAAAATACTTTATACATTTGCCCGTGTAATGTGCAGATAAAGAATATAGCACGACTTCATCTCCTCCCGTAAATGTCGTATAAGGTACCTCGAAGGGACTCTATAACATATATAAATATAATGATGTGTAGTCCGCCAACCCGCACTTGGCCCGCGTGGTGGACTTAAAGCGTTACCTTTCTCATCGTGAGAAAATTCCCGTGCCCAGCAGTGGGACGGTAATGGGCTGATTATATATTATTAAGTACGGTAGGCATTGACTGTGTGGTCTCAGTAAAGAATAGACCACACCACACTGGGTGAAGTAAAAGGCAACTAAGGGGTTGATATTGGGAGGATGGGTAGCAGCATTCTCCAGTGTGCTAATAATAACATACTACGATCACTAATCCGCCTGCCAAGTGTGGTGATTTTGGCAATATCCCCTATGACCGCTCATTATTATGATAATGGGAGAAAAAGGATGGCTTTCTTTGGCAATGGACGTTTACTGCTGAAGTGGTGACGTCCTTTCTTTCTTCTTCATATATTTGTACTGCTTACAGATAGTTGTTCGTGTCTGGGTCTTTATTCTTGTGAGATTGAAAACAACGGAGGAAATAAAAAAATAACACTGTTAATATATGTAGAATTTAGTATAGTTAATATATATTTGTCTATAAGGAGGCCTATGTCAAATCGTTCAGTGGATATTCACAAATTAAACATGATTATTTCATACACGAAACAAAATGTTTAAATATGTCTTTTTTTACCAGGTGTACCATTATTGCAATTAGGGAATGTTATTAAAATAAACAGCCAAACATTTTCACATTTTGTATATTTGCGTATTTTGAAACGTCATCGTATATAAAAGCTCTAAGGGACTCTATAACAGAGGGAAAGGCAGCGGTCCTTCTGTGGCACAAGAATCCAATCCGCCTGCCAAGTATGGTACAGGCAAATTCCCCGAAAATGACAACACAAAGCATGTAAACGGTAATTTAAAGGGGAGGCATTTGTTTAGCAGTGGGCTGATAAATCTTTTGGCTGATAAGATGAAGCAGAAGATGAAACTGATATGTAATAATAAGTACAAATTATCAAGGTAAATTGCACGGCACAACCAACGGCATGGTTGGTGCAGTGGCTGATAAACTCGGCTGCTGCGCCCCAGATCGCGGGTTCGATTCCCGCACGGAATAAATATTTGTATGATCTGTAGTTAGTTGGTCCGGGTCCGGGTGTATTGTGTGTGGAATTTATGTCTGTAAACGCACCCATGACACAGAAGAAATACTAGTGTGGGGCAACGTTTAAAAATGCTTCGTATTGGCTATTATTTCCGAATCTTTCTGCATCTATCTATACCAAACGGTATTATAAATATAAAATTGAACTAGATGTATGAAATATATTTTATTTATGGGATATTCGATCTTTGTGTGCAAGGTCGAGGTTAGTCAAAATATTATTTTGATATTAATCTGTGAGCAAATAGACCCGATACTGTCTTAAAATCAATTTATCACAGATGCTTTCGTTTTCTGATCACTTCAAAAATGTATAAATGTATTAGTGTATACGACTGATTTTTAAATAATCATAGCCATCTAAATTTAGCAACTGACAAAACACAAAATTATTGTAGCGAAACTAAGTATTAAAAAGAAAAACAAATATTCCAAAATTATCAAACAACTAATTTATTTATTTTAATTTAGAATATAGCACCAGTCCATTACCTCTCATAGATGTCGTAAAAGGCGACTAAAGGACTTTAAACCAGGCAGATGGACAGCAGCGTCCCTTCTGTGGAACGTAGCCTCTCTAAGATGACGACACTATTGTGGAAATCAATGGGGGAAGCCTTTCTTCAGCAATAGACATCCTTTAGCTGAGATGACGATGATGGTGAAAACCTAAAGCTAGATTGTATACTGAGTAGTATAGAGACTAGGGGCCTAATAAAAAAGCTCAAGCTGCAGGTCAGCAAGCTATGCAGAGAGGTATGCTTGATGTATCTCTACGAGATAGACTCGGCCAAGGGGAGATACATAGAAAAGTTTTTTTACAACACTACGATTTCTCCAGTGTCGTGGGTGCAGTTTATAGACATAAGTCTCACGTGCACAAATAACGGCCTCCAACAAGATGGACAGACGACCTGTTGAAGGCAGCTGGAAGACGCAAGACGCGGGCGGCATGCAACTGCTCGTTGTGGAAATCTAAGGAGGCCTTTATTTTGATTTGATGATGATGATGATGAATGTATACTGACCATTTTATCGATGTGTGTTAGTATTTCGAATAAAGGTGTCTTGAAAAATTCAAGGCGTTTGGCCACCTCTTCGGTCCTTTTTTTGGTAAATTCAGAAGTATTATCATTGATTGTCGTCTGGCTGGTTACGGCAGGTTCAGAAACATCGCGTTTCACGAAAGCATGAGTCTGTGTGAATAAAAAGAAAATTAAATCTTATTAATATATTGAGTTATTTGCCATAATCGCCATGCTTCGCAGATGAGTGGGCGATCGCAGTTGAGATGTCAATGTACTCGAAGGGCGCTGCTGCCCATCCTCCGGCTAATCCATTAGTCGACTTTTACGACACCCACGGGAGGAGATGGGGTTGTGGTATTTTGAGCAGCGGCACCACACGGAAATATAAAAAAGTATCAAAATTGACATCTAGAAAACTTAGCCGGGATCACGGTAGACGACACTGGATACACCTATTAAACGTATGAACAATTACAGGAGGGACTTTTGTGAATATGTTTCTACAACTGTTAGATGACAATAAAAAGTATAGTAATTATTTTTATTATTGTTGCAAAATTACATAACGAGATCGGAACTCAAGCCAGGCGCCTCAGATTCTAACACTAGATGCTTACGGCTATCGGAACATATTAATTTAAAGCCAATTTTTGCAATCGTATGAAACTGGCCAAGATCTACGACGGAAATAGTTCTGTCTCATGTAGTGACAGCATTGTGCGAACTCTGTGGTGTGCGTACTGTGTTGAGACACAACTTATACATACAGACGTTTACGGACTGTACCGTGTGTTCACAGCAATACAAACCTTAACGTGCTACTGTGCTTATGAATGCTTACTGTACGTGATTATTTAAAATGAACTAATACTTACACTGACTAGGCAGATAGCCAAAAGGATAATCAACAACTTGTTCATATTGAAAGAATTATCTTGGACACGTTCACGACTCAGCAACACAAAGTTAACTGAGGCGTCCACTTCAGCAAACCTTTTTATCTTGATGCTGGTCGGAAGCCGATATTTGCCGAACTTACCATAATGACCCCGAATCGTTTGTTCTAGCAAATTAATTAATAAATGAGTAACAGCACTAATTGCCGAAGACTTCGGGCCGCCCCGGCTTTGCACGGGCAGGTACATGCAAACCCGATTGCATTGACATCTACCGGGTCCAATCAATTCAGTCAACTAACTACCTTATACCGCCATCTTAAAATCTTATAAACTAACAAATAATTATGACTCTTTGTCAGATAATGAACAAATAATTCGCAATGAAATAATATTGCGATTATAATGAAACACTTTTAAACGGATTCTATCGCGTTTATTTTAGATTTTTGTTTTTCCTGACGTTTCGAACAGTTTGCAGGGTTCGTGGTCGCAGGATGACTTTATTATTTTAATATCAGGATTCTAAACTGGTGGTACCTGCCAGCCATCTTCTCTATTAAAATTAGGATGTTTTTTAATTTCAATAGTCTCACGAAATATTTTCTAAAAAAATAACTGTGTTCAGTGTTCTAGAAAATGGTTGGGTTTTCTTCGTTTCGATCAACCTCAAGTCCTAGCGAAAGAGAACCGATATGTACCAAGAATGTTTCGTGAGGCTATTGAAATTAAAAAACATCCTAATTTTAATATGGCTGGCAGGTACCACCAGTTTGGAATGTTGTTATTAAAATAATAAAGTCCCAAACCAAATACCACACTAAAAAACATCAAGACACTGTGAGTGATTACTGCGTGCATCAAAATAATTTTTGATTATAATTGTACGGTAGATAAAAAAATAACTTTTTTAAATCTGTAACGGCGCATGTCACCTTAGTCATTCTGCGACCACGAACCCTGCAAAATGTTCGAAACGTCAGGAAAAACAAAAATCTAAAACATACGCGATAGAATCCGTTTAAAAGTGTTTTATTATAAGGTGTAAAACTCGCGAAAACCTAAGACATTATTAATATTGTGATTCTAAATTGAGATATAAACTATCCTATCTTTTAAGTTCAATAAAATTGCACACAGTTCGCAAAATTTTAGTAAAATTGGTTCAGTAGTTTAGGAGTCCATAGCGGACAAACAACGTGACACGTAATTTATATATATTAAGAAGATATATATTATAACATTAGATTAATAATAGTTATTATTATTTTGTTTTTTTAAAGTCATATTCGATATTTAACAATAAATAAATCCAATTGCGATTCATTATTATCGGGCCAATGTTATGTGGCGTTTGACGCTGCATGCCGAGATACAGGTTTCCACCTAGTTCAGCTGTAGATGCTTCCCTTTTCTTTTTTTATTACTGTAAATACTAGCACTATAGTCTTACTAATTTATGTTGTGAAACGTCTTGAGTCAATGAATATTGTAATTTACTACTATAAAACAGTAGCCATACTTCGCTTATTAACCCATCTGCTAAGCGTCGAGAGTACTGGACAATTCCCCCCAAAATGATGACACGTTTGTGGAAATCCATGGCGGAGGTATTTTTTAGCAATGGACTACATGTGGCTGATATGATTTTATTATTTAAAAGATAATATATGTATAGATGTCTAATGTCGTGACCTACTTGAATAATAAGGCAACCAGACAAGTAATTTATCTGTAAATCCTTAGTCTTATCATGCTCTGCTGGATGTAGGTAAGCCTTCTCATATTCACGCCATTGTCTTCTATCTGGTGTTCTCCGATGATGTCCTCTTTCTTCATTATGACCGACAACGACAATGTACGGGCGGCACGCAAACACATTAAAAAAATATTTTCTTTTGTAGCCGTCTGATGAACCCAAGCTTAATTGAACTTTAATATATTATACTGAAGATTGTAGTTATATCGCAGTCCATAATCTCGTTCCATCGTAGATCTCATCCATTGCTTACCATCTGACGAGATTGATGTCAAAAGCTAAGACCCACTCACGTTTTTTTGTAATCATTCAGCTATCCAACACCGTGGATACAATTTATGCGATTTTGTGCGAACTATCACTCTAGTTAGACCATCGGAAAAACCCAGTGGTCAGACCAATTCCACTATCAGACTAATCGAAATAATCCTAACGAATTGTAAGCAAAACATGTTTATCGTATAACTTCTGTTGTGATTTCATATTAATTTTGTTATATAAATACTTCAACAATGTTATCAACAGTATTGCTGATAACAGTGTGTAATCTTGCTACCGGCTACTGGACTATTCATTAATTTTGTTTAATTGACGTGATAAGTATGTCATGCTCACTAAAGTATCTTGCTTATGGTGGCGTCGTGTATGGGGCCGCTCAGTTGCTCTGCAATATGATCGATCTGAGCGACGCCGATGCATATGTCATGCTCGTGAACGAGTTCCGTCAAGCTGAGCGATACCAACTGCTATGACAATTTTATCATGAGCTTAATAAATATTAAAATCTGCCTTGTACTAAATACTAGACTTTGTGAAGTTTAGACTAATTTCTCCTACAGTGTCCTCACATAACCTTCATTTCGAGAACAACGTAGTTAAATATTGTAACATATTATGATTTAAGGGCATTACATTGCCCAATGATGACCTTGATGATTTGGTCTCTAAACTAGTATTTGTTACTTTACCGTCAATTATAGATAAACTACCTTACTACAACAAAAGGATCTAAAGATCAGGCAAAAACACAGATGTGGCGCAGTGTTGTCATTATTTTGCCTATTTTGTATACTCTCTCTGAGAGACCCGAATACATTCTTTAATAATAAAATAGTTACAATGATGAGTTTCAGTTTATTTACTATTAAGTGTTACGATATTATACAAAATACATTCTGAAGGTTTGATGATGATCAGCTAACTGCTTACCGGATCCCAGTGATGGAACTAGTTAGGATGACTTAGCTTCCAACATTTTTACGTAGTACTGACGAACGAAATACTAAAGTAAAGTAAAAGCAAAAATAAACAGCTTAGAAATAATGTAAGTAGGTACTCAGCATATTTTTTTCACAGCTCGGGCACGGTTCCCTTTACATTTATGTTCATATTTAGGCATTGTCAGGCTTACTCTATTATAAGTTCAAAACCCAAATGAAATTACAATTTTCATCACTTCAGCCGAATAAAGTCCACCTGGACATAGGCAGAGATCAAGATCACCACAACGACCGATATTGTGTGTTGTGTGCTCATTGGGGGGTTTAGCCATAAACGCCACGCTTGGCAGGTGGGTTGGCGATCGCAGTTGAGTTGTTAATGTACACGAAGGACGCTGCTGCCCATCCTCCGGCTTTAGTCGACACCCACGGGAGGAGATGGGGTGGTGGTATTCTGAGCCGGCACCACACGGCGAATTAAATATATTTACAAACTTAATTTATATATTTACTTTACGTAATTGTTATATCTGTACTATTTATTATATCTGTACTATTTACAATAGGCTTTAATTCATAATCATTCAAAGCTGTCCAAGTTTGGATTTATTTAGTAAAAAATAAAGCACGTACAGTCCACCCGCCATTAGAGTCGTCGACGTCATTGCTTGTGACATTTCAGGGTATTCTTTATTATTCAATCAATGTTAAAATAAATGAGAAAATAAAGAATACGAATTACTACAGACGTTATTCCGCTTTTTTGGTGTAAAATTCATGCCTAACTATTGAGCCGTTATAAAGAGAAAATTCAATTTAGATAAAAAACTGCCTATTTACTTTATTTTTTCCAACATTTGGGCAAATTTATTCATAATTTTAAAGAATAAAAAAAATCTATGATGACCTTAAGTATAATATATATTTTATACATAGCCAGCACACAAAAGGATTAGTCAAAATCCTTTAAACTTACGCTATTTTTGCGATTTGAACGATGAAATCCCCTTAAAAAGACTAGCCATGGAGATTCTTGCCCGTTCCTCTCCATAAAAAATCTACATTGACTTGTTTTCTTTTAGTTTATTAGAAATCTTTCACATAGTATATTTTGTCAATTGCCCGCAAAAATTGTACTTTATGGTTTTTTATAATGTTAAAATACTGTCCAAATATACTTTATATGGGAAAATGGTGTGTGATTGAAATGGAAACAGAAAATCGAATTCATACTAAATAATGTTTTCTATTCAAAAATGTAGTACAACTTTACATTTATATTACGAAAACATATTCGTTTCCACATGAATCAGTCTTGTTCATTGCGCAGCAGGTTTGGCTTTCAAGTCGTTCATCTGTAAAAAAAAAAGAAATAAATCAACAAACATTTTCAAAGTATCAGAACGATCTAATTTTTATAGGGTCACAGGTAATGCCACAAGTAAAACATTCCTTAAATTACATCCAAAGCATTTATGGAAGATAATACATTTTACGTATTCTATTCCGTAAGTGGCACATAATAATAAATTTAAAAGCGCTAGTTTCCATACGGATGTAATTGTCATTAAATACAGTTGAAGCGAATGAAAGTTCACGAAATAAAGGTCTAATGGACGTGTTAAATGTGATCTTGTTAAGATAAGGATAAATTACAAAATCTGAAATCTGAAGATCTTGGTATAAATTGATTATTAATTTTGGCCATTAGAGATAATTCACCATGGGCCTCATAAGAACGTTCAAGGTCATTCAGCGAGCCTTGATATCTCGCTATAAAATCGAATCAGCAATGAGGAAATCCGTAAAGACTTAAGTTGCTAGCATAACTGAAAGGTTCTCTAACAGAGACTACGCACCGGAAGATACAGCGTGTAATCGCCTCCAACGAGATTGACAGACGATCTACTGAAGGTAACTGGAAGTCGATGCATGCGGGTGATATGTAACCAATCGTTGTAAAACTCTATGGGGCAAGCTTTTGTTCAGCGGTGTACGTTTTTTGGCTGATATGGTGAAGTGGTTCTTTACTTAAACCGCATAGTAATTACACAATTGATAGCTGACCCTCTAGTTAATTGAAATTTAAACAAAAGCATGGTAGTAACCCCTCGTTATTCGTAGCACCTCGCCGCTTTGATGAGAGAAACGGGTCAGTATAAGCGCGGAACTATTTGGGAACGAACTTTGGAATGGAGCGTCACCAGCGAGGGACGGGGTCGACCAGAATGTGAATGGCTGGACTTGTCCGAGATGACATAAATGCTCGTGCAAATCCCTCACCCCGGCGCCAAGAAAGTCCAAGGAAGCGTCTGGCATACTCCTCCACTTCCCTAAACCTTTTAAAGGGCTGAGGACGTAGAGGAGTATTAACTCGCTTCAAAAAAGAGCCTGTAACTATTTTATTTACCTCAGAAATGTAATGTTTACAAAATTGGGATATTATTTTAAGCATCATCATCATGTCAGCCGAAGGATGTCCACTGCTGAACTAAGGCCTCCCCCTTAGATTTGCACAGCAACCGGTTACATGCCACCCGCATTAAACAACTCCCGGCGAACTTCATCAGGTCATCTGTACATACTACTACTATACTTATTTACCGTCTTTCTGTTCATCTCGTTAAAAGCTTATCTTAAGGAATTCTCTACAAATAAGTTTTCTGATCGTTTTTATTCTTAGGTCCTTACATATGAAATTGATGTTATATGGAAAAATTAAAGCGAAAAATAACTATGAAATTATATATTTAATCAATCAAAGTATGTGCCATTGCTATCTTTGTGCACTTTTGCCATTTCACAGGTAGTTCATTGATTCATTTGCTGAAAAAAGTGTGGGAGCGAGAATCAATAAAATCTTTAAAGCCGGTATGGACTGCCTCATCGGAATTGTGTTTCTTTTCCTTGAGAACGTTGTTTAAATTCAGGAAAAAGTGGTATACTGTTGGAGCAAAGAGTATGGTGGGTGTTGAAAATATTTCAATCGCAACTCTAATTTAGCGACCGTCTGTCGTGCAGGTCGGGCCAGATAGCAGGAAACTGTAGTGGATCACACTAACACTGGTCCACCAAACATCCACCGGTACCTTTTTCTGAGTCCACTTTCACTTGGGGCAGGATTTGGCTGGTTCTTCTGAGTTCAACCATTGTGATGAGCATTTCCGATTATCGTACAGGATCCAGTTTTCATCACAAATAACAATACGATTCTAAATCCCCTCATTATTGTGCCTGTTGAGTAATGTAACACAGCACTCGAGGCGTTTTGTTGGTGGACTTCACTTAATTCATGCGATACCCATTTTTCGAACTTTATCTTTATCAACTTGTTACAAGTGAATTAAGACTATTTTATCACTCACACTGAAGCCTGCCGCTAACTCTAACGTGGTCCCTTTTAATTCTTCGCTATTAACTTGGTAACCTAACTCCACTCGTCTTCGGGGATTGTTCTGTAGGTCAACATTTCCAGAACCAGAACGAAAACGTTCGGACCAAAAACGTAACTTGTTTTCTTTTGCAGTCACTACCCCACACACCTAATTGATCTTTCAATCAGTTTCTAGAGCGCTGGTGCTGATTCGTAAATAACGCGATATTTTAACTTTTCCATATGGTGAACAGACTGATGTCAAAGATAAATCTAATGACGCGACAGCAACTTAATCTACCTTTATCTTTGAAATTAATAACTAAATTCGAAACACAAATACCTACTCGAGCTTAAATTTGAATTTGGAATTCCTAACCAAACGTCAGATATTTGAGACCAAAGCAGCCAGTTCAACAAAACGCCAATTTCATATGTAAGGACCTTATATAATATTAGCCTCTATCTCGCTGTATGTTTTCTAATACAGAAACGATTTTTGATACCATGCTTGCTCACTGCACGTTGGGGCTTTCAGACCATTAAATCCAGATTTCCTCACGATGTTTCCTTCACCTAAAGTCAGTGGTGTCTTAAATTAAGTAAAAAAGTACGTAGAAAACGTCACATTGGTACAAGTCAAGTTTTGAACCTGAAACTTACTGCATAAGAAGCTAGTCCGTATAATCTTCGGGCTACCTTAACTACTTTTTATTGATCTTTCTTAAACATATTGTTAATTAAAGTTACAAAGATGCAAGAAAGAAGAAGAAGAAAAATAGAAAGAAATCTATTGTATGATGAAATAAAGATGGAGGTCTAAAGGAATATAGCTATAATTGGTTTAATTCAATGTATTACTCACGGCCTTATTCACGCTATCCACAAATTCATTTATGTTTTTCTTGAAATGTTCAGGATCGAAAGTTTGGGACATTTGGGCGTTGAGGTCCTTAGTAATATCTTGGAACTTCTTTTGGGCTGTCTCCAAATAGTTGTTGTTGGTCGCCTCAGGGGCATCGCGTTTCACGAAGGCGTGGGCCTATGTGGATAAGGAATTAAGGTTACCATAATTCTGTTACAGAAGGATAGCTCTATGTATTATGTATGTAGATACAGATATTTTTAAAATAGTCTGTGTTTTTTGTATAAGCAAAATCACTTTTAGAAAATAGTGAAGCTGCGCGATGAGTGTTCAGAAATTTCAGGGTCAAATTATGTGTAACGTTGTGCACCCGTAAGCATGCGCGGGCGCACAACCGCACCGGAAAACGCAGCGTGGGACGACCTCCGACGAGGTGGACAGACGACCTGGTGAAGGTCGCTGGGAGTCGTTGGACGAGAGCGACATGTGACCGCTCGTTGTGGAAATCTAAGGGGAGGCCTTTGTTCAGCAGTGGACGTCCTGTGGCTGATATGAGGACGCATGCGCGGGCAAATTTGAAAACACTTCATTTGCTAAAATATTTTACACAAAAATATATTCTAGCACACCAATATCTGTACATTTCACTTAACATTATCAGAACAATAAATTTATAGTAATTTTATTCTTATAAGCATCAGGTACCTATGATCAAAAACTTGACAAAAATAACAAATACAGACTGATAGATTGAACGAGCGACAGACTGAAGACCGCATACGGTAAGCGACTCCATTTCCAAATTAGAAAAATTAAGATGGTTACACTGATGTAGTTTTTATTTTTTACAAAGAATCATTAAATAATTACACGTAGGCTAGGAAGGTAGGTTAGTTAACTTTTCTCGACTAGGATATGAAGCTAAAACATTCGTTGCGCATAACCCTGTTTGATTTGTCGGGCAATAGCTCGTTACTCTTTATTATAACTCGAATCAACGAAATGCACACAAAATCGGATGGGACATGAGCCTTGTTCAAAAAGACAAAATATAAAATTATTCTTACGCTGACAAGGCAAATAGCCAGAAGGACAAACAATAGCTTATTCATTTTGAAGTATTATTTCAACGACTTCACAACTTAACAGCACAATGCACACTAATTTCTGCACTGCAGAAATTTCCTTTATCTTGGTACTGAACGGGAAATGATGAACTCATCGACATGACCCTAGGTCGTTTGCTGGCAAGCTACTCAATAAATAGATTCGCAACGAACACTAATTGGCTTAGGAGCCCTGTAGACCTGCAAACCGTTCGTACAACTTTACGTTTTTGACAATGTATTTGAGCGTGTAAGGTATTTTCATATATATGAAAATACCTTACACGCTTAATATTTAGCTATTAAGATCACATTTAACATAAAAACAGACAAATCCTCAATCCCAAATCCAAAGATATTGGATTAGATTGATTATTAATTTCGACCGTAAGTACATACAAGTCGTACGTAATCAAGAACAGATCGCGGATAGCGATATATCGCCTGTTGTACTTTCTTTTTCATCACCTTGTAATTATTATTTTTTCTCCTATGAACGATTACGGAGTTATAGAACCCAGATTCTGATAATTACCGATCAGCTCGTCAATA
The DNA here is from genome assembly GCA_947459985.1 of Diloba caeruleocephala. Taxonomy (NCBI): domain Eukaryota; kingdom Metazoa; phylum Arthropoda; class Insecta; order Lepidoptera; family Noctuidae; genus Diloba; species Diloba caeruleocephala. Next base: position 9,393,702 of record OX381617.1, on the reverse strand, counting down.
CTGTAATTTTCTATTGTCCACGCCAAATTTGTTTGCAATATTTAGGCTCAATCGGGTATTGCGAAGTTGGTAAAAATCAAGATTAGAATGTAAGTTAAACTAAACTTGATAAACACCAGTAACAATAGTATCGGTCCACTATGAAAGTACTGATTGATGAATTATTAAAAACGAGTAAAACCCATTCAGTTTCTATAGTAGGTGCCAAGCCACGAAATATATAAAAAAATATTCTTGTCATATTATCACTTGGCAGCGACTTCAGAAATTGTGGTTCTAATCTTTTTTTTTTATTGAACCAAACAAATATCTGTCGGCTTAATAACGTAACTGCTCTTATGAGAAAGTTGTGGATAAATGAAAATTAAGATTTCTTGCTTGCACCTTTGAGTACTAAACCAATACCTACTCAAAGGTTTCCACTTATTGAGATCTATTCACTTCCTAGCTCCTCAGTCATAACATTTTCACGTCGCCCTGCAACCAGGAGAACTATTTACATTAATAATTCCTTGTGTTCTCCCACCTGTTAGGCGATCTATTGTGGAACTTTGTTTTTTTTTTTTATAATTGCCGCTCAGACGCACTCAGATAAAAATAACAGATGGGCGAAATGGAAACCTTCTTTTTAATATAAAACTGATTATAAACAAAGAGTTAGTTTATGCAGTATTTCGTCTAGTTTAACCTCGAAGGATGGACAGGTATTAAAAAATATATATAAATATAGTCATTCGTTCAAACAAAAACTTAAATACGCTTTCCTACCCTGTTGAAGTTTGCTTATATTGACTGAGCTGTATTTTATAGTTATTCTTGTCAGAAGGTAAAACCAATACAGTTTACTAAGCATTAATGAAATTTTTCTTTAATCTTCCAACTGAAGCTCAGTATCATCATTTCGGCCGAATTAAGTCCAAATTAGGCCGAAATGATGAAATGATGAAGTCCACTGCTGGACACAGGCCTCCCCCAAAGATCACCACAACGACCGAAATGGTGCGTGTTGTGGGCTCATTGGGGGGTTTTGCCATAATCACCACGCTTGGCAGACGGGTTGGCGATCGCAGTTGAGTTGTTAATGTAGTCGAAGGACGCTACTGCCCATCCTCCGGCTAATCCCTTAGTCGACTCTTACGACACCCGCCGGAGGAGACGGGGTGGTGATAAAAGCTCAGTATATGTACTTGAAATAGATGTTCCATAATAATTCAACGGAAAGGATTAACTTCAAACTTCCGATAGCCAGGCAACAGGCTCCATAAATATGTCCGGCTGTTCGCTTCGCTTATTCTCCGATAAGGACGAAAATATTTCGTTAAAGCAATTTTCCTCTCCGTTTTTTCTACCACACATCAAAGTCGTGACGCGTAAACGGGATATTGGATTAAGTCGAGTCCCGGGCCGACTCATTGTAATGCTTCAGTTCCGGGCGAGACGCATAATAGAAGTTAATTGTACCGCAATTATCGGCGAATTGTTCATCTGATTCCATTAAATGATGAGAGTATATGTTTGCAAATAATTGGGGATATTGCTGCACGCACGCATATCGCTTTCATTGAACCATGTCGTATGTGATGTAGTCATCATACCAACCACTGACGTCCACTGCTGAACAACGGCTTCCCCATTTATTTCCACAACGACCGATCGACAGTAAATCGGTTTTTGTTTTTTTCGACATTTGGGGTGGGTATGAGGCAACTTACTACGCTTGGTACGCGGATTGGCGAGTTTAGTATGGCTACTGTTCACGCAAGGGGCGCTGCTACCCACCCCGCTGGTATAGAGTCCCTTAGTCGCTTTTTACGACATACAGACACAGGAACTCATCATCATCATATCAGCCATTAGACGTCCACTGCTGAACTGAAGAAGCCTTTCGCAAAAGACGACCGGTTACATGCCGTGTGTCGACATTTTGGGGGGACTTTGCCAGTATACACCACGCTTTGCAGAAAAGACGCTACTGCCAATCCCTCTGTTTTAGTCTCTTAGTCGCCTTTACGGCATCCACAGGGAAAAGATGGAGTGGTGCTATATTCTTAATTAATCCAGGTACCGCAAGGACATACATTATTAACCACACACAGAATTCAGAACAGTTTCAACTAGTAAATACGTCTACCGTGTTGTCTCTGCCATCACCCAAAGAATCGCCTGGTATATGTATGGCATATGGCATTAAGACCGCTTTTGTACACATTGCACATTAAGAATAAATAAATACTTTGTTACTTTTGGTGACATAGAGATTGCATCTATAAATTTTGATGTAATAAGGAGACATACGACTACTATAGATGATATTTTATAGACTGCTACAACAAATCTTGGAACTTGCGTTAATTAATTCTGATTTTCATTAGCCTGGCTTGCTGCATTGCGCGTCGTGGGTTCGATCCCCACACCGAACAAATATTTATATGGTGTACAGATAGTTGCTACGGGTCTGGTTGTTTGTGCATTTGAAATTTTTGTCTGTAAACTGTACCCACGATACAGGAGAAATGCTAATGAGGTTATTGAAAAAAAAATTGGATCTACCTTTATTGTTGACACGCTTGTCACAAATCCCAAATTGCGGGCAAGCCCAACGTCGACATCCATACGCTTGAGAGTGCTCTAGTAAGTCACGAGCTGTTATTTTCGCGCTAACCTATTTTACACACTTTATATTAGCTTGACATGTATGTATGTATGATTGTAATGTAATCTTGCAGTTCAATTCGTATGACACTACAATAATTTGACATGACTATGACTTGGTGCTGTCACTAGGATCATCGGCAAATTATTACAAAACCATATAAATTATTGTTATTATACACCAGGCATGAGTAATAATTAATTTGAGTCTATAAGTAATTTATAGGTTTTTGGGGATAATTAAATATGAAAATTATCTTACAGCTAATAACTAATATAATACTAAAAGTACAAAATAATTTTCTAATGTATAATTAAGGCGTGAGGTGCTCTGTATGTATGATCTCATAATTAATCTACCATTGATATCGAGTACCCACGCTATTAATTAAGATACATAAAATAATGCTTTTTGGTTCATATTTCATTAAAAGCGTGCTATAATTAGATTTTTTTAACTAAAACCATATTTAATTTAAAGTGAAATAATGTAAGGAGAATTTGCTTATCCGCTTCTAATCATCAGAATATTTTTTTCTTAGCTCTTCTTGATCGTTACACTCTTGACAGAGTGGTCGTGGTCATCACTTTAGGGTTTGTGGCGCGCTTCACCATCCATCGCCAATCCTGGCGAACAGCTGCCTTTCTCGTACACTCATGGAGAGAACCGTCGAGGGGAGCCTTCACCTGATCGGTCCATCGCATCGGTGATCGCATTTTTTTCTTGTACTTATGTTTAATAACACCTTTATAGATGGAGCGAAACAATCTAAATATCTCGCATGCAAGCATTTGGATGCCTTGCATGCACTTGCCGCAAACTTCCTTTGATCTGTGGACAAAAGCTGACGCTCTGTCCGATCGGTGGCAGGCGCCGGCCAGCGAACTTACGCCGACCAACCCATTTTCCGATATACATGCTTGTGCTTGTGAACAGGGACTGAATTTTGTCCGGGACTGAATATTGTTCTATTTCTTATTATTTTATACACGACAAAAAAGCATTAAATGAGACTAAAGCGTTCGGATCCATGCTCAAATGTAAACTGATGCCCAGCGAGCTCAGGATGGCTCGTGTTTTTTTGTGTAGACGGAAGTTAAGCACATCATGAGGCAACCACGTGAGGGAACGCTTGGCAGCATGAGTCGATCTACAGCCTTACTATGTGGATACTCAGCTTTAGATCATGTGTTTAATAAACATTCTACAAGATATGTTATCATCGGTCATTAGAATGCGTTATTAGAATGTAAACAAATTAATACAGAAAATAATAACATTTCTGTATTTATTTATATTTCATAAGTTAATTATGAGATGACAAATATACCATCGTTAACGTATGTGTGAGATAATTATTTATTGCATACGGACACATAACATACTATATTGTTATTCCAATTAATAAGGGACTAATGAGGTACAACATTTCAATCAATCAGGCTGTGATTGATCGACCAGAATTCACCGCTCGGCAGTCCACGCAGGGCACTCCTTGAGTTTGTGCTTTGCGGTATCCATAGTGGTGGCACTGTGCCGTGACTTTTTAATTTTTATTGGTCTGGTGGAAATTCTACTTCCTGTGTCCTAGCCTGAGCAGATACGCACCAAAACAGAATGTTCAGTGAATACCTGTGTAAGGCGGTAAGTGACACGCACGCTCCTTTTGACGTCGAGATGACCATACAGGTACCCCGTAAAGGGCCACGGACCACACGACTTCCACGTAGAGGCAGCGAACTTCTACATTCTGTCCACCGAGATTGGGCAGCAGCCGGTGTAATGCACCCACTACCCTCTCGACTTGGGAGACGAGGCGCGTGAAGTGCTCTTCAAAGCCCCAACGACTGTCCAGGGTGAGCCCCAGGTACTTCATATACTCGCCCATCCTGATTTGCGCGTCTCCAACGCGTATCCATGAACTGGGTGGTTCTCTGCTCCGTGGCAGTTTGTGGAACCCTAGCGCCTCTTTTTTATGAGGAGCTATTTGCAGACCCAGAGCGTGGATTTTGGCCATGACAATTGCCACTGCTTGCTCAGCAAACTGGATGGTTGGATGGACTCCCCGTTGGCCAACACAAGAGTTTCATCAGCATAACAGACCAAGCGTACGCCAGCGGGTAGAACGTGGCGCAGGACCGCGTCATAGGCGAAGTTCCATAACATGAGGCCGAGAACCGACTCTTGCGGAAAACCGCACGTAATCTACCTCTGCCTTAAGCTTTAAGCTATAAATCTTCCAACTGAAGCTCAGTATATGCACTTGAAATAGATATTCCATAATAGTTCAACGGAAAGGATTAACTTCAAACTTTCGATAGCCAGGCAACAGGCTCCATAAATATGTCCGGCTGTTCGCTTCGCTTATCAACGATAAGGAAGAAAATATTTCGTAAAAGCAGTTTTCCTCTCCGGTTTTCAACCACACATCAAAGTGGTGACGTGTAAACGGGATATTGGATTAAGTCGAGTCCCGGGCCTATTTGACTCATTGTAATTCTTCAGTTCCGGGCGAGACGCATAATATAAGTTAATTGTACTGATATTATCGGCGAATCGTTCATTTGACTCCGTTGTATGATGAAGAGTATATGTTTGCAAATAATTGGGGATATTTTATCGCTGCACGCACGCATATCGCTTTCATTGAACCATGTCGTGTGTATGTTTCATTATACCAACCAAAGACGTCCACTGCTGAACAAAGCCTTCTTCCCCCTTTGTTCCCCTAAACAACGACCGAATCTACCGCATACCACCGCACGTAATCACCCTCTGCCTTAAACTACCATCCCTACCCACGTAGTAAATTTGCCTTTCGCGCAGATAGGCCCCTATGACGCCGTGCAAGTAGCGAGGGCATCGATAATGGACTAGTACCCCCCTTATCCCGCCCCACGGAATGGAGTTGTAGTCAATGACGATGTCTTCACTGAAAGACAACGCAACCGCGCCCCGCCAGGACACTGCCTGTTCCGACAGCGGGCGTACGCGAAAAATCGCGTCGATTGTGGACCGCCGGTGCCAGAAGTTTTTATTGTCATAACGTTTTCCCTTCTATGCTGTATCTAGCTTTTAGTCAGGTATGGCTGGATATGAGTATTTCATACAGAGAAACTGCCATCTGACCTTCACAACCCAATCACTATCTATATGTAAGATAAGTAAGAAAGTTATTAGAATTTTGGGCTTCTGACTTCCCGTAACCATGATCATAAATGATCCGTATGAAAGTCGGGACCATCAGCTTAACGTGCTCTCTAAGGTACAGATGAGCCTTGATGTGGAAATAATGGTCACCCATCAAATCCTGAACGCGGTAAGGGCAGCTTATGCTCCACAGCTCGATTATTCTGCGTGGTTGCTACTTAGCCACAAGATTCTTTATTTTTTACATTTCTTCACGCTAGAATTTCTCCTGTGTCGTGGGTGCGTTTACAGACATTAATTCCACACACAATACACCCAGACCCGGAACAACTATCTGCAGATCATACAAATATTTGTTCCGTGCGGGAATCGAGCCCGCGACCCGGAGCGCAGTAGACGGTATCAGCCACTGCACCAACCATGCCGTCATTCTGTTTATATATTAAAACCCTTATGCCTCCTGTTAAAAAACAAGAAACAAATTTGGCCTGCATACATCAAATGCTGCTTCTAAGACCTGCCTTAAAGAAGTGTATCCTTGGAATTTGAGACGAAAATATCGTCGTAACACTATGTTTTTATTAGCGATGCCCCACGCTCTTATCTCTCCAGTGTCGTTTGTGCAGTTGTACATTACGTAGTGTAGTCCGGGTGAAGGATAACAGCCAATGAAATTACCGGAACAAAAGGCATTCTATCTTAAGCCATAGGTTAGCAACGTATCAGTAACCAGCTGATGACTTCTATGAGTACTTATCGTCAGGTCGAAAATGGATCGCATGCAGTTATAAAAAAAAAAACAGAAATTGATGAATTGCTAAACTGAAGTAACTGAAGACGGCAGTGGGCAGACCCCCCATCACGTGGACCGACTACCTGGTTGAAGGTTGCGGGAATCCGCTGGATGCGAACAGCGGAAGACCATGCGTGCGTGCTGCGGTCTGCTGCGGTAATTAGCTTCTAAGAGAATAGGTAGGTAATTCTATAATCAGGCAAACGAATTAGATGGCTGTTCATATTATTAAACTGCTTCTAACGTACACGAGGATTCCGCTGCTAAACTTCTTAACAAAATAATTAATCATCATCTTGGCCAAATGAAGTTTGTATGATATGGGTATGTTGTGGGCTCATGGGAGGATTTGCCATAATCGCCACGCTTGGCAGGCGGGTTGGCGATCGCAGTTCAGTTGTTAATGTACTCGAAGGACGCTGCTGACCATCTTCCGGCTAATCCCTTAGTCGACTTGTACGACACCCACGGGAAGAGATAGGGTGGGTGGTGGTATTCTGAGCCGGCACTACACGGCAATTAAGAAGAATTTATACACTCTATGTTATTTTTACTTTATATCCCGCATAAATAAATAGTTTCATATTCAAAATTAAATAACTCTTAACCTTTAACTTCGGGTGCTCATTTATTTCGCATTGCCCTTTCATAAAGCAAGGTCTATATTTACTTAGGATATTCGAGCACACGTCACATAGAAGGCGGAGCGAGATCGGGCAAAGAGCGTTTGCGGAAGCGTAATTTTTGTACAGACAGCAAGGATAAAACGTTCGGGCAAAAAAGCCGCTGTCACTTCCGCGCCGCTTTCTATCTGATGTACGCTTTATAACATGGCTACCGAAATTATTCTTGTCAAAGTAGGAATTTCAATGTTTGCAGAAACCCTCATTCAAGTTTTTCAGAGATTTAGAAAACAGAGATAAAGAATGGGCTCTTCTTTGCTTAATAATTTGTTTAGGACTCTGCCGAGTTAATGTAAAATGGTTCAGTTTACAAGTAATATTGTGTGAAGTTTAAAGCAAATTTTTTCGCTACTTCCAATATGAAAAGTATTCATCAGCGTGTAGTGTTATTGTGTACGGTTACCTATGACCTTGATGATGACTTTCTGCATTCAGTTCCGAGGTAGGCAAAAAAAGGAGTTGATAGCCGTGGAAAAGTCGCACTTCAATGATTAGCTTTATCTCGTACACAATAGTTTTAACATAGTAATTGTCTATCTATGAACATTAAATTGGTTTCATATTGGTATGCCGTACATAAAGGCCGTTGTTGGGCCAATTTAGCCGTGGAGAAGTATATGACTACTCATTTTTTAAGAGATTGTACGTAAGTACAGCTTCTTAAAATAAATTAAACATACATAACTATAGTGGCTGTAATTTTGTTAGAATTAGCATGGGAGTTAAGCCCACTGCTGGGGCTACGTATGAAAACCAAAGCGCCTACTGGGACCTCAGTGCAAAGGACCCAAAGTAATATCGTGGGGTTTTAGCCTGTAACAGTCCATCAACGCGCTTTCGCACTCCCCAGGGCGGAAGAAGATTAAGATGTCCCGTCCGGACCACCCCTCCACCTCCGCGGAGGAAGCCCACGAAGATTATCCCATAAAATAAAACTTGTCACACGGTGCGCATAAACGTGCAGTGCAGGAATTTTCTTCTCAACATTATTGAAGGTACTATCCGATTGACGACCCTCATTGCGCAGTGGTGAAATGTTGGCCTATTGTGCATAGGGTCATGGTTTCGATTGGACCCGCATCTGGACAGTTAAAATTCGTATGACCCACAGATACAATTTTCTGTAAACGCACATACGACGCAGGTGTAGTGTGTATCTTTAAAAAACAACCTTGAAGTTTTAAAAGGTTTGCAAAGCAAATTATTTCATTGTATAAATGTATACTTTAATAATTATACACTTACAAATGTATACTTTAATAAATGTTTAAACAGCTCAGTAATTCACATACAAACATTTTTATTTATACTTTGACCGGAGGCATTGTTTATTTTGAATCATCGGCGAGACTCGACCTTGCAGTGAGACTTGAACCTGGTGCTGTTAAATCTTCAAACTGTAATAAAATAACAAGGTATTATTTATTTTATTATCTTAAAACATAAGACGTCGTGCCGTGCCGTGTGGTGCCGGCTCAGAATGCCACCACCCCATATCCTCCCGTGGGTGTCGTAAAAGTCGACTAAGGGATTAGCCAGAGGATGGGCAGCAGCGTCCTTCGAGTACATTAACAACTCAACTGCGATCGCCAGCCCGCATGCCAAGCGTGGCGATTATGGCAAAACCCCCCAATGAGCAATGAGTGTTGTGGACACATCCATATCGGTGATTGTGGTGATCTTTGGGGGAGGCCTATGTCCAGCAGTGGACTTCATTCGGCCGAAATGATGATAAGACGTCCGCACGAAAAACGATCTCAACACCTGGCATCATTGTATAGTTTAGAAATCTATCGTAACCCCTACTATAGAACCCAAACAGATAAAAAGCTATTTTAACCGACTTCAAAAAGGAGGAGGTTCTCAATTCGATGTCAATTTTTTTATGTATGTACACCGATTACTCCGAGACTTGTAGCCCGATTTGAGAAATTATTTTTTCAATAGGTCCAAAATGCTTTCGAATTGGTCCCATATAAATTTCATTACATTTAATTGAGTGGTTTTTTAACCAGATTCAATAAACAGGTTTTATTTGACTGCGCTTATCTAGATAATGTCTTAATAGTTCCGATTCCTTCAAGATTAGAGAACCGATTTGAGACATTCTTATTTTCAGTGTTAAATACTGATACCAAATTGGAAAAGGTTCTCACATTTATTTACACTAAAAAGGAACAAATAAACATTTTACCAAAAAAAATCGACTTCAAAAACCCTACACGATATTAAAATATTTAAACCACTAAAAAGAAAAATTAAAAGACTTTACTTGTGAAGTCGGGCGGGATCAGGTATGCCCCAAACATGGTTCATGCAGACCAATGAGAAGTTATATTTTATATATACAGGAAGCCGATTTAATAACCTGCAGGACCTCAATGTCTGGACTGAAAAACCTACAGTAGGTTACTGTTCTCAATAATAATAATAAAAAAGTTTTCAGACCCATACCAATAAGAAAAAAACTGGTCGTTATAGGACCAAGACAAAATAATGCAGTATCGTAATTATCATGATCTATTACTTGCAGCTTACTATCGCACTAGTTTCGTACAATGAACGAGCGCGAGGCCGGCATTCCGCCAATGTTTGGTACCTTCTTTGATTTTTTTATTCATGTCCAGTGGAAATTCTACATGAACTTCCTTCGCCCCGGGGAAGGCCGAAGGGTATGCCGGACTCTTACCGGCTAAAACCACTGTAGCGGTCATCTTCGGCACCGAAGGGCTCCAGGGCTCCAGGTCCTCGTAAAATAAAAATCATACTAGAGCCGCCCATTGGAGCCACGCTTTTAGGCATATCTCGGAGGGGATGACTGTAAAGCGGTCGACCCCTCTAGCAGACAAGCGGCTGTAAAAAGGCCGCTCCCCAGGCATTTCTCGGGGGTCGCTCGGTATGAGCACGCAGACTCCCCAATCTGCGCGTCCCCCCACCATGAATGACGGCAGTGGGCTCAGGCGTGTTGGACCTGGGCGCCGGGGCGGTTGTTACCACGGCGATATCGCGATGTTTGGTACTCAATCATATGATACGCGCATGAAGCCATTGACCAGCAGCTGTTTTCGATTGATTGTAAAATTAAAGTACTGTTTTCTTTCAGTGATTCATGTCCAAATCTGCATCTTGTAGAGCTTATGTACTGTTATTTCTTTTTGGATATCGTGCAAGGCGACTCTAAACCAGAGGGATGGGCAGCAGCAGGTGTGGTAATGCTGGCAGATTCCCCCCAAAAATGACGACACAATTGTGGAAATCCATGGGAGAGACCATTGATCAGCAGTAGACTACTTTTGACTGATAATCATTAATCATCAACCTAAATATGCTCATGAACTAGTACTCTAGTCAAAACGTTTATATTAAAATTAGAGCGAGCTGGTAGAATATTTTGTATAACGTTTGAGGTAAACAAAAACTAGTTGTCAATTTAAAAATGAAAATATATATCTCAACTTTATGATAGCTTTATAGAGGGGATAAATAAGGGATCACCATAACAGCCAAAGGACGTCCACTGCTGTAAAAATGCAAACGATGGCGAAGACATTACCCAGTAGCAGTATCGCATTATTTTTAGTGCCAATACGTGGGATGAAGTCTTTCTATATGCTCAGTCGGGTTTCAACACTGTCTCAAAGTGGCTACGCAGTAACGTTTTAACACTTAAGACAGATAAAACCAATTACTTACCACTTTCTCTTAAAACTAATAGTAACATTTCACACTCTTCAACGCCTTACACAGTAATTATAAAACAATTTTCCAGAACCCGATGCTCATGTACTCACTTTCGCAGTACCAAACACGTAAAATACTTAGAAGTACTATTACTTCTAAGTAATGAAGTATATAAACTATGTATTGACTGACTATTTTATTTATGATTGACTATTCATTGATAGCATACTCTTAGATTTCATGAATAACATTAAGAAAAGTTATTAAAAATCCTGCCGTCAAAATAACCACTGCTTACCGCTTTAGAGAACCTGTTCAAACTATCACCAATGACAGTAAAGAGGGGTTGCAGCTGCTTCTCATTCACATCCCCAACAACACCCGCCAGACTCTGGTCGATGCAGTTCTTGAAAGCATCCATGTTTTTCTTTAAGGAGTCAACACTTAAAGCATTTGGTGAAGCAGTAGGAGCTGCGACGTTTCTGTTGACGAAGGCATCCGTCTGCAAAAGTAAATTATTATATTAGGTGCATTGTTAATGGGAGAGGGCTGATCCCGCTCGAAGAAGGAGGAGATGGCACCGGGGTAACAACCACCCTGGCGCCTAATTCCCATACACCTGAAACTCCCTACCTTTGCTGTAAGCACCTCTGGGTTCGCTGGTGTGTAGATTCGGGAATCTGCGTGCCCACACCGAGTGTTGTAATGCGACATTTTCTTTTTGAGCTCTAAAATGTACGTGATAAATACTCAAATTTTATTACATATTTCGGGGGTTATTTTACCTCAAAATAATCATTAAAACTAGCGTTTTCAGATTCAAGTATATAAGCATAGTAAAAAGGTTAAATATCAAAATATTGTTCGCGCCAACAAAATGGCGTCTTGGCGGGCTTTTGGCCTCTTGGTCAGTTATAATGTGATTTACTAATATTTTATTTTCGGTTCGAATAAGTAATAGTTGTGAGGCGAACTCTGCACTTTCTTGTTCGAAATATATTAATTTGAACGAAGAATTATTTCTGTTTCGTTACTACTACGCGTTATGACGTGCACGAGACACCATTTTTGAGATTTCGCATTATTTAACTACTTGAACGTAAATAAAATATGAATATATTGTTATCATTAAAAAGGAAAATGAGTCCATTGGCTTCAAATTTTAATTATTTATTTTATTAAATCTTTCAATTTTCTATACAAAACACTCCAGATAAATTATGAATTATGATACACCAAATTTTTATATTTTGCGTACTTATAAATACATTTGTCAAATATTTTAAGTTACTCGATTTATTTTCTTACAATTTCATGTACTTACTTCCGTCATCAATACTTTTCTAGACAAGTGCTTATAGCCCTTTATATATTTGCGTATATATATGAAAATTCCATCGGTATCATGTCAGTAAAGCAAAGTATTTTGAAATTTAGAAGACATAAATGGGCCATAGACGCAAGCTACACAAAAGAACGTCGGGCGAAGACGTTGCAATATAAAGGTAAACCACGAAGCGTTGTGTCCGCGCCGTATGTTTTATATCGCGACGCTTCTGTACATTTTGTATTACATTAAAGAAGCCCCGGGACCGCGCTCCGTTCGTGCTTCTGTGTTGTTTGCGGCTTAGGCATCGTCTATATAACTTGACCAAGGTGATAATTATACAGCACACAGTAACTTAGTCTCTGTACGTATAAAAATTGTATTGTACATATTGTTTTTCCACTGATGTGAGTATATGTATAAACGGCTTACACAATTGAGGAAAATGAGTTGTTGTTGGTAACGGATTATAATCGTTGTACACCTACATATTGTTTTACGAGTATACGCAGTCGCAAACAGGCGTAATTCCTGATTTTTCAAGAAAAGTAGTCGTGTTGAATTTTATCCCCTGTACACAAAATTCACAAAATTCTAAACAGTTCAATAATCATTTTAAAAAGTGTAATAATCATTATAAGTATTTAGTTGCCGGCTCAGAATGCCACCACCCCATCTCCTCCCATGGGTGTCGTAAAAGTCAACTAAGGGATTAGCCGGAGGATGGGCAGCAGCGTCCTTCGAGTACATTAACAACTCGACTGCGACCGCCAACCCGTCTACCAAGCGTGGCGATTATGGCAAAACTCCCCAATGAGCCCACAACACATCCATATCGGTCGTTGTGGAAATCTTTGGGGGAGGCCTGTGTCCAGCAGTGGTTGGTGCAGTGGCTGATACAGTCGGCTGCTGCGCACCGGGTCGTGGGTTCGATTCCCGCACGGAACAAATATTTGTACGATCTGCAGGTAGTTGTTCCGGGTCTGGGTGTATTGTGTGTGGAATTTGTGTTTGTAAACGCACCTACGACACAGGAGAAATCCTAGTGTGGGGCAACGTTTTTAAAAAAAACAAACAAAACTTCATTCGGCCGAAATGATGAAAGAAAATAGAAACATGAGATAATAATAATAATTACTGAATATTTTTCTGTTTCAGTATTTTTCATATTATCGACAAACACTATTGTCAAATTGTACTATATAAACTAAACACATTTTTATCTTATCTTTATACCCTACATGTCAACAACTATGAACAATTACGATTACTTAGTAATACTTACATGAACAAAAAACAAGACCACACAAAACAGAATAGGATATTTAAAAATCATTTTTGCGAAAAACCTGACTTGCAAGCAAAGATGAATCCACACTGATCTGAAAACTAGTACGCGCTACGTTTATGTACAAACGTATTTACATGGGTACAATCATACGCACATTGTGCAGGTAAACTGGTATAAAGAGTCATCACCACTTTAATACACTGCAAACAGTAGTTCAAATAGATCTTTCTGTACCTGGCTTTAGACAGACCGTTTCAAACAATGATTATTCCATTAATACATTTCTAACTATGAAACCAAACAACCTACTACAACTTATTATATATATTAGGTAAAGCTATGAAAATGCCGTTTTGTATGAAATAAAGTTTACTAATTATTTTAATCCAAATTATCACCCATGCAATCGCTGTATCTTTGCCAACGCAGTGGCTGTTTATCGATGCCCTTCTTGAAGAAACCAGATGGACGGGAGGCAACAAACTCTTCAAAGGCATTTTGTACTGCCTCTAGGGTATTGATTTTTGTTCCCGTCAAAAAGTTATCCAAATTGTGGAAAAAGTACAAGTCTGTAGGCGCAAGGTCTGGTGAGTACGGCGGATGACGGAGAGCTTCCAACCCCAGCTCTTGTAGTTTGGAAACCGTTTGTTGTGCAGTATGGGGTCGCGCGTTGTCGTGCAGGAGCAGCGGAGACGAGCGATTGATCAAAGCTGGTTGCAGATATGCGAGCTTCACCATCATAGCGTTCAATAGTTCACAGTGCATATCTGCAGTAATGCTGATCCCGTTTGGTAAGAAACTGTGATTAATCACACCACCAGACCACCAAACAGTGACCATCACTTTTCTGGGGGTAATTTTTTATTTAGGGCATTGATTAGGTGCTGAACCAGGATCTAACCAACTTGCTGAGCACTTACGATTATCAAACAGATTTTTTTATGGCAGGTAACAATTCCGTGAAAAATTCCTTCGATTCTGTGCCTGTTGAAAAGTGCAAGGCAGGCAGGCTTGACACGTACTTTGCGCTGATGATCGTTAAGTTCAAACCAATAACAGGTTGTGCGTTCGTTTGTAGACTTTGCTACATAAAAGTCGCTGATGTTGTATGCCGCTTGTGCTGCGTTGCTGCCACGACGGTACTCATATTCCATAAATATATGAATTTTCAACGTATCCATGATGACTAAAAATATTCAAACGTGATGAAAACATAATATCAAGTCTAATGTTAATAAAATAAAATAAATTGAAATTAGAATTCATAGTCTAACAATTTTTTTAAATTTTAATTTGCTGCTACTATATAACGGCAATTTCATAGGGAAAGACTTATTACTTACACGCTGAGTATATACATAATTTCAGCAGTGTAGGACTTCAAGATACGTCACTCAAGAATTGAGGATGCAGGAAGGGCAACCCTATCGTCGCTTAAATATGTTGCCATAAGGTATTCACGCTCTGTTTGTCGTGTATCATAATCATTATCAGTACATTCTATTTTGTGAGCGTCCAGGTAGATTATTTTATGAGTCAACCGGGATTATGGTCTAAAAGCGCATATATACGTGAAAAATATATGATATATATGATATTATAGTAGTAATAATAGTATGATAGTATTTCTCTAAAATGAAAGAATTCTACAATAATGTCCATAAAAGCATCGTAAAACGACAGGACATTATGCAGTTGACATGTATGAATGCAATCAACCATCAACTATTACACATATCGATAATAAAATGAGGTTCACTTAGCATCTAAAAATATGACGTAGACTTAAACTCGCCCGGTTTAAGAAAGAGTTTTTATTTCTCATAAAAAGCAATTGGGACTGATGGGAACAAGTCTTCATAGTCTTGCACGCATTTATTTGCCAATTTGAAAATATAATCATAAAACAAAACACATGCTAATGACGTCACGCATGAAATGAAAGAGATAGGTGGTATAAGAAATATTTTTTATTCCTACAATATCGTCAAGTTCAATGTTGTGTTTAGATAAATGAGACGCTATGAGGTTAAGATAAAGTTCATTTTACTAGCGTGTTACATATTTTTGAATACCTTGGCTGCTTGGAAACTACTGGCGTTGTGCTTGTTACCATAATAATGACGACGCTGACGTTTCTGTTGTTCCGATATATTTGATCACGATTGGTGACCTGAACAATTAGACGACCATGGTTGACAGGATATCAGTGATCACTTTGGATGTTTCTAAATATTTGGTTACCGTGGCTGCCAGTTTATATATGATGCTGACTGTACGGCTGTCGTTTGCGGTCTGTACGCTCGGTATGATTGGCTACCTACAAAGTCGTGGGTGTTTTAGTATGAGAAGCCAATTATAATATTATGTTTATTCAATTCGTTGGATGAGACCTTGTAACTGTGTGCATTAGTGTGCTTTTATGAAAAATGGATTTTTAGGCTCGCATACATTTAGATCTACATGGCATATCTCCTTTCTTGCAATATCTTTGAGTAGACCTAATACAAATTAATATACATACCTAATGGTTTCTCAAAATTGTTTTATCATCTAAAAAGATATAAAAACGGAGAATAATTATTATTGTATACAATCTGAATGAGTAAAAGAGAGGTTATCTGTTATTTATTTTAACTCAACAAGTTATCTCTCACAGTTTCCTAGTGAGTAAGATGTAAAATTGAACTCAATGTTATTAATATGCGCTTTGCCCGCGATTTTGCTTGGAATTAAGAATTTCCCATACAAACGTCAACAATTTATTTAACCTCTTTAAGGTATGATACACAGACAGACCGACAAAAAAATGAAAAATGTTTTTTTAATTGTAGGTACCATATATACTTTCATATGCATTCAGTAAAAAGCTGTTATTTTGACATTACAAACAGACACTCCAATTTTATTTATTTGTATAGATAATATATTTAGCAGTGACAGCCTAGAAGTTGAACGCTTACCTTCCACACAGGAGGGTCTGAGTTCGATCCCGATCCACACCTCTGACTTTTCGGATTCATGTGCGGATCAAAATTTGATAATCACTTGCGTTAACGGTGAAGGAAAGAAAGAAAGAAAGAAAGAAAAATGGTTTATTCCTGTTACAATTTGCAGAGAGTGGCCGTCGCCCGTTATCAAATCGCTTGCGCCGTGTGAAAAATCGTACGGCTTTGGTTGCCGCAAACCGATTATATAATTTATTTCTTATAGTACGCTGCAATTCATTCGCCATAATAATGTTTTTCTAAATAAAAATATGATTTTCACTAATTACCTACGCACGTTTTTTTTCACAAACTACACCGCCACACGCCGCCGGAATCCCATAGTGAAAACTTCTGAAAGCCATTTGGTGAGTGAATACAAAGTACTTAATAATATTTTATACCTAATAGTATTTATTATTACCTTATCTACATATATTATTCTTACAGACTTTCTTAACTGCAACTCAAGGTAAAGGGACGCCTAGCGGGCATGGTATGGTGTATGGATTTGTCACCAAGGACATTTGTGATGCCATAGTGACACCAAACGTCGCCGGACTGAATTTC
This sequence comes from Diloba caeruleocephala, assembly GCA_947459985.1. Classification (NCBI taxonomy): domain Eukaryota; kingdom Metazoa; phylum Arthropoda; class Insecta; order Lepidoptera; family Noctuidae; genus Diloba; species Diloba caeruleocephala. Next base: position 9,376,567 of record OX381617.1, on the reverse strand, counting down.
ATATGCCTATTAGCCATAATCATTTCGGTAAAGTATTTACCATATAGTCTATTTCCAGAGCTAGACGGTACATAATTATTAAGGATAACCTGACAATTCTATTTCTGTTCTAGGTTACGTGAGAGTTCTAGAAACAGTCACATGTGACATGATCCTGCGACGCGTGGCGACACGTCTGGACTCCCAGCTAAAAGATAACGTACACTTATTAGCTGTCATTACAATTAGGTTGTAGTTTTTATTTCTCTAAAATAGCAGTCTCGGTGATATTGTGTCTCTAAAAGGCAACAGCTCAGCAATAATGCTGCATGGTACTGCAGCGCTGATTTTCAGCTGAAGCCTTAGACAAAGACAGATGTTAGATAAACAGAATAATAATAACAATTAAAATAGTAAAATAATCATAATTCATAGACGTGATGAAATAATAACAATAGTCGGATAACATTTTATAAAATACACAATCACTATTAACTCTAATATATATATATCTATCTCAAGTGTTTTACTATACAATAGACACATTGCCGTTGTCATGGTTCTGTGCATTGTTAACGAAGTCAATGTAGCAAAGTAGTAAATGAGGGCTCTCAATGTGGATTTCCAGTTATTTTATTTTTATTATTCTAATTTCGTTAAAACATTTGTAGATATAAATTGATACAAATAATTATATTTGTGCTGGATTTTTGTGTGTCGAGAATTATTTTCTTAAGTTTTAATCTAAAGCTGTGTACGCTGCTCAGAACACGCAGTGGTGGTGGTAAATTATTCCAGCACTTAGTGGCAGCATATTTGAAGCTTCCTCGAAAGGCAGTAGTCTTGTGCTGTGGAATACGCAAGGCATAGGCAGCCGCACGTGTAGGGTATCTACTATGTTCGGACAGCCATTCTAATTTGGAGAGTGGATATTCCGGTTTTCCTGATTTTATAACACCAAATAATAAGGTTGCCAAGTGTAAATGCCTCCTGCAGTTCATTTTGAGAATGTTCGCGTTATTAAGAAACGAAGTTACGTGACTTCTAGGAGGAATATTAAAACAAAACCTCGCGCACGCATTTTGTACCCTCTGTATGAGATTAGCAGTTTTTACTAGCAGACGTGGGCCGTAAGCCGTGTCTAGGTAAATAAATTTTGATAATACTAGGGAATCTACTAATACGATACGCATGTCCACACTGAGATAATTACGAATCTTGTATAGGACTTTCAGTCGGTAGAAACAACTTCTTACCACTTCTGATATATGTCGTTCGAACCGCAAGTCTTCGTCCATCAATAAACCAAGGTTTCGGGCCTCATGAACACGCTCAATTTGTTCACCGTCAATGCTGATCAGTGGTTTACAATTACCTATATGTGTAATTTGACTTTTAGAACCACAGACCATGTATTTTGTCTTGCTAGCGTTAAGAACAAGAGAATTACGGCGCGCCCAATTACAAATATTTTTTAGATCATCGTTAATCTTATTTAGCGCATTTTGAATCTCTTTGGGATTAAATAATAGGTAAATTTGAACATCATCAGCATACACATGGAACTTGCAATATTTTATTACACTGACCATGTCAGCGCTGAACAATATAAATAGGATAGGGCCAAGTACGGATCCCTGTGGTACTCCCCTGTTTAGTGTTGATAAAGAAGATTGTGAGACAGACCCGTCGCTATTGCGAATTTCAACAAACTGCGAACGGTTCTGTAAGTAAGAATGAAACCATTTGACCGTGTCGGTGTCGAAACCATAGTACGTTAACTTAGACAAGAGCAATGCAACGTTTATAGAATCAAATGCCCTAGAAAAATCCAATAAGACCATTATTGTACCCTGCCCGCATCTTGAGCCGATAATATATTATCAACAACATCCAAAATCGCTGTTGTAGTACTACGACTTTTCCTGAAACCTGACTGCTGATCTGGCAAAATATGGTTTCTTTCAATATAATCTCTAAGTTGGGAACCCACCACTTTTTCCAAAATTTTTGAGAGGCAAGGCAGAATGCTTATTGGCCTCAGCTCCTTTATATCTTTGACATTGGGGTTTTTCGGGATGGGTCTGACTATCGCCGTTTTCCAACTCTGGGGGAAGGTTTCCTCACGATGTCTTCCAGACAGCTCCAATAATGTTCTCAATAGTGTGTGTACTCTGTCAACTCGCACTAGGCCAGCTTGGAGGTCTAAGGCGTAGCCTTTCTCATCCTGAGAAACGGCTTGTGCCCAGCAGGGGGACAGTAATAGGCTTATTTAAAGTTAATATCTATAACCTTTACATATCTCCTTTAACTCTTATAGACTTTAGCGACATTTTCTAAATAGTCATCATCTCTCAACTCATCATAATCATCATTTTTGTTAATGCTATAAATTTATAATGATTCATAATAAATGATAATAGATGTACAGGAGCTCAAGAGCAGCCCAAATAAAAAAAAACATGTACGTAATGGGCGAATTAACTGTAAATAATATCTATAAAAATAATAGACATTTCTACTAATACCAACCTAATATTCAAACTCCGCTTAATGGCTTTAAGAACCTATTTGTTTTCACCAGTAATACACACGACAACGATTAATAAATGGTTTTTTTTATTCATTTCAACTACACCATGATCATATTAGCCAAATGACGTCCACTGCTGAAGAAAGGCCTGCCCCATAGATTTCCACAACGAGCAGTCATATGCCACCCGCATCCAACGACTCCCAGCGAAACAGTTCGTCTGTCCACCTCGTTGGAGGTCATCCTTTTTTTTATTTTTTTATTGGTGCCCAGTGGAAATTCTTCATGAACTTCCTTCGCCCCGGGGAAGGACGAAGGGGTATGCCGGACTCCTACCGGCTAAAACCACTGGAGCGGTCATCTTCGGCACCTAAGGGAGGCTCCAGGTCCTCGTATGATCACACTAGAGCCGCCCACTGGTGCCACGCCTATTGGCACATCTCGGAAAGGGTGACTGTAAGGCGGTCACCCCCCCAGGGGGATTGTAAAGGATCCCCCAAAGCGTCCCACGGCAGCGCGTGCATAGCAACGGAATTAGGCGCCAGGGCGGTTCTTACCCCGGCGCCGTCTCCTTCTTCTTCGAGCGGGATCGGCCCTCTCCCGATCCCGCTCTGCGGTCTCCTTCTGGAGCATGACGCTCTCTGGAGGTCGTCCTACGCTGCGTTTTCCGGTGCGCGGTCACCACTCGAGAACGTTTTTACCCCAACAGCCATCTATGAGCAATGTGCCCCGCTCATTGCCACTTCAGTGTTCTTCTACGAATCTTTTCATTCTGATTCGATCTCGTGGATAAATACCATGCATAGCTCTCTCCATATCTCGCTTTGACTTTGAGCTTTTTTATGAGGCTGATAGTGAGTGACCACGTGTCTCGTTATTAATTTATAAAGTATGGATTTATTGGCACACATAAAAAGTATATATAAGAAGTAGTATAAGTGTATGTAGTTCCCGAACGTTGTACCGCCCTCGCCGCCGAGGATGCCCGCCTCACCGACGTCGCGGAGGCCTGTCGCCGCGTCACCTTCCCGTTCAAGTTAGCACATCTCCCTCCCGTCTCTTGCTCGCGCCGGCCCGTGCCGAGCCTGTAGCTTTAAATGTCCCCTAATACAATTTAAATAATACCGATCCAGCTGTCCCTAAAACAATAGCTTGATATCCCCAGCAACGCCCTAAGCCGAGGTCCGTGTCCCGCAGGGGGCGCCCTTAGCGAAAGTTGCTTAGTTTTTAATATTTAATTTAAGCCTGGCTGGAGGCCTCTTTTGGCCTTCGCCAGCAAATGACCGGTATGACCGGTTAAGCAACCACATTTCCCAGAAATGTATGCGAGAAGCCCAAAAAAAAAAAAAAAGTGTATGTAGTTATGCAAAATATTATTTTATTTTATTAAAACAGACACTACACCTCATAGTATTAAATAATTTAATACTGATGGAGTTTTTCATGAAATCTGGTATTTCAGAAAAAAGACTTTGGATTGAACCAATTTAATATATCTTGTCGTCTATTATAATGGACATTTGATGCTACAATTTCCTATATATCTTAAAGCAGAATATAAAATTCTCAGTATTATGATAGAAAGTGAAAACAATATTGAAACAGAAATAAACTAGCTATTACAACTTTTTAAATACAGAAAATTTATATGTCATAAATATTACACACCACAACCATTACGTCATCATGATAATACCTTGACGCCGATAATAGCTGAATATAAAAGAAAAGTATGTAGCCCTATTCAGCACAAGAACATATCTTATTCTGCAACGAACATATTCCTAAACATTATCGTCGTCCAAACTGAAAAGAAAATAACAGATTTATTTATAAAACTTAAAGAAGTCAAATATTCTAATAAAACTAGACACGTAAAAAGGCCTTATTATTCCCGGCAATAAAAATTCTACCACTGTGCACCGGTGTAAGTTTGTGTGTACATCGGTGATCTGATCACCGATCGACGCTGTGATCTGATCTAATCTGTAATGTCGATAAAGGGATTAAGTCAAATTTATATCCAGAAGCGTGCCCTTCTGTATGATTTAATTATTGGAATATGGTAGCTGCCCATGTACAGCTATGAGCGTTCACAGATTGATAGGGTGATGAAGATGATACCTGTAAAACTATCTGGTAAATAAAACAAGCTTCATTTAGCTAATCCTTCATTTTCTTTGCCATACATTATTATTCATATTACGAGTATAACAATTTTTAGATCACATATCGTTTATAAATAATGATCTAATTAAGTTCTTGTTTTATCCTTCAGCCAAAGCAATGACTGGAGAGAATGTGCCAAATGCTGTCAATGATTAAAATTCAATTATTTCTTCTTCGCTCCATCTGGAACCTCCGTAGTCTTCATAATCACCATTAGCATTTTCTTTGTCTACGTCTTGAATTAGAAGCTGAAACTTTATCAGTTTTTACAATGATTATTTTTCTTAGACTATTGTTCTAAATTGTGACGAATATTTTCTCTTTAGCTTTGAAGATGTTCATTTTAAATCATTAAGATTCCCGCTGAAGTTCCAGGTTAACTTGATGGCCAGTCAAATATATTTTTATTCATGATTGTCGAAAGCATAAAAATAAAATATTATCACTTAAGGATAGATTCTTCCATAATGTGTATAAATCTTTATAACAAAAAAAAACCGTCTTCAAAAATCCTACACGAAAAAATTTTATTAAAACCACTGAAAAGGAAATAAAAATTATTGATGAAGTCGGGCGGGGTATAAAATATAACTTCTCGTTGGTTCGCACACGTCAGGTTCGCACCTGGCTATAATATTTTTATATCGTGTAGGATTTTTGAAGTCGGTATTTTTTTTGTTACAAAGTTTTTTTTGTTTCTTTTTAGTGTAAATAAATTTAAGAACTTTTTCCAATTTGGTATCAGTATTTGACACTAAAGATAAGAACGACTCAAATCGGTTTTCTAATCTGAGAGGAATCGAAACTATTAAGACATCATCTAGATAAGCGCAGTCAATTACCGGTTTATTGAAGCTGGTTAAAAAAACTACTCAATCAAATATAATGAAATTTATATGGGACCAACTCGAAAGCATTTTGTACCTGTTAAAAAAAGAATCGTTATACAAATCTCGGAGTAATCGGTGTACATACAAAATAAAATACCCATCGAATTGAGAACCTTCTCCTTTTCGCAGTCAGTTAAAAACTAGGTTGATATTTAAAATCCAAGAAAGACATAAATGTTTGTAATACCTATACAAATTAATTTATATTATGGGACATAGACCGAGTGTCACTAGCAAATTCCCACGAATTTATAACTAAATTGATAGTTGGCATTTAAAAGCTTGGATATGTGTCACCAAATGCGTGTATTATTTCCGTATCATCTTTACGAAAACCTAATTTCTACTTCTGTTTCCAAAGCGGTTTTGGATCAACTCAACTTAATTAAGCTTGAATTAAACATGACTTTGAAAGGTGCTGCATGATAGGATTGATAATTATATTTTGTGTTTAACATCATTATAGATGTTCACGGCTATATTTTGACCGCTCACAGTTTCCTTTTTATTAAAGTCAAAGTCAACGTTTTTTATTTCAAATAAACCCAATATTGGCACTTATGAAACGTCAGAATCTAAGTGGCACGGTTCCAAATAGTTGATCTCGTGGAGAAGAGCCGGCAAGAAACTCCATGGATACTCTTTTAAAATAATTGAGATTACAATGTTGATTGAAACAAATGATTGTAAAACATACACCGGGAAAAATGTAGGTTAATGTGTGAAGACGGAAGATACCATAATAATATATTAATAATTTATTTGCCGTGGCAGTTAACGACTGACCAGTCCCAACAGACGGCACCCGTTCACGAGCATGACGCATGCATCAGCATCGCTTAGCTCGACCAAATTGTAGAGAACCGAACGACCCTATACACAACGCCACCGCCAGCAAGACATTATAGTGAACATGACCAATACAGTCAGGCAAAAGACACAATCAATATAAGCACTAACCGTATAACATTAATGGCTGCATGATGCTCACACATTTACAGTTTTGTATGAATATTATATTTTAATGTCACAAAACAATATTAACAATTACTAATAGTCAATCAATGCCATAATATTAAATATAAGTAAATAACATAAAAATTATGTTTTTTTTTTAAACTTTGGAGTGTTATTGGTATACAGCAGTAGCGGATGTCAGGTCTAATACACAAATGTTACCCCTATAGCTTACGTATGATATAATTTCGTTTACACCACAATTTAAAACAAACAAGGAAACTGGAGTTACAATCATACAAAATACTAATATCATTCTAAAAGGATAAACATAAATCGTACGAGTATATTTGGAGAACAAACAGACCTTCGGTTTGTAAGTAACTGATCAAACACAGGAGTTTGTGTTATGTTAAGCGTTGTCTACATTAGAATAGTGCGTTTACTCAAAAACTTACATGTATAAACCGAGTTAGTAGGTGTTGGTAAGTAAATGCCAAAGTCTTAAAGTAACTTGTTCTTAATGATGTGAGAATACCCATTTTGGAATTCCTTGAGATCACTGATAAAAATATTTTTGTTCATGTAAAACCATTTACAGGCATTATGAATGAAAGTTCCATAGTTACTCTTTACTAATTATAATATTATGTTAACAATATCAAAACATCACTCCATCTACTCCCGTGGATTTCTTAATTTCTTGAAAGGCGACTAAGGGACTCTAAACCAAGTGTGGTGCGTAGTGGTAAATTCCCCCTAAAATGTCGACACAATTGTGAAAATCTTCGGGGGAGGCCTCTTTTCAGCAGTGTACGTCCTTTGGCTGATATGATGATGATAACAATATTTATATCTACATTGTTCTCGGAATGAATGGTATCTGAGGACAATGCTAAGCTGACCAATCCCAAAAGACGGCACTCGTTATGCACGGCTGGCGCAGTGGCTGAGCCATTGGCTTTCTGCGCAATATACCGCGGGTTCGGTCCCTGTACGGAACAAACATTCGTATGATCTGCGGATAGTTGTTTTTGATCTAGCTGTTTGTGCATGTGAAATCATAGTGTGGGGCAACGTTTAAAAAAAAGAAAACCTATAATGATTTTATGAAATCAAATAAGAAATGATAAGGTCATGTTAAACTAAAGTGAACTAGCGTGGGGCACATATGTCTAACGACATGGACAGACGACCTAATTAGGGTAGCTGGGGGTCGTTGGACACAAGCGGCTCGAAACCAGTCGTTCTTAAAACCTAAGGCGGAGGCCTTTGTTCAGCAGTGAACCCCTTCCCCTTCGGCTTACCCTTCGGTTGATATGATGTTGTTTTTTCATCATCATTTCGGCCAAATGAAGTCCACTGCTGGACAAAGGCCTCCCCCAAAGATCACCACAACCACCGATATGGATGTGTTGTGGGCTCATTGGGGGGTTTTGCCATAATCGCCACGCTTGGCAGGCGGGTTGGCGATCGCAGTTGAGTTGTTAATGTACTCGAAGAACGCTGCTGCCCATCCTCCGGCTAATCCCTTAGTCGACTTTTACGACACCCATGGGAGGAGATGGGGTGGTGGCATTTTGAGCCGGCACCACACGGCAAGCCGGCACCACACGGTGTTGTGCACAATGTTGTTTTTTATGTCAGTAATAATAAACTAAAATATTTACTCAATAGAGTCTGGACCGTAATGTTTTTCGGTGTACACTTAAACCTTTTAATTTTTTATTTTAATGGTCTCCAGTGGTAATTCATGGTGAACTTCCTTCGCCCCAGGGAAGAGCGAAGGGGCATGCTGGACTCCTACCGGAGTGGTCACCCCCTCTAGCATAGGGAAGGTGACTGTAAAAAGGCCGCCCCCAGGCACTTCTCGGGGAGGACTGTAAAGGAGCCCAAGACTCGCTGTGCGCTGTGCTGCGCACACGGCAGCACTTGACTACGTGCTCACCATCGCCTTTCCAGGGGTCGCTTGGTAAACGAGGAGCCCACTTAACCTCGGCCTCCTAGACCGCTACAATAAGTTTACTCAATACCTAGAATCGTAATAACACAGTTAAAGTTACTTAGGATGCTTGCACACATAATTTTATGGCAGATTGTTCGTTTGAACAAAATATTACATTGAAAAACAATTGTCAATAACGACTGATTTCAGATGTTTCGTATTGTAATATTCCCACATTTTCGAACTTTTTACGGCACTCGTGGTCACAGGCTTGTCATCAAAATGTATATGGATCAAATCACTATTGAGTGTCTAATATATATATATACGTTTTTTTTTTACGTGTGGAAATCCTCTTGCACTTCCAACACCTTGGGAAGGGCGGAGGGGCATGCTGGACTCAAACTGGCTAAAACCCCACGGTGTCCTTCTTCTTACATCTAGCATGAGGTGAGGTGCAAGCTTTATCTGCATTAGATCGCGCCCCCGGGAGATATTGGCCCGGTAAGTTCACGTTAACTGCCTTGTAACTGGTCAATTAAAAATAATATACCTATTGCGAGATTCTTTTGAAAATGTCTCACGATCCCTGCATAAGGAATCGTTTTATTTGAAAGAAACGAATAACACCTCTAGTGGACGATACGAGAAAGTCATTTCGTAATAGAAAATGTTCCTCAAAGTTAACACCTAGCTATAGATGCCTTAAAAAAATTCAATTAATAATAAGGCGTTCTATGATTTTATACTAACCAACAATTTTGCAAGTCCTTCAAGACCTGTTGCCTTCAACGGGCCGTGCTTGTCAAGTTGTGACATCATAGGCGTCATATACTGATCAAGTGCCTGACTCATCTCTTTCGTTAAGTCACTCTGTTGCTCCTGGTATGCTGTAGCATCGACGGTTGGCATTGATAGTTGTTGTGGTACTACTGGGGCGTTGCCACTAGTAGCTTGTGGAGCACCCCGACCTGTGCCCCAGTCTGGTCTTGCAAGCGCCTGCACGAAACGGGATTGCGTGAATTTTTATGAAAGCATTGCTTAATTGGCAGCAAGAACTCAGTTTTTCGATCGCTCGTACGATTTCATAATAATATGATTGTCGTGAGGAACATAGCTTCTTATATTATTATACCGTTCCTATATTATACTAATCGTAACTAGTTAGACGGCACGGCTGGTACAGTGGCTGATACAGTCGGCTGCTGCACTCCGGGTCGTGGGTTCGATTCCCGCACGGAACAAATATTTGTATGATCTGCAGGTAGTTGTTCCGGGTCTGGGTGTATTGTATGTGGAATTTATGTCCGTAAACGCACCCACGACACAGTAGAAATCCTAGGGTGGGGCAACGTATTTCTTTAAAGAATAAAAAAATATAAATAAAGACATATTAATGATTAGGACTACTCACATCATAAAAACGTGAGTCTGACATCAAAACTGTTTTCCACAACAAAATATTATATTGGTAAATAAAAAATTCGTTAAAAGTTAAAGGAACCGGGCATTATTAAATGGATTTCTTCCTTCCAATAGCTTATTATATTTTTGTAAAGTAATTAATTAAGGAAGTATTTTCATTATAAACACATATTTGCATGCGCTGCTTTAATACGAGCGATTGAAAAAGTTCTTCTGCAAAGTACATATTTATTATTTCTGGCAACGTACCTCTAGACGCCAAGAAGTAGGAAGCATGTTGGACTTGTGTCTAGTCTACATTTTAATTTCTAATATGCATCGGACTTTGCTAATTAATAAATTTACACCCCAAATTATACATTCATTCGGATACAGTAATTCTATTTTACGACCTATGATTACCAAACAAATGACGCATCGTATTTATCTATACTACTCTAAAATTCAAGAGAGTATGAGAGATATCTATTTACTCTCTCTAATTAAATACAAAATGTACATTTGACCAACATTTCTTAATTACAGATTTATATCTTTGGGTTCTAAATCAAACTACTCAAGAAACGGTGCCGAAGTGATTACAAACTCTTTCTGAAGTATTCACTTCGTTGTTTTTTTTTTACTCTATAATTATGACGGGTAATTTTTATCTTCGTGTAAATAATAAAATATATTTTATTTTTTGTGCATAAAGTGTATGCTTTATACTAATATTTTACGCAGTCATGGTAGCTAAATTAAAAGTACAGCCTATTTAAGCTACGTGATTTAATTTTGTTTTTGTTTTGTTTTAATGGGTTATCCGGAACACAGATAACACAATACATTTTTCATCACACGCTCTATCACTTCAATACTCTCGAATTGACGGTACAACTGTATCCGAAGAAATTATAAACATATACGATATCACACTCAATATACTCACAACGTAAAATGCGGATGCAAAAACCAATATCGAAAGAAACGACATCCTTTAGCAACAATAACTAAAATTATACAATAAGAGAACCTTGTACCCTTTTATAAGTATATTCTTGCCTTTATTACCTTTGGGTGAATCAGAAATGTCACGTCCCGAATGATAAAGCTAATCTCAATAGTATGGAAAACTGAGAATATTGTTTCTGAAACTGATGCATATGTTATCTTGAGACGTTAAGACAAAGTGTAGTCCTTTGTAAGGACTTTGTTTGAATGATGTCACTTTTGTTTTGTTTTAACTAATTTCTTATGTTTGCCAGGAAATGTGTGTTTAGAACAATAATAGGTGAATTATAGTGCCGGCTACGAATAGCTCCAACCCATATCATCCCGTGGGTGTCGTAAAAGGCGACTATGGGATTAGCAGGAGGATGGGCAGCAGCGTCTTTCGAGTAAATTAACAATTCAACTGCGATCGCCAACCCACCTGCCAAGCGTGGCGATTATGGCAATACCCCCCAACGAGCACACAACACATGCATATCGGTCGTTGTGGTGATCTTTAGGGGAGGCCTGTGTCCAGTAGTGGACTTTATCCCAGCTGAAATGATGAGGTGGATATCTATTATTTATTATAATAATTTTTCAGTGTGCTTTACACTGCAAAGTTCATTACGTAAGGTTATTACCACTATAGGTTTATACAGGCTGACTGACGGTTGGGCCACTTTTAGGTATAAGAAGAATTTGACGGCACGGTTGGTGCAATGGCCGATACGGTCGACTGCCGGGCTCCGGGTCGGGGGTTCGAACAAATATTTGTAGGATCTGTAGTTATTTGTTCTGGGTCTGGGTGTATTGTGTGTGAAATTTGTGTCTGTAAACGTACCCACGACACAGGAGAAATCAAAGTGGGAGGCATTTAAAAAAATAAAATAAGATTCCAGATCGGGTCTTTCTTGACAATAATTCCATATAGTACATAAGTGTAAATAAATAAGGGGTGCTGCTGGTAGGTTTATTCTAATTCAGGTATGAACTTTCGTCTTATTGTTATTGCATCACTGAAACAGATTTGTGTTCGGCTATGTTCGGCTATGCTTGACTATGTTCGGCTTGCTGGATGCGTAGTTTAAAAGGTACACCATTAAATAAAATCTTAATCAGCCAGTATATACATAGGGCCCGCAATCTGAATGTCCATTGCTCGAAATTACTAGCCATATTTCTAATACAAACTTTATTTTCAAATTTGATTAACCACTAGAATTCCCATAGTCAATTAATATTAAAACATGTTTATAATTATTTGGGTATTTTTGGCAGTATATTGATTACATTATCGCTCTAGTCCGTTGACATGTCGAAGTGGGCCGGACTTACTATGGGCGATGGCCGGTGTCCTTTGTCGATTGTAGATCAATCAAATGAAATTGGAAGATTTCAAACCGAAATCGGCATATTGCTAGGATTATGATTAACATTGTTTATGCACATCGAAGCAATCGCCAAAGATACGGATTTTCGAACAGAGGTCTAGCTGTAATCTAAAGCCGTCCTCACAAACACCTTTGTTAAAACTTATCTGTAGTAGGTCATCATCATCATTTCGGCCGAATAAAGTCCACTGCTGGACACAGGCCTCCCCCAAAGATCACTACCACGACCGATATGGGTGTGTTGTGTGCTCATTGGGGGGTTTTGCCATAATATCCACGCTTGGCAGGCGGGTTGACGATCGCAGTTGAGTTGTTAATTTACTCGAAGGACGCTGCTGTCCGTCCTCCGGCTAATCCCATAGTCGCCTTTTACGACACCCACGGGATGAGATGGGTTGGTGCTATTCGTAGCCGGCACAACACAGCGCAGCTGTAGTAGGTATATACGTTCCATTACGACAAAAGCATATTTTATTAAAAATAAGTGCGGTTCTAATATTATAAAATAGTTTAATTACGTAATATTCCACTGTTCATATCGGAAAACCATTTATACATCACGTCCTAAGAGTTGTTTTGTTTGTAGGTAATATAAAAAATATATCATCTATATTACCTCTTACTATTATCGGGATTATCGGATATCTGCCGACATTAATGTAATTTTTTTTTTATGAGAACGCGCATGTATATCGAGATCTCGATTGGAATATATCTCAGCTATACTCAAATCTTATATATTAATCGTATATTAATTTCGGCCGTTAGAAAACAATAAAATTTCACGTATCAGACTTGGAGTTCCGGCTATCGATGCTATCACTCCGGCTTCGCTTCCGTGCCATTTTATACGGCAGAGAAGATAATATGAGACCTTTCAGTTTTACGATGAACACAGCAGTGATAGATCGATAGCATCAACTATTGATACTGTAACTTACTTTCTTAAAAAAACATTACTGGAATAGTCGGCAATAATACGAATCGGTTATCGCACTTTTACGGTATGCTATCTCCTCACAGTTACATATTAAGTATTTGGAGTAAATACTATAGTGATTTGCAATTGACATTCCATTACTTTTATCATATCCTTTGGCAAATTCCAAAACAATTAAAAAACTTACAAAAGAATTAGGTTCTAAAATAATCTCTCTGACAAACAATGTTTGTTTTTCATGCTTTGGCGCAGTTACGGACGTGACTAGGTGACTTTTGTCGGTTACTGCCACGATAACGCATACACGTGGTTATGCTATACATTAAACCCCATTATTCTTTATTATTTTACTTATCTCATAGACTATAAGAACAGTTATTTTGTGTAAGTATATATTTTTTTGTAATTAAAGTTTATAATTTACATGCTGTAGAAGAACTATTTTTTATTTGTCAGTGGAAATAGTAATTTAAAAATAGCACTATATTTTCTTTATCTTAATGATTAATAAAAATAGATTTCAAGTTATACGAAAATGTCTGAGTTAAAAGCGCTACTGTGTTTCATACACTTCACACTTTTTTTTTTTTTTATTGATGTCCAGTGGCAATTCTACATGGAACTTCCTTCACCCCGGGGAAGGGCGAAGGGGTATGCCGGACTCCTACCGGCTAAAACCACTGGAGCGGCCATCTTCGGCACCGAAGGGAGGCTCCAGGTCCTCGTAAGATCACACTAGAGCCGCCCATTGGTGCCACGCCTTTAGGCACATCACGGAGGGGATGACTGTAAAGCGGTCACCCCCTCTAGCGGAGAGAAGGCGACTGTAAAAGGTCGCCCCCTCAGGCACTTCTCTGGGATGGGAGGATTGTAAAGGATCCCCCCAAGCCTCGCTTTGCGCTGTGCTGCGCACACGGCGGCACGTGACCACGTGCGCGCCACCGTCTTCCCGGGGGTCGCTCGGTGTGAGCACGCAGACTCCCCAATCTGCGCACCCGCGACCCCCGAGGCCCCCCACCAATTGACGGCAGGGGGCTCAGGCGTGTTGGACTTGGGAGCCGGGACGGTTGTTGCCCCGGCGCCGTCTCGTCCTTCTCCGTGCGGGATCAGCCCTCTCCCGATCCCGCTCTGCAGTCTCCTTCTGCAGCATGACGCTCTCGCAGAAGGAGACCACTGCACTCCAATTTTCATGCTCTGCCAACATAGCCGACACCACTGCCGGCAGAGAGAGATCTTGCCCGATCTGGTCGACCAGGATCCGCCGCTCGGCCGCCCACGCAGGGCACTCCTCGAGCGTGTGCTGTGCGGTATCCTGGTCGCTTCCACAATGGTGGCACTGTGCCGTAACCTCGCGTCCTATTCTGTGCAGGTATGCACCGAAACAACCGTGACCGGTGAACACCTGCGTCAGACGGTAGGTAACGCGCTCGCTCCTTTTGGGCCAGGCTCCGAAGAGCGGCAGGATGGCCTCGACGACGCGCTTGGTCGCGAACTGCGACCGTAGGCGATGTCGCCACATCTCGAGTGCGCGTTGTCGAGCCAGCCGCCTCAGTCTGTCGAACGCCCCTGAAGGCACGCCTTCCCCACTTTGGCGGAGAGAGCGTGTCTGGTCGTAGACCCACGCATCCATCTCCGCCTGGATGTCGAAAGGCGGAAAGCGTGCCAGGAGAGTTGCCGCCTCGTAGGATACTGTCCTGTATCCTCGCGCGATCCGTATGGCCACTCTGCGCTGCAGACTGTGAAGTTTGTTTCTGCAGCGCTGGACGCCTGACAGCCGGGATGACCATACAGGCGCCCCGTAGAGGGCCACAGACCGCACGACGCCCCCGTAGAGACGGCGAACTTCCTCGCTCGGTCCCCCGAGATTGGGCAGCACCCGGTGTAATGCACCCACTACCCTCTCGACTCGGGGGACGAGGCGCGCGAAGTGCTCTTCGAAGCCCCAACGACTGTCCAGGGTGAGCCCCAGGTACTTCATGTACTGGCCCACCCTGATTTGCGCGTCACCAACGCGTATCCACGAACTGGGTGGTTCTCTACTCCGCGGCAGTTTGTGGAACCATAGCGCCTCGGTTTTGTGAGGCACTATCTGCAGACCCAGAGCGTGGATTTTGGCCACGACAATTGCCACCGCTTGCTCGGCAAGCCGGATAGTTCCCTCGAAGGACTCCCCGCTGGCCAACACAAGAGTGTCGTCAGCGTAACAGACTAAGCTGACGCCAGCGGGGAGAACGACACGCAGGACCGCGTCGTAGGCGAGGTTCCATAAAAAGGGGCCGAGAACCGACCCCTGCGGAACCCCGCACGTAATCTCCCTCCGCTTTACGCTACCGTCCCTGCCCACGTAGCGAATGTGCCTATCACGCAGATAGGCCCCTATGATGCCCTGCAGGTAGGGGGGGCATCGATGATGGACTAGCGCCCCCCTAATCGCGCCCCACGGGATGGAGTTGAAGGCGTTGACGATGTCTAGACTGACAGCCAACGCCACCCCACCCCGCTGGGACACTGCCTGTTCCGACAGCGAGCGGACGCGAAGAATCGCGTCGATTGTGGACCGCCGCTGCCGGAAGCCATACTGACTTTCGGCCAGGTCAGGACCCACTCGCGACAGGTGCTCAACGAGTCTTCGGGTAATTATTCTCTCGAATAGCTTCGAAGCCTCGTCGAGCAGGCAAATGGGACGATATGCAGAAGGAGACTCCGCAGGCCTTCCTTCTTTCCTCAACAGAACCAATCCGGCTTCCTTCCAGCTGGACGGGAACACGCTTCGACGGAGGCAGCTGGTGAACAGCCGCCTCATGCGGTCCCCAAGAGATTGCAGTGCATATACCCACGCACGGCCCGGAACGCCGTCCGGACCCGGTGCGGTGTTGCGACCCTTCAGGCGGCCAATGGCTCGGCCCAGCTCCCCGTCCGAAACCCCCAATTCCTCAGCCCAGTCCGAGGCAATCGGGGGTGGACACTTCAATTACCTAGGGCGCTTTTTATTTTATACCAGCTGGGACTCGCGGTTTCACCCGCGTTTAATTTAAAAGAAATTTAGAGTACTTCGACATAGACACTTGACATAGAATATATATATTGGATTTCAAGGGTTTCATTTTTTACGCGGAACCCTAATTATTTTTTTTAAATAGTTATTCCTTATAACATCAGCTATCTGCCAGTGAAGGTCCCGTCAAAATCGGTCCAGCCATTTCGGAGATTACCCGGAACAAACAGACAGACAGACAGACAAAAAAAATTAAAATAGTGTTTTTGTTATATGTAACGTACATACTTTCATATGCATTTAGTAAAAAGCTGTTATTTTGATATTACAAAGAGAGAGAAGAGAAGGTAAGAAAAGACGAGAAGAGACGAAACGAGAACGAAGATGAGGAGAGGAAAGGAATCAAAGAAAAGAATACATTCATTTTTTTTTTTTTTTTTATGTTGGGCTTCTCGCAGTAATGTCTCCATACTTTATATACTCTCTTGCACTTTGTCTCGCTCACTCAAATAGGCACAACAATACCTATGCCCAGCCAATGAAGTACATCGCGCCATACGTGGCCGCTCGTTTTACATTCTGTCTGTCAAAACCCCATCCCAAGCGTATTTAAGAACGTTTTCACATTATTGACGGCATGGTTGGTGCAGTGGTTGATACAGTCGGCTGCTGCGCACCGGGGGGTTCGATTCCCGCACGGAACAAATATTTGTATGATCTGCAGGTACTTGTGCGGTCTGGGTGTATTGTATGTGGAATTTATGTCTGTAAACGCTCCCACGACACAGGAGAAATCCTAGTATGGGGCAACGTTTAAAAAAAGATTATTTTCCGTGATTCAAGTTGAAGCAAACTCACGCAGTGGTAGTTGAGTTATAGGTTAAACGCTCTACTGGGGTGAACCTACAGTCCTATTTCACCCACCATAAAAGTATGAATAAGCGTAGTTGTATTCCGGGTAAAAGGTAGAAATAGCCACGAAATTACCGAAAAAACTATGGCTGCGGGTATAACTTACCATAAAATAGCTCAGTGCTCGGTTGCCATACCAATTGTATTGAATTTGGAGGCGATCCGACAAGACATATCAGTGGTATTACGTCACAGCAAACCGCCCAAACCGAATCTGTCTCGCGATGAATATCTAGCGCTAAAATGAAGACCCAGACCAGACTATCCTCCGTGCCGATAAGGGTAATGCTACGGTTATAATGGACACGTCAGATTACAAACAGAAAATTCAAGACCTTTTGTCGGAAAATAGCACATATAAAAACACTCTACATCATCTGGGTGTATAGAGGTCCTGGACAGGATAGGACGTGAGGTCACGTCACAGTGCCACCAATGTGGAAGTGACCAGGATACCACATAGCATACGCTCGAGGAGTGCCCTGCGTGGGCTGCCGAGAGGCGGATTCTGGTTGATCGGATCGGGCAAGATCTCTTTCTGCCGGCTGTAGTTTCGGTTATGCTGGCTGATCATGAAAGTTGAAGTGAAGTGGTCTCCTTCTGTGAGAGTGTCATGTTGCAGAAGAAGACCGTAGTGCGGCATCGGGAGAGGGCCGATCCCGCACGGAAAATGATGAGACGCGCTGGGGTAACATCCACCCTGGAACCCAGGTCCAAAACGGCTGAATCCCCTTGCCATCACTGTAAGGCAGGGTTCAAGGTTCACGGGTGCGCAGATTGGGAAATCTCCATACCCACACTGAGCGACCGACGAGAAGTAGGTGGTGCGCATGTGGTCACGTGCCGTCGTGTGTACAGCACAACACAGCGCACAGTGAGGCTTCGGGGGGATCCTCCACAAATGTGTTATATATCCGGAATACAGATGACACAATATATTTTTAAATTAAAAAATCTATCATATGCCGATCACGTTAATTCTCATGAATTAATGGTACAACTGTATCCGAATAAATTAAAAACATAATAGAATATCACACTCAAAATACGCACAACGTAAAATGCGGATGCAAAAAACAATATCCAATGGAACGACATCTTTTAGCAACAAATACTAAAATAATACAAAAAGTAAACCGCGTACCTTCTATAATCTACTTTTGCTTTTATTACTTTTGAGCGAGCCAGAAATGTCACGATTCGAATGATAAATCATTATTTTACATGTACACACATAGTAGAAACTCGTGCTTACGTTATCTCAAAACGTTAATAAAATAGTGTAATCGTTTGTAAGGATTTTATGTGCATAATGTCTTATATAATAATAACTTTATTTCGTTTTATTTTCAACTCATTTCTTATTGATTATGATTTTTTTATTGTGACAAACCTTCGCTTGTAATCCTGGCATACAATACAACTTATTTATTAATTAATTAATGAAGCCAGGAATCTGGGTTTATTCTTATCTATGAATGATGACTGAAAAGTTCGTCCTCTACGACCATCTCTCTGTGTTTATACTTTATAGAGACTGACTGACGCGTTCGGCTGCTTTCAGGAATACGATGAATTTCACTAGGCATTGTAGTATATAGTATACAGTAGTAGTTGTTAATACTCACAATATCGGCCATACATTGTCCACTACTGAACAAAGGCCTCGCCCATAGATTTCCACAACTGTTTCATCATATTGGGGGAATTTGCCAGTACTCACCGCTTGGCAGGCGGGTTGGTGAGCGCAGAATGGCTACTGTTCCACAGAAAGGACGCTGCTACCCATCCCTCTGGTTTAGAGTCTCTTAGTCGTCTTTTACGACCTCCACGGGAGGAGATGGAGTGGTGCTATATTCTTAATCCGGACACCACACGGATAATCATAACTGTAATCTGTAATCTTAAAATGGGTTTTTACATAGATTCACATTCACTATTACGTCAACACCGATAACCCACGTTCAGTTTATTAAATTAAACCCTCTTAATATTTTAGCTGGGTCGCTATTTAGTTAGGACACCAACTCGTTCGGTTCCTTATCTCTTACTGTATAATGTGGGGACGGACATTATAAAATCACTTTAGGAGGAGAGTATTTTTAGAGAAACGTTGGTTTAATTGAACAGCTAACATTATTTTCCTGCTGATCTGGTATTCCGTGTGGTTTCCAGAAAAGAAAAGACCACCCAATATACACCTACGGGCGTCGTAAAAGGTGGATAAAGCAGCCCTTATCAGCGATATCAAGAGGATCAGTGGCATCATTCTTCCGTGTTCAAATAACCACATACTATATTCTGTAAGTCACTCCATGTACAGAAAGCCTACCCATACAGACAGGTACAGTAAGCGTTCATTAGTGCAGTAGCATGTTAAGGTTTGAATTGCTGTGAACACACGGTACAGTCCGTAAACGTCTGTACGTGTAAGTAGTGTCTCAACACAGGACGCACACCACAGAGTTCGCACACTGCTGTCACTACATTAGACAGAACGATTTCCGTCGCAGATCTTGGCCAGTTTTATACAATTGCAAAAATTGGTAGTTAATTAATATGTCCCGATAGCCGTAAGCGATAAGCGTCTAGTGTTGGAATGTGCGCCTGGCTTAGGTGCCGATCTCGTTATACAATTCCGCAACAATAATACAAGTGAATACACCAAAATAATGGAAGTGATTATTTACAATAGTTAGCGTGGCACAATAGGTGGTCTTATCGCTAAAAGCGATCTTCACAGACAACTTTTGGATGGATGAAAAGTAGAGATATATAAAAAATTAAGTAGACTGTGGTCTACATCAATAATATTGTTATATATAGAAAAAAACAAGAAGTGTCAAAAATAAATAATAAAATCACACCAATTTGCATATTAATACATACATACAATAAATAAATTCTCAAGTCATATATCTTAATATATATAAATTACGTGTCACTTTGTTTGTCCGCTATGGACTCCTAAAGTACTGAACCGATTTTAATAAAATTTTGCACACTGTGTGCAGTTTCATCCAACCTAAAATATAGGATTGTTTCTATCTCAATTTATAATCGCAATATTATTTTATTGCGACTTATTTGTTTATTATCTGACAAAGAGTCATAACTATCTGTTAGATCGATAAGATTCTAACAGATGGCCGTATAAGGTAATTAGTTAACTGGATTGAGTAAGTATCCAATAGATGGCGCTATGTTAAAAGTACAAACGTTTTATGTAAGCTACTATTTATTAGTATAACCGGCTACGTGTTGCTGAGGCCAAAGTATAAGTTAAATTTATATTATCATTTCAGCCGAATAAAATCCACTGCTGGACACAGGCCTCACCCATAGATCACTACAACGACCGATATGGGTGTGTTGTGTGCTCATTTGGGGGTTTTGCCATAATCGCCACGCTTGACAGGCGGGTTGGCGATCGCAGTTGAGTTGTTAATGTACTCGAAGGACGCTGCTGCCCATCTTCCGGCTAATCCCATAGTCGCCTTTAACGATACCCAAGGGATGAGATGGGTTGGTGCTATTCGTAGCCGGCACCACACAGCACAAACAAAAAAAGTTCTTTTCAATAGTTGAAGGTATTCTCAACATAAATTAACCAGCCTATAACTTCGATTAGTTACGTTTGAAGTTACAGAGGACCACCACAATAACTCATATGCAATAAACACAAGAAATTACGATATTTTATTCAACAATTTAACATCTATTACGTATGCAGGTCACTCATCGTCATATAATATCTACTCTGCATCACAGGTCACTGTGATACCCTATTTGTAACACGAATCCAAGAAACCCTAATAATACGCGAGAAAATCTACCACAGCATTTTCTGCATTAACACACACAATTCAATTCTATGCGGTACCGACAATATCCTAGGGTTGTCCCGATCGAAACTAATGGGGATGTTAAGCAACAAGCCACGTATTCAATATAGAGGGTACAGCGGGTACAGCATCATGAAATGCTCATTATTTGTCATAACCAACTCTTAGTTATACTTGTTGCGGAAACTAGAATTGCGGCGTGTCTAAGTTTCAGGCGAAGGTAGACTGTCTTGACCAATAATTGTTAAGTAATCATTACCGGATACCATTAATGTTACGAGTTACTCATTGCGTTTTACACTCATAGTTATATCATTAATACGCCTCTAAAATCCATTTAACATCTCTATATTATTATTACCTAGATTCATTGATACACATTTACCTAATCATTAAAGTAAATACATACATTTAAGAACACAAGTTATTATGTATTGAAATTACGAATACCAAATATCTGCATTTCATATAGCTATAACCTCAGTAACGTTGGCGCATTTGTTAAGCGATTGACTTTTCTTTGCTACAGGACGCGAGTTCGATTTACGAACGGATCAAATACTTTGTTGGTCTACAGATAGTTGTTACGAGTTTGGGTGTTTGTATGTGTGGAATTTATGTTTGTGAACTGTATAAGATAAGATAATAAGATAATAATTTATTTCTTTAAAGTACAACATTGGAATATACAAAAATATCATACATAGTTACCACGACACGATGGTTGTACAGTAGCTTAATATAATAGTAACACACTGACTCCTAAACTGAGACGTGCTCGTATTTTAGGAGTCGGTAGTTCTCCGTTTTAAACAAGCATAACCTACCATCAAAAGTGTGGACGCGCATGAAACATACTATATATATATGAAACAACACTTAAGTTTACCCATAATTATGCAGATATTCACTTAAAATATATTAAGTACATCACATTAATTATTATGTTAAGTACTTTAAACATAAATTAAATTAAATAGAAATAGAGAGAACTTCCACCAGTGACATTTGACCACGTAGATATCACAAGCTTGCTTAAAAATATATTAGTGCTAAAACAAGACATTCACCGTATTCAGAGTGACTACGTGAAATCATCTGAGATCACTAGAGTGCAAGAGGAAATAGACCAAATTAAAATGATTTCGAAATATGATCAGCATACAGAAAAAGATAATCTTCCTAACGATACTTTCATGAATAGTTCTTGCACGCATGACGTTTACGTCTTAGCCGTAAAGCAACCACTTGTGCCTGTCTACTCGTCAGGAGATCACTCGGACGTCGGTAAAACATCTGTTAAAAAGCCTGCTGTTATACTTGCCGACCTACATCTGCATCAGGAGGATAATACAAATTTCATGCACAGTTCTGGCAGCGCAATTATAAGAACCCCATATTTTCTGGATGATAGCTTTATAACTGTAGTAAACAAGAGGAAGAAATCCAAAAATGTGAAGAGAAATCAACAAGGGAAAGCCGTCTTCAAGTCAAATAAAATAAAGATAGTGCCAAAGTTGTCTTACGTTTACGCTTCTCGATTTGACAAATATACCACGGAAACAGATATAAGTGATTTCATTAAAGATTGCGGACATACGGTGGTGAAGGTTGAAAAATTAATTCAATATAAACAAATTACATTTTCTACGTTCATAATAACCATTGAACAGAAACAAGAAGTCACCTTTCTGAGCGAAGAATTCTGGCCCCGTGGTATGGTATACAGACGGTATTCCATGAGGCGTGGTTTTGCTGAACATAATATTCCAGGACTGAAAAATAATGAAAATTAACCTCGTTTCTTCAGCCAAAAAAAAAACAATATAGTGTAACACTATGGGCTTTATTGCCTGAAATAAACGATTATTATTATTATTTACACATGATATATAGCTGTGTTGTTTATTTATAATATATACATATTAATTATATATTTCTTCACATATTAGTATAACTTAAAATAACTATTAATGCTGTGAGCCACTAAACCCCCTGTCTAGTTGAAAACCAGCGCCTGGCACATGCTGAACTAGATACCCATTTAGCGCAACTGTGGGGCATAATCACTTTCATCAAATTTTGCTTCTTATTTCTCTGTTTAGTATGTTATTGTTTGAGATGTCTCACTTTACCGCTGAATAAATGCTTTCTTTCTTTATTTCTATTTCACAACAACTTTTTATAGACATTCACATAATTCATGTTAAAACAATACGGTTTAAACCTCAAAGGAAAGTATCAAAGCGGGCCGCTACTCAGTCTTGTGTATCTTGAAAACGCAGCCTGCAACTTTTTTATTCATAATAGAACTTGACAGTCATGATCCCAGTTCCGACGGTCGCCATAACGGCCCGAAACCATATTAAAAACAAATCATGTTAAAAGAAACACTGTCAAGGGTACAGTTCAGATGGTAGGAGATATAAAATTCCACCGGAGTTTTCTTTCAAGAAAATTGAATATTCATGTCGGGAGAAAGGAACGATCTATAGTTCATACAGCGCCCGTTTTAAATCGTTATACCGTAGTTCAATGTTTTATATTTTAAACTTTCAGCTCTTCTAAGAAAATAATATATTTATTAAGTAAGTTGTAAGAATAGTAATTACATATTAACAAACAGGCCAAGCCTTTTGGATTTGCACTAAAGAGTTTATAACGAGTTCTTAAGACTAAAATATGAATGTTCTTATTTTGAAACATAATTCTATTCATAGATATTAATTTATGTAAGTGAAACGAATTAAGTTACATAAATATTTACAAAAGGTGATGTCGCATTAAAAGACTTATGAGTGGGTATTTATTAAACATTTTCGCAGCGAAAAAATTCTGATTTAATTCAGATTTCGGCTCTCATTGCACATTGGAATTAAAACTCGACAGCTTAGTCATGGCAGGCTACTTACTAATCAACTAACTTTTTTTTTCACCGCGGTAGATATGCTCATGTGTTGTCCAAAGCCCCTGGGGAGAGGGGTGAAGTTTAAGTATAGACGGAACCTTACAGTTTATAAGCACCTGGATACTTCAACGCCGAAAAGAAGCTCTGAGGGAGCCGAATTGTAATGAGGCCGTTCCCTGGCTCATCTGCTGCCTTTTACGGGGGTCATTTGGATTGAGCAACTATTAAACTATCGGCGTTATAACAACAAAACAAAAAGCAAGTTCTCTAGTAGTTTTAAAATAATTATGCGTATACTGCAACGTTTTAAATTATTGTATAGGTATCCACAGTGCCGAAACATCTCGATAAATGAACCTTTAGCAGGTAAAATGAATGATAAAATCGAAAAGATAGTCGCAGAAAATGTTCCAATGCAATTACCGAAAGTGGTTGTACTTGAACAGATTGTCGATACGAACGATTCTCAATTAACTCTAAGTCATACACAGGTGTTTAATTTTAAAAACTGAAGCACTTTTTGCAATATTCAAATGCAATATAAGTACCTTGCAATATTGAGGAGAGTATTAATTTGATTAGGTAAATACATATAAGGAAATTCTTATTGACCGTACTAGTTCTTAATAATGAAGATATTTGTATCTGTATATTGAACTTGAAGATCCGCACACAACTGTCATTTGAATCTTCTTTAGTATATATAAGAGTATTAGGTGTATGCATTATAGTTTAAAAAAGTCTTTTGGAAACGATGGAGGAACGAATCTACTTACTTGTAAATTTGATTAGATTTCAGCATGTTTATACAGCTTTTTTTGAGTAATATTCCGTGTGTTGTCCGGATTAAGAATAAAGCACCACTCCATCTGCCCCCGTGGATGTCGTAAAAGGCGACTAAGGGAATCTAAACCAGAGGGATGGGCAGCAACGTCCCTTCTGTGAAACGGTAGCCATACTGCGCTCACCAACCCGCCTGCCAAGCGTGGTGAGTATTGTCAAATACCCCCAGAATGATGACACAGTTGTGAAAATCTATGCGGGAGGCCTTTGTTCAGCAGTGGACGTATAAATGGCCGATATGATATTTCAGAAATCTCTTTTTCTGATTAATGGAAAATGGCATGGTTTATAAAATGGCTAAGCGATTAGCTTTTTGAGCTGTGTCGCGGGTTTGATCCCTGCACGGAACAAACATTTTTATGATTTACAGAAAGTTGTTTCGGCTCTGGATATTTGTACATGTAATATTTATGTCTATAAACTTTACCTACAATACAGGAAAAATCCTCAAGGCTGACCTAGCACTGCTCGAAATCTTTAAAGTAAATTATAAATTTGATCCAATATTTTAAATGTTGTAAGTATCTTTAATTTTTCAAGTTCCAACACATTGGGTAGAAAATTCCATAGGATATACCTCTGGCACGTCAAAACAAACAAGTCAGTGTTATGACACAAGTATTTATTTTTCATTACATCACAGTACTTGTGTCAGCACTGTGTCACTTGACATCGGTGATATTTGTGAAATTACTCGTAGTAAACTTGTCTTTTCTAAGAGTAATATTGATCTGTACAAAATAAAACTAATAAAATAAATATATAATTATAGGTTTAATAACTAATCAAAACCCGCTTTCAATAAATTTATAACAATAACTATTATTTATTCGAATCTAACAAAAAAAATATTAGTAAATCAACTTAAACCTAGCCAAGAAAACAAAACTGACAACGACGCCATTTTGTGTGCGCGCACCATATTTTGATAGCGTTATTTGCGTAAACAGTTACTCTGTCAACGGTTATTGGGCACTTTATATAACCTACTTTAATCTGACAGTCTAACCTTTAATTCATAGACAACCCACTAAAATTATTATTCTATGAAGAAATATCTGTAAGAATGACGAGTATTTGATATATTTGGGTCCGTTTCTTTGGATGAATCAGTATCCACGGATGTCTGAATGTTTTTTTTTGGGTATATTTTAATATTCTTCACGGGTATATTCACGGACGCCTGAGTGAGCAAAATAACCTGAAATACCTATAAATTAATTACGTATAGATTCAAATTCATTATTTATACATGTCAAGTGTATAATTACAAAGATCGGACTAACTTACCTAGTGACGTCCGATCCTCAATTATGTGAAGTAATCTCGTCCTCATTTAGTACTATGTAGTTTGCACCTTGCACAACTCACTGCATCACAATTTTAAAGATGAACACTTTCATCAAAAATTTTAATATAGTCTGTGGTTCCTACGCGCTCTTTCGCTATCTGTAATGTACATGTCATTAATTCAAAGCATAAGAACACAACTTTCAGCAGGGATCTAGATTGCAATTTTATAGAATTCTAGATTTATTTGGGATGGGTTGGGACTCGATGAGGACGAGATTACTTCACATAATTGAGGATCGGACGTCACTAGGTAAGTTAGTCCGATCTTTGTAATTATGTTCCGTAATCTCGTCCTCATTTAGTACTATGTAGATGTTCAAAGAAGAAAGTTGTGTTACTAATCAACCTTGTTTATTCGTTAATAAACATTATTACAATTTATTATAATTATTTATGAACCTCAGTCTTGTGTCCTCTAAGACTTATAGTAGATGAACAGGTATAAAAAAATACGTTTCGCATTATTCATATAAAAATAAACTTGGCGGAAGCACTGCCGTACTCCCAAAAGTGCAATTCTTTGCATTTCTAATGTATATGATTATATGGTGTACTTATAATACCTATTCATCACATAAGTTGGTTCTTATTTTAGTTTGTGTTTATTATTTATTTAAGAAATATCCATATAGAACACATAGCTTGAGCCATTGGGATCATAAATAAACATTTGGCCTCTTGCAAAACCAAGCCAATTTGAGGCGTTTCTTGTTTTTGTGTAGTATGCTGTAGATTTACTAGTATCCAATCCATTATTAGTTAAAAACTTACTTCAACCATCTGCTTAATAGATGCGGTGGAGGCGCCGTAATAAGGCTTCCTTAATGTAATAATTATGTATTACAGTTCGTCCTTTATTTTATTAACATCTAAATAACAAAGTAAGGTTGTTGCAGGACAAATATTAATGGCAATTATCTTTAAAATACTTGGTAAGAAATGCTAGTATTAAAAAGGTTAAGATCAACAAAAGCTAGATGTTTTAACCATTTTGTAATTTTTATGTTGATATTATCTACTTTAACGGTAATTTTATCTATACAAATCAGCAACAAGGTTTGATCCTGTGTTTGGGTAATTCCACACAGGCTTTCATTGGGAAACATATTCAACAATAATTATTCTTAATGTTAAAGTCACATACAACATAATACTTAGGGTTTGTTGCCCTACCTTTAAATATTTGCTTAAAGAACTTTGTTCTTCTCTCATCTCTACTCAAGTGCGATCCTAAGAGTAGGAAGAGAAAAATGAAAATAAAAATTGTTAACCTCAGTGTTGAGTGAGCTATAGGAAAAACTTTAATTATTAATTAAACTTAGATGCTAAGAATAATATAACCAGGGGATGCACATCATAACTTTTACAGTTGGGGATTCACTGATTATTGCAGATTAATATTGCCATCCTGTTTTGTTCTATAACGAAGCTAACATTTTGTCCATTGAAGAGGATGGTATACTTCTTAGAAACGCGCTCTCCTGAAAATGTGGTGGCAATCAGTGTTAGAATCCTGTGTAAAGGATTGTGATTCCCTGGAAGGATACGACAGTAAGTCACGACTAGGTCGCAGTATATTGTATGTATATAGACATCTTTTTTTTTTTTTTTTTTTTTTTTTTTTTTATATATACTAGGTCGCAGAATAATATATGTATATACACATCTTTTAATTTTTATTATATATATATATATATATATATATATACATATATATACATATATCTTACTATACACCCATATATATATATAATTACAATGCTCTGTTTTTATTTTCCGAAAAAATAAAAATCTACTTATGAGTGCAAATGGAGGGAACACAGAAGAATGTCCCATGCCATTCAAGAGTAGAGGCATCTATGGTGTATCTAGGTCAGGAACCCATGATACATAGTTGATGCAATTAGCAATACATCCATTTGCAAACATGATTCTATCGTTCACCAAGATTAGCTATAAGTGGTTCAAAGGCTACGGCCACATAGTTCCATTTCAATTTCCGACTGAAACACCTTCATTTTTTATTAGCAATGGCATTCTACACATATAATATAGAATAGAAATAGAAAACATTTATTCGGCAAAGAACATATTAGACAGTGCATAAAATGAAATGAAAGCTACAATATACATTATTCAGTGCGCAGGTGTGCTGTCGAACATGCCTGTTCCAAACCACTACAAAACCACCACAGCTTCTTTGCCATTGAAGTGTGTGCCCATATCTATTAATATAGGTTATGGTTCTTATCTATTCCAAGTGAAATATTTATTACCTTGTTTTATTTCAGAAGCAACTGGTTTCTGTGCATATAAGTGTAGGTTAATTCATTTAGTTTTAATTCCTTTCAATATAGGAGGCCAACATTTAAGTATGTGCAAATGTATCCTATATACATAAGATTGCACTATTACTTTTTCAGGGCTACTGTTGTAAGATTTTTCCATGACATTGGTAGGTATAAAGTCAAATGTATTCTATAGCTGGGCCATGCACAATGTTAAGCTATGTTGAAACAAGGACATTTTATGGTTGAGATAATTATTATTTTGTACCCGTTTATGGTTTCTCTAGAATTTAGAAATAAAATATTATCTTCTTCTGGGAGAGCAAGATAGAAAAAATTGCATGGAATCTAATATGGGTCCCAAATTCTGCTATTTTTGTTTAGCATTTAGGCATATTTTCTTTGATATGAAAACACCAAGATTTTCTAAGAAATTTTAGTTGGTAAACACATTTAGTTTACACTTTTCATAGGAGTCAGTAAGACAAGAATTATTATTAATAACCGATGCAATGATCTCATGTAAAAATTAGCGGTTTCATGATCTAGGTAAAATCATATGGTGCTGTACTAAGCCTGAAGGGATGGCATGTAAATTCATACAAATAATCTGGAAATAGGGAACATGAGTGTTTCCTATCAGATTCCCTTATTGACAGTACAATATGCATTTTTTTAAATCATACAAAAAATTTGTTGCAACAACTTTTAAAATCTTTTCTCATTTTGATAAAAATTTACTCAGTTTCTGAGTAACCTGGTTATTTAATGGAGCAGTAGTTTGTACAGGAACATTAGTGAAAGGTATAGTATAACCTTTTAACCATTTGTGTATGGTATGACTTTTAGTGATACCTAGTATCGCAGTAGTAGGAAAAGTATTTCAGTTGATTGGTATGTACCTTATTCATCATTGATCAGGATCCAGGTTAGGGCCTCAGCAACAGGGATAGTGGTGTCTCCGCCAGAATATCACGAAAAACACCAACAATTTATTCACATAGTATGTTGTTGGACTCGACATGGTTTTGCCCGCTTGGAAAGACATTTATAGTTGTTGTGCTCCCCCTTTTAGTTTCAAGTTTTAGGGGATTCTGATAGGTACTTACCTTCACTGGGAGTATTCTTTCATTCTCACCCAGATTTTGAACAGCTTTAATGGTATTTACTTTATCCTATAGTTTGTCCCCAAACAGGTATTATGAGATTGCAGGCTTCTCTGATATCAATTTATCAATGATGTGCAGGCTATAACTTCATACAATAAGTTGCATAGCAATCCAGTTGAATCACTGATTCCGAAATGTGATTTTCATCTCATTGTTTACAATCATGTTGTTGAAAATCTTTTCAAGGGTTGAGATAGTACTAAGTGTCTCATAATAGCATTGATTTGACTTTTGCATAAATGCTTGTATGCTTTATTTATAGGGCCATGTTTCTTGATTATAGTGAATCTAGTTTCTTAAGGCCATTCTGCATGATTAGGCGTTTTTTTTTTTTTTTTTTGTATATTCCGTGTTATTCCTACTGAATTATCTCAGAGGTGAGCACTATTTTTGCAAGCCTGCCCCCCTCCTTTCTTTAATCTGATTTCATCACTAGGTGAGACACTATATTTGTAGCCACTTATGATAGGTGACGGAAACGTGTTTGCACCTGGTTCATTAGAGCTTGACTGCATCAGCTCCGCTGAATGATGTAATAGTAATGAAAAACATTGTCCTTGTCCGTGTGGTAGACTATCTCGGCTTCGACTGAAGAGGTCTTCGTAATCATCTAAGCTCCTGACTGCAAATCCAAGGCTAACCCCTCGTGAAAGCTCTAAGGATGCATCAAACAGCGTTTTATCTTGCTAATAAAAGATACTTAACTGGCTAGCCTCTCGTGGAAGCTCTCTCGTTCTTCGGTTGTAAACGAATACTGCACCGGCTTACCTCTCGTGAAAGCTCTATTGGTGGTGTCGTTTATTTTTAAATTAAGGCACTATTGACCTGTGCTCTTCCTTGTAAACGAATAACCCCCACCGGCTGACCTCTCGTGAAAGCTCTATTGGTGGTGTCGTTTATTTTTAAATTAAGGCACTGTTGACCTGTGCTCTTCCTTGTAAACGAATAACCCCCACCGGCTGACCTCTCGTGAAAGCTCTATTGGTGGTGTCGTTTATTTTTAAAATAAGGCACTATAAACTTGTCACCGTTGACCTGTCTTCTTTTTTGTAAACGAATAACCCCCACCGGCTGACCTCTCGTGAAAGCTCTATTGGTGGTGTCGTTTAGATTTACGTGCATATAGTGTATATTGCTGCGACACTGCGGATCCATCTCCTGTGAAACATGTAGTTAGTAACTTACCGATACGGTCGTGTAGACTCCCACTTTTTTTGGGCTCCCACAATCGATTATTTAGCTTTTCTATTGCCTCATCCTTACTCCTTTGCCAGTGTTTCCCCATTTTTGAAGAAAAAGGAGGATAATTGGAAGATTTTCTTGAGTTGCGTATACAGCGAGCAGCACAAAAAAGTACAATGACATGTACATTACAGATAGCGAAAGAGCGCGTAGGAACCACAGACTATATTAAAAATTTTGATGAAAGTGTTCATCTTTAAAATTGTGATGCAGTGAGTTGTGCAAGGTGCAAACTACATAGTACTAAATGAGGACGAGATTACGGAACATAATAACCTGTTATTAGCTGATGATCTTGAACACAGCAGATTATGATAATATGAAATGATTGGAGTGTCATTGATTGCTGATATTTCTGCAAAATTTCAAGTCAATCGGAGATCTAGAAGTCGGTGAAAATTGAATTACAAGATGCCATTACCATTATATTTATACATGCACGTAGCTACATACCTACATGCAGGTCAATCCTGTAAAAAGAATCGTCTTAATGCTACTGATTACTTTCAAGATATTGCGAAACGTGTTCAAATATAACTAACATACCAATTCTCCAGGCTTTGTTTATGACATTTCTCTTGTTTTCTCACAGAATTTTTATGAAACATATCTGTAATCTCCTAGAATTTAACATTATCGTATCGTGATCCTGGAAAGCAGCGGTGCAAACATGTTGAACTGTCTCTATGTGTGTGTCAGATTCACAGCAGTCGACATGAAAGTGTTGCTAGATGTTGCTGTCGTTAAATCGGTAATCCTTTAAATATACGCGATTTGGTTAAGTCTTGTTATACAATAATATTTTAAGAATTTTATGTTAGTCTAAAAAGTGGCACTAAATAATTTGGAAAACGTTATATTTGTTCTAGAATATTTGTCAAAGATAGTAATTTAACAATTATCTTCACAAAACATTTCAAAGGACCTTTTTCAGAGCCTTGCAAAGTTAAGATTGATCTGTCATCAAGCTCGATTTTATCAAATAATCAAGAGAAAACTACATAGCAAAGAAATAGAAAGAACAGAATCGCTTTGACTAAAATTACCACATCGTTTAATTGAAACTATGTAATCGAGACCAGTAAATTGATAAATATAAGAACAAAGAGGTTTATATAACGAGCTCCGTTTGTTTGAAAGCTAAACATTTGAAGTAAATAAAAATTTAAAGTTTTTGCTTGAACTTAATGTAGAAAGTCCATTATAGACTCAAAGTTTAGTAAAAGTTTGTTTTCTTTTGCATCCTCTCTATCTGTATTTAACATGAACAAAATCTTCTAACTTAATTAAAAGATATCAGAATGTTTATTAATCAGATAACTTAACTTTCTGTTATTATATCTTGACTCAATTATTATACGATTACGTCACCAAATAAATAATCCTTTGACTTCTACGTCTCGTTTTTTTTCTTTTTAAAACTACATCGAGTCTATAACTGCCTCATGACTAATTGAGTAATCTCTCAATGTTAAAATGATCGTTAAATGGTAATCCAACTTTCAACATGAAAATTATGGACTAACTAATGACTTTTGTTTCAAAACGTTTGATAATAATTAATGCTTCTCAGGAATACTGTCTTTCTGGCAACACACAGCGCTCGTCACCTCGAGACATTAGTTATTCAGTGTCAGTATATTTACTAGGTACCTTATAACTGGAACACATTCATGTCTAAGGATTGTATTCGTACATACATTTAATCATCGTCATCATCATATCAGCCAAAGGACGTTCACTGCTGAATAAAGGCCTCTCCTTTAGATTTTCATAATGCCCGGTTACATACCACCCGCATCGAAGTGCGACTGCATAGCGACCTACGATTTGGCTCCTAAAATTATTTTTGCATTGCACTGGCTGTCAAACATATGCATAACATTTAATTTTCCACAGTATTTTCGTTTAGTTCACAGATAGTGACGTCGTCAACGTTTGCGTGCCATATTGAAAAAGTAATAAAAACTCTCTCGCAACTTTATTCAAAACTCGGGGCGTTATTGAAAAACTATTTTTATTTGAAGCGAGAGAAATGTCAGTGATAACAATTGTTTATTTATGTGCTGGCATTATTATTGCATATCTAAACATCGTATTTTCAATATAATATTTCAGTTTTAAATACATTTGTCATTATTTATGAAGACGAAGACTGAAAACAAGAAAAATGTAAAAGCATTAATTCCTTATTGTACACAAGTATTAATTTAAACAATAAATACAAACTTTTAGACACCCAAGTTTTTGCGCTTATTGAAGTGGCTACAGAAACGCTACATACACGATAGGTGGGAGACACTGATTTCAAGAGATTAGACATAACAAAAACTTGAGATTTTGTGCGATTAACTAAAAGACAGAATTTTCTACACATGCGCCTCCCATGGCCCCTACAGTGGACAGGCTAGAGTAAATAGACCCAAACGTCGATTAGGCAGGAAATTTTGATATCTATACAAATAATTAAAATTGAAGTCTCTGTTTGTAATGTCAAAAAAAAACAGCTTTTTACTAAATGCATATGAAAGTATATACGTTACCTATAGCAAAAAAGCAATTTTTAAATTTTTTGTCTTACTGTCTGTTTGTTCGGGGTAATCTCCGAAACGGCTGGATGGATTTTGACGGGACTTTCACTGGCAGATAGCTGATGTTATAAGGAATAACTTAGGCTACTTTTATTTTAGACAAATAATTAGGGTTCTGCGCAAAAAAATAATACCCTTGAAATCCAATATATATATTCTATGTCAAGTGTCTATGTCGAAGTACTCTAAATTTCTTTTAAATTAAACGCGGGTGAAAACGCGGTTAAAACCGCGGGTCCCAGCTAGTTATATAATAAGCGCTAGTTTGTGTTGTCACGTTCAGCTACTGTTAAAGCCATCTATTGAGAGTAAGGAATGACTTTATAAATAAAGTAAACACACAGTACTAAAAAAGTCAAAAGAACTTTCTCGTTTTATGTACACTATGTTCACTCATTCACAAAATGTACTAACATGCACTTCACAAATACTTATTTTATACGTCTCCGGCAATTCACAAAGCTCCATGTACCGAGTTCAATTCTTTTCAGGCTTTATTTATTCTTCCTATAAATCGCACAAAGCGATGCACTGAGAGCACTTCTGCCTTGTGAGCCTCAACCGATAGAGAGCGCACGATTTCTCAATATTACATACACGAAGCGATGCCAAATTCCGAAAAACTTAACTTTATCTATTATGGTTTATAGTGGTGGATTTAGTTGAATTTGCTGAGTGAAGTTGGTACTCCTTATGATTTGTATTATTTAGCTTCTATAATTTATGACAAAGCAACCTTGGGAAAGGAATGTGTGTAGCAATAGACCGTAATAAGCTGAGTTAATAAAGTTGATAAACTGGGACTCAATCCAACTACACTTAAATTACAAGTATATTATATAACATAATTCAAAGCTGATAGCCGATATACGTAGCTTGGAGTCGTTGGATGCGGGTGGCATGTAACCGGTCTTTGTGGAGATCCGTAGTGAAGGACTTTTTTCAGCAATGGACGTGCTTCGCCTAATCTGATAAAATGATGATGATGATGATAATCTATACATATATAAGTGAAAGTTAAACTCTGTAACTTTTGTAATGCCTTGTGGTGCCGGCTATGCCGTGTGGTGCCGGCTCAAAATACCACAACCCTATCTCATCCTAAGGGTGTCGTAACAGTCGACCAAGGGATTAGCCGGAGGATGGGCAGCAGTCTCCTTCGAGTACATTAACAACTCAACTGCGATCGCCAACCCGTCTGCCAAGCGTTTAAAATTAAAATGTATTTATGTAAAAAATAATCTACGGCGAATTTCAACCTCTGAGCGGGCACTAGTACTAATAATGTCAAAACAAGATGGCTCTGACAGTTTGGATTTATGTGCGGATCAGAATTTGATTATTACTTGCGATAACACCAAAAAGCGCTCTTAAATGTTTACAATGGATGTGTAATCGGCTAACCCGCTCTAGGCTAGCGTGGTGAACTAAAGCCTAACCTTTCTCATCATGAGGAAAGGCCCGTGCCCAGCAGTAGGACAGTAATGAGCTGATTGAGTAGAATTTGTCATGGTAAACCCTAGAGTATGAACAGCCCTTAACATCTTTATCTTTTGAATTGTTATATCTCTGGTAGTCTGTACCACTACAGGCTTTGTTAGGCTTTAGTTCAAGCAAATAGGCCAATAACGAAAGTGGCACGAATTGGTTCATTGCGGCAGTCCAATAACTGTGTCTCAAATGTCGCACGGGGTCCTTAAGACTAAAGCTACTTATTTCACTAAGGCACACATCATAACAATAATCTACTTAAGCAAATGAAGAGAAAAAAATATACATTTCATTATAAAGATTCGAATTTGGAACGAAAATACATAGCGAGCCTTACTACGGCACCGCTGATTGGAAATACCAGTATAATAAACAGGTTAATTATGCCCTCAGTCTCTAATATATAGGATAGGATGGGCCCTTTCTCGCTTAAGGGTGTAGTAAAAGGTAGTCAACACATTGTGACAAGAAGAAATTCATATGTTTGCCAAACGTAGTGACACGGAAAGACATTAAATGCCAAATCAATAATATTTCATTCCGGGCTAAAACTTCCTTTAAATTTATTTCTTTTCCTTAAAATTCCTATAAATTCTAAAGATGGAAAACATTTTTTCGGGTGGCAACCACAACTCGATTAGTCTACATCAGTCATTTGTCAAACTGAGTTATTTCACGCCTAGTCCGACAAATCTGTCGATATCTAGACATCTGCGTGGTGGAGTTCCTTTCGGTTGGTATTTTTATGTGGAAGTATTCGATTTATATTCTCTTCTTTCGCGGGGCACAATACGCCGTTTCTCTTGGTTTTGATACGAATAAGCAAGTAAGAAATAATAAAAGAAAGAAAAGTAATCATTTCGACCGAATGAAGTCCACTGCTGGACACAGGCCTCCCCCAAAGATCACCACAACGACCGATATGGGTGGTTTGTGGGCTTATTGGGGGGTTTTGCCATAATCGCCACGTTTGGCAGACGGGTTGGCGATCGCAGTTGAGTTGTTAATGTACTCGAAGGACGCTGCTGCCCATCCTCCGGCTAATCCCTTAGTCGACTTTTACGACACCCATGGGAGGAGATGGAGGGGTGGTATTCTGAGCCGGTACCACACGGCAACTGTAAAGAAAAATGATGTATTTGATTATAGAACATCGACACAATTATGTTCTTTAAATCATAATAAATCTTAATTAGAATGTAACTTGCCTTATAATTTAATTGTGTATATCTTAAAATTACATATTGTCATGGTGTGTTCCATATCCGCGTCAAATAGGTATCCAGCTCAGCATAATGCCGGGCAGTGATGCCGGGCCTATGAGATACCTATGAGAGTAGTAACGCCGAAAAGTTCTCGAGTGGCGACCGTGCACCGGAAAACAACGTGGGCAGACCCCCATGAGATGGACCAACGATCGTGTGAGGGTTGCGGGAATCCGCTGGATGCGAGTAGCCCAGAACCGGTCGTTGTGGCGTATGTTCAGCAGTGGACGTCTTTCGGCTGAAATGGTGATGATGATGTCGGCAACTTAGTTCTTCTTCGAATCTCCCCATTTCTGATTCGATCTCGTGGAGAAATACCAAGCATAGCTCTATCCATAGCGCTGAGTGACCATGACCACGACCTGGTGAAGGTCGCTGAGAGTAGTTAGAAGAGGGCGGCATGTCTATGGGGGAGGCCTTTGTTCACCAGTGGACGTCCATTGGGCGATATGATGAATCCGAAAGAGCATCCCGCGGCAATTTTTACTGCTCCCGTAAACTTATTTGTCCCTTTAGCGATTGTTTCGTCTGGTTTCCGGCAAAGGATTGACCACCTTCTCATGACGTCGATGGCGTCGTAAATGGCGATTATGGCCAAAATCATGATTCTAATCCAAAAAATTTGTATGTGATCCTGACACAAAAACGGATGAACTTCAAAATCTTAAAGCTAAAACTTTTGAATTCGATTGATTCATTATCAATTTCGGCTGTGAGTGTTTAATATCAAGAGGATGGGCGGCAAGATTATCCAGCCTGCTAATAACACCATACTACGATCACCAATCCGCCTGCCAAGCGTGGTGATTATGCCAATATATTACATTTAACGGCACGGTTGGTGCAGTCGGCTTCTGCGCTTTGGGTCGGGGATTGATTTCCGCGCGGAAAAAATATTTGTATAATCTATGCACATAGCTGTTCCGGGCCTGGGTGTAACTGACTTCATTCGATTAAAACAATCGTGATCGTGACGTCACGTTTCAATGGCGCATTAGGGACACGCATAAACACACATGGCTTTAACCCCTAGAGAATCTCATATTTAAACACGGCAAGCAAAGGGAAATTCAGGTTGTTGTTAAAATTTTCATAAATTTTGTTCACAGTGTGACAAAATATGCTGTTTTGGGAACGTGAAGTAAAAAGTTTCAGCCGGAGGGATGGAGCTTCGTATGTTAACTTGATTAAAATTTAAAATATTTGGTGTTAATTTCATGTGAACATGTATTATATTTTCTTCTATCTTAAAATAAAAATGTATTTATGTAATAAATTGTATCATGGATACAGTTCACAGACACAAACCTCACATGCACTAACACCCAGACGAGGAACAAACGTCTGTGGGCTACACAAATATATTATATAATGTAATAATATGTATTTGTATGGCCTTTTATGGTAGTCCCGCACGCAACATATTATGTTCCGTGCGGCAACTGAATCCGCGAAACGTGGTGCTGAAAGCCAAGCGACTATAGCCGCTACGGCAACCATGCTATCTGTCTATCTGAAAGCCTATAGCATAAAAATCAGAGGAAGCAATTTGATGATTTTTTCACCACAGTGTTACTTCAAAGGCCAGCCTTTATATACATTGCTATTATCACGCTATCTTTTAGTAAGAGCAGTTAATAATTATTTATGTAATTTATGATGAATAACAATGCTGACAATATTAATCCTAGTAGTGTCCAGTTTAAGAATATAGCACCAGTCCATCTCCTTCCGTAGATGTCGTAAAAGGCGATAAAACCAAAAGCCATTCTGCGCTAACCAACCCGCCTTACAAGCCGTTCAGCAGTCTTCAGTCAGTCTTTTGGCTGATTTTGGCAGTAATTTGTATGTATAGATCTTGTGTGCATGTGGTGATGCGAATTCGTCCTCCTTGGCGCTCAGCAATGCTACCAGTGATGTGATAATGTGTCCAGAGGTGACTCATTACACTCTGCGTACTAACCAGAGCGATGGCAACAGCAGCTTGCCGAGCGCCAGCTCTTCATTTCTTCTCTGCTCAAGTGAAGTCTTCACTCCATAATAGAGTTCATTTGTATTAAATCGAATCAGTACTTTGTCTCAATGCGGGTGCAGGATTTTATAGGAATACGACTTGAACTAATTTTTCAACGTGTAATAAAAAAAAAACTGCTTCTTTTCTTAATTATCAAATTCATTAAAAAGAATCAATAACAACGTGCGTGATCGTTAGAAACTTTTGATGTTTGTATTTGATACCATAAAAAATAAAAATTTAAAATCGGTTTTACTTCTGTTTTCATTCTAAATGTCCTACATAAGAGAGGATCCAGGGTGTTACGTTTTAATGACAATTTTAATGATGATCATTTTAATGACTAATGATGACTATACGTTACTAATCAGGGTTTCGGAGTCATCAACCTAGCCTTTTCCCAACTGTGGAATAAACTCACCTAACCTAAAAAGATGTGGTTTGATAAATACTTACATGTAATTACTTTAGGAACAGCCATATCTGGCTCCACAACTACCGGGAGATATCCTTTCCAAAAGCTTTCCAACAGGTGGGCCTTAAAATGAATATGGGCAAGACGAAAGTTATGTCCAACTTCGAAAAATTGGTTAGTGCTTCCATCCTAGTCAATACTTTTTCACCACATGACAAGAATATAAAATTTAATAAAATTAAAGCACGGAATTGTTTACCTCAACCAGTATAGTTAATATTGTAATTCACCTCTTTGTTCAGAGAGGTAATAAATAAAGTAAGTTCATACATCCGAACTCAATATTCGACAAGGCGTGGTTACTGAGTAAATAAGCTACTGCTTGACATGCCTAATCCGACGCGCGTGTGTGTACGTATCCTATATTGAAAAATGTTCTCAAGTGAAAAATGTTGTACTAAAAATAAAACGGCACTACGCTATAAGCTGTTAGCTTTTATTAAAGTAAAAAGTATCTATTAATCCTAAAATTACAATCCTGTCGCGAGATATGCAGGCTTTAAAATAGTCTGAAACTTTTCATTTATGTCACTAAGTTTGTGTACACAATATGTCACCCTATAAAGGTCGACACCTAGGCCCATATTCCAGTTGGGGGTCGCGGGTGCGCAGTTTGGGGAGTCTGCGTGCTCACACCGAGCGACCCCCGGGAAGACCGTGGCGCGCACGTGGTCACGTGCCGCCGTGTGCGCAGCACAGCGCAGAATCTTTACAATCCTCCCCGAGAAGTACCTGGGGGAGGTGACCTTTTTACAGTCGCCGTCCCTCCGCTAGAGGAGGTGACAGCTTTACAGTCATCCCTTCCATGATATGCTAAAGGCGTGGCACCAATGGGCGGCTCTAGTGGTTTTAGCTGCTAGGAGTCCGGCATACCCCTTAGCCCTTCCCCAGGGTGACGGAAGTTCCATGTAGAATTTCCACTGGACATCAATAAAAAAAAGTTCCATATTCCAGAACGAGAATCTAAACTTAAGTAAAACTTCAGTCTAGATTGCGTTAAACAAATATTAACCCTTTGTAATAAAGCATTTCTACTCAATTGATGCAATCTCGACTCGAGTTCTACTAGAATTTTGATTCTCGGTTATTATCTCGATTATCTTACCCTAAGCACTAGAAAAGTAGATATAACCAAAATTATATAAATTTCTGTATTTTAACCACCTTTGAATGCTATTCCTGCATAATGAACTGTTTTGATCTATACCAAAACAAGTCGACACGAAACTTTTTATTGAGTATGTGTAAAAAAGCGTCGCAAACAGATTGTACGAAAAATTTGGATAGTGACGGTATCGGATTAAGTGTACGAATGTGTCGAATTATTAGTTATGTAACTTGTACAATATATACATAAGCAATTTTAAATATGTAGGTAGGCCCTGCAGATAAGTAAGTACTAAAGCGGTGGTTTTACTTTAAACCTTATCAGGCAAAAGTTGCATTGTTTTGACCTTGAGGTTCTACGACATCCCCTTCTCTAGCAGTGGGTATTGAAAAGGCGACTAACATATCCAAAATATAAGCAGCAGTGTCCTTTTGTATACCATGAACTGAATATTCTTCTACGCTATCTGCCAAACTGGGCCTAACGGCGCGCGGAGGCGTCCTTTATAGAAGCTTATTGTAATAGTAATTGGAAAGCCAAAGCTTAGAATAGGAAATTCATGGATCGTATCAGTGGTGCAACGGATACTACTGTCACGAATACTGATTCTACTATTATTATTTTTTTCTTTTTCTTTTTAAAAAACGTTGCCCCACACTAGGATTTCTCCTGTGTCGTGGGTGATACATTTCACACGCAATACACCCAGACCCGGAACAACTACCTGCAGATCATACAAATATTTGATCCGTACGGGAATCAAACCCGCGACTCGGAGCGCAGCAATCGCCTGTATCAACCACTGCACCAACCGTGTCTTCGTATTCGGCGAATAGGAATACGCTGAACGTAATTAGTCAAAGGCAATAAAATACGCTAATCAATACAAATTAGCGATGGGCGCCGAAAAACCAGTCGAGTAAATCATCCATCGTCTATTTGATTGTTGGTTTATTCGTCGTCGCTAAATAACAATGAAATACAATTACCGTTAAGTCTTCATTATGACGTAGACGATCGGAAGTCTAGACTAGAAGTGGGTGATTTTCCATTACATTCATACATACGGGTCAGCTAATAGAATTCGTGAAACAAATATGACTTATTTTTCAGATATGTAAATTAAGTAGTATTAAGTTTGTCTTTCTTGTTTCTTGGTTTTTTTTTAAACGTTGCCCCACCCTAGTATTTCTCATGTGTCGTGGGTGCGTTTACAGACATAAATTCTACACACAAGACACCCAGACCCGAAACAAATACCTGCAGATCATACAAATATTTGTTCCGTGCGGGAATCGAACCCACGACCCAGGGCGCAGCAGCCGACTGTATCAGCCACTGCACCAACCGTGCCGTCAGTTGTTTCATATCGGCCAATGATGAGTCAACTGCTGAACAAAGGCCACCCCCATAGATTTTCACAACTGTGTCATAATTTTGGGGGGTATTTGCAAATACTCATCACGCTTAGCAGGCGGCTTGGTGAGCGCAGTATGGCTACCGTTTCACAGAAGGCACGCTGCTGCCCATTCCTCTGGTTTAGGTTCTCTTAGTCGCTTATTACGTCATTCACTGAAGTAGATGGAGTGGTGCTATATTCTTAATCCGGACACCACACGGATAGTAAAGATATTTACATATCCAAAACTTTTTTGTTTTTTAATTTACACTAAGGCCCACATTAGTTAGCTTTTCCTGTGTCGTGGGGACAGTTTTCAGACATAAATCTCATATACACAAACAATCAAACCCGGCACAACTCTCTGTAGGCTATAATTTTACTGGTGGTAGGTTAATGCTATAGATCGGCTAGGTAGGGACCACGCCAGTGCCAGATATTCGCTGCTAAGCGTGTTGAAACTAAAATAAATAACTTATTTCTGGAGGTGACGAGTACAGTACAGTGTGGTGTCACGCAGAACTAGGCCTGGGTAGCATCACAATTGTTATGGACAGGCGTAACGTAAACGTATGACTATCTCATCTTGTCACTACTTTTAAAAAAAAAGCTATGAATATGAATCGAACCCTGGACACGTATCGCAGTGACTGGTCGCTTAGCTTGGCTATTTCAAATAAATCCATACATATTAATATTCTATATTCATATTCAATATGTGTGGTGCTGGCTCAGGATACCACCACCCCATCTCCTCCCGTGGGTGTCGTAAAAGTCGACTAAGGGATTAGCCGGAGGATGAGCAGCAGCGTCCTCTGAGTACATTAACAACTCAACTGCGATCGCCAACCCGTCTGCCAAGCGTGGCGATTATGGCAAACCCCCCCCCCCCCCCCAATGAGCCCACAACACATCCATATCGGTCGTTGTGGTGGTCTTTGGGGGAGGCCTGTGTCCAGCAGTGGACTTCATTCGGCAAAAATGATTGATTGATTGATTGAAAAAAATATATTCATAACATGCGGAGACCCTGTTTAAATGAGTTCCAACTTGTAGC
Source organism: Diloba caeruleocephala (assembly GCA_947459985.1). Taxonomy (NCBI): domain Eukaryota; kingdom Metazoa; phylum Arthropoda; class Insecta; order Lepidoptera; family Noctuidae; genus Diloba; species Diloba caeruleocephala. Next base: position 9,334,411 of record OX381617.1, on the reverse strand, counting down.
CACCCTGATCTCCAATATGATGATGCTGGTGGAACACATTCAACGCTTTTCTTATATTCTAGATCAAAATACTAGCAGAATATACAATACCGCAATAACTTTTTTTACTAATTTCCATCTCAGGGACACAATTTTAGAGGCTTCACGTATCATCATTTAGGACTAAGTAGCCTTCCTTGGCATTTTTTTTCCACATACATTTGTACATATACGATTATTACAGCTCAAGCCAAGTGTTATGTTAGCCGTAACACGTGCCTCTGAGTATATTAACGGAGAGACTGGATGCTCATAATTTAATATTACTAAAGGAGGTTTTATAGCGAGAAAAGCAGTAAAATGTAACAATGAAATGAATAAAGATTACGCGCTGGAGTTAAGAAACGTGGAGTGAAAGCGTACATTGTTGCATTGATGTTTGATTTTTTCTTAATATCGTGCTCTATAATTTTATTTTGTAATGATTTGGAACAAAGCCCTTTGTGATGTTTGACGCCGTGTATTATCTCGGAGGTACGTTTAGTTAGAACCGGTGTGGTTCCCAATGAAGAATATACAAATAAGAGTTGTTATCAAGACGATGGGTATAATTATTTCCAATTTAATAATCGATTCCCGATTTTAGCTGCAGAAGAGAACAATCAGCAGTAGTCGTTATTTGGCTAAAATGATGGAGCATCATCTTATCAGCCAGAGGATGTTCTCTGCTGAACAAAGGCTTCCCCCATAGATTTCCACAACTGTGTCAAAATTTAAGGGCCCTATTTTGCCAGTACTCACCACGCTTGGCAGGCGGGTTAGTGAATGCAGAAGTACTGCTGTTCTACAAAAAAGACGCTGCCGTCCATCCCTCTGGTTCAGCGACCCTTAATTACCTTTTACGACATCCACGGGACTAGATGGACTGGTGCTATATTTTCATCCGGACACCGCATGAAAAGGTACTTGTCGGTAGATCACAAATATTAAGCCACAGAGTGTATTGCCAAGGACGGCTTATACCACAAACGACAGTTAAGCATCGTTTACATGGAGTTTGCTTTAACGTTTATTTCACTTTATTATTAGTTAGTTAGTAGTTTATTAAAACTATAACAATTCGCATTTTTGATAATGCGTGTTTTAAATAAATAATAGATTATAGAGTGTGACGGCAAAAATTTTTTAAACAAATATGTATTATAACTTATTCCTGTATATTGTCTGCAGGTATATTTGACACAGACGGCGTCCAAGTCCTGGGCACGGAGTGCGACTACCAGTTCAGCCGTTCCGGCAGCCGACCGACGCATGGCCGTTTGTACAGTCCCCGGTATCCGTCCATTTACCCCAACAATGTGCGGTGTTCCTACCATTTTCATGCCAGGTAAGACTAATAGCAACTCAATACGAGTAATGTAATATTAGGTATATGTGTAATCGCTGGACAGAAAGTCCGGAAATGCCCGGACAAATCCAGATGGATGGTAATCCTAAATGCGCCGAATATTCCTTTAATAATAATAATATTACTATCGGGCACTTCATGGGCCCGATGTAGACTTCCTAGCGTCCGTAGCCTGGCTACGTTTTGGTGACCTTTTTGGGGAAACCGAAGGTTTTGTTTGTGCAATTATGGACGAAGTTATTATGACGAACAACTACCGCAAATATATTGTCAAGGATGGTACGGTTGATATATGTCGGGCATGTCACCGTCCAGGAGAATCCATTAGACATATTATTTCTGGTTGTTCTCGTCTTGCTAACGGCGAGTACTTGCGCAGACATAATCAAGTAGCCAGGATCATCCACCAGCAACTTGCTTTGAAATACAACCTTGTGGAATCTGAGGTGCCATACTATAGGTATATGCCCGACCCAGTTCTTGAAAATGGTCATATCACTTTGTACTGGGATCGTTCTATCATCACTGACAGGACTATTGTTGCCAATAAGCCTGATATAGTGGTGATAGATCGATTAGAGCGCCGCGCAATGATTGTCGATGTCACTGTTCCACATGATGAGAATCTCGTGAAAGCTGAAAAAGATAAAGAAATTAAATATCTTGACTTAGCACACGAGATTGTTGACATGTGGAACGTAGACACGGCAATCATTGTGCCGATAGTTGTTTCTGCCCATGGCCTAATGGCAAAGAGCCTCGACTATCATCTCAAGAGGCTCTCGTTAGACGGCTGGGTCAAGGGCTTGATACAGAAAGCGGTACTTCTTGACACGGCACGTATTGTGAGGAGGTTCCTCTCTCTGGGGTCCTAACCACCGGTATCTTGGACCCTGTGCCCGATGCTGGTTGGTCACTATTTTTTATATTTTTAAAACATGTATTTTGATATATATTTTAAAAATGTAATTGATATGTTTATAGTTTGAATAAAGGGAATAATAATAATATCGGCCATTTATACGTCCACTGCTGAACAAAGGCCTCCCTCATAGATTTTCACAACAGTGTCATCATTGTGGGGGGGTATTTGCCAATACTCACCACGCTTGGCAGGCGGGTTGGTGAGCGCAGTATGGCTACAGTTTCACATGGAATGGAGATGGAATGGTGCTATATTCTTAATCCGGACACCACACGGATAAATATTCCTTTACTTACTAGATATTCTTTTTGTATGATTGCTAAACATTTTGATATTTTTATTTAATTTTGCCATGTCAGTACGGTTAAGAATAGCCCCAAGTAAGAGGTGACTATGAAATTAGCCCGATGATAGACAGCAGCTTCCTTCGAGTAAGATTAATTACAACTCAACTGCGATCGCCAACACGCCATGCCAAGCGTGGCGAAACCCCCAATGAGCACACAACACTAGCCCAAACCGGTTGGTAATGAGCTTTTGAGAAGCATATGTCCAACAGTGGACGTTTCATGGCTGAAAAGGTGATTTTGCCACAATTTTGGGTTTGGTGTTCGTTTTTTTGCCCTGTGGGTGTCGTAAAAGGCAACTGCGGGATTAGCCGGAAGATGGGCAGCAGCCCGTCTGCCAAGCGCGGTAATTATGACCAAAAATGCTGCATTTATTTTAAAGCTACCTAATAAACGAAATGATTCGATTTACAGTTTTCGGTTCAAACATCATGACAGTCTTGCAGAAGGAGTCCCCTGTCCTCCAAATTCACCGATCAGTGGTGCATAAGGCCGTACACAACGATATGCGGTACATGCGCACGGATAGCCATGAGCGGAACCAGAAACATACGCTACGACGTGACGCTACGGGCGGAATACGCCACGTAGCGGTTATCTTTGATTTTACTAGGAACAGATCCGTAAATGGCTGTTACGCGCACGTGTACCGCCTAACGCAACGGACAATATTTTTTCAAAATCTATTAGGGAATATTACCCCAATTCATAATGGTCCATAGGTTGGAACACTTTGACCTCAACTGTTGCATTAATTTCAGTTGGTTACATGAATAATAGTACGTACAAAAACCAGAAGCTATGAAAATAATATTTCTTTCTTATTTTCAGACCAAAAGAGCGCGTGAAAATTGTATTCGAGGAAGTTGCCCTTCAAAAAGGTGATATCAGGTTGGTATAATGGCGTCTTTATTATTACCGTCATTATCATCAGCGTATCAGCCGGAAAACGTCCACTGGAAAGAAGATCCCCTATTAGAACCCCCCTCTTTTCATAAATTGCCGTTGTGATTGTGGGTCGGAATACTGTTGTATTATTGCGGATTCTTTTGGAATGTTTGATTGTTTATATCCAAGAATAAATATTCAGAAAATTAGATATTGCCTCAATTGTGGAAATCTTGTACAAAAAAGTATAAATAAATAAATAAAACTCATCACACATCATCATCATATAAGCCAAAAGATCCATAAGCCAAGTCTACTGTTGAACAAAGGTTTCCATAGGTTCCACAACTGTGTCGTTATTTTGAACGGATTTTTCCAGAACTTACCATGCTACAGGCAGGTTGGTGAGCGCAGTGAGGATACTGTTCCACTGAAGCGACGCTGCTGCTCGTCCCTCAGGTCTGGGGTCCATTAGTCACCTTTTACGACATCGATAGGAGGAGGTAGAATTGTGAAAAAAATTGTAAACGGCTTAAGTTTTAGGTATAATTATAATTCCCAGTAAGTATAATTATCTAAGACAAAATATACCATAAGAAGATGCTGATTACAAAATTAAAAACATATATAAAATGACGTAGGTACCAACAAAATGAAACTTTAATAAAAATACTTATGTCGCATAAAATAAGCCCTAAAACACTTCAGCAACCATAATACCTAAGCTAAAATCCATCTATAAAAATAAAATTCCACGTAAAATTATTCCATAAAGTCACCGTCAATATCCGAAGACCGGATGATAAAACTGCGGAGGTACGCGTCATAATCGAATTTCTGATCGAAAATATTGAATATGATGACGGGCGTGCAACTCGGAACGAATACCGCCAGATGGCACCATATTTTTTGAGATATCTTGATATCTGGTATTGGTATGACTTATGCTAATAGTGACGTTGTTTGTAACATAAACAGAAGTAGATATTCAGAGGTCGGAACCACGATCTGACTATACAATATGAATAAAAACAATATACTAGTAGGTACAATTCTCGCTCATATCGATATATGTAGGTAGGGGGTAGAAAAAAGAACGATCGTCTATGGATTTCTCCCCACACTAGGATTTCTTATGTACTGTGGGATTTTTATACAACTTGCTGATAAGCCAAGCAAGTAATTCGTCTGGTGGTAAGCGTCACGCCTGTCCATAACAATTGCTACTCAGGCCTACTCCTACGGGGCACCACACTTCGCTCTTCACCTCGATAGCAACCGACTAGGCATGCCTATTAAGTTCTGTCTTTTCAATATTTCTCGGCAATTTTGAATTTGGAACTGTTCTATATTCGAATGTGTTTAAATTTTTAATCTCAAAACAGTTGAAAGTATTGGGATTAATGCTATTGTTTAATCACAGCGTCGATTGGAATCTGTCAGGTTACGTACGAAAATGAATCTTTTTTAAGGAAAATGTTCGTGCAATAATTTTCTACAACTTTAGAAGAGGCCTGATACGGTTTCTGTGTTTTGAAGAGCTAACATCTGTATTCAGTGATGAAGCCCCATGTCTGCGGACTGTTGAACGCTGGTATTTAGAATTCTAGCGTGGACATACTAGTGTTAGTGACAAATCTCGCGAAGGACGCCCAAAATCCGCCTTCACAGAAGATAACATCATTGCTGTGAGACAACTAATTCCCAAAGATCGTCATGTTACGTATCGAGAGATAGAGGCTCTATTAGGCATCTCAGGGACAACCATTTAGAAGATCTTGTATGAAGCGCTTGGTGTAAGAAAGCTAGTTTGCCATTGGATACCGCATCTGCTTTCCGACGATCACAAGGCGGCCCGCGTCAGATGGTGTAAGAAAACTCTGCAAAGGTTCAACCGAGGAGAATCAAATCACGTCTACAACATAATCAGTAGTGATGAATCTTGGATCTATGCCTACGATCCTGATTCCAAACAATAATCTACAATCTGGGTCTTTCAAGACGAGCCAAAGCCGACTAAAGTTGTTCGTCCTCGAAGCACTTCAAAGAAGATGGTGGCCACGTTCGTACGAAAACCCGGCCATGTTGCGACTATTGCACTTGAAGATCGTAGAACGGTTAACGCAGAGTGGTATACCACAGTTTGTTTACCACAAGTCATCGCCGAACTTCGAAAATCTAACTCAAAGAGACGCATCAACCTGCACCACGACAATGCAAGCTCACACAGCGCTCGTCAAACGATTGAGTATTTGAAGCAGGAAAAAGTCAAATGGTAAAGAAATTCTTGACCATCCTGCATACAGTGCTTTTCTTTTTGGCGGAGAAAATGCCTAACGCATGCCACGCCATCTGGGGAGACCGCGTGGTTATGTGGGGCTTGCACCCACTAAAAACTCCGCCATGTTACCTGCATCCGCTTTTTGATGGGCCACGAGAACTGCACATATACTACTTTCGCGGCCCATCGGCTGTTGACGCACGTATGCGCCTACCTGTACGTACGGCGATGTATCTAGGACATCGCCGCAACTCGAGAGCCGTGCAATGCAGGCGGCAGACTCCCCGATCTACCACCCGCTGGCTACTTTTAGGGCGGCATCAAGAGGGCATCCTGACCTAAGCCCTAACGATTTCTTTACATTTCTTAAAATTAAGAAAAGTCTTCCTGGTCAAAGGTCCAATCGACTGCTTATTCATCAGTCCGGTGAATAAGCAGTCGACGCTTTCAAGTCAGCCATTTTGAACAAGAGTTAGAGTGGACTAAATATTATAATAACTGGTTTGAGCGAATGGAAAAGTGTAGTAAGCTACGTGGTGAATACTTTGAAAAACAATAAAAAGTTCTATAAGGTTCTAGTTGTGTTTTTTTCTTCAAACGACAAAACTTAAAAGGCATGCCTCGTATTTAGTTTCTGATACCCAGTAATTTCACTAGCTACAGTGACCTTCTGACCGGAACACACTAATTTATAAAGTTTCCTCATCATCACCATCATCATTTCAGCCGAATATAATCCACTATTGGACACAAGCCTCCCTAAAGATCGCCACAACTATCAGTTTGTGTGTTTTGTGCTCTTTAGAGCGTTTTGCCATAATTGCCACGCTTGGCAGGTGAGTTGGCGATCGCAGTTGAGTTGTTAATGTAGTCGAAGGACACTGCTGCCCATCCTCCGGGTCACCTTTTACGACACCAAGGGATGAGACGGTTTGGTGCTATTCGTAGCCGGCACCACAAGGCCTATATTATAAAGTAAAATTAATAGCATATATAATATATAAGTTTATATTATAAAGTTTAAATACTACTTACTGTTCAATACGAATATATGGCACTACGGTGGCACCTACTTTTTTTATGATGATGATGATTTTATGATTTACAGATAGTTGTTTCGGCTCTGGATATTTGTACATGTAATATTTATGTTTATAAACTATACCTACAATACAGGAAAAATCCTCAAGGCTAACGTTTTTTATTTTATTTTTATTTGTGTCCAGTGTAAATTCTACATGAACTTCCTTCACCCCGGGGAAGGGCGAAGGAGTATGCCGGACTCCAACTGGCTAAAACCACTGCGGCAGTCATCTTCGGCACCTAAGGGAGGCTCCAGGTCCACGCATGATCACACTAGAACCGCCCACTGGTGCCACGCCTATAGGCACATCTCGGAGAGGCTTACTGTTAAGCGCACCCCCCCGGGGTGATTGTAAAGGATCCCCCAAAGCGTCCCACGGCAGCCCCTAACCATATGCGTGCTACCGTCTTCTCTTGGGTCACTTAGTGTGAGCACGCAGATTCCACACGGTGGCACCTACCTAGGCGGACTCTTGCAATAAGCAACAATACAAACAGACATACAGTTTATAAATATGTATATGATACTTTACATCTCAATCCACAAACATCCAGCCTGAACTTTTTTATCTGTAGAGCACACAAGTAATTGTTCCGTGTAGGGAGCGAAACGCGCGTACGCTTTTATAGAAAAAAAGCATCTATCTATCATCTAGCAAATCATCGTACCACCAACACTACTCGGAACTTTATTCTTCATATACTTAAATATAGATCATCACTGAATGTACAATTTCAGATAAACTCAATTCAAAAACCAATTTCTCGGCGGATTACCCTACTAAGTTTCTTATAAGTAACGTCAAATTTATTTTACTAGTACGTCAAACTGATAGACGAGCTTTTGGTTTACCGGGTTAATCCAGTAAACTCAAAGCCAATTTATCCTAAATCCAAATAAAATGTTTTATAAGATTGTTTAGTCGTTAGTAGAAAGTGCATTTATCACATCACAAATGTACCTCACGCTAATAGATCCTTATTAATGGTGGACCCTACAATAAGTGGAGGAGTTGTATATTGAACGGCTTTAACGATTTAATTTTATCAATTATTTCGTAACAAAATAAAATAAAATATCAACAACACGTTCAATAAGCGTGAATACACAAAGGAATAAATTATGCATCGCTGACCACCAAGCGATTTCGGGTTCTGGTTTTTGGCTTGCCTACTTCATTACGTCCCTCACTATTTTATTTTTACAAAATATCAGGCATTAAATGAAAGCGTGTGGGATTTAGGAGGATAATGCTGGCTTTTGATATTGGTCTGCCTTTTTTAATTTTAATAGTCAAATCTTCATTTAACAGCAGTAGCGTCCCTTCTATGAAACGGTAGCCAAACTGCGCTCACCAACCCGCCTGCCAAGCGTGGTGAGTATTGGCAAATACCCATCAAAATTATGACACAGTTGTAGAAATCTACGATGGAGGCCTTTGTTCAGCAGTGGACGTATAAATGGCCGATATGATGATTATTCGTTTTTTTTTTTAAATCATATTGATGAGTAATATCAGCCCGTAATGTCCCACTCAAATATCAAAGAATTCTTACACACTTTGTGTTGGCGATTTCATAGTATTAGGCCCAGTTTCCCTGCTATGTAAATCTTTGTATCTGCAGTCTAGTACTTATATTACGAAGCGATTATTCGGTAATCCTCCGGGCCACCACGACCAACGAGTACATATTATAATGTATACACATGCATTCAAATTTAAAATATTTCTTGGCACTTATGATAGAATTGAAGCAAGTTACTGGTCTTATGGAAAAGAGCCAGAAAGAAATTCCATGGACATTCATTTAATAATTATAGATTTTTGATAGTTGCAATAGAATTGCGTCGTGCTCGTGACCTAGTGCCATCTGTTGGGATTGGTCAGCTAAATGCTGCCATTACCATTGAATCCTCAACTGTAATAAATATTAAAATCAGTTTAGTTCAGATTTTATGAAGTTCAGACTCTTTTTTCCTACATTGTACTTACATAATCTTATTTGAAAAGAGTAACCATAGAGTTTCATTCTCGTTCTTCTTCATTGGAAAACTACATCTTGGAACGGGGCAATTAAAATCTGTATATTTATAAAGTTTTACGTGAATAAAAATGGTTCTGGTTCTCAGAATAATTTCTGTCATAAACAGCTGCAACGATCTGCAAGAGACCAGCCCTGATGCTGATATTTTAAGATCCACTATGCTGTCAATGGCTTAGGCTTTATTAGTGGCAATGTAAACTTTAAATATGTTATTATTTAAATAATAAATAGTTTATTGTTCATTCAACATAACTTTACATCAGTGCTGCTCTGGCACCTGTACTAGAACACGCTGTATTGCAGAAGCGTTAACTATAATCCCTTATTAAGTTACTTAAATTTCAGTCACCCGTGTGGTTCCACTTTACCCGTGGGCGGCGTAAAAGGTAACTCAAGGATTATGTATTTAACATATTGTGTAAATCAGGTGAAAATAGAGTTCTACGTGAACGGCTCGACTAGTCTACCTATTTCACCGGCCACATCATCACCATCATCATCATCGTTTCAGCCGAAAAACGTCCACTGCTGGACAGATGCCTATCAGGCGGCTGGTTTGGGTACGGAACCTATAGGTTTTTGTTGTGTGCTCATGGGGTTTTTCCATAATCGCCACGTTTGGCAGACGAGTTGGCGATCGCAGTTGTGTTATAAATGTACTCGAAGGATGCTGCTGCCCATCCCCTGGCTAATCCCATAGTCGCCTTTTACGACACCCACAGGATGAGATGGGGTTGTGGTATTCTTAGCCGACACCACACGCCCATATAAAGTATATATAAACTGTTTCGGATGATGGGAACCAGCCAGTAAAATCACCGGAACAGAAAGCTTCCATGTTCAAGGCTTATGTCAGCAACGCATCAGTAATCACTAGTTTCCAATGTCTATAGGTACCATTGGAAATTTCCATCAGTGAGTATCACATAAAAAATGGACAGGCAATATGCTAATTTTAGTATACTCCTGAATACTAAAACTAGCATACTGTGATTACCAATCTGCCTGCCATTCGTGGTTGTATGGGCGAGAGCCAATGTTGACTCACAAACGGCCGTACGTGAATTAAACCTTACAGGGAGTTAGTACCACACCCTAAGTCCACAGTCCCTAAGTCTCTAGCCCTACTACTTGTAGGTAGGGAAATCTTGTACCAGATGATCTTAGGTAACAGGCGGTAGGTAGGTGGGATCTAGGTGTGTGGAAATAGTTTTCTCACTACCCGTCGATCACGCTCTCAAGACCGATCGTACTGACGGCTAAGGGTCTTAGCCGCAGCGAGAGGTGGCGGACGGGTAATGAGTCAGTGGTGATTTTAGCAACATTACTGTGCATTTATGCGTTATCGAGAAGCGCGTGTCCTATCATAATTAAATTCGATCAGCTCTTCAAAGAGTGAAAGTGCGTTCTACACGTGCTAGAGTAAAACTTGTTTTTTAACAAGTTTAGAATATATAATAAAATAAAATATTATTTATCGTACACATTAGAAAAACAACTACTAGGATTAATTCTGTGAACAGTAATTGTACAATAGGCGGTCATTTTTACGGACAAGTGAAAGATGGAAAAAGAAGGGAGTAGTCCGTGGTGTACTTACTATATTAATAAAATCAAACACAATACTGTGTTAGGCAATTAAATATAATACGGATATGAATATATTCCATAAAATACTGTAATAATACATACATTAAATACAATTATCTATCACACTATACAATATAAATATAAAAATGATATCGTACATAACTATAATTACTGAATGGAAATTAAATAATAACTAGAAAGTACAATAATAGTAAATACAACAAACATTTAAAGTTTATTCATTTATAATTTTCTTAGTTTATCCATCGCTGCAAGTTTTCTTGGCCAGAAGATAAACACGATCTATCGTTATGTAATTCCTGCTCCTTTCGTAGCTTTTCCGGAGTCGGACTGAACGTTTGCACTGTGCTCTTAATTCAATGCCTTTTAAGAGTGCGTTTCCACTGAAGCGGGAACGAAACGTGCAGGAATAGACCAATCAGATTATCTAAAACCCACATCTCGTCTTCTCTCCGCTTCAGTGGAAACAGTATTAACGGAGAGGAGAATTTATTTTTCAAATATATAGTGACCGCGATAAACCGAAAGGAGCACAGAAGCGCGGAGGGGCACAGCTGATAGAACTGCCGCACGTTGGCCATTCCGACAGGCTGCACCATAACGTCATCTGAAATCAGAGCAAAAATCCTAATATATTCAGCCAACTTATGTCCAAGGCCCTTACTCGCTATGCCATGTCAATTTACGAACGCGATATTTGCATGTTTTATAGGTACAGTTATTGCATCAGTATCACTTCCCTTGCGCGGAATTATTCCACATCGTATACTTAGCGTGTAAGAGTCCAGTTCCTATACCTTACCAACCGTTATTGGATCAACAAAGACAGCAAACAAAGCAACAAGAAAGCAGCATCCATAAGTCTGTCTGATTGGCAAGGCCATACAATAACAATAAGTCTTTAAAGAGACAGTTTGGAATTACCGAACTGGCAAATTTATTCATTATCATTATTATGGCAATATTCATCTCTTTTATATATTTTTATAAACAATAATATTAGCCTTTAATTGTTCCACTGTAGAGCAAAGGCCTCTTTTCCTACAGCGTAAGAGCGAGCATTGATCACTACGCTCGCTTACTGCGTGCTTGAATGAATGAATGAATGAAAATTGTACGTGGACACAGCACAAAAATAAACAAGAAAAAGTATTTTATTATTGTATAAAGCAATAATACAATGATTGCTCTGGGTATGTGTTTCAAAACTGGACCAATTAGGTATCCAGATTAGTTCAATGTCAAGATGAAAACGCTCGTTTTCATCTGGAACCTCTGGAACCATGGATGTCAACCAGTGGGTGTTGTACCCAATTGGTGGTTGGTGGTTATCGGTGTTAAGTGTGTGTATGCAGTAGTACCGTTAAAGCTCTGTCGCTAAAGTTAATGATTGTTACGAGTATAAATACTACAAAAAGGTTATTTAGCGACAGTTCCTAGAATTCACGACCACGGCGCATAATTATCCCCTGAGAATATATAATTTCAAATTTTGCGTAAAACCAGTTCACCAAAATTGCCCAACCGTTACCAATTCCTAAAGCGGGTACTAGGGCTGGCATAATTAAATTATCGTTGTAACGGTCGACTATGCTCACATTAATGAGTTCAGCTCATAAACTATACGTACTTGTTTAATTAACTAGATAATGCATGAATGCCCGCTTTAGTTCGCAGAATTATAGTGCAGGCTCTAGGTGTTTTGCATAATAGCTTCGGTCAAGTTCCGTAGAGAGATACTAGAATATAATACACTAATGATATGAGATTGTTTTCAGTTGTTTTGATTAAAGTTGTATAGTATATTAAGGGAATGAATAAAAAACACGACTTAAGGACTCGCTTAAAATACTTATGCATTATTTGTGATGTTATGGTACGATTGTGATAGTAAACCGAATTAAATAGTCCGGATTAACATGTGGCATTTTGCCTCAATTTAGGATGTTTGTGCATATAAAACGTAAGTCTGCAACTTGCACCTACGAATCTAAATATAGGCTCATGTTGGAGAGAGTACAGAATAAGTTTGTTAGGTACGTGTACTCGCGGCTGTATGGTGTTTATCCATTGTATCCATTATTATACCCAACTTTATTTATTTTGGGCATGGTTGGATATAACGAACTGAGGGTCAGGATGGATCTCGCACTCATTTTGTACATGTTCAAAATATTTAGAGGGAAGGTGTATAATGCCGACATCCTGGGGCAGATAGGTTTGTGTGTTCCGGATGGGTACGTGTGGCGACGACGACAGCCACGGCTGCTGGTGGAGCCGCGTGGCCGAACCAACCTCTTATGTGAGGCGCCGCTGACGCGAGCACTCCGCACTCTCAACCTCATAGCTAGTGAGACTGACGTATTCCATTGTACTCTGAGTGATTTCACAAAGGTAGCACTGTTTATTATTTGTTACAAGATTAATTAAGAAGTAAAGTAAATTTGTTACAAGATTAATTAACAAGTAGATGAAAATATTGTATGCACTAGGTTTTTTTTTAAACCTGTAATGATAGTGGTAAGTTTGAGGAATAAATAAATAAATAAAAATAAATAAATAAAGATAAAGAGAAATCATAATTATAGCGATAATAATGCTCAGTATTCCGCAACAAAAGTGAAATGTTACCGGTCAAACATCTATTAGCATAACATAACCTACATCCCTCGCTCACAACTGGGTCAACCCAAATAACTTCCATTCCATTTACCTTCGCTATTATAACAACAGCCTACAACATGTTGTTTTTCAATCCAGTCTAACACAACACTGTCAAACACTGCTGCTACCCTCACAGATATCTATAATACAGGGTCTTCCTAGGAATATAAAGCCACCAACAAGATGTGTCTGTGCGACTTCACATCAGTTTTTGATAAGTACACCGTGTGAGTAGTGGCGGTGTGGCTAAGAATAGTACTTTTTTTATCCCCAGTGGAAATTGTTCATGTACTTCCTCCGCCCTGGGAAATGGCGAAGGGGCATGCCGGACTCCTTTTTTTATTTATTTTTATTGATGTCCAGTGGAAATTCTACATGGAACTTCCTTCACCCCGGGGAAGAGCGAAGGGGTATGCCGGACTCCTACCGGCTAAAACCACTGGATCGGTCATCTTCGGCACCGAAGAGGGGCACCAGGTCCTCGTTAGATCACACTAGAGCCGCTCATTGGTGCCACGCCTTAGGCACATCTCGGAAGGGATGGCTGCAAAGCGGTCACCTCGTCTAGCAGAGGGAAGGCGACCGTAAAAAGGTCGCCCCCCAGGCACTTCTCGGGAAGGATTGTAAAGGATCCCCCAAACCTCGATGTGCGCTGTGCTGCGCACACGGTGGCACGTGACCACGTGCGCGCCGCCATCTTCCCGGAGGTCAAACCAATTCATACCGGGCTTCGAAATCTTAGATCATGCGGACTTTGTTCGGCTGACTAGTATTTGAAAGAATGCGTTGTCCTTTTCCGGGTTTCAAATTCGATCAAAGTCAGTTATGCGTTTTAGCCGGGAAGACTTTAGTAAACGTCATTTCTTTTCAGGCCAAATAAGAATGAGAATGGAGGAATTTCTTTTTTTTTTTCATTTTCATTTTCATCGTCTTTTGTGCGACAATTTTATTTTTGTCTACAATTCTAAAATATTCTAAATTTCTTCCGTTTCTTTCTTGTTTGGCCTACGAGTAAAAGATAAATATTAACATCTTAATAAATTGCCACTGACATAAAGTGTATTTATTTATGAAACATATTACCCAGCCCAGCATTACACGGTATGTACTCCCAGTTAACCAATACAGTATATAAATAAATTATTTAAGTATTTTGAATATTTTACCGCGCTGTGTGACTTTTGGGCGTTGATACTGGCAAACCAGAACACCTTGTAAAGGAATTTGCTCCAGCTAATCCATTTAAGGGTGGTGCCGTAACTGAATTTAGTGGAACACCAGTTAAAGGATTTAACCGGCTCGTGAACATGCAAACACGGGAACGTCACATGTTAAGAACATTAACAGTCAGGTGCAAAACATAATAAAACATCTGTTAAGTTTGATATTTGGAAAACCAACTCAGCAAAACATATATCTGATAAAATGTAATTAGTTTTTGTTAGATAATCATAAAGTAAAGTTGGTACCGCGTCTATAAACATTATTGGTAAATTAGTCACTTTGTTATCCATCACTATCATTCACAAATTGTGAGCGAAAAATATTAAGCCTTTTCTTGCAAAAGAGGCATTTTTACTCCCGAATTACTGTTTCTCTTTAGGGACTTTACATTCATATCTCATCACCTAAATTTGACTCACCTTCACTTCGTTCAAGTGATAAACATGCCTAAATTTGTCTTAGTAATATTATATAAATGTGAAAGTTTGCATGTATAGATATTAATTGTCTTTCAACCACAACCAAAGTGCGAATTCAAATGAAAATTAACAGGGAGATAAATTATGTCACAGTAGTTATGACGTGGGCTACATTTTATTTATACAGAAGTTTAAACAAAATAATGGTTCAAGGCCTCTTTTTTAGACTTCCACAAATCGTCTGTTGGAGTCCTGCTCACACGGCATTTTGCGAGGACACCACTCGAGAACCTTTCTACCCCAACGGCCATCAGTTCTATGAGCTATATGCTCCATCCATTGAAACTTCAGCTTACTAATCCCTTTTTCTTAAAGTAAAGAATAAATTAGTAAGCTGAAGTTTCATTAAATGGCTATATCGGCACCTGTAGTACTTCTATGAATGTGCTCATTTCTATTTCGATCTGATAGATATATAACAAGCGTAGCTTTCTCCATATTGAGTTTTATAATGAGGCCTATAATAAACGACCACATCTCTGCGACACTGGTAACACACTGGTAAAAGACTGTCTCTTGAGGTAGTGCGGTATTGTAGACGGAAAAATGTTGCAATGTTTACCAAACACTGCCCAGTCGAGTCAGATTTGACAATAGACCTCTTTCTCGAAATTGAGCCTACATAACTGGACAGTTTGTCCCAAATTTCCTAACGGTTATAGGGATGGGCACGACATGGGCCATTGACATGAATTTAGTCTTGCCCATATTCATTTTAAGGTCCACCTGTTGAGATCATCAAGCACTATGCTAAGCTCTTGCAAAGATACTGCCATGACTAAGATGTCGTGAGCTAATTGAAGGTTAGTGTCAATTACTCCCTATCAATTTTATTTGTTTCCTCTCCAGTAGCTTAAAAGCATCCTCCATTGCAGCGGTATACAGTTTGGGGAAGCAGAGGCGCCCTGTCTCACACCTCTGTAATAAAATTGCCCCATGCTCTGTTCCTGTACCGGACCGACATGGTGGCATTTTTGTATAAGTAATCACTTTAAGACTTCGATGTACCGATAGCAAATATGGCAATGCCGCAGAGACTGCAGCACTACCTTTTTTTTTTTTTTTTATTGATCCGGTGGAAATACCTCATGTACTTCCTTCGCCCCGGGAAAGGGCGAAGGAGCATGCCGGACTCCTACCGGCTAAAACCACCGGAGTGATCATCTTCGGCACCGAAGGGAGGCTCCAGGAACTCGAATAACCCGTTGGTGCCACGCCTTTAGGCTCATCTCGGAGGGGATGACTGTAAAGTGGTCATCCCCTCTAGTGGAGGGAAGGCGACTGTAAAGAGGCCACCCCCCCAGGCATCTCTCGAGGGGATTGTAAAAGATTCCCCCGAGGCCTCACTATGCGCTGTGCTGCGCACACAGCGGTACGTGACCACATGCGCACCGCTGTCTTCCCGGGGGTCGCTCGGTATGAACACGCAGATTTCCCAATAAGCGCGCTCGCGGCCCCCAAGGCCCCCCGCCATATAAAGACGACAGGGGGCTCAGGCGTGTTGGACTCGGGCGCCGCGGCGGTTGTTACCCCGGCCCCGTGTCCTCCTCCTCCGAGCGGGATCGGCCCACTCCCGATCCCGCTCTGCGACCTCCTTCTGGAGCATTACGTTCTCAACTACCTAGGTTTCAATCGAAACGAAGGCTTTCTCAAGGTCTATACGCATGTAACAATTACTACAACCTTTTCAGAAATCATCTGCCACCTACTTTCAGAAGCTCTGACGTAATTTCCTCATTAAATCTTATAGTTTTTAAGCCATTTCAAGGTCATCCTAATCTCACACATACTGATGTCCAAGATTTGTTTGGTAGTGTTGGGTTAATTTGGCTCGCGGGTCTTAGTAAGCCTGAGGAAGCCCTATACTGAAGTGTATATGCCCTTAGAACTTCTCGATCTCATTGAAAACCCCTGGCTTTTATTTCGTCGCATTTTTTTTATTTCAGTGGGTTGAACTAAATACTATACTTTTCTTAAGTTGATCTACTTAAGAAACGACTCCTGTCTGTAAGGATATTTTTGTTCTTAGTTTGCAGTTGGACCAAACTTTACCCATATAAATTCACTTTGGTGTAAAAATTAAACCTGTATATAGTAGTCATTATAATTTTAATTCAACCCTGATTTTTTCAATTCTCAAAGCAAACTCATTCGTACATAACTTCAAACAGTACAAAACCGTTTCACAATTCCAAGTGTATATTCCGACAACCGTCCTTAACATAACTTGGCTAAACTCGGGACATTCCTGTAAAGGAATTTAGTAAGTCGGGCTAGTGAAACTTGGTTAACTAAATTAACTTAACAGAATTATTCGTGCAGTAATATTACGTGGACTGTATTAATCAACAGTACAATCTTAGCTATGATAATGTTAGGTTAGAATTTTATGATATTACATGCCAAATACATTGATAATAAGTAGGCTAGTACATTCCTCATAGCTTTTTCAGATTCGTTTACGGTACCAATTTATTTGTAGCTGGTCGTGAGCTCAAATAACACGACAAAGCCTTTCATACCTGAAATGTATTTTCAGGGTTTACGATAAATGCAGTGTTACCTTTGCAATCCTATGAGAAAATAGTTCTTCACAGCGCAATACTGAGAGTATACATCTGGTTGTTATAGTTTTTATAAGTTTCTACATACGATTTAGAAAATAATCTATCTTACATTATGGCTTCTGTACAGTATCTTCCACAGTTTCGCCAATGTCATGTATAAGGCAAAGTTGTACGGTGTTCAGATTAATTAATCTTTACATATTCATATAATCTATTTTTTTTTTTTTATTTGATTCTAAAAATCTATTTTGCACCTATGATGTAAATAACACCGTTTGGTACTTCATAATATGTAATGATACCTCACGTCATTTTATCGGGCATATGATTTTTCTCCTACTCCTTTGAGAAAAATCATATGCCCTTTGGCTAAATCTGCGGGTTGCGCAACACAATGGATTTTTAATTGTGTCTGGTACTGTGCCCGTTAATGAGTAAACTACTGACAACTAATGAAAATATTTTTCTTCCAAGCAATCAAACATGCACACGCTTACTAATTTAAAAAAGGCCCAATAAGCCAACCAGATAGAATTAAAAATAATTATTTATATAAATATTTAAACTGAAGAAAGAAAGAAAGAAAATTCGTTTATATACATACAAAACACTTTAAACAAGTGGTTAAAAACATGTAAAAAAAAAATAGAAAATCTTTGATATCTTACATTTAATTCAGTGCCAAAGGGGCGAACAGCTCAGCATTATGTTAATAATGCTGAGCTGTTCCCTTTGGCACTGAAATTGCACCTAACGGTGTCAGTACAGAGCACTGGCCACCTAACGCTGGTTTTCAGCCGCAACCCACGAGGAAACCACACTATTTATTCTACATTAACCTAACTCTAAAGTGCCCTAGAAGGTGCCTCTTACGGACAAAGTGAAATAAATATCCAATTATGTCGCCGTTTGCGAGCACTGTCAACATTTCATTAACATAATGACGAGAGTTCCATACATACTGCTTTTAACAGCGTCACAAAATTAGTCTTCAAGCAGTTCAATTACTCGTTTATTTTCGGACTTATTTTCCATAATGGATTAAGCTCAACTTTTACGGTGTCCAAGTTTCAACATGATTTGAAAACTCTCGTAAAACGTAAATCGAATATTTTTGTTATAATGAATAGCACTTAATTATCATAATTGCCACTTGCCTCGTTTTTGGGCACTAAAGTGCGACCGCCAAGAAAATGCGTTCCTGACATCTGTTAATTGGTCTAGTTTATTTTATATTAATGATTAAATAACATATATAATATGGTGATAATGTAGGAACGTCCACACACAATAAACTTAAATAGTTTAGCGCTAAATTAAATAAATAATGTAACAGAAACTAGATCCATTAACAGATGTCAGAAACGCATTCTCTCGGCGGCCGCAATGCAGGCACACATATCCATGTGTAACTTGTGTACCGAAATCCGAAATCGTACAGTCCGAGACCAAAAAAGCTCTAGTATAGATAAATGATCTTTATATATAAGCAAGTAGGTTTCAAGAAACACTTTCTTTCACTCATCGATAAATTTCGATGAAACTGGCATTTCCTACTAACAGCTTCTGATACGAAATAGTTTAGTTATCATTAGTTAGTAGTTTACCAAGATACATCAATCAAAATGAGCAAATCAAGTGCAAAAACAGTTCTCTACTATATGCTTTTCCATCTTAGTTAGGCAGGTTATGATCAAATGATACCTCACTGGATGTATTTTTATTCTGCTTAGGTAAATCAACAAAGTTAGATGTACATTGTACATGTAACTTACATCATAACATCTATTTTAGCTTCAAGGTTTAGGTAATAAACCTAACGTGACACGAGAGTATTCCCCTCATAAAATGTAGAAGCTACGACATCATGTATGTCAAACGCAGAAGAAGGCAATAGATTACGAAGTGCTTTCGATTTTACAGGAAAATATTATTGCAGAAAAATGTAAAGTGAGAGGAAACCGGTATATTGTAGGAAACGACGATGAAAGTTTTACATCAGACTCTTAAAATATGTAACGGATTAGTTTCTGGTCGTCTAACAAGTAATTATTAATTAATATTTATCATTATTAACTTGGGATTGCAACCGGGAGTAACGTACATTAAATAATTGCATTGAACTAGAGTACTAAGTAATAGAGGAGACACCGCACTTCACTACGATGTCCCGTTCAATTGCGACGATATCGCCGCACTTCAGTAACGGCCGACATTAATAATCAATCTAATCCATAATCTTTTTTTTTTCGATGTCCAGTGGAAATTCTACATGGAACTTCCTTCACCCTGGGGAAGGGCTAAGGAGTATGCCGGACTTCTACCGGCTAAAACCACTGGAGCGGTCATCTTCGGCACCGAAGGGGGGCTCCAGGTCCTCGTAAGATCACACTAGAGCCGCCCATTGGTGCCACGCCTTTAGGCACATCACGGAGGGGATGACTGTAAAGCGGTCACCCCCTCTAGCGGAGGGAAGGCTACAGTAAAAAGGTCGCCCCCACAGGCACTTCTCGGGGAGGATTGTAAAGGATCCTCCCAAGCCTCGCTTTGCGCTGTGCTGCGCACACGGCGGCACGTGACCACGTGCGCGCCGCCGTCTTCCCGGGGGTCGCTCGGTGTGAGCACGCAGACTCCCCAATCTGCGCACCCGCGACCCCCGAGGTTAATAGTGATCCTAGCACAAAAACGGATGATGAATTCAATCTAAAGATTTTAAGAGAAGTGCGACGATATAGCCGCTAATAAATGGGACATCGTAATAAAGTGCGGTATCTTCTCTAGTACGTAATACATAATAGCTCAATGAGTACGTATGCTAAAATTCCAAAAATTCCCATTGCTTTAGAATTCGTTTGGTTTCGAGAAGATTTGCCCGGTATTTCAGTACTTTCTGTACCATCGAGAATTATTATTTTTACCACCTAATTATTTCACAATATTTATTCTTACAGAAAATGATGCTATAAATATGGAGCGAAGAAAATTTCCAAACTTTTCACATAAAAAATGTAGGGGAAAATGCTGGATATCTTGTTTAAGTATGCCAAGTGCTCTTTTTATTAAAAAAAACTAACCGAAGGGGGAAGCCTCTAAAAAAAATAACCAAAGGGGGATTTTAACCACCTAATTATTTCATCATATTTATTCTTACAGAAATGATGCTATAGATACGGAGCGAATAAAACTTCCAAACTTTCCATACAAAAATTATAGGGGAAAATGCTGGATATCTTGTTTAAGTAAGCCAAGTGCTCTTCTTATTTAAAAAAAATAACCAATGGGGAAGGAAATGTTTTGGATGTAAAATTTACTGATTTCTGAAAGTAACCAAATTCCTGTACTCCCGGCACTGTGTGACCTATTGTTTTTCCTTGTTTTTGCTATGTCATCATCTTAATCATCATAATTTCAGCCATTTATACGTGCATGGCTGAAAATAGTACTCCCCCATAGATTTCTACAATTGTGACATCATTTTGAGGTGCGTTTGCCCGTGTGGTGCGCTTGGCAAGAGGGTTAGTGTTTCGCAAAATGGCTACTGTTACTGCTCATCCTTCTAGTTTAGCGTTCCTTAGTCGGCGTTAACGACATCCAGGGGAGGAGATGGAGTTTGGTTATATGGTGTACAAATTACACTTCAGTGTACATAAATAAATATATTTACTTCAAAGTAACTTTGTACTTTCTCTGCTAATTTTAACTCAGTAAATTGTAAAGCCTCTTGCAATCTGAACTATTACGTAATGACCCAAAAATATTTCAAACAAAGAGGATTATTATAGTCAGCAAGTTTTACAAGAGCATAAAATAGGTTTATTTGTCCTCAAAAGTTGTCATGTAGCGAAATTGTTATTATGGTGTGTAAAAATGTCTGGAAGGTACAGCTACCATTTTAAGTAATTATATTCCATTATAATAAAACTCCCCCCCAAATGACGACACACTGGGGGAATCTATGAGAGAGGCCTTTTGATATCCTTTGGCATGATGATGATAAAATACTTTTAATACTTTTTAACAGATTACATTGCGTATCTACACAAATATAATAAAGAGGAAAGATTTGTATTTTTGTATGTTTGTAACGAGTAAACTCAAGAACTACTGGTTCGATTTCAAAAATATTTCACCACTAGAATTTTACATTATCTTTGAGTAATACAGGCTATATTTATCACTGGAAAAACTTAGGGAACCCTACTAAAACTTCAATAATGTAACCCAAGATGTAATTTTTTTTGCATACAATGTCTTTCATCGCATGCGCTGTGGAAACTGTTAATGATAGAACAAAAAAAATATTCTACAATCAATATCTACAAAAAACTTCGCGATTCCATATGTCCAACTATTGTAGTTATGTAACTATAACATCAGTAACTACTTACATTTTAAAAGTTGATAGAAATGCCGGCCAAAATCAGACCATGTTTACATTTACTACTACTACTCTACTCTTATCCCAAAATTATTAAAAAATAAATGTCCACCCGTGCGAGGCCGGGACGGACCGCTAGTATTATAAATTTTTTATTTTTTTATTTTTCTAACATTTCGAAAACAGCAGCGTTCGTGGTCACAGGATGTTCAAGGTGGCACAGGTTACAGATTTATAATATTATTTATAACTTTTTTTTTTTTTTTTTTTATTGATGCCCAGTGGAAATTCATCATGAACTTCCTTCGCCCCGGGGAAGGACGAAGGGGTATGCCGGACTCCTACCGGCTAAAACCACTGGAGCGGTCATCTTCGGCACCCAAGGGAGGCTCCAGGTCCTCGTATGATCACACTAGAGCCAGCCACTGGTGCCACGCCTATTGGCACATCTCGGAGAGGGTGACTGTAAAGCGGTCACCCCCCCAGGGGGATTGTAAAGGATCCCCCAAAGCGTCCCACGGCAGCGCGTGACCACATGCGTGCTACCGTCTTCTCTTGGGTCGCTTGGTGTGGGCACGCAGATTCCCCAATCTACGCACCCGCGAACCCAGAGGTCCCCCACCTTATAGCAACGGCAGGGGTTTTCAGGCGTATCGGAATTAGGCGCCAGGGCGGTTGTTACCCCGGCGCCGTCTCCTTCTTCTTCGAGCGGGATCGGCCCTCTCCCGATCCCGCTCTGCGGTCTCCTTCTGGAGCATGACGCTCTCACAGAAGGAGACCACTGCATTCCAGTTTTCGTGCTCTGCCAACATAGCCGACACTACTGCTGGCAGAGAGAGATCTTGCCCGATCCGATCGACCAGGATCCGCCGCTCAGCGGCCCACGCAGGGCACGCCTCGAGCGTGTGCTGTGCGGTGTCCTGGTCGCTATCACAATGGTGGCATTGTGCCGTGGCCTCGCGTCCTATCCTGTGCAGGTACGCGCCGAAACAACCGTGCCCGGTGAGCACCTGCGTCAGGCGGTAGGTGACGCGCTCGCTCCTTCTGAGCCAGGCTCCAAAGAGCGGCAGGACGGCCTCGACGACGCGCTTGGTTGCAAACTGCATCCGCAGGCGATGACGCCACTTTACAAGTGCGCGCCGCCGAGCTAGCCGCCGCAGCTTGTCCAGCGCCCCTGAAGGCGCGCCTTCGCCGCTCTGGCGGAGGGAGCGTGTCTGATCGTAGACCCACGCATCCATCTCCGCCAGGATGTCAAAAGGCGGAAAACGCGCCAGGAGAGTTGCCGCCTCGTAGGACACCGTTCGGTATCCTCGTGCGATCCGGATAGCCACTCTGCGCTGCAGACCGTGAATTTTGGTTCTGCAGCGCTGGGCGCCTGATAGTCGAGCTGACCATACAGGCGCCCCGTATAGAACCACGGAACGCACGACTCCTCCGTAGAGACGGCGAACTTCCTCACATGGTCCCCCGAGATTGGGCAGCAGCCGGTGTAGAGCACCCACTACCCTCTCGACTCGGGGGACGAGGCGCTGGAAGTGCTCTTCGAAGCCCCAACGACTATCCAGGGTGAGCCCAAGGTATTTCATGTACCGGCCCACCCCGATTTGCGCGTCACCAACGCGTATCCACGAACTGGGTGGTTCTCTGCTTCTCGGCAGTTTGTGGAACCATAGCGCCTCGGTTTTCTGAGGCGCTATCCGCAGACCCAGGGCGCGGATTTTGGCCACGACAATTGCCACCGCTTGCTCCGCAAGCCGGATGGTTCCCTCGAAGGACTCCCCGCTGGCCAACACCAGAGTGTCATCAGCGTAACAGACTAAGCTGACGCCAGCAGGGAGAACGACACGCAGGACCGCATCGTAGGCGAGGTTCCATAAGAGAGGGCCGAGAACTGACCCCTGCGGAACCCCGCACGTAATCTCCCTCCGCTTTACGCTACCGTCCCTGCCCACGTAGCGAATGTGCCTATCGCGCAGATAGGCCCCTATGATGCCCTGCAGGTAGGGCGGACACCGATGATAGACTAGTGCCGCCCTAATAGCGCCCCACGGGATGGAGTTGAAGGCGTTGACGATGTCTAGACTGACCGCCAACGCCACCCCCCACCCCGTCGGGACACTGCCTGTTCCGACAGCGAGCGGACGCGAAGAATCGCGTCGATGGTGGACCGCCGTTGCCGGAAGCCATACTGACTTTCGGCCAGGTCGGGGCCAACTCGCGACAGGTGCTCAACGAGTCTTCGGGTAATTATTCTTTCGAATAGCTTCGAAGCCTCGTCGAGCAGGCAAATGGGAAGGTATGCAGAGGGAGACTCTGCAGCCCTTCCTTCCTTCTTCAAGAGAACCAATCCGGCTTCCTTCCAGCCGGACGGGAACACGCCACTACGGAGGCAACTGGTGAACAGCCGCCTCAAGCGGTCCCCAAGAGACTGTAGCGCATACACCCACGCACGGCCCGGAATGCCGTCCGGACCCGGTGCGGTGTTGCGACTCTTCAGGCGGCCAATGGCTCGGCCCAGCTCCCCATCCGAAACCCCCAAATCCTCGGCCCAGTCCGAGGCATTTAGGGGTGGAGAGGGACCAGTATGGTCCCGAACCGCCGGAAAGAGCGTTGAAAGTACTCTCTCCAGCAAATCCGGGGCCATGGTTTCGGTCACCGGGGGGACATACGGGCGCAACTTGCCTACTACCATACGGTAGGGTCTCCCCCACGGATCCCTGTCTAGTCCCTCTAGGAGCTCGCTCCAGGACCGAGCCTTCGCCTCACTGATGGCAGTCTGAAACGCCAGTGTGGCCGCCCGGTAGGCCCTATAGGCCTCGTCAGTCTCTCCGGCTGTAGCGCTGTGCCAGCGTCGGATTCGTTGGTACTGGCGGCGGGATGCCAGGCAGACCGCGCGCAACTGCGCGATCTCATCCGACCACCAGTACACTGCCGTACGCCGGGAGCGCCTGGCCCGGGGCATGGATGCGTCGCATATTGACGTCATCGTCCTCCGGAACCACGACGCTTCCTCCTCCGGATCGGGCAAGATCCCTTGATCGACCTCTGGCCAGGCCGCGACGTTGGCAGCTGCGACGAGCAACTCTCGATCCAGCTGTGTGAGGGCCCAACGCCGCGACCGCGGGCTGGGACTAGAACGGCTCGGGCAAGGCGTGCGGAGGGCCACGTCGAACATTATGTGGCGGTGGTCCGAAAGTGTGACCACCTCCTCCGCTACTCGCCAACCCGACACCATGCGGGCCACAGAAGGAGCCGCCCATGTCAGGTCCACGACCGACTCCCCCTGCCACCGAACGCAGGTGCTAACGGACCCCCGATTCAGCAATCGGAGGTCAAGTGTCGCCGCCCAGTCTTCCATTATCCTCCCCCTCGGCCCGTCCCGACGGTTGCCCCAAGCTCTAGAGTGAGCGTTGAAGTCCCCCAGGACGAGCACTGGACGGGGCGAGCACTTACAGCGAATGCTGCGTGCCACCCCGTCCAGGTATCCCTCGAAGTCGGCGAGAGACACGTTGGGGGAGATATAGCAGCCCACTACTGCCAGAGGTCCCCACTCTACTACGACAAAGCCCTGCCCCCTGTCCAACAGGGAGCAGGGCGGCTCACCTTCGGCTCCAGACCAATAGATGGCGACGGAGTCCCCGGCGCCCCCGAACCAGCGAGGATGTTCCTGGACGCCGTAGGGCTCCGCCACAACCACCAAGGCAACCGACCACTCCGCAACAGTTTGCAGCTACAGATTCTGCGCGTTGCGGCAGTGGTTTAGGTTGCCCTGGAGGACCCTTAGTTGGCCTCCATCGCCTCCGGTGAGCCGGAGCGTGCGACCGGTGCCGCCGGCGCAGACGCCGTCAGCCCCTCGGCCGAGGCAGGGGGGGCTGGTTTTCCCCTCCTGCTCTTCTGGGCTGCACAAGATTTGCAACCCAACCTGTGCTCGGCCGGAAGGCCAAAGTCCGCACACAAAGGGCAGTTTTTTGTCTGCGCCTGGCATTCCCGAATTTTGTGGCCCTGGCCGCCACATCCGAAGCACCGGTCACTCCGGTCAACCCCCCCGTGTATGGTGCACCGGAGGCGCACATGCCCAAGTTCGAGGCATCGGAAGCACTGTAATGGCCGTGCCGCCAACACCTCGACCCTGGCTGACGTCCAACCGACGCAAATGCGGCAGGTAGACGCCAATTTTTTGGCCGCCTCCAGTGGGATCCGGACCCAGACCGTGCCCAAGGACATTGGTGAGCGGCGAATTTCACCCACCCTAATATCCTCGGGCAAACACGCCGTCGCAGCGACTATGGCATCTGCGATCTCCGTTTTAGTGACGGCGTCATCCAGGTCCAGTACCCTCAACTCCGCCATTTTAATCGGACGTGCAATGTGCACGTCAAATATGGGGGTGAGCACCTCCCGCATTTTGCGTGCCAGGCTATCAGCCTTGGCGCCGCAATCCTCGCCAGCGACGGAAAGCACCATTCCGCCGCTGACTGACCTCTTGATGGTCACGGTGTCCGGACCGATGCCGTGGTCGGAGAGCTTTATACTTCGCCGAGCCGCGGACATGACTTCACCCAACCTTGAGTCGGGTGAGCCCTCGGGCACCGTAACTGTTATGGCGGCTGATGCGGGAACCTTGGAGAGGTTGACCTTCCCCTTCCTTCCTTTCTTTCCGCCCCGTTTGCCGCGTCGCTTTCCCCCACTCTGGGAGGAGGACCGCGCAGGTTGCTCAGATGTGGGTTGTTGGGCCTGAGAATGCCGGTGCTGCCTCTTCTTTCTGCCCGCAATGGACCACCCGTCAGCGGTCTCCATTGCGGACTGTGAAGACTCGAGTTCGGCGGCTGTTGGCTGGATTGGCGCGGATGCACTGGCCGCCGCAGCTCCAGTAGCTGTCGCTTGTCGGGCTGCCTTTTCGGCATCCGTCGCCGCACCGCGACTCCCGCTCTTTCTCTTTTGTTGCGGCTGAGCCGCAGGCGCGCATGTTTGCGCCTTGGCGGAGGCTGCAGCCGTCGCCGCGCCCATTGTCCCCTTAGCAGCGGCTGCATACGTGGCCGTCTGCGGCACCGACTGCAGCCTTCGTGCATCCGCCGCCAATGGCGGGCGCAGGCGCTTCTCCGGCGGGAGCCGCTCCACCAGGGCCGCCAATTTGGCGTCCATCATCCCCCCGACTTCGAAGACAATGGAACGCCGAAACTCGGCCTCTGCATCCGGCGGAAAGAACGACAGCGACACGACACCTGGCATCCTCAGTCGTGTTCCCCTGACGACGAAGGAGTCCCACCTCCGTCGTCAATTTCTCCATCTGTGCCAAGAGGCTGGCGAGCTGGGAGCGCAACTCCGCGTTCTCCCTCTCCAGCCTCTCGACGTTTGATTCCTTACGGACCGACTTCTTGGCGTCAGGGGACGACCCCGCAGATGCCTTCGGAAGGGTCCGCTTGCGGCCTTCGCCTCTCAACACCATGTTGAGTGAGGCCTGCGAACTCCGAGGGTCCAAGGATTCCTCGGAGTCGCTCACCCCACCCGACGGCAGCGGTGTGCCCGGACGCGACAGCGACACAACCGCACGCTGCGCACGATGCGCACGCGAATTGGCGCGCAAGGTTCGCGCACTACGCCTCCTGGCACCGGACACGGGGTCACCATCTGACCCCACGTCCATCTGGACGCTGTCAGACTCTGACCGCGAACCAGCCCTCTCATCCTCCACCTTCTTAATTTCGACCTTCCTCAATTGTTTTATTTTATTTATAGTTGCCATAGTTAGACCCACGAGTATGGGGGAAATAAATGGTCGACCCGGGCAGTGCCCCCTGTACCCGGGCAAGCGTATCCCATCTTCAGGTGCCGCCGATCCTGGGGTTGGCGTGCTCGCGACTGAACTTCCCATCAGCCATGCACCCCTCGCCGCACGCAAAGCTTCGTTCGGTTCGGTTCGGGGAATTTTTATAGAGGCCTTCTTCCTCGCGATCCGGGCGATTAAGCCAAGATCCTCGGTCCCGGTCGAAGCCGCGAGACGTGACCACGACACTTCAACCGAGGTTACGATATCGACGGTGGCGGGGAAGGGGAGTCCTCCCACTGCCTGCTCGGGGCAGGGTGAATGCACACCGAGCCCGCCGCTAGCCCTCCCATGCTTCTCCGAAAACGGAGAAGCACGCTACGGCCTACCTACAGCCCAAGAACTGGGCCCGACCCTGTCAGAATATTAGCCACCGGGCAATAAGGTCCTCCAAAAAGTGGAGTAGTTATTGTCCGGTGCCCAGGGTGCACCGGCCCGACAACTGCTCTTCCCCCCGGACGTATCAAGAGGGACCAGCAGCCACCGAGCGCACGTGGAGGTTTCCTGACCTAGCACCCCAATATTATTTATACCTACCACACAGTGATAATAAAAAATTGTTGCAATGCACACAATAATCACTCACAGTTTCTTGATGTTTCTCTGCGTGGTATGAAGTGTGGGATATTATAATTTTTAGTTATAGAATTTC
The DNA here is from genome assembly GCA_947459985.1 of Diloba caeruleocephala. Taxonomy (NCBI): domain Eukaryota; kingdom Metazoa; phylum Arthropoda; class Insecta; order Lepidoptera; family Noctuidae; genus Diloba; species Diloba caeruleocephala. The sequence continues at coordinate 9,306,055 of OX381617.1, read as the reverse complement.
AAGCCGGTGGTATTGGCCAACCATCACCTTAATTGAAACTATAGCCTCACGAAACATTCTTAGTGCTTACATATAAGTTCTCCTTCGCAAAGAATAGCATTTGATTGAAACGAAGAAACTGGTTAAGTTCGCTTAACACCGCAGACATAGACCTAACACATTCATCATCATCAACCAAACGACGTCCACTGCTGAACAAAGGCCTCCCCCTTAGATTCCCACAATGAGCGGTTACATGCCGCTCTCGTCCAACGACTCTCAGCGACCTTTACCAGGTCGTCTGTCCACCTTGTTGGAGGTCGTTCCACGCTCCGTTTTCCGGTGCGCGGTCTACATTCAAGAACCTTTTTGCCCAACGGCCATCAGTTCTAACACATTACCTTAATACCTTACCTTATATTTTAATATATTAGAACGGAAATATCTCATAAAAACAAATGATATAATAAAAATCTTCAGGCATATAATTGCATAATTGGCGATTTACGCCATAAATGTCGTGTTAATTATGTCGCTACGAGGCATATCCAACCACAATTGCCACTCGACCACTACTCCGACCGCAACCCTATAAACTATTTTGTGGTCTCAATATTGGTCACTAATAGAGCTGTGGTACGCAAAATAGAATTAAATAACCGATTTTCATAACATATATAAATTCCATTTGTTTCAAACAAATTATTTACCTACACGTGTCTAGTGTTATCAGGTATATTATAAATCATGAGCAGATTGCTCTGTTGATAGCATCGGGTCATAGCCATGTCAAATTATTATAGTGTCATCGATTTTGATACGTCTGCAAAATTTCAAGTCAGTCGGACATCTAGAAGTGGATGAAAAAAGTACTGCCAGATTCCATCACATGCATTTATGCATTGTTACGTATGTACATAGATATAGGCAGTGCGCCGACTCTACTGTTTCAACAGTAGGTTTACTGTTTTATCAATAACAACCCTGTTTTCTGTTTCAATCAGTACTTATACTTTTTTTTTAACTTTAGCGCCATCTATCATATTATGCAAATAGCGCGTCCAGTTACTTACATCTAATTGTAAGATTTGCTAACCTGCTTTGTGTTACCTGAGCTGATTGTATCATCCATGTTAGCCAACCTTACAACTAGAGCAAAAAGCAATGAGAACGGTCTGTCCCGAATCTGAAGTGCAGAGAATCTTGTACTACAGTGCCACTAACTTAACCACTTACCTGTGCTCAAAGAGCACTATATAATATTGGAATTAATAGATTGTTATTCATTCAAAACAACAGAAATGCACATGAACAAAATATGTACATTTTAGAAAAAAAAATTTAGAAAACGCCCAAGATAAGGCAATTGCGATTGAAACTGAAAAATAATTCATTTAATTTTACTCTAAGGCTAAATGCTTTCAGGTGCAATTTGTATTACTAATGGTCGCCCAGTGGTTGATTTACAGTTAAAGACATTTATTTTCTCAAAAGACTTAAATAAATCACTTATAGAGAAAATACAATATTAATTGAACAATTTTTTTTTATTATATATATATATATATATATATATATATATTGATTTCCGACAGCTAAAATTTAAAAAATTAGTTCGATTCATTGCATTAATTTGTAACAGATATTACACATAAATTTTATTCCGCACTCTAACTAAATCTCACACACGTCCCTGTGCGCTAGGGCTTAAAAAAAAGAGGTACAACGGTTTTTCTTCACGTATTAATATTATTATTATAATTCAAGTTTAAAAATCTCTTCACTGTTTTCTATCAATGAAGTTTGTCTTGTTTTTGTTAGACAGTAAATCGCCTGTTCTGATTTAACTAGTTTCCTGTTTTTAAGGGTAACTTGCTGCTTTTTAGTTTATCAGGGTTGGCAACACTGGATGCAGGTCAAGCTAATAAAGTGTGTAAAGAACACAACGCCATATGAACTGGTGTCATAATAACTATAGATGAAAATAATACCAATAAGTTACAATCCACATACTATTAATTTCTACTTCATATACATATAACACTGTCCGTGATGTGTCCAGATCAAGAAGCACCACTCTATCTCCTTCCGTGGATGTCGTAAAAGGCGACTAGGGATATTAAACCAGAGGGATGGACAGCAGCATCTCTTCTGTAAATCAGCAGCCATTCTGGGCTGACCAACCCGCCTGCCAAGTGTGATGAGTACTGGCAAATTCCTCCAAAATGACGACACTCGTCAAGTAACCAGTAGTCTGTGGGGGAAGCCTGAAGCCTGAAGGTGCTGGGTAATCACGCAAACTACTAGTACTGGGTTGATTCTGGAATTTCTTTCTTATACGCTATAGCTATATGTAGGTATTATAATAAAACACTTTTAAACGGATTCTATCGCGCATATTTTGATTTTTGATTTTCCTGACGTTTCGAATACTTTGCAGCATTCGTGGTCGCAGGATGTCATCCTGTTTTATTATAATGTGTAATAATCGCGAAAATCTAAGACATTACTATATGTAGGTAATAGACTGTTCCGTGTGTTTCCCGGCAACGTATAGACTACCCCTCTCCACGCATGGGAGTCGTAAAAGATGACTAAGAGTTTATATCAAGAGGTTGAACACCAGTATCCTCCCGTGCGCTAATAACATATTGCGATCACCAATTGGCCTGCCGAGCGTGGTATTATGGAAATGTCCCCCCTATGACCACTTATGCATGTTGTGTATGTGTCTGAGCGCGTGTGCATGTGGTTGTGCGTGCGGGTGTGTGTTTTTTTTAAACTTTGTCCCACACTTGATTTTCTCTTGTATCGTTGGTGCATTTACAGCCATAAATTCCACATACAATACACCCAGACCCGGAACAACTATCTGCAGATGATACAAATATTTGTTCCGTGTGGGATTCGAACCCACAACCCGGAGCGCAGCAGCCGTCCGTATCAGCCACTGCACCAACAGTGCCGCCGTAGCTTTACTAATTAATCTAAATGGATATATTCTATGTTAACAAAGGAGCGATGTTCATGCTGGTGGTTGCTATACTTTCATATACACGGTTACTAGTAACTCGATAAATTGAGCCACCAAACGGTTCACTGAAATTCAGTAGCTTTTGAGACATTTTAAATAATCGGTTTTCTTCGTTATACACCAAAAATTTGACACTTAAGTTGAAATGAACTAAAAACTACGCAACTAATGGAGTTAAAGTAATTAACAGATATGTCCTTACATTAACTTTAATACCCTTTTGGATGGGTAATCACGTAAAATTTTGTATAACGAAGAAAACTTAAAAATTCAAATATTTCATTAACTACTGAATTTCTGTGAAACATTTGCTGGCTCAATTCGTTGCATTTAACCCTTCCTGAAAGGAATACGTCGAGTTACTAGTAACCCTGTATACCAACATATTTTTTATTTTATGTATATTAGAATACCAGAAGACTCAGAATACCACCACCCCATCTCCTCCTATGGGTGTCGTAAAAGTCGACTAAGGGATTAGCCGGAGGATGAGCAGCAGCACTCTTCGAGTACATTTACAACTCAATTGCGATCGCCAACCCGTCTGCCAAGCGTGGCGATTATGGCAAAACCACAACACACCCATATCGGTCGTTGTGGTGATCTTTGGGAGAGGCTGTGTCCAGCAGTCCATCCGGCCGAAATAAATGAATGAAAAAATATTTATAGTGCAGTATGCTACAACCTAATTAATAAACTGCTATTCTATTTCAGCTGTCTGCGGCGCGCGGACATCATCAAAGTGTTTGACGGGAAAGACACCAACTCGCCAGCGATAGCTATGCTGTGTAACGAGCTTACAGGTACTAACCGTTGTTACTTTAAAGCTACGCCGCTCCGCTACGTAGATCGCGGTCAGTGGTGGGATGAGACCATGTAGCTCTGTTATGTATTGAAATGTATAAATCTTACTAAAAGTGGTAGCTCTACGGGCCCGCCCGCCACACGCTTTCACTATGACGTCACTGGTGCATTTCAGTGCCGCACGTTTCCACCTCACTACTGACACACGTTCTGTGTAAGAGCAAATAACTTGAGGTATTATTAGTGCCTGGCATAAAAATAAATACTTATCTATGTTCAACACTTTAATTTTCTTCTAACAAATAAAGATAGCTGTAATGTCAAGACAGACATACTGACACTTAAAAGTTACTTATCAAATCAACTTCGACGAATCAAGATACCTGCGCTTTCCAAACAAGGATGACAAATTTCTTTAAAAAATGTAAGTCCGTAAGGATCATGTTCTTGCCACATACATTGCATCATCTACAGGATTCTAAAAAGGCACTAGTCGTAAAAATGAAGACCGTTGGGGCAGAAAGCAGACCACGCACCATAAAAGACACTGCTCTGTCATATGACTAAACACAAGTATCTAAAAATTATTTTTACGAAGAACGGCAATTCGCGTAGCAGAATAATAGTATATTGTCAAAAATGTTTTTTTAGATACCACAGTGTCATGACACGCCAGTGCAGCGTGCAACTCAACCACTGAGATAGAGAGACAACTTAATGAAGGTACCTGAGAGACCTCTTATGGAATCTTGCTTACGATACGGTCCTGCGTGTCGTTCTCCCCGCTGGCGTCAGCTTAATCTGTTATGCGCTGATGATACTCTTGTGTTGGCCAGCGGGGCGTACTTTGAGGAAACCATCCGGCTTGCCGCGCAAGCTGTGGCAGTTGTCGTGGCCAAAATCCACGCTCTGGGTTTGCGGATAGCGCCTCACAAAACCGAGGCGTTATAGTTCCACAAACTGCCGCGGAATAGGGAGCCTCCCAGTTCGTGGATACGCGTTGGTGACGCGCAAATTAGAGTGGGCCAGTACATGAAGTACCTAGCTCACCCTGGACAGTCATTGAGGCTTCGAAGAGCACTTCGAGCGTTTTGTCCCCCGGGTCGAAAGGATAGTGGGTGCCTTGCACCGGCCGCCGCCCAATCTCGGAGGACCAAGGGAAGAAGTTCGCCGCCTCTACGGGGGAATCGTGTGGTCCGTGGCCCTCTACGGGCCACCTGTTTGGTCATCTCGACTTTCGGGCGTCCAGCGCTGCAGAACCAAGATTCACGGTCTGCAGCATAGAGCGGCTATACGGATCGCACGAGGATACCAAACGGTGTCCTTTGAGGCGGCAACTCTGATGGCACGCTTTCCGGCTTTTGATATATTGGCGGAGATGGATGCGCGGGTGTATTGCCAAACACGCTCCCTCCGCCAGAGCGGTGAAGAAGTACCTTTAGGGGCGCTCGAAAGTTTGAGGCGGCAGACTCGGCGGCGTGCACTCGAGCACAGTGCGAGCTCTGAGTGTATTGTGTGTGGAATTTGTGTTTATAAACGCACCCACGACACAGAAAAAACAAGAGGGGGCAACGTTCAAAAAAATAAATAACAAACGCAGTGAAAAGCGAACCCAATAAACTTACGCGTTGCGTGGTACAGCTGCTGTGTGTAGTCAGTACGCTCGGCTTGATTGGCTACCTACCAAGACGTGTGTTTTAGTATGAGTAGCCAATTATAATATTGAGTTTATTCAGTTCATCGGAGCTTGTCACTGTGTGCATTAGTGTGTTTTTATGAAGCCTACTAGCCTAGTGATCAGTGCCGTCTTTGGGATGTTTTAGGAGAACGTCTACTCCAAATCCTTCCTTTCGTAAAAATATTTATATCCTCTTCTTGAGTAACAATCTATGACTAAATCTATGTCACTTTCTAGAAAAGTAAAAGCTTCCTAAAGTGAAAGAATCTTCTGAACAGCAGTGCTATTCTGTAAGAATATACTAGCCAAAGCTAGCCAAGCTGTCACTTCTGAATCTTCAGTGAAAAGTAGTTAAAACCATACGAAATTAAAGATTTTACTGCGGATTCATAAGTGAGTTTGCTGATGTAGCAAACGGTGAAACAAACAAAAACAATACGAAAGACATAACGAAATAGTCATTTCACTGCGGATTCAAAAGTGGGTTGTCTAGTAAGTTGTTACAGAATAGTTACGCTGGTCCAAACTCCGCAATCATTTCGCATATTTAAGTAAAGAAACTGGTACCGTCTCTTTGTGACATTATAGAGAGATCAATTTATAGATATAGATAAATAAATCACAAGCATAAGAAAATCACGTTCCCAAAAAACAGCCTACTACGAAACATAATACATATTATATATTACGTCATATTCAGACGTTTCCTAAATTGGAAAATGAAATCACAATTTGGAATTCGAATAGAACTTGATTTATTAATATTTTCAATAAGAAAATCAATTTCCACGAAAGATAACATAATGAGTTTTTCTTATAAAATATTATAACTATCTAGAATCCCTTTTATGAAATAGAAAATCATGTTTATTCAAGCTTGTATCCCTTGTGAAACGATTACAGATACCTAAATTCGTCCCAGACAGGATGATAGGATACAAGTAATAAATACACTTATTATACCTAAATTTCGTGACAGGATGTATAAAAGATACCTACAGATATGCCATCACAATGATTTACTTCAGTCGAATATTCCTCACTCTCATTTGCTACGACATATTTTTGTTGAAATTGAGTTCATAAAGTTACTTAGTTCATATTTTTTTTAAATAAAGTTATGGCTATAATGCCATCTTTATCACGTCCTTGGTCACTAACGGAGACGCTCATAGCAGTTGAACTCACTTTTCGGTGAACGATCAACGAGATTAAGCAGCACTTTTTTTTTTTATTGGTGCCCAGTGGATATTCTTCATGAACTTCCTTCGCCCCGGGGAAGGACAAAGGGGTATGCCGGACTCCTACCGGCTAAAACCACTGGGGCGGTCATCTTCGGCACCTAAGGGAGGCTCCAGGTCCTCGTATGATCACACTAGAGCCGCCCACTGGTGCCACGCCTATTGGCACATCTCGGAGAGGGTGACTGTAAAGCGCGGTCAGTCTCCATGGGTGACCGCTAACGGATATTTCGACTGAAGTCGATATGCCAGTTAGATGTCACCCATTCCACTGGTGAACAAAGGCCTCCCCCATAGATTTCCATAACTGTGTCGTTATTTAGGGGGGGAATTTTCCGGTACTCACCACACGAGGCAGGTGGTTTGGAGAGCGCAGTATGACTGCTATTCCTCAGAAGGGATGCTGCTACCCATCCCTCTGTTTTAGAGTATTTTGTCGCCTTTAACATCTGTGGGAGGACATAGAGTGGTGCTATGTTCTTAATCCGGACACCACACGGACATTTACATATGTTAGTTAGGTTAGTCCAAATGAAAAAGAATGAAGACAGAGGCCAAAAACGAATGCCGGACGAGAGCCAGCATTATGATTATCCGACCACCTCTAGTAGTGCTCGCAACAAGATCCTCCTCTGGCAAAGTTCTACCATCCACAGTTTAGCAGTGCAACTATTTGAAAGGGCGTGTCTTCTCTTTAAAAGCTTATAAGTTATAAAATACCTACAAGTCTCGATGTAATCTAGCTCCGATCGAAACTAGTTTAGTATGTATGCTACTCACATTCGTATCGGCTGTCACCTAGCCTCTGTGATGTCCAACAGTTTCCTTTTGAATGAATAATGCCACACCAAAGCAGTGCTTACTTTCGGGGATAGGGCTGACACGCAGTTTGAATTTTTTAGGACATTTTACATCTTAAGAAATAGTAGGAGATAGCAAAAAATATTTTAAGGTTTCTTAATTTCGCTAATTTATTGTGCAGTAAAGGGTATTTATAGACAGTAAAATGCACCACATCTTTAGATTGACAAAAGATGCTTCTGTGCCACTCAGGAGAAACCAATAAATAGAAGATTTAAAGAAGATTGAAAATTACCTGCCCCTAAAAGAAAAATATAATATTATTTCATTATGATTTTATAAATGATGAAACTCTATTATTTTTCATTATCGTTTCAGTTGTACTACTATTTTGTTATTTTTTCAAAGCAATTATAGTAACAACCTTGAAGGGCATTTTCCTTAAAATGGATAACCTTGACACCGTTCAAAATTAACGAGTTTTTTTTTAGTTCATGCTTGTATAATATTATCTGAACAAATACATATATGTTTTCTTTAATTTCTTTTTCTGGAATCAGATTATTGTGGCACCAGAAAAATAAATTGGTAACGTGGCATTGCATTGACAAAATGACAAGTAGAGCAGACCGAAGCACACAATTAGAAAGGTGTACAGAGTAAATCGATTTACTTTACGATAAAATTTTTTTTTGTAAGTTTGGTGTAGGTACACTAAACTTACCATTTTTTATAAAAAAAATTGCTGATTCAATTATGGTCAGTCCTAAGCTTCTGTAGATATTTTATACATAGATATCTGTATAAAATATCTTCCTTAGTCTCGGGAGAAGTAGTAGTAGTTCGAATAATGTTATAAAAAATCTCATGGTATTAAATGTAGATTGTATTGATCGGCATTGAAACGACTCTTATTATTCTATATTCTTATACATATATCAGTTCATATAAAAGTTCATATTCATGTATAGCCACGTTGTGAGGACAAAATATTAGCCCAGATAGTTATAGACATAGCCCAGTGTTTGAATTTCGAACAGTACTTCACATTTGCATATTAGGTTGGCCAATTATGATTTTACCACCAGATTAAGTAATACAATAACTTTCCTATTTAATGAATGTTTTAAGGATGAACCATTATTATTCGATCCGTGAACCATCGTTATTTGTTCCGTGGGGGAATCGAACCCACGACCCGGAGCGCAGCAGCCGACTGTATCAGCCACTGCGCCAACCGCGCCGTCATCATAGTTGAATCAGTTCAGCTGTTTTAGTGCGATAGAGATGAATGTTTGAGATTCAAACATACAAACTTTCACATTTATCATCATCATATCAGCTATTTATACGTCTACTGCTGAACAAAGACTTCCTCCATTTCCAATTTTCTTTCAGTCAGTCAATTCAATTCACTGTTCACTCACACTAACCGGCGACGCTAGCGTCGCTTCCTTCATGGCATTGACAAAATGACAAGTAGAGCGGGCCGAAGCAAATAATTAGAAAGGTGTACAGAGTAAATAATTTTTTTAAAATTTAAAATTTTTTTTGTAAGTTTGGTAAGGTACACTAAACTTACTATTTTTTATAAAAAAATTTTTTAATGAATTTGTTAATATTAATTAATCAGTAAAATCTATTTATAATGAAATCTTAACTAAAACAATCAATTTAAGTAATTTTTCATTGTATTGTATGTTTGATTACCCGTTTTTACAAAATGTGACTCAACAACGGCCCAATGTTTGCAGTGCCCTAGCAGGGTTCATGTACTCCAATGTAATATTGTTTAATCTAAATGATCATGATTAAATTTAATTGTTGATGTGCATGTTGGCAAATAAATAAATAAATAAATTTATAATTTCACCAATATTCTTTTTCTTTCTCAAAACTATGTTAAGTATAAACATGTTAATATGATGTCATAATTGCCCGTGGCATCAACATATAGGCCCTATCAGAAAACCAGCGCTACAGCAGAAATCATTGCAGCATATGCTTAGATACTTTTTTGGCCTCGTACTGTAGTCAAATAAATTTAATTGTTAATAATAAGTTTCATTATCATTTTGTACGAGTCCAAAATAAAACATTTTCTTTCTTTCCATAAGTTTTCACAATTGTGTCGTCATGTTGGGGGGGGATTTGCCAATACTCACCACGCTTGGCAGAAGGGTTGGTGAGCGCAGGATGGCTACTGTTCCACAAAAGGTGCCCAAAGCTGCTGCCCATCCCTCTGGTTTAGTCTCTTAGTCGCCTCTTACGACATCCAAGGAAATAGAATGGTGCTATATTCATAATCCGGGCACCACACAGATTCACATTTATAAAAGCAGCAAAATTTGACACCCCTACCGGTAAACTACTCGCTCCAGTTGCGCAGCATTGTGATTGCAAACCCCACTCTCAATACCTAATTTCCAGCGTTTTACGTATTCAAACAATGGTCTCTGTTTCTTCAGACTATATTCTACAAGACATACTGGATGAAACATGAGTCGTTCTATTAAAATTTGCAAATATCATTAATCTTGTCAGACCTCTATTCTATAGAATATTCAATAGTTAATTGTAGTCGCTTGTATTCAGTAGTTTCTACACGGTACATACAATAAGCCTTGCCTGGTTCGTTAAACTATTGATAAATGTAGGTTTTAATTAAAACTGCCAGATGTGCTCGCATATTTAGTCAAAATTGTGTTATTAGCAGTGATTAGTTTCTTCTTCTTCTCTTAGATTATGGCTTCTGTAGAATATCTTCCACAATTTCGCCAATGTCAAGTATAAGGCAACGTCGTACGGTGTTTAGAATAATGAATCTTTACATATTCATAAAACATTTCACAAAAATGAAAAAAATCTATAAAATATGTGGGCAACGTCGTACGGTTCATTTGTTTTTTTTTTTTTTGTGATTAGTTTCAATTAACGACAGCTATAACGCTATTGCAGAATATTCAAAAACGTCAAGTGTCAAAGTAAAACAAAGATATGAAAATTTGAAAAGAATTTTTGATAAATTGTCAATATTAGGTGTATCAAAGCCATAATATACACATTTTATTAGGACAGCGAGTTTATTGTTATATCAAGATGTTGTCTGCAGTGAAAGAGCCTGATAAAGTTATATCAACGTATTGGAGAGTATTCATCAAGAAAACTTTAACAAGAGGAAACAACTCGATAGAATCAGATACACGAAGATCAAGAAAATGGAAAACTTTCTCTTGGCACAGTTTATGAAAGAGCAAAATTAGACTTCTAGGATGGAAGGCTTGGTGACCTAAGATACGGGCTTAAGGCTAGTTTAGGCACCAGTATCCCACATTAAATTTGAATTAGTAATTATCAATGCCAAACTGTCACCAAAAATAAACGTGATGTGAAATGTATCACATTTCACATCACAATAAATATTGTTTCAACTAAAAGTGAACAAAAATTTTTAGCAATGAGCATGGCCTTACGCTGTGAGGTATTCGAAGTGTCGTCGAGGGATTAGAAACTATCAATAAGTAGGATTAAATGACGAAAGCATGTCTACATAGGGATTTGCTGCACTTTTTTTCAATTAGGTATGTGGGTACATCATTAATCAGGCGAACAAATCCGTAATTCTATTTCCGTGAATGTAAAACTAGCTTAAATTATACGTAAGAGTCTCAAAATATACAGAGATGTCACTACTTAGGTATAATTATTGTACATAGGTGTGTTCGTATATTATTTGTGTGCAAGTGTTTATTACTCTAAATACTTGTCCAACTTTGAAAGAAGTTAACCAAATTATTCCGCTTTCGCCTCGAAAGGAACTTTCTCGCACCTTCGAGATGAATGGGATATACCATAAATGCCAATTAAAATATACTACTGAGGCTTACTCTAAGATTAAAAAATGAACATAACGGTTCTTGTTCAGTTTTTGATAATGATGTGGTACTTAAAATGTGACCACTTAATTACTGGGGAAGATTTTAAAGGATTCCCCGACGCGTCCCTGTGCGCTGTGCTATGCTAAGCACACGGCAGCGCGTGTCCACATGCGCGCCACCATCTTCTTGTGGGTCGGTCAGTGTGGGCATGCAGATTCCCCAATCTGCAAAGCAACCGTGAAACCAGAGGCGTCTTATAGCGACGGAAAGGGGTTTCAGGAGTATAGAAATTAGGCACCAGGGTGGTTATTACCCCGGCACCGTCACCTCAACAATTTTGGAGTTTTAGCTGGAAGCTCTCAGGGTTCTGTATTTGGATCGGTACAGGACGGAGCGCCCTCATCAGTCCTCATACCATACGATGATCGCTTCCAGTTTCATCGGCGTTGATCATAGAGTTTTCAACGTCGGTACTCATCCAGGTCCAGTTTCTGTGGTTCCGCTTTTTAAAGAAGGAGTTCATCATATACAAGCCCTCCTTCTTCATGAAGCCTGCCAGTAGTTGGCCCCGATGGTTCCGATATCCTAATCCAAATTGCTCCACTCGCAGCTCTTCACAATCTCGTTTACCCAGATTAGCGCTGAAGTCCCCCATGACAACAGTAAAGTGGGTTCTGGAACTCTTTATGGCTCTGGCAATATCCTCATACATAGTCTCCACTTCGTCATTGAAATCTGCCCAGGTCTGAGTGTAAACCTGAATGACCTTCAACAAATACAGTTTGGTTATTCTGAATATTAGGTACTAGGATTTTTTATTGGACCCAGTGGAAATTCTACATGAACTTTCTCTGCCCCGGGGAAGGACGAAGGGGCATCCTGGGCTGGCTCCAGGTCCTTCTATGATCACACTCTCGGTTAGGGTGACTGTAAAGCGGTCACCCCCCTCCCCCCGGAGTTATAAAGGATCCCCAAAGGATTGCATTGTCCTTGTTCACGATGGCGCGCGGCTACATGCGCACCCCCATCTACTCGTGGGTCGCTCGGTGTGGGCGCGCAGATTCCCCAATCTACGCCCCCGCATTATAGCGACGGCAGGGGGTTTCCGGCGCATAGGAATTAGGGGCCAGAGCGGTTGTTACCCAGGCGCCGTCTCCTCCTTCTTCGCGCAGAATCAGACCTCTCCGGATCCCGCTCTGCGGTCTCCTTCTGGAGCATAACGCTCTCACAGGTGGAGAACACTGCATTCCAGTTTTCGTACTCTTCCAACATAGCCAACACTACTGCCGGCAGAGAGAGATCCTGGACCCAGCTAGAACACAATATATAAAAAGAGTCGTTGGAGTGCCACCGTAAATAAATATAGAACTTACAAACGTATCTCCAATGAATACATATAAAACTATCTAGAATTTTCATAAGCATAAAACCTAATACTGCTCGACTATTTCTATTCTATGTAGTTTAATCTGTTATAATAAAAGATCCCCTGACCTACGAGCATTAAGTATAATGTAATACATAAGTAATAAAGTACTTATCTATTTATTCATTTCTAGAGATTCTAATCCGATCTTCTGATTCCCTTTCATTATGCTTTATCTGTGCGAAATTTACTGAACCCAAAAGTCAGCAACAATGAGGATCTTTCAATCCTCAGTGCGCTCATCTTTTCAATACTAACCCTCCTCAAAAACCCTCTGTAACAATAGAGACTCCGAGATGTTATTCAGAACATGTTACCTACATCTGTTTCCGTGTAATACGAATCACATAAAACAAATATACGACGTGTATAACACGGAAGTGATGTGTTGTAAGAGAATTTCGTCTATGAAATTTCGACTATGCCTGGAGTTCCTTTGATGCCAAATCCGAAATTTCGTGACGTTTTGAAAATCAGTAACGCCATTCTTTTGTTGAATATCCATTGGAATCTTACTGGAATGGAAATTTTATTTTAGCTACGCTCGAAAGAGTTGTGTTGAATCCCAACGAACGGTATTGGGGATTTGCCGGGTGATAGATTTTCAGTTTAACTTTTCATGGCTCTGAACTGTTAACCGTTAATACATATTAGAGTGCACTATCGTAGATTCGTCGAAGTTTGGCTTAAAAGTCGGTCACAGCTAGTTGAGCACTAAAATTGAGATTGGGTGCTACAAATTCTGGAGTCTCATAATACTCTACCAAATATCTTGGAAGTGTCTTTTTACGGCCGAAATTAACAATGAATCTTATCCAAAATCTTTAGGTAAAAGATTTTGAAATTCATCCGTTTTTGTGTTAGGATCACATTAAACATAAAAAAGACAAATCTTTAATCCCTAATCCAAAGATTTTGGATAAGATTGATTATTAATTTCGACCGTACGTCAGGTAGTCACTTTTGATATTAAATAGCAAAAAAAGTGAACCATCCGTGCGTTGGCATAGGAATATAATTTACTTTAGGTACTTCACGACCAATGTTTTTGAAGTACTAATAAAACTTATTACAAAAAAAATACCGACTTCAAACACCCTAAATTCATAAATAAAGTTTTTTTTTCCTTTTCAGTGGTTTTAATATTTTTATATCGTGTAGGGTTTTTGAAGTCGGTATTTTATTTCTTAAAAAGATTTATTTGTTTCTTTTTAGTGTAAATAAATGTAGAAACTTTTCTCAGTTTAATATCAGTATTTAACACTAAAAATAAAAATGACTCAAATCAGATCTGAGAGGAATCGAAACTATTAAGACATCATCTAGATAAGCGCAGTCAAAAATTAACCTGTTTATTGAAGCTGGTTTAAAAACTACTCAATCAAATGTAATGAAATTTGTATGGGAATAACTCGAAAGTATTCTGCACCAGTTAATAAAATAATTACTCAAATTGGTTTACAAATCTCGGAGTAATCGGTGAACATAAATAAAAATACTGATCTAAAAATTGAGAACCTCCTCCTTTTTGAAGTCATTTAATAAAATAAAATAAATAAAATAGGTTAGGCTCAGAATGCCACCACCCCGTCTCCCCATGGGTGTCGTAAAAGTCGACCAAGGGATTAGCCGGAGGATGGGCAGCAGCGTCCTTCGAGTAAATTAACAACTTAACTGCGATCGCCAACCCGCCTGCCAAGCGTGGTGATTATGGCAAAACCCCCCAATGAGCCCACAACATATCCATATCGGTCGTTGTGGTGATCTTTGGGGGAGGCCTGTGTCCAGCAGTGGACTTCATTCGGCCGAAATGATGATGATGATGAGGTTTCGTGATATTTGTAAAAACATTTAAAAAAACGTTCCTAACGTGCGTGCGTCCATGAGTGTAAAGCCCATATTTGTTAAATTATACATCATCATCATCATTTCAGCCAATAAACGGCCACTGCTGGCTACCACAACGACAGTCAAAATTTTTGGTGTATGCTCATTGGGTAGTTTTAATGTCATGTTTGGCAGGCGAATAAGCGATCGCAGTTGAGTTGTGTAAGTATTCAAAGGACGCTGCTGCGCATCCTCGGGGTAATCCTATAGTCACCTTTTACGACACCCGTGGGATATGTCAGGTGCTATTCCTTAGCGCAACATACTTAACAAACGCAACTAATTAAATTAAATATGTTAGACGTACCATTAGTTACATAGTTCAAACCATTTAGCACAACCAAAATCTGATGTTGCAAAAAGATTATGTCAGTTGGTATACTTTATTGATGGAGACCTTTCCTTGAATAGTCACTAGACCTAGTATATGTTGAATATATATTGTATAAGGCATGATGGGGTTGACGTATCCATGTGGATAAAAACCCCGAAATAAATAAAGATTTAAAAAAACTAATTAAACAATAAAAATTTCCAGGCTATGAGGTGCTGTCGACTGGCCCGGCGCTGGTTATCCAGTTCACGGCCAACTCGGCCACTCCCGGTCAAGGGTTCGCTGCCACCTTCCTGTTTCAACCGCCCCCTGATTCAACTGCTGCTGGTTTGTATAATTTGCTCACCTGATGTAAAATGTTATAATCTACACGAACTTTAATCATTCCCATAATTTGCAAAATGGCAATCGTAAGAACTCTTTTGAATAAATAAATAATAGTTTATTTAAAATAAAAACACGTTCAAAGACGAATAGGCATAATTTTACAAGTGCCTAAACTCCAGGAAGCTATTTTTTTAAGTTTCCTCATCATATCAGTCAAAGAACGTCCAGAGCTGGACAAAAGCCTCCCCCATAGATTTCTACAGCGACCAGTTACATGCCGCCCACATACAACGACTCTCAGTGACCTTCACCAGGTCGTCTTTCAATCTCGTTGGGGGTCGTCCTCGCGTGCTTAGCTATGTAAACCAATATATATCCCCTAGCAAAACATGCTTGCAATATGGAAGTCGGTAAGTGGCTTTTACTGTTAGATTACGATAAAACTGAAAACTTGCTCACCGTTCAGGCCTAAGCCCTAACACCCTCGCGCACAGACATTCAATCCACACATATACACACATGCACGCATAAAAACTCCGCACGTATGCATTCACACCCATCCTCATACACACTCGCACACACACAATTTTAATTTTATTTTATTTCCTAATTGTTGTATGTTCAATTATTTCAATTAATTACCATTAATGCAATTGTTTAGCCCTGCTTGCTATTGATTCTAATTATTGTATTAGGGGGAGTCCTGGTGACCTGAAATACAGGTTTCTGCCTAGTTTAGGCACCAGCCTCCCACAATATAATTATGTACTTATGTAAGCACTTTATTTATAATAATGTATTTTATATTGTGGAGGAAAAATAAATAAATGATTGATTGATTGATTGATATGTCGGAAACCTTAATTCTTCTACAGAGATCCTCATTTCTGATTCGATCTTGTAAAGAAATACCAAGCATAGCTCTCTCTCCATAGCTCGGTGAGTAACCTTAAGCTTTCTTATGGGGCTACGTTCATAGTGATTGACCACATAGTCTTTGTGCCATGTCATCACTGGTAACACACACTGGTTAAAGACTTTTATGTTGAGCCATTGTACATAAATAAATGGTATGTACAAATTAATCTCAATTGGCACACAATAAGACCTTTTTCCCACGAGCTATATTCTAAAGAAATGGCTTATGGCGTAGTAAAAAGATTAGCCAGTCAAGGAGGCTGGTAATAGGGCAGACTGTATAGGGTGCAACAGTCGTACCTACCTATACCATACCTATACTAAGTATCGTCAGTCGTAGAGACTTTTTTATGCGCCCCGCAATAAGTGTTTAAGCATTCAATAAGCACTTCAGACACCTATCAGAAAAAATAGTTGCACCTGAATTTCGGATATGATATCTACCTATTCTGAAAAACATACAGAGCATATACAGATCAAACCACAAGCTACGATACGTTTGAAACCTTATTTAATATGCATAGAGTATCATTGTATGAAGCCAGTTTGAACAGCATGAAAATCAAATTAATTCACTGATAAGCTACGAGCTATAACTAGTTATATTATATTAAGTCGTGATACATCAATGTGAGATATGGATTGTTATTGTTGTGTTACAATTCCAAGCCGTCATTGTGTCTACTAATTGTTTGAACTCTTCTATTAACGCGATGGGCGGGGTCCTATATAGCCCGTAGAACTGATAGCCGTTGGGGTAAAAAGGTTCTTGAGTGGAGATCACGCACCAAAAAACTCAGCGTGAAATGACCTCCAATGCGGTGGACAGACGACCTGGTGCAGGTGGCTGGGAATCGTTAGATGAGGGCGGCAAGTAACCACTCGGTGTGGAAGTCTATAGGGAGGCCTTTGTTCAGCAGTGGACGTCCTTTGACTGATATGATGATGAACTCGTCATGCCAAAGTAGAATAGTAAATTAAAAACTATTTGAATCAAAAGGATCCCAATCTTGATAGGTATTATTGAATTGAAATTAGTATTAGAATAAACGTGTTTGTATGTTTAAAATTTTTGAGGCTATATCACGCTAAAGACGGCTGATCGGATTCTTATCAAATCTACTATTATAAATGTGAATGTTTGAAGCTCTATGACGCTTAAACGGCAGAACAGATTTTAATGAAATCTTACTATTATTATAAATAGCCGAGGTGCTCATAGACAGCAGTCACTGATCGGTAAACGATCCGCGAGGTTAAGCAATGTTCGGCGCGGTCTGTCTATAAATGGGTGACCACATGGTGGTATTTGAACTGTGCGTCTCCGTGCTTCGGAAGGCACGTAAAATGGACGGTCCGTGTTGTTGTCATTAAGCTAAGTCACAGGCCTTTGGGCCGCTTGAACAACTCTGGCACAAGGTTCTGGCTACTATCCACACAAAAAGAAAGAAGATAAATGTGAAAGTTTGTGTGTACATATTATATTTGAATGCCTAATGGTAATACTCAAACGCCATTTAACATTAAGTCCCCGCTAAAACTATTCAAGAAACTGGTTTTTGGTACAAAACCGGGCGGCTCAAATTGTTTAAGCGGGGACTTAACGTTAAATGGCGTTTGAGTATTCGGCCGTAAGGCTCTAATCACGCTTAAAATGGCAGATTGGATTCTAATAAAATCATACTACTATTCTAATTTTTATGTTTCCTATTATAACACAGATTTTATTCCTGAAGAAATATGCGCGTCAATATATTTTATAATTACGCCCGAATTTCTATTTGTTTTAGTTGTCAGATATACCTACCTATTTTACAACCGAAACACGTAGAAATTCGGCCTTCTTACAGTAATGGTGATAAACATGGTGTGTCAACAGTGTGTAGAAACACATGAGTCTTTCAGCTCGATCGTCCCGTATTTTTTAAGCTTTTATTTATCTACTGTGTCCTCTTCATACACATTTTCACGAAGAATTGCAAGGAATTTCGTAAGCGTCTCGTGAATGCGTTGGATCCAGTTAAATTTGCGAGTGCTTACTATGAATAGGAATTTTGGCGGTTGTCCAGCCGACCTCTTGGTGCCGCTTGTTTAGATTGGAATCGCAAATCTCACCTGATTCTCTTATATAAGACACCACATCTTATAAAGTACCTAGATTTCAGTACTTTTCTGATCAGGGCTACCGTGACTTTAATGGAAGTAATGGCATTTGACTGTACTTGCCACGCAGTTAATCGAAAATAAAATCAATTAAAATTAAATATTAATATAAAAAAAATTTATAATCAATCTAATCTATTTCACACTGGCAGTACATTCATCATTTCGGCCGAATGAAGTCCACTGCTGGACACAGGCCTCCCCCAAATATCATCACAACGACCGATATAGGTGTGTTGTGGGCACATTGGGGGGGTTTTGCCATAATCGCCACGCTTGGCAGGCGGGTTGGCGACCGCAGTTGAGTTGTTAATATACTAGAGGGACGCTGCTGCCCATCCTCCTGCTAATCCCTTAGTCGACTTTTACGACAGCCACGGGAGGAGATGGGGTGGTGGTATTCTGAGCCGGCACCACATGGCATCGCATCGAGGCAGTACATTATTCTCACATAACTTTATTCTACTTAATTATATTGCAATGTATAGGACGTTTTAAAATTATTTTAAAAGAGTGTATATGGAGTTTATTGCCGGTTCTTCTCCATAGGACCAACTTCTTGCACCGACAACTACTTTCTGACTATTCATAAGCGCCCGTAAATCATTTATATGAATAAAAATCTTTTGAATTTGAATCCAAATATGTTCAGAAAGAAAATTAAAAATTCATCCGTTGTTATGTTACGATCGTATTTAACACAAAAAAGGAGAGAACCAAAGATTTTGGATTAGATTGATTATTAATTTTGGCTTATCGCAATCTACACTCATAGTCACTGCTGGATTTAGATATTTCCTTTTATTAGTAGGGAAATATTATATACTCTACGTATTGGACAGCCGCTGCAGTTATAAACACGTCTCGTACTTTCTACAAACTCCTTGCCCCACACTAGGATTGCTCTTGTGTCGTGGGTACAGTTTTCTGACATAAATCTCACATGCACAAACACCCAGACCCGAAACAATTATATGTAGATCATACAAATATTTGTTCCGAGCGGGGAGCGAACCCGTGGTCCCTTGCGCTATAGAGGGTACCACTTCTATTTATTCTTAGTAGAGAACCACGCCAAAGAAAGCTGGAATACTTGTAGACTGAGTATGGATCATGCTACTGCGTAATAAGTATTGTGGCGAAACTTTGGAGAGGCATGTTCCGCAGTGAAGGCTGATCCTATCGATTGGATCATTCATAAGTTCAAGGATTAGGAAGCTATAGTGGCACATAGCATAGCTCGTAAAAGTGATGACTGTTAAGGCAGAAAGGTTCTTGAGTTGAAAATCTCACGCAGGACGGCCTCTAACGCAATGGACAGAGTCGTAGGATGCGGTCAATATATAATCAGTCGTTGTGGAAATTTGTGATGGAGGCCTTTGTTCAGCTGTGGACGTCCGTTGGCTGATATGTTGATGATCATCATCTAGAAATACAGCAATTTGCTCAACACCTTAACAATAAAACGTATCATGTAATAGCGCCATCTAGCGGAAGCTTGCCAAACTTCTCACTCCGGTTCCACGCTAACCTAAGTGAAATTGACTTCTCGCGTTCAACATTAGTAAACCGGCTTATGCATTAGTTTTATATGTAAACATAGATGGCGTTGTTTCAAAAACCACGTTTTAAACTAAAGTACTTGTTTCAGATTCAGATCGACTACTAAAGTTAAGTTTCGGCAAAGCTTTCGAGTCTCTGGGGCCCGAAGTAAGCGCCACAAGTAAGTACAACCTTCTTCCGCTATCAGCTATCATTTATTCAGTACTGTTCAATATTACATTGGTAAGTGCGTGCAAACAGCAGGTACCTACGTAAAATAGGTTGTCTAATCTGTACCTTTGGGAGTTTATGTATTACCGGCGCTACAATTTTATGTGGATATTATTAATTTAATTACGACAGGTAACACGAGATTAAAACTATATATCGTTGTTTGTAAGGAGTGTCTTCGCACCATATTATTAAATAGAGTAAAACCTAGATAGGTAACCTACCCAATCCTTATAATTTTTTTAAGGTCTAGTATACTTTCAACGTAAAATTATACAGTTACTTTATACCACACATTATACCTACGCAGTTTGCTGCACGACTTCAATAAACAGTTAACTGTTTATTGAAGTCGTGTCTGGATTAACATCATCATTTCGGCCGAAAGAAGTCCACTGCTGGACACAGGCCTCCCTCAAAGATCACCACAATGACCGATATGGATGTGTTGTGGGCTCATTTGGGGGTTTTGCCATAATCGCCACGCTTGGCAGGCGGGTTGGCGATCGCAGTTGAGTTGTTAATGTACTCGAAGGACGCTGCTGCCCATCCTCCGGCTTATCCCTTAATTGACTTTTACGACACCCACGGGAGGAGAGGGGGTGGTGGCATTCTGAGCCGGCACCGCACGGATTAACATATTGCATATTAAATAAATAGATTTTGCATATATAGGACCTACTTTGCATCACAAGTAAGACATTCAATACAAAAAAGGTAACAACCGACCACATAATTAGGTACTTGTTGAATAAAAATCTAGTAAGTAATTGTACCTTATACTCGTACAACACGATCGCCCGTAAACGTCCACTGCTTAACATGGGCCTGCCAATAATCGATAATGAGCTGTCATTAATCACCACGTTTGGAAGGCGGATTGGTGATCACAGTTTGGTTTTACACAAGGGAGCATGCTGTTACCCATCCTCTTGATATCAATCCTTAGTCACCTCTTACGATGCTCATGGGTGGAGCGGGTTGGTCTGTTGCCGGGAACAACACTGAACAAATTGTGCCTACCTATAACGTAACTAAGTAATAATAATAATCATGAAGTACGGTAAGGTTCCTAGTACGTTATGTTGGCAGAGCACGAAAACTGAAATGCAGTGGTCTCCTTCTGTGAGAGCGTCATGCTCCAGAAGTTTAGCCCGTTTTAGAGTCATCCTCTGCGAGATGTGCCTATAGGCGGGGCACCAGTGGGTGGCTCTAGTGTGATCATACGAGGACCTGGAGCCTCCCTTAAGGTGCCGAGGATGACCGCCCCAGTGGTTTTAGCCGGTAGGAGTTCGGCATACCCCTTCGCCCTTCCCCGGGGCGAAGGTAGTTCATGTAGAATTTCCACTGGGTAACAACAAAAAGCCGGCTTAGAATGCCACCACCCCATTTCATCCCGTGGGTGTCGTAAAAGTCGACTAAGGGATTTAACCGGAGGATGGGCAGCAGCATCCTTCGAGTACATTAACAACTCAACTGCGATCGCCAACCCGTCTGCCAAGCGTGGCGATTATGGCAAGACCCCCCAATGAGCACACAACACACCCATATCGGTCGTTGTGGTGATCTTTGGGGGAGGCCTATGTCCAGCAGTGGACTTCTTTCGGCCGAAATGAATGAATGAAAAAAACAACAAAAAAATAAAAAAGGTACTTTTATTGAATTTTACAGATTAAATAATTCGCAAAAATACAAATTAACAATGCGTTGTTTAAACTTACCTACCTATGACGTAAGTAATCATAATAATCATGAAATAGGTAGTACGTGATATTACTTTTATCAATGATTTTATACCATAGATATATTACGTCCATATTAAATGGCGCGCAAAATTCAGTCTCGCCTGCATACCTATGTCGTAAGAAAGAAGATACAAAAACTACCAGAGTAAAAGAGATAGCTATCTAGGCGAATTGATTAAAAGGTGCTACAATTGGGCGAGTTTTGGTTCTTAATTTTGGCGCGCATGTAACATATCTACTTGTTTTTAATTTATAATATCATTGACTTTTATTGAATAAAACATTTTACCATATGTCCATTTATACGTCCACTGCGGAACAAAGGCCTTCCCCATAGATTTCCACAACTGTTTCATCATTTTGGGGGGAATTTGCCAATACTCACCACGCTTGGCAGGCGGGTTGGTAAGCGCAGTATGGCTACCGTTTCACGCGGACGGGACGCTGCTGCCCATCCCTTTGGTTTAGATTCCCTTAGTCGCCTTTTACGATATCCACGGGATGAGATGGAGTGGTACTATATTCTTAATCCAGACACCACACGGATGCTTACACTCAAAATCTGGACTCACAGAACAGAAATATAATTATGTTGTGTTGGGCCCCACTCATAAAAATACATAATTATAATACATACATACATACACTCAAATATCACTGTGTGTAGTTATTCTTTCTTTCAATATTAAGGTTTACCTTTTTTTGTGGGTAAACCCTTATGATTTTCTCTGCCGTGGGAGAAGGATGCCGAACTCTTACTTGCTAAAATCCCTATATTAACCTCGGAATGGGCCTCGTCTCCGTGCAACCTGGCCGCATATTTATTTAGAGGCGCGCGCAGAATACTGTGCGCCACCGTCTCGGGCCTGCTCCGAGAGCCAATTCTCGTGATTAGTTGACACTGTGACTGAAACTTGACCGAACTGAGATTAAATTATGAATTGACCGAAAAAATGGTATTCTGCTACTCTTAAAGTTCAGTCGGATTTCGGTATAATCTCGGTCTAGTCTCATTTCGATCTCAGTTTTGACGTTTATCTAATGACATTTTAAGGCTGGGCCTCAACTCATGAAGACCGTAGATCGTTCAGCGCCCTTCACCGACGCCCACGCCTAGTGCGTTTTTGCGGTTGGAATCAGAGGTGGTCTCTTCCCGTCTCCGCTCTGCCGCCTCTTTTACGTGAATTGCGGGAGGCGAAGGCAAACCACCAGCTGTTACCTGTGAGTTCGACTGGGAGGGAACAAGTCCTAATAAGGGAACATGATAATAATAACAATATCAGTTGTCCTATAGCTCTCATCATCTCTCCTGCCGTGTGGTGCCGGCTCAGAATACCACCGCCCCATCTCCTCCCATGGGTGTCGTAAAAGTCGACTAAGGGATTAGCCGGAGGATGGTCAGCAGCGTCCTTCGAGTACATTAACAACTCAACTGCGATCGCCAACCCGTCTGCCAAGCGTGGCGATTATGGCAAAACCCCCCAATGAGCCCGCAACACATCCATATCGGTCGTTGTGGTGATCTTTGAGGGAGGCCTGTGTCCAGCAGTGGACTTCATTCGGCCGCAATGATGATAGCTCTCAAAAAGTCCTACTTAATGACATAATCCACCTCTCTGCCAATTTTCACTTGAATCCGTTCACCGTTTTAGCGTGTTTGAGACAAGCATAAAAAAATACATAGTTTTTCTTTTATACTTGGAACAGAATACGTTTCATACCCACGAAACAGAAGATCTTGTCTCAACTCCATTTTTGAAACACAGTGAATTTTATTTGGATGGTGTGCCCTTCATCCAATATCTTTGTCCATTGTACATTTGAACAAGAAATTAGATGTAGCCATCAAATAAATTTTGTCGCTTTTTGATATAATAATTCAATTTAAATATTTTCAATCAATCAGAACTAAATATGTATGATAACAATATTTAATGAATTTGAAAATAAGAAATGCCCTTATAATACAAGATACCGAGGTTTTATAAGTAAGAATGTGGTTAGAATTGAACGTAACACTTGTCAAAAATCACATCTTGGACAAAGATTTTGGATGAGTAGCAGGGTAAGGGTGCCATTACAGACATTAAATTACGGAAACAGAAGTCAGTAATAAAAGTAGAAGAGAAGTAGAAGTAAATAACTGTTACCTACAACAGATGAAAACGAATGCACCAACATTATTAAATACTAGCTGAGACCCGCGGTTTCACCCGCGTTTAATTTAAAAGAAATTTAGAGTACTTCGACATAGACACTTGACATAGAGGGTACATATTGGATTTCAAGGGTTTTATTTTTTTGCGCGGAACCCTAATTATTTTTCTGAAATTAAAGTAGCCTAAGTTATTCCTTATAACATCAGCTATCTGCCAGTGAAAGTCCCGTAGAAATCGGTCCAACCGTTTCGGAGATTACCCGGAACAAACAGACAGTCAGACAGACAGACAGACAAAAAAAAATGTTTTTTTGTCATATGTACCGTATATACTTTCATATGCATTTAGTAAAAAACTGTTATTTTGACATTACAAACAGACACTTCAATTTTATTTATTTGTAGAGATTTTTTGTTATATGTACCGGATATACTTTCATATGCATTTAGTAAAAAACTGTTATTTTGATACTACAAACAGACACTTCAATTTTATTTATTTGTATAGATATTTTATAAAGGTCAAAGATACACTCACATTGAAGAGTGCACTTCATAAATAAAAAACTAAGTAAGTAGTTAAGTATTCGCGGCTGATGAATTGAGTTTACTCATATTATAATTATCTTAATGGAAAAGCGAAGTAGTAGCAAAGTTACTAATATACTTCGCTACAAGAAATTCAAGTGGATTAAGTTTCAACTATATCTTTGCCTATCTTAAAATTATGTATGTACACTGCCACTTAACTAATTAAGTAGGTATTTTGGAGTAAAGTATCTTCGCTTTGACTCGAGACTTTTTGCATGACGTAAAATCATAGAATAAACTTGTGAGATCAGAAAACAGAAAGTGCTACTAATAATATGAATGCTCAAAAATACCCTGTAATATTTTAACAAATTTAATATTTGCTCTGACTTAGAATGCCACCACCCCATTTCATCCCGTGGGTGTCGTAAAAGTCGACTAAGGGATTAACCGGAGGATGGGCAGCAGCGTCCTTCGAGTACATTAATAACTCGACTGCGATCGCCAACCCGTCTGCCAAGCGTGGCGATTATGGTAAGACCCCCCAATGAGCACACAACACACCCATGTCGGTCGTTGTGGTTATGTTTGGGGGAGACCTGTGTCCAGCAGTGGACTTCATTCGGCTGAAATGATGAATGATGAATATTTGTATGACCTGCCGATAGTTATTCAGTCTGTGTATTTATCCTTGAGGAGAACACCAGGAGGAACACAGCAATAATTGTAGTGCGAGGCAACCTTAAAACAAACTGGACAAGTGCGAGTTGAACTCGCATGGAGAGGCTTCCGTACGATGGATATGTTATATACCATGTTTTTTTTACTGACCCAAATTCGTTTGTGATAACTTGAAAAAGTATGTTTGGTACCGGATTGTTGAGGGAAATAGCTGAATATATTCTCTATTGTTGAATTCTGTCTTTTACCAATAATGTATCCCAAGAACAAATTTAAAATAAATTCCAACTGCAAATGTAAGTTTGTGCTCACAATATTGAAAGATTTATCATTTCATTTTAAAATCATAGAGTTCTAGGGTTACCTGTAATCTATAAATAAATGACAATGTTGTGTTATTTTTTGTTCAAAGTTTTTTAAGAAGGTTCAATTTTCTTAAATAAATTCAAACTACTTCTTCTAGAATTATAAACAATATATATTTGAGTCCCTCAAAACAAGCCTTTCCCTTTACACGGTACCTACAGCTTGCAAAACTTTATTCTTCATATTTAAAATTCATTGATTTATGTTACACAGCCGTGTTTTGGTCGCAGAATTTTATATGTACCAAATTTCAACTTAATCGGTCCCTTAGATTTGGAGCAAATTGGCTGTGACACACGGACAGACGGACTGACACACGAGTGATCCTACAAGGGCTCCGCCGTTTTTTCGTTCGGACATTCGAAACCCTAAAAACCTTAACGTTAGATTATCTGTATCTCCCAGTGGTGCAACGAACTGGCAGTGCTTCTGATATTGGAGATAGGCTGGTGGTGACCACTGAAGATCAAGTGGGCCACCTGCTCGTTTGTCACTCAATTATATAAAGCATAAAAATAAAACTAATAAGACTGAAAGCCCTGACAGAGAACGGGACGCACACCCGGGCCGATGAAAATTCTCGATTAACGAAAAAAGTCGGGACATTTGCCAATGATCGGTAATACCATTACCATACATTGCCATATTCACGCTTGGCAGGTGGTCTATTGATGGCAGGCACCCGGGGTGTTAGTCCCGTTCTCTGTCCGGGCTTTCAGTCTTATTAGTTTTATTTTCATCTTATTAGACCTTACAATCGGACATTTCTTTCACAAAAACGCGAACACTCTGACAATAGATATATTGTGGTTACACCCATCCATCCGCAAACAAGTCACAGTGAGGGTTGGCATCTAGAAGAGCGTTGAGCCCAGAGAGCGTGCGTGGTATGGGCGTATTGGCGCGGGCCACGGTGCGACACGATGGCACGGCGAATAACTTGTGCTTCTATTGCACCGATAGTTGTCGGGGGTATAAAATGGAGACAGCTCGTGGCATGGAGAGAGTCTGCTCCTACCGGCTAAAACCCAATGGTGCTCCTCCGTGCGCATTGCACCGGGGTCACGAGAGGTGCTTTTGCATTCGCTCGTGACTGCCGGTCCTCCTCCTCCTTTAGAAGTGACGGACTTCCCCAAACCTGTTTTACCTGACTTCTCTTATTTAAAACAAGTATACTTATAAGAGAAGTCAGTGATATACGTTACATAAAATTCACAACCCATACAACCAACACAGATATTCGATCTGTCGGCTAAAATTAACAACATAAGGTCGCCTTTGATATAAATAAACACCCAGCTGGAATATGACGTCATTGTATACTACACGTTTCGAATGCAGCTCTCTGCAAGTAACAGTAGCGCATAAAGTATGCAGCGAAGGCTTAAATAAATACATCAAACGAGCTGCAGTGGCCAGCGTTACTCACACCGGGAATGGCGGCCAAGGATTTGTGGCACAACAACAGCATGAATGTTTGATAAGAATTCTTTTTCGTTTTTTTAAAGGAATTACATTGGCTTTTGGTAAAGCTACGTTGGAATGAGATCGAATGAATCGTTGATCTCGTAAACACTGGCAAATGGTGTAAGTATGAATTTTTCGTCATGTGCCGCTTGCTTTTTTTTTGAGAGCTATATCGACCATCTCGAAGTAACTTCCCTTACTCTTAAGGAACATTGGGAGTTTCGCTGTATGTAGTTCTTCCCGATCCAAATATAGAGATGCCTGATTAGACACCATAAGAGAATGGAGTTTCAGATCTTGTTCTTCTTTTCTCCAGCCCAAACCATGGCCAGCTCGACGGCACATTGGTTGGCTTCTAAAGGTCCCACACTTTATAGGAGACAGAACTGTAAGGGCACAACAGCATGGTTGTCTGTATGGCGCCGCAGTCACCTGTCATTCTTTAGAAAATCCACACCTTTCCAGTTTTAAGGGCTACCTTCGCCTGCTCGGAGTCTATTCTGTTGGATTTTCCGGTTAATGAGGCTAAAATCCTGAAGTTTAACTACCATTGGGATTTTATTATCAGCTGAAAAATGGAGGCTAAGCATTTGTGGCAGAACAAAACAGCTTCAATTTAAGACGTGAATTTTCTTAGGTATTTTAAGCAAAAGCTATGTATTGGTGCTGATACTGAAGAAGTTGATAAATTGGAGTCAAAATACACAGTGTGGCGTACTTTTGCACCTTATTTCGTCATATCATACAATATTGGCAACTTTGGTTCAACTTCCTTGTTCCTGTCCTTCAACCTAGGATATTGGTCCCTGGTTGGAAGGTCGTAACAAAGAAGTTCATCCAGTGTGTGAGTATCCAGAATGAATGAAATCAACTACATTTAGCTTTAAGAGCCGGTAAAGACATAAATGCCTTTTCGTTGTCCTGGGGAAAAAATAACATCAAATAAATGAGCACAGTTTAAACCATTCTCCGTTGGGAGTTGAGATATTTAATTTACACCAAGTGGTTTTAAATATTACAATGAATAGTGCACTGGCAGACAGGTAATATGCCAACGCGTTGACTCGCGAACGTCAAACTTACTCAGCCACCAGTTTTCTGCTAGGTTTCTTCATTTGCAATATGAATTTAAGATTACGTCATCATTTCAAAAACGTCCACTGCTGGACAGAAGCCTCCCCCAAAAATTGCCACAACGACCGGTTTGGGTTTGTATTGTGTGCTCATTGGGGGGTTTTGCCATAATCGCCACGCTTGGCGAACGGGTTGGAAGCGTATTGTGTTGTGATATGTGTGGTTGAAGTTATAAATGTACTCGAAAGACGCTGCTACCCATCCTCCGGCCAGTCCCACAGTAGCTTTTTACGACACTCGCGGGGTGAGATGGGGTGGTGGTATTCTTAGCCGGCACCACACGTCTTACGACATGTTTTTTTTGTTGATCTGAAGAAAGAAGAGATAAGATACTAAATAACTAATATCTCGAGGTGACGAGCACAATGTGGTGCCGGAACTAGTTCTGAGTAGCATTATAATTGTTATGTAGTCATGAAGCTTACCACCTAACAAATGACTTGTTCGTCTCGTCTCCAAGTTGTATAAAAACCAATTTAATTTTTATTAATAATGAAAGTAAAATAATAAATAAAATATTTAGAAAAACCTCTCGATCTGTGTTATCAAAAGAATCTCTTTTTAATTATACCAAGATTTTGTCACAGCGTGTCCTGAGGACAGACTTAAGTTAAATAAATCTTACACACAGCCTTATTATTCCGTTTTGCAGTTACTTTATGGAATTGTATGTTGTAGAAAATTTACAACAGACATTTACAAACACACATTACGTTATGAAATGAAATATTTTTATAAATTGTACTTTTTGACCGTCAACATTACACAAGACAGCCCCAAAAAACGCCCACACTTCACCGCTTCCTAGTGTTTAAAATGAGAAGAAGCGGCTCAAAAAGCTCCCTAGCAACGGCACAGCAATGTCTCTGTATAGCATTTAATAACTGTATTATATACATTTTGTGTACTGTTTTTTGTTTGTTATTGTAAAGTTCTTATGAACTATAAGAAACAAGACGTGTATTTTTTATGTTACTATTATCGTGTCCTAACTGATATTACATCGGAGACCTGCAGCCACTAGAAAAAAAAATACGAATTTTACAAACTACTTAAAACATGATTTTAATGATATAATTAAAGTAGAAAGCACAAAATATTTTTTCATGTAAAGATCATAGCGTCGGGTGCTCGATATCAAAGGTAGATTAATTGTGAGAATATAAGTAGAGAGTACACAGGAGCCCAAACTCGAGGGGTTTTGCAGAGTTATTCTATACACCTCTCGGCTCCATTATCAGACCGTCGTCACTAAGTGAAATGTATCATCATTTCGGCCGAATGAAGTCCACTGCTGGACACAGGCCTCCCCCAAAGATCACCACAACCACCGATATGGATGTGTTGTGGGCTCATTGGGGGGTTTTGCCATAATCGCCACGCTTGGCAGGCGGGTTGGCGATCGCAGTTGAGTTGTTAATGTACTCGAAGGACGCTGCTGCCCATCCTCCGGCTAATCCCTTAGTCGACTTTTACGACACCCATGGGAGGAGATGGGGTGGTGGCATTCTGAGCCGGCACCACACGGCATATGTGAAATGTATAGGACTCGTTAAAACAAACCAAAGAAGCCCAAACTCGAGGGGTTTATTGAAGAATTCCACTATGCACCTCCAGGCTACTATATTTTTGTAATATAAACTTTATTATTAGCAATGACTTTAACCTTCTTTTAAATAAGTTGATATTTACTTCTCTGATGGGAGGCGGTATGTAGTTCAGTATAATTGACACAATACAAAATACACTTTTATGCATCAAAGCTGTATTATACTTTCTGAAGCACAATCTACTCGTATCGTTATCCCGTTGACTTCGATTATATTATATGCGATACCTGATGCCCCGAAAATAGATCCATCATTTTAGCCAAAAGACGTCCACAGCTGGACAGAAGCCTCTTCCGAAAGATTGCCATAACGACCGGTATGGATTTGTGTCGTGTTCTCATTGGGAGGATGTGCTTTAATCGCTATGCTTGGCAAACAATATGGCGATCGCAGTTAAGTTACCTATTTCTGTGGTTATAAATGTACTCGAAGCACGCTTCTACACATCCTCCAGCTAATCCCCATAGTCGCATTTTACGATACCCACGGGTGTGAGGTGGGGTGGTAGTATTCTTAGCTGACACCACACGGAAAATATAGTAGTAAAATATAATACCATATTGATATCACGATACGTTGTAACCGTAGCGTCCGTACTTACATCAGCTAAATAGATGAGACTAACATAATTTAAGATATCTTTTGTATGTACTCTTTTTGTGAAATAAAACGAATTTGAATCTGAATCAAGTGAAGCTAATATAAGCGTGTGAACAAGAGACCAGGTTTGATGAGCATTTGTAACGTATAACACGATATACATCATCATTCATCATTTCGGCCGAATGAAGTCCACTGCTGGACACAGGCCTCCCCCAAAGATCACTACAACCACCGATATGGATGTGTTTTGGGCTCATTGGGGGGTTTTGCCATAATCGCCACGCTTGGCAGGCGGGTTGGCGATCGCAGTTGAGTTGTTAATGTGCTCGAAGGACGCTGCTGCCCATCCTCTGGCTAATCCCTTAGTCGACTTTTACGACACCCATGGGAGGAGATGGGGTGGTGGCATTCTGAGCCGGCACCACACGGACAGATATACGATACGATATACATATGTACGGATAAGAACAAACACGGAAGTAAATAGTTATTCATCTTCATTTGCGTTATCCGCCCACTGATTAATATAGTTTTTGTGTTACATAACGGTGATGTATACATCCGATCCGTATAAAAATAACAGAAATAACGAAAAAATAAGCATTTCTATCTTAACGTTTATATCAAAGGTTTACCCAAAGCTGAACTTAAAGTAATTTAAAAGCTCTTAAAAGGACTTATCGACCTTTGAGATGGTATCGTTCATCGTACTTTAATATTAGCCCGCTATAGACAAATATTTTTATTTGTAAAATTTGCTTGAAACACGACTATGGGTGTATTAAACAACTATACGTCAAGAGAACTACTAATAATTTTTAATTTGTACTTTGTTTAATCATTTTTGGACAATGTTAATGAAATAAAATAAAACTTAAATGATTTCTTTAATAATTATGAGTATCAACAAAAAGTATCTATTATTCGTTTTACCTGGGGGATCGGGCAAAACGGATACTTGCCAAGAGCAAAAAGTATAAATATAATTTTATCATTTAATTTATAATTACTCTTAACTATTTTATAACTTCTATTATACATTGTTATATTATTCTAGTTAAATCTATATCAAATTAAATCTCGCCTTTGTTCAGCAGTGGACGTCCTGTGGCTGATATGATGATGATGATGAAGTAAATATTAAAGACACACAAGAGTTACTAGCAAGCGTATTTTGCATAAGAATCAGCATTATATGTCTACAATAGTATGTAAATGTAAAGTTAATTAATTATTTAATAATATAGGAAGCAATTTGACAAGCCTGTGGTTAAACAAAATGGAAATGGAATTTATAAATTAATTTTTGACCAACACTTTACGTTACACACAGGATATGCGTTAGACTGTTTATATATACATATATACATATGTATATATTATAATCTTGCTGTTACTATGCCTTTTTACATATTTTATTATATGCATATTTTCCTTAATTACCTCCATTCGTGTATCACTGCAGGGGTTCCAACTGAAAAACTGGTGACCTTTTCGGCACGGGCATGCTCAACAGCAATAAATGCTGTCAATTAGTTAGTTAAGGGTAATCTTGTTTTTGTTTTACATGATTTTTATTCTTTATATAATTTGATTAATCCTGTCACTATGTGCCGTACCGAATAAATG
The DNA here is from genome assembly GCA_947459985.1 of Diloba caeruleocephala. NCBI lineage: Eukaryota > Metazoa > Arthropoda > Insecta > Lepidoptera > Noctuidae > Diloba > Diloba caeruleocephala. The sequence goes on along the minus strand of OX381617.1, from coordinate 9,273,888 downwards.
TATTTCTTTCTTTCTTTCTTTTTTATATGTTGAATAAAATATGAAATTAGTCTTAGTAAGAAGTTTAGTCTTCATTTCTCCAACTGTTGCACTATTGCATTGCATCCAATCTTCCGATGGTGGTTTGGCAGTTTTGAAGAGTAAGTTACTGCCTCCTTTGTAGTAAAACATTAAATTTTAATTAAAAATTGTTTTGTTTTTTAATACGTTGCCCCACACTATGATTTCTCCTGTGTCGTGGGTACGCACCCTTATACAGACAAATTTCACACACAATACACCCAGACCCGGAACAACTACCTGCAGATCATACAAAAATTGGTTCCGTGCGGGAATCGAACCCGCGACCCGGAGCGCAGCAGTCAACTGTATCAGCCACTGCACCAACCGTGTCGTCGATCAGTCGTCTTACTGAGGGAGGATCATTTAAAGGGCGGTCGGTTATAGTAGACGATGGCTCATTGAAAGGACAGTCAGCCATTTTCGGTGTAGTATCATTTGCAGGATGGTCAGTTGTAGTAGATGGGATACATATGTATGCGTTATACCATATTCGTTTTCCGAATGCACCAGCAGTGAACTGCTATGGGCTGTTGATGGTGATAATGATGATGAAAATACTACTAGATTTGCACGGTGCTTGTACACATAGCATGTGAACGCGAGATCACTACCCTTAAATAAATGCAAATTTTTACCTACCATCCTAATTTAATAAATTCCACATCTATAGAGAACAACTAGATCTCACTGCCTCCCTTTACTTTATTTTTGTTTCGTTTACCATTTCGTACATAAAACTAAAAGATCGGGTTGTCCGTCCGTTTACGACCAACGGATCTCAATTTTATTCGAAATCTTTTACGGAAACTGTATTTTCGTATGAAGTCAAGTTTCAATCACATATTTGTCACTCATAACGTTTGAAACGAGAAAGTGACTGTATTTCAGTCGAACAGGTTACGTTAATTAAGAATTGTTTGTTTTGAAACAAATAAGTACTACACTATAATATGTAGTACTACACTCCAAGACGGGGTATAGGTAATGTTCAAGTACATTACCTATACCCCGTCTTGGAGCAAAAAGTTTGTAGGCCAGTCAAGCGCTCAGCCATTGCGTCAATGGGGTCGTCATCCAGCTTCCAACTCACAGCAAACAAAGCGTACAGGATTACCTGTATCGTGGTTGTCATAAAGTATATAAATCATCATCAATTTTGTATATTTAGGACACACAAATGCGGCTGAATATATTGATGTAAAGATATTTTCAAAAATATGTGTGCGCTGAGCGAAATCCAAAAGTGTATTGAAGAGTATAAGCTGTGGTTTAATTAAACGTAAATTGTAGTGATCAGTCCTTACTTCTACAACTTACGTTTAACGTTGCTGTTTCCCGCCCGAAACTAATTATCGATCTAATCCAGAATCTTTGGGTTTCGAATTACGGATATGTTTATTTTTTGTATTAAATGTGATCGTAACACAACAACAGATGAATTTCAAAATCTTAAGATTTCGGATTAGATTAATTAATAACTTCGGCCGTAAATCTTTTTGAAGCCGGTTGTACTTTAAGCACTACACCATAATATAGCACTACTCCCATTGATGGTGTAAAGGCGACTAAGAGACTCTAAACCACCGGGATGGGCAGCAGCGTCCCTTCTGTGGGACAATAGCCATACTGCGCTCACCAAACCGCCTGCCAAGCGTGGTGAGTATTGACAAATTTCCCCCCAAAAGACGACACAACTGTGGAAATCTATGGGAAAGGCCTTTGTTCAGCAGTGGACGTCCTCTTGCTGTTATGGTGATGATGAGGTTTTCTACTGTATCGCGGATACAGTTTCCAGACAAATCTCACGAGCACAAACACCCAGATCCGAAACAACTGTCTGTAGATCATACAAATATTTGTTACGTGCGGGGATTGAATTAGCGATACGTAACGCAGAAAGCCAATTGCTTATCCACTGCGCCAACCGTGTCGTCAACCTTCATTATATATTATACGTAGGTTTATTTATAGACACATACTTATCATCACCTTAATTTACTTACAAAAAATACAAGTAGCTATGAATGATTTGCGTTGTACGAAAAATCCACGTAAAAGGGTTTATTGCACGATAAAGCCTAGGTTACAATGTTGGATATTTTTATTCAATTTCCCAGTAGCTGTTGTTATCTAGCTATAACTTGTGTACGTGCCCCGAGCCCCCAACACAACTTTTGCCCACAACGGGGCAGCACGATTGCTCTGCGGTTAGTTTTTGCTTGTTACTAACACGTAAGCGCACAGTATTATGATTGTTTCTAACAGTTGAAACTAGCCAGTTATAATTACTGGAGGTTGGGTTTTAAAAGGTTGATGCAGCATTAAATATTGTATTCGTTAAATGATTTACTTGAAGTACTAGTAAATCTTCGCGAGTTGAATACTTCCATTATTTTTTATGACATCAGAATATACCCGCCATTGTATTAAAAGAATAGATTGTTTACTTTTATAAAACAACGGTCAAACCAAAAGGAGATTAGATTGCCGCTGATTGATGTGTCGCTATCTCCAAAGGCTACAATATAATTGGCTATCTCCTCCTGTATCGATTGTGACTTTAAGCACACAACTGGTATATTACTTCTTTTTAGTCCCAAGGAGATGACAAACATGACGAAATGGCTCTTTTCTTTTAAAATTTAAAATAAAAAGTATAACCACTCGGAATTAACCTAGTAACTTTCTTTAAAAAACCATGTTGCCACTAGATTCTCCGTAGCACAAACATAAGAATTTTTTTTTCTTTTTAGTTCTTTGCGTACTGTCGTCATTTGGCATAAAAATTGGGGGCATCGATATACAAAGTTGGCACGGTCGACACAATGGCTAATCGCTCGACCCCCTTTGCTAAGTGACGCTAGCTGTTCCGGGTCTGGGAGTTCAAGCAAGATTCTAAAACCGTAATTGCAGCTGGTGAAGCCTCAGTAATAGCAAAGAACCGGTCATAGAATCTACGAGTCCCAGTCTGTAAATAAAACTTTAAATATTGAGTAAATATGCATAGTAACTATACCACCAATAAATATATCTATACCTATACCAATGCATAGATATATTCATCCTACTGTCCTGTATGTAAAGTATTAAAAGAGAAGTAGAACCTAGTACTTCTCTTTTAATACTTTACATTTGACTTGTGAGAAAAAAGTAGGTGCCCAAAAAATTACCTACCTGTTGGGCGTTGAATTTGTTTTATTTTCGTCTGACTTACTATATGTTCCCCACACCAGATAAAATGAGCATGAGATTAATAACAACCTATAAATAATTATAAATTTTTCAGCGGATTACATCGCGTATATTATATTTAATTTTCATCCTGACGTTTCGAACACTGCAGCATTCGCGGTCGCAGCCTCGCAGGATGACTAAGATGACAGGCGTTTTTATTTTATCTACCGTACAATTCTAATTAAAAATTAGTTTCGATGCACGCAGTAATCACACACAATGTCTTGGTGTTTTTTAGTTTGGTTTGGTTTGGGACACGGACTAGAAAAAAAATATGGACTCCGCGCCACTAATATCGAAAATGAAGCACCCTAAGTATGCCGATTCGCTTGTACATACGTGCCTTACGCACACACATACATCATAGTATGCCGGTCGACCGCCATTACGCGGCACGACAGCGCCAGTGTAGTTACTATTTACGATAATTGAACCAAAAAACTAATAATGCCGTCCTGTGTCGTGAAATGGTGTAAAAATAACTCTACATCGCAAAAAAAGCGTCAAGGAATAACTTATCACAGGTAAGACACTGATTTATATATCATTTTTGATATTTTTGGAGATTTCAATTATCGTTACCATCCGGAATACAAAACCTCAACTACACGTGCAAGTGTTGTTACAAAATAAATGGGTAATTTTCCCGAAAAAATGGGTACTATGTTTTTTATTGAAGTGAAACTTCTTTAGCAACGTTGTGATTAGAAAATTAGGTGGAACGAAAAAGTGACAAACATATTCATATATAGGATTTAGCCTGCGAGAGAATGAGATCGAATACAAGTATACAGTGTTATAATCCTATAATCCTTTAATGTTATAGTCCTATAATCTTCGTTTCCTCTTCATTCGGGGTGTCGTAGTCGCCCCACAAACTTGAATGAACTAGACTGAACTACTATGTTTACCATAATACATTATGGATGATGTATTCATCTCATTCTCTTACAAATTAACTAAAATGCAAAGTTTCACTTCTTTTTAGCCTATAATTTTTCGAAGTATTCATCTGGATATCTTCATACACTACTTGCGTTAATAAGAAATAACGAAAAATATGATTAAATATTTCGAATAAATATTTGTGTTTTTATCTTTATTTTAGTTGACGGCTATCTAATTCTTTTCCACGCACCTTGATACGCACGTCTCATTTCACAATAAATTTAATTAGTTACCAACTGTTGGACAATTTACTTACTATCTTATCTTTGATTAAAGTATTACTACCATATGCAATATTACTATCATGATTAAAAAATGTGGGAAAATTTAATTCCATCTGGTATCCCCAAAAATCACGCACACATGTTCTATACCGTGCTTCACTTTCGATATCAGTGGCGCGGAGTCCATCTTTTTTTTCTAGTCCGTGGTTTGGGACTTTATTTTAATAACAGGATTCCAAGCTGGTGGTACCTGCCAACCATCTTCCCTTGCAAACAATCTAATTTATTCTATGGTACCCCCTCAATAAATCTAAATTATTGTTTTATCTTATTATAAATTTGCATTACGATTCCGGTCGATCTAAATTCTATATTAATCACACCATCCCTAAATTGAATTCCAAGAAATACTAAGTCACGATATTGTAAAGACTTTCCGTCACCAAATAAATTGAAATTACTTTCTAAACAGCGACGAAGTTAGTCATCAACTTGGGTAATATTAGAACCTCAGTCGATAACTTATCCCTAGATAAAACAACTTCAACTCTTAATCAAAAGTTTTTGTGTGCAGCGCTTCGTCTGCCAAAATTGCTTAAAGCCAAGCTTGTTTTAAACCCACACATTTTTCGCCAATTTTTGTAGAATGTGGTTAAATAAATCGTCCTGGACGCACAAGAATATTTCTCAACTGCAATAATTTGCATTCCACCCCTTCTGTTTCTCTTCTCGTAGGTTTTGCAAAAGTCGCTACGGACATATTTTAAGGGTACCCCCCTTAAAATAATTGTATATGAGATTGCAACAACTTTTTCCTAGTAATGAAATATATACAAGACCATTATATTTCACCAGTATTTCTTTTAATTAATTAGTGGATATTGACCTCCATCTTGCCTGATGGAAGGCGGCGAATGAGGTCTACGATGGAATGATTGCACCCAGAGATGCATATTTACTCTGATCCTAAAGTTTTACGGGTTAGTAGGGAGCACAGACGTTGGCACAGAGTTCTACACTTTAGCTATGCGCATAATGAAGGTTCAAGAGACTGAACTGGCTGACTCCGTAGAAGGGAGATGAGGAGATGGTGGTTGGATCAGTTCAGGTGACTCCGGTTCACACTTTATGAAGTATAATCTGTAAAAGAGCTAACAATATTTCTCGTATGGAGCTTAATCAGCAGGGCAGTGTGATGATAATTTTGAAAGCGTTGCTGCTATGTATCATGGATGGCTCAGAATAAACCCCTTCAGCTCTTATAATGGTTAACTGTGAGCGAAAGAGTAAAAGTTGACAATTACACTTGCTGGAGTGACCGCAGCTAATGCGATGGCAATTATACTAATAAAAACAGCATCGTACTGCTAAAGTCTGCTTTGACTCAATCGTCTCGAAGTTCTCGAAGGTCAAACGTCAATATTGTGTAATTAAGGCCATTATCATACAATTTTTTATTCTTCTACATAACTACCTACTGTTATCTACTGACTTGATATATTCATAATCAGGAACCAAACCTGGGTTGGTCATGTGTGCTTGTTGGGGGATTTTGCTATAATCACCACGCTTGGCAGGCGGGTTGGCGATCGCAGTTGAGATGTTAATGTACTCGAATGACGCTGCTGCACATCAATCAAGCAAAATTGTTTTAAAATAATGTGTTTAATTCGTGAAAGCAATTTTTTTTTCATGTATTTATTTCTCATTCCTGCGCTTTAGATAGATAGGAGCAGGAGAAATTCTAGTGTGGTCAAACGTTATTTAAAAAAAGGTTAGTTCCAAAACCTCGAAATTATAAACAGCAGCCCAAACCAAGAAAGTTAAATTTACACGGAACAGTTAAAAAAATGAGCTAAAATCTGCACCAACCCTAGAATGTGTAAACACGAGAAATCGTAGCCAACTTCTCAGTTCATACATTCCCACATGTTTATGAGCACATGCCTAGTTTGTTTAAAAGTATATAACTTTGAAGTGAGAGTACACGGAACATGTTTGTACAGTTTATTTACCACCATAGAATATAAACGGTTAATATTATGAATAAAGCTGGCTTCGTGTGAGCCAGGGCTGGCATTGAAGTGACTGCTAGCAAATCATAGTAATGTATGGGCGATAAGTGACAGTGTTAGAGTCAAGTACGGAGGCCGATAGGGGAAAAATATGGGCTTTCTGTTTATTTTCTGAAGCGAAGATATTTTTTTTTTGTATGTTTTCGAGAGACGGTACTACTAAAACTGAAAGTCACGCAAAGTAGTTCTACCATAGAATTAGCCTTAAAAACCCGCATGTCGCCTACATTAAAAGCAGTCAATTATTTCGGCCGAATGAAGTCCACTGATGGACACAGGCCTCTCCCAAAGATAACCACAATGACCGATATCGGTGTGTTGTGGGCTCATTGGGGGGTTTTGCCATAATCGCCACGCTTGGCAGACGGGTTGGCGATCGCAGTTAAGTTCTTAATATACTCGAAGGACGCTGCTGCCCATCCTCCGGCTAATCCCTTAGTCGACTTTCACGACACCCACGGGAGAAGATGGGGTCGGTATTGGGATACTGGGCTGCGCATATAAACCGCCATAAACCCATGTGCCAAATATACAGTATCCTAGCTTTAATAATAATAGGAACAACTTGATTCTTAAATAACTTAGTTACCCCAGATGATTGGCAAAGATAAATATTACAACGCAGTACGGGGGCAATTTTCCAAAACTCGTAGATCCAGGCCAATAGATTATGAATGCTAATAGCTCGTAATTGCACATCATCTTTTTCATGCATTTTTTATACAAATACGCATTATTACAAGACAATTTGTTCCTCATTAAATCCATGTTTATGAAACAACCCGATTAGTTGGAAATTTCATCAAACATTTCTTGTTAGCTATGAGAGATCGATTCAAGCCCCCGACAGGTTTACCTAGCGCCTATCTGTCAGCAAATCAGTTAAGTATCTGGGTCAAACTGGCACGGACAAGGTAAATAATTGAAATCACTCTGACCGGATATCGATAGGTTGTGGCCTGCACTGTGTATTATAGAACGGTAAAATATTTATTGTTAGTATGAAAATTAATACGGAGATTTAAATAATGCACCGCCGTAATGGTGTATTATTTGTTATTCGGGTCAGCATAAGTTTATTGTGTTTTGGAATTATGCCCGATGAACTGCGTTCAGCTGGCCCTCATAACATGGAACTATTTACACACATATATAAATCAGCCCGTAAACGTCCACTGCTAAATATGGGCCCCCCAATGATCACTACAATGAGCGGTTTTATGGGATATTACCATAATCAACACGCTTGGCAGGTGGATTTGTAATCGTAGTATGTCGCACACAGAGGATCCTGCTGCCCTTCCTCTTGATCTCAACTTTGTTGTTGTGGATTGTCTGTTCTTTAATATACAACTGAATACTTTTGTAACTATAGTGAACTGGTGTGATATGGGTGCGCCGCAACATTGTTTTGTTGCAGTTTATAGCTGAGATAGCGGTTTTTTCTGGCGTCATATAGTTAACCTTCAAGATCCTGGTGACCCACTGGTGACATACAACGTCAACCCCCATATACACAAAAGTGGTAAAGGCGACCCCAAATACGAAATTTCGATTCACTCCTTACCATGTCACTTGGCGTGGTTTGTCACGAGTGTTGTTCCGTCCTCTAAAGTTTGTATTAATAATTATAATTTCTGGATGACTATGTGCGTTAAAGAATAAACTATTTTCTTTCTTTCTTCTTTCTACTATAAATCGGGTGTGCAAACTAATATATGGACAAGAAAGAATTTATTGGCTTAACCGTACAACCTTAAAATTGGAAGCCGCAGTTGAAAGTCCCGCAGGCGTTCGCAGGGTTTGACACTAGCTAACCAGTAAAGGCTAGTTAGAGAACACGCCCTGACGCAGCTCACTTGAGTTTAGCTATTAGCATCTATTTTCAGTGCCTGTTTTCTGAGTATACCTACTTCGGTTGTAAATTAATAAGGCCAGTTTGTCTATGTTATAGCAAGAATAGGCCATAGCCAGTCGGAAATGATTAGTGAAGTTAAGCAACGGTTGATGCGGTCAGCCTATGGATAGGTGACTGCGAAGGGGTATTTGAACTGAGCGTCCCCATGCTTCGGAGGGCACGTAAAATCGTCGATCCCTGTTGCTATAAGACGGCAGTCGTTAAGCCAAGTTGGAGGCCTTTTGGGCGACTTGAACAACTCTCACACGAAGTTGTGGACTCACCACGCGAAAGAAGAATAACAGCAAGAACTATAAAGTCTGGCAAATATTAGAATCATCATATCAGTCAGTGGATGACTACTGCTGAACAAAGCTGGCCCCATAGATATCCAGTACTCACCACGCTTGGCAGACGGGTTGGTGGCGCAATATGGCTAATGAAGGCTTTCACAAAAGGGACGCTGTTCCCTCTAGTGGAATTTAAGAATATAAATGATAAACGAATCAGTGTAAGCGAAGTATTAAAACCTGTAAAAGTGTGTAAGTTGTAGCAATAGGTTGTATAGAGGTCAATTTTCTTTGATTAATTCTTTTCACTCACGAGGAATTTTCCCTACGAAAAGTGATTATACATTTTTCAGAGGGAAATGTCTTAATACTGTTGCGATCGCTCCCTCTCTATTCTTTCTTAGTCCTAATGAATTCAATGTAGTTAAATGGGTATTTACGCGACATCTTTAGTGTATAGTACTCTAGCTTTGATACAACTTTCTTTAGAATAATGATATGGATTTCATTCAGTAATATTACGAGGCGGGCTTGTGTGTTCAGATATAATGTTCTCATACTGGTCGTAGGTCTCATATTCTCTTTTCTTTCTTTTTTATTGATCCCCTGAGGAAATTCATCATAAACTTCCTCCGGGTTGGGGAAGGGCGAAGGGGCAACTCCTACCGGCTAAACCACTGGAGTGGTCATCTTCCACACCGAAGGGGGCTCCAGATCCTCATCAAATCACATCGCCAACTGATGCCTCGCCTTAAGGCACATATCTGAGGGGCTAACTGTAAAACGGTCACCCTGATTTTTTTTTTGGGACAAGCCCGCCACACTTTCCCAGCCACTGGAACTCCTGTAAGCCAGGATCTACAATGGCGACCACCGAAAAGAACACCGATCAATGAAGCTCGGTGTGTCCCAGAGAAATGAATAACTGTCTTGGAACCCGCACCGAAATTAATCAGGAAAGAAAAAGGAGAAGTAGGAAAGAATATACGTTCCACTTCCCTCCGTAGCAAGCAGGAGACAGAGAAAAACGATAGGCCATAGGCACAATAAATGGGAGTTTACAACAGGGTTAAGCCCAGTTGCCAAGCACCACAGATACAATTTTTTTATTTACGGGTCCTATGTTGTGAGCTATTGTGACTGATTCCAATAGTAGGTATGGCAAAAACACTTGAACGCACGGAACTGCTTAGCAGACGGGAGGCGACTGTAAAACGGCCGTCCACAGGCACTTTTCAGGGGGATTGCAAACTCCCTAATCTGCGTGCCCGCGACCCCCGAACAGTTATACACTCATAGATCTCGTAGGTGACCGTTCCGCTGGTTTTATAGAGGTCCGACAGTCTCGTTCGGGGTGGATGAAGTACATGATTTGTTTTTTTATTTTATTTAAAACAATAAACGATGTCCCCTGCAAATTTCTTCGGAATTCCCCAGTATCGTTGGTAGAGTTTACAGTCATGAACCTCACATGCACAAACATCCAGACCCGCAACAACAATCTGCTGGTCACAAAACGGCACGGTGCAGTGGCTGATGCAGTCGGCTACTGCGCTCCGGGTCGCGGGTTAGATTTCCGTACGGAACAAATATTTGTAAGATCTGCAGTTGTTTCGGGCCTGGGTGTATTGTGTGTATTGAATTTATGTCTGTAAACGCACCCACGACACATGAGAAATCCTAGTGTGGCCAAAGATTTTTTTGAAATAAAAAGTAATACAAATATTTATTCCTTCAATGTTGGAATCGAACCCGTAATACGTAACGCAGAAAGCCAATCGATTAGCCAATGCACCAACCGAATACGATCACCACCGAATTTGGTTAACTACGGATGTACATCTGTACTTACCCCTTTTAAGATAACAGGCGTGACGATAATGAGACAATACTAAGTAACTATGTATGCAGATTGATTGAATAGGCTCAGCTCATTGACATCTTAAGTGAAATTAATATTCATAAGGAATCGATTGTTTGTAACATTCATCAATATCTCCCTTAAGCAGAGATGACAATTTCTTAGCGACTATGATCGCAAAATATGTATTAGATACTGTTCTCCTGATCCTCTAATATGTTTACGGAGGTCAATGGCTTCCATGCTGCGATTAGCAAAAGAACCACCGCCTTGCTTAGTAGATTGCCGGCAGCAATAATATGGAAATGTTTGCTGAAAAATATAATACTACAATTATGAACGCTTTCGGCAGAAGAATTTATATACATATAAGATAAACATGCCGTGTGGTGCCGGCTTAGAATGCCACCACCCCATCTCCTCCCATGGGTGTCGTAAAAGTCGACTAAGGGATTAGCCGGAGGATGGGCAGCAGCGTCCTTCGAGTACATTAACAACTGAACTGCGATCGCCAACCCGCCTGCCAAGCGTGGCGATTATGGCAAAACCCCCCAATGAGCCCACAACACATCCATATCGGTGGTTGTGGTGATCTTTGGGGGAGGCCTGTGTCCAGCAGTGGACTTCATTCGGCCGAAATGATGAAGATAAACATTCTAACAAAGATGAACCATCTGACTCGTGTTAAAAGCTTCTTCTCCTTCTTCCTAGCCTTCTCCTAACTACGTCGGGGTCGACTAGTCAGATCAGCATTTTACATGGACCGACTGCTAGTTGGCGTCCACTACCTAACTGCTGGATTATACCTCATAGATATTCGTGTTGTAGTCGGGACTAACAGAATATCGTACTCTCGGAGGGACAGAAACCCTTCTGATGTAGGAAGAAGGATCACCCATCGGCCGTTCTACATTGTAGCCAATTAGCCAATCAAACTACTGTAATGTACACGCATCGTTGATGTGTATGATTGTCTGCCATACATCCCGTATGTATGGGACTGCTACAGCCATTTTACTATCGCGCCCCAGATTCCTACTTGTTCTATATTTGTCCCGTTTTCTTCTTCATAATACGCGTAAATAGGCAAAATTCTTCTTACGTTCATTTTATTTTATTTGAGTATTAATCAATGATTGGTTTAACGTTACCTTTTTTGTCTTTATTAATTTGAGAACTTTTATTGAATATTACAAATTTAGAAATAAACAATTGCGTACGCACATTATTGTTTTTTTTAATACAAACGTCCCGTATCAGTTCCTGACAGAAATGGCACTTCTGTACATAATATGTATATAATAAACTGGTACAAAAGCGTCTGCACTAAATAGCACACTTAGACAACACTGTATAAAATTTTATAAAGTGTACTTCTATTTTGCCGTATCCTAGAAACCATACAGTCGTATCGTAGTGTTGGGGTTTTTGTCAGGTTCTTATAGACGCCGATAAACAGAGATAAAGAATGCTACTGGATAAGTCGTGTGAGAGAGATGACATTGAGACTGTCACCGACAGAAAAACTATATTCCAGAAATCCAATTCTAGCAATTAACTTACACTGTAATTTAAAGTTGACTGAACTGAGATTAAATTATGAATTGACTAAAATTGGATTTCTGCTCCTCTTAAAGTTCACTCTAATTTCAGTGTGATCTCAATTCAGTCTCATTTCAATGTAAATTTTGACGATTATTACATGAAAATTTTAGTACCTATGTCGGTTCAAAATGATAGAGCAGTATACCGTTTTGGTTTCGATCAACTTTAGATCCATTTTCGATCTAATCACAATGTAAGTTGACGTTTGACATTGTTTGTTGGTTTAAGAGACATTTACGACACAGAGATTGGAACTATATTTTAAACATTTTTAATTACGAGAATTGGCCCTCAGATTAAACCATCAGATACTTTATTACCCAGATCGAAAAAAAAACAAGCTTGCAATACATGAAAGTATTACGCACTGATCACTTGTTATACCGCTAAGATTCTTATAATTTTCGTATGGTAAGAGGTCAAACTTGTGTCAGAGTTAAAGATAAAGATACAGATAAAAATATTTTTTATTCATGTTAAAAATGACAGTCAAGACTTTGGTTGCCGCGTTCCATGATGTGGATTTCCTATGGAGAAGAACTTGCAAGAAAATCCAAGGTACTCTTTTTAAATCCTATTAATTGTTATAATATTTTTTACTATAATGTTCTTAAACAAAGATAATGTGCACAATCTAAGAGAAAAAAAATTACTTATGTAATTAGTAGTTGATCATCATCATCATTTCAGCCGAATGGAGTCCACTGCTGGACAAAGGCCCCCCCAAAGATCACAACGACCGATATTGGTGTGTTGTGTGCTCATTGGAGGGTTTTGCCATAATCGCCACGCTTGGCAGACGGGTTAGCGATTGCAGTTGAATTATTAATGTACTCGAAGGACGCTGCTGCCCATCCTCCGGCTAATCCCTTAGTCGACTTTTATCACATCCACGGGAGGAGATGGGGTGGTGGTATTCTGAGCCGGCACCACACGGCCAAGTAGTTGATCAAGCAACCCAAATGCCTCCCACTTGGAGTTGTTAAGATAATATCCTAAGTACAAATACCACTATGAGGTCATCCATCCATAGACTGACAGCGCTGAGCGCCCACTACTGAACAAATGCCTCCCCCATAGATTTCCACAATTGTGTCGTAATTTTGGGGAGAATTTGTCTATAATCACCACGCTTGGCAGATGGGTTGACGAGCGCAGTATGGCTACTGTTCTACAGAAGGAACGCTGCTACACACCCCTCTGGTTTATAGTCCTTAGTCGCCTTTTACGACATCCACCGAAGCAGATGGAGTGGTAATACGTTCTTAATCCGGGCACCACAAGGACACCACACTGGAGTGATTAGTGAGTGAATAAAAAAGGACTGTAAATATGTATAAAGATTGAAAGCCATTAAGGTACACCTTTATAACTTCAAAACGAGAGATGGCTCTACGCCCGGCTGTACAAGGAATTGTATCTCGTTATAGAATCGATCATCGTGATCGTTTCAGCCGAGTAAAGTCCACTGCTAGACACAAGCCTCCAAGAATCGATAGTATCACCTAAATATTGAGAAGTCACTTAAGAATTGGTTATGTATTTAAGAATTGCCTAGTACCACCAAGCTTTTACTTAAGTAATACGGGCTTACACATTAATAATATCACGCCTACCCTCATGAGGGTCACCAGAAATTACAGAGCGCTACGCGTTACATCTATAACGGAAATATCACATATATATCTAACTCTATAGATCAAAGCTTGTTTCCTCAGAGTAATCTTGAAGAATATACGCGGCTGATGTCTTAAGCCGTACTGCGATTCAGGATCTGTGCATTTGGGCAGCCGAGTGCTGATTTGGAATTTAGTTGACTGTATGTAATTTATCATACTTATATACGTGTTCTTTCTATGATGATTTCAATGGTGTGTTAAGAACTTATGAAGGTATGCTTGGAGAAGGAGGAGGGGGCGTCGGAATAACAACCTCCCCCAACATGCCTGAACCCTCTGACGCCCTATATGGCGAGAAGCCTCCGGGATCGCGGACTCACACAGTGGAGAGCGATACACTGTTTTAATATTAACTCATGTATATGTGCATAACATCACGTTATTCTCCGTAGTAGCTACGAAGCGCGCCGTAGCAGGTTTCGTCATGCTCTTTGCAATCCCATGCATCTTTTCATGCCTAGGCGTCGGTTGCAAATTTTCACCAAACCTTTAAAATTATTCCAAACATTTAATTTAATATAAATTAATAGAAATGCTTTGGTCTGAATTAATAGACTGGATAATTACAGACTTTATTATGGAGAATGTGCCCCACGAGTGACGTGAAATGTTCAGAACTAAAATAACATGAATTTTTCGGGTAGTAAAACAAATTAAAACGTGGCTTTCGGCCAACATTGTTATCTCGATTTAAAATAAAAACTAATTGCTAGGAGTAGGACCTCAGTGCTGAAGGAATTTATAATTATTAAGGCCGTGTCTCTCCGTCAAGGAAAACGCCTAAAAAGACCCGTGTGTGTCGAAGAAGACGTCTGAAGAACCTGCTGCGAAATGTGTGGATGGGACTATGCAGCAGAATCATAACAGCAGCGCTATCAAATCTGACTGTCAGGCGTGAAGACTATGGTAAAATGACCTCTATGACAATTCATTGTATCACTTATTAGGAAGTCCATGTTCAGCAGAGGTTGTTTATAGGCTGATATATTGAATTCCGGTGTCCGAATAAAAAATGTAACACCACTCCATCTCGTCGCGTGGGTTTCATAAAAGGCAATTAAGGGCCTATATACCAGAGCCCCTTGACCCTTGTTCGCACTGGCCCGCGCCAGGAAAGACGAGATGTAAGAAAAGATCCCCTTTAAACCCCAAATAATACCTATACAGCAGTCTCTTTGAGTTGTTGTTATCCCAGTAACGCCCTAAGTCGAGGTCCGTATCCCGCAGCCCTTAGGTAGTATATAGTTTTTACCGATTTCAAAAGGAGGAGGAGGTTCTCAATTCGATGCTTTTTTTTATTATTTATGTACACCGATTACTCCGAGATTTGTAGACTGATTTGAGCACTTATTTTTTAACTGGTGCAAAATGCTTTCAAGTTGGTTCCATATAAATTTTATTACATTTGATTGAGTAGTTTTTTAACCAGCTTCAATAAACAGGATAATTTGACTGCGTTATCTAGATGATGTCTAAATAGTTTCGATTCCTCTCATATCATAGAACCGATTTGAGTCATTCTAATTTGTTGTGTTAAATACTGATACCAAGTTGGAAAAAGTTCTTACATATTACTAAAAAGAAACAGATAAAACGTTTTAACAAATAAATGCCATCCGTGGTTCATGTAGACCAACGAGAAGTTATATTTTATACCTGGCCCCGCCCGACTTCGTAAAGTTTTCATTGGTTAAATTTTTTTTTTTAAATACTGGCTAGAAGCTCTTCAATCTGCGCCAACTGTCCGGTTAAGCATCTACATCTCCCTTGATATGTATACGACAAGCCCTACAGAAACAAAAACTAACCAGAGAGATGGGCAGCAGTGTCCTTTATGTAGAACAGCAGCCATACTGCGCTTATCAACCCGCCTACCAACCGTGGTGAGGAATGGCAAACTCCCCCCAAAATAAAGACAGCATGGAACCGGCCGTTTATGCAGCAGGCCTTTGTTCAGCAGTGACATCTTTTGGCTGATATGATGATGATGGATAATACATATAACCATCACGCATACACCTATATGGAGCTGACAAATATATTTTTTACACCAATAAACTAGTAAACAAGCATATGGTCCGCAGTTGTGTTGTTAGCAGTTACTGTAACCTATGAACGTTTGCAACACCAGAACTATATATTACTCGTCTTTAACGGCCTTTTTAAAGAGCCTGCTGTAGTCTCATGCTGTAAACCTCGGTGGGGAGCAGAACCAACAACCTTAGCGTGCGTGGAAGTTGTGGGTGGGCGTGTTGCTGCATTGCGCACAGTGAGGGACGAATGCCAGAAACACAACTCCCAAAATATGCCAGGCATACGACATAGGGTCTGTAAGGAAAAGGTGTATGACTGCCCTAAAGGTTGTTAATGTATTGCCATACATCCACGGCTCCTCTGGTGTTGCGGATGGTTATGGGTGGCATGAATGTAATTTTCTTTTTAAATGTGCGTTCCTGGACCCCTGTCAGAAACGAAGTTCTTTACTTGAAATTATGACAGTGTATATTAAAACAATAACAAAAAATAAGTTTAAATAATATTTACACGTGTTTAGAATTGAGGTTATGCAGCTAACCGCGCACAATGCTCGCTCGAATCTCGATAATCGCACGCGCACACACCCATACAACCGTATACTCGTATAATAGAAAGAGTAAGAGAGGGAAACTTCGCCTACAGTATATAACAGAAAGAGACAGAGGGAAAGGTCGCCTTAGAGAGGGTATAGTGCTTTTGCCGTACGTGACAATTTTTTTTCACTCTCAACTCACATCACTTCACTTCACTTCAACTTCACTCTACTGTAAGCCGAATAAAATAACTTCGATCCAAAAAAAATACCGGTGGAAATCCGTCATGTACATTTCCGCGCCGGAGAAAGGTAGAGGGGCATGCCGGACTCTTACCGGCTAAAACCACTGAAGTATTCATCTTCGGCAAGAAACGAGGACTCCAGAAACTCGATAAATCTCAATCCAGAGCCAATCATTAGTGCCACGCCTTTAGGTAAATCCCAGATCTATACAATAAAAAAGCATCGACTTCGCTCAACTATGTACATGCATATTGGACAGTTGTAACGATATTTTCCTGCGGTAAAACTATACCCAACCTTACTGAAGAACCATGGTAGCAACCAGTGGAAAGCCCATTCGAATCCATGCGATAGTTTTGGAGAAGAGCAACAAAAACACTCATTTATTAGTTAACTAGTATATGGATTTGTCATTTTTACTAACGACAAAAACAGATAAAACTTGACACTGTATAAATAGGCTCGTTGAAAAAATGAACTTGCCAACCGCCTAACAGCAATAGTCGTTGAATTGAAATGCATGAGACAAAGGAGCCTTAGTTTTATATGCAAACTTTTATTCGTTCTGAATCCGCATACGGCATAACACTAGGCTGCAACTTGAATGACCTTTACGTAACCCTGCACCGTTTTAGAATTCACTAGTTTCAGTCTGCAGGTTTGCTTGGAAATAGGTATGCGGCAAACGATAGGTTAGATCCAGAAAAGATGTGTCTAGATGCCCTTTTTCGGTTCGTAAGGAGTATCTTGTTTAGTTTATTTTTTGCTTTCTGTTTAGGTAAATAAATATCGTGAGTCTTCTAATTGTTAGTGAATTGAGATACATTGTTGCAGAATAATCAACATATCGCTGGAGCTATTCAATTTAAATTGGAACTGGAAACACTCTTTCATATTTTTGCCTAATGTGTTAGTCGGCTTGGCCGTCGTCGATTCATTACCGGCGATTAAGATTAAGAGTCTCTAGGTGTTGCGCTTATCAATATTAGAATAAGCTGTCTGAACTTCAAGATTAGGATTACACAACGTTGCTTATAAAGTATTCAAATGTAAGCTCCATCGCACATACTGCTAACAGAAGACAGAAATATCTTAAAAAAGTAAATTTAAATAAAAGCTTGTTCGTTTAATGGGAATGATATTTATGAATTTCGTGACCATTCGGAGGCTTATGTCGATGCAGTATATAAAATTTAAGTTACTATTATATTATATTTTATTATACGTATAATCTAAAACAAGGTACCATTATAATTCTGTCATATGTCATACATTGATCAATAGCTTCGAAACATTAGGCTATATGTGTGTGTATGTAACACAAGCCTACCAGTACATTGTAGGCGGATTTACTTTAGAGATCATTGCTGATTGAGACACATTCAATACACCACATTTTGTATAAGTACTCAGACTGCTTCGGCTCTTTCTTCATAAGACCATTCCATGTGTTGCGATGCATTGTTTTCACATAATGTGACATACATGTACATAAGGTGTACATAACCTTTAACAGTGTTTTTATCTTTTTAGTCGCTTAAAATTCATCATATCAACCAAAAGGCTTAGACTGCTGAACAAAGACCTCCTACTCTCCATTTTGGAGGGAATATGCCAGTACTCACGACGCTTGGCACGCGGGTTGGTGAGCGCAGTATGAATACTGTTTCACAAAAGGGACGCTGCTGCGCATTCCCCTGGATTAGCGTCCCTTACAGCTGAAATTTATAATCGATCTAATCCACAAATCTTTGGATTTCGGATTACGTATATGTCAAATTTTTTGGTAAATGTGATCGTAACACAACGACGGATGAATTTCAAAATCTTAAATCTAAAGATTTTGGATTAGATTGATTATTAATTTCGGCTGTTAGTCGCCTTTTACAATATCTATAGATCGATTGGTGCTACATTCTTAATCCGGACACTACACGGATAGAATTACAAACAGTTATGCCCTGACTACCGTGCCAGGTACAAAACCTGTGTTACAGAAGTTAGTGTCTTCTCCCAATAATTATTACATCTAACTTTTATGAAATAAGATTAATACAGTAATGTTTCTGGTTTCTGGTTTATTACACATTATAATTAAACACTTTAAATTGGATTATATCGCGTATATTATAGAGTTTTGTTTTTCCTGATGTTTCGAACACTTTGCAGGGTTCGTAGTCGCAGGATGACAAAGGAGACAGGCGTCATTACATATTTTAAAAAAAATATTTTGTCTACTGTACTACAATGTAATTTTTTTTTTTTCGATGCACCCGTTACTCATTCACAGTGTCTTGATGTGTTTAGTGTGGTATGTTG
Organism: Diloba caeruleocephala; assembly: GCA_947459985.1. Taxonomy (NCBI): domain Eukaryota; kingdom Metazoa; phylum Arthropoda; class Insecta; order Lepidoptera; family Noctuidae; genus Diloba; species Diloba caeruleocephala. The sequence goes on along the minus strand of OX381617.1, from coordinate 9,254,878 downwards.
TTTGGGATTTTATTATTTTTATAACCGAATTCTAAACTGGTGGTACCTGCCAACCTACTTCTCTATTAAAATTAGAAAGTATTTTTAATTTCAGTAGCCTCAACATTCTTGTACATATCGGTTCTTCTTTTGCGTGGACTTGGAGTTGGTCAAAACAAAGAAAATTGTTAGGTTTGTCTTAGGCATGTTCACACACTGCAGACTTTGTGGAGCGTCTGTAACGAGCTTTAACGACGCTTGCCACCTTAGTCGTCCCTGCAAGGTGTACGAAATGTCAGGAAAAACAAAAATCTGTGATATAGGTACGCGATGTAATCCGTTTAATTAAAAGTGTTTTAGATTATAATTAAAATATAAAACTAATAATGAAAATTGGAAATAAATTTAATAAGAATATATTGTCGTGATATTGTAATGTGTTTGTATGTAGGGTGATGTTTTGTGTATGTCTCTGTATGTGAAATATTTGTGGTTTTTTAAATGGCTATAAAAACATAATATATGCAAGCTATATAAAAAAGCAGTTGACTGCTGCGCTCCGGGTCGTGGGTTCGATTCCCGCACGGAACAAATATTTGTATGATCTGCAGGTAGTTGTTCCGGGTCTGGGTGTATTGTGTGTGGAATTCATGTCTGTAAACGCACCCACGACACAGGATAAATCCTAGTGAAAAAAAATATGTTCGTTTGTTCAAAATCGCAAAACTCCTAAACTTCTTTACAGATCGTTTTGAAATTATTACATAACGTTGTATTCAAATACGCGCATGTTTTTATTAAACCAGAAGCTATCGTCATCATCATCATTTCGGCCGAATGAAGTCCACTGCTGGACACAGGCCTCCCCCAAAGATGTCCACAACGACCGATATGGATGTGTTGTAGGCTCATTGGGGAGTTTTGCCATAATCGCCATGCTTGACAGACGGGTTGGCGATCGCAGTTTAGTTGTTAATGTACTCGAAGGACGCTGCTGCCCATCCTCCGGCTAATCCCTTAGTCGACTTTTACGACACCCATGGGAGGAGATGGGGTGGTGGCATTCTGAGCCGGCACCAAACGGCAACCAGAAGCTATGGAGACCTTTAATTGTTTTTTTTTATTCAGAATCGAAATCATGTTGTAATTACATGTATTTAGCCATAGCAACGCGTGGCAGGGTAAAACTAGTACATAATAAAGTAGTGAACTTTATTTTCAGTATCATCAGTAGTTTATAGCGATCGCGTTTATTAAATAAAAGTTGTAAATTCATTTTTTGTTGCAATTATTTTGCATAGTGAATTAATAAAGTTGTTATTTGGCCATTAATAAAAAAACTTTTATCAACATTTTATTCTAAAACGCACACATATATATATGTAGAACACGCGCCGCTGTCATATTGAAATATGTTAATGTTGAACATAAAACAATTTAAATGCTTGAATAGCAACATAAATTATAAAAAATTAAAACCAAAGAAGAAAATACCTACTGATTATCCCTTTATAATATAGTTCACTGTTTTTGCAGGGCCCTATATATATTCCTTTAGGTTAGCTATTTTATCGCTGTAGATTTTAGGCACCTTTCAAAAAGGTTACACATCAGCCCGTAAACGTCCTCTGATGAATAAAGGACTCCCAATGCTCACTACATTGAGCGGATAGCGGATAGTGCCATAATCACCGCGCTTGGCAGGCGGATTGGTGATTGCAGTATTTTGATATTAGCTCACGAGAAGATGCAGCTGCTGCTTGATATTTTACTACTCATAGGAGAAGAGGAATGGTTAGAATAGAAATATTTTTGTCGGGAATCACACGTTTGAAGTAAGCTCGAAGATGGTGCCAAATTTTCAGTCGATATCTTGAAAAATAGCTAAGATAATCGTGAATTAACTTGAAAGGTAAGTTAACGGAGTGGCCCCAATAGAGGTTCCATCAGAACCCTTTCTGGGATGAAACTTTAAAAAATAAACTGTATAGTACTTGGAAACAAATACACACACATACAGGATATAATAGTATACAAGCGAAGTGTTGCCTGCGGCAGGCTTAAATTTCAGTGTGGTTCCTCTCAACGGCACACTAGCGTAGTGCAGTGTTATAAGTAATTAACAGCCCGTTAATAGTATTCGCGAATATTCTAGTAAATGTAGGGTTAGGCCGCTGTTTCTCTTTATTAAACTTTCGTTTAAGTAATGTTGTAGTGACCCGAAGGTTTATAGACTCGCTTCTTAAACACTGGGTTGTAAATAATTGGGGGCTCAAAACCTGACATGTAGGGGCAAATGTTATGATACCGCTGAGCGGGATCGGGAGAGGGCTGATCCCGCACGGAGAAGGATGAGACGGTGCCGAGGTAACAACCGCCCCGGTGCGCTGAGCCCCCCTTTTTTTTTCATTGGTATCCACTGGAAATTCTACATGAACTTCGGCGGAAGGAAGGAAGGAAGCGGAGGGCAGGCAGCTGTAAAAAAGCCGCCCCCCAGGTACTTCTCGGGGAGGATTGTAAAGGATCCCCCCAAGCCTCGCTTCCCGGGGGTCACTCGGCGTGAGCACCCAGGATCTGCCAGGCAACCTAGGGATGAACAGATAAAAAAAAGGGTAGTTCGCAATGTAACAACAATTTTAAGTTATTACATAACATTATACATATAAAATAAATATTACTATCATCATATCAGCCACAGGTCGTCCACTGCTGAACAAAGGCCTCCCCCTTAGATCTCCACAACGAACGGTCACATGCCGCTCTCATCCAACGACTCCCAGCGACCCTCACCAGGTCGTCTGTCCACCTCGTTGGAGGTCGTCCCACGCTGCGTTTTCCGGTGCGCGGTCTCCATTCGAGAACCTTTTTGCCCCAACGGCCATCAGTTCTACGAGCAATGTGCCCTGCCCATTGCCACTTCAGTTTACTAATCCTTGCAGCTATGTCGATAACTTTAGTTCTTCTACGAATCTCCTCATTTCTGATTTGATCTCGTAGAGAAATACCAAGCATAGCTCTCTCCATAGCGCGCTGAGTGACCTTGAGCTTTCTTATGAGGCCCATTGTGAGTGACCACGTCTCTGTTCCATATGTCATCACTGGTAACACACACTGGTTAAAGACTTTCGTCTTGAGGCATTGCGGTATTGTTGACAAAAAGACGTTGCGAAGTTTCCCGAACGCTGCCCAGCCGAGTCGGATTCGACGATTGACCTCTTTCTCGAAGTTGGACCTACCTAACTGGACAGTTTGTCCCAGGTAGACATACTCGTCAACAACTACGAGAACAGAGCTCCCAATGGATATTGGGATGGGCACAACATGTTACTATATTAGATACATAACTATAACTATCATCTATAACTTTAGCGTCGATTAAAACAATAGTGTCTAATTAGAGATTTACCGGTAGTGTACTAGTATAGCAATAATAAGTATGAGATAATCTCTACAACAGCTGAGCATAATTTGGTGCAGATTTCACCAATATATACTAAGTCTCGAGGAATGTATGGATGAATAATTAATTCATGTTGACGGTTTACTCGACTCGAGAGAATGTAGTGCGGGTCGCTAGTTCCTGAGGGGGCTTCCTATGTAGGTACAGTCGCCTCCACTCCGCTGGACCACTTACTCTGGTGACCGCTTACAGTCATCCTTTCGAAATGTATTTAGGGCGTGACACCTAGGGACCACTAGAGAGTTTATTCTCAAAGTTCCGGAGCCCCCTTTCAATGCCGAAATTGACCGACCCACCTGAGCGAAGAGTAAGAGACCGGGCCCCGGTACCCCTCCGCCCTCACCGGCGTGAAGGACGTTTAAGAGGATTCCACCGTGGTGTTTTTTTTTTTGAATTTTATACATAAGAATGTGTATTTATTAAATTCTCATAGCCAATTGCACTCACTGATCGGTAAACGATTGGTAAGGTTGAACAACGCTCGGCACAGTCAGCCTATGGATGGGTGACCGCATTGTGGTATTTGAACGTCTCCGTGCTGCGGTGGGCACGTAAAAATGTCGGTCCCAGTTGTTGTCGTTGGGCGGCTTGAACAACTCGGACACAAGGTTGACCACTAGCTTCACGAAAAGAATACCGTCACGCGATTAATTTCAGAAGGATGCAAACAAACCCATTTACTTCACTGATATTGCAAGAATATATCAATATTTATATGGTATAGTAATGACTTAGGTTTTCGAGATTATTACTCATTATAATAATAAAACATTTTTAAACGGATTACATCGCGTATATTAAAGATTTTCGTTTTTCCTGACATTTCGAAGGACGGGCATTATTATGAACTACCAATATGACGGCACGGTTGGTGCAGTGGTTGATGCAGTCGGCTGCTGCGCTCCGGGTCGCGGGTTCGATTCCCGCACGGAACAAATATTTCTATGATCTGCAGGTAGTTGTTCCGGGTCTGGGTGTATTGTGTGTGGTATTCATGTCTGTAAACGCACCCACGACACAGGAGAAATCAAAGTGTGGAGCAACGTTTTTAAAAAATCAAAAAAAAATAACGAATCAAACAGTGTTTCTTTGGATTTTTAGAATAAAAAGAAAAAAAAAGAAATTTTAGAAGATGATGATGAAGGTGCTCCTGGTCAACACAAGCAGTCGCGCTTGCTACAAGTAGACTGAATGAACTTTCATTGTCGAAATTTTGTATTGACGTGCCATCTTGCAGAACATCACAAGTCACTCACTTTATTTCTTTTATAATAAAACTTTACTTGGCTTCTCCCAAATGCCAACAATCTAATAAGGGAGAGATAATTTTTCTAATAATCCATAACATGCACGACAATGAAAAACAAACTTAGTTAAATTTTACATTAGCATTTGAGCTTAACGCTCAAGAATAAGATTAATTAATACAACATAGGCACTCACTCACCGGACTGACTATTCGTTAGAAAAACAGGCGTTTCATTAAGCTCTAATTGCTAGGGATAAAGGCTTAATTTAAGTTGTAAACTAACTCAAAACATGAAAAAGTATTAATTAGCTTCTTCATACAACAACATTATATTTTCAATCGAGTGGAGGTTTCATACGAATAGTACAATTGACAAGTTGTTTAGTAAAAAACACCGTTCAACCTGGTGAACGCAAAAGCCGCCGTGTGGATTAAGAATATAGCACCACTCCACCTCCTCACGCGGATGTCGTAAAAGGCAGACTAAGGGAATCTAAACCAGAGCGATGGGCAGCAGCGTCTCTTTTGTAAAGCGGTAGCCATACTGCGCTCACCAACCCGCCTGCCAAGCGTGGTGAGTATTGGCAAATACCCCCCAAAATGATGACACAGTTGTGGAATCTATGGGGGAGGCCTTATATAAATGGCCGATATGATGAATCTACAAAAGAACCAAACAGTTTGGAGTACCACGTCCTAAAAGCTTCCGTAGCGTTCACGAGTTGGGGCCTGTGGCCGGCGAACTTCGGGCAGTCCATCTAGCAACCAGAGATAGGGACGAGAGTGCACCATGCAGGATGCACAAGGGGGTCTGAGACAGGTCTGAGGTGCGATGAATGCGCTAATCCTGCACCCCCGACATAAGGCAGGGCAAAGGAAAACCGTTTTAATCGTTAAAAGTTTCATATATTTTTTTGTAACTAGCTGGGACCCGTGGTTTCACCCGCTGTTTAATTGAAAAGAAGTTGGATTATTATTTAGAGTACTTCGGCATAGACACTTGACATATATATATATATGTTGGATTTCACGGGTTTTATTTTTTTGCGCGGAACCCTAATTATATTTCTAAAATAAAAGTAGCCTAAATTATTCCTTTTGACATCTACTATCTGCCAGTGAAAGTCCCGTAGAAATCGGTCCAGCCGATTCGGAGATAAGCGGGAACAAACAGACAGACAAACAGACAGAGACAAAAAAATTCAAAATAGTTTTTTTGTTGTAGGTACCGTATATACTTTTATATGCATTTAGTAAAGCGCTGTTATTTTGACATTACAAACAGACACTTCAATTTTATTTATTTGTATAAATTTATGTACACATAGGGTGAATTGGTTAGGTTACAATATGTAATGAATTGAGCACGCCCCACTGCGTTTCCCAGGCGGAGGAGCTCCATGAAGATTTCATCTCATTAAAAAAGGCCCTTAAAGCTTCATCATCATCACCATGATGACAGACAGCTTCATCATCATCATACGACCCTTAAGGTTACGAAACAAAAATCGTCGGCTTAAAAAGCAGTTTAATAAATCTATCACTCCATTATTTTTGTTCACACACTGGAAAATAAATAGTATTGCGAGTGATAAATCTAATAGACGAGCTAGATTAACAATTGTTAGGGTCATCGATTTTTCATATGGATGTTGTACCTACCGTTGCGGGTAACGATCGAACCAAACATTAATCATAAAGTTCTATGAAAGCCCTCTCACTATTTTGCAAAGCTTCTAAATTCATAGATAAGTTACAATTTTGATCGAGACATCTGCTTTGAATTTCGATAATTTCCTGAAAAGACATTTTTCATAATAAATAAAATAATTATAACATGAGTTTATGTAAATAGAGTTAAAACTTCAACAGTTTTATTCCACATACTAGCTATCGCTCCTTGAGAGGTAATATCATAACATCCATAACCATTATCCTTACCTTAGACATAATATCCAAAACGTTTCAATCTGAACGTATCAAACTGCACATGAGTAAACCTACCGAGGGAGTTAGACGCTCGAAATCCGTCTGCTCTGAAGCGAAGCATCGTTTTATCAAAATATATTATCGTATACGTAGTAATTTACTACACCAGCTAAACTAAATGCATCAATTCAAAGGAATAAACTCAGTTTCTATATCAACATTCGATCGATCATATCCCACCTAGACAAAAGCCTATATCATAATAACTGCATTCAAGAACCCTCATTATCATTTCGGCCGAATAAAGTCCACTGCTGAACACAGGCCTCCCTCAAAGATCACCAGAACGACCGACATCAGTGTGTTGTATGCTCATTGGGGGGTTTCGCCATAATCACAACGCTTGGCAGGTGGGTTGGCGATCGCAGTTGACTTGTTAATATATTCGAAGGAAGCTGCTGCCCATCCTCCGGCTAATCCCTTAGTCGCCTTTTACGACACCCACGGGCTGAGATGGGTTGGTGCTATTCGTAGCCGGCATAACACGGCAAGAACCCTCAACTGCTTCAAAATATTCCTAAAGGCAAAAAGTGACGCCACATAATTGTAAATATTGAGTTAACAAACTTTTTAATTTTCAACCACTTAATGCATTTTATGCACATAAAAGCCGACTGAACCAAAGGAAATTCCTGCACCAACCTTGTTTGAAATAAAAATTACAAGCTCTACGTGAAGCCTGTGTACTGCGCAGTGGTCCATTTCTCCCGTTCCAGATAGGGACCTTGCTCAGTCGGCGCTCACGTGTCGAGTGCTCTCGACCTTTACTGGAACACCAATCGACACGATTCTTAAAGCGCTTTTTAGTAGCATTATTGAAATCAACACGAACACACCGGGAAATAAAAGAAATATAATGTGAAAGTGAAGTTGAGATACAAAAAATATATTTTAAAAATAAAAATGCAAGAGTTTACAAGTTAGTTACAAAGCGCCAAAAGTGAGAAGCAATGATCAAGAAAAGTTATCAAGGCGTGTTTTTGAGCTTCGTTTCCATATCCTTCTGCTGTCAAATTACTGAAACTGTAGCGAAGAGCGCAAGTAGATTTATCGGTAAGTTTACCCCAAAGTTATTAAGAAACTTTTACTAGGAAGTGAAAGATATGATCAGAGGGCCAATTCTCGTAATTAATTTACACTATGATTGAAACTTGACCGAACTGAGATTAAATTATGAATTGACCGAAAACATGGTATTCTGCTACTCTTAAAGTTTAGTCGGATTTCGGTATAATCTCGATCTAGTCTCATTTCAATCTCAACTTTAGTACATGTGACTGTTCGAAATGTTTTGACTTCGATCAACTTTCGATCCATTTTCGATCTCATCACAGTGTAAGTTCCCGTTTGACGTTATTTGTTAGTTTAGGAGAATACCACTTGTGACATTTATGACACTGAGACTAGATCGGAACTATAATTTGAACATTTTTAAATTACGAGAATTTGCCCTAAGATTAACGTTCGTAAAGCAACATAAATCGTGTTAATACATGAATAATAAATTGTAAGGCGTTTTACACTTAAGTCTCAGAAATGTAAATTATTTATTTACACCACCTCGTGCGAAACCCAAACCTTGAATCTCATACTTAAGTCAAGATTTAACTACTAAGCCCTCGGAGAGTTTGTTTCACACTATAAGTTTTAGTGTCGCATGAAAACGTTATTACGGTAATATATCAAATTGATCAAAAATCCCCATGGTACAGTGAATACGATACTATATCTATCTCTCTACTCCATGTGATAGTGAAAATAATTCTATCTTGAATTGCCGGCAACGTTACACTCCAATTATTTCGCATTCTTCCGGAGTCACCAGTATTTTTTATGCATTCTCGGGAGAATGTTCAATATGACGCTTATACTTTCATCCTTTTAGTATTGCACCGGCTTACTGGAAAATGTTGAATATTGCAGAGTGTGAGAGTACCGCTAACGCATTCCGTCTTTAGGGATTAGGTAGCTCTTTAGGCATCGATGCGACTTAATACATTCTGGAGAATAATTTATCAGGTTTAATGAAACTTACCGTGTGGTGCCGGCTCAGAATACCACCACCCCATCTCCTCCTGTGGGTGTCGTAAAAGTCGACTAAGGGATTAATCAGAGGATGGGCAGCAGCGTCCTTCGAGTACATTAACAACACAACTGCGATCGCCAACCCGTCTGCCAAGCGTGGCGATTATGGCAAAACCCCCCAACGAGCCCCAACACGCCCATATCGGTCGTTGTGGTGTACTTTGGGGGAGGCCTGTGTCCAGCAGTGGATTTCATTCGGCCGAAATGATGATGATGATGATGAATGAAACTCACATAAGTGATAGATTATACGTTTCTGACAATTGATTCCGACATTCATATTTCGAGCGCGATGATAAAAAATCTCTTTCATTACCAAATAAGAAAAGACAATCTTTTCCTTTACTTAGACAAAACATTTTGCGTCAACACCAAATTTGAACACTGAAATACAAAGTGACATACCTCTGAAGATCATGACAATCATTTCAGCCGAAATACGTACACTGCTGGACAGAAGCCTCCCACAAATATTGCCACAACGACCGGTATAAGTTTGTGCTGTGTACTCGTTGATTCAAAACCCCCGTTTTGCCATAATCGCCACGCTTGGCAGATGGGCTGGCGATCGCAGTCGCGCTATAAATGTACTCGAAGAACGCTGCAGCCCATCCTACGATCAATCCCATAGTACCACACTGCATGACACTAACTGGCAAATGATAAATGCTAGTGAAAATGTAATTACTCGTTAGGAAATGTACTCTAAAGGTATTAAATGACGCGATGACATCAAAGCCCTTCATAAAGTTATTATTATTTCAAATACAGCAGCTCGGCGATTCCATGACGCTTTAATTACCCCGGCGCGGGAAGCACCTCTCTTCATCTAAAATGTATACTTTTGCATATCATGCATAAACTGTTACGACAGAGCTCACTCACACAATGGCAAAGACAGACGTTTGGGGCAATTTTATAATTAAGATTGATGATTATTTTATCAGAATATAATACAACTAGATGTTACCCGCGGTTTCACCCGCAGTTTAATTGAAAAGAAATCGGGTTTTTTCATAAATGATTTAGAGTACTTACGGCATAGACAATGTTTTAGTCATATTTTCGTGTGATTATTAGTATATATTGGTTTTCTTGACATAAACATGCTCTTCTCGGTTATATTCGGTTCTCGTCGGGCGACCGCCCGCCGCCCCCGACCCACCGCGTCGCATCGCTCGCTGCGCTATTACTTCTTTTCACTTAGCGTTTTCTTTCTGACTTAATTTTTTGCTCGGCTCCTAAGAGTCATAGCGTGATGTTAAATAATCTGTAACCTTCCTCAAAAATTGGGCTATCAAATGCAAAAAGGTTTTTTTAAATCAATCTAGTAATTCCAGAGACTCGCGCGTTCAAACAAGCTAACTTTTCAGCTTTATTATATTAGTATAGATATAGTTGTGTCAAAAATCAATATTATTAAGATTCGGCCCGTTTCTGCGTTCAAATGCTTTTAGTTTAAGTGGGATGCATGTTAAATAATAAAGTTCGTCTATGATGATATTTCCTTTGGCGGGAAAGAGTATCATTTGGACAGGGTATAATATGTATCAATAAGACGATTGGATTACTATTTATGTAGAAGTTATGGATTATCGATACTGCTCTACTCTCGATTCTCATGATTCCGCTTCGATACAGTTCGGATTTATTTTAAATTGTTTTTACATTGGAATTTTATTGATGGTATGAAGGCGTTAAAGTTAATTATTTTCAATATGTTGCAATATAGGTATTGTTACGAATAATTTGCATTCCCGGCAACGAATGAACCACCCCTCTCCACCCATAGCTCAAATGTTAGTTAAAGGACCAATATAAAACATCTTTAATTGAAGACAGATGTGATTAAATGAAACTAAAACGAAACATTATTTTGTTTTTTAAAACAACGGGATTTTACTTTGGTATTTTTATTGACATTCGACATGTATAGTTTCTGAAACATAACCCACAAACACCAACACTGTTCAATCATACCTGTGTTGTGGGACGCAATATGTGTGGACACCCTTGTTCCTTCCCATCTTCCAAGCACGGCTGGTTGTCCTGTCGCTGCCAGGTCTGCATCACAATTATAAATAATTTATATTAATCTCACTTGAAATTATTGTTTTGAACCGTTTGGAATTTGGTTCGTTTGGTTTTGAAACACTTGGGTTCGTGTGCACGTATCCTTTTCAAAGGTATTGCAATGCGGTTAGTCGTCACTTCGCCTGACCAGGGCGTGGCCTTTTCTTTGGCCAAAGAATAAGCATTGCCATTCGACGTGGCTGCCAGTCTTCTGGGACCGTAACCAGCTGACAGTAATCAGGAGGACTACTTTGACGCCTAAATGCTTACGTTTTTATAGTTTATTATTTATTAGTTGTTAGTTAGTTTAAGCGTAGTGTATATATTTTAGTTAAAAATAAATCTGCTGAAGAATATGTAACAAAAATACATACCTGGGCCAGAACAATATTTGTCCGTGCAAAATCGAACCCGAAACTGTAAGAGCAGTAAGTTTCTTGCCACTTGAGCAATTTGGCAATCAATTTCCTCGTATACTTTTATAACACAAACAAAAAGAAAATTAAGTTTTGAGTTTGTCTAGCTCAAAGAAATTTTACAAAACATGCTACCCTGTTGATTTACTACACAACTTCCCCCATTTGCACTATGCCTGGACTTACTTGCATGAAGCAACATAATTGATAAACTACTAACTTATCAAATAGTACACTAATGCAAGCAATACTTAGGTAAATATGGTCAAAAGTCGATCTAGAAAAGAGTATAATATTCTTTATTATACACAATTCTAAAAACAACTACTAGGCATCATTCTGTGAACAGTAATTGTACACATGGCTACATATCAAGCTAGACATAACCAGTATAAGCTGATCTCGCATTGTATAGGCTTTCTGTGTGATGAGATATCAGCGTAAACTGGTTTTGTACAGCTTGATGTGTAGCCGTGTGTACAATGGGTGGTCTTATCACTATAAGCGATTTCTTACAGACAAATCTAATTGTCGATCTAGGAGTCAGGTCTCCGGGAGAGGGCCGACCCCGCTCGAAGAAGGAGGAGACGGCGCCGGGGTGACAACCGCCCTGGCGCCTAATTCCCACACGCCTGAAACCCCCTGCCATTGCTATAAGGCGGGGGCCCTCTGGGTTCGCGGATGCGTAGATTGGGGAATCTGCGTGCCCACACTGAGCGACCCAAGAGAAGACGGTAGCGCTGCCGTGGGACGCTTTGGGGGATCCTTTACAATCCCCCCGGGGGGGTGACCGCTTTACAGTCACCCTTTCCGAGATGTGCCTATAGACATGGCACCAGTGGGCGGCTCTAGTGTGATCATACGAGGACCTGGAGCCTCCCTTAGGTGCCGAAGATGACCGCTCCAGTGGTTTTAGCCGGTAGGAGTCCGGCATACCCCTTCTCCCTTCCCCGGGGTGAAGGAAGTTCCATGTAAGATTTCCACTGGACATCAATAAAAAAAGGAGTCCGGCATACCCCTTCGCCCTTCCCCGGGGCGAAGAAAGTTCATGAAGAATTTCCACTGGGCATCAATAAAAAATAAGGCATCATTCTGTGACCAGTAATTGTATAATGGGTGGTCTTATCACTATTAGCGATTTCTAACAGACTAATCTAACTGTCGATCTAGGATGCAGGTCTCGTCCGTAATATAAATCGATCGATTTAGCGGCTAAGCGTCCTTATTGTAAGCGTACCAACGAAAACAAACTTAAGTAAAAGTTTTAGTCCAGCTCAAAGAAATTTTACAAAATATGCTAACGGTTGATTTACTACGCGCTAAGTTGCGCCCCAACTGCACCATCCCTGAACTAACTTGCGTGAAGCCACCCTAAGGTTCAACTTAGTTAAACTCATTGCTAAATGGTGCTCGTAATTGTTAAGCTACTAAATTATTACAACAGTGCACTAATGCAAGCAAAACTTAGGTAAATATAGACATAAGTTATCGTATGTAAAGTGCAGTTTGATTGTGTCGTCTAATTGTTGATCTGGTATGCAGTGCTCATCTGTAATTATAATCCACGTCGATCAATTTCGCGGCTAGGCATCCTTATAGCGATCAAATTGTTACATTGTCCATCGGTCGATAACCGCGTAGATCCGGTCACGAAAAGGGCTGCCCGTCTCATCCCATGGGTGTCGTAGAAGACGACTAAGGGAGTTTATAACCCGGTGCGTACATTTAAACACTTTGGGTTGCCCCTACCACGAAACACCCAAGGAGTGTTGTTGTCAGGCAGGCGGCCGACTGTAAAACCCGCTTGCCAAAATCGCGCCACTTATTCTGCTTGCCAATATGACAAATATATTTTGCGCCGACTTCAAATAAATTGGTGCAATTTGAATTTCTTAAATCAGACAATGTTTTCTAAACTTTTCTACTGAGTAAGAATACACAGAGCGAGACCAAAGAGAGTTTACACAATAGTAATACAGTCAGTCTCGATATAGCGTATTTAGACCCGCCAGACGGTTATACCGCCTTCTGTTGGTCATTAGCCCCTCGTTGGTCACTGGCAGTGTGTAACTCGTCACAACGAGAGAGAACAGCTGGCTCTCGCTAACGGTGAATAACGTGGATAATGTCTGTTATTTTTTACTTGTCTTAGATAAAAAACCGTGTGTTGTCCTGATTAAAAATATAGCACCACTCCGTCTGTTCCCGTGGATGGCGTAAAAGACGCACTCTAACCAGAGGGATGCGTAGCAGTGTCCCGTCTGTTTAACAGTAGCCATACTACGCTCACCAACCCGCCTGCGAAACGTGGTGACACAATTGTGGAAATCTACGGGGGAGGCCTTTGTTCAGCAGTGGAAGTCCATTGGCTGATATGATATGATGTTATATATAAATCTTACTGCTTTTATAAATGTGTATGTTTGAATTTTTGAGGGTCCATCACGCTCTAACGGCTGACTGGATTCTAATGAAATGCAGGCATAGAAGTATATTACGCAGTGGAGTAGGATATTGGATATTTATTTAAACTAAATTAAACGCTTGGGTCATGGGCTCTGAGTGCACGTCTGCTTTTCAAAGATATAGCTAGACGGTTGGTCGACACTTCGCGTGATCAGAGGGCTGGCCTTTTCTTTGACCAAAGAATAAGCATTGCCATTCAACGTGGCAATGCTGCCAGCTTTCTAGGAACATTATCAGCTGACAGCGATGAGGAGGTATTCTATGAAGCCTAAGCATCATATTATTCTTTTATATATATATTATATACATAGTTATTTTTTATGTTTAGTGTAATCATAAATAGTGTATATATATTTAGTTTTAATGTGTATAAAAGCATAGATATTAATTTAAATCGGAATAGAAAATTATTAAGAAGAATTATTTACATTTATATAATTTACGCCCTGCAAAGCGGGTGTAAATTAGTTGTAAATTCATAAACTGAGATGTACACAAAATCAATGACTTATCTAAAAGTATTTGAAGCTCAGGAAGCTTCAGCTGAAGGTTTTTCATTAAGTTTATTTTATACAATATTTAAAATATACGTATCTTCAAAAAGGCCATCCAAGAGATGCTACACGTAAAGTTAGCTACTCTCTTCCCGATTTTTTTTAATGATAAGTTTACTGATTGACGATTGGCTTATTATTAGATGACCAAAAATTACTTATACCCTATATAAAATCTATTATAATTTAATTTTTCGATTTCGATGTTAATTCTATTAGGTATCTGCATGGATTTATGATGATATAATTTACATTATTTTATGACAATATGTTAACATTTGACACACACACACACACATTTCACATTTTCACATTCTATCATCCAAAATGTAAAGTTCTATTTAGATTTACAACAAAAAAGTAAGGTTTGTACTATATTGGCATGGTTGATGCAGAAGGCACGGTTGATGCAGTGGCTGATACAGTCGGCTACTGTGCACCGGGTCGTGGATTGTGTGTGGAATTAGTGTTTGTAAACGCACCCACGACACAGGACAAATCCTAGTGAGGGGCAACGTCTTATTTTAAAAAGAAAAAATAATATATGCGAAGGAAATAAAATACCGTATGGACACAGACCTACTTGCTCAGTATGCAGGCGTACCTCACGCGACTAATGCGGCTGTGACAGCGTATAGTGTGCCGTGAAAATAAGCATCACCACACCGTTTCTATAAAGCAAGGCAGCTGTTTTCTTATCCTGCAGGTAAAATTATTTGTCGGCGTCAAGTATGTGCTCCTCCCGCTTATTCATAAATCTTCATTAATTTCACTTAGAAAAGCGCTGTTATCGCTTGTTGCTGAAACGTCGGTATAATTTTCACTAAAGAAACGTGGAAGTCGTTCTAAAGAACCATTATTTAGATTAGTAATTTCCCTGTTTACAAAGAGTGACTGGATTAACCTTCAAGGTAAGAGTAATTATAGTTAGGCTGAGAAAGGTCAAAAACCAATTCGCCTCGTGTTAAATACTGATATACAGTTGCATTGCCAGTTCCACTTTCTGGTCAGTAAACAATCGTAGAAATCAAGCAACGCTTGGTGCGGTCAGTCTATAGATGGGTCGCTTTGTTTGTGGTGACTGCATAATGGTATTTGAACTGAGCGTCTCCGTGCTTCGAAACGCGCACGTAAAATCGTCGGTCGAATTTGTCATTAAGCCAAGTCGGAGGCATTTGGGTCACTAACTAACTAACCGCACGATAGAAGAAGGCAGGTGCTGTTGGCAATAGCCAAAACTATAGCCAAAGTAATATATTAGGAGCTAAGTTTAACACACTGGATAGGCTGATAATAATGAGAAGATCATCATCATCATCATATCGACCATTTATACGCACACTGCTAAACAAAGGCCTCCCCCATAGATTTTCACAACTGTGTCATCATTTTGGGGGGTAGTTCCCAATACTCACCACGCTTGGCAGGCGGCTTCGTGAGCGCAGTAAGGCCACCGTTTCACAGAAGAGAACGCTGCCGCCCATCCCTCTGGTTTAGATTCCCTTGCTCGCCATTTACGATATCCACGGGAGGAGATGGAGTGGTGCTATATTCTTAATCCGGACACCACAGATGATGATGTAATAAAAATGCGGACTGACAAATGGTTTTCATGATGAGACGACACTTGATTCTTTATACATTGAGGTATAATGTACTACGTACTAGAGAAGACGTCTCATCTAGATTCTTTGTAGCACGTGTTAGAGCGCAGACACTAGAGTGTATGCGCACTCACTTAGTCTGTGCCAGGTCGCTTGCCGCAACGTGACGTGTTTGTGTGCTAAGTTTTATTACTTAGATATGCATTCATGTGCAGTGAGATATAGTTTTAATAACTCGAGAAACACATGTAAAAGTCAAGGAGTGACTTTTAATTAATGCTTTATTGCACACAATATTTACAGATTAAAACAATACTAAAGAAAAGTTCATGTACATCGGCGATCTTAACTCAATATTTACAGCA
Source organism: Diloba caeruleocephala (assembly GCA_947459985.1). NCBI lineage: Eukaryota > Metazoa > Arthropoda > Insecta > Lepidoptera > Noctuidae > Diloba > Diloba caeruleocephala. The sequence goes on along the minus strand of OX381617.1, from coordinate 9,238,638 downwards.
AACCTTTGAGTCATTGACTAATGTTAATATGAAGATCAAATTAAGTGTACAACCAGAATGAAGAATGACCAGATATTTATAAATATAAAAGTAACATTTAAATGCATAACATATGAAGTATATAAAAAAATAAATACTTAGAAAATAAGTTGCATACAAATATATACAACAGTAATAATAATACGTACATACATATATCTAATAATACATATATACTACTGATATACATATATTTAAATAATTAAGGAACATTTTCTTTCAATATCACTTACATATTGAAAGAAAATGTTCCTTAATTACTTTCTTGAAAACATCAATTAGTTCAAGATATTGAACTAATTGATGTATTGATTGATTGTATGATTGAATGTTTAATAAGACATGTGTGATTAAATTAAAATATTATCAAAATGTGACGCGTGGAGACGCGTTACCGTGGTGTCGGCTATACTTCGTTTACATGTCACTATGACAACACAACACCCCCGCTCGCCCCGCGCGTGCCCCATAGTCATGAAGTTTCGCGATATTATTTGTTTGTAATAGTTACTGTTGTACGTTATACCTAAATGTCTTTGTATCGTATAGTTGTCATATATAGAGTTATCTCAATATGTAATTCTGAACATTATTTTGAGCTATATACTTGACCTGGAACACCAAAGCGACCATTTTTCTCAAACCGCTTCTCAATCATCATAATTTTTGACGAATTGTGTTGTGGGCCCATTTCGGTTTTGCCAGTATTGCCACGCTTGGCAGACGGGACACCCACAGGATGAGATGGGGTGGTGGTATTCGTAGCCGGCACCACACGACCAAGAGTTAGCAATCAACTGATTCGCAATTTCAATTCGTATTAAAGCCACTATCTTGATTAGACTATTGTTTAACTTCTCATAATAATCTGTATCACTAACGACGCCGATGTGTTTGTATGCGAGTTGATTTTATCGGTCTTTAACAGTCCCATTGCAGGGCAAAGGACTCCATTCATCAGAGAAGGATCGAACATTGATTTCCATGCTTGCTCACTACGTGTTGCTGTATTCAGACCATTGTAGATCCGGATTGCCTAGCGATGTTTATGGAGTTTACTCCTTAAGAATCTATTTATATATAAGGCCTCCGGTATGAAAAATTTCTGCGGAGTGAAATTATGTCGAGCGTTAACTAAAATGCGTTACGTTTTTCTACGCACCTACCTTGCGCTTCTTCTGCGTAAAGTCATGTACCTATGAGTCAAATGTGAAGTCAAAGTGGACGGCACGGTTAGTGCAGTGGCTGATACACTCGGCTGCTGCGCTTCGGGTCGTGTGTTCGATTCCCGCACGGAACAAATATTTATATCATTATTATTACTTATTAATACGCAGTGGAGTAATTAAATGAATAAATAAAAATTAAAAAATGTGGAAACATCTAGTAGTATAACTGACGGTGGAAGAAAATCCGACGAACATGTGGATGCAGTTACTAGGTAGGTTATAATTTTTATATATGGTACATATAAACATCCATGCTTCTTATTTTTAACCTTCACCCTGCCTATTTATTAATTACTGAGACAATTGTACTTCCGGAGTAAATTCCAGTCGTGCATCGGAGCTGGCACACACACTTTTTATTTCACTCAAAGTCTGTGGAGTCTTAGATCAATTAAGAAAGTAGACAATGTTACACGTATTATTTTGTGTGAGTCCCAAGATGGTCTAAGAGTTCGATGGTCAGATTGACCAGTTCCAAAATATACCAATTTCCGTAAAAACCCTAAGATTACTAAGAGTTCATAAAAATATTCAGGGCTATTTACCTTTGTTCAGCAACTTCGTTACTTCACCAACTTTTAAAAGCGTAAATAATAGACATGAATTAATCGCTTCAGAGACCAAAGTTGACTTAATTACCACTAGAAAGTTACGGGGAATCGATAAAGTTTCCCAAGATAGATATAAAGTTGGTACTGTACAAGATTAAATTGTCTGGACGTTACACGTTGGTGAGGAAACCGATATAAATATTTAGGTAAGCAAATAAATATGTCGTCGTCGTCGTCGGTCGTTAGCAACCTAAATAGTTTAATGAAGTGTTTTTTTATCCTAGTTTTATCTAGATGACTTGTTAGAGTCTTCTTGTTAATGATATTGATTGTTACCTCATTAGCAACAGAATGACGTTCACGAATGACTTTGGGTTTTAAGTAAAGAAACTGCCGATAGAATATTTTTTATTATATTATCGTAGTATGTTCCATCTTTACACATTAACCGAAATTTTTCTCGTTCTATGTTTTGCCATGATTTGTATCAATGAACATTGTAATATCAACTATTTTAAAATGGTATCCATAAAATGTCTTACCGGCTTTTCCTAACAGAATCAACTATTTGAAACCTTGCTACATAGATTCTGACGTTTCATAAGCGCCAATATTTGGTTTATCTATATAAATAAAACTGAATGTTGCTAAGCGCATAACTCAAAAATGGCTCGACCAATGAGGTTAATTTTTTTTGTATGTTCCGTATGGCCCACGGAAGGGTATAATAAAAAAGAAAAAAAAAACCTTTATTACAATTCCACGCGTGCAAAGCCGCGGGCACAAGCTAGTTTGAAATAAAAAAACTTTATGCTAAGGCTTCACTGTGTTCTGTTATTCATGTATTAGATTTAGATTCTGCTGATCATCCATCAGATATGATAATTTCTAATGAAACGTACTAAAACGGTTCAAGTGATCTTCTTTGGCGAAAATTTCACGTCAATGTGATTGGAAGTTCTATACATCAAAACCTTTGCTCCTATAAATCGTACACGCCAATAAGTAATTTCACATCTGTGACGTCAATATGCCGTTTCCTCTCGACTACGTCACTCGAATGAAAGTCGCATTCGGCGTCGTGATTGATTGAGTTGTGATGATGTAACCCCTTTATCTTCACTACGGAACATCGCGGAATACACATAGATTGGGGTGAATGAAGTGATTTAAGTAATATATTACTTGGAATTGTCTGTATATGCTTATCTTGGTTAGGCTTGTTTAGTGTAGACTTTTTAAGAAGTTAGGCTCTTTTCTCCTGCATTGTCCATTATTTAGAGAACATTGTTTTAAAAAAAGTCATTGTACCAATATGATTTAAAAAGAGTTACCCTGGAGTTTCTTGCCAGTTCTTCTCCATATGAAATCTACACCTTGGAACACGGCAATTAAAGTCTTGACTATTCATAAGTTTAAGTGTTTTATTATAATGTATTTTGATATTACATTAAACGAGTACATATATATTATTACTGACTAGCCTTTATCCACCCGCTACGCTAGGCGTAAACTATGTTTATAATTTATATCTTATGAATCCTGCAAGATATTGAAATGGCAAGTATAAGTATATTTCCTGTTTTAATCCCTGAAGATTTCATTGAAATCCGTGGAGTTATTTCGGAGCCATATTTTGTCTAATTTTCTAAAAACGGTAATTTTTGATTAGTCATTGTCTAATTAACAGCTTTCAATTTAATTGTGACATTTATTTTGAAACCACAAATAGACACTTTTTTTTTATATTGGTATAGATTATTACATTACATTCCAACTTTGAAAATCATTACACCAATAGGTACAAATATACACATTATACTTTTACATTGCAAGATGTAAATGTATCGAGTGGTTATAGTAGAAGAGAGTACGTACGAATCGACAGAAACGAGTTGCGGTGTTCGTACGCATTCAGGATGCAATCTGTTACCTGGTACGCACTATTAATCTCCAGGAACCTAATAAATTACTCGTATGCCTCGAGCAGTACAATCCGAATGTACTAACGCATTTCCCGATATCATGTTATCTGCTGTATCTACTTATAAACGGGATGTGATCTTATATTAAGGGCCATGTGGAAATATTTATTCATAATTTCAGCCGAATAAAGTCCACTGCTGGACACAGGCCTCTCCCAAACCACAACAACCTATAGATATCCGACAAAGACCGGTCTGGGTGTGTTGTGGGCGCATTGGGGGTTTTGCTATAATTGCCTTGCTCGCTTGCCAGGTGGGTTGGCGATCGCAGTTGAGTTGTTAATGTACTCGAAGGACGCTGCTGCCCATCCTCCAGCTAACCCCATAGTCGCCTTTTACGACAACCACGGGATGAGATGGGTTAGTGCTATTCGTTATTTATTGATAGACAAGTATTATATCAACAATATCAATTATGCGTTAATATGCACCATCGTCATCCACCGTCACCATCACGAATCCGACTGTAAAACGTCGTATTTATGGCAACATTCTCTCACGACTCTGTATAGTACAGTATGATTCGTCACAAAGATTCATCATCATTTCGGCCGAATGAGGTCCACTGCTGGACACAGGCCTCCCCTAAAAATCACCACAACGACCAATATGGGTGTGTTGTGGACTCATTGGGGGGTTTATGCCATAATCGCCACGCTTGGCAGACGGGTTGGCGATCGCAGTTGAGTTGTTAATGTACTCGAAGGACGCTGCTGCCCATCCTTCGGCTGATCCCTTAGTCGACTTTAACGACACCCACGGGAGGAGATGGGGTGGTGGTATTCTGAGCCGGCGCCACACGGCCACGTCACAAAGATTAGTGACATCATTTTATATCATGCTGACCGTGCAGTACTCTTTACTCGGCTAAAAATATGTATATATCTACTAACAAGGGATTAGATCAACAAAACGGGCAGTATTATCCTCCTGTGCAATAATAAGAACATACAGTGTAATCTGTGCGCTGTACTAAGTTACAAGGACCCTGCAGACAAGGTGCTAGCAAACTGCAAGCTAGTTGCGAGCTTCATGCAAAATTATGTCATTTATATTCTAATAATATCAAACTTAATTTACTATAGCCTAATTAAAAAAACTAAATTAATTTCGAATTAGTCACATAAACGATATTTCAGATGAATAAAAACGCGTAGGAAGACAAGCTGATGACGAACACATGAATTTAACTATCATTTGCCTGTTGTTATGTTTGCCTCGAAGTAATAAAAAATCATTGACTAATTAGAGTTACTTTATAGAAATTTTGAAGCAACGTGGATTTTGAGAATATTGCTGAAACCTGCATGTATCTCATATAATATGATGACTGTCTAGATAAATAACAATGAGTCTATTTTCTCGCAATATTACAAAAAATGCTATGCTTTTACTTGTCTCTAAATATTTGAAATAAATCCTTTTCGATTTTATAGTTATGGCATAAGTGAAAAGCTCCCAAATGACTGATACAAGTACAATAATAAAAGTATCGTCTAGATATGATCTGTAGGACAAACACCGTTTTCCTTGACCCATAACAAAAATAACATGAGATTTATTATCCTGCGCATAAATAAAACATACATCTGATAAATTGGACTAGACAGTCTATCCTCAGATTTTTCGGCTTATAACGAACGTACACTAACAGACACTCGACAATTTAGATTAGTACATTTTATAGCCATATTTATTGGATTTAGAAATTACCAATTTAGTTTCATTTTATATTAGCGGGTAGGCATAAGCTTTACGGTCTGATGGTAAGCAGTCACTACCGCTCAAGACATGAGCAATGGCAAATATTCGCCGCGAAGCAGTAATGTTTAAGCTGTAGACATGACATTTAGACTGTGTTCCGGTTAGAAGGGCCTTCTAGCTACTGAAATAATTGGGCATAAGAGACAAAATAATTTCATGACTCGAGGAGCAGAGGCAGTGTAATGACTAGTCCTGGGGAGAATTACAATTGTTATGGGCAGACATGACGCTTACCACCAGACAAATGAAATGATGGTCTCGTCCTCATGTTGTTTAAAAACATTCGCAACACAGGAGCGATGCGTTCCTTAAGAAATACAAATGGTATTCGGTATTCACTCACCGCACAAAAGGCAGTCACAAAATGTTGCTACTTTAAGCTGCGCACATCGGAGCAATGTAAAAATCCGACGTCCGGGCGGATTTGCCGATCTAGTGAACGTAGTTCCATAAGAATCAATACAAACCAAGAAAATCGGTACGTTCGTACGCTCCAATGCAGAGCCAGTGGACGACAGCTTTACGCTGGTATTCTACTGGAACGTGATACTTGGCGAGCAAGTCCGTTTTCGAGCTGTAGTTAACGGCTAGCAACAGTCAGGCCTCTTCTACTTCTAAAAGTACTCATAACTGCTTCCTGAGATCAAACTCGTCATCTCACGACAAAACATAACATAGATAAAACGTATAGCGAGTTACACTCCATCTGTGTAGATAAATTCATACAATATCTGGTACTGGAACACAAACCATCATAAAGGGACGTTATTCTATGTGCGAAAGCATTGTGACATAGCATCGTTTGGGGCCCCATAAATCCTTTCTGTTGTCTTTGGCATCAATTCCAATGTTTCAAAGACAAAAGGAAACAGTATAGTAACAGTATTAGGAGACTGGAAGTGACGGAACCAATTATGTTAACACTGAACTAACACAAAGCTTGGCTTCGCTCGGATTTTTTTTCTTTGAAATTGATTATTCAGAAAATTATTTTTTTATATGTATCGTTTGTTTTCACGTATTTGGTGTTTCTATCAAATTTATCGACAAGCAAAAACCAATGAAAAATCTAGGAGCAGCAGGAGTTCCATGTTTAATAGTAAACGTTTACGGGTATTGTACTTTATGTTTTGTCTAGAATGGTTCTTCAAGAATAGTCACAAATAACCATTCTGATATACCATAACAGTTTTGTTTCCATATAAGTTATTTTCTTCGTTATCGTCGTTATTCGGACTTCACAAGAATTACCTTGTGAAGTCCGGATTAAGAATATAGCACCACTCCATCTCCTCACGTGGAAATCGGAATAGGCGACTAAGGGCCTCTAAACCAGATAGATGGGCAGCAGCATCTCTTCTGTGGAAAATGTGCCATACTGCGCTTACCAGCGCGCCTGCTAAGTGTGGTGAGTAGTGGCAAATTCCCCCAGAACGACATTACAATTGTGCGAATCTATGGGGGACTAGCAGTGGATGTCCTTCAATTTATATGATGATGTTGACCCGCATTGCTTTCCTATATTAATTGATAATCTTTGTAAATGTTTATATGTTATATGGTATGTACATTAAAAAGAACGTACACCTTTTTACATCAATAGCTGAATATTTTGTTTTAGTTTATTTTACTATAAACATGGTTAAGCACACCTTGTGTAATATTTGAAACTGCTCACTCAAAATCTCAAGTAAAGTTAATATTAAGCTGAAAAATATATTTAAATGCAAATAATTTTGCATTCATTACAATACTTACTTACTCACTGGAATCCTTAAAAAACAAATTAAAATCGAAAAAACTGATTTGGTAACGTTTGAATTTATGAAAAGTTAGACCATTGTAATGCATAGATAATATTCGCTTAGAAAGTTAATCAAAAAGATTTATAACTTATCTAAGTATTACAAAGAAAATTAAGACGTAGACTCTTCATAGATCAATACATTTTCTTAGAACTCCTACAAAAACTTAATTTCTATATTTTACCTAAGACAGTTTTAAAAAAGCTACAGGTTTACGTCAGTAAATCGCTTAGTGGGTCCAAATCCTACGCATATTTTAGCCAAAGACCATCACGGTCGAGAAGCTTCGACCACATAACAGCAAACTAGCGTCAAACATGACTGTCCTCAACGGAAGTGTAGATAGCCCTAACTCTTAGCTAACCTTAATGAATATTATTTCCGAATGGAAGCTCAGCATAAAACAACGTCCAGAGAGCCCTGTTGGTACCTGGAGGCCCATCGTACAGGGCGGTTGAGCGGTAGATGAGTTAAAGTAAACTGAGGCCAAGTTAACAGCGCAGAATAGAGGAGCGTAGAAAAACCTCATAAGGGCCCTTTTGAATCCGCAAGGTGCCGTAGGAACCAAAAACAAAAACAGACATAGGAATAGCATCTGTAGTGCTATTCTCTAAGCAACATGACTTACAACTCGATGCTGTGGCAGCAGCGAGTTACATTTTTGTTTTTACTTACTTTGCCACGAGAATTTATGTATTAAGATATTCTACAGAAGCCATAATCTAAGAGAAGAAGAAGAAAAATCTGTAACTACGCCTGTCACATTAGTCATCCTGCGACCACGAATGTTGGAAACATAAGGAAAGCAAAAATATGTAATACGTGATATATTCTATTTAACGGTGGTATACTGTAAACAGTAATTTATATGTTGTTTGGAAGAATCATTTTATGTTTGTTTATTGAAATTAGAAACTCATTTATCATTATCAGCCATCGTAGACTAACTTCCAGAGCAACCAGGTACAGAATATTATTATTTTTCACGGATCAATTACCGACCGGAGTCGTGAACCAGAAAACGAAGTGTGGTACAGCTGGTCAGCAAATAGACAGACAACCTTATGCTGGTTCGGGGGACTCGCTGAATACAAGCGACTACTCTCCTTTTGGACAACGGCTGATATTATGGAGACAGTCTGTCAGCTGACCAGCACAGGGGGGTACATTAATCTTAAGGTTAGGCCGGTAAATAATCAGTCTTTCAAGCTTTGGACTAGAAACGAATTTCGTAGATATTCGAATGTGTGGTAGCATTAATAAACAAACCAGTAACACAGCCACACCCAGTATTTTATGTAAATTTTTTACGCTAATAATATGTGTAGGACGAAAATAAACTTACGGAATTTTCGCGTTATTAATTATGTTTACATACTGATTTGCTTACATGCAATACATAAATATTTCCTAATTTCCCGACGTTTAGAACCCTTTACATCGTTCATGATCACGGGACTGATGAATAATTATGTATTGCATGAAAGTATGTGCATTATGTATTCCATGAAAGTATGTGCATTATGTATTGCATGGAAGTATGTGCATTATGTATTGCATGGAAGTATGTGCATTATGTATTGCATGGAAGTATGTACTTACCGATAAAGAGACTATTTGGTGATTATGAGAGGAAGTTTCAAATAGAAATTCAGACAAGTTAGATTGAAACGTGAAAGCTCCAACTAACTTGTTAAAAGACGAGAATGATGAGCAAGCAAAATTCGACGAGCCTATAAAATACGTGCTAAACTACAATGCCTATTTATCTTTATAAGACAAGTAAAGATTTTTCATGACGCAGCCTATTTTTACATGTTCTTACGTATTACATTTCTATATTTCTTAACATCGACTCCATATTCATCATTTCGGCCGAATGAAGTCCACTGCTGGACTGGACTGTGGACTGTGCTGGACACAGGCCTGCCCCAAAGATCACCACAACGACAGATATGGGTGTGCTGTGGGCTCATTGGGGGTTTTTGATTAATATTAATATTGAATACAGAATATTTTAATGGTAATGCGACTGATATGTTTAAATGTTATTTAAAAAATAAATATGCAGGAGGTTTCAGAAAATTACCCAGGGAATTAGAATTTAAATAAGTTTATATTTTAAAAATCTTGTTATAAACAAGCTTTTGTTCATTCTTTTGTATTCTTCCCAGCAAACCCTTTCATTTTGATACCCATATTCATATGGTATCCATAGGGGGTACATATTAATAACTGGTCCGCCATCTTTGGGACTCCACCATGTTAGATTTAGAACGACGTCATTTAGCTAACCATGTATTGTCATCCACATTAATTATATGCAAAATTTCAGCTCTATCGGTTGGGGATAAGATTTTAAAATTCAGTTCAAAGATTTGGCCCATACTAACAAGACAAGTTAAATGAAAAGCTTGTAAACCAGTGGCAGATTTTTAACTAGACACATTGATGTGTGCATTTACGCTATTTAGTACTACACACACACTAAGTTTATATCGATTCCAAATTCTAAATGTATGGCTTATATTTTTGTCACTTTGTGTATTCGAGCTTTTTTTGTAGGGCTTCTCGCATAAATTTCTGAGAAATGGGACAGCTTTACCGGCCATTTCTGGCGAAACCAAAAGAGGCCTCCAGCCAGGTTTAAAATTAATATTACATACTAAGCAACTTGCGCTAAGGGCGGCCCCTGCGGGATACGAACCTTGGCGTTGCTGAAGATAACAAGCTATTGTTTTGGGGACAGCTGGATCGGTATTATTTAATATGTTTTTGGGGACATTTAATATTACAGGCTTGGCACGGGCTGGCGCGAGCAAGAGACGTGGGGGAGAAGTACTAACTTGAACGGGATGGTGTCGCGGCGATAGGCCGCCGCCACGTCGGTGAGTCGGGTATCCTCGTCGGCGAGGGCGGAAAAGCGGTCGGGTGTTTTGTATTCGAGCTTTAAATGTTGTCATAATATATCAATAGGTATCTCTGCTTCATTCCCTATACTTTCTCGCTTCGTGGCATTTATCTGAACTGAATTCACCATCTGCTATTTTCAAAAGCAAAAGGTGTGTAAAGAAGAAATAATGAGATCATTATTATTTCTCCTTTAAACATCTTTTACTACTCCAACGGGAAAACGGATCGTTGGAAGATCTAGTGACAATGTCACGCGTAATTTTTTGACAAATGGCTTAGAACTGTTTGTTAGTTTTGCAAATCTATGGGGGAGTCATATATCTTACTTTACATTAAAGGTCTTGCAACTAATGAATGATTATAATGGAGAAGTTTTACTTCAGCAAGGTCGTTTCTATAGAACAACGTAAGTAAATTTTTGGGCCTGTTAATCACATTTAAAATTTTCAATCTGGTTTCGCATTTGTCTGCCTCGAATAATGTTGAGATTTTACTACCTAAAATGAAGACATTTTTACATATTCGAGCTATTTCAAGAAAAATCTACCATATGCTTACTAATTAAAGGAGTTCCCCATTACCACAATTACTAGCGCCAGAACGTTTTTTTTTAGTGGAAATGTTTAATGAGCTTCCTTCGCCCCGGGGAAGGGCGAAGGGGTATGCCGGACTCCTACCGGCTAAAACCACTGGGGCGGTCATCTTCGGCACCTAAGGGAGGCTCCAGGTCCTCGTATGATCACACTGGAGCCGCCTACTGGTGCCACGCCTATAGGCACATCTCGGAGAGGGTGACTGTAAAGCGGTCACCCCCCCCCCCCCCCCCCCTCCCGGGGATTGTAAAGGATCCCCCAAAGCGTCCCACGGCAGCGCGTGACCACATGCGTGCTACCGTCTTCTCTTGGGTTGCTTGGTGTGAGCACGCAGATTCCCCAATCTACGCACCCGCGAACCCAGAGGTCCCCCGCCTTGTAGCTACGGCAGGGGGTTTCAGGCGTATGGGAATTAGGCGCGAACTTTTTCTTCGCCAGTACCTACTACATACAAAGAAATCCCATATAATCAATCGTTTCATTTACTAAATAGCAAATGATATTATAAATATTTTTTTATAACACAATGGAAAATTGTGTTTTCAATAAATAAGATGCTGACCAACCTGTCTTTGTTGGTATATTAAATATAATATATTTTCTTATTGTTGAGGTTAGGATTTTTGTTTGTTCTATCTATCTATATATCTTTGATTGATGTAGTATCACTGGTCAATAGAATGTCCTTTCGTTTGTCAAAATACTGTATTTTAATGTATGCTTGACATCATCGTCATCATCATATCAGCCGAAGGACGTCCACTGCTGAACAAAGCCTCACGACCGGTTACATGCTGCCCACATTCTAATGCTCGCAGCTACCTTCACAAAGTTGTCTGTCCATTTTCGGTGTGTGGTCTCCACCCAAGAACCTATGTTGTTATATATTTTAATTTTATACATCCTTATATGGTCAACAGATTACAAAGGTTTCGTTCAGTGATTTAGACCATATCTAACATACGTGTGTCGTTGGAAACTGAAGTTTGCAGTACGAAACCAAACTCTATTGTAAACCTACCACATACATCAATGCATTATTTAGACTAACTAATCAGAAATATCTGAATATCCAACATCCATTCTCTTGAGAGGTGGCCAGAATCTAAAACAACTCGGTATATATGTCTGTGTACCAAAGAGCTCTTAGTAGGTATCGTATCTTGCTTGTTATTGACATATTTATGTCTGTAGGCTATTTCTAGAAGCCTATAACAATGTATTATTGGAGAACCCCGTTTACAAAGGTCTTACTCGGGGAGTGGTACAATACAATATTGACAAATGGTTTAGTTCAGAAATGGAGTAAATACGCCTACTTAATGATTCCACTTCACAATTTCACACACTTTGAAATAACAGTTTTTTTTAAGGACTGTAATTATATACTTCATCGGACTTATTTAAAATTGCATGAATTTTATTATTCAAGCTATATACATATCAATTACATTTTTAAATTATATATCAAAATACATATTTTAAAAATAGTGTCCCACCAGCATTGGGCACTGGGTCCAAGATACCGTTGGTTAGGACCCTAGAGTAGAGTAGAGTAGAGTAGGTAGAGGAACCTCCTCACAATACGAGCCGTGTCAAGGAGTACCGCTTTCTGTACCAAGCCCTTGACCAAGCCGCCTAACGAGAGCCTCTTGAGATGATGGTTGCGGCTCTTTGCCATTAGACCATGGACAGAAACAACTATTGGCATAATGATTACCGTGTCTACGTTACACATGTCAACCAATCTTGTGTGATAAGTCAAGATATTTAATTTCTTTATCTTTTTCAGCTTTTACGAGATTTTCATCATGTGGAACAGTGACATCGACAATCATTGCGCGGCACTCTAATCGATCTATCACCACTATATCAGGCTGATTGGCAACAATAGTCCTATCAGTGATGATAGAACGATCCCAGTAGAAAGTGATATGATCATTTTCAAGAACTGGGTCGGCCATGTACCTGTAGTATGGCACCTCAAATTCCACAAGGTTGTATTTCAAAGCAAGTTGCTGGTGGATGATCCTGGCTACTTGATGATGTCTGTGCAAGTACTCGCCATTAGCAAGATGGAAACAACCAGAAATAATATGTCTAATGGGACATGCCCGACAGATATCAGCCGTGCCATCCTTGACAATATATTTCAATATATACTGTCCATAATTGCACAAACAAAACCTTTGGTTTCCCCAAAAAGGTTACCAACCACCACCACCAATACCCAGGCTACGGACGGTAGGAAGTCTATGTCCTATGAAGTGCCCGATAATAGCGTCCATGTAGCTCCTTGCTCTGCCATACTTCGCTGCAATCGTTGGTTCCAAGTACAATAGGAATGCGCCAGTTCTGTTTAGCCAACTAGAGTGGGGTGAGTCCTTTGTCCACTGCGACCACATCCCGATGCATCTCCATTTCAGAACTGGAGGAAATATTTTCTGAGGCTGCACACCTCACGATTATGCAGGGTCTTAGTGTTTAAAAATCATCATTTGTATCCATTAATATTGTAATCACAATTATTTTAAAAGGGTGTCCGTAGAGTTTCTTTCCGGCTCTTCTCCACAGGATCACCTATTTGGAACCGTACAACTTAGGTTCTGACATTGCATAAGTATGTATTAATAAGTAGGGGTCACTTTTATGGGGGGTAATGTAGAAATTTTAAGAATAAAGTTTACGAAGTACGAAGTAGTTTAAGAATAACATATTAAATGAAAAGAATTGTTGTGCGTAAGAGTCGTGGGCTGACCTATCCTATGTCCAGGACATATTTCCCGCGATAAAAAAGTGGGGGGCAGATTTTCAACCATGGAAATTATTTATTACACTTTGATATTTGTTGATTAATTATTTACTATGTTGGACTAAAATTCTACTTTAATCAAATATATGTTTACGCCCATCACTGACTCACTGACTGACTCTATCACGCTGTAAGATGGTTCATTCTTTTACTTTTTCAACGGGCGCCTTAGGCACCTTACAAGTTCCACCTCACTGGTGGACAATAAGTTAAAATAATAGAAGCAGTAGAGTATCGCAATCATTTTTAAAATTAGATGTCGATTATATCGGCTATTTATACGTCCACTGTTGAACAAAGGCCTCCCCCATAGATTCCACAACTGTGTCATCATTTCGGGAGGTATTTGCCAATACTCACCAGGCTTAGCAGGCGGGTCGGTGAGCGCGTTATGGCTACCGGTTCACAAAAGGGACGCTGCTTCCCATCCCTCTGGTTTAGATTCGCTTAGTTGCCTTTTACGACATCCACAGGATCACTCCTTCTGATGCTATATTCTTAATTTGACGACACGGTTGGTGCAGTGGCTGATACAGTCGACTGCTGCGCTGAGGTCGTGGGTTCGATTCCCGCACGGAACAAATATTTGTATGATCTGCAGGTAGTTGTTCCGGGTCTGGGTGTATTGTGTGTGAAATGTATGTCTGTAAACGCACCCACGACACAGGAGAAATGCTAGTGTGGAGCAATTAAAAAAAAAAAAAAATCCGGACACCACAGGGACATCTTAATCCGGACACCACACGGACATTACGAAAATTAGATGTACACCGCATCTAACACCTGGACCTTAATAAAATTACTCTTAAACCCGCAAATTGTCATTTTTATGTGTTATTTCCAGTATAGTCTATATCGATGTATCATTGTAGAGTCCATAGTTTACAAAGGTCTCGCTCAGGGGTGGCGGGCTTTACTTATGCATGGGCCGGTGTCCCAGACCTCTGTTAATTATGACGTGGCTCGCACTCCACTTGAAAATTGGATATTTAGGCCTGAATACCAGATTGCGAATTATTTTAGAGAGGCTATGTTCCTTTATTATATAGTACTGTCATGCATTTTAGGGTGTATTCTAGTAAGAAAGATTCAAAGAACTGCAGTTCAAATATTAAATGATTCAATATATATTTCCGCCCGCAAGTATTTGGCCACAATAATTTAAAAAAAACACAGCTGATCTCACTGGACTGCTTTCACACTGGGGAAGCCCTGGATTCCTCCTACCGCACTGCCAGCACTACCAGATCCGTAATCATTGTGTAACACTATCATAGTCACTCACACATTAACAATTCTACAATATCAATGGTACATCCAGCTTAATAGCTGGAGAAAGCTAAATTAAAAACAAATATATATAGATACCACTAACCTGTTTCATCTTGCCCTACTTGTTAAGCTATATGCAATAATTTCACAAATGGAACGCGATCGTGACGCAATAATGGTATACAATAAATAAAAATCTTGCCTTTGTTGCTTGGAATTATTTCACATGGCGGGTAAGGGCCCAGGAAATTTTAACTGAAACCAATGTCGCCGCAATATGACAACGATTTTAAAATTCTGTTAATATCTAGCTGTGGTTGAGGCCCTTTCGATATCTTGGCGGAGGCAGATTTGATGGCACGGTTGGTGCAGTGGCTGATACAGGTTCTATTCCCCCACGGAATAAATATTTGTATGATCTGCAGGTAGTTGTTCCGGGTCTGGGTGTTTTGTATGTGGAATTCATGTCTGTAAACGCACCCACGACACAGGAGAAAACCTAGTGTGGTGCAACGTTTTTTAAAAATAAGAAATAAGATGCGTGTCTATGCATGTCTACGATCAGATACGCTTCCTCCGCCAGAGCGCCTCCAGAGGCGTTCGATAAAATAAGGTGGCTTGCTCAGTGGCGTGCACTTGGAAAGTGACGTCACCGCCTGCGGATGCAGTTTTCTCTGCCGGTAGTAGTGTCTGTCGCTTACGTTGGCAGAGTACGAAAACTAGAATGCAGTGATCTTCTTCGGTGAGAGCGTCATACTCCAGAAGAAGACAGCAATACGAGTTCGGGAGAGGACCGATTCCGCACGGAGAAGGACGAGAAGGCGCCGAGGTAAAAATCGCCCCGGCGCCCAGCAACACGCCTGAGCCCCCTGCCGTCATTATATGGTGAGGGGCCTCGGGCCTCCTTGGGGAGTCTGCGTGCGTGTTTTCTCGTGCACCTAGCGATCCACGAGAAAACAGTGGTCGCGCGACGAGCATGTGTTCACGCGCCGCCATGTGCACAGCACAGCGCACTGTGAGGCTTCGGGGGGATACTTTACAATTTCCGTGAGAGGGAGGCCGCTTGACAGTTACCCTCTCCGAGATGTGCCTATAGGCTTGGCATCAGTGGGTGGCTCTAATGTGATCATATGAGGATCTTGAACCCCCTTAGGTGCCGAAGATGTCCGCCCCAGTGGTTTTAGCCGTTAGGTATCCGGCATGCCCCTTCGTCCTTTCCCGGGGTGGAGGAAGTGCTGGGATAAAATTTGAATTGCTAATAAAACCGGCTGGGCCAATACAATTCTCATGTTTTTTAAGTGCCATTAATTCATCGTCATCATCATCGTATCAGTCAAAAGAGGTCCACTGCTGAACTAAAGCCTCTCCCAAAAAAGACTGGTTACATTCCATGGGTCGTCATTTTGGAGGGATTTTGCCAGTACTCATCACGCTTGGTAGACGTTGCTGCGCGTCCCTCTGCTTTACGAGTATCTTAGTCGCCTTTCACAGCATCCACGGGAGGAGATGGAGTGGCACTATTTTCTTAATCCGAACAGCACACGGATAAAGACGTGCAAGAGTAAATCTTATTCCGTGAACTTGCCACATATTCCGTGTACCTACTTTTCTGATAATATTCTTCCGTCGATATGAAGATGTATCGGTAAAAATCAGTTGGACCAGTAGTTAGTTAATCATTTTATTATACTCTTTATAAATAAATTTTATTATACTATGGTAGAGTATTCGCAACATATCTACAGAATTTTGAATCACAATTTTACGATAATCTCGTTTTCTCGCGGAGCAAATGCCATTTAGCCTCCAAAACTTTAAACGCAACAAGATTATTGCATTGGTGTATCTTCTAACGCATCATATTAGCATAATTATGATTACTCGAATCTATATAACTCTAACTCGAATAAACAATGACATCAATTTGCTAAACTACGTGTATTTACCGCAACCCACAATCTTAATCTAAAATCTGCAATCTGTATGTGTCACAACTCACAGCTAATCGTTTAATGCAGTTTACAATGAGGCGTACAAAGAGTGAACTAATAATGCTCGCAATCAATTATCTAACTATCACTATTTCACAATTATAATGTCGTAACGTCATGGATATAATTCCTCCAGGGGTTAAGCAGAGATGTAATACATAATGGTAATATCAACCCTTAAATGTCCACTGTTGAACATGAGTACTAAAAAGAGAGAGAATGACTTATTCTATAGCACACATTAATTATACATCGGGCATAATTGGGAATATCAGATTTTTTGGCATCTTTTACTGTTAAAGTAATCAGGTCCGATTAATGTCCTTCAGCCTCATTTACGTCGCGCCATAAGCTTGAGTAATATATTCCGAGCTAGAAAAATGTCTCTAAAACGGCAACGCTTTATATTCTAGCTCGAGGTGCTTTAGAAGTACTCGATTTACGTATAAATCGTTACCTAGTCTTAGTAAGCGACTATCTAAGTTTAGAGGATATAGTATCGAAGGTCTGAAAGTAAATTGATAGAAAACTGCTGGAATAGATTACATATACATGTGTCTACTTTGATATAAGATCGATTATTGCGATGTACTGAATAATATTTTTAACAGAACTATAATATTTAAGCGCCAATAGCCAAATGGCTGTAGCGTTGAACTGGAGATCGAGAGTTTTTGAGTTCAAACCCTATCCATTGGACTATTACGTAAATCCGGTTTATGATAGGCTGCTCTTAGCTCAGAATACTGCTTAAGTGGACAATCTGGCAAAGCCGAAAAGGCCTGACGATAACTCACAAACTAAGTAACACAGTGAAGGGTGCCCCGTAGTGGAACTCAGGCCTCGGTTGAAGGCGTTGCTGAGGGGGTTAAGCTTGGGATAGCTGAGTGAGTATGATTTATGATTTTAGATGATTTTTGAAGCTACTGACTTGGCACTGACTGGCTCGAGGAATGGTTGGGGGGAAAGTAAACTCGCTTCTGCTACAGAAATATTTAGCTTCGTTGAAATAGTTCTGAATATTCACTAACCAGATGGGCTTATGAGTGAAGTAAAGTACGTCGCAACAAGAAAGTAAAATTCCAAATAACATCACCAGGCAAGGCTTGCCAACATTATACCGACAATCGATTCACTATTGTTAAACATAAATATACCTTTTTTTTTTTTTTTTTTTTTTTTTATTGATGTCCAGTGGAAATTCTACATGGAACTTCCTTCACCCCGGGGAAGGGCGAAGGGGTATGCCGGACTCCTACCGGCTAAAACCACTGGAGCGGTCATCTTCGGCACCGAAGGGAGGCTCCAGGTCCTCGTAAGATCACACTAGAGCCGCCCATTTGGTGCCACGCCTTTAGGCACATCACGGAGGGGATGACTGTAAAGCGGTCACCCCCTCAGGCACTTCTCGGGGAGGATTGTAAAGGATCCCCCCAAGCCTCGCTTTGCGCTGTGCTGCGCACACGGCGGCACGTGACCACGTGCGCGCCACCGTCTTCCCGGGGGTCGCTCGGTGTGAGCACGCAGACTCCCCAATCTGCGCACCCACGACCCCCGAGGCCCCCCACCATAAATTGACGGCAGGGGGCTCAGGCGTGTTGGACTTGGGAGCCGGCACGGTTGTTGCCCCGGCGCCGTCTCGTCCTTCTCCGTGCGGGATCAGCCCTCTCCCGATCCCGCTCTGCAGTCTCCTTCTGCAGCATGACGCTCTCGCAGAAGGAGACCACTGCACTCCAATTTTCATGCTCTGCCAACATAGCCGACACTACTGCCGGCAGAGAGAGATCTTGCCCGATCTGGTCGACCAGGATCCGCCGCTCGGCCGCCCACGCAGGGCACTCCTCGAGCGTGTGCTGTGCGGTATCCTGGTCGCTTCCACAATGGTGGCACTGTGCCGTAACCTCGCGTCCTATTCTGAGCAGGTATGCACCGAAACAACCGTGACCGGTGAACACCTGCGTCAGACGGTAGGTAACGCGCTCGCTCCTTTTGAGCCAGGCTCCGAAGAGCGGCAGGATGGCCTCGACGACGCGCTTGGTCGCGAACTGCGACCGTAGGCGATGTCGCCACATCTCGAGTGCGCGTTGTCGAGCCAGCCGCCTCAGTCTGTCGAACGCCCCTGAAGGCACGCCTTCCCCTTGACTTTGGCGGAGAGAGCGTGTCTGGTCGTAGACCCACGCATCCATCTCCGCCTGGATGTCGAAAGGCGGAAAGCGTGCCAGGAGAGTTGTCGCCTCGTAGGATATTGTCCTGTATCCCCGCGCGATCCGTATAGCCACTCTGCGCTGCAGACTGTGAAGTTTGTTTCTGCAGCGCTGGACGCCTGACAGCCGGGATGACCATACAGGCGCCCCGTAGAGGGCCGCAGACCGCAAACATAAATATACCTACTTGATACAGACGTTCTCGAAATAGTTATTAATAGGGTAATAGACATAATTTGTTGGCATTGGCAACCAAATACTAGCCATTATTTTCCACAATCGATGTAACTTCAACTTGCCTCAACTGAAACAAACATAATTAAAACCTAAAAGCAATTCTAGAAACCTAAACAAACTTGCAGGCCTAAATAAACTTCTAAACATTCATGAAGAGACTTTTGATCGTACAAAAACCAAACACCTTTAAGTAAGAAACGTGATAAATAAAAAAAATTGCATTGTTTCGCAGCGTATTGAAAAGCTTTATGGAAATTAGGCTCTGTCATAAAGCTGTAAACAGAAAAAGCAACAGAGACGTAAGCGACACGACGTGACTTTGCAAGTTCGAGAATTTTATATTAAACTAGCAGCTACACTTGCGCATTTTTCTCATTTCTTTACCCTCAATTTCCATTGTTTACCCACTGCTTTTTCTATTGCCATGGATTATTAAACTTTGTCAGAAGTAAATGAAAACTTACGAATCAAAGGTTTTCTTTACTGTGTGTGTTTGTGCAGACTCATCGTAAGTAAAGTTTACTTTTTGCCTGAGAATAATTCCGTTTGTGATTTTAATTAGAGTTGGAATTGCGAATGCATTTTTACAGACTAAAGTGTATAAGATAAGGGTTTAATTAAATTGTCTGTACACCGTGGGGGATAATGTGCGAAAACACTTGTGTTTGTGCAGTGTTAAACCTCGTCTTTTTACTAACTTAACGTCTCTCGAAATCGGTATATTTGTCACAAAGCATTCTGATTTATTTTAAAGAACAAGTGACAACCGAAGATTTATATCAAGAGTACCGAGTAAACTAGTACTTCCTATGATGACAACCACTTTGTTTAAAAGAAATAGCAGTTGCATGACTATCCAAGTTTTTAATAAAATACCGAAAGGTCTGAGGGAACTACCACTTAATCGCTTCAAACCTGCGCTTAAGAAATGGCTTGTAGATAAATGTTTTTACACTATTACTGAGTTTATGACATGCAAGGATTTGTAAAATGAATGATAATGATGTTCTCTTTTGCGAAATTCTGGAATAATATATATATATATAATCTTAATTTGACATTTTTATATTGTAATATTCAGTTATATTTGTGAAATTACATTCTAACTTAACTCTTAGCAATATTATAATTTTATTTGACATAGGTACGTTTCGTGGTAAATGTTGTCTACACGCTTACATATATATATTCATACTGCACTAATTCAATATAATTTAATAAATAATATTACTGACTATGGTGTCTTCAAATTCAATTTATATTTTGTTGCATATGTTTAAATTCATTACTAGGTACATAAATAATAACACTTGATTTTTGCATGCCGATTGTACGGTGAGACGTGCTGTACTATACCAATTGATGTAAAATCTCTGAAACCATGTTTCTAGCAAATAGATGTTCTATGTTCTACTAACAACACGACATTATTGGACGACGGTCTTGGCTATATAGTGATGCATAGTTTTGGTTTTTTATTCTTTGTAGCATTTTGTTATCATTTAAATTGTCAGCCTAGGCAAGTTGAATATATCTTGAATTGACGACACGGTTGGTGCAGTGGTTGATACAGTTGACTGCTGCGCTCCGGGTCGCGGGTTCGATTCCCGCACGGAACAAATATTTGTATGATCTGCAGGTAGTTGTTCCGGGTCTGGGTGTATTGTGTGTGAAATGTGTCTGTAAACGCACCCACGACATAGGAGAAATCCTAGAGTGGGGCGAAGTTAAAAAAAAAAAAAAAAAAAAACTGTGTCCTTTTTCGTTCTGAGTGTTTCTTATGAGTTTCGTAGGTAGTACCATAATCGATAAACTATACTGTTACATTAAAGATTTAGAAAGAATAATGCAATAACGCTTCGTACATAAATCGGTGATCGCAGTACAATTTTGCTACACCTTACATACACCATCCTCTTGAGACATCTTCTCCAGGTAACTAACATCTTGCCATAATTGTACCGTTTACTTCCGAACAAAAATGTTATATTTCGGCGCGTTATAAAACTATTCAAACGTTGTTTATGTACGTACAAACAATACGTAGTTGTACAACTACGCGAACGAACGAACGTTTGAATCGCAATAGCTTCCACGGCCTACGCAAATAGCTAACCCTTCGGTAGTGTACAATACGGCTCGTAGACTGTAGGTTGAGTTTATAGTTAGGTTGTAATAAAAGAGGTGACAGGTTGCTGGCCCATCGCTTCTGAACGTGAAATGGCCGTGTTTCCTTTCACTGGTAACTTTTCCGTAGACATAGTAATGTCTTAGGTTTACGCGATTATTACATTATAATAAAACACTTTTAAACGAAATTTTGGACGCCTCACGGCAGAACATAGAGATACTTAGAATTATGTAATTATCATCAACCCGACCTATGCTTCACAAATTAAAAAATCTTTGTCTTTTGTCAAGTCCTCGCAAAAGAGAACCGATATAGAGATTGTAAGAATGTTTCGTGAGGCTATTGAAATTAAAAAAACATCCAAACATTAAACGAGAAGATGGTTGGCAGGTACCACCTGTTTGGAATCCAGTCATTAAAATAATAAAGTACCAAACAACATGCCACACTAAGAAACATCAAGACACTGTGAGTGATTACTGCTTGCATCGAAACTAATTTCTGATTATAATTGTACGGTAGATACAATATTTTTTTTTAAAATCTAGAACGTATTAATCATCCTGCGACCACGAATGCTGCAAAGTATTCGAAACGTCAGGAAAAACGAAAATCTAAAATATACTCATAGAATCCGTTTAAAAGTGTTTTATTAAAATTAAAAAAAGGATAATGAACCACCCGCAGAATGTCTTTTGGAGTACGGTCTCTTAGTTTTTTATTGTGTATAAGATGGTTGGATACTGCTGCCCATCCTCGTGATATCAACCCTTAGTCACCTTTAGCGACACATGGGTAGAGAGGGGTGGTATATTCAGTGCCAAGAACCACTTGGATATTCTTGTTCTGCGCTGCTACAAAATACATGTTCTTCGCATCACAGTGACGAGAAATTTTTAAACAAATTATGTAAATTGCACATTAACCTTTTGACACTCATGTGGAACATACAAATATGTAAGTGCCGCTATTTTTGTCATGTCTAATCCGAGTCCAAAATGTGGAATACATAATAGAACGACAGCAGACAGATAAATAAATTAACTAAACACGAGTGAGTCAGGTCGCATTAATTCAATTTATCTGTATCGTCCACATGGAAGTCTGCGAGGAGGACTCCATCATGTTTGCAGTCGAGCACCCTGAGTGGCCCTTTATTTAATTAGCACTAGGAAAAGGAAAATGTAGTAATGTAACGTTTACGTGTGATGAAAGCGAGGGCGCTATTTTTAAACGCAGAAGTTTGTTTATTTATTTATTGAGTGTGAACGTATTTGTATGAGAATGACTAGTGGGAAGTTTTTAGTGTTTACACTTATTCCACTTCATTATTTTAAGTTTTATTTCCATCGAATACTTTTATGACATACTAGCTGGGACCCGCGGTTTCACCCGCGTTTAATTTAGAAGAAATTTAGAGTACTTCCACATAGACACTTGACATAGAATATATATATTGGATTTCAAGGGATTTTTTTTTGCGTGGAAGCCGAATTATTTTTCTAAAATAAAAGCAGCCTAAGTTATTCCTTATAACATCAGCTATCTGAGTCCCGTCAAAATCGGTCCAGCCGTTTCGGAGATTACCCGGAACAAACAGACAGACAGACAGACCGACAGACAGACAGACAAAAAAGTTAAAAATATTTTTTTTATGTAGGTACCGTATATACTTTCATATGCATTTGGTAAAAAGCTGTTATTTTGACATTACAAACAGACACTTTTTGTTTATTTGTATAGATATCTACATATTTTAAAGCAGTTCTAACCTCCCTCATTGCACTACCGACTTGAACCTACTCCCAGCACAAATTTATTTAGCATAGTTGCATGGGTTAATAGGACTGTAAGTAATGTGTTATCAATATTGCAAGTGATATAAAAATGTGCCCTGTCCCTTTATCTTATGGACCGTTACTTTATCGTTTTACCGTAACTTACGTAGCGTAGAAAACCCCACATAAGTCAGTAACTTTTGCAGGTATAACTGGCTTAGCAGTGCTTTTACAGCAACAGCTTGAGAACCGTTAGTTAAATAATCCGTTTTTGGATTGGATTACGAATATCCACTAAAAAATCATGTTTACATATTTCGTAGTCAGAAAAGGTATCTATTCTCGTAGAATGAAGACTGAAAAAGTATTATCGTCCCTCGGTAATTTGTAGGTCAGCTAAAAGGATCAAAGATAATGGTAACGAAAGTAATTGCTAAAGCTACCAGTTTGCAAGGATTCGGCATTAACATCAATGGCGAAATATTGTTGTACAATATTTGAATTCGTTCAGAAAGTTAAGATCACTAAGATAAATTTACATTAGTGCCAAAGTTTTTATTAAAGCTGGCACCAGTAGAACGTTTGGCACAGATATGGAGATTAAACAGATGAGAATATCATACCAAGAAGCTATTATACTTTAGCCTACTGTTTATTTAATAATATATAATAAATTAGCCTGTTACTGTCCAGCTGCAGGGCAAAGGTCTATTCTCATGCAGAGAAGGAATGCGCATTGATCACCACACTTGCTGAGTGCATGTTGGCGATTTCAGTCCATTAGACCCAGATTATGCCGTGTGGTGCCGGCTAATATAGCACCACCCCATCTCATCCCGTGGGTGTCGTAAAAGTTGACTATGGGATTAGCAGGAGGATAGGCAGCATCGTCCTTCCGAGTACATTTATAACTCAACAGCGATTGCAAACCCGCCTGCCAATCGTGGCGATTAGGGCAAAACGCGCCACTGCCCAAACCGGTCATTGTTCGTCTTTTGGGGGAGGCTTATGTCCAGCAGTGGACGTCTTTCGGCTTAGATGATGATGATGAGATCAAGGCTTCCTTACGATGTTTTCCTTCGCCTTAGGCTAGTAGTGTCTTAGATTAACTCAGAAAGTACATACGACATTAAGACCTATTGATAAGTACATGACAGGTTTTGAACCCGTACCCTTATGCGAATCTGTAAGCCCCCGGGCCACTATGACTGTTTTGTCTATTTACCTACGCAATTAAAAAAGTTACCTTTATTCTTATTTGATTAGGATAAGGCTTATCCTTGGTAGCACGCATGTGGTCACGTGCTGCCGTGGGACGCTTTGGGGGATCCTTTACAATCCCCCCGAGGGGGTGACCGTTTTACAGTCACTCTTCAGGGATGTGTCTATAGGCGTGGCACCAATGGGCGGCTCTAGTATTATCATACGAGGCATTGGAGCCTCCCTTAGGTGCGGAAGATGACCGCTCCAGTGGTTTTAGCCGGTAGGAGTCCGGCATACCCCTTCGCCCTCCCCCAGGGCGAAGGAAGTTCATGAAGAATTTCCACTGGGCACCAATAAAAAAAAAGAAAAGGATAGGTCTTATCCTGATTGACAAGCAGTGGCGGGGTTTTGAAATTATCATAGTAAACATAAAATGTAAACATGCCTAGTGCGCTTATTGAACTACGAATATTATAGAGTGGGAAAATCAAAACATATGAAACATTACATCTATACATCTATACAAATAAATAAAATTGAAGTGTCTGTTTGTAATGTCAAAATAACAGCTTTTTAATAAATGCATATGAAAGTATGTACGTTTCATATAACAAAACTCTATTTTTAATTTTTTTGTCTGTCTGTCTGTCCGTCTGTCTGTCTGTTTGTTCCGGGTAATCTCCGAAACGGCTGAACCGGTTTTGACGGGACCTTCACCGGCAGATAGCTGATGTTATAAGGAATAACTTAGGCTACTTTTATTTTAGAAAAATAATTGGGGTACCGCGTAAAAAAATAAAACCCTTGAAATCCAATATATATATTTTATCTATGCCAAGTGTCTATGTCGACGTACTCTAAATTTCTTTTAAATTAAACGCGGGTGAAACCGCGGGTCCCAGCTAGTTTGTTAATAAAACGAATTAAGCCTTTACTTTCAGATTTTTTTAATATGCTGTTTGAACTGTACAGCTTGTTACAGGTAGACTGGTGGATAAGCATCATAAGTAAAATCATAAAAGTTCCTTGTTTTTACTATTGAAAATTAAAATGTCATCATTTCGGCCGAATAAAGTCCCCTGCTGGACACAGGCCTCCCCCAAAGATCACCACAACGGCCGATATGGATGTGTTATGTGGTCATTGGGGGGTTTTGCCGTATTGAAAATTAAAATGTCGTTACCTCATATTTCCCAGTGTTTTGTGTGATTCCCAGTAAAAAAAGACAACTCATGTCGGGCATCCATAGATGAGGGACAGCCCAATAAAATATAAATTACTGTCATGCCTAGTTTCTTGTCAAACCAAAGTCCTTTTCACCAAAATTTTAACGACATCATTTCTACACGCTGTGAAATAATCATAAGTATATTAAACTTGCACAAAAGTATCATAAGATACAATAAGACCGTTGCTAAACACTGCAGATGTAGCCTGCAAACCGCATTCACCTAACTTTGGTCTCAAATTGTCACACGGTATTCCAACGCTCAGGGAAAAGTCCTAAACTTGTGCCAAAGTTGAGTTTTCTCGCTCGTTTGTGCCAATTGTAGAAACGGTATGGATGTGGTTGGGAAATTACGTTTTGTTGAGATACGACCACGACGTGAGCCTATTAGGGCATTGAAGGAATAATTTGGAAAAATGAGTTAGATATTATTTAGGGAACTTTTTACGTGTTGATTTGCGAGTGAAATACATATTTATGTACCCGTTACATTCAACGGAGTCAAAAGAGTATTTTTGAGTTCACACCATAACCAGAAGGCTTTTAGAGTATCTAAAATGGTTGTGCAGGTTTTGCTACCGGTTTTAAGTAAGTAAGTCCAATTCTTATTTCAAATAAACCAATTACCTGTAAATGTGAATCTTCAGAATTTAAGTTGCACGGTTGCAATTGGTTGAAATCTGGAAGGAAACTCTGTACACACTCTTTCAAAATAAAGTCAGACATTTCGTACAACTTAAGCAAGAATGAGAAGTCTATCTATCACATGAGCAGCTACAATACACTATACTAACACTAATATGGCGCTGAATCAAAAAGTTTACAGTTTGATGTTAACATGCGGGTTACTGGAAAAACCAAGCATTAATATGAAATTATGTATAAACAATGTATGTAACACTAATAATAAGCGTAAATAGGTAGTAAGAACGGTCATTGGTTAGTCCAGCTGACATGTTAATCGGAAACTACAGGAAAACATGCGAGAAAAAGTTGATCAGAAAGGATTTATAATATGAGCTACATAAATGGAACAGGGGCAAATACTTTAGCGCAGTACGTTGAACGAAACATTTTCGTTGGAGTTTAAGGACCTGAACGAGGCTCGCTTTACTCCCGCTTCGGCTTCAAAAGAGAAAAGCTTCCGGTTACGATCGCCCTTTGATTTCAGCTGTAGATCAGAAGATTTTAAATATCCTCCTTTTCAATATCATCGGAATTAAAGTTTAACAAAACAGAAATTGCAGCTGAACACTCGTTCAAAGCGTGTAATGTTCCAACCATCTTCCAGCATTTCAAGTTTATTAATTTGTCTTGAATTAACTGTCAATAAATTTTAATAGTACACATAACTACCTTATATTCTTACGTACATGCTATTATGAAACTAATCAGAACAGTTTATGTATTACAGAAGTTCTACATATAAAAATCGTATTTTGTACAAAAGGATATATTTCATACTTCTGCGTACATCCACAATTGATATAGAGTGATATTTACTTTAGCTATAGCAGTTTGTGTTCGAAAAGCCACGCTTTTATTTTCTATTGTCGAAACACAGTCAGCATGCAAATTTCATTCCTGGCTTTTGTTTTATCAAGCATCTGTTTCAAAATATTGTAAGAGAAAAAATGTTGATAGGAAAATATTTGTACTGGCAAACTGCAGAATTTGTTGCAAAATATTTGCGTTGACTGAAAGATTTCAGAAATTCATCTTCAAATAAGACAGTAAAAATCCATGTCATTTATGAGGCGTTCCGACTAACCTTTCACCAGGAAATCAATTATTTTTACTAATGATGCTAACAACACGCAGTTTATTGCTGCTGCTAGATCTAAGTTCACTTCCTTAGAAACCACTTTTGAAATCTTTGGAAAAGTTCTTATGCACTACTTACGCCCCTAATTTTGACAGATGGAAGCGTAAGTTCACGCTTTGACTCGTTTCTGAGTGTGTGAGTTCCCTTAGTGCTTGGAGTAGAAGGAAATTACATCATAGTCCCAGCCAGATGTAACATCTTTCTATCACTATTTTCTATCTTATGTTCAATAGTCGTTAATTTTACTATCTCTTTCAATTAAAATTTACTCCTCTTTAGTTCTTAACAAAAACTACCCGGTACAAGCGAAAGAGGTGTCGGAACTCCAAACTTTTTAAACCCTATTTAAAATTTTGAACAACTTAAATATCAGCTTCATTTAGTTGGCAAAACTTTAGCGTGCTTTTAGTTTGAAATTATTCAAATTGAAATAAAATAGTACTACTAATAGTACTACGTAATTAATCTAGCCTTTTCGAAGTTATCCTAGACATTTTCATGAGATGTGCCGGGGGTGCGGCCTCATTACAGTTGCGTTGTAACGGGGCCACCCCGTTTAGTGGAGTCCCCTTTGGCAGGGCGGGTGGCCGCTTTATAATCACCCCCTTCTGATCTCAACATCCTGGAGTCCCCCTACGGTGCCGAAGATGACCACTCAGGTAGTTTTAGCTGGTAGGAGTATATTTTTCCACCGTTTCCTGGGTTGGTAGGAATCCAGGATAAATTTCCAACGCTTGAAAAAAGGTATTTTCATTGTGCTTTGTGAAAGGGGAAGACTGAGTATAGCCAATATGGATCAGTTTCAAACTTGTCTGTGTTTCAAACGCAGCGCGTTCAGAGTCAACAAAATGTGAATACAGAAGCTGTCTACTCGTTTAATAATAATCAAAAGAATAAAATAAATGTAAATCTTAATAGTTTTGAGCATTTCCAACCAACGGAAAAATGGTAGTATTCTGAAGCGGGTTACAAGAGGTACGTATGCTATGACCTAATTTCAAGTTACAGTGCGTAGTAAGTCAACACTTCTGCCCTAGTTCTAATATAACCAACGTCACCCGTGGGGGATAGTCTATTCTTAATTAGTTATTACATTCAGCCCATCTTAGTACACAGCTAAAAGACCCCCCAAAAAGGGCGCCTACGCAGTGCCCGCAGTTACAACGCTGGTCAATCAAGTCATGACAAATTTTATCCAAAAGCATATATATATTTCATACTTTTGGATAAAATTCTCAATCAAGTACTTTTAATCCCCAAGGTTCCAAAAAAAATTTTTTTATCTAAATAACATGGTGACGAGGCGGGCAATTAATTTGCGGGGTGGTAAGCATCACGCCTGCCTATAAAAATAATTGTAATGCTACCCATGACTAGTCCTGCGTATTACCAAACTGCGCTTGTCACCTTTTTTATTTTTGTTTTTATTGGTGCCCATTGGAAATTCTACATGAACTTCCTCGGCCCCGGAGAAGGGCGAAGGGGTATGCTGGACTTCTTTTTTTAATTTTATTTTTATTGGTGCCCGGTGGAAATTCTTCATGAACTTCCTTCGCCCAGGGGAAGGGCGAAGGGGTATACTCCTACCGGCTAAAACTACTGGAGCGGTCATCTTCGGCACCTAAGGGAAGCTCCAGGTCCTCGTATAATCACACTAGAGCCGCACACTGGTGCCTCGCCTTTTTTTATTGATTTCCAGTGGAAATTTTACAAGGAACTTTTAACATTTTTTTTTACATTTATTATATCTTCAAGCTCTTCCGATAGATCGTTACATATACTACACAAAAGTCACTAACTCTCGCTCTATTAGGTGTCAACCAGCCAGACAGAGCAATGGTGCGCGTAATCCAATTTGAAAGTTGCGCCCACCGAACCGCGCCACGTCATAATTAACTACTAGCAGGGGAGAATGCCATGAATTACTAAAACCCCTCCGGCGAAATAACTGGCCATGTCGCATGTATATTTTGGAATCTCTGTCTGAATTTAATGAAAAATGTTGTTCGAATGTGGTCGTTTCGTGTCGATGGAAGTCCAGTAAGGCAAGGATTAGTCAATTAGAGAAGACTAATCAAGCTGGCAGATGATTGGTTTGATTACGTTTGGGGAAAAGATAGAACTTTCACCTTCTCATATAAACTTGTCCAGCTAGTCGGTACTTTTGAACGGAATTATACAAAAGTAAAACATATAATTTCTATACTAAGTTATTAATGTTATTAAGAATGTGAGTTTTTTATGTGGGAAGTCATCTTCACCATATCATCCAAAACATGTCCACTACTGAACAAAAGCCTCCACCATTTTCCACCACATTTTCGGGGGAAGTTGCCAGTACTCACCACGCTTGGCAGGCGAATTGGTGAGCGCAGTACGGTTGCTGTTTCACAGAAGGGAAACTACTGCCTGTTCCCTGGTTTAAAGTCGCCTTTTACGACATCCACGGGAGAAGATAGAGTGGTGCTATATTCTTAATTCGTACACCACACGGACTTGTGGGATGTGGGAAGTAATCTCAGAAATTACTGGAACGATGCCGAAAGTTCTTTAACCTTTAGCCGCAAGCCACACAAGAAAGACGCAGGGCGCGGATGGAGCGCGAACGCATCGTCTCTTCATACAAAATGTGTAAAAGCGTCGCGATGCAAAACATATTGAACAGCAGGAATGCGGGCATGACGCTTCGTCGTTTGTCTTCATATTGCAACATCCTAGCCTCGTCTTCGCCCGACGTCTCTTCTGTGTGGCGTGCGCCTTAGAAGCTACATTTATACGACATAAACTACATTTTAAATCTATTCTAATGTTAAAAGTCATGGGTGGCATTTCGAAACCTACACAAGTATTGCGTCAATGTCGTTTAAAAAACATATACGCTGTGAAAGGTATAATTACAACACTAAACGACTGCACAAGTAATAATTAAAACGATCCCGTAACGGATTGTTTGTGTGCTATTTCAAACGTCATATTTGTTGATGCAACGAAGATCACAATATCTGGTAAAAGACAAAACCGTAACAGTGCTGTTAGCTGCCCTTATAATAAACATAGTGTAACAAATACTCCGTATGACGGGTTGGTTAGACTGTAACAATAATATTGGAAAGTCGAACTTCGTCGTTAGTACTTATGAATGAACATCTATTCACACCATTGCTTGCATTAACCCAATCCGATAATACACTATTGTGATAACAGTGTTCGCATTCCAATACCGCTTCTAGCTATTGCTCCGCTTTGCCGTCAAAGTTAAACTATCAATGATAGATACGTTAAAGCTTCTACACATAGATTTGTATTTCGAAACAGAATGTTCCCAAATGACTAGTAGCACTGTGGTGGGATAGAGTTATTATCTATGTAGGTTAAACTAGGTATTCTCGAAATTTCTGCTCTAATAAATGTGGACAGAAACACTGTGTTACATAGTGTTATAATTCCATTGCGAGTCTACTACAGTCTAAAATTAATACGGAATATGAAACAAAATGTAAGTAGAAATTGTCTTGCGAAGCATAAAGGATATGAGCTCAGAAATGTTTACATTTTATTTTGTATTCCCTACTTTAATGTTTTCATTGTTCTTCTGGGAATTGAAGAGAAACACACAATGTATCGGCTACCTATTGCGTCGTGAAGTTGAAAAGGGAATTCCTATGGGTTTCGACAAAATAATACCAAGTGTAGGATATTCTATTAACTTTCTAATTCGTGTTTCGGCTTCAAAGAGGTTTTATACTCTTAGAGCAATGTTTTCACCTCAATTAACAGGCAGATTGGCAATACGAATATTCCACCTGATAATATCCCTTGGTTGCTTGTTACGATACCCATGGACACGAGAGAGGCTTCTTTCATGTCGATGACTAAGCTTACGTACTTACAAATATTTTAATGTAGCATCAACCATTGTAACTGCGATCTTCTCTACATTAATCAGAAACCCGGTATTACAGTAAGTTTACGTAACATAGTTCGAACATGTAGAAGCAATTTCACTTTTTTTTTACTGCATCTTTCAACTGACCTCTAGAAATGCGATCACATTTCGATTCACTTTTAACTCAAGACAAAAAATTTGTTCATAAGGTTTTTAAGGAATTTTAAAGAGGTTCCTAAATCCTAGGATTCTTTTTCAAATTCCATTAATACAGAAGGCTTGTTAGTCGGCTTTCCTTTAAAATTATGTGAGCTTTACAGAGAAGTTGTCGGGCGTATTTAAGATTTTCTATCGTTTGTTACACCTAGTCACTCGAGATAATAATAATACTCGACCTAGTTGTGACTACGCTTTTAGTTTTCCAGTCTAGTAGTAAAAGTTTTTCTTAGTTATATTAAAATCTCGTATTTCAGTAGTTTTTCCTGACAAGTTCAACATTTACCTCATTCGTTTCTTCGTATTGTTTTTTTTTTGTATGAGACTATATTTGCTTGCCCTGTGATATTCGGATTAAGAATATAGCAGCACTCCATCTGCCGTGGATGTATTAAAGGCGATTGAGGGACTCTAAGCCAGAGGCATGAGCAGCAGCGTCCGTTCTGTGGAACAGAAGCTATACTGCGCTCACCAAACGTAGTGACTACTGTCAAATTATAAAATAACGACACAATTGAAGAATCGAAAAACTGAAGTTTGCCCGATATATAAGAGCGATGACAGAAATCGTATCACTAATTATAGGCCTATATCTATACTTCCTTCGATATCAAAGATTTTGGAGCGAATAATCAACTCAAGACTCACAAGGTATCTTGAAAATAGAAATTTACTTTCAGCAAATCAGTACGGATTCCGAAATGGAAAATCTACTGAACAAGCTGTAAATAGACTTGTCAGTTATCTCAGTGACAACTTAGACAAAAAAAGAAGATGCCTTACTATCTTCCTAGATCTAGCTAAGGCTTTTGATACGATATCTGTCACCGTACTCTTGGCTAAGCTGGAAAGACTGGGAATTAGAGGTACGCAATTAAAACTTTTTGAAAGTTACCTTACTGATCGACGACAATGCGTACGGGTAGGCAGCTTTACCAGCTCTGACCTCCAAATTTCTCATGGGGTCCCACAGGGCAGCATATTGGGACCAACCTTATTTCTCGTATATATCAACGACCTCACAAATATCAAACTTCACCAGGGCGAGATCATTTCTTTTGCAGATGACACTGCCCTACTTTTTTCCGCCGATACCTGGAATGAGGTCTTTGATGTTGCCCAGTGTGGATTCAGTACCGTCAGAGACTGGCTTAGTAAGAATATTTTAACATTAAATATTAATAAAACTAAGTATATATGTTTTGGTATTCGTCCGGACATGGAACTTAATAACACCAATTGCATCATACCACATGAATGTACTTCTTATAATACTTGCACATGCACTAAATTAGAACAGGTGAATTCTATTAAATACCTAGGCGTTACCATTGACGGAAGTCTTAATTTTAAAGACCACATAAAAATATTAAGCGGACGCGTCCGAAAACTAATCTACATCTTTAAAAACCTAAGACATGTCGCTGATCCTCTCCTACTGAAACGAATATATTTTGCCCTCTGTCAGTCTCTTATAACATACTGTATATCCGCATGGGGAGGAGCCCCAAAAACCACGTTGAAGCCGATTGAGGTGGCGCAACGTGCAATCCTAAAGGTTAGCACATTCAAATCAATACTTTTCCCTACCACGCTACTCTACCAATCCTGCGCAGTGCTAACCGTGAGACAACTATTCCTTCTGAAAATAACTATGTTACAACACACAAATCTTCATTATGATCCCCAGATCTTAAATAAACGAATAAACCATGCGGTTTGCACGCGAATAAATTCTTACAAAACTAAATTTATAACCAAATTTTGTAACTTTCTTGGACCATACATCTACAATAAACTAAATAAAAAACTAAATATATACTCACTAAATGGAGAGAGTTGTAAAAGAAGGGTATCTGAATACTTGCAGTGTCTCACCTATGATGAGACTGAGGAACTACTAAACATACCAAGATAGGCAGAACCTACTGTGTATGTAGTTGTTAAGTCTATGGTACCAAATCCAATATTGGACTGGATATTCATTACCAACTCAGTATTTATTTTCACACACATTACTCACTATAGTACATGAACACACCACACTACACATCTACTCATCCTCTCACAGTCACTCCTGCACACTATCATGCCACACAAAGAGAGGAACACTTACACACTTAGCACACTCACAGTCAAACTCAAACAATTACTCCAATGTCCAATTACTATGATATATAGGATATATAGGATATAACTAACTGAATAAATCTGTTTAGAAATCATATAAACCTTTATAACAGTACCAATACCATGTACCTAGAAATAAAATCTAT
Organism: Diloba caeruleocephala; assembly: GCA_947459985.1. NCBI lineage: Eukaryota > Metazoa > Arthropoda > Insecta > Lepidoptera > Noctuidae > Diloba > Diloba caeruleocephala. Next base: position 9,204,700 of record OX381617.1, on the reverse strand, counting down.
AATGCTAGCGCTTAAGAATTTATGTTTAACGTAACTCGAGGGGATTGGCGCTGAAGGTCGAAATACAGGTTCCTCCTAGTTCGGCTTCAGATGCTAAGACTTTTGTGTACATATAATCTATTTCTAAAGCATTCATTTTGTAAACCATGTGTACTAGTTTTGTGAAATAAATATATCTTAATATCTTAATCTTAATTGTAGAAATTTGTGCGAGAGGCCTTTGTTCAAAGGTGAACGTTCTTTGGCTGAAATGATAATATTTTCTTTGTCTGTGTTCTCGGCTGCGATAAAGCCCCGTTATTAGTTCCTGAGTGTTGTAGAGGCAACTGAGGGATATGAGGAGAAAAGTTATCACCATCTCACGCTGTACTAGAGACATTTGGTAGGTGCAGTGGTTGATACAGACGGCTGCTGCGCGTAGTAAAACAAAAGAAATAATTTATGTAATTAACTTCTATATCAGTACATCGATGGCGCACAGGGCGGATTTAATGCTTTAAAGTATTCTCTACCAGTCTTCTTTTCTATTAAATATCACAATTTGAAGAACAATCAACCAAATTGTTTATTTTAAAGGTATCTTGGATAAGCCTACATTAATCAGAAGATATTTACATACATATTTCCACCGTACATATGTGCAGTTCGGTGCAGTGGAACCGCTCTAACATACGTTAACCAATAAACTGTGGGATTAAACTTCGCGATTTATGTGGCAGAGCGCTTGCTATGCGAAATTTAACTCGTTACATTAGGAAAATGGATTATATTCGTAGTGGTGCCTTTGTATATCAACAGGCTGAAGACAAACCAGTAAATACAACATTACAATATCAACGTTTGGGTTTTGCTATCCCCTTGATACTTGACTCTTCATCATCATCATATAAGACATCCACTGCTGAATAAAGGCCTCCCCCATAGATTTCAACAATTGTGTCATCATTTTAGGGGGAATTTGCCAGTACTTACCACGCTTGGCAGGCGGGTTGGTGAGCGCAGTATGGCTAATGTTTCAAATAAGGGACGCTGCTGCTCATCCTTCTGGTTTAGAATCCTTTAGTCGCCTTTTACGACATCCACGGGGGGAGATGGAGTGGTGCTATATTCTTCATTCGGACACCACACGGACTTGACTCTTACAAGACTTAAACCCTTCACATAAACTGATTGTAAAAGCATACGATTGGTTAAATAATATCAGCCTGACATGCAGCCTTCTTGCATTAATAATTAACTATTTCCCATTGTGTATAATAGCAGTTTGTTTTATTATTTTGAGCATTTAATTTATATATAGTTTACTTTGTTCGCACCTACCTTTTTTTATCAGTCCAGTGGAAACATCATGTACTTCCTCCGCCCCGGAAAAAGGCCGGACTCCTTTTTTTTTTTTTTTTTTTTTTTTTTATTGGTGCCCAGTGGAAATTCATCATGAACTTCCTCGCCCCGGGGAAGGACGAAGGGGTATGCCGGACTCCTACCGGCTAAAACCACTGGAGCGGTCATCTTCGGCACCTAAAGGAGGCTCCAGGTCCTCGTATGATCACACTAGAGCTACCCACTGGTGCCACGCCTATTGGCACATCTCGGAGAAGGCCGGACTCCTACTGGCTAAAACCACCGGAGTGGTCATCTTCGGCACCGAAGGGAAGCTCCAGGAACTCGAATAATCTCCGTTTAGAGCCACCCATTTAGGCATTAGGCCTTTAGGCACATCTTGGATGGGATGACTATAAAGCGATCACCCTGTCTAGCGGGGGGAAGGCGACTGTAAAGAGGCCACCTCCCCAGGCACCTCTCTAGGGGATTGTTAAGGATTCCCCTAAAGCCTCGCTATACGCTGTGATACGCACACGTTGCTCATATGACATTTGGAACTTTTTCCTTTTAGTTAAGCCTCCATTGCGAAGGTATTGGATCCGGAGTCTGAGCGGATTTGAACGCGAGGTTTCGACATATCAGACTCAGAGTCGAAGCTCCGTAGTACCCCTTGTTTACATCGAGCCTGGGTCGGTGATAAGCTGAATTAATTGATCAGTGACCACATGCACACCACCGTCTTCCCGAGGGTCGCTCGGTATGAGCACGCAGGTTTAAAAATGTAATAATCTGAATTGAAATACCAGTTTTTTTTAATAGCACCTGCTATATATATATATATATATATATAATACCTGCTATATCCATGGTGATTTTTGCAGGCTCTTCTCCATAGGACCGACATTGCCGAACCGTGGTAAATGTTGACATTTTTTAAAAGTCTCTAAAGGCGTGTTAGTTTCGAGGTAGACGTTCACTCTCGACACTAACACTGAAAGCCTTGTGTTGTTCTCGGCAGTACGCGACCGCTACGTGCCATCATCCCATCGCTCCTTATACGGTGTTACGATCTACCCAATAATCTTCGTACCTTATATTGTACCGGGTATCGAAACCATGATCCGTGTCGCAGAAAGTCAAATGCTTATCCACTGTAAATACACTTAATAAAACGCTCCAGTTTCACGGAATCCATAAGAATATTGCATCGCATATTTTAGAATACGTTTGGTAATTTAAATAATGTCGGTACACTATGCGTATCGCGTATGCAGACGTGAACGGGAATCACTTATAAATATTTGATACAGCTGATCCGGCCTTGCCTTTGCCAAGCAGCGGTAGCAGCCCTAGCAATAACGTTGAAATTTAAGCTCACCTTCGGCTAATAGAATTTTCATTTCAATAGCAAGTCGTTTGAATAGGGGACGGTCAGGTATAAACGTTAGACAAAAGTGTTGCGAAACAATGTGAAAGAAAGGCAGAGAGGCGATAAGATTGTTACCTCACTTGTTTTACTGCTCACGTCTTTTAGGAAAGGTAAAGGTTTGTTTTTATGAGCATATATCGGGGCCTACAAAAATAATAAACTACCTATATTTTAAAGGGACAATCAGCCCGTTATATATAAAAGTTGTGATTTCCACATTTATTGCAATAATTAATGAGCAAAGTTTCTATTCGAACACTTAAAACAACCCTTTTCTGCATTTTTATTATTGCGGCGCGTGTTCTTTGTCTGGTTGCGCATGCACAATACTGTGGTTTAGATAAAATAATTTATTTTAGTAGTCAAATAGCAACTTTATTTAATAGTTATCGAAAATAACTGCAAAATCTATAAAAATAAATCAAATTGAAGTGTCTGTTTGCAATGTGAAAATGAACAGGTTTTTACTAAATGTATATAAAAGTACATGCTGTACAGTAGTTAGTTGTAGTTATAGTAATAACTGAATAACTATTTTAATATTTTTTGTCTATTTGTTCCGGCTAATCTCCGAAACGGCTGGACCGGTTTTGACGGGACTTTCACTGGCAGATAGCTGATTTTATAAGGAGTAACTAGGCTAGTTTTATTTTAGAATAAAGAATTAAAGTTCCGCGAATAAAATATTAAAACCCATGAAATCTAATATATATATATACCAATTATATAATAATTATTTATAAATAATCCGATTTCTTTTAAATTAAAAAATATAACAATTTTTTAATGAACACCATACCTATATCCTGCTGATTGTCCCCAATAAAGTTCAGTATTTTCGTAGGACCCTGTATATTAAGTAACTGAAAGGTTTTGCGATAGTATTTTGATAGAAGTGATTAAAAAAACATGAAAATGCAATTAAACTACATGGATTAATTAACTTAATCCATGTAGTTTAATTGTATTTTCATGTTTTATAATTATGTAGTAGTATTATATATTGTTGTGTGTATGTTTTATGATTATAAAATTTTCATTTTAATAAAACCACTGATACTGAGATCCGTCTCAAAGTATTCGTTTATCTCTTTACTTAGAACGGACAAAAAATAAATACAATAAAGAAGCAATTTATTAATAAAAATCCGAGCATACCATGTGTTTTTCAAGTAAATGAAGGAACGTAATTAATATTTAAACTTGTCACCAAGTTGTACAAACAGGCGACGGAACCCACGCTTAATAATAAATTCTGAACATGCGTGATCCCTTGCGAATGCTTCGGGCTTTACCGGCCCTCATGTTGAGACAAACATTATATGAAAGTATCAACGGAAATCAAAAGCTTTGCTGGAAGTATTTGTAATAAACATGACCCTTAACCGATCGAAGGATACATGGTCAAATACAGGTAGCACCGACCACTTACGAATACTTGTAACTGGTATTTCTCTGAAAAATATCTCGGATAATGAGTGGACGATGAAGAATTGGTTGTGACCGGTGAAAAGCGATGTGCTCGCTTAAATATTATTCCAAAATGTGCTTATATGACTTTTCACTTCTGCCAGAATTGATAGATAGCAAAAAATGACCGCAATGAAGGCAAATAAATAGAACAAAAATATACATTACGGCTGAAGGTAAGGGAAACGGAAAAGCACCTTTCCGTAATCACAGCAAAATATCAGTCCCTGTAGACTTGCTCATTAAATTTTATGGCAAATGTAAATTATTTTGTATGTTCTGCAGATAATATTCAAAATATGCAAACATTCCCGGCTCAGTTCATTTGAACGAGAAAGCTACACTTGGGTATTAATAATTAATTTGTTTTTGCACACACAAAGAGGAGTGCCTGAGAGTTTGGTGTCTAGCTGTTGAAAATTTAAAACGGAACACGCGACCCGCCGCCTAAAGGCGTTCTCAGTGGTTATGAGGCATGTTTGCTGTTTAAGAGCGGTTTGTGACACCGAACTGCGAGAGAACAATATTGTTTTATTATATTTTGAAGCTGCTTTTACTTGTTAACTTCTGACCTTCTACGATGTCTGATGTAAACAATAGTAAAGGCGGAAATCACTAGGCCCTTTTTTACGGTTAACTATAAAATACATAACAACCGTCATGCCTACGAGCCTAAAAGGGTTAGGCAGAGGGACAATGTCGCTGAAATTCAGCTCACCGGTGTATTGAGTGCCATGTTGTATGGTGTTTACTGAGAACTATGAGACTTACTGAGAAGTTATAATATTTACAACTTTATACCCCGCGTACTTCCTAAGATAGGTATATATTATATAGTTATAGGTTAGTATGTCACATCATCACATTAGCCAAGAAAAGTCCACTGCTAAACAAAAACCTCCCCATAAGACGACCGGTTACATGTCGTGTGTCGTCATTTTGGGGGGATTTGCCAGTACTCACCACGCTTGGCAAGCGGGTTGGTGAGCGCAGAATGGCTACTGTTCTACAGAAGGGACGCTGCTGCCCATCCCTCTGGCTTAGAGTCGCTTAGTCGCCATTTACGACATCCACAGGACGAGATGGAGTGGAGCTATATTCTTAATTACACGGAAAGTATTTATATTGGCATTCATATATTGAGAGTGGAGCGACGTGCATTGCGCGATCCTTGTTTCTTTATTTTATCATTTTTTAAATTGTAAGCATGCATAATAAATCACAATGCGAGATCAACCGTAATTATATTACTTAATCGATTAAGGTAATAACAAAAAAACTAGTTATTTTGTGATGGTGCGACTTCCATATTCATTGGAGGCAAAAACTGCTCTGCTCGTAGCATTTTATGCCTCATTCGTTTGGCTGGCACTTTTTCGTTTCCATATTGTTCAATTTTTTATTAGGTCGTTGCATGCATTAGTTAGTGAAATTGGGTAAGTTTGAACCAGAAAATACTTAACAGGCAAAATGTAAAAAGGTTCCCTTAAAATAAACGCAGCTTACGTCACTGTCATTAATACTGCTTTTTACAATTGATTTTAGTAAGTAATAATATCTTGGCTGGCCAAGCTAGAGGTAGGAGGAGCCAAACTGGTAACCAGTGAACAAAAAAATAGAGAGACGGGGAGAGATTTCCCTTGTGGTTAAAGGTGGTGCAGACGTGAGATAGCATATGTATTTTTTAATCCATTTACAGGTTTTTGCTTTTCGGATTCGCTGCAGACATCCTTGATTAGTACTTGCTTATCTCTCATCTGAAAAGGGATGACCATGACTAAGCCAGACATATCGGGTACATGATATCAGATTTGTACCTAGGAGCAAAATAAATAACGTTTGAAGTTCAAATGCTGAAAGAAAACAGCTACCACACCAAAATTAATTTTCGTAATAAATTTTACTATGAATAATGTGCTGAAACGGCGATAAAAAGCCCTCGTGTCACTTTAAGTATGAAATATACACATCAACGTAAATACTGCGAGATACTTGGCACTTGACGCAAATAGGTATACTGCCAAGTACACTTTTTCTTTATTGTAGTGTTGCTGTATCCTGGTTGCCAAACTGGGGTTGATTTCACTAGGTATTATGTCTGAGACTGGTTTGTTTATCGTAGTACGTGCAGCCATAATCTGGGCTGGCTCGTAGTAAAATGGCAACCGCACGGATTGTCATGCCTTTGATAGATACCCATCAAAGGCATGATTATACTTTACTTTACTTTTACACCCTTCGGATTACTCTTTATCACATACTTGTTACTAGATTTTTTTATTGGTCCCAGTGGATATTCGTCATGAACTTCCTCCGCCCCGGAGAGGGACGAAGGGGTATGCTGGACTCCTACCGGCTAAAACCACTGGGGCGGTTATCTTCGGCACCTAAGCGGGGGCTCCACGTCCGCGTATGACCACACTAGAGCTGCTCTACTTGTTACTACCTACAGAGTAAAAGCCGACAGTAATAGTACATTTAGGTACAGACATGATAAAAAGAAAATGAGACATCGCTCCTCCTTAGTCTCATGTCGGAGCGAGTTCAAAAAGTTTGTGAGATTTTTGTATTTCCGGCAGTATGTGCTGTAACCATTTTACCCACTTATGTGGGGGAATGGTTACTTAAAATTATGTTCTCCCATTCATTCCAACAGTAGTTTGCAAAACTTAATTCTTTAATTTTTTAGATTGCCCCCCAAAATGACCCCCGTATGCAAAATTCATTTATTTACGTTACACGTCCGTATTCGGGTCGCAGAAATCCAAATGTGTACCAAATTTCAACTTAATCAGTCCAGTAGATTAGAAAATTGGCTCTGACAGAAGGACACGGCAGACACACGAGTCATCCTATAAGGGTACCACCGTTTTTTCCCTCGGACGTTCGGAACCCTAAAAATCTATCAACTATTGTTTAACTACAATCGAAATAATAATGTATTATTTCATCAGAATTGTTCATTGGAATGTCCTAATGCCATTAGTATACTTTGTTACCATATTTCAATTAAATAAAACAAACAAAACCTTAAAAAAAATGTTTGAGCAAGTAAATCGCAATATATTTTTCTGCCCGTAAAAGAGCGCCTCTCCGTTTCGCGGTCGTGGTGTGCAAAATTGTTTTAGTCATAACTCATAAATAGAGAAGTTAAGAGGTTTGATTATTGAAAAAACCTACAAAGATTTTAACATTGTGATTTTCTATGACGTATCGCCCTTCATTTGCCTAATTTATTCTTCCCTAAAGCTTCTTTTCTGAACAAGATTTATTATAATCCGCTTGTAAACTTCCGCTGCTGTCTTAAAGTGTCCCACTGCAGGGCAAAGGCCTATTTTCATACGGAGAAGGAACGAGCATTGATCACCATGCATGCTCACTGCGTGTTGGCAATTTCAGACCCGTATCGAAGGGCATGATGAGGCTGATATCAGCCTTTATTAGAGGATTTAGATTATTAGAGGCTTTTACCTTACAAAGGTAAAAGCCTCTAAATTAAAGGAAAAAAAAACAAATGACCCGTATCGACCCAGGTTTCCATGTTTTCCTTCACCGTTGAATTATTTGATGTCTTAGATAAAGAAGGTTAATCTAAGACACCGCTTATAGAATGTGCCCTAACTACAGCTTAAGAATCAAATTAAGAGGATAAATTTCATAATCTTGCTGATGCAACGCATTAATAATGTAGTTTTAAAACTATATTGAATAATGAGGTCATCATTCATCATCATTTCAGCCGGAAATCGTCCACTGCTGGCCTTCCCCAAAGATGCATTGACCGGTCTGGGTTTGTGTTATGTGGTCATTAGTGGTTCTGCCATAATCTTGAGTTGGTAATCGCAGTTGAGTTGTAAATGTACTCGAAGGACGCTGCTCCTCATCCTCCGGCTCATCACACAGTCGCCTTTTACGGCACTCACGGGATGAGGTGGGACGGTAATAATGAGGTCTGTCTGTTTCAATAATCGAAATGTAATATCAAAGCAACGAAGACCAATAAAACTTTTGCAGTTACGGGCTGCAAAAATTTTGAGGTACATGACAACATATGTTGAGGTACCAATAAGGTACAAAATTTTAACGAAAAGATGAACTAGTTATAATTCCTACAACCAGGCGAAACCGACGTGGTTCAGCCATTCTGTGGCTGACCATGACTTCTGAGAATGGCTGGCCACTTTTCTCGTAATAGTTTTGCTTCTTTAGCGAGGTACAAATTATTTGATTTCTGGTACCAAATAGTACCATATAGGTACAAAAACTTGGTATTGCTCAAACTTTCAAAATCTCTCTTGGTCCAGTCATCCTGACGCTCACGGCGAATCTGACCAAACCAAAAGAGATCTCCAGCCAAGCTTAAAATTTTAATTTAAAACTAAGCAACAGCAACTAAGGGCTCCCCTGCTGGACTCGAACCTGGGGTTAGGGCATTGCTGGGTAGTACAAACTATGAGGAAAGCTGGATTTTAGATGACTGAGTGTTTACCAGGGGATGTTTAAAGCTACAGGTTCGGCACGGGCCTTACAAGCAAGGATCGGGGAGGAGGAAAAGAAAACGTATCTTGATTCAGTACCTTTATAAGAACCAACAGCCTATCAGCTCCCCTTCGAAAGATTTAAGCAGCTTTAAAAGCATATCTTGAAATTGCCTACTATTATAAGCATTGTCAACAAACATACCAACTAGCATGGAATGTGTAATTACGGGTTATAAATGAAATCGAAATAACGTAATACATACATAAACGTATGCCACTCTGGTGCCCTTTATTCAAGCAACTCTTCAAAATTTCTCGAATTCATCGGAAAATGTTACGGATTTTTAAAAGTTGCTCTGTATTATTAATTTATGCTATTTCATGTTGATTTCTGTTGCGGTCATTGAAGCTTGCTAACATTAAATTCCCTTAATTTATATGTACGTACGCATCAGTGGAAATATATCTTATCTCATCTTATTAACATCGACCTTTAATACTAGAACTAGATCGTTACGTAAACGCAGTGTTTATATAAAGCTTATGTGACTTTCCAGACCATAAAGCTACGAGCATCATTAATCACCCCCTTCAGCTCTTATAACCGATCGACGAATAACAGGTCTTTATTTTTTCCGTTTCACAACCAAAATTTATTGCGACACAAATCGATATGAATAGCTTGAGAAAACAAAAATTATACAACGAGAAATAAGAGAAGAATAGAATAAGAATTCCGTGTGGTGTCCGGATTAAGAATATAGCACCACTCTATTTTCTCCCTTGGATATTGTAAAAGGTTACTAAGGGCCTCTTAACCAGAGGGATCGGCAGCAGCGTCCCTTTTTTGGATCAGTAGTCATACTGCGCTCACCAACCTGCCTGCCAAGCGTGGTAAGCGCAGATTTTGTCAGTGCATATTCCCCCCATAATGACGACACCGTTATGAAACTCCTTTTTTCAACAGTGGACCCTCTTTAGCTTATATGATAAGAATAAGAATTAGAAAATTGCACTCTAACATCAAATCACTATGGCACACTAAAGGTCGCTTTGAACCTAAGCTAGTAACATTCTTGTAAGCATAGTTAATGTCTTAGATTTTCGCGATTATTACACATTACAATAAAACAATTTTAAATGGATTACATCGCGTATACTATTGATTTTCCTGACGTTTCGAATACTTTGCAGTATTCGTGGTCGCAGGATGACTAACGTCTAGGCGTCGTTACAGATTTTAAATAGTTACTTTATTTTATCTCGAACTTTAAGTCAGATTTTAAGTTGCACGTTTAGCAGTTGCAATTAGTTAATCCTATGGAGAAGAACCGACAAGAAACTCCATGATTTTTTTAAATAATGAGTTTACAATATTGAACTAGATATTAAGAACATATAAAGGTGTTCAAAACTTTATCAATACTTTGCTGAAACATAAATATAGCAGCTATACAGTACAAACAGCACCTCACACATAATTGGTTACCAGGGAAGCCACATGTGCAGAAAAGAGCTAACGCTATAATTATGTCCCCATCACCAACATAATCCCTAACTCTATAGTAGGCATTTTTATTAGAGTTGAATTTTTCCCTAGTATTGGGCATTGGTATAAAACGATGCCCAACACTATGGGGCTTCTGTATCATTGGAAACGTCAAATAAACCGATTGAAAAAATTACTACTTTGCCCATAATAATGTTTTCAACATGCTACTGGTGGTTTAAAAGCAAATTAGTAGTCCGTGTTTAGACATCCTAATATTCAATCTAAAATGCAATGAAAATGAACGGGATGGGGCTACTAGAGGGTTGTGCAGGAACACATATGGATTCGACATTCCAATTTACCAATAGCCGTCACGCGGCGCAGGTACCAGGTCGGCCATGCAGATTGGTCTGAAATTAGGGCGTTTGTAGGCTTTTGGAACTTCGCAACTAACCTGACCTAGTTGTTTCACGTTGTATAAAGTTGTAACAATTATATACATATGAAGGCTACCGGGCTATAAAAAGCTATGGCGAGAGCTACGCTTGGTATTTCTCTACGGCTATCGAATCAGAAACGAGGAGATCTTTAGAACTAAAATTGCGGAAATAGCTGAATTAGTCTGCTGAAGTAGCATTGGGTGTAGCACATAGCTCGTAGAACTGATGGCCATTGGTGCGGAAAGGTTCTCGAGTGGAGACCACGTACCCGGAAGATGTGGGGCGGCCTCCAATGCAATGGATACATGATCTGGTGATGGTAGCTGAGAGTCGTTGGATGCGAGCGGTATGTAACCGGTCGTTGTGGAAATCTATGGCATCTAAACAAAGGTTCAGCAGTCAACGCACCTCAGCTGATTTGATGATGACAATGTTATATATATATATATATATATAGATATATATTTCGTATGGTCAGTGGCCACCCTTGTGTCAGAGTTGTTCAAGCTGCCCAAAGGCCTCCCGACTTGGCTTAACGACTGCTGTCTAATGACAACAACCGGGACCGACGATTTAACGTGCCCTCCGAAGCACGGAGACGCTCAGTTGAAATACCACTATGCGGTCACCCATCCAGAGACTGACCGCGCCAAGCGTTGCTTAACCTCACCAATCGTTTAACGATAGACAATAATGTTATAAAAATGCGGCATACTTTTACTACACCTGAATTCATTTGATTTTATTTTGCCTGGTTTCTAATGCATGAAGCTATGAAGCAAACATCTAAACTTAATATTAGACCCGAAACCTTAACGTCAGGAAATAACAATATATTGATTAAACAACTATTATGTGAAAATAAACTATTATGTAAACTAGGCCTGTGCTTACTTCGTGGCACTAGTGGGCGGCTCTAGTGTTATCATACGAGGACCTGGAGCCTCCCTTAGGTGCCGAAGATGACCACTCCAGTCGTTTTAGTCAGTAGGAGTCCGGCATGCTCCTTCGCCCTTCCCCGGGGCGAAGGAAGTTCATTAAAAATTACCACTGGGCACAAATAAATTAATTAAAAAAAGAAAGGCCTGCGCCTACTGAGAGAACTTACTGTCGATGGATCATCATCATTTCGGCCGAATGAAATCCACTGCTGGACATAGGCCTCCCCAAAGATCACCACAACGACCTATATGGGCGTGTTGTGGGCTCATTGGGGGGTTTTGCCATAATCACCACGCTTGGCAGACGGGTTGGCGATCGCAGTTGAGCTGTTAATGTACTCGAATGACGCTGCTGCTCATCCTCCGGCTAATCCCTTAGTCGACTTTTACGACACCCACGGGAGGAGATGTAGTGGTGGTATTCTGAGCCGGCACCACACGGCAAATGCGTCGATGGGTACCAGCTGTTATCCCGCACTTTTTTTAAAGGATTATGATAGTCCATTCTCGTTCCATCGATGTTTCCATATTGCAGCCATAAAATATTAACGACTTTTTGTACTACTGGTTATCTTATTCACTAAAAGGTATGTTCCCGATCGCTCGCATTGAGATATTGTACATACGGCTACATATCTCTACATCTTTTTGTACAGAAATGCCAAATGCCAGATCAGTTTATACAGGACTTATATAGCTTGATATGTAGCCGTGTGTACCTACATTTCTGTTATATAGTCCTAAAAAGGTTATAGTGATCGCATCTATAAATAATCTAGATGTTTTTGCAATAATTACTAGGAATTTTTTTGCATTTTTTCTATTTTTATTTCAATTTGTAACAAGTTTTTTTGATATAGGTACGCGATCACTGTAATGTAGTTATGCAATAAATTTTACTATTTTTGTACGCCCCTATATAGTGAGCCAGCCCAAATCATGCGATAGGCGATCGAATTTACATTAAAGTACGGTACCAAAGTAGTAAGTAGTAAAAAAAGCTAATGGGAATACACGAAAGCTAAAATGTAGATACTAAATTACTAATGCACGGTGTGCTACCGTCTGACGCTTTATCTTCATCAACATTTCAGACAAACAAAGTCCACTGCTGGACATAGGCCTCCCTAATGATCGCCATTACGACAGGTCTTAATGTGTAGTGCGCTCATTGCCATAATCTAAGATAGAATATGGCAAGATGGATTATGGAAAAACCCCCCCAATGAGCGCATAACACATTATTGAATGGATTTGGCATTAAAAATCCGTACGCATTCAACTAATGTAGTTCGACTGTGGAATGAATTACCACTTCTTGTGAGACGAGCACAATCGCTGCCCATTTTCAAAAAGTTGGTGAAACAAATTATTTGTCACATTAACTTGCTATTCCTTACTCATTCTTCTTCATTATTCTTATTTACTATTTTATATTACAGGAGTTAATATTTTCTAGTACCCACATTATATAACAAATAGAATAAAAATATGCAAATCCTGTACATATTGTAATTTAATAGTAATTCTTTTTAAGTCTTTTGTAACTGCAACCTCGCTTACTGTTCGCTAGATTTATTCTTACACTTCCTTTCATTTCATTTCTTTACTTCCATTTCCATCTATCAGAATCATCGATCAACAGTCTTGTTAATTGAAGTTCAAAGCTATTCTGTCTGTTTGTTATTTTCACTTCCAGTGATTCAATCCTGTGACCATGCCGATGCTCACCCGTAAGGCCACAGCCCAAGAGATGGAGCATAAGTTAAGTGTGGCTCTAAAGGAGCTCAAAGAGTCTCGCATACAGTGTCAACAACTGCTACAGGAAAGGGACGACAGTGAAGAGGAAGTTAAGAATATAGTTGACAAAAACACTAGCTTGAAAAGGGAGCTGGTAGAATTACATCAATTACATCTAGATATCATTGATGAAAGGGACAAGCTTCAGGTGGTCACGGATAGTTTCAGTCATTGTAGTTGCTTATACGAGGAGGCTTTGCGGAAGATTAGGGATCTGGAGGATGAATTGTTTATTGCAAATTCTCAAATATTAAGCTTCCAGAATGACAAGGACTGTACTCAGGCTGCTGCAGCCCAACATTTGTATGAAGAATTAATTAATTCTAGTTCAGACCCTAAGTCTAGACAATCCTTAGTTACTATTGACCTAACCAAGCAGGCTTCTATTGTGGACTATAATCATACTAAAAACATAAGCCACAATAAAATTAAAAAATATATAAAACTCAACAAAATCTTAAAGAAATGTAATAGACTAAAGAAAAAACAACAACACTTCTGGAAAAATACTTTGTTAAGAAAGGAACGTGTTGCTCTTATTAATAAACTGAATAACTATCAAATTAAATTAGAGGATAGTAAAAACATATATGAAATTGACACTCAGCGCTTACAGTCTGAAATTAAGATCTTAGAAAAGTCACTCAGCTCCCTATATTGTAAGTATGTAACATCACAAAAACAAATAGAGGAGCATATTCTTGCTGCAAATCAGCTTGTTATTATGTGTAATAATAATGCAGACAGAGTGGACTCCTTGACCAGCAACCCCTTGTGTGGGTCCGAGAGTAAAATATCTCCCCCAGGGACGCCAGAGGTACAGCCTCAGGCTAGTAATCTGGGTGATAGTTCTACAATGTTGACAGGGAGTCCCTCTCATTATATAAGTGATATAATAGACATGGATATCAGTACAAATACAAATAAAACAAACTGTTATCAGACTATCATGTATTCAGATAGCACAGGCAAAGGTCTTGGGGGTTTATTAAGCAACAGCCTGGGTCATTCCGCATATAATAATTGTATGTCAGGCTCAACTTATAAACAAATAGTAGCATCACTTGTGAAAAAACAGTTTAATCCATTTACCAATATAACATTACTTGTAGGTAATAGTCTAAATGTTAAGAAAGCAGACATCTCAGACAGTGTTGCCTTGATGCTCAAACTAAACTGTGGTAAGATAATATTGTGTGCATTCCCCTATCTTGAACACTTATCAGAAAAACAAAACAATTTTATTCACATGCTAAATATGCATATGCACTTATTAGTAAGTCAGTATAGTGACAAATTTATATTTTTTGACACCAATAATTTTGTTGGTAGGTTAAAATTGACTGGCGATACTGTGTATCTGCCTTTGAAATATAAACGACAAATTGCTACGCTAGTAGCTTATAATATTCAGTCAGTCATAAGCAGTATGACGAAGTCTTCGATTACCTCCACCATAGTTAGTAATAGTACTAATAATAAGGTGGCGAACCAAAACATTTATTTAAACTTAAGTGTCTGACAACAGAGAAGGGTAGTAATTATTTAATACTTACACATCAAAATATTAATCACTTCTCTGGCAAAATCTTAGATGTTGAATTATTCACAGAGAAATATAATGTTGATATTCTGTGCTTAACAGAAACCTGGCTGAAGGCAGATAAAATGATATTTAGTGTCAATAATTTTAAAGTAGCCAGTTCGTTCCATAGAGTGTCAGCAGAAGGTGGGGGCTCGTTAATCATGATAAAACAACACCTAAAGTGTAAAGAGCGATTTGATATTTGCGACCTCTCTGTTGAACGAGTATGTGAGCTCGCGTGTGCAGAAATGGAGCAGTTTGTCATTTTATGTGTATATAGGCCTCCTTCTTCTAATATATCTCAATTTCTTTTAATAATGGAGGATGCTCTTAGGAAAGTAAAAATGAATAAAAAGATATTAGTTTGTGGTGATTTTAATATAGACATTCTGATAGATACCACAGATAAACGTAACTTTATATCCTTGTTTAAGTCATTTAACTTAAGCTTTTTGTTTTTTGAGCCGACTAGAGTGACACCCACCTCGGCCACGTGTATAGATAATATTATAACCAATTTTAAAATAAGCAATAGTAGTCTAATTAGTGGAATTCGTTCGGATCATAAGTGCCAAATTGTTAAGTTACAGTATAAATCAGTTAAGGGGCACAAAATAATACACTGTAGAAATTTGTCAAAAAAAAGCCTAGATTGTTTTTGTAAAAATCTAGATTCTAAACTCCAAAATTTAAAGACGGATTATGTTAATCCCAATGAACAGTACCGAACCTTATTTAATGCCATTTGTAACGAGTTTCAAAAAGCTTGCAAAGTTAATAAAATAAATTTAAAACCTAAGTTAACGTTTAGTGCATGGGCAACTAAGGGAATAAGATGCAGTAGAGATACCTTATATGAACTTTACGACAAAAAGTCCTACACACCTAATATTGCTTTTCATAATTACGTGAGACAATATTCTAAAATATTTAAAAAGGTTTGTGTGCAAGCAAAAGTTGCTTATATTAGTAACCAAATAAAAGAGTCGAATAATAAGATAAAAACCACATGGAAAATAATAAATGCTGAAACTAGTGATAGTAGGTTTAGTGACAGTGGAATAAATTTAAATATAGATGACAAACTAGTTTCAGATAAGACTGTAGTCTCAAATTTCCTAGAAAACTTTTTCACGAATATTCCAATTGAGACTACTAAGCATCTTATATCGTCTCCGGTAGCAGCTGAAGCATTTTTAAAGAAAAATGTCGATTTACGCGTACCTTTTTTTGAATTCAGTTTTGTTACACATACTGATATAATAAAAACTTTTAAAACTATAGCAGTTAAAAAAACAGAGGACTTATGGGGATTGTCGACGAAAGCCGTCGAATCTATAATAACTAACATCGCGCCAATTTTGGCTGTAATATTTAACGCTTGCATCGCGGACGGTATATTTCCCGATTTGATGAAATCTAGTAAAATTGTACCCATGTTTAAAGCCGGATGCCTAAATAATGCATCAAACTATAGGCCAATATCCGTGCTACCAGCCTTAAGCAAAATCTTCGAGAAAATTATATTAAATCAATTGTTGGAACATTTTAACAAGAATAAAATATTACATGACAAGCAGTTCGGATTCACAAGGGGGAGATCTACAGAGGATGCTGGATCTACTCTCATTAAAACAGTATTAGGGGCCTGGGAGGATGCGCATGATGCTTTGGGCGTATTTTGCGATTTGTCCAAAGCATTCGACTGCGTGGACCACCGCACACTCATTCTGAAACTTAAATACTATGGAATCCAAGGTAGGTCTATAGATCTTGTAACCTCCTATTTGATAAATCGGGATCAAAGAGTGGTGATTGATAACGTCACATCCACGGGCTCACTAGTTAAAATGGGAGTACCTCAAGGATCCATTTTGGGGCCATTCCTGTTTCTGGTCTATATTAATGACCTGCCATATATGATAAACGATACAATGTCAAACATAGTCTTGTTTGCTGATGACACGTCACTTATATTTAAAGTAAATAGGAATGATAGGTATCTTATAGAACCCAATGATATACTTCATAAGGTATCTGATTGGTTTTCAGCCAATAATCTTCTCCTAAACGCAGAAAAAACCAAATGTATAAAGTTTTCAACGACAAATGTGGCGTATATAGGAACACAAGTAAAACTTGACGGTAGAGCATTAGATCTGGTCCCATCAACCGTATTTTTGGGCGTTACAGTAGACTCCAAATTGCAATGGGGGCCCCATATAAAAGCACTGTCTGGAAAACTTAGCTCTGCTGCATATGCTGTTAGGAAAATTAGACAGGTGACAGATGTGGCTACAGCTAGAATGGTATATTTTGCTTACTTCCACAGTATTATGTCCTACGGTATTTTATTGTGGGGATCGGCTGCTGATGTTGAATCAATTTTTATATTACAGAAAAGAGCAGTCCGATCTATTTATAATCTGGGTTCTCGTGAGTCACTTCGGGATCTATTTAAGGAGATAAACATACTTACTTTACCATCCTTATATATATACCAAAATATCATGTATATACGCAAGAACATTATTAGTTTCAATAAAAAAAGTGACGTGCACAATTTAAATACTCGCAATAAGAACAAGCTTGTCTTGCCTGGCTTTAGACTTAGTAAAACCAGCAAGTCGTTTATCGGAAACAGTGTTAGGTTCTTCAACAAAATTCCTTCTGGGATTACCGATTTGCCAGAACTACAGTTCAAATCCTTGATTAAACGTGTTTTAATGTCGAAGGCCTACTATAGCATAAATCATTACATCAATGATAAAGATGTCTGGCATACGATTCCCTTCTGCACACTGCGACCCTCTGGCGCTGTATAATTTATTTTAACATATCTTATATTGGATATGATTGCAAGTGTTTTAACTTGCAATCAAGGGTTTAATATTTAAACATTGGAATTGATTATATTATTAATGTAAAATAAATTGACATGACCCATTTAAAATTGTATTTTTTAAGTTATTTACTTAAATATTTACACCTTGACATTATATACCTTGACATTTGACTTGACTCAGTTGAAATTACATAATTTTTTATGTTATTTACTTATATTCAATAACTTGACATTGTCTTGAACAAATTCATTTAAAATTTCATTTCTATTAATGTTAGTTTCTTATATTCAATATTATGACATTGACTATTAGTTATTGTTAATATTGTTCTTGTAACATTATATTATAATATTCATACGAAACTGTAAATGTGTGAGAATCATGTAGCCATTGATGTTATTTTTAGTACTTATATTGATTGTCTTTTGCCTGGCTGTATTGGTCTGTCATACTCACTAAAATGTCTTGCTGGCGGTGGTGTTGTGTATCGGGTCGTTCGGTTCCCTACAATATGGTTGAGCTAAGCGATGCTGATGCATGCGTCATGCTCGTGAACGAGTGCCGTTTGTTGGGACTGGTCAGCCGTTAACTGCCACGGCAAATAATTTATTATTATAATTTCATTGTGGTATGTTCCATCTTTACACATTGTCCTACATTTTTCTCGGTATATATATTACAATAAGGTGTATCAATCAACATTGTAATCTCAATTATTTTAAAAGAGTATCCATGGAGTTTCTTGCCGGCTCTTCTCCATGAGATCAACTATTTGGAACCGTGCAACTTAGATTCTGACGTTTCATAAGTGCCAATATTTGGTTTATTTGAAATAAAAAATTTTGACTTTGACTTTGACTTTGACACAAAATATTTATTTGTATACAGAATTTATTTATTTTATTGTACTAGTATGTATTTTAATCAATATAATGATTATGTGATATCAAATATGTACAACTTTGTACATGAACACATAAACTGCCCGTTATCTCTTTCCTATTTCTCAAATTCCATCCAAAGGTTGTCTGGAAGAGATCGCTGCATGCGATAAGACCACCCATTGTACATTGACTATTATGACTTGTTTTACCTTTTTCCGTTTTTGTTATGTGGTGTACAATAAAGTGTATATAAGTAAATAAATTGTCTATATACCTGAAGCACGATTTCTAACTAAACATATTAAAGACCTTTAGCAAATTCCTATACGATACACGGCACCGCCGATACAATGGATTTTATTTCAGAGCCTACAATTACTGTAGCTATGTCACACATGTTTCTTTTAGATATTATCGGAAGGTTAACAATAGATGCCATCCTCCAGATGACATGTCCTATCGAGTGTCAAGCAATGTTAGATCCCTGTCTATTTATTACACCTTGAATGGCTACTCGTTTTGGTGAGAAATGAAAAGCAAACCTTTAAATATTTGTGTTGTATTTTCTTTGAAAGTTAATGTGAATTTTTGTATTCCCAAAAATATTGCCTTCGTAGATTGTTAACATATACACAGTCCTAATGTGCCCTCCGTGGTGCCCGGATTAAGAATATATCACCACTCCATCTCCTCCCGCGGAAGTCGTCAAAAGTGACTAAGGGACTCTAATCCTGAGAGATGGGCAGCAGCGTCTCTTCTGTCGAACAGTAGCCCATACTGCGCTCACCAACCCGCCTGCCAAGAGTGGTGAGTACTGGAAAATTCCCTGCAAAATGACGACACAATTGTGGAAATCTATGGGGAGGCCTTTGTTCAGAAGTGGACGTAGAACTGGCTGATATGATAATGATGATTAGCCAGTCCCATGAATAGGGCTCTATATGAATAGGCATTTTGTTGCAGAAGAGACATTATTAAGTGAAACGGGTATAGATAACTTTGATGATATCATACAACAAAAACAAGTCTCCTCTAAAGCCCGGTTATAGGTTACCGGTTCTCATAGACGGCTAAATGATCGTGATGGCGTATTGCCATAATCGCCACGCTTAACGAAGCGATTGCTATTCGCAGTGAAATATTATTCGCGAAAACGTCGGAAGCTACTGCCCGTCTCTAGCAATAAAGCGTTAAGAGACTCTTAATACCCACTAATTATTACTGGTGTTGGCGTTGGGTACCGGGTCATTAAGTTCCCTACAATATGGTTAAGCAAAACGACGCTGACGCATTTGTCATGCTCATGAACAGGTGCCGTCTGTCTGGAGGTTAACTGCCACAACAAATATTGTAGTATGTTCCTACTTTAAGCATTAACCCATTTTTTTATATTTACCTAAATATGTCTTACCCAAGGTCACTCAGCGAGCTATTGAGAGAGCTATGCTTGGTATTGATCGAATCAAAAATGGGGAAATCCGTAGAAGAACTGAAGTGGCAATGTGCGGGGCACGTTGCACGCTGATGGCCGTTTGGGCAAAAAGGTTCTCGAGTGGACTAGACTAGGACTAGGACTAGAAGGACTTGATTTCCACAACGACCGGTCACAAATTCAACATAGTTATTATTAATTTGAATTTAGCTTCAAAAATTACACACAGTCTGATATTTTGAAAAAAAGAAGAACAATTATTACACATAATTGTGTAATAATTGTTCTTCTATAAGCTGGCTGGAGGCCTCTTTTACTGGCTGGAGGCCTCTTTTGGCTTCGCCAGCAAATGACCGGTTAAGCAACCACATTTCCCAGAAATGTATGCGAGAAGCCCAATAAAAAAAAATTAAAAAAAAAAAAAATCTTCTTTAAGGTTTAGATAATACATACAGATAAGCGGGATTGAGTTTTTGACTGGTATCTAAACTCCCACAGAGGACAGAGTCGTAAATACAGTTAGTTACATTTTACAAAACATTTTAGGTTACATACAGTAATAATAACAGTAAATTTATGTTGAAACGCCGATAGCAGTGTTTGTTTATAATTCCTCTTTGCTAATATTTTTGTTTCGTTATTGTATAATGTCGTAGAAGGAAGCTTGTCCAGTAGAAAATGGCAGCATTAAAACCGCTTTTGTAAGTACGACGTTTTGCGTCAACGGCAAACCTTGTCATCTTCGTTGATAATCGCGAATGTGGCTGACACAGACTAGGTAGTAAGATACTTCGTATCAGACGGTCGACTCGGAACATATTTTCTCGCCAATAGCAGACAGTTAACATAGAAATTGACACTTATTTTTTACTTTTTTAATAAAGAGGGTCTTGGTTTATGCATCGACATAATAGCCACAATGCCAAAAAAAGAGGTTCCATCGTATGTACCAAGACGTTTTTATTATTTTTTATTTTCTTATTAAGGATAATATTTACAGTGAAAAATAAAAAAATAATTAATTATTTATCCATTTATTTAGAGTATCTCCATGAGTATTGGTAATATTTTTTCTTAAAATAAATGTATCTACTTATTTCTAACTGACCTAAGATATTTCATTCAAGTTCTGTGACTGAAAGCCTTTTTGTAGTATTTTAGTGACATTGACGATAAATTTGTACCAGTGTCAAATTCCATACGAACGACCTTTCCTTCTATTCGATTGATATCGTGTAATTTCCTATATTTCATTTCATTCTCTGCCATACAGTCTTGGCTAACGCTGCTTGTAGAGTCGTCTAATTGGTATTATATATATCTAATTGGTAGTTCTTTGCAAGCAAACTCGGGCAAGGTGGCCCGTTTTGTGACATTTTCGGCAAACGCTTTTTGATGGCACCGCATTCATTAGCCTTGTGGTCATCCTTTCCACATCGAAAGAATTTCCATCTCAGTTCTTTAATTGTCAATGGTGACCTTGTATTTATCTTAGTTTAAGTGGGTGGAGTGTTGGCTGATGGGTTGGTTGTATTTTTTGTAAATCTGTTAATTGAACCAGTTTATTTTCGAGTGTCTGAAGACATTGCTGCGTTTTCAATGTTACCCATTTCTAAAGCAGTAGCGATTTGCACCAATTTAGGGAATGTAGAAGAGAATGACTTTATCCTGGAGAATTTCTGTACGAATATCACCGTCTTTATAACATCTTATTAATTGTAGGCAAAGTAAACTATTATGTTTTGATCATAGTTCTAACATTTGAATTCACTATTTGATGTAACTTTCTTAAGTTCAGAAGTATAGGAAATTACTGTTTCATCTTCTTGTTGTAAACGAGATATGGATTTATCTATTTAATCATCTAGAATCCTGTATCCTGGTTTGTATTTCTTCATTTTGTAAATTCGTTTCCGTATTTAGGTAGTATTAGTATTTAGATATATGTCCGTTCGGATTAAGATGCCTCGTAATGAACCTCGTACTCGTTTATATTTTTACATTACGATTCCAACATCCTCGCCACCAATTTTTTAAATAAAATATTTCACACGGAAAGCATTAGAATTTAATAATTTGACAAGACTGATATTTTTTCAGTCTCATGCTGTGGTCATGGCAACGTCCTATGACTGCCGGTAAAACTAAAAATGACGTCATTTCAAAATATACAGATGGGGGGGGGGGGGGGTTAACAGCAGGTACGGGGAGTGAGGTAGCTTTCATTTTGCATGTTGACTGTCAACCTAAGCAACTTTTTATATGTTGGTAGTTGACCGCCCGTGGTGGCTGATGAAGCCCAAAGGTCGTGTGTACGCACAGTGCAACTAGCCAGTCGAGTTGTAAGTGTAGGTGACGGAAGGCTTGGGACAATTCAGATTAAAACGTTGAAACGTTACGAATACAAAATATTTAAACTGCTTTTCATTCCGCGTAAGGTGCGACGGACTCTGGATTTACAAGACGAGCCTGAGCCGGTGTCACGTGTCGTGTTCAGAGCGCGCCACTGTAGAGTATTATTCGGCTGACCAGGCTGCACGGAAGGACCGAACTCACTAGATTGAGTCAAGTTAAAGTCAAAAGTTTTTTTATCCATGTAAATCATTTACTGGCACTTACGAATAGTCAGAATTTAAAAAGTTGCACGGTTCCAAGTCTTTGGTCCTATGGAGAAGAACCGGCAAGAAACTCCATGGATATACTCTTTTAAAATATATGATGTATTACAGTCTTAATATTAAACACAATATTATTGTTAAAAAAAAGAAGCTATGTGAGGATAATGCATGCCAATGTGTGGGATAAATACCACATATTAGCGGACCGAGGCGTGAAAGGGGCCAATGTGCAAGTAAATCTATCACCCGTAGGCCCTGAAGGGTTGGTCGGAAGAACCGTAGAGGTTTAAGCCGGTAGGAGCCTGGCCCGCCCCTCTGCTATTCTCAGGGTGGAGGATGACCAAGAGGTTGCCCATGTTACAGAAGAGATATGTTATCCATTAAGGGTTCAACAGTAGCACATCACTAATACACACCTACAATTTCCTAGATAGTTAGTCGCTTAATACTGAAATTCGGCAAATTGTACACCTACGTGTTCATGTACACCATACCCTGTGATACTATGACCACTCTTCATTTATGAACTTTTAACGAGAATAGTGGTTTAAGCAATGCTGTTAACAATTAATGTACTAATCAGAACTATTAAAGAGAAATGTATTTTTAGAATTTATCACAGTTGTTATTTTTCTATATAAGTTAGAAATACATTACAGTTAAATAAAAAAATGGAACTTCAGCTTTCGTAGCTAAATAGCTAATGGAGTTCAAATAGCCATAGAACTTATAATAATAACTTTCTCCGGAAGGAAGTCTCAGGTGTTATTACAATCCCAGCCTATTGTTAAGCTGTGATAGTAGTAAATGAAGCCTATATTTTATATTCGCTTTGATATAAATTGAATTCACTGTGATTTCATTGATTAGTACTAAGTGTTGATACCTATATGGTTTATGTGTGGTGTCCGGATTAAGAATACCACCACTCCATCTCCTCACGTGGCTGTCGTAAACGGCGACTAAGCGACTCAAAACCAGAGGGATGGGCAGCAGCGTTACTGGAGATGATTTCATACTAACTAGTAGTCCAGGAGCGCCAGTATAAAGACAGAAGCCTTAAGTAATATTTATGTCTGGGGAATACAGTCATCCCCGAGACGTGCTACGGTAATGCACAGGAGCGGCACCAATGCGTTCCCAGAGATCTTGGTGCCCTTTCGTTTTCTTCGAGACGGCTACCACGGTGGTTTTAAGACTGTAAGAATGATAACACTGACTTCAGCAGAGGGGAGGGAGTCATGAAGATTTCTCTATGCTAATCAAGGTAGGTACTGTAATATACTCCTGCTACTCATACTCGTTGGTACGAAGTACTGGTCAGTACTTACTACTACTATACTATACTTACTACTATAAATTTTAAATTTGATAGATTGAAAATTGTCTGACGAATATGTCAATTCGCTGATATAGAAAGACATTGTCGGGAGTAATTGTAATTCGGTCCTGGAGGACCAAGTATGAAAAATATAATAAAACTAACAATTTATCTGGCTCTGATCCCGAACTCCTCTTTTGCCATAGCTTCTTCTAATATTGCTTTTCTTCTATTATTCTAGTTCGCACCCTCTCCGTACCTACTATGCATATCACGAGAATGTGTTTTACTATTACTGCTATATTACTGATTAACTATGCTGATACTTATGTGTAGTGTAGACTGTCACCTTAGTCATCCTGCGACCATGAACCCTGCAAAGTGTTCGAAACGTCAGGAAAAACAAAAATCTTAAATATACGCGATAGAATCCGTTTAAAAGTGTTTTATTATAATGTGTAATACTCGCGAAAACCTAAGACATTATTATGTAGTGTAGATTTACAGGTGCCCTCTGCTGGTCTGGTCTGCTTTTAACAGCTATAGCAATCTTATTATAAGGCAATTAATTATCATTGTGCATGTGTGTATTTATCTCACACATAGGCATGCATTATCCTTACATAAGTTTTCACGATTCTATCTAATAAGACTAATATTTTCACATATTTTAAAAGATCCATGGAGTTTTCTTGCCGGTTCTTCTCAATAGGATCAATGACTCAGAACCTTGACGTTGTATTTAAATTCTGCAAATGGTTTTATTTTGATTTTTTGTTTGATAACATCTGTACTTTTTACTGCTATTATAAAGAGAGAGCGTTTGTGGGGGATAATGTCGGAAACTACAGGACGTATTCGGGAAATTCGTCCACCATTAGAAACTATGCTATTCCAAATAGACCTACACCACTTGAGCGAAACGAGGGCCGCTATAACTCAATAACTTAAACACTCTTATTAGTACACACGCATCGTGAATTCATATCTTTCGTCAGCGGATTTACGTTCAAATGATTTGTAAACATGTTTGGCAATGTACCTAATTGAGCTATAAAAATTCTGTACGATGAAACCGTTATAAATATAGGGAGGCACTACGAATGAGTAAGCGAAACTTTCTTGTTATTATTATTAGGATGTTAGGTTTTATGTTTCATACGCTTGCTGTGATATTCATAGCGAGATTGCTATTGATAAACTTGTGATTTTTATCAGTTCAAATGCATTGAATACGATATTTTTATGTCTGTAAACAAACCCACGACACAGGAGAAATCCTAGTGCGGCTGCAGGGCAAGGTTTCTTTTTAAAGTGCAAAAAAAATGAATACGATACGACCATCAAAACGCTTTGTCCATGTTTGACCATCAAGTCGCATGTACCTATATCTATGTAGTAAATAAAATAGGTACGATTTAAGAAAATGTGACAGTCACTTTACTGCTGTATCCAATTATTACTATACAAACATACTTATGTAATCTTCGGGAGAAGCAGAAAATACTAATGCCGCTTCGATGTTGGGTATATTGAATTAAAAGTGAAAAATATTGCCATCATGAGATCGTATGAAATAACGAAAGCTTAGAAATTGGATTTCGGTATAAAGTTGGAGAAATGGCGAACAAAAGTTTTAATACAATAACGCTTTTGGCTTAACAACGTGAGTGTATAGCTAAGTAACACAGCGGTGGTGGCAATCGGATTTTTATTCCTAGATTTAGACCAAAAACATTGGAATTTGCTGGGTAATAATATCTATCACCTCTCTAGGTCACAATCTATAATAATGTATCATTTAGAGCTCTAAAGAATATTTTTATTGCATTTAAATGCACATACGCAGCCTGTAGACTTCCCAATGGTCACTCTAATGAGTAGTTATATGAATATCCCTATATTGCCATAATTACCAAGCCCATAAGGCGGATTGGTGACCGCTGTTGATATAAGCATACGGGAATATGCTGCTGTCCATCGGCCATCCTCTTTTTGATAACCCTTAGTCGCCTTTACGATACTCATATGTGGATTTTTAGCCGGGAGTCATTACATAATATGTCTACTTTAAACGTTTCGAATTGAACCATGGCATCAAGGTTGTCGTGTGGTGCCGGCTAAGAATACCACCACCCCATAATTCATTCTTCCCGTGGGTGTCATAAAAGGCGACTATGGGATTAGGCAGAGGATGGGCAGCAGCATCCTTCGAGTACGTTTATAACTCAACTGCGCTCGCCAACCGGTCTGCCAAGCGTGGCGATAATGGCAAAAACCCCCATATGCACAAACATAAAGCCATTTCGGTTGTTGTAGAAATCTTTGGCGGAGATCATTTCAGCCGAAAAACGTCCACTGCTGGACAAAAACCTCCCCCATAAAACGACTGGTTACGTGCCGTGTGTCGTCATTTTGGGGGGAATTTGTCGGTAAGTACTCACCACGCTTGCCAGGCGGGTTGGTGAGCGCAGAGTGGTTATTGTTCCACAGAAGGGACGCTGCTGCCCATCCCTCTGGTTTTGAGTCGCTTAGTCGTCTTTTACGACATCCACGGGAGGAGATGGAGTGGTGCTATATTCTTAATTTGTATTATTTATTACGGATTTATAATTAATCATTATTATGTACACGTTCTTAGTCGGCACACGATAAGATAAAATTTATCTGTATTATTACATTCAACTTAAAAGATACCTACTAAATATACTTCCTACGGTTATCATAAACTATAGATGTCTGAAGCGAAGAATGGCTTATGTTCCATAGCCCTTCAATGGGACATAAGCCATTCTGCACTCACCAACCTGACTCCCAAGCATGGTGAGTACCTAATGGCAGATTCCCCTCAAAATGACGACACAATTGTGGAAATCTATGGGGGAGGTCTTTGTTCAGCAATGGACGCCTTTTGGCCGTTATAATATTTATGATGTGTACCTATGCACTTGAGTGCTAATGACCAGTCAAAGCTTTCATAATTACATCAGCTAAACATAGCAATATGAAGTAGGTACTTAGTTCATTGTTACGATCTTGCTAAGGGGCCATTACTGCTATACCATTATTCTAAGCTCTAACAAACATACCTAAATTAATTTCTTCATCCATGTAGTACCACAACAACAATCAGTAGCAATATAAGAAAAGAAAGAAAGAAAAGAAAGAAAAATATTTTATTGGCTTGCAGCAGCGTACACGTAGAAAAGGAAATATAAAAAACAAAAAATAACTAAAATAAATGCAATTAGGTGTCTAACGGAGATAATATAGCAGAGAATTTTATTTATAAATCCTTTTTATTAAAATATTGATTACCGCTCCTTAGTGTAGACTCTATCGTTCATTGACGGAAAGAGCTACTCACCTACCTGATAAAACTGGTGACTAAAAAGTAGTTAGATTTCGATATCGTTTTATTAAAATGATTATTCGTATCTATACGTATATATCTTAGTCTCTTCGGACTTTTCTCCAGGTAATACGTACGGCCTAATACGTACTTTCGTCCGTTTCGCCAGTCTTATCTCTGGCATTTTTTGTACTTTCGTCGTCGCAGCTTTTCCATTTCTCATTCATTAGGCACTCAGGGTGAGATTCAGAAACGAGTCTAAGCCTGAACTTACGCTTCCATCTGTCAAAATGCAAAAATGAATCTCACCCTTAGATATCGACGGGTCAAAAATTTGTAAATTTTCGTTTTATTACATAAAAGTACTTAAAATAGTACAATAAATAACTCCAAATTAAAAATAATATTCATTTTAATCAATTTACGCTGATAATTACGTCAACACCGTCGTCATCATCCCTTAAGATGACATTTTTATTGTACTTATTTACTTTAAACAGCTATGCTGGAAAGTTGCGTATTTGTAGATCCTTCGTTGTAGATATTTAGGTAGGTAGGTAGGTACGATATATGCGGCCCCCTGCCGCCAGTTCATGGTGGAGGGCGTCGGGGGTCATGGGAGCGCAGATTGGGGTCTGCGTGCTCATACCGAATGACCCCCGGGAAGACGGTGGCGCGCACGTGTTACCGTGCCGCCGTGTGCACAGCACAGCGTACAGCGAGACTTGGGGAGATCCTTACAATCCTCCCCGAGAGGTGCCTGGGGGGAGGCCTTTTTACATTCGCCTTCCCTCCGCTAGAGGGGGTGACCGCTTTACAGTCGTCCCCTCCGAGATATGCCTAAAGGCGTGGCACCAATGGGCGGCTCTAGTGTGATCTTACGAGGACCTGGAGCCCCCCTTCGGTGCCGAAGATGACCGCTCCAGTGGTTTTAGCCGGTAGTAGTCCGGCATACCCCTTCGCCCTTCCCCGGGGCGAAGGAAGTTCCATGTAGAATTTCCACTGGACACCAATAAAAAATAAAAAAGGTACGATATATGCAGGTATTAAATAAGTATTAAACTTATTGATTATTTGTATGGTTGTTCTATACGGCAGGCTACTTAGGTTGTTTATTCTTCAAAGAGTATTGATTTATACGCTTGATTGCAAACCCTTCAAAATGTATTAATGTGTCGAAGTCCCACTACTCCTACCACCTAGTCGTGTCGCTGCTGTTGTGGTCCTTTCCGCATCTCCAAATTCGTTGTCCATGGCACTTGCTCACCGTGCCAGATGACAAATTATCCTTCTCCAGGAGGCAGTACAGAAACACACGCCCGACAATCGTATCGTCCACGCCGGCGAAGATTTCGCCACTTAGCCATTCCAGCTGACACTAGCTCTCCATATAGCAACGCCTTAACCCTTTATCAGAGTCCTACTATGGGGCGCCCTACTGTTGCTTAGTTTGTAGTCATTTTCATACTCGGCTGAAGGATACTTTGGCCTTGCCATTTTTTGTCCGGATGATCTGTTAAACCACTTGAAGTCAAATAACGCGACATCCCTATAGAAAAAAAAACGGGTTGCACTCCGGGAGTGTCGACAGAAGTGAAAAATTTTATAGCAATAAATGTTTTTTTTATTTATCTAGACGCGTTCGCGGTCTGCTATATGTACATGCATATATGCACACACTATAGCTGCGTCTCGTAACGGTGGCGCGAGTCCAGAGATTTTATCTTATCTAAAAATATGCGTACCGCGCTAATATTATTATTAATTCAATATACCAGTCTATTAACCCTAACATGTTGATGGTGAGAACGTATTCCCTACATCATCCAGCGTTGTCAGATACCCCGATTTTCTGCCTGTAAATTTCATGCGCGGGACAGTCAAGCTCCCGAAATCTGGCAACATTGCCTACCCTACAACCAATGCAATATTCCAGAGATTCTAAAATGAAATCATTAGTTAATCACAAAACAAAACATTAATCGGTTTCCTCGATTTTAGATGAAAATTTCCCATTAATAGAGTTCAACGGATTATCTTAATTGTCTAAAGATTAAACGTATTGCGGTCCAGCGGTGTTGAGTGAAACGGACCGGCGAATGATATCTACAAATCGATATCGGGAAACTAATTGCACCGTTAGGTTATAGGTAACAGAATTATATTGGTAGACTAGCTATTACATATGAATTCATACACATTCGATTTTGTTTATGTTATATGACTGCCAAACCGTGTATTTTCACTGCTAAACATAATTGAAGGGGTTATATAAGTAAGTAAAAAGGGTTGACAATTTCACCAAAATTAAACTTTTATACTGAATATTTAATTCAATTGTCTATCGAATGGCTTGAATAATCGTCACTAAACTCATTACGGAGATTTTCAGTGCTAAAACAAACATTTACAACTTTTTTGCCTAAATAAAGAGCAAATATTTTTTACAAGGATCAACATTTTCTCCAATATAAGTTTTTAAACTGACATGGTCACTGACAATTTCTGCAATAACTAATTAAATAATAAGAACTGGTTCAAAGAAAGCATAATTGAAACTACTTCAAAATGTAAGTAATTACTTACAATAACACGAAACCAAAAAAGAAACATTTGAACAACTTATTGTTGAATTGAAAATAGCTTACGGAAATATACCGTGTTTAATTAATTGATTCTATATACTGACGTACAGCATTTATACGTGCAACATGCAGCCCTAGCACATACTTTTTGTTATAAAAAAACAAATTTGGGTTCATAAATTAAAAATAAAACACGCTAGCACACCCCCATTAATAATACACACACACGCGCATGTTCACTCAAACACACACACACTGACATAGACATATACACTCACTTCTTTAAATACTAATAGTACGATTAATTGTAATTCTTAAAATTCCATGTATCTAATTTTCTTTATGATAGTCTGGAACAAATGTATTTTATTGTATTTTGAGTTGGGCGTTGATAGCTGCACCGCAGTATTATACTTATAGGTATCATCGTTGCTTTTGTAAAACTTGTGTAAATCTCCAATTGTTCCTAACAAACATTTAATTAAATTAAATGTTTAACAAACATTGACAGCTTTTTTTCTTAAAATTGTCGTTCTGTCAGTGAACCCTTATTACTCTAACCCCTTCATTATTACGTCGGCGGTAGGTCCAAGAGTCCGACTAGGTACCGCCGCAGTGACAGATATTCTGCCTCAAAACAAATTTAAATTTCATACATTACCGTGTTCCGGTTTGAAGAGGACTAGCAAGCAAAATTACTGGACATAAGGACTAAATAACTAATGTGCGTTCAAAATAACGAGCGTAGTGTGGTGCCGCGCAGGTCTAGTCCTGGGTACCACTACAATATTGTTTTGGGCAGTTCGCTTGCCACCAGGCGAATGACTTGCTCGTCTCGTCATAGGGTTGTTTAAAGGAGCACAATAGGTAGCCACACTCGCCTTATAATGTCGTCATTGTAAGTACATTCTGCTGCTTACCAAGCTCATTTAGGCCCGTATTACAGATCGAGAATCAAAGCTCAAGTAGAACGTGAGTCGAGATTGCTTCAATTGAATATAAAACTGATAGCCGTTGGGGCAAAAAGGTTCTCGAATGGAGACCACGCACCGGAAAACGCAGCGTGGGACGACCTCCAACGAGGTAGACAGACGACCTGGTGAAGGTCGCTGGGAGTCGTTGGATGAGAGCGGCATGTGACCGCTCGTTGTGGAGATCTAAGGGGGAGGCCTTTGTTCAGCAGTGGACAACCTGTGGCTGATATGATGATGATGATGAATATAAATGTTGGACCTATTATGTAGAGCTCATTTTTGACTAACGCAATCTCGACTACGGACCTTAATCTGATAACCGAGCGTGGTGGGTAGGTATATCTGACGACTGTTATTGTATCGGTCTGCAAGACTCATATTCAGCAGTAGACGTTAACGACAGAGCGATAAGAACGGTGTACATTGCCACCAAAGTCCTATTTTTTTAGTTCTATCCTCGGGTTGTGGATATATAATATGATAATACCTTTCATTTCCGAAATCCTTAGGATCATCATCATCATTTCAGCCGAAAAATGTCCACTGCTAGACAGAAGCCTCCCCGAGTATTGCCATAACAACCGGTATAGGTTTGTGTTGTGTGCTCACTGGGGGTTTTGCCATAATCGCCACGCTTGGTAGACAGGTTGGTGATCGCAGTTAAGTTATAAAATGTACTCGAAAAACGCTGCTGCCTATTCCCTGGCTAATCCCATAACCGCCTTTTACGGCACCCACGGGTGCACATGGGGAGGTGGTTCTTAGCGGTTTCCACATCATGCGGGGCATGACCGCACAACAAAAATGATGCCGCCGGCATAGTATGTAAAACCCTATAGGTATGCACATAATTATTAACGCAAAATCCGCGAGTTTATTTTATATTTTACGTGATAATAGCTATTTCACCAGTTTGTAGCGTTGGAAGGGTTAATTTCATTATTCCTTCCGGATTTAACAAACTTAACACTCACTACGAGGGACATGCCTAATTGAATTCGATTTTGAGCTGCTTTAACACATTAATCACTTTTACTACCGTAGAGTAGGTCCCTACTTCCAATACTGACCTCCCAAAGCTATCTGTTTGATCCCTTAAATGAGTTTCCACAAGACTAGACAGAACTAAATAACTTTCCCCCGTAATTATGTTGGATTATTTTGTTATGAAACGTTGATAAAATAATATTCAATATTAAAATTTAGGACAAGTTTATCAAACTTTCCGCGGTAAAGTGACGAGCATCTTTTTCAAACGGGTAGATTTCATAGAAGTAGGGAAAGAAAAGTGTTAAGATATCCCCACTGATTTTCTATACCAGCGTATACTAAATCACAGCGAACACATAATAATCTAATAACTAGACCTAATAACCTATCTACTGGCAGCGAGTGGCAGTCTGGACTACTATACTAGAAAGACATAGTAATGTCAATTGTATATCTTACCACAATCATAAATGTGAAGGTTTGTATTTGAATGCGTTCTATATTGGCTCTATCACGCTCAAGCAGCTAAACAGATTTTAATGAATTTTGGCGTAGAGGTGGATTATGTTGTGAAATAGAACATAGGATACTTTTTATTTAAATAATATATTTTGGATAGTAGGCTAGTTTCTAATATATGTATCTTTATAGTTATTACTGTTTACTGTATATACGTGTAGAAATAATATTATATATCACCGCACTATCGCATTGGGTCCTTACCTGTAATGGTAGTTTTACGGAAGTAATAAATAATTAAATTATTTCTTTCATACTCTCGGCTATCGATACTTTTAGATTTTTGGTTTACCGACTAAATGTAGTATAGAACTGCTGTGCAGCTCATTTACAAGGTTTCATACCGACGAAGCTGGCCACCTTAAACTAAATCCCATGAGAATGAACAAATATTCAAATATGTTCAACGTACCTAAGTGAGTAAGATGCTTGTTTCGGTGGCGGGGTGTTGCACCAACCGCACCTGGGACAATCTCCCACGAATGACGAACGTGACGTGGAGAGGGGCGTTGGGGTGTACTAGGTACTCCCAAGACCCTGGATTGCACTGGTGACGTCCGTCCCTGCGCACCTGCTTGCGCAATAAGCCGCCACGGAGAGAGACTATGGGGAAACTTCCAAATAAAAATGCAGAAGACTTCCGTAAAGGTTCCTCAGGGTTCGACTTCCTTATTTTTTCATTACTGGCTACTTGCGCCTAATTGACTGACTGATTACTGATGATTGACGACTGAGTAACTAACGACTTACTGACCGTTGACTGACGCTGGTTTCCAAATCGCGCGTTATTTCTACAATTTTATGCTATCGTCGAACCCTTCAAAGCTCATTTATTTATCTAAAACATTTCTTATGTACTACATACACAGCATCAATTCATGTATTATGACGTACATTATTACCATACATAAGGATATTTATGTGTAACCATATACATAGAAGTTTCCAGAACATAAACTTGTCATTTACCTTACTAATCTACACTTCTGCTTGCATAAAATACAGCATAAAACTTATTTTTATTTATTACATAACCTTACTAGCATTAATTTAAGAAATTTACTTATTTATTTATTATTTTAAAACACAAAAATACATCCTTATAATTATATATTAAAAACTTATGTCATTGTGTATGCATTTCTTACCAGAAGCTGTTTAATCTATTAATTAGGTATCCTTTCATATTTCTATATCCTTATTTCACTTATATACTTGCCATATTTAAAATAATCGCTCTGATAAGAGGGCATTCTAAAACTAATCATAACAATATAAATCAAGTTTGAATCAATATATTTTTACCATAGAAATCATTTTTTATACACCTTACTGTTATTTACATCCAACACATTAGTATATATTACATAGGGACAAAACCGTTATGCACATTCAAATTACGAAAACCTCTATCACAATATTTGCCATATTTTAGAGCGACTTCGACTTCAGACTTCGGCTCTAGTAAAGGTAAAGTTTCGTCATACCAAGGATTAACTTAATATTCCCTGATTGGCTGCCCTTTTTACTATTAAATATATTGAAGCCAATCAACGCTAAGGATTTCACGTTATCAGTTATCTGTTATCTAATCTATCCTTATCACCAGTGATAACACAAATATCGATGTTTTTAAGCTAATATTCCTTTAATCTACGTAGGCTGTCATTTATGGGAGAAGCCTTTGTTCAGCAGTGGACGTTCTTTGGCTTATATGATGATGATAACATCTACCAGGCGTCCCCCTGTGCGTCACTTTTTTAATGATTGATTGTCGGTATATGTTTGACCTAATTATTACCAGTGTAGTTAAAATATCTGTTACAAGGTGTTACGGTACCTTATTACCCGATTTTTTACTTGTATACTGCACGGTGAACCGTTCTGAAACATCTGGAATTGTTCCCTGCCGTCTGAGAGAGGGTTATATTGATTTGTCTGAGTAAAGGTAACAGTTTAATTAATTCCTGTTTTATTGAAATTATATAATTAAGTAGCGAAATGCTCCAATTCGTTTGCAGGTGAACTACGACATTCCCTGTAAATTTCATAGGAAAGGGCTAATACACGTGGTTCAAAGTCTAAATTACTATAATCTTAGTCCAGCTAATAGGTAGCGATAAGGGTAAAATCATAAAAGAATAACGTCACCATGTTTTTATTTCTTAGTGCATAAAAACGGTGGATTTGATCTCATTTCTTCTTAAATACATTACAACCAACGGTAAACGGACTATCACAGTGTTAAGTTTTAATATAAACGGGATATTTCGTCGTATCACACAATTTCACATCATTAATACATTGCATTAACCAATCTTTGTGAACATGTCTCGCATCTGCAGACAATCTCTTTGTTAATTTTTTCATATTCTCGAAGTTTATAGTTTTATCATTATGAAGAACATAGTTTACGTCCATGGATCGTATTGCCTTCACAACTGTACCCCCGTACGCAATCCAGTGTCTCTCGAAATGTTTTCTTTCGTCTTCAGGGATGCTTATAAAGTCAGGATAGAAACCTAATCTTTTGTCTTCGAAAATATTTGGTAGAGGATTCTCTGGGATAAATAGAAATTCCTTGCTATCAACTTCGTCTACGCTCATATCGCTCCCTTTAATAGAAATATCTGATGACATTGAGCTGTTACTCTTTTCTGATGCATTAGAATTATTTCGTTTTACCTTTAGCTTTTCTTCTTTTATATCGCTCCCTTGAATAGTGTCTGATGACGTTGAGTTGTTACTCTTTTCTGATGAATTAGAATAGTTCAGTTTTACTTTTGGCTTTTCTTCTTTTATATCGCTCCCTTGAATAGTGTCTGATGACATTGAGTTGTCACTCTTTTCTGATAAATTAGAATGGTTCAGTTTAACTTTTAGCTTTTTTTCTTTTTTTGTGAAGAAGTTATCTATATTCCTATTCTTTGGACTGTCTTTAGTAGCTTTTGTTGGACTTACTTTAGTTTTGGATGGACTGGTTTTAATTTTTTTCGCAGGTGGTTCATCAGACGCGGTTGCTGCTAATTTTTCTAATAGTGATACGTCTGTTT
Organism: Diloba caeruleocephala; assembly: GCA_947459985.1. Taxonomy (NCBI): domain Eukaryota; kingdom Metazoa; phylum Arthropoda; class Insecta; order Lepidoptera; family Noctuidae; genus Diloba; species Diloba caeruleocephala. Next base: position 9,169,165 of record OX381617.1, on the reverse strand, counting down.
TTTCTTTAGACGTTTTGTATAGATGTTTAAGTTCTTCTAGATTAGTTGCTGTTTGCCAATCCTTGTCTGTCCTTATTCGGGTTACTCTGGGGAACCTCACTGATATGCCATCTGCAGTGTGTAAGTTTGCTTTTGTTAGTTCCGTTCCTGAAACAAATGTTAATATATAATACAATATACAATGTTACAAAGCGGTGGTAATACATAAAGTTAACTGCATAAAATATTATTATAATATTTTAGTCTATTTCTATTTCAAAATATGTGCTGTGCCGGCTACGAATAGTTCCGACCCATCACATCCCGTGGGTATCGTAAAAGCCGACTAAGGAGTTAGACGGAGGATGGGCAGTAGCGTCCTTCGAATACATTAACAACTCAACTGCGATCGCCAACCCGCCTGCCAAGCGTGGCGATTATGGCAAAACCCCCCAATGAGCACACAAAACACCGATATCGGTCGTTGTGGTGATCTTTGAGGGAGGCCTGTGTCCAGCAGTAGACTTTATTCGGCCGAAATCATGATATACCTATATAGCTATAAACTGACCCCAAGACAGGAGATGGCTATGACAAAAAAAAGACTAAGAATTTAATTCAATACAATTTCAATTCAATGATAAGACAACCTCTAAGAAGAAATGCCAAAAGAACTCAGGGCTACGCCTTTATTTATTCATTTTCATTTTTTTATAATTCGTTTTACAAATATCAGTTCACAAATTATTCAGAACACATTTTGCAGCTACACAATACAAACAATGCAGATAAAATAGTTACCAGGGAAGCTCCATTATAAGAATTAGAAGCAAGCAGATAAGAATTTACGCCACACGTTCCTATCAACAACATAGTCTTTGAATTTTTAATTTGTTTTGGTGAATTATGATAGAATCCGGACACAATGATGAAAATTGAGTCAATGTCAGCCAAAAGAGCAGAATGCAAATAAAGTAACATACCAGTGATCTCCCAAACAGGTTGATTTTTAGGGTCCAAGGCAACAAAATCAGGCACCATTCCCTTGTTGCAGTCCAACCAAGACGGTACTTTGTTGCTATCCTGCGATATTTTCACCATAAGTGGTGCAAATTCTTTCTGTAGTCTCTCTAATGTGCTATCATCGTGTCCCGTGTGTACTTTGGTGACTGTGACCCAACGGCTGCGACGGTTGTCATGGCAACCCATGAGGAATACAGACATCATACCACCTTTCTTTCCAGTACCTGAAATGGAATAGAAAAATTTTCATTTTATTACGGACTACTTACTGTGAGGTTAGATAGTACTGTTAATGCTGGTTTTCTTGAATGGATGGGTAGAGAATTTGTAGTATGTCTTTATCGGTATATTCTGTTACCTATTCATGTATCATCATTGCCCCTCTTATGCTTGGTATAGACCAGGTCCAATTGACGCGAACAAACTGGTTTCACTATGAGATTCAGCTATGCTTCTGTACATTCTTTGGTTTTCTTTAAGAAAACCATGATATTTCTTATGTCTAATGGGAATACATTGTTTCCTATTCTTGTGATTATTTCCAAAGAGCACAATGACAGACATTTTACATAAAGATAGGTTTTAAATTATATATTAGATAGTCCAAAAACTTGGTGGAGAATGTTGATATGCAATCTAACCCAGGAGAACATTCTCATTGGGTTTAACCCAAGGAAATTCTCAGTAGCCACCAGAGGTTTGAAATTATGCCCAATAATAAGCAAAGGCATTTACTCTATTATGTTGAAGTCAATATGTCACTGGAAGACAATAGTATGTACAATAGTGCACCTCAATAACATAACTCAGCATCATGTTATACCAGTAAGAGACTGAGAAGGGACATAGACTAAAGCCTTTTAAATAAGCAACCCATAACTAGCACATATAGTCACACCGAGTCTAGCAATTTTTATTTTATTTTGGACTAGCTGGGACCCGCGGTTTCACCCGCGTGTAATTTAAAAGAAATTTAGAGTACTTCGACATAGACTCTTGACATAGAATATATATATTGGATTTCAAGGGTTTTTTTTTTTTGCGCGGAACCCTAATTATTTTTCTAAAATAAAAGTAGCCTAAGTTATTCCTTATAACATCAGCTATCTGCCAGTGAAAGTCCCGTCAAAATCGGTCCAGCCGTTTCGGAGATTACCCGGAACAAACAGACAGACAGACAAAAAAATTAAAAATTGTTTTTTTGTTATAGGTACCGTATATACTTTCATATGCATTTAGTAAAAATGATGTTATTTTGACATTACAAACAGACACTTCAATTTTATTTATTTGTATAGATAGGCCTCCTAGTATTATAAATGTTTTTAACACCTACCAAACCAAGCTCCAAGAACTACAAGATCGGCTGTATCAGCCATCGCTCCATCAAACAGATAGTCTTTCTTCACTTTCAACCAATGCCTCTTGCCGGGCTCATATGTAGACTCTAAATCTTTCAGTACTAAGCCTTCGAGACCAAGTTGTAATACCTGTAATGTATAGAATGGAGACTTGTAGATAGGTTCACAAATAATTCCATTTCTTTTGTATTGACTGATGTGCTTCATTATATCAGCCAAAAGAGGTCCACTGCTAAACAAAGGCCTTCTCTATAAATTACCAGTTACATGCCTGTATTGTCAATTTGGGAGTATACTTGCCAATAACCACTACTCACTATGCTTGGCACACAGGTTGGTGAAGACAGAATGACTGCCATTTTACAGAAAGGATGCTACTGCCCATCTCTCTGGTAGTCCCTCTGTCGCCTTTCAGTCATCCACAGGAGGAGATAAAGTGGTGCCATATTCTTAATCCAGACACCATTATGGTTAACAGTATACTTTGGGTTGTAATATCTTAATTTGGGTGTATTGTATGTGGAATTCATGTCTGTAAACACACCCATCCAAGGAGAAAACCCAGCGTGGGGCAAAGTTAAAAAAAAAACCTTATAATATTAATTTTAAACATTATTAATTTATTACTTAAGCCAACATGGCTTTACATCATGGTAAATTACCTAACAAGCAAACAGGACAGGCTGAACTTCATAAGCAAATTTTACCCATCATAGGTGCCTGTTAGTGTGTGGTGCCGGCTAAGAATACCACCACCCCATCTCATCCCGTGTGTGTCGTAAAAGGCGACTATGGGATTAGCCGCAGGATGGGCAGCAGCGTCCTTCAAGTACAATTATAACACAACTGCGATCGCCAACCCGTCTGCCAAGTGTGGCGATTATGGCAAAACAGGGGGTTTTCAATGAGCACATAATCTTTGGGGGAGACTTCTGTCCAGCAGTGGACATTTTTAGGCTGAAATGATGATGATAATGATGATGAAGTGCCTGTTAGGTCACCAAAATGGACAAACCAGTTGGTATGAACTTTTATCTGCATTAATATTCTACTTAATACTAATTAATAAAAATGATTGAATTATAATTATATTATATGGATGGATAAAACCATCCATACATTCCCAATATTAATCTTTAGTTTAAATAAAACATACATACCTCAGCAATCATTTTCGCCAAATCAGCAGGCTTCTCAATTAGTTTCTGTTCAGAAAACATAACATGATTGGTCACTTCAACCATGTTCTTATAGAGGATCTGCCTTCTCTTCCTAATAGGTACATCAATTAGGACTTCACCATTGTAGTATAAGCAGTCAAAAACAAATAGGCAAACTTGAGCATCTTTAAATTCTGACTGCTTGTGTATACCCAATGTACCAAATGGTAATGGCTTCCCTGTATTGACATCAACCATTAAAACTTCAGCATCCAAAATTAAGTCTGTGCCTTTTGGGAACGCTTGTGGTAAATACTCCTTAAAATGACTGACTTTGTGTGACATAACTGGTTTTAGAGCCCTCGAAAAATATTTGAAGTCATTCCCTTTCTTATGCACTTGTACCCTTTCTCCATCATATTTTATTTCAGAAAACATTCCATTTGGACATTTCTTCATTGCCATTTCCACTGATTTGCAAGCTTCAGCTAACATTGGTAGCACAGGAGTCATAAGAGATAGCTTAGCTTGAAATCCCTTTTGAATTGCATCTTTATGTTTTACAGTACTGCTTTCAGACATAATTCTTTCTAATACCATATCAAGGTCTCGGGATGTTTGAAAGATGCTGTAAGCATCTGGATGAACTCCTTCTAATATATGTTTTGGTCCAGCATTTATCCGTAAATCTCCGTTAATCAACCTGATGAGCATTTTCAAGTCATCGGCAGTACATTTCTTGACAATCTTCTTAAAATGGTATATTTGTTCTTCTTCCTTTGTTAACTTTGAAAGGTCTTCTAAAAAGTCTTCTACTCTCTGTACAGTTAGTGTGCTGTCTGTTGCTGGGTGAACAGCTTTTGATTTTAAGAAGAAATGTTGAATTGTGTCTGCCACGTCACCCTGCTCTAAACTGGTTAACATGTCATCATGGTCAGTGTTAAATATTCTTGAGAATAATTTGACCAATTGTTTTCTTTTTAAGTTATAAACTCTTTTGGTTACTTGTGGTAATAGTAATTTACACCATAAAGTTAATTTACCTTTGAAGGAGTTGTCATCTGAACCTTTTATAAAAAAGTTATTGACAACCGCTGTTTTTTCTGTATACGCATCCACTCTAGATATTTTTTTACACAATTTAAAGAAGGTCATAAACTTGTCATCATCAGTTTCCACTTCTTGTTTTTTAGGACTTTCATTATTTTCAATTTTTGTAGAACTAGCTTTTACAGATGCAGTAGAAACATTTTTTATAACCTTTGCCGTATATTTCCCACTATTTTTATCAGCATAAAGTATTTCCATATCATTTAGTTTTTTCAAAATAAGTTCCTGGTCTTCCTTGCTAATGTTTTCCCAGTTACCAATGTCATCTATCGAGTCTACACGTTTGGTTGCAGGCCGTTGCTTCAGTAACACATTCATAAAACAGTCCAAATGATGCCATGATTTCATTTGTTGGCCGTCACCATATGGGCTAGCAACAAGCTTTGCTAAACGTAATTCTCCAGTGGGACAGTTGGTTTTACAACCTTTACATGACGCTCGTCCAGTTTTAGCTCGATCTACAAGAAAGGGTGTGGATTCCGCCATGGTTATGCTTTACACTGGTTATGCGGACATGGAAACAAAACACATGAAACGACATGGAAAAGTTACAACACAATAGTACAGACCAACATTTTTACTCATTAAATGATACATAAGTATAGTTTGGGTTAATGCCTACACTTTATTTACTTTATATACATTGGTACGGAAAGTCGGAAACCAAAACAGTAACTAAAATGACGAACAATGAAGACGATTTAATGTCAAATTGACAATAACATACAGTGACATCTAGAGTTTATCTATAATTGATCCTGACAGTTCTAGAGACGTGCACTTACACTTTTTTCAGAAAATCACTTAGTGATCAAACCATAATCACAAACCGATAAATACATTATTTATATTGGATCGAATTCACTAACATTATTATAAATCAGATCTTTTAACATTTTTACTATTAAAAATACTTTTAGTATTTACTGGCATCTTATAACAGTTCCAAAGTGGATTCTAATAGAAATATTAGAATTATAAAGGCCAGACAGCAGATAGTCTCTATTGACGTTTAGTTTACGCATGCGCAGTTCTTTCTTAAATTCAACGTTTCAATTCGCTCTGAGCAATTAAAACAATACACTACGAACAATCACAGTAAAATAAAAATGGATTTCTATGAAAATGTTACAGAAACAGACCCCAACGAATCATTCGCTTCGATATTGTTTTTAGTGTTAACACCTACCGAGGACACTATTAACCTTATATAAGTACCTACCTTATAGTGCAGCCTCGATACATAATAGTTACTGACTAGTATCTCATTACAGTTTATAATAAAGTACGTCTATTTTTCTTTCATTCTTTCATTCATACAATTAAGTTTTTTTTATATTGTCATCATTCGTCTAGCTATGAGACAGCTTCAAATTTAACCAGATGCGACTGAATATCTGTATTTTATACGGGGCGAATGCCATCCGATCACCGCAACTGAGATTACCGAGTTATACATATATGCTTGAGTTGGCCGGTTGTCAGAATTTACGGCTTCTGAATTCTGCATATAATGACTGTAAATAATTATATGTCAAGAGGGATTGATGGCTGTTCCCTCTGATAACATAACCGGAATGAAAGTATTAAAGTTAAAATTTATTTTTTACAGCATCCTCATGTCATCAAGAATTCAGCAGCGATGGTACAAAACACGGCACGCTAACATCGCCTCACTACCCTTCACCGTACCCTCCGAACACTCATTGCCACTACGAATTTTTTGGGAGGGGGAAGGAGCGAATTAGATTAATTTTTCAGGACTTCTACTTGTATAAATCTGCTGATGGATCTATTGAGTATGTATATTTTACTCTAATAATTCAAACTAGGCAATAAGATTCAAACGCCGTATCATTTAAAAAAAATCGAGTTATGTAAATATGTCCATGCATTATTCTTTTTTGAAATTTCGTTCGATACAATACTAACCGAATCAAATATAATATTGTAAAGGTCTGCCTAGTATCTAATCCATGTGGTGACCGGATTAAGAATATAGTAACACTCTATCTCCCCCCTTGGATTTCGTAAAAGGTGACTAAGAGACTCTAAACAAGAGTGATGGGTAACAGCGTCCCTCCTATGGAACAGCAGCCATTCTGCGCTTACCGACTCGCCTGCCAAGCGTGGTGAGTACTGGCATTGTCCGCCCAAAGGATGACAGGACGATGGGAAGAAGGATACGACATGTAACCAGTCGTCGTGGAAATCTATGGTCCCATCATCCCCTTTGTTCAATAGTGGAAGTCCATTGGCTGATACGATGAGGGCTGCCTTAATATTCGTCTTAAGCTATTTCACTATACTTTCCCAAAACACCATCGAAAAGCGAATCACATAGTTAGTTAGGATAACTGTTCAAATCTTAATGAAGAATTGTATGCATTTACAGTTGCACAAGCGTTGATTCGTTGCAAGCATTCGTGAATGTGGATGGGCGGTTAGAAAAAGTAGAGAATTTCTGTGGAATCGACCTCCCCAAGCCTATTATGTCGAATGGGCCGAAACTAATGTTGGAATTCCGTGGAACGCAATCTTCGAGATACGCAAGAGGATTCAAAATATCATATTCATTTGTAGAAAGTAAGTAACGATGCAACTGTATGGTAATTTTGATATTTCGTTAATATCTAATTAAAATTTACTGAAGTGTTTGTATCACTTACTTTTAACGGGTTGATATTAATTGATTACACGAAATAGCTTCGCTGGAAAGCCGGAACAACTCATCTGCCTGTGGCGTCGTTTTTACAGCCACGATTTCAGTGTTTTCGTTCTATGATAGGGTAAACTAATATTGGTTTTGTTCCTGTATCTTGGAATTTTATCTCAATTTATCCTTTCAAACCATGGATTTCACTATTGAAAATAACTAACCCTAGTCTTAAAAAGTTTTTATTCCTAATTGATAAGTGGTGAAAACCTTTTACATTTCGATATCTAAAAGTAGTTGCAATATCGAACTACTGTCAGTTTTAGATTATGAAATTACAACACAATTTCTTTCGCATTTCAGATTTTGGAATAAACACAGGGAGGCAACTGAAGGAGTTTCCGTGCGCGTTTGTGTATAATAGTAGTGAGGCACGCAACGGTACATTTGCATCCCCGAATTCGCCGGGACCATATCCAAGGGATACTGAATGTACATACTTCTTCCACGGCGGAGAGACTGAGAAAGTGCATCTGCATTTCACGAATTTTGATGTTGAAGGAGTTTTGCCGTAAGTTTACTCATACTTTAATGTTTAGAACTACAGAGTCTTTCAAAGAGAAGCGTGGTATGCTATGTTGCCTTCGATCCACATAAACAAACGTTGAACTCAAATTAATAATGACGATGGTTATTTTTGATTCTCATATCTAAGTAAGGTACTAAATAACTATTCAACTGGATTTATAAAAACATCCAGTTCCAACTTATTCTTTAGACGTTGCTAGCTTTTTATGAAATGGCATGTTGGTCTATTGGGGATTCCCCCGACCTAGATGCTGGCATGAGGACAACGAGCCTCCGAGAATCTGTATTACCACTGAACGGATATCAAGCAAGGCCCGGGTTGCAAGAAAGCTCTTTATATTGCTTCATCCAAAAACACCGCAAGAAAGTACATTTAATAAATGTGGCATCACTTACGTACATAGATTAGGTACCTATTCCCGGTATTCTATTCCCGATTACCTTTTTTTTTATTTTTATTGGTGCCCAGTGGAAATTCTTCATGAACTTCCTTCGCCCCGGGGAAGGGCGAAGGGGTATGCCGGACTCCTACCGGCTAAAACCACTGGAGCGGTCATCTTCGGCACCTAAGGGAGGCTCCAGGTCCTCGTATGATCACACTAGAGCCGCCCACTGGTGCCACGCCTATAGGCACATCCCTGAGAGGGTGACTGTAAAGCGGTCACCCCCTCGGGGGGATTGTAAAGGATCCCCCATAGCGTCCCACGGCAGCGCGTGACCACATGCGTGCTACCTTCTTCTCTTGGGTCGCTCGGTGTGGGCACGCAGATTCCCCAATCTACGCACCCGCGAACCCAGAGGTCCCCTGCCTCACAGCAACGGCAGGGGGTTTCAGGCGTGTGGGAATTAGGCGCCAGGGCGGTTGTTACCCCGGCGCCGTCTCCTCCTTCTTCGAGCGGGGTCGGCCCTCTCCCGATCCCGCTCTGCGGTCTCCTTCTGGACCATGACGCTCTCACAGAAGGAGACCACTGCATTCCAGTTTTCGTGCTCTGCCAACATAGCCGACACTACTGCCGGCAGAGAGAGATCCTGCCCGATCCGATCAACCAGGATCCGCCGCTCGGCGGCCCACGCGGGGCACGCCTCGAGCGTGTGCTGCGCGGTATCTTGGTCGCTTTCACAATGGTGGCATTGTGCCGTGGCCTCACGTCCAATCCTGTGCAGGTACGCACCGAAACAACCATGCCCGGTGAGCACCTGCGTCAGGCGGTAGGTGACGCGCTCGCTCCTTCTGAGCCAGGCTCCAAAGAGCGGCAGGACGGCCTCCACGACGCGCTTGGTCGCGTACTGCATCCGCAGGCGGTGACGCCACTTTCCAAGTGCGCGCCGCCGAGCTAGCCGCCTCAGCCTCTCCAACGCCCCTGGGGACGCGTCTTCGCCGCTCTGACGGAGGGAGCGTGTCTGATCGTAGACCCACGCATCCATCTCCGCCAGGATGTCGAAAGGCGGAAAACGCGCCAAGAGAGTTGCCGCCTCGTAGGACACCGTTCGGTATCCTCGTGCGATCCGGATAGCCACTCTGCGCTGCAGACCATGAATTTTGGTTCTGCAGCGCTGGGCACCTGACAGTCGAGCTGACCATACAGGCGCCCCGTAGAGGGCCACGGACCGCACAACCCCTCCGTAGAGACGGCGAACTTCCTCACGTGGTCCCCCGAGATTGGGCAGCAGCCGGTGTAGTGCACCCACTACCCTCTCGACTCGGGGAACGAGGCGCTGAAAGTGCTCTTCGAAGCCCCAACGACTGTCCAGGGTGAGCCCGAGGTATTTCATGTACCGGCCCACCCCGATTCGCGCGTCACCAACACGTATCCACGAACTGGGTGGTTCTCTGCTTCTTGGCAGTTTGTGGAACCATAGCGCCTCGGTTTTTTGAGGCGCTATCCGCAGACCCAGGGCGTGGATTTTGGCCACGACAATTGCCACTGCTTGCTCTGCAAGCCGGATGGTTCCCTCGAAGGACTCCCCGCTGGCCAACACCAGAGTGTCGTCAGCGTAACAAACTAAGCTGACGCCAGCAGGGAGAACGACACGCAGGACCGCGTCGTAGGCAAGGTTCCATAAAAGGGGGCCGAGAACTGACCCCTGCGGAACCCCGCACGTAATCTCCCTCCGCTTTACGCTACCGTCCCTACCCACGAAGCGAATGTGCCTATCGCGCAGATAGGCCCCTATGATGCCCTGCAGGTAAGGCGGACACCGATGATGGACTAGTGCCGCCCTAATAGCGCCCCACGGGATGGAGTTGAAGGCGTTGACGATGTCTAGACTGACTGCCAACGCCACCCCACCCCGCCGAGACACTGCCTGTTCCGACAGCGAGCGGACGCGAAGAATCGCGTCAATGGTGGACCGCCGCTGCCGGAAGCCATACTGACTTTCGGCCAGGTCGGGGCCAACTCGCGACAGGTGCTCAACGAGTCTTCGGGTAATTATTCTTTCGAATAGCTTCGAAGCCTCGTCAAGCAGGCAAATGGGACGGTATGCAGAGGGAGACTCCGCAGCCCTTCCTTCCTTCCTCAAGAGAACCAATCCGGCTTCCTTCCAGCCGGACGGGAACACGCTACTACGGAGGCAACTGGTGAACAGCCGCCTCAAGCGGTCCCCAAGAGACTGCAGTGCATACACCCACGCACGGCCCGGAATGCCGTCCGGACCCGGTGCAGTGTTGCGACTCTTTAGGCGGCCAATGGCTCGGCCCAGCTCCCCTTCCGAAACCCCTAACTCCTCGGCCCAGTCCGAGGCAATCGGGGGTGGAGAGGGACCAGGATGGTCCCGGACCGCCGGAAAGAGCGTTGAAAGTACTCCCTCCAGCAAATCCGGGGCCATGGTTTCGGTCACGGGGGGGACATAGGGGCGTAACTTGCCCACTACCATTCGGTAGGGTCTCCCCCACGGATACCTGTCCAGTCCCTCCAGGAGCTCGCTCCAGGACCGAGCCTTCGCCTCGCTGATGGCGGTCTGAAACGCCAGCGTGGCCGCCCGGTAGGCCGCATAGGCCTCGTCAGTCTCTCCGGCTGTGGCGCTGTGTCGGCGTCGGCTTCGTTGGTACCGGCGGCGGGAGGCCAGGCAGACCGCGCGCAACTGCGCGATCTCATCCGACCACCAGTACACTGCCGTACGCCGGGAGCGCCTGGCCCGGGGCATGGATGCATCGCATATTGACGTCATCGTCTCCCGGAACCAGGACGCTTCCTCCTCCGGATCGGGCAAGATCCCTTGATCAACCTCTGGCCAGGCCGCGACGTTGGCAGCTGCGACAAGCAACTCGCTATCCAGCTGTGTGAGGGCCCAACGCCGCGACCGTGGGCTAGGACTAGAACGGCTCGGGCAAGGCGTGCGGAGGGCGACGTCGAACATTATGTGGCGGTGGTCCGAAAGTGTGACCACCTCCTCCGCTACTCGCCAACCCGACACCATGCGGGCCACAGAAGGAGCCGCCCATGTCAGGTCCACGACCGACTCCCCCTGCCACCGAACGCAGGTGCTAACGGACCCCCGATTCAGCAATCGGAGGTCAAGTGACGCCGCCCAGTCTTCCATTATCCTCCCCCTCGGCCCGTCCCGACGGTTACCCCAAGCTCTAGAGTGAGCGTTGAAGTCCCCCAGGACGAGCACTGGACGGGGCGAGCACTTACAGCGAATGCTGCGTGCCAACCCGTCCAGGTATCCCTCGAAGTCGGCGAGAGACACGTTGGGGGAGACATAGCAGCCCACTACTGCCAGAGGTCCCCACTCTACTACGACGAAGCCCTGCCCCCTGTCTAACAGGGAGCAGGGCGGCTCACCTTCGGCTCCAGACCAATAGATGGCGACGGAGTCCCCGGCGCCCCCGAACCAGCGAGGATGTTCTTGGACGCCGTAGGGCTCCGCCACAACCGCCAAGGCAACCGACCACTCCGCAACAGTCTGCAGCAACAGATTCTGCGCGTTGCGGCAGTGGTTTAGGTTGCCCTGGAGGACCTTTAATTGGCCTCCATCGCCTCCGGTGAGCCGGAGCGTGCAACCGGTGCCGCCGGCGCAGACTTCTTCAGCCCCTCGGCCGAGGCAGGGGGACCTGGTTTTCCCCTCCTGCTCTTCTGGGCTGCACAAGATTTGCAGCCCAATCGGTGCTCGGCCGGAAGGCCAAAGTCCGCACACAGAGGGCAGTTTTTTGTCTGCGCCTGGCATTCCCGAATTTTGTGGCCCTGGCCGCCACATCCGTAACACCGGTCGCTCCGGTCAACCCCCCCATGTATGGTGCACCGGAGGCGCACATGCCCGAGTTCGAGGCATCGGAAGCATTGTAATGGCCGTGCCGCCAACACCTCGACCCTGGCCGACGTCCAACCGACGCAAATACGGCGGGTAGACGCCAGCTTCTTGGCCGCCTCCAGTGGGATCCGGACCCAGACCGTGCCCAAGGACATCGGTGAGCGGCGAATTTCGCCCACCCTTACATCCTCGGGCAAACACGCCGTCGCAGCCACTATGGCATCTGCGATCTCCGCTTTGGTAACGGCGTCATCCAGGTCCAGTACCCTCAACTCCGCCATTTTTATCGGACGTGCAATATGCACGTCAAATATGGGGGTGAGCACCTCCCGCATTTTGCGTGCCAGGCTATCGGCCTTGGCGCCACATTCCCGATTACCTAATCGAATTTTTTTTAATGTATTACACCTGTAATACATTAAAAATTGGTATACACTTATTAACATGAATGTCGCTTACGTCTTTATTATATGAAAAAGGAACTATGTGTGTTGTTCTTAAGAAAAGTTCGCCAACCTTCAAGGACGACTGCAGATCAGTCTCACTCCACAAGTTGCTTGTGTGGATCGTTCGTCACAGTTCTTCACAGAAGACTCGACAAGATCCAATCGGCAAAATGAGACGGATTTTGAAATGGATTCTAAACCCAAGTCCAAGCCCAAGTGTTTAAGCAGATGCTTGCAAGTGTTGGATGGGGCATGAGCGTAAGCGCCGACTACGTCTCTGCTCTGGGGGGATTGTAAAGCATCCTCTCCCAATCCCGCTTTGCTTTGCTCCTTCCGGAGCATGACTGTCTCACAAAAAGACCACAGCACTCAATTTCGTTGCTCTGCCAGCATAGTTTCGACACTACTGCTGGCAGAAAGACATGTTGCCTGGTCCAGTCGACCAGGATCTGCCGCTTGGCAGTCTACGTAGGGCACTCTCTGAGCGTATGCTGTCCGGTATCCTAAACGTCTCTAACGGTAGTGGCACTGTGCCAATACTCCACGTCTTATCCTGTGTAGGTACACACCGAAACAACTGTTACTGGTGAATACAAGACGGCCTCAAGCGCTTTTGCACGTACTGTGGCAGCGGCTCCAATGCGCGCTGCCGAGTTAGCCTTCTCAAAGTTCCGAGCGCATCTGAAGCCCCCCTTTACTGCTCTGGCAGACTGCGTGTATGGTGATACGTACCACTATGTATCCATCCCCGCCAGGATACGCCACCGAATAGCGGAAATCGAGCCGATTGAGTTACCACCTCTAAGGAACCCGTCAGGTATCCTCGTGCCATCCGTATAGCCAGTCTGCGCTGCAGACCGTGAATCTTGGTTCTGAGAATTAAGGTGACCAAACAGGCACCCCGTAGAGGGCTACGGACTACACGATTCCCCCGTGGAGACAGTGAACTTTCTCTCTCGGTCCCCCGAGATTGGGCAGCAGTTGGTGAAAGGCACCTTGGAAGACCTAGTGACTGTCCACCTTGATCTCCAGTTATTTCATGTACTGGCCCACACTGACTTAAGCGTCACCAACGCGTATTCACGACTGAGTGCTTCTCTGATCCATGGTGGTATATGGAACCGTAGCGCCTCGGTTTGTGAGGTGCTATCCGCAGCCCCAGATGTGTATTTCGGCCACAACTTGAGCCTTCAGTTGGCCAACGGCTTGGTACAACTCCCCTTCCACAATTCTCAATTCCTCAGCCCATTTGTAGGCAATTGAGGGTGGAGCGGGACCGGAACTTGCGCGGGCCGTCTATCTAAATAAAAACTTGTTTCAGTTGCTCTATCAACCCCTATCACAAACGCTGCCGCTGATCGTGTTATCAGCTTATTTGACGAACTTTGGTCAAAAAGTCGTAATCGTCATAATTTGTAGCACACACTAGGTGTGCACCTCCTCTTCAAATAAGCAGATGATTTGTACATTTCTATTTTAGCGTAGCAGTGCCTACTCTGTATGCTCACACTTAAATTTAAATGTTTACTCCATTTTTATTAGTGAAGACTTGTTATTGGCTTTCCGTTGACTAATTTTGTGTTATTTAAGATTGATTTAGCTGTAAGTCTTCCATGCTTTAATTGAATAAATAAATAATTAAACTCGTGTTAAATCTGAAAAATAGGTGTGCACTTTCAAATACACATGTAACGAGTTTTATGGTTTCATCATCTCTAATAAAAACCTGCAAGCTGCTCGCTCTGTCAAAAAATACAACTTTAAAGAAAAATAAATATTTGGCCAAAATAATTGTTATGATAGTGAAATTTCATTTTATTTTTAAGAAGTATCTTTCTAATAATAAACATTTGATTTTCATTGCTTTCTTTTTTGTAAATCCCACATTTGTGATCGACTGAGTGGACAACCCTAGCCAGGACAGGCTCCGACGCCCGCCGCAGTTAGTTGTTCGGTGGCAGTTAGTTTAAGCTGCGCGTCCACCATAGATTATACAGATAGCGTCCACTGGCTTGGCGTCGGTCGTACGGACCGTCGGCATCAGAGCCTTGCTGACGCGCGTCAGTACTTTTGCTTTGTAAAAATGCTGACGTTCGGTGTGGATTTGCCGATTTACTGATTCAGTTCTATGGAAAAATACAAACCAAGAAAATCCGTACGCTTCGCACGCTCCAATACCGAGCCAGTGGACACGCAGCTTTATGCTTCGGCTGGCAGTTGTGCCCTGCGCGGCGACTCACAAGGAAATAGGCAGCGTTACCGAATTTTCAGTACACTATACAATATACATATGTACATATATATATGTACTGCCGTTCATATGTATTGTAGCGAAAAGTACTAGGTGTTTTTATTTAATAACCCGGTGGAAATACATCATGTAGGTACTTCCTCCGTCCCGGGAAAGGTTGGAAGGGCAAGCCGGTCTTCTACCGGATAAAACACCGGAGCCGTCATCTTCGGCGCCGAGCGGTTGTTAGCCCAGCACCGAATCCGTCTTCTCGGAATGGGATCAGCCTTCTCCCGATCCCGCTCTGCGGTCTCTTTCTGGAGCATGACACTCTCACAGAAGAAGACCACTGCACTCCAATTTTCTTGCTCTGCCAACATAGCCGACACAAATGCCGGCAGATAGAAATCTTGCCCGATACGATCAACTAGGATCTCACGCTCGGCAGCCCACGCAGGGCGTCAAGCGTGTGCTGTGTGGCATCCCAGTCGCTATAGAGTAGCACCGTTCCGTGACCTCGCGTCCTATCCTGAGCAGGTACGAACCGAAACAAGAGTGACCGGTGAATGCCTGCGTATTCGTATAGGCGGTAAGTGAAGCGCTCGCTTCTTCTGAGCCAGGCTCGGAAGAACGGCAGGACGGCCTCGACGTCGCGCTTATTCGCGTACTGCACCTAAGGCGCTCTCGCCATTTCTCGAGTGCACGCCGCCGAGCCAGTCGCCTCAGCCTATGGAACGCAGCTGGAGGTGCGCTTTCACCACTCTCGCAGTGGGAGTGTGTCTGGTGGAAGACCCATGCATCCGTCTCCGCCAAACTAAAAGTACCCTTCAATGTTAAAGCTTTTAGATTCTGCGGCTAATGACTACTTGGCCAGGCTGGACTTAGCGCCTAGTGCAAACTGTAAAAGCTTTTAATGACGTATATATTATATGAGTACTCACCCTCAGTACAATCCTATGGTGCGGGAGACAGGTGGATTTAAAGTATTTTAAAACTCTGCTTCTATCTGTTGAAGTGTTGAACCCGCACTAAGTAAGTACGTTACGTATTTTACGTTATTCGATTTTGATTCGCGCTAATCTTGCATTCACGCTAAGCAAGCGCGAAGTGACTATGAAACCGGAATGGTCAGCCTGTGGCTGGATTGGTTTATCCTGGCAGTACGCGAGGGAGAGGAAACAATAGGTGCAACATAATATTATTAAAAGCACGTTACGCCGCAGGAGTCCTATTCCTGCTTGGGGTCGTACGCGTGTTATGTGAGGCCTGACCAATCAACATATCACAAAGTATTATCCCCCTGGATCCGCCCATGCAAAGACCGTAAAGTGCGAAAGTACTCCCTCTAGCAAATCTGGAGCAACTTGCCCACTAACATTCGGCAGGGTCGCTCCCACGAATCCAAGTCCAGTCCCTCCAGGAGCTCAATGCAGGTCCGAGCCTTAGCCTCGTGGATGGCGCTTTGAAGTGTCATCGTGGCCAACCGGTAGGCCCGATAGGCCATGACCGTCACTCCGGCTGAAGCATTTCATACAGGCAGACCATGCGCAGCTACGCCATCTTTTCTAGCCACCAGTATACCGTCGTACGCTTAGAACGCATGGCCCGGGCATGGATACGTCGCAAATCGACGTCATCGCCTCCCGGAAACAGGACGCTTCTTCTGGATCTTTTCCTTGTCGCTGTAGTAGGATGGACTGTGCTACGGAGCCAGTAAAAAAATGTTTTTATTACTCGCCAATGTCAGTTCATGATCGCCATTTCATTGATACGTTAGACATACATCGATACTTTTATCCTCTTCCGACATCCCTACTGCAAACTAAACGCGTGGCGTGGGTAACTCATGGACGCGGTAGCCATAAATCCATAATTCCGCCAACGCCCTTTGATCTGTGTTGGAACACCGACAAGTCCCGGATTGGGCGCCAACCAACAACATAATTATGGGCCAATTCTACAATACCTACCAAGGTGACGATAAACCCCACTCTACATGATGGCCATTAGCATTCGCCACAACAACTGGCATATATATTAGCCATCGTGAACAGGAGCCATAACACTAATATTTATTATACTAAGTATACCTGTTGCAGATGCGAAGCAGTGTCGGCGAGTGATTATGTCGAATTTTCAAACTATATGACTGAAGACAATAGATTCGGTAGATATTGTGGACAAATGAAAGAGTTCCACGTAGAATCTGAGAGGAATTTCTTTAAAGTTACATTTAGGTCCAACGACCGCTTAGATGGTACAGGTTTTAAGGCAATCTATCAGTTTTTAGAAGCCAATGATGAATACCGAGCTCCACCGGTACAGGATAAGGCTTCAAGTTCTTTATGTAAGTATCCTCGATTGCGCATTTAGGTATAAGACATCATTTTTGATTCGTTGGTGGGCTAGGAGCAATCAACATATTAAAAATACTTGAAATAATGAAATCGGTGTATGCTTTAACCCCTAATTCACTACCTGACAAAAAGTAGGTAATGTAAATAAATACCTTCTATGAGTCCCAAGTATTAACTACCATATTTGATTGGTTAATTTTATTGAAATAAAACATTTTTTTCTAAATCAATCTTTATTAATTATAAGATTAGCTCATTAATTATGAAAATAAACTATAATTTACATCACTACTATTGATATCGCTTTCTTATGCTCAACTTACATTTTGTATGGTAAATAACAGTTTGATTTCAAGGTACCATGATAATCTATATCAAAAGCAGACACTAAGAAAAGAAAAAGGTATTTTCTTGAAAAATTTAATTATGACATCCGTATAGTGTCCGGATTAAAGTTATAGCACTACTCCATCTCATCCTGTGGATGTCGTAAAAGGCGACTAAGGGATTCTAAACCAGAGGGATTGGCAGCAGCATCCCTTTTGTGGAACAGTAGTCATTCTGCGCTCACCAACTCGCCTGCCAAGCATAGCGAGTACTGCTAAATTCCCCCCAGTATGATGACACAATTGTGGAAATCTATGGGGGAGCCCTTTGTTCAGTAGTGGACGTTGCATGGCCAATATGATGAATTATTTTTCATCGGCTAAAATCAGCATGTGTTCAGATCAAAATAAGAAACACGCATGGCACAAATTCAGCATTTTCTTATGTATGTTAACCTTCTTCGTATTAAGACCTTTTTCCAAAGTAAATGACCTTCTTCAAGTAGGCTTATGGCGATTTGTAGGCGCCATAGACATTATTTTTTGTACTCATAACTACTTCCATCATTTTGCATCATAGGATGGTCTCCTAGTGAAGCACAATCATAGCAGATTGAAAAATATATTATTGAGTACACAAACACCCTCTACAAACTCTTAGAAGCAAATGAATATATAACAAACTGCAGTTTCATTCGAATGTAATTTATTCGACTGATTTTGCGCAGTGTAAATAACGCTCGTCTGGCCTCTGGGGGACTGTTTTGTAATCCACATATAAGTATGTCAAGCTAAAATGTATTTTCTTTCCAGGTATATTTGAACATTTTCTAATGCTGATCATCCTTGCAATAACGCAGCTGCATCATCAACTATATCATTAAATAAAGTGATATTAGATTAAATATTATATTAGTCTGTAATCCTGTATATTTTGTATAATAGTATGTGCCATACACCTGTAATTACGTAGATATGCAATATTTTCTATAAAATCGCGTTTTATGTTTTCCTCTATTAACAAATAAAAGCAATATCATGCGAGACACAATAAACATTTATTCATAAAGGCACGTCGTAAAATAAAATATTTGAATTAATTGTGTTTTTTATTGTTGAATATTGGTCTAATAATAGATCACCCCTCTACATATAAGAGGCCGTAATAGTCAATAGAATAGTATTCCCTCTCATTTCAAATTCCAATTACTGGCATTTATGAAACAACAGAAAGTTCAAGTAGAGGTCGGTTGAGACCAATGATAAAATCTAGAAAAAAGGATAGAATCTTGGAGACCGCTGTAGCAAACATATAAACTAAACATGCGCAAAACAGCACAGCACACAAACAGCACACAAGCGCATGGGTAATGTTAATACACTTTATAATTCTTTATTTTCTCGGAGCAGCGTTCACTAGGGAATATAAATATGACAGAGTTAGCAGGCCACTCAGCAAATGGTGGCACCAATCAAATGGTTTCACATTGCGTGTACCGACAATATTACAGTCAGTCTTGTTTAGTGTTGACTCGAAGTTTACGACTTCGACTTTTGTCTCCTACTTTGTCCTTTCATTTCGAGAGCAGTGTAGTCAATAATAGTAGTCAATGTATTATGATTTAAAATTAGTAATCATGGTAATTCGGCGGCAACTAAAGTCCCGATTAATAAGTGCCTGTAAATGGTTTTACATTAATGAAAATATTTTTATCTTGTCTTCCATTCAAGTTAATACAATAGGTATTAGGTCCGTGTAATCTCCGGATTAAAAATATTGCTCGACTCCATCTCCACCCGTGGATGTAGTAATAATCTTTTTTCTTTCTTTTGGCTAACATGATGATGATTCCAATATTTGTATTACTAAACTATGTACTATGTATCTATTCTATGTACCTACAAATATAGCATTTGAAAGAAAGGAAGAAATGATTTATTTGGTCGAAAATGAGACACATAAAATTAGTTGTACAGTTACAAAAGAAAAAACAAAGGAAGTTGGTATGTGCCTCATGGTTCGCCAAAAAGGATTCGGTACAGCATATGTCAGACTGCTGCATGACGCTGGTTTTCAACCAAACCCTTTGTAATTTACTGATGTGAACCAGTACATTTATTTATATACGAGTACATAGGATTTTAATCGCTCATATATGGCGTTCCGGTTTTATACGCATAATACCAAAAAGCGGTGACAAGCCCCCGGATGATCCTAAATCGTACCGGCCTATAACTTTACTACCATCTTTAGGTAAACTTCTCGAGCGTCTTATAGTTCCACGTTTGCCATATGGACCGAAATTTCATTACCAATTCGGATTCACAATAGGAAAATCTACAATTGACGCAGGAATCTCTGTCAGGAAAATAGAAAATTCATCAGAACATAAGTTATTTCATCTCTCTGTTAATTTTTATTTTATATGTACCTACATATTATACATATATATATGTTTAAGTATGTGTTATGTTATAATTATTGTTACACCGTGAACTACCTCTTTCTTTTTTACTTGCAAATCTGTCCATCCCAAGGTTGTCTGGAAGAAATCTCCGAGTGCGATAAGACCGTCCTTTGTACATGTCATTTTATGTACTCGATTTTCTTTTTATTTGTTGTCTGGTGTACAATAAAGAGTTTTGTATTGTATTGTATACGTATGTAATAGGCATCTTCCTTGATATCTCTGGTGCCTTCGACAACGCGTGGTGACCTATGCTACTACTTAAAATGAAAGCTCGTGGTTGCTTTAAAACATCTACACTCACATTTATTCATATTTCGCAAACGGATCTGTAAAACTTAAACTAGGTCATCCTGCTGTGTCGAAGGAACTCACGATGGGATGTCCTCAAGGATCCGTTATCGGTCCTTATCCATGGAACATAAGATTCGATGAATTTCTAGCGATTCCATTGCCGTACGGCTGTTCATTGACTGGTTACGCAGACGACGGCCTTTTGCTTATTCAGTTAAGTATTGGGCTTTGAAAAATTGGCGGATACTTGTTTACGTTTACAAACGGAACCGCTTAATGTTTAATTAAAAAAGCAATCTTAAAGCATCACCAAGCATTAAGTTCAATAATATTACCTTTAAAAAAAAGGAGTCAGTGTGCTACCTCGGTCTTGTACTAGAGAGATTTTTTTCATTCGTTGAACACATAAATCCGTATGGTGTCCAATCCGTGTGGTGTCCGGATTAAGAATATAGCACCACTCCATCTTCTCCCGTGGATGTCGTAAAAGGCGACTAAGGGACTCTAACCCAGAGGGATGGGCAACAGCGTTCCTTCTTCTGTGGAATAGCATCATACTGCGCTCACCAACCCGCCTGCCAAGCGTGGTGAGTATTGGCATATTCCCCCCAAAATGACACAATTGTGGAAATCCACGGGGGAGGCCTTTGTTCAGCAGTGGACGTATAAATGGCTGATATGATGATGATGATTATGACGAACACATTAGATCTGTAGGTGAAAAAGCTAAGATAAACTTTTATGCCCTGACAAGGATATCAACAACTACATGGGGTCTTTCATTTTGTACTTTAAAAACTATTTACGGGGCTACTTACTTGGGTTATATATGCTATGGTTCACCTGTACGGGCCGATAGGTCTACTATCGGCGCGGTATGACGTAAACTGCTCCAAAGCCAGCGCTTAGCGTTGATATTCTTCTGCAAGGCATATAGGATAGTAAGTAAGCTCTGCCTGTACTGGCAGGTGTTTTGCCAGTCGATCTTGAGACACAGCGACGTGCTGCCATGTACTACTCAACGCGAGAAAACATGGACGCGGAATTTCTACTACAACGCGATCGTGTTAGGATCTGCAGATTGTTTAAACCACAGGCTAGTGATTGGGAAGAACTCTTGGCCGAATGGCAATGCAGGTGGGACATATCTGTTAAGGGCCGTCACCTATACCAGTTCTTACCATCCGTTCGTGAGCGGCTGGCAAGTGCATGGTTGGAAGTCGATCATTGCGTGATAATCCGGTCATGGTAACTTTATGAGTAAATTATTTAGCTTCAAGCTTGTTGTTTGTTGTTGTCTCACTATACTATACAGACCTAGTTGCAACTAGGACGGTTATAATTAATAAATTTAGGTCAGATTTGCACAACATAGATGGCGGGTGCAACGAAGGCCTATGCCCAGCTGTGGGATCAACAGGCTGCACATAACGATAATGATAAAAGGCCAAAGTGGCCGAACTTATAAATCAACGACGTTGTCATAGTAATTTAACACACCATTGTTATGATTAGGTTTATATTTTTCATTCTTCGCGTATCTATCATGGACTTTCTCCGCTTTGGGGGAGGGCGGAGGGGTATGCCGCATTCTTACCGGCTAAAACCACCTGAGCGGCTAGCTTCGGCACCAAAGTATCTCAAGAACTATCGCACAAGAGCCGCCCGTCAGTGCCTTCCTTTAGGTAAATCTCGAAGGGAGTGACTGTACAGCGGTCGTCCCTTCCAGCGGAGGGTGGGCAACTGTGAAGAGGCCGCCCACACCAGGATCTTCAGGATTTTAAATCCCCCTTAGACGAATACTGTACCTACACATACAAAGAACTGTTTTAAGAACGATAAAACAATAATACTGTATTATTTTTTATTATTAGACAAAGGTTAAAACAGCCAACTCATATCCAAAGTAAACTATGTATAACGATCTAGTTTTGTAATCAAGATTCCGTTAGATAAATCAATGTCAACTTTAAGTTAACAACACAATAAATATGCAAGATCACAAATTAGAATTAACTGCGTCAAAATGTCACTAGCATCATTAATTGCTGCGCAAGTAGGCGGTAAGTTATATGATAGCTTGGAATAACGATTTGAGATATTAGAAGTTCTGAGTTAATTCTTGTAGTGCTTTTAGGTAGAAGACTACAGCGCAAGCAATGGCGCCACACTGCTGGTCCGCTGTTAGAAACACCGATTATGTATGTCTTTGAAATGGAACTGTTTATACTAGGATTTCTCCTGTATTGTGGGCCTCAATCTCATATACTTCATCATCATCATATCAGCCACAGGACGTCCACTGCTGAACAAAGGCCTCCCCCTTAGATTTCCACAACGAGCGGTTACATGCCGCTCTCATCCAACGACTCCCAGCGACCTTCACCAGGTCATCTGTCGTGAGGTCGTCCCACGCTGCGTTTTCCGGTGCGCGGTCTCCATTCTAGAACCTTTGTGCCCCAGTGGCCATCAGTTCTACGAGCAATGTGCCCTGCCCATTGCCACTTCAGTTTACTAATCCTTTCAGCAATGTCGACAACTTTAGTTCTTCTACGGATCTCCTCATTTCTGATGCGATCTCGTAGAGAAATACCAAGCATAGCTCTCTCCATAGCTCGCTCATATACTTACTCGTACACAAATACAACCGTTTTTTTTTATTGGCGCCCAGTGGAAATTCTTCATGAACTTCCTTCGGTCCGGGGAAGGGCGAAGGAGTACGCCGGACTCCTACCGGCTAAAACCACTGGGCGGTCATCTTCGGCACCTAAGGGAGGCTCCAGGTCCTCGTATGATAACACTAGAGACACAAATACAACCTGGAAACAACTACTAAGACTTGCCCACGAAACACGGTGCAGAAAGCGAAGTGACAGAAGAAGAAATGAGAAGGTTATCTATGTATTTACCGATATTGACCCATAAACGGCAACTGGAGCGGCATATTCTCAGCAAATAGAATAACTACATTGAAAATGAAGTGAGGTTAGTAGTAAGAAAACTGTAGTAAACAGTTTTCTTACTACTAACGTCACTTAGTGGTCATCTTATAGCAAGTCCTGCTAGGCAGGTACCGCCGCAGTGCCAGGTATTCTGTTGCCAAGCACTAGTGCTTAAACTTGAAAATGTTCTGTGTTCCGATTTGTAGGGCACTGTAGCTAACGAAATTACTGGGCATAAGAGACTAAAATAATAATATCTCGAAGTGGAATATTGTGGTACAACTAGTCTTAGGTATTATTTAAAGTATTATGGACGGGCATGACGCTTACCACCCAGCGAATGACTAACTAGTATAAAAGAATTATGTCACAAAGTTCCGGCCAAACCTCAGCGTCTACAACGTAAAACTAGGACGTGAACACCTCATCATATCAGCATAACAGTCATAGGTCGTCCAATGCTAGAGCATGAAAATTGGAGTGCAGTGGTCTCCTTCTGCGAGAGCGTCATGCTCCAGAAGGAGACTGCAGAGCGGGATCGGGAGAGGGCTGATCCCGCACGGAGAAGGACTAGACGGCGCCGGGGCAACAACCGTCCCGGCTCCCAAGTCCAACACGCCTGAGCCCCCTGCCGTCACTTCATGGTGGGGGGCCTCGGGGGTCGCGGGCGCGCAGATTGGGGAATCTACGTGCTCACACCGAGCGACCCCCGGGAAGACGGTGGCGCGCACGTGGTCACGTGCCGCCGTGTGCGCAGCACAGTGCAAAGCGAGGCTTGGGGGGATCCTTTACAATCCTCCCCGAGAAGTGCCTGGGGGGGCGACCTTTTTACAGTCGCCTTCCCTCCGCTAGAGGGGGTGACCGCTTTACAGTCATCCCTTCCGAGATGTGCCTAAAGGCGTGGCACCAATGGGCGGCTCTAGTGTGATCTTACGAGGACCTGGAGCCCCCCTTCGGTGCCGAAGATGACCGCTCCAGTGGTTTTAGCCGGTAGGAGTCCGGCATACCCCTTCGCCCTTCCCCGGGGTGAAGGAAGTTCCATGTAGAATTTCCACTGGACATCAATAAAAAAAAAATAAAAAAAAAGGTCGTCCAATGCTGAACAAACGCCTCCCCCATGGATTTCGACATTTCTGTTATTAACATTTTAAAAAACATATTAAAACATGACTGTACTTTATTTCGTACAAAACGGCAATTTCATAGGTAAAGACCTAAAGACCTAATATTGCCCCAGTGATAATGATATGCCCTTTGATTAAAATATGAAAAGACAGAAAAAACGTACTATACTTTATTTCGTCCAAAACGGCAATTTCATGGGTAAGGACCTAATATGTAAGATTTCCACCGCATACAAAAGGCGTCGAGAAACAGACGTACGCATGATAGCTTACAACGCGGTAACAAACGACAACAGCGGTTTTCATTACAAAATAAGACGAAGGCATGGTAGGAACTTTACACCAAAATTGAGGGAGCATGGTTCGTACCGAGATAAGGGCAAACCAGTACTAGGTGTAACATTTTTTTAGGTTTTAGTCCTCACATGTAATGGAAGTCCAGCAATTTAAATGACCTAGCAAAGTGAGAAAGATATATATATGATATAAGATATGATGAGATATAGGAAATATCATCACGCCATAACCCATGTACACAGCTAAGTAGGAAGGTAATAACCAATTCGCTATTCAAAGTTTATGAAGAAACTCACAATGATATTCATTACACGGATTGTCAAAACAAATATTCGTGAATGTTGCGCTAACTTGCCAGTCTCGTCGTTGTAAGAACGAAGAATTTCAATTACCCAGGTAAGTATTGTAGCGAATAATTCTCGTAGACTCTTCCTGCTCGCGCCCGGTTAGACTTTACCGCTGCTAGTTACATAATTGGAGAAATTAATAAATACCTATCCGTAGTGATGCGACTGGTAAGGTAAAAAAACTAAAAAACAGATGGATTTTATATTACCTATGTAGACATTTTCTTGTACATACGTGTTGTTTGTTATAAACTGTAAATAATGTTTAAAAGGCGGAGCACTTGGCTCGTGAATAAGAGATTAGCTTTCTGCATTCCTTAATATATAAAATATTGTATTTGTATGGTCTACACTACAGCTAGATGTTATCGTGGGCGCGGGTGTGGTCATGTGGTATGACGTCCCGATTTTGACGAGGAAAGGTAGACACGACCCTATTTACTTTTAATTGGAATGCCAAATGTGCCGATTTGCTTGCACTGTTTTAAATTCTTTACGAGACGGTGCTTTAAGTTACGCAACAATAATAATAGTGGATAATAATGAAAAACTGACACTTTTTTTCAAAGGGTGAACCTTCATGAGAAAGTAAGTAAGTAAAACGTTGAAGAACTGATAAAGGCAGCAACAAAGAAAAAAGACCTGACCCACTAGTGGTAGTCACCTATTATATTTTCACTTCAAAACCTGATCTGGATCTGCATAAAGCGTGTAAGGGGAGAATTAAACAACATAAGAAACAATAAAATAGGACCCTAAATTCAGATTAAGTTCAGGTTTTGATTTGGGAATACTTGTTCCAAGAAACTTCCGACAAGTTTGATTTTAAGCAAAACCGTTGCACCTCTACTTGCCTAGCTTTGGTTTATTGCTTGTCGCAGACAGTCGCAGCGTTGTGCGTCGCGCGTTGACAGGTGTGGCGGCGCCACCGTCGCCTCGTTTGGTTCGCTATTCACGCGCGATCCCCACTCCGTTTATGTCAATTTGAGTTCGTTCGCCGCTCTCTTCGGTACTGAGCGGTAGGTTGTACGTGGTTGTTTTCCGAGTCCGCGAAACTTTTCCGAAGCAAAGGGATGTGACAATAAGTAACGTTATTTTGATATTGTTTGTGTTGATTACTGTGTAAAAACGTAGTTCTTATTTGTGACTCACTAAAGTGTTAGGTCGTAGTGGTACTGTGAGTGTGATTGTGGTCACAGGTGTCGCATTCCAGGGGGGACGCCGACGCAGCCTCTGTACCCGATACAGTAGGCAGGTGGACCGCTAGACAACCCTATTTATTTGTAAGTAATCTACCTACGTCCACTTATTATTGCTAACAAATACAAGCCTTATAAGATAATAACATGGTCTTGACTAAGCGAATGAGACCTTTTCAAATATACGAGTAGTTACCTACTTTGATACAGGTAAGTAGGAAGTTGTTAATTGTTTAGTTATTTTTAAAGTTATTTGAACTGTTTATACTAACATAATTTAAAAGTTGCGAGCAAATTCTATTTCAATGCTACCTACTAATGAAGTACAAAAAAGTGCCCGCATGCCACAAAATAACGTTTATTCGATCAATATCAGTGCCAGATTATAGAAATCTTTGTGTACCTATATTTTTAAACCAGAAAGTTATTATCCACTATTTCCATTTCATAATCTAAATATTATTAGGTCATTCGACCTGGAGGAAAGTTTTTTCGCAACTCACTAATCAGCTTCTATTTGACTCAACATTGCTGTATCCTATATTTATGTTGATTATTTATATTGTATTGTATGGTTACGTAATTATATAAGTAGGTATATAAATATTATGCATTTAGAATTTGATTATCACTTGCGTTAACAGCAAAGAAAAATATGGTGAGGAAACCTTTACACCTGAGAGGACTCCAAAAATGTTGTCAATGGTGTGTGTATTCCGCCAACCCTACTTGGCCAAGTGGTGGACTAAGGCCAACCTTTCTCATTGTGCCAAAGGCCCGTGCCCAGCAGTGGGACAGTAATGGGCTGATTATGATAATTTAAGTATTTTATGGAATATACCTATCCGTTTTATAATATATAATTGCCTGGATACGCTATTTGATTATATTAATATAATAAGTGCACCACAGTACCTACTACCCCTTTGTCTTTTCCAGCTTTTCTCGTCTATCCAAAAGTTGTCTGTTAGAAATCGCTAATAGCGATAAGACGCCCATTGTGTAGGTAATTACTATTCATAGAATTATTCCTAGTAGGTACCTACTTATCCTTTTTTTTACTGTACCCAGTGGAAATTTTACATAAACTTCCTCCGCCCCAATTTGTTTTTCTAATGGTGTAAGAATATTCTATTCTTATGCACGACACTGGCCTGTAACTTATCCGATTTAAGTATTATAAAAAATTATTTATCATTAATTTCTAAGGGATTCTCAACCGATACTTATTTTAGGGCCAGCTACCAGCCTAACTTGACGCAGCTGTAGACGCACCTTAACTCCCAAACCCAAGGAGATGGATTTTACCAATATACCTAAGATTAGACCAATGGTCACTTTTAGATCTCTGACTGCTTGTAAACTATCATAGGAAGGTAGAATATCTCCATCAAGAGAGGCACTAGTCTATATCCTAGGGTGGGCCGAAACTTTAGTGTGATCTTACGAGGACCTGGAGCCCCCCTTCGGTGCCGAAGATGACCGCTCCAGTGGTTTTAGCCGGTAGGAGTCCGGCATACCCCTTCGCCCTTCCCCGAGGTGAAGGAAGTTCCATGTAGAATTTCCACTGGACATCAATACGTGTTAGAAGTCGTGATCGTACCTAAACTAACGGCCGAAAATAATAATCAATCTAATCAAAAATCGTTTGATTTGGGAGTTTTTTATGTTTTATACTGAAGATTTTGGATTGGATGGATTGATAATTTCGACCGTAAATGTATCTACGTACGTACATATTTTGTCGCCTACCGCATGTGTGTAACAATATCTCCGAGTTATACTGAGGCATTCCTTAGCTTAATGATAATTATATGTATTCACAATAACTCAATGCCTCTTCTGTAAGTCTCCTATAGATAAAGTTCCCCGGTAGAAAAAGTTAGATTTTGACGTTCCTGAAATATATTCCTTATATTATACATTTCCCCAGAGATGTGCCTAAAGGATTTTATAGAGGACCTGGGGTGCAATTCCTGAAGGTCAAACAGACACACATCCTTCAATACAGAATTAAAATGACGGTGAAAAACCAATCTGGTATACGCTAAGACCTGATTGAAGCTATTCAAGGACACGTTGCAGATAGTGAGCCTTGCGGACGAGTCAAAGGGAATACCAAATTGAATTTTCACCGCTATTTCAATTCTGTATTCAAGGATGTGTGGATGTTTGAGATTAAGGAATTGCACCCCAGGATCCTAGTGTATTTACCTACCTAGATATCATAATGTATTAATTCCCAATAATTAAAATTTAAATATATCTGTGAACCTACTCGGCGAGAATTTACTGCATAAAATTTGCACACGCACTAATCGCAGAATAAATAAATGTCAGAACTTTATCTTAAAACATTAGTGTTTATTGACAAGTATGACTTACTTTACTAACCACCGACCCTTCTGTATATATATACAATTCACCTTGTCTGTATAAGATTTATTAAGGAATATTAATAACTGCAGCATTCTAATTCTCCCTATCTTACGATATTACGTTCTAATACATCTCTCTAGCTCTCTTTGGCTCTGTGGTACTTGCCAACATCACAACACAAAGTCAATGAACGCAAAATGCTCATAAAAAGCTCTTAAATGTTCACAGCTGTTTATTGATCTGTCACAGACAGCTCTATAGTTGCCATACCGGTACTATTTGATACTTAAAATGGTCAGTTCCCCCTCTGCAAGCAGTATCGAGAACTGAAACTTAATCAGCACTTCTGTCCTCCAAATGGTCGGAGCAATTTGGCATTTAAATACTCAGCAATTAATAATTTATAACAATTATTTCGTTTTATAACCGTTTTTCGTTCAAATTAATGAAGAGGTAGGTAGGTAGATAGGTAGGTAGCGCGCACGTGGTCACGTGCCGCCGTGTGCGCAGCACAGCGCAAAGCGAGGCTTAGGGGGATCCTTTACAATCCTCCTCGAGACGTGCCTGGGGGGCGACCTTTTTACAGTCGCCTTCCCTCCGCTAGAGGGGGTGACCGCTTTACAGTCATCCCCTCCGTGATGTGCCTAAAGGCGTGGCACCAATGGGCGGCTCTAGTGTGATCTTACGAGGACCTGGACCCGGTGCCGAAGATGACCGCTCCAGTGGTTTTAGCCGGTAGGAGTCCGGCACACCCCTTCGCCCTTCCCCGGGGTGAAGGAAGTTCCATGTAGAATTTCCACTGGACATCAATAAAAAACAAAAAAAAACAAAAAAGGTAGATAGGTAGGTAGCAGTGATAGTCAAGTGGTTGAACGCTTGCCTTCCATACAGGTGGGTTTGAGTTCGATCCCGGCCCACATCTCTAACTTTTCGGAATCAGGTGCGACTCAGAATTTGTTTATCACTTGAAATTGTTCATTTTCAGAGGTACCGAGGCTAAAGCTAATTTAACAGTTATCCGTGTAGTGTTCGGATTAAGAATATAGCATAACTCTATCTCCACCCGTGGAACTCGTAAAAGGCGACCAAGGACTCTAAACCAGAGTTCTGGGCAGCAGCGTCCCTACTGTGGAACAGAAGACATACTGCGCTCACCAACCCGCCTGCCATGCGTGTTGACTTTTGACTAATTCCCCCCAAAATGATGACCCACTTGTGGATATCTATGGGGGAGACCGTTGTTCAGTGGACGTCCTATGGATAAAATGATTCAATCGCGGGAAAGTATCCAGGCATACTAATTAATGTTTATTTTGAATTAAAATGACCTTTAATTCTAGTCATGATTTACGTAAACACGTAAGCTAAAATTATGTTGATTCAATTATCAATGCTCTATGAACTAACTTTAATATTTGACGGTATAAGCGAGATGCAAAGAGAATTATTGTATACTAGCTGGGACCCGCGGTTTCACCCGCGTTTAATTTAAAATACATTTAGAGTACTTCGACATAGGCACTTGACATTGAATATTTCTATTGAATTTCAAGGGTTTTTTTTTTTGCGCGGAACCCTAATTATTTTCTAAAATAAAAGTAGCCTAAGTTATTCCTTATAACATCAGCTATCTGCCAGTGAAAGTCCCGTCAAAATCGGTCCAGCCGTTTCGGAGATTACCCGGAACAAACAGACAGACAGACAGACAGACAAAAAAAATGCATTTTTTGTTATATGTTCCGTATATACTTTCATATGCATTAAGTAAAAAGCTGTTATTTTGACATTACAAACAGACACTTCAATTTTATTTATTTGTATAGAGACATTACAAACAGACACTTCAATTTTATTTATTTGTATAGATTTGTTTTTAATTGTTTTCATACTAACAAACAACAAAGCGAAACGATTAATCTTGCATCAATATGCATTGTATACTGACAATACTGAAGAGTGACATCGCTATGAACGATGAAAACATTTTATGCTGGATGGATGACTATGGTGTTAGGCGCTATACAGATTTTAAGTTATTTTTGTTACCGTAGAAAACTAAACAAATACTCACACTCACAGTGTCTTTATGTTTCTAGTGTGGTATGTTGTTTGGGACTTTATTGTAATAAAATATTTACGTCAGCAAAATCGAAAATTGATAATATACGCGATGTAATCCGTTTAAAAGTGTTTTATTTTTTATCAATAAGTAAAAATCGCGACAACCTAACACATTACTACAATATGTGACATTTACGACATTGAGAGTAGATCAGAACAATATTTTGGACATTTTTAAATCACGATAATTGGACCTCTGATGTAAACAGACGCAATCATATATATCTGGTTTGTGATAAAACAAGTCAATACAAATAACTTAATTCGTCATCAATCTAAACAGTCTGTCATAGCTCCTGTGCTGCTGATCTCACTTTTTAAAACAAAAATTGGCAATTAATTGATACCATCATATACAATTAACGTAGTCAATATCACGCTATTGTTTTAAGTTGCAGACACTACTAACAATGCCTATCTGTTTAACGCCATTGTGTAATGATATAAGAATTGTACGTGATTTTATCATACGTCATTGTTGCTTTTTTAGATGAATTATGCGGTACATAGAGGTGTAAATATTTCTTCTTCTCTTTGATTATGGCGTCTGTAGAGTATCTTCCACAATTTTGCCAATGTCAAGTATAAAGGCAACGTTATATGGTGTTAAGATTAATTAATCTTTACATATCCATAAAATATTTAAGAATTTTTTTAAATACTTCAGCAACGTCGTACGGTTCAATTGTTTTTTCGTGTGAATACTTAAATATACCTGAAGGAACATTGCTTGACATATTTTTTTTTTAAATATTGACCTAAAAGCAAGGAGGCCCTCTTAGAATTAGACATAACAGTTGAAAATTGATAGTTTAAAAAAAAATATTGACACACTGACATTTCTTTAGGTTTGTAATATGGAGACACTTGAGTACAAAGGTACCGATTATTTAAAATAAATTTCTTTAGTGATTTAAATTCTGTATTGAGGGATGTATGGATGTTTGATATAAAGGAATTGCACCCTAGGCATGAAATTGGCTAGTTTCTGGTCGATGCAGGAATTAAAACCACAACTCTTATCACGAGAGGCAGGCAACTATCTGAATCCAATGAAGCTACTGCTTTGAAAATTATAGTTTAAATTTAACGGAAACAAGTTTACTGTTCTAAGATCATTCTGATTTAATATTCTCACAAGAATTCCGCGGCTAAATACGAACAATAATTGTGCAAACACAAGACATTCCTCTTGCCAAATAAATATTTAATTCGAATCGATTACCCGTTTAGGTACTTAATGGTCTATTAATATGCAAGTTTTCTACTTTGGAGCGTATAAAACGAGATCTAAGCTTCAGTAGTTTTATTTGCAATCTTCGAATCTTCATCCTTACTTTATCTGTTACCTGCGACTTCATCTTCGTTGTTTCGTTCGTTTCTCGATATCCGAGGGTAAGTATTAATAGTCAATAGTCCAGTTTTTATTACAAGTAAACCAATACTGAAACTTATGAAATGTCAGAATTTAAGTTGACGAAGTTTAGATGGCCGCTCTAGTGGTTTTAGCCGGTAGGAGTCCGGCATATGCCTTCGCCCTTGCCCGGGGCGAAGGAAGTTCATGAAGAATCTCCACTGGGCACCAATAAAAAAAAGATGTCTCCTGTGTCGTGGGTGCGTTTACAGACACAAATTTCACACACAACACACACCCAGACGCGGAACATTTAATCCGTGCGGGAATCGAACCCGCGAGCAGTAGCGCGATACAGCCGACTTTATCAGCCACTGCACCAACCGTGCCGTAAACCGGTACCACCAGCAAGACAATTTGCTGGCAAAAGGCATAGACATTATAAGTAGGTCCTAAATATATAGGGTCCCACGGAAAATTATGCACTCTATTTTATGTGGATACAATCAGTACGTCAGGTATAGGGTTTAGTAAAAAAACATTGTAATCCCATTATTTTAACGCATTTCAAAAAAGGAGGAATTGCTATGATCGGCTGTATATTTATTTTTATTATATACTAGCTGGGACCCGCGGTTTCACCCGCGTGTAATTTAAAAGAAATTTAGAGTACTTCGACATTTTTATTGGTTTTCAAGTGGTTTTTTATGAATTAAT
Organism: Diloba caeruleocephala; assembly: GCA_947459985.1. Taxonomy (NCBI): domain Eukaryota; kingdom Metazoa; phylum Arthropoda; class Insecta; order Lepidoptera; family Noctuidae; genus Diloba; species Diloba caeruleocephala. The sequence continues at coordinate 9,136,433 of OX381617.1, read as the reverse complement.
TATTTTTCTAAAATAAAAATAGCCTAAGTTATTTCTTATAACACCAGCTATCTGCCAGTGAAAGTCCCGTCAAAATCGGTCCAGCCGTTTCGGAGATTACCCGGAACAAACAGACAGACAGACAGACGAAAAATTTAAAAATTGGTTTTTTGTTATATGTACCTTATATACTTTCATATGCATTTAGTAAAAAGCTGTTATTTTGACATTACAAACAGATACTTCAATTTTACTTATTTGTATGGATTCTAAAATAAAAATAGCCTAAGTTATTCCTTATAACATCAGCTATCTGCCAGTGAAAGTCCCGTCAAAATCGGTCCAGCCGTTTCGGAGATTACATGGAACAAACAGACAGACAGACGAAAAATAAAAAAAATGGTTTTTTGTCATATGTACCTTATATACTTTCATATGCATTTAGTAAAAAGCTGTTATTTTGACATTACAAACAGACACTTCAATTTTATTTATTTGTATAGATTCTAAAATAAAAATAGCCTAAGTTATTCCTTATAACATCAGCTATCTGCCAGTGAAAGTCCCGTCAAAATCGGTCCAGCCGTTTCGGAGATTACATGGAACAAACAGACAGACAGACGAAAAATAAAAAAATTGGTTTTTTGTCATATGTACCTTATATATTTTCATATGCATTTAGTAAAAAGCTGTTATTTTGACATTACGAACAGACACTTCAATTTTATTTATTTGTATAGATATTATAATTTTGTAGATGCAGAATGTTTTCGAATTAGTTCCATATAAATTTCATTACATATGATTAAGTAGTTTTTTAACCAGCTACAATAAACAGATATAATTTGACTGCGCGTATTTTGATGATGTCATAATAGTTACTGGTTCTACCGAGATTAGCGAAACGATTCGAGTAATTATTATTTAATTTAGTGTTAAATACTCTCGAACTGGTTTCATATAAATATTATTATGTTTGGTTATGTGTTTCTTATGACATCAGATCTGTTATCCGTGACTTTTGACTGTCTACTAACTTATATAAGTAGGTATCTCGAGTTAGTTACGATTTAAACTGATCCCTATCTTGGATAAAGTCATCATCACAGCCTATATCGGTCCACTGCTGGACGTGGGCGTAGCGTGCGCCACAACATCGGGTCATCAGCATTCCGCATTCAGCTGAACCCAACAACTGAATAAAGTTCTTACGCTTGTAATTTTAAAAAAAATAAGAAGCCTGACTATTCTAAAATCTAATGCTGTGTCTCGTGTCTCGGTGACATAGGCCTATTCCATTAAATAATCTACCATATTAACTTTAATCCTATCAACCTGCCGACATAGTCCGTGGATACAGCAATATTTTTTATGATTCCGTAGTCTATAAATGACCCCCATACGTAAAAATAAATAATGTCGACTGAATGTTTTAAGCGTTATATGACACCCATTTTTTTCTATTTAAAGAACGTTGCCCTACACTGGATTTCTTCTATGTTGTGGTGCGTTTACAGACAAATTCAATACACAATACACACAGACCCGGAACACCTACCTGCAGATCATACAAATATTTGTTCCGTGAGGGAATCGAAACCGCGACCGGGAGCGCAGCAGTCGACTGTATCAGCCACTGCACCAACCGTGCCGTCATTTAGCGGGCTTTTCAACATCACTATAAGTAGATAATATAATCGGAGGCTTACGTGGACCTTATACCTTGCGGAAATATTTCGCGATTATTTCATTTAATCTATATACCTACGTGCGGCGTCCATGTGTGCCGTATTAAGATTATTTAGAATTAAGAGTAGTATTTTGTTTTATATACTTACTTATCGTGCATGTATTTATGTTCCACTATACCTCATCATCATCGTATCAGCCAAAGGACGTCCAGTGCTGAACAAAGGCCTCCCCCATAGATTTACACAACGAGCAGTCACATGCCGCCCGCATCCAACGACTGCCACTACGAGTATACATATGTGTGCTTGATTGTATATTGCACGTTATGCAGGTATGGTGTTTCAGGTATTTATTATGAACAAATGTACGTATCTGTAGAGTAGAACAAAAAATACCGGTTTAGTTCATCATTTGTGCATTAATAATATAATAATTGTATGTGCTACGGTTGTACGTTGCACGTATGGACACTGCACGTAGTTATATAGCGTAAATGAAATAAACGCGATATATTTCCGTATGTTATTTTGACTATCAAGAAGCATTATAAGCTTGCAAGTGTTTAGACAGCACAAAAACCATTAAGGGAACTTGATAACTCAATAAAAAGGACTTTCTTACTCTACGACATAATACACCTCTAAGCAAAATTACAATAGAATCTATTTAGCCTCAAACATGAAAACTTTCTCATTTATAATTGTATCAAGACTTGCAAAAAAAGTAGTGAAATACTCAATTAATTGATTTGCTATCCCACGCAGCATCTTACACAGGATGAGTTGTTTCCGTAAAATCTAGTTATGATCCGATCTATAAGCTATAATTACGTATCCTGCCTACTAAAGATTGCGGCTATTCTCACAGTTAACCAGCGGAATGACGAAACTAGTTATATACTATGATGTGTGTAGGGTCCTTTTTGTCGTGGCGAAATCCTCAGACTTTCTCCGCCCTGGGAAAGGAGTAGGTGCATGCCGGACTCTAACCAGCTAAAACCCCACGGAGTTCTTTCTATTTACCTATGGCTGGGGGTGCAGTTCGCTAGGCATATTGGGCCGCAAATTTTTCCGAAATATCGAAAAATCTCTACCTTGACACAGGTTTTTAAACATCTCGTAATGAAAAATTCCTTTTCTAGTTTTTTTTACCTCAAATTATTTGTGAATAGTCACTTTACTCATTGATGAGTCTTTATTCTATTAAAAACTAAAATGTTTCAAGAAATACAATTTTTATTTAAATTTTCACAGTACAATTTTCTACTATTAAAATTTTGTACTACTGTAGATCCGTAAGATTTTGCTGAACATATATTGTGTTTTTTGGTAGCTCTCACCCCCTGCAGTGTGTCGTGCTATTTACTGGACAACCTGTATATAGATAGGCAGGCTAAGATGTTTTATAAGTGTAGAAGCGTTGCCCGCGCTCTACACATGATGGTATGATGATGATGGTCACATGAAACCAAGGTAATTGCCCAGAGTTTACTTAGTCGCGCACTGACCAATGTCGTGGCTAGACGTAAATCATAAGCGTAATTCAGTAACTTAAAAAGAATGCCATCCCGTTTTTATATATGGCGCACAAAGTATACTGCTATTGTCTGACAAAAAAACGTATTTGTTCTTAAATAAATAAATACGTAACGTAAATCGATATTGTAAATAAAATAAAATGTTTTATTTTATATTACGCGTCCTAATGGCGGCACGCCGTTATGTTGTATCTTAATGTTTGTGTATGGTGTCTATATCTAAAATGTCATTGTACGAACGTTTAAAAATTGTCGATGATTCTGTATTGCGAAAAAAATATGTCGAAGAGGACATTACAGGTCTGGTCGTTGCCCCCAAACAAGAAATCCGTCGCCACTTAATTTTTTTGTTGGAACAACTGTGTTTGCTAACCGGCCACGGCAATATGGTAGAGTTAAAAGTCAATATTGTGAACACCATGTCCCAAGAGTTTTTTGTCGAAAGTTTGATTTAAACTTTATACCTGAGTAGTTTATGTGGGGAAGTAAGTTATGCGTGGCGAATGCATTTCACACGGGTCTCTGAGGTGAAGAAATCTCGGATATGGTTCGCGGTTTTAAAGCGTGTATAACCTTGATGTTTTTATGCGAGTGTCACTCGGTGCTGTTGTATGGTAACCGGCTACGAAAAACCCACACTATCTGTTGCTGTAAGATAGCCTCTTACAGACAGAATTAACTAAGGATATAGGCCGCCGCTTGAGGGATAACGAGTGCGATCTCCGCGCTGTCTAATTTCTAGTACAGCGAATATAGCGGGGCAACGCAGGCAGCGCGATGGGAACTTTTCATTCTGTGGCTCATCTACTATGGATTTTAAATTACTTTATTTTTATCGTCGATAACGATTAACGTTTATTTTCATTGAATATTAAATATATAATGCAGATTTTTATTTCCTTATGTCATTTATTAACTTTATTAGCTAACTTTTATTTATTTATATTTAGGTGACCAACACCTTTTAATAACAAGTTTGATTTACTATTAAATTCAGTTTATTTTCGAGTTAATTTATTGATGCAAGACAGCGTGACATTATTTACTTCATCATTTCGGCCGAATGAAGTCCACTGCTGGACACAGGCCTCCCCCAAAGATCACCACAACGACCGATATGGCTGTGCTGTGGGCTCAATGGGGTTCTTGCCAAAATCGCCACGCTTGGCAGACGGGTTGGCGATCGCAGTTGACTTGTTAATGTATTCGAAGCACGCTGCTGCCCATCCTCCGGCTAATCCCTTAGTCGACTTTTACGACACCCACGGGAGGAGATGGAGGAGGTGGTATTCTGAGCCGGCACCACACGACATAGCCGGCACCACACGACATTACGATTATTTACTTACTAATTGTTATTATTGCTTGTTCTACTGAACGGCACTGTAGAAACTGTGTTACACACAATAAATTAACTATCTCTAAGGTATATAATATTAGGTATAGACAGGCTAGTTCAACGACAGTATCACTAACGTTACAACACGAGAGTTGTTCTCTTCTGACTTTTCCCCCAACATCTCTGAATGGAATCGAATACGGTTCTTACTCTTGGATATACCATGGTATTTCGGCAAGGATTTCGGCTATATTTTACCTCGGGAAAATATCGTGACAGTTGAGCATGCACCTTCCCGTGCGGAGCTGGAGTAGCTAGTACGTCGGTAAACGTGGTTTGCGAAGGTCGAACGGCAGTAAATCCATGTAAGTATAACTTATTCACCATAAAGAAATACATGAGCATAAAGCTACGTGAACCTTCGCACAAGGCGAGAATATTTTATCTTAACAGAACATGAATAAATAATCCTAGGAGATTTTTATAACGCGCCTCGTAATCGTGAACAAGTTGGTCAATGCGGCAAATTAATATTCAATGTTCGGCAAATATGTTTCAATGGCTCTGCTGCTATTGCAGTATATCAATAATGCGCATTAGATACTGTTGACGATAATAATTTTCAGTTTACCCACGTATAATAAATAGCAACTTAAATTTGCTTTCCACCAAAAAATCTTCACGAATTACAATCTAATTTAAACAGAAAATTATCCTGATATATTGTGATTGATTATAGCAATCTATCGATATTACGTGATCAATTAGATTTGTATATCTCACGTCTTCACAACTGCATTGTTCTGTCATGTTAAGGTCGACATAGACTTAGTCGTCGTCGCCCTTGCACTATATTCGTCGCTTCGTAACTGAACAAGTTTCGTGATAAATAACAATGCTAGTGATTATGAATTCGTTTCTAACATTTAAGCATTAGGTACGCGTACTTCGTTGAATGGTTGTTTGGTTCGCATTATTTCGCGTACAGTCGGAGCTTTTTGTTTGTAGACAATCGATGGAGCCTGTACAAAATGTATTGAGAGTTATACGAAAGTATGTTTATGGCCGTGTGGTGCCGGCTCAGAATACCACCACCCCATCTCCTCCCGTGGGTGTCGACTAAGGGATTAGCCGGAGGATGGGCAGCAGCGTACTTCGAGTACATTAACAACTCAACTGCGATCGCCAACTCGTCTGCCAAGCCAAGCGTGGCGATTATGGCAAAGCCCCCCAATGAGCCCACAACTCACCCACATTGGTCGTTGTGGTGATCTTTGGGTGAGGCCAGTGTCCAGCAGTGGACTTCATTCGGCCGAAATGATGATGATGTTTATGGTAGTTATTCGAGTTGTGTCCGGATTAATAATATAGCACCAATCCATCTCCTCCTGTGGATGTCGTAAAAGGCGAGCAAGGGAATCTAATCCAGAGATATGGGCAGCAGCATGGAACAGACGCCATACTGCGCTCACTATCCCGCCTGCCGAACATGGTGGATACTGACACAATTGTGGAAATCTATGGGAGAGGCCTTTGTTCAGCAGGGGACATCCTTTGGCTGATATGATGATGTTTATGGAAATAAATATATTGCTCGGTACATTACGGTATGGATGTTTTAAGAGGTGAACACAGAATATGAAGACAGGCTCTAGAGATTAAAGTCGACTGGTAGAGAATGCCACATGGCATGAAGTCCGCCTTGTGTACGAGCTTTGTGCATAAAAAAGTATAAATAAAATAAATACCAAAATTATTTAAGTACCTTACGTAGCTGGGTACCAGTGTCTCCATAATATATTAACATATTAAGTTACCCAGAAAACAACTTTATTTTCCGTGCCCTGCACCCGAGTAAAGGCGCAGCCGTGAAACTATATAAAATACAATATATAATTATAATTAGCATATATATTGTCATAATATAAACGATAATGAAAAAGCTCACATCGCAATTATTATTACATACCACGATGACTTAAAGCTGATAGCATATGATCACGTCATACGTTATTACGCGGTCTAGTAATAACTTAAAGATATTATCGAAGGATATGGACTCCACGAATCTCCATTTATGTCGACTATCGCAGATAACATCAATATACTCTATAGTAATGATTCAACCTTTTAGGTTTGTTTTTTCTAAAAGGGGCACAGCAAGTAGCAATAAAAATAAAGCAACATGAATATTTTTAAATATACGTTAAGTCCACTAGTAAACACACATCAAACGAACGTCATGGTTGATGCTCATGGCTAGCTACTAATGACGTGATGGTAGGTGCAAGAAAGATTATGGGTCCAAGCATTTTTGAAAACTGAATTCCTTTTAAAAATATGTTCGAAACGGCCAAAGATAATGTATTTCCTAGAAATGGCAAGGGTACTGATTGTAGTTGACAGCCCTTTGTTTTCATCATTCAGATATTGTTTACACGGACGCGGGAGACTTTGTCTTCGTTAAAGCGGTACTTTTCAACTGAGGCATTTCAAAACGGACTTTAAATGTTGAGTTTACTTTTAAGGCTTTTAAGCCAACCCCAATAAACAGAGTTTAACTACTTAAGTAAAAATTAGTAGTAGTGTAGTGCTTGAAGAATACTCTTTGTGTATTGGCTCTTTGGATTGCATTGGCCGGTAAGGAAATTCAAAACACTTAAATTATTGTAACATTTATATAATTAACAACGTTTAAATAATTGTAACTTTGCCGTGTGGTGCCGGCTCAGAATGCCACCACCCCATCTCCTCCCGCGGGTGTCGTAAAAGTCGACTAAGGGATTGGCCGGAGGATGGGCAGCAGTGTCCTTCGAATACATTAACAACTCAACTGCGATCGCCAACCCGCCTGCCAAGCGTGGCGATTATGGCAAAACCCCCCCCAATGACCACACAACACACCGATATCGGTTGTTGTGGTGATCTTTGGGGGAGGCCTGTGTCCAGCAGTGGACCTTATTCGGCCGAAACGAATGAATGAATGAACTAAACTGATTAAACGTAAGATATGATCGATAAATGTATTTTTCCGCTTAGACTAATGAAAATAAGTAATTTTCTTTTATAACGGGAAATGTTAACTAGTTACTAGCTAGTAAAGTATTCCACAATGTATGATTCATTATTGCAAATTATTCGCAAAAACCACGTCTGTCTCAAATATCTCTGTATTAACAATTTATTATCTCTTCGATGCAAACATCATGGAATGTCGCAATCACATTGTTTTATCTGAGCTTGAAGTACACTAATCTAACCTGTTGAGGAATGTCGGGTAAGGCCGTGTCTAACAGCCTTTTGTGAGACACGTAGGACCTCATTTATCTGGTGTGACAGGTTTGAGATTTGAGCATGACTGTGTGCATGTTTGGACACGCGAATCATGGGGAGAGTGGGTGACAAATTGGGTAATTAGTTCGTGTACACGATCTTTGGCAGCTGTTCGGTTTGTTGAATATGCGGTATTGTAATCGGTTTTGTTTTAAAATTTGCATGATGGTGTTATATAGTTTTATTATCTGTAACGTAAAGTGTATTAATCGATGGATCGTACTTTTGGAATTTGACGGGCTTGAATCTAAACCCAAACTTCTGCATGACCGTAATGGCTTCCAAGTTCAATTTAAGTGCCCTGCTTTACAATATTACACCCCTCTAAAAAGGGTAAGTAGTTAGGAGTATATCAAGAATTACAACGTGTGCCTGATTTTACTCCCTATTTGGTTAAACAAGGTTTCCTAAGGGGATGAATTTTCGAACAACCTTTTTTAGTGCTCACTTAGTTATATAAGGCAAAATTTCACCATGCTTTCACCGGAAAGCTGTGCGTTGTCTGTCAGCCACTGTTAGAGATTTATACTAAATAACTTACTATATTAATTATATAAATAAATAACTAAATAGAATATCCGTGTGGTGTCCAGATTAAGAATATATCTCACTCCATCGCCGGGGATGTCGTAAAAGGCGACTAAAGGCCGAAATAAAAAATAAATTAAATCCTTGGAACTTTGGATTTGTAATTGAGGATTTGTCAGTTTTTGTAGGTTTTTGTGTCATGTGTGATCTTAACACAATAACAGATCAAGTTTTTAATCTTAAATTATAAAGATTTTGGATTGGACTGATTATTAATTTCGGCCATATAGGGACTCTAAACCAAAGGAATCGCCTACTGAAGGCGTCCCTTCTGCGGAACAGCAGTCGATTCCTTTCAGCCATTCTGCGCTTAACAACCCGCCTGCCAAGTGTGGTTGGTATTTGCAAATTACCTCAATACGATGTTAAATTTGGAAATCTATGGGAGAGGTCCATGGTTAAGCAGTGGACGTTCTTTGGCTGATATCATTATATTCAGACATTCTCTCTTTCTCATAGATGACGTAATCGAATGTTCTATAAACCGTTACTACTAATCTATCCATTAAGAAATAATCTATCGAGTATTAACGTTTCACTGAATAATGCCTTAGCGCTACAAGACACGACTTCTGATTTCATAGCAAACTATAAATCTAATACTTAGAGAACACGGCGTGTGTTGGGAGCGGCTTACCTTTGGCTGACGAGGTCGAATATTGTTAATACCGCAACAGACACTGTATCAGCGTTATTTATGTCTACACACACTTGCATCTAACGTGCATTTGGCATTTTACAGTTTGTCAGGGTTAGGAACTTTGACTGTGAAACTACGCATGAATGTACTGTTTGTTTTAGAAAGCTTTGTAAGTGGTAAAAGCAAATTGTGCATCGGTTTTATCTCTTACGATTAGTTGCGAAGTATTCGAGAATTATTTGTACTTGCTTAGCGTGTCATGGTGAATGATGGGTAGCATGACAGGCAGCGGAGAAGTGTGATAGTAAATTTAAACGTTAATTTTATTTTACCTTCTACCTCCAACATGAAGTTTTGAAAAATTGCTTAGCGGGGAATTAAGAGCAAAGATCACTTGGCAAAATTACTAGCTACTTACGTGTCAGTAGTCGTCTCTTTTTTGTTCTACTGGCCATTACTGAGGCAAAAGTATTCGAAGTGCAGTTCCATTAATCCTAATGTAGGGAGATTTTGGTTTTGTAGTACGACTCTTTTCTATTGATACTAGTTTCTTTATATTGATATCCTGCCATCAGCTGCTATAGATTCATGAACGATTTTCTACATACGTCTGGCTAGTCCCCACTCACCAACTAGAGAGAGAAATTTGAAGCTATAATAATTCTATATTTCCGAGGTACCTACAGTAGGTATGTTACGTCAATTATACAGGACAGCTTCATTTGAGAGGAATTGATATGCTTAGGGCACTAAGAGAATATAAAGGGCATAAAAAATTATTCCACTCGATAAAAGCGACGATTCTGAAACACCAAAATGAAAATAAAACCATAAAAGAAATGGTCTTATGATTTTCGGAATTGGACTTGTGTTTTTTTCCGACTTGGACTTGTGATTTCCTTTTGAAGTATAGACAGCATGTGAATATCAAATCTCTGATTGGAAAAGCTGCTGCTAGGTAGGATAGGTCAGATCTTTCGAGTTCCTGGAGCCTCCCTTCGGTGCCGAAGATGATCACTCCGGTGGTTTTAGCCGGTAGGAGTCCGGCATGCCCCTTCGCCCTTTCCCGGGGCGAAGGAAGTCGTTTCGGCCGAATGAAGTCCACTGCTGGACACAGGCCTCCCCCAAAAATCACCACAACGACCGATATGGGTGTGTTGTGGGCTCATTGGGGGGTTTTGCCATAATCGCCACGCTTGGCAGACGGGTTGGCGATCGCAGTTAAGTTGTTAATTTACTCGAAGGACGCTGCTGCCCATCCTCCGGCTAATCTCTTAGTCGATTTTTACGACACCCACGAGAGGAGATGGGGTGGCGGTATTCTGAGCCGGCACCACACGGCAAGCGAAGGAAGTACATGAGGTATTTCCACCGGATCAATACAAAAAAAAAAAAGTTTCGATAGGTCATTGGGACCTGCCGTTAGTCACACATTTTCTGCAAGATCATGACAACATTCACACATGTAATTCTAAAGGTGTTAGTCAGCAAACAATTTGCATCAAACCGTGCCGCTGTGACAACACAAGCGTGAAATCTGTCACTTCTATCACAATATGGTTCTCGTGACTACGACTTAAATATTAGTTTACGTAAGTTTAACCTAATATAGAGACAATGGTCGTTAGTTTCGCTGATAAATTATTTTATTCATATAGGGTCATAATGGTCATAATCGAATAACCGGCTTTGTAGGTGGCGGTCGATAAGTTTATGTCAACTGGTGTTATGAAATGAAGTTTATGTTGTGTACTCTTAACTTTCTCATAGTGCACCAGTTAAATAGGTAAGCCCGCAGTTACTTTATGCATAATTCAATAGAGTCAGGTGCTTTAAAAGACAATATTAAGATGTCCACTGCTGAACAAAGGCAGACAACTTGTTATATGCCGTTTGCGGATTGGTGAGCGCAGAATGGCTACTATTTCACAGAAGGAACGCTGCAGCCCATCCCTCTGGTTTAGCGGCCCTTACGGCCGAAAGTATATATAATCGATCTAATCCAAAATCTGGTGGACTTATTTTTTTTTTTATTGGTCTCCAGTCAGGGCCGGATTTAGAGGTCTAGAGGCCTCGGGGCAACAAAGGAGTGGAGGCCCCCTGGCCCCAAATTATTTTCCAAATAAAATGAACAATATTTCTCAGTCGTGTTTTACAATACATAATTTATTGTGAAACCAAGTAGATTAAAGAAAAAAAAGAGTCGAGACACGGAATCGAATACCCAACCTCCAAGGCTGCGGGCAAGTACCACCCTCTCAACCATTGAGCCATTGGGATACTACCTCAAGATGAGTAGTGTTTATCAGGGCCATTTGAGATTTTGATATTTTCCTGATTGCCTGATTGGAGTGAACAAATATAGAGTAATGATTTCTGTTATTATTTAAGAACAATATAATTATGTTTGTACAAAATACTGTAGGCAAAGGTAAAATAGCGAAAAATAATATCTAAGGAAAAGTTGTTTACTAGTCGGAATTTGATATTTTTTTTCTAAGTCTATTGTGGTGCCCCTCTTTTGTGGAGGCCCCGGGGTTGTAGCCGCGGTTGCCCTCCTTAGGGGAGGCCCGGCCCTGTCTCCAGTGGAAATTCATCAAGCACTTCCTGCGCTTTGGGGTGGCACAAGGGTCACCCCCGGCGTACCTCAACCTACTGTCACAGTGTAGTACCCAAGTTATGTTGAACTGAACTGTGTTTATTTTCATTAGTAACATTCAACCTAAAATTGAATTGCCTTTTGAAGCATCAAATATCTAAAAACTAATAAACTAATAAATGCGATGCATTGTATTTGTGCGATTCAAAATTTGACGGAAACAATATTGCCCAAATGATAGTTATGTCTATCTAAATACTATGCCAAAAATATTATGTCAAAGTATTATTAGTCCATTAAAAGTTGAGCCTAACTAGTTATGCCAAAGTAGATTAGTAATTTTACAAACACGATCTCTCTTAACATTACGACTGCAATTGGCTTCAAATATGAACACAATTGCTTATAACTTGCTCTAATGTTTTAATCTTTCTTTAAATTATATTAAGACTCTGATCTACTTAAAGTTAAATACTAAGAATGAGTGGCTGGCAACCTGGTACTTGGAATGTACACTAGATAGTAGTCGACCTCAACACCGCGCGAGGACACCAAGCGGTGACGACCGCACTCTTACTTATTATTGATTAATTAAACTTCTTATCATATGTAAGGTACCGTTGAATTATTTCAGCTGCCGTTTTAGTCTAGGTTTGGTTATCTTCGGTTCCGGAATGTTCGTTTTCGAGAAACCGTAGACAAACTGGGTGGTTTTGGGATTATATTTTTATATTTCCTATAAGTTTTCCTGTAATAAAATAAAATAAGTAATTAGAATAAGATTTTGGGAGAATGGTCAATTTTCATATATTTGCTTTAATAACATGAAAACGATTTATTAAAAAAATATATACAAACATATTTGAGTCCTTCAGAACAAGCCCTTCCATTTGGACGGACGTTACACGGTAACGTGGAAAAACTTTTTTATTATCTAATTTATGTCGCAATAGTCACCCCCAATTTCAGAATTCGTTTATTTACGCTACACATAGTATTTGGGTCGCCGAAATTCATGTGTACTACATTTCAACTTAATCGGTCCGATAGATTCGGAGCAAATTGACTGTGACCGAGAGACGGACAGACAGACAAACATACGAGTGATCCTATAAGGTTTCCGCCGTTTCATTCGGACCTAAAAATAACTTATATGTTTGCGATTTTCGCGGCTAAAACACTAGCAATTAAGCTTGTCGAAATACAAGTTCATAAGGCCGCCTTGGTACCCACCACTTCGTCGAATACTTCAAAAATGGAATCAGATATGTAATTGAATACAGGCTTACTTCAATACAGATAAAAAATATCTGTCTTGCAATCTGTGATACAGACGTCAATTCTGCAGTTTTATTTTTATATCAAACGATTCCCGCGGCGCTATTATGCGCTTCGTTTTGAACAGGTATTTTTTGTGGCAAAATAACCTTTCTTGCAAAGTCCCGTCTTTTGCAATGCTCCATTATTGGCTGAAAATCATTACACGCGGCTGAATGGAGTGTATAGTAAGAAAAAAATTAAGTCACCCACCTTTCTGAGCATTTTATTCCCAACAGCGTAATAAAAGAAACTTGAACTGTCCATTTGGATCGTGATGCAACGGTTAGTAGTATCGTTGCTGCCTCAGTAACATTGGCCATCCTTTTTCTTAGAACACGATTCTTATTATAGCTATCTCGTTCTCACATCTAAGCGCTACATGCCTCTTGATTGGAACATCAACCTGTTTATATAGGCGTTTCTCAAGAGATGGAATCGACACACAGTATCCTTTGCACACTTTTTTAAGCTTTATAATAAAAGATGCTCCGTGTCAATAGAAATTAAGGACGACACAAATGAGTCTTTAAACGTAACCAGTTGGAAAGCTTTGTTAAAATCTTTGTGTGGGAATCCAATGGTCATAATGACATTTTTGTTATTTAATTAATGTCTTGTGCTCATAGCATGTTGCGTCCCTTTGTTCCCATTCCAAGCCAGCTCATTATTCAACTTTCAAAGGCCCACTGCCAGCGGTTATTACCTTAACACGTGTAATTAATTAGGTTTTGTGATATAGTCGTGTGTAAATTATGTCGTCAAATTTTTTGATGAAAAGTTACTGAATAGATTTTTGTTTATCATTTTAGCCTCTTAAAAGCTAAAACGAAATAAATTAAAGATTACAGGGTTACACCTGTTACATTTCCCAATTCAGTCTCGAAGAATGTAATTAGTCGTTGCTCAACTGTTCCGCTCGATCAAACTTTGTTTTGGGATTCCGACCTTTTTGTTTTATCATTGAACGTCTTTATTACCTGTGATTAGAGTTCACAAAATGGAGTAAAACAACGGGAATCTTTCAATTAACGTTGACGACAAATGACGTTTGCAGCTCATCGGACAGGAACGATCGCTAGGCGGCTGGCAAGTCGCTCTGGTTGCGTCTATAGAATTAAGAAACTTGACCAGATCAATTCATGAGATAATGATTTTTATTACTTAGTATAAAACTATATCTTCACCAACCAGTTGTTTGATCAGCAAGAATTTGGTTTAGCAATGCAGTACCTACGGATACATATCTGTATTATTTTGAAAATATAAAAGCTTGTAGTGATTAACCTCAATGTTACTTACATAATTATGTGACCAAAAACACGTAAATAGCAAAAAGAAAGATTCACATGAGCGCGTATTACATCCGTAAGCTGTGTCACATTTGACCAGAATAATCAACTTAATGATTCAATACCACCCTAAAACACGTTATGTTTTTTGTGCTGTAAAACGAAATCGAATTTCCTCCGCCTCGTCTAACCGCACAGGGTCTATCCTGCGGCTTCTTTGAATGTGCCCAGGCACCGTGTCGTATACTCAATCCTCTCCCCCCGCACTAACCTGACCACCGCACCGCCGAATCCTCGGAACCACGGCCAATCGTCTTTTGTTTGTTAAACGCAATACAAAACCAACACGTACACGGAATAAGGCACCGTCCGCGTTGTATTTACTCTTTTTCTGTTTTCAACCGATGCAAGCCTCGCGGTGTCTCGGCTTTACAACAAATCAAAGGTGCTCCAGATCGATATTTATGTAGCTACGATTACTACCTTTATGTTGCAATTGTGACTTGCTTGACTATGAATGTGTGATGTAATAGTTTTATAGCTATAACATGACGAATATATTACAATGGCTTATTTTGTGCAGGCCTAAATGGGATCTTATTTTAACAATGTTTACTGTCAATGGTTAAGTAACAAGTTTATGGACCAAATATTTCTTTGTTCGAAATTGTTATAGAAACTTCATTCGACCACTAGCTTTAGCAATAGTAACAGCGAAAGATCTTTTTGTAAAATAAATTTACCGGTTGGGCTTCGGTCTAAGAAGGCGTTGGAGCGAATAATCGATATGTAATAAACTAAGTGAGCAATTGAATGCACTTAACAATACTTCTCTAGCTTTTGGCGTTCCAAGTCGTTGATTGCTGTTATTAAAATAGGCTCTACGACTGGTTTGGAAATTGCTAAGGGCAAAAACGTATTTTAGTCTTCTTAATCGTCTTTACAACCAGTTTCGAACGTTTCACAAACATCAGTCTCATGATGTAAAACAATCTCAGTAAGTATGTGCTTCTTAAAATCAATTCGACTAGATAAGTTCAATTCAGAAAGCTTTCAGAAATGTAATCATCAATCCAAACAACTGTAAGATTAGCTAACTGTTCTCTGATTAAACCATAAGATGACACCACTAGATGCGTTAGCTGTTCAGAAATTCCGCTTTTTTGTGAAGGGTTCTTTAGCCAAGTTTTGCCCATTACTGGGACACTCGGTACATATAACAGTGACTCAAGAACCCGGATTCATCGTGTTGTATTATTGACTTGCTCATTGCTTATTGGCGTTTATAAATATTTAAACGTACAACAAAGATATGTGAAAACGACATCGTTTTAAATATTTTGCCATTTCCAAGCACCAAGCCTTTATGAATGTGTTGTTTCATACTAAACATAATTGCTTAGATCCCTATCATTATTGTGCGCACGGTGGGATGGCTCCCGGCAAGGGAACTAATCTCGCATGGACTTTTGGTCGTATAAAAAATCTTGGGTCTTTCTAATCGTGGGAAGTTCCGATGACTTTGTTTCTAGTAGGTACCCTTATTATGTTTTTGAATAACTCTATTTGTAGTAAGTGTTCCAGCTTTGTTTTATTCATCAGCTATTCGTTTATTTTCAATTGATGCATTTGGATTACCACTAACGGTGTCCAATTTGTTTTAGCTTCTAAGCAAACGTGACCATTTGCTTCTACCGTCCAATATAGTCGACAAGAACACTTTGAAATTCTCTATAATCACAAAACAACGTTGCCTTTTTATGGGCGTTAAGGTAGTGCAGTGGTTAAGCGACTAGCTATCAGAATCAGCTATTCCGGGTCTGGGTTGTACATGAGATATTTATGACTATAATCTACTAGTATACAGGAGGAATTCGTTTCGTATTCAAAATTGCTGTCTCAATTTCGATAGGCTATGGATTGTATAGGTTTTGCTGCTAAGTGCAGGTTAGTATCTTTTATTTATTTATTTTTATTGGTCTCCGCTGGAAATTCAATATGAACTTCCTCCGCCCCGGGGAAGAGCGAAGGGTCGTGCCGGACTACTACTGGCTAAAACTAATGGAGTGGTCGTCTTCGGCACCGAAGGGAGCGTCCAGGTCCTCCTAAGATCTTTAAGGAGGATTTTTAAGGACCCCCCCCCGAAGCTCTTAGTGCACCGTGCTGTGCCCACGGCGGCACGTGAACACGTGCGCACCGCAGTCTTCCCGGGGTTCGCTCGGTATGAGCACGCAGACTCTTCAATCAGCGCGCTCGCGACCCCCGGAAGGTGGTTAGTACCTACATAATTAGAGCATTGATTGTTGTTGTAAATGTTTTGTGTTATTTATTTACACTAATGTATTAAGCATGTTGTCATGGCCGTGTGGTTCCTGGCATAGAATTGACCATTCCCTTTCACTCACGGTTGTTGTAAAAAGCAACTAAAGGTTCATATCAAGAGGATAGATAGCAGCATCATCATCATCCCGTATGCATAACTATATACTGCGGTCACCAATCAACCGTGGTGTTTATGACAATATCCGGTGACCGTTTATTGTAGCAGTCAGTTGGAGACCCATTTTAACAGTGAACGTTTACGGGATGATGAGACGAGAGAGATTTGTGAAGCAATAATTTACCTTATTAATTAAAGTCATGCATATTACAGACGTGTCATCATCATTTCGGCCGAATTAAGTCCACTGCTGGACACAGGCCTCCCCCAAAAATCACCACAGCGACCGATATGGGTGTGTTGTGGGCTCATTGGCGGGTTTTGCCATAATCGCCACGCTTGGCAGATGGGTTGGCGATCGCAGTTGATTTGTTAATATACTCGAAGGACGCTGCTGCCCATCCTCCGGCTAGTCCCTTAATCGACTTTTACGACACCCACGGGAGGAAATGGGGTGGTGGTATTCTAAGCCGGCACCACACGGCATACAGACGTGTATTTACTTTAAATTCGATAAGCACTTTTTATTTACCCTCTGTCACACCAGGTACACGCAAACCACTAGACATCCGATACATGCGTCATGCCTCCGGATGTGGTACCCTTGCATCTGTAGAACCGGTTTTGAGACAACGAACTTTTTGTCTCGCTATCTCGTCCATTTGTTTGCCATCGCAGTTGGTCATTAGCCGTCTGTTTGATGTTAGATGATGTGATAGAGGAATGGGAGGGGCTTTATTCATACGAGGCCTTGCTATTTCGGGGAAGGAATGTGGTAAAAACTTAAATTCGCAACATCGTTGCAACTTTTAATGATTTGTTTGGTCGTTTTCTAGATGATGTTGTTTTTGTGTAATATGTAATATTGTATGGTTTTGGTTAACTAATTAAGGCAAGTGCTTGGTTACTATTTTCCTGTGATGAAATCTCGGATTAAAAGAAAGAACCACGCCCAATTTGATCGTAGAGCACTTTAACGGCCGAAATTAATAATAAATTTAATCCAAAACCTTTGGATTTGGATCCAAAGGTTTTGGATTGATTGATTTGGTTTTCGTGTCAAAATTAAGATTGATTTTAAAACAAAAACTATCAAGTTTCAAAATCCTTAAATCAAAGGATTTTTTGGATTATATTGATTTAGAAATTTCGACTGTTAAACTGAACATAATGTAGGTACAAGACATAAAACTAAATGTAAAAACTTAGTATTAGACGCAACAAATGAAAACATAAGTCAATTGGTAACCCTATAAAAAGAAAAACTTAATTGTCTGGGTTATGTTTTACCCACGGACTAGAAAAAAAATATGGACTCCGCGCCACTATCGAAATCGATATCGAAAATGAAGCATACTTAGGGTGTATGCCGATTCGCTTGTACATACGTGCCTTACGCACACACGTGCATCATAGTATGCCGGTCGATCGCCATTACGCGGCACGACAGCGCCCGTGTAGTTACTATTTACGATAATTGAAACAAAAAACTAATAATGCCGTCCTGTGTCGTGAAATGGTGTAAAAATAACTCTACATCGCAAAAAATGTGTCAAGGAATAACTTATCACAGGTAAAGACACTAATTTATATATAATTTTTGATATTTTTGGATATTTAAATTATCGTTACCATTCGGAACACAAAACCTCAACTACACGTGCCTGTGTTGTCAGAAAATAAATGGGTAATTTTCCCGAAAAAATGGGTAATATGTTTTTATTGTAGTGAAACTTCTTTAGCAACGTTGTGATTAGAAAATTAGATGGAACGAAAAAGTGACAAACATATTCATATATAGGATTTAGCCTGCGAGAGAATTAGATCGAATACAAGTATACAGTGTTATAATCCTATAATGTTGTAGTCCTATAATCTTCGTTTCCTTTTTGTTCGGGGTGTCGTAGTCGCTCCACAAACTTAAATGAACTAGACTGAACTGCTCTGTTTACCATAATACATTGTGGATACTGTGTTCATCTCATTCTCTTACAAATTAACTAAAATGCAAAGTTTCACATCTTTTTAGCCTATAATTTTTCGAAGTATTCGTCTGGATATTTTCATACACTACTTATGTTAATAAGAAATAACGAAGAATATGATTAAATATTTCGAATAAATATTTCTGTTTTTATCTTTATTTTAGTTGACGTATCTAATTCTTTTCCACGCACCTTGATACGCACGTCTCATTTCACAATAAATTTAATTAGTTACCAACTGTTGGACAATTTCCTTACTATCTTATCTTTGATGAAAGTATTACTACTATATGCAATATTACTATTATGATTAAGAAATGTGGGAAAATTAAATTCCATCTGGTATCCCCAAAAATCACGCACACATGTTCGATACCGTGCTTCACTTTCGATATCAGTGGCGCGGAGTCCATCTTTTTTTTCTAGTCCGTGGTTTTACCTTAATATTTCTATTTGTTAGAATTACGCATCTCTTTTTTTGTTGATGTTCGGAGATCCTGGTCTTCGCCTTAATTATCTGATAATTGCTTTACATATCCGACGTTTGTAGTAGTACATAAGTAGTACACATCGGTACTTAACATATTAACTCAGCATTCACTATAATGAGAACCTCGCGCTTCTATAAAGTTAAACTGCATTTAGAGCATGGTTCACATGTTCCATATCCCCGTTCTCCCACGAAGGCTACCATTAAACACTACACGCGATCATCAATCTGAAGCCGGAACAATAGACGTCGGAGACTTTAGCGTCGCAAATTTTTCGAACCGAATCGCAGACACGTGTGAAATAGAGTTTAGAATCGCTGATGTGTGCATGACTTTCGATTTTCGTGTTGTGAAAGCTTCGGATCGTATTTGTGATGGATGTTTTGTTTGAATAACGACAGTGTAATTGAGTGTTTTAGCTATTGTTTTGTTGAACGGTATGCCATTGGTGTGTCAAATTGATAATATGCAAACCTGCAGTGAAGTTGATGTAGAAGAACTAAAGTTGCCAACATAGCTCAAAGGGTTAGTAAACTGAAGTGGCAATGGGCGGGGCACTTTGATCGTAGAACTGATGACCGTTGGGGTAAAAAGGTCCTCGAGTGGCGACCGTGCACCGAAAAACGCAGCGTGGGACGACCCCCAACGAGTTGGACAGCTCTCAGCCATCTCAACCCGTGGGTGTCGTCAAAGGCGACCATGGGATTAGGCGAAGGCTGGGCAACTCAACTGCGACCGCCAACCCGTCTGCCAAGCGTGGCAATTATGGCAATACAAAAGCAGACTAGACGTTGTTCGTTTTTTGCAGGAGGCTTATGTCCAACACTTTGGCCTGAAATGATGATAAATTAAAATTATGATCACAATTAAACATATTTGGCATTACAGTTTGAATAGGATTTTATTAATTGCCATTTGCTTTGTTTAACCTTTTTTGTATAATTTAAGAATGCAGTTCTCTAAACGTATGCAAAATCAACGATTTGGCAGAGGCTTTATGGAAACCTGTTAGCTGATGTCATTGTCCGAAAATAACTTTATTGAAGGTTTACCTCTAATACTGTGAACGTATTTTTTTGTCTGTCTGCCGCTTAGATGTTTATCCTAGTGCATTAAATTATTACTGCTTGTATCGCTTTATTGTTGATTCCAAGCCACCCAAACTGCATGAATGCATGTTATAGTTTGACGGCACGGTTGGTGCAGTGGCTGATACAGTCGGCTGCTGCGCTCCGGGTCGTGGGTTCGATTCCCACACTGAAAAAAATATTTGTTTGATCTGCAGGTAGTTGTTCTGGGTCTGGGTGTATTGTATGTGGAATTCATGTCTGTAAACGCACCAACGACACAGGAGAAATATAGTGTGGGGCAAAGTTTAAAAAAAAAAAGTTGTTCATATAGTATTGTTTTTAATAGTCATTAAGTTTTCTTTGTCAGGCGTACAGTTTCCAAACAATTCGGGATCCGTAGCGCAGAAACCCAATCGCTTAGCCACTACGCCAACTGTCTCCCGTCAGTTGTTTAAGGCGATCGGTTGTCGGGACCCACTGTGTCCTCACCGACCGCCGCGTCGCGGAGGCCTATCGCCGCCACACCACCATCCCGTTAAAAACAAATAACTACTTAGGGGGAGGGGGGAGGGGGGACCCAGTCCCTTGCTCGCGCCGGCCCGTGCTGAGCCCCTGGTATTAAATGTCCTCTATAGAATATTAAATAATACCGATGCAGCTGTCCTCAAAACAAATAACTTGTAACGCCCTAAGCCGAGGTTCGTGTCCCGCAGGGGACGCCCGTAGCGCAGTAATTTTCAGCCTGGCTGGACGCCTCTTTTGGCTTTGCCAGAAATGTCCGGGTAAGCAGCCACATTTCCCAAAAAAGTGTGCGAGAATCCCAACAGTAAAAAAAAAATCCCGCTGTGCAAAAATAGGCATCGAGTTCTACCGATTTACCAGAAATAATGGTCAAATAATTGATTATGCGCATTTTATATTTAAAAAAGCCTACTATGATATCAATTATTTGCGGTGGTTTTGGTCACTGTCTTGCTGGTGGTGGCGTTGTGCATCGGGTCGTTAGGTTCTACAATACGGTTGAGCTAAGCGATGCTGATGCATGCGTCATGCTCGTGAACAGGAGCTGTATGTCCGGACACGTCAACCGTTAACTACCCTGGTAAATAAGTACTTGTTTTATTGTATTGTATTAATCTACATTTCTCTCTTGTATCAATCAACATTGTGATCAATCAATCAATTATTTTAAAAGAGTATCCATGGAGTTTCTTGTCGGCTCTTCTCCATATGATCAACCAATTGGAACCAATTTCTGGAAAATTCTGACGTTTTATTAGTGCCAGTAATTGGTTTATTTAAAATAAAAGATTGCACTTTGTCTTAACTATGGATTAGGAAGAAAAACACTTAAATCCCCAATCTATTTACCCGAGCTTGGCGATTTTGGTGGTGCGTGTATTTCCAATCATTATAGCAAGCATTATAGCATGCATTATAGCAAGCATTATAGCAAGCATTATAGCGTTCGTTCATTATAGCGTTCATTACAAGTTACTTTATCATCTGTAGAAGTTTGTGTACGCCAACTGCAACGCTTGCTCAGCGCGATGATTTCGAGCATAACCTCTTTAGACGAGACATACTCATCACCGCACCTACTAAAGTATTCTGTTCATGAAAGACATTATCATAAAGCTGCTTATGCCAGCAAACATGACATTCCGTTTGAACATTTGAACATATTTCCTTTGTTTAGTTCTCCCACGAATTACAATCACGGAACAACACTAAATGTTAGTAAAGAACGTCACTACTTACTTGTGAGTCACTTCGTGCGAAAATCTGATACGACGTGCGTGAGAGTAAATTGAAATTTATGCCAGACGACGACACTTCTATGACACATTCTTTTATGCAAAATACTTTCATTGGCAGTTGCTGTTTTTGATTGGTTTATCGGCAGTTTTTATTCAGCTCAGTCCATTCCAGTAGCTACGCGAGTAGGGTTGCCATCCGTACGGTGTACTCGCATAGGCGTCTAGGATTTCCCCAGATTTGGCCTAATTTGAGGGCTAGGTTTTGTATACAGTCCCGAATTCCCGGATGTTAAGTAAAAAAATCAGGGGTTTTCGAACATCTTGTATTAGTCAATGGATTTTACAGACGGCAACTCTATATGCGAACCGTGCTAGTGAGGTATGTTTGCCACTTAATAACAACATAACGGCTGAACAAGTTTAGATGCACGCACTGATGTAGAATGCCTCCTAGTATAGTGCAAGAACTTTTTCCAAAATAGTAAGAATTGCAAACGCGAGTGGAACTTCAAGCGCACAGCAATAGTTCGAAAATGATCTTTCGTTTTTAAAATATTAAATCCTGTTTTGTGTCGATCCTTTTCATTTGCTTAAGCTAAAATATTATGGCGTTAAAGAAACTAACTATCATTTTAGCTTCTAAAATGGTTATTTTAGTATCCAAACGAGGTTGAATAAATATTTTAAAAGTTGATTTATTCTGTTTAAATTGTCCTTGACATTTTGTTTAATGATGCCTAAACATTTCTTCACTTTAAAACAGAAAACGTCAGCCATTTTGTTGAATAAATTATAAGACAGATAAGATCTTACAAAAGCTCAGCGTTTCTATTCGTTAACAATAAAATGGAGGATAATTATGAAAGCTTTTTATGCCAAATAGTTCAGTCAAAACCGATTTCAGAAAACATACAGTTATTTCACATTACGTATAATAATAATAACGTCCGTCGTTAATAAAAGTTGCATTAAAAGGTCGTTCTCGTTTGTCCGACTTAAAACGAAACTTAAAAGTTTTAATCCATTCTTTTCACTTTTCATAATTCGAATGGCATTTACCTGTTGAGTAATGTGGTTGGTATTTTTTATAACCTGGGCTTTTTATATGTCTATATAAAAGTAGGCCGAAGGCATTGTACTACACATATCTATTATTTAATATTTAGTTGTCTTACTAATAGCAGAAAATATTTAAGGACCCTCGGGTTGTCAGTCAAAATAACTTACTTTCCGCCCAACTCTTACAGATTGCTTCTCCGTTCAACCTGATAGTCTATGATTTTCTTTCATTACAAGATCTACAAGAAAACATCGTGGTATTCAAAATCGTAACAAAATACACACATTACGTCGAACACGCTTCTAATAGAGATATTATTAAACATCATTTACGTACAATGCTGCGTACATTTAATGACAGGTTTGTTCAAAATTATTGTTTCGATCGATCGGTATTTCGTTTCGTAAGATTTCGTTCGGTGTGTCATTTCGGACGTATGGGTCATAACAACACTAATTTCCTTGCACGGTTTGGTTAATTTTTGTTGCCTGGCAACTTTCATTCATGATTTAGCGAGAAAAATGCTTAGTGGTTTTACCTGGTGGTGAGCGTGTGGTGTCCGGATAAGAATACAGCACTACTCCATCTCCTCCCGTTGGATGTCGTAAAAGCCGAAGCCTAAGGGACTCTAAACCTGAGGGACAGGCAGCAGCTTCCCTTCTGTGGAACAGTACATATACTGCGCTCACCAATCCGCCTGCCAAGCGTGGTGAGTATTGGCAAATACCCCCCAAAATGACGACACAATTGTGGAAATCTTTGGGGGAGGCCTTTGTTCAGCAGTGGACGTATAAATGGCTGATATGATGATGATGATGAGCGACATACTTGCCCATAGTAATTTGTAACGCTAGACAGGACTATACTCTTGCGCGGTGCTACACAGCGTTTCTCACCTCAAAGCTCACCTCACTATCTACAGTGCCCTTCAAACCGGACCACAGTAATGTTTAAAAATTAAACCACAGAACAGGAAACTGAAGGTTTTAAATCTTATTTTATGTTCCGTCGTTTAAACACCAGTAGTGCTTAGCGGGAGAATATATTGCACTGCAGTAGTACCTCTCTTTTTTCCTCATGCACTTTTTTCGCCTTGGGAGGAGCGGAGGGACATGCCGGACGAAGAATAAAATGCGTAATTAGTAAATAATGTAGATACTAATGTAGTTTGTGATTCAACCGTGGAGTTTTTATTAGGTACGTCTATCGGCCGAAATTAATAATCGAACTAATCCAAAATCTTTGGATTTCGGATTACGGATATGTCTGTTTTTTGTGTTAAATGTGATCGTAACACAACGACGGATGAATGTCAAAATCTTAAATCTGAAGATTTTAGATTAAATTGATTATTGATTTCGGCCCTAAATTATATTGTTATATAATAGGTCTTGCGTGCTTACAATTATAGGAAAAACTAAATAAAGTAGCGCTTTTTCTTCGCTAGTGATTTTGAAAAAGAAAGTAGCATAGGCAAACCAAGTGCCAATATTAGACGCTACTATTGCTCTAGTGTCGTGCCAATAGATGAGGTGACGCCAGTCGCCACTAATCTGATTCCCTCACTGCTGGCAACTTTATCGCTTCCGCCTGTACTGGCGCAAGCGCCGCGCCGAGAACGCAAGTAATAGCAGACCTTATCTGAGACAAAAGCGCCGACGACGATATGCTACGCCACTACCATGTTTTGGTGCGTTTACCCTATTTATATGATGTTGTGTTTGAATAGTCCTTAGTTCCGATAACAACATCCATACCTATTTATTTAACGCCCATGTCTGGGGTCGTATTGGTTAACTATAAAAGTTATCTGTTATGTAGTTTGTCAATAGTAACCTATTCAGTTTCTATGTGTACAATCGTATACCTATATAATATATCTATGACTTTACAACATGTTAACTAATGGAAGTCGTACCCGGATAAACAGATACGTGCAAAAAGGTACAACCGAAAAAAAGAACCCACTCAAAATAAAATTCTTTTTCGCATAATATATAACTAGACGAAAAATGAACGCGATGCGCTGCGCCCTTTCTAGCTGGATGGAAAACGGAGAATATGAGGCATTTAACCTATAAAAATATGAATATTCTGATAGTGCTATTTTTTCCGCCAGGCACTAACACCAAAATAATGAGTTGATTGGCCTAAAGTTGCGCTAGAGGGCTACCCTAAAGCGCTTAAAACTGCAGCACTGATTCAGCAGTTTTCAATTGATACGCTTTATTCGGAATTGGGTACGCATCCGAGCAAGATAAACATTTGCTTGATTGAGGTTAGATTTTTTGTCACGAAAATCAGACTGTATTAAGAATTTTGATGAAAGTAAAATTGGGAGTTGCGCGCGCATACTGTCACGAAAATGTCAGAATGAAGTTCGCTTTCAAAGATAAACTAAAAGTGCATATTTATTAATTGATTATAAATATCAATATACATTATTTAAAATAAAACATTAGTCAGGGATTAATAATTAATATTTTTCATCCTCTTGCTCAGAAATAACTTTACTATAAATGAAAAATAAACCCTATACGGCTCTCGGTAGGCACCGCGAAATAACACGACAATAATAGAACTTCATCATCATTTCAGCCGAATAAAATCCACTGCTGGACACAAGCCTCCCCCAAAGATCGCCACAACGACCGTCTGGGTGTGTTGTTTGCTCATTGGGGGGGTTTGGCCACAATCGCCACGCTTGGCAGGCGGGTTGGCAATCGCAGTTGAGTTGTTAATGTATTCGAAGGATGCTGCTGCCCATCCTCTAGCTAGTCCCATAGTCGCCTTTTAGGACACCCAAGGGATGAGATGAGTTATAGAACTTGCTGGACAGTTTTGTAAATTCTTATTAAAGTGCTAGTGATCTTTTTTAAGTACCTACACACTAAAATAAAGTAGATGTTTCTAGGTACACGATATTTTTATTATTTTTAAAAGGCCGAGTGCCCATTTTGGCAATTGTTTGAAAAAAAAAAAGACAGCCAGCGCGCGGATGAATTTCGAATTGGCGCGAATCAAAATTGGATACTGTTTAGCTGCGGACGTTTTCATAAGTTTATTACAATTTTATTTGTTATAGCTGGAGAAACAAAACATTGTCCGAAAACCTGTTACCACCGAAATCAAGAGTAAAATATGAAATGGCATTTGTTTATTGTTTCCTCCATAGATAACGGAGTTTGCTCGCAAATTAGAGAAAAGTACTATACAAGTCTCGGCCGAAATAGAAACTAACGGCTTCATTTATTTAAAATGGTGGCATACTCCATGCCTCGTTTTTAAAATCACTACGGAAGTACTAGGCATCGCCTTGTTCTTAGGCCGTATTAGTTTACGCAGTCGCCCGGCAATTGGACAGTACCTAACGTACTATTCATATTTTTATAACTGTATAAAAATAAACATTTTGATATGAAGAATATTAATCAAACTTTTAATTATTGTATTTAATATTCTATTCATCATAAGGCGTTTTTAGTTACCACTCTGTATGTCAAACGATAACCGTTTAAGTTTTGATGTTATTTTATATTTTTTTCTCTTTGTTTCAGGTGAGTGTTCCACATTCTTCAAACTAGGTTCAGGCCTAACTCGTCAAAATTACTTATAGTATTTTGGTAAGCAAGTTTATTAATATCACTGTGCATATTTCTCTTCTTTATCCTATGTTTCTCTTGACGCGTACAACAGTTACCATCATTTACTACCTAATATCTACTTGCCGTGGTCAATCTTAACTATGCCAGGTCACCGGCTCACTCGGGGGTCACGGGCGCGGAGATTGGGGAGTCTGCGTGCTCATACCGAGTGACCCCCGGGAAGACGGTGGCGCGCACGTGGTCACGTGTCGCCGTGTGCGTAGCACAGCGCGCATCGAGACTTGGGGATCCTTTACAATCCTCCCCGAGAAGTGCCTGGGGTGCGGCCTTTTTACAACCGCTTGCCCTCCACTAGAGGGCGTGACCGCTTTACAGTCATCCCCTCCGAGATGTGCCTAAAAGCGTGGCACCAATGGGCGGCTCTAGTGTGATCTTACGAGGACCTGGAGCCCCCCTTCGGTGCCGAAGATGATCGCTCCAGTGGTTTTAGCCGGTAGGAGTCCGGCATACCCCTTCGCCCTTCCCCGGGAAGTTCCACGTAGAATTTCTACTGGACATCAATAAAAAAATAAAAAAGTTCACCGGCTCGAGTTTATCATAATTTGTTGATAATAACGCCAATAATACATTATAAACTGAAATAAACAATTAAGAACACTTAAATAAATACATAATTAAGAACGCCAAAAAAAAATCCGTTTATTTTGGTGCAAGAGCCATAAGAAAAACACTTCAATCTGCCCATGACCATGAACGCTGTAAAGAGGTCAAAACGTCAGAAATTAAGAAATCATTACTTAGGTATTTATTGCATGTATGCATGTGCTTGTATGGATTTGCCGCACGTATGTTTAAATTAGGTAAGTATATTCAAATTCTTTATTGTACACAAACACAAAATACAGTGAAAATACAATTGGAAATTACATGTACAAAGGCGAGCTTAACTCAAAATTGAGTTTTCTACCAGCAAACCTTTGAGTGACAGAGAGATATGGCAAAAAGCTAAGAGGTTAAGTAGAGTGTACACTATTTATAGAAGCAGAAATACAATGAACATTAAATGTATAACTTATACAAATATAACCAAATTGCAATTTATAGATACATATTAAAATACATATTAATATATATGTAGGTATATACATATACAATATCCAACCATACGTTATTTAGAAAGAAGATGCTTCTTAATTCTGCTCTTGAAAACGTCCAGAGAAGGGCTATCGCGAAGAGGATGTGGAAGAGAATTCCAAAGGCGCACTGCGCGAATTGTAAAGGATCCGTCATAACGGCTTGAGGAGTGACGCGGAGTTCGAAGGAGAAGAGAAGAAGCCGTGCGACATGGTTCGCCCCTAGGGACTAGATACTCGAAGCGTTCACGAAGATATGCGGGAGAATTAGGATTATGAAGTATAGAATAAAGAGAAGACAGAATGTGTGAATCTCGACGCAGCCGAATCGGCAACCACTCCAGCTTCGCCCGGAACTCCGACACATGGTCGTATTTCCGGAGGCCAAAGATGAAACGGATGCAGAGGTTCTGCAGGCGTTCAAGTTTGTTAAACAGTTCTTCAGTTGCATCGAGATAGCAGATATCAGCATAGTCTAGAAGTGGAAGAAGAAGTGATTGCGCAAGAGTAATCTTTGTATGATGCGGCAGGAATTTTTGGAGACGTTTAAGAGACTGAAACGAGCAAAACACCCTCCTGCTTACTGCTGAGATGTGAGTATCCCAGGAAAGCTTAGAATCCATAAATACACCAAGGTTCTTAACACTTTTAGAATAGGCAATGGGAATCGAATCATACACAACCGGTGGGAGACATTGATGATCCAAGAGGTTGAACATATATCTGCCACCAATAATGAGAGCTTGAGATTTAGCTGGGTTAACTAGCAGACCAAAAGATTTAGCCCACTTACTGATATTTTCAAGATCATTATTGATGGCAAAAATAGCTTCCGTGATTTTCTCTACATTAAAGTGGCGATACAGCTGTAAGTCGTCTGCATAGAGATGAAAGTGAGAAGACAAGACCTTTGTGATGGCGTTTATAAAAACGGAGAAGAGAAGAGGAGAAAGAACGCCACCCTGAGGTACACCCGCAGCTAAATCACACCATTCAGAGGAGGCCTCATCTGAGCGAACCGACTGCGAGCGACCCCGAAGGTAAGAGTTAAACCATGCAATTACAGACGAAGAAACATTAAGAGAGGATAGGATTCCTAAGAGGATGTCGAAATCAACTGAATTAAAAGCACTGCTAAAATCCAGTAAAACCATAACTGTAAGAAGTTTGTTCTCCATGGCCAGTCGTATGTCGTCAGTTATTTTAATGAGTGCAGTTACAGTACTATGGCCAGGTCGGAATCCAGATTGGTATGGACTTAGCAGGCTATTGGAGGAGAGGTAAGAAGTCAGTTGTTTCTGGACAACACCTTCAAGGACCTTGGACAGTATTGGGAGAATAGATATGGGTCGGAACTGGATTAACGAGGAAGGATTTGGGACTTTAGGCAGCGGCAGGATGTGAGCCTTCTTCCAAGCTGAGGGAAAGAAACTTACGTGCAGAGAATAATTAATTATATGGGTAATGACGGGAACGATTTCGTTCAAGATGGGAAGAAGCATTTGGAGTTGAAGGCCATCATCGCCTACCGCTTTCGTGGAGATGGATTGGATTGGATTGGACACTATGGTGTGAGAGGACTAGCTAAACAGCTATTTCACTCGTATCTGCGAAATAGGACTATGTTTGTTGAAATCAAAGCAAATTGTGATGAAGTAGTTGGAAACAAACAAATACAATATAACAAAGCGTTTAAATCAAAAAAAATATCTATTAAGTCGGGCGTACCCCAAGGATCAATACTCGGACCGATGTTATTCGTTGTATTCATTAATGACTTAATTAATCATGTCACTAATAAAATACCTGACAATATAAATTTAACCATTTTTGCTGATGATACAAATGCCATCGTATCTGGTGATCATATAGACAACCTTAAGTTAAGGATCGATGAATCATTGAAAGTATTCTACGAATGGTTTACCGTCAACAGTTTGAAGGTAAATACTAGGAAGACAAACTTGATATTGTTTCAGACAACCGCAAAAAATACTGACAAGCTATATAGTGATATGAATGGAGATAGAGTTGACACAGTGAAAGTAGTTAGATTCCTAGGGATACATGTGGACTATCTACTTAATTGGAAGCACGAACTATTGTGTATAGAAAGTGCTATTAGTTCCGCCTGCTTTGTACTCAGGAGTTTGAGAGAAGAGGTGCATCTTGATCAACTCAAAACTATATATTATGCTTTAGTTGAATCCAAATTACGATACAGCATACTCTTTTGGGGTGGCAGTTATAGATATAATATTCAGAAAGCGTTTGTCTCTCAAAAACGGGCAATTAGAACAATGGTTCGTATACAACAGCAGGAGTCGTGTCAGCAATATTTTAAGGATCTTAAAATTCTAACAGTCCCGAGTTTGTATATAATGGTCTTATTAATGAACCTCGCAAAGAACCTTTATCAGTATGAAAATATGGAAGAGAGACAAACACGGGAAAGGACGAGGAGGCAAGATATACCATCTAACGTAGCGCCTACTCTCAATGTGGTTAAACATTGCTCAAATTATAACTCCATTAAAATGTTCAATAGACTTCCTATAGAATTGAAAAAGATCGTGTATGCGCGGGAATTTAAAGCAAAACTAAAGGCTTTCCTTGTAAAAAGGTGCTTTTATTCTATAGATGACTTGTAATTACTTCCGATGGCAACAACGATGTGAATGTAATAGAATTTATAAGATGTAACTAGAAAACAGAGGACTCCGATAGGCTGAATAAAGTTTAAGCTATAGTAATTTACTCTAAAATAAAATAAAAATTACATTACTTTACTGACATTATGTTATTGACATCTTTGTAATTTATTCTTGTACTGTGTTTTTGTAGAATTGAATGTATTATTATTATTGTAAGGGTTTAATCATTATGTATAGTTTTCAACACGATGTTATATTGTTATGAAATAAATTGAATTGAATTGAATTGATGGTTTTCGTAATGTCTTGATCGGCAACTGGATGAAAAGAGAAAGAAGTACTTGGCGGCAAAGGAAGATTACAGAGATAGTTAAGGGTAGAAGATTTAACATTGTGATCAATAGAAATTGGAGACTTTGAAAAATGCAGATTAATTTCATTTAGGTCCATATTAGGTATGCTGTTACCTAAAGATTTGCCAATACCTAGAGACTTGAGAAATTGCCATACTTGTTGTGTGTTGAAATTTTGTATTGAGTTATGAATGTGGCGTCTTTTAGCGTCCCTACACATACGACTGCAGCGATTGCGAAGTTTTTTATACAGATCCCAGTTCTCTTCACTAGGTACCTTTTTGTATGTTCGCTTAGCCTTATCCCGTTTTGCCATATTCTTTTTAATGGTTGCGGACAGCCATGGTGCTGGCAGATGTTTAACCCTAAGCCTTCTGATTGGCGCATGCACATCATAGAGTTCCAATACTGCCCGGTTGAAGGCAGAAACTTTAGCATCAATATCACCGCGGCTGTAAACAGAAGACCAGTCAATACTACTCGCATCCATCCTCAAACGCTCCAAAACAATGTTCTTAAAACTCCGAAGAAAGAGAAATTTACTCTTGCGTTTGGGGGCATGGATTTTGTAAGATAGGAATATGAGATCATGATAGGAAAAAGATGCAGATAGCTGTCCATGAGTGGCTACTTTCTTAGGGTCAGAAACAAGAATGAGATCTAAGAGTGAAGGAGTACAATGAGGAGCCCTATGAGTAGCATCTAGTTGCAGGATTTGCATATTAACAGAAGAGACAAGAGATAGAAGTTTACGGCTGCGAGAATCGTCTTTCAGCAGACAAGTGTTGAAGTCTCCGAGGATAATTGTATGATCATATAGCGAGGAAAGATATTCTAAATTAGATTCAAAAGAGGAGAAATAATTAATATGACAAGAAGGACTATAGAAGACACCTAACAGAAGCTTTGTATGTTGAAATTCTATTTCAATAAAAATATACTCTGCAGATTTGGAATATTCACTCGGAGACTGATCAACTACTTTATAAGTAATATCCCCGCGGAGATAGATAGCAACCCCTCCATATCCCTTGCCTGTTCTGTCATTACGCACGAGCTTGTAACCAGGAAGAGAATATTGCGTAGAAGGGAGTGCAGGTTTAAGAAATGTTTCAGAGACAAGGACAGCATGAATAAGATCAGAGTCGAAGGATGACAATAAATCAGGATAATGAGCGTGAACGCTTTGAGCATTTATATGGACCACATTGAAAAAATTGCGAAAAGAAGAAAAAGTAGAGAGAAGTTGATCTCGAAGGTTTAAAGAATCATCCGCGCTTGCATAGCTCTCATCAGACGTGCAAGAAGAGGAACATGAAGCAAAATTATCATCATTAATATCGCTCATAATAATAAACTACAATACATAGAATATAACTAAATAAATAAAATATAAATTTACTTAAAATAAAGAATACCTAAAGCAATAAAAATAAAAACAAAATAACAAAATTGTTTTTATCAATCCTCTTGCACTCGCCGGTTGCATGCAAAATATGAGACGAAAAGGCTGTTTATCAAACATGTAAAAAGGACAACTTTAATTTTTAGTTTCTGAACGAGGTTTGTAAACGTCATAAAATAAAATGTTCATGAACTACGAATCTACGATTTACGAAGTACGTACCTAAATAATATGTAGACAAAGAGTATAATAGATTGGAAACATTAGAAGTACCATTATTTTGCTGGTTTGCGAGCTCTTCTATCTGACGCTGAGATTGCTGGTTTGCTAATCTGAGGCGATGCTACATCTATTACGGCTCCAACGGTTTTATCAAGCGTCGATTCTGCCACCGGGAATTGAGCTACAAGTTTGCGAAAATCTGCCGCAGACTCAATCTTCCGTCGCATTTTGTCTGAAACCTGGATAACGACCTTGCCTTCGGAAGTCCAGCACTGCTTCATCCCGTAATACTTACGAGCGCTCATGAACACCTCATGCCTTGGTTTAGTGAGAAATTCCGAAAGTGTCAGCCCAGAACCTTTTAACTTTGATTTATTTTGCCACACCTCGCTCCGCATGACACGGCTTTCGAAACGAATTAATAGAGGACGAGGCTTACTTGAGTCATTTCCCAAGCGATGGCAGGCTGTTATGTCCTTGGAAGTGATGTGGGTTATTTGCAACTTCTCAGACATAATTTTGATGAATTTGATGGTAAGTTCATCATTATTCTCATCAGTGACACCATGGAGGAGCAGCACCTTGGCACGAGATGCCATCTCATGCCTATCCACAGCCACTACAAGTAACTCCATCTGTGTTCTTAGCATGCTCATTGTTCTCCAGATGAGTCCCTTGAACTCCGTGAACTCCTTGGATAGACTCGCAATGGTCTTGTGAGTTACTTCACCACTACTGGCACTCTTCAAATCCTCCTCGTACTGCGTCATCCTCGAAGAGAAAGATGAAGAAAGTTCCTCCATACAGCTTGTCAGTTTTGAGTATAGGTCCATGATTGTGAAGTGATAGTGCAAGTGAAGAGAGAGAGAGAAGTGATTAGTTGACTTAGTGCACCAGAGGTTAACAAAAGCTTTTAGCAAGTATGTAACATATTAATACTGTAAATAATGTATTATTTGAATAATTATATATCGGAGCTTAAATTTTGGTTATTGTACATAGACTACCCTCCTCCAAAAAATATAATAAATATTATAGTAATCACCGCGAAAAAATCTGCAAGTATTTATATGTTCTACATGCTGGCTCGAGTTGAGCACTAGCGTCACCTCCATATCTATACGTCCAGCAGTGGTCTGGAATAATGTCAGTTGTTGCTTGGCTTGATCTTCTCCGTCTCTAATTCTAGAGAAGGGGAAGCCAGCATGCAAGTCACATCATAAAAATAATCTTTTTTTTTCGTTTTATTGGTAGCCCACCTTGTGTCTGTGTTGTTCAAACCGCCCAGAGGCCTCGGACTTGGCTTAACGACGGCTGTTGGATGACAACTGGGACCGACAATTTTACGTGTCTTCCGAAGCACGGAGACGCTCAGTTCAATTACGATCATTCGGTCACCAATCCATAGACTGACCGCGCCGAGCGGTGCTTAAGATCGGCTACCGATCAGTGAGTGCAATTGGCTGTGGAAATGGAATGAAAAGCAATCAACACTGCCCATGAGCCAACCAAGGTTTTCCCAAGTTTTGTTTATTTATTTATGGCAGTCCAGCAGATAGTTCACATATACATTTTAGATAACATCTGATAACAATGTTCTATATATTGTGATGGTCAGTTATAGGTGTACCTACATATATTTTTATTTTCTCAAAAGATTATATTCCTTTTAAAGAAAACTGGTCCTTCGCTCATTAGCCGGCGCCGGCGCACTGAAACGATACATAGGTACCAATTCTGAACGTCTTAATTAACTAGTAAAAATGATATTTATTAATTATTTTCAATTTCAATCAATTTTCAAAACAAATGTGTGTCACATTAATAATGAACCAAAAAAAAATAGAGGCCTGTCGGCATCGGGAACAGGTTCCAAACTATGCTTAGGGGCTCAGGGAGAGGAACTTCCTCAATGCGTTCGTGACGAGAATTTGTGCTTTCTGCACGACATCCTTGGTCCAGGTGACTCTCGACAGCCTCAAAGGCAGTGGCTGATAGTTTGGCACTTATTCTTAATCACTCAATAATCTACCACACATTCACATTCAAAAATCTAAAAGCCTTCTTAAATCCGTTCTAGTGACATCATTTACCGCTATTCCAACCACCCTACAATTCTTAGACCGTTCACCCAAGTTCTATTCACAGCTATTACACCATTACGATCTATTATGCAAGCAGAAACAAACACACTCGCTTCATCAAACAATGTCAAGTGTTCGCTTACGAGCATTTTCCCGTTACATTTGTTGCTGTGACGATCAAAGATTCACTTATTTCGCCTAATGTTTTATGCAACATGATTTATGCATAAACTCCAATACTCCACTAAGATATGCGTATTATAATTTTTAATCGTTTCAAATTATATGCATTCTGAATTACTGATTGTAGGTTAGATATTTATTTCCCTTTGTTGCTGACAGAGAATTTATACAATTCAGCGTACGACGAAGTAAACTTTTTTCTTGAGAATCAGAGGCTAGTCGAGATATAAACAAAAATGGAATAATAATAGTTCCTAACTCGATAACTGTTTAGCTAATAATTACATAATATGCAGAATAAATAAAATCTTTGTAGTTATAGCAAAACTAATTAACATTAAGGCGTACACAACAGCAGAACAAAATACCGTAATACTTTTAAAAAGTACAAAGTGTCTTGGTATTTAGGATATAATTAGTGGGTTTTCAGCATTGTCTATGGGCCAGCCAATTGCCATTTCAACTGACACGGTTAAATCGAACGCAAATCACAATTACCGATATGCTTAGAAGCTAAAATCAACCATAGAAAAGGAAAAAACCTTACATCGCCAGCACTTTCTCTCAATACTAACAAATATGTATACAAAATGACCTACACAATTTCGCATCGCACATTTGTCACACAACATAATCTCGTGTATCTGGCAGTCGGCGCACGCGCACGTTGACATGCATGCCACGCATGCATTGGATAGTATCGCGAACATTGGTCCTTCGTGTTTACAAGGATTTAGTTTATCAATATCCTATTTTTATTAGTAGCTTTTTGATTCCTTTCGGTATTCTTTATGTTTATTGATTTTTATTTTATTTCTTTCTTTATTTATTTATACTTAATGTACACTAGTGTACAAAGGCGGTCTTAATGCCGTGGGCATTTTCTGCCAGACGACCTTTGGGTGATGCAGAGAACAATAAGGTAGATGCACCAACAAAATATGAAAGAAAGGTATAGATGCGAAGACATATTATACAAATACATAGACGTACATAAACATTACATGTACAAAAATATATTTATATATACGAAACAAACACATACATACATATAATATAATAAATATACACAGATAAGAGAAAAAAAAATAACTGAAATCAGAGTTGAGATGCATCTGCTGAAGTCTTTTTGAAAAGGTATTTTCGTAATTTAGTTTTAAAGTTGTTCCGATTGTTATTTATTTAAAAAAAAGTCTTTGGCCCACCCTAGGATTTCTCCTGTGTCGTGGGCTGCCTTTTCTGCATTATGATATAAATTATAGGTATATAATTATAATGCTGCTGTGTTTTACACTACCTTGTTATGACCCGAACGGGTAGAGCAATAATATTATATAATAAAATAAGTAGATATGTTACATGCGCGCCAAAAATAATAATCAAAACCCCCAATTGTAGCACCTCGCAAACAGCTCGCCCAAGACAGTACAACGTGTACACACGGCACAATCTGTATTGTTTTATTAATTAAGTGATAACAATCCCATCGTGCGTATAGAAAATCCACAAACTATCAAGAAAAAATAAATAAAGAAAAAAAGATCTCATACCACACGTGAATAACAAACTATATAAAATATTTTAATAAACATACTATTCAAATGATCTATAAAATAATATTCTCGAACTAAACACAGGCCAAGCAAAGAAAAAAGACAACACATATATTCTATCACAGGTGCGACAAAGACATCGAGTACACGTGTTGTCATTTTATATAGCTATCTCTTTTACTCTCGTAGTTTTTGTTCTTTCTTTCTTACAGCATAGGTGTGAAGTTTTATCGTAGACTAACTGGGACACGCGGTTTCACCCGCGTTTAATTTAAAAGAAATTTAGAGTACTTCGACATAGACACTTGACATAGAATATAGATATTGGATTTCAAAGGTTTTATTTTTTTGGCGCGGAACCCTAATTATTTTTCTAAAATAAAAGTAGCCTAAGTTATTCCTTATAATATCAGCTATCTGCCAGTGAAAGTCC
Source organism: Diloba caeruleocephala (assembly GCA_947459985.1). NCBI lineage: Eukaryota > Metazoa > Arthropoda > Insecta > Lepidoptera > Noctuidae > Diloba > Diloba caeruleocephala. The sequence goes on along the minus strand of OX381617.1, from coordinate 9,099,686 downwards.
CGTCAAAATTGGTCCAGCCGTTTCGGAGATTATCCGGATCAAACAGACAGACAAAAAAATTTTTTTTCTAGGAACCGTATATACTTTCATATGCATTAAGTAAAAAGCTGTTATTTTGACATTACAAACAGACACTGCAATTTTATTTATTGGTATAGATGGAGTATTGTACTCAGTCTACGAGTTTTATAGCTTTACCTACATACAGCGAGACTGAGTTTTGCGAGTCATTTAATATAGACGTAACATATCTATGGTATAATATCATTAGGGTAGAGATTAACAGTAGCGTACCTACCTTTTTCTATTCAGATGCTGTTGAATATCAGTAAAGAACCAAAATAGATGAGGGTGAATTCTTAAACGTAGACATGACACTTTCTACTTAGTTATTTAATCACATTGATTACCGCTTGATTAAGTTTTACTTTCTAAATCAATTATCTTGTCCAAGTATAGATTTTCTGATAGCAATGTCAACCTTATGTCAGTCAAACGCCAATGCTAGCTATAAAAAAAATCAATTTAGAATATTGCTATATCGTGATTTGAAGTACTGCATTTCTGTAATAACTACAAGATTCAAGAAGACGCGCGGTATGCTCAGCCAATACCAACCGGTGTGGTATTTATTGGACTTCTATATACATTTGACTAAATAGATGCTTATTAAGATAAATAAATCGTTATTCGTCCAAAGTCCAAGCCAAATGGCCTGATAAATGATAATTAAATCCAGGAAGAAATTTGAACTATGAATGGTAGTTGTTGAGGCAAGGCAAGCATGATATTTGCTAACATTTAGAAACGCATTTATAACGTGTTCAGTATCCCCGATAAACCCCAAGAATGAAACACAGATTCAGCAGTCCCTTTTTGTGACTTATTGTTATCCCAGTAACGCCCTAAGCCGAGGTCCGTGTCCCGCAGGGGTTGCCCTTAGGCGCAGTTATTTAGTTTATAAGTAAAAGCCGGGCTGGAGGCTATTTTCGCTTCGCCAATTGTCCGGTTGACAATCTCGTATCTCCCTAGAGAGCTATACGAATAGATACACAAAAAACGTTGTTCAGATGCATTTCATGGAATTATAAATTGTATTAATATTTCGTCACCCAAAAACCCCTTATTAGGTTATTATGCGCAGCCACAAAACTGATGACCTTCATGTTAAATATTGGCCGCTTCGATAATAAACTGGGCAATGGGCATTATTATAATAACACATTGTTAAATCTAACAAGAAAACATTTTAATATTCATGAAGGTTAGTTAACTTAAAATCAAGGTTTATTGACTTAAATTACAATCGTTAAACTGGTTAAATTACATATGAATTATGAAAATCTTCCGCATTCCTAAACGAAACAGAAATTTAGGTGATAGATGGTGATCAACTTTCAAATATTTTGGAAGAGGTCTTAACTTTAGACATTTGCATTCCATGGGCATTTTTTGTCCTTCTGCTCCTTTATGACGTATTTCAAAAGCAGTTTTGATGAAATAGTATGGCGGTGGCGATAAACGTCACGGTGCCTGACGGTTGCTCGGGTCACTGCCCCTGAACTCGTCTGCATTTCCTCTATTTACTGGTTTACTGGTGTACTAACCTCATGTTCGAGCTTATTTAGGGCGTGAATTGAATGAATATGCATTGTTTTAAGTGAGCGCGTAACAAAAAGTAGGTTGTTTAAAATCAAGAATACATACTTATTAAGTTGATGTTTGTTTCTGTGGAAGTCGTCATATAACTTAGTAGTAATAGTTGATTTGAATGTAACATCAGATAATTTTATGTCTTGGATGAAGAACTTAATAGTGCGATTGAAGCGGATCCTTGCAGTAAGCTGGAAAGAACCAAAACAACTGCAAGATGATGTGACCATGTTGGCCTAATGACAGAGTTATTATCTGCTGTCTTTCGGAGATATTTTGTCCTATTATTTAATCAAATCGTTAACAACTAGATATATGAAATGTCATCACGAACTATACTTTGAACACATTATCATCTCATTAAGTAGTTTCAGCATCTAACGATCGTGTGCGAAATAACCCATCTGCTTGTGGTGAAACCTGCGCGCGCCGACCTTTGACACAAAATACAAGATGGCTGCTGAGCTGTCAAATTAAATGCTCTTACTTTCCTTAACTACTTACGAATCGTATTTTACCGGTTCTCTGACATTTTTGAAGATTTATTGTGCCTTTGATTTACCTACAGAATAGTGAATAATTTTCAAATGATTAGCACTCTTTGTTGCGAGGAAAGGCCTGACTACCGTTAGTATATTGGTTGTATAATTCTCACTTAATATGCGTTCCCTTTCTAAAGTATTGTCCATGAAAGAGATGAAATGATGCAAATTAGATACCCAAATATATCTCTGTAACTTTCGGTTATACTGTATAAGCATTTCTAATCCGCAAATAAGAATCTGTTTTGGACAATTCGGTTAAGACATGGCGCGTTATTGGAGATCGTATTCATATGTAGCCTTTTTTTTATTAGATATTGAAATTTCGTTGATATGTATTGGTCAAGCATGACATTACGAAGATTATAATCAAAAGTTACGTGGTGTTAGTGTGTTAGTAGCATGCGCTACATAAGGATTCATTTATCATGGGTTACCGAGGCAACCTCGTTTTGCCGAGCACAGTGAAGCCATAGAAATGGAACATTATAGTTTCCTTATGCGATCGTTCGCTTTATATGATTGATATCTAAAGATTTTTTGTCGAGTTTACGCTGATAGTATTGTCCGTTAAGTTATAGCTTGAGTTAGGTGTTTTTATGAATCAGTGAAGAACCTGTTTACATTTTATGTCGTTTATTTTATTTTATTCATTATTACCATTCACAGAGTATTCTTTTTAAATGTTTTTACATTATAGGTACACGTGAACTTTATGAAAGTTGGCCAACTATAAGCGGCGTGCTTATGTATTTGTATTGAGTTCACTTTGCGTTGGTGATATTCATATTTAATATTATTATCTAAAAGGCTAAGTTCACCGCTAAGGCTAAGTTATAGCCGATTCAACATAGCGAAATCCGCACTTGGTTATAATGTGACATACATATATAATAATATTAACAGGTTTGCATAATGATAATGGGTTCATGAATTTAATGAGGCTGATTTTATGGTTAGTTAAATATGAGGCTGATTTTATGGTTAATTAAATTTATCTCAAAACTCGGATATCTATGGCTTGAACTAACATTCCTACAGAACATTACAATGAAACATTACATTAAAATCAAACAATTGTTGCTCTAATCCGTATACTTAACTTGCGAGGGCTCATAAAATGTTAGTAGATGCTTGCTGCCCGGTATCCGCCTATCAGTTTGTCATAACCAATTTTTTTTTATACAAACCCTGACCTGGAACATCTACCCGTATGCCATACAAACGGGAGTCGAAGCCACAACCCGCCGTGGTCCACGCAACCGTGCCATAAAGTGCCTCTTAATTCTTTGTGAATCCCCAGAATTTGATCATAGAGCTACTCAAAACATGATCTTTGATTTACATTCCGCTTACATTAATGAATTACCTAAAGGAACCATTAGGTTTCTTTACCGTTTGTGGTACAGATTAATGATCAGTGATATGAGGAAACACAGTTTGGTTTGAAAACCGTTTACTGAAATTAAAGGTAATCTATTCAAATCTGTCTGAATGAATGAAAAACATAGAATCCTATCCCACGCAAGTCGTAAGAGTAATGAGGTAACGGTGTTTGTAAACAAAGGGTACCAGAAACTTGTCACTGTTAGTACTGACATGTTCAATGCGGTTAGTTACTTGGTTCCAGTTGTATCAGTGTTACGATGCTTTGTTTCTAGCTGCGCCAAACAGAAAAGCTTTGCTATATAAAAGATGATATTTGTGTACATTATTTTATAATTTCGCTTTGCCTAGTACATTTGACAGCAAGTTTGGGGCCGTGGATAATTGCTCTGCTTTCTGAAATACGTTCCACGGGTTCATGTCATGATAAAAAATTCTAAATGAATGTCATAATATTTGAAACGTTTGTTACGTAATGTGACATGATGCATTGCTTAGCTGGGTTAAAGGGTGAGGCAGATTACGCATTAGCTCCTCTTACATAGATAAAAGGTCACAAGCTGTAGCAGTAAATAATTACAAGTCTACAAACAAATTATAGGCAGAATAGCTATGTTGTACGTGCATGTAGAAGTTTTAATTCGTTATATAAGCAGCATCAGGATCGTTTAACACTAGTGCGACTTCGGCAAGAAGGTGCTTTAGCCGTAAGTTTAAAAAAAAAATACGTTGTTATTGTTACTGTTACCAGTATGTGCCTACTTTGTTTGCACACAGGTGTGTTTATTACGTGTAATTTTAGTCTAGTTCTATAAGTGAAGAGTTGTTATTGGCTTCCTAGCTATAAGTTTTCCATACCATAATTGAAATAAATAAGTAAATTAAGAACTGCAAAGCCGCTTATGTAAACCATTCCGACTACAGCATTTACCAATCAGGAGTATGTACTTCACCGGTGTCAAATTACCTCTCATTATCTGCTAGCCCCGCTGGCAATTGTGCTTCTGCTTGAGAAAGGACTTCAGGCGTAGTTCACCGTACCACTTTTGCAAAACGAGTATGAAGGCACGGTTACTTTTACTACTCTCTGTTATATGCGTGATTTAGTCTTCGTATAATTTTACAAGACACTACCGGAAGAAAATACTTTCAGTGTCTGTTAGGCTATCAAAGAAGTAGAACTCTCTTTATTGCATTAACGGTAATCTTGCCTGATAAACTTTGTAAGCTGTGTATTATGTAAAAGAAAATCTGATGCACCTAACACGTACCATAAGTGGTGTACCTATTTAATCTATACAAATTAATAAAATTGAAGTGTCTGTTTGTAATGTCAAAATAACAGCTTTTTACTAAATGCATATGAAAGTATATTCTACTGGGTGTGTTGATGTCAATGTCAATAGTTATAATCAGAATACATTATACCTATAAAACGTCTTTTGAATCTATCTCTGCCTAAAGCTGACAAAACGGTTGAGAACAGATTTTATTGTTATTTTCTTAAAGGCCAAGTTCGGTGTTTCCGTCTTTGTTGAGTAAAAGTAGGCGGACGATTTGGTATTCACGAGGAAGTTGTTGGGAATGACAACAATAAACATTTTGAATAAATTTAAAATAAACCGTGTTTCAAAGTCTCGATATTTTTATTCAAATACCGCAACTATTCAAAAATAATTCAAGTATTAGTATTTCTGTGTCGCGTAACTGAATTTCCTTTACATAACGGTTTTCCGGTAACAAGTAGAAGCCGTTCGTTATCATACTGTGTTGTATTAACTCTAACAAGTACACGTTCACATACGGACACTTGACCGGCAAACCCTATAGCCTGTAGTCTGGTGCTATTGTGGACTATGTGTAAGTAGGCCCCGCTTTCTACCTTGTACTAAGGCTTTCGCTTGATAAGATTTCGTGTATGATCTCAAGTACTGATTTAAACGTTAGTATTACTGGTTAGTAATGAGTTCCGTGTGGTTCTCGGCAAGAATAGACCGCCCCTCTCCACCTATTAGAGTGCAATGGTGAGATTCAGAAACGAGTCTAAGCGTGACCTTACGCTTCCATCTGTCAAAATGCACTACTTACGCCCCTAATTTTAATAATTCTTCATTAACTTCCTTCGCCCTGGGGAAGAGCGAAGGGGTGTGGGCCGAATTCCTACCGGCTAAACATTGGAGCGGTCATCTTCGGCACCGAAAGGGGGGCTCCAGGTCCTCGTAAGATTACACTCGCCCACTGGTGCCACGCCCATAGGCACATCTCGGAGGTGGTGTAAAGCGGTCACCCCCCGAGAGGGATTGTAGAGAATCCCCCTGAAGGCACGCTGTGCGCTGTGCTGTGCTGCGCGGTGGCACGAGAGCAATAAGAGCTACCACCAGTTCTCCACATACAATATTGCCATTTTAAAGGCTTATATATTGACCGTCTTGGTTTTGATGTATCAAATACAATTGGCATTTTTTATCTTGACATGTAATTGCGTCATTATTTCCTATAGTGGATTATATTAATTCATATGACATTCGTTTATTCTATATTTGTTTAAATAAAACGAATTACTTTTTTGTTTATTTTTATATTCACTTTATTTTGATTTGATACTGATTAATTACTTGTATGTTTATTTGATTTGATACTGTACTTACAGTACGAGAACCATGTGGGTTATTTATTATTGTGTTAAATATTTGTAATGGACGTGATAGTTGTCTGGCAGCTTAGGTTAGTCATGCTCACTCAAGTGTTCTGCTGATAGTGGCGTCGTGTATTGGGTCGATAAGTTTTCCTACAATTTGGTTGAGCTAAGCGATGCTGATGCATGTGTCATGAACGAGTGCTGTCTGTTGGGACCGGTCTGCCAAATGCTGCCATGAGAAATTAATCAAAACTATAGGATTATCGAGGAAAACCACGATGTCATAAAAATCCGTATGTTCGATTAACTATGTTCCGACTTAACAATTAATTAAAATTATTACGTTAATTTAACAATGAGAGTATGTACGATCACGACCTTATCGGCGCACTACGCACGCACACTACTCGTCTGGTTACTAATTTGGGACTGTGGGGACGCGCGGGCGCTCAGGCGGATGGAGCGACGACAAGCGCGGGGCTGGAATAGAGCTTCCTTTTTTAAAGTTTACACTCTTTTATCCTATTTTTTTACGCATACCTAAGCTTGATTTCTAGAACAATGTGGTCATAAAATATTGTAACTTTTAATATGAAAAAGAGTAACCATGGAGTTTCTTCTCTCTAGGTTTCTCTATAGGAAATGTACATTTTGGACAGTGGCAACTAAAAACGTTGACTGTTCATTAGTGCCTGTAAATGGTTTAAATGAATAAATCTTTAAATTTATCTTTAAAGACATTACACAATTGTTGGTTTAAGTATTTATTTATCAAGTTTGAACATAAATATTGATACAATATTATAATGTAATAAAAATAAAATTGATAAACCAAGTATCTAAGACTGAAAATAAAAATATACTATCACAGTAAAGAATTCCCAGCATCTGAATGCATTGCTAAACTGATAGCTATATTGACATTGTGAAACTACGTTGATTTAGTTGGCGTGCTTCATTTGTTTCAACACAATAAACTGCTTGATAACTTAGTGGTTACGCATTAGGAATGTTCTAAAATTGGTAGTAAAATCGATAGAATAATGGGTTCTGTCCGTTCTTAAACGATACATTATTAATATTTCTTGCATGTACTTAATCTTTCTGATAATGTTTTTGATTGTAACAAAATAAACTAATACGGGTTTATTATATAGAATCTGGTCGGTAGATTTGCTATGTTATAAATTTTGGTATTGAGTATTCTAATAAAACTACAAAGTTCCGTATCTCTAGGTAAACTTAAGGTATAATGTCTACGTAAAACAGATGAAATTTCGACAACATAACTATAATAGTGGTCATTACGTAGGTACTATTATTTACCTATATTTAAGATAGATGTTTTCGTTTCCGTTTTTTAAACGGAAATAACAATAACATTTTCTTTATTGACATAATAACTGTTAAATAAACATTCAAAACCCAGACTCCAGATATAGCTGTGAAATAGCTTCGCAGAAGTCAGTATCTTCTTCCAATTTACAATCATGATTGATTTTATTCAACAATGAAAAAATTGTGAATTTTGTAGTTTTAAAAGGTTAGGAATATACAAAACTATTATAATAATTGTGTATGTGCATGGTGTGGTGGGGTGGGTGTGAGTCTGCGTATATGTTAGGTGTGGTTTTTTATGCGAGTTGGAATGGTGTGTAAAAACTGAATATGCGTTTTTGTATTTAAATTGAGTACAGTATCTAGTTTCTGTTGCCTTGTAGTCCTGTGAGCCCAGGTCTTAACTATCTTTTTAGTTTAATGGTTTGTCAGGGGATCAATATTATTAATTAAACGTATATAAATAAATGGACAGATATACGTATTGCCCCCTAGCAGATGCCGTGCGATATTGTGAAGGTAAACAGAAGGTTTTTGCTATGGTGGGTTTTATTGTGTTATTCACAATATGAGTTAGAATACTGTGGTTCTTGATGACCAGTTACAGAACATAGATTTGCCTTACCCTTAGTACTTCGCACTTCTTGTACCTATAAGGTTACAGTGGGAAAACCAAAAAATCTAAAGTAATTACTTTTAGTACGGATATTTGTGTTATTTCTAGGTGTATCATGCAAGTTTCTAGCTCTAGTATACGTACAAAATTAACAAGTCTAAATTTTCTGTTTAAAAATCAATGCTCAACTTAACTATTATCAAGATTCTCGTACGGTCGATCCCGATGACCCCCTACTTATCGGCAGTTTGTTCTACTAACTTGACATAAGCTCTGAATAATATTCTATCTCTGGTAGTAAGTAAATCGGCTAGCTTATCAGCATTACCATAGTAACTATGGGTGTCCTAAAAATACTGCAGTTTAATAATACATAAAGTTATTCAGGCACTTTGTTTACACCTTTTTGTTGTGAACACATAAATAAAGAACACGCATAGATGTAATTAAATGGTGAAAAAATGTTTTTATTTGTGCTCAAATCGTGCTTTATTAATAAAATTAATGAAATATTGCAATAAAAACGGAAATAACAATTTGTTAATGAATAAATACGATCCGAACAACCTACTTTGACCTTTTCAAACAAAGTTCACTAATTTTATTTAAATTACATTATTTAAAAAAGCTTGTGACGTCTTGGATTGTTTTCAGTGACGTGGTTATACCTAACAGATATAAATCACAAACAAATTACAGATATAAATCAGCCCCCGAACAAGTATATATACAATATACAAGGCCATACAATCATTTGTTCCGTTCGGAGATCAAACTCGCGAATCGTATCGTAGAAAACAAATTACTAGCCAATAAGCCAACTATGCTATCAATCTAACAACAGCGAATAATAATACTTCTAATTTTAGCTTACTAATCAAAGTGTAAACGTGTTATACATGATATCTTCCAGCAATATTTATTATCACGCTTCGACATGAACAGGGCTATAAAGATTCAAATTTTCTATGTGCGGAAAGTAAGCCTGCGGCGAGCCTACAGGGAGTTGGTATAATTATGAAGACTGAAGTACCTATGTGTCAGCTATACAGGGATTTAAAAGGAATGGAACTTTCATTAATATATTTATGAAGTTTTGCTTTTTGTGCTCGTTAATTAGAGTTTGGCTTGGACATACGTTTGTCATCCAATTACCGGATTGCACTGACATTTTACGTCACCGGTTTGCCACTCTGAACTGTCTCGGATTTTTTTCTATAGAAATGAAATGTAATTTTTCTTTCTTTTTTTGATATAAATATTATAAGTAACATTTAATTCCTATAAAAATGTATCTCGTATACAAATATATCAAACAGCTTGTTTCACTTTTATTTTTAAGCCGGCATCCTCCGACACTACTGTGGCTGTTCATAGGGAAGGCCTTTGTTCATCAGAGAATGTTCTTTGGCTGATATGATGACGATGATGCAAATGGTTTAAAATTCCCGAAAATGTTTATGAATGGATTAATTACTTTTTTCGTTTTTAATCGCAGTGAATGCAGAAATTAGAGAGCTAAAAAAATTCAAAGTAAATGTTACTTAACTAGCTTGTTACGCTTCGTTGGGCGTAAAACAAGTGACTAGCTCCAGACAAATACTTCGTACATACATTAGGGGTGCGTTTCATGAAATGTTGTGGTTTTTATATAAACTTTATTTTCATTGTTAGTTTCCGCGCGTTCAAGTATTTTTGCCATAGCTAGTATTGGAATCAGATATATAACTCCACTGTACCACCATAGTATACGTAGATTACTAAAGTAAAAAATATTTACGTTTTGTACCCGTGATGCTTGGCAACTAGGTTTATCACAGTTGTAAACCTCAATTTTTGACTATGACTTCTGTCTCCTGCTTATCTTTTCCTGGGATACACCGAGCTTGTGCAGTACACTGATTGCCATTACCGGAATTAGAGAAAAAAGCTTCCTCATAGATTTTCACAATTGTGTCGAAATTTTGGCGGGGATTAGCCAGTACCTGCTCACCACGCTTGTTAGGTGGTTTGGTGAGCGTAGAACGGCTGCTAATCCACAGAAGAGACGCGGCTGTGTGTTTAGACTCCCTTGGTCGCCTTTTACGATATCCGCGGGAGGACATGGATATATTATCAATCTAGTTATAATATAAAAAATAGTAGGTATAGTAATAAGTTTTTTAACGCATAAAATCAATTTATGTTTTTATGCTTTTCTTTACTGCTAGTAATCACCGTTGACGTAATAGTATACAAATACCTTGGGTTTACAAATTTCCAGCGATCAAAAAACAAAACGTCACGCAATAGACACATTAGGTACGCAATCATATCGTTAGTGTTTTATTGTAAAAGTATTGCAATTGCACTTGCTTCACATTATTTCATCCTCAAGTAAATCTGTATTGAACGATGTTGTGGCTACTAGATTTATTTGTTGGTTGACATCTGATACTTATAATTAATAATAAAGTCTTATAGCGTAACAAAGGACCCTGGTGGGAATTATTTTCATTTGTCAGGCATAATCTTGGAAGCGCTTATTGCTAGTTGCATTCGCCCGCTGATCGGTAAACGGCTGATGGGATTTTGCAACTCTCTGCGCGGTCCGCCTATCGATAAGTAACCGCAGTGGTATTGAACATGAACTGAGCGTGTCGGTGCTTCGAAATGCATGTAAAATCCTCGGTTCCGGTTGATGTCATTAGACCGCTGTCGTTAAGCCAAGTCTTGGATGCGGTATAGGCGGCTTGAACGATTCTGACACAAGGTGGGCCACCAAGCAAACGAAAAATATAAAGCATAGACACAAGGTGGGCCACCAAGCAAATGAAAACTATAAAGCATAGACACAAGGTGGGCCACCAAGCAAACAAAAAAAAATATAGCATAAGACACATTATCTTAGCTTATATGGTTGCTCTTCTATAACCGGAGATGGCACACAGAACAGACTAAAAGCAACAACATATCAAAAAGTTTGGCGTTTTATAAACAATCTTTGCTTCACCAATACTTCACGGTATTTACGTTTGTGTGGTCTTGTCTCTAACTTATGAAGTTATGACACGCTTCAATAAAACTAAAACTAACAACCCTAAGTTGAACCAAAAAGTGTGATTTACAACAAGACACGCCGCAGGCGACAGAGTTCCTAAGAAGATCTACAGATTGCGCCCGCGCCGTAATACACAATACATTTAGTTCTACGTTTATTTACCTAATACAGCATGAGAACCGTGTTAAAGTCGAAATTTCAAACAGTAATTGGCGATTGTTTAGTTCATTCACTTCATTCCAATTCAGTTTCGTGGTATTTATAACGTTAAGTGACCATATAACGGTCAAAAGTCACTCCCGGTTACCAATACTGTGTATCTCGTTATTTCGAAATGTTTACACAATTTGCTTATTATTCGGTAGTGACATTCTGCGACCCTTATCCATAAATGCTTATTAGGTGAAATGCTTTATAACTATATTTGCGTCTTGAATTAATAATTATACCGTTAGGGAAGTAACAATTTAATAATTATGCTTTCCTGCGCATTGTACCTACCCCGTAATACATGTAGAGTCAAAGTGAGACCTACAATGATTTTCTGAATGTTAGATTTATTTATGTAACTTTTGTCAGAATATAACGCACAGTGTGTGATTTAGAACAGAGTACAGACTTCAGTTCCATCTAATGTTACAGTTGACGTATGACCTCCCAAGTCTCGTTTCTGGTACGTTTCCTCCAGTGAGAATTTCTTAACCGAAAAGTTTGCTAACGGATAAAGTGTCAGAAGATACAGTGAAAAGGTCAAAATTAATTTAAGCCCGAATTCGATGTAATAACTTAATTCAATGTAATAACTTAATTGATTCATTAAGTCGCTTTGCAAATTCTAAATCACGCATAACAGCCAGTTATATAAACATATCGCGGGTGCTAATGGATGGCTTCGTCGAAATACAGATGGCGCTTATCCACCAAAATTCGTTTAATACAAACAATTTACAAAAAATTATATCATATTCCATATAGTAAAAAAAACTTAAGGTAAAAAGTTCACTTTATTGCTATCCTATCACTTGTCTGCGACCTAGCCTGATCTTACTCCCGACTACAACCGAAGATTGTCGAAGCCCAAAATTAAAACAACATCATGTATCTCAGCTATCCACATTCATGCATAGGCGTAAATGTTTTAGCTGCTTAGCAACTTACTCTGTGCATGTTGTGAAAGTCAACCACATAAAATGGGTTACTTTGGTGCTTCAGGCCAATCGCTAGGCACCGCTTGCGCACTGTTCTAGTCCTTTACTGTTTGACATGGCTTCACACGATTCCAGTAATTGTTCAGACATGTAAAACCATTGTACAGAACAATTACGTTCAAGTCTCAATGCTTACTAATTATTAAATGAACCGGCACTGTTCGGCACTTCGACTTCAGAATTACTAAGTCCCTTACTATACAAATGTTAATGCAGTAAACTCATGAAATGTATTTCTCGAAGGGTGTATTGCTTTTCTTCGTATTTCTGCACGCGAGAGTACTTACGCGAGTCGCAACATATCACCTTTCATGTTGAAGACAGCTTACTTCATCTCCGGTTAAGATAGAACTGAAATGTTTTATATCAACAATGTCTAATCAGTTTCTTACGGTGTGATTAATTTTATCGATATACATTTACCAGCATATAGTTCTTCAAGATATGCTTCAGAATGTTCATGACTGTATACAGCGTTATAAGCTTGCTATATTGATGCTTAACTTTGTATATAATGTGTCGGCTCATTCATTCATCAGAATTTGATTATCACTTGCGTTGACGGTGAAGGAAAACATTGTGAGAAAACGGGCACAACTGCGAGAAATCCAAAAACAAAAATGTTCGCAATTGTGTATAGTCCGCCAACCCGCACTAGCCCAGCGTGGTGGACAAAGACCTAACCTTTCTCATCGTGAGAAAAGGCCTGTACCCAGCAGTGGAACAGTAATGGGCTGATTATATTAGTTAACGGCTAGAACTAGTTAGTTTAGTATTTATAACCAATATGTACTAATATGTACCGTGTGGTGCCGGCTCAGAATGCCACCACCCCATCTCCTCCCATGGGTGTCGTAAAAGTCGACTAAGGGATTAGCCGGAGGATGGGCAGCAGCGTCCTTCGAGTACATTAACAACTTAACTGCGATCGCCAACCCGTCTGCCAAGCGTGGCGATTATGGCAAAACTCCCCAATGAGCCCACAACACATCCATATCGGTCGTTGTGGACATCTTTGGGGGAGGCCTGTGTCCAACAGTGGACTTCCTTCGGCCGAAATGATGATGTACTTTGCTATGCTTTGTGAGTGCTAAGCTCATCATTGAATGCAATTATCATCATCATTGAATTTTGAGCAAAGTAACAGTTACAATGGCGCAACAACGGTGTTGCCGTGTGGTGCCGGCTTAGAATACTACCACCCCATCTCCCGTGGGTGTAGTAAAAGTCGACAAAGGGATTAGCCGGAGGATGGGCAACAGCGTCCTTCGAGTACAATAACAATTCAACTGCGATCGCCACCCCGTCTGCCAAGCGTGGCGATTATGGCAAAACCCCCCAATGAGCCCACAACACATCCATATCGGTCGTTGTGGTGATCTTTGGGGGAGGCCTGTGTCCAGCAGTGGACTTCATTTGGCCGAAATGATGAACAACGGTGAGAAATAGCAGGTCTTCTTCTTTCGTATGGTTAGTGGGACCAACCTCGTATCCGAGTTGTTCAAGCCGCCCAAATGCCTCCGACGTGTGTGACGATTTTACGTGCCGTCGGATACACGGAGACGCTCAATGCATATACCACTATGCATTCACCCATCCATAGATTGACCGCGCCAAGCATTGCTTAACATCGCCGATAGTTACCGATCAATGAGTGCAACTGGGTATGAGCGCATCATAAAATAATAAGTAAACTAATTACTTTGTTATAGAATGAAGTCTTCAATATTTTAGGAAGTTGTATCACAATCACAAATGGCTTTTAATAATGTACTTAATACCTACTCAATAATTTATTTGTATTAAACGTGTTATGTGTTACGATATAAAAAGAACACATGTTTTGCTAAAGAGAAAAATAGCACGCAAAGGTCAGGTTAGATTGGCTGTTTGTGCATGTGGAATTTATGTCTGTAAACTGTACCCACCATAGAGGACAAATACTAGCCGGGCATTGATTTTTTATAAAATAAGGAAAATCCGGTACACTGTGAAAATAACATTAGTCAAAACGTTCTCAGTCAAGTTATAAAAGTAATGGGTGTTTCTTCTTTCGTGCAGTTATTTTTGAAGAGACTCATAATTGACTCGCCGGGTATTTTTTGCGACATTTTTAGCCTTTATGAGTGAACGTTATGAGGAAAAATTTGAGCATCATCTAAACTGTTTTAGCTTGTGACAGTTTTGATCCAAAATCAGCCTGCCAAGCTTAAGTCTAAATCCATGTTTACAAATATTAAACGATGTCATTTTTTAAGTTCTTTATTTGCAATCCTCCCATTGCATTGAATTTTATTTTTTAAGTTCTTTATTTGCAGAACTTAAAAAATGCCATCTGTTGACTCTTTCAAGTGTAGGCGATTCACTAAATATATAAAAGACCATCTTCTTATCCGTCATCCGTATCTTACCGTATCGTATCGATCGAATTTCTCAATAGGTCTGTTCATTTCAAAATAAGACCGGACCTTTTAGTCACAAAAGTTAGTTATTTAATTCGAAAACTGAATATTGGATTCCAAATTGTTCTACCTAAGTGAAAAATCTAGAAGAATCAAAAAGCCGAACACTCCCGGGGGGGAAGGTCGAAAGTCCGCTCATTTTCGGATAAATTCGGACGGATGGTAACCCTAATCGTACCGTTTGTCGGGTAATGAGGTGGTAAATGTGTTTTAAAGTGACATAAACTGCAGCAAGACTGACTGTCGATAGTTATCTATGTTTCATTTGTTTATAAATATATACACAAAGAAATTGGAAATAAGATAAGACATATGAGAAGTTTATAGAGGCAGCCTCATTTTTGTAAAAGGCCTATCTAGTAGCGAAATGCAATTCATGACTATAAACGGATGGCTAATTAAAACACAGTTAGTATTCTAATTGCAAGAGCCTGGCTAGGTAGGTAGGTAGCACCGCAGTTGCAGATATTCTTTTGCCAAGTAGTATTGTTTAAATTTTAAACAATATTGTGTTCCGGTTTGAAGGGCTTATGAAATTAATAGGCATAACAGACGCGTGTAAAAAAGTGCAATCCATGAATTTTTTTATTTTTTTATACATAAAACAAAAAAAAATCTACGTTGTTACTGTCCAAACTCTCGTCTTCATCATTTTAGAATCTTATTATGCACTAGCTGGGACCCGCGGTTTCACCCGCGTGTAATTTAAAAAGACATTTAGAGCACTTCGACATAGACACTTGACATAGAATACACCACATATTGGATTTCAAGGGTTTTATGTTTTTTGCGCGGAACCCTAATTATTTTTCTAAAATAAAAGTAGCCTAAGTTATTCCTTATAACATCAGCTATCTGCCAGTGAAAATCCCGTCAAAATCGGTCCAGCCGTTTCGGAGATTACCCGGAACAAACAGACAGACAGACAGACAGACAAAAAAAATAAAAAGTGTTTTTTGTTATATGTACCGTATATACTTTCATATGTATTTAGTAAAAAGCTGGTATTTTGACGTTACAAACAGACACTTCAATTTTATTTATTTGTATAGATAACTGTCAATGAACTGTGTATGAATACATGCAATAACAACGTGCTACGACTAATTTTTAAACACTAAATTAATTACCTGTTATTGAAAACAAAGTGTATATATAAATAACTTTTTTATACATATTGACGAGACGAGCCAGTCACTCGTCTAGTGGTGAGCGTCATGTCTGCCCATAACAATTGTAATGCCACCTAGGATTAGTCCTGCGTGGCACCACTCTGCACTCGTCATTTCGACACATTAAGTTATTTTAGTCTCTTATGACCAGTAATTTCACTAACTACAGTGCCTCTCTAACCAGAATACAGTAATGTCTAAGTGCTTAGCGGCGAATAACTTGTACTGGGGTACCTACGAAGCCGGCCTCTTGTAATAACAGACCTACCACCAGTAATTATCATGCAGCTAAAACAATACGCTAAACTATACGTCAATTTAGTTTTTTTAAACTTTGCTCCACACTAGGATTCCTCCTGTGTCGTGGGTTTACAAACACAAATTCCACACACAATACACCCAGACCCGGAACAACTACCTGCAGATCGTACAAATATTTCTCCCGTGTGGGAATCGAACCCACGACCCGGTGCGCAGCTGCCGACTGTATCAGCCACTGCACCAACCGTGCCGTCAGTCAATATCACCCTGTTACTGTCCCACTGTAGGGCAAAGACCTCTTCTCATGCAGAGAAGCAAAGAGCATTGATCTTTACGCTTGCTCACTGTGTTGGCGATTTCAGACCATTTGTTCCATATTTCTTCAGTGTTTTTCCTTCACCAAAAGCCAGAGGTGTCTTAAATTAACTAAGAAAGTATGACCTTATGCTTAAGAAGCGAATCAATAAACCTCCAGGCGATCACGACTAAATCCGCGACCACGACCGATGCCGATGAAAAGTAAACTTAAATAAAATCAAAAACAGTTCCTAATATTTCCTCAAAATTATCCACATTTGCTGCCGGATTAATTGATAATAAGCCACCACATAAGAATTATTGTAGATTATTTCATATCGAATAGCGTTTGCAATATTAAGGTTTAACCAAAAACCAGTATAACTGGACTAGTCACGGACGAGGCTTAAGATCCCGTTAGGGAAGTAAATCACATTAATGCTTTCGTACGCGCTGTACCCGTCACAGTGTGGTAGAGTAACATGTGGATAATAATATATTTCCGATGGTTTACTTAGAGCGGCTACACTTATAATTCGTATCTCTGCGACTTGCTGGCAATGTTTTAACTGTTTTGATGGACGCCCGTTCGTATTGGATTAAGCGACTACTTAATCTATGATTTTTAAGATCGTAAGAAACTAACGGTAGGTATACATTGTTTTTTAAATAAATAAACCCTTACCCCACACTAGGATTCATTCTGTATCGTGGGTACAGTTTTCGTACATGCGCAAATACCCAGAGCCAGATCCAATATCTGTAGGCCATACGAATGTTTGTTCCATGGAGAATAGAACCCGCCACCCGTAGAGTAAAAACCAGATGACGAAAAGAAAAAAACGAATGAGCTTACAGGTGAAGCTGAAGTGGCAATGGACGGGATACAGTTTGTAGAACTGATGGCTGTTGGAACAGATGATTCTCGAGTGGAGACCACGAATCCGAAAACGCAGCGTGGTACGTCCCCAAACCATATGGTCAGACGACCTGGTAAAGGTGGCTGGGAGTGGTTGGGCACGTCGTTGCGGTAACCTTTGTTCAGCCGTGGACGTCCATCAGCTGATATGATGAGCTCACACTTGTTCGGTTTCAGCTCTTGTTTTTTTAACATTGAGAGTATTCAATAAATCTAGTTTATTTTATTGTGTCTTCTTCTGAACACGACGTATGAATCTAGCCAAACCTAATCAGATATCGCACGCAAAATTCCATTTGTACAAGCAATAAAGAATCCTAATCTCTGAATGAATGCAAATAAATCAAATAGTATCAGTTTGAAGACAGTCTCAGCAGGTGAACATTGCTGACGACAGACTCTAGGTAACAGAGGTAAAACACAATATTCTGTGAGCATCGCTCGTTCTATCACATAAATTATCCGCGTGCTCCCATACGCAGCGGGTTGCGCTTGCGCTGCATCTAGAAGGTATAAGAGATGAGCGTTAAGTGATTCGTGTTTTACAAACTAACACTTATCGGTTAAACGGTACCTACTATATTTAGAACCTATACACTAAGGATTCTACTAGGTTTCTATTTGCAAGAGACCTGCTAGATAGGTACGACTGCAGTTCCAGATATTCTGGCGCCAAGCAGTATATATGTTTAAACTTAAAAATTACTGTGCTCCGGTTTGAATGAATTATAGCTAGCGAAATGACTAAATAATGTGAAATGACTAAATCACTAATGTCTCGAAAATACTAGCACAGCGTATGTCCGGTTTAGTCCTGACCTGATTATCATTTCACCCTAAAGACGTCCACAAATCTTCCCCAAAATCGCCACAATGTTCAAGGTTACTGTTTGTGTGCTCATTGGGGGGTTTTGCTATATTGGCAACTAATCGTAGTTTAGTTGTAAATGTTCTCAAAGGACGCTGCTGCCCATCCTCCGGCTACTTACATAGTGGCCTTTTACAAAACCTACGGGATGAAATCATGTGGTACTATTCTGAGCCGGCACCACACGGTGCATGTTCTATGCCACCATGCGAATGTCTTGAAGTCGTCACTAAGGATAAAAATAGGCAATAGCTAATTCATGTAAATAAATAAGGAGATACTGGTGGATGGAAATATAATGCAGGTTATTTGTTCGTCAGCAACAACAATCCAAAACAATCATGTCCGTGTGGTGTCCGGATTAAGAATATAATAGCACCACTCCATCTCCTCTCGTGGATGTCGTAAAAGGCGACTAAGGGAATCTAAACCAGAGAGATGGGTAGCAGCGTCCCTTCTGTGAAGCGGTAGGCATACTGCGCCCACCAGCCCGCCTGCCAAGCGTGGTGAGTATTAGCAAATACCCTCCAAAATGATGACACAGTTGTGGAATCTAAGGGAGAGGTCTTTGTTCAGCAATGGACGTATAAATAGCCGATATGATGAGCAACAACAATCTATCGACAAAATTCATAAGACAAAATGACTGACATAATCCTAAAGTTAATATGAATAATGAATCTCTGTTTTTTTAGGGGATATTTCTTAGTCGGCTATATTCTTTTTCTTCTTTCTTTTTATTTTAAAAAAACTGCTCATTGCTCCCCAATAGGATTTCTCCTGTGTCGTGGGTGCGTTTACAGACATAAATTCCACACACAATACACCCAGACCCGGAACAACTACCTGCAGATTATACAAATATTTGTTCCGTGTGGGAATCGAACCCACGACCCGGCAGCCGACTGTATCAGCCACTGCACCAACCGTGCCGTCTTCAGCGCAGAAACGCACATGAGCATCTGTATATATTTTTCTCTCTGATTTTAACCTGTTTTTACGTGTATATAATATGAGACGTAATTTAAATAACTACGATATAAGCCCCTTTTTGTTTTATGAATTTCTCGTATCTTTTTTACCCATGTAATCTAGATTTTTCGGTACTATTTAGGAAAATTATGTTTATTTTATTTTAAAGAGATTCAATGCATGTACCAATCCTATTATCTTCGTTGATATGTATGATGTGTCTTCAAAGGCGTGGAGAGTGCATATTTTCCTTATATTAAACGGCTGAACAACATTTAATATTCCATGGACGTCCAGATAAATTACCCATCCGTGATAAAATCGCGATCAGTTCGGAATTTATTTCCATAACGCGTACAAAAAATATCGGGGACTAATAACTGTTATTCTATCCTAGTTAATTAAGTACATTTTCGCCTCCTACTCGTAACTTGCACCATAAATTTTGTATCTAATGCACGCCCATTCGCTGTCAAGCTGTACTGGCGGTACATAGGAAGAGGTGTGCTGATACCGACCTGGTTGACGTATGCACTATGTTATTAATTATAGCCAGAGCGTAGGAGGATTTTCATATTCGAAGCATGGGAAATTGTACAGTCCGTAGTATGGAAAGCTCATCGCTATTAACCAGCCGTTTGATTTAATTGTTCGTTAATTTTGGTTTGATATTTCCTAGTACAACTACTACGAGGCGTTACTAAGATGGTTCATTTTGATCTCTCTGTGGTTATTATGAAAGGTCAGCGGTTCTCCATCCCAGTCTAATCCTGGTTCTTATTTCAAATGATGGTAACGTCAGTGTTGCTTTGTTTTGTTATCCGCAATGCTAGCTATCGACATCCATATCTGGATTGAACCATACATTGTCGTTGGTAGTTATGTCAGTACATTCGCCTAGTTGTAGAGTTCGAACAAGTTTGATTGATGACTTTATATGCATACAATTGACTTGAAGTGTTTTGTCGTTTGTCTTAACTGTGTTGATATTTTGGTCGTCCGGTTTCAGGTGGTTTTATAAGTGCTAGACATAACACAAATAAATAAAATTGAAGTGTCTGTTTGTGGAGATTACCCGGAACAAACGGACAGACAGACAAAAAAATTAAAATAGTTGTTTTGTTATATGTACCGTACATACTTTCATATGCATTTAGCAAAAAGCTGTTATTTTGACATTACAAACAGACACTTCAATTTTACATATATATATATATATGTCAAGTGTCTATGTCGAAGTACTCTAAATTTCTTTTAAATTACACGCGGGTGACAATTTGTAACATTATTTAGACTGGGGTATTTCAATGGGATGATTCTTCTGTCGACCTCTATTGTTGTGGTTATTCTGTATTGAAGATGTCGGGTTCCTCTTGATGTCTCCCGCGCGGTCTCATTGCCGTTACTTAAACTTACATAGACGTACCTCACAAACGTCAGGTAAATAAAGGTAGGTAAATGTTCACCTAATATGACTATTGGCAGGTAAATTAGTATATAATCATTAACTCACGAGAAGATGCAGCTGCCCAGCCTCGTAACTTCAGCCCTTAGTCACTTTTTACGTCACCCATGGGTAGAGAGGGATGGTTACTCATTTTCCGGGCACCATACGGTAACAATAAAAATATAGGTACTAGAGCAAGAGCATTGTTTTTTATTGGACCCAGTTGAAATTCTACTTTTATTTCCTCCGCACCGGGGAAGGATGAAGGCGCATGTCGAACTCCTATCGGACCTACATCTTCGGCACCTAAGGGGGGCTCCAGGTCCTCGTATGTATTAATTTAATACCTTAAAATAGCTGTAAGTTATTGCGTACAGTTACTAATGTTCCTATTAATCTTTCAAAGCTACACAAAATGCTGGTTCTGAGAATAGGTTCGCCATGATTGCCCAACATTTGAACTGGTGACCTTTTGTTCGTAAATACACGCCCTATCTTTGAGCTATGTATCTATCGGTTAAATGTAAATATCTTAAAGGCATTTTAAGCGACCTGACTTGAAATGCACGACAGATTTGTAAAACGGTCCCAAATATTACGCACTTATTCGCCTATTTGTTACTGAGGCAGTGGCTAAACTGCGTAGAAATAATGTTCAGTACGCTGTAACTATAAAGGGGTAATGTAATGTGATACACAGATAAGAGTAAGCTTAACTTAGAAATATGGATGACCTACCATCATGAACAGAAAAGACTTTCAATGATAAACGTAGATGAGTCGTAGGATGCTATCTCCCTCTCTTGATAGTGGGATCAGTTTGGTCTTATCTTTCTTTTCCGCATTACTCTTACTTCGAGATAAAACTTCATGTGTGCCGGTATCCCCGATGTGGTGCCGGCTAAGAATAGCATCAACCCATCTCTTCCTGTGTGTGTCGTAAAAGGCGACTACGGGTGTAGCATAACCCCCAATGAGCGCACAACATAAACCCAGAGCGACTGTGGGGGAGAAAAAGGTTGATGATGATGACACTGAAATCTGGATATAAATGTTACATAGCAGTAGCACGATATAACTTCAATGCTAATGATTATGTCAGGATCCAATTTAAATAATCAACCACCACCATCATCATATCATCCGAAGGACGTCCACTGCTAAACAAAGATTTACCCCATAGATTTCCACAACGGCCGGCTGCATGCCGCCCGCATCCAACGACCCCTAACGACCTTCACCAGGTCGTTCGTCCACCTAGTGGTACTTTGCTCGTAGAACTGATAGTCATTTTAGAAAAAATAATCTCAAGAGACCTCCAACGGACGGCCTCCAAAGAGAATCTACCTTTGAAGAGAAAAATACAGTTTTTTCAATTCAATTAACTTAATATTCTTATAGATACCTATTGTAAGCTTGTATGTTTTCGTCCTCGTAGATGGTAAGATGAATTTTCCTTGTCTTTCTATCCGCATCACACTTACTTTGACATCGAGGTTCTTTAACGTGATATTAAAGTTGCATTACCTTTAAAGGCGCTGACATATAGATACAATTTTAATAGTGTAATTAATCATGAGTGAAACTACTGACGCAGGTGGATAAACTTGGATACTTAAAGGAAAGACTTAGACTAATCAAGAGTTCTAGTACTGATATCAAGATTCTATAGTAGCAGTCGTTCTGAAATCTACAAAATCAATGAAGGTTTTATTATGAACACGGATAAACGAAACATTAATCTATAATAATCTTACTGCAATTTTCTTACCGAATCCTTATAAAACTTATTACTGTGGCTTAGGTTAAACATGGTTTAGGTTGGTCTAGCTGCCGTGTAATGCCGGCTCAGAATACCACCACACCATTTCCTCCCGTGGAGTGTCGTAAAAGTCGACTAAGGGATTAGCCGGAGGATGGGCAGCAGCGTCATTCGAGTACATTAACAACTCAACTGCAATCGTCAACCCGTCTGCCAAGCGTGGCGATTATAGCAAAACCCTCCAATGAGCCCACGACACACCCATAACGGTCGTTGTGGTGATCTTTGGTGGAGGCCTGTGTCCAGCAGTGGACTTCATTTGGCCGAAATGATGTGCTGGCATGGTATACGGTTTTTGAGTAGTAGTTTTATATTGTTTTTACATGTTGCAGAAATGATTAATATTTTAACACTTAATTTTATTAAACAAGCGTTAAAACTGCGATTTTTGTTGAGACAGTATGAATCTATTAAGATATCGACTATGATATACATATTTGTGTAAAACTAAGAAATAATAAACTTAAGCACCTGTCTGTAAAGTTAAACTTGGCATCACGGGTAAACGAACTCATTATTCTAATACAAAGATGTATGGCGCATTGCCAATACTCACTGCAGATATACAACTTTATTCGGTAAACAACGATAAATATCTTTAACGAGTTAAGCAGAGATTATTGCAAATATCCAGCAAACAGATAAAATAAAAGTGAAGAAGTAAGTGCTTCCCTCCATTTGCTATATTTCTACTTGTCAAACTAACTTGCTACCGACGTGTTTGTAACTTTGTATAGCACAATTATTACGTATTTTACAAGATGCTATTTCACTCTACCTAGTTATCTGTACTCATATGCGGCTATATTTATTATTTAAATAGCATTTTGTGAACAAATGTAGTCGCTCAGTGGCTGGATGAAAACCCTACTATGTATGCATTGTCACGCACTTCCCTTACAAAATGTACGAGAATCAAGGCGGTAACTACAGAAGAGCGGCTTTTATAGTCATTATTCATAGTAATATTGTTTAGAGATTTTTTATTTATTATTAGTTACTAGCAGCAGCTTGTCACATTGATATGAAACCTTCTCAATCGGAAAGCAGCACCAGATTATAACAAAGCGCATTCTAATCCACGGCTTAACATGGGATTCCTAATAACAGTAATAACTCGATATAAACATTGAAAAACAGCGCTGTGTTCCTTTTTATAATAATATAATAATATTATTTTTAATAATATGATAATAATTTATTATTTTATTTGTCAGTCTTTCTTACTATTAGAAGTTTACAGTACATACAAGTGTATTTAAATGTGTTAAATGCAAGTGTACCGATGCGCGTTGATGTGCCAGTAAATCGTTTTTTCTATTACTAAAATTAGGTCCATGACTCTTCATGGACCTAAAATTTCTATGGAAACGAAGGGCGGTTTTGTCTCCAGAGATGCAACATTTTTGTGTAGCACCTATCGTGGCCTACCCGATGGTAAGTGGCCAGCGCCGCCTGTGGACATATTATACATAAAAACACACATAAACTCACCTAGTAGGTACTAACTATACATATGTTTTTATATGAACTGAGATTGCTTATGACGACATAAAATAAATAACGCTATAATTAAATCGTGATGGCAAGATCAATACTAGTTTTATGGTTGTAAAGTGTATGTATTGAGAAGGTAGAAGACACCATATTTATTACTATTTTATGGCCGATCACGTAATATAATGTACTGTTATTCTGAATAATATGGCTGTTTGTAATGGAATGCGTGTTCGTTGTTCTAAACCCGTTGTAATTGATAATCGGGTACCGCTCGCGCGTTTTAGGGTTAACATTCGAGTTTTGAATAGGTTTGTACGAAATGTACTGTTTTGAAATTATTTTGGATCTTTACAACGAACAGAGTTTAAATGGTTTCGGCCAGTACCTACTTTGAATTGTATATACTATAATGTATAATAAAAACTTTATATTTTTTACAGCGTAATCTTTGGATTAATATTATTATTTACTGGTAGTAGATCTCTTATTGCAAGTCTGGCTAGGTACGTACTACTGCAGGGCCAGATATTCTGCTTCCAAGAGGTAGTGTTAAAACTTTGAAAATTACCTACTTTGTTCCAGTTTGAAGCGCACTATATTTAAGACTCTCTCAATCTTATTTGAGCCGCCCGGTTTCCTACCGAAAACGGGTTTCTCGAATAGATAAAGCGGAATTTAATATTAAGTGGCGTTTCAGTATTCGGCCGTAAGAATAGTACTTTTTGAACGTCAATATTATACTCTACAGCCCCCAAAAATGTAGGGCCCTTCAGGTAACTGATAAGTAATATAAGAAGTTTCTTGAAATGTAACATCTAAAACCGCGCCTGTGCGGGGGTAAGAACGGCTCCTATGAAATTACACCAAGCGTCATTCGTCTTTTGGCTTCGCCAGAAATGACCGGTTAAGCAACCACATTTCCCAGAAATGTACGCGAGAAGTGCAACATAAAAAAATATGTGTCATTCGGCTAGCCTCGTGATTCGTCGGCTCTCTCCGCCTGGCCTCTCCGAATCAGCGTCAATTTTGTTGAAAGTGCCTGGGGGGGCGACCGTTTTACTGTCGTCTTCCCTCCGCTAGAGGGGTGACCGCTTTACAGTCATCCCTTCCGAGATGTGCCTAAAGGCGTGGCACCAATGGCCGGCTCTAGTGTGATCTTACGAGGACCTGGAGCCCCCCCTTCGGTGCCGAAGATGACCGCTCCAGTGGTTTTAGCCGGTAGGAGTCCGGCATACCCCTTCGCCCTTCCCCGGGGTGAAGGAACTTCCACGTAGAATTTCCACAGGACATCAATAAAAAAAGAAAAAAAAAGGTATATTTTTAATAGATCTTTGGCATATAAGTATTTCTTTTGTACGTATTTAGGTAACAATAAATATGTATGTTATAAAAAAAAACTGAATTTTGAAGTTTCACATCTCTCAGGCGTCTTGCGATTAGTACAGTAGTAGTAAAATACAAAAGCCGGACTCGGCGGCCGGCACTATATTAGGCCGGACATTTTGCCTTACAAACCGGACATATGTTTTTAAAGCAGGGAGTTGGGACGTAAACTCGGTTACGTATTTTAATCTTTATTTCATCATTCATCATAATTTCAGCCGCATAAAGTCCACTGCTGGACTGGCTGGAGGCTTCCCCAAAAATCGCCACAACGACCGGTCTGGGTGTGTGGTGTGCTCATTGGGTGGCTTTGCCATAATCGCCACGCTTGGCAGGCGGGTTGGCGATCGCAGTTGAGATGTTACTGTACTCAGAATGCTACTGCCCAGCCTTCGGTTAATCCCATACTTGCTTTTTACGATACCCAAGGGATGATATGGGCCGGTGTTATTCGTAGCCGGCACCATATTTATTGAGTAGAAATTAATTACAGTTTTGTTACAAACACAACCAGTTGTAATTATAATATAACTAATAGTTAAGCGTGACTACGTTTCACTGGAAAAAGTCTAACAAAAGCCAGACTGGCTGGACAATAAAAATGGGAATATTTGGCCGGACACCGTACAAAGCCAAGTATTTACGATGGCTTAATTTTTTTGTATGTTAGCTTAGTTTTATATTCTTGTAATCGACAAAAGTCCTAAGTTCAAAAAGCACAATGTTGTCCTTTTTTATTTTTTATTGGTGCCCAGTGGAAATTCTTCATGAACTTCCTCCGCCGCGGGGAAGGTCGGAGGGGCATGCGGTCATCTCCGGCACCTAAGGGGGGCTCCACGTCCTCGTATGATCACACTAGAGCCGCCACTACTGGAGTCACGCCTATAGGCACATCTCGGAGAGGGTGGGTAACTGTAAAGCGGTCTAGGGGGAGTGTAAAGGATCCCCCGGTGCGACACTGTGCGCTGTGCTATGCGCACACGGCAGCGCGAGACCACATGCGCGCCACCGTCTAGTAATTAATGTCCTAGCTTTCGCGATTATTACACATTATAGTAAAACACTTTTAAACGACTTAAAAGTATTTTATTATACTTGTCCTAGTATATTTCCTTGTGAATTCCCTAACAAATTCGCACAGACCAGGCCAAATACATTACCTTTTGTTACAGAACATTGTTCACGTCGACCATATTTCAAAGTCGATCAGTACGTGAGTAACTAATATTTGCTGCGTTCTCGAAATTACTCGCTCGTGACAACGTGTTCCTTATAATACGTGTCGTTTATGGATAAATGTCGTGAAGCAAATATTGTATAGTTGATGGAACGACGAAGAAGCATGGGACATAAAAATGGAGCGTAGCGTGTGTTTAGCTCGGCAAGTCTATACGAATCCTAAACTGCCAATGGCCTTCCCACAGGAGCTTGTGCTCTACAAAACTACAGCTGAATATTGCCAAATGTCTCTTCAGTTCTGGCAGATCGATGTTGATAATTTATTAACGGCTGAAATTAATAATCAATCTAACCCAAAATCATTAGATTTAAGATTAAAAACGTGATCTGTTTTTGTTTTAACAAACAAATCCTCAGACCCAATGATATTATATATTAAAAATAAGTAGATATGTTACATGCGTCCCAAAAGTAAGAACCAAAACCCCCAATTGTAGCACCTCGCAATCGGTTCGCCTAGATAGCTATCTCTTTTACTCTTGTTGTTTTTGTATCTTCTTTCTCACGACATTGTTGTGCAAGCGAGACTGTATTTTGCGCGCCATTTAATATGGACGTAACATATATATGGTATAACATCATTGCTCAGACCCAAATCTAAAGGTTTTTTTAGTTAGATTGATTATAAATTTCGGCCATTAGTGCCTCGCAAAATGTTTAGCGACGGAGACAAAGAGTCGAGTATCGCCATCGCGCCGACGACGCGACGTCGCTGTTTCAGTGTTTCCACCAATGCGGTACGGAGTCATGTGCGAACCACAGAGTACTTTTTAATATACTGAAATAGAGACCAATCTTGTTCTATAAAACCGGGTCATTTGTATTCGCATAGAAACTAGCGCCATCTATTTTTCCAAGTTAGAACTACGCGTTGCCGACAGCTACGCCTACGCACACACGTACATATTACATGTGTGTTGTATTTACTTTCAATCTGTAGTATCCTGATATTATATTGGATTAATAAATGAAATACAATATAATTATTTCTTTTAGTTTATTTAAAACAAGAAATGTTACAGAGTAGATTACACATAGTAGACAAATACATTTTGAGGATATTAAGACTACAACGGACTAGGGCCATTCTCTAAATTGTTTATAAATCAATTAAGCGAGGATCGTAATGGTATGGTGTAATGGTTTTCTTTTTACTAAAGGTTTACTAACACATATGCTTTTAAAAAAAGTGAGGCATGATTACTAAACATTCGAAGAATGGGCCCCTTTAAGATATGAGATTTTTGTCAGCTCCACTATTATAATTTAGAAAATAGCGAGGCTGCAGATAACTTATGCGAAATAAGAGGTAATTGAGAGTTCCAAAGGTATTTGTGTAGCCAAGTCTGTCCTGAAAGTAATTGTGAAAAAAAGAATATGGCGTTATAACAAGATAATTAAAACTGCACCAATAATTTTTTGGAAAATGTATTCCTATAGACGGAAATAGAAGCTGTAATACAAGAAGTATCACTGCACTGTTTATTTATGTTGCTGCCTATCACACCTTGAAACTGATTTTATACATAACATTTTCTGTAGAGATCCACGAACTAATCCTAAATATGTAAAAATAGATTAAATGTACTGGTGTAGGGACGACTAACGTGACAGCCAGCCAGCAAATTTCCGACATGCCTTTACAAGTAATACTGTATATTCGCATGGTAAAAGTTTGGCTACAAAAACCCTTTCTGTTTAAAGGTAAATTGGTATAATCCTGCACACAACTATATCTTTCTCTTTGCTGCACAAATCCATCTTCATTTTCAGTAGTGATAATTACATGCATATATCTACAACATTTCTAGCTATTGGGATAACTGAGACCGACACTGCATGTATGGATCGTCTTCACCGTTCTATTAAAAACGGGGAGAAACAAAACAATCTATCGACTATCGTTTTAGTAGGGAGAAATTCATAAACCTTCAGAAATACTGCTCGTCAAAATGCTATGGATTGGTGCAATAAAGAAAACATACAAGTCTGTTTTTCTTGTCTTATTAAGTAAATAAACAACCTTTGTACAGTGTAATGATGACTACTCAGATTGTAAATAACTCATGATTATATACCAAAACAGTGTTTAATTCCTCTCAGCTCATATTCAACATCTAGTTGTGCTACAGTGGTAACTACGACGTGATTTGAACACGCAATCCTCTGATCTAGAGTCAATCCCTTTGTGCTAAACATGTTAATGAGCTAAATTTTGAATAATTAGGAAAAGATGATTAACATCTTTACTATTTTTTTAATGTTGGATCATGTAAAGTTTGTTTACTTAATAAACCAAGTAACAAAAAGTGGACTTGTGTATTGCCACATAGCCAGATTCAGGGGAGAGCAATCGGGGCTGTAGCCCCAGGGCCTCCACAAGCGAGGGATCCGCATAATAGAAATTTCTAGGTAATATTTTTTCAAGAATATGGAATATGCTGCACAATTTTATTTGAAAACATAAGTTCTTAGTTCAGTTCTTAGATGTTATTTTTATAAAACAACATCTGAGAATTGACAAGAAAGAACAGTGCTCATATTGAAAAAATATTTAACAATAATCAAAAATAATTAGGTGCTTCCCTCTTTTGTTGCCCCAGGGCCTTCATGCTAACTCTAAGTCCCATCCTGTGACTACATGTCGAATAATAATAAACTTACTAACTAACTTACTTTAAGTTTTTAAACTATCGCGAATTTTACTCATATTGGACTATGATTTCGGGACTTTTCGCGCACACATAAATCAAAACAATATTTAGACTAACCTCAACGATTCAGTCCAGTTGCATTGACCGTGGTCACGAGAAGTCTTCCCGTAAATATTGTTTTGATTTATCTGTGCGCGAATAGTCCCGAAGTCATAGTCTAATGTAACTTACTCTAACTTAATAACAATTACCTTTTTATTATAATAAAACACTTTTAAACGGATTCTATCGCGTATATGTTAGATTTTTGTTTTTTCTGACGTTTCGAATGCTTTGCAGCATTCGTGGTCGCAGGATGACTAAGGTGACAGGCGTCGTTACAGATTTTAAAAAGTTATTTTATTTTATCTATCGTACAATTTTAATCAAAAAATTAGTTTCGATGCACGCAGTAATCACTCACAGTGTCTTGATGTTTTTTAGTGCGGTATGTTGTTTGGGACTTTATTATTTTAATTACTGGATTCCAAACAGGTGGTACCTGCCAACCATCTTCTCTATTAAAATTAGGATGTTTTTTAATTTCAATAGCCTCACGAAACATTCTTGGTACATATCGGTTCTCTTTCGCGAGGACTTAAGGTTGATCAAAACGAAGATAGTGGTTGGGTTTGCCTAAGGCATGTTCACACACTGCAGACTTTGTGGAGCGTCTATGCTTGACGTCAGCTATATGTTCTTTTATTCGGGTGGCTATGCTACGCTTTGTTTGCCCTATGTATGACAAACCACAATCACAGTCAATCTTGTAGACCCCTGCATCTTGTAAAGGTATGTGACATTTCACCGGTTTTCAATTCATTAAAGGAGTCACCGACAAAATTGGTCACATCTTGAAGCGTGCTTCTATAAAAACCTACTTCAAGCCGCATAAGAAGATCAGCCAACTTTTAAAACCGGTGAAATGTCACATACCTTTACAAGATGCAGAGGTCTACAAGATTGACTGTGATTGTGGTTTGTCATACATAGGGCAAACAAAGCGTAGCATAGCCACCCGAATAAAAGAATATATAGCTGACGTCAAGCATAGATCTCCACAAAGTCTGCAGTGTGTGAACATGCCTTAGGCAAACCCAACCACTATCTTCGTTTTGATCAACCTCAAGTCCTCGCGAAAGAGAACCGATATGTACCACGAATGTTTCGTGATGCTATTGAAATTAATAAACATCCTAATTTTAATACAGAAGATGGTTGGCAGGTACCACCTGTTTGGAATCCAGTAATTAAAATAATAAAGTCCCAAACAACATACCGCACTAAAAAACATCAAGACACTGTGAGTGATTACTGCGTGCATCGAAACTAATTTTTTGATTAAAATTGTACGGTAGATAAAATAAAATAACTTTTTAAAATCTGTAACGACGCCTGTCACCTTAGTCATCCTGCGACCACGAATGCTGCAAAGCATTCAAAACGTCAGGAAAAACAAAAATCTAACATATACGCGATAGAATCCGTTTAAAAGTGTTTTATTATAATGTGTAATACTCGCGAAAACCTAAGACATTATTATAATTGCCTTTTCCTCTTAAAACATTTGTGATGGTATTTTTTAGCTTTTATTTGTACTTTATCTTCTTCATCGTCAACTTGCATTCTCCCAGATAAAATTTTATTAATTATTTTGCAATAGTTAAAAGACATAAAACGAATAACAGTATTAATTAAATATTCAATCATTGTATTTTTATGTTTGTTACATTTTATAAAATCAAAATTCATCAAAGTCAAAATTGACGTTTTAATTTGTTCCTTCAAATATAAAGCTTCTAAGTTTTCTTTTAATATATGATTAATAATATCTTGGAAATTCGAAATCAATAGTATTAAATTTTTACTGGGAGTACAAAGCCATCTCCGACCTGCGTACTCTCTGTATTTTATATATTCAATTTCATCTTCACTTGTGAAATCATTTATGCAGACAGAACAATTTTTAAAAACATTAGATTTCGTTCTTTTCAAAAAATATCCGCTTATATATTGCAGAGGTGCAATTATTCTGGGGTCATTTTCTTTAGATTGTAAGTTTGAAAATTGTATTTCTAAAATATCTCCCAGATCAACTGTACAGGTCGGCGTGGCTTCAGTATTTTCGTTGAGAACGAAAGAACATAGAGCGTCACAAAAATCATTTTCACAATTCTTGCCTTGGGTGTGGACACTGTTTAAATTATTAATTAATAGAGTGGCAAATGCCGTCTCAAACTGGTCACACGTGGGATTAACGTTGCGGCACCCGTGACTCCTAATCGCCCCAAAGAAATTTTCGAGGGGATCCTGATTAAGGTGCCTCAACCACACCGATGATACCCCAAAATCATTGTGAAGTTTATTTAATAAAACTTGTATTCCCTCCAGTGTCCACACCCAATTTTTTACTGTAGGGACAGTTTCGACTTTGCCAGTGGAAGTCACAAACTCCATTGAAGTGAAAATTTGTTTTGCTTCTGCCCATAGTTTTCTGTGGGCTGATGCTGGCGTTGCAGGGCCAAGTAAAGGCTTAGCATATTTGTTTTTGATATGACTTCCATTGACAGAGTCGAAGATGTTATCCATAAACAGTAGCAGATCTGCTGTTTCACTGCATTCTGGAGGTAGAATTCCTTTTCCTGGAAAAGAACAAGGAAATGGTTGACATTCATACTCAATTACGTTTTTACATACAATTAAATACCATATAATAAATATTTATTCATAATACTAACATAAGGTAACAATTTTAAATCTACATTTCGTTTCTAGTAATAAATTGCACAAACTATCGAATCGACATATTATAAGAATTTTGGGTGGGCACCACAAAAGTAGTTTAAGAGATTCTAACGAGAGTTTCAAGATAAAATCCACCTGGCACAGTGCATGCAGAAATTATTTTAGTTAGTGCAAAAGTTCTGTTGTCATGAATAGTGTCCATGGAATAATTATTTGAAAACAAACCTTTTGAAACAATAGCGTTAAAGAGACAAATAACTATTTTCTATTAACCCTACTGAAGTTTAAATAAAAATGGTCACTGGGAATAAAACATCTTATAATAAAAGTCAATAGTTAATATTATGCATTACCTGCTAGGTATCCCATATTGGAAGCCACCGTACGACTAAATATTTGAGATGCATATTTCACTTTCATTTTGTTTATTTTATCAGGATTAACGTGATATTCAGTCAATTTTGGCATCAATCTAATGCCCTTATAGCCTGGGTTTTCTTTATGTAATTGCAATAAATGAGACCATTTAGCAGTTTTCTTTATGCCATCTTTTTTATAAATTAAATTCTTTGTCAATAAATTATTTCTTATACCCTTGAGAAGATGTGGGGGATCATATAAGGGAACGATTTCTTTATCGTTTACCAAAATAATGTTTTCTTTAGGTATTTCCCCTCTTCTTAAGTAGACCCCCCTAGTCTCATTTATCAAAAGCCTTAATGCCTGGCGGTTGTTTGCACCTTGATCACAGACTGTTGCTACCACAATTAACCCTGCTTGTTGCACCTGAGTTACTACTTCTTTTAACTGTTTTGCCAGTTCTGGTCCTTTTGTCGCACTTGCCGAAAAAGTGTAAAAAACTGCCTGTTTGTAATTTTTTATTAGGCCACGCACCATAAAGACCTGAGCATGGTCAGCAAACTCTGCTTGTCTTTGCTGACCGTTATCAACTACTGTAATTTTATCACTTCTTTCATTATATGTTATTTGAGCTTTTAAAGAAACTTCGTCAAATAACAAAACACATAATTTCTCCGAAATATTCATTTTTTCAGCTCTCTTATTTAATTGCATATATATATTTTTATTGAGCCCAGGTTTGAGGTTGCAATTTTGTATTAATTTCGCGAGAGTTTGAATGGCGGGCAATATAAAAACTTGTCTTAGAAATCGATATGCCTTGGGACTCTGTTTCAAAATGGCCAGTGCTGCAATTTTTTCTTGAAGTGTGAATCTTCGTCCTTTTTCCTTTTTTTTATCTTCCCGCCACTGTACCTGCATCAAAAGTTTTGCAGTGCTTGTAGAATTCTTGAGGGTATCTAGTACTCCTGGACTGACAACTAATTTCTTGGCTTCTTTTATTTCTGCTCTCTGCTTTTTTACCTTACTTTTTAATTTAGTTATTTTTCTTTTGGCAGCCATTATTTTCAACTTTAATTCTCTTTCTGCCCTGGAGAGTCGTTGTGTTCTAGCAGATAATTTCCTGCCTGGAAAGTAGAAAATAAAATATTAAAGCAATTATATCTATGTTCGCGACAATGCGTCACCACATATGAAACACATGCAGAAGTAAATAACAGTAAATACAGTAGAATCATAATCGTAAGTAGAATCATTCGATTAATTTAGCATTTTGATATTTAAAGTGTCCTTGTATACTTACAAGTATATAAGCAACGTCATATGGTCTATATACTATACACAATGAGACTTATGACAGAAAATAAGAATGTTTTTAAACATCAACTTTATAAGTTTAATATAGCCCTATATACTTAGTATATAAGGTTATAAGTTATGTATTTACGTTACTTATTATGTATAGAATGTAATAGTTTTGGTCTTATATAAATATATAATATAGTTCGAGAAATATAGAACATTTAGTTTTGCAAAAATACTATATAATAAAATTGAATAAATAGATAAATTTAATTTTGTTCCGTGCGGGAATCGAACCCACGATCCAGAGCGCAGCAGCCGACTGTATCAACCACTGCACCAACCGTGCCGTCAAATCATAGTCGTTATATCATTTAAAGTATATAACTTATTATGTACCGCAATATGCAGACAGATGGGTGATCCTGAACGCTCACTCCTATCTGATGCGGTCACAGTACCCAATCTATTTCTCAAATACCTCACAGATTTGGTAATAGTCTTACAATAAAAGGAAAATATAACTGGTCTCAGAAAAAGTTATTGCCCAGACATAAAAGACATACCAAGCAGATCTTATTCATACCCTAGAAGAAAAGAGTAACTAGCTGTGTTCCACGGTTCCATTCACCGTTTAATTTAAAAGAAATCGGATTAAAGTAAAAGTAGACTAAGTTACTCCATATAACATCAGCCAGTGAAAGTCCCGTCGAAATCGGTCCAGCCGTTTCGGAGATTAGCCGGAACAAACAGACAGACAAACAAAAAAAATTGTTATTTTGTTTTAAGTACCGTATAAAATGTACATATGCATTTAAAAAGCTGATATTTTGACATTACAAACAGATACTTCAATTTCATTTATTTACATAGATGTTAGACAGCTCTTTCTAATCTTGAACCTCAGATTATTTTACTTTAAAGCATATGTTATAAAACATGAAAGGAAATATAATAATACTATTTATCTTTACGTAGTTTTATATATAAATATGTAAGTATAGGAAATAAACAGATTATTTTTTGCTTAATGTGACTGGAACAGTAGAAGAAAGGAACAAACTTTATTATCATAGAAGTCCTCACAATAATAAGTAATAATACTAACCAATATTTTCTTTTTGCATTGTACCTTCTGCAATATATGTGGACGGGTACACAAATTGCTGATGCGATTCAGGGGCTAAAAATAAATGTACGAACATTAGTATTGCCTCGTAGAGTTAAGGTACTACTTCAGACAGTTTAATTACTTTCCATGACCCAGTGAAATTAAAACAATTTGATTGCCTGATTTATACTTATTTAATGTATTTTTTGCACTTAAGTTGAGGACAAATAATGAATGAATTAATAATCAATCAATATGTGTTTATAAAATAAATCCATGTGGTGCTGGCTAAGAATACGATCACCCCATCTCATCCGTGTCGTAAAAGGCGACTATCGGATTAGCTGGAGGATGCCAGCAGCATCCTTCGAATACATTATTAACTTGACTGCGATAGCCAACCCGTCTGCCAAGCATGGCGATTATAGCAAACCGCCGCAATGACACCACAACAAAAAACCATACCGGTCATTGTGGCAGGCTTCTGTCCAGCAGTGATGTTTTTCGGCTGAAATGATGATGTGTTTATTTACCGCTCTCCATGTGGTGTCCAGATTAAGAACATAGTGCCACTCACACCGTGGATATCGTAAAATGCGACTGGGGGTTTTAAACCAGAAGGATAGCAGCGTCCCTCCTGTGGAACAGTAGCTATACTGCACACATCAATACATTTGCCAAGCAGGGTAAGTACCGGCAAATTCCCCCCAAAATGACAATACAATTGTGGTACCCATTGGAGAGGCCTTTGTTCAGCAGTGGACTACTTATGGCTAATATGATGACATGTTTATTGTTACTAAAATTTGCAGTTCAGTTATATTGTATTTACTGAATAACAATGATATATAATTATTAGTACATCTTAGTAACATGACATGACCGGTCATTTGTTCTTGAATTAATCATGTTGAAAACTACATAAATTGTATAATTACGATAAATGTAACTCACAGTTCTATGAACATAGAATGCAATAATAAGAAGCAATTGAAAAAATAACAATAAGTAGTAATACTAACCAATATTTTCTATTTGCATCATATCTTCTACAATATTTGTAGATAGGTACATGAAGTGCTGATGTGATGCAGGGGCTAAAATAAAATGTACAAAGATTAGTATTGCCTCATGATACTTCCAATAATCGATACAATGATTGAGGGTGATTACTTTCCATGTCCCAAGATATTCAAATATTTTCTAAAATGCTGACTTTTATTTATTATTTCAAAATATACAATGTTTATACAGATTTTCACCCAATGCAACAATGTAGTTAGGTATTGCATTTAAATTAAGCACAAATAATGAGTTTTAATCAATATGTATATTTAATTAAGATTTGTGGTTCACTTATATAGTATAAATGAAGACCTGACCATGATATAAGTCATCAGTTCAGCTTAGTTACATTACATGACCAATGTCACTGATTTGTTCTTGAATTAATCCTATAGAAAACAACTTGGTTTTTAATTGGTATATTTGATTATGATAAATATGTAGAAATATTTGAATTAATCAGCGCATGTGAAACAATCACCAAACACTAAATTTTGTACCATAAAATTGAACTTAAGAAATAATAAAACAATATATGAATTTACCTGTAGATGTTGATGGGATTGACTGATTTTCAATTCCTTGCAATGGTTTTCTTTCAATTAATGATAACTTTGGTTGTGATACTAGATTCAGTCCTGAAAATTAAAATAAGGACCATTGTTTTGAAAGCTTTACACAGTATATATCACACCAACAAAAATGCCTATCATGGTATATCATATCAGCCACAGGACGTCCACTGCTGAACAAAGGCCTCCCCCTTAGATTTCCACAACGAGCGGTCACATGCCGCTCTCATCCAACGACTCCCAGCGACCTTCACCAGATCGTCTGTCCACCTCGTTGGAGGTCGTCCCACGCTGCGTTTTCCGGTGCGCGGTCTCCATTCGAGAACCTTTGTGCCCCAACGGCCATCAGTTCTACGAGCAATGTGCCCTGCCCATTGCCACTTCAGTTTACTAATCCTTTCAGCTATGTCGACAACTTTAGTTCTTCTACGGATCTCCTCATTTCTGATTCGATCTCGTAGAGAAATACCAAGCATAGCTCTCTCCATAGCTCGCTGAGTGACCTTGAGCTTTCTTATGAGGCCCATTGTGAGTGACCACGTCTCTGTTCCATATGTCATCACTGGTAACACACACTGGTTAAAGACTTGCGTCTTGAGGCATTGCGGTATTGTTGACGAAAAGACGTTGCGAAGTTTCCCGAACGCTGCCCAGCCGAGTCGGATTCGACGATTGACCTCTTTCTCGAAGTTGGACCTACCTAACTGGACAGTTTGTCCTAGGTAGACATACTCGTCAACAACTTCGAGAACAGAGCTCCCAACGGATATTGGGGTGGGCACGACATGGACATTTGACATGACTTTTGTCTTGCCCATGTTCATTTTAAGGCCCACCTGTTGGGAAACTCTGTTGAGATCATCGAGCATTGTGCTGAGCTCTTGCAGCGATTCTGCCATGACTACGATGTCATCGGCAAATCGAAGGTGAGTGATATACTTGATGTTAATGCCGAATCCTTTCCACTCCAGTAGCTTGAAGGCATCCTCCATTGCAGCGGTGAACAGTTTCGGGGAAATGACGTCCCCCGTCTCACACCTCTCTGCAATGGAATTGCCCCCGTGCTCTGTTCATGTACTCGGACCGACATGGTGGCGTTTCTGTATAAGCACTTCAACACTTCAATGTACCGATAGTCAATCTGGCACCGCTGCAGAGATTGCAGCACTGCCCAGGTTTCGATCGAATCGAAGGCTTTCTCATAGTCCACAAACGCCAAGCATAGTGGCAGATTATACTTTTTTTATTATACTTTTTTATGATGATTCCCCCCAAAATCATGGTATAGTGAATATTTAATTAGATAGATAACAAACCTGGTAAATATAATGTTGGAACTGCAATATTGCTAATCCTGTTATTGCGACATACATATTTTTGTTCAAAGTGTATATGACACACTCGACGGTACTTAAATATGTGTGCATTTTCGAGTCCCAAAATATCACCCCCAATTGAATATAGCCATGTATTGAATCGTACTCTATCTTTTTCTGGGTATGGAAACAAATGAAGAGGATTCTGCACCCCTGTAACAAATTGCATTCAGATATTCATGGTTTTGTTTATTAATACAATATTTGAGGATACAATTGTGATGAATGATGGTTCAACAAATGTTAAGGTGAGTAAGACCTGACCAGTGAAATGTCTCTATATAAAGTGTGGCGGCAGAGAGAATCTGTTCCTGGCATCTGTTAATTCATCTAGTTTCTGTAATTTTAAATAAAAAATTGAATTTGATATATATTAAGCTTTTAATATAGTAACATCAACACATAAACTTAAATAGCTTAGCGCTAAATAAAATCTTTAACATAACAGTAACTAGACCAATTAACAGATGCCACTAATGCATTCCTCGGTGGTTGCACTGTATTTATTGTATATCTTGGTATGACCCCGTGTGATGTCCGGATTAGGAATATAACACAACTTCATCTCCTCCCATGGATGTTGCAAAAGGTGACTAAGGGGCTCTAAACCAGAGATATGGGCAGCAGCATCCTTTCTGTGGCGCATTAGCTATACTGCGCTCACCAACCCACCTGCCATGCGTGGTTAGTACTGGCAAACCGCATCCTTTGGCTAATATGATAATGAAGATATCTTGGTCTTCATGGTATTGTTTGGGATTATATATATATATATATTAGGTCTTATTTTAATAATCCACGATATTTTGCATGGTGCCTCAGTAAATGCTTAAGATTATGTACCGAACACGAAAAAAACTCATGGTAAAAATCCATTTAATTCTTTTGTGTGATGTCGCTACCGTGCGCCGTCTGTTTTGTTTAACGTTACAGACTATCTAAATCAGTCAACCAGCCCTGTCCGCCATTGTCTTACTAGATGCATGTGAATATTATCACAACTAAGAGAACTAGGAAGTAATTAAATAAATGATTTAATAAAATATTATTTTAAACAGCAGATTTGCAAGTTTTTTTTTATACCTACATTATCTTCATAGTTCACTATAGCGCCATGCAAAATATCGTATATATATATATATATATAATTTACAGATTTAAATCCAAATATAGTTATATGGGCGGGGTACTTGTACTATCTAATCTTCTCAAAACGTTTAAGTTAGACTAAACCAAGCTACACAAGGTTTTTACATAAATCGCAGAGTACTTCATCGACTCGGTGATGATCTAAAATTTGGCTATGATAATATGGCATACCACCAATGTCCATGCATCCAGGAACACAGCAATGCTTGTCTGATGACATGATGCAATAAAACAGATGCACTAAATGAGTCTTATCTCAAACACAACACCACACAAGAGTGCTATCTCAGTTTTAATGCAAACAAACACAAAATCACTTTCTGGGCACAAGTATGGATTTTTCGGAGGAACTTTAGCTCAACTCAACGAAAATCGCATTACAAAACACAGAAGGGTCACAATAAACAAAAATACCGCATAAAACCGGCGAAAGCGTTAGGTTTCAGCAGACATTTGAAATTTTGTTTACGCCAAATCGGGCTACTAGTTTATTGTTAGAAATACTACCAATGCAATTCTACCACCAATCATTTTTCTGTGTGCTAAATAATAATATAAGTTTCCACCTTATTTGTTATATTTGATTATAGACAGCAAAATATAATTTCATGTGATTAGTGTCATCAAAATTTTGATAATTTACCATAATAATCTCACAAAATTAATAAAATCTACCATTTTAGTAGCAAAGGGCAAGACAAAATCAACAACATTAAGCGCCATCTATCAAAAGTAAAGTGAACATTTCTAAGGTCTGCCATCTATATGTACAAGTTGCTGAAATTGTCAACTATAACTCGACAAAGTAAAAAACACCTCTTTAGAGTTATTTGTACAGGGACTAGATATACTTCGTAACTTTGCATCATTGAACATATTCCATCCCCCTCTTGTCCCCAGTTTTTACTTCTAAGTTTGAGAGCCCTGGTGCGAACTGGAAAGGAGAAGAGATGTGTGCCTAGGCTCTAAGGCCACATCGGTACTAATTATATTTTTATCCTTTAAGCTGCCTGTGTTTACGATGCTTTACAACTTCTTACGATAGAAAATTACTCGTGATACTTCGCCGGAAGACGGAGAGTCGCCGTTTTAGTAAAATTTTATAGCAGTTTTACGACTTTCATAGGTAACTTATACCAATTTAACCAAAATGGGCATATAATCAAGGATTGAACTTTACAGCGAGGTAATTATTATGCAATAGCGAGCCGTGTGAAAATTCACAAGCTACAAGCATAATCGGTTTCTTCATTTAAAATCTTATATTTAATATCGGATATTCGAATAGACCAGTTTATGATTTTATAAGTCCTATCCACGTATGGTGGTTCAACAATAGACCATCCCTCTCAGTCCATGGTATCGTAAAATGCGAATTCTGAAAGTAAATCAGAGCTTTTTTGATCTTCATTCAGTAGATCTTCATGTGTGATTTATCTCATTACTCAATGATTTTCTTTCGTGAGTCTTTATTTAAGTTAAAGGATTTGAACCATTTTCAATATGTTGCCCTAGTTCGGCTTTTAAAATAAAATAATACTTAATAACTTCTTGGTCCCAGTGAGCAGTAGTGCTTACCTACTCAGTCTCATTCTATCGTTCCGTAAAACGGAACAGCTACTAGACAGCTGTAACATCATCGTAGAATATATAAAAGACCTTTTTGGTTCATGTTTCTTGAAGAAAGAAATGTTCTACTTCGACATACAAAAAATCGGCCACCAATTGCATGCCGTCTGCGTTGTCCCTTATAAACTTTGTAATGTTTACTGTTACAAATAGGGTTGCCGCGGTCCCGTTTTTCAGCCTTCTCAGACGCCGAAAATACATTTATTTTATCTAAGCAGATAATACTGGCATACGCCTACGTAGGTTATATTAATCTTGTAGCAAAGAGAAGTAGTAGTAGT
The DNA here is from genome assembly GCA_947459985.1 of Diloba caeruleocephala. Taxonomy (NCBI): domain Eukaryota; kingdom Metazoa; phylum Arthropoda; class Insecta; order Lepidoptera; family Noctuidae; genus Diloba; species Diloba caeruleocephala. Next base: position 9,058,640 of record OX381617.1, on the reverse strand, counting down.
AGACTTTTATTTTGATTGTTTTATTGGTGCCCGGTGGAAATTCTACATGGAACTTCCTTCGCCCCGGGGAAGGGCGAAGGGGTATGCCGGACTCCTACCGGCCAAAACCACTGGAGCGGTCATCTTCGGCACCGAATGGGGCTCCAGGTCCTCGTAAGATCACACTAGAGCAGTAATAGTAGACTTTTTTTTTTTTTTTTTTCTTTTTTTTTTTTATTGATCCGGTGGAAATACCTCATGTATTGTAGATTCCCCCGAGGCCTCACTATGCGCTGTGCTGCGCACAAGTAATAGTAGACCTACATGTCTGATTGATCCCATTACATTTGTTAATGATTTTGAGTCTTATTTGAGTTGAAGGATTTGAACATAATTATGCATTTTTTCAATGTCCCGATATATTGTCCCAATGCAGCTTCATCATCATTTCGGCCGAATGAAGTCCACTGCTGGACACAGGCCTCCCCCAAAGGTCACCACAACGACCGAAATGGTGTGTATTGTGGGCTCATTAGGGGGTTTTGCCATAATCGCCACGCTTGGCAGACAGGTTAGCGATCGCAGTCGAATTGTTAATGTACTCGAAGGACGCTGCTGCCCATCCTCCGGCTAATCCCTTAGGTATTCTGAGCCGGCACCACACGGCACAATTCAGCTTATTCCCTTAAAAATACCTCTATTTGTTTAACGGATTTAGCAACCCGGCACAACACACCTTATATCAAATAACCTGTTACTGCGATAAAGGATGTAATCAGTGATACCTCTCATATCCTGCAGGTAACCCTACAATTGCGATTGTAAACAAAATTAATTACACTGACGCAACAGTTACATAAAATCAAAAACGCAATAGTATTTCAATAAACTCAGTTACCATAACCGTCCATTCATTCCGTAATAGGTCTAAACGTATGCTTTAACTCACGGAGAGATATATGCCGCGTAAGAATCGTTTCGCTTTCAGAACCACGAGTTTTGCTCTCGAAACGACGGTAAAGATACATTATGTATGGTCCACTAACACGCTTGTGTTGTGAATTAGAGTGTAAATATGTAAACAAAGCTCGATGCGAATACAGTCGTTTCATTATAAGAGGTAGGAGTCGATCATTGGGTGTTAAAATTTGGCCATCAGCTAAAGGTGGTAGTGTCTCGAGGGTTGCAGGCGCGCAGATTGGGGAGTCTGCGTGCTCATACCGAGCGACCCCCGAAAGACGGTGGCGCGCACGTGGTCACGTGCCGCCGTGTGCGCAGCACAATGTACAGCGGGGCTTGGGGTGATCCTTCACAATCCTCCTCGAGAAGGGTCTGGGGTCGCATTCCCACCGTTAGAGCTTTAGGTACAGTCATCACTTTCGAAATGTGCCTGAAGGCATCTAGTGTGATCTTATCCTCTTATCCTTCGGTTCCGAAAATGACCGCTCCAGTGGTTATAGCCGCTAGAACCACTGGAGCCATTCGCCCTTCCCCGGGGCGGAGGAAGTTCATGATGAATTTCTACTGGAGACCAATAAAAAAGGGGTGATATGCCATTAATCCAATATCTATTTCCAATATACATTTGATCAATGAAATTGGACGACTTGATCAAATTGTTTCTTTTTTATCAAAGATTATGGCATTTCAATATTTTCAATCAATTCACTACTTAATGACTATGAAAGCAACCAATGTCTTTATTATACAAGGCACTGATATTATAAAAATAAAGTAATGCGTTTAGTATTGAATATGGCACTTGTTTTACATAACATCTAGGTCAAAGATATTGGATGAGGGACATGACGCTGTCGTTAAAGAAATTTGATCAAATCTTGGACAGTGAAATTGTTGAGTGACAGTGCACTCTAAGCGTTTGAGGTATTATGTAGAAAGTTTGAAAGAGGAAAGATCTGTCATACATTCGATTTATCCAGCAGTCTCTATTGGATAAATCGTCCTTACTGGCCAGAAATCGGCTGGTTTGTGTTCTGTAAAATAAAAACCATTTTAAATGATGAACGCTAAAACGGGAACAAGTCATAGGGTTAAACTCTCGTAAATCAAATTCATAATCAGAATGCAATTTCCATACATCTTGTTTGTACCTTTCATTTTATCAATAAAATAAATCATACTGCAAGCTATGCAAACACAGCAAACTTTTTATTTAGTTAGTTGGAAAGGCTATAACCATACAATACACTGTGATGCGCTAATCTGTTTGACACAGCCTCGAGCGTTGTTTCTCGGATTTGTAGACTCAATTTGACAATAAATTAAACCGACTTCAAATTTAATACCATGAATCGAATATAGTTTCTAAGTCAATATTTATAAAGTTGAATTTGAAATGGTGCCCACGTAATAGATGCGTCTTCGATATGCTCATGCGGTGTTCCGTTAGCCGCTCACCTGCGCCCGCGCTTCTCTAGTTATGCTAATGGCAGAACGCGGCTCGCTCTCAGACTCTTAGTACTTAGTACTTGAGAAACATGGAAATAAGTCCACTGGAAGATTTAATAGTCGTATGCCCTTGTATGTAGATGTGTACTTGCAATATTTTCCTACCAAAATGGTGCGTACCCACTCAATAGAAGTCCAACGTCATTACGAAATAATATGTATTCAAATGATGCAGCCGTTTAGATAAGGATTTCGTTCGGAACTCTACATTACATTCATAATGTTGATAACGCTCAATTTCCAATCGATTGCTGTATAGCATCAACTTTATTAAAAACATATCCCAGATAGACAAAACGAGACGATGACTAGATATTCGTATATTTGATGATGTTCCTTATCTAGCTTGCACATTTTATATCAGGGGTATGGATATATTCTATGCGGTGAACGAGACCGTGGGTGGACGCGAAACTGTAAAGGAAATCGATTCCGCTGTACGCGTTTGAATCAATTTCTCGACACAGAGGTTAAGTGTGCGGGAATGGAGTAAGATGTTCCCTAGTTTCATTTACGGGCAAGCGAGACCACTTCATCCTAATAATATGGAATCATGGTATATGTTAGGGCAAATTGTGCATAATTATTAAGGTATTATGTCATATGTAAGTGCTGTTACACTGCTCAGTTTATGATGGTGCACGTCATACACGTGTCATGCTAAAAGGTTCTTGCATGCTTTGATATGTAGTAGGTACTTTTATAGAAAACATTTTTCGTATTCAAGGCGTAGGCAGCGTTAGTCAATTCGATGATTGGTATAATTCGTGTTCATCCAGTATCAAGTATTACTTTTTCGGTAATCCAAGCTAGTTAAGAAAACTATGACTGCCACGAATTCACTTGACAATATCTTCACAAATTGGTAAGGTAAGAGTGATTAGGAACAAATTTTGCATTACACAATTCACACTACACAATAGCAAATTACTATTCTAATGAACAGTTAAAGTTCGACACTACAGTTCAGTTACGTTTCACAAAGCCTGCTATTGTGTGGAGATGGCACAACAGAAGCTGTTGGCGCAAGCGTGAGACAACTTAATGGATAAACTCTGCGTGGATCGCTTTGTCGTCGGTATCAAGTACATTCGCATGGAGTCGTGAAATCGATCGATCACTGCTACACAATCCGAGCAATCGATTTGTGACGTAATTTTCTACATTTAAGTTTCGTTATAACCGTGATTATTGAAAGCGCGTGTTACAAATAGTCCCGTTATCGGGTTATTATTGCAAAGGCTCACGCAGACAATGTTTTTTAACGGTTAACAGTTTTGGTTTTTGTGAAATATTTCGGTAACGTCGATTTGATGAATGTATTAACGGCAAACCATCGAAGCGACCATATATCTAACACGATCGACTGAACTCGAGTAGCTTTGTAACAATCGAACAATCGGTTATGGTTGTTGAGATTTCATTTTCAACTCGTCGTTCATTTGTTCGTTTTGAAAATCCATTAAAATATCAATGGGCTCGTAGATTTTATCAATCATTTTCAATAATTTCGGCCTAAAAACGTCCACTGCTGGACAGAAGCCTCCCCCAAAGATTGCCACAACGAACGGTATGGGTTTGTGTTGTGTGCTCATTGGGAGGTTTTGCCATAATCGCCACGCTTGGCAGACGGTTTGGCGATCGCAGTTGAGTTATAAGTATCCTCGAAGGACGCTGCTGCCCATCCCCCGGCTAATCCCATAGTCGCTTTTTACGACACCCACGGGATGAGACCGGGTGGTGGTATTCTTAGCCGGCACCACACTGCACGCCTTCTTTCCATATATCAAATTCTACCACTTATGAATCGTCAGAATTTAAGTTGCATAGTACCAATTGGTTGGTCCTATTGACAAAAACGGGCAAGAAACTCCTTGGATACACCTTTAAAATAATTGATGTAATGACAAAATATATAATGAGAGATCTTTAATGTATAAAAAAGAAACAATATAATAATAATTCATTTTCCATGGTACCCACTTATCAGCTATCCAGTTCTAACGGCACTCACTCACGAACATTAGCATTGCTTACCTCAACCATAGTGTAGGTAACTCAAAATATAATTAAATTGTGACTAACTTGTATCAATAGCGCTTTTATAAAGGAATCAATTCCGACACGGCTGTCATCAAAAACCACAGTTGTCTGGTTGTCGCCATGTCCTAGTTCTTGACACCCATCTGTCACTTTTAGAGTTTTTCGTCGGTAATTCGATTAGCGGTGTTATCATGTTCGTGAACTGGTACCGTTTGAGTCCCGCTATTCCACGAATGTCGGGCGTTTTCGTGAATTTTCGTGGCACGTGCTCGTGCGTGCATTCGATATCAAGAATTGAAAATATCGCGATTTGGTTTTTATAAGATATTGCTAAGATTAATTGCAAGTTTAATCATACAAGGCGTGATTTGGGAATATATTTTCAATTTATTCAGGTCAAATTGGTAATTTAAGCCTGTGGGGTTGCGGGTTTGCACATCATCATCATCATCATTTCGGCTGAGTGAAGTCCACTGCTGGACACAGGCCTCCCCCAAAGATCACCACAACCACCGATATGGATGTGTTGTGGGCTCATTGGGGGGTTTTGCCATAATCGCCACGCTTGGCAGGCGGGTTGGCGATCGCAGTTGAGTTGTTAATGTACTCGGAGGACACTGCTGCCCATCCTCCGGCTAATCCCTTAGTCGACTTTTACGACACCCATGGGAGGAGATGGGGTGGTGGCATTCTGAGCCGGCACCACACGGGTTTGGACGCTTACAATTAATGCTAAAATCATATTATTTTCTAAACATCAACTGAAATCCAAACAATTCTAGTACTTTTAATTGTTTTCAATCAAAGCGACCAGGATGAAATTCTTGACTTCTTTCTACGCTCTTGGTCCTGTTTTTAGAATACTTAGAAGAATATTGGATATCAAGCGAACCTTTTTGCAGTTCTAACTGGAAGCTATTAGCGATATCTTAGTTTTTACTGCAGTTTAACTATCTATTACGACGTTTATATGTAGTGGGCGTGTAACGTTTTTATACGAATCTAGTGGTTGCGATAGGTTTCTAAGAAAACATTACTTAGTTTCTCTAGGTATGTTGATTTACAAGTCGTATTAGATCATGCTATACTTTTTAGCGGCGACACGATTAAATGCATGCTTAATGGTTTTGCAAAAAGGTTCATAGTGAGAGGTTTAAAGGAAATAAGTGTTTTCGATGATTCGACAAATATATATATGTAATATAGACAATGAGGGTGTCCCGTAGCTGTGCCCTGTGCGCCGGGGCTGTGCAAACCTATCTATTCTAGTTCAAAATACCACCAATATTATCAATAGCTAGTTTAGGAGTATCGAAGGAAATGTAATATTTACCTTCACCGGGTATGTAGGTATGTATTTCGAATGTTATCAGGCAAATCTTTAATTCCCAAGTTCTAATACTGTCTCAAACCTCAACAACGAATTCAAAGCTAACTTTAGACAACTTAATAACCAGAAAATCTCAACAAATCAAACAATGCTGTCCTAATTATTACTCACATCACAGTACTCACTGATAGAATCATCTTAACATCCAATGATTTACTTTCCTAGTTCACGCGTCCCCGGCGGCAGCCCTTCGGCAATGTCCGTCAGGTAGTCGTCAATCATCGTGACTCGTCCGGGACATCGCGCGTCGTGTCGTGATCGCGGCCCACCCATCCCGCGCGCGCGCATAACTGTTACAGCGCGCGGTACAAACTGTATAAGCACAAAATAAGAACGTATAGAAGGTTTACTCCTAATCCTATTAAATCTACGTACGAATGTCCTAAATTAATGTGCACCACGGTGAGGTTACGGCAATCCGCTTGCCCAGTACCATCGTAAATTATATCTCTTGGAATGCTCTAGGTCCAATGATGGACTGTGGTAAACTGTATGTTAGACACAGTTTACCACATGTGTGTGTGTGGTAGACAAAACAAAACTTGTAGAAACAAATTCATTTCACGCAGTTATCTTGTATCGTTCGGTATTTGTGTAGGCTCTATTCTACTGTCTGTGCCAAAATACTGTTGGACAAAGCCTTCTCTTAAAATGGAAAATAATGGGTACTTACATCGCGGGGCAAGCGTATATTTTTGCCGCTGAGGCAGCTAGTTAGCAGCGATGATGCAGTGACTCGTAACCGGTTTGGGGAATTTGGGCTTATAACGTTATTTACGCACCTTGCTTTCGCAGCTTTGTTAGAGTTGCACCTTCTGTTCTTGTCTATAGTGGCCAGACGTTACAAGCTATGAATAATCTTTATCTTCGCTTGATAGTTTTAATTATCTTGAAATAATGACGTATGAATTAATTTGATGGCAAGAGGAAGTTGTGTAGCAAGGAAATATTAATTTATATGAAATCGTACATGTGTATCATGAGCCGTAAAAGACTATCTAAATTCTAAGATGTTCTTGATATTTATAGTTAGTATACTGTAAGTTGCACCTTTTCTATCGATGGTGAAGATTTTATAAAAATATATAAAAAATATGATCACAAGCAATTTCTTAGAGTTTATTATAAAGATGCGCATAAAAACATGACGTAAGTATAGCGGTGACTTGTCGGATATGGGGAATGGACGAGTGACCCACATTAAGGGACCTGTTTTCTTGACGCTGACTGTTGCGTGGGAATCACTGTACCTCAATGACGTTCATGTGTAAGTGTCAACCGAGGTAATCAATTATGTTCATTATTTACGCTAGATTGCCCTAATTTGTGTTGTGAGTGAAATCTATACGAAGGCAAGGTAAAAACAAGATGACTTTCTTAGGGCCGGAAATTTATAGAAACCCAGCCTTGAGCACTCGACTTCTCGGCGTCTTGTTGCTTGGCGTGTAACGGTTTAGGCGCTAGAGTCATTAATGTTTCAGTGTTTACTTGAGAAATGTATATCTGCCAATCAACTACTGTGGTTTGATTAATTGTGGTCGCTGATTGGTCGATTGTGCGTTACTTAACTAAAAACTAGCAGCGTGTTAGTGGCTATTTAATAAGCAACGTAAGTAGAGGCGAAAGTAACACGGCAGCATCATCTTAAGTAGATTTTCGTTATCAATCAAGGATAAAGGGAAATAACATTACTTTTATTTTGTTGGGCTTCTCGCATACATTTCTGGGAAATGTGGTTGCTTAACCGGTCATTTCTGGCGAAGCCAAAAAAGGCCTCCAGCCAGAATAACCTTACTGTATAATATAGACTATAAAAAGTTGCTTGACAATGATATTATTATCTTTTATCCAATTGACCACGACAAAAAGGGTGGGTGGGTGCACTAATATAGGGACGTGCGTTAGAAGTTTACGCTTCTATATTTAAAACTAATATATATGAAATAAAATCAATGTGAATCAATGTTAAATCAGTCGTATGACATGACGTTTGCAATCAAAAATACACTTTGACGACTAATGCCTAACTTCATGTTGTGAAAGCCGTTCCCGTCTCTCTGTTTAACGATGGTTTATCGTCTAACTCATAGATAATATATACTAAGAGTCTAACTTAATCTTGTGAATCGTGTGTCAGGATGCGCGTGCATCGTAAATATTAATTTTTTTTTTCTTAAAGCGCTAAGTGAGGTTTAAGTTCAAAACACAGAGGAACCCATCAGCTGTGTCGTGATACTGGCAACAATAACCTTGTAGTGCCGTGACTAATAAACGCCGCGACACATCTAAAACTTTGGTGTTGCCAGAGTAGAGAATCGTGTTTGCATTCAATGCAAAAGTTTTACGGAATACTAGGTACATTGTTTAGGGCGCGGGAATAGGAATGGGACTTTAATTCAACAGTTACTACTGTATTACCATGTTCTGTGGTTCTCACGCTCTGTAGAGCCTGAGCAGACCTGATTATTTCACTATGTCTATGGAGACCCTAAGAGAAATCAGCGTTCAAATGACGGGATTCAAGATGACAAAAGCAGGGATGGTGTTGTTTCATATTGGAACGAAGTTCCTTACGGCAGGCTTGGAGGGGATAGGGATTTTGCTGCGCGACCGAACTGAAAAAAATGTGATAGTAAAACCGTAAGAAAAAATCCGTGGAAAAAATCCGTGGAAAAAAGTGCGTGGAATAAAACCGTTAAATGAGACGTGCGCAGGCGCGACAGTCGCATACACAAGCGAGTAGTGTATAAGTGTCGATTCTACATTAGCCGAAGGAACTTCGTTCCTACCTGGTGTCCCACGACACCACATAATTTTTATTTAATATTCTTACTACTCGTGATTCTCGCAATTAAACTGACGCCGTGATAATGAGTCTGCATGCTCATTCATCATATCAGCCAAAGGACTTCCACCACTGAACAAAGGCCTCCCCCACAAAAGACCAGCTACATGCAATGTGTCGCCATTTGGGGGGAATTTGCCAATACTTACCACGCTCGGCAGGTGAGTTGATAAGCTTCAGTGTGATCATACGGGGACCAGGCCAGGCTGTAAGTGACGACGTACCGGAAACGTTGGGAAGAGGTTACACTTGGGTCTATAAAAAAAATAGGAATGTCATTTATTTCGGACTGAGCCAGCAATGTATCGTAAACAGCGCGATCAAAAGGTTACGTGATTATTGTACTATGATATGATATTATCATGCTATTGCGTGCGATGACTTCATCCGTGAACTGTAGAGTTACAACAGACGTTTACTCTTTACTTACATTGCAGTTTTATACGAAAAGACATAAAATGTGTTTTATTTAATATCGTTAGGTTAGACAAAACCAATTATTTCGATTTAAACTGAAAAAACCCATAATTCATGAAAAGACCGACGCAAAAAGCGCTGTGTATTCCAGAATCATGTACTAAATCCATGGTAACAGTTATGGTTAAGATGTCTGTTACACCTGTTACACTTATATTGGGAGGTCCATATTCAGCAGTAGATGTTAATGGGCTGCGATGTGGTTTTCAAAATAAATATTATGTATTGTATATATACAATGATATGTTTGAATCCGTGTGGTGCCGGCTCAGAATGCCACCACCCCATCTCCTCCCATGGGTGTCGTAAAAGTCGACTAAGGGATTAGCCGGAGGATGGGCAGCAGCGTCCTTCGAGTACATTAACAACTCAACTGCGATCGCCAACCCGCATGCCAAGCGTGGCGATTATGGCAAAACCCCCCAATGAGACCACAACACATCCATATCGGTGGGTGTGGTGATCTTTGGGGGAGGCCTGTGTCCAGCAGTGGACTTCATTCGGCCGAAATGATGTTTGAATATACAATATAATATAGTAAAAGTATTTTACATGAGTATACCTACTATGTATGCACTTCTGTATTGAATATAATTTGGAATTATTATGTACTCATTTTAACATTATGTAGCAGGGACAGAATAACCGAAAAATATCGGTAGTTATATAAAGCGGTAATCGTTATACCCTTTCAATAACGGTACTGAAATATAAGTCTACATCTATATAAAATATTTGTGTACCGGTATATTTACAGGTATGATTTTAGGTTGTATTTCGCTACCCCTATAATAAATGTTTCACCAATATTAAGTACCCGTATAGTGACTGAGCTTTTAGGTTTTAGATGGTGTATATACAAATATGTCTATACACTATTACGACTATCAAAACTAAAATGCACAAATTCAGCCGGAATAATAACAAGATAAGAGCGCAGCAATAATAAGAGCGAGCGGAAAATATTATTAGGTGAACAACATTCAATCGACGGCAATCCTTCCCTCCCGCACCATGCCTGTGGTGTGTTTTCGGTAACAAAATCGTAAAGCGGTTAATTATGGGTACATGTTCAGATTTTGATACCTTTTTTGTACCGGTTAATATAGCGGTGGTTTGAACCGGTATTGTCTACCGCTTTCAGTCCCTATTATGTAGGTTTTTTTTTTTTTTTTGTTGGGTTTCTCGCATACATTTCTGGGAAATGTGGTTGCTTAACCGGTCATTTTCTGGTGAAGCCAAAAGAGGCCTCCAGCCAGGCGCTTTCAGTCCCTATTATGTAGGTATAGTGAGCTTAGTATTTATACTTCCTCCTTTAACCAAAAGGTTAGGTAGAATATGTCTCATAGCATTAAGTTACCCTTGTGTACTATTATAGTACATAGAATTTTAAATATATAAAAGTATGGTTGGCATACTATTTTGAAGTTATCTTTCCCCTACAGCGTACCTAGACAGACAGATTTACACTAGTCCGTAATGGACCGGTCGCACGACTTCGTTAGATTTATTTACAGTGTAAGTAAGCACTGGGCAGTGTGACGGATTTGTTGCAAATAAATACATTAGTTTATGACTTCAAGTTTATTGCTAAGTTATGAATTATAGGTGTAACTGTTGAACTGTATTTTTCTGTTTATTTGTTTATACGTAGGGGCTAGTGTCGGACTCTTATTTGACTTATTCAGAAAATTCTGTCACTGTTAGGAAGCTATACGACAGAGATGGCAATAACGGCTACTTTTCAATAATGAATTACACTGCTGTGTTATTTTACAATAACTGTTATTGTAAACTGCTGTCAGTTATCCTGCTGTTGAGTCGTTTTACAACATTATAATGAATTATGAATGATGTGTAGCTTGTTTATATACATTACTTAGTAATTACTTAAAATAATTTAAAACACTATATACTATACTAAAATAATTTGGTAATTACAATAATCTAAAACACCAAACTAAACTTTTCAACTATCACCGGACAGTGATAGCGGTTAATGACAATCGTGTCCGTGATCGCAGTGACAACAATAACGATAACATTTACATTATTCGCAACTCGCATTACATTATTGTCTCACTGTTGTCAAATTTTCGTTATCCGTTGTTTAGTTATCGCCTCAGTTAAATATTAAAATCGAAATTATTCCAATTGAATCAAGCATAAAATCGTAAAATGAAACATGTGACATTAAGATAACAGACAACGATAAAAATAAAAGTGAACTTTATGGCGTGCACTTAAGGACTATAATCGCATGATTTGTAATTCTTTAGCAATGCGAAGTACGTCATATCTGAATAACACCATATCTCTCACGCCTATTGGTTGCGCATAATGCTTTACTCGCCACGTAGCCGTGCGACGTTAGCTGCGAGTGTGCGCGCACTGCCTGGCTGTTGTCAATAACAATAACGAAAAATGACAACAGGATAATTCGTTGTTCAATAATGTGTTATACATTGCGTAAGAATAATGCATTACATTATCCGTTATTGAAATAATGACCACCTCTGTATACGATACGAGATGGCAGTAGGCTATGTTAATCGCATGTTTTATATATTTTGATATAATTAGTTTATATTGAAATCACTGTAGTTTTTGATTTATAAACGATTACTAGGCTAAAATATGTATATGGTGAAGCTCACTAGCTTCTTTGCAAGCTTTGTACTGTATTTGACAAATCAAGGTTACTTTAAATATTTATTTAAACTTCTATATATACTTATGGTAAACAAAGCGGACTTAATGCTATGTTGGCACATATAATGAAATTCTGTATTTAACCTAAATGTAAATTCTATGCATAACGGCTTGGTTATTTTACGAGTAGTAATAATTTTACGAATAATATTGAAATCCAACATACGCATTAAATGCCCTAACAGTACTTTCAAAGACCACACACAACATTAATTTGTTAGATCGTTAATACAATATAGGATAATTGCCCGCATGCTAATTACAATCACATTCATCAAAGAACCTTCGCAACATCACGTTTTCATTCGTCAATACCTATTTGACTGTATTGAACAGTTTCTTTATAATTGCCACATGGTCTTTGACAATTGACCCCCGCGGAACTTCCCGTGGCATGTATTCGTACAGCATTGGTTGTTATAATAAAAATACGGGTTGCACTCCGGGAGTGCCGACAGAAGTGAAAACCATTTATTTTATTATTTATCTATACGCGTTCGCGGTCTGCTATATGTACATGCATATATACACACACACACACACACTCTCTATAGATGCGTCTCGTAACGGTGTCGCGAGTCCAGAGATTTTATCTCATATAAAAATATGCGTACCGCGCAAAAAGAAGTTTTCACTTCAAAATTAGGGTAGGATATCAGTGTTACTATTATAAATATACAAAAAATCATCTAGAAGTACCTCGTTGCTGTTTTTCTTTGATGGCTAGAATGTGCCGCAATCGAACGTAGACATCTAATAAATAAAATAAATAAGAAAAAAAAATCGTGGCAGAGGGGTGTATCCATAGGATGACTACTGCTTGAATCCGGGCTGGAGAGGTAAGCACTGGCGTAAAGTAGCAACAAGCTGAAAGCCAACTCCCCCTCTCTAAAGGTCGGCAACGCAACTGCAACTAATCACGTGTATTTGGCAGTGATTGTTGACCATAAGGCGACTATCGATGCCTGTTTTCCTTTTCTTTGCATACAAATAAATAAAATTGAAGTGTCTGTTTGTAATGTCAAAATAAAACCTTTTTAAATGCATAAATACTTTTAGTATTTACGGTACTAATACTTAACAAAAAAAAGGTTTTACCTTTTTGTCTGCCTGTCTGTTTGTTCAAGCTAATCTCCGATAACCGATCCGGAAACCGATTTTGACGAGACTTTTACTGGCAGATAGCTGATGTTATAAGTAGTAACTTAGGCTACTTTTATTTTAGAAAAAGATATAGAATTAAAAATCTTAATTATTTTTAAATAATCCGATTTCTTATAAATTTAACGGCGGGTGAAACCGCGGGGCACAGCTAGTCTAAAATAATATAAATAAGAAACAATAACCTTATCCACATTCGTATCCATTTGAATTACACTTTCATTTTCAAAGCACCATCCTTGTGGATGTTTGCGTAGAACTGTCACTTGGTCATATCGCACAGAGATATTTCATTCAACGGATTTGGTTGAAAGCTTCATCAAATAGCCCGCATTCGACGGGCAATATAATGATAGCTATCCTCTTCAGAAACGATTTCAGCGGTCTATGGGAAATATACTTGATCAACAGTTGTCATAATATCGGCCAAAGGATGTTCACTGCTGAACCAAAGCCTTCCCTGTAGATTTCCACAATTGTGTTGTAATGTGTGGGGAATTCGCCAGTACTCACCACGCTTAGCAGGCGCTTTGGTGAACACAGTAGCTACTGTTCTTCGGAACCGATGCTGCTGCCCATCCCTCTGTCCATCACCTTTTACGACATCCATGGTATGAGATGGAGTGGTGTTTTATTCTAATCCGGACACCACAAGGAATTCGTGTCGTGACTTATTAGATAAAGATATTTATTTTAACACCCAGGTGGCAAATATTAATCTTTTTTTTTTTTTAAACAATGTATCAAACCCTTATTTTTTGCTGTATCAATAAATACTCGTATACAGCAGACACGTAAACTGTACCAGTTCACAGACATATACCTATTTATTTTCACATCTATAAACACGTAGCCCCGGAACAACTATCTGCATGGGTCGCACAAACATTTTGTACCGTGCGGAAATCGAGCCCATGCGCAATAAGCCGATCGCTTAGCCAATTGCGCCAATTGATCCCTCTAAATATAGGCACGCATTTTGACACCTGACTTGTTAAGGTTTTATTTGTTACTAAGGTTACCTGAAACCACACAGGTCGGCCTGGTTATCGTTCTAAAGTAGTGGCCAGCTTCTTTCAAGTCATGCTTGATTACACAGAAGCCGCCTGCGGTGGCAGAAAAAAATACCAAGCTAACAACCAATGTATAAAAAACTAAATAAACAGTTGCAGGAATGTAGTCGATTCATTGTTATCATGGTCACTATTAATAAATACTCCACGTAACTCATCTGTTTACAAATAATATAGTATAGTAATCGTAGTGACAATGTTTTTTTTTTTGTATGTAAATAGTCATATTGTATCGAGTTCATTCCCCCTTGTTAGACAAACTAATCTGTTGTTGTTTTCTAAAGTATTCTAGTCTGGTTTTGCGATGGATTTATATTTACAGCGTTTGTATTGATGAGTAACATTGACTCACGCAACGGTATTTGAGTTCTTAGTAAGTGTTTAAAGATTGATGTTAACTTCTCCTTATTACAGAGCGCCCGAAAATATTGCTCAATTTGAGGGTCGACTTCCAACATTTACACCTTTTACTGGCGTACAAAAAAAATAGAATTGGATCCACATAATATTATATATTTTTGTAAGTCCCAATGTCGACGTTTCAAAAGCCACACACATAACATGTTTAAAATTGTTCTCAAGTAAGTAAAACCTGTAGTTTAATTTTAAGAAATAATTTGAACCACATTTCTTGGAATTAGTTTCTCTTTTTATTTTACGGCTGGCCCTATTTCCAATTTGCTGCACTGCCTGTCGGAATCGATTGTCTAATTCGACTATTCATAAGTGTCTGCAAATGCCTTTCATGAAACTAAAGCCCTTTTTTATATTTTATCTTTGATAGATTCATGGACATTTTGATGTCTTAATCATAACTCTTCTCATTCAAAAGTAGCCTCCTTCTCAATGCTCAGTGCCTTGCTTAGTATGTCGTAATTCTATATCTTTGGCTACGTCAATCAGTGATCACAGATTTAATCGATTTAATTGTAATCGTACATTTCTGTGACAATCTGTAACGAAACGTTTATTGCCCCGGCAAGCAATCAATACAACGTATCCGGACTTTTCTCTTAATCGCAACATGACAGCGCCCAAACAAAAAACTAATAAAGTATTTAATCGTCAACAATAATATCTACCATCACACCGTATCGCAATCGATTCGAAATGCAAAAAAAGGTACGTTTGAGTACGGAGAGGAACGAGGCGCGCTTCGCTCGCAGTGTCGCTGTGCCATTGACCCACTACAGGTTTTTGTTCGGATAACGGACCGACACACTTCATCTTTATTGATTATAAAACTAATGATTTAAAACTATGTATATATGCATTTTTATTTATACTGTTGCGTAATGAATGATGATTTTTTTATGTTGGTTCACAATCGTTAAGTGAACGTTTTGTCATTCTTAAATGTTTGATGTCTTTTCGTCAGTCGTGAAACTTAAATACCGATGTAATAATGATGGCTAAATCGTTAATAGATGTTGGCATTGTTAATGTCTTACAATTGTGATGGGACCGAATGTGATTTACATATTAATAGGCGTGGAAAAGAGATTGAGATTATCATAATACTACTCTGTCAAGAAAGTAACGGGAAAAGATCAATAATACACAAAATGTTTGTTATTCATCCAAATTTATTTTATCACCTTTAAAGTATGCTCCTTCAGAAACGATACACTTACGCCAACGAATAATCCAATCATCAAAACATTTTTTAAACGCTGTTTCCGGAATTGAGTTCAGTTCCCCCCGCGAATTCTCCTTTATGTCTTCTACCGATTGAAAACGGGTGCCACGAAGTGGTAATTTCAGTTTAGGAAAAAGAAAGACTTCGGCTGGAGCCATATCTGGTGAATATGGTGCTTGCTCGATGATATTTGTTGAGTGTTTAGTCAAAAATTCGTTCACAATGATGGCCGTGTGTGAAGGCGCATTAGCGTGGTACAAAATCCAAGAATTTTCATTCCACAAATCTGGCCTTTTTCTTCGAATTTGCTCTCTTAAATGCCGCATAACGCTCAAATAATATTCTTTGTTTACTGTTTGACCTTCCGGCAAGTATTCCGAGTGCACAACACCGCGATAGTCAAAGAAAACAGTCAACATGACTTTGACTTTTAATCGACTTTGGCGTGGTTTTTTCGGTTTCGGTTCAGTTGGAAGGCGCCACTCCGAAGCTTGTTGACTAGTTTGCATGTCAAACCCATAAACCCACATCTCGTCACCAGTAACAATGCGTTGCATGAATGTTGGGTCGGAATTGACTCGTTCTAGCATGTCCTCAGCGACTCTCATGCGATTGAGTTTTTGAAGAAAATTCAGGTCTTTTGGGACTAGCCGAGCGGTAACATGTTTCATACCCAAATGATTAGTTAAAATGGTACGGATCGACTCGTGAGATACAGAAAGTTCGGCGGCTATCTCTCTCAAAGTTAAATGAGGATTTTCAGTCACTATTTCCTTCACTTTTGCGATGTTAACTTCAGTTGCAGACGTTGATGGCCTACCGGAGCGCGGCAAATTTTCCATCACATCTCGACCACTTTTGAAAGCTTTGTACCACTCATAAGCACGTGTTTTTGATAGATAGAAATAGACTTTTTATTCACCGTAAGCCTTCTGTAACATTTTCAGTGACTCTGAACACGATATTCCATTAGCAATGCAAAATTTAAGACAATCTCTTTGTTCGGTGTTTTTGTCCATAATGAAATTCGCTATACACACTAGATATGATATAACTAAAAACAGCATTGTATTTAATATAAATAACAGATGCAACTCAAACTCCGCGCCAAAATGGAAAACAGTTGTGCCAATCTAACAACAACAATAAAAACAAACATTTGAATTTGTAACCATAAACAAATCATCCATTCCTGATACTTTTTTGTCTGAATGTATTTTCATATAAAATCATTTTGACTCTTTTCTTGACACGGTTGAAAAAAGTTGTATTATTTACATAAATCGGAATGATGATTGTCAATAGGGACGTGCAGCCGTACGTTGCCTTAGTCGCCGCTAGTTCATTTTTACATGCGCATTAACTAAATGAACTTGTGTTATTATATTTTAAATGTGAAAATGCAATTATTTTTAATGCTAATTATCAGTTAAAGGAAATTCAAACCTAGGCTTCATCACCATAAGATAACGGTTTATTTTTGTTTCCTCCAAGTATTAATGGCTGTTATGGACATTTGTAAAGACCTCACTTAGAAAAACAAATTGGGTCATCATTTTGAGGGGAATTTGCCAGTACTCAATACGTTTGGTAAGGGGGTTGGTGAGCGCAGAATGGCTCCTGTTACACAGAAGGGACGCTGTTGCCCATCCCTTTGGTCTAGGGTTCCTTAGTCGCCTTTTACGACATCTCCTTTCATTCACGGAAGGAGATGGAGTGGTGATATACTGTTAATCCGGACACCACACGGATATAAGTGTTTGTTAGGACCTAATTACTGAATAAATGATTCTATTCTATTCGATCCAGTCTTTATTCGATAGCCGTGTAAGTAGCTCCTAAGGGATACGTTATGTTAATTACCGCCTTATTTGCTACTTAGCTTTTTATTTTTATTTGGAACGGACATGGCAATGAATTCCATATTAGTCTTAAGATGTCAGTAGCACATTCAATTTAATGTGGAAATCGTGCAATAAGAATGACACTAACATAAAAACCATGCTATTGTAACAATAAACTCCATATTGGTTTTTATCAAGCGTTGGTGTGAATCACAGCCATGTCGAAATATGACGTTCGATAAAGCAGGTGTTTCCTTCTAATGATTGGTAACTTCCTCTCGAATTGGGTGGAAATTATCATTTTACTGTCATTTTGTATTTCCGATTTGTACCTCTTCACCTCGTATGATAAAAGCGAATTTCATTACGATTTTCCGCCATCCCATTTACATCCCAACGGCCATCAGTTCTACGAGCTATGTCCTCCATCCATTACCACTTCAGTTCCGTAATCATTTCAGATATCGACAACTTAATACAAAATAGTGAATGAATGGATCGAAATAATGAAACAGTTTAAAGACGCATAATGTATTCACGCTCTGGCATAACATTTGGGCAGATAACAATTGCAAACTGGTCGTCAGCCAGTCTAATGTAGCTTAAACAAGAAGGTTTATTGGCTAACCTTTTATTGATGTCCAGTGGAAGTTCTACGTGAAACTTCCTTAGCCCCGGGGAAGGGCGAAGGGGTATGGACTGGACTCCGGCTAAAACCACTGGAGCGGTCATCTTCGGTACCGAAGGGGGTTCCAGGTCCTCGTAAGATCACACTAGAGCTTATTGGCTAACCTACATCATTACTCAACTATTGGCTTTTTATAAGTTAATTTGAATTTGAATTTAAGTGCCTGAAAAGACTAAAGAACACGACGAAAAAGATCTAGTACTTGACCTCTCTTTCAATCATATCAATCATATCGGCCATTTATACGTCGACTGTTAAACAAAGGCACTGTTGAAATAATGACACAGTTGTGGAATCTATGGGGGAGCCCCATAGATTCCACAACTGTGTCATTATTTCGGGGGGTATTTCCCAATATTCACCACGCTTGGCAGGCGGGCTGGTGAGCGCAGTATGGCTACCGGTTCACAAAAGGGACGCTGCTGCCCATCCCTCTGGTTTAGATGCCCTTAGTCGCCTTTTACGACATTCATAAATGGAGAGGGGTAGCCTATTCTTTGCCGGGAACCACACGGACAGTACTCCGACCTGTAGGCCATACAAATATTAGTTCCATACGGGAATAGAACGGGACAATTGCTTAGCCAACTGCACCAAACTTATGCTTAACCCTAGGCGCGATGGTTAATAAGTAAAACATTGGAATTCGTAACCTATACTGCTGTTTACTTCCATTTCGAAACCAGCGTAAACGTGTCGGGTTACATTTGTTTTAACAAGTATTGATTATTCCAATGTATCATTTAACATTATACTTATTCAAATGAAGCAGTTCTTGGTCTGCGCACGTTGTCGCGGTGTTTATGATAACGGGTTGAATTCAATTGAAATTGATTCTTTCTCTATTTTAAGAGTCGTGGAGTTGAAATCTTATATTTATTTGTTTCCAAATTCTAACTTTAATTAAATATTTAAGTGATTTTCATGTCCATAAATGTGCTGCAGCATAATTTTTATGCATTTCGTGATCGAAGATTTTATCGGTTATCGAAGCTAAAACAATATTTCACGACTCAATACTTAACAGAATACGCAAATAAACTATGTTTTATTGCTTATTCGTAAAATAAAATAACTAGTTATTCAGAATTGCTTAATGTTGAGTCAAATATTATTTAGTACTTCGCGTCTTCACGTAGTCTTTGTTTCCTAAGTAATTCTCACTTTTGTCGCAATCTGTTTACAAAATGTATAAAAGTACCCCGGCAAGCCAGTTGCGTAGTCGGGAAACTTGACCACGACAATCATATGTACCTCTCGTTTAAAAGTCATATAAACAACCCAATGAAATTATAAATACACTTTATTTCGCTGTCACAGTGTCTATTTTACATTGACATAACATTCGTTATTTGATTTGAGTGCAATCAAAATTGTATATTATTACAAAGCAGGAAGGACTACTTTATGTTGTAGATGTCCAGTCTTGATAACAGAACTCTGTGAGAAAGAGACGCTCTAAAAACCGCGGATTTACTTACAGTGCAACAATTGTAGGAAAAATAGGTATGTAATAACATTCCCAGTTGGTAAGGTCGCTGTTTGAAAATCAAAACCTTTAGGAAGGAGTATCGTTTTCGATTATTGAAATCGTAATACTAAATAAGATTGTTTCTCTTATTTTTTTTTTACCTGTAAATTTTTAATTGATAGTAGAAATATAAAGTAAGCTATATGGCCAAATATAGCACTACTGTATCCCCTCCCGTGGATGTCGTAAAAGGCGACTAAGGGACTAAACCAGAGGGATGGCAGCAGCGTCCCTTTTGTGAAAAAGTAGCTATACTGCACTCACCCAACCCGCCTGCCAAGCGTGGTGAGTATTGGCAAATTCTCCCCAAAATGACGACACTGCTGTGGAATCCTCTGGGGGACGGATATGATGAGAAAGTAAGTGCTCGTGTCGGGCTGCTGCAAATAGCAATGCTTAGTGGCTTCTTAAAGACTAGACCCGACAACGATGTCAGTTGAAGTATCTGTTTGTTATGTCAAAATAACAGGTTTTTACTAAATGCATATGAAACTATATACGGTACCTACAACAAAAAAACAACTTTTACTTCTTTTCTGTCTGTCTGTTTGTTCCCGCTAATCTTCGAAACGGCTGGACCGATTTCTACGGAACTTTCCCTGGCAGATAGATGATGTTATAAGGAATAACTTAGGCTACTTTTATTTGAGACTAGCTGGGACCCGCAGCTTCATCATCATCATCATCATTTCGGTCGAATGAAGTCCACTGCTGGACACAGGCCTCCCCCAAAGATATAGATATAGATACCACAACGACCGATATGGGTGTGTTGTGGGCTCATTGGGGGGTTTTGCCATAATCGCCACGCTTGGCAGACGGGTTGGCGATCGCAGTTGATTTGTTAATGTAATCGAAGGAAGCTGCTGCCCATCCTCCGGCTAATCCCATAGTCGACTTTTATGACACCCACGGGAGGAAATGGGGTGGTGGTATTCTGAACCGGCACCAGCTTCACCCGCGTTTAATTTAAAAGAAATTTAGAGTACTTCGACATAGACACTTGACATAGAATATATATATATATATATTAGATTTCAAGGGTTTTTTTTTTGCGCGGAACCCTAATTATTTTTGTAAAATAAAAGTAGCCTAAGTTATTCCTTATAACATCAGCTATCTGCCAGTGAAAGTCCCGTCAAAATCGGTCCAGCCGTTTCGGAGATTACCCGGAACAAATAGACAGACAGACAGACAAAAAAAATTAAAATTGTGTTTTTGTTATATGTACCGTATATAATTTCATATGCATTCAGTAAAAAGCTGTTATTTTGACATTACAAACAGACACTTCAATTTTATTTATTTGTATAGAAAAATAATTAGGGCACTGCGCAAAAAGTTTAAACCCATGAAATCCAATAAATATATACTCTATGTCAAGTGTCTATGCCAAAGTACTCTAAATTATTTATAAATAATCTAATTTCTTTTAAATTAAACGGCGGGTGAAACCGCGGGTCCCAGCTAGTTAATTAATAAAGTTGCGATTTAATGAA
The DNA here is from genome assembly GCA_947459985.1 of Diloba caeruleocephala. Lineage (NCBI taxonomy): Eukaryota > Metazoa > Arthropoda > Insecta > Lepidoptera > Noctuidae > Diloba > Diloba caeruleocephala. Next base: position 9,037,290 of record OX381617.1, on the reverse strand, counting down.
AAAAACTTCATCCGTCGCTGGGTAGGGCGAAGGGCCATGCCGGATTCCAACCGGCTAAAACCACTGGGGCCGTCATCGTCAGCACATTACATACATCACACTAGAGCCACCCACTAGTGCCACGCCTATAGACACATCTCGGAGAGGGTGATTCTAAAGCGGTCACCCCCCCGGGGAGATTGTAAAGGATCCCCCGAAGCTACACAATGCGCTGTGTTATGTTGCGCACACAACGGCGCCTGACCAAATGCGCGCCCGCGACCCCTGTTATCTTCCTACTGATTGTCCCCTTAAAGTAAAGTTCACAATTTTGGTAGGACTCTATATATTATAATTATGTATGGTGTAGATGCTACAAGTTAGATGTTGTGAGTATTCACGATTCGAATTTCGAAAATTGCATAATTTAATACGATGTCTTCGCTACTACTTTAATATTCACTTCACTTTGATTTATGTTACATTCTATGAAGTACACAAACAAATAGGACCACATACTCATTACAACAAAAACAATATCTTTTGTTGGAAGACAAATTGGCATTCATTTATAAATGGATCTCTCTTTGCCATTGGGCATAACTATGGTAGGCATTAAGAATTCATTGCATCATTTTTTCAATCCATATGTAATTACAAGCCACTTTATATGATGAATGCTCTACATTGCAGATACATTTTAAATGGAACTAGCCATCACCACAGAACCATTAACACGTTCATCTTGGCAGATATATTTAAAACATAATATATCATTAGCTCACCTTTACATAACATCGTCCCCTGACTTTTTAAACACATTTCATGTAATTGCGGTTTTAGAAATAATTACTCTTTTTGTCTTGAACCAATTCCATGTACGTAGTCTTACATAATCATACATAATCAGCTCGTCACTGTCCCACTGCTGGGCACGGGCCTTTTCTCACGATGAGAAAGGTTAGGCCTTAATTCAACCACGCTGGCCTAATGCGGCTTGGCAGACTACACACCATTGAGAACATTTTATTAATATTTTTGGAGCCTTCTTAGGTGTGCAGGTTTCCTCACGATGTTTTCCTTCACCGTTAACGCAAGTGATAATCAAATTCTCATCCGCACATGAATCCGAAAAGTCGGAGGTGCGGGCCGGGATCGAACTCCGACCCTTCTGTGTGAAAGGCAAGCATTCAACCTCTAGGCTATCACTGCTTTTTACGCAGTCTTGTCGATCTTGGAACTATTTACTACAATTAACAATATCGAGATATGGCGATCGCGTTACAATATCGTTCAAGACAGCATATATCTAACATAATTTCTTATGGTGAGGTGTTTCCGAGGGTACCGTCAGTCGGAGCTGATCAGCTCTTAACTGTCATCTTATAGACAGAAATTAATTACTATTGTATTACATTTTAGTATTACGTTATTCTTACAAAACTCTTCTAGCAACGTCCATGGTTTTCCTTGCATGCTCTTCATATGACTAACAACTTGTAACGACTTCTTAAATTCTGACTATTCATAGGTGCCTGTTTTGTTGTGAATTCAGTTTATTTATTTAAAACAGCACTGCAGTTTCACCCGCGTTTAATTTAAAACAAATTTAGAGTACTTCGACATAGACACTTGACATAGAATATATATTGGATTTCAAGGGTTTTATTTTTTTACGCGGAACCCTAATTATTTTTCTAAAATTAAAGTAGCCTAAGTTATTCCTTATAACATCAGCTATCTGCCAGTGAAGGTCCCGTTAAAATCGGTCCAGCCGTTTCGGAGATTACCCGGAACAAACAGACAGACAGACGAACAGACAGACAGTTTTTAAAAAAAAAATAGTGTATTTGTTATATGTAGCGTACATACTTTCATATGCATTTAGTAAAAAGCTGTTATTTTGACATTACAAACAGACACTTCAATTTTATTTATTTGTATAGATTAACGTTAATTTACACATTTATAAAACAATTACATTTTATTTTATTTAAGACCACATTTAAACCTTTATAGGTTCAAATTCTACAGCAGCTAAGTTATATGGTGTGGCGTGCAAATTCTCTATTAATGTTATAAATTTAGTAACTTTTACTGGTGGGAGGTTTCTTATTGCAAGAGTTCAGCTAGGTAGGTCTCGCCAGACCGCCAGATGTTCTGCTGCCAAGCAGTAGTGTTTAAACTTCAAACATTACTGTCCATTCTGTACGTTCCGGTTTGAGAGGGCACTGTAGCTAGTGGAAATTACTGGACATAAGAGACTTAATATCTAAGATCTCGATATAACGAGCGCATTCAGGTGCTACGCAGGAGAAGTCCTGGGTAGCATTATAACCATTTAACGTAATTGTTATAATTAAGCCACTGTTACTAATCGATTACAACAGCCCAACGATCAAAATAATTATTTTTAAATGCACATCTTTCTGAATAGAGGATATTTTTACGTTCGCCTCTGACAGCACTAAGTTTTTATTAATACAAAAACTTGCCTCACTCTGTGTTTCTCTTGTGTTGTGGGTAAAGGTTTCTTTACATTATTATTTTTAGTTGAATGAAATGGGTTCTTATCGGTCGAATATCAATAAATAATTTGGGGTTTGACGAACTTTACAGTATGGAGAATTCACAACAAAGGTTTATCAGTGTTATCACTTCATCTTTTAATAGTAGCGGAAACAAATAAGTAGGTACCTACTTACTTGCTGTGTGCAAAGAGCAAAACTACTCAAATATTATTTTGCTATTCGAAACTTAAAACCAAATAATTGTTAGGCAAATGTATCAAAGGCAATAGTTTTATTTTGTTTTTTTTAAAAACGTTGCTAGGATTTCTCCTGTGTCGTGGGTGCGTTTACAGACTTGAATTCCACATACAATACACCCAGACCCGGAAAAACTACCTGCAGATCATACAAATATTTGTTCCGTGCGTTATTTACTTGGTGTGGTGTTCGGATTAACAATATAGCACCACTCCATGTCCTTCCGCGGATGTAAGTAGCGACTAAGGAACTCTAGACCAAAGCAATGGGAAGCAGCGTATCTGCTGGGAAACAGCATCATTCTGCGGTTACCAAAGCGCCTGCCAAGCGTGGTGAGTATTTGCAAATCCCCTCTAAAATGTTGACACAATTGTGGAATTCTATGGGGGGTCTTTGTTCAGCAGTGGTTTTCCTTTGGCTGATATGATGATGATGATCACAATTATCCATAAAATATATTGAACATAGTACCAAGACTAATTGTTTGCCTAGATTTAATAAAAAACTAAATGAATTAATCTTTACGACTCGACAGTGAACAAAGACTTCTATACAACCCTCAAACACTAAGGTAAGTAGTATATTAATTTAAACAACCGTAGCACGAACTAGCGTCACGTCAAACATTCATCAGGGCTAAGTCTAATTTCTTCCTAGTGTAAGGTTTATTTGTGTTAGGTCCAGAATAATATAAGTAAACGTGCACGAATATTTATACTATTAACTACAAGAACAAGATAATTGTACAGAGAATTTAAACAATAGAGATGTCAGAAGTGTGAAATATTTTTACTGTGGTTTAGCATTTGAATATTAGACTTCAGTATATTAATGAGATAATGTACGTACTTTTCTACTACGTTTCTTTCAGCGCTAGGATTTTACGGTTCAGTTAAGAGTTGGCTTGAGTTGTTTGAATAATTGCCCGAAACGGTTTTTCGTTTCAACGTATTTGAATTTGCAGGTTTTGAAAGTGGGTCTTAAACCTTAGAATTCCGCTATGTTCCTTGCCTAATATGATGAATAAAGATGTAAAAACACTTGTGGTTTACGACTAAACTCGTAACTAAGGTACACAAGGAACATAAAACCTAGTGCCGCAATTGTGTAATTTTAGTAAAATTATTCCCTAAATCCGTTGCAGTGTAATCGTTGACAATGGTTGCAGTCACGTAATTGCTATTACGAGCACACGAGACTACCATTATGTGGTAACGCTGCAATATGCAATTATATGCACACGTTTGAGGCGCGAGTAAATTGAATATATATCTAAGAAGAACTGAGCCGTAACGTTGAGCTTTTTCGAAGAAATTCTTGTATACTACAGGCGCGCTGTGAAAGAAAATCTATAGTTACAAAATGAAAATATTTTAACTTCACTGACTGACCATATCGCTGTTGGAACATTTGGATAGTGATGCTTTTTCCCAGATCCAATTTCTAAACATTGTTGTGGCAACTCTAGTACAAGATAAATATGCCAACCGAAAAGATTTTACAAAACTAGCATGTATATATGCTCTAGTGTGATCTTACGAGGACCTGGAGCCACCCTTCGCCTAATATGACCACTCCAGTGGTTTAAGCCGGTTTGAGTCTCCGGCCCCTTCGCCCTTCGTCGGGGCGTAGGAAGTTCATGATGAAAAAGGCCTGGTGGATGGTGGTCTGATGGTCTGATTGTCAGGCATTTATCATAAAAGAAGCGCCCGCTTTAAAAAAGTAAAAACTGACTTCAAAAAGAATAAAATAATTAGCCAGACACAGTTTAGGAAGTAGGTGCCTTCAATAGGGTTTGATTTCAGTAAGTCTGTTTTCATTTCTTTTTTTTTCTATTTTGGGCCGCATAAACAGTACGCGCGAAGAAACAAGCGAAGAACTAAAGTTGTCGACATAGCTGAAAGGATTAGTAAACTGAAGTGGCAATGTGCGGGGCACATTGCTCGTAGAACTGATGGCCGTTGGGGCACAAAGGTTCTCGAATGGAGACCGGGCACCGGAAAACGCAGCGTGGGACGACCTCCAACCGAGGTGGATAGACGACCTGGTGAAGGTCGCTGGGAGTCGTTGGATGAGGACGGCATGTGACCGCTCGTTGTGGAAATCTACGGGGGAGGCTTTTGTTCAGCAGTGGACGATACCTGTGGCTGATATGATGATGATGAGACAAGTGATTGCTGCAATCGTGGGTCTGTCTGTTGATATCATCCATTGAAGAGTCCCTTTCTTTATCTCGATCTTCTTACGGTCTTTACCAAATTTAAATGGGACCAACATTAACGACGGTTCACAATCGTCGAAGACATTGCGTAACAAACACACAAACAATACAGTCGAATTAAGAACTTATTCGTCTTAAAACATACATGTATGTCGAACGAATTAAATAAATTGAAACTGAAAGGTAACATTCTATATTTAGTTAAAAAAAGAGAAAAAATATTGACATTGTGCCAATTTCAAACTATTTTTGCCGCCTTTGTACAGACGAGGATTCTTTATGCAAAGAGAGTAGGATCCTTATATCAGCCGGTAGATATATTGCGACTGATATAAGCAACAATACTCGTATTATCGTATATGCAACTTGTACCTCTATTGCAATATGTGAAGGTTGAAAATTGCATGAAATATCCACGACTACCCCTTTGAAAATGTAAAAACGAACTCACGTGTCGACGCCAAAGACGTGATCGGCAAATGAAAGAGACATCCTTATATTCTGAATATATTTCTTGGAAAACGTCTGTAGTTTCTCAACAGCAAAGAAAAGGCAGTAAAAGTGCTTTGCAATGGCGGTGATTACGTAAAATCTATTGCCGCCATTACTCAGAATAAATAAAATTATTATTATATTTCCCAGTTAAGTTATGGAAGGATGGCAAAAACGCGTCCATGTATGGAATGTAAGAAAGATTGATTCATACTAAAGGGTTCTAATGTTCTGACGTTTATTCTCACAAATTTTAGTTGCGTTTATGGCGTGCTGCTGAATAAGTAAAGATGTTATGTCTAATTGCTTGTTATTGCCACCGTAAAATTGGTTGTGGAAAGCATTAAATGATGTTGCTTTAATAATCAATGCTTTAGCGATATTATTGTTCAAGGTTTCAGTGCCGTCTTATAACTAGGAAACGTCGTCGTTATAACTAGGAAATAAAGCCAAAATATTATATAGTATAAAATTATATATTAATTTCTAGCAACTTTAGATCCTAGAATTAGAATTTATTCAAATCGTCGCATCCAAATAGTTGCGAAGATTCATAACCACTCTACTGGAGCTTTACATATTCATGCAATAATCATAAACTCATTATAAAGCCCTGCACTAAAACTTAAGAGCGCATTCATAACATGTATTTATTTATTGTTCTCAGATTCAAAGATGGCGGAGCGATTATGAGGTCGAACGGCGAACGACTTTTAGGTGAGTCCAGAATGTAAATGTATTATGCAAAGAAACATGTTTATGCCATAAGCACATAATAGGCCTATTCTGGTGGTTAATCGACAATCTATATGGATAAATGCTCTCTCTGTAAAGCGAAGGGTTTGGCATGAGGAATGGACTCTCGACCCACGCTTCTGTGGTGACAAAATGAAGTCATTAAATTTATTTTGACAAGACTGAACTGTTCCGATGATTTAAGGTCGACGGGCATTCTATGTAAAGGCAGGTAAACAGGTTATACCGATTACTTCACTGCTCACGACGTGATATGTGGCATGTATGCGATTGTAACTCATGTCAATCGTGCGACTGCAAGTTGTTCTCGTCGTAAATCCATCGATTCGATACAATTCTACAATGTAAACCGAGTTTTCGATGAAATTGAGAAACTACCACCGTTAAAACGCTCAGAACTTTAATATTACAGGTTGGTCATGTATAATCGAAAGTAATAATCGTTAAACTTCAAGTATCTCAGATTTTACACAGATAAGATAACTTATTTCAGTTGCTACCGTGCTGTGAGCTATATTTTGAGTAATGCTGAGAGTTCAGTAACATTTCAATTTTCCGTAGTAATGCTTTCTTAGTAGCTAGTAGTTTGAACTGATATTGTGATTCGAAGTGGAATAAACCTATTGTAGAAGCTGTTTTCAATATACGAATTTGAATTTCCTGTTAGCTATTGTAAATTCGTACTGTGGTCGAGTGTCGTAGACGGCTGAACATTTTCGACTAGGTCAGCTAAAATATTAGTCAGTTTCATGTTTACGTGGCTACAATAAAAAGTGAATATATATATACCGATTAAATGCTTAACAGTTCATGATTGCGCCAAAATGGTATTTACATAATGCTCTGCTTATGATTCCCTAGGAGTTTAACATGGTTCTATTTCTTCTTAAGCTTTAAGTAGTTATATCCACTACACTACACTAACAGGCTTGAAAGATTTCAACATTTACAAAATTATTAGCATCGTTTTTTTACTACTGATTTTAGCTCCCAAACCTTCGTAGAAGTCATCCAAATATTTCGCACCTTTTTCTATTAAATTGGCTTGAATTTGACCACTATTTCATCTGATGTTAAGCGAGGATTCGGTCGACGATGGTGCACGCTAGCCTAGAAGAAACCTATTCACTCACGAGTTGAAGATTCCCAGGTTATAACGGACGGAAAACAGATTCTGGCAAGGCGTTTCACTCTATCGCGGTACGCACTTAAAACGAAAACAAAACATATCTACAACCTTTGTTTACTCTACAAACGAGCCCAAGATTCTTGTGCGATTTTCTTTCAACCACATATTTTGTGCGAGGTGTTACAAATTCTGCCTGCAGGCTAGCTAACAATACACCATGTTCAACTTGTATTATGTGTACGGTATAAATTGGTTACGCCAGTTAACTCACGTCCAGTGAATAAGTAAGCGTCAATGTTCTATTACGGATTACTCAAATAACGCCGAATTTAATGTAAAGTTAGTCATGGCGGAAGAATTTGTATTTTATTGTAATGTAGGTGTATTGTTTCATTTAGTTGCAGTTTTACAAGTGTGGGAATGTTAAGCTTATTGTAATATAAGCGTGTCAAGTTCATATTGTTTTACGCAGTGTCTTTTATTTTCCGCTCTCGTGTTCTTTTCATAGGTGTTCACATGCTATAGCAACTTGTTTGTAATAATTGAATTATAGATGAACACAATGAATCTAACGATGCAGATAAATCCTCCAAGTGTGACCATATTTGGGAGCTGATACATCAAGTACCATATCATGCACTGCATTATAAGAAATGGCTGATATATTGTCGGCATTGATATCTAGCCGGCAACCTCTTATAATGAGAGTGCCACAAATTTTTCGTAGAGATCACAAAGGCCGTACGTGATAACGAGTAAATATTTTTAAATCTTAAAATAAAACACAATAGTACATATTCTATCGCATTTATTGTACATTTTGCGCGGCCACATTGTGGCGACTCCGGGACGCGTGCGGCTCGCATGCCTCTGGTTGCCGACCGCTGCATTACATCATAGGAACAAAAACAAATTTAATTACACAACACAAATTCCCGCAATCATCACCATATTCACGATAGCATACAATTAAACGTTCCCATCACAATACCATTAATGAACACGATCCGTTACTTTGAACAAATTCCAAAAGAAAACCACAAGTCGCAGGTCAAAAGTTCACGAACCTTACAACATAATATATGTACATACATATGTTCGTGATATGAGTTTGCCTAATTTAATGTAATCAACATCAATATACTACGTGAAGGGAATGAACGATTATGAATACCCATGCATTGGTATTGGGACGGCGTTATATGATGTCACTGTCGACTGAATTTAGATAATATGACGTAAGCAGTCTAGACTACTCTAGATAATGTCATAATATAAACTTGTTTAAAAAATACATCGACAGGCTTCTCTTCTAAACAAACACATTTTTTTTTCGAATCTACAGTTTCAATAATACGTGACGTGTCCTAGGCTAGGCTAGGCTAGGCCCTAATTATGGAATGTTTTTTCTAATGTTTCTACTTTATGATGAAATAAAGGGAATCAAACATAATGAATCAATCATCAACCATCAAATCTTAGCGAGCACGCTCTACTACTACCTAAATGAAAAAAAATGATTTCACAGCAAATTAAGTTGGACAAACTATTGTCAGAGTAGGTTAAGGAGCGGCTGGGTTGGCCCTTTATCCACCCCAATGTAGCATACATTAAGCCTTGGTTTGGAATGAACTTTTTCAAGGCCTATTATTTTTATAGAACCAAATGGAATTCAATTTTGGTAGACATTTGTTATTTTTGGCAGTCAAGATTATTTTTTGTGGTGGCCAGTTAAGATAAGCCAAAATAAAGCAACATTTTATGTTTACCCATCATTTCAACCGAAAAACGTCCACTGCTGGACAAATATTGCCACAACGATCAGTATGGGTTTATGTTGTGTGCTAAATGGGGGGTTTTGCCATAATTGCCACGTTTGCCAGACAGGTTGGCGATCGCAGAAATGTACTCAAAGGACGCTGCTACCCATCCTCTCCGGGTAATCCCATAGTCTTCGTTCGTTATGTCATCAATCGATTCATAAATATCTTCTACCAGGAAAACTTAAATCCATGCAGATACCTTCAACAACACCAGACTTTCTAAAAACCGGCACATTACTGCTCTTAATTTCACTCACCTTCTAAATCGACTCATTGAATACCAAATCGTAGTAGACCACACGTACTTCTGCACGCTACTCTGAAATCGCATTAAGTAAATCTTTCACAGGAACACGGCCCTTTAAAGCTAATAAGGTCTTTACAATGGCGGCACCTACGGGGTTTACAAACTCTCGACTTTCGAAATATATGGATTGAGTTTACGCGCGTTAACGATAAATTTAAAGGTTATATTAGTGGTCTGTATATTTTATATGTTTGGTGTGACTGCCAGTTTGATTGTTTCAAGGTACTTAGTATTTATTAAGTAACTATCTAACTTTCCAATTGATACGGTTCCAGCAAACTTTTTGCCGTCATAACAATAAAACAAAATGGGACGTACCGATATTTAAAAAAACTTGTTTATGTGCAGGCTAGTTCACTGTAATGAAAAAAGTAATAAACGGACATTTGAACGAATAAAATGAATTGTGAATCAAAACAATGACTTCACTGCGCAATAGTATTTTTTACCATCGACCAAATTGTCTTTTATATTGGCCCTTAATTTCTCTATTTCCTTCATTTCTTCATCGATATTGTATACGGAAACATTCATTATGCGCTTCTAAGTAAACGCTAACCGTCAACAGCGTCAATACGTATCCGTGTGTTTCCCCTTCAAGTTCTTGCCATAACGGTACGAGGCTGGTGCCCTCATTCCGAGGTGATAATGCTTCTGAAACAGATGCCTGATTGGCCAAAGGAGCATAAGGACTTATAATTGGAAAGATAAATTCAAACGCGAATATTGATCGTGCAGGCTAATAATAAAATTGCTCTACACGTAACTGTTACACTATCGATTGCGGTTTTTAATTGAATTCCAAAGAATGTAATAAAAGTTATTCAAAAGAGTAACAAATTAGCGTTGTTATAAAGGCTTTATACGTATAATATCAGAAATCAATTGCATGTAATAGAAGTTTATTATCATACAAAATTATTTCAATCATCTTTAGAGAAAAAAATGTCTGTTTGCGCTCTACGTTTTTCAGGTTACTTTAGTGCAAAATCAATTTCAATAGCCGTTAAGATTTATTCGTTAGCATTCAACTAAATAAACCAGTACACATTACACATTGGTCACACACACATTACACACTTACAAATTGGTCATACAATATTTTTTAGCACGAATCACCAAGCACTGTTAATCCAGCGTACTAAGTATGTAACTTACACTGATGAAGAATTATTTGCCGAGCTTCTTAGTGCTGTTTTGTTTTAGTATTCTCATTCCCAGCGTTCATTACAATATTGTAATCTAATGTATTTACAGTGTATGTATGCGCTATATTGTATGTCAGAGAATGTGTCCGTTTGTAATTCACAATCGTATCTTTCGTCTCATTTAAATGTTAAGTCCTATTGTAACGGTCCCTTTATCCTCGCTATCTATCAGCATTTATTTCTCAGGCATTAATAACATGTACCTACTTTATTTTCTTCCCTATTATTAATGTTTTTATTCTAATTATTATGTATCTGCAAGATTTTATTATTACTCGTACGTTGTTCAAATTTTCTGGCGGTTTTGTTATGATTTTATAGATAGCGTTTCGCGATACCTATCTACTGAAAGATTTTCATTTTCTATACGCATGACTGCATTGTTATTACTTAATTAATAAAACAATACAGATTGTGACAGTGTGTGCTCGTTGTCCTGTCTTGGGCGAACTGATTGCGAGGTGCTACAATTGGGGGAGTTTAGGTTCTTACTTTTGGCGCGCATGTAACATATCTACTTCTTTTAATATACAATATCATTGGGTAAAATGTTTAATTCTGAGCAGTCTTACGTCAGTAGTTATCGCGCTGAATCTTACCACCATGGACGAGGGAGTTAATATACTATATTGATTCTTTGTAAATAGTCATTCAATTCAATTCAGTCATCAAATTTGTCAACTCACTAAAAAAAAGAAATCTTAGTCATGAATTAGGCAAGTTTTATTGTTCAAATGTATAGATTACAATAAAAATGATCGAACGTTTCTACCGTTACATCGATGATCTTCAACCGTTATAGTTTTGCGGGCTCGTCTACCTGTATTTAATTGAGGCAGCTTGATGGCCTAACCAAAAACACCTTTAACAGTTATGTATTAAAATTCAATGAATATCATATTTATCTGTAGATATATAATAGCTGTTTGGGCCTTATATTTGTGCTTATTGGCACATTTGAAATAAGCGGCAGTATTTGCATGTAAAAAGCTGAAAAGCTCGTAATCGATTGAATATAAATGATAAATTGTCAATAAATACCTCTTTAAGTTTTGTAATTAATTCAATCTATTAAATTTGTAATAAAAAAAGAAGAAATTTTATTGCCAAAGATTACAAAACGAAATGGACTGTCACATAGTTTTTTGATAAATGACATAATATTATGTTCGAAATTCAAAAAGGTTTACAGGTAAAAATTAGTAATCAAAATGGGTATCATTAATTATTATAATATGTATACAGATCATTTTATAAAGCGTACTTCACAATTGACGTGGAAATCGAAATTAATATTAGTAATCAATGTGGGTGTCATTGGAGACGTGGACCATACCGTGCATAAAATTTGCATCTTCGATACTTATAATTGCATAATCTCCAACGGGATTGGACATGTATTTAATAAACTTTCGCGCAACTGGTTCATTTTGAGCGGAATTAGAACTGTATAGCAGATATGCTGTAACGATGCTAATTTGTGAAATGGTTGCTTACATAAAAATGTCATTAGTAATAACTCGTGTAAATAGTTTTCATGTGTGTTCTAACAAAGATTCATCGTTATGATGATTTGATTTTATATTAGGTAATAAGAAACGGATACTGGAGCGCAGACTTTCCAGTTATTAGAACTATAAACATCGTTGCAATAATTTCTAATACTACAATAACCTACTTATCTGCTACGATTTTCGTCGGCGAGTGGTAAACGATCAGTCAGTCATTATTTTTCACACTAAATTACATTCAATAGATACGGAGATTATTCTTTGAGCCTTTGATTTGCAAGGCCTCTAAAGTTGCTGTCCTAAAATATGAATTTCAACCTTTAAATGTAGGATCCTCAAATTATATTAATTTGATGTCTGCAAACTGGTTGTGCTCTGTCCCAAATTTTGCGCAACCTGTTCTTGTTTTGGCACAAACTACACCGCTACTTGAGTCAACCAACTCAAACCATTTTTGGTACCCTACACGTGTTACCATCATCTGCCTTTTGAATTATGAATGGGTTTTTGTTTCGTAAATTTATCATGATGGAAATATTGAGACGTGGTTTGAATTTACGTGTTTTACCGTTGTGGTGTTTCAGAAGTTATTATTGTAGTTAATTTTTTTCACATGAAGTTATCATAAGATGCACTCTTATGATTGCTGTTGCGACATCGGTTTAGTGAGTTATTGACCAGGAAATTATGAAGAAAAAGATTTGCTGTTAAAATATTTGCCTTAAAAAAATTCACGTATGTAATCAATATAATCTAACTGAAAGTAACAAGAGATAAAAATCACACACAATGTGATTAATTTAATGCGTCTACTACCAGAAATGTCAATCCAATTCCCATCGATTAATCAGAAATCATCTCTAACCGATTGCTACTCTACAAAGCAAATATCTCTATCAACCTCGATACGCTGCATAGATTGCGGTGCAATCGCCAATCCACGATATACCGACCCTAAATTCCGATCGTGGCGATTCTCGATAAGCGATACGTAAACGGTCTCGATTGTCTAGTACCGTTTGAGAGACTATCGTTTAAATTATCGCTCACGTTTCGCTACTGAGACGGCGCCCTAGTATTACGGTATTGCTAAGAACACTCATAGCGATGATCGTTTTAACGGTAACCGACATTGACACGGTCGCGAATGTTATGTATTGTGACGTCAGAGACAGATGCAACCTGTATGTTTGTTTTATGACGTTTCTGCCACCAACATGGCGGAATTGACATAAATATTTACACCGTATCGCAACCAATGTACAGTATAGTACAACTAATATACATATAGTTTGTAACCTAATAGGCTCTGCGCTCCATGGCGTCCATGCCTTCTACTAAATTAAAAAAGCTGTTTTTGTAAAGCACAAGAATTAACGGAACTATAGCCAAATTCCAAATGGCCTCTGTCCAGGAGTGTACATTCCATTACCGGACATTATAATTTCAGCCGAATAAAATCGCCTCCCAAAGATCGCCACAACCCCATAGATATCCGACAACGACCGGACTGGGTGTGTTGTATGCCATAATCACACAAGGGTTTTGGCATAAAAGCCACGCTTGGCAGGCGTGTTGGCGATCTCAGTTATGTTGTTAATTTACTCGAAGGACGCTGCTGCCCATCCTTCAGCTAATCCCATAGTCGCCTTTTGCGACGGTGAGATGGGCACGTGCTGTTCGTAGCCGGCATCACACGGCAACGGCCTGTGGACATTATGGAGATTGCTAAAATCACTAGGTTAGGTGGATTGACGATCGATCTTAATATCTAAATATATTGAGAGCGAAAGTGGATGCTACTGCAGTACTACTCTTCCATTCATTCTACTTAGATTGGGGAGAATGAGAGCCCCTCTAAGCCCACATTAATCGGTTTTACTTTCTACCAATCCTTTCTATACATCTATTTACTTTCATTTCCAGAGCGCAGAAATATCGGCAGTCAAAAAAGGAGATCATTTGTAAAACGGCTTTCGCTAGCGACTTCAATTGCGTTGATTTATTTTCTGATTTCAGTTGACTTTTCAATGTGTGGTAGAGTGCACGTGTTGTTCAATCAGGGATATGTTTCGGATTTCACATGTGCTTATTGGGTTATAGAAATGTTTTTAAAGTTTCGGTCGTATCTTCGACTACCACAACAAACCGCTGTGAGATTTAACTTAATTATGGGTCCATTTGTTTTCCGACAAAGAACAGGCGACCTTTCTTTCCATAGGAATATAAAACAGTTTGTACTCAAGAGAAGGAGCAGTCCTGGCTGAAGGCCTCTTTTGGCTTTGCCAGAAACGACCGGTTGAGCAACCACATTTCTCGGAAATGTCTGCGAGAAACCCAACAAAAAAAAAGAGAGGTACCTCCGCGTAAGACGCGCCGCGGGCGTTGGACAGACTGAGGCGGCTAGCTCGGTGGCGCGCACTTGGAAAGTGGGGTTGGTTGGGTTGTTTCGGTGCGTACCTGCACAGGATAGGACGCAAGGCCACGGCACTATGCCACATTGTGATAGCGACCAAGACACCGCACAGCATACGCTCGGGGTGTGCCCTGCGTGGGCCGCTGAGCGGCGGATCCTGGTCCTGGTGCCCACACCGAGCGACCCAAGAGAAGATGTAGCACGCATTTGGTCACGCAGTGCCGTGGGACGCTTTGGGGGATGGGTGATAGGAGGACCTGGAGCCTCCCTTAGGTGCCGAAGATAGAGGAATATAGACTACGAAGAATGGAAGAATGTATAATGAATCGTTTCTTACAATGGTAAGAGACGATTCTTTGAGGAACGAAGATTAATATATTATCACTTATTATCGTCGATCGTTTACCATAGCAGTCTCCAAAGAGTCCTAAGATTAGTCGACGTTAACTACTTGAAATATTGATCAAACATAAACTTTTTCTGAATATTGTGTATATTCAGAAAAAGTTCCCTCCCTTACCTATATACAATATGTGCAGCGGTTAGGTAACTGCATTCGCATGTAACACAACTTGCCAAGCTCGATAATAATGGCATTATCCACCTAAGATCACTAATGGTTGGTCAATTAGGGAAACCCATTCCCACTAGGCCACACGTGGTGAATTAGTGCGTACTAAATAGCCGCGTAACACAAAAAGTATATTGTGCCGTTCGTATTAATACTTCTATATTCAACTACAAGAGAGACCTTGATGAGATTCACCCTGATCCTTCGCAAATTTTATTTGATGAACAAATCTGGACGGTACCCCCAGAATTATTTACTTTCAAATTAGATCACCGATCATGTGATTGATATTTTAAACAGGATGGAGACATTATTTTACTTTATATTCCAATTATGTAAAGTATCTGCATCTGTTGCGTGATACTGGCGGTAACACCTCACTGTTAATAAATCGCCACAGCTAATGGGTTTCCGATGTTACGCGTCGGTGTAATGCGCGGCCTCCTTAATATTGCAATAACGAAGTCTGTCGACTTTTCATTTGTGGGGGCGTATGCGCTAAAATTTAGTTGTAAGAGCTCGAATAATGGTAAATACTGATATTAAACCACATAATATGGCTGTTAGGAATATAAATAGACACACATTTTTGTACCAGTCGAGTTTGGTGCACGTTTACCAATAAGCCAGTAATTATTTTGACCTTACTTCAGAGTACTATACTCTCGGCAGCCTATAAGTGTCCACTGCTGACAGCAAAAAGTGTTAGACGGTCCTAAGAGATATTGCCATAAACACCACGCTTGGCATGTGGATTAGCGATCGCAGTATGTTGTTGTTAGCACACAGGAGGATGCTACTGCCCATCCTCTTGATAGCAACCCTTAGTAGCCTTTTGCGACTTACATAGGTAGAATGGGGTGGTGTTCTTTGCCGGGAACTACATCGCCAGAATACTATTCAGTACAAATCTAATCTAAATTTTAAACTTACCTATACCTTTTTTTTATTTTTTTTTATTTGTGCCCAGTGGAAATTCATCATGAACTTCCTTCGCCCCGGGGAAGGACGAAGGGGTATGCCGGACTCCTACCGGCTAAAACCACTGGAGCGGTCATCTTCGGCACCTAAGGGAGGCTCCAGGTCCTCGTATGATCACACTAGAGCCACCCACTGGTGCCACGCCTATTGGCACATCTCGGAGAGGGTGACTGTAAAGCGGTCACCCCCCCAGGGGGATTGTAAAGGATCCCCCAAAGCGTCCCACGGCAGCGCGTGACCACATGCGTGCTACCGTCTTCTCTTGGGTCGCTGGGTGTGGGCACGCAGATTCCCCAATCTACGCACCCACGAACCCAGAGGTCCCCCACCTTATAGCAATGGCAGGGGTTTTCAGGCGTATCGGAATTAGGCGCCAGGGCGGTTGTTACCCCGGCGCCGTCTCCTTCTTCTTCGAGCGGGATCGGCCCTCTCCCGATCCCGCTCTGCGGTCTCCTTCTGGAGCATGACGCTCTCACAGAAGGAGACCACTGCATTCCAGTTTTCGTGCTCTGCCAACATAGCCGACACTACTGCTGGCAGAGAGAGATCTTGCCCGATCCGATCGACCAGGATCCGCCGCTCGGCGGCCCACGCAGGGCACGCCTCGAGCGTGTGCTGTGCGGTGTCCTGGTCGCTATCACAATGGTGGCATTGTGCCGTGGCCTCACGTCCTATCCTGTGCAGGTACGCGCCGAAACAACCGTGCCCGGTGAGCACCTGCAAACTTACCTATACCTACAGGAAGTTAGGATGACATGTTTATTTTTGTCTATGAGTGGAAACTGTTATAATGATGGTTTAAGTACGGAGCAAATACTTAAAAATATTTCGGTCTTTTCATGTTTCTTCACCAGGTAGAAATGGCAAAGCAGAATTTTATTATGTGAGCGAAGGCAATTTTGTTAAACGAACTGGACGTACGGAGAGATTGAAAATTGTTTGTTTTAATCATTGTTATTACTGGCCGCAGCGGTCAGGTGGTCCAAACAGACCACATGTATTGTACTTGTACGAGTAGTTTGTGTACGCTGGAAAGGCATTTTGTACTTGGTACCAATAAAACAATACATAATGTAAATAAGTAAAATACGAAGAAATAAATTGATTTAAAACTTTCACAGCACTTACAGAATAAAAATCACGTAGGCCCTCCTACATCCCGTGGATGTCGTAAAAGGCGACTAAGGGAATCTAAACCGGGAGGATGGGCAGCAGCGTCCCTTTTGTGAACCGATAGCCATACTGCGCTCACCAACCCGCCTGCCAAGCGTGGTGAGTATTGGCAAATACCCCCCAAAGTGAGGACACAGTTGTGAAATCTATGTGGGAGGCCTTTGTTCAGCAGTGGACGTATAAATGGCCGATATGATGATGATGAAAGATTGAGGTATAGTAACCACGCAACAGTTTTAGTCTCTTATTCATACATTGTCAACATCCTAAGTACCAACCTAACATTGTCTGACCTACTTCTAGCAACGTATTAACACATTCCTATAATTACATAGATCTATCGAAATCGTATTACAAAACTATCAATTCAATTGTGTCTCGACAATGCAATTCCAATAAAAACTTATTACTTGAGATATTGTGTGGAATTAAAAAAGTCGTTTAAATTCCATTTCAGATCCAGTTAGACTATTGATTTAAAACGGTTGGTTACAATGCATTTTTCGAGGCGCGGTTTCATGTTCTAGACATAATATACGACGACGAATAGAATGCCGATTGTAGTGTTTTTTAATTGAAAGAACTTATTCCTTTTTAAAATCAGCTGCTTACTCAACGTGAAATTTCTTGACAACAAGCCGTTTTTATGTAATTTGTGCAACTTATGCCTACTTTATTTATTGTGCAGTCGTTATTATATGACTGTAAAAAAAAAGTAAGCTAACCGCTTTCGTTTTTATTTTGTACTTCGAATGGTATTTAGTTTTTTTTTTGGACAATACTATATTTTAGTAGAAGGCTTCTCAATTGCTTGATGTCGATCCTTCAGATTAAGATCATTTTTACATGTACAAATACGCATAATGTTATTATTATTCAAAGATATATTGACAGATAGATATGTATCTATATTGTTTAAAGTTAGCTTTACTCACTAACTAAGCTAACTTTAAACAACTCGCTCTCAACATATAGGCATATAACCACGCTTTATGTAAAATTTTATATTGCTTACGTGTTACCTCTAGCACCATTTATAACAACACAATGTAATGTAAAAAACACAAATTTAACAAAATGTGGTAACAAAAAAATGCATTTTCGGAATTATTTAATGTCTTCCGAATGTATTTATCAAAAACGTTACCACTGTACCACTATACCTACGAAAAGTAAAATGGTGGCCTCTTTGCCACGAGCCAAATGTTATGCATCTCTCATATTTCCTTTAAGGCATTATTAGCGTCGCGGATACATTTTGCTACTAAATTATCTCCAAATAATTTTGTATATTGAGGACAATCGCTGTTGTTAAACCCTTAACGTTTATGTATAAAGCTTAATATAGCATAATGTAGAAGAGTTTGTCACGAACGCACCATCAAATCACAAGCATGACTCGTAAAACGTAAGTGGGTCAGCATCTTCGCTCTCAGGCCTATGAGTGTTTCGTTATGCCGATAATATCTAGTAATATACGATATAGATGTTCCGATCTAGGGTTGACAGCCTCCTGCCCACCCCCCACCCCAACGACGACCCCAGGTTCGCGGGCGCTTATATTGCGGAATCTGCGTGCTCATACCGAGAGACTCCTGGGAGAACGGCGCGGTGGTGCGCACGTAGTCAATGTGCGCATCACAGCGCACAGGATTTGGGATCTTCTACAATCCCTCCCACAAAAAGGCCTGAGACGGGGATGGTCGCTTACAGTCATCCCCTCGAAGACGTGCCTAAAGGCGTGGCTCCAATGTGCGGCTCTAGATGGAGATATTTTGAGTTCCTGGAGTCCCCTGTAGGTGCCGAAGATGACTACTCTGGCGGTTTTAGCCGGTAAGAGCCCAGCTTGTCCCTCCGGCATTCCCCGTGACGGAGGAAGTACAGTGACTTTGTCTTTGACTTGACATATTCCTAATTTCCCACCGGGTGACAGTATACTTTATTTGCGGAAACCTTATTACTTACTGCTTTTACATTTGCTGATTTTAGCATTTTTAGTCAAGCTCGACGAATTCTGGACGTGTGACAACCCTATTTAAGTGGCCTTTTCCTTTTAGCTCTACTGCATAATTTTACAGAAACAGCCCATTGTGGTCTTGTCACTTTCACGTAATTTTATTAAGTGATGTACTTAGATATACCGCCTAAAAGGAAGAAAAAATATCAAACATACTACCATACTACGAAAAAACGAAAGCAGATTCCCAACAGCTATACTTCCATCTTTGGAACCGCAAGGAACAAACCGTTTTTACCGACTATGCGGTGAACATGCACATGTAAACACGCGCTGTATCCCTGCTACGATATCGTGTCGTTTTGCATATCACAATACACAGAAGAAAAAGAAGAGTAACCACTTTATTTATTGATTGGCAACTTCTGCATAAATGGAGTAGATAGGTTAAGCCCGAACAGTCTTAACTCAGAAGCAATTTATATTGCTAATTGTAAGTACAGTTCAAGTCATAAGTTACTAAGATATTTGTGACTCGAATCCTGTACACGAGTCGAGACACCATGTTTCACGAACTTTTTTACAGGCTGTAACATGTTACCCTCGCTTTTAGGGTTATGAGTAGTACTGTCGTCCAAAATAGGATATCTTTAAGGTACGATAGTAGGCACGCAGGGGCCGAAACGCGCCCAGGGCATGAAACGGATTTAACGGAATTGCTCGGTCGGTTCATGTAAAGCAAAATAAAACCCGTTTCGTGCGTGCGTGTCAATCGATGCCTACCTTTAATCTGAGAGTGAAGTTTTAAGCGATAATTTGGGGCATCTAGGTATTTTGGAGTGGACCTTCTGGACTTACGTATTGAGTGTTTTATCCATACTACCATATCGTTTCTAACTTTGCATATCGTATAAGAATATCGGAGTACGGGGTTAATCAAATATCTAATGAATCAATTTGCGATCTAAAATGTTTCATTCGGCTTTTAATGTTGTCTGGTGGCGGGATACAGAGCATTGTTAAAGCGTTTTGTGTGTAACTGTATTGAATGATAAAATGGTGATGTGTGATAAGCGTAATTGATTCTTTGTAGAAAGTTGTATTTTAATTTGAATGCGGCTGGCTTAATAAGTTGCATGTCTTTTTATGTTATCAGCTGAAATAAATTGAAGTGCTAAAATGTATTGTTGACACCACCACTTTGAACACACACACAGCTTTGAAAGCTTTCCAGTTGTTGACAACAGTGCAGTGTTATGTCGTAACCTTTGTATTGTTATGAGGTTATTACTGTTGCTTTAGGTGCTGTTACCCGGGCAATATTTAGAGCAATTATTGGTCGGTGCAAATTATCGGGTACTGTAGTACTAATGTTAGCCATGTGGTGCCGGCTACGAATAGCACCAACCCATCTCATCCCGTGGGTGTCGTAAAAGGCGACTATGGGGTTAACCGGAGGATGGGTAGCAGCGTCCTTTGAGTACATTAAGAACTCAACTCGGTCGCCAATCCGCCTGCCAAGCGTGGCGATTGTGGCAACACCCCCCAATGAGCACACAACACACCCGTATCGGTCATTGTAGTGATGATGATGATGAACCTTATTTTTTTTTTTTGTTGGGCTTCTCGCATACATTTCTGGGAAATGTGGTTGCTTAACCGGTCATTTGCTGGCGAAGCCAAAAGAGGCCTGCAGCCAGGACGGAACCTTATATAAAAAATCAAAATGTTATGTAACCGCAAAATAATATTAAAAAATTGAAATAAATAAGCAGCTTTTCCTCTCTTCTACAAAAATATACTGTGCCCAACAGGATCCATAATTGATACATAGATTTAAACCTGCCATCTGTTTTTAACTTTACTTATGGAATGCAATAAAGAATTCAATTGAAGAACAGCATTCTCGGCTTTACAGAATTTGTGTAGGATTCATTTGATAATAAGTATAAAGCCGCGAAACTCAGTTTACACACATCACTACCCTCATCAGCCCATAAACGTCCACTTCTAAACAAGGGCCTCCCAGTGACCGCTTCAAAGAACGGTCATAGGGGACATTGCCAGAATCATGCTTGGCAGATTGGATTGGAGTATGTTTTTCGATCGCAGTATGTTTTTATTAGAATGAAAAACATACTGCGATATAAAAATCACTCTTGATATCAAGCCGCAGTCGCCTTTTACGACACACATTGGTCGAGAGGGGTTGTGTGACTTTCGCCGGGTACCACACTACCCTAACAGTACTAGTAGCGTACCTATCAAAAGCACAATTTAAAATACTTCAAACTTTATCGACAATCGCACTAAATATTTCTAACAATATCGTCCTCGTAATAAATCCTCCGGTACAAGCTAAACCCGTGTACTCGCTACGTTTATCGATTATGTCGAATGAATCATGACATAAATACGCAGGCGACTTCTATTTTTTGCCTAGCCGTACAAAATTTTCTGGATTCCTGGGAACATGACAGTGGGAACACAATATGTTAAGTCGCAGTCTGGTGGGATACCGACACTTAAGGTCCAAAAGGATACCATAAGTTCTCGTTATGCAACGCTAAATGATTATCTGTTAAGGATATCTGAGGCGGTGAGAGCAAGAGCGGCCTACCTTTTCCAGACATAAATGATTTTAATTGTGTCTGGAAAAAATAGGCCACACTTGCTCTTACCGCCTTAACTAATCTTGAAAATTTAACAAAAAATACTACGTAGTTATTAAATGTTTTTAATTTTGGACGTTGCAATTGTCAGTAAATTCAGATACTACAATATCACCTATTTATATCGTAAAAACATTCCAAATAATAGATTTTTCTATCATAAACGTATACTAAGTTAAAATTGAGGCGGAATTTGCTCCAGACGCGGAAACGCTAACCAAAAGAAAACTCAAAACTTAATACGACTACCTGCTAGGCTGCTAAATATACCGATACACCTGAATTAGTTCAAATAAACGCAGCATAAAGAAAAACGACGCAACATTATACCATAACCTTACGTCAAGTTGCAGCTCTTTGCAATAAAACTATCCTTTTCCTCGTAATGTCCGCGACCAGTCCAGAATAGCTTTTATAGTGAACTAAACGCCGCCTACGTAGTTAGTAATGCCGTTCTATAAATTGCACTTCGTTATGCTAAGTCGATAGGCAGGTGGTCTGCCTGTTTCCTTGTGAACGGTGATAAATCTGCTGGGCCTGGCGGGAAATCTTATTCTATAAAAATAGATACGATGCCTCACTCTAGGATTTCTCCTGTGTCGTGGGTACAGCTTACAAACATAAATTTTAAATGCAAGCACCCAGTCCACTATCTGTAGGCCATACCAATATTTATTCCGAGCGGTGATCGAACCAGCGATATATAGCGCAGAAAGCCAAGCGATTAGCCCCTTTTTTCTTGGTCCTACATGGAATTTCCTTCGCCCCTGGGAAGGGCGAAGGGGTATGCATCCTTTTTTTATTGGTGCCCTGTGGAAATTCTTCATGAACTTCCTTCGCCCCGGGGATGGGCGAAGGGATATGCCGGACTCCTACCGGCGAAAACCACTGGGGCAGTCATCTTCGGCACCTAAGGGGGGCTCCAGGTCCTCGTATGATCACACTAGAGCCGCCCACTGGTGCCACGCCTATAGGCACATCTTGGAGGGTATAACTGTAAAGCGGTCACCCCCTCTAACGGACGGCAGGCGGCTGTAAAAAGGCCACCCCCCATTCCTCGGGGAGGATTGTAAAGGATCCCCCTAAGTCTCGCTGTGCGCAGTGCTGCGCACACGGCGGCAAGTGACCTCGTGTGCGCCACCGTCTTCCCGGGCGTCACTCGGTATGAGCACGCAGACTCCCCAATCTGCGCGCCCGTGACCCCCGAAGCGAAGCGATTAGCCTCTATACCATACATTACCGTCATAGTAAATAGGGCTTATGTCAGAAGAATTGCCTCATAATGTTAGCAGTACCATTTAATTAATGGCCGCTACACAACATCATATGGCCATTTAGAAAAAAAACATGATATTTGAAGCTTGATTATACTTTAGAAAGAATAAAGAAATAAGGTAATGTTTATTTTCACACACAATTGTATTGAATGATATATAGTACTTCTTTCTTATCATGTATTTTCCATATATTCATGTACGATATCCTATATTCTTATGGATTATTTATATTCTTTATATATATATATATATATATATATATATATATATAGAACATACTATTCTTTATTGTACACCATTATAGAAACAACTACTAGGAATGATTCTATGAACAGTAATCGTACAATGGGCGGTTTTACCGCTATTAGCGATTTCTTACAGACAACCTTTGGATGGACAAGAAAAAGATGGAAAAAGACAAAAAAATATATATATATATATATATATAGAACATACTATTCTTTATTGTACACCATTATAGAAACAACTACTAGGAATGATTCTATGAACAGTAATCGTACAATGGGCGGTTTTACCGCTATTAGCGATTTCTTACAGACAACCTTTGGATGGACAAGAAAAAGATGGAAAAAGACAAAAAAATATATATATATATATATACATATATATATATATATATATATATATATAAATTATATATATAATTAAATATAATTAATTATATATATATAGATATAAAAAGTACACCACGGATTACCCCCTTTTGTCTTTTTCCATCTTTTTCTTGTCCATCCAAAGGTTGTCTGTAAGAAATCGCTAATAGCGGTAAAACCGCCCATTGTACGATTACTGTTCATAGAATCATTCCTAGTAGTTGTTTCTATAATGGTGTACAATAAAGAATAGTATGTTCTATATTAAATTTAATGGCCTTCGCTGACAATCATGACAAATGTTACCAGTTAGATGTATTGACCTATCGAACGATACCGTTGTTGTACAACAAATAACTAAAACCTGGTTTTCCTACGGCTCATAACGAACAGAAGCTAGGCACGGCATAAAAAATCCAAATAATTGATGAAATATTTTTTCCTAGTTCTGTGAGTAACACCAACTCTTGCTCCAGGAGATGGCTGAAGACAGTGTTCTGTCTTAACTAACTTCATTTTATGATATTTGATTTGTTTTAACTATGTTTACAATAGTTTTCTCTTGCAGCATGAGCAATAGTGTAATAATCCAAGGTACGTCCATAATTATATTCAATTAAAGCACTATAGCGTTCAAGTAGAACATTTACTGTAAGATAAATCCCATAACCACCCATTTTGTTATACGTAGGACGCTTAGTAATTACTTGAAAACAAGTAATATTTACTCTAAGAATTCCTATTATGTAGTGTTAAACGTGCAACTGCTACTAAAGTAACGATTAACGTTGAAAACTAGGCAATATATTTTTCAATTTTAAAATTAACCGCTTCCATAGTTTCAATGAAATTGCAAGCGATTCCAGACGCACCTTGGAAAATATCTCCCGGAACAATTAAAATCGTGGATATAAATCCTATCTAAGGAACGGGTAACTTACAGAATGGTCTATTAAAATTGTCAACTAACGTTTTTCACTTAGACCCGTATTTATCGATGTTACCCAAGCAATCAGTATGTTTTATAGTCCTGTTTATCTCCTGACAGTGGTTCGGCCCGCATCGGTAAACGCACAATGGACTATGGCTAAGTAATATAGATAATTTATTGTATATTTCCTAGTGTATTTGCGAGTACCGTAGAAATAATTAATTCACACGGTATGTGTGTAAGTGTAAAAGTTATTTTCTGATGTTTTGTGATGCGTTAAATTTTTATATTATGGAGTTATGTTAAAACGTGTCCAGTTGTCTCTCTTGTACGGTTATGCAGGAAGTTTAAATCGTAAATAACAGATGAATTTATTTGCCGTGTGGTGCCGGCTCAGAATACCACCACCCCATCTCCTCTCGTGGGTGTCGTAAAAGTCGACCAAGAGATTAGCCGGAGGATGGGCAGCAGCGTCCTTCGAGTACATGAACAACTCAACTGCGATCGCCAACCCGTCTGCCAAGCGTGGCGATTATGGCAAAACCCCTCAATGAGCCCACAACACACACACCCATATCCCAGCATTGGACTTCATTCGGCCGAAATGAATAGATGAATGAAACATTAAATCCGGATTTATAGACGGGTGTGTTGTTAACAAAGCTTTTATTTTAAAAGAGTATTTGTTAAGAGTTAGAAATATTCAAGTTCATGCTGTAACTAAAATATGTTTCTGAAAGGGAAATGAATAAAACTTAGTTCACCAACCCCTTACGGCGTGTCTGTCATTGCTTTTTGTATAATAAGTCCTATCTCCCGTTTATTGCAAAGGCTTGATTATACAGCCATGTCAAAGAAATATTATTCCATAAGAATTTTTGCATTGATACATCTCTAAAAAGCGAGATACATCGTGATTGCCTACTCAAAGAGATGTGCAATTCTTTATGCGCAAAGGCATCATCCTTAGAAGGCCATAGTGACAATCACACTTGACCAAACAAACATGTTACGCAACAAGCGGAACACCTGTTATTTTTACATAAGCGTTAGTTTCATTGAATGTTCATTTCTGCGATTCGCTTCCAGTCTTCGTATTATGATTTATGGCGTCCAAGTTACCATGTTTGGCTATAGTCCTCAATACTGAACCAACTGATTTAGTGCCATTGTAAGACTTCTGGCTTATTACCATAGGCTCTTCATGAACAATACCCTGGAACCATGATGTATATTCGTTTCTTCGGTTAAATGTATCTTATATTGCATCTGGTCATCGTTTATTGCTGGCGAAGAGATTTTGAACTCTAGGCGCACCAGTGAAGGTAGATTTTTGATTTTTGGTAGCAAGACTTGAATCTTGATTTACCGTAGTATTAAATAAAGCAAAAATTACTACCTTAGTAGCAAAAGCTTTTAATATGAAATACGTGCGAGCTTTTATTTGTGCGTTATAAATCTAGTTAATGTTTGCAATTCGATATTATAAGCCCATTAAAATATCTGGAATTCACATTAAACGTAATGTATTGACATGATAGGTAGGTAGTCTATTTGAGCATTTGAACGATGCGCTCAAATTGAATTTAAAACCCATCAGGCTATTTTTATTCAATACGTAGTAGTCTTTATAAAAGGTTTACTTAGCCCTCATAGTAAGAAGAATTTTCTAAAATTATCTAAATTGAATGAATATAAATAGAATGAATATAAATAGAATGAATGAATATAATTTTTGTGAATATACCAGTACAAGTAAACAATATGTATAGTCCATACATATTGTTTACTTTCTTTGGTTCAAGGTCTTTACTACGAATTCCTCCACTTCTTCGACAATCCGGTTTTGTTCGATTATTTTTTATCTTTCGTGCGGTTAGTGGCAAATTCAGTGTTGTGCAAGACCAAAGGCCCCCGACTTGGCTTAACGACTCCCGTCTACTGACAACAACCGAGACCGATGATTTTACGTGCCCTCCGGAGCACAGAGACGCTCAGTTCAAATACCAGTATGCGTTCATCCACTGACTGACCGGGCCAAGCCTAACATCGCCGATCGTTTACCGATGAATGCAACTGGTTATGAGCGTCCAGGCAATTACCAGGCATCATAACAATGGTTAACTTGCTGTTTCTTCAAGCTATGCCTCGACTCTATTACGACGACCGCAAAAAGTTACTAAACTGTCTATTCTTAGAAATTACTGGTTTTTTTATTAGTTTCTTAAGAAATTATAACGTTATACCACAAAATCAAATAACAATTGTTGATAAATGGTTGAATAAAAACAAAAAAATAACAGTACTTGAAAGAATGCTAACCAATAACAAACAATACTTCTCATTGTACCTGTCATTATTTTCTTAATAGCGTTTGAAAGGCAAAGTTACGAAGTTCGCTGTAAACAAATGTTTATACATTTTATAAGGATAGATTAGATTTCGCAATCTTGCTCAAGACTTTAGTTCTTACGAATGTAATTTCGGGTTTGAGTAATTTTGCAGTTTGCGGTCTACAGCTCCATTCAGAACCTTATTTGATCTTTTATTGTCTGAGGTTAGTTCTCGTTTTATGTAGGTATAATGTTAGGACAGGTGAGAAACATCTAACGTCGAATTATTATTATAATTAATACTTAAACAAAGCTTAAAGCTTATTTTTCTGAAGCAGTTATATATAGTATATAATAGTAATATAAAAATATATATTTATTCCATAAGACAAGAGCACATGCACTGTATAATACATTATACATTAACATTTATTAAACTATAAGCGCAGTTAGACTATCCCTTAAACTAGGCCGGCCCTGTATCATAAATTCATAAGAGATGGGATTCGGCCATATGGGTTGAGTAATTATTTTACATTCAATAACAAGTGAAACAGTGTCGATGTAGTAAACTACTTATAACTATTCTTTCATCCAAGTGTGTGTGTTTGTGTGAGTTCGTGTGTGTGTCAGGGCGCATGTGTGTTGTGATTGTCGCGTGTGCGTGCTGAGAGAGAGAGAGTGCGAGTGCGTGTGTGAGAGAGCGTGGGTGTGGAATATCACGTGTGCGTGCGTGACAGTCACGTGTGCGTGTTTGAGTGTCGCGTGTGTGAGAGAGAGAGAGTGAGTGTGGGTAGTGTGAAGTGTGTACTTTTGTACTATCCAGCTTTTCATTCGACCTATTTTACCCACCCTACGATCTAATATCAGTAGGAACCATTCCACTGCAGGGCAAAATGCCTCGTCACATGCAGTGGAGGAACGAGCATTGATTAACACGTTTGCTCACAGCGTGTTGGCGACTTCAGACCATTACGTCCAGGTTTCCTCACGATGTTTTCCTTTACCGTTCAAGTCAGTGGTGTCATATATTTCAAAGAAAGTTCATATGACACTGAAAATGGTACAGTCCAGATATATTGAAATGCTAGTAATTAAGACATAGTAAAGTCAGTTAAACCAGATTGTTTATTTCCCACTTAAATCAGGATACCAATTTAATGTAGCAGGAGAGGCCTGCAATATTTTTTTATAAGCAGGCACTGATTATAGTATCGCCGGGTACTATATGTATATATATACTATATACGGTCGAAACCTGATATAACGATATTGAAGGGACCTCATAACTAAGGACTCTATATCCGGTAGTTAGTATAAGCAACTTTTTTTCATAGATATTTTAATTTATATCTGTATGCACATTATATGCATATGGACAGGTATAGAAATAAAACGACAAAATCTATTTAAAAAAAGTTATTTAGATAGAATTTTATAGATTTTTCATTAATATTAAACATTTTTCTCTTTTTTGCGACGGAAAAAAGCACTATTCAAATCCAATAACAACGATATGCACCTATGACCTGTCAACTGTCTTTATGCTTGCGCACTAAATCAAGCTTAAAATGTTCAAGGTGAAATGGCATGAGGCGCCGGTGGGGTGGGAGAAAGTGCGTAAGCTAATAAGACAAATCATTCCTACTTATGTCACTAGAATATGATTCAAAATTGTGTTTTGTTTTAGTGAAAAAGTGAGACGGTTGGTCATTATAGCCAATGAATTCCAATGACGGTTCGTCGCTTTAACCGGATATGTCGCTTTATCTGATGTTGTTATAAACCATGTGTACCTGCATATACATAGGTACTTCGGGATTCGGCCGGGACCTTGCCATTAATGGCCGAAACTAATAATCAGTTTAATCAGAAATCTTTGAATTTCGGATTACGGATATGTCTAATAAATGTGATCGTAACACAACAAGGGATGAATTTCAAAATCTTAAATATGAAGATTTTGGAATAGATTGATTATTAATTTCGGCGGTTAGTCGTTATAACCGACTCGTCATTATAACCGATGTCGTTATATCCGGTTTCGACTGTAAAATGCTTTCAAGGATAATTTCTAGAATTAATAATATTATGTATAATATTAAAATATTGATGTAACTTAAATGATTTCCACTGTAACACCATTCTAAGGATGAGTTGGCTATGCAAAATTCCTAAGAGAACAAGTAATTACCTAACAGGTTGTACTGAACAGCAAGACCATTAGTCATTAACAAGGTATTTACACGCATACTTTAAGTTAACAGGTAGTTAGTTCCAGGTAAATGTTCTACAACTGTTCATTGTTAGAAACTCCGGCTTGGCATGTCACGGTACTGTAACGTGCCATAAGTATGAATAAGTCTAAACTTTTTTCGTATTCATAGAATTTTGTATTTCAAGGAGCAACCCTATTTATTCTGTAGGGTTAACGCAGTGGGTGGCTGTATGAAATTCCTTGCAGTAAGGTTTCTTTCACAATCGTAAAATGGTTTTTTGCTAACGGTAGATATCGTAAGCCCACGTTTCGGGTGCTAATTATAGCTATCGGTTTATAGGCTTGAGGCAAATCGAGGGCCATGAAAACTATAGCAGATAATCGATTGTTACGACCAATGGTCGTTTTGTGTCTGCTTCTGTTGCTAATATTATTTAGGATTGCTTTTCCTTTTAAATAATTTATGTTGTAGTTACATCGAATCAAAAATATTAAGTAATGAAAGCTTTAGTAGCTCCAGTACTTCTTTTTGTTGACTCGTGAACTTAAGATCTATGTGTATATTTGAGCATATCGTATTTCAGTGCCTATCATAAGCTCGTTTAAAAACGAATATTAGTTGCTCAGTATTGTATCGATATAGTGATTAATTTCTAAAATAGCAGTGATAGCGTAGTAGTTGAATGCTTGCCCTCCGACAGGAAAGTCTCAGTTCGATCCCGGCACGTCGCACCTCTGAGTTGAGAGTTGAGAGTCTGAGTCATGTGCGAATCAGAATTTGATTATCCTTTGCGTTAATAGTGAAGGAAAACATCGTAAGGAAACCAGCACGTCTCCTTCAGACTTCTTCATAATGTTTTCAATGGTGTGTGTAGTCCACCAACCCGCACTAAGCCAGCGTGGTAGACTAAGGCCTAACCATTCTCATCGTAAGAAAAGGCCTGTGCTCAGTGTGACAGTAATGGGCTGATTATGTAATGATAAACTGGGAATGTTAGAGTTTTTAAGAATTGACTTTGATTGTCAGTGCCTGTTTTTACCGACTTCTTTCGGTTCTGAATTCGATGCGTATTTTTTTTCATGTTTTATGTATGTACACCGATTACTCCGAGATTTGTATTGATTGAGTAGTTTTTTAACCAGCCTCAATAAACAGGTTTAATGTGACTGCGCTTACCTAGATGACGTCTTATTAGTTTCGATTCTTAGAATGATTTTTAGTGTTAGATACGGATACCAAATTGGGAAAAGTACATTTATTTACACTAAAAAGAAACAAATAAAAAATTTGAACAAAAAAAATACCGACTTCAAAATTCAATACGATATTAAAACCACTAAATTGAAAAAAATAACTTTATTTATGAAGTCGGGCGGGGCGAGGTATGCCCCAACCATGGTTTATGCAGACCAACGAGTTATATTTATGGGCTCCGCCCGACTTCATAAATAAAGTTATTTTTATCATTTTAGTGGTTTTAATATCGTATTGAATTTTGAAGTCGGTACTTTTTGTCAAAAAGGGGGTTTTTTTCGGTACACCCTAGTAACAAGACGGCCATGACACTGGCGTGGTGGCTGTCACGCTTGCCCATAATAATTATAACGCTATTTAGGACTAGCCCTGTGTGGCATCACATTGGCACCACATTGCGCTCGTCAGCTTTAGACATTCGATATTTAGTATCTTATACCCAGAATACTCACTTGCTACAGGGCCCTTCAAACTGGAACACAGAAATGTTTAAAACATTAAAAACTACTGCTAGGCGGAAGAATATCTGGCACTACGGTAGTTGCTACCCAGCTGGACTTGCAATAAGAGACATACCGGCAGATAAAAATCTTTATATAATAAACATTTTAAGCGGCGGCTACCTTTGATACAGGTGTTTGTACGATCAGTTTAAATAAAACGTGTTCTTAGATCTAATTTAAATTCAGTTTATCAGCACATCTTTCTCTTCAGCTAAGGTCGGCAACACATGGACAGTTCGGACTTTCGCAGTCGGGAAATATACACGGACAACCAAGCCTGTTAATGATCCACACATCAATCTATCAGGCAGTCGAAGACAGCTGAATCCGAAAGCTGTCAACTGCTGGAATCTTTGCGGTTGTAAAATACAATCTAAGGAAGAAGCATTATTGCTTGTTTTGCAACGTAAATAGAAAAGCTACGCTGTAGGGAAGTACGGTGTATTGGAGAGAAGGAGATAAATGAAACGTGGGACTTGATTGAGATACAATTTATTACTAAACTCTGTCATACAAGAAGGCATATTAATTCACACCACAACGCGACATCCAACAGTCGGCAGCATAAGTGCAGCAGTGAGTGAGCCAAAGAAAGTCCAAAGCTAAACAAAGGGAAGGGGGAGGGAGGATTTCCACCGTTGTGTCTTCATTTTGGGGGGAGCTTGCCAGTATTCCCCGCGCTTGACAGGTGGGTTGGTTGCTGCTACACAAAAGGAACGCTGTTGCCCATCCCTCTGGTTTTGAGTCCCTTAATCGCCTTTTACGAAATCTACAGGAGGCGACGGAATGGTGCAATTTTCCTAATCCGAACGCCACACGGAAATAAGAAGAATTGGCGACCACCGTGGACATCGTAAAAGACTATTAAGTGATTATGTCAAGTGTTAAGCAAACAATCGACCCAGACGACAAAGTTACATTCCTCCAGGAAAGTTACAAAAATAGATTTGCCTCTCCTCGCCGGCTAGGCTCGTTGCGTCGATCTATATCATATCCTCCGCGACACTTGCTCGATGCCCATTCCATGCCAGTAGCTTTAAATATGTTCCTGATTCATCATTCTTGATCCACCTTACTGGCTAGTTCCACCCTGCAACTCCTTAAACCGAAGCCCGAGTCTCACTAAGCGGCGCAGTTAGTTGTTTAGGTTAGTTCTGAAGTCAATATATAGTTCAGTTAAACAGCTTCATGAGTTGCCTGCTAAAAGCCATGTAGAAAAAAAAAAGATAATTATGGGCACCAGCGTCCGCTTATCCCCGAAGAAACACTTACTGCGATCACTAATCCGTCTGGCAAACGTGGTTATTATAGTAATATCGGGGGATGACCGTTCATTGTACAGTCATAGTCATAGGTCAGTCATGCCTATGACTGATTTTGATTGATACATTATAATGAAGAAACTGCAAAAATTTGATTATTTTAATGTTAGTATCCTCGATCTTTATTCCTAATTCATTTAATACCTCGCGTCTTAAAAAGCCTGTTGGGACAGATTGGATGCGGAAGGCCGACGACCGGGTGTTGTGACGCTTAGGGGAGGCTAATGCCCATTGGACTGCGATAGGCTGAATTGACCTCGCGACTTTTATTTCGAAATTCGAATGCAGTCGCGTGTCGGTTAATCCAGTAGGTATAAGCAATTTATGCATTCATCCAAATTAGATGTAATTTAGATATTTATTTTATATTCTATTGTTCTCGAGTATAATTTTACGCGGCCTCTTTTTGTAAAGAAGTGCGATTGCATCTTTTTTTTGTTCATCTTCATTTAAATAATATATCGAGCAAATTATATAGTCATTAAATGTAATAAATGGAGATTATTTTCACCTTGATATGCCATTTGTAAACCCGTCATTTCAGCAATCAATACACGGCACATGTACATTGACCTTGTTATATGCAGATCGTAATTGTATTTCACTTTATATAATTATGGGGTTTACTCTATAGAAATCCATTGAAAAGTCTATTTGGATGTTCAGTTCAGTAAGTTGATCGTTTATACTTTTAATCGTACAAGTTTCAACTAATTGTAGCATTTTCAATATTATATCTATGACTCATTATCTTAACTGTTTTCCGTAAAAGCGAACGCAAGTATGTGTTATATAACCGGATAAATCCACTTATGAAATGGCAATAATTCTTATTGAATGACTACTTACTATATTATTATATATTTAAATATTTAATGATTATGTCGTGCCCATCCCAATATCCGTTCTCGAATTTGTTGACGGGACAAGCTGTCCATTTAGGTAGTTCAAACTTCGAGAAAGAGGTAAATCGTCGAATCGGACTCGGCGCATATATCGTCAGTAACTATGAAAGCGTAAACTCGAAAGCTGAGTCATAATCGAGTCATTAATTAGTTGCAGTGACATCCACAACCATATATCGATGTCGGTATCGACTTTCTTTACCTATACAGAGCTAATCCAAGGGGGAAAACGAGATGGTTGTACTGAAAAATAAATAATTAAATAGAATTGAAAGGGTGTTAAACAATTAAGAATTATAGAAAATTTAGTGGGACTGCGATGCTTATAGAACATTACAATCGAATCAACTTTAAAAAAAAATAAGAATCTCACGCCATTGACAGTTTAATCCAGTATCCATTGGCTACTAGCCAACATGACAAAAATATTTCCTAATTTTATAAATTGCCAAAGTCATCCTGCGACCACGAACCCTGCAGTGTTCGTAACGTCAGGAAAAACATTAATCTATAATATACGCGATGTAATCCGTTTAAAAGTGTTTTATTATAATGTGTATTAATCGTGAAACCTAAGACATTAAATTTTTCTCTATAATATTTTCCCTAAACTGGCAACCCTTTTCATTTATTAGTTTCAGTGACATCCTTGTGGATAGTATCATCTTACTTGATACGGAGCCAATCCAAAGGGAAATTGAGATGGCAATAGTAAAAAATATATTTGAATAGTACTAAAAACGTATTAGGTTGTTAACAAATTAAGATGCGCTTCATAGGTTCGCCTATATGGCAGTATGGAGTGGCCTATGCATTACAGTTCCACCAAATATTTATGTGATATGGCAAAATTAAGAAACTCAAGGCTGTGACAAACGTGACAAAAATATCTTTGTTTTTTTCCTAAACTGGCAACCCTTTTGCTTCTTCCAAGTCAGGCAATTGGTAACATCATGGCTTCCGAGCCAGGTAACAAATCAAGCCATTCATTTCCAGTGTAGCCGTCAAAATAAATTCGTACAAAGTTTCAAGTGTTTTATACTTAATTGAAAACGTGTTAGTTATAAATAGTGATTAGCTCATATAACAAATAATTAATAACAAAGTTCATCGACATTATGCTGACGGTAATTACGTCTGCAACTTTTCAGCTAACGTTGTAAGCTTTATTACGAATTTGCGCCATCGTATAGATCTGTATCATTCATTATAACTGTGCGAAAATAAAACTGATAAATCAAATTGCGCAAATTTAAGCTGCATTGCATTATTTCCGGAGTTTTAAATCTGATTGAACAATAAAATTCTTCTAATTCCGTCATCACTTCCGCAACAGAAAAAGTAAATCGTGGTTACTACTAACTTCTCGCAAGGAGCAAGGTCCCTTTTCTCTTTCAATAACCACTTGCGGACACCGTTTCGTAGATACGCACGCTGACCCTAATGCGGCCGTGTAACAGCGAAATTATAGCAAAAAAGTCACGATATCCAAATTTCACCATCGGGTAATTGTACGAATCGAATTATCCGTCTGAATTCGGTCGGTTTAACCGCGAGTGTGTTTGTATTTTGCGCGTGACTTTCGCAATCTGTGACATTATCGTGTCGTGTCTGGCCAAAAGTTAAACGCCTAACTGACCTCACGGTTTTGGCTGCCCGGCAAACTAGATAGTTTTTGTGGAAAAGAAACTGAGTTGGCTAATAGACGGCCGGAACGAGGTTTCTGTACAATGTTGCAGACAAAAGTCCTTGAAAATTTTAAGTTAGTAATAGCAGTTTAATTTTGTATCTAAAGCACTATTTACAATCATAGAAGTGCGTGTCTCATCATATGAGCCAAAGGTAGTCCACTGCTGAACAAAGGTTGGATGGATGCTCCATGGATTTCCACAATTGTGTCGTCATATTCGGGGGAATTTTTCAATTCGCCACGATTGGCAGGCGGGTTAGTGAGCACAGTATGGCTACTGTTCCACAGGATGGACGCTGCTGCCCATCATCCCTCTGGTTTATAGTCCCTCAGTCGTCTTTTACGACATCTACGGGAAGAGACGGAGTGGTGCTATATTCTTAATCCGGACACCACACGGACGCGGATCGCTTATGATTTGCTGTCATCCAATGAAGAGTTCCCATCTTTATCTCTGAAGATCTTCATCAAATGTTTACCAAATTTAAATAACTTTAAAAACCTGTTTAAAAAAACATCCAAATCAGTGGATTTGGTGTGTAGGTATCGGAGTTATGCCCGAACATACATAAAATTTGCCGTGTGGTGCTGGCTACGAATAGCACAAACGCATTTTATCCCGCGGGTGTCGAAAAAAAAGGTGACAATGCGATTAGCCGGAGGATGGGCAGTAGAAATCCTTTGAGTACATTAACATCTCAACTGCGATCGACAACCCGCCTGCCAAGTGGACCTTATTCGGGCGAAAGGATGAAAAATGATGATACATAAAAATCATTGCGAAGAACACGTCTTTTTTGAAAATAGTAAAAAATCTATTTCCATCGAAAGAGAAAGATAATAATGTTATTTATATTAACTCTTCAACATTCTTGAACAACAATAATTTCTTGTTGGTTAGACCATTTGTATCTCCACGAGCATTACATTAACGCCATATAATCAATGTAAATGATATCATAGCGCATAATAAAATGTTCAGAACAACTGCCAGCGGTCTAATCGTCACAGCCCGATATGGAAACGACCAGTCTGTCCATTACTTACGATTTCATTCGAAAAAGATCTTAATCTTTGACCATTATCGTCTGTATGTACGAGAAAGGCTATCCGATCTATGTTGGCTTTATTTGGCTAGTAAAATCGAAATTAACTAGGTGGACCGAAGTTTTGAGATGTTTGAGGATAGTTTACATGTTTTTATTTATCAACGAAATGAATATGTTCTTTTGTATACTTTTATAGATTACAAAACAAATCGTCTAAGTTCTTAGTTGTAACAACAAAAAAACGATTATTAATTTCGGCCGTTAGTCGCCTCTTATGACATCCGCAGGAGGAGATGGAGTGGTGCTATATTCTTAATCCGGACACCACGCGGAATGTAATAATGTAATATAAGAAACATGTTTCAAATATCTGTTAATCATTATATGTACATTTCTACGAAATTGATACCGACACAACCGATACACACGAGAAAAGTGGCGAGCGTGGAGGTGACGAGGCCAACATAATCCGTAACGAGGATGGCCAAATTGCACGTCGCGACGTGCCATAAGAGCCGTGCATACATCAGCATAGGCGCGCCATTCGATTTAAAAAAGAAATACGTTTCATATGACAATACTTTCTAGAATTAGCATTAATTTAATTTTCAGTTTTTTAATGATATAGCTACTCTCTAGTTTTTTGTTCGTCATTACCTATATAATGATATAAACGCTTTTAATTTCGTCTACCTTATACGGCGGTCAATTACTCGGCTATCCGATCATTCGATCCCAATTTATTGAGCAGCCAGCGGTGCCACTCTACTGGCTAGACAATCAACGGACTCCTTAGCTCGGTTCATGATAATAAGTAAATGCCGCTCGTGACACTGGCTGTACTTGTTTCCATTTATGCACGAATATTGACGTGTTTTGGATAAAGTATAGACGTGGGACATCTTTTTTAGGACGAAGTTATGTAGTTGCCGGTGTTTAATGCCATACCGTGGTATAATGTTTGCACTAT
This sequence comes from Diloba caeruleocephala, assembly GCA_947459985.1. Lineage (NCBI taxonomy): Eukaryota > Metazoa > Arthropoda > Insecta > Lepidoptera > Noctuidae > Diloba > Diloba caeruleocephala. Next base: position 9,000,259 of record OX381617.1, on the reverse strand, counting down.
AAGGGCAGTTAGCCCCAGTTGACACAATGCAGAGAAATTTTACTATTTTAATGAATGTATAGTTTAGTAAATACCAATTCATAAAAAAGCTAGCCGTCCGCGCTGCAATATTATGTCTGGCAAATGTAAAGGTCGAATATTTTTTAATTGACTTAATTATATTTATTAAATGTATTGAAAATGAAAGTAAAACAATTATTTAGATATTTGTAAAGCGGTGAATGTATGTGGTATAGAGAAAACAGATAGATACACCGATGTCACAGATGGCAAGCGTGAAGCGCCGAGTAAAAGCAAAAGGTTGTGTAAAGGCGGCGCGGCGTAGCGGAGAGAGCCGACGAGTCACGAGGGTAGCCGAATGGGATGTCGCGGCTGCCATAAAAATCATTCTTACCCATTCCCAAACCCTATACAGATAGGCGCACCATTACATGTTTCAGTTAAAAAAATACTGATTGAATTAGAATAAAAGATACAAATTCAGACAAGAGACTGCAAATTTATTAATATTTCTCAATTCGATGTTTTTTTATTTCTTAAGCGCAGCGTAATCCACGCACGAATGGAAGTCGTGGTTTTATTGAGCTTATGTAAAGCAGTCTTCAATTGTGATGCTGTTCTCTGCCGCTGTAAGGGTAATCTTAATCGAACCATCATGGATCTGACAATCGAAGAGAAAGCAATTACCGTGCTTTCGAAGACATCTTAAATCAACTATCGACCTTACAACGGAAACCCGTCGGGCGTGCATCTGAAGTACTTCGAAGTGTAGAAAGAACCGCTCGTCTCGTGACGTCGGTGTTCCGATAACGGCATCATCGGGACCTTGACTGTTTGAAGCTTGAACTTTTATAGCCTGACGTTCATTTGCCACGTTTTTAACTTGACACTAGATTTCGTTCATATTCTTGGTTTTTCTATATAATAGGACATCCTAGGAGCCTGTAGTTTTTAATGTCCCTTAATACATTCTAAATAATACCGATCCAGCTGTCCCTAAAATAATAGCTTGTTATCCCCAGCAACGCCTTAAGCCGAGGTCTGTGTCCCGCATAGGGCGCCCTTAGCTAGATTTTAATATTAATTTTAAGCCTGGCTGAAGGTCTCCTTTGCCTTCGCCAGAAACGACCGGTTAAGCAACTACACTTCTCAGAATGTATGCGAAAAGCCCAACAAAAAACAAATTACAAAACCTGGTAATTCCGGTATGTTGTATTTGGAGACAGTCATAACTGATTAGGTAAAGCTTACACTTTTATTGACAACCTTTCTTTTGCTATGTACATGGGTCCATGAAGAGCCTTCCACAAGTGACGATGCCTACGTGGTGTGGGACACCCTGGACAGCTAGCCCCGTTACCAATCTTGCAGGCAGGCTACCTCACAATTTAGCTTGTGCTATTCTCATGTAAAATATAGCACGCACAGATACGAAAGAAAAAGTATTTGGCATGTATTTATTTTTTCCGTGTGGTGTCCGGATTAAGAATATAGAACCACTCCATCTCCTCCCGTGGATGTCGTAAAAGACGACTAAGGGAATCTATACCAGAGGGATGGGAAGCAGCGTCCCTTCTGTGAAACGGTAGCCATTCTGCGCTCACCAACCCGCCTGCCAAGCGTGGTGAGTATTGGCAAATACCCCCCAAAATGATGACACAGTTGTGAAAATCTATGGAGGAGGCCTTTGTTCTGCAGTGGAAGTATAAATGGCCGATATGATGATGTATTTATTTTACAGTGAGACTTTTGAATATTATTCGTTTTTATAATAACTGGCAGAAGTTGGTTTCAAAGGTCAATGTGTGTATAATACGCATGTTTAGTATCGGTGATGCAATCCGCATAGTGGACTTTTAGTACAGCATAATTACATTTTCCATCGAATTGCTAAGAAGATTAGTGCCTTAGGTACCTTGACAAGGTTTTAACTTATATAGAAATAATGATATTTTACATTGGAAAGGACATAATTTTAGCTTCTGACTGTACTGACGATATCATTCTATTCACTTCAGTTTTATTTGTGGGCTTTCCTTTTATGTTTTGATATCATACATATAATGTACTAAATAAATGTTGTACCTATTTCGTGGAAATGCTAGCTCATTTATATTTATTTACTTTTTTATCTATTAAGCTGACCGGTGTTGCGCCAACGCACTTCCACGGGTTAAATTTATAACAATTCTTCTTAACTGCTTTTGCTTTTGATTTGTTTCTGAATTCTGTTATGCGAGCGTATAATTATGCAAAATGGTTACTTACTTTTATCATTATTTTAATGTTCAATTGCACCTTAGTGTTTGTTAGTTCATTGCAATACGAAATATCTTTAGAACTTGTAAATAAAAACTTAAATAGTGGTATCCCTACTTGTTGCGTAAAGACGTTTGTCTTTCAAATGTTGTGAAGCCTCGAACGTGGGAGATTCACATTTTACCAGCAAATCGAGTTTCTAGTATAACTACCTAGAAATTTGTTTGTTGTTGTTGTGTTATGTTTGTTACATTTAATTTTTTGAAATAACGGTTTCTTATTTTGTTTCCTGGGGCTTGTTTCAAGCACTTATTCTGACACTAGATGTTAATTGATTCTTGACTCTTACATCACTTCTATAAATATCAAATAATATTATAACTAGAAGTTACGTAACAAAAAATAGTCGTCATACCTGTTATCGCCGAAGCCAGAGATTAGTCCACTCACTTATAGCATGGTTGTATTCTGTATGGTTGATTAGTGCATTATTTTTAGAGGTCAATATTTAAATAACTAATTTGATATTAGATCACATTCAAATATTATTTTAACTTGGTGAAATTCTCGTGAACGTCCTCCTCTCCGGGAGAAGGTAGTAAGGTAACGATGGGCGATTGTTACAGAAACCAATCAATTATTTGATTGTTCCTTTAATACAGCCACAATCGAATAACAGTCGCTGTTATTATATTGTTTTTGATAGCTGTATGCGGTTTATAATTGGATGTTTGCCTCGTACTTTGGTACCCTGCCCGGCAGTGAAATAAGATGAAATAGACGGCAAAAATGTTAACGACCTTCTTTTTATTTGTCACCATGTCGACGGACGAAAGCTTTTTTTACACGTCATGTTGAAGACCTACGTGCAATTGTATTACTTAGATTAATCATTTTCATTCGATTGTTTGTTGTTGTTGGCTACGACGAATTTATCGACCATCTGATACACGATTTCACAATTGTCGATTAGTTCGATTGTTTTGTCAGAAATAATCGTCATCGCCGAAAGTGTGCTAACAGTCTTACTGGCTTAAACCACTACGAGGTTCCTTCGACCTACCTCGCGCCGGGGGTATTCGCTTGCATGTTCACCGTACCCCCGGCAGGCCTTGGCTAGCCACTTATTCTAGGTAGCCCTGTCCTGATATTAAATCGGCTTGCATTAAAATGACTATTGTTTGCAATACGATACTCAACTAGTTCCCACTACACGATACTTTCTTAATGGTATCTAAATACTTTTCGGTTTCATTTAAGTTGGGAGTTTATTCTTGTGTTTCGTCCGTTTAGATTATGAGTCGTCATTGAGTTTGACGCATTAATAAAAGACGTCTTAAGTACACTAACAACATGTCCTCCCACTCGTGTTCTTAGGAAATTTGCCCAGAAGATTGAGCGACGCGTGTCCACCTTATTTACAGACTGATAGATTAAAGCAACATCTAGTCACGGCAGCTTTTTGCAGACCACTCAGTGCCCACCTTTATTCCAGTTCCTGACGATAAACTAATCTAGGCATGTGGTGCCAATTAGCTGCGTTCAGTTTACAACTTGATTGATCGTAATTAATATTCATATATAGAGAGTTTCGAAAGTTAGCTTATGAATATTTTATCCAATCAAATATCGTTTTGTGCCGTTTTTTATTAGCGTAATTGGATTTTCGATGCGAGTTTCTATACAGCGTAAAAGTATTGTTTTCTTCATGATATGAACGGATCTATAGATACATATATATTTTGATATGACAACATTTTGCGGCCCCTGTTTTGTTAATACTCATTATATCAGCACTGCTTGAGGTTTCAGTTATTCATCACAGTTTTCCTTAGGTAAGTGAAAAACCTACTATTTTTACATAGTTTGATCAAAGACTTTCGTTTCAATAATACCTATTGTTCGTGCAACTTATCCTCGTAAGGCCCAATGTATAATGTATTCGAACAAGTAATACTCAGCATTCCAGCCCAGGCCTAAAATATAAATCTGCACGATTTGCATTTAAATAAAGAAGGGCTATGAACTTTTGTTTATTATTGAACAGAAAAATCATCTACTCTTTCTTCCTGTCCTTGTCTCAATTTCTTGGGTTCAGCGCTGTATGCTATCATAAAGGTATTGGCAAAATGGTTTTGTAGTCGGTCGCCTGACACCAACCCTACTTTGGGTATGTTAGTGTTAGTAGTTTACTCGCCACCTGCGGGTAACACTAATAGTACACGCTGGGTTCCAAACTTCCTTAATCGCTTTCTACGACACCCACGGGATGAGATGGGGAAGCCCTATTCGTGATCGGAGCTACACGACACATAAAAGAAGACCTAATTCACATTGTATTACACATTGGGCCTTTAACTCATCCTGCGTAGGCTACAGAACCTGGGCGTTATGAGGTTAAGTAAAAAAAACTGGTTCACCAACAACTTCATTCTTACACCAATATTTAATAATCAATGAAGGGCGGTGTTGCGAGTGAGTGGACATGAGTGCAAAAAGTGAGCGTGGCCCGTCGAGTTTATACCGATATGTATTCGTATTCGGAGTTTTTTTTGTCTTTATCAACTGGCTGCGTTGGTCTTTACGCAATTCAAACTGGATACTGTTACGGGATTTTAACGATGTATGACATAGGGACTTTGCGGCACGTCAATTAATTTGAGCGTGGAATAAAGGCTGAATGCGTGGTAAAGGTTTTGCTTGGAAGTGTAAGTCGTCTTTATTTTCATTTATTAGTACAAATACTCACACACCAGTCCATAAACATCTCATGCTGAACATGACCACCAAAAAAAAAACCCAATGATCAATAGATTGAGCGACTTATTCCCGGATGTCACGGCTTTGTCACCAATGGCGACAAATGTGAATATATGTTTCAATTGTTGCCAGTGCTAATAATAATGAATTGACTCACGTACGCGGTGTGTGTTGGCTGAAAGGCCATGGCGATCCGCATGAATCCGAACATGAAGATGCACTTTACCGTACTTGTGACAGTGTTTACTTAGGTATAATATAATTGTACACAATTTGGAACATAATTGTGTTATATGTAACCACTGGCAACAATTGGGATATTTTTTCTCATTTGTCACCAATGGTCGTGGCTGGTGGTGAAAACTGGGAATAGACTGAGTAAGCGGTCATGGTATTGCCATAATCACCATAGTTGACAGGAGAATTGCTGATTGCAGTATATTGTTATGAGGATGCTGCTGCCCATCCTTTTAATATCTACCCTTAGTCGCCTCTTACGAAGCACAATATAAATTTAAAAGAAGATTCACACAACGGTAGCATTACTTGTGCCAAGCCTTGTAAAGACTTAACAACAACATCAAGCATTGAAATGAGTAAAAAAAGTCGGTATCTTTGTGACTATATTTTTGTCATGTTGACTTACCACACTGGCTGTATGTCTCGGTATTGTCTGTGCTTGTTAAAAAAACTGCAAGCCATGTAAGACCAACTAAAGGACAAGAGAATGGCTCGATAAAATTCCATTTGAAGTAAATGTCAATTGGCCACTTGCTGTATTCAGTTTGCCGACATTAGTTTTTTATTGTTCTATTTTATTTACTCATATATTATTTGACGCTGGTATTTCAAAGTCGTGTGTACGGATTAGGAAATTGTTAAGACAGGAGAAGGGCTTTTTATTGGTGCCTTGTACGTTTTAGACTTAACTTCATGCCTTATTTGGTGTTGTGGAATAATGGGTTTTAGTACTGTTCCACGAACTGACCCTGACGACTATTTATTTATTTACATAGGTATATCATATCGTACCGGTCATTTATACGTCCACTGCTGAACAAACGGTTGGTAAGCGCAGTATGGCTACCGTTTCACAGAAAAGACGCTGCTGCCCATCCATCTGGCTTAGAGGCCCTTAGTCGCCTTTTACGACATCCACGGGAGGAGATGGAGTGGTGCTATATTCTTCATCCGAACACCGCACGGACAAACATACGTAGGTATACAAATTCAAGAAAAATTCTTAAAAACGAATACATATTCATATTATTATGTCCGTGTGATGTCGGGATTAAGAATATAGCACCACTCCATCTCTTCCCGTGGATGTTGTAAAACGCGACTAAGGGACAGAGGAGTGAACAGCACCTTCCTTTTTGTGGAACAGCAGCGCTTCTGGGCTCAGCAACTCGCCTGCCAAGCATGGTAAGTACTGACGCAGTCCTTCCGAAATGACGACACAAGGTATGTAATCTGTCATTTATGAGGAGGAAGCCTTTGTACACCAGTGGAAGTCTTTTATGCGGCCACCACGACTGCCGCCTGCTGTGTCGTGAGGCCGTGCCAAGCTGGTGGATGAAGCGCCGCTCACACGCGCGCTTCGCATTCTTAATCTTATAGCAGAGCCGTTGGACCTATTCTGTTGTGATCTGAAGGAATTCTCAATTCCCTTTTTATTATTTGCTTTAGGAACATATAGTAGTTTGGTTTAGTTCTCTATCTAGTTTTAGGTATCTGCAACATCTTATTGGGTAAACACCTGGGGTGCAATCCCTTAAGGTCAAACATCAATACATCCTTCAACACAGAATTAAAATGACGGTGAAACACCAATTTGGTATACGCTAAGACATGATTGAAGCTATTCAAGGACACGTTGCTGACGGTGAGCTATGGGGACGCGTCTTAGGAAATGCCAAATTGGTTGTTACCTCAAGGATGTGTGGATGTATGAGATTAAGGAATTGCACCCCTGTAAATGATACTTGTAAGTTTTGGTAGAAATAAAAAAATATATATATTAGTATTATTATAAGAAACGAAATGTTGTGACGGTGACGTGTTGCGCTGCAGCATGTTGTCGCATAAGCTTCTGCGGAAGTACGAGACCCCTTTTGGCCTGCTTTCCTCCTTCATGAGGGTCTCCACGTATCGGGACACCCACCACAAATGTTTTGAAACTAATGTTGTGGCGTGATAATAACGTCTTCATCTGTGTATACTCCTCGATCTCCTCAACTTGCGTGGAGTGGTAAATACGACCCATAATTACCTATCTATATAAGTACATGCGTCGAAGGTTTACTGGGATACAGCAGCGTATTTAGTTAATGAATTAATATGGGAAAATATGCTACTTTTACAGATTGATTCACGATGACACTCCAGTGTTGTTACAATTTGGGCCATATGTCAGTCACATAAAAGTCATATGACGCGTTATCGTAGAAGTCAACAACAATAAAATGTATTGTGATCGTTACTGATTTAGTAGATAGATATTGCACTACGTATTTAAAATAACTGTATTCACAAAACATTAACAAGCGACATTTTGTGAGTAGCTAGGTGCGGTTTAACGTTTTACTATCCAAAGCTTAAATGAATCTTGCCCATGTAATCGGTATCTACGTAAGTGTTAGTCGTAAAACTGCCGATCCATCGACCTGGGCTTGCTGTGATATTGAAAAGATTGTCTCACTTTATGGGTAAAGTTTTTAAGTTTTATTTTTAGTATCAGGTTACTGAAGATGAGAAAATTGTCGCTGTTTTATCAAGCATAATATGAATCAGCATCATTCGTATTGATATGTTTATTATTTATGGTACAGAAATATTTATTTTGTTAATTACAAATTATATATAGACATAAACACAGAGTTAGTGTTCAGATACAATATGTAGTGATTCTTCAGTTAAATCAATCAATCAAATGCTGGCCATGGGTCCCACCCGACTTGCGCCACAACACCTGATCCTCTGTCTTCCGTATCCAATCTGTACAGCAGCCGTTTTCTGGTCTCTGTCTTCAGGTCGCCCGTTATTCTGGCTGGGGGCCGTCCCACTATCAGTTCGCCGATTCGGTTTTCATTCAGGCACTTGTCCAACGTCCTTCGACAGACACGGCTAGGCTGCTGCCACTTCAACTTGCCAATTCTGCAAGATATGTCGGTGTCTTCAGCATAAACGTAAGACGTGCTCATTTAAAATGGGAATTCCTTCCCCCAGACTTGCTATAGAAGAAAGATTAGTTATAACATTTAGAAAGCAACGTGTAGCAGAGAAATTACTTAAGATTTGGCGTATATCTTAACATCACCATCAACATCATCGTATCAGCCAAAGGATGTCCACTGTTGAACAAAGGCCTCCCCCATAGATTTCCACAACTGTGTCGTCTTTGGAGAGAATGCGCCAGTACTCACCACGCTTAGCAGGCGAGTAGCTGAGCGCAGTATGGCTGCTCTTTTGTTTTTTTCGTTATACAGAAGGGACGCTGCTGCTCATCTCTCTAGTTTAAGAGTCCCTTAGTCGCCTATGACATCCGCGGGAGGAGATGGAGTAGTGCTATATTTTTAATCCAGACGCCACACGAAGCAGTTACCCAAGTTAAGAGTCCAAGTTCTAGAAACCAGCTAACATAAGTTCTTGCGATTACACGTCTTTCACGAGACAATCTTCTTCTTACTTAATTTACTCAAATTATCATTTTTGTTTTACACAAGAAGCGAAAACCGGGTTTCTTCAAACTTTTGTGCATGGTTATTGACTTTCATAACAACTTAGAGTAAAAATTTATGAACACTGCATTCCGAATTAGCCTCTTTGTTTAGGCTCGAACGTGCGATATTTTAAGTGGACCATTTGGCCTTTGTGGTTTTGGAGACAATGATGAGAATATCAACATAATAGTTGCGATTGGTCTGGGCTGTACGCAATAACGGGTACTTGAATGTTAAATTTTGGAAGCTGCATTTGGAAAGTATTACCTACCTTCTGGGTATGAAAAATATTGATGTGTTACAGTTTACTTTTACGGAAACTTTGCTGTCGTTGGCATATAAAGTTTCAGAATTTATTTTTGATTTCTCTTTTCACCCTTTTAGTTAATATTCATATTATTTTTAAACTTTTGTTTCTTAATTTCTTCGTTTGTCACTTATACCTTGGTTGAATTTCGAATAAAATTGAGCTTGATTTCCATAGTAAGTAGATGTAGACTGAATAAACCCTTTATCGCTTATTAATCACATTCTGCAATATAGCTTGTAATGCTTTACCATTGTTTGTGGTATCTAAGAAAATGTCGCATTTCATCAAGACGTTATCGTCAATATTACATTACTATTTCCGTTTCAAAATTGAGACGTTAGATATATCACATTATTTATTAGAATCTGTAGACAACGTTTTGTCCAGTATTGAAATCTCAGCGGGTTTACTAAATACGTCGTTAGCACAGACTACCAGCGTGGCACAAATAAATCTTGTTTTGTGATCAGAGTTCCTATTCCTATTATATTCAATGCTTATTTATTCAACCTGTTCATGTTTGTTTGAATGATTTCATTTGAAGTCACTCCCAACTGCCCACGCGCAGTGAAAGCCGAAAAAGAAACTACTATTCTTTTATTTTTTGTACCGTGTTATTCGTCCTCTACATAACACCAATCGTTGTACACATAAATCGATTTTGTATACAGTTACATCGATTACGAAAGATTGGATCGAGTTGCGATTTTAAGTCATTCGGGTGGCCCAATTTTCCGTAAATGGGTAACGAGGTATGTGTTCAGTGTGATGAATTGCTTTTGTTTTGGGTAGCACGTAAAAGTATTTTTTATGAATGCTGGAGAAGATTTGAGGGTCAATACTCAACTATATTGAATTAAAATTGTAAAAGACCTGGCTAAGGTTGATAATGTATGCATCGGCTCAATTGTTTTATTTCGTGTTTCTGTGTTGTGATCATATAAATATTACTTTCTTTCTTTTGTTCTGTGTTATCGTGAGATATGCGAGACCAGTTTCAGGTTTAACAGTTAAACCTAAATTTTTATGTATGATACGAAATTTTGTCTCCACATTTTTGGTTCAAAAACAAAAAGAAACTCGTTAATATATTTATGATCGATCAGGCTTTGATGCCTATTCAAATCAGTTGCTAGCAAGTTTATAGAGACGTGGCGTAACACACGGGAACTAGACCGATGAAGATTAACATGATCGATATCGATAATCGATAATCAAAAACCAGTCATAAAACCAACACTTTCATAATTGGTAATTGCATTTTAGGCGCTAAAAATATGATTCCCAGTAAAATTGGATATAAAAGCTTCAATTAATCCGAAATGATAAAATATTCCACATTTTGTTCATAAAGCCTTAATTATTTTAATTAACTTACATTTCTCTTAATTGTGTCATGCATGTTGAGGTGTTTCAGATAATTGTACCAATTAAATCATTCCTTAAATGTTTTACTGAGTCATTTATTTTATATCAATATGCAGAACTAAGTTAAGTAGTTTAGTAAGAGTGTAGTAAGAGTTTATTAGTTTATGGAGCTAGTAGGCCATAGACTTGAATTAGGTAATGAAGGATTCTGAGTGTACATTACGAATGATTTTACTTACGGACCTAAATCAAAAAGACGTTGTATGTTAAGTATAATATTCAACTTGTATGTACTATGCACCAATATAGTTAAGTTATTATCTTTCTTGTAGGATTGTTGTTACCTAATAGCATTAGTATAGTGATATGTAAACCAGTATTATAACATTTCAGCAAAAATAAAACTGATAAAAGCGTTAAGTCGAAGCAAGTTCCGACAGCGAATGTAATAATATGGCATTACCGGAGATGGAGTAAGTTTTATTTTGGTCAAACAACAATCTGTATTTAATCATCACCGCCACGACGCACACGATTTATTCAAGTGTAGTTATGGCTACAAGCAACATACACTTGCTTACAAAGAAAGCAAAATAATTTACTCGGGCGCCATCGGCAGCCCTGGAGAGACCATTATACAACTTTATGCACACTTGCCCGGTTTTACAGCTTTGACATCGGCCGGGAGTTTACGACCGGTGTCTTAAACCATTCAACCCTATTCCTATTAATTTTATGACGTAACTGTCGTACCACCAAAATTATTGTCCAATAAGTGAGTCACGTGGACCAGTTTCCACACCCACTTTGCGCCTACGCAGCGCACCGAAACGTTGACATCACTTATGCAAGGGTTGTTATGCTACATTTTTAATTTTTGTGGTGTTTTAGTGCATACATAGGTTTCTTGGCTTGGACTTCCGAAGGTTTTTAAGTATATTACTTGATACTTGAATAATTTTGATACTGGTTTGGTTTGTGGTTGTTAGTGTAATTTTTTTCCTTTTTTTGTTTCTCTTACGTATTATGGATTGATTGTATGTATATGAAAAAAGTAAGCTTTTGTCAATGCTTAATTTTGTTTAGTGGCCTTTGCTTTAAGTGTACGTAGAGTACTATCATCAATACGTCCTCTGTTGAAAATTGACCTCCCAATGACCGCAACATCAAACGGTGGTATTGCCTTAATCACCATGCATGGCAGGTGGTGGTGATTGCAGTATCCTGTTTTTAGTATGGAGATCCAAACAATGTCCTCTTGAAATAATACCTTTGCCACCTTTTACTACAACCATGGGTGGTTTATGACTACGGTTACTACGCCCGTTGTTGCACATCAAGGGCATTTTAATTTTAAAACTATTGTTTAACATTGAGTACACATATTTATGAGCTTAAGTTTTGATATTTGAATCGTCAAGTTGATGCTGTTAAGCTGTAAGTTTGCAATTTGTAGGTCCGTTAGCTTTTCGTCAACTACGTATGCGTCAAGAAACGCCCTAACTAAACAAATGATGACGGCACGGTTGGTGCAGTGGCTGATACAGTCGGCTGCTGCGCTTCGGGTCGTGGTTTCGATTCCTACTCGAAACAAATATTTGTATGATCTGCAGGTAGTTGTTTCGGGTCTGAGTGTATTGTATGTGGAATTCATGTCTTTAAACGCACCCACGACACAGGAGAAATCCTAGTGTAGGGCAACGTTGAAAAAATAAAATACAGGTACTATTTTGTGTTTTAACTGTTAAACATTTGTTCTTTTGACAATAGATTAATGCTACGGATTCATGTACCATTAATGTTTAGTCGTTTATTGGACAGTGTTTCAGACCAAGTCCTCTAATCTGCTTTCATCAACATTAAAACTTCATCCAGAACTACATAGTTCACTACTAGTTGAGGAGTCAAGTGAGTGTGGCGTGATTCAATTTTCTTGTTTATGCAATAAATTCATGACAATCTCATCATATCGGCCATGTCTACGTCCACTGCTGAACAAAGGCCTCCATAGATTTTCACAACTGTGTCATCATTTTGGGGGGTATGTGCCAATACTCACCACGCTTGGCAGGCGGGTTGGAGAGCGCAGTATAATAAATGGTAGCCGTTTTACAGAATGGACGCTGCTGCCCATCCTTCTGGTTTAGATTCCCTTAGTCGCCTTTTACGACACCCACGGGATGAAATGGGGTGGTGGCATTCTGAGCCGGCACCACACAACCTATGATTACTTTATAAATTGATCATATTCTCTGAACGTCTGAGTGTAATTTGTTCATTCTAGAATGCATAATCATTTCTTTGGTTTTTATTTTGCTCCATTATAAAGAAATCTTTGGCAAATGATTCCTATCTACATGGAGAAGGCTTATATTGGCCCCACTAAGTTTTCATTGTGCTGTTTTAGCATGTTTAACCTTAGTTATGATTTTTTTTTCTTAATTTGTTTTACCTACATACGAAATTTATACGATATTTTCTCTTTGTATCTCGATTTCTAGTGATGATTTCAAGTGTCGTGCGATAGGTGTTATATTTTTCAATGGTTATTTGTATTTTTATGATTGAGTGAATAACACTCATGTTTATTCGATCATAATTTGCGTTGGTATTGTTCAAACCGACATCCAACAATGAACCAGATCACAGGAAACTATCGTTAATCAAATTACTAACCACAACCATTGTTTTCAATTTCACTGTCCATCTTTGTTTAGCCTCAGCAGATCGACCACAACAATATGCTATCTAAACAAATATTTAATTGGTATTGCTAATTGCTGACTCGCTTCTATTGTTCACTTGGCGATTCTTTCTCACAATTGCCATTGTGGTTAGACAATGTTGGGAGCTGACCCCAAGGATCTTGATGCAACGACTTTTTGTTACTATAGGAAGCGATGGGTTCTTAGAACGTTGCATTTAGATGTAGTGCTTGGTAATCAAGAACACGAGAAGAATATTATATAACCTATACGTATGCATTTTTTCACTCAAAAGAATGGGACATCAGCTGGCTGTCTTTGAATTATATTTTAATGTGTTAAACTGACTCCAGTCCCTGATTTCTCCCCTTATTTTATGTTTAATGGTAATTGGCCTTTCAATCAATACAACTTTTATTTCTTGTTTCAGATGTACGAGAAGGAATAATAATTTGAGTAATGCGAACACTCCGGTGTCATAATTTCTGCGTAAGTATAATTTTATGTAACATCCATTATACGCGGTTCTCGATTCGTTTTCAATTCGACGCGCGTAGTTAACGGGCTTTGAACTGGTGGACCGTACTGCTTGATCTATGTTGATGTTAGCAAAAAGATAACTTAGATTAGAACTTGAATTTATGTGAAAAGTATCCGAGATTACCTTTTCTCGTATTTACAACTTAATTAAATGTTGGAAATACGTTATGATCGGACTTTTGATAAACTAATGATTGGTTAAAAGTTCAAGGAACTCATGCAGTATGTTCTTGGTCAAGAATTTTCCACTTGATCATAACGGGTTGTTTGTTTTTTGTTTTTATATGCTTCATTGTTAAGCTTTTTATTGGGTGAGTTTTGTGCGTTAACATGAGTTATTTGTGTATGAACTCAATTACGAGGCCTGTGCTCAAAAGAGAGTCGAAGTTTACTTTCAGATAAATTGATGATGAAATCCTATATTCTCATCCATAGATATGGAAATGCGATACTTACATATGAAGAAACATTAGTGATGTTCAATAAAAGTTAATAGGTACAATTATAGAAAATTTAGATTTTTTATTATTCGTAATAAAAATATTTTTAATAGAGCCACGCTATTCCTGTTTAAAACGGTGATATAATAGCTAACTGCAGTTTCCTTTAGAAATCAAGTTATATTGCATTCAGGTTATGACCATGAAATTTGATGAAGTCTGATCTATAAAGATTATTGGGGATTGAATGTAAAGATGTGAGCGTGTGACATTGATTTTGACATTAATGATTAAATTTTATTGATACAATCGCCTTTACGGGTCGCTCACCTTCACAAGGCGGCTTTGGCAAAGAATGTATTATTTTCAATGTTATTCGAATACATACTTGAAAGAATAACTTAATTGGCCACAGATTTTTGTACTGAATTGTTGTCTTTGATATCAAAGAAATATATACTATAATTTCTGTGGCAAAATCCCCCTAAAATGATAGCACAATTGTGGAAATCTATGGCAGAGGCCTTTGTTCAGCAGTGGACATCCTTTGAGTGACATAATGATACACTATAATTTCTATTACAGATATAGAATCGCCTAGAAACCAATACATTCTTGATTCGATACACAAAATTCGGTGTATTTAATCGAAATCGGAGCTTTGTCGATAATGTCAATGCTTCTCATTTTGATTTGATTTAATGATATGGATACGGGCTTAAAATTACCTAATTAAAAATGCTTCCACATAACTTAAAGAAACTTATTTATTCATATTCATGAGCTATAAATATTTGTTGCGAACTGTAAGCTATTTAATTTAACTATCGGCAATTCATTTAATGGCTTCTGTTTACTTAAAATTATTGCTAAATAAATAATTGGTTTTAACCGTTATTGTACAAGATAGCTATTGTTAAACCAAGCCCTACCTACCTACTTTAATGTCACGATATCGTGACGATCTCATATAGAATCGTTAAATTAATTTATGTGCTGGTTGACGATATATTGAAATGTTATTACAAGCCTACAGAGTTATCATCATTTCGGCCGAATGAAGTCCACTGCTGGACACAGGCCTCCCCCAAAGATCACCACAGCGACCGATATGGATGTGCTGTGGGCTCGTTGGGGGGTTTTGCCATAATCACCACGCTTGGCAGGCGGGTTGGCGATCGCAGTTGAGTTGTTAATGTACTCGAAGGACGCTGCTACCCATCCTCCAGCTAATCCCTTGGTCGACTTTTACGACACCCATGGGAGGAGATGGGGTGGTGGCATTCTGAGCCGGCACCACACGGCTCAGAGTTATAGAGAGATTTATTTCATCATCATCATATCAGCCAAAAGACCTCCACTGCTGAACAAAGGCCTCCTCCACAGATTTCCACAATGAGCGGTTACATGCTACCCGCATCCAATGACTCCCAGCGACATTCACCAAGTCGTCTGTCCTCCTCGTTGGAGGTCGTCCCACGCTGCGTTTTCCGGTGCGCGGTCTCCACTCTAGAACCTTTTTACCCCAACGGCCATCAGTTCTACGAGCAATGTCTTGTCGAGATTTATCTAATAATATTATATTTGTATGTATGTTACGTGTATAGGCTTCAACATTTCTTGTACCGACTTCTGTGACATGTGAGACATCCTATGCAGCGCATTTCAAATATTCATTAACCTGCGCTCTGGTGGGAACATAAGACAATCTTCAGGTGCCCCTTTCACTCTCCCCACCCGAGATGTGCTCTGGGTAATTTACAGTCACCCTCTTTAGAAATGTATCCATAGGCGCGACACCACTGGGCGGCTCCGGAGCGTTCGTTCTCGAGATCCCGGAGTCGGGTGTGTGGTGTCCCCAATATTCCAATTTCAAGACGGTATGTAGGCAGAGCTGACAGCTGTACTTTAGCAATAGTATTTACCAATGCTTTGCTTTTATACATTATCTGTCTCCGCTTCCTCGCTATACCAGTTGAAAATGCAACCAATTAAACCCGATTAGAATTCTTTTAAGTAATATTAAAATGCAACAGCAGTGATGTTGCATAAGCATTGTTTGCAAAACACGAACAACAAATTCCGCTCCAGTTCAAGATTAATCTAGGGCTATAAAACTGGTGGTTTTATTGATTACTCAGTTTGTGCAAGTGAAAACATTATCAGGGCACTTTAACAACTTGTCCTGTTCAACAATTTGTATGAATTTATGAAGCTTGTCATATTTTTCGAGGCTAGCTCTTTTTTTTTCAAACGAATGATGTCCACTACTGTACATTGTCCTTACCCAAAGATCGCCACCGACCCAGTCTGGGTTTGTGTTGTGTACACACGGGTACAGAGCAAGCTATAAATTGCCAGTATAAACTGAACACGGATTTCACGGAAAATCTATTCAAGCGAGATCAGCTTATACTAGTTATGTATAGCTTTACATGTAGCCGTGCATACTAATTGGAGGGTGAGGGTGTGCTAATAACAACATACTACGATCACTAATCCGCCTGCCAAGCGTGGTTACTATGGCAATAGCTTATAACCGCTCCTTGTAGTGACCCAAGCCCATGTGCAGCACTGGGCTGATTTGTGTGTCTATGAGATTTAGGAAAGCCTAAGTCCTGTACTCTACTTATTAAATTTCAGTACAAAACTTCAACAGTCCACATCTACAATTCTACACCTAAAACGAACTGAATCGGACGATTTATAAATAATTA
Organism: Diloba caeruleocephala; assembly: GCA_947459985.1. Taxonomy (NCBI): domain Eukaryota; kingdom Metazoa; phylum Arthropoda; class Insecta; order Lepidoptera; family Noctuidae; genus Diloba; species Diloba caeruleocephala. Next base: position 8,983,438 of record OX381617.1, on the reverse strand, counting down.
GAGGATAGTAACGATGGATAAACAGGTGAACCCACGGCTGCATGTCAAGCTATATATTCCCAGTATAACATGATGTCTCATTGTACTGAAAGCCTATAAAATTGCTTGATATGTAACCGTGTGTACTGTGCATGCTTTTGCTTAATATGTCACAACCTAATATGGTCTTCAAGCAAAAGTAATAAACGGACATCGAAATAACAACAATAAAGAAACTGCATAAATAACGCCAGCAATTTACTTAACAATTTTATTGCAATCTTTATAGTAATTCGATTCAACTGCAATCCCATAACGAAATCGATTCATTAGAACGACGCCCACCTACGTCGACCGAAAATCGCTCTTTGTGTTGTAATATTGTAATTATGCTAACGATTTGTTAAGTAAACTATATTTTGCATCAATTTAGATAATTCTACTTAGCGTGACTACTGAATTTGTTAATATTATGCCCAATAGCTAGCTTTAGGCCTGCAATACTTTATGATTTTATATTGCTTAGTTTAATGGTAATTTGGAAGCTACATTCTACAGGCATTTGTCTATCGTTAAAGTCATTATTTAATGATAAATGATGTGACAGTATTTAGGAAACACTTCAACTCTGAGAAGAAATACCGAGACGACCACAAAAAGTGCCGTTTTAAAATCCAGACATATTACATTATATTATTTGATTTTTATCCATGCCCCATTCATGGTTTCTCCAGTACCGTGGGTACAGTTTATAGACATAAATCACACATGCAAAAACACGCAGACCAGAGGGCCAATTCTCGTAATTTACAAATGTTCAAAATATAATTCCGATCTAGTCTCAATGTCATAAATGTCACAAATGGTATTCTCCTAAACTAACAAACAACGTCAAATGTGAACTTACACTGTGATGAGATCGAAAATAGATCGAAACTTGATCGAAGTGATATCGGGATTCTGCTAACATTTCGAACTGTCACATGTACTAAATTGTCATTAAATGAACGTCAAAATTGAGATCGAAATGAGACTAGACCGAGATTATACCGAAATCCGACTGAACCTTAAGAGTAGCAGAATACCATTTTTTCGGTCAATTCATAATTTAATCTCAGTTCGGTCAAGTTTCAGTCATAGTGCAAATTAATTGCGAGAATTGGTCTTCTGGAACAAATTTCTGTACATTATCATACAAATATTTATACCACGCGGGGATCGAACTCACGACCAGTAGTGCAGAGAGCCTTTCGCTTAGCAATGGCCTGATGGTGGCGCCTGGGTATATACCCATGGATATATATATCTGGGTGTATATATCACTATAATGTAATATAATATGGGTATATATGTCACTGGGTATATATACATCTCTTTACAGTCACCAGAAAGGGTATACAATACGGTACAAGAGAATTGCTGTTTACTTAAAAGAATAAACATTAAAACGCATTTTATACAAAACAACATTCACTAACGTCAGAATGATGATGCCTGAATATAATTATGATCATCACAAAAACAGCGTCTGGCTGGCTGACGTTCACACTTTAACCTTTCCTATTTCATTTTGAATGTTCAATTAAATGTATTACGTAGATTGATAGGTGGTTTAGCTAATGATTTCTTTTCGCAACTGATTACGAAAGCGATAGAAGCATTACAGTAACTACTTAATATAAATGTATGTGTTTATGTTGTCTCAATCATACATACATACGCGATGGTGTGAGTTTTGGAAACTGATGTGCCAGATAGCAGTTTTTCTTCGTTTCGGCATGGGTTACACTAATATCATATGGAAATAACCAAGCCGTGGTGAAAAGTTTAGCCAGCCAACCAGGAGGGTAAGAAAGCTGACTGCTCAAAGTGCACAGGACTTAATAAGGGTATCGTCATTGCTGGAGGATCTTTTTATGCATGACAAAGTCAAACTAGTTTTAGTAAATTCCATGTGGTGTCTGGATTAAGAATATAGCACTCCATCTCCTCCCATGGATGTCGTATAAAGCGACTAAGGACCTCTTAACGAGAGGGATGGGCAGCAACGTCCCTTCTGTGGAATAGTGGGCATACTGCGCTTACTAACCCGCCTGCCAAGCGTGGTGATTACTGGCAAATTCCGGCCAAAATGATGACACAATTGTGGAAATATATGCCTTTGTTCAGCAGTGGACGTCCTTTAGACTGATATGTTGAGCTAGTATATGCTGTTTATGTATAAAATACTACAAAATAGATTTATTTCGGTAACCAAACTCGTAGAACAGTGCAAAACTTTTCCAAATTGGCGGTAAGAAATAAAAAGTCCCTACGAATTATTAAGATTGAAATCGTCACAAATATCTACACAAAAGGTAATAAACTTGAATTACGTGGCTTTATTTTTCACATTCATGAACAAAGGAAGCGCATGCACCTGTCTTCCTTAGCCGGTGCGTATGCGCACAGCAGTAGTGGCATGTGTGATCTGATTACACGTAAAAAAGGGTTGGTTTGTGAAAAAATGTTTTTTGTTATGAAGTCGTTTAAGTGCTCAGATGAAGTTATCATATCATATCCGTTGGCAATTTTATCCAGTAAAACTGTTTATGATTTTGGTACCTAAATAAATCTTCTGTTACTTTCTCCAAGTATTTTCTTTACGGACTTTCGAGAAATCTGATAAAGTTGTCTTTGTATTATGATATGTGATGATGATTTCATATTAAGTTATATGCTTCTTGTTCTTAATTACGGGGCGTATATATTAACTACTTCATTATTTGAAGTTCGTTTTTTTTAAACGTTGCCCCACACTAGCATTTCTCCTGTGTCATGGGTGAAAATTCTGAAACATAATAAATATCAAATTAATAAATTAAATCAGCTGAGTATAGAGACGTGTATACTCTGTAGAGCACTTATGAAGCTTAAACATTTTCAACTAGATTACGATAAAGGTGCTCATTGCACATTATTACCTTAAATTTCGTAGTTGGTACTTCAGTGAGCAAGTACCGCTTGCACCCAACACGGCCTTTCCGTTTCGTCACAGCCACATTCCTGAACCGCAGATCTAGTGTAGGGCTGTCGGCTTTTATTTAGGGAAAGTTTTAGTCTTGGTTGCAGGTTAATGTTTAGACTCGTGCTGAGCAGTGGAGCCGTCGCCCGAAAAGAAACAGGCCGGAGAAGACGGCGCGTGTTCTGCGTCCACCTCTTTGAAGGTATGTGCGGCCGACCAGGTCGCACAGAGACGGGGCCCGTCAATCAGTGACGGGTCGATACCTGCCGGGGGTGCGGTCTATGCTGACAAAGCGAACACCTCACCCGTTTGAGGTAAGTGGAAGGGCATTATGGGGTTTTAGCCGGTAAGAGACCGGTACGCCCCTCCGCCCTTCCCAAGGTAGAGGAAGCCCATGAAGATTTCCCCACGACAAAAAAGGTCTTAACTGCGTAGACTTCTCATAAATAGTTATAAAGCAATTTTGGCGATTACATTCAAAGAGTATCCATGGAGTTTCTTGGCGCCTCTTCTCCATATGACCAACCAGTTGGAACCGTGCAAATTCATAATTTTAATAAGTGCTTCATTTCGGCCGAATGAAATCCACTGCTGGACACGGGCCTCCCCTAAAGATCACCACAACGACTGATATGGTGTGTTGTGTGTTCATTGGGGGGTCTTGCCATAATCGCCACGCTTGGCAGACGGGTTACTCGGAGGACGCTGCTGCCCATCCTCCGGTTAATCCCTTAGTCGACTTTTACGACACCCACGGGATGAAATGGGGTGGAGGCATTCTGAACCGGCACCACACGGCAAATAAGTGCTTGTAATTGGTTTATCTAATATAGTCAATTTGACCATTGACTTGTCTGGTTCACTATATATTATTTTTTTACAAATCCCTCTTGATATACGTCTTGTTTTGCTCTGCCTGTTGGACATCAACGGGATGTGACGGTGAAGCCACATCAAGACGATACGAAATAACATATTATAACCTATAATAATAATACAAGCCCTTACGTTTTACTTCGAGTGCCAGCCCTAATCCAGCGTCGACTTGTCTCAGCATGCCGACAAACATGTTGATTTATGTGCCATGTTATTCTAGTTTTGGGAACTTCCAATTAAAGTAAGACGAATTAGTGTATAAGATTGAAGGTGCGTGTTGACTGTAAATAAATTTGGTAGTGGTCTTACTACCAATCCATCGATCGTTGGAGTTTTAACAGAATTTTAGGCGGCACTGCTGCGCCAGCAGCTAAGCAGTTAACTTTCTGCGCTACTTGCTACGAGTTTAATTCTAGCACGGAATACTTAAATATTTGTATGATCTAACAAATAGCTTTTTCGGGTGTGGGTGTTTGTACATGTGAGATGCGCCTATGTCTGTAAACTGTACTCACGATACAGGAAAAATCTAAGTGAGAAGGTCAATTTTCATAAAAAGTTTTTAATATATTGTATATCATGTGATGTCCGTCCATACTTTTAGATCTTGCATTAAAATGTTACGCAGCAGTTTAATATTCAACACCATGAAAGAAATGACCTGAAGTTGATCGCGCTGTTGGGTCACTTAGAGATGGTTGTAATTTTGTCAGTATCCCTAAAACACTACGAAATCACCATCATATCAGCTATGAGCGTCCACTGCTGAACAAAGGCTTCCCCCATAGTTGACTGGTTACATGTCGTCATGTAGACACCATATGTATACATTTTCGGAAGAAGCACCTACATAATGCGTAAAGTCGAATAAAATCATATCGAAAGTTTGATTTGTATGCTTCATGACAGAATATACAAATTTATTCATTTTATTATAAAACAATTTTAAACGGATTAAATCGCGTGTATTATTGATTTTTGTCTTTCCTGACATTTCGAACACTTTGCAGGGTTCGTGGTCGCAGGATGACTAAATTCCTTTTAAATGACGACAGCTTCTTTAGGCTTCGTTTTATTTATTATTTTTACTATTCAATTTAGATTTTTGCGTTGGCTTTCTGCGTTACGGGTCGCGGGTTCGATTCCCGTACGGAACAATTATTTGGATAATCTATAGGTAGTTCTTCCGGGTCTTGCTCTTCGTGCAGGTGAGATTAATGTCTGTAAACTGTACTCACAATACAGGAGAAATAATAGTATGGGACGTCGTTTCAAAAAACACTTTCTGAAATAATAATTATCATCCTGCGACCACGAATGCTGCAAAGTGTTGCTGACGTCAGTAAAAACAAAAATCTATAATGTGCGCGATGTAATCCGATCAAAAGTGTTTTATTGTAATAATTATTGATATCACAGTGGATGTGTAGCCACGAGACACTTATGTATTATATTATGTACCAAGTTCAATTGCAAATCTAGAAGATTACTAGTTTTATTTTTTGTGAAATGCAAAATATCAATTTTTTCCGAGTATAATTATGCCTACAGAGCACGCCATTGCATTGTCACGAAATTTTAAACACGACATGCAATCCGATTAAGTATATGATGTAAGATATAAATAACTTCCCAGTATGAACTTTTTCTTGCTACTGGCAGCTGGTTAAGATCACTGATCCAGTGACCCGTTCCACTCACTAGTAGTTTAACCACAGCTCCGTATTAAACAACTTCTAAATCGAAAAAACCATAGTTATCTATTACACCGAATTTAATAACAAAAAATATAGAAACGAGAAGTTACGGTCACTTTTTGCATACAAAAACTTGTGCATCGAAGTCGGTTCGCTCTATTTCATGTGAATTTCGGAAATGGGGCGAAAGCGAAATTGTACGTGATGTTAGGGTTGATACTCTGAAAGATCGAAAACGTATGTATTGCTAAACAATGGTTAGTAGAACAATGAATGGTGACAATCCAAATAATCATCACGCTTGATAACAGACTGGTGATGGCAGTATGATATTATAGCTGTTACCCGGGACTTCGTCCGCGTCCTAAGGATAACAACGACATAATCTACCTCCATGCCAAATTTCATTAGAATATTTTCAGCCGTTACGGTGCGATGTAGCCTCAAACATACGGACTTGGACGTTTATAATAGTATAGTAAGATAATAGCATGGTTGCTGCTGTCCTACATTTGATGGCATGGTTGGCGCAGTAGCTGCACAATTGACTGTACTACGACAATCTGAGTCGCAGGTTTAAATCCTGCGCAGAAAAAAATTGTATGGCCTATATGAAGCCCCGGGCTTGGTGTTTTGCATGTAACATTTATGAATGTAAGCTGTACATGCGATACGGATCCTAGTGTGGGTTCCATCGTTCAATAAGAAAAAAAACGTACGTTGGGAACTAGGGTTGTGCCTTGCTGGGCCTTGGGAGTTGTAAAAGTCGATCATCTATGGGTGAGGCCTTTGTTCAGCAGTGGGCGTTCTTTGTCTGATATGATGATGATAATGACCCAGACGTAGAACAAATATTTTATTCCGAAGATCGAACCTAAGTCCAGTAGAGCCATAAACCAAACTCACAGGAACTACAAAAATCCAGTCTACGTAATTTACAAAAGGTCTATAATCACAATGGTTAACTAACGCACAGAAGATGTTAATAGTAGGTACTTTGTTAATAACCGCTAATTACTTCGCATTAAGATTAGCATAATGCACTTTAGGCTGCCTCTTAGCAATACAATACTTACCGTTGTTTCATAAAATATAATTTGACAGCCCTGTATTCAATTTACTCTTGAACAAAATGCAGTAGATTTTGTATGTTTACCAATAGTACATAAACCACAAGTTATCATTATTTATTTGTTTCGGAAGTTTTAGTATCATTAATAATTCTGTGGTGACGTATAAAAAGGTGGCACCATTTTGAATCGTTAAATCACTAAATTGGACAATCAGAATAACAACTAACAGATTTATTTTCGTAGGATTAATAGGCACTGAGTGCGGGTACCCCGTGTTGCAAGCGTCTACCGTACAATACGCTTGTTTGATACCTGTGGTTTTAAAAAATAAACACTTTTTAAACACAGAAAAATTAATTTTTATTTCCCAATGAACCGAAGCTTAGATATAAACAATCACATGTTCAAACGAAATTACAAACATCAAACATTATCGAATAACAAAATTTAATAAGAGAAAAGAAAATATCTACGATACGGACAGCTTTATGAAACGTGTAATCAAAAGTCAATATTTCTATATGAATATTTACGAGCTGTCGTTTTCTAACAAAAGAGGAAGATTAAGATAATTAGATGTTAAGAAACAACCGAGTACAGTCGACCAAATAGTTTTTGAGCTCGTCAATTTATCTAAGTGACAAAGCTCTTTCAATATTTTCTGATACGCCTACTATACGTCACTCAAAGAGATGTTGCTAACTGTAGAAATGTTATGCGCCATGTATCATCGTGTATTTATCTATAAGAATTTTAGAGGCGTACGGTAAAAATATTCACTACAAACCTATACATTAATATTGACACCTAATACATTTACCATAAACAGAGACAATCATATTCTCGATAGGATCACGGGGCCAACAGAACTCAGTGTTCGGGACTTCTCATTTGTGGTACATGCCTTCTAAATGCCACGTTTTGTTTTATAAATGTAGAAAGTTTTTGGCTACTACGTTATCACATTGTTTGCCGAAGGGCAATAAAGTGGCCCCACTGAAGACTTTTGGTTCGGATTTTGTAGCGCATTATAATAAAACACTTATAAACGGATTACATCGCGTAGGTATATTATAGATTTTGGTTTTTCCTGACGTTTCGAACACTGCAGTGTTTGTGGTCGCAAGATGACTATGGTGACAGGCATCATTACAGATTTTTATCTACCGTACCGTAATTAAAAATTGTTTCAATGCACTGATTACTGAATCACTCTTACTGTCTTGATATTTTTTAGTGTGGTCTGAAGTTTGGGTCTTTATTAAGGAAGTCTTTATTATTTTAATAACAGGATTCAAACTGGTAGAACCTGCCAACCATCTTCTATATTCAAGTTAGGATGTTTTTTTATTCCAATAGCCTTCTTGATCAAATCGAAGAAAACCATTAGGTTATATAAGGTTGTATGAGGCATCTTCACACACTGAAGACTTTGTGGAGCGTCTATGATCGGCGACAGCTATGTGTTCTTTTATTCGGGTGGCTATACTACGCTTTGTTTGCCCTATCTATGACAACCCACAATCACAGTCAGTCTTGTAGACCCTGTATCTAGTAAAGGAATGTGACACTTCATATTTTGGTTTGAGAAGTTGGCTGATCTTATGCGGCTTGAAGTAAGTTTTTATCGACGCACGCTTTAAGGTACAATCAATAATGTCGGTGACATCCTTAATTAATGCTAAATCAGCAGGTCAGTGATCAACCATGGTGGGTTTCGGGTGGCTTCTGCGATGCGAATGTAGCGCTTTAAATTTTTTACGTTGAAGAACTTCCTTCACATTCTGCTCCCGTGCCAGATGGTCGGCGTTTCAGATGATATGTGTAGAGCATTTTAGAAGAGAAGAGGAATATGGTAAGTAGTGGTCGGCAACAGGCTGAGCTAAAATTACCGCTTACCATCGGTAAATTTTAGGATGTACTCGTATGTTTGTCCACGAGTTTGAGCTAAACATGGAACATTCGGACGACAAATGAGGAATCAAAGACAGAATTCCCGATCCGGAGACGCTTGGCTATGACCAATAATGTCATGCGTCCGACTTATATTGAAGTCTTATAAACATGCAGGATGCGGGATTCAATGTCGTCATATGAGAGTTGCACTTGTAGTGATTTAGACGTCCCTTCAATCATAAGTGAAGCGCATATATTGCACACGTTTAAGGGCGGGCGGTTCTCTTGTTAATTTTAATGCGCGCTGGTTCAAAGTTGCCCATTGTGTGGGGCCAGTTGAGTTTTATGAAGATTGACGCCGCGAAATTTAATGGGCGTTGTACGAAATAAATATCTTATTTGTTACCAATTGTTCGTCGCAAGGAATATTTATGTTTGGCCTATTCGACCTCTTTGTTTCAGTTTGTCTTTCGCCACTGGTCACATTTTAACAAATCTTATTTGTTTTCGAATTACTATGAGCATATATTATTATACTAAGGTACATACGTTTTAAGCTGTAATCTCATAACTCTCTTGGAATTTCAGCAAATAAACATCGAGAAAACTTTGATTTATTGTTGTAGTAAGTTTATATTCAATTATTTTATTAATCATTGAATATAGTGATATTGTATATAGTGATATAGTGATATTCAATGATTAATAAAATAATTGAATATAAACTTACTACAACAATAAATCAAAGTTTTCTAGGTGGCACTGGATTTTATATTGCTTGCAGCAGTAACGTGACTTTAAATGAATGAATGATAGGTGATTATAAATGAAAACAATCAATTATTCGATCGCTCCACTTATTCATTTGTTTCGGTTGGCTAATAAAACAATATAATTGACTGCTAGTAATTACTAAATTACTATTGACAATGTGTCATGGTTCGTCGGATTTCACGAGCCTGAACCCAGTCGCATTTTCGATTGTAACAGCTTTCGTATTGTTTCTATGCGACACAATGATCGAGGAGGTTAGGATGATTGATGTATTCCGTTGGTCAAAGAATTTGGCAATTAAGGGTTGATATCAAGAGGATGGAAGAGGTGGTACCACCCCATCTCCTCCCGTGGGTGTCGTAAAAGTCGACTAAGGGATTGGCTGGAGGATGGGCAGCAGCGTTCTTCGAGTACATTAACAACTCAACTGCGATCGCCAACCCGTCTGCCAAGCGTGGCGATTATGGCAAAACCCCTCAATGAGCCCACAACATACCCATATCGGTTGTTGTGGTGATCTTTGGGGGAGGCAGGTGTCCAGCAGTGGACTTCATTCGGCCCCAACGATATCAAGAGGATCGGCAACATACTCTCGTGTTCTAATAACAGCATACTGCGACGATCACCATACTGCCTGGTAGTGGAGATTATGGCTATATGACCATTGTGAGGCCCATGCTCAGCAGTGGACGATAATGGACTGCGTGGCTATTCTGTAAGCACTCACCATCGAGCTCACTCTAATTCCGCATTGTTAAGAGGGCCTAGCACGAATGTTTTTACGTATAGTAATGTAAACGTATCGCTAATGTGAGTGAATTTTGAATTGAAAATACTTGATTCGCAAATATTTTTAATTTAAACTGAAGACTTTATTCGAACGTATATATGATACGAATTGTGTGTTGTCGTATACATTTAAACGAAAATGCTGTAGGATAGTTATATTTTCGATTCTAAACTGACTCACATTAACGTTACGATACGAATACTTTTTCGCAAGTTGTTCGTGCTTGGGCTACAGAAGTGAGCTCGACGGTAAATTCTTACAGAATACCACCGTTGATGTTTGTGTGTTCGCTCATCTTTGTAATATTAAACATAGTCGACTGTTTACATACAATATCATAATAATGCCAATATTTATCTTGTGGCAACAACAACATATTTCCGGATAGGCGGTTGGTACAGTGGCTGATACAGTCGGCTGGTGCGCTCTGGTTCGCGGATTCGATTCCAGCACGGATTCAATATTTGTATGATCTGCAGGTAGTTATTACGGGTGTTGAAGTATTATGTGTGGAATTTGTGTCTGTAAACGCACCCACGACACGGGGGAAAATCCTAGCGTGGCTTAGGTTTTATAAAATATAAAAAAATACTTCGATATTTTACTTTTTTTATATTTCATTTTGATACTGTTAGTGCATTTAATGTAGTGTTAGGACAAGTACTCCAGTTACAAACGTAAATAAGAATTAATTTCCTTTACATAACTCCATACTTTATCATCATCATCATCACCTTAGCCTATAGCAGTGCACTGCTGGCCATCGGCTTTTCCAATGTCAGGTCATTGAGCACGATCTTATATCTTACTCCGTACTTATATATAAACAATCGCAACAATACATGGGAATTTTAAATTTAAAAGAAATATAATTCCTACTACTTAATCAAATTAAATAATTAAATTATAAATGTATTTATTACCGATAAGCAAATGCGGACGAAACCGCGGGCAGCACTAAACCCCGTATTAAAGAACGAGAAAATATGGAAATGAAATGAATTAAACTAAATTGTAACACTGCTTTATCCAAATATGAATCCTACATAATATGTATGTCCAGCATTTATATTCATAGAATGCAATCTTGACTCAAGTTGCACTGACACTGGCGTTTTGATTCTCGATCTTATAATACGGGCCTTAGTTTCTATCTCTATATTTATGTATCGTTTCATCAGCATTACCTACATTATTAGCAGTCCAATGTAACACTAATTGTAATCTAAAGCCTGATCTATCGTCTAAGAAATTTTACGCTAATCTGTCTACTCGTTTAGGACTTACGAGTGCTCGAGTAGGGTAAGCTTTAGTTACGCATAATTATCTTCTAGATATCGAGTCATTTCAGAGTAGTCGGTTTATATCATTGAATTAGAATAAGCATATCGATGGCTTATATTTATTTCTTCGTGGAGGGTAATTTAGAATTGTTGATTGTAAGGTTGCTACGCAAATAGATATTTTGCTAGGTTATGCGGTATGCACGACTACCTGCGCTATCAGTCAAGACAAACATCAGTACATTGAAAAAAAAAATGGTGTTGGATTTTTATTTCAGGACTTTTATTCAGTATGACAATCCCATCGTAACTTAAACGCAATTAATACTTCTTAAAACCTTAACAACATAAAATAGGAAGAGTTAGAACAAAAATTAACAAGAAAACCATAAAAGCAGATAACAACCTTACTGCACAACTGCTATCAAAATACACAATTGCTAATGTCTAATTTTGTTTTTTGATATAATAATTAGAATCAGGCCCTTCGTCGCTTCGTCTTTAGTTACTCGTCACTAAGCGTTTCGCTACTGTGGTGACTACCATACACTTTAAAAGATAAGATAAAACTATTTTTTATTCATGTAAAACCATATGCAGGCACTATGAATAGTCAAGACTTCAGTTGTTTTAGTTATGGTACCTAAGCTATTTCGTAGTACCTTAAGTTTAGCTTTACCAACATCAATAGCGTGGGAGAGCCTAGCCGTAGTTTTTAGTTGACTACAAGCTCGTAAAAGAGCTGCCTCGACCGGGGAAGTACCACGCCTTCATAGCGCGTTTCGTACGGTGAGTGACGAATATCGAATGCCCCAAAAAATGGCAGACATACAACATTGGGGCCTTCAAGGAAAAGTGTACGTCTGCCACAAACTTCGTCAACACATCAGCAACCGAGGGTTAGACTACACTAGAGGTAGTGTCGTGAATGATTGTAATCGGTGGTGATCGCTTAGGCGACATTTGCCATCTAAGTAAAAACGATTTAAAATCAACGTACTACTTAGGTTTTTTTTTTCCAAAACGTTGCCCCACACTAGGATTTCTCCTGTGTCGTGGGTGTGTTTTACAGACATGAATTCCACATACATTACACCCAGGCCCGAAACAACTACCTGCAGATCATACAAATATTTGTTCCGTGTGGGAATCGAACCCACGACCCGGAGCGCAGCAGCCGACTGTATCAGCCACTGCACCAACCGTGCCGTTGGTTAGAAGTGGTTTATATAAGCCGGTTTTTCAGTGCAGCAAATAATATCTCAGCTCCGCAAAAATCAAGATCACATAACGCTAATATGCTTATGCAGTTTACGTTGCGTAACATTATGGGAAATAATTATATTACGAATATAGCAAGCGTGAGATAAAGGCTTGACTGGAGGTATAGTATGCATCGCGTTCGAGGTCGCACAATAGCCGCTTTCTCATGGACTGAACGGAAAAGAGCTTGATTTGTCCTTTCAAGTGATACATTTGCGGTAGAAAAATTAGAGTTGCCGACATAGCTGAAAGAATAAGTAAGCTGAATAGGCAATGGGCGAGGCATATAGCTTGCAGAACTCATGACCGTTGGAGCAGAAAGGTTCTCGGGTGGAGACCACGCCACGAAGAACGCAACGAGGGACGGCGTCCAACAAGATAGACAGACGACCTGGTTTATACATTGTATAATATACATTTCGTTTGGTTACTGACCAATAAGCGCCTTAATTGGTTCAAACTGTGTCTTCCATCAACTGTTTATTTATGAATTCTGTTGTTTTAATACCCAAAAATAAGATTAAAACGAGTGCGATTGACGTCACAAGTCAGACTTACATACATAAGTTTCAACAACAACTATATGATGATTTTCTCTTGTGACGTATGCAGCTCATGCAAATATCTTCCTGCCGCTTCTATATAACTGTTATGACAAGTATGTGTAGTTAAACTTTACCGTTAACCATGATTCAGCCTCAGGAGAAACTAGATATTTTTGCACGTATATTTCGAGTTTAGATTGGGCATTCGTCTTGCATCCAGACATAAGTACAAATGAACTCAGTACCTTAATTAACCTTTAGTAATAAAATAAATCAATAAATTGTCATTAAAATGTAATTCTCACGGACTTTCAGCATTCTGCCGTATCTTATCCGGCTTCTTATTTTATCGGGATATTTTTGCTTGGATGGAAAATCGGTGTCAAATTTTTGCATTAAATTATTTACAAACTTTTGTGACTAAAGTGACCGGATTTTGAAACGTCTGGACTTTTTGAGAAATGTCCCGCTTTTGGTCGGGACGAAATTTTTAGAAATTATATAGACTTAAATGTATAGAAATATAAATATATTGTACAAAAAGAATGTGACATTATAGCACAGTAAAACGATAGTTCTGGTGCTAATAGTGTGACTCAAATTCGGCTATCGATATCGAGGTCAGAAGTATTAGCACTTTTTATCGACAAACACGCCCGCCCACCTAACTTCCTATAGAAAGCTTAAACAAATACATGAAAGAGAACTTCTAATGAAGCAATTGACAATTAATGATACGTTTATGAGCATAGATAATAAACAACAGGTTTTGATCGGTGTTTAGTTTTAGAAGTTTTCTTTCTCTATCTTTATGAACAAATAAATGATTTCGGACGATGAAAGCATTTTATAAATTATGATGTCAGAATCAATCCATTAAGATAATCGCCGTCCATTGCTGGACATAACTTCTCTCAATTGCCCATAACAGCCGGCCTTCCGCTTTCCACATTCAGGCTACTCCAGCCACCTTCTCTAGGTTGTCGATCTATCTGGCTGGAGGTCACACCCTACGTTTACCGATTCACGTTCTTCACTCAAGGACACGTCTGCTCAAACTATTGGAACTATCACGAACTATCCCTCGTAATAAATAGGATTTGAAATACGACAGTGTGAAAAACGGCTATAATATGCGTCGAACACTCCGCCGCTTATTTCTACAATCTCTGAATCAAATGAAAACAGCACATTAAAGTATATTAACTGTTTATCGGCGCGTTAAGATAGCTAGAATCAACTGGAAACTGGTTGATAATAAGTTTTCTGTGGCCGACGGCCTAGCAATTTGTCACTACTCCTGTGCTATTGCAGTCATTAATCCCCAACACATTATTGCGTCGTTTCAAGCAGGAACATACTTCATGCTGACACTGATTGGAGTTCCATTCACGCGCAAAGCGAAAAGAGCGTGACAACGCAAACATCAAAGCTACAACATTGCAAACAAACAGACAGCCTTTGCAAAAAGGAGCTATGTTTAGATTTGCACCACGTAAGTTATTAGACGCTATGATGAGGGGATATCGACTCTTATAGCTCGACATGTACGCAATAATACCTGTTTTCAACAGACATAAATCATAAAGCAAACACGGAAAACAATTACGAGATAATAACGAACAATTTCACCCGACACATGTTTATGATAACGATCTTTCAATCAATTGTCAATTTGTAAAAAATGTTGGCCTCAATTGCATTTATCGATACTATTACGCAAATGAGGTGCACAGTCATCTGACAAAAAGAAAAGTTATAAAGATTGCGATTACATTAAATGATTGTGATAATAAAGTTCAATCGATTAACAAATACTATTTCTTTCTTCATAACGCGTAGTTAGTGGCCAGCCATGTGACAGAGTAGTTCAAGCCGCCCAAAGGCCTCTGACTTAGCTAAACGACGCTGAAACCTGTCCTCCGAATCAAGAAGATGCTCAGTTCAAATACCATTGCGGTCACTCGTCTATAGACTGACGGCGCTGAGCGTTGCTTAACCTCACCGAACGTTTACCGATTAGTGGGTGCAACTGGCTACGCCTCTTTGCAACTGCTAATTATAATTAAAATGTTTGCGAAGTAAATTTAAAACGTGCAGTTAGTACTACACGCTTCAGGAAGTTCATTCCGATTTTACACACATAAGTTCTATTTGATTACGTCATAATTACTTCGCAATTTCGATTATACCGTTCTAAAAGATAATAACAATGTGTTAACAAATATATTATGTGTTGAAAATGAGCTCATTTATTTATTGTTCAGTGCTATAATAAAAGCTATTACGTTATAGTTATGTCATCATTTCGGCCGAATGAAGTCCACTGCTGGACACAGGCCTCCCCCAAAGATCACCACAACGACCGATATGGAAGTGTTGTGGGCTCATTGGGGGGTTTTGCCATAATCGCCACGCTTGGCAGACGGGTTGGCGATCGCAGTTGAGTTGTTAATGTACTCGAAGGACGCTGCTGCCCATCCTCCGGCTGTATGTTATGTAGTAGTATGTATGTAGTTATGTCAGCCGGTATGTAATTAAAGTTTCTCGTTAACATGTCAATTTTGTTTTAGTTCTTTATTCAGTACTTTGTTTGCACTACAATTGTAAATTAAATGCCATCAACTTAATTAAAGTTTTATTCGTATCAAGAATGCTCAGTCGTTATCCATTTGCTAAGTAACTGCAAACGATAATCGATATAAATTGTTGTGAAATACACCTTATATTTGTCTTTGTTGATGTTCGATCGATAACATCGTTAGAGTTATTTAAAACACTTGCGACGCGTAGGTGAACGCCTCGGAATAGTGGAACAATAAATCGTCTGTCGAGTAGCCACGACAAGACAAGATTATCGATAATTTCGACATACAACACTAGCCCGCTAACATTTTGACTGTTTTATATTTTTATAAACGGAGGAGATTTTTTTTATTATACAAAGAAATGTGAAACTTTTTAATATTAATGTTCGCGAAACACCTGGTCACACTAGCATTCAACTCTTTAAAACTCATAAATAAAAGCTTATGTGATATTTTATAACTGGATAGTAACACTATAGATTACTGGTTCGATGCTCGGACATTGTAAGAACTGGTTCTAGCAAATTATACATGTCGTTTTGTATCCGGTGCCTCTTCTTCGCAATAATTTATAGCATCTGCTTTCTAAACCCCACGGTTAGCTTCGTAGATGCGTACATGTTTTAATTCACTGCTGGCCAGCTGGAAGTTCCTTTATAAATTTTGAAGAGCTACGAGTACATTGTGATTATATTTCTAAGATATTATCGTAAATTCAATAGAATAAGAAGCTATTTGCTGGATTTAGAAAAGAGTCTTGAAAGTTTATTACAAAAATTCTAGAAAGTTATTGTGGAAGACGTTTCTTTAAGAGGGCGTGCACATTTTTTTTATAAAATAAAATGTAGGTTCTATTTAAACAATAACTTAAGATTAATGTGTTATTTTTTTATTTCTTTATAGGCTAGCTAACCTATAGAAAAAAATACATATTTAGCTGTTAAGTTTGTTAAATTTACATTTTTTTTTCTACTATATTTTGTACAGTAGTAAAAAAATTGTTTTGGCACTATGCAAATTCTAGTGACATGAACATACGGTCTATGTTCATGTCACTAGAATTTTTTTATGTTCGCAATTAGTGGTAATTTCTTGTAAAACGGTGGTCAAACGTTCATCGTACGCAGTTTTTCGGAAAAAGAGTTGTGAAAATTGGTGATTTACTGGTTTTATAGAAATTATTTTAAAAATATTTTCGCACTATGTGCAAGAATAGGAATTATTCTATTAAAATCACACACAATTTTAATTAAATTCTCTTTCGTGTTTTCACAATCAGAGAACAAAAACGTCTTGCCTGTCTGTCGATATCAATTTGCAAGACGGCCTCTTAATACATACACATATAAATTTTAATGTAGATTTGCGAAGGATTTTAGGTCACTGGATTTTTATTCAGGACTAGAGGACATTTGCAAAAACGTAAGTAAGGTATTCTAGCTAGACTTCTATTCACACAAGGTCTTGAAATTTTCTCTCCAATTGCTTCTGAAGTCATTAAACACTTAGGAATTAAATTGAAGCTAGAAACCAGAAGCAGGTTTGCACACCTTTTTATAAGGTAAGAATATGGCAAACTAAAATTAACTAGAAACATCCCATGCAACACACGATGCTATACACTAATTGTTACTAATACATATATTTATGCAAATAAATGAATTGAATAGAAAAGGTTTATTTTTAAAAATATAAGAAGGCAAACGAGCTTACAGGTCGCTTAAGCGATCACGGCCGTTCGTAAACATCTGCAACACCAGACAAGTTGCACATATATTGCCGACCTTTAGGGCAGCCATAATTTCGTGAACGCCCCCATGTGGTATGTCTATCATATTTATGGGGGTTAGGCTTCCGGTATTCTTCACTCACCGTACAAAACACTAACAACAATAGTCCATAGCAGCGTCCTTTCTGTGGAACAGCATCCATTCTGCGTTCGCCAACCCGCCTGCCAGGCGGGGTGAGTACTGGCAAATTCCTCCCAAAATGACGACACTGCATGTAACCGCCGTTTTTGGGGGAGGCCTTTGTTCAGCATTGAACGTCTTATTGCCGATGTAATGGAACAAAATATAGGTATACACAATGATAATGTTGCTACTTCACGCTGCGTGGTATTCTGTGACGTACTATCCCGGTCTAGCCAAGCCATTTACGAGCTCAAGTCAACCGATGACTAAAGCCAGGTTCTCCCACTCGAATACAAAACAGATTCAAGTTTGACACTTAATTGACAAATTAACAACACGCTCGAAGACGATAACGAGAACATAAATCAGATATGTTTTACATTTAGCGTTGAAGAAATATAATTGCATAGGCCGCAACTTCTTCAACTCGTAATAAAAATGAATTCACACAGTTGAAGTACGAATTCTTAGTAAGCCCCAGGCTACTGTCAGGCTACTATTTTAGCAATAAAAAGTGGTCGCTTTACTGTTTTATCGCAACTCTTATCTTATACCGAAAAGCATTTTATATCTTTTATCATAAGCGTAGTTATATCATGTCTGGTGTGAGTCTGGAGACGCCGTGTAGTACGTGTTAGATTGTGCGTGTGATGGATATTAAGTCAATGTTAAAATAAGTTTATAATTGTTAGTGATCTCATATCTCTAATAGTAGCATACGCGGCTGTAGACAAAAAATCCTAGACTATTAGAATAGAGCCAACAGCATGATCGGGTTTGTTCGTTCTGTTTCATCTTGAGACTATTGCTTGATAATTTAGCAATAAGTTAGCTACCTATCGGCCATCTTCAGCACCGAAGGGAGGCTCCAGGATATCGAGAACTCACACTGGAGCACCTTTTCTTAACCTTACCTATTTCGGGATAATAACTGGCACTGGTTTTCTAGTATCCTTTGTACGTCCGTTACGTATGTAAATAGTAATTTGTGAAAAGTTAAGTTCCAAATTTCTTTTCTTTGTGTTGTATGTTTTGCGCGTTGGGACGACAGCCTTGTCTCCGAATCTGAATATATTTCTGTAACTTTATTAGAGATACATAATAAGTTGTAATACAGTATATTAATATTATTACAGCAGCTCAATAATCCTAATTTTAAAGCCTATTTACATAATAATGCATATACATATATATTTCTGAGATATTAAATCATAATTCCCAAAGTATATCTCACGTCACTGATTACTCAAGCTTTTAGACTACAGACCACACGTAAACGTTACGTATAAAAGTATATTTATAGATTTATGGCGTTGCAAATCAATTTATCTCGTAGCCTTTTCACCTTGTGATGGCTTCACTCGTAGCCTTTTCGTATCAAACCAATTCACGTTGACATGTTACGTCAGTTCCTTAATTATATATGCATATTAATTTAACTAAGGTTTAATTATAATGATTGGAGTAATTAGCTTGATTAAAATTCTGTTTTCTTTTTTCTGGCTGAGCTTCGATTGGATATTTTAATTTCAATATTTTAATTACATTTATTGCAGGTTTTCACCAAATCTTACGTAGAATAGAATATTATTTATTGTACATCATTTTGAAAACAACTACTATGGATCATTTTATGAACAGTTAATGTACAATATGCGGTCTTATCGCTATTATCTATTTCTTACAGACAACCTTTGGATGGACAAGGAAAAGATGGAAAAAGACAAACGGGATATTCCGTGGTATACTTATTATATTCATATTAACAAATATTCTATGTATCTAGCCGATTAAATAAGTATATAATAATTTTAATTTTGCTATATTAACATATTTTAAATTAATTAGTAATTTGTCGGAAAAAGGTATTTATTGAAATTTTGTTTATATCAGTTCACCGCCCCTTTGGCTAGGCGTAAAATTTAGTGATACAGTAGCTGATACGGTCAGCTGCTACGCTCTGGGTCGCGGGTTCGATTCCCGCACGGAACAAATATTTGTGTGATCTGCAGGTAGTTGTTTCGGCTCTGGGTGTATTGTGTGTGGAATTAGTGTCTGTAATCGCACCCACGATACAGAAGAAATGCTAGTGCGGGGTTTTAAAAAAAAATGAATCATCGGAGGTATATCCTATTTCACGACATAATCTACCTCTATGCCGAATTTCAGCCATTCAGGCGAGATGGAGCCTCAAAAACATTCAGTCTAACAAAATTTTACATTTAAATAATAGTAATTTATTATAATAATACTAAGATTAATATTGCATCAGAAAAAAATGACATTGTTAAACCATCATAGCATTAAAAGTCTGACTTTTGTAAATAGAAAAATAGTTATGAACGTAATATTTTCACAAATTGTACACAGTTTAACAGCTAAGGTAAGGCTTGTAATATAATAGGCTATCTGCTGCCTTATGATATTTTCAAATTCGAGACATAAATATCTATTCAATGCACGAATTAATCTACCAACAAACTCTTTCCCAACACGTTGACTAAACAAAGAAAATCTTACTAGGTTATATAAAACGTAAAAATATATAGCATCTTTAATTATTATTGGAGCAGGAAAGCCTCGATGTCTAACGCGTAAAGCTTGAATTCTTTGTAGCAAAATTACAAGACGGGCCAGTAATGGCGTATCCGTACCAAAGGCTACCTGTTTCTTAGTATAATGACTGGCCTAACTGGTGGTTTGTGTTCAGGAATGTTTAGGAATTCTCTCTACTGTACACTTGGAGCAAATGGCTTCGTGTAACGTTTTAAATTATGATCGAATCGCAATTGTTTCGTTTTGCAGTGTTATTTACTATTATATAAATTTTATTATTCTTATTGAAGTTGATATAATATTGTTACGTAATACAAGAATTATCCGTGTGGTGTCCGGATTAAGAATATAGCACTACTCCATCTCCTCCCGTGGAGGTCGTAAAAGGCGACTAAGGGTCTCTAAACCTGGGCAGCAGCGTCCTTTCTGTGGAACAATAGCCTTTCTGCGCTCACCAACCCGCCTGCCAAGCGTGGTGAGTGTTGGCAAATACCCCCCAAAATGATGACACAGTTGTGGAAATCTATGAGGAAGGCCTTTGTTCAGTAGTGGTCGTTGTATGGCCGGTATGATGATACAAGAATGAATTTCAATGTTTTTTTTTTTGTAAAGTACTATCGATTTTTGTGTAAGCATAATTAAAGTATATTGTAGTAAGTATTTTTCATGCATTATTGTCATTCATTTGATCGTGTAAAGGTTATTTGTCTTTACCTATAGGGTTATAACAATCATCACCATATCCAATATCATACACAGCGTCAGTTTCCTTATTCCAGCAATTTCTGTAGTCGAAACAAAATACTTCACCTTTATTTATGTAGACGTAGGTATTATAAACACAGCTTACACCTCAGCTCAAATCCCGTTTCTATCTTCACGTAATAACACTAATCCTGGCGACTAGAAAATACCCGAGCCGCACCCAACTTTACTTGCCCACGAATTAAACTATTAATCGCATGTACATTGCCGCTTTACATTTACGCACTGATATGTAGTTAGAAGTAAAATGTTAATGGATTGTTACCATAAGCGGAAAGTTTACAATCGTGGTTCGCTTGTATCCTGGGAAAACGGGGTAGCCATATCAGAATCCGTTTGACAGAACAATCGGGTTCAGTTAATATTCATGGGATCTGTCAATTATTTTCTCAAAGGTTCAGCGTATCACTATCTATATTAGAGGTTATTAGTTAGTTAGTTATTAGGATGTTAATTGTAGATTTACTTACTCTACTTTTTTATAAATAAATTTACCAACATATTTAATCTAGAATACCGTTTTTTATCCTAACTTTTTTCGTACCTATATATTGCTCGAGTAAGTTGTTATAGATTGAAGGAAGTTATTATTTCCTAATGAACGCACTTTGTAAATTTTCTGTTTTATGCAAATCGACTGATCTCCAATCGCTGCAACTCTTACTGACAAGGTTCTTTTTCGTATTTTTTATGCTTGCACAGTATTTTAATTGATGAGAAGATGCCTATGAATTTGATATAATGTTTTGAGTCGCCATATTACGAGACAAAGAAATTGAGATCGCGTCTCAGCTCAATTCACTGTCAAATGATATTGTCGCCGTAATAAAAACGACGAAATCTTTACTTCACCAATCTTTTCTTATCAATAAAGCAAATTGTTTCACTATAATCACATTTCGATTTGAAAACTGTTGCTAAACTTGATTAATATTAAAATGCAACAGCGATACATTCTTCATCTTTAACGTCAACTTGCTTCCATAAATCTGCGTTGTTACAAGGCTTGGATAAAGGGAGCTTATTACCTATTCACTATGTTCGGTCATTGTTTTTACCTTTGCCATCTGGCGTTGCTTGGGATACTGCCGCAAACTTTAGGAACCAGTACATACCGGAACTGTCTACTCTGAAATGATTTTTTTTTTATTGTTTAAAAAAACGTTGCCCCACACTAGGATTTCTCCTGTGTCGTGGGTGCGTTTACAGACACAAATTCCACACACAATACACCCAGACCCGGAACAACTACCTGCAGATCGTACAAATATTTGTTCCGTGCGGGAATCGAACCCACGACCCGGTGCGCAGCAGCCGACTGTATCAGCCACTGCACCAACCGTGCCGTCGAATCGTGGTAATGGGGTTTTATCCGTTGCAACATTCAACAGTATAGGAAGAGGGGTTGTGTGTATGCAGAGACGCATCACCAGGGTGATGGTTATTCGATATCCACTAAATAGTATGCTAAATCACCGGTGCTGGGCTGATGTGTACATGATGAACATATTATTTTTGCCTGTACTGTTACATTGATGACATGATTGTATTATAATAAAACACTTTTAAACGGATTCTATCGCGTATATTTTCGCATCCTGCGACCACGAATGCTGCAAAGTATTCGAAACGTCAGGAAAATCAAAAATCTAAAATATACGCGATAGAATCCGTTTAAAAGTGTTTTATTTTAATGTGTAATAATCGCGAAAATCTAAGACATTACTATGATTGTATTACTTAGACATGTTTCACAATTGAGTTTATGATTATGCATCGAGGTTGCTGTTAACCTATTGAAATTTATATAAATTCATATTTGATATTTTGTCGTGTTATATTTTTTGTTGACTGAATAATAATTTCTTGATTATGTCTTAATAGATATTTCGTGTTAATGATACTCTTTTTTTTTATCTTGTTATGTTCCTTTTTGCTGCATTTACCCTCTATCAAAACTATATGTCTATATCTATTCAAATAAAAACAAAACTGCCAACAAAAGTTAAGCACTAGATTTGTTAGTCTTATTCTAACGGGTTTCGGTGGCGATGTTGCAATGATAGCATCTAGATCGCATCTCCTTGCGTGCTGATCCGATCTTCAAGCTCTTGCTTTAATGAGGACTGGTGATTCAGTCTCGTGGGAGTGGTTAGAAGTCGTCCATTTTTATTATACATACGACGTTGCTTTTGTAATAGTTTGCTTATTATGCACATATATCAGCATCACTTTACCTGTGATGTTGTTTTCTAAACGATTTTATGGCGTACCGTTTATGTGTCCGGTATCTGTGAAATCATGGAAGATCAGATATTGTTTTAATCGCTGGAGGCTAGAAGATACTAGGAGTCATGTTACTCATAGTTCAAGTTCAAAAACCGGACAAGTGTAAGTTGAACTCGCGTGGAGAGCGTTCCGTACGATGAACATTTTATCAATCATGTTTTTTTTTAAAGCTCACCCAATTTCGTTCGTCAAATGTAAAGGGAAATTGCTGAATATCTATTATCTCTCTATTGTTCAATTCGATCTTATACCAATAACCTATCCCAAGAACAAACTTAACATTGAAGTTGAAAAATATGTTCTCCCATACATTCCAACCGAAACGTAAGTTTGTACGCACAATATTGAAAGATTTACCATGTTATTTTAATAAAATAGACTTCTTATAGGTTTTCCTGTAATCTATAAGGTAAAGAAATGTTATCTATATTTTTTTGCAAAATTTTAGACTCAGTAGTTTTGGAGTAAATAACTTTAAAACGATATATTTAAAAAAATGTAAAATAAATATATTTGGGACCCACACAACAAGCCCTTCCATCTCATATATACACGGTACAGTTTGCAAAACTTTACCCTTTAATTTTCTATATTGTCCCCCAAAAGTGACCCCTATATTCAAAATTCATTTATTTACGTTACACGTTCGTGTTGGGGTCGCAGAAATCCATATGTGTACCAAATTTGACCTTAATATGTCCAGTAGATTTGAGGCAAATCCGTTGCGACAGACGGACAAACAGAAACACGAGTGATCGGTTCCGTCGTTTTTTCCTTTCGGACGTTCGGAACCCTAAAAAGACACAAAATTCATAAAGTCATTCTGTTTAAAAATGACAAGAGGGAACCAATAACGTGTTAGGAAAAAGGCACATTTTTTTTACATTATTGAATGATTATCATCTTGCAGTCATAAATGTCCTTGACCAGCCCCGTGATGAGCGTTATAGTAATGTTTCAGTTTGTCCTATCGAAAAATTCGATCCAAGTATGAGCAGGGAACACAGACATTTACAAGCTGATAATAGAGTTATGTTTAGTCATTTAAACTGCAGGGACTGAGCTGACTTGTCTCGTCATGAAAATAAAATATAAAAAGCAAGTTAATCCGTGAAATTAGTTTTATTACTTTAAGTAATATTTGCTTAATCATTGTAATCTAGATTTAATGTACCTACCTAAACACAATTTGTGTAATTTTACGAATATTAACTAACCTTGAAAATTTATGTTATATTTCACACAAACTTAGTTTTTATTTAAATTTGTACGCTTTCAGCTTTAATTTTATAAATACAATGTTTCCGATTTATGTCTCTCTTAGGAATGAACGCCTATTTCTAATAACAGTAATCGTTTCTATTTAATCAATAGATACCAGTATCTGTCTCTACACTTGTAATATTTTTTTTAAGTGGCATGGTGCTATACTGTTAATAAAAAAAAACATACTGCTTTATCGTGAACATGTTCATGGGGCTCCTGGCTAAAATAACTACTGCACCGATATTTCTTGAACAGGTGGACGGTGTTTAGATTTACACATCTTAAGCCGATGGCTTGGTTGTCTTACTGTGTATATTGTATACTAGATGTGACAGTCGTTACGGGCATTACAAGTGACCAGCTGTGTAACTATAGGACAGCGGAGGGCATTTGCTCCGACAAAATTTATCTCTGTCTAGTTTATTTAAAGCGTGGAGTTCCTTTCTGATTCTCAAATTCCTAGAAAAAGTGATGGTGTCACGCAGGACCAATCCCGGGTAGCACGAATTTGGGTGAGAAATTCGTTCGTCAAATGTAAAGGGAAATTGCTGAATATCTATTATCTCTCTATTGTTCAATTCGATCTTATACCAATAACCTATCCCAAGAACAAACTTAACATTGAAGTTGAAAAATATGTTCTCCCATACATTCCAACCGGAAACGTAAGTTTGTACGCACAATATTGAAAGATTTACCATGTTATTTTAATAAAATAGACTTCTTATAGGTTTTCCTGTAATCTATAAGGTAAAGAAATGTTATCTATATTTTTTTGCAAAATTTTAGACTCAGTAGTTTTGGAGTAAATAACTTTAAAACGATATATTTAAAAAAATGTAAAATAAATATATTTGGGACCCACACAACAAGCCCTTCCATCTCATATATACACGGTACAGTTTGCAAAACTTTACCCTTTAATTTTCTATATTGTCCCCCAAAAGTGACCCCTATATTCAAAATTCATTTATTTACGTTACACGTTCGTGTTGGGGTCGCAGAAATCCATATGTGTACCAAATTTGACCTTAATATGTCCAGTAGATTTGAGGCAAATCCGTTGCGACAGACGGACAAACAGAAACACGAGTGATCGGTTCCGTCGTTTTTTCCTTTCGGACGTTCGGAACCCTAAAAAGACACAAAATTCATAAAGTCATTCTGTTTAAAAATGACAAGAGGGAACCAATAACGTGTTAGGAAAAAGGCACATTTTTTTTACATTATTGAATGATTATCATCTTGCAGTCATAAATGTCCTTGACCAGCCCCGTGATGAGCGTTATAGTAATGTTTCAGTTTGTCCTATCGAAAAATTCGATCCAAGTATGAGCAGGGAACACAGACATTTACAAGCTGATAATAGAGTTATGTTTAGTCATTTAAACTGCAGGGACTGAGCTGACTTGTCTCGTCATGAAAATAAAATATAAAAAGCAAGTTAATCCGTGAAATTAGTTTTATTACTTTAAGTAATATTTGCTTAATCATTGTAATCTAGATTTAATGTACCTACCTAAACACAATTTGTGTAATTTTACGAATATTAACTAACCTTGAAAATTTATGTTATATTTCACACAAACTTAGTTTTTATTTAAATTTGTACGCTTTCAGCTTTAATTTTATAAATACAATGTTTCCGATTTATGTCTCTCTTAGGAATGAACGCCTATTTCTAATAACAGTAATCGTTTCTATTTAATCAATAGATACCAGTATCTGTCTCTACACTTGTAATATTTTTTTTAAGTGGCATGGTGCTATACTGTTAATAAAAAAAAACATACTGCTTTATCGTGAACATGTTCATGGGGCTCCTGGCTAAAATAACTACTGCACCGATATTTCTTGAACAGGTGGACGGTGTTTAGATTTACACATCTTAAGCCGATGGCTTGGTTGTCTTACTGTGTATATTGTATACTAGATGTGACAGTCGTTACGGGCATTACAAGTGACCAGCTGTGTAACTATAGGACAGCGGAGGGCATTTGCTCCGACAAAATTTATCTCTGTCTAGTTTATTTAAAGCGTGGAGTTCCTTTCTGATTCTCAAATTCCTAGAAAAAGTGATGGTGTCACGCAGGACCAATCCCGGGTAGCACTACAGTTGACATGGGCACGCATAACGCATAATGCTAGATTAATTCCTCATCTTGTCACTACGATGCATAAAATAAAATGGAACATCTTAATACATTGACCCCTGTACCCATTGAACAGACTGGTGTCTATAGCCACATCTGAGTAAACTGGAAGCCAACACCAAAATACGAGGCAGATGATTCTTATATGATAGATAAAGAACGAATTCCCGTGAAAGCTATCCTTATAAAAGAGAAGCGGTACCTGTAAAGGACGTGCGAAGTTTCATGACGTACAAGTTGTGGGAAATTGCATTGTCTGATAAGATTTGATGTCATAAGAAATTAATTTCATTTCCCTTTGTGTTCTTTATCGCGTCCGGCTTTACAATCATTTTAATATCTATTTCGTTATGTTAATCACGTCTGCATATTATTATCTAATGGTCGTATAATGAAATAATATTCAAATGAGAAATTAAACATGCAAGATCTTGTCGATGTTTCTCTTTGAATCGCTTTGTGTGAATTCAAAAATAATTCTTACTAAAATATCTAATGTATATATACTGGAATCGTTTTTTTTTATTGATAATTAATTGGTATGAATGCTGTCCAAATGGTTTGTATATTTTTGGTGTCGGGCAAGCAAATGTCAATTCGTGATTCTATTTTGTTTTTCATTACATCTGGCAGTGAGTTGAGTATTCTATATCAAGCAAACTTTCGTATAATTAAATAATAAACTACTTTGTAAAGTTGGGTCATTACTAATTTCTTACTGGTAATCGCCCAATAGATTTTTGTTTTCGTTAAAAACGAAGACATTATAGTGTTGTATTATTTTGATGGTAGTAAAATGTAGTCGGTTTTATTCACGCCTTAAAATCGCGAAATTTTCGTTATATGTGTAAATATATATAGAAACTATATTATGAGATCTCTTATATACGGATAGGGCGGTGGGCGTCGAGGTGGGGCAAAGTGGGTGTACAGATGCCATAACAATAGCATTCTGAGTTACAATTTGCAATTGAGCCGGTTAACAGTAACCAGCTTGTTAGCACAGCTACAGATTTCATTACATCCACAATCTCACAAAACATTGAAATAACAAAAAATAATTTGCCAGTGACGATCACACCACTAATTACTTAACTTTAAACTTTACGAGACTTCGGTCTTTGCACTTTACGATAATTTGTTAGCAACACGGTCATTAAATCTAGAGGGCAATTGATCATTTTACTTTACATCTCTATTTCACAAATTGGTTATAATTTTACCGCTCTATGTAGGGTTATCATTCATCAGGATGTTGCTTGAAATGTCATGAATAAATTGGTTACGTATGGGCCAGAGGGTCATTCTCGTAATTAATATACACTATGATTGAAAGTTTAAGATAAAGATTCTCGTAATGAATTTACACACTATGATTGAAAGTTGTCCAAACTGAGATTAAATCATGAATTGACTAAAAACAGGTATTCTGCTCTGCTTAAACTTAAGTCTGATTTCAGTATGGTTTTAATACAGTCTCATTTCGATGTAAATGTTGACGTTTATTTAATGAAATTTTTAGTACCTGGTGTCGGTTCATAATATTAGCAGAATACCGTTTTGGCGTTGAACAACTTTCGATCCATTTTAGATCTCATCACAATATAAGTTCACGTTTGACGTTGTTTGTTAGTTTAGGAGAATACAATTTGTGACATTTACGACACTGAAACTAGATCGTACCTATATTTTGAACATTTTTAATTACGAGAATTTGCCCTCTGGTTGAAACTTCGGCTTATTTCCGTGTGGTGTTCGGATTTAGAATATAGTACCACTGTATCTCCTCGCGTGGATGTCGAACAAGGCGACTTAAGGATAAACTCAAGGGATGGGCAGCAGCGATTCTTCTGTGTAACAGTAGCCATTCTGCGCTCACCAACCCGCCTAACAAGCGTGTTTGCAATTACCCCCTATGGAAGATGCCTTTGTTTAGCAGAGGACGTCCTTCGGCTCATATGATGATGATGATGATGTCACTCAAATCAAGGGATCAGAAAAATAAAATCAACCTACCATAGTCTAATGGACGATGAGGCATCTAACAAGTTATATTATATATTTTTTGTATATTTTATAAAAACGTTGCCCCACACTAGGATTTCTATTATGTCGTGGGCGCGTGTACAGACATGAATTCCACACACAATACCCGGAACAACTATTTGCAGATCATACAAATATTTGTTCCGTGCGGGAATCGAACCCACGACCCGGAGCGCAGAGGCCGACTGTATCAGCCACTGCACCAACCGTGCCGTTGCAGTAGAACACCCATTTCCGCAGTTTCCATATCCAGACTACGCTGATTTGTCCCAAGATTCCTACTTAAATCCATATCATCCATTAGTTTACTGTGAAGTTTGGGTTTGCTAGAAAGGTTTGTAATCCACAGTTTAGTGTTTCCCACTTACAGCAAATTTTAAGCATATTTACGGCTAAGCTTAAAATTGTTGGCCTAACCCTAGCACACTAATGCATCAGTACAAGCTAACACGAAGACGCTGTTAATTTACATCAGTCACGAGCACTAAGTTGCGACCCAATGAACTTTAGATGAAGATGTTACGCAAGCTTATGCAAATCATGAGGATGCACCAAACACAGGCTTTATGTAAACACTTTCACGAACTAATAGAGGTTTTATACGTAATGGTATGGTAATATAAGGGAGTGGATCGTGATGGCTATGATTTGTTGCTTTATTTTCTCTAGCTGTGTTGTTAA
The DNA here is from genome assembly GCA_947459985.1 of Diloba caeruleocephala. Lineage (NCBI taxonomy): Eukaryota > Metazoa > Arthropoda > Insecta > Lepidoptera > Noctuidae > Diloba > Diloba caeruleocephala. The sequence continues at coordinate 8,954,001 of OX381617.1, read as the reverse complement.
AGGTTTTGTATAATGAATTTCACACTACACGTTTTCTTCTCATCTCTGAGTTTACCTTTTTTATAATCTCCGGTGAAATTTGACATGAACTTCCTCTGCCCCGGGGAAGGGTGAAGTGCCGGACTCCTACCGGCTAAAACCACAGGGGCCCATCTTCGGCACCGGAGGGGCCCCTCCAGTTCCTCGTAAGATCACACTAGAAAATCTCAGAATATACCTACTGGTGTATTTTTTGAGTTAGATTTGGTTAGAAAACCGGTAGCCAGACTAAATAATAAACGCCATTTACGTGGCTATAGTGCCTGTTATTTCATATAGGTAATTAAATAGTTTCTACATTTTGTAAATGTGCAGTTAACTTCGTAGCCTTCATTAGCAGCAGTTTGTGTCAATTTACTGACTTCCCTTCATAATGGTTGAACATACATATTTCCAAAACATGTTTTAGACCTGGTCATCTCGAACCGGTTAAGAATTCGTTCAATTCCAATTTGTTCAATTTCATTATTGGTATGGGCCCTTGCCCATACTCAATAATGAAATTAAAATAACCCAATTTATATAATGGTCATCTCGAACCGGTTAAGTATTTGTTCAATTTATTTATTGGGTATGGGCCATTGTCCATACTCAATAATGAAATTGAAATAACCCAATTTAAATAATGGTTATTATTATTATTAACAGCCTGAGGTGTCCCACTGCTAGGCCAAGGGCTCCCTACCGTCGTTTCACTTCTTCCTGTATATTGCTGCGAAGGACCAAACTCATAAGGATGATCGTTAGATCTGGGTTTATTGGGTATGGGCAAGGGCCCATACCCAATAAAATTCTTAACCGGTTCGAGATGACCAGGTCTATATATCTATACCCTATGGTAAGCGTGCATTTTACTTTATTTTCGCATACTTAAGTCGTTAAAATACAGATACTTAGAAATAATAACATTATTAACACATGTATGAATACGTGAATGTCCTAATATCATATCATCATATCGGCCGTTCATATGATCCTTTACAGTAATCCCCTCCGTGATGTGCGCAAAGGTGTGGCACAAATGGGCGGCTCAAGTGTGATCTTACGAGGACCTAGAGCCGCCCTTTGGTGCCGAAGATGACCGCTCCGGTGGTTTTAGCCAGTAGGAGTCCCCTTCGCCCTTCCCCGGAGCGAAGGAAGTTTATGTAGAATTTCCACTGGACACCAATAAATAAAAAGGATATATGAAAGTTTGCTATGATAAATTTTTACATTAAATTTATGCGAATCAATAGTGAACAGTGATTAAGGCAATGTATGTGAGATTATTGCGAGGTCCATTATAGATTTTGATAATATTCATGCTTCATGGTCGGTCTAGCATACTTCGTATTACCACATCCATCAGACAATTCAATTTAACAACAGTAATTCGCGTCTTTCCGTAAACGGCCCTTTAGCTGCTACGTGTAGGAATTTATGTTGTTTGTCGTTTGTGAAGATTGTATCGGCGATAGAAGATAGTACGAACAAGTTCGAATACCCGACCCTGTCGCAGATCTAGTATTTATTGGTTTTCTTTTGCATTGTGTGGCATCTTCTTGTTTTATTAGTTTTACTAACTTCACAACCGATTGTTTACGATGAAAAGTATCTCAATGATGATGTGGTGTACCTCTCTACGACCAGATTAATTAATACACACCCAAACATTCGGATGCATGATGTCAGTGTGATCGAGTAGGATTACTTAGCTGTATGTGCAACTATTATGTTATCTTTAATTAAATAAACACATATAAATTACATTTTAAAATATATACAGAAACATAATATACATATTTATAAATATAAAAAATAGTTTCCCACCGTCGTCGGGAACAGGGTCCAAGTCACCGGTGGTTAGGACTCCAGAAGAGGAACCTCCTGACAATTCGAGCGGTGTCCAGGAGTACCGCTTTCTGCATGAAGCCCTTGACCCAGCCGCCTAACGAAAGACTTAAGGTGTCGGTCGAGGCTCTTGGACATTAAGCCATTGGTCGTAACAACTATGGGCACAATTATTGCAGAGACTTTATGTCGACAACCTCGTGCTCCAAGTCAAGATATCTAATTATATTATTTTATACTATTATTTTAACTTCTTTGGAAATTTGTAGTACCTACCTTCGAAGATATTTTTAATCTCGACCAAGAAAATATGTTTTATTCCTTTTGTTTACTCTCATTGCTTCCGTCCAATTAATTGTTTTATTGAAATCCCCTCTGATTTTTGATGTCCTTCTCAATTCTAGTAGGTAGATATGATGTGGATGTAAAGCCTTGGCAATATTTAATCTAACCTCTCTTGGAACAAAGCTTTATCACGAATGCTTTATAATGAAATCGTACGCAGAATGAAATTATATAAGTGATATTAAAGTAAAAGATTTTTAAAGATACCTATTAACACTAAGTGCTTCAACCAATTTGCTAAAATCCTTTCTACAATTTTATTGGAAAACAACATTCGAGCCTTGAAGTAAGCTGCTGGCGAAATCGCACGGGAGTTTACTAATAAAAGAGAATTAAATCATGCTAAATTGTATCATTTTAATATCGACCTTGTTTTCTGGGGCTAGTGAATGTTTTCAAACACAACCGCGCAAGCGTGTTATACACCTGTCTCGCGAAGGATCAAGAAACTTTAATCTAGCACATTACTGTTCAGCTCTAAAACGGCTGAAGTGCCTTTAAAAGCCAGCCTACTTAAGGTTTTGTTCTCGTAATTTAATTAGATCGCTGCGATAAAACTAAATGCCACGTTACACGAGACTCGTTTCTACAATCGGCACGTCTACTCCAAATAATACGACTTTATTATAATTTAACTTTGCTTTTTAGTTCTACACGTGTTTTTACTTTAAGGCATCGACAATTACTTGATATTTATACAGAAATAAATACCAAAAAATTCAAATTGCTTTATTTCTATATGTAGATCAATTATTACGATATAATTTATATACATCTTTGGAATAAGAATTGTGTACTGATTATTCCCTCTTTCAATATGTCAATCGTTACCCGCAATTATCCTTTATAAATAAATTGCTTGCAAAGCACGGAAAATTAAATAACGCTGAGACTTTTATTTATTGCTTGGAAATATATTTTTAATTGCTTATTAATTTATATTTGCTAAGATTACTTTCTAGAAGCCTATTCAACGATTGAATTGAACATGAACTATATAGTGTACACTAGCTGAGACCCGCGTTTAATTTAAAAGACATTTAGAGTACTTCGACGAACATACTTGACATACCTACATAGATTGGATTTCAAGGGTTTTGTTTTTCTGCGCGGAACCCTAATTACTTTTCTAAAATAAAAGTAGCCTAAGTTATTCCTTATAATATCAGCTATCTGCCAGTGAAAGTCCTGTCAAAATCGGTCCAGCCGTTTCGGAGATTACCCGGAACAAACAGACAGACAGATAAAAAAATTAATAATAGTTTTTTTGTTATATGTACCGTATATACTTTCATATGCATTTAGTAAAAAGCTGTTATTTTGACATTACAAACAGACACTTCAATTTTATTTATTTGTATAGATAAGTGATGAAATGATTATAGTGCAGTCCACTTTACAAACTTTCATTTGTTTATTGCATTGCATTTTTTTCTTAATTGGCTTAATAGAGCTTTTAATAATAATATGTACGAACACATACACCACGTTTGTGAATGTGTCAAAAGCCATAATACTTCTGCATAATTTCATTCTTCGCACTCATGCCGCTTATTGTGAGTTAATAGATTCACCCGTGTGTGGGCCATTACAATAAAGCATTGATCATTTGGCTGCCCCGGCGCACAATCGCCGCCGTTAGCAAAGTAAATCGAAGGGAGGATGCGGAAACAGCAATGTTCCGTGATATTGCAGATGTAACGGTGCGGGTAATGAAAGCGCCTTAAGTTTTAGCGGAACGTAACGAAATTATAAATAAGAAAGAGCCGTGATGTCTGATATAGACATAGTGCATATTTCTGTCACGTTTTCAAGTTGCAGAGCAAAGACAATTTGACAAATGCAAATGAGCCCATTTTGACAAATTATGTATCTGGCAGATTAAAGTTATTGGGTGTCCTACCGCACAAATATTTCATTAATTACATTGTGTATCGGGTCTCGTAGCTCCTCAGTTCCACAACTTGGCGGGCTTCACTTGAGTATAGCTGGGATGGACATTGACAGGTTGCCGACATAACGCCCACCAACACCAGCAAAAAATCGCAGCAATAATTTATTGAAAGCACGAAGTTAGTCGACAACGATCCATCATTTAGGTGTCAAAATGTTTATTATGATAGAATTTATCAGCCGTTATCTCTGACAATTTGACGCTGATTTTTATTCTTGAATCTCCGGTAATAGTGTTCGTTAATTTTGTGGGCTATTTGTTGTTTATTTTTAAATCCCATTTAAAGACTTGCCAAAATGTGTTTTGTTTTATGTTTTGTTCTAGCTATTTTTATACGGTTTTACTCACATGCATATTTCGGGTATTTTTAAATATATTTGTTTTATTCATGTTTATAAGTGTATAGGTCCGAAACTAGTTGGTTCTTTAAATTTTCCGCACATATACCTCAGCCTAAATTTTTCTTCAATGAGGAGGACCGCGCAGTATATACTAAAGTATGATTGTAATAATATATTAAATGCATTTATTTGCGTCTTTATTGGTAAAACTTGTAGTTCATTCTCCGCATCCTTAGTAGTTCCCTCTTTATTCTGGATCGCTAAGCTCATCTAAAGTTACTATACAGATATAAGCTTCAAACGCACTTTTCTACGTCCATCGTTCTTACTTACTTAGTCTTTATTAGATCATGCGCAGGAGTGCACCACAATCTGTTAAGACAATGGCGATGGTTTTGTATTACAGTATAAATTCCAAGTTAAGTGTCATATAAATTAAACTTTTTTTAAGCATTCGAAATAAGTATCTAAAATTCTTGACCGCTCTGCTTACTCCAAAGTAACTACATATTTAAGTAACACATTATCTATAATTTTTCAAATCAACAATCATCGGCGTAAGACTGCACTCGAACGTGCGCAGGAGTGCACCACAATCCGTTAAGACAATGGCGATGGGTTACTGTTGTATTACAATACAAATTCTTTACAAAAATTACATGTGCGCATTTCCGTGGTCGCCTCACCGATGTACTTCATTGTTCTATGTTCAAATTTCCTATTGGCTGTTGAATACATTTTCAGTAAGAGCTTTGAGATATTGTATGGCTACCATGTTCAGCTTTAGTTAGTCAGAAACATTTTTCAATGGTTTTTGAAATAACGAACCCATGTGTGATTGCTTAACCGTTTGTTTCTGGCGAAGCCAAAAGCGGCTTCCAGCCAGGCTTAAAATTAATATTAAAAACTAAGAAACTTGCGCTAAGGGAACCCCCTGCACTTGGGGACACAGACCTCGGCTTAGAGCGTTGCTGGAGATAACAAGTCATTGTTTTGGGGACAGCTGGATCGGTATTATTTTAAATGTATTAGGGAACATCCATCCATCCATCTCCTTCCGTGGATGTCGTAAAAGGCGACTAAGGGAATCTAAACCAGAGGGATGGGCAGCAGCGTCCCTTCTGTGAAACGGTAGCCATACTGCGCTCACCAACCCGCCTGCCAAGCGTGGTGAGTATTGGCAAACACCCCCCAAAATGATCACACAGTTGTGAAAATCTATGGGGGAGGCCTTTGTTCAGCAGTGGACGTATAAATGGCCGATATGATGAGGGGACATTTAAAACTACAAGCTCGACACAGGCCGGCTCTAGCAAGCAAGAAGAGAAGGGGGGGGGGGGAGTAACTTGAACGGGAAGGCGATGGGCCTCCGCGACGTTGGTGAGGCGGTCCTCCGGCTAATCCCACGGTCGGCTTAGCCAGCACCACACGGCAAGACTTTAATGGCTTGGATGACTTTAATTTCTATATAATATTTATAATAGCTAATTACAGATACTTATATTTTTATTGTAGGCTTATTAATATTTTTATGACTATGTTATATATCGAGTACGGATTGTTTATGATCAGTAATAAATTTGAATATTGCTTGATTAATATTACACAGTGTAACTTTACACCAACCTATAAAGTCTTGTGGGATACTTAAGTCTTTAAGGGCTTAATTAGCAAGATGGATAGTAAAACTATCGACCTCCGCAGTAATAATTCTGAGATCGCCAATCCGCCCACTAAATACTGTGATTATGATATTATACTAGGTATCAATCTTTGTTTTCATTACCATAATATTGTATGGAGATTCTCAAGTAGGTACGCGCTATGAAAGATCTAAGCTCACAATCCTAAATGACTGACAAACTATTGTTATGATGGTTTTATATCGATGCCTCACATTAGGATTTCTCCTGTGTCGTGGATATCCTTTACAGACATAAATCTCGCATGTACAAACACCCAGACCCGAAACAACTGTCTGTAGATCATACAAATATTTGTTCCGTGCGTGATCGAACCCACGACACGTAGAATAAACAGCCAATTGCGCCAACCGTGCCTTCAAAGAAGAGTATTTAAGGTAGAGTGCACACTTGTAACTTGGCATCATTGACAACATTAGAAGTAGAAGCTGATATTATAAATGCGTAAATAAGTTTCGATGCATGCTTACTTTCACTATGAAGTGTATCTATATAAATAAATTGAGCAAAAAGCACTATGCTCTTCTACTCGTTTGCAGTCTTTGATCGACAAACAAAATACTTTTTTTTTTTTTTTTTTTTTGTTGGGCTTCTCGCATACATTTCTGGGAAATGTGGTTGCTTAACCGGTCATTTGCTGGCGAAGCCAAAAGAGGCCTCCAGCCAGGCTTAAATTAATTATTAAAAACTAAGCAACTTTCGCTAAGGGCGCCCCCTGCGGGACACGGACCTCGGCTTAGGGCGTTGCTGGGGATATCAAGCTATTGTTTTGGGGACAGCTGGATCGGTATTATTTAAATTGTATTAAGGGACATTTAAAGCTACAGGCTCGGCACGGGCCGGCGCGAGCAAGAGACGGGAGGGAGAAGTGCTAACTTGAACGGGAAGGTGACGCGGCGATAGGCCTCCGCGACGTCGGTGAGGCGGGCATCCTCGGCGGCGAGGGCGGTACAACGGTCGGGTGTTCAGTGAACGAGACAACGCGAGTCTCTTCATGTGATCTAACGTGATTTTATCGTCTGGATCGACCAGAACGTGCCTCGGGCGGCGTACTCTACTGATACGGGAGGGTTCGTAGTCGGCGGCTGATACCACAAGGGGATTTGGGTGGGACAGGGCAGAATCGAGATAGCGTTTGGACGCTTGTTTCATAAATTGCCTGATGGTCGGCAAGTTAAGGTCGAAATGGAGTTGGTCGTTTCGCATGTACAGAGGCGCTCCGGTGGCCTTGCGCATGAAACGGGTTTGGAGGGTTTCTAATCTACGGAGTGGGTATGATTCGGCGTGTGCGAACACTGGGCTGGCATAGGTCATGATGGGTCGAATGCATGTGGTGTAAATTCTCACCTTATTTCTAAGGGATAATTTACTACGAGCGTTCAGAATATAGTGAAGGCGACCGAGCACAAAGGCAGCGCGGGCACGCACCATCTTTGTGCCCACACAAAGATGGTTCCCCAGGAATGAAGGTCAGTTTTTTGTCTAGGGTGACTCCAAGATACTTGGCGTGCGGTTCCCAAGGAACCGATTGGCCCAGCATCGAGATCTCCCTGAAGCGTGGGTGGTCGTCGCCTAATTTGCAAAATAGGACGGCTTTACTTTTGATAGGGTTAACTTCGATCCGCCATTTCCTAAACCATTTACCGTAGACGTTGGCTGTGGTTTGGAGGATCTTAGTTATACTATCGGGACTGCTACCAGAGTAGAATATGGCCGTGTCATCTGCGAACAGTGCTAATTGGGTCGTATTAGCAGGTCTTTTGGGGAGGTCACTGGTGTACAGTGTGAACAATAATGGGGCTAGCACGGATCCTTGTGGGACTCCGGCTCTAATGGGGTGGGGGGAAGAGAGAGCGCCCGTGATTCGATATCGGAAACTGCGATTTGACAAGAAGTCTCGTATGATGAGAACGAGACGGTCAGGCACTCCGAGTTGGTACAACTTATATAATAAGCCATTGTGCCAGACTTTGTCAAATGCTTTCGCAACATCGAAAAAGAGGACTCCCGTCATCAGGCCGCGTGAGAATCCGAACGTGATGTGTTCAACTAGTCGGTGGACTTGTTGTACACACGAGTGTTTGGTTCTAAAACCAAACTGTTCGTCGGGAATGAGTTTCTTGGAATCGGCATAATCCTTTAATCGGGAATAGATAATCCGCTCATAAATCTTCGCAAGAGAATTGAGAAGGCTTATGGGGCGATAGCTGGAAGGCTCGCACTTGGGCTTACCGGGTTTAAACAAAATACTACCGCAACTGACTGTAATAGGTACGTTAGCTACTTTGGTTCCTCATTTAAACCGAAAATCGTCCACTGCTGAATAGAGACCTCCCCCAAAGATTACCACAACGACCGGTATGGGTTTGTGTTGTGTGCTCATTAGGGGGCTTTTGCCATAATCGCCACGCTTGGCAGACGGGTTGGCGATCGCAGTTAATTTAAAAATATACTCAAAGGATGCTGCTGCCCATCCTCCGGCTAATCCCTTAGTCGCCATTTACGACACCCACGAGATGATATTGGTTACAAGAGATTAAATATCTACTTTAAACGTTTAAATGCTTATAACGGCTAAACGGATTCGGATGAAGTTCAGTTACAGCCATAGAATGTATCATATATAAGTATCTAGGTTTATTTTATTCTGAAAACCAAGAAAATTTCGAACTTCCTGCTGGAACATCATATCGGCCGAATGAAGTCCACTGCTGGACACAGGCCTCCCCCAAAGCTCACCACAACGACCGATATGGGTGTGTTGTGGGCTCATTGGGAGGTTTTGCCATAATCGCCACGCTTGGCAGACGGATTGGCGATCGCAGTTGAGTTGTTGATGAACTCGAAGGATGCTGCTGCCCATCCTGTGGCTAATCCCTTAGTCGACTTTTACGACACCCACGGTAGGAGATAGGGTAGTGGCATTCTGAGCCGGCACCACACGGCAACTGCACTGCTGCTGCTGGCACAGATATTTGAATAATATATGTTTTGCACGTTGACACCGAAATAAATATATGACAATTTGGACCAATTTCTAATCCATTAATATATGAACCGCGCATTCGAAACGGTGCTAATAGGATCAAGAGGGACGTCAAAGCGCCCTACTGTTCGTAATTCATTGTAACACTGTTAACGGATTATACGGTATGTAATCAAGGCTAACCGTGATCGCATACCCGAATAAATACGCTGATTTATTAGACGTTAACAGGCTTCAATTTTTGTTTATTGGGGCCAGTTTATTAAAATAAGTGGTGGTTTGGCCAAGGTTTTTATTAGGTTAAATTTAGATGGATATGGTTGACCGACTGTCATTGTATTTAAAGTCTAGTGCGTAAAATTTGTAGCAATTTTGTTGTTGGATTGCCTACAAGAAAAAAAATTCTGGTTACAAATAGGCAATTATTTCCATCTTCTCTAGTTGACGCGAAAAGTGGCTCGCCTATCTAGATGACTTTTATAAAGGTTGTCTGCCATTTGCTTGCAATTCCAATGGTATTTCTACTCTGAAGCGTACGCGATAAACGATTTGTGTTACAATATTCATTATAACTAAACATTATTTTCTTACAATTGTTAAACGTTGTACTGTACCGCTTATGTCTGTAACTCACTTCGTATGCACGAGGTTGCAGGTTTTAAACCTGGCACCAGTACCAAGTACCAAAGCGACTATTAAATGTAACACGTACTTCCTTAGTTAATCTAGAAAACCACCGAGTTTAGATAAAGGAAAACATCGTGAGAAAATCTAGATCTTAATATCTGAAATCGCCAACGTGCCAGTGCGCTTTGCTCAGTAGCAATCGTGGTGATCAACGCATTCCTTCTCTGTATGACACGAGGTTTTTGCCCTGCAGTGGGAATGCTACGGGCAGATAATACTTATAAGTTATAGAATATAATTTTACAAAGCTAAAGCGAAACTAACAATTACGAGAAACCTAATCAGAATTCCACGTACACTTAGCGTGTTTGACGTATAGTAATTCATTGTACCCGTCAAATTTTATTTCCTTTCGCCAGGGGGGCTGCCCGGCACTTCTCGTGAGCATGCAAATGCAACGCGTGACAAATTAAAGCCGCGAGAAACGTGGGTTACGATCTGATGTCAAACCTTGCTAATGTTAATTATGGGATGATATACGAGAATGGTCTGGAAGAAACGCACTCCTTTAACTATAGGTGGCAATTATTATATAGTAAATGAGATCAAACGAAGATCTTGTTTTATTTTTATGTAATTTATAAAATTACAATACGGAAGATTCATAATAATACCGGAATTTTGGCCTTACGTACCATCAATTTGTCATTATAGTATTTAAATTAGTTGATTTTTACGCGAATTATACATGTAAAACTGAAATAACGACCATGAACGCGGTAAAGAGCTCTAAACGGCGGGAAAATAATGTACTTCATAGCATGTGCACGAATGGATTTGCTGCACGCTATTTCCAATTAGGTAGTAGTATTATTATTACTAATATACTATATTAGTAGTAATATACTGTATTAGTAGTAATGCATCAATTATAACGCAAAAGAATCTGTAAGTTTATTTTAGTTTCACAGTATTTTCTATATTAAATGCCTTCCTTGTACTATGTGAAAGTTGTGTTGAACACATGTCATCTTTCTACTTCAAAAATACTAAATATATGATCCTAATCTAGGCTTAAATTACATAATCAAATTACCGAGCGAGATGCATCGCTACGCAATTATTTAAGCTTCCTATTTCTCGGTATTTCTTTCCATAAAAGATCAGTACTTGTAAAAGTAAGATCATCTGTTAGCCGTATCATTGCATTATCTTATTTATTGTCGTCTCCGCCTACAAACTTAGACATTGCGTTAGACTTTTAACGGTTTCTCATGATTTACCCTGTCTTCTGAATAGCCTGTTAATACTGGGTCTACTTTTTGTACTGACTTGCAACCGGTCAGGACCGCTTCGCTTGTTTTATTGCACCTATAAACCACCATAAATAATTTCACTTTAGAACAAGCGCGCATTTCAGACAACGCCTTAAGACTTTTTTGCATGAAATCAAACGGCTTCATTTTAATGCACGAAAACTTTGCGCTTCTTTGTTTGCGTTCATTGCGTGGGATTATGAGCAGGTGCAACATTCATTTGCAGATCTGCATGCAGCAAGCGATTTGTTTTTATTAAGTTATGCCTGACATTCGGATTTTTCCTGTGTCGTGGGTGCAGTTTATACATGTAAACTTCCATGCAAAAAAGCATCTGTATTAAAAATAATCGTTGTAGATGTAGTTATGACACGAATACATATATTCATGTGGGTTAATCATTGGTAAGTGTTGGGACAATTTATGTTTAATGATTTTTATCGAAAGAAATACACACGTACCTACCTATGTTTTTCTAGCTGAAGTAACTACGAGTTGTATGCAGGCAAACACATTAGGTGCGTAAGCATTGCTCGTAAGTCATACGAGCTATGTTAATATATAAAGCCATTAGTAACAAGCGTGCATTGAACGTAGAATGTTATTATTGAATATTATTATGTTGTCGAACTTTGTCTACAATGCAATCATTTTAAATGACACGTACAGTCCAGGTGTCTAAGGCGACTATTTACTTATTACTTTGTTAAATTGACTTACAATATACGTTTGACCTTAATTGTAATGAGAAGTTACGGTCCTCGCTCATTTTCCACTGGCAGTACCCACGAATTTGGCTGGGTGGACTTTTTATACAGACAATATGACTAGCTCTATATAAATTTTGTGTTTTCTGAAAATACGTCACAATATAAAAAATAAACTTTAAAAAACACGAACGAACATTCGAACATGCACAAGACATTACCCGAGGTCGGGATTTGGAACGCGTCCTCACATTTGTGGTCCTTTATTCTTAGACTGTTAGGCTACATAAGCTGTTGTTTTATATGTCAAAATAGCCATGTCTAATTTTACAAATCTATCGTTTAGCACCCTTAGATATAGCGTGATTATTTTAATTTTTATAACTTGTATTCAATACACGTCAATTCGACGCTCATCTATAAAGTCGGAACAGGAGCATCCAATATATCACACAAAAAATATAGTGCTTAGCTCCTGCAAGATGTAGCGTGATAATAAACATTGACCATAAAGGCTTGACCCTAAGTAACACAAAAGTGAAAGTGTCATAAAAATTCGTTCATTAGTTTATAAGCGATAGTTTTTATACAGAAAGACGGAAAGACAACGTTTCTATAATTGTAGTATACGCCATTTAAAATTATGTCTAAAGATATATTAAACAGATATTCAGGTATCCTTCGCCTATTACTATCCTTAAATTCTGTCATGTTCTAAGACTTGAACCGAAGGATTTAGTAAGTTAGTTAAACACATTTTTCTTGAAAGAGTTACGTAATATTGAACACAATGATAAGGCAGTGTATGCATGGCCTAATTTGTATTAGCCGGGACTTAAATTATGAAATGCCATGCAAATGTCTCTACATTGTGTGCAAGTACAAGTAATCTAAAATACGCATAAAAGCGCCAAAACAGAAATTCACAATACTGCGGAAGAAGAATTTTATCATAAGGTTGCTAATGAATGCATTACCTACTCATTTTGTAAAGTGGACCGTAATTATTACATTAACTAAACAAATAATAATATAATAATCCGTTTGATGTCCGGATTAAAAATATTGCACTATTCCATGTCCTCCTATGGATGTCGTTAAAGGCGACTAAGGAAGTTTAAACCAGAGGGATGGGCACCCTTTTGTGGGAGAGTAGCAATACTGCGCTCACCAAACCGCCTGCCAAGCGTAGTTAGTATTGGCAAATTGCCCCCAAAATGTCGACACGATTGTGTAAATCTATGAGGTACGCCATCACAGAGTCAGGATTTATATCGAAATATATTGAAAATTTTAGGCCAACTTGACTAGGTAGGTACTATTGTATTTAATATCCAACTTAGTTGTCACATTGGTATAAGCATAAAAGCAATGTCAATCCATATATTTGCTAAATATCATTTAAAAGATATCTTCCTATAAATTCACTCTAATGTATACTCGGCTTCGTTTCTTCGAGTTCTTAAGCTTGGAAACGATATATTGACCGTGATATCAATACAAATAATTTATAAGGCAGCGTTTATTTTTCTGCCTTAGCTAGTGGGATTTCAATGATTGTAAATTGCATTAAGATTCAAATGGATTTGTAAAGCGTTCCCAAGGCTGTGCCTGTTTGCTTAATCGTGAGAATTGGTGGTACGATAACTATACTGTCTGTAATCCGATTAATGTTATCTAATTTGTTACCAGAATGTCCAGCGTTGGAAATTTGTTGGTAGCCTACAATGTTGACTTGTAAAATTATCAGAATAAAGACAGTTTTGCTGATAACAAAAAATTTGGCGGGTTAAATTATTGACTGAAATTTGATTTCGTCAGTGCCTTTGACAGAGCCTATCTACGTTATTATTTTACCTAGCAAAGCAGTTATTATCGTAAAACAGTCGTCTTTATACCATTCTGTGTCCTAATAAAAATCAACTTAATTTAATGTAGGTAAGTTGAAATGTTGTAAAACTTTGCTTTCAAATGACGATATCAGTTTCCGATATCGTAGGAAAGTTTTATTGACATAACGATACCAGTTCCATATCTTCATCTGATGTTCACGCTTTAACAGTGGCCGATTACCCTCAAACTTTACTGTTATTGTGTTGGTGAGATAAAGAGCGGTCCTTAATGCACTCCTAGTGGTGCATCTAAACTTGCATTTACTGGTAATAGACGTGTTATTTCTTGCAATTCTAATCCTCCTAATGCAAGTTTTCGCATTACCATCAGTAGTCATCACTTTTTGCATTAATACAATATAGGTATGCGAAAGTGAGTTTATTCCATTTATACGGTTCGACTGAATATCCGATCCGATTCATATTGTCTGTCCTTGAAATTAACATTTGATATATTTAACCTCAGTACGAGTAGCTCAAAATGTTTTCCCAGTGATACTCAGAAAACGCTATTCACACAGGCAAAGTCATGGATGAAATCTTTATCCTTACCATCAACTCAGCCTATCGGAGTTAAAGGCTAGTTTATTATAATTTTAATCCTAACATTACAAGTTTTCCCATTACCATCAGTAAGATCATAGATATTGGCGTTAATTTGTTATAAACTTAAGAGTTTTTTATCACGACCTGGATTGCTAGTTTAGTGCCAGCTTAGATATTCCCTGGGAACTCGGTTGAAGATAAAGTATGATTCGTATTACGTTGAGTTGCAAGAAAATTTCTTGTTTGTTTATACTTTATTGTTATTATATTACGTTTACTATTGTTAGTTGGACGAGTACGACTATTATTTCATTTGTCTTGATAACAGCATAAGTGAATACATGTGTAGTTACTGTTCATCTATATTGTCTTTATTAATGGTGTCAGGTGTTGGATTGGTTTCAAGGTATTGTGTATTCATAATAAAAAATGTAGTGTTTCTCCTTTTGCTGCAGATTAGTAAAATTGCTGACGTATCGTGCGAAGTTGTTTCGTTGCTGGAGACAAAATTAACTCATTTGTTGTTTTAGAGTTTTTACTTTAGACGATTTACTTTACTAGAGAGGTGGGATAACTACTTACTGGGACATTGGATACGCAAACATACCACGGTGGCGTAGTTATTAAATAAATAATACTGTTTCGATCGACAAGTACTACTGTTGTAAGAATTTTGAATACTAACTAAATGGAACCAAAATCTGAAATAAAATCTTCCTGCCAAGGTCAAGTTGCTTGAGGTCGGCGCAACGTGAAATATTGTAAAGGTTTTGGCAAAAGGGTTTTACAGCCGATCGCCTACCTGACATCACCCTCCTTGGGTATGCTAGTGTTTGTGGTTTACCTGCCACCTGCGAGTAACCCAATGTGGTTAATGGTATGCACCGGGTTCCAAACTACCTTTCTACGACACCCACGGGATGAGATGGGGTAGCCGGGTGATCGGAACCGTGTAGGTTTGAAATAAAGTATTTATGATTAAACGTAGTAGAACAGAAACGGGTGGGTTTGACGGCTTTACATAATTGAATTTAGATTAAACATTTCCATGTTTAACTTAGTAGAGCATTGTTTTTATCTACGTGGGCGATGAGTTGATAGGCCGACAACCTGTCACAGCTTATTTGCAGTAGTAATCTGTTAACACCATTATTCTATTATTATTAAGTTGTGTGGTGCTGGCTACGAACAGCGCCAACTCACTTATCCCGTGGGTGTCGTAAAAGGCGAATATGGGATTAGCCGGAGGATGGGCAACAGCATCCCTCGAGTCCATTGACAACTCAACTGATATCGCCAACCCGCCTGCCAAGCGAGGTGATTATGGCAAAATCCCCCAATGACCACACAACATATCCAGACCGGTTTTTGTGGTAATCTTTGGGGGAGGCCTGTGTCCAGTAGTGGGCTTAACACGTTGATTTGGTTGAAATTATGACAATGATTATAATTATTCTATTGTGTCTTCTAACAACATACCTTTAGGTTTCTGTTCAGATTTTGATCATCATCATATCAGACAGAGAAGGTTCACTGCTGAACAAATGCCTCCTCCACAATTGTATCGTCATTTTGGGGGAATTTTGGGGGTTGGTGAGTCCGGCATTGTTACGGTTGTGGAAAAGGGACGCTGGTGCCCATGCTTCTGGTTTAGAGTCCCTTAGTTTCTAATATGAAACTCTGAAGGTAGCATGATCTGTTTGTTACGTATAAGTATCAAGTCTTAAATCTAAGAAAGTTCTACGAGATATAAGAACCTTTCCTTCACCCCGGGGAAGGGCGAAGGGGTATGCCGGACTCCTACCGGCTAAAACCACTGGAGCGGTCATCTTCGGCACCGAAGGGGGCTCCAGGTCCTCGTACCTAAGATCGCACTAGAGCCGCTCATTGGTGGTGGAGGGGATGACTGTAAAACGGTCACCCCCTCTAGCGGGGGGAAGTCGACTGTAAAAAGGTCGCCCCCCCAGGCACTTCTCGGGGAGGATTTTAAAGGATCCCCCCAAGCCTCGCTTTGCGCTGTGCTGCGCACACAGCGGCACGTGTCCATGTGCGCGCCACCGTCTTCCCGGGGGTCGCTCGGTGTGAGCACGCAGACTCCCCAATCTGCGCGCCCGCGACCCCCGAGGCCCCTCACCACGTAATGACGACAGGGGCCGAGATATAAGAACCAACCGTTGTACTTCAAAATAATATGGAAAAGTCTTTCCGTGTGGTTCCCGGCAAAGAGCAGACCATAGTCCACCCCAGGGTGTCGTGGTTAAGGGTTGATAGCAAGAGGATGGGCAACATTATCCTCTTGTGTGCTAGTAACAACATTCTGCGAAGACCAATCCATCTGCCAAGCTTGATGATAGGCAATATCCCCCATGACCCCCATGTTCAGTAGTGGACGTTAATAGGCTGATGTGATGTGGTGTGATGAGTAAAGAGCCGCTATTTCCGCTATTAGTTTAACTTATCAGTTATGTAATGTTAGTTTTTAATAGTCATATCTTTTGTTACAGTGAGATGGCGCGGTGGAGTGCGCTCCAGCATGGACTATCAACAGCTTGGCTTGTTTTCTTCTGCCTTCTGCAAGTGGCGAGGGCAACGCCCGGTGAGTACCTAGCAATGTTAAGTAAATAACCGCCCTAAGAAGTATTTTATTTATTAAGAACTGACACTCGATAGACTCGTTATATATTTTGAACATGGGTAAATCCTCTTTTACTTCCTCCACCTTTTCGGGCTTTCCGGAGTCTGCTTGGCTTAAACCAACATAGCTGAAGATGCTGTATTTACTAGCGACGCGTGGGCTCTTGCTTACAAATCCCAGAAGATTTATCAGGAGATGCGTCGTTGTACTGCCGATCCACTTGATTTGAGCCTTATGGCCCTTTCAGCCTGGATCGTACGATGCTTTTTTCGTCCGGTGCGATATCATATCTCTGGCTCGACATTACGAAAACCGTAGAGAGTTGGTTGGCGATTTATAGCCGAGGAACACCCACTCAACTTTTTGATAATATAATTCTATAACTATTTAGTAGTAAAGTTAGTATTAATAGCTCTCATAAACGGATCCTATGAAATTCAGGCCTCTAGTTCCATACCATAAATCCAAAATAAACATACAAAGACTGCAAACTTCTAACACTTTTTGTTTTCTTTTTTTTAAAACCTTTCCCCACACTAGGATTTCTCCTGTGTCGTGGGTGCGTTTACAGACACACAATACACCCAGACCTGGAACAACTACCTGCAGATCGTACAAATATTTGTTCCGTGCGGGAATCGATCCCACAACCCGGTGCGCAGCAGCAGACTGTATCAGCCACTGCACCAACCGTGCCGTCAGTCAGTCACTTCTTTCTTACGTCGGATATTAAAACATACGTAAACACTGGCTTGTTAACAAGATCAAATCATTAATCGTGTTTGTCCACAAACAAATCAATACTCCATTGTACTGTTTACAAATAATGCTCGCGGAATCACGGAATGACTCGGTAATAAAATAACGTCACCGTTTCATTATGCAAAACTAATCGCATAGTCAGTCAAGCTTGTAAAAACCGATTCCATGAAATTTAAATGAATCGAAAAAGGTTATCATTGAAACGTTTTAGTATTTAATTCTTTTTTAAATGTCAAAAGGTTCGATTATATTCGAGTTGTTGCTATCAGCTGTCTGGATCAGCCAGTGTTTGCTACTCAACCAATAATAACAACCTAAAGTGAATAAAGCTAATACTGTCGTTCTAAACGCCGCGCTGATTGGAAGCACCTATTCTGATCTTTAGCCCACTTCCATACGGTGTTAAGCGCTACGATAGGCGTAAATTAACAGTAAATTTAAAATGTGAAACTGTTGAGAGCAGTAGAGTTTTATAATAGAATTTAAAGTCTATTTTAATATACAAAGAATAACTTAGCTACAGTATCTAAAACTGATTACCTGTTACTTGACCCCTTCACGCGAAGAGTTCATGATTAAGAGCTCTGGTCGAGTCCGAAACTAGTTGAACAACTCCCAAAACATACTCGTTAACCGTAAAAAATGTATAACAATTAACTAGTATGTTTCGAGAAAATGGTGACACAACTTTTCTCGCAGCAGAACTGCGACATGTTCCAACTAATTTATTTACAACAGGCACAAAATTAATTGCCTAAAAAGTCAGAACGAACGATTTACAACGAAAACAAGGTACGGACTAAGGACAGTATTTTCTAATTGGAACAAATACGTATAAGGGTAGTCCCGGTTTCCCTTAAAGGAACTGGAATATATGTGCTTATAAATATCCACATATTATATCTACTACTTAACACTGTCTTTTATGGTTGCTATCTATATTTCAAGGAATGTCTTAGCTATGAAAAATAATTTACTAATTGATTGGTTCTCATGCTTAATATAGCTAATTCAGATTGAAACGTGCTGATTAATCCTAGGTCCAAGACTAGTAAGAAGACTAATTAGCATTATCTATACAAATCAATAAAATAGAAGTGTCTGTTTGTAATGTCAAAATAACAGCTTTTACAAAATGCATATTAAATTATGGTCCGTGTAGTGTCCGGTTTAAGAATATCGCACCATTCCATCTCCCGTGGATGTCGTAATGGGCTAACGGTCCAGCAGGGTCTAAACCGAAGGGAGCAGCAGGGTCGTTTTGTGGAACAGCATCCATTCGGCACTCACCAACCCCCGCCTGCCAAGCATGGTGAGTACTGGCAAATTCCCCCCAAAATGACGACACATGGCATATAACGATGATGATGATGACGTATGATGATGATGACATATGATGATGATGATAATATGAAATTATATACAGTACTTGTAACAAAATAAAACATTTTGTTTGTCTGTCTATTTGTTTCTGCTCGTGAAAAATAAAACTAGTTTCCGACAAAATCGGTGTGAAACGTCTGGACCGATTTTGATGGGACTTTCACTGGCCGATAGCTGATATGATAAGGAGTAACTCAGCCTACTTTTATTTAATATATATATAATTCTTCACATATGTCTTAGACTTTCCAAGAAGTTATGAGACTATCTTCGCTAGATGTTGTGCCAGTTTGTAAGCTGGTGTGTCAAGCTAGTTTACTTTGGTCGTAGACGAACATAGCTTTTGTGATGTTTAGCGACCCATAAACCTTCGGTGATTTTGCGTAGGATGGAATGAGTGTTTTTCACGTCCAATGCTACCTTAGTGTCGGAGTGTTAAAGATATAACTCACCTTGATAACGTTTCTTAAAATTTGTATTACATGAGATGCAAACTTAAGATAAAATTATTCTGTTTGTCTATTCAAATTTAATATGTAAATATTGTATAAATTACCAGGGATTACATATCGAACAAAGACGTGGTCACTTACAGTGGCCTCATAAGAAAGCTCAAGGTCACTCAGCGAGCTATGGAGAGAGCTATGCTTGGTATTTCTCTACGAGATCTAATCAGAAATGAGGAGATCCGTAGAAGAACTAAAGTTGTCGACATAGCTGAAAGGATTAGTAAACTGAAGTGGCAATGGGCGGGGCACATTGCTCGTAGAATTGATGGCCGTTGGGGCACAAAGGTTCTCGAATGGGGACCGCGCACCGGAATGGGACGACCTCCAACGAGGTGGACAGACGACCTAGTGAAGGTCGCTGGGAGTCGTTGAATGAAAGCGGCATGTGACCGCTCGTTGTGGAAATCTAAGGGAGACCTTGGTTCAGCAGTGGACATCCTGTGGCTGATATGATGTATGAATTAAATAAATTTGAACGAGCAATATGAAATTCTGTTATATTTTGACATTTCTACTTACTATTTCTTACAGTAATAAATTGTAATAACATACTGAAACGTTGAAAATGGAAAACCTTATATTAATACATACAATTTTAATCCATTACGTCAGAGACTAGAAATAACTAGTTAAAGCGAGAGTGCCATTACTTACTGCTAACTTAACGACTCATCTTAAATTATTTACCATAACCGTAAGTTATTTATAATTTTCGTTATATATGTTATCGCTATATTTAATAGGTTCGTATTTTATTAGTTAGGTTAATGTCGGTCAGAATTAACTGCGTGATTAGTGGTTATACTCGTTATGAATAAGACTACACAACCATAAGCGTGTGACTAGCGTTGACTACAATTTTCTCTTTTCTTATTTTATTCAATATACTATATAGTATAATAGTCCTTTAAGTAACTAGAGGTGATATCACACAAATTAGATACACAAGTGTGTTGTTGCATAATTAACAGTAACCATTTGAACGGTGACCAATATTACACCATGACAGAGTATTAACGGGCCGCCCGCCCGTTAATACTCTGTCATTTTCTTGCAAATCTATGCGTAATATTTTCAAAGGTTTTCGCTAATGGCATCCATTGAATCCATGTATCTTACGGGAATAGGTATATCGAGTTTATTTCATTCATTATACATACCTACATGCTGGATCCATACGTGTGGTATAGGTACATACGTGCAACGTGCAAATTGCAACGCTTATGTTTTTTTTTATTGGTCTCCAGTGGAAATTTCACATGAACTTCCTTCGCCCCGGGGAAGGGCGAAGGGCTATCTATAAGACTCTACCAGCTAAAACCACTGGAGCGTTCATCTTCGGCACCGGCTCCAGGTCCTCATAAGATCACACTAGAGCCGCAAGGTACAACTCTAGCACATATATGTTCTACCCTATATACTTACATTCGGCCTTAATAAATACCTAAAACATCATACGTGCAATATGCAATTTCACGGTCACCCGTTGGGCTAATCTGAAGATAGCCTAAAAATTTCATCAAAATCGGACCAGCCGTTTCGGAGTCCATAATACATACACACATCGATTTTTATATACATATCGATAAAATGCCGTGTGGTGCCGGCTCAGAATACCACCGCCCCATCTCCTCCCGTGGATATCGTAAAAGTCGACTAAGAGATTATTTATTTATTATTTTAATGGATGGATTTTTTTAGATGGCCAGCAGCGTCCTTCGAGTACATTAACAACTCAACTGCGATCGCCAACCCGTCTGCGAAGCGTGGCGATTATGGCAAAACCCCCCAATGAGCCCATACCGGTCGTTGTGGGGATCTTTGGAGGAGGCCTATGTCCAGCAGTGGACTTCATTTGGCCGAAATGATGATGATGATGAGATAAAATACTACTTTTAATTCGCGATATATTTCCGTAATCTATTTCGATTCAACTATGTATGTGCTTGTGTGTGATAGCGAAGGTAAATGTAAGCTGCTGCACACATGGACACAACACATGGTTAGCCAAGAGATTATTCTACTAATTATCCTAAGGTCAGTAACTAAAATTCAACAATTATTGATCGCGAATTAGGCAAAAATCATCTATTCTGGAACTATCTATATGCCTATGAACACTAGTTCATTCCTATATCTTTAGAAGGCACGCCTCGATATACAGTTAACATTATCTCTAAACAATTTAATGGGCAAACGAAAGGCAACGTTTGCAGGACCTTAATTAATTGTTCAAAGGCCTAACGAAGCAAAGGTCTCGTGCACCTGTCGATTCTGTTATTTATTACTGTTTGTTTCATGTGAGAGTATTTGCTTATTCTATCTAGACCCGCATGCTTTGTATTCGCCCTTATCTAAATGCATTGTGTTATTCTACGGTGAAAAGTGGGATTTGATGAGCTGGGAATTAAGTTAAAAGTTCCACTTTAAGTGAAAAGTTCCACTTTAAGTGAAAAGTTGTATGTAAAGTTTGGTACTCAATTAAGTGAACCTAAAAAGTATATTTTTGTATGAGAATTTTCTTATGAATTAAGACAGCATGGCTAACGGCTGACCGTCCGACAAATGCCTTTCATTAAACGAGGGCGGGCTTTTTGTAGTCTTGCCATAATTGTGCTGACATTATTATTTTCTTCTTCTGAGTCGCTTCCTCATGTCTGAGGGGCTAGACTATCCCGGGTTACTCATCATATCAGCCATAAAACGTCCACTGCTGTACAAGGGTGGAGACCATAGATTTCTACACAGAGCGATTATGTGCCGTGTGTCATAATTTTGGAGGGAACTTGCCAGTACATACTCACCACGTTTGGCAAGTAGATTGTTGAGCGCAGAAGGGCTGCTGTTCTACAGAAAGGACGCTGCCCCCATCCCTCTGGTTTAAAGTCCCTTAGTCGCTGGATTGATGCTATATTCTAAATCCGGAATCTGGACACCACATCTATCCAGGCCGCTCAATCTTGACTACAAATTGCTGTCTGTCTTCGCCCCGGTCGCTTCTTTGACCGCTCCAATCCATGCTGTGGGCGTGCGTCTCCTACTCCTCTTTCTTTCCACACGACATTAGCACACAGGTGTAAATACTCTCTAAAAGACTGCTACGGAAGAATAGGGGAAACTACCTCAACTACAAGTTCCCAAAACAATTTATCGTAAGAATATGATTAAGTGTATTAGAAGTGTCATTTGCAGTCAACAAGATTTAAACTTTGATCAAGGTTTCCCTAACCTACTAACCTTGCTGGGTAGGTCAAAGTTTAAAATATTACACCTATATTTATGTGAGTTGAGCTTTTGTCCTTCTCATGTTGTTCAAATATTACATATTTTAAGTTTATCATTGACTTCGATGCATGCCAACAATGCGTTTAGGGTGCCGGTGGGGCTGCTTCGCTTTGGGCTGACGGACATGTTTTAGTTTTAGTTTTTTTTTTTTAAACGTTGCCCCACACTAGGATTTCTCCTGTGTCGTGGGTGCGTTTACAAACATATATTCCACACACAATACACCCAGACCCGGAACAACTACCTGCAAATCATACAAATATTTGTTCCGTGCGGGAATCGAACCCACGACCCAGAGCGCAGCAGCCGACTGTATCAGCCACTGCACCAACCGTGCCGTCGATTGATTTATTATAGATTGCTTCTACACAATAATGCGTAAGACGTGCGTTTCCCTGGTGCGCAGGGCACGAGCTAGCTCTAACAGTATCCTAAACATGATTGCAAGTAGGCTGGATTGCGCATTAGTGGATCACTGTTGCTCCATCTCCCATAAAATGAAGCAGCGAGTATTTATATAAGTTTTAGTATTATTATAATATACATATATATATATATATATGTGTGTGTATATATAGTTTTAAAGTGTTTTTGATTCCTACTACACTTTGATAAATATACGTTTTTATTACGTATCGTATCTTTATTTTGGTTGTGGAGGAATGCCGATAAGTACATTTTGTAATAAAAACTGTATTCGTCTATACAGGTCCATGTGAAGTGGAAACGGGTCAATCTAGCATCATAGTTGACATCGAAGAGAGTCTAGGAAATCGTAAGTAACTATTTATATCACCAAAACTCTAGTGTTAATACTCCAACATAGACCATACTCTACTTACCATGATGCGATACTAAAGTGAATCGCAAGCCTATCCAGGATGAAAAACTGCAGTGCAGTGCGTGCAGCCGGGCATATGTGCTGGGGATTTAGTTGCGGTGTTTTTATTTCCACTCAGGAAGCTGTCTTGAAGTATCAGTGCGAAGCCGGCAAAAATATCACCACCCCATCTCATCCCGTGGGTGTCGTAAAAGGTGCCTATGGTGGACTAGCCGGAGCCCGCCTCACCGACGTCGCGGAGGCCTATCGCCGCGTCACCTTCCCGTTCAAGTTAGCACTTCCCCCTCTCGTCTCTTGCTCGCGCCGGCCCGTGCCGAGCCTGTAGCTTTAAATGTCCCATAATACAATTTAAATAATACCGATCCAGCTGTCCCCAAAACAATAGCTTGTTATCCCCAGCAACGCCCTAAGCCGAGGTCCGTGTCCCGCAGGGGGCGCCCTTAGCGAAAGTTGCTTAGTTTTTAATATTAAATTTAAGCCTGGCTGGAGGCCTCTTTTGGCTTCGCCAGCAAATGACCGGTTAAGCAACCACATTTCCCAGAAATGTATGCGAGAAGCCCAACTTTACAAAACTAGCCGGAGGATGGGCAGTAGCTTCGAGTACAGTTGTGCGCATGACCGAAACGTCATGTCAGGCATTTTGAAATTAATACTTTATGTAAATCATATGTTTTTTTATAATGGTCAGCTACTTGTACCAAAGCTGTGACCATTTCCACAGTACTCACCACGCTTGGCAGGCGAGTTGGTGAGCGCACTATGGCTACTGTTCCACAGAGGACACGCTGCTGCCCATCCCTCTGGTTTAGAGGTCCTTATTCGCCTTACGACATCCACGGGAAGAGGAGTGTTGCTATATTCTTAGTCGGGACACCACACGGTATTCATCATCATCATCATTTCGGCCGAATGAAATCCACTGCTGGACACAGGCCTCCCCCAAAGTTCACCACAACGACCGATATGGGTGTGTTGGGGCTCGTTGGGGGGTTTTGCCATAATCGCCACGCTTGGCAGACGGGTTGGCGATCGCAGTTGTGTTGTTAATGTACTCGAAGGACGCTGATGCCCATCCTCTGATTAATCCCTTAGTCGACTTTTACGACACCCACAGGAGGAGATGGGGTATTGCTTCTCCCAAAACATTGTGTTATTGTATGACCCATTATTTATAATTACAGAAGTGAACCAAAGCACAGTACCAGCGCAACTGCCGATTGTCGGCGAGCCTGATGTCGATGTGTTGCTATCCACGGTGTTCCCCAAGGGCCCTACCGTGTTCCAGCTCGATGGGAAGAGATTACAGCTGCTACAGACACTGGACAGAGATGCGGATAATTTGTCACATATGGTGTTTCAGGTACAGTTCATGTGTAAATTATTGGCGACTTGTTTACGTCATAATGGTAATGTGTTCACTGGTTTTGACATTGGTCCTTAACATGCAGCCCGAGGGCCGCATACAGTCCGAATCGTTGATCTGTGCGGCCTTAGTCGTATTTCGTCGACCTAAAGTCACGTAAGTAAAATATTCGCGGAACGCTACATATATAAGGACGTTCAACACCATCCATGGACCCAACCCCCGAATTAGATGCCGGCATCTCATCCGCCCCTCAGGTAAAAACCCCCCTCCCCACCGCCAGCACGAACGCCTCCACGTCCCCCGAAGCTGACATGCCCATACTCTCGGACGTGTCGGACATGTCAGAGAGCGAGGACTCTCCCCCTCCTCCCCAAATCCCCTCCTCCGATTCGGCCTCTGACGAGTTCCAACTCGTCAGCGGTAGCCGTAAAAAGCGGGCCCGCAAGGCCAAGTCCTCCGCTCAAGCTGCGCCCGCCAAAGCCCCGAAAACGGACGAGGCTTCGTCCTCCGCTCCGCCCTCTGCCCCTATCCCCACAACGGCCTCTTCTCAGGCCAGTCTTCCCCCTACCCCTACCCCCGCTAACTCCCAATCCCAGCCCGCCAAGGTCCCTAAAAAGGACAAAAAACCGCCTGCAATATACATTCAGGCCAAGGACAAGTGAAATGACGTGTCCAAAATGTGTATAGAACTAGGTATTAACTACCTAAGTGCCCGCACCACAGCCGTCGGGGTCAAAGTGGCAGTTCCCACTGCCCAAGACTTCAGGTCTTTGACCCGTGCCCTCCAAGACAGGAACGTGTACTTTCACACGTACTCTCTCGCTGAGGAACGCCCACTCCGGGTAGTCCTTAAAGGCATCCCCAAGGAGATCGACACCGACTCCATCAAAGACGACCTTCTGTCGCAAAGTATCCCCGTCCTCGAAGTTCATCGCATGCATGCTGGTCGCAGCGGTGAAGCTTACGATATGGTCCTCGCCATATGCGAAAAGACCGCCGATAATGATCGGAAGATTTTTAATATCAAGACTGTATGCCACCTCTCAGGCATAAAAATCGAACCTCCCCATCGTTATGGTCCTCCCGGGCAGTGTCACCGCTGCCAACTCTATGGTCACGCGCAGCGTCACTGCTACGCCAAACCTAGGTGCGTTAAGTGCCTAGGTGACCACAGCACCTCCGACTGCGATCGCCCCAAAGATCGCACGCAATGCACAGAGCCCCCGAGTTGTGTGCTTTGCGGTGAGTCGGGTCATCCAGCGAACTATCGCGGATGCCCCAAAGCCCCGCGAGCTAACAACAAGGCTGCTAAGCGCAAAGCGGCTACCCAAGCCTTCGCGGCCGCCCACTACGCCTCTCAGGCCCCTCCCACGTCCCAACGACTCAGCCCTCAAAGGCCATCGCCATGGAACGCGCTGAATCATCAGCAAGCGTTCCCCGCCCTGAGGAAAAGTCTATTGACCCAACAGGCGACCCAGGCATCAGCGATTCCCTCGCTGATGACCGCCCCCCATACGGCACCTTACCTTCCCGTGCCGTACAACCAACCAGCACCACAAGTGCACTCTCAGAGGGCCGCCCCTCCCTCACCCCTTCTCAAAACTGACGACCTCTCAGTTTGCCTCGGTCTTCTCAACTCTGTTGACCCGAACAGAGTCGCCCAAATGGCCGCGGCCATTAGGGCAAACCAGGGCCAATACGGCCTCATGTTAGTACTCAGCGACTTCGCTGATGTCTCATCCGCCCTCCTCTCCTACCGCGTTCATCCGTAATGGATTCACAAAACAGGTGCAGATTAAAACCCCGATCCCTTAAAATAGGCATCTTCAATGCAAACAGCATTAATGGCCAAAAAGATGAAATCGCCTTATTCCTCCGCGACCACCTTATTGACATTATGTTGATACAAGAGACCTTTTTGAAACCCTCTCACAGGAACCCTAGAATTGCAAACTATGATATAGTGCGCAACGACAGGACCCACTCCCGTGGAGGAGGCACTCTTATTTACTATAAGAGATCCCTTTATTGCATGCCCCTAGATACCCCGTCCCTTTCCAATCTAGAGGCATCTGTGTGCAGGATAGGCATGACAGGTCACCAACCGATCACTATAGTGTCGGCTTACCTAACCCCCAATGCCCAAGACGATCCAATTCAATCGGATCTCGAAGCACTCTTCGATCTAGGCGACTCCGTCATAGTGGCGGGAGATCTCAATGCCAAACATGAGTCTTGGAACTGTCTCACCCACAACCACAGAGGAAGTAAATTATACTCCCTCAGTAACCTCCTCAATTTTGACATCATCGCCCCGATGTATCCCACTCACTACCCCAGCAATGTAAATCATCGCCCGGATATACTCGACATAGCACTTCTAATGAATATCAACCTCAAGTTGCATTCCATTGAAGTACTACAAGAGCTAGACTCCGATCACCGTCCTGTGATCCTTCACCTCACGTCCCGCTTTGGCCCCACGGACACAGGGCTACCCCCTCAGACCATTGTGACGACGGACTGGAGGAAAGTTAGGCAACGCCTCAACGACCCCTCGTCCGCTCAGTTAGATAGAATTCCCGAATGCATAACGTCAGTCGCAGACACGCTGGGCGCGATCGACTCCCTCACCGGGCATGTACAGTCCGTCGTGGACGAGTGTTCACGGCGAGTTCCTGCGATGGAAGACCATCGCATGAAACTCCCTGACGATGTACGTGCACTGATGACGGAGAAGAACGCAGCCCTTAGAGCGTACTCATCTTTTCCCAGCGAACCCAATCGCCTCTTTATGCGCCACCTGCAGCGTGCTGTCAAGGAACGTATTAAGGAGTGCCGAGAGGCTAACTGGGATAAGATGTTGGGTGACTTAGAGCCAACCCACCTTGCGTTCTGGCATCTGCAACGGAAACTCAAATCCGAAACATCCAATGCTGTCCCCCCCCTCAACCGTCCCAACCAAAGGCCGGCCTTTGATGACGACGAAAAATCCGAATGCCTAGCTGACAGTCTAGAAGCGCAATGTTCCCCAAGCACTCTACCTGTAGACCAAGCTCACCTCAAAAAGGTTGACGCTGAAGTCGAACGTAAAGCAGCTATTCCGCCTGCCGAGGACCCTGACGACCCCCTCCCTCCGGCCACGGCAGACGAGGTCAGAAATCTCGTGAAAAAGATTCACCCTCGCAAAGCCCCCGGCTCTGACGGTATCACCAACAAGGTGATTAAACTCTTCCCCGAACGTCTTATCGCCTCAATGACCGTCATCTTCAATGCGGCATTAAACAATAACCTCTTTCCGCATACGTGGAAACAGGCCACCGTTATCGGTATTCCCAAACCCGGTAAGCCCAAGTGCGAGCCTTCCAGCTATCGCCCCATAAGCCTTCTCAATTCTCTTGCGAAGATTTATGAGCGGATTATCTATTCCCGATTAAAGGATTTTGCCGATTCCAAGAAACTCATTCCCGACGAACAGTTTGGTTTTAGAACCAAACTTTCGTGTGTACAACAAGTCCACCGACTAGTTGAACACATCACGTTCGGATTCTCACGCGGCCTGATGACGGGAGTCCTCTTTTTCGATGTTGCGAAAGCATTTGACAAAGTCTGGCACAATGGCTTATTATATAAGTTGTACCAACTCGGAGTGCCTGACCGTCTCGTTCTCATCATACGAGA
The DNA here is from genome assembly GCA_947459985.1 of Diloba caeruleocephala. NCBI lineage: Eukaryota > Metazoa > Arthropoda > Insecta > Lepidoptera > Noctuidae > Diloba > Diloba caeruleocephala. Next base: position 8,925,253 of record OX381617.1, on the reverse strand, counting down.
CTTCTTGTCAAATCGCAGTTTCCGATATCGAATCACGGGCGCTCTCTCTTCCCCCCACCCCATTAGAGCCGGAGTCCCACAAGGATCCGTGCTAGCCCCATTATTGTTCACACTGTACACCAGTGACCTCCCCAAAAGACCTGCTAATACGACCCAATTAGCACTGTTCGCGGATGACACGGCCATATTCTACTCTGGTAGCAGTCCCGATAATATAACTAAGATCCTCCAAACCACAGCCAACGTCTACGGTAAATGGTTTAGGAAATGGCGGATCGAAGTTAACCCTATCAAAAGTAAAGCCGTCCTATTTTGCAAATTAGGCGACGACCACCCACGCTTCAGGGAGATCTCGATGCTGGGCCAATCGGTTCCTTGGGAACCGCACGCCAAGTATCTTGGAGTCACCCTAGACAAAAAACTGACCTTCATTCCCCACACAAAGATGGTGCGTGCCCGCGCTGCCTTTGTGCTCGGTCGCCTTCACTATATTCTGAACGCTCGTAGTAAATTATCCCTTAGAAATAAGGTGAGAATTTACACCACATGCATTCGACCCATCATGACCTATGCCAGCCCAGTGTTCGCACACGCTGAATCATACCCACTCCGTAGATTAGAAACCCTCCAAACCCGTTTCATGCGCAAGGCCACCGGAGCGCCTCTGTACATGCGAAACGACCAACTCCATTTCGACCTTAACTTAGCGACCATCAGGCAATTTATGAAACAAGCGTCTAAACGCTATCTTGATTCTGCCCTGTCCCACCCAAATCCCCTTGTGGTAGCCGCCGCCGCCGACTACGAACCCTCCCGTATCAGTAGAGTACGCCGCCCGAGGCACGTTCTGGTCGATCCAGACGATAAAATCACGTTAGATCACATGAAGAGACTCGCGTTGTCTCGTTCACTAAACACCCGACCGTTGTACCGCCCTCGCCGCCGAGGATGCCCGCCTCACCGACGTCGCGGAGGCCTATCGCCGCGTCACCTTCCCGTTCAAGTTAGCACTTCTCCCTCCCGTCTCTTGCTCGCGCCGGCCCGTGCCGAGCCAGTAGCTTTAAATGTCCCCTAATACAATTTAAATAATACCGATCCAGCTGTCCCCAAAAACAATAGCTTGATATCCCCAGCAACGCCCTAAGCCGAGGTCCGTGTCCCGCAGGGGGCGCCCTTAGCGAAAGTTGCTTAGTTTTTAATATTTAATTTAAGCCTGGCTGGAGGCCTCTTTTGGCTTCGCCAGCAAATGACCGGTTAAGCAACCACATTTCCCAGAAATGTATGCGAGAATCCCAACAAAAAAAAAAAAAAAAAAACCATGGACCGCCTGGTTGGAAGATCCTCTTGTTACCAAAGTGGTGACCCAAGCGTGATACCTCCGATCCATCTACTCACGGGTTAATATCCTCCGCAAAGAGGAACCGGGGCTTATGATCTGATAATATTATTGGATAACTCAATAAAAACTGTAAACGGAGCATAGAATAGATTATAAAACAAACCGGCATGACTTTGTAGGTCAACGATTATGTAACTATTACGCAATCAATATTCAGAATTTCTTATTCAGTTCCCACGAATTTTATTCGTATTGTTATTTACAATTCATCAGAATATACTCTAAGTAAGCCATTATTTATCAGTTTAAAATAAATTATATCTATCATAATCGTCTTATGATAATTTGTCATATAATTTATAAAGATCTCCGAACACTTCACAGGTAGTTTATTTATAACGATTTCAAACATTTGAATTCAAACGTAAACACAATCGAAATAAAGGTCAAAGTTTCTCGTACCTCTTTTAAAATTTTAACCCATATATTCCGTCTAAAACGAATTTAGTCCATTAATATATCCCCTGAAGGTAATATGGTAGTTATTAATAGCTGCCAAAACTAATTTGGATGGTAATTAATGTGTATGTTTGCAGCTGGTCTGTCAGGTGAAAGCTACGAAGAAGCGGCGGACTATACCCGTGATAGTGAGAGTTTCGGATATCAACGACAATGCACCGGTTTTCCAAGGGACGCCGTATACAACTATGGTTTCTGAGGTACGACTGTAGTAGTGAAATATTTATAAGTAGGTACTGGTTTTAATTCAAAATTTTTAGGCACTTGCCAGTACAGAACCGCTCCCTTTACATCTCGCTGTTCTATAACTGTTTTCGAAAAATAAATTATATACATCGTCGTCATTTCGCCGTGTGGTACTGGCTCAGAATGCCACCACCTCATCTCATCCCGTGGGTGTCGTAAAAGGCGACTATGGGATTAGCCGGAGGATGGGCAGCGGCGTCCTTCGAGTATATTTATAACTCAACTGCGATCGCCAAACCGTCTGCTAAGCGTGGCGGTGTGGTGACTGGTTGTGGCGCCGCTAATTGAGTTTTCCGGCTGTAACAATGAGCCTATAATATTTAACAATGTAAAATCTAAAACAAGCAAACGGATTCCTTCCCGTTATAAATTAAGTATATATACCTAAATCCTACACACATGCACATGTTTTCATGCACACACGCACTTCAGCCCGTAAACGTCTACTGCTGAAAATGAGCCTCCCAATGATAACTAGAGTTAGCAATCACACGGGATATTGCCATAATCACTACGCTTGACCGGTGATCGCAGTATGTTGTTATTAGAACACGGGAGGATCCTGCTGCTCATCCACTTGATATTAACCCTTAGTCGCTTTTTATGACACCTATTTTTCCGGCAACCATACGGACACGCCTATTGTTATTTCATATTTCTCTCGACATCTTTAAAGCTTACCAACAAATCTATAAAAAAATAGTTTTTTTTTATGTTTTAAAAAACGTTGCCCCACATTAGGATTTCTCCTGTGTCGTGGGTGCGTTTACAGACATGAATTCCACATACAATACACCCAGACCCGGAACAACTACCTGCAGATCATGCAAATATTTGTTCCGTGCGGGAATCGAACCCACGACCCGGAGCGCAGCAGCCGACTGTATCAGCCACTGCACCAACCGTGCCGTTCGGGATTGCACTCCGGGAGTGCCGACAGAAGTGAAAACTATTTTTTTTTATTTATCTAGACGCGTTCGCGGTCTGCCATCCGTATATGCACACACTATAGCTGCGTCTCGAAAAAATAAGCGTACCGCGCTAAAAGAAGTTTTCACTTCAAAAATACCTTAACATAATGTGTTTTACAGAACCGAAATTTGAGTGGTAGCAGTACTTTATATCAGGCTGTTCTTATTCTAACTTGGCTACAATTGTATATCCCTTTTGTTGATACCTGAGATCCGATTCTCGTAATTAATTTACACTATTACTGAAATCTAACCAAACCGAGATTAAATTATGAATTGACAAAAAAGAAAAAACCTGCTACTCCTTAAATTTCAGTATGATCTCAACCTAGTCTCATTTCAATCTCAATTTTGACGTTTATTTAATGACAATTCGAAATGTTAGCAGAATACCGTTTTGACTTAGATCAAGTTTCGATTCATGTCCGATCTCATTACAGTGTAAGTTCAAGTTTGGCGGTGTTTGTTAGTTAGAAGAATAGGTACCATTTGTGACATTTACGACAATGATACTAGATTAGATCAGAACTATATTTTGGACATTTTTAAGTTACGAGTATTGACTCTCAGACCTGTATGACATATATTTCACTCTGTAATTTCAGCTGGTACCAATCGGCACGACAATATTCGACGGGATCAAAGCACTAGACATCGATGCTGGCGTCAACGGTTTAGCGGAATACTTTATAATACCAGGAGATAATCAAACGTTAGAGGCAGCAAATGCAGCGGACGGCTACGGAAATTTCGCAATACCTCTGCCTCATCAGGGGCAGGTGACAGTCAACAGAACCCTGGATTACGAGCGCACGCAGAAGTATCTAGTCACTATCCTTGCTTCTGTAAGTATTTTACATTTTATTACTGGTACTAGAAGCTTAGTTGTTAAAGGGAAAACACCTGTAAGACATTTTCAACTTTAGGGGTAGTTTACAATATACAGGAGCTTAGACTACGAGCGCACGCAGAAGTATTAAGTCTTTACCACAGAAATAGGAAATAAGGAGAAGTGGTACGCGCTACCGCGACATGCCCAATTTGGGCCATCCGGGAAAAATTGGCCGTTTTATAACATCAGTTGAGATTCGACCGCGTAAGTGAAACTTTGTTAAATTGTCGTGTTGTTCGGGGATAACATGCAAAAACCGAAGCGAAAATAATAACTTTATCAAGGAAGGAATCATATACAATATGCAAGTAAAGGAATTTTCTTGTATTTGTCTATAAATAGAATAAATAACAAAATATTGTTTTCTTTATTATGTTACATTTGGATTGATGTAGCAGTGCGACATTATTAATTTTGTACAAAATACATTTTAACTTGCAATCGGTGAATAACAATCGCACTGAATAGAACAGCGATCCGTGCTTCTGTTAGTAGTTTACTCCTTAAGAAACGATTTGAGTTATAAGGCCCGGTACGGAAACTTTATGAGGAGTAAAATCAAGTGTAACATTCGGAAAGTTGAGGCGTTACGTAGAAAGAGACAAACATATATATCTGTAGGATTGAACGTGCAAAATAATGAGATGGAATACATTACACAGCGTATCTTATTTTCGGGGCCTCCTCTTTATGCGATGCTTCGTAGTCTCACTGTATAGTTCACTACCTCTGGTCTGAGAGTTTAATGTGTGCGTATGTTTGTACGTGTGTGTTGTGTGCCTGCGTATTACGAAATTCTGCCGCAACTTGTATACTGCTGCCGAGTACAGGGTATGCATGCTGTGTAATAAATACATATAGTAGCATTTATTGTATCTATACAACGTACGTAAACAGCAACCTAACCATCAACTTTTAATGTTTTGATTTTAAAGTTTTGATTTTATGCATTGATACGTGTGTTTTTATGTACTATTAAACAAATCATATTATTATTTAGCAACATACTTTATGTAATAAATACGCTTTTATTGAAGTAATATAAATAATCCGAATAAGTACAGATATATGTTTGTTTCTCTTATCATTTTAGAAGATTTTCATTACCCTCTTTTTCTATTCGATATATATCATAATTATCGTTCGTAAAGAGTAAACTCCAGTCGTGCGTCAGAGCTGACACACACACACTTTATTTTCAATTCGTTACTGGTACTAGGAGATAAATTGATGTAGGAGATGAACAAAGCAATAAGTTATGGCCCTGTGGGTGGTTCCCTGTACATCTGCCACACCAGAGGTAGTTAACAGTCGACAGGAGCCTAGATTACAAGCGCACGCAGAAGTATCTAGTTACTATGCTTGCTTCTGTTAGTATTTATGCTTTCATTACTGGTACCGGATGATGTGGCGCTAGGGGCAGCGGATTGTTATGGGATCTACTCGTATATCGCTACCTCATCTGTAATAATAGACATCAGTCTGAATTTAAACGCACGCGACAGTATGCATCAAGTATCAATTACTTTATGTATAGCTCGTGAGAATGATCATAGTATAAGGTATAAAAAAGGTAAAGGTCGAATGGGTCTGTGGTGGTATCCAACCACAGATGTAGACCAATTCTTTTGAACCTAGCTCAAAGGAAATAGCTAAAACTCTATTAAATATTACAGGATCGTGCCCGTGATACAAAGAGACGTCTTTCCAGTACTACAACATTGACAGTGAATATACAAGACGGTGACGATCAGGATCCGTCCTTTATATACAAGGGATGTACACTGCATGAAGGAGCTTGCTTCAATCCAGAATATTCTAGCTTTGTAAGTAATCTTCTATATAGGTATTTCTTACAAATAGTAATATTCATGTAATCAAGAATTTTTATGTATTATAATAAAACACTTTTAAACGGATTCTATCGCGTATATTTTAAGATTTTGTTTTTCCTGACGTTTCGAACACTTTGCAGGGTTCGTGGTCGCAGGATGACTCACTTAATCCGTTTAAAAGTGTTTTATGATAATGTGTAATAATCGCGAAAACCCGAGACATTACGATTTTTATAAAATCATGTAATTTGTATGTTTTTATACACACACCTAAGACAAGCACCATCAAGTTTTTTATACTTTTAGTCTGACATTACTATTAGTTCTAAGGTTAATAAGCCCTACAGCATCTGCCAAGGATTCAATTTCTGCTAATTACTTAGGGCATATTTGCAATCATCATCATATCAGACGAAGTATGTCTACTGCTGAACAAAGGCCTCCCCCAATTATTTCTACGCACAATGAATCCCAAAGGTTTTCTGTAAGAGAACTCAATATTGATAATAAGGGATTCCCAGCCTTCTAAACCAGGTCCATCTCATTGGAAGCCGTCAAACGCTGCGTTTTCCGGTGTGAGGTCTCCTCTCGAGAACATGAATGCCCCAAGGGCCACCAGTTCTATGAGCTATGTGCCCCGCCCATTGCCACTTCAGTGTACTAATCCTTTCAGCTATGTCGGCAACTTTAGTTCTTCTACGGATCTCCTCATTTCTGATTCGATCTCGTAGAGAAGTACCAAGTATAGCTGTCTCTCCATAGCTCGCTGAGTGACCTTGGGCTTTCTTATGAGCCCTATAGTAAGTGAACACGTCTCAATGCCATATGTCATCACACATTACGAAGTGAAACGCACTATAATATTTTCAATTTTTTTACTAATATATATACTTTACAATTCACAGGTAAATAGTGGCGTCCTAGCAGGCATTCTAACGATTGAACCGGAGAAGATCCAAGCAGTCGATATGGACACATTAGATGCTCGTATCAAGTATACGATCCAGACTGGAGAGCCCGACTCCTGGGCAACTTATTTCGCGATAGATTCCAACACCGGTGGTGTTAGACAACTGGTGCCCGTCGACACTTCGATTGCCAAGAAGTTTCAGTTGGTTATAAAGGTAAAGAGATAAAATACGATACAGAATGAGGATAAGGATTCTGGGGTATAATATTTGCACGATTAATCGTCCAACCATTAATGGTTGGTTAAAATAAACCAGTGGCTAAGCAATTGGCTGTCTACGCTACGTGCCGCGGTTTCGATATCCGCACGGTACAAATATTCCGGGTGGTTGTGCATGTTAAATCCTAGTGTGGTATAAAGTTTTAAATAAAAAGCTAGTTGCACGATTAGCCGTGTTGACTGCTTAATTACCAATTACTGCTGCATAGGGATTTACCATAACGTTTGGCACATGTATTGTTGGTAGCAGTTTGAGCTCAACAGATTCTCCAATGACCCCCACGTAGAGATGGGTGGTCTACACTGAGTCGGATGCAAGGAATCCTGTAATCATCGATTCAGCCGAATACAGTCCACTGCGGGACACATGCTTCCCCCACGCCACAACGACCCGTCTGGGTGTGTTGTGAGTTCAATGGGAGGTTTGTCATAATCGCCACGCTTGGCAGGCGGGCTGGCAATCACAGTTGAGTTGTTAATTCACTCGAAGGACGCTGCTGCCTATACTTAGTTTAATCTCATAATCGCCTTTTACGACACCAACGGGATGAGATGGTTTGCTGCTATTCGTAGCCGGCGTCACGGCAATCCTGTAATGACTGATGCTGTTTCATTTTTCAGGCGGAAGAAGAAACGGAAGCTCGCCGATTTACAACAGCGAAGCTAACAATAACAGTACGTCCAGTAGACGCAAGTCCACCCGTCGTACACGCCTCGTCTGATGAGGGAGAAGTAGAAGAGAACTCTGCCAAAGGTACCAAAGTACTGGATGGGAATGAGCAGCCGATCAGACTGACAGTGTCGGATCCTGACTTAGTAAGTTTATGAGAGATTTAATGCAGACCAATCTCCAGGCATATTGCAAATAATCTAAAAAACAACATCATCATTATCATCTCTTGGTCAGAACAAAGGCCTCCCCCATATATTCCCACAACAACTATGATCATTTTGGGGGGAATTTGCTGGAACTCACCACGCTTGGCAGATGGGTTGGTGAGCGCAGTCTGGCTACTGTTGCACAGAAGGGACTGAGCTTGGTGTCTCATGTCAAGAATTTCACAGATCATTGTTGATATTTGGTCTAGGGTCAACTATATCCCACAGTTTTCGAGCCCCTACCCCTCCCCCCTGGACCCGCTATAGCTGGTGTGCAGGTATACGCGTCTAGCTAAAAGCTATCCACAACTGCAGCACCGTCGACCACGCCGTGTGACCGTATCCTACCTGACAAGTACAGGATGTGTTGGCACTGGATCTCACACGACTGTCGATATGCATATCTGCAGTACAATTCCCTACGGTCAAACATCTATGCATCCTTGAATACAGAATTGAAATAACGGTGAAAACCCAATTTGGTATTTGCTAAGACATGATTGAAGCTATTCAAGGACACGTTGCAGTAGGCTGAAAGCGTTCTAAAATTGCGCAAACGCACAACTTGATATTACTGATCGGAGTTATGAAACATGACGTAAGCGTGCAAACGAGTTTTGCGAGGTAGATGTGCGTTAACATTCCCACTGTGCTGTGCAGCATAAGCATAGGCTGATCCAGTATTCTAGAAACTTCTGGTGGGCTTGGACGAATAAACAAAATTTAGATTCATTTACTTGCTCAAGCACAATTTTAATTGTCATTTGATTGCCGCTCTATAATATGTGTGCTCTATAGTAAAAAGACCTCTCAAATATCAAATATTTTGTTCGTCTCGAATTTTCTTCTGATAAATCTGTTTTGTTTTTAACAGGGACCCGGAGACCCAGTTCCAAAATACACGTTTGAATTGACAACGAACTTCTTCGACATCGATAAAGACGGATATCTGGTTGTCAGCGACCAAAAACTAGACCGAGACCCACCGAATCCTGGCAAGTTTAGGTTCCAGGTAAGACCTCTTTTTAAATATTTTTTTTTACTTATTCAGCAAGTATAATCTTATACGCGAGACCGACACCGGTCTGCGAAGCTATGAATTATATTTTGATGTTTCATTATCATCATCATCATATCAGATAAAAACAGTCCACTGCTGAACAAAAGCCTCCGCCACAAAACGACGGACTGACGACGATGTATGCCGCGGTGTCGTCATTTTGGGGGAAATTTGTCAGTACTCACCATGCTTTTCAGGCAGGTTGGTGAGCTCAGAATGGCTACTGTTCCACAGAAGGGACACTGCTGCCTATCCCTCTGGTTTATGGCCCCTTAGTCGCCTTTTACGACATCCACCGGAAGAAATGTAGTGGTGTTATTTTCTCACACGGACACCACACGAATTTCATCATTTAGCTGCAATATTATTATACAGCTCAAGTTTCATAAATTGCGCTGATTAGATTTTTGTTATTCAATACAATTCCGTAGTAGCTCCATAATATAAGGTGATATATCTGGTATTACCGATAGCAGTAAACTGTTTGAAATTCGATTCATATTCCTATAACAGTTTTTTTTTATATAAACATATATTAATCCTCTATTAATACCGTGTGGTGCCGGCTCAGAATGCCACCACCCCATTTCCTCCCATGGGTGTCGTAAAAGTCGACTAAGGGATTAGCTGGAGGATGGGCAGCAGCGTCCTTCGAGTACATTAATAACTCAACTGCGATCGCCAACCCGCCTGCCAAGCATGGCGATTATGGCAAAACCCCCCAATGTGTTCACAACACATCCATATCGGTGGTTGTGGTGATCTTTGGGGGAGGCCTGTGTCCAGCAGTGGACTTCATTCGGCCGAAATGATGATGATGATGAATCCTCTATTTTCAGGTTGTGGCCCGTGAAGCAAATGGCGGTGCAGCGTCTGCTCCATACTCCCTAGCGGTACAGCTTTTGGATCAGAATGACAATGCGCCAGTGATACCCAAGACGCAACCCATCATAGTGCCAGCTAGTTTAGAGCCAGCTGCTGTTCATAAGGTCAGTTTTTTATATGATGTTGCCTGAAACGTGGGTAGAGTTTACTGACAGAGATCTACGTTGAACAAATACCTGAGGGACAATTGTCGTAATTAATTTACACTATGACTAAAAGTTGAACGAACTGAGATTAAATTATCAATTGACAAAAAATGGTACTCAACTCTTCTTAAAGTTCAGTCAAATTTCAGTTTAATCTCAATCTAGTCACATTTCACTGTCAATTTTGACGTTTATTGAATGCAATTTCAGGACTCAAACAGACAGTTCAAAATGTTAGGAGAAGACCGTTAAATTATAAAAATAATAAATTCACGTTTAACGTCACTTGTTAGTTTAGGAGAATACCATTTGTGACATTTACGACACGACTAGATCGGAACTATATTTTGAACATGCCACTGCGCCAACCGGTACCGTCAAGATTGGAATTAGGAGCTCATACAACCTCTCTTGAAAAAAAAAATTGTTCCGTGCGGGAATCGAACCCACGACCCGGTGCGCAGCAGCCGACTGTATCAGCCATTATATGTGCGAAACAAATACTTGGAGTTCTAAATTCGCTCACTTTACTGGTACGTTTTGATTACCATACGTCAAAATATTCCCAATGGTCTACTAAAACAACGAATTAATCCGACAGGTGGAGGCGGTAGACATCGATGAGGGTGAGAACGCACGCATAACGTACAACATATATCACGTATCTAACAATGGTGGCAACAAGTTCACTATTGACCCTAACACCGGAGTTATATGTAAGTTGCACCTCTACTATATTAATATCGATATCGACTTCTGTGTCGAGAGGTATTTCTGTGTTCCTTTTATGATATTCATACAGTTGTACCCGTTTTAGTTGCTGTAGGAAATACTTGAATAATTTATACAGAAGAAATTATTATTATTAGCGTCTTGTCTTTAACGTGTTGATTCCCATAGTCTCCTCCTTAAAAGATTATTAGATATTATGTGGCATAAGCTACACAAAAGAGACTTCGGGTGCTCACGGAGCATGGACGCGGCGCCAAATATACAAAAGCGTGGCGATGCGTGCCGTCAAATTATTACTTCATGATTTATAATTCCTCGCGTGTATATGACCTGTGTGTTGATATCACTGTGTTGGCACGTTCTCAGGATTATGCAACATTTTTGTTTCATCCCCTCTGTAACACTTCTTACACTTCTTTTATAATATTTGATGTCTCTATTTATTCTATACAGCACAAATTTTCTTCAGGCATGAATTGTGAATAATTTTGTTACGTCGAATGTTCTGAACACTTTCGTGTTGTTTGTTTTCTGCACCTTGGGATTTAATCAAATATTTTGTAGGACCGTTTTATAATGAGCGTGTGGTAACGGCTAAGAATAGCACCAACACATCTCTTCCCTTGGGTGTCGTAAAAGGCGACTGTGGGATCAGCCGAAGGATGGGCAGCAGTGTCCTTCGAAAACATTTGCAACTCCCCTCGCCAACCCGTTTGCCAAGCGTGGCGATTATGGCAAAACCCCTCAATGAGCACATAACACAAACCCAGACCAGTCGTTGTCCATTCTTAAGGAGAGGTCTGTGTCCAGCAATGGACATCTTTCGGCTGAAATGATTGAATACGATGCTTGTAAACACCCTGTATTTGTGATGGATCCATAGTAACTTGTGGTTAAACAAGCGTTAATATCGATGCCCAATCATTTTTCTTCTGTTTGACATTGTATTGTACTATAAATGGTTTTTTGTAATCCACAGCCAGCACAAACCGACTACAAGCAGGCGAGCAGTACAGCGTTACAGTCCGCGCCACCGACGCCAAAGGGCTCAGTTCTCAAGGCATCGTTGAACTGTCAGTGGCTCCAGGACCAAACACCCGTCCCCCGCAATTCTCCTCCCGCGACTACTACGCGCCCGTGTCAGAAGGCGCCGCTATAAACTCTACTGTTACTACAGTCACTGTGAGTATACTTTTATATTTGATTTGATATTTCAGATGTCTTCTCACCGTACAGGTTTTATTTCTAATTCATTCGTGGTCTCATCAATCAACCCCGGAATATACTTGCCCTTGATATAAAAAAAGTTCCTGCAGAATTTAGGTTCTGACGCACGTTCAGGAATAGTACTTGAAATCGCTGCACTCCTAATCGTAAATGACGAGTATCTTATATGATTATAATAGAACGTAAGTATTGTATGTAGTATATATATTTAAAGTTACGTAACAAATTATGTATTTAACCGTACCTATAACATGTATACTATATACCTATAGTGTGGCTCATTTATTGTAGCTATTTCGATCATTTACTCGTTAACTGGTAGGAAATGCTACAGCATTTTATTCACCTTGGGCACCAACATTATGCATGAAAGTATAAATAAATAAATATATGTATATCGTTAGTATCTTTCTGGACTATTGACTAAATGTCTACTGAGCAGAACGATAGATTTGCGAAGTTAAGCTGCACTTTCAATCGACATGTTTTGGAAAACTTCACCACATTTTAGTATTATTGTTAACTGCGTCTGTATTGCTGACTTCAACGTGAGGTTAATGACCTGTTTCATTTTAGTTAAGATTTTTGAGAAAATTACCTGTCCCGAGTTTTTCTTGTGCACCCTGTCACCCCACTGAACCGTTTTCATGAAATATCATCAAAGCGACATTATTCCGCACTCCATACGTGCCCGTTGTCTACGTCCCACACTCATTAGATTGCAATAAGCCGAGTCTGTGTGTCTTTAACCTTTTTCGGAATAATATCTGCTATATAAGTATAATATATATTTTCTGTCACCAGGCAAAGGACCCAGAGAACGAGCCGGTGACGTATTCCATAGCATCGGGCAACGATCTCCGTCAGTTTGGTATCGGATCCAACACTGGGATCATCACAGTCATCAGGAGTCTCGACAGAGAAGTGCTGACGAGATACCAGCTGGTAAGATTTATCATCAATGCCAACACAAACGTATAATCCTCTGCTGACGCGGTGTCAGCTCGTCAAATATCCTTTATAGTGGCTGCTAGATCTTTATGCGGTGGCAGCTCAGGGATCTGGTGCTGCTTAAAGAGACAAACTGACGAAGCCGAAAGGTCCCCCTGTCAGTTAATAACTGAAATACTCAGCAACACAGCTAAGGAAACCCCCTAGTGGGCTCAGGGTTTGGCTTAAGGCGTTGCTGGGGGCGTCAATCATGGAAGAGCCCGATTAAAATAATTTAGGTTTTTAGGGGATTTTTAAAGGTACTGGCTCGGTACGTGGCTGGAGCAAGGGTCAGGGTTGTCACGACAACCTTAAAATATGATCACTTGCTATAAGCGTGTGGTGTGTGGTGCCGGCTCAGAATGCCACTACCCCATCTCCTCCCATGGGTGTCGTAAAAGTCGAATATGGGATTAGCCGGAGGATGGGCAGCAGCGTCCTTCGAGTACATTAACAACTCAACTGCGATCGCCAACCCGCCTGCCAAGCGTGGCGATGATGGCAAAACCCCCCAGTGAGCCCACAACACATCCATATCGGTGGTTGTGGCGATCTTTGGGGGAAGCCTGTGTCCAGCAGTGGACTTCATTCGGCCAAAATGATGATGCTATAAGCGCTCGATAGCTACTATCCTGAGTGCGGAGTGGGGATGCGCTACTAACTTCGCAGCGCGGTAGCCACCTCACAAACGCTTTATTGTTCAGCAATATTCACTTGCTTTACTTGCTCATACAGGTACAATCGGTTTTCAGAAAAGCATAAACGCCACTTGTGCCGATAGTCAACATGATTTTATAATAGGCTTTTTTATAGGTCTTTTAATGCGAGTTTCAAAGTTCGCATCAGTAAGATCCGTAATTGATTTTGGTACCATATTATGGAATCGACACAATTCCCTATTATGACTCCTTTATCGTGATTCCAGATGGTGAGAGCGGAAGACCCAGGTAGACTGTCAAGCACAGCGACGGTAAACATCAAAGTCACCGATATCAACGACAATAACCCCAAGTTTGATGAAGATTCATACCTGTTCCATGTTAAAGAAGGTAATTATTCTAATTATGTCCCATAAGAAGGGATGGGACGTGGCTTACGTGTTGAGCATGGTGTCCATCCACTACAGCTACAGGTAGATCTATAGATCTTTTAATTTCCTATCTGGCAAATCGAGATCAAAGAGTGGCAATTGAGAACGTCACATCTACAGGCTCACAAGTTAAAATAGGAGTACCTCAAGGATCAATTTTGGGCCCTTTTCTGTTTCTGGTTTATATCAATGACTTGCCATATATGATAAACGACACAATGTCAAACATAATCTTATTTGCTGACGATACTTCACTTATATTTAAGGTAAACAGAAAGGATAGGCATCTTGTAGAACCCAATGATATACTTCGTAAGATATCCGATTGGTTTTCGGCTAATAATCTACTCCTAAACGCAGAAAAAACCAAATGTGTAAAATTCTCAACGGCAAATGTGACCCATTTAACTACAGAAGTAAAACTTGACGGAAAAACATTAGATCTGGTTCCCTCAACTGTGTTTTTGGGTATTACGGTAGACGCAAAATTGCAATGGGGACCCCATATAAAAGCACTTTCAGGCAAACTGAGCTCTGCTGCATTTGCCGTTAGGAAAATTAGACAGGTTACGGATGTGGCTACAGCTAGGTTAGTATATTTTGCGTATTTTCACAGTATTATGTCCTACGGAATTTTACTGTGGGGATCGGCTGCCGATGTCGAGACTATTTTTATATTACAAAAAAGAGCAGTCCGAGCTATTTATAATATGGGCTCTCGTGAGTCACTCCGGGAACTATTTAAGGAGATAAACATACTAACTTTGCCATCCTTGTATATATTCCAAAATATTATGTATATCCGCAAAGACATTGTTAGTTTCAATAAAAGAAGTGACGTGCATAACCTAAATACTCGCAATAAGAACAAGCTTGTCTTGCCTGGCTTTAGACTTAGCAGAACCAGCAAGTCGTTTATGGGAAACAGTATTAGGTTCTACAACAAAATTCCTTCTAGTATTACTGATTTACCAGAACTAAAATTCAAATCTTTGATTAAGCGCGTTTTAATATTGAAAGCCTACTATAACATACAGCATTACATCGATGATAAAGATGTGTGGCAAACGATTCCCTTCTGCACACTGCGACCCTCTGGCGCTGTATAATTTATTTTATAACTTCTGATAATTGACATGATTGCAAGTGTTTTAACTTGCAATCAAAGGCATAATGTCTACAAATTGGAATTAATTATATTATTATTGTAAAAATAACTTGACATTTCTAATATCGCATTTAAAATTGCAAATATTTATGTTATTTACTTATAGTTAATAAATTGACATTTGACTTGACTCATTTAAAACATTAAAAAAAAATGTAAATTTACTTATATACATTGATTGACTATTTGTTATTGTTAATATTGTTCTTGTGACATCAAATTATAATATTCTTACAAAACCGTAAATCTGTGAGCATTATGTAGGCATTGATGATATATATTTAGTACTTAATTTTGATTGTGTCTTTTGCCTGGCTGTATTGGTCTGTCATGCTCACTAAAATGTCTTGCTGATGGTGGCGTTGTGTATCGGGTCGTTCGGTTCCCTTCAACATGGTTGAGCTAAGTGATGCTGATGCATGCGTTATGCTCGTGAACGGGTGCCGTCTGTTGGGACTGGTCAGTCATTAACTGCCACAGCAAAAAATATTATTATGGTACGTTCCATCTTTAGACATTGACCTACATTTTTCTCGGTATTTGTTGTACAATCATTTTTGTATCAATCAGCATTGTAATCTCCATTATTTTAAAAGAGTATCCATGGAGTTTCTTGCCGGCTCTTCTCCATGAGATCCACTATTTGGAACCGTGCAACTTAGATTCTGACGTTTCATAAGTGCCAATATTTGGTTTATTTGAAATAAAAAACTTTGACTTTGACTTTGACTTTGACTTTGACAGCTCAAACGCGTCATTCAAAAAGTAATTTTTTTCGAGTGTTTATCATAGACGAATTTGCTAGTCGTCGCAAGTCGTCGTTGAGAGTAGGTCGTGCTCGTGCATAACGGACAGCTCAGATGAAGAACTGTTCCTATTCGAAGTTCTTCTTCGTGAAGAAGAAGAGCATACCAGAGAAAGAAAGCGGCGGGCGCCTAAATATTGGGTAAAAATAACTCTACTATTTCCCATATATTCATTCTTCCGGCGCCAGTTGTCGTGATAGTTGGGATCTTTATGATTATACAGCTCCGAATATTTTGTACTAAAGATATCAACAATTCTTCATAAAACTGTACGTAGATGCGTCGACGCGCTTCCGCTTCAATGTGTAGTGCGTTGAATAGGGCGCGCCGAGTAGAGAAGAAATGTGTTGCCCCAGAAAATCGCAATAGCGTTATAATACTGCAGATAAAATAGCGCAATTCGTGACAGTACATTATTTTACGACTTTCAGGCGCAGCAAGCGAGTTTGTCGGCTACGTCCACGCAACAGACATAGACGAAGGAGTCAACGCAATGATCAGCTACAGCATACCAACGCACCTACCCTTCAGTATAGACAACACGACCGGATTGATTAGTACGAACACTAAGCTGGATTATGAACAGACCAAGGTAAGAAATGAGGTGACCCGTAGAATAACTAAAGTTGCCGACATATCTCAAAGGGTTACGAAGCTGAAGTGGCAATGGATGGGGCACATAGCTAGTAGAACTAACGTGGGACAGAAAAGTTCTTGAGTGGAGACCTCAAACCAAAAAAACGCATAGATGGCATCCAACGAAATGGACAGATGACATGGTGAAGATAGCTGGGAGTCGTTCGATGTGGGCAGCATGTAACCGGTCCTTGTGGAAATCGGGAAGGCTTTGTTTAGTTGTGGACGTCCTTTCGCTGATTATGACCACGACGATGATGATGCTCGATTGTAAGTGAATATTGCATGAGAAATGAACCAATATGAATATGTTGATATGTAATATATTCACATAGCGAATAATACTCGTATAATTATTTGAAACTAAAATATCGAAGCTGTAATATCGAATAAAACTAAACTAATCGACGGCACGGTTGGTGCAGTGGCTGATATCGGCTGCTACGCTCTGAGTCGTGGGTTCGATTCCCGTACGGAACAAATATTGTATGATCTGCAGGTACTTGTTCCGGATCTGGGTGTATTTTTTGTGGAATATATGTCTGTAAACGCAACCACGACACAGGAGAAAACCTAGTGTGGGAAGAAATAAAACTGTAAAGAATTTTCTAAAATGTTTACCAATTTGTTTCTAGGACTATGCGTTCGTAGTAACAGCAATGGATGGAGCGATAGACAAACGACTTGGTACTGCATCAGTGACAGTACAAGTGCAAGACATTCCGGACGAAGCGCCTGTGTTCTCGCAACTTGTGTACTCCGTGCATGTACCAGAAAATGCAGCCAATTACCCCGTTGTTAAGGTTCAGGTTAGTGTGGCAATTTTTTAATATACATTTTCTATTAAGTACTTGTAGATCACACAGCTTAGTCGTATATATATAACTACCATTTTACACGTAACACAAAAAACGCGCCACGACTCGGTAGTAATAAAAGATCCCCGTCAAACCCTAAATTATATCGATCCAGCTGTCCCTTCCCCTTTGTGTTTGTTGCATATTGAAGTAAGTGAGAAACCCAAATTAAAAAGAAAATCGCCTGAAGTTGTTCTCGACTCATGATCCATGACAGACGACTTGGTGAAATTAGTCGTTGGATGCGGGCGGCATGTAACCGATCGTTGTGGAAATATAAGGGAGGCCTTTGTCCTGCAGTGCACGTCCTTTGGCTGATATATGATTGAGCTTAGTAATGATTCACATCAATTCGCTGCTTAAGAGGCTAAAGGATCATAAACTCCGGTTCAACTGTACTGTTATTAATATGCAACGTCTTTTGACTATGCCTGGTCAGGGGACTACCCTTACAAGGGCGGATCGGGGGGCTTAGGGGGCCAATTTGACAAGAGACCTCGAGGCCCACCTCAGATTAAAATCCTGGATCCGCCCCTGTCCCCTTACCAGGCGTAGTCTTACAAGCAGTTCGAGTTGTATGATTGTTTAACTGCCAAAGTTTATTGAATTTTTTCAAACTGAGTATTTGTATTGTCTTTTATTTCTTTCTTAATTCTTGTATAGTCTTCATTTAATTTGATCGTAGATTGTAAACATAAGTCATATTAAATAACAATTCTGTGTAACCTAAATTTAATAGTAAAAATACCACTATTCCAGGCTGAAGACCCTGACACAGTGCCAGAGATAACCTATACGATCCTCATGGGAGACACGGAGCTGTTCTCAATAGACCGCAAATCGGGCATGATCAGGACGTTGAAGATGTTAGACCGGGAGACCACTGCGCGCCATCAGATCATTGTTGGAACTGAAGAGAATAATAGTGAGGCCTCCGACGCTACTGTTACTGTTGAAGTATTTGTTGATGTGAGTTCTGTGTTATTTGATTGAATCAAAAAAATACTTTATCTCTAATGGCCGTTAGGGCAAAAATATTTTTGAATGGGTATTGCACACGCTTAAACGCAGCCTGGGACGGCCTCCAACGAGATAGACAGGCGACCGAGGATGTGGCATGTTACCGGTCAGTGCGGAAATCGGGAGGCCTTTGTTCAGCAGCGAACGTCCTCCGGCTGAATATTTATTTTTTATTTATTATTATATTTGGCGATGAAGAAGATGGTGACATTTTATTTTACTGATGATTGACGACTGGTCTTTTATTCGTGGGTTATCGTGTGGGTGTGTGTATGTATTAGTGTGAGATGCTCATAGCCAGATACTCACTGATCGGTAACCGATCGGCGAGGTTAAGTAAAGCTTGGTGCGGTCAGTCTATGGCTGGATGACCGCATGGTGGTGTTTGAACTGATCGTCTCTCCACTTCAGAGGACATGTAAAAATCGTCGGTCCCGGTTGTTGTCATTAGACGGCAGTCGTTAAGCTAAGTCCTTTGGGCAGCTTGAAAAACTCACTAACCACATGAAAGAAGTGTGTGAGCGTCTGTGGATGAGTTAATGTTGTATTTTATTTGTTCGTCTGCAGCAGCAGTTTTGTACCATCATTATCTTATAGGCCTAACCAGTCAATAATTTTAAGAATTGATAATAACAAATAAGTCCGTGTGGTGTCCGGATTAAGAATACAGCACCACTCCATCTCCTCCCGTGGATGTCGTAAAAGGTGACTAAGGGAATCTAAACCAGGGGGATGGGCAGCAGCGTCCCTTTTGTGAACCGATAGCCATACTGCGCTCACCAACCCGCCTGCCAAGCGTGGTGAGTATTGGCAAATACCCCCCAAAATGATGACACAGTTGTGAAATCTATGGGGGAGGCCTTTGTTCAGCAGTGGACGTATAAATGGCCGATATGATATATGAAGAATAATAATTAGGGGTTTTTTTTTAATTATGTTAAAATAGGCTTTATATCTTTGAATTTCCAGGACAAAAACGACAACACGCCAGTATTCACTTCAGTCGTCCGTCCGGTGACTATCGAAGACTCGTCCTCAATCGGCAGCCTAGTCGAAACTGTGGTCGCCGTAGACTCGGACGCGACGGCCCCTAACAACAGAGTGCGGTACAAACTGGTCGGGAGAGGGAAGGCTTCTATATACTTCAACGTTGAATCTGATACGGGGGCCGTGAGGGTGAGGGACGATCTGAGGAAGGAAACTGATAGTGAATATACTGTGAGTTTTAAATTGATTTGGTACTTTATTGGCTTTCCGTGTTGAGCCGGCTCAGAATACCACCGCACCATTTCCTCCCGGAGGTGTCGTAAAAGTCGACTAAAAGATTAGCCGGAAGATGGGCAGCAGCGTCCTTCGAGTACATGAACAACTCAACTGCGATCGCCAACTCGTCTGCCAAGCGTGGCGATTATGGTAACCCTCCAATGAGCCCACAACACACCCATATCGGTCGTTGTGGTGATCTTTGGTGGAGGCCTGTATCCAGCAGTGGACTTCATTCGGACGAAATGATGATGAATGATGGTTTTCCGTGTGCGGATTAAGAATTATAGCACCACTCCATCACTTCCCGTCAATGTGTTCAAAGGAGACTAAGGGTCTCTAACCCAGAACAGTAGCCATACTGTGCTCACCAATCTGCCTGCCAAGCGTGGTGAGTATTGGCAAATTCCCCCCGAAATGATGATACAGTTGTGGAAATCTATGGGGGAGGCCTTTGTTCAGCAGTGGACGTATAAATGGCCCATATGTTGATGATTTAATTTAAAATTAGCTTTGCAACCTAATTACATATAAAAAATGCGTTCAATAAACCTTTCTTAGTTTACAAACATTATTTTTTTCCTGGCAATACATATTTATCACTCAGTATTCACTTTAATAGATCACAAATTGATATGGTTTGGTGTTTTTATAAATTCCATGTTGTCGAGGAACTCCGTTGCCTCAATGTTGACATAATTTTGAAGTAGTATGTCTATGATGTCGTCCAAATTTCTTTATTTACTACATGTCAAGTACGTTAATGCGAAGGTATGCACTGATCAGAATTCATATTTCCTCCAGGTGGACGTACAAGCTTACGATCAGGGTGAGCCCGTGATGTCATCAGTGTCCAGTCTAACGGTTTACGTTAGTCACTCTGCTACTGTGCCGCCAGATGTAAGTTTTCATTAAATACTTATTTTAATTTGCATGACATAACATTAGCATATATTATCTCACATGTAAGCGGTCACGCCTATTGACCTTGAGCTACATAAAATCTCGTATATTTGGTTTATATAGTTTCAGTTTGATATATTAATTTGATTGCGTAATGGTGTGTGCTAGCGAACAAGTAGCTATAAAAACATTACTACTAGTAATCATCCCCTTTATTATTTTTTATAAATGTGAATCATTTAAAATAAGAAATTGCATATGAATATCACAGACTGACGTGTTAATGGGGAGTTTGTTGCGCCGTTTCTTCTCCCCAGCTTAAACACTAGGAAGCGGTGAAGGGTGGGTTTATATGGGGGCTGTCTTATGTTGACGTTCAAAAAGAACTATTTTATAGTCTATTTTGAATAAAAGATTTTGACTTTGACTATTTATATATATTATTTCGAAGTGAAAGATGGAATCAATGGAATTATCTGGCAGTTAATGATATATAACAAAGAGATAATGTACCTTTACTTTTCGTATCTATATTCAAAACTTACGTATATGCGTGCAAAACTTCAGCGACTGATCAAACTACAGTTCCATACAAATGTTAGTAGTATATTAAGTTTATGGTACAAATGTACAATCATTGCGTGCCGCAAAACGACACACAATTAAAAATTTATTGTGTATACACGGCTGCCGGCAATTGACACGCTAGAGGTTAACGGATAACACATTTCTAGTTATAGTAACTTTTCTCCCATATTTCTCTCGTACGAGAAGAGGAGAGCAGAGAAGGGAACGTCTCCGGCAGGCCTGTCTCTGGCGACAGTTCCGTATAATCGCTGAGTAATCTACACGATAAAAAAATGGTTCCTGCGACGGAATCGCTGCCTACTACGAACGCATCCGCAACGTGTCGTCAGCGACGCGAAAGCGATTCCGTGATGATTTCGCGGCTCAACGTCATGAGGTTACCTTATACAAGGTGCCGATTTAATTACCTGTAACCTTTTAGGGGGTGAATCAGTCCAAGTTTTTTAACCTAAATATCTATTTTATCCTAAATAGCTGACGGTCAATGGCTTCATCTGTCTTTTTTATGTACTTCCGCGCATCTCGGAGGGGTTGACTATAAAGCGGGTCAACTCCTTTAGCGGGACTGTAAAGGGGCCGCCCCCAGGCACAACTAAGGGGGATTATAGATAAGATCCCTCTGAAGCCTCGCTGTGCGCTGGGCAGCGCATACGGCAGCACGTGACGCGTGCGTGCTACCTTCTTCTCAGTGGTTGCTAAATATGCGCACGCAGATTCTCTTTTGCAGTGACCCTCGAGGCCTCATGTGCCTATTATATGATCAGGCGGTAGGTGCCTAACATCCTCACTGTGCCCCCACCTTGCGCTCGGTCATTGTACGAAACGGATGCTTATGTAAACTGCAAGTGTTTTGGTAGATAGTAATTATATTATGGCGTGTTTTTTTATTATTTGTATGAGACTGAAATCATTTTTTTAGCATTAATGCGACCAGTACTGCTTCCTTGCAATCAATTCGACCGATCGATTCACTCGATCACAATGATAGTTCCTTACAGTTAAGCAACATAACATTCTTACAGGTGGGTCTCGGCTTCGCAGACACAGTATACACTGAGCACGTCGCAGAGAACTCTCCGAACGGCACGTTGGTTAGAGTCTTACCTCTGCTGAACAAGAGAGAACATTCCCCCGACACCCCCCTCAAGTGCAAACTCACTGAGTCTTCGCAGAAAGGTAAGGTGGAAGGTTAGTAATGAAGGAAAGACGGAATAAAGATGAACGATGAGTAGCATCCCTTGATATTGACTATGTAGTTCTCTATGTAGTACCACTATGACAAAATAAATAAACAGTGCCTTCTAGTAAATCA
Organism: Diloba caeruleocephala; assembly: GCA_947459985.1. NCBI lineage: Eukaryota > Metazoa > Arthropoda > Insecta > Lepidoptera > Noctuidae > Diloba > Diloba caeruleocephala. The sequence goes on along the minus strand of OX381617.1, from coordinate 8,902,700 downwards.
CAAATATACATAATACAGTCATTACTTTCACATGCACTTAGACCCGTATCAGCTATCTGTAGATCATACAAACGTTTTTTATTTGGGAATCAACCCCGCGATCCATTGCGCAGAAAGTTAAGGCGCTGTGCAAACGCAGACACCATTGAGCGTCTAGTTTTTTTGTCGTATTGAGAGCTAGAAAATAATTCTGTGTATAGTTAGGTATATAAATATTTTTATTTTGTAAATTATTCTAAGTTTTTTTAATGGTCTAAGCTTCTTGACAAAAACATCGCATGAAAGACCACGAAAAATCATTTTCGTCGCAAAAACTCAATATTTTGTGCGGCAACTATCACATTTTTTGTAACTTTAAATGGAATTTAAATAAACTAAAGACTAGAAAGGCTAGAAAATAAAATGTGGCATTTTATTACTAAATGAAAACTGCCAAAAACTTTCATATTAGCAGACCCAACCCGTCTCGTCCCGTGAGTGTCGTAAAAGACGACTAAGGGATTAGACGGAGGATGGGCAGCAGCGTCCTTCGAATACATTAACAACTCAACTGCGATCGCCAACCCGCCTGCCAAGCGTGGCGATTATGGCAAAACCCCCCAATGAGTGTGCTGTCCGATATCGGTCGTTGTGTTGGTCTTTGAGGGAGGCCTGTGTCCAGCAGTGGACTTTATTCGGCCGAAATGATAGCAGATATGAAATAAACTAAAATCATACTCATCGCCATTTTCAACCTAATTTTTCTAACGTGACGTACTACTGTAATAAATTCTCAAATACCTAAAAATCTGCTACTCACCGCGCCTTAATGCGCCAATCGTATCTTTGCTGCATACCTAAATTACTTCTACATTGAAATATCACCTCTGAAAGTTTTCTTAGCTGTAACGTAACAGAGAAAAGCTACGACTGGGCCGTGAAGTAGGATTTACCTTTTTTAATATGCGCATTCCAATTTTTATTTCAAAAGTAATTCATGTTTCACACCAAATAAACAGTTGCCATGCTGTTTGGTGACTGTATAATTTGACAAAAATTCTTTGAGCGGAAGATTAATTTTTATTTCCCAAAATCATACCACAAAGGTTCTTTATCATATCGAGGACTGTAAACCCTGAACATTTTGTTATGCTCTATGTTCGATAGCAGTAAGGTCTATCGTGTAACTGTGTTAACAAAAAATCTACTTTAACATGCTACATTTGAATCTTTATTTTTCTAGTAATTCATGTTAGTTAGTTACTTCGGCCGAATGAAGTCCACTGCTGGACACAGGCCTCCCCAAAGATCACCACACCGACCGATATGGGTGTGTTGTGTGCTCATTGGAGGGTCTTGCCATAATCGCCACGCTTGGCAGACGGGTTGGCGATCGCAGTTGACTTGTTAATGTACTCGAAGGACGCTGCTGCCCATCCTCCGGTTAATCCCTTAGTCGACTTTTACGACACCCACGGGATGAAATGGGGTGGTGGCATCCTGAGCCGGCACCACACGGCTAATTCATGTATAACCTACTAACTTCTGTCAACATATTACAGATAAGGCTGCATCGAATTCAACATTCAAATCTTCCACAGGTGTATTCTACGTGAAGTTGACTGACGACAGAGATTGTGCCATCTACCTCAACACAAGTTCCCTAGACTACGAAACTCTCGGCGAATACTCATTGGAAGTCCAACTTGAGTCCATACAAGGGCTTATCAACCCTGAGAGCAGTAAGGCGACGATCAAAGTGCATGTTACTGATGCCAACGACAACGCTCCAATGTTTGTGTTCCCTGAACAAAGTACTATTGTGGGCGCAAAAGGAAAGTACTTCGCTATCGTGACCAAAGATATGTTGTTGGGGACTAATGTTTTGCAAGTGAAGGTAAGTTTTGAATCGATATTATTTTTATTATATTTGATTATTTTTCATGTAGTATCCGGATTAAGAATATAGATGGAAGATATATTTCCGTGGTTAGCGTAAAAGGTCACTAAGGGACTATAATTATACCAGACAGATAGGCAGCAGCGTTCCTTCTGTGGAATAGCAGCCATTTTGCGTTCACCGACCTGCCTGACAAGCGTGCCTAGTGCTAGCTAATTCCCTCCAAAATTTCAAAAAGCCTTGTTCAGCAGTGGACTGCATTTGGCTGATATGATGATGACAGTGATAATTATTTCACACTAAAAGATAGAATCAGTTTAAAATCAATTAAAAACCTACATTTATGTGTTTACCACCGCCCCCCCCCCACTCCTAGGATTACTTCTGTATCGTGGGGTTATAGTTAACAAACATCAATCGTATGCACATACAGGCCAGACCCGGAAAAATTATCTTTAGGCCATAATACATATTTGTTTGGTCTGCGTATTGATCCTAGGACCCGTAGCTCAGGAAGCCAATCGCTAAGCCACTGCACCAACTATGCCGTAAAAATCAATCAAAATTTTGAGCAGTACGCTTATTTTGCTGTTTTAAACACGCTGTTATGAAGCCTACTGTGTAAATGCCAATAGTCATTTTTACTTAATGACGCCCACAATAATATTAATTAGTTAAGTCATTAATTATTCGATCAAGTAACGACATATTACCCAGCGACAAGATATGACGATGTATCGTGTAAGCATTAATTGATAATTCCAGGCAAAAGACAAAGACAGTGGGGATTTCGGAAAACTAGAATACCAAAAGAACTCTTGGACGAAGGCTACCGAAGAATACTTTAGTCTTGACGCGGATACTGGTGTGATAAGTAATGTGAAGACGTTTGAGAACGTGCCCAAAGAAGTTTTGCCGTTCAAGTTTAGTGTGACAGCGAGGGACAACCCTAATTCTGCACAGGATTATAATATTGCTAGAGCTTCCATTGTGGTGAGTACTTGTGTTGTGTTTTCTCTGGATGTAGGTTTCTTATTGCTAAAATCAGGCTAGGCAGGTACCGCTGCAGTGTCAGATTTTCTGTTGCCGAGCTGTAGTGTTATTAACATTTTGAGGTTATTGTGTTCCGGTTTGAAGGGCACCAGTTAGTAAAATTACCGGGCATAAGAGACTAAAAATCGAATGTCTCGAGGGGACGAATGCAGTGTGGTGCCATGCATGACCAGTCCTGGAATGATTTGCTTGTGTCGTTTCCAGATTGTAAAAATAATTACAATAAAAAGACGATTGAATGACATTTTGTGTGTAAAATTTGTCAAATCATGCCTTTTTTGACGTGGGGAAATTTTCATGGACTTCCATCGACTTGGGATGGACGGAGGGGCATGCCGGCCTCTCACCGGCTAAAACCCCTTCGACTTGGAAGCATCGGACCACACCTCTGGCAGGTATCGGCCAGTCACTTGGTCTGGCGGGCCTCGTCTCTTTGCGACCCGGCCGGCTGCACATCCGTTCAGAGGGGCGCGCGCGGAACACGACGCGCCGTCTTCCCGTGTCTGTTTCTGTTCGGACTCATGGAGGCTTCATATCTTGCCCTACATTTGCTATAAGAGACAGTATATATATTTACTTCACACAGGTTTAGTGGTTTTCGGGCACCCTCATAATCCATGTCACACTTCGTCACATTTTGAAAGTCCTGATTTCCAATGTAACGTCACATAATCTTCCATAGACGCGACGTGCACACGCGAAATTTAATTACCTATTTATTTATTTTGCACTAGAAAAATTATTGTGGTTCACTTGTGAAATATTAAGAGTCGGTTCACAAAACCTCAATTATAACTTTACGTCACCAATTTCAGATAAATCTACTCCAAAAAGAAAACCAGCTAGTCGTGGAAGTGTCAGACCTAAACGCAGACGCAATGCGCCGTCGATCTCGAAGTTTGCTCACAGTCATCGAAGAAAAGACTGGGCTAGTCGCTGGCCTGGAGAAACTGACATCAAGACATTACTTAGGAGAGAATGGAACTTTAGAAAGTGATACGAAGGGTACTGATGTGTGGCTATATCTTGTCGACCCGACTACTGGAAATATTCTGACCAGGGAATCGAAGCCTGTTAAAAAGTATGTTGAACTGTTTTGTTAATATCTTGTATACCATTGCATATAGAAGTATAGATCTGTATCACAATGCAAAATTTTGCATAACAGATGATTTTTCAGCATATATTATTGAGGAGTCATTAGTAATTGCATTCATATGCTTTACTCGCTCCGTGTGGTATCTGGATTAAGAATATAGAACCGCTGCATCTTCTCCCGTTGATGTCGTAAAAGGCGACTAAGGGCTCTAAACCAGAGCTATAGGCAGCAGCATCCCTACTGGGAAACAGCATCATTCTGCGCTCACCAACACGTCTGCCAAGCATGGTGAGCAAACCCCCCCAAAATGATGACACAATTGTGGAATTCTATGGGGGAGGCCTTTGTTCTACAGTGGACGTCCTTTGAATGAATGATGATGATTACTCGCTTCATAACCAATAGGTTGCGAGTTGAAAACCTGGACAGTACCAAGTGACGGGGTGCGATCTGGATAAATTGACCAATTGATCCAGGTTTCGTGAGGAAACTTAAATTACCAATAAATTATGGAAATCGCAACTTGTTTTTTTAAATAAATGCGACCTCTATAACTCACTGATACTATGCTTCTTGTGGTGTCCGGATTAAGAATATAGCACCACTCCATATCCTTCCGTAGATGTTCGTAATAGGCGAATAAGGGACACTAAAGCAGAGGGTTCGGCAGCAGCGTTTCTTCTGTAGAACAGCAGCCATTCTGAGCTCACCAACCCGCCTGCCATGCGTAAGTTAGTGCTGGCAAATTTCCCCCAAAATGATGACACAATTGTGGAAATCTATGGACCCAACCAATCCCTACCCTTGTTCAGCAGTGGACGGCTTTCGTTTGGTATAATGATGAACTCACTGATACTCCCTTGAAACTACACTATTTTTGTAGTCTGTTATGGAATAAAATAACGCTGAAATCTGCACTTTGATCGAACAGCACCGGTTTCATGTTCCAGGGCAATAGACGACGGCGTCCACAAAGCGGTAGCAGCCCGTCTGCAGTCCCCAGTGAGCGAAGTGCGTGCGCCGCTGATCCCCACCGAACAGCCGCGCAAGCCGCACATGGCTGCCGCGCCGCTAGCGACCGCTTTACCAGCCGCCCTCATAGCTTTGGCTGCGGTTGTGTTAGTAGCTGCCATTGCCGCGACAATCTACATCTGCGCTTCTTGGAACAGGTGAGATATAATAAGGATCACATCAGCCATTGACGGCATGGCTGGTGGCTGAGCGACTGCGCCCGCGACCCGGAGCGCAGCAGTCACTGATGACTCCCTGTGACTGCTGCGCTCCGGGTCGTATACGTACCTGAAAAGAAGAAAAGAAGAAAGAAAATATCAATAATACGTTATTGATATTTTCTTTTGTCCTAGCTAGGCGGCGACATGCACATGGTAGACGAGCAGATATGTTTTGCTTTCTACTATGCGCTACGCCACGCTTTGTTATCTCTTTTATTTTGTTTTCATTACTTTATCCGTAGATAAAGTAATGAAAACAAAATAAAACATTAGAAGCATAAATCGTGCATATGGTATTCGCATTAAGAATATATCACCACTCCAGGGAGAAGTCCCTTGGATGACGTAAAAGGGAACTAAGAGACTTTAAACCAGAGGGATGGGTAGCAGGGACCCGTCTGTGGAATAGTAGCCGTACTGCGCTCACCAACCCGCCTGCCAAGCGTGGTGAGTACCAGCAAAATTATGACACAATTGCGGTCATTTGTGGGTGACCTTTGTTCAGCAGTGGACGTCCTTTGGGTGATATTATAAAAAGCAAAATTAAAAGCCACGAGGGAGTATGCGTGTCTCATCCGTGCAAAAAAGGGTTGTAGCTCAGTTTGAAGCTACAATATTCCCACCAAGGCTGCACCGACACCGCTGGTTTTCAGTTACAACCTTGGGCGATGCGCTGTCGTCTTCGACAGAATTACCAAGCATCAATACTTATAATAAAACAATTTTAAACGGATTAAATCGCGTGTATTATTGATTTTTGTTTTTCCTGACGTTTCGAACACTGCAGGGTTCGTGGTTGCAGGATGACTAAGGTGACAAGCGTCGTTACAGATTTAAAAAGTTATTTTATCTACCGTACAAAACTAATCAAAAATTGTTTCGATGCACGCAGTAATCACTCACAGTGTCTTGATGTTTTTTAGTGTGGTGTGTTGTTTGGGATTTTATTAATTTAATAACCGGATTCCAAACAGGTGGTACCTGCCAACCATCTTCTCTATTAAAATTAGGATGTTTTTTAATTTCAACAGCCTCTCGAAACATTCTTGAACATGCCTTAGGCAAACCCAACCATTTTCTTCGATTTGATCATCCTCAAGTCCTCGCGAAAGAGAACCGTTATGTGCCTAGAATGTTTCGTGAGGCTATTAAATTAAAAAACATCTTTTAATAGAGAAGATGGTTGGCAGGTACCACCTGTTTGGAATCCGGTTATTAAATTAATAAAATCCCAAACAACACACCACACTAAAAAACATCAAGACACTGTGAGTGATTACTGCGTGCATCGAAACAATTTTTGATTAGTTTTGTACGGTACATAAAATTACTTTTAAAATCTGTAACGACGCTTGTCACCTTAGTCATCCTGCGACCACGAACCCTGCAAAGTGTTCGAAACGTCAGGAAAAACAAAAATCAATAATACACGCGATTTAATCCGTTTAAAATTGTTTTATTATAATGTGTAATAATCGCGAAAACATAAGACAATACTACATCAATACTTAACTGGGAAGTGGTTGGATGTGGGCGGCATGTAACCGGTTGATATGGAAATCTATGGGGGAGACAGTGTTCGCCCTTTGCCTAATATGGTGGTGATGATGATGATGATGATAATTGATACATTATATATTGGCAGATACAAGAAACACAAAGAACAAGCGATACAGCAGTACGGCACATTGAGTATGAGCATGCCGCCGCCCCGGCCGGCCTCCGGCTACGAATCCAGTGAAGACGATCCCGCGCCAAGATACGAAACACAGGTAAATAATCGTGTATGTACTACTTTTATCATTATCATTTTATCATACATTATAATTATAGCTTTTATTTTCATAACTAATATTATAATTACTTTCTTGGCTCACAATCGATCTAGGGCCGTGTGGTGCCGGCTTAGAACACTACCACCCCATCTCCTCCCGTGGGTGTCGGCGAAGGGGAGTACATTAACAACTCAACTGCGATCGCCAACCCGTCTGCCAAGCGTGGCGATTATGGCAAAACCCCCCAATGAGCCCACAACACACCCATATCGGTCGTTGTGGTGTACATTGGGGGAGCCCTGTGTCCAGCAGTGGACTTCATTCGGCCGAAGTGATGAATCGATCTAGAACCCCTAAGTCTGAGGACAGATATTGCCTCACTGTTTTTTTTTCATCGCTTGTACAACGTGCAAGTTTGATATGATGCCAGTTCTTGCACATACCCTAGAGCCAAAATGGTCTCGTACCGTACGGATTTTGAGGAACTACCTCCCGCGCACGCTCAGGTCGTCAACTCAGCTCCCTACCGAGGTTTTCCCAAGAGATTACTCCATCAAAATGAGCGTGAAAAGATTTGTACAGGGCCGACCATGCGTGAGTGTTACCTCTGGCGTTCATAGGTTACGGTAACCACTTACTATCAGGTGTACCGTATATTTTTTGCCACCTTAGTGGTATAAAAAAAAGAAATACCGGTAACTTGCCGCAGTCATGCTCCAGACCGGTAACCATTATTAACACATCGACACCCGAGAACTCTAGAGAGGTCTATTTTCTTCTTCGTTTGTATAATGGCTAGCCAACCTTATGTTCGAGTTGTTTGAATTGCCCAAAGGCCTTCAACTTGCCTTAACGACTGCCGTCTAATGACAACAAACGGGATCGACGATTTTACTCGCCTTCGCCATTTTAAACATCACTGTGGTCCATTATTCTTTAACAGCCCCCCAGCATTTGGAACAGGGCCAAGCTGCCTGTCATCAGCACCATCATCATCATCATCACTATCATAATATCAGCCAAATGATGCCTACGGCTGAATAAAGGCTTCCCCTAAAGATTTTTACGATGCCGGCTACATGCCGCCCGCATCCAATATGTTCTAATCGCTCTCTAACAATGGTATTCGAACTTCATAACTGCAAATGAAAAATTCTTCGTCCCTAAAGAGTTCACCTAACCAGAATAGCGCTAGGAAGTCTAGATCGGGCCTAAAAGGGGTCAGGCAATAAATAGCGTCCGTTCCCTGCGGTCATTGGTACTACAAAGTACTTTTCAGCCAGGTAGAGCGCGGCGAGTTCCTTGTCAAATGTGAAATCTCGATGTTTCCAAATCGAAGAGAACCCCCTCGCATGACACTCGTATAACTCTAGTATAACGCTTCTAGGACACATTCAAAACGCAGCCAAGGCAAAGAGGACGTTCTGATTTCACGCGCACAGTCGCGTGTTTTTTCAATATACTTTCCACAGTTTCTGTCATAAAACATTTCCTGCACTCCGTTTATCTTTTTTCTTGCTTTGCTTTACTTTATATAATAAGAGTTCAAAACTTTTTAATTTATTGGATACACTTTATTAGCTTTTTTCTTTTATTCTAGGTCCTCAACATGGCAGTAGATGACGCAGATCTGCAACTGGATTTTGGTCCTAATAACCACGCGTTTAACATACACAGCGTTCAGTATATGTCGAAAGACAATGGTGAGTTTGAGGTATTTATTATAAAACGAGGTCATCAACATAAAAATAAACCTCTAAATGTGTTTGCTGAGCCAGAATAATTAATCTTTGACTTCAGTACGTAGAACTTATAGTTGTCATCTGATAAAAAGGTACACTAATAATTTAAGCAGCCAACTAGAAATTTTTCATTGGTGGAGCCTTAGACAATCCTTAAAAAAACACGACTAAGGGTTGATATCAAGAGGATGGCCAGTACTCGTAGTATTCTCCTGTATGCTAATAATAACATCATGCGATCACCAATCCGCCTACTAAACAAGGGCGGATCCAGGTGGTGGAGGGCTCAAGGGGCCATGGGCCGCCTCCAAAACTGGCATGCAGTTGACCTTAAACCTAGTAGCAACAACGATCTCTGAAAATTTGGAAATGAGACTCGACCCGAATATGGGGGATATTAAAATCCTGGACCCGCTCCTGCTACCAAACCTGTATTTATAGCAATATCCCGGGCTGATGTGTATGTGTGTAAATCCTTAGAAATATCTTTGAATACGTGCATTAATATACTAACGATGCCTTCCCTTTATATTTTATGAATATCAGTAATTAACAATGTAATGATATTACAAAAATTAGCTTGTCGATAGCCAATAAATCATTGATCCGCCGTATGTACTCGTAAGAATAAACCACCGTATCTCATCCCGTGGTGTTGTAAAAGGCGGATATGGGAATAGCCGGAGGATGGCAGAGTCCTTCGAATATTACATATACATATAACATTTATAACTCAACTGCGATAGCCGACAGACCTGCCAAGCGTGGCGATTATGGCACAACCCACCAATGAGCACACAAGTTCAGACAGGTCGTTGTGACTATCTTTACCCGTCTATGTCAAGCAGTTGACGTTTTCGTCTGAAATGATGATGATTAAATCATTCTTATATTTTTGTTCGATTTTATAACAATATACCTAAACCAATTACTGATATCACAGCTGGGAAGTTAAAATCACACGTTAAATAAATTCTGCTGAAAAAACCTGCTGTAGGATTAAAGACTATATCGACGATAGGGACATGACGTAGCGTTAGTTATTTTCTGTACCTTGTGGCTTCCCTGGAAACCAAATGTATCTGTGGTACCATTTGTATAGCTGCTATTTATTTGCTGTTATTTTTCCAATGAAAAGATAAATGTTAGAAATACTTTTAAGAAACAGATTCGTAAAACCCTAATAAATAATTAAATTAAAAATAACCAAAAAGGATCCAAGCCCAGAGTTTCTTTCAGCATTTCTTCTCAGAAGTTGTCATATATGAGTGACGTGTAAAAGTGTATGTTAGGGCCTGATGACTGAATAAATTATTATTTTATTCTATTCTATCAATTTTTGCTTCGTCACTGTTACCGGCGGTGTTTTGCGGAAATTTTATCAAATACTTTCTGATTAACGGATAACTCATATTATTTGTAGGTGAACGTAGTCCAACACTCTCCGAAACAGCGACCACCGCGCGCGCCTCAAGCGTCAACGAGAACGGCGGTACTCTGAACAACATGCACAACAGCCAGCTATTCGAGCCTATCGCTAACAACTCATCCCTTGCGCGCAACACACAGACGCTCAACCGACGAGCACCCAACGCGCATCCATTGAACAACGCGATAGGAACTTTGCCGCGCGTCAACAATAATAATGTAGGTGGCGGGTTACTGGCCACTACGCTGGGAAGAAAAATTAATGCCGGGAACAATCATAAGAAGAAAGCTACCCAGCCTATTATGGCGTATGATGAAATACCTGGATTGCAAAGGTAAATATCAGAAATTGTAATTTTTAGGGTACCGAACGTCCGAAGGAAAAAACGGCGGTACCCTTATAGGATCACTCGTGTGTCTGTCCGTCTGTCCGTCTGACACAGCCAATTAGCTCCGAATTTACTGGACCGATTATGTTGAAATAGGTCCAAACATGGATTTCGGCGACCCAACGTTAATAAATGAATTTTGAATATGGGAGTCACTTTTGGGGAGCAATATTGAAAATTAAAGAATAAAGTTTCGCAAACTGTAACGGAGTAAACCTCTAGCGGAGGGAAGGCGACTAAAAACGTCGCCTACCCAGGCACTTCTCGGGGAGGGTTGTAAAAGATCCCCCAAGCCGCCCTGTGCGCTGTGCTGCGCACATTCCCAGGGGCCGCTCGGTGTGAGCACGGAATCTCCCCAATCTGCGCGCCCGCGACCCCTGAGACGGAACCTGACCTTATTGATTGATTGACATAAAATTCTTCGAAATAATAATTTGGTAAGAACGTATTCAAAGGGCACTGATAAATTTGTCATTTCTCGAATCCCAGGATGATAACGTAATGATTATCATTCCGGGATTTCAGAGGGAGGTATTAACCACTCTATGTTACATACTTCCACGAAGTTTAGGTAAATATACTCAACGTATTCCGATCTCTGTATATTATACATAATATAAATCATGTCGTATATCAAAACACTTCTTGCATCTTGGTATGATATCTTATGATATTTATGGAAAGCATACTGTCAGAATTGAACTGCTAATCTTAATAATAGGTTCTTTGATTCCAGAGCTTCAGATAACGACAACGTGACATTCGGGAAACGAAACTTCACTGGCTACAATTACAACCAGTCACCAGTGGAGACTACAACAGAGTTATAAGCAGCTATTAAGCAGCGACAACAATAAAATGAATAGTGAATAACAATACTTATTTCTTAAAGTGTTAACTCAAGACTTATTAAGTGACCTTGAAGTGAAAGACGAGATGTGAATTCCGTCCGAAGTTATTAATTAATTTTAAAACATATTTTTTACGTTTGTGTTCAACGAATATAATATAATTTCTTCGTGTAATAAGAATACGACTGAACTTTCGAATAATTAAAGTTTAATATGTGAATAACGAATTTTTAGATAATTATATTTTTGTACTTAATTAATTACGTAATTTCTTAGCCAAGGCTAGTCCCGTTTTTATGAACAAAATGTGCATAATAATGATGTAAATATGGCATTACATAGTGATGTATATATTTTAAGGTACCTGAATTGTAAATACAGGTACAGACTATTTCTTAGCTATTTTTGTAAATCTTTTTTATGCGTCTTTGGCGAAAAGCCAATTATTCATTCTATCGATATATACGTCATTTGTGTCGTTTATATTGGAGCCAAAATTTGACATAGATATATTAATTGTAAAAAAAATACTGCGTTTTACTGTCCAATGTTGGAACCAATGTATTAACGATCTACTTGAATCTCTGTTATGTTTAAAGTACTTACTTGTAGTTTCGAACAATTTCATTCTTATTTCTTTACATATTCTTTACGAATTTTGTGCCAGTTACTGTTTAAATGTATTGTAAGGTTTCTACTACGTATACACTTGCGTCGCAAGTGAATTTTTCACTTTCTAATTTAATAAGAACGAGAGACACATTTTTATTTCGTCCCATAATAAAATGGGCGGAGATTTATAAAAGATAAATAAAATATAATTAGCATAATAAGTAAAAAATGCTCAGATTGTTTTTATAGAATTTTTAATTTTGAATGTGGCTTCAATATGTGATTTGTGCCAAACCGATACTAACGTAATTTTTTTATTTATTTCGTATTGGAGTGTAGAATGTTACCTAATGTAATTTCAGTGTATATCTTGTAAAATAATAAAATCTTATTTTGATTGTGAAAAATAAATTGTATTATAATTTTGTGGTAAAACTGTTAATATAATATTTGAAATAAATTAATGTTTATTATCAGCGCGTGTTTTGATTGAAACAAAGAACCCCTATCTAAATGTATGTGCGGCTGCGCAGGGCTGCCTTCCTATAACCTTTGGACCTCACACAAATGCCATTCTTTGCTTCAACACAGTTACTGCTGTTACCCTACCGAAAACAGGTATCGCAAATAGATAAGTGGGACTTAAATATTAAGTAGCGTCTCGGTATTCGACCGTTAGAATCATAGAGCGACCGATAGAATCGTAGAGACTCGGAAGCGAGATAGTCTATAATTCTTCAACAGGGTGTTATCACCCTTTTTGATGAAGAGCACCACCTCGCCTCTGTCCCATGCTTCCGACATTTGTGCTCTGAGTAAGACGGAATCGAATAATTTCTGATAGACCAATCAATGACCCCTAGAAAAGTGATGGTCACTGTTTGGTGGTCTAGTGCCGGTGTGATTCATCACAGCTGCTGACCAAACGGGATGAGCATTACTGCCGATGTGTATTGTGAAGAATTGATCCAGATCCAAGAATTTATTGAACCAGCTTTGATCAATCGCTCGTTCCCGCTGCTCCTGCACGACCACGCGCGACCCCATACTGCACAACAGACGGTCTCCAAGCTACAAGAGCTGGGGTTGGAAGCTTCCGTCAGCCGCCGTACTCACCCGACCTTGCGCGTACAGACTTCTACTTTTTCCAGAATTTGGATAAATTTTTGGCGGGATCAAAATTTAATACCCAAGGGACAGTACAACATGCCTATGAAGAGTTTGTCGCCTCCAGTCCTACAGAAGGAAGGAACTCAAGAAGGGCATCGATAAACTGCCACTGCGTTGGCAAAGATGCATCGATTGCATGGCTGATTACTTTGATTTTAAAAAATAAACTTTTATTCTGACGTTTCATAAGTGCCATTATTTGGTTTATGTGAAATAAAAAACTTTGACTTTGACTTAAAAAGGATAAAATTACTATACTTCATTTCGTATAAAACGGCATGGCCTATTTCATATGTAAAGACTTAATACAAACAATCAACATGGCCAGTCAATGTTAGTGTTTAATCGCTATCTGTGCCACAGGTAGGTCACATTCATTATAATAATTTAAAAAAGTTATTTATTACTAAAGTGCCAAAACCTCGAACGCTTATGCCTGTAAAAATAGCTAATTAAAAAAACCATATTGAATTTGATACTAGTGATACACTTTCTTCAATCCGTTTCGATATGGTAAACTGGCTCGGCTTCATATCTCCTTATTGCTGTTTTGATTTTTACTTCTCGTCGGTTAGCAATAAAAACGTCAAAGTATAAAGAAAACACGGTCATTTCACCTATTCTGGTTGCACCTAAGTTGTTTTTATAAGTGTAGATGCGTTGCCCGCACTTTATGATGGTCACATGAAAGCAAGGTAATTGCCAGGAGTTCACTTAGTCACGCACCGACCGGTTTCGCGGACTAGACGGCGCTAGACGTGAATCTTAAACGTAATTCTTCAAACATATTGCAGAAAATACCTTCTTGTACATTAAAAAATAAGTCTAGCGACATTGTGTCTGATTTCTTTGATTTCATCATTGTGAATGAAAGGAATACGTCATTACACCATAAGTGTTAATTATGTATGGCACACGAGAAGAAAGTAAGAATTTATTAAGTGTCTCACAATTAGCCTGGTGCCGGCTCAGAATACCACCACCCCATCTCCTCCCATGGGTGTCGTAAAAGTCGACGAAGGGATAAGCTGGAGGATGGGCAGCAGCGTTCTTCGATTTCATTAACAACTCAACTGCGATCGCCAACCCGTCTGCCAAGCGTGGCGATTATGGCAAAACCCCCCAATGATCCCACAACACACCCATATCGGTCGTTGTCGTGATCTTTGGGGGAGGCTTGTGTCCAGCAGTGGACTTCATTCGGCCGAAAATGATGAATTAGCCTGTAGTAGCTATTTTCGTTGGTAATAATTCTTCTAATAAATTTGCATACAGGAGGGGTAAAGACCAGTACTATTGTTATGAATTGGTCACCCTTGCCATAGTAAGAGTTCTTAAGAATTTTAGGCTTTACCTAGTGGAAATGCCATTATCATAGTCGCAGTCTGCAATGTTTTAGAAGCAACTCAGATTGAAAAGGATTTATTTACTTCCACGTGTGGAAAGGTGGTGAATTTATTTACAACATTTTAATTTTAATATCTTGGGTACACCTGAGACGTTATCTAAATACTTCCACGAATTTTAAGTTTCCATGAAGTTTCTTGGCGGTTCTTCCCGGGCCAATGTCTTGGAAGCGTGCAACTATTCATTAAATTCCGACTAATAGTAAGAGCCTGCATGAATAAATAAAAAAAAATACTGCTTTGAAATTAGTCCATTACTGTAAATTGTTACTTAGTCAGCTGACCGGTGCAGGGTTAATATTATTTTCTCGACTTACAACTGAGAAAGGAGATTTACCTTGAAATTGAACAAAATAAGTGTTTGATGAATACCTACGTATTATGATAAAGTGGCCATTTGATAAACTACCCCACACAAGCTTATAAAATGAGAGCGCGCGCGCCCAATAAAAACATTTTGTGTTTGGACTTCGTACCGGTAACATCATTTTATAGTAATAACACTAGCTTTTACCCGCGGCTTCGCTCGCATTGCTTTTATCTATCAAAAAAAAATCGCATTGCTTTTTTTTTCAATAGAAACTATCCTATGTTACTTATAATACCTCCAAGAATGTGTGTACCTACAAAGTTTCATGATGATCGGTTAAGTAGTTTACCCGTGATAGCGTAACAAACAAACTTACATTCACATTTATAATATTAGTATGTCATTGTCAATGTCATTATCATTAGATCGTTAATATGATTTTGGAAGTTAATAAGGCGGTTATCGTAAAATGATAATAATCGATTAAATTCGTCTGTAATCTCTTTGCCTTTAGAAAATTGTTTTAGAAAACGGAAATACTAATATATTTTTTTGTATTATTCTGATATGATTATAAGATTATTTACTTATAGCCAATTAACCAAAGATGGTTACCGATAGCTGAGATTGATTGATTGATAGATTGACAGCTATAATTAAATATATATGATTAAAATATAATCACTATAAACAGTACGTCAATTTGTCCGTATTTCCCCTATTTTCACATTATAACATCCCCGCGTAGTAACAGAGTAGTAGTATCCCAATGGCGACGTAAAAGCTTTCTATAGGGTAACAGGTAAGACCCAAAAACCCCTCTAAACCATTCTGAACGGACGTGTCAAATTGAATTTTAATGATCCTTTTCCTTATGCCTTCCATGATGTATTAAGCTGGACCAGTCAAACTATATTCTGATGAAGTAATCTCTCACAAATTAAACATTTTACAAGTACATATAATTTTTTAACGACTTCGATACAACAGATTTTTCACATTTTAGGTATTAGGTATCCAAGGCCTTTCTTTTTCGCCTTCGGTGTCAAAGATGACCACCCAGATAGTTTTAGCCGGAAAGGGGCGCAAAAAGAGTATTCGCATTAGTATTCTCACCGGGAAAAAATTGGTATTATACGATTAATATGTACAAAACATCTGCATTCATGCTACCTTAGATGAGGCATGAAAAATAAAGTTCGGGTACCTACCTACAGAGAGTGTAGAGTTCGGCCTTTGGACGCTGGACTGAGGGCAGCCCATCGCTAGATCAGAGACGGGTCCAAGACGGTGGCGCGGCATGTTCCATGCGCGTCTCTAGAGGATTATGTGGCCGCACAGGGGAATTGGCCCCACCAAAATGAGGATGGGCCACAACCTGCTGGGGTGGGGGTGTGATAAATATGCGAGCGTATCCCTCGCACCCACAGTGCCAGGTAGGTTGAAGAAACACCGTGGTGGTTTAAGTCCGTAAGAGGCCTGCATACCCTATCCCCTTCCCCTTAGAGAATTTGAATATTTCCCTACAGCAAAAAAGATGTAATGTTCCCCAGGATACTGTAGAGTTCATGCACAATGAGGTTGAATAACAATGAAGCTGGCCATCAGCCGGATCCTGTGAGAAAGAACAAGATTCTAATACGAGAATGTTATTGTTTTATACATTATTTATATAAATAGAATGTGACGTAGATGATTATACTAGCTGTGATACCAAGAATACCACGAATACACACTTGACGCCATTTATCTATCAAAGTCAAAAACAACCAGTTTTTTCTATACGTCCTAGGTTCGCGGCTAGCAAGTCATTCGGCTAGTGGTAAGCGTCATGCCCATAACAATTGTAATGCTTCCCAGGACCAAACTGCACTCTTCGCCTCGAGACAATAGATATTTAGTCTCGTAACTATAAGCCTAGTAATTTTATTAGCTACAGTGTCTACTAATCGTTCTTGTTCTTCTAGGTTCTTTATGTCTGCAGCTATACGGATCGCACGGGGTACAGGAAAGTGTCCTGCGAGATGGCAACTCTTCTGGCGCGTATTCCGCCTTTCGACATCCTGGCGGAGACGGATACGCGTGTCTATGATCAGACACGCTCCCAACGCCAGAGTGGCGAAAGCGTGTCTCCAGAAAAAACAACCGGGGAAATCCTAGAATTATTACTGGTTGCTTTTGAGTCACCGTGTTTGACTGATGCTATGGACGCTTGGAAAATGGATGGCCCGATTACGGTTTTACCCATCAATCCATCTTCCCAAGGACAGTGGGACGAGCCTATCTGATATATATACATTGTGTTAGTCTAGTTACATAGTTGTATAAAGTGTGTATTTTTTGTTTAAATTGTGTATATTTGTAAAATCATAGTTCGCTTATTTGGAGTCTGCAATTTTGACTTTGTTAACGGAGCATCTCATGCCTTATTGACAATCCAAGAGCGTCGACTTTTGATGGGTCGTAAAAGACTGAGATAAAAAACACAGTAATCTTAAACATTCGAGAATTGAAATTCATGTATTATGAATTTAAGACTGTATCGGGTCTTTTCACGCACGGACTAATGTAAAATAATAGTTTGACTAACATCGACGTTTCAATCAAGTTGTACTGACCGTGGTCACGAGTCTTCTTATTTTGATATTAATATGTGTGAGAAATCACCCAATACTGTCTTAAAATCCTAAAAACACTTGTTTTTAGATAGACGAGTAACTTGCGACAAAAACATATTAAGAACAGAAAAGATTCGCACCACTGCGATCACAATAAACCCTAAGGACTTTCCATATCCTTAAAAACTTGATACCCAATACGATCAGAAAATTACCTAACTGTAAAATAAGAAATGAAATGTATGCACAACTATTATGCCTGTAATTAATTCCCTATGTGGCAGAGAGAGGAGTGTGCCAGCGATATTATTGGCTTAAAGCACTAAGCGTGTGCGTTTGGTGTCCGGATTCAGAATATAGCGCCACTCTATCTCCTCTCGTAGAAGTCTTACAAGGCATATAAGGGCTATAACCAGAGGAATGGGCAGCAGCGTCCTTTCATCTGTGGCACAGTAGCCATACTGCGCTCACCAACTCGCCTGCTAAGCTGGTGAGTACTGGCAAATTCCCTCCAAAATGACGACACAGGGCATGTAACCGGTCGTCTATGGGGGAGGCTTTTGTTTAGCAGTGGACATTTTTTGGCTAGTATGATGATGATGAAGTGGCACGCCTGCCAATTACAAGTGTAATGCTACCCTCACTAGTCTTGCGTAGCACCACTCTGCACTCGTCATCAAGAAATCCATTATTTAGTCTCCTTTTTTTATTTTATTTTTATTGATCCGGTGGAAATACCTCATGTACTTCCTTCGCCCCGGGAAAAGGCGAAGGGGCATGCCGGACTCCTACCGGCTAAAACCACCGGAGTGATCATCGTCGGCACCGAAGGGAGGCTCCAGGAACTCGAAAGATCTCCATCTAGAGCCACCCATTGGTGCCACGCCTTTAGGCACGTCTCGGAGGGGATAACTGTAAAGTGGTCATCCCCTCTAGTGGAGCGAAGGCGACTGTAAAGAGGCCACCCCCCCAGGCATCTCTCGAGGGGATTGTAAAAGATTCCCCCGAGGCCTCACTATGCGCTGAGCTGCGCACACAGCGGTACGTGACCACATGCGCACCGCTGTCTTCCCGGGGGTCGCTCGGTATGAGCACGCATATTTCCCAATAAGCGCGCTCGCGACCCCCAAGGCCCCCCGCCATATAAAGTCGACAGGGGGCTCAGGCGTGTTGGACACGGGCGCCGCGGCGGTTGTTACCCCGGCCCCGTATCCTCCTCCTGCGAGCGGGATCGGCCCTCTCCCGATCCCGCTCTGCGACCTCCTTCTGGAGCATTACGCTCTCACAGAAGGAGACCACAGCACTCCAATTTTCATGCTCTGCCAGCATAGCCGACACTACTGCTGGCAAAGAGAGATCTTGCCCGATCCGATCGACCAGGATCCGCCGCTCGGCAGTCCACGCAGGGCACTCTCCGAGCGTGTGCTGTGCGGTATCCTGTTCGTCTCCACAGTGGTGGCACTGTGCCGTGACCTCGCGTCCTATCCTGTGCAAGTACGCACCGAAACAACCGTGTCCGGTGAATACCTGCGTCAGGCGGAATGTGACGCGCTCGCTCCTTTGGAGCCAGGCTCCGAAGAGCGGCAAGACAGCCTCGACGACGCGCTTTTGCGCGTACTGTGGCAGCATAAGCCGCTCGCGCCATAGCTCGAGGGCACGCCGCCGAGCCTGCTGCCTCAAACGTTCGAGCGCCCCTGAAGGCACGCCTTCCCCGCTCTGGCGGAGGGAGCGTGTTTGGTGATACACCCACGCATCCATCTCCGCCAAGATATCAAAAGGCGGAAAGCGCGCCATCAGAGTTGCCGCCTCAAAGGACACCGTTCGGTATCCTCGTGCGATCCGTATAGCCGCTCTACGCTGCAGACCGTGGATCTTGGTTCTGCAGCGCTGGACGCCTGAAAGTCGAGATGACCAAACAGGCGCCCCGTAGAGGGCCACGGACCGCACGACTCCCCCGTAGAGGCGGCGAACTTCTTCCCTCGGTCCCCCGAGATTGGGTAGCAGCCCGTGCAAGGCACCCACTATCCTTTCGACCCGGGGGACAAGACGCTCGAAGTGCTCTTCGAAGCCCCAACGACTGTCCAAGGTGAGCCCCAGGTACTTCATGTACCGGCCCACCCTGATTTGCGCGTCACCAACGCGTATCCACGAACTGGGAGGCTCCCTGCTCCGCGGCAGTTTGTGGAACCATAGCGCCTCGGTTTTGTGAGGCGCTATCCGCAAACCCAGAGCGTGGATTTTGGCCACGACAATTGCCACCGCTTGCTCGGCAAGCCGGATGGTTCCCTCGAAGGACTCCCCGCTGGTCAACACAAGAGTGTCATCAGCGTAGCAGACTAAGCTGACGCCAGCGGGGAGTTATTTAGTCTCCTAGACCCAGTCATTTTATTAGCTACAGTGCCCTAAATAGGATAGCCTTCTTTAACACAGGCCAGCACAGCTGCTACGTCCTTCATTGTCGAAAGTTCTTAAATACTTTAACCCGGCATTTGAGCCCGACAAATCACATAGTCAGTCAGTACATTCATCCTCATCATTATGTGAGCCAAAGGACGGCCACTAGTGAACAAAGGCCTCCCCCCTCTGGGGGATGTTATATTTTTAATCTGGACTTCACACGTGACACTTAAAACCTGGCGAGTGACTTGCTCTTCTCGTCAGAAGGGTGTATAGAAAAAAACCAATCATCCACAGCCTGTTGGTCCGCCAAATTACAAAGAGAACATATGGTGTAGTTATTACATTACCCAATCTTCCGACTTCAACCCTTCACGGCATATGCCCAAATATTTCCTGTGTACACCGCGCCGAGCAATCTCGCTTGCGTACATTTTTAAATTTAATATCTCTTTGTACGGCCGTCCCCTGTGAGTATTACGTCGTACAAAATTACTGAAACGTCGAATGATATAAAATTCTATGTTGGTTACCTAATGGCTTATTCCGTTGCTGACCCATTCATACATTTGGAATATGTTTTTCTCTATACATTTAAATGGCTTTGGGTTACCGTGAAGATTTTGAGTAATGTGATCTTTGTATCGTAATAATGAAGTTGTTTTGAACCTTGACTGGAGAGCATTGTACAGTTTGCTTATGATAGAAGTAGACGTTCTTCCTCTTCTTCTTTTCTTAGATTATGGCTTCTGTAGAGTATCTTCCACAATTTCGCCAATGTCAAGTATAAGGCAAGGTCGTACGGTATTTAGATTGATAAATCTTTACATATCTATAAAATATTTCTCGAAAATGAAAAAAATCTAAAAAAAAATTCGATGTTCAATTGTTCGAAGTAGAATTTTATTGGACACAAAACTGACGGTAGTTCCGTACCCTCTGTCAAACCTGGCAATCCCAATCAAAACCAAAGACCAGAGCTAGATAAATTACATAGATAGTATAGCTTTCGCTTATAAACCTTCCTGATTAGCTAATCGAGAAAACAAGATTGTACAAAAAATCGATTAGGAAACCCTTTTTTATGTTATACAGAACAGCAGCTGTTGCCCGCGACTTCGGTCAAGGGAACTAATGAACTCTTAAGAGAACTTACATATGATAGTATAGCGTACGCTTACAAACCTTGCCGATTAGCTAATCGAGAAATGGAGATTGTGCTAAAACTCATTAAGGTACCCTTTTTATATTATACAGCACAGCTACTTCGTCTGCGAGGGAACTAACAAACTCTTTAGAGAACTTCCTAATGCAATCAAAACTCCTATGTTCTATTGTATGACATAATCTATCTCCACGTCAAATTTTACTCGAATCTGTTCAGCGTGATGGGGGCTCAAATATTCAAATTATCTCATTTATAATAATAGTAAGAACTGAGATATGATTACATAATCGATCGCTTTACTAACGCTTGCTAGAATTCAAACATTCCCTGTGTCTGTAATCTATCATGTTTTATTCTATATGGAATAATTTATCGGAAAACCGCTATGTCGCGTACATGTACACTGTATTTTGCACTGACTCATAACGACGACAGTAAAAATAACGACATATTTATGAAATTGTCATATTATTATCTTGTCTTCGTTCCCACATGTAAATCACTCACAAATTTGTAACTATGGAATTCATCATAATAATATCAACATGTCAGCCAAAAGCTAAACAAAGGCCTCATCCATAGATTTCCACAATTGTGTCGTGGCTTGGCAGGTGGATTGGGGAGTACAGAAAGACTGCTATTCCACAGAAGGGACACTGCTGCCCTTCCCTCAGAATTAATGAATAAATGAGACTTGAGGTAAAGTTTTGGTAGTATGGACAATGACGGTCGGTTGAGTAAATTGGCAGGGGTTGAAATTCATTCAAAATTCACTCCGTGCCTATTGCAGTTCTTGTCCAGATTTTTGGGAAAATAAAGACAAATCAAGTCAAAATTGTATCGCACTCTTACAGGGGTAAGCCAGGAAAGTAATTTATTATCACGATAAACGATCTGCCGGAACAAATTAGAGATGCGGGTAGCTTACTTTTTGCGGACAGTCTGAAGTTGTTTCTGCGTATTAACGATGAGTAGAATTGCGAAACTACAAGGAAATATAGTGTGGTTGTAGAGTATGCTAGAGTGGCGTGTGGAAAACAAGTTACTCTTTAATGTGTTGAAGTGCAATCAAAAGTCATTCACGCGCGATACCGAAATGTTACAAATATCACACATAGGAGCATATCATACCCCAGGTTAGGTCTATGCGCGATCCCAGCGTCACATTCACTGATGAATTGTCGTTTCGCATTCATATTTTAGAGGTTTGCAAAAAGCTTTTAGGAATCTTGGATTTGTAATGCCTGAAACACGGGATTTTAATGACGCTGCAGCTGTGTAGTCTCTTTATAATGCGTTTGAAAAAAGTAGTTTAGAAACGAGAGCTATCATCTGAAATCCTCGTGAAACTATCTCATGGTAGAGAAAATGCTGATTAAATTTACTCTATACTTATATCTGAACCAGTACAGAGTCTACCCGTTTTATCCACATCGAACCTCTTTGTAATAGGAATTGTTGGTTACTTTAAGTTGGGAGGTTCGGCAATACTTTTCTCTAGTCAAATTATTTTTTGTGTTTACTGGTGTACAACATTTTTGCATCATTGGGACTACTTGTTCCTACATCAAGCTGTGGCATTGTTTGAGGTCCCAGTAGCTCGAATATATTAAACGTTGCACCGGTTATTCGAGTAAGGATACTTAACAGTGTCTCACAACGTATAGCTATAGATATTATTCGTTGTTCTAGGGTGGAATTCGAAAGGGTGACACTTAGTTCTTCTTAGATCTTCTGTATTTGTTGACTACCAGTGACTGCTGCTGTGGTGTTGTGACAGGTTTCTACCCAATATAACAATATTGGATAGAAACCTGAAACAACATTGTAAGTAATTAAATAAATGAATACACGATTGCAAGCGTAGTGATTAATTCCTGAGGATTGAGATTCCTTCTGAAAAACAGCGCTGCAGTTATAAATTGCTGCAGCTTATGCTGAGATAGGATCCTCCGACCCTCTGACCTCGTACAGCTAGTACAAACCGGTGTTGTTATATTTAGGTATTTTAAGATTATTATGTATGTGCGAGTCAAAAAAAAATTATTAAATTTCTTTCGTTCTTTCTAATTATTACCTAAGAGAAGGGAAAGAAAAAAAGGAACTGTATTTACGAAAAAGGTACAAAATAAGTGCCTAGAGTTCACTGTAGCAGGGAGGCAGACGTGAGTGAAAGATATTGATTACATTAACCCGTTTAGATACGGGTTCACTGCTGAATATGGGCTTCCCAATGAGTATTACAATGAGTGCGGATTGGTGATCACAATATGTTGTTATTAGGACACGGGAGGATGTTGCTGCGCATCTTCCTGACATCAAGCCTTAACCTTTTACAACTTCCATGGGTAGTCTATATCATTACCGGGAACTACACGAAATAATAGTGGAGGAGGTATAATTATAAAGACAAAATAAAATGGTTATTTACTTTTCTGTAATAAGTAAAGGAAGAAAAGAAAGCATTTGCAAGAAAAAAAGAACATTATGTAAACGGTACAAACATTAAGTAAATAAAGGCATCACTTATATAACTATATCACTTATATATTATCTATATAGCCTATACAATAAACGGTCCCAAACAAATATCCTATAACAAAAGAGTATAAAATTTATATATATACACAGTATAAAAGCCGGACATACCATTGAAATCTCAGCCATCACCTAAAAGGTTGCGCGAGCTTTCATTATCAATCCTTTTAAAACTAAAAGCCTTTTCGTATGTTTCTGTTTGTCTACAAATCCGTTGCTATGTTTGTAAGCGGGTATCTTCTTAGTTGATAAACTATACAAGTGGTGCAGATTAACAAAACTGTTCTGCTGGTCTTCGTGTAGTTAACGTGTATACAAACATGACATTTTAGCCTATGAAAATATTGGGATTACAGATTGAAAAAAAACCGCATTTTGTATTTGAAGCGAAAATTATTTTAGACGACGATATCAATGCCTTTATTAACAAATGCAGCGGAAACAATTTACGTAATTTTATCTAATAAAATTATTCCGTGTTCGTGTTTAGAATATATCACCACTCCATCTCCTCCCGTGGATGTCGTAATCGGAGATTAAGGGCTTTTTTTTAACCAGAGTGATGGGCAGCAACGCCCCTTTTGTAGAACAATAGCCATACTGTGCAGTGTGCTCACCAACCCGCCTGCCAAGCATGGTGAGTACCGGCAAATTTCCCCCAATACCGACACAAACAAACAACAGGCACTTTTTAATATTTTTTCTCCAGTGGAAATTCTACATGAACTTCCTCCGCCCTGTGGAAGAGTGAAGGAGCATGCCGGACTCCTACTGGCTGGAGCGGTCAGCTTCGGCATCGAAGTTTTTCGTTTAGGGCATTGATTAGATACTGAACCAGGATCTAACCAACTAGCTGAGCACTTGCGACTGTCAAACAGAATCTATTTTTCGTCGCAGGTAACAATGTGGATGCAAAAATCCTTTTCTGTGTGTTTTCTGTGCCTTTTGAGAAGCGCAAGGCAGGCCTCGACGCGCACGTTGCGGTGATGATCGTTAAGTTCGTGGGTTCGTAATTTGTTAAGCTTTTTACCTTGCCAATTTGACGCAAATGGACCAATATTATTATGTTATTATGCTAACGTCAACTTCGTAAACGTCGTTGATGTTGCATGCCGCTTGTGCCGCGTTTCTGCCACGACGGTACTCATATTCCATAATTACTCGAATTTTCAACGTATCCATGGCGACGAAAAATATTCCATCGTGATAAAAACATAACACTAATTAATACACATGCGACTGGTTATGAATGATTAAAACCATGTTTATAAAATAAAATAAATTTGAAATTAGAATTCATAGCCAAACAAAAAGTATTTTTATTTGAAATGGCCACTACAGCAGAACAGCAATTTCATAGGTAAAGTTATTATACCTATATTATAATATAATTTATGGAGTTCGGTTCTGGGTATATCTGGGTATACTAATATATCTCTGTAAACTGTACTCACGATACATGGCAAATAACATTTTCTTAGTTTTTTATTGTCCTTACTATATAATAGTTGTAGTTATGTGACATACTTAAAATAATAATGTGACATTAGATATGATATTATATGTGACCTGTGAATTTATATTAATAATATTGGTATACGTACTGTACTGTACTGTAGAACTGGCAAGTTCTCCCCAACATGACGACACAATTGAGTCTATTAGAATCAAATACCGCAATGTCCATTTTCGTGTTCTGGCCATAATTCATATTTTTTATATACATACACCAACGGATAATGCTATATTTGTAGCATACTTTAATTTTTAATGCCAGTTTTCTACATGACATTGCTTTGGTTGCATTTTGAATATTCAAATAGATTCCTTTTAATCTGTAGATTCATACGGCATAGAAAACGCATTTTTGCTTTTTTATGGACATTGCGGTATTTGATTCTAATAGACTCAATTGTGGAAATCTATTGCGAGGCTCATGGCTGATATGATGAAAAGCAGCTTATTTATAATACTATTTAAAAGAGCCTTACAGTTCTGTGCACTCTAAAAAACATAGAGAGGTGTCTTATGGACACCTGGTTGGAATGGAATTCCTTTCGCTATAACCTTTTTTGTGTTTGTATTAGGCAATGACTAAATAAAAAATAAAGAGTCAGTATAAAATTAATTAAACGAATCATAAAGTGAGGATAAAGTTGGTATTGCATATACATTTATGGTAAGTTAGTGAAAAAAAAAACTCTGTTTAATTTTTTATTATAATTTTTTTTTTTAAATGTACAGTTTTTATCCTGCATGCTGCTACTGCTCGCACAATTTATCACACAAAAATAATTATTTATATTTATTTGTATTAATAAAAAAGAGTATTTAAACGTTAAAATGATAAATATTTTTGCATATGGCAAGCAGAATCGATTGAAAAACGTTTCAGTTTTCTAGGCGATCGGAAAGTGCCTTAAAAATCACTGCAAAAAGATGTCGATTTTTGGTGTCGTTTTTCATTGTTACACTTTTTTCGGTCCAGCCAATCAGCCCGCAAATAAATCAGAAAATCAAGAGGGTTCTTGTTTTCAATTTTAATGACTCTAAGATCTTTAGGTTTATAGTGCTCTGCGCCCCCAAACTTTTATTCCGTTATGGAGTTGCTTCTCCACAACACACCAAAATTAAAAAACAATTCATAATAATTATTTATATATATATTCATAGTAATCACGATAGATATTTTAATATTTTTTTAGATAATCCCACGAGTATGGGGAATATATACACTCAACTCGAGCTATGCCCCCTGTACCCGGGTAAGCGACTTACTACCGGGGGTAGGAGTTACGTGCCAGCCGTCTCTACGGGGGGGTCGTGCGGTCCGTGACCCTATATGGGGCGCCTGTATGGTCAGCTCGACTATCAGGCGCCCAGCGCTGCAGAACCAAAATTCCGGTCTGCAGCACAGAGTGGCTATCCGGATCGCACGAGGATACCGAACGGTGTCCTATGAGGCGGCAACTCTCCTGGCGCGTTTTCCGCCTTTCGACATCCTGGCGGAGATGGATCGATCAGACACGCTCCCTCCGCCAGAGCGGCGAAGGCGCGCCTCCAGGGGCGTTGGACAGGCTGAGGCGGCTATCTCGGCGGCGCGCACTTGGCAAGTGGCGTCACCGCCTGCGGATGCAATTTGCGACCAAGCGCGTCGTGGAGGCCGTCCTGCCGCTCTTTTGAGCCAGGCTCCAAAGAGCGGCAGGACGGCCACCACGCTCTACAGTCACCCTCTCCGAGATGTGCCTATAGGCGTGGCACCAGTCGGCGGCTCTAGTGTGATCATACGAGGACCTGGAGCCTCCCTTAGGTGCCGAAGATGACCGCTCCAGTGGTTTTAGCCGGTAGGAGTCCGGCATACCCCTTCGTCCTTCTCCGGGGCGAAGGAAGTTCATGAAGAATTTCGCCTGGGCACCAATAAAAAAAAGGAGTTACGTGCCAAAGACTCAAATAATCATCAGCCATGCATGGGGTCGCCGCACGCCAGCCTTGGGATTCAGATTTTGATTTGTTGTGGACTGTTCTCTGGCCATTTGAAAAG
This sequence comes from Diloba caeruleocephala, assembly GCA_947459985.1. Classification (NCBI taxonomy): domain Eukaryota; kingdom Metazoa; phylum Arthropoda; class Insecta; order Lepidoptera; family Noctuidae; genus Diloba; species Diloba caeruleocephala. The sequence goes on along the minus strand of OX381617.1, from coordinate 8,875,492 downwards.
GTCATCATCATCATCATTTCAGCCGAAAAACTACCACTGCTGGACAGAAGCTTCCCCCAAAGATTGCCACAACGACCGGTATGGGTTTGACGGGTTGGCGATCGCAGTTGTGTTATAATTGTACTCGAAGGACGCTGCTGCCCATCCTTCGGCTAATCCCATAGTTGTCTTTTACGACACCCACGGGATGAGATAGGGTGGTGATATTCTTAGCCGGCACCACATGGCATGAAAAGGCGACGATTTGCAATTCTGACCGTTTGAAAATTTGTCCAACTGAAAACAATGGTTCAAAAGTTTTTGTTATCCTTACCTTAGTATTTTATTTATTATTTAGATTTTTATTTTTATCTACATGTCTCTCTTTTCACGGGTTTATATCCCCTGTAAGGAGGAACCCGGTCTTTTGACAGGTTTACGCGGGGCATAGGTCCAACACGCAGAGGCCCTTTAGAGAATTTTAATCTAAAATGTAATGGGACACCAACCGGGGACTCTCCATAGCTGCACTATAAAATGAAGTCATGGATTGTCCCCGGTGGTGTAAGGCTATTGTATGAGATGGAAACTGTAACGATAAGGTCTATTGCAATGGGTGTTACATGGAATAAAACGACTAATAAATACGGGAACAACGGCGTCTGCCTTTCAACTTTGATCGTGAAATTCTGTGGCAGACGGTGACTCGCCACTCACAAGATGGGCCCCTAAATGGCCACCACTACAGGCGACAAGGAGCAACACCGGTGTGAACAGCTAGGGGCGTCGAGAGGTGCGGCACCGGTTTTACCATCGCGCGTCTCGAAGACTCGGAGCGGGTTTCCCCGTTATTACGCCATTAGACACTTCCACCCCCGAGCATATAGCTCTGGCGGCCCCCCTCTGATCGCCAACTAAGGCAAGCCAGAGTTGAAAATCCTGCGGGCACTCATGGGGTTCCACTCCAACCAACCAATAAAGGCGAGGCCCTGACCGACTCCCTGGAGCATTCGGGTACGCAGTGTCGCCAGAAACTGCCCTGCGTTCTGTAAGCTACTTAATATACGTTTTTTTTCTTATGATATACTTTTTTTTTATCAGCTATTTAATCTACCCTCCAGGATTACCTTATCCTATGGTGAGATAACGACTGCACAGAGGGGTATTATTATTATTATTATTTCGGCCGAATGAAGTCCACTGCTGGACACAGGCCTCTCCCAAAGATCACCACAAGGACCGCTATGGGTGTGTTGTGTGCTCATTGGCGGGTCTTGCCATAATCGCCACGCTTGGCAGACGGGTTGGCGATCGCAGTTGAGTTGTTAATGTACTCGAAGGACGCTGTTGCTCATCCTCCAGTTAATCCCTTAGTTGACTTTTACGACACCCATGGGATGAAATGGGGTGGCATTCTGAGCCGGCACCACACGGCTATGCCACTAGCCAGTAACAGACGATCAATTCAAATCAGTCATTCGCTTGGTGGTGCGACGCCTGCCCATAATAATTATAATTCTAATTAGTCTTGTGTGACACCACACTGCGCTTGTCACCTCAAGACTAGTTATTCAGACTTCATATATCACCCAAAAAATCACCACCGCTGAACAAAGGCCTTCTCCGTAGATTTCCACATTTGTGTCGTCATTTTGGGTGGAAGTTGCCGATACTCACCATGATTGGCAGGTGGGTGTGTGACCGTAGAATGGCCACTGTTCCAAGAAAGGGACACTGCTGCCCATAACTCTGATTTCCCTTCTGAGTCCCTTTATCACCTTTTACCTTATGAGGAGATGGAGTGGTGCTGTATTCTTAATCTGAATACCACACGGATAGTTTAGTCTCTTATTCAGTCATTTCAGTAGCTGCAATACCCTTTAAACCGTAACACATCAAATCAGCCCATACTGTCTCACTGCTGGGCATGGGCCATTTTTTACGATTTCTCATCGTAAGCGGGGGACTAAAGTCTAACCCAGAACCAAGCCAGGGTTAGGCTTTCCTTTGGTGCCGACGATGATCACTCCGGTGGTTTTAGCCGGTAGGAGTCCGGCATGCCCCTTCGCCCTTTCCCGGGGCGAAGGAAGTACATGGGGTATTTCCACCGGATCAATAAAAAATAAAAAATAAAAAGGGTTAGGCTTTAGGCACTAGATCAGCGTTGGGGCTGGCCTAGTGCGGGAAGGTGAACTACATGAGAACATTTTGGAGCCCCTTCAGTGTGTAGATTTCTTCACGATGTTTTCCTTCACCGTTAATGCATGTGATAATTAAATTCTGATCCGCACGTGAATCCGAAAAATGGATTGAATTCAGACCCTCCTGTATGGAAGTCACGCGTGCAACCACTGGACTATCGCTGCTGCAAACCGAACTCAGTAACGACTAAACTTAAGCACTTTTGCTTGCCGGCGAATATCTGGCACTGGGGCGGTACCTATCTAACTGGTCTCATTGCAATCAGAGCCGTACCACCAGTGAATGAAAATAATACAAATTGAAGATTCTAGATCACTAATTTATTATTTTGATGCTCATCGTTGTCCTCATTTAAGCTATCGCAAGAACTTACGAGTATAGAGAGCTATCGCAAGAACTTACGAGTATAGAGTGAATTAATACGTTTCGTTTTAATAAAATACATTCTATAATTTTCAGACGTATGCATATTATTCTATTAATTATAAAAACATAACCAGTCCAATATTACTTATAAATAAACAAAGCAGATAGGTACGTCCACATAATAATGGCACTACATGCTTTGTTTAAATGTTGCTTTACAAAATAATGGCACGATAAATTAATAAAAATGTTATTTATTAAACGTGCAGTTGTTTGCTCTGAACGTAATTATTACATTTGTACAACTGTAATATTACATGTTTTTTTATTGTTTAAAACGATTTCAATAGATAGCGAATTGTTAATGGGTATGTGTAAGGTAAATAAGTATAAGCTATAACAGTCGTTAAACAAAATACAGACAGTGGTGCGTTTGTAATGTTGCTGATAATGTGTTTTTTTGGGCTGACTTTTGCTGGAGGTGTTTTCAGCGAGTTAAGACCATCGCCATGTGAACCAAAAGGTATTTGAAGACTTCAAATTTTAGGAGAAATAAGGAATAGCATTACTTTGCCTCGTTGCAGACACTTCCGCGCGCAGTATGCGGATTTCTTTGATATGAAGTCGAATTAAAATGATAGAGATTAAATCTATTAAATAGATTGATTTTGTAAACCATTTCAGGCACATGTGAATAGTCACAATTTAATAAGTTGCATATTTATAAATTGTTTATCATATGGAGAAGAGCTGACAAGAATCTCACTGGACACTCTTTTAAAATCATAATAAATATGTTCTTCATTTTTTTCATTTCGGCCGAATGAAGTCCACTGCTGGACACAGGCCTCCCCAAAGTACACCACAACGACCGATATGGGTGTGTTGTGGGCTCATTGGGGGGTTTTGACATAATCGCCACGCTTGGCAGACGGGTTGGCGATCGCAGTTGAGTTGTTAATGTACTCGAAGGACGCTGCTGCCCATCCTCCGGCTAATCCCTTAGTCGACTTTTACAACACCCACGGGAAGAGACGGGGTGGTGGTATTCTGAGCCGGCATCACACGGCACAATAAATATGTTACAGTCTCATAATTATAACAGAGTTAATGTACTTCCAAAGTATGAAATACACAACGCTACCATCAATAAGATACATCACTACAAATGCCGTCCGGATTTCACGATGCCACTCATAGGGTCCTATTAATTTAGGTGTGGCCCAATGTCTGTTCGGCGAATACCGCACTCTCAGCCAATTGTAAATGGTATGAATTTGCCGCGTGGTGGCTACGAGTAGCATCATCCCAACTCATCCTGTGGGTATCGTAAAAGCGACTATCAGATTAACCGTTAGCAACAGCGTCCTTCGAGTACATTAACAACTCAACTGCGATCACCAACCCACCTACCAAGCGTGGCGATTATGGCAATACTCCCCAATGAGTACACAACACACCCAGATTGATCGTTGTGGCGATCTTTGGGAGAGGTTTGTGTCCATCAGTGGACTTTATTCGGCTGAAACGACGAAGAACACCGAGAGATTTTAGCCGGTAAGTGAGTGGTATGCCCCAATGCCCCTACACCTCCTCCCAAGGCGGTGAAAGTCCATTAGGATATTCTCACGACAAAGAAGGGTCCTATCAATTTTGTTAATTTATACTGATCACAGTGCACAAATGCCTACCCAAGAACTGTTTCATAGCAGCGCTTCCGCCCAAATTGTACAGATACTAACTGTTCTTTCGTAATTTTTTATGTCATCAGTCATAGACGAAAACATCTGCTATTCTATACGAGTAATCCACCACTAAATTCATGAAAAGTCACACATATGTAATTGATTGTTACAGAACCATTTTGTCCTAAAAATGAACATTTCACAAAAAATAATCCAACATGTCGGAAGACTTGTGGAAACCGGCTGGTGCAAGGAGAAATCGGTCCTTGCAAACCATATACTGGATGCGTCTGCGATGCTGGCTTTGTAAGGCTTTACGATAATGCTACTGGTCCTTGTATACTTGAATGCAAATGCGGTAAGTGAACATAATCTTTGGAGGGAATATCTTTATTGACTGTAAAATGGTTTTTCCGAACGACTTCTTCGGTTTAAAGATGTCTCAGCTTAGATCTGTAATGAAAACACCGTTTTCTTGATGACAGAATTGTGTCATACATGAATAAATATGTAAACGTTTGACATTTATTTATTTGTTATCCTTTTTATTCTACGCCAGTAGTAAAAGATACAATACTTTTTTATACTTTTTTTTTTTTTTTTTTTTAAACTTTGCCTCACACTAGGATTTCTCCTGTGTCGTGGGTGCGTTTACATACATGAATTCCACACACAATACACCCAGACCCGGAACAACTACCTGCAGATCGTACAAATATTTGTTCCGTGCGGGAATCGAACCCGCGACCCGGGGCGCAGCAGTCGACTGTATCAACCACTGCACCAACCGTGCCGTCAAAGTAGCGTTTGGTATATAGGATACAATTATGGGCGGCCTCATCGCACACGACGTTTTATTCCAAAACAGCCTTAGGATGGAAAAACAATTGGACAACGTATGGGTTAGTCGATGGTGCACACAAATATTTAACCATATACTCAAACAACATTACAGCAAATACATAGATAATGGTTATTGTACGAGCAGACCCGTACATTTACCTAAACTTGTAACATTTTATGCTGACGCTTGTAACTCGTGCAATGCCACGCGTTTAACCGTATTAACGTAATCATTTCAGTACCAGTTTTGGTACCAATAAATCATTCATTAAGAACACACCTATTTTATTATCATTCTTCCCGGTTCGCGGTACTCATTTAAAAAACAAATAACAATTAAAGGTGTCACACACCGTACAGTTATTACATATGAGTTAAGTAGACTAAATTTGAACAACTGACAACACAAATGTAACGATTTAAATCTTTGGATGTAACAAACAGAGCACAATAAAGGCAATACAAAAATAGCTGTATAAAATAACATTTAACTTTTAACACGCACAGAAAATTTATGATTTATTCCCATTTAAGTTCCTAAACAGTAAAACCAGCATTATTTACAACGTTACATTAAAAAAAGATTGCACGAGCCAAATGCATATACTCCAAACCAATTTTTGTATTTGAGTGTGAAAATTTACTTTTTACATCTTTTAGCACCAATACCTACCCAATGCGGTATCCATGAAGAGCCTACAAGCTGTCAGATAGTTTGCCCTCCACAATCATGTGAAAGCATATCCGCTTTTTATGACTGTTCTAATAGAGGCGAGTGCAAACCAGGGTGTAACTGTAAAAATAACTATCTAAGAAATTCTAATGGGGTGTGCATACCATCTGACGACTGTTTCAAGCCTAGCGGTGGGTATCATTTTTATTACTATGTACATTTACATTGAAGGTAATACTGTTGGTATTTATGCGAATAATATTAAGTAAGGCTGTAATAAGCCTATGGATTTTTTCGCGTTATTAATGAAGCTATTTCATACATCTGCCTGCCCGTGACCATGAACGCTATTATAAAGCATTTGAAACGTTGGGACATTAAGCAAAACCAATAAATATTACATGAATAAAAAATAAATGAATTAAAGTACCATTTTGCATGCCGTAAGGTTGAATATGGCGATACTGTAAATATTATTTAACATCTAATGTAATACTACCCATATTTCGCAAATAAAATAAATTTAATTGAATGAAAGTATGTGTACGTATTGGTTTGCTATACATACGTACACTCAAATTGGGTGCCTATGTACCTACATTCTTAAAAAACGCGAAGCAAATCGTATATTACACTTATTCTGACTATGGGACTGACAAGAATAAGTTTAAACTACCTAATCTTAATTAAGTTTAGTGGACTGGACTCCGGATTAAGTTGACTCAAGGCCGAAATTAATAATCGATCTAATCTAATCAATCTTTGGATTTCGGATTATGGATATGTGTGTTTTTTGTAATAAATGTTGTAACACAATAATGGATGAATTTCAAAATCTAAAATCTGTAGATTTTGGATTATATAGGTTGGCTGTTGAAGATTATGTTCATTAAGTATGTTTTTAAATGAATGGCGCATTCTTCATAATTTATTGTCAAAATGTAGACAACGCGAAGTACCAATGGATTGTGCAATTAAATGTCCGCACCAGTCCTGTAAGTGTCTACATTGAGAACAGGTAGATGTCAGGAATTACATGGCTGGTTCTATTATGGTTCTCTACTGAGGGCTCACCAAGCGACAGCTTTGGATTTAGCGTGCCCAGTTAACATTATTCCTCGGGTCGGTATAATAATACAATATTTTGAACAATCATTAATGGATTTTAAAACCTGAACAGATGCTCTGGTTCTGCCGAAAACCCATGTTGAAATATAAATATGTTAATTATATTCAAATTCAGATATCGGTGTCAAGCCACTGCCGATTCAGTTCAGATTGTTCGTGGCAGTGTGACATGCGATATGACACTGACTCCAGAAATTGTGAATTTTATTTATTTGTATTCGATACCCAACCATTTTATATGGTTAAGTGGTTTTTGAAATTTGAATTATTTTATATCCATTTGAGGAGGCTAAACAAAAAAGTTCGGCCAATATATCTATACAAATAAATAAAATTGAAGTGTCTGTTTGTAATGTCAAAATAACAGGTTTTTTCCTTAATGCATTTGAAAGTATATACGGTACCAACGTTTGTACGGTATAACAAATAATCCATTCTAAAATTTTTTGTCTGTCTGTCTGTCGGTCTGTTTGAAACGTTTGGTCTCCGAAACGGCTGCACCTATTTTGACGGGACGTTCACCGGCAGATAGCTGATGTTATAAGGAATAACTTAGGCTACTTTTACTTTAGAAAAATAATTAGGGTTCCGCGCAAAACAAAAAACCTTGAGATCCAATGTATATATTCTATGTCAAGTGTCTATGTCGAAGTACTCTAAATTTCTTTTAAATCAAACGCGGGTGAAACCGTGGGTCCCAGCTAGTCTTATAATATAATATCTCGTTTGCTCCCAGTCGTTTAGGTATTTTATTCATCAGTACCTAGTTCTTCAAACTTATCAATTTATCTTAGTTTCACACCCATGAAAACTACTGACATTATTAATTAACAGCATTGCGCGGTTTCTTAAAACCTTGATTAATAAAAAAAGGTAATTTAAAAAAAAGTATATTTGACCAAAATGGCGTAGTTCCTCCCTAAAATAAATTCGTCGTTAAAATCATTTCATAAATGCCAGAGGTACGAGGCAACATATAATAAAAACAATCGAATGGTGAGCCTCCTTCATTTTAGAGTACTTTTTTTACGAGTATATTGTCTCTTTCGGAACACGTAAGAGGAAATAAACCTCTTCTAAGTATGCATATTCGACTCCGGATATAATATTGCCAGTAAATTGTAATTCCGCAATTATCACTTTTACTAACGTCGTGACTAATAACATTTCTTATTTCTGTTCATAATTATTTTCTTTTGTACTTTATTCATACAACTCTTTGTCCTTTTACGCCACGGTCATTCCATGAGTCATGTTTTCCTATCTACCATTACATTGATAACAAGTGGCTATTGAGTTAATTTTTCTTTTATTTGTATAATGATTGAATTCTATTATTCAGTAGCATATTCGTGTCTTAGATGTAAGTATGTGTTCAGTAGGCAAAACATTGTTTGTTATTGAATCACTGTTTTATTATTTATTTGAATAATAATTATGCCTGAACGAGTGAATGACCATACTGAAGATTGGTCTCATACTAAACAAATAAGATTAACGGCCGCAGTAGTTATGGTTATTATGGAAGTACTATATATTGCAATAAATACCACGGCAGGCGGGTTGGCGATCGCAGTTGAGTTTTTAATGTACTCCAAAGACGCTGCTGCTCATCCCATAGTCGCCTTTAACACCCACGGCGCGAGATGGGTTTATGCAATTCTTAGGTGTTTACTTTCAGATAATGAATGAAAATTATTCACCACGCTTATATATTCACTACTTATTGCCAATTTCTGATTATTTCATCTAAGTTTCCTTGCGATACTTTTTTTTCATTTAAAGTCAGTGGTATCGCAGATTAACTAAGAAAGCACATATGGTATAAAAAAAGTCACGCTGGTACATATCCGGTTTTGAGTCCACCACGTAGAGCTTAAGAAGAGAGTCCGTAAACGTAGATTAGCACGTGTCGTGCTAGGTTACAGTATAGTCTCTAAAATAATATATTAAGTTCAAATAGTATAATAAGTCTTTATTACTTCTTTCTCTCAGAACGATCCTGTCAAAAGCACGAACACTACGTAAAGAATGACGAAGCATGTCGAAATACTTGCGGGAATCGACTGTTGCCGGGAAGAGACACAGCGGGTGTTTGTATGCCATTCACTGGATGCGTCTGTGATGCGGGCTTTGTCAGAAAGTTTGATAATGCGACTGGTCCTTGCATAGCTGAAAATAAATGCCGTGAGAATTGAATTAGTTATTATGGCATTTTAAAATCGTATGGTCCTAAAATAACACTTGATATAAATAATTAATATTAATTGTCTTTTCTAGCTCCCATTCCAGCAAATTGTGGAATCAATGAAGTACCTACTAGCTGCAGTATAATCTGTCCGCCGCAGTCTTGCGAGAGTATATTCTCTTCATATTACTGCCCAAAGATTGAGTGTGAGCCAGGATGTGACTGTCGCAATAACTACCTCAGAAATTCTGACGATGTCTGTATATTGTCAGACGACTGTTTTAAGTCCGACAGTAAGTAATACGTAATATACGCGATAAGCTTTACGTAACCCTTTCAAACATTTCCAATAAAATCAGCCTTTGCTTGAAAGCCCGTCCCAGCCCGTGACGAGCCAGTAGTTTTAGACATCCCCTAAACAACTATTAAATAATACCGATCTAGCTGTCCCTAGTTTGATCCCCCCACAGCGCCCCATGCCGCGGTTCGAGTATCACAGGGGATACCCTTAGCTGCAGTTGCTTTGTTTTTGAGTAGTTATAGGAGGACTTTTCGGCTTCGCCAAAATGCCTGGATAAACAGCGTAATCTCCCTGAGAAGCACGTGAGAAGCTAAAAAAAAAGAAACTATCCACACGAATGACCAACCTATTATGATCTTAGCCTTGTTTGGGATTGTGTACTATAGAAAGACGAAGCTGTTATGCACTACCGATTCAAATAAATTACATTACATTTGAAGTACACTAATGATACTATTTCCTTTAAAACAGTTATTCGCGAGGCAAGCCGCTCATAACCAGTTGCACTCACTGATCTGTAAACGTTTGGCGAGGTTAAGCTAAGCTTGGCACGGTTAGTCTATAGATGGGTGACCGTATAGTGGTATCTAAACTGAGTATCTCTGTGCTTCGGAGGGCACGTAAAATCGTCGGTCTCGGTTGTTGTCATTCGACGATAGTCATTAAGCCAAGTTAGAGGCCTTTGGGCGGCTTGAACAACTCTGACACAAGGTTGGCCACTAACCACACGAAAAGAAGAAGAAGAACAGTTAATTCATTTCCATCGATATCGATCCAGTTGTTTCTGTATTGCACGATAAACAGTCAATCAGTTTTTGTGTTATTTACAATATAAACTATTATTTACAACAGTTCTTTCAGGTGCTGCTAAATAGATAAACTGTGAATGTAAAAAATTGTTTCATTTTAATATTATATTCGTAATAAATATGTATGTCTGTACCAGCACCTGAATGTGGACCAAACGAAGTACCAACAGATTGTGCAATTGAATGTCCCCCGCAGTCATGTGAAAGCTTGTACACGACGTATTTGTGTGCGAAGAAGAATTGTACTGCTGGGTGCGATTGCATTGATGGCTACCTCAGGAACAGTATTGGAATATGTATACCAAGTGAAAAATGCTATACAGGTCAGTGTTATACTGAAATTTTGTAGATATCCAAATTAATGTACCTTTTTTGCATCTATACTAAGACGATATGCTTATGTGATACAGACTTTTCCTACGAAGCTTGGTAGCCTCGTCCCAAGTTGATCTCAAAGTTTACTTTCTAATTAATTTCTTTTTCACTTACACTTTAATTCCTATATTGGATTTTACGCGCCTACTTAATGTTAGTACTAATCCTAAATAGGCATACCACAAGGTTATACTGTAGGACCACTAGTCAACACAATAATTGAAAGACATTATGTTGTTTATCATATTTAACACATCCCCATTTATCCCTCAGGATGTAACGGCGATTTCAATGCGACACAAGTTGAATGTGGGAGTGTATGCCGGGCAACTTGTGCAGATCCAGACGCTGACAGACCGTGTATACAGACCTGTGTTTTAAATGGATGTGAATGTAATCCAGGATATATTTTATCTGAACCAGATGGAGTATGTATTGAAACGGAAGATTGTTCAGGTGAGTGCAGATATTCCTGTTACTTATCGATTTTCGCCTGATTTTTATTTAGATACATTCAGTTTCCAAACATCAAACTTTGGTATCCATAATTGCTAGGGGTAAAAAATTTAAGATCTAACTAATATGTGATACGTGCTACTATCCCATTACCGCTCAGATCCATATTGTTCTTGTGTAAGTCAAAGTAACACGTTAGGACCGATACAGTTCCTCATAATGATCAATGGCTTACCGAAGGTCATCTGGACGGCGACAGACAGACAGTGTATTTTACTTGCGGATGATTTGAAATTGTTCTTGGGTATCAAGTTTATTGAAGAATGAGACGTGGCCCAGGGGAATATCGATAGATTTGTGGAGTGGGGTACATATAATTGCTTGCAATTCAACGCTTCTGAGTGTAAAACGATTACGTTTACGGGATCTCGTTCCCTGAGCGCTTATATAAACAGGATTGTTAATTCGTGATTTGGGTGTTTTGTTCGACAGTCTGATGCTGAATCCCCTAAAATCAGAAATCTTTGCCAGAGCTTTTATATCACTAGGATTCATCATGAGGGAATTACCTTGATTTTAGGACCAGTGTGGGATCATTAGTCTTAGTATTTTAGAGTATAACTTGTATATTTGGGCTCCACACCAGGAGAAGCATATATAGAATATCTCTATTCTTTTTGTATCCGTCTCTGTTTGTATCGTGTATGGTGGGCTTAAACACATTGTAGTTAAGACGCAAATGTGCTTTAACGGTCCATTACTATTTCACTTTAAACAGCAAGATCGACAACCTTTCAGCTCTCCCTCGTTGTTTTCTGTCCGCGCCCAACCAGGTACACAGGGCTGCGCGAACGCCGTTTACTTGGGATACTACCGGTATGCACATGTATTTTCCAGTGTACTCCCACGGGTCATGCTGTTTCATTGCTAAACAGCTTTTCAGCTACAGCATTAACCAGTTTATTAGTTAGTGTCTTAAATTCCTAAATGACTACATATTAGAATTATGTATTTACGAATACCATTATTACTTGGCTTACTGTACGCGTTGGACAACTGTAAGTTCAGTAAGCGATTGTTAATAAAATAAATTTATTGTTTAGACCACTTCATCATCACTATCATTATAATAATTGACCTGTAAAGGTCCACTGCTAAGCTTAGGCCCCCCAATGACCACCAGCCGTGATCGATCATTAGACCTTACGGTCGAAATTAATAATAATAAAATAAAATATGTCTGTTTTTTTGTGTTAAATGTGATCATGACACAACAACGGATGAATTTCAAAATCTGATATCTGAAGTTTTTGGATTGATTATTAATTTCGGCCGTTAATAACCTCATCATCCTTTGTCATGTACAGCTCACAGGAGGATGCCGCTGCACATCTTCTACAAAGAATCTTTGTCTGCTCTTACGACATCCACGGGTAGAAAGTGGTAGGGGGCCCGGTTGTAGTTGCTTTATTATCATCATCATCATTTCAGTCGATGCTCGACAAAAGTGTCCCACAAAGATTGCCATAACGACTGGTATGAATTTATGTTGTGTGTTCAGTGGGGGGATTGCCATAACTGCCACGCTTGGCAGAGAGGTTGATCGCATCCTCTGGTTAATCCCATAGCCTTTTACGACACCTACGGGATGAGATGGTGTGGTGGTATTCTTAGCCGGCACCACACTGACTATTTTACCATAATATCCATTTATTATATTTTAGGCGGATCACCAACATGTGGAGCAAATAAAACATACGTCGACTGTAAAGTCGGTTGCCCAACAAATTACTGTCCAGTTGACGATAGTCGAGCAATGATAGCTTGTTCTGTGCCATACCCTTGTCCTGGTGGCTGTGCTTGTATAGAAGACCACTTATTGCTGAGTTATGATGATCAAAGGTGCATCTTGGCTTCGGAATGTCGTAAGTTTTTATTAAATCGTTAGTAAATAATATAATTAAATTACTGAACTTACTGATGGGAAGTTTAAAACACGCAGTAAAGCAATTTTATTATGATCTACATGACTACGTTGACAATAGGGACGTACGGTATTAATTATTTTCTGCGCATGTTGCTTGCTTGTTAAAACAATTGTACCTGCATTGTTTGTATTGTAAAGTTGCAAAACATTTTCAATGTATAACAGCTGTGCTAAATAACATATAACACAAAGTATTTAAAAAAATAGCTAGATCATCAGTCCTGAGTATCTTTTAGCATTTCTATTCTGTTCTGTTGTTTCAATATGACTTGTAAAAGTGTCTGTTAGGTCCTATTAACTGAATAATGGAGTTTAATTGATTATAAACATAAAATTATATAAGAGCGGCAACAGCCAATTAGCTAAGGAGTCGAGACTATGGATTTAGAGGACATAAGCTCGAAACCGTTGCACTATTGACGTTCTGGGGGCTCTTACTGGCGAAAAAACTACCACGAAGATAGACACATTCGGCATTATTTTTTTTATTATTTTTTTATTGATCCGGTGGAAATACCTCATGTACTTCCTTCGCCCCGGGAAAGGGCGAAGGGGCATGCCGGTCTCCTACCGGCTAAAACCACCGGAGTGATCATCGTCGGCACCGAAGAGAGGCTCCAGGAACTCGAAAGATCTCCATCTAGAGCCACCCATTGGCGCCACGGCTTTAGGCACATCTCGGAGGGGATGACTGTAAAGTGGTCATCCCCTCTAGTGGAGGGAAGGCGACTGTAAAGAGGCCACCCCCCCAGGCATCTCTCGAGGGGATTGTAAGAGATTCCCCCGAGGCCTCACTATGCGCTGTGCTGCGCACACAGCGGTACGTGACCACATGCGCACCGCTGTCTTCCCGGGGGTCGCTCGGTATGGGCACGCAGATTTAGACACATTCGGCCTACCTTGCAGCGGGAGTGCAGGATTTATTCACGAATTCACCGCACTCCTAGTATTTTTCGGTCGGCTTTAGAGAGGCGCGCCATCGCGCGCGAGGTCACCATGTTCGACCAGACCAATGAGGCACAGTAATGTAACATTCCAGGTAGTTACAACCGGGGATCAATGTTATAAACTCAATGAAAAGAGATTTATTAAATAATAACATTTTCAAAATCAATTTCTGAGAGCCAAACGTCTAGTGATCAAATACAACTTATGTCCCTGAATATTTACTGAAATTAAATGACTGAATGCTTAGTTATTTCATAAATTTATTCCCCAAAATCCAACTTCTAGCAACGTTGGTATCAAAACTTCTACTTTACCTACTACTACACCTAGGCTTGGCATTCATGCGACCCCTTCCGCGTATACAGCGCCGTGTCCTACTACTGGGGGATTTGCTCCTAGGCGACACAGACCGTGAACCCACTCCAAACACAATCATATTTTAGCATAATTGGAGCGGTTAACATTAATAATAGTATTACGTAACCATCATCGTTTGTAATTTTAAAAACAAAATCATGTTGACTCACTTTAGACTAATCAGCATTCCAGGATACCAGCAGGCAGCGTCTCAAAATTACATATTAACTACCAGAATGGTTGTTATTATTTTTATTCAATTTTAGCACCGGTTGACTGTACGAGGCCCAACGAAATATGGGATCCCAAACCTTCGAATTGTTTCCTAGAGAGATGCGGGGATAGGGGCAGTAAATGTGATAATCTTTATTCAGCTCCGCCAAGATGTGTCTGTAAAGACGGTTACTATAGGAACCGGAGTGATATTTGTATTCCCGTTTCAGAATGCCGTAAGTTATTCATATGATCAGTTTACAAGTAAACACAAAGATTCTTTAAGAACTCGAACAGAGTTAATGTTTCTTTACTAGAAATGTCTAAATATTTAATTTATATCTCTTTATTTAAAGCAAAACTAGTTTATTTGAAATGTTCTTGAATCTCGTTCATGCATCTTTATTCGTGTCGGATATATTTGATTCATTAAGTCATAAGCCGAGATATATATGTATATGAAAATTAATAAATTAAAATATTTCTTACGAATAATGAAATATTTCTTACGAATGATGAAATATTTCTTACGAATAATGAATTATTTCTGATGAATAATGAAATGTTTCTTACAAATAATGTTTTCCTTTTATTTCTAGCAAATAAATGCAATGACACAAACGCTGTATACAAGGAATGTCCCAACCCATGTCCATTGACTTGCGCACGACCGCAACCCCGGCCATGTACTGCAGTGTGTCTTGAAAATGGTTGCGAGTGCGCCCCTGGATTTGTTCTCAGTGAGATTGGTGGAAAGTGTATACGACCGCAGGATTGTTCGGGTAAATGAACGTTGTTGATGTTGATATTTGTAAGAATAAGGTTTATTTGTCAAGTACAGCGAGATTTGTTAATCCTTTTGGTACTAAAGACAGTAAATTCTATTTCATTAGATAATGAAATGATTGTAATAATAAGCATAAACATTTTTTCGAAACTTACGAGGGCGGCACTGAAAATTTCGGGAATCAAGGAAGTGACACAACATTACTATTTAAAAATGTATTTATTGCTTTTCGAAGTATTCTCCGCGAAATTTGACACATTTTTCCATACGATGGAACCAATCATTGAAGCAACCATTCCATTCGGAAGTTGGGGTCTCCAAAATGGCCGTTTTGTAGGCGTCCACAGCTTCTTTAGGTGATGAAAATCTCTGTCCACGCAATTTATTCTTTATTTTAGGGAAAGTATAGAAATCATTAGGGCTTAGGTCGGGGCTGTACGGCGGATGGTCTAATAATTCTATGTTTTCTTGCTCTAAAAACTCTTTTGTTCTGTGCGCGGTGTGAGAACTCGCATTGTCGTGATGAAGGATGATGCGGCGGTTGCAGTTCTCTCTACGGAGTTCAGAAACGACCTGTGGCAAACAAATGCTAGCATACCATTCTGTATTAACCGTTCTTTGTCCCTCAAGAGGAATAGTCGTAACATGGCCGGTTTTGGAGACAAACGTGGCCACCATTTTTTTTGCAACACTCCGTGAACGAACAATTTTTGTTGGCTTTAACTCATTTTCGAACACCCAAACTCGTGACTGGTTTTTTATTTCGGGTTCGTACGCATATATCCAGGATTCGTCACCTGATACGATGTTGTATACAGCATTTGAGGATCCTGCGTGGAATCTTTCGAGAGTTCTGACGCACCAAGTAACGCGAGCCGCTTTTTGCTCTTCACATAGCAAATGCGGTATCCATCGGGAAAACAACTTTTTTACACCTAATTGTTCATGCAAGATTATTTGTATTTGACTCATGCCAATGTCTAAAGTTGCCTGAATTTCGCGGTATGTCACATGTCGATCTCCCTCAATCAGCTTACGCACAGCATCAACGTTTTCTTGGGTGACTGCAGTTTTTGGACGACCTTGACCAGGATCATCACTGAGCTTGACACGTCCACGTTGAAATTCAGCAAACCAGCGATAAATTGTGGTTTTGGATGGGGCTTCATCACCAAATGCAGAAATCATCCGGTCAACACACTGTTTTTGTGTTAAACCACTTCGAAAGTCATAATAAATCATCGCTCTTGAATTTTCTCAAGTCAATTCCATTTTCTCAACGACTAAACAAGTTTGACAAAACCTTGTGACAAGACCGTGAATCTTTTTAAAAATAAATAAATGGTATTCGATTTGTAAAACCAAGGAGTTTTCAATTAAAAAGATTTTAATATGACCGGAACAGTGGAAATATTCCATTCCCGATACTTTTAGTGCAGCCTATGTAAAATTAATTCAATTTCTTCAGAAGCAGTATAACTACTCGTGGTTACGCTTGAATGATATAAATTCTACTATAAGTGTTCTTAGTTCTCAGTGAAGGCGTCACCTAGCGCACAGACGAAGGAATAATTGTGTGCATTAACAGATTAGACCAGACATTTAGCCTTATTTAGGCTAAATGTCTGGTCGAATTAAGAATTATTAATTTGGAGTGCTTTAATATGGAAGTAATACTTTTTAAAATATCTGAGGACAAGGATAAGTGTTCTTAGTTCTCAGTGAAGGCGTCACCTAGCGCACAGACGAAGGAATAATTGTGTGCATTAACAGATTAGACCAGACATTTAGCCTTATTTAGGCTAAATGTCTGGTCGAATTAAGAATTATTAATTTGGAGTGCTTTAATATGGAAGTAATACTTTTTAAAATATCTGAGGACAAGGGTATATGGAACAAAACAATTCTACAGGATCCTCCGAAGATTCCATGGTTTACGAAATCTAGGCTGAGTTTCCCCAAATTGTATTATCTGTCAAGTGATCCATCACTTGACAGATAATACCACGCGGATATATATCACGCTTTAGTGTTATGCCTGGATTCGGGCAGAACGGAGAGCCAATGTTATGTTTAAGTATATTGGTGTCTAATAGTTTACTGTGTTACCGTGTCGCTCCGGTCACGAATACGGCTAATTCATCTCAGCCGGCGTTATCATAGAAAGCGACTAAGGGATTTTGGAACCCGGTGCGTACCATTAAGCATTTTGTAACATGTGGCGGGTAAACCACCTACCCTAGCATACCCAAGGATGGTTTGTGTCAGGCAGGCGACTGTAAAACTGTTGCTAAAACCTTTGCAATATGTTAGTCATATTGCGCAGACACCAAGTAACTTGGGACCAAGGTATATTCCTACATCTGAATTACCTAATGAACTATAATATTATTCTACTTCTGAAATGAATTAATTTAAGTAATGTAAGTAATTTCGTACCACGATGGGGCCGTCATAGTCGCACAGCGACTAAGTCCTCATTTTGTAAAAAGGTTCTAACAAATGTTCTTTTTTTATATATTCGGTTGGCAACTAAGTGCCCACCGTATTTTTTTGTATATGTTCCATTTTATCTGCCAGTTTTCTTTTCATTTTGTTGTCAAGTTGATTTAATCGCTCTTCATTGGACTAAACGCCATGAGCAGAACGAGGTGCGTCTTTGAGGTAAAAACTTCCATTTTTTAACTTGGCATACCAACCACGAGTGGTTCTTTCAGCTATGGCATCCTCTCCATAAACGCTTTGATGGCCTTAAAACTTTGATTAAAATCAGGTTCGAAATTGCTCATTTTTCTTAACTGACATTACATTTTATTGATCTGAAAATTAACACAAATTAAGTCTTAACAAAAAACAATATATAGATCCCGATAGGACCAAAATATCCTCTTTCAAACAATTGAATAAAATGGAACATGTTATAAAAAAAACGGCGGTATCTTATTTTCCAACCTCAATTTTTAACTTGATGTTGTAGCAGATGGGTATGGCAGAAGAAACATGAAAGCAGAATAAATGCAGTTGAGATGAGAGCGTTAAGAAGTATGATAGGAGTTAAACTGAGTGACAGGATAAGAAATAGCGAGATAAGAAAACGTTGTGGTCTGAAAGAAGATGTAGTGACAAAAATTGAGAAAGGTATGCTGAGATGGTTTGGCCATGTTGAGAGAATGAATGAAGAACGATTAACGAAAAAAGTGTATAAGGCGAGTGTGAATGAAAGTGCTGGAAGGGGTAGACCTAGGCGGACGTTTCAAGACCAAATCAGGGACGTCTTGGAAAAAGGCCAGGTCAAGAGTACCCTAAACCGAAGAGCATGTATGAAGGGAATAATGAAAGTGGACGAAGCGAAACAAGTATGTAAGGATCGTAGCAAGTGGAAAGAAGTGGTCTCTGCCTACCCCTACGGGAGAGAGGCGTGATTATATGTATGTATGTATGTATGTAGCAGATCTGGGATGCAACGGCGATCTTAACGCAACGTACAGTGAATGCCAGAGTGCGTGTGAACCATCATGTGCTGAACCAAGTACTAATCGACCATGTATCGCGATTTGTCTACCGAGCGGATGTGTATGCAAACCAGGATTTGTTCTATCTGAAAAAGGGGGACCATGTATCAAGCTCGAAGACTGTCCACGTAAGGGCTTCTGAACTGATATTTTACCTCTAGCTTAAGATTTAAAAAACTCAAGTGGTTGTCGTATTGGAAATGTTGTAATAATTTGCTAAATTAATAGTTTAAACAGACTCAATACGTGCATAAATTCATCATCATCATAGTAGCCAAAGCGGATGGACAGCAGCAGCCATAATCTAAAATTGACACTAACCGGGAACTTTCCATGGCTGCAGTATAAAATCACGGTCACAGATCGTCACCGGAAGTGTAATACTACACTTTGCAACATCGACCATCATTAAAACTGACACTATTGCTGCTGCGTGCTGGCTAGGTCACAATTATTATGATTTGCCTACCTAACCCAAATAAAAAGTATGCTTCATAATCTCCTTATGTTACTTACTTTGTTTTCAAATGGTGATGTAGCTTGTCTAATCCACCCTCCGGGATTGCGTTTGTCCCATGGTAGGTCAACGACTGTCCCAGAGATTATATACAGTAATATTTATTACAGTTCCTGTGGGATGTAACGGCGATCGCAACGCAACGTTCAAGGAATGTCCAAGTGCGTGCCAGGCCACTTGCAAAAAACCGGATACTGACGGACCGTGCATCGATATGTGTATGCCAGATGGATGTGTGTGCAAACCGGGGTATCTTCTAAATGAAACGGATGGACAATGTGTCCATCCCGAAGACTGTCCAGGTGAGGTCACTTAGAGCATTCTGTTATTAGGATAGTAAACTTTGTACACGTAATGTGCTTGGTGGTGATACTGTTGAGTATAGGGTTTTAAGCAGAAGTTGGGTAGGTACAACAGCAGTGCCAGATACTCTGCTGTCAAGCAGTAGTGTTTAAACTTTACTTATTACTGAGTTACGCTTTGATGAGCACTATAGCTAGAAAAATTACTGGGCATAAGAGACTAAATAAATAATATCTCGAAGATAAGAGCGCAGTGTGGTGCCACGCAGGACGAATCCTGGTAAGCTATTGTAATTGTAATGGGCAGGCGTGACGTTAACCACCAGGCGAATGACTTGATAGTCTTATAACCGGGTTTTACATAAAAATGTTGGAAGTTGTGTGATTGGGGGCTGGAATTGTGGGGTAACAAATATATGATTTTAGTTTGAGGATTTAATAGTCATATTAGTCATCATGAAATCCGCGTTGCCAGTTATTTTCTGCACACATAATACATTTTTTGACCTTTCCTGTTTTCTTAGGTGGATCACCGCAATGTGGAGTGAATAAAACCTACGTCTCTTGTAAAGTCGGTTGTCCAACAAATTACTGCCCAGTTGACGACAGCCTTGCAATTGTAGCTTGCGATCCAATGTTTCCCTGTCCAGGTGGTTGTGCTTGCGATGAAGGCTATTTAATGCTCAGTTACGATGATAAAAGATGTATCTTGGCTTCAGATTGTCGTAAGTATATTTTATCAAATTATAGTTTAAAGTAAGTATATAATTAGTGTTGATGGTACTGATAAAGGCAAATAATTTGACCCAAGTCCAAATTGGTTGTAGTATTAAGTACACAATTACTCTAAAAAAAAGTTTTTCTGTACAATAAAGAATTAATGTAAAACGTTTTACTTTGAACTTTATAATTATAATGGATATAAGTGACATCTTAACGAAAACTGATACGATGGACCATTTGCGTTCTTTTCATGAATCTTTAAATATTTATATGTATTTTATTTAACTGGTTTCAGTAGATATTTTGCTTAGAAATAAAATTAACTATATTTTTTTCACTTAAAATTGCAATGTACATAAATACCAAATGGCAGTAATTTCGGTACAGTTTACGGGTGAGGTCATTGCTCGCAGTAGAATAATAATATAATATAATAGTACAATAATCACGTAGCGGTTTGATCGCATTGTCTACGATACGTATATCGCGTGCTCAAACATGTCAAAAACTGTAACCTATTTTGTCCGAGGTAAATTAATTTCCTACACACACACCCACACACTACATACACATTTAGTAACCTTTTTCCAAAGATTTCGGTTTTTTCCTTAAAGTATCCTTGAGGTTGTTGCTGAAAATCAGCGCTGTCGGCTCGTTCTGATGCCACACAGCACTAGATTAAGCAACGGCCGGGCTTGGCAGATCACAATTTCCACTTTTCTAGTCTTTTTTTAAACGTTGCCCCACACTAGGATTTCTCCTGTGTCGTGGGTGCGTTTATAGACATGAACTCCACACACACATACAATACATCTAGACCCGGAACAACTACCTGCAGATCATACAAATATTTGTTCGGTGCGGGAATCGAACCCACGACCCGGAGCGCAGCAGCCGACTGTATCAAACCACAGCACCACTGCTCATATGTAATAAATTCGCCAAAAGGCAAGCAAAGGTCAGAGCCATACAGCCTAAACATTGTCATAACAATGACAAGATAGTATGACGTACTCATGACATAATTATTTATTCGCAATAATAATTCTATCTTGAATGTAAAATTATCAGTGTTGCCAGCGCGGTTATTAAAATGTAATAGATTAAAACATTTAGTTATTTTAATATAGTTTTAGTGTGTAGATTTTAAACATTTAGCTACACATGCCTTATGTCGAATTTTAACCTTTTTTTATGTGTTTGTGCGCTGATTTGTCACAATAAAATTGTGTTGCTTTTTTTGTTCTTAAATTGAATACACCATGAAGTTAGATATTAGAGAATCAATATAATAGAATTTGTTTCAGCACCAGTAGAGTGTACTAGACCGAACGAGGTATGGAACCCCAACCCTCCGGATTGCTTACGAGAGAGATGTGACAATATGAACAGTGAATGCGATTTTCCATACACACATTCGCCAAAATGTGTTTGCAAAGATGGTTACTTTAGGAACCAAAGTGATATATGTGTTCCTGCTGCGGAATGTCGTGAGTTATCTATTAATACCTCTCCAAAAGTTAAATCTGCTATATTCTTTTTAAGACCATATCAGGTAAATTCGTACACAGATTCTTATCAAAATAGCATTCTAACTGACCCCGTGGTCGGTACCACATCACATTGCGTTTTCCTAAAAAAAATAACTTTAGCCCACACTAAAAACTCTCTTGTATCGTGGGTAAAGTTAACAGATATACGTACCCAGACCCGAAACAACTAAAAATCATATAATATCGGGAATCGAACCCGCCAAAGGTAGCGCAGAAAGTTTCTACCCACTACCTGTGGCGGGTGATTTGATATAATCCCTTAACAATTAATAACCACGAAGGCCAAGGCACCCTAGCTTTCTCACTTATATTATCCGAGTCGGGTGCGAGGCGGATCCAACTCGGATAATTTAGACTTAGAAGGTTCATGGTTTTTGGGATTTGATGAAACCACTTGCTTGCTTTAGGGAAATCACCCCCAGAGTTGTAATTTTAGCATCTTCCCCGAATTGATCATCTACCTTAGGTATTTAATCAAATCTCCATTTTATCATTACCTTGCGACCTATATACTCCTATATGAAAATTATTTAATGGAGATAATCGCCATCATCATTGCGTTCGATAAGCAATCAGCAATTGTAATACACTGATGTTGGTACGCCATCCAGTAACCAATAGCGGAACGTGGCGTCATCTAGTGCCTAATAGCGATGCTACAGCATGTAGAAACTTATATTATTTTGGATCGTTCTGCGGAACTCGGGCACGTGGCTCCATCTGTTACCGAGTAGCTGTACTACGGCGCGTATACTTCCGGAAAGTTCATTATGGTTCTAACTAGAGCACATTGAAGATTGCCATCTGATGTTTAGTAGTGGTATTACATAGCCTGAAACCATCTAGATAGCGAACATTCTGGGTAGATGTACAAAGTATTGGTTGGCCCTTATATATAGAGGGCGCGAAGGAAGAAACCAAAGACTACAATATAATACTGGAAGCAACAACAGCACAGTTGAGTTACTCTAATACGATATAGTGAAGAACAAGTTAAATACCGAGCAATAATTCTAGAAGTATATTAGTGATTTTAATTGTTAAAGGGAATAAATTGTGTGCATAAATTTTAATTTATCTCCAACACCTACTCGTAGCATTTGTTGTCAGAAGTGGGATAAATTATGCTGCTTATACCAAAGGAGGACACGGACACTATTCGAACTAAGAAATGAATCGGTGGTGGTTTGGAGGAACGCCATCGTCGACACAGAGTGGTCACCAGCCGACGACAGGGTCAGCCGCTGGTCCATTGGAAGCTTCTCCAGCGCTAGGGTCTCCAGATGCGGAAACATTATCGTGAGATCAATGTGAATGAAGGAATATTGTGGTTCAGAAGAACTCATCCTAGAAGGCGCACCATCAGGGAATGTCTATTTTTCCTAGAAAAAAATTGAAGAGAAATTGAACAATAATCGCCTACCATGGAAAATGGCACAAAGTGTAGGAAGCGGCACCAACGTTTCAGCAGTACGCATTGATTAAGAAGGGCAAGTTGATAGGAACTTACGTGGAAGTATCTTGGATGCGTAGATGTCAAGATCTGCCCACTGTGAATAACAATTAAGGCACAAGGTTCAACGTGTTAACGATTTTGGGGGTTCGTCCTAATGATTTGATTGATGAAGAATTGAATAAGGCTATGAAGATCTTATTTCGGTACGCCGATATTTTCTCTTTGAGTTATGATAACACTGGGAAGACTGGCCCACACTAAAAAATACCAAGAAGACTACCGAATGAACGAGAAAAGGAAGGTGATACCATGCTTGAGGGTCATTATAAATCATCCATGGTGTTTTCCTGTGCTTCTAATGCAAAAGATGGACGGCGACATGCGATTTAGTCTGCGATTTCGTCGACTGAACAATTTAACGAAGAAGGACAGCTACCCATTACCAGGGATACTCCTGGCTGTGAGCCTGCCTCTGTTTTTACAACCACCGAGATTACTACTCTTGTCGGTAAAACCTGCTCCTCATGCGAGCATTCAGCTATGGTACCCTCTTTATGCACAGCACAAATGTCACGAGCAGCTGCGGTGGCCTTATAACTTTGATTAAAAGCAAAAAGAAGGAGGAGAAAATGCTCATTTTTGTCAAATGACGTTACATTTTAATTATTTGAAAATTAACATAAATTTAGTCTAAACAAAAACAAAAGATATAATAGATTCTGGTAGCACTTTAACATTCTCTTTCGGATGGTTTAAAACATCATGCCAAAAA
This sequence comes from Diloba caeruleocephala, assembly GCA_947459985.1. Classification (NCBI taxonomy): domain Eukaryota; kingdom Metazoa; phylum Arthropoda; class Insecta; order Lepidoptera; family Noctuidae; genus Diloba; species Diloba caeruleocephala. Next base: position 8,851,360 of record OX381617.1, on the reverse strand, counting down.
TAATTAATGACATGCATGTCATTACATGTTAAATAAAAAAATAAAACGGCGGTGTCATTTCCCAACCCTAATATTTACCTTGACGTTGCAGCAGACCTGGGTTGCAACGGCGATCTTAACGCAACGTACAGTGAATGCCCGAGTGCGTGTGAACCAACGTGCGCTGAACCTAGTTCTAATCGACCATGTATCCTGATGTGTCTACCAAGCGGATGTGTATGCAAACCAGGATTTGTTCTATCTGAAAAAGGGGGACAATGTATCAAGCTCGAAGACTGTCCACGTAAGGGCTTCTGAACTGATATTTTACCTCTAACTTAAGATTTAAAAAACTCAAGTGGTTGCCGTATTGGAAATGAAAACTTAATAGTTGTAATTATTTACAAAATTATTGGTTTAAACAGACTCAATACGTGCATACATTTTATGCAGTATCATAATAATCATAGCAGCCAAAGCGGACGGACGTCCAGTGCTGAACAAAGGCCTTCCCCATAGATTGTCACTTTGACTGGTTACAAGCCGTGTGTCGCCATTTTAAAAGGAATTTGCCAGTATTCACCACGCTGGGCAGTTGAGTTTGTGAGCGGAGAATAGCTGTTGTTCTATTAAAGAGATGCTGTTGCCCATCTCTCTGGTTAAGAGTCCCTTAATCCTCTTTTACAACATTCACGGTAGGAGATTATATAATAGATAAAGATTGGCACCAGACAATTCTTAATGCGAACTCCACACACGAAAGTCAAAGTTAATTTTATCGAAGATAAAAATATCTTTCCTGAGGGGCATTCGACCAAAAATTTCCCTCCTACGCCCTTTATTTACAGAAAAGAAACTAATACATACATTTTAAACCACAACGCTAGCATAAAAAACAGTTTTACTGCTATAATCTAAAATTGACACTAACCGGGGACTTTCCATGGCTGCACCATAAAAAGACAACCTCAGAATGTTACGGGAGGCCATGTCCATGTTATTACTTTGTTTTGAAATGGTGATGTAGCTTATCTAATCCGCCTTTCAGGATTGCGTTTGTCCCATGGTTGGACAACGACTGTCCCAGAGATTATATATAATAACATTTATTACAGTTCCTGTGGGATGTAAAGGCGATCGTAACGCAACGTTCAAGGAGTGTCCAAGTGCGTGCCAGGCCACTTGCAAAAAGCCGGATACTGACGGACCGTGCATCGCTATGTGTATGCCAGATGGATGTGTGTGCAAACCGGGGTATCTTCTAAATGAAACGGATGGACAATGTGTCCATCCCGAAGACTGTCCAGGTGAGGTCACTTAGAGCATTCTGTTATTAGGATAATAAACTTTGTACACGTAATGTGCTTGGTGGTGATACTGTTGAGTATAGGGTTATAAGCAGAAGTTGGGTAGGTACAACCGCAGTGCCAGATACTCTGCTGTCAAGCAGTAGTGTTTAAACTTTACTTATTACTGAGTTACGCTTTGATGAGCACTATAGCTAGAAAAATGACTGGGCATAAGAGACTAAATAAATAATATCTCGAGGGTAAGAGCGCAGTGTGGTGCCACGCAGGACGAATCCTGGTAAGCTATTGTAATTGTAATGGGCAGGCGTGACGTTAACCACCAGGCGACTGACTTAATAGTTTTGTAACCGGGTTTTACATTAGTTTTTTTTTTTTTCTTTTTTTAAAAACGTTGCCCCACTCTAGGATTTCTCCTGTGTCGTGGGTGCGTTTACAGACATGAATTACACATACAATACACCCAGACCCGGAACAACTACCTGCAGGTCATACAAATATTTGTTCCGTGTGGGAATCGAACCCACGACCCGGAGCGCAGCAGTCGACTGTATCAGCCACTGCACCAACCGTGCCGTCGAAAAGTTGTGTGAGTGGGGGCTGAAATTGTGGCATTATAAATGTATGATTTTGGGTTTAACAATTATATAAGTCGGGTACAATTCGCGTTGACAGTTATTTTCTGTTTGTCGTATTATTGTTATCTTATAATATATCAAAAAGGTAACACATTTTTTGACCTTTCCTGTTTTCTTAGGTGGATCACCACGATGTGGAGTGAATAAAACCTACGTCTATTGTAAAGTCGGTTGTCCAACAAATTACTGCCCAGTTGACGACAGCCTTGCAATTGTAGCTTGTGATCCAATATATCCCTGTCCTGGTGGTTGTGCTTGCGATGACGGCTATTTAATACTCAGTCACGATGATGAAAGATGTATTTTGGCTTCAGAATGTCGTAAGTATATTTTATCAACCGTTTAAAGTAAATATATTATTATAACAAAACAATTTTAAACGGATTAAATCGCGTGTATTATTGATTTTTGTTTTTCCTGATGTTTCGAACACTTTGCAGGGTTCGTGGTCGCAGGATGACTAAGGTGACAAGCGTCGTTACAGATTTTAAAAGTTATTTTATGTACCGTACAAAACTAATCAAAAATTGTTTCGATGCACGCAGTAATCACTCACAGTGTCTTGATGTTTTTTAGTGTGGTGTGTTGTTTGGGATTTTATTAATTTAATAATTGGATTCCAAACAGGTGGTACCTGCCAACCATCTTCTGTATTAAAAATCGCGTAAACCTTAGACAATACTATATAAATATATTATTTGTTGATAGGTACTGATAAAGGCAAATAATTAAATCCAAGTTAAAGTCAGATATAGTATTAAGTATGCAATAAATCTAAAAAAGTTTACCTTACCAAGGTTAACTTTATAACTATAACAAGTATAAGTGACATCTCAACGAAAACTCATACCATGGATTTAGTTTTCATTCATGATCCCGGCATGGCTGAAGGCAGCGTTAGAATATTGGGCTCTTTTCTTGAATCTTCAAATTTTTCCTGTTTATTTGACTGATTTCAGTAGATATTTTGTATAAAAATACAATAAACTATTTATTTTCACTTAAAACTGCAATAAACATAAAAACTAAATGGCAGTAGTTTCGGTACAGGTCACGGGTGAGTGTATGTCATAAGCCTAAATGTAACCTCTTTCCAAATGTTTCAGTACGTAGTCACTTACATCCTGTATATATTGTTAAGAGAGTTTTAGTTTGTCGATTTTTAGCATTTAGGCATATCTACCTTATGTCGAATTTTAACCTTTTAATGTGTTTGTGCGTCGTTATTTCAGCCAAAGAACGTAGGCTACTGAATAAAAGCCTCCCCCATAGATTAACACAATTGTGTCATCATTTTGGGTAGAATTTGTCAATACTCACCACGCTTGGTAGGCGGGTTGGTGAGCGCAGTATGGCTACAGCTCTATGGAAGGGACCCTGCAGCCCATCCCTCTGGTTAAGCGTCCCTTAGTCGCCTTTCACGACATCCATCGGAGGCGATGGAGTGGTGCTGTATTCTAAATCCGTCCACACTGCACGGACATTTATTTCATCGATTTCACGCAAAAGTCATTTTGTTTCTTTCTTTCTTAAATACACATTGAAAACAGATATTAGATAATCAATTTCAGCATTTGTTTCAGCACCAGTAGAATGCACTAGACCGAACGAGGTATGGAACGCCAACCCTCCAAATTGTTTACGAGAGAGATGTGACAATATGAACAGTGAATGCGATTTTCCATACCCTGGTTCGCCAAGATGTGTCTGCAAAGATGGTTTCTTTAGGAACCAAAGTGATATATGTGTTCCTGCTGCGGAATGTCGTGAGTTATCTATGAGTACCGCTCCAAAAGTTCAATATGCCTTATTATTTTTAAGACCTTATAAGGTATATTCCCACACAGATTCGAATCAAAATAGCATTCCAACTAATCCCGTGGTGTCAATCACGTAGTGTTTTCTTTAAAAAAAAACTTTAGGCCATTCTAAGTTTTCTCCTGTATCCTGGGTGCAGTTTACAGACATACATCTCACATGCATACATATCCAGACCCGAAACAACTAAAAATCATATAATATCGGGAATCGAACCCGCCAAAGGTAGCGCAGAAAGTTTCTACCCACTACCTGTGGCGGGTGATTTGATATAATCCCTTAACAATTAATAACCACGAAGGCCAAGGCGCCCTAGCCTTCTCACTTATATTATCCGAGTCGGGTGGGAGGCGGATCCAACTCGAATAATTTAGACTTAGAAGGTTCATGGTTTTTGGGATTTTATGAAACCACTTACTTTCTTTAGGGAAATCACACCATAGAGTTGTAATTTAAGCATCTTCCCTGAATTGATCATCTACCTTAGGTATTTGATCAAATATCCATTTTATCATTACCTTGCGACATACATTCTCCTATATGAAAATGATTTTATGGAGGTAATCACCACCGTCATTGCGTTAGATAAGCAATCAGCAATTGCAATACAATGATATTGGTACGCCACCCAGTAATCAATAGTGTAGTCACTTCTGGAAAGTTCATTATGGTTCTAACTAGAGCACATGATGCCATCTGGTGTTTAGTAGACAACTACAAAGGTAAGTAGATCAAGGGAAGTTGCTAATTCCCCTTTATCTATTTACAACTAAGTTCCTAAAATGAGGTCTAAGTATAGTTGTATATTTAATTAATAATTATAATAAAAGAAAACAGAAAAATAGTAACAAATAGAATAAAAAAATTGTATTAAGTCTTGGTCATCTCGCACAAAATTAAAGGCTATGTGGTACAAACCACATAGCCTAGAAACATTCAGATGGCGAACATTCTGGGTAGTTCTACAAAGTATTGGTTGGCCCATATGTATAGAGGGTGCGAAGGAAGGAACAACAGTATGGTTGTGTTTACTCTGCGATACGACACAATGAAGAACAAGTGAAATACCGAGTGATAATTCTACAAGTATGTTAGTGATTTTAATTGTTAAAAGGAATAAATTGTGTGCAAGGTTTTATTTTTTGTGATTATTACAATGTATTATATTATATATTTAAATTTTAATTTATCTCCAACTCTGACTCGTCACATTTAGTGTCAGAAGTGGGATAACTATGGGATGGGCTGGTGACCATTTTGTAACGTCATCGCCGACACAAAGTGGTCACCAGCCGATGAGAGGGCCAGTCGCTGGTCCATTAGAAGCTTCTCCAGTTCTAGGGGCTCCAGACGCGGAAACATCATTGTGAGATCGATGTGAATCAAGAAATATTGCAATGTGGTTCAGAAAAACTCATCTTGGACGGCGCACCATCAGGGAATGTCTATTTCTTTTTCTAGAAAAAATATAAGAGTAATTGAACAACAATGGCCTACTATGGAAAATGGCATAACGTCTAGTAAGCAGTACCAACGTTTCTGTAGTACGCATACTGAATCTAAGTGATAAGGGGCAAGTGATTAAGAAGGGCACGTTGGTAGGAACTTGCGCGGAAGTACCTTGGATGCGTAGATGTCAAGATCTGTCCACTGTGAATAACAATCAAGGCACAAGTTTCAACGTGTTAACGCTTTTGGAGGAGCGTTCTAATGATTTGATTAATGAAGAAATGAATAAGGCTAGTAAGATCTTATTTCGGTATGCCGATATTTTCTCTTTGAGTTATGATAACATATGGAAGACTGGCCCGATTCAGCACAAGATCAATACAGGCAAAGAGCTACCAATTCGTCAATGACCAAGAAGACTACCGAATAAGCGCGAAAAGGAAGTGAATACCATGCTTGAGGGTTATCCTAAACCATCCATGGTGTTTTCATGTGCTTCTAGTGCGAATGATGGACGGCAGCATTCGACGTTGTCTAAAATATCGTTGACTAAACAATATAACGATGAAGGACAGCTACCCATTGCCAAGGATCCTCCTGACTGTGAGTCTGCTACTCTTGTCGGTGAACTTGTTCCTCTTTATCAAGGAGCAACTGTTCTTCCAACCACCAAGATTACTTCTCTTGTCGGCGAAACCTGCTTCTCATGCCAGCGAGCTTTCAGCTATGGCACCCTCTCCATACACAGCACAAATGTCACGAGCAGCTTTGACGGCCTAAAAACTTTGACTAAAATCAGGTGTCAAAATTGCTCATTTTTCTCAATTGACATTACATTTTATTGATCTGAAAATTAAAAAGAAAAGAAAAACTCATTTTTTTGATCTACAACAACAAAAACCCCGTGAGTGAACCTGATGAATAGCGAATTATAATGAACAGCAACTGAGTAGTCAAGCTGCACCTATTGGCAGTTAGCAGTTGTACGTCGCAGTTGTGTCAGTAGGGTTCTCACTCAGCGTAATGCTATGATGTGGCCATAGCAACACCACAACGCTGGTTTTCAGTGATAACCCCAGTTGACGATGACAGTCCCGGTACCGTCAGCACCTTCGTGACTTTCGATCACGGGACTGTAATCTCCACTTACTAGCTAGTATAATATAAAATATATAAATAAGATGTATTAATGATGTTATTATAGTATCTAACCATATAAAACCAATACTAGTTGCAATGCAGTAAAACGGTATATACATATAAAAACGATTAAAAATTGATATACCTGCTGATGCCACGGTGCTGCTTGGAATTCAATTTATATCTCGCTTATAGTTCATATTCTAATTATATTTACATATACCTAATGATTTTAAATTTAGTTGTTCGTGTAAAATTTGTTTTTTTAGTTGTAATTTAAAATTTTGTAGCGTTTTTGAGGTCGTATCGGAGGTGGTATATCATTCCAGCAACGGGTGGCGGCATACTTGAAGCATCCCCTAACCATTGTAGTATGATACTACCTGGTAACCTGGTTAGCGGGTTTGACGTCGAGCGAGTGGGGTACATAACATTAACATAAATTAAGTCTAACAAAAAACAATATAATATATTGATTCCGATAGGACCAAAATATCCTCTTTCGAACTATTGAATAACATGGAACATGTTATAAAATAAACGGTGGTATCTTATTTTCCAACCTCAATTTTTAACTTGATGTTGTAGCAGATCTGGGATGCAACGGCGATCTTAACGCAACGTACAGTGAATGCCCGAGTGCTTGTGAACCATCATGTGCTGAACCAAGTTCTAATCGACCATGTATCGCGATTTGTCTACCAAGCGGATGTGTATGCAAACCAGGATTTGTTCTATCTGAAAAAGGGGGACCATGTATCAAGCTCGAAGACTGTCCACGTAAGGGTTTCTGAACTGATATTTTACATGTAGCTTAAGATTTTAAAAACTTTCATCATCATCATAGCAGCCAAAGCGGACGGACGTCCAGTGCTGAACAAAGACCTTCCCCATAGATTGCCACTATGACTGGTTACAAGCCGTGTGTCGTCATTTTGAAAGGAATTTGCCAGTATTCACCACGCTGGGCAGCTGAGTTTGTGAGCGGAGAATGGCTCATCATCATCATATCAGCCACAGGACGTCCACTGCTGAACAAAGGCCTCCCCCATAGATTTCCACAAAGAGCGGTCACATGCCGCTCTCATCCAACGACTCCCAGCGACCTTCACCAGATCGTCTGTCCACCTCGTTGGAGGTCGTCCCACGCTGCGTTTTCCGGTGCGCGGTCTCCATTCGAGAACCTTTGTGCCCCAACGGCCATCAGTTCTACGAGCAATGTGCCCTGCCCATTGCCACTTCAGTTTACTAATCCTTTCAGCTATGTCGACAACTTTAGTTCTTCTACGGATCTCCTCATTTCTGATTCGATCTCGTAGAGAAATACCAAGCATAGCTCTCTCCATAGCTCGCTGAGTGTCCTTGAGCTTTCTTATGAGGCCCATTGTGAGTGACCACGTCTCTGTTCCATATGTCATCACTGGTAACACACACTGGTTAAAGACTTGCGTCTTGAGGCATTGCGGTATTGTTGACGAAAAGACGTTGCGAAGTTTCCCGAACGCTGCCCAGCCGAGTCGGATTCGACGATTGACCTCTTTCTCGAAGTTGGACCTACCTAACTGGACAGTTTGTCCTAGGTAGACATACTCGTCAACAACTTCGAGAACAAAGCTCCCAACGGATATTGGGATGGGCACGACATGGACATTTGACATGATTTTCGTCTTGCCCATGTTCATTTTAAGGCCCACCTGTTGGGAAACTCTGTTGAGATCATCGAGCATTGTGCTGAGCTCTTGCAGCGATTCTGCCATGACTACGATGTCATCGGCAAATCGAAGGTGAGTGATATACTCGCCATTGATGTTAATGCCGAATCCTTTCCACTCCAGTAGCTTGAAGGCATCCTCCATTGCAGCGGTGAACAGTTTCGGGGAAATGACGTCCCCCTGTCTCACACCTCTCTGCAATGGAATTGCCCCCGTGCTCTGTTCATGTACTCGGACCGACATGGTGGCGTTTCTGTATAAGCACTTCAACACTTCAATGTACCGATAGTCAATCTGGCACCGCTGCAGAGATTGCAGCACTGCCCAGGTTTCGATCGAATCGAAGGCTTTCTCATAGTCCACAAACGCCAAGCATAGTGGCAGATTATACTCCTCGGTCTTCTGTATAACCTACCGCAGCGTATGGATGTGGTCTATGGTACTGAAACCTTTTCGGAAACCGGCTTGTTCGGGAGGCTGGAAGTCATCAAACCTGCGCTCGAGACGATTCGTGATGACCCTTGAAAACAGCTTATAAACATGGCTCAGAAGTGAGATGGGTCTATAATTCTTCAATAGGGTGTTATCACCCTTTTTGAAGAAGAGCACCACCTCACCTCTGTTCCACGCTTCCGGCGTCGTGCCCTCGAGTAAGACGGAATTGAATAGCTTCTGAAGGACTTTAAGTACCGGTGTGCCACCCGCTTTCAGAAGCTCTGTCGTAATTCCGTCTCCACCCGGCGCCTTGTTATTTTTAAGCTGTTTCAAGGCCATCCTAATCCCGTACAGGCTGATGTCCGGGATATCCTCGGTATAGTGTCGGGTTAGTTTGGCTCGCGGGTCTTTGTCAGAGCCAATGGTAGGTATAGTAACCGAGAATGTAAAAGGTATAGAGGAGAATGGCTATTGTTCTATTAAAGAGATGCTGTTGCCCATCTCTCTGGTTAAGACTCCCTTAATCGTCTTTTACGACATTCACGGCAGGAGATGAAGATTGGCACCAGACAATTCTTAATCCGAACTCCACACACCAAAGCCAAAGTTAATTTTATGCGAAGTTAAAAATATCTGCCTATCTTTCCTGAAGGGCATTCGACCAAGGATTACCCTCCTACGCCATTTATTTACAGAAAAGGAACGAATACACACATTTTAAACCACAACGCTAGCATCAAAGACAGTTTTACTGCTATAATCTGAAGTTGATACTAACCGGGGACTTTCCATGGCTGCACCATAAAAAGACAGCCTCAGAATGTCACCGGAGGCCATGTCCATTTCATTACTTTGTTTTGAAATGGAGGGGTACTTGTCTAATCCACCTTTCGGGATTGCATTTGTCCCATGGTTGGACAACGACTGTCCCAGAGATTATATATAATAATTTAATAATAATATATATAATAATTATATAATAATATTTATTATAGTTTCTGTGGGATGTAAAGGCGATCGCAACGCAACGTTCAAGGAATGTCCAAGTCCGTGCCAGGCCACTTGTGAAAAGCCGGATACTGACGGACCGTGCATCGATATGTGTATGCCAGATGGATGTGTGTGCAAACCGGGGTATCTTCTGAATGAAACGGATGGACAATGTATCCATCCCGAAGACTGTCCAGGTGAGGTCACTTAGAGCATTCTGTTATTAGGATAATAAACTTTGTACACGTAATGTGCTTGGTGGTGATACTGTTGAGTATAGGCTTTTAAGCAGAAGTTGGATAGGTACAACCGCAGTGCCAGATACTCTGCTGTCAAGCAGTAGTGTTTAAACTTTACTTATTACTGAGTTACACTTTGATGAGCACTTAAGCTAGAAAAATTACTGGGCATAAGAGACTAAATAAATTATATCTCCAGGGTAAGAGCGCAGTGTGTGGTGCCGGCTAAGCCGTGTGGTGCTGGCTCAGAATACCACCACCCCATCTCCTCCCGTGGGTGTCGTAAAAGTCGATTAAGGGATTAGCCGGAGGATGGGCAGCAGCGTCCTTCGAGTATATTAACGACTCAACTGCGATTGCCAACCCGTCTACCAAGCGTGGCGATTATGGAAAAACCCTCCAACGTGCCCACAACGCACCCATATCGGTCGTTGTGGCGATCTTTGGGGGAGGCCTGTGTCCAGCAGTGGACTTCATTCGGCCGAAATGATGAAGAGCGCAGTGTGGTGCCACGCAGGACGAATCCTGGTTAGCAATTGCAATTGTAATGGGCAGGCGTGACGTTAACCACCAGGCGAATGACTCGATAGTCTTGTAACCGGGTTTTACATAAAAATTTGGAAGTTGTGTGATTGGGGGCTGAAATTGTGGGGTAACAAATATATGATTTTAGTTTCAGGATTTAATAGTCATATTAGTCATCATGAAATCCGCGTTGCCAGTTATTTTCTGCACACATAATATATTTTTTGACCTTTCCTGTTTTCTTAGGTGGATCACCACGGTGTGGAGTGAATAAAACCTACGTCTATTGTAAAGTCGGTTGTCCAACAAATTACTGCCCAGTTGACGACAGCCTTGCAATTGTAGCATGCTGTCCAATGTTTCCCTGTCCAGGTGGTTGTGCTTGCGATGAAGGCTATTTAATGCTCAGTTACGATGATGAAAGATGTGTCTTGGCTTCAGATTGTCGTAAGTATATTTTATCAACCGTTTAAAGTAAATATATTATTTGTGTTGATAGGTACTGATAAAGGCAAATAATTAGATCCAAGTCAAAGTCAGTTATAGTATTAAGTAAACAATTAATGTAAAAACAAAATGTGTTTGTATACAATAAAGAATTAATGTAAAAAGGTTTTACTTCTTAACGAAAACTGATACCATGGACCATTTGCGCTCTTATCATGAATCTTTAAATTTTTCCTGTTTATTCAACAGATTTCAATAGATGTTTTGTCTAAAAATAAAATAAACTATTTATTTTCTCATAAAATGTACACAAAAACCAAATGGCAGTAGTTTCGGTACAGTTCATGGGTGAGGTCATTGCTCGCAGCAGAATAATAATATAATAGTACAATAATCACGTAGCGGTTTGATCGCATTGTCTACAATATATCGCGTGCTCAAAAATGTCAAAAAGTGTAACCAATTATAGATTGATTTCCTATTTCCAATATAGGCACACATTTAGAAACCTTTTTCAAAGATCTCGTTTTTGTTCCTTAAAGTGTCCTTGAGGTTGTTGCTGAAAATCAGCGCTGTCGGCTCGTTCGGATGCCACACAGCACTAGGCTGAGCAACGGCCGGGCTTGGCAGATGCGTAGCACAATTTCCACTCTTGTCATAACTCATATGTAATACATTCGCCAAAAGGCAAGCAAAGGTCAGAGCCATACTGCCTACATACAAAATGTCATAACAATGACAAGACAGTATGACGTACTCATGACATAATTATGTAATCACAATAATGTTTTTATCTTGAATGTAAAATTATCAGTGTTGCCAGCGAGGATGTTAAAATGTAAAAGATTTACACGTTTAGTTATTTTAATATAGTTTTAGTGTGTCGATTTTACCCATTTAGTTAGACATGCCTTAAGTCGAATTTTAACGTTAATTTTTAATTTGCCGATTTGTCGCAATAATAAATTGTGTTCCTTAAATTGAATACACCATGCAATTAGTTATTAGAGAATCAATATAATAGCATTTGTTTCAGCACCAGTAGAATGTACTAGACCGAACGAGGTATGGAACCCCAACCCTCCAAATTGTTTACGAGAGAGATGTGACAATATGAACAGTGAATGCGATTTTCCATACCCTGGTTCACCAAGATGTGTCTGCAAAGATGGTTACTTTAGGAACCAAAGTGATATATGTGTTCCTGCTGCGGAATGTCGTGAGTTATCTATGAGTACTTCTCCAAAAGTTCAATATGATTTATTATTTTTAAGACTATATCAGGTATATTCGCACACAGATTCATATCAAAATACCATTCTGACTAACCTCGAGACTTCGATCACGTTGCGTTTTCTTAAAAGAAATGTAACTTTGCCCCCCACTAAGATTACTCCTGTATCGTGGGTACAGTTTCCAGATATATCTCATATACATCTCACATGCATACACAGCCAGACTCGAAACAACTATCTATAGATCATATAAATGTTTGTTCGGTGCGGGAATCGAACCCGCCACAGGTAGCGCAGTAAGTTAATTGCCAGCCGTGTATTTTATATCGTGTATGCTTGTATGATTTATACTTAGCTGCGGGTCTGGGTGTTTGGGCATGTGAGATTATGCCTGTAAACTGTACCCACGCAACAGGAGAAATCCTTAAATGGGACATCAAAACATGCACATGCATGTTAGGGAACTGCAATATAATAGAGAATGCAGCTTTTATACATTACAGAACTAAACCTTAGCTAAGCATATCATATTAAAACACATTATTTAAGTCAGGTACAAGCTTTTTATTTTGGCATCAGCTTCTTTGTATATATATATATAGATCTTAGTAGTTAACTACGTGTGGTGCTGGCATGTCACCCTTTACAGTCTGTTTGCTTAAATACGGTAATAAGGTAAATGAAATATTATTCTTCAAATAATCCAGTTGCTGCCACGTCCAAGGATTTAAATGAGAAATAAGTTTCCTCTAACTATTGTTTAGAGAATTTGAAATCCCAACAGGTACCAATGTATATTGAATCCCTTTGTTCGGATGCCTTTGAGCGAATAACACGAAACTGAAAAGTGGAAATAAATCCCGGCTTTTTGGGCGGAAATTCGATGGCTTAGATGAAAACCCAAGTGAAACAGGTTTCTGCGACTTAAGTAAATCTAATAGAAAATATTTTTAAGTTGGATTACGCTGTATCACTGTCTTTCTTTTGCAGATTAAGTTCAATTTACATTGTTATACAAGGTACAAGGTAGGTTAATCGGAAAGAGGGGTACTTAGTCGGAAGGTATTATGGTACCCATAAGGTACTTTTTGTGTTGGAGAGCCTTCTTTTTATTAGTCCCAGTAGAAATTCGTCATGAACTTCCTCCGCCTTGAGGAAGGACGAATGAGTTGGAGAGCCTAACCGTAGGCATTAGCTGACTAGAGCTCGTAAATGGGCTGACCAGGGAAGTACCATGCAATCACAAAATACTGGCGTAAAGGAGCAACATTGTTGGTAGCAACAATGTTGCTGCGTTTTGTACGGTAAGTGACAAACACCGTTAGCCCAACCCCCAAAAATATGGCAGACATACGTCATTCAAGGAAATAGTGTATGTCTGCCCTAAAGGTACACATCAGCGACTGCTCTGATATTGCGGATGTTTATTGGGAGCTGTGATCGTTAAGGCGACACGCAAGCTCGTTTATACTCCCATATCAAAAAACGCATGATAGTAAATAACCTTTGAACTGCAACTTTCCCGAAATTGAAAAGATTTAGACAATAAAACTTTTTAACAAAAAAAATACCGACTTCAAAACCCCTACACGATATAAAAATATTAAAAGCTCTGAAAAGGAAAAAAACTTTAAGGAGTCGGGCGGGGCGGGGAACCAACCAAACCAACCAATTCCAAATAATGTAGGAGGAGTTATTGCCTTAATAATATAAATTTTAATTTTAATTATCCTCCCATTTACATTTAGTTCAAGCCCACCTGTGTTTGCGGGTGCGCAGATTGGGGAATCTGCGTGCCCACACCGAACGACCGACGAAAAGACGGCGTCGCTCTCGAGATCATTTCGAGGCATATGTTCAGCAGTGGACGTTTTAGGAGTGATTTGTTTGTGTGTGTGTGTGCGTGTTGATATTATAATAGTCTTTAGTGACATTCAGCTAAAACCCTCTGTGGTTAGTTGCCTTCTTACCAACTAACCTTTTTAAATTATGTTTATAAGTTCTTTACTATAGAACAACAGTTCCTGCAATTTAGTAGGTACAGTAACGTACTCGGGATCATTGGGAAGCGTGCTCAGGGTATTATAATTAATAATACTTTTATCTTAAAATATATATTTATTTTTTATCCTCAATACAAGGACATAACCTCACCGTCCAATCGTTTCTATCATAATTCAGTCTTCGCGCGACATTACTGCGTTAGACCACCGTTCAGTCGCACAATTTTCAAAAGCAAGTCTTATTTAATAATGATGTAGTTATATGTCTTTTCTAATGGACAATAACCATTATAGTACGTCTGAAATAAATTGCTGCAATTAAGAACATATCTACAAAGGGATATCCAGTGGAGTAAACATTAAACAACAATGTAACTTTATATGCCCATTACTGCACAATTGCACATCCCTATTCTTAGCCAGTAAGAGGACGTATCTTGCTAACCTAAGGAGTATCATATGCCTTTACTAAGTTACACAATAATCAGTAAAGCGTTGCTTTTTAATTGTTTTATTTCTTTATAAGAGATTTAAACCGAAAATAGTCAAGGTCAGATGGCAACAGTTCTTATGCTTAATTTACTTTTTTAAGTATTGGTGCCAGAGTTTCAATTCTGCATAAGTAATGATGAAATGCTTAATCATAAATCATACATACATGCACACACACTAAGCGGTATTCTAAAGTATTTGCAGTATTGAAAGTATAAATGGCTAAGCTATTTAGAAAGAATAGCAGGACTTACACGTAATTTTCGCTAATTACAGTGCGGCCGCTGAGAGAATGCGTTCCTGACGTCTGTCAGTTGGTCATGACTAGTGATGGGCAATAAGTATGTTATTATTATATACATTTTTCTCTATTAAACGGGTTTATATCCCCTGTAAGGGGGAACCCGGTCTTTTGATAGGCTTACGCGGGGAAATGGGTCCAACACGCAGAGGCTCTTTAGATAATTTTAATTTAAAATGTAATAGTACACTAACCGGGGACTCTCCATGGCTGCACTATAAAATGCAGTCTCGGATAGTCCCCGGAGGTATAAAACTATTATATGAAATGGAAACTACAAGTATACGGTCTATTGCAATGTGTGCTAAATAGATTCAATATATTATTATTATATTATATTACGTTTTAAAACTCAAAACAACAATAACATAAGCTAAAATACTTGTTTGTCTAGCTTCTAATTTCTGAATTTAACTAGCGTAAGAAAACAAAAATGCATTCGGAATATTCGGTAATAATTAAGATATAACAAAAAAAATAATTGAGAAGTAGTTGCGACTGGGTTCAAGTTTAACAAATTTAATCAGACTCAGATTCGTGTATAATTTATGATTATCAATCAAAGTATCAATTCTTATATCTCGGTCGAAGATTTCGAAAATAGGATTTTTCGTTTTTTCGACGACATTCGCCCTTATCTTTTGTGACTTTCCCGCAGCTTTAGTTTATCAGGGTCATCATCTTCTTCCTGCCGAATGGTGGAAAAGTATTGTGCTAGTTATTCTGTTGCGAAGCAGAAGTATTGAAACTCTTTAACTGTGTTCTGAGGGCCGAGTGTGAGTTTCTTTTCACAATCCAAACGTAAACGAAAAACTTTTACCCCGTACGGCGCTGTCATTCGCCCGCTCCAAACTAGTCGCACGCGTTAACGTTCCGATTACAAAGAGAAAGTCACACTCGGCCTTCCGGTTTTAAGGGCACTGTAGCTAGTAAACTTAGTGGGCGTACTAGACTAAATAACTAACGCCCCAAGGTCACGGGTGCAGTATGGTGCCAAGCACAAGTAACATTATAATTGTTACGGGCAGGTGTGACGCTTATCACCAGGTGAATGATATGCCCGCCGCATCACTGGTTAGTATAAGCAAAATATACAAATTAAATATCCCCACTTCCGAGACGGCATCATTCATCACCTTGGTGTTTTGTGAGTCATAATCCAGTTCAGATTATTGGCTTTTTATCCTCATTCAGTTTGTTTACGAGAACGATGTTCGTTATATAAGTGGTTTATTTAGCTTATGATAAGTAACAATGTTTCTCTATATTTTTGTAGTTTGTGTAGTTCATAGCGGAGTTACAAAGCACGTGGAAGATAAAGGTAAATAATTAAAATTAATAGATTTTCCCATGTTTATTGCGGTGTTAAAGAGTACCGTAAAACTTATCAGTTAATTGCCAGGCCCACGTCCATCATATAAAATGCCTAAGGGAACGGTCTACAACATAACAATATAATCACAGTGTAAATAGCTATGCCATACCTTGATTCAGCGGCTTATATTGCCGGCTTTGAATGACAGGTAAATCGCAGATAGGGAAGATGCATTAAAGGACAGCTTGGGACATATTAAGCTCTGCATTACCCATCCCACCCCATAACCCCCGCGACGGTCGCATACTAGGGTTGCCAGATGGTGGGGATTCGTCAGGATTGTCCCGACATTTCATATGATGTCGAGAATCCCGACATAATACAAAATTTCCCGACAAACAGCTTCTCGTAAAGTTCTTAACGTAACATAAATATAAATTGACCGCACGCTTTCACGATCACTTCACTCCGACTGAACGGAACGCCACCACTTTAGTGAAGGTAGTTGTTTTAATTGTCACCAAAAACAAAGTAAGCTCGGCACAGAGGCACAGCAATTTATTCATAAAAAGAAAGTTCACAACAGAGTTCACAAATCACACTACAGTAGCAGAAGTTTTTTTTAGTATAGATTATGAAAGATAACGAAAGCGGTAGGGTGTATGGAATAGCAGAACGAACGACATGTGTGTGTGTGTGTACTGTGCGTGGAGGTAACGACTTTCTATTATGTCTCAAATTATTATTATAAACCAAAGTCATGTTGCTCATAATGTGCCAAAAATGTTAAGCTTATTAGTCATGATGTTAATTTTAATAATAAAAAGTATGATTTTGATTACTATAATATGATTTGTCGCGAGAACGATCCCGAAATCCGACATATTGAAATTTTGCCCAGATATTGTAGTCTTCCCATCTGGCAACCCTATCGCATACTCAGGGTAATAATATTGTGGCATATTTGTTACAAAAGTATTATAAGTTTTATGTAACGCTTTTCGGCATAGCTACATATATAGCGTAATATGCTTCGTTATACCTATTATTAAATATTATTACAGACTTGTTTCGATATTTTCTCGAATAAATGATTAAGAAAGTTAAAATAGTTATCAATATTATGTTGCATTATTAATTTTTGTATTGATGTGTATATTTATTAATGGTAAAAAAATAACGAATGAAAAACAAAACTTGGGTCTAGACTCTAGAGTAAGAATATTATTTAATTGTACCAGATAAAGTATACAGAGGCAATATTTATATCATTCTGGACCACAGATTTCAAGCAAGGGCTTTATTCGGCTGAAAGATGATGATGATGGCGGAATGCCTCTGACTGACATTACGTTAGTTAACTATTGATACATATATAAATAATGATATCGTCTTCACTCCTACTCCACCTTATGATAATATCAGTCAGTAACTGTGCCATTCGGGATTCTCATAAAGAGGAGGAAAAAGCATTGATCCCCACGCTTTCTCTATGCTTGTTGGCAGTTCCAGTTTTATTCGCGTTCCCGTTAAAGTCTCTTAAACATTAGAAAGGTGTATCATATCAACTAAGAAAATACCCATAACATTTAAAAAGTCATATTGGTACATGCCAGGATTTGAACCGCAATTTTGTGATTACTGAGTCCGTATATCTCTGCGCCACTACGACAATTCTGCATCTACCTTGGTTTTATTTGTTGGATACTCATTTATCACATTAAAACCCACAAATTATTCATCTTATGCCTTAGCGGTATGCCCATCAAAGTCAAAAACGTATCAGTGACTACTGAAATCTCGGTTTCTATTATTTTGGTCGTTATCAGGGGGCTTTATAGGCCTCTCAAATGCCTTAATGACAGGCTCTGTGGATGATAGTCGGGTTCAGAGGGCTTAACGGGCATCTCAAGCAAGGATTTGCTATAACCATTTCGAGAATTGATTTTAAGCTTAGATGCGTATTGTCAACTAATGTTGTACTGAATCGAGTTCATTATTTTTAGAAGGTGTAAGAGGATTACGAATTTATGCTCCTTTTCTAAGAAAATTCGGTAGAGATTATAGGATTTTCGTATTACTTTGAAGACAATTTAACTCCCAAAAGGTTACAACATGTTCATTTTTGTATTTTATTAATATTGTAGGGGCAGATAATGTAAAGCTCCAGTAGCAGATTTTTTGTTGTTTATTCTTGTTTTTTACTTGGGGCCCTTAGGCCAGAGTAAAGGGAGTTAAGCGAAATATTCCAAACACAATAAAAAAAATGCTTACATTTTTTGACATTGGCTTTTATTAATAACTCGCAAACGGAATCGCTTTCAATTTGATAGTCAATGGTCGGATGGAAAATGGATTGGATTCATTAGGGTATAATTTACTACGTACTAGAGTAGCTATTACTAAAAAATGATAGCGCGTAACTTCATGACCGCGGCACACGCGCGGTGTGAGCGGGGGCGTTATGTTGTCAGAGAAACATGTACCTAAACGAAATATGACCGTTACCATGGTAGCGCGTCGCCATGCGTTACATATTAATAATATTTTCATTTAGCTACGCATATTTTAAAGATAATATATATACACATATATGTCAGTTAGAGTGTATGCTCTCTAACTTGTGTAACTAAGAATCAAGTTGAGGCGTTTTCTTTACTACGTAGTACATTACACTGTAATGATTGGATTAAAATCTATCTTTTCTTCATCACAAATGATTTAAAAGGGAAAACTTTCCTACATCAAGACACACTTCAAAAAGCCGCATGTCAAATAAAGCAAATACTTGATATTGTTCTGTTGTAGCCCAGCTGAAATGTGGTTACAATGAAATAGAAGTCCCCTGCAGAACTATTTGCCCACCACAGAACTGTGAAATTGCATATACTGACTACGCTTGTGGTGATGAAACAAAAAGATGTGAACCGGGTTGCGATTGCCTTCCAGACCATCTTAGAAACGGTAGCGGGATATGCATACCGAATAACGAGTGCACGTGTAAGTAGTAAATTTTGTCCTAAGACTTTCACATTAAAGTTGACATTGCTTTTATCACATGAAAAGAAATTAGTGTATTATTATAAGAATTAGATTCATCAGAACAGTGTGGGAAGATGGAAAAGGAATGATTTAAAAATATTTCCTATCAAATCATTGCAGGCAGGCACTGCCAGTTTTACAAAACAAGTAAAGCAAGGCGAAATTGCGTTATTATATTTATCTTATTATATAACACGCGCATAAAGTAACCTGTCTTCATATTTCGGTAAATTACAAAAACACATCTATACACCCAAATACACTGCAATAATACACCACTGTGACAGTGATTTAAAAAGTATCAGACAGCTAAGTTTAAGGTACCTACTACGTACAGGATATGCGATCGCGGGCAACGACGTAAGCCCTGACTGATTTTGTTTCACATACATTAACGATAGGCTATTATCGTGGCCTTGAAAGCGTTTGGTGCGAGAGTTTTATTTCTATACTCGTAATTATTTAATTAATTAATAAATTATTTAATAACCGTGTGGTGCCGGCTTTGCCGTGTGGTGCCGGCTCAGAATACCACCACCCCATCTCCTCCCGTGGGTGTCGTAAAAGTCGACTAAGGGATTACCCGGAGGATGGGCAGCAGCGTCCTTCGATTACATTAACAACTCAACTGCGATCGCCAACCCGTCTGCCAAGCGTGGCGATTATGGCAAAACCCCCCAATGAGCCCACAACACACCCATATCAGTCGTTGTGATAATCTTTGGGGGAGGCCTG
The DNA here is from genome assembly GCA_947459985.1 of Diloba caeruleocephala. Classification (NCBI taxonomy): domain Eukaryota; kingdom Metazoa; phylum Arthropoda; class Insecta; order Lepidoptera; family Noctuidae; genus Diloba; species Diloba caeruleocephala. The sequence continues at coordinate 8,831,558 of OX381617.1, read as the reverse complement.
TGTCCAGCAGTGGATTTCATTCGGCCGAAATGATGAAAAAAAAAAAGATGAATTATTTAATATACTTATGAAATTACTTTTAAAAATAAATGTTAATAATACCTAATTATATTAAAGCGGTAGAATTTAAAGCTGCCGACAATACATGCACATTCATTTGCGCGCATTGAATATGGCTTCTTACCAACTCAGAGTACTCATATCATATATTTTAATTTGTGTACTCCCCACTAATTTCAAGACCTTACGTCATTTTTAGATCCAACATTTCCCATATGCGGTATAAATGAAATAGCAAGAGAATGCAAAAGAATTTGCCCGCCACAAACTTGCGCAAGCAAGTACACATTTTACCGTTGCAAGGAAGACATTCCTTGTGAAGCTGGATGTGACTGTGTTGCTAATTATCTGAGAAACAATGAAGGAACATGTGTACCGAGTGAAGAGTGCCCTTCGCGTATGTTTATTTTGTGCTTAATGTTGACCTTGTAGACTTTCCCGGCAAAGAATAGACCACAACTTTCCTTCAGTGAAAGTGACCAAGGGTTGATATTAAAAGGATGAACAGAGCATCTTCCCGTGTGATAATAACAATATACTGCGATCACCAATCCGCCTGCGAAGCGTAGAAATTATGGCAGTATCTCCTAAGACCGCTCATAGTAGGAATCAGTTGGAGGCCAAGTACAGCAGTGGACATTTACGGGCTGATGTATGCATGTGTGTCTTCAGTATTTCGCTTGACACACGTGTCGAATATTATTTTAGTTTCCAAGACTTGATGTTACGATTTATATGAGGAGGATTATTTATGGTTCCCTAAGTAAATATTTAAGTTGTATCCTTGTTATGGTTATAGATACAAGTATATTTAGACATTTCTCTGTTTTTACATTACAGCCTGTTCAGTTCCCGATGAATGTAAAAGAACCTGTGCCGCACCAAACCCTCCAGATTGTTCATATTCACCACCAAATAATAATCAGGATGGATGTGATTGTAAAGATGGGTATATACTTTCAGAATTAGGAGGAAATTGCATCAAAATAGAAGATTGTCCAAGTAAATATTAAACGATGACTATAAATTTCAATTCTCACTTTAGTGCTTCTACTTATTCACGATCAATCCACATTTTTGCGAAGAAAATATAGTTAAACTCAGAACATTATAATAGACAATCTTGTCAATTCAATTCAATCAATGTAAATTCTAAATTATTTCAATCATCATCATCATCATCATCTTCCTGCCCCTGGTCCTAAGTTAGTTTCTGTTGGCGCTATGTTTCCATACTGCAAAGGTTTTACCAAATGCTTAAGGCCACCTTCCTGACACCATCACTCCTGGGGTGAGTAAGTGTTGGTGGTTTACCCGCCACCTGCGCCACCTTCATGGTACGCACCGGGTTCCAAACTCCCTAAGTCACCTTCTACGACACCCTCGGGATGAGATGAGGTAGACCTATTTATGACCGGGACGACACTGGAAATTGTATCAAACATGTTGTTTGGTTGATTAAAAATCAAAAGCTGCGTCGACTCATCATTATCGTATCAGCTAAAGGACGTCCACTACTGAACAAAGGCCACCCCCATAGATTTTTACAAGAACCGGTTACACCGGCCATATGTCATCTCTGGCAACATACACTGGTTAAAGACTTTTGTCTTGAGGGACTGCCGTATTATTAACAAAAAGACGTTGCGAAGCCGGGGTTATTTGGCTTTTACGACTTCTACAGGAGGAGATGGAGTGGTGATATTTTCGTAATCCGGATACCACACAGAAATACACATATACTGACTAGCCTGGTGTTATCATTTCCCATATCTTGTTCAAGGTGACTTAGGCTGCAACGGTGATCTCCACGCACGGACTAAACAGTGTCCGTCACCCTGCCCATCAACCTGCAAGGCACCAGACGCCACTCCTTGTAAGAGAATGTGTGACCCAATAGGATGTGAATGCAAACCTGGGTATATACTTTCTAATGTAACTGGTCAATGCATCTTACTAGAAGAATGCCCAGGTGAGTACTTTAAATGAAGACTATCTATAAATAAGATTATATAAACGTCCTTATTGAGGCTGAGCAATTCATATAAAAGAAGATTGTTATGAATGTTTTATCCTTTAAGGTGGAAATCCATGTGGTAAAAATGCACGCTTCGTCCAATGCAAGGGTAACTGCCCACGTGACTATTGCCCAGTTGATGATAGCAGAGCTACGGTTGTATGCGAACCAACCCCCTATTGCCTGTCTGGCTGTGTTTGCAATCTGAATCACAAAAAGAAAAGTTACAAAGACCGACGTTGCATCGTTTCATCCGATTGCCGTAAGTGTTCTTTAATGTTAATTGGTCTCTCGATTAGTGACCGAGTATTTAGCTTCAAAAGAAAGAAAAAAGAAAGGTAGGAAAGAGATTAAATAAAATAAAAAATTGGTTTTTGTCCTAGCTTCTTCTCTTCATCATGCAATGTGGCTTTTAAATGTTGATGATAATTTTGATGATAAAGTTTTATCATTATTAATCAACAATGTACATAGAAACAGGATCTTATTCTAGAAGATTAGGTAGAAGTCTTGCAATGCAGAACAAATTTATAATGGAACGTTCAGCGCACTGGGTAATCGAATGGTTTTACGTTATCGACCTACGAAGGCAGGTCACCCTGCATGAAATAAAAAAATGTACATCGGTTTCACTGTTGTTCGAGGGTCTGGGTGTTTGTCTATGTGAGATTTATGTGTGCATATAATCTGTACCCACAATTCAGGAGAAATACAAGAGTGAGGATTAGGGTGTGTTATTGTTTAGGAAATTATATATTATTATTCATGATTTAATCGTTAAAATATACATATATTTACGTTCACTGACTGACTCTATCACGCTGGAAGACGATCATTCTTTTACTTACTAGTATGTAAATTCAAATATCACTTTTTGTTAAAAGCGCCTATGGAGTTTCTTGCCGGCTCTCTCCATAAGGCCGAGTTTTCCGAACCGTGCACCTTAACTGTTGACTTTTGAAACGTTTAAGTTTAAATGCCAATAAATATAAGGATTAAACTCGTATAGCTAAGCACTATAGCTGATTATGGCAAGGCAAGATTAGGCAAATGATTTACTAGAGCGCCATTTGGATATGAATTTGTAATCGATATATGTAAATGAATTGACGTTTGTTAGTCCCACAAAAACTCGAGAACGGCTGAACCGATTTGCCTAACTTTGGTTTTGAAATATTTGTAATGTTCAAGGTTTAAAGATGAGAAAATAATCCGAATTTGTTTTATTTATATAGATATAGGTTCAGACTACTTTTATTGGTGGTACGACGTTCACTGGGTCTACTAGTGCAATATAAAATTTGCGTTACAGCTCCAGTTGTGTGTACAAGACCTAACGAAGTATGGAGTCCCTGTCCTTCAGCCTGTCTTGCAGAAAACTGTGAAGATGTCAACAATCAGCCAAGCGTTTGCAATACTTTAGTATTGAATTGTGAGCCTGCATGCATCTGTAAGGAGAACTACTTCAGGAATGGAACCGATATATGCATTCCTGCTAAGGATTGTCGTAAGTATGACTTCAGTCTCACAAAAATACTAAGTTATTAGTAAAGGTGCACACTGAAACCTCTTGTTGACCTCTTCGCCAAAGTTACGACGTGTATCAGCTAACTTATTCTCTTGTTCATATTCTACTGTCTATCGTTGTGGGTGTACCTAATATTACATGCTTAGCGCAAATATTAGTATAACGGAAATCTTACGGAAACGAGCGTCTCAAATAGTTAAGCGGGTCTTAAGCGCTGAGTGGAATTTCAGGATTCGTACTCGACCGTAAATATGTTAAATGTAAATGTGCCGATGCGCCTTGAGGTGGCAACTAATAATTTTTGTTTTCTTTTTATTATACCTACTACTATATTTATGTGAGGTATTATATATTTGTCAATGAGTATGTATTATAATAAAACAGTTATAAACGGATTCTATCTTATTCTAATCCTGTTTTTAAAATAATAAAGTCCTAAACTAAATACCACACTAAAAAACATCAAGACACTGTGAGTGATTACTGCGTGCATCGAAATAATTTTTGATTATTATTGTACGGTAGATAAAATAAAACGACTTTTTTTAAACTGTAACGACGCCTGTCACCTTAGTCATCCTGCGACCACGAACCCTGTTAAGTGTTCGAAACGTCAGGAAAAACTAAAATCTAAAATATACGCGATAGAATCCGTTTAAAAGTATGTTATTATAATGTGTAATACTCGCGAAAACCTAAGACATTACATTGAGTATGTATTTATATTTTGGCACATTGCTTGTTATAGGTATGTATGTTTTAGTATTACTGTTTATATTTTTTGTCATTCACAACAGAAGTGCAACACCAACTATCACTTATCTCTTCTTTCACGATTTTTGTCCGTCCTATGGTTTTCTGGAAGAAATCGCTTTTACTGATAAGAAAAACTGGTGGCAGTTTGCACTGCTTATATATATGTAAATTTAATACTTTGTATTTTCTTTCATGTGCATATATTTACTCTATTCTAGTCTATGCTTGAACCTGAAGCAATGTTTTGCCTAGTTTTTGTATATAATCTGATGTGGTGTGATCATCAGCTTAGCCATTCCTGAAGGGGTTGGCTTCCAGTCTAACCAGATCTGGTGACTCTCAGTATGTTGCTTGGAGCGAATACAGCGTCTGACCTTTCCTATATATAAAAGTACTCTATGACACCCTCTGACCTCTGCAACCCAATTACATACATTGTATATACTCGTTATGTGAAATAATTCCACGCAAGGATTGCAATCGTGACTCAATAACTTTATAAAGAACAAACTAAAATATCATGTTCCATGCGTAGAATACTTTTACATACCTACTGATGTTCTATAGTAAAATCGCTTGTCAAACTTTAGGGCTTTTGGCCGTCCGTAATGACTGACATAAATATTTATATGACATATGGGACTGATGGCTCGACATGTTTTCCGAGAGAGTCGGAGGTCTCAATTTGTTAATAACGGTTACTCATCAAAGGCCAAGTTCAGCAGTGGACATTTACGGGCTGATGTATGCATGTATGTCTTCAGTACTTCGCTTGACACACGTGTCGAATATTAATTTAGTTTCCAAGACTTGATGTTACGATTTATATGAGGAGGATTATTTATGGTTCCCTAAGTAAATATTTAAGTTGTATCCTTGTTATGGTTATAGATACAAGTATATTTAGACATTTCTCTGTTTTTACATTACAGCCTGTTCAGTTCCCGATGAATGTAAAAGAACCTGTGCCGCACCAAACCCTCCAGATTGTTCATATTCACCACCAAATAATAATCAGGATGGATGTGATTGTAAAGATGGGTATATACTTTCAGAATTAGGAGGAAATTGCATCAAAATAGAAGATTGTCCAAGTAAATATTAAACGATGACTATAAATTTCAATTCTCACTTTAGTGCTTCTACTTATTCACGATCAATCCACATTTTTGCGAAGAAAATATAGTTAAACTCAGAACATTATAATAGACAATCTTGTCAATTCAATTCAATCAATGTAAATTCTAAATTATTTCAATCATCATCATCATCATCATCTTCCTGCCCCTGGTCCTAAGTTAGTTTCTGTTGGCGCTATGTTTCCATACTGCAAAGGTTTTACCAAATGCTTAAGGCCACCTTCCTGACACCATCACTCCTGGGGTGAGTAAGTGTTGGTGGTTTACCCGCCACCTGCGCCACCTTCATGGTACGCACCGGGTTCCAAACTCCCTAAGTCACCTTCTACGACACCCTCGGGATGAGATGAGGTAGACCTATTTATGACCGGGACGACACTGGAAATTGTATCAAACATGTTGTTTGGTTGATTAAAAATCAAAAGCTGCGTCGACTCATCATTATCGTATCAGCTAAAGGACGTCCACTACTGAACAAAGGCCACCCCCATAGATTTTTACAAGAACCGGTTACACCGGCCATATGTCATCTCTGGCAACATACACTGGTTAAAGACTTTTGTCTTGAGGGACTGCCGTATTATTAACAAAAAGACGTTGCGAAGCCGGGGTTATTTGGCTTTTACGACTTCTACAGGAGGAGATGGAGTGGTGATATTTTCGTAATCCGGATACCACACAGAAATACACATATACTGACTAGCCTGGTGTTATCATTTCCCATATCTTGTTCAAGGTGACTTAGGCTGCAACGGTGATCTCCACGCACGGACTAAACAGTGTCCGTCACCCTGCCCATCAACCTGCAAGGCACCAGACGCCACTCCTTGTAAGAGAATGTGTGACCCAATAGGATGTGAATGCAAACCTGGGTATATACTTTCTAATGTAACTGGTCAATGCATCTTACTAGAAGAATGCCCAGGTGAGTACTTTAAATGAAGACTATCTATAAATAAGATTATATAAACGTCCTTATTGAGGCTGAGCAATTCATATAAAAGAAGATTGTTATGAATGTTTTATCCTTTAAGGTGGAAATCCATGTGGTAAAAATGCACGCTTCGTCCAATGCAAGGGTAACTGCCCACGTGACTATTGCCCAGTTGATGATAGCAGAGCTACGGTTGTATGCGAACCAACCCCCTATTGCCTGTCTGGCTGTGTTTGCAATCTGAATCACAAAAAGAAAAGTTACAAAGACCGACGTTGCATCGTTTCATCCGATTGCCGTAAGTGTTCTTTAATGTTAATTGGTCTCTCGATTAGTGACCGAGTATTTAGCTTCAAAAGAAAGAAAAAAGAAAGGTAGGAAAGAGATTAAATAAAATAAAAAATTGGTTTTTGTCCTAGCTTCTTCTCTTCATCTTGCAATGTGGCTTTTAAATGTTGATGATAATTTTGATGATAAAGTTTTATCATTATTAATCAACAATGTACATAGAAACAGGATCTTATTCTAGAAGATTAGGTAGAAGTCTTGCAATGCAGAACAAATTTATAATGGAACTTTCAGCGCACTGGGTAATCGAATGGTTTTACGTTATCGACCTACGAAGGCAGGTCACCCTGCATGAAATAAAAAAATGTACATCGGTTTCACTGTTGTTCGAGGGTCTGGGTGTTTGTCTATGTGAGATTTATGTGTGTATATAATCTGTACCCACAATTCAGGAGAAATACAAGAGTGAGGATTAGGGTGTGTTATTGTTTAGGAAATTATATATTATTATTCATGATATATTCGATAAAATATACATATATTTACGTTCACTGACTGACTCTATCACGCTGGAAGACGATCATTCTTTTACTTACTAGTATGTAAATTCAAATATCACTTTTTGTTAAAAGCGCCTATGGAGTTTCTTGCCGGCTCTTCTCCATAAGGCCGAGTTTTCCGAACCGTGCACCTTAACTGTTGACTTTTGAAACGTTTAAGTTTAAATGCCAATAAATATAAGGATTAAACTCGTATAGCTAAGCACTATAGCTGATTATGGCAAGGCAAGATTAGGCAAATGATTTACTAGAGCGCCATTTGGATATGAATTTGTAATCGATATATGTAAATGAATTGACGTTTGTTAGTCCCACAAAAACTCGAGAACGGCTGAACCGATTTGCCTAACTTTGGTTTTGAAATATTTGTAATGTTCAAGGTTTAAAGATGAGAAAATAATCCGAATTGGTTTTATTTATATAGATATAGGTTCAGACTACTTTTATTGGTGGTACGACGTTCACTGGGTCTACTAGTGCAATATAAAATTTGCGTTACAGCTCCAGTTGTGTGTACAAGACCTAACGAAGTATGGAGTCCCTGTCCTTCAGCCTGTCTTGCAGAAAACTGTGAAGATGTCAACAATCAGCCAAGCGTTTGCAATACTTTAGTATTGAATTGTGAGCCTGCATGCATCTGTAAGGAGAACTACTTCAGGAATGGAACCGATATATGCATTCCTGCTAAGGATTGTCGTAAGTATGACTTCAGTCTCACAAAAATACTAAGTTATTAGTAAAGGTGCACACTGAAACCTCTTGTTGACCTCTTCGCCAAAGTTACGACGTGTATCAGCTAACTTATTCTCTTGTTCATATTCTACTGTCTATCGTTGTGGGTGTACCTAATATTACATGCTTAGCGCAAATATTAGTATAACGGAAATCTTACGGAAACGGGCGTCTCAAATAGTTAAGCGGGTCCACTGAGTGGAATTTCAGGATTCGTACTCGACCGTAAATATGTTAAATGTAAATGTGCCAATGCGCCTTGAGGTGGCAACTAATAATTTTTGTTTTCTTTTTATTATACCTACTACTATATTTATGTGAGGTATTATATATTTGTCAATGAGTATGTATTATAATAAAACAGTTATAAACGGATTCTATCTTATTCTAATCCTGTTTTTAAAATAATAAAGTCCTAAACTAAATACCACACTAAAAAACATCAAGACACTGTGAGTGATTACTGCGTGCATCGAAATAATTTTTGATTATTATTGTACGGTAGATAAAATAAAACGACTTTTTTTAAACTGTAACGACGCCTGTCACCTTAGTCATCCTGTGACCACGAACCCTGTTAAGTGTTCGAAACGTCAGGAAAAACTAAAATCTAAAATATACGCGATAGAATCCGTTTAAAAGTATGTTATTATAATGTGTAATACTCGCGAAAACCTAAGACATTACATTGAGTATGTATTTATATTTTGGCACATTGCTTGTTATAGGTATGTATGTTTTAGTATTACTGTTTATATTTTTTGTCATTCACAACAGAAGTGCAACACCAACTATCACTTATCTCTTCTTTCACGATTTTTGTCCGTCCTATGGTTTTCTGGAAGAAATCGCTTTTACTGATAAGAAAAACTGGTGGCAGTTTGCACTGCTTATATATATATGTAAATTTAATACTTTGTATTTTCTTTCATGTGCATATATTTACTCTATTCTAGTCTATGCTTGAACCTGAAGCAATGTTTTGCCTAGTTTTTGTATATAATCTGATGTGGTGTGATCATCAGCTTAGCCATTCCTGAAGGGGTTGGCTTCCAGTCTAACCAGATCTGGTGACTCTCAGTATGTTGCTTGGAGCGAATACAGCGTCTGACCTTTCCTATATATAAAAGTACTCTATGACACCCTCTGACCTCTGCAACCCAATTACATACATTGTATATACTCGTTATGTGAAATAATTCCACGCAAGGATTGCAATCGTGACTCAATAACTTTATAAAGAACAAACTAAAATATCATGTTCCATGCGTAGAATACTTTTACATACCTACTGATGTTCTATAGTAAAATCGCTTGTCAAACTTTAGGGCTTTTGGCCGTCCGTAATGACTGACATAAATATTTATATGACATATGGGACTGATGGCTCGACATGTTTTCCGAGAGAGTCGGAGGTCTCAATTTGTTAATAACGGTTACTCATCAAAGGCCAAGTTCAGCAGTGGACATTTACGGGCTGATGTATGCATGTATGTCTTCAGTACTTCGCTTGACACACGTGTCGAATATTAATTTAGTTTCCAAGACTTGATGTTACGATTTATATGAGGAGGATTATTTATGGTTCCCTAAGTAAATATTTAAGTTGTATCCTTGTTATGGTTATAGATACAAGTATATTTAGACATTTCTCTGTTTTTACATTACAGCCTGTTCAGTTCCCGATGAATGTAAAAGAACCTGTGCCGCACCAAACCCTCCAGATTGTTCATATTCACCACCAAATAATAATCAGGATGGATGTGATTGTAAAGATGGGTATATACTTTCAGAATTAGGAGGAAATTGCATCAAAATAGAAGATTGTCCAAGTAAATATTAAACGATGACTATAAATTTCAATTCTCACTTTAGTGCTTCTACTTATTCACGATCAATCCACATTTTTGCGAAGAAAATATAGTTAAACTCAGAACATTATAATAGACAATCTTGTCAATTCAATTCAATCAATGTAAATTCTAAATTATTTCAATCATCATCATCATCATCATCTTCCTGCCCCTGGTCCTAAGTTAGTTTCTGTTGGCGCTATGTTTCCATACTGCAAAGGTTTTACCAAATGCTTAAGGCCACCTTCCTGACACCATCACTCCTGGGGTGAGTAAGTGTTGGTGGTTTACCCGCCACCTGCGCCACCTTCATGGTACGCACCGGGTTCCAAACTCCCTAAGTCACCTTCTACGACACCCTCGGGATGAGATGAGGTAGACCTATTTATGACCGGGACGACACTGGAAATTGTATCAAACATGTTGTTTGGTTGATTAAAAATCAAAAGCTGCGTCGACTCATCATTATCGTATCAGCTAAAGGACGTCCACTACTGAACAAAGGCCACCCCCATAGATTTTTACAAGAACCGGTTACACCGGCCATATGTCATCTCTGGCAACATACACTGGTTAAAGACTTTTGTCTTGAGGGACTGCCGTATTATTAACAAAAAGACGTTGCGAAGCCGGGGTTATTTGGCTTTTACGACTTCTACAGGAGGAGATGGAGTGGTGATATTTTCGTAATCCGGATACCACACAGAAATACACATATACTGACTAGCCTGGTGTTATCATTTCCCATATCTTGTTCAAGGTGACTTAGGCTGCAACGGTGATCTCCACGCACGGACTAAACAGTGTCCGTCACCCTGCCCATCAACCTGCAAGGCACCAGACGCCACTCCTTGTAAGAGAATGTGTGACCCAATAGGATGTGAATGCAAACCTGGGTATATACTTTCTAATGTAACTGGTCAATGCATCTTACTAGAAGAATGCCCAGGTGAGTACTTTAAATGAAGACTATCTATAAATAAGATTATATAAACGTCCTTATTGAGGCTGAGCAATTCATATAAAAGAAGATTGTTATGAATGTTTTATCCTTTAAGGTGGAAATCCATGTGGTAAAAATGCACGCTTCGTCCAATGCAAGGGTAACTGCCCACGTGACTATTGCCCAGTTGATGATAGCAGAGCTACGGTTGTATGCGAACCAACCCCCTATTGCCTGTCTGGCTGTGTTTGCAATCTGAATCACAAAAAGAAAAGTTACAAAGACCGACGTTGCATCGTTTCATCCGATTGCCGTAAGTGTTCTTTAATGTTAATTGGTCTCTCGATTAGTGACCGAGTATTTAGCTTCAAAAGAAAGAAAAAAGAAAGGTAGGAAAGAGATTAAATAAAATAAAAAATTGGTTTTTGTCCTAGCTTCTTCTCTTCATCTTGCAATGTGGCTTTTAAATGTTGATGATAATTTTGATGATAAAGTTTTATCATTATTAATCAACAATGTACATAGAAACAGGATCTTATTCTAGAAGATTAGGTAGAAGTCTTGCAATGCAGAACAAATTTATAATGGAACGTTCAGCGCACTGGGTAATCGAATGGTTTTACGTTATCGACCTACGAAGGCAGGTCACCCTGCATGAAATAAAAAAATGTACATCGGTTTCACTGTTGTTCGAGGGTCTGGGTGTTTGTCTATGTGAGATTTATGTGTGCATATAATCTGTACCAATTCAGGAGAAATACAAGAGTGAGGATTAGGGTGTGTTATTGTTTAGGAAATTATATATTATTATTCATGATTTAATCGTTAAAATATACATATATTTACGTTCACTGACTGACTCTATCACGCTGGAAGACGATCATTCTTTTACTTACTAGTATGTAAATTCAAATATCACTTTTTGTTAAAAGCGCCTATGGAGTTTCTTGCCGGCTCTCTCCATAAGGCCGAGTTTTCCGAACCGTGCACCTTAACTGTTGACTTTTGAAACGTTTAAGTTTAAATGCCAATAAATATAAGGATTAAACTCGTATAGCTAAGCACTATAGCTGATTATGGCAAGGCAAGATTAGGCAAATGATTTACTAGAGCGCCATTTGGATATGAATTTGTAATCGATATATGTAAATGAATTGACGTTTGTTAGTCCCACAAAAACTCGAGAACGGCTGAACCGATTTGCCTAACTTTGGTTTTGAAATATTTGTAATGTTCAAGGTTTAAAGATGAGAAAATAATCCGAATTGGTTTTATTTATATAGATATAGGTTCAGACTACTTTTATTGGTGGTACGACGTTCACTGGGTCTACTAGTGCAATATAAAATTTGCGTTACAGCTCCAGTTGTGTGTACAAGACCTAACGAAGTATGGAGTCCCTGTCCTTCAGCCTGTCTTGCAGAAAACTGTGAAGATGTCAACAATCAGCCAAGCGTTTGCAATACTTTAGTATTGAATTGTGAGCCTGCATGCATCTGTAAGGAGAACTACTTCAGGAATGGAACCGATATATGCATTCCTGCTAAGGATTGTCGTAAGTATGACTTCAGTCTCACAAAAATACTAAGTTATTAGTAAAGGTGCACACTGAAACCTCTTGTTGACCTCTTCGCCAAAGTTACGACGTGTATCAGCTAACTTATTCTCTTGTTCATATTCCACTGTCTATCGTTGTGGGTGTACCTAATATTACATGCTTAGCGCAAATATTAGTATAACGGAAATCTTACGGAAACGGGCGTCTCAAATATTTAAGCGGGCCTTAAGCGCTGAGTGGAATTTCAGGATTCGTACTCGACCGTAAATATGTTAAATGTAAATGTGCCGACGCGCCTTGAGGTGGCAACTAATAATTTTTGTTTTCTTTTTATTATACCTACTACTATATTTATGTGAGGTATTATATATTTGTCAATGAGTATGTATTATAATAAAACAGTTATAAACGGATTCTATCTTATTCTAATCCTATTTTTAAAATAATAAAGTCCTAAACTAAATACCACACTAAAAAACATCAAGACACTGTGAGTGATTACTGCGTGCATCGAAATAATTTTTGATTATTATTGTACGGTAGATAAAATAAAACAACTTTTTTTAAACTGTAACGACGCCTGTCACCTTAGTCATCCTGCGACCACGAACCCTGAATTAAAATTTAAAATATACGCGATAGAATCCGTTTAAAAGTATGTTATTATAATGTGTAATACTCGCGAAAACCTAAGACATTACATTAAGTGTGTATTTATATTTTGGCACATTGCTTGTTATAGGTATGTATGTTTTAGTATTACTGTTTATATTTTTTGTCATTCACAACAGTAGTACAACACCAACTATCACTTATCTCTTCTTTCACGATTTTTGTCCGTCCTATGGTTTTCTGGAAGAAATCGCTTTTACTGATAAGACCACCAGTTTGCACTGCTATTATATATGTAAATTTAATACTTTGTATTTTCTTTTGATGTGCATATATTTACTCTATTCTAGTCTATGGTTGAACCTGAAGCAATGTGTTGCCTAGTTTTTGTATATAATGTGATGTGGTGTGATCATCAGCTTAGCCATTCCTGAAGGGGTTGGCTTCCAGTCTAACCGGATCTGGTGACTCTCAGTATGTTGCTTGGAGCGAATACAGCGTCTGACCTTTCCTATATATAAAAGTACTCTATGACCACCTCTGCAACCCAGTTACATACATTGTACATACTCGTTATGTGAAATAATTCCACGCAAGGATTGCAATCGTGACCCAATAACTTTATAAAGAACAAACTAAAATATCGTGTTCCATGCGTAGAATACTTTTACATACCTACTGATGTTCTATAGTAAAATCTAGTGTTGAGTAGGACATACAAGAGGCGGTACATTTGTCCCGTACATGACACAATATTGTAAGAGCGGCTCAACATTATAATATTTACCACTTCAAATTATATGTCGCGTTACTTTACTCTTCGCTTGTGAACTCTAGGGTGAGAGAGAGAGAGAATGAGGCACATGCTTCAAAAGCACGTCTTTTTATTCAACGGACATTATCGTGACTGCAAGAGACAACATGATGTTTTTATTCACTCTATTACAAATGTACTAGTACAAAGTACGAGACGCGACAGTTTTAGAAAAATGTGATTATGAATATGAATATGATTTCATGAATGTCTGTTAAATACCTATTTGTTTTGCTTGTTTATGTCTGTGTATTAGGTATATTTTAAATCAAAATCATGTTTTACAAATAAGTCGCTTGCACAATAATGCTACAGTGGCTAATAAGTAGAAACGTCGATACAATCGTCATTCGTCTAAAATCAATCGCTTTTTATTACTTTGCTTTAAGTATTACCTCAATCACACTTTGTAAGACAGGGCAGTACAAATACAGCAACAGTACATGAAATACTCGTTCTTTCAAATGTACCGCCAAGCTTCATGAAGCTGCAAATGAGGCGAGGCGTCATCACGTTATGACGCCTCGCCTCATTTGAAGTGGGACATTGTACTGGCGCAGTACAAAAAAGAGGCTACTCTTACAAACTCATTTTTAAATCGTGTCCTACTCAACACTAGTAAAATCGCTTGTCAAACTTTGGGGCTTTTGGCCGTCCGTAATGACTGACATAAATATTTATATGACATATGGGACTGATGGCTCGACATGTTTTCCGAGATAGTCGGAGGTCTCAATTTGTTAATAACGGTTACCCATCAAAGGCCTGACAGCGGAAACTGAAAAGTTTAACTTAGCTGATAAGACCTTCTTAAAGTGCTCTATCTGGTACGAATTCTTGATTTGCTAAGAATGGTCACTTATCCAAAGCCTGCACGCGGCCAGTGCAGCTTAACCTAGTAGATCAGTCCTGTATTTCTTCAAAATAACGCAGTTATTTATTCTAATTTATATCATGTTTTTTTGCAGCCTGTGAAGACGACCATTATTCGTTAACAAACCTTGACTAATTCAATGATCCTGTCACTCGGACATCAACTATTTCATTTTTGTTCTAATATTTTGTCGCGGTTGAACTAATAACCATAAATAACTACGATTGCTGTGTTGTTCAAAGAAAGTTTAATTTTAGGCCAAATAAATAAATCGGCGTTACAAAGAATCTGTAGTTTTATTCCAAGAAATATTCTTGTTTTCCCGCAAAATACAATAAAAGAAAAGAGTCATGAATCAAATGAACACTATTAATTTGTTCCTCAAAAGTTTTGCGTGGAAGGAAAGAAATCGTCCCATCAATCTTGGGAAGTTATTAAGAAAAAAAAAGTTTAGCGTGTTGTAGCTGTGTTTTATATTGTAGGATAATATATTCCACTGTTTGTGACACTGACCGTGATCACCAATTAGTTTGGCAAGCGTCGTAAATATGGCAATATTCCTTTATCCAGTGTAAGGTACGTCGAAGGAATACCGTGGAAGTTTTAGTCAGTGAGATTCCTTTACACCCTTCTGCCCTTGAAGATGACTGAAAATTTCCCCACGAAAAGAAAAAACATTGGCTGAGAGGAGCTTTTAAGACGCTAAGTCAGCGTCGTTCGTAAGAGTGTCATCATTTCGGCCGAAGGAAGTCCACTGCTGGATACAGGCCTTCCCCAAAGATCACCACAACTACCGATATGGATGTGTTGTGGGCTCATTGGGGGGTTTTGCCATCATCATTTCGAAGAGTGTACCCACCCTTAAATAAGAGTCCCTACATGCAGTCCTCAGTTGGTGCTAATCAGGTGACATCGGTGGTAGCCTTCCGGGCATGGCTCATGACCACCCATCGGACAAAGACGTTCCTGCAAATAGCCTAGCCCTGAACCGGTACGTTATCCAAGGTAGCGATTGAGGACACAGGTTCATAATAACTACACGCATACAGACGTAGCAGAACTAAAGTTGCCGACAAAGCTGAAAGGATTAGTAAAATGAATTGGCAATGGGCGGGGCACATTGGTCATAGAAATGATAGCTGTTGGAGTAAAATGGTTCTCGAGTGGAGATCGTGCACCGGAAAACGCAGCGTGGGATGACCTCAAAAAAGGTGGACAGACCTGGTGAAGTTCGCTGGGAGTCGTTAGATGCGGGCAGGATGTGACCGCTCGTTTTGAAAATCTATGGGGGAGGCATTTGTACAGCAGTGGATGGTCTTTGGCTGATATGATGATGATAGTAATGAAACTTGACATTGTTATCCGTTCCATATTGTTTTTGTATTCGTGTGGTGCCGGCTCAGAATGCCGTGTGGTGCCGGCTCAGAATACCACCACCCCATCTCCTCCCGTGGGTGTCGCAAAAGTCGACTAAGGGATTAGCCGTAGGATGGGCAGCAGCGTCCTTCGAGTACATTAACAACTCAAATGCGATCGCCAACCCGTCTGCCAAGCGTGGCGATTATGGCAAAACCCCCCAATGAGCCCACCACACACCCATATCGGTCATTGTAGTGATCTTTGGGGGAGGCCTGTGTCCAGCAGTGGACTTCATGCGGCCGAAATGATTGAATAATTGATTCCGTGTGGTGTCCAAATATAGCACCAGTCCATCTCCCAAGAATGTCATAAAAGGCGACTAAGGGACTATAAACCAGTGGGACGGGCAGCAGCCATACTGCGCTCACCAACCCGCCTGCCAAGCGTAGTGAGTATTGGCAAAGTTCCCCTCAACATGTTAATACAGTTGTAGAAATCTATGGGAAGGCCTTTGTTCAGCAGTGGACGTCATTTGGCTGATATGATGACGATGACATACAGTTATCGCCACACCCGGAGATTAGTCGTGGAGGGTAGCGGGATCCGAGGCACGGTGCACCGCAGTCAGTCAGTCCAAATATTGAGCCAACCACTCGCCAACTCACGAACCTGAATGTGCTATAGTGCTAGTTCGCGACCGGACGAAAGGGTCTCATGAACATCCTTATATTGAAATGAACAGAATTTATTCCTTGTAAAATAGAGTACATTTGATGTTAGGTAATTACATCATGGTTCTTCTATTTAGCCACAAAGTCGTATGTGATAGTTAAAAACTGAATGAATTTACATTATGACACTCGTTATTTTGAATATACATTTTATTGAATACATAAAATACACCCACACATATTCATTTACGGTGTAGTGCCAGCTGAGAATAGCACCATCTCATCTCAGCTTAGTTAGGACCTTAGAATGAAGAAGAAGGTCTTTAATAGAGCTGCTAAGTCCTGCAAGGTTTTCCGGAAGGTACAGTTTGACCACATAGGTACGATCAGGAACAAATTGGCTTCGTATCCAGCAGATAGTAAAGGATTTTAGTCCTTGGGAAGGGCGGTTAAATCGTACTTTGGCCGCTCCTCACATCCTCCACTGCTGAGACTCAATAAGCCACTGGCTTCCAAAACACGACCAACTTTAAGTTAAAAGGCTGAGACGCTGCTACGTACACAAAATATTTATAGTGTGCCGAGGTAAGTCGTTACTAAAATCACTATTTTGTTTTATTCATAACAGAAATCCTATACATTATCTTCTTTGAACCCATCGTAGACGATGAATTCCCAGAACTTCAGAGTATTTCATTTCAAAATTGAAACTAAACATGCTTGATACAACGATTTAATATTTCCCGGTGATACCTACCTCTATTCTGGGACAAAATGAGTCAAATTTCAAAGTTGTAAAAGTTTCTCCACCAACAAAGTAAACAAACTTCGCGGGATGCTAAGGCGTAAAATTGATATATTAATATTCCCTTGTCAGTTTGAATCAAATTTTAAAGTAATATTCATATTATTTAAGTTTACTCTTGAATCTATGATGATTAAGAATCCTGTGTTGTTTTAATACTATGTTATTTTACAACCCCGGAGTTATTCTATTTAATACTTTTAAATTATAGTATTTGGGATTCAAAAGTTAAAACTTTCCATTTTCAGGAATAATATACTTTTTAGATATGATTATAAATAATTTCAATATCGGTGTAATATAAACATATTTCCTTCATGTAGAAGTTTTTTAAATCTAACATATAGCACGAAAATGGGTTACTTGATCCGGTGGCAGCCAATATTACATATTTTATAGCCTTTAATGGATTTTCCTCAATTTTATGGATACACATTCTGCGCCATTAATAAAGCTTACTTTACACATTCTGATTCATAGACTACTAAAATGTAGGTACTGGTTGTTGAACGGATGTTTTTATTCTCCGAATTTAGCGTATACAATATATCGTAGATACGAATATGATAATATGATCAGACATAATGTAATGAAATAAATTAGCATGGGTTAAGAAATAGTCTTGATATTATTTATTTGTAAGTCAATATGCATATGCTTGTTTGTCCGACCAAGCAAGCATATGCATATTGACTTACATATGGATGTGCTTGTTCTTATCACATGAGACCATGAAGTAATACGAATAAGAATACGATTTCCCTTACGTAACACCGTGTTTCAGTAAGAAGTCTACGAAGAGTCTGCTAGTAGAAGTAAAGTAACCGTCGATTGCGGAAGAATACCTAATGTACATGCAGTTTACTTCAGTGACTGATTCTGCCGAAGTCGGACACAATAGCGCTCTGTTTTTATTTACCCTCCATCTATGAAACTACATAACGACACACGAAAGCAAGAACATTGTATTCACAGATACAATGAAATCCAACTTTGATGCAGGCGTAGGCTTTAGAATTAGCTCTTTCGTTCTGCCTAGGAATCATACTTCTATGACATGTAGAATATGAATTATGAAAAAAAAAATTCACTGTAACTCAAAATTTTAGGTAACATAGTGAAAAATAACTTCACGTCATAGAATACAATTTCAAAAATTAAATTCAATGTAAGTAACATGGGATTTTAAAATACCATTTTTTACACTAACATTTAAAATAATGTTTGTGCGTAGCTCGAATTACAATGTCATCATTTTTTGTGCGTAGCTCGAATTACATTTTGAAAATTTGTTAATCCAAAAATTTTCTAGTCTAACATACAATTTAATTATACATAAAATGATTTATACAATCAATGTTTAATATAAACAACATTGTACAATAGAGTTAAACGTTAAAACCGATATTGTAATTATTTTACTGTGCCTTAGCTGTACAAAAGGCATAGTAGTCGAAGTTAGAATTATTTTCTTCCTATTTTAATACAGAAGCGACATTGTTTATTATTTACAATCATTTTATTCTACTTATTGTATAGCATCAACATAAATATTATTACAATGAATGTTCTCGTACATTCTATCTCATTATATAAAATAATTTTGTTGTAACTATGACTACGATATTGTTCAATTTAAGGTTTTTATTGTGATTGTCTATTTTCTCTTGTTTTACGTAAACAAAATAAATATAATGTAGTATAATAAGAAAAAACAAGACTAACTGTGTAACTAGCATGACAAAACGTTAATTGTATCCGGCGGTAGGAAGAAAAACAAATCGTTCATTTTAAAAACACTCTCGTGTAAACCTTGCCAAAACCTATTACAATGTTTTTCCTTTCGTGTGTCGATTTGTTTATGGCATTATGCTATAGTAAACACGTCTGTCACTCATTATTATCCCTCAGTTCCAACCCCGAGCTTAACCATCTCAGTTTTTTTTAATGAAAACTATATAATAATTAACCTATTCTATTAGCGGTCGGGTATTTTAGGTTCAGGCTCACGAAGCCCGAGCTTCGGGCGGAAAAATTTAGGAGGCATGTAAATTCAGCGACGTTACATAGGTATTCGTACGGTAGCCCGATGGCATTGGTACAGATTTTTATACAAAATCAAGAATAATTTAAAACGACAAAAAAAACCACGTTTTTCTTTTTCGCCGAGCTAAAAAGTCTAAAATATTTTTTATAATAACAACTAGCTGCCCGCCCCGGCTTTGCACGGGCAGTTTTATGCAAACCCGATTGCAGTGACACCTACCGGGTCCAATCAATCCAGTCTACTAAATTACCTTATACCGCCATCTGTTAGAATCTTATCGAACTAACAGATAATTAAGACTCTTTGTCAGATAATAAACATATAATCCACAATAATATAATATTGCGATTATAAATTGAAAACTATCTTATCTTTGAAGTTGGATAAAACTGCACACAGTGTGCAAAATTTTATTAAAATCGGTTCAGTAGTTTCCGAAAAACAACGTGACACGTAGTTTATGTTTATTAAGAGTGATTAACAAAAAAAATGTTATTGCTTGATGTCAATTGTAGTAAATATTTTTGTGAATATTTGTAAGAGTAGCGTCATCATGAAAATATCTGATAAAGCACTCCACGCTGTTTACAATAAAATCGTTTTTTTTTGTGAACACTATTGTTATTATAAAAACTTTTTTCTACTTTTTAGTACGGTTATCTACCAAAGCGTGTTTATTTCGTTTTTTTTTAAAACTTTTATTTATTTTTTAGTAAGGCTAATTACAAAAACACTTTTTGTTTGTTTTGCGCATGGCTGAATGTCCATTATGCCTGTCCATAGTCTCAATAACCCCGGGTGGTAATTATTTACCCGAACATCTTCCTTTTGACGTTTAAGTAAACAAATTCTCCTTTCATTACGGATCAAATCATCTGAAGAACGAGACACTATTCGAGTCTCATCGCACTCCTGCCGCAGAAAATTGAATCGACATATATATTATTACACAAAAAATAGTGTGTTTGTGTATGTCGATGAATTTGTCATTTGTGCAAGTTTGTGTGTGTCGATGAATTTGTCATTTGTGCAAGTTTGTGTGTGTCGATGAATTTGTCATTTGTGCAAGTTTGTGTGTGTCGATGAATTTGTCATTTGTGCAAGTTTGTGTATGTCGATGAATTTGTAATTTTTTCCGGGTATGAGAGTTGAAAAAATCGCTAATCCTGAGGATCCTGGAAAGGATAATGGCACAAACTCAATTTAAATTATTGCATTGTAATCGGTCCTTGAAGTGTGCGAAGTTTCAAATCAATCCGACGTTTTGTAGGGGATGAAATTCGAGTTCAAAAATTCCGTTACATAGATTCATAGATGCATAGATTGATGGACACATACCAAGCTAATAAAAGCGAGTTAAAAACGTACCAATGTACCTTGACGAGACGAGCAAGTCATTGTCAAATCACTACTACCCCCAGGTAAGCGTCACGCCTGCCCATAGCTATAGTAATGTTACCCAGGACTAGTTCTGCGCGGTACCTCACTGCGGTCGTTACCTCGAAACATTAGTTATTTAGTCTCTTTTGCCTAGTAATAGGCACGTTTGGTGCAGTGGCTGATACAGTCGACTGCTGCGCTCCGGGTCGCGGGTTCGATTCCCGCACGGAACAAATATTTGTATGATCTGCAGGTTTTGTTCCGGTCTGGGTGTATTGTGTGTAGAATTTATGTCTGTGAACGCACCCACGACACAGGAGAAAACCTAGTGTGGGGCAACGTTTATTAATAAGTTATTAAAAAAAAGCACTGTTTATAATTACCCTTAAAGCTTGACGGCGGCGTGGTGGCACCTCCCTAGCTGAACTCTTACAACAAGATCAGTCAGTCAGTCAGTCATAACAGCCAAAGGATAGCCACTGCTGAACAAAGGCCTCCCTATAGTTTTCCTCAAAGTCCGGTTACATGCCACACGCATCCAACGGCTCCCAGCGACCTTGACCAGGGGTAAAATTCTCTCCCAGAGCTTCAGAACCAAAATTCACGGCCTGCAGTGCAGAGTGGCTATCCGGATCGCACGAGGATACTGAATGATGTCCTATGAGGCGGCAACTCTCCTGGCACGTTTTCCGCCTTTCGACATCCTGGCGGAGATGGATGCGTGGGTCTACGATCAGACACGCTCCCTCCGCCAGAGCGGCGAAGGCGCGCCTCCAGGGGCGTTGGACAGGCTGCGGCGGCTAGCTCGGCGGCGCGCACTTGGAAAGTGGCGTCGCCGCCTGCGGATGCAGTTCGCGACCAAGCGCGTCGTGGAGGCTGGCTTGCCGCTCTTTGGAGCCTGGCTCAGAAGGAGCGAGCGTGTCACCTACCGCCTGACGCAGGTGCTCACCGGGCACGGTTGTTTCGGTGCGTACCTGCACAGGATTGGACGTGAGGCCACGGCACAATGCCACCATTCCTCCATCCTGGTTGATCGGAATGGGCAAGATCTCTCTCTGCCAGCAGTAGTGTCGGCTATGTTGGCAGAGCACGAAAACTGGAATGCAGTGGTCTCCTTCTGTGAGAGCGTCATGCTCCAGAAGGCAGAAACTTTTATACCGTTATTTCGATTCTGTATTCAAGGATGTACGGATGTTTGAGCTTAAGGAATTGCACCCCAGGTCATCCATCCATCTCGTTAGAGGACGTCCCATGCTGCGTTTTTCCGGTGCGCGGTCTCCACTCGAAAGCCTTTTTGCCCAAACGGTCATCAGTTCTACGAGCAATGTGCCCTACCCATTGCCACTTCAGCTTACTTATCCTTTCAGCTATGTCGGCAACTTTAGTTCTGCTACGGATCTCCTCATTCTTGATTCGATCTCATAGACTAGTTAGTTTAAAGATACAGGTTAGCTGTTAGTAAACTACCCGAATTAATCATCTATTTGCAAAGGACAGCCATATATCAGGCCATATATTATATGTCAGACCAGGTCAAGGGTACCATTTTTATTCAATTCACTCCTGTCTATGAAGCGTACTTAAGATCTTGAGATCTGTAACCATGCTAAGTGGCATGAAATTAATAAAAAGGCCTTATAGTTCCTATGTTTTATGAGGTACTAAAACGAATCAAATATATTAAATTTAAAATCTCCACATCATAACTCGCTCTATTTTCTGAAGCGTAACCTGTATTTACTAATGTCGTCAGGTATCAAAATACAAGAAGAAAAATCCCAGCATCCCGACTCGTTTATAAGGAAGGAATCTCTGCATTGTGAAGGGAGGTTTTTGTGTGAACCATAAATCAATCCCCGGCGAAAAGATTCCCCTAAAGTTTTTGCTACAATTCATGTTCAGATATAAGATAGCTGGTGTTTTTTTAAATGAGTATAAAATCTCTTATAGGTTTTTGTGTTTATAATGTAAATGTAGAGTATAGCTTTAAATTAATTATAATAATAAAATAAAGTAATTAAATGTATAGGTATTTATTAAGTTCCTTTACAATCCTCCCCGAGAAGTGCCTGGGGGGGAGGGTAGCCTTTTTACAGTCGCCTTTCCTCCACTAGAGGGGGTGACCGCTTTACAGGTACCCCTCTGTGATGTGCCTAAAGGCGTGGCACCAATGGGTGGTTCTAGTGTGATCTTACGAAGACCTGAGCCCTCCTTCGGTGCCAAAGATGACCGCTCACTGGAGCGGTTATCTTTGGCACTACTCACTGGTACCGAAACCACTGGGTTTAAGCCGGTAGGACTCCGGCATACCCCTTCGCCCTTCCCCGGGGCGAAGGAAGTTCCATGTAGAATTTCCACTGGACACCAATAATAAAAAAAGGTATTTATTAAGTGTGGTGCCCGACTAAGAGTAGACCACCCATCTTCACCCTTAGGTGTCGTAAAAAGAGAATAGGAGTTGATATCAGGAGGATGGAAGCAGAATCCCTCCATCTACCAACATAATGGGTCTTCGAGGGCGGCACTGAAAATTTCGGGAATCAAGGAAGTGACACAACATTACTATTTAAAAATGTATTTATTGCTTTTCGAAGTATTCTCCGCGAAATTTGACACATTTTTCCATACGATGGAACCAATCATTGAAGCAACCATTCCATTCGGAAGTTGGGGTCTCCAAAATGGCCGTTTTGTAGGCGTCCACAGCTTCTTTAGGTGATGAAAAATCTCTGTCCACGCAATTTATTCTTTATTTTAGGGAAAGTATAGAAATCATTAGGGCTTAGGTCGGGGCTGTACGGCGGATGGTCTAATAATTCTATGTTTTCTTGCTCTAAAAACTCTTTTGTTCTGTGCGCGGTGTGAGAACTCGCATTGTCGTGATGGAGGATGATGCGGCGGTTGCAGTTCTCTCTACGGAGTTCAGAAACGACCTGTGGCAAACAAATGCTAGCATACCATTCTGCATTAACCGTTCTTTGTCCCTCAAGAGGAATAGTCGTAACATGGCCGGTTTTGGAGACAAACGTGGCCACAATTTTTTTGCAACACTCCGTGAACGAACAATTTTTGTTGGCTTTAACTCATTTTCGAACACCCAAACTCGTTTTTTGTTTCGGGTTCGTACGCATATATGCAGGATTCGTCACCTGATACGATGTTGTATACAGCATTTGAGGATCCTGGGTGGAATCTTTCGAGAGTTCTGATGCACCAAGTAACGCGAGCCGCTTTTTGCTCTTCACATAGCAAATGCGGTATCCATCGGGAAAACAACTTTTTTACACCTAATTGTTCATGCAAGATTATTTGTATTTGACTCATGCCAATGTCTAAAGTTGCCTGAATTTCGCGGTATGTCACATGTCGATCTTCCTCAATCAGCTTACGCACAGCATCAACGTTTTCTTGGGTGACTGCAGTTTTTGGACGACCTTGACGAGGATCATCACTGAGCTTGACACGTTCACGTTGAAATTCAGCAAAACAGCGATAAATTGTGGTTTTGGATGGGGCTTCATCACCAAATGCAGAAATCATCCGGTCAACACACTGTTTTTGTGTTAAACCACTTCGAAAGTCATAATAAATCATCGCTCTTGAATTTTCTCGAGTCAATTCCATTTTCTCAACGACTAAACAAGTTTGACAAAACCTTGTGACAAGACCGTGAATCTTTTTTTAAATAAATAAATGGTATTCGATTTGTAAAACCAAGGAGTTTTCAATTAAAAAGATTTTAATATGACAGGAACAGTGGAAATATTCCATTCCCGATACTTTTAGTGCAGCCTATGTAATATTTTTTTATTGTAACTATACGGTAATTTTTTTCTATCTTTATAAAGAAAACATCAAATTATTCAATCCACTTCGACGCCCTTTTTGAAGAAACCAGATAGAAGGGAGACGACATACTCTTCAAAGGCATTATTACGGTATATATACATATACGGTATTGATTTTTTTCCCGCCAAAAAGTTACTCAAATTCTGGTAAGAGTAGAAGTCTGTAGGCGCAATGTCTGGTGAGTACGGCGGATGACGGAGAGCTTCTAACCCCAGCTCTTGTAGGCTGGAGACCGTCTATTCTGCAGTATGAGGTAGGGCATTGTCGTACAGGGGCAGCAGGGACGAGCGATTGAACAAAGCTGGTTGCAGATGTGCGAGCTCCATCATCATCATCATTTCGGCCGAATAAAGTCCACTGCTGGACACAGGCCTCCCTCAAAGATCACCACAACGACCGACATCGGTGTGTTGTGTGCTTCTCCATCATAGTACTCAATTCTTTACAGTACACATATGCAGCAATGCTCATCCCGTTTGGTAAGAAGCTGTGACGAATAACACCGGCACTAGACCACCAAACAGTGACTATCACTAGTTCTAGGGGTCATTTTTCGTCTAGGGCATTGAGTAGGTGCTGAACCCAGATCCAACTGGCTGAGCGATTGCGATTGTCAAGCAGAATCCATTTATAATCGCATCGAGACCATGCACCGGAAAATGCAGGGTGGGACGACCTCCAACGAGGTGGACCTACGACCTGGTGAAGGTCGCTGGGAGTCGTTAGATGAGGGCGGCATGTAACCGCTCGTTGTGGAAATCTAAGCCCTTCCCCTTTGTTTAGCAGATGTCCTTTGGCTGATATAATAATGATATTATTTTATTATTGCTTTTTGTTATATATAGAATTCGTTTATATATATAAGTAAATTTTAATTATTGATTTATGTACAATTGGGATATAATGCGAAGCCATATATTTGATTTATTTCTTTCTTTCAAATTTTAGAAAAATTCTACCATAGACAACCCTAATTGTAATTTTTATGTACAAGTAGCAAATATAAAGAAAATCGCTGTCTAATATAAGGAATAACTGTCCATATTCGTACATAAGTATTTTTATAACAGACATGTGTTCCCAGAATTGGCAATTCATTTGTCGCACGATATGTTTACTTACTATATACTTTTATTAAAATTGCTAATATTACACCGACATCTGAAAACAAAAGCAGTCTACGTGAACTCATTCTTTTACATACCTCTATCAAAACTATCTCTATGAAGCCAACAGAAACTCAATAAAGACAACCTCTTCAGAGTTCGCTTTGTCTGTACTAGGCCGGCCGTCAACCAAGTAACTTTCGATTAATTAGTCTTATTAGTTCCTCCAGTGGAACTCTAACTAAATAATTGGTTACGATAAATGTTATTCTGCGAACTGTAATTGGTTTTCGTCTTATTTGTTTGTTCACCGTTGATTTTCTTTTATTTCTTTGTTTGATTATTTTGGTTTTTCTATGTGTGAGCTGTTTTTGTTTGTGTGGGTATCTTTGTGATTAATAGGGCGTCGATTGCTTGCGAATTTGTCTGAGATCTTAATTTGATTTCCAGTTGTTCATTGCGGTTTTTGCAAGATTCTTTGATTAATAGTTATAATAATGAAATCTTTGATGTAACTCATTAAGTTATCTATTTACTAATGTCATCTAGATACGAGATTAAACGACTAATGTATTTTCAAGTATGTTCACTCCTTTTTTTATTTATTTTTAAATGACCCAGTGGACATTCTACATGAATATCCTCCACCCCCGGGAAGGACGAAGGGGCATGCTGGACTCCTACCGGCTTAAACCACTGGGGCGGCCATCTTCGGCACCTAAGGGTGCAACAAAAATTGTTTTGATGCTATCTTAACGGTGGTGATTCAATCTACATTGTTTTAAAGAACTAGACTTATCATACAAATTGTCAAGTTTGACTTTTAAATCAATCATTTGAGCAAGCCTGCAAATTTTTATGATACTAAGTATTTATGGTGGCCCTCATTGTAAACCTCTTACAAAGTATAGAAGCGTTGTACCAAGTATTGTTTCAGTTTATTTTCAAACGATCTTAGCAAACGGTATTGTATAAATCTTCTTCTTGAATATTTTGTGGGATGGTATTATAATTTTTCATTGCACTTTCATACAGTCCTCATCATACGCTACGCTACGGAATAATATTCTGGGGAAATTCTGCGGACAAAGATATTGATTTTAAGGCCCAAAAGAGATGTATTCGGGCTATGTTTAATTTAAAATCTACGGATAGTTGTATGCCCTTTCTTAAACAATATAAACTATTAACTTTGCCGTCACTCTATATTTTGGAAATTGCTGCGTTTGTCAAAACAAATCCCGGACTGTTTCCACGACTATCAGACACGGTAACCCGTAACAGACGTGACAATAGCAAACTTTGCTTGCACACTGCAAAAACGACTCTCATGAGGAACAGCGTTTTCTGCATGGCCCCCATAATTTATAATAACATACCACACGCTTACAAAGAATTAAATTAAATTTCGTTTAAAAAAAAGGTGCGTAATATATTAACAGACAAGTGCTATTATCACATAAATGACTTTTTAAACTTTTTGACATGTAACTGTATTTTTTTTAATGATTTACTGACTATGTGTACTGACTGCCACTATTTGACATGTATTGCTAATTTGTAGTTTTAAACTAATTATGTCGCTGAATATCATTATTACTAGATTATTTATCATAATTGACACTATTTGACATTTCTATCAGTAGTTTTAATGGGTTTCATATTGAATATTTTAATTGTATTTCTGATGACTTTTGCTAAATTACCTCAATTTTTTACGCCTCGATAGGCAAAACATGTATGTGCTTCTTTCCTTTTAACATCTTGCATGCTCAAATAGTGTGTAACGCATGTTTGACAAATAAATGATCTTTATCTTTATCATACCGGCTCAGAATACCACCACCCCATCTCCTCCTGTGGGTGTCGTAAAAGCCAACTAAGGGATTAGCCGGAGGATGGGCAGCGTCCTTCGAGTACATTGACAACTCAACTGCGATCGCCAACCCGTCTGCCAAGCGTGGCAATTAAGGCAAAACCCCCCAATGAGCCCACAACACACCCATATCGGTCATTGTGGTGATCATTGCGGGAGGCCAGTGTTCAGCAGTGGACTTGATTCGGCCGAAATGATGATGATGATGAACGTCCACCACTGAACAAAGGCTTCTCCCATAGATTTCCAGAATTGTGTCATCATATTGAGGGGAATTTGCTAGTACTCTCCACGCTTGGCAGGCGGGATGGTGAGCGCCTGAATGGTTACTGTTCCACAGAAGGGACGCTGCTGCCCGTCCCTCTGGCTTAGAGTCTCTTTAGTCGCCTTTTACGACATCCACGGGAGAAGATGGAGTGGTGCTGTATTCATTATTCGGACACCACACGGATGTCGGTCCTAAATTGTGCATATTTAATTTGCGATATGGTAGGTATAATTTCAAAAATGTTTTTTGACGTGAGCTAATATTTATTTTTAATTTGTGAAATATGGTCTGCTGCTAGTTATCATGTCTACAGTGTGCAAGAATGTGCATGCACCTTTTTTGTAGAATAAAAACCTTTTTTGCATCACTACTGTTTTCCCACAGGATAATTTCTTAATGCTAAGCGTAAATGCATAGTATGGTATCATTGCTATTTGACATCCGTAGTTCTTTGCAGATGATTTAGTGCATACGTGAATCATGATAATTTTGTTAATAAGTTCTGTATGTGAGATTTCAGAATTCTCTGGGGCAGTCGGGTATGCAGTGTCGCCACTCACATCCTGCTCACCACAAGCTGCCCTGCGGTTTGTATGCTTCTTAATTCGGATTCTCCGAATAAAAAAATATACATTTCAACTGCAAACTTATGTTTGTTGCACAATATTGAAATATTTACCAACACCATAGACTTCGTATAGGTTTTCCTGTAATCTATAGGTAAAGAGCTATTATATATATTTTTAGTAGTTTCAGAGATAAGTTGGGAGAATGGTCAATTTTCGTCAATTTTCTTAAATAACTTTTAAAATAAACATTTTAAAATTATAAAATAAATACATTTGAGAAGCTCACAACAAGCCCTTCCATTTTGTGTATCACACGGTACAGTTTGCTAAACTTTATTCTTTAATTTTCTATATTATCCCTCAAAGTTGACCCCCGTATTCAAAATAAATTTATTTCAAGTTCAAATTTCAACTTGTTGGTCCCGTACATTCAGAGCAAATTGGCTGTGACAGACGGACAGACACACAAATGATCCCATAAGGGATCCGCCATCCTTCGGACGCTCGGAACCCCAAAAATACATTATACTTATACTCTTGAATGCGTATAAAGCAAATGAATACAGAAAGCGGTATTATCACAGATATTAAAGGTAAACTTTGCTAGCAATTACCTTCACAAGGATGTACACCAAGAACGTCATTAGGTAGATCTATTCTCCTATTACTCAGCTTTTGAATACCAGACTTCTTTTGAATTTTCATCTTAATGAGCCCATACCCAAACATAAAGGAGAAAGCAAGGCATCTTGTTGATGTAAAATGAAAACCAGGCACTAATTTCTAAAATTTATTCAATGTAAGTACATGAAAGGATCTCGTTGAAAAAAAAAACCGTGGTACTATAAATTTTTGTGTTTTATACGATTTCTGTAAGTACATATTATTTGGAGTTTCACCCAAATATAAACAACAGTTACTATTGGTAGAAAAATGTATTTGGTATATACAGTATTTACAGAAAACCCTGTCCGATCTGTAAAGTTGGTATTCAGTATCGTAACGTGATCATATTTAAGTAATCTTCTTCTTAAATTCACTCTACAAAAAGAAGTATTTCTAAAAGAAAGGAATTTTTGTGTCTCACGGCTTCACCGATCGAGTCACGTGACCGACATTGTACTGCGCCGCGCGCCGGTGCATACGTTCGAATAAGCCAATTGAATGTAGGCCATTTTAAACGGAATTAGTACATTTTTTGCTTTTTATTGCAAATAGTATAACTATGGATATTTGAAAAATCGTAATTATTGTCATGTGATAGAGTATCAACATCGAATAATAAACACACTTCTTTCGGATCGGACAGGGTTAAAGATGCACGTTGTAAAGTGCTTTACTCCTTTTTTATTACTATATAACAGTTATTAAAGATTTTAAAATTTAAGATTTATACTCGTTTAGAGCTCAAATAGAATTTATAATCTTACAGTATACAATTTTGAGGTATCACAGACATTTGTGACTAAGGATTTACTAGATTTATATAATTAGCTGGTCAAATCTTGTATAATTATCGCCAAGGGTAAAATTTGTGTTTTGCAAAAAAACTTTTGGTATCCTCAAGTTTCATGCATTCCTCCTTCGGAGTTTACAACAAAAATGTTCCTGTAAATTAAAAAGAAGCTTCAGTTATGCGAAACATTCTCATTTAAGTTGTTAAGGTACCGCGCATAAAATATTCATCAACGACTGAAAATAATAAAATTATTATTTATTATAGATATAATCAGTCCTTAATTGTTCCACTGCATGTACCTTTTCTCATAATGAACAACGTTAGGCCAGTCCACCAGGCCTAGTGCGGGTTAGCAGACTACACACACCATTGAGAACACTTTGGAGCCCTCTCAGGTGTGCAGGTTTCCTCAAAATGTAAGTGACAATCACAACCTCCGGTTCAGATCCGCACTTGAATCCGAAAACTCAGAGGTGCGGGCCGGGATCGAACTCAGGCCCTCCTGTATGGATGGCAAGCGTTAAACACTGCTTTTTACTTTTGCTTTGCTTTTTACTAGCCGTGCCCCGCGGTTTCACCCGCCGTTTAATTTAAAAGAAATCGAATTATTTATTATATATATATTTATATTTATTATATATATTATTATAAATAATTTAGTCGGCATAGACAGTTGACAGAAAGAATATATATGTATATATATAGGATTTAATGGGTTTTTATTTTTTTGCGCAGAATCCTTATTCTTTTTCTAAAATAAAAGTTGAAAGTAAAGTTACTCCTAATAACATTAGCTACCTGCTAGTTAAATTGCCGGCAAAACCAGTCTTGCTTTCGGAGATTAGCCAGGAACAAACAGACAGCCAGACAGAGGGACAGACAAAAATATTGAATATATTTTTTTTGTAATAAGTACCGTATATACTTTTATATGCATTTAGTAATATGCTGTTATTTTGACATTACAAACAGACCTTCAATTTTATTTATTTGTGTATATAGAGATATACATATTAATGAAATTAATAAAAAAAATGGTAAGTAACGCATGACTTTAACGATACCCATCAGGATAAGAAAAAAAACTATAACAATAAATGAGTCTAAAGGCAAGAGAACTGTTATAAGATAAGATTTTATCAAACAAATTCTGCTAGGGAAGAAAACATCCAATTGTAAGAATTTCAGTGCCAAGTCCACACTTAGCTACTGAGTTATAATTGTTGCTTCAACAACACTATTTAGAAAGGTCACGACTCATAATGTTACAAGATATTTCCACGACAATGTCGTTTACACAATTTCCTATCGGTCCGGGAATTTAATAGCTATCACGACAATTTTTAACAAAAAATCCTTAATACATTTTTACGGAAATGAAATTTTATTCTACTTTAATGGCAACAAAAAATCTTGGAAATGATAAAACAAAAGAGACGACGACGCTGTGACCTTTAGCGCCAAAATCGAGTTAAATGTTTTATTTTTATTGTACTTTTGCTTTTGAGCATTGGGAACCTTTGTGAGAGGTGGCCAGTAAGTGCCAACAAACAAAGCCATAATGTAGTTACGAAATGATCAGATCATTGATATTTTCTTGATTGTTAATCTTAGATTCGTGTGGTGTCCGGATTAAGAATACAGCACCACTCCATCTCCTCCCGTGGATGTCGTAAAAGGTGGCTAATGGACTCCAAACCAGAGGGATGGGCAGTGGACGTATGAATGGCCGATATGATGATGATGATAATATGATACTTACAGCAATCAATAGGTAAGACACATATACTCAATTTGTCATGGAAAACGTATCCGGTCTTGCAGTCACAACTGTTGTACCGACAGCCGCTGAAGCATGTTTTGTTGACCTCCTTATAGTCGGAGCAAAAGTTGCCGCAGTGGTTGCCGCAACCGGTAGTCGCGTTGACGTCGCCGCCGCAGCTGGCTGGAAAATAAATGTAATAATTTATATATATAAATAAGCTAATGCTTTGCAATGCCTCTTTTATCAATTCAGTTTTTGTCTATATAAGATTACTATCACGCAAGTGCCAACAAGAACTGCACAAAGGTTCAACTCAATCGGATGAATGGTATATGAAAGCAAATGGAAGAAACTTTGACTTTTATATATATATAGATATGAAATAGGCATCTAACTGAAACAGATAGGGGAAGGTCGCAGAGAACTTTTAGGTACCGTCAAGATAGAACAGTTTGTTAAATATGTTATATATAAATTGTCGTCAAACAGCAGCCGGGTGGGGCATGCGGCCCGTATCTCTTAGGCGTGTTTTATAAGATCTAGCTAGCAATTAAGCTAGAATACTACTAGCAGTAACAACATTGAAAAAGAAACAAACACACTGCACTAAAAAATACAACCATTAACAGTATTCCTTTACTTTTACTTTGTAATTTTAATAACAACATAGATTCAATAACAAACCTCTAATTTCTACAAATCTATTCAGCATTCATCGATCACAAATATTACTGAACATATTAATTTAAATAGGCAAACACTGTGTTATATGATGAGATGTGGAGTATCTATGTCTTGTTATTGTCATCATCATCATATCAGCCGAAGGACGTCCACTGCTGAACAAAGGCCTTCCCTATCGATTTCCACAATGTCCGGTTACATGTCACCCACAGCCAATGACTCGCAGAGAATTTCACCAGGTCGTCTGTGCTTCGGTTTGGAAGCCGTCCCTGACGCTGCGTCTCCCGGGGTGCGGTCTCTACCTACTCAAGTACCTTTTTGCCCCAATGGCCATCAGTTCTTCGAGCAATGTCTAGCAGTTGATATCATAGAATCGATATAATGAAAGTCGTGCAACAAGAAAAGACCCCTATATTAATGTTCCGAATTGACAAGTAAGTAATATTTTATCATTGATTGCTATGTACAAATAACTTTTGACTCGACACTTCGGCTATCTTTCATAGTTTTGTGATTTCAGAATCGTTATCGATATCGAGGCATGTTCTTTTTATTACTACACGGAAATCATATTTATAGTACCAATAGGTACTTGTTTTGGGTGTTTGTAATCTATACCTATAATTCTGAAGAAACGCGTGTGGGGTAACGTTTTTAATATTATAGGAGAAAGAGGTTTTACGTATGGTTTTAGGTTTGTCTAAATATATAAATAAATAATAATTATCTAAATATCTTTATGGAATTAAATATAATGGCCACCAAATTTTCTAAATGACTAACAAATCATAGCAAGGCTCTATTACTACTTAAATACTTACTGCACATCTATTCAGTCAGACCATACTTGGTACAACAAAGTAGTTTACGGTGCGGCTCGAGTGGCCCCTGGGTCACCCCAAAGCCGCAAATGTGTTAATACACTTGGTTATTGGCAAATTCCTTTTTCAATTAAAATGGAAGTTAAATGTTTGTGGTCATTTATTATTTTTGGCAATAACAAGTATTATAATAAAACACTTTAAACGACCAGGAATGCTGTAAAGTATTCGAAACGTCAGGAAAAACAAAAATCTAAAATATACGCGATAGAATCCGATTAAAAGTGTTTTATTATAATGTGTAATACATTATTATAATAACAAGTATTTTTTCGTAAGTTATATTTTACTATATCTGGAGGTTAGTTAAACATATTCCTACATTTGTGGCGGGTAATTCCCGACAAAGAATAGCTTCTCCACCCATAGCCGTCGTCAAAGGCGACTAAGGGTTGTCAAGAGGTTGGGCAGCATTATCCTCCCGTTTGCTAATAACAACATACTGCAATCACCAATCCGCCTGCTAAGCGTGGTAATAATGGCAATATCCCTTATGACAGCTTATTGTAGTGATCATTAGGTGCAGTGAACATTTACGCCCTGCTGAGTGTTACTTCATTTATTGTACTTAGTATAACTACTCAACGTCACAGCTTTATGCTGAGTGACAACCTTTTTTTGCACGAACACGACGCACAAACTGTTGAATTTAAACTGGTAGTGTTGTATAAAAATAAATTAACTTTTTTTTTGTTATTACATTTCGCCTGGAGTCCTTTATATATTACTTTAATAATTTTGTGTTGCCAGTTGCACTTATTAAGGTCGTCCTTGTGTTTCTTTTAAATATTATGTAATTAATTTTAGTTGTGTGCGTCGTTATTGGTGCAAAATAAATGGTTATTTTTTTCTAATTAAGTAGGTAATATGTTTATGACTCGTTATAAACAGCCAAACCACAAACATGAAATTAACGTACCTACGGTAATGTTATAATTTTTTGTCGTTGGGTTTTATTTATTGGTCGTAATAATGTTATGTATGGTGCCTGGATTAAGAATGTAGCGCTACTCCGTCTCCTTCTGTGGATGACGTAAAAGGAGATTAATTCTACCTCTTAATGCCACTCATCATTTCCCCAACTCTGTTCCTTCACTACTCGACCTCATATTCGTTTCTTCTCGTGAACACGTCGCTAAGCATGGGCAATGCTCAGCAGACGAGTTTTCGTATCACGACTTAATATCCCTCTCATACAAAATTCGTCCTCCAAAGGCTAAGTCGAAAGTTCTTCTGCAACGTAATTTTGGTGGTATGAACCTTGAAAGTCTTCGAGTGGATGCCAGCAACATTGACTGGGGTTCGCTATTGAATACGGAATCGGTTGATGTTCAGATAAAAAATTTCACCACTACTCTTGTCCAATTAAACGACATACATGCTCCGGTCCGCAGAATAAAGGTCAAACATCTCCCGGCACCCTGGCTAACAAGCGAAATAAGGGTGATAATGCATAAAAAAGCTGCAGCCAAGTGCAAATATAAGCGTAGAGCTTCTGCCTTAAATTGGGAACAATTTGTTACTATCCGGAATCTCTGCAATAAGGTGTGTAGAAATGCTCAACGCCAACATATCCACAGCTCTGTTGAGAATGGAGATCCAACAAAAGTTTGGAAATTCCTAAGAACATTGGGGGTGGGCAAATCACGTCCAGATATAATTTCTAAAGATTTAAACATTGATTTACTTAATCAACATTTCTCTTCTTCCTCCAGTTGTGATAGGAATGCAAAAGCCTGTACCTTAAAATATCTTTCATCCCTACCAACCCCTAACTATTCACCATTTATTTTTAATCAATTCACTGCTTGTGATGTTAAGAAGAGTATTTTGGCTATCACGTCTAATGCGGTTGGGAGCGACTATGTGAGCCGTAATATGATCATTCCAATCCTTGATGAAGTCCTTCCAATCATCTATTTTATCCTCAATTCTTCTATATCCAGGGGTTGCTTTCCAACGGCTTGGAAAGATGCTCAAATATTTCCTTTACCTAAAAAAACTAGTCCTACATCCTTTTCTGAATACCATCCCATTTCCATATTGCCATTCCTATCTAAAGTGCTCGAACGCCTTATTTACAATCAGCTCAGCTCCTTTCTCTGCAAGAACAGCCTCCTTAATCCCCTTCAATCCGGCTTCCGTCCTGGCCATAGTACCGTCACAGCCTTGATCAATATTACGGATGACATCAGGTCAGCCATGCAGGATGGAAATCTAACGCTACTTTCACTCCTGGACTTCAGTAACGCTTTTAATATGGTAGATTTTGACATCTTGCTTGGAATTTTGTGCTCGCTTAACATATCTCCAACGGCGATTGATTGGTTTCGTAGTTACCTGTTTGGCCGTCGGCAGCGTGTTTGCATTGAAGAAACTTTTTCTTCCTGGTGCAATTTGTCTGCTGGCGTACCTCAGGGTGGCGTTTTATCTCCGTTACTCTTCGCCGTTTTTATAAATACTATCTCCAATAGACTTCTTTCATCCTACCACCTTTATGCAGATGATCTCCAAATTTATACCCATGCATCGCCTGATAAGTTGTCAGAAGCAGTGGACATCATAAATGGTGATCTCAAACAAATTAGCCAGTGGAGCAAGGCCTATGGACTCTCGGTGAATCCTTTGAAGACCCAAGTCATTGTTGTTGGCAGCTCTAGAATGACTTCAAGAGTTGGCTGGAACCCCTTACAACCGGTTCTCTTTGATCGCACCATAATTCCAGTAAGTGACAAAGTTAAGAACCTGGGAATATATATAGACAAAACCTTGTCCTGGGGACCTCAAATACAGGAAGTCAGTCGTAAATTATTCGCATCTGCGGGGTCTTTACGAAGACTACGTAACTTCCTGCCAATTTCCACCAAAACTACGCTTGCACAATCGCTTCTTCTTCCGATTCTTGACTATACCATACCATACCAGCTATCTTGATCTCACAGAGGAACAACTTGATAAACTTGAGCGACTCCAAAATTTCTGTATAAGATTTATATTTGGTTTACGCAAATATGATCATGTGTCAGAGTATCGTACTCAGCTCAAGTGGCTCCCTATACGCCTTCGTCGGAATACTCATATTCTTCATCTTCTATACAGCATCCTGTACAATCCAACAACTCCCTGCTATCTTAAAGAACGTTTCAAGTTCCTTCATAACACACATTCGAGATCCTTAAGGTCATCAGAGAATTTGACGTTGAAAATGCCAATGCATTCCACTAATTACATGGGAAAATCTTTTACAGTCCAAACTTATGGAATGTGTTGCCAGTTGGCAATTAGACGTGCTCAATCCCTAGCAATTTTTAAAAGACTAGTCAAGGAACATTATCTATCACTGTAGTTTCTCCTTTACTTCTTTTATTTATTAATTATATTTGTATATTTATATGTATCTATTATAATAATATTCATATTTTTTTATCTAAGATAATAATATTTTTTATTATATATCTATCATGTTATGTATTAACTTAAAATTATTGTTACACCGCGAACTACCCTTTTCTTTATCGCTTACAAATCTGTCCATCCCAAGGTTGTCTGGCAGAAATCGCCGTGTGCGATAAGACCGCCCTTTGTACATGTTTTTTTCTAAATTGGATCTTATTTTTGTTATTTTTGGTGTACAATAAAGAGTATTGTATTGTATAGGCAACAGCGACCCTTCTGTGGAACAGAAGCTATACTGCGTTCACCAATTGCTAAGCGTGGTGAGAACTGGCAATAGCCCTCCAAAATGAAGATACTCGGAATATAACCGTTCGTCCATGGGAGAGCTATTTGTTGAGCAGTGGATTTTGGCTGATATGGTGAGATGATTAATAATGTTTAAACTTAAATTGTCTTGAGTAATCATCATCATATCAGCCAAAAGACATCCACTGCTGAACAAAGGCATCCCCCTTAAGCAACCGCTTACATGGTTGTCATTTTAGGGGGAATTTTCCAGTAGGTACTCATAAAATTCATCCATCATGCGCTGCAGAAGCGAGGGAGTCTCACTAGAGCCCTAAATGCGTTGTTATATTGTATGCGAAGAGCGTTGCAGGCCGGCTGGGAGTAGTTGGTCCATAGAGCGCTGGCGTAAAAGCTTTGACAGTATGCCCTGAACTTGTCACTTTTACGTCATCGGTTGACCAAACACTCGCTCGTGAACTTCTGCACATAACTCACAGATACCGAGCAGTTTTCTTATCCACTGAGCGATGGGCTCAACAACAACATGTCATTAGCGTAGCTGATGTTATTAACGCAGACGCTATCCTATCTATATGACAACCAACATGGCAGTTACTGAGCCCATCGATCAGCTGATTAAAAAATAAGTTAAACGGCCTTGAAGAGGACATTCTTCCCTGTGTCACTCCATACTCTAGTGTATACTCATCCGAAAAAACATTTCCCCACGTTACAAAGTTTTTCTGATTTCTGTCCCAGAATTAAAGATATTAATCCCCTCCCCAGCTTGGCCCAGAGCCTGCTTTAGTCGCCTCAGTCAAAGGCCTCCGATAGGTCTAGGAAACAAGCATAGACAGGTGTTTTTCTGTTAACATAGTAGTTGACGGTATGTTTCAGTGTTAAGATAGAACTTTCAGCCGACAGTGTCTCACGAAAGCGAAACTGAGCGTCATTAAGCTCG
Organism: Diloba caeruleocephala; assembly: GCA_947459985.1. Classification (NCBI taxonomy): domain Eukaryota; kingdom Metazoa; phylum Arthropoda; class Insecta; order Lepidoptera; family Noctuidae; genus Diloba; species Diloba caeruleocephala. The sequence goes on along the minus strand of OX381617.1, from coordinate 8,793,526 downwards.
ATGTGCTTGTTAAGCTGTGTATCAAGTAGTCCGTTGAAGACCTTTGCAGTTACAGTCGCTAGTGAGATAAGCCTATAGTTTTTTTTTTATCATGGACGTCACCAGTAACGTTTTTCGGTATCGTTACAACAATAGTTTCCAACATCTTTGTTGGAAGGTAAGAGTGTGGCATACGAAAGAGTATCTATCATTCGTCTCATGTAAAAGAGAGTATTCATGATTCTCGCGCGGTTCGAGATAACTCTATTTTAGAGATAATCCCTCTATTTTAGGAGAGAATCGTTTTCTCGCAGAAATAGAGATAAAACGTAGAATTATGTCTATCTCTACTAACACCCGTTTTATCGACTACGTTAAAACATAATCGAGAAATTTAGAATTAACTAAAAATGTTACTGTTAATTTTTTTTACCTTCAATATACCAATTCAGTATTATGATGAGAGTTTTCTTATTTTTTTAACAACTTTTCATAGTTCCGTGAAGCAATATGACAGTTGTAATTTTTATGTCGGATCCAGAATATGAATTTATTTATTTATTTATTTGGATCTCTAACAATAAGTACACTAACACATGAACATCTTACATTTTATAACTTAAAATTAAGTGTCTCATTACTTATAAGAGAACACAGCATACACTGAAGGTTAGTTACACACAAAACTTATTTATCACAAGTGTAAAACATAATATGTATTAATCCTTATAATATCATTAATGAATTATTTTTACAATTTATTTAGATTTATGCATTTAAATTTATTATCTATTTATAGTAAGTTGAGGTCGGGTCTACCTTCATTCTCAACTTTGTGATCTTTTACAGCTGTAGGCAAAAACAGAGTTTTCTTTTTGATTAAAGATATAGATGACATTTTCCTAAATTCGTAGCATGAAACAAAACATTCTGTCAATTCGGCAGGAACAAACAATAATTTAAAAACATTTATGCAATTGACATTCTTAACCTATATTTATAAATACACAAGCCTATAATATTTATATATATTATATACACACTAAAACTAAATACATACAGACTAAATAATAAAAAAAACAAAAGATAATATATAATAAAGTTGCACTTTATGCAATTTGCTTTATATTATTAAAATTGAAAAAGCAATAACAAGTACCCTATGTTCCCATCGCGTTATTGGAGACTCATAATAACGAACTATTGAATGGAAACGGTGGCATGGTTGGTGCAGTGGCTGATACGGTCGGCTGCTGCGCACCGGGTCGTGGGTTCGATTCCCGCACGGAACAAATATTTGTACGATCTGCAGATAGTTGTTCCGGGTCTGGGTGTATTGTATGTGAAATTAATGTCTGTAAATGCACCCACGACATAGGAGAAATCGTAGTGTGGGGCAACGTTTTACAAACAAACAAAAAAACCCTCTTTACACATCAACCTAAATTTTTCTCATTATATTTTTACAATTAATGAAGTTTCTGTCCGGCACAACAGTGTAACTCAAATACTGATGTTTCAAAGTGCCAGTAATTGGGTTATTTAAAATAAAACCTTTGATTGACTGACTAATGAATGACTTAATATTATGATCGTAATATATGAGTAATATTAGAGACCGCAAACAATTTTATTTGATTTTATTTTAGGTACCTAAAGCATTACTTTACGTACCTATTTAATACCGATCCGAACGTACAACTGTGTATATATCTACCACCCACAAACCACAAACTTGACTCACTTCTAAGTTCTTATGGACTTTGGGCGATTTCCATAATTTTCTTTGTTTTACTTATTCTACCTATGCTTGATTATTTGTAATTAAAACTTCGCTAGAATTTGTCTGTATGATATCTTCATGACTGGTAAAAGCATGAAATATTGGGAAGTTTTATCATATTTTAGTTAGTTTGCTTCTTTTTTTTATAGATTTTAACTAAGTTCATCATAATCATCATGTCAGCCAAAGAACGTCCTAAACGTGCTAAACAAAGGCCTCCCATAATATTTCGTATATATTTCTCATAATAAAAATAGATTTCGACAACATGGCGCCCGCATCCAGCGACTCCCAGCGACCTTTACCAGGTCATCTGTTCATCTCGTTGTAGGCCATTTCACGTTGCGTTTGCCGGACTAGTATACACTTATAAAATGTAAATCATCCAACTTACGGCACTCCGTCTTCGGTATACATGTTCCATTAGTGTCGCGCACATGACCGTCTATGCACACACATTCCGGCCTGCATAGCGAAGTGCCTCCCCCGCACCGTATCGGGTGTCCTAAGTCCTCGCAAGTCTTGGGGCCGCAGTGCGCACATTCGACGCTTACCTCATTTTCTTTGCACACCGAACGTTTGACGACTGCAGAATGGAAAGTTAGGATTAAGTAAAAAATTTAGATAATAATTATTTCGGTTGCCATACTTACATTCATGTAATGGCGTAGGGACTTAATGTGAATGCGGGAACCCGAAAACATAGAATAGAACCCGAAACTTGGCTCACGACCCCGATTAACGTAACCGTGAAACCGCGAGTCCCAGCTAGTATGAAATTAAAACCTCCGACCTACTTGATAGTGCATACACTTACAAGGAAAAGTTAATTTAAAAGCTCCTTTAAATAAAGATGTTCATATAAAGCCGCGTTTACATTGTACGTATGTAATCGATTAAATTGTGATTTTCTGTGTGGTGTCCGCATTAAGAAGATATCGTAAAATGCGACTAAAAGGTCTCTAAGCCAGAGGGATGGGCAGCAGCGTCGCTTTTTGAAAGAGCAGCGATACTGCGCTCACCAACCCGCCTGCCAAGCGTGGTGAGTACTGGCGAATTCCCCCCAAATTACGGCATGTAACCGGTTGTTTATGGGGGAGGCCTTTGTTCAGGAGCGCTTTTGGCTGATACGAATGAAATCTATAAAATATACACGAATCGGGTGTTGCTTTAATAGATACGGCACGCTTGGTGCAGTGGCTGAAACAGTCGGCTGCTGCGCTCCGGGTCGTGGGTTCGATTCCCGCACGGAACAAATATTTGTATGATCTGCAGGTAGTTTTTCCGGGTCTGGGTGCATTGTTTGTGGAATTTGTGTATGTAAACGCACCCACGAAAAAGGAGAATTCCTAGGCAAACTTCTTAAATAAAAATGTGGAGAAATGAAATCCAAGTGCACGTGGAAGGTTGTTTTTGACACGATTGTACTATTTTTCGATTTCAATGCGACAAACGCAGTTAATATAGAACATTGTCCTAAATCGACGATGAGAGTTGGTAAAAGCAAGTAGGTCATCATAGAACGGCACCAAACGCGGCTTGTATAGACAAACATCAGCAGACTAATTGCGAAACACTGTCATTCGTATTCGGCTGCATTCTGACATTTGAACAATATTCATTGCGTTGCGTGTTCTAACAACGACTGAATGCAACCATGAATACTGTTGAACTTCAAAATTGAAATGCAAGTCAGTTTGTGTCCGGTATTCTGCGATTACCAAAACTACCTGTTTATCATTATCATAATTTCAGCCGAATGAAGTCACTGTTGGACACAGGCCTCCCCCGAAGATCGTCACAATGATCGGTCTGGGTATGTTCTGGAACGTACAATTTGCAATTTGTGTCAATAACGAAGTTCATATCAAAACTGATATATTCACAGGCCAGTTGTGTACAATAGTGTTGTATGTATTGTTGAATGGTAATGTGCTAAGTTATCGTGTTACTTGCCGTACTTGTACTTGCCGTATGGTGCCGGCTAAGAAAACCACCACCCCATCTCATCCCGTGGGTGTCGCAAAAGGCGACTATGGGATTAGCTGGCGGATGGGCAGCAGTATCCTTCAATTACATCTATAACTCAACTGCGATCGCCAAACCCTCTGCCAAGAGTGGCGATTATGGCAAAACACCCCAATGAGCACACAACACAAACCCATGCCGTTCGCTGTGGCAATCTTTGGGGATGGCTTCTGTTCAGTAGTGGACGTTTTTCGGCTGAAATGATGATGAAGTTATTGTGTATTATGGTGCTAAGTTAGTGTGTTATGATACTAACGGGTTAAAAAGTTACTGTTTACACATACGTGTAGAAATAATAATTAATAAATGAATAAAATGTTGGGAGGTTTTGCCATATTCACTAGGCAGGCGGATTGGCAATCGCAGTTGTGTTTTTAATGTATTCGAAGAATGCTGCTGCCCAGCCTTCGGCTAATCCCATAGTCACCTTTTACGGCACCCACGGAATGTGATGAATTGGCACTATTCGCAGCCGGCACTACACTGCTTATTATATGTATCTATGTATACTATAACATTATCATCCTGTATCTCATATCAGGAACGAGTTCACCACGTTAGTTCAATGTTCACCACGTTAGCTCAATGCGTGTTGGCGAACAGATAATTAAATCCAGGATTCCTCAGAGTTTCTTTACATAAAGTCAGTTATATTTTGAACTAAGGAAGTACATATGACATTAAAAGTCATATTGGTATTGGACACCACACCAGGATTGTAAACCACAAGCTTGTGCTTAAGAAACGAGTCTGTAAATCTCCGGACCACCACGACATCTAAATAAGCACATACAGAACTATTAATCAGTATATATCATAACAAAGGTCTCCGCTATAGATTTCCACAATTGTGTTATCATATTGGGGGGAATTTGTCAGTACTTACCACGCTTGGCAGGCGGGTTGTTGAGCGCATTATGGCTACTGTTCCACAGAAGGGGGACCGCTGCCCATCTCTCTGGTTTAGAGTCCCTTAGTCACCTTTTACAACATCCACGGGGGGAGATGGAGTGGTGCTATATTCATAATACGGACACCACGCGGACAAGTACAATACACATACAGTATATAAAGAATGGACAATTATCGCCATAATTTCACACGGCAGTGGCGGCACTGAATCAATACGCTGATCGCAGTATATCGTTTGTTATTATCATACGGGAGGATGTTGCTGCCCATCCTCTTGACCTTTAATCGCTTTTTACGACACCCATAGGTGGAGAGGGGTGAGCGGGATCGGGAGAGGGCTGATCCCGCACGGAGAAGGACGAGACGGCGCCGGGGCAACAACCGTCCCGGCTCCCAAGTTCAACCCGCCTGAGCCCCCTGCCGTCACTACATGGTGGGGAGCCTCGGGGGTCGCGGGCACGCAGATTGGGGAATCTGCGTTCTCACACCGAGCGCCCCCCGGGAAGACGATGGCGCGCACGTGTGCGCAGCACAACGCAAAGCGAGGCTTGGGGGGATCCTTTACAATCCTCCCCGCGAAGTGCCTGGGGAGCGACCTTTTTACAGTCGCCTTCCCTCCGCTAGAGGGGGTGACCGCTTTACAGTCATCCCCTCCGTGATGTGCCTAAAGGCGTGGCACCAATGGGCGGCTCTAGTGTGATCTTACGATCTTACGAGAACCTGGAGCCCCCCTTCGGTGCCGAAGATGACTGCTCCAGAGGTTTTAGCCGGTAGGAGTCCGGCATACCCCTTCGCCCTTCCCCGGGGTGAAGGAAGTTCCATGTAGAATTTCCACTGGACATCAATAAAAAATAAAAAAAAGGTGGAGAGGGGTGGTTTACTCTTTTCCGGGAACCACACGAACTTATGAGTGGATTGAATAGGACAGATTTGGAAACAATTTATTAGCAGGTCCATGTGGTGTCCTGATAAAAAATATGACATCTCCTGTTGTTATATTATTAATCAGGACACCACTAAGGGGCTCTAAACCAGAGAGATGGACAGCATCGTCCCTTTTGGGGGTGGCCTCCATTCTGCGCTCACTGATCCGTCTGCCAAGCGTGGTGAGTACTGGCAAGTTCCCCCGAAAATGACGTCACAAGGCATGTGACCGGTCGTTAATGGAGGAGGCCCTTATTCAGCAGTAGGTGTCATGCATGCATGATGAATTACTTGATTTTCGGCACTATTTTTAGCAAGGCATTTCTAATAGACAAGCTAATTAGTGATTGGTTCTGAGTTGAATGCGGAATGCCCCTTTACCCACTCTCCTTGAGGCACGGATGCGCGAGCGCAGGCTTTTGTGTCTGATGTCATTGTAGTAGATGATGAATAAAACACATTCAATATATAATGGATATTAAATATTTAATATCATGAAGTATATGCAATATAATCCCGGTTTCGCTCTTCTTGAGTTTTTCTTGATTGAACCCTATTTTCATCTCAGAAAGAATAGCCCCCAGGAAATAAATAATAATAATAAAACGACTCCATAATAGATAACAAAATCTTTAAATACAATAAAACATAAAGTACCTAGCAACAATAGATTTATACAAAAAATAGAGTTTAAGACAATATTACTCTGACTCGATGACTAATGACGGTATCTAATCGTTGTTCTATCCAAAAATACCTTTTAATTGATATATATATATATATATATATATATATATATATATAGCCGGTAGGATATTAGTGTTTGTATATATATATATATATATATATATAATACTGTGACTGGCCTACCGATAGAATCTTCTCGACTTTGTGATATATATGCATCCTCGACGGTCAGGTTCTATACTTCACACAGAATATTTTCTACCGGCTATATATATATACATATATATATATATATATATATATATATAGCCGGTAGGATATTGGTGTTAGTATATATATATATATATATATAATATAAGGATGCATATATATATATATATATCATACTTAAGATCCAGTATGATAAAAAATATATAAATTCAAGTATATTTTTCTTTTTCTCTGTGACTGGCCTACCGATAGAATCTTCTCGACTTTGTGATATATATGCATCCTCGACGGTCAGGTTCCCTCATAAGTATGTATTTCAAATATTTGATACGGAAAACGTGCTCGTTGGTTACGTGTTTCGTGTTCTTCCTCATAAAAATGCAACAGGAAAAATTTGCAACAGAATATTGCAGGTAAAATTTTGTACCTGTACCAGAAATGTTTTGCTATCTATTTGATTTTTAGGGTTCCGTACGTCCGAATGAATAAACGGCGGAACCGTTGTGGGATCACTCGGGTGTCTGTTCGTCTTTCCGTCTGTCACAGCCAATTTACTCCTAATCCACTGGACCAATTAATTTGGTATACATATGAATTTCTGCGACCCAAATGCGGACGTGTAATGTAAATAAATGAATTTTGAATCTTGAGTCCCATTTGGGGGAAAATTAGAAAATAAAAGAAAACCGTGTAGTATATCAAATGGAGGGACTTGTGAGGGTCTCAGTTTCTATTTATGATTTTTAAATAAATAGTTTAAAAGTAATTAAATATAACAGATGAAAATTGACCATTCCCTAACTTATCTCCGAAACTACTAAGTATTAAAGGTTTAAAAAATAGTTGTTTACTTATATATTGCAGGAAAGCCTATAAAAAGTCTGTACATGGTAAATCTGTGTAAGTATTGTGCGTACAAACTTGCATTTGCAGTTGGAATGTATCGGAGAACATGTTTTTCAACTACAATGTTAAGTTTGTTCGTAGGATAAATTATTACAAAAGACATAACCTCTTACATGTCAATCGTCGGCAGTCGTGTAGTCACCAATAGATTTTGAATTTTGTCTCGTTTTGCGGCAGTTAATGAGACAATTCAACAATAGACCATATTTCAGCAATTTCCCTCTGCAATCCATACATAATTTTTTTAGTAACCACAGACGTCGGTCAGATAAAAATAAATGGTAGCTGAAATATTCATCGTACGGAAGCCTCACCATGCGAGTTCAACTCGTACTTGGCCGGTTTTTTTCTCGTAGCGTTTATCCGGCTCTTAAGGAAGTTTATATTTTGCTTAAACTAGTGATGCGGTCACTAGCAAGCTGGCAACGATTTCATTTGCCTGTAATGTGATAGAGACTTCGCACAGAGTATTTTCTGGTAGTTAGAAGATACATTTCATGTTACACATATGAGTCACATGACACATTAGTTTGGCTTTACGTGTCGCAGGTTCGATGCCTGTACGGAACAAATGCGGATAGTTGTTGCAAGTCTGAATGGTTTATCTATGTAGGGACAGCTGGATCGGTATTATTTAAATGTTTTAGGGGATATTAATTAAGACTTCAGGCTCGGTACGGGCTAGTGCATGTGAGATTTATATATGTAAACTGTACCATAGTATGACGACCAGCAAAATGATATTTAAAAAAAAAAAACCAGTCAAGTGCGCGTTAAACTCGCGTGGAGAGGGTTCTGAAATTGCTGAATATATTGTATTTGGATTTGGTCTTGTACCAATAACTTCCGAAGAACAAACTTAACATTGTAGTTCCAAATTTGTTTTCCTATGCATTCCAACCGCAAACGTAAGTTTGTATGCATAATGTTGAAAGATTTACCATGTTATTTTAAGACCATAGACTTCTTATAGGTTTTCCTGTAATCTATAGGTAAAAGCTATTACCTTTACTTTTTTCAGGATGTTAGGCTCAGTAGTTTCCGAGATAAGGGAGGGGGGGTAAATTTTCGTCTATTTTCTTAACTAACTTTAAAAAAATACATTTTAAAATTATAAAATAAATACATTTGAGACCCTCATAACAAGCCCTTCCATTTCATATATTATAACGGTGCAGTTTGGAAAACTTTATTCTTAAATTTTCTATATTGCCTCCCAAAAAGGAACCCTATATTCAAAATTCATTTATTTACGTCACACGTTTGTGTTTGGGTTGTAAAAATCCAAATGTGTGCCAAATTTCAACTTAATCGGTCAAGTAGATTCGGAGCAAATAGGCTATGATAGACAGTTTTTGACATTCCGACGCGCCCTCTTCTTCTCTGAACGCAATCGGCTCTCGGCTTCGGGCTCGGTACGCTAATGAGTCTGCAACTGTTTGAATCTGGCTGGCACGAAAATACTTTTCATTTTAATGCCCAATACTAGTGCAGATGTTACAAATAGTTAGTATTTAAGTCCCTAAAAATAAAAAAATAAACTCCAATTAATAATTGTATTTATAGTAACAGTTAAAAACAGGTTAGACATTTATTTTAATTTTTACATATTCTACATAATAATTCTTTGTTCGAGAAGGACCAAATACCACAATAAGTATGATTTCCCAATAATTTCTTGATGATTTTTGTCTAATCTCTCATAAAATCAATAGTAGTATTGATCCTATCGAATGGTTTGCGGGCTGTCAACAATGGTCGTAAAGTTATTCGCAAACATTATGAGAAATTGTAAAATTTGCGAGAAAGTTCTATAAGATACACAACAACACCTATAGCTATGACAGTAGAGACTACCAATTATCGTTAAATTCGGATCTTTAGGACTATGCAACCGATTTTCATCGTAAATCGATCGCTAAATAATATCGAAAAAATTTGGTTGCTGTGACGATGTTTACGATAAATGCAAGTCTCTTCAGCCAAGATACCAACCAAAAGCGTTAATTATCTTAACATTCCGATGTCGGGCGTCCGTACGCTAACGAAAAACGTATTCAAAGTACGTTTAAGTTTAAGTAAGTTTTCGAAGAAAAAGATTGGCCGTTATATAATATTATACGAATAATTGTTTTTCTTTGAAAATTGTATAGAAACCATCTACACTTTAACTTCAAAACCTTTTTTTAGAAACGTATAAATAGATTTTACTGCTTCTAAGAATTGCTAATTTAATTGATTATTCAAACAGTTACGGACTCGTTAGCGTACCGAGCCCGACGCCGAGAGCCGATTGCGTTCGGAGAAGGAATGTCAAGATAATGAACGATTTTGCACGGCATCTCGGCTGTAGACGTGTAGAGAGTTGCATTCTACGTAAACATCGTTACAGTAACCGAATTTTTTCGTTATTATTTAGCGATTGTAGTTAGCAATTGTATCGTTATCTATGTCGAGACTGCAGGCTCTGGACTAGTTCTCCACAGCACAATACTGCGTTAAATTACATTGAGACATTAGTTATTTAGTCTTGTATACCCAGTAATTTCACTTGATATAGTTCTTTTCAAATCGGAACAATGCTATGTTAAACATAATGATTCTGATTGGCGGCAGAATATCTGGCACTGTGGAGGTCTACCTAGCCAAATTCTAGCAATAAGAGACCTCTAACATTAGGTAAAAAATCATACTTACTTATTACCTACCATATATACCTATTATATATTGTTAGTCGGAAACCACAAGCAAATAACACACTAGTTTTATGTATGAGAGACCTGATTAAGTTAAGAGTTTATAAACAGTGCCTACAGCAAAACCAACAGGATCACATACAAGACACAGTAAAAACCAACAGGATCACATACAAGACACAGTAAAAACCAACAGGATCACATGCAAGACACAGTAAAAACCAACAGGATCACATACAAGACACAGTAAAAACAAACAGGATCACATACAAGACACAGTAAAAACCAACAGGATCACATAAAAGACACAGTAAAAACCAACTTACCGTCACTATGTATAGCATAAACCCAATAAGTGGACACTAAAACAATCACGAAAAGATTTGACATTTTAACAAAAGGCGTCCACTACAGCCCTCGACCAGAACACGAGTGACATGACAAAACAATTTTGATTCCAGCTAGATTCTACTATGACATTCAACATTTTCCTTTTGAATGAGTAATTCATGGGATTACAGAACTGATAGGACATTTTCCTTTAAATTATGACGTGTTTCAATTTCAATTACATTGTTAAAATTGTAATTAAGTGTGAGATTGGGTTAAAGAATGATGGGCAATATGCGTGAACTCCGGCCTCTATTTTTTTTTAATCGTCATATTATTGGTATGATGGCATAACTTTCATTACAGGCTATGAAGTAACGAGCCGTCTGTTACAAGGCTCAAATGTATGTGGTTTATAAAAAGTACCTAATTAGTTAAGGACGTAAATTATGTCAATTATTAAATATTAGGTTTTTAGTTATTCAGCTATACATACGTACTTATCCATTTTCAAGATTTCCCTTTGTCTTGTTCCTAAATATTATAAACTTATAACTAAAATAAATTTAATTCCCGGACATCATTCGTTTTTGCCGGCTCAGAATAACACCACCCCATCTCCTCCCGTGGGTATCGTAAAAGTCGACTAAGGGATTAGCCGGAGGATGGGCAGCAGCGTCCTTCGAGTACATTAACAACTCAACTGCGATCGCCAACCCGTCTGCCAAGCGTGGTTATTACGGCAAAACCCCCCAAAGAGCCCTCAACACACCCATATCAGTTATGTTGTGGTAATCTTTGGGGGAGGCCTTTGTCCAGCAGTGGACTTCATTCGGCCGAAATGATGATGATGATTCGTTTTTATCGAATATACTTATTTTTTACATTTTCTCTTTCAATTCTTATTACCATTACATATTAATATTTTCTTTTGCATAAAACCTCCCTACATTCTATGGCCCTCGCAAAGTATAAAATGATCACTCAACATTTTAAATAAGAAATTACTCAAATCTGTTAGTGGTAGTTTCAATTTTGAAGGACGCTAGCGCAATTCATTCTATGTATTAGTAACTGTCTGGGTCCGAGAGGATAACTTTGTGACTTTGTGACACGTCATTTTTGCTCATCTTTTGTTTTTTTCCTTAAGACCGACGTAAAGAAATTTCTATCGACATTTGAACCACGTGGCATTTGTTCTTTTATATTTCGAGTCTAAGCGCGTGAGTATCTCTGACTGTGAGCGTCTATAATAGAACAAGAACAAGATATTCGCAGCTTTTCAATAGAAACCATTACTTTGAAAACAGTTTCCTACAACAAACAGCATAATTAACTATAACATGTATTTCAAATGCATTTATTGTTTGTTTAAACTAGCTTGGTGGTAAAACATAAAATATTACGAACAACAATCACAATATTATTAATACAATGCTAAATATTCGCAAAAATAAAAATGAAATTCGCAAATAACCGTTAAAACGCACGCTTTAATTACTTTACATTAACAAAAAGTGAATACTTATAAAAATATACATATTTTTGCGGTAGTTTACACGTGGAATGTTTTTTTTATACTAACAAACACGCACGATGTTACGTCAGGTGGTCCATAATATCTCTAAATAGTATAAAACAAAGTCGCTATCTGCCTCTGTCTGTTTCTCCGCGTACTTCCTCTAAATCACGCAACGGTTTCCACTAATAGAAAGAGCGATAAACAAGAAAGGTTTGTGTATATAATTTGAATGTGTAAAATGGCTGAACTTAGACGGTGTTTTGTCAAAAAACTGTTTTCGTACGCTTACCTGGGTAACGCTGGCTAAATATTAGGTGATATATCAAAACAATGTACGAAAAATTGTAGGTTTTAAAAAGGCCTACAGAAAAATCTGCAATAGGATGTCTTAAGGTCACTCACAATAACTATTTTTATCTATTACAGATTAGTAAAACACTATATATTGCCGTGTGGTGCCGGCTCAGAATGCCACCACCCCATCTCCTCCTGTGGGTGTCGTAAAAGTCGACTAAGGGATTAATCAGAGGATGGGCAGCAGCGTCCTTCGAGTACATTAACAACACAACTGCGATCGCCAACCCGCCTGCCAAGCGTGGCGATTACGGCAAAACCCCCCAACGAGCCCCAACACACCCATATCGGTCGTTGTGGTGTACTTTGGGGGAGGCCTGTGTCCAGCAGTGGATTTCATTCGGCGGAAATGAAAAAAAAAAATGAAAACACTATAGGTTATTTGCGAAGCTATTTTCTCCACCTCATCTTTAATCTATATTCAATTAAATATGTTAGTTACCTTGTGCATTTAATATAGATTCGAATTGTCCTTTACACTTTAACATTCAAATGAATACTTTGAGATATCATTAATTCAGAATTTTTTGGTCAAAGAATAAGCATTGCCATTCAACGTGGCAATGCTGCCTTCTTCTCGGAACATCTGCTTCTAGGAACATTATCAGCTGACAGCGATGAGGAGGTATTCTTTGACTTTTATATAAATATTATATACATAGTTATTTTTTTATGTTTAGTGTAATCATAAATAGTGTATATATATTTAGTTTTAATGTGTATAAATCCATTATGGAAATATAGATTTCTTCTTTTTGATTATTCAGGATTACATGCAACCAAAAAAATCGCTCGCATGGAAACTGGCACACCAGTTGCCATCTGCGCCACGGTCTTTAAAATAAATATCTTATATATGATATATAAAACAGAAATTCTAAAATAAATATCTTATATAAGATATATAAAATGTAGAAATTCTTATATTTGTGGTCGTGGCGAACATGAACTTAAAATGAGGTATACATACATATATGCAACACCGTTCAAAATTCGAATACACAAATTCGCAAATAGCAAACGTAAAATCCTAAAGAATCGTCTGCTGACACAATATCTCCCGGCGAAGACAGCTTCCCTTCTATTTGTCTCAATATTGTACTTTCAGCGTCTATCGGATTTCTTTTCAAAAGCCGCTCATCCCGTTTCCTTCGTGTTTATAGTTTTTGCTTGAGTTGTGAAATGTTTGAGTGCTCCTATCAATTCAAGTTTAGTTTCATCGATAATATTTGATCGCAAATTTATATCTGAAATTATGCATTCGTTGCATTTTTTATTTTGGATTTCAATATTTGCTTTGTGATTTTTAAGCTGATTTATCGATATGGATATGAAGGCCATGTGAATACGAATAGCACCAACCCATCTTATCCCGTAGGTGTCATAATAGGTGACTATGGGATTAGCCGGAGGACGGGCAGTAGCTTCCTTCGAGTACATTAACAACTCAACTGCGATCGCCAATCCGCCTGCAAGTTACGATTATAGCAAATCTCCCCAATGATATATCGTATATATTGTAATAATATATCGTAAGAAACACCAAGACAGGTATTTTCAACATTTACCGTGTCTCTGAGGTAAAACCTAAGAGTTACCGAGTGAATGCCACGAAAAAGTACTAAATTAACATTTATCATTGATCAATTCGGAATTTTACCATTAAGACTTCGTAAATCTTAGGTTTTAATGAAAAACCTTAGGATTTTATATAGTTACGCCTCAGACTGCCTCATTCATACCTACTTATATATACTGTTTTCCTAAGGTAGTTTGGAAGAGATCGCGGACAACGATAAGGCCACCTAGTGTACTGTGACTTAATTGAAAACATCTGTAATAATAGTTACAGATGTTTTCAATTAAGTTATAGTGTCCAATAAAGAGTCATCACCATCATTTAATTCGAATAAGGACACCGGCCTCCCCCAAATATCATCACAACAACCGGTCTGTCTCATTGGGGGGTTTTGCCATAATCACCACGCTTGGTAAGCGGGTTGGCGATCGCAGTTTAGTTGTTAATGTACTCGAAGGATGCTGCTGTCCATGGTCCGGCTAATATATCCATATTCACCTTTTACGATACCCACGGAATGATATCGGTTGGTGCTATTCGTAGCCAGCACCTTATGACCTTAAATAAAAATATATTGAAAACAGAGTATATCAATAAAATCAATATATCCAAATTCAAGTTTAAGTATTAAGTAATATCGACTAGAAATAAAATAGTATATGCTCATATTATAAATGTATAGTTTTCCCAATATCAATGCCATGCAAGAATTAATAGCTTTATTTTTGATTCAGGGAAATAACCTTCCATAGGAAAGCAATCTTTCTGAAATTCTAAATTCAAACAATTCCATAAATTCACAGATCGTTAGTCGTGTTTAAATCTATACAAATAAATAAAATTGAAGTGTCTGTTTGTAATGTCAAAATAACAGTTTTTTACTAAATGCATATGAAAGTATATACGGGACATATAACAAAAAACAATTTTTTATATTTTTTGTCTGTCTGTCTGTCTGTCTGTCTGTTTGTTCCGGGTAATCTCCGAAACGGCTAGACCGATTTTGACGGGACTTTCACTGGCAGATAGTTGATGTTATAAGGAATAACTTAGGCTACTTTAATATAAGAAAAATAATTAGGGTTCCGCACAAAAAAATAAAATCCCTTGAAATCCAATATATATATATATATATATTCTATGTCAAGGGTCTATGTTGAAGTACTCTAAATTCCTTTTAAATTAAACGCGGGTGAAACCGCGGGTCCCAGCTAGTTTATAATAAATATGCAAACGCCTTTCAGAATGCGGATACAGAAATTCTAAGGAATCGTCCGCTGTCACAATATCTCCGGGCGAAGTCAGCGTCCCCCTCAATTCCCTCTATTTGTCTCAATATATGTACTCTCAGCGTCTATCGGATTTCTTTTCAAATGGCTCTTATCGTGGTTTCTTCGTGTTTATAATTTTTTCTCGAGTTATGAAGTATTTGAGTGCTAATATCAATTCAATTTATGTTCTAACAATCGAATCGGATTAGGCATTGGTTGGATTTTTAAATTTGGATTTCTCGATGTGTTTTGTGTTTATTCAAGCTAATTTATCGATATGCAAGCTCCATTGGGATAACTTCGCTATCCACCCGTCTCTGGGAGCTACCTCCGATTCTCAATTACGCCTATATGTATTCTCACTGTCCACTGCTTGACTTCGGACTGTTCTAAGTTGTAAATTACTTTTCATACGCTTGCGTTTAATCCCCTATTTCACCTGAAGTTAAGCGATGACGCCGTTGACGATGGTGCACCACAACATTAATTCAATGCCGACAATCTAGCAAAACTAAATCAATTGCTATGAAAGGCACCGTCTTGAGAACTTAATTTAAGTATCCAGACTTTGTTAATGATCTTTGAAGTTTAAAACACCGATGTACTGTATTTAAAAAGTTTAAATGTACGTGATTTAGAAGTGATTTAGAAGGTACGCTATGACGCATTATTAAATTCCTAATGTTCATCATCGAGATTCTAAGAGAGAGTACTTGGATAATGTACGGAATCTTAACTGCGACATAAACCCAGCTTTGCCGTATTTTGTCCATATTCTACCTATGTTATGTGATGGTAGTTTCATTGGATATAATAAAATACAGGTAAAACATTTTTAATATAATATATATTCTTCATTACTTATGTTAACATTTGATCTTATAATATGTTTACTGCCTACTTACAATATGATTCGCTTCTTGGATATTTAAATGATATCATAATAAGCTGAAAAAAAGAAAAACACATTTAATTAATGTGACGTCATGCTAAATTACGCATATAGTAGGTACCGAGTCGCGTGCGATTACGATTGACGATTGACTGCTGCATTGTTGCAAATGTTGGTCATTTAATTTATATGTCCCAAATGTTTGCAGCCCGTATTATATGGACGAATCATAATAATAGCCACAAAGTCGTCAATCTTTGTGGAACGTTTCTCGCGTAGTTCATCAAAGTGAAGTAAACTGCAGTATTTAATTGATCTATTGAAAAATCTGTCAAAACTGTTATAGGAATGGAGCGCTCAGAGGCATGGTGGCACCAAAAATCGATTTACTCCCTAAATGCATGTATCATCTATTAATAGCTGATCCCTACAAAAAGTCGTAGATCACCAGTAATACCACGACAACCATAGGCCAGCACAGAAATCTTTGCACTACTTATGCAACGGTCAGGTAAGACGTTTGGCCGCACATTATTGCTCTATTTAAGTGTAACAGATAGTTATACAGTGTTATCTATCAGTATCAATAATTTTAGCACGCAGCAACCCTATCTCGTAATCAAGCCTACCTTTTTTTAAATTTATTTTTTATTTATGTCCAGTGGAAATTCTACATGGAACTTCCTTCACCCCGGGGAAGGGCGAAGGGGTATGCTGGACTCCTACCGGCTAAAACTACCGGAGCGGTCATCTTCGGCACCGAAGGGGGGCTCCAGGTCCTCGTAAGATCACACTAGAGCCGCCCATTGGTGCCACGCCTTTAGGCACATCTCGGAAGGGATGACTGTAAATCGGTCACCCCCTCTAGCGGGGGAAGGCGACTGTAAAAAGGTCGCCCTCCCAGGCACTTCTCGGGGAGGATTGTAAAGGATCCCCCCAAGCCTGGCTTTGCGCTGTGCTGCGCACACGGCGGCACGTGACCACGTGCGCGCCACTGTCTTCCCGGGGAATCTAGCCTGAGTGTGTGTGATTATTTTTTGTTACAAATTTATTGAACCAACTTAGATATGTCTATAAACACAGTCTTGCAGACGATCCGAGTTGCATGATATTTTCTCTAGTGAAGTATAATTAAAGTTTAAGAATGTGTTATGATATACTTACGGCAATCATCAACGTGTATACACGTGTTGCTACCATTTCTGAAGAAGTTTTCTTTACATATACATTGAGGAACGCACTTCTGTTCCTTTGTACAGGGGACTGGTGGGCAGTCTACGTCATCACAGTTCTCCAATAGGCACACTGGAGGACACTCATCATATACTTGATTTGGTCCTATGCAGGTTACTTGACCTGAAAATATGTGAAACGGAACTTTCGTATAGAATATTATTCTTAGCTAATAAACCTAAAAATAGTTTGTTCAGAATCAGTAACTGAATCGATTACACTTTCTTTTTAAAGATAAAGGAAAAGCAGATTTTATTCATTTAAACCATTTACAGGCACATAAGTGTTCATAAGAATTGTCGAGACTTTAGTTGCCACGTTCCAAGATGTAGGTTTCCTATAGAGAACAACGGGCAACTTTTTAAATCATATACAAGTTACAATATTTTATCACATTCCGTCTCTGACGCTCACCGCAGACGGTCGTGCAGTGCTCGCGCTCCCCGATCAGTGTGCCGTGTAGTGTTTTTTCGCAATCCGCCCCGTCGGATTGCAGTCACTTCATTTAAATCACGCGTTGCCTTTTTCAAGGCGACTACTGATTTTTGTTTCTTTGACCGATTAAATTCATCGCGTTTTTGTGCCCCTTCAGGGAAAAACCACTGTTTGGTGGTCCACGGCGGATACCTTACGGTGCCAACGAAGCCGAGTGGGGTGTTGACCCGGCACACCCGCCTAGCCCCATCAGGGCAAAGCAGTTAGTCGGCAGCGGACTAGGACCACCGGCCTTGGGGGCTACCCTAGTCGACCCTAGTTCGAGTCTACGTTTTCAGATTATACAGTCTCTTGCGGGCGATACCTTATCGCCCCTTGCAAAAGAGCTGTCAGGGACCCGTTTGCCCAATAAGACTGGCCACGGATGGTACTAGCTTAGGGCTCACCACAGGTACTCACACCTCCCTGCCTACACCCGGCAGGTAGGGTTTGTTACATACCCCCGGGCCCATCCAACCCGGGAGGATAGGGAATCGCGTTAATCGATTGTCTTCTACGATTTAGGCGTATTTCTGTTTTTATTGTCCCACGTCCGCCATTTTGTTTTGCAAAACAAAATGGCCGACGACGCCACGCTACTAAAAATTATTAGGGAGGTCCTCTTAAAGGACCCCTATATCGTTGCCAATTACGGCAACCTCCTTTCCCCCTTACCTGAGCCAGGCACAATAGTGCAGCCCCCCTATCCCGAACCCAAAAAAAGGGGATCAACCCCCGAAATTAATGCGGGCATTTCCTCCGCCCCTCCGGCAAAACCCCACCCCTCCAGCTCTAACGCTACCGCATCCCCTGACGCTGATATGCCCACTCTCTCAGACATTTCGGAAATGTCAGAGAGTGATGACTCTACCCCTGCGCCCCAAACCTTATCCTCCGACTCTGCCTCAGATGAGTTTCAACTCGTCAGTGGCAACCGAAAAAAGCGGGCCCGCAAGGCCAAGTCCTCCGCCCAAGCCGCTCCCGCTAAAGCCCCTAAGACGGAAGAGGCCTCGTCCTCCGCTCCGGCCTCTGCCCCTGTCCCCACGACGACCTCCTCTCAGGCCAGTCCTGCCCCCACCCCTACCCCCACAAACTCCCAACCCGCTAAGGTCCCTAAAAAGGACAGGAAACCGCCCGCCATATTTATCCAGAGCAAAGGATAAATGGAACGATGTTTCCAAGATGTGTACTGAGCTTGGTATCAACTACCTCAGTGCCCGCACCACAGCCGTCGGAGTCAAAGTGGCAGTTCCCACTGCCCAAGACTTCAAATCCCTGACCCGAGCCCTCCAAGACCGAAACGTGTATTTCCACACGTACTCTCTTGCCGAGGAACGCCCACTCCGGGTAGTCCTAAAGGGGATACCCAAAGAAATCGACACCGACTCCATAAAAGACGACCTTCTGTCGCAAAATATCCCCGTCCTGGAGGTTCACCGTATGCACGCTGGTCGCAACGGTGAAGCCTACGACATTGTCCTCGCCATATGCGAGAAGTCCACCGACAATGATCGGAAAATATTCAACATTAAAACCGTGTGCCACCTATCAGGCATAAAAATTGAGCCCCCCCACAGATATGGTCCCCCCGGACAGTGTCATCGCTGCCAACTTTACGGTCACGCGCAGCGACACTGCTACGCCAAACCTAGGCGCGTTAAGTGCCTAGGTGACCACAGTACCTCCGACTGCGATCGCCCCAAAGATCGCACGCTTTGCACAGAGCCTCCAAGTTGTGTGCTTTGCGGTGAGTCGGGTCATCCCGCGAATTATCGCGGATGCCCCAAAGCACCGCGCGCTAACAACAAGGCAGCAAAGCGCAAAGCGGCTACCCAAGCCTTCGCGGCCGCCCATTACGCCTCTCAGGCCCCTCCCACGTCCCAATGACTCAGCCCTCAAAGGCCATCGCCGTGGAACGCGCTGAATCATCAGCAAGCGTTCCCCGCCCTGAGGCCTAGTTTACTGACCCAACAGGCGACCCAAGCGTCAGCGATTCCCTCGCTGATGATGATGCCCCCCATACGGCACCGTACCTTCCCGTGCCGTACAACCAACCCGCACCACAAGTGCACTCTCAGAGGGCCGCCCCTTCCTCACCCCAATCCACACCCCATCTCAAAACCGACGACCTCTCTGTTTGCCTCGGTCTTCTCAACTCTGTCGACCCGAAGAGAGTCGCCCAAATGGCCGCAGCCATTAGGGCAAACCAGGGCCAATACGGCCTCATGCTAGTTCTCAGCGACTTCGCTGATGTTTCATCCGCCCTCCTCTCCTACCGCGTTCATCCGTAATGGATTCACAAAGTAGGTGCAGAATAAAACCCCGATCCCTTAAAATAGGCATCTTCAATGCCAACAGCATGAATGGCCAAAAAGACGACATCGCCTTATTCCTCCGCGACCACCTTATTGACATTATGTTGATACAAGAGTCCTTTTTGAAACCCTCTCACAGGAACCCTAGAATTGCAAACTATGATATAGTGCGCAACGATAGGACCCACTCCCGTGGAGGAGGCACTCTTATCTACTATAAGAGATCCCTTTATTGCATGCCCCTAGATACCCCGTCCCTTTCCAATCTAGAGGCATCTGTGTGCAGAATAGGCATGACAGGTCATCAACCGATCACTATAGTGTCGGCTTACCAATCCCCCAATGCCCAAGACGATCCAATCCAATCGGATCTCGAAGCACTCTTCGATCTAGGCGACTCCGTCATAGTGGCGGGAGATCTTAATGCCAAACATGAGTCTTGGAACTGTCTCACCCACAACCACAGAGGAAGTAAATTATACTCCCTCAGTACCCTCCTCAATTTTGACATCATCGCCCCGATGTATCCCACTCACTACCCCAGCAATGTTAATCATCGCCCGGATATACTCGACATAGCACTTCTAATGAATGTCAACCTCAAGTTGCATTCCATTGAAGTACTACAAGAGCTAGACTCCGATCACCGTCCTGTGATCCTTCATCTCACCTCCCGCTTTGGCCCCACGGACACAGGGCTACCCCCTCAGACCATTGTGACGACGGACTGGAGGAAAGTTAGGCAACGCCTCAACGACCCCTCGTCCGCTCAGTTAGATAGAATTCCCGAATGCATAACGTCAGTCGCAGACACGCTAGGCGCGATCGACTCCCTCACCGGGCATGTACAGTCCGTCGTGGACGAGTGTTCACGGCGAGTTCCTGCGATGGAAGACCATCGCATGAAACTCCCTGACGATGTACGTGCACTGATGACGGAGAAGAACGCAGCCCTTAGAGCGTACTCATCTTTTCCCAGCGAACCCAATCGCCTCTTTATGCGCCACCTGCAGCGTGCTGTCAAGGAACATATTAAGGAGTGCCGAGAGGCTAACTGGGATAAGATGTTGGGCGACTTAGAGTCAACCCACCTTGCGTTCTGGCATCTGCAACGGAAACTCAAATCCGAAACATCCAATGCTGTCCCCCCCCTCAACCGTCCCAACCAAAGGCCGGCCTTTGATGACGACGAAAAATCCGAATGCCTAGCTGACAGTCTAGAAGCGCAATGTTCCCCAAGCACTCTACCTGTAGACCAAGCTCACCTCAAAAAGGTTGACGCTGAAGTCGAACGTAGAGTAGCTATACCGCCTGCCGAGGACCCTGACGACCCCCTCCCTCCGGTCACGGCAGATGAGGTCAGAAATCTCGTGAAAAAGATTCACCCTCGCAAAGCCCCCGGCTCTGACGGTATCACCAACAAGGTGATTAAACTCTTCCCCGAACGTCTTATCGCCTTAATGACAGTCATCTTCAATGCGGCATTAAACAATAACCTCTTTCCACATACGTGGAAACAGGCCACCGTTATCGGTATTCCCAAACCCGGTAAGCCCAAGTGCGAGCCTTCCAGCTATCGCACCATAAGCCTTCTCAATTCTCTTGCGAAGATTTATGAGCGGATTATCTATTCCCGATTAAAGGATTTTGCCGATTCCAAGAAACTCATTCCCGACGAACAGTTTGGTTTTAGAACCAAACACTCGTGTGTACAACAAGTCCACCGACTAGTTGAACACATCACGTTCGGATTCTCACGCGGCATGATGACGGGAGTCCTCTTTTTCGATGTTGCGAAAGCATTTGACAAAGTCTGGCACAATGGCTTATTATATAAGTTGTATCAACTCGGAGTGCCTGACCGTCTCGTTCTCATCATACGAGACTTCTTGTCAAATCGCAGTTTCCGATATCGAATCACGGGCGCTCTCTCTTCCCCCCACCCCATTAGAGCCGGAGTCCCACAAGGATCCGTGCTAGCCCCACTATTGTTCACACTGTACACCAGTGACCTCCCCAAAAGTCCTGCTAATACGACCCAATTAGCACTCTTCGCCGATGACACGGCCATTTTCTACTCTAGTTACGTTCCCGATAGTATAACTAAGATCCTCCAAACCACAGCCAACGTCTACGGCAAATGGTTTAGGAAATGGCGGATCGAAGTTAACCCTATCAAAAGTAAAGCCGTCCTATTTTGCAAATTAGGCGACGACCACCCACGCTTCAGGGAGATCTCGATGCTGGGCCAATCGGTTCCTTGGCAACCGCACGCCAAGTATCTTGGAGTCACCCTAGACAAAAAACTGACCTTCATTCCCCACACAAAGACGGTGCGTGCCCGCGCTGCCTTTGTGCTCGGTCGCCTTCACTATCTTCTGAACGCTCGTAGTAAATTATCCCTTAGAAATAAGGTGAGAATTTACACCACATGCATTCGACCCATCATGACCTATGCCAGCCCAGTGTTCGCACACGCTGAATCATACCCACTCCGTAGATTCGAAACCCTCCAAACCCGTTTCATGCGCAAGGCCACCGGAGCGCCTCTGTACATGCGAAACGACCAACTCCATTTCGACCTTAACTTGCCGACCATCAGGCAATTTATGAAACAAGCGTCTAAACGCTATCTCGATTCTGCCCTGTCCCACCCAAATCCCCTTGTGGTATCAGCCGCCGATCACGAACCCTCCCGTATCAGTAGAGTACGCCGCCCGAGGCACGTTCTGGTCGATCCAGACGATAAAATCACGTTAGATCACATGAAGAGACTCGCGTTGTCTCGTTCACTAAACATGATGCCCGCCCCACCGACGTCGCGGAGGCCTATCGCCGCGTCACCTTCCCGTTCAAGTTAGCACTTCTCCCTCCCGTCTCTTGCTCGCGCCGGCCCGTGCCGAGCCTGTAGCTTTAAATGTCCCCTAATACAATTTAAATAATACCGATCCAGCTGTCCCCAAAACAATAGCTTGATATCCCCAGCAACGCCCTAAGCCGAGGTCCGTGTCCCGCAGGGGGCGCCCTTAGCGAAAGTTGCTTAGTTTTTAATATTTAATTTAAGCCTGGCTGGAGGCCTCTTTTGGCTTCGCCAGCAAATGACCGGTTAAGCAACCACATTTCCCAGAAATGTATGCGAGAAGCCCAACAAAAAATAAATAAATAAAAAAAACAATATTTAATGAGCACATAATTCTAGAAATCAAGATTATGTGAAAACAATGTAGGACAAAAGAGTCTAACGGCCGAATACTGAAACGCCACTTAATATTTAAATTGTACTTAATTATTTGAGATGCCAGATTTACATTACGGTAAGGTACACACGGCTACACATCAAGCTATACAAACCAGTTTACGCTGATCTCTCATCATACCAAAAGCCTACACAATGCGAGTTCATCTTATACTGGTTTCGGTAGCTTGATGTGTGTACACGATACCTACATTATAAGATATGCAAGTCAGCTGACCGCGCCAGCGACGTTGTATTGGTGCTCGAACAACGGCTCCACATAACAAACCTATGAGCGATAACACACCTGTGCGGTACGACGTATCATCGAATTTATTGTGGTTGTTAAAAACGATATCCCACACTAGGATTTCTCCTGTGTCGTGAGTACCATCAGACGTAAATCTCACATGCACAAACATCCAGACCCGAAACAACTATCTGCAAATCATACAAAATATTTCTTCCGTGCGGGGATCGAACCCGTGATAAGTAACGTAGAAACCTAAATTGCTGAGGCACTGCGCCAACCGTAGCATCAACATCTATTTGAGATGCAAATCGATACAGGTACAAATATTTGCAAAGCGTCGACACACCGCAATGTTGTGTAAGGGCCCTAACTCCCCATAACTATGTGCTTAGTAGTTTTTTTTACCGAGTCAGTTTTATTGTTTTTTTTTTTTTTTGGTTTGTTCCCTTTCATATTTAAATATAATCATTGCAATTGCATCATATTTAAGAAATAATTTGAATTTGGCAGAATGCTCTTTGAAATTCCAACATAATGACGAAATAAATACGCAATTTTTTGTTGCGATAAACTGGTACTTAGATAAAAGTTTACATTTAGGATGTTAGCTAAGAACATTCACTGACTTCAGCAGTTCTTTATACATAATATAACGATATAACGCTGATGTTAAGAATTTTGATACGTATTTAACACTAATCTCGAGCTAAACGAATTTAAATAGCGCTAATTAAACCCGAAACTGTTGCAAACTGCTTAAGTTTTTAGGTAAGTTAATCTATTTTAGCTGTATGAAGTACCTAAGTGTTGCCAGGAAACTTCAAGGAAAAAAAATATCATCTAATAAGAGTTGTTCGGGAACTCCAAAGTTGAACGAGGAAGTAGTTTGAAATGTACGAGTGTGTTCGTTTATTGAAACGTCATTCATTCGAAATCATCATTTCTCGTCATCATCATCTCTCGAGCCTTTAGAAGCAGTTTTGTCTGTATTTAAAACATTTGTGAAGTTGGTATACCTTCGCTTTATGAGTAAGCGATGCGTTGTTAATATTCAAAGTTTAATTCAGTTTCGGTTGATGTTGGCTATAAATGTCAACTATCATCAAGTGAAAGGTATTCTACGTATATTTTAAATTTTTGTATTGCAGACTAACAAGAGATAATATATCAAAAAATACATAAGCAGAAGAGTCAAAATGTCAACATTGTTGGTAACTACATGTATACTATCCCAGTAAAGAATAGACTACCCCTCTCCACCCATGGCTATCGTAAAAGGCACCCAAGGATTGGTATCAAGTGGATGAGCAGGAGCGTCCTTCCGTGTGGTAATAACAACATACCGCGTTCACTAATCCGCGTTCATTAATTTAGTAATATGACAGCTTATTGTAGTGATCACGGGTAAGCCCTTGTCTAGCCGTGGGCTTTTGCGGGCTGATATGGGTGTGTGAACTGTATTCTATCCTTTTAATTGTAATGTCTTAGATTTTCGCGATTATTACTCATTATAATAAAACACTTCTTAACGGATAAGATAGATTATCGTTTTTCCTGTTCATTCGAACACTTTGTAGGGATCGTGGTCGCAGGATGACAAAGGTGCCAGGCGTGGTTACAGATTTAAAAAAAGTTACATTATTTTACGTTATTTAAGTTATATTATGTTATATAAAAAGCTATCATATCTGCGATGTTATCCGTTTAAATGTGTTTTAATGCTTTTAATTGTTTAAATTTAAAATTTGTCACACTTACTTTCATAAGAAGCTGAAGCGTTGGATGTACTAGAGCTCTGTGCCAAAATAGCAGAAGATTGGGTGACAGGTGATGATACT
This sequence comes from Diloba caeruleocephala, assembly GCA_947459985.1. NCBI lineage: Eukaryota > Metazoa > Arthropoda > Insecta > Lepidoptera > Noctuidae > Diloba > Diloba caeruleocephala. The sequence goes on along the minus strand of OX381617.1, from coordinate 8,768,105 downwards.
CCACTTTCTAACGAAGAGGCTCCGTCTCTATTTAATAAGCCCGGTTCTTGGTACTGATGTACACTGTGGTATCTAGGTGGGTAAATGATAAGTGCTGAAAAAATATTATAAACATTTACAGCTCTTCTTCAGGTCATTATATGGGGAGGAGAAACACTCGAAACTAATATCAACTACAATATTTTATGATTCCATACAAATTAAAAGTGAAAAACATTGGTCAAAGAAATCAGTTGTTACAATTTCAAAAGTTGTCAATTCTCGAGGTCATTACATCGATTTTGATGTCAATCATTCATATAAATCACCGGAAAGTCTTTGCCTCGTTTCTGGTTATTCCACTTAATTGATTTCCAATTAGTAAAGTACTTGGAATCGGGAGTGGTTTAGTTTCCTTGTCTTAATTGAAATGCGCCACGCAATTACTAAACTTAATATGAAAAGTTGAGTGCAAGTATTGCGTTATACCAACAATGATTTACTCATCATCATCGCAGCTTTAGGCTAGATGTGGTGACGGCAGGTGGAGTAGATTCCTGAAAGAATAGTGACCGAGAGCGGGTATGTGAAGCGCCGATGGCAGGATGGGTTGATGATATTATCAAATTTGTAGGATAGACCTGGACAAGAAACAGAGAACAATAGTATAATAGGGACGATGCTTATGTCATGCAGGTGCAGGTGTTCAAAAGCTGTGGATTATTTATTGTTGATAAGAATTCTCTTTACGTTGTTTTTAGGTCCCATTGTCATTTAGGTAGCTATTACAGTAATTTATTTAACTGTTTGTACTATAATATATGTAATACAAACGAATTAACTATTTGGTATTCAACCCCAGAATTATCTAAATAAGTATTATAATTATCTCATATCAAAATATAAACAGGACCACCAGATCCTTCACTAAAACGAAAGCCACATATTTCACCTATCAATGCGATAATTAATACATACACGTGTGACATAAACGTTTTGGTATGCAAATTCCGATGCTATTTCTCACATATCCTTTCACACAGTTGCATCCAGTACGACATTTCGTCTTCTTTCCACATTTGAACGAAATAAGGATGCCCTCGCAAGTTTGTGGCGGACAGGTAATCTCGCAGTTACTCAGCTCTTCATTTGGCCCACAATGTTTGGAATCTGGTGCTGAAACAGACAAGTATAATATTTAATCTTGCTTTGAATTTCGCATATTAAAAGTGAACTTTTTAATACTAATTAGTGACTAGACGACCACATTCATTCACATGGTAGTTTGTCACGGCTGCTCATAATGATTGTAATGCTATCCAGAACTTATACACTGTGGCAAACACTGCACTACTCATCGCGAGATATTAGTTTAATAGTCTCTAATGCCAAGTAATTTCACTAGATATAGTGCTCTTCAAAATGAAATAATGTTACAACCGTGATTTAAGCAATCCTGTTTCACAGCAGAATATATGGCACTGCAGTGGTACCTGCCTAGTTGGACTCTTGCAATAAGATCCACCAGCCATCCGTAAGAACCATTTTAAGTTTAAACATTACTGCTTGGCTGCGATTATCCCGCCATGTGGTTGATGCCTACCAAACTTTTTTTATTGCTCCCCTTTGGAAATTTGTCATGAATTTCCTTCGCCCCGGGGAAGGGTGAAGGGGCATCGGAGACTTTTACCAGCTTAAACTGAAGCGGTCATCGAAAGGGGGCTCCAGATCCTCGTAAGATCACACTAGAGCCTTGGTGGCGATGTCTACCATGTTTTATTATTAATCGCCAGTGGAAATTCTACATGAACTTCCTTTGCCCCTGTCTGCCCATGCTGTTGCTCATCTGCTTGTCATAGCCTCAGATTAGTCTTCATCATAATCGTGTTTTATGTGACAAATTTAGTTGTGGTTTGTTTTTTCTTGGTAGAGTTTTTTTTTTTAATATTTTTATATTTGTATATGGGCACATAAAGACGGCTACAAGGGCGTTGTTACTCCCGAGTTGTTACTAAGTAATACCTTATAGTCGTTCAAGGAACTGAAACTCATGGCCTAACACACATAAGTATTTAGGTGAATGAAAATATCATATAAAATACTTACGACATTCTTTCTCAGAGACACAAGGACCCGTGCCATTGTCATACAGCCTAAAGTACCCAGGGTTACAAACACAGCCCGTAAAAGTGGCACAAACGGTTTCGAGCCCTATCTCAGTTCTATTGCTGCAAGTCAGTCGACAAGCTTGACTATCAACTTCTAAATGTTCATGCTTACTGCAAAGCTGAAAGCCTGAAATCAGAATCAGTGAATAATACTAGGTAAAAAAAGTCCACAAGTGTCCATTACAGGTCATATTATCAGCACATCAGCCAAAGGATATCCACTACTGAACAGAGGCCCATAGGCTTCCACATTGTGTCGACATTTTAGAGGAACTTACCATAATACTCACTACGCTTGGCAGATGGGTTGGTGAGCGCAGAATGGTTGTTGTTCCACATAAGAGATGCTGCTGCCAATACCTATAGTTTAGAGTCCTTAGTCGCCTTTAACAACATCCGCGGGAGGAGACGGAATGGTGCTATATTCTTAATCTGGACACCACACGGAACTCGAACACCACACGGAACCGTTGATTGGTTACATAGAACTGCTGAGACTTGTTTTTCTCAGTACCTAGTTCCATGGACATTACAAGTGGAAAAAATGAGACAGAACTTAATCAACGTCATTCACATAATAACCAGCTAAAAAAAATAGGACAAGCGCGAGTTGAACTCGCGTGGAGAGGGTTTCGAAATTTGCTGAATATATTGTCTATTGTTAAATTCGGTCTTGTACACACGACTACGCATCAAGCTAAAAAAATCCAGTTTACGCTGATCTCTCAACATACAGAAGGCCTATACAACGCGAGATCAGCTTATACTGGTATAGTATAGCTTGATATGTAGCCGTGTGTACCAATAACTTATCCCAAGGACAAACTTAACATCGTAGTTGAAAAACATGTTATCCTATACATTCCAACCGCAAACGTAAGTTTGTACGCACAATATTGAAAGATTTACCATGTTATTTAAAAACCATAGACTTCATAAAGGTTTACCTGTATTCTATATATGTCTATTATGTCTATTTTTTCAAAATTTTTGGCTAAGTTCGGTTAGTTAAGGGTCGGAAAGGGAACGCTAAATTTTCGTCTACTTTCTTAAATAACTTATATTTTGACCAGCCCTTCCATTTCATACAAATATACGGTACAGTTTTATTCCATAACTTTCTATATTTCCCCCCAAAAGTGACCCTCATATTCAAAATTCATTTATTTAGGTTACACCTGTTTGGGGCGCAAAAACCTTATGTGTACCAAATTTTAAGTTAATCGGTCCAGTAGATTCGAAGCAAATTGGCTGTGACAGACGGACAGACAGACAGACACACGTGTGATCCTATAAAGATTCCACCGTTCTTCCTTCGGACGTTCGGAACCCTAAAAATAGAGATACAATTTATATGACATCTTTTATTTCATTTGGTCACAACGATTGCATCAATTTTTATCGTTATATAATATATATCATCGTTGGTGCATCTGTTAGTGATCGTGTAACTTCTAAATGACTTTTCAAAAAGAAACGATTCAGGTTATATTCACGCAATATGTTTTGTCAAGATGATGACTCATAGCTATTCTAGGATCTGTGGCGCCACCTACCGGAAAGGACAGAACCATTGGACAAATTAACGATTGAATTGGTGAGAATGATCCTAATTTTCAGATTGCCTGATTATACGCAGTATTGCGTACAGTTGCGGTATAGGTACTTCGACATAGACACTTGACAAAGAATAAATGTATTGGATTTCAAGGGTTTTGTGTTTAATGCGCGGACCCCTAATTATTTTTAAAATAAAATAAAAGTTGCTTAAGTTATTCCTTATAACATCAGCTATCTGCCAAAATAGCCCCGTCCGTAAGTCCCGTCAAAATCGGTCCAGCCGTTTCGGAGATTACCCGGAACAAACAGACAGACAAGTAGTATCTACACCAGCCCCAGGTGCACCATCACGTTATTTCATACAAAACGGCTGAGCTACAGCACTCTCCAATACAATTGGGGCAGAGACCCGCTTCTAACGCGCAAAGTGACATGAATGTCCTCAAAGACAATTTGAATAGTCATTAATTATTATACTTAAGCTTATGAGCGGAAGATTATACTTTTAACTAATATTCTTTAGCAAAAAAAGCCACTTAAAGCTAAAGTACTTAAGAATTTTTAAAAGAAAAAATATTTCTATGGAATGTTTCAGAAAAACTTCCTGGGATAAATTAAAAACTCCAAAGAAAGAAATACCTGGAGAAGATTCTGACGGTTCTTTAGACGGATCATTTGAAGAAACACAAACAATTAACAAGGATAAAGAACAAATCTTGAACATAGTTGTATTTCTGTGCGATCTTCAAGATAACTAATTACAAAAAAGCAAAGTTTTTAACAGAAAGTGCCTTTTATAACATTCACATAGTTCATGCATAAATTAATTACATACAAATGTATGTCATAACAACAAACAAGTACAGCTGAACACTTGTATAAATTTGTTTATATGCCATTAGGTATAATTAATGCGATGTTTATGAAGGCAATTAATATAAATATTTAACAAAACATTTTATTTATAAAAATAGATTTTATTTTCATTACAATGCCTTTTTGTGTTTAGATATGGGTAAGCGAGTCGTGTAGCTCTGGTTACGAAGACAGTCGTCTTCGGCCCCGTAAGATCAGAGCCGCCCATTGATGCCACGCCTTTAGGCACATCTTGGAGGGGATGACTGTAAAGCGTTCACCCCCTATAGCGGAGATTGTCTGCCGCCTTGATGTAAAAAGGCCGCCCCCCAGGCACTTCTCAGGGAGGATTGTAAAGGATCCCCCCAAGTTTCGCTGTGCGCTGTGCTGTGCACACGGTGACACGTGACCACGTGCGCGCCACCGTCTTCCCGGGGGTCAATCGGTGTGAGCACGCAGACTCCCCAGTCTGCGAGCGACCCCCGAGGCCCCCCACCATGAACTGACGGCAGGGGGCTCAGGCGTGTTGGACCTGGGCGCCGGAGCGGTTGTTACCTCGGCGCCTTCTCGTCCTGCTCAGTGCGGGATCAGCCCTCTCCCGATCCCCGCTCTCGCGATGTCTCCTCCATCTCATCCCCTAGATATCGTAGATGGCCACTAAGGGAGTTTGAAATCCGGTGGTTGGAATGGTATACATTTCAAGACCAAATTCTCACTGAGGGTCGAGAGGTTAGAGTCTCGTCACAATGTGAATTTCAGTTCCTTTGTGGTGAGAGTGCCGACCAAATGTCTGTCCACCCTAATGTTGGAAGCATTTTGGCCGCGAGGTGTAGTGTTCCGGCGATTCCGTGGCCGGATAACGGACACCGAGCGATATAACGTCGACTCTGCGTGGAATGGGTGTAGTGTTTATATATTGTGTTTTGAGATTTTATATTGTATTACTCTATGGGTAATTGTTTTGTTATGTACTTATTAGATTATAAGATTTAAATGTTTTTGTGATTTTTTTTTACTATGTGTGTTAGTCGCCTGACAATAAACAAATAATAATAATTGTAAATAGAGAGACGTGTAGATAATAATAAAAATTAAGGACTTTAAGTTGACCGCACGTGGCGGGTAAACTACCAAAACTAGCATACCCAAGAAGGGTTGGTGTCAAGCAAGCGGCCGACTAAAACCCTTTTGCCAAAACCTTTACAATATGAAGTCACCGCCGCCGACCCCAAGTGACTTGCTGGGTGCAGGAAGAAGATGAAGTGGATAAGCGGAAACTGTAGCGCATGCATATTGTTTGAGCGTGGACTGTGTATTTGTGGTTCGTAATTAAAGTGGTTGTGGTTTGTACGGACAGTTTATTGACGCCTATATCGAACTAAAGTAATTTAAATACGACAGGAAGAAATGGCACTTCTACAATACTTTATAGAGAACGCGGAAGGACCGCTTTATTTCTATGTTACATACTTGGACAGTGTTGTCAGTAAAACTATTACTATAGTCAATATATAATGTAGGTTTCCTACACATATACAAAGAGATATTCTACAGAAATGTATTTATACGTAGCTCCACAGTAGGTTCTCTCCTGTAACGTGAATACAGGCTACAAACATAAATCTTACATTCACAAACTTCCAGACCTAGAACAACGATCTGTAGGCCACAATAAAAATAGAACCTGTGACCTGTAATGCAAAAAGCTAAACGCTTAGCCATTACACCAATGACCAATCGTGCTAATGATACGCATAAAATTGGTAATATATAGTACGTTGCTTTTCATCAAAACCTCAAACATTGTATACACATATTGTTTAGCACAGGTGTGGCAAATATTTATCGCAAACAAGAATCAGTGGTAAATAATAATATATAAATAGGTATGTAAGTAGTAGGTTATGCGTATAACAACCTTATATAATATACATATTAAATAGACATACAATATTGAAAGTTAATCGTTACATTTGAAAGTCATTTTGATAGAACATTTTATTTAAACAAATAAAGTTGAAAGGCATAAAATTGTTGAAAGTGAACCCAAATCATGAACCATTTAATTGATTAGATTATAACCAACCCGTATAATCTAATAATTTAATTAACCCATCTAACGTTAAACTTTTCTCATTTAAAATTGTGCTCCGGTTACAAAATTGCATAACTTGATGCAATTAAAGATGACTTGCGCTGTAAAAAATTCAACTCAGCTCTTTCAATATGAAACTTTATTATGAGAGATGGAAAGTTTTAATAATCCCAAGCGACAAGCGTCGAGGACGTCAGAATCGGGATGGTGTAACTTCATTTCACACTGGCTGGCTTTTATTCGATCATTTTTAAGGTGATAACTAAGTTTATTATTAATGTGGTCATTTATCTTGCACCTCGGAGATTACAAGTATATTCGACGGTAAGTTGCAAACTAGTTTCATTTATTATACTGTTCAGCTTTTACCATTTTCCTTGAATGGGCCATTCAAAAACGAAGTGTCCTGATTTCAAATGCTGTACCTCGAACGGCGCGAACTATGGGTAATGCCAAAAGATGGTAAGACACATTTAAGAAAGAAATAGCTATTTTTATTGAACACTAAGCAACATGTACATACTTATATATATGATATACGTAATAGATCTTCTTAAGGATTTCTTCTTCTTTCTAGTATAGGTCTTTGACGTGTTAGGTTAGGTGTTGCCGGTGATGACTTACGGCACCGAGACGTGGTCGCTCACCATGGGCCTCATAAGAAGGCTCATGATCACCCATAGGGCAAAGGAGCGGCTATGCTCAGAGTTTTCCTAAGTGATCGAATAAAAAAGCGACCGCGTATCGGAAGATGCAGCGTGGGCAGACCCCTCACGAGATGGATTGATGACCTGGTGAAGGTTGCGGGAATCCGCTGGATGCGAGTAGCGCAGAACCGATCGTTGTAGCGATCTTTGAGGGAGGCCTATATTCAGCAGTGGACGTCTTTCGGCTGTAATGATGACGTAATAGATATAAAAAGTATTAAATAAAATATTTACATGACATTGACGTATGCACCTACATAGTTACAATTCTTGCTGTACCAACAAAGGTCCTACATTCAGCTATATGTGACAGAACAGCATGGCAGCCTTGCAGTGATGGTTTTTAACGAGAGACCCAATGTCAGATGATGCTATCCAAACAGGATGGTAATAATCTTGCCAAAATCCCACCTTATTGCCTGTAGCGACTAAACGACAGTGAAAACATCAGGCCCACTGTACTGGACTTTGTTGGTAGTAAGTTAAAAGTATAGGCGTTTAATACCTATTTTATTCAGTGTTATCATTTCAAACAATTATTTTAATATATATTTAATATATTATTTCAAATAATTAACCGATCTAGCCCTTCACAGACCTCGGCTTAACATCTCTCTCCCAAAGTGATCCGATCCTAAGCCACACTCAGTGTGCCCCAGCCAAAATTTAAATCGAGGTTATTCGAGACATTTCGGTGTTTAGGCAAGGATAAACGCAAAGCGTAGGGCACGCAATAAACTGAGGTACGTCGCTGCTCAGTGAAATCTTAAAATAACGTTGGTTTGAATAATCTGACACATACAGACATAAAAAAAGTTAAATTATTGTTAAATACTGTAAAGCCTAGTCCCAGTCTAATCTTAATATTGCTAGAAGAGTTCTTTGTGAAGAATTCGACTACGGCGGTACTTCGCTCTAGTGTGATCTTACGACGACCTGGAGGCCCCCTTCGGTGCCGAAGATAACCGCTCCAGTGGTTGTAGCCGGTAAGAGTCCGGCATACCCCTTCGCCCTTCCCCAGGGTGAAGGAAGTTCCATGTAGAATTTCCACTGGACATCAATAAAAAAGGGCGGTACTTCAGCCTTTCCCATTCTATCCTCCATAACAGTAAGTGTAGTTGTATTCCAGGCGAAGACAAGGCATTTCAACATAAGCTTTAAGTCAGAAATACACCAGCAATATCTAAATTACTGATGGGCACTGTTGCTACTTATCATTACGAAGGCCAAGGAAAGCTAGCCAAAACGGCCACAAATAAAAGTGTAGCCAATATGTGGATGTGCTATTCTGAAAGTTTACGTTTTCACCCAATCACAAACTTTCGACCAGTGCTAAAATCTCTCTTCAGTAAAGTAAGTCAGAATAATCGCTTCACAATATCGGGGCTAGTAATTAGTCTCGCTTTTCGACTTTCACTCGATGTCAGAAAGAATATCATTCTTTAACTCGTGGTTGTTCGCCGTATTGAAAAATGTGACTGCCTGGTATTATCTTACTATTATTGAAAATGTGAAAGTTTGTATGTTTGAATGTTTTTGAGGGTCCATCACGCCGAAATCACAGTAAACGGATTACCTATAATGAAATTTGTCATATAAGTTAATTAGAAAAAAAACACATATATATATAATGAATCACTGAAGTCCTGCATCTGTGGGTTCCGGAAGTAGTTACATAAGTACTTACTTCCTCTAGTGGTTTTAGCCGGTAGGAGTCAGGCATATCCCTTCGCCCTACCCCGAGACGAAGGAAGTTCATAATGAATTTCCACTGGAGATCAATAAAAATAATTAATAAAGTTCCGGAAGAACTTAAACTTGCTAAACAATCGAAGTGTTGATTCGGTATGTGCATACTTTAGCGGATGAGGTGGCAGAGAGCAATTTCAAATTATATCGCACCACTTTATTTGCACTTACTATTAAGAATTTGGAACGATTTCTGTTCAAAACCGACTTCAAAAAGGAGTAATTCGATGCGTATATTTTAAAACATTTTTTTATGTACGTACACCGATTAATCTGAGTTTTGTAGACCGAATTGAGCAATTATTTTTTTGACTGGTGCAGAATACTTTCGAGTTGGTCCCATATAAATTTAATTACATTTGATTGAGTAGTTTTGTAACCAGTTTCAATAAATAGATTAATTTTACTGCGCTTATCTAGATGATGTTTTAATAGTTTCGATTCTTCTCAGATCAGAGAACCGATTTGAGTAATTCTTATTTTTAGTGTTAAATGCTGATACCAAATTGGAAAAAGTTCTTACATTTATTTACACTAAAAAGAAGCAAATAAAACTTTTTAACCAAAAAAAAATCATCATCATCATATCAGCCACAGGACGTCCACTGCTGAACAAAAGCCTCCCCTTAGATTTCCACAACGAGCAGTTACATGCAGCCCTCGTCCAACGACTCCCAGCGACCTTCACCAGGTCGTCTGTCCACCCCGTTTGAGGTCATCCCACGCTGCGTTTTCCGGTGCGCGGTCTTCATTCTAGAACCTTTGTGCCCCAGTGGCCATCAGTTCTACGAGCAATGTGCCCTGCACATTGCCACTTCAGTTTGCTAATCCTTTCAGCTATGTCGACAACTTTAGTTCTTCTACGGATCTCCTCATTTCTGATTTCAAATACCAAGTATAGCTCTCTCCATAGCTCGCTGAGTGACCTTGAGCTTTCTTATGAGGCCTATTGTGAGTGAAAAAAAATACCGACTTCAAAAACCCTACACGGTATAAAAATATTACAACCACTGAAAGGGAAAAAAAAACGTTGTTTTATGAAGTTGCGCGGGGCCAGGTATGCCGCAATCATGGTTCATGCAGACCAACGAGAAGTTGTATTTTATACCTGGCCCCGCCGTGTTAAGGATTGAGGTTATACAGCTGACCGCGCACAATGCTTGCTGCTCGAATCTCAATAATCACACGCACACACATACGCAAATACAACTGTATATAATAGAAAGAGAAAGAGAGGAAATGGTCGCTTACCGTATATAATAGAGACAGAGAAATAGAAAGAGAGGAGAAGGTCTCCTACCGTATATAATAGAAAGTGACAGATGGAAAGATAGGGAATGCTTTTTCCTTACGCGACGATTTCTGCCAGTTTACTCTATTGTAAGAGGCGAAAAAGAACCTCGTTCCAAATACAAGTTGAATTTCGTGAGTTAATAAATTCAATTGGTCGAATTTTGACCACAAGCGATACGAGTGTTATTTAAAACTTCAAGGGTATGATGTTATTAAACTATTAAATGCTTCTTTTCAACCATTCATTTAATTTTATTAAAATCAAGAAGAAAATTTAATGCCGTAAAGATATAGTATAGTATCCACTTTAGTAATTATTTAACCTAGTTTTCAACTTTCGACCAGTAAACAACCCTGTTCCGCAAAGTTAGTGAGAATGAAGGACCTAAAGCGTTGGGCTGTAAATAACAGTAACTAGGTTTGTCCACTGCGGCGGACTTTCATAGAAAGTGGGAAAGGATATTACGTCGTCATTTTTACAAGTTAGTTACAAGGTTTTTTTCAAAACTGCTAGTTTAATTGTTATTAGCCTTGACTTGTTTTAAATCACCATAATCAGCCCTTTACTATCCCACTGGAGACGAGCCTTTTCTCACGACGAGAAAGGTTAGGTTTTAGTACATCACGCTGGCGTAGTGCGGATTGACAGACTACACACACCATTGAGAACATTTTGGACCCCTCTTAGGTGTTTTTAATCAACTTCAATAAAAATATATTCTTAGTTTTCCCGCATGTTTGTACGTGGGCGATTTCTTAGAACTAATACGACCTGAATTTTATTTCTAGTAGGTTCTAGTGCTATCATAATCATCATCCTCATCACATCAGCCAAAGGATATCCACTGCTGAACAAAGGCCTCCCTCATAGATGTCTACAATTGGGTCGCCATTTTAGGAGCAATTATCTATGAGAAATCTACGAGAGGAGGATGGAGTGGTGCTATATTCTTAATAGGGACACGATACAGAACCGGAACGGTTCAAGTATATAAGGTACATAATACTATAAAGTATGACACCTTAATATCTAAAATATTTTGGTACCATTATTTATATAGACTTATATATATAATAACTGTGACAATATAAAGTCTGTTTACTATTTCATAAAAAGTTTTATTATAAATTGAGGAACGTTTGGTCTATTTTTATTGTCCCTATGTAGGTTCTAACGGCTTGACTGTAAGTACACATTTAGACCGCTATTGTAACTTTTGGATTTCATCATGTTCATTTTAAAAATATTATTGTAGTCAACATGTATAGTGGTCATATTGACGTACATGACGGCACGCTAACCGTGCATACCCCTTTGCCCTTCCCCGGGGCGAAGGAAGTTCATGTAGAATTACCACTGGACATAAAAAAGGTACATCACGGAGGAGATGACTGTAAAGTGGTCAACCCCTCTAGTGGAGGGAAGACAACCGTAAAAAGGTGCCCATCTCGGGGAGGATTGTAAAGGGTCCCGCTGTGCTATGCTACGCTCACGGCGGCACGTGACCACATGCATGCCACCGTCTTCCTGGGAGTCACTCGGTGTGAGCACGCAGACTCCCCGATTTGCGCTGTAGACCATGAAGTTTATTTCTGCAGCGCTGGATGCCTGACAGCCAGGATGATCATACAGGCGCCTTGGTGCAGTAGCTGATACAGTCAGCTGCAGCGCTCCAGGTCGCCGGCTCGACTCCCGCATGGAACAAATATTTGTATAATCTGCAGGTAGTGTTCCGGGTCTGGGTGTATTGTGTATGGAATTTGTGTCTGTAAACTGTAAACGCACCCACGACACAGGAGAAATAATAGAGTGCGGAAACGTTTAAAAAAAAACGACAAGAGGACTATATACATATATTACAATGCAAACAGGGGTAATTCTGACATTCCTTATTTACACAATGCACAACACATATAATTTTTACGTACTGAATAATAAAATGCAACCAATGTACCACAAATGAATTCAATTAATATAAATCAAATAATTATTTACAAGGCACACAATTCACATGCTAACTAATTAATTTTTTACAATAATAATGGTAACTAAAGTTTTTCACGGACTATTTTTGTTTTGATTTTGTCATAGACAAATTAAGTAGAGGCCACCTATCTAGTGAAGTACTAAATCGATAAGATAATCGATTGGTAGTCAATTACATTGATAATTTTATATGTAATCAAATTTGATATTCCTTCTTCCGTTACGTTTGTATAATTGTAACTTTGATTTCTATATAATTACTTTAAATATAATATGCTGTATAAATACATTACTAATATAAATAATACTAGATGTTTGACCGAGCTTTGCTCGGTATTTTTTTATTTTTAAATTGTGTTTTCTGGAAATTATATTTAAGTACGAATTACTAATAACTATATAAATAAATAACTATATAAATAACTTTCCGTGTGGTGTCCGGATTAAGAATATAGCACCACTCCATCTCCTCCCGTGGAGGTCGTAAAAGTCGACTAAGGGACTCTTAACCAGAGGGATGGGCAGCAGCGTCCCTTTTGCTGAGCAGTAGCAACTCTGCGCTCACCAACCCGCTTGCCAAGCGTGGTGAGTATCGGCAAATTCCCCCCAAAATGACAACACAACATAAGCACCGGCCCCCAGTTCCCGGCAGCCCCGCCATTCCTGGTCATGGTAGCGGCCACGGAAACTGCGGGGCAGGGGGTGCTAAGAATCTCCGGATGGGATCCGGCTACTACCCAAACCGAAAACTGGCCCTGGTGACATATAACACACGCACACTGAGGGCAGACGAAAAGATTGTTGAGCTGGAAGAAGAAATAGATAAGTTGCACTGGGATATCATGGGTCTATCAGAAGTCCGAAGAGAGGGGGAGGACACGATAGCGGAGGCAACTTATTTTACTACCGGGAAGGCGAACATCTGTCTCAAGGTGGTGTCGGGTTTCTCGTCCGCAGGTCCCTCATTAACAGTATAGTGGCCATCGAAAGTGTGTCGAGCAGGGTAGCGTACCTTATACTCAGAATATCCAAGAGATATTCGTTGAAGGTCATACAGGTCTACGCACCGACCTCGACACACCCAGATGATGAAGTAGAGAGTATGTATGAGGACGTAAGTAGGGCCATACATACCTCGAAGACACATTTCACTGTTGTGATGGGGGACTTCAACGCAAAACTGGGCACTCGATGCGATGGTGAGTTGAGAGTGGGGCAATTTGGATATGGGCAACGGAACCCCAGGGGACAGAGGCTGGCCGACTTTTTGGAAAAGGAGGGACTCTTTATGATGAACTCTTTCCAAAAGCCGCCTCACAGGAAGTGGACCTGGATGAGTCCCGATGGTTCCACGAGGAATGAGATTGACTTCATCATGACCAATAAAAGACAAATATTCAATGATGTCTCTGTGATCCACAGGGTGAAAACCGGTAGTGATCACCGAATGGTAAGAGGCACATTGAATATTAATCTCAAAGTTGAGAGGTCTCGTCTGATGAGGTCTACGCTCCGGCCCTCTAGTGCTCATATCCAAAACCCCGAGAGCTTTCAACTCGAACTCCAAAACCGCTTCGAGTGCCTGGAACATTGCGTATCTGTGGACGATTTAAATGGTAGGTTTGTAGAAACTGTCCAAACGGTTGGGTCTAAGTTCTTTAAAGCCCACCGTAAAGGTAGACCAAAAAAGTTCTCCGATCACACTCTCGACCTTATGGCAGAAAGACGCGCCATGACGCTGCAGTCTTCCGATGATGCTGAAGCATACCGACTGCTCAATAGACGGATATGGAAGTCCTTGTAGCACGATATCCGCACCTTTAACACTAACGGTGTTAAAGAGGCGATTGAGCGGAATCAAGGCTCCAAAGTGTTCGCAAGAGACAAGTCTATTGGGCAAAGTCGTATTATGAAGCTGAAGACCGAGAACGGCAGTGTAGCGTCGACTAAGCCAGAGGTTTTGAGAGAGATTGAGAACTTCTACCGGCAGTTATACACCTCGGTTACTATACCTACCATTGGCTCTGACAAAGACCCGCGAGCCAAACTAACCCGACACTATACCGAGGATATCCCGGACATCAGCCTGTACGAGATTAGGATGGCCTTGAAACAGCTTAAAAATAACAAGGAGACGGAATTACGACGGAGCTTCTGAAAGCGGGTGGAACACCGGTACTTAAAGTCCTTCAGAAGCTATTCCATTCCGTCTTATTCGAGGGCACAACGCCGGAAGCGTGGAACAGAGGTGAGGTGGTGCTCTTCTTCAAAAAGGGTGATAACACCCTATTGAAGAATTATAGACCCATCTCACTTCTGAGCCATGTTTATAAGCTGTTTTCAAGGGTCATCACGAATCGTCTCGAGCGCAGGTTTGATGACTTCCAGCCTCCCGAACAAGCCGGTTTCCGAAAAGGTTTCAGTACCATAGACCACATCCATACGCTGCGGCAGGTTATACAGAAGACCGAGGAGTATAATCTGCCACTATGCTTGGCGTTTGTGGACTATGAGAAAGCCTTCGATTCGATCGAAACCTGGGCAGTGCTGCAATCTCTGCAGCGGTGCCAGATTGACTATCGGTACATTGAAGTGTTGAAGTGCTTATACAGAAACGCCACCATGTCGGTCCGAGTACATGAACAGAGCACGGGGGCAATTCCATTGCAGAGAGGTGTGAGACAGGGGGACGTCATTTCCCCGAAACTGTTTACCGCTGCAATGGAGGATGCCTTCAAGCTACTGGAGTGGAAAGGATTCGGCATTAACATCAATGGCGAGTATATCACTCACCTTCGATTTGCCGATGACATCGTAGTCATGGCAGAATCGCTGCAAGAGCTCAGCACAATGCTCGATGATCTCAACAGAGTTTCCCAACAGGTGGGCCTTAAAATGAACATGGGCAAGACAAAAGTCATGTCAAATGTCCATGTCGTGCCCACCCCAATATCCGTTGGGAGCTCTGTTCTCGAAGTTGTCGACGAGTATGTCTACCTAGGACAAACTGTCCAGTTAGGTAGGTCCAACTTCGAGAAAGAGGTCAATCGTCGAATCCGACTCGGCTGGGCAGCGTTCGGGAAACTTCGCAACGTCTTTTCGTCAACAATACCGCAATGCCTCAAGACGCAAGTCTTTAACCAGTGTGTGTTACCAGTGATGACATATGGAACAGAGACGTGGTCACTCACAATGGGCCTCATAAGAAAGCTCAAGGTCATTCAGCGAACTATGGAGAGAGCTATGCTTGGTATTTCTCTACGAGATCGAATCAGAAATGAGGAGATCCGTAGAAGAACTAAAGTTGTCGACATAGCTGAAAGGATTAGTAAACTGAAGTGGCAATGGGCAGGGCACATTGCTCGTAGAACTGATAGCCGTTGGGGCACAAAAGTTCTCGAATGGAGACCGCGCACCGGAAAACGCAGCGTGGGACGACCTCCAACGAGGTGGACAGACGATCTGGTGAAGGTCGCTGGGAGTCGTTGGATGAGAGCGGCATGTGACCGCTCGTTGTGGAAATCTAAGGGGGAGGCCTTTGTTCAGCAGTGGACGTCCTGTGGCTGATATGATGGCTAATAAAATAATGAAATATGAATAATATTTTTCGATCTTACCGATAGAATAATAAAAAATATGAACTGGTTATTTAAAGAAAAAAATCATGAGTGCAATTAGTTTAATCTTATATTAGAAAAAAAAAAACACAGTTTATCAATCAATTACGTAAGTATATATATATAGTATTATTATTCGCCAATAGATGTCTGGAAGAGTCATATTTTTCAGTTGAGACTACTCAAATTTAAAGATATAAGATTAAGAAAACTTGAACTTCAATATTTTGAGTTTAGCGCCATCTATGCGGCAGTAGTGGTACCACTAAGCACTCCATTGTCTCAAAATAAGACTACATAGCTAACCTCATAAAATAGTTCTTAGAGTATGTAACAGATGCTACTTCTCCAAATTAATTTTTTTGGACAAAGTATTTAATATTGAATGTCAGTGGTAGCTAAACAAAATTATAATACTTCCATTATAATTAACTTTTATACTATAATGTGAAATAATACTTGACATTATAGTATAAAATGAACATGGTGTTATGCTCGATTATTAATATACCTGGATGACCGAGCTTTGCTCGGTATTTTCGTGTTACTTAACAACGCCATCTGCTGTTGTGTCGTTAAAGCAATTAGTTGCTCAAAAAAAATAGTATTATTATTCGCCAATAGATGCCGTGTGGTGCCGGCTCAGAATACCACCTCCCCATCTCCTCCCGTGGGTGTCGTAAAAGTCGACTAAGGGATTAGCCGGAGGATGGGCAGCAGCGTCCTTCGAATATATTAACAACTCAACTGCGATCGCCAACCCGCCTGCCAAGCGTGGCGATTATGGCAAAACCTCCCAATGTGCCCACAACACACCCATATCGGTCGATGTGGTGATCTTTGGGGGAGGCCTGTGTCCAGCAGTGGACTTCATTCGGCCGAAACGATGAGATGTCAGGAAGAGTCATATTTTTCAGTTGAGATTACTCAAACGCCTATAAAATGACATTTTCTAAAAATGATTCCTAGCTAGATCGATTTATCGCCCCCGAAACCCCCTATATACAAAATTTTATGAAAATCGTTGGAGCCGATTCCGAGATTCTAATTACAAGAATTGCTCATTTAAAGAGATAAGATATTGGTAACTGTGCGTGATTTGCGTTCTTTTATCTAAGGTCCTATCGGAAGACCAGCGCAATGCTGATATAGGAGGCTATTCTGATGTCTCACACAAGGATGTTTGCATGCTTTTTATTTTAATATGATATTTTGCAATATTATGTGTTGTTGTTTATAATTATTTTCTTGTTGTGTGCGATCAGAATAAAATTATTTCTTTCTTTCTTTCTTTCTATATATATATATATTATAGTACTAAATGAGTAAAACCGTGTTTTATTTTTATTAACGTTTTATTGAGAAATTAATTTTGTTTCTTTTTTGTGTTATGACTGGTAACACCTGTACCTTGTTTTCCCAAACTCAGGTGAAGTCAAGTTATTACTAATTTTAACCGGAAAGTTACTGCTTTAATTTCGATCAATTGACCTAATCTACTCAAATTACTCAGACTTAACCAAGTGTCATCCCATCTCCCAATAAATCTCCTAATCTCTTGGCCGACATCTTCAACTGTTTGCTAAATACAATTATTTGATTGCATAATTTAATTAATTGCTCACCAGTGGGTAATCAAATTAGATAACGGGGCAAGTTGTGTTTTTGAGTGCCACGTAATTTGTCGTAATTATAATTTTGTATCTCTTGGTGGTTCACGGTCTCGCTTTTTAAGCACCGGGTTGGAGTTCAAAACATTTTTTAATTGGTCTTCAGTGAAATATCTTCTTTAACTCGTGGCCCCGGGGTAGAGCGAAGGGGCATGCCGGACTCCTACCAGCTAAACCCACTGGAGCGGTCATCTTCGGCACTGAAGGGGCGGCTCCAGGTCCTCGTAAGATCACACGAGAAGGGAGTTCAAAACACATTCTAGATGTACAAATATAACTTTTTGAATGTCAAATGTACTTTATTAGTTAATCTAAGACACTACTGACCAGAGGTGCAATTCCTTAAGTTCAAACATCCATACATCCTTAGATACAGAATCGCAAGAACGATATAAAACCAATTTGGTATTCGCTATGACATGATTGAAGCTATTCAAGGACACGTTGCAGAAGGACAGCCATGAGGACCAGACTTAGCGATTACCAAGTTGGGTTATCACTGTTATTTCAATTCTGTATTCAAGGATGTATGGATGTTGGAGCTTTGAGAATTGCACCCCTGAACCTAACCTAATAGTCATGCTAACTCGCACTGAGCAGGCGTGGTGATGACGTTTCTTTTCTGCAGTGCGACAATCACAGATTAATGTTATTATAAGTTCGTTATTGTGCAATATACTATCCTTTAGAATAGCAAAGTTCGTCGAACTAAGTATGGGCGGTAACATCTAATAATGTGGTGTTTGATGATAAAACCCTTAATATGAGGTACGCAAAAATAGTGAACTTTATTTTAAAGTAACGTACTTTATTTTAAAGATACGTAAAGGGAAAGTCAGTACCTAGGTTCGCGGTAATTATAAAATAAGTTGTATTTTACATTTTTTGCAGTAATTAATAAGAAAAGCAGCAATGATAAATACTGGGTACATATTTCATCATTTCGGCCGAATGAATTCCACTGCTGGACTTGCCTCCTTGCCTTGGCCTCTCCCAAAGATCACCACAACGACCGATATGGGTGTGTTGTGGGCTCATTGGAGGGCTTAGCCTCATTGGAGGGTTTTGCATTTTTACATATTTGAACATCGAAAATTAAAATACCTACTGGCGTCGTGTTTCGGGTCGCTGAGTTGCCCTACAATATGGTTGAGCTAAGCGACGCTGATGCATGCGTCATGCTCGTGAACGAGTGCTGTCTGTTGCGACTGGTCAGCTTAATACAGCCATGGCAATTTAATCATAAGCTTTAAAATATCAAAATCTGGCTTGTTTATTGTTAGACTTAAGGTGATTTAGACCCTTTTCTCCTACATTGTCCTCACATAACCTTAATTTCAAGAGCAATGTATTCAAATATTGTAACAAAACAAATTTTTGATTTAAAAAGAGTAACCATGGAGTTTCTTGCCCGTTCTTCTCCATAGGAAACCTACATCTTGGAACGCGGCAACTAGAGTCTGACTATTCATGAGTGCCTGTAATTGGTTTTATATGAATAAAAATATTTTTATCTTTATCTTATCCTATCTTAAAATCTCAATGTTCAAAATATCTAAAACTTAAATATCTATTGTATTGCGTGCGGCGCGTGTTCTTTTATTGTGTGCATTTTCGTAATAAAATGACGTAAAAAGTTTTTTTTTGTGCTCGAATACTTTCGAGTACTTTTCGTCACCATTATCATAACAGCCGAATAATGTCCAATGATGGATACAGGCCAACAAGAAAAAACCTGTTGAAAAATGTGTGCTGTGTGATCATTGAAATGTTTTGCCATAATCGCCACGCTTGGCAGGCGCTGGGTGCCGTCCATCCTCCAACTGATTTCATGGTCGACTTTTATGACACCCAGGGGATGAGATGGGTTAGTGCTATTCGTACTTCGGCATACCCCTTCGCCCTTCCCTGGGGCGAAGGAAGCTTATGTAGAATTACCTCTGGACATAAAAAAGGTACATCACGGAGGGGATGACTGTAAAGCGGCCAACCCCTCTAGTGGAGGGAAGCAACCGTAAAAAGGTCTCCCAGCACTTCTTGGGGAGGATTGTAAAGGGTCCCGCTATGCTATGCTACGCTCACGGCGGTGCGTGACCACATGCGTGCCACCGTCTTTCTGGGGGTCACTCGGTGTGAGACTCCCCGATTTGCGCTACAGACCGTGAAGTTTGTTTCTGCAGTGCTGGACGCCTGACAGCCAGGATGACCATACAGGCGCACTTTATTTGACGGCACGGTTGGTGCAGTGTCTGATACAGTCGGCTGCTGCGCTCCGGGTCATAGGTTCGATTCCCATACGGAAGAAATAATAGTAGTAATATAGAAATAGTTGTTCGGGGTCTGGGTGTATTGTATGTGGAATTCATGTCTGTAAATGCACCCACTACACAGGAGAAATAGTAGTGTGAGGGCAAAGTTTAAAAAAAAGTAAAGGCCTAAGTGTAACCTTTTCCCAAAGATTTTGGTACGTTTTCATATACACCGGTATACACATAGCTTTGAATAAACTATAGCAAAACTATCTATTGAATGAATTCAATACAACATAATAAGGCGTGTGCCTGAAATTAGGTAGGCCAGGGACCAATTCCAGCCATTAAGATCATCATTCAAAAATGTAGAGCATAAAAAGCAGACATTGTTAGAATTAGATATCTAGGTTATATATATTTAAATGTATATATATAACTTAGACGAATGATATCCACAGAAACGTGCAAGCAATAATAAGTTTTAGAAAAAAAAATTGTTATTGTATACAAATATAAAGCGATTGCCGAATACATGGGTTAATTTACTGTAGCAACGTCATCACAAGTAGTCGTAGTCAAAAGACGTCTACTGCTGGGTATAGGCCTGCACCAAAATTGCTACGAAACCCGGTCTGGGTTTGCTATGTGCTAATTGGGGGTCTTCTGCCACTCAACTTGAGTGGTAGAAATATGCGAAGGACGTTGTTTCCAATCCTTCGGCTATTCCCATAACCGCCACTTACGACACCCACTCTTTCTTTTAGTATTTCTGGGGGTCCAGTTTGTCACCTGGACCCATCTTCCTGGTTCTAGCCTCTGGATGTGGCCCGCCCATCTCAATTTCAGTTTGAGTATATGTTTAATCACATCATTTGATTTAGTTATTTCCTTAATCATCATAGTTTTCACTCGGTCTCTCAGTTTTATGTTCATGAAACTACGTGCTAGTTCATTTTAACATGTTGTTGTCTTTTTGATTGATGAAGGAATTGATTGTTTACTTGCTAATGAGTGCCCAGTCAGAATTTCCTCAAAAAATGATGGACCCCGACACGAAAGCAGCAGGATAATATGTGTTAGTATTATACGGCTGTAAACGAATTTAATGTATACTGAAATTATGTTAAAATTAATTAACGCAGCGGAAATTTGATGGTGTTGACGAATTATCTCATTTTCAATTTACATTTTACTTTGTGCTTATTAATTTGGATTAATGATTAAAGTGAATTACTTTTGGGCTATGTGTTTAAATTATTAGCCGTAGCAGATTTTAAGGTTTGACCGTCTTAAGCAAATTTTCTTTTCCGATGAGCATCGTAAAACGAGGAAGACTGAAAGTAGAAGAGGCAGAGGAAGACCCAGTCTCTCCTGTAAAACAGTAACTCTGCGTTCACCAACCAAAATGATGTCACAATTACGGAAATCTATGCGCGAGCCTTTTTTCAGCAGTAGACGTTCTTTGGTTTATATGATGAAGACCCAGGTGCAGACATTGATAAAGTAAATGAAGAAGTTAATGTCGTGTCATTACAAGAGAGTTTAAACACAGATGGAGAGTGCAGAACTAACAAGAGGTGCGCTCTTAAATAAATTGAAATATTCAATACATGTGGATGTCTTGGTCTATGGTGACTAAGTGGTGAAAACTTACATCTTTAAGACCCTCATGAACGTAGTTGACTATCGAATCAACAAGATGGTCTACAGTGGTTTGTGTCAATCACTTGTGGATTATTGGATTACATTCTGGGGTGGTGCTGCCAAAACAACTATTTGAGTCAGAAAGCGATACTCAAGGTTGCTGCTAGTATTTCTATAAATTTTCCAACAGTTGAGCTATACAGGACACGTTCGTGTTGCATACTGTTCTAAGTATCCATAATATTATATCTGCATTTAGTATAGGACCTGAAACTATTGAAAGAAAAACGGCGTAAATATACTGTATGCCGATCGCTACTATTCCATACAAGTCTTTCCCACCACTATTTCTGCTACCTCAGCGAACACCTTTATAATAAATACTTTTCTCTGAATAATACTAGACCTTTTTTTTTTTTTTTTTTTTTTTTATTGATGTCCAGTGGAAATTCTACATGGAACTTCCTTCACCCCGGGGAAGGGCGAAGGGGCATGCCGGACTCCTACCGGCTAAAACCACTGGAGCGGTCATCTTCGGCACCGAAGGGGGGGCTCCAGGTCCTCGTAAGATCACACTAGAGCCGCCCATTGGTGCCACGCCTTTAGGCACATCTCGGAAGGGATGACTGTAAAGCGGTCACCCCCTCTAGCGGAGGGAAGGCGACTGTAAAAAGGTCGCCCCCCCCAGGCACTTCTCGGGGAGGATTGTAAAGGATCCCCCCAAGCCTCGCATTGCGCTGTGCTGCGCACACGGCGGCACGTGTCCACGTGCGCGCCATCGTCTTCCCGGGGGTCGCTCGGTGTGAGCACGCAGATTCCCCAATCTGCGCGCCCGCGACCCCCAAGGCCCCCCACCATGAAGTGACGGCAGGGGGCTCAGGCGTGTTGGACTTGGGAGCCGGGACGGTTGTTGCCCCGGCGCCGTCTCGTCCTTCTCCGTGCGGGATCAGCCCTCTCCCGATCCCGTTCTGCAGTCTCCTTCTGGAGCATGACGCTCTCGCAGAAGGAGACCACTGCACTCCAATTTTCATGCTCTGCCAACATAGCCGACACTACTGCCGGCAGAGAGAGATCTTGCCCGATCCGATCGACCAGGACCCGCCGCTCGGCCGCCCACGCAGGGCACTCCTCGAGCGTGTGCTGTGCGGTATCCTGGTCGCTTTCACAATGGTGGCACTGTGCCGTAACCTCGCGTCCAATTCTGTGCAGGTACGCACCGAAACAACCGTGACCGGTGAACACCTGCGACAGACGGTAGGTGACGCGCTCGCTCCTTCTGAGCCAGGCTCCGAAGAGCGGCAGGATGGCCTCAACGACGCGTTTGTTCGCGAACTGCAGCCGAAGGCGATTTCGCCACGTCTCGAGTGTGCGCCGTTGAGCCAGCCGCCTTAGCCTGTCGAACGCCCCTGGCGGCACGCTTTCGCCACACTGGCGGAGGGAGCGTGTTTGATCATAGACCCACGCATCCGTCTCCGCCATGATGTCGAAAGGCGGAAAGCGTGCCAGGAGAGTTGCCGCCTCGTAGGACACCGTCCTGTATCCCCGTGCGATCCGTATAGCCACTCTGCGCTGCAGACCGTGAAGTTTGGCTCTACAGCGCTGGACACCTGAAAACCGGGATGACCATACAGGTGCCCCGTAGAGGGCCACGGACCGCACGACGCCCCCGTAGAGACGGCGAACTTCCTCGCTCGGTCCCCCGAGATTGGGCAGCACCCGGTGTAATGCACCCACTACCCTCTCGACTCGGGGGACGAGGCGTGCGAAGTGCTCTTCGAAGCCCCAACGACTGTCCAGGGTGAGCCCCAGGTACTTCATGTACTAGCCCACCCTGATTTGCGCGTCACCAACGCTTATCCACGAACTGGGTGGTTCTCTGCTCCGCGGCAGTTTATGGAACCATAGCGCCTCGGTTTTGTGAGGCGCTATCTGCAGACCCAGAGCGTGGATTTTGGCTACGACAATTGCCACCGCTTGCTCGGCAAGCCGGATGGTTCCCTCGAAGGTCTCCCCGCCAGCCAACACAAGAGTGTCGTCAGCGTAACAAACCAAGCTGACGCCGGTGGGGAGAGCGACACGCAGGACCGCGTCGTAGGCGAGGTTCCATAAAAAGGGGCCGAGAACCGACCCCTGCGGAACCCCGCACGTAATCTCCCTCCGCTTTACGCTACCGTCCCTGCCCACATAGCGAATGTGCCTATCGCGCAGATAGGCCCCTATGATGCCCTGCAGGTAGGGGGGACACCGATGATGGACTAGTGCCCCCCTAATCGCATCCCACGGGATGGAGTTGAAGGCGTTGACGATGTCTAAACTGACCGCCAACGCCACCCCACCCCGCTGGGACACCGCCTGTTCCGACAGCGAGCGGACGCGGAGAATCGCGTCGATGGTGGACCGCCGCTGCCGGAAGCCATACTGACTTTCGGCCAGGTCGGGGCCAACTCGCGACAGGTGCTCAACGAGTCTTCGGGTAATTATTCTTTCGAATAGCTTCGAAGCCTCGTCGAGCAGGCAAATGGGACGGTATGCAGAGGGAGACTCTGCGGTCCTTCCTTCCTTCTTCAAGAGAACCAATCCGGCTTCCTTCCAGCTGGACGGGAACACACTACGACGGAGGCAACTGGTGAACAGCCGCCTCAAGCGGTCCCCAAGAGACTGCAGTGCATACACCCACGCGCGGCCCGGAATGCCGTCCGGACCCGGTGCAGTGTTGCGACTCTTCAGGCGGCCAATGGCTCGGTCCAACTCCCCTTTTGAAACCCCCAACTCCTCGGCCCATTCCGAGGCAATCGGGGTTGGAGAGGGACTAGGATGGTCCCGGACCGCCGGAAAGAGCGTTGAAAGTACTCTCTCCAGCAAATCCGGGGCCATGGTTTCGGTCACCGGGGGGACCCACGGGCGCAATTTACCCACGACCATACGGTAGGGTCTCCCCCACGGATTCCTGTCCAGTCCCTCCAGGAGTTCGCTCCAGGACCGAGCCTTCGCTTCGCGAATTGGAATAATACTAGACCTATCTGCAAACAAAAAACAACTAAACACACAAACGACGACACAAAATCATTACATTATGATGTAATAGATCTTTTTGAAATGTCTACTGATCTCATAGAAAAACTTATCATTCCAGTCCGTTACCAGTATGCTCATATTAATTAATCAATAACACCTTGTTCCATGTCCACACTTTGCATGTGTGCTTATCTGACTCGACCTGATACCTAATGTCTAATGATGCTCTCGGGCACATTCAATATTTTCACTCTCACAGAACTCTCAGGTAACCAGAAAACACATCACACACTTCATTAGCATTTGCAATGCTTGCTTCTTTTTGTACTTTTTCCGTTTTGATCTTTATCACATCATAGTGAAATAATATTGTTTGTTCCAATTTGCATGTATTTAGACCAGCCAAAGTGAAGATTGTATGCCACCAGGCCCCCATATCAGTTGACATGGGGGCCTGGTGACTAGGCTTTTTTACAAACCTCTGCTGGCACTGGCTGTCACAATGCAGTTTATATAGAGTAGCACCTAACTGGTATCCTGTGTTATTATTGTGTCTAATCCATTGTGAGAGAAATAATACATCGTAAGTCAAGGTATTTATACAGGAAATTTGATACAAGACATTAAAAGAAAAAAGACTTATATTCATTAATAATATTTTATGGAATGGGTTCTTTGTCAACTTAATAATCACATATTCAATCACCAGTCTATATGCACACTGCGCAGCGTTGTGATTTTCGTATTATTCTCTTGTGATTGTCGATTATAAACAGTCTATTAGAAGAACTGAGATTATAAGAAAAAGTACCAAAAGCCGCTGCACTAAACCTATAGAAATTGTGTCCTAGTACAAATCGTCTGCGCGATTTAAGCTTCTCGCAAACCGCCTGTGACATAATCAGCCCGCGGGAAAGTTAAACACAAAACAAAACAAGTAAGTTTCATTCCCAAAACCAACATTTGCTAATCTTCATTAGTCTAGCATGTGCCAAACTCTAATGGTAAAAGCTCGAAAAGTCGTCTTATTTTATATCAAGCCTTGCATTCACCAACTCAAGTTGGTAAATCCTAAGATTTACAAGTGAAACATAAGATTTACCATTAGTCGGGCTTATACAGTAACATATACATTTTTATTTTAAAACGTTGCCCCACACTAGAATTTCTCCTGTGCCGTGGGTGCGTTTACAGACATAAATTCCATACATAACCCATAACACCACGTTAAAACAAATTACATACATATTTAAGTAATAGTGCTATTTATCATATTGTTTTGTGCACACACTGTGATTTCTCTTGTATAGTGGCTACAGTTTACAGATGTAAATCTCACATTCAAAAACATCCATCCCACCTGGAACAAACATCGGTAGGCATTAGAAATATTTATTCTGTGCGGGGATCAAACCCGTGACCCGGAGCGTAGAAAGCTAATCGCTTCGCCACTAAGCCAAGCGTGCCGTTGAAAATATAAGAATATAATTATGTCAACATTGCATTGACACTCAATGTGTAATTCCGCAGCCCATAAATTTTTAATTAGTTATGATAGGTATGTGCCTATTCATTTTTGGTTTCTAGACGTCAACATATAGAACAGAGATCAACATATTTCATTTCTAGCTATTTTCTCCGGAACCCGAATTATAATAGAATGTGGGCTCCGCTGTTAATCTGGTGTGGGGTGCTTTGCCGTAAAACTGCGCAATTCTTAAAAACAAAATAGTATAATAATACATACTGGTATTTTTTATTCACACATTTCCCTTACATAGTGCCTCAAAAACAAGATAGTTTAATGCAGACCACGAATTATATTCCACTTCAATAGATGTCGTTGCTCAAACCGAAGCCGAAAATAGGAAAAGCGAGGAAATCTCTTGCATTTTAAACTACGCATTACCCGTCTCGCTTATGAAGCGAGCAAAATGAGCGGTTTATAATAACCGTCACAAGGGGTTAACAGACCACTATACTAGGCTGGAGAATGGCCTCATTACGCATATATACATAATTTCGTCAGTTCTGTTGAACGAAATATTTATGAAATTATTCTTTTCGAAATTTATACTTGTGGTAAAAAGACACAACACCAAGCCGAAATCTACGCATTGTGTACATTTAACTAAGTCACATTGAGCAAAAATAATTGCGAGGAAATGATTTTTATTTTTAGGTATTAATAAAACAGCAGCTACAAAGCGCGCAATGTCATACATGCTAACGACTGTGTGGTTTTAATAGTACGGGACGGGGGACGTGGAGTACATGTATAATGTTTATTAGGAAGAGTGTTCTGCAATAACATCAAAAAAGTTTGTTTTCGTGAAAAACGTGAACAAAGATTGTGGATATAGCCCAGGATTATAGTCTAGTACAAGAAAATCATTGCAATGATTGTTAAAATATTGTGTAGCTTTCGTCTTTTTCCACTCATTATTCATCATGGTCGTAAACCATAACCAGTCTTTGCAAACACCAACTTCCTCTGTAAAGCTGAACACTGTGTTTCTTTTTTAGGGTTCCGAACGTCAGAAGGAAGAAACGGCGGAACCCTTACAGGATCGCTCGTGTCTGTCCGTCTGTCACAGCCAATTTGCTCCGAATCTACTACACCGATTATGTTGAAATTTAGTAAACACATGGATTTCTGCGACCTAAACACACATATGTAACCTAAATAGATGAATTTTAAATATGGGCGTCACTTTTGGGGGCAACATATGAAATGAGGGTCTCAAATATGTTTATTTTATCATTTTAAAACATCGTTTTAAAGTTATTTAAGAACATAGACGAAAGTTGACCATTCCTTCAGTTATATCTGAAACTAATAAGCCTAAAATTTTGATTTTTTTTATTGTTACTAGCATTTTGGCAAACGTAGTGTGGGACGACCTGAAAAATGTTGCTGGGTCCAGCTGGATATGGAAAGCTGATGACCGGGTGTTGTGGCGCACGCTGAGAGAGGCCTACATCCAGCAGTGTACCGGTATAGGCTGATGATTTTACCTAAAGGTTACAGGAAATCCTGTAAGAGGTCTATAGTCTTAAAATAACAAGGTGAATCTTTTAATATTGTACGTACAAACTTACCTTTGCGGTTGGAATGTATGGGAAAACATGTTATTCAACTACGATGTTAAGTTTGTTCTTGGGATAAGTTAATGGTACAAGACCGAATTCAACAATAGACAGTATACTCAGCAATTTCGGAACCCTCTCCACGCGAATTCAAATATCACTTGTCCGGTTCTTTTTATGACTTAGCTGACTAATGAGGACGCGTCTAATGTCCAGATTAAGAATATAGCATCACTCCCCTCTCATCTCCCCTCCCGTCTTATCCCGGGGATGGTGACTAAGGGTCTTTAAACTAGAAGAATGGGCAGCAGCGTCCTTTCTGCGGAACAATAGCCATACTGCGCTCAAAAACCCGCCTAACAAGCATGATGAGTTGTGGCAAATTTCTGCCAAAATGGCGACAAAATTGCGGAATCTATGGGGGCGGCCTTTGTTCAGCAGTGGATTTCCTTTTGTGTTTTGGTTCTTCCGTCCTTTAATATGAGCATGCGGATCACTCCAAAAGTAAGCAATGATAGCCGCTCGTGCACATCTGCAACACCAGAGGAGCCGCTGAAGCGCCGTCGACCTTTAGGAGACATGCTTATACTCTTTTCTTTTAGGTCCCCATGTCGTATGTGTTTGGGACTTTTTATTTGATAGATTATATCCATTTATTGATTTGTGATGCCGGCTGCTTTGTGGTGCCGGCTCAGAATACCACCACCCCATCTCCTTCCGTGGGTGTCGTGAAAGTCGACTAAGGGATTAACCGGAGGATGGGCAGCAGCATCCTTCGAGTACATTAACAACTCAACTGCGATCGCCAACCCGTCTGCCAAGCGTGGCGATTATGGCAAAACCCCCCAATGAGCCCACAACACATCCATATCGGTCATTGTGGTGATCTTTGGGGGAGGCCTGTGTTCAGCAGTGGACTAAATTCGGCCGAAATGATGATCTATTTATTTATTTTGTTCAATTTAGTTTGAACTATTAGTTTCACGTTTACATATTAATTAAACGTGTAATAGGTTTTATTAGTAAGTATTTGTTTTATATTCTGTTTGTAAATATTGTTTCACTGGTTTCGCTTTTTATTGATTGTGGTATTTTATTATATATTTTAACACATTACATAGGAGTTGGAGTGTAGCGTTATGTGGGAAGATGGTAGCCTTAGCATATTGTTCAGCTGTTGATGTTTACGGGGCCTTATGGCCGCTGCAATTTACTGTTAAGTGGCCAAAAATTACCACGCTTGGATGATGGATCGGTGATCACAATATGTTGTTAAGAGTACACAGCAAAATACTGTTACGGACGGGACGCGCACTTTTGTATTGTCACTGTTTTTTTTAATATAACTTTTATTATTTTTTCATTCTTTCATTGTATTTTTTCATTGGCTATGTGTCATGTCCGTGTTAGATGAGACATAAATATTTGATTGATTGTCTTCCTTTGTAATAACTGCTGAATACCATACTGCTACCTACCTGTAATTATTGGTAATCATATCATACCTAGTATCGCGTCCCAGACTGTTGTTGGCACCAGATTAGGCTGGGATAGTAGTCTAATATGTTCCCTTAGTTGTAGGGGAGAAGAGTTATCCGGTGGGGGCTAAATACGCGAACCGAATCCGAACCACCAGTGCACGAGGTTGAAGGTGTTTCCTCCGTCCGTGGTTTAGCCGGTATAAGTCAAGCACCCTTCTGCCTTCCACAGGGCGGAGGATGTCTATGTAGATTATTTCACGTTAAGTTATATTTTCTATGAATTATCTAAGAATATGTTAAGTGTAAGTAGACTAAGATATAATTGCGCACATTTACGTTTTTTAAATAAAATCCAAGTGGTAAGCAAATTAAATTTGCCAAACACTTAGCAAGCGGCAGTAATTCCTAACTCAAAAGACTATAAAATAACAGTAAATTTCGTGTTCGTTTATGTCTTCCTGCGAAAAGTTAAATTCAGCTTTATTTTTAATCAAACGACTTTGTCATTGAGATCATAAAAAATCCAGTCCTCATTTTCAGGGTAAACAGTTCTTATTTACTTATGATGTTAGGCTGAACTGAAGTGAGAATTATTCTTTGAATCACAAGGTTTGGTATTGAATGTGGTGACTTAATTCTGAAGGTATTGTTTCAGTTTGATTAAGAGGAAAGGATAAATAAACAGGGGCACACCGTGGTTGATTTGATGCAAGATATACCGAATATATGGTTCAGAAGATACATGGGGCGATAGTGCTCGGTTAGTAGTTTGTCTATTTTTATGTTCGTAAAGCAATTTGTTATCGCATGACTTTCGCCAGAATCGTGTGAGCGTTTGCAACAACAAACATATTTATAGACTCCCTTTCTCACTCATCAGCATGTAAACGTTCACTATTGGACAAGAATCTCCCAATGGTTACTACAATGAGCGGTCACAGGGGATACTGTCATAAACACCACGCTTGATATCATTAATGCTCGCAGTGTGTTTTGATAAGGAAACAAGAGGATGCTGCTGCCCATCCTATTGATGTCAAACCCTAGTCGCCTTTTACAATGGCCATGGATGAATCTGAGCCACAAATCACACGGTACATTGATATTTGCTTACATGCATATTTACTGATGTTTTTATAAACAACAATCATATTTGATTTCAATGCACCGTCATGTAAATGAATGGCCGGATTCAGAATATAGTACCACTCCATCTCCTACAGCGAATGTCATAACGGGAGCGAGCCGATCCCACACAGAGAATGATCAGGATCAGGCGTGTTAGACCTGGGCACCGGGACCGTTGTTACCCCGGCGCCGTCTCCTCTTTCTTCGTGTGGGATCGGCTCTCTCCCGATCCCGCACTGCAGTCTCCTTCTGAAGCATAACGCTGTCACAGAAGGTGACCACAGCACTCTAATTTTCACGCTCTGCCAGCAAGCATATCACACTACTGCTGCCCGATCCGATCGACCAGAATCCGCTACTCAGCAGCCTACACAGGGAATGCCCGAAACATGTTTCGAGCGTATGCTGTGCGGTATCCTGCTATCACAGTGGTATCACTGTGCTATGATCCCACGTCCTATCTTGTGTAGGTACGCACCGAAATCACCGTGCCCGGTGAATACCGTTAGATGCTAGATGATGCTCAGGCTCCGAAGAGTGGCAGGACGGCCTTAACGACGCACTTGGTCTCAAACTGGATCCTCAGTTGGTGACGCCACGCAAGTGCGTTCTGCCAAACCAGCCACCTGAGCCGAATGTCCCAGGAGGCGCGCTTTCACCGCTCTGGCGGAGGGAGCGTGTCTGATCATAGACCCATCCACGCGTCCCCGTCAGGAGCCACGGTTGGTGCAGTGGCTGATACAGTCGGCTGCTGCGCTCCAGGTCGTGGGTTCGATTCCCACACGGAACAAATATTTGTTTGATCTGCAGGTAGTTGTGCCGGGTCTGGGTGTATTGTATACACACCGGCACAATTAGCGGAACAGAAAAAAAAGTGAGACTATGAGATAATAACGCATATATTTGACGAAAATGTAATTAGACACAAAATAACAAATTGATTAACATCTTTTAACAACGACTTTGAAAAGTCTTCGTTATTTTTTATTGAAAAATAAAGAAATTTGAAATAAGTGAAATTTTTAGATGATTATGAACCATCACAAAAAATAAAAAGAAGTAAGCATTAAATGATTTAACAATAAAAGTAAAGCAAAATTAATTACGAGTGTTTCCCCCTCTTGCTCTGATTACGGTTTCCATTCGTCTGGGCATGCTACAGATTATGTTATCGATGATTTCTTGAGGCAACCGCTCCCACTCCTCAAGTAATGCGTTTCCAAGTTCATTCAGATTGTTGGGGGGTGGCATTCTGGATTTAACCCTTCTTTTTAGCAAGTCCCAGACATGCTCTATCGGATTCATATCGGGGGAATTTGCTGGCCACTGCATCACCGGTATACCCACGTGGCTCAGACATGCGTGTAACGATTGTGCACTATGAGCACGAGCATTATCTTGCATTAGAATAAAGTCGTCACCAATAAATGGGGCAAATGGTACAACATGTTCTTCTAAAATGTCTCTGATGTATCGATCTGCTGTCATGGTCCCTCCTGTGACTATCACTAACTCCGTGCGAGCTCCCAAACATATCCCTCCCCAAACCATAATCGAGCCGCCACCATAAGCCACTGTGTGTTCAAAATTAGACTGTATGTGGCGTTCTCCTTTGCGTCTCCATATTCGCTGTCTCCCATCGATCTGTTTTAAAAGAACTCTGTACTCATCAGTAAAGAGAACCTGCTGCCATTCGTTCAAATCCCAATGACGATGTTCTCGCGCATAGCTTAATCGGTTTACGCGGTGACGTCTCTCAAGTTTTGGGCCTTTGGCAGGTATATACGACCCTAAACCAACTTCTTCAAATCTCCTGCGAACTGTACGCTCACTTACTCGTACTCCTCGAACGTCTTCCAGTTCATTTCGAGCTTGTACAGCCGTTAATCGCGTATTCCTACGAACTCCAAGTTGTAAAAAACTGTCATGTCGCCTCGATGTACATCTTTTTCTACCTTGACCCCTCCTCCTCACAAGAGAATTAGACGATCTGTACCGCTGGATGCTGCGATGAATCGTTGATACTGGTCGACGAAGCCTTGAGGCAATCGATCTGTAGGTATGGCCATTTCTTCTCATTTCATCAGCCCTAATGATTTCCAGTGATGTTAAGTCAGGCATAATAAAGAGCTTTTAATTAACAAAATTGCCTATAGAATAACAAATTTATAAAAAACCATTAAGTGCAATTTTTCAAAAAAATTACAATTACGTAGTTATTACTCGAACAAGTTGACAAAACGTATTGTTCGGGAAAATAAAACAAATGAATGAAAAAAGTGTATGTCATCTAATTTTCAATTTTCAAATTTGACAATAAATTAAAAAAATATCATAACTGGCCAGTTCCTCAAGTAAAAGATTTTAAAATCCTGCTTTTTTTGTGTTCCGCTAATTGTGCCGGTGTGTATATGTGGAATTCATGTCTGTAAGCGCACCCACGACACGGGAGAAATCCTAGTGTGGGGCAACGATTAAAAAAAAAGAAAAATATAGATATCGAAAGGCTGAAAGTTCGCCAGGAGAGTTGCCGCCTCGTACGACACTATTTCGTATCCTCGTATGATCCGCATAGCCAGTTTGCGCTGTAGACCGTGAAGTTTGGCTGCGCTGTTTTTGAGATCCTAGAGTACCCTTTGGTGCCAAAGATGACCACTCAGGTGGTTAGTTGGTAAAGCTCAAACATATCCCTCGGCCCTTCCTCGAGGTGGAGGAAGTCCATGGTGGATTGGATTCCAATGGGTGAAAAAAAGGTTTTTGATACAAGCCAGGTAGAGAGAAACGTTCTAGAATAGAATATAACGCTAAACTGATTTATAAAAGTTAACAATAATTTACATCTACTCGTATCAACAGTTTTTTATTTTATACTCTGCCCTGCTCTAGCATTTCTCCCACGTTGTAGGTACAGTCAATAGACTAATTTCTACATGCAAAAATACCCAGGTCTGAAACAACTGCCTATAGGCCTTACAAATATTTATGGGCCACTGTCACTGTGCCAACCATGCGGTTACTTGTTCATCATTTAGAATTTACCACAAAAGCACAGCTAATCACATATTTTTTGAAAATTAAGATTTAATTTATTACTTGGCCATATTTACATCACAGGAAGTAGTAGTGGTTTATTTATAGCTGATACTAACAGCACTTCCCAATAGATAGTCGATTATGAAAACTCACAAAATATGATTAGCAACTAGTTTGCTGTTAGTACATAAGAAGTAAAATGATGAGTCGTTCCCTAAGTAATTGAATTATCCCACTTTGCAGGACATAGCTCTACTCTGATACGGTACTGAAATGCCCAGTTCCTATACATGAAAACTCAATCGATGTTTTAAATAATTTTAGAAAGACTGTTAAACATGCCATACCGGTTATTATAGTAAACAATATATGCTGGAGTTGCTAGGTAAAAGGTGCTACTTACAGATTGGAGTTGCTACTATTCTAAGTTATGGAGCCTTCTAATGCTTTTTTAAAACAAGGGTATGTACCTGTATATATAATCCATAGCGGCTGATGGTGGGGGTCGGTGCGGAGGCAAGCACGGGCTTGGGTGCTGGCAGAATATAGGCGAAGGGCATGCATGGTGCCGCAATAGGGGTGGCCATCAGCGAGGGAATTGCTGAGGCTCGAGTAGCCTGACGGATCATTAATTGAGGCCTCAGGGCAGGGAACACCTGCTGATGGTTCAGCGCGTTCCATGGGTATGACTTTTGAGGGTCAAGACGAATGTGGGCAGAGGCTAGGGTAGGGGAGGCTGTGAAGGCTTGGGTGGCCATTTTGCGCTTGTTCTAATTATGGTTGGTGCGCGGGGCTTTCTTGTAGCCGCGATAATTAGAAAGGTGAGCGAAAACCCCTCACAGTACACAACTAGGCGGCATAAGCAAAGGGAGCGATCTATAGACCGAGGACCGCAACCACGAGATGTGACCAGAGCTGAAAATGACCGCTCCAGTGGTTTAGCACGAAGGAGTCCGGCATACCCCTTCGCCCTACCCTGGGGCGAAGGAAGTTCGAGTAGAATTTCCACATCGACCGACAAGTACGAGTAGATTACGACTGTGTGCATAACGTGGAAGCTAACGTTGTCCCGTAAGTCTAAGCTGCCAAGCCCATGTTCATTTCCCAAATTAAAGTTAATTACACAACCCTCGAACAAAAACCGCGTACAAAGAAGGACAGCTACGACTGCTACGTGTATTATTACAAGGCAGGAATATAGTTACAGCTTACTTCTCCTTTTCAGAAAATAACGATATTACATTTCAGTATACCGGGACGAAATAAAAAGTTCCCTCTGTTATCTACGGTGCCGAAACAGATGCGGCTCTTAGTCTCTAATTTAAGGCACGTACTAAGTATGTGTAAATATTTCTTATCCTTCCTCAACAACAGCCAAATTTTTGTAATGAGTATTTTAATGTAATAATCCTAAAAGTCAAGCTCTCGTATTTCATACAACCCTTGATCATATTGTCATTATTTAATTTCAGCCAAACATTGTGGCCACTATATCCGTGTGGTGTTCGGATTAGCCACTCCATCATCTCCCGTGGATGTCTTAAAAAGCGACTAAGGGACCCTACCAAAGGGATGGGCAGCGGCGTCCCTTTGTGGAACAGTAGCCATACTGCGCTAACCAACCTGCCTGCCAACCATGGTAAGTATTGGCAAATTCTCCCCAAAATTTTGAAACAATTGTGGGTCTCCACCTCGTTGTCGGAGTGTGCCGAGGTCGGCGCGTATACCTGTATGACTTTCAACGAATATCGTTCGGTTATTCTCAGTATAAGGTACGCTACCCTAGCCGACACATTCTCAATCTTCACCACGTTATTCACGAGGGACTTGTGGACGATAATCCCGGAATCAGACCTTTTGAATTGATTCAAAAGCATACTGGACTTAGTAATTTCATTGTAATATCAACATTATCACCACAATCACTATGGCTACTAGATTCCACATAACATAAATATATCTTTGAGATATATTGCAGACAGGTTAGCACTACATCGTAGTAATTTACCATGTAATTTATCATTTGGTTCTTTCTTCAGCACAGCCTATATAAAATTACGTCTAGTGATGGAATCATTATGCTGATAGTCGCACAAAATGTTTCCCGCGTCTACTAGTAGTTTTAATATAATTGGATCTTTTAGCTCCATAGAAAAAATATTAGTGATAGCTTCACATAAGCATGCGATAGCGCTGCCAATCTGTTTCTATTTAGCGTGAAAGCCTTATCTCGCTTAACTATGACGTCAGTGATCATCAGCAGTCATCTACTTTTACTTCTAGATTAAGAGACGGTGCGTCTATTAGCTTACAGTTGGCTGGATGTAAATACGATTCTAAGAGCTCATTTCGGAGTTCCTCGATCAAACCAGAAGTGCACGAATCATCATGGTGCATGCATCATAAGCAGCGACCCCAATAATGACGCGTTAGTTGATGGAACTGGCTTGAATAAGTCTGAAGGTAGTTGTTTAACATTTTCCGATTCCATTATAGGGTTCTTCTGCAATCCTGTAAGGAAAACGCTCACAATACTCTGGTGTATGGTAATGCAACAGTTATCTTTCGATAACATCAGTGCAATCATGTTTTTGTTAAAATATTATTGGTAGGTTTGCCGTGTGGTGCCGGCTCAGAATGCCACCACCCCATCTCCTCCCATGGGTGTCGTAAAAGTCGACTAAGGGATTAGTTGGAGGATGGGCAGCAGCGTCCTTCGAGTACATTAACAACTCAACTGCGATCGCCAACCCGCCTGCCAAGCGTGGCGATTATGGCAAAACCCCCCAATGAGCTCAAAACACATCCATATCGGTTGTTGTGATGATCTTTGGGGGAGGCCTGTGTCCAACAGTGGACTTCATTAGGCCGAAATGATATTGGTAGGTACCTAAATAGGTAAGACAACACACAACAGGTAAGATGAACTCATAGGCGTTGAATCGTAAACCTGAGTTTAATATTTACATATATGATTCCATATGCTATTTATAAAGGAAGGTAGGTACCTAAACAGGTAACAACTTTTTTACGACACGTACAAATACAGCGGGTAAGTACGTTGCATCGTGAACCCGAGTATAAAAAGGATAAGTTACAATTCATGCAGTGTAACGTCAATACATATTTTTGTATGGGTATAAAACATGAACAAATATATACCTTGAGGTTTTCTTGAGACTTTACAGAATCCGAGGATGATGAAGATCGACGGCGCCCTTTCAATCGTTTTCAACCCAATTTCGTTATTTCCTTCTTGATATAATTTCATGTAATAAGTTTGTACGCACAATATTGTAAGATTTACCATGTTATTTTAAGACTATAGACTTTTTATAGGTTTTCCTGTAATCTATAGGCAAATAGCTATTACCTAAAAAAATTCAGAATTTTAGGCTCAGTAGTTTTGGAGATAAGGGGGGTTGGTCAATTTTCGTATATTTTCTTAAACAACTTTAAAACTCTATATTTTAAAATAAACACATATGAGACCCCCACAACAAGCCCTCCCATTTCATATATTATACGGTACAGTTCGCAAAACTTTATTATTAAATTTTTTATATTGTCCCCCAAAAAGGACCCCTTTATTCAAAATTCATTTATTTACATTACACGTACGTGTTTGGGTCGCAGAAATCGATATGTGTACAAAATTTCAACTTAATCGACCCTATAGATTCGGAGCAAATTGGCTGTAACAGATGGACAGACAGACAGACACACGAGTTCCAGCGTTTTTTTATTGGACCTTTTATCTAAAATAAAATAAATAGAGCCTTAAATATATACCGGGGTGACGAAGATTTAATTAAAGGTACGTGAATACCTACAAAAACTTAATTGAGAGGAGACTGAACTTCTACTGCATATAGCGCAGTGATTATTATGACAAAAAGGACGCATACAAATAATTCACAGACAGCACATACACAAATTCATTCCAAAATCCCATCACTACCATATGATAACTTACACATACTCACACTCCCTCACATTATACACCCCTCTTACACTTCCTTTACATACACCTTCATCCCATACAAAGAGAAGACACACTTGCACCTTAGTAATATTAAAAATAAAATTTTCAGGCTAACATTAGCTTTAATGGCTATAATAATATTGTTAATCAAGGGGATTTGAGCTGATAGCCGAAATACAGGCTTTGCCTAGTTCGGCTACAGATACTTCATGTGTCTTTGTAAAAAATGCAGAACATAGCCAAATTATACTAGGCATGCCTTTTAAGTTCTGTCGTTTCCATATTTTCCGGCAATTTTGAATTTGGAACTGTTCTATATTCGAATGTGTTTAAATTTTGAATCTCAAAACAGTTGAAAGTATTAGAATTATTGCTATTGTTTAGTCACAGCGTCGATTAGAATCTGTCAGGTTACGTAAGAAAATGAATCTTTCTAAGGAAAATGTTCGTGCAATAATTTTCTACAACTTTGGAAGAGGCCTGACACGGCTTCACTGTTTTGAAGAGCTAACATCTGTGTTCAGTGCTGTAGCCCATGTCTGCGGACTGTCGAACGCTGGTATTTAGAATTACAGCGTGGACATACTAGTGTTTACTAAAACTAGTATGTCCATGTATGATTTGTCACTACAAATCTCACGAAGGACGCCCAACATCCGCCTTCACTGAAGATAACATCATTGTTGTGAGACAACTAATTCTCGAAGATCGTCATGTGACGTATCGAGAGATAGAGGCTCTATTAGGCATATCAGGGACAGCCATTTAGAAAATCTTGCATGAAGCGCTTGGTGTGAGAAAGCTAGTTTGCCGTCGGATACCGCATCTGCTTTCCGACGATCACAAGGCGGCCCGCGTCAGATGGTGTAAGAAAACTCTGCAAAGGATCAACCGAAGAGTGTCAAATCACGTCTACGACATCATCAGTGGTGACGAATCTTGGATCTATGCCTACGATCCTGATTCCAAACCACAATCTACAATCTGGGTCTTTCAAGACAAGCCAAAGCCGACTAAAGTTGTTCGTTCTCGAAGCACTTTAAGGAAGATGGTGGCCACGTTCGTCGAAAAAACCGGCCATGTTGCGACTATTGCACTTGAAGATCGTAGAACGGTTAACGCAGAGTGGTATACCACAGTTTGTTTACCACAAGTCATCGCTGAACTTCGAAAATATAACTCAAAGCGACGCATCATCCTGCACCACGACAACGCAAGCTCACACAGCGCTCGTCAAACGATTGAGTATTTGAAGCAGGAAAAAGTAGAAATTCTTGACCATCCTCCATACAGTCCTGACCTAAGCCCTAACGATTTCTTTACTTTTCCTAAAATTAAGAAAAGTCTTCGTGGTCAAAGGTTCCAGTCCGGTGAAGAAGCAGTCGACGATTTCAAGTCGGCCATTTTGAACACCCCCACTTAAGAGTGGAATAAATGTTAGAATAACTGGTTTGAGCGAATGGAAAAGTGTATTAAGCTACGTGGTGAATACTTTGAAAAACAACAAAAAGTACTATAAGGTTCTAATTGTGTTTTTTTCGTCAAACGACAAAACTTAAAAGGCATGCCTCGTATGTAGAAATTAGTTGTATACATTTTGTCAGTAAAGATTATTATCATTAATTATCTGTCTATCCACGGGCTTATATCCCCTGTAAGGGGGAACTCGGTCTTTTGATAGGCTTACGCGGGGACATGGTTCTAACACGCAGAGGCCCTTTAGAGATTTTTTATCTAAAATGTAATGGGACACTAACCGGGGACTCTTCATAGCTGCACAATATGTAATAAATGTAGTCATGGATTGTCCGCATCGGTGTAAGGCTATGTATGAGATGGAAACTACAACGATAAGGTCTATTTCAATGGGTGTTACAACACTGATAATACCATAATCAACACATTTGGCTGACGGATTGGTGAACGCAGAATGTCGTTATTAGTATGCAGAAGGATGCTGCTGCCATCTTCTTGATATTAACCCTTAGTCACCTTTGATGTCATCAAATGTGACTAAGGGTTATAGGTGGAGAGGGTTAGTCTATTCTTTGTCGGAAAAATAACTTTACGTCTCGAGGTGAGGAGCGCAGTATGATGCCTCGCAAGGCTTGTCCTGGGTAGCATTCTAATTGTTATGGGCAGGCTTATCACCTTATAAGGGTAATAAGGGTGTTATTACCAGGCAATGACTTGCTCATCTCATCACTAAAAATAATTAAAAAAGAACTGTATGTATATACTTAGATTTTAGAATAAGCGTGAACAAAAGTATATTCTTTCCCTCTTACTCATAATAAATAAAACTTTGTGTAAACACATTTTAGTTCAAATTATCATTTCATCATCATTTCGGCCGAATGAAGTCCACTGCTGGACACAGGCCTCCCCCAAAGATCACCACAACGACCGATATGGGTGTGTTGTGGGCTCATTGGGGGGTTTTGCCATAATCGCCACGCTTGTCAGACGGGTTGGCGATCGCAGTTGATTTGTTAATGTAATCGAAGGAAGCTGCTGCCCATCCTCCGGCTAATCCCATAGTCGACTTTTACGACACCCATGGGAGGAAATGGGGTGGTGGTATTAGTTATGGTGGTATTAATTAGTTTGTCATTATTTTTCAATACCAAACGTCTCCGATGACGGTCGCAATAAAAAATAAATACGAACATATATGAACAAACGTTTTATCTTTGAATACGAACGGGGCTTTATTTTTAAGTATACGACTTCTATTACCTTTTTGCACTAACCATTATTTTATTATTATTTTGTGTCTCTTCGAAGAAATTACCAGGAGGAACCTTCAGTCAAGCAAAGGCACTTCAGTTTTCTTTCAGTGTTTTTTTTATTTTGAAATATATATCTGTATCAGTAGAATTACCCCATAAAATTATTCCATACATTAGAATGGATGGCACTAGATGAGAAGCAATAAAATGTATCTGTTTTAACTGTTAGGGCAAGTTTATGTAACGGAAAAGAAGACATACTTTTTTTTTACTGAGACCCCCACATGGGCTTTCTATTAATTTATTTTTTATTTTTATGGAGAATCGACAAACATAAATATATGACTACAGAATTTACTGTTGTAATGTTATTGTATATATGTTTGGGTCTTGACATTAATCCTATTGTTGTATTAGACCGTAGACAATCCTTTAGTCAGGGTTTACGACTCTCTCGGGAATTAACGAGATGTGTATTTTCCGAGCATACAGCACCTGATTGGTCTATTAAATTTTGATAGCATGCTAACTCATTGTTATTTCAAACTAACAACATTCATTTCGCAGATTCATGAAAGAATAGATACTAAAGAGCAACGTGTAGCAACAAGCACTACGCTATTAAAATTTATGTTAAACTTATACAGGCAAGTCGAAATTTACATACAAAAATGTGCATAACCGAACATATATGACGCCAGCGTGGAAATTTTATTTACGCCATTTTGTAAAATTACATGTCGTTCAGGCCAATTTCATATAATATTTAAATGTACTTGGAGGTATGACTATTTTATTACAATGGCAACATTGGGATCAAGGACCTTCAGTAATGTCCGTCATTACGGTAGCTCGTTTCTTTATTTCTTTTTGTCGCAGTTTTCACAATGAAGAGCCGTTAGAAATAATTTTGACATAAAAGGAAATATCTAATTTAACTTGCGGTTTAAGTTCCATCTTTACGTTAAGGGGATGTAAAAATATTATAAGACTTACTTTGTCGAATTTGAATATTTTATTGTAATTTTGTTTAAATCTTGCAGTATGTGTCACTATGTGAAGTCTTACAACATCTATGTTGCTATATAATAATGCTCATATAACCCTCGTTTCGTCTCTCGTCTCATCAGCCCATAAACGTCTTCTAGGTACAATTAACGGTGGTAACATTGCCGTATTCAACACACGGATTGATAATCTCAGTATTTTATTTATAGTATTGTTATTGGTGCCGGCTCAGAATGCCACCACCCCATCTCCTCCCATGGGTGTCGTAAAAGTCGACTAAGGGATTAGCCGGAGGATGGGCAGCAGCGTCCTTCGAGTGCATTTATGACTCAACTGCGATCGCCAACCCGCCTGCCAAGCGTGGCGATTATGGCAAAACCCCCCAATGAGCCCATGACACATCCATATCGGTGGTTGTGGTGATCTTTGGGGGAGGCCTGTGTCCAGCAGTGGACTTCATTCGGCCGAAATGAAAATGAATGAATGAAATTGTTATTATCACACGGCAGGATGCTGATACTTTTGGATGGAGGTTTCTCTTGATATCAATCCTTAGTCGCCTTTTGTGACAGCCATGGGTGGACGGGTTGTCTATTATTAACCGGGAATCACGCATCACCTCGTTTTGTGAGATGGATTATTGTCAAACACAGCATAAATTTGCCAGTATTCGTGTTGGTGTATACATAAAAATAAAAATAAACTCCTAAAATGTGTTTTTAGTTATGATTTTCTTCAGTAAGTAACCTTCACCTACTTTAATTATTCCTAATTTGAACTTGTGGATACGTTTATAAATATATATGTTGGCATTTTCTGCCAACAAATGAACACATTACAGAATGAAACAGTCTTGTACAATAAAAATAAACTAATATTGGACCTAAATAACCCAGTGTTTCTCATTTCGAGCTTGTTTATTCCGAAAGATAAGGCTTACTTCAAAAATCGTCGAGAAGAGATTGCTTAAAAAGGGACGAAAATTATACCAATGAGGAAAATCAAGAGCTTTTGAAGAGTATGGTACATTGACCCCTCTGAGTGTCAACGGTGGATCTGTGATGGCATTCGTTAAAATCCGTCGCGTCGTTTCACATTGAAAATTGCATCAAAAGAATTCTGTGGATTCGAATTTCAAGTCTTTCATCGTTAGGAAATATTCGAATTTCCGATTAAAAATAAAGCCGTTGCCAGTGACTACGATTTTTGAATATTAATTATGGTACTAGTTGATGTTTTGTGGGAGAATTATAAGACGAATAATTTGAAATAGTCAGGTCTATTATTTAAATTAGACTCATACTTGGCATTTTGCGTCCCAGATTCGTTATTTGCATAAAAATATATTTGTACGGCCTACAGAGAGAGATCGTTGGTGCGTGCCTGATGTTTGAGCATGAAAAAAATAGGTAGTGCGGGTGACACGTAACTGGTCATTTTGGAAATCTATGAGGGAGGCCTCTTCAGCAGTAGACGTTTTTTGGCTGTAAAAGAAAAGAAAGAATAATAATATAGAAATCTACTGGCCTAAAGATCCCAAATTGTTGCAAAGCTTAAAATATACTAACCCTAGTTTCATTAATATTATGATTTAATTTGGAATCAGGTAATTAATATAGATCATCATACATACAGCCATTTATACGTCCACTGCTGAACAAAGGCCTCCCCCACAGATTTTCACAACTGTGTCATCATTTTGGGGGGTATTTGCCAATACTCACCACGTATTATTTTATCCAAAACCTTCTTGTTTTTAATTTGAAGACTGTGGAAGTGATTTCAGTTAGGTTGGGTTATTCGCGTTATTTATTATGTACATAACTAATTCATGCATAACTTTTTTATTTTTTATTTT
Organism: Diloba caeruleocephala; assembly: GCA_947459985.1. NCBI lineage: Eukaryota > Metazoa > Arthropoda > Insecta > Lepidoptera > Noctuidae > Diloba > Diloba caeruleocephala. Next base: position 8,725,199 of record OX381617.1, on the reverse strand, counting down.
ATTGATGTCCAGTGGAAATTCTACATGGAACTTCCTTCACCCCGGGGAAGGGCGAAGGGGTATGCCGGACTCCTACTGGCTAAAACCACTGGAGCGGTCATCTTCGGCACCGAAGGGAGGCTCCATGTCCTCGTAAGATCACACTAGAGCCGCCCATTGGTGCCACGACTTTAGGCACATCACGGAGGAGATGACTGTAAAAAGGTCGCCCCCTCAGGCACTTCTCGGGGAGGATTGTTAAGGATCCCCCCAAGCCTCGCTTTGCGCTATGCGGCGGCACGTGACCACGTGCGTGCCACCGTCTTCCCGGGGAATTCATGCATACCTAGTTCCTTCCTTTTAAAGCGTCTATAAATGGTTCGAAACGTGAAACGTCGCGAAATTAGAAAATAAGTTTGTATTGGATGAAAGCATGTGCTCGTATGAATTTGCAGTATGTGTATTCAAATTATGTATGTACATAATTAATAACGCGAAAAAAACGTAAGTTTATTTCAGTTCTACATGTATTATTCGCGTAAAAATATCAACAACTTAACATGAAAGTGTTGATTCCATTTTAATTAATCCACTATATTAATTACTTCTGTCATCACTCATTCGTTTTGAAACAGAACCTTTTCATGAGTGCAGTAGCAGCCATAAAACTCAACGAATGTTAATCGTGATATCGGCTTTTAGTATTAAATGAATGTACAGACTTATGACGGTGCTTGTGGTAACTGAAATTTACTCCATTGATATCAGAATAAATAAAATCGTCATTAAACAGTTTTCAATTTATTACTATTATAATTGTATCTTGAGGCTTTGGGACGCAACAGATCAAATTTGTATGAAAATTAGGACCTACTTTAACTAAAGGTTGAACCTGTTTGATTCAGAAAATTCTATGATAACGGGATTCGGGACGTCGGCGCATTGGAACTTTTTTAATAAAACTAACTTTTTTGCCACTTTGGATAGGAGACGGACTTTAGGAACAACCTGGGTTTAGCAAATAATTTATGTTTGCAGAGGACCAGAGTTTGTGATCATTGAAGGGTTTTGTAAACAACGTTTTGTTTTGACGGCACGGTTGGTGCAGTGGCTGATACAGTCGGCTGCTGGGCTCCGGGTCGTGGGTTCGATTCCCACACGGAACAAATATTTGTATGATCTTGCAGGTAGTTGTTCCGGGTCTGGGTGTATGGTATGTGGAATTCATGTCTGTAAATGCACCCACGACACAGGGGAAATCCTAGTGTGGGGCAAAGTTTTTATAAAAAAGAAAAAAAATGTTAAGTAGGTCCAACTTCGAGAAAGAGGTCAATCGTCGAATCCGACTCGGCTGGGCAGCGTTCGGGAAAGTTCGCAACGTGTTTTTGTCAACAATACCCCAATACCTCAAGACGAAAGTCTTTAACCAGTGTGTGTTGCCATTGATGATATATGAAACAGAGACGTGGTCACTCACTGTGGGCCTCATAAAAAAGCTCAAGGTCACTCAGCGAGCTATGGAGATAACTATACTTGGTATTTCTCTACGAGATCGAATCAAAAATGATGAGATCGTAGAAGGACTAAAGTTGCTGACATAGCTGAAAGGATAAGCAAACTGAAGTGACAATGGGCAGTGCATTTAGCTCGTAGAACTGATGGCCGTTCGGGCAAAAAGGTTCTCAAGTGGAGACCGCGCACCGGAAAACGCAGCGGGGGACGACCTCAAACGTGGTGGACAGACGACCTGGTGAAGGTCGCTGGGAGTCGTTGGACGCGGACGGCATGTAACCGCTCGTTGTGGAAATCTAAGGGGAGGCCTTTGTTCAGCAGTGGACGTCCTGTGGCTGATCTGATGATAAAGATACTTAAAAAGTAATCTACCACCTTTAAAACATGATTTTTATACATTATAAATGCGAAATGTTAATGTAAGATCATATATTACAGGAGCAAATTAAAGAATAATTAAAACCCCACTGCCTGTCTACACTGCACGGTTGATATAACGGGTGTAAGTGTTATCATAACGAAATCATGGATTCAGTACATCATTCTGGAAACCTTAGCGTTAGAATTTTGCATCGGTCTTTTAGAAAGAAGAAATACATTTATTCGGTACGGCACATAATGACAGCATTAATCACATTATAAAAGAATAAAAATTATATAAAATAAAAACAAGATTACCCTTAACCAACTAATTGACAGTATTTATTGCTGTCGAGCATGCCCGTGCCGAAAAGGTCACCAACTCAGCATTTGCTGGGCGCGAGGCACCCAGCGCTGGTTTTCAGTTGGAACCCCTGCAGTGACACACGGACGAAGGCGATTAAGGAAAATATACTTATATATATACTTATATACCTATATATATATATATATAATATAAACAGTCTAACGCATTTCCTGAGTGTAACGTAAAGTGTTGGTCAAAAATTAATTTATAAATTCCATTTCCATTTTGTTTAACCACAGGCTTGTCAAATTGCTTTCTATATTTTTAAATAATTAGTTAACTTTGCAGTCACACTATTGTAGATATATAATGCTGATGCTTATGGAAAATACGCTTGCTAGTAACTCGTGTGTCTATAATATTTCCTTACCAGAGATTTATTTTTATATAGTATTAAATTGAATAGTATAATTATGTATAATAGAAGTAATAAAATGTGAATTTTTCATTAATCTTTAGATTCCATCCAGTTTGTTTAACTGATTTCAGTATAAAATAATTGTTTTCGAGTAAATTATTGATTTATACATAAAACCGAACTGAAGAAAATAGCTGTAGTTTTGGTAAAGTTGAAGATAAAAAAATATTTCAATTCATGTAAACCATATACAGGCACTTATGAATCGTCGAGACTTTAATGGCCGCGTTCCAAGATGTGGATTTCCTATGGAGAAGAACGGGCAAGAAACTCGATAGTAGCAAGAAACTCCATGGTGGCAAGAAACTCCATGGTGGCAAGAAACTCCATGGTAGAGATCATCGCTCGCAGTAGCATAACAATATCATATCATGGTACAATAATCACGTAGCGTTTTTATCGCGCTGTTTACGATGCATTGCCATTTCTGATTACATTGGTTTCCGAGATAAATACCTTTCCTATTTTTAATATAGGCCCAAGTGTATTTCTCAAAGATTTCGGTACGTTGTCACTAACATCCTGTATAGATGATTTAAATATATTTATCTTAGTACTCAAACCAATGTATACAAAACAATTCGAATGGTTCAACATTTAAGTATAACATTCCCTCGCCAACATTCATTATCAAAAGTTTTTGTTTTGATGAATACGATATTTCAAACAAACTTGTTAATTAGACGCGGATAAACTTACTTAATATTTTAGAAAGCACATTTCCGCAAGAAATCTTCTGGTAAATAAGATTGCAATAATCTTATTTCGCGTGCTTTTATAGCGTTTCAAACTTAATAAGTTAATTTTCACAATTATGAATATTATAAGATGCACTCCAAAATTAGGAGATCCGAATATTAACGAAAGTTGGCAAGGTAGCTGAAAGGATTAGAAAGCTGAAGTGGGGTCAGAGTTCTTTTTTGTGGAACAATAAAATGATTATATTTTAAACGATGCGCCAAACTAATATTTTGCCAATCGATCGTATCGTGGGTATAGTTTACAGACATCATCCTCATCATGTCAACCGATGGACATCCACTGTGGAAAAGAAGCCTCCCCCCATATATATATACAACGACCGGTTACTAGGGGCCGGTTGTTTATGTGTTGTCACTGGGGAAAGTCACCAGTGCTCATCACGCTTGGCAGGTAGATGTTGACGAGATCGGATTCTAAAGTGTGCACATATATAAGTATATCTATATATAAACCATACAAATATTTATTCAGTGCGGGGATTGAGACCGTGACACGTAGCGTACAAAGCCAACCACTTAGCCGCCGCGCCAACCGTGCCATCGACGATAATAAATATAATATGAGATATCCGAGACGTGATTTACATTGTATCAAAATTTTTACAAAAGCTGAAACACCTGTAACATCTATATGCTTTTGTAATAATAAAAATACGAGTGGAATTAAATAATGAAAGCAAATGTAAACATTTACTCGTTTTTTTATTTATCTGGTAGTTTGATATTATGTACCTTATTCTTATCTAAAAACTCCGGACAAGTGCGAGTTGAACTTGCGTTTAGAGGGATCCGTACGATGAATATATTATTTTCCATGTTTTTTTAATCTGACCAAAATTTGTTTGCAACACAAACACACAAACAACAACAGAGAGGCCCACAATATCTTTATGTTCTTTGAATTTTAGCTGATTATTTTTATTTTTTATTGATTTTTATTGATATATTATGATTATTATTATGTAATTAATGAGCCGCCATGTATTGCTTTTTCCCTGCTGAACGAACTGCCAACCTGATGATTACTGAAATTTAACATAAACTGGTGACTTTTTAGCCAATGCACTGTAATACATAGAATATCAATGTCATTGCAGTTCATGAACAGGACAATTTCTAAATCTTTGCCTATAATAACTTGAATAATTTGATGCACCTGGTTGATGGTGTCTAAATTCTTACATGTGTTATAAAAACGTGGGCTTTCTAAATAATATTTGTTGTTACAAGAGGTTCCCTCCATTGTCTTAATTTCTAATTTTAATGAATATAACTGCCATTATGTTTAGCCAAATATGTCTGGCTAAGTTATTACTTATGTCACAACTAGAAAATTTCTCAAAAGAAGCAACTTGTTTAACAAATTTTTGGCTAAACAAGTATAAGTTAAGTATTATGCTCAGGCTCTATTTTTCAAAATTTTAGGTGCAGTAGTTTTTGGGGATAGCGCGGCAATGGTCAATTTTCATAAATAACTTTAACACGTTTCGTTATAAAGTTAAAAAAAAAAATTGAAACCCTCACAATAAGCCCTTCCAGTTGATATGGTACATGGTAAGGCACGGAAACCTTTTTTTTTTTCAAATTTTCCCCATATGTGATCCCCAAATTTAAAATTAATTTATTCACGTTACACCTTCGTGTTTGGGTCGCAGAAATTCAGACGTGTATTAAATTTCAACTTAATCGGTCTAGTAGATTCGGAGAAAATTGGATGTGACAGACACGAGTATACCTATACGGGTTCCGCCGTTTTTCCATTCGGACAAACCCTAAAATTATGATCCGATAAGAAAATAACATGATGTGTTTGAAAATATATTGTGAAAAAGACAGGTTTGGAAATAACATTTTTATATGCATGAATTTTTATTTATGAAGTATGAAGACAAACTATAATAAAAAAATTAAAATACGTACAACTAATTAATAGTATAAAAGTAAATTGACAAGAGTTTATTATGTTTATTATTTTTGTAAGATTACAGTTTTTGTAAAATTCTTATGTTATGTATATCCAATTCATTAGACATAATGTATGCTTCATCATCATTCTGTTTCTCTTCCTAAGTCATGTTTTCAGAAGCACTTAATAATTTTTCTGTACCATTACAATGCTGACAAGATTCTTCCAACTGGTAAAAATTGTTATTTTGACAGACTAGTCATATCTTTTTTCTTTGCAGTACTCAGTCCACATTATCATCATCATATTAGTCAAACGACGTCCTTTCCTGTACAAAGACCTCTCCATATATTTCCACAACTGTATCGTCATTTTGTGAGTCATTTGCGTAACACACATATATCAATGGTAATTTGCCAGTACTCACCACATTTGATAGGCGGGTTAGTGAGCGCAGTATATGTAGCTTCTGTTCTACACAGGGACGCTGTTGCCTATGCCTCTGGTTAAGAGACTGTTAGTCGCCTTCTAAGACATGTAGTGGTGCTATATCCTTAAAACAACACACGGAGTTAGATCTATAAAGCAACACGTTCATTTAATATGGACACATCCGATTTTCTACCAAATTCATTATCGGTGTATAAGAAATGTATCGAATTTGTCATGTTCATGATTCGGATACCTTTCTTTTTCAAACATGGGAATATTGTGATATAAACCAAATTGGCAATTTTAAAAGCAATTTACTATAGAAATTATAACGATTTGAAACAAACCAGTGTGTATTGTGATGTAATTTATCTGACAGTATCGAATTTCAAAGCCAACAAATTATTTTTGGAAATTGGAATTATCATCTTGTGTTCAGTCACTCCTAATATTACCGATATAATTATAGAATATCCATAGTCATTATTTTAATCTCGCAAGCAGTCACGTTCCATCAGTAAGTACAGAATTTGTAGTAATATAATTTTTTAACTGTTAAAATACAGTGATAGTTCCATCTTTTCAAAATGTGACTGGTTTAGGTTCACTTAGATCCTCAGAGATGTGTACAATGAAGAACAAACATAAATATACATGCAGGCACATATGATTTCGGTATGCATATACATAGCCACTATCTTCACCGTTTCGCATACCTTTGGGGAAACAACATGGATGCATCAGCTTGGAAATTACAATAACGAAGAGCCTTAAAGCACACATACTTTCATGCAATGAACAAAGTTTAGCCAATTATCTCGACGCTCGAAGGTGATACAGAGAAAGATGGCATACTAAAAGCTAGCACAAAGTTTGCTCAATGTGCTACGAATTTTAATAGTGACACTCAATTTCTTAGTTCACGTAAAATATTGGAGTTTGTCAGACGGGTTGACATCTTGTGTTTAACTTATTTAGCATTAGTTTGTTGCATTTTTTTATATATCTCTGGTAACACAGATCGTCTGTGTGGTGTCCAGATTAAAAATTTACCACATCGTTTCGCCCGTCTGACGTAAAAGGCGACTAAGGGACTCTTCAGGGGACTCAGGGATCAGAGGGATGGGTGGCAGCGTGCTTTCTGTGGAATAACAGCCGTGCTGCGTTCACCAAATTTCCAGCCAAGTGTGTTGAGTACGAGAATTTCCCCCCCAATGACGACTCAATTATGGAAATCTATGAATGGGCCTCCCCATTCATAGATTTTGATTTGATTGGAGGGGAAAGGAGGTTTTGTTGAGCAGTGGACGTCCTTGGGGAGATATGATGATCATGAGACAGACCAGATGACAAAGACCCATACACAACTACCTTACAGACTTACATAAATATTATAATATACACTATGAAACTAAATTTGGACACATGGCTTTGGATGTTTCGATCGTGCTTACAACATGTCGGCGCTGAAAACATTGAGTTCTAGTTCGCGGGATCTGGAGGATGAAGAGGAAAGCGGTTACCGTGACTTATAAATATGTTTGAAACATAAGTATTAAGTACTGTCCCGTTGCTAAGGAAAATAGAATACATAATATCTTCCATTATTTACACACTACTAAAACAACTAAAACAATATTAAACGGATTAAATCGCGTGTATTATTGATATTTGTTTTTCCTGACGTTTCGAACACTTTGCAGGGTTCGTGGTCGCAGGATGACTAAGGTGAAAAACGTCGTTACAGATTTAAAAAGTTATAGTATCTACCGTACAAAACTAATCAAAAATTGTTTCGGTATAAAATTTATTAATCCGTTTAAAATTGTTTTATTATAATGTATAACAATCGCGAAAACCTAAGACATTACCACTTATTATGTGCATGAAATGGAAAATCTTTATTGCAATATTGTGCGTTAATCTTACTTATTTCATAAACCAATTCAGATATATCCATTAGTGGCATTAGTAATAACAGTAACATTCGAATAAGGTTAATGTCAGATGGTGAACAACAGCGACTAAAGTAACCCTTTGCTGAGTTAAAACAGCGTCATATGCTTGAAAAACAATATTTATTTGCGCAATATTGTTTACAATATTAAAATGTTCATTATTCAGCATAACGATTTGTTGTTTGTTGAAAATTTATAAATTTATTTTGCAAATACTTTAGTTGAAAGGTTTTGGTTTATTTTGTTTCGATGTCGAAATTTAAATGATTTGCTTTTAAGTTTCAATGTCTGACCTGAGTGCAATTAATACTGAATTCAGAGTTAAAATTCAATTGACAGAGCACTTAAATTTATTTTACGTAATATAAACGTTGTTGAGCACAAATAAAGTGCTTCAATAATAATCACTGAAATAAAATGAAAAAGCTTTGCAATAGTGAAAATTGCCAAAAAAAATTGTCCACTGTTGTGATTACTTGTCGTTTCAGCCAAATAAAGTCCACTGCTTGACACAAGTCTCCCCTACAGTTCGCCACAATGATCTGGGTGTGGTGTGTGCTCATTAAGGATTTTGCCATAATCGCCACGCCTGGCAGGCGGGTTGGCGATTGCAGTTGAGTTATTAATATACTCGAAGGACGCTGCAGCCCATCCTACGGTTAATCCCCTAGTCGCCTATTAGTATGTGAAATGGGTTGGTGATATTCGTAGCCGGAACCACACGGCATTGATGACTTGTACCATAGCTTTTTAGATTATATTTTTATATCGGGACAACTTAAATACAATAAGATCCTCCAACCATCATAAACGTAATTAAATAAAAATCAACACAAAAATTGATTCTCTTCCCGAGTTTCTACATCAATCTTATCGCATGGAGTTTTGAGAGCTGGCGATGAGCACCTAATAATCCAATTAGTCAAAGTAAAAAAAATTACTCGGCGACGTGAAAGCTAATTTTAATAAGTGCCTGCGCTACTTAGGATCTTTGTCAGTCGGATTGAAAGTATACTTTTCACTCAGACTTTTTGGTTGTTATAATTAAGGTCATCACAGAAAAATTGTATTCCTTAAAATCATGAATAAATTAGCTGAGAAATGTTGAGGAAAAAAATAGGCAGTTTTTAACCTAAATTGAATTTTCTATCTTTAACGACCCAATAGTTAGGCATGAATATTACACCAAAAAAGCGGAATAACGTCTGTAACAATTCGTATTCTTTATATTCTCATTGTTTTTAATATTTATTGAATAATAAATAATACCCTGAAATGTCACAAGCAATGCCTTGCTCGGAATGCAATACATCAGTGTCTTGACAACTCTTATGGCAGGTGGACTGTACGTGCGTTTTTACAAAAGAAATCCAAACTTGAACAACTTTAAATGATTATGAATTAAAGCCTATTGTAAATAGTACAGACAGAACAATAACGTAAAATAAATATAGAAATAAAGTTCGTAAATATATTTAAAGGAGTTTATAGTTTCGTTTTGTGTTTTGAACTTATCATAGAGTAAGCCTGACAATGCTTAAATATAAACATAAATGTAACGTGAAGCATACCCGAGCTGTAAAAATAATATGTTTAGTACTTACATTATTTCTAAGCTGTTTATTTTCGCTTTTATAAGCATTTACTTGATCATCATCGGACCTTCAGAATGTATGTAATATCGTAACACTTAATGCTTAATAAGATAACTGGTGAAACTCATCATTGTAACTAGTAGTTTAGTATTATAAAAAGTTATTATAAAAAAATGTATTCGGGTCTCTCACAGAGCGAATAAAAAATATAGGCAAAATAATGACAACACTGCAACATATTTGCCTAATCTTTAGATCATTTTGTTGTACGGCCGTTAATCAGCAGTTGGCGGTAAAGTACCAAATACTAGTTTAGAGATCAACTCATCAAGGTCATTGGGCAATGTAATGCCCTTAATAAAGCGAAGTATCCATAATATGATTCGTGTTTTTCGCATATTATTGATGTATATATCTATTAATTGAAATATTTATATAACCTACAGGTAGTTGTTTCGGGTCTGGGTGTTCGTGCATGTAATATTTATGTCTGTAAAATGGTACGAACGAATGAACTTCATATTCTTCGCTTACCATAAGGTACGATTGTGGCGTTCATTTTAATTGCTTAAGACGACGACTGCATTACGTCTATATTGAGCAGTTCTTATTGACTGTACGCCGACCAAAGGATTTTTTTTAAACCAGGGTCAAGCGCAGAACCTACAACTCTGTATAGATGTTCTATTAAAAATGCAGCTCGTTATTATTAGTATTTATCATACTTATAAACATAAAGTACTAAAGCAGGAAGGACTGGAGCTATTAGCAGGTCTGTGACGGCCTCTTTAATCTTATTCAAGTAACTCAATAGCTGCAAAAAGTTACTACTCAATTAAAACACTGTACGGTGATACAGCCAAAATAAATATGCCTATTAACATAGCTAGCTGCTCTATCTATTGAAAAATGAAATTAGTCCCGTTGAGTAAGTGTTAAATGTAAAAAATGTAAAAAATATACAAAAACAAGTAAAATTTCTTTTTGAAATTTGTAGACCTATTTGACATGAGCAATGTTATAATTTCAATAGTATCAAGGTTAAAGGAAGAAATCATTATCAAAAGTATTATTTTCATAATTTGCATGTGTCTCTATTTGTATTGAGCCAAATAAGTATAGAAAAACAAATTGAAAGCTTCAATTGTGTTACAGTCTGACAGGCTAATAATTAATGTCTTCAGTTTATGATTATGTACATGTTATTTGAAACAAGAATTTTTCTTTTTGCGAAGTAAGTTTACAAATGTACACGTCAAATCATAACTGCTTAAGGGGAGTTTTATCGCTTTTCTTTATGGAAGAGTAATAAAATAATAATAAAATCCTTAGAGAACTACTAGCCATCTTGGTGGGAGATCACCCAGTAATGTCGAAATCTAAGGTATCACTCCGCAATTTCTTTGACGAAATCCATTAGTGTTATGATGTACTGGTACATAAAAAAAGTTGCTGGAAGAGGTAATCAGTAATATTTTGAATTAACGCGATCAAAAAAGTTCCTGCATCTAATTAGCATAGCTAAACTCTTAAGCTCATTGCATAAAACCGGACAAGTGCGAAATTAACTCGCGTGGAGAGGGTTCCGAAATTGCTGAATATATTGTCTATTCTTAAATTCTGTCTTGTACCAATAACTTATCACAAGAACAAACTTAACACTATAGTTGAAAAACATGTGCTCCCATACATTCTAACTGCAAACGTAAGTTTGTATGAATATAAAATAAAAGAAGAATATAAAATAACAATAAAAGCAAATATTAATGTCCTGACAAATATAGAATAATAAAATGTCATTCTATGAATTAATATAAACAATTATAATAAATGAAGCAATTTAAATGTACAAAAAAATTAAAGAGATCGTCCAAGAAAGTCCATATAAACCTATGAAGATTAGAGCAGCTCAATCCGAAGCATTTTTACCGTCCATACCTACAATAGCCTGTAACGATATAGAATCCCTTTCTACACAGCTTCTGTTTTATGATGGACTTGAACTTATTAAGACTTAATTTTTGAATATGACTTGGGATTTTATTGTAAAAACGTACACACTGACATTTAAACGATATGCTAATCTTCTGGATCACAGCGGCAGGAACAACCATTTTGTGTTTGTCTCTGGTATTAATTATCTGGATATCACTGTTTTTAGGGTTCCAAACGTCCGAAGGAAAAAACGGCGGAACCCTTATAGGAACACGCGTGTGACAGTCTGTTTGTCCGTCTGTCACAGCCAATTTGCTCTGAATCTACAGGACCGATATATGGATGGATTTCTTCAACCCAAACACGGACATGTTACGTCAGTAAATTAATTTTGAATAAGTGGGTCATTTCTGGGGGACAATATAAAAAGTTTTGCAAACTGTACCGTATAACATTTAAAATGGAAGGACTTTTTTTTATTCTTAAAAAACGTTGCCCCACACTAGGATTTCTCCGTGTCGTGTCTGTCGTGGGTGCGTTTACAGACATGAATTCCACATACAATACACCCAGACCCGGAACAACTACCTGCAGATCATACAAATATTTGTTCCGTGCGGGAATCGAACCCACGATCCGCAGCAGCCGACTGTATCAGCCACTGCACCAACCGTGCCGTCAAAAAATCTTTACAAAACATTTGATACAAAGTATCGGGGTAAATTCACTAGTGCAAAGAAAGATCACTTGCAAGTCAAGTTGAAGTCGTGGATGTCGTGTGCACTGTGTGGAGCAGGTTTACGGCTAAGATGATTAATTTGTTTGTCTTGCACTATTTCGCTTCCAGTTATATTACATCTAAGTTCCATAATATGCTACATATTGTCACCCCACGGACACATTAACAGGAATATCATTTCGTTAATGGACTGTTGTTTATTCGTAGGTGAAAAGAACCGGCAGAAAAACATCCCTAGTGTCTATTCGCTTGATGTTCGCATTGAACGCGGTGATGTGTAAAGTAAAAACTTTAGTATAAGGTTGTTTTATGTAAGCTACCAATGTTGAGGAACCATCTTTATATACTACTAGCTCATATTAATGCATTGCAATGGGCTCTTTCAATTATTCGGTTTTTATTTCTATATCAGAACTTTTCAGGCAAGTATAAATTTTTTGATTATAATCCCAATTTTTATATGTTTGTTGACTATATAACCTAGAAGAATCTAGAAAACCCCTGGTCTGTGGGTTGTTATTTATAGGGCAAACAAAGCGTAGTAAAGCCATCAGGATTAAAGAACACATAGCTGACGTCAAGAATAGACGCTCCACAAAGACCACTTCTACAGTGTGCGAACATGATTTAGACAAACCAAACCACTGTCTACGTTTTGATCGAACTCAAATCCTCGCGAAAGAGAATCGATATGTACCGAGAATGTTTCATGAGAAATGTTATTGAAATAAAAAATATACCCTAGTTTGAATAGAGAAGACGGTTGGCAGGTATCGCCAGTTTCGGACCCTGTTATTAAAATAATAAAGTCTCAAACTTCACACCACACTGAAATCATATAGACACCGTGAGTGATTACTGCATGCATCGAAACAATAATTGTACGGTAGATAAAATGACTAACTTTTTAAAATCTGTAACGACGCCTGTCAGCTTAGTAATCCTGCGACTACGAATGCTGCAAAGTGTTCCAAATGTTAGGAAAATCAAAATCTATAATATTGCGTATATTGTAATCCGTTTTAAAGTGTTATATTATAATGTGTAATAATCGCGAAAACCTAAGACATTACTAAATTAGTCGTTAGAGTATTTATTTATTTATTCATTGCATTCACGTTGTATACCAGATGTTACATAGGTAAACGTTTCAAACATAAACCCTGCTAGGGCAAAACGATATATGACATTAGATAACCATAAAAATATTATCACATATCATTATTTTTACATTAATTATTTTATACAATCATTATTACAATTGAATTGTTACATTACATTTCAGTTCTATTTAAATCATACATTAATAAAATTATAAAATAAGTAATACATTACTACATTTTTTACACATGAATCATTTTTTTAACCAATATTTTAAGAACCTGTCACCATGTTTTTTAGAAATGTACAAAATTATATTTCTAAAATAAACAAAGTAAAAAAATATCTTAGTAAGCTACGATCCAAACTCAAGATTCTGTATGCCTTTAGACCATTCACTTGACACTCTGCTATGATCGACCGTTTATAAAAACTGGTTTGAAATGATCTTATTCTTATAAAACGCATGCTCAGTCTCTATTGTATGAAGCACAATAATACCTACCTCCGGTATTAAGCTTATCCATGGATAATACCAACCTGATGTACTAAGCTTTTACGTGGCAATATGCAGAGGATATGTTCCACAGCACGGCTCCTATAAGTAACAGCGTAATGATTTATATATCAGTTTAAGAAAAAGTTTTTACACAATACATCAACGAATGTCTTATTAAAATCCACTAACGGATTTTCAAGTGATGGCCGGACATACAGACAACCAATAATAAAAAAATAACTGTGGGACGACTCTCGTAACCGTCGCCATTTTGTTTGCAAATCTTTACTATATTTATTTATTTTATAATTTATGCACACACAGAAACATCAAAATAAAGAAAAGTGAAATATGACTAAAAGGTACAAAGGTACTGCTTATTTCTTAAGAAATCTCTTCCAGCAGACCTGTGAGAGGAGAGTTTGAATAAGAACTGTAGACACAGTGTGTAAAGGAGTAAATAAATGAAGAACATAAACATATAATTACTTATGTACTATAAATATTCCTCTGTATCAAATTCAACTAATAATCAGTTATTAAGTGAATTTTCATATCATTTATGCCACCTGGCTGATTTGTCACGGATCTGGACGCATAACCTATTAATAAAGAAACCCTTGATTAATTTATATAATTTTATTTTTCGATTTTAAAGTTATCATTTTGTCTTTAATATATATATATATATATAATTATCCAGATTGTCCGGAAAATGAGCAGTGCTATGACTGTAAATACGAACTGTGTTTCAAGACCTGTGATGATTTGAAGATACCACCACGCTGCCCTTCTATTACCCCTGGCTGCTTTGTACCTAGTTGTGAATGTGTGAGCGGCTACCTGAGGAATTCTGAAGGCACTTGCGTGCCTAAAAATAAGTGTTGTAAGTAACTATTGAGTGGCAATATGTTTTCGAATGTATAAAGAGCTATTTTAAATGATACGCAAACCCAGGTTTGTAAAACTATGTATAAAACAGAGAATCATAATCAATAAGGACCGAGGGCTAAGTTTCTTTGGCTTTTCTACTCAGAGGTTGACGTGTAGCGAAATTCCCTTTGTTTTTTCAGTATGACAACTAAAGTGTCTGCTTGGGCTTAGTTGCTGAATAAACGATTCTATTTTATTCTTTAGTTGATGAGCCTGCAGATTGATTGGTTTACGAAGCAGTGCTTGGTCAGCTTGTCTTGGATGGGTAACCATTTTAAACACGTCAAGACTCATTCGTACCTCAGAGAGCTCGTTAAGCACTCGGTCCCGGTTTACATACGTACCTTTGACAATCATTACGGGCAGTCATAACCCCAACTGTTTGACAACCGGTCCAATCATAACATATTGGTATCGCTCTGCAATTATGTTGCAGAGTTGAAGTGGCGGTGTAATATTAGCATCACACTTATTAATATAGCGGCGATGATTATAGTGGAAGCGACTCCCACATAGTTGGAGAAATCAAGTAAGAAGATGATTAACAAACTTTTTTTTTGTGACTGGTAAAAACGTTGCCCTACACAAGGATTTCTCCTGTGTCGTGGGTGCGTTTACAGACATGAATTCCACATACAATACACCCTGACCCGGAGCAACTACCTGCAGATCATACAAATATTTGTTCCGTGCTTGAATCGAACCCACGACCCGGAGCGCAGCAGCCGACTGTATCAGCCACTGCACCAACCGTGCCGTCAAACTTTGATTGGAGACGAAATACTTTTTGTAGGTTACGTAGTTAGCTTTTAATTCTGTCAGTTATTAATACTTGTCTCTGTAGTTCCGCTGGAATACGAGCTGATGCCAGTCAGACTTTTTGAAGCAATCTTACAAAAAGCAGATGTTTTATTATCTATCTGGATACGCAATAGGATACTGTTACTCTGAGTGCTAAAAACCACACACGGCAATCAGCATTCCAGGTGAAATAATGACTATGCTTGGTAGGCACCAAGCGTGATGATTATCGTTGTGTCCTTTAGGGCTATGCAATGCATCAATGATACTGGAGAGCTCATAATTATATTTGTCTCAAATATATGCGCTTATTGTGACTTTGTGAGACACAGACACACACACAGAAGAAATACCTGTCATTGAACAATTGCCGTCTGGTTATGACAATATAACACAAGTAAAAGTCAATTATACTTATACAGACTGCTTATCCCAAAGTCGGACGAGTAGTTGCCGGCAAATCACCCATGGGTGTCTTAAAAGGCGACTAAAGGTTGATATCAAGTGGATATGCAGCATCAGGGGTGCAATTTCTTAAGCTCTAACATCCATACATCCTTGAATACGGAGTCAAAATAACTGTGTAAAACCAATTTGTTACTAGCTAAGACATGATTGAAGCTATTCAAGGATACGTTATTGACAGTGAGTCATGAAGACCAGTCTTAGCGAATACCAAAATTGGGTTATCACCGTTATTTAGATTCCGTATTTAAGGATGTATGGATGTTTGAGCTTAAGGAAATGCACCCCAGCATCCTCCCGTGTGCTAATAACAACATGCTGCGATGCGATGCCAAGCGCGTTAATTATGGCAATATTCACTATGTCCACTCAGTGTATTGATCATTCGGAGGCCCATGTTCAGAGTGTACGTTTATGGACTGGTGTGTGTGTGGTCATTGAAAGGCCCATGTTTTAAGCCCTGGATGTTGATGGGCCAGTATAACTTTTCTTTTTTGAAAAGTCAATCTATTTATATGTACAAAAAATTGGCCACAGATTGTATGCCATATTAGTTGTTCTTAAAAAGATGTACCTAATCGTTTATGACCTTATAGTCGTTGGTGTTTTTATTGCGGTTTTGATATTTCTCTAAAGGATTTCGTCGCTGATGAGCAGCAATTTTTATACATATTAGGTAGTATGTTGACCGAAAAGAGATTAATACAGCATTTAATAATGATATTTCTTTTTCTTTTCAGGATTTATGACGACATCTACTATCGGAGTAATCTCAAGCAATCCTACGGTTAATATGTAAAATATATTCAGAATGTTTGCAAAATGTTGTAATCATTTAGCTCCAATAATAGTTTTATCTCGTAAACATGATGGCCTTTATGATGATGATGATATGATGGGTAAAAATGTTCTTGAATAGAGACCAGGCACACCAGAACGCAGCGTGGGACGGCTTTTATCGAGACGAGATGGACTGAGCGACTATCTGGTGAAGGTCGTTGGGAGTCATTCAATGAGGGCGGCATGTTGTAGAAATCTAAGGGGAGGCCTTTGTTCAGCAGTGGACGTCCTGTGGCTGATATGATGATAATGATGTAATATCTGATATCACTATCAGGAATTGGTTAACTTTGTTTATCACTATTTACGCACTACTTTATTTTATACCATGATGAAAATGGCCATAGTCAGCTACTATAAATTATAATAAATAAATTCTACAGAAAAAAATGTCCCTCAAAATCATTAATAATTGGTAAGAAAGTTCGATAACATTATCAATACTATTCTTACACGCTACACTTCAATCACTCCATTCAGAAACTGCTACTCTGTCCACCACCACTTAAGGGGGTACAGACTGCACTCCCCCTTCAGGGTAGAGTTGCTTAGTAATGCTACATATTGTAAACAAAACAATATTTGGGAACTGTCTGTCTGTCTAGTTCACATTTCGTTTTGTTGTATTATGAATAGTATAATAGTGACTACCTAGGACAATTTTATATATTTATTGAAGACGCTTTTGACATGAGATGATTGTGGGTCAAGATATTACTCGAAGTTGTTCTTAAAATAACTCGTAAGCACATAAAATTTTGCAATTTATTAGTTAGCTGATACGTTCATTTTATTAGTCAATAGTGAGTTCTTCCTGTCGGCATGGGAGATACCTAATGAACTCATGGTTCATATCGTTCCACGTTTTGACAGCAAATAATGCGGAGAGATGGCCCGAAATTTTAATAGCTGTTTTAACCTAGCATATCAATATTCACCAGTAACTGTTTGTGTAGGTCAGATGGAAGTTTCTCAGTCCAATAATAATACTACACTTAGTCGCATCTGGTTAGGCAGTAAGATAACTTAAATATTATTTTATGTATCTAGGTTTAAGAATACCTTCCAAGAGGCTAACAATTCTATGTTTTTCACTTACCAATAATTCAATACACAATGCCGTGGGATAGTTTTTTAACTGTAGGTGTCTACGCATTTTGTTTCTGCAATGTGTGTTTAGATTATGTTAGATAGTATAAGCTTTTTTATCATCAAGACACTCAGAAATCTTCTAAAATCCTTTGTTACAGAGTTTAGATTTAAGGAAAGTTTTAATTTCTTATAGAATAAATTTCGGACTTCAACGGGAAGTTTATTGTTAAAGCATATATATTCAACCATGAACGAGTTACTTACTCTGTGGAGACGAGTACAATGTACAACAAGGTTGTGTTTGTACCTTGTATTAATACTGTGGACTGTGTGTACATTGGACATTTTAACAAAACCTGAAATGTTTTTATGCGCATACAATTAATTTTAATATATATCATAAATTGGGAAGTTACAGCCAGAATAACAATTTCTTGGAATTTCTCTCTGAGAGAAACCTTTGAACCCAATATTTAAATGGCTCGAACGGCGCTTTTCTGTAAAGTGAAGATGGTATTAATGTCAGCACAGTTTCCCTAAAAAAGAATCCCATGTGATATTACACTATGAAATTAGCCAAAATAAACTATTCTGGCTGTATCCTCAGCAGTAATGATTCGAATTTTCTTAACAGCGTAGGCTGCGGAATTAAGTCTACTTGACAACTTGTCAACATATGGGCCCCACTATAATTTAGCATCTATAGTTATGCCAAGGAAAACCATTGTTCTGCAACTGTCTGACGTTAGGCGTAGAAAATTTTATAGATTTTATCGTTAACTTCGTCAAAATTAAATCATTGTCACTTAATTTAAAAAATGAATCACTATTAAACGGATTATATCGCGTATTCCGCGTGGTGTCCGGATCAAGAATATAACACCACTCCATCTCCTCCCGTGGATGTCGTAAAAGGCGACTAAGGGTATCTAAACCAGAGGGATGGGCAGCAGCGTCCCTTCTATGAAACGGTAGCCATACTGCGCTCACCAACCCGCCTGCCAAGCGTGCTGAGTATTAGCAAATACCCCCCAGAATGATGACACAGTTGTTAAAATCTATAGGGGAGGCCTTTGTTCAGCAGTGGACGTATAAATGGCCGATATGAAATCGCGTATTTTATTGATTTTTGTTTTTCCTGACGTTTCGAACACTTTGCAGGGTTCGTGGTCGCAGAATGACTAAAATGACAAGCGTCGTTACAGATTTAAAAAGTTATTTTATTTACCGTACAAAATTAATCTAAAATTGTTTCGATGCACGCAGTAATCACTTAGAGTATCTTGATGTTTTTTAAGTGTAGTGTGTTGTTTGGGATTTTATTAATTTAATAATCGGATTCCAATACCTGCCAACCATCTGCTCTATTCAAATTAGGATGTTTTTCAATTTCATTAACATCACGAAACATTCTTGGTACATAACGGTTCTCTTTCGTGAGGACTTGAGGATGATCAAATCGAAGAAAATGGTTGGGTTTGCCTAAGTCATGTTCACACACTGCAGACTACAGCTGCAGACCCTATTGTGAGGCAAGATGCTGAAAGTATCATCTACGCACCGTTTGAACATCTTCGGCACAGCCGGGGATCAGTGCTCTCTCCTCAAAATCCTCCATGAAAACATCGGCGGCTACAGGAGAGACCGATGAACCCATGGCAACACCTTCAGTTTGCACTTAAAATTCATTGTCCCACAACAGGTAGCCGTTAGTAAGGCAGTGTTCAAGTAATTCTGCATATTGTTTAGGCATGCCATGCTCACTTAACCGTTTCTTAACAACACCCAGACAGTACTTTATTGGTAAGTTAGTAAATAAGGGCTGCACATCAAAACTGACCATAACTTCAGTTTCAGCCAGTTCAAGGTTTTTTATTTGGCTGACAAAGTGACGAATTCTATGTGTTAGACTTTAGTTATGAGAGTATCTTCGCTAGGTGATGCGCCAGTTTGTAAGTTGGTGTATCAATTTGGCTTACTAAGACCTTATTGGTCGTAGGGGAACATTGCTTGTGTGTATTTTCGGCAACCCAAACAGCTTTGGGGTTTTCGCGCAGGATGGAATGAGTGTTTTCACGTCTAATTATAAAATATGGGAGTGTTTGGATATTAACTCAGTGGGTTCTTTGAGTATTTTATTGGTTGGGTCTTTGCTTACCTTTTCATGTGTCCGACAAAAGCTCTTGAATTTTCTGATTGTAATCTGACGCGTCCATTATAACCAAAGCATTACCCTTATCGGCACGGAGGATAGTCAGGTCTGGGTCTTCATTAACGTTATTTCGCGCTAGATATTCAACGCTGGGCGATGACCGCTTTACAGTCACCCCCTCCAAGATGTGCCTATGGGCGTGGCATCAGTGGGCGGCTCTAGTGTGATCATACAAGTACCTGGAGCCCCACTTAGGTGCCGAAGATGATCGCTCCAGTGGTTTTAGCCGTTAGGAGTCCAGCATACCCCTTCGTCCTTCCCCGAGGCGGAGGAAGTTCATGAAGAAGTTCCACAGGGAACAATAAAAAATAAAAGTAAATCATTCATATTCATCGCTAGACATATTCGTTTTGGGCGGTGTGCTGTGACCACTGATATGTCTTGTCGTATCGCCTTTAAATTTTTCTTTACGTTGTTTTTAATAAGATAGTCCTCGGCGTTACAGATTATATCTTTGTAAGGTATACAGATACAGAATACTAGTATCTTAATTCTTATTACGTACTGATCAATGAATGAATGACTGAATGTGTTCACTTAATGAATTTTTCATAATATTCGCTGTAAAACAAAGCATTGTAGACATATTTTAAACTGCTCAGCTCCCATGTACAAAAACGTGATGATTTGTATTTGAGATTCTGATTTAGACTGTAACACTCATTTTTGGCAAATTTCGACTAATTCTATACTGTACTTAAACTACAGTTTGCATCAAACATATAAACAGAAAAATAGACGGGAATTCAAAACTTTGCAGTTTTGGTATTAGTTTTGTTCTTGGGGCAGAGATAATTTCCAAAAAAAAAAACATTGTGCGGTTTGTCTCTCAACGATTGTATTATAGTATAGATAGATAAAAATGAGTCTAACATATGAACTTTTGCCGATAATATTTAAATTAGTGATGGGTATTATCAAGCTATACATGTAATTGCGAAAACCATAAGTGAATTGGCATCGATCGTTGTACATCACAGCGCTTTAAAATGTAACAGAAGAATTGGCAATCCGACGGCGATTAAAAATCTTTAAAAATAGATAGATGGCAGTCTTTGTTCATTTACCGGTGGTATGACACGCTACTTCTCGTAAGGATTGTTGTGGTTGTCTTATTTTTGCAGATACCACTATACCACTGAATAGCAAGGCATTTAAATAAATGCTATAAAACAGAATGCGTGCGATGTCTGTTATGCAACTAAATGAAGGGAATCGCCGAATCGTCGCTGTTCTCGCATAACGTCAATTTGACCGTATGCAGGCGAGATGTAGCTTACGCTCTAGGGTGTAATTCCTTAAGCTCAAACATCCATACATCCTTAAATACAGAATTGTAATAATGGTGAAAAACCAATTTGGTAATCGCTAAGTCTGATCCTCATGGCTGTCCTTCTGCAACGTGTCCTTGAATAGCTTCAATCATATCTTAGCAAATACCAATTGGTTTTATACCGTTATTTCGATTCTATATTTAAAGATGTATGGATGTTTGAGCTTAAGGAATTGCACCCCGGGGCATATCCCTATCTGGTTAATAGATTAGTGATGCACTAATACTACTCCTAAGTAGGTGTACCTAAATATTCACCTATTAGCTGCCTTTTATAACACGCACGAGTGTAACGGGTAACCTATCGTTGTCTAAGAGCACAGATGTGCTAACTCCACATTTTTTTTTAAGGTTTTGGTGTGAATGAAGCAAAACTATAAATTGCCAAACATGCTTGTTCTTTCTGACACACTAGAATTCCACTTTTCGAGCATCAGTGATATCTATTAACTTTACTTCATAGACGTCAAATTACCCGCGTAAAACTTGCTAACTTACTCTTTCAATCGAATGATCTTTTTACGGTTCCGAATGACCGAAAGCAAAAACGGCGTAGCCATTATAGGATCACTCGTATGTCTGTCTGTCTGTCCTTGAGTCACAGCCAATTTACTCCAAATCTAATGGTCGGTCGGTTTCTATCTAATAGACCGATTAAGTTGAAATTTGGTACACATATGGGATTCTGCGACCCAACTTTCGTGACGTAACGTTCTCTTTTAGAGGGCCATATAGAAAATTTAAGAATTAAGTTTCACAAACAATATCGTGTGACAAATGCAATGGAAGGGCTGGTTGTGGAGGTCCCAAATATATTTAGTTTATAATTTTAAAATACATTGTTTTAAAGTTATTTAATTAAATAGACTAAAGCATGTTTTTCAACTAGCATGTTAAGTTTGTTTTTGGGATAAATTATTTGTACAAGACCGAATTCAATAATGGACAATATATTTAGCAATTTTCCTCTACAATCCGGTACCATACATACTTTGTTTAGTTACGTTCAACAAATTTGTACTAATAAGATTTTAAAAAACATGGTACATAACATATTAATCGTACGGAACCCTCTCCACGCGAGATCAACTCACAATTGTTGGGTTTTATTTGTTAGCAAGTGGGGCTCAAGTAGGTCTTAAGGCTTAATTAACTTATTTATTAATAAAACTGCAGTTTTCGTTTGTTGTGGAGTTTAATTTATCAATAGTGATAATTGCTATTCACAAGATATAATCATAATGTCAGTCTGTAACTAGCCCAGGACAAGATAAATGCTTCTTTTCATCCGAAGAAGGAATCAACAAAAACACGCTTACTGCGCGTTGGCGATATGAGTCTAAATATACAGGTTTTCTAATTACGGTATTTTCCTTCACATTTAAAGTCCATCACGACGTAATAACGTCACGTTAATGGACTCTCATTACTGCCGCTCTTCGATATCAAGAAAATATCTTCAGCAGGACTGGCGAACTGAATCCGCTTTGCAATTTTGTCCTGGGCGATATGCTCGTAACCCATAGGTAACCGATATTGTACGCAGAAATACACGCCATCAGAAATTAAGATAAAAAATATCTGTACAGCTAAAGACCTGAACCGAATTGGAATCAGAGCACCAAAGTAGAATTGCAATCAGCGCACGCAAGTATGAATGATTGCAGGTGGTTCTTAAGTAAACGATCTAGTCCAATTTTAGACAGTTTAACGATAATCTGTCACACAATATATAATATCACATTTTAATATTAACCTTTTTTTATTCGGCCCGGTGGAAATTTCCCCGGGGAAGAACGAAGCGGCATGCCGGACTCCTACTGGCTAAAACCATTGTGGCGTTTATCTTCGGCACCTAAGGGAGCCCGGAGAGCTTCCCCCCATGTTCTCATATGATCACACCAGAGCCGCTCACTGGTGCCACGCCCTTAGGCACATCTCGAAGAGGGTGATTGTAAAGCGGTCACCCCCTGGGGGTATTGTAAAGGATCCCTGAAGTGTCCCGGGGCGCTGTGCTATGCTGCGCACACTGCAGCGCGTGACCACCTGCGCGCCACCGTCTTCTCGTGGGTCGCGCGGTGTGGGCACGCAGATTCCCCAGTCTAATGTGTAATTGTTAATGTACTCGAAGGACGCTGCTGCCCATCCTCTGGTTAATCCCATAGTCGCCTTCTACGACACCCAAGGGATGAGATAGGTTGGTATTATTTGTAGCCCACCACCACCACATGGGTTCCGGAGTTCCTTAGCTGAATGTTAACATATACTCCGTACCTAAAGTTACTTCGTGTCATTTTCTCTATCTATCCTTAATCCAAAGTCAACCGGTTTTTTGTTAGCACGTTCGTTTATTTATAACTCGTCAAACAACTTTATATAATAAAAGACAAACTTCCGACAAGATCATTATAGTTACCGACAGCATCTTTAACAAACGTAACGAGCTATGGCCTCCCGCGTATTTTTCTGTTTTCTTGTTTTAGTAGTAAGTTTGGTTTCTGCTTTACCAGCCGATCCGAAACCTTTCGGTGAGTTTTTATTACTTGAATTATTATCCTATATACGCTTCGTAGTGACCGGCAAACAAAGTGTGGATCTCTCTAACAGCGTCGGTTTTCCGTATTACCTTTTACCTGTTATACTAGACCCTTTATTTAAAAAGAATAAGCATATTTGGTGTGCGGTCATAATATGGGTATCGCTTTCCAGCTGGCGATATCGAGGTCAAGAGTAGAACCCAGTTATCAACTTCAACTTTAAAGTTTTTTATTTATAATAAACCAAATATTGGCACTTATGAAACTTCATAATCTAAGTTGCACGGTTCCAAATAGTTGATCTCGTGGAGAAGAGCCAGCAAGAAACTCCATGGATACTCTTTTAAAATAATTGTGATTACAATGTTAATTGATTCAAATTATTGTAAAACATATACCGAGAAAAATGTAGGACAATGTGTAAACATAGAACATACTACAATAATATAATAATAGTAAATGTGCCGTGTGGTGCCGGCTAAGAATATCACCACCCCATTTCATCCCGTAGGTGTCGTAAAAGGCGACTATGGGATTAGCTGAAGGATGGGCAGCAGCGTCCTTCGAGTAAAATTATAACTCAACTGCGATCGCCAACCCGCCTGCCAAGCGTGGCGATTATGGCAAAACCCCCCCAATGAGCACACAACATACGCATATCGGTTGTTGTGGTGATCTTTGGAGGAGGCCTGTGTCCAGCTGTGGACTTTATTCAGCCGACATGATGAAAAATGATGAATAAATTATTTACCGTGGCAGTTAAAGGCTGACCAGTCTCAACAGACGGCACCCGTTCACGAGCATTTATAAAAACATAACTACTGCTTGCCTTCTGAGGGGTGAACCTGATCGCCTAGTGCTAGTTGCTTAATTAATGAAGCTGTTATCCCTGTTGCAATGAAGAACGGAGTCAGACTACACAACAAATAATTTGAGGTGCCGGTTAGCATGCAGAGTGCATGCGAATTCTTTAGTTGTTTGTGCTCTGACGCTCAGATGATAATGGTCTTTTGAAATCAGTACCAGAGTATGATCTGTTGACTGTACGATGCATAAATGTGTGTCAGAATCTTCGAGGTTTTGTCAGACGATAGATAGTGTGTAACTAAATAAATATTCCGTGTGGTGTCTGGGTTAAGAATATAGTACCACTACATCTCCTTCCGTGGATATCGTAAAAGGTGACTAAGGGACACTAAACCAAAGAGACGAACAGCAACGTCCCTTCTGTGGAACAACTGCAGCCATTCTGCGCTCATCAACCCACTTTCCAACTATGGTCAGTACTAGCAAATTGCCCTAAAAATGGCGACACAATTGTGGAAATCCATGGGGCACTTGTTCATCAGTAGACGTCGTTTGGCTGATATAATGATGATGACGAAATTAATATACAGATTTGTATATACTTTTTGGTGGATTTGGATTAGATTAGTGCTCACTGTTACACTGTTAACTTTTTTAATGACGATGCAAACAAACAACCTGCCTCCAGTGTAACCGGTCACTGTGGACGTCTATGGGGCAAGCATATCTAAACAGCATTAAAAAACCATTATTTGTGTATAAAAAGGCATCCCATACAGGATGTTTCTATAGAAGCCGGAAACTGCATTGTATTGGAAAAAAAAATGCCTTAAGTATTTATTCTAGTTACAGATCTTAGAGTGAATAACCAATATCGGAAAAAATCGATATATTACTAAATGAAGTGAATACTATCTCGTAATACGCTTTGAATACCATGTTAACTTCGATTAAATAATTTTATAAAAGGTAGATATTTTTATAAACCCTTAAATAACAACCCTAGTCTTGTGACCAACGTCAAGCACCCTTGAATCTACAGGGTATTTTTATGCGAATCTATCGTTTTTTTTATTCAAAGTTATTATTTCGTGTTTAATATTACAGCTTGTCCGGAAAATGAGCAGTACTACAAATGCAATCTGGAAGTGTGTTACAAGACCTGCGATAATTTGAAGACACCACCACCCTGCCCTTCCATTGCCCCTGGCTGCTTTAAACCGAGTTGTGAATGTGTGACAGACTACCTGAGGAATTCTGAAGGCACTTGCGTGCCTGAGTATAAGTGTTGTAAGTAACTATGAGTGTGTTATTAACACAGATCCCACAGGGACTCGTGGCAATATGTTTTCCGAAGTATAAACAAATGTTTTAAATTAAAAGTATATTTAGGTTTGTAAAACTATGTATAAAAACCGGACAAGTGCGAGTTGAACTCGCGTGGTGAGGGTTTCGAAATTGCTAAATACCTATATTGTCTAGTGATGAATTTGGTCTTGTACCAATAACTTATCCCAAGAACAATTAATATCGCAGTTGAAAAACATGTTTTCCCATACATTCCAACCGCGAACGTAAATTTCGACGCACAATATTGAAAGATTTATCATGTTATTTAAGACAATAGACTTCTTATAAGTTTTCCTGTAATCTATAAGTAAAGAGCCAAATCTACATTTTTTTTTAAATTTTAGGCTCAGTAGTTTCGGAGATAGGGGCGATGGTCAAATTTCGTCTATTTTCTAAAATAACTTAACTATTATAAAATTATAAAATAAAAACATTTGAGACCCTCATAACAAGCCCGTCCATTTCATATATTACACGGTACATTTTGAAAAACTTTATTCTTAAATTTTCTGTATTGCCCCCCAAAAGTGACCCCCATATTCATAAGGACACAGCCTTAAGTTTCTATCGGCATTTCTCCTCAGAGGTTGCCATGTTGCGAAGTTCCCTTTGTTTCCTCAACATTACTAGTAAAAGTGTTTATTAGGGCTTAGTTACTGAATAAACAATTCTATGCCATTCTATAGTTGATGGGCAGATCGATTGATTTACGAAGCAGTGTTTAGTGAGCTTGTCTTGGATGGGTAACCATCCCAAATATATTAAGACTCATTCGTACCTCATAGAACACGTTAAGCAGTTCGTCTCAGTTTAAATACATACATTTGACAATCGTTACGAGCAGTCATAACTCCAACCGGTCTAATTATAAGATACTGGTATCGCTCAGCAATTATGTTGCAGAGGTGAGGTGGCAGTGTAACATTAGCATTACACTTATTAATATAGCGGCGATGATTATAGTGGAAGCGACTCCCACATAGTTGGAAAAACCTAGTCAAAAAATGATTAACAGAGATTGGAGACGAAATACTTTTTGTAGGTTACGTAGTAAGCCATTAATTCTGTGAGTTATTAATACTTGTCTCTATTGTTTCGCTGGAATACAAGCTGATGCCAATCAAACGTTTTGAAGCAACCTTACAAAAAACAGTTATTTATTATCTATCTGGACAGGCAGCAGTATCCTTCTGTGTTTTAAAAACCACACACTACGATCATTATTCCAGGGATATGCACTAATAATACTGGAGAGCTCATAATTATATTTGCCTCAAACATATGCGCTTATTGTCACTTTTTGAGACACTCGACAGGAAAGAAATATTGGTCATTGGACAATTTCATGGTCATTGGTCATGACAATATAACAAAAGTAAAAGTCAATTGTACTTATACAGGCTGCGTATCCCAAGGTCGGATGAAAAGTTGCTGGCAAATTACCCACGAGTGACGTGAAAGGCGACTAAAGGTAGAGGCCAAGTGGATATGTAGCAGCTACATCATCCCGTGTGTCATAACAACATGCGCGTTGATTATGGCAATATTCGCTATGTCCGCTCATTGGGAGGCCCATGTTCAGTAGTGTACGTATACGGGCTGGTGTGTGTGTGGTCATTGGAAAGACCATGTTTTAAACCCTGGACGTTGATGGGCCAGTATACATTTTCGTGTATATACGCTCTGAAGTACGAAAAGTCAATCTATTTTGATTCACAAAAAATTGGCCCCAGATTGTATGTCATGTTAGAGGTACCTAATCGTTTATGACCTTATAGTAGTGAGTGTACTTACTGTGGTTTCTATATTTCTCCAAGGGATTTCGTCACCGATGAGCAGCAATTTTTTATACATATTAGGTAGTATGTTGCCGGTAAAGAGCTATATATATATATCTTTTCTTTATATCATAAGAGCTAAATACAGCATTTGATAACGAATTTTCTTTTTCTTTTCAGGATTAATGACGACAGCTACTTTCGTAATAATCTCAAGCAACCGTACGGTTAATATGTAAAAGTCTTCAGAATATAATGTTTTGTAAAATTTTGTTATCATTTTGTCCAACAATAGTTTTATCTCGTAAATATGATGGCCTTTATAGTGATGACATGATGGGCAAAAAGGTTATTAAATAGAGACTAGAAAACACAGTGAGGGATGAGTTTATCGAGACGAGATGGATGAGCGACTACCTGGTGAAGGTATCTCGGAATCGTTGGATCCGTGTGACATGTAAATTCTCGGTGTGGCTATGTGATTTGTTCAGCAGTGGACATCTTCCGGCTGATTATGATGATGATGAATGGTTTTTCTATCTTGGATGGTGAAAAATTTCTGTGCCATGGGCTGCTTTATAGATATATCAGGAATTGGTTAGCTTTGTTTATCACTATTTACATACTACTTAATTTTAATCATGATGAAAATGGCCATAGTCAGCTAGTATAAATTATAATAAATAAATTCTACAGAAAAAAATGACCCTCAAAAACATTAATATAATTGGTAACAAAATTCGATAACATTATCAACACTCCTACACGCTACACTTAATCAATCCCTTCATAAACTGCCACTCTGTCTACCATCCCACTACTACCACTTAAGGGAGGTGCAGACTGCAGAGAGGGGAGCCTCAGGGTCAAGGTAGAGTCGGAAACGTTTACGATGGTGTACTTGCCTACTGCTTGGCACACTATCGATGGTAATTACATACTAAATGAGAGACCTGTGGACGAGGAACCCGACATCACCTTGGGATAGAGGCCCTCCTAGTAATAGGAAAGGTTGCCAGATTTCAGAGTTATCATATACTCGCCCTTTCTTCGGACTGATAAACCCATAACATCCTAGTACAACGTATCAATTTCTTCTACCAGCTAAATGATCTTTTCGTTGGCCCTCAGTGTGCGGCCATTGTGGGTATTCAGGGATCGAGAATGTAGTATGTCTTGAACCGGCTGCTGCCCAATCTCGGGAGGCCGAGTGAAGTTCATCGCCTTTACGGAGAAGTCGTGCGATCCGTGGCCCTCTACCGGGTGCCTGTGTGGTCGTCTCGACTGTCAGGCATCCAACGCTGCAGAGCCAAACTTGTGTTGCTATACGGATCGTACAAGGGTACCGAACGGTATATTATGAGGCGGCAACACTCGTCGCGCTCATTTCAAAATGTGCGGCCTGGCGGACATGGATATGCATCCGGGTCTACGACCAGACACGCTACCTCCGCCAGAGCGAAAGCGTGCCTCCAGGAGTGTTTGATAGGCTGAAATGGCTTGCCCGGCGGAGCGCACTCGAGAAGATGCGAGCGCCTTAGGTTGCAGTTCGCAACTCAGCGCGTCGTCGATGCTGTCTTGCCGCTCTTTAGAGCCTGGGTCAAGTGGAGTCTGCGTGCTCATACCGAGTGCGCCCGGAAAGATAGAGGTGCACATGTGGCTACGTGCCGATGTCTGCGTAGCAAAGCGCACAGCGAGGCTTCGGGGGATCCTGTACATTTCCCCGAGAAGTGCCGAGGGGGCGGCATTTTTAGAGTCACCCCCTCTGGTAGAGAGGGTAACCACCTTAAAGCCATCCCCTCTAAGATGTGCCACCAATGAGCAGCTCTAGTGTGACCGTACGAGGACCTGGAGCTCCCCTTTGGTGCCAAAGATGCTCACTTTGGTGGCTTCAGCCGGTAGGAGTCTGAGATGCTGCTCCGCCCTTCCCCGGGACGGAGAAATGACATGATGAATAATAAAAATAAAGTTTTCAGACCCAAGTGTCGTTTAGGATGGTAGAGAGTTGGAGATTCTTGCCACGGACGCTACAATAACCAGGTATAACAGAGCCACCAGAGACCGTGGGTTGGTTGCTTAGTTGTGTCGTCATTGGGAGGAATTTACCAATGCTCACCACGCTTGGCAGACGGGTTAATGAGCGCAGTATCACTACTATTCCACAAAAAGACCCGCTGCTGCCAATCCCTTCGGGGTAGTTCCTTAGTAATGCTACATATTTATTGTTAACAAAACAATATTTGGGAACTGTCCAGTCTAGTTCATATTTAGTTTTGTTGCATAATGAATCGTATAATTCGTGACTATCTAGGACAATCTTATAGACTTGAGATGATTGCGGGCCAAGATATTACTCGAAGTTGTTCTTAAAATAACTCGTATGCACTTAAAACTACAATTTATTAGATCGCTGATACGTTTGTCTCTTTAGTCAATAGGGAGTGCTTCCTGTGGGCACGAGAGATACCTGATGAACTCATGGTTCATATCGTTCCTCGTTTTGACAGCAAATAACGCGGAGATCGTCAATGAGGGGGCGGCACAATCGACGCGTACTGAATTAGTCCTCAATAATAGCCAATAGCTAATTGGATGCTTTATAAGCCACGCTAGCTGCGGTCAATCCTTGGATGGGTGACTATTCCTTACAAATTGGTTCAAATTAGTCGTACGTTGTACGCTGTCAAAACATGCAGTGAATCCGCACGCACAGAACAAAATGTATTTCTTTTGACTGTGTACCTATGTGTGTGATTTTAGAGAACTTCGTCGACTGTCCGTATGTGGACGGACTGCTGATGTTTTCGAACAATCACTATTTGGCAATGAGTCACCCGTGACATCTGCCAACGGACTAGTCGACGCGCAGCTTTAGCTGTCCTTCGCAGCTTTCACAGTGCTATCCCAATGGCAGTCATTATTGGCTGTCGATACCCCGAAAGTATGATAGCCGGTTTAACCTAGCATATCAGTATTCACCGGTAACTCTTTGTGTAGGTCAAATGGAAGTTTCTCAGTCTAATAGTAATACTACACTTAGTCGCATCTGGTTAGATAGTAAGATAACCTCGATATAATCTTGTTCCTAACACATTATGAATGTAGGTTTAACAATATCTTCAAAGACGCTAACAATGCTAGATTTTGCATTTACCAATAATTCAATACAAAATGCGGTGGCATAGTTTTCGAACTCTATTAATTAAACGCAACCATTTCCTTTGCGGCTCTCATAAATAATAAACTGTAATGCAGACTTCACAAGTACGAATAGATTGCGACTGTGTGCACAACGTGGAAGCTAACATTTTCCCGCAAATCTAAGCTGCCAAGCACTGGCCGTGTGGTGCCGGCTCAGAATATCACCACCCCATCTCCTACCGTGGGTGTCGTAAAAGTCGACTAAGGGATTAGCCGGAGGATGGGCAGCAGCGTCCTTCAAATACATTAACAGTTCAACTGCGATCGCCAACCCGTCTGCGTGGCGATTATGGCAAGACCCCCCAATGAGCCCACAACACACCCATATCGGTCGTTGTGGTGTACTATGGGGGAGGCCTGTGTCCAGCAGTTATTCATTAGGCCGAAATGATGAAGCATATGTTAATTTACCAAACGAAAGTTGACACTACCCTCCTTCAAAACCTCGTTCGAAAGAGGACACCTATAACTGCTACACGTGTTATTATAAGCCAGGAATATAGTTACAGAGTTTTAGTCTTTTTTAGGAAATTAATGAAATTACACTTCTATGTACCGGTACAACGTAAAAAGTTTCCTCTCTTATCTACTGAAGACAGATGCGGCTGTTATTTTTAATTTCGTACTTAGTTTACAAATATATATATTCACTTTGGGCCCAGAAGAAAGCTCAAGGTCACTCAGCGAGCTATGAAGAGAGCTATGCTAGGTACTTCTCTACGCGATCGAATCAGAAATGAGGAGGTCCGTAGAAGAACTAAAGTTGCCGACATCGTTGAGAGAATTAGGAAACTGACATGGCATGGGACGGGGCAGATTGTTCGTAGAACTGATGGCCGTTCAGGCAAAAAGGTTCTCGAGTGGTACCCGCGCACCGTAGAACGCAGCGTGGGACGACCTGCAGCGAGGTGGATAGACAACCTGTTGAAGTTCGCTGGGAGGCCTTTGTTCATCAGTGGACGTCTTTTGGCTCGTAAGATGATGATGATGAAATATATTTAGGTCCACAATAATAGCCAACTTTTTTATAACGAGTATAAAATATTACAATACTAGAAGTCCAGCCCTCTTATATGATGCAACCCTAGATCATGTTGTAAAACATAAGATCCGCAAATAAAAAGAAGAAAAAAAAACACTTCTAAACTTCTTTAATCTTAAAAATATGATACTGACTACTACTAATTTAGCTGGATCAAAAAGATCAATTCACAGTTTGACTGACAGATCGCCTTTTAACTTTCAGATCCGAACACTAAGAAGCATAATAACTTTTTTCTTGCATACTCATAATTAGGATTCTGCATATAAAAGGCCCAATAAATATATGTGTTCATTTAAAAAGCAATTGGTTTAAAAAAAGGATCCTCATCTCCATTTTAAGGACGTTCCCGCAAAAATGTAACTTTTTGTAAAACCACCGGTCCACCTTAAAACATTAAAAGTATTTCTGTTGGTATTCGACGGCCATGGCGCAATTTTTGTGCATTCGTGAGTCGTTTAAGTATTATGTGATTTTCATAAACATTGCAACAACGGAAATATTTTGAAAATGACAGCTGTCAAATATCTCATTTCGCTCCACACGCTATCAGCAATAAATTTTTTCCATTCAGCCTATAAACATCGTGCATGTTCAGATATCCCTACAGAACATGGACTCCACAAGTTCCTATTGTCGAGCCTCAATGGAGCTACGTAATTTGCATAAGTAAACTTGAAATATAAGGAACAATACCCTACATTATTCGGCTCTAAAGTGCTAGTACAAGCTGCCATTTAATGCTATTTTGAACTTAATTCGTGCTTTGTTTCATTTTAATAGCATTATAACATTCGAACTATGAACAATTATGAAAGTCTAACAAAATATGCGACTATTTGTATAAATATTTGATCGAGTTATCTAATATTAATTTGAATTGTTCCGTGTTGATTTGATCGGGTCATGGGACGGCAATTAAGGTTTTTTCATTTGTTTGATTAATTATTAACGCTAGCCAAACACATTAAGTGATGCCTTAGGGTATTTTTAATGGTAAATTGGTTCCAAATTCCATAATTTTATCATAACCTTTTTTCCGTGTGGTGTCCGGATTAAGAATTTAGCATCACTCCATCTCCTCCCGTGGAGGTCGTCAAAGGCTACTAAGGGCCCGGTATAGGGATTATATGGGATAACAGCAAGTGTAATGAAAATTATTTTAAGGCCTAAACTTTATTGTATCAGCTCTGAGTGTTTGCTCATATAGATTAAGTGTTTCCTAGTAAATATAGTGCACAGAACGTTTGTGCATGTGGGATTAAATCAGGCGGCCGTCGTGATTGTTTTTAAAAGAAAATGTGTCGTTATATTTACGACATTGTTTAGGAAATTGAGAGATGTCACAGGAGCGTCACACTCTTGCGTCCGCGTTCAAAGCTATGCTTTTGTTTATATCACCAGTATCACGAAAAAGACACTTGTATTTAAGCGTCCGCATCCTCGAATTTGCATTGTAAAATGTACAAATTTCATATAAATCTTAGTCCATAAACAAGTTTGTGGCCAGCTTTTAGTATGCCTAGGTGAGGCATTATATCAATATTATCTACTATAAGGTGCTTATTGCATTTACTATTTTCAGCAACCATTACTACATTATTATTGCAAGAGTCCTGCTAGGTAAGTATCACCCCGGTGCCAGATATTCGCCGCCGAGCAGTAAAGTAGTATTTAAACTTTAGACATTACTGTGTTCCGGTTTGTAGGGCAGTGTAGCTAGTGACATTACTGGGCATAAGAGACTAAATAACTACTATCTCCAGGTGACAAGAGCAATGTGATGCCACGCAAGAATAGTCTTGGGTAGCATTGCAATAGATTTTTGTTTTTCCTGACGTTTCGAATGCTTTGCTTTGCTTTTGCCGTTTAAAAGTGTTTTACTATAATGTGTAATACTCGCGAAAACCTAAGACATTATTTGTAGACGATTGTTATAACGCATAACACCAGACTTATGATTCACTCGTCTTCTCACAAATGTATGTTTTAAAATGTTCTGTTCTAAGATATAATCTACCTGTATGGCAAATTTTATTAGAATTCATTTGAGCGTGATAAACTCTCAATCATTCAAACATACAAATACATTTATAAAAGTAGTAAGATTTTAAGATCAATATAAATATGAAAAGTTACCACATTATTGGCTTAACGCAGCACTTAAATAAACTTAACGCAAACATCTGAGAAGCACTTAAAATAAGTGCACTTATACTCCGTTAGTATATTTATCTGTATTCACACATGTTGGCTTCAATAAAACAACCTAAGGTCGCAGTCCGCAAATATAAAGTGGTCATGATCTACTTGATCGTTACGCTTGTAATTCTCTGAATATATGTATGGGCGAGGCTGTTATCGTCTATTCGGTATAGTTAACGCATAGCTGTAGCAGTTTTCTTATGATAGGATAAACCAATTCCTTATTTTATGAATTGTCTTATATCATGAAAACATGGCGTGGTATAGAGTACGTGCAATACTGTTTTCAATTATACGGTATGCTGATATCATTTACATATGCCGGTTAGTTTTGCTCCAGTTCAGATAAGAGAAGAAAGTCACAACACCGACTTAAAATGCCTTTCAAAGCTACTAGCCTATGAAAGATCTAATAAGACGACCTTCCCATGTGACTCAAGAGGAAACTCAACGACATTTTTTTTATGTGTTCTTCCTATTTTTACCTGCGGAGCTCAAAATCAGTCCCAGACAATCTGCCCAAATTCCTAACTCGGCCTTGCGATTTGGAGGTTGGTGTGCGATTGAGCA
The DNA here is from genome assembly GCA_947459985.1 of Diloba caeruleocephala. Lineage (NCBI taxonomy): Eukaryota > Metazoa > Arthropoda > Insecta > Lepidoptera > Noctuidae > Diloba > Diloba caeruleocephala. The sequence continues at coordinate 8,690,471 of OX381617.1, read as the reverse complement.
CGGTATTTTTCTGGAACTGTGGGCCAGAATAATAACTCAGTAGTAGCGTACACGTGGTACATTATGTATAAAGGTGGCGGGACGATTTTGCAAAACTAATAGGGAATGAACCGAAAGATCTTAAGATCACGAGTGAAGCCTTTGCCCAACAGCGGGATGATAAGTACCGGCAACAGTAACGCAATACTACGTTTTACCACAATCAATAAAGGTGCAATTGTACATGTTGCTTATTTTTATTGAACCGATATTATGACCGCCACGTGAAAATTCCTGGAAGTGCCATGTGTGCAGAATGTTTGGTCAGACGCGCGATATCGTACACGTCTTCTATACACAGTATAAAATGTGACAATAAATGAAATTACGTATTCAGCTTAGTTTTGACTAAACACAACAAATTCCCTAAATACGCGGTTCGGCTACATACGAGTATTGTTCTGTTTTCTATAGTTTAATGTATTATGCATACATGGTGAATAATAAAGACCATATTAATGAATGGTAACCCCGGGCCACAACTGAGTACTTCCTAACATAGCGGTCCCTTAGGCCATTTAGGGTCGGTAACGCGCGAGTAACGTCCCTTGTGTTGCAAACTTTCATAGGTTTACAGTAGCCGCTTATCATCAGGCGAGTCGTATGCTTGATTGACACCTTAAAAGAAGAAGTGTGCTATTTAATACTACCCAACTTTGGGATTGAACCCGGCTGCAACTAGACAAAACGAATGAGGCCAACACAGGCCCTCAAGAACGATAGGGATTTGACACTTGTCTTGTTACAAAACCATTAAAGCGACACCGATAGGTATTATTTATTTTTCCCCTATAGTCTGTCTTTAGTTTTTTTCTTACACACTAGAACTAACAGTGTGCACATAATTCTGTTTGTTGAGGAAAATACGTATATCAAGTTTCTTTGAAGGGACAGAAGGTGGTTTCCTTTTGTAGTAGCTTCAATCTACGTTATTCTTGCGATTTTATTTTTATTTCTGTGAAATAATTCGATGTATCTGTGTTAGCTAAGACAAGAAGGTTTAATAATATGGTTAAAACTCTTGAATTAAAATACTTGTAGTAACACATAATTACAATTTACCAAAATCATTATAATCACTATAATTTTATATACTAATGTTAATAAGATAGCTGAAAGTTTTCGTGAACTGAAATGGCAATGATCGGCGCACATTGCTCGTAGAACTGATGGCCATTGGGTTAAAAAGGTTCTCGAGTGGAGACCGTGCACCAGAAAACGCAGCGTAAGTCGACCTCCAACGAGATGGACGGACGATCTGGTGAAGGTCACTGGGAGCCATTGGATGCGGGTAGCATGTAACTGCTCGTTGTGGAAATCTGTGGTGGAAGCCTTTGTTTAGCAGTGGACGTCTTTTGGCTGGTATGATGACGATACTTATTGTTGGCAAACAAGTTCAGCCTGTCTAATAGTATGCGGGTACGGCATCTTATAGACGCTTGCAACACCAGACGTCGTAATAAATGAATGCCAACCCTTTAAAAAATTGTAAAGCCCTTTTTGAAGAACCTCATAGTCACTTGGGAAAACCTCAGTAGGGATAAATTCACAATCTGGTCTGCCTTGTAAGAAAGTTCACTGTAAACTTTTAAGATAATAATTGCAACTATCTTAACTTGCTTACAAAATTTGGTGAGTAATAATTACGATTAATTGGCTGATTCGTTAAGTTATTATGTCTATTGATAGAAAGCACTTACTGAAAGTAACTAGACTGTAATAGAGAATAAAGTGAAGATCAACAACAAAAGACATCACCTAAAGACTACCCTTCACCGCTTCTTCGTTGGAGAGAAGCGACGAAACAACCTACTTAGCACCAATTTTATGTGCATACAACGTTTTGTAACTAGCATATCAGTTACGATATTACGTTTGAACAAGATAAGCCAAGTTTTAATAGCTTAACTGGTACTTGCTTTATTATGGTAAAATTACAGTTTGTATAACTCAGAATCTGAAAATATTTATTATACGAGCTAATGCCCGCGTGAATTGCAATGGCTCTTTTTTACTTATAAACCTTCACACCTTCACACAATTGTTGTTGGCACCTGCCATTTATACAAAGTTTCAACTCAATCGGATAAATGGTATTCATTCTTACATGTTTCGAAAATCTAATATAATGCGTAAAATATTTCTAAATAGAATTTACCTTAAATAGTTACCACTGAAAATATAATCAATTACATTTAAAGAAAGAAAATCCCTAAGTCTAATTCAATTCTAGCTATATTTTATACCTAGGGGCTACGCTACTCAGAACGAGGCTAGCGGTGCCTATATTATATATTGAGGCGACACCTGCCTGGTTAGAGCATCCTCCCTTTTTCAACGGAGGAATACTGCAGCCAGTTTCAGCATAGTATGTTTAAGCTAGTATGAAATTCGTTATTCTAAAATCCCAGTTGTTCGTCTCGCTTTCACAGCGGCATCGAATACATGTCATCACAGCATTGCGGTCACGAGCTGCCACCCCACCAGCAACCCGAATTCTATAATTTTTCAATTGGTCTTTTTGTGTGATGCTCTGCGAGCTGCTGCTGCATAACCAGATTAATTGGCGAAGCAGTAGAGTTTTCACCTGGACAATAACTTAAATACCAAGCAACATAATTAAGGACGCTCCTTATAGAATCCGGGCCTCGAATTCGGGCATTGTTAGGTTTACAAGCAAGGGTTATTCATGTGTAGTCCGGATTAAGAATGTAGCACCACCGTGCCTATAGTTTATGAGGAAGGCCTTTGAAGGTACAGCTGTGGACGTTTTTTGGCTGGTATGGTCACAAGCGAGGGAGCTGGATTAAGAATAGTTTTGAATTAGTGACGTATTCTAAGATAGTGGTCGACTGTAACAAGGCTCATGTGTGGAGCCAAAGATCAGTGTAGCGGAGCCTTTTACATAAGAATTTTGTCAACAGCTATTGAAACTATAAATTGAATTGGTACAGTTGGAAGAAATTTACGTTAATACTCATGTCTAATAAAGATACCTTTTGAAAGGGAAGCTTTGACCAAAAATGCTAACACATTTTCTGAAAATGCGTCTCCATTATCCGAGTCTGGTAACCTTTTCATTTTGCATTCAACCGTCGTTGAAAGTACGCAATGGATGTAGCATTGGGAGATGTTACCGAGTTAATGTTAAGATAATAAGATAGTAGGGGTAGTCATCTTTATTACCTTGCCGTTATAAGTTTTTGCTTTAGTGGCAACAGGTTTTCTTTTGAATTAGTGCCGTAATATTAAATATTTAATAGAGACGATAAACAGTCGCGTCGAAGCTTCATGTGCATACATTTTTATATCGCTTTTTTAGATTTACATTTTATTTTATTTTCTTGACGTTTTCTGTTCGGTTGTTCGGTCTGCATTATTATATTTACGATGATAAATTCTGTAGTATCTATTTCTTTTATCTCAAGTTTACGAATAATTTAATTTAATAATTTAATTGTTAATGTAGATTTGGTTATGATGACGTTACTTTAATTAGTGAAGCGAGTATAACGAAAATCTACTAACCTGACTTTATTTAAATAATTAGCTCGATTAATATCGATTATATATCAAATTGAAAGCGTCGTCTGTTCGAAGTAATGCAGGAATAAAGAAACAATCAGGAATTGATTACCTGAACACCAACGGCGGACGAACTTGGCCCACAACTAGAATATCACATCATGTTACTACCAGTGTCGCCATTTCAAAAAATATTATTTAATATAAAACGTTGCGATTAACTCGCAACACAACACAACACAAGCATGTCATATGATGAAAACACATCGGTACTTTGTGGCGTTGCAACGTGTTACAACGTAGACAGTGGCCATTTTTAATGCAGATTCTTACGTTTATTAAAGCAGCATTTAATTGAGTCCTCGCAATTACGTGTTCTTTACTCTGGTCACCATGTCTGATATCCATAAACAACCAATTTCATTTCATTTCACATAGTTTTGTTGGCATTAAGTCAATTCGCTTTATAATTATAACCGCAACATGAAGGATCAGAGGGATAAGCAGCAACGTACTTTCTCATTATGCGTTTACCAATTGACCTACCAAACGTGGTGAATTCTGGCACTACACGGGTCGCGTTGGTTTGCCAGCGCGCTGGGGAACGTTCATCTGGCGGTCTGGTAAGGCCCGTGATAGCCCACACCGTAGGAAGCTATCGCTTTGAACGTCATTCAATTTGTGGCAGTAAAATAAAGTAAAAAAAGAATATGAAACGCTCGTACTCATAAATTTGTCGTATTATGCTTAACCCTCTCCGGTTTGGGCATGATCTTGTTACCTTCATCATATCAGCCACAGGACGTCCACTGCTGAATAAAGGCCTCCCCCTATTTCCACAACGAGCTGTCACATGCCGCTCTCATCCAACGACTCCCAGCGATCTTCACCAGGTCGTCTGTCCAACTCGTTGGAGGTCGTCCTACGTCCTTTGTGCCCCAACGGCCATCAGTTCTACGAGCAATGTGCCCTGCCCATTGCCACTTCAGTTTACTAATCCTTGCAGCTATGTCGACAACTTTAGTTCTTCTACGGATATCCTCATTTCTGATTCTATCTCGTAGAGAAATACAAATCATAGCTCTCTCCATAGCTTGCTGAGTGACCTTGAGCTTCCTTATGAAGCCCTTTCTGAGTGACCACGTCTCTGTTCCATATGTCATCACTGGTAACACACACTGGTTAAAGACTTTCGTCTTGAGGCATTGCGGTATTGTTGACGAAAAGACGCTGCCCAGCCGAGTCCGATTCGACGATTGACCTCTTTCTCGAAGTTGTAGGTCCAACTAACAACAACTAACTGGACAGTTTGTCCCAGGTAGACATACTCGTCAACAATTTCGAGAACAGAGCTCCCAACGGATATTGGGATGGGCACGACATGGGCATTTGACATGACTTTTGTCTTGCCCTTGTTACCTTAGTAGCCTTAATACGGTTTTATTATTGCGGCGTCCCTTTATTTCAAAAGTTGATTGCTGGGTACTCTTTGTTTAGTTATTTAAGTGTAAGTGTTATGTGTTTAAGTTTAATATTATGACAAGTTTTCCAAATTTAACCAAACATCATTATCTCATTATCATGGTGAAACTGGGACATATTAAAACGACAACCATTTTTGGATAACGCTATAATGATGTCGCTGAGAAGGCGGTTCGTAGTTTTTACACGACTACGACGAAGCAAAACTGTGGGTTATGATTTCACCGGTATGTATATATTAATTGTTCCCTGAGCCCGCCTTTTTGTTTATTTTTTTTATTGATCCTGTGGAAATACATCATGTACTTCCTCCACCCCGGGAAAGGGCCGAGGGGGCCGGACTTCTACCGGCTAAAACCACCGGAGTGGTCATCTTCGGCACCAAAGGGAGGCTCCAGAAACTCGAATAATCTCCATTTAGAGCCACCCATTGGTGCCACGCCTTTAGGCACATCTCGGAGGGGTCCCTGAGCCCGCCTAAACTACTAATTGCATTTTGACAAATGAGGTGTCGTTGGAAGCGTTGGTATTCCAAAAGATAAAGGCTATATGATGTCACAATTTATTTTACATGGTGGTGTTCATAGCGTACAAAAACTCCTACCAAAAAACCGTGTATCATGATTTTTTCACGAGAATGTTTCAAAAATATATAGATTATCTATAATTTTACGTGGGTACATTAATCCATTTTCATTTTAGTTTTTGAATCCAATCAGTTTGGATATAACGCTTTTGCGACAACGATCTCTGACCCCAAAATAATCTAAATTAAAAAAGATTAAAATACTAAAACCCGACTATGAAAAAGCACAACACAAGTTTGAAGAAAATTTCGCAAATCATTGTTAAATTAGTAAATACATTACTCGTATTCGTAGGCCGAGAATCGTTAGTTATGCTTTATACATCGCGGTTGGGTTTTTAATCTTGTTTATATTTCTAAGCGATGTCGCACACATGATTATTTCCCTTATAGTGGATACAGTTTACCTTGGTACTTGGAGCGAGTCTTGGCCATGAAATAGACATATTTTGCAACGTTTGCCCCTGATATGATTCTCCTCAATGCATGTTCTCGGTTCAATAGAAATATTTGAGATTTGCTTCAAATTCAAATGATTTTTATTCATATAAACCATTTACGGGCGTATATGAATAGTCAGAATGTAGTTGCACCGTTCCAAGAAGTTGAGAAGAACCGGCAAGAAACACCATAGACACTCTTTTAAAATAATTTTAAAATGTTACATACATTGCAATATAGTAGAATAAAGTCATGTGAGAATAATGTACTGTCAGTGTAAAATAGATGAAGTAAAATAATAATAAAATAGATGAAGTAACATAATTTCATTAAACAAGATTACATGGCAGTAAGGACTGACCAGTCCCACATGACGGCACCCGTTTACGAGCTTGACGCATGCATCGGCGTCGCTCAGGTCAACCATGTTGCAGGGAACTTATCTACACGTAGTCCTAACTAGAAAGTATAAAAGTAACCAAAGTATGTAAAATTACGAGTACTTGTCTTTTGATGTGTTATTATAAAAATCCATATCATTCTATAAAAAAAAAAACAATTTTAATTATTGATACCGTTCAAATACTACCTTTTCTGAGTAATTTCAATTAGTTCAATTAAGGTAATTGCTTAATACGATGTTATTAGGTTGTCTCTATTCAAATCACGTATTAGGTTTTCCGTCTTGTTGCTAACGTGTCCTTTTATATAATGTAGGCAAAAGGTCTATTTATATAGCGAATGTAAACTATAGTACTCGTAGGTATAAACATTGTTTTGGTTGACTGTGCCGGAGATATATTTAGCATATTTCGATAGATATATTTTAATCAGTTCTATAGATATTTGTAGAAATATTATTTGTTATAATTAATTAAATTAGTTCGATAGATATTAGTAATATATTTTACTAACATCAGTAATATTTTTATTAGTTCCTAAATATAAACTAGCAGAACGACAATGCAATTTAAATGGAACAGTAAATTAATGTTATGTAAAATTACCTGCCATAAGCATTTAGGTAGATAATTATAAACTAGACTATAAAAGCAGACAAAAATAAATACGTACGAAGTAATATTATCATTACTCCAAAATATCTTGAATTTTTGCTGTCTGTGTAATTGAGTCTGAATAAATGTTTTGATAATATTATATTACATTTTTCATAACTCACTCTGTATAGGTTTAGTAAATTTTTGGGGTTGTTATACTAATAAGATCCTAAAACCTATTAGTAAAAGCATGTCTAGTTTGAGACTTTATGAAAACCAAATCTTTCCTTCTCTTCTCTGACGGTACTGGGTTAAAAGGAAGTTCAGTGTGCTGGTGTGATATTATTTCTGTTATTTCTCAGGTATTCGGCAAACACACATTGTGTCTACACAGAAGAGAAGGGAATAAAGTTCGCAGGTGTCAGAAACTTGTAAAAAATTCCCAATTTATTTCGCTTTCCGCTGCAAAAAGGAATCTGTTTTTCCGAGTAGTTAATTGATATTACTTTTGTAACGACATCTGATGAAATGTAAAAGGTAATGAAAAACAGAGTTGACCTCAATATAAGAGATAAAGCATTAAAGCTCAGAGGTAATAAAATCCATTTGTTACGAATAAAATAAAATTGAAAGTACCTGTCAGCCAGGATTCTCCGTATTCCTCCATTTTGGAATGGGCCTCCCAATGCTTCCCCTCTACAATTATTGTTCTAAAGTTAGAATACCAGAAATATACTGAATATTTTCCCGTGTTTCTTTGTCGTCAAATTGGCGGTTAGACTAGTCTGATCAACGGGAGTTTTTGTTCCCGTTGTTCATCATCATCATATCAGCAAAAGGACGTTTACTGCTAAAAAAATACCTTACTAGCTTTAAAAATGGACACACACTTTGTGGTTCTGTAGTTTAAATAATTTTTGTTTAGATCCAGTCGGGTGGTTTATTTGTCATTTTATATAATGTATATTATGGTCTATCGCGTAAAACTGCTTATCAGTTAACACTATTGCATATTAAAACACTTCTGCTTGCAGCTTTGAAATTACTATGTCATGTTGTACAACAGAAAATACAATCTTTTCCACCTGAAAGAGATAAGCACACAAACGAAATCACGACTTCAAAAACATGCAACCGACGCCACTCAGACTCGGGTAAAGTTAATTATTTACTCGCAGTGTTCTAAACCACATTTTAAACGTACCACTGTTAACTAGAACATGTTGAATGAGAGAGTTTCAAATAATTAACTATTTAATTTTGTGCTGGTTTGTTTTAGAAATAATGTCCATACGATTTTTTATCCTATATTTAATTTTTAATCTAAAATTGCGATAATCGACATCAAGCATATCCGATGCATTTCCGTGTGGTCTCTGGATTAAGAATATACCGCCAATCCATCTCATCCCATGCATGTCGTAAAAGACGCCTAATGAACTCTAAACCAGAGGGATGAGCATCAGCAACTCTTCGGTAAGCCTCCTGCCAAGCGTGGTGAGTACTGGTAAATACCCTGCTCCCAATAGAGACTCAATTGTGGAAATCTATCGAAAGCAAGATAATATAGTATCTACTATGATCACCAGTAGACCCATACTTTAAGGGCTATAGTAAAATGAACATTAGGCATATAACTAATACATAAGTAAACATAATCACCATAAGAAGATCTCTCTTCAACATCGTGTGTATTCATATATCAATTAGAAATTTTGTTTAGCTCCCCAAAGTGCCTGAATCCTCTGGAGTTTCGGTCTAATAGAGAAAATCCTGCCTAAGTTATTCTGAATGTGTACTTACAGAGTAGCAAATACTTAGATTTCAATAAATATGTAACGTTCCTGCTGTTATGAATAAAAGAGTAGGCTCGGATGAATCATTGGTCTATGTAAACCCAACACGCTAACGCAGTTTCCATATCTAACACAATTACGGGACAGCAGTAGTGAGTTATATAATAGGGCGCCTTATTATGTGTATTGAATAATAAAATATGCAGTGCGGTGCCAGCTACGAATAGCACCAACCCATCTCATCCCGTGGGTGTCGTAAAAGCCGACTTAGGGATTAGAGATGGGCAGCCGCGTCCTTCGAGTACATTACTCAATTGCCATCGCCAACCCGCCTGCGTGGCGATTATGGCAAAACCCCCTAATGAGCACACAACACACCGATATCGGTCGTTGTGGTGATCTTTGAGGGTGGCCTGTGTCCAGCAGTGGACTTTATTCGGCCGAAATGATGAATAATAAAATACATATGGTGTCTTATGAGTAAATTCTCATCCGTTCCATTGGGAATCATAAGAAGGGTTGATTATTTTATTTTGGCATATTCCCTAACCGATGGGAAATGCTCAAGCTTTATGCCGTCCAGCGTTGCAAGTAGCCGGCAGCGGTTATTCAGACCTTTGTCCTCGAACGCACTCATTAATGCTTTCCAAGCATCTTTCGCTGTTTTGGCTTTGTGTATATGCACCAAGCAATGAGGTGTAATCATCAAGAAAATCTTTGCTCTAGCTTTCTGGTTCTCATACCTCGCACATTGGTCGTTTCAGGTGTAACTCTTGTATACTTCCACAAGTCATCATGAACAAAATGTAACTCCATCAAAAACTTCCCTGTAGCGTAATTGCTGCTACCACAATTTCTCCATAGAGGGCAACCCACTACAGCCTGAAGACTCTTTATATTGTGCCATTATTGAGTTTTGCTTTCTATGAGAACTTTTATTACCATTATTCATCTCTGCGCAGTGGAAGCGTACTGGGCCCATAACCTGTTAGAGTTATGGTAGCAGCGCATGGTTTAAATAAAAGCTAAGATAAAACATATTTTTGTTTATTTAAACTTTTATGTACATTGAGTATACACACAAGGCGAACTTAATGCCATGAGGCAGTCGACCTATGGGTTAAAAAAAGCACTTCTATAAAGGCACAAAAATAAAGCTAAAGATAATGTTTAAATAGACTGAATTAAAAGTAGGAATACATACATACATATATATAGTATCATATATATGTATGATACTATATAAAGGTCGACTGCCTCATGTCTCATATCAATATAAAATTAGATACTAAATTATATTACATAATTAAATAGTTAAATAGAATACATAAAAGGAAAATGAGAACTCGATCAAATTTGTAAAGAAGTTCTTGGGATAGATCAGAGTAACAAACATTCGCATAATATATTACAGGAAGGCCAAGAGACTGGACCAGAAGTGTTTTTGTAATGGGTGGAAGGAATTTTTTGAATCTATAGTGAGATCGCAGTGTGGCCATTACGTTCTGGGTTGTCTGGCTAACTTGCTTGACCCAACTAAGCCTGTCATTAATATAGAGACCTAAATCCTTTATATGAGGTAACACTCTGGAATAACGGAATTATTAAAAATGATGGGGTAAGGTGTTTGGTATTTACATTCTTAAGGTAGAACGACTACCTATAAGAATTGCCTGATGTTTACTCGTGTCGACAGCAACTCCATATTTCGAAGACCAGTCTACTATTGCTAGTAGATCATCATTTAGGCAAGAAATACTATCTATCTAAGCTATTCAAATCAGATTTAGTGTACAGCTATAAGTCATCAGCATACAGATGGTAAGAGCATTTGAGAATAATAGTGATTGAGTTGATAAATAAAGAAAATAAGAGAGGAGAGAGTACACCGCCTTGTGGTACACCAGTCAAAGAATATCTGGCTGACACACACTGCTTGCTGGCAACCACGAAGATAAGATGAGAACCAACCCTGGGATGATAAAGAGATTCCTATTTGTGTTAAGATAGGATGAAGAATATCGGAGTCAACGGTGTTACAGGCAATTAATTAAGACAAACACCGTTAACTTCGATTCCAAGATGCCATCTCTTATGTCCTCTATGACCTTGAACAGGGCAGTAGCCCTGCTATTTCCAGGCCGAAAACCAGATTGGAATTGAGATAGCAGTATGTTTTTGGTAATGAAGGAAGAGACTTGTTTATGTTCAACTGCTTGTAAGACTTTGGAAAGGAATGGGAGGATAGAAATTGGCCTGAACGTATTAGCTGAACTGGAGTTAGAGATTTTAGGAAGTGTAACATATATGTATGTATGTCGTATATGGTACGAAAAGAAAAAAAAGAAAACTTAAATATTATAATTATGGATGTAATTAATTTGCATACGGTAATGGACAAACTTTATTTGTAGGTCTTTGGATTAATCCATTTTTAGTTCGTAGAGTCAAAACTCGATTTACTTTGTCGACACCACCATGCACCTTCTCTACCCGGGCTAAATTCCATTGGAGGGGCTTAGTTAAATGAGACTTCAGCAAAACTAAATCTCCTACCTTTAAGTTAGGCGGAGTTGAAAACCACTTCGCTCTCTGCTGGAGAGTGTGAAGATAATCATCTGACCAACGCCTCCAAAAGGACTGTGAAGCCTTCTGAACGAATTGCCAACGTGACAATCTATTTTGAGGAATGTCCTCAAAGTCATATTCCGGTACAGCTAATAAACTCTGACCTATAAGAAAATGACCCGCGTTCAATACTTCGAACTCGTTTGGGTTGTCCGATATGGAACACAAAGGCCGTGAATTTAATACGGCTTCAATCCTACAGAAAATTGTGCTTAATTCTTCAAAAGTGAGTGGTCTGTCACCTACTGCACGATAGAGGTGATGTTTAGCAGATTTTATTCCTGATTCCCAGCGTTAGGAGGGTTGTTACGCCATTCTATATGACGTGACGTTAATCCGTTAGAAATTTTATCAGCACTAGTTTTACTATTCCAGAAGTTTGCAACTTCTTTTAAATGTTTGGCTGCTGCAATAAAATTGGTACCGCAGTCAGAATATAAACAACTGCAAAGTCCGCGGCGAGCTACAAAGCGGTCGAATGCTGTCAAAAAAACAATCACAACTTAAATCTGTAAGAACTTCTAAGTGCACAGCCTTCGTTGAAAAGCACACGAACAAGCATAAATATGAGTTATGGAAAGGAAGGAAAGGCCCACCCAAGTCACAACCAACGTGGTCGAAGACTTTTCCAGGCTTTAGTCTAGGTGCGGGTAACTGACCCATTGCAGGCTGAATTGAGCTAGGTCGGCACCGAAAACAATTCTTGCATTTTGATAGAACGGATCTAATCATTCTACGTGCACTAATCATCCAATAATTTTTACATAATATGCCTTGTAAGGTACGAGGCCCAACATGCAAATATAATTTGTGGTAATATTCAATAATTAAATTAGTTGTGTGACATTTAGGTAAGAGCACAGGGTGTTTAGTGTTATAAGGTAGATCGGAATGCACGAGTCCACCCCCCACCCTGAGGAAATTGTGAGAATCTACAAAGGGTGACAGTTTACGAAGGGAAGCAATGGTTTTATTTTTATCTTCTAACAACGATTTCATTTCATTTTGAAAATGATTTAATTGTAGTACTCGAATTATGGTATCACGAGCTTTCTTTAGCTCTGAAGCACTGAGAGGCCCATATGTCCTTGCCTTAGACTTGAGATTATTCATATACCTCTGCCACCAGGCCATAAGACGTTGCAATTTATTAAAAGATGAAAATTTATTAAATGTATCTTCTAAATTATTTTGAAATGATATATTTTAATGGTCACACGTAGTTAAAACAAACGTATCACAATTAGTTTTACTATCAGGAATGGTGAAACCTTCCTTTACATAAAATGGTTTTATTGGCCAGTGTTGTTGGTTTTCATAAAGCCATGTTGGACCGTGAACCCAATCCGTAGCTCCTTTTACGAAACGAGCTGGCATTGCTCCGCGCGAGCAAACATCGGCAGCGTTATTTTCGCTGTTCACGTGAAACCAACAATTTGGTGGCACCACGGCGATCACTTGACTAACACGGTTAGTCACAAACGTTTTTAATTTATAAGGTGGCGTTTGCAGCCATGCTAAAACGTTGTTTGAATCACCTAACGCAATTATAGAAACCTTAAATATGCTTTACGCCAGATTAAAGTATAAACCCCAAAATACTAGATTAAACGGTCGACCGGCAGGTATTAGTGCAAGTATCCGAACGCATTCCCTTCCTTATCAATATCTATGGTCTAACATTATGTCAAACCTGAAACCATAGACAGATAAAAAAACTGACAGTGGACTGGTAGCTAATAGATAATGCAAGAAAATAAACAACGTGAATGAAATGCGCAGGTGGTGATAAAATAATGAGAAATAAAATCTTTTAACAAAAAAAAAATACCGAATTCAAATTCTATACGATATTAAAACCACTAAATAAAAAATAATAACGTTTTTTATGAAGTTGGGTGGGGCCCATAAATATAACTCGTTGGTCTGCATGAATTAGGGTTGGGGCATACCTGGCCGGTATTTTTTTTGTTAAAAAGTTTTTTATTTTTTATTTAAGTATTAATAAATGTCAGAACTTTTCCCATCAAAACGATTAAGACATCATCTAGGTAAGCGCAGCAAATTAAACCTGTTTATTGAAGCTGGTTAAAAAACGACTCAATCAAATGTAATGAAATTTATATGGGACCAATTCGAAAGCATTTTGCACCTATTAAAAAAGGAATCGCTCAAATCGGTCTACAAATGTCGGATTAATCGGTCTACATACATAAAAAAATTGAAAAATCTCTTTTTTTGAAGTCGGTAAAAAAACAATAAAATAACACAAACCAAAGAACAAATCGACTGTTTTGCTACGAATTTTTCTTTACATTCCGTCGAGACCTCGTAGATCTTAGAGAGCTGCGCAGGGGCCGGACTTTTATTTGACGGTGGTAGCGCTGGAGCCGGGCTAGCAGTCTGTAGTTTGAAGTTGGTTGGATCGTCAAGCAACATACCATGCTCTTCACCCAAATTTATGACTTCTTCTTGACTCCAAACACGTCAACGCTTCCCATTGGGGAGCTTGACATCAATGTTTCCATCGAACGTCCATACGTTTGTCACCCCTAAGAGTTTCCGTGCCGTGGAGTAGGCCGTCTGCCACTGCCGAGTGAGGAATTCCAAGAGTACGAAGGAGGCTCCCTTGAATTTGGTCTTGAACTCCAAAATGACATCACATCACATCAGGACCTGGAGCCCCCCCTTCGGTGCCGAAGATGACCGCTCCAGTGGTTTTAGCCGGTAGGAGTCCAGCCTACCCCTTCGCCCTTCCCCAGGGTGAAGCAAGTTCCATGTAGAATTTCCACTGGACATCAATAAAATAAAAAGGTTTCTCCATTACACCGCCAAGCAAAAGAAATTTCGTCCTATGTCTCTCTTACATCAATATCTCTGCTCACCTTGACAATCTGCTGCTGCAGCACACTCAAGACACTCCATACATGCTCCTTAAAGGTACGAACTTCCCTTTGAAGTCCACTTAAGTCTGCACCGAGTTTTAAGGCCTTCAGATGAGATTCAAAATCAGACATCCGCTGACTGAGAGATGTCATTGCAGTACGTTGAAACTACGCAAGGTCAGCATCAGAGGTCATCTTGTTGAAGTCACCGGCAAGTTATTGCAAATACCTTTGCTTAGGGTTTCAAGTTTTTAATGCAATAACATACAATACGAGTATATGCTTGGTTAGAAATCAATTATTAAAAATACAGATTTAAGTTTTATATAGAGAGCGATGTTTTTTGTTTTGCACCTTTGAGCTGTCAATCTGACATTTTTTTGAGCCAATATTTTTGTTTTATTCTCGTCGAGAACATGAAAGGTAATAATCTGACAGAAGACAGAACAAAAGAAAATGAAACGTAGAAAAATTAATTTACACAGAACAAAAAGATCGAATATCAAATAAAATAGTTGGTTAGTTACTTGTTTTATGGTAAGTGCTATTTACACGTTCATAAATGCGAAAGCATTGATTAGAACTTTAAACTTACAACTTTGACCAATCTGTAAGTCTTAAAGCACTAAGCGAAATGTTGAGCCAAAATGTCTATCGATATAGACTAATCACTCGGTATTTTATTTTTCTACAACTCATAGACCTAAGCCGAAACAAAAAATATCTATATTGAAAGAAAGAAAAACAGTTTATTTTTGCGGCGAACGTCGACGCACAAGTACAGATTCAAAGATAAAAAATCCACATATGGCATAACTAACTACATAGCTAAAATCGAAACCACATATTGTGTAAATATTTAAACAAATCCCTTCATTATGTTCATCTCATTTGACTTTATTAACACATTTTGGGTCCGAAATTAATTTATCAATTTCAGATCTTGTATAAGTTTTACATCAATTGGCTTAACAGACTGACAGACAAATTACTACGTATACCCAATAGGTGTTTATTTCGTTTGGTGTTCAGAATAAGAATATAGCACCACTCCATCGCCTCCCTAGACAACCAGGGTACTCTAAGCCAGAGGAGTGGTCGGCGGCTGCGGTCAACAACCCGCCTGCCAATCGTAGTGAGTACTGGCTCATTCCTCCCAAAATGACGACATGGTTGAGAAAATTTATTAAGGAGGCCTTTGTTTACCATCGGATGTTCCTTGGTTGTTAAGATGACAGAATTTTAGTCAACAGATGGCCTTTTAGTAAACTGAAAAATTAAAGGAACTTTTTAAATATTTAGATATTCATGGGCGATATTGTGCTACCATTTTGATTTTTATATGTAGGTAATCAGTTATGTAGATATGAAAACTAGCTACACAAATAAAAGGCGATTCAGTGGGTTCAAAAGAAACGTAGTAGTGCAGCTTCGTATAAGATTCAAATACTATTACATAAGTAGTACATAAACGGTTTTAAGCATGAAATATTCTAAAGGTAGATTTTAACGCAGATAATGTCTACTACAGTTTTTGCTAGAAATCCTATAACTGGCTTATCGAGGTGCCATTTCTATTAAAGGACTGAGAATATCGGTCCAACTATCGAGGATCTGTCTTAACCAGTGGCCAGGATATTTCCATAATTGAACACGAAAAAAATTGCAAATAAGCAAAGGGATAAGATCTATGTACTTGGGTACGTATTATAGTATATTGTCTGTTAGAATTATTATTAAAATGTATGTTGCAGAATGTTTACGTTTTTCGCTATTTACTAGTTTAAGATATCATGGAAAAATGAAAATTAATAATGTTAACCACAATGACAGATTGTGGTTTTTATACTAGTTCTATCAAAAAAGTTCGATAGCGACATGTCAGAGTCGAACCTTACTCCGTGACCTTTTATGATTGTTTGTGTACGGAAATAGAAAACCGTAACTATATTGAATCCATTTCCTCCTCAAGATTGGCTGTAGACATTGCAATTACTTTGGATTCGAATAACAACATACCCGTATCTAGTACAATAGGTACTTAAATAATTTTTATTTTGAGATACTGTCTTCGTTAAAGCAGGGAACAACTTATAATTTGGAACTTGGAATTACAATATAATTGGTTGTTATTTATTCCTTTTACATCGAATAATATTATCTACTTTTATACAATAATAATATTATGTACAATTTATCTAATTTTACTTGTTTATATTGTTTTAGCTGAGGAATATTTTCTTATTTCCTTCACTTTCATGCTATAGAAATTGTGTCAAATCGTTGAAATATCTCCGAGAATATATAAAGAATAGCACAGAGCCCATGAGCTGCGTATAATTTCATTTTAAAATTTATATGTCTTTAATTTAATTCCATCATCATCATAATAATCATTTCAGCTGAATAAAATCCACTGCTGGACACAAGCCTACCCCAAAGATCGCCACAACGACCGCTCTGAGTGTGTTGTGCGCTTACTGGGGGGTTTTGCCGTAATCCCCACGCTAGGCTAACGGGTTGGCCCCCATCTCCTCCCGTGGGTGTCGTAAAAGTCGACTAAGGGATTAGCCGAAGGATGGGCAGCAGCGTCCTTCGAGTACATTGACAACTCAACTGCGATCGCCAACCCGTCTGCCAAGCGTGGCGATTATGGTAAAACCCCCCAATGAGCCCACAATACACCCATATCGGTCGTTGTGGTGATCTTTGGGGGAGGCCTGTGTCCAGCAGTGGACTTAATTCGGCCGAAATGATGAATGATGATGATCGTCCAAAGGAAAAAACGGCGGAATCCTTATAGGATCACTCGTGTGTCCGTCTGTCCAGCCAATTTGGTCCGAATCTACTAAACTGATTTACTGAAAATTGGGTACACATATGAATTTCTGCGACCCAAACACGCACGTGTAACGTAAATAAATGAATTTTGAACACAGGGGTCACTTTTGGGGGCAATATAGAAAATTTAAGAGTAAAGTTTAGCAAACTGTACCGTGTAACATATGATATGGAAGGGTTTGTTGCGAGGGTCTTAAATATATTTATTTTATAATTTTAAAGTAGAAAATTTCAAAGTTATTTAACAAAATAAACGAAAATTTTCCATTCGGGCCTTTATCTCCAAAATTACTGAAACTTAAACTTTGAAAAAAATTAAGATAGTAGTAGATCTTTACCTTTTTCATTACATAACTATAAGAAGTCTATGGTACTAAAATAACATGGTAAATATTTTAATATCGTGCGCACAAACTTACGTTGGCAGTTGGAATGTATGGGAGAACATGTTTTAAACTACTATGTTAAGTTTGCTTATGGGATAAGTTATTGGTACAAGACTGAATTCAACAATAGACAATATGTTTTAGTTACGACAAACAAATTTAGATCAGGTTTAAATCAAAACATGGTGGATAACATATTCATCGTACGGAACCATCTCCACGCGAGTTCAACTCGCACTTGTCCGGTTTTTTTGTATAGTGGGCTATTTTAGCTTATGGTACATATTAAGGGCCCTTAATATGTGCAAAATGACACCATCATTCATGGATCAAAGATCCATTATTCCGTCTCTGGATTTCCTCTTCACGGTCACCATTATAGAACGGGTGCCGACGTCAAGTAGTGCTTTTGAAGCTAGTCGATTTGAAATAATGAGATAGTATAATCATCATATTTAGACAATAGTAAAAAAAACTGATCACGTGTTGTTGGGCTTTGGGTCCATAGACAATCTAAATACCGTCGCTGCGCCTGCAAAATCTGCTATGTGACAAATCCAACTTTTCAGAGCGCTATTTATCTATTGCACTCATGGAGCATTTTTCAAGTAAAGTTTTAGCCGAAATACTGGGTGATAATATGTGAATAGGTGATTATACTATTTTCTAAACCGTTAAATATATTACAAACTGGGTTTTACAGCAATATGCGCCTTCGAAAATAATGTGAAATTGGATTAAGAACCTATTCCAAACAAACAATACATCAGCAGTTTTGGCAGGCGCAGCGACGATACATACGCAGATCTACAATATTACGCTATGCTACGTTATGCTACGGAATCTACAATGTTATTGTTATATATGTTTGGGTCTTGACATTCATCCTTTTGTTGTATTAGACCGTAGATAATCCTTTAGTCATGGTTTATGACTCTCTCGGGATTTAACTAGGAGTGTATTTTCCGAGCATACAGCACCTGATTGACCTATAAAATTTTGATAGCATGCTGTCACATTATTCTTTCAAACTAAGAACATGCATTTCGCAGATTGATGAACAAAGAATATAATATAAGGAGTATCGTTTATGAAAGTATAGACATTAAAGAGCAACAAGCACTACGCTATTAAAATGTATGTTAAACTTACACAAGAATGTCAAAATGTACATACGAAAAATGTGCACAACCGTATATGACATCATCGTAGAAATTTTATATACGTCATTTTATAAAATTACACGTCGTTCAGGCAAATTTGGTATAAAATGTAATTGTACTTGGAGGTGTGGCTATTTTATTACAATGGCAACATTAGGATCAAGGACCGTCAGTAATGACGTTATTACGCTAGCTTATTTTTATTTTTTCTTTTTGTCGCAGCGTTTACAATAAGGAGCCGTTAGAAATAATTTTGTCATGAAAGGAAATCTTGAATTTAACGTATGGTTTAAGTTCTATCTCTAGGTAAATGGAATGTAAATATATTTTCAGACGATAGAAGAGTCAAAGAATCAACATTTTAGAAATCTTGCTAAATGTCAAAATTATGTGAAGTCTTACGAACATTTATGTTGCAATAAAAGCTCATATAAGCCCCGTTTTGTCTCTCATCTCATTAGGCCACAAATGTCTACTTGGGCCTGCCATTGCCCACTAGGTATCTACTAAGACGAAAAAATAAATAATAATAAAAAATCTTCAGCCTCGAACCACTTTCTTTGAACTTATGGATACGTTCAGAAATGTGTGTATTTTCTGCAAAATATATACCCACTACTAAATAAAACAGTGTAATACAGTAAAAAAAGAAACTATGATTCGACCTAAATAACCTAGTGTACCTATATCATTTTGAACTCCGTTTATTCTGAAATTGTCTTTCTTTATTCCGAAAGATAAGCTTGAGATTACTTCAAAAGTCGTCGAGAAGAGATTGCTTAAAAAAAGGACCATAATTATACCGATGAAGCAAATCAAGAGCCTTCGAAGAGCATTAGGGTACATTCACCCGACCTAGTACCAACGGTGGATCTGTGATGGTGTTCGTTAAAATCCGTCGTGTCGTTTCACATTGCAAATTGCATCAAAAGAATTCTGTTGATTCGTATTTCGAGTCTTTTATCGTTAGGGAATGGATATCTGATTGAACATTGAGCCACTGACTATGTCTATTGAATATTTAGGTACTAGCGTATGTTTTGTGGGAGAATTACAAAACGTGTATTTTTTTTAAATTTACTGTCAGAAATATAATTTGTTGTTCGGTCTGTTATCTAAATGACCTTCGTGACTTTTCTTAAGATCCTGTCAAGGCATAAATTAAGTAAATAACTTCGTTAACCTGTGCTACCAGTGCCGTATAATAATATTATAATTTTAGTAGTTGATTATTTGCTATTAGGTAATAGAGAAATGGGTAACTTGGAGAGTTCCTCTCCTGGGTGTCGTAAAAGGTTGATACATAGGCTGCACTAAAAGTATCGGGAATGGAATGTTTCCACTGTTCCTGTCATATTAAAATCTTTTTAATTGAAAACTCCTTGGTTTTACAAATCGAATACCATTTATTTATTTAAAAAAAGATTCACGGTCTTGTCACAAGATTTTGTCAAACTTGTTTAGTCGTTGAGAAAATGGAATTGACTCGAGAAAATTCAAGAGCGATGATTTATTATGACTTTCGAAGTGGTTTAACACAAAAACAGTGTGTTGACCGGATGATTTCTGCATTTGGTGATGAAGCCCCATCCAAAACCACAATTTATCGCTGGTTTGCTGAATTTCAACGTGGACGTGTCAAGCTCAGTGATGATCCTCGTCAAGGTCGTCCAAAAACTGCAGTCACACAAGAAAACGTTGATGCTGTGCGTAAGCTGATTGAGGAAGATCGACATGTGACATACCGCGAAATTCAGGCAACTTTAGACATTGGCATGAGTCAAATACAAATAATCTTGCATGAACAATTAGGTGTAAAAAAGTTGTTTTCCCGATGGATACCGCATTTGCTATGTGAAGAGCAAAAAGCGGCTCGCGTTACTTGGTGCGTCAGAACTCTCGAAAGATTCCACGCAGGATCCTCAAATGCTGTATACAATATCGTATCAGGTGACGAATCCTGGATATATGCGTACGAACCCGAAACAAAAAACCAGTCACGAGTTTGGGTGTTCGAAAATGAGTTAAAGCCAACAAAAATTGTTCGTTCACGGAGTGTTGCAAAAAAAATGGTGGCCACGTTTGTCTCCAAAACCGGCAATGTTACGACTATTCCTCTTAAGGGACAAAGAACGGTTAATGCAGAATGGTATGCTAGCATTTGTTTGCCACAGGTCGTTTCTGAACTCCGTAGAGAGAACTGCAACCGCCGCATCATCCTCCATCACGACAATGCGAGTTCTCACACCGCGCACAGAACAAAAGAGTTTTTAGAGCAAGAAAACATAGAATTATTAGACCATCCGCCGTACAGCCCCGACCTAAGCCCTAGTGATTTCTATACTTTTCCTAAAATAAAGAATAAATTGCGTGGACAGAGATTTTCATCACCTAAAGAAGCTGTGGACGCCTACAAAACGGCCATTTTGGAGACCCCAACTTCCGAATGGAATGGTTGCTTCAATGATTGGTTCCATCGTATGGAAAAATGTGTCAAATTTCGCGGAGAATACTTCGAAAAGCAATAAACACATTTTTAAAAAGTAATGTTGTGTCACTTCCTTGATTCCCGAAATTTTCAGTGCCCTCGTATCAAGAGGATGACAGCTGCATCCTATCTAGTACTAATAACAACATACCGCGATCACCAATCGCCCTGACATCGGCCGGTCGGTGTAATCCAGACATAATCCATATAAAACGCCACATTTACGGTCTGAATTCAATCTTATCCAAAATCTCTAGGTTTAAGATTTTTAACTTTATCTAATTTTGTGTTGAGATCACATTAAATATAAAAAAAACAGACAAATCCGAAATCCAAAGATTTTGGATTAGATTGATTATTAATTTCAGCCATTAGTGAAGCAAATTTTGCTAGTAAAGTATGAAAATAAACATTTTGATTAGTGAGGCGACTACAAATGAGTCATTTACTATGTTATACATAAACTAAATCAATCGGAATATTAGTCGATTAAATAATACGAACCGCACCGCTTTACAGTCACCCTCTCTGAGATGTGTATATAGGCGAAGCACCAGTGGGTAGATCTAGTGTGATCATATGTGGACATGGAGCCCCTCTTAGGTACCAAAGGTTTTAGCTGGTTAGAGTCTTCCCTGGGGCGGAGGAAGTTCATGACGAATTTCCCCAGGGACCAATAAAATAGAATTAAAATATTCCCTTCCCGAAGAACGCCCTCTCCGTGTAGTCATCCGTGGCATTCCCAAGGAGATTGACACGCAGACTATCAAAGACGATCTTAAATCGCAAAATATCCCTGTCTTAGAGGTCCACGGTCCTTGGCCTATAGATCTCACTCTGCCTGTGCACCTAGTTGTGTACTGTGAGGGGTTCCGCTCAACTCTCGAATTATCGCGGCTGCCAGAAAACCTCGCGTACCAACAATAATGTTAACAAGCGCAACGTGACCACCTTAGCCTCTGCCCATGATCGTCTAACACTCAAAGTTCATAGCCATGGAACGCGCTGAACCATTAGCAGGTGTTCCCTGCCCTGAGACTTCAATTGATGATCCATCAGGGCCACTCGAGCCTCAGCGATTCCCATGCTGATGTAAACCCCTATTACGCACCATCCACGCCTGTTCCCTTTAATCAGCCCGCACGCAAACCTGTGCTCGCCTCCGACCCACCCCCACCTGAGCCCCTATAGAATATATATACAGTTACATAACCTTGACTCGAAAAATAATTCTTTAACTTAGAATAATAAAATGAAAAAGGCTCTATAACTTAGAATAGTAGACACTCCAATCTGCAAGTAGCACCAGCAAGTTACTTGCAGATTGATGATTAACTTAGGCGTATTTCATATACTAATAACTGGACCTGGCCTGTTTAACAGTGTCTTACTAAAATAATTTTAAAATATCAATTAGTTATCATGTATAGGAACCGGGCGTCTACTACCTTTTAAGAGTAGAGTGTTATCCCGCAAAGTGGGATAATTAAATTACTCCGGGAACGACTCAGCCTTTTACTTTTTACTTGTGTACGAACAGTAAAATAGTTGCTAATTATATTTCGTAAGTTTGCAGAATCTACCGGGAAGTGCTGTTAGTCTCAGCTATAAATAAACCACTCTACGACTTCCTGTCATACCGCCCGAGGTACACATCACATAAAGAGACTCGCGTTGTCTCATTCATTTAACACCCGACCGTTTTACTGCCCTCGCTGCCGAGGATGCTCGCCTCACCGACGTCGCGAAGGTCTATAGCCGCGTCACTTTCCCGTTCAAGTTAGCATTTCTCCCCCCCCCGTTTCTTACTCGCGCCGGCCCGTGCTGAGCATGTAGTTTTAAATGTCCCCTGATACATTTTAAATAATACCGATCCAGCTGTCCCCAAAACAATCGCTTGTTATCCCCAGCAACGCCTTAAACCGAGGTCCGTGTCCCGCAGAGGGCGCCCTTAGCGCAAGTTGCTTAGTTTATAATATTAATTTATATTAATTTTAAGCCTGGCTGGAGGCCTCTTTTGGCTTCGCCAGAAATTACCGGTTAAGCAACCACATTTTCCAGAAATGTATGCAAGAAGCCCAACAAAAAAAAACTTCCTATCATGAAAATATGACAAAGTAATCAATTAATTACCAATTCTTCTAATATACGAAATTGTAGGATGAAAAACATGTGATCAGCCGTTTTGTGGTAAAGTTGAAATGATGGATTAGGTAAGGTAAGGTAAGGTTGGCACTTAGCGGTTGGTATGGACCACGGGTCGCGAATGCGTTATTTCTGAACTGGGTGTTATTGCATGTGGAAATTTGTCTAAAGGGATATGATACGAGTGTATATATATAAATTCTAGAGCAGGGCAAAGTTTCAAAAGGATTTTTTTTATCCATTGGAATCCAATCCAATGAATTGAGTAAGGAGTATGACGGAATCTTACCGACTAAAACCACCTGAGTGGTTGGTCATCTTTGGCACCAACGAGCCTCCCTTCTTCATTTTAATTCAAAAGCGACCATCACCTTTAATCGATAGGCACGTCTCGAGGGGATTGTATAGGAAGCAAAGCGATCCCATAAAGTCTCACTGTGCACAGTGCTGCGCACACAGCGGCACGTGGATTCGTGCACGCCGTCCACACCATCTACGCAGGAATCGATTGATGTGAGCACGCAGATTCCCCAATTAGAGCCCCAGTAACCCCCAAAGCACCGGCAATATAGTGACGGGCTCAGGCGTGCAGGATGCAAAATTATTTCACGAGCTCGGAACCAAAACCAAGTGCCTCGAAAGTCAATGCCAGACGCTTAGCGCTGTTGGCACATATTAATATACTGCCAATTTTAGCTATAGTATAAACCGGCCACGAGTATGCGTATGATTGGTGCAATGAGAGTGTGGCAGTGTGCAAACTCTGTTGTGTGAGTACTGTATTGTAACATCACTTACACGTACAGACGTAGCAGCAATACAATCCTTAGTATGCTACTGCACTTTTGAACACTTACTGTACATAATGTGTAGATTTCGGCTTGGTGATGTATTTTTTTACACCCAGTATGAATAGCGAGAAGAATAAATTTCATAAAACATTTCGTTCAACAATACTGGCGAAATTATGAATTTAAGCATAATGAGGCCATTCTCCAGCCAAGTGTAGTGGTCTGTTAAGCCCTTGTGAATCTTGTGATGGTTATTATAAACCACTAATTTTAATCGCATATTACGGTGGGTAATTCATTGTTTAAAATGCAAGAGATTTCCTCGTTTTACGTATTTTCGGCTTAATAGTGTTTAAGCAACAAAATCTATTGAAGTAGAATATTATTCCTAGTCTGCCTTAAAATAACTTATTATGAGAAATTATGTTAGGGAAATGTAAAAAATACCAGTATGTAATTATACAATTTGGTTTTTAAGAATTGCTCAGTCCTACGGGTTAGCTACCCATCATCTTAACAAGACAAATAGAAACAAAAATGGGCTGCGGAAGTATTGCACTTAACTACACATTATGTGTGAGTGCAACGTTGACATATATTCGATATTTTCAACGGCACTGGTGGTGCAGTGGCTCAAGCGATAACATCCTAATTTTAATAGAGATGGCTGGCAGGTACCACCGGTTTATGAATCCTGTTATTAAAATAATAAAGTCCGAAACCAAATACCACACTAAAAAACATCAGGACACTGTCAGTGATTACTGCGTGCATCGAAATAATTTTTGATTATAATTGTACGGTAGATAAAATAAAATAACTTTTTAAATCTGTAACGACGCCTGTCACCTTAGTCATCCTGCGACCACTAACCCTGCAAAGTGTTCGAAACGTCAGGAAAAACAAAAACCTAAAATATACGCGATATAATCCGTTTAAAAGTGTTTTATTATAAAGTGATTATATGTCTGACTTTTATACTCAGACCGTTGACCTCGCAAAAATACGGAGATTGTTGACCTTACTGAATACAGAACGTAGCTGACTTCAGCAAAACTAATCTCGTAAAATTGACATTTATGATATTCTATAATTTATCAAACTTATACATTTTTACTTTACACAATACTTAATAACAAGCAATTATTTTCGTCCAAAAATATAGACGGCCAAACTATTTATAAGGGACAACAGTGTTTTTAAAACCAATACTTAAACTGAACCATAGTTTGAAACATATATTCATTGTATGCAGTGAATCCGACAAGGCTTCGCGGTCAAACATTTCCAATATTCAAATACCTTTATGCAGTAAAAACACTTATCATACGCCACGCCAAGATATTACAATAAAATAGTTTATTTATTTGTACAAAACCATACCGAAAAGTATGTCATAAATCCTTATTGTACCGCAGATACTGAATAATAAATGATAGTCGTAAATCTTGTATGAAAACCCTATAAATCTAAACGGGTAGTTCTGTGCAGGTTAACCGCAGACGAAAATGGGCGGAATTTGACCAACATTAACCCTAATTACGATTTCATTAGTTTATTTTTGCGGTGCCACGGACGTACAGCGCTCGGTAGGCGATTAACGAATTCATGGACGCGATTTATGTACACGCTCGCTTTGTTTACAGGGTCAGCAGTTATGTTGGATTCGAAAGATGTTGATGAATCAGTATAATACAACACATAATAATTAAAGTAACGCATTCATCGGTAAAAAAAGTTCTGATATAAAACGTAGATACTTTACATAAACAGAAAAATATAATTTGCATTCATCGATATTTATTTTATTTATTTATATTTATATAGACTTTATTGTACACCAAAAAAAGTCACAGAAGTTTTGAATTCAGTAAAAGTACATTATAGGCGGCATCTCTTCCAGGCAACCTTGGGATGGAAAATGGTAGATAGAACTGAGAAGCTGAGCTGATACCTTTTTGCTGAGCTGAGGCCTTTTAGAGCTGAGATGAGGCCTTTTAGACACGCAACACCACATCGAACCCTCTTACGACATGTAGATATAATTTATAAATTATGCGATTTATTTTAAATTAAACGGTAGATGAAACCGCGTGGCAGAGCTAGTAAAGAAATAAAAGAGAGAAATTAAATCATTGCCAAATGGATAAAAAATTGTGGCCATGGCCATGAGATATGTTCTTCAAGATGAAAACTCTTCTTCAGAGTCTGTTATATGTTTCACTATCATATGTGATGGTGATGAAGATGATGATGCAAAAGATGCTGGGAACATCTCTTGGTTTTGCTGCGAATTTGATTGTGACGATGATACATCACTGTACTAGTGTTAGTTGGCTTTTCTAATGCTTTTAATACCGTCGGTCACGACATTCTTTTATCTATCCTTTCCCATCTTATGGTCTCTTCCAATGCAATGGAATGGTTTTCATCATATCTTCGAGAGCGTCAGCAATCAGTCCACGTTGAGGAATCTTCCACAACTTGGTGTAACCTGAAAACTGGCTTCTACAAGGCGTGATACTATCTCCTCTTCTTTTTTTGTATTTATAAATCATATTACCCAAAAGCTTCAGTATACGTATCTTGTATATGGCGAAGACGTTGAACTCTCAAACTAAAGTGGAAGATTCAGCCGATGCGGTCAAAGCCGTAAACCAAGATCTCGAAGCCATAAACATCTGGGCTGAGAGTTTAGGCGTGGCGGTCAACCTCACTAAGTGCCAAGCCATTATTTTAGGAAGCCATCGAAATATTTGTAAAGTGGGAAGCACTACCGTCTCACCTGTTATCTACAACGGCACAATCATTCCTATTAGCTCCAGCGTCAAAGATCTTTGCTTGCATCTTGAAGCTACTCTCAATTGGCAGTACAAAGTTACAAATGTAAGCCAAAAAACAGTGCTTGTACAGATTTGAATTTTTCCCATAATTGACTATGGTGATGTTTGTTACTTTGACCTGAATACAGATTAACAAACTTGACCATCTTCTCAATAATTGGATTCGATTCGTCTTCAACCTCCGTAAATATGACAATGTTTCTGTGTATCAATCACTGTTAAATTGGTTGCTTTTCGCCAGCGCAGAAATATGTTATGTTTTCTATATTATTATACTCTCACAATTCTCCTTCTTATTTGTCTTCGCAGTTCCAGTTTCTTTGTTCCAACCATAATAAATATCTTCGTTCTAATAATAATCGTCTTCTTCAATGTCTCACTCATAACTCTGACTTTATTCATTCTGCCTTCTTCGTCCAATCTGTTCCATTGTGGAATGCGCTCCTCTTTGAAATCAGGATGGCTAACAATCCGCACAACTTTAAAATTAAATTACGAAAATACCTTTTCAAAAAGACGTCAGCAGATTCATCTAAGCTCTGATTTTATTTTGTCTTTTTTCTCATCTGTACGTATTTCTTATATAATATGTATGCATGTGTTTATTCAGTATATATAAATATTATATGTATACATAAATAAATGCATGACACGTAGAGTGTGTATAAATAAATCAATTAATGACAGACCTAATAGGATTCACCAAAATGTTTCGTATGTGACATCTGCTGAAGATGGGTTGTTTCTGGATTGACTCATATTGTCCCCCTTGATGCCCACAATTACCCCAATATCAGGACAAAGATGTTGAAAGCTATTTTTTCACAATTTGATTTAGGCTGTTTTTTACCAAAACAAAAAAAAACTACTTAAAATCTTGAATCTTGGTTAAGTGATCCCCATTGGGTAATGGGGATCACTTAAAAGGGGGTCCTTTTCACCTAGTAGTTTTGGTTTCGGCAGTAGCCGTAGTAGTTCGATGGGCAACAACGTCCCTTCTGTAGAACAGTAGGTCTACAGAAGGGACGTTGCTGCCCATCTCTCTGGTGTAGATTACCTTAGTTGTCTTTTGGACACTACGCTACTACTACTGCACTACACGAAAACATTGATATTAAAAGCACTGAAAAATAAACGAACACCATATACTTTGTAATGGCGATTTTATTTATTATTTTCTTTTTTACTAACATTGGTCTAGTAGCATCGTCACCATTAAAACCTTAATTAATTATTTCGTTTGAAATACTTAATAAATCCATCATTCAAAAGCTCCTTTTGTAAGAGAAATAAACTTGTTCATGAAATCTCTTTAATCTCTGCGTACTGTACATAAAAGGCTCAAATTAATTTCTATGGCTGACAAAACTGGTCTCATTGCTAGCGAGTAATGATAATTGAGTCCTATTGGATTATTTTGCAACTGAAAAAATAGCCATAATTTAGCCTTTTCAGCCACTGCTTAGTATTGATGTAAGTTGTAGGTTTTAAAATTGTATTGTTTGTGTATTGCTATATGAGCTTGATGCCATAATTAAGTAAATAAATAAATAAGGCCCCTACTTTATCATTTTTTACAAAGCTAGGTTGTAAAGTATTATATTTACAGTTATGAGGCATCATTCAAAATTGATTTTATTGACATAAACATACAGTATATTAATATTTATGATAGGGTATTGTGATCGATATTCTTTACCTACTTCTAACTTCTAATAATTACCTATTAATACAAAACAATAAAACAGCAAGTAAAAGAATAAAAGCAAGGATTTTTTACATGCCATATTGACTAAATGCAGGTATACCCATTAGCTTACGCTACGCCATCTTACGTGAATTCCCTCCGATTCCTCTTTAAGAGGCGCGCAATTCTCGATTAGGGAATTCTCCACCCCACCTAGACCAGTGTTCAGCTTACGACACGTTCGAACGTGTTTTATTTTGTGTTTGTTATATCCACGGAACTGTGTGGTGTCCGGATTAAGAGTATAGCACCACTCCATCTCTGCCCATGGGTGTCGTAAAAGCACTTAAATTCAGAGAGATGGGCAGCAGCGTCGCTTCTGAGAAACATATGCCATACTGCGCTCATCAACCCGCCTGCCAAGCGTGGTGAGTACTGGCAAACTCCCCCCAAAGTGACGACACAATTCTGTAAGTCTATGCGGAGGCCTTTGTTCAACAGTGGATATCCTTTGGCTGAATGATGATGTGATAACCACCGAAGCTTAATAGACTCTACCATCTCATCCAAATAAAGTAGAACTAATTCTTTTACATCGAACAAGAAAAGATAAACATTTTCTTTGGAATGTAAACTTTACCTTATCAATTAAGCCTTCTAAGACAAATTGATTTGCTGTATTATATAAGATTCTTTTACAAGGTTTTTTTCAACATTTTTGATTTCTATATACCGTGTGGTGCCGGCTTAGAATGCCACCACCCCATCTCCTCCCATGGGTGTCGTAAAAGTCGACTAAGGGATTATCCGGAGGATGGGCAGCAGCGTCCTTCGAGTACATTAACAACTCAACTGCGATCGCCAACCCGCCTGCCAAGCGTGGCGATTATGGCAAAACCCCCCAATGAGCCCACATCACATCCATATCGGTGGTTGTGGTGATCTTTGGGGGAGGCCTGTGTCCAGCAGTGGACTTCATTCGGCTGAAATGATGATGATGATTCTCTGGTCCTAATTTAAACATAACTTGTGTACTATTTATTTGCAAAATTGTACCCTGACTTAGGCAAATTTGACTTACACGGTTATCACTCGATCCCACCTATCATATAAGTTCGGGGTATTACTCTATACTGTAAGTACATGCATATTGTAAAACCGAAATAATAAACGAAAATTCTTCCGAATTAAAAGTTATGTGAAGTAAAACGTAAATCTATGGAATTGCCAAACAGTCTTGAGTGAACAGTATACTTTTCAATTCAACTGACAAGGTTCCAAAGTAGCGCAGGTACTTTATTAAAATTTGCTTTCACGACGACGTGTAATTTTTTTACTTTGTCTAATTGGTTTATTAGGTGCTCATCGCCAGCTCTCAAAGTTCCATGCGATAAGATTGAAATGGATATGGAAACTCGGGAAAAGAAGATTTTTATTTAATTATGTTTATGTTGGTTGGAGGATATTAATGTATTTGGGTGGATATATTAATATCTACTTAAATACATTATATATGTCGATATAAATATATGAATCAATTAGCTATGTTACATGTCATCATAACTGTGTACCAAATTTTTAACGGTTTTCACTATTGCGTAACTTTTTCATTTTAATTGTGTGATTATTATTGAAACAACATATTTATTCTGAACAACATCTGTGTAACGTAAAATAAATCAAAGCGCTCTGTCAATTGGATTTTAACTGTGAATTCAGTTCTAATTGCTGTCAGGTCAGACATTAAAACTTAAAAATCATTTATATTTCAACATCTACATAAAACAAACCAAAACCTTTCAACTAAAAGATATGCAAAATAAATTTCCCAACATACAACAGACCTTTATTCTGTATACTTTCACAAAATGTTTAATATGGTAACCAATATTGAGCAGATGACGAAGTTGCGCAAATAAATGTAGATTTTCAAGCACATGTCGCTGTTTTTACTGAACAAAGGGATACAGTCGTCAATATTGTTCACCTTCTGACGTCACCTTATTCCAATTTTACTGTTGTTACTAAGGCCGATAATACATACATCTACATTGGTTTATAAAATAAATAAGACAAACGCACAATATTTCGATAAAGCTTTTCATTTTATGTACATAATAAGTATGTAAAAACCAAATATATTAAGTATACCAAATTCCTTAGCAACGCGCGAGTAATACTTATGTTGCATGCATCCATAAGTACCGGTAACCGTATGCTTGTTTGACGCCTTAGCGTTATAAATCCTATCCTCTACATCGTCCAGATTCCAATAACGTAGAACTCCATCTTAAATGCCGATTTGTGGCCAGCACGATCGAAATTTCCAAAGCCAAGTAGCTCTTTGTTCATAGATTTCCACAATTATATCGTCATTGGGGTGAGTTTGCTTTGCTTTACCACGCTAGACGGGTGCCTTAGTGAGCGCAGAATAGCTGCTAATTCACAGAAGAGACGCTGCTGTCCATAGTTCTGATTTGGAGTCGCGTAATCGCCTTTTACGACAAATGGAGGAGATGATTGAGTGGTGCTTTATTCTTAATCCAGATACAAACGGTCTTTGTTCATCATTTCATCATTTCGGCCTAATGAAGTCCACTGTTGGACACAGGCCTCCCCCAAAGATCATCACAACCACCGATATGGATGTGTTTTGAGCTCATTGGGGGGTTTTTGCCATAATCGCCACGCTTGGCAGGCGGGTTGGCGATCGCAGTTGAGTTGTTAATGTACTCGAAGGACGCTGCTGCCCATCCTCCGACTAATCCCTTAGTCGACTTTTACGACACCCATGGGAGGAGATGGGGTGGTGGCATTCTGAGCCGGCACCACACGGTCTTTGTTACATGAAATAAATTTAAAAATAAAGTTAAAAATAGAAATAGTCTATACGAGTACTCACGAAGCCAATGCTAAATAAGTTTCACATAAGATTACTCGTCTAACAAACTACGTGAACTCAATAAGAGAGTGTCACTAGTAAAATTCATAGCTTATTGAACAAACTTTTTTAGTCTGCGATATTTTTCTGTATCACCTTTAGAGGTGATACAGATAAAGGACGCACACTAAAAAAAGTAAGGTGAAGGAAGCTGGGAGTCGTTGGATTCGGGCTGCATGAATCCAGTGACTCCCAGCTTCCTTCACCAGGTCATCTGTCTGTCTTGTTGCATGCCGTCCCACGCTTTAGTTCTCCATTTCTGTCCGGCCCATTCCCTTTTATGCCCCAACGGCCATGTGCCCCGCCTATTACCATATCAGCTTACTATCTTTTCAGCTATGATGACAACTTTCGTTCATCTTCGGACCTCTTATTATATCCTCTTATTTTAATAATAATAATGTTTTTATTGCACCTTCATATTTACAAAAATTAACAACGAAAGTTTTATAAGCACGCGATAGCAGTAGTCTTATTAATCAGAATATTTAACGCGAAAATAATCTTTCTAAAATAATATCTCCGCGTCTAATTAACGAGTTTGTTTGAAATATCGTTTCCATCCAAACAAAAACTTTTGATAATGAATGTTGGCAAGGTAATATTCTACTTAAATGATTTTGTGTACTTTGGTTTGAATACTAAGATGAATATAAATCATCTACCTGTACTGGGTGTAAGTGACAACATATTAAAAACTTTGGGTAGAGGTTACACTTTGGCCTATAATAATAAATAAAAAAATATCTCGGAAATCGGTGTATCGTAAACAATTAGATCAAAACGTTACGTGATCCTTGTACTATGATATGATATTATTATGCTACTGCGAGCGATTAACTCTTCATTGAACTGTAACGAAACAACAGCCTTTACAAAGAAGAAAGAAAGAAAGAAAGGTGATTTATTACAACAACAAAACGCGCATCGCTACATTCATATTAAATAGACCGTAAAAAGAAATCTGCACTAAACTTGCTATAAAAAAGTACATAACAGAACGATTGATCTAAGATTAGAAATAAAAAATAACATACAAAAGATAATAATGATTAAAAATATTGATGTTTGCTGATGCACGTCTGCCGTGTGGTGCCGGCTCAGAATACCACCACCCCATCTCCTCCCGTGGATGTCGTAAAAGTCGACCAAGGGATTAGCCGGAGGATGGGCAGCAGCGTCCTTAGAGGACATTATCAACTCAATTGCGATCGCCAACCCATTATATACTGAAATCAGTTAAATAATCTGGAAAAAATTAGAAAATGTATGAAAAGACCGATGCAACATTCTAACGCTATTTTTTGTTAATGGTTACGGAATAAAGCTAATTGGCACAATATATTATCAATTATTGTTGTTTCACAAGAACATCAGTATAGGTTAGGTTTATATCAAAATGGTGTATTTCCTCTCCTCCTTCGTTGCTTACAAAGACTTCACAGCCTGAACAGCCTATCGCCACCGCATGAACGCATACGTGAATCATAGGCCAGTGCAATAAGAGGTCTTTGACTCCACCGCAACCAGCTGCGCCCCACCCGCCATGCTAGGTACAACTTTTCTGAGTTATTTGCCATAAGAAGTACGTAGGCGTAGCCAGTTACGATGTCACTCATACAGTGACACCCGTTATATCAGCCGTTCAGTGTAGACAGGCAGCGACGACTTAATTATTCTTTGCTTCTGTAATATATGATCTTACATTTACATTTCGTATTTATAATAGAGAACGAACTTGTTTTAATGGTGATAGATCACTTTTGAATTACATCGAAGTGATTTTCTTGATGTCTTACAAAGTGACTAGACTGGACCATTTTCTAAAGTATGTGGAGATATTTTAGATTACACATTATAAAATGTACGTAGGCTATACCTATATTATCTTATGAACCGTGAAGTGTTAACCTAAGACAAGTGCATTTGTGACCAATAATAAACTGTAGTCTCTTTAGCATGGCATTCTGAACACTTTCATCAATAATTGACTTATTTTTAAGAATAGTTTGGCGGAACGATTATCTCGATATGAAAGGACTTGATTGGGATAGTAAGAACAAAACTGAATAATGACAAATGAATTCCTCCTGCTATCTGTGTACTACACTTAAGTGGTGATCCCATTCTTGAGATCACCAATGCACCTACTCCAATGCTGGATTGTTTGCTCTTAGACGGATTTTCAGCATTAGATATAGAAAATTATTTTTAATGATGATACTTGTAACTGATACAATTAGATTTTGTCTCTCTCGTGAGGTGATATCCCGTATTAGGAGTAACCCAGACTATTGATTGACTTACGTAGGACCTGGGCCCAACACGGTGAGGCCATTTAATCTAAAATGTAATGGGATACTAATCGGGAATTCTCGACTACTGCACCCTGAATGGTTGACTGGTGGTAGGTCTTTAATTGCAACCCGTGCCACCGTGTGCGCAGCACGGTGGGATGTACGGCAAGGTTTCGGGGGTCCGAGCTGTGCCTGGGGGGCCGCCTTCTTACAGTCACCTCTCTTCCCACTAGAAGGAGTGACCGCTTTACAGTCAACCCTTCTGCGATGTACCTAAAGGCGTGGCATCAATGGGTATTTTTGGAGTTTGGTGCTGATTATGAACATCGCGGTTATTTTTTCCGGTAGGTGTCTGGCTTTCCTCACTGCCCTTCTTTGAGATGGAGAAAGT
The DNA here is from genome assembly GCA_947459985.1 of Diloba caeruleocephala. Lineage (NCBI taxonomy): Eukaryota > Metazoa > Arthropoda > Insecta > Lepidoptera > Noctuidae > Diloba > Diloba caeruleocephala. The sequence continues at coordinate 8,656,118 of OX381617.1, read as the reverse complement.
AGATGATTAATTTCATCAGGATAAATAAAATAAAACTTATTGAAAGAGTACGACTACGTAGATAACTATCCCACTGACATCTGACAATTTGTGGCCAAGCAGTAATGTTTAAACTTTAAACATTACTGGCTTCTGGTAAGAAGGTCCCTGTAGCTAGTGAAATTACTGAGCATAAGATACTAAAATAACTTATTGTCTCGAGAGCGCAGTGTAGTGCCACGCAAGACTAGTCCTAGGTAGCAATACAAATGTTATGGGCAGGCGTGACGCTTACCACCAGGCAAATGACAGTCTCGTCTTGTCACCAAGTTATATAAAAACAAAAACATAGCATCATTATGTTTTTAGTCACGGATTGACCCCGAGGGTGTAGGACTGTAAATTATTTGCAAAACCCAGATTGTTCCTAAGGTCCATCCCCTATCATAATTTATTCCCTAGGGTGGGAAAAAAGTGGGTTTTATTAAAAAAGTTCCAACGTACCGACGATCCCGTCATCGTGGAATGGTCTTAATCAAACGGGTTCAGCGACTTTCGGTCAATATGGGTCCTAATTTTCATACAAATTTGATTTGTTGCGTCCCAATATCTTAACATACAATTTTAATGGTAATTGAGAACCGTTTAATGACGTTTTATTGTTTTTCATATGAATGGGGTCAATTCTGGTTCTCATTGTCAACGTTATGACGTGAGTCTGGACCGTAATATAAACCAAAAGCAAATATATTAGTTGAGTTTATTGTCGGCTGCACTCATGAAAAAGTTACGGTTTCAAAATACGAAAAGAATGAGTGATGACAGAATTAATTAAAACAATGAAATAATTAAAAAGGAATCAACAATCTTATATTAATTTATTAACATACGCGAATAATATATGTACAACTGAGATAAAAGTACGGTTTTTTTTTTCGCTTTATCATTTATGTACAATGACGGACTTCGGCGGTAGTACACTTCTTAAACAATATCCTCACGGTTCTGAGACTAGCGATGCCCTTATTTTACTTCCTCCAATTAGGCCACTCTTTAAAGTGTGAGAAAGATATAAAACATTTGTTTACTTAATTACAATTTGCACTTCGATATTGTCGACACGTTTGTTTTTGTACAATTTTTTTTCTATTATTAAAAACGTTGCGCCACTCTAGGATTTCTTTTGTGTCGTGGATGCGTTTACAGATACATATTCCACACACAATACACCCAGACCCCTGCAGACCACAATAACCTGCAGATCATACAAATATTTCTTCCGTGCGGGAATCGAACCCAAGACTCGGACCGCATCAGCCAATTGTATCAGCCACTGCACCAACTATACCATCAATTATGTTGTATGCGTTGACCTCCCCCACTCCCAAAAACACTACACAAGTATTGTTTTTGGTAGTGGGGGAGACCATACCGAATGGCAGTGGGTAAGTTGCGCCCATATGTCCCCCCGGTGACCCAAGCCATGGCCCCAGATTTGCGGGAGGGACTACTTTCAACGCTCTTTCCGTCGGTCCGGGATCATCCTGTTGCCTCTCCAACCTCAATTACTATGGACTGGGCCGAGGAGTTGGAGATTTCAGAAGAAAAGCTGGGCCGAGCCATTGGCCGACTGAAGAGTTGCAACACTGCACCTGATCCGAACGGCATTCCGGGCCGAGCGTGGGTGTATGCACTGCAGTCTCTTGGGGACCGCTTAGGGCGGCTGTTTACTTCCGTAGTAGCGTGTTCCCGTCCGGCTGGAAGGAAGCCGGATTAGTTGTTTTGAAGAAGGAAGGAAGGGTTGCAGAGTCTCCCTCTGCATACCGTCCCATTTGCCTGCTCGACGTGGCTTCGAAGCTATTCAAAATAATAATTACCCGAAGACTCGTTGAGCACCTGTCGCGGGTTGGCCCCGACATGGCCGAAAGTCAGTATGACTTCCGACAGTGGCGGTCCACCATCGGCTCGATTCTTCGCGTCCGCTCGCTGTTGGAACAGACAGTGTCTCAGTGGGGTGGGGTGGCGTTGGAGGTCAGTCTAGACATCTTTTTCTGCTGCTTCTAAACTTATGGCTAAACTGCAGGCCTTCGCAAAATCTAATTTATTCTCAGCGAACAACGTTATCGGATGACTCACTGCTGATACCACAAGCTAACTGGTCTCCCAAACTTTCTTCTAGCCAAGTACCAAACTCACAAGTTTTAGAAATCTTCTTGAGTGCGGCGACATATTCTAGAATGCTCTCTCCTGTCTTCTGTGTCCTGCGCTGGAATTTATATCGCTCGGCGAATTCGCTTGGTCGTGGTTGTCGTTCCATGATATCGACTATTTGTTGGATAGTTTTGTTCTTCGGTTTCACAGGAGTGCACAAATTAACTAATAATTCGTAACTTTCCGTACCCATTATTGTAATTAATATCGGTACTTGTAACACTTCTTTAACCTCATTCACTACAAAGTATTAGTAAATCCTCCTATCGTCTTTGTGGATATCGAACTCCGATATTTTACCGATCGAGCCCTTCATTATGTAAACGATGACAGTCACAATTTGCACCCGAAAAGTTTGTAATACCTCGTCGCCACTGTTGAATATGGGTAATGACCGGTTAAGCAACCACATTTCCCAAAAATGTATGCGAGTAGACCTACATAAAAAAGGGAAAGTGAGACACGTCTTAGCTGAGTCTAGTGTACTCGCCGACTAATTGGTGTGTCCCGTAATACATTTATCACACAACACAAACGACTCAAACATATCTGCTAACTTCCTTACTTTTCCATACTTTTTGCAGATGACGTATCAGTACTTAACCCGGAAAGTAATAAAACCATACACCAGTTAGAACTAAATCAAACTATTAGCGATATCATTAATTGGTTAACAGAGAATAATTTGAAAGAATATCAAGAACTAAGTTCATTCAATTCTCAGATTACAAACAAAACCACTCAAAAATTTACTTAAACTGTAATAATGAATTGTAGTTGGTGTACACATGTTGATAATAACTGGAAAAAAATTGATTTGTAAATGCACTAAAACAATTACGCCGAAGCCCATTCTAGAATGGAGGAATACGGACAATCCTGTCTATCCTAAACAGGTGCTTTCAATTTTATTTTATACGTAACAAATGGATTGTTTTACCTCTGAGCTTTAAGGCTTTATCTCTTTAATTAAGGTCAACTCTGTTTTTCGTTACCTTTTACATTTCATCAGATGTCGTTACAAAAGTAATATCAATTAACTACTCGGAAAAACGAATTGCTTTTTGCAGCGGAACGCGAAATAAATTGGGAATTTTTTGATAAGTTCATGTTTAATATGATCGTTTTTTTCTTCTCTGATTGAAATACGAATACTTGTCACGTGTTAAATAATACAGTGTACTATCAAGTGTAGGATGTACGGATGTCATAAAAGAATTCAAACGACTAAAGAATTCAAAATCAGGCCAAAAGGCAGCAGCGTCTCTTCTGTGGACCAGCAGCCATACCGCGCTTACCAACCCACCAGCCAAGCGTGGTGAGTACTGGCAAATTTCCCCCAAAATGACGACACGATAGTGGAAATCTATGAGGGAGGCCTTTGTTCAGCACTGGGCGCTTTTAGCTAGCTAATATGATATCTAGTGTGTAGGCACTTTTATATGTAGGCAGGTAGTTGATTTATTTAGTACGCTGTATGGTTCACACTGTTTCTTCCGCTGCCTACTGCGCTTTAGTGGCAGTGGAGTGGTAGCTTAAGGGTTCAACTGGGGCGCCACTACAGTCCTATTTTCTTAAACGCTGTAATGATAAGTGTTGTTGTGTTCCGGGTGAACGGTAGGAAGAGCCATTAAAATTACCAGAACACAGGGCATTCTGAATTCCTTAGGTTGGCAACGCATTAATAATCACTTAATGTTGATGTTCATAGTTGCAGTAGGCACTGCCGTACACTTTATATAAAAAAGGCTTCCCTATTTTCAAAAAGACGAACAGATGTATCCTTTTCTTGTAGTACAATGTTAAAAAAATATCTAATAAATAAATAAAAATATTACTAACATCTATCGAACTGATTAAAATAATTGTACCAAATATCTATAAAACTGATTAATATATGACTGATATCTATCGAAATATGTGAAACATATCCCCGCCACAGTCAACAAAAACAATGTTCATACCTACGAATACTAAAGTTTACATTTGCTACTTAAATAGACCTTTTGGCTACATTATATAAAAGGGCACGTTAGCAACAAGACGGGAAATCCAACACGTGATTTAAATAGACACGACCTAATAACATCGTATTAAACAATGACCTTAATTGAACTCATTGAAATAACTTGTACTTGAACGATTTCAATAATCAAAATTGTTTTTTTTTTAATGTAACGATATGGATAAGGTATATCAACATATGAAAGTTAAGTAATTTTATACTTTCTAGTTAGGACTTACGTGTTGATCAAATCACAAATATTTCTAATGAACCGAGAAGATGCTTTGAGGAAAATCATATCAGGGGCATACTCTATTCACGTGCTTAAATATTACGGCACTAACTTTAAAAGAAAACCTCTCGGCACTAAAGGAGAAACTTATAACGACTGGGTAATAAAGATGCCCACCCTTACTGTCGTATTATCTTAACACTAACTCGGTAACATCTCCCAATGCTACATCCATAGCGCACTATGAACGACGGTTGAATTAAAGATGAAAATATTACCAGAGATGGTTACAATAGAAACGTGTTTTCAGAAAATGTGTTTGATTTTTTGGTACGGCACTAGAGGTTCCCTTTCAAAAGGTATCTTTATTAGGCATGAGTATTGGCGTAAATTTCGCCCAACTGTACCAATTCAATTTATTGTTTCAATTGCTTTAGACAAAATTACAGTTCTTATAGTAAAGGTCTCAGGCTCTACACCGACCCTTGTTAGAGTCGGCCCGTGCCAAGCCAGTAGTTTTGTATATGTCAATAATTCAAAATTGTTCTTGATCGAGCTCTCTCACTTGTCACCATATCGGCCAAAAGACGTCCACTGCTGAACACAGGCCCCCCCTTACTTCTAGCTGGGAGCAAGGCGTCTGCTGTGTCAGCATTAGATTGGCCCATCACTGTGTAACGGGTCCCGTACCTGTGCGACCTAGCTGGCCGCACATATCCTACAGAGACTATGGGCGTCCTTAACTATGCTTTTAACCTTGATTAGTATATTAATCCGGTTAAGCAGCAACAGCTCGTTGAGCATCATGCAAATAGACCAATAGAAAAATCATAGATCTTGGGTCGTGGTGGGGTGGCAGCTCATGACCACACAGCTCTATAATGTCATGTATCGGATACCGCTATAAAAACGAAACGAACAACACACGGGTTCCACGCGGCGGGTTTCATTATGACGAATCTCATACCAGTGCACATATATATATAATGCTGAAATGTGGTGTGATGTTCCTCCGTTGAAAAGGGAGGATCCTCTAACCAGGCAGGTGTCACCACGATATATAATATAGCCACCGCTAGCCTCGTTCTGAGTAGCATAGCCCTTACGTATAAAATGTAGCTACAATTTAATCAGACTTAGGTAATACACTTTTCTCAATGTAATTGATTATATTTTCAGTGGTAACTTATTTAAGGTAAGTTCTTTTTAGAAATATTTTAACCTTGTATGCATTATATTAGATTTTCGACACATGTAAGAATAAATAACATTCGTCCGATTGAGGTGAAACTTGGTCAGTTGTAGTTGGCACATGTGTGAAGGTTTTAAGAAAATAAAAATACATTGCAACGCACGCGGGCATTAGTATAGTTTATTATACTTGGTAATGCCCGCGTGCGTTGCAATGGTTTATTTTAATTTTATTTTCAGATCCTGAATAAAAAAAAATAAAAAATAAAAAACTGTTATTTTATCATAGTAAAGCAAGTAACGGTTAAACATTCAGTTGGCTTATCTTGTTCAAACGTAATATCACAACTGATACCTTAGTTACAACACGTTGCATACACATAAAATTGGTGCTAAGATCTTTTGTTGTTGTACATCACGATAGTCTCTATTATAGTCTAGGTACTTTCTGTAAGTGATTTCTGTCAATAAATATAATTACTTTACTCAGTCAATTAATCGTAAAACCATGTCATAATAATTGGAGAGAATTCTTTATAATTCTTTTAGTATAATAATTTGCAATTATTATGTTAAAAGTTTACACTGAACTGTCTTATGGCTCTAGACCTTATTGGGAAATTATCCCTACCGAGGTTTTCCCAAGTCACTACACCATGAAGTTCTTCCAAAGGGGCGTTATAGATTTGTAAAGGGTCGGCACCCCGCTATTTTTTTTATTACAACCTTATGTCTTAGCCAAAAACAAATACAATGAATCATTTCACACAAATAAAAACGAAACCTTTAGAATAAAATAGACGAAGCTTATACAACAAAGGGAAACCGCTTTCTATCACTTCAAAGAAACTTGATAAACCTAGTTTCTTCAACAAACAGAATTATGTGCACACACTGTTTATTCTAGCGTGTAAGGAAAAACGAAACACAGACTATAGAGGATAAATAAACAATACCTGTCGGTGTCGCTTTATTGGTTTTGTTACAAGAAACGTTTCAAATCCCTGCTGTTCTTGAGGGCCCGTTTTGGCCTCCTTAGTTTTGTCTAGCCGCAGCCGGATTCAATCCTAAGGTAAGAAAGTATTATTTAGAGTTATTTTTTAAATACTACTTAGGTGGCATACAAGCATACGGCTCGCCCGATGGTAAGCAGTTACCGTAATCTGTGAACACCAGGGATATCACGCTGACTCACTACAGATACAGCACGATATCCTCATCACGAATTTAGGGAATTTGTTGTGCATAGTCAAATGCTATGCTCAATACATGCTTTTATTTATTTTGCGCGTCGTTTGCGCCACTTTATTTACCTAAATTTTATACTGTATAGGGATTTGTCCCCAGTAAACGTCAATAGTCAACGACTGATATCACGCGTCTAATCATTGTTCATACTTGCCACTTTCAGGAATTTACTCATGGCGGTCATATTACCGGACCAAAAAAATAAGCAACAAGTAATGCAATTACACCTTCATTGATTATGGTTACACATAGTATTTCGTTACTGTTGCCAGTACTGTTACTATCAGCTTATGTCATCCCTCTGCTGGGTAAAGGGCTTTCTCGTGATCTTTCGATCATTTCCCTATTGGTTTTGCAAGATCATCCCGCCACCTTTACCATGATCTGCCACGTGAACGCCCGCACTGACTCGCTAAGTTAGAGCTCTACTTTTATTAATCGGGCTCACAGTTCCCGCAAAATACCGCGCTTAATCGCACGTTGGTCCGAGCCGAAAGTACAAGTTCGGAATAATGGCTGTTTGACTAGAACAAATTTTGAGCTTCGTTGATAAAAATGGGAAGAATTCATACACATGTCCATGAGTTTCCTCTTGAGTGATATAGGAAGGTCATCTTATTAGATCTTTCATAGGCTAGTAGCTACTGAAGGCATTTTAATACCGTGTTGTGATTTTCTTCTCTTATATGAACTAGAAAGAGATTAATTGGCCTATGTAGATAACATCAGCATATCGTATAATTAAAAACAAAATTGTAAGCACTACTTAAATAATATACTACGGTTTCATGATAGAAGGCGGTTCATAAATAAGTTATTCTATCGTAAGAGAACTTTTATAGCTAGGAATTAACTATAACCCAATAGACGAAAACAGCCTCAACCTTACATGTATACCCTTCAGCTATAGCTCAAAGCGTAACGATCAAATAGATCATGACCATTTTATACTTGCGGACTACGACCTTAGGTTGTTTGATTGGAGCAAACATGTCTGAATCAAGAGAAATATAATAACCGAATATAAGTGCACTCATTTTAAGTGCTTCTCAGATGTTTGCGTTAAGTTTAAGTGCTACATTAAACCAATAATGTGGTAATAGTGTGGTTTCTGTTGGTGCAAAGGAGGAAGAGACGTCAGCGAACCAACAAGAACCGCTGCAGCATGGCTCCTGCGAAGTCCAAAACAACGATACGTGTCGCGAAGCCGAACACTCCAATATGCAGATTATATCTTGGAATAGAACATTTTTTTTCTGAAAGATTGTGACGAGACGAGCAAGTAACTCGATTTCTTCTTAAACTTAATGCCTATCCATAAGAATTAAAAGTGTTGTAAAAGTCGACTAAGGGATTAACCGGAGGATGGGCAGCAGCATCCTTCGAGTACATTAACAACTCAACTGCGATCGCTAACCCGTCTGCCAAGCGTGGTGATTATGGCAAAACCCCCCAGTGATCCCAACTAACCCATATCGGTCGTTGTGGTGTACTTTGGGGGAGGCCTGTGTCCAGCAGTGGACTTCATTCGGCCGAAGGATTATGCCCAGTACTTTCATTAGCTACAGTGCCCCTCAAACCGGACCACAGTAATGTCAAAAACTGTAATACTACTGCTTGGTATCTAGCACTGGGGTGATACTGACTTTTTATTGGTCCCCAGTGGAAATTCTTCATGAACTTCCTTCACCCCGCGGAAAGGGGCATACCGGGCTCCTACCAGCTAGAACCATTGTAGGGGTCATCTTCGGCACAGGTCCTCGTAAGATCACACTAGAGCCGCCCATTGATGTGACACCTTTAGGCACATCTCGGAGGGGATGTCTGCAAAGCGGTCATACCCTCTAGCGGAGGAAAGGCGACTGCAAAAAGTTTGCCCCTTTCCTTCTCGGGGAGGATTGTAAGGAATGCCTCAAGTCTCACTGTGCGCTGTGCCGCGCAAACGGTGGCACGTGACCACGTGCGCACCGCGGTCTTCCGGGGGACGTTCGGTATGAGCACGCGAATTTCACAATCTGTGCGCCCGCGACCCCAAGTGGGAGTACTGACCTAACAGGACCCTTGCAATAACAATAAAATAATGATTGCGGAAAAAGCTTATGTAATAAGCACCTTATAGTAGACAATATTGATATAATGCCTCACCTAGGTATACCAAAGGCTAGCAACAAACTTAGTTAAGGGTTAGGATTTATATGTAAATTGCATATTTTACAATAATAATAATTAATCGACGACGCTAAATATAAGTCTCTTTTCCATGTTGCTGTCGACATAAACAATTGCATAGCTTTAAGCGTGCCGTGTGGTGCCGGCTCAGAATACCACCACCCCAGCTCCTCCCGTGGGTGTCGTAAAAGTCGACGAAGGGATTAGCCGGAGGATGGGCAGCAGCGTCCTCCGAGTACATTAACAACTCAACTGCGATCGCTAACCCGTCTGCCAAGCGTGGTGATTATGGCAAAACCCCCCAGTGATCCCAACTAACCCATATCGGTCGTTGTGGTGTACTTTGGGGGAGGCCTGTGTCCAGCAGTGGACTTCATTCGGCCGAAATGATGAAGCGTGGAGACAAGAGTGTGACGGTCCTGTGTTGTTTCTCAATTTCTTGAACAAAGTCGTAAATGTAAGGACATATTCTTTTTAAAACGATGACAAGAACCGCTCAATTTAATCTCATATGCACAAACAAAAAAGTGACAACCAAGCTTATCGGCAATCAGGCTGAGATTTTTAAGTCAAATCTGGCACATTAAACGGTTATGATAAAATTGACCCATTTGGAACCAATTTAATATAAAAAAATACCCTAAGGACATCAACTTATGTGTTTGGTTGACTTTAATAATTAAATTCATGGAAATAACCCCAATTGCCTTCCCATCACTCGATAAAATCTACACGGAACAATTCAAATTAATACTAAATAACCCGATCAAATATTTATACAAATAGTCGCATGCGTCAACATAATTTGTAAGACTTTCATAATTGTTGTTGATTAAATTGGCATTGTTCTTACGTAGCTTCATTAAGGCTTGACAATAGGAACTTGTGCGAGTCCATATTCCGTACAAATATCTGACCATGCACAAGTTATAAAGGCAAAATTTGGCCGATAGCGTCTGGCGTAAAATGTAAAATGAGATATTTAACAGTTGTCATTTGAACGGTATAAAGGACCCAACACGCATTGTTGATATTAGTCTTACTCTCGTATTCACTTTAGTTTCCTATATCATCCTTTCAATAGAGTTTATAATGGTTATTCTGCATGCTGGGAATCAAGATTTAGTAGTACTTTGGCTTTATTAGATAGTAAGGATATGCAAGACTTATAATTAGGCTAAATGGCACAATTTCAATGCCACCCACGTCAGCGTTTGGTAAGAAATAAAATGTCTTCACACTGGTATTTTTTGAGGGCGTAGTTGCTACTCCTCCGCTAGCTTAAACTAAGGTACACTACAAAAAAATCACGACAAAATTCATAAGAATTTATAGATTTTTTCATAGGTATAATAAACCTAGAAACAATTTATGATGTCGCATACTTATTCCAAATATCTCTAGATAGCGTATAGAAAGCATTTCGATAAACGCAATTTCAGAGCGCAAACTTCCCTTTCTATTTATGAAGCAATTCTCTTTTTTTTTCTTTTTCTTCTTTTTTTAAAAAACTTTGCCCCACACTAGGATTTCTCCTGTGTCGTGGGTGCGTTTACAGACATGAATTCCAGATACAATACACCCATATACCACCCACAATTAACAATATTTTCACCGTTACAACTGTTTATGAATATTAAAAAATATTTAAATAGCTCACTCACGAATGTACACAAAAAATGCGCGTTGGCCGTCGAATACCAACAGAAATACTTTTAATACTGCAAGGACCGGTGGTTTTACAAAAAGTTGTGTTTTTGCGGAAATTTCGTTAACATGCAGACGAGGATCCTTTTTTCAACAAATTACTTTTATACATATAATTCTAATTATGACTATACAAGAGAAGTATATGTTTTTAAAGTTCGAACCTGAAAGTAAAAGGGCATCGGACTTCAGTATCTGTCAGTCAATCTGTCAGTAGGTCTGAGCTATTTAAAATGAGACGATTGTAGTAGAAGTCAGTATCATTTTAAGATAAAAGAAGTTCAGAAATATTTTGTATTGTATTCAAGTTGAAGCATCAATGTTTGGTTGAAATTAAATAATGACAACATGATTTAGGCTTGTACCATATGACACAATCTTTTTAAATAAAAGAGCTGGGCTTTTAAGGTTATTATATTTTTATACTCAAAATAATATACACATTAAAAAAATGTTGGCTATTGTTGAGGACCTAAATATAATTACACAAAACTAATTTTGAACGTGCCTGAAATTAGAAACTAACAGCCGCGTCTGTTTCTGCACCGTAGATAACAGAGGAAACTTTTTACTTCGTCCCAGTGTTCCGAAAAAGAGAAATACACTGTAACAATACTACTTATTACAATAACACGCGTAGCAGTCAGGTTTTGTTTGAGAGTAGTGTAATTAACTTTAATTTGACAAATTGACATGGGCTTGGCAGCTTAGACTAACGGGAACCTTTTAATTTCCACGTTATGCACACAGTCGCAATCTACTCGTACTTGTGAAGTCTGCATTATAGGTAGTTTGTTATTTATGAGAGCTGCAAAGCAAATGTTTGCGTTTAATTAATAGAGTTTGAAATCTATGCCACCGCATTTTGTATTGAATTATTGGTGAAGTGGTTGTTAACTTTATTAAATCTGAACCACTTACTATACTTTGGTTCTAATGTGGATACGAATTTAAGTAATTAAATAAAAGCAAAGCAAAACTTATAAATTTGATATATTAATATATTACAAGCGTAGCGATCAAGCGAATGAAGCAGAATGTCTTTTACAAATTATGAATGCGATATTTATACTAATAACTAATTAATAATAATAACGGTTCGCACTTGACACATTATGCGCGGGAGTGAACACGCCCTCGCGCAACATGGCTGCGACCGCAAACAATAGAAATGCAGTAGCCATCTTGCACTACAGTGCATTCCAAACGGTAGGCGTAGGTGGCCATCTTCAAATGGGCGTAGCTAAGTATGTGTCATACGTTTGGCATGCGGCGATCACGCCATATGACGTAGGGTGGCGTGATGTTGGTGCTGCGTTCAAGCGTACGAGTGTACTTGCTTGCTCGCTACATTGGTAAAAGAAGCACAAAGAATTGTAAACGTCTTTGAAAGTATTCTTGAACGTCATTTACTTGCTAGGAGCAACAGTATTTCCACGAATTCCGAGGCGCTTATAGCCATTTGCACGTACTGGTCAATAAACGATCGGTGAGGTAAAGCTTGGCGTGTCAGTCTATAGATGGGCGAGTGCATAGTGGTATTTGAACTGAGCCTTTTCATGCATTTGTCCCAGTTTTTGTAAACGGCAGTCGTTAAGCGAAGTCCGAGGCCTCTGAGCAGCTGTAACAACTCTGGCAGAAGGTTGGCCACAATCATACGAAACAAGAAGAATGCTACTAACTTATGGCTAAGACTCCATTGATCAGATAAGTATTCGTTTAAAGAATGAAATCGGGTAAAAAAACAGAGCAGGTAATTCGTCCGTTTACACGTTTCATAACTTTCTGGTATGGAAACATAAAATAGGAAAATGCAGTATAACTTTTATTTTCTGTCTATTTGCGTATATGTAGGGGAGAACGCATATACACGTGCAAACACACACATCAGCTCATAAACGTCCACTGCTGAATATAGGCCTCCAAATGATCACTATAATGAACGGTCATAGGGGATGTTGCCATAAACAATAATGCGATGTGGCTAGGTGATTAGCTATCTGCATTACCGGTCACGGGTTTGGTTCCCGATGGAACAAATATTTGTATGGTCTACAGATACTTGTTACAGGTCATATTTAAGCATGTGGAAATTATGGCTATATATCTTATCTTGTCCATAACGCAGCTACTTAACTTTCAAATAAAAATACAGAAGACTACAGTAGAAGTTTCTCAGGGTTCGACTTCTTGCTACTGTTCCATCACATGGACTGACTATTATATACGACTGATCGCTGATGATAGACTGACGATGACTAACTGACTCACGATGACTGACTGCGAGTGACTGACTCTGGTCTCCAAATTGCACGGTCTTATAAAGCATGCCTGGGTTATCCAACGAAGACAGCCAACATTTTGCACGACACTTGTCCGTTATTGCCACGATTTGTACTATGGTCAAACTCTTCAAAACTCATTTATTTATATGAATCCTTACTTATCTATCACATACATAATATAAAAATATGTGCCGTGATGTACACTTTAAAATTATACAAGTACAATTTTACATAAGCATATATATAAATAGTTTCCAGAACATTAAATAACAAATTTATACCAAAGTCACATATCTACTTGCATAAAACACTTCTTAAAACTATCTTTTATTTATTGCATAATACTATAATCACTTTTTTCGAGATATTTAAACATTTATAAACCATTTACTAAAATAAAATTATGTACTTAGAACTATGTGCTTAACCTATGTAATTTGATATGTTATTCCTATCAGAGGCGTTTTAGCCTGTTTACCAGGTATCCTTTCATGATTCTCTTTCTTTCAATCTTATCTCACTTAAATATTTTTAAATTTAAGACAATCGCTCTGATAAGTTAGCATTCTAAGAATCGTGTGTTATGTATTAATTACTGTGTATTATTTTACTAAATATTTAAAAGATACTTTACAGTAGTTAAATCTTTATGTTGTTGTCTGTTCCATCCGGTCTTGCGCTACTTCCTCGTTGGTTATTTGTGTACCACGCCGGCTCTGTTAGTCAATCTTAATTTGACTGTCCTACGAGACAGACCGATAAAGTTAAAGTCTGTTTGTGCAAAAGTGAGTTTAATTTTGGGAAGTTTCTCACACTACTGTGATAAGATGTTTTCAGTCTATGTACATAATGTCATCAGATATTTTTTTATTTAAATACAAACTGGTGTGCTATAAAATGTATTCTCATCACCATAATTATCACATCAAACATAGGCCACCCAATTAACTGTTATGTTTAAACTTTGGCATTACTGTGTTCCAGTTTGGAGGCTGCAGATAGTAAATTTACTGTTTATAAGGGAGTAAATAACTAATGACTCGAGGTGACGACCGTAGTGTGGTGCCATAGGACATATTTTTGAGTAGCATTACAATTGTTATGGGCAAGCGTGACGCTTACCACTAGGCGAATGACACGGTTATGAGACCCCAAAATTGTTTCCAAACTAAAACATTGTTTTTGAAAGTACGTTATAACGTTAAATTACTTTTCTTGTACAGTTATCAAAATTTGTGCCTTATGGTGCCGGCTTAGAATACCACCACCCCATCTCATCCCGTGGGTGTCTTAAAAGGCGACTATGGGATTAGCTGGAGGATGGGCAGCAGCATCCTTCGAGTACATTTGTAACTCGGCTGCGATCGCCAACCTTCCAAAAATTATTTATTCTGTGCCGTATTATTGATTCATCAACATGTTCCGATTCAGCTTTACTACTTACCCTGTAAACAAAGCGAGCATGTACCTAAAATGCGTCCATGAATTCGTTAATCGCCTACTGCGAGCTGTACGTCCATGGCACCGCAAAAATAACCTAATGAAATCGTAGTTAGGGATAATGTTGGTCAGATTTTTCGTCTGCCGTTAACTTGTACAGAACTACCCGTTTAGATTTATAATGTTTTCATTAAAGATTTACGACTGTCATTTATTATTCAGTATCTGCGGAAAAATCTGGATTTATGACACACTTTTCGGTATGGTTTTATACAAATAAATAAACTATTTTATTGTAATATCTTGGCGTAGCGTATGATAGGTGTTTTCACTAAATAACGGTATTCGAATATTGGAAATGTTCAACCGCAAAGCCTTGTCGGATTCACTGCATACAATGAATATATGTTTTGCACTATAGTTTAGTCTACTACTTTTTTTAAATGACAGCATTATTGACGTCTGTTATTTTGGACAAAATAATGGCTTGTTGTTAGAATGGTATAAAAATACAGTCTGATAAATAATAAAATATCATAAATGAAAACGAGATTTTATTTACGAGATTAGTTTTATTGCTGACCTCAACCTTACGTTCTGTGTTCAGTGAGGTCAACGGTCGAAGTATAAAAGTCAAACAAATAATTACGTGCTCTCTTTTGGCGAAAAAACATGGTAATACTATTCGGTTGGCATTCATGTGTAATAAATTCATTCTTAGATAAGTAAACATAACTTGTTTTACTTGGGTACATATGCATTGCCAACTACTTCTAGTTAAATCAATCTCTAACAGACCATCGCTGGACAAAGGAGTTCGTTTTGCTTAGTACGAGGATTATTCCTGTGTCGTGGGTACAGTTTGCAGCCATACAGGCACATGCACAAAGACTAAAGCCTGAATCAACTATCTGTAGATCATACATATACTTGTTCCGTGTGGGGATCGAACACGTGACACGTAGCGCAAATAGCCAGTCGCTTAGCCACTGTGCCAACTTCAACTTTGCTTTATTTTGGGTGGTCATTATTATCGTGCCACTATATACCACAGATATTTGCTGATAGGCAGTAAAGCGAGGCTTGGGGGGCTACTTTACAATCCTCCCCGAGAAGTGACTAGGAGAGCGACCTTTTTACAGTCGCCTTCCCTCCGCTAAAGGGGTGACCGCATTACAGTCATCCCCTCCGTGATGTGCCTAAAGGCCTGGCACTAATGGGCGGCTCTAGTGTGATCTTATCGAGGACCTGGAGCCCTCCTTCGGTGCCAAAGATGACCGCTCCAGTGGTTTCAGCCGGTAGGAGTCCGGCATACCCCTTCACCCTTATTATATATACCATATGCGTTCCATGTAGAATTTGCACTGGGACACCAATAAAATAAAAAAAACCAGTAGTGTTAAATCTTTAGACATTACTGTGTTCCGGTTAGAAAGGCACTGTACCTAGTGAAATTACTAGGCTGATTAGTTTCTTATCTAAATAATTTGCTGTCTCGTGATGACGAGCGCAATGTGACGCCACGCAGGATGAGTACTGGGAAGCATTACAATTGTTATGCGCGGGCATGACGCTTACCATCAGGGGAATGACATGCTCGTCTCGTTACTATGTTGTATGAAAAAAACGTATTAGCCGAAGGATATCTTGCCCGTAGTTACTTCAATCAATCAAGAGACGACACGTGATTTTTTGTTCCAGATTGTTTTTTTTTTTAACGTTTAACCCCACATTAGGATTTCTCCTGTGTCGTGGGTGCGTTTACAAACACGAATTCCACACACAATACACCCAGATCCGGAACAACTACCTGCAGATCATACAAATATTTGTTCCGTGCGGGAATCGAACCCACAACCCGGTGTGCAGCAGCCAACTGTATCAGCCACACACCAACCGTGCCGTCTTAATATGTGTGTGCGATAGACAAAAATTCATGCTTACAAGTATTCATATTATTGAAATCACCTAAGGAAAATCTTTTTTAAAATTTACAAATACATACATCACAAAGTGACCGCTTTTTTCTTGAAAAACAAAATGGCTATTACACCTGTACCTAAATCTACGATAACTTGGTTAAATTGTTGCAGCCCCAATATCGTTCGCTTGAAACCATTTTTCATATTTGATGGCATTTTTTACGAGTCCAATGTACGGCACTGCAACCAGCTTTCCAATATCCGCTGCAGTAATATTTGGAAGTCTTATAGTAGCATACGTGGCCCGCTTAATCGCTGTAAATCTTTTCAATGCCCTGATTGCTCAAGAACTTCTATTTTTTATTTGAGCCTTACAGCCTTATTTTACTATTATTTGGGTGTACAATAAAGTTATATTGTATTCATTTTAGTCCATGTGGTGTCCGGATTAAGAATATAGCACCACTCCATCTCGTCCCGTGGATGTCGTAAAAGGCGACTAAGGGAATCTAAACCTGAGGGATGGGCAGCAGCGTCCCTTCTGTGAAACGTAGCCATACTGCGCTCACCAACCCGCCTGCCAAGCGTGGTGAGTATTGGCAAATTCCCCCCAAAATGATGATACAGTTGTGGAAATCTGTGGAGGAGGCCTTTGTTCAGCAGTGGCCGATATGTATTGTATGTATTCATTTATTTAATACATTTTTCATAACAGATAGGCTGTTTGAGAAGATAGCGGGAATCCGCAGAACATGAGCAGCGCAGGACCGGTCGCTGTGGTGATCTTTGGGGGAAGCCTATGTCCATCAGTGGAAGTCTTTCGACATGATGATTATATGTTGATGATATTTGTTGTTATTTCTTATATTATTTTAATTATATAATAGGCACGCCGCTGCACGCATCAGTATACCAAGAGATTTATATTCATAAATAAATTTTAGTGTTGTTTGACAAAAATAAACATTGGAATCTTTACTAGACATCAGGCACTGTGACTACATTTCTTATTATTTAAAACGTTCTTGTAGGACTGCTGGAAGAGTTTTTGATGTGTATAGGCTTTTTTTTTATACGAGCATGAATAATTAAATTTATTACCCCAAATCCAAGCAAGATTTTCATAGGTAAAGGAAATTTTATTTATTTACAATTAAAGTATATCTTATTCACGTGAATATGGCATGGTCTTGTTGGCTATTTGCTCGCTCTTCACATAATTTTATAATTATTTTATTGCTGTTCAAGACACACGTATTTATTTAATATTTGTACTGTCTAGTCTCTGACTAACATAGTATAATTTTATTTCACCAGATAGTGCAACATTTTCTTTACAAAACTTTTACAATTGATGTCTGTTGGGGCAGAAAGCTTCTCTAGTGGAGACTATGGACTGGAAAAGCAGCGTGGGACGGCGTCCATTGAGTTGGACAGCCAACCTGATGAAGATAGCTGGAAGTTGTAGGATACGTTCGGCGTGACCAGGCTTTGTAAGAATCTATGGGGGCTAAGATTTTTTTTAAAGCTTAGATGTAGTGTAGGTGTGCGCGTGTGTGCTCTGCGATGCTTACATGAACGCTAGGTAATTTACGCCATTCTATAGTGCCATAAAGTTCGTATGGCGCGGCTATTAGGAAAATGTATTTGTATGGGGAAGTGTAGGCTGTCTTTCAACTGTAGACGTCCTTTGGCTGATGATGAGATACGCATATTACGGATAGTATATGTACATAGATTTTCGAGGTACGTTGTCAAACGCCTTCTCAAGGTCGACGAAGCACAGATACAAATGGCGATCTTGTTCTTGTAGTAGTAGTTGGTTATAGTGAGTGTTCTCCAATCTTATGATGGATCCTAGTTATGCAGTTAACGAGATTATTGTTTTGCGAGTATAGTAATTATAGCGGTAAAAAAAAGTTTACGAGAGCCAGCTAAACGTACTAATAAGAGTATAATGAACTGCAAAGTCTTCTTGTTGAGCGCAAGCTCATACAGTGCCTTTTGCGTAGACGTTAGAAAATGGACTGGATGTTTCTCTCTTGGCATAAGGGAATAGGAAGGAATCGGAACTAACAGTTAACGAACGAAAGCTCACCAATTCACCCGGTTTGATAAATGTTGCGATTATAGAAAAATTTAACACTTTTGGCCATAACAGCAGCAAAAAATAAAAGAAATCATTCGATTTTATGCCGTATTTGAAAATCATACCCAGGCCTTTATCGTCCCAGCCATATTTTTGACTAGACCAATGAAGCGTCTAACTAGTCGAAATTTAGGAGCTGACAATATAGTTTTAAAGAAAAGGGTTAGTAACTTGTCACTGTCTGTAAGATATTGAAACCCTTGCTTTATTTATAGCTGAATGTAATGTCTACTGGTGCTGACATAACTACCGTTCAGTGATTTACTGATATCTTTGGTAAAGAGTATACAATATTATTATTTTCTAATCTATACAAATAAACCATCTGGTGCTGGCTCAGAATACCACCACCATCTCCTCCCGTGGGTGTCGTAAAAGTCGACTAAGGGATTAGCCGAAAAATTGGCAGTAGCGTCCTTCGAGTACATTAACAGCTCAACTGCGATCGCCAACCCGTATGCCAAGCGTGGCGATTATGGCAAAACCCCCCAATGAGCCCACAACACACCCATATAGGTCATTGTGGTGATCTTTGGGGGAGGCCTGTGTCCAGCAGTGGACTTCATTCGGCCGAAATGATGATGATGATGACAAATAAATCAAATTGAAGTGTCTGTTACAAACATGTCAAAATAACAGGATTTTACTAAATGCATATGAAAGTATATACGGTACCTACGACAAAAAAGCTATTTGTATTTTTTATCTGTCTGTCTGTTTTTACCCGCTAATCTACAAAACGGCTGGACGTATTTCTACGGGACTTTCACTGGAACATAGCTGATGTTATAAGGAGTAATAACTTAGGCTACTTTTATTTTAGAAAAATAACTGTAAGGGTGCAAAAAAATAAAACCCTTGAAATCCAATATATATATCCATACTCTATGTCAAGTGTCTATGCCGAAGTACTCTAAATTATACTCGTATAAAAATAGTCCACTTTCTTTTAAATTAAACAGCGGGTTTAAAATAAAAAGCGTAAAAGGTGACTAAGATATTAAGAGAGCATACAGCAGCCTCCTCTCAAATGGTAATAAAAACAGACTGCGATCACTAATTCACCTACCAAGCCTGACCAAGTATGAACGTTCATTGTAGTGATCATTGGAAGGTACGTGTTTAGCTGTCGATGATTACAGGCTGATGATGATGACATTAAACTTTTTATTTTATTTTATTAAAATGTATAAAGCTCTATTGTTAAATGCATATGAAATACAAAAAAAAATCTTCGCCAGCAAGCACTGATAGGTAATCGATCGTTTAGGTTAAGCAACGCTCGACACGACAAATTTATTTAATTATAATTATCGCCTTTTACTGAGGCGTCACCTTCAAATGTAGAACTCAGTATACTCGTAGGTATTCGAAAGTAATTTAAATAAAGATATAACGTTTCTGCGTATCTCTCTATTTAAAGAAATGATTAGTACATCACAAACGGACGGTCCCGATCAAACTCCTATAAAAAACATGACATCAACCCGACTGTCAATCTATTTTTAAAATAATACGTATTTATTTATTGTATTAAAAATTATTCTTGTCAACCAGTTGGTCAATCAGATAACCAACCTAAATATCACAGTACACTGAACACAGGCTTCCAAATGATAACTACAATGAACGGTTGTACGGTTGTATTGTTGTTGTTGTATTATCACCTTAATCCGTACGCTTGATAGGTGACGTGTAGTGTTCTTAGCACACATAGAGACACTTCTACCCACCTTCTCGTATCATAAAATGGTATACTATGTGACCCAGCTCATAATGTATGAATGGGTCACATAACAGTGATAATCTTTATAAATTAACACATCTATCGATCATACATATTACCATAATCAGCACGCTTGGCAGGCGGCCTGGTGATCGCAGTATGTTATTATTAGCAAATAGGAGGACACTGCTGCCCTTCCTCTAGATATCAACACTTAATCTTCTTTCACGACACCCATGGGTAAAGGAGTAGTTCATTCATCACCGGGAGCCACACGGAACCGATTATTCCGTAGTTTGATATTATGACTAATTTAATAGTCATTTATACTCCTCGTATATTAACTCAATTAATAGTACAAGTAGCCATTATCATCATATCAGCCAAAAGACGTCCACGCCGAAAAAACGACGACTAAAAGTGGGGCAAAATTGACAACAACGGGTTCATCAGCGAAGAATAGCTGCTAATCACGGCGCGGCGGTGTTAGTGCAGTGGCTGATACAGTCGGCTGCTGCGCTCCGGGTCATGGGTTCGGTTCCCGCACGGAACAATTATTTTTATGATTTGCAGGTAGTCGTTCCGGGTCTGAGTGTATTGTATGTGGAATTCAGGTCTGTAAACGCATCCACGACGCAGGAGAAATCCTAGCGTGGGGCAACGTTTTAAAAAAATAAACAAGCAAATAATCCACAGAAAGTACACTGCTACCCATCCCTCTGGTTTAGAGTCCCTTAATCGCATCTTTCGACATCCACGTGAGGAGACGGTGTGGTGCTATATTCTTAATCCGCCCCCACACGGAAACGAACAGTGTGTAGACATAATTACTTCATCACCACGAAAACGAAATCACGGAAACCAGATAAAAATTCCACTAGCGCAGGTAATAAAATAAATATTTATAGTAAATAAAAGTGTTTCGTATCTCGCAAGATCCCAGTGGAGAGGAAGGAAATCAATTGATAAAGTTGGAATACATAGTATTCCCCAGCAGAGCGATACGTTTTCATTTGCTTGTCGCATCTAGCATCTGTGATTGTACCAAACCGGGACATAAATTCAAGGAGAAAACATAAATGTGGAGGAATGGGTAGAAAAGGTATTCTGTTAACGTATTTTGTATAGGATTGTTGTTTGTACACGGTAACATTATATTATAATGCCTGTGAGAGCCACTTGACCTATGTAGTTGTTGT
Organism: Diloba caeruleocephala; assembly: GCA_947459985.1. Lineage (NCBI taxonomy): Eukaryota > Metazoa > Arthropoda > Insecta > Lepidoptera > Noctuidae > Diloba > Diloba caeruleocephala. The sequence goes on along the minus strand of OX381617.1, from coordinate 8,634,655 downwards.
TTTGATTTATTTAATCAGTTATTCAGTTTGGTATCAGGTTTTTATTAGTTGTTATTATTACTGGAATTATAAAAATGTAACGTTTATGGGTACGTAAATTTTTTACAGATTATAAGAGAAAGGACTAGCAATAATATTCTCCAGGTAGAAAATACAAGAATACATAATATAAGGATTTTTAGCATCAAATGAACCAGGTGAAGATTTCAAGCATCTGATTGTTATTTTATCATAGTTTCATTTCAAAACTAAATCAAAATGTTGACGACATATTAATGCATAAATATTTTATAGCAGAAACAAAACATAACTAACAACTTTTTCCATATAATTGTTGCTTAGCTTCATTTTGTCCTCTAAATATAGCCGATAAGAGTAACAGAGTCATATAAATCTCATATGTGCAAGTAAATAGAAACATGCCCTGCCTTTTGGTTTCCGACAAGAAACAGACCGACCCTTTTAAATCGTGGGTGGTCTGACAGATTACTAAAGATCTATCAATTGCAGTGTTGTGGGCAGCAGCGTGTCTGTTACTTTAAAAGAATACGCTTGCCAAGCCATGCGAATTTTTATGAGACAAGCCCGCCACGTGATCTCCGCCACCGCAACTTTAGTTATCCACCATCTGTTTACAATGTTTGAAAGATCAGTAAATGAGAATTCAGGCGTTCTTACAAATAATAACTTTAATTTGCACTTCTTGATTCACATTTGATGACAGTCTTCACTCGCCAAGCGCCAAAGCCGAAATGTGTATGTTAGCGTGTCACATCACAATTAGCTGAACGATAGATTGAACGTCTGAACAAGATTGTAAGTGTACTGAACGACTATTGGTCAAAACAGCGAATGTGACACGCTGATATACGCGTTAACGTTCCTATTTATTATTATATATGCTAACAAATGGTTACCATCGGAAAAAAAATGCTTGGCTTTCTGTGCAACGTGTCATTAGTTCGATCACGCACGGAAAAATATATTTCTATGACATATTTTTTTGTTTTTGTTTTTTATTGGTGCCCAGTGGAAATTCTTCATGAACTTCCTTCGCCCTTGCCCGGACTCCTACCGGCTAAAACCACTGGAGCGGTCATCTTCGGCACCTAAGGGAGGCTCCAGGTCCTCGTATACCCGTATACCTCGTACACTAGAGCCTTATATTTCTAAGACCTGCAACAGTTATTTCAGGTCCAAACATATAGGTGTTTGTGTATGTGAGATTTAGTGATGTCTTAGTTTTATTACTTATTTCAATAAAACACTTTTAAACGGATTACATCGCGTATATTATAGATTTTTGTTTTTCCTGACGTTTCTAATACTGCAAAGTGAATAAGGTGACTGTGTTGTGCTGTGTGTGTGCCGGCTACAAATAGCACCAACCCATCTCATCCCTTGGGCTTTACAAAAGGCGATTATGGGATTAGCCGGAGGATGGGCAACAGCATCCTTCGAGTACATCAAAAACTCAACTGCGATCGCCAACCCGCCTGCCAAACGTGGCGAAATAAGGTTGAAATTAATAGCCTAAATGAGAATAGGCTATTGACCTGCTGTGTCATAGTTACAGGCCGATATATGCCTAATACTTATTTAAATTTATATATATAAGACCCCTTAAGAGTTCTAATACCATTATCATCCACTTTAACCCCCGCCGAGTCGAGAGTTAAGTATTTATTCACTTACGAAACCTCTTCAGAAATAATTGACTTTTTCTATTTAACCCTCTTTTTGTAAACAGCTTAATGTACACTTAATACAATTATGAGGTCGGTTCACACGTACGCTTTTTACTGCAAAAGGAGGATGGAACGTGAGATAAATAGCTAATATTGGGGATTTGTGGCTATCGGTCGCGGTTTAATTTCCCCGTGGGAAATAAATGTAAAAGTTTTTATGTAAAGCGGGTAAAACTATTAAATTGGTGTTATATAATTTATTGCGTATTGATTTTCCCTTAAATATTCACCGTAAAAGAAAAAGCGTCGTCAGGGGAAATAAAGTTAACCCGTGTAAGTAAAATAGTTTACTCAATATTTTTCATTAGTCTGTACCGGCCAGTTGCAATCACTGATCGGTAAACGTTCGGCAAGGTTAAGTAACGCTTGGCACGGTCAGTCTGTGGATGGATGACCGTTTGTAGTACTAGAACTGATCGTATCCGTGCTTCGGAGGGCACGTAAAGTCGTCTCCGAAGCACGGATACGATAAAGTTTTTAGATTGGAAGACAGTCGTTAAATCAAGTCAGATACCTTTGGTTGGCTTAAACAACTCTGACACAATGTTGGCCACTAGCAAAACGAAATGAAAAAGAAGAAGATTAGTCTCAAAATGTTATGGTTTCCACATCACCGTCACAATGAACACTCTTTGAGGATATTGGAATAATCGTCACGACTTTTTGGCGACCTAGTACGTTCATATTAGCATACGCTAGGATGCTGCTGCCCATTATCTTGATGAAAACTATTAGTCATCTCTTATGGTACTGGGTTGGTGACATAATAAAAAAAGAGTTTTATGCATATGGAAAAAAATACTTTACTGTTTATATAGCCTTTGCGTTCCGTGTGGTGTTAGGATTAAGAATATAGCACCGCTCCATCTCCTCTCGTGGCTATCGTAAAAGCCGACTAAGGAGCTCTAAACCAGAAGGATGGTCAGCAACATACCTTCTGTTGAACAGCAGCCATTCTGTTCTCACTAACTCACCTGCCAAGCGTGGTGAGTATTGGTATGTTCACCCCAAAATAAAGTCACCCGGCACGGGACCGGTCGTCTATGGGGGGAACCTTCGTTTAGAAGTGTACGTCTTTTGGCTAATATGATGATGATGGTGACAGACTTTGCAGTGTAGTTTCTGGGAAAGAAGAACCCTCTCTTCTACTTGGATTGTTGTAAAAGGTGATCCGGGTTGTTTTGTAAAAAAGATCAACAGCAGTTTCCTCCTGAATGCTAATTATTAATGTAGTGATGAAGCTATTCATAGAAATTTAGCTCGTGCCAACATGACAGAAAGAGAACAATTTCTTAAATATATGTTGAAATCGGCTAAAGTCCCTCGTTTATGGATATAAACTCAAACTTAAACTCCAACTCAACTTTTTTATTTCATACAGGCTGTTACGAAATGTCAAGTTAAGTGCACAGTTCGGAAAAGTCGGTCCTATGGAGAAGAGCCGGCAAGAAACTCCATGGATATACTCTTTTCAAAAAAAGTAATATTACAATTTTGTTATTACATTGCAATAAGCTAGGTATGTGCGAACAAAGTAGACTAATTAAATGTAAAATACGCACAATAACAAAACAGACAATTAAAGCTAAAGTTTGAATGCCTTGTGCACTTACGGAAAGTAATAGCACTTCCTGTTCTTACCCTTCACCCAGAAAACAACTACGCTTACACGTAGTAATTATGGCGGGTGAAAGACGTGGGACTGTAGTACCACCCCAGTTGAGCCCTTGACATATACTCTACTGCATAAGAAGAACATACTGTGATCACCAATCCATCTGCCAAGGGTGGTGAGTATGGCAATACCCTTTGTCGCCGTTTATGGAAGCGGTTATTGAAAGGCATTAATTTACTTTTTTTTATACCACTATGGTGGCAAACAGGCCCAGATACGGCCCATCTGATGGTAAGCGGTTACCGTAACCTATGAACGCTTGCAACACCAGAGGTATCACTCGCGCGTTGCCGACCCCGTAAAATTCTTTTCACGCCCTTTTTGAAGAGCCTCATGCTGTAGTCTCTTAGGAAAACCTCGGTGGGGAGCTGATTCCACAACCTGAGCGTGCACGGGAGGAAGTTCCTCTGAAACCGAATGGTACGCGACCATTTTGGCTCTAGGGTATGTGGATGAACTCCCGGCCGATGGCGGGAGGTACGATGGTAGAAAGTAGCTGTTGGCATCATATTGAACAATTCCTCAGAACACTGTCCGTTGTACAAGCGGTAGAACGCACAACGGGAGGCAAAGTCTCTCCTCAGACTTAGGGGTTCTAGGTCGCTTGTGAGCTTGGGATCGTGGACAATCCTAACTGCACGCTTCTGTACCGAACCAAAGGGTACAAGCTGGTATCCAGGTGCTCCGCCCATAAATAGTATTCATACTGAAAATGTTATCGTGTTCTTCTTTTTTTTTTTTTGCTATTGCAAATTTTACTTAACATCATGTTTTATTTTTATTCTAATGGAATGTGTTGCCAGATTTTTGCATTTTTTTCTCATATCTTTGTTAGCTGGCGGTTGGTGCGGAGATGTACATACATACGTCGCACTGGTTGTCTGTTTATACATGTTTATATTTGTTTTTAAAACTACTATTGAATATTTATCTATTTTATATATTGTATTTATATTATGACATCTGATAATGATTCCTTTTATTCTGCCAATGAATCTGCCACTTCTTCTGGCGATGAAAGTTTCAGTTCTGTAACTGACTCTCTTCGCTACTTTTTACGTACTGAGTTTGACCGCCAATCTGGCCGCATGTTAAATGTATGCCACATCAATGCCCAAAGTATTGCTAGCCATTATAACGAACTTTACGATAACTTCATTCAGTGCAATGTCCATGCCATCCTGATATCTGAGACTTGGCTCAAGCCCAACCTTCTTTCAACCACTTACTCTCTTCCTGGTTTCGTTCTTCTCCGGAATGATCGGACTGATAGGAGGGGGGGTGGTGTGGCCATATATCTTCGCAATGACTTTCCTTTTAAAATTCTAGCTACCTCGTCTTCTACCTCTTGTTCAGCAGAGTTTCTTTTTCTAGAAGTTAATGTCAGCGGGGTTAAAACTATTGTTGGTGTTACTTATTGTCCGCCCACTGTTGACTTTTTCACTGAATTCGAATCGGTATTAGAATCTTTGGGTTCTGAGTATGCACATCATATCATCATGGGTGATTTCAATACCAACCTCCTTGCTCATAACTCTCACAGATCCCGTAAACTCCGCCATCTAATCGAGTCAGCTAGCCTACATGTTCTACCCCTTCAAGCTACTCACCATAACATTGTTGGTGATGATACTTGGCTCGATTTAATCCTTACCTCAAATCCTTCTAACGTTTCCTCTCATGGTCAATATATTGCCCCCGGCTTCTCTCACCACGACCTCATTTTCCTTTCCTATATTCTAAAACCTCCTAAATCCAACCCTAGAGTTCTGTACAGGCGTTGTTTTGCACGTATGTATGTGGAAGCACTATGTCAAGATGCCTCTGAACAAAATTGGGCCCCCTTGGTTGAGGCTACCACAGTCGATGATAAGGTTTGTATTTTCAATCACGCTGTGGTCAAAATTTATGATCTGCATGCCCCCGTGAAGAAAATTAAACTAAAGCGTGTACCTGCGCCATGGATGACCAGAGGCATTCGTATGGCTATGAGGTGTAGGGACCGCGCGTTCCGCAAATTCAAAAGGGATCGTACCGAAGAACATTGGTCTATTTTCAAGTCTACTAGGAATCGGTGTAATCAGATGATACGCAACGCCAAGCGCCGCCACATTCTGGATAATATCTCTTCTTCTTCTTCTGCCGATATTTGGAAATACCTTGGTACTCTAGGTATTGGCAAACCCCGACATTTAGATCTGCCAAGCTCAATTGGGTTAAATGATCTCAACCGCCATTTCTCGACTGTACCTAGTATGGATCGTTTAACCCAAGATCAAACTCTCGTGCATATATCTGGTCTAACGCGTCCTGATATTGGCCCCTTTCGCTTTTTCCCAGTTGACCTCGGAGAGATCAAAAAGACCATCCTATCTATAAAATCGAATGCGGTGGGGTGTGACTGCATCACCCGCCGTATGATAGTAACAATCCTGAACCAGCTCCTCCCCGCTATCTCCCACATTATAAATTTCTCCCTTACCTCCGGAGTTTTCCCGTCCTTGTGGCGTAAAGCTTACGTCCGTGCCCTACCTAAAATTCCTAACCCATCTCTTCCCAGCCATTTTCGCCCAATATCCATCCTTCCTTTCCTGTCGAAAGTGATTGAAGCTTGTGTTCACAAGCAATTGTCACACTTCATTCATTTCAACGCTCTTATCAGCCCACTCCAATCTGGATTTAGGCCAGGCCACAGTACTGTTTCCGCCCTCCTGAAAGTGACTGGCGACATTAGGGCAGGTATGGAAGACACCAAAGTCACTGCTCTAGTGCTGGTGGATTTCTCCAATGCCTTTAATACTGTCAGTCACGATATCCTTCTGTCCATTCTTTCTCACCTTATGGTCTCTCGCGAAGCACTGGATTGGTTTTCTTCTTATCTTCGGGAACGTCAGCAATCAGTTCAATCTGGGGAGTCCTTATCAAACTGGTGCGATCTGAAAACTGGCGTTCCACAAGGCGGTATTCTTTCTCCTCTTTTGTTTTCGATTTTTATCAACTTCATAACCCCGGAACTTCAGTGTGCGTATCATCTGTACGCCGATGACTTGCAACTATATTGCCAAGCGAGGCTCGAAGATATGCCCGAAGCAATTGAAAAATTGAACCAAGACTTGGCAGCTGTTAAGGATTGGTCTAATAGATTTGGAGTAGCCGTAAACCCTGTAAAGTGCCAAGCAATAATTATAGGAAGCCACCGTACTATTAGCAAAATGGAAAGTACATCTCTGCCACTTATTAAGTTTAACGACATGATTATTCCTTTCAGTTCTTATGTTCAAAACTTAGGCTTGTACATTGATACCACTCTAAGCTGGAGAACACAGGTCACCAAAGTTAGCCAAAAAGTAACCGGAACGTTGCGGACTCTCTATCGGTTGAAAAATTTACTCCTATCCAACGTGAAAGCAATGCTTGTGCAGGTTCTAATTTTTCCCTTAATTGACTATGGTGGTATGGGTTACTATGACCTGAATGCAGATCTGCTCAACAAACTTGACCGCCTTCTGAATAACTGCATTCGATTCGTTTTCAATCTACGGAAGTATGATCATGTGTCGACTTATAGAACGCTTCTGAAATGGTTGCCTATCAGGCAGCGTAGAGCACAAAGGGCACTGACCACCTTGTTCTCATTTCTTGATTCTCCTTCTTCTCCTACATACCTTGCTTCTCAATTTCAATACGTATGCTCCAATCACGACAGAAATCTTCGTTCCTCATACAATCGTCTCCTGCAATGTCCCTCCCACCGTTCTGACTTTATGCACTCCTCTTTCTTTGTCCAGTCTATTCTTCTGTGGAATGCGCTACCACTTGAAATCAGGATGGCCACAAGTCGGTACTCTTTTAAAGTTAAACTACGGAAACACCTCCACAACCCTTTGGCAGAATCATCTCAGCGTTGATCTTTCTTATTATATAATTAATATATATATATAATTGTGTTGTATTTGATATTATTATTATATATGGATGTATATTTATGTGTATATACATATTTGTAATGTATTACCGCTTTAATAACGTTCTCCTAATTCTCATATATTACCTTTTTCTTTGTTAACTGCTCACAGTTATAATGTTAGTGCACCTGCCATGTTTTGTCTGCACCATCCTAAGGTCGACTGGTAGAAAATGCCTAATGGCATTAAGTCCGCCTCTGTACAAATTGTGCGTAAAGTATTAAATAAATAAATAAATAAATGGCTGCAGTACTCCATATGAGGCCGAACTTGCGACTTATAAAGCAGCAGTCTTTGCCCCGCTGTGATGATACCGCCTTGCCTTGTTGAGCACACCGAGTTTTTTGTACGCCAGCTTAACCTTATCATCTAAGTGCGTGCGAAACTGGACGCTGCTAGAAATGTCGACACCACGGATCCCAATACCTTTGTTGAAGGACGTGTTCTGGAATTGTGGAGCTACAGCAAATGGGGTTATCTTAGTAGTGAACGCACAGACTTATGTCTTGATGGGATTAAATTGGACTAAATTTTGTTGTCCCCAGTCGGAGACTCTGTTTAGAGTACTCTCGATTTCTGACATAAGTTATCTGCGGCTCTCAAGCGTATTTCCGTGATTTTTTACCAAAACTGGTCGTAAAATAAGGTGAGCGTTGAGGAAACTTGAAAAGAAATTGCAATATAGGAAAGGAAATTATAAAGCTCTTTGCAATATAAAGAATTTGTCCTACCCGAACAAGCTTGAACTGTGATTGCGAACGTTGTCAGTCTTGTCATGGTCACATGACAATGAATATCCGACGTGCGTTGAAAGAAAATAAACAAAAACAATTAATAATAGTAAAAAAAAATTCCAATAATAATAAATCATATGCTTCTCAATAATCAATATTCAAATATTTGAAGCATTCCAATATGTGAATTTAGGTGGTAACTTAATGAGATCATTATAAACCCGGTCGGGCACATCAAAATTGGTATATTTATAATAGTAGAAGAATGAAACCTTTAGTTTTTATCTTATAATACTTTAGAGCCGTAATATAATTGTAATCATTAACCTTTATACGCTTATTTCAATATTCATAATTGTTGAAATGTTTTTATATAAATAGGCATAATAACTTATCTTGTTTCTTTATCAATTCAGGTAATTTATTATATATTTTGATTGATATGACACAGGGACTTCTAGAATACATTTCTAACCTTCTAGAAGTTGGTAGATTTAACCTAGATCTTTTAATATTTAGTGTGTATTTTATTTGTTTGTCCTGTCTTTTTGTATAAAATTTTAGGTTTTTTTTCTAATATACCTACCTATTAAATTATTATATATTTTGATTGATATGACACATGGACTTGTAGAATACATTTCTAACCGATAAGTTGTTCGATTTAACCTGGATATTGTAGTATCTAGGATTACAATACCTCAGGGTGTATTTAATTTGTTTGTCTTGTCTTTATATGTAACTGTAGGTTTTTGTCTCTAATTTACCTAATATCTATATATTAATACGTGAATAAAAAACTTTGTACCCCTTTTTGAGCACATTGCGCGCACGGAGGAGTGTAAGATTTGGCATAGTTAAAGTTCATAAGAACAGAAAATACACAATACAAATTAAATTAAATTTAAAAATGAATTACGGCCTAATTTCGATCATTGGGTGACCACTAGTACCATTAAATACTTGGAAGGGTTGATTTATTATGTTTTTGTAATAAGATTGGTACTTGTACCTGCCATAAATTATGTGATCGCATGGTAAGATAACGATTACCTCAGAGAGGTAAAAAAATATTTATTATTGTTAATATTTTTTTCCGTCCGGGTTTCGAAGGAATGAAAAAATGGCGGGACCCGTAAAGGATCACTCGTGTGTCTGTCTGTCTGTCTGTCTGTTACAGCCAATTTTCTCCGAATCTACAGGACCGATTAAGTTGAAATTTGATACACATATAATTACACATTATAGACGTATAGTATATAAGTAAATAAATGAATTTTGAATATGGGGTCATTGTTGGGCGGCAAATTAGAAAACTAAAGAAAGAAGTTTTACAAACTGTACCGTGTAACAATTATGAAATGGAAAGGATATATTTACATTATCATCTTGAAATAAATAGTTTTAAAGTTACTTAAGAAAACTGACGAAAAAACACCATTCTCCCGCAGATCACAGAAAAAACGGGCCTAAAATTTTTGAAATTCATGATGTAGTTCTTTCCATTTCTAAACAATACGTATATTCAGAAATTTTCCTCTACAATCCGGTATCATACATACTTCTTTTAGATACCACAAGGTAGCAAAGTGAATGAGGCCTTTTAAAATGACATAACATAACGGGCCCTTTTTAAATCACATTTCAAATCGGTGTATAGTATTTTTCTCAACTTTTCATTATTACTCGAAGTTTTAAGACCGGATTGATGATTTCAATTAAAAAAACTAGTCAGATTATTCAGAGAAGAACCGATGTCACCAACTCAACTTACTAGCAAGCTGGAGAAATTATGGGTTGGCCATGTTTGTCGACCAGTGATCGTTAGGGCAGATGAGTCTTTGTGTATAGAACGTCAAATGCAACGTTGGACGCCCAATACCCAAATTAACCGTCGACCATAAGAAAGTATCTGGGGAACACTGAATGAGAAAAACGAAAAACGCGTGAAAAAACTAAGTGAATGATAATATAATTAAGCTGAAAGTTAGTTGGATATTCGGCTTTCGGTTTGTCTCTGGGCCTACATGTACGCAGCCACTGAATAAACATATAAATGAGGAAATATCAAATCGTTCATCTATAATAAACCATCAGCAAATGAGCGTGGTGGATTGACCTCATAAGGGCCAATCTGACTGACCACCGTTGATAACATCTCTAGCTAAATAAAACCTCGAACATAAGGCTCACAGACGGAAAATATATTTTCTTTTGTTTTTACGAAGTAGCTATATTGTGAAAATCATTTATTAGTTCAACAATAAAGTTTTCTAGGGGTCATTTAATAACATTTGTTACAATATTGCCAGCAGTTTTCAGGGTTATTATGTTTGACTAGACAATCTTATGTGCAATTCTCACGTATCCAGTATTTATTTTAAAAAGCAACCAAGGAGAAAGCGCTTTTCGGTCAATTGTGGTCAAAGTTTGAACGTGTAAATAGCTCTGAAAAAAATCTGTGTTTGTTAAGCGTCATGCTATTTACTAGCGTTACTTATCGTATTACTAGAGTTAATACAATAAAACGATGTTGTCAGTATACCTGTGACATATAACACAAAAATATGTTTTGTGTGTGTTTTTCTTTTTATAGAAACATTTTTCCTTACGCGGTACGTAAATGTTATAAAAATGTTTTGGTTGCATTATGCTCTGTAAAAATAGCATGTCAGTTTTTTATGATTTATATTCTTGGTCAGTATCATATATAAGATATGATAAGAAAGCATAAAGTTCATTGCCAAGAACATAATTATGAAGGTAAACAAAATAAATAGGTGCCGGCGGAGGATGTTGAAATCTCCAGGTCACATGAGCAGGCGCCTGTGGGTGAACGACTTATTTCGTCACCCGCAGGACGCAAACAGAAGTAGGCCTGAGAAGGCAACGCGTGTGTTCTGTTCTCTTCGAAGGTATGTGCAGCTGGCCAGGTCGCATAGAAACAGGGCCCGTGAAATTGTGATGGTTCGATACCTGCTGCACAACACCTCACCCCCAGCAAGAGTTAAGTGGAAGGACATCGTGGGGTTTTAGCTGATAAGAGACCGCAATGACGCACCTCCAAAGGTGAAGGAAGTCCATGAGGATTTCCCTACAACAAACAAACAGGTATAAAATACTAATCACAGTTGGTAGTGCGCAAAGATTAAACCACGCACTTATCAACTCTGGCTTTAATTTAATTTATTGAATTGTTAGTGAAATTTTGGATTGTGAAAATATGTACGGTACCATCATGCCTATAATCCTTGAAGGGTTTGCCAGCGACAGTATTAAGTACCTCAGATTGAGGGTGACCGCATTGCCGTTTATCGGGCTAAAACCCATCGTTGCTTGTGCGAATTTCTTGACTGAATATGCAATAATGCACTCTGGACACAGGCCTCCCCCAAGATTCATCACAACGACCGATATGGGTGTGTTGTGGGCTCATTGGGGGGTTTTGCCATAATCGCCACGTTTGGCAGACGGGTTGGCGAGCGCAGTTGAGTTGTTAATGTACTTGAAGGACGCTGCTGCCCATCCTCCGGCTAATCCCTTAGTCGACTTTTACGACACCCACGGGAGGAGATGGGGTGGTGGTATTCTGAGCCGGCACTACACGGCACATTTGCTTATGTTACATACATTTAGTTTTTTTCTTGACGGCACGGTTGGTGCAGTGGCTGATACAGTCGTCTGCTGCTCTCGGGTTCGATTCTCGCATTGAGCAAATATTTGTATGATCCGCAGGTAGTTGTTCCGGGTCTGGGTGTATTGTGTTAGGAATGTGTGTCTGCAAACACCATGACACAGAAGAAATCCTAGTACGGTAGTAAGCCCGTATTAAAAAAGAACACGTAAATAATGAATGTGTAATTAATAATTATCTATGTTTAATTTCAGTTGACTGTATAATAATGTATTGTTTTCTTTACCTATGAAATTGCTGTTTTGTATGAACTAAAGTATAGTGTTTTTTTTAAATCCATATAATTAGTCTGGTGAGTACAGCGGATGACGGAGAGCAGCTCTTGTAGATTGTGTGTTGTGTAATATGAGATCGCGCGTTGTCGAGCATGAGCAATTGATCAAAGCTGGTTGCAGATGTGCTAGCTTCTCCATCATAGCGTTCAATTCTTCACAGTATACTCAGTATCTGCAGTAATGCTCATCCCATTTGGTAAGAAGCTGTAATAGATCACACCGGCACTAAACCACCAAACAGTGACCATCACTTTTCTAGGGGTAATTTTTCGTTCAGGGCATTGATTAGGTGCTGAACCAGGATCTAACCAACTTGCTGAGCACTTGCGATTGTCAAACAGAATCAGAAACATAAAATTGTATATCGCAGGTAACAATGCGGTTCAAAATTCCTTCGTTTCTGTGCCTGTTGAGCAGCGCAGCCAGGCCTCGACGCGCACGTTGCGCTGATGATCGTTAAGTTCATGGGGCACCCATTTGTCAAGCTTTTTTTATCTTGCCAAATTAACACAAATCGACCAACATTGTTTTGATGCTAACGTTAAAAGCTGCTGCTATTTCTACCCTAAATTGAGTATCTTCAGTTTCCACAGTTGCCTTTAATTTGTCATTATCGACCAAAGTTTTCGGATGACAACGGGGTTCATTTTCCACATCAAAATTTCTAGAATGGAAGCGGGCAAAGTAATAATGGTTTGTGCGTTCGTTTGTAGTGTTTGCTCCGTAAACGTCGTTGATATTGCATGCTGCTTGAGCCACGTTGTTGCTACGATGCTACACATACTCCATAATTACTCGAATTTTCAACATATCCAAGACGACGAAAAACATTAAAATGTGATGAAAACATAAGAAAGAAAATAAGTTTATTAAACAACACATACCACATAGAACATAAAAGAAAATACATCAAATAAGCACAGAATTGTTATAACATTGCGTAGTAAGCGTGTACGCAGAGATGACACACAACAACAGTCCGTCGCTCCCCCGACTTCGATTTTCGCTCAGGTAGCAATGGTGATGACAACTATAAACATGTATGTATGGGTTGTGTCGCGCTCGGCGGTGCGGCGCGCACGTCGCACGTTACTATGGTGCTAGACATGGTGTGGGCCGGCACGCGCCGGGCATCGCACTGCAACCCGCATAATCTTCCCAGTGAATAAACAATGTTTGTAGTTGCGGTCACCGTTGCACGCCGTGATTTAATATACATAAGTAACATGATCTATACTGTGATGATTTCTAATCGCTCCACTCAACGCTGGAGCTCATTAGCACAAAGCCTGAAAGGCAAAAACTGTATAGTAATTAAAATACTATTATTGCGTAATATTTAATTTTATAAGGATTATATTATGCTTAAATTTAAATTGAACTTCCACAGTCTTCCACATTTGTGTGGGGAATCCCATCGGCAGGTAGAAGGCGCAGTGATCTTGCGTGTAGAAATGCGAAAACAGTGTACAGAATAGATTATATAGAAGCGAGGAGTTATAACGTTGTTTATACGCAGTGACACCTACGCGGCGACGCTGTGCGCCCCGCCAAAAGCGTATGGGCACTAGTTGTACATATACATAGGTATATATATACTTGCTTATATGTTTTATTTTTGTATTGGAATGTTTTAGTTAATTTATATTTAAAGTAAAGGATTTTTTTTTCATTGTCAATCCATCTAGGCTGCCTATAAACAGTAGATGTCTGGTGAGCGACATGCAGCAGCATCACCGGAGCAACCGTGAATACGTGCATACTAACTTAATTAACACTAATTACTTCATACCAGTGAGACCCATTATGTTGCTAGAATCGGTGTGGAATTGTGTGTTTAAAAGGCCGCAGCTCAGCATATGCTGCAGGTTACTGCAGCGCTGATTTTCAGCTGTAGCCTCACTAATCAATTTATGTAGCACTGATTTTAAATAATGAAAACCATGTTTATAAAATAAAATAAATTTGAAATTAGAATTCATCATCATTTCGGCCGAGTGAAGTCCACTGCTGGACACAGGCCTCCCCCAAAGATCACCACAACCACCGATACGGATTTGTTCTCGCTCATTGGGGGGTTTTGCCATAATCGCCACGCTTGGCAGGCGGGTTGGCGATCGCAGTTGAGTTGTTAATGTACTCGAAGGACGCTGCTGCCCATTCTCCGGCTAATCCCTTAGTCGACTTTTACGACACCCATGGGAGGAGAAGGGGTGGTGGCATTCTGAGCCGGCACCATAGACAAACACAAAATTGTTTTATTTGAATTTTCCGTTCGGAACGGAAAATTCATAGGTCAAAGACCTATTATAATAAGTTATGCAATGGTATTTATATACACATTAGAGACTATTAATGAAGGGTAAATCTACATGCCTGTGACCATGGTCCACGATCATATTAAATTTCTTCATTGTGTCAACTCTTAAATATTCTTGATAACAATCTAATGACTCTCACTAAAGTTTGATTTTTATTAACAACAACCAGCTACGCTATCTCTTAAGAAACCAGTACTCGACATGAGCTATCAATTGACCTCGCCTATGCTAAACCATTTTCTAACATCAGTAATCACCACTTGGAAGCTGTTAAAGTTTCACAGTTGTATCATTGTAAGCAACAGAAAAAGCTATCGAATGTAAGAAAGACTAAATGAGGCTCAGTGGGAGTCTTATTATTAATAAAATAAGTGCTAAACTAGTGGAAAATATGATTACTCATATAAAACTTATCCCGTGTGAACTTAAGCCGTGTGAACTACGAGAAATTCTTTCTAACTCTGTATAAAGCCCATAAAATGGACTCATAAAGTACTTACTAACTCGTAGTCATACAGGACCACGTGAGCAATAAACTTCACGTTTTTATTTAGCAAAAATAAAAGGTCGCTTTACATTCGACCCCGATAAAAATAATTTAATGATTAAATATTTTTTACTCTGTAGGTACACTCGCATGTTAGGGAATGTGTACAAAAAATGTGACCGTGTAAGTAACAAAATATAAAATTTACACCTAACCTAACCGCTTTAGCCTGTAATATAGTCATATACGGATCCGTGGCTCTGCAGTCAGTGTAGCGTTAACGCGATTGGGACCGGACGTCTACGTTGTAGCACGTAGCACCGTAGTTCGCGCTACGAGACGGTCTCGCATAGTAGTGATCATTAAATTTGAAAGAAGATTATATTATTTCCACTTTTTCTTGTTCATCAGTGTAATTTTGGTCGTGTTGTGTAAATTTGCTGGAATTTTTTCAATGAAGGTAAGAACTTAACGAGTTTGCCCCTAGATTTTATTAGTTCAAGTTTTGTTTGTTGTCAGGGAGACATTAATTATTTAGTACTAGTGATTAAAGTTTAGGCATTTGGCTTGGTTTTTAGAAAATGAATATTGTATTTAATTAGTTTTTTTTTGGTTAAATAATTGGTTTGTTGTTTAGTTTGAAGGATTGAAAAGTATCTCGTAAGTTATGTTACACATACGTGTGGTCTCCACTCCACCTTTCTGCCCCAATGGCCATCAGTTTTACGAAATATGTATTCAACTTGCCACTTTACAAATCTTTTCTGCTATGTTGGCAACTTTAGTTATTTTAAGACCTCTTCATTTCTGATTCTGATTACCTAGCAAAGGTAGCTGGCAGTCGTTGGATGCGGGCACCATGTAACCGTTGGTCGTTGTGGAAATTTATCAGGATCCGATCATCCGAAGAAAAAAACGGCGGTACCCTTATAGCATCACTCGTGTGTCTGTCAGTCCGTCTGTCACAGCTAATTTGCTCCGAATCTACTGGACCGATTAAGTTAAAATTTGATACACATGGATTTCTGCGACCCAAATACGTATGAGTAATGCAAATAAATTAATTTTGAATATGGAGGTCACTTTTGGAGGGCAATATAGAAAATTTTAGAATTAATTTTTGCAAACTATACAGTGAACATATTAAATGGAAGGGCTTGTTGTCAGGGTCACAAATGTATTTATTTTATACTTTATAAAATATATTTTAACGTTATTTAAGTAAATATACGAAAATTGACATTAATACTATTTTGAAAAAAAAAATATAATATCTCTTTACCTATAGATTACAGGAAAGCTTATAAGAAGTCTATGGTCTTAAAATAACATAATAAATCTTTCAATATTGTGCATACAAACTTACGTTTGCGTTTGAAATGTATGGGTAATCGTGTTTTTCAACTCGATGTTGAGCTTGTTTTTGGAATAACTTATTGGTACAAAACCGAATTCAACAGTAGACAATATATTCATCAATTTCGGAAAAGATCCATTAGACCCTTATGAAAATTTTCCGTATGGTGCCGACTAAGTATAACACCAACCTATTTTGTCCCATGGGTGTCGTAAAAGGTGACCATAGGATTAGCCAGAGGACGGGCTTCTGAGTTAATTTGCAACTGAACTTCAATCGCCAACCCGCCTCCCAAGCGTAGCAATTATGGTAAATTCCCCCAATAAGCACACAACACAAACCTAGACCGGTCGTTGTGGCGATCTTCTGAGGAGGACACTTTCCATCTTACATTATGAGACGCTGTACGCTATACCATTTAAATTGAATTGTAAATGTGGCTCCAAGGACGTAACAAGCTAACGTTGAAAAAAAAATCTCTACTTTTCAAAGCGGTATACATTTCCGTGTGATATGGACTAAGAATACTACCACTAACGGTAACTATGGAATTATCTGGAGGAAGGGCAGCAGCGTCCTTCAAGTATATTTAAAATTCAACTGCGATCGTCAATCCGCTGAGTCATTGTAGTTTTTTTGGTTAGGCCTGCATTCAGCAGTGAACGTCTTTCAGCTGAAATGATGACACCTCATTTTTACTACCTGTTAATTCTTATACTACTTAAAAGACCAAAAAGCAATTCCCTTAATAATGACATTACCAATATACATACTATATGTCTATAGGTATTCCACATATCAATCTAATCAAGGCCTAAGTACAGAGGTCCCCCTTTAATTACTCCATGAGGTCCTAAGCTAATCTCGTTCATGACTTCTTAACACGGAACTCCAGCGTAATGGCATTAATTTAATATAGTCTGAGTACGTTGGCGACTCAAGGTTCTTGAATAGTAATCTCAACAAATTTTATGACTTTGAGACGAACAATACTTAAATCGGATATTTGATATAATATATCTACTAGCCACTATTCCACTACCGTAGACATATTTAATAGTAAATTAATGTTGTAAGATACTATATATTGGAGCTACTAAGTTTTTAAATAGCCTGGTTATAAGTCGAGCAAAGCATTCGCCTGGTGGTAAGCTTCATGCCTGCCCATAAATATTGTAATGCTATCCAGTAAATAGTTCTGCGTGGCACCACAATGCGCCCGTTACCTCGGGACATAAGTCATTTAGTCTCTTATGCCCAGTAATTTCATTAATTCATTTATGATCATCCGTCCCTCTACAGCACTACACATGGCTGTCATAAAAGAGCCCCCTGGCTTCTTGACAAAGAACAGACGTCATTAGTCGCCGGGATAAAATTATGCTCCCAATCACCAAAAACCTTCTCATTTGTATGAATAATTTGTTTCATGAACCGTGGAAGTCGATTGGTCAAAACAGATGTTGGCCAGTCCGATTTGCTGTCTGTCTTCATCAGGGATCTGTGCATTGATACGGGTCAATGCAACGGATTGTTTTTATTAAAACCCCAAAAATGTTATACGGCATATTTGGGTTTGTCTAGTTTTGCATATACGTAAAGATCAGTTGAAAGTAATGTTTGTGTCCGTCATACTTATAATTCGATAAAATGTATATTTAAAATGAAAAATCTAATAATGTGTACCAGTCTATTTATTTTATCGCTAGAATGACTTTTAAAATAAATTAATAAAATAGACTGACATATGTACTTTTTTAATACGTTTGTTACGTATCTAAGTGTTAAAATTTGCAAGTTCAGAATCCAAATTATAATTCTTCAAGACCACAGTCAACAAAAAATGATCCATTTACGCAAATATGCCTAAGTCACGGTGAAATTAGGCGCACCCTGTAAGGTTATTAATGAGTTTCCGATATTGCCTCCACTTTGCTTCTGAATTTAATAACCTACCCAAAAAAAATTAAATCGACGTCTTTTTTTATTATTGGCATTTTTCAATATCTCCTTTGCTTTGGACGCTGACTTAATTTAGAAATCGGATTTACTTTTATAAAGCATTATTTATGTGAATCAGATAAGATGTGCTTACGCATACTAAGTACTTCATTTAAGATCGAACAAGTAAATTAAAGTACACGGGTAAAAAAAGCGTGAGTTTTCCTCGCGTGGAGAAGGCGTACGATGAATATATTATCTACCATGTTTATTTTTAATAATCTGACTTGATTGTGGTATTTAAAAAATATCTAAAAAGTATGTGTGGCACTGAATGTAGAGGAACATTGCTAAATATATACGATATATTGTCTATTACTGAATTCTGTCTTGTACAAATAGCTTATGCCACGGAAAATCTTAATATTGTAGTTGAAAAGTTCCAACTGCAAGTGTAAGTTTGAACGCACAATATTGAAAGATTTGCTATGTTATTGCAAGACCATAGGCCTGTTAGAGTATTCATATCATTATTTCATTTCATCATTTCGGCCGAATAAAGTCCACTGCTGGACACAGGCCTCCCCTAAAGATCACCACAACGATCGATATGGGTGTGTTGTGGGCTCATTGGGGGGTTTTGCCATAGTTTTACTGTAATCTTTAAGTAAATAACTATTTCATATATATTAAAAGAATAGCCCCAGTAGTTTCGCAGATAGAGGTGGGAATGGTAAATTTTCATTTATTTTCTTGAATAACTTTAAAACTATTTATTTTAAAATTATAAATTAAATATATTTAAGACTCTTAAACTAGACAGCTTCGAGAACAGAGCTCAAAGCCCAGTGGATATTGGGCTGGGCACGACATGGGCATTTGATATGCATTTCATCTTGCCCATGTGTATTGTAAGGCCCACCTGTTGGGAAACTGTTGAGATCATCGAGCATTGTGCTGAGGTCTTGCAGCGATTCTGCCATGACTACGATGTCGTTGGTAAATCGAAGGTGAGTGATATACTCGCCATTGGTATTAATGCCAAATTCTTTCCACTGCAGTAGTTTGAAGGCATCCATCAGCGGTGAATAGTTTCTGAGAAATGATGTCCCCCTGTTTCACACCTCTTTGCAATGGAGTTGCCCCGTGCTCTGTTCATGTACTCGGACCAACATGGTGGCGTTTCTGTATGAGCACTTCAATACTTAGATGTACCGATAGTCAATCTGACATCGCTTCAGAGATTGCAGCACTGCTCAGTATTCGATCGCATCGAAGGCTTTCTCATAGTCCACAAACGCCAAGCAAAGTGACAGATTATACTCCTCGGTCCTCTGTATAGCCTGGTACAGTGTATGGAGGTGGTCTATGGTACTCAAACATTTTCGAAAACCAGCTTGTTCGGGAGGCTGGAAGTCATCAAACCTGCGCTCGAGACGATTCGTGATGACCCTTGAAAACAGCTTATAAACATGGCTCAGAAGCGAGATGAGTCTATAATTCTTCAACAGGTTGTTGTCAGTTTGAAGATGAGCACCACCTCGCCTATCTTCTGTGCTTCCGGCGTTGTGTATTTATTTTAATGCATCGCGCCAAATAGCAAATATGATTGAGTTCGAAATCACATGTTACAATTATAATGGTGCCGGCTCAGAATGCCACCACCCCATCTCCTCCCGTGGGTGTCGTAAAAGTCGACTAAGGGATTGGCCGGAGAATGGGCAGCGGCGTCCTTCGAGTACATTAACAACTCAACTGCGATCGCCAACCCGCCTGCCAAGCGTGGCGATTATGGCCAAACCCCCCAATGAGCCCACATCACATCCATATCGGTCGTTGTGGTGATCTTGGGGAGGCCTGTGTCCAGCAGTGGACTTCATTCGGCCGTTAGATTAGACACAGAATATCAAATGTGATTGAGTTCAAATTAGCTTAGCACTATTCAATGGTTATTTTGATTTTATTTGACCGAAAATAACCCTTCAGGTTGGGTTTGATCCCATTTTGAGATTTTGGGATCCTTCGTGTCATCCCTTTTTCGGCTCATCAAAGACCCTTCGTAAAGGTTCTGTTAGATTCCCATTAGACTCAGTTGGTATAAATAATGCATGGACTTGTAGCGCTCGTTATAGCCATTGTTAGACCCCAATACCATCAGATCAAAATGGAGTATTTTTATTTTATATTTTTCTTTTGCGTTTGGTGTCCGGATTTAAAATATAGCATTCCATCTGCTTTCGTGGATATCGGAAAAGGCGACTTAGGGACTCCAAACTAAAGAGATGGGCAATAGCTTCCCTTCTGTTGCAGCAGTCCCAAAACTACGCTTACCAACCCACCTGCCAATCGTAGTGAGTACTGGCAAATTCCTCCAAATGATGAAATGATAAACTGGTTGTTGTGGATATCTTTGGGGCAGGCTTTTGTTCATGACTGATGATGTTTAACCCTCTTCATTTTCGGGAAACTAATGTCCATAGATAAACTTACATACATATACAAAATATCTTATACACTAAAAACAAATATAAAATCATACATACTAGGGCGAAGTATTTCTCCTGTGTCGTGAGTGTGTTTGCAGATACAACTTCCTCATACAATACACCCAGACCCGAACCCACTACCTGCAGATCATACAAATATTTATTCCGTGTGAGAATCGAACCCCTGACCCGGAGCGCAGCAGCCGACGGTTACAGCCACTGCATCACCCGGGCCGTCTTAAAATAATTGAGTGTGCAAAATGCGGGCATCCATCCATAGATAAACCACGCCGAGCTTTTTTGAACCTCACCGATTTTCAACCAATCAGTGAACGCTACTGGCTCCGAGACACAGTACCTGTACCGGTACAGTTTGTTTGAAAGGAGACGATCCATTTGCTCAGTTTAATAAGATGATTTGACATATTAACGCGCACAGGTAAATTGAGAAAGAAGAAAAACGAAAATTGATTTATTGCCACAAAAAATAACAACTTGTATTGAATACACTAAACATAAAACCTTAAGATTAAAGTACATGTCTAATAAATGATGTTCTAAGGTTCGCCAACATGCAGTGAAGCAGCGTGGTGTTCAATGCTTATTAGTTGTCTGAATGAGTAGAGGCCTTCGCTCTGCAGTAGGATAGTTACAGGCTGATATTATTAAGTGAACTGATGGTACTGTAATGATGATGAAACTCTTTGGTGTAAATCCTAGCCATTAAGAATAAAAGTATATTTATTTAAATTTTATAGGTGAGAATGACATTGACGGTTAAGTAAGAATTCGGCTGTAGACAGCAAGCTTGTCGGTCGTGGATTATTGTATTAGATTGCGAGAAGTGAATACGTAAAGTATTATAAATTATCCTAAAAATACTCCTGCGAGTTTTATGTGAGATTATACGCCCCGTGAACCATCATCGAGCACGATCATCCTCACAAGTAAATGGTGGAGGGCACCGCGCATAATATTCTCCAGGATATAGATTAATTAACGGAACAGAGATTCCAGGAAAACGAAGATAAGTGGTTCAGGCAATTTTATTTTTAAGTGCCGTTTACATAATGGCAGATGAAATTGACTTTTTCTCTGGTTTAAACCAAATCTCATTTGATAGTTTCCTAAAACAATTTCGTATCGTGACGGCTCTGAATAAGTATAATGAAATCGATTTAACTCATTTTCTCACCTTAATATAATAAGATATTAATCACGCCCTGCTTATTTTAAAATGGTATCCAGTGATATAATAAATTATTTCATCATCATATCGGCCATTTATACGTCCACTACTGAACAAAGGCCTCCCCCATAGATTTTTACAACAGTGACATTTTGGGGGGTATTTGCCAATACTCACCACGCTTGGCCGGCGGGTTGGTAAGCGCAGTATGGCAACCGTTTCTCAGAAGGAACGCTGCTGTCCATCCCTCTGGTTTAGATTCCCTTAGTCGCCTTTTACGACATCCACGAGAGGAGATGGATTGGTGCTATATACTTAACCCGGACAGACATTGTAAATCATTGTTGCTGTTTGTTAACTGTATGTAGGTAATTAGAACGAATAAACATTTTTTTTGTTATAACTTATTTTTTATTTACAACCCTTTATTACAAATAACAGTATAATAAAATACCAAAATTACCACCTAGGTTATACTATTATTGCAAAGTTACTTCACAAGATTTGCACCTAAACCAGGTGCCACAAATTTCTAGACACTTACCGTTATCAACACATATTAATTTACTCCCAATTTTAGCAATCGTATAAACTGGTCATGATCATGCGTTTAATGCGTGTCTAATAAAAGTGACGGAAATATTGCTGTTTCGTATAGTACAGACAGTGTGCGAACTCTATGGTGTGCGTACTATGTTCGACACCACTTACACGTACAGACGTACGGCCTGTATCGTGTGTTCATAGCAATACAATCCTTAGCGCACTACTACAGTTTTGAAAGCTTACTGAACAAACGATAGTGGTATATGGGAAATTTTGAACCCGAAATCTAGTATTTATGAAGCGAGTCTATAAAACACCACGTCACCGTGATAGGCAAGTAATTATGGCGTTAATAGCGCCGTAGCTTCGCACATCTGCCTGTCTATCAACTTACTATTCTACAAATATTAAAAAAATTGGATTCTCATGTCAAAGAACTAATTAAATACCATCTCTCTTTACCTCCAAATTACAATTGAATATTACATGAGCTAAATATTAGCACACCTGTGATTTTCAAGGGATTAAAGAGAGAAGAGAAATTTTATAGTAAATCCTTATGTCAAAGATGATGGTATAATTACATTCTATGTTTTGGTAATCGATCGTCTTATACCATTATAAACGTCTTGAGGATCAACTAAGGGCTTGCTAGATCAGTTTTGCGCTGGTGACGACAATATCATCGAGGATAAGGCGACGAAATAATCATTTCATCATAATATCAAAGTCAAGTCAAACTTAAAGTTTTTATTTCTTATAGGCCCTAATAAGCACTTAAGAAAAGTCAAAAGTCAAGGTGCACGGTTCGGAAAAGTTGATCTTATGGAGAAGAAGCGGGCAAGAAACACCATAGACACTCTTTTAAAAATAGTGATATTACAATTTAACACGTCATCTATGTGGAAACAAAGTGGACTATACGTGAATGACATAAACACAATAATAAACACATTTTTTTCTGTAATACGCAATCAGAAATTGATAATTATTAACGCACAGGTAGCACGAGTCAACGAAGTTCTCACATTTACAAAATGTAGAAGATGCTAAATTATAATCAAATAAAGGGCAATATGGCCATCAAGCTGTAAACTATGTCATATTGCATGCATTAATATATCAAAAACGACATATATAATATGCCCTATATATAAAAAGTGATCAATTCTAACAAGAATTATATCCATATTCATCGCAATTCAGAATAATTAATAGATAAACACATATTTTGTGAATAAGGTACCAGGGAAGCACATGTGCAGAAAGAATCAGTGCCAAACATCCCTGTCGTCAACGTAATCTATAGCTTTATAATAAGCTCTTCCAATAAGAACGCGTTTAATATAGGCTTTAAACTTCCCCTCGGTAAGATCTGTAATAGATTTGGGCAGCTTGTTATAAAAACGTATACTATTCCCTAGGAATGACTTATTCGTTTTAGCTAATTTAAATTTAGGTACTACTATTTTATGTATTTGCCGTGTATTGAAGTCATGAAAATCGCTTCTTTTATAATAATCAGCCGAAGGACATCCACTGCTGAACAAAGGCATGCCACATAGATTTCTACAATGAATATTTATAAGCCGTCCGCAGACAACGACTCCCAGCGACACTCACCAGGTCACCTGTCCATCTTTGGGAGGCCGTCCTCCGCTGCATTTACTGGTGCACGGTCTTCACTCGAGAACTTTTCTGTACCAATTGCTAATCATTTTATTACCTACTTTTAATATGGCTACTTGTTAACATCCATTAAATTTGAGATTAATTTAAGACATTAGATATTGTCTGACCTTCATCCAAAACTTACGTTGGTCAAAGGCCCCAATTAGTGAAAAGGTTTGCACAGTAAGACAGGTGTAAAGTTTAATATCAGTGACTTAATAAATTGTTAGTTAGAGAACACTATAACCGTATACATCCTCAATTTAATTTCTACATCTTACTGTTAAATGCATTAGTTGTCAGTTAACAAACTGAAGTAGTTAGAAGAAAATGTATTTACATAAAATATGTAAATACAAAAATGAAGGTGAGTTCAATTAACTGGTAAGATAACTTTGGAAGAAAAGCTAAAGATAAGATAATTGGAAGCAACATTATAGTTTTGAGAATTATCTAGAAGAAGGGAGTCACAATCTTATCCAGTAGAAATAACATGGTGATAGTACTTCATTAAAGTACTGGGCAGCAGCAGCAGACCAAACTTCTGTTTTGATTGGCAAAGGTTTGTGTCTAGCATTCAGCATCTTACCTGATGATAATAATATAAGGAGGACTTCCTCAAGGATTCGGGGTTTTTGGTCTACTTAATCCTTTAAAACTGACGAAAAATCTATAAAAGTTGTTCGGTTTGCATTGGTTGTCCCTGTTTTATTCCTTCATATTCATGTTGTTCAGTATATCGTTTTATCTGTGAACCATGTAAGTTGAAAATTGATAGTAATGTAAGGAAAAATACCTCAAGGATTCGGAGTTATTGGTCTACTCACACTGATGAGAAATTAATACATAAGTTGTTCGGTTTGCATAGGTCGACCCTATCAAATGAACCACAAAGAAATTTGACTCCACATTTATACTATGTTCAGTATAATCATATTATCTGAGAACCATGTAGGTTGAAATTTGAGTTAAATTCGGAGCTACAATAAAAAATAAAAATACTCACAATAAAATAAATATAACCTAAAAATTTGTCAAATATTACAACAGCCATAGAATACATAAGCATAGGCCATCAGAGCGCAACCTAAATCAAAATAAATCCTTACGTAATCGCTGCAGTCTAGTATAGCAAGGTGCAGTGACGTCACTCCTAGTAAAGATACTAACGTGTACTCCTTCAACAAGCATTTCTCCCAATTCCGTGATTCAGTCACCCTTTCCGAGATGTGCCTGTATGCCTAGGACCAGTGTGGGTGGTTCTAGTGTGGAGCCCCCCTTAAGTGCCGATGGTGACCACCCAGTGGATTTAGCTGGTATCACTCAATGCTCCTTAGCCCTTGGAAATCTGAGGAGCGGCCTTTGTTCAGCAGTGGACGTCCTGTGGTGGATATGATGATGATGATGTGTCGTTATTAAATTTAATAACACTGATTAGGCGTTTGATACAAAATGGATACAAACACTTTCTCCCATCAGTAAGTTTATACTTGTTTTCTTTTAGAACGATATGGAAAAGAAAATTATTATGTTAACTTTGTAATTTTGTGAAGTGACTTTGGCTGTATAATTAGATAACTGTATGAGTGATAACTGAAGGAAGATAGCGATACTCAGGTCAAGTACAAGTGAGACGAAAGAATAACGGTTATTTTGTCATGTCACTGCAATCGCTCTATAGATTTAAGCAATTTCTACCATCTAACACTAAAACTCTTCTGGTCCAGTTCCTTTTGCTTCCTGTAATTGATTATGCAGATATTTATTACTCGGATTTATCCGAAGACCTTCTCACCAAATTGCGAACCCCACGTAGCGAACATGCCTGTCACGCAAAGATGCCCCGATGATACCCTGCAGATAGGGGAGGCTCTGGTTGCACCCCACACACCTCCTAGTACCAGCGCTTATTGTAAGAAATGGACTGATCTATTCATAAGCAGAGAATATACGGCTTTACTTTGTTCAATATTTAACTTATGATTTCCCACAGGAAATAAGCAGCTGTAAACATGTCTTTACGCGAAGCAAGTACCATATCACTGTATAACTTATAATAAAGTGCGGCATAGTATAAAGTTGCAAGGAAGTTAGGGCAGCTACCTTGTTATGTGTGAACTTTGGTATTAGCAACTTTGTTTTGCTTTTCGAAGGGATCGACCCTTCACCACTTATTAAATCAAAGAGCATACAACTATCATATTATTTTTTAGGCTGGATTCAGCTTCGGACTAAACTTTAATACACTGTAGTCTCATACAAGAAAAAAAATGCTTATACCGATGTGATCTCGCTAAACCAGTTTTCGAGGAACAAATTGTAATATGCAAACTTGCTATTGTATTAGTTTTGTGATTCCAATAAAATTATATTTAGGGTGATGGACTCGGGACGTGTTCGATTCATTGATTGAGTCGAGCACCACAAATAAATACGTAATGCGTGCGTACGCTAGTACCGTCTGAGTATGCAATGCTCAGATTTTTATTTATTTGGTATCTGGATTACACTGCAGTTACTTACTTTTTTATGTAATAAAGGTGTCATAGTTATGTTTAAGAGCATCTAATATGGCCAGAATGAAATCGTTGGTATAGGAATACTAACGGCTTTTTACAATGAATGATCAGAAAACGTTTTTTATACTGTCTTCTGACGAGACTAGCAAGTCATTCGCCTGGTGGTAAGCATCAAGCCTGCCTGTAATAATTGTAATGATACCCGGGACTATCACTACTACTTAGCACTACATTGCGCTCATCATCTCGAGACAAATTATGTAGTTCCTTATGCTCAGATATTTCACTAGCTACAGTTCAGTACAGTTACGGAACACAGCAATATTTTAGTACAATTGTTTGGTGGCAGTATTTTCTATATTGTTCAAATACGAAATAATAGTAAGTGTTGTCAGAAAAGAAAACATACGTTTTGCTACAGCAAAAAAACAGCGCACTCTATCCCAATTAAGTAGATTAAACATTGCACGGCCAAATGGTCAGTGTGTTGTCGGTAGTAGGAAGCAGCAGTGGCACCTCATGTTAAAATGTGAAAGACCAGAACGCTGCAGAAGTTCTATAGTGTGGTGGAGTATAAAGTGCTATCGATTAAGTAGTTATAACAGCAACGTTAATGGCGATAACTTCCAAGTTAGAAAACTGGTTATATGTAATATAACGGGTGTGAGTGACATCGTAACGAAAACTGATACCATAGATTCAGTACATGATTCTGGAACTCTCAGCGTTATAATTTTGCGTCAGTCCTTTCAAGTTTTTTTTTTCAGTTTATTTAACTGATTTCAGTATGAAATAAATATTTTCATCTATCCTATCGCTATTTTGTATAAAAACACAATAAACTATTGATTTTCACATAAAACTGCAATGAAAATAAAAAGTAAACGGCTAGGGCTATTGTTTCGCTACAGGTCATGGCTCGCAGTAACGTAATAAAATCATAGTGCAATAATCGCGTTGTGTACGATACATTGCGTGCTGAAAAATTACAAAAACAGTAACCTATTGTTTCTGGGATAAATGCCTTTCTTATTTTTATTATATAGGTACTTCTTTCTAACGTTTCAGTACGTTGTCACCTACGTCATGTTTTAAATATAAACTATAGAGAGGTATTCGAAGGCTGATGATACTTTGACTGACACAGAGACGGTAGTTCACGTCCCTTTGTTCTAAATTTCTTCAGAAAGAGAATGAAGTGCATTATTTTTTATGGGTTATGAATTGGACTATTTTTGTGTTTATGATCCGTAGTGTGTTGGTTTTGTATTGTATATTAATTGACTTTCTTTTTGTTTTCTAAGGCGGGTATCACACCATAGTTTATATATATCCTAACACTTATTGTCATACTTCTCATCTCCACTTCTTTTGTCTAAGTTGCTTCCACCGATCTTGGTCTATCGCCTGGTGAAAGGTTGTGCTAAATGCTATTAGTTTTTTATACACTCAGCGTGACCCCCGTGTTGTTGGTCACGTCACCTTGGGCGTTATCATAAGATTTTTCAGTGACCATCGGTTTTTTAGAGAAAGTAAGTACACAAAAATCCCGACTCGGAACAACTATGTGTAGGCCGTACCGATATTTGTTCCATGTAGGGATCAAACCTGCAACCTATCTTGCGAAACGACGCTTAATCACTGCGCCAACCCTGCCATCCTAGGTTACTGACGATAAGCAAAGTATCAAATTTGAGATATACACTCTCCAAGTACAAGACTCAAAACGTTCAATTTACTATTCCATGAGAATTTTTACATTTTACCGAATTACTGTCAATGGTTTCTACAATATACGGCAACAACATTGATTCCCATTGGCTACATTTCTAAACCATAATAAACCTGGTAAAGACTAGCGTGGATTTTTATGAAAGAAAGAAAGAAAATTTCTTTATTTTGAGTCCTCATTAATACACACGTTGCAAATTTTATACAAACAGTAAATTAAATAAGATGGCACGTGGCCGTGAATGCATGAGGCCAAAACTGGTACCTATCTCAGCTAGTGCTACGGGCAAACAAAATGCTTCAGCGCTGAGATTCTGATAGGCCCGTGTGACGATAGTGTAACAGTCACTGCGTACCTTGTGAAGTAGCAACACTGGTCAACTTTTATCGAGACCATGGGGCTAAGCTCCAAACTGAACTAGTATAATGGTATCACAATCCTTTGACATACTGAATCTCTGCACACTTAATGACCGGACGACCATCATTAGCTTGGTTGACTCCTATTGAAAGTAAGCCACTTAAATGTGTATTTATAAAGGACCTAGAAGTTCCGCTCTTTCTTCTTCTGAATAAGCAATTATAAAAGTATAATAAGCGTAGTTTAGATATTCGATCCTAACACTGTCTACCATCCTGGACGTAAACTGTTTTGTGTATGTTCTATTTTTCACAATGGTTGACATATATACATCAAAGGTTGATAATCTGTTACATCCATGCCGAATTAGAAATGTCGATATTTTATAATACCCGCACAGTTCCAAAGCCTGTCTCCTATTAAAGTCTAACAAGAATTACAAGGCAGTAATTCCAGCTCAATTAGGTTTTTTCATAGTACTTGCCACTTTAAGTACAGCAAGTGCTTTTTGGTAGTATAAAAGCACAACATCTTTTTTATGATTAGTTTCTACTTCAAGACTTCAGATACTATACTTCAAGATTTAAGATTTGATCTGTCCTTTGCTTTGACAAATCTAGCCCGTTCCCGAGTAATGTGGGAGTGAAGAAGTAGCTGATGGGAATATTATGCGCATACTTAATTGTATACTGTGTAGAAAAGACTGTCGGGACGAAAGTTTAGAATTCTTCGTTCATATAAAATGAAAAATAAAAAACTTAAAAATTATATACATTCCTATTTAGCCTTTGAGTGACGTACGTGAAAAATAGACATGAATACGTTATGCAAAGCCATGACATAAATGACTAAATCATGCTCGCTTTGGAACAGTACTTATTTTTAGACCAAACATTAGTTAACCGGTAATGTCATCATTATTCCAATAAAATTATACTGCGAAATGTATTTTGTAAAATAATTATTCTATTATATATTAAACACTACTGTTGATATATTTTTATTTATTTGTTTATTATCACACGACTAAGGCCCTTAGATAAAAATACACAAATACAGTAAACCCTTACAAACGAATACATACAAAATATCACTTAAAATATGGCACATGTAATGAAGTGTGCCTGGTGCCTGGATTAAGAGTATAACACCATTCCAACTCCTCCCGTGGATAGAAAGAAAGAAATAATGATAATTTATGTTGGCTTCGCATTGCACATATTGCACATAAATCAATAATTATATGTAAAATATATAATAAAAACAGTAATTAAAATAACTTATTATAAATTAACCTTATAGATAAAAAAATACATTAAAATTATTCATTACACATAAATTAACACAAATTAATACATTTCCCACTGCAAAACCAAAAATGGACCCACCCTACCTCAGCACAAGCTGCAACGAAGTACAGCACTGATTTTCTGATAGGACAAAAAAGTTAAAAGACAATTGCGACCTCGGAAATAGACATAAATTAAATTATAGATGGATTAACAACAAAAGTAACAATGAGAAACAAACATATAAACCTATACATATTATTAAATAATAACTACATAGAAAAAGTAATCTGTTTAAGAATCGACTAATCATAATGTAAAAGGTGACTAACGGGAAACTATACCTGAGAGAAGGGCAGCAGCGTCCCTTGAAAACAGTAGCCATACTGCGCTCACTAATCCAACTGCCAAGCAGGTACCCAAGTACTTCAGAATTTAGATATGACACGTAGTGACAGCATCGTGTTTCACTGTGTCGCTAGATGTTGAGTTGAAACACGCGACACAAGTAAGTTGAAGTTTATGTTATGGCACGACTACAACTTCTCGTCCCTCCAGGTCCATTTCGTCTTGACTTAAATATTCTCCACGATCATCTCAACATTTGTGAAATGAAGCTAGAATGAATCTAGTGGAACACGTAGAGCTCCGACAAGGGTAGTGCGGGCGGCAGCAGCATGTTTGGTCCTGTTAACTCGGTACCTCAGCGATTCCGACATAAGGGCTTCCTCAGACTTTTCTTAACCTTCATAAAACCCTCATTAGGGCCAGGAGGTACCGTCTTTGATACTCCACTAGTACTGTTTTGCTGTAGTTGCTGTTTAGATAGTCTGGCATATTATATATTTTTATAATTAACTCGCTCAAAGGCAAACCAAAATGCAGGTAAATCATGCGATGTTTCTTCTAAAGCAATATTTCAATTTAATTTTCATAACGCTAAGAATAAACAGCCACATCGTATCTATGAATAATCGACTATTGTTTTTGCAAGCACCGTCATCAAGCAAGATAGCAAAATTTCCATAACTGTGAGTCCCGAAACAGAAAACCATTGTTCAGAAGATGGAACACCAAACAAAGTTACGCGTCCGCTCCACCAGTCCGATAAATGAGGCCCGTTTTCATCAAGTGTTTACTTTCAGTTCTCATCAAAATTTGTTGAGTGACATGTTCTGAGATATTTGATATCAACTTAAAGCTACCTATACTGATCAAAATGTAAAATCCTTTTGAAATTATGAATTTTACAATCATTTTTGGTAGCTGGTTTAAATTGTGATTCCTGCGACACTAAATTTGAGTAGACTTTATTTTGTTTAATTGTAGCGATAGTAAAATATGCTTTTGTATAAATAAATAAATTAGTACTTATACAGTGCTGTTATATCCAATGCAGTTTGATGGATTTGTTCTATTATTTACTGCAACACTTGATGGTTTGATACTATGGTGTACAATTTGCCTTATTTCCTGGCATACGCTCTAATGTGGCTTGCCAAGTAACCCGTCTTCAGTATCCGGATAAAAATTGAACAAAGTAACTGCTTGCACACCAAATTTATGTGAACTTCCATTATATAATCTTAAAATAATTGAATAAATATCTAAGTTTTTTATACCACGAAGGTGGCAAACAAGCATACGGCCCACCTGATGGGAAGCGGTTACCGTAACCTATGAATGCTTGCAACACCAGAGGTATCACTAGCACGTTGCCGACCCTGTAAAAACCTTTTCACGCCCTTTTTGAAGAGCCCTATGCTGTATGTGGATGAACTCCTCGCTGATGGCGGGAGGTGCGATGGTATAAAGTAGCCGTTGGCATTATGTCGAACAATTCCTCAGACCACGTCCGTTGTACAAGCGGTAGAACACACACAGGGAGGCAAAGTCTGTATTCAGACTTAGGGGTTCTAGGTCGCTTGTGAGCTTGGGATCGTCGACAATCGAAACTGCACGCATCTGTACCGAATCAAAGGGTCCAAGCAAGTATCCAGATGGGAGTACCTTGCCGAAACCGATTACCGAATCAATTGTGTCGTCATTTGGGAGGGAATTTGCCAGTACTCGCTACGTTTGGTAGATGGATTGGTGAACGTAAAAAGGCTGTTTCAGAAGGGACGCTGCTGCCCAGCCCTCCTGTTTAGAGGGTTAAATACCCTCTTTCTTTAATTCTTAATCATTCAATTCAACATTGATTTCGATCTAAGAACTCATCATCGAATATAATTAATGAAAATGGTAGGGATACCAGCTTTTCAAGATTCTTTTGTTTTCTCCAAAAGAACTTGTGCAAGTGATTGTAATTGATACATGATTACATAGCAAAACTATGAAGATTTTTATTGCCTGTTTTGCCTTTATAAAGTCCTAACAGATTTGTCTATGTGAATTGTTAGCAAGATAGGACTACACATAAATTCAAAACTTGTTACAAAAGCAGATAAGCAAAAGGAGTTCCGACGGACTTCCGCCCCTTTATACTTACTTCAATCATTTTCTCGACTATTCTCTTGAACTTGTGAAGTTTCAAACTTACGACATCTAATTTGTACTACTTTGGCACTTATTTGTTCTGGCTAACAATGCTTAAGAAGGTATCGCCAATATATTTTATTTTATCTTCCCAATCCTAATTCCTTACGAAGTTACGATATCTTAGGTTAGGTTACGTTTTTTATGTGACAGGATAAGAGTGCTTAAGTGAACAGTAGTTGTTCCATTGTCTAAGAACCTCTCATTTTTATATATACATCACATCTTATTTTATACGTTACAAGAAGACCACACTATAATAATATGTTGAAACGAAGGCATAAGCATTGCGTAAGACCGTCTTACTACGAAATGTTAAACACATGTCGAACAGGCATTTCAAAAAGCTCTTACTGTATAGTGGTAAAGAACAAGACTCGACGAAGACGGCTAAATAGTAATTCAGACGTTAATAAAATTAAAAAGACCTTTTGCATTCTTAGTATAATTTAAGGATATCAATGCTTTACTTATAAAGATTCCATATTTCATTCATACCACATTTTTTCTGTTATAAAATACCTTTTAAACAATTGCTGAGGCTGCTAATAGACTTTATCGAACGGATACGAGTGTCTTAACTGTACTTACTATATCTTCGGAAGAATTGAGGGGATTTAACACATTACTATATTTATGAGTTATGGTCATAGTTGAGTTAAACTTGTTACTCAACACACCCACTAAATATTTCAAGCCGTTTTATGTAAACTAACCACTAATATCTACCAATGTACTTACTAACATCTTTAGTATCTCTAAGCATCCGAACTTGGGGTATTTATTCAGCCGAACTTTAGTTTTGCGAACTTTTAAAGTACTTCCACTGTTCAGTTTGTGTAACAAAGGTAGTTGAGTCTAACAAATGGGCATCGGACGGAATTAAATGGTGGGGAAACGGGAGGTTTTGCATCTCTTGTTATGCTAATATTTGGCCTCGGGAGACTTGACAAATTGTGATGCATTCCATGAAAATCTCGACAGACGTAAGAAACCGTGACGGATGTAGTAGCTACCCGAATAAAATCATCCTGTCTGTATCTCAGAATGTCTTCATCTCCCTAAGGGGTTACTCCAGTAGTTCCTGTCATCTATGCTCAGAATATATTATTCTTTTCTGTGTTGATGCAAAACACGTGTACTCTGCCAGTCCGTAATTGTATTTTATGTAGGGAATGTCTTAAGCTCACAATCCTGACAAATGTCATTCAGTGACATCATTCTTTAGTAAGATTGAAGCGGGGAACTTATGAGGACTATTAAACAGGTAATGTTAGTGGCTACGTCTGAAATAGAATTTTTACATAGATTGGTACAGGTATCGTTACATTTTCTAGGTGCAGTATGTAAAGATGACTCTAAGGGTGAGATTCAGAAACGAGTCTAACTAACGTGAACTTAAGCTTCCATCTGTCAAAATGCACTACTGACGCTCATAATTGTATTCAGAGACGATCGGAACATGACTTAAGCTTAGCGTAAACTAAGCTAAACCAAGTAGTGAAAATCGACTACTTTGGGCGAATCTAGCGCCGCTAAGCCGGCAAAGGTGTAGTATTGACAATATTATTAGTTGTTGTTAACCAAAGCTTTCAAAGTTGTTGCATGGTTGCCTGTAACAGCAACTATGAATTATAATTAAATGAGAAAGTTGTTTACTTTGATTGTTATAATTCTAATCAGTTTGTACTATGGAGGACAGCATTAGTCCAATATGTTCAACTATTTAACAAAATATTGTCCTTACCTACTCGCAGTAATACAGCATGTAAGAATAATTATGTATCGAATAATCTGATCAGAATTATCTGATTATTATATGACCTTGTTATTTCAGTCCACAGCCGCAAATTTCTTTTTATTCATGTCTGCGTCAGTATTTTTATTTCTATTATTGTGGTGGATGTGGAGTATTTATAATTTTAGGAATTCTTTTTCAAACGCTGAAAAGAGGCATTTCGAGTAGTCATTTTCACTCGTAAAATGTTCATATATTCCTGCGGTGTAGAAATATGTTACAACATCATTATATAGGTTTATGTGTCAGATATTTTGTTTCGCCCACTCCAATAGCATTTAAAAAAAAATAGCAATATGCACACATATTGCAATTTTTTTTTTTACGCTTGACTTTATGCTTGAGTTTTGTGAAAACCGTATCTTACCGATAGACATTCTCGTATTAAAAATGGCCATAGTGAATAGAGTTTAAGCTTAGCCAAGACCGGCGTAAGTTTGAGAGGGACTGTGTCTCTGAATACGAATTTTGAAAATGCGCATAGCCACTTCTTGGCTTAGAGCTTTCTTCGCCCGTTTTACATTCATGTCTCTGAATCTCACTCTAAATGTCATGAAGAATTCCTAAGATGTCAGACTAAAAGTGTGATCACATTGAGGGGCTAAATATTATTTGTTATAAATAGTTATTTTTACTTACTATAACATATTTAAGACAGTTTTACACAGGATCGGTCTCTTATTGCGAGAGCCCGGCTAAGTAGGTATCATCGCAACGCCAGATGTTCACAGCTAAGCAGAAGTGTTTGAATATTACTGTGTTCCAGTTAGAATAGCACTGTAGCTAGTGAAAAAAATAGGCATAAGAGATTAAATAACTAATGTCTCGTGATCAC
Source organism: Diloba caeruleocephala (assembly GCA_947459985.1). NCBI lineage: Eukaryota > Metazoa > Arthropoda > Insecta > Lepidoptera > Noctuidae > Diloba > Diloba caeruleocephala. Next base: position 8,599,495 of record OX381617.1, on the reverse strand, counting down.
GAGTGGTGGTGGCCCGCAAGACTAGTCCTGGGTAGCATTACAATTCTTATGAGTAGGTGTGACGCTTTTGGCACCAATGGGTGGCTCTAGTGTGATCTTACGAGGACCTGGAGCTCCACTTCGGTGCCGACAATTACCGGCCCAGTGCTTTACTGATCAGTGTATTCAGTAGTCATATTATTGCCTTAATCACCACGCTTGGCAGGCGGATGGGAACGCAGTATGTTGTTATAAGCACTTGGAAAGATAATGCTGTCCATCCTCTTGATATCAATACTTAGTTACCTTTTACGACACCCATGGTGAACCATGGTCTATTCTTCATCGGTAACCACACGGAATGTACATACGTCATAAGTCTCTTTTACTATACGAATATTGAATAAACGGATTATTTTAATCTGAATATTCATTAAAACGTCTAGTAAGAACCTAAGCTCGTTTCTCTAATAATCTACCTCCCTCGTAACCAATGAATTTTAATCTAGGCAAGTTTAATGACTGGATACTGATTTACAAAGGAGATCTTGTATAGAATAATCTAAGAAAGCATTCGCTGTCATTTGCCGCGTTCGTATTCATTTCTATGAACAAAGGCGAGTCTAATTTACGAAATGGTCTTGTATATAATATATAATATGAGTATTTATGTTTTAAACTGTGTATTATCTAATAAACTTCAGAGACCTTTTATTTTTATTGGTGTCCAGTGGTAACTCTACATGAACTTCCTTCGCCCCAATCAATTCAAAGGTCTCAATATTCGCAGTTAGTAAGTACAATACATTTTCAGTATGGTGCCAAGATTAAGAATATAGCGCCACTCCATCTCTTCCCGTGGATCTTGTATAAGGCGACTAAGGGCGTAACCAGAGGGATGGGCAGCAGCGTCCCTTATGTGGAAAAGTAGTCATACTGCACTCACCAACCCACCTGTCAAGCGTACTGAGTACTGGCAAATTCCCCCCAAAATGCCAAACACAAATATAAAAATCTTGGAAGAGGCCTTTGTTCAACAATGAACGTTCTTTGGCTGATATGATGAAGTATGATCAGTGCAATAAGAATAATGACGCGGCTAGATATTCTTTAATGTGAATAACATTTCAAATTATCTAAGCAAAGACTTTGAAACACCTGTTCTACTAGCTAATAGGTAACTAAACCAATCGAATTTCAGAACTGTCTACAAGTAGCTCGTATTTTGTTCATCTAAAGATCTATAAGGGAAGGTTTTAATGCGGAATGTTATACATGTTTTTAATAAAACTTTCACATTGGAATCAAATATACTGTTTCGTCTCATCATTGATTCGTACGCGTTCGTGAAGAAACTCTCGCAATATATCTATATGTAATGGGAAGTTTCGGCTGATCAAAGTGCCTCGAAAAACCCTCAAAATGTAGCTCATTTATTTCTTGCGCTCGATTTCATTTATTGTTTTTGCATATGTTTCGAACTATTTATACATTTTACGAATTATAGATATTTAATTATCTTATAGGTACTACGAATAAATAAAATTGGAGTGTCTGTTTGTAATGTCAAAATAACAGCTTTTTCCGATTTTGACGGGACTTTCACTGGCAGATTTCTGATCTATGAGGAGTAACTTAGGCAACTTATATTTCAGAAAAAAGAACTTGGGCTCCGCGGAAAAAATCAAAACCCATGAATTCCAACATATATACTAATTATATAATAAGTATTTATAAATAATCAGATTTCTTTTAAATTAAACAGAGAGTGCAACCGCGGGACACAGCTAGTACAAAATAAAATTGTTTTTTGAGATGATTTTATTTTTGATCTAGATACGTCCTAGTATCTTCAATATACTCGTACACGGGACAAAGCGAAATGGGAAAGCAAATCTAACATTGTCCCAAGCTGGCTCTAAAAGTGTAATTAGCAACTAAACAAGTAAGAATTGGGTTAAGTTAACGTATATGATGCGTGGCTTACTAGCCAGTGTGTAAGTTTTGACTATCACACATTTTTTTTCAAACTCATTGAGTTCACACAATGAATAGTTTCGGATTTCTCCTGTGTCGTGCTTATAGTTTACAGGCATAAATTTCACATGCACAAACATTTTTTTTTTATTGGGTCCAGTGGAAATTCAGAACTTCAAAGACGTGTATTTTTCTATTCGTATACAATAAAAAATTGCATCTAGTGGGAAAATAATTGTAAAAGTTCGCTGTTTTTCTTTGGTGGTTCCTTTTTTATATGCTGAAATAAAAAGAAATCACCTTTAAAAAAGAAAATAGAAAAGAGCGTCTGTTTTTCAGTCTTGTACATATTGTTGCAGGTAACTTCTTCATTTGCAGGACGTAGGAAACTAGCTAACGGAAAATTCGATCCATAGAATGTTTGTCTGTTATTTATATATAAAAAAATGTATATTTATCCTAAGTTCTCTCTGTCGCGTGAGTAAATAAAATTACTTAATTCATGTGATTCCAGAAACTGAATCGGTTGCCCGTTTCAAATTGCGATCTGCTTGTTTTAGTCGAGTATAATCAAACTTTACGATCTAGTGATCAGGTGTGATTGTTGCACGATTTCCTTTTGTTGTTTTACGATTTTTTTAAGGAGTGGCTACTTCTTCCATTAATAATAAACATTTTGTTGTTATTTCCAAAAAAATTGCCTTATTTACTGCGTAAAAAATGTGCCAAACTTTTCAGTCCAGAACTTTTCGGACTTTTGATGAATCGGTTTCGTAGGAAATATTTTTTCCCAATAACGTGTAGTGTTCATATTTCAGAGTGCTGAAATTCTCCTAAGTTCTACGGCGACGTGTCAGTATTAATAAAAATGGAATATGTGAAAGTAAAGTCGGGGGCCCGTATCGAGTCTTCGTAGGGAACGCAACTCGACACCAAAACTAATCCTCTTAGCCTAATATGAGACGGTGGAAGCCTTTTTATATACGAAGAAGTCATACCATATACAGAATATTAGTGCACTGTATACGTTGGTGTACTGCCGTCCATCAAGTATAAACAACTGTAATTTACTTCAGTGCCAGCTTTAAGCCTGGTCTTTGAAGGATTTTCTCGAAAATTGGTTATAATGCGAGCTTGTCGTTGCTTTGAAATTTTCTTTACTCTGTAGTAACGTGAAATTTAATGACTATTTTAAAATAACGCTGTATATTTTTTTTTTATACGCACTAGGGTTTCTCCTATATCGTGGGTGCGTTTACAGACATGAACTCCACATAAAATACACCCAAACCCGGAACAACTACCTGCAGATCATACAAATATTTGTTCCGTGCGGGAATCGAACCCACGACCCGGAACGCAGCAGCCGACTGTATCAGCCACTGCACCAACCGTGCCGTCTGTTGACAGTTGTAGTCTGATATGACAGCAGTTTCACGAATTTTTCGACGTTGTAAGTAAAACATAAAGTTATTTTGTTTTTACGCTCCCGTAACAAAGATCGAAATAGTGAAGGTTATTAGAAATTTTGCATCACAACAACTTTGAACGCCACTTATGGCTGTATGGGATTTTATTGCACTGAGTTTCTTGATTCACTTCTGTTAAGACATTTCCTGTGGTTCAATCTATTCACTTAATGGTAAGTTTTTGCAATTCGCAGGTGCCGCTATCTATCGCCATCATCAGGGGTGCAATTCTCTAAGCTCGAACATCCATACATCCTTGAATACAGAATTGAAATAACGGTGATAACCCAATTTGGTAAGGTAATCACTAAGTCTGGTCCTCATGACTGTCCTTCTGCAAGGTGTCCTTGAATAGCTTTTAGCAAATACCAAATTGGTTTTATACCGCTATTTAGAATCTGTATTTAAGAATGTATGGATGTTTGAGCTTAAGGAATTGCACCCTAGATATTGCGTAAGTTTAAGACTTAGTACGCGAGTGAGTTTCTCGTACGGTTTTATCGGAGCATGGCAAATTTAATTGGCTTACATTTGAATTTTAAGGATTATGATACTGGTATTTCGATTAATTTCGTATACAAGCTGTGTCCGCGGCTTTTTCTAATAACAGTAACACACTTAACTTTTCAGGAGAATAAGTACTTTGCACAATAGTCATAAATCTATTCAGCTTTTACGGAGTTATTAAGTAACAGTATGTTGACATCATCATCATTTCGACCGAATACAGTCCACTGCTGGACGCAGGCCTCCCTCAAAGATCACCACAATCACCAATCTCGGTGTGTTGTGTGCTTATTGGGGTGTTTTGCCATAATAGCAGGGGGGTTGGCGATCGCAGTTGCGTTGTTACTGTATTCGAAGGACGCTGCTGCCCATCCTTCGGCTAATCCCTTAGTCGCCTATTACGACACCCACGGGATGATATGGGTTGGTGCTATTCGTAGCCGGCACCACACGGCATAAGTTGACATACATACATCTAAATATCATCAAAACTTTTGCGTTTATAATACTAATTGTGAGATATTTTCTTAGAGAATAGATTTAAAACAAAATTCTATTGATCGAATTTTCCGTTAACTAGTTTCCAACGTCCTGGAAATGAAGAAGTTACTAGCAATTGTACAGATGAAAACAGAAGTTCTCTTTTTTTTAGAGGCGATATCATTTTAATGTCCGCGTATAAAGAATGAACCACCGAAGACAAACGACGTAATACTTAATACATCACGCAAAAGACCCTGCGCATGGTCAGGCATCTTAAGTTGGCAGATTTTGACACTATTCCATGTTTATTCTTGCGAGACCCAGAATGGGATTCTACGTGTGTATTTATCGCCTTATACCCGTTTCATAAGGACACTGCCAACTTACATCAGGGATTAGATGATTTTCACCCGCACACGTAAACAAAACATATATCAGGATGTACTCCGAAGTTGGACAGATATTTTCCCACTAGATGCAATTTGTTTTGTATACGAATAGAAAATATATATATGTATATCTTTGAAGTTCATCACAAACTTAAATATTGTGATTGGACCACAATAACTACAGAAAATTTTATATTTGTTTAGATATCTATACAAATAAATAAAATTGAAGTGTTTGTTTGTAATATCAAAATAACAGCATTTTAATAAATGCATACATAAAAGTGTATACGGTACTTATAACAAAATAACAGATTTTTTATTTTTTTGTCTGTCTGTCTTTCTATTAGTTTGTTCCAGCTAATCTCCGACGGCTGGACTGATTCTGACGTGACTTTCACTGGCAGATAGCTGATGTTATAAGAAGTAACTTAGGCTACTTTTATTTTTAAGTAAAAGAATTAAAAGTTGAGTTGAGTTGAATTCCGTAAAAATCAGTTTAAACCAATGAAATCTAATTTATATACTAATTATATAATAATTCTCTATTAGTATGCCGATTTCTTTTAAGTTAAACCGCGGGACACAGCTAGTCATAAATAGAATAAATTAAATCCACGGCACGATTAGCGCAATTGCGCTACGTGTCGCGGGTTCAATACCCGCCCGAACATATATTTATATAATCTATGTATAGTTTTTTCGGGTCTAGGTAAAACTATACGCACGGAAGAAATCCGAAACGGTCCACATTGGGAATTCAATGTGTTTAAAAAAGTGTGCGAGAACCAAAACTTACACACTGACTGGTAATCCACGCATCAACGTTACCTAACTTAACCCAATTCTTACTTGTTTAGTTGCTAATTACACTTAGAGCCAGCTTGGGACAATGTTAGATTTTCTTCTCCATTTCGCTTTGTCCCTTATATATTGAAGATACTAGATGTTACAATTAGATAGCTATAACAGTTATGTTATAGCTATCTAATTGTAACGCATTTAATTATCGTTGTGCAAAATGATACATTTTTACGATTATATTGAAGACTGTAATACTTTCATATATTATTTTAAAACAGTATATACATGGAGTTTCTTGCCGATTCTTCTCCATAGGACCAACAACTTGAAACCGTGAAACAATTTAAATTTCGACTATTCGTAAGTGCCAGCAAATGGTTTACATGAATAAAAACAATTTGACTTTGACTATCTAGATCAAAAATAAATTCATCTCAAAAAACAATTTTATTTTAATAATGAAATATCTAGGATTCGTAAAATGTAAATATTTCGAAACATATGCAAAAGCAATAAATGAAATCGAGCGCAAGAAATAAATGAGCTACATTAGAGGGTTCGAGGCACTTTGATCAGCCGAAATTTCCCAGTACATGTAGATATATTGCGGGAGTTTCTTCACGAATATATACGAATCAAAGACGAGACGAATATACTGTATATTATAGCAAACAGTATATTTGATTCCAATGTGAAAGTTTAATTAGGAATAAACACGAATAACATTCCGCATTAAAACCTTCTCCTATAGATCTTTAGATGAACAAAATACGAGCTATTTGTAGACAGTTCTGAAATTCGATTAGTTTTGTTACCTATGGTACAGGTGTTTTAAAGTCTTTGATCGGATAATTTGAAATGTTATTCACATTTAAGACTATCTAACCAAAGCGTCAATCTATTACGTTGTTAGATTCTTTTATTTTTTTAAACGTTGCCCCACACTAGGATTTCTCCTGTGTCGTGGGTGCGTTTACAGACATGAATTCCACATACAATACACCCAGACCCGGAACAACTACCTGCAGATCATACAAATATTTGTTCCGTGCGGGAATCGAACCCACGACCCGGAGCGCAGCAGTCGACTGTATCAGCCACTGCACCAACCGTGCCGTCGATGCTACTAGACTTATGAACGCGACCGTACATATATATTATTCCGTTTCACCTTGACGACCGTTCAATAAAATTTATTAACAGGTTCATACTCAGCAGTTGTGTTTAAACGGTGTTCTACAACAGAACAACTTGAGGTAAAAATGAAATTTGGAATCTTTACAAGTAAAGCAGTGATGTCGTTATCTATACTTAGAAAGAAAAAGGTCTTTTTAATTTGATATATGACTGATCAGTAACCCATTTTGTAAAAAAATAAACATTAAAATTAATGTAATATATGGTCAATCTTAATTGATTAAGATAATGAAACAAAGAAGTTATTTCAAACCATTATCAGCTGGTTATAGATTCACTCAGTCTACCATAAAATTAAACAGACCTTATCGTTATAGTTTCCATCTCATACAATAGCCTTACACCACCGGGGACAATCCATGACTTCATTTTATAGTGCAGCTATGGAGAGTCCCCGGTTGGTGTCCCATTACATTTTAGATTAAAAATCTCTAAAGGGCCTCTGCATGTTGGACCTATGTCCCCGCGTAAGCCTGTCAAAAGACCGGGTTCCCCCTTACAGGGGATATAAACCCATGAAAAGAGAGACTAATAGTCACTAAATGCCATAATATTAACAATAACTGATAATCAATGCCATACTATTAAATATGAGTAGATAACATAAAAAAGTATGAAATTTTGAATCGATCAAATTAAGTTAAATGTCAAGTTATTAACTATAAGTAAATAATACAAAAAAATGCTATTTTAAATGCGTTAAGGCAAATGTCAAGTTATTTTTACATGAATAGTATCATTAATTCCAATTTGTAGAAATTAAACCTTTCATAGCAAGTTACAACACTTGCAATCATATCCATGATTAGAAGTTATAAAATAAATTATACAGCGCCAGAGTTTGCAGAAGGGAATCGTTTGTTACACATCTTTATCATCGATGTAATGATGTATATTATAGTAGGCTTTCGATATTAAAACGTGATTTCGATATTAAATATTTCAGTTTTAGGTCTGATAAATCGGTAATACTAGAAGGAATTTTGTTGTAGAACCGAATACTGTTTCCCATAAACGACTTGCTGGTACTGCCAAGTCTAGCCAGGCAAGACAAGCTTGTCCTCATTGCGAGTATTTAGGTTATGCACGTTACCTTTTTATTGAAACTAGCAATGTCTTTGTGGATATACATAATATTTTGGAATATATATAGTACAAGGGTCATAAAGTAAGATACTAAGTTGCATCATGGAGGTGGACTTGGGGTAGTCAGTCGCAATCAGAGAATGGCCTGAGACGATGGAGCTAGAGTTTGCGGCTGGCCAGGCCATGGAGTATGAAGTCCGCCAATATTAGTGACGGGCCAAGACCTGCCAGGCGTGCGGTGAATTCGCGAGCAAATCCCACCCACATGGTAGATTGCAGGAACACTATGTCGGTTATATAATATTTTAAATATGTTAGTTGGTAAGCCAATTTTAACCGAAAACTACACTATACTTCGACTTCTGTTTAGCTTATAAAATGTCTACAATGCAACTCTACGAAAACTACGCTCGCTCATTGGTAAAAATAAATGAGTCTTCGTTTTTAGCAATGGTCAGTCAGATGTAGAAACTGGGCATTAGATAGCATACTGAAGATGCATCTATAAATGATGTACTTAATTTTTACGAATTTCATACCCGTATGGAGAATTCGTTTTTTTTATTTCCTTTCGTTGATTTCTCTACCTGTAATAGTTTCAGATTTTACCATACAAAAAAGCCGCGTAGAATTTGTCTGTTATGAAGAATAATAATCGTGAAGTTGTTTTAAATAGCCTAACTATAGCCTAGTTAAGCTATTTAAAACAATAGCCCTTTGTTTTAAGAGCTGATGTCAGCCTAGATTGGTATCTTACTCGTCTTAATATTTGTGTACAGTAATGTAATTTATGACTCTACTTTTCGTCAACATAGACAAATTATATAATAAAAAAGATAATCAGCCAACCATATATATATCAAATATAATGCCATGGACAGACAACAGACAACTAACCATTAACTGGTATCTGATTGATCAGGTTTAATCCGCCGCTAATAATAGGCCCTATTTATCTTACATATTGCCAGTTATGTTTACAAGATTCTAATATAACCCTTTAGCAAAAATATTTTTGTAATTCAATATGCCCAATTTTCTATGGGAACATTGTATTATATTAGAGGTTTATTTTTTGTTTAATTCCATGGTAGACTGGGTGTAGCTATAACCAGCTGATTAATGGTTTGAAATAACTTCTTTGTTTCCTTATCACAGTCAATTAAGATTTACCATATATTACATCCATTTTAATGTTTGTTTTTTTTTTCTTTTTATATTATATATTTTATAATATATTTTTTAATTTATGGTTTCTGATCAGTCATATATCAAATTAAAAAATCTTTTGCATTCTAAGTGTAGATTTTATTTTTTTGGTTTAGATTTAGATTTTATTGGTACCGGCTCAGAATGCCACCAGCCCATCTCCTCCCATAGGTGTCGTAAAAGTCGACTAAGGGATTAGCCGGAGGATGGGCAGCAGCGTCCTTCGAGTACATTAACAACTCAACTGCGATCACCAACCCGTCTGCCACGCGTGGCGATTATGGAAAAACCACCCAATGAGCCCACAACACATCCATATCGGTCGTTGTGGTGATCTTTGGGGGAGGCCTGTGTCCAGCAGTGGACTTCATTCAGCCGAAATGATGATGATGAAGTATAGATAACGACATAACTGCTTTACTTGTAAAGATTCCAAATGTCATTTTTACATCAAGTTGTTCTGTGATAGAACACCATTTAAACACAAGTGCTGAGTATGGGCCTGTTAATAAACTTTATTGAACGGTATTCCGTGTTGTGTCCGGATTAAGAATATAGCACCACTCCATCTCCTCCCGTGGATGTCAAAGGTGACTAAGGGAATCGGTACGTGAAACAGTAGCCATACTGCGCTCACCAACCCGCCTGCCAAACGTGGTGAGTATTGGCAAATACCCCCCAAAATGATGACACAGTTGTGAAAATCTGTATGGGAGGCCTTTGTTCAGCAGTGGACGTATAAATGGCCAATATGATATGAACGGTCGTCACGGTGAAACAAAATAATATATGTGTACATTGCTATACGAGTATCTTAAGTGTACTCACCCATAATATTTTCGGAAGCATTAAAGGGATTTAACACATTACTAGATTTATGAGTTATGGTCAAAGTTGAGTTAAACTTGTTACTCAACTCACCCACTAAATATTTCAAGCCGTTTTACGTAATCTAACCACTAATGTCTACCAATGTACTTGAATAACATCTTTTGAGATATCAAAGCAACTGAACTTGCGATATTTATTTAGCCAAACTTTAGTTTTGCAAACTTTTAAAGTACTTCCGCTGTTCAGTTTGTTTCGGACTGAGTGGATTCTAACAAATGGGCATCGGACGGAACTAAATCGCGGGGTAACGGGAGGTATTGCATCTCTTGTTAAGCTGATATTTGGCCTCGTGAGACTTGACAAATTGTGATGCATTCTATGAAAACCTCGATGGCAGTAAGAAGCCATGACGCATGTAGTTGTTACCCGAGTAAAAACATTATGTATGTATCTCAGAATATCTTTATCTCCCTAAGGGGTTGTTCCGGTAGTTTCTGTCATCTATGCTCAGAATATATTTGTCTATTGCTGTATTTAAGCTTTTAGTGTTGATGCAAAACACATGTACTCTACCAGTCCATAATTGTATTTTATGTAGGGGACGTCTGCTCACAATCCTGACAAATGTCATTCAGTGACATTATTCTTTAGTAAAATTGAAGGGAGGTACTTTTGAAGACTATTAAACAGGTAATGTTAGTGGCTATGTCTGAAATACATTTTTTATATAGATTGGTACAGGTATCGTTACATAAGTAATGATGACTCTAGTTCCTAAGGTCTCAGTTTCGGTGCGTACCTATACAGAATAGGAAGTGAGATCACGGCACAGTGCTATCACATTGGAAGCGACCAGGATACGGCATAGCCCACGCTCAAGGAGTGCCCTGCGTGGGCTACCGAGTGGCGGATTCTGGACTGATCTTTCTCCGCCAGCCGTAGTGTCAGCTATGTTAGCAGAGGATCAAAATTGGAGCGCAGTGGTCTCCTTCTGCGAGAGCATCAAGCTGCAGAAGGAGACTGCGGAATGGAACCGGGAGAGGCCCGGTCCTACACGGAGAAGGACGTGGCTGGATTAACAACCACCCCAGTGCCTATGTCCGACATGCCTGAGCCTCCTGCCATTGCTTTATGGCAAGCGACCTCGGGGGTCACGGGTATGCACCTATGAACATGCAGACTCTGCGCAGAATCAGCATAGATTGGGGAGTCTTCATGCTCATACCAAGCAACTACGGGAAGACGGAGTCCGTACGTGGCCATGTGCCGCCATGTGCGCAATACAGCACACAGTGAAGCTTGGAGGTAACCTTTACAATTCTCCCCGAGAAGTGCCTAGGGGGGCGACATTTTTACAGTTGCCTTCCGTATGCTAGAGGGAGTTACCGCTTAGAATGACGGGAATGTAGTACTTGAGAAGAAATCTGTGAATGAGGGACTAGTAAGAAAGGTTAGTGCAGATGAATTGAGAATAGCAGTAATCTGTATGAACAGTGGTAAAGCAATAAGACCAGACGGAATATCAGTTACCAAGTTATTGCGGGTGGATGGACCGAAGTGGTTAGCTTTATTCTTCTACAAGTTGTTGGACCAGGGCACGAAGATAGTGATGTTTAGTAGTACTTATTTTGTGCAGAAATATAACATACGTCATTCACATTACACTCACACATCAGCCAGTCATCTTCTATTGCTGACTATGGACCGCCCCCCGATTTATTACTCTGTGTAGCGCTCATAGGGGGTATTGCGATTATCCACGCTTGGTAGGCGAATGGGAACGCAGTATGTTGATGCGCGCTCTCTTGATATCAAACTTTAAGCATTTTTTACGATACCCATGAGTGGTGAGAGGTGGTTTAGTGGTGTTTCCGTATGGTGCCCGGATTTTCCGTGTGGTCTCCGGTTTAAGAATATAGCATCACTCCATCTCCTCCCGTGGATGTCGTAAAAGGCGACTAAGGGCTTAAGGACTTAGCCAGAGGGAAAGGTAGCAGCGTCCCTTCTGGGGAATAGTAACCATACTGCGCTCACCAACCCGCCTGCCAAGCGTGGTGAGTATTGGCAAATACTCCCCCAAAATGATGATACAATTGTGGTAATCTGTCCCCACAGATTACCTTTGTTCAGCAGTGAACATATAAATGGCCGACATGATGACGAGTGGTGAACCATGGTCTATTCTCCACGTGTAACGGAATACCACGGAATTTACCTACATCATAAAACTCTTTTACTATACGAATATTGAATAAACGGATTATTTGAAACGGAATATTCATTCAAACATAAGCTCGTCTCCCTAATAATCTACCTCCCTTGTAAGTAATGAATTTTAATGTCGGCAAGTTTAATGACTGGACTCTGATTTATAAAGGAAATCTTGTATAGAATAATCTTGAAAGCAATCACTGTCATTTGCCATGTTCGTATTCATTTCTATGGACAAAGGCGAGTCTATGTTACAAACGATTCTTGTATATATTATATTATATGAATATTTATGTATTAAAATGTGTAATATCCAACAGAGACTCATAGGAATAATAGTATATTTTAATAATGTTTAAGATTCCATATTTAATAATCTTGCTTTTTCAAGTGATCTATTTTTTATATAACCCAGTGATGAGACGTGCTGTACTTCACGTGGTGGTGAGCGTCATGCCTGCCCATAACAATTGTAATGCCACGCAGGACTAGTCCTGCATGACACCACACTGTGCTCGTCACCTCGACACATTAGTCATTTAGTCTCTTATGCCCGATAATTTTATTAGCTACAGTGTAAGTAATTTTAAAGGTTATACTACTGCTTGGCGGTAGTCTAAGAATATAGCACTACTGCATCTCCTCCTGTGGATGTCTTAAAAGGCGATTAAGGGACCAAACGGATGGGCAGCAACGTCCCTTCTATGGAACAGTGGCTACCAGTATTTACCAACCCACCTGCCAAGCGTAGTGAGAACTGGCTAATTCCCCGTCCCACGGAATTTAACCCGTCGTTGTGGAAATTTATGGGGGAGGCCTATGTCTGTCTGTTCAGCAGAGCACGTTTTTGGCTAATATTTCAAATTCTCCCAGTCCATAAATATGAAATTTATTATAATTCTTTCGTGTTGATCATTCCCTTTCATCATCAGGAAACAAATTCTTTGAAATGATTTAATTTCTTACAAAATAATATTTAAATACTGTTTTCTGTCCACTTTCTTTCGTTTTTTTTTTCGTGTGGCAGCCAACCTTGCTTCAAAGCTGTTCAAGACACCCAAAGGTTTTTGACTTGGCTTAACGACTGCCGTCTAATGATAACACGGGTTGTTATCAACGACAATTTTACGTGCCGTCACGCTCCGTCCACTATGCGGTCGACCATCCATAGACTGACCACGCCAAGCTTCACTTAACCTTACCGATCGCTTACCGATTAGAGAGTGCAACTGGCTATGAGCGCCTATACCGGTATCAAACTAAGTTTAATAATTTCGGCTACGAAGCCTTACTTCTCGAAATAAAATTTGTTTAATTTCCAAATACGCCATACCAATTTATGCTCTACTGATATTGGAAATTAAAGAATAACAGCTGATTGTATATCTTGCGTAAATTATCAGGAATGTTCAGGTATTCGATCTATTTTTGGTTCATCAACCGTTGAGTTTGAATTAGAATTTATTTATTTGCCATTTTATAAGTATAAATTCATAATTAATAATACTGTTGTATTATTCTTTTTGTGATAGGATGGTTTTTCTCATAATAACCAACCAAATTAGGTTTCTATAGGCAAGTAATTTTTTTAAATCTACTTTTGACCTTTGAAACAGTTCAAAGGTCTTAAGTTTCACAGTTGTAAGTAGAATCAGTGCAAGAAAAAGAATGAGGCGGTTAGATAGTTTTAAATGTGGAACATTTCAAATGGTCGAAACAGAGGCTGGCTGAAAATAATCGATCTAATCCAAAACCATTGGATTTGAGATTGGGGATTTGTCTCTTTTTGTGTTATTGTAGTGTGATCTTAACACAAAAACAGATCATGTTCTAAATCTTAAATCTAAAGATATTGGCTTAAATTGTTTACTAATTTCGGGCGTTAGACAAGACCTGTTCTATCAGCTACAACAACCTGGTGACTAATCAATCTAATTTCAAAACTATCTACTAATAGCTCATATTTTGTTCATCTAAAGATCTATAAGAGAAAGTTTTAATAAGGCGGAATGTTGTTCGTGTATTTTTTTGTTAATAAAACTTTCACATTAGCATTCAAAGATACTGTTTTGTCTCGTCTTTAATTCATATATACTCATAAAGAAACTTTCGCAATATATCAACATGTACTGGAAAATTTCGGCTGTTCAAGGTGCCTCGAAAAATCTTTAAAAAGTAGGTTTATTTATTTCTTTAGATATGTTTAGAAATACTTATAAATTTAACAAGTTAAGATATTTTAATGTTAAAACTTCTTTTCGGAATGAAATATTTTTGATCTAAATTTTGTCTACACGAGACAAAGCGAAATGGGAAGGTACATTTAGCGTTGTCCCAAGCAGGCTCAATGCGTAATTAGCAACTAAACTAAGAAGAAAGTTAATTTGGGTTACGTAAATTATGCGTAGTTTTCCAGTCAGTGTGTAAGTATTTGTTTTCACATACTTTTTATGACATTGACTCCACACCAGGAGCACTAGGATTTTTCTTGTGTCGTAGGTATAGTATACAAGGCGGTGCACAATCGACGCGATTCTTTGCGTCCGCGCGCTGTCGAAACAGGCAGTGTCCCGGCGGGATGGCGTGGCTTTGCCTGTCAGTCTAGATATCGTTAACAAAATCTATTTCGTGGGGTGCGATTAGGGGGGCACTAGTCCATTATTAATGCCTCCCATACCTACAAGGTATCATAGGGGCCTATCTGCGTGGTAGGCACGTTCGTTATATGGGCAGGGACGTTAGCGTAAAGCGGAGGGGTTTTACATGCGGGGTTCCACAGGAGTCGGTTGGTCTATTACGCTGATGACGCTCTTGGGTTGGCCAGCGAGGAGTCCTTCGAGGGAACCATCCAGCTTGCCGAACAAGTGGTGGCAAAGCTCATGGCCGAATATCCACGTTCTGGATATGCAGATAGCACCTCAAAAAACCGAGGCGCTATGTTTACACTAACTGCCGCGGAGTAGAGAACCTCCCGCGCAAATCCGGTTGGGCCAGTACATAAAGTACCTGGAGCTCACCCTGGATAGTCATTGGGGCTTTGAAGAGCACTTTGCGCGCTTTATCCTCCAAGTTAAGAGGGTAGTGGGTGCATTACACCGGCGCTGCCCAATTTCGGGAGATCGAGCGAGGAAGTTCACCGTTACCACGGGGGGTCGTGCGGTCCGTGGCCATCTACGGGGTGCCTATATGGTTATTCCGGCTGTCAGTCATCCAACGCTGCGGAATAAAACTTTACGGTCTGCAGCGCAGAGTGGCTATACGGATCGCATGGGGAAACAGGACAGTGTCCTACAAGGGGCAACTCTCCTGGCACGCTTTGCGCCTTTCGGCGCACATCCTGGCGGAGACAGATACGTGGGTCTATGATCAGACATGCTTCCTCCACCAGAGAGCCAAAAGCGTGCCTCCAGGGGCGTTTCAAAGGCTGAAATGGCTTGCTCAACGGCGCGCACTCGAGATGTAGCGACATCGTCTGAGGTTGTAGTTCGTAACCAAGTGCATCATCATCCAATCCTGCTGCTTTTTGGAGCCTGATCCAGAAGGAACAAGCGTGTCACCTACTGCCTGATTCAGGTGTTCATCGGTCACGGTTGTTTCTGTGCGTACTTGCACAGAATAGGATGCGAGGTCAGAGGACAGTTCCACCATTGCGGAAGCGATCAGGATACTGCACAGCACACGCTCGAGGAATGCCTTGAGTGAGCTGCCGAGCAGCGGCTTGTTGTCGATCGGAACAGGCAAGATCTCTCTCTGTCGACAGTAGTGCCGATTATGTTAGCAGAGCATGAAAATTGGAGCACAGTGATCACCTTCTGCGAGAACGTTATGCAGCAGAAGAAGACTGCAGAGCGGGATTGGGAAAGGGCCGAAACCGCACCGAGAAGGACGAGACGGTGCGGCGCCGTGGTAATAACCACCCCAGCGCTTAGATCCAACACGCCTGTGCCCCCGCCGTCACTTTATGACATGGAGCCTTGAGGGTCGTGGGTGCGCAAATCATGGAGTCTGCGTACTCATACCAAGTGATAACGTGCCGCCATGTGCGCAGCACAGCAAATGAGACTTCGGGGGAGTCCTATACAATCCTACCCGAGATGTGCCAGAGGGTGGCCTTTTTACAGCCGCCTTCCCATCGCTAGAGAAGATGATGGCTTTACAGTCATCCCTTCGGAGATGGGCATAAAGGCGTGGGCGGCTCTAGTGTGATCTTAGGAGGACCTGGAGCCCCCCGTCGGTGCCGAAGATGGCTCCAGTAGATTTAGCTGGCATGCCCCTTCGCCCTTCCCCGGGGCGAAGCAAGTTCATGATGAATTTCTACTGGAGACCAATAAGAAATAAAGTTATAATTTACAGATATAAATCGCACATGCATAAACACCCAAACCCGAAACATCTACCGGTGCATAAAACAAATATTTGTTCCGTGCGGGGAACGTACCCGCGATACGTTGCGCAGAAAGCCAGTTGCTTAGTCACTGCGTCAACCGTGCCGTCGATAAAATTTATTATATTTATGATGTCTATTCAAATATAAACTTATCTGCGGTTAGTGTAGTCTAATCACAATATTTAAATTCGTCACGCACTTTAAAAACAAATAACAAAACATATCAGTATATACTGATATATGTTTTGTTTACGTGCGAAACATATATCAGTATATACTGATATATGTTTTGTTTACGTGCGTGAGTGAAAATGTTCTAATCCCTGACGTTAGTGGCAGTGCCTTTATTAAGTGGGTAAAAGACGGCGTTCTAAAATGCCATTCGGGGTCTTGCAAAAATAAACACGGCATAGTGTCAAAGTGGCAAAACTATTATGCCTAACCATGAACAAGGTTGACTTTTTGCGTATATGTTAAATATTACGCCGTTTATGTTTGGTGTTTCATATTTTATATGTCGAAATTGAACATGCTATCGCATTCAGTATTCAATTTTTTATAAATGACAGAGAGTACGTCTGTAATTTTGTTATCTGTGCAATTGTGGCTGATTGCTTCATTTGCAGGATGTTGGAAACTTCCTAACGGAAAATTCGATGCATAGAATCTATCTCTGTGACTTCTATAAAAAGTCCTGGGTAAATAAAATTACCAATTTCATGTACTTCCAGTAACTGTATCGATTGTCCTTTTCAAATTGCGATCTGCTTGTTCTAGTTGAGAAATAAAACTTCACGATCTTGTGATCAGGTGTGTTCGTTGGCAGATTGCCTTTTGTTGTTTTACGATTTTTAAGAGCAGTTGCTACTTCATCCAAAAAATACGTATTCATAATAATTTATTGTTATTTAAAAAAAAACCTTATTTACTGAGAAAAATAAAGCGCTAAACTTTTCAGTTAAAAAGTTTTCGGCCTTTCGATAAATCATTTTTGGAGGATATATTTTTTCCCAATAATGTGTAGTGTTCATATTTCAGAGTGCTGATTTTCTCTTAAGTTCTATTGAGACGTGTCAGTGTTAATAAAAAGGGAATATGTGGGAGTAAAGCCGGGGGCCCGTATCAAGTCGTCGTAGGTAACGCAACTCGACACCAAAAATAATCCTCTTAGCCTAATATGAGACGGTGGAAGCCTTTTTATATACGAAGATATATGTCATACCATATACAGAATATTAGTGCACTGTATACGTTGGTATACTGCCATCCATCACGTATAAACAGCTGTATTTTACTTCAGTGTCAGTTTTAAGCCAGGCCTAAGAAGGATTTTCACGAAAACGGGTTATAATGCGCGCTTGTCGTTGCTTGCGTTATTTCGAAAATTTCTTAACTCTGTAGTAACGTGAAACACAACATTTAATATAATGCTGCATATTTGGTTCTAAGTAAGTCTTAAACAATTTTTTTTTATTAGTAGTCTTAATGTCAAAAAGTTCTCACAATTTCCTCCACATTGAACGTAAAACATAAAGCAAATATTTTTTACTCATCAAAGCGAAATATGAATGCATCACAATAACTTTAAATACCACTTCGGCTGTATGAGATTTTTTACACTGAGTTTCTTGAGCTACTTCTGTTAAAACATTTCTTGTGGTTCGATCTTATCACTTAACGGTAAGTTCCTGCACTTCGCAGGTGCTACTATCTATCGCCGTCGTCAGATATTACGTAAGTTTAAGATTTATTACCCGACTGGGTTTCTGGTACAGTTTCATCGGGGGAAGCGTGAAAAATTGAATTGGCTTAAATGTTTGAAGGATTATGATAATGATATTACGATTCATTTTTTAGACTCGCTGTGTCAGGCTTTGTCTGGTTACACTGACTTTGTCAAGAGAATAAGTACATTGTACCTAAATACCAATTTTTTCCAGCTTTTACGGAGTAACTAAGTAACAGTACGTTGACATACGTACATACATAAAAATATCTAAACATCAACAAAACTTTTGCATTTATAATACTAATATTGAGATTCTGCTTAGAGAAAATGTTAAAATAATTAATGTTATGATACGCGTGGGAAGACATGAAGTACGTAGCGTTGTATAATATTATCATAGTCAGTCTAGTATAATATTATCATAACTGATGATACTTTTTCCCTCAAATAAGAAGTGGAAAGGATTAATTCCCCTTTCACTTCTTATTTGAGGGAAGCATCAGCGGGGTAATAACGCTGCCTCCATGAGTTGCGGCCTGCGGGTGGCGGACTTGGGGTAGTCAGTTGCCCGATAAGAGACAGGCTGAGACGATGGCTCTAGAGAATTGTGATGCTGGTCAGATCGCACAGGGGTATGGGGTCCGCCAAAGTTAGTGACGGACCAAAACCTGCCAGGCATGCAGTGTATATGCGAGGGAATCCCGCACCCATAGCACACGGTAGGTTGAAAGAATACCGTGTCGGCCCTTGCTTTCTCGAGGGTGGAGTATGGCAATGAAGGTATATCCACGAAAGAAAAAAATTGCCAATAGTGTTCCTACTTTGTAATATCAAATTGTTCTTCAAAGAAGATCGGTAAGACAAGTTTACCCGAAAACTACGCTACGCTTCGACCTCTATTACTTTATATGAGGGTCTACGATGCTCCACTACGAAAACTACGCTACATCATTGGTTAAAATAAATGAGTCTTGTCTGAGTCTTCCCAATTATGGTCGGTAAGATGTAGAAACTGGGCATTACACTAACATACTGAAGGTTCTTCTATATATGGATTAATATGTACTTAAGTTTTACGGATTTAATACTCAAGTGGTGTACATTTTTTTATATTTGTATGCTGTTTTCTAATATCTGAAATCGACGGCGTGGTTTTTTAGATCAAACTCTACCTCTTTTCTCTCTACCTCTAGTTTCAGATATTTGCATACCGACAACCCGCGTAAATTTGTCTATTATATAATAACATAATAACAACCGTGTTATCGTTTTAAATAGGTTAACTAGATAACATTGTTTTAAGAGGTCATAGCAGCCTGTGTACCAAACTTATCTAAATATTTAAGTAAAATAGGGTATTTTTGTGACGCCGGTTTTCTTCAGCAAAGACAACAAAATGAAAATTAAGTACATAGAAAGAAAGAAAATAAGCCAACCATTTATATATCAAATATAATACTGTTGATAGACAATAGACAATTAGCCGTTAACTGGTATCTGATTGATCTGATTCAATCTGCCGTTAATAATGGGTCCTCTTGATCTTACAAATTGCCAATTATGTTTGCAGGATTCTAATATAACCCTGTAGTGAATATCTTTTGTAATTCAAAATGCCCAACTTTCAACAGGAATATTATGTTCTATTAGAAGTTGATTTTTTGTTTAGTACTATGGTAAAATTGGTGCATTCATAACCTGGTGGTTTGAAATCACTTTCTTTAATCTATTCTCTTGGTCAATAAGATCAAATTACACTTGTTACTGTTAAATGATTCCAGTTTGGGTATGGTTCCTAAACGTAAAAGATCTTATTGGTACTGCGACGCTTGAGTCTACCACAGATGATGGAGCAAATTCTCTATAGCGAACCATACTTTTTTTACTTTGCCAGCATCATCCGCAGATAAAATTATAATTATGAACCATAAAATAGTTTAATTTTTGCATTACTGTATACATAGAAAATAACCATAATTGGAGCAAGGGTTTTCTAGAATGGATACTGTAACTGGGCAAACGTCGCTCAGGCTCGGTGGAGTGACGATTTACGCAGGTTGGCTGCAGGACTTGAATGAGAAAAGTCGAGGTTTATGCTCGGTGGCGTGTCTTTGGAGACACCTACGTCCGGAAGACTGCTCTTGGCTAACAATTATGATAACAAGCCATATTAAGTGCCTAAGCCGGATGATTCTTATTAGGAAAATGGTCAGACCAGCTGACGTAAAGCGACGCATTTCAACTTCAAGGGGTTTGTAGCTAAGTGGTTTCCACACAGAACGATCAATTCACGCTTGCAGCGGTCAGGCTTTGGATGGTGCTATTATATATATATATACCCCACAAAATCCTATCTTCTTCACCGTCACTTTATGATGGAGATCCTGAGTTCCTTCTGCTTGAAACAGTTGTCAAGGGGGTGAAAGCCGGCCTTGGAGTGGTTTGTGGTTTTTAGAGGCGCTCATAGCCAGTTGCACTCACTAATCGGTAAACGAATGGCGAGGTTAAGGAACGCTTGGCGCGGTCAGTCTCTGGATGGGTGACCGCATAGTGGTATTTCAACTGAGCGTCTCCGTGCTTCGGAGGGCACGTTAAATCGTCGGTCCCGGTTGTTGTCATTAGACAGCAGTCGTTAAGCCAAGTCGGAGGTCTTTGGGCGGCTTGAACGACTCTGACACAAGGGTGGCCACTAACCATACGAAATATATATAGTGGTTTGCTGTCCGCCTGCTATTAATTATTGCTCCTGCCTAGATACGCTCCTTGAATCTGTCTCCTCTGAGTAAAAGCACCTCATAATCATGGATGACTTGGAACACGGATCTCCTAAGGAATACCCCACGGTCTCGCAGACTGAGAAGAATCTTGGAATCGTCGAATCGCAAGTCTCTCCCACTTAATTTGACTCATCATAATATCAATACCGACGATTCCTGGCTTGACCTAATAATCACCTCTTCTGTGGATTTTGTGGCTAACTATGGTTAAGTCGCAGCCTCTGGACTTTCTAAACATGACCTGATCTACCTTTCGCATAAAATTAAACCCACTAAACAGCGACCTGTATTGTATTTATACTAGAGGCTGGATTAAGGAAGGCTTAACGTCGATGCACAATCCCTTGACTGGACCAACATTCTTAGATGACAAGGTTGCTCTTCTGAATGGGTCTATTCTTCAACTCCACCACTCAAGGCTGTTAGAATGAAGCGTCCTCCAGCGCCATGGATTACTCCTGGTTTCCGAATGGTGATGAGACCATAACAAGGCCTTTCGGAGACATAAAAGAGATCGCAGTGAGGAGAACTGGTGCCTATACAAGTTAGCGAGAAATTGGTATAACCAGACGGAGTCTCTAAGCGCCGATACATTAGTGAAAATGTTCTTAACTCTTCAACAACTGATATATGGAAGTTTTTAAAATCACTCGGCATATTTAAATCTTAAATCTTATAAAATCTTATATTCTACTTTCAAATTTGTCTCTCAATAACCTTAACCAGCATGTTTCATGATCGGCAATTCTCGCAGCCTATGTAAAAACCAAAACTATATTTGATATTAGTTCCATGCCGATATTCCCTCCCGAATCATTCTCCCCCCTTCCGCTGTGATTGATCTCGAGATCCGCAAGACTTTACCTCCTTAAAGTCCACAACTATCGGCTGTGATGGCGTTAGCAGGACTATGATATCGGTCATTCTTGAAAGTGTAATTCCCATTTTACACATAAAATCAAATTTTCTCTGCAAACTGGGGTATACCGTTCGATCTACAGCAAGGCTTTCAACATCCCTCTTCCAAAAAATTCTAGCTAGCTAGCTAATCATTTCAGGCCGATATCCATCCTCCCATTTCAATCTAAGGTTTTAGGAACTGCTGCTCACAAAAAACATCTTCTTACATCTTCAAGAATAACTGACCAATCTGGATTCTGAATTGGCCACAGCACATCCACTGCTCTACTTAAAGTCAGAGAAGATATTAGGTGCGGTATGGAGAATTTGAAACTAACGGTCTTAATTCTAATAGACTTTTCCAACGCTTTTAGTACCGGTCTTATTTTTAATAGACTTTTCCAACGCTTTTAATAACGTTGATCACGATATTCTCCTCGCCATTCTGTCACAAATCGGGTTCTCGTCGTCATATCAGGGTCGGTTCTCATCATTTCTTCGTGGTAGCCAGCAAGCAGTGCGTGTTGATTAGGAATTATCCGATTGGTGCAACATCGCAACAGTTACACCAATCGGATACCACAAGGCAGTATACTCTCTTCCATTTTGTTTTCGTTATTAATTAATTCAATTACTAACATATCCACAAATGCTATTACTATCTCTATGACGTTGACTTGCAACTATACGCTCAAACAGACATAGCGAATTTGAATACCTGTATTTCTAGCCTTAACGCTGACCTAAACAACATCGAAGACTGGTCTCGTAAATTCGGAATTACTGTAAATGTCGATAAATGTCAAGTAATCCTTACGGGCAGCTCAGTCCACGTAAAAAACCTAAATTATGATCACCTGACTGCAATTATGTTCATCAATGCTGTTATTCCTTTTTTATCCGACGTAATGGATTTGTGTTTACAAATTGACTATAGGCTAAGTTGGGATAAACAAGTCTGTCAGGCTAGCTGAAATGTCACAGCCATACTGCGAGCTGTCTACAGATCTAAAAATTTCCTCCCATCTAGCACTAAACCCTTCTGGTCCAGTGCCTTGTGGCTCCTGTAATTGATTATGCGGATGTTTGTTACTAGGATTTATCTCAATGTCGGGCCGGTGCACCCTGGGCACCGGGCAATAACTACTCCACTTTTTGGAGGACCTTATTGCCCGGTGGCTAATATTCTGACAGGGTCGGGCCCAGTTTTTGGGCTGTAGGTAGGCCGTAGCGTGCTCCTCCGTTTTCGGAGAAGCATGGGCGGGCTAGCGGCGGGCTCGGTGTGCACTCACCCTGCCCCGAGCAGGTAGTGGGAGGACTCCCCTTCCCTGCCACCGTCGATATCGTAACCTCGGTTGGAGTGTCGTGGTCACGTCTCGCGGCTTCGACCGGGACCGAGGATCTTGGCTTAACCGCCCGGATCGCGAGGAAGAAGGCCTCTATAAAAAATTCCCCGAACCCAAGCTAGCGTGCGGCGAGGGGTGCATGGCTGATGGGAAGTTCAGTCGCGAGCACGCCATCCCCAGGACCGGCGGCACCTGATAATGGGATACGCTTGCCCGGGTACAGGGGGCACTGCCCGGGTCGACCATTTATTTCCCCCATACTCGTGGGACTAACAATGAAATCGTTAAAACCAACAAACAAAAAGAAGGTGGAGAAAGAGAAGGTGGGAGAGAATCTGGGTTCGCTGTCGGAATCTGACAGCGTCCAGTTGGATGTGGGGTCAGACGTCGGCTCCATGTCCGGATCGGGTGCAAGGACGCGTAGTGCGCGTGACTTGCGTGCCAATTCGCGTGCGCAGCGTGCGGTCTCGTCGCTGTCGCGTCCGGGCACACCGCTGCCATCGTGTGGGGTGAGCGACTCCGAGGAATCCTTGGACCCTCGGAGTTCGCATGCCTCACTCAACATGGTGTTGGGAGATAAGGGCCGCAAGTGGACCCTTCCAAAGGCATCTGTTGGGTCGTCCCCAGAAGCTAAGAGGTTGCCCCGTAAGGAGACAAACGTCGAGAGGCTGGAAAGGGAGAACGCGGAGTTGCGCTCCCAGCTCGCCAGCCTCACGGCGCAAATAGAGAAATTGACGACGGAGGTGGGACTCCTTCGTCGTCAGGGTAACACGACTGCGGATGCCAGGTGTCAAGTCGCTCCGGCGTTCTTGCCGCCTAATGCAGAGGACGAGTTTCGGCGTTCCATTGTCCTCGAAGTCGGGGGGATGATGGACGCCAAACTAGCGGCCCTGATGGAGCGGCTGCCGCCGGAGAAGCGCCTGCGCCCGCCACTGGCGGCGGACGCAAGAAGGCTGCGGTCGGCGCCGCAGACGGCCACGTATGCGGCCGCTGCTAAGGGGACGACGGGCGCGGTAACGGGTGCGGTGACGGCTGCAGACTCCGCCAAGGCACAAACGCGCGCTCCGGCGGCTCAACCGCAACAAAAAAGAAAGAGCGGGAGTCACAGTGCAGTGACAGCTGCCGGAGCTGCGGCGACCAGTGCATCCGCGCCAGTCCAGCCAACAGCCGCCGAGCCCGAGTCCTCACAGTCCGCAATGGAGACCATTGAGGGGTGGTCCATTGCGGGCAGAAAGAAGAGGCAGCCCCGGCCTCAGGCCCAACAACCTGCAGCTGAGCAACCTGCGCGGTCCTCCTCCCAGAGTGAGGGAAAGCGACGCGGCAAACGGGGCGGAAAGAAAGGAAAGAAGGGGAAGGTCAACCTCCCCAAGGTTCCCGCATCGGCCGCCATAACAGTCACGGTGCCCGAGGGCTCACCCGACACAAGGTTGGGTGAAGTCATGTCCGCGGCTCGGCGAAGTATTAAGCTCGCCGACCACGGCATCGGTCCGGACACCGTGACCATCAAGAGGTCAGTCAGCGGCGGAATGGTGCTTTCCGTCGCTGGCGAGGATGGCGGTGCCAAGGCAGATAGCCTGGCACGCAAAATGCGGGAGGTGCTCACCCCCATATTTGACGTGCATATTGCACGTCCGATTAAAATGGCGGAGCTGAGGGTACTGGACCTGGATGACGCCGTCACTAAAGCGGAGATCGCAGATGCCATAGTGGTTGCGACGGCGTGTTTGCCCGAGGATGTTAGGGTGGGCGAAATTCGTCGCTCACCGATGTCTTTGGGCACGGTCTGGGTCCGGATCCCACTGGAGGCGGCCAAGAAGCTGGCGTCTACTTGCCGCATTTGCGTCGGTTGGACGTCGGCTAGGGAAGAGGTGTTGGCAGCACGGCCATTACAGTGCTTCCGATGCCTCGAACTCGGGCATGTGCGCCTCCGGTGCACCAAACACGGGGGGGTTGACCGGAGCGACCGGTGCTTTGGATGTGGCGGCCAGGGCCACAAAATTCGGGAATGCCAGGCGCAGACAAAAAACTGCCCTTTGTGTGCGGACTTTGGCCTCCCGGCCGAGCACAGATTGGGCTGCAAATCTTGTGCAGCCCAGAAGAGCAGGAGGGGAAAACCAGCCCCCCCTGCCTCGGCCGAGGGGCTGACGGTGTCTGCGCCGGCAGCACCGGTCGCACGCTCCGGCTCACCGGAGGCGATGGAGGCCAATTAAGGGTCCTCCAGGGCAACCTAAACCACTGCCGCAACGCGCAGAATCTGTTGCTGCAAACTGTTGCGGAGTGGTCGGTTGCCTTGGCGGTTGTGGCGGAGCCCTACGGCGTCCAGGAACACCCTCGCTGGTTCGGGGGCGCCGGGGACTCCGTCGCCATCTATTGGTCTGGAGCCGAAGGTGAGCCGCCCTGCTCCCTGTTGGACAGGGGGCAGGGCTTTGTCGTAGTAGAGTGGGGACCTCTGGCAGTAGTGGGCTGCTATATCTCCCCCAACGTGTCTCTCGCCGACTTCGAGGGATACCTGGACGGGGTGGCACGCAGCATTCGCTGTAAGTGCTCGCCCCGTCCAGTGCTCGTCCTGGGGGACTTCAACGCTCACTCTAGAGCTTGGGGCAACCGTCGGGACGGGCCGAGGGGGAGGATAATGGAAGACTGGGCGGCGTCACTTGACCTCCGATTGCTGAATCGGGGGTCCGTTAGCACCTGCGTTCGGTGGCAGGGGGAGTCGGTCGTGGACCTGACATGGGCGGCTCCTTCTGTGGCCCGCATGGTGTCGGGTTGGCGAGTAGCGGAGG
The DNA here is from genome assembly GCA_947459985.1 of Diloba caeruleocephala. Classification (NCBI taxonomy): domain Eukaryota; kingdom Metazoa; phylum Arthropoda; class Insecta; order Lepidoptera; family Noctuidae; genus Diloba; species Diloba caeruleocephala. The sequence continues at coordinate 8,573,431 of OX381617.1, read as the reverse complement.
AAGTGGTCACACTTTCGGACCACCGCCACATAATGTTCGACGTGGCCCTCCGCACGCCTTGCCCGAGCCGTTCTAGTCCCAGCCCGCGGTCGCGGCGTTGGGCCCTCACACAGCTGGATCGAGAGTTGCTCGTTGCAGCTGCAAACGTCGCGGCCTGGCCAGAGGTCGATCAAGGGATCTTGCCCGATCCGGAGGAGGAAGCGTCGTGGTTCCGGAGGACGATGACGTCAATATGCGACGCATCCATGCCCCGGGCCAGGCGCTCCCGGCGTACGGCAGTGTACTGGTGGTCGGATGAGACCGCGCAGCTGCGCGCGGTCTGCCTGGCATCCCGCCGCCGGTACCAACGAAGCCGACGCCGGCACAGCGCTACAGCCGGAGAGGCTGAAGAGGCCTATAGGGCCTACCGGGCGGCCACACTGGCGTTTCAGACCGCCATCAGTGAGGCGAAGGCTCGGTCCTGGAGCGAGCTCCTAGAGGGACTAGACAGGGATCCGTGGGGGAGACCCTACCGTATGGTAGTGGGCAAGTTGCGCCCATATGTCCCCCCGGTGACCGAAACCATGGTCTCGGATTTGCTGGAGAGAGTACTTTCAACGCTCTTTCCGGCGGTTCGGGACCATCCTGGTCCCTCTCCACCCCCAAATGCCTCGGACTGGGTCGAGGAATTGGGGGTTTCGGATGGGGAGCTGGGCCGAGCCATTGGCCGCCTGAAGAGTCGCAACACCGCACCGGGTCCGGACGGCATTCCGGGCCGTGCGTGGGTGTATGCGCTACAGTCTCTTGGGGACCGCTTGAGGCGGCTGTTCACCAGTTGCCTCCGTAGTGGCGTGTTCCCGTCCGGCTGGAAGGAAGCCGGATTGGTTCTCTTGAAGAAGGAAGGAAGGGCTGCAGAGTCTCCCTCTGCATACCGTCCCATTTGCCTGCTCGACGAGGCTTCGAAGCTATTCGAAAGAATAATTACCCGAAGACTCGTTGAGCACCTGTCGCGAGTTGGCCCCGACCTGGCCGAAAGTCAGTATGGCTTCCGGCAGCGGCGGTCCACCATTGACGCGATTCTTCGCGTCCGCTCGCTGGCGGAACAGGCAGTGTCCCGGCGGGGTGGGGTGGCGTTGGCGGTCAGTCTAGACATCGTCAACGCCTTCAACTCCATCCCGTGGGGCGCTATTAGGGCGGCACTAGTCCATCATCGGTGTCCGCCCTACCTGCAGGGCATCATAGGGGCCTATCTGCGCGATAGGCACATTCGCTACGTGGGCAGGGACGGTAGCGTAAAGCGGAGGGAGATTACGTGCGGGGTTCCGCAGGGGTCAGTTCTCGGCCCTCTCTTATGGAACCTCACCTACGATGCGGTCCTGCGTGTCGTTCTCCCTGCTGGCGTCAGCTTAGTCTGTTACGCTGATGACACTCTGGTGTTGGCCAGCGGGGAGTCCTTCGAGGGAACCATCCGGCTTGCGGAGCAAGCGGTGGCAATTGTCGTGGCCAAAATCCACGCCCTGGGTCTGCAGATAGCGCCTCAGTAAACCGAGGCGCTATGGTTCCACAAACTGCCGAGAAGCAGAGAACCACCCAGTTCGTGGATACGCGTTGGTGACGCGCAAATCGGGGTGGGCCGGTACATGAAATACCTGGGGCTCACCCTGGATAGTCGTTGGGGCTTCGAAGAGCACTTCCAGCGCCTCGTCCCCCGAGTCGAGAGGGTAGTGGGTGCTCTACACCGGCTGCTGCCCAATCTCGGAGGACCATGTGAGGAAGTTCGCCGTCTCTATGGAGGAGTCGTGCGGTCCGTGGTCCTATACGGGGCGCCTGTATGGTCAGCTCGACTATCAGGCGCCCAGCGCTGCAGAACCAAAATTCACGGTCTGCAGCGCAGAGTGGCTATCCGGATCGCACGAGGATACCGAACGGTGTCCTACGAGGCGGCAACTCTCCTGGCGCGTTTTCCGCCTTTTGACATCCTGGCGGAGATGGATGCGTGGGTCTACGATCAGACACGCTCCCTCCGCCAGAGCGGCGAAGGCGCGCCTCCAGGGGCGTTGGACAAGCTGCGGCGGCTAGCTCGGCGGCGCGCACTTGTAAAGTGGCGTCATCGCCTGCGGATGCAGTTTGCAACCAAGCGCGTCGTCGAGGCCGTCCTGCCGATCTTTGGAGCCTGGCTCAAAAGGAGCGAGCGCGTCACCTACCGCCTGGCGCAGGTGCTCACCGGGCACGGTTGTTTCGGCGCGTACCTGCACAGGATAGGACGCGAGGCCACGGCACAATGCCACCATTGTGATAGCGACCAGGACACCGCACAGCACACGCTCGAGGCGTGCCCTGCGTGGGCCGCCGAGCGGCGGATCCTGGTCGATCGGATCGGGCAAGATCTCTCTCTGCCAGCAGTAGTGTCGGCTATGTTGGCAGAGCACGAAAATTGGAATGCAGTGGTCTCCTTCTGTGAGAGCGTCATGCTCCAGAAGGAGACCGCAGAGCGGGTTCGGGAGAGGGCCGATCCCGCTCGAAGAAGAAGGAGACGGCGCCGGGGTAACAACCGCCCTGGCGCCTAATTCCGATACGCCTGAAAACCCCTGCCGTTGCTATAAGGTGGGGGACCTCTGGGTTCGCGGGTGCGTAGATTGGGGAATCTGCGTGCCCACACCAAGCGACCCAAGAGAAGACGGTAGCACGAATGTGGTCACGCGCTGCCGTGGGACGCACTGGGGGATCCTTTACAATCCCCCTGGGGGGGTGACCGCCTTACAGTCACCCTTTCTGAGATGTGCCAATAGGCGTGGCACCAGTGGGTGGCTCTAGTGTGATCATACGAGGACCTGGAGCCTCCCTTCGGTGCCGAAGATGACCGCTCCAGTGGTTTTAGCCGGTAGGAGTCCGGCATACCCCTTCGTCCTTCCCCGGGGCGAAGGAAGTTCATGATGAATTTCCACTGGGCACCAATAAAAAAAAAAGGATTTATCTCAAAACTTTCTGAACAAATTGGATCGCCTTCTGAACAACTACATTCGCTTCATTTTTGGACTCCGTAAATATGACCACAATCCTATTTACCGTTCTCAGCTCAAATGGCTGCTTATCCGTCAGAGAAGATCCCTCAGATCTCTGTGTCTCTTCTTCTCCATTATTAATAATTCTTGTACTCTTGAGTATCTAAAAAAAAAATTCCCGTTTTGGGTAGTTCCCATAACCATAACTTGCGTGCTGCTCATAATTTGATTCTTGAGATTACTTCACTTACATTTTCGCATTTATATTGAAATCACAGACAGGCACTTCAATTTTATTCCATTCCATATTATATGCAAATATATACATGTGCATACATTTGCTCTCCAGTAAAAATCTTTCGGTTGCAAAATGGCTAGGAAGAAGAAGGAGAATATATAAGTGAAGAAGTAATATTTTGAAGTAGGTATGTGTATGTTTAGATCATTTTTTCTTTCACTCTTTCTATTAACTTTATTATACAATACCTTGAAGAGCATACTTGAAAAGGTTCACTCTTGACTAGACTTATATTATAAAAACCAAAACGCTCTAAACCTACAATCCTTTTTTGTTAAGAACTCCACGCGCGTACATAAGTCTTGATTCGTATTCACCTCATGTATCAGCATGCAACAATGCGTTAGTTAGACCCTTCGTCCTATGAGGGATTCGGATATCGGCTACTGTCCCTTATCTAATAACAAAGAAAAATTGTTCGGAGATGATCGAGTGGTTTCTGACGCAATAACATTTATTTATTTATTTGAAGGAGCTTTTGTTTATCCTCCCACGGTATTTTCAAGTATACACATAAATATAGGTTATTTTTGTGAAAAATATAACAGTATTTAATAGGTTTTTCATCATGTAAGTTACAATGCACCTGAAACTTTGGGAAGAGGTTACAATTAGGACTATAATAAAAATAAGAAAGACATTTATCTCGGAAATAATAGATACAGTTTCTGTCATTTTTGAGAACGCAATATATCGTAAACAACGCGATCAAAGTGTTACGTAATTATTGTACTATGGTATGATATTATTGCACTACTGCGACGGATAACCTCATTCAGGAACTATAGCGAAACAACTACCTTTCAGTTTTTAATTACTTTGCAGTTTTATATGAAAGTAAATAAACATTCATAATAACGTTAGGATTGACAAAATCAATTTTATTCATCTGACCCAAATTTGTTTGTTAACTGAAAAAAGTATATAAGGTAACAGTTTGTAGAGGGAAATTGCTGATTATATTGGCTATTGTTGAATTCTGTCTTGTACCAATAATTTATCCTAAGAACAGACTTAACATTATAGTTGAAAAACATGTTCTCCGATACATTCCAACTGCAAATGTAAGTTTGTACGCACAATATTGAAAGATTTACTATGTTATCTTAATTGTTATCTTTTGTTATCTTCATATAAGTTTTCCTACAGAATTATTTTAAGTATTTTAATTCAAAATTGGCTGGCCTTATAAATAGTCCGCGGAAGGACATAACGAAGCACATTTCGTACAGTTTGGTAAAACATTAAAAAAAAAAAAACAAAGTTACATTGCCCCTCACTAGGACTTCTCCTGTGTCGTGGGTGCGTTTACATACATAAATTCCACACACATCACAACAATGGGAAACGCACGCTCACTATTAGGGTGACTTTAATCGTGGCTTTCCGAATTTGAATTCGATATTAATTCATTCAACCTAACCTTGTGCTTTAAATGTATCTAGCCGTTTTATTGTATTTTAACGGTTTTAACTGTTAACTATTATTTATCTGATTTACATAATTTATATCTTCGAGCCTTAAGCTATTTTTTCTATTGTATTTGCTTGCCTAATAGAATTTTTATTAGAGTTTAATTTTACCTACACCTGTTCTATACTCCAATCCGATTGTGACGAACACATACCTCATGCTTCCCGGTGGTTACAGTTAGATAAGGAAGCAGGTAGAGCCTTTCGTGACACGCTAGACATGATTTCCAGGGTGCGACGTACCGGGTACACCACACACGCACAACCTTAGTACTGCCTATCGAGTACCGGTCGGTGCTTTCCTGTTTGGCGAGACCCCACATCCGTCACCACCTTTTAGGGTCACCATCTCCCTGTCCATCGCCACCACGCATTTTTAATCACCGCACCCACTGCCATCTTCGGTGAATGCGCCAGGAGAGTACAGCTGCGCCTACCGACCTTAGAAAGTGGAAAAATTAATATTGATGGGCATACGACCACACCCTTTTCTTGTTCTTTTTTAAATATATGTATATAACTTTTGTTTTACATTAACATAACAACACTCGAGTGATCCTACAAGGATACCACCGTTTTTGCATTCGGATGTACGGAACTCTAACAAGTACATAAAAAAGTCATATAAATAAGTCCTTAAAAGCTACGCAAAGTGGAAATATCTGCTTCGATTTTGCACTTTTGGCAGTTACTTTAGTCATTATTTACCATCGAAACGTGCCACCAATACATTGGCACTACATTGGCATTGCTTAAACCAATTTATAGGAAATGGCATGTAGAGTTTAAATGTGCTCAGCAGTGATATATTACTAGCTCGTTGCCTACAAGCGCCATAGTTCCCAACACATTACTCCTAATGTAATTACGTTTACAATATTGGTATAGTGGTAGAGTATTTGCTATATCTGTGTGAACGATATGTGTGAATTAATTACTGACAACCTGCCCTCGGTTTCATCATCATCATCATATTAGAATTTTATTATTTTTATTTGTAACATGATATTTGATTATTCTGTATCTGTTTCATCATAACAGCCAAAAAAGGTCAACTGATAAGCAAAAGCCTCACCCATAAGGCGATCGGTTACATGCCGGATGTCGTAATTTTGCGGGGAATTTGCTACTGTTTTACTGAAGGGACGCTGCTGCCCATTCCTCTGGATTAGAGTTTCTTAGTAAATCCTCTTCCCCGCTTCTGTAAATCTCCGGGCTACGAAGACTAGGATTCTTGTAGAGTACAATAAAAAAAATCTCGTAGCACCAACTCAATCTATCACATTCCACTACTCCGCATAAACTGGGACTACACGGCTTGAAGATGGAGCGGAGCCCAATTGTGTATTTTGTAGACACAGTCTACATCTGCGCTTCCACAGTAAGCACTCCACCTTCCACACCCTTTAATTTTTTAAGTTCAGCTTATTGAAATCCGTCGTGGATTTACTCCGCCCCGGGGCCTTCCCCGGGATGGAGATGGGATGGAGGGGTATGCCGGAGTCTTACCAGGTAAAACCGTCTCACTGATCATCTTCGCACCAAGAGGCCTACAAAAGAAAAAATACACGGGAGCCAGCTGTTGGTGCTACGTCTTTAGGCAGTTCTTTCTTCTCTCCTCTGCTACACTAAAATTAAATTAATAAATTAGTTACAGGATTTATACAAATTATCTTGGCTTATCCTGAGTCTAGCAAAGCTAAAAGGTGTATTGTTTATTTTAGAGATGTAATATTAGGTTAAGGTATGATTGAACTGACATATCCAAAGGATTATCATCATCATCATTGTAGCCGACTGGAGTACGGGAGTGAGTGAAATGAGTTGGAAACCGCAAATGATTTATTTTCCACTACAAAATGGCGATACTGTTACAGGGCGTGGTAAGATCGAGAAATGTCTTATAGGTCGTGCGTTGCCGTCAGCGGGTTTGTGCAGACTGAAGCTGGTCGTTTCTACGACATATATTTAAAACGCCTGTGGCGACTCACGAACCTACCTCCATTTTTACAATGTATTATATACTAGGTTGCCAGCTCTTAAATACTAAACATTAATTAATGTGTATGTCTATATAATACTACTATTTACCAATACAAACTATAAAACATTATAAATTAAAAAAAAACAAAGAACGCGTCGCTAACATTCTCCACCCCAGTGCTGGCTCAGCACTCATTTACCAATGGGATTGGAGCGACGCGCGCGGCAGACCGCCTCAGGACACCGGATTTAGTTTTAATTTCCACCACCCTTACCCGTCCGTCTCTTCCTGGAAACGTCTGTTGTATAACGCCCTTTGGCCAGACGTTACGCGGCGAATCAGGATCAAGGAGAAGTACAAGGTCACCTACTTTTAGTGACTTCTGCTCACTCTGCCATTTCTTTCGCGGTAGAAGTTGAGGCAAAACCTCCTTCACCCAACGTCGCCAAAACATATCTGCTAACCGCTGCGCCGTACGCCATTGTTTACGCAGGTACAGGTCTGAGTCATCAAATGACCCTAACACAGGTAGGTTCGATGCAGTACCTATGAGAAAATGATTAGGTGTTAGAGATGAGGAACTACCTGGCTCCACGGAAACGTGAGTTAAGGGTCGGCTATTTACCACATGTTCAACTTCTGCTAGCAGTGTTCTTAAAACTTCATCCTTCGGTGCCCGTTCCTTTAAAATTACCTTTAGGGAAGTTTTAACACTTCGTATAAGCCTCTCCCATGCTCCACCCCAATGGGGACTAAGAGGCGGGATGAAAGTCCATCTCGTACCATTGTTCATGGCTGTATTTTTCAGGCTATCGTAGTCAACGTCCTTTAAGGACTTCTTAAGTTCAGCATCTGCACCCCGAAGATTAGTCCCATTGTCAGAGTACAGCTGCTGCGGCCAACCACGCCGCGCAGCCATCCGCCTGAGCGCCATGATTAATGAATCAGAAGTTAAAGAGTGTACGATCTCTAAATGAATCGCCCTTACCGTCAAGCAAGTGAAGAGTACGCCGTACCGCTTCATGCGTCGCTTGCCCTCCGTAACTTCCATAGGTCCAAACAAGTCCAAGCCGCAATGTGTAAACGGCCTGTGGTGGTGCGCCATCCGAGCTTCAGGTAAGTTGCCCATTATTGGTATTTTAGGCGTAGCCTTCCTAATTCTACAAAGCATGCACCTACTAGCAATATACTTTACCGTAGGACGTAACCTAATAACCCAGTATTTTTCTTTTAGGTTATTTACCACGGTTTCCTGGTTACCGTGCGCACACTTAGTGTGATAGTGCTTCACTAATAGCCGAGCTACCTGGTGCCGCCCATCCAGGATTATAGGTCTTTTTGTTTCAGGTGAGATGTCTAGCGCAGCATCGATGCGACCACCGACGCGTAGAAGTCCATTCTCGTCCAGGACAGGAGATAAGGTGAGTAGTTTACTACTTTTACCTATCATTATATTTTTATTCAAAACAGCAATCTCGTCAGTAAACGACTCCAACTGCGCCTGCTTCAGCAGCAACAACTCAGCACGATCCATCATGTCGCAGTCGATGTCACCCGTCTGTTTCCTACACTTATAAATAAAACGCAACACTGCACAAGTAGCACGCTTCAACCGCAACCATGAAGAAAACCGCTCGGGACTGGGTATAGGTAAGTGACTACTATTTAAATAAATATTTTTAACTGTGTTAACATATTCTGTTTGAATGTCCACTTTAGGGTCTAATATGTGCGGCGGCCAAGAAGACTCATGGCCATTAAGAAATGTAGGCCCACGTAACCATTCAGTCTGAAAAACATGAGCATCGTAAGTCTCTCTGGTTGCGACGTCAGCGATATTTAATTTAGATGGTACATACCGCCACTCGTCCACGCGCGTCAGCTCGTCGATCTCGCCCAACCGGTTTGCTACAAATGTTTTGTATGAGCGTGTACTATCGCCGATCCAGTGCAAAACGGTTGTCGAGTCGCACCAGAAATATCGACGCGTGGGAGACAATTTAGATTCGCGGACTATTGTATCTGCTAACCTTGCCGCAAGGAGCGCAGCTTGTAGTTCCAAGCGAGGTACTGTTGTCGGCTTCACTGGCGCCACTCTGCACCTGCTAGCTACAAATGCAACACAAATATTTCCATTATATTCCCAGCGCCAGTAAGCCACGGCACACATCGCTTTAACTGACGCATCGCTATAAACATGTAACTGTAGGTTAGTATAATCGTACCCGCTCGAAACAATACCGGTCGGTGGCATAGCGCTCGTAGCTATATCCCCTCTTACCGCCGTTGTAGCGCTTGAATCTGGCGTAGACGCTTCGTAGCCGATAGAATTGCGCGAGCACATATAAGATAGATAGCATCTAGGTATTCTTATTTTATTTATCAGCTTTAACAAATCGATCCAGGATATCCATTTGCGAAATAATTCGTCTGTTATATTATCATCCCAGCCGAGATTAGACCGCCATGTATCCTGAAGTAATATTTTACCTTGAATCGTAATAGGAGCTAAAAACCCAAATACGTCGAAAATAGACATAACTACTTGCAATAAGATTCTTTTTGTAGGTACTCTCTTACCTTGTATTATGTCGTCCGAGATACGTCTTAGTGTGACGTCGAAACCGAGCGTGTCGTCACGTGGATGCCAGACTAAGCCGAGTGTGCGTTCACTATCGGTATGCTGCAAGCCTGTTGAATCAGCACCCTGGTCCAACCTGTACCCTACAGCGGCAGCAGATCCTAAAGCTTCCTTCGGTATACTATCCAACACAGCGACGCTGTTGCTTGCCCAGTTACAAATATGAAAATTGCCCTGTCTGTGTATACTAATTATATTTCTCACCATTTCGATGGCAGTTCCTTCATCCGGTAGACTATCTAAATAATCGTCCATATAGTGCTGCTCACCGATAGCAGCGACAGCTGCCGGCATTGAAGACGCAAACCTAAGTGCATTTTTGTTTTTTACAAATTGCGCGATGAATGGTGAACAATTTGCACCAAATAGCAAAGACGTCATTGCATATTTATTTACCTGTTGATCGGGATGGCTTTTCCATAAAAACCTTAGCGCATCCTGATCCTCGGGTCTGATTTTTATTCTGAGGAACATGTCCTTGATGTCCCCGGCCACGGCAATCCTATTTTCCCTAAAGCGAACCATAATGCCAAATAGTGATGCGAGTAAGTCGGGACCCTTAAGTAAATAATCATTAAGACACTTACCATCAACTTTAGCAGCTGCGTCGAAAACTAAACGCAACTTTTTCTTGTTTGGATTGTCTACCCCAAAATGGGGCAGGTACCACACTTTTTCCGGAGACTGACAGCCCTCTATCACCTTAGCATAACCATTTACAAGTAAATGATCAACACGTTCTACATACCTCTGAGAATATTCATTATTTGCAGACATCTTCTTTTCAACGCCTTTTAACCTCTTCAGCGCTGAAGGATAGCTGTCAGGCATTTTGCTGTTTTTCTCTTTCCAGGGTAAACCCACATGCCACTCACCATCAATCAAGACTGCTGTCTGCTCCAACTGTGCCAACGCTTGAACGTCATTAATATTCTGACGAGTTTTAACTGACACTCCCAGAGAATCAATAGTAAAGTAATGACGAACCTCCTCGTGGATATCGCTTAACTTGCGAACAGCATCGTCATCATCGGCATCAACGTCACAGCTTCGGGAGATGAAGAGGGTTGCCGGGTTAGTGGCAAAACAGCCGAGAGAGCGGTCGCGCGGCACGCGCACTACCCCGTGTATGCACCAGCCCAAGGGTGTGAGCACAGCGGACGGTTCATTTAGTTTTCCTAAACTCACTTTTGAAGGCAACAAAAGGTGATAGTTATCTTGTCCTATCAAAACATCAGGCTGACAATTTATACTACAACATTGTAATTTGTTTTTTAACTTTAGCAAATGTGGATACTTGTTACAATCAACAACAGTTAAATTTTGTTTAGGCAAATTCAATTCATTTACACTACGTACAGAAATATCATAAACATTCTCGTTATTTACATCGGATATGCTAAGACTCACTACGGTAGATTCACACACGAGTTCGTTACCTACCCACGCACCGCACACGCGCAATGACTCAGAGCGGCCGCGCAGGCCGGCCCGTGACGCGAGATCACTGCTAATTAACGAAACTGTCGACCCGTCGTCAAGCAGAGCTGTCGCACTTATTGTTCCGTTAGGTCCATGAATCTGCACTGGAATCACTTTTAACAGTACCTGACTATCACTTGCGTTTATGTACGTCACAGTTTCTGTTGAAGTAGCAGTAGTCGACGTTTGCAGTGTGTTTTGGTCTTCCATAACGTTATTACTGCGATGATTATTTACTACGTAATGTAGCAACCGATGATGCGTACCGCCACAGCTATCCTTATCGCATACGGGCGCGGTACAACTTTCTCTATTATGCCGCGATACTAGGCATCTATAGCATACGCCGTGACGTTTCACATGCCGCCAGCGTTCCTTACGCAGCGCCTTTTTGAATTGCTTGCATTCTGTCAACTTATGGATCGCGGCGCGACAAAATAGGCACTTATCATTATATTGCGACTGTAACAAAACTGTATGCGGGCGACTACGTTCATTATGTGACGTCTTTTGTTGATGTTGTACATAATTACTGCGTGTGGGGAATAAACTTACGTTTGCTGTAGTGCTTGTTTTCACTGCCTCTTCGTGTAAGAAATCTGATAATAGTTCCAAGCGTGATTTCTTACTTTCCATTAGCGGAAAACTATAATCCACCCACCTCGATATCAAAACTGTGGGGAGCTTTGATAATATTAGCGAAGCAATGCTGACGCCTTGCAGGTACTCTTGACGGCCAACAGCATTCACTGCAGCGACATAATTTCTCACTTTTACAGAAAACATTATTATTTCCTTATGGTATTCGTGAGCCATGGGTTGTAGCTTTTGTAGATCTTGTGTAATCCGTGATATAATAGTGTCTGGGTTTCCAAATCGTAGCTCTAAAGTAGCCATAATGGTTTCCGTCGAGGTGGCACTTATTAGCAGAGCTGACACTGTATCCTTTGCGATACCACGGAGACATTTTCTCAATCGCCATAAATTTTCTTTAGGAGTGAAACCACATACCTCTGTGGAATCCTGAAACGCCTGTTTAAACTGAAGCCACTCCATTGGGTCACCGGAAAATTCTGGAAGGTCTCTCGGTGTGCTTATGCGGCTCAGTAAATTTGGCACGTTTTGGGTTGAAGCGGTGGTTATTTTATTTAGTGCGCTAGCCAGCATGTGAAGTGTTTCCTCCGTTTTAGCATGGTTGGTAGCCGATTGCGGGGGTTGGCACGGTTCACCCGATTTGGTACCTTGCTCGTGAGCATTCCGTGCGCTATCCATATCGTTCTGACTGCGCTCAAGCCACTTCTCCACCTCCACTTGTTGAGTCTGCCCTTCTTCCTTCTCCATTAGTGGACTGTATATTTCTTCCTCTAGTTCCGCCAAATCAACGGCTAATCTCTTATCGATCAATTCCATTTGTAATTGAGTTTTCGCTTCTGCGGCTTCTAGCTCGAGCCGTTTCTTCCTTGCTAACACTGAAGAAGCAACTGACTGCGATCTAGATGATCTAGATCGGGGCGTGGTCTCGAACTTTCTAGGCTTTTCTTCCATTTTTACCTCCTGTTGAGGCTCAATTTTCTGTGCAATTTCTTGTTCTAGAACTTTGTTTGCCGCTCTAGAAATTTCTGCCCTCTTCTTGGCGTTCCGCGTACTTACTACACTACTCGTCGGGGTCCTGAACATACCGGCTGGCATATTGGATCCGGTTCGAAGTACCACTTTTGTAGCCGACTGGAGTACGGGAGTGAGTGAAATGAGTTGGAAACCGCAAATGATTTATTTTCCACTACAAAATGGCGATACTGTTACAGGGCGTGGTAAGATCGAGAAATGTCTTATAGGTCGTGCGTTGCCGTCAGCGGGTTTGTGCAGACTGAAGCTGGTCGTTTCTACGACATATATTTAAAACGCCTGTGGCGACTCACGAACCTACCTCCATTTTTACAATGTATTATATACTAGGTTGCCAGCTCTTAAATACTAAACATTAATTAATGTGTATGTCTATATAATACTACTATTTACCAATACAAACTATAAAACATTATAAATTAAAAAAAAACAAAGAACGCGTCGCTAACAATCATCATCATCATCATTTCGGCCGAATGAAGTCCACTGCTGGACACAGGCCTCCCCCAAAGATCACCACAACCACCGATATGGATGCGTTGTGGGCTCATTGGGGGGTCTTGCCATAATCGCCACGCTTGGCAGGCGTGTTGGCGACCGCAGTTGAGTTGTTAATGTACTCGAAGAACGCTGCTGCCCATCCTCCGGCTAATCCCTTAGTCGACTTTTACGACACCCATGGGAGGAGATGGGGTGGTGGCATTCTGAGCCGGCACCACACGGCTATAAGTAACTAAATTAATAATGAATAAAAAACAACTTGTTTGACGTTACTCTGCCTTATACTACGAAGTTTACTAAATTAATCTAATCATAATACATATTTGTTCAAGTAATTTGTGAGTGGTCGTTCGCTTAAACATACAAGGAAGATCATTTTCATACTGTTGTTGAACTTAAACGTACGCTATCAAAGTCTATTTCAAGTTCGATGCTAAATTCCGTGCAATTGTTGGCAAAACGGCCGGTCTTAAATATAAATTTGACATTAACTCCTATATGTAATGCACATTTGTAAGAGAACCACACGCATCACACCGAGAACATCTATAACCGAATATGGGCCTTGCAACTATCACTACAATAGCGGTCATAGGGGATATTGCCATCCATTGATTAGTGATCACAATTTTTACTCGGGCACAGGCTCGTCCTTTCTCTAGATAGCCTTAGTCACCTTTTACGATACCCGGTGGAGAGGGGTGATCTATTCATTCCCGAAAACCGCACGGACCATGTAATAATATTTATTAGGAGAAACCACTGATACACACTGGAACTGGCTGTAAGTAAAATCTGGCGTCAACAGCAACATCACATCAATCCTAATGAGTATCCTTTAAGAGGATTTCGTGTGGTGTCTGGAGTAAAAATATAGCACTACTCCATCACCTCGGAAAAAACAACTAAGTGACTCTAAACTAAAGGTATAAAGAGCAGAGTCCCTTCTATGGAACAGTAGCTATTCTGCGCTCACCACCCGCATGCCAATCCTTGTGAGTACTCCCCACCCCTCCCCAAAAATCCCCCTAAAATGACAACGCAATGGAAATCTATCTACAGCAGTGGACGGCCTTTGGCTGATATGAGGATGGTTATGAATACCCCAATAAGACAACAACTTATTATTGTGGTGATTAATTAAACCACATGATACTGTCTATAGTCAAGCTTGGTTATCTTGTATGATCTATACAAAAAAATAAAATTGAAGGGTCTGTTTGAAATGTCAAAATAACAGCTTTTTTCCTGAATGCATGTGAATGTATATACGGTACCTACAACAAAAACTTTTTTATATTTTTTTGTCTGTCGGTCTGTCTGTCTGTATGTCTGTTTGTTCCTGCCAAAACGGCGGGACCTTTTTCTACGGGACTTTCACTGGCAGATAACTGATTTTATAAGGAATAACTTAGGCTACTTTTATTTTAGACAAATAATTAGGTTGCGCGTAAAAAAATAAAACCCATGAAATCCAATGTAATATATATTTATACTCGTATACATACATACCCATATATGTCAAGTGTCTGCGCCGAAGTACTCTACGTTATTTATAAACTATCCAATTTCTTTGAAATTAAACGGCTGGGGAAACCGCGGGTCCCAGATAGTCTACAATATTTTGGCATAATAATCTAATATTCCCCTTAAATATATAGAAGAGGTCGCTTAAAATCGTATATCAATAGTCCTCCAGCGCGACGTTGTAGATACACGACTAATGCATTACTTCGCTCTACGAAGCCTTACTAATACATGTTCTAGGTGTTTATACGTACATTAGTACGGTTAATCGTGTAATAGGATTATTTCCAAGTGGAGACACGAAGGCCGTTCATTTTAATCAGCGTATTTTTCAATGGGTTTGTAATCTGGGTCATTTTAACTCTGAGCTTAGAGTAAAAGTTGGAAATAATGCTATTTAAATATGGAATCAATGTATGTAGCAGTAGTTATATATGTATGATATATAACGATAATATTTTTGTAAACTAGTAATAGATTTGCATATATATAGTTATGTATATATTCGTGAACATGGAAGGGGCACAAGCATATCATCTAGTTGCCATGTGATTTCCAGCTCGGAACAGGTTCGTGAAAGGTATCAAAAGATTTTCGCAAGAGTTTGGGCAAGGGAATGCTCATAGTCAGCTACAGTTGTTTCAATTCACGAACGCGCATTGTCTGGCTTTTATGTACATTCACATAAGGTTCAAATGCAAGTAAATGACGCGCGTTTGGGAAAAAACAACTATATAACAACTAACGACAGCTCGATTGGGCATAATCGCTTAGTAATTGGCTTTCTCGATGAGAGGTCGTGGGTTCGATCACAATTCAAAAATTAAAGTCTAGCTACAGTTAATAGTGGGGCTGAGAGTTTGTCATGTGAGGACGCAGGAGAAAGGTAAGAAGACTGCTGCACAGTTACTATAAAAATAAAATAAAACTTGCTGCGATAACCAATCTGTTTGTTAAGTGTGGTGATGTCAGCAATATTCCCTTTTCACTAAACAAGCAAACTATTTGTCAGGAGATTCATAATCAGCGGTGGACATCGATTGGCGTTTGATTATAAAATAATATATAATATAGAAAGAAAGGCTCTAATCACGTGCGTATTGTAGTCTCTACCTACCCACATCGTAGAATTGCGTGATTCCAATATAGGGTGTGTGTAAATAAATATACCTAATCAATCAATGTTTAACTGATTAGAAGGCTTTCCGAATGGTCCTGTGTCGCACAAATAAATGATGCGCGGTAAGCTGGCAACCTATTTGTCAAACGTGGTTTAAAATACGGGACTAGCTCTAATTGTATCTAGCCCGATATTGGTTCTATACCTATTGCAACGCTGAAAGGCGCGGATCGGATGAGGGCACACGGATGGGGTTTGAGGATTTCCGTTTTTTTACGTACATTCTGCACTAAGACAGGACATGAACATGCACATAAGTACCTTTGTCTTCGTTGAACATCCACTTCCGAGTACACATAGTAAGGATTGCGCGCACGCATTGGATTCAGGGATTTTGTGAACCGCTGCGGAGGATCCTCCATTCACCGGAAACGCCTGTTGATCGAACGGACTCCGCCGGGAATACAGTCGCACTACTTTGACAGATACGATGCGCATGACGGCTCTAAAGTTGATTGCAATTGTTACTGGCCAAAGAGTGCCGTACATCAAAAGACAACTGCACAACATGATCGATATGTCGATAACTTCTTATGATAACAAAACACACATATACATCGGTATGAAGCAATTTTTATGTACAGGTCATTCATTCATATCAGCCACAGGACGTCCACTGTTGAACAAAGGCCTCCCCCTTAGATTTCCACAACGAGCGGTTACATGCAGCCCTCATCCAACGACTCCCAGCGACCTTCCAGGTCGTCTGTCCACCTCGTTGGAGGTCGTCCCACGCTGCGTTTTTCGGTGCGTGGTCTCCATTCTAGAACCTTTGTGCCCCAGTGGCCATCAGTTCTACGAGCAATGTGCCCTGCCCATTGCTACTTCAGCTTACTAATCCTTTCAGCTATGCCGACAACTTTAGTTCTTCTATGGATCTCCTCATTTCTGATTCGATCTCGTAGAGAAGCACCAAGCATAGCTCTCTCCATAGCTCGCTGAGTGACCTTGAGCTTTCTTATGAGGCCCATTGTGATTGACCACGTCATGTACAGGTACTAAACCTGAAAATAGCAAATGAACGTCATTTATATGACATTCATTGTTAAGTGTATTAAACTCATGCACGTACAACTGTTGTATCATAAACCACAAATAATGAAATATAAAATAAAACAACATTTTTATATTGCTACGTTATATACTAACATTAGACATACACGTTGCACCTGTTCAAACCGCACCTATGGGTGGCTTATATGTAGTTTGAATGAAATGAATGCAAAACATTCCGTTAGCTATTTCGATTTATTAGTTAACAACTCAACTGCGATCGCCAACCCGCCCGCCAAGCGTGGCGATTATGGCAAAACCCCCCAATGAGCCCACAACACATCCTTATCGGTGGTTGTGGTGATCTTTGGGGGAGGCCTGTGTCCAGCAGTGGACTTCATTCGGCCGAAATGATGAGTTAGTCTTAAGAGTACTGTATATAGTAAGTATATGTCTGTATTATGTAGTTTACCTTTTAACAATAACTTTTCAGCTTAGTGTCCCCTTTCCGCCTAATTTTGTTTATTTGCTTGTCTCATATAACAATCTCTTCACGAACCATTGTTGCATTCATACAATTACTATAAATACAACACGTGAACCGACGTATAAATTACACTATAACAATAGTTAATTAAATCAGTTAATTAATACAACATAGGCACACAATAGAATGAATTTAAGGACTAAGATTCATGAGATTTAAGACGATAATGTAATCTAAATTCTCTATGTTACAAATCCTTTCATTTAACATAATACCTTCAACATGGAGTGAAAGTATTAAGTGGATTAAAGGTTACATAAAAAGGTACCTCGTGTTACATATACATTAATAATGCATATGTAACACGAGTACCGGTAATGTTCCGCTCAGAATGGTGATTTTTACGTGGTATACTTCAAATATAAAAATGACTTGTACGTCGTCGTTAGCTAGTTACGGACCTTCCAGGAAAAGAAATTACATCAACCTTTAAACACGTTTTAAGTAAATACTACATACTGTGGGCCTCATAAGAAAGCTCAAGGTCACTCAGCGAGCTATGGAGAGAACTATGCTTGATATTTCTCTACGGGATCGACTCAGAAATGAGGTGATCCGTAGAAGAACTAAGGTTGCCGACATACCGGCGAAGATTTTCGACATGATTGGAGCTTAGATATTTGAATCGAGAAGTCTCCCATCACATGGAAACGAACCAATCAATGCCAAACTGTAGGTATACAAAATAATACCTTAATTCTGGGTATTACTATTAACTTTTATCGCTAAAATCTATAAAATGAAATATAAGCCATTAAACGCCAAAAACGCCCTACGCATAAAATTTACGTAATTTCAGAAAAAACATACGTTGTGCAAATTCGTAACCTTCGTAAGTCATAATTACGAGACCACCCATGGTTTCCTTCTTTAAATATAACATTACGCAGCTTTTCGTTTACAAATCAAGGTAAAACAGGTTTTACGCTCGTTCCCTCGCATGTTTAAATGTTATTTCTTTTCAAATATTTATTTCGTGTAAAATGTTTTTCTTTGAAATAACATAATGAAAGTGGAAAGTTTATTCATCTCTATTATTATATTTAGATAATTTCTTTAGTTGAAACATAAACGATCCTACATTTTTTCATATCATAGACCATAATGCATTGAGGTTACGAAAGTAACATATAGAATAGAATAGAATAGAATATACTTTATTGTACACCATTTGGATCTTAAAAATAAAACTTAAAATATTAATATAATGTACAATGGGCGGTCTTATCGCTAAAAGCGATGTTTTCTAGACAACCTTAGGATGGACAAGAAAGTCACGAAAAATAATATTGGGGTAGTCCGTGGTGTACGGATAAGTAGATGATAGTACTAAATATTTAAAACAAATCTCATAATAATATAATAGATACATATATAAATACATACATTTTAGGTAATTATGAACACAGAAAAGTGATATAGTAAAATAAAACGCAATGCGATAACAATGAAATAGCATAGACAAATTACACGTTTAAGAGGACAGATAATGTTCTTTTATTAATTTTTAAAGGAGGGTAATGATTTGGCAGCTCTCACTGATACTGGCAATGCATTCCACAACCGTATAGCCTGGACTGTAAAAGATTTATCGAAGAATTTGGTAGAATGAATTGGCATCTGAAGTCTCAAGTTCTCCGATGATCTTAAGTATCTCGTGTGTGTGTCATGAAGGAACTTAAAACGTTCTTTAAGATAAAAGGGTGTTGTGGAATTAAATAAAATGCTGTAAAGCAAAAATAGAATATGAGTATTCCGGCGAAGTCGTATTGGAAGCCACTTGAGCTTATTGCGAAAATCTGAGACATGATCATATTTGCGCAAACCAAATATGAATCTGATACAAAAGTTTTGAAGTCGCTCAAGCTTATCCAGTCGTGCCTCAGTCGAATCAAGATAACTGGCATCAGCATAGTCAAGGATGGGTAGAAGAAGGGACTGAACAAGCGCAGTTTTGGTGGCAGTTGGAAGAAAATTGCGTAACCTCCTCAAGGATCCTGCCGATGAAAATATTTTTCGACTTAATTCTTGGAGCTGTGGACCCCAAGTAAGGTTTTTGTCTATATTTATCCCCAGGTTCTTCACCGTGTCACTTATGGGTATTGTAGTACCATCAAATGTAATCCTGGGGACTTGCGACCAATCAATTTTGGTACTTAGCCTGGGGCTACCAACAACAATTACTTGGGTTTTTGATGGGTTCACTTGCAGTCCATAGGCTGTACTCCACTCGGAAATCCGTGCTAAATCATGGTTAACCATTTTAACAGCCTCCGGCAGCTCTTCTGGGGGAGCTTGTGACTAGATTTGCAAGTCATCTGCATAAAGGTGGTAGGATGAAAGAAGTTGGTTAGAAATGGAGTTAATAAATATTGCGAAAAGTAGAGGAGAGAGAACGCCACCCTGTGGTACGCCAGCAGAAGTGTAACACCAAGAAGAAAAAGTGTTTTCAATACAAATTCGCTGTCGGTGGCCACACAGGTAACTACGAAACCAATCAATCACCGTTGGAGATATGTTAAGGGAGCAGAGTATACTAAGCAGGATATCGATATCGACGGTATTAAAAGCGTTGCTGAAGTCAAGTAAGGAAAGTACCATCAGATTTCCGTTCTCCATACCTGACCTTATGTCATCCGTAGTATGGACTAAGGCCGTGACTGTGCTATGACCAGGACGAAACCCAGATTGGAACCCACCCCATCTCCTCCCATGGGTGTCGTAAAAGTCGACCAAGGGATTAGCTGGAGAATGGGCAGCAGCGTCCTTCGAGTACATTAACAACTCAACTGCGATCGCCAATCCGCCTGACAAGCGTAGCGATTATGGCAAAACCCCCCAATGAGCACACAACACGCCCATATCGGTCATTGTGGTGATCTTTGAGGGAGGCCTGTGTCCAGCAGTGGAATATATTCGGCCAAAATGATGATCATCATATCAGCCAAAGGTGGTCCACTGTTGTACATTATTCAATTATGAATAATAATTACAAATATTCCAACTTCAAGGAACCAGCTGTATGATATGGGAAATTAAGTTATTTATTTGTAAATACAACATTACAGGATAAGTTTAATTATTAATAAAGGGATTTCTTACTCCTCATATCAGCCACAGGATGTCCACTGCTAAACAAAGGTCTCGCCCTTAGATTTCCACAACGAACGGTCACATGCCGCTCTCATCCAACTACTTCTAACGACCTTCACCTTCAGGTCGTCTGTTCACCTCGTTGAAGGTCGTCCCACGCTGCGGTTTTCGGTGCGTAGTCTTCATTCGAGAACCTTTTTGCCCCAACGGCCATCAGTTCTACGAGCAATGTGCCCTGTCCAATGCCACTTCAGTTTACTAATCTTTTCAGCTATGTCGACTACTTTAGTTCTTCTACGGGTCTCCGCATTTCTGATTCGATCTCGTAGAAAAATACCAAGCATAGCTCTCTCAATAGCTCTGAGTGACCTTGAGCTTTCTTATGAGGCCCATTGTGAGTGACCACGTCTCTGTTCCATATGTCATTACTGGTATTTCTTACTTATCATAGAATAAAAAAAGTTATTACTTATTCAAATGACGGTTATTTTCGTGGTTTAGTATTTAGTTTCCCCCCCTCAGGCTGTGGTAACATCTGTTCGGCAATTAATTGATAATAAACTGATTTACATTGCCATTTTGGAGATTAGCCCGAACAAACAGACAGACAAAAACTTCAATTCTTTTTATTTTCTTATAAGTACCGTATATACTTTCATATGCATTTATTAAAAAGCTGTTATTTTGATATGATAAACAGACACTTTAATTTTATTTATTTGTATAGATAGATGTGTAGATAAAGTCCTATACATCACCCTGAACACAAATATATAATTCACGCTCTGCACCCGCCTGAAAAAGTCTGCAGCTAGATAAAAAATTGATCACTCTTATATATTCTCCCGCAGATTTTCATAACGACCGGTTAAAAGCCGGCCGTACTAGCGACCCTCGTACTTACTAGCATAAAATATTAAAACACCTTAATAAGTTGGCCTTAAACAATCTTACAACGCCTCTTTATGAACTTAATATTTTATATTTCAGACATCAACGACGCTTATCCTGCTCCTCCACTTATCTCTTCACACAGTTGACGAAGGGCACGCAATAAATCCAAGTAAGTATAAAAGTACTCTTATTTTGTTAGCTTATTATCATTTTGTTTACTGCGACCGTAATTTGTAACTTTTGTGGTATAATGAAGTGATATTTGGTTCTTTGGATGTCATAATATTTAATCTCGGTATCTCCGAAATGTCTCTTTATTGCCATTGGATTAAATTATTGTTGATATCAATATTAGTTTTCAACGAAAGATTAACAATGCGATGACAGTCCGAAGTACATTAAACGTTGCAGTTTAGAAAATGTTTTCAGTTTTCTCAATGTACTTGAGAATGATTCGAGTGCCTATAATTTCTAGAAACGAAAGTAGTTAATTGAACAAAGCAATTCAAGCACCAATTTTCGTATCATCATTTCGGCCGAATGAAGTCCACTGCTGGACACATGCCTCCTCAAAGTACACCACAACGACCGATATGAGTGTGTTGTGGGCTCATTGGGGGGTTTAGCCATAATCGCCACGCTTGGCAGACGTGTTAGCGATCGCAGTTGAGCTGTTAATGTACTCGAAGGACGCTGCTGCCCATCTTCCGGCTAATCCCTTAGTTGACTTTTACGACACCCACGGGAGGAGATGGGATGTTGGTATTCTGAGCCGGCACCACGCGGCTTAATTAAATTAAATGAAAGTTTTCGTGTAACTAACTGCCTGAAATTATCTATTTGATTCAGGGTATGTCTTCTTCTTTCGTAAAGTTAGTGGCCAACCTTGTGTCAGAGTTGTTCATGTATCATTAGACCGTAGTCTTATGACACATGGACAACTGGGAAGCCTTTAGGCGGCTAGCAACCAGGACTGACGATTTACGTGCCCTCCGAAGCACGGAGATGCTCAGTTCAAATACAATTCTGCATTCACCCATCCATAGACTGATCGCGCCAAGCGTTGCTTAACCTCACCAGTCGTTAACCGAACAGCAAGTGCAAATGGATATGAGTGCTCTCAATTTAAGTTATGTCAATCTAGGAACATAAAGCAGAGTTTGCATTAACCTCTTGTACGTCCGGTTATTCATAAGGAATTTAATACCCTGTTTCGTAGGGTTCCTGGAAAATAAAAGACCATCCTTCTCCACCGATAGGTGTCGTAAAAGGTTACTAAGGTTGATATCAAGAGGATGAGCTGCAACATCCTCCCGTGTGATAATAATAGCACACTGTGATCACCAATTCTGCAAAGCACCATGCTTACGGAATTCTTATGCATTATGGCAATATCCTCTCATTATCATCATCATGATATCAGCCAAAGAAGATGACTCTTGAATAAAGGCCTCCCCCATAGATTTCTTTGCAATAGTCGTCATTTTAGAGGAGAATTTGTCAGTATTCACCACGCGTGGCACAAGACGCCGCTGCCCATCCATCAGGTTCCCTTAGGCGCTATAAAACATCCACAGCAAGAGATGGAGTAGTAGTATTGTTGACCCGGACGCCACACGAAAGTCGGACACCACAAGAAATACACACACACACACATCCCCTATGACCGCTAATTGTAGTGATCATTGGAAGGCCCACGTTCAGCAGTGGATGTTTAAGAGCCGTGTAGTATATGTGTTATAATATTAAACTTAGGCGGTAAGATGTTCTAATTTTTTATACCACTAAGATTTTAGTAGCATATAATCCGCCATCAGTAAGCAATATCCGATACCTATAAATGCTTGCAACACCAGAGGTATCATTCGCGCATTAATAACTCTGTAAAAAACAGCTCATGGCCTTTTTGAATGTTATTTCATTTATTCAATCAAAAAGGTAAAACTAAATGTGTACATATTTGTTTGTTTATAGATATCGCCCCATTAGTAAACAAACTGGTCCTAATTTATCTAAATCTACTTTAATAAGTGCAACAACAGTTATACTAGTTATAGATATGTAATGTATAATGTAATCCTTGTAAAATTATTTTTCTGTTCCATCCTTTAAAGATTCGTGCGCCAATACTGAACTTTACAAAATACAACTACAGCGTGCACATTATAGTTATAACTAAAGGCCGGATTATAATTATTATGCAACCTTAAAATGTTCGAAATACGTATGCAACTAAATGCCTGAAATACGTAACCGCATCGCTAAAATATCCAACATCAAATTTAAATAGATACAACACAATCATGTTTCTTTGTTACTTGTATTAAAATCATATAAATAAAATCAGCATAGTTACCTTAAATGAAAACTAATGTGGTAGTTTATTTTTGTTCTTGAAAATGTTAATTTTAAGAGAAAATATACCTACGTCTTACATTAGGTATGTACATTTTTCTAGTAAGATACTGTTAAAACAAAATTCAATTATACACGACCAGCATAAAGTAAAATTTGCAATATTCTGAAAAATAGGTAACCAAAATATGCTTTTTTAGTATAATATACGAAATTGCAAGAAGATGTTAGTAGAAAACTAGAATGTAACACGCATCAAAATAATAAATTCGATTACAACTACAATTTGCCAAAAAAATATCAGATAGTATATAATAAATATCTCAAACGAAATTGATATTTTCTCTATCTATAAAAGATAGCTTACAAAGTTATTAGAATTTGATCAACTTACATTACATATTTCGCTGAACATTAGAGTTTCATTTACATTGACTTTTCTATTATGTCGAATTCTTACTTACTTTTCTTAAATGACGAAGGCATAGATAATGAAAAATAAAGGTAAGGTTCTCGAGTAGTTATTTAGTACGGAATAAAAAGCGGCTAAGAAGTTATTGAGTTCTAAAGAGGATACGTTTCATCTCTTTGTATGCTAACTAATTAAACTAGCTTCCTGCAATTAGATGACAAGCGGCTGAATACTGAAACGTCACTTAATATTTAAAACCCGGTTAACTAATACAGACGCCCGTTTTCGGTAGGAAGCCGGGCGTCTTAATTCGTTAATTGGGATTTAAATATTAAGCGAAGTTTTTGTATAATATGATTATAACAATGTTTCCTTACGGCTGTACGTTATGCTGGTCGTTAAAGAGGCCAAGATGAACGCCAGTGCGGGCCCGCTACTTTTCCTGGCAACTACACAGCATGACAACCAATATTGTGAGTAATACACGTACGTACAGCTGCCTACTGCGTGACCGTGACACACTTCAGGTACGAATATACAGAATGAATGATTAAACGAGTGACATAATTATAAGCATATAATAATATACACCTCTACTTGATGAGAAAAATATTAATGAGTTTACTAAAATACAGGAAATTGAGTCGCAGAACGAACATAAACCCTTACATTAGCACACCCAACTGGAGACCATCGCGGTAGACATAAATTACCTGAATGTAGAAAAAGTTAGTAAAAAAGAATTACTCGACTTTCCCTTCATTATTTATTACTTGCAAAACTACATGGAAAAGTTGATAAAATACTGAGTTTTTTTTTTTGCATATACTCGTTTACCAGTCACCTGTATGATCGTATGTTGAATTTCGCAAATGAACGTGCGCAAACACGCACGCATGCACAAACACACGCCCATACCCACTCAGAAGTTCATACCCACATCTAGTTACTCACACACGCTTAGTTATTTTCAGTGACAACACTTTGCTATCTAGACAGGTAACTGTTTCTGGCCAAAATTAATAATCAATCCAAGCCAAAATCTTTACATTTGAGATCTGTTTTTGTGTTAAGATAACACTTAACACAAAAAACAGACAATGCGTCGGTCATCGCCCCGTAATTCGGCCTTTAGAGGTTTACTCAGGGGAGCTGGGAAGACAGGGTTTTGGTTTATCGATTTTCTGTTGGACAATTCTAACTTTCATGTTTTACTTGAGATTATAAAAAAAAAAGAATTGTATAAATAAAGTCCCTATGAGATATTAAATGATGATAATAAAGATATGCTGATAAGCCGTGTGGTACCGGCTACGAATAGCACCAACCCATCTCATCCCGTGGGTGTCACAAAAGCTGAATAAGGGATTAGCCGGAGGATGGGCAGCAGCGTCCTTCGAATACATTAACAACTCAACTGCGATCACCACCGATATCGGTCGTTGTGGTGATCTTTGAGGGATCCCTGTGTCCAGCAGTGGACTTTATTCGGCTGAAATGATGATGAATGATGAATAAAGATATAGCAACAGTCAATGAACTCGAAAGATATTTTCACTCATGGGACTTAACTTCAAAGAACATATCTTAGCAAAACATCAAACATTCATTATTTCGAACTGCTCCTCCAATAAATTTTGTGATGTCAAACAAGATTTTACGATCCAATTTTGTCTGGTTTATACTCTCGTCAATATGAACTCTTTTATTGCTGACATAAAAGTCTTGCAGGAAACTTTCAATATGATGTATTAAAAATAATATTATGATGACTTAAAAGCTAAAGTACTAATTTATTGTTACATAAAAGATAAATAAATTTATATTATCATCAACTCTTTTTAAATACTTCTATCTATTACTGCTGAGATTATCATACGCTTAGCAGTACAGCCGTTATGGTGTAAATAATAAATAAATAAATAAATAAATAAATCTTTATTTCAGACATTCATATAGTCCATAACAGTCATAGATAAGTTAATTATAGTAAAATAATCACTAATAAGCATAATCATCGTACCAAATTAATAAGCAGTCAATAATAATTACGAATTACATTAGATATAAAAGATTTAGAAACAATGAGATCATTTATTTATTAATTAAGTGACGGAGCTTATAGCTCTAGTGATTTCTTATTCCCGATTTTTATTTTTTATTTATTATATATTTCTTATTATTATAATGCAATCACAATTTAAATACCAATCGATTCTTTAACCATTTCGAAAATAACAGAAACCATTGACGAAAGCTAAACTATAATTGTGATAATTCCATGTGGTGTCCGGATTAAGAATATAGCACCGCACCATCTCCTCCCATGGATATCGTAAAAGGTGACTGATGGACTCCAAACCAGAGAAATGAGCAGCAGCGTCCCTTTTATGGAACAGCAGCCATCCAGGGCTCACCAACCCACATGCTGTGGTGAGTACTGGCAAATTCCACCAAAATTACGACAAAATTGTTATATAAATCGATGGGGGAGACATTTATACAGTAGTGTCAAGCTTCCATTCCAAACATTTTCAGATACCTATTTAAATATATACTATGTATGTATTTCCATTTAATTATTTGACAATACAACCCAATAACGATAAAACATAAATAAACACACAAATTGTTGCATTCAAAATAAACGCGTTACAATTTTACGAGAAATACAATGTGTGATTTAGTAGCGATCAACAGTATACATTATTGTGAGTTGCGATAATAATGTGCATTTGAATGGTAGTAGCATTATGTAGTAGTAGTAGCATATTAACACGAGTCGAATTTTTGTCAGGATTTAATAACTAAACAATTTTAGTTACTATAGTATTCTAAATTGCCGTGTGGTGCCGGCTCAGAATGCCACCACCCCATCTCCTCCCATGGGTGTCGTAAAAGTCGACTAAGGGATTAGCCGGAGGATGGGCAGCAGCGTCCTTCGAGTACATTAACAACTCAACTGCGATCGCCATCTCTTCTGCCAAGTGTGTCATTTCTCAGTCATTTTTGTCAGTCTCAGTCATTTTTGTAATAAGACTAACAGCCGGTTTCTGAAAAACATGTAAAATGCCGAATTAGCTAATACGCTGTCACAATTAACGGCCCGTTAACAGTCCGTCACAATCTGCGGGTTTCTGAAACACAAATTATCGGAAAATTTGCTAATTCACTGTTGACACGTGTTGTTCGGGAGCGTTCGGGAAAGTGTTTTGTTCTTGTCTAGTGCATATCGTGGTCTCTTTCGTTTAATAGATAGATTGTCTTATTTTGTTGTCTTAAGTTAAATTATCAAAAGACTGCCTGCTGTCCCGATTGTTTAAAATCGGAATACTTCTCCGTAGAAGTACGACTATGAATGAATATGCTCTGACAAGTGGTTAATTGGAGATTTGACACATCGTTAACAAGCTGTTAACAGCTTGTTACATTTGTTTCGGAAACTCAAAACACTTTTAATTCGAGATTCACAGCTTGTTACGTAATTTTTGTGATAATTTTCCTTTCGGAAACCGGCTGTGAGAGAATCTAAATGAAGAATTGTGATATAATATTTTTGTCTTAGGCCCGTATTATAGATCGAAAATCATAACTCAAGTAGAACTTGAGTCGGTTTTGCGTTAATTAAATATGAACCCTACGTTATTGGTCCAACATTTATATTTAATTGTTGTAAACTCGACTGAACCGGTAGCCATACTGCGCTCACCAACCCGCCTGCCAAGCGTGGTGAGTATTGTGCAAGTACCCCCCAAAATGATGACACAGTTGTGGAATCTATGGGGGAGGCCTTTGTTCAGCAGTGGACGTATAAATGGCCGATATGAAACTCGACTCAAGTGCCGCTTGAGTTTTGATTCTCGATGTGTAATACGGTCCTTAGTACCTGTACCTGCAGTAGTAGGCGTGGTCTTTTTGCTACTTAGTTGTTGTTGCCTTCCAGTCGATGTGACTGAGTATCAATATTTTAGACGGAATGACTGTAATCTGAACTCCGCAAAACCAATCAATGGGCATACTGAAATCTTATGGTATGAACTGCCATAAGTACTGTAAAACCTAATGAGGATGGCAATAGATTGTGCCAATTTATTTTCCTAATCTATAGCCTGGCCATATTATAAAAGAAGGACCATGAACATGATATTTATTCAGAAAGTTACGCATGGCTTGCTGAACAGTAGACTGCTTGACATGAGCACATGCGCTTGCTAATGAGTACTTTAAAAAAAAAACGAAAAAGCAACAGGGATGAAAAAAGGCTCTGTTTTATAATAACCCTACAAATTTTATATGTCACGCGCTGACGATGATCCGTTTATTTTTCCATTTTCCAAGAGACGTAAATGATAGTTCTAGTAATTTCTTAGGTTATCGCGATTATTACTCATTAAAATAAAACACATCAGGTGTGTTATACATTTTTGTATTTCCTTACATTTCAAACACTTTGCAGCGTTCACGATCGCAGGATGAATGAGGTCACAGATTTTTAAAACTTATTTATTTTATCTACCGTACAATTCTATTCAAAAAATTTCGATCCACACAATAGGTAATTACTCACAGTGTCTGGATGTTTTTCAATGTGGTATGAAGTTTGGGATTTTATAAATGTTTAATAGCTCTAGGCTACGGGGTTGTATGCTTTACAAAACATACAACATTTTTCAATCCACATGTTATGCCTGCATAACATTTACATTTTCATTTTTTGGTAGATTACGCGTATGTACTTACATTAAACAAAATAGAAGAAATTGATTCTGAAAAGAGTGATGTTAAAGTGAATATTATGTCAAAACTTTCATAGATAAACATTTACAATGCTTAAATTACCATCAATTTATTACTTATTTTAGAGGCTTTAAAGAATTATTTTACTTAATATTGCAAAAAAAAAATTGCGTTCCATTAAGATTTTGTTCTTCAATATTCTTATTTTTCTTTCTCTTTTCAAAACAACGTTGCCCCATACTTGGTTTTCATCTGTGCCTCACATGCACATACATCCAGACCCGAAACAATTATCTGTAGATCATACAAATATGTATTAGATCAAACTCGTGGCACGTACCGGAAGCTAATCGCTTAGCCACTAAACCAACCGTGGGGGTATCGCCAACACAAATTATCAACGATAAAACTACAGCACCGGGTCATTGTTCTAAAATGTTCTAAATTATCTAAAAAAAATCCGTTGATTATTCTGTAGGA
Source organism: Diloba caeruleocephala (assembly GCA_947459985.1). Classification (NCBI taxonomy): domain Eukaryota; kingdom Metazoa; phylum Arthropoda; class Insecta; order Lepidoptera; family Noctuidae; genus Diloba; species Diloba caeruleocephala. Next base: position 8,544,228 of record OX381617.1, on the reverse strand, counting down.
AGGAAGTCTGTACACATAAGGAATATTCCTCAAAAATTATACCACAAATAAAATTAGGTGTAACGCAAGTTTATCTTCAATTTTGTTCAAAATAACGTCTTGAATATCTCATTTGACACCGTTGAAGATTACGGTGAACGGCAAGTCGGCGCCACAGAATTTTTACATAAAATATTCATCATTGCTAAAGCCCGAATCGCGTGCTATGTTCGTCACCTCTTTTTGGCCGTTTATATTTTGTACCCTCTCTTTCATTAAGCTTTGTCGTTATAGCTTTTATTATATCGTTGAATGGTAATTACGCTGCACACTGAGGGCTTTTGTGTTTTGTTATTTTATTTCGAGGTGGCAAATGTCACTTGTTTAGGACAATGGATTCATATTTTTGGGTGATGTGTTTTATATACTCCTTTTTGGGCCATATAATTTGTGTAGTCACTTACTTAAATTTGAAGAATGTATTAATGCGTCGCTTAGCAAACATTCAACAAAAAACATCAATAAATATCACAATATTTATCATCATCTTCGTATCAACCAGAGAACGTCCACTGCTGTTCAAAGGCCTCCTCCATTGATTCGAATTTCGAACAACTGTGTCATCATTTAGGGGGCCAGTACTCACCACGCTTGGCAGGCGGGTTGGTGAGCGCAGGATGGCTTTTGTCCATCTCTGTAGTTTAGAGTCCCTTAGACGCCTTTTATGATATTAACGGGAGGAGATGGAGTAGTGCTATGTTCTTAATCCATCAGTCACCACACGGAATCACCACAACAGTGCCGTCATTTTGAGGGGCATTTAAATAAGTCAATTCAATATTATTAAACATTTTAATATAATGTAGGTGTTGTAGGTCCGACCAGATAAGTGAGCTAAGTCTAAGCCAAATATCATGGGCGCGTTGAAATTGAATTAAGTTGTGTGCAAAAAGATCACTCAGTGTATGACTAAATTATCTATATGCATGATGCAAGCTGATAAGTGTTACACAAATTGTGCATAGAATGGAACAGAAACAGACAGCATGAATTCCCTGCCCAAAAAAAAAGAAAATTACTACTATATTTCGTGTTTAGAGCAGCCGATAAGTAATCACGGTATCGTCTCACAGCGCTGTTGATACAAATATAAGCATAAATCTTATTTATTTTAATGAATGCCTTCTATACTCGCAATTCGATGGGCAAAGTTATTCAAATGAATAAAATTGCTAACATCTTAGCGCATTTCAGATGACAAATAAGTTCGTATTAAGGTGAAACGAGGTCACTGAGCATCCACTTGATATTATTAGTATTTATTTTAATTTTATAAGATTTTTTTATTTTTTATAAAACGTTGCCCCACACTAGGATTTGTTTGTCATGGGTGCGTTTACAGACATACATTTCACACAAAATACACCCAGACCCGGAACAACTATAACATGGGATTCTTATTTAATATTAGCGGATAGCTCTTTGAAAACTTAAGGATATGTGGAAGCGCCTAGTTGTAGTCGTTAACTAGAGCCGTAAATGACAATTACCGGAAGCCTAGCGCCGAATCCCCAAATCCTCCCACTGACCTGGATGTGACTGACCCCTGAGTGGAGGTTTTAATGGTTTTACGTTTTTATAACCAAAGTCAAACTTTTTTATTTCAAATTAATTAAATATTATAGGCACTTATGAAACGTCAGAATCTAAGTTGCACGATTCCAAATAATTGTTCTCGTGGAGAAGAGCCGGCAAGAATCTCCACGAATACTCTTTTAAAATTATTGAGATTACAATGTTGATTGGTACAAATTATTGTAAAACATACACCGAGAAAAATGAAAGTTAATGTGTAAAGATGGAACATACAACAATAATATCGTTGTATGTTGTATGTCAGCTGACCAGTCCCAATAGATGGCACCCATTCACGAGCATGACGCATGCATCAGCATCGCTTGGCTCAACTATATTGTAGGGAACTAAACGACCCGATACACAACGCCACCGCCAGCAAGACATTTTAGTGAGCATGACAGACCAATACGGCTAGGCAAAAGACAATATTAGTACTAAAAATAACATTAATGGCTACATGATGCTCACACATTTACAGTTTCGTATGAATAACTTAAGATTAAAACATGAACATCATACTTTTCCAAAATCAAACTTAACTCTAGCTCTTTGCCGGACAGACCCTGCATGTTTTGATGTATCACATTCAGTTGATGCGGTCTGCCCATTGTCACACCTAGTAGTTTAAACTACAGGCTGTATCAATAGCGATATTAGTACTTTTACTAACACTAATATGTGTGTGTCACTGTGTCCACAAACAATTTTCCCACTTCATTTATTTCAATAACCACTTAAGTCCTCTTCAGTCTGGGTTTCGGCCAGGCCACTGCACTGTACCTGTCCTCCTAAAAGTGACTGGAGATATTAGGTCTGGCATGGAGGACACTAAGGTCACAGTACTAGTGTTAGTTGACTTCTCTAATGCTTTTAATACCGTCAGTCTCGACATCCTTTTATCTATCCTTTCCCACTTCCGATGCAATGGAATGGTTTTCATCATATATTCGGGAGCGTCAGCAATCAGTCCACGTTGAGGAGTCCTCCTCGATGTGGTGCAACCTGAAAACTGGCGTTCCACAAGGCGGGATACTATATCCTCTTCTTTTTTCTGTAAATCTTATAATCTGTGTTTTTTATAAATCTTATTACCAAAAAGCTTCAGTGAACGTATCATCTTTATGCCGATGACCTACAGTTGTACTCTCAAACTAAACTGGAAGATTTAGCCGATGCGGTCAAAACCGTAAACAAAGATCTCCAAGCTATACTAGACACCTGGGCTGAGAGTTTTGGTGCGGTGGTAAACCCCACTAAGTGCCAAGCCATTATTTTAGAAAGCCATCGCAACATTTGTATAGTGGGAAGCACTACCGTCCCACCTGTTATCGACAAAGGCACAATTATTCCTATTAGCTCCAACGTCAAAGATCTTGGCTTGCATCTTGAACCTACTCTCAACTGGCGGACCAAAGTTACAAATGTAAGCCAAAAAGTAACTGGAATCCTGCGGTCTCTCTATAGGCTCAAAAACTTTCTCCCATCTCATACAAAAGCAACGCTTGTACAGACTTTAATAGTTCCCATAATCGACTATGATCGGTCGGCATCGGTGATGTGTGTTACTTTGACCTCAATGCAGATCTACTCAACAAACTTGACCGTCTTCTCAATAATTGCATTCGATTCGTCTTCAACCTCCGTAAATATGATCATGTCTCTGCGTATCGATTACTGTTAAATTGGTTGCCTATTCGCCAGTGCCGAAATATGAGAGCACTGACCACCCTGTTTGCTATAGTATACTCTCCTAATTCTCCTTCTTATTTATCTTCTCACTTCCAGTATCTTTGTTCCAACCACAATAAAGATCTTCGTTCTAGTAATAATCGTCTTCTTCAATGTCCCACTCATAACTCTGGCTTTTTTCATTCTACCTTCTTCGTCCAATCTGTTCTATTGTGGAATGCGCTCCTTGAAATCAGGATGGCTAACAATCGGAACATCTTTAAAACTAAAATACGAAAATACCTTTACAAAAAGATGTCAGCAGATTCATCTCAACTCTGATTTTATTTATTTTTTCTCATCTGTGTATATTTATTATATAATATGTGGGTATGAGTTTATTTCGTATATATGATATTTTATACATGTAATGTTTATGTACGTCTATGTATTTGTATAATATGTCTTCGCATCTATACCTTTCTTTCATATTTTGTTGGCGCATCTACCTTATTTGTTCTCTGCGTCACCCAAAGGTCGTCTATCAGAAAATGCCTACGGCATTAAGACCGCCTTTGTACTAGTGTACATTAAGTATAAATAAATAAATAATAATAACCTTAAGTACAGTACAGGTACCAGTATCTGCTTGTATATTATATACTAAGAGTTTAGCAAATTGTACCATACTTAGTCCCTTTTTTTATGTCAAAATATAAAATAACATCGATGATTGGTTATGTTAAAAAACATATTAAGATCATAGATGTGGCTTATTTTGCAAGATTTTTTTGAATTGCTTTCCTGTCTGCATCTCTATCAAAAATTTTGTGCACGCCTTTATTTTTCAAATTGTCTTTAAAAATATAATACATTTTAAGATGTGTGCCACCTTTAAGAGTTTAAATTTAAATGGTGAATTACCTATTTGTTTACTACTCCCTTAATATATGGGTATCAAGTGAACGGGTGTGAAGAGTAGAATACACTAGGCTATGTCGTTATTCTTCAACCAATATATGTAATATAAAATGGCGGTCGCTTCTGGTTTGACTGGAAGCCAACCCCAACAAACTTGGAAAAGGCTAGTGTGGTTATCAGTACTTTTAAGGTGTTCTATGGCTGTTACGTGTCTCTTCTGTCGTTCTAATGGTGTCAGTCCGTGTGGTGTCTGGATTAAGAATATAGTATCACTCCATTTCCTCCCATGGATGTCGTAAAAGGCGACTAATATACGCTAAACTGGAAGGATGGGCAGCAGCAACCCTTCTGTGGAACAGTAGTCATACTGCGCACACCATCCCGCCTGCCAAGCGTGGTGAGTTTTGGCGTATACCCCCCAAATTAACACAATTGTGCAGGTCTATGAGAGACGCCTATGTTCTGCAGTGGACGTATAAAGGGCTCATATGATATGATGATGATGATGGCTGTCACACGGGTTTTCCGAATGATTTAACAGATAATGAGCTCACTCTAAATTCTTTGTGTGATCAAAACTATAATTACGTCATGTTTTGATTGCGAACAGTTCAAAGGAAAATGTGTAAAAGCTAGAATAATAATATTTGCATATTTATGTTTATATCTGTCTGTAATTTTTCTTACTTATCCAGGTTGTACGTGCATTCGCTTTACGTCGACGTACGGCAAGGACCGCGGCACGTTCAGTAGCCCCGACTACCCACGCCCGTATCCGCCGCGTATCGACTGTCTCCTCTACACCTTCGTTGCGGCGTTGCATGAGATTGTCGAGCTTGTCTTCACTGATTTCGACATTTCTAAAGGGCATCTAGAGTAAGTTTGAAACCTTCAAATTATTCATAACCTACTGTACTGGTCTTTATTTTAGATCCTACAACCATTACCCTCTTTCCAACTAATGTTGAACTGATTTATCCATACTTCAGTACTATTTTGTTACCTGGTATGGAATATATCTCAGTTTATCTCTTGATGATACGGCTATGTGTAATATTTATCAGAAATAGGAAGAATAAATTAAAAAACAGGCTTCCAAAAATAAATGTTCAATATTATTGATGATGCAATGAATTTACTTCACTACACTTTTGTTTTTGTTAGTTTATAGCCAGTAACCTGCAAATATTCACAAGTAGCTAGTCAAAATATTTCATTCAAAAGGAATAAGAATAATTTGTTATCGAAATTAATCGAAAAAATGAAATGGTGTGCTAGTATGCGTTACCTATAGATATACCTATCAGAGTATGTCATCATTTCGGCCGAATGAAATCTACTGCTGGACACAGGCCTCCCCCAGAGATCACCACAACGACCGATATGGGCGTGTTGTGGGCTCATTGGGGGGTTTTGCCATAATCGTCACGCTTGGCAGACGGGTTGGCGATCGCAGTTGAGCTGTTAATGTAATCGAAGGATGTATGTATAGGTTGCTAATAAGTTACATTAGTGATGTTTTCTATATCGTCATAATGATAGCCATTGTATAACCAATTTCTTGCTGAGGATGTTATTTGGTCATTAATGCCAAAAAGCTTACTGTGTGTGGACAGCTGGATGCAGATATGCTAGATAGCACTTACTTAAATTAGCATGAGGATTTTAACCGTGTATTTTGAGGCAACTGATTTGAAGTCTGCTTTGTTTAACGATGAACCAATTTTTTTAATTACTTTAACAGCTGAAATGGTGTTAGATATTACGGCCAGATGATTATTATAACTTCAAGAATGTGTGTTACTTAATTAATCATTTCTATTTGCGAAGAAATAACGATGAATTTTGATATTTCAAATTCGTGCTAATCTTAAACCGATATTTCAATTAGTTACTTACTGGAACCAATTTAAATATATATTTTGGAATTAATATTATAAACTGAGACCTAAATCCGTTGTATACCCGTAATATTTGAGTTCAGTTTTTTGGTCACTATATTCAGAAAAAGAAAGAATTGATGACTTCTGATACAGATATTGAAAAACTGTAACTTTATTTAGTACATTAGATATTATACCAACTTTGATTTGACATGCAGTTTATTAACGTAAATAAAACTCTAATCTATGCTACACTGCATAAAGTTATTATACTGATCAGAACAGCCAAAAGACGTAACTGACGACACTGCACATGGTTACATGCCGTGCGTCGTCACTTAAATTGGGGAGAAATTGCCAGTACTCATCACGCATGGCAGGCGGATCGGTGAGCGCAAAATGTCTGCTGTTCCACAGAAGGCCTTTGCCTTATACGATAACCACGGAAGGACATGTAGTGGTGCTATGTTCTTAATCCCAACCCCACACGGTCTTGTTGATGTTAATATACTCATCGCCGCATATTTATATTATTCACTAGCCGTTATCCGCCCGCAGAGCTAGGCGTAAATAATGTTTACAATCATATCTTCTCAACCCTGCAAGAGAGAGGAGATGGAGACGAACTTTTAGCCAAACAGACAGCCAAATATTCTAAAAACGATTATTTATGATTTAGCATCGTATAAATTATAGTTGTTTTCATGAAAACATTGGCATTTGTATGAAATCACAGACAAACACTTTAATTTTATTATATTGGTATATATTATCAGGAATCATTATAAATAAAACCAAAACAAAAAAGTATTTATGTATGTATATTCAGGTGAATCATTACTTTAAAATATACTTTTGCATCGTGTAGCAGCAACTAATACACTTTACTTATGCCTTTGATTAATAGATCTACATGAACTTTACAGTCCCCACTAAACAAATGGAAGTGAACGTAGAATATTACTGCTCTTAACTTTAACTTGACAATAACCAGCCTGAGAGTCCCAAAGAATGAATGTAAGGACGCATTTACATTTTCGTCACATTTGTAGCAATAAAGTTGCCGATGTAAACGTTTGAAGACAGCAGTTTGTGAGCGCAATAATGCTCATTTAAGTGTAAGGAATCCCTGAATACGCGAAATTCAAATTATACGACTGAGTTTATTATTGTTCGTGTTTTTACGTCGCTCGACTTAGAATATCAAGATTCAAAGGGCATGCATTGGACATCAGATAATATGTTAGGTATATTATAAAAAAATAAACTTTTAAGGCAAACATTATATTTGATCGGCATCTCTTCCATTAAATGCTAATTGTGTGAAGTACCAGCATTTATACGAGTACGAGGCATTAATAAACAAACAGGTAATCTCTTATCCCAAAATATAAACCTCTTTACATTAAATAAAAAAGCAAACAAATTTCTATTTCTACAAATTAATTCCAAATCCAACTCGTAATTTCGATAATGAACCAATATCTGAAATTACGGCAATCAATGTAATTGCAAACGGAGAAATGGGGAAGAAAAAATCGTACGGTTAACATCTCCTGATGGCGTTATTTTAATCTTACCTCACAATAGATACATCGAAAGCAAAAAAACTCATCTGGAAATTGCTCTATTCACTTCGTATCCTGAACCAATTACGACGAAATTAATGTTCCCTACATATTCAGCGTTGGATGAGTTTGACTACCAGTTATCACTTATAACTCGCAAATAAAACGTTTTTCTAGTGCCGTTTTAGTTATAATAATATGAATGTATTCAAAATACTACGTCACTTTAGAATTCGTTGGTTTGTTCTATAGGTAGGTAGGCTCTAGGGAACGACTGACAGTAAATTTGGAAATTAATATTACAAAACAAACTAATATAATTTTCAATATTATGACTTCACACGTTTTACGAAGGAAAGCAAAAACTATAGGTCCTAGGTTTCTTTCTCTATAACCGCGTTAGGCGGTAGCGATTAATATTGCGTGAAGGCGTCACAATTTCACAAATAAACATAATTCTTGAATGTTGTTTAGGTAAATTTGTAATTAGTATTTATGTTTCTATACAGAATATTTTGATAAACTACTACTTGGATAATTATCATTGCGCTAATAGATCCGATATAGTCTTAAAATAATGAAAAAAAAAATATCTCCAAGGTTTGAAATGTTACTCTTATATTATGACATTAGAACTCGGAAAACACTGTGGTACTTACAAACTATCTTTTGTTTGGCCGTCGTTTGTCTCTGTCCCGGTAACACTATTGTTGGCCATAAATATAACGCTCTCACGTGGAAGTAAGTGGAAATTGTTCAATGTGTTGGAGACAGGAAGATATTTTTCGGCTGAAGTATCGCATTTTTAACAGATTCAACGCTTTTACTTACAAGATATTTTTTTCAAGAGGTTGGCAGGAATAAGTCTTCGGTTTACAGGTGAATTGGAGAATATGCGTGCTGCTATGCATTTGAAGCGTTTGTATTATCGTTTTTTTTAACCAGTTGACTCCTGCAGAGATCCAAACTGCCCACGACCTTCGTTGACTGTCTTTCGTACATGAACTGCCACGCTTACGCAATACTACTCTGTTAAACCACATAATTATCATATGTTGTGCTTTTTAATACAAATATCTGTTGATTTGAAAGGGACAAAAATATGCGAAATATGTCAATATTCCTAAGCCATAATATGATGTTATTGATGTTTTCAATGCTATCGCTTCTTTTTTAATAAATATCGAAGTGGTTGCGTCTTAGTTAGACACAGAGAAAAGATGCATGAATCGCTAAACGCAACCACAAAAAATACTTCTATACACCAAAGCAAAATTGTTTCGCGTTCGCACAGTCTGCTGCTTTTTTGTAGTGAAACTTTTCTTTAATAAACTATCTGAGCTGGCCCACGAAGTTTTTTGAAGAAAAAAGTATTGCTACAACTTTGTCCGTCATCAATTGGAAGATTTACCGAATTTTTGTTTTATTTGTTTGCGACAAAATATGGCAAGATGATATCTTGTGAAGAAACAATTGTTACTAATAAATTTTGGCTCATATTGAGCTTGGGTTGATAAAACTTATAAGTTTTTTTATTATTTATCACAAAACGCTGTATTGTACGTAACACTTGCCCTATAACTTAATTCTGGCATATTAGTTTAGAAAAAAAGTTCGTTAATTATAACATATCCCTCTTTCATCGAGGATTTAAACATAGCTCTACAAACAACTGCTCCCCTACCCAAATAATATATTTCAATTGCCAAGGAATAGATCATATTCAAAGAAATATAAGGTGCAAACGTTTGAGAATAACAACCGCTCGACAGGTGCTGTTGATTCTGTACATTTGTCGTTTTAATCAAGGGTGCTAATCTCCAAAACCACAAGCTACAAGGCAAATCTTTTTGATTTATGTTACTGTTATACTTTCCATCCGCATGATTAAAATCATTATACTTATGCTATAGAAGGGTTGGCTTACGCTTGTTCCTATGAACTTACCGCAATACTAATTGCAATAGATTAGTAGACTGTCAATACTAGGTTATTTATATGTACCAATCCACCCTGCTCCCTGTTGGACAAGGGGCATATGTCATCGTAAAGTGGGGACCTCTGGCAGTAGAAGGCTGCTATATATCCCCCAATTTGTCTCTCACCGATTTCAAGGATGACCTGGATGGGGTGGCACGCAGCATTCACTGTAAATGGCAACCACTGGGACGGGCCGAGGTCGTTAGCACCTATGTTCGATAGCAGGGGGAGTCGTTCGTGGACCTCACATGTGCGGCTCCTTCTATGACTCACGTGGTGTTGGGCTGGCCAGTGGCAGTGTTCACACTATCCGACCACCACCACATTATATTTGACGTGGTCCTCCATCTGCCCGGCCCGAGCAGTTCAAGTCCCAGCTCACCGTTGCGGCGTTTGGCCCTCACAAAACTTGATCGAGATCGATGCTCGTTGAAGCTGCCAACGTCACGGCCTGGCCAGAGGTCAACATGGGATCTTACCCAATCCAGAAGAGGAAGCGTCTTGGTTTCGGCAGGTGATGACGTCAATATGCGATGCATCTATGCCCCAGACCAGGTTCTGCTGGCGTACGGCGGTGTACCTGTGTGACTCATTGAATACCTGTCGCAGGTTGGTCTCTACTGGCTGATGCCAATATGGCTTCCAGCAGCGGCGTTCCACCAGTACGGTACCAGTACATTACGCGGTGGAGTAGTATTAGCCGTCAGTTTAGACATAGTCAACGCCTTCAACTTCGTCCCATGGGCCGTAATAAGGGGTGCACTTGTCCACCATCCTACCTGCAGGGCATCATAGGGGTTTATCTGTGCTATAGGCACTTTAGCTACGTGCGTAGATACGATAGCGCAAAGCAGAGGGAGATAACGTGCGGTATCCGCAGGTATCAGTTCTTGGCCCCCTTTTATGGAATCTCGCCTACGAAAGTGTCAGCTTAGTCTGTTACGCTGATGACTCACTCGTGTTGGCCAGTGGGGAGTCCGTCGAGGGAACCACCAGCAGCAAATGTCGTGGCCATAATCCACGCTCTGGGTTTGCGGATAGCGCCCCACAAAAACGAGGCGCTATGGTTCCACAAACTGCGAAGGAGCAGAGAACCGCCTAGTTCGTGGATACACGTCAGTGACGCGCAAACCGGGGTAGACCGGTATATGAAGTATTTAGGGCTCACCCTGGGCTTCGAAGAGCTTTTCATGCGCCTCGTCCTCTGAGTCGAGAGGTTGGTGGGTGCATTACACCGGCTGCTGCCCAATCTTGTGGGACTGAGCAAGAAAGTAGAGAAGAAGAAGACGGGGTGTCCAGCACTGCAGAGCCAAAGTACACAGTCTGCAGCGCAGAGTGGCTATACGGATCGCACGGGGTTACAGGATACTGTCCTGCGAGGTGGTAACTCTCCTGGCGTACTTTTCACCTTTCCACATCCTGGTGTAGACTGATGCGTGGGTCTATATGATCAGAGACGCTCTCTCCACCAAACAGATGAAAACGTACCTCCAGCGGCAATCAACACACTGAGGTAGTTGGCTCAACGGCGCTCACACGAGATGTGGTGAAATCGCCTAAGGTTGCTAATTCGGAACCAAGTGCGTCGTCGAGGCCATCGTGTTGCTCTTCGGAGCCTGGCTCACGGTTCTTTCGGTGAATACTTGTATCGGATAGGACGCGAGTTCACGGCACAGTCCCACCATTGTGAACAAGACAGGACACGGTACACGCTCTATGAGTGCCATGCGCGGGGTGCCAAGCAGCCGATCCTGGTTGATCGAATCGGCTTTGTTGGTAGAACACAAAAACTTGAGTGCAGTAGACTCCTTCTGCGAGAGCATCATGCTCCAGAAGCAGACTGTAGAGCGGAACCGGGAGAGGGCTCATCCTGCATGGAGAAGGACGAAACGGCGCCGGGGCAACAACCGCCCTAGTGCCCTGGTCCTCCGGCCCCATCAGTGCCGTAGATGACTGCTTCAGTGCCGTAGATGACCACTTCAGTGGTTTTAGCAGGTAGCATGTCCCTTTGCCCTCCCCTGAGGTGGAAGAAGTCATGATGAATATCAACGAGAGACCAATAATAAAATAAGATTTAAAAACTAGAACTTGACTATGGAAAAGCACAAAATAAGCTTGAAGAGCCGTTAGTTATGCTTTGTGCATCGAGGTTGGGCCTTCGACTGCGAGAAATGTATTTATTAGTTCAACATTACTTTTTTAAATATTCTTTTCAAACTTGTTTTATGCTTTTCCATAGTCAGATTCTAGTTTTTAAATCTTATTTTTATTTAAATTCTTTTGGGGTTGGAGATCGTTGACGAAAAAGCGTTGAAGCCATATTGGACTAAAAAAAAAAAGTGTCTCTGTAAAATTATAGGCAATCTATGTATTTTTGGAACATACTCGTAACCATGTTTCATTGGATACCAAACATTATATTTTATACTTTTTTGGCAGCAGTTTATGTCCACTATGAACTGCCATGTTAAATTATATGTAACATCATTTAGCTTATAACCTGTGGGATAGTACAACGCTTCCAAAACACCTCATTTTTCAAAATGCGATGCATAGTTTAGGCGATCTGAGGGATCACATGAATATACATTCATACATATATACCGGTCAAAATCATAACCCTCTTTTTTGCTTAGCCGTAGTCGGGTAAAAAGATGGTCATTTATCGATGTTTCAAATCTCAAAGCGGTGGTTGCTGGAGATTTACACATCGCCAGTGAAATATACGGGGCTGTACATCCAGTCATATTTCTAAAAAGATAGATTCACGTTTAGATCGGCCTTTTCAGCCCTTCATAAGCGAATAATACCGGGAAGGCCAAAGCCAACCCTCATTCTTTTTGAATAATTTTGACGAATTCGCTTAGAACCGTGCCATTAAGGATTTTAATTGCCTTTATCTATGCTACCTTATGCTTTGGAACACTTTTCCTGAGCAATTTTTTTTACTAAGCCTTATATTTGCCGTAGAGATTACTTTGACATATTTTCTCCAAATTATCCTCTTGTCAAAATAATTAGGATTACTTGCAGGCTTCTGATATGAGACTTGTTTTAATGGTATCTTCTTAACTAGTGTTGGCAAGTTAAGTACATATTCCGCAAGACCCCTATCATACCTACAAGAAAGTAGTTGCGAGACCCAAAGTCGGCTCGTAATCCCAAATTGAATTACTATGAAGGACTTGGTAGTGCAGCGAGTTATTTTATTAGAGTATTATTAGACATTTGTTTACCATTGTCCATATAAGGACTATACATGCTTTAAAGGCTAAGTAGGTTAAATAATTATGGTACATGAAGTACCTGGAGCTCACCCTGGATAGTCGTTGGGCTTCGAAAAGCACTTTCAGCGCCTCGTCCCTTGAGTTGAGAGGGTATCACCCTATGCACTACACCGACTGCTGCCCAATCTCGGGAGACCAAGTGAGGAAACTTCCGCCAGAGCAGCGGAAGCACGCCTCCAGGGGTGTTCGACAGGCCGAGGTAGCTAGCTCGGCGGCGCGCACTTAGAAAGTGGCATCAGCGCCTCCGTATGCAGTTTTCGACCAAGCGCGTTGTCGAGGCCATCCTGCCGCTCTTTGAAGCCTGGCTCACTAGGAGCGCGCGCATCACCTACCACCTGACGCAGGTGTTCACCGGGCATGGTTGTTTCGGTGCGTACCTGCACAGAATAGGACGCGAGGCCACGGTACAATGCCACCATTGTGACCAGGAAAGCGCACAGCACATGCTCGAGGCGTGCCCTGCGTGGGCGGCCGAGTGGCGATTTTCCGGTTGATCAAATCAGGCAAGATCTCTCTCTGCCGATAGTAGTGTCGGCTATGTTGGCAGAGCATGAAAACTGAAATGCAGGGGTCTCCTTCTGTGAGAGCGTCATACTGAGACGGTGGCGCGTTTGTGGTCACGATCGTTTGTGATCCTTTACTATCCATTTACATAACGGTTAACAAATCGTTTACAGTCATCCCCTATGTAATGTGCCTAAGGCGTGGCACCTATGGGCGGCTCTAGTGTGAACTTACGGGGACCTGGAGCTCCCCTTCCGTGCCGAAGATAACCACTCCAGTGGTTTTGCTGACAGGAGTCCAGCATACCACTTTGCCCTTCCCCGGGACTTTGAATGGGTTTTATTTCTAAGTTTAATTAATATTGAAATCATACCAATGGTTTCTTGTCGGTTTTGTCCAGAGATTATAATTTAGGCTTTTAGTACTACTGTTTCTGTAGAGCATATTACGACCTGATTTCTTAATAATTCTAGGGTAAATGGAGGTTTCTTAAGTCACTTAAAGATTAAAAGTAATATTAAGTCCAGTATCGTTTCTAAAAAACTGCTCTTACAGATGTGACATTGATGTATTGCTGTCTCGAACAATTCATCAATTACAACGATTTCATATCGAATTGGTATTTTGAGACATCTCGTCGCAAGGGACTGTGTCTGTGACTGAGAGACTTTTTTAGTTAGTCGTGATTCGTGAGCAGTGGGACTATTAATTTCTCGTTACCTCATTTGCATGATGTTATAAGTGTAGAAATATATATTATATATTTTTCGCTCGAGTCCAGCAAATGTAAAATATGTGTACCATAGATTTTCATTAAATTTTGTTCTTTAATGATATGTCAAGATTAATAGTTGAGAGACATAGTACAGTTATAAAATAGCTGCTCTGTTAATAACTTTTATAGGTGAATAAACGTGTTCCCAACAAACCATATTGAATGTATGTTGTTGTTAAAACCTTTGGTCGTTTAACTTTGCCTTCTAGTCATCTCCAGCGACCTCGACGGAAAGATGTGGATAACACACAGCTATAAAATCATCATTTTGATTTTGAAAACTTACGAACAGAACTACGAGCAGGTTTTCCTCCTACCTAATTTCAAAGAAACTTGAAAGAATAAATAACTCTTCTTCAAATTATTCTGTATCAACGTACATTATTATATCAAGGTGTGCGTAAATAGATTACGTCACGTGTTGTGACGCGGCTGTCGTTAAATCTTGGCGACTAATCGCGTGGAACTAACAAACGAGGCTGTATAGAATAGGTTGACGCTTGACGCTTTCGGGCGCACACCTTTACGCGATGCTGTTTGATATATTATTGTGTGTGTGTAAGTTATTTAAGTGAATTTATTGGGTAGGGTAATTTGATCTGGTATTTAACATAGGTCAGTGATTACAATTCGAATTAAATTCCAGAAGAGCCACCGAGTATAGCAAGCAAGTATTAAACTTACAGATGATTGTTGAAAAAAGAGGGTAATTTATTAGTACCAGCAATTATTCCGTGTGGTGTCCGGATTAAGAATACAGCACCGCTCCATGTCCTCCCGTGGATGTCGTAAAAGGCGACTAAGGGAATCTAAACCAAAAGGATGGGCAGCAGCGTCCCTTCTGAGAAACGGTAGCGCATACTGCGCTCACCAACCCGCCTGCCAAGCGTGGTGAGGTATTGGCAAATACCGCCCAAAATGTTGACACAGTTGTGGAAATCTACGGGAGAGGCATGTGTTCAGCAGTGGACGTATAAATGGCCGAAATTATGAGGTTGTCTATAAGCGTGAATACAAGGTTAAATGGTTTTTGTCAAAAGATTACGCTTAGATTCCTGTTGCGGTTAGTAGTCGTATAAACAGATATAGATTATAGAATAAGTCATTAAAATAAGCAGCAAAAGCAAACAAATAGCACATGTTACACATATTTAATGAAGTATTATCCTCTCCTGCAGATGTCATGCAAGAGTTTGGCTAGGTAGGTAGATACGAGTATTCTATCACCAAGCTTAAGTTTAACTTAAAAAATTACGTGTACCGGGTTTCGTTTCAAAAGACTAGCTAGTGAACTTACTGTGCATAAGAAACTAAATTAATAATCAATTTCTCGATGTGAAGAGCGCAGTGTGGTGCCACGTAGGACTTGTGCTGAGTAAAACTACAATTGTATGGACAGGTGTGGCGCTTACCTTCAGGCGACTGACTTGCGCTTCTCATTACTAAGATGTGTAAAAAAATGTAAGTTGGTTTTCTGAGTAAAATTATATAGGATAATTAAATCCTTTATCAACCCCACAAAAACATTGTACTTACCATTATGTTTAAACAAGACGGAAGTAAAACAAAAATATCATTTGAATAGACAAAGCTGCAAACGTAAGTGCATGCAGTTAAAAGCCCGCTCCATTATAGTATAAAGGGAAAGTGCACACCCATTCTGCTGTCAGTCGGGGGTCCAGTTTAACACCGCACGTATTTTTTATTTTAGTAAATTGTGCAACACCGTTCCTTTTGTACTGTCAGCCAAAATAGTAGGTCAGGGCGATTCTATATCTAATGAGAGTGTCTATACTGTCACAATAGATATTTAATCTAAATTACAGGAAATGTTCGGCTTTGCCGTAAGTTTATTGCATTAATTAATTGAGGTGGTAGAAAGTTATTTGAAACATATACCATATCTTCATATCAGCCGAATGACGTCCACTACTGAACAAAGGCCTCTCCAATATATTTCCACAACGACATGCATTACATACCACCCACATCCAACGATTCTCAGCTACATTTACCAGATCTGCATCTCATTAACGGCAACTAAAGTCTAGATGATTCATAAATGCCTGTATATGGTACATTTTTTTTATCTTATCTTTTTTATTGGAGGCCTCCCCACGCTACGTTTTCTGATGCGTGGTCTGTACCTGGTTGAATAATTTGGTCTGGTTAAACAGATTTAGTGTTCACATTTTTCTTCCTCTAATCATAAATTTAGAATTAGTTATCTATTATATACCTTGTATTACTAAGACTTTCTTGATAACCTTAAATAATTAAACGTAAATTGTGTTTTTGTTGTTGAGATGTTTTTAATCGAAACTTATCTGTTTTTCTGGCGAAAAAAAAATCCTAACCCGTGACCACGTATTTTATTCTCTGGGCAATGACTTAAACTGTATTCAATCAAGGAAGAGGTGAAGAATGAGATCGCCTGTTTGTTAATGAAATCTACTCAGTATCGCCAGTTTCTTTTGCCGAGCTGTATTAATTCTGGCATCGTTAAGGATTTATTCCTTTAATCTTCTATAAATGTCCTGTATTAGTTATATAAAATATATTTTTATTTGTCTCTGATATTTACCTAATTATACAAAATTCATCCCAACATAATAGCAAGTCTTCCTATCTGCCTCGCAAGCATCAGTTGACTTTTACAAGTAGCATTAAACGGTGAGCCACCGATTCCCACAATTTTATTTCTATTCAAGAACGTCCAAATAGATTCCTTTATAACTTTGGCCCAAAAAGTTATCGCTAAACCCCAATACAAGCAAGCCAATTTCTCAAACGAAACAAATGTGAAACTTCACACACAATGCCGTGCAAATTGGAACTTTAAAAGCAGCTATATCTGATGCTATAACATCGGAGAACGGTTTTATCTAGTCTGAAAAAAGACAACACATTACGGCTCAGGGAAGCCAGCAAAACCGTGGTCAAAGTCCGTATACCGAACATTAATTTCGTAGTTTTAAAACGATGTACGAAGCGCTTTTTACTTTTCGTTTCGTTTTAGTGAGCGCTTCGTTGAATAATAAATTAATATTTATAGTGTAAACAGAATATGTTTTAGTGGTACCGAACTCTGTAAAACTCGCGTCGTTATGGCTTGTCCAGATGTAACGTTATACGTGTAAATACAAAATAGTGAGTGTGATATCATTATATCGGACATAAGAAGTCCACCACTGAACAAAGGTCTTCCATAAACGACCGGCTTCATGTGTGTCGTCATTTTGGGGCTATTTGCCAGTACTACCACGCTTGGCAGGCGGGTTGGTGAGCGGAGAATGGATGCTATTCCACAGAAAGGACGCTGCTGCCCATCCTAAAAAAATAAAATAATTTATTCATTACACTTAAATAAAATTAACAATCTAATGGAAATAAATAAAGTCAGTAGGTTTATAAATTAGTCAGGTAATTAATTAATTCATTATTCACTTTTTGAGTGGTCATAAATTGATTCTACTTCCAGAACGTTATAAAAAAATGGTACACCGATAGTAAGTTACCCTTTGCGCAGAGGTCCTTCAGATCTTTAAGTTTATCTAAGCTAAGATTTTAAGTTTTTTTTATATATAGCTTGTTCTGTAAGTTGCAACATGGTGTCATATCAGATTTACGTGGAGCTCTGCGCAATACAGGTAAAGATTAAACCAATTCTTAAGCCAATTTTTTTGAACAATAGCGTTTTATAACTCCCTTTTTATATTGAATCATTTTAATAATAACGAGTTTATATTATATATTAGATTCTACATCACATCATATCATATTACTTATCATATTATATAGTATTACATGGCACAGCGACGACACTATTATGAAATTAAAATGCGAAAAAGAATGAAATGAACAAAATTCAAATCGTACGTAGTCTATATACCATAGACGCTACAAGGTATGCTCCTATGGCCATACCCAAGCACAATTGTGAGACAAGAGCATGGGGGATTCCTTAATTTTGACCATCCCAGCGTTGCACCCCACAGATGTTTTATACGGTTCAAATTAGCAGGCCTCCCACTGCACTGATTGAGACGTATGTCAAGGTGCATATTGTTCCACGCCATAGTAACCCAGGCCGTGTGTATCACGCATTATATACTAAACGTAATCAATTTGTGGGAATTCCGGTGGAGGATACACAATGCGCACGGTAAGCAGCATAAACTCTTCCAAAAGCGCACAAAATTGTTCACTTTAGCCATACTTTCTAATGCCATCTGTTCTGCGACATAGTCATAGCTCATCCACCTCACATAAGTTTACTGTAATATAACCAGATTGCTGGCATTATCATGAGACACAACATGAGCTTCATAGATGGGGTGCGATTAAACCGCCATAAATTTTAATTGTTTTTTCGGCGTTTACTATGACCGTTAACTAATCAAAATCCAGATATTGTCACGTAAAATGAGGCCGGGCCGCTTTTTTGGTGAGGTTTATGTTCCACTTTAATAGCCTGGTGTCTGCAGTGTAGCTCAGCAGGTCTTAGACTTAGACAGAACTTAGACCTGATCGTACGGACAGTTTCCACGAACTCATCATTATAATCATCCACGTGGCTCCATTTATTTATTTTATTTTCTTTTTATTGGTCCTCAGTAGAAATTTTTCATGAACTTGCTCCGCCCCGGGGAAGGGCGAAGGGGACTTCTATTTGCTAAAACCACTGGAGCGGTCATGTTCAGCACTGAAAGGGGGCTCCAAATCATCGTAAGATCACTCTAGAGCCACCCATTGATTGCACGCCTTTAGGTACATTTTGGAGGATATGAATATATAACGGAGGGAAGGCGACTGTAAAAAGGTCGCCCCTCTAGGCACTTCTCGGGCAGGATTGTAAAGGATCCCCCTAAGCTTCGCTGTGGCTATATTGTTCATACGGCAACACTTGCGCCGCCATCTTCCCGGTCGTCGCTCGGTAAGAGCATGCAATCTTACCAACCCATGAGCCCACGACCTCAGCCCAGCAGGTCTAATCATGGACGCCCTCGCGTCGCTGTATGCCCTCGCGTCACTGTATCAGTGGCGCGGGGAGGCACTAAGTCAGGGCGAACCGCCAGTACCTCGTGAGATCAAGGTGCGACGGTTCGAGCTCCGGCGGATCCTGGTGGCGGAGTGGAAAGGGTGATTGGAGCGGCCCACTGCAGGGCACGCCTCTATAGCGGCGGTAAGACCGGTAATGGAGGATAGGCTGGAGAGGCGGCATGGCGCCCTCACCTACCGGATGACGCAGGTACTCTCGAACCATGGGTGTTTCGGGAAGTACCTGTGTCGAATAGGCCGAGAAGAGATACCTGGTTGTCACCACTGCGGAGACTGCCCGGAGGACACGGCGCAGCACACGTTGGAGGAGTGGCCAGCTTGGGCGGCGCAGCGCCGTGACTTTGTCGTGGCGGTCGAAGGGGGTGACCTCTCGCTTCCGGCCGTGGTTCAGTCCATCGCCCGGAGCGAGAGCGCGTGAGGTGCCGTCGCCTCCTTTTGCGAGGAAGCGATGCAAGCAAAGGAGGCAGCAGAGCGGGGACGAAGGGAGATCTCCGATCCCCTCCGCAGACGACACACCGGGCGTGGGCGCCGGGGTAGGGCACTGGACGATCTCCGGCCACCATGAGGAGCGGCCTGCGGGCGACGAACCAGGGGCGGTCCGTCGCCCGAACAGAAACAGGCCCGAGATGGAGGCGCGCGTGTTCCGCGCGCGCCTCTCCGAAGAATAAATGCGGCCATCAAGGCCGCACACAGAAGGGGCCCGTCAATCATTGACGGGCCGATACCTGCCGGGGGAGCGGTCTAATGCAGAAAAGCGTACATCTCACCCCCGGCTAGAGGTTAGAAAAGGACACCGTGTTTTCGCCGGTTTGATCCCGGCATGCCCCTCCGCCCTTCCCAAGGCGGAGGAAGGCCAAGAGGATTTCCCCATGTTAAAAAACAATGTCTAATCATGGACAGGACACACCGTACGGGTAGAAAAATTACTAGTTGACGTGAAGCTGTGCTCTTCGTAATGTCGAACCATCTCAGTGATTTGTCTGGCGGTAAATGTTGGTCCTCATCCTGAATAGCTTGTATGATCAAATACCGCCCTTTGTCGCTATGTCGTTAAATTTAAAACTTTGCGGTACTATATCGAGATATAGTACCGCAAATATTCAGCCATCTTCATACAAACGTATTATTTCCGTCTGCAGCAAAGGCTGCAGGATTAAACTTACCAATATTTTATTCTGTAATAAAATAATTTTCGCCGACGATATCGTTCCAATTTCATCTTCGCCAGCTGAGTTATGCGAAATGCTAATTAATTGAATCAAGGAAGCCTCGATATTGGACTCGAATGAACATGTTAAAGAACAAACTCATGACTTATAGCGTCAAACAAAATCAGTTTTATTTGACGCATTGTGGGGATTGCGTATGTCCCAAGATGCCTAATCTCAGCCAAATAATCTCATTCCAGACTAGACAGAAAAAAAGACTAGCTCTTCTTTTTTTTTGTCTAATTTGCCGTAAACGCAAAATAATGAACATGTACATTCTCCCTATCCTTACATATGGTGCTCAAATCTGGTCCTTGACAGTTCAGCAGAGACCCAAGCTTGAGGTTCACCAGCGAGTGATGGAGCGCAGTATGCTTGAAGACCGGATACGAAACACGAAACTGCGCTCCAAGACTAATAAGCTCAAGGGGGACTAGGCTGGAAACGTTAGTCGCATGTTGGACGTATTTTGGACTACAACAATGTCGGTCACTGAAAATGTCCAACGACATCGCGGAAGACCCTAGTGAAGATGGAGGGGTGAGCTGGACGCTTATAGGCAGGATTGGTCTATATTGGCTCAAGATCGAGTTGAGTGGAAAAATAAAAGGCCCCATTGTAGCTTAGAATCTGCCATCTTCGTACGATTCAGTAGTATGACGGTCGGACATATTATTTTTAGCCTAAAATTTTCTAAATCTACGATTTTAGATAGACATTGCTAGAAGTCGCAGAAAGATATCATGTTAGAACCTGTAGCCCTGCAGTCTTATATAAAATACCAAAAGGTTCTTCGACGAATGAAAAGCTCTCACACGACAAAGGTTTCCCTTTTTGCATAGTACTAAATCTGATGGTTGCTCTGACAATCTATTTCATATCACATTCTTTCATGACACAAGAGATGGGACATACAGTTTCCGTGAATAATTTGTAAGCGATATATGTCATGCGTCATGCATACATCATCAATCATCGTCATTTACAGAATACACCTGCGGCTGTAGTTCGACTAACATGGATCATATTTCAACACATAATTGTGTAAGCGAGATGAATTAAAGCTGCCTCACTATTGTTGTAGAGGGACAACTTTGCCTGTTATTGGTTTACGCAGAAATCATAATGGCTTATTTGATTCAGTTAGGATATAAATTAGATTTGATTGAAATTAGAATTCATTTGATATTGATGATCTGATGATCCATGAACTTTAATTCTATGACCCATAGGTAGCTTCTAAATATGGCTAAGGGCATGGCACCAATGGGTGGCTCTAGATGCACATTTTTCAAGTTTCTGGCATCCACTTTGGTGCCGAGGATGACCAGTGGGGGTTGTATCCGATAGGATTCCAGCATGCTCCTTCGCCCTTTGCCGGGGCAGAGAAAGTACATGATGTATTTCCAAAATGTTAAATTAAAAGGGAGCTTCCAAAGAATATATGGTCGCCGTAGAAAGCAAATATATTGATGATTTCAAAGCTGATCGCACTTGTGGAGAACATGTTTTACTAGTTACTATATTTTTAGCTTGGTGACAAGCAGATTAGACTTTTGCAGAGACTCTTATTCCTAGCATGTTCTTAAATAAAAAAGAAAAACATTAGAATATCTCTAACTTTTAACTGCTAATAAGAGAGCTACTAAGTTTACCATTAACTTTTATTTTTGTTGGTTTAACGACTTTTGAATGAATATTAACAAGCCAACTGTCTTCGCTCACTGAAAGAATGTTAATTCGATTTTTGTTTTTCCATTTTCCTTTTTTCATGCAGCGCATTAGCTAAAGATCCTTAAAAAGATTAACATAAAAACCATACCTTCAGCTCTGGTCAATAGCACAAAATTCTAGAACATAAGCTGTCATTAAACTTAAAATGGACACTGAATTGATAATTGATCATCATATTCGTCATCGTTATCATATCAGCCAAAGGACATCCGCTGTTGAACAAAGCCCCCCCATAGATTCCCACAACGATCGGTTACACTGAGAGCTGGTTTTCTACTTGTATCCTCATTGGGGAAAGTCTGCCAGTACTCATGCACACATTCACTACTTTTTATTAGTACAAAGGACGGGCAGCAAGATCTCTAACTACTATTAACTTTCGGTGGACTTCGGTTTCAAATATTATTTTATGAACAATTGTATGTGTACAGGTTGATTATTCTATTTATAATGAAATTATAGTACTTTCTCTGATGCTCATAGCGGTTTATTTAGATATTCACAAGCTTTATTCTTTACTCATGATAACATTTCTCTGATTAATTCGTCTAATATATAACCTTAAAAAAGATAAAAAGTATACATAAAAAACAGTAAATTTAGTGTAGATAGATATAAACTATTTGTTAATATTGATTGACGGCAGCATCGGCGTTTTAGCTCTGATCCTCAACATAGATTCTCACGCAATATTAGATCTCAGTGCAAAACACTACAATGAAATTTGACCGCTGGGCACTTGAGAAGGTATGCAAATTAAAATAATTCACAAATCTCCGGCGCTTCGGTATCAGAAGCTGGCACCTATATTTTTTCCCTATCGTGAAAATGTCCGAGTACTTCTCGCCTTTTTACATCCCCGAATGGGTGTCCTATTTTGCCACATGCTCGTTGCCACAAATTATAGCCAGCCAAGCGGTGTGTGGCGAACATTGTTCGAGAACCCACTATTTTTATTGTTTTGTGATTTCTCTCAAAATATGTGTTCCTACAATTGTTTTAAAAACATATTTGCCTTATTTAGTTTATTGTTATGATCAGATTATATGTTGTCTGGGCATTGGCAGTATTTATAGATTTGGTGTCAGCAAAATTGTATCAAGTAGTAAGGACTTAGATTATCATGTTAGTACTCTCAAGAGTTTGGTGTTCAACCGTGTGGTGTCCGGATTAAGAATAGAACATTACTGCATCGCATCCCGTGGATGTCGTAAAAGGCGACTAAAGGCCTATAAATCAGAGGGAAGGAGAGCAGCGTTCCTTATGTCGAACAGTAGCTATACTGCGCAACCAACCTGCCTACCAGGCGTGTTGAGTACTGGCAAACTTCCCCCAAAATGACGACACAATTGTGGAAATCTGGGAGAACTTTGTTCGAGGACATTCTATAAGATTTAGTGTTGGATTAAATATTTTAATTGTATTTCTTAAAAATGAATTACTTGGATTAAAATTAAAAACATCAAACTAATTTCGCCTAAAATTAATTCACATAGTTTGAAGCGTTCGACTTCTAAATAAAGTACTTAAAGCACCTAAAACAATAATGAATATAAAAGGTTGAAATGTGTTTAATTGAAAACCTTTACCTTTATTACATTCCACGCGTACCTGCCATTATAAATCTAGCAAAGTTTATATCTATTTAATGTAAAATTATTTCGTCTCTTTACATGTGTCCATTGAACAAAGATGCTATATATAATATGTAGGTAGAATTTTTGTTTTACTGAAAAGAGTGTTATTCATATGGTTGGTCTCGGTGACAAATATACAATATGTATCTTAAGCCCTGTCACACAAAAGAGGCGATAGAAATGAAGAAACTATATACAACTATAGACATTGTGATAATATCCATAGTGATCTATATAAATAAATAAAATTGAAGTGTCTCTTTGCAATGTCGAAATACCAGCTTTTAACTAAATGCATATAAAAGTATGTACGGTACTTATAACAAAACAACAATTCTTAATTTTTTTGTTTGGCTTCCTGTCTGTCAGTCTGTCTGTTTGTTTCGGCTAATCTCCAAAATGGCTGGATTGATTGTAACAGGACTTTCACTGACAGGTAGCTGATGTTACAAGGAGTAACTTAGACTACTTTTGTTTTAGAAAAAAGAATTGGGAAAGAAATTAAAACCCATGTAATCCAATATATAAGTACTAATTATATACGTGTGGTGCCGGCTCAGAATGCCACCACCCCATTCCATCCCGTGGGTGTCGTAAAAGTCGACTAAGGGATTAACCGGAGGATGGGCAGCAGCGTCCTTCGAATACATTAACAACTCAACTGCGATCGCCAACCCGTATGCCAAGCGTGGCGATTATGGCAAGACCTCCCAATGAGCACACAACACCCATATCGGTCGTTGTGGTGATCTTTGGGGGAGGCCTGTGTCCAGCAGTGGACTTCATTCGGCCGAAATGATGATGATGATGATGATGAATTATACATCTAATAATTATCTATAAATAATCCAATTTATTTTTAATTAAACGTCAGGTGAAACCGCGGGACTCAGGTAGTACTATCTACAACAAGTACATAAAATGCACTTATTTATTATACAATGGCCTAAATTTTATAAGTAAGTTTACAGTCGCAAGCAAATACATGTGTACAAGTCATCGCAATCATTAGATCAGCATAAGACGTCCATTGCTGACTAAAGCCTCCCCCATAAATGACCTTTCAGATTTTCCAATACTGACCAAGCTTGACAGGCGTGTTGGTGAGCGCGGGTTGTTGCTCCACAGAAGGGACGCTGCTGCCTATTCCTCTGGTTTATTACATCGCCTTTTATTACATCTACGAGAAGAGATGGAGTGGTGCTATGTTCTTAATCCAAGCAAGACAATTTTTATTTGTGAATCGTTGCCCCACACTAGTATTTCTCCTGTGTCGTGGGTACGTTTACAGACACAATACACCCAGATCCGGAACAACTACCTGTAGATTATACACATGTATATAAGTACCGTAGTAGCGTAAATTCAATGGATTGTATTTCAATTACCAGTTGTTTTTTTGCTAGCATTCGCATATTTCATCGCCTACATATATTTTCTTTATTTCATCTTCTTACTTTTCTTTATAGAAAAATCTCAAAGTTAAAATCTCTAAGTGATAAATTTATAGGTTTGTTGAGCTTGCTCAGGCCAGACTGGAGCTCATAGACTACAAGACTAGAATTAATTTCAATTATGTCTGGAATTCCGGCAACCATGGAGTTAAAACTAAAAAATAAAAGTAATAGCGTCCGGTGTTCTCTGCCACATCATATCAGCCGAAGGACATCAACTGCTGAATAAAAGCCTCCTCCAATGGATTACAACAACGACCGGTTCCATGCCGCCTGCATCCAACGACTCCCAGCTATCTTTACTAGGTCATCTGTGCATCTCGTTGGTGGCCGTCCCACGCAGCGTTTCCCGGTCAATGGTTTCTACTCGAGCACCTTTCTATCCCAACGTCGTTCAGTTCTACCAGCTTTGTGCTCTGCCCATTGCCACTTAAGCTTACTAATCTTATCAGCAATTTCGGCAACTTTAGTTCTTCTACGGATCTCCTCATTTCTGATTCAATATTGTAAAGAAATACCAAGCATAGCTCACCGTACCTCGTTATGTACATGTTCACTCGCTATCTTCTGAGGCCCATAGTGAGTACCCAAGTCTCTGTGCCATGTTTCATCACTGGTAACACAGGCTGGTAAAAGACTTTTAGCTGTAGGACCGCAGTGCCTAAAGCCATTTTTGATGAAAAGACGTTGCGAAGTTCTCCCAACGCTGCCCAACTGATTCGGATTCGGCGATTTACCTCTTTTTAGAAGTTGGACCTACCTTACTGGATGGTTTGTCTCAGAAGACATACCCGTCTACAACTTTGAGGACAGAATACCTAACGGATATTGGGATTGGTAGAAGATGATTGTTTGACATGACTTGCCCATGCCCAGAATGTTGGGAACCTTTGTTGAGGTCATTTACCATTGTCCTGAGCTCTTCAGCAATTCTGCCATGACTGTGATATCGTTAGCAAATCAAAGGTGAGTGATAAACTCACCATTGATGTTAATACTGGATTCTTTCCACTCTGCACGCACTACCTTGAAGGTATCCTCCATTGTAGCGGTGAACAATTTCGGGGAAAAGACATCCCCCTTTTCCCCGTGCTCTGCCCATGTACTCGGACCAACATTTTTCTAAAAACACTTTAACACCTCGATGTATGGATAATCAATGTGGCATCGCTGCAGAGATTGCAGGCCAGCCCAGGTTTCGATCGAAGTGAAGGCTTTCTCATAGTCCACAATGCTAAGCATAGTGGCAGATTATAGTCCTCGGTCTTCTGTATAACTTGCGCATAGATTTTGTGTATGGTACATTAACTTTTTTCTCACGCTTTTACAAATAAATAGGATTCTGCTACCACTAGTATTATTATTATTACAAATTGTTGAAAATCACAGAAACGAAGCATCTTCGTTAATAAGTATTGAAAGAATAAACAAAAGTACTCTTTAAGAATATTCCGGGAAAACTTTCGTATTATTAGATTCCTAGAGTGCTCTTATGTAACAGACTTGACAATGGGCTCCGAGATCTGATAATTGCGTAAGTATACAACGACCAACTTTTATTTCCTTCCTTTCCTCTTAAGAAATTCCGTAAAAGTAATTAGTAAATAGAGTATGGATGTATCGGACCACTTATTAGGGTTTTTATTAGATTTTTTGTATGAATTGTAATTTAAGGGTTCGTGGGCGCGCAGACTATGTAATCGGCGTGCTAATAGCAAACAGTGACTCTCCGGTGGGATTCCCGGATCCTTTATGAGTTGTGCTTGGTGGGTGCCCTGTATGACTACTTCACAGTCACCTCCACCAAGATATGCCTTTAGGCGAAGCGCCAATGGGCGGCTCCGATTAGGTCCTCCTCGAGATCTTGGAGCCCTCTTTAAGTGCCGAAACTAACCATCCAGTTGGTTTTAGCCAGTAAGAGTCCGGCACACCCTTCCACCCTTCTCTGGGCGGAGGAAGTCCATGAAGATCTAATAGCATTGAAAAAACAAGTGACGCATATTAGGAGAGATTGAGTTTAGATCACAATTTCATTAGATTTTTACATAGATTTTAGCCGTGTGGTGCAGGCTCAGAATACCACCACCCCATCTCCTCCTGTGGGTGTCGTCAAAGTCGGCTAAGGGATTAGCCGGAGGATGAGCAGCAGCGTCCTTCGAGTACATTAACAACTAAACTGCGATCGCCAACCCGTCTGCCGCCAAGCATGGCGATTATGGCAATGGCCTGTGTCCAGCAGTGGACTTCATTCGGCCGAAATGATGATGATAGATTTACGTATTACGTTTTTATCGTATTTTTATCGGTAATGTGTTTTGTAAAGATCAAATAAGTACATTTTGTCGTGTGGATAATCAGCCCATTACTGTCCCACTGATGGGCACGGGCCTTTTCCCAGGATGAGAAATGTTTTTTCTTTCTTTGTTTTCTTTTTAATAAAAACGTTGCCCCGCACTAGGATTTCTCCTATATCGTGGGTGCGTTTCAGTCCTGGTACAACTATCTGCAGATCTTATAAATATTTGTTCCGTGCGGGAATCGAACCCGCGACCCGCAGCGCAGCAGCCGACTGTATCAGCCACTGCACCAACCGTGCCGTCAGAAATGTTAGATTCTAGTCCACCACGTTGTCCTAGTGCGGGTTGGCGGACTACACACGCCATTGAGAACATTTAGGAGACCTCTCAGTATGCAGGTTTCCTCCCACTATTTTCTTTCACTGTGATAAGACAATTTTATTGCAACGTTACAACTGACAAACATAATTAATGGTATAGATTTGGACACATTATAACGCTTTTTTATATGATTTATTTGATCCACACCACATCAATTTATTCTAAATATGTTGATGGAATCTCACAGATATGTTATCTTTATCAAGAAGGTCGACAACAGCATCTATTTTATCATTATTGGTTGATCAATGATTACAGCAAGCCAATGGAAAGTACAAGAGAGACCCTTTCTAGCTCAAAGTTTATTGTGCGAGACCAAAGGCACCTGCTACATTATTCCGTTCCATTCAACCAAGCATAGAAATAATGATTGACATGCCAACACATGCAGGAAAAGTCATTCGGTCCCCAATTAAGGGAACAAGTAACAACTGTGGTAGTAAATACTGGGCTTTGGAACTCCGGTACCGCCTATCGATATGACATACGATCTCGTAAATTTGCAGGAAGCTGCAACTAAACAAGACAGGTACCCGTGTTTACCTTCATAAAACCCGATATCTTACTTAATGGGGAGACCGCAGTTACACAATACACAGTGTTGTTATATTGACGTTTGGGATTGTAGTCACATTCTAGGATTTTCTGGATTTTGCGCACCGCTATAACTACAGCATCATGTGCACAAACTTTGGAATCTCGATTAATAATTTCACACGGAAAATATTGTACAGGGTGGGCCATAAGGGTGTTGGCGGTTTCAATATTCAATTAAAAAAGAACTACGAAACATAACAAAAATATATTTGTATTTTAAAAAAGTAGAAACAGGAATTTTTAAGACCTAAAAATTATGTTGTACAAATGACTTCCCTCGGCTGCTTGGCACTCTTGGAACTTTTCCCGCTCTCCATAGCTCGCTTAGTGCCCTTGAGTTTTCTTATAATTCTAAAAAGGAGCGATTATACACTAGTACTATTGCGTCACAATTAAATTATTAATTTGGTTATTTAAACTTTTCATATTAATACACCATTACTTCGATACCATTTTAATTTAACTCACAATATTAAAGTACGATAAAATACTAGAGAACTGGCAAGCGTAGAACATTATTCTATATCGTACGGAGTGACATTTCAAAGTAACGCGCGAATTTATGAGACACATACCTTGAAAGTTTGACAAACATTTGTGGAATGGTAGCTTGAAACTCAACATTTATTTCAATGTATATTTGTTTTAGGTCCAGAAAGTCATGAAATATGTTTGCATTTCACTATAAAAAGATTATTCTATACAAAATCTTACATTCGCAAAACCTTTTCATATTATGCAGTATACTGTAATTTACTTTTAAACTGCTTAATTGCGTACTATTACATCTGTAAAGTTCTTTGAATGGTTCAGTAAAAGTGCACTGTATCACACACCCAAATTTCATCATCATATCGGTTGAAAGATATCCACTGCTAACCAAATGCCTCCACCACAGATTTCTTCAACGACTGGTTACACGCTGCGCGCATTCAATAACACCCAGCTATCTTTAACAGGTTGTCTATCCATCTCGTCAGGCCATCCCACGCTGTGTTTTCCCATGAGTAGTCTCCACTCGAGAACCTTTCTGTTCCGCTATTTTACCAATTTTAGTTCTTTTACGGTCTCTTCAATTCTGTTTCGAGTTTCAATTCAATCTCGTAGAGAAATACCAAGGATAGCTCTGCCCATATCTCGCAGAGTAACCTTGAGCTTTCTTATGAGGCTCATATTTTTTATTTAGAGCACTACGTACACCCATATTTAGTCAATTATTGTATTTAGTCCTAGGTTCCAGTGGGCATCCCGTGTGCACAGCACAGCGCACAGCAAGGCATGGGAGGGATCCTTTACAATCCTCTTTGAGGAGTGACTGCGGGGTGACGTTTTTACAGTAACCATCCTTCCGCTACAGGGGTTGACCGCTTTACAGTCATCCACTCCGAGATATGCCTAAAGACGTGGCATCAATGGGCGGCTCTTGTGTGATCTTACGAGGACCTGGAGCCCCCCTTTAGTGCCAAAGATGACCGCCCGGTTTTAGTCGGTAGGAGTCCGGCATGCCCCTTCGCCCTTCCCCGCGGCGGAGGAAGTTCATGAAGAATTTCCACAATAAAAAAGATAACAGTGGGCGAGCTTAAAAGGACACGAATCCAAAATCCAGGTTGCTGTTGAGATTTTTTCCAATAGGAATCCTTACAATCAAACTCCGAACCAGGAACTCCATCAGCGGTTTTCTCGGACAATTACGACACAGGGAAGAAAAAAGTGTACGCCTCCCTAAAAGTTCGGCAACGCATTAGCGATATGTCTGGTGTTCATGAACGGCATGCTCGCTTGCCTACTACATTATAAAAAAACATAGAACTTTATACTCAGTAATCACACTTGCGCTGCTTGAAGCGCCATTTTGTTTTTCAGAGCTTATATTGAAATGCAAAACCGTAGTTATATTGTTTAATAGCAGTTGTATGTAGATGACAGTATATGTAGTAATCGTTTAAATTTATATTGAATCGTTCAATAGCCTCGTCACACATAAAAAGACTAGAATAACAAATTCTTACCTAAACACCGCGCCACCTACAATTGCAAGTTAGTAAGTAGAGATTTACGTGAAAGAAAACATACAAAAACAATTAAGGTCTTCATTGTTTGCGTTTACTAAGCTCAAATTTTCCTTATCACCTTTTAATTTTGCATTTTTATATCTTGCGGGTATTAAGAGCTAATCTGACGGAAAATGATTACGTTTCCGCTGTCTCATCCTTGTTGAAAATGGAATTTAGCCGGGACTAAACACAGAAATCCTCAAAACACCGTTAAGCCGTATCGCCTTTAGATTCATTTTTCTTTTGTATCCAAGCGGTTTCCTGTCCTGTCGGTATACCCCAATGTGTTTGCTTATAAATGCGAAAGTGTTTGATCAATTTATTACTTCAAGATAATATGATCTCTTACAGTTATTGAAAAATATGTCATTCTGACAAATATTTGTTTTAATTCGGTGTGGTGTCCGAATTAAGAATATAGCACACCACTCCACCTACGTGGATAATGTAAAAGGCGACTAAGGGACTCTAAACCAGGGAAACAAGCAGCAGAGTTCTTTCTATGGAACAATTTTTGATGACCCACAAATCGACTTGTGGACTATGAGAAGGCAGTTATGGAATCCTTGCAGCAATGCCGAGTCGACGGGCAATATATTCGAGCCTACAGGTCGAGGTGTGAGACAAGACGATGGTGTCTCCCCCAAATTGTTCACAAATGCAATGGAGGATGTGTTCAAGACGCTGGACTGGAAAAGACGTGAAATAAATATAAACGGCGAGCACATCTCATACTTAAGATTTGCAGACGACATCGTCGTCATGGCCGAAACGCTGCATGATAAACAACATATATGCTGAATGGGCTAGCTAATTTTTCCCAACACGTCTCCGGATGAACTTGGATAAAACCAAAATCATGTTTAACCAACATGTCATACTGAAACATTGACAATCGGTTGGCTATATTAGCCGTAGAACTCAGCCTCGGCTCGGCCAACGTAGTGTAGGGTGGCTTCAGGCTCGGTGGAGTGACGATCTTCGCAAGGAGGCTGGCATAAACTGCATAGATATGGAAAAGCCGAGAATCGTGCATAGTGGCGTGACTTTGGAGAGGCATATGTTCAGCAGTGGACTGCTATTGGTGGTTGATGATGATGAGGATGGGGGTAATACCACTGCAGAGAGGTGTGAGACGTCATTTCTCCGAACTGTTCACCGCTGTAATGGATGATGCCTTCAAGCTACTAGAGTGGGAAGGATTCGGCATTACATCAATGGCGAGTATATCACTCACTCACGTGGTCACTCACTGGGTCTCATAAGAAAGCTCAAGGTCTCTCTATGGAGAGAGCTATGCTTGGTATTTGTCTTCGAGATTGAATAAGAAATGAGGAAATCCGTATAAGAACTGAAGTTGCTGACATAGCTAAAAGTATTAATAAACTGAAGTGGTAATGGGGGGCACATTGCTCGTAGAGCTGATGGCCGTTGGGGCAAAAAGGTTCTCGAGTCCACGGACCGGAAAATGCAGTATGGGATTACCTCCAACGAGGTGGACAAACTACCTGGTGAGGGTAGCTGGGAGTCGTTGCATGTGGGTAGCATGTAACCGGTCGCTGTGGAACTCAATGGAGGATGCCTTTGTTCAGCAGTGGACGTCCTTTGGCTGATATGATGATAATGATTGTAATATCACAATACGACGGCACGGTTGGTGCAGTGGCTGATACAGTCGACTGCTGCGCTCCGGGTCGTGGGTTCGATTCCCGCATGGAACAAATATTTGTATGATTTGCAGATAGTTGTTCCGGGTCTGGGTTTATTGTATGTGGAATTCATGTCCGTAAACGCACCCGCGACACAGGAGAAATCCTAAAGTGGGGCAACATAAAAAAAAAAACTGTACAATGTGTACCAAAAATCCTTGGCCGATCCATGAAGGCTATATCAACTATCGATTTGTGATTATATTTAAGTAATCCTGTTATGAAATTAAAATCATAAACATTTAAATAAATAAAAAAACTATTCCGTACAAGTACATTTTTGCTACTTGTTGTTAATAGTATAACATTGGATATTTTCAAAAATACCAATTATTGAGTTTAAGATTACACAGTTACATATAATATATACAAAAATAATTATTTATGTTATTGTATAAACAACAGTAGAAAAATACAAAGTAGTGGTTACCCCTTAGTACAAAGGTACTGCTTATTATACATATATACTGAAATATATACTTTAATGAGAGAGATACACAATGAGGAGAGAAGAATGAATAATAAAAGTGTTTTCTACTTTCCAAACTGCGTGTAAAGTTTGCTTTCCAAAGTGCGAAATAAATATTGCTACACAGCAGCCGTACTTAGATTGAAAAGCAGTGAATCTGCTACCTTTTTTTTATTTTTATTGATGTCCAGTGGAAATTCTACATGGAACTTCCTTCACCCCGGGGAAGGGCGAAGGGGTATCCGGCTAAAACCACTGGAGCTGCCATCTTCGGCACCGAAGGGAGGCTCCAGGTCCTCGTAAGATCACACTAGAGCAGTGAATCTGCTACCTAGGTTTGTGTGACAGCTATACTCTATATATATGTACATACTATTTACAAATAAATGAAATTTAAGTGTATGTTTGTAATGTCAAAATGACGGCTGTTTACTTAATGCATATGAAAGTATATACGGTACCTACAACAAAAAACGATGTTTAATTTTTTTGGCTGTCTGTTTGTCTGTCTGTCTGTTTGTTCCCGCTAATCTCTGAAACGGCAAGACCGATTTCTATGTGACTTTCACTGGCAGATAGCTGATGTTATAAGGAATAACTTAGGCTACTTTTGTAATGGAAAAATAATAACGGTGTAAAGTAATAGTAATAGTGTATAAGTGAGTACCGTTCAAGATTAATACATACCAAAAATGCTTGGTAATCATTCCCAGAATATTCCCTGGGAAAGTACTTTGTCTGTACATGTTGTACATCCGTATGTCTTAGTCGCGAAAACCGACAATCACCGCCTTTGGATTACTCGCTCCCAAGGGCCGTGTTATACGTAAATTTCAGTCATAAAGAATAATGATTTGTTCTCAGTAACTTTTTTACAGTCAACTTTATGTTAAAATAGAGCTATATAAAAGTTTCCCCTTGATTTTCATAGTGAAGATGTCAGTACCCACTTTGCAGGTACTTACTGGATGATAAAAGAATAAATCTAGTGGGATTTTTGTTACAATGTAGAAAATATTCTTTGTACGCCACACGTATTTTTCGGATTAAATTTAAAGCAAGGCGTGGTGGCTCTGAGTTTTTATAAACATTGGTGCAGTGGCTAATCAATTGTACATATGCGCTATGTGTCACGGTTTCGATAGTTGTTTCGGGTCATGAACACCCGTTCGTGCATATCAGATTTATGTCTATAAACTGTACCTACGACACAAAAAAAGCCCTGGTATGGGATATATAAAAAAAACACTATGCTGCGGGTTCAGAACTTGGCATATTCAATGTAATTTTTTCAATTATAGCCAGTTGCACTCACTGATTGGCAAACGCTCGGTTAGGTTAAGCAGCGCTTGGCACGGTCGGTCAGTATATGGATTGGTGATCACATATTGGTATTTGATTAAAAAAAAATTAATTTAAAGTACGGGATATGATACTCCAATGTATTTTCTACTTTTGATATTTTCTGACTTTACAGCAATTAGCTCTCAGTTTTGGTTTTCATGACGGTTGTGAAGTTTCTTTGTTCGTAGGGCATTATCAACTAATGGCGTTAGAAAAGCCGAAGTATTTCCCGAGAATACACAAATAACTAGCTCAAATGCGTCAGGTTTATGAGATTACTTAAAAAAGAAAGATAAATACAATTGTTCAAGATTGCCTGAATGCCGTGAAATAAAACACGCAAAAGATAGTTTTATTGGAGGCAAACGGCGGTGAGGATCGGTTTTTGAGCTTATTCTTCTGTACTCCTGGTTTTCTGAATTATTAATCCGAGTGAAACTATCGGTGAACTACTGTGAATACAATACTTCTTTTATATACAATTTTAAATACCTATTGGAATCCTTTCCTCACATATATCAACTTTATTCATATTTTTCTTTTCAAAGGAATTAACCTTATAATTTTCTTATGAGCTAAAAGTATCCCGTTTCGTCTTCATTTTGACATATATCACCACTCTCTGCGATGCCGTCTCGTAGTGGTGCGAGGATTTTTCTGTTTTAAATGGCCCTCGTTCTCCGCTTCATCAGGTCACTTACTGCTGCGCGCGTACTACTAAACGATGGAGCAATTGCAGAGGAAGAAAGAGGGAGCAATATTGAAACTCGATTGAGACTCGAACTCGACTCGAAATGTATATTGATACAAATTCATTCAAATTTTCTTATTTCAATAACACAATTTACCTTAACGTCACTTTACATGAAGGTATATAGTCATTGTTCACTATTCTAAGTGTAAAAACAGCCATTAAAGATAAATAAATGAAACACAAGATAATATCATACAACAAGCCTTAAAAACTATACAATTTCTGATGTATCAATAATTAGCCTATGTACACACTGACTATTCAATATAAAACACTATGTGTTTGTGGCGCCTTTATTTTCAATTCACAATAATCTAATATACTTCACTTTATTGGAATCATTGCCTTTAACACGATTATTATGTAATTTGTGCGATTATTATGCAAATATGTGTGTTAAGGGAACAGCCAATCACCATATTTTACAGCAAAAATAATTATATTTTAAGGAAAGTATATCGTCGCGATTCGCGATAGCTAATATTTATCTACTCTGTTTTCCTATTGGCCAATCTATTGTTCGCCAGCTTTGGTTATTATCGCTGATTGGCTGTCACTCTTATTCCAGGATTTAAGACAGTGATAATGACTCTGTACTAATTTACATTGCGCACACTTGGCTATCTAATATGAGCAACTCACATATTGCGGTGCCATAATTATATTAAATTCAGACTTTCTAACATCACATAAAATAAATACGGCAGGGTCGGCATAGTGGCTAAGCGATTATGTTTCTGTACTACGTGTCTTGGGGTTCGATTCTCGCACGGAACAAATATCTGTATGTATGTACTGCAGATGGTCGTTTCGGGTCCAGGTATTTGTACAGTAGAGATGTATGTTTGTAAACTGTAACTACGATACAGGAGAAATTCAAGTGTGGGATAAAGTTTTTCTTTTATAATACTTTTTAACAAATAAAATACCGACTTCAAAATACTATGCGATATTAAAACCACTAAAAAGAAATAAAAAAACTTTATTTATGAAGTCGGGCGGGGCCAGGTATAAAATATAACTCGTTGGTCTGCATGAACCACGGTTGGGGCATAACTGACCCCACCGTGTACATACATAAAAAAACGCATCGAATTGAGAACCTCCTCCTTTTTGAAGTCGGTAAAAAGCAGTGAATATTTGCCAAACTTTATATAAAAAGGAACATATTCTATTTTAAATTATATCAATACACAAAATATAATATAAACATACAAATACACTTACCTAAAAATAACTATTCAAATATACTGAGAGTCTACTACATAACCACATGCACAGTTATATAACCCGTAAGTCAAAACATAATATTAAAGAAGCAAAAAATATGCAAACGTAAAAAAAAACTAATCAAATCCGATGCTATAAACAACCCTAACACACCTTAATTTGCCAACACAAATGCCTACACATGCCACATCTAGCTTACGCCTGCCTTTTTTTTTTTATTTTTTTTTTATTGGTGCCCAGTGGAAATTCATCATGAACTTCCTTCGCCCCGGGGAAGGACGAAGGGGTATGCCGGACTCCTACCGGCTAAAACCACTGGAGCGGTCATCTTCGGCACCTAAGGGAGGCTCCAGGTCCTCGTATGATCACACTAGAGCCAGCTTACGCCTGCCTAGTGTAAATTTATTAGCTTTACGTAACATGTTTGCAGTACCTTCGTTGTGACACTAAAATATTACTGGAGCGAGTGGGTCTCTAGTAATATTTTGAGTGCCCACCGATTGACAAAACCTTTTCACGAATATGCACTATAACAACAATTCGTGACATTCGTTTACGTCAACGTTACATAAGTGCCAGTAATTGGTTTATTTGAAATAAAAAAACTTGACGATTGACTATTCATAAATCTATAATTTTGACACACAAACAAAATATTATAACTATAACAAAAAAAAAATTGATAAATTTTATTGTACAATTTCACTTTTCGTAAAGTTATCAATACTGCTTTAAGTAAAGAAGCTTTTCATATTTTATTGAAAGGTTGTTTTTAGAAACATATAGCTCGTAACTAGACTTGTTTGTGAAATGAAATTTTGTGAAACGTTGTTTGTGAAATATAATTTGCCAAACATTAGGGACCCAACATATTAGTATTCTACAAACAAATGGTATACGCACAAAAAAAAAATCACTGTCCAGCAAATATTGTAATATTATTTAATTAATTTATGTTTTTCATATCATTTCGGCCGAATGAAGTCCACTGCTGGACACATGCCTCCCGCAAAGATCACCACAACGACCGAAGAACGCTGCTGTCCATCCTCCGGCTAATCCCTTAGTCGACTTTTACGTCACCCACAGCATGAAATGGGGTGGTGGCATTCTGAGCCGGCACCACACATTTTTCATATAAGCGCATGAAATTCTCTTTGAGAATACATGTATTAAGTTAAACCCGATGTCCTACACCTGACTAAGATTTCTCTTGCATTAGGAGAATTGAGGTGTGATATACTAACTAGATATGCATTTACAAACACAAATCGGACATGCACAAACACCCACACCCCATATCAAACTGTAAATAGCAACTATTGAACATATATCTTAAAATGGTAGCTACGGAAAATGGTCGTGATAGAAACATTGCTATAATCGAACACGCTTAGGGTGTAATGCCACTTAACCAATTTGTTTGTGTTGTCAAGACTTAATCAAAGTTCTTTGATGACTGCGTCATGTCCATGTATTCAATATCTTTCTTCAAGATGTGATTTTATAATATCATTGCCTAATCAAAGACATTGGTTGCTTTCATACTCATTAAATATTGCTTTCATACCCACTTGGATGTGATTGATTGAAAATATTGAAATGTTAATATTTATATCTTTAATCAAATAAAAACAAAACATTTATGAAGTCATCCAACTTATTTGGCCTATGTAAATTTGATCAAAACAAATTGATGAATGGCATGGCACCCTTAAAAGTGAACGGGTATGCGATATGCTGTTATACTGCTTAATATAAAAGTTTTTATTGTACTGACTGCCGTATAAGAGGGTTATTTGAGATCCACGGTATACCTATGCTTCTCATTTATTATCTCATAGCTCGTTGGCAATAGCACACACACAGGTTTCAAAAACATGTAAAAAAGTCTCAATGTTAAATAACCATGGTCATCACTGGTCTCATTTTAACGGTATTAGTCGTAATCAAAATTATTTCAAATTGTTTGTTTTTGTAAATTTATGATAATTACCTAAGTAGCTTCATCTGTTACGATATGCATTTTAACAACATAAACGAAATCACAAATCCAGCAACCGTAACAACGGATAACAGACTTCACCAGTGCGACATGACAACCGTTATAATTGAATACTGACCCGAAAGGGACAAAAAAAGTCATTTGGGCTGGACATGTTATGAGATTAAACCGCATGTAGTACTACATACACAACATCGTACTGTTTTGTTGTTTCACGTCCGAATGTGGGCCTCAAATTAACTTTAACTTGGTCGGTTGTGTTCTGAATGATGCAGCCTATTCGGCTTAATCCGGCAATGTTCGTGTTGCCATGACACGTTGATTTATTCAACGCTGAAAAAGTGTTGTAAACAGATACGGAATAAAACAGCAAATTGAATTTTGAATTTTAATTTTTCTGTTAATTAAAAAATATGGGTTGCGTGAAGTGCTTGGGTTCATGTGGCGGCTTTGTTTATAATACATCAGGCATTCATATCGTTTCTTAGTGAATATACCATTATTATTTATCTTTTCGCTACTTAATAAACAAAGTTTCACGCTATTCAGTTGCTAATTAATCGTTTACGTCGTTCCCTGTGGTTGTGAAGGTGGAGGATCTCCTAGGACCGTTCATTATAGTGGTCATTGGGAGTTACCTACTTATATTCAACAGAGAACATTTGAGGTCTGATGAGGTGAGGAGTCTTTAATTTTTGATTTTTCTTATCACTGACTCATTGATGGACTCACAGACTGACTCTGCCCCGCTGTAAGATGTTTTTTTTTTTTACTTTATCGATTAGTGCTTTGGGTGCCTTACAACGTCCTATGTAGTATTAAATATCATCACTGGCTCACTGACTGGCTTACTGACTGGCTCTCTGACGGACTCACTGACTGACCACGGACTGACTCTGTCACGCTTTGAGATGATTCATTCTTTTACTTTTTCAATGGGTGCCTTAGGCGCCTTACTACTAGTACTCGCTAGTAACATATAGTTTTTAATATCTGTCAGGAGAATGACAATGAAATCAATTTTCAGGAGCTGCACTCTTTCTCTCAAGTAAGAGGACTCAACCTGTAATCTGAGTGGAAGGCAATCAAAGCATCTATTTGTTTTTCTCTAGAGAAATCCCATGTTTGTTTTCATTTGATGACCAAACCACATGAATTTATTAATATTTAACTATAAAACCATTAACTGGTGGTCTGTACAAAATACGAACAAATAATCGGACACGAGGCGCAAAATATCAAATTCAAATTTTCGGGTATTGAGAACTAAATTCATTAAAACTATTGCTCGACCGAACTCGAAACTCTCCCTTCACGACATTTTAATATCGGAAATTATTTCGCTTCTACCCTTTGAGTTGAAGCTAAACTGATATGGGAATACTGTAAATCTCAAATGAGACATAAGCTGTCTTTCATAAAACATAGGTAGGGGCGATTCAAGTTGCAAATTGGTTTAATTAGAGAGGTTTCCCAGAGCTGTTAAGTGTTGTGTAAAGTATGTCAGCCAAAACAAATAATAGCAAAAATATTTTAAACTACTCCTGACTTCAGTCGGAACTTTTTTTATGTCGAAAATGACATCGTCATATCGGCCATTTATACGTCCACTGCTGAACAAAGGCCTCCCCCATAGATTTTCACAATTGTGTCATTATTTGCCAATACTCACCACGTTTGGCAGGCGGGTTAGTGAGCGCAGTATGGCCACCGTTTCACAGAAGGGACGCTGCTGCCCATCCTTCTGGTTTAGATTCCCTTTGTCGCCTTTTACGACATCCACGAGGAGGAAATGGAAAGGTGCTATATTCTAACCCAGACACCACGCGGATTTGGCGTATATTATCATTAAAGTATTCAAATGTGTGATACTTTTACTACCTTTCCAAAACCTAGTAATTTATCAATACAAACTATCAGTTCTTAAATCTGTACCTTAAAATGACCTGCTAGCAAAACTGCTGTACAAAGTCGTAGTCACTGGCTAACTCTGTACAATATACCAGGATTTTAGCAGAGTTGAGGATGTTTTACCAAGTACTAAACACTTTAGTGGCTAAAAGTGTCCGGCCATAGTGTATTAGTGTAAGTTTTATGTTAAAAGTTATACATCCTCTCTAAAGTAATGACATTTTGCCCACACTTACAGACTGCAAAATCTAGTGGATATAGTAACACAATTTGCGAGCTCTAACCGTGTGATCCTCAACTAAAAATAGGGCATCTCTAGCTAAATGTGTCAGGACACTATGAAGGGATTATATTAGCTTAATGGACAGTAATCCTGTACCTAGTTTTTGAAAGGGTTTCGGTATACATTTTCTAATGTTTGATATGGGTTTCTCGGAAGTGCGTAGTTCAGCAAAGCGTGCTGTTATATATTATAATTATGTTTGAAAAAACGGAAACCGTGAATATAATATATAATACTCATGGAGATTATAGTTTCAATTTCATACAATATAAAAAGTATGGACAGTAGTATCTTTCGAACACCAATCAGCTTGCCAATTATGGTTACATACATTACATGATTGTGAATATGAACAATCTGCACATCATATCCGGTGGGAGGGTAATTAGGTAAGATTAATGCAATATTATGTTTAACAGCTTTCGAATTGCATCCGGAGTTGTTTACTATGCAGACCGTGTTGAAACCAGGACGAATTTTCTTGCGTTCAAGCGTTTCTGTCATACCTACTACAATCAATCACGTAGGACTCGTAAATAAAAGTATAAACATTTTTGTACTTAGTGGTACTTGACAACTGGGTTCATTTTAATAAAACACTTTTAAAAGGATTCTATCGCGTATATTTTAGATCTTTGTTTTTCCTGACGTTTGGAACACTTTGCAGGGTTCGTGGTCGCAGGTGACAGGCGTCGTTACAGATTTTAATAAGTTATCTTATTTTATCTACCGTACAATTATAATCAGAAAATGTTTTGATGCACTCTTTACAACTGGGATGAACTGGGTTCATCCTAGTTGTAAACTTTCATTTATTGTGCAGGTCTATAGTTTTTTCTCCGTTTCTTGCTTGCAAAGAAAAGGGAAGATGCGTTCCACTATTCTCCGTACAATAGTCTACGGAGAATAGTGGAACGCATCTTTTATCAGACCCCTCCTTTTTCTTTTCTCATTAATAACTAGTTCCAAGATAGTTATTCATTTCTCTGGGACACACTGAGCTTTATTGATTGGTGTTTTTGTACGGTGGACGCTATTGTAGATCCGGGCTTACAGGACCACTGCTTGCATTAGAGGGAAAAGTGCCGCGCTGTCTGAAAAAAAAAAACGTTCACCCACACTAGGATTTTTCCTGTGTCGTGGGTGCGTTTACAGACACAAATTCCACACACAATATACCCATACCTGGAACAACTACCTGCAGATCATACTAATATTTGTTCCGTGCGGGAATCAAACCCGTAATGCCGCGGAGTGCAGCAGCTGACTGCATCAGCCACTGCACCAACCGTGCCCTCTCCGATCATTCAGCAATCTAGTTGTAATATGACGTTGTTGACTATCTATC
Organism: Diloba caeruleocephala; assembly: GCA_947459985.1. Lineage (NCBI taxonomy): Eukaryota > Metazoa > Arthropoda > Insecta > Lepidoptera > Noctuidae > Diloba > Diloba caeruleocephala. The sequence goes on along the minus strand of OX381617.1, from coordinate 8,502,549 downwards.
ATAATGATGATTATGTTAAGGCAGTTGAATTTAACAATCTGTTCATAATTAAACAATTTTATTGTTAATATACTTCGTACAAATAGAAGAGTTATGTACATGTTTTAGCTGCAGTAGTCACTGTTGCCATCCAAACTGTAGCTAAACTCATGCAATAAGCGGAAGTACATAGTTAGTAGTTTGCTTTCGGTATAATCTCAACATTACATCTAGGGGCATTTTGGCTAATGTATACCATTTGTCTGTAGTTTTCCAGTTGACCTGCATTGCCCGGGGATTTAATTAATGTTGTTCCCTTTATCACCATTTCATAATGTATGAATTTCTCTTTGAACAATTATTTGTCTTTGTGAACTTGATTTACAATGTTAGTGAAGTACTCAAATAGAATTTGCTTTGATATAAATGTATTACTTTCCACAAAACAGAGGAATATTTTGCTTTAAAAAATATTTTACGTAAGTAAATGTTGGTTCGAAAAATTATGATTTACGTCACATACATTGTCCCATGAAAGTCAAACAATATCGGCGGTAAATCTCAAACACTCTCACAAAATTTACAGTTGTACTGGTGGAAGGTTGCTTATTGCAGCAGTGCTGCAAAGTCTAACGTCATGGTCTGCAGTGCAGAGTGGTTATGCAGATCACACAAGGCTACCGTATGGTATCCTGGGAGGCGGCAACTTGCCTGGTGCGCTAGCTGCCTTTTAACATCCTGACGGAGACAGATATCATATTCTTCAACCAGGCATGCTCCATCCACCAGAGCAGTGAAAGCGGGCCTCCGGGGACGATCAATAGGCTGAGGTGGCTGGCTCGGCGGCATGTACTCGTGAAGTGGCAAGATCACCTAAGGTTGCGACCAAATGCGTCGTCAAGAGCGTCTTGCCGCTCTTCTGAGCCTGGCTCAAAAGGAGCGAATGTAACACCTCTCGTGTGACGCAGGTTTGTGCGTGGGCTGCCATCTGGTGGATCCTGGTCGATCGGATCGGGCAAGATCTCTCTCTGCCGGCTGTAGTACCAGCTATGTTGTCAGAGTTTAAAAATTGGAGTGCAGTGTTGGTCTTTTTCTGTGAGAACATCATGCAGAACACAGAGCGGGGTTGGGAGAGGGCCGATCCCGTTTGGAGAAGGAGGACATGACACTAGAGTAACAACTGCCCCAGTGCCCATGTTCATCACCCCTTGCCATTGTTATATAGCGGGGGACGTTGGAGGTCGTGGGCGTGCAAATTGGGGAATCTGCGTGCCTATATTGAGTAACCCGAGCATACCAGTGTGCGTAGTACAGCACACATCGAAGTTTCGCGGGAATCCTTTACAATCCCCCAATCTCCTTCTCCCGAGATTTGCCTGAGGGGGTGGCCTTTTTATAGTCACGTCTGCGCCGCTTGAGGGGATGACCGCTTCAAAGTCATTTCCTCCGGGATGTGTCTAAAGGCGTAGTACCAATGGGCGTCTCTAATAGAGATTTAAAAAAATCCTGGAGCCCGTCTTCGGGGCAGAGTATGACCGCTCCGGTAGTTTTAGACAGTTGGACTATGGCATGCCCCTTCACCATTCTACCCATTGACCAATAAAAAGGTCTCTTATTGCAAGATTCCGACAACATTTCTGTGTTTCGGATAGAAGGGCACTGTGCATTTATTGGGCATATGATACTAAATAACTATAGTTCTGGATATCATTACAATTGTTATAGGCGCTTGCCACCAGGCGAATTAATTGCTAGTCTCGTCATTGACGGATTGGTAATCCGGGAGAGCGTTGAGAGTTGCTGCGCTTACGTGGTCACTGTACAACACGATAGTCGAACAAATTGTGCCTTCTGTTGCACAGATAACAGGGGTAAAAATTTGAGATAGCCGACAGTAAACTTCTAACAAATTGATGAATTCAATTAATTACTCCAAACTACCTTAAATAAACTTCATGAGATATATCTAGGGGCAATATCTGTCGAAGTTTACTGGAGGGAGCTTATGTAAGTCCTTCGGCACAAACGTAGGCGACGTGCCAGGTTAGTCTCCTTCAGCAGCTTGATGATGTCTTGTATGCTTCTCTTTGTCCCATCTCGGCGGGACACCATCTGGTCAGTACTCTGTACAAGAGTAACTTGGAAGCGGCGATGTCACTCTCACTGAAGTTCGTAGAGCAGACTTCATCCATCACATCCAACTTCTGCTGCAGGAACGCCAGTAGTTCAGTTGCCACAAGTTGTTGACACATGGTGATTAAAATTACGAGCGACTGCTTACGCCGCGCTAACCGATTTACGGAAAATAAATGTCAGCAAACACGTCCGCATAAAAATGCAGGTAATGCGAGACTTGATAACTTGAATTGATGATTTATGTAATTAATAAACCCAATGACTGATTTGTATTCTATTCAAGCAAATTATTCTCTACCACTTTGGATGTTAAGCTATGGCACCGAGAACGTTCACAAACTGGCGTGTAAAATAAATTTTATTAATACAATTATTCTATACACAGATGCTTCCGAGGTGACTACCTGAAGGTGTATTCCGAAGGCGGGGTCCACGGGCCAGGACCACCCGGAGTCAACGAATATTCTGCATGGTCCAGGGTTCTTTGCGGGAGCAGAGCTGATGCACCTCCGGCTTTATACTCCCATGGACCATTGATGGTCTTAGAACTACATTCAGGAGCCAAAGCAACAAACGCCACTGGTTTCGTTGGAAACTACAGATTTATAGATAGAAGTAAGTCACGCCTTAAGTTCCATTATTGTTTATGACTGATTTGAAAGACAAGTAAATTAAAAAATGAAAATAATTATATCGTAATTAACTCAAACTCAAAGTATTTATTGCTTTCATGTGTACATAGAAGGTGCTACAAAGTACTCGTATAAGTTTACAGACAACATGAAACCCTGTTAGGGCGCAGCAGTTTTAGTAAAAAGTTTTATGGAGATATATTGTTATTAAACATTAGGAATATACGGTAATACGGCAGCGGAAGTGTTAGCACAGAAATTGTTGAAATGATTAGAATGATAGATGATAACATGAGATAAAAAGTGCCACGTTATAAGTAATTTGCTTGTTATATAATAACATTTATTTCAATTCTAGCATTCCATTAAAGTTACTCTTACTTTACAAGTAAAGCTACAGCAAGCAAATATTAAACAAGTTAGAACACTCCAGCCAATAGAGAATCCGATGGTAGAATTAAAATTTTATATTTTGAGTGCTAATGTGATGCTGGGTATAATAGTCGTAAATAAACGTCTCATTTTATTCCTAAGTTCATTTGTACGTTCCATAAATTTTTTATTCAGTGATCATTAATTCTTATTACAGTCAATCCCTCTCATCCTTGCCTGTCCGTCTCTGTCTGATCAAATTAGTGGCTGGTTTGGTTACCTTAAATATATCAATTAATTTCGTAAAAGCCACAAATGGCTTGAGTGATGTCAGAGTTAGGCAAATTAATGGAAAAAGATTTAAAGGGTTCTTAACAATTATGGATTTATGTTATATAATTTAAGTACTTTCATAGATTATAGTGATGTTATATAATCCAATTGTAAATGACTCAAGTAGTATACAAACAAACAGCTTCTTTCAAACACATACACAGCAAATAAATATTTCACTCACGTAACATATCGACTTTCATTCATCGGATTCTCTAAAGTTTTTCAATTTATAAGACTTGTATCTTGTTTCCTAGGAAATTTCGAGACAGACGGCGTACAAGTGGCTGAGACGTGGTGTGATTACGTGTTTCACTCACAGACAAACAGACCTGCACATGGACGTTTATACAGTCCCAGATATCCATCAAGCTACCCCAGCAATGTGAGATGTACTTACCACTTTAGCGCAAGGTGGGTACGAGTTTTACTATACCAGTTCACGACAGCGCGTAAACCATTTAAAATCAAAACTTATAAGATAAGATAAGATAAAAATATTTTTATTCATGTATACCGTGTGGTGCCGGCTCAGAATACCACCACCCCATCTCCTCCCGTGGGTGTCGTAAAAGTCGACAAAGGGATTAGCCGGAGGATGGGCAGCAGCGTCCTTCGAGTACATTAACAGCTCAACTGCGATCGCCAACCCGTCTGCCAAGCGTGGCGATTATGGCAAAACCCCCCAATGAGCCCACTACACACCCATATCGGTCATTGTGGTGATCTTTGGGGGAGGCCTGTGTCCAGCAGTGGACTTCATTCGGCCGAAATGATGATACCATATACAGGCACTTATAAATCGTCGAAACTTTAATTGCCGCGTTCCAAGATGTGGATTTCCTATGGAGAAGAACGGGCAAGAAACTCCAGCAAAATCTTACGGATTTACAGTAGTACAAATTTTTTCAATACGAGATGCTTAAAAATCTGTGTCAAGGTAGAGATTTTTCGATATTTTGGTAAATTTTGTACTACTGTAAATCCGTAAGATTTTGCTGAACATATATTGTGTTTTTTTGGTAGGTATTGACCCAAGCTCTCACCCCCTGCAGTATGTCGTGCTATTTACTGGACACCCTGTATACAATTATCGTTTTGTTTGCCTTCAAAACGATATGCTTTAGTTACCAGGATTATTATAGCGATTTTTGATTGCCTTCTATAATACTGAAAGTAAGGGTCTTTTTACATGCCTGCGTCGAGCCGTCTGCTCGCTGATATGTACTTATATTTATTTTATTAAAGGATTGCCACCGAACGAAACATTAAATTTGATACACTTATATAATAAACATACAATTTCACGTAATGTACATTCTAGCAATTACAGCTTACACAAATCAAGTATACAGGCTAATATTTTAATTATAATTTATACATTTAAAATGATCAAATAATATTTAGAAAATTAAACTAATACATTAAATATAATAGAGACGCTAATTCATAAATAAATATTTAAGTATTATGTACCTTCGTAGGTTTTTAACTAGGTACTTATATCAAGCTAGTTACATCTTCATCTCTAATATCCACCAAAAACATCTCTTTAATTATAAAGAAAAGTTTTACGAAATCCCACTTCACAAAGTCAGAAATATTAACTCACTAGTCAAGTATGCTGACTAAAAATCTAATTCCACTCCCACTTACATTTCTAAGTGCTTTAATATTCGACATTCTTACTGTTTTAGGCACAGCGAACGGATCAAGTTAGTTTTCGAAGAGTCGTTCCTTCAAAAAGGCGACGAGAGGTATTTAGAAGTTTGCTTCTTTAGTAAAATATCTTTTGCCTTTTGGTGTTATAACTTTTCTACTTTTCAGCTGCCTCAATCGTGCGGACATAATAAAAGTGTTCGACGGACGGACTTCTTCGGCGCCAGTACTAGCAATGCTCTGTAATGAAGTCGTAGGTATGAAGTTCGGATGTATAAAAATGAATTGTGAATTTACTTTATTCTATTTTATATTGTGTGAAAAGTAAAGAGTATATATACTGTAAATTGTTAGGGTAGACTACCATTACTATTATTACTATTAATTTGTGTAAATCTGTAGACTTGAAGTCACATCATTGACGGAACGGTAAGTGTAGTGGCTGATACAGTCGACTGCTGCATCGTGGGTTCGATTCCCGCACGGAACAAATATTATCTATGATCTGCATTATGTTGTTATTAGCACAAGGGAGGATGCTTAAGTCGCCTTTTAAGACATCCATGTGTAGAGAAGAGTGTTCTTTTTCTTGCCGGGAACTGGGGATGATTTTGTTATTGAAGATTAAGTAAAATATTAATTAACATACCAGCTAAACCAACGACATCGATTTACATGTCAAGTATGATTGCAGAAGCCAACATTTCGTGTTGCATCGGTGCTTAACTTGTAAAAGTAAAACAAGCTATTTTTGTTTGTTTTTAGCACACAAATATTTAATTTTATAAATACGTGGCTTGTCTAGAAATTGGCAAAATCTACTTAGGTTAGGTACTAACTACATAGATTTCACCAAGTTTGAACATTTCTATTTTGCGCAGGTTATGAGATCCTATCAACGGGTCCAGATTTATTGGTGCAATTCACGGCCAACTCTAACATTCCCGGCCAAGGATTTAAAGCGAGCTACCAATTTCAAATGGAGGACGACTCTAACACAGGTCTAGTAAGCATGTTATATTTGTACCAAATCAAATGGTCAAATATTCTCTGCCAAAGTTTTACGTACCTATTAGTGAAACAAAAACACGTAATTTAAAGAGCCTTCAGAATAAGAAGTTATTTTTACAAGATGAAATTAAAATTAACAAATAAAATTATTTCGAGAAAATAGTTGAGGAACAGCATACCGTCACGTCGTAAATAAAACCATAGAGCTCCACAACGACAGCTCCCAGCTTATATCTTTACCAGGTCATGTGTTTCACTGAGGGGCCAAGGTCGATTGGATCGGGCAAGATCTCTCCCAGTCCCTGTATGGTGGGTGTCGGCGGTCACGGGTGCGCTGATCGGGGAAACTGTGTGCTTATAACAAGTGACACCAGGTTAGACGGTAGCGCGCACGAGGCCACGTGCCATTGTGTGCGCGGCACAGTGCGCAACGATACTTCGGGGGATCCATTACAATCCCCCCAAGATATGCCTAGTGGCCTCTGTACACTTGGGCGGCAAGTTCGCTAGTGACCGCCGTGGTTGTTACCACCTCCTCCGAGATTTACCTAAAAGCGTGACATACAGGAGCGACTCCAGTGCATTTATTCTCAAAAACCCCATCGCTACCGAAAATTACCGCCCAGGTGCTCTTAGCCAGTAAGAATCCGGAATACGAGGCGGACAAAATCCAAGAGGGCCACCGTAGTGAAAAAAGTCGTATGCCTTGAAAACCTTTCTACCTCAACGCAACGGCTCAATAAGTTCTACGAGCTATGTGCCTCGCCCATTGCCACTCCAGTTTACTAAGCCACTCAGCTACGATTTTGTCAGAAACTTGACTTCTCTGGATCCACTCATATAATTTGATCGCGTAGAGAAATATCTCACATAGCTTAGTCCATATATCACTGACTGACCTTGAGATTTTTTACGAGGCCTATACTGAGCAGCCACGTCTCTTTCATTTATTTTTACATATACTGTTAGCTGTTTCGTTTTAAAGTTATAATTTAAAATTGCACCCAAATTATAATCTTCTGTTTCTCACTAGATGGGGATATTAATAAGAAATCAAGTACAACGGAGGCAATATCCGGCTTAGGGCCAGCTGTGAGCGCCGCGAGTAAGTACTTCAAATAATATTTCCATTTAAAAACACAAAGCCTGTGGTTTTTTAACAAAATCACCTCATATATTATCAGGAGATTGCCATTTTTGGTTAATATGCTTGGCAGACTTTCCTTTTGTATGGATTTAATGGATTCTAAAGGGCGATAATGATGAACCCATGGTATATGTTGCTACAGCAAACAATATGCTCTAGCGCTGATACTCTGATAGGCCCATATGGCGATGTCACGAATATTAAGGTTAGTAAGAGAGAAGAAAAAAATGTTTATGTTTAAATAAATTCATAAAAACATATATAGGTGTCTCTAATAATAACCAAAAAAAAAATTGAATACATATTTTTGAATCACAATGACATTAGAGGTTAAAACATAAACACAGAACTGTCGATGGTGCGTTTCGTTTTATGGTTTATCCATAACCTATACATAGCCTATTAATGGCAATTTTGGGTTAAAGTTGCAATGCTTGCGGGAAGTATAAAACTATATGTAATAATATAAAATAAGATAATATATTTCTGTGCTAAATTTAATAGAAATATTATTGTGTATAGTGCAGGCAAATGCATCAATATCTAGGACTCATCTGCATCCAAAACTAACTTTCCGACAATCCGCTTTTGATTTTGCCGCCATTCTACAAAGCGTCATAATTATTTAATTCCTTCCTTCCTTCCTTCCATAATTAGTTATATAATTCCTAGTTTTAGATTACCTCCCCCCACGTGTAATGAAACTAACAATCCCTTTGTATAACATTAGTAGGGATTTCTTAGATGCCCTAAAATAATTATATTACAGTATTCATCAATAACTCTGTCTTTTCAGTCGCACAGTAGGGTATAAACAAACACATTATAATGTAATTGATTTTCATTGAAAAATTATGTATGTGTTTCCGGATCTAATATCTATTTAAAATGTATGCAGCATCTCACACAGTATGACGTTACAGAAATTTAATGCGTCTCCCTCATTTCATATTTACTGATGTGAGAAACTCATTAGTAAAGTGACACTTTCATTTCAGCGTCATTGTGCCATCAAGTATTCAGTAGTGATAAGAGCAAGACCGGCAAATTGACTTCACCTTTGTATCCAGCGCCGTACCCTCAGAAAACGCAATGTCATTATGACTTTCTTGCTCGAGGCAGGGAGCGAGTGAGACTGGTATTTGAAGACTTCAGCTTGCAGCGAATAACGGAAAATATAATCGAGTAAGTTTTGAGCTACCGGTACTTGCTTTACATTATTTATCTTTCTGTGCAATCCTTTGATGTTAGCCCATTCAATATTTAAGTGCTTTTAGTCCCAAAATAACTAAACTACTATTGCATTAACCTAATTAATTTGTCTAATATTTAGTCTGATGCCGAATTGGCTACGGGGCCGGCTTCTGAGAAAAGGCAATACAAATTATAAATTTCGTTATGTTTTTGGAGTGGCAATCAATAATCTTTAATCTACATAATTACTAATTTTTTTTACTTCTATTAAATGTTGTTTATTGTAATTTTAATGTATTATCTATATTTACATAACGGTAGTAAACGGGGACGGACTGAAAACCAGCGTTGGGCAGTGTTACGGCTATGATGCTCACTGTTTAACATTTTGCTGAGACCGCTCATTTTGCCACACTATACAAACAAATTTCAAACAATTTTATTTTGTGTTAAATTAGTGTGATAATAAGTGCTTTCTTTTTTTCTTTCTTTCTTTGCTTCAATCCACTTAGATTTAAGCATTGAATGGGCTATATATATTGGCTGATAATCAACAATTTTTTATGAATTAAGTAGTTATTGCAATTATATAGTGACATCACAGAACTACTTAATACCTTATAAAATATTCATTATCTAATAACTTAATGACACTGTAAACAAAACTACTAAATTCTAAACAGTAATTTTAAAAATTTGTAGCCTCTTCTGTAGGTTATAAAACAGAAAATATTAAGTACGTTCTTCTTCCAAATTCGATCCAACAATATAATAGCCTAGTATGAACAAAAAACAAAGCACTCCAAACGATATTGAATAAGCATATTTACTTTGTTACAGTTGCGAGAGTATGGATTCTCTAGACGTATTTTTGTATGTAGACGGTCGTCTCGAGAAGATGGCATCATTTTGCGGCAACGATATACCGAAGCCAATAATGTCGAATGGACCCAAGTTATCTATCGAGTTCCGTGGAATATACTCATCGAGACATAGCAGAGGGTTCAAGATATCATACTCCTTTGTTGAAGGTATTTTTTCTTTTTATCTTAATTTCATATATGTGGTCATGCTTTTTGTCATTGATATCAATCAATTTGTTCAAGTATACTTCTCTGTACTTTCGTTTTTCTGGCATTCTACTTTGCGTACTCATTTTGTTACTATTTACAAATAGTCTAGTATAAACACTTTGTTCATCATATTATTATAACAAAACTACCAGTCACAGAGGTTGATCTCCACAGTCTTTGAAGATACCAGATTGTTACAAAATGCGGTTAGAATAGGATAGCTCCAAGATAACATTAGTTTCAGTTTTAATACTAATTCTTTAGTTTTCCACAGTTTCAGCGTGTTTGAATACTTTCCGCATTTCCAAATCGTCATTTGCTCATCATGCTTGGTTTTACTTGGTTTACGTGTAATTACTCACATTTTCAGAATTTTAGAGTTTCATATATAGTGACGGTGCATTTGTGCTCGTTTTATTTTAAAATGAAAATCTTGAAGATCTAGCTATTATTTTTTTAAATGTTGCCTCACACTAGGATTTCTCCTGTGTCGTGGGTGCGTTTACAGACATGAATTTCACATACAATACACTCAGACCCGGAACACCTGCAGATCATACAAATATTTGTTCCGTGCGGGAATCGAACCCACGACCCGGAGCGCAGCAGCCGACTGTATCAACCACTCTACCAACCGTGAACCTATTGTACAAGTATTGTGTTTACTGACATGCAATATTATTATTTATGTCATCTTTATTAAGCTTGTTTGTATCTAGTATTTCAATGTAGGTATATATATTATAATAAGACTTACTTCAAATAATAACAAAGTTTTCTCTTCTCTAGAGAACTTCGCTGTTATTTGAAGTGAATAATGAAATCGTAAATTAATATCTAAAATGGGTTTCCATTTCCAAATTCTGAATTACAACGCCCAAATTCACGGACATCAAAAAACAAAAGTAAAAAGTTTTTGACTTTCAGATTACGGGATCGCGACGGGGAGCCAACTTTTAGAATTTCCATGTGCCTTCGTATTTAATAGCAGTGAGAGAGAAAGAGGAGTTGTGACGTCACCAAACCACCCTGGCCTCTATCCAAGAGACACAGAGTGCAATTATTTCTTCTACGGCAACGAAAACGAAAGAGTACATATACATTTCACTTATTTCGACGTCGAAGGTGTGGTCCCGTAAGTAATTTATTTGAAAGTTATTACTACTTATTAGGCTTAGAGAAGTGTTTTGTAAAGCGCATTTTGTCACTATCCGCATGTGGTTTGATAAGGGTAAGGTAATCTATGGTAACTTGCAATATTCATATCAGAATGACAAAATTGGTTTCTAGACTAAATCTGCCAAATCATCAAATGCAAAATGTTTGAACGCCCTAATCGTCTTCTAGTCTCTCACTCATTAGTATGTACTTTGAATACTTGTTATGGTGAGATATGTGTACATATGTACAAACATTTTCGTATAGAGATGGTGTAACCTTCTTTAGGAATTCATATGATTTACACATCTAATTCATCAATATTTACGGCCGAATATTCAAACGCCTGTTAATAATAAGGTCCCCGCCTTAAACATTTGAGCCACCCGATTTCCTACTGAAAACCGGTTTCTCGAATAGTTAAAGCGGGACTTATGGCATTTCTGTATTCGGTCGTTAGATGTGCAAATTGTATGAATATATTTGAAGCAGAATTAACTGACTTCTTATTTATAGGTATATAGTAAATATAGATAATTGTTATTATACACAACCGTGTGATGCTGGCTAAGAATAGCACCGCCCTATCTCATAGGTAGGTTTCGTTAAAGGCAACTAGCAGTACCCTTCGAGTATGGTTTCATTGTCATCCCACCTACCAAGCGTGGCAACTATGGCAAAATGAACCACATTACAAAAATACTAACCATTGTGGCTGCCTTTGTCTGCTTTTATCCAGCAGTGGTCGTCTTCCAGCTGAAATGGTATTCATTTAGATGTGTACCATATTTTAGATTTCAAAATAATTGATATTTGTACGACGTTTCCCTTACAGATGTCAGGTAGTATCAGCCAGTGATTACGTTCAATTCTATAGCCAGATGATTGAATCTCAAAGTCATAGGCACTGTGGTCATTTGAAGGAGCTACAAGTAACATCTGAAAAGAATTTCCTAAGAATCACTTTCAAATCCAACGACAGACTCGACGCCACAGGTTTTAAAGCAAACTACATCTTTCTGAGAGACTCTGAGATGCATAGTATTACAATGCCAAATTCAATTGACAAAGGTACGTATTATATGTATATAGTACAGTAACCTACCTTACGATAAAGTTCATTTGCAAGTCCATACTTTCAAAGACAGTTTGGTGGTCCTTAGGATCTGCCACTGTTGCAGATAATTGCAGTTTTTGGCTTGGGGAAATTTGCATACTATATGATAAATCTTACTTTTATGATAAATCTCAATAATCACAATAATAATCCCTAGTTTATTTAACTAATACATAATTTATAAGATACCTAAACAATAATTCAGGGTTGATTTCTTTTTACCTAGAAATAATTAAAGAGTTGTAAAATTGGCCCAAGTAAGTTTTAATTTGGGACTCGTTTCACAATTTTACTTCTGTCGTTATTTTTTGTAGCCTTGGACGTAGAATAGCTGAAATGTTTTAACAATGATGAATTGATAACCATATTAAACATTGCTTTATTATGGATCAATATAATAATACAAAAATACAAAAATCCACTCTGACGGCTATACTGTACAGCTTTCAGCTTGTAACTATAAAAAATTACATTTCAATGGAATAGTCATTTGTTAATCTTACTCTTCTATGAAACCGTTTTTAAATAATAACAGTTATGAAATAATTCCATAAGCTATACAGAATATCTAGTGTATTTATTGTACACGGTATGTGAACTCGGCTAAATCTATTTCTCGGGAACCTGTAATCTGATGACGTCCAGCCACAACCGCATATAATCAATCCATCTCTCCACTATAGCTTTTCAGTTTCATTTATATCTCGTCCTTTGTGCTCTCGTTCCTTTTACAATGAGGACGTGAGTGTGAATTTTCTTTCCGACCAACAAAAGAATTTTGAACGACCAAATCAAATTCGGTACCAGACTTTGGCTAGATTTTGGATGCGTGAAAATAAATTAGAAATTATTTCTAGACAGAAAAGTATAGAGATTTATTTGCATTAGATAAGAAGGTGAAACGTGGTTAATAATACATTAAAGACTAAGAACCCATCACAGCCACTGATTCTAAATAAAATCTCCTTAGCTATGGGTCAAAGGAAATGGTTTAGGAATACAGAATAATAATTGGTAAATGAATTGAGAAAAACCCTGGTTAATACAAAAAAATCCCTTGAATTTCGTACCCAATGATGATAAATGATGAGCAAACTAAGCTGAATAATTATATTAGGTACGAAACAGCAAAACAGATTTAAATAAGACCTTATTTACAACACGGTCAATTTAACATTGATACTGCTTTATCTGCAGTCATTTAAAATCATGTAGGCAAAATAATTTTATTACTTTTTATATCGTTTGGCAGTCAACACTAAATCTTTTAAAGGATATACGTATCAGTAAAATCAGTAGTATGTTTAGAATTCTCAAGTGAATTATTTGTTAAGGCTACATTTAGCAATACGATTAGTAATTAATAATTAATTTAACGATTGTTTCAGGTGCCTCGTGTTACACGACAAAACTCCTTTTATTTGTATGTTTGTTCGAAGTCATTTGGAACATCAGATAGTGAAATTAATGATGAATTTATATCGTCGAAGAGAAATTATGCAATAAAATATCTGTGCTACTATAAAATGTTTTGATTAAAATGACCACCATTAACATTAAATCATTTAAGCGCGTTTAGATGCTTTGGTACATGAGCAACATTTAAGGTATATGGTAACAGAAATCCTCCACCCTCATAGTAGATCCTCCTCTTATAATAATAGTAGATCTCTTCTAATAATATATACTAGTGGGGACATGATTCGATTCTCACGGCTAACTGTTTTTTATTTTCTACTTCTTATTAATAGTTTATAAGATTAAAGTTACGATCAGGGTTGACCCAAATCACGGTCTCGTCCTATCACATTCTCACCTACATAATTGGTGTACTGCCATCGGCCAAGTTTACATACAGTACAACGCTCCTTATTCCCTGCCAAGCTCACAAACGTGACGGTTCAAACGCAAACAATGAGTAACATACAAAAGTAAGGTCCAAAACGTTAAATGTACCCAGGTCACGTAAAGATCGAGAGATCAAAGTAACTTCACGATTTTAAGACCTCTCAACCAAATCAGTATGAATATTTCTCTGAGAGTTGAACTGAGAGAGCGAACCTTCAAGATAAGGGACAGAAACGGGTTACATTTACGATGAATTCCGTGTTGTATACGGATTTCATGTGCTATCCCGAATAAGAATAATGTACTAGTATCTACTCCAATAGATGTAAAAAAAGTTAACTAAGAGACTCTAAACCAAAGGTTGAAGCAACAGCATCCTTTCCGTGGAATAGTAGTCATTCTGCACTCACCAACATTTGCCAAGCGTGGTGAGTACTGGCAATTTCCTCCCAAAACGAAGACACGGTTGTGGAAGTCTGTGGGCAGGCTTTGGCTCAGCAGTGGACGTCATTTAGCTTATGTGATACATAAAGTTATACATAGAGTTACTTTTTAAGTATTAAAATTTACAAAGACTTTTGTCTACGACCCGCAAATTCTTTCTTTTGTTAGTTTCTTGCATGCTTCTCAGATAGATGTCGCCGGTTAACCAGGCACTTTGGCGAAGCTGGAAAATCCTTCAGATAGGTATAAATATTTAAAAATAAGCAACTGCAGTGCGGCGTGCCTTGCTGGACTCAAACCTTGACTTAGGGCGTTGCTAGGGGGCCCATTTCATTGGGAATATTTGAAACTACTGGCTTAGCATAGCCCGGTTCGAGCAAGGGTCAAATGGGGGCTGGAGGGTCCATCCGCACAATGATCTATCAAGTGTATATAGTACAGCCAATTGCAGTATGATTAGTCAAATTCAAGTATTGCTGAACTCTTCATGAACATTAATTAGATTACGGTTTACATATTTCTTTAAAAAACGAATTCCATGCATTTGATTGCATACCTTTGATGGCAAATACACATACTACTCGTATGTGGTATCTAAATGGATACTGTATGGTACATGATACATATATTTTTACAAAAGACTTACTTTCGCAAAAAGGTTTTTGTCTATCCTGCGACCTGTCATCATTTTCGGCCGAATGAAGTCCACTGCTGGACACAAGCCTCCCCCAAAGATCACGACAACGACCGATATGGGTGTGTTGTGGGATCATTGGGGGGTTTTGCCATAATCGCCACGCTTGGCAGACGGGTTGGCGATCGCAGTTGAGTTGTTAATGAAATCGAAGGACGCTGCTGCCCATCCTCCGGCTTATCCCTTAGTCGACTTTTACGACACCCATGGGAGGAGATGGGGTGGTGATATTCTGAGCCGGCACCACACGGCAAGACCTGTCATGCAATAAGACAATTGTTGGGCTACTGTAACAACTGTGCAATCATAACATAATTACAACTGTGCTTAAGTTACATGTGGTCTTTGGCTGATCTGGTAGACCTGGCAGACAATCGCAGTGTTTTGTGGATGTCGTAAAATGTAACTATGCTGGATTATATTAAGAGAATATGACAAAAATATTATAATATGCTTCAATCATTAATCCGCTAACTGTTCTTTGTAGTTGTTGATACAGAGGCAAAAATACCTCACACTAAAATTTCTCCTATATCATGGGGTCAGTTTACAGACATAAATCTCACACGCACAAACAGCCAGACCCGAAACGACTATCTGTAGGCCATACAAATATTTCTTCCATTCGGGCATCGAACTCGCTACACGTGGTGCAGAAAGTTATGTTAATGCGCCAAACGAAGTGAATAGACAAACATGATGAAACTATGAGGATTTCGCATTTCACGTTTGGATACGATCCTATGCAGAACAGGAAGATATTACCCGCAGTCACAACACATAGCAAATCCTATCAGTCACTGACCCATTATGTAGTATTGCAGGGAGACCTTTGCTCAGGAATGGGTCGATATAAGTTTGATGATTATCGCGCCATCTAGCGATCGTCGGATTCATCAAGGATAAGCTATAACTACAAAAATCATAAGAATGACATAAACTTTGATACTACAAGATTTCACGATGTTTGACCGTAACGATAAGTTCTAAAAGGTGAATCTTAAACAACAACAACAAAACACAACATGGTGAACAAAAAACAGCGATCGACATTCGAAAATTCTTGAAATAATTAGTGCCGCAAAATTTATTTTGTTTTGTGGATACGCGTTGGTGACGCGCAAATCAGGGTGGGCCAGTACATGAAGTACCTGGGGCTCACCCTAGGCAGTCGTTGGGGCTTCGAAGAGTACTTCGCATGCCTCGTCCCCCAAGTCAGGCATCCAGTGCTGCAGAAACAAACTTCACGGTCTGCAGCGCAGAGTGGCTATACGGATCGCACGGGGATACAGGACAGTGTCCTACGAGGCGTCAACTCTCCTAATACGCTTTCCGCCTATCGACATCCTGCTGCTGAGACAAGACAAGACAAGCTGAGGCGATTGGCTCGACGGCGTGCACTTGAGATGTGGCGACATCGCCTAAGGTTGTAGTTCACAACCAAGCGCGTCGTTGAGGTCATCCTGCCGCTCTTCTGATCCTGGCTCAGAAGGAGCGAGCGCATCACCTACCGACTGACGCAGGTTTCACCAGTCACGATTATTTTAGTGCGTATCTGCACAGAATAGGACGCGAGGTCATGGCACAGTGCCACCATTATGGAATCGACCAGTATACCGCAAAGCACACGTTCGAGGAATGCTCTGCGTGGGCTGCTGAGCAGCGGATTCTGGTCGACCTTGATGAGATGAAGATCTCTCTGCAGCAGTAGTGTCGGATATGTTAGCAGAGCATGAAAATTGGAACGCAGTGGTGTCCTTCTGTGAGAACATCATGCTGCAGAAGGAGATTGCAGAATGGGATTGGAAGAAGGCTGATCCTGCACGGAGAATGAAAAGAAGGTGCCGGTAACGTCGCTTTATGGCACACAGCACATAGTGAAGCTTCGGGGGAATCCTTTACAATTCCCTCGAGAGATGCCTAAAGGCGTGGCACCAATGGGTGGCTCTAGATGGAGATCGTTCGAGTTCCTAGAGCCTCCCTACGGTGCCGAAGATGATCACTCCGGTGGTTTTAGCCGGTAGGAGTCCGGCATGCCCCTTCGCCTTTTCCCGAGGCGAAGGAAGTACATAACGTATTTCCACCGGACCAATAAAAAAAAAAAAAAAAAGAGGGCGTCGCGGGTGTGAACATTGAGGAGTCTGCGTGCTCATACCAAGTGACCCCCGGGAAAACGGTGGCACGTACGTCGTCACGTGCCACTGTGTGCACAGCACACAGGTAGGCTTCTGGGGAATCCTTTACAATTCTCCCCGAGAAGTGCCTGGGGGGTGACCGCTTTACAGTCATCCCCTCCGAGATGTGCTTAAAGGCATGGCATTATGGACGGCTCTAGTGTGATCCTACGAGGACCTGGAGCCTCCTTCGGTGCCGAAGATGACCGTTCTAGTGGTTTTAGCCGGTAGGAGTCCAGCATATCCCTTCGCCCTTCATAATAAAAAAAAGGATTTCTCTTTTGTCGTTGATACAGTTGACAGATACATCTCTTATACACCAATACCCAATCCCACTCCAAACTGGACCAGTTTGTTTCGTGCGGGAGTCGAACCTGCAACACGTAGTGCAGAAAGCCAAGGGCAACAACGGCGCCAAACGTGCCGTCAAGTTAAAGTCAGTATTCTCGGCCTTTTTAAAAAAAAATATAAGGTCACATGCTATTAACTATGAATTGGCTTTAAAACAAATGCCGGAAACTTTGTAGGCCAGCGCATAGACTTTAAAGTTGGCTTATAATTATATTGGACATTTTGAGTAACGTCGGACTTAGGATTTATGCATAATGGAAGCGGTGGAACGTGCGCGTGGGAATCTATTATTTGTTAGCATTGGCGGGGTAGATGAACTGTTACGAATCTCCGCCAGAAATATGTATAGAATTTTCTTTTAACTGCCATTGAGGGAGACAGTTGTTAATAGAAGTTGGAAATAGGAAGCAGAGGATTAGAGTGGGTCAGTACACCAGTGAAGACGCAAGCACGTCATACGGCGTCGCTCAAGGAAGTGTATTGGGACCTACACTGTTCCTTATTTACGTCAATGAACTCTGTAACATAAATGTTGCAAGCGCACAAGTCTTCTCTTATGCGGATGATACTGCTCTAGTCTACACTGGTGATACTTGGCAGAATGTTAAACTTAGCACTGCGACAGGCTTGGCTAAAGTCGCCAAGTGGTTAACAATTAATTTGCTTACATTAAACGTTACAAAAATAAATTACATTTGCTTCAGTGTCTGCCAACGTACGCAACCAGAGGAAGATTGTAATGTTAAAATTCATACTTGCAATAACGATAATCGCAATAGTTGTGGCTGCTCAACAATCAACAAAGTATCTCATATCAAGTACCTAGGTATTATCGTGGACCAGAGACTATCATGGTACCCATACATTGAGCAGGTTGCCAATAGAGTCAAGAAATAAAGCTGCATGTTTAGGATCCTTAGATATGTCGTTCCTAAGACTGCCGGAAATCGTTCAGGCCATCAAAAAGATTTCCTTAAGATGATCTATGTTGCACTAGTCCAGTCAGTACTTTCTTATTGTATACCTGTCTGGGGTGGTGCAGCCAAAACAAAATTTCTAGCGACGGAAAGGGCACAATGCGCTCTTATCAAGTGCCTGTCCTTTAAAAAAATAGACACGCTACTGAAGACCTTATTTCGACTTAGTGACTTGCTCTCAGTCAGCAAACTTTACATCACACTAATTATATTAAAAAAACATAAGTCTCTTTCCTATGATGCTTGCATACTGACAAAGAGAAATAAATATATTATATTAAATATCCCTAGGACAAGGACTTTGCTTGCCAGCACGTAATTTAGTACACGATCTGCTGGGCTACATAATAAAATCAATAAATACATCTACATTTATCCCACTACCTACTATGATAGTAAAAAAAAATTGAATGTATTCAAACGCTTACCTACTACTAATGACACCGAAACACTTCTGAAACCTTGACACATACTCACCTTCACACTCATGTACTCTCAGTCACTCCTACAGACTAAACTTTCAGTCACATACTACTCACACACATACTTACACTCACTCATACACACATTTGATTCAATTTAATTCACTGTTAATGCATATAGTTTAGCAGAAAAAATATACTTTTTGCGTTTAATATAACACTATTGCTATGGAAGAGCGGGCTCACCTCATATAGGCACTACCCGCCTAAAAGGATCCAATCAAAAAACTTTTGTTTATACCTATACCTGTTTTACCAATAAACAATGTTTCATGTTTCAAACTATGTTTCATGCTAGAGTTATTAAAAATTAAATAATGTAAGACATTGGGTTCCAAAACAGCTGGCACGCCGGTTGTGGCAAGGGCTTGACGAATAATGTCGTTAATATTGGCATGCCGTGCTATGCGACCTGCGCTTTTACTGCAAGTTAATCCATGGTGTACGAGGGGGTCGACAACTTCACCATAGTGACACCGATGAGGAGCAATACAAGGAGCACCTAAACGTAGGCACGCAGCGAGCCGAAAAATGTTGTCGTCCAACATAGCGCCTATGTTAAATGACGGGAGTGCCTGAAGCCAGAGCCCTGACTTCCATTCACCCACAGCAAGTAAATACTTGTAGTACTACTGGGTGAGACGTATTTACGTACATTGTGGACAAACTAATGAATTAATTCCATACTAAACTGCAGAGTGGCTCGTCCCATTGTCTCTGGGAAGAAGGATTGACGGGCAAATCCGGGCAAGTCATTTTCTAAGCGTTCACAGCATCAATCAAGCACGGTACCTCAAAATCAACCAGTGTGAGATGTAAGCTTTTCCTGGTTAATTTCTCAGTACTATGGACCGTAGACAGGAATGCAAAACTTAAACTTAAACTAGAAAATTTGCGGGCGTCGAAGCCACCCATGCCAATGGGCAGTGAGGCTTATGGACAAAAACCTCGGTCGTCCAGAGCCACTTTTAAAACTGAAGTTAATGTATTTCGTATAATTTTATCTACCAAAAATTGTGTCTCTTCCATATATGGGAAGATCGGAGGTTATATATAAATATTGGGCCACAACAGAAGTATCTAATTAAAGTAAAAGCCGAATGTAAGTAAATTTTGAAAAGTCTTTCCGAAATATGTCTGTCTCATACCTCTCTGTAATGGAATTGCCCCCGTACGCTGTTTCTGTACTCAGACTGACATGGTGGCGTTTCATATAAACACTTCACAAATTCGATAAATCGGTAGTCGATGGGGCAACGCTGCTGAGATTGCAGCACTACTAGGTTTCGAGCTTTATGTATTCCGCAGCATATGGATGTGGTCTATGGTACTAAAACCTTTTCGGAAATCGGTTTGTTCAAGAGGCTGGACGTCATCAAACCTGCGCTCGAGACGATTCGTGATGACCTTTGAAACAGCTTATAAACATGGTTCAGAAGCGAGATGGGTCTATTATTCTCCTATAGGGTGTTATTACCCTTTTTGAAGAAGAGCACCACCTCGCCTTTGTGCCATACTTCCGGCATTGTGCCCTCGAGTAAGACGGAATTGAATAGCTTCTGAAGAATCGGTGTTCCACCCGTTTTTAGAAGCTCTGTAGTAATTCCGTCACCACCCAGCCTTGTTATTTTTAAGCTGTTTCAAAGCCATCCTGACCTCATGCAGGCTGATGTCCGGGATATCTTCGGTATAGTGCCGGGTCAATTTAACTCGCGGGTCTTTGTCAGAGCCAATGGTAGGTATAGTTACCGGGGTGTATAGCTGTCGTTAAAAGTTTTCAATCTCTCTCAAACCATCTGGCTTAGTCGACGCTACACTGCTGTCCTTGGTCTTCAGCTTCATAATATGACTTTGCCCAATATACATCACATTATATTATAACGATCCATAAATATTACGTTTAATTGTTTATTATGTGTATCTATTTAAGTTTCGTGTGGTTCCCGGTAAAAAATAGACCACTCGTCTCCACCGATGAGTGTCGTAAAAGGCGATTAAGGGTTGATATGAAAAGGATGGGCAGCACCATTCTCTCGTGTGCTAATAACAAATTACCTACTGCTATCTACCTACTGCGATCAGCAATCCGTCTGCCAAGCGGTGGTGGTTATGGCAATATCCCCTATGAGCACTCATTGTAGTGATCTTTTGGACGCCTGTGTAGGACTGGATATTGTTTTGTATGAGGCAACAAGGTGTCTATTCATATTTATGAATAATAATTCTGTGTGGTATCCAGATTAAGAGTATGGCACCACTCCATATCCACCCGTGGATGTCGTAAAAGGCAACTAAGGGACTCTAAGCCAAAAATATGGGTAGCAGAGTTCCTTCTGTGGAACAGGAGTCATTCTGCGCTCACGAACATGTCTGCCAAGCGTTGTCTGTACTAGCAAATTTCCGCCAAAATGGCAATACACGGCATCTAATCGGTCAAATCACTGTTATCTTACCTAAATAATGAATAAATGAAGACAAAAATAAAGATGAATGAATATTCAACGCTATGACGTATCCCTTTTCCAACAGAATTTAATTTAAAAAATCTCTTTCTATCCATTATCGAATTTGGAGCATGAAATTCGTCGAAAGTCTTCGTTACAAGTAATAAACTTTTCGAGGGTAAGAAAACATTGATAATTAATTTAACTTTGAAGGAAATTAAAAAGCGTTGGTGGGACTAGATATGTTCTACATGGCCCCTATCAATATATAAAGAATAGACCACACCTCTCCACCCGTGGGTGTAGTAAAAAGCGACTAAGCGTTGATATCAAGAGGATGAGCTAATAACAACATACTGCGTTCACCAATCCGCCTGTCAAGCGTGGTGATCAGGGCAAAGATCCGCTCGTTGTAGTGATCGTTGAAGTGAAGTCGTGAAGGTCAGTGTTCAGCAGTAGACGTTTGCGGACTGATGTGTGTGGGGACTAGATGTAGAATTTGGAGGGCCGGGTGCAACTTGGGAGAGATCAATTTCCACCGGCAGCAAGTCGGGGAAAACTGATACATATTCAAATTATCATCATATCAGCCAAAGGACGTCCACTGCTGAACAAAGGCCTAAAAGAATTTTTTATTGAGATATACTAAACTTAATTCTTACCGTTGATATGGACTTCCTTAGTTAAGACACCGCTGACTAGGGAGGGAAATATTGTTAGAAAGCCTAGATCTAACGGTTTCAAAGCGCCGACACGCATTGCGCAAGCGAGACCATTAGTGTTCTTCCCGTCTCCCTATGAATCTTTACCTACCGTAGCACCTTTAGCCAGCAGTTGAACAGTTACAAGCTGATATTATTATATTATTGTTGACAAAGAATGAATTGTCTTATCACTTTAACTAATGCCACTTTTATACATCTGCAGTCTTTAGCACGGTGACTGCCTAATGCACCGTGTGATCAACATTTTTAGTAACTAGTAACGAGTCGAGTAGACATTTAGACGATTCAATCCCTTAATATTAATGACTTCACAAAATCCTCTAATGACCGTTATCGCCCTAGATTTTTCCAAATGCTGGCCACCAGTAATTTAATTAATACAAAAGTATGTAAAGGCTATAATATCTATTAAACAATAAAGACTTAGGCTTAGAATAACTTCACACCAGCGACTGTTAACTCCAGAAAAATGAATCTTGTTGTTGATTTAAAATATCTAGGGTACAAGATCACAGTATGCAATCATGATTATACGTGACGTGACGAGACGTGATACAACTGCAATATCGCTCCAAATTGCTCTACTAATCGCTCACTCATGGCCAAAAATGTCACTTAGCGATAATAGTTCAAATATAATGCGAACCTTTAGACCGCCAGCTGCTCGAGAACTGAGCCACACGATAATAATTTATGAAGGCGACGGACCGCGTTTATCGGACGAAAGGACTGAAGGATTCACTTTCTGGATTGTTTACACTCTACCGTGATGTGGGTGAAACTACGTCTAAGCGGTTTAGTTCTGAACATTCGCCAGCGAATGTAACCGCAAATTGTTGCGCATAAGAAAACGCTTTTGTCTCACCGTGTTGTAAGGGTTGGATACTTACTTCGATCGGTTCAAAGAGGTCCTATACAAACTGCATGTTTGAAGATGAATGAAGTTTTGAACATCGAGTGTCCAAATATTTACCGCAGTTTAGACATGTTTAAGTAACTATAGAAGAGCAAACAACGGTGTACCCCTGTTATGTATTACGAAGTTGATTTTTCGTCATATATCAGGCTGTAAGGGCCTACTAATAACCGCTAGAATTTGTGGGCATAGCGAATATTGCCCTATTGGCAGACTGGCTATGCGGTATTTTGTTCTAGGATGAGCAACCCGATTCTCCGGTGTGCTACCTAACAGATGCTGGTGCGCATCTTCTGGACAAAAGGTCTGAATCACCATACATCAAATACAGGTTTGCCTGTTTTTTGCTGTACATTTATGCCACGGGTTTTTCTCCAGTCTTAAAATACAAACAATAAATATTTTATTTTTCTTTGGCTCTACGACGTGCTATCAAAAGATGTACCTAGCCTGTATTACTTTTTTGCTATTTCATTCTTTCTTTTCATGTGGTTAGGGGCCGATCTTGTGTCAGGGCAACTAAAGGCCTCCAAATTTACTCAACGACTGTCGTCTGATGATAACAACTAAGACAATCGATTTTTGTATCCTCCGAAGCACGGAGATGACAAGTCCAAATACGATTATGTGGTCCCATCCATAGACTAATCACGGCAAATATTACTTAGCCTCACCGATTCTTTTACCAACCAGTGAGTACAACTGGCTATGAGTGCCTTTTTGGTTTCATCATCATCATCATATCAGCTGTTTATACGTCTACTGCTGAACAAAGGCGTCTCCCATAGATTTCCACAATTGTGTCGTTATTTTGGGAGGTATTTGCCATCACTCACCACGCTTAGCAGGTGGGTTGAAGAGCACATTATGGCTACTGTTCTACAGAAGGGATGCTGCTGACCATTACTCTGGTTTAGAGTTCCTTAGTCGCCTTGTACTACATCCAACGGGAGGAGATGGAGTGGTGCTATATTCTTAATCCATACACCACACGGAACACTGGCTTTTTCGTTTATCGTTAGTTAAATAATATCCAAAATATTTTGCGGTAAATGCCGTACGCTTAAGTCTTTGTTGATTAATAATTAGTGCGTTGCGGTCGGATTTGTGGTGAGCCGTCACGAATATCCACATTGTGGACCAGTTATCGGAACACCACAATATTCATGACTATGCAGCCACTGTAAAATAAACACACTGCGTGATAGCATGCAGAATACGAATTTGCAATGTCACAATCCAATTATTCACATCTCTAAAAGAGAAACGAATTTTTATTTTTTAGTTCTGGCTTAGAATAATAACCTCTTTTTACTACGGCGGTGGAATCCCTCATTCAATTTCACCGCCCTGGGGAAAGCTGGGGGGAGTTCCAGACTCTTATTGTTTATAACTGTCTGGGCGATCATCTTCGGCACCGAAGAGGGCCTCCAGGTTCTCGAGAACGCACCGGTACCAACCATTGAAGCCACGCCTTTAGGCATATCTCAGAGTCAGCACACCTTAAACATTCACCTCGATTTTAAAATGGTCATCCTTCTAGCGGAGGAAGGACCACCACCCTAGGCACATGTTGGGGGGATTGTATACAAACCTCGCTGAAAGCTGTGCTACGTACACAACGGTAGGTGTAATCGAGCGCGCCGTATTCTTCCGATAGCCCGGTATGAGCATGCAGATTCCATAATCTATGCGCTCGTGTAAACACTCACAAGGATCTCTCACAGGACGAGCCGTTGCAAACGCGTACCCTACACACTATTCATGTGTGCGTAAGTAACGTATGTTTACTTTCGCTGTCACACACAAGCGCATTGTAGTAATAGTTAGCCAATTTCATCACATTTCAAATCATCACTATTAATACTTTTCGGGAGTAGCATTGACAAGTTAACGACGTAGCACTTAGGGAA
This sequence comes from Diloba caeruleocephala, assembly GCA_947459985.1. Lineage (NCBI taxonomy): Eukaryota > Metazoa > Arthropoda > Insecta > Lepidoptera > Noctuidae > Diloba > Diloba caeruleocephala. The sequence goes on along the minus strand of OX381617.1, from coordinate 8,477,770 downwards.
TGGTGTCATATTTTCGTCGTTCAAAGTATTACGCATTGCGTATGACGACTATCTTTCTTGATATTTAAGTAAGAGCATTGGTTTATCATTCATTATCATTTCAGCCTAAAGATCGCCACAACGATCGGTTGGAGTATGTTGTGTGCTCTTTGGGGGGGTTTTGCCATAATCGGCATGCTTGGCTGGGCTTGGGTTGGCGATCACAAATGAGTTGTTAATGTACTCGAAGGACGCTGCTGCCCATCCTCTGGCTAATCCCATAGACGCCTTTTACGACACCCGTGGGGTGAGCTGGGTTGGTGCTATTCGTAGGGTACGGATATTGGTTAGTATAACAAAAAATAATTCCAGAGACAAATAGCGTCATGTATTATGTACTAGTACTCCCATACTACCGAACTACCATACGTAATTACTAAACTGTTCGATTTTTGCAAATGGTTGTGTTGCCGTTATTTTAGCAACTGTAGTTGATTTATAGATAGCAGCGAGAAAGCTAAATAGGCAATCGTTACTTCTTGTCAATTCCACTCTCGTCTCCATTGGTATAAAATAGAGTAACATCAGGGTAAATGCAGCGCGTTGACATATGATGACACATAATCTTCAAAGTCAAAGTCAAAATCAAATATTTTTTATTTACTGGCACTTATGAAACGTCAGAATTTAAATTGCTCGGTTCCAATTAGTTGATCCTATGGAGAAGAACCGGCAAGAAACTATACTATAACTATAACTATACTCTTAACGCGATTACCAATTTATACATCTATATAGTACAAATAAATAAAATTGAAGTGTCTGATTGTAATGTCAAAATAACAGATTTTTACTAAATGCATATGAAAGTATATCATCATATCGGCCATTTATACGTCCAGTGCTGAACAAGGGCCTCTCCCATAGATTTTCACAACTGTGTCATCATTTTGGGGGGTATTTGCCAATACTCACCACGCTTGGCAGGCGGGTTGGTGAGCGCGGTATGGTTAGCTTTTCACAGAAGGGACGCTGCTGCCCATCCCTCTGGTCCCTGGTCCTGATTCCCTTAGTCACCTTTTACGACATCCACGGGAGGAGATGGAGTGGTGCTATATTCTAAATCCGGACACCACACGGACAATGACATGAAAGTAAATATGGTACTTATAAAAAAAAAAAAACTGCCTGTTTGTTCCAGCTAATCACACTATATCATCAATCAATTACAATCTGCGTAAAAAAAATTCAATCCCATGAAAGCCAATATATATATATACTCTATGTCAACTGTCTATGCCAGAGTAATCTAAACGATTTTGAAATAATCCGAGTACTTTTAAATTATATGGCGGGTCAAACCGCAGGGTAAAGCTAGTCTTTAAAATAAGTAATTGGGTGTCTCCGCATAAATTCCATGTTTTTTCCGTTTTTTATTGTAAACTTGCCGGAACTGACGAACCGATTTTGATGAAATTTAGTAGATGGAGCGGGTCGGGATTTCTGCTACAGTGTAAGCCTACAATCAGAAATAGATTTGTATAATATCCTTACGAATCACAAATAAAATGAAAATGATGTTATATTCAGCCAGACCTTAAGGTAATACGTTCATTTATAACATTAATAAAAATGTTTGGTTTCCATTTAAGTAGAAATATTTCCCGAGATAAATTAATTTTGTAAATTTCATTACTTTTACGAGTTTTATGTCCGTGGCTTCACTCTCAATTTTCTTTTCCGTCGTTTATTTTTCATCTTGTCATAAAACAAAACCTACATAATACCCGGTTCTTGTCATTTTGATAACTCATAAACATTTATTATAAACTCATGAAGCGAATCTTGGATTTAAGCCGTTAAGATAATGTAATAATATTCACTAAGTGTATATTTGTTTGAAATATTAAACGTAGGTTATCTAACCATTCGAAAATATAAACTTCGTTATTTTAATTTTAGGTTTTATGGTCGTTCGATATTTAAGTTATCAATGATTTGAATACTGTCATTTTATCCGTAGGGTATTTTGATTTTCAACGATCAAATATGTACCCATCGGAAGTCTAGATTACCAGGCGCTCGTATTGTTTATGAATGTACCAATTCCATAAGCGAGCAACTTTTTCATAAGTATGTTTTTATCGTGATATAGCTGGAAAACAATGTACGAGGACTGCATGAGACGGGAAACAATGGCCTATTCATGAGAATATAATAGATATCGTCCATTTATTCATTATTGTTCCGCGTGTATCAATCACCTTTCCTTTGTTTTCTGTTAACGGTTATGAAGTGTGTTAGATCCAAATCACTTATTATGATGTCTCTCTGCACGGATTAATATAGTAAGCTGTACCTAGTTTCTTAATAAGCTTACGCGGGGAGGTAGGTCCTATATGCAGAGGCCTCTTAGGGAGTTTTAATCTAAAATAGTTTTAAGCTAGTATAATTTTACTGGACACTCAACGAAGCCTCTCCATGGCTGTATTGTACAATCCGTAAATCTATTATATAAGATGAAACTGTTATGATGAATTAGCTTGTTATATGGGATGAAAACATAAATAATAAACGAGAACAATATATATAATAGATACGTATTTGTATCAATATTTGATGGTTACTCGCCACTCACAAGATAGGCCCCCTCATAAAAAGCAACCAGCATGAGTAATTTGCGATATTGAGAGATGCGACATCGGTTTTACCTTCGCGGTAATCCTTTACGAAACTGGGTCGGAAATGAGGAGAGACGTAGAAGATCTAAAGTCACCGATATAGATGAAATGATCACGCTGAGGAGACGACACACGTAGACGAGGAAGCATGTAACCAGTTGTTATGGAAATCTATGAGGGAGCCGTTTTTCAGTAGTGAATTTCCATTGACTGGATATGATGGTGATGATGCATTGCTAAAAAATGTAATTAACAAAACCAGGCCAATTTTTACTAGTAAAAACATCGTTTTACTTTAGAACCTTGAATGCTTCTTACTTTTCTCAAACACTTAGCTAAGGCTTTATTGCCTAGTATCACATTATAAGCGTTCACCATATCTCAGCATATAAATCAGGATATTCCTGTGCAAAACATTATTCCCGATTGTTTTAAATGGTAAAGAAAGTCAAGAAAATGGGAAGTAAATAATGAAAGAATAAAATATTTCAACCGTCGCTGATCTTTGGGTCAGACTCAACGATTTAACCAAATTTTTGCTGTTACTACCAGTGTTATAACTGTTATTTAAAGGACTTTCCTTTAAATAACAGTTATGACACTGGTAGTAAACTGTTTTGTTTGCATTGTGCATGTAAGGATAATATTTTACATTACATAAATATAAATAGAATCATTTATTTAGTAATTAAGTCTTAACAGACACTTTTAATCGTCATATGCAATTCAAATCATTTCCGTGTTGTGCCTTTCCTGCCAAAAGTTAGCCCCTATTTTTTTTACCGTAAAGTAGTGTGCCTCCAGGAGCATTGGATAGGCAGCTTTAGGTAGAAGTTTTCAACCAAGCACGCAGTCAAGGCTGCCTTATCACTCTTCTAAATGTGGCTCAAACGCAGCGAATGCATCAGTACTACCTGACGTGCGTATTCACCAATCATGGTTGTCCCAGTGCGTACCTGCAGAGGATAGGATGCGACGTCACGGCACAGTATCACCATCGTGAAAGCAACCAGGATACTGTACAGCTCTCAAGGAATCCCCTGCGTGGGTTGCCAAGCGCCGGATCCTGGTCGATTGGATCAGGAAAAATCTCTCTCTGCCAGCAGTCATGTTGGCTATGCTGGAAGAACATAAAAAATAGAGTGCTGTTACCCCAGCACTCTATTTTTTATGGTTTTTATCTATATTACCACTCCTAGCCCAGGATTAACATGCCTGAGCGCCCTGCTGTCACTATATAGTGGGGGCCTCAGGGTCACGGTCGCGTAGATTAGGGGTCTTCGTGCTCATACCGAGGGACCTTCAGGATAATGGCAGCGCGCACGTGGCTGCGTGTTTTACAATCCCTTTGGCGTTGTAACCTTCTTTCAGTTTCCTCCCCTCTACTAGATCTGCTAGAGGAGGTCATGGTACATATCTTCCCATAGATATCGTAAAAGGCGACTAAGGGAGTTTAAACCAGAGGGATGGGCAGCAGCGTCACTTCTGTGAAACAACAGCCATTCTGCGCTCACGTTGACGACACAGTTATGGAAATTTATGGAGGAGGCCTTTGTTCAGCAGTGGAGGCTCTTTGGCTAGTATAATGATGGTGAGTTTCTTTTCAATAACTAAACTATTCCAAAATATGTTGATCTATAAAATATAAAAACTGAAAGAGCATGGTCTTCCTACAAGTACGTGTCTAATGGACTGGGTACAAGTAAAGTACACACCTACATTACTAGACTCGTTAGTTGAAGATATCGCGAGTGCATTCCACATAGTATCTTATTCTGCTAGCTAGTATATGATTAATATTATCGTGTAACGATACAAAATAAAACACAAATCGTTAGAAATACTGTTATCGTCGTATTGTTAGTCAATAGTCATAGATTTTATTTCGAATAAACCAAAAACCGTCAGAATTCATGTTGCACTTTTGCACTGTTGCACTTAGTTGCTCCTATGGAGAAGAGCCATGAAACTCCATGGATACTCTTTTGAAATAATAAAGGATAGATTTAGATTGATACAAATTATGGTAAATGATATAAGTAATGAGCAGAATGTAAAATGTGTGTGATTTATGTCAATCCGCAAGTTTCAGCAAGACTTGATGGATTATCATGTTGGTGTTTGAATGTGAATTTTCTTCTAAATAATCATCATCGGAATTATCGTCGACCGCGTCGTCCCTTAGCATCAAATTAGTGGTAAAACGCAACACTATTAAACAATTATAATAAAAATACTTTGAAACTGATTTAATAGCGTACATATATTAGTATTGTACTTGTCAAATAAATTCTAGATTTAATATTACGTTTTAGGCAACCTCTCAAAACGAATTACTTGACAAATACGAGATTTAAAAAGTTGACTATAAATTAATTTGGTCGCTAGCAGGCAAAACAAATTACGAGTATATCCCTTTCTTTAATGTTTAGAAAATAAAGACAACGTTGTTAAGCTTGAATGTATAATTTCATTTCGTAATGGAGTACTTTTTATTTTTCTGGAACAGTTGAAGGATTTTTATTTTACAACTAGCTGGGCTAGCGTGTCCCAGCTAGTTGTAAAATTTAAAAGAAATGAGACTATTTATAAATAATTTAGAGTACTTGGGCTTATACCTTTGATATAGAGTGTATATATATTGGATTTCATAGGTTTTAATGTTTTTGCGCGGAACCCTAATTATTTTTCTCACATAAAAGTAGCCTAAGTTTTCCTCATAACATCAATCCCGTAGAAATCGGTCCAGCCGTTTGGGAGATTAGTGGGAGCAAAAAGAAAGACAGACAGACCGACAGATAGACAGACAGACAAAAAAAACAGTATTCAATCAGTTTTTTTGTTGCAGGTACCGTATACACTTTCATATGCATTTAGTAAAAAGCTGTTATTTTGACATTACTAACAGACACTTCAATTTTATTTACTTGTATAGATATGGTCAAGGCCTGTTCTCATACAGAGGACGAACGAATATTGATCATCACGATTTCTGATCATTGGATTCAGATTTCCTCACAATTTTACCTAGATTCCTTACATTAACTAAGAAACATGATATTGAATATGTCACATTGGCAAACGGCAGGTTTTGAAACGGCAACTTAGAGCGTATTTCTTGTTTTGCATCCTGACTAATCCAGCTACTCTTTTCAGATCATCTGAGTGTTTAGTTTGGGTATATCTTCATCATTCACTACGTTTGCCCCTTTGCGGTCGAAGTACTCTCGTAACTATCTTCTCCTTTTCCTCCTCCTTTGATAAATTTGACCTGTGTGATCAGGTCCAGTTACATCAGTAGAATATATGATTTGGCGGTCGTAGTTCATGATATGATTTAAATTTTCAGTATATCTTCAAAAATATATAAAATATTATAGAAACAATAACGGGTCTCGTTAATCCGTGTGGTGTCCGGATGAAGAATACAGCACTACTCCATCTCCCGTTGGATGCCGTAAAAGCCGACTAACGGACTCTAAACCTGAGGGACGAGCAGCAGCGGAACCCCCCCTTCTGTGGAACAGGACATATACTGCGCTCACCAACCCGCCTGCCAAACGTGGTGAGTATTGGCATGTACTCCCCAAAATGACAACACGATTGTGGAAATCTTTGGAGGAGGCCTTTGTTCAGCAGTGGACATATAAATGGCTGATATGATATGATGAACAGTTCTCGTTGCTAATTAGTTCCGTGATTCTCAAACAGAGCTATAAGAATTCGTAGCGGTAAAATAGGGCTATTTTACAGGTACAAATTCTTTAACTTTTCATTTTCATGTATTAATTAGTAGCATCGATGATACAATTTACGGACAGCGATGATCTTTGTCCTTCTTTACGGTCCCTGAGTACACTAAGAGTTCTGACTAAACTTTAAAATGGAACCTCTTCTATAAAGAACTATTGGACTAATAACTATAATAATTTGTATTTATTTATAAGAAGTTTACACGGGACTTGTTAATACAGAAACATACATGCTCTTCTAAGGTACTCGAGACGTTTTAATGGGCATAAGCTACGAAGGGAACGCATACACAAGTATCAAGTAATAATCTCAGTTTTGCATACCACTCGATTTAATCGATTAGAGTATTCGATGTTTGCGCAACACTCGATCATTGTTTGAGAGCATTCAGGTTACATCTTCGTATCGCGTTCAATCCGATTCGCACACAGTTCCCATGTTATATGGAATTAATACCTCGTTGACATAATTCCGCACTGTGAGAGAGCTTAATCTGATATTATGACGTAATATATGTATTTTATACATGCAGAAACGTGTAACCTAACTGGGACAAGCTTTAATAAAGCAGTTTAATATTATAAGACCGATATTGGTTGTGGAAAAACATGGGCTGAAAAATAGGTTTATTTTAATGGCCCTATTAAAATAATCCACCTATTTGTCATCCCATGTTTTTGTTGTGAGAATGAGACAAATAATTTATATTCTTGTTTTAAAATTAATTTAATTCATTTAATTTAAGTTCACTGACAATATTGTAAGAAAAAAGAAAGAAAGCCAGATTTATTTGATCACAACACAGAGACACAAAATAAAACAGAGCAACAGATACAGAACAAAAAATTAAAAAGAGCAAACCGTTAAAACTACAATAAACCTATGTAGGTAGGTGATATACCTTGAATACATATAAATGATATGTGTTTCACGGTTGGACCAAATAGGAGTCCAGATGAGCTTCATGCCAGACACAAGTGCCAGACGCTGGTTTTCATCTGGAACCTAATGTACGCCACGGATGTCAATGTCGTGTTTGACTTATTTTGAATATGTGCAGTAATGGTGTGTAATGCCAATGAATGTTATAATGTGTAATGAGTACTACAATAATAAATAAGAAATTAAGTAGAATTGTTAAAATTATCATACAAATACGCATTTCACAATATTAAGACCAATGTTTTTCAGATTATAATTTATGTAATGTATACCCTCGCAAACAATTCTGTCATATTCAATTGTACAATTTACCCTATTAGGATCACTCCGTTATTCGTTCGTAGATTCATCGGAATATTTTTGCGCCTGTTTTTCTTTTTAGGAAGTATAGTTACTGCCATTGCATCGGCTTGAAAGTAAAAGTATTTATTGTTGAACAGCATTTATAGCAAGTGTAAAAAAGCAATGGGATCTGGAATAAGGACTATATATACGACCGTTAAAAAAAAAAACGATACGTTTGGCGCACCGGCCAATCAATCGCTGGGATTTCTACACTACGTGTCGCGGGTTCGATCTCGCACGGAACGGATTTTTTATGGTCTACATAGATACTAGATGTTCCATCGGGTGTTTCTTCATGTTACTTTTGTATCTGAAAATTGGACCACATGAGATATATCCAGTAAGGGATTACTGGTCAAATATACAAAAGTGAGATAGCCCGCTGAATTGTTGTAACGTCATCATTTCGGCCGAATGAAGTCCACTGCTGGACGCAGGCCTCCCCCAAAGATCTCCACAACGACCTATATGGGTGTGTTGTGTGCTCATTGGGGGGTTTTGCCATAATCGCCACGCTTAGCAGACGGGTTAGCGATCGCAGTTGAGTTGTTAATGTACTCGAAGGACGCTGCTGCCCATCCTCCGGCTAATCCCTTAGTCGACTTTTACGACACCCACGGGAGGAAATGGGGTGGTGATATTCTGAGACGGCACCACACGGCAACGCATCGACTTTTATTTCTTATGTCAAAAAGTGTACATTGTTATTTTAAGTGTATATCTGTTATTGACGTAAAAATTAGTGTGTATATCTTTTATTGACGTAAACACTAGTCATTGTAGTTATAGTTATTTTATTGTCTATGGTTTGTTTACGAAGTTAACGTGTGGTTTTAAAATATGTATTTCTTCCAGTGGGAGTCATTAAAGGTGGGCAATGGGAGAATGGAATGGGGTATGTTTTTGTACCCATCTGTAATGCGAGAACTTGGCTACTCGCGTCGCTTAAAATTCAGCAATCGCTATATTAAGGGTTCTAAAAAGAAGCGGGCAATTGATAATGAACATACGAACAATTTTACCAGAAGCAGAACCTCATTATAGTCAAAGAAAATCTAAATAAGATAGGATTAAGAAACATATCCCTTTTAAATCATCCTTCTCATGAGCGAACAGCTTCACAACACATCAAGTGTATGAAAGTCAATATCAAATAAACCTTTTATTAGCAACATAACCAAAGACATTGGCTGGAAAAAGTAAACAAGAAAAAAATCCCTTGTCTGAATTTTATTTGGTTCATTAAACAAAGGTGGGGCCAGACGAACTCCGAAATGAAATACAGCGGCCGGATGGTAACCGATTCTAATTTTCCACGCGAATTAATTCCGGAGACGCTTTCAAAGAATGTCAATAGATGGGCACATTTTTTCCACCAAAGTGAGAGGTTTAAATTAAAGTAAATCGATTTTTATGTCCTTCGCACGTAAATAATTGCATTGTTATATCAACAAAGGCATCTTAAACAGAATGAGCCCTTAAAAGATACATAAATAAGGTAAGTCGAAGACGAGGTATTTATTTGTTATACGTGGGAGTGAAATGTTTTAAATGATTATTTGTTATTGAGGGTATTTTTAACTAAGTATCAAACGACTACTTTCCCCTCCTAATGGGCAAACCAATGTATAAAAAGGGCAAGCCACCTGTCGACAGATCAAATGACCGGTTAAGCAACCACATTTCCCTGAAATGTATGCGAGAACGCCAACATAAAAAAAAAACCGACAGATCAGAAGTTGTCAGAGTGCGGTTACGGCATCCTATTGCTCTGAACAGTCCTCTGCAATAATCAGGTGATAAATATTATTTACATGTCTCTCTTTTCACGGATTTATATACCCTGTTAGGGGGAACCCGGTCTTTTGACAGGCTTACGCGGGGACATAGGTCCAACACGCAGAGGCCCTTTAGAGATTTTTAATCTAAAATGTAATGGGACACCAACTGGGGACTCTCCATAGCTGCACTATTAAATGAAGTCATGGATTGTCCCCGGTGGTGTAAGGCTATTGTATGAGATGGGAACTATAACGATCTATTATATATACGTCTATTGCAATGGGTGTTACATGGAATAAAAAGACTAATAAATACGGGAACAACGGCGTCTGCCTTTCAACATTGATCGTGAAATTCTGTGGCAGACGGTGACACGCCACTCACAAGATGGGCCCCCTAAATGGCCACCACTACAGGCAACAAGAAGCAACACCGGTGTGAGCAGCTAGGGGTGTAGAGAGGTGCGGCACTGGTTTCACCACCGCGCGTCTCGAAGACTCGGAGCGGGTTTCCCCGTTATTACGCCATTAGACACTTCCACCCCCGAGCATATGGCTCTGGCGGCCCCCCTCTGATCGGCCAACTCAGGCAAGCCAGAGTTGAAAATCCTGCACTCATGGCGTTCCACTCCAACCAACCAATAAAGGCAACCGGAGACGAGGCCCTGACCGACTCTCTGGAGCATTCGGGTACGCAGTGTCGCCACTCATATTCAGCTCGCCACAAACTGCCCTGCGTTCTGTAAGCTACTTAATGTACTTTTTTTTTTCTTATGATATACTTTTTTTTTATCATAAGGTATGAAGAAATCAAGCAGCTACTTTAATCTGCCCTCCAGGATTACCTTATCTCATGGTGAGATAACGACTGCCCAGAGGGGTTTACATTGTTATTATGCTGGATTCTGTAATATTGTCTTATTATGTACTTTGTGATTATGCTGGATTTTGTATCATTTATGTCTAATTAATGTGCTGGCCTATGTATATAAATATAAGTGTTAATGATTGAATTTCTTTGTTTAATTCCACCTCCTCACCCACATATACATACAGGACAAATATCTACAGCGATATTTATATACATTAGGCGGTAACCTATGGATGGAATGAAAGAAAGAAGAGAGATATTGGGCTCTCAAGTGTACAATACTTAATAATTTAACAATGCTTGTAAAGGGCTACTGTGTTCAAAGCATGTATTTTAATTTAAGATATGAAATCGATCGCTAAGTACGCAAATAAATGTTTTGAGTTTGGGTTTGAGTAATGTAAAATACATAACAGTACAATAAATGCATGCCTCATAGCGTGATAGAGAAAAAACCGGACAAGTCAGAGTCGAACTCGTGTGAAGAGGGTTCCGTACAATGAATATGTTATCTGTGTTTTTAAACTGACCTAAATTGATTTGTGGTAACTAGTAAAGTAGGTATGGTGCGGGACTGTAGAACGAAATTGCTGAATATATTGTCTAATGTTGATTTCTGTCTTATACCAATAATTCAAACTTCACATCAGTTAAAAACATGGTCTCCCATACATTTCAACTGCAAATGTTATTATCAGATAAATTTAAAAATTATAAAAAGTACATTCGAGACACCCCATAACAAGCCCGTCCATTTGATTTGTTACACGGTAGAGTTTACAACACTTTTAGATTTTTTTTATTTGCCCCTAAAAGTTATGATTTGACGGCACGGTTGGTGCAGTGGCTGATACAGTCTGTACGTCAGTACGTTTGGGTCACAGAAATTCATATGTGTACCAAATTTCAATTTAATCAGCCCATTAGCTTCGGAGCAAACAGACTGTGATAGACAGACGGAAAGACAGACCTACGAATGATCCTATAAGTATAAGCGTTTCGTTTTTTTGGAGCATGACGCTCTTGCAGAAGGAGTCCACTGCACCCAAATTTTCATGCTCTGCTCTCTAGATCTTGCCCGATCCAATCAACCAGGATTCACCGCTCGGCAGACCACGCAGGGCACTCCTCAAGCGTGTACGTTGCGGTATCCTGATCGCGATCACAGTGGCCCCTGTCCGCAATATTGCGGGGGGCCTCGAGGGTTGCTGGTGCGCAATTTGGGGAGTCTGCAGGCTCACACCGAGTAACCCCCGGGAAGACGGCAGCGCGCAGCACAGCACATGGCGAGGCTTGGGGGGGATCCTTTACAATCCTCCCCGAGAAGTGCCTGGGGGGTGACCTTTTTATAGTCGCCTTCCCTCCGCTAGAGCGAGTGATCGCTTTACAGTCATCCCCTCCGTGATGTGCCTAAAAGCGTGGCACCAATGAGCGGCTCCAGTGTGATCTTACGAGGACCTGGAGCCCACCTTCATTGCCGAACATGACCGTTCTAGCGACCGGTTTTAGCTGGTAGGAGTCCGGCATACCCGCCGTACTTCGCCCTTCCCCGGAGCAATGGAAGTTCATATAGAATTTCTACTGGATACCAAAAAACAAAAAAGGAGTATTTAAGAGCACATTATAAACCAAGTAAAGAATATGGGCTTCATAGTATGAATGTATAATTTAATTAATACGGTAATCGTTTTTTTTTAATATTGAATAGGCTTTACGTTTGTCCACTATCTTACCTGATGTTAAACAAAATTGCGGTCTACGATAGATCACGTTTACGTAGAAATGACCTATTCACTCGAGACTTGAAGACTCCTAGGTTGTAACTATCCCCGTGTGCGCAGTACAGCGCTCAGCGACGCTTGGTGGGATTCTTTACAATCCTCCCCGAGAAGTTTTATACTCCCGCGACCTGTTTATAGTCACCTTCCCTCCGCTAGAAGGGTTTACTGATTCACAGTCATCTCCTCAGAGATGTGCCTAAAGGAACATAATGGTAGTCTAATGGGTGGTTCTAGTGTGATCTTACGAGGACCTGGAGCCCCTTTTCAGCGCCGAAGATGAGCGCGCCAGTGGTTTTAGCCGGTAGGAGTCCAGCATACCCGTTCGCCCTTCCCCGGGGCGGAAGAAGTTCGGAAGAAGAATTTCTGGGGCCCAATAAAAAAAGTGCAAAAAAGGTTGTAATAACCCAGAAACACAGAATCCAGTCAGGAGTCCCACTCCTTAGCAGTACGCACGATAAAAGTGGAAGCAAAACGCTTCGTAAGTATGGGTGGAACATCCACCATATAATGGCGGAAAATGCCTTCCGTCTGGTTGTCCGATGATGGAATGGGCTAGGAAAAATTAAGTCATGCAATTCCCACGCACACTAACCAAATGTATTGGAAAATAAATCTCCGCTCCGTGTGATTCCTGGAAAAAAATTGAACACCCTTCTCTGGCTATGAGTGTCGTAAAAGGCGACTAAGGGTTTATATAAAGAGGATGGACAGGAGCACCCCATGTGCTAATAATAATATACTACGATCACCAATCTGCCTGCCTAGCGTGGTGATTATGGCAATATCCTCCATGACCGCTCACTTTAGTGATAATCTTGAAACCCATGTTCAGCAGTGGATGATCATGGGTGAAACCTTGCTGAGGCATTCTGGAATTTCAAATAATGTTATGAACTACAAGGTTTTAACTCCAAGTACTGGTAATTCTTTGACCTACTGTTTCAAATAGCTGGAAATTTAACAGTTTTTTGCTAAGCCTTAGTAAATTGGATCGTTCAGAAAATAAGGTTTAGTTTATTGTATTATTGACATCCCTATTCATTCCAAAACATAAAAGTGAAGAAAGACAGTAAGGTCGCTACGCTATTTATCTTAAAACTCTTAAAAGAGAAACCTCATTTGAACAGCTTCAAAGAGACCAGTTGAAACGAGGTAAGTTTGTATCACTTTACGAAGCAACAATTAAGAGAGTCTCACTTAAACTGTCTACTGAGGTACCCCTTGATTAACCACTAAAAAGCAAACTATAATTAGAATCATAACCTCTGGGAGAACTTTAGTGGATCTAATTTAAGCAGACTCAAGGAGGCTTGACATTGGTGTAATTATTCTTCTTAAGTAATCGGTCTTTAGAGTCATTTTGGGTAAGATTTAATAATAAAATAACTATATTTATAACTATGGCTTTCTATGGCGTGCAAAATCACGGCTATATAAACCCAAGTGTGGTAACATGCCTGGTTGGTATAAAGTGAACAAGAGCCCATTTCGACATCCTAGTGGAGATGGCTGCGTGGGTGTATCACCAACCACGTTTCCTCCACCAGAGCGGCAAAAAAGCGCCTTCAGGGGCATTTGAAAGTTTGAGATAGCAAGCACAGCGGTGCGCACGCGAGCTTTGGCCCAAGCGACTCATCGTTTTAACAAGACCATCCTGCTACGGAGCTTGGTTCAAAATTCGCGAGCGCTAGATATTGCGCCTGACGTAGGTATTCACCGGGCACGGTTGTTTCGGGGCATACCTACGCAGGATAGGATGCGAGGTCATGAATCAGTGTCACCACATGATTGCCCTACGTTGGTTGCAGAACGGTAGATCCTGGTCTATTGAATCAGATCTGCAGATCTGTCTCTGCCAGCAGTATAATCGACTATGTTGGTAAAGACTTTAAATGAAATTTGGATGAAAATTTATGCGCTATCATCTCCTAGAAGACAAAGACCGCAGAGTTGGATCGGGAGAGGGTTGATCCCATCCTATTCCACTCGGAGAAGAAGAAGATGTCATACATATAACAACCACCCCGCCACCACGCACTCGCGTCTTTGACTCGCATTGCATCTCGCGCACGTTTGAGCCCCCTGCCGCTGGTATGCCGGGGGCCTCAGGGGTCGTGGGTGTGTAGAGTGACTGCTCTACCCGCTCATACGGAGTGACTTTTGGGAGGAATCCGCACGCATGTGGTCACGTGCTGCATTGTGTGCTGCAAAGCACAAAGCCTTGCTTCGGGGGATCCTTTACAATCATCTGAGATATGCCTATGCCCAGAAAGGCGGCCTGTTTATAGTCACCTGCCCTCCACTAGAGTGTGTGACTGCTTTTTAGGCACCCTCTCCAAATGCGTCAAGTGCGTTCATTCTAAAGAAACTGGAGCTCCCATTCCGTGCTGAAGCTGACCGCCTAGGTAGTTTTAACCGGCAAGATTCTGGACCCTTCCATATTTCGACGGGGCGGGGGAAGTCCTCGATAGATTTTAAACACGGCGGAAAAAACAGGTGGGCTGCTGCGTCGCGTTAAAACGTGCCATGGGAAGCCACCACTGATACTACAACATTATATAACCTGTAATTGTAGTAACAGACATTGACATTTAATACGTTCCGCAGCTGATGATTAGCGGGTGATTTGTAACTTATCTTACGTCTAATGTAGGTTGCGTTATTTAGGGCATTTTATACCCATAGAATTATATAAATTATCTACACATTATTTTAATTCTCACACAGCGAGTTTACCCGTAGCCCAAACCTTGTTTTTACATACATATATTAATTTGGAAGCTTATACTTACGAGCTTACATTTATTAACTTTACGGAATACGCCTCACGCCCACGCCCCAGTGCGATATGGGAGAAAAAGTTTGGAATGCGAGAGCTACATTAAATGTGTACCCACATATTAATAATCAAATGAAGTTGTAATGTGCGAGCGAACGATGTGAAATATAATACGTTGACAATCACGATATTATTATCATAGCAGACAAGAGACGGCCATCGTGGGACGAAGGTCTTCAAGTGCTGAGTAAGCACTATTCGAGTTTTTTTGTTATTGCTGGTTAGGTAACAGTACCTACTATTTTGCTGTGGTGCGGTTAAGGCAAAAAGCGAGTACATACTAGAGAGCTGAAACTTTTCCTGCCAATAGAAAGCTGCCGTTTGATGCGATGCCGGTGAAATAAAAAAAGAAAGAAATCCTTTAGTTGGACAAGCGTGAGATTCTTCTCAGAATAAAATCTGTGATTTACATAGGTATTAAACAAAATTTATACATTAGTAGTTAAGAGAATAAATACACCAGACTAGCTTATACAGTGATCGGTTTTCCTTCATAATAAAATCTGTGACAGATTCTAACGTGGAAATATACCCGCATTGGTACTCCATTTGCGTATTATTTTGTGGTATACGCATTGCTTTTGTTCCACATACTTTCAAATGAAGAATTCTTATTTCTTGAGATTGTAGGTAGAGCTGAACACGCTGGGTGTTTTAATTTGGTTAGCTTAGAAATTATATAGTACATTAATTAAAGGCTCCGGGACTAAGTTTATATGAGACCAGTTGTGTGAGGGTGATGGCGAGACCAGAAAATTATTCGACTGATGGTAAATGCCTGCCCATAAAAATTGTATTGCTACCCAAGACTAGTCCTGCATGGCATCATACCGCACTGCGTCACCTCGAGAGGTGAAGGTATTTAGTCTCTTAAGCCCAGTAATTTCACTAGCTACAATCAAACTCAAAGTCATAGTCAAATTGTTTTTATTCATGTAAACCATTTGCTGGCACTTACGAAGATTCTGACTCTTAATAGTTGCACGGTTCCAAGTCGTTGATTTTATGGAGAAGAACCGGCAAGAAACTCCATGGATATACTCTTTTGAAATAATATATTAAAGTATTACGGTCTCAATATAATCGTCAAAACTATGTGAGGATAATGCATGCCAATGTGTGGGATAAATACACACATATTTATGCACAACTAGCTGGGACCCGCGGTTTCATCCGCGTTTAATTTAAAAGAAATTTAGAGTACTTCGACATAGACACGACATAGAATAAATATATTGGATTTCAAGGGTAGATTTTTTTACGCGGAACCCTAATTATTTTTCTAAAATAAAAGTAGCCTGTTAAAGTCCCGTCAAAATCGGTTCAGTTGTTTCGGAGATTATCCGGAACAAACAGACAGACAGACAAAAAAAATTAAAATAGTTTTTTTGTTATATGTAACGTACATACTTTCATATGCATTTAGTAAAAAGCTGTTATTTCGACATTACAAACAGACACTTCAATTTTATTTATTTGTATAGATGACAGTCAAATGCGTTACAATTAGATTGCTATAACAGTTATGTGCCATTCTAACCGCGGAACCCAGTAAAGTAGTATTAAAAGCACCCTTGTTTTCCAACGACGCAACGTAACGAAGACTTTACTAATAAGTTTTCACATGCTCATTGAGATTTTACTAAACCAGCCCAACGCTGTATTGATTTCATTACAAAAGGGTGGAAATGAGGAATACTGGTTGAAAGACACTGTGAGCTCTAAATACTAAACACAATGTATCTCCAATTACACCCTTCTTAGCTTTACTGCCATTAAAAGCAACCAAATAACAGTATAAGTACGCCAAGAGCACATTAATCCTTAAAACGGGTAATTATAATGAAATTTTGTAGCCATACATTGAGAACAACGTGTGAGAATAATTTAGTAGAACATTACCACACCGTAAATAGTGTTTTATCCCATAATAAATGAAGCGTGCTTTATCAGATTATTTAGCGTTAATTTAACGTAAAATTTGAGCATAATGGAAGCATTAATTCAGTAAGTCATCAACTATTATGTGTCTTGAAATTCATGATGTGGCATAATATTCTGTGGCATATTAATGTGGCATAAAATACGACCCTGAAAAAAAAAGTTTAATCAGCTTTCCATAATTCTAACTATGTAGAATTCTAGTCTTATTATAACGATGACTCAGAGTATATCTAAAGTAGTGACCTTTATCTTAAGAGCATATTCAGTAGATTATAGACATCGCAAAAATTGCAAATGTCCATTTATTTTGTAACAATAAATTAATAAAATGCCCGCCCAGAATACCACCACCCCATCTCCTCCCGTGGGTGTCGTAAAAAAGCAAATGAGTTAAGGATAGAGGGCGCTGACAGCTGTCATACAGTTAATACTAGTTCAGCTGTCAACGTGATCCAAATGAAATTGTTAGCTACTTTTATTTAGACTGTAAGCAGATCTACTGTAAACCTGTTTTTTCGAAACCAATAAAAATAAATTATAAATTATAAAAGTCGACTAAGGGATTAGCCGGAGGATGGGCAGCAGCGTCCTTCGAGTACATTAACAGCTCAACTGCGATCGCCAACCTTTCTGCCAAGCGAGGCGATTATGGCAAAACCCCCCAATGAGCCCACAACACGCCCAAATCGGTCGTTGTGGTGATCTTTGGGGGAGGCCTGTGTCCAGCAGTGGATTACATTCGGCCGAAATGATAAGTAATAAAATGGCTATTCGAGCACTTAAAAAATGCCCTTGTCCCTATTTTATGACAGCATCGCGTGCTCTTTATGTGTTATTCGTAATAAAATGGTTAAGAATATTTTTTACATTCAAATAGATATGTTCATTTATTCATTATTCAATATTATTACAATGCTAAATATAGTTCAGTATTTGCAGAACTCTATAATTATAAATATTACACATGCCGTCTGAAAATTCTGCCTACGCACTGTGGCATGTTGATAGGTATTGTATAGGGCAGTGTAGTACGTAGTTTGTGAGATCAATACAGCATGGAAGCAGCAATTAATACACGAACCACGGGCCTGAAATTGACTTAAGTTTGAACTTTATATCTGGGATTAAATTATTAACCGTCAGCGAGCAATGTATCATGTCACATGATTCATGGCGGGTCATAAGTCATAACATCAATATCTGCTTTGATTGTTCCTACGTTGTGCCATAGAGTTAACCTGAATCTATGGTAATATTGAAGGTAGGTCAGATCAATTATTCACTGTTAAATTTCTTTATTCTCTGGAATTATGAACTGATTATTTCACAAATTGATTTGTTAATTGGAGAATTTTGTTTTTATATAACCTGGTGATGAACGAACAAATCATTCGCCTGATGGTAACGTCATGCCTGCCCATGATAACTGTAATGTTACCCAGGACTTGTCCTGCATATCACACTGCGCTCGTCACCTCGAGACATTAGGTATTAAGACTCTTATGCCAAGTAATTTCACTAGATAAAGTGCCCTTCTAACCGAACTGGTTTGGCGGTGAATATCTGGTAGGTGGTACATACCTAGTCGGACTCTCAACAAGCAATAATTTAATTATCCGGTCGTTAAAACATAATTTACAGGCGGAGGGGCATGCCGGTGTTTTAGCGGTTATGCCCACTGGGTCGGTCATCTTCGGCACCGCAGGGGGCTCCAGGGTCTCGACCACAATCCCACTAGCCAGCAGTTAGTGCCACGCCTTTAGGCACATTTCAGAGGAGATTACTGTAAAGTGGTAAGCACCTCCATCGGAGGGGATGTGACTGTAAAAACGCGCCCCCTGAGTACATCTCGGGGGGGCATTGTAATGGATCACCCGAAGCGATGCTGTGCACTGTGCTGTGCACACGGCAGCATGTGCGCGCCGTCTCACCAGGGTTCGCTCGGTACGAGCACGCAAATTCCCCTATCTGCACGCCCGTGACTCGCGAGGTCTCCCGCCGTATAACGACTACAGTAGGCTCAGGCGTTATGGACGTGGGCACCGGGGTGGTCGTTGCGCCCTCTCCTTCTTTTCCGAGCAGGAACAGCTCTCTTCCGATTCCGCTCTGCGTGCAATAACAGACCTCATCATTTTAGCCGAATGAAGTCCACTGCTGGACTCAGGCCTCCCCAAAGATCACCACTACGACCAATATGAGTGTGTTGTGGGCTCATTGGAGGGTTTTGCCATAATCGCCACGCTTGGCAGACGGGTTGGCGATCGCAGTTGCGTTATTAATGTACTCGAAGGACGCTGCTGCCCATCCTCCGGCTAATCCCGTAGTCGACTTTTACGACACCCACGGGAGGAGATGGGGTGGTGGTATTCTGAGCCAGCACCAACAGACAACAACAGACAGACCTACCACCATTCAATAAAAAATGAGTAAATAATACCTTGTATTAATTATCCTTTGGCACAGATTCGCAAGTCGATCACCGTAGAAGTAAAAGTAGGCTTTACTGTAATAAAGGGCAAAAGCTTCTGGAAAATGAACAGGCACAGATTTTATTCGTGCCAACAAATAAAATTTCTTCACAAAAAAAGTAATTACACTTTGCGTGACCACAGGTTGATCCGATAACCTCAAAAGCCGAACGACTCACAGAAGTGATTACGACAACATATCAATTAAATAATAATGGAAATACATAGGCTGCACTAAAAGTATCGGGAATGGAATATTTCCACTGTTCCTGGCATATTAAAATTCTTTTTAATTGAAAACTCCTTGGTTTTACAAATCGAATACCATTTATTTATTTAAAAAAAGATTCACGGTCTTGTCACAAGGTTTTGTCAAACTTGTTTAGTCGTTGAGAAAATGGAATTGACTCGAGAAAATGAAAAAAAACAATTGAACCGTACGACGTTGCCGACATATTTTTTAGAATTTTTTTCATTTTTGAGAAATATTTTATGAATATGTAAAGATTTATTCATCTAAATACCGTACGACGTTGCCTTAAACTTGACATTGGCGAAATTGTGGAAGATAACCTACAGAAGCCATAATCTAAGAGAAGAAGAAGAAGACTCGAGAAAATTCAAGAGCGATGATTTATTATGACTTTCGAAGTGGTTTAACACAAAAACAGTGTGTTGACCGGATGATTTCTGCATTTGGTGATGAAGCCCTATCCAAAACCACAATTTATCGCTGGTTTGCTGAATTTCAACGTGGACGTGTCAAGCTCAGTGATGATCCTCGTCAAGGTCGTCCAAAAACTGCAGTCACCCAAGAAAACGTTGATGCTGTGCGTAAGTTGATTGAGGAAGATTGACATGTGACATACCGCGAAATTCAGGCAACTTTAGACATTGGCATGAGTCAAATACAAATAATCTTGCATGAACAATTAGGTGTAAAAAAGTTGTTTTCCCGATGGATACCGCATTTGCTATGTGAAGAGCAAAAAGTGGCTCGCGTTACTTGGTGCGTCAGAACTCTCGAAAGATTCCACGCAGGATCCTCAAATGCTGTATACAACATCGTATCAGGTGACGAATCCTGGATATATGCGTACGAACCCGAAACAAAAAACCAGTCACGAGTTTGGGTGTTCGAAAATGAGTTAAAGCCAACAAAAATTGTTCGTTCACGGAGTGTTGCAAAAAAAATGGTGGCCACGTTTGTCTCCAAAACCGGCCATGTTACGACTATTCCTCTTGAGGGACAAAGAACGGTTAATGCAGAATGGTATGCTAGCATTTGTTTGCCACATGTCGTTTCTGAACTCCGTAGAGAGAACTGCAACCACCGCATCATCCTCCATCACGACAATGCGAGTTCTCACACCGCGCACAGAACAAAAGAGTTTTTAGAGCAAGAAAACATAGAATTATTAGACCATCCGCCGTACAGCCCCGACCTAAGCCCTAATGATTTCTATACTTTCCCTAAAATAAAGAATAAATTGCGTGGACAGAGATTTTCATCACCTAAAGAAGTTGTGGACGCCTACAAAACGGCCATTTTGGAGACCCCAACTTCCGAATGGAATGGTTGCTTCAATGATTGGTTCCATCGTATGGAAAAATGTGTCAAATTTCGCGGAGAATACTTCGAAAAGCAATAAATACATTTTTAAATAGTAATGTTGTGTCACTTCCTTGATTCCCGAAATTTTCAGTGCCGCCCAAGCTACAGTACCGAATAATGAAATGTTGGCACGGTTGGCGCAGCGGCTAAGCGATTGGCTTGCTGTCGCGGATTTCATCCCCGTACGGAACAAATATTTGTATGATTAAAATCTGTAACGACGCCTGTCACCTTAGTCATCCTGCGACCACGAATGCTGCAAAGTATTCGAAACGTCAGGAAAATCAAAAATCAAAAATATACGCGATAGAATCCGTTTAAAAGTGTTTTATTATAATATATACATATTATTACAGTTAAGTGAAACAAATGTAGGCCGATGTCTGGAATGGCTTTTTGAAGAAAGCCGGCTCAGAATGCCACCACCCTATCTCCTCCCATGGGTGTCGTAAAAGTCGACTAAGGGATTAGCCGGAGGATGGGCAGCAGCGTCCTTCGAGTACATTAACAGCTCAACTGCGATCGCCAACCCGCCTGCCAAGCGTGGCGATTATGGCAAAACCCCCCAATGAGCCCACAACACATCCATATCGGTGGTTGTATCTTTGGGGGAGGCCTGTGTCCAGCAGTGGACTTCATTCGGCCGAAATGATGATAGCCGTTTTGAGTGGAACCGTCCTGACGTTGCAAAACATCAATCAATTTCGTATTATGTACTGAATTCGCACATTTGTCACGATTTGTAGCTGGGATAAGTTTATGTCACAGTAACCAGTGCTAATACTAATAAAAATCAAACGGGTGGAACTAAAAATCTTATTAGACAGTCCGCGATTGTCATACTTGCATTGTTGTTGTTTTAACAGCAGCGACTCCGAGATCTGCACGTAGCCAATCGTCGCCTGAAATTCACACACACACATAAAAGTCTACTGCTTGATATGGGCGATCCAATAATCACTACAGTGAGCACTCGTTGGGGATATTGCCATAATCACCACAGTTGGCTGGCTGATTAGTGGCTCGCATTATGTTGTAATTAGCACAAGGTAGGATTTTGCTGCCCATCCTCTTGACATAGACTAGTTGTCGTCTTTTATAACACCCATGCTTAGTTGGGTGGTCAATTCTGCGTACCACACGGAATACCCTGAAATATTTGATGTTTGATGATAATTTATTAGTGCCGTGTGGTGCCGGCTCAGAATGCCACCACCCCATCTCCTCCCATGGGTGTCGTAAAAGTCGACTAAGGGATTAGCCGGAGGATGGGCAGCAGCGTCCTTCGAGTATATTAACAACTCAACTGCGATCGCCAACCCGTCTGCCAAGCGTGGCGATTATGGCAAAACCCCCCAATGAGCCCACAACACATCCATATCGGTCATTGTGGACATCTTTGGGGGAGGCCTGTGTCCAGCAGTGGACTTCATTCGGCCGAAATGATGATGATAATTTATTAATTAAATACACACTGTGGATCGTGTATAGACTGGACGGCGGCATTATTAATGGTCTCATAACAGATTCCAATGACAAACTCTAGTTGAGATAGAAAAATCCTAAAGCTGTTTCGCATCTGGGGCTATTTGTTTTAAGTCCGTTCTAGAAACACACACATATCTACCCATTAATATCCACTGCTGAACGTGGGTGTCGCGATAATCACTACAATTAGCGGATATAAGGGATATTGCCATAATCACCACGCTTGTCAGATGGATCGGTGATTGCAGTATGATGTTAGCACACGGTATGATGCTGCTGCACGTCATCGTCATCCTTAGTAGCCAGTTATGGCTTATTTATTTATTTATTATTTGGATCTCCAACAGAGGATACACAATTACAAACTATTTAAGTAACACAGAGGACAATAACAAGTATGCTCCTCCAATTACAGAAGACCACACCATTCATATATAATCTAGGTAAAAATTAAATTTAATGAAGACAAAGTATATTCATGACATTAAAATAAGCAATAGCAAATAACATTATGTTGAAGGTAAAATTAATATATGATACAATTAAGTGAAATTGGTTATAAGCAAGGATAAATAACAATTTTTAAGATATTTTTAGGGTAAACCTTAAATGAATGAATGTTAGTAAAAAATAAATTAAAATAATATCATCTGTTTAACAATATGAGTTTGAGCTCTTGTTTATATTTTGTAATTTTGCAAGTGATGTCCAAATTATTCCGTTTAGCTAGTTCATTATATTGCCTGCAAAGTCTTGGAATAATGGCGAAATGTCCGAGATTAGTTTTGGATCGTGCCACGTTAAAAAGGTTAAAGCTACATTTACGTAGCTTACAGTTACCCATGAGATAAACACACAGAGCTCTCTAGTAAGGCTATCGCATAAAAAGATTTTTAATTATTCCGGCTTAAGTAGTATCGTTTGGCGTAGCGTTCTAGTTTACTTCCGCGGAAGAGCATACAATAATGGGTCGAGCGTGTCGCACTCTATTCATTGTGTATGGTATAAAAGCGGAAATATGTCAGAAACATTTTCAAATTAAACCAATCTGACTAATGTAGAATTGCAGCACAAGTATTTCTGTTATCTCTCTTAAACATTTTAGTAAAGTGAAACAGTTTTTATTTTTCTGCGTAAAATAAACTATGAGGTCCGTGAATTAAAGTGTAAAATCTTTTGCAAATGCAATGCTTTTGTGTCAGTTGCAACGGCTTACTGCTACCAACTCGTGGAAATAGTTACGTTGTTTCTTTATTAAGTACATATTATTATAAAAACTATTCATCATATCAACCAAAGTACTTTAAGTGCTGAACAAAGATTAGATAGGTAGATAGATTTCCACGATCGTGTCATCATTATAGGGGAATTAGCCACTACTCACCACGTTTTGCAGGCGGGTTGGTGAGCACAATATGGTAATTCTTCCCCAGAAGTGGTGACGTTGCTGCCCATCCTTCTGGTTTAGAGTCCTTCTGTTGCCATTTACGTCATCCACGTGAGGAAATGGAGTGGTGATCTATTCTTAAGCCAGACACGAAAAATCAAAGTATTAGAAAATATCACACCATTATATAACTCAGGTAGACGGATTTGAAGGCTTGAAAATTCTGTGAACTTTTACACCCCTGTTGTGAGTGTATGTATTGCAGTTTTCGGTTGCCTATCAATGTAAGACTTGCTTTAAAAATAGCATTAAAAATAAACTGTTTTTAAATAACAATAATATTGAAGTTGCTGGCAACCCTTGCTTCGCTTTTCTTCACGACTATGATGTATGCCGACAATATTGTTAGTGACCGTTCCATTGTTACCAAGTTTTATTGCGTGTGATCATTACTACTCGTATTACATTATTGAATTTATCAATTTTTTAAACGTTGCCCCGCATTATTGTTTCTCCTGTGTCGCGGGTGCGGTTACAGACATGAATTCCTCACACAATACACCCAGACCCGGAACAACTACCTGCAGATCATACAAATATTTGATCCGTGCGAGAATCGAACTGATGCTGCTCTTAACGGTCTGTAACCAGTGAATCCGTCAGGCACGTTTTTGTAGTTTCGTTGAATTAAACGGAATACTTAAGTATACATTTCTTAAGTATTATTCACCTATACGTCGCGTTGACCGTGTGGTGCCGGCTCAGAATGCCACCACCCCATCTCCTCCCATGGGTGTCGTAAAATTCGACCAAGGGATTAGCCGGAGGATAGGCAGCAGCGTCCTTCGAGTATATTAACAACTCAACTGCGATCACCAACCCGCCTGCCAAGCGGAGCCCACAAGACATCCATATCGGTCGTTGTGGTGATCTTTGGGGGAGGCCTGTGTCCAGCAGTGGACTTCTTTCGGCCGAAATGTTGACGTCGCGTCGTGTTCAATATACACTATTAGTAGTATATCTACTCATGTGGTGTTCGATTTGGGTAAAGAAGTCGCAAGCTACGCCAGCAACTACTACGCTACGCTACGCTACCTAGCCGTGGGTTTCATTAAAGGCAACTACAAGACTTCTGGTTATGTCAAATCAGAATCTTATTAAATAATACCTGTTTGCTTTTGATTGTAAAAGTAATTTTCCTCAACAAAACTTATTGATATTTGCTCATAAAATGAAATACCTATACCGTTTTTACAACAAAAGCCATTTGTTCAGAGGGATACCACAGCCTAATAATTGCATGCAGTTAATCAACGTCATGGTTATATAGACCAATCAAGAAGTTTATGAGCTTCGATTACGAGACCGGGTTCGAATGCCGTTCTGTTAATTCTTACATGTAATTGGATCTTATTTTAAATAGGACAGTACAATCTATACAAATAAATAAAATTGAAGTGTATGTTTGTAATGTCAAAATAACAGTTTTTACTAAATGCATATGAAAATACATACGGTACCTGCAACAAAATATCTATTTTTATTTCTCTTATCTGTCTGTCTGTCTGTCTGTTTGCTCTCTCTAATCTCCGAAACGACTGGGTCAATTTCGACGGGACTTGCACTGGCAGATTGCTGATGTTATAAGGAATAACATAGGCTACTTTTATTTTAGAAAAATATTTAGGGTTCCGCGCTTAAAAAATTAAAACCCATGAAATCAATATCTATATATTACTCTATGTCAAGTGTCTATGACGAAGTACTCTAAATTATTTATAAATAATCCAATTTCTTTTAAATTAATCGGCGGTTGAAACCGTGGGTCCCAGCTAGTATAACACATAATTAAACCATTGCTGTACTTCCGCCATAGATTCAGTCTAAAATGATACCTTGACTTTACACCAAAATATCCAATTATTTTCTAACCAATCATTGATAAAAAAAGAAAGGTCATAGGTCAGCGCCTCATGTGCCTATTATATCAGGTGATAGGCACCAAAAATCTCCGCAGTGCCCGCCTCGCGCTTCGTTTTTGTACGAAACGGCTGCGTATGTAAGGTGGTACAAGTGTTTTGGATAAATACTAATTATGTTAACGTGTTTTTTTTGTTGTTGTTTGTATGAGTTTTTAGTGCTTTACCGCAAAGTACCTGTAGAGTTGAAGGGGACTAAATCAGCGCCTAGTATCTCTGATATGAACGTGAAATCATCACGAAATGGCAGTAATGTTTTATTTAACCCTAAAAGTTGAATCCAGGATTAATGTCAATAAACGTGTTATTTTTATAGGCAAGTCAGTTTTAAGAACTTAGGATATAGAACATACAAACTATGCTGTGTTGTCATCGTGTTCTGTTTGCTATTTGCAATCCTAAATAAAATGCAATCGATAACAGTTTATGAATCTGCGCTAGCTGTTTGTAGTTGGCCCTATAAAATTCAAACGTATAATTGTTGAATCTTGAATATCTGTGCCATGGCCCAAATAAACAACCACGACCCGAAATCACTATTACAACTGAACTACTAGAGTACTTGCTGCAACGGCACTTAATATATTTATAAAATATTATGATTTCCGCTGTTCTGCGTTAGCATACAAACTGTGATTCTGCAAGGCCGCAGCGTCGGCACAATACATGGACGGCACACTAGCAAATAAGCGTAGATGTGTATATAGTTTAAGATTAATATATAAGATGTAAATAATGTTAACTAAATCAGTCATTACGTTGATTCCTACTTTGACTCATTACCCGTCCAGCCACCTCTCACTGCGGCCATGACACCTTTAGCCGTCAGTACGATAGGTTTTGTGAGCCTGCTTGACCGGCAGTGAGAAAACCATTCCCACACCCAGATCCCGCCCACCTTCCGCCTGTTACCTTAGGTATCCTGGTAACAGGTTTCCCTGCCTTCGAAACTACAAGATAGTTGGGCTAGGGACTGTAGGGTATAACTAGGGACTTAGGGTGTGGTAGTAAGTTAGATAGAGAGTATTAACTAAGTCACGTACGGACGTTGGCCCTCGTCCATACGTAATAAAAATACATGTAGTGTGGCTACAACAGTGATACTGTCAATGTTTTTACACTGTGGAATTATTTTATTTGTCGATATTGAGGCTTTGTCAGTCAAATTATATTCGACCGAACAAAAGGCTCCATTGTGTGCTTGATCAATGAAAATCAAGAATAGATTGAGTGGAAATGTAAATATATCTGCTTTGACAACTTTTCATGCGTGTTTTATATAAACACATACAAACATATCAGCTCGTAAATGCTAACCATGGGCATTTCGACGATCACTACAATATAATAAAATAAATAGTGGTCATATGACTTTTGGCAGGTGGTTTTGTAATCGCAGTATGTTGTGATTGGCATACGGGAGCTGGTTGCTGCCCATTCTCTTGATATCGACCCTCAGTCGCCTTTTACGAAACCTATGGAGGGAGCCGTGGTCTATTTTTTGCTGGACCCATATGGAAAAGGAAGTTTCTTCATAATAATATGCTTTTCATATTAGACTATGGTTTCGGGACTTCTCGGGCGCAGATAAATAAAAACATGGTTGGTGCAGTAGCTAAGCGATTCGCTTTCTGCGCAACGTGTTGCGGGTTCGATACCCGCACCGAAAAAATATTTGTATGATCTATTGGTGGTTGTTTCTAGTCTGGGTGTTGGTACAAGTGAAATGTATGTCTGTAAACTATACCCACGGAACAGGAGGAATCCTAGTGGGGCAACGTTATTATAATAGAAACAACAAACAAGAAAATAAGCAATATTTTGACTAACCTCAAAGTTTCGGCCAAGTTGCATTGACCGAGGTCACGAGAAGCTCTTTATAATTGATGAAATAGTATGTACTTGCAGTAAGCACCAGAGGCATAACAATATTGGGTGTTGTCAAATCTGATCCAAAAGAATAGTAGACGTAGAACGTTGAGAGAGTACACCCGATCAATTAATAATGTCAGATTCAATTAAAAAAGTAGGCTTAAAGATTGAATAAAACAATAAACTAATGGTAGGTCCCAAGACAGCGGAGCAGAGAACCACCCAGATCGTGGATACGCGTTGATGATGCGCGAACCGGTATGGGCCGGTACATGAAATACCTGGGGCTCATTCTGGACAGTCATTGGGGCTTCGAAAAGCACTTCCAGCGCCTCGTCCCCCGAGTCAGAGGGTAGTGGGTACTAGAGCACCCACGACGAGACGGTGTAGTCACCGGCTACTGTCCAATCTCGGGGAGACGTGCGGTCCGTGGCTCTCTCCGAGGCGCCTGTATGGTCAGTCTGACTGTCAGGCGCCCAGCTGCGGCTGCAAAACCAAACTGCACAGTCTGCAGCGCAGAATAAGTATACGGATCGCACGAGGATACTGAAGGGTGTCCTACGAGGTGGCAACTCTCCTGGCACGTTTTCCACCTTTCAGCATACTGGTGGAGATGGATGCGTGGGCTACGATCAGACACGCTCCCTCCGCCAGAGCAACAAGTGGCAAGTGGCAAGATCCGGCATTAGTGTCAGCTATGTTGGCAGAACACGAAAACTGGAATGCAGTGGAGAGTAGCGTATAGAGCATGACGCTTTTATAGGAGACCGCAGAGCGGGATCGGGCGAGGGGTGATCCTGCTCAAATAAGGATGAGGAGAGGGTGCTGGAGTAACAACTGCTGTGGCGCCTAATTTCTATACGCCTGAAACCACCTGCCATCGCTATAAAGCGGGGGGCCTCTGGGTTCACGGGTGCGTAGTGTAGGGGAATCTGCGTGCCCACACAGAGCGAGCCACGAGAAGATGGTGGCACGCATGTGCGCAGCATAGCACAACGCACAGGGATGCTTCGTTGGATCCTTTACAATCCCTTCGATTGGGGAGATCTCCGCTTTACATTCACCCTCTCCGAGATGTGCATATAGGCGTGGCACCAGTGGGCCGCTCTAGTTTGATCACATGAGGACCTGGAGCCTCCCTTAGGTGTCGAAAATGACCGCTTCAGTGGTTTTAGTATTCAAAACTTAAACAATACTATGTTTCGGTTGGCAGGACACTAGCTAGTGAAGTTACTGGGCATTAAAAAATAATTAAGAGACTCGAATAACTTATGTTTCGAGGTGACGAGCGTATTTCGGCACCATGCGGGACTAATCCAAGATAGCATTACAATTGATATACACAGGCGAATGACACTGTCGTCTAGTCACTAGGCTGATTAAAAATTAAGAATAAAATATCTATAAACTCATGAAAATATTTGAAAAGAACTTATACCAGATATTCAAATGTTTTCCTACAGGCGTGGCACCAGTGGGTGGCTCTAGTGTACTCATACGAGGACCTGGGACACCTAAGGGAGGCTTCCCTTAGGTGTCGAAAATGACCGCTTCAGTGGTTTTAGCCGGTAGGAGTCCGGCCATACTCCTTCGCCCTTCCGGGGCGAAGGAAGTTCATAAATAATATCATCATCAATAAAAAAAGGTATTCAAATGTTAAACTCACACAAAAGAGCGCGGAGATTAGCAATAAAGGTAATATACTAAGAATTATAAACTTTTTATAGAACATAAATGAGCCTTGTCACGAAGGGATTATCCTCTGAAAAAAATGGTTAAATATAATCCCGTGAAATCTTATTTAACGGTGTGAAGATATCTCAAATCCCCAATTCCTCTTTTTAAAAGGGCCAATTGTAATGAATTCGTTTCAAACAGAATCTTATCTGTTTTCCTTTGCAGATAAAAAAAATGTCAATTTAGGTTGGAAAGCTAAGGTGCTAAGCACCCATAATTACTTTTTTACTGAAAACTAAAACAAAAAGAAGAATCCAAAAAACAAAAATCCTTTTTTTTTTTTATAAGCAACCTGTTCCTCCTCATGTTCTCACTGACATTACTTTTCCGGAATTTTGGGTAAAAATAACAATTGTCCCGGGGTTGAGTTGTCGGTGTCGGGTTGTCGAGATCGAGTGGTCAGGTTGAGTTGTCTGGATTGAGTTGTCGGTGTCAGGTTGTCGGAAAGCAGTGGTCGGGGTTGAGTTGTCTGGGTCGAATTGTCTAGGGGTTGAGTTATCTGGGTCGAATTGCATAGGGGCTGAGCTGTCATAGATTTATTTTAAATTAACTTTTTGTTTGTATATCTAAATCTTAGCTGTATATAGTATTATAGCTCTACAAACATTATTATTTATAAGTTATCAGTGAAATGTTTGCTTTCGCAGTGCGCAGTCTCCGGATGTAGGTAATGTCATAATCTACCAATGTATGTCGTAAGAAAAATAGTCGCCGCTGACATTAGTTGCGTCAAGCTAATGGTTGGGCTTCCTTGGTGAACGCAGCGCATAAAAGCAGACGTTGCCCACTGGCTGATGCGTACGGTAAACGCAGTGCATTTGCGCGAACCGATCAACGCAGCACACCTAAATTTCATTAGTTCGACTCTTGCGTTTGTACGTTACGTTTGTGTATTGCGTTCATACGCACCAACGAACCCCTACCTTAACTATTGATAGACAGAATATCACCGACACAAGTGTGACGTGAATTACTGTATGTATGTAACCAGAATATAAATTTGACGCACGATGCTTCTCAGAATATTCCTATGACATAACGTGACAGCAGCGTAATCTTTTCAATAAATCTGCTAACAAATCTAATGTTGGCTACTGTGTTGCTAAAGCAAAATCCCAATTATTCTACCTAAAATTCCAAATCAGTTAACATAAGTTGCCTCAAATAAGCAAAGTTACTAAGCAAGAGGCGGATCCTGATCGATCGGAGCGGGCAAGATCGCTCTCTGCCGAGAGTAGTGCCGGCTATGTTGGTAGAGCATGGAAATTGGAAAACGTGGAATACGTTGGAAGGGTGGTCTTTTTCTGTGAGGGCGTAATGCTCCAGATGGAGACCACAGAGCGGAATCCCCCCCTTTCTCTCTCCCTCTCTCTCTCTTCACTCCGCCCCTAAGATGTGGTAACTAGGAGAAGCGGTTTTAGCCCGTAGGAGTTCGGCGTTCTAGATGGAGAGTTACCAGTTCCTGGAGCCCCATCTTCAATTTGAAGAAGACGGAAGAAATGCATGATATATTACCGCCACGTGAATATTTTATTTCATTTAATTTGTAAACTACCCAGTGACGAGTCGAGCAAGTCATTCGCCTGGAAGCTACAGTACTCTTTAAACCGGAACACAATCATGACTAAAGTTTAAACATTAACTAAAAAGGTACTTAGCAGGGATTATCTTAGGTTATTGAAACTGCGGTTCAGTGAGTGACTCATCGGCTTTGTATTCAATCTGTTTAGTTTGGTTTTAGTTCTAATAGCATCGCTTCAATAGTAGATGGTTGAGTTCATGGTTTAAATTCCCGTACAAGAGGACTGACTCTGAAAGTCTGGGTTAACAATACTTGCCGGTGAGTAACACATCAGTGCGTAATCGTTTACTGCTTGAAATTAACCTACTTGTAAGCCTTTTATACAGCGTATTTGCACCTGCCATCTGAGTGAGGCTCTAGCCCAGAAGGCCTGGCGCAGCCGAAGCATTAGCCGTCATGTAGTGTTTCTTATTTTATCAGTCCGAATCGGAACACATTCCGTCGCCAAGTGAAAGTGTATATGACATACAAGTGTCAACATAATTCATGAAAAAGTCTAGAGTATGTAGCGAAAGCTAGCCCTACGGCATTGAACTGAGAATCTGCATGCCTGTAAGAGTGGAAAAAAGCGGTAAAAATAATACAAAATTCTTGGAACAACGCATTTATGTTCGAAATTCCAATCAGTATCAATTCGTACATCTACATTAAAAAATATAACGGCTGGTATTCTTATTAAAATCCATTTCAAAATTAATATTGAAACCCGTTCATATGTAAACTTTAATTTCCTGGGGCTTGTTCCTATGGGTACTTGCTTTTGTCTTTGTTAGTCGTTGGATTCAGTTTCACGCCGTAAGCTTTGTTCGAAACAGATATGCAGTGTTTTCAATGCTCAGTGATTGTTCAGACAAAATTAATGATTGCTGTTACAATGTTATATGCAGCTGTTAACGGTAAATTATAAAGCAGACCTGCTTTATAATGTAGATGCAAGCAAATAAAAAACAAATTAATTTCATCAGCACAAGACCGTCGATCCAAGCTGCTATATTTGTGAAAATAGTTGCGAGCTAAAAAACTTAACTCATTGCGTGTGGTAAAACGAGACACAATAAAAAATCTATTGTGCCTACACGGCTGCCGGCAATTAACACGAGAGAAAAAGGTATTCGCCATGTCAAGGAATTTGCTGGATTTCATAGGCAAGGAGCTATAGTTAACAAAGAATTCCTGTACCCACCCAGTACGTACTATAGCCATACAAACATACATATATTTGTAAAAATAGATCGATAAGCTATACCACGCAGTATTATAACCATTACCGTTTACGACATTGAGAACAAAAACGCTATGCTATAGCAATAATTTAGAAATAATTACGATCATACGCTTGCCAAGTTTCGTTTCTTGCATTCTGAGAGCCTGCTCAACTCTCTCGGTCTAGTTTTGTAGAAATACTGTCAGTTGGCTTTTCCAACCGTGTTAAGGTTAGCTTCTATTTTGTCCAGATTTTTCATTATGAAACTGATTTGATTTATTTACACAAATAAGTATCATCTAAGCTACGCAACCTGCAACCTAAGTTAAAGAGAGACAGATATTAGACTTTTAGGCGTCTGATTGTCCGTAACAAATATATGGACGGTTTTCTCCATCCCCGACGTACAAAGGGCTTTTGATGTGGAAAAAAATTCTTCCAAGACAAGCGCTACAAGAGCGACATAACCGCGCGGATTGATCTCTGGGCAATAAGTGTTTCTGCAGCTGTATGAGTATAATATTGTCTAGTGGTTATAAATTGAATAAACCATTAATTTGCGAATGTAATAAAAGAAGAAATGAACATATAGATCATTGATGAAGTCACATAGAAACTTCCAAATTTGAGAAATAATCTAAATTCATTATTTCAGCTGCAAAGTGTCAACTGCTGGACAGACGCCTGCCCCAAATGCTTATGTTGTGGGCTCAATGGGTTGGCGATCGCAGTTGAGTTACAAATGTGCTCGAAGGACTCTGCTGTCCATCCTCCAGCTAATCCAATAGTTGACTTTTACGACCCCCACGGGATGAGATGGGGTGGTGGTATTCTTATCTGTCACTACACGGCATGTAAATAAATTATACTAATAATAATCATACTCAACTGTATTTTTATAGTGCAGCCAGGAAGAGGCCCCGGTTAGTGCCCCATTACATTTTAGATTAAAATTCTCTAAAGGGCCTCTGCATGTCCCCGCGTAAGCATATAAAAAGACCAGGTTCCCCCTCACAGGGGATATAAACCCATGAAAAGAAAGAATCATACTCATAACTATGGCTTGCCTTAGTAGGCTCAGAGGGGGACCATCAGAGCTTACTGCTTGGGGGTGGAAGTATCTCATAACGGGGAAGCTGGCTCCGAATCTTTGAGACGCGCGACGGTGAAACCAATACTGCACCTATCGACACTCCGAGTCGCTCACAGTGGTGTTGCTCCCTGTCGCTTGTACTGACGGCTATTTAGGGGGCCCATCTTGTGAGTAGTAAGTCACCGTCTGCCACAGAATTTCATTAAAATGTGGAAAAGCAGACGTCTTTCTTTCAGCTTACTATACGTTTCCATTCCATTTAACACCCATCGCAATAGACCCATTTTAGTTTATATCATACAATATTTTTAAATCTCTGGGGTGGATTGTCCCCGGAGATTTGAGACTCTATTTTTATAGTGCAGCCAAGGAAAGTCTCCGGTTAGTATCACATTACATTTAAGATTAAAATTCTCTAAATGGTCCTCTACGTGTTATACCCACGTCTTAAGCCTATCGAAAGACCGGATAGGTTGCACTACTTCCTGAACTGTAATACTGTAAACCTTCAAGTGCAATTATAATGGCCATTTCAAAAATGTTAATGGAAGGTATTTTCTTGTATCGGTATTGAGTCATAATATGTATTACGAGTACTTAGTTTTCTTTTGATCTCTACATATTAACATAATTCTAGTTACTTTTGACACGCATGGGAAAAGAGAGGGTACCCTATTTTTTTATAAATTTAATGCCGTACTTACTCTGACCGAAAAAAGTTACCACTGGCACTAAACTAGGTACAGCAGCTTGTCTTCCTATACAAGTATTCCAGCAATTATTTTTCATGTTATCTATATTATAATAAATGGTTTTCCATTAATTTATACCGTGTATTCAGTCAATAGTCTGATCGTGTCATAACATCATCCACGTATTATCTTTTGTGACGTTAAGTAAAATAAAGTATTATTTATAGCGATTACCATATTTACTTTCATTGTATGTATGATTATTTATCAAGCTGTGTGGTATCAGAACTATACACAATTAGTCTGTTGTAATAGTTTTGTAGGATTTATGTCTCAAGTAGCAAGATTTTATGCGTTACCCCTGTGTATATTTTTTCTTTTTACGGTCTTTGAACAGCTTAAGCTGCATAAGGCTGAGACGATTTCTGACTTCCATATTTATTTGGCATTTTAGCACATTAGCTGTTAGACAAATACAGAGTGCGTTTCACTGGAAATATTGGTGCCCCCCTTATTTGCTAAAGAGATCCACTATAGGGCTAAGGGGTAAGTGTCTATGCTTTTAAGGCTTTCCCTAATAAAAATAAAGTAAAGGTCGAGCTATAGCACTGTCTTATAGCCCCCAGTACAGTAGGTTGGTCCAAATACAATATTAGTATTCAAAGCTATAATTTATGGACCCAGAACCATACTTTAACCGCACAAGATTGATAACACCAAAGCCTCAACCTTCTCAACTCTCAATAGCCCTCACTTTCAAGTTCAAAAGCATCGCTCGAGTCTGTGAGATACTCGCCTTACAATATTTCACGTACATTGCTCGTCTCGTCTAAATTATTCATCGCACGGGGCAGTGTCGACCGTCCTGTCGCACTCAACTTTAGTATTGCTCCGTGTATGGAACTTACAGAATAATGTATAATGTTGCGCCGTAATATATACGTGGACAGAGATTATTGCAAAGCTGTGTATAATATAAAGCAGCCAGATGAAATTTGTTAAAGACAGGGCTAGATAAGATTTGTATAACAAAATAATATTAGAGTTTCCGTATTGTAGTCCATGATTTGTTCTATTGAGGGAAAAAGTATTTGCAATTAGCAATATTTCATAAATGTACTCTAATTGTTTATTTATTATTATCATCCTAAATGGTATATATTGTGTTGCACTGGTTATTTTTATCGTCTATATTATTAACGACCACTTCGTAATCACACCAAGTTAATAATAAAAAAGTGAGTTATTACTTCACGTAGGTCGCAAGAGGCGACTGGTGTGACAAGATATCCGAAACGTCTTACCATACTCCTGAAACGAAACCAATCAAAACTAAGTCCCTCGAATGACTACTTAACTTTTATTTTTTATTGGTCACCGTTTGGTGTGCCCGTCATGTACTCCCATCATGGGCTACGCGTTTAGACACATCTTGATGGGGTGACAGTAAAAGACCACAGGCCCAGGCACGTCTCGAGGGCATTATAAAGGACCCCCTGAACGTCACGTGACCACGTGCGCACTACTGTCTTCCTGTCTGCCCGCGACTCTTGAGGCCCTCCGCCATACAGCGACAGCACGGAGCTCGGGTTTCATTGCCTAGAAACTAGAGGAAGATCACTGTACACCAATTTTCATGCTTTGCCAACATAGACGACACTACTGCCGGAAGAGAGAGAGCATATCTCGGAGAGGGTGACTGTAAAGCGGTCATCTCCCCGGGGTTTTGTAAAGGATCCCCCGAAACATCCCTGTGCACTATGTTATGCTGCGCACACGGCGTCGCGTGGCCACATGCGCGCCACCGTCTTCTCGCGGGTCGCTTGGTGAGGGCACGCAGATTCCCCAAATTTTCTACGCACCAACAAACCCAGAGGCCCCCCATATTATAGCGTTGGCAGGGGGTTTCAGGCGTATAGGAATTAGGCGCCAGGGTTGTTGTTACCCCGGCGATAGATAAAAAGGCATCCTAAAATCAGGCATTAGCATAATCTGTAATCGGCGAATAAGAGATTGGGCAAGAGTAATCTTAGTTATTTATGGGTAGAACATAATAACTACGTTGTATATTACCGCAACCCTTTAATCTAGATTAGTTAGATTTGGTACACGGTTACCGTTAATACCGTCTGATTATACCGCCCGATGATTAATTAAGGTTAGTTTTAATTAACATAACATTAAAACTAGTTGCTAATATGATACTTAGCGAGTTATGATATACATAATAAAATTCTGAGAGTAGAATAGCAGTTGCACTCGGACTAAAAAAGAAGATTTCAAAGTAACAAAACAAGACTCTCAAAATTGGAAGACTAATTTAAGCCCCCATGGTTTTAGCTTTTTTTACCACAGAATTTCTTCAAAGGCCACGAGATCGTGCGGTCTACGCAAGCGAAGATTGATTGAAACGTGCTTAATAACAATTAAGCACGTTTAAATCAATCTTCCTTTTTTTAATGAAAATATCCGTTGGTGTAAACGGAACGGAAAATTCCGCGTCTAGTGATTCTAAACATGTATTCTTTCCAGTACATAAGATTACATGGGTCAACATCGTTGAAATTTTTGTCACCCCGTTAGTTCAAAATATGGTAATTAGAATAGAATCAAAATAATTAGTGTAATTCATATATTTCTTGGATGTGGAAGACGGAAAATAGAGTGCTTTAGCAACACTTAGGCAGCCTATGTCTTACATTCGCTTGCGATAGATTGTAATCAATTTATTATTGATGATAGGCGTTTAAAGGTGGCACTTTTGACTTCAATATCAAATTGGATCATGCAGAAATCATAAAAGTACAGCA
The DNA here is from genome assembly GCA_947459985.1 of Diloba caeruleocephala. Taxonomy (NCBI): domain Eukaryota; kingdom Metazoa; phylum Arthropoda; class Insecta; order Lepidoptera; family Noctuidae; genus Diloba; species Diloba caeruleocephala. Next base: position 8,440,927 of record OX381617.1, on the reverse strand, counting down.
GCGCAGCAATACACGAGGCATTCTCCAATGGTACAAAGCAGAAACTATAAAACAATTTTGATTTCTCTTCATATAAGCGTTATAGTTATAAATACTACACATGATTTTAATTGAGTTTAAGAGCCTTGGTCCAGTCATCCTGGCGCTCATGGCCATTTAGGGGCCCATCTTGTGAGAGGCGAGTCACCGTCTGCCACAGAATTTCACATTTAAAGTTGAAAGGCAGACGCCGTTTTTCTTAGTATTCAATCCATTTAGCACCCACTGCAATAGACCTTATACTTGTAGTTTCCATTTCATACAATAGTTTTGTACCTCCGGGGACAATCCGAGACTGCAATTTATAGTGTAGCCACGGAGAGTCCCCGGTTAGTGTCCCAATACCTTTTAGATTAAAATTCTCTAAAGGGCCTCTGCGTGTTGGACCCATGTCCCCGCGCAAGCCTATCAAAAGTTCGGGTTCCCCCTTACAGAGGATATAAACCCGTGTAATAGAGAAACATGTAGATAATAATAATTTATTTGCTTTAAGTGTTGTATACAGTGAAGGTCCAAAACTTATTAGTGTTTCAAACAGTCAATAAATCAGACATGCAATTTTTTTTTAATGTCCTGCAATTCTATATTTATCATATGTCCAAGCTTAATAGCAACATGTCAACTAAAATAAACAAGATTTAATTATAAATTTAAATGAACATATCCAAAAGGACATTTGGTCACTAATTGACAAATTCATTAACCGAATAAAATGTTTTTTCAAGAAGCCACTTCCTTAAATGTCCAGTAAATAAGCGATTCGATAATGCTTTTATGTCCTTTGGTACCTTATTGTATGTTTGTCCACACATACAATAACAATTGTTTTGAAATAAGGTGGTTCTTGGAACTCTAAGTATGACTATCCTATCTGGATCTCTTGTATTGTGCAAAAAAAACCACTTGCTTTTAGAAATAAATTTGAATGTTGACGGACAAATTTAGCACATTCAAAGATATAGTAAGTTAGTATTTAACCTTTTCAAACAGGATGAGGATCTCAATTCGATGCATATGCTTTTTTTATTTATATTTTTATATATGTACACCGACTACTCCGAGATTTATAAACCGATTTGAGTAATTCTTTTTTATTAGGTGCGTACTTTCCAATTCATACTAAACCAATATATGTAATATTTTGACTGCGTTTATATAGATGTCTTAATTGGTTTCGATTTCTCCAAGATTAGAAACCAATTTGAGTTATTCTTATTATTAGTATTAAATACTGTCGAATTGGTGTCATATAAATATAATTACGTTTGGTTAATGTTTCTTATGACATCACCTCTGTCATCCGTGAGTACTGACTGTCTACTAACTTAGATGTAGGTGTCTCGGGTTGGTTACGATTTAAACGATACCAAAATTGGAAAAAGTTTTGACATTTATTTACACTAAAAAGAAACAAATAAAACATTTTAAACTAAATTATACCGGCTTACCCTACACGATATAAAAGTATTAAAACCAATAAAAAGAAAAAAAAAATTACTTTATTTATGAAGCCGGGTGGGGCCAGGTATAAAATATATTTCTCATTGGTCTGCGGGAAATAACGTTGGAACACGATGCTCTTTTTCAGCTGCCTGTATCTCATAATCAGCCCATTACGTTCCCACGGCTGGGAACGTAGCTTCTCTCACAATGAGAAAGGTTAGTCTATCACGCTGGCCTAGTGCAGCTTCTGGTCCGCACATGAATCTGAAAAGTCTAAAATGCGGAACGGGATTGATATCAACCCTCCTGCTGCTCATGCTCCGAAAGAAGACCACAGAGTGGGATTGGGAGAGGGCCGATCCCGCATGGAAGAGGACGAGATGGCGCCGGGGTAACAACTGCCCCGGTCAACACGCTTGAGCCTGCTATCGTTATACAGCACAGGGCCTCGGGGATCGCATGCACGCAAAGTGGGGAGTCTACGTACTCATACCGTGTAACCCCGGCCAGATGGAGGCACGCAAGTGGTCACGCGCCACCGTGTGCGCAGCATAGGGCACAACGAGGCTTTGGAGGGATCTGTTACAATCGCCCCTGAGATGTGTCTGGGGGAAGTTGCCTTTTTAGATCCACCTCCCCTCTGCTAGAGAGGGTGACCGCTTTATACTTATCCCCTCCGAAATGTGCCCAAAGGTGAGGCACTAATAGGTGGCTCTAGTGTGATTGTATAAAGGACTTGGAATCCCCCTTCGGTGTCGAAGATGACCACTGCAGTGGTTTTAGCCGGTAGGAGTCCAGCATGCCGCTTCGACCATCCCTCGGGCGTAGGAAAGACATGATGGTTCAGGTTCAATAAATAAAAAGGATATCATTGCTATTCCAGTACCTATGCTTGAGGTTTTCATTGAATCTATGGAAGGGAAAAAAACAAAACCAATTCGCGCGTTATTTGTCTCAAAATTGTCGAGCGTAATATAAATAAAGTTAGGGGACGTTTTTCCGCTTTTGTAAACAAGGTCCGATGCCGATTAATTTATCTCGGGTACCCTAAGTTCCTTTTTGAATTTTATGAATAGCTTCGCAGTTGACGTTCTTCAGACTTGGGAAGACATCTGAGCGGTTGATCCTCTTACTTGATGAGGGTGAGAAAATATGTCATCATTTGGAGGATCTAATGCCGATAGTATTATTCGGTAGATTAAATTTTATAAAGTGACAGTAGCGCCATTGTTCGAGTAACATTTTTTTATTACGTCCAGATTTCTTAGTGTTGTTATATTTTTGTAATTTCTCAGACCATCCAATGTAGCAATTATTAATATATTTCATTATTTATAAAAACAGTAACATCTAGCAATACAAAATAAAAAGTCATACTATATAAAAACACTTTTAAATGGATTACATCGCGTATATTATAATATTTTTAGTTTTTCACCGACATTGGGTATTTTTCTATGAGATCGAATCAGAAATGAGGAGATCCGTAGAAGAACTAAAGTTGCCAACATTGCTGAAACGATTAGTATACTGAAGTGGCAATGGGCGGGGCAGATTGCTCTTAAAACTGATGGCCATTGGGGTAAAAAGTTTCTCGAGTGGTGACCACGCACTGGAAAATCCAGCATCGGACAACCTCCAATGAGGTGAATAGACGACCTGGTGAAGTTCGTTGGGAGCCATTGGATGCGGGCAGCATGTAACCGCTCGCTGTGGAAATCTATTGGGGAGGCCTTTTTTCAGCAGTGGACGTGTTTCGGCTGATATGTTGACAACAAACAAAGCGTAGTATAGCCACTAGGATTAAAAAACACATAGCTGACCTCAAGAATAGACGCTCCACAAAGACTGCAGCGTGCGAACATGCTTTAGACAAACTAAACCAGTTTCTAAGTTTTGATCGACTTCATGTCCTTGTGAAAGAGATCCAATATGTACCGAGAATATTTCGTGAAGGTAATGCTAAAGCTAATTTTTGAATATATATATACGGTAAATAAAATAAAGATTTCTTAAATCTGTAACAACTGTCACCTTACTCATCCTGCGACCACGAATGCTGCAAAGTGTTCGATTTCAGAAAAAAATATACAATACACGAGGTGTAATCCGTTTAAACGTTTTCTAATGGTTAGTTTTATTATATAAGTTATTATAATGTGTAATAATCGCGAAACCCTAAGTCAAACTATAATAAATAAGATTTTATTTTTGATATTAGTAAAATATAAGACATATTGTTTCACTGATAACTTCTACCACACTTAAAATAATCTGTACTCTGGTAAGTTGTGAATACTTAGTCCTTATAGCCAGTTGCATTCACTAGGTGATAAACGATTGGCGAGGTTCAGCTACGCTTAGCGCGGCCAGTCTATAGACGGGTGACGTGACGTTTAGCTGAGCATCTCCGTACTTCGGAGAGCACGTAAAATCATCATTCCCGGTTGTTGTCATTAGACGGTAGTCGTTCTGACAAGTTGGAGGCCTTCGCGCGGCTTAAAACTCTGAAACAAGGTCGGCAGCTAACCTCACGAAAAGACGAAAATTACGCATTGGACTTTTTAATTCGTGCGCGGATAACGTATTTTGAACAAACTACAGAAATTACAGTGCTTGTTTATTTAATGTTCCATAGTGATTTTATAGTTCACGAATTTTGCAAATAAAATTTACAAGGATCGCGCACACGATAACGGTTACTTGCACCTAAAACGCAGAGTTCTAATTCAGTAGTAGAGGTCATTATGTCAACGGACCATTTGAGCCATTAAACCGCGCGCTAACGACCAAGTGTGGTCCGATTCAATTCCATACAGACGTGACCCTAAATATGGGGTGTTGTTGCAGTATAACCAAATTTTACAGATAATCTTTTTATGAATAAATGATGAATTTCAGCGAAACGTACAAAACGTGCGTGCATTAAATTCATTACGGTTATTCTTAGCAGGTAATCTCTAATCTATATAATAACTCATTATAATCCGTTTAAAAGTGTCTTATCAAAACAATAGGTTCGATATTTGCAATACATTTTTCAGTATTACATATTTATTGACAACCAAATGTCGAAATTCGACGTTGCACAAAGTTTGACGACTTTGGTAATGGATTGCAAGGTTAAAGTGAAGATGGGCCTTGTCCACTGGCTAGGGATTGAAGATGGAATATAGTTAAAGGCAGTCACAGAATGGTTGCCTATGGATGCCAGCCTGCAGACCCACCGCCAAATGGTCGGATGATATCGTTAGTTTATGAATGCAATGGATGAGGACTGCGCGGAACAGGAACATGAAATTAATGGCGTATTCAAGAGCTAACCTAACCCAACAAAGGCTGCACAGGGCCGATACGATGATATTGATATTAGTTCCTTTCATTTATTACCGTCGTTTTGGACGATAAGCCTCCAGTACGTGTGAAGTAGTTTAATTAATTCAGCCTATCATTTATTATCAGGCCTGACTAGAATGTCCAGTGTGTACTAGCCCTGTAGTATTAAATTAGTTAGCTTTCATCTAAAATAAGCCATAATAATAATTTAAAAATATGGTGTGGAATTATTGGTCATATGGAGTTACATTTACGTTTATATTAAATACTCTTTATGACTTTGACTTCTTCACATTGCATTAGACTAAGTCACCATGAATCAAAAGTGATGCCAAATGTTATATCTATAAAATAGTTTTTTTTTTCTTTCTTTTTCAAAAAACGTTGCCCCACACTAGGATTTCTCCTGTGTCGTGGGTGCGTTTACATACATGAATTCCACACACAATACACCCAGACCCGGAACAACTACCTGTATCGTACAAATATTTGTTCCGTGCGGGAATCGAACCCACGACCCGGAGCGCAGCAGTCGACTGTATCAACCACTGCACCAACCATGCCGTTATTTAGGTATTATATATATTTAGTACAGTGATAGTGATAGACACGAGTGATAGAGATATCTGGCATAGGGTGCTGCTGAGGTATACAAGCTATGTATGGACATAGCTTGTATACCCCAGTAGTACCCTATGCCAAGGTTCAATGCAGCTGCTCAGTTTGTAAAAAAAAAATAGTCTTGTTGTAGGCCCCTTTTGGCTTCGCCAGAATCGCTCGGTTAATAAGCCACATTACTCTGAAAAGTCTGCGAGAAGCCCAACAAAATAAAGCATGTCAGTAGATGTAGACGGTACGGTTGGTCCAGTGGCTGATACAGTCAGCTGCTACGCTCCGGGTCGTGGGTTCTATTCCCGCACGAAACAAATATTTGTATGATCTGCAGGTAGTTGTTCCGGGTTTGGGTGTATTGTATGTGGAATTCATGTCTGTAAACGCACCTACGACACAAGAGAAATCCTAGTGAGGGACATATCAATAATCAATATCTAATCTGATCTGCTTAAAGGCTTACTAGAACTACTAAAGACGTCCTAAAACCTAAACCCTAAATGTGAACCTGTTAAAGTATCATACCATATCTCATAAGAAACAAAAAAGTACCTACACAGTAATGATGGTAAAATACTAAATGTACTGCAAAAAGACAAGCAATTAGGCGTGGGGTCGCGATATATCACGCTGGACAGGTAGCAACATGTTGCCGTGATGTCTCCTCTAATGGTGGCTGTTTGTGACCCAACTTAATTGCGGGTAACAATGCGATGTTCCTATAGTAGTGAAAGATTTCAGAGTTTTGAATTTAATACGTAACAAATTTAAGCCGTGTTAAGTCTGTAGCACTGCCTAGACTTAAAATATTTCACAAATATCTTATATATTGAGGAATGTGGAATTCCTTACGACACAAACGAACAATTACTTTGATTTCTAACGTAACGACAAGCCTGTTTGATCTACATACACTTGCAAACTTGACTTAGAGATTATGTACATACAGCTCGGTTTCCCACGATTTTACAAGCAATGATAATACAGCCTGTTAAATCTATTATGTATACGTAATATATATTATGTTATTGCATGTGACACTCACAAAATAACACCTTCATTTCTTTCAAAGAACATTACTTAAAATATACTTATTTGTTGCCGCAAAAATATGAATGATAAAGGTTCGCAAGCGACCAGTGAGAGATTGTTGCAATATTTCTTCAGTTGAGAGAAGGGACGAGCTGTTATAGCGATAAGTAATACAATTTGTTATGCTTTGTGCCCGAGGGCCCGTTCTGTGGCTGCAGTTGGCCATTATAACCATTTTTATACTCTGGTGACTATAATATCTGACTTCGAGTTTTATAATTAAATTGGGTTTTGTTGTCAGTTTTGTTTTAGGGATACATTTGTTGTGCCTTAAAGACCTCTCATAAAGCTTTATATTTCTTTACTACATAATATTACCAGTGTAGGGTGATGAACCAGCTATGAATACCACCACCCCTTCTCATCCCATGGGTGTAGTAAAAGGTGACAATGGGATTATCTAGGTGATGCGCAGCAGCGTCCTTCAAGTATATTTAGAACTCAACTGCGATCGCCAACCTAGCGCCAAGCGTAGCAATTATAGCAAAACGCCTAAAGAGCACACAACCCCGGACCAGCCATTGTAGTGATCTTTGGGGAAGCAGCTGTGTCCAGCAGTGGCCATCTTTCAGCTGAAATGATGATGACTACATAAAATGTAAAAATCGATATCGGTATGTAATAGAAATCTTGTTATTATGCTAACAGACGGAAATGGTTTGGTAAAATGTCATTTTATTTTAACCCTCTAACTCATGATACAAAAGGTACCTAACCTTTTACAACCACGCAGGTTGACCGATTAACATAATAATTCTAAAGCGAAAGATTATAGATTGATAGTCGCTTATTAACCTTTTTTATGATGTCCCACGCTAAGATCTCTCTTGTATTACGGAGAAATATCAATCTCAGATACACAAACTCCACGACCCAAAACAACAATTTGTAGATCATACAAAACCATTCGGCACTCCTTTGGTATTTTGCAGAGCACATCTCATCTCTATTAGCTATCCGTTACAAGTAATCAAACGCCCAAAATATATCTGAAAACAGATTCTACTCTTTGGAATGCCTGTTTCTTGCACAAACTAACAAAACGTATGTTTTTTTTATATCTTCTCCGTTCCTTAACTTTGGAATCAATTAGTTATACATGGTGGATGTAAAACGGTTAAATATTGGCGGGAAAATACAATGGTTCACGGTAAGCCGTGAAATTTAATTGAATAATGACTACCAGTAAACAAAGGAGTAATAAGCTATTAATCTCGCCTGCACAACAGCTCTGCGGTACCACGAAACACGTATTAATCGAGTAATATGAAATGATAATTTATTTGAAATTACTAAACATATTGTTATTTTTAGATAGCACCCGTATAAGCTCATCCCTCACCGCTTCCTAGCGTTTAAGCTGGGGACAAGAAACGGCGCCACAAACTCGCTAGCAACAAGTTAGTCTGTCATATACAATGTTTCTGAATACATGTACATAAAAGATCTAAATGAACATACTTTAAGCATATCAATAAAAGTTAAGAAAACAATTGGAATAACAATAAAATGTAACAAAACAACAAAATAAACAAGAAACAACTGTGTCGTCTACGAAAACAAGACCTTGCGCAAGTACTATCAAAACGTTTAAGATTACTTGCGGAGTATTCATCTACAGGACGTGTGGTTTCCGCAATGAATACACCACGTAGTGTCAAAAAGGGCGACTAAAGATGGACCGAAACATCTTCCCGTGTGCTAATAACAACTATTATTGTGATCACCAATCCACGAAAACTGGTGATCATAGTAATATCCCTAGTAACCGCTCATTTTAGCGATCATTGGGAAGTCCACATTCAGCAGTGGACGTAAACGAGCTTATGAGAGAGACATGAGTTTCATATATTTTCCATCTCAGCTGAAGACTGGGATTTGAGTGGTGTTGAGCAATTTGACAAAGACCTATGTAAAGCAGTCAAAAATTTGTATTAATGTTAATCATTTGTAGGCACTTAGATAAAGTCAGAATTTATATGGTTACACGGTTGCAAATAGATAGTCCTGTAGAGAAGAGCTGACAAGAAACTGTACGGGTACTCTTTCTATAATAAGGGAAATATACTGTGGACTGCAATGAGCACTGCACAAATCTAAATCAATGCCCAAGATTATCATCATCATCATCATCATCATCATCATTAGCCTTTAGTAGTACACTGCTATAGGCTAATGATGATGATGCAGATATGATTTTTATAATATGGCTTTTATGCGTCCAATAAATCTTTAGTCTACTTCTTCTTTTTCCTGCCCTGGACCTAAGTTACTTGGGGTCGGCGCAATATATGTCATATTATTGCAAATGTGTGGCAAAAGGTTTTATTGTCTGCTGCTTGCCTGAAACCTACCCTCTTTGGCTACCTGCAGGTAACCCAAAGTGATTATTAGTACGCACCGGGTTCCAAACTCTCTTTGTAACCTTCTACAACACCCACGAGATGAGATAGGGTAGCCCTATTCTTAACCCGGAGCTACAGAGCGCATCTGTATTCTACTTGTTGACTGTTAACTTTGCCACCTCTTATCAATTGTTGTAAAAAATTAAAAAAGATCATCGACTGTAGCAATCCTTTACTACCACCTGATGTGATCCAAGACTTACTTCTATCCAGGATTTTATTTCTAATTTATGAGTTTTCACCATGTGTTTCCATGCAAAGAACAGGCTATCGGTAAATAACAACCTATGGATGTCGTCTAAAGGATAATATAGGCAACAGTATCCCTGTGTTTAAATATCAACACACAGCAATTAACAATCCGCTTGCCAAGGGTAAATATTAGAATAAATTATGCTATAGTAAACGGTTTATAGCAATATTTACTCCAATGGTAATCATTACAGCGGTCTGATAGGAGGCCAATTTTACATTTGACGTTTATCTGCTAAAAGCTTAAATTTGCAACTTAGCGAATAGTCCCCGAACGATGGGGTTTTGATCAAATGTTGATCGAAGGTATTGATATATTATACTTATTGAACAGGCAAATATTACAGGGTATTTCATATGCTAGTCTGCAGCTAACCATAGAAGATAGTGTAAGAACATTAGATATGAAAATATAGAAACCTTTGATTATTCTACAATCACAAACAGTATTTTAAGGTAGAATCTCGATAGAGAAAGTCTGTTTAACTATACATTCTAACATTCTTTTCTACTACAGCGCGATTGTGTTAGGATCTACAGATTGTTTAAACCACACAGTTCGGGAAAAACTCTTGGCTAAATCGTAATGCAGATGAGATAAGTCTATTACGGGCTGTTACCTACCAGTTCTTTCCAGAGCGGCTGGCAAGTGCATGGTTGGAAGTTGAGCAAATGTGCCTAAAATGTTCACGGGTCATGGTAACTTTAAGAGTAACAATTTTGGCTCTAGGGTATGAACTTCCCGTCGATGGTAGAAAGTAGCCGTTTGTATTGTATCGAACAATTCCTTAGAACACTGTCCGTTGTACAAGCGGTAGAACACACACAGGGCGGCAAAGTCTCCTCAAACTTCGAGATTCTAAATCGTCGTCATCGTCGACAATCTCAACTGCAAGATTCTGTACCGAGTCAAATGGTCCAAAAAGGTATCTAGGTGCTCCCAACCATTGTAACGTACTAGTGTTTACTGACATAAACGTTACTACGTTAATCCTAATCAATTTAATAAAATCAAGTTTTATCATTGACTATATATTATTTGATTGGTTCACAAAAGACGTTTGGTATCGGTGAAGCGGTTTTCCTTCATATGATCACAGTCGCCATGGCACCTCTACTACTAAAACGCCTCGGACTTTCTAATATTGTAAACCGTTGATAATATCCAACGTTACCTCGCACAGTCCGATCAAACACGGTGAGGGGAGTACACGTTCACTCATATAAGTGACTTTATCAGTGGTTCCCCGAACTATGTGGCAACTAGCATAGGCTTTATTCACTCTTTTTAGTGACTATATAAAGCCTACCTAGTTTTTTTTTTTAAACTTTGCTCCGCACTAGGATTTCTCCTGTGTCGTGGATGTGTTTACTGACATAAATTCCAAATGTACCTAGCCATTTTATTGTGCTCAAACCATTAACGGTTTTATGTTTTAAATGATTTTTGTCTTTGAGCCATGTGCTGTTTTATAATTTCCCTTGTTTGCCTAATGTATTTTTACTACTGCTTCTCATTAATTTCACCCGTGTATACCTACTCTGATCTAATTGTGACAGACACATACCACCCTCATTAGCGCTTGATAAATCTCTCTCGCTCTGGCTTTCCGGTGGTCAATCAGATGAGGCAACAAGTGAAACTTTTTGTGACACGCTGGACATCGTTTCCAGGCTACCGGGTAACACATTCATCCGCACAAATGTGATAATGCCCATTGAGCACCGGCCGGTGTTTCCCGGTTTGACGAGTCTCGACAATCCTTCACCACCGAGTCCATCGCCACCACGCGGTCATAATAACCGCGCTCTTTGCAAACCTCGGGGAGTGAGCCAGGAGATTACAGTTGCACCTTAGAGACTGGAAAAAATTATAGTGCCGGGCATTCGACCATGCCCTTTCTTGTTTTATTTTTATTTTGATGAATAAATTTGTTTACCTTGCGTTGTTGAATCTTTTATTTAACACCCACTACAATAAAACACCATAAACGGCAGCAGTACTCCATATGGGGCCAGACTTGCGACTTATGAAGCAGCAGTATTTGCCCCGATGAGAAGCACCGCTTTACCCTGTTGAAGACACTGAGATTTTTGGATGCCAGCTTGACCTTATCATCTAAGTGCGTGTGAAACTGGACGCTGCTGGAAATGTCGACGCCAAGGATCTCAACCTAAACCAATCCTAGCAGTGCTTGCCAGTTACATTCAGCTCGCCACGAGCTGCCCTGCTATGGTGCTTGGCAACTGAGCTTATCCCAGTTAGAATCTCCTATTTATTATGCCAATTGTCTATAGTATTTTCTCTGTCTCCTGTTTCCTGCTACACGTGCATCAAGTAGAACGAATATTCCTACGCCACCTTTTCTGATTAATTTATTTACGGGTTCCAAGACAGTTATTCATTTCGCTGGGACACACCGAGCTTAATTGATCAGTATTCTTTCCGGTGGTCACTAACACAAAAACACTTCTGGTCCAGTTCCTTGTGCTACCTGTAATTGATTATGCGGATGTTTGTTACTCTGATCTATCCCAAGAACTTCTTAACAAATTGGATCGACTTCTCAACAACGGTATTCGTTACATCTTCGGATTGCGTAAGTATGACCACATTTCTTCCTACCGATCTAAGCTTAAATGGCTACCTGTCCGTCAGAGGAGAGCCGTTAGATCACTCTGTTTGCTTTTCACTATTATAAACGATCCTTGTGCTCCTAATTATCTTAAAATTTTCTTTCAACTTTTAGGTGGATCTCACAGTCATGACCTTCGGGCTTCTGAAAATTTAATTCTTAACATTCCATCCCACCATACAGGGTTTATGTCCAAATCCTTCGCTGTTTCAACAATAAAACTCTGGAATGCGCTCCCTCTTGATATAAAGAAAGCTCCAAATAAATTCGCGTTTAAACGTAAAGTGCGTCAATACTTCCTGAAATTGTTACAATCCTAATCAGTTTTGTCTTCGTCATTAGAGTTAATATTTATATTAGATATTTATATGTATTCTATTTAACTATTTATAATTATGTAACATAATATAGTATCTATTTTTATATTAGTATATGTATGTATTCCTATTATTAATTCAGTCTTTTTTAACATTAAATATAGCTTTGCTTTTATACTTCTTTCGAAGTGCTTTGTTTAACCCAAAGGTTGACTGGTAGAGAATGCCTCATGGCATTAAGTCGGCCTTATGTATACTCAATGTACATAAAAGTTTAAATAAATAAATAAATAATGTAGATCCTGGATCACAGAAGTAAGAGGGGTTACAAAAGTGTAGTGTCCCAAAAATAACTTTGCTTTCTCAAGTCTAGAAACCATTTCCTATAAAATATTATGCTTTTAACGTTCCTGATTTGTTTGAATGATCTATGATAACGTGAAAATCTGTTACATTCATTTTGTTCGAAAGACGAATGCAAAATCGTGTATGGACCCAATAAAATCGTTTGTTTTGTTTAAAAACAAATACGTGAGTGTGGTGAATATGGTGACTCTAGTTAGCGATTAAACAAATTAAAAGTAAATTCAAAATTTCGAGTGAGATACCAGCGTCTACTTCGTAGTACCACCGTGAGCTCGCTAATGAAAACAAATGAATATCGTACGCTCATCGCTACTTTCATGAGGCATTCTTTTGTGCTAATAAATTTAAGCCAAGATGAATAATTAATGTTTTAGACGGCAGAAAATTGTTGCTATTTATGCACCCTTCCTCACCGTTATATAGTCATTCTGAAACTTTTGAATATTATCAATTAATGAATATACGTTTCGGTACTACTGTGCATACAAGGCCGGCCTTTGCATTAAATCATCCACTCCTGAATATTGGATTTACGACTAACACACCGATAAAGAAAATATATTATAATGTCTATATGGCGGCAGGTCTCATATATTATATGCCTGGGGGTGGCCGCGCTTTTACGTCCACCTGCCCTCTGCTAGTGGGGGTGACCGCTTTACAAGCATACCCTCCGAGATATGCCTAAGGGCCTAAGGTGATTTTATCGAAGACTTAGATCTTGGAAGGGCCCCCTTCTGTGTCGAAGATGATCGCTCCGGTGTTTTTTGTCGGTAGGAGTCCGGATGCCTCCCCGGGTGGACGAAGTATACGACGTATTTCTATCGGGTTATATAAAAAAGGTCTCGTATTGCAAGACAAGAATTCCGTGTGGTGTCCGGATTAAGAATATAGCACCACTCCATCTCTTCCCATGGATGTCGTAAAAGTCGTAGTTAGTCGCCACTAAGGGAATCTAAACCAGAGGGATGGGCAGTAGCGTCCCTTCTGTGAAACTGTAGCCATACTGCGCTCACCAACCCGCCTGCCAAGCGTGGTGAGTATTGGCAAATACTCCCCAAAATGGTGACACAGTTGTGAAAATCTATGGGGGAGGCCTTTGTTCAGCAGTGGACGTATAAATGGCCGATATGATTGCAAGACTAGGCAGGTACCATTGCAGTGCCAGATATTCTGACAAGTAGTGTTGTTTAGACTAGAAACATTATTACTGTGTTCCGGTTTGAAGGGCATTCAGCTAGTGAAATTACGAGCCAATAACTAATGTCTCGAGGTGACGAGCGCAGTTTGGTACCACGCAGTACTAGTCCTGGGAAGCACTATAATTGATATGGGTTTGTGTGGAGCTCACCACCAGGCGAATGACTTGGTCGTATTGTCTCGTCAAAGGATCTGGAACGTAGACTAATAATTGTTGACGGATTACGACAAATTTCCGTGGCAAAACAATAATTTTCTTCACAAATTAAGAATCTCACCGAATGGGAATAAATACGTCTATAAAAATTACTATTGCTTTTGACGGGTGAAATTTTCATTTGTTCACTCATTCCCTTCCATGGAATAGTTAACTAAGAATTAATTGCACTTATAATAGTTTAGTGAAAATAGGATCATCATAACAGTCCACTGCTGAACAATGGCCTCCCTCATAGATTTACAGTTTGCGGGGGAATTTGCTAGTACTCACCACGCTTGGCAGGTGTGTATGTATGGTCACTGTTTCACAGAAGGTGCTGACCATCCCTATGGCTTAGTCCCTTAGTCGCCTTTTACAACATCAATGGGAGAAGAGTGCTGCTATACTCTTAATCTGGACAGCACACGAATTCATAGCGTTAATTCATATTCATAAATATGTGATTTCATTGTGTTGACGGTAATATTTCGTGACATCAATTAGGTATTCATAATTTTATGCCACTAATATTTTTATAATTTTTGACTTATTTGTTTAATTTAATTGCTAAAATGTATACCAACCGTGTGGTGTCCGGATTAAGAATATAGCACCACTCTATCTCCTCCCGCGGAGGTCGTAAAAGCCGACTAAGGGAATCCAACCCAGAGGGATGGGCAGCAGCGTCCTTTCTGTGGCACAGTAGCCATTCTGCGCTCGCCAACCCACCGCCTGCCCAAGCGTAGTATTGGAAAATTCCCCCCAATATAATGGACACAGTTGTGGAAATCTATGGGGAGGCATTTGTCCAGTAGTGGACTTTGTATGGCCGATATGATGATACCAACATTATAAATACCTTTTTTTTATTGGTGCCCAGTGGAAATTCTTCATGAACTTCCTTCGCTCCATGGAAGGGCGAAGGGGTATGCGGAATCCTACGGGCTAAAACCACTGGAGCGGTCATCTTCGGCACCTAAGGGATGCTCCAGGTCCTCGTCTGATCACACTAGAGCCGATTATAAATACCTAGCCTTGAATTTATTTCAGCTTTTGTTCTCAGAGGTTGTCATGTAGATATGCCCTCGTCCCCCCTTCCGTTCTGGGTCAACAATGTCCTTCGTTTCAATATGATATGCAAAAGTTTCTGTTAGGATCTAATTACTATATAAACGGTTCTATTCTATTCTGTTGTTACCACAGTGTATAAGAGAATATTTGTGACCCATATAACACATATTCGTAAGTTAAACCGATCACATATATATATTTGAATATTACGCATGAAAGCTCTAATAAATAACAGCTAATATTTAGAGATCAAAATAATTAAAAATATTTCATAATACAAGGGGTTTTTTAAGCTCCGGTATCAAATTTAATGTAAACCTTCCTCCTTATCAACAAAACACGAGTATAAACCGAAAAATATATCACTAAAAGCAACAGTGACATCGTGCAAAAAGGTGCGGGTATTTCCATTTTAATCAGCTTATACGAGGCTGGTAACTTAAGATAAGGTGATTATACGTATTTGTTGGTAGATAGCTACACTTGTGGGCCGCTATGATTGATAGGTGTCATTTTTATAACAGAAAACGTTTGAATAAACTATGTTAGGGTTGCCTCTCATCCAATTTCTTTGTTCATTTGATATAAGTTCTTTGATGACTGCGTCATGTCACTCACCTAATATCTTCGTCTAAGATATGATGCCATATTCAATTCTAAACGCAATATTTTATTTTTATTATCTCAGTGCCTTGTATCATACATATGTACATTCATTACTTTTATACTCACTAAACATTGCTTTGATAGCCATTTAATTCTGACTGATTGAACATTTTGAAATATCAAAATCTTTGATCAAATAACAAACACAAAAATTTGATGAAGTCATCCAATTTTTTTGACAAAATGTACGTTGGATAAAACAATTGAATGACTGGCATAGCGCCCTCAGGTTCACTCCTTTTAATTAATAAATCCATGTCTTAGGAAAAAGCTTCTTAATTTTCTTAGAGAATCGAACGGTTAAAATTATCTTTATTAATTATAAAGGCCTGTTCTAACATGCGGAAATACTCATAGACATCGTCCACTCTGAGGACGAAGAAAAGACGTGCCGGACGCTCTCTAGCTTCCGGCTCTTACTCTCCTTCAGTCTCGCATTCTACTGCACCCCCGGCAGATCTCGGCCTGACACTATTGAGTGGGCCCTGTCGCCTATGCACCGTAACCAGCCGCATAATAATCTAAAGAGGCGTCTTCAAAACACGACGCGCTACCTTCTTAAGCCTATCTCTGATCGAGCGACGATCTCAACTCGTGCAGGCCGAAGTCTCTTCACCCTCTGGCACCCGGCGCATCTTCTGCGGAAGGGGAGAGACGTGGAGGACGTAGATGATCGTAGGAATTACTTATTGGTTTTAGCTAAATATAGATTTGGTTACTACAATTCTATGTTTATGACGTGTATTTATGTTGTGAAAATCGTTTCTTATATGAAACTTGTGCAGATTTTTGCGAACATAGTAATTATTTTCAAAGATGTAAACTGACGGCAGTGTAAGTATGTTGGTATATTTTAATATGCTTCAAGGTGACTTCCTTTTTAATATGAGTTATATTACAATTTACGTGGATTATTCATGTCTGTAATAAAAATAATAAAGAAAATCTTAGTTTGCTACTGATCTCCACAACAGAATGCCATAAGACGTGTCGTGTCGTGTCGACGCTGTGGAAATATGCAAAGTAAACTAACCTGGCCGTAGCTACATGTGTACATCAGTCTGTTATCTTATTTTCGTACTGCAAATGAACCTGCTAGAATATAATATCACAAAATATAAGTAGTAAATAAAACTAAGTGTAGTAACCCAAAATATGTATATGACTTAAGGTTTATTTGAAATGAAACTTATATAATATTTTTAACAAATCAACCAAAACATAGTTCAACGCTTTCAATATTCATTATCTGAGATTTAATACGAACATCTCCGATCCACAAATCAGTAATTGGCAGCCTCTTAACATTTGAACTCTGCACTTCTATAATGGTATTCTTCCAAGAAGTACTTCCTTCCTGAAACATTAATGACCTACTATAAAAAACATCCATACTTATACTTCTAAATGGTAGAACAGCGGTGCAGGCGAAGTTAAATATAGTTTATTTGTAGAGCCCTGCTATAGCTCTTTGACTAGGGCAACAATAGTACAGCTTAAACTTTCGCGAATTGAATAAATAATTTTATTACTTGACACACATCATAATCATATTAGCCACAGTACGTCCACTGCTAAAAAAAAGCGCCCCTTATAAACGACTAGCTATATATCCTGTGTCATCATTTTGGGGCAATATTTCAGTACTCATCACGCTTGGCAGGTGGGTTGATGAGCGCAGAATGGATGCTGCTTCACAGAAGGCGACTGAAGGTGATGACACTGCTGCCCATCTGTCTGATTTAGAGTCCCTCAATCACCTTTTTCAACATGCACGGGAGGAGATGAAGTGGTGCTATAATCTTAATCCGGACACCACACGAAATACTAAGATAAGATAAGATTTATTTCTAATTGACACATACTACTACATTAATTTACTTGATCGAAACGTCGAGGTCAGTTAACATATTATTTTGACATTTATTTGTGCGTGAATAGATCCGATATCGTCTTAAGATAATATGAGTAGCATAGAATTTCGTGCGGTGATTGATAAGTATAGAAAGCCTGGGTTGATTTCATTCTTCCCTCCCTCCACCTTTCAATTTACTCCCCCATACGTACATGAAGCAGACGCAGCTTACCACACATCCATCGGTAGCAGGTGGTACAGAATAGAATAATGGAGATTTCTTGGTAGGGAAAGGACCAATCACTATATCAGTCCACGTCAACAATTGTACGGATGACGATAAATTGTGTTTAGGATAAGGAACTGAGTCCAAACAGTTGTATTTCATCGTTTGACGAACAGATTCTGACCTATCCTGTAGCCACTTGATTTGTTGCGTTGTTAACTGAAAGAAAAAGATTAGCCAAGTTTAAGTCAGAACTCTTTGGTCAATGACGGGATTCGACACAAAACGAGTGTAAGAAAATAAAAATTTAATAACTCCAGGTTCAGCCAACAGATGCAACAGGACTTTAAGGCTTAGCACGCACGGGTGACAATTTCGTCACTCTTATCAAGTCCGTGTGTTGGTATAGTGGAGTGCGCACGTTACGACGTGACGTGACGTGACATTTCCATACATATCTATTGATTTGATATGAGTGACGAAATTGCCACGATGACAAAAGTCACCAGTGCGCACTAGACCTAAGGTTGATCTTTCTTAAGTCGATGAACTTCTTTTGGGCATTTAAGTTTATCCCCTGTAGTCTAGTTGAAATTGAAACTTTGCCCTTACAACGTAACCGGGCGCAGGGTCACCAAACACAAACATCAATATTCCAGGTCACAGGTGGAGTTTCTTGCGTGGCTTCTTCTACTGAACAAAAACATCAGGTGAAGGACGGGTAAATTTGGACTGTCGTTAGTTATTCAAAATCCGAAATATTCAACACATATCGGTTTTTGATAGAGATGTACCAAATGTTGACGATGTATATAAGTAAAAAGTTTCAAAAGGTCCATGAATGGTTAAGAGTCACTTTTTTTTGTACTAAACTAAATGTGTAAGTTTACATTGCCAAATGGAGTAAGTCAGATTGTGATAGAATTGTGAAACTTGAATTTATAGATCAAACAGGTAAATTCTCTACTATTCATAAGTTTCGGTGAATGATTTAAAAGAAACATAAAGAAAACTTTACTCATCTAAGTCTCGTATCACCATAACCATTTCAACCACAGGATCTCCACTGCTGAACAAAGACCTCACCCTTAGAATTCCACAACGAGCGGTCACATGCCGCCCTCATCCAACGACTCCCAGTAACCTTCACCAGGTCGTCTGTCCAACTCGTTGGAGGTCGTCCCATGATGCGTTTTCCGGTGCGCGGTCTCCACTCGATAACCTTTTTGCCCCAACGGCTATCAGTTCTACGATAAATTGTGTTTAGGCTATGTACCCCGCCTATTGCCTCTTCAGTTTACTAATCATTTCAGCTATGTCGGCAAATTTAGTTCTTCTACAGATCCTCATTTCGGACTCGATCTCGTAGAGAAATGCCAAGCATAGGTCTCTCCATAGCTCGCTGAGTGACCTTGAGCTTTCTTATGAGGCCTACAGTAAGTAACCACGTCTCTGTTCACTGGTAATTCCCACTGGTTAAAGACTTTCTTCTTGCTTTACGCTGCCCAGTTGAGTCGGATTTGACGATTGACCTATTTCTCGAAGTTGGACCTACCTAATCGGACAGTTTATCCTAGGTAGATATACTTGTCAACAACCTCGAGAACAGAGCTCACAACGGATATTAAGATAGACACTATATGTGCATTTGACATGGCTTTCGTCTTTTCCATATTCATTTTAAGGTCCACCTGTTGGGAAAATCTGTTGAGATGATCGAGCATCGTGCTGAGCTCTTTCAGAAATTCTGCCATGACTACGATGTCGTCGGAAAACCGAAGGTGAGAGATATACTAGCCATTAATGTTAATGCCGAATCCTTTCCACTCAACAGTATCGGGGAAATGACGTCCCCCTGTCTCACACATCTCTGCAATGGAATTGCCCCCGTGGTCTATTCATATAATCAGACCGACATGGTGGCGTTTCTGTATAAGCACTTCAACACTTCGATGTACCGATAGTCAATGTGGCACAGCTGCAGAGACTGCAGCACTGCCCAGGTTTCGATCGAATCTTCTATCTTAGTCTGCTTTAAATGAATAATACTTTTACGTTACTTACATTATATATTTCTCTTATTTCAATTCCGACTTCACTTAACCAGAATGTCCCATATGTGGAATTGTAGTTATGTGAAGGTGTTTTTGCCATTCCAAGAACACATGTTTCTTTTGACGTCATATTGCAATATACTTCAAAGGCTTGCGATGAGGGTCCCATAAAATAATTGCCTGCAATTAATGCGTTCATTAGTCTGACATATTCAGTAAGCTTAGATTGAACATAGTCTTCGTTGGTCAGGATGCCATGCAAATCCTTTGTCCAATTTATTAGTTAAAGATTTGATAAAATTTCTTCGACGGTGTGTCATTTGACTAGTCCAATAGCTATGTCCAAGAAGTGATTTTAGACTAGAACCAAAATAAATTCTAATCGGATTGTTTTGTGTTTATTATCTTGGTACTTTGTATTGTAAGGGCATGGTTTTATAGTACTACTTATTCTTGCTTTTATACCCGTTTAGCTGTGAGTGATTGAAAATATTGAAATGTTAAAATGTTTGATTAAATGAAAACAAAAATTGAAATTTAATGACATTACCCAATTCCTTTGATCAAATGTACGGTCGCGTTCATAAGTCCAGTAGTAATCCCACAACGCAATAGATTGATGCTTTGGTTCGACTTACGGCCTTATTTTATTAAGTAGTTTATATACTATAGATACCCACATATTCTCTATTGTCTGCAACCGATTGTAGTTCATGATTTCAACCAACTCTAGTATTATCTTCTTTCTTACAGCATAGGTGTGTAGTTTTATAGCTTTATACCTAAATACAGCGAGACCGAGCAAGACTGAGTTTTGCACGCCATTTAATATGGACGTAACATATATATGGTATAATATCATTGATCTGTACCCTTTTATATTGCGCCGCTTTTGATAACACTAGATGTCGTAGTTAAACTACGATAATACTATTAAATCAGGATAGTTGAAATGCCAGATTTATGCAATTACATTGTGCACCACGCCACATTCACTTATACCTCCGCTATAGTCTACATACACAGGATGGTTTTGATTGAACTATTTAAACAGTTGGTCTGTGAGTGTATTAAATAATCCACGCCTCAACTTTACTACTTTTGGCAATAAGTTTTTATTGTTTAGCTACAATATACTATTTTCATTATATTTTGTGATAGCTGTTTTATTGCTCATTCTACAAGCTCATGCTCCTACATTACAGTTCTTAATGTAAACCAGTACAATACCGTTTGATAATTATAAAGTTTAGTGAATAGGATTGGCATCCTTATTTCTTTGTTAAGATGTCTTAGACACAAGTGAGAGATCAGAGTATCATATACTTCTATGATAAGGTGCTTTGCCCACAGCTTCAGGTTAACCCAGAAACTTCCCAGTTTTTAATAGATAAGTCTTAATAAAAAGCTTAAGCCGGTCGATCAATATTCAAAATATTACTTCTTACGGCTTTTTGTCCCGGCAGGTGCAAATTTACAAGTAACTTCCGCTGGCGATGACTGCGATCCAAACTCTTCAATATCTTCGTTATTATAATCATCTGTAACAATATAACAACCACTCGTCAGTGTTCTTGTACTAAGCTCTGTCCCACCAAAGAATAAACATGTTCACCAGTTGGTATCGTAAAGAGCGACAAATGGTTTTGAATGAGTATGGACAACTCCTAAGTGGGAAAAACAAAGTAACGCGATTATTAATCCGTTTGCTGAGTGTGGTGACTATTTTACACTTCTATGATCAATAAATATCATTGCAAGGTCCACGTGAACGTCCAGTGGCTTTACTGGCTGGTATGGTGATTATTGACTCGCGATTCAGGGATATTCGGGGGAAAAAGGTAAAAACGTAATATGCTGTTTCCTGACACTATTCACTAGATACGCTGTGTACACAGGCCAATGAGGTTTTGACGATTTATTTGGAACAAGAGCTGCAAGCGTGTCCATCAGTACTGCTTTACATTAATCAGGGAATAAGCAGAAATATATACCTTCCTTAGGCGTGAATTTGCACGGGCATATTCCAGGTCGTCCAGGTGTTCCAGGAGGTCCCACAGGACCCGCTAAACCGCCAGGTCCCTGAAAATTATTATAAATAGTTGTTACCCGTGACCCGTGACTTAATCCATGAGGCAACTAATTAAGCCTCTAAGGAAACTTGATAATGTGAGAAAATGTATATCGTCCACTACTGAATAAAGGCCTCCCCCGTAGATTTCAACAACTATTTAATGCGCCTAACATACTTGACAGGTGGGATTTGAACATATAATAGCTGCTCTAGCGTCCCTTCTGCGGAACAGAAGCTATTTAACTAACTTTTTGTCAGAACTAGCTGGAGGTAGGTATGCTTCCAATCTTAACAGTAACTAAATAAACATACTTATCTATCTTTAAATAACTTTAGTTCACTTAGTATATCTTACCATTTCTCCCGGTGAACCTGAGATTCCTCGAGGACCAGAAGATCCCGGCAGGCCCTATGATACAAAAATATGTGTATATTGGTTACTATAATTCAATTTCAATCCTATTCATCAAAATTCAAATACACGGCCGTGACAAATCACAATAATTAATTTCAAAGTATTCGTATGAACAATTATAGTATAAAAATTGAAATTAAACATTGTCAATTACATATTATAAAATCCAAAAAACTCGGTGTTCTCAACAAGGCAAGGCAATACTTCATATCGGGGCAAAGACAGCTGTTTTATAAGTCGCAAGTCCGGCCTCATATAAAGCTGCAGCCATTTATGGGCGAGAGCATCTGGGTACCAGCTTTGACCCTTTGATTTGGTACAGAAGCATGCAGTTAGGATTGTCGACGATCCCAAGCTCACAAGCGATCTAGAACCCCCAAGTCTTAGGAGAGACTTGGCCTCCCTGTGTGTGTCCCACCGCTTGTACAACGGACAGTGTTCTGAGGAATCGTTCGATATGATGCCAACGATTACTTTGTACCATCGCACCTACCGCCATACATACCGAACGCCGCGGGGAGTTCATCCACATACCCTGGAGCCAAAATGGTCTCGTACCATACAGTGTCAGAGAAACATCTTCCCGCGCACGCTCATCATTTCGGCCGAAGGAAGTCCACTGCTGGACACAGGCCTCCCCCAAAGATGTCCACAACGACCGATATGGATGTGTTGTGGGCTCATTGGGGAGTTTTGCCATAATCGCCACGCTTGGCAGACGGGTTGGCGATCGCAGTTAAGTTGTTAATGTACTCGAAGGACGCTGCTGCCCATCCTCCGGCTAATCCCTTAGTCGACTTTTACGACACCCATGGGAGGAGATGGGGTGGTGGCATTCTGAGCCGGCACCACACGGCATAACCCGCGCACGCTCAGTTTGTGGAATCAGCTCCCTACCGAGGTTTTTCCAAGAGACTACAAAATGGGGCACTTCAAAAATGGTGTGAAATAATAATAAATGTTAGTCAGAAAAAAGAAGATGAGTATGATAATAAAAAACATACATTGTTTTGATACACACATTGCGGGTTCGGCTTCCGGTATTCGTCACTAAGCAGTGTTGCTAAACCTTCATTCAATATTCTGTGGCGCGTGGTACTTCCCCGGTTGAGCCGGCCCATTTACGAGGTCAAGTCAACCGATTTTTGAAGGGCTCTCCCACGCAAAATCTTTGATTAATTACGTTATTAATTTTATAAATATCTAAATGAACTTACAGGGTCACCTTTTTCTCCTTTGACACCATTTAATGGTTTCGGTGCCTGCAAAAATAATTAGAAATGTATTCCGTCCGAGTACACAATTGTGGAAATCTATGGGGATGCCTTTGTTCAGCAGTGGACTGACGTAGGCTGATGATGAGAGGAAAAATACAAAACAGACACACTTATAATTAAAGAGATGCTATACAGCACTGGTGCTTTAACTGCCCAGCGGGACGTTGAACAGCTGGTAGCTGCGCTCACATTAAGTGAAAAACATTGTAGGTATGCTTACCATCTGAACTCCTTTACAGTTTTTCGATGATTTATTATTAGTTTTCAATCACGAATCAAGAAATAAAATGTTTTATTGTTTAATTATTGCCTGACCTTGGCACAATGTATCTATTAACAAAAAGGTTTAAACTGGCTTATCCCAAATAAGTTGATAATTTTTGGAATTGTTATATGTTATCTGCGATATAAAGTACAATTTGGTGTCCAGTCATTGTGGCGATCTTTGGGAAGGCCTATGTCCAGCATTGGACGTTTTCGGTAGAAATGTTTTTTTTTGTTTGTTTTTTTTTAATACGTTGCCCCACACTGCGATTTCTCTTGTGTCGTGGGTGCGTTTACAAACACTAATTCCACACACAATACACCCAGACCCGGAACAACTACCTGCAGATCGTACAAATATATGTTCCGTGCGGATATCGAACCCACGATCCGGTGCGCAGCAGCTGACTGTATCAGCCACTGCACCAACCGTGCCGTTTTTTTAAGTTATATAGCCGTGAATCAGTGTAGTAAAAGATGAGGAGCCTCATTTTTAACAAAATAAATTATCACTCAAAAAATATAGTAAATTGGAATTTACTTACTGGCATACCCGGATCTCCCCTATCACCTTTAACTCCTTGCAATCCCAAAGTACCCTGAAAATACAAATCAGTTTTAATCAATAATTCAATTCACTATATAAGTCAATGATTTAAAATCGAGGTATTGTCGATTTATCGTTTTACATTAAAGGCAGAGAAGTATAATATGCCTTCTGGGAAGCCGATTGAATTTTAAAGCTATTGATAAACCAAAACATTTTTTTTTATGTTCAATAATTATTACTCACAGCATCACCCTTATCGCCTTTCTCTCCACGTTTCAAGAGTGGTAAATCATCCTTAAACAAGAAATACACCAATCAATGATCATTTTCTGGTAAGAGCAAGATCTTAATAACATATTTCCGAAAACAAAATCTAGAGTGAATCCTTCTAGCGCTGTTCTATTTTTGAACTTTGAACTCTGCACTTTAGTGTGATATACATTTCAGTGATTTCTTACATACTTCTACATAGTAGTACTATGTTCTGACGTATATTATTTATTTTTATCCAAAGATGTCTAGGAGTCTTAAATAACTTGGATAATTATCATATCATCATCATAACCAGCCCATTCCATTCCAGCAGTGTACGGACCTTTTCACACACAGTCCACCACACTGGTCTAGTGTGGGTTAGCGGACTACACACACCATTGAGAACATTTCGGAGTCCTCTTAGGTGTGCAGGTATACTCACGATGTTTTCCTTCAACGTTAAGGCAAGTGATAATCATCCACACATGAATTCGAAAACTCAGAAGAGCGGCCCGGTATCGAATTTAGACCCGCACTATGATGACTGGCAACAAAAAAAAAGACTTACAGTTTTGAGCTTGCAGGTATCTGAAACAGTAGAATTTTATTAGTATTGTTTATAATTGAAAAACAACAACATTGCTGTTTAAATTTTATATTATTAATAAAAATTTACATTATTTTGTTTATTAATTCAGCCGAAAAAAGTCCACTGTTGGACATAAGCCATTCCCAAAGATTGCCACAACGACGTTGCTATATAATCCAGACACCATACTGAAATGATAATAATTACAAAGTCTAACTACACTACTACACAATTGGGCGCCCGAGCTCTAAATGGATAATTAAATGGGAAAGATTTGATGGAAAAAGTACAATAAAAATCTATAGCGTAAGTTAAAATGTATGGAATGGCGCTAGAACAAAATAAATGTATATGTTGCAGGGAGATGATAAAATGGAGATTTGATCAAATCCTTAAAGTAGATAATCAATTTGTTAAAATTACAACTCTGTGGGATGATTTCCCTAGAGAAAATAAGTGATTCAATTAAAATAAATAAACACCAAACCCAAGCCTACATTAGCCTTCTAATCTAAATTATCATTTCAACATCTTCCGTGAATTATCATCTACCTTTGGGGATTAGATCAAATCTCCGTTTTCATAATTTCCCTGTGACATATAAATAAAATCGTATTTCATGTTCAATGCAATTATCGTCACGCCCGTTATCATATTAGATGGAATACGCCAGTTATAAAAATAAATTCAGCAAATTCGAGTACAAATTATACCTACATAAGTCCACAGCAGTGCACAGATTATTAAAATATAGTGTTTGTTAACGTTTCCAATGTTTATTAATATAAGGACAATCCGCCAACGTGTCTTATCACACGGAGGAAAATATTGCTACTATAGGTATTTATATAAATGACGAAATGATATATTAGTGGAATATTCTCGAGTTAAGCTGACAGTTCACGTGTTTGTCGTCAGACCTAAAAGTACGATTATATCAGGTAATCAAAAGTAGCAACTTTGTGTTTTAACTTTGCTTTGCACTAGGATTGCTCCTGTCAATTGCGTAGATTGGGGAATTTGCATGCTCATACCAAGCGACCCCCGGGAAGACGACGGCGTCCACGTGATCTAGTGCCACCGGGTGCGTAGCACAGAGCACAGTGAGCTTTCGAGAGGATCCTTTACAATCTCCCGAGTGGTGTGGGGGTGGCCTTTTTTTCAGTCGCCTGCCACTGTTAGAGAGGGTTACCGTTGTACAGTCATCCCCTCCGAGATGTGCCTAAAGGTTTTAGCCGGTAGGAGTCCAGCATGCCGCTCTGCCCTTCCCCAGGGCGGAAGAAGTACATAGGTATTTCAGCCAGTTAAAAAATAATAATAAAAAGGATTAGTCCTGTATCATGGGTACAGTTTTTAGACAAAATTGCACGTGTACTAACATCCGAATCAACTATCTGCAGATTATTCAAAATATTTGTTCCGTGGGACGATCGAACACTACACTAACTATGCCATCTTTCGCGAGGAATTAATGTTCACTTTACAAAAAAATCTGGTACTTACCTAACTTCGTCGTACACTTTTTACTGCCATCATCTGTGTGCTGAAAATAAAATTAACGCAAACAATCTCAATACCGAGGTACGAATCATTTTGTAAAAGATAGGAGATAGGACTTGTGGAGCGACGGATTAAACACTGCCCTGTTATACAATCTTCTTCAAAATCAATTACTGTTAATGAGCTTGGGGACCAATATGGCTTATTAACATCTACAATTGCCACTTTATAGGTGATAAAGAGAACATGAAGCTGTCGGTCTCGGTTGTTGTACATTGAGATAAAAAGGCAGACGGCATCCAAACCACGTATTATTCTGAAATTACTGACTCGAATAATGACATTCAGCCTAATGTGATTAAACTGAATGCTGACCCAAAATATACTTGAACTCGGATATACTTCACATCATAGTTGGAGGAAGGCTAGACTGAAAACCAGCGCTGTTGTCATGGGATCTGTTTCAACGCTTATAGCATTAAGCTGAGTGAAAATGCGCTGCCTGTTTATTCCTGTTCCTAAGGTTGTTCCTATTTTTCTTTTATAATATGTACTTAATTTCAGTCAAGTATGCATCGTTACTGGTATACAAATTTATTGAAATAATTATGAATAGAATATAACTTTATTTTAGACCTAAATATTAGCAAGGATTCTTTACAATAGTAAGCGTGGCACAATTGGAGGTCTTATCACTATAGACGATATCTTACAGACGACCTCTTGATGGATTTTATGGTAGGTAAATACAGTCAAATATATTAATATAAATACAAGAATATACCCGTATATTAACAAAAATAAAAAGTATACCTCTATACCTACACAAAGTTGCATGTACATACATACATACCCTAACAAAATATTCGTATAGTGCAACCTATTATTATTATATTATAATCATCAATAAGTGATTATCATTCAGTGATGGCAGTCTATGTGAATAACTGGAATGGGGTGGTACTAAAAATCGAACTATTTGACCGGCCAGAACAACTATGTGTAAGCTTTCGGTCAACAATTATTGTACTAGATTCCCATAGAGCGATTCAAACATGCCCCATGAATAAGTATTGTTGTGGTATTATTAACAAGTCTAGCAAACAAAAGGACGTTAAAAAAAAATTTGAAAGCGCACTGCGTGAGGTTTTTGGTATAGTTGCTATAAATACGTCTATGTATATGCAACAAGTAAATCTGTCAACATATCGGATATATCGTGAAACACATATATAACATAAAAAAGAAACTCAAAATTTATATTCTTCGGTTCAGTTATTCAATGTCTGGAATCAATTATCACATAATCAGAACGCGCTTTTATATATTAATTAAGTTTATTATGACATTTATAGAATAGTTATCAACAATTTTATAAACTACCTATTATTATTTTAACGAACTATAAATGTTTGAGACCAATTTTAAAAACTTACCAATTAATTCTTCGGAACAGACTTATTAAAACAATACATTCTGACGCACTATGTTTTTCCATACACAAATGAACCCTGAACTTCTCTCAAATGAAAGTTCTAACCTTCTCAAACCTCATAATTCATGAAAGGTTATGCAGCAGACTATAAGGTCTGATTCATATTATAAAACTCAGTTAGTGAAAAATTGCGGTGTCTTTAGTTATTATATTCATAATTGCTTACTGTGTAACGTTACTTACTAGCGTTAAGCCTGAAATAGTAGCTGAAACAAAAGAAATGCATATGCATTTAGATATATATGTATACTATAAAACTATGCATGCAGGCTGTTCACACTGGATATTTTTTGAAATTCCTAAACAATTATGTTAATAGTGAAGTATTGGTAATACTAATAGATAGTAAAACTTTCACCAACAACCCGGGATTTGTCCAATAAATTATGTCAGTTCGTATTGTATGTATAATTGTTTATATGCTTGTGACGAGACGACTCTTATGCCCAGTAATTTGATTAACTACAGTACCCCTGAAATCGGAACACAATAACTTTAAAGATTTAATCACTACTGCTCGACGAATATCTAGCACTGCGGTGGTCAGCCGTCAGCACTTAGCCGGATCCTTGCGACAAGAGACCTACAGTCAGACTTAAGTGGTCGTAGTATTTCATCGTTATCCATACAAAATAATATTGTTGAATATTCAGTATATACATGTTTAGATGCGAAATGCTGACATTCATAAAAACTGCATTAACAAAAAATCATTCAGAAGCTTGAGCAATATATGTTCGTTTAATTCATCATACAACAATATTACTATTATTAATGTGAAAGTTTGTTTGCCGTGTGGTGCCGGCTCAGAATGCCACCACCCCATCTCCTCCCATGGGTGTCGTAAACGTCGACTAAGGGATTAGCCGGAGGATGGGCAGCAGCGTCCTTCGAGTACATTAACAACTCCAACTGCGATCGCCAACCCGTCTGCCAAGCGTGGCGATTATGGCAAAACCCCCCAATGAGCCCACAACACATCCATATCGGTCATTGTGGACATCTTTGGGGGAGGCCTGTGTCCAGCAGTGGACTTCATTCGGCCGAAATGATGAATGTTTTTAAGGCTCCATCACGCCCATGTTTGGCGTAGAAGTAGATTAAGTTGTGAAGTAGGATATAAGTCCGACACTTCGTATTTTTACATAACACATAAAAAATGTGTCCAGCAATGATGTGGTTGGCTAACGGTTAGGTAGGTAACTCGTAAATAGAGAAGGAAATCGCTTTCAATCAAAAGCTTTCTATAAAAGTATTTGAACTGAATATTTTTATGTACAACACAAAATGTTGTGTGAAGTAGAGACGAAAAAAGACCTAAAGACAAAACCTATGGTGCTAGCGAGCGCCGGAAGATGTACCTACCGTGAAAAAGCAAACGAAGAAAAGTATACAATGGGCTTATATAGGTTATTGATTGTCATCATCATCATCATGTGATGAGCCAAAGGACGCCCACTAATGAACAAAAGCCTCTCCCATGGATTTCCACAACGACCCGTTTACATGCGGCCTGCATCGACGACTCTGGGCTGCCTATACGTCATCATATATGTCGTCCGTCCATCTCGTTGTAGGCCGTCTTACGCTGCCATTGAATGTATTCAGTTATTTCTTTATATTCCAAGTCAGAAGAAGAACCATTTTGTGGATGAAATTAAAAACAACGTATTTAACTAATTATATTTGACATAGAATAGAATAGAATAGAATAGAATAAACTTTTATTATAAATTATAAATAACGACATATGTACCTGTTGCGTTTTGAAGTCCAACAGATATCAAAATAAATGTTATACATAACAACACCTTTCTTACGTCCATGTTAATGGGTGAATGGAACTAGACTGGGGATCGAATAGGGAAATAAACAAATTTATTTTATGTTTTCCTTAAATCAAATATAGAATTTATTACGTCAGTTTGGACAGTTTCCGTGTGGTGTCCGGATTAAGAATATAGCACCACTCCATATCCTCCCGTGGATGTCGTAAAAGGCGACTAAGGGAATCTAAACCATAGGGATGAGCAGCAGCGTCCCTTCTGTGAAACGGTAGCCATACTGCGCTCACCAACCCGCCTGCCAAGCGTGGTGAGTACTGGCAAATACCCCCCAAAATGATGACACAGTTGTGAAAATCTATGAGGGAGGCCTATAAGGACGTATAAATGTCCGATATGATATGATATGATGGACTGTAATGAAGAACTGTATTGCTGCAAGTAGTTAATTCATCGTTATCATCATATCAGCTAAAATATGTCCACTGCTGAACAAAGAACTCCTCAATAGATGACCAGTTACATGTCGTGTATCGTTATATTGGAAAAATTGGCCAGTACATACTCGCACGCTTGGAATCATTGCTATTCTACAGAAGGGACTCTGCTGCCTATTCGTCTGGTTTAGTCCTTAAGTCACCTTTCTCATCCACGGGGAAATGGAGTAGTGCTATATTTAGAATATGACATAAAATAATGTGTAATAACATCCTTATAGTGGAAATAAGGTTTTATTCGTTGTTTTTTTTTTGTTTGTGTTAATATCGTTGCCCTACTACTAGTTGACTAGGATTTCTCCTATATCGTGGGATCAATTTCTAGACAAAAATCACATGCACATATACCCAGACCCGAAACAACTATAATAATTATATTTGTACGCG
This sequence comes from Diloba caeruleocephala, assembly GCA_947459985.1. NCBI lineage: Eukaryota > Metazoa > Arthropoda > Insecta > Lepidoptera > Noctuidae > Diloba > Diloba caeruleocephala. The sequence continues at coordinate 8,410,071 of OX381617.1, read as the reverse complement.
GTCTTACCCAAGTGGAGGTCGTTTCCATGCGGAATAAAGATATAAAAACTATTGTTAAATAAATAAGCCATCCGCCTATTACAGAGCGAAGGGTGTCAACTCCATCTCATTCCACTCCACCGCAAATTATTTCACTCTGTCTCACTCAATCTCGCTCGGCTCTAAACCGCCTTACATCGTTCCTATTCCTTTCCATCCTGATCCGTATTGCCAAGCTCCACTCTGATCTGCTTAATTTAATTCCGCCTCACTCAGCTCTTACCCACTTTGCTCTACTCCACTCAACAACATTTTGTGTTAGGTTATCTTCAGCGTAAATAAACAGGCTTTTTGAAGGCCATGTAAAGTTAACCGTAAAAGAAGCAGGGACTTCTCAAGTCCACGACAGCAGTGAGTAGCACCTGTTTTTAGCGCTTTATTTATAGTCATAGTAAATCAGATGTTAGCCGTAAATTTCATGCGTTCAAATCAGAATTAAAAATTGTTTGGAATCAGTGGAGCCCGGGGAATAAAACCCGTTAACCTATACCACATCCCGTCAATACGTCTCTATAATGTTCCAATGTAATTATGTCACTCTCAGTCACGTGCCGTTGCACAATTCGGATAGACATACATTTCTTAGTAAAGTTATGAAACTGAGAATAGATATTATATTAAAGATGCAAAAAAGAGATTTAAAAGTTGTGTTTTATTCCAGGAAAGGAAGAAAGATAACCATTTAGTACATTTATATATATATATATATATACTTGACTTTGACTTTGTAGCAAATCTCCTATATATATATATATAGGAGATTTGATACAAAGTCAAAGTCAAGTATTTTTATTTCAAATAAACCAAATATTGGCACTTATGAAACCTCAGAATCTAAGTTTCACGGTTCCAAATAGTTGATCTCGTGGAGAAGAGCCGGCAAGAAACTCCATGGATACTCTTTTAAAATAATTGAGATTACAATGTTGATTGATCCTAATCCCATAGTCACCTTTTATGACACCCTTGCGATAATATGGGGTGGTGCTATACATAGCCACACGGTACAGCAACGGCGAGCAATTTACGGATATAAATCTCACAAACACCCAGACCCGAAAGAACTGGTAGTGGTAGTAGGTCGTACAAATATTTGTTTCGTGCGAAAATCGAACCTAAGGTCCCTAGCGCAGGAAGCCAATTGCTTTATTACTACGCTAATACACAAGTGGCGCCACTTTCGTGGTATAACCTGACAACATATTTTAATGCACATTGATAGATAATGTGTTGATGTGGATTTAGTTTAATAGTTTATTACTGTAGTAACATAATACTACATATTGTTACTTTAGCTTTCGAATTTGTAGTACTGGTATGTAATTTAAATTCCTAAAGGTTTCAATGAGAACCGATATAATTGCGTCCTCTCGTGCCGTTTATAGGAACTTTATCGCAAGTAACAGCCTTAGAGAATCCGGAAAATGTGTGAGATGCTGCTTACATTGTAAGTACACCATTCCGCTCTTAGATGGCGCTTACCTAAATATATTTTCTTTCGGATCCTACAACGGCAAATATTTTAATTAACATCAATGTTGTTATTAATAAGTACTACAGTGTTGTTATTTTATAAATATATTGTATTTTTATGTATACGTTGGTACTAATATCTCTGATTATTATAACTAGCTTGCTAAGCGATAGTTGAAAGATTATCTTTTAGTTCGATACCTTAATTTATTGAAAGAAATCATATCTAGCATTTTGTATTAGTCTTCTGTCTCTGTATTTCACTATGTAGCTGATTATAGCATACATATACATGTATATATTTATATTATGATAACGTTTTTAAACGTCCTGCGTAAATTGCCTTTCGCTATTTGACCACTCACAGTTACACTGTCTGTGCCCCTATCATGTTTTGGCTCTGAATCACCCTAAGATCAATTGGTAGAAAATGCCTAATGGCATTTAGTCAGCCTTTGTACAGTTTTAGTGCATTAAGTATGAAATAAATAAATAAGTAGCTCATAATATTAATTTGCATTAATTTTTTACCTAAACAGAAAGAAAACAGACACAAACACACACACGAGACCGTAAATATCCACTGCTGAATGTGGGCTGCCTGATTATCAATACCATGAGTGGCGCTAGCCGTAGCGGTATATTGCTATCAGCGCGCAGTGAGGCTTCAGGAGGATCCTTTACAATCTCCCCGAGGGGGTAACCGATGTACAGTCACCCTTTTCGAGATATGCCTATAGGCGTGGTACCAGCGGGCGGCTTTAGTGTGATCATACGGGGTCCTGGAGCCCACTTTAGGTGCTGAAGATGACCGCCCAGTGGTTTTAGACGGTAGGAGTCCAGCATGCTCCTTCGCCCTTCCCCGGGGCGAAAGAAGTTCATGATGAATTCTCACTGGGCACCAATAAAAAAAAAAAAGGTGTACATGCGAGATAATATATTAATATATTCTTAGCAAAAATATGTCATGCTGTCATGCAAGTTAACCAGGACCAAGGGAACCTTGACTAATTAAAACAAAATTTAAAAATATAGGCTGCTTACGGTAGCAGGATGACCTGTTACCTTAAGAAGCTTGAAAATAAAATAAACTATTTCAGCACCTACATAAAATCATAGTAGAAAGTATGAAATTGTATTTGTATACGCTAGTAACCATTTATACAATTTTCCCTTTACGCTTTTGATAGTATCTTGTGAATAAAATACATATATTCTGGTATACTTGATAGATATTCATATAAGATGATGTGGTAAATAATTTACCATATTTATAAATGTCTTTATATCACATCCGAGCCATTTTGAGGGGAATTATGTCAGTATTCACCACGCTTGGTAGGTGGGTTGGTGAGTTTCGGCGTTCCATTGTCCTCGAAGTCGGGGGGATGATGGACGCCAAACTAGCGGCCCTGATGGAGCGGCTGCCGCCGGAGAAGCGCCTGCGCCCGCCACTGGCGGCGGACGCAAGAAGGCTGCTGTCGGCGCCGCAGACGGCCACGTATGCGGCCGCTGCTAAGGGGACGACAAGCACGGTAACGGGTGCGGCGACGGCTACAGCCTCCGCCAAGGCACAAACGCGCGCTCGGCGGCTCAACCGCAACAAAAAAGAAAGAGCGGGAGTCACAGTGCAGTGACAGCTGCCGGAGCTGCGGCGACCAGTGCATCCGCGCCAGTCCAGCCAACAGCCGCCGAGCCCGAGTCCCCACAGTCCGCAATGGAGACCATTGAGGGGTGGTCCATTGCGGGCAGAAAGAAGAGGCAGCCCCAGCCTCAGGCCCAACAACCTGCAGCTGAGCAGCCTGCGCGGTCCTCCTCCCAGAGTGAGGGAAAGCGACGCGGCAAACGGGGAAAGAAAGGAAAGAAGGGGAAGGTCAACCTACCCAAGGTTCCCGCATCGGCCGCCATAACAGTCACGGTGCCCGAGGACTCACCCGACACAAGGTTGGGTGAAGTCATGTCCGCGGCTCGGCGAAGTATTAAGCTCGCCGACCACGGCATCGGTCCGGACACCGTGACCATCAAGAGGTCAGTCAGCGGCGGAATGGTGCTTTCCGTCGCTGGCGAGGATGGCGGTGCCAAGGCAGATAGCCTGGCACGCAAAATGCGGGAGGTGCTCACCCCCATATTTGACGTGCATATTGCACGTCCGGTTAAAATGGCGGAGCTGAGGGTACTGGACCTGGATGACGCCGTCACTAAAGCGGAGATCGCAGATGCCATAGTGGTTGCGACGGCGTGTTTGCCCGAGGATGTTAGGGTGGGCGAAATTCCTCGCTCACCGATGTCTTTGGGCACGGTCTGGGTCCGGATCCCACTGGAGGCGGCCAAGAAGCTGGCGTCTACCTGCCGTATTTGCGTCGGTTGGACGTCGGTTAGGGTCGAGGTGTTGGCAGCACGGCCATTACAGTGCTTCCGATGCCTCGAACTCGGGCATGTGCGCCTCCGGTGCACCAAACACGGGGGGGTTGACCGGAGCGACCGGTGCTTCGGATGTGGCGGCCAGGGCCACAAAATTCGGGAATGCCAGGCGCAGATAAAAAACTGCCCTTTGTGTGCGGACTTTGGCCTCCCGGCCGAGCACAGATTGGGCTGCAAATCTTGTGCAGCCCAGAAGAGCAGGAGGGGAAAACCAGCCCCCCTGCCTCGGCCGAGGGGCTGACGGCGTCTGCGCCGGCAGCATCGGTCGCACGCTCCGGCTCACCGGAGGCGATGGAGGCCAATTAAGGGTCCTCCAGGGCAACCTAAACCACTGCCGCAACGCGCAGAATCTGTTGCTGCAAACTGTTTCGGAGTGGTCGGTTGCCTTGGCGGTTGTGGCGGAGCCCTACGGCGTCCAGGAACATCCTCGCTGGTTCGGGGGCGCCGGGGACTCCGTCGCCATCTATTGGTCTGGAGCCGAAGGTGAGCCGCCCTGCTCCCTGTTGGACAGATCTTCTTTTGGGTCGGGGATCGGCCCTCTTCCGATCCCGCTCTGCGGTCTCCTTCTGGAGCATGACGCTCTCACAGAAGGAGACCACTGCATTCCAGTTTTCGTGCTCTGCCAACATAGCCGACACTACTGCTGGCAGAGAGAGATCTTGCCCGATCCGATCGACCAGGATCCGCCGCTCGGCGACCCACGCAGGGCACGCCTCGAGCATGTGCTGTGCGGTGTCCTGGTCGCTATCACAAGGTGGCATTGTGCCGTGGCCTCACGTCCTATCCTGTGCAGGAAACAACCGTGCCCGGTGAGCACCTGCGTCAGATGGAATGTCCTTCTAATCCAGGCTCCAAAGAGCGGCAGGATGGCCTCCACGACGCGCTTGCTCGCGAACTGCATCCGCAGGCGATCTAGCCACCTCAGCCTGTTCAACGCCCCTGGAGGCGCGCCTTCGCCGCTCTGGCGGAGGGAGCGTATCTGATCGTAGACCCATGCATCCATCTCCGCCAGGATGTCGAAAGGCAGAAAACACGCCAGGAGAGTTACCGCCTCGTAGAACACCGTTCGGTATCCTCGTGCGATCCGGATAGCCACTCTGCGCTGCAGACCGTGATTTTTGGTTCTGCAGCGCTGGGCACCTGGCTGTCGAGCTGACCATACAGGAATATACAGGAAACTCTTCAATGGATGACATTAAATCACCAGAGATTACAGCAATCACTTGTCTATGTATTGTTTGTGCCATTCAAAATAGAAAAATAATAAACCTTAAAAAAGTAAAAACCCACTTCAAAAATAATAAACCTTAAAAAAGTAAAAACCGACTTCATAAGTAATAAAATATTTTTTGTAAAAACAGTTTAGGTCGGTGCCAATTATTTCTTAAATCAACCGAATCAAAGAAACCTACTTTATAAACTGTTTCTCACATGTATGATTTTATTATTTTTGAAGTCGAATTTTACTTTCTTTTTTAAGTTTTTATTGAACCATTTTACATTTACAGTAATTCGTTGCTTCAACAAACAATTTTAGCATTTGTATCGTCCTAAATATCAAACTAAATCACCAATTCAGTATTATTGTTTCCCATTCGCAATAATGTTGAGTGGTATTCAGAAATTCCGCTTTGATAGATCAATACTTTGATTGTATTCGAATATAAGTCATCTCAATTACGGTATGGTGCCGGCTCAGAATGCCACCACCCCATTTCATCCCGTGGGTGTCGTAAAAGTCGACTAAGGGATTAATCGGAGGATGGGCAGCAGCGTCCTTCGAGTACATTAACGACTCAACTGCGATCGCCAACCCGTCTGCCAAGCGTGGTGATTATGGCAAGACCCCCCAATGAGCACACAACACACCCATATCGGTCGTTGTGGTGATCTTTGGGGGAGGCCTGTGTCCAGCAGTGGACTTCATTCGGCCATAATAATAAAAAATAAAAAACTCAATTACTATTGATAAATGAAAATGTCACTGGTTTTATGTTACAAAGAGCATTTCATAATGGTTGTATATTCCTATATTTCGTATCATTTTAAGAAAATAGGATGTTTGCTTTTTACTTAGGTACTATCACTTGATCATCCCTTAAATGTACACTTTAAAAATATAGTGAGGATTTTTTCTAAAATCAACATACTTGGTTTGGTTTTAGTATTATATTTGTTATATGCACATAATAGTATGCTGCTTATATTTACATAACACCCCAGTTGCCTTTTACGATACCCTATTCCTCCAGCCTATTCTTTGCGAGGCATAGCTCATAGCTCATAGTTATTTATCGGTAATAATAGTTATTAATGCGAATTAAGCACGACCAAAAAAAGGTTGCAAGTAATTTAGGAAGCGAACAGCAAGAGCTCAAACTTCACAAATCATGTCAAAATCAGGTTTCAGGTAATCAGTTATTTATATATTTGGAGTGAACAGCTTCACTGTCTCGAATGTACTGATCAAAGTCAAAGTCAAGTCAAAGTTTTTATTTCATATAGGCCCTAATAGGCACTTAAGAAAAGTCGAAAGTTAACGTGCACGGTTCGGAAAAGTTGATCTTATGGAGAAGAAGCCGGCAAGAAACTCCATAGACACTCTTTTAAAAAAAGTGATATTACAATTTAACACATTGCTCGCTATGTGGAAACAAAGTGGACTACATATGCACGATAATAAACACACTATTGCTTCTGTAGTACACAATCAGAAATTGATAATTTTTAACGCACAGGTACGAGTCAACGAAGTTATCACATTTACAAAATGTAGAAGATGCTAAATTATATTAAAATAAAGGGCAATATGGCCATCAAGCTATAAACAATGTCATATTGTGTACATTAACATGTCAAAAAGGACATATGTAATATGTCCTATATAAAAAAAGTTATCAATTCTAACAAGAATTATATCTTCATTCGTCGCAATTCAGAATAATTAATAGATAAACACATATTTTGTCAAAAGAGTACCAGGGAAGCCACATGTGCAGAAAGAGTCAGTGCCAAACATCCCTGTCATCAACATAATCTATAGCTTTATAATAAGCTTTTCCAATAAGAACGCGTTTAATATAGGCTTTAAACTTTCCCTCGGTAAGATCTGTAATAGATTTGGGCAGCTTGTTATAAAAACGTATACTATTCCCTAGGAATGACTTATTCGTTTTAGCTAATCTAAATTTAGGTACTACTATTTTATGTTTTTGCCGTGTATTGATGTCATGAAAATCGCTTCTTTTATGATACTTGTGCAGATTTTTGCGGACATATAAAATGTTTTCAAAGATATAAAGTGACGGCAGTGTAAGTATGTTAATTTCTTTAAACATGGTTCTAAGAGACTCGCGAGGGCCCATGTTATAGATCGCACGGATGGCCCTTTTTTGTAAAATAAAAATAGAATCTACATCGGCCGCTGATCCCCACAACAGAATGCCATAAGACATAATGCTGTGGAAATATGCAAAGTAAACTAATCGGGCTGTAGCTACATCAGTCAGCTGCCTAATTTTCCGAACTGCAAATGCAGCAGAGCTGAGCCTACCCGATATAGCTTTGATGTGGGCACTCCATTGCAATTTAGAGTCGATGGTTATTCCTAAAAACACAGTTTCATCAACAGTTTCAAGTTGGTTGCCTTCAAGAGTTAATTTTAGTCCTATTTGGGGTGTATTAAGCAATGAAAACTTTAAACATTTGGTTTTATCAGCATTAAGTAGTAGATTGTTAGCCGCAAACCATTTGCAAAGGACTGTTAGACTTTCGTTTACGTGTGGAATATTACTATCATTTCTATTAATTTTAAAAATTAGGGACGTGTCGTCAGCAAATAAAATTATATCAGATAATTTGGTCATCATATATGGAAGATCATTTATATATGCTAGAAACAAGAAAGGGCCAAGAATTGAACCCTGGGGCACGCCCATTTTGACCCGAGACCCCGAGGAGGTAGCACCACTTATATCTACTTTTTGCTGTCTAAAAGATAAATAAGAAAATACAAGATCAGCAGCTCGTCCACGAATTCCGTAATGCTGTAATTTACGGATTAGTGTATTGTGGTCAACGCAATCAAATGCCTTGGAAAGGTCACAAAAAATGCCAATGGCATCTTGATAACCTTCCCAGGATTCTAGAATTTGGGTAACTAGTTGCACTCCTGCATCCGTTGTTGATCTACCTTTCGTGAATCCAAACTGACGACTATGTAATATCCCGTTAATATTAAAATGTAATAACATCTGATCAAGCATAATTTTTTCAAAGATTTTACTCAGTGCTGGGAGCACAGAAATAGGTCTATAATTTGACGGATTATTCTTACATCCCGATTTAAAAATTGGTACTATCTTACTATGTTTCATCAAATCGGGAAAAATTCCGCTATCTAAACATTGGTTAAAAATACCTGCAAGTGCAGGGGCAATGGTATCAATTATAGCTTCAATTACTTTAACGGACATACCCCATAAGTCTTCAGTGGATTTTATGTTAAGACTTTTAAATGCTTTTATAATTGACGTCATTGAAATACGCCTAAATTCAAAATTTGGTATGTCTCTACTAAAGTTCTCTTTAAGTTGCGATTCAGCTAATATAGAGGACGAGGAAAGGGCTTTCGTAACCTCAATTGGGATATTTGTGAAAAATTTCTCGAATGTATTAGCGACCGCTATCTTATTTGAAATAATTTGATTATCAATTTTTAAATTTATTTCGTTATCCCGTTTTTTTAAATTGCCGGTTTCTTTGTTTATTACCTGCCATACTGCTTTTATTTTATTGCTCGAAATACCTATTTTGCTGCTTATTAGCAAGGATTTAGCGTGAGTACATACTTTCTTAAATATCTTAGAGTATTTCCTTACATAATTATGGACAGCTTCATCAGACGTTAATGATTTTTCATAGTATAAACTATAGAGAACATCCCTACTTTTTCTTATGCCTTTAGTCGCCCATTCATTAAATAAAGATCTGTTAGTTAATTTAACTTTCTTAACTGGACACACTTTATTAAATTCCTGACATATTGTAGAAAATAGAGTACAGTAATTTCTGTTGGGGTCTTTAGAACTGAAGCGAGATTTAAAACATTTATTCCTAACATTATTGTCTAAAGATTGTAATTTATTTTTAGATAGAGGTCTTATTTCAATTATTTTAGCAGATTTTAGCTTTCTATTACATTCAAAAGTTACTAGTTGACCTATATGATCAGATCTGATACCGCTGATCAAACTAGAACCATTAATTAAAGAGTTTGTGTAGACATTGTCTATGCATGAAGATGAAGTAGCAGTGGTTCTGGTCGCTTCTTTAAAAATATAATCCAAATTGTAAGACTTAAATAATGAGACCAGTTTACACTTCTCCACTGAATCAATTAAAAGGTTGATGTTTAGGTCACCACACACAAAAATCAGATTATTACTTTTAAAAAGTTTTCTTAGTATACCTTCCATTGTAGTTAAAAATGAGGTAAAGTTTGACGCCGGTGGTCTATATACACATAAAAAAGTATTACCTTCTATCTCTGCACATGCTACCTCACATAAGCGGTCAACCGAGCAAGAGGTGATGTCTCTTCTTTCTCTGTAACTAAAACTATTATTACATAGTATTAAAGAACCACCACCCTCCGCTGATAATCGGTTAAATGCACTGGCAACTGCAAAATTGTTAATATTAAATAACATCTGGTCAGGTTTTAGCCATGTTTCACAAAAACATAAAATATCCATATGGTATTTATCTATTAACATCTCTATGTCTAATGTTTTGCCAGAGAAGCGATTTATGTTTTGGTGATAAAGCAAGATCTTATTATCACACTTCTCTATTGTCGATTCTAGAAGTTTAAACAATCAATCACAGTATTATTAGAATTACTAGTTAATACTGATTCGTCACTTAATTTAAGCTTGATTAAACTACCTATAACTGAATTTATATTATATGCTATTAACATAGCTAATAAATGTCGACTTTTCTTAGGAAGATACATAGTTTCCTGAGTCAATATAAAATGTCTAACAAACTTGTTAGTATCAAAAAACAATAAATGGTCACTATGACGACATGTCAACATATGCATTAAATTATTTAAATTACTAATATAGTTGTTCTCTTGCTCAGACAGAGAGTCAGAAAATGGCAAGGCACATAATATTATTTTCCCTATTTTTAATTTCAGTAGGGTTTCAATACCATAAACAATGTCCTTTTTATTAATACCTAGGCTGTCACCAATCAGGAGAACCAAAGTAGTTTGCTCATCCATTGGTGTATGTGAAATTTTCTTTATAATGTCATTAAAATGCATGTTGCGGTAACAATGGTTGATTACTTTATGATTCAGGCAGTTACTTAATATTGTTCCAAAGCCTACACCTATCGTATCAGAATATATTACTGTTCTATTTTGCCTGATGTTTACACTCTCCACTGCTTGAGGTACCACAGGCAAAGCTAAAGGAGCAACATTTCGGAGCCTAGAAGCTGACTGGGAGTGGGCACAGCTACAAGAGAGATTATTTGTCAGAGACTCATATCTCTCTGCATTGTACGTCACCAAGTCCACCAACTCACTAGCCTCCTGCATGCGCTCACTTAAAAGTTTTTGACTTGCTTCATACTTATTAAAAATGTCTTTAAGTGTATTTTCCCTGTGTAATAATTCTACCTGCAGGTTATGTGTGTCTAAATCATACATTTGTTTACATAGATCTAGTTCCTTGTAGTAATAATTTAACTGGTTAAGTAGATTTGAACGTTCTTTCCTAAGACTAATATTACTTTTGTACACATTTAACTTTTTCATCGCTTTCCGATACTTTGCAATGATTTTACAAATCTTAATATATTTCTTAATTTTGTTGTGACTATATAGAATTGGACACTTGTTTATGGTATCATCCCCAGTCAGATCTATGGTAACAGTTGGCTTCCGACATACCAGCCCCGACACACCACCAACCAACTCATTGTACAGACTATGGGTGTTAGCAGCCTGCTCATTTAACTTAATAGAGTGCGTTAGAGAAATAGATTTCTGAGCCTCACTCAATTCAAGTTCAAGTTGTGATATGCGTTTCAAAGCCATCTCATGAGTGTCACTGCAATGCTGAAAGTCGGACACTATTTGTTGTAGATGTTGATGTTGGTCCACTATGTCCATGTGCTGAATATGTAGTTCAGCCAGCTGATTCTTCAACTCAGTGTTTTTGTCAATTATTATCTTGACCTCAACCTCACTGTCATCCCGTTCCTGCAGCAACTGAGTGCAAAGGGTTTTTGAGGACTCCAAGTCCTTCAGTGTTGCTCTTAGCTTATCCTCCATGTCGCGAGATGCAGCTCTGCGGGTCATCATATTTAGATGTTAGCCCAGAAGGCACCTGTAATTTGTGAAAAGATAGGTGTTTGAAAGGAAATTAGATAGATTGAGATCTAGAAAAATGAAAGAAGGGATACAAAACAAAAGACAGCCAATGTGCAGGAAATTAGAAAATATATTAAAGTGAGAAACAGATATATATTACAATTCTTAATAATTGGAGACTTAATTTTATTTTCAATCTAATGCCATCAGTTGAGGGTAAACTTGAATAGCTAGCAGTTAGGGTTTAGTTTATTATCTTAATATATTTATCAAATCAAACTGAAATAGAGGGATAGCAAGGCACTTGAATAGTGTGGATGTTTAGTAAAACAGAGTTTTATGGCTGGGGCCAACGCTTTCGCCATCAATGTTGCTTCCACAATTTGTCAAGCAAAAAGAGACAAGCTTTGCCGGTGAGTAATTGACGTAGCTCGTAGGACGGAGCAGTGTTAAGTGGCGTTGTGCGGTGTGTATTTACAATGCTTAAATAATAAATAAAAACAAAATACTCCCCGGGATTTATGATTTCAAATCATCCGTTGACAGCCGGTCGATGAAATTATTCTTATACAAAGAACTTGTGGAAAGAAACACTATTTGTAGGTTGTTGAATACTTTGCTATTAGATATAATAACTTAGAATGAATATAACACGAAACAATCACTAATTATCATATTAATTTACCCGCAACTTTATCTGTAAAACATTGCCAAATCATATCTTACATGTACGGGTTCGATGGGCGTTTTGAGTAAGCCATTTTTAGAAACCGTGTGGTGCCCAGAATAAGTATATATAGCATCACATCATCTCCTCCCGGTGAAGTCGAAAAGGCGACTAAGGGACTCTTAACCAGTGATGGGCAGCAGCATAACTTCTATGGAATAGTAGCTCTTCTGCTCTCACCAATCAGCTTGCCAAGCGTGGTGTATACGGGCAAATACCTGACAACCCGACCTAAAATGATGACACACTGCATGTAACCGGTCGTTTATGGGGGAGGCTTTTGTCTTGTTTCAGCAGTGGCCGTGTATTGGCTGATACAAAAACAGGTACCACATAACCCATATTAGAAAACATATTATTAAATAATAAATACATTCTACACAAAAATAAATACAACATCAACACACAAATTAGTTACATCAAATTCAAATTCAATCATAATTAATTCATATTCATTACAGTAGTCTCCTACGTGTGACACTATATGTAACTTGTCTGTCACAGCAGTGTCGCACATAAGGACAGTCCAATCTATTTGGTATCATACTCAGAACGATATTGCAGCTGGCCCGCACTCTGCGCACAAGAGACGCGCAGCGCTTCCGCATGGTCGCATGAAAACAGTCCGTGCGCGCCCATGCGAACATACCCGAAGCGCTACAGTAGAGTGGTTCTGCCTCTCTCAAAATCGCTCTGAAAGTGTTATTAAATTGAATGCGGAGGGTGCAATGGCTTTTCTGCCTGTAATTAGCACACAGGCTGCAGGTGTACATGGACGTGCAATATGCTTTGTATATTATTTTCACGCCATCCGAGCAACGTGCGAACCTGCGGGCCAGCATGTTAGCTCTTTTAGATAACGCCTTCCGTTCCCGTTCCGTGTGAGCATAAGGTCCCCTGAGGTCAGCCGTGACTATATAGCCTCTTTTTTTATTGGTGCCCAGTCGAAATTCTTTATGAAAAGGGCGAAGGGGTATGCCGGGCTCCTACCGGCTAAAACAACTGGAGCGGTCATCTTCGGCACCTAAGGGAGGCTCCAGGTCCTCGTATGAGCACTACTACCTAGAGCCGCCTACTGGTGCCACGCCTATAGGCACATCTCTGACAGGGTGACAGTAAAGCGGTCACTCCCTCGGGGTGACTATATGGCATAGGTATTTCAAATGATACAGCCTGTCTAAGGGTACACTATTTAGACGTATAGGTGGTACATGGTCGGGGCATATAGCATATGATGATTTTTAGATTGCTGCAAAGTGTGTGATGTCATTGCAGTGTTACAAGATTTTTTAAATAATATGATTGGAGACCGATTATAGGTTTATCTGGAAAATTACTAAAGCTCATGCAGTAATTCCAAAATACCTTTGTGCAACATTTAAAAGTCCAACTGCACTTTGATACATTTATGTTTAAATAACAATTCCTAAAATAAGTAATTTGAAGGCATGATGTGATGCGGTTAGCGGTTTTAAAAATGCCATAACAGCCATTTTCACCTCATATTCGTTTGTGGCAGCCAAAACACAATGTCATCTGGGATGAAGAGATTGTTCTGACAAATGCACGCCTCAGGAAACAGTTGGCGCTCGCACAGTGATATGGAATTGTAAATAAGGGCCCTTATTTCTGGATTTTTGGCTTATACCGTTATATTATTTTATTTATTCATTATTTTCATTATGCAAACATTTTGTTTGTTGCTATAAATCTTTCAAAGTTGGATTATTATGTATACTGAGTAATCAAGAAAACAGGTACATAATCTAATATTATTTTTTGTAACATCTCAACACGAGATGCTCGTTTATTATGGATCGTCCCGGTCTGGGAACGATTGAAGTGACCGGCAAGAGACCGGCTACAAAAAAAAACATAGGTGGGTGATTTTTTGTTTTTGAAAAGTGTCTTAATTATGTTTTAATATTGGAGTAAGTAGTCCAGAATTGAATATGATCTAACTTTCATATAAACTACACCAGTCATATTCAGCAGATCCAGAAGAAATTATTAAAATGAAAAGTAAGTGCAAACTTCGACTGTTTACTCAAATATTATAAATTTATAAACACAAATATAAAATATAAGCAATCAGTAATATCAATCAGTTTTTTTTTTAATAAGCCTTCTTCTTTGGTTCACGTTTAGGAACTTTGATAACAGCATCTCTTACAATAGTCCACCATCGTAGTTACGTCCCATCTAACTTAGTATTGTTTTTGTATATGTTGATGAAACCGCTTAAAATGTTCCTCACCGTCCACACAAAAAAATTGGAGTACACAAAATAGCACAAGTACTATATTTGGAACCCATAATTCGTCTTGAAGACATAAATAAATTTGAAGTAATCAAAATATACTCGTTTTATGAAGTATGATATATTTCACCTTTGTTTCACAAGTGTCTGGACTATTTATGCAAGCTCACTTGCAAGATCGCGAGTAGATTTCTTAAAAACATCTAAAGTTAATATTAGAGATAGCTATACTATATTGTATATGTGTAGTTGGGATGGTGGAGATATAATAGCATAAACTGTACGAAAAAAGAAATATGAACTAACCATATTTCCCATTTAAAACTGGTGAATTCCAAAAAATAACGCCTTGTCTAGAACATATTATGAATATACATATTTTATGGTGAAATTGTACCATACGCGGTACCAATTTTAATACCACAATGTCACAGCAAAATTAAATGAGGTAGATTTTTAACGTTGTGAATTTCATTAATGTTATCTTAGCAACTTCTCCAACAAGCTAAGTACAGAACAAAATGCCTTTAGCATAATAAGCATTGTGAGTCAAACTACATGAGGCGTGAAAATTTCAGCTCCTCTGTGCCCAGGCCTTGCGGCTGTGAGCACACTTTGCGGTACCATCAGTCTGTCATATACCAAAGCTGCGTTACTTGAGTCTTGTTTGTCTTGACTTCAGCTGTGATTATTCATGCTTTTTGTCACTGTAATTATGTTCTTTCATTATTAGAATGTTTTGGTAGGACGTCTTTGTTTATTTGAAACTCAATGTAACAGTATATTCTGTAGTCAGTGTTATATTGAGTACAATAAACGACGATTTAACTAAGATTTTTAAAAAAAACATAGATAAAAAGAGACTTCACTTCTGTGGAACAGTAGTGATACTGCGCTCAACTCATCAATTCAGCCGTAAACACGTCCACTGCTGGACAAAAGCCTCCCAAAAGATTGCCACAACGACCGGTATAGGTTTGTGTTGTGTGTTCATTTGGGGATATTGCCATAATCGCCACGCTTTTCAGACGGGTTGGCGATCGCAGTTGAGTTATAAATATACTCGAATGACGCTGCTGCCCATCCTCCGGCCAATCCCATGGTCACCTTTTACGACACCCACGGGATGAGATGGGGTAGTGGTATTCTTAGCCGACATCACACGGCCTTAGGCGTTAGGTTTTAGCGCTCACCTACCTGCCAGCTAGCCAAACATGGTAAGTGCCAGTGCAGAATCCCCCCAAAATCATGATACAATTGTGGAAATATATGGAGGAGGCCTTTGTTCAGCAGTGGACGCCTTTTGGCTGAAATGATGATTCTAATGAAAATTTACTATTTTTGGAAATAAAAAATATTTTTTTGTGTGTACCTTTTTTTATTTTTGGTGAGTAGCAGCCAACACGGTTGGTGCAGTGGCTGATGCAGTCGGCTGCTGCGCTCTGGGTCGCGGGTTTGATTCCCGCACGGAACAAATATTTGTATAATCTGCAGGTAGTTCCGAGTCTGGGTGTATTGTGTGTGGAATTTATGTCTGTAAATGCACCCACGATACAGTGGAAATCTTAGTGTGGGTCAAAGTTCAAAAAAAATTTACGTAAAGAAAAAAAAATGCTTGATTATACACCAAAAGATAGCCACGGAAGTTTAAAATTGAGTAAAAGTACATAGGCGGCCTTATCGCTATCCGCGATCTCTTCCAGGCAACCTAACGATGGAAAATGGTAGATAGAAATAATTATGAGGCAGTCTGAGGTGTAACTATATCTATACAAATAACTAAATTTGAAGTGTCAGTTTGTAATGTCAAAATACAGCTTTTTACTAAATGCATATGAAAGTATCATCATCATCATCATATCCGCCACAGGACGTCCACTGCTGAACAAAGGCCTCCCCCTTAGATTTCCACAACGAGCGGTCACATGCCGCTCTCATCTCTCTCTATGAAAGTATATATGGTATAAACAAAAAAACATTTTTTTTTATTTTTTGTCTGTCTGTCTGTTTGTTCCGGGTAATCTCCGAAACGGCTGGACCGATTTTGACGAGACTTTCACTGGCAGATAGCTGATGTTATAAGGAATAACTAAGGCTACTTTTATTTTAGAAAAATAACTAGAATTCCGCGCAAAAAAGAAAACCTTGAAATCCAATACATATATTCTATGTCAAGTGTCTATGTCGAAGTACTCTAAATTTCTTTTAAATTAAACGCGGGTGAAACCGCAGGTCCCAGCTAGTGTACTAATGTAAATAAATATTGTTTATTTATATTATTACACATATGTACATTTGATAGTTTGCATATATTTATGTAAACTATCAAAGGGCTATCATATTCTTAGCCTGAGGTTGACAACGTACATCTCAATGATGGTGCAATTGATGCAGCACGGGTTGCGGGTTTGATTCCCACTAGCATCAGGTTGTTTAGGGATGGATAGTTTTTCGGTTTGTGTGTAGCACTTGTGAGAATTATGTCTGGAGAAGAGCACGTGTACATAGCAGACAGCATAGTTAAAAAATCAGTAACAGGCTTCGGTAGACTGCTCATAAATCCTCGTAGAATAAATCGTTATCATCACAAGCCAATCACGTACTATCGCACTCTTAGGATCTCTATAAATAATAGAGGACAGCGATTAATCTCAGCGACGATACACACGAAATATCTATGAAGGGCGTATTTCGTACGCCTGAGACGTATTGTGAAAAAAGGATATATTTTACCGATATCGTTTTTATAGGACTTATTATCTGTGTGACATGATAAACATGTACGTGGCTCGAAGGTTTATGGAGTCGCTTCTTAACACAAGGTTGCGGGTTCAAAACCTGGCATATAGCAATGGCATTTAAATCTACTGCTCCTAATAATGACACAATTTCTATAACTTTAAATGAAGCTAAATTAGAGCTCGTTGATACGGTGAAATTCTTAGGATATATATTGATTCTGCTTTAAATTGGAAAAACTTATGAAAAGCTATAGATAGCTCAATATCATCCGCCTGGCCTTGAGAACTTTAAGGGATGAAATAGATGTGAATGAACTCAAAGCAGCATATTACCCATTGGAGACTAGACTTAGAAAGAGAATTCTTATTATGACGTGGTGCGACGAGCGACGATGATGCATGCGTCATGCTCGTGAACATGTGCCATTTGTTGGGTTTGGTCATCTTAATGCTGCCATGACAAGTACATCCAAAATTTTAGTAAATATTAAAATCAAGCTTCTTTAGTGTAGACTTTTTAAGAACCTTAGACTCTTTTCTACTGCATTGTCCTCACATTACCTTCATTTCGAGAACAATGTAGTTAAAAAATTTTTTTTAAAAAGAGTCACTATGGAGTTTCTTGCCCGGTCTTCTCCATCGGAAATCTGCACCTTGAAACGCGGCAACTAAAGTCTTGACTATTCGTAAGTGCCTGTAAATGGTTTTATACGAATAAAAATTTACCCTCGGTGTCATCTATCTCCTATTGGTAGGGAAATTTGTTAGAGAGATATTTTAAAGATACAAAGGGCCGATCCAATGCCACGGATATGTATATGTTGCAGCTAAAAGATACAAATAGGGATAGCTAAATAGTAACAAAATCCTAATACTATGGAAGTCTGACAAAAACTTCAATCATCCCTACCAGCGGGTATTATTGGCACAGGGCTACATTACTTCACTTTTTTTTTCTTACTTGTAAATTGGACCCTGGTCACCAGAGAAGCGATTTGTTTGTCTTGAAAATATCTCAGCTAGTTTGCTGCAATGTGCTTTGTCTTCATA
Source organism: Diloba caeruleocephala (assembly GCA_947459985.1). Lineage (NCBI taxonomy): Eukaryota > Metazoa > Arthropoda > Insecta > Lepidoptera > Noctuidae > Diloba > Diloba caeruleocephala. Next base: position 8,391,967 of record OX381617.1, on the reverse strand, counting down.
TACTAGACAGACTAATGTCAATAAATTCTGTGAGGAAAAAGTTACATGAACGATTAAAAAGAAAATAAATAAAAAAAGATAGCAAGTTTTTTATTAATTTATACCATTTACGGGCATTATGAATAGACAAGACTTCAGTTCATCATCATCATTTCGGCCGAATGGAGTCCACTGCTGGACACAGGCCTCCTCCAAAGATCACCACAACGACCGACATGGGTGTGTTGTGTGCTTATTGCGGGGCCTTGCCATAATCGCCAGGCTTGGCAGACGGGTTGGCGATCGCAGTTGAATTGTTAATGTACTCGAAGGACGCTGCTGCCCATCCTCCGGTTAATACCTTAGTCGACTTTTACGACACCCACGGGATGAAATGGGGTGGTGGCATTCTGAGCCAGCACACGACTTTAGTTATTGTAATATAACGGGATAATTACATTACTGTGTCCCGGTTTAAAGGGCACTGTAGATAATGAAATTGCTGGACATAAGAAATACTAAAAACGAATGTCTCCAGGTATCGAGATGCAATGCAGGGCTAGTCCTGGGTAGCAGTACAATTGTCATGGGCAGGCGTGACGCTGCCCGCCAAGTGAATGACCTGCTTGCCACTAGTTTATAATTTATGATTTATAGATAGTTATTTCGGGTCTAGGTATCTCTGTATGTGCAATTTGTGCCCGTAAACTGTTCCCTCGAGACAGAAGAAATGACAGAGTGGCACATAGTTTTATAAAAATATGACAAATGCTTCATCATTTCGGCTGAATGAAGTCCACTGTTGGACACAGGCCTCCTCTAAAGATCACCACAACGACCGGTATAGCTGTGTTCTGGGCACATTGAGGGGTTTTGCCATAATCGCCACGCTTGGCAGGCGGGTTGGCGATCGCAGTTGAGTTGTTAATATACTCGAAGCACGCTGCTGTCCATCCTGCAGCTAATCCCTTAGTCGACTTTTACGACACCCACAGGAGGACATGGGCTGGTGGTATTCCGGCACCACAATGCTTAGCACTTGGAAATTATGGCATAAACATTAATTACGAGGTCCATGTAAAGTGGACGCTTAATGAATTTGAGATGACATAAACCTATCAAGATAATTTTGCAAACTACGGTCTACTTCAGAACAAAGCAACTTTGAATGTTCGTAACTTGCAGTTCTAACTTTTCTTTATATTTTATGGTCTTTATTCTGTAGTCGAGTCTTTGTGAACAACTACGGTATAATTTAGTGTAATGGCTGTGGTTAAGGAATAAGAAGGTAACTATATTAAATGAATGATTAAATCACAAGTTGCAACATTATATAATTATTTTTTACTGTGTTTATGTTGGATTTTGTGTGGTTTCCGGATAATAATAGATTATCCTTCTCTACCAGTGTTTGTCGTAAAAAAACGATTATGTGTTGATATTAAGAGGACGGGCAGCATCATCATCCCGTGGTGGTAGACGCCAACGTTTGCGCAGCGGCTAAGTAATTAGCTTGCTACGCTATGTGTTACCGGTTTGATCGCTGCACGAAACAAATATTCGTATGATTGACACGTAGTTGTACCGGATCTGGGTGTTTGTGCATGTGCGATTTATGCAACCACGACACAGGAGAAATATCAATGTGGGATTACATTAAAAAAAGGAAAAATAATCACAACGTCCTTCGATCACCAATCCAGCGCCAAGCATGGTGGTTATTGCGATCTACCCCAAGATAAAGTGGATATTTACGGTCTGTTGTGTGTGTATGTGTTCTGTGTGTGCACATACCTATATGTGTTGGATTACGGTAGTAATGTTTGACGATCAATATAAATGTTATTGTTGAAAAGAGAAATAAAGAGATACAGAATTTACCTAGGAGTAACATAACGCTGCATACAATAGGATTTCTTTTCAAATACTTTACATCTTCAACTTACATAATATTTTTCCCATGAGATCAAGTTGGTATATTCGCAACAATAAGGCAAAGGATACTAAAAATTAAGATATAATTCCATCAACCGTCGACTTTTGCCCCTTTCAGAAAGAATAGCAATTATAAAGCCATTATAGTTGTCATGCCACGTGTAAAATTGAACTTACGTACACTGTTATTACAAAAGTTTTATGGAATAGTAGTGAAACTGCGCTTACCAACCCGCCTGTCAAGCGTGGTGAGCTTTGGCAAATTCCCCCCAAATTTACGACACAATTGCGAATATTTATGTGGGCGGCATGAGTTCAGCAATGGGCGTCCTTTGGCTAACATGATGATGATGATGATTTATATTATTTTCACATAAATTAAACATAGACTGACATCGCCAAATGCATAAATAAGTCTTGTATTTACTTTAAAGCTTCTTTAAATTTTAAAACAACAATCAAATATTGCGTTATCTCTGTCATTTTTTACCGTTCGTTTACCTCCTATGAATATTTACGGGGGATATTTATTTTCCGTTAAAGCTGCACCAACAATGGTATTTGTAAAGATTCAGTATATCTGGGAGTGAAGTCTTGACAATCAAATAACATGCTTCGAGTCCTATCCTGTGCATCAATAATGTATGAGGCTTTTACAAGCATAAGCTTATTCATTTGCCGTGTGGTGCCGGCTACGAATAGCACCAACCCATCTCATAGTCATAAGGCGACAAAGCGACTAGCATGGATATCAGTGACCCTCGAGTATATACAACTCAACTGCGATCGTCACCCCGCCTGCCAAGAGTAGCGATTATGGCAAAAATCCCCAATGAGCGCCTAATAATATAGGTAGGTAATAGAAAAGATGTTGTTAAAATGATTCTGCTAAGATTTAGTTGAGAAAGTATCTCCAAACTTTCCGCTTAAACTACTACGTACTCATGGCTGGCCATCCTGATTTCCAGAGCGAGCACATAAAGATTGAATATGAAAGGAAAAATGAACAAAATCATAACTGCGAGAAGGACTGTTCGGGTCCTACTGGGACGTAAATAAAAGCGGACTATATTAAAATAGGACTGGTATATTCGCTATCTATAATTAATGACAATAAAATCGTTCCCGGTCAAAACAATGAGTGTCGTCCGTCGTCGGTGGTGTCCGTGGAAGTGAGTGGTCATCGATCCGACGAGTGCCGCGGTGTCGCCGCTCTCAGCCGATGACGCGTGGTGGATCAGCAGGCATTCTGCGCTCATCAATCCGCCTGCCAAGCGTGGTGACATCCATTCCTAAAGAAAGATCCCTCACTATTGATTTCCAGAGCGACTAGTTTTATGCTGCTCGCATCCAATGGCTCCCAGCCACCTTCCCGGGTAGTATTTACCTTTTTGTTTATTGAACCGGTGGAAATACATCATGGACCTCCTCCGCCTCAAAACATCCTGAATACATGCCAATGTACTAGGTTCTCATAACCTAATAGGAAATAACCTAATAGGAACACAAACAAATTAAAATTCACAGAATGATAATATCATATGGACCACAAACCGGTAGGGAAACTGGAATTACTAGAGCGCGTTAGAAAGTACACATCCGGGTACGTACGAGCAAATGCAATTTGCAATATTACTAGCATTTCTATCTAGGGAATCAATTTACTTAGCCAAGTCCATCCTAAGCAATTGATCCTAACTTAGTCTACGTTTTTCTGGTCGTTCGTTTTTAGGACCCACGTTACGGACTGTTACAGCCTCACTTAGCTGATAAAAATGAAAATGTAAAGTTATCCAGTTAATCTTTCATATATTATACTGGGAAAGGAATTGGTAGGTAGGTAGGTAGGAATTAGTAGTAAAAAGTTTCAAAGTTTTTATTTTCATACATACCCTAATAGGCTCTTTAGAAAAGTTAAGAATTTGTGTACAGCTCGTAATAGCCATGAGCTACGAAGAATCTTGATTAGTAGAAAGTAGTGAAAAATTATTTGTTTTTGTGGCAAACATCGATGCATGTGTGATTTTTAAGGAATCACCGCCGTTTATCATCAGTACCAAAGGAGTCGCGAATGTCTTGGTGGCCTTTAGGGATTTTTATTTGAAGGTATTTTTAAGGGTCGTATACCATATTCTACGGCATTGGGATTCCGGTATTCATCATACACTGTACGAAATGCAGCCTAAAAATGTTGCTATTTTACGTTTTCTGTGAGGGCGTGCATTACTTCCCTGAAGAGCCAGCACATTTACAAGCTCTAGTCAATTAATGACTTATAGTCTCAGCTAGGCTCCTCCCGACTATAAATAAAAATAGAATACAAACAGTTTAAAATTCTATATAAGGCAAGACTAACTGTTTGAAATCTAAAACATAGGTTTTGTTCAGCGTAATTCTGTGGCATTAGAATGACCCAGCAGTACTTATTTTTAGGAACAGTCTCAAGATTACTATGTGTAAAATAGATACATAATTCATATTTCAATTAATCCGTTTAAAATTGCTTTATTATAATGTGTAATAATCGCGAAAACCTAAGACATTACTACATAATTCAATAATAAAATAGAGATACGATTGTCCCATATTACAAATTACACTGACGACAGAGACAAAATATCTTAAGTTCAATATGTTATAAATGAACTCAAAGAGCGTCCGGCCCAAAATATGTCTTCAGGCACCACATCATTGATTTGTGACAACCTCGATTACAAGGATACAAGTTTCACTAGCCTAATTGTTCAAAGTTCATTTCCAATACAATCGTAATAGGGATTTCACTGTCTAGACAGCTAGACAACAACTTAGGTTATTGTCTGAAGTAGACACTGTGGTGATTGTATTCGCCTGTAAACTTTCAAACTAATCTAACGATTTTAGGTAAGTATTATTTATTAGATTGTAGTTATTAAGCAGTACACTGGTAGTAGGCAAAACAAATCTGTGCGTTTATTAGATGTGCATACTTTATGACGTGTAATTTGTATATTATAACGACTATTTACCCAGACGAGACAGACAGAAGTGTACATTTTGTACGTTCACATTTATTTCTGGCGATTTGAGGATTAAGCAGGCTCAGTCAGTCTATGAATTGATGCCCGCACGTAAAATTATCAATCCCAGCTATTGTCATTCCACGGCAGTCGTTAAGCCTGTTCTTAATTGATTAGGTAAATGTTGTATTCTTACGGCAGAACACTGAAATGCCACTTATGATCCTCTCAACTGTTTAATGGAGATGGAGGATTTGGCAGTTAATGTTAATTAAAAAATATTAATTTAAGAGTCATAAAAGTGCACAATTAAACTGAGAAATGTAATGATAAAAAATCTTTTATTTTATTAGAAAACCTAAAAAAAGTAAAAGCTCAAAAACTACTTTTCTTAAATAATAATAATTCTTTCTTTTTCTTTTTTAAAAAAAACGTTGCCCCACACTAGGATTTCTCCTGTGTCGTGGGTACGTTTTACAGACATGAATTCCACATACAATACACCCAGACACGGAACAACTACCTGCAGATCACATAAATATTCGTTCCGTGCGGGAATCGAACCCACGACCCGGAGCGCAGCAGCCGACTGTATCAGCCACTGCACCAACCGTGCCGTCAAAATTAATTTATTTCAGACCATTTGATCCATAAATGTGTTAGTTTACAGAAATAACTTAAAACTATTTTAGTTAGTTATTATTGTTACATAATAACGATCAAAGTTTAAGCCGTGTCAGCCAGTGTCTCATGATAGTAATTGAAAAACATGTCATAAGCAATAACGGTTAGAAGGCTGTTAACACTACCAAGCATGCACCACAACCAAGATGCAGTTATTTTTCGCATGACTTTAAAGAAATCATCGGTGTGCGCCTCCGCGAACATTCCTGATGCGCTGCAAAATCATGGCAGACCCAACAGCATCCTGAAACTGTTTATAACTGCACTATACATTGTTTGGGTCTTGTTCTTCCTGGTCTTTAACTTTGGGTTTTGAGAAATCTACAAAATGCCTAAACAATACGCCCTCAGGCCAAATGTTTTCAACTCAAAATATTTCTAATTTGTGTCTGGGTACAAACACTTTGTATGCGTCATAACCTCTATCACTTTCATTTGAGACTTATTGATCACATGCGCACTTATATCATTATGGGTAGTATACTTGTCAATGTTGTATATAAACAACGGTACCTTTATGTCGGCCGCCTTAAATTTCCCATTCTGGTATGTGGCTGCGGTACCTATTCTTCCTACAATGCGGTTTCTAAACCTTTTCTTCTGAACTACTTTCCATTCGTCCGTTGCATTTCCGGTTTTCCTTTCGCCGGGAGCCTTAACTATGTCTGCCAAAGTCACTCGGGATTCCAGCTGGCATATTATATTATATAAATGCCCGTCGATTCGACGGATGGTTAGAACTTTAAACGGGTACGTATTAAGGTTATCTATCTAGAGTTAGGTACAATTTTATTAAGGAGTGAGCCTATATAGCAAGCACTATTTTGACATTTTCAATCATTACTGTATTCTGGTTAGAAGAGCACTGTTGCTAATGAAATCACTGAGCATAAAAGACTAAATAACCAATGTCTCGAAGTGACGAGCGCCGTGTGATGCCGCGCCGTACTAGTCCTGGGTAGCATCACAGTTGTTACAGGCAAGCATGACGCTTACCATCGGGCAAACCTTCTTGCTAGTCGTGTCAACAAATTGTTTTAAAAAACAGAATTAATAATCCAAAATATAACTTTGGCAGACCAAGGATTGACAGCCAGCTACACTCGTGACCATAATTGGATTTAAAGTAATTACTTTGATATAAATCCGTGTGCGAGCACATAAGTGTAAATTTTATTGTTTAAAATGTAGGTACCTGTGAAATTAGATGAGATATGGAGACTGCAGCTAAAATTAATTTTACCATTGGATTTTGAACAAAATTGTTGCAAACATATTAATGTCCAAAAAACTTAATTATATTTTCCTAAAATTTTTATTTCAACTAAATAATTAAAGCCATGGCCGACACACGTTACACGTTATATATGACAGTACGTGAAATGATTCTTGATTGTTACCAAAGTCATATCTTTCGTAAGTTCCTCATGATTTGCTATCATAAATAGGAAAATTATTGAGCTATCTAGTTGCAAAGCTCATGATATAAATATGAATGCGGAAACTTGTAGGAAATACATTGTACTCTATCATGATATCAGAGGTAGAGTTTCTCATGAATAGCTGTATAGAAATAGATAAATAGTTTCAGAACCCAAGTATATGAGTCTTAATGTAAGTGAACAAAACACAAGTGTACAAAGTTAAGCTCATGTTATAAATATGAATGTAAAATACGTAGGAAATCCTTTGTACTCTAACATGATGTCAGGGATAGAACGCATGAGTACGAAATTTTGTCAACTGAAATTATGGAAACGTGGACGAATACTAAGTGCGGTCATCATCGTACGCTGAAAGTTAAAATCTTCAGACAGTCATAATTCAAGTGCATAATTTTTAAACAAAAAATTATGGACTTTTTCGGTCTTACTTATAAATGTTTATTAAATTTGAACTAACACTTAACAACTAATTAACATTGTTTTCACTTATAAACGGTGTTTAACTACAATCACGTTAGCAATGCATTTAGGTAGGTATCAAATTAAACAGCGCCGGACCCTTGTTTAACATGTTATGTCACAAGATGGCGGATGTGTATCAGCTGATTCAGGTGAATTGTTTTCTTTAGATTTCGGATTATGGATCTGTCTGTTTTTTGTATTAAATTTGATCGTAACTCAACGACGGATGAATTTCAAAATCTTAAATCTGAGGATTTTGGATTCGACTGATTATTAATTTCGGCCTTAAGTCTGCGTCATTTTGGTTTGTAGCATTTGGCATCGGTAATCCTGTAAACTTTGTTTATTGCATTGCGGATTGAGCAGTATTGTGGTCGTATGAAAATCTTATTGGAGATTAAATACTTCTTCTAATAAAAATCCATGATGAAGTTATTACCGTGGCCTATGACATGGCCTATTTTAGGAAAAGTAGGCCAAGTTATCTCTTGTCGGGAGTTTGAAGCGACGCAAATATTATAAAAAACACTATGCCATCATGCGTCTCTATGACGCGTGGTGATAATGTTAATTTTCAATCTTGCAATCGTTATTGTAGCATAATTAAAGTGTATTTGTTCAAAGTGGACGTACACTGATATGATATGCATGTTTATGTAAGGGTTATGCAATTTTATGCAAACTCATTTGGCAGCTGGCTCTTAGATATAGATAGTTATGCTCATTTAATTGTCCAGCTTATGTAGAGAGTTGAGTTGATCATAAGGTGGAGCGGCTATGATTCACGATTCATGTTCTCATATAACTATTATAGTTTATCAGTAAAGTAATGTATTCAATAATATTGGTATAATGTAACAGTATCATCAGATCAGCCGAAGGACATCTACTGCTACACAACAACTAGTTACATGCTGCCTTCTTCCAGAGATTCTACATACTACTGTAATGTATACTTAGTTCAAAAAAGACCTAGCCTTGAGTTTCTTCCAGCGATTCTTCTCTAAGATTGTCATGGAGTAATATACCCCTGTCGTTACAATATGACGAGTAAAATATCTGTTAGGCCAAAATTGCTTAATAAACAATTATTATCAATGTCTGTTCGTAAACGAAACGTCGAGATTAGGCATATTGGTATATATTTAAATTTATATAGAAGAAACAAAAAAATGAAAAATAACTTATTTTCGTTGCATTCGCAATTCTACATATAACTTACCATCAACTAAACTAAACTCTTAAAATCTAAACACTATCTAATAACAAAACGCTTATACACTATATTACATTGCGCGCGAATAGATTACCACATTGTCTTCAAATACCGATGAACTACATTGTGAACTCTTGTGAAATAAATACTTACAAACAAAAAAGAGGCATTTGTGTCAATGTACTCAGAATTAAATATTGAGAATATTTTTATAATACTCTTGAAAACAAAACAAAAGTTACTAAAAAGTGCTGAATAAAGAATATTCAAATGAGATGTGGCAAAAGAAAGGTTTTGAATGTTTATATAAATATCTAGGTATTCTAAATTATATCCAAACTTTCAGGGTTTTCTTATAATTAATGATTTCACTTTACATTTCTGTCATTTCGAGACCGCGACAGCCTTCTATTCAGCGTGATTTTCAGTTATAAATGACATCTTAGAAAAGAGAATTCTTTATTTTTGATGCCTTTCTGCCATTGTAAGAGGCATATAAAAACATTTGTAGTGTATTCTGAGTATAGGACCCTTGTATGCATTATAAGATTGAAGTTGGAGTCTATATTACATTTGAACGACACTGTGTGCGCAGTGGCTGAATGAATGGATTTCTCCGCCACGTGTGGAAACATCTATCCCCGCACGGAAACAAATATTTGCATGATCTTATAGATAGTTGTTTCGGGTCAAGGTGTCTTGTGTCTGTATAACTTGCATCTGTAAACTGTACCCCCCATACAGGAGAAATTATAGTGTACTGGGGAATCGTTCATCATCATATCAGCCAAAAGACATCACCTGCTGAACAACGGCCTCCCCTATAAATTTCCACAACGAACGTTAAATGGCGTGTAGTGCATTTTTTTTTTTTGGAATTTCCTAGTGCTCAACACACTTGGAAAACGGATTGCTGAGCGCAGAATGTCTTCTGTTCCATAGAAGGGATTTTGATGTGCATCTTTCTGGTTAAGAGTCTTTTACGGCCGAAATTAATACTTAATTTAATCTGAAATCTCACCGAAACCAAATCAATCTGACATATTATATTTAAAGTTATAGGTCACCAGAGTTTATGCGAGATATTCATACTTTGTCCCGGATGTGTGTAAAAGCACCCTTACCATAGTATTTCTTAGCCGAAGTGCTCTCAAGAGGGTTTCGTTGGTTTCGGTCAGGCAACAACTCAGGCAATTTATTCTCGTAGCGACAGTGATGTCTCAACTTTAGAGCGGTTTGCGTATAGATTTGTTAATTCGCTAAATCCGTAACAAAATAGTTGGAAGTGCTGGCTCCGGAGTTATTTAACGTAGTTTGAAAGCTGGAATGTTTATTTAACGTAGGTATATTTACCTACATCCGCTGTTAATTTACTGCAAAAAAAGCAAATTAAGAAAGCAGTTTCTACGGCTACTTTGACGAATTCACGAAGAAAAAGCTGTAAGTAAGCAGCAGTTATCAGTCCTCGCTTTTTATATTACGACTACATTTTCCATAAATGGATGAAAAAGCTCGCTAAAGTGGTCAAAATGGCCAAAATTAATTCCATTCATATGCAACTTAATTTTAAAATGTATTGAGAAGCGCGATGGTTCGTTCATTAATGCAAGATGATCAATCGTTGCCTATTCCGCAAATATTTTCCATTTATAATCCTCAGAGTAATTTTCCCTTTGCAAAAGGAAGATTTTGCGATTTGATTGAGCGAAAAGCCATAAAGGACAATCTGGTATTCGTAGCCGTAACGAACACGGGGAGTTCATATTTGGGAGAGATACTGCTGAGTCATTTAAAGACACTGCGACTGTATTACCTATGTATATACCTACCTATATATATATACTATAGAAAGTCTCAAATTCAGCACAAAGAGAACCAAGCGTGAATACACCTAATACCTAATTCCGTCATAGTCTAAATATATTATACAGTAATAAATGTAAAATCAGGTGCTCATAAGCCAATTTAACTCCTTGATTAGTAAACGATTGGTTTGGTTAAGCAACGCTTGGTGCGGTCAGTCTATGTATGTGTGATAAAAGTATTTGAACTGAACGTCTCCATGCTTCGAAGGGCATGGAAAATCCTCGGTCCCTGTCGTTACCATTAGGCGGCAGTCGTTAAGCAAAATTGGAGGATTTTGGGTGGATTGAAAATCTCGGACACAATGTTGGTCACTAAACCCACGAAAAAAAAAAGAATAATTTAAAGCATTTATACTTTGTACAACAATTAAATAATGTAATTGACACATTTTCCAAGTATTTTTAAACGTTAGCTTGAACTGGTATTTCTACTATCGTGGGTACAGACATATATCTCACATGCGAACACCCAAACCCGGAAAGACTACTTGTATGCCAAATATCTGTTTCATAAGGGAATAGAACCTGCGACCCGGGATTTATTAGCCACAGCGCCAAACGTGCAGTGTTAAAATATTCTAGAACAGAGTCATAAAGAACACGGTGGTGGTTTTAGTCAGCAAGAGTACGGCACGCCATGGGATTTCAAATCACCACCTTAAAAATCTTTACATAATTTTCCATTTAGCATCTAAACTTTTCTCCATTTTAACACATTTTTTTTCACTTTTTACAAACTATATCAGTTACCAGTCCTCGCTCTTTATAATACGACTACATTTTCCATAAATGGACAAAAAAGCTCACTAAAGTGGTCAAAATGGGCAAAATTTGTCAAGAATTTAAGTAATAAGTTATGGTATCCCTTGTTATAAGACTCTAGGGGCGTATAGCGCACTTATGAAAGTCTAACGAAGATTTATACTGTGACCTCTCTTACTTTTTGTCCTAAGTTGTTGTACTCTTATTTTTTATGGAGAAAAATGTTGAATATTTTTTTTATTCTCCGGAAATGTGTGGTTGGATGAGTAATATGTTTGTTTACTAGCAGTTTTCGTGAGAGATATTTCCATACGATCTGGAAGATAGTAAAAACATGTGGGTTTATTTGTTCAGTAAGAACACATGTGTTTGGTTTTTCAATAAACATGGGATTAGAATAGGATAATTTTTCAGAAAATGGGGCTTTTTTACTTCCAGGAAATCTCGATCATCATCAGATGATGATGATAATCTGCCCGCAAGAGAGGGTGACGTCACCTCTCGTTCAGAACCATGAGTAGAATCACCGTAACCCGAGGCGAGAGGTGACCACCACTGGTGCGTCATCCATGCTCAGTACTCCTCACACGTGTGCACCATATCCTCCGGGCAGTTTCCATAGTGGCGACAACTGGACATTTGTCACAATCTATTTGACGCCATGTTCTGGGAGTATCTACGTCAGCCAAAAGGCGCCTTACTATTCTCTTACCATTCCCTCAGCTCTGCGCCGCCATCAACAATACATTTGAGTGAAGAAAAGAAAAACATTTTTTTGTTTAAGTCAATAAGGTAATGATTAAACAAATTTAAACTATGGCATGACATGATAAAATCTGTTGTTTTATCGTAATACAATAATATTTTACTAAAATAACTTAAGGTAGCCCTCTGCCAGTTCGTCTAAATCAAAGATCTTTGCGTATTATCACTGAATTTCGATCTTCTCAACCAGCTATTGTTAAGCGACACCGTTTACCGTGTAGCACCTCACCTCATTCTGTGGGTGTCGTAAAATGTGACTATTGAATTCGCAAGATGGGTAGTAGCATCCTTCGAGTACGTTTATTACAACTCTACTGCAATCGTCAACCGCCATGGTAATTCGTACAAAACCTCCCGAATAAGCATACAACACAAACCCACACAGGTCGTTGCAGCGATTTATGAAGGACATTATGTCCAGCAGTCGACGTTTAATCCGTCTAAATTATGAGTATTGATCTTCTATGTGTAGTGTTTGCGTTTAGTCTCTCCATCTCTTGCCGTGAATATAGTAAAAGGGGACTAAAATATTATTAAGCCCAAAAGTTGAGCAGCGCACCTTCTGTGGAAAAGTAGGCATACTGCGCTTTATACTAGTACTGGTAAATGGCCCCTAGTGTAACTGGTCGCTGTGGCAATCGGTGGGCTGCGTCAATTTATTTAAAAAAATACGTTAACATCAACGTAATCATCAATGTACAAAAAGTACTAATCAACCACATATATCTCATAGTAATTTCAACTGTAAAATTTTACCGAATATTAATTACGACAACCGGTACCTTCAATCAACACGTTCTAACTAACTCGAGTAATGCCAACAATAACATTTATTGATTTCCACCGCTCCACCATCACAGATTTAAATATAAGGACCCACTATAGTTACACCGAATAGGTTTAAACAAAGGATAATTAAATTACCTAAACACTTTACATTAAACAAAGAACATTTAAAAATAAATTAGTGGTGTCTAGTAAATTTTCACTCGACATAATTAAGTTTGCGTTTTCTGTAGCGTCGGCTTGAACTTTTAATGGGATGCCTAGCGGTGGTAACTTGTGACATTATTCTTAGCGAGCTAAGTCATCGGGGTAATAGGCAACACTATGAAACTGTAAAAGTTCTCTTGCTATACAAACTTACTACACAAAATAAAAGACTACACGGTTGCTACGACGTAGTTGACGTCATGATATCCCAGCTACGATAGCTACACCGCTACGCCACGACAACTTTTTGTGTAACAATATTTATATTGTGGTACGCGAAAGAACGTAACGTAATTTAACAATATGAAAGAGTGGTGATTATGCATCAGTGTGAAAATTTGCAAATATGAGAGAGCATTAAAAAGAGAAAAGGGCCTTATTATTATAGATACTTACTGAGATTATAATATTAACGCCCAGACCACACACAATTGATATATTGAAATCATAAGTAAAAAGGGCCAGGTATGCCCCAACCATGGTTCATACAGACCAACGAGTTATATTTATGGGCCCCGCCCGATTTCATAAATAAAGTTATCTGATTCTTTTTAGTGAGTTGAATAAGATCGTATTGAATTTTGAAGTCAGTATTTTTTTTGTTAAAAAGTTTTATTGCAGTTCAAATAATACGAAAAGAGGATATTTTTGCTCTTAGTTCACTACCAGTTTAGCTTTATGTACTGTATTGTAAACAAAATGTAAACTAACTTTCATCGTCATATAATATTCACTGTGTTGTTGCGGAAGAATAGGCCACTTCTTTTTTTTATACTAGGGTATCTTAAAATGACATTAAGGTATGACTTTTAATATGAAAGGTGGATTGGTATTAATAATGAAAAGTCACCCCTATAACGGTCATTGGGATGCATATCATGTTAGCCGCAGACGACAGAAATTGACAGCGTGACATGTTAAAAAAAAAATAACAAGACAGCCCGCAATAATAAGTAAACTATGATTCTCTCTACCGGAGTTTGCTTACAAAAGCTAATTGAAAAACTTATAATTTAAGTATCATACCAAATCAAGCAATATCGCAAAGTATTAATTAATTGTATATTTAAGTTCGCAAAATTACCGTTACTACGAAACTTTGCCTGATTACTTACAAAAACACTAATTAATTACAACTTAATGTAAACGGTGGAAAAAGAAAGATAAACTCTCGAGTAAGATTGAGTGGTTCATAAATAAAGAAGTTTATTAAATTGTTTATTATAAAAACAAAACCAAGCATCACGGTTAATCAAAAAGGGTAATGACAGAATTAAGCGTTTTGACACACGTCAACATTTATTATACCTATTCTGGCGTTATTATTTCCGTTTGGTTTCTGGCAAAGAAAAAAAGACAAGCTCTCTCCACCCATGGGTGTCGTAAAAGTCGACTAAGAGTTGATATTGAGAGGATAGTTAGCAGCATTTTCCTATGTGCTTATAACAACATACTACGATCATCAATCCGCCTGCAAAGCGTGGTGATTATAGCCATACTCCTTGGGACTGCTCATTGTAGTGATCTTTGGGATGCCCATGTTTAGCGGTCAACGTTTCGGGGCTGATGTGTGTGTAGCCCATATGGGGTGTTAAGCTATGAAAAGAGAAACAATTTAATTCTTAAAAAGTCGTTTAGTTTAATAATTGTGCTATTTATAATTTAATGGTAAATAAAGAATCAAATGTGTTCGTTCTTTAACACCCCTGAACTCTTTTTTATTTGTGATAGATTAACTTTTTTATTTAAGGTTTTTTGCTTTGATTTTCCGTGCTATTACCGTCCGTATGGTGTCCGGGTCAAGAATACAGCACCACTCCATCTCCTCTTAAATAATAAGAAATAAGAGTAGAGAATGGTCAGTCCGCGTGGTGTTCCAATTTAGAATATAGCAGCACTCCATATCCTCCCTTGGATGTCGTAAAAAGCGACTAAGGTACTTTAAACCATAAGTATACCCAAAACCCAGCCATACTGCGCTCACCAGCTCGCCTGCCAAGCGTGGTGAGTACTGGCAAATTCCCCCCGAAATGACGACACACGGCATGTAACCGGTCATTTATGGGGTGGCCTTTGTTCAGCAGTGGACTTTTCTGGAATGAAATGAAAATAAAAACCGGCTAAGTGCAAGTTAAACTCGCGTGGAGAGGGTTCCGAAATTGCTGAATATATTGTCTATTGTTGGATTCGGTCTTGTACCAATAACGTATCCCAAGAACAAACTTAACATCGTAGTCGAAAAACAGGTATTCTCATACATTCCAACCGCAAACGTAGGCACAATTTTTTTTAAAGATTTACCATTTTTTTTTTTAAAAAGGCCCCTATATTCAACATTCATTTATTTACGTTACACTTACTTCTTCGGGTTGCAGAAATCCATATGTGTACCAAATTTCAACTTAATCGGTCCAGTAGATTTAGAGCAAATTGGCTGTGACAGACGAACAGACAGACAGACACATGAGTAATCCTATAAGGGTGCCGCCGTTTTTTCCTCCGATCGTTCGGATGTTCTATATATTTCTGTATTTAGATCGTTCTGATATTCAGGTACCTATACGAAACTTTTCAAACTGTTTTTGTTGTTAAAACTCAGATCGTAGTCGCTAGCCTGTTTTATTTATACACCCTAGTTCACAATGATACCCAGGACAAGTCCTGTGTGGGTATATGTGGACTGCACTCGTCAAGTCTCGACAATCTTAAATTTACCAGCAAATATACCGGACGGCGTGATGCTGCACTAGATGCAAATCTATACTAGTGAGTGCGCTGACATCCTGCACCTAAAGGTTCCAGATGTATTTCTATGAATATCGTGGTTGGTTCTGTTTGTATAGAACGGGTGCTGATGCTACACAAGATGCTATTATATACCAGTGCTGACGCATAGCTAGCATAGCATAGCTTTGTTCCAGATATTGCGATACTTTAACGAAGATGCTTCTGTTTGATACCGACCTTGGTATGTTGCAGATGTATTTAGTAGATGTTCTGATGATGATGGTGGTGATGAAAAGATAAGGCAAATTCTTGTGAGAAAACTTTCATGATACTTGTTAATTTTTGTCTGTTATGCTCAGTAATGTCTCTAATCGACTATAGTTTCGTCGTGTCCATTCGCTATGGAATCCCGGTACAGCACTGAAAATGCGCAGCTTTGTAAAGGTATTCACCACGGTAAATAACACCCAGATACGGGTATCCGTTTGCATTTGATCTAATTTGGTTCCGCTTTGATGTGTTTAAAGTAATCAATCGCAACTACCAAAACGTACGTATTTATTTTCACAAATAGTAGAATTCGTAGTTTATCAGGTGTACTATGTTTGATACAAATAGATAGTACTCATAGTATGAACAAATATAAATTGTCAACGCAACGTAAATATGGTACCTTTGCAATGACCGAAGAGGGCAGAATTACAGATTTGAGTAACTGTCGTTTGATTTCGCTAAAGCGTGGCATTTTGATTATTTCCGTGTGGTGTACCGCTTACGTATGGTGTATGGGTTAAGAATAAAGCACCACTTCATCTCCTCCCATGAATGACCTAAAGCGAATAAGGGACTCTCCATCAGAGGGATGTGTAGCAGCGTCCCTTCTGTGGTTAGCAGCCATTTTTTCTTCGCTCAATAGTCTATGGGGGAGGTCTTTGTTCAGCAGTGGACGTATAAATGGCCGATATGATGAATCATATTATTAGAATAAATTATTATGAATTATTATTATTTCTTACTGCATAAATCATCAATTATAAAAATCAAGTCCAAATAGTATTTTTTATTACCATTAACAGTATCAATATAAAAGTAATTTATTTTACATAATTATTCGTAATGGACGCTCAACGGACTCGAAACCTAATTTACATATTGATTTGTGTACAAGAGTGTTGAGGAAATGCTCATAACTTTTCGTTTTTGAAATTCTGCAAGTAAGGCTTTCTATGGTAGCTGCTAGCTGATAGTTTTCCGCAGTTGTGTAATCATTTTTAGGGGGAATTTGCCCGTACTTACCACGCTTGACCGGTTGGACCTTGAAAGGTTCAGAATGCTTGATGCTGAAATGTTGATTAAATTCAAATTAAGTTCTAGAATAAAATATATTGTGGAAGCAAATAAGTTTTGAAATCGGAGCGGAACGATAATTTTGTGAATTTACAATCCAATTTGCACTATTCTGACCTGACTTCTCTATTACTAAATATCATTCCAAATAGTACTATTATAAAATAATAATAAAATGAAAACGATGATGAAAGCATGGTAACCGTAAAAACAATAAATAAGTTATGTAAATATTTTACGTAATAGCAATATGAAATTAAACTTTGTCGATAAATTTTGACATTTACTGGCAGCTGATGACAATTAAAACTTGGAATTAAAATAAAATATTAATTTTGAAACTATCATATAATTAATATTATTTAATAGCTACAAAAGTTTGAAAGTTGTCGAGCACATTATGTGTGTAGTAGTAGTACATTAATACAAAAATAGAGTCTGGTCACTGTCAGGCATCCCTAAGTCGGGCTGAAATAAGCTGTCTAAGCCTACTTTGAAATTGGTTACCATAAATTTTATACTAACGTTAAATATTTAAATGATCATTCATCATCATTTCGGCCGAATGAAGTCCACTGCTGGACACAGGCCTCCCCCCATAGATCACCACAACGACTGACATGGGTGTGTTGGGTATTGGGGGGTTTCGCCATAATCACCAATTGAGTTGTTAATGTACTCGAAGGACACTGCTGCCCATCCTCCGGCTAATCCCTTAGTCGACTTTTACGAAATCCACGGGAGGAGATGGGGTGGTGGTATTCTCAGCCGGCAACACACGGCATATATTTAAATAGCTGTTGACATTAAATTAGGATTTCTTCGTTAAAGTAACTTTAACTTTAGTCAAAGGTAAAGTGAAAACTCAGTCAATGCGAGTGTCTTCAATTTATTGTAGCTCGGCTGGTGACATTTAAGCTGCTGCATTCTGATTTTTGACTTTAAGTAACTACTTTGTGAATTCTTGAGATTGTTTTAAATTATTACTTAAATCATATATTTAAAAAAAAACTTACAGTGTAATCAATATTCCTCCAAAACAAGCATTCTTTAAACATTCTTTGAGCCAAATGAAGTCCACTGTTGGACACAAGCCTCCCCAAAGTTTGCCACAAGAAACGGTCTTGGTGTGTTGTGTGTGCTCATTGGGGGGTTTTGCCATAATCGCCATTACATTACATGCATAGCACTCTGCTTGGGGATGGACAGTGACTTCTACTGCTACCAGTTAGAACCACCTGGTGTTGGATTTCGTTACCAAGAACTGAAGTATCGGGTACGCTGTCACTTTCATCCTTTGCAGTGCTCACCCTGATGAGCTCCATCTCTTGTTAAAAGAGAGAAAGAGAACTGCTATTCACAGTACCATATGAGAGAGGCGTACGGAAACATATGGGATGCCATGTCAGCCTTTTTATACTATCCAGTAACGAGACGATCAATTCATTCATCTGCTGATAAGCATTATGCTTGCCATGCCATGTTATGCTATCGACAACTAGTCTTGCATGGAACTTCATTGCACTCCTCTCTTCTAGACATTCGTTATTTAGTCCTAGATATTCGTTATTTAGTCCTTAATGCTCAGTAATTTCATAGCTGCTCTAGTAGCATCCCCTTAAACCGGAACACAGCGCAATAGTTAAATTTTAAATACTACTGCTTGGCAGCGAATATCTGGCACTGCGGTAGTACCTACCAAGTCAGACTCTTACAAAACTCTTATTGCCGAAGTCCCACCACCTTTAAAATAAAACTATATTGGATAGTAGAATATAAAATTAATAATTATAAAAACAAATTTAAATTAATCATCTAAAAAATAAAAATGTTATTTATTCATATATTGATCGGAGTTATATTTTATCATTCAGAAACTCGTCAATGCTATAGTAAACTTTCTGTAGTAAAACACTTTTTAGTCTATTTCTTAGTCTTCCGGTTATAATCCTTCCAACATTTGGGTAACTTATTATAAATTATTGGAGCAATACAAAATATACTTTTACGCAATAGTGCAGTCCTGGAACTATGAATGCAAAGTTTATTATTGTCGCGTCTATTTCTAATTACTTTATCTGATAACCGGGGAAATAGGTTTGGGTTTAATTTGACAAACATGATAGTCTCTAAAATGTACATGGATGGCAGGGTTAATATTTTATATTCTTTATAATATGGCTTACAGCTGTCAGTAACACGAAGTCCAAACATAATTCTAAGGCATCTCTTCTGGTCCTTTAACAATTAGTTCCTTATTTGTTGAATTACCCCAAAAAATTACTCCATATCTTAAATTAGACGACACTAACCCATGCCGTGTGGTGCCGGCTCAGAATGCCACCACCCCATCTCCTCCCATGGGTGTCGTAAAAGTCGACTAAGGGATTAGTCGGAGGATGGGCAGCAGCGTCCTTCGAGTACATTAACAACTCAACTGCGATCGCCAACCCGCCTGCCAAGCGTGGCGATTATGGCAAAACCCCCCAATGAGCTCAAAACACATCCATATCGGTGGTTGTGATGATCTTTGGGGGAGGCCTGTGTCCAACAGTGGACTTCATTAGGCCGAAATGATGATGATGATGAACCCATGATAAGCCGTTAGCAGCGCATCTACATTTAACAATGGGTCTAATTTAAACAGGGCATATGTGGAATTACTTCTTTTTTTGCTTAGAGCTTCTGTATGTGCTTTCCAATCCAGTTTACTGTCTATTGTCACTCCAAGAAACTTGGCTGTATCAACTTTACTGACGTATATATTACGATAGTACACACTTACACTTGGAATGGTTGATCTTTGCGTAAAATGCATAATGCTAGTTTTTTCAAGATTTATCTTTAGGTTATTGTTTTCCAACCATTTTATGACTGCTACCATATAGTTATTAATGTCGGATTCATATGTGTCTCTGTTCTTACACGCGATTGTAATGGTACTATCATCAGCAAATAGTGTTATAGGGTAATCGATGATTTTAGGTAGATCGTTTATGTACAGTATAAACAGGAGTAGGCCTAGGACACTACCTTGAGGTACCCCAAATTTGACTATACGTTCAGTAGATTTATAGATTATTTCACGTTTAGTGTTTTTATTTATTGCAGATATTTCTGTGAACTGTTTTCTGTTACTTAAACATGATTGGAAGAGATTAGAGACATTACCCCTAATGCCATATGCTTCTAGTTTCTCAATTAGTATGTCGTGGCGAACATAGTCAAAGGCTTGTGTCATGTCACAGAAAATTGTACATATAGGTATGTTCGCATCTACTTTTTGCATATATATAACAGAATATCTGTAAACGGATGACTGACTCCCCAAGACAGCCAACGTTTTATAGCGGTTAAAAGAGGGTGTGAACACACTCTTAGCAAAAGTATCTTTAGCCAAGAGAACAATGCAAAATGGTTTTCAATATTTGTAACAAACCACAAAAGTATCGAAACAAAACGATAGGTAGCTAGAAACTCACAATAAAATGTAAGAAAAATAATACTCGTATAAAAATAAATAACTTCTCTGTGACTTCACGGATGAGAATAAAACGCAAGAGAAACTCAAGCAGGCATTTTATAAATTGCAAAAAATAAATATATTCTCTGCAGTTTTGCTGAAAAGCCCGTGCATAATCGTGGACATGCAATTTCCTTCCAGCACCATGTAATTTTCTAGCAATGTTGCATTTCTCATAAACTAATTTTTTTCCAACTATTTAAATTAACACCGCTGTGGTTTGTATAACATGTTGTGAAACTTACTTGTACATCCTGTATACAAGGAAATTTACTTTAACCAACAGAATATATTTCTTGTGTGGTCTAAACTTGAATTATATCGGTTTACTTAAAAGTATGACTGCGCCTTAAGAAATATAATTTAACGAAACATGAATACTAGTGCGCTATCTCTGTTAAGCATATTACATGAAAAGGGTTGCTGTTTGCGAAAATATTCCATGTTCCGTCATTATAAACTTCCATGTAGTGAATGTAAATTGCGTTTTAAGCAGAGCATTTAAATTCTTTTGCATATACCTTTGAGTTTTGGTGAAATTGTCCTGAAGGTATTAAATGTTAACAAAAAAAAAACCGTTTTATGTAGTTATTCGGACTATAGAAGTCTGTTTACTGGAGGCCAAATATACTCATTTCACGTTAGATGGAATCAAAGTGAGTGCCAGTATTGGTTTGATATTTTAGCATTCTTTTGTTCTGACTGTGCTTGTTGTTCTTCTCGCGTCGGTTCCTAACTGTCGAAGTTCCTAGCTCCCTGATGACAAGATTTTTTTCTTTAATAGCATCCCTATTTTTATCGGCGTAGGCGTATCATGAAGTATGGCGTTCAATGTGACCCATTATGATTACGAGTAGACCAACGAATCGAAGCATGCCCTCGTGAATCTCTTTCTTTCGTTCTGACTTCATGTTTCATAAACGAAAACCAACTGAAACCGCTAGTGTCATCTTTATTATTTATACACCAAGATGTCCTAGTACAATAGACTGTTTTGTAAAAATTGTAGTGGACAGAGAAAATATTATGGAATCAATTGCCACTTTCAGTTATATTATTTCAAATTATATCTACCTTAAGTTAAAGTCAAAGAGTTTCATTTATGAAACGTCAGAATCTAAGTTGCACGGTTCCAAATAGTCAATCTCATGGAGAAGAGCCAGCAAGAAACTCCATGGATACTCTTTTAAAATAATTGTGATGACAATGCTGATTGATAGTAAAATGATTATAAAATCTATACCGAGAAAAATCTAGGTTAACGTCTAAAGATGGAACATCATCATCATCATATCAGCCAAAGGATGCCCACTGCTGAACAAAGGCATCCCCCTTAGATTTCCACAAGGAGCGGTTACATGCCGCCCTCATCCAACGACTACCAGCGACCCTCGAAAGGTCGTCGCTGCGTTTTTCGGTGCGCTACCTCCACTCAAGAACCTTTTTGCCACAACGGCTATCAGTTGTACGAGCAATGTGCCCCGTCTATTGTCACTTCAGTTTCCTAATTCTTTCAGCTTTAGTTTTTCTATGGATCTCCTCATTTCTGATTCGATCTCGTAGAGAAATACCAAGCATAGCTCTCTCCATAGCTCGCAAATTGACCTTGAGCTTTCTTATGAGGCCCATTGTGTGACTACGTCTCTGTTCCATATGTCATCACAAAGATGGAACATACCATAATAATATAACAATAATTAATTTGCCGTGGCATTTAATGACTTACCAGTCGACGGCACCCGTTCACGAGCATTACACGTGCATACAACCGAACGACCCGATACACGACACCACCGTCAGCAAGACATTTTAGTGAGCATGACAGACCAATACAGCCAGGCAATAAAAGACAATCAAAATAAGTACTAAGCATATAACATTAAGCCTGCATGATGCTCACACATTTACAGTTTTGTTTGAATATTATAAATTGATGTCACAAGAACAATATTAACAATAACTAATAGTCAATCATTGTCATAATGTAAAATATAAGTAAATTATAACTTGAAAAAAAATTGTCATTATCACAATGATTATGGTCACATCATTTTCGCGATTATTACACATTGTAATAAAACAATTTTAAACGGATTAGATCGCGTATATTTCAGATTTTTATTTTTCCTTACGTTTCGAATACTTTGCAGCATTCGTCTCGCAGGTCCTACGACGACAAATCCGTTTAATTTTTTTTTATTACAATATGGTCACATTTTTATTTAAATCAATTAGTAAGAAAGAAAGAAAAGAAAGAAACAATTTATTCCTGCGGCAAGTCGACGCACAAACACACAGTAAGGAAAATATTCGACAAAGGCATGACTACGTATATGCTTAAATATGTACTTATTAACAAAACACTTAAATCTATATATACTATTTTCATCTATAACAGAAACAACCAAATTAACACTAATCAGTGTCAATTAATGTTAATCAATTAGTGTTAATATACTTGTGGCCAAAAGACTTGGACTCCAGGCCAAAAATAATAAAACAATAATTTTCTTTTTTATGGTTGACAATTAACATCATAGATTATTATACAGTTTGTTGACGACTAGAAATTACCAATGCCGATACATACTCCTCATGTTCTGTCAAAGATTCAAATCTTTGGGTTTTGTAATGACTGGAAAAGTGGGAATTGTACGTCGTATTTGCGCAAGACTTAGGTCGTTGCTCAGCTTAAATGCTGTGGCATCAGTACGAGCCACAGCGCTGATTTTCAGCAACAGCCTCGGTGAGTGTTGTAATGGCGTTTGGTACTACAATGTGTAAATAATAGTGTTTGGTGGCGTTCTTCAGACTCTACTACCTACGTCCCTCGGCGGAATAAACCAAGCCAAAAGGTTTAAAGTAATTCTGATTGTAGAGTGAAGTATAAAGTAATTATGATTGTGAGTATGATAAATGTACGTGATAAAAATAAAAAATAAAAATTGTAAACACTGTGAAGCATATATATACCTAAACATCAATCTCTGTCCTACTTAATATGACAATTTGACAGATGAAACAATGACGCAAGCTGAGACGGTCAATATATAAAATGTACTCTGTTGGTCAATGCAAGCAGAAAAATGTAAAAAAGTAAAAATGTTCCTTGAAACTAAAATGAAAACGATTGAATATAAAAGCTGAATTTAAAGTTATGTTTAAAGTATTATCATTATGATTCCTTTAATGAAACCTCATTCTGTATTCACGGTACTTTACATTTTTAAAACGTCTGGTTTTTGCCTCGTTATTTTTCACAAACGTTATTTATACTGAAAGTATACGGCGATTTTTACTCTAGATTTGTGCGTGGGGCACTACTTTGAATAACTATAAACAAAATAAAAATCACGAGGCAAAAGAGGCTTAAAAAACCGGGCAAGTGAGAGTTGAACTCACGTGGAGATTTTTTTTTATTCGACTCAATTTTTTTGTCGTAACTAAAAATAGTATGTATGCTACCAGATTGTAGAGGGAAATTGCTGAATATATTGTCCTTGTTGAATTCAGTCTTGTACCAATAACTTATCCTAAGAACAAACTTAAGTTGAAAAATATGTTCGCCCATACATTCCAACTGCAAACGTAAGTTTGTACGCACAATACTGATTAAAACTTTTACCGTATATTATTTTAAGACCAATACACTTCTGATAGGTTTTCCTATATTTTTTTTAACTTTGCTCTTCTCTCAGATTTCACCTGTGCCGTGGGTGCGTATAAGTCTTTTTTTAAAAAACGTTGTCCCACACTAGGATTTCTCCTGTGTCGTGGGTGGGTTTACAGACACAAATTCCACATACAATACACCCAGACCCGGAACAACTACCCGCAGATCATACAAATATTAGTTCCGTGCGGGAATCGAACCCATGGCCCGGAGCACAGCAGCCGACTATATCAGACATTGCACCCACCGTGCCATAAAGAAGCGTGCCGTAAGGAGCTATTATCTATCTATCTATTATCTATCAGGAATGAGAAGCTTGTATATGAAAATACAATTGCAATCTCCCAATAAAATATATAGAATGAAAATTTGAAAAATAAATCCTACTCCGATAAAATATTTTCCTAACCTGTTGAAAATACTTAGAACATTATAAAACTGGCTACTGATACTGAATCTGGTACTATGTTACATATTTACATTTTATAGAACTGGTAACGCGCCTTAAGAGACTTAAAAAGTCTAGAAAGTACAAACTTATCACTTTTTCATAGTCTACACCTGAGCTTGGTTAAGTTAGGAAATTGATAAAATGTGTATTAAATAATATTTTTGCATCAGTTTTTTACTTTTAAACTATCACTAGCCTTTACACGCGGCTACGCCTACATAGGCAGTTTACCAGCTCTAGTGTGATCATACGAGGACCTGGAGCCTCCCTTAGGTGCCGAAGATGACCGCCCCAGTGGTTTTAGCCGGTAGGAGTCCGGCATACCCCTTCGCCCTTCCCCGGGGCGAAGGAAGTTCATGAAGAATTTCCACTGGGAACCAATAAAAAAAATAAAAAAAGGCAGTTTACCAATCAGTGACAACTGGATATAATATAAGTTGATATGAGCAAATCCAATGATACCGCACATCTGCTCAACGTGAGATCCGGGGTTCGATTTACTGGTCGGGCAGCCATAAGGGTGTTTTTTGTTAGAAAAGTAGGTATATCTGTAGTAGCCCGGAATTTGGAAGTGTCCATTAAATTACAATAAGGTCCCGATTACATGAGACGGATTACGGCATCAGCAAAAAATATGTGGGGTATCCAATACTAAGATGGTGCAATGGGACTGGACGTACATATACATAAGTATTACCAAATTGTGAAATTATAACAATGTTTATATTTCTTTATATAAGTATACCATATTTTACCATTTTCAGGTTCATCATCATTTTGGCCAAATGAAGTCCACTGCTGGACAAAGGCCTCCCCCAAAGATCACCACAACCACCAATATGGATGTGTTGTGGGCTCATTGGGGGGTTTTGCCATAATCGCCACGCTTGGCAGGCGGGTTGGCGATCGCAGTTGAGTTATTTAATGTACTCGAAGGACGCTGCTGCCCATCCTCCGGCTAATCCCTTAGTCGACTTTTACGACACCCATGGGAAGAGATGGGGTGGTGGCATTCTGAGCCGGCACCAGAATAATTTGATGACGGAGTGAGCTGACATGTGACCACGTCACATAAAACTGGCCATGGGAGAAACAGTCTTGTCCCAAGTCAACTACCGCGAATTTAAACAAACTTTTAACTTATCTTGTAACTTATTAATCATCGTCATCATATGAGCCAAAGAATGTCTACTGCTAAACAAAGGCTTCCCCCATAGATTATGAAATTGTATTATTGTAGCTGTAAGGAACACACATCCATTCGCATTATTATTTTATGAGACGACATACGGTTAAGTTGACAGATACATTAAGAAAGAGCGAATATGCGGCGTCGGCTTCCCTTCCATGTCTCATACTTTAACCGTCCTCCCGCGTGTTGTTAGGCAGAGTGAAGAAGGTAAAAGTAAATATATTTTTATGATAAGTTTGTGCAAACAAAATGTACATCAAGATTCATAAATATTTAATCGTGTTTGAAAGGTTACGTTTTGATGATTGAAAAAGTTTCTTATTTTAACTTTTCCACTTTGTGCCATTTTAATGGATTTTTATTTATATTCCAAGGGTGTAAGATTTAATAAAGTAAAGTACTTGGATCTGTACCTTGTATTTTGATAAAGGGGTACCTAACTCGAGTAAAAAAAAAAAGTGTTAAATAATAACTGAATATCACGGTTCCTCAATAAACAATTAGAATCTGAAGTAAATTCGTACCTATTCGTCATAAACAATCTTAGTACTTGAAACTCTAATACAAACATACATCCAAAGGACAGAGTATCTAAAAACGTTTTACAGGCCTAACAGCCGAATACTGAAACGCCACTTAATATTAGGTCCCGCTTTAACTATTTCAGAAACCTTTCAGGACTTTATATTGAGTGGCGTTTTTGTATTCGGCCGTAAGACTGGTATTTGACAGGTAGTTATAGCTCATATTAAGGGCGCAGTAGATCGATTATCTCTGGGCCAGAAAGACAATATTCAGTATAATATGGACTCCTTAATTAGTCATAGTGAGTCATATTCGCATGTAACTACAGGCTAAACTACAGTCAAGCACCTACTTTTCATCAGGTACCTGTCGAACTTGTCAGTCAACACTGGCGTAGGGTTTAACATAAGCCACAGTGAACTAATTACACACGGATTGCTGCGTTACGCTTTTGACTCCAATATACGGTACAACGAACTTGTGAAACCTTCAAATATTTGAACACGAGACTAGAATCATGAAATCGAATCGAAGGAACGCGTCGAGCAAATAAATGTACTCAGAAATATCAGTGAGAGCGCGATGTATCTTCACACGGTTTGACGGTAATCAAATATTGTAATGTTGAGCTATATCGTTGATAAAATAAGGTCAAATATAATACGGTCTTTGTTTAAGGTTTCAATTATATCAAATATCATTGTGGACTCTTTCGGTTTCACACCTCTCGACACCCCAAGCTGCTCACGTTGGTCAGGAACACCAGTCTTTGGCATCTGTAGTGCCAGATTTCTAGGGGGAACTTCTTGCATCATCATTTCGGCCGAATGAAGTCCACTGCTGGACACAGGCCTCCCCCAAAGATGTCCACAACGACCGATATGGATGTGTTGTGGGCTCATTGGCGGATTTTGCCATAATCGCCACGCTTAGCAGACGGGTTGGCGATCGCAGTTGAGTTGTCAATGTACTCGAAGGACGCTGCTGCCCATCCTCCGGCTAATCCCTTAGTCGACTTTTACGACACCCATGGGAGGAGATGGGGTGGTGGCATTCTGAGCCGGCACCACACGGCACCTTGCATCAATAGAGCTGCAATAGGGGTTACCGTTGCTTCAACTTATACAATAGTCCTACACTACTGGGGACAGTCAGTGACAGTATTTTTATAGTGCAGCCCTGAAAAAAAGCCAGATGATTATAATAATGTGAATCTATGTGAATATTAGTATCTGTATATATTAGTATCCGTGAAAAAATATACGATGCCGGCTTAAAAGCTGTTGCAAAACTTATTTCATCTGCAAATAAAGAAGTTAACCACTATAAAAAGTAAGGTTAAGTAAAAAAAGCCGTCAAGAAAACGTCGCACTAAGTGTTTGGAAAAAAATTACTCGTATATTCTTTTCGATAAAGAGCGTCCATAAAAGTTAGTGTTTATAAAATACCTAGGGACACCCTAGATAAAGTGAAATCATGTAAGAATTATTTTAGACAATGTTAGGTTCTTTGGGACAAAAATAAAGAAAAAACGCCGAAATTTTTTCCTAAGCCTGAACGCGAACCACATAGTCTTAGACTTTTACAACGTCACATATTCGGCCACCAACTCTGCCAGTTAGATTTTATATTTCTTAGGCCCTGATTAACGGAGAGTACGGAATGTCTTAATTCGTTCTTGGGCACTGATCATCGGAGAATACGGAATGTCTTAATTCGCTTTTTTGACATTAAAAGTCTACTCAGTCTAGATGGGAGTCATCGGATGCGGTCAGCAAGTAACCGGTCGTTGTAGAAATCGATTCTGGAGGCCTTGGTTCAGCAGTGGATGTTCTTCGGCTGGAAATATGATGGTGTACTCAGGCTTGTTCATGGTAGCTTTCCATTATGCATTATATCACTGGATGAGCCACTCCACAACTGTATACGAGCCACGCTATGTCGCGCTTGTATATGGGCCATCACGTGCCACTGCCACTACAGGCGAGTTCTTGGCGCCTATTCACAAGTTCGCATTGGCGTAATGGTGAATATGACATCATCAGTATGAATCTGAACATCTTTGTTTTTTTAATCGTTGCCCCGCGCTAGAATTTCTCGTGTCGTGGGTGCGTTTACAGTCATGAATTCCACACACAATACACCCAGGCCTGGAACAACTACCTGCAGATCATACAAATATTTGTTCCGTGCGGGAATCGAACCCACGACCCGTAGCGCAGTAGCCGACTGTATTAGCCACTGCACCAACTGTGCATCTCATCTAATCATTTATATAACAAACTAGTTTATGCCCGGCATGCTAGGCAATGACTCTTTTTTTATATGTTAGAATCCTTTACGTGCGTAACAAATACAACTGTACAAAGTTTCAACCCAATTGGATGAATGGTATAGCAATCATTTCGGCCAAATGAAGTCCACTGCTGGACATAGGCCTCCCCCAAAGATCACCACAACCACCGATATGGATGTGTTGAATCCCTTAGTCGACTTTTACGACACCCATGGGAGGAGATGGGGTGGTGGCATTCTGAGCCGGCACCACACGGCAAGGTATAGCAATGCATAGTGGATAAACAAGCAATATTTTTATAATTTAAATAATCATCTTCGCAGTATGGTTGTTGTTCCACAGGAGTGATGCTGCTGCCCGTGCTTCTGGTTTAGAGTCCCTTAGTCACCTTTTACGACATCCATGAAAGGAGATGCAGTGGTGCTATCTGGACACACGGATGTGATCATAAGCATAAATAAAATATTATTTAACGATAGTGTAAGAATTACTAAATTAAAATGATTGATTGAGAATTGCACATGGATTACCTAAGATAAAAGATTTTCTAGGAAGCCTGAAGAGATTCATAAGTAATTATGTAGCTTGAAAATGTGGTAAAACTGATATTATGTTCTTAGGTATTTGAGGTTGAGTTTTACCTAGGCAACGAAATTGTATATACGTTTTTGCTATGCTATTGTTATACAGAAGGGACACTGCTGCCCATTGCTCTTGTTGAGAGTCGCTAAGTCACTTTTTACGACATCCACGAGGGGAGATGGAGTGATACTATATTCTTAAGCCAGACACCACACAACCATCATGTTACTTAAGTACGAGTAGCTATAATAATTTGATACATTTTTAATACCGAATTATCGATATGTTTATTGGGTTGCTTGTTGTACACCCAACTTAATTATCGTTACATTTGGTGGTACCCTTACCTGTTCACCGATAATTGTTCGACAAATAGAAATTCAAATAAGTTGCGTTTACGACCGCAAGGAGTTCAATCAACTGCACCGTGTTCGCCCGTCTGTGAACCTCAACAATGGGTACAATAGTTTCTATTGTATAACTTTGACCACGAAGTTTGCGGACCGCTTGTGTTTACAAGGAATGCTAACAAATTGACTCGTAAGTTTAAGCCACCGTTGTACTGTAGCTGATTTTCTTGTCATTACAACATAAAACTAATTAAACGTTGTGAGGATCAGCGACTTTGACTTGAATTCTGTTCATTCATGTTGCAGATTAAGCTTTGGTTGATTGAAAATTGATTAAGATGAATGTGTTTTGACTGAATCTCATCATCATTTCAGCCGAGTAAAGTTACCCAAAGATCGCCATACCGACCGGTCCGGGTATCTTATGCGCTCATAGGGGGTATTGCCATAATCGCCACAGGCGGCATTGCACATTAGTAGATGGGTTGGCGATCGCAGTTGAATTGTTAATATACCTACTCGAAAGACGCTGCTACCCACCTTCCGGCTAATCAATCAATAGGACTAGCAGCAACATCCTCCTGTTGGCTAATAACAACATACTGCGATCACTAATCCGCCTGCCAAGCATGGTGATACTGGCAACATTGGTATAACCGCTCATTGTAGTGATCATTCGGAGACCTATGTTCAGCAGTGGACTTTTCCAGGCTGGTTTGTGTGTGAGTGTACATATTATTGATGAATTACGTTGTTTTTAGCTTGTATGCTTGGTATTTCTCTACGAGATCGAATCAGAAATGAGGAGATCCGTAGAAGAACTAAAGTTGTCGACATAGCTGAAAGGATTAGTAAACTGAAATGGCAATGGGCAGGGCACATTGCTCGTAGAACTGATGGCCGTTGGGGCACAAAGGTTCTCGAATGGAGATCGCGCACCGGAAAACGCAGCGTGGGACGACCTCCAACGAGATGGACAGACGACCTGGTGAAGGTCGCTGGGAGTCGTTGGATGAGAGCGGCATGTGACCGCTCGTTGTGGAAATCTAAGGGGGAGGCCTTTGTTCAGCTGTGGACGTCCTGTGGCTGATATGATGACATTGTTTTACAGTTTTAGAATATTTATTTCATCATCATCATCATCATCATCACATCAGCGAAAAGACACTTGCTGAACAAAGGCTTCCCCCAAAAACGACCGATTACATTTTGGGGGGAATTTGCCAGTACTCACCACGCTTGGCAGGTGGGTTGGTAAGCGCAGTACGGCTGCTGTTCCACAGAAGAGATGCTGCTGCCCGTTCCTCCGATTTAAAGTCCCTTAGTTGCATTTTACGACATCCATGGGAGGAGATGGAGTGGTGCTGTATTCTTAATCCGCACACCACACGGGCTATTCTTTATTTCCACAGTTCCACTGTTAGAAATACATTATTTCATAGCGGTCCAAAAACTACAAAAGTTAAAACAAAAACCTATGGAATATTTATACTTTTATTTTAATTTATTTGACTTCTATGGAAGCTAAACAAAAAAAATGACAGTAAGTTAGACTAACAGCCAATAATATAGGTCTTCACATATAAACATTTATTAATCTAAAAAAGAACTGTGAAAGTTATAGAACTGCAAATAAGGATATAAAAACTTCAATGTAATATAGTTTATTATTAACAAATTACTAATATTAAAATACAGTGACTAGGTATTTAATATCCACGGGTTTCAATAAATAAAAAATAACCGTAAGCGTATCTACTCTACGGCATTTGGCAGATTCTATAACTTGCCGTGCTTTTGTCGATTGTTTGTTAATTATTGTTATTGTTTATTTTTTGCTATTGTGGTTGTTCTTGGAATTTAATCCGCCAATTGCACCGCCCCGGCGCCGGGGTAACAACCGCCCTGGCACCTAATTCCGCCTGGAACCCCCTGCCGTTGCTATAAGGCGGGGGACCTCTAGGTTCACGAGTGCGTAGATCTGCGTGCCCACACCGAGCGACCCAAGAGGAGACGGTAGCACGCATGTGGTCACGCGCTGCCGTGGGACGCTTTGGGGGATCTTTTACAATCCCCTCGGGGGGGTGACCACTTTACAGTCACCCTCTCCGAGATGTGCCTATAGGCGTGGCACCAATGGGCGGCTCTAGTTTGATCATACGAGGACCTGGAGCCTCCCTTAGGTGCCGAAGATGACCACTCCAGCGGTTTTAGCCGGTAGGAGTCCGGCATACCCCTTCGCCCTTCCCCGGGGTGAAGGAAGTTCATGAAGAATTTCCACTGGGCACCAATAAAATAATAATAAAAAAGTACAGGTTTTCGTGTGGTGTCCGATACAGAACCATTGTAACTCATACCGTGGATATCATAAGAGGTGATCAAGGGACTCTAAGCCAGCGAGATGGCCACAGCGTCACTTAGGTGGAACAGTAGCCATATTGCGCGCACCAAGCTTGCCAAGCGAGGTGAGTACTGTCCAATTCCCCTCAAAATCCTCGACAACAGACTTATTCTCATGCACTGAAAACAGGTATCTAACTATAGACGGGCGCTACATTGAGACGTTGACCATCGGTAGTAGTATTACATAATAACAGAACGCATGCATATGTTTATTACTGTTTAATTATTATTCTATATATCTGACATCAATTTTAATTTTATAAACTTCAAAATATTTTATTAATTGTATTAATTCATTTTACACTTGTCGCGGAGTGCCTCCCTCCGCGTTTCCTTCCCGGTTAGCTCAACTGGGAGGCTCTCTCCAGGGCAGCAAGTAACGGAGTTCAGTTATTGATATTGAATGAAACGTATCATACGTATATATATAATATTTATATAGGTATATTGTTATTCACAACTTCAATTAATACTTCATGGTGATGTTCATATTTTTTAAACATAGCTTACTACCACAATTTAAGCTAATTAAAAATAAGTAATTTCAGGAGACTATTTGTCAGAGCGACAGCTGTATGTCGAACCACTAGCGTTCAGAATCAAATGGAATCCAATGTGATAATGATCAAAATATGACGAACGTTCAACACACATACTAAATTCGAATTTTGATTTGAATAAAGAATGAATCATGAGGTGGACAGTGATGGAGATAAAAGGTATGAAGTCATGAAAGAGGTTGATTGAAACGAAGATCAAGGATGACTTCGCCACACACTCATGAATGATAGTTGATTAAATCAACTTTACACATTATTTTCATAAACTTTAATTAACTTTACACTAGTGAATGAATTTAATGTCCGAATTAATTCACCTACATACTTATACTTTATACACCTGTCTTCGATAAGTTTTGATAAATTATATTCATAATTATTTTGTCCTTATTGCGCATGTATCTAGCTGTAAGCAAGACGATTTCTGTAATAAACAAATAAACATAACTGTAGAAATCTGTAGGGGAAGGCCTTTATTCAGCAGCAGACGAGCGTTGGCTGATTATTATGAGGTACCGGTAGACTGGACTACTTCGATTCGTGGGGTGACGTTGGTCGAAACTTTCTTTTTTATATAGAATCATGAATTGCGGAACGCAATGTGGTAGCTTTTTCTGGGATGCATCTACGCAATTCGCAATTTAATATGAAAAGGAAGTTTCCACAAAAGTCACACTGCAAATCAAAGTACAAGTACTGTGGGTACACGTTTTGTATATGTTTTCATATTCACTATCATTTCGATGATATTCAATGCATAATAAAGTATGGTGGAACAGAACAGAAATTTATATATTCATGAAAATAAAAGAAATCGGCGAAACAGCGACCGGGTGTTAAAGCTTGAAAGAATTACTGGAACAGGGCAAGGATTAAGACGGGAGCTGCGACCGTAAGATTCGGATCGGACATTGATTGATGAGCTGTTTTGTTGATAAACCTCTTTAAAATATCGAAGGCAACGCTATCGATTAGAAAAAAAATGTCTTTGTTTTGTTACTTATTTACGTACTCTTTTCGATTATCGTAAGGTAAATTTACTTGCTGAGTATTAATAAGGACAATGACATAGAGCAATAAAAAACTGAGTACGTCTTCTACTTTTCTCTCACATTATTATTTCCTGAGTTATTAGTGGTTTGTGGCGCGACCCTTGATTATTTAACGTAAAGCGGTAAGATGAATGGTAGCATTTATTTTCAAGACCTAAACTCGCAAGTGGTAATGAATGAATCTGCTCATGCGTTTATAATAGTGGGTCTATATCTTCCGGGGCCATTTACGCTTAAAATGATTTGATGACGATGATTGATTTGTATTAGTAATGAATATTGGACTGGTATAAAATTTATATTGCACTTATCGTAAGACAATTTTTGCATTAGATTTAAACCATGGTTGTATGGTGTATTACTAATAACTGTGTATTTTCAAAATCTTCTCGTGTAGCCATTAATCGGCACAAATACATCACATGAGTGCCCAATTTGTGTGTATTTTAATATTAATATATTTTTCAAAACTTTACTTTGATCGATGTCAAACTAAACTTTCTACTCAGCTAGTAAAGCAAAACAGCCCTGAATCTGCCTAAATAATAAATCCTACATAATTCCAATGAGATGATGTATATTAAAGAAATAATACAGTTTATAATTTATTACTTACCGAAAGTCCTTAGAAGCGTTGTGTTTGATACACAAACGAAGTTTCTGTACAGCTGAGTACTAAGTGATGAAGAGTAGTTCACAGAGCGTATTTTTAGACCATAGTGACTGAAAGATTTGAAAAGCATAAAAACTGCAATGATCTACAAACATGGTTTGATGACTGATTTTTTATGCAACTTGTTATAATATTTGTTTTATACAGTGTATGTTAAGTTAAATACTTGAACTTTAGTTAAATACCAAATAATTGCTTGCTTAAATAATAACGTTTATTTTCACGGTTATCTTAGGCGAAAAAAGGCGATCTTTATGAGTCTCCTTTGCTACTAAGTATGTACAGTTCTAAGATTGTAGAAACAATAGGGAAACGTCATCACATGTTAACATAGATTATAATGTCACTACTATATGTGTGAAAACTGCGGTGTGATTTTTCATTGCTATATTTTATTTATCCCGGTGGAAATACATTATGTACTTCCTCCGCCCGGGGGATGGGCGGAGGGCCATATCGGACTCCTACCCACTAAAACCACAGCAGCGGTCATTTTCAGCACCAAAGGAGGGCCTCCAGGTCCTCGATATAATCACACTAGAGCTGCCCATTGGTGCCTCGCCTTTAGGCACATCTTGGAGAGGATGACTGTAAAGCGGTCATCGCTTCTAGCAGAAGGGAGGCGATAAAGGCAGCCACCACAAAGAACCCCTCGGGGAGATTGGAAAAGATCCTCACTGTGCACTGTGCCACACATGGTGGCACGTGACCACGTGTGCGCCACCATCTTTCCGAGGGTCGTTTGGAATGAGCACGCAAACTGCCCAATCTGCGCACCCGTGACCCCCGAGGTACCCCGCCGATTCACGACGACGGGGGCTCAGGTGTGTTGGAACTGAAAACATCTCGTCTTCCTCCGTGTGGGATCGGCCCTCTTTCGATTTCGCTCTGCGGTCCGCTTGCAGAACCGGATGATCTCGCAGAAGGAGACCACAGCACTCCAATGTTCATGCTCTGCCAGCATAGCCAACACTATTACCAGCAGAGGGAGATCTTACCCGATCCAATCGGCCAGGAACCGCCGCTCAGTAGTCCACGCAGGGCACTCCTCGAGCGTGTGCTGTGCAGTATCCTGGTTGCTTCCGCAGTAGTGGTACTGTGCTGTGACCTCACGGTCTGTCCTCTGCAGGTACACACCGAAATAAGTTACCAGTTTCTATGAGCTAAGGTTGAAAGTTATTTCCTATGTGTGTTCCTTTTTTTTTTATTGATGTCCAGTGGAAATTCTACATGGAACTTCCTTCACCCCGGGGAAGGGCGAAGGGGTATGCCGGACTTCTACCGGCTAAAACCACTAAAGCGGTCATCTTCGGCACCGAAGGGGGGCTCCAGGTCCTCGTAAGATCACACTAGAGCCGCCCATTGGTACCACGCCTTTAGGCACATCTCGGAAGGGATGACTGTAAAGCGGTCACCCCCCGGGGGGATTGTAAAGGATCCCCCAAAGCGTCCCACGGCAGCGCATGACCACATGCGTGCTACCGTCTTCTCTTGGGTCGCTTGGTGTGAGCACGCAGATTCCCCAAGCTACGCGCCCGCGAACCCAGAGGTCCCCCGCCTTGTAGCTACGGCAGGGGGTTTCAGGCGTATGGTAATTAGGCGCCAGGGTGGTTGTTACCCCGGCGCCGTCTCCTCCTTCTTCGAGCGGGATCGGCCCTCTCCCGATTTGAAAAATATCTATCACACCAAATTATTAGACGATACCGATCTCCTAGTAGAATGAATAATTATTTCTTCGTACTTTGAGCCTGAATTTTACCCGATAAACAGACGTTTAACAAGAATCTAGTCTTGTCAACTATTTGTTTTGCAATACATAATCTGGCCAGGCTTTAGCTGGCATTGCGTAAAATCAATGTTGTATTTCTTGGCAGCTTTCGATTTATCTTCAGTTTCTCATGTTTGCGCTACAAACAATGTAACTCAGAGGCGGAAATAAGTACGGTTTAAATATCTTTTTTATGATTTTCATGCTGCAGCTTTTCAGCAGTTTGATGTCAACAGAGTGGACGTATGGAATGATCATCTAGATTTGAGCACAATATACTATGGCAAAATTTTCTTGTCGCGATGATAAGCTTGCAATATTTTGTAATATCTAATTCGAAATATTCTTATTCTGTATTGTAAGTATAAAAAGGAAAAACTTCGAACAATAAAATTATTTGTTTGTGTAGAACATAACATAATATAAAATCTGTGTGTACACGGATTAAGAATATAGCATCAGTCCATCTCATCCCGTGGAAGTCGTAAAAGGCGATTAAGGTACTTTAAATCAGAGGAATGGGTAGCAGCGTCCGTTTTGTGGAACAGTATCCATTCTGCGCTCACCAACCCGCTTGCCAGGCGTGGTGACTACTGGAAAATTCCCCCCCAAAATGACGACACACAGCATGTAGACGGTCGTTTATGAGGGAGGCCTCTGTTTAGTAATGTACGTCTTATGGCTTATATGATGATTACAAAATCTTTTTTTAAGAAATTTTATTTATTTGAAAATTTGTGGATACAGGATTTAAAGTTCAAAGTTATTAATATCACCTTAGTTAATTTTAGTTTTTAAAGTTTTATTTGATATGTTTTTTGTGTGTAATTTTTATTCAATAAGTCTTGTTTCTCACAGTACATTAAACTAAGAGCAATAAATTGGATTTGTTATTTATTCATAAATTTATGTAAATCAAATTGCTAGACTAATATATATTCAACTGAGGCACGAGGACGATACTATCATAGCAAAAATGAATAAGAAATAATGATTTACAGATAATCCCGTATTTTTGCGTTTCTAGCAAGCAGTTGAAGATTGAAATTCATTCAATTATAAACTAATTAGATTAGCGTTTGTTTACTTAGCGTTGTCTAGAGATTTTATCGTCAGGTCAAAGAGTCGTACGAGGTCATATCTGATACCATTGTACATACATTTGTTTTTTTGCAAATATGGACTACAGTTTATTCTTATAATAAACTGTAATTAATTATTGTTATTGATGTGGCAGTTCGGATGGTTATCCGCACATATGCCTAGGCTGCGGTAAATTCACATGTGAACCCCTCGCACCAGCACAAAGCACAACAGTTAAAGGAACACCTTAGTAGTTTAGCCGGTAAGAGCCCAGCAGATCACTCTGAATTCCACAAGGCGGAGGATGCCACTGAAGAATATAAACGAAAAATGATTTGAATGTATTTTTAATTTAAACATGAAGTATGCGTTTCTTTTTGTTTTATCAATAACTTTATCAAGAGATAAAAGAAGAAAGAAAGTAAACAGTTTTATTTTGGACTCACTCAGGTACACAATTACAGATAATGTACAGATAAGATGTATAATAAACTTTAAACAACCTGCGCGAAGCCAAAATAGGTCCCTATCTCAGCATAATGCTGCGACACTTAAAAAAAATAAAAATGACGCGGCGCTGTTTTTCAGAGAGGACCGAATGTGGTAGTTGTGATGTCACGGACGGTTACGTCTTATATTAATAAAAGACATACATTGTTTCTGCCTACATGATTCATTGATCTGAATCAATCTTTGGCGTACTTATTACGAGTTCACGATACGGGTCACCTTTGTCTATCTCCTAGTAATAACTAGAGGAGTGTAGATTAAATTGTGATAAAATAACATAAGTTCATCATCATTTCGGCCGAATAAAGTCCACTACTGGACACAGGCGTCCCTCAAAGATCACCACAACGACTGACATCGGTGTGTAGTATACTCATTGGGGGGTTTTGCCATAATCGCCATGCTTGTCAGGCGGGTTGGCGATCGCAGTCGAGTTGTTAATGTATTCGAAGAACGCTGCTGCCCATCCTCCGGCTAATCCCTTAGTCGCCTTTTGCGACACCCACAGGATGAGATGGGTTGGTGCTATTCGTAGCCGGCACCACACGGTATTACACGACACGACATAAGTTCTGTCAAAGCTAAAAAGGCAAGCTACATAAAAAAATTGGTTGTAAAGAAAAATGGTTTTATAAAAGGTGTGTAAAGTTCGACCTTGTTTTGCCTAAGATAATCGTCAAAATTATGTTACGTTGAAGTATACACAGTACACCGTCATGGTTGAAGTTCAATTAAATGGCGAAAGATGGCCACCCTTTACCCACCTCATTTATCCATCTGTTATACCACGTTATAACAAACCATCTGATACTAATATAATAATATGACTTCTGGATATATCGCCTTAGGAACGCCAAAACGCGATTTTATTAATTTGGCAAAAAATGTTCGAAACAAAATCTAATGTTTTAATTTGAATTTATTACCTTATTGATCATATAAAAGGTGTGTTAAAAAAGAAATTGAATTGAAAATTCCTCTTAAACGGATCTCCTCTATTCTTTGCTTTAATTTCAATGTTAAGAGGGATGTTTTGCTTGAGCTCTTAGTTAAAACGGTATGTGAGTCCTCAAATAGTGTAGACTATCCAGTCTTCATGCTTTTATTTGACAACTACAAATCGTGATTAAGAGTTTATTAATAAGAAGTTTTTACGTAAAGGTTTAAATATTCTTTTAACTAATTCTTAAAGCTCGCTTTCGCCCATAAATCGTACTAATTTGTATCAAGACATGTAGACAGATAATTTGGCAGAAAGTCCGAGTGTTCACAACTTATAGTCTGAAATCCACAGTGGACTATCTGATGGTCTAGGACTGAGCTTCTATTTAAACATACTACTCTGGCAAGAAAGTAACGGAAAACGATCAATAATACACAAAATGTTTGTTATTCATCCAAATTTATTTTATCACCTTCAAAGTATGCTTCTTCAGAAACGATACACTTACGCCAATGAATAATCCAATCAGTAAAACATTTTTTAAACGTTGTTCCCGGAATTGAGTTCAGTTCTCGCCGCGAATTCTCCTTTATGTCTTCTACCGATTGTGCCACAAAGTGGTAATTTGAGTTTAGGAAAAGAAAGAAGTCGGCTGGAGCCATATCTGGTGAATATGATGGTTGTTCGATGGTATTTGTTGAATGTTTGGTCAAAAATTCGTTCACAATGATGGTCGTGTGTGAAGGCGTATTATCGTGGTGCAAAATCCAAGAATTATCTTTCAACAAATCTGGGCTTTTTCTTCGAATTTGCTCTCTTAAATGCCGCATACGCTTAAATAATATTCTTTATTTACCGTTTGACCTTCCGGCAAGAATTCCGAGTGCACAACACCGCGATAGTCAAAGAAAACAGTCAACATGACTTTGACTTTTGATCGACTTTGGCGTGGTTTTTTCGGTTTCGATTCAGTTGGAAGGCGCCACTCCGAAGCTTGTTGCATGTCAAACTCGTAAACCCACGTCTTGTCACCAGTAACAATGCGTTTCATGAATGTTGGGTCGGAATTGACTCGTTCTAGCATGTCCCCAGCGACTCTCATGCGATTGAGTTTTTGAAGAAAATTCATGTCTTTTGGGACTAGCCGAGCGGTTACATGTTTCATACCTAAATGATTAGTTAAAATGGTACGAGTCGACTCGTGAGATACAGAAAGTTCAGCGGCTATCTCTTTCAAAGTTGAATGAGGATTTTCAGTCACTATTTCCTTCACTTTTGCGATGTTAACTTCAGTCGACCGCTTTTGAACGCTTTGTACCACTCATAAGCACGTGTTTTTGATAAAGTCGATTCACCGTAAGCCTTCTGTAACATTTTAGTGTCTCCGAACACGAAATTCCATTGGCGATGCAAAATTTAAGACAAACTCTTTGTTCGGTGTACACCACTATACACACTAGATATAATATAACTAAAAACAGCACTGTATTTAATACAAATAACAGATGCAACTCAAACTCCGCGCCAAAATGGAAAACAGTTGTGCCAATCTAACAACAACAATAAAAACAAAAAATTGATTTTGGAACCATAAACAAATCATCCATTCCCGATACTTTTTTGACTGAATTTACAACTGGGGTTTTAGTCATTTTAGTAAAATTCGTTTGTTCAGAAGTTGAGGTGTAAATGATATAAATTCATGTCCTTAATGTGGCAACAGTTTATTTAAGCTCAACTAACATTTTAACTAAATACATAAAAGAGTCCACTGACATACTTGTTCCAAATTTGAGCTAAACCGTGCGAGTTGACCTCAATTTTCAATTACTAAACCTAGAAGTTATTCTCAGTTCGCACTCATTCATAGCGCTCTTGGCATTCTTATGCCCCTCATAACTCAACCTTTTAGTGGCTTTCAACCTCAAACAATATCTGCCGAGCTCTTAACCTATACAAATAGACCTGAATACTGACACACATTTTCGCACTTCATTTATCTTTATAAAAATGATTTGAACCTCTTTGTAGCAAACTTAACCTGCCATTAAATTCTGCCGAATGACGTGTAAATAAGGACGGGAGAAATATGGTGTAAAACAAATGTGACAGAGTTTACGGTGAATAAATACCTCATAAGAAAAGAAGCGTTACAAATTTTCCCCATAAAAATAAGTGTAACAAAAAAAGCTACAGAGGGTTAGGATGTACAATGTCAATACAAACGTGACTGTATTACGTGTACAGAATCAGGCCTTGCATTGTCAAGTGCGAAAATAAGGCGTGATATTGTAACATACGAAAGTTTATTTGGCCGCGATAAGAGTAAAAGTTCAAGGTCAAATTTGAGCTAAGTGCTATATTTAATTACTAGCTGGAACCCGCGGTTTCACCCGCGTTTTATTTAAAAGAAACTTAGAGTACTTCGACATAGACACTTGACATAGAATATATATATTGGATTTCAAGGGTTTTTTATTTTTTGCGCGTAACCCTAATGATTTTTCTAAAATAAAAGTAGCCTACATTATTCCTTATAATATCAGCTATCTGCCAGTGAAAGTCCCGTCAAAATCGGTCCAGCCGTTTCGGAGATTACCCGGAACAAACAGACAGACAGACAAAAAAATAAAAATATTTTTTCTGTTATAGGTACCGTATTTACTTTCATATGCATTTAGTAAAAAGCTGTTATTTTGACATTACAAACAGACACTTCAATTTAATTTATTTGTATAGATTTAATACTTTATGCATTCAATTTTATAGAGGCGGACTTAATTCCATTATGTGGGGAATGAAGATTTTGTCATGATTGGAGCTTCACGCTGTGGGCGGCATGCGCATGTTTATTATTAAATTTCGGACATGAATTTATATAAATATTTGAAGATCCTTATATTCTTTAAAAGGAAACAAAACCTATAAAATCATGCCATGCGTTGTTGTTACAAAATTGCTTACGATTTTGCAGAGTTACTAGTAATATTCTTAAAGTGTTTGGGGATATAATACATCGGCGTTGATTGACGTTTTCAAAACGTGTATAAATTATAATTTTGCGTGCTATAGGCAGTGCCCAACAAATCATTTTTACTGCGGTCACTTGTACTGAGTTTCACGTGCACAATTATTTTGGTTTCTTTGTATTGTTTGGTGATGGAATGTGATATCGCTTTGCGTATTTGAAATTGAACCAGGCCTCGCAATGCGTTCATAATAACATTTCGACATTTATCACCTATCATGACTATTTAGTATTTATAATATTTACACGCAGGAAACATAAAGCAGACGAAGTGAAATTATCAGTCAATTAAAACAAATAATTATTGACGACCTGTGTCTATTTTTATATACAGATATAGATTTTTTACATTCTTGCCTAATCGCTTTGAGAGTACACAAAAATTTACAATGGAGAGGATCAACATCCAAAGATCAGGTTATCTATACAAATAAATAAAATTGAAGTGTCTGTTTGTAATGTCAAAATAACAGCTTTTTACTAAATGCATATGAAAGTATATACAGTACCTATAGCAAAAAAAACCTTTTTTTTTTTTGTCTGTCTGTCTGTTTGTTCCGGGTAATCTCCGAAACGGCTGGACCGATTTTGACGGGACTTACACTGGCAGATAGCTGATGTTATAAGGAATAACTTAAACTACTTTTATTTTAGAAAAATCATTAGGGTTCCGCGCAAAAAATAAAAAACCCTTGAAATCCAATATATAGATATTCTATGTCAAGTGTCTATGTCGAACTACTCTAAGTTTCTTTTAAATAAAACGCGGATAAAACCGCGGGTCCCAGCTAGTAAACCATATAGTTAGTTTCTGGAGCCACCAAGATGTGAATATGGGTGTTTTAGCTGGTAAGAACTCGGAACATATCTCCACCATTTCCCAGGATGGTGGAAGTAAATAAGAATTTACACCTTGGAGATAAAGAAAGGGTAATGAAACCTTCTATACCCACTAGAAATATGAAGCGATTCGAAAATAGTTGTCTAATAGCATATAGTCTCAAATGGATCAGCAGTGGCTTATATTACTTAATTTAATACACAAGCGTGCCCTACGCAATATCAGGATCG
The DNA here is from genome assembly GCA_947459985.1 of Diloba caeruleocephala. Taxonomy (NCBI): domain Eukaryota; kingdom Metazoa; phylum Arthropoda; class Insecta; order Lepidoptera; family Noctuidae; genus Diloba; species Diloba caeruleocephala. The sequence goes on along the minus strand of OX381617.1, from coordinate 8,349,105 downwards.
TATGTTTCCAAAACAAAGGATATTTCTAGGAGCGCCTCCAGGTGTATCCGTGACCGCATTGCCAACTTGTGCTCATATGGTGCCCATTCTCTTTCGATACGTGAGTCAAATAAACTTTAACACAACTTTTACTTAAGAATTCCCACGCCCCTCTTGGTTTACAAAACGAATAGAATGGTAACGAATTTGTGCCACTAGAAGATTTTCTGTTCTTATAAATAAATACCCATTACCGCTCACATATATGGGGAAAAGGTCTCGATTAACTAGCGGAAAGAAGGGTTCTGTTCAGGTAGTAAAAGTAGTATTATCGAAAGTAATACAGGTGTCTAGAAAAAATATTCGTACTAAAATATCATTATCATAGTAATACTCTGATTGTAACTACATTTAATTACATGTATGCATAATATTTCATGTATGGACTTTATATGAGAGTGAGTATGTTGCCTTACTCGCTCCAATCTCGTGAAAACTTGCAAGCTACGTGAAAAGTTATAAGTTTTAACGATGCATCTGACGGCCGTCTCAGTTTCGCCGACTTTTGCCGTATTTTGCAATATTGAGAAACGAGTTTTGATATCGTACATAATAAATTACTTGAAAATGTCACTGATGTTGTTAGAAGGTTGCATGATTTTACAGATATTCTATTTTTTGCCACTTATGGGGTACCACTCCATCCAACCACTAAAGGCAAGCCGGACACGAGGCCCTGACCTACTCTCTGGAGCATGGGTACGCAGTGTCGCCACTCACATTCAGCTCGCCACAAACTACCCTGCGTTCTGTAAGCTACTTAATATACTTTTTTACTTATGATATACTTTTTTTTATATCAGAAGGTAGGAAGAAATCAAGCAGCTACTTTAATCTGTCCTCCAGGATTACCTTATCCCATGGTGAGATAACGACTGCCCAGAGGGGTTTATTTATTTATTTGTTATTATTATCACCTAGTTCTTATTCTATCGAAGGGTTTTTTATATTAAATTTTGTGTCACACTAGGATTTCTTCTGTGTGGAGGGTACAGTTAACAGACATTCATCTCACATGCACACACACCCAGACCTGAGACAAATATTTGTCTGGCCTCCGACTCGGCTTAACGACTGGCGGCTTACTACAGCAACCAGGACCAACTACCCTCCAAAGTACAGAGGCGCTTCGTTCAAATACAAATAAGTGCTCACCCATCCATAGACTGTCAGAATTGAAATAAAGGTGATAACCCGTTTTAGTATTTGCTAAGACTGGTCCTCATGGCTTACCTTCTGCTACGTGTCCTGGAATAGCTTCAATCATAATTTAGCGAATACCGAAATTGGTTTTACACCGTTATTTATATTCTGTATTTAAGAATGTATGGATGTTTGAGTTTAACGAATTGACCTCTGAACCTGCACCTCTGATCGTAAGTACTTCACCTGTATGGTCAGCGACATAAGTCGTTGAACATTTTCAGTTTTTCAAGTCGCTTGCTCTATCTTGTATTACATCATATCCAAATGTTTCCTAATCAGAACAATATTTAAATATGTTACTAATTATTTATTATGTTGTTATTATTTTGACACAGTTCACCAAACATTATAAAATAAAAATATTGTTCAGCGAGTTATGTCGCTTACTGTACCTCCGAAATGTACTGTCGGTGAAAAATTGAATATAGCTTCAACCAAAAGGTCTTAAAGGCGACAAGCGTGCTCACGTTTATCATCGTTATCTTGTACCGGTAACACAAATTTTTCACCTGCCTCAGAGGTCAAGGTCACCAACTTAAAATGACAAAGAGTATTAAGGTTTGAATGGATAATTTTATTTATTCCTCTCATCTATTTAAATATTTCCATGAGGTTTTATTCTGAATATATTTTGATTTCTATATCGTTAATGCATAATTTTGCTAAAATGTATTTAATTTTAAATTACAAAATTATGTAATATTACGTATTACTGCACCTTTTTTTAATGTACTTCTCGCATATGGTTCGTACGAGCTTCAGCTGTTTAATCGGAGACATTTTGAGAGAAATAGACTCTACACTAACCAACACAACTAAAGTCACTGCTGGTTGAGTCTAGACGCGTTAGGGAGCTGGGGTGCAATTCTTTAAGCTCAAATATCCATACATCCTTGAAAAACGAATTGAAAAAAAAACTGTGTAAATCCAATTTTGTAATCGATAGGACATGAAGCTATTCAAGGACACGTTGCCGACGGTGAGCCATGAGGACCAGTCTTAGCGAATACCAAATTGGGTTATCGGCGTTATTTAAATTCTGTATTCAAGAATGTATGGATGTCTGAGCTTCAAGAAATGCACCCCTGGATCGAGATTTAACGATTTAATGATTTCGTTACATGTTTAAAGCTACTGACTTGCACGGGCCAGCTTGAGCAAAGATCGCGATATGCAAGGTACACTTTAAAAATATTCTATTGTGGCTCTCACGGGCTCAGCACTTCGACCCTATTGGATCCATTGTGCTGCCCAAAGCCCTGCACTACTCCTCCGCTGGCAATTCAAGAAGTCCCTGTAGGTACTTCGTAATCATACCTGCCTGGAGCCGTGCAAAATCATCAGGCAAAGGATAAGCTATTCCTAGATGTTTTGCCCTAGGTCTTCCCAGAGCATCACAGCTGCACAAAATGTGCTGCATTGACTCTTGATTGTCCATACAGAATCTGCATGTATCCGTTGTGCTAAGCTTCATCCTATGAAGGTGCTCCTTGGTACCACAGTGTCCTCGATACCTTTACTAACTCGATAACTTAATAAAGTCACTGAGTTGACCAGCATTTGAATTATGATTTCAAGCCGAATCCAGCACAGCAATATTTTATAAATAAAAAATACAACATCTTTAATTATCGGCTGTGGAAGACCAAAAACCATCTCGATCAACATTTGCCCTAACACACTTCTAAACACGTCATTAGAGTTCACATTCTCTTAACCCAAACGTATTAAACTGTTGCTTACCGTTACGGTTTAATTTTGTCACGCACCAAAATAACAACTCTAACAGGTGCTTTAATCTCATTATTTAGAGACCCTCTGAAGGAACTTATTGTTATATTTCATTTCTATTGTCCAACGTTCCTCAACATCATTCAACGCCAGGAGACGATTTTGTTTTGATATTTATGGACAGGAGGACCATTTATGATTCTAAACATGCCTCAGGACTAGGATAATTGTGTTTTTCAGACAGGTAGGTAGATCATGGTGTTTACCCGCAAACGCTTATTAGAATAATAAAGTCTATACCTAACGCATTACGGATCGTATGCGTTGTATTTATATTTGAAACGGCTTTTTCATTAATCGAAGACGATAGTTCTTATTTTAAATCCGTATGACATCTTTACAACGTTGGAACTAGTGCATAGTCCTTTCAAGTAGACATGCAGTTACTACCGATATTCGAGTACATTGGCTATTACCGTTACAGGCATCACAGGTTGACTTGTGTTATTTAAAGCGGTAGAAATAGGCAGGTTTAGTATAGAAACATATTTTAAGGTAATAATAATAATAAATGTAATTAAGGTAAGAACCTTAATTAAATTTACAGATTTTTTGTTTGTTGTTAATTCGTAGATCTCAGTCCTTTCCAACACTTTTACGAGCATCGTGGGCCAGGGTAAACCGAATGAATAATTTTTGCATAAATAGTAGCTGTGTAAACCTGTATAAAGCCTGGCTATAACGTACAATATTTTGGTACTTTTAAATAATATGATGTTGTTTTTTGTCTTATAGAAAAAAATGTGAAACTACAAAATGTTGTAATTTGTTAATAAAATACATAATTTATTTTATATAAATATGAATAAATAAATCTATTCCAAAACATACATAATCCAGCCTATTACTGTCCCACTGCTGGAGACGGGTCTTATCTCACGATACAAAGGTAAGGCCGTAGTCCACCACGCTGGCCTAGTGCGGGTTAGAGGACTATTCATATCATTTTGGAGCTCTCACAGGTATGCATGTTCCTTTGTTTTTTTCCACCGTTAACCCAAGTGTAATCAAATTCAGATCTGCACATGAATCCGAAAATTTAGAGGCTGGGATTGAATTCAGACCCTCCTGTATGAAAGGCAAACGGTCAACCACTGGGCTGCACTGCCTATATATGTACTAGCTGCCCCGGCAAACGTTGTTTTGCCATATACATTATTTCTAGGAAATGTTTTTGTAGTTAAATAAATATTTACTAACTTACTATAAGTGTGTGGATGTAGTTATGAAGAATATTTTCACTGTATTGCATTTACTTTAGTATAAAATTTAACTTATACTTTGGCCTCGGCAACTCGTGGGTGGTTATACTAATAAATTGTAGCTTACATAAAACGTTTGTACTTTTGACATAGCGCCATCTGTTGGATACTTACTCAATCCAGTCAACTAATTACCTTATACCAGCATCTGTTAGAATCTTATCGAACTAAAAGATAATTATGACTCTATGTCAGATAATAAACAAATAATTCGCAATGAAATAATATTGCGATAAGAAATTGAGATATATACTATCCTATCTTTTAAGTTGGATAAAACTGCACACAGTATACAACATTTTATTAAAATCGGTTCAGTAGTTTAGGAGTCCATAGCGGACAAACAACGTGACATGTAATTTATATATTAAGATATTGCAAATAGATACACCGATACTCACAAGTAAAGTGGCGAGCGTGGACCACCAATACCGAAACAAGGCGGACAAAGACGAAAAGTCACGAAGCTGGCCGAATCACGTTTCATAGAAGCCGTTCTTACGGTAAGGTATAGGCGCACCATGAGAGGATTCACAGCATGATTAAATTATTTATTTTATTATTAAAAACTAGCGACCCACCCGACTTCTTGCAGGTAAGTAAAATTAAAGTAACATGCCTGGTATTTAATTCACAACCCTAAGAAGCGCGTTCGTAAACCTCTGGACCATCACAATAATATCTACACATAGTTTAACATATAATAGCTCCCCCCCCCCCCTCGAGGGTTGCTAACCGGCAGCCGGGAGTTTTCTAAAAGATGATATGTGTCAGTTCCCGGCGGCCGGTAGATGAGTTATAGGTTGTTAATCATTGGTGGTAAGTCTCTTATTGCGAGAGGCCGGCTAGATTAGTACCACCGCAGTGCAAGATATTCTGCCGCCAAGATAGTGTTCAAACTTTAGAAATAACTGTGCTTCGGTTAGAAGGGCACTGTAGCTAGTGGGATTACTGGACATAAGCGACTAAGGTCCGTATTACAGGACGAAACTCAACCATTGATCTCAGTTTAAAACTAGTTTTGAGTTAGCATTAATTTTAAAACGCCCCTCAAGCATAGATTTATTTAACGTAGTTCAACTGAGTCGTGGATTTATTCTAAATCATCACTCAGTTATAGGTCTGTACTTGAGCAGAGATTTGAACTGTGATCACGTGAGTGTGGTCCGGATAGCGCTTGAGCACAGTTTTTAATGTATGTTGTTTCTTGCGCATTGAATTTTGGTTATATTGTTGTTGAATACAAGCTAAGATGTTTTTATAAGTGTCTCTGTAATGATATTATATACTAGCTGGGACCCGCGGTTTCACCCGCGTTTAATTGAAAAGAAATTTAGAATACTTCGACATATACACTTGACATAGAATATATATATTGGATTTCAAGGGTTTTTTTTTTTGCGCGGAACCCTAATTATTTTTCTAAAATCAAAGTAGCTTAAGTTATTCCTTATAGCATCAGCTATCTGCCAGTGAAAGTCCCGTCAAAATCGGTCCAGCCGTTTCGGTGATTACCCGGAACAAACAGACAGACAGACAGACAGACAGACAAAAAAATTAAAAATTGTTTTTTTGTTGTGGGTATCGTATATACTTTCATATGCATTTAGTAAAAAGCTGTTATTTTGACATTACAAACAGACACTTCAATTTTATTTATTTGTATAGATTAATGAATCTGTAAAATGTCATTGAATGGAAGCATAAATGTATCACAAAATGGATATTTTTGGAGAAGTTGACTATTACAATGATTTATTTAACGATCTTTCCAAAAGAAGTTTGGTCTTTAGTGTTCCTCTCAGATGTATATGATTGATTATGTGGTGAAAAACGTCATACTTTCTTTTCTTTAACTTTGTGGAGGAGCCAACACGATTTCGCTACAGGTTATTATGTTAATATGTACATCAAATTAAACTATATTCATTTGTCAACATAACAACTGTTCAAGTGTTCAATGACAATAGGCGCCAACGCCAATACACGTTCCTTTATAGTTTATACTTCGACAACATTCATCTCGTTGAAGTATGTAAAAATATTTTACGTAGGTACCTAGTATGTAAAATAACTCTTTTAAAAATGAACCTTGTATGTAAAGAGGAACTACTTTGTTAATATTTATATTTCCTAATTAATAGGTCTTTTGAGGTACATTTCAATTCTTCTTATTCTGGGCAGATCGGAACAAAGTTGGTAATGGAAATAAATCGTAATCGAAAACAGGCTGATGCATAGACAACGAGTAATATGTGCTTGAGGCGTGATTTGTTTCTCGTCTCAGCTGAGTTTAGATTGATTACCGTTCTGGAATATGACCGATACTCGAGTACAGATTCTATACTTAAACAGTAATCAGGTGATTAATGATCAAACTGGACTTGAGTAACGTTCTGTAATACGGACCTAAGTAACTAATGTCTCGAGGTGACAAGCGTAGTGTGATGCTATGATGATGCTTGCCACCAGGTGAATTACTTGCTAGTCTCGTCTCCATATTGAGTAAAGCAATCAGTTTACATATAAGTTTATTACAATCTAAAATCTATATGCTATCATGTATTTTCATGGCAGGTATGGCTTTTATGGCAATAAGATTGGTAGTCTGCGGGAATCGTCAAAAAAAATATGGATATAAAGCTTTCCTTTTGTAATGAACCATGCCTACATCAATTTTTTTAACTCTACCTGTATTTTATTCAGGAAATAAATATAATATATTAATAATTGCGTACTTATATCGAAGTTTTTGTCCCAAGTCAACGACGAAGTGCGACTTTGACCAAACATCCACAGGTATATTAACAAGTAATGGTTTTATCTCTTATGGTAAACCTTTTCGAACCTTAGTTGTCATTTGTAAATTATGGCATAACCGAGATCACCCTCGGAATATCGATCGCATAGTCCTGCGATTAATCGCATGTATTTAGTTGCAATGACGTCTACACCCCCATTTATTTAATTCGTTTCTTTCACTTCTTCCTCGTTTGATGTTCAGCGGTTAGTGAAAATAATATTATCTGCAGGGAAGAAATTTTGAGAAATTAGGGGACGGGTAGGACAGCGGAATTACGAGGTAATTGCAATCCATTAAATTGTATTAAACTAATCATATCACTGGTTAATTAACTTGTGTGGGAAAAACTGAAGCGGACTCTAGAAATGACCCAATTAACCAAAATATTCAATGTACTAATAATTAAGGTGGTCGTATTTGCAAATTCAATATGAGTAAGTCGTAAAATATTCATGTTTTTTTACTTTAAACATATCGGTGACGGTGCAAGTCACCGGATCAGTCGGATTTCTCCTGTATCGTAGGGTACAAATATATATAGGTAAAAATTATATCTCACATCGTCGCTATTAATGTCGAATGTAAATGATGTTGTAGAGATTGTGTAAGTATTCAAAAACATTTTAATTGTGCAGTTTTACTCTTACTGTTCAATTTGATTTTGACCAATGAAATATCAATATTTCACTGGCCAAAATCGGATTCAGCCAATAACAGTGTAAACAAAATCTTGACATACGACATTTTGAAATGATAGTGACGACATCACGACATGCAGACTTTTTAAACTGTCCCGCACCCAACCTTGGTGATTGTAGCAATATCCACTGTGATCACTCATTGTAGTTTCATTGGCACTTTCGAACTTTACAGGCTGATTAATGATACATTAGTCTCCAAAACTTTCTGTAGCAATTTAAATATTGAACTTTCTACTTATTCACAGCAAACCGACCAAGCACTGCTTATTCTCATTTTCTCTTTATTCTTAAAAAGAAACACTTCTACTTCGACGCCCATCAGTCTCGTCGTCCGGGTAATAGTAGATATCTTTTCGCTGATTGTCTTATTACAGGCAATTTCCTTAAGTGGCAACCATCTTAGATCTTTGCGTTCGTATTTTCTCGCCTGAGCCCTTGAGAGAAAATGGTATCGTCTGCTCTGAATGGATTAGGGGGTCTCGCACATTAATTAACAATGTTTGTGTTTTATTGTTTTGCATTTCTCAAAATGCGTGTACTGTTTGTAACGTAATATATCGCGTTTATTTCATTCTGTCTATATACCTACATTCTATATCTTAATATATTGGATGACCATTGTTACATTTATTGGCCCTTAAGTGCCGTTTAGATTGATGTATATTGTTCTTTATAGATACTTACGTATAAATTTAAACTCAACTTAGTCAAAGCATGGTGACTGTATACCTATCTGATTTTGTTACATCATAAATCTAGCTATTACCCGAGACTTCGTCTGCAAGGGAAGGTAGGTTAGGTAAATTTCATTCCTTAGAGAAAACTTGATAACGCTATGAAACGTATCCTATGTCTTATCCAAATACACAAACTATCTCGCTGTTAGAATTCAATCAAATCCATATAGCAGGTTTTTCGTACTTTACGTATAGCTACTTTCCTTTTATAATATTACGAAGAGGAAAGCGTGAGGTGCGAGGAGAGAATTAAAAATTTAAAAACAAACTATCTACTATCTATCTACTCGGGAGTCGCGGGTGCGCAGATTGGGGAGTCTGCGTGCTCACACCGAGCGACCCCCGGGAAGACGGCGGCGCGCACGTGGTCACGTGCCGCCGTGTGCGCAGCACAGCGCAAAGCGAGGCATGGGAGGATCCTTTACAGTCCTCCCCGAGAAGTGCCTGGGGGGGCGACGTTTTTTACAGTTACCTTCCCTCCGCTAGAGGGGGTGACCGCTTTACAGTCATCCCCTCCGTGATGTGACTAAAGGCGTGGCACCAATGGGCGGTTCTAGTGTGATCTTACGAGGACCTGGAGCCCCCCTTCGGTGCCGAAGATGACTGCTCCAGTGGTTTTAGCTTGTAGGAGTCCGGCATACCCCTTCGCCCTTCCCCGGGGTGAAGGAAGTTCCATGTAAAATTTCCACTGGACATCAATAAAATAAAAAAAAGGTAAGAAAGCATCTCAACTCTTTTGTGAAACACTTTGCAATATTTTATATTGCACCGACCCCAAATAACTTGGGACCAGGGCAGAAACACGAATCTCGGTGCTTCAGACCAATACCATTTTTTATTGGTCTGAAGCACCGTTTTCTTGGTGCCTTGTATTAATAATGCAACAGATTTCTTCCATTCTAATGTAGCTAGTTCATTGGATGAAATCATCCAGTAGTTTGATCAAATATCCAACATTGGATAAACATATTGCGTGAGTGGCATACCACCCTAACGAGTAAAATGTTATTTGTTATTATTTCAAATTACAGATACGACACAATCACAGTATAAGATTTGTTCACCTCATAAAATACAAACGGCATCCATATTAACGGTCCCAAACCTAGTATTTATAATGCACCAAATCGTCTGAGACGAAATATACGATGTCTAGCGAGACTCTTACTTTAAAGTAATAAAAGCGATGCACTTAATGCTTTCTGGTGTTCGAGATAAAGTGTTTCCTAGACTTGTTTTTAACGTTCCGCTTAAATGAACTGTGAGTTACGGCAGTCTATTGACTGACCTCTTCTATTACGGATTAAGTTTAACGATGCCGTAAAATGCTTCGATAATTGTGTGTGTTAAAGTTTATTACTAAAACAGTATATACTATATTTATTGTTATGTGGATCTTGGATAAGTATTAATAGCTCCCTACTATATCTGCATTTGCCGGAAGAAGCCTGTTATCCTGCTAACGCATAACATCATAAAGATCGCACTATTTAGCTAGGATTTGCCTTTGGATCGAGAAAGTTAGTTTGCTAGAGCGCTTATGAAATCAGTTACATGTCATGTTACGGATTTATGAATTCGTTGTAGATAAAAATGTCATCGTTCAGCGCGCATGCTCGTTAGTGATCCTAAAAGTCCTACTGTCTGAAGATTTTAAATTTTTTCTTTAACGTTTTTCTCAGCAACTAAACTGACGCATTAACTTTACATTCGTCCACGTTATCATAATTACAGATGAAAAATTTTCATATTCATGCGTTCTATCCCTGACATCATGTTAGAGTACAATGGATTTCCTACCTATTTTAATATTTATAACATGAGTTTAACTTTGTACACTTGTGTTTTGTTCACTTACTTTAAGGCTCGTACACTTGGGTTCTGGGATTATTTTTCTTTTTTTTACACAGCAAGTCATGAGAAACTCTATCCCGAGAACTATGATTAGTACAATTTATTTCCTACAAATTTTTGCATTAATATTCATGTCACGTGCTTAGCTTTGTTCACCAGACAATTCAATAATTTTCCTTTTTTATACAGTTTGACGTACATAAACATTTTTTGAGACTCAAAAAAGTGAGATTTTCTTTTATAAACTCTAATAATGGCCAAATCCTGAATTTCCACTAAATATTTAAGACCAGCCTTTATCCTGAAATTTTGGTAGTACAACGGGTGTCTCAAATAGTTGAGAGCTATATACACAATGCGAAAAAGTAATATTTCTGATGAACCTATTACCTATTTATTTAATCTTCGTCTGATAAATCAACCTTATGCTTCGTCACAAGTGTTGTAATAATATTTCCAGCACCATCTTCCGTTACGACTTTTCCTTTCTGAAGGTGTGATTGCTCTGGTTGTTCATGATTTGATTCTAATGTCCCACGAGGCTATTGGTTTGATGTTGCAGTTGGTTGGTCCCATATAGTGAATAGTGGGTCTCCCTGCGACGATAAACTACTTCTAATATTTTCTTTTGTATGTGTAGACACGAAACATGGCATGTATAACTTTTTTTTTTAACTTTGCCCCACACTAGGATTTCTCCTGTGTCGGAGTGCGTTTACAGACATGAATTCCACATACAATACACCCGGAAAAACTATATGGTGAAACATGGTAATGAGTGATCACGTCGGGGTCACCAATATGGGGTACAACGTGTGGTGTTCCTTCAGGGAGGATTCTCCAGCCAGGCGGATGGTATGCCTGGCGGGCCGAAGTTATTGTCTTTAAGTCATTGTCTTTTTTGCCACGACATAAGCTATAAAGGCAATACCTTTAATTCCTATGTGGTAGGTAGAACAAGTGCCCTCTATAAAACACAAGGATGCTAATATTTCCGGGAAGTACTGGTATCTTAGAAGACCGTCACATACAGTTGTAGAATAAGCTTGTGATGTGCTTGGTTAATGGTCTTATCTTCCGCTATAAAGGAAGGTCTCACTGGCTGAATTATCATCTTGGTATTTAGTATTAAGTTCTTTGTTCATGAACTTGAGATATCACCTTAATAGGTGCCTTTCAGTGCCGAGATATGAATAAAATATTTATGCACATCGATGCATTGCCATGTGGTGCCGGCTTCGAATAGCACCAACCCATCTCATCCCGTGGGTGTCGTAAAAGGCGACTAAGGGATTAGCCGGAGGATGGGCAGCAGCGTCCTTCGAATACATTAACAACCCAACTGCGATCGCCAACCCACCTGCCAAGCGTGGCGACTATGGCAAAACCCCCCATGAGCACACAACGCTCCGAAATCGATCGTTGTGGTGATCTTTAGGGGAGGCCTGTGTCCAGCAGTGGGATTTATTCGGCCGAAATGATGATGCATTAATCAAAATATGCGCACATACTCAAACTAAAAATTCACGTCAAAGCTAACACATGTGTCACTAGTCGTTCTAGGAGGCAACTGACTTTGCTTGCCGTAACAAATAATTCGGATGCACCGTTAAGAAGAGACAATTAATAATATTAACTCGTGGTACCCGCTGTATCGAGGGAGGTTAACTATAAAGCTAGGATCAATGGGTCATAGGTAAAATGAGGATCTTCTTGTTTTTAGTATTATTTTTTATTTTTGGCGGTGGCCAACCTTGTGTCATCAATATTTAAGCCGCATAAAGACCTCTGATATGGTTTAACGACTGCCGTCCAATGACAACACCCGAGACCAACGATTTTACGTGCGTTTACCGATCCATAGACTGACCACGCCTGCTTAACCTCACCGATAGTTTAGGGATTAGCGAGTGCCACTCGCTATGATCACCTCAAATAAATGTGAACGTACGTGATACACTCTCCTGTCTATCTCTTTGGCGTAAACAGTCGTTATTATATCCAATTTAAAACATCGTAAAGTATGTGGATCTAATAAATGCGCTGCATTGTTTTACTTACTACCAATGTACTGCTTACTAACTAAAATCTAATAAATACTATTTACCTAAAATCATTCGATTAGTTTTAAAGTTTACAGGCGAATACAATCACCACAATGTCAACTTCAATAACATACAATAACCTAAGTTGTTGCCTAGACAGTACAGTGAAAACCCTATTAAGATTGATTGGAAACGAACTTTGAACAATTGAGCTAGCGAAACTTGTATCCTTGTGATCAAGGTTGTCACAAACCAATGATGTGGTGCCTGGAAACATGTTTTAGGCCGGACGCTCTTTGGGCTCGTTTATAACATATTGAATTTAAGATATCTTGTTTCTATCACCAGTGTAATTCTTGAAGCAGTTAAGGTTCTTATTGTGTAATATATGGGGCAATCATATCTGTATTTTATTATTACAGTACGTGTCTATTTTACACATAGTCAACTTTGTTCTCTGAGGATGTTCCCGAAAATCAGTGCTGCTGGGTATTCTGAGGCCACAATATTACGGTGAACAATGACCTATGTTTTAGATTTCAATCAGTTAGGCTTACCTACAGCGGTGTGCATATGGTCACGTACCGCTGTGTGCGCAGCACAGCGCATAGTGAGGCTTCGGGGGATTTTTTTACAATCCTCCCGAGAGATGCCTGGGGGGGTGGCCTCTTTACAGTAGCCTTCCCTCAGCTAGAGGGGATGGCCGCTTTACAGTCATCCCCTCCGAGATGTGCTTAAAGGCGTGGCACCAATGGGTGGCTCTGGAATCCTGATGAATACTGGAATCCCAATGCCGTAGAATATGGTATACGATACTTAAAAACTTCAAATAAAAAGTGTATGTCAGCCCTAAAGGCCGCCAAGACATTCGTGACTCCTCTGGTATTGCTGATAGGCGGCGGTGATTCCTTAAGCGACTCGCAAGCGGGTTAGCACTCCAAGATCAAAAAAAAATGTGCATCGATGTTTGCCGTAAAAACAAATAGTTTTTTCTTAATTTCCTTATCTTTTACACATGTATTTGATGTATCAAGATGAATAGAATGTGCATAATATTTTTTTAAAGTATGTCCATGGAGTTTCTTCTTAGTTCTTGGCTATTAGGAACTGTGCACAAATTGTTAACTTTTCTTAAGAACATAGTACTTCAAACTCGAATTCATTACTAATTCCTTTCCATTCTCAGTAAAAATATGAAACAGGAACTGTATTACTTAACGTTTTAATTTTTATCAACTAAGTGAGGAAAGCAAGGCAATTCAAACCTATAAATGGTATTAAAGACTGTAACAGTCCGTAACGTGGATCCTAAAAACAAACGACCAGGTAAACTTAGGCTAAGTTAGGGTCAAATGCTTAGAATGCACTTGTCTATGTAACTTGATTCCCTAGATAGAAATGCCAGTTATATTTCAAATTGTATTTGCACGTACGTACGCACATGTAAACTATCTATTGCGCTCTAGTAGTTCCAGTTTCCGTAGCGGTTTTTGGTCCATATGATAATAACGTTCCGTAAATTTGAATTTGTATGTGGTCCTATTAGTTTATGAGAACCTAGTACATTGGAATGCATTCAGGACGATCTAGATCTCAGTAGAGAGCAATATTATTATAAAGGCTGTCCAGGGATAGTGTATGATAAAGAGACAATATATACAAGATCGTCATTTAATATGCCAAACTGGTGAATTATGTCAATATTAACACACTAGGGTAAAAAACGGAAAACCGTTGTATGGTGGTTATAAGACTTTCTCTCCAAGATGTTCCTAAAGGCGTGGTACCGATGGATGACTCTATATTCTTCAAACAATCTTCTCCTACACTGTCCTTGTCCGCAGTTCTGATTTTGTTCACTTTTCCTTTCATGTTCAATCCATTTTTTTCTGTTATATGCTGGAAATCAGGATTAACATCTTTTTTGTCATCTACTTATATTATAATTAGGTATATATTTATTTATTCATATGTATTTAGATAATAATTATGAATATAGTGTAGATATGTGTATATTTGTGGTTGACTAGTAGAAAATGCTTAAGACACGAAGTCCGCCTATGTACTGGTGCAATACCAGTACCTACATAGGTGGAGTTAATTTAAAGAAATAAGCTTCCACATTTTATCATCATCATTTCAACCGAATAAAGTCCACTGCTGAACACAGGCCTCCCCCAAAGATCGCCACAACGACCAGTCTGTGTATTGTGTGCTCATTGGGGTGTTTTGCCATAATCACCACGCTTGGCAGATGGGTTCGCATCGTTTCATTCGTTCGGGATGACGATCGCAATTCAGTTGTAACCCATTCTTTGGCTAATCCCTTAGTCACCTTTCACGACACCCACGGGATGAGATGGGTTGGTGCTATTTGTAGCGGTGTGGCCAATAGATATGCTTATGCTTGTGAAAGAAGTAGACTCCCCATATATTATTGATGCACAGGATAGGACTCGAAGCATGTTATTTGATTATCAATTCTTCACTCCCAGATGTTTTGAAAGTTTACAAACACCAACAAAGCTTTAACGGTAAAGAAATATCCCTCGTAAATATTTATAAGAAACGAAAGAAAATTCTGAGAAAAATAACTCCATGAAAATGAAAGAACAAACTTTTTGTAGAATTTATAATAGCTGGAATCGCAGTATTTGATTGTTGTTTTAAAATTTAAAGAAGCTACAGATACAAGATTCATTAATGGCTTTAGCAATTTCAGTCTATTCTTAATATACCATTATATAAATCATTATCATGGGAAAGCACGTCCACTGATAGATTTTCAAATTTGTATCGTCATTTTGGGGGAAATTTTCTAATACTCATCACGTTTGGCAGGTGGGTTGGTGAGTACACTATGGCTACTTTTTCACAGAAGGGACGCCGCTGCCCATCCCTCTGGTTTAGAGTCCCTTGTTCACCTTTTACGATTCATTTTTTTATCCACGGATATCCTTATGGACTGGTGCTATTTTCTTAATACGGATATCACTCGGTAAAATATATAAAATTGTTATTGCTTATATATGATCAGTTCTTTCAATTGATATGTTGACGGTACGCTTGGTGCAGTGGCTGATACAGTCGGCTGCTGCGCTCCGGGTCGTGGGTTCGATTCCCGCACGGAACAAATATTTGTACGATCTGTCGGTAGTTGTTCCGGGTCTGGGTGTATTGTATGTGGAATTCATGTCTGTAAAACCCACCTACGACACTAAGAGAAATACTAGAGTGAGCCAACTTTTAATAAAAAAAAAGAAACAAAAAAAAAAAAAAAAAAAGTATGCATGCAAGATAATTTAATAATGACCGATAACTTAATGATGAATGAGTCGTCACAAAAACAGGCGTCATTTGTGAATTAAAGCCTCAGACTGATAGTGGCAAGTTACCAGGAACACCGTATGTTTGCTACGAATAGCACCAACCCATCCCGTGGGTCTATGTGGGATTAGCCAAAGGTTAGACAACAGCGCCCTTCAAGTACATTAAGAACTCAACTGCGGTTGCCAATCCGCCAGCCAAGCGTGGCGATTATGGCAGAACCTCCCATCAAGCACATAAAACAGTTACCAACACCAGATCGGTCGTTCTGGCGTTATTTGGGGAAGGCTTGTCTCCATCAGTAGACTTAATTCCGATAAAGTGATGATACCAAGAGCGTTAGACTGATTTTTCCAGGAGATCTTAGAGTCTTATAGGCACAGAGATGTGACACATTTTTTTTTCGGTTCTCTTCTGATCGGATTATTTTACGTTTAATTTAGTTTAAAGTTTTACTGTGTACACACTGTGTTGTACACACGTACAAAACAAACGTATGATACTCAAGTATTAAATAAAATATTTTTAGAAGAACCGTCAACTCACAATAATTTTATTCCGTTGTTATTGGCATAGAAGAACTTTCGTAATAATATTGTAAGTTCAATTTTCCACGCGGCATGATGACAACAATGGTTTTATCCTTGCTATTCTTCCCAAAAGGAGCAAAAGTCGACGGTTGATGTAATTATATCATCTTTTTTTAGTTTTCTTTTACTTTTTGTCGGGAATATTCCAACTTGTCCTCCTGGAAAAAATATAATATAAGTTGAGGCTATAGATAATTTGAAAAGAAATCTTATCACATTCAGCTCTATGTGATTCCCAGCTATATCTGTACTTTTCAACAATGTCATTTATTTTAGTCGACAGTGAAAACATGACTACCCAAAACCAACACATATATGCGCACACACAGAACACATCAACACATACATATCAGACCGTAAACATCCACTTTTGTCTTGAGGGACATTGCCATAATCACTACGCTTGGCAGCGGATTGGTGATCGCATGTTGTAATTATTTTTCCTTTGTTTTAAAACTTTGTCCCACACTAGGATTTCTCCTGTGTCATGGGTACAAATTACATGCATAAATCTCACATGCACAAACGCTAAAACCTAAAAGCTAAAGCTAGACCCGTTAAAACTATCTGTAGTTCATATGAATATTTGGTTCATGCCAGGATTGAACTGGCGTTACGTAACGCAGCAAGCCAATCATTTAACCACTGCGCCAACCTTACCAACAATAAGCACACGACAGAGCTTCTAAAAGCGGGCGGAACACCGGTACACTTAAAGTCCTTCAGAGGCTATTCAATTCCGTCTTACTTACTTGAGGGACAACGCCAAAAGCATGGAACAGAGGCGAGGTAGTGCTCGTCTTCAAAAAGAGACATAACACCCTGTTAAAGAATTATAGACTCATCTCGCTTCTGAGCCATGATTATAAGCTGTTTTCAAGGGTCATCACGAATCGTATATAGCGCATGTTTGATGACTTTTATCTCCCGAACAAGCCAGTTTCCAAAAAGGCTTTAGTACCATAGAGCACGTTCATACGCTCTGGTAGATTATACAGAAGACCGAGGAGTAGAATCACACACTATGAGACAGGGGGACGTTATACCCCCGAAACTGTTCACGGGTGCAATGGAGGATGCCTTCATGCTACTGGAGAGGAAAGGATTCAGCATTGCCGATGACATCGTAGTCATGGCAGAATCGCTGCAAGAGCTCAGCACTATGTTCCATGATCTCAACAGAGTTACCCAATAAGTATGCGTTAAAATAAACATGGCCAAGACGTGAGTCATGCAAATGCCCCTGTCGTGCCATCTCAATATTTACTGGGAACTCTGTTCTCGAAGTTGTTGACGAGTATGTCTAACTGAGACAATCTGTCCAGTTGGGTAGGTCTAACATCGAGAAAGAGGTCAATCGTCGTATCTGACTCGGCTGGGCAGCGTTCGAGCAAGTTCGCAACGTCTGTTCGTCAACAATACCGCAATGCCTTAAGATGAAAGTCTGTGTGTTACCAGCGATGACATATTGCACGGAGACGTGGTCATTCACAATGTGCCTCATAAGAAACCTCAAGGTCACTCACAGAGTTATGAAGAGAGAGCTATGCTTCGTATTCCTCTACGAGATCGAATCCGAAATTATGAATGAAGGATCCGTAGAAGAACTAAAGTTGCCGATATAGCTGAAAGGATAAGTAAGCTAAAGTGGCAGTGGGCGAGGTACTTTGCTCGTAGAACTGTGAGTGGAGACCGTGAACCGGAAACTGCAGCATGGGACAACCTCCGACGAGACGGACGGATGACCTGGTGAAAGTTGATGGAAGCCTATGGGCGAGGCTTTTGTTCAGCAGTGGACATCCTTGGCTGATATTATGGTGGTGATCATGTTGAAACGGCTGCTGTCCTTCCTCTTAATATCAATCCTTACTCACTTTACACGACACACATTGATAGCGATGCTCTATTATTTTCCGGAAACCGCAAGGAATCTAAGACAAGCATAGTAAAGAAAGAATAATTGCATGATATTGGAACTTGTTATTTAATCATTAATTTAATACTTACCTTTTTATTATTCCTTAACCACAGCCATTACTTTAAATTATACCGTCATCGTACACAAAGACTAGACTACAGAATAAAGAGAATAAAATGACTACAGAATAAAGAGAATAAGATGGCGTGGTGCAATTCACACGGCATAGAATACTTAGCATTCAATATACCTACTTTATAACTGCAAATAACAAATAGTATTTTAGATTTTTAACAATCCCTAAGTCTATTCTTTTGTGCTAAGCCTAAGCTAATTCATTAGGAGACATTATTCCTTATGGGTAGAGTGTCTCAAATATTTTATTAAATATATTTACAATGCCAAATTTGATCATTGAAAACCAGCACCTTAACGAGAACGCTATAAACTGCTGTCTAAATGAAAGTGTACTGCGGTGTAGTTATTGGAATTTTGGTTCTGAAAGCAACCCCCCTGTCTACTGTAGGCATTTGGGCTTATGGGCCAGTTGCCCACCGTTTTGCTACCTTAAAAGGCGAACAATCTCTGTTTAGAAGAAGAGTAATAAGCCCCATATATGTGCTAAACATAACATATTGTGATTAACTACACGGCTGTCAAGTGTGGTGTTTTGGCAACTGATTATTAGTGAACCCTTGATTTATTTCTGGGATATTGTACCAAAAAATTTGATTCCAATGCCTTTAGTACCTTTTTTTATTGATGTCCAGTGAAAATTCTGCATGAACTTCTTTCGCCCCGGGGAAGGGCGAAGGGGTAAGCCGAACTCCTACCAGCTAAAACCACTCGAGCGGTCATCTTCGGCACCGAAGGGGGCTCCAGGTCTTCGTAAGATCACACTAGAGCCGCCCATTGATGCCACGCCTTCACGCGGTCATCTCCTCTAGTGGAGGGCAGGCGGCTGTATAAAGGCCGCCCCCAGGCACTTCTCCGGAAGGATTGTAAATGATCCCCCCAAGTTTCACTGTGTGCTGTACACACGGCGGCACGTGACCACGTCCGCACCACCGTCTTCTCGGGGGTCGCTCGGCATGAAAGCGCAGACTCCATAATCTCCTCCTCTATTTTTCTCACTCATAGCATAAAATATGTCCAGAAATATTCCATGTATTAAAACAGAAGCTTTCGAGTTTGATTTACCATTTCTTCTCAGAGGGCTTCATCTAGATTAATTGACAAGTGAAAGTGTTTTTTGAAACCTACTTGTACTTATCATTTTGTGGATTAGCCATTCGTGAAGAATAACTCTTTGTATTAGAGGCTTAAGCTTAAGCTTGATGATATATTACTAGCTATAAACAGGGTTAACGATACGCTTCCGATAAGTAGGCGTATTTGTGTAGAAACTCCTTACAAGAAATCGAAACTGCTTGGGGTGTCGCGATGCTAATCAGGTGCGGGTGTTAAGTGTGCGTCGTTTCTCATTCGCTTAGAAGAAAAATGCTTAAAAATAAATTCGGGCCAATACTATATTTATTCTTTGATACATACAAATATAAATTACCTCATTACTTATAGTGGCTGCTACAGTCGGCCTCAATACCACCACCCCATCTCCTCCCGTGGGTGTCGTAAAAGTCGACTAAGGGATTAGCCGGAGGATGGGCAGCAGCGTCCTTCGAGTACATTCACAACTCGACTGCGATCACCAACCCGTCTGCCAGGCGTGGCGATTATGGCAAGACTTCCCAATGAGTCCACAACACATCCATATCAGTCGTAGTAGTGATCTTTGGGGAGGCCTGTGTCCAGCAGTGGACTTCATTCGGCCGAAATGATGATGATTGTAAAAAACGGTTATTATTTTTATATGCCATTCACACGTTGCCCACCAATGCGGTGTAGGTAGATATATAGTATCAGAAATATAGTACCTATAGGTCATACTAGGTCAATGAAAGAAGACCGGCAAAAATTATTCGCTGAACTTCGCCAGCTAACTGCTCAGTGCTAAAATATTTACAGACAAGTAAAAGCTAGCGCTAAGTCTTTGACAGGTCTATTTGCAGTTCTTACTTCAAAGTACTCATCGACCAGACTTTAATGGGACTTTTACATAAATCCAAAGGACTTCTAAAATCGCTTCTGAAATGGACATGATAGAGCACTATTTCGCTCAACACCAAAATGAAATAAGCAATACGGAGTCCAAAACATGGTAACGAAACTTTGTTGACTTGGGACAATCTTTGTGAATAAAAAAAATCAAATACAAGTCCATACAAATAAAAGTTTCAGGCAATAATGCGTAGGTAAGAGGCAGTGAACTGGCTCTATAGTTCGTTTCCAGTATATCAATGTCTGCAAAGCGGCTGTTACTTTGGCCACAAAATGCATGGGGCTTGCTTCAATTATATATTAAAAAGAAGTAGATATGTTACATGCGTGCCAAAAGTAAGACCCAAAACTTTCCAAATTCTAGCACCTCGCAATCGGTCACAAAAACACAAACTTAAAATAACTATTGGAAAATATGCTAATTTGTGCTGTTTTGCCTGGCTTAAGCCAGCTACTGAGAAATTATTACTTAGATACTTACTTATAAATTATAATATATTTTAGTTAGATCACCAGTGCCACGTCATGCATAAACTACATCCTAGATTATCCTAGAAGTGATACAAGAATCAAAGAATATAGGCAACACCATATATATATAGATATATACCATACAGCGAAGCTCCTACAGCGAACAGGGTTCGATCGAAATTATTAATCAATCTAATTTAAATCCTTTAAATTTAAGATTGGAATCTTTTTCTTTTAGTGTGATTTAACACAAATACAGACAATTCTTCAATTCCAAATCGAAAGATTTTGGATTGAAGAATTGTGGATTTGTAGAACTGTGTGGTTGGATTTTTTAGATTGGTTATTAATTTTGGGCGTCAGACTATTGATAATCGAAATCGATAAAACATCGCACGGTCCTTCGATACGCAATCTCGGCTGTGGAAACAGCGGAATGTTCCAGGCATAATATATTTTTATATAACTATATATATTGTATGCAAAAAGAATTTTTTTTTATTTAGTTAAATAACAAAATAATTTCATGTAACATAAATTAGAGAACCCCCTGAATAGTGTTTAAGATAACCTTGGGCATATTAAATCACACGTTCTCACATTCATAATATACTTAACCTAAAATTCACCTTGAAGCAAAATTATTATATCACTAGTATGCCACTGAATTCTATGAAACTAAAATAATTTTCATTAAAGCTACGTTTCCAAGTTCTACTGGGTAAATATATCTATGTAAATAAGTATATGAAGATCTCATATTGTTTCATCTAAGTTAGGAAGGCTTCAAGCCGCATTACAACATAGGGTCTGTTAGTGGAAGTAAAGCTTTTTGGGCGCGATGAGAGTAAAATTCCAAGGTCAAAGGAATACAATGCAATAATTATGACATAATTATCAAGACTTATTATTATCTTGTTAATTTTGAACCTTGCTATACCATATAGAACTTCATAACAAAAAAAATCAGTAACACTGCTTGGTCTGAGAATCGTAATTAGGGTTTCACGCTCGTCCACCGCCCTCTATCTACCATTGACTCGACAATTGATAACCGACGGGTTACATTTTACCACCACTTCGTCGTTCGACTTGTCTCGTGTACCATTTTGATTGTAAATGCTCTAGTGGTTTGGAGGGATTGGGGAGCCACTTTTAACGTAAAACTTGCAAGTGCCGTTTTTCTCACGTAATAGTTTGGATCTAATTTCGTTTCCTATTCAACAATTATCTGACATTTATTTTGCCACCTAATAATCATTGGCATATTTTGCCACTATTCATTCGGTAAAATAATGAGGTACTTAGCATATGCATCGTGGCTCTATATATAGATTACACGATGTGTTTAAATTATCATTAATTCGCCTGTGTGGAAAATGTTATATATAGCAGAGAAATATCTGCCATATTTATTTTTCTTATAAGGTCACTAGGCTAACAGGAACAGTTGGTCGAATTGTTCGACTAGGGGCCTACTCAATCGGGGGTCATGGGTGCGCAGATTGGGGAGTCTGCGTGCTCACACCGAGCGGCCCCCGGTAAGACGGTGGGGTGGCACGTGACCACGTGGCGCACAGCGCAAAGCGAGGCTTGGGGGGATCCTTTATAATCCTCCCCGAGAATTGCCTGGGGGGCGACCTTTTTACAGCCGCCTTCCCTCCGCTAGAGGGGGTGACCGCTTTACAGTCATCCCCTCCGTGATGTGGTACCAATGGGCGGCTCGAGTGTGAATTTACGAGGACCTGGAGCCCCCATTCGGTGCCGAAGATGACTGCTACAGTGGTTTTAGCCGGTAGGAGTCCAGCATACCCCTTTTCCCTTCCCCGGGGCTAAGGAAGTGCAATGCAGAATTTCCACTGGACATCAATAATAAAAAAAGGGACCTACTCAAAGTACTGCTTGCAGGGCCCCTACATGCAGTATCTCTGCCGGATTGTATAGTATGAATGTTTGCAGAGCCGATAAATCTATATACGTCATTTATGTGAAAGATAATT
Source organism: Diloba caeruleocephala (assembly GCA_947459985.1). Taxonomy (NCBI): domain Eukaryota; kingdom Metazoa; phylum Arthropoda; class Insecta; order Lepidoptera; family Noctuidae; genus Diloba; species Diloba caeruleocephala. The sequence goes on along the minus strand of OX381617.1, from coordinate 8,326,243 downwards.
ATTTAAAGAATGGGAAAATAATGTTAGATCAGCAGTTAACTAGTTTCATGAAGTAAAGTGCTAGAATTCGTAATAAAAAATAATAAAATTACATAAAAAATTCTTACCGACGTTGATGATGGGCGGAAAAATATTCGGCTTGTAAAGGAAGCCTACTAAGTTTTATTTTGTTCACAATGTAAACAGTTGTTTGCCTATATTATTCATTTTGTTCTATAATTAGGTATGTAAGGGATATTAAGCCAACGAGCCGTGACTTTTCTTGGGCAGCATGATTATTCTAATTTTAGAAAGAAAGAAGAAAGAAAGAAAGAAAGAAAGAAAGAAAGAAAGAATTTTATTCTGATCGCACACAACAAGAAAATAATTGTAAACAACAACACATAATATTGCAAAATATCATATTAAAATAAAAAACATGCAAACAGATTTTTGTGTGAGACATCAGAATAGGCTCCTATCTCAGCATTGCGCTGGTCTTCCGATAGGACCTTAGATAAAAGAAGTCATATCACGCACAGTTACCAAAATGTTATTTATATTAGTAATGTATTTATACAGCATATTATATTTAAAGTAATTATATAGAAATCAAAGTTACAATTATACAAACGTAACGGAAGAAGGATTATCAAATTTGATTACATATAAAATTATCAATGTAATCGACTACCAGTCGATTACCTTATCGATTTAGTACTTCACTAGATAGGTGGCCTCTACTTAATTTGTCTATGACAAAAACAAAACAAAAATAGTTCGTGAAAAACTTTAGTCATCATTATTATTGTATAAAATTAATTAGTTAACATGTGAATTGTGTGCCTTGTAATTATTTATTTGATTTATATTACTTGGATTCATTTGTGGTACATTGGTTGTATTTTATTATTCAGTACGTAAAAATTATATGTGTATAAGTGCATTGCGTAAATATGGAATGTCAGAATTACCCCTGTTTGCATTGTAAAGTAATATTATGTAGATTATACATTTAGGCACATATCAATATGTCCGCTCTTATGCTTGAGATCAACCTTAATTTTAGTTTTGATAACTCTTGGGCTGCAGGTTTGATCAATAAACATATTCATTTAAGATGACTCGTGTATGAAATTAAATGACGTTTACATTTCCACTTTGACAATTAATATGGTGTTTGTGAGCTTATGACCCTTAAAACTTGAGGACATGATCCTAATATTTCTTTTTCTGGTTTCAGCCGAATAAAGTTCACTGCTGGATATAATTCTCTCCCAAGGATCGCCACACTGACCGGTCTGGGTTTGTTGTGTGCTCATTGGGGGGTTTTGCCATAATCCCCATGGCTGGTAGGCGAATTGGCCATCGCAGTTGAGTTGGTTAATGTATTAGAATGACGCTGCTGCCCATACACCGGTTTCTTTCTTTTTTTAAAAACATTGCCCCACACTAGGATTTCTCCTGTGTCGTGGGTGCACAGTGGGTGCGTGGGTTACAGACATGAACTCCACATACAATACACCCAGACTCGGAACAACTATAAAAAAAAACTACACTTTTAACAAAACAATTATTAATTAATTTACAATTACTATTAACTAAATATTTGTTCAGTGCGGGAAACGAACCCACGACCGGGAGCGCAGCAGCCGATTGTATCAGCCACTGCACCAACCACCATCACCAACTAATCCCATAATCACCTTCTACGACACCCACGGGATGAGATGGGTTGGTGCTATTCGTAACCGGCACCACCCGGTTTCTTTGTTTCTTCTTTCTACCACCTAATAGACAAAATACGAATTTGTAGATAACATTGATAGAAATATTGTCGAGCGGTGAATTTGTTGGAAATGTTGTAAACAGCTTCACGCTCGCTTCTAAACCCGCTCCACTTTTACATTTATCGATTTATATATATTTAACGCGGCATTCATGTAGGTACTTTTTACAGAGTGATTTTCAAATGCTTAGATTTATTACTCAGCGAGATGTAGTAACTTTCATTACAAAGGTTTGATAATACTTCCTTTGTTTTGGGCATGTCTTTGAATTGCGTCTAATGACTAACTCTTTATTAAAGTTCAATTTGAGTTAAAAATTATGTGGGACGCAATATCGGTATAAATAAACTATTCAATCAAGTAGAATTTAGATGGTAGTTATGTTTATGTAGAATTTAATAAGATGAATGTAACACCTTCCATGTCGTTCTGATGTCGTAAAATACGACTAAGGGACTCTAAGCCAGAAGGATGGGCAGCAGCGTCCTTTCTGTGGAACTGCCTCATTCTACGCTTACGTATTGGCCATTCCAAAATAATGACAATTATAGAAATTATGGGGGAGGCTATTGTTTAGTAGTGGATTTCTTTATATAATGAGAATTTATTAGCCAAGAGTGATGATTATGGAAATTATCGTGTACCACGTGACCGCTCCTTCGAATTACCTACAAGACTCGTCGTATGGACGATGATACCCGAATTTTTATTCCATCGAACAAAGAAATGCACCTTAATATACTATCTATGTCAGTTGGGATTAAACATGGTGGCTTTTCTATCGGTCTCATTGTTTCCGTCTCGCTCGCACAATGCGATTCGGTCAAAATGTGAATTTAGTAGAGCCACCGGTATAATCTGAAATTCTTTAATTGATCGTGTCGTGGTAACCTCAAACCCGCCGACGAAACATGGTCAAAGAAAACCTACAATGTGACAGTGAAAAGTGACATTCTTAAGTCTTTATGGAATATGTAAGGAGGTTTTTCCTGAACATATTTCTTGTGGAATAATTCATTTTTTGTTTTCTTTTACCTCGACTTATCCTTCACAATTTATTGCACAAATCGACTCGTTCAATCTTTGGTCCTGTTTCTTTATGTTTTTCGCTTTGTTTGTTCCTTTGTATTACTGTAATATTTTTTTCAGACATAAGTTACTGCGTTCGTTAGGTTTAAGTATTTGTTTTAAGTAATTTAGGTCGTTTGAAGTGGAGTTCCATCCCACAGTACGCTGTGCTCACGTGCGTGCCACCGTCTTCCCGGAAATCGCTCGGTTTGAGCATGCAGACTCCCCAATGTGCGCACCCGCGACCCCAAAGACCCCCACCATATAGCGACGGCAGGAGGTTCAGGCCTATAGGGAATAATGCCATTGCGGTTGATACCCCGGTGCCGTATCCTCCTTCAGGTCGATACCTACCTAAACAGTGTAGATAGCCCCCAACCAGATGGCCCGATGATTTGAAAAAGGCCGCTGGGCCAGATTGAACTGGATATTGTACCACAGCTTGTTAGAAGCCTATGTCCAGCTGTGGCATACGACAGTCTAAGTTGATTAATTGATACATGTAGTAAGTTAAAAAAATCAAACAATTTTTGTACTGCAAGAACGAGCTATTCGGTCAATCTATAAGTTAAGCTCTAAATATTCACTTAGGGAGAAATTTCAAGAGATTAATAGAATGACGTTGCCGTGTGCCAATCCGCCTGCCTAGCGTGGCGATTATGGCAAAACCCCCCAGTGAGCACACAACACACCCATATCGGTCGTTGTAGTGATCTTTGAGGGAGGCTTGTGTCCAGCAGTGAACTTTTATCGGCCGAAATGGTGATGATGATCCTTTTTTATAGCATTACTGAGTTAGTGATGAGCGTAAAAATATATTTTAATAATTCTGTCGGCAAACTCAACAATTCCACGTCAACATAACATATTAGTTGTATAATAGGTGAACTACGCAAAATGAGAAATGTTAGTTATTAAAAAAAAACATTGCCCCACACTAGTATTTCTCCTGTGTCATGGGTGCGTTTACAAACAAATTCTACACACAATACACCCAGACCCGGAACAACTACCTGTAGATCGTACAAATATTTCTTCCGTGCGGGAATTGAACCCACGACCCAGTGCGCAGCAGCCGACTGTATCAGCCACTGCTTTGTTTGCTGCGGGAACAGGAAGTATTTAACAGTTAGAAATTTTAGAAAGCTCAAGGCACAGCATAATTACTAAAAGGCCAATGTTTACTGTAGTATCAGTAGAGTCAGTCAATGTTGCCAATTCAAGCCAATTCCAACATAACATAATAGTATAATAGGTGAACTGCAACGCAAAATGAAAAATGTTTTGTTCGAGGGTCAGGAGTGTTTGTCAGTTTATAATTTTAGAAAGCTCAGGCCAGCTCAGCCTGTCGTAGAACAAACTACTTTATCAGGTTGTTGGTGTACGGGTACACGGGATTAAGATTTTAAATAAACGATCTCTCTATCATATTTTCTCTACATCGTTGGCGACAACTGGGTGGACAAAACTTGTGTCCGTGTATAAGGCGTAGACAACGCAGCACCGATGATACCTTCACGCCGGTTATCCCTAAAAGAATACACATCATTAATTGGTTTCATATTAAAACCGGGTAATCTAATCATCTATTTTTTCATCACCTTATCAGCCAAAGGACGTCCACTGTTAAAAAGAGACCTGGGACCATAGATTTCCACAATCGTGTCGTCATTTTGGGGGGAGAATGCAGTACTCACCATGCTTGGCAGGCAAGTTGGTAAGCTCAGCATAGCTACTGTTCCCCGGAAGGGACGTTACTGACTATGCCTCTGGTTTAGAGTCCCTTAGTCGCCTTTTACGACATCCACGGCAGATGGAGCGGTGCTACATTTATAATTTGGACACAGTACAGTATTCCTACAGATCCCTAATAAATTCATTGGTTTCATTTATAACCAAGAAAACCTATATGGTACAACTATAACTTCTTTTTTTAAAGTATGCTTTTTCTATCAGATTTTACACGGGCCTGGAAATAGAACCTTGTGACTCGTGGATGAGCCTGCTACTCTACAATAATACGACAATTTGAGAGCACTGGATCATTTGAAGTAGAACCAATAAGTCGATATTAATTGGCTTGTTGGCTCATAAGCTTCCGGTACTTTCCTGTTATCATATGTCGTAACAGGCGTCTGAGGGATTATCATCTGTGTGTTCGAAGTGTGACATTGTTATTATGGAGAGCTATTCCAGGAGCATTAATAATGGATAATAAATAAATATCACATTCAACAATTTGTTGAGGTTTTTATGCAAAAAACGACGAAAGAAGTTCAAACACTTTTAGTTTTAAATTGTTTTAAAGTTTTAAATTGATACGACAATTATCGTAGCTTGAAATTAACTTCCATGATTTGTTAACATGTTACATGTGATTGGTTACATTTGATTTGCCGTGTGGTGCCGTCTCAGAATACCACCACCCCATTTCCTCCCGTGGGTGTCGTAAAAGTCGACTAAAGGATTAGCCGGAGGATGGGAAGCAGAGTCCTTCGAGTACATTAACAACTCAACTGTGATCGCCAACCCGTTTGCCAATCGTGGCGATTATGGCAAAACCCAATGAGCCGAAAATTCGATCAACGATTTTTTTTGCTGCCAAGTACAGTGACTTCCCGCCCGTGTGATTATCAAAGAAAGATTTTTTTACTTGGAAAAAACTGATCTTGAAATTCAAACAAATTAAGGGAAAACGTAGTCACGGGTGAATACCCTTCGTATATTCACATACTCGACGTTTGGCTCCGACTCATAAAACCCGAAACGTCGACACAAACGTTATTTATTAGCGAATTAAGTTAATAAAACAAAATGTCTGTCAACGGTATTGCTTGGTATCCAGACATACTGTTCATCGTTATGGGAATATATTTCACGTCATTACCTTCATGTCCTCTCGCCTTTTTACGTGCACAATTTTACTTTTTCATCAGCTGTTTAAAATCTTTGGTCAACGTTGAGTGATATAGGAAAACAGTCTAACGCTTTCTGCAAAGTAATGCCTTGGGTTTAACAGTGACGGGTCTATAGATACCTCCAGATACCTCCAAACACCTCACCCTCAGCCAGAGCTAAGTAGAACTACAACGTGGAATTTTAACCGGGAAGAGTCCGCCCCTGCCCCTCCGCCCTTCCCAAGCCGAAGGTAGTCCATGAGGATTTCCCCACAACAATAACAAAAATGTATTCGCGATTATTACACATTACAATAAAACACTTTTCATCGGATTACATAGCGTATATTATAAGATTTTTGTTTACCCTGACGTTTCAAACACTGCAGTGTTCGTGGGCTATATAATAGTGACGCATATTATAATGATGTATTTTCCGTGGCAGTTAACGGCTGACCAGTCTCAACAGACGGCACCCGTTCACAAGCATGAAGCATACATCAGCATCGCTTAGCTCAACCATATTTGTAGGGAACCGAACGACCCGATACACAACGCCACCGTTAGCAAGACATTTTAGTGAGCATGACAGACCAATACAGATAGGCAATAGACACAATCAAAATACGTACTAAACAAATAACATTAATGGCTACATGATGCTCATACATTTACAGTTTTGTAATAATATTAAATTGATGTAAATAACATAAAAAGTTATGAAATGTTCAATGAGTCAACTCAAATTTCAAATTATTTAAGATAAGTAAATAACGTAAAAATATATGAAATATTAACAATAATAGTAAATTCAAAATTATAGAAAGTTTGAATATATAATATTCACTCAGTCAAACTTACTCCATACGTGTTAATTAAGATTGTCTTGAGCTGAGCCCAGCGACCAGCAACTTTTATCATCCATATAGTCGTATACGGTGTAATACGCCTTTTGCGTAAGTATGGGTTTAATATTAGATTTAAAGGAATTATGTGGCAACTCTAGTAAACGATATGGTAGATTATTGTAAAAGCGAGGAAGATGGTTGGCAGGTAGCACCAGTTTGGTACATACAGTAGTTAAAGCAGCACTTAATTTAACCTGGCGTTTCAGTAATCGGCTGTAAGTCACTCCCTCTCTCTCTCGCTCTCACAATTATAGACCAATCTAACGATACCTCATATCAACTCATATGTTAAAATCGATCAAGGCGTTTAGGCTACAGAGCGTGCCAAAAAACAGACTAGATACATACATACACCTGTAAAACATTACCCTCCTTCCGGCGCAGTCAGGTAAAAAGAGATATAGCATCTTGAATTTTATCTAAGTACCCTATTAGTCCATAACCATTACGGGCAGAGGCCTACCGCGCTATACGTGTGTTCGAATTGGAAACTTGCTCCGCCTAAAAAATATACTACGCACACACGTTATTTATGTCGAATACCTATGTGATTTACGTACATATTATAAACGCATGAACTTAAAAGTGTTTTCATTAATTTAAATGAATCGAAGACGATCTTGTATCTATTATCGAGTAAGCAGAACACTACGACTTAACGCCATTTATCCAAAAAAGTTTTCTGCCAAACGACCATTTACAACTTTCAGAGGCAGAATTGCAACGGCAAAAAGCCAGTTTTTTGAAGTAAGAACAAACTTTCTGCTATTTGTGGTTATAATAGTATTACTAAAAAATGACTTAGTGTAAAATAAATTACGTATTTGAAAATACACGCAACAAACACAATATTTTCTTAAGTAAAACAGGTAATACCTTAGTTCAGCGATCGGCAACCAGCGGCTCGCGGGCTGAATGCAACCCAAGAGTGGCCTCGGTGTTGCCCGAAAATAAAATCGATTAAAAATGTCGTCCTCTTTATTTTATTGGATCACACTGTACCAACAAATGAATATCGTTGAATTCCATCGCTCCAGTTTCATTCACGTCAGTCAGTAAGCGGATTAACCACCTGCTAAATAAATGGAAAAAGCGAGATAAACCGCGGTACTTACTTGTAAACGCCAGGCTTCGCTAAGCAGAGGCTACTGAGCTTGGAAAATATTATATCACACGGACAAAGATATATGCCAAGAGCTGTTTGGCTCCCATATGACATAAAGGCTTACTTTTCATTAACTGTTAGAGTTGCGGTTGTAAATTCCGTGTAATGTCCGGATTAAGAATATAGCACTACTCTCTATCTCCTCCCATTGATGTAAAAGGAGACTAAGAGGACTTAACCAAAGAGATGGGCAGCAGCGTCCCTTCTGTGGAACAGTAGTCATACTGAGCTCACCAACCCGCCTGCCAAGCGTGGTGAGTACTGGCAAATTCACCCCGAAATGACGACACAATTGTTGGAATCGATGGGGGTCCTTTGTTCAGCCGTGGACGTCTTTTAGCTGATATGATGATGTAAATTGGTGAAGTGCAACTCTTTACTATCATGGAATTATATTGGTGCACCTGTTATACGTAGTTACAATTAATTGACGTGTATCGTGTATCGGGTCGCTTAGTTGCCCTACAATATGGTTGAGCTGAGCGACGCTGATGCATGCGTCATGCTCGTGAACGAGTGCTGTCTGTTGGGATTGGTCAGCTTAATGCTGCCATAACAATTTAATCATATTTTTTTCTAAATATCAGGTTTGTTTAGTGTAGACTTTTTAAGAAGTTTACTTTTTTCTGCTTCATTGTCCTCTCATTATTTATTTGGAGAACAATGTAACCAAAAATACTGTAACAATTACTATGATTTAAAAAGAGTAACCATGGAGTTTCTTGCCCGTTCTTTTCCATTGGAAATCTACATCTTGGAACGCGGCCACTAAAGTCTTGACTATTTATAAGTGCCTGCATATGATTTTACTTGAATAAAAACATTTTTATCTTTATCTTATCTTACACACATACAATAGTTAAAATAATTATGCGTAGTTCACACACACACAATCGTTATAATAGTTATGCGTAGTTACCACACACAATAGTTAAAAAATGTTCAATTGTGGACTGAGCAAAAAATATTACGAATTGTTTGCGTCAGATTTCATCGCGACTATAGCGCTGCGAAAACCACCACTCCATCTCTTCTTGTGGATCTTATAAAAGGCAACCTAGAGACTCTTACATAGAGGGATGGGCAGTAGCATCCCTTCTATGGCACAGCAACTATTACGCTCACCAACCCGCTGCGCTCAAGCGGTGTGACTACTGGCAAATTCCCTCCAAAATGACGACCATGAAACCGGTCACTTATGTGGGTAGCATTTGTTCAGCAGTGGACATCTTTTGAATGATATGATAAGGTTTCAAGTTGTTGGTCTTATGGAGAAAGGTAATATCAGTTAGCATTCTGTTTCATCCTTTTGTTCCCCTGTCAAATCGACATGTGAAGTTGCCAATTAGCCGAACGGTCACTGACTAAAAGAATCAATTTACATTCGTTCATGAGCGTTGAAGTACGGGAGTTCACCATATTATTTATACTACTATTAATAGACTACAAACGCCACTGAGAATATTTATATGGGCCCTCAGGCGTGCAGGTTTCCTCACTGATGGCTTTTTTTCATCGTTAACGCAAGTAATGATCAAGTTTTGATCTGCACATAAATCCGAAAAGTCAGAGGAGCGGGCCGATTGAACTCAGACCCTCTTGTTTGGTAGGCAAGCATTCAACCTAATAGTTACCCTAATGGCTATCACTTTCTTTTTCGTTTGGCTAGTTTCCAACCTTTCAGAGTTGTTCAAGCCGCCCAGACCGCCCGACTTTGCTTAACGAATGCCGTCAAATGACAACAACCGGGACCAACGATTTTACGTGTCCTCCGAAGCACGGAGACGCTCAGTTAAAATACGACTACGCCGTCACCCATCCATAGAATGACCGTGCCATGCGTTGCTTAACCTCGCAATTACATAAATTATAAGAGTGATATTCAATACAGAATACTTAAATAATTTAAACATTTAATACACGTAATTATAAGTCGCGGGTGTAAAGCCCTTCACGATTTAAAACGAAGGTTGTTCTGAAGTTAAGCGTTTTACGTAAGGGTAATTAACCTTTAGAGTTTTAACTTGTTAGGTATATTGGAGAGTTGAACGTGTAGAAATATTTACGCTAAAGTTGTTTAACGTTTTAATTGTACAATATGTAACAACTTATTTTTAATTATAAACAATTGCTAAACAATTTGATCAAACTCGCCAAGTGATATTTCCTTCAAACACAAGTTCAGGAATACTACTTGAAATCACTTCCGTCCTAAATGACAATCTAATATCTCGTTACATCCATCTTGGACAGTACGTTGAATTAGTGAGGAAGATTTGAGCATAAAGAAATGTATTTTTTTTAATGAAAACTGTATTTTTACGTGCCCTCATTCAGGACTCGCCTTTTCTTAACTGCCACGCAATTTCATTAAATCCACACAATCACATCTTATCCACTATACTTCATCCATTTCATATGTTGACATTAAATTATTCTCACATACCGAAACATTCAAAATATTGCTATTAAAATGCACGTAGTCACAAGTCTTCCAGGATTTAAATAAAACCACAGTAATAATGTAGTATAACACCTCCATTTTGTCATCCCGAGGCTGCACAATACACTGCGGCGATGGTTATCAAACTTGCTAATAAATTTACGTTAAACTATTCGGGGAATCGATTCCGAGGATAGGTGAAAACGTCTTTTGGAACTTCAAACTTTGATAGTTGCATATACGTAGCTCATAAGTTGGACTTTGGCGAGATTTTAGGTAACGCTACTGAAGTTCTAGAAAGAGAATAAAACTGAAGTGTATGTGTGTAATTTTAAAATATCTGCCAAAATTTAAGTGGTAACTACTATTTATATGACGCCTAATCATAATTGACCGTTTTTAGAATTAGTGTCTCTCTGTCTGAAATGTTGTTTCGAATACGAAAGGGCTCAATACATTTTAATGAAATATTTAGGGATTGAAAAGGGAATTCTTATTGAAATTTTCATGTATGTTCCATTTCGATATCTTTCAGGTTTCAGAAGATATGAATACAAATATCATTAACGCCTAACGTAGAGAACGTAGAGAACAAGTAGAGGTACAGGTCCCCTTATCTCTCATTTCTATTATCATTATTTAATTGAGTTGGTCAGTTTCGGTGCTTTGAGCGCCGCATATTACAACAATAAACCGTTCAAAAATGATTTTGTTTATTTTGGTAATGGCCGCCATTCTTTTTATCTAAATTAAAATAAAAAATCGAACCCAATACTTGTGTGATGGTTTTCGTATTAAAAATATAGCACCACAACATTTCCTCCCGTGGAAGTTGTAAAAGGGGAATAAAGGATTCTAAACCAGAGATATGGGCATCAGCGTCCCTTCTGTGGAACAGCAGCCACCAACTTGCCTACCAAGCGTGGTGAATACTGGCAAATTTGCCCCAAAGTGACGACACAGCATATGTAACTGGTCGTTTATGAAGCAGGCCTTTGTTTAGAAATATACGTCTTTTGGCTAATATTATGATGATGAAATATGAAAAATTTACATTTTTGTTACATAACTGCCAGTCAGCCATGTTATGTCTGAATTCAGGGTTGGCGACGCAAATCCCTCTGCTTTAATACCTCGCCTCACTATTTGCAGATTGTTTTCGTGAGGAAAACCGAACTTCTACCGTAAAATAACTACCATTTAGTTATTAAACCTACCCCAAACCCTTGAATAACCCGTCTTAAGACAGACGTCTGTATCGGGGACCCAATCAAGGGTTTTAATAAATTTCACCAGAGCAACATTACTTTGATTAAAGTTGACCTTAGTTGGCCAGTTATCTGTATTTCTATGCTCTTAAATGTTGAAGATTACAACCTCTTTAATCTCGCTGGTTCATATTTCAGATTTTAAATTAGAAACTCTGTAGCAGAAGCTGGCACGAGGGCTAGAGCTGCAAGGAAAATATTAGTTCAAATTATTATTAAATATACTAAACATGTTTTTGAAGTCGGTGGGAAATTTGACTTAAGGTTGCACGTAATAAATCATATAAAATCCAGTACGTGCAGTTTACTTGCCAAAACCTGTACTTTAAATTAAACGGGAAAAGCTATAGCGTCTAAGCTCGAAGTTCCTTAAAATAGAAATGATAAAAGAAAATGGATTAAAGTAATGTACTATCTGTATGCTAAAACAAAATCAGGTATATATTGGTATATCATTATCATCATATCAGCCACAAGACGTCCACTGCTGAACAGGCCTCCCTTTTAGATTTCCGCAACGAGCGGTTATATGCCGCCGTCATCCAACGACTCCCAGCGAACTTCACCAAGTTGTCTGTCCACCTCGTCGGAGGTCGTCACACGCTACGTTTTCCGGTGCGCGGTCTCCATTCGAGAACCTTTTTGCCCCAACAGCCATAAGTTCTACAAGCTATGTGCCCATATGGGAATATTTTATAGGATTAAATACTACGTTGACGGTCCCTACATGCCTTTAGTACTTTTCGGCACATGTGGCTTCCCTGGAAACCAATTATGTACATCTGAAGTAATATTTGTATTGTATAGCTGCCATATTTACCTATGATCAATGAATAGGTAACCTTTGTGCCCCAACCGCCATCAGTTCTAAGAGCAATGTGCCCTGTCCATTGCTAATTCAATGCAGTTTACTAATTCTTTCAACTATGTCGACAACTTCAGTTCTTCTACGGATCTCCTCATTTCTGATTCGACCTCGTAGAGAAATACCAACCATAGCTCTCTTCATAGCTCGCTGAGTGACCTTGAGCTTTCTTATGAGGCCCATTGTGAGTGACCACGTCTCTGTTCCATATGTCATCACTGGTAACACACACTGGTTAAAGACTTGCGTCTTGAGGCATTGCGGTATTGTTGACGAAAAGACGTTGTGAAGTTTCCCGAACGCTGCCCAGCTGAGTCGGATTCGACGATTGACCTCTTGGATTGGAACTGGACAGTTTGTCCCAGGTAGACAGACTCGTCAAAAACTTCGAGAACAGAGCTCCCAACGGATATTGGGATGGGCACGACATGGGCATTTGACATGACTTTTGTCTTGCGCATGTTCATTTTAAGGCCCACCTGTTGGAAAACCCTGTTGAGATCATCGAGCAGTGTGCTGAGCTCTTGCAGCGATTCTGCCATGACTACGATGTCATCGGCAAATCGAAGGTGAGTGATATACTCACCATTGATGTTAATGCCGAATCCTTTCCACTCCAGTAGCTTGAAGGCATCCACCCTACGTACTACATCCGGCATTTACATTCAACTGATGCAATCTCGACTCAAGCTCTACTTGAGTTCTGATTTTCGATCTGTAATACGGGCGTCAGTGCACGGTTTTTTTTTTTTTGTAACTAGTAATGATTTGACTTTCCTTGAACTATTTATGTTCATGGCTATTGTTAAAAATATTTTGGCCCTAAAGTGAATTGCCTCAGAAGGTCAAATGGTTGAAAAAGTCTAGCACATTTAATTGAATATGCTCAGTCAGAAATGACATGTTTTCAAAAGTTTTGAAGGATTTCTGTATTCATGTAAGAATTCTTGTAGCTTTTAGTAAGGAAAATGTCAGCCACAGCGGCAACAATTTGTTTAGCAAAACTCGTGGCATACATACCGAAATAGCGTCAGTATTGTCAATTTCAGGTTTCAAAACTCTGACGTTCCAATTTAAAGCTTAGTCTTTGTTTCATTTCAGTAGTTTTAATTCCTCGTAAAATCGGCTCGTACGTTTATAGTTGAAAACTGCAGTAAAATAAACTTTGCGGATTAAACAATATTATTTATGATATGCAATTATTTCCACATTAATTCCAATGTATGGTACCAACAATTTTCACAATATAAATTCCTGTTCTACAGCTTTAGGAATTATCATTATAGCTATACATGACAATCTACTTATGAATTACACTTCCTTTGTTGTCGAAACAACATTTGATATTTTTTTAGATTTCCTTAATAAAAGAAACGGATAAGACCTGACTATTCGTATACGTCTTTACATTACTAATACTAACACAATTTGTTCGCAGGTAGCGAGTGGCATACCTCGAGCTGATTGTACGCGTAAGTATATAAATGCATGTTAGAGGTACACAGATACAATTCCCACGCATAGACCGGTAGTTTACAACTCGTAATGTGATTCCCAGTTTTTGGTAGTGTCGGCTACAAAGCTTGATGAACTTCTGGGACTAAATTAAACATGATTGATTGCGAGTTTCGACGGAAAATATACAAGCGTAGGCGGGCTATTTGGTAAAGTATTTGCGTATGTTAATACTAATATGCAAACTTCATTTCGGTTAACTTAAATTTCTGCGTGAACGGAATTCATAGAATCAATATCTTCTTAATTTTGAATCTCGACGGTTCTATTAATGCTGTTGTAATATTTTATTTAATAATGCAAAGCTCATAATCGTAGTCCTTGAAGAGTAAACCTGATTTATATTTGGGAAGTTCATAATCAACTATTTTATAATATGTTTACAAAATAAAACACGTTCTGTACGTACATAAAATGATGATGATGAATATTCAGTTAGTAGCTTTAGCGAAACCGCGCGCGATAGATATTATGCTCCTATATTGGACACAAAGTCAATTTCCCGACATATGGATTACCAATTAAGCTTCCAAGCCAACATTGGGTAAACATTAGCCAAGATAAATTACAAAGATAAATTACCTTTTATTATAAATATTGTTCGAAGTTTTAAATTATGAAACGCACATCGGTGTTGTTTTTGTAACTCTTTTTTACCGACTTCAAAAAGGAGGAGGTTCTCAATTCTATGCGTATTTTTTTCTTATTCAACACTAAACATATTTTAAACTGTTCTTTTAGGAGGGGACTACTATATAAAAGTCAGGTGACTACTCGCATTGTTGAATGTCGAATAATTTCATGTATCACTTCGATAAAACAGTTGCTGCCTACAAAAGCTTTTTAGTCAATCAGAATGTGGGATTGGGTTCAAAATACTTCTATACTAGCATTACTCCTGTTCAAAAACCTTAACTTGCTTGTTCCAATCTTCAATCATTTTGTTCTCTTTGGGCTCTTTTGTAAAGGGATTATTTTGTGGCCAAGGTTGCTCTAAAATAATTGTTTTCCTTACTGTTTTTATTTTCAAGGTTTTTTTTTGGTTACTGCTAGTCTGTTTAATATTGTATTCTAAATTCTATAGTCTCGTCAATACGGCTACTGGCTTGATGAAAGAACAACAAATCTCGTCAGGTTTTAAGAATATATGTTTAAAAATCAACTTACTATTATGTATAAGACATTCAACACACCAGGCCGAAATTAACAATCAATCTTATCCAAACTCTTTACATTTAATAAGATTGTGAACTTGATCCATTTTTGTGTTAAATGTAATCTTAAAACTGGACAAGTGCCAGTTGAATGCGCGTAGAGAGGGTTCCAAAATTGGTGAATATATTGTCTATTGTTGAGTTCGGTCTTGTACCAATAACTTATCCCAAAAACAAACTTAAAATCGTAGTTGAAAAACATGTTTTCCCATAAATTCCAACCGCAAACGTAAATTCTACGCACAATATTTGAAATATTTACCATGTTATTTTAAGACCCTAGACTTCTTATAGTCTCTTATATTTTCCTGTAATCTATAGGTAAAGAGCTATTTTCTCAATGTTTTTTGCACAATTTTATGCTCAGTAGTTTCGGAGATAAGGGGATGTTAAATTTTCACCTATTATCTTAAATAACTTTCAAACTATTTATTTTAAAATTATAAAATAAATACATTTGAGACCCTCGCACCAAACCCTTCCATTTCATAAGTTACACGGTACAGTTTCTAAAACTTCATTCTTAAATTTTCTATATTGGCCCCCAAAAGCGACACACATTGAAGCCACATATTGAAAATTCATTAATTTACGTTACGTGTACATGTTTGGGTTGCAGAAATCTATATGTGTACCAAATTTTAACTTAATCGGTCCAGTTGATTCGGAAAAAAATGGCTGGGACAGGCGGACAGACAGACACATACACGAGTTATCCTGTAAGGGTTCCGCCGTTTTTTCCTTCGGAGGTTCGGAACCCTAAAAACAGACAAATCAATCCCAAATCCAAAGATTACGGATTAGATGGATTATTTATTTCAGCCGTTAGGCTTCATCACGGCCAAATGACTCTACGGATTCTAAATAAATTTGACATAGATATTTATTAGATTACCAAGTTCCATTAATGGTTTGAATTAGTTTCTTTGCATTTGCAAGTCGCGGGTAAAAGCTAGTACTGAATAATTTAGTCTGTTTGTATTGTAGCGAGCAAGCAAGTACACTCGTACGCTTGAACGCAGCACCAACATCACGTCGGGGTCACCAGTGAAGTGGTTGTTAACTTTATTAAATCTGAACCACTTACTATACTTTGGTTCTAATGTGGATACGAATTTAAGTAATTAAATAAAAGCAAAGCAAAACTTATAAATTTGATATATTAATATATTACAAGCGTAGCGATCAAGCGAATGAAGCAGAATGTCTTTTACAATTTTTTTTTTTTTTTTTTTTTTTTTTATGTAGGGCTTCACAAATTAAGAATGCGATATTTATACTAATAACTAATTAATAATAATAACGGTTCGCACTTGACACATTATGCGCGGGAGTGAACACGCCCTCGCGCAACATGGCTGCGACCGCAAACAATAGAAATGCAGTAGCCATCTTGCACTACAGTGCATTCCAAACGGTAGGCGTAGGTGGCCATCTTCAAATGGGCGTAGCTAAGTATGTGTCATACGTTTGGCATGCGGCGATCACGCCATATGACGTAGGGTGGCGTGATGTTGGTGCTGCGTTCAAGCGTACGAGTGTACTTGCTTGCTCGCTACACAGTTGTAATACGAAAAGTTGAAATCTGAGCTGATTAAACGTCTGTCAGCATCACAAGAGCGTAAGATCAAGCAGTTGATAATGCATGAAGAGCTTGGCGATAGAAAACCGTCGCAGTTTCTCCGCCATCTGCAGCATTTAGCCGGTCCGACGGTCCCTTCCGATTTCATCCGAATAATCTGGGCAAGTAGACTTCCCACCAACCTGCAAACCATAGTCGCGTCACAGGTCAATATGAGTCTGGAAGACCTAGCTGAGCTAGCGGATCGGATCAACGACATCGTTCCAGTAACAGGGCAAGTAGCTAGCACAAACACTCCCATGCCAGTAACTTCAGAGCCTTCGAGTGCCGCTATTGATCTGCTAACTCAGACAGTAGCAGAGTTGGGTCGTAAATTGGAAGCAATGAGCATGGAGTTACGCGGACGCGAACGCTCGCGGTCCAGAGGCTCCCAGCGGGGATCAACACGCCATTCCCGTTCGCGGTCCCGGCCAAATGACCACCCGTACTGCTGGTATCATTACCGATTCGGTGACCGGGCAACAAAATGCACACAACCTTGCAGCTATAATAAAAAGCCGTTAAACTACCAAGGCAGCCATTAGTGGCGGAAAACGACTGCCTTGCTACACCTAGCCGCCTGTTCATCACGGATCGCAAAACAAAGATACAATATCTTATAGATACGGGTTCAGACCTGTGTGTATTTCCGCGTTCCGCTGTTCGGGAGCCACGCATCAAGACCAAATATGAGCTGTTTGCTGCTAATGGGACAATCATCGCAACTTACGGATATTTAGCGCTTACCCTAGATTTAGGCCTTCGTCGTGCATTCTCATGGCGTTTTATAGTAGCAGACGTCTCGAAACCTATTATAGGCGTCGACTTTCTAGTTAATTATAATCTGCTTGTCGACTGCCGCAACCAGCGCTTAATTGACGGTATTACTGCACTCACAGTCACCGTGCCTCGTCAAGAATCTTCGGAGGCAATTTCTTCAGTCCGCACGACCAATGATAGCACTAATTATCATCAGCTATTGCGGGAATTTCCTGATATTACGCGCCCTGCTGGTAAACCGGGTATTCCCAAGCACAACACAGTGCATCATATACGCACTACTCCAGGACCACCCGTATGCAGTCGCCCTCGTCGCTTAGATCCTGAACGGCTCAAAATAGCTAAAAAAGAGTTTGAGGAAATGCTACTGAATGGCACCGCGCGCAGATCCGAGAGCGCTTGGTCTTCACCACTTCATCTAGCACGCAAGAAGAACGATGGTTGGCGACCTTGTGGAGATTACCGGGCATTGAACGCACGTACAATTCCAGACCGGTATCCTGTCAGACATGTGCAGGACTTTGCACAGCAACTAGCAGGTAGTGCCATCTACTCAACGGTTGACCTAGTGAAGGCATACAATCAGATACCGGTTTTTAAGGAGGACATACTGAAGACCGCAATCACAACGCCCTTCGGACTGTTCGAATTTCCGTTCATGACGTTCGGACTTCGTAACGCCGCTCAAACCTTTCAACGATTTATGGATGAGGTCCTCCGAGGGTTAGATTTTTGCTATTGCTATCTGGATGATATTTTGATATCCAGTACCAACAGCATCCAGCATCAGCAGCAACTCAAACAACTTTTTAAAAGATTAGCGGAATATGGAATCCTTATTAATACTAACAAGTGCTCATTTGGTCAATCAGAGGTGAACTTTCTTGGATACAAAGTTTCGGCAACTGGTATCCAGCCTCTTGAGTCCAAGGTCCAAGCCATCCAGGACTTCCCAGTACCGAAGAACGCAAAGGAACTCAGACGATTTCTGGGGATGATAAATTTTTACCGTCGGTTTATTCCTGTCGCAGCTTCTTTGCAGGCACCACTCAATAATCTTTTAGCAGGTCCAAAAATCAAAGGTTCACAGCCAATCGTGATGACGCCAGACCTGCTAGAAGCGTTTAACAAATGTAAAAATAGTCTTTCACAGGCAACTCTTTTAGTGCATCCAGATAGCCAGGTGGAGCTAGCAATACAAACCGATGCCTCGGATACAGCTATTGGAGCTGTCTTGCAGCAAAGAAAAGGACAAGAGTGGCTACCTTTAGCGTTTTTCTCCAGGAAGCTGAGCCCATCGCAGAAGAAATACAGTCCATACGACAGAGAACTCTTGGCTATATACGAGGCAATCCGGCACTTTAGATTTATGGTTGAAGCAAGAACATTCTCCATCATGACGGATCATAAGCCGCTGACATTTTCCTTTTCAACACCTCGTGAAAACTGTTCCCCTCGCCAATTTAGATATTTTGACTATATCGGTCAGTTTACTACTGACATAAGATTTGTGGCTGGCAAGGACAACATTGTAGCTGATGCCTTGTCACGTATTAATGAGGTTAATTTGCCCTTAGATTACCAGTCCCTGGCTTGCGACCAAGAAACGGATGCAGAGCTGCACAACCTGATTCAAACTGGCTCTAGTCTAAAGCTGGAGAAAATCAAGTTACCAGAATCAGGTATCGAAGTATACTGCGACGTCACAGTGGTTCCACGACCATATGTTACTAGGTCGTTTCGCAAGCAAATCTTCGATACCCTCCATAACCTGAGTCATCCTGGTGCAAAAGCAACAGTTCGCTTGGTCACGGAAAGGTTTGTTTGGCCTGGTGTTAGAAGGGACTGTCGAAATTGGGCTAAGGAGTGCCAACCATGCCAGAGAAGTAAAGTGTCTAGGCATACATCAGCTCCATTAGTAGCATTTCAGACGCCTTCAGCACGTTTTCGCCATATTCACCTAGATTTAGTAGGTCCCTTACCCTTATGTTCTGGCTTCAGGTACTGCCTCACTATCGTCGACCGTGTTACGCGTTGGCCTGAGGCGTACCCACTTCAGGACATCACCGCAGAAACCTGTGCGACCACTCTAACCACAGGATGGATCGCGCGGTTCGGCTGTCCTGAACACATCACAACCGACCGCGGCCGCCAATTTGAGTCACACACCTTCAAAGAACTCGCAGCACTGGTCGGCGCATCTCATCACCTAACCAATGCTTACCATCCTGCAGCTAACGGCCTAGTAGAAAGGCTACACCGTCAACTGAAGGCCGCCATCACCTGCCACGCTACGTCGAAATGGACTGAAGTGCTGCCGTGGGTACTCCTCGGTATCCGTAGTGCTTGGAAAGAAGACCTTCAGGCATCAACAGCAGAACTGGTCTACGGCGAACCACTTCGTTTGCCTGGACAGTTCTTCGTCACCAACTCAGAGGAAGCAGTGGACATGACCAGCATGATCAGCAGACTCCGTTCCCATATGAACAAGCTGACACCGCAACCCACGTCCTGGCACACTAGTCCTAGTCGACTATTTTATGTGCCCAAAGCTTTGAACAATGCAACTCACGTCTTCCTGCGCCAGGGTCCAGCTAAGAGATCACTCCAAGCTCCTTACCTGGGTCCTTATAAGGTTATCCACCGAGACCAGAAGACGTTCGACATCGAAGTAGAAGGAAAGACACGGAGAGTAACAGTCGACCGTCTAAAGCCAGCATTTATGGCAAGAGAGCCCCCAATCATAAGTGCTGATCATGAACCTGAAGAAAACCAGACCACTGTCAGGAAGACGAGAAGCGGGCGCACTGTCAGATTTCCGGATTACTTTCGCCCGTAGTCACGGTCTCACCGGGGGAGTTGTGTAGCGAGCAAGCAAGTACACTCGTACGCTTGAACGCAGCACCAACATCACGCCACCCTACGTCATATGGCGTGATCGCCGCATGCCAAACGTATGACACATACTTAGCTACGCCCATTTGAAGATGGCCACCTACGCCTACCGTTTGGAATGCACTGTAGTGCAAGATGGCTACTGCATTTCTATTGTTTGCGGTCGCAGCCATGTTGCGCGAGGGCGTGTTCACTCCCGCGCATAATGTGTCAAGTGCGAACCGTTATTATTATTAATTAGTTATTAGTATAAATATCGCATTCTTAATTTGTAAAAGACTTTGCCCGGTTAAGCAGATATATCCCCCTTGGGATTACTGCGAGAAGCCCTACATAAAAAAAAAAAAAAAAAAAAAAAAAAAAAAAAAAAAAAAAAAAAAAAAAAAAAAAATTTGTAAAAGACATTCTGCTTCATTCGCTTGATCGCTACGCTTGTAATATATTAATATATCAAATTTATAAGTTTTGCTTTGCTTTTATTTAATTACTTAAATTCGTATCCACATTAGAACCAAAGTATAGTAAGTGGTTCAGATTTAATAAAGTTAACAACCACTTCAGTATATTTTAACCATAGTCCTTGGATAAAACAGAACGCTGGCCGCGTCTAAATGTTTGTTGTTCTTTGAATGATTTATCATTTTTCGTATGAATAGTGCTTGTAAATGATTTCCAGATTTTTCATCTGTCATCTTTTATGTGAAATATTAATTGAGTAATAGTGTTTTAGAGTACCGTAAATATTATTTTACGTTTAACTATTAGTTGTTACTACATTGCGAAGTTTCGTGCTGATTTGTACACACACATCAGCCCGTAAATGTACTGAATATGGACCTCTCAATGATCACTACAGTGAGCGGTCGTAAAGAATATTGCTATAACCATCACGCTTGGCAGGTGGATTAGTGATCGCAGGATGTTGTTATTAGTTAACGGATTTGGAGGAGGGAAGGATTTTGAAGTAAAAGAAAACAATTAATGCTTTCTTTACGATAAAGCCGATAAACCTTCATATTAGTTTTACGACTTATTTAATGGTAGCAAAAGTGGGTTCGCGATAATTGTTCTTCTGGGCTTATCGGCTTTTAACTAGGGATGTTAAGAGGTTATTTTATCGGAGGCGCAGGCGAAGTCGTGGGTTTTATAGTGACTTTCGCGGAGACGAATGTAAATCGGAGTCGGAGTCACCAAATCAAATTGAAGTTTTAGAAAACAAGAAATACTTCAAAAGTAACATTAAGTGCTAGGAAATCAAAAAACTACACTTGTAAAGGTTATATTTGTAAGAACAAATAACTAATAAAGAAATGAAAAAAAACAATAATTATTTGCCCGGTCTTCGGGTTCTTTGGTCTTTCATATTTGCCATCTCTTTTAACTCAATTCCATCATCATATCAGCCGCAGGATGTCCACTGCTGGACAAAGGCCTCTCCCTTAGATTTCCACAACGAGCGGTCACATGCCGCTCTCATCCAACGACTCCCAGTGACCTTTACCAGGTCGTCTGTCCACCTCGTTGGAGGTCGTCCCACGCTGCTTTTCGGTGCGCGGTCTCCATTCGAGAACCTTTGTGCCCCAACGGCCATCAGTTCTACGAGCAATGTGCCCCGCCTATTGCCACTTCAGTTTACTAATCCTTTCAGCTATGTCGACAACTTTAGTTATTCTACGGATCTTCTCATTTCTGATTCGATTTCGTAGAGAAATACCAAGCATAGCTCTCTCCATAGCTCGCTGAGTGACCTTGAGCTTTCTTATGAGGCCCATTGTGAGTGACCACGTCTCTGTTCCATATGTCATAACTGGTAACACACACTGGTTAAAGACTTGCGTCTTGAGGCATTGCGATATTGTTGACGAAAAGACGTTGCGAAGTTTCCCAAACGCTGCCCAGCCGAGTCGGATTCGACGATTGACCTCTTTCTCGAAGTTGGACCTACCTAACTGGACAGTTTGTCCCAGGTAGACATACTCGTCAACAACTTCGAGAACAGAGCTGCCGACGGATATTGGGATGGGCATAACATGGGCATTTGACATGACTTTTGTCTTGCCCATGATTATTTTAAGGCTCACCTGTTGGGAAACTCTGTTCAGATCATCGAGCATTGTGCTGAGCTCTTGCATCGATTCTGCCATGACTACGATGTCATGAGGCAAATCAAAGGTGAAGGCAAATATACTCGCCGTTGATATTAATGCCGAATCCTTTCCACTCCAGTAGCTTGAAGGCATCCTCCATTGCAGCGGTGAACAGTTTCCGGGAAATTACATTCCCCTGTCTCACACCTCTTTGCAATTGAATTGCCCCCCTGCGCTGTTCATGTACTCGCACCGACCGTTTCTGTATAAGCACTTCAACACTTCAATGTACCGATAGTCAATCTGGCACCACTGCAGAGATTGCAGCACTGCCCAGGGTTCGATCGATTCGAGGGCTTTTTCATAGTCCACAAATGCCAAGAATAGTGGCAGATTATACTCCTCAGTCTTCTGTATAACCTGCCACAGCGTATGGTACTGAAACCTTTTCAGTAACTGGCTTGTTCGGGAGGCTGGAAGTCATCAAACCTGTAACTCATTTAACCGGTGCTTATATTGTAAATGTAAATTGTAAATTTGCCGTGTGGTGCCGGCTCAGAATGCCACCACCCCATCTCCTCCCATGGGTGTCGTAAAAGTCGACTAAGGGATTAGCCGGAGGATGGGCAGCAGCGTCCTTCTAGTACATTAACAACTCAACTGCGATCGCCAACCCGTCTGCCAAGCGTGGCGATTATGGCAAAACCCCCCAATGAGCCCACAGCATATCCATATCGGTCGTTGTGGATCTTTGGGGGAGGCCTGTGTCCAGCAGTGGACTTCATACGGCCGAAATTATGATATATTGTAAATAAACTCGTCGCAACTCGCATGACACTTATATCCTCGTCAGCGGAGCTCTATGCTTCGTTTAACTTCCATTTTAAAAGTATCGGAACTGGAGTCTACGTCGGAGGTAAAATTTGAACCGGAGGCACAGAACACGTAATAGTACTGCCTGAGGTTGTCACATATCGGGTTCGGAGTCGAAGCTACGTAACATCCCTACTATTAACCCGTCATATATTTTATGCTATGCTGTTCTTATTACCAATTTTGCATCAATTTGAATATTGCTTAGCTACTATATAAAATACAATATTGTAACATTTAATATGATTTAAAAAGAGTATCCGTTCAGTTTCTTGCCCGTTCTTCTCTATAGGAAATCTACTCGTACATCTTGTAACGCAGCAATAAAAATCTCAATGATTTTAATTTTGCCTGCATGTGGTTTACATTGTGTGTTACCAGTGATGACATATGGAACAGCGACGTGGTCACTCACAATAGGCCTCATAAGAAAGCTCAAGGTCACTCAGCGAGCTATGGAGAGAGCTATGCTTGGTATTTCTCTACGAGATTGAATCAGAAATGAGGAGATCCGTAGAAGAACTAAAGTTGTCGACATAGCTGAAAGGATTAGTAAACTGAAGTGGCAATGGGCAGGGCACATTGCTCGTAGAACTGATGGCCGCTGGGGCATAAAGGTTCTAGAATGGAGACCGCGCACCGGAAAACGCAGCGTGGGACGACCTCCAACGAGGTGGACAGACGACCTGGTGAAGGTCGCTGGGAGTCGTTGGATGAGGGCGGCATGTAACCGCTCGTTGTGGAAATCTAAGCGGAGGCCTTTGTTCAGCAGTGGACGTCCTGTGGCTGATATGATGATGATGATATGATGTGGTTTACATGAATACAAATATTTTTTATCTTTACCTTACATCTAAAAATAGAAGTGTATGTATTTTAGTTGCGTTTAAAAGTACAATTGACGTGATATGCATATAATGTATCTTACATAATCTTTCGTTCGAATCAAATGTTCCTCTCTTATAAAAACCTCGTCTCAACTATTAGGATTGTAATTTAAATAATTTCTTATGGTCGGACTGCTTCACTTCTCGTCGACACTTCCTTATTGCTCTGGATTTATTCTATTTGTCTCCGTGTAGCTTTCTGGTAAATTGGAATGGACTTTCATCAACGGAGTGGTCTGTTCAAGGCTTTTTGTGGTTGTATCTATGTTTCTTTTTATTCATTCTGCGTTCATAGCTTAGTTTTATTTAATCTAGTTTCATTTCAAGAGGAAGGCTTGAATTCTGATAAAGCAATGTATTTTTTATGGTTAGTATCTGTTCAGGAACGGGGGACTTCGAACTCCTTTCAATGACTGCTTTATTAAATTGTTGGTATATCGTTTATTGAAATTAAAATATAAAATATATGTCGTTACCGTGGCGAGGAAAAATTATGAGTGTTCAAAAGATTCTTTCAACGGCTTCTTTCCGCTGTCAGAATTGCCTCCGCGATGATCGTAAGATGGCGTTGGTAGTAGTGAACGCGAGCGGCGACAGTATCTTCTAGACCGATTAGTTTTCCTATTAATTCAATATGTTGCAGGTTGTACATGAAATACATGCAGTTATCACACTAATATCCAATGTGATTCTACTTTATTTTATGCTACCGTGAATTAAAAGAAGAGATTTAGTAGAGTACTAAATCATCGTTACATTAGTCAATGCGCCTACCTTTGGGTAAGTTAAACGACACACATCATTATCGGTTATCATCTATATGTAGCACTAAATTTAATCTAGAATATAATATTTTCTGGAGTTTACGCGAATAGCATCCATTGAATTGAAATAGCTTAATAATGGTCAATTTGCATCTATTTTCTTAAATAACTTTAAAACTATGAATTAAAATTATAAAATAAAAATATTTGATACCCTCAAAACAAGCCCGTCCATTTCATATGTTACAATGTACAGTTCGCAAGACTTTATTTTTTAATTTTCTATATTGCCCCTCAAATTGACCCTCATATTCTTACGTTACACGACCGTGTTTGGGTTGTAGAAATCCATATGTGTACCAAATTTCAAATTAATCGGTCCAGTAGGTTCGGAACAAATTAGCTGTGACAGATGGAAATACAGACAGACAGACACACACACTACTTATAAGGGTATCGCCGTTTTTTACTTCGGACGTCCGGAACCCTACATATTTTTTGTTAAAAGTGCATGGTTGCTTATTTAAACGTTCTCATTGAAAATACCCTCTTCTTTAGGAACGTTACATTAAAAGAACAAAACCAGTACTAAATCGACTTATTTAAACCTGTCGGTCATTTTGTTAAGTTTTATTGCTTTGAACTTACAATAAAAACGAACTTCAGCGATAAATGTCCCATTAAAATCGGTCCACTAGTTTCCTCGATTTACACCGAAAGGGGGATTTTGTTTTTGTTGTATATGAGAGTGGAATACTATTTTATTTGTGACTTTTTACTTGACTGTGGTGAATCATGGCTCACTGAGTTGCTTCCTGAGAAAAATATCCGTGTTCTTAAGCTAAACCCTTATTAGCGTAAACAGCGACAGCAAATGCGACAGCAGTTATCACGCAGCCAATAATAATCTACCGGTGGCACATCGTCTGAAATTAAAAGGTGAGGATGCAAATTTGAGTTAATTAATCGTCCGACAGAGTGTTCGTCAGTGATCTTCCCTATTTAATCGCTATTGGCCAAAGATATAGTATTACCTACGTACATAGAAAATTTTAAAGATAGTAGATAAAAGTTAATTGTTTTTGATCAATAAAAATCCAATGCTTTTCCAAAACTGCCGCAAAGTTTTTACCATCAAAAGAACATCGGTCCACATCGTGTAATCTTTTGGTGCTTCGCCTTCCACTCGATATTATCCCCAATAAAATGCTATGGGTTCGTACTAAATGCTTCAATTACATATCTTAAGTTCCTTGAACTGCTCCAATTCAAATTGAGTTTATTCTTTGGGGTAATAAATACGTTCATAACTTCTATTTATGGTTGCGTATGCGGTGATTAAGTAACCAATATAGATGCTATAAATTTATTTGTATAGGTAATTTACTGCGTTAGTGGCCTAACATTTAAATTGAGAAAGAAATTCTTCAGTATGGTAAACTATTTCACGTATAGGTACTTTTATTTCTTGTCGGTTTAGTGGAATTGGAGCAAAGCACTACTAAACACAGTAGTGCTGGAGGTCACGCCTGCCCATAGCAATTGTCATGCTACCCATGAGTAGTCTATCGTGGCACCACACTACGCTCGCCCTACTCCTCTTCGTCATTATCATCGAGACATCAGTTAGTAAATCTATTATGGCCACAGATAACATATAAACTTTAAACACTGCCACTTGCTAAATATCTGACACTGCAGTAGTATCTACGCTTTGGATCTCGAGAACAGTTGCGCCAGACGTCGCAAAAACATATTTCTTCTTCTCAACCGGCATTTTTATTCCACCTACCATCAAAATAAGTCAGGAATATGAATGTTCATACACCACAGATTAGATATATCATTTCACATTCAAGGACAAATCTTCATAAAATATCATTACCATCAGTTTTAGAAACCTCATTCATTTTCTTTTATGAAATTTTATCTGTCAGCATGAAAATCAGGACCTCTAAAATTAAAGCTTTAGTTCGTAACGTCGACGTCTTGCGAGCGTTTCATAAGAATATCGTTCCTCAAACATTTTGGTGAAGCCTTAACAAGACAAATGGGTGTCTCATTACTATCGCCTTTCCTTGGTTATATGAAATTCTTCGCGTGACGCCTTAAGATACCATATTAGTGTTTTCAACCTACTGAAGCATGACGTTTCCGCTGCAACGCTGCGGTTGGGGTGAAATTAATACGAAAGTTTCAGGAAATCGTTTTCGCCTTTTTAACTTTATGCTGTGAGGTCTGGATAGAACTTGGTGCTTCATGTTAGGTGGCTTAAAATTCTACTATGTTATAAGATTCAAGTAATGTTTATTCTTGAGAGTTCCCGGATGTATTTTGATTTTGCAGATTTTTGTCTAGATTACTTACTACTTACAATTTAACTGTTAACGAACTTATTAAATTTGAGTTATCAAATCCCTTATAAACTTTGGTTTCCGAGAACATCCTTGGCAATCATGATGTATTGCATTGCTTCATGATCACTTATTTTCATTTCATTGATTACGGGTTTATTAGTCGTGTAAACGTTTTAGAACAATTCAAAACGTGGCCCGAGTATCCTTTAAAATTTTGATTTTAAAAATTACTGTAATATTTTATTATAAATTATAGTGGTGGAGGCAGGAAAGTAAGTTTACAACAACGACAAAAGAAAATGGCAAAGATTTTTTGTCGCCCGTTAAAGGATGCCAAACTTTTTTTTTAATAACTAGATAGTATTTTACAATTACTTATAGCTAAGATAAAGAAAAAATGGAGAACAAGTATCACTGAACCTTAGCTTTCGCAAAATCTAGAGACTAGAATTACATTGACAATATCAAAACAAAACAAATTTGGTGTGTCAATGGCTTATACAAAAGTTTACACTGTTTGATTGGTTAGCCTTTCCCCAGCTTTCTCTCGCTATTCTGTGGACAAGGACTATAGAAACAAAATGGATATTCCTAAAAATATATTCATAGAACCACATTTTCGGTTATGGCTGTCTACAATAGTGTCTCGTCTTTTCGTTTTGTAGACCGCACATTATGAAAAACCAAAAATTCGCAAGGCAAAAAAATTAAGGTCTCCTCAAAACAATGCAAACTCAAGGTTTACCAATTCTTGTGTAAATAGGTACACTGTGGATAATACCAAATTGAAAACTTTCAACGTTTCGTAAAATTTGGGATATGAATATTTAGCCTAACCGAAACGAAACGAGAAGGGACTTCTGCATTTGAATCTGTTATAAATTCAACCTAGGCTTTATTAGGGGCATAAAAACTTAGGTCCAACACTTTAATTAATACAACGGCGTGCTAGCCTTTTTGAGCTCTGACCCACTTTGGAATTGTTTGGACGGTTTTGTTATGCGTACTTAGTTACTTATTAATTATTAATTAATTATTAATAAGTAACTAAGTATTATTACTTAACAATAATTCTTTCTCACAGGTCTAGTCATCTCAGGCGCGGTTGCCGAAAGGGTTCACTGCCAGATTAGGCAATGTTTAAAAAAAACTAATCTGTGACCAGACCAGAGAGTATTCCGTGCGGTGTCCGCATTCCGCGTGGTGTCCAGATTAAGAATATTGTACACTCCATCTCCTACCGTGGATGTCGTAAAAGGCGACTAAGTAACTCCAAACCAGAGGGAGCGCCCCTTCTGTAGAACGGTAGCCATACTGCGCTCACCTACCCGTCTGGTCATGGTGAGTATTGCCAAATTCCCCACAAAATGACGACGCAATTGTGGAAATCTATGGGGAGGCCTTTGTTCAGCAGTGGACTTATAAATGGCTGATGTGATGACGACGATGATGATGAATGAACAAACGAGCATGGAATTCGTATGGTGGTGAACGTCTCACCATAACAATGGTAATGCTACTCAGGACTACTCCTGCCGGGCACCACACTGCGCTCATCACCTCAATATATTAGTGTTTAGCCTCTTATGCCCAGTAATTTCACTAGCTACAAGCTACTTAATGGGTTGTTTAGGAAATCCTTAGTAGCTGGCTGGAGTTTGGAATTGTGTCCGGTAAATAGCAAACTACCCCTATTACATGATAATATTAGCCTGTGACTGTTCCACTGAACGGCAAAGGCATCTTCTCATACAGAGAAGGAACGATCATTGATCACCGCGCATGCTCAATACGTGTTTGCGATCCCAAATTATTAGATCCAGATTTCCTCACGGTGTTTTCCGTTACCGTTAAAGTCAGTGGTGTCTTAGATTAACTAAGAAAGTACGTATCATATTGAAAAAGTCCTATAAGCTGATCTCGCATTGTATTAGCTTTCGTTACATTGGGATATTAGCTTAAACTAGATATGTGTGTAGCCGTGCATACCTGCCCCATTTTGAACCTACTATTGTCGGCATAGCCGTGTCTACGGCCAATGCAACTTGGTTAAAACTTCGAGGTTCGTTAAAATATTATGTTGATATTAATCTGCGCTCCCGCATAGACCTGATATTGTCTAACAATAAAACTTAATAAAGAAGTCAATCGGATGCAGTATTGACAATAAGAACAACCGGAGAAATATGCGTTGAAGTTTAAAAATATCATGTGCATAATTGTGTCAAGCTTGTTTTTACCTAAAGTTTATAGAGATTTGTCCTTGCAAATGGATAATTTTATGACAAATTACACGTTCATATTGTCACTTTTGACAAATGGCAGTCCAGTGGATCTCGTTTGACATTATCTATCGTTTTACAAACAGCAGATCTTTGGCTTGATAAATCCACTATTGCTGTGTACTTAGAAAAGTTGTTATGTTCGAGTTTTTCTTGTTTTTAAATTACTCTTTTATTTACTATTGTTGTGACACGAATTATTTTTGATGGACTATAAATTCGTGTGTGTGTCGTGTGGTGCATCTCCTCCCATGGGTGTCGTAAAAGTCGACTAAGGGATTAGCCGGAGTATGTGCAGCAGCGTCCTTCGAGTACATTAACAACTCAACTGCGATCGTCGACCCGCCTGCCAAGCGTGGCGATTATGGCAAAACCCCCCAATGAGCCCACAACACATCCATATCGGTGGTTGTGGTGATCTTTGGGGGAGGCCTGTGTCCAGCAGTGGACTTCATTCGGTCGAAATGATGAATGATAAATTCGTAACTTACCGTAAAATATTTCCTTTGAGAAAATAATTGTTGATTTTTATAAGCTACTAAATCTTTAGACTCATAAAAATCTGCAGTAGTAGGAACCTGGTTTAAAAAAAATGTAATCGCGGAGCCCTAATGAAAGACAACGAAATTTTAATGCGGGAAGGAATAATTTTGTTCAAAGCTTTTATCGTCATTATCACTGCCGCCTTCTCGTTTAAGTTAGCACTTCTCCCCCACGTCTCTTGCTCGCGCCGGCCCGTGCCGAGCCTGTAGTTTTACTTTTTTTTAAAGAACACCGACCTTCATTGGTCGGTGTTCTTTTCGGTTGTCGCCATTGTAGATCCTGGCTTACAGGAGCTGCAGTGGTTGCTTGCGGCGGGCTTGTCCAAAAAAAAGTCATCCCCTCCGAGGTGTGCCTAAAAGCGTGGCACCAATTGCTATCGTGATCATACGAGGTCCTCGAACCCCCATTAGTTGCCGGAGATGGCCGCCCCAGTAGTTTTTAGCCGGTAGGAGTCTGGCATGCCCCTTCACCCTTCCCCAGTACATAATGAATTTTCACTGGGACCAATAAAAAAGCAGACCACCGCAACGGCAGTTATTCTGTTGGCAGTTATTCTGTTGCTTGTAGCAGAACTTAGTGAATGAAATTTAAAATATAAGGGACTAAATTTATTTATTATTCCGTGTGGTGTCCTATTACGTGTGGTGTCTGGTTCAAAAATACAGCACCACTCCACCTCTACCAGTGGATGTCGTAAAGGCAACTAAGGGACTCGCCCGAGTGCCCTCGAAGTATGATCGGCAGCGTCCTTTCTATGGACTGCCATGAGCCATTCGGCGCTCACCAACCCGCCTGCCAAGCATGGTGAGTATTGGCAAATACCCCCCAAAATGATGACACAGTAGTGAAAATCTATGGGATAGGCCTTTGTTCAACAGTAGACGTATAAATGGCCGATGTGTGTATGTTAAGCAACACACACGGCTGTAACCCTTCGTCTGTGATTAAGGCCCGTGTTTCGCAGTGGATATTTTAATGCTGACATGATGAAGAGACTAATTAACTTGAGGTGACGAGCGCACCGCTCTTCGCGTAGGACTAGTCTTGGGTAGCATTGCAATTGTTAAGGGGCCTGCCCTCAGTACCATTATACCATGATGTCAAAGGTACGTTTTGACACCATATCAGTGTATAGAGCTTGTGTGCTTTTATTTTGAACGCTATAAGCCCTTTGTAGAAAATGAAATGTTTTCGCTATAAATGAAATAAAAATCGTCCTATTAGATCGAAACCTTAAACGTTAAGAAATGCTGCCTTCTTGGGAGTTGACGGCAAACATTTGAAGCGGAAATAGAAGCCGAGAGTCTCATTTCCGGGCTATATAAAACCTTGATCTTTGAGTACGTTCTAGATCTATTTTCTAAATTGTCGATACGTATGGATTGCTAATAATGGTCTTTTGTTCTGTATTATTTGGTACAGACCAAACACAGGCTTCCGCTCCACCAGCTTTTCTGTGTTAGGTTCATATAACTTCTATAAAGTGTCTCTTGATAGCTGATAAGCTATAGAGTTAATGTAATATATAGATTGAAACTGACTGTCTTCTATTTAAAGAGGATCTAGATGTTCGGCATATTGTGCGAAAAATAAAATTCAACTCAGTATTGAGAAATGCTCATCTATTTCATTTACTAAAAATAAAAACATAATATATACCTAAAGCATATAATTTAAACAACGTGTATTTACAGAAAGTGAGTTCAGTTAGGGACCTTGTAGTGTTGCTAGACAGCAAGCTTCATCTTGACATATACATTGATAAAATTACTGGTCAAATTTATGGATTTGTAATGAGATGTATGGCCAATTTAAAACGTAGTAAAACTTACATTTAGAGTTAGAGTACTTACAGTTAGAGTGTGCCACCATTGTTGATACGACCAGGATACTGCACAGCACAGGCTTGAGGAGTGCCCAGGTCCAAAACGCCTGAACCCCTGCCGTCAGTTTATGGTGGGGAGCGTCGTGTTACGGGCGCGCAGATTGGGGAGTCTGCGTGCTCATACCGAGTGACCCCCGGGGTGGCGCGCACGTGGTCACGTGCTGCCGTGTGCGCAGCATAGCGCACATCGAGACTTGGGGGATCTTTTACAATCCTCCCCGAGAAGAGCCTGGGGGGCGGCCTTTTTACAGCCGCCTGTCCTCCGCTAGAGGGAGTGACCTCTGGTGTGCTTAAAGGCGTGGCACTAATGAGCGGCTCTAGTGTGAAGGAAGGCAAAGGAAGGCGAAGGAAGTTCCATGTAAAATTTCCACTGGACACCAAAAAAAAATATAAAATCATAGAAATACATAAAGATCGCAGTTACAGTATGCTCTGCTAATAATAAAATCACCTTTCTATAAAAAATACATAAAGAGCCTTGAAATTACAACACATTACCGTTGCTTCCGAAAACCTACCTCCTATGAAAATTAATTAAAAGATAATAAACTTTCCACTCACCACGGTTGGTGCAGTGGCTGATACAGTCGACTGCTGCGCTCCGGGTCGTGGGTTCGATTCCCACACGGAACAAATATTTGTATGATCTGCAGATAGTTGTTCCGGGTCTGGGTGTATTGTATATGGAATTCATGTCTGTAAACGCACCCACGACACAGGAGAAATCCTAGTGTGGGGCAACGTTTATTAAAACAAGAACAACAAGAACACTTTAAAAGTTTCAATTTTTTTCAACTGTGTCAAAAGATTTTGCAACCTCCATAAAAATAACAAGAATTTTTGGTTGACATCTAGATTATTAGAAATTAAGTCAGTTAAATCATGAATAGTGTCACTAGTTGACCCACCAGACCGGAAAAACTACTGGCAAGATGACAAAAGTGAATTATTTTCGAGATAGTTGACTAAACGCTTATTCATGATCCAAGATTTTAGAAGATAGATATGGAAATTAGTCTATAATTGTTGACACATGCTTCATCCCCACTTTTATAAACGGGATTAACAACTGCTATTTTCCAGGCATTAGGAATTTTACCGGTTTCAATGGCAAGGTTTCAAATAAATGTTATAGGTGTAGTAAGGACGTGTTTATATTTTTTCATGAAGTTGGTCGAGGCGTTGTCATATCAAATAGCGCAATCAGCTTTTAGTCTATTAATTAAATCAAGAATGAGTTGCAACATCATCTCGTGTGCAAAAAACAAACTTACTACGATCGCTAATCCACCTGCCAAGTGTGCTGGACCACCTTACTGGTTTTCAATAGAGCAAAAAACCGGCCTACGTCCGGCATGCGTTGAAGAGGAAGGGACTCTCGAAGGGAGTCGAGGTTCAAAGGTCCAGAAGACGAGGACTTAGGCGCTGTTCAGTATGCTGTAGGCTCCGGAGCTACGTCATTAGCCCGGAGCTGCACTACAGTCACCTTACGGTCCCCCTGTGTCGCCTGTGGGGATATGGATGCTGATTGTAATAATCATTGGGAGTCCCATATTCAACATTGGGCGTTTGTGTGCGTGTGTGTAGGATTAATGTCAGGCTATACACTCAAACAGTGTGAACACAACTCAAAAGCTGCTCATTTTGTAAAGCAAAAGGCAAAGAAAATGCGAAAACAATTCACGAATTAACAATGTAGTTGTTATCGATTGATTAATTAACTACAATTTCCAGCGCCACTTATAAAGCGAATACGCCATTACTCCAAGTTCATCGTTATTTATAGATTTCGTGGAACGTGAATTATATTATTTCGTATCATGATATCCGAATTAAAGGAATTTAATACCGCTTATTAAAGTTCGTAACATACCAGTCTGAAAATATACGCTGTTAAAATGTATACCAATAACGGGTAAATTGCGGATACAAATTTTTATTAAAGTTAAAATATATTCTGCAATTCATGGCTTTATCGTATCTCGCTATATGTTTTAACGTCATTTGTATTATTCAAAATCTCAATTATTGTGGAAGAGTGTCCATGAAGTTATTTGCTTGACTTTTTCATACGATCAATCAATTTGAACCACCAAGTAAATTTTGACGTTTCACAAGTGCCATCTTATCAGCGAAATGACGTCCACTGCTGAACAAAGGCCTCCCCCACAGATTTCTACTAAGTCCGATTATATGCTTATCCTTTCAGCTATGTCGGCAACTTTAGTTCTTGTACGGATCTCCTCATTTCTGATTTGATCTCGTGTGAGTGACCACGTCTCTATTCCATATGTCATCACTGGTAACACACACTGGTTAAAGACTTTTGTCAGGCATTGCGGTATTGTTGACGAAAAGACGTTGCGAATTTTCCTAAACGCTGCCCAGCCGAGTCGGATTCGACGATTGACTTCTTTCTCGAAGTTGGACCTACATAACTGGACAGTTTGTCCCAGGTAGACATACTCGTCAACAATTTTGAGAACAGAGCTCCAAATGGATATTGGGGTAGGCACAACATGGGCATTCGACATGACTTTTGTCTTGCCCATGTTCATTTTAAGGCAGAGGCAACAGGTGGCTGTTAGGAAACTCTGTTGAGATCATTGAGCATTGTGCTGACCTCTTGCAGCGATTCTGCCATCGTCGGCAAATCGAAGTCGAGTGATATACTCGCCATTGATGTTAATGCCGAATCCTTTCCACTCTAGTAGCTTGAAGGCATCCTCCATTGCAGCGGTTCGGTTCGGTTTCGGTGAAATAACGTCCCCCTGTCTCACACCATACTATTGTAGTCTTTGCTCATACCTCTCCGCAATGGAATTGCCCCCGTGCTCTGTGCATGTACCTGGACTGATATGGTGGCGTTTCTGTATAAGCACTTCAACACTTCGATGTAGCGATAGTCAATGTGGCACCGTTGCAAAGACTGCAGCACTGCCCAGGTTTCAATCGAATCACAGGCTTTCTCATAGTCCACAAACGCTAAGCATAGTGGCCAATTATACTCCTCGGTCTTCTGTATAACCTGCCGCAGCATATGTATGTGGTCTATGGTACTAAAACCTTTTCAGAAACCGGCTTGTTCGGGAGGCTGGAAGTCATCAAACCTGCGCTCGAGACGATTCGTGATGACCCTTGAAAACAACTTATAAACATGGCTCAGAAGCGAGATGACCCATCTTTTGCCATTGTAATTCTTCAATAGGATGCTAATGCTGATGGCTGATGCTTGCGTATATTATTTTATGATACTAGTAGCATATCAATTACTTTTTCTGAACTAGCCTGATTCGAATTTTTATAGAAACATTATAATGTAGAATATCTTAAGATATACTAGATTAAATGAACGGGTCATGAGTCTATTCATGGGAAACATTAATAGTGAATATAAATTACTTAAAAGAAAAAAAATATGATGACTAAAACAGCTGTTAACGTTTTTACTTACACCGCACGGTTGGCGCAGTGGCTAAGCTATTGGGTTTCTGCACAACGGGTCGTGGGTTCGTTCCCACACGGAACAAAATTTTGTATGGACTACAGGTAGTTCCGGGCGTTTATGCACTATACTTCTGTAGTTATCTACTAGTGCTACCCACCCATTATTTTTACGTTTAATATAGTCGTTAATATTAATAAAATTGAGTATGTAGCAAAATTTGGTATTTTAACCATCCCGATTCTTTTTATCTCCGGCCCGACACATCACGTTTCAGACATAAACAACACTAGGACATGCCGGTTTCGGAACGGAACATCTAAAAGCCTGTTAGTTTAGTAACCAAAAAATCTTTAAGGATGCTTAAAATTAAGGTCACGTACAGGAAGACGTCGTACAGAATGTCCCGAGTCAAATGGAACGATAATCTAAGGTACCCCGACTACGTCAGGTTATGCCAAGTGCGGCGGATATTGCCGTGTGCCATCTATAAATCTATGTATTTTATCATTATGTATTATCAGCTTGAATACATATATTCAGTCAGCACAGTACAAGTTCTATAAAAATGGTTGATTTTTGATGAGGTCCAGTATTTTAAATATTTTTCTTTTCGTGTGTTTAGTGGTCAACCTTGTGTCAGATTGTTCAAGCCGTTCAAAGGCCTCGGCTTAACATCTGTTGTCTAATGACAACATTTGAGACTGACGATATTACGTGTCCTCCGAAGCACGGGGAAGCTCAGTTGAAATACCACTATGCGGTCACCTATCCACAGACTCACCACGCCAAGCGTTGCTTAACTTGCCGATCGTTTACCAATCAGTGAGTGCAACTGGCTATGAGCGTATAGCGTAGTGACTATTTCATATTAAAAACATGCAGTCAGATATTGTATATACTTATAGAGGGTATACCAGGACTTTTAGGAATAAAAAATCTATGAACAGCACGCAGTGTTACGTGTAATATGCAAGTGATATGACATTGAATCCTTTAGAGGTCAGTGCCAAAAACTATTCATACTAACTAATTATTATAGTTGCGCATGATGAGATAAAATTATTAATAAGCGAAGAGACAAATTATGCTTAAACAGAAATATGTTTTATAACTTTTAAGTGTGTCGTGGTCGTTTGGAGCTTTACGACCTTTTGTATTTTTGTCGTGGAGAAATCCTCGTGGACTTCGTCCGCCTTTGGAAGGACGGAGCCTGACATAGGGGTGGTAGATCGATTAGAGCGCCGCACGATGATTGTTGATGTTACAATTCCGCATAACGTGAATCTCGTAAAGACTTTAATTCTCGACACGGCACGCATAGTGAAAAGGTTCTTTTCTCTTGAGTCCTAACCACCGGTAGCTTGGACCCTGTGCCCGTTGCCGGTTGGTCACTATTTTTTATATTTTAAATGTATTTGTTTTTGTTTTTTGCTTTATTTAAATGTAAAGTCAACAAATGTAATTAATGTGTTAGTTAAAAGAATAAAGGTATAATAATAATTAACTATGCTTAAAAAACAATTCCGCGTGGTGTAAGAATATAGTACTTTTCGCCTTTGGAAGGGCGGAGGGGCACAGGACTAGCCTGAGTTGCATTAGAACTTTATTAGCAGGCGTAACGTTTACTATCAGGCGAATGGCTCGTCTCATCACCAGGTTGAATAAAAAATGTAAATTATGTAATCACATACGGAGGACCTAGTGCTTGATATACTTGATAGTACAATTTTAAACGGATTAAATCGCGTGTATTATTGATTTTAGTTTTTCCTGACGTTTCGAACACTTTGCAGGGTTCGTGGTCGCAGGATGACTATTCTATTCTATTCTATTGTGGCTACAACGGGCTCAGCATCAGCTTAAAGCACTTCGACCCTATTGGGTCCATTGTGCTGCCCAAAGCCCTGCACTACTCCTCCGCTGGCAAATCAAGAAGTCCCTGTAGGATCCCGCAATCATACCTGCCTGGAGCCGTGCAAAATCATCAGGCAATGGATAAGCTATTCCTAGATGTTTTGCCCTACGTCTTCCCAGAGCGTCACAGCTGCACAAAATGTGCTACATTGACTCTTGATAATCCATGCAGAATCTGCATGTATCCGTTGTGCTAAGCTTCATCCTATGTAGGTGCTCCTTGGTGCCGAAGTGGCCTGTCATTGCACCTATGTAGTGCCTTAATTGGGTTTTGGTAAGATTCATTAGTCTCTTAAACCCGTCTAGTCTTGTGCTGCAGAAAGTCTTGGAATGGTTTAGGCCTCTCGATTGCCTCCATTCTCTGACATGTTCTTTGTCAGCAAATGCATGTATTGCTGTTGGTAGGTACCATGAGGTATTCCTACGAATGGCTCAGGACCGATGAGCTGCTTATTTGAGCCAGCCCTTGCTAGTTGATTTGCCTTCTCGTTACCTTCAACACCTTCGTGTCCAGGTACCCAGATAAGCTTCACGTTATTGTGTTTTCCTAGTTTGTTTAGTAGGATAACACCTTCCTTGACTAGTTTCGAATTTACTTTAAAGGAGATTAATGCCTTTAGAGCTGCTTGACTGTCACTGAGTATGTATACGGTTTTATCCTTCACATTCCTCGTTAGCATTTCTCTAATGCTGGCAATTATGGCATAGGACAGGATGACTAAGGTGACAAGCGTCGTTACAGATTTAAAAAGTTATTTTATCTACCGTACAAAACTAATCAAAAATTGTTTCGATGCACGCAGTAATCACTCACAGTGTCTTGATGTTTTTTAGTGTGGTGTGTTGTTTGGGATTTTATTAATTTAATAACCGTATTCCAAACAATTGGTACGTGCCAACCATCTTCTCTATTAAAATTAGGATGTTTTTTAATTTCAATAGCCTCTCGAAACATTATTGGTACATAACGGTTCCCTTTCGCGAGGACTTGAGGATGATCAAATCGAAGAAAATTGTGTGGTTTGCCTAAGGCATGTTCACACACTGCGGACTTTGTGGTGCGTCTATGCTTGACGTCAGCTATGTGTTATTTAATTCTGGTGGCTATACTACGCTTTATTTGCCCTATGTATGACAACCCACAATCACAGTCAATCTTGTAAAAGATAATAATACACGCGATTTAATCCGTTTAAAATTGTTTAATTATAATGTGTAATAATCGCGAAAACCTAAGACAATACTATACTTGATAGTATTACAACAAAGAAGACGAAGAAACAGATGACAAACGGAAAGTAATAAATAATTGCTCGTAATACTGTCACTTGAAGCTTTGCCTAAGCAATTACGTACATTGTAAATTCTCAAATTTTTTGCTTGAGTTACAAGAGTAAATACGCCACTTCGGTAGGCAACAAGTAATTTTGGGAAATTTAAATAAGGAACAGTTTTTTGCCGTGGGAAAATATAATATTCTGGCAAATTACATGAAAGATACAGTAATGTTAAATAATAATAGACTGGTAGGGAATGAAAATATAATGGCAGAGTAAAGTAAGATTATTTTTATCTAAAAAGATTGTTTCATGTTTTCAAAGAAATAAAACCGAACAAGTGCGAGTTGAACTCGCGTGGATAGGTTCCAAAATTGCTGAATATATTGTCTATTGTTGAATTCGGTCTTGTATCGATAACTTATTAGAAGAACAAATTTAACATCATAATTGAAAACATGTTTTCCATACATTCCAACCGTAAACGTAAGTTTGTATGCACAATATTGAAAGATTTACAATGTCATTTTAAGACCATAGACTTCTTATAGGTTTACCTGTAATCTATAGCTAACGAGCTATTATCTATATTTTTTTCAAAATTGTTGGCTCAGTAGTTCCAGAGATAAGGGGAGAATGCTCCATTTTCTTGAATAACTTGAAAACTATATATTTTAAAATTATAAAGTAAATAAATTTGAGATCCACAAAACGGGTCCTTTCATTTCATATGTACACGGTACAGCTTGTAAAACTTTATTCTTTAATTTTCTACATTGCAAAAATGTGACCCCCATATTCAAAATTATTTATTCATTTATTTACGATACATGCCCGTGTGCCCATGTTTCATATCATCATCATATCGGCCATTTATACGTCCACTGCTGAACAAAGGCCTCCCCCATAGATTCCACAACTGTGTCATCATTTTGGGGGGTATTTGCCAATACTCACCACGCTTGGTAGGCGGGTTGGTGAGCGCAGTATGGCTACCGCTTCACAGGAGGAACGCTGCTGCCCATCCCTCTGGTTTAGATTCCCTTAGTCGCCTCTTACGACATCCACGGGAGGAAATGGAGTGGTGCTATATTTTTAATCCGGACACCACACGGACTGTTCGGAACCGGATGTTTGGGTTGCAGAAATCCATATGTGTACCAAACTTCAACTTAATCGGTCCAGTAGATTCGGAGCAAATTTGTTGTGACAGATGGACAGACAGGCAGACACACGAGTGAGTTCTGCCGTTTTTTCCTTCGGACGTTCGGAACCCTAAAATCCGATTAACTCAATGGTTCATCATACCGGCCATACAACGTCCACTACTGAATGATATTGGGGGGAATTTGCCAGTACTCACCACGCTTGGGAGGCGAGTTGGTGAGCGCAGAATATCTACTGTTCCACAGAAAGGACGCTGCTGCCCATCCCTCTGGCTTAGAGTCCCTTAGTCACCTTTTACGACTGCCACCGGTGATGAAGCGGTGTTATATTCTTAATCCGGACACTACACGGATTATCGTTTCTATATTAGTCCGAGAGATAACTAAATTTACCGAAATTATGACTTCTATATAGTAACTTTTTTTTTTGCTTTGCCGGACCCGGAGCGCAGCAGCCGACTGTATCAGCCACTGCACCAACCGTGCCGTCAAACTATATCGTTATCGTTGGATGTGTAATCGGTTGTTGTGGAAATCCATGAGGGAAGCGTTCGTTCAGCAGTGGACGTCTTTTGGCTGATATGGCCGCCTTGACTGGTCGCCCATGCTCCTTGTGTAAGTCATGCTTAAGATTTTTCTTGTCACCAATGTGAGGGGATCTACATGTCTGCGTAGATCATTAGGGTACAAGTACTCCCCGGAGGGGTGACCGCTTTACAGTCACCCTCTCCGAGATGTGCCTATAGGCGTGGCATCAGTGGGCGGCTCTAGTGTGATCATACGATGACCTGGAGCCTCCCTTAGGTGCCGAAGAATACCGCTCCTGTGGTTTTAGCCGGTAGGAGTCCGGCATATCCCTTCGCCCTTCCCCAGGGCGAAGGAAGTTCATGAAGAATCTCCACTGGGCACCAATAAAAAAAGGATGGAAGCGTATGTAATATAAAATTGGATTTAAGATGATTTTTTAATTATAATTTTATTATAATTAAAAAAACCAATTAAAGAAAGGTTATTTATTTTGCTTTCATATGATTTAATATGAAAGAAAAATAAATAAGCTTTCTCATTTTACTTTGATTTTACTAGATGGAGATCTTTCGAGTTCCTGGAGCCTCCCTATGGTGCCGAAGATGACCACTCCGGTGGTTTTAGCTGGTAGGAGTACGGCATGCCCCTCCGCGCTTTCCCGGGGCGGACGAAGTATATGACGTATTTCCATCGGCTCAATAAAAAAAAGTTACTCACCACGGTTTGGTGAGCACAGTATTTCCAAAGAAGCGACGCAGCTGCCCATCTTGTTCATCCATCTTGTTTAGAATACTTAGTTGGCTTTTACAACATCCACGGGAGGAGGTTGAGTGCTCCTATATTCTAAATTCGGATACCACGAAGTTACCGGCTGACCAGTCCCTGACAGGCGGCGACAGGCGGCACTCATTCACGAGCATGACTCAGCATCGCTTAGCTCAACCCTATTCTAGGTGTATTGTTGTTAACAACTTTCCCCTTCTAATATTTTATGAAACAAAATCTCTCAACATAATTATACCATACTAGGTACCGGGGTTTCACCCGCGTTTAATTTAAAAGAAATTTAGAGTCCTTCGACATAGACACTTGAAAATATATATTGGATTTCAAGGGTTTTTTTGGTTTAATTTTTTTATTTTTGAAAATATAAGTAGCCATTTCGGAGATTACCCGGAACAAACAGACAGACAAAAAAATTCAAAATGTTTTTTTGTTATATGTACCGTATATACTTTCATACGTATTTAGTAAAAAAAATGTTATTTTGATATTGCAAACAGACTCTTCAATTTTATTTATTTGTATAGATAGATAGAGGCGTTTGTAAAATATTTCTACTTAATTCGGATTTTTCCTTGGAAGCAATTTTCCGTAAAATCCCGGTTCAAAGTCAAAGTCAAAGTCAAAATTTTCAAAGTCAAATTTTTTTATTTCAAATAAACCAAATATTGGCACTTATGAAACGTCAGAATCTAAGTTGCACGGTTCCAAATAGTTGATCTCATGGAGAAGAGCCGGCAAGAAACTCCATGGATACTCTTTTAAAATAATTGAGATTACAATGTTGATTGATACACATTATTGTAATATATATACCGAGAAAAATGTAGGACAATGTGTAAAGATGGAACATACCACAATGAAATTATAATAATAAATTATTTGCCGTGGCAGTTAACGGCTGACCAGTCCCAACAAACGGCACTCGTTCACGAGCATGACGCATGCATCAGCATCGCTTAGCTCAACCATATTGTAGGGAACCGAACGACCCGATACACAACACCACCGCCAGCAAGACATTTTAGTGAGTATGACAGACCAATACAGCCAGGCAAAAGACAATCAATATAAGTACTAAAAATAACATCAATGGCTACATGATTCTCACACATTTACAGTTTCGTATGAATATTATAATATAATGTTACAAGAATAATATTAACAATAACTAATAGTCAATGTCATAATATTAAATATAAGAAACTAACATTAATAGAAATGAAATTTTAAATGAATTTGTTCAAGATAATGTCAAGTTATTGAATATAAGTAAATAACATAAAAAATTATGTAATTTCAACTGAGTCAAGTCAAATGTCAAGGTATATAATGTCAAGGTGTAAATATTTAAGTAAATAACTTAAAAAATACAATTTTAAATGGGTCATGTCAATTTATTTTACATTAATAATATAATCAATTCCAATGTTTAAATATTAAACCCTTGATTGCAAGTTAAAACACTTGCAATCATATCCAATATAAGATATGTTAAAATAAATTATACAGCGCCAGAGGGTCGCAGTGTGCAGAAGGGAATCGTATGCCAGACATCTTTATCATCGGTGTAATGATTTATGCTATAGTAGGCCTTCGACATTAAAACACGTTTAATCAAAGATTTGAACTGTAGTTCTGGCAAATCGGTAATCCTAGAAGGAATTTTGTTGAAGAACCTAACACTGTTTCCGATAAACGACTTGCTGGTTTTACTAAGTCTAAAGCCAGGCAAGACAAGCTTGTTCTTATTGCGAGTATTTAAATTGTGCACGTCACTTTTTTTATTGAAACTAATAATGTTCTTGCGTATATACATGATATTTTGGTATATATATAAGGATGGTAAAGTAAGTATGTTTATCTCCTTAAATAGATCCCGAAGTGACTCACGAGAACCCAGATTATAAATAGATCGGACTGCTCTTTTTTGTAATATAAAAATTGATTCAACATCAGCAGCCGATCCCCACAATAAAATACCGTAGGACATAATACTGTGGAAGTAAGCAAAATATACCATTCTAGCTGTAGCCACATCTGTCACCTGTCTAATTTTCCTAACAGCATATGCAGCAGAGCTAAGTTTTCCAGACAGTGCTTTTATATGGGGCCCCCATTGCAATTTGGAGTCTACTGTAACGCCCAAAAATACGGTCGATGGGACCAGATCTAATGCTCTACCGTCAAGTTTTACTTGTGTTCCTATATAGGCCACATTTGTCGTTGAAAACTTTATACATTTGGTTTTTTCTGCGTTTAGGAGAAGATTATTGGCTGAAAACCAATCAGATACCTTCTGAAGTATATCATTGGGTTCTATAAGATACCTATCATTCCTATTTACTTTAAATATAAGTGACGTGTCATCAGCAAACAAGACTATGTTTGACATTGTATCGTTTATCATATATGGCAGGTCATTAATATAGACCAGAAACAGGAATGGCCCCAAAATGGATCCTTGAGGTACTCCCATTTTAACTAGTGAGCCCGTGGATGTGACGTTATCAATCACCACTCTTTGATCCCGATTTATCAAATAGGAGGTTA
The DNA here is from genome assembly GCA_947459985.1 of Diloba caeruleocephala. Lineage (NCBI taxonomy): Eukaryota > Metazoa > Arthropoda > Insecta > Lepidoptera > Noctuidae > Diloba > Diloba caeruleocephala. Next base: position 8,282,488 of record OX381617.1, on the reverse strand, counting down.
CAAGATCTATAGACCTACCTTGGATTCCATAGTATTTAAGTTTCAGAATGAGTGTGCGGTGGTCCACGCAGTCGAATGCTTTGGACAAATCGCAAAATACGCCCAAAGCATCATGCGCATCCTCCCAGGCCCCTAATACTGTTTTAATGAGAGTAGATCCAGCATCCTCTGTAGATCTCCCCCTTGTGAATCCGAACTGCTTGTCATGTAATATTTTATTCTTGTTAAAATGTTCCAACAATTGATTTAATATAATTTTCTCGAAGATTTTGCTTAAGGCTGGTAGCACGGATATTGGCCTATAGTTTGATGCATTATTTAGGCATCCGGCTTTAAACATGGGTACAATTTTACTAGATTTCATCAAATCGGGAAATATACCGTCCGCGATGCAAGCGTTAAATATTACAGCCAAAATTGGCGCGATGTTAGTTATTATAGATTCAACGACTTTCGTCGACAATCCCCATAAGTCCTCTGTTTTTTTAACTGCTATAGTTTTAAAAGTTTTTATTATATCAGTATGTGTAACAAAACTGAATTCAAAAAAAGGTACGCGTAAATCGACATTTTTCTTTAAAAATGCTTCAGCTGCTACCGGAGACGATATAAGATGCTTAGTAGTCTCAATTGGAATATTCGTGAAAAAGTTTTCTAGGAAATTTGAGACTACAGTCTTATCTGAAACTAGTTTGTCATCTATATTTAAATTTATTCCACTGTCACTAAACCTACTATCACTAGTTTCAGCATTTATTATTTTCCATGAGGTTTTTATCTTATTATTCGACTCTTTTATTTGGTTACTAATATAAGCAACTTTTGCTTGCACACAAACCTTTTTAAATATTTTAGAATATTGTCTCACGTAGTTATGAAAAGCAATATTAGGTGTGTAGGACTTTTTGTCGTAAAGTTCATATAAGATATCTCTACTGCATCTTATTCCCTTAGTTGCCCATGCACTAAACGTTAACTTAGGTTTTAAATTTATTTTATTAACTTTGCAAGCTTTTTGAAACTCGTTACAAATGGCATTAAATAAGGTTCGGTACTGTTCATTGGGATTAACATAATCCGTCTTTAAATTTTGGAGTTTAGAATTTAGATTTTTACAAAAACAATCTAGGCTTTTTTTTGATAAATTTCTACAGTGTATTATTTTGTGCCCCTTAACTGATTTACACTGTAACTTAACAATTTGGCACTTATGATCCGAACGAATTCCACTAATTAGACTACTATTGCTTATTTTAAAATTGGTTATAATATTATCTATACACGTGGCCGAGGTGGGTGTCACTCTAGTCGGCTCAAAAAACAAAAAGCTTAAGTTAAATGACTTAAACAAGGATATAAAGTTACGTTTATCTGTGGTATCTATCAGAATGTCTATATTAAAATCACCACAAACTAATATCTTTTTATTCATTTTTACTTTCCTAAGAGCATCCTCCATTATTAAAAGAAATTGAGATATATTAGAAGGAGGCCTATATACACATAAAATGACAAACTCCTCCATTTCTGCACACGCGAGCTCACATACTCGTTCAACAGAGAGGTCGCAAATATCAAATCGCTCTTTACACTTTAGGTGTTGTTTTATCATAATTAACGAGCCCCCACCTTCTGCTGACACTCTATGGAACGAACTGGCTACTTTAAAATTATTGACACTAAATATCATTTTATCTGCCTTCAGCCAGGTTTCTGTTAAGCACAGAATATCAACATTATATTTCTCTGTGAATAATTCAACATCTAAGATTTTGCCAGAGAAGTGATTAATATTTTGATGTGTAAGTATTAAATAATTACTACCCTTCTCTGTTGTCAGTCACTTAAGTTTAAATAAATGTTTTGGTTCGCCACCTTATTATTAGTACTATTACTAACTATGGTGGAGGTAATTGAAGACTTCGTCATACTGCTTATGACTGACTGAATATTATAAGCTACTAGCGTAGCAATTTGTCGTTTATATTTCAAAGGCAGATACACAGTATCGCCAGTCAATTTTAACCTACCAACAAAATTATTGGTGTCAAAAAATATAAATTTGTCACTATACTGACTTACTAATAAGTGCATATGCATATTTAGCATGTGAATAAAATTGTTTTGTTTTTCTGATAAGTGTTCAAGATAGGGAAATGCACACAATATTATCTTACCACAGTTTAGTTTGAGCATCAAGGCAACACTGTCTGAGATGTCTGCTTTCTTAACATTTAGACTATTACCTACAAGTAATGTTATATTGGTAAATGGATTAAACTGTTTTTTCACAAGTGATGCTACTATTTGTTTATAAGTTGAGCCTGACATACAATTATTATATGCGGAATGACCCAGGCTGTTGCTTAATAAACCCCCAAGACCTTTGCCTGTGCTATCTGAATACATGGTAGTCTGATAACAGTTTGTTTTATTTGTATTTGTACTGATATCCATGTCTATTAAATCACTTATATAATGAGAGGGACTCCCTGTCAACATTGTAGAACTATCACCCAGATAACTAGCCTGAGGCTGTACCTCTGGTGTCTCTGGGGGAGATATTTTACTCTCGGACCCACACAAGGGGTTGCTGGTCAAGGAGTCCACTCTGTCTGAATTATTATTACACATAATAACAAGCTGACGCTGTTCCCCCATGTGACAGTGACATAATCTCTTTGCTCCGTCTCTACGTTCTGGTTTAGATATGACATCGTTTTTAGAGAAAAGTATAAAAAGAGTAATCTCTTACTCGCTTATTATGTGCTTTGCGGTCTCCTTATAAACTTTTGAATTCTGACCATGAATATCTGAATATTCTTTGATTTTCCTCAGCATTGGTTTTTTAATTATATGCAACCCTAACATTACTCCAGCGTCGTGGGTGCAGTTTCATTTCGGCCGAATGAAATCCACTGCTGGACACAGGCCTCCCCCAAAGATCACCACAATGACCGGTATGGGTGTGTTGTGGGCTCATTGGGGGGTTTTGCCATAATCGCCATGCTTGGCAGACGGGTTGGCGATCGCAGTTGAGCTGTGAGAATGTACTCGAAGGACGCTGCTGCCCATCCTCGGACTAATCCGTTAGTCGACTTTTACGATACCCACGGGAGCAGATGGGGTGGTGGTATTCTGAGCCGGCACCACACGGTTTACGGGTGCAGTTTACAGATATAAATCTCATGTGAACAAGCACCCAAATGTGGGAGGGCGAGTAAGCCTTAGCAATCACTATCAACTATAAACGTCCGCAACAACAGAGGAGTCGCACTACTGCACACACTACGCACACTAGGATTTCTCCTGTGTCGAGGGTGCGTTTACAGACATAAATTCCACACACAATATACCCAGACCCGGAACTACTACCTGCAGATCATACAAATATTTGTTCCGTGCGGGAATCGAACCCGCGACCCGGACCGCAACAGCCGACTGTGTCAGCCACTGCACCAACCGTGCCGTCAATCTTTGGTTGACATACACATTTTACTTGAAGTATGTCCGTTTACCATGCACAATTTTCTACTTCTCGCCGATTGTACATATATTTCGAATTTTATTCGAATTTTATTCATGAGGTCAAAGAACTCTTCTTGCGAAATAATCTGACTATTTCCCCCAAATGCGAAAGAATATAAAAGTACATATCTACACATATACGAGGAAAAAACTAAGGAATCAAATAGGTTAATCCGATATATTTACAAGTTTAGTTTTTATCGGCTATGTCATTGACCCATCTGGCATGTGTCCAAAACACTAAAATGTCACGCGTGTAGTTAAGGGAAAAAAATCTTTGTGTCGTACCGCTTTGTCGTCGATTAAACATCGACATTTAGATGCGCCAAAATATATTATTCAACTTTATCAGCATTTAAATTGACGACAAAAATCGAGAAGGATTTTTTTCATTGGTTTGAACACAAAGCTTCTTTATTGACTTCATATATACATTTTTAGTTGTAGCTGTTGTTGTGTTATTGCGTCTCTTCAAAAGTTTTATAGTTATCCTGCATATTGGAGGTGTGTTCAAGAAAGGATGTGTGCAGGGTGCTTCGGCATCCAGTACAAGTAAGTACAGTATATAAAGTATTACTCGTATGAATGTGACTTTACAATATACTTATAATCTTCACACTCGGCGAGTGTAAACGTCAAGGTAGTATTTATTTATCATTTACTTAGATCAAGCTTCATCATATCAGCCATTTATACGTCCACTACTGAACAAAGGCCTCCCCCAAAGATTTCCACAATTGTGTCGTCACTTTGGGGGGTATTTACCAATACTCACCACGATTGGTAGGCGGGTTGGTGAGTGCAGTATATGTACTGTTCCACAGAAGGGACGCTGCTGCCCGTCCCTCAGGTTTACAGTACCTTACGACACGTCGGCTTTTACGACATCCAACGGGAGGAGATGGAGTAGTGCTGTATTCTTAATCCGGACACCACACGGAAAGTGAAGAAAGATCAAGCTTGTTGATTTTAAATTGAAATTCCTACTAATAATTTACCTAGATCAAGCTAGTTTATTTTAAATTGTAATTTCTACTAATACCACACATTGGAAAGTTAGTTTCATCTAATTGTTACAACTATACTGTTCCATTTGTGTCGTAAAAGGCGACTAAGGGTAGATATCTAGAGGATGAGCAGCAGCACCCTTCTGTGTGTTAATAACATTCTGCGATCACCAGTCCGCCTGCTAAGCATGGTGATGGCGATAGCCCCTATGAAGGTTTATTGTAGTTATCATTGGGAGGCTCATGTTTAGCAGTAGACGTTAAGAGACTGTTGTGCCTGTGTTAACACTGTAGAACTAATATTTTTTTTTTTTTTTTTTTTTTATTTATTTGGTATTAATAAACTATATCTATACATAATTATCACCACGGAAATTAATCCAATTGCTGGTTTATACAGCCCGTGGCGCAGCCGCTGTTACAATCAATTTTTTACAGTATAAATTAAATTACCTGGCTAGGTGACAACATTTAGATGAATAGTATTTTTTTACTACATATTTTACATTTTTTGTATTATTACAAGTAGAATACATTTCTTGTAGGTCTTTGGGTAAATCATTTACAATTTTAGGTAACAAATATTGCCACATTCTGGTACCATGTGTATTACGATACTCAGGCATATCATAAGTACTTAAGTAGGTTAGGTGCCTCAGTTGGTCAGGTCTAACAGACTTAACAAGCTCATGTCTATTTGAGTACTCATCCACTAGTATTGACATGTTAAACTTGTCAAAAACATTTAATATTTTACAATGTTGGAATAAACTTTCATCATTTACTAAGTTCAGTTTGTGGCGAATTTTTTCTGGTACAATTATTTTTATTAAACGAGACTGTAATATATAAATTTTCATTAAATATGTTTTATATGTTCTACCATAGCTACTCAAACCGTAGTTTATTATTGAGTCTGCCATAGACAAGTAAAGTATTCTGAGCGTACTTGCTGGTATTTTAAATCGTAAAATAGCCATTTTGCTAATAATTGCACGCAATTTATCTGAAATGTGCTCAATATGAGGACCCCAGTTAAATCTACGATCTATGATGAGACCGATGTAAGTGTGGCTATCAACAAACTCAATCGGCTCGCAGTTGCATGGAAGCGGGCATCGGGAACGGCGGTGTAGGCACTCGTGATCGTGCGCGATAACGACCGGCTGGTTGTTGTATTTATTATGCACTGTGCATATGTGTATAGCCTTAGTTTTTTGGGCGTTTAGTATTAAGCCGGTGTCATGCGTCCATTGGCATAATAGGTTAAAGTTAGTTTGAATAAGCCGTGTCACCTCTCCTATATCACTATGTGCTGCGATTAGGCAAGTGTCATCAGCGAACTGATAAACTGAACCTTCTTTAAATATGTGACACATATCATTTACATATAACAGGTATTCCAGGGGCCCGAGAATTGATCCCTGGGCTGTGCCAGAGGTGGTGGGGATCATATCACTCAACACGTTAGAAATCTTTACGGAAGTGAACCTATTTGTATGATAACTCTGGAACCAGTTTAGTAAGGGTCCTTGAATGCCATTTTGTACAAGTTTCCTGTACAACGTAGTAAATTGTAAAACATCGAACGCTTTGCTGAAATCAACAAATACAGCAATGACGTGTTTTTTATCGTTTAGATAAGAGTTTATTTCATTTGTAAATTTAGAAAGTAATTGGGTAGTGCTTTTTTTTTTTTGAAAACCAAATTGGTGACTATTTATAATATTATTTTTTTGTATGTAGTTATTGATTTGATTACTTAAAAATCGTTCTATTATTTTATCTATGCATGATAATATTGTAATCGGTCTGTAGTTGTTGATTTCAGCATAGCCGCCTTTTTTATGTATGGGCCTGATAATACCGACTTTGAGTATATCTGGATATGTTCTGGTTTCGATACACTTGTTTATTAAGTGTTTCAGTATTGGAATTAGTTGAGGAGCTAACAATTTAATATCTTTTACACAAATGCTATCTATTCCAGGACTTTTTTTGGAGTTCATTTGCTTCATAATAGACCGCACGTCGTTATCAGTAGCCTTAACTAGTCGAATACAACGGTCAGGATGCCTTTCGTAGATCCGTGGGTCGAGTAGCCGGGTTCCGCATGCCGTAAAATTAAGTTTTTGAATATTATCATCAAAACCATATGCGAATTTGTTTGACAATTCATTCGGGGGTATCCCAAAAGCTTTAAGCAAAATATCATCAATCTTTTTGGTTATTTTGCCGCAAAGTGTATTTACAATTTGCCATACTTTTATTGGATTTCTAAAGTTTATTAAAATGTCTTGTTTTATTTTTGTATTCTTTGCCCTACTCAATACTTTATTTGTTTTGTTCCTATATTTATTATAAGTTAGTCTATTTAATTTGTTATTTTCATCTGCCTTCCACACTTTGAAAAGCTCATCTCTTCTTAATATCATGTTGTTGATTTTGCTATCAACCCATGGGCAATTCATTACCCTATAATTAGTTTCTCTTAATTTAACATAATAGCTACATTTGTTATATAGTTTTCTAAATTTATCGGTTATGAAGAATATAATATCACAAGGATCATGGTAAGACAGGGCAGTGTTCCAGTTAACGTTACGTAATTCATGTAAGGCCTTATTGTTATCCAATTTAAGAATTGATTTGGGATGCCCGCTTGATACAGTCGAAGAATTATCGAGGAGCGCGCACGCGATTATGTAGTGATCAGCAAGCGCGGTGCTTATAACTGCCGTGTGAACGGAGCGGCACCCGACACTCTTTACAAATATATGGTCTATGCAACTACTAGTAATTCTATCCCCTCTCAATTCTACTCTAGTACATGCTTTTACTCCACAAACAAAACCTGCCTCGCTAAGACAGTTTAAATAGTTCGTACGGGTATGTGTCTTGTTATTTAGGTCAATATTTATATCACCCATATATATAAAATTATTACACTTACTATACAAGTTAAATACTTTAGAAAGCTCTTGAATAAAACTAGTTTTAGATTGATCTGGCGGTCTATATACTATGCATATAAATATTCGATAGTGTTCATTCACCTTTATTTCACCCATAATACATTCCATGTTATGTGTATTTGTTTTGAAATTGTGGAACGATAAACTGTTGTGAATGTACAATAAAATACCTCCCCCTGATCTTTTTTTCCTTAGTAAATGAATCATGTTATATCCATTCATTTCAAATAAAGTTTGACAGCCATCTTTAATATTAACTTCAGTTAGTGCTATTACGTGAATCAACTGTTTGCTACTTGTTACTATATGTTCAAGGTATGCAAAGTTTTTTAATACAGATCTAATATTGACATGAAAAAATAATAGTGGAGTACTGTTTCCAAAGAAATCTATAAAATCGTTCCATGTATAACAATTTTGCTCTAATAAATTATTCGTATCAATATAATTAGCCATTTGTATATCATAAAGGAATTGATAGTTTCAATGACAAAAATAAAGATAAGGTAGGTGGGTACCTAATTTATTTATTATTGCTGTCATTTTTTTTTACCCCACTTTTGGCATCTTGAGCGAGTATGTCGATATCCTTTTGCGTTCTGACGACCGAGGTTTTACTATTCTGGCTCTCATCCATCCGTACGAGTATTCGACCTTTGTTACACCAGACGAACTTGTAAAAGCCGGGTTTCTTAAGGTCTTCCTTAGTCTTCCAAAGTAGATGAGAAAATGTCGGGGTGAGAGCTTCTCTAATATAAACCTTATTTTCGCCACTGCATCCGCAGTCTTTGGCGGTCAATGGTGATTGCTTGGCAGCTTGTATCCATTGATCCCTACAACCATCACGCAAAATCACGCCCATGGTCAGTGACACACTGTTTTTAAGCTTTTGGTTTTTCTTTTTACGAAATACCTTCACAATATCATCTGACCGTTGCTTTAATTTTGTGCATATGATATTGGCAATTTCATGTGTCTTCTCATTTTCCTTTTCTTCTATTCCATATATTTCTAGGTCGTTACGAAGCTGACTTTGCTCCAGCATATTCACCCGTTGTTCAAGAGCTTCATTGCACAAGATGAGGTTCTGGTTGGTGTTCTCAAGGTGTTTAATTTTACCTTGGAACGCCGTTATCTTAGCATTAAATTCGTCAATCATATCAGAGTAGTCTGAAAGTGAGCTCTGTAATTCCTCACGGATAATGACGTTCACCTCCTTCCTTATCTGTGATAAGACATCTTGAAGTTTATGCTGGCCTCTTTCATGCTCAATGTCGGAGCTATCAGAGTCATCCGCGGCTCCTATAATAATGGAATTCCTTTTTGGCTTGCTTTTGCATTTACCACATATCCAGTCCAATGAATCGGTTGCATTTAGTGCTGCAAGTTGATCCCGCGATATACCTGTACAGGTAGCATGTAGCCACAATTCACACTTGTTACACTGCAATCCTGGGCTTTTTTTAGTAACTACTTTCGAGCACTTCGTACACTTCGCCATTATAGCATCGACGAAATGCCGTATTATTTACTCAATTGTACTATAGCGCGTAGGATACCGGAGCGAACGACGTGCACTCAAGACGGTTAGCGCAATATAGCGCTGATCATCATATCAGCTAAAAGATGTCCACTGCTGAACAAAGGTCTCCCTCATAGATCACCAAAACGACCGATATCAGTGTGTTGTGTGCTCATCGGGGGGTTTTTGCCATAATCGCCACGCTTGGCAGGCGGGTGGGCGATCGCAGTTGAGTTGGTAATGTATTCGAAGGACGCTGCTGCCAATCCTCTGTCTAATCCCTTAGTCGGCTAATACGACACCTGTGGGATGAGATGGGTTAGTGCTATTCGTAGCCGGCACCACACGGCACCGGTTACATGCCGTAAATCGTCATTATGGCTGGTATTTGCCTGTACTCACCGCGCTTGGCGGGCGAGTTGGTGAGCGCATTATGGCTATTGTTCCCCAAAACGGATGCTGCTATCCAACCCTCTGGTTAAGAGTCCGTTACTCGCATTATACGACATTCACAGGAGGAGACGGAGTAGTGCTATACCCTTAATCCTGAAACCACACGGACATTCCAGCGCTCACATTCCAGAAAAGACAAAGGGTACCATTTCATCACAATTTAATAAGATTAGTGGGAAACAGTCGCGCGCAAAACTGATGCAAATAAAAGTTAGGTTCTGAAATAGGAAACAATGTAGTAACGCCAATTATCTACTTAATTAAATCGTCTAAACAAATTTACACCAACCACCTAATTCTACTGAATTGATCGCCAGCTTAACTTCAATTAAACCAAACTATCGTTTTAGTCCGACAACAGTTTAATCGCCGCTTAATAATGAATGGGTTTTTATAAGTGTATATCTGATCAACACCATTAAACTGGCTTTGACGATCTATTCGGATCGGAAAGAGCTTTCTCCGTTAGGCCCTCTACGGGTTCTGTCCCCGCTTGGTACAAATATGAATTCGTAAGGTGTAATCGGGTAGGTAAGGTATGTTCAGGGCCTGGGTTTTTGGAATGTGAGATCTGAATATGTAGGTAAACGTAATTACAATAACTAAAATAAAATAAAAAATACTTGACGACATATAAGTATATGGTTGGCGCGGTGGCTAAGCGACTGACTTATGCGTGTTTCGAGTCGCGGGTTTGAATTCTATACAGAAACAATTTTTCTATGGCCTACAAGTCGTTTATCCGTATGCTTCTAGACTGCTTGCGAACTTGGGATCGTCGAAAATCATAACTGCACGTCTTTGGGCCGAATCAAAAGATCCAAGCTTGTATCTAGGCGCTCCTGCCCATATCCCTACAGCAGGTTTGAACCTAACCTATTGAAATGATTGTGAATCCACCTTTTCACACAAGGTTAGCCACAGTTCAATTCAACTCGATTGTGAATCCACCCCTAATGAGTAATTAGTTACCTCGGAGTAGTTACAAGTAATACTAGTAAAGAGCCTGCATAGCTAGTAATCTGACAAACAACAACAAACGCTTGTTATACAATAACCTACATAAAAAAAAACAAGTAAATCACAATTTATACTCAAAACATTCCCGAGGCTGATATTCCAACGGCCGGATAACAATCTCCAAGCAAATGTTCGCAGTCATAGTACTACGTTATGTTTTGTAATCTTGTCCGAATGCCTCGGTGTAAGTCGTGAGAGCGACGCGTGGGGGACTATTATGTTGCAAGGAAGTATATTATGGATAATGTGTTGGTAATTTAGATCGAGATTCTTTTACTTCGCCGGGTGTGAGGTACTTACTAATTATATGTTCCAAAGGCTTTGTTTGGCTGGAACTGGAAGTTACTTCAAGGAGATTTTGACTAAACAGGAACCTGCAAGTCCTAAAGTTATCCAAGTTTTTGGGTATCTATAGAGCCCATAAATATCACATCAACCGGTAACAGTTTACCGCTGAATTTAGTTCTGTAGACCACTGCGCGGTCATTGAGCGTTGTGAGGATGTATTGCCATCCTTGATTTGTGATCGCAAAAGGTACGTTATTATTAGCGCACAGGAGGATTAACAGTAGGACCATGCTGGTCATGTCCTGATATAATACTTTAGTCACCTTTACAAGCATCACAACAAGAGACGAGGGCTTTTTTTTTGCTAAATATCGGTACCGCTATTTGTAGCTTTGGCCTCCCCCAAAGATCACCTCAACGACCGATATGGGTGTGTTGTGGGCTCGTTGGGGGGTTTTGCTATAATCGTTACGCTTGGCAGACGGGTTGGCGATCACAGTTGTGTTGTTAATGTACTCGAAGGTCGCTGCTGCCCATCCTTCGATTAATCCCTTAGTCGACTTTTACGACACCCCCGGGAGGAGATGGGGTGGTAGTATTCTGAAACGGCACCACACGGCTTTCTTTAGTAATTAAATAATGTTATTGTTCTAGATTTAATCAAGTTCAGAATGAATTGTTCTAAGAAATGATCATTTAACGCTCAAATTACATCTCAACATAATGCAAATAAGCCAAAAGTAATTCGTAGTAAGTAAAGTGTGTTGCCATTATTGTTACTTCCTTACATATTGTAATCAGCTTGAATGTGTGTTTGTTGATACTATGGAAATCTTCAGCATACATTTTCCCCGTTTGCTTCAGTGTTACGAACCGCTTGCATTTTCAAACAAAATATCTTCAGTAAAACTATTCTGTTAGAGAGGGTATACAAAGCCAAGGGCTGCAAAAAGGGTTGAGTATTATTTTAATGCCTATCAATAAAAGATAAAAATGACGATCATCATTCATCATTTCGGCCGAACGAAGTCCACTGCTGGACACAGGCCTCCCCCAAAGATCACCACAACCACCGATACGGATGTGTTGTGGGCTCATTGGGGGGTTTTGCCATTTATTCCACACATCACAAAGTACAACTTAGCTTAGCTTAATCTTCATCATCTGAACTGTCGCTGTCGTCAGAACCGCTGTCCGAGCCGGACTCGTAATCGTCCGAGTCGGACCCGAGCCATTTCGGGAGCGACGGCTGCTCTACAACCGTCTTCCACTCGTTGAGTTTATGTAAATCTAAACTGTACATATCTGAGAGATAGAACTGTTTATCCTCTTTTTCGAGCACGCCCCCGTACACGTAGAGCGTCGAGCGCTGCACAGCCATCATGGCCGACATGCGGGCCCCCGGGCCGGCGTGGGGGGACTGCCCCGCGGCTCCGGGGGCCCCGGGGGCTACGGCAGGGGCTGGCGCACCGCCCAGCTTCATGGTGAATATTTCGTCCATTACCACTGTAACAGCCTCCTCCTTAGCCTCCATGGGTTCATCCGGCGTCGCTTGCGCTGTATTCTGCTCTGCCCGCAGCGTCACTTTGTGCCACTTGCCGGTTTCTAAGTCGAGCAGTTGAAGGTCGTCGCTCATCTCACCTTGGAGATCCTCTTCAGTTTCTTCTACGTCGCTGACTCCGCCGAAGACGTACGCCCTATTGCTGTGCACGTTGGCATGACGAACATTGAATCGAAATGACGATATTAAGACTGAATATAGTTTTTTAGTATAAGCCGTTTATTTTTGTTGACTTCTCGGAAGTTGACGCATTTTCTGATGTTTTTACACCAAAATCGAACAAAAATTGCTTCTAACAAGGTCTACTACTACTTGTTAACAAACTCAGAACCGAGGAAACCTATAACGTGGAACACTTCAAATAAATGGAAGTTATTGAGACATTCAATATTGTGCAGTTTGTTCTGTCGCTTCACTGATTTTGTTAAGAGTTTATACAAAGTTTACACGTCGTCGTCCAATCTGTAAAGTGAAGTTGAGATTTTGTTCAAAGGAAACTTATAAAGTGTTGAATCTACGGAGTATTTTTTGTATTGGGTAGTCAGAAGATCAATTTTTTTCGTGAGCACCATTGTAGCTTTAAGACAAAATATTCCGTAATATTTTTTTTATACCGAGCATATCATTCATCTAGTGGTAAGTCACGCTTCATCATACAACATCCACTACTGAACAAAGGCCTCCCCCATAGATTTCCACAACTGTGTGTTCATATTGGGGGGATTTTGAAAGTACTCACCACGCTTGGCAGGCGGGTTGGTAAGTGCAGAATGGCTACTGTTCCACAGAAAGGACGCTGCTGCCCATCCCTCTGGTTTAGAGTCCCTTAGTCGCCTTTTACGACCTGAACGGGAGGAGATGGAGTAGTGCTATATTCTTAATCCGGACACCACACGGATATGACACTACACGGTCACATTTGCCCATAACAATTGTGACACTACCAATTCAAGTACGTTATTGCATCACACTGCTCGTCACCTCGAGACATTCAGTTTTTAGTCTCCTATGCTCATTAATTCCACTAGCTGCAAAGCCATCAAATTCGTAACATAATGTTTAAAATTTAAACAGTACAGTTTGGCAGCGAAAGCTCTGACTGCGGGGGTACTTAACTAGCCGGACTCTTGCAATAAGATACCTTTTTTTTGGTCGGCCGGTGAAAATTCGTCATGTATTTCTTCTTTCTTCTGGGTACTGGCATGCCAGAGTAAGTACATGCCAGTAGTCACTGAAACACTGTGATATTTTGGATGAGAAAATATTGTGCAGGTTCCCGAACACTGCCCAGCCGAGTCGGATTCGACGATTGATCTCTTTCTCGAAGTGGCAGCGGGCGGGGCACATTTCTTGTCACTTTTTGGCCCCAAAGACTATCCGCCATTGGAGCTCGAGTGGCGACCTCATACTGAAAGACTCAGCGTGGCTAGACGGGTATAGGCTATAGGGGTATAAGATGACCGATGACCTGGAGAAGTTCCGGAAACCGTTGGATGCGAGTAGTGTAGGACCTGTCATTGTGGCAATTTTGGAAAGGCCTACGTTCAGTGGACGTGTTTCGGATGAAATGTTGATGATGCTGATGAAAGTCAGTGGTGTTTTAAAGTAACTTAGTACAAGTACGAGTTCTCCAACGCGTTTAAAAGGTTCTGGTTCTCTCGGTATCTCTGGTTTTATAAGCACGAATATTCCAGGAGTTTCCGATTCGATACTCAACAATAACTTACATACTAAGTCTATATTCGTGCGTATATGTTAAGATTACCGTCCGCTTTAAGTTCGGTTTACTTGCGAAATTTGTATTCTGCTTAGTTTGCATTGGTTTAGAACATAGACTCTCTGTAGTGAATGGAGATATCCGAAATCATAGAAATACGAGACATAGGTATACAAAGGAAAAGCTTTAATATGCTCAATCGATTAAATTGTATAGATTTTGCTGTTTGTTTATCATAGAGAAACCTATTTTGGTGTGTATAGGTTTTAGTGAAGTGTTTGTTAACTCTACTAGAGATAGACTCTTCTAAACACACAAACAAGTGTAAAAACGACGAAGTTTTTAGACCAGATTGAATATAATATTAGTGAAAAATCAGCACATACATTTATATTAGGGGCATTTATAATTTTAGCCGAATAAAGTCCACCGCAGGATGCAAGCCTTCCCCAAAGATCGCCACAATGACCCGCTTGGGTGTTTAGTGTGCTCTCTAACGTTGCCTTTTTTATACATGGTTAGAAGTTATATCGTGTGTTGCCGGCTAAGAATAGCATGATCCCGTCACATCACGTGGATGTCATTAAAGGCAACAATGACATAAGTAAAGAGGATGAGCGGCAGCGTCCTTCGAGTACATTAATCTACAACTCAACCGATGGTAATACCGCCTGCTAAGCGTAGCGATTATGGCAAACCATCCCAATAAGCATTCAACACAAACAGACCGGTCATTGTAGCGATATTTGGGATAGGCATATATCCAGCAGTGGACTTTTTTACCTGAAATACTAGAAGTTACATACGGTTGTACTCAATTGCATGTGCTCTATTAGCTTCGAACTTGATTGAAACTCCATCATCTTTATTCATCCAAGAAATCTTCTTTGGACACAGGTGATAGTGATGCAATATCAAAATGCTCTCATATTAATCTTATATTTCTCCTATTATACAATGTACTTTGCAGAACAAATGGTTTTTATAGCCTTAGTTAAATCTAGTACTGATCGAAATCAAAAGTTTTAATTGGTGATTGTCCAGCTTGCAGAAGTCTGTTCATAATTAAATTTCTTAACCACCTGCGCTGATTACGAACCCAATTTAAAATGGGTGCTCAATTTTTTCTTAGCTACAGCTCCGGTAAGCTGAACTATTACTTAATTCACTGAACTGTATCTAATTACTTATGAAATAATCACTTGATTTAGATCTATGTGTATTTGAGTTTTTGTATACGCACCTACGTTTTGGAACGCACTTTTCCCAGACCCGGAACAAACCTGCAGATCGTACAAATATTTATTCTGTGCGGGAATCGAAACCGCGACCCGGAGCGCAACAGTCGACTGTATCAACCACTGCACCAACTGTGTTGTGCTGTGTTGGTTTATACTAAATTATTCATGTTTGACGTGACTGGCCTGGCTTTTGTAAATCTGATCATCTAAGCTTGCTAATATTAATAAAACGTTTTTTTTTTGTTACTACTAAAGATAGATCATATCTTAAGCTGTATGAATCACATTTCCTTTGCCTTACCGACAATTTGGCATTACCGTATTACACTAAAATAAATTCATTCGTTCACTTGCTTTAGTTCATTGTTTTGCGTTTATGATTTGACAAGCTGGGACCCGCGGTTTCACACATGGTTTAATAAAATAATAAAATGGATCATTTATAAGTAATTTAGAGTACTTCGGCATAGACACTTGACATAGAGTATATTTATTGAATTTCATGGGTTTTAATTCATTTGCGCGGAAACCTAATTATTTTTCTAAAATAAAAGTAGCCTAAGTTATTCCTAATAACATCAGCTATCTGCCAGTGAAAGTCCCGTAGAAATCGGTCCAGCTGTTTCAGTGATTAGCGGGAACAAACAGACAGACAAAAAAGTAAAAATAGTTTTTTGTTGTAGGTACCGTATATACTTTCATATGCATTTAGTAATAAGCTGTTAGTTTTGCCGTGTGGTGCCGGCTCAGAATGCCACCACCCCTTCTCCTCCCATGGGTGTCGTAAAAGTCGACTAAGGGATTAGCCGGAGAATGGGCAGCAGCGTCCTTCGAGTACATTAACAACTCAACTGCGATCGCCAACCCGCCTGCCAAGCGTGGCGATTATGGCAAAACCCCCCAATGAGCGAGAACAAATCCATATCGGTGGTTGTGGTGATCTTTGGGGGAGGCCTGTGTCCAGCAGTGGACTTCACTCGGCCGAAATGATGATGTTAGTTCTATATTACAAATAGACACTTTTTTATTCTTTATATTTAAAGTTATTTGTTTAGATTACGGACTACCATTGCTAAATGTTTATTTGTTGTATATTATTATTGCTTTACAGCCGGTTGCCTGAATAATGCATCTAACGGCACGGTTGGCGCAGTGGTTGTTACAGTCGACTGCTGCGCTCTAGGTCGTGGGTTCGATTCCCGCACGGAACAAATATTTGTACGATCTGCAGGTAGTTGTTCCGGGTCTGGGTGTATTGTGTGTGGAATTCATGTCTGTAAACGCACCCACGACACAAGAGAAATCTTAGAGTGGGGCAACGTTTAAAAAAAAAAAAAAAAAAAACTAACTATAGGCCGTCCTACCAGCCTTAAGCAAAATCTTCGAAAAAAATATATTTAATCAAATGTTAGTACATTTTAACAGTAATAAGAAATTACACGCCAAACAGTTTGGATTTACAAGGGGACGATCTACAGGGGATGCTGGATCTACTCTCATTGAAACTGTATTAGGGGCTTGGGAAGATGCGCATGATGCTTTTGAACGGGTGCCGTCTGTCGGGACGGGTCAGTCATTAACTGCCACGGCAAATAAATTATTATTATGGTACGTTCCATCTTTAGACATTGACCTACATTTTTCTCGGTATATTTTTTTTTTTTTCTTGTTGGGCTTCTCGCATACGTTTCTGGGAAATGTGGTTGCTTAACCGGTCATTTGCTGGCGAAACCAAAAGAGGCCTCCAGCCAGGCTTAAATTAAATATTAAAAACTAAGCAACTTTCGCTAAGGGCGCCCCCTGCGGGACACGGACCTCGGCTTAGGGCGTTGCTGGGGATATCAAGCTATTGTTTTGGGGACAGCTGGGTCGGTATTATTTAAATTGTATTAGGGGACATTTAAAGCTACAGGCTCGGCACGGGCCGGCGCGAGCAAGAGACGGGAGGGAGAAGTGCTAACTTGAACGGGAAGGTGACGCGGCGATAGGCCCAGCATCGAGATCTCCCTGAAGCGTGGGTGGTCGTCGCCTAATTTGCAAAATAGGACGGCTTTACTTTTGATAGGGTTAACTTCGATCCGCCATTTCCTAAACCATTTACCGTAGACGTTGGCTGCGGTTTGGAGGATCTTAGTTATACTATCGGGTTCTCGGTATATGTTGTACAATCATTTTTGTATCAATCAGCATTGTAATCTCAATTATTTTAAAAGAGTATCCATGGAGTTTCTTGCCGGCTCTTCTCCATGTGATTGACTATTTGGGATCGTGCAACTTAGATTCTGACGTTTCATAAGTGCCAATATTTGGTTTATTTGTAATAAAAAACTTTGACTTTGACTTTACTACCTCTAACTACGTCAGTACTATTATGTACCCATTCTGGACCTTGACATATATCTTTCACAAAAAAGTTTTTTTTTAAAACTAATGAAATTGTTATGGTTTCCTTCGATTTGAAGAACATTTTGGTGCATAATTAATTCATTTATCTCAGGCATTTTTTGAATAGCAGATGGGCATTCCCCTTTCCTAATCATTTTAATGCAGCATGACTTAGTTTAACAAAATGTTCGCTATTGTATTTTAGATATCAAATAGCACTACCATCTTGATTCTAGTTTCAGAGAATCCCACATAAAGTAGAAAACCAAATTGATATCTAATATTGGCAGTCTGAGTGAATCATATTTTATTTATTTAAAGACTTTCCTTTGAAGTGATATAAAAAGTGAAATATTTTAAGCTCGTTACAAAGACGGTATCACCTGAGTGACCTTATGAACTTTCTAGGTTAAAGTAATTTTCTCGGCGAAGTATTAAGCTTACCGACAACGGCATCGGTCCGGACACCGTGACTATCAAGAGGGCAGTCAGCGGCAGAATGGTGCTTTTCATCGCTGGCGAGGATGGCGGCGCCAAGGCAGATAGCCTGGAACGCATAATGCGGGAGGTGCGCACCCCTATATCAGACGTGCATATTGCGCGTCCGATTAAAATGGCAGAATTGAGGGTATTGGACCTGGACGACGCCGTCACCAAAGTGGAGACCGCAGAGGCCATATATACATGTACAAAGGGTGGTTTTATCTACCTACTAATCTCAATTTACCATAACCATTATTTAAAATAAGACTGACTTATTCGTTGGTTAAATCTATTAAAATTAATATAAATGAATGCCCCGAAGATATTTAATAAAATATAGAATTTTAAAAATTCATCACCGTCATATCAGCCTAAGGACGTCGTAAATCCTTCCCCATAGATTTCAATTACGGCCGGTTACCTATATGCTGCCATGCCACCCACATCCAAGGACTCTCAGTGACCTTCACCAAGTCGTCTGACCATCCATGTGAAATTACAAATTACAATTACAATCCAACATCTTTCAAAATTCCAATTCACACAAAGTTTCGTTCTGAAAATGAGATATTGATGTCTAGTTTGCCCATGTAAATTGTAATACTTTATGTAATAAAATTATATTCATCTCATTTACTAATCTCAGGTAAGCCCGTACGACAGCAAAACAAAACGTTATATATTTACTTTGTTTTTAGTTGTCAAATTGTAAGTTTACTGTTCAAACGCACGTAACTGGCGGGTGGATAACACTTTAATATCTATTTAAATCTTTGTTTGCTTGCTTACTTAAAAGTAAAAGTAATTATGTTATTTAGTTATATTTAAATAAATAGTTTAGTTTATTATTTACATATTATATATAGGATATGTCTGATTTAGATACAAATAGTGACACTGAAAGCTTTGTATCAGCATATAGCAGTGACAGCTTTGTCAGCATTCCCTCGTTAGCTGACACGCTTGAGTCTCAATTTTCTGATGTTCTAAAGAATCTGAATGTAGTCCATATTAACGCTCAAAGTATTCCGGCTTATTACCTTGACATGCTGGCTAACCTCTGCTGTAAGAACATCTACGCTATCCTTATCTCTGAGTCATGGTTGAAACCATGTCTCCCTTCCTCTTCCTATTCCCTTCCTGGTTTTCAACTAATTAGAAACGATCGCATGGGTAGCGGTGGCGGCGGTGTTGCCATATATCTTCCCTCATATATTTATTTATTTATTTCTGTTAGGGAAACAAACAGCTTTTACATTTACCAATAATAGTTTACAATAAACAAATCTTAAGCCTATATCTCCGCAGATAAACATAAGAATATGTAATTTTAACTATTTCAAATGTTAATGTTTTAAATTAAATGTAGTTTAAGAGTTATACATTATTAAGTGTCACGGATTGAGATTGAGAGTGAAAAAAGTTATTCGATATGAGTCGTCGGAAATGGTGCGCCCTGGTTTGAAATATATCTATATGATGGTCTTTGACATATTTGTTAACATTTTTTATTGTTCGAGGAAAATAAGAATTAGAACGATAGTTTGTATCAACTGTGGAAGAGGCTAAACAAGAATGGTTTCTGAGTAATCTGTTAGGGACACATAATTTAATGTTGCATAGAAGGTCGGGTGAATCTATATTGCTGTTGGCTATATCTAATAACAGGGTTATATCTGAAGTCATCCTCCGCATATGAAGAGGAAGAATATGATGTCTCTTGCAGCGATCAATATAACTGTTATCGTGTATCTTTGTCTTAAGCTCCAAATATCTTAAAAACCTTTTCTGTATGGTCTCTATTTTGGAGATGTATACGTTATATTGGGGATTCCACACATGGCAAGCATGCTCTAGAATACTTCTGACAAAAGAACAATACAAAATTTTAAGAGTCTTTATGTTTTTGAAATGGGTACCAGACCTAATGATGAATCCGAGTGCTCTAGAAGCCTTCTTTACAATGGATTCTATGTGATTGTCAAATAGTAATTTGGAATCGTGTATTACTCCAAGATCTCTGATATGATTGACTCTTGCCAAATTTTTACGTTTAAGCATATAATTAAAAATTATTGGATTACGTTTTCTGGTAAAAGTGATCGAGTAACACTTCGAAACATTTAGTTCCAGGTTATTAGCAGCACAATATTGTTCTAGTCGAGAGAGGTCCTCTTGTAATAATAGGCAGTCACTAAGATTATTTATTTGTTTTAATACTTTCATGTCATCGGCATATAAAAGAAATTTAGAATGTAGAAAGCACTTCCTAATATCATTTATAAAAATTGTGAATAAAAGGGGTCCGGTTAGAGAGCCTTGAGGCACCCCTGACGGGATGTGAACCCAGTCAGATTGAAATCCATTAACAGCAACAGCCTGTGTGCGATTGTCTAGGTATGACTCAAACCATTTAAGTAGGTTTCCATATACTCCTGCTAGTTGCAATTTGGAAAGAAGTATTATATGATGTATACGATCGAAGGCCTTGCTGTAGTCAGTAAATATTACATCAACATGCCCACCAGCATCCATACCTGAAGTAATAAAGTCATTGGACAAAATAAGATTGGTAACTGTGGAGCGTTTCTTAAGAAATCCATACTGTTCATTTAAAAATGAATGC
This sequence comes from Diloba caeruleocephala, assembly GCA_947459985.1. Lineage (NCBI taxonomy): Eukaryota > Metazoa > Arthropoda > Insecta > Lepidoptera > Noctuidae > Diloba > Diloba caeruleocephala. Next base: position 8,261,682 of record OX381617.1, on the reverse strand, counting down.
GAAAGGGCTGCGTAAACTTGCCTGTGGATAATTTTTTCAAATATCTTTACAAAAATACATAACTTAGAGATAGGTCTGTAATTTGAGACATAATTTCGGTCACCCTTTTTAAATATTGGTGTCACAAAGGCTGACTTCCAAATATTCGGAACTGTACCTTCAGCAATAGAGCGCTTATATAGGATGGTGAGAGGAGTAACAAGACTATGAGAACATTTGACGACGAGAATTGGCGGAAGTCCGTCAGGTCCAGCTCCTTTGCTAAGATCCAGTGACTTAAGTAACATAAACAACTCTTCGATGTTTATATCAATACTGGAGATGGTATTATTTGAATTATATAAGTGAGACAAATCCATGTTATTGACCACAGAGTCCGTGGGTAAATATGTGGACTGGAAGTATGTCATGAATAAGTTACAGACTGCTTGCCCACTATCTGCGGTAGAACTATCATAATGCATAGTCGACGGTAGTTTGTTATCCCCACCTCTGGTAGATTTAATGAAAGACCAAAAAGCCTTTGGTTTGTTATCAGAAATACTTTTTTCAATTTTGTTTATATACGCGAGATAATATTCATTTTCTAAAACTTTGGCCCTGGATCTAAGCAAAGAGTAAGTTCGATAATCTTCAAGGTTACCATATACTTTATACTTATCAAAAATCTTTCGTTTTTCATTTAAAACTTTTTTAAGTGATGGGCCATACCATGGCGGGTATTTATTTTTTTCCGATACTATTCTAGAAGGTATATACTTATCCCTGAATTCAAACAAAATTCTATAAAAAATTTCAACGGCAGACTTTAGCGGACAATTATGAAGTTTCTCCGACCATGCAATATTCCTTTTTCGATCATTGATATGTCAATACAGCCACCCCCGCAAAATGCTGGTGAGCATCTCTTTTTAGAAGTTAACCTAAATCATACCAAAATTCTTCTTGGAGTTTACTACAGCCCTTCGTCTCACGTAGACTACTTTTCCTCTTTCGAGACAATCTTAGAAAAAGTCTCCCATGATGATGCTGTGACTGTAAGATGGTGTAAGCACCATCTTACAGTCACAGCATCATCATGGGAGACTTCAATACTTGCTTATTGAAACAAGATTCTCGTTCCTATACCCTTTAATCTGTATTGCAATCCTCGAATTTATCTATTCTTCCTTTAGGTGCCACACATCATTTTCCTAACTGTAATCCTTCACTTGCCGTGTGGTGCCGGCTCAGAATGCCACCACCCCATGTCCTCCCATGGGTGTCGTAAAAGTCGACTAAGGGATTAGCCGGAGGATGGGCAGCAGCGTCCTTCGAGTACATTACCAACTCAACTGCGATCGCCAACCCGTCTGCCAAGCGTGGCGATTATGGCAAAACCCCTCAATGAGCCCAAACACATCCATATCGGTCGTTGTGGACATCTTTGTGGGAGGCCTGTGTCCAGCAGTGGACTTCATTCGGCCGAAATGATGAATCCTTCACTCTTGGATCTTATCTTTGTTGCTCCTACCTAACATGTATCTAAGCATGGACAATGTTCAGCCGATATGTTCTCCTACCATGACCTTTTATTCCTGTCGTGCAAAATTCGGCCTCCAAAGGCCAAACCCAAAACTCTACTGCTTCGTAATTTTGGTGGTATGGACATAGATGGTCTTCGCGCGGATGCCAGCGACATTGATTGGGCTCCTCTCGTCACCGCTACGTCGATTGATGTTAAAATTCGCCTCTTTACAGATAACCTGGTCAAGCTTTATGTATAGCTCACGTATAGGAGCACGTGCAGTAAAATGAAACACCTCCCAGCACCGTGGTTGACTGATGACATTAGAAGCATCATGCATAAGAAGACATTAGCTAAAACCAAGCATAAATATCGACCCGGACCGCGTAACTGGGACAATTATATTGTTGCTCGAAATCGCTGTAATAGGGTGTATAGGGACGCACTACGCCACTACATTCATGATTCTGTAGAAAAAGGATCAGAAAACCCAGCTAAAGTCTGGAAATGTCTCAGATCTATGGGAGTTGGAAAGCAGAGACAATTTGACACCCCTAAAGACTTGGACCTCGATTTACTAAATCAACATTTCTCGTTTTCATCCCAATGCACCGGGACTTTGAAAGCGTCCACAGCAAGTCATCTTTCAACTCTTTCGACTCCCGATTATCCAGCTTTTGTTTTCAGTCATTTCACCGTTTGTGATGTTAAGAAGAGCATAGTTTCAATCTCATCCAACGCAATTGGTAGTTATTGCTTAAGTCGAAAAATGATACTTCTTATCCATGAAGAAATACTACCAGTCCTTTCTTATATCCTTAACTATTCCATATCCTCCGGTGGCTTTCCATCTTTATGGAAAGACGCCCAAATTATTCCTCTACCCAAAAAATCAAATTCAACTGCTTTCTCAGAGTACCGTCCAATATCCATTCTTCCTTTTCTTTCCAAAATCCTTGAACGTCTTGTCCACAACCAGCTTAGTGCTTTTTGTAAGAACAGACTCCTCAATCCTCTCCAATCTGGCTTTCGTCCTGGTCATAGTACCACTACAGCCCTAGTTAACATCACAGATGACATAAGGTCGGGTAAGGAAAGTGGGCACGTTACAGTTATTTGCTTACTGGATTTTAGCAATGCATTCAACACCGTCGATTTCGACATCCTACTTGCCATACTTAGCTCGCTTAACATATCTCCAACGGTGATTGAATGGTTTCGATGTTACCTATCTGGCCACCGGCAACGTATATGCATAGAAGAGAAATCCTCTTCTTGGTGCAATACTTATGTTGGCGTACCTCGGGGTGGCGTTTTATCTCCTCTACTCTTCGCTATATTTATTAATTCCATTTCTTCTAGACTTCTTTCATCCCACCACCTCTATGCAGACGATTTGCAAATCTACAAGCAGGCTTCACCTACAGAATTGCCAGATGAGATTGCCATCATCAACAGGGATTTAGCTTCATTTAGCGAATGAAGTAAAGCATATGGACTCAAGGTTAGTCCTATAAAGACTCAGGTTACTGTTGTCGGCAGCCCCAGGTTGACTACTAGAATTGACTGGGTGCGGATTCCGGCAATAAGTTTCGACGGGACTATCATACTCATAAGTGAAAAAGTCAAGAATTTGGGGATTCTTATAGACAAAAATCTTTCCTGGGTCCTCAGCTTCAGGAAGTGAGCCGTAAATTGTTCGCGTCAGCCGGGTTACTGAGAAGATTACGAAACTTCCTGCCTACTGCCACTAAAATTGCGCTAGCCCAGTCCCTTTTATTACCCATCCTTGACTATGCCGATATGAGTTACCTTGATCTAACTGAGGCTCAACTCAATAAACTAGAGCGACTTCAAAATTTATGTATAAGGTTCATATTTGGCTTGCGTAAATATGACCATGTATCAGAATTTCGCATAAAGCTCAAGTGGCTTCCAATTCGCTTGTGCAGGAATTCTCATATATTATCTATACTTTACAGTGTTCTGTTTAATCCCTCAACCCCCTCTTATCTTAAAGAACGTTTTCAGTTCCTTCATGACACACATAATAGATATCTAAGATCGTCAGAAAATCTGAGGCTTAAGATCCCTATGCATTCCACAGTTTTTTTGGACAAATCGTTTGAAGTACAAGCAGCACGACTTTGGAATGCCTTACCCGATACAATTAAACAAGCTCAATCATTACGAGCATTAAAAAAATGGTAAAAGAGCATTATCTATCTCTTTAGTTCACTTAAATATCCAGTATTGTATCAGCAAATATATATGTTTAATATTATATTATATATACATATATTTGTATTTATGTATTAATATGCAAATTGGTGTAGTTATACTATTTATTTATGCAAATACCTGTATTTTCTTGTATATATATCGATATCATTATCTAGATCATCGTTCAGTACACCACAAACTACTTGAATTTCTTTATTTCCCTACTTTTAAATCCATCCAAAGGTTGTCTGTAAAAGATCGCTTTTAGCGATAAGACCGCCCATTGTGCCACGCTAACTATTGTAAATAATCCTTTATATTATTTTGGTGTACAATAAAGTTATATTCTATTCTATTCTATTCTATTACCGTATACTAGTAAATAAATATTGATTGATTAATTTTTTTTTTACAAAGCGAAAATTTTCGGTATATCACCTATAGTAACAATAACTTTTACGTGAGACTTTTAATGATGTGAACTTGTTAAGCCTGTAAGCGGCTATTTTATACATTTATATAATATCAATCGTTGCAAAAGTAATTTTCATAACAATCAAAACTTACTTCTACACAATTTGTATTTTCTTTTTCTAAAACATTTCTTTCGAGTTTCCTAACGAGATAAGAATGTTGGGAACTTCAACGCCAATTTGAAGCTTTATAAGAACTTTTTAAATCATGAAAATAAATTCGTTAAGTGTTACACTGCTACACCTATTATGGTTCCCTGCAACGATAGGCCACCCGTGTGTATCATAAATCGTGATTAAGTGTCCACAAAAGGAGCAGCAGCGTCCTTCTGTACGCAAAATACAACATACTGCAATCACCAATTCGCTTGCACTGGACTGGTCAGCCGTTAACTGCCACGGCAAATAATTTATTATTATAATATTATTGTGGTATGTTCCATCTTTACACATTGTTCTACATTTTTCTCGGTATATATATTACAATAATTTGCATCAATCAACAGTGTAATCTCAATTATTTTAAAAGAGTATCCATGGAGTTTGTTGCCGGCTCTTCTCCACGAGATCAACTATTTGGAACCGTGCAACTTAGATTCTGACGTTTCATAAGTGCCAATATTTGGCTTATTTGAAATAAAAAACTTTGACTTTGACTTTGAAATATAGTGACACTGCCAATGTTACTACAAACGATCGTAGTAGTGATCATTGGGAGGCTCATCTTTAGCAGAAGACGTTTGCCGACTGCTATGATTATCATGATAAAAGGTAGGTAAGAATTAGCCTCTTTTTACACATAATTGTAGTTCTATTTATTAATTCTATAACTCGTGAGATTGCGTTATTACATAGCACAAGTGACAACTGGCACTCTACAAAAACGCCACGCCAGCATTGGTTGACTGTCATGAATGTTGTTGCTATACTACATACAGAACCAGAACAGTTGACGGGTGACGCATGAAACTCTTCTGTCACGTGCCAGATGCCACCTGATTTTTTTCCAGTGGCAATTCATCATGAGCTTAACGTAGTGAGACATGAGTATCATCTATGATATACCGAGACGTGGTCACTCACAATGAGCCTCATAAGAAAGCTCAAGGTCACTCAGTGAGCTATGGAGAGAGCTATACTTGGTATTTCTCTACGAGATCGAATCAGAAATGAGGACATCCGTAAATGAACTAAAGTTGTCGACTAACGGCCGAAATTAATAATCAATCTAACCCGAAATCTTCAGATTCAAGATTTTGAAATTCATCCGTTGTTGTGTTACGATTAAATTTAATACAAAAAACAGACATATCCGTAATGCGAAATTCAAAGATTTTGGATTAGATCGATTATTAATTTCGGACGATAGCTGAAAGGATTAGTAAACTAAAGTGGCAATGCTTATAGAACTGATGGCCGTTAAGGCAAAAACGTTCTATAATGGAGACCGCACACCGGAACACGCAGCGTGGGACGACCTACAACGAGGTGGAACGACGACCTGGTGAAGGTCGCTGAGAGTTGTTGGATGAGTGCGCCATGTGACCGCTCGTTGTAGAAATCTAATGGGGGAGGCCTTAGCGGTGGGAGCAGTGGACGTCCTGTGGCTGATATTAGTTCATCATGAACTTCCCTCGCCCCAGGGAAGTGCGAAGGGGCATGCCGATCTCCTACTGGCTAAAACCACTTGGGTGGTTGTCTTCGCCACATAAGGGGTACTTTAGGTCCTCGTATGATCACACTAGAGTCACTCACTGGTGCCACGCCTATAGATTGGCACATCTGGGCGAGGTTGACTGTCACCCGCCCCGGGTAGATTTTAAATGATCCCCTCGGAGCCTCGCTGTGCACTGTGCTACGCGGCGGCTTGTTACCACATGCACGCCACCGTCTTGTCATAGGTCGCTCAGTGTGGGCATGCAGATTCTCCAATCTGTGCACCCGGCCAGTTGTCACCCATGCCAGTTATGTACCGATATATTTTAATGGTACTGGTATACTGCATTCACCAACCAGACTGCCAAGCATCCTACTACACGTTGCGGAAATCTATGGGGACGCCTTTGTTGAGTAGTCGACGGTCCTTGGCTGCTATGATGATGATTATGATTCTTGAATGATGGCCAAGAGACTACCATGCAGAAAAAAATATCTGTGAATTTAAGCTGCCTTTGACACAGGTCATGAACGAGACCTATAACAGCTATGGGCAGGATTACCTAAAGATATCGATAATCCCAGTAATCGGTTTGCGGTATTCAGATGGCAGCTACTCCGTATGATACTCATATTCAGTTGCATCGGCTGAGCTTGAAGTCGTGCCAAAAAAAATGGTAGAACTAAAACACGCTAGGTAAGACTAGCTAGAAACTTATTGGGGTCGTAGGCGCGCCACTCAGGAATCTGCGTGCTCATACCGAGTGACTCTCGGGAAGACGGCGGTGCGTGTAGCACAGCTCACAGTGAGGCTTGTGGGAGATCCTTCACAATCTCCCCGAGACGTGCCTTTTTACAGTTGCCTCGCGTCCGCTAGAGGGGGTGACCGTTTTACAGTCATTCCCTTCAAGATGAGCCTAAGGGCGTGGCACAATGGGTGGCTCTGGAGGTGGATTTCAGCATGTCCCTCTGTGTTTCTCTGGGACGGAAGTAGTACATGAAGTATTTCCACTATGGGTAAAAAACGGAACGTGATTATTAAAAATGCATCTTTACGATTTAAGCACGGCACGGTTGGTGCAGTGGCTGATACAGTCGGCTGCCACGCATCGGGTCGTGGGTTCGATTCCCGCACGGAACAAATATTTGTACGATCTGCAGGTAGTTGTTGAGGGTCTGGGTGTATTGTGTGTGGAATATGTGTCTGTAAACGCACCCACGATACAGAAGAAATCCTAGTGTGGGGCAAATAAAACAAGTTTACGTAATTAATAATTTCCGAACTGAAAATTAAATTTTGCTCCAGTTTGCCGAAAGCCGCATTATCATGTAGACCAAAGGACGTCAACTGCTGGCCAGATACCTACCCATAGATTTACACAACGACAACGAACGACTACTAGCTATATTCACCACGTGATGTTCAAAAGCCACATTCTGTCGTCAGATTCCAACCACCCGAACAGTAAATGCGATTGACTCACCAAACTAAATAGTATCTTGCTCCATCATCCATAGATGGTTTTCGGTAAGCTAAGTACAAGGGGTATTTGCTTCACATTATCAATGTTAAAACTTTTTACTGTTTCAATGTTTTCGGCATCTAGCAAATCAATTGACTTTAATTGGAAAGACAATGTGTGTGATCAAATTTTACGGTTAGTAACGAGCTTCTGTAATAATCGTTTTTGTGTGATATCAAGTATTACTTGTGTTCAAAATCTCAATGACCATTTCGCTGGTTATTTAGTTTTTATTTTTATAATTTGAATTTGGACTCAGACAGTTACCAGACACATTATAATTAATATGATTACGTTTTGTCACGGCGTCCGTTAAAAGTGCATTGTATCATGTAGTTACAATATATCTAGCTAAAAGTTGACATTTTTATTACATTGATCAAGTTGAATGATACGGCATATGACAAAGCTTTACTAGTTAATAAAAGCAAAGTCGGTTGGTCTCGACCCTTGTGTTGTCTCAAAACTCGATCTATTAGTCACTCTTGTGACTGGCAGTTGTGTTGACCTTTCGTCCTATACGTATAGCTGCACTATTGTAGCATCATGCCCCTTTTTACTGCATGACTTACCAGGCTTTGGGCCAAAACCAAAATACGATATTATTGTTAATGTATGTAGATTTTATTTAGGAACACAATGGGCCTAAAGTAACTGACAGAGTCACGCAGATAAACACATATTTTGCAGTATATCTATTAGTGTTTAAAACTTTAAGGTACTGTGTGTCATAACTAAAATAACATAGAAACAAGTTGAAATAAAGACATAAACATAGAATGTTGGCTCCCGTGTAGGCGAGACACTTTAGATAAACAATCTCTTTTGGCACAGTTCTGCGTAACTGTACTGGTCGGAAGTAATTTAATATATATAATAAAAAAAGATGATTATATTCCTTTGCCACGTTATCACGCCTATCAGTTCTGGTAGTCTCCATGTATAATATCTAATATTTATCGAATATGATTCCAAATCCGGGCTAGAATTGATGTCATTTTTTTCATCTTTAGATCTTTATACACATAGCTCCACCTTTTTTTGTTTTGATTCAGGAGATTGTAACAAATTTACACTATGACTGAAAGTTGACCGAAATTTGCTTAAATTATGAACTGACAAAAAATGATTTCTGCTACTGTAACGTTAAGAGAACGTTCAATCCGGTTTTAGTATGATCTCAGTCTAGTCTCGTTTCAATCCCAATTTTGACAATTATATAAGAACAATTTTATCAAATATTGTGTCCTTTCAGAATATTATCAGAATATACTCTTGCCGTGTGGTGTCGGCTCAGAATACCACCACCCCACCTCCTCCCGTGGATGTCGTAAAAGTCGACTAAGGGATTACCCGGAGGATGGGCAGCAGCGTCCTTCGATTGATTAACAACTCAACTGCGATTGCCAACCCGCCTGCCAAGCGTGGCGATTATGGCAAAACCCCCCAATGAGCCCACAACACACCCATATCGGCCGTTGTGATAATCTTTGGGAGAGGCCTGTGTCCAGCAGTGGACTTCATTCGGCCGAAATGATACTCTTGGCTTTGATCAACTCTCCATCCGTCTTCTATCTCATCACAATATAAGTTCACGTTTGACGTTATTTGTTAGTTATGGAGAATACTATTTGTGATATTTACGACACTTAGAGATCGGAACAATATTTTGTACATTTGTACCCGAAACTAGTGCGAGTCATTTTATAAACATTTGATCCCATTTTTTAAAGAATAGTAAAATAAAATAACATTTAGCACACCATCTTCATTTAAATAAGCAGGGATCTTTGTCCTTATCGTTCCGGTGTTAGCAACGATAACCCAACCCTGACATGCTGTCGGATCTGAAAGACCGAACGCATGTAAACAAATCATGTAATATAATAATTTCTTAGGTTTTCGTGAGTATTACAATGTGACACTTCACTGGTTTGAGAAGTTGGCTGATCTTCTTATGCGGCTTGAAGTAGGTTTTTATGGAAGCACGCTTCAAGATATGACCAATTCTGTCGGTGACTTAACGAATGGTAAAACTGCAGGTCGTCGATCAACCGTGGTGGGTTTCGGGCGGCTTCTGCGACGGGGATATGGTGCTCTCATATTGTGTTCGAAACGTCAGGAAAAACAAAAATCTAAAATATACGCGATAGAATCCGTTTAAAAGTGTTTTATTATAAAATCATGTTATCATCTATTTTATACATAGCTCAGGTCGGTGCACTAGAATTAAATATGCAATTAAGTTTATTGAATCGCGGAAACGAAATGTTTGGGCGTATACATGACTATTCATTCGTGCCAACAATTACTGCTCCCAATTAGTACTGTATGGACGCCAGATATCAAACTCGTCGAAGCACTGGATATAATATACAAGTTTATACTACTATAGTTAGACCTCCAGTGCTAACAATGTAATATTTTGTATTGCCGTGTGGTACCGGCTAAGTATACCACTACCCCATCTCATACCGTGGGTGTCGTAAAAGGCGACTATGGGATTAGCCGGAGGATGGGTAGCAGCATCCTTCGAGACTTTTATAACTCAACTGCGATCGTCAACCCGACCGTCTGTGTCAATTATGGCAAAACCCTCCAATGAGAACACAACACAAACCCATAGCGTTCGGTGTGGCAATTGAGGAAGGGTTCTGTCCGGCAGTGGAAGTTTTTCGGCTGACATTATGATGATGATTATTCTCTATTTTATTAATTGCTGATACGAGCTATGTATTTTCGCTTGACTGGTGGCGGTGTGCGTGACCACCCCTCTCCACCCATGACTGTTGTAAAAGGCGTCTAAGGGTTGATATGAAGAGGATGGGCAGCAGAATCCTTCCGACTGCTAATAACAATACACTGCGATGACCTGCCAAGCGGAGTAATGACGGCAATATGCCTATGACCGCTCTTTGTCGTGATCCTTTGAAGACCTATGTTCAGCAGTGGATAGCAGTCTGAAGTGTTTGTGACCGAGAAATTGGTTGTCGTAGTGATACGCTACGTTCGGACTGTGCGGCATTAGAATGATAAAGTGGTATCTAGTGGTGGTGATTAAATAAAATGTGGCAGGTCAGATAAATAATATATTGGGACAGCGGGGTAAGATATTACCTATCGTAAGTACCTCCGTTCACTCGTCCACTAGTTTTAACGTGGTAGTCTTTCATAGCGTGACGATTATGGCAAATCCCCTAATGAGCACACAATACACTGATATCAGTCGTTGTGATGATCTTTGAGGTAGGACTACTAATATACAGGGTATATTAATATATATATAAATATAAATACATACATAAGCAATTATGTGGACAAAAAATTTGAAATTATAAACTGTTTTACATTATCTGATCTCAGGCGGTAGCGAGTTCCATAACCTAACCGCATGCACAGATGAGAAATAGGAGTAGAAATCAGTTTTGTGACATGGGAATTTGAGAATGGTTTTAAGATGCGAGCTGCTGGGCGCATATGGTGGACCGGAGTAGGGAAAGCGATCCGATGACCCTTCATCGTTATGTAGGATATTAAAAAGGAGACACAATATCCGAGTATTCCTTCGAAGACGAATTGAGAGCCACTTGAGAATCTTGCGGAAATTGGAGACATGGTCATATTTTTAAGATTGAAGATGAAACGAATACATAGATTTTGCAGTCTCTCAAGTTTATTTAATTGCTCATCTGTGGCATCCAAATAACAGGCGTCAGCATACTCAATAATGGACTGAATGAGAGTTTGAGCTAGAGCTATTTTGTTGACAAGTTACTATCAATAGTCACTCCTAAGTTTTTAGTGGTTTCCGCGTAAGCAATCTGGATACCATCAAGGCTGAGTGGTGTTAAAGATATAGTACAACGTTAGTTTCTGCTGCCTATGATAATGGCCTGAGATTTACTAGGGCATGATGAAGATCTTAAAGCTTAATTTTGCAGGTATTTTTTAGTCTACCCATGATGTTGTATATTATAACAGGTTTACGGAAAAACCCTCCCCTAATTACCATGCGCTTAAAGCTCATTACAGACGAGAACGTAATACAACCGAATGAGAGAGAATGTGCCCATTATGTAAGGGCTGACGTACGTCAACTTCTTTGAAGTGTTATGCTACTTTATGGAACAAAACCCATTGTTCTTCTTCTTCTTTTCTTACATTATGGCTTCTGTAGAGTATCTTCCACAATTTCGCCAATGTCAATAAAGGCAACTTTGTACGGTGTTTAGATTAAACAATCTTTACATATCTATAAAATATTTCAAAAATATGTCGGCAGGGTCATACGGTTCAATTGTTTTTTTTATTCACAAACTCTTTGTTGAGCTTGATGAAAAACAACAAAGCCACAGAACAATTACATTCATCGTTTCTTTGCATTTACACAAAAACTTCTTCATGTTTTTATAAGTTCAAATACATTAATAAAATATTTACGAGATTATTTGGAGACAAAACATAATGCATTAAAATACTTTGTATTGAATTTTCGCGAAAGTGACATTTGTATGACAAGGTAACCTTCGCATCACAGAGTACATGCTTCGCATTTCATTACCCTTTAGGCGCTTAAGAAAAATAATGCTGAGGGTGCTCGAAATGGCGTAAAAGAAATGCTTGTGTATTTACACAGGCAGGCATTTAGTAACTGCTTGTTAATTTATTCAATTGAATATTCGAATGGTGTACTAATGTATTTTTTATTTGATTTATTATTGGGCTGGAATTTAGCACTTGGATAAAGGTGACCCTGTACACCCTTAGTGAGACGATATTTTTGAAAACAAATTGTGTTGTTTTGAAATAGGTAGAATGTGTTAACATTGTTTATCCACAACGATCGGTAAGTGTTTGAATATTATTCGTGTTTTTCAAGAAATAAATATGCGATGTAAGTAATCATTTATTGGATGGGTTAGTGAAACTTATAAAACTAGTTAAGGATTATAATAAAACACTTTTAAACGGATTCTATCGCGTATATTTTGATTTTTGATTTTCCTGACGTTTCGAATACTTTGCAGCATTCGTGGTCGCAGAATATACGCGATAGAATCCGTTTAAAAGTGTTTTATTATAATGTGTAATAATCGCGAAAATCTAAGACATTACTATAGTTAAGGATTTTTTTTAAGTATCTCTTGAATACAATTTATGCTACGAACATTATTAAAAAAATAATCTCCATCTTCTGGTTTCGTGTGGTTAATGGCCGACCTTATATCACAGTTGTTTAAGTTCCCTTTGGACTGGAACTATATTGCCGTAGACCATCTACAAATTTACTTATTTTATCAGGTCGAATACATTTATATTCAGTACAGAGATCAATACAAAAAACATTGTACATCTTTTTCGTATGCATAAAAGTTGTATTCAGTACGAGCTCTATTTGATATCTTCTTCTTTTCGTGTGTTTCGTGGCCAACCTTGTGTTAGAATTGTTCAAGCTGCCCAAAGGCCTTCGACTTGGCTTAACGACTGCCCTCTAATGTCAACAACATTTTATGTGCCCTCCGAAGGCAAGGCGACGTTCAGTTCAAATACGGCGGTCACTATTTGGACACCCATCCATAGACTGACCGCGCCAACCGTTGCTTAGCCTCACCGATAGTATACAGATCTGTGAGCATGTCGAGAGAGAGATGAGCGCCTAACATCGCCATAGAAACTATACTATTGTTCCAGTTTACGATTAAAAACTATTTGAGTTTTACCAAACCTCACTTTTAATTTCGCGTAAGCAAATTCTTTATCACTAGCATTCTATAATCCATATGTTTGACACAAATTTCCGTTAAGGAATTTGGCACTTTCCCGGTATGCCCATCGTAACAATCTCCGGTCAGCCACTGAACAAAAGCGAGCTTTCAGATAGTAATTCTAATGCAGCATGACGCCTTGTTGCGTACGTTTTACATCAAAACAGAAGCCTCTTGGCAGCTGTCCAATTTTCAAATTCGCCTTCTTACGTAAACTGGCTTCTTTAAATGTAAGCAAGAATTTTCGGTTCTCTTGTAGTGTGCAGTTTTGTACGTTGGATAATGAGTGTCAGTAGTAAATGAAATGGTACTAGTTTTCTAAGTGTCTTAGTGATTTTCTGGAATTTCATTCACTCATATTGTCATTAAAAAGGGAAATTTCTCTTTTTCATTGGTCTGGAGCAGTTTATTCTGATGATATATATTACAAAGATAGTTATGTACACATATGTATATATTTAACTATATATTCTTACTTTTTTATTTTTACTATTTCAAATATATATTGCTAATAATGTCACATTAAATCAAGTTGCAATAGTGTTGTTAATGCACCTACCATATCTTCTTTCTGCATCACCCTAAGGTAGACTGGTAGAAAATGCCTATGACGTTAAGTCCGCCTCTGTACGTGTTTGTGCATAAAGAATAAATAAATAAATAATAATCAGCCCCCGCAGACCAAGTCCCTTTCTGCTATCTTTACCCTATAGTAAACTCAGAATCCTTGACAGGAAGCCAAATGGTAGCTTTCGTATAGGGTGGGTTATTAGTTGATCATCAGGATCTTAATCGAAGTTAATAGACATTATAATCTTAGCTTGTTCTAACAGGGACACTGCGTTAAAAATACATCAAATCATTCAATATCATCATATCAGCCAAAAGACGTCCACTGCTGAACAAAAGCCTTCCCTATAGATTTTCACAATTGTGTCGTCATATTGAGGGGACTTTGCCTGTACTCATCACGCTTGGTGCTATTCCATAAAAGGGACGCTGCTGCCCATCCCTCTCTGGCTTAGAGCCACCGTTCAGTCGCCTTTTACAATATCCACTAAAGAAAATGGAGGCAATATTATACCTGCAATTTTTTATTTAACATACATACATATAATCACGCCTCTCTCCCGTAGGGGTAGGCAGAGACCACTTCTTTCCACTTGCTACGATCCTTACATACTTGTTTCGCTTCGTCCACTTTCATAATTCCCTTCATACATGCTCTTCGGTTTAGGGTACTCTTGACCTGGCCTTTTTCCAAGACGTCCCTGATTTGGTCTTGAAACGTCCGCCTAGGTCTACCCCTTCCAGCACTTTCATTCACACTCGCCTTATACACTTTTTTCGTCAATCGTTCTTCATTCATTCTCTCAACATGGCCAAACCATCTCAGCATACCTTTCTCAATTTTTGTCACTACATCTTCTTTCAGACCACAACGTTTTCTTATCTCACTATTCCTTATCCTGTCACTCAGTTTAACTCCTATCATACTTCTTAACGCTCTCATCTCAACTGCATTTATTCTGCTTTCATGTTTCTTCTGCCATACCCAACTTTCACTTCCGTACATGAGTGTCGGAACCAACACCCCCTCATGCACAGCCAAACGAGCCTTGTAAGACACCTTCCGACTGTTCATAAAGGAGTGCAAAGCTCCATTCACCATGTTTCCTGCATTCACTCTTCTTTCAATATCACTCTCACACTTTCCATCTCTTGTAAACTTTGAACCCAGATACACAAACTCATTCACCTGTTCAATTTGTTCATCTCCAATCACGATATTGCAGTCTGTCACTGCCTTATCTCTTTCAAACACCATCACTTTCGTCTTCTTTACATTTATCTTCATTCCCTTTCTAACAAGAGCTCCACTCATAGCAGTTACCATCTCCTGCAACTCCTCTGCCGAGGACGCAAGTAATACTTGGTCATCAGCATAGAGAAAACATTTGACGAGTAACTCATTCATTCTCAACCCACTTTCATTCTCTTTTAAATCTGTCAAGCAATTGTTCATGAACAGATTAAACAGCCACGGTGACGCTACACATCCCTGTCTAACACCTTTTTCGATACTAAACCATTCAGTGTACGCCCCGTTTATCCTTACACAAGCACTAGAATCCCTATAAAGAGATTGCAGTGCTCGTATGAGGATACTGCTCACACCGTTCACGGACAATGCTGACCACAATTCATTTCTCACCACTCTATCATAGGCCTTTTCTAGATCAACGAAGGTGCAATAGCTTTTCTTGTTTTTAGCCAAACACTTTTAGGCTATACACCGCAGGGAAAAGACCTGATCCGTACATCCCATTCCCTTTCTAAATCCCGCTTGTGCATCCCATACTTTTTCGTCTGTTTCATTCACAACCCTTTCAATCAACACTTTCGCATACAATTTACCGACGACGCTGAGAAGGCTTATACCGCGGTAATTTATGCAGTCCTGCCGTGACCCTTTTCCCTTATACAATGGCACGATTACGGCTTTGCACCAGTCTCCCGGTACTTGCCCATTTCGCCAGCATAAATTGAAAAGGTGGTACAGCTGGCTAGCCACTATGCCCTGTACAGCCCTCAGCATCTCGACGGTAATCCTGTCATACCCTGCAGCCTTACCTAATCTCATTCTTTCCAACGCTTTCACTATTTCATCCATGCTTATCTCACTTTCATCATCATTTATATCAGTTTCCATGGAAGGTGTCGGACGTTGTACCTGCTCTTCCTCTCTTTCAAACAAACTTTCAAAATACTCTTTCCATCTCTTTAACACACATTCTTCTCCTTTTATAATGCTCCCATCTTGACTCCTGATTGTACTCAGCTCCGAGGTAGAAGTTTTTCCTCTGGCTGTTTTGATCGATTTCCAGAAAAACTTGATATTTGACTGGAAATCTTCAGTGAGCCTCCTATCAAAATCATCCTTTCGTTCTTCTTTCTTTCTAGACACAACTTCTTTCGCTGCTGATTTCAATCTTTTATACTTCGTTCTTGCTTCCTTTATGTCGTTATCCGTTGCCTTCCAAACTTTTTGGTTAGCTTTTGTTGCTAACCAATCCAACCACGCTTTCTTCTTTTCTTGCACAGCCCTTTGTACATCTTTATCCATCCACACATTATAGTTCTTTCTTCCTTTCCTTCTTTTAGCTACCCCGCATACCTCAATAGCAACATTCACGACCCCTTTCTTAAATGTCTCCCACAAATCCTCAATCACACCTAACTCTTCCATGCCTTTAAAACTTTCTTTCAGTTTCTCTACATACTCAACTTTCTTTTCTTTTTCTTGTAGATTTTCCACTTTTACTCTGTCCAAAACACTCGTAGGCTCGGCCCCTCGGTGTCGCCACCGTTTAAAGAGGCCACGCATTCGGGCCATGACCAGGAAGTGGTCTGTGTCGAGGCCTACACCGCGGTATGCCCGAGTGTCTAGCACTTTCTTCCTCAGTCTTTCATCCACAATTACAAAATCAATCATACTTCTAGACTCACCCTCATCTCTTGTATACAAATGGATCTTTTTGTGGTCAAACATTGTGTTGGCCACGTAAAGATTCCATTCCAAGCATACTTCAAGCAGGCTTCTCCCATTGTCATTCACTCTCTCGTCCCCAAACGTACCTAGAACTCCTTCATACCCATCACGCTTTACTCCAACCCACCCATTAAAGTCATTTATTTAACTGTGAATGAAAAATCAGTAAATATAAAAAACTAAAAATAACTCTATATTGAACCGGATTATACTGTATATTAACTAACGAACGTAAATAAGCTGTAATGCCACTATCAGTACACCCTAACAAATATTGTTTTTCATTCATAAAACAGCAAAAGAAAATGTTGAACACCGCTGTATAACAAATAAATTCGGTTGTACTTTCTTTTATAAAATGGTAACCACCAATGTTATATTAAGGTCCGATCTGCAGACACTGGAAATTAAATAGGATATATAAAGTTTTATAATACAATAATATTTTATTTCAAGGACCACAAACCAATAGTGTTAGTTACATTCTCCTTACAAGCAATGTTAGTACATTCAATTGTCTATCGTTTTCGAAGTCACGAAATTACTACCGTAAGGTCACAAGTCCAGCTGAAACCATGCAGCAGTGGTTTACAAACTTACAGTCTAGTCTGCTAGCTATCATAATCAGGATGCTGTAGGCGTTGGCTTGAACTCTATGGACCAGGGATGAGCATCGCTTTCGCATGACCGCATAAAAGCAGTCCAAGTAAGCGTCTGCTAACATCCCTGATGAGCTGCAGTAGCGTGGCAGCCCCATCAGAACCGTGAATGCGTTATTATACTGGATGCGACGGATATTTTTGTTTAACTATTACCTTTGTAGTGTAACGCGTTAACGTTAACATACTGTATATCAACACGTGATCAGCAGTGCGGAGCATTCAAAACGTCGAGGCTCTATCACTGATTTATTGAAAATCTATTTGTTAACAAACAATCCAGTGAACTGAATTAATCGCGTACATCACAATTGATGCAAAACTTCCAATAGTTTTGTGTCTGTTATTGTTGGCAAATTTAAGCTTTCCTGTGAATTGTGGCGTTGTCATTTGTTATAAATGATGCTATAGCGTTGAAGTCGCCAGCTGTACAGGGAATATTTGTATTTTATTTGCAAGCATTAATTTTTCTGCGATTTTTAGCCCGCTAATTTGTTCCCATAATTAATGTTATATCATATTGACAACTTGAAGGATGGTTTTTTTTATACAAAGAGGTAACGAAACGAAAACGTCATTCACCTGGTGGTAAGCGTCATCATCATTTTCAAATATAGTTCACTGCTGAACACAGGCCTCCGTCAAGGGCCGGTCTTGGTATGTTGTGTGCTCATTAGGGATTTTTCCATAATCTCCACCTGTGGGTTGGCGACCGTACTGTTGAGTTGTTAATGACGCTACTGCCTATCCTCGGGCTAATCCCATAGTAGCCTTTTACGACACCCATGGGATGAGATGGGTCGTTGCTATTTGTAGCGCGCACCGCACGGCTAGCGTCACGCCATAATATGTGTAATGCTAAGGACTAGTCGACACTACACGACTACGATAAGGTGCCTAGATAAAATAAAGCTAATGTCTGGGCTACATAATAAGTCAATTTTAAATCGGAAAACACAGGTTTTTTTTATAATGTTTTTTTATAATGTTGAAGAATACCTTTTGTATACACAGCCTAATCGATGTTTCATGCACGTATTGAGTTTATACGGTCCTTTAGTTCCCGGCTGTGTTAGAGTTTTGCAATATCCATCGCAGCTTATCTTACATACAACATACGTATACAATATACGTATGGCATACAACATACGTTTGAATATCGAACACCTAACATGAATTATTATTTATTTAGTGTTCGTATAAATCTTTTGTGAATTTTGTTCAGTTTAGTTTCAATTTTAGCGTGGAAACATATATTCCAATGAAAATCTCGTACTTTACTGAGGATGGCAATATTTAACTAATTAAAACTCTTGTGAAAAAATCACTGTTCTGTTTCAGCTTTGTTATATTAAATTTAAATTAGTGCTCTTGAATTATGGCTGAAGAAAATCAAGCAGAACTTCATTAAAACGTTCTTGTTGGAACGAAGTTCTTTTACGCGGCTTACAGTAGAATGAACTGGCAGAAATCGTCACGTAAGGAAAAAGTGTTCTGCGCCTTCCAGGCAACCTTTTCCTCTCTTTCTCTTTCTGTATATCTCTTAATATTATTTACGGTAGGGAGCCTTTCCCTGTCTTTCTGTTTCTCTCTGTCTCTTTCTGTTATATACGGTTGTATGTGCGTGCAATTATCGAAATTCAAGCAGAAAGCATTGTGTGCGGTCAGCTGTATAACCTCAATTCTAAATACGAGTAAATATTATTTAAGCTTATTTTTTGTTATTAATTTAATTCACACAGGATTTATATTGTGTCGTTACTGCAAGTAAGGAACTTCATTCCTGGCGGAGGGAACCCCTTTTTATACTAGGTATGCGTTCATAAACTGACAAGAAAAATCTTCCCATCGTTTCAACATTAGGTTTCACTTTGCTATCTTCTATTTCTCCAACGAAAATATCTGATTCACCGGAAAATTTCTTCATACATTTCTTTGAAATATTACTTAGCACACATCTAAGTGGATCCATTCATTCATAAAAGGTTTTTCCAATTCATCTCACCCAACTCGCTTCGACCTATGACATAAAATTTTGCCAATGTAGTACTTTTACGAATCATTATCATATTCGTAAACTTGTAAATTATTTATTGTATGTATGTTTAAATTCAAAATTCTACATTATATAAACATGTGTGCATATGTATGGATATATCCACCTTATCGGCCAGTGGATATTTAAACAGGGTTCTAAAACAGGAATTATAACTTTTAAAACAAAATGTTACTAACAGAAAACTTCTATATTTGCAGATCACCTGGCAAATTTGTTCAGGATAACTTTTAAAACAAAATGTTACTAACAGAAAACTTCTATATTTGCAGATCACCTGGCAAATTTATTCAGGATTCTTATGAATATGGTCAGCTGATAACCTCAATTGAGTTCACACAGTTGGAAAAAGTCCTGACTTTGGCAGGCGTTAATTGAATTTCGTTCTCGGCAGCTGTTTTGGGTTTCGGGTGGTGTAGGAAATTGTTTATTTCTGTCTCAAAGCCTTGAAATATTTTAATGTTTATCAATGTCGTCGGCAAGAGAATATTGTTTAGTGACCTATTATTTATATAATCGATGGCACGGTTGGTGTAGTAGTGGCTGATACAGTCGACTGCTGCGCGGGTGGTCGTAGGTTTGATTTCCGTCGGCTCTAGTGTGATCTTACGAGGTCCTGGAGCCCCCCTTCGGTGTCGAAGATGACCGCTCCAGTGGTTTTAGCCGGTAGGAGTCCGGCATACCCCTTCGCCCTTCCCCGGGGTGACGGAAGTTCCATGTAGAATTTCCACTGGACATCAATAAAAATAAATAAAAATAAAGTTTCTATTTCCGCACGGAACAAATATTTGTATGATCTGCAGGTAGTTGTTCCGGGTCTGGGTGTATTGTTTGTGGAATTCATGTCTGTAAACGCACCCACGACACAGGAGAACCCCTAAGCCATATTGTAGAGTATGAGTTTCTTTGATAATTGGTCTTAATTGTTGTTGTGTAATGCCAATGTATATTGTAAGTAGGAAAAGATAAATGTAATATTTAAATCTTCTCTGTGGCATTAGGTAATAACCTGTAATGATAGATGTAAGTGAGACTGACAAATAAAATAAATTGTTTCTTTAAATACACATTACCATTAACTAGGCTTTAACAAATTCCCGTGGTCAGACAATTATGCAACGAAAGAAAATACATTCACACGTGTAAAATAAACATTTTACTAAGCAAATGATGGTAACTGAGCGTAAAAAACGAATAAAGTTTGGTAGAACAACTATAAACTTGGTACGACTTCCTACAAACCTCTCAAACAGAAAAGGGACTCTAAATAACAAGAAGTTTATTCGTATCATTCAGAATTCTCCAACTCGTTGCTGAC
Source organism: Diloba caeruleocephala (assembly GCA_947459985.1). NCBI lineage: Eukaryota > Metazoa > Arthropoda > Insecta > Lepidoptera > Noctuidae > Diloba > Diloba caeruleocephala. Next base: position 8,240,949 of record OX381617.1, on the reverse strand, counting down.
TCTGTACGTATCGTGTGTCTTGTGGAATAAGCGGAACTTGTAGAAATAACGTGAAATACTTTGAAGGTTGAAAGTTAGAGTGGATACCATAATAGCAGTAGCTGCTTAAAGTTTGCTTTCTAGTATAAATGGTGAGGACTTGATGGATTCTATTTTTAGACCTCTGCGCCTTGGGTAGACCAACTTTCGTTCAAGAGGATCACTATTGATATTATTTGACGTGTGGTACCGGCTCAGAATACCACCACCCCATTTCCTCCCGTGGGTGTCGTAAAAGTCAACTAAGGGATTAGGCAGCGGATGGGCAGCAGCGTCCTTCGAGTACATTAATAACTCAACTGCGAACGCCAACCCGTCTGCAAAGCGTGGAGATTATGGCAAAACCCCCTAATGAGCTTACAACACACCCATATCGGTCGTTGTGGTGATCTTTGGGGGAGGCCTGTGTCCATCAGTAAACTTCATTCGGCCGAAATGACTATTGAATTAACCGGTTGATGAAATCATGGTTTACAATTGGTTTATGGTAGTGCAAAGTTATGATCTTAGATTAAAGCGCAGCCTACCACTCCTTGCGTTAGTTGTGACCACTTTTAAGAGTAGATCATCATCTACGCGAGTTTTATATTAAATATGGGTCACAAATACATACTAAAACTCACGAAGTAAAAATCGATAAATCGAACACTGCTAATACTCAACCGTGTAGTTAAAATAATCTAAAAGACACAGCGACCAATAGATTTTCACACAAAGAGCTTTTTAAAAAGTTTTCAAATACATACATTTGCCGTCACACCTGGAGCAAAGTAGCTGGATACGTTGCAAACTTCCAACGTCCCCGTTTTTGGAACGGGAAAAATCCGGAGTAATCTCCACGGATAGTACGCTGCCTTAGGGATCGAATCGAAAGGATACGTACGAACTTAAGAATCGTGCCTACTAATATTTTACGGTTCCTTTGGAACTCTTTACGTGTTATTGTTGTGTGAATTTATTATTAATATTTTATTCCCGGAGGAAATTGATTGGTTGCCGTTGCGGAATTAAGGACTGATTTCGTGTCTTTGTAGGTTTTAGTAATTGGTACTCAAAATAAATCTCTCATCGGTCTATTCAGTTTGGAGTTATTGTTGTTAGAAATTATATTGTAAAGACCATGAACAAAATAACTCACAACAAATATACCGGGACATTTAGTGCCTTTAAGGAAGAAACCTACATTTTGCCATAAAAAGGTGGAATAACTTTTACTGTATGTGACAAGGATAATTTGAATGCTACAATTTGTCTGTGCCTTTGGTGAGGATGTTAAATTTCTTGATATTTTTCAGCTATCAAGATAGATCTAATTCAGTCAGTCAAGTATAATACCACAAATTATACGAGTAAAATACAAAACAATTCAAACTGTCATTTTTACATAATATAATCCTGTACCCATACGCATACAAAAGTAATAATTTCCATTAATATTCTGCATACATCCATCTCAATCCGATAACGTTCCTTTAGTAACTTGATACAGGCAAAATGATAGGTCTTTATTTGCATTAAGATCCGTATCAGTCCTTTTGTTACTAACTTCATTTAATGTTTACTGCTAATGATTGGAAGGTCAATTGGCAGGAGCAATGAGAAAATTCCTTGCGAATGACCTTGACTGGGCCTATCGTGTAGTCTTTATTAGCTTTACAGAATTTCGGTTGTTCTACAAAATCTGGGAGCGATGTGGTTACTTATTCTTTGCCGAGAACTACGAGATCATAATATCTATAAGCGTTGCCTATATGAATTGTGCGGTCAGGCGAATTAGTTGATACTAGTGGTAAGGGGGTTACCATCGTGTTTTTAGCTAGCTCCGTTTTTAATAGTACTGGTTATAATATTATTAACTATTCAAGGTTCCTATTCACTGGCTTTTTACTGCTCCATGCAAATAATTTTGGAAATTATTTTAAGTGATTTGATATTCCCCAGTTGGATACGTCCGTATTCACAGTAGTATATTGCAAAGCCAGCTTATTTTGTACTTTCTCACATATTTGAACATTTGGGAAAACTCTAAGAGCATCCCTTTAGAAACAAAAGATAAAACACTGTAACGAAAAGTACTGTGAATCTGAATCTCTTCAGCTTTACTGTCGCCTATGTATGAAGTTTCGTCTAAATGATGTACGTTTTGTGCTTTCACCATTTTTACAGTAAACGTTAACGTTAAAACAGGAAACGACTGAATGTTATCAGTCGTTTCCTATTTTAACGTTAACGTTTACTGTGAAAATGGTGAAAGCTGTTTGTAAAACGATGTTCAGGAAAATTTTGCAGAATTATTCCAGGATACATAGGCACGTGTGATCCCTGATACGCCGTAAATTAAGCATGTTATTGTGATGTTTCATTAAAAGACGCCTTTACTAGAGTTAAAGCAAACAACTTTTTGAAGTCTTTCAAGGTAGAGCTTGGTAACTATGTGGTAATTTGTTGCGACGGTCAAAGGGTTTTTTCTAGCAGGAAGAAAATGAACGAGCTAAATATGGTGCATTGTGGCTTTCAACGCAACTTTAAGAAATGAATCGAGGGGTAACGGGTAACTTAACATCAGTGGTGTGGACTAGCAAAAAGACTTTATTTCAAACATAACGTGGAGTTTAAGCTCTCAACATTAGTGCTATAACGCTGGGATCATCAAACTTTTTAGCCAAAAAGCCACACTAATTTTCAAGAGCCAAGACCTGGCTAGTGTACCATATTAACATAGGTACTGTAGTTTATAATTACGGGCAAATTTTATATTTCGGGATTAGTTGGCGAGTGAAATGACTAATAATTTTTTCTATCATCTGATTATTAATTTGTATGGTTTATTTACATTGTAATTTTTTAGACGTAGGTATCCATATGAACTGGTGGTATAGATACCGAACGTATCCGGTTCGATACAGCGGGTCAGATTGGTGGTCCCCACGGGCCGCAGCTTGGAGACCCCTCCTAAAAGGCATATACTACGTGTAGTAAAAATAACCCAAAACCTCAGACACACCAACAGATTTTTAATCGAGTATGTTGATAAATAATAAGTAATCACTCACAGTGTCTTGATGTTTCTTAGTGCGGTATCTTGTTTGGGACTTTATTATTTTATTAAATTGTACAGTAGATAAAATAAAATAACTTTTTAAAATCTGTAACGACGCCTGTCACCTTAGTCATCCTGCGACCACGAATGCTGCAAAGTATTCGAAACGTCAGGAAAATCAAAAATCAAAATATACGCGATAGAATCCGTTTAAAAGTGTTTTATTATTATGATATGTTATTAATATTCTAGATTTAGATTAATAGCAGTCCGCTAAGTTTTGGTGGTACTGCCAAAGAAATGTGACTCAAAAGTTTCAATAGCAACATGTTATGCCAAGTTTTAAAGTAAGTGTAGATTCGTTGCGCAAAGGTAGCCCCAGTGGTGTAGGTAATTACTATTTGTAAAGATTTTTTTTGTGTAATCGTTATACATTCGATTCTGAACAAACTCGTTTTAGGTTTATTGGGTTATTTCATCTATAAGTTGTAGGTCTGATATTCACATGGTTTGTTTCACCATCATATCGTTTTATTGTTATTGAAACGAACTGGATGTGTTCATATTACAGTTATGTGAGAATTGAAACTAGTTGAAGGCGCTACATTTATGGTTATTTATAATATTTTTGGGATATTTAGTCATGTTACTGTTGTGTATGTTACTTTGGGGCGATAAGGTCAACTCATTGATATCCGTCGGTATCGCAAGAGGTGCCCAATTATGTCACATGTACCATTTTTACAGCAGTGGAAATCTTCCTGGGCTTGCCTGGAGGAACATGTCATACTCTTACTGGCTAAAGCCATCTGAGCGATTATCTTCGCACTGAAAGGGTGCTCTGGGATTTTGAGAATCCCCTCTAGCGGAGAGAAGTGGCTTTAAACCCTCTAGGAACATCTAAGGGGATTACTCAAATCCCCTGAAGTCTCGTTGAGAGGTGTGCTGCGTCCATAGTGGCACTTGACGTCATGTGTGCCGTTGTCTTCCCGGAGTCCTTAATATGCGCGCCTGGTACCCCTGAGGCCGGCAGTAAGTTTAAAAGAAAATAGGAAATAGGCGCTAGGCAATTGTAGCCTTCTACTCCAAGTGAGATCAGTCCTCTCCTGATCCCACTCTACAGGTTACGTGTACTTAGACAAGTTCGTGATGTAGACACTGTTTCATTTGCAAGAAACGAAGAGTTGGTTTGTGCAAAATCGGACTTAAAAGCAAAAACGCTGATGAAGATTGACCAGGTATTTTTTTATTTTATTTAAAAAAAAATAATTGGTTAGTTTTCACAACTCACTCCAAAGGTTTCTTGGTAGAGAACTCAATTATAACTTGTAGAATGCTTAACTCAAGCTCGCCTTTATACATGGAATACTAAAATTATCTACCTGTATGTATAAGTCGTAAGGTTCAAAATCAATAAGGTTCCTTGTGGTGTCCGAATTTAGAATATAACTCCACTCCATCTCCTTCCGTGGATACCGTACAAGGTTACTAAGGGAATTTTAACCAGAGTGATGGGGGCAGCGGCGCCTCTGCGACCCTTCTGTGAAGAGTAGCCATACAATACTCACCAACCTGCCTGCCAAACGTGGTGAATACTGGCAACAACCGGTCTCCAGTCTTTGGGGAAACCTATGGGGGAGGTCTTTGTTCAGCAATGGACGTCCTTTGACTGATATTATAATAATGATAAGTAATCTGTTTATACAATAAAGAATTTAAAAAATAGTACGTTGTTCAAGATACCATTGTTTTAAGTCCAATTTATCCTTTCTATGTTGACACTGCCTTCTCAAAATGTCGTCCTCGTCTTAAGGGAAAAAGGGTTTGAGATTAAATAAGTAAACTTAATATAGTCCTTCCCGGTCTGACAGTCCGCAAACTTCGTTAGTTTATTTAGGTCGCGTCTCAGTTGGGCTAAAATTTCAGCGCTAACCTGCTTTAAGTAGGCTTAACGAGAAGCTCTCATTTAGGCTACTAAAGTATCTTCAGCTAGAATGTGAAGGAGGCGGTAGCAATCCTTCTCTCTTAGTTTGTACAATATTTTAACAGAAAATGTTTTCTCTACGCTTTAGTAAATCCTTTGCAGTGACACTTTTGACACTCGAATAATTTAGCTCTCTAAGCTTACTAGAAAAGTTCATCAGTATTTTTAGTTTAAGTTTAGTACGGGTTAAAACATCATCTACATTCAGCACTTTAATTAAGAACAAGAATAATCTATTAAAACAAAAGCGGCCATGTTATTTAACAAGAATTATTTTTCATTTCAAAGGCGTATAATGAAACACTTCATAGGGAAAAGTGCCTCCAATAAGCGCTATGAATATCGAGACGAGACAGTCATTCAAAATTTAATTTATTCCTTTCATCAAACAGGATCTATTAGATTTAATCGAAAATAATTAACGTAGCTCCGAATTTTCTCTGTTAGACTGTAATGAAGAATAATGAAATCGGTACAATTTTAATTCGCAGAAATAGGTGCTCTTATGGAATATTTGGTGATTTGGTAAACATAAATTTCTTAAAGTCAAAGTCAAAGTTTTTTATTTCAAATAAACCAAATATTGGCACTTATGAAACGTCAGAATCTAAGTTGCACGGTTCCAAATAGTTGATCTCGTGGAGAAGAGCCGGCAAGAAACTCCATAATCCTTACTCAGTGATGCCCTTATTTCGGTTGATTTGGGTCGCTTTTGGCCCGCGTCAAGGCTCCAGAAAGCTTACGTATAAACTTACTTCACAATTAGCCAAATTAACTTGAACTTTCATTTCCAGTTTCTCTTGGATTATAAACCTATAACATGTTTCTAAAGCCTGTATTCTCATATTCCTAGAATCAATTGAGTGAAACGAGTTCTTGTGGTAGAAAATAGCTGCATTATGCTATATTTTCTTACACAATTTTTCTGAGTCTTTCCTCGTCACAAATGTGGTTTTGATAATAAATTGTATGAGCAAAGAGTTGTAAAACTTTCGACGACGTGTTGCTGTTACAAGAAATAATTCGTCAATATATTAACTGGGCCTGGCGGTTGCACTCGCAATTAAATTTATAAGAAATCGGTATATTTTTAAAACAACTAGATTACTTCGGCATAAGTAGTTGACTTCATCATCATCATATCAGCCACCTCACCGATCTCACGGAGGCCTATCGCCGCGTCACCTTCCTGTTCAAGTTACTACATCTCCCTACGTCTCTTGCTCGCACCGGCCCGTACCGAGCCTGTAGTTTTAAATGTCCCTTAATTCATTCTAAATAATACCGATTCAGATGTCCCCAAAACAATAGCCTCAGCAACGCCCTAAGCCGAGGTCCGTGTCCCGCAGGGAGCGCCCTTAGCGCACGTTGCTTAGTTTATAATATTAATTTTAAGCCTGGCTGGACGACTCTTTTGGCTTCGCCAGAAATGACCGGTTAAGCAACCACACTTACCAATAGTGTATTCAAAAAGCTTAAAAAAAGTTAGCCATTTATACGTACACTGCTGAACAAAGGCCTTCCCCGTAGATTTCTACAATTGTGTCGTAATTTTGGAGGGTATTTGCCAATACTCACCGTGCTTGACAGGCGGGCTGGTGAGAGCAGTATGGCTAATGTTCCACAGAAGGGACGTGCTGCCTAAGTGAGTGTGTAGCCTAAGTTATTCCTTATAATATCAGCTATTTGGGAGTGAAAATCGCGTCAAAATTGGTACTGCCATTTCGGAGATAAGCTGGAACAAACAAACAGACAACATTTAAAAATATGTTTTTGTTATCAATACCGTATATACTTTCATATGCATTTAGTAATAAGCTGTTAGTTTGACATTACAAATAGACACTTCAATTTTATTTATTTGTAAATATTTAACCAATAATATTGTCTGCATGAGAGAAGGGAGATAGCTGATCATATTCATTTTTAAAACATCTTCAGTGCTGTGATCCACCTTATGATCCAGAATAAACGTATTTATTCACTTCAACGTTGTTTTTTTTTTCAACCTTTTTTTTCCGTGTGGTTCCGGCTCAGAATACCACCACCCCATCTCCTCCCGTGGGTGTCATAAAAGTCGACTAAGGGATCCAGCGTCCTTCGATTACATTAACAACTCAACTGCGATCGCCAACCCGTCTGCCAAGCGTGGCGATTATGGCAAAACCCCCCAATGAGCCCACAACAGACCCATATCGGTCGTTGTGGTGATCTTTGGGGGAGGCCTGTGTCCAGCAGTGGACTTAATTCGGCCGAATCGGTCGAAGATATTTCTTTAGAAATAAGCAGTACCTTTCTACTTTCCTCTCCTATTTCATCGCTGCGACTAAGTTAAATTTTGTGCGTAAATAGTTAAATAGACTAGAGTGTTATGAATTTGAATTGTGTTATTTTATTATTGCCTTCGTTGAGTATTTAAAAGCGTCGTTTACTGATCTTTCACACTGTTAGCATGTTAGTTATTTTTTATAAAACCCAGTGACGAGAGGAGCAAGTCATTCGCTGGTGGAACGCGTCACGCCTGCCCATAACAATTGTAATGCTACCCACGACTAGTCCTGCATAACATCACGCTGCGCTAATCAACTTGAGACATTGGTTATTTAGCCTCTTATGCCCATAAATTTCACCAGCTACAGCTCTTCTAACTGGAACACTAATGTCTAAAGTTTAAACACTATTGCTTGGTGGTAAATATCGGCACTGTGGTCCATAGCCTCTTGTATTGAGAGACTTACCACTGTTATTTATTTTGCGGCGACGGCGCTGTTGGTGCAGTGGCTGATACAGTCGGCTGCTGCGCACTGGGTCGCGGGTTTGATTCCCGCACGGAACAAATATTTGTACGATCTGCAGGTAGTTGTTCCGGGTCTGGGTATATTGTGTGTGGAATTTGTGTTTTTAAACGCACCCACGACAAGAAATTCTAGTGTGGAGCAAAGTTTTTAACAAAAATAAATTTGGCGGTAGTCAACATAGACTATACACTTAATACTGATAGTAGTCAACCAAGTTCGTGTTGAGTGAGATCCAGTTATTCACAAACGTTTCGTTTGGGGAATAGTTTATTATTCCTGGAACAAAAACGAATACAAATGATACATCACAGTCATTCATCACAATGGCCAACTGAAAAGTTGTCAACAGAAATGTGTTTACATTTAGGCAACCTTAATCCTTCTTCAACAATGTGTCACCGTGTGTCGTATTTGTAGATTTGAATACATAATTACAACGTGGCATCACATCACCCCTTTGTTCTAGGAACGGCCGTAACTTACCACCTTTGTTCATCACTCCTAACGCAACTTAAGTTAGTTGTTAAGGATTACAGAAACAACTCGCGGAAATTGCTTTTTGGGGTAAGCTTAGGGGTGCATTGTTTTAATTATTTTGGGTTTCTTGGCTTATGATAATATATTTTAGAGATCAAATTTCCGGACTTGATCAAAGCTTTTATTTAATTTTGACTTGGTTGAAAATTTTTGTTTTTGTAAAAAATATTTACTTTTTTGAACGATGTTCAACACGTATTTATCCTGTATCGTGAGTACCTACTATTTACATACCTAAATTCCAAATGCACAAGCACCTAGATCTGGAACAACTACATGCCTTTTGTTCCGTGCGGGAATCGAACCCGTGGCGCAGAATGCCAGTCATTTATTCACTGCACCAACCGTGCCAAAAATTCGTCGGGGATAGAACAAAACCGGTGGGCTGATTACGTAAGTCGCAGACGCTTTGCGACAGGCGTAAGTCGCGCAGATGCCATTCTTAAACATCATTTTGGTATTACGTAAATGCGTAATAATGCCGATAGCGATTAAGCAGGCGAAGATCGCTGACGCATAGTATAATATAGTCTGTTGGACGATCAATGAACAAAAAGTTGCATCCTCGGCTTTCAATTTCAGGCTCTTTTCCACTGGGAATCCTTAGGTGCGCGATAGCTGCTGTCGCGTCTGCTGTTGCTGTTTTTAGCTAATCAGGGTGCGGGTAAGTGTTTCACCACTAGCCAGTAACCGAATTGATTGAAAACACTGAAATATGATAAATTTCTGCCAACTCAAAAAAATGGGCTCTTACGGGGTGGGGTATTTACGAATGCTACTTACACGCTATTAAACTATCCCCGATGAAATTATTTTAAATATCCTATTTTAACTGTAGCACCAATACAATAATTTCAGCCCATAAAAGTAACAAAATTAATTTCATGACGTAACGCTATCTAGACAAAAATATTTGAGTCATAATAAAAACGGATTAGTTTTGTTCGAATGTTTGGTAAAGAATTTTCTCGTATTGTGGTATGAAATATGATTATGTATGAAAGACATCTCCACAATAGAGTATATGATTGAACGATCTTGAAAACGGACAAGTACCGAAATTAGCCGTTCAGAATTATAATGTAGTTTATAGGACTGGGAATTTTAGTATTGATCTTGCACAAAGAGAGGATAATTATTAAGCGTCTTGTGTTAGAATGCCTAATCAACTCGGAGTGCCCGACCGTCTCGTTCTCCATCATACGAGACTTCTTGTCTAATCGCAATTTCCGATATCGAATAAGTGGCGCTCTCTCATCTCCCCCCCCCCCCCCCCCATTAGAGCTGAAGTCCCACAAGGATCCGTGCTAGCCCCACTATTGTTCACACTATACACCAGTGACATCCCTAAACGACTTGCCAGTATTACCCAATTAGCACTCTTTGCCGATGGCATGGCCATTTTCTATTCCGGTTACGTTCCCGATAGTGTAACTAAGATCTTCCAAGCCAGAACCGCACGCCAAGTATCTTGGAGTCACCCTAGACAAAAAACTGTCCTTTATACCCCACACAAAGACGGTGCGCGGCCGCACCGCATTTGTGCTCGGTCGCCTTTACTACCTACTAAACGTTCGTAGTAAATTATCCCTTAGAAATAAAGTGAGAATGTACACCACTTACATTAGACCTATCATGACCTATTCCAGCGCAGCATTCGCACACGCTGAATCGGCCCCGCTCCGTAGATTCCAAACCCTCCAAAACTGATTCATGCCTAAAGCCACCGGAGCGCCTTGGTACATGCGCAATGATCAACTCCATTTTGATCTTAACTTGCCGACCATCAGGCAATTTATGAAACGAGTGGCCAATCGATATTTTGATTCTGCTCTGTCCCACGAAATCTCCTTGTGGAATCAGCCGCCGATTACCAACCCTCCCATATTAGTAGAGTACGCCGCCCGAGGCACGTTCTGGTCACCCAGACGATAAAATCACGTTAGATCACATAAAGAGACTGCGTTGTCTCATTCACTCAGCACTTCTACCACCCTCGCCGCCAAGGATGAGGTGGGACCTCACCGACGTCGTGGAGGCCTATCACCGCGTCACCTTCCCGTTCAAGTTACTATATAGTCAGTGGTACAAAAATAAAAGAGACTATGTATCTTTTTTAATTGTAAATTGAAAATATTTGTAACTAAACATGCTTGCCAGTTTGTACATTTTATGCAATCTAATTTTAATTACTTATTTGATTTTCATATATACGTACGTTTTTTTTATATGTACGAGTACAAATCAGTCTAAAATAATTTATTTGAACCTAAATTCATTATTTTCTGATTAAGATAAATACTATAATGAGGTATAATTTCTCTATCTCAGTTGGTAATTCTGAAAAAATAATTTGAGGATTCTTAAAATAAGGTCATAAACTGCAACCCTGTGGAGCCCAGTAGAGTTAGTAGTTCTGTAATAACATATTTTAATGAAAACTAAGTTAAAAGTTCTTATGAAAAATTACGTTCAACCCCAAAGCCAAATCAAACAAAATTAATCTGTTACTATCAAGATGTGAACGAACTAAATTAGTTTGTTCACATCTTGTAACAAAAAACTGTCTCTACAGATACTTTGGGCATGTGAGCAAACATTTCAGGGCGACGCTTGAAATAACATCCTATAAAATTCTAAAGATCCTATCAGATTACAAAATATTTTTGGGCCTTGTCGAAATTGTGTGGATACGTTGAAATAGGTACTGCCACTGTCCAAGGCGCCTTTCTTTTGTTAAATCCAAGATTGTCTGATAATTCTACGAAAGGCATAAATTGTGTTAGATTTACATCCGATAAGTTGTGAATACTCTTTGTGATTTTTCGCTGCAAGTTTATATAATAAACGATTCTTTTCCTACAATTTTCGAAGTACCGTTGAGTTAGTTGCACCGTTTTTATTCGAGAGCGCTTCAACTACTCGTCTTGAAGGAAACATAAAACTCAAAAACGTTTCACCACGAATTGTTCACTAATATCTCCTCATTACTTTGATTGAAAATAAATTGGTTTTTATTATGGTTATCTATTTGAAATAAAAACTTCGAGTTTGAGTTCAAGTACTTTAAAATATCTACTTTAATTTGTGCCACAAAATGACAATGTCACCTCCGCAAATTAAATACTTAGACACATATTACAGTACCTATTACCAACTTCGTTACAACTTCAGACATCCCGAGTGTCTCGTTAAAAGTCTCTCTGACTGGTGACGATGGTTTAATTAAAGTCGGTGAACAAAAGTTCGATTGATAACGAAGAGACGATAGATAAGCAATCAATCTTTAAGCTGGCACCGATTTTATTATTTCCAGATGTCCGACAAAAACAGATGAATGAATAGTGAAATGAAATCGATTCAGAGTGTCATTTCACTCTCGACTGAATCGATCGTAACTTTAGTATTCATGATGCAAACTGTCATAACATATGTCTCTAATATTCATACTCAAATTTTAGCTATAAAAATTCCTAAGCGTTCCTTTACGTAGTTTTTAAACTTTACTCCAGGCAAATTAGTTGCTAAATTAGTCTCTTGTAGGACTCTCTTCTTGTAGGAGTCAAAATGCGATGTAGCGCTTATTTATCAACCAATGGGTTTTAGAGATTTTTCTATACCAATCAAACATTTTAAAAAATTACTTTGAGAAGTCCTCATAGGCCTGCATGAGGACTTCTCGACCTGCAAATATTCGTTCCGTGCGGGAATCGAATCCACGACCCAGTGCGCAGCAGTCCACTATATCAGCCACTTCACCAACCGTGCAGTCATTTTGCGGACGCATACCAAGTGACCCCCGGGAAGACGGCGGTGTGTGCTCACGTGCGACCATATGCGCAGCACAGCGCACTGCAAAGCTTTGGGGAGATCCTCTACAATCCGCCCGAGATGTTCCTGGGGTGGCCTTTTTACTGTCATCTAATATCAAATATCTCTCGCATTTTGGAGGCCCAAGTTTAACAGTGAACGTTTACTGGCTGATGTGTGTATGAGTGTAAGTGAGTGTGCGTGTGTGTTACATTAAGTACACAGTTGCTAACAGACTTGTTAACCAGCCCACTGATCCGATCATCAATGTGTTCCAGTTATCTTTCATCTCTGACACCACAGTTAAGTTCTTAACTCATTACCGGGAATGTCTCCGGACCAACAACTCGGTTCTATACGTTCGATCGATCAGAAGTTAGAAACTTAGTTCTTCACGAATTGTGCCATGTTTTTATTAAGTTTATTCGTTTACACGCATTTATCGTAATACGATTAAGTTAGTTTTCTCAGATGTGACTGTTTTGGCCTTTTCGACACATATTGGATTTTTTATGAATGTGATTTGGTGGAGCTACGTTTGTCGTGTCAACACGAAAGTTTTTGTCTACGCTACGTTGGCTTGTTTACGTCTACGATGCGTAGTTCTTAATGCTGTTTATTCTTTTAGGTTACGTAAATATATATTTAACCTTGATTTAGTCGGGCGTTTCTTTATTTCTTGTTTATTTATATACTTGGCTCCACGATGCCTTCACTCATCGGAGGGTAGAAAAAGGCTGTCAAGGATGATGATTTTTACTTCATATCGATAGTAATATATATATATATATATGGTTTTATATATATATATATATATATATATATATGGTTTTATATATATATATATATATATATATGGTTTTATATATATATATATATATAAATGTTCCTATCAACAACACCTGTTATTTATTTAAGTCACCGATCTACCTGTGTAATTTCTAGAATGTCTGAAGTCAAGAATATATTTATGGGAATGTCGTTAAATTATCCAAACATTAACGGTCTCACATTAGATAAATAACTTAACTCTTTAAAAAAAAAAAACAGGGCATGTGCGAGTTGAACTAGCGTGCAGAGGGTTCCGTACGATGAATATGTTATCTTTGGGTACGAGAAGTGACAGATTCCTGGTCTAGTTATAGTACCAATAATTTATCTAAAGATCAAACTTAACATTGTAGTTGAAAAACCCGGTCTCCCATAAATTCCAACTGCAAATGTAAATTTGTACTCACAATATAGAAAAATTTACAATGTTATTTTAAGACCATAGACTTATAAACTGTCGTGTAATCTATAAGTCAAGAACTATTCTACATATTTTTTTCAAAATTATAGGCTCAGTAGTTTCGGAAATAAGGGGGCTTTGCCTATTTTCTTAAATAACTTTAAAACTGTTTATTATAAAATTCTAAAATAAATATATTTGAGACTCACACAATAAGCCCTTCCCTTCAATTACGTTACATGTCCGTGATTGGGTCGCAGAAATCCATAAGTGTACCAAATTTCAACTTAACTAGACTAGTAGATTTGGAGCAAATTGGCTGTTATCTTAATATTAATAGTATCAGAATTCTTTAAACGGCCTATTGTTTTCTTTCTATTGCGTGTCTAATTTGATTGTAATGTATGTATTTGTTTATATATTCTATCTCTGATCATTGTTATTTTAATAAGTTATTTGTAGGTAAACAAATTGTGCGCACAGTGTAGGTGCTTCGTAATCTAATGCTTTCGCATAATATGTAGAAAATGCCGTTGGTTTGCATTTACTCATATTTTATAATATATATATATATATACATATATGTTTTTTTTTTTTTTTTTCTCTTTAAGAAAACGTTGCCCCACACTAGGATTTCTCCTGTGTCGTGGGTGCGTTTACAGACATGAATTCCACATACAATACACCCAGACCCGGAACAACTACCTGCAGATCATACAAATATTTGTTCCGTGTGGGAATCGAACCCACGACCCGGAGCGCAACAGTCGACTGTGTCAGCCACTGCACCAACCGTGCCGTCTAAATGTAATGTTCAACTGTTTATTTACCCTAATAAACAATATTTAATTAAACTTAATTAAACATCAAAATTCTCAACAAGAGAAAAAATCTTATAGCGATAAAAAATTCATAGAGGTATTAACAAAAATGTAAACAGCCAACGTTCCCCACCGAAATTCAGGGATAAACATCAAAAACCTATTTGGTATTTAATCCACATCTTTCGTGTAAACGAAAACAAATAGTATCGAATTTCGATTCAATTAATCCCACCTTCAGATGAGGCTTAATGACAAAGATACTTGTATCCATTACTGGATAAACTCTAGTCGTTATACACACTGTTAATATTAGAACCAGTCCAGTCTATCATTACGAGCACGGCGCGTTTGCGTTTCGCCGCACGGACATACGTAATTGTATATGTTGCAGGGAGATGTAATAAACACGGAGATTTGATTAAATCCCTAAGGATCAGTTCACAGAAGATGATAAAATTAGGTTATTAATAAGTCTATGCCGTGTGGTGCCGGCTCAGAATACCACCACCCCATCTCCTCCCGTGGGTGTCGTAAAAGTCGACTATGGGATTAGCCGGAGGATGGGCAGCAGCGTCCTTCAAGTACATTAACAACTCAACTGCGATCGCCAACCCGCCTGCCAAGCGTGGCGATTATGACAAAACCCCCCAATGAGCCCACAACACACCCATTTTGGTCATTGTGGTGAACTTTGGGGGAGGCCTGTGTCCGGCAGTGGACTTCATTCGGCTGAAATGATGAAAAATGATGATGATGAAGTATATGGATTCGTAATGAGATCCACAATAGACTTTAAGAAGTTTTCATCATATATATGCTTATATAAGTCTCTTGTACGATCTCAACTGGACTACGCCGTGTCAGTTTGGAATCCTTACTACAAAAAATATATTGAGACGATAGAGGGTGTCCAGCACAAATTTTTGCGTGCCATACATTATAAATGCTATGGATATTATTTACCATATAATCAATTGCTCAATAAGTACAAGCTCACAACACTTGAAGATCGACGCACATACTTAGAAGCTATGAATCTATACAATATTGTCAGAAATAAATTTGACTGCAATGAGCTATCTAGTAAGTTATGCTATGTGGTCGCTAGGACAGTCCACAAGCGACAGGTACGTGCGTCGGCTATTTTCGGTGGACACGTGTCAGTCTAACTCGGGGCTGCGTTCACCTGTTCGCAGAATGCTCCCCATACAGGTTCAAGGATCTTATACTTAAGGCACTCTCTGTATGATCTGCTTTGTAGGAAATTTAAAACTGTGCCTTGTAGTCTTTTATTTGATTTTAATTTAACATTTTGAATGTAACAGTTAAGTAAAAATATACCATACATATTTATATATAAAATGGGGTGATTTGATCAAATCCCAAAATGAAAACCACGAGAAATTACCACTTCTAACCTGGATTATCCGAGTCGGATCCGTCCCACTGAGTTGTAATTTCAACAATATCTTCCGTGAATTCATCTGCCTTAGGGATTTGTTTAAATTTCCGTTTTCATCATTTCCCTGCGACATAATTATATTATAATACCCGCGGTTTGGTGAGAGTAGGCTCTCAGGGTTCTCCGAGAAGTGCCTGGGGAGGTGGCCTCTTTACAGTCACCTTCCCTCCACTAGAGGGGGTGACAGCTTTCAGTCATTCCCTCCGAGATATGCCTAAAGGCGTGGCACCAATGGGTGGCTCTAGATGGAGATTATTCGAGTTCCTGGAGTCTCTCATGGTTGCAGATAGGTAAGAACGAACTTCTTATTTCGTTTGGTTAGCGGCCCACCTTGAGTCAGAGTATTTCAAGTCACCCAGAGGCCTCCGACTTGACTTAATTACTGCAATCTAATGACAAAATCGAGACCAACAATTTTACGTGCTCTCCGAAGTATAGAGATGCTCAGTTCAAGTACCACTATTCGGCACCCATCCATAGGCTAACCACACCAACCGTTACTTAACTACACCAATCATTTACCTATCAGTGAATGCAATTGGCCAAGTCATACGAACGAAAGCATCAGGCATCAGTCCGTAAACATTCACAGCTGAACATGGGTCTCCCAATGCTTAGACACTACAATGAGCGGTCATAGGAGAAGGGAGATTGTTAAAAATAGCCTATGGATAAAGACCTAACGCATGCGAAGTACACTATAATTTCTAGCTTTTTTAATACTTTAATATCAGTTATTACAATCCAATGGACACTTCATAATTTCAAAAAGATTTTTAAAATCACGAATTCATTTACGATCTTATTCCTGGCGCCATATATGGACCAATACCATATTTAGCGCTTTCAGCGCTTAGCGGTTTGCAATAGCAATAGTTTGTCCCAGGTAGACATACTCGTCAACAACTTCGAGAACAGAGCTACCAACGGATATTGGGGAAATTTACAAAGTTCTTGATAATTAATACGTGTTCATTTAAAGACTTTTACCAGTATATGTAATGTAGATAAAACTTTTAAACGTTAATAGGGTGTACTGTGAGTTCAGTACACTTTAGATTTCCAGACAAGTTCCAGACAGTGACGTTAGTAACCCGCTAATGCATGGAAAGAACATGTTAAATACAGATAAAATATTATTATTATCTTTTTACATTAAATTTATGCAGTATCTTTAATCTTACTCAAACGGTAAAGATTTCTCATGAATACGGAGTACTGTTTATTATTAAAACTAATGAAGTGAATGATGAATTGACGTTGCTTTTTAATTATACTATGTTTAAGAAGCACACGAACGGTTGTTGATCACAAATAAGGGACATGAGAAACGTAATCTATGACGTATTTACAATATCAATAAGAAAACATCACATGAATGCCGTAAGTACCTAATAAATAATAAATTATGTCGTAAGTAAGTTATAAAGTAGTATAAGTCCAGTTCATTTGCCGTGTGGTGCCGGCTCAGAATACCACCACCCCATCTCCTCCCGTGGGTGTCGTAAAAGCCAACTAAGGGAGACAGCCGGAGGATGGGCAGCAGCGTCCTTCGAGGACATTAGCGGCTCAACTGCTATCGCCAACCCGTCTGCCAAGCGTGGCGATTATGGCAAAACCCCCCAATGAGCCCACAACACACCCAGATCGGTCATTGTGGTGATCTTTGGGGGAGGCCTGTGTCCAGCAGTAGATTTCATTCGGCCGAAATGATGATAAGTCCAGTGTGTTATAAACACCTTTCATGATGCGGTACCTAAGCAGCCCAAGGCTTTACCAAAAGTTGAAAATGCCCTCATATAGTGCAACAATAAATATATCAGTAACAGGAAATATATATTATTTAGGGACTTCAAAGGTTTCGATACTAAACCATAATAAAAATTCAGATGTACTGTAAGAGGTTAAAAAACTTAACTTATCCTTTCTAAAATAGGAGTTTACTGATTACTCTAATGACCGTTTTCCTTTTCCCTAATAACCCGCAACAAAGCCCCTGCTCACTAGACCGTGAGGAAAGTAATGAAAGATCATGCGTGATAGGAATACTTCGAGACCAGTATCGCTTTCAAAGAAACCTTATGAGTTTGCTTAGAATGTTACAGTCTTTTACAAAAATATAGAACGTTAAGGGAAGATTGCAAATCATGTAATGCGACAGTTTCTAATGATTTGGGTAAAAGTTAATGTAAGAACACGCTACGAGAGGTCTATGGCCAGCAGTGGACCGATATAAGCTGATGATTATGATTATAATGTAAGAAAAATAGATGCTTATTCTGACTACAACAAGATATTATTTTTACCGATACATATAATACGGAGCTCATGATAACGGGGCAGAAAGATACGATTTGAAAGGTGTCATTATCATCATTTCAGCTGAATAAAGTCCACTGCTGGACACAGGCCTCTCCCAAACCATAACGACCGATCTTGGAGAGTTGTGTGCACATTGTGGGGTTTTGGGATAATCGCCACGCTCGGCAGGCGGGTTGGCGATCGCAGTTGAGTTGCTAATGTACTCGAATGATGCTCCTGCCCATCCTCCAGCTAATCCCATAGTATTTTACGACACCCACGGGATGAAATAGTTCAGTGCTATTTGTTAGCCGGCACCACCGGCATGGATGTGGCAAAGTTGATCAAACACTAACTTTATCGCATTGTGTTTATGTTGGGACTACAAAGTTATACAGATTCATCATCATATCATATCAGCCAAATGATATCCACTACTGAACAAAGGCCTCCTACATAGATGTTCACAACTGTGTCGTAATCTTGGGGAGAATTAACTGTACTCACCACGCTTGGCAGGCTGGTTAGTGAGCGCAGTATGGCTACTCTTTCACAGAAGGGATGCTGCTATCCCTCCCTCTAGTTTAGTCCCTAAGGGCATACGTTGCTACATTTCAGTGCTACTTTTTTAGTCTGGATACCACACACGAGGAATATATAGATTAATTAAATGGAAAATAAATTATAATAACATCATATGGGCCATTTATACGTCCACTGCTGAACAAAGGCCTCCCCCATAGATTTCACAACTGTGTCATCATTTTGGGGGGGATTTGCCAATACTGACCACGCTTGGCAGGCGGGTTGGTGAGCGCAGTATGGCTACCGTTTCACGGAAGGGACGCTGCTGCCCATCCCTCTGGTATAGATTCCCTTAGTCGCCTTTTACGACATCCACGGGAGGAGATGGAGTGGTGCTATATTCTTAATCCGGACAGCCATTATTATTAAAGGAACGAAATACCTTTTTAAATTAAAATCATAGGTACCTGCAAGAGAAAATTAAAATTAAACTCTTTTGCTTTATATATTCTGTCTAGTCCCAACTTAACAGAAACCAAAACATGTTATTACACTAATCTATGTGAAATATAACAAGAATGGCACTACTCATAAAAATATAATGCCAAGTCATCTGTATCAGCTGTTAGCAGGAGAAAGTTTTGAAGACATATCAGTATTCGTGTGAAGTCTAGCTAAATGCTCTTCGTCTGAGATTGTAGTTGGTTGAAAATTTCAAATACAGTTTCTTTGCCACCGAACTTTGGAATGCATGAATGTTTTGCGCACTTAATAAAAAATCAACTATAATGTTAAGTTGGTAATTGAATTTTAGATATATCATCATCATCATCATTTCGGCCGAATGAAGTCCACTGCTGGACACAGGCCTCCCCCAAAGATCACCACAACCACCGATATGGATGTGTTGTGGGCTCATTGGGGGGTTTTGCCATAATCGCCACGCTTGGCAGGCGGGTTGGCGATCGCAGTTGAGTTGTTAATGTACTCGAAGGACGCTGCTGCCCATCCTCCGGCTAATCCCTTAGTCGACTTTTACAACACCCACGGGAGGAGATGGGGTGGTGGCATTCTGAGCCGGCACGTGTTCCTGTCTTATTTTTTTATACATCTTGGTGACTAGATGAACAAATCATTCGCTTGGTGGTAAGCGATATCCTGCCCAATTAGAATACTATCCAGGACTCGTCCTGCGAGGTATCACACTGCGCTCGTCACCTCGAGACGTAAAGTTCTTTAGTCTCTTGTGCCCAGTAATTTCACTAGCTACAGTGCGCTTATAATCGGAGCACAGCAATGTCTAAAGTTCTAACACTACTACTTAACGGCGAATATCTGGCACTGGGTTATACTTACCTAGCCAGCCTCTCGCTAATATATACTAGTACATTTCATACAGTATAATTTCCCATACTTAGTCATTCCACATCAATTCTCTGCGGTAATTTAGCACGTTATTAAAAATCGTGTTACACATTTCACACCTTACTATTATGTAAAAAGTGGTCAAGCCTGACATGTTACCAAAAACAAACACAATTATTTATACAAACAGAATTGTGTCTTATACACATAAAACTAAATTGAAAATTGGAAATCTGTCGGGTCGGTCTGCACCGTTAGTACAAACAGTCGCTTTGATACCTCGACCGGCATCCACACCCCCGTTGCGCTCAATTGCCACCTTTAGTTAGAAACTTGACGTGGCGTATAATAGGCTAATTTCGTTGAAATAGGTCACACAACTTGACATCGGTATCCAAGCAGAACGAGTCCGGGAAATCGAGTTATTACCCTGAAATGTTTGTCAAAGAAACTTTAGGGACATTTGCATAAATGAGAAAGAGACCGTGTCAGTGCTTTTGTAGAATAAGGTGTCGACGGAAAACTGAATAGACGAAAATTACTGTTACGTGTTTCCTTTGATAATATGAATGGAGCATTCATTAGTTATTGGAGAGTGCAACGGGCTCAAACAGAGTAATTATCTTTTTAGTTGAATTTTTAATAAAGCTGAGTAACTATCGGTCTAATTCTGAGTTCAAACGTTTTAGTTTTGAAACCGCTGAAACGCTTTTGTCTTTATAACATGTAATATAAATGACTTAATTTCATAGCATACGAAGCTCGTTTTCACCTAGAAATAAGCAGCAATAACTCTGGATGTAATTTCGCATAAAAATCTTTTGCATTTCCTTCTCTTCACCTGAAGTAGTTGTAATATCTCGTCTGAACGAAGTTGAATGAAAGCAACAATCGCTTTATGTATGCTTGGTCTTTAATTTTCTTTTATCATCGTGACCCTTTTTCTTGGGTAAAGGATGAACGGCAAGGGTACTAATGGTGAACGTAAAAAAATCTTAAATTCTCCAGCTCCCTCATTAATTTCCGCTTTTTATTGCTAGGATAATTAATACTGCGCAGGTTGTTTCAAGGAAGTTTGAATTTCATGGTAAATAATGAATTATTAAGGGAAAGGTTCAAGAATAATTTCGCTTCCGGCAATTGTTTTGCAAAATCAGGAATTGATATGGATTTTTGTTCCTTGAAGCTGGGCAATAAGATTTCTAGTGCCTATTTCCACATAAATGATTAGTAGTCACGATGGATTCTTTTCAGGATATTAAAGAATCGACACCATCGAATGTCGTTAATTAAGTGTTAACATTCGCTACTTCATAGATTACCATTTTATTAGCATACTATCTATTACCATGCCACAGATCAACTACTGAAGTCTGATCTTCAAAAAAATTGTGTATGAAGTACGGTGTAAAAATGCCATCACACTGCTAGGGACATTAAAATGGAACAATCACATTGAAGGTAGTAGGTAGTAATCACGAATTGTGTTGTTTTATGCATGTCACATAAGTGAGGGTTGCCTGTAAAATTTATATTATATGGTATCCGCAAATTGGTGAACATGACCTGATTCAAATCTAGCTACTTTTTTGCTTACTTAATCCATATATTTGACAGTTTATTCTTTAATGAATAAATGTGTGTAATGGACGGTGGATTTTCTCAATGTGAAGGTATTTCACTAAATCCGCGCGAATCCAATACAGACTAGCGGGATTTCAACAGATCTACTTCTAATGGACGGTAATAAGGTCGATTGGATCATTTGAACAACGTACGTGTAAACAAAGATAACGACTTAAGAAACAAGTTGTTAGAAAGGATTAATGGGAATTTACCGTAAGCATTACACGTATTATTCTATAAAAAAAATACGAAACTAGTTAAAATATTATTATTCCGAAATTTGCTGAAAAATATGTAAATTCGGGGGGAGTTCATGAAGGCACGTAAATATTTTTAATTATTTCGTTCTAACAAACTTCTCAGATCCTTTCCATGTCTTATAGCATGCACTATGAGTGCTTTTGCTTAGCATCACACTTTGTTTTTGTTAGGCACTATAGGCTATAATCAAAGTCAACAACAGTTGACTGCTGCGCTCCGGGTCGTGGGTTCGATTCCCGCACGGAACAAATATTTGTATGATCTGCAGGTAGTTGTTCCGGGTCTGGGTGTATTGTGTGTGGAATTCATGTCTGTAAACGCACCTACGACACAGGAGAAATCCTAGAATGGGGCAAAGCTTTTATTTAAAAAAAAAAAATATATATAATTTAAATTTTTAATTTCAAAGTTCTTTATGTCATTCCTGAGGCTGACGGTTGAAAATTTAATACGAATTGAGATCAAGACTTTAGAATATTTAATCCGTAACAATGACAGAGAAATGTTGTTGTTTTTTGTGTTTCACACGGCAGTGTGGTGTCCTAGTCCTGGATAGCATTACAATTGTTATGGGCAGGCGTGACGTGTAGCATCAGGCGAATGACTTGCTTATAACGTCACAAGGAACTGTTTTTTTTTTGTTATACCCGAGAATCAACCTCATGGATCAAAACCAAGCACGATATCTCTACTACTATCGCCAGATTACAAAAAAAAAAAACAAAAGGGAATAGAGTGAAACTGCTTGTTGTTGGCAAGTAGTAAAAATTAACGAGGGGAAATGACTTATTGTAATTATTGTAGGTCACTGGATCGATCGAGATGTCGTAAATCTTGGCGTATAATGGTTCAGTCTGTGACATCTATTCTGATTATATTAAAATTATATAGGGCTGGCCAGGATACTGCTATGGTGGCTATGGTGGTATAAATCACGGGTGTGGGTAGTGCGCGACCGATTCCCGCAACCCGAGCCATAAGACGAAGGAACACCATGCGGTTTAAGTCATTAAGAGGCCCCCTCAGCATTGTCCAGGGTGGATGAATTCTAGGAGAATTTCCCCACGTACAAAAAGCAGCCTTCGGGTTAAAAAGCGGTAATGCTCTACGATATATGCTGTACCTACTGAAAACCTCTCTAACGGCCAAAATTAATAATCAACCTGATCCATTATTTTTGGATTTGGAATTTAGCATTTGTCCAGCTTTTCATCTTAAATCTAAAGGTTTTGGATTAGATTGATTATAATTTTAAGCCGTAATACTTTCCGTTCTTTAAACTTTGTAAGTGACCATTGGTGATGACTTTAACATTTATTTTTGCTCATTATTCTGGTTGCTGGATGCTGAATTTTATATTAAAATAGCGAAACCCCGCAGACGAAGCCGTGCCTTTTATGTGGCGATTTGTCGTGGCGGTTAAACGGTATATAAGTTGAAGTACTGCAGCGCCATCTAGTGGCGAGTTACAACAAATTGATGCATATACCTAATTCCATAGTTTTTGAGATAGGAACAAATCATTCTCCGCCAGATGGACATAACAGCTTACTATTTTCTTCTATCGAGCAAAAGCATCAACTTAAAGGTGATCTATCATATGTGACGACATATGTTCCCTAAAACCCTAACGTACATATCAAAACATATCCTAATAAAAACTTATAGAACTAGCTTTCTTATAGAACTGACTCCCTGCACGGTAACTCCGTAACTGCGGTTAGCAATATATTTTATGGATAAGATTCCAACACGGGCGCAATAAATAAAACAAAAAGATTTATGTCCAATTACTTCCTACTATCTATCGTCATAAAAATAACTAAATGAATTTACTATCGTAGATGTACTGAGTGTACACTCTTCTTCGGATGCTAATTGTTATATGCAACTTTGGGATATGTTTTACGTAATAAAAGTAGTTTTCCTTATACTACATTTTTATTTTTATATACAATCCAGTAATGACATGAGCAAGTCATTCGCCTGGTGGTAAGCTTCATAGACATGGGCAGACACCCATAACCATTGTAGGTAATGCTATCCAGAACTAGTCGTCGCTTCATCACATCGATACATTAGTTAATTACGGTTGGTGTAGTGGCTGATACAGTCGGCTGCTGCGCTCCGGGTCGTGGGTTCGATTCCCACACGGAACATATATTTGTATGATCTGCAGGTAGTTGTTCCGGGCTTGGGTGTATTGTAAGTGGAATGTATGTCTTTAAACGCACCCACGACACAGGAGAATTCCTAGTGTGGGGTAATGTTTTATTTAAAACTAGCTGGGACACGCGGTCTCACCCGCGTTTAATTTAAAAGAAATTTGGAGTACTTCGACATAGACCCTTGACATAGAATATATATATATATATATATTGGATTTTTTAAGCGGAACTCTAATTATTTTTCTAAAATAAAAGTAGCCTAAGTTATTCCTTATAATATCAGCTATCTGCCAGTGAAGGTCCCGTCAAAATCGGTCCAGCCGTTTCGGAGATAGCCCGGAACAAACAGACAGACAGACAGACGAAAAAATTAAAAATAGTGTTTTTGTTATATGTAACGTACATACTTTTATATGCATTTAGTAAAAAGCTGTTATTTTGACATTACAAACAGACACTTCAATTTTATTTATTTGTATGGAAAAAAATAAAAATAAATTGTCTATTAAGCTCAGTAATTTCACTAGCTACGGTATCCAACAAACTACTTCGCGTCGATATTGGTGGTTTTTGGTTTTTGGCAGACAAAAAAAATGAAAACTTCAACCATTGTGAAAATAGAAAATTAATAACTACGAATTAGTTTGTGTGTGTTTGTTTGTGTTTAAAAACATGTAAAGCTTATCATTAAAACCGTATGTAATCGTCATGTAATATTCCTGGAAGGGGTTTAATATTCGGTAAATAATTAATTGATTGCAAAGTAATTAGGCTCAGAATACCACCACCCCATCTCATCCTATGGGTGTCGTAAAAGTCGACTAAGGGATTAGCCGGAGGATGGGCAGCAGCGTCCTTCGAGTACATTAACAACTCGACTGCGATCGCCAATCCGTCTGCCAAGCGTGGCGATTATGGCAAAACCCCCCAATGAGCACACAACACACCCATATCGGTCATTGTGGTGATCTTTGGGGGAGGCCTGTGTCCAGCAGTGGATTTCATTCGGCCGAAATAATATAATAAAAAAAAAGTAATTAATTGCGAGATTGAGGTAATCAATGTTTTCAAATTGATGTTGATTTTGTATTACATTTTATACTATGTGTGGATTATATTTAAACACATTCTATTAAAATGATTATATTCACGCGAAACTGTACAGCAGTAACGTATAAATCTCTTTACAAAACCCAGCGAACCTGGAGCTGCTCGGAATTCTATTCGAATAAAGATTTTCAGATCAAAATGGTTAGTAAAAAAAATTCATTTTTCAAAGGACAATTTCCATTCTTAATTTCATCATCTCATCAGCCCGTTAACGTCCACTGCTGACCATTGGCTTCCTAATGACCGCTACAATGACCGAACCTGGGCGGAGATTTGTGTATTCCTTGCCGCGAACTACAAAACATAATATAATCAGCACATTACTGTCCCACTGTTGGGCACGGGTCTTTCTCATGATGAGAAAGGACAGACCTTAGTCCACCACGCTTTCCTAGTGCGGGTTGGCGGACTACACACACCATTACGATTTTGTTTTCCACTTTCAGGTGTGCCTGTTTCCTCACGATGTTTTTCTTCACCGTTACCGCAAGTCTTAATCATATTCTTCCGCGAACCACAAGATACCTTAAAGTTCCTAACACTTGTCAGTTGGACTAGTGATACTAAAATTCGTATTAACCTAAAGAAAGTAAAATAGTTTAGCACAAAATTTAAGATTTGATTTAAAGAGTTGGACTAACTCATAGGTTTCAGAAACGCATATTATCGGGGGTCGCACAGTAGTTATAAGAAAAACTAAAAATAATATAATTATCTATTAACAAAATACTTTTTTAATACACGCTTTTATTCATATCATCGTCACTTAGCTAATCATGCATTGTCATCAAACTAAATGTGTATGCACTTTTAAACTATTTTAAAATTAGGTTGCAAGATTTGACACAACAACATTTGACATTGATTTGACATAACAAGGCAAGTTAAATAAAAGCTTGTAAAAAGGTCTTGTAGGCAATAATAAATATGTTTGACTTTCTAACCTTAGAAGCCAATTCTTTACTGTTCTGAGCTCGTTCCACGCAGCGTTTCTTTGTTCACAGTGGTCCACATAGTCTAACTTCACTAGATCTCCTAGAGACACAAGCCATCTTCTGTCATCAGCATTTGATGAGGTGTCACATTGGAGAGGAGACAGAAGGGCGTAGAAAAAGATGAAGAGAAGTCTGAGCGTGGGCCTCATTGTGGATCTGTGAAAGAAATAACAGGAACTGTTATTTATTTTAGATTCTACCTGTGTCTACGAGTTCGTTTGGTTGGTATTAAAATACTCGTGGAGCTGTTATTGGAAGGCAATCTCGTTTACTTACACAGCTTATCTACGAAATTACTATAAAGTAAATTTGTTCACCTATTGCGAGTCCTAGAAATTAAAAAAAATCTAAGAATATATAAAGGCGACTTCAAATGAACACAAATATTTATATCTATAAATCTGTACACAAGGAAAGTACTTTATATTTTATATATTCATATTATCAAAGGAAACATGAAACAGTAATTTTCGTCTATTCAGTTTTCCGTCCACACCTTATTCAACAAAAGGACTAATACGGTCTCTTTCTCATTAATGCAAATGTCGCTTAACTTTCTTTGACAAACATTTCAGGGTAATAACTCAATTTCCCGGACTCATTCCGTTTGGATACCGGTATCAAGTTGTGTGACCTATTTCAACGAAATTTGCCCATTATAGCCCACGTCAAAGCTTCTAACTAATGGTGGCAATTTGGCGCAACGGGAGTGCTCCTGGTCGCAGTATAGAAGCGACTATTTCTACTGACGATGCCGGTGATGACCTGACAGATTTTTGATTTTCAATCAAAACTTTATCTGTATAAGACACAATTCTTTACCTTCCTGTAAGTATATAGATTACACCAGTGGAAGAAAATCAAACACGGCCGCGTAGTTACTGTAAAAATACGCGCACACATGAACCTACCTACACAGAAACTTCTTTTTATTCAAGTCGGTTTTAAAAAAGCTGAGACCATTCCTACTGTTATCAATCAGCTGCTCAGCCGTTATGATTTTTACTAGCGATGTTTAATTTCTTGTAATCTGTAAAATTAAAACATTTCATAAGAAATATAAATAATTTCCTTTGACATTTATTTTAGTATAGATAGATAGAAGATAAAAATAGATGAATACTCCCATCATCTAACGAACTAGTTAGAGAAATCATATGTCAAAAAACAACAACATTTCTCTGTCATTGTTACGGATTAAATATTCTAAAGTCTTGATCTCAATTCGTATTAAATTTTCAACCGTCAGCCTCAGGAATGACATAAAGAACTTTGAAATTAAAAATTTAAATTATATATATTTTTTTTTTTAAATAAAAGCTTTGCCCCATTCTAGGATTTCTCCTGTGTCGTAGGTGCGTTTACAGACATGAATTCCACACACAATACACCCAGACCCGGAACAACTACCTGCAGATCATACAAATATTTGTTCCGTGCGGGAATCGAACCCACGACCCGGAGCGCAGCAGTCAACTGTTGTTGACTTTGATTATAGCCTATAGTGCCTAACAAAAACAAAGTGTGATGCTAAGCAAAAGCACTCATAGTGCATGCTATAAGACATGGAAAGGATCTGAGAAGTTTGTTAGAACGAAATAATTAAAAATATGTAAATTCGGGGGGAGTTCATGAAGGCACGTAAATATTTTTAATTATTTCGTTCTAACAAACTTCTCAGATCCTTTCCATGTCTTATAGCATGCACTATGAGTGCTTTTGCTTAGCATCACACTTTGTTTTTGTTAGGCACTATAGGCTATAATCAAAGTCAACAACAGTTGACTGCTGCGCTCCGGGTCGTGGGTTCGATTCCCGCACGGAACAAATATTTGTATGATCTGCAGGTAGTTGTTCCGGGTCTGGGTGTATTGTGTGTGGAATTCATGTCTGTAAACGCACCTACGACACAGGAGAAATCCTAGAATGGGGCAAAGCTTTTATTTAAAAAAAAAAAATATATATAATTTAAATTTTTAATTTCAAAGTTCTTTATGTCATTCCTGAGGCTGACGGTTGAAAATTTAATACGAATTGAGATCAAGACTTTAGAATATTTAATCCGTAACAATGACAGAGAAATGTTGTTGTTTTTTGACATATGATTTCTCTAACTAGTTCGTTAGATGATGGGAGTATTCATCTATTTTTATCTTCTATCTATCTATACTAAAATAAATGTCAAAGGAAATTATTTATATTTCTTATGAAATGTTTTAATTTTACAGATTACAAGAAATTAAACATCGCTAGTAAAAATCATAACGGCTGAGCAGCTGATTGATAACAGTAGGAATGGTCTCAGCTTTTTTAAAACCGACTTGAATAAAAAGAAGTTTCTGTGTAGGTAGGTTCATGTGTGCGCGTATTTTTACAGTAACTACGCGGCCGTGTTTGATTTTCTTCCACTGGTGTAATCTATATACTTACAGGAAGGTAAAGAATTGTGTCTTATACAGATAAAGTTTTGATTGAAAATCAAAAATCTGTCAGGTCATCACCGGCATCGTCAGTAGAAATAGTCGCTTCTATACTGCGACCAGGAGCACTCCCGTTGCGCCAAATTGCCACCATTAGTTAGAAGCTTTGACGTGGGCTATAATGGGCAAATTTCGTTGAAATAGGTCACACAACTTGATACCGGTATCCAAACGGAATGAGTCCGGGAAATTGAGTTATTACCCTGAAATGTTTGTCAAAGAAAGTTAAGCGACATTTGCATTAATGAGAAAGAGACCGTATTAGTCCTTTTGTTGAATAAGGTGTGGACGGAAAACTGAATAGACGAAAATTACTGTTTCATGTTTCCTTTGATAATATGAATATATAAAATATAAAGTACTTTCCTTGTGTACAGATTTATAGATATAAATATTTGTGTTCATTTGAAGTCGCCTTTATATATTCTTAGATTTTTTTTAATTTCTAGGACTCGCAATAGGTGAACAAATTTACTTTATAGTAATTTCGTAGATAAGCTGTGTAAGTAAACGAGATTGCCTTCCAATAACAGCTCCACGAGTATTTTAATACCAACCAAACGAACTCGTAGACACAGGTAGAATCTAAAATAAATAACAGTTCCTGTTATTTCTTTCACAGATCCACAATGAGGCCCACGCTCAGACTTCTCTTCATCTTTTTCTACGCCCTTCTGTCTCCTCTCCAATGTGACACCTCATCAAATGCTGATGACAGAAGATGGCTTGTGTCTCTAGGAGATCTAGTGAAGTTAGACTATGTGGACCACTGTGAACAAAGAAACGCTGCGTGGAACGAGCTCAGAACAGTAAAGAATTGGCTTCTAAGGTTAGAAAGTCAAACATATTTATTATTGCCTACAAGACCTTTTTACAAGCTTTTATTTAACTTGCCTTGTTATGTCAAATCAATGTCAAATGTTGTTGTGTCAAATCTTGCAACCTAATTTTAAAATAGTTTAAAAGTGCATACACATTTAGTTTGATGACAATGCATGATTAGCTAAGTGACGATGATATGAATAAAAGCGTGTATTAAAAAAGTATTTTGTTAATAGATAATTATATTATTTTTAGTTTTTCTTATAACTACTGTGCGACCCCCGATAATATGCGTTTCTGAAACCTATGAGTTAGTCCAACTCTTTAAATCAAATCTTAAATTTTGTGCTAAACTATTTTACTTTCTTTAGGTTAATACGAATTTTAGTATCACTAGTCCAACTGACAAGTGTTAGGAACTTTAAGGTATCTTGTGGTTCGCGGAAGAATATGATTAAGACTTGCGGTAACGGTGAAGAAAAACATCGTGAGGAAACAGGCACACCTGAAAGTGGAAAACAAAATCGTAATGGTGTGTGTAGTCCGCCAACCCGCACTAGGAAAGCGTGGTGGACTAAGGTCTGTCCTTTCTCATCATGAGAAAGACCCGTGCCCAACAGTGGGACAGTAATGTGCTGATTATATTATGTTTTGTAGTTCGCGGCAAGGAATACACAAATCTCCGCCCAGGTTCGGTCATTGTAGCGGTCATTAGGAAGCCAATGGTCAGCAGTGGACGTTAACGGGCTGATGAGATGATGAAATTAAGAATGGAAATTGTCCTTTGAAAAATGAATTTTTTTTACTAACCATTTTGATCTGAAAATCTTTATTCGAATAGAATTCCGAGCAGCTCCAGGTTCGCTGGGTTTTGTAAAGAGATTTATACGTTACTGCTGTACAGTTTCGCGTGAATATAATCATTTTAATAGAATGTGTTTAAATATAATCCACACATAGTATAAAATGTAATACAAAATCAACATCAATTTGAAAACATTGATTACCTCAATCTCGCAATTAATTACTTTTTTTTTATTATATTATTTCGGCCGAATGAAATCCACTGCTGGACACAGGCCTCCCCCAAAGATCACCACAATGACCGATATGGGTGTGTTGTGTGCTCATTGGGGGGTTTTGCCATAATCGCCACGCTTGGCAGACGGATTGGCGATCGCAGTCGAGTTGTTAATGTACTCGAAGGACGCTGCTGCCCATCCTCCGGCTAATCCCTTAGTCGACTTTTACGACACCCATAGGATGAGATGGGGTGGTGGTATTCTGAGCCTAATTACTTTGCAATCAATTAATTATTTACCGAATATTAAACCCCTTCCAGGAATATTACATGACGATTACATACGGTTTTAATGATAAGCTTTACATGTTTTTAAACACAAACAAACACACACAAACTAATTCGTAGTTATTAATTTTCTATTTTCACAATGGTTGAAGTTTTCATTTTTTTTGTCTGCCAAAAACCAAAAACCACCAATATCGACGCGAAGTAGTTTGTTGGATACCGTAGCTAGTGAAATTACTGAGCTTAATAGACAATTTATTTTTATTTTTTTCCATACAAATAAATAAAATTGAAGTGTCTGTTTGTAATGTCAAAATAACAGCTTTTTACTAAATGCATATAAAAGTATGTACGTTACATATAACAAAAACACTATTTTTAATTTTTTCGTCTGTCTGTCTGTCTGTTTGTTCCGGGCTATCTCCGAAACGGCTGGACCGATTTTGACGGGACCTTCACTGGCAGATAGCTGATATTATAAGGAATAACTTAGGCTACTTTTATTTTAGAAAAATAATTAGAGTTCCGCTTAAAAAATCCAATATATATATATATATATATTCTATGTCAAGGGTCTATGTCGAAGTACTCCAAATGTCTTTTAAATTAAACGCGGGTGAGACCGCGTGTCCCAGCTAGTTTTAAATAAAACATTACCCCACACTAGGAATTCTCCTGTGTCGTGGGTGCGTTTAAAGACATACATTCCACTTACAATACACCCAAGCCCGGAACAACTACCTGCAGATCATACAAATATATGTTCCGTGTGGGAATCGAACCCACGACCCGGAGCGCAGCAGCCGACTGTATCAGCCACTACACCAACCGTAATTAACTAATGTATCGATGTGATGAAGCGACGACTAGTTCTGGATAGCATTACCTACAATGGTTATGGGTGTCTGCCCATGTCTATGAAGCTTACCACCAGGCGAATGACTTGCTCATGTCATTACTGGATTGTATATAAAAATAAAAATGTAGTATAAGGAAAACTACTTTTATTACGTAAAACATATCCCAAAGTTGCATATAACAATTAGCATCCGAAGAAGAGTGTACACTCAGTACATCTACGATAGTAAATTCATTTAGTTATTTTTATGACGATAGATAGTAGGAAGTAATTGGACATAAATCTTTTTGTTTTATTTATTGCGCCCGTGTTGGAATCTTATCCATAAAATATATTGCTAACCGCAGTTACGGAGTTACCGTGCAGGGAGTCAGTTCTATAAGAAAGCTAGTTCTATAAGTTTTTATTAGGATATGTTTTGATATGTACGTTAGGGTTTTAGGGAACATATGTCGTCACATATGATAGATCACCTTTAAGTTGATGCTTTTGCTCGATAGAAGAAAATAGTAAGCTGTTATGTCCATCTGGCGGAGAATGATTTGTTCCTATCTCAAAAACTATGGAATTAGGTATATGCATCAATTTGTTGTAACTCGCCACTAGATGGCGCTGCAGTACTTCAACTTATATACCGTTTAACCGCCACGACAAATCGCCACATAAAAGGCACGGCTTCGTCTGCGGGGTTTCGCTATTTTAATATAAAATTCAGCATCCAGCAACCAGAATAATGAGCAAAAATAAATGTTAAAGTCATCACCAATGGTCACTTACAAAGTTTAAAGAACGGAAAGTATTACGGCTTAAAATTATAATCAATCTAATCCAAAACCTTTAGATTTAAGATGAAAAGCTGGACAAATGCTAAATTCCAAATCCAAAAATAATGGATCAGGTTGATTATTAATTTTGGCCGTTAGAGAGGTTTTCAGTAGGTACAGCATATATCGTAGAGCATTACCGCTTTTTAACCCGAAGGCTGCTTTTTGTACGTGGGGAAATTCTCCTAGAATTCATCCACCCTGGACAATGCTGAGGGGGCCTCTTAATGACTTAAACCGCATGGTGTTCCTTCGTCTTATGGCTCGGGTTGCGGGAATCGGTCGCGCACTACCCACACCCGTGATTTATACCACCATAGCCACCATAGCAGTATCCTGGCCAGCCCTATATAATTTTAATATAATCAGAATAGATGTCACAGACTGAACCATTATACGCCAAGATTTACGACATCTCGATCGATCCAGTGACCTACAATAATTACAATAAGTCATTTCCCCTCGTTAATTTTTACTACTTGCCAACAACAAGCAGTTTCACTCTATTCCCTTTTGTTTTTTTTTTTTGTAATCTGGCGATAGTAGTAGAGATATCGTGCTTGGTTTTGATCCATGAGGTTGATTCTCGGGTATAACAAAAAAAAAACAGTTCCTTGTGACGTTATAAGCAAGTCATTCGCCTGATGCTACACGTCACGCCTGCCCATAACAATTGTAATGCTATCCAGGACTAGGACACCACACTGCCGTGGGTCTATGACCGAACACGTCCATCAGGGGCGTTTGACAGAATGAGGCGGCTGGCTAGACGGCGCGCACTCGAGATATGGCGACAACGCCTACGGTTGCAGTTCGCGACCAAGCGCGTCGTCAAGGCCATCCTGCCACTCTTCGGAGCCTGGCTCAGAAGGAGCGAGCGCGTCACCTACCGTCTGACGCAGGTATTCACCGGTCACGGTTGTTTCGGTGCGTACGTGCACAGAATAGGACGCGAGGTTACGGCACAGTGCCACCATTGTGGAAGCGACCAGGATACCGCACAGCACACGCTCGAGGAGTGCCCTGCGTTTGCGGCCGAGCGGCGGATCCTGGTCGATCGGATCGGGCAAGATCCCTCTCTGCCGGCAGTAGTGTCGGCTAGGCTGTGTAGGCTATGTTGGCAGAGCATGAAAATTGGAGTGCAGTGGTCTCCTTCTGCGAGAGCGTCATGCTCCAGAAGGAGACTGCAGAGCGGGATCGGGAGAGGGCTGATCCCGCACGGAGAAGGACTAGACGGCGCCGGGGCAACAACCGTCCCGGCTCCCAAGTCCAACACGCCTGAGCCCCCTGCCGTCACTTTATGGAGGGGGTCGCGGGCGCGCAGATTGGGGAATCTCATCTCACACCGAGCGACCCCCGGGAAGACGGTGGCGCGCACATGGTTACGTGCCGCCGTGTGCGCAGCACAGCGCAAAGCGAGGCTTGGGGGGATCCTTTACAATCCTCCCCGAGAAGTGCCTGGGGGGCGACCTTTTTACAGTCGCCTTCCCTCCGCTAGAGGGGGGACCGCTTTACAGTCATCCCTTCCGAGATGTGCCTAAAGGCGTGGCACCAATGGGCGGCTCTAGTGTGATCTTACGAGGACCTGGAGCCCCCCTTCGGTGCCGAAGATGACCGCTCCAGTGGTTTTAGCCGGCAGGAGTCCGGCATACCCCTTCGCCCTTCCCCGGGGTGAAGGAAGTTCCATGTAGAATTTCCACAAAAAGGACACCACACGGCGGGAGAGGGCCGATCCCACTCGAAGAAGGAGGAGACGGCGCCGGGGTAACAACCGCCCTGGCGCCTAATTCCCATACGCCTGAAACCCCGTTGCCGCCGTTGCTATAAGGCGGGGGACCTCTGGGTTCACGGGTGCGTAGATTGAGGAATCTGTGTGGCCACACCAAGCAACCCAAGAGAAGACGGTAGCACGCATGTGGTCACGCGCTGCCTTGGGACGCTTCGGGGAATCCTTTACAATCCCCCCGGGGGGGGTGACCACTTTACAGTCACCCTCTCCGATATGTGCGTATAGGCGTGGCACCAGACGGCGGCTTTAGTGTGATCATACGAGGACCTGGAGCCTCCCTTAGGTGCCGAAGATGACCGCTCCAGTGGTTTTAGCCGTATAAGTCCAGCATACCCCTTCGCCCTTCCCTGGAGCGAAGCAAGTTCATGAACAATTTCCACTGGGCACCAATAAAAAAATGATACCACGCTGCACTCGTCATTTCGAGACATTAGTTATTTATTTTCTTATGCTCAGTAGTTAGGACTAGCTACGGTGCCTTATAAACCACAACACAATAATGTTTAAAGTTTAACATTACTGCCTAGCGTATGCGGCTGCTATCTGGCAATGCGGTGGTACACACGGCAACATATCGAGCTAAAATTATCCAGTGTACGCTGGTCTCTCATCGTGCTGAAAGGTTATATACAATGTGAGATCAACTTATACTGGAAAAGTGTAACCTAATATGTAGCCGTGCGGACCTACCTAGCTGAATGCTTCATCATATCAGCCACAGGACGTCCACTGCTGAACAAAGGCCTCCCCCTTAGATTCCCACAACGAGCGGTCACATGCCGCTCTCATCCAACGACTCCCAGCGACCTTCACCAGATCGTCTGTCCACCTCGTTGGAGGTCGTCCCACGCTGCGTTTTCCGGTACGCGGTCTCCATTCGAGAACCTTTGTGCCCCAACGGCCATCAGTTCTACGAGCATTGTGCCCTGCCCATTGCCACTTCAGTTTACTAATCCTGTCAGCTATGTCGACAACTTTAGTTCTTCTACGGATCTCCTCATTTCTGATTCGATCTCGTAGAGAAATACCAAGCATAGCTCTCTCCATAGCTCGCTGAGTGACCTTGAGCTTTCTTATGAGGCCCACTGTGAGTGACCACGTCTCTGTTCCATATGTCATCACTGGTAACACACACTGGTTAAAGACTTGCGTCTTGAGGCATTGCGGTATTGTTGACGAAAAGACGTTGCGATGTTTCCCGAACGCTGCCCAGCCGAGTCGGATTCGACGATTGACCTCTTTCTCGAAGTTGGACCTACCTAACTGGACAGTTTGTCCTAGGTAGACATACTCGTCAACAACTTCGAGAACAGAGCTCCCAACGGATATTGGGGTGGGCACGACATGGACATTTGACATGACTTTTGTCTTGCCCATGTTCATTTTAAGGCCCACCTGTTGGGAAACTCTGTTGAGATCATCGAGCATTGTGCTGAGCTCTTGCAGCGATTCTGCCATGACTACGATGTCATCGGCAAATCGAAGGTGAGTGATATACTCGCCATTGATGTTAATGCCGAATCCTTTCCACTCCAGTAGCCTGAAGGCATCCTCCATTGCAGCGGTGAACAGTTTCGGGGAAATGACGTCCCCCTGTCTCACACCTCTCTGCAATGGAATTGCCCCCGTGCTCTGTTCATGTACTCGGACCGACATGGTGGCGTTTCTGTATAAGCACTTCAACACTTCAATGTACCGATAGTCAACCTGGCACCGCTGCAGAGATTGCAATGAGATTGCTGAATGCTTGCAATCACAGAAATAGGAAATAAGGAGAAGTTGTACGGGGGCGTAACCGCGCCACCGCGACTGGATCAATTTGGGCCATCCGGAAAAAAGGCCGTATTATAATATCAGTTGAGATTCGATCGCGTAAACTTTTTTAAATTGTCGTGTTGTTCGCGGATAACATGCAAAAATTGAAGTGAGAATAATAACTTTATCAAGGAAGGAATATTCTTGTATTTGTCTATAAAAAGAATATATTAAAAATTATTTTTTTCTTTATTATGTTACATTTGGATTGATGGAGCAGCACAACATTAATATGTTTATACAAAATACAATGCTTCTTATCTACCATTTTTAACTAGCAATCGATGAATAACAAACGCAGTGAATAGAACAGCGAATGGTACTCCCAATAAACTTACGCGTCGCGTGCTACGGCTGTCGTTTGCGGTCTGTACGCTCGGTATAAGTGGCTACCTACAAAGTCGTGGGTGTGTTTTAGTCTGAGAAGCCAATTATAATGTTGTGTTTATTCGGTTCATTGGATGAGACCTTGTAACTGTGTGCATAAGTGTGCTTTTATGAAGAATGGTAGTGGGAAAATGGATTTCTAGGCTCGCATACATTTTGATCTACATGGCATAGTAATAATACCTATCACCAGTTGAAAGAATAAATTTAATAACTTCTTTTGAGCATGATAATGAGACCTATAAGTGTACATCGTCCCGGTTTATTAGTGTAAAATCATAAACTACCGCCTTGAAATTGACAGTATTATTGTTTGTAATGGATACTTAATCTTTGGCGACAACGCTCTGAACAAAGTAAGATTCGCTACTAACTATGACTGTGGAACCACGAGTAACTGCACGATAAGAGGTAAGCCTTTATATCTTAGTGTAGAGTAAAACATGCTTTATTTCGGTTAGATCAGTTCATTGTAGGGCTGGGTCTGGGACGTCTCGTGTCTCGAGGTCCTGGGACTTAAGCCAAATTTACACGTCGCGTGTCCCTGGACTTTGGAGTCAAGACGAGAGTCAAGACAGATGTGAACATCGGTGACATAATTTGTAATAATTTTCGTTATGAAAGTTCGTCATAATGAATGAATATGCTTTATTTTTTTAAACCTATGTTTTATTAAAATAGGAAAATATCACATTCTTCTTTTTAGATAATGACAAAAAATAATTAACAGTTCATTTAGTTTTATTTAAAGCTGATTATGAATGCTATAAATTACTTTAATGCAAGGTACAAAGGAAAGGAAGGGAGGAATTTGTTAATTTAAATTTAAATTAGAAATGTTACAATTTTATTACGATTAATAAACGTTGTTTTTATACTGACGATTCATGATAAGTTATTAATCGTTGTTTATTAATGTATTTATTTTGAGAACTGTTTTTATTTACTTTACAAATGTTAGGAATTTGGTTGTATTTATGTAAATTAAATGTTAATTTAACTAAAACAAAATAATAAGTATTTTGTTGATACATCTCACTGAAAATGTATTTTAAAGTCTTGAAGTCTTGGAACATTCCAGGATTTCGAGTATGAGCCGTCTCGTGTCCCGGGACTTTGGAAATGTCAAAACATCCCAGTCCCTAGATCGTTTTAAAGTATCGACTGGCATTCATTGTAGTATATGAGACGAATGTCTTTAAACTCACAATATGGAAAGTTGTAAATCAAATATGGAATCCCAAACAAACAAATCTAAAGCCAATCTCCAAAAAATATCTTAATAGACCGCATTGGAGTTAAAACAATTCCAATAGTAAAAACTCTATTTGAGATAACAGAAAAATTGGATCCGCAATTTAAAAATAAATTAAGACCTTCGTAAATCTTGAAGAAGAGCAAAACATGTCAAAGGGCAGATATACGAAGAGAACCATGGTCTTCGCAAAACAAAATTCAAAAGTCATTATGAATTTTATAAACTAAAGAAAACTTTTAATAAACACGGCACAAGAGAGGAATGTTTGTAAAAAGTTAATTTCTCTTTCCCGAGGATCCAATATGTAACATCTGTTTAATGAAAAAAAAAAATTACTGTGATTGTTCTATACGTGCGTAATAGTATAAGTGCCACGTTAAAGTAAGTTATCAGATATAGTTTGTACATAACTTTAGTGAGTATAAGTTTTTAAACTGACATGGTCACTGATACTATCATTAGAACTGGAAACGGGATATTTACCATGTTTTTTATTTATTTAGAGAGTATATTTTTATTAGTATAGTTTATACGTTTAAAAAAAATTAAGTTTCAATCGTGAATTAAATGTATACTGTCCTACGCGTACTACGTCATAATCATCATCATAATTTCAGCCAAATAAATCTACTGCTGAACACAGCCCCCCAAACTTCGCCACAACCTCCGATCTGGGTTTGCGTTGTGTGCTTATTGGGGAGTTTGGCAATAATCACCACGCTTGGCTTGTAATTAAAATATCCGAAGGACGCTGCTACCTATCCTCCAGCTAATCCCATAGTTGGTATTCACGACTCCCACAGGATGATATGGGGTGGTGACATCTTAGCCGGCACGACACGCCTGAACTACGTGCTACGCATTAATCCTAAGCGCTTGTAGAATGTTGCAGCATTTTTACCTGCAGTAGAATAAAAATGTATAAACAATTCAATTAATTATGGTTTAAACAGAGCTTTTTTTCATATCCAATACAAGCAATGTGTCTGCCGAGTTTAGTCATCCATTTTTAATCATTGATTTTATTTAGTAAATTTAGCATTGGCTTTTTATTTTCTTTTGTAAACATACTTTAATTTACGTTTGTTTTTTATTGTTACGATAATTTTAACGTGTTGCTGAGATTACATTATTTAACAAATTCAAGCAGTTGTCTAGAAACATAAAAGGTACGCTCCGCTTTAAAAATAAAACGTCAAAACAGATGTCAAGTGCTCCCAAACGTTCTAAAGCGACTGCAGCAGAATTGACGGTTTTTATGGCATGAACAAGTTATGGTTAAGTTATTAATGCCAGTCATATTTTTAAAATAGATTTCGTAGAACATTCCCGTGTGGTGCTGGCTAAGAATACCACCACCCCATCTCATCCCGTCGGTGTCGTAAAAGGCAACTATGGGATTAGGCCCACAACACAAAACCATAATGGTCGTTGTGACAATCTTTGGGGGAGCCTTCTGTCCAGCAGTGGACGTTTTTCGGCTGTAATGATGAATATAAGCGCAATGAAATGCTTGTCTCGTTTTAAATTGTTTAACTCAAAATCATTTTATCTGTTAATAATAAACGGTAAGATATTAATCATAATTTTCCACTAACTACTAAAAATACATACAAAACCGATGACTATTTAAAATTGTGCTTTAAATTTTACCTTCTTCCTTTGATAAAACGGCGAGAAATAGCACACGTCACTTATATGTTAAAAATTATATCCAATTACATTGATAGCCCCGAACTTATTTCAAACATTACATTTAACACCCCTATAAAAGCTATGCGGCAATATACACCCCTTAACCTGCCCCTTGTGTCATCAAATTATCGGCAAATTAACTTTTTATAGCGACCAAGCAAGGCAATTAACACAGTCTGTAAATCTCATTATCTAGACTTTCTAACGCGAATATGATGAGAGTGGTTACTAAGCCAAGAAATTTTTCAAGGAGTATATGGTTTGACTGTTATTGTTTTCTTCAAAGTTCAGTTAAATTCTCTGTTTAATGTTACTTAGTTTTTCCACATACTTTACACAACCTCTAATTGGCTGTTTTTGGCTAACTTTGTTAACAAATGTGTTAATGTTCCTGATCTTGCAAAAAAATAAAAACAACAGGCTATAATATATTTAGTTAACAGACTATAATATAGTTGACAGACTATAATATAGTTAACAGACTATAATATAGTTAACAGACTATAATATAGTTAACAGACTATAATTTAAATTTTAATTAAATAAATAAATATAGTTAACACACTATAATATAGGTAACAAACTATAATATAATTAACCGTTTGTCGTGTGGTGCCGGCTAAGAATACCACCATACCATCTCATCCTGTGGGTGTAGTTAAAGGCGACTATGCAATTAGCCGGAGGATGGGCAGAGATGTCCTTTGAGTAAATTTATAACTGAACTGCGATCGCCAACCAAGTATGGCGATTATGGCAATATCCCCCAATGAGCACACAACACAAACCCATACCGGTCGTTGTGGCAAACTTTTAGGGAGGCTTCTGTCCAGCAGTGTACGTTTTACGGTTGAAATGATGATGGTGATTATAGTTAATAGACTATAATACAGTTAATACACTGGCACTTATAAAACGTAATAATTTACGTTGCACGGTTTCATTTGGGTCTTCTTATGGAGAAGACAAGGTAAACAACTCTACATAGATACTCTACATACATGCAAACAAGCATACTCTTTTAAAATAATTGAAATGTAGTTGATTACGGCATTTTTATAGACATTAAACACTACCTACATTAATCTACCTATACATGCACCAAGTCCAAATAGCCTTGTGACATTCAAACAAATATTTTCAAGCACCAAAATTAATACTCCCATAATTTATTTTGATACTAGTAAAAAATCATTCTGGGCGTAACAAGTAAGGACAATTTAACTGTTTGTTATTCCAGGAAGTGCTTGTGTAAGGAGATTTATCCTAACGCATGGTCGTTAAGGAGTCTCGTTTTTATATTTTATGATGTTTTGTTATGAACGGGAACGACTTATATAAATTCTGTAATTTTGTGTGACGAGCTAGGGTTGTTTGTTGTATGAAATAGCTTTGATTTTAGAAAGGATTTTAATACATTAATTATTGTTTGTAGAGAGGGTAACTTTATCTTAACACAGACTAAATGTAATTATAAACAACTCGCTTTGTATTGTGTTCTGTGTAGTTTTTGCAAAGCTGCGGCCCATCCTTAACCCCAGCCCTGAAAATTGTTCCTTAAATAAAAAACCGCGGCATTGGGTGTAAATAAAACAAGAATTATTCCATTTCATTCTAATTATAACGTTTATCCAAACATAAATGTATAGGAATTACGACACAGCTTCTGAAAGCGGGTGGAACACTGGTACTTAAGTCCTTCAGAAGCTATTCGATTCCGTCTTACTCGACGGCACAACATCGCAAGCATGGAACAAAGGCGAGAAGTATACAAGAAGAGTACCATCTGGTCACCAATGGCTACTGTTTCACAGGATCCATCCCTCTAACTTAGAGTCCCTTAGTCGGCTTTTACGACATCCACAGTAGAACATGTCGTGGTGCTGTATTCTTAATCTGGACACCACACGGACCTAATTACATAATAACATACAAAGGAAAATTAATAAAAAATATTATTTTTGAACTTTAATACTCTTGCATGATACCGCAATTTACATCGTGAGCAGAAAAGGGATTGTATAACAAGGAATAATAACTTCAGTCCCGATTCCGAGATTGTGTTACAGCAAAAACAATTTTGACCTTTCTACACTAATGACTTTCCATGTGATAGACCTGCCTTTATATGCGGATTTCCCTGGATTTGGTGTTCTAAATAAACTGCGTGACTTCTTTATTATGTCTTTCTAGAAAAAAAAAACTTTTGAAAAATTCATGGACAACACCCACCAAGCCCACCGACTTGGTGGGTGTTGTTCCCTCTCTGAGATGTGCCGATAACCGTGACACCAATGGGCAGCTCTAGAGTGTTAATGGTGCAACTGGGGACGTGTTATGTCCTGCAGTGGACAGCGACAGGCTTATGACTTAAACTTTGACGGCACGATTAGCGTAGTGGTTAGTTACTACGTATTAATTTCTGTGCTGTGTCGTGGATATGATTTTTACTCGGAACAAATATTTGTACGACCTATAGATAGGCAGTTGTTCCGGGTCTACGTATTTGCACATGAGATTTATTGCTGTAAAACTCACAGGGGAAATGCTAGCGTGGGGCAAAGTATATCCTTAAATACAAGTAACAGTAAAGTTGGTACACACTATGCGTAACCATTTGAACGGTGATAGATATGACACCATTCAGTAGGCGGCTCGTGAGTGCTGTTTCTTCTCCTTGTGTACACCGTTCCTGTGAATTCCTGAAATAGAAGAGAAAAGAAGCCAAAGGACATCTTGGGGGGATTTTAAAGGATTCCCCTGAAGCCTCGTGGTGCTTTGTGCTACCCAGCCATATAAAGATGAAAGAGGGTTCAGGCGTATTGGACATGGGCTCTGCGGTGGGTTTCAACACCTACAGACAGAAAATAAACCATTCTGGTGCTGAACTATTTAATCATTTTGATTAATATTTTATCTACATATTCGAATAACGCCTTCTAAATACCTGGGTTTATTGACTACCAACTCGTATAAACACGCCAAAACACAGACTTACTAACAAGAGTAAGCCCTTGAGTTGACTTTAAAAGTAAATGAGACGAGTCAAATCATAGCTTCTTACATTTTACTGGGACTGGTTCGTGACTGGTAAAAACAAAAATACTTCACAAAACAAAAAACTGGATTGAGACACATTGCTTAATCTCGTTGCGAATAACTTAAAATCAATGGTGCGGATTGAATTAAGGCGGCTAAAAGGTCGAACTAGTTACTAGAAGAAATTCAAATGTATTTTACGGGACATTAAAATTGTAATGATTTCAGTTTCTTCTCTTGTTGCTCTTCGCCTTAATTGTAGTGAAATGAAAAAATTCTTCGTAAAACTCATAATTATCAGCATATAGTAGCAGCATACATTTTCAGCATAACATTGCATAAAATTTAATTGACGAATATGATTTTAGGTCACACGTGAAGTCATTCAGACACGGTCGGAGTAATGATCCTGAAGGTTGAATTATTTTACTATTTTTTTTATTATCAGCGAATGAGGCCCATAGATAAAAGTACATAAATGCAAATATAGTTCTAGTATGCCGTGTAGTGCACTAAGAACTTAGCATCACTCCATGTCAGGGCAGCAGCGTCCCTTTTGTGGAACAGCTGCCATTCTGCCCTCACCAAACCACCTGCTAAGCGTGGTGAGTACTGGCAAATTTTCCCCAAAATGACGATATCGCATCTAACCAGTCGTTGATGGGGGAGGCATTTATTCAGCAGTGGACGTTCTTGATGATGATGATGATGGCAAATATAGTAAGATCTAACAAACTAATGAATAAAAATAAAACAAAGTGTGCGCTGGTTTTATTAAGCTCGAAGTGACAGAAAAAAAACCTATCTCCTCCCGTGGGTGTCGTAAAAGTCGACTAAGGGATTAGCCGGAGGATAGGCAGCAGTGTCCTTCGAGTACATTAACAACTCAACTGCGATCGCTAACCCGTCTGCCAAGCGTGGCGATTATGGCAAATCCCCCCAATCAGCCCACAATACACCCATATTGGTCATTTTGGTGATCTTTGGAGGAGGCCTGTGTCCAGCAGTGGACTTCATTTGGCCGAAATAATGATGACGAACATAATATATAATACCTTTGGCCAATATATTTACAATATACCAAACTGTTATTAGTTTTTGCTTATATAAATAATTATAGTTCTATAACTTTAATGCGTAAGTAGATAATTTAATAGCTTACTTAAAAAATGTGTATGTATTAGGTAAGTGTTGACGGCACGGTTGGTGCAGTGGCTGACACAGTAGGCTGCTGCGCTCCGGGTAACGGGTTCGATTCCCGCACGGAACAAATATTTGTATGATCTGCAGGTAGTTGTTCTGAGTCTGGGCGTATTGTGTCTGGAATTTATGTCTGTAAACGCACCCACGACACAGGAGAAATCTTAGTGTGGGGCAAGGTTTAAAAAAAAACAGCGACGGACCAATCAACAAAAATATAATACCTCCTGTTACACCCACTAGAAGTGATGAGATTGTCTATTTTTAGAAAAACTACACGTATGTAATGTTATATCTACCCACCTTGTGTCGTCCAGTGACAAAGTAATCCACTTTTTTCAGCCATTCATACGAGGGGGGCATACCTTATTCTGTGTTTTATTTCTTTAGGAGGTCAAAGAATATATATGTATATTACAGAGGTGACTTTAACTCATCAATATAGATGGATATTATTGCCAACAAGGTTTATTTATGGCTGAGAAGCCTTACATCAGCACTACCCACGCAAATTGTCGTAATTATGAGATTTTTGTTGAAAAAAGCTCCTGTATTTAAGTGTATACTCTGATTTATGTGATGAAGGATACACATGCTTTGTTAACTAAGCCTGTACTATGATTCTAGAGATAATTATTGACTGTATGGTGCCAGCTAATAATTGCCCCACTCCGTCTCATCCTGTGGGTGTCCTAAAAGGCGAGTATGGGTTTAGCCGAAGAATAGACTAAAAGAAAGAAAATTTTGGACACCATTTCGGCCGAATGAAGTCCACGGCTGGCGACTGCCGACTGGCGAAACATGGCGATGACGGCAAAACCCCCAATGAGCACACAACACAAACTCATATCGGTCGTTGTGGCGATGTTTAGGGGAGGCTGTGTCTAACAGGGGATTTATTTGGCTAAAATGATAATGGTGAGATAACCATTTGGTA
Source organism: Diloba caeruleocephala (assembly GCA_947459985.1). Classification (NCBI taxonomy): domain Eukaryota; kingdom Metazoa; phylum Arthropoda; class Insecta; order Lepidoptera; family Noctuidae; genus Diloba; species Diloba caeruleocephala. The sequence goes on along the minus strand of OX381617.1, from coordinate 8,196,459 downwards.
AAGATTGATGCGGAAAAATATTCTTCCGTGCTGGGACTCAACCCACAACATGTAGCAGAAGACCAATTGCTTAGTCACTGTGCCAACCGTTCATAAGTGCAATTAAGTATGACAATATAAATTTAACTCTTAATTTATTCAAAGTATCAATTATGAATTAACCTGGTAATTTTTTCACTGTGGACATTGGAATTGTTATCAAACGAACAACTAGTTACTTAAATAGAGAGATGGTGTAGGTACTTTTCCTTTGCCAAAACCTAAATCGTCACAATTCACTAATATATATTCATTGGAAGTTCGTTCACCCTTAAGAACAAAGTGGAGGCAAATGAAAGAGTCGAAGTAAAAATATTTAATCAAGCAATAAGAAGTGCATTTTATTCGTTGCATACTTTGGCAGTTCTATATATTTTTCTACGAACATTTTGGAAACAATTTGTGTTTAGGCGTCGAATCCAGTACAAGGGAATGTTGTCACGATCCAGCCATAACGTATACTCAGTTTGTTTATACCACTTTCACTCAGCTCTTGTCATCAACCTCACTATTTTATGAATTCTCCTTTTACTGTAAGATATGTTTTTGGGGGTTTATTAACGAAGATTGTTATTGTAGTAAGGGTGTATGTTTTTCTTTAAGTTTTGCGGGTGATTATTTGTAAGCTTAAATTACAATTTGGTTCCTAAATCACTAGTATTCTTGTCCTAATAGTGCTACAGCGCCGCCACCTCGCAGTACGCGCACGCACTCTCCACCAGGTACGCTGCTGGAACCAACGGCACGCGACATGTTGGCAAGGGGGCTACAGAGAAATGTGGTGATAACGCAATACCGTCAACTAAGGCAAGTATGCTTTATAATGTAGGGAAATACTGCTCGACTTCCTCCGCGCTATAGAAGGCGCAGTGTGCCGGACTCTTACCGGCTTACATTTCAAAGGTATTCTTTTAACCTTCTCTGCGCTTGGCTGGCGAGATTCACTCACGCATTTGCTGCATCACCAGCACGGCTCGCCACTCTGGGGAGCCCAGTGGACTGCGATCTGGCCAGTCGTATAATTGATTAGTAACGCGCGTGAAATACGGTGCGCTTTCGGTGGCACGGGCCTGGTACTAGTCAGAACGGCCACGGACATCAAGTCGTAGAGCCTAGAGATCGGCAGGCATCTTATGGCACCTGGTGCGTCTGCTGCGGAAAAAGAGAGAGGAGGTATGTGCCGTCCAGAGTCCTCTGGGCAGTTTCCACCTTGGTTGCAACTAGATGACTGCTCCCGGCCTATATAACACTGATACTTCCTGAAATATCTATATCCTGAAAGTGTCTGCGTCAGCTGGAAGTTGAGGGCGCCTGTTGCATCTTCAGATGGTCCTTCATGACGGGTCTTGCAGTTGCAAAAGCGGCGTATCCTAAGATAAATAAGCTTATGCCAGGAAGAGACTTACCTCAACAGTGCAATAATATTTAATTAAATTATCAGTTCGAGGTCATTTTATTATTATCGACATCAGCCAATGTTAGTGTAAGCGATTTTGTATCGATGCTATTATTTATGTAGATTGGGTTAATTATGACTGCTTGTTTTATAACTAAACCTGAAGTTAGTTGATGAATGAGTAATTAATTGTATTTAGATTGTTTTATTGGAGCGATTCGAATTGAATCGAAGCGAATCGCTCAGCAAGAGCTCAGCACAATGCTCGATGATCTCAACAGAGTCAAATGCCCATGTCGTGCCCATCCCAATATCCGTTGGGAGCTCTGTTCTCGAAGTCCTTAACGAGTATGTCTACCTGGAACAAACTGTCCAGTTAGGTAGGTCCAACTTCGAGAAAGAGGTCAATCGTCGAATCCGACTCAGCTCAGCGTTTGGGAAACTTCGCAACGTCTTTTCGTCAAAAATACCGCAATGCCTTAAGACGAAAGTCTTTAATCAGTGTGTTACCAGTGATGACATATGGAACAGAGACGTGGTCACTCAAATGGGCCTCATAAGAAAGCTCAAGGTCACTCTGCGAGCTATGGAGAGAGCTATGCTTGATATTTTTCTACGTGATCGAATCAGGAATGAGGAGATCCGTAAAAGAACTAAAGTTGCCGACACAGCACATTGCTCGTAGAACTGATGGCCGTTGGGGCACAAAGGTTCTCGAATGGAAACCGTGCAATGGAAAACGCAGCGTGGGACGACCTCCAACGATATGGACAGACGACCTGGTGAAGGTCGCTGGGAGTCGTTGGATGAGAGCGGCATGTGATCGCTCATTGTGGAACTCTAAGGGTTTAGATTTCCACAACGAGCGGCCACCTTTCAGGAGGAGGCCTTTGTTCAGCAGTGAACGTCCTGCGGCTGATACGATGATGAGATTGTTTTCACTTATCCGAAATACATTTTTTTCTTTTTTGGTAGAATGATATTTTTTAAAGTTTAGTGCCTCCCTCCGTAGACCCTTTATATGCGTGTATGCCGTTCTCATTCTTTTTGTGAGTCCATTTCATGCGCCGCACATAACCACTGGCAGCGGCACCGATTAGCCCCTAGATCCCAATCGGGTCGGTGGCTAGAAAAACTCGTCACTTAAACTCGCCGCAGCTGCAGCCGCCAACGTCACTGTGATCTAGGGATTGGGATCAAACTGCTGTGAAACAGAGATGGGTGACAAAGTCAGTAGATGTGCTCTTTTTTGGCTTTTATCACCACATATTTATTTATTTATTTACAATTTCATGTACAATGTTGGTACACAAGGCGGACTTAATGGCATGTGGCATTCTCTACCAGTCAACTTTTGGGTTAAAAAATAAATACATTGAAAGAGGTACAAAACCTAACATTTGAAATAACAATACATACATACAAATTTACATACTATAGATACGGTAAAATATATACATAAGCTAAATACATCAAATGAAAGATACTACATACAGTACGTATTATATCTTGCATGATAACGATGCACGAAATTGTCAATTGCAGGAGTGCAGCGATTTCAAGTAGTATTCCTGAACTTTATCCTGAACATATGTACATTTCTAAATACTAATAATATCGGGTATGGTTATGAAGCTTATTTTTCACTTGTATTGTATAAACTAGATGACATTTAATGTAATTTTTATGGTTTTATATTTTATGTGACGTCGTTTATTCTTCATGTTGAGTTTATATTGAGGTCCCGAATTTATTATTTGTTGAATGGTTAATGGGTTATTTATCACCAATTTATACTGTTACCGAATTATTTGCGATATATTTTATTGGAAAAAATGTTAACAGTTGTTATTATTATATCTCTCTATTCACGGGTTTATGCTGTGCAAAACGAAGTCGGTTTTTTGGCTTACATGGGTCCAACACACTGAATTGAGAGAATGTTCTATTAGTAATCTAGAATGTAACAGGACACTAACTCTCCATTACTTCACTATAGTAGTAATTCGCGAATTGTATTCATGATTTTAAGATAATAGAGGTTGAGGTTAGTCAAAATATTATTTTGATCTTAATCTATGCACGAATAGACCCGATATTATCTTAAAATTACTTCACTATAGATATTCAGCCACGAATTATCCCCGTTGAAGTGGTGGTAGTGTATGAAATGGAAGCGACAATGCTTATCGCTATTGTAATCTGATTTATATGACAATCTAACAGCCAAATAGAAAGATGGCACCGAATATTGAAGGCAAAGCTGATGGCTCGTAACTCTTGAGTTTACGCACAGCATTAGGTATCAAAAACAGTTTGAGCCCCGCAATGATTACGTATGAAACTACTCTTCATTTACCATCGGAACTCATCGTGCCGACTAAGTTGAACATTGGTGATACGTACGTACTTACAGAAACCATGGCATCGATCAAAAATGCGTCTCAATCAAATACAAGCCACTTTCCTACGCATTGAGACACCCACCAAGCAACAGTGACACTCCTCGTCGAGAGCGACAACAACAATTCATCAGCCAATTTTGCACTAGCAATAAGTACGTGCAACGAGAAGATAATTCAGTGGCTGATGCCTTATTACGTCGGGGTCACAAGGGAATAATGTGTGGTTAGTGTTCCACCATAGAACAGAGAGGATCTTCCAACCAGGTGCGTGGTATGCCTGGTCGGCCGAAGCCCGTCTGTATATATGCAGCGTTGTACGAATACTTTACATGTCTGATTCAGGATTCTTTTGTCGTCATCGGAGAGTTGCAATTAATGTTTAAGTAGATGTCACTGTAAGTTGTAGTTTATATGGTGGCGATGTAGGTGTCGCCACAGCGGTGGAAAATTTTGACTTGAAACAACGACGGCGTCTGATTTTGAATTAAAATGTGTGAGACATTGACTCGCCACTTATAAGATGGGCCCCGTAAATGGATACCACTATAGGCGACATGGCATGGAGAATGAGTAGCTCGGGGTGTCATGATGTGCAGCAGCAGTTTTGCTTACACACGCCTCGAAGACGGAGCGGAATTCCTCTAAAACGCCGTAAGAAATTTGCTCCTCCTTTTTTGTTGGGCCCAGTGGAAATTCTTCATAAACTTCCTCCACCCCGGGGAAGGACGAAGGGGCATGCCGGGCTCCTACCGGCTAAAACCACTGGAGCGGTCATCTTCGGCACCTAAGGGGGGTGCTCTAGCTCGTATGATCACACTAGAGCTGACATTTGCTCCACCTAGCATATATGTATCTCTAGTGGCCCTCTCTACTCCGGCCAACTGAGGAACCGGAAACTTACCAAGCTCCACTATAAAATGAAGGATTGTCCCCGGTGGTGTAGGATTATTGATTGAGATGGAAATTAAAACAATAAGATAAGGTCTATTGCAATGGGTGTTTTGTGGAATGAAAACTTTAAAAAATCACTGCAAGAATAGGATCTGCCTATCAAACTATAAAGTGAAGTGGTTTCACCATCGCGCGTCTGGAAGACTCGGAGCGGGTTTCCCCGCTATTACGCCATTAGACACTTCCACCCCCGAGTATATAGTTCTAAGGGCTTCCCTCTGATCGGCCAACGAAGACAAGACAGAATTAAAAGTCCTGCGAGCACTCAAAGAATTCCACTCCATCTAACCAATAAAGGCAAGCTGGAAACGAGGGCATGAGCTCGCCACAAGCTGCTCTGCGTTGTGTAAGCTTCTTAATAGATATTCCTTATGATATAGTTTTTTTTTTTTGTATCAAAAGGGTAAATATTGTAGTGAGATAACAATTGCCTCAGAGGGGTGGGTTATTATTATCCCCTATATTTCCTGTATTTCACCCAAAAGTTTACCTTAAAGCTAATTGTGTAAGTTAATCTGTGAGACACTCATTACGAATTCGTCCTCTAATTACAGTAACGCTGGTTGGTATCTAAATTGCCATAGTATTAGTTAATAGTTCAGACTAACATTAAAGCAATTATACTAAATCGTACTAGAATACATTAGCAGGAGTAATCTTAATTTTAATGTAAATTGACGCTCATATGTTAAACGCAAGGCCGAAATTAGGGAAATTCGTTTACGATCTAAATTAAGTAAAGTTTCAAGACCATATTAACGAATACGGAATATATGAGAATTTGCCTTATGCTATATACTAGCGTTCGAAAAAAATGGTGGATAATTTTATGTACAACCTGCTTTGCAGATGTTTTCATTTTGGCTTTCAGTTTATTGGGGCCTGTTGCTTTATATAGGCAAGTATCATGTTACGCCAAAACGCTCAGACCTCTCATTCTACGTCCATTCCGAGAAGAGTGAATATATGTACTGAAATATTTCTCCCTCATACTGAAATGCGACTATGACATAACAGTGAAGCGTACAAGATGAATTCAAAGAATGTTTTCGTCATAGAGATATTGGATTTTGGTGTGGATTTATTCATTATTTGTACAACAGTGTAATAACACAGTAAAAAGTGCAATGTATCTTTTGGTGTTCTACCAGCCTACCTTAATGCAGAGACAACAAGGCAGATGCACCAAAAAATATGAAAGGTATACAGGGTGTCCAGTAAATAGCACGACATACTGCAGGGGGTGAGAGCTTGGGTCAATACCTACCAAATAAAACACAATATATTATGTTCAGCAAAATCTTACGGATTTACAGTAGTACAAAATTTTCTGAAATATCGAAAAATCTCTACCTTGACACAGATTTTTAAGCATCTCGTAATGAAAAATTCCTTTTCTAGTTTTTTTTTACCTCAAATTATTAGTGAATAGTTACTTTACTCATTGATATGTCTTTATTCTATTAAACACTAAAATGTTTTCAAGAAATACAATTTTTATTTAAATTTGCACAGTACTATTTTCTTATCTTAAAATTTTGTACTACTGTAAATCCGTAAGATTTTGCTGAACATATATATATTGTGTTTTTTTGGTAGGTATTGACCCAAGCTCTCACCCCCTGCAGTATGTCGTGCTATTTACTAGACACCGTATATATGCGAAGACAAGTATTAATATTATTTATATTGAAACCGGAAAACGCAGCGTGGGACACATGAGTGAGATGGACAGACTACCTGGTGAGCTAGGAGTCATTGGGAGTTCTAATTTTAAGTTCACTTAGTTGGTGGTTTAATGACTTTTTAAACTTCTTTGTAGGATATAAGAGACTGGTAAAATTAAATACAACCCTGAATTAATAACGCCATGTAGAAATGAACTAAATTTGAAACTATAGTATCAGTAATTTTTCCGCGACAATTCGTTACGGAAGTAATTTTCCTAACACAAACTATGTCTGCCATATAACCGAGAACTAATATCGTAAAATGAAAGAAACCATTTCCGTGACCTATTCAATGGACCCCTTTAATGGTTTATACACAAGTAACTAGCAGTTAACGTACGTTAACGTTCTGTTCATAGGTTCTGTTATACGGCCCTTGGCTTCTTGGTTGACAGCCCGCACGATATTTATGATGAATAAAATAATATGGTTCACTTGTATATGTGACGACACATATAGGTTTCGCAATATCAAACACAAAGATCAAATTATCTGATATAAGGGTTACAAAAAAAGAACTAACTAGTTACTTGACCGGTTTTTGTGTGATCTGTCATAAATTATAATATCAGAATGTAACTGTCTCCTAGCAGGGATAAAGATATTTTCTTCTCATACAGATACGACATAGATCACTAACGGCCGTAATTAATAATCAATCTAATCCAAAATCTTTGGATTTTCGGTTGAGGATATTTCTGATTTTTTAACCCTCTGAGGCCAAAAATACCCCTATCGCAGTGTATGCTGCATCAATTGGCAGCATCAAAAACTATTCAAAAGTCATTATGACAATCAGTTGGATAGATACTATTTATCATTAGTGCAAAATGTACGGACGGGCTTATGTTTGTACAATACTCTTAAAAGGTGTCTTACAAAATATTCATAGATACGGTTTACCCTTTTACCCTCAGACACTTACCTAGGTAAGCCCTAAAAATAGATTTAAGCCCTTTATGGAGGTGGAAACCTTCTTAAAGTAAGAAGATGTTTGCTTCCTCTACTGTTTGACTTAACTATTCGCATGATCAAATAAGTTCGAGATGTTATACATAGTTCACGAACCCGATGGAGATGGGAGGCCGAAGTAAACGGTTAATAAATTATTTTAAGTGTACAAAATAGGTCATAAATTTGGGTAGTGTTAGACGTACCAACTTCTTGGTTCGCGTACCGGATTTTAGGGTTTCTTACCATATACAAACTAAATATTTTGTGTTTTACTATTGCTAAGTCTTTACGATTATGTGTGAAAGAGACATATATAATATAAAAAGCGTGTCAAATATATTTGGCAACTACTGTACTAACTTAAATTGAAAAATAAAGATGTTTCCACGATAGAAGAGTAAGTAGTTGATGACCTTATGTTTTTCAAATTGTCGACACTTTTATAAAAAAAACTATACTATTGAACCCGTTTAAATTAACCAAAGCATTGAACAAGCATTACTTTTATGTATTCATTACTTTGCGGACTGGTCAGTCGTTAACTGCCACGGCAAATAATTTATTATTATAATTTCATTGTGGTATGTTCCATCTTTACACATTGTCCTACATTTTTCTCGGTGTATATATTACAATAATTTGTATCAATCAATATTGTAATCTCAATTATTTGAAAAGAGTATCCATGGAGTTTCTTGCCGGCTCTTCTCCACGAGATCAACTATTTGGAACCGTGCCACTTAGATTCTGACGTTTCATAAGTGCCAATATTTGGTTTATTTGAAATAAAAAAATTTGACTTTGACTTTGACTTTGCTTATATTTACGCCTAAATACGGTTGGTGCAGTGGCTGATACAGTCGGCTGCTGCGCTCCGGGTCGTGGGTTCGATTCCCGCACGGAACAAATATTTGTACGACCTGCAGGTATTTGTTCCGGGTCTGGGTATATTGTGTGTGGAATTTATGTCTGTAAACGCAGCAACGACACAGGAGAAAATAAAAAATTGTAATTTGTACATACCTTACATTTCCCAAAAACCATATTTTTACAAATGTAACATTATTTATTGCAGTTTTCGTATATAAATTGTAACACGTGACTTTTAATGGTGGCAACACATTAGGGGCACCCGTAGTAAGTCGTCACTGATGGTTTCATACCAAGAAAAAAAAACAGTCTTGAACCAAAGCAATGGAGGATTAAAAACTTTCTCACGACATGAAACGGTTTTAAAATAGGAACGTAGATTGTCGTGACCAATAATATCATCATCATCTTTTCAGGCGAAAAAACTTGCATTGCTGGACCTGTGTCCAGTCTGTGCCTCTCCCACAGATTGCCACAGACTACCAGCTAGGGTTTGTATTGTTGCCCGTTGGGCTGTTTTGCCATAATTGCCACTATTGGCAGGCGAATTGGCAATCGCAGTTAACATGTTAATGATTTTCTGAAATCTACGATATGTATATGAGTCACAGTTACTTACCACAATTGATTTTGTGTTATCATCATCATCATCATCATTTTGGCCGAATGAAGTCCACTGCAGAACAAAGGCCTCCCCATAGATTTTCACAATTGTGTGGTAATTTTGGTGGGAATTGACCCAGACCACTCATGACGGGCGAGTCATTTCGTAGAATTTCATTGATTTTATTGTAAAGGTACAGGGTACAGGCAACATCATGATGATGATGAGGGCAAGTATGAAAAGAAAGCGATGATAAAATTTCGTTCTACGTTTAGATTATTTGTAAACTTTGTCAGTTCTTCGTAAAGCGTCTGTAAAGTCCAGTGATTTATCATATTGGATATGTAAGATCTTTTCAATGTACGGCTAGCGAATATTTCGAACAGCGCTTATATATATTAATACATAGCTTGTATAGTACATCGGCGGGTTTATTCAATCTCCAGATTTCAAACATGAATGTTTTTAATACTGTGCGTCGCTCTTTCAAATTTGATAATCTTATCATGTCACATACTCCTTCGATTGATATGCCTTATGTAATTACCGATTGGCATAACACATAATGCCGTGTGGTGCCGGCTCAGAATACCACCATCCCATCCCATCTCATCCTATGGGTGTCGTATAAGTCGACTAAGGGTTTAGCCGGAGGATGGGCAGCAGCGTCCTTCGAGTACATTAACAACTCAACTGCGATCGCCAACCCGTCTGCCAAGCATGGTGATTATGGCTAAACCCCCCAATGAGCACACAACACACCCATATCGGTCATTTTGGTGATCTTTGGGGGAGGCCTGTGTCCAGCAGTGGACTTCATTCGGCCGAAATGATGATGATGATAACACAAAATCAATTCTGGTGAGTAACTGTGACTCACATATATATCGTAGATTTCAGAAAATATACACGATTTGATAGGATAGAAATTAGATTTCGTAGTTTAGTCGTTCATCTATTTGAATACTGAAATAATTGACTGAATGGGCAATAGCAAAACGGAAATAGCAATTTTGATTGGAGTTACCAATGTGGACCGTTACAGTTATGCATAAAGGTCAATTTTTTATTTATGCTGAATTTTTATTTTGCGTGTAAGGAGATTGTTTTCAAGGCTTTTCATAACAATATTGAACCCTTTTGAAGCATTATTATTTATTTCATTTCAGCCGGTACTAGATGGGCAGCACCTTCATACTAGAATGGAGTACCCGGTACGTCGCGTCCAGAAATTTGATATCCAGCGTGTCAAGAATCGCTTCGCCTGGGCAGACAGACCCCATCCTGACTGTGACCACCGGAAAACATGAGCGACGAGATTTACCGGTGCGCTAACGAAGGTATTGCGTGTTTGTCACAATCAGATCGGAGTAGGTATATGCGAAGGTAAGAATAGAAATAAAAAAAAATATGCATAAGACACATATGGTTGGAACAGAAAATATAGTTATAAATTTCAAAAAACATCATCAGAATCTCCAACAATTCGACATCAATACAGTCACAATAACATAATTAGTTTTAGGAACTTCGCCACGCGGGTCGCCCGTTTATTTATTGCCTTATTTCTCCTTCACCGGGGCCTTATTAGCAAAGTTTTAATTCAGCCACGGGCATTGAAATTATTTGAAATCGAGCCGTCGTTATTTAGAATTCGTTGGATGAAATATGTACGTTGATGTGTTGGTGTGTCTTTTTTTGTTACAACAAGATGAGATTTATCATAAATAATTACAAAGATCGGACTAACTTACCTAGTGACGTCCGATCCTCAATTATGTGAAGTAATCTCGTCCTCATTTAGTACTATGTAGTTTGCACCTTGCACAACTCACTGCATCACAATTTTAAAGATGAACACTTTCATCAAAAATTTTAATATAGTCTGTGGTTCCTACGCGCTCTTTCGCTATCTGTAATGTACATGTCATTAATTCAAAGCATAAGAACACAACTTTCAGCAGGGATCTAGATTGCAATTTTATAGAATTCTAGATTTATTTGGGATGGGTTGGGACTCGATGAGGACGAGATTACTTCACATAATTGAGGATCGGACGTCACTAGGTAAGTTAGTCCGATCTTTGTAATTATGTTCCGTAATCTCGTCCTCATTTAGTACTATGTAGATGTTCAAAGAAGAAAGTTGTGTTAATAATCAACCTTGTTTATTCGTTAATAAACATTATTACAATTTATTATAATTATTTATGAACCTCAGTCTTGTGTCCTCTAAGACTTATAGTAGATGAACAGGTATAAAAAAATACGTTTCGCATTATTCATATAAAAATAAACTTGGCGGAAGCACTGCCGTACTCCCAAAAGTGCAATTCTTTGCATTTCTAATGTATATGATTATATGGTGTACTTATAATACCTATTCATCACATAAGTTGGTTCTTATTTTAGTTTGTGTTTATTATTTATTTAAGAAATATCCATATAGAACACATAGCTTGAGCCATTGGGATCATAAATAAACATTTGGCCTCTTGCAAAACCAAGCCAATTTGAGGCGTTTCTTGTTTTTGTGTAGTATGCTGTAGATTTACTAGTATCCAATCCATTATTAGTTAAAAACTTACTTCAACCATCTGCTTAATAGATGCGGTGGAGGCGCCGTAATAAGGCTTCCTTAATGTAATAATTATGTATTACAGTTCGTCCTTTATTTTATTAACATCTAAATAACAAAGTAAGGTTGTTGCAGGACAAATATTAATGGCAATTATCTTTAAAATACTTGGTAAGAAATGCTAGTATTAAAAAGGTTAAGATCAACAAAAGCTAGATTTTTTAACCATTTTGTAATTTTTATGTTGATATTATCTACTTTAACGGTAATTTTATCTATACAAATCAGCAACAAGGTTTGATCCTGTGTTTGGGTAATTCCACACAGGCTTTCATTGGGAAACATATTCAACAATAATTATTCTTAATGTTAAAGTCACATACAACATAATACTTAGGGTTTGTTGCCCTACCTTTAAATATTTGCTTAAAGAACTTAGTTCTTCTCTCATCTCTACTCAAGTGCGATCCTAAGAGTAGGAAGAGAAAAATGAAAATAAAAATTGTTAACCTCAGTGTTGAGTGAGCTATAGGAAAAACTTTAATTATTAATTAAACTTAGATGCTAAGAATAATATAACCAGGGGATGCACATCATAACTTTTACAGTTGGGGATTCACTGATTATTGCAGATTAATATTGCCATCCTGTTTTGTTCTATAACTACTGACTAGGTCGCAGTATATTGTATGTATATAGACATCTTTTTTTTTTTTTTTTTTTTTTTTTTTTTTTTTTTTATATTTACTAGGTCGCAGAATAATATATGTATATACACATCTTTTAATTTTTATTATATATATATATATATATATATATACATATATATATCTTACTATACACCCATATATATATATAATTACAATGCTCTGTTTTTATTTTCCGAAAAAATAAAAATCTACTTATGAGTGCAAATGGAGGGAACACAGAAGAATGTCCCATGCCATTCAAGAGTAGAGGCATCTATGGTGTATCTAGGTCAGGAACCCATGATACATAGTTGATGCAATTAGCAATACATCCATTTGCAAACATGATTCTATCGTTCACCAAGATTAGCTATAAGTGGTTCAAAGGCTACGGCCACATAGTTCCATTTCAATTTCCGACTGAAACACCTTCATTTTTTATTAGCAATGGCATTCTACACATATAATATAGAATAGAAATAGAAAACATTTATTCGGCAAAGAACATATTAGACAGTGCATAAAATGAAATGAAAGCTACAATATACATTATTAAGTGCGCAGGTGTGCTGTCGAACATGCCTGTTCCAAACCACTACAAAACCACCACAGCTTCTTTGCCATTGAAGTGTGTGCCCATATCTTATTAATATAGGTTATGGTTCTTATCTATTCCAAGTGAAATATTTATTACCTTGTTTTATTTCAGAAGCAACTGGTTTCTGTGCATATAAGTGTAGGTTAATTCATTTAGTTTTAATTCCTTTCAATATAGGAGGCCAACATTTAAGTATGTGCAAATGTATCCTATATACATAAGATTGCACTATTACTTTTTCAGGGCTACTGTTGTAAGATTTTTCCATGACATTGGTAGGTATAAAGTCAAATGTATTCTATAGCTGGGCCATGCACAATGTTAAGCTATGTTGAAACAAGGACATTTTATGGTTGAGATAATTATTATTTTGCACCCGTTTATGGTTTCTCTAGAATTTAGAAATAAAATATTATCTTCTTCTGGGAGAGCAAGATAGAAAAAATTGCATGGAATCTAATATGGGTCCCAAATTCTGCTATTTTTGTTTAGCATTTAGGCATATTTTCTTTGATATGAAAACACCAAGATTTTCTAAGAAATTTTAGTTGGTAAACACATTTAGTTTACACTTTTCATAGGAGTCAGTAAGACAAGAATTATTATTAATAACCGATGCAATGATCTCATGTAAAAATTAGCGGTTTCATGATCTAGGTAAAATCATATGGTGCTGTACTAAGCCTGAAGGGATGGCATGTAAATTCATACAAATAATCTGGAAATAGGGAACATGAGTGTTTCCTATCAGATTCCCTTATTGACAGTACAATATGCATTTTTTTAAATCATACAAAAAATTTGTTGCAACAACTTTTAAAATCTTTTCTCATTTTGATAAAAATTTACTCAGTTTCTGAGTAACCTGGTTATTTAATGGAGCAGTAGTTTGTACAGGAACATTAGTGAAAGGTATAGTATAACCTTTTAACCATTTGTGTATGGTATGACTTTTAGTGATACCTAGTATCGCAGTAGTAGGAAAAGTATTTCAGTTGATTGGTATGTACCTTATTCATCATTGATCAGGATCCAGGTTAGGGCCTCAGCAACAGGGATAGTGGTGTCTCCGCCAGAATATCACGAAAAACACCAACAATTTATTCACATAGTATGTTGTTGGACTCGGCATGGTTTTGCCCGCTTGGAAAGACATTTATAGTTGTTGTGCTCCCCCTTTTAGTTTCAAGTTTTAGGGGATTAATACTGAATACTGATAGGTACTTACCTTCACTGGGAGTATTCTTTCATTCTCACCCAGATTTTGAACAGCTTTAATGGTATTTACTTTATCCTATAGTTTGTCCCCAAACAGGTATTATGAGATTGCAGGCTTCTCTGATATCAATTTATCAATGATGTGCAGGCTATAACTTCATACAATAAGTTGCATAGCAATCCAGTTGAATCACTGATTCCGAAATGTGATTTTCATCTCATTGTTTACAATCATGTTGTTGAAAATCTTTTCAAGGGTTGAGATAGTACTAAGTGTCTCATAATAGCATTGATTTGACTTTTGCATAAATGCTTGTATGCTTTATTTATAGGGCCATGTTTCTTGATTATAGTGAATCTAGTTTCTTAAGGCCATTCTGCATGATTAGTCGTTTTTTTTTTTTTTTTTTTTTTGTATATTGCGTGTTATTCCTACTGAATTATCTCAGAGGTGAGCACTATTTTTGCAAGCCTGCCCCCCTCCTTTCTTTAATCTGATTTCATCACTAGGTGAGACACTATATTTGTAGCCACTTATGATAGGTGACGGAAACGTGTTTGCACCTGGTTCATTAGAGCTTGACTGCATCAGCTCCGCTGAATGATGTAATAGTAATGAAAAACATTGTCCTTGTCCGTGTGGTAGACTACCTCGGCTTCGACTGAAGAGGTCTTCGTAATCATCTAAGCTCCTGACTGCAAATCCAAGGCTAACCCCTCGTGAAAGCTCTAAGGATGCATCAAACAGCGTTTTATCTTGCTAATAAAAGATACTTAACTGGCTAGCCTCTCGTGGAAGCTCTCTCGTTCTTCGCTTGTAAACGAATACTGCACCGGCTTACCTCTCGTGAAAGCTCTATTGGTGGTGTCGTTTATTTTTAAATTAAGGCACTATTGACCTGTGCTCTTCCTTGTAAACGAATAACCCCCACCGGCTGACCTCTCGTGAAAGCTCTATTGGTGGTGTCGTTTATTTTTAAATTAAGGCACTGTTGACCTGTGCTCTTCCTTGTAAACGAATAACCCCCACCGGCTGACCTCTCGTGAAAGCTCTATTGGTGGTGTCGTTTATTTTTAAATTAAGGCACTGTTGACCTGTGCTCTTCCTTGTAAACGAATAACCCCCACCGGCTGACCTCTCGTGAAAGCTCTATTGGTGGTGTCGTTTATTTTTAAAATAAGGCACTATAAACTTGTCACCGTTGACCTGTCTTCTTTTTTGTAAACGAATAACCCCCACCGGCTGACCTCTCGTGAAAGCTCTATTGGTGGTGTCGTTTAGATTTACGTGCATATAGTGTATATTGCTGCGACACTGCGGATCCATCTCCTGTGAAACATGTAGTTAGTAACTTACCGATACGGTCGTGTAGACTCCCACTTTTTTTGGGCTCCCACAATCGATTATTTAGCTTTTCTATTGCCTCATCCTTACTCCTTTGCCAGTGTTTCCCCATTTTTGAAGAAAAAGGAGGATAATTGGAAGATTTTCTTGAGTTGCGTATACAGCGAGCAGCACAAAAAAGTACAATGACATGTACATTACAGATAGCGAAAGAGCGCGTAGGAACCACAGACTATATTAAAATTTTTGATGAAAGTGTTCATCTTTAAAATTGTGATGCAGTGAGTTGTGCAAGGTGCAAACTACATAGTACTAAATGAGGACGAGATTACGGAACATAATCGATCATCGTAAAGTACCGAATGTCTATGTATAAACCATGATTCTAAAGAAACCTGATTGGTGATCATCTTTTACGTTTCATAGAAATAGTTCTTTCTTTCCTGTATAAAATTCTGAACTTCTGAAGTTCAAGCAAAGCAGAAATTGAAGTAGTGAAAAAGTTCATCCACTTTTGTAAAGCAAAATTAGTTTATTTCTCTGGTAGTATTCAGGAAATCAGCGTAAATTGTACAATGATTCTTATTATTCTGTTTCTTAAGTTGTATTATAACTAAAAAGGATGGATTGTTTGAGCTAGCATCTTATCGCTACTCACTACGCTACTAATGTAAAAACAGCTTAACATTAGCAACATCGCTTAGTCTTTTATTTATTCTTAACAGGAATAATAATACTGACTAATCAAACTTTAATTGAGCTAAGCTTCTGAGATCTGTTAAAGTATTTATTTGAAGAGTAAGTAACTAATTAGGTTTTTTCTTCAAGTTTGTTTTTGGATTCTATACCTTTTTTATTGAAGCCCAGTAGAAATTCTTCATGAAGTTCCTTCGCCCCGGGGAAGGGCGAAGGGGTATGCCGGACTCCTACTGGCTAAAACCACTGGAGCGGTCATCTTCGGCACCTAAGGGAGGCACCAGGTCCCTGTATGATCACACTAGAGTCGCCCATTAGTGCCAAGCCTTTAGGCACATCACGGAGGGGATGACTGTAAAGCGGTCACCCCCTCTAGCGGAGCGGTGACTGTAAAAAGGTCCCCCCCCCTCAGGCACTTCACGGGGAGGATTGTAAAGGATCCCCCCAAGCCTCGCTTTACGTTGTGCTGCGCACACACGTGACCACATGCGCGCCGCCGTATTCCCGGGGGACGACGTGCTTGGTCGCGAACTGCAGCCGTAGGCGATGTCGCCACAACTTATCATCATTTTATTTATTAAGAAAAATGAATTAAGGAAATGCAATTTGTTAATGAATAAATGCTATCCCTACATCCTACTGATTGCACCCTTGAAATAACGATCACTATTTTAGTTGGTCCCAATATAGAAAATCAAAGGCAAATGTGGGTGTATGTATATACATATGTACATACTTCGAGTACGATCGGTCGATGGACAGTTAACGAGCCGCGTCTACAGTACACGTGACCTATGCAACCGACTGCCACTTCACGCCTAGTTGAAGTTTAGTGTAGAAGCAATTAATGAAATCCGATTGCAAATAGTTTTCTTTAAAACTGACACATGAAATGGTCAGTTTAACTAAATATATCTTCAGTTTTACTAAGAAGTGAGCATATAATAAAAAACAAACTTTCCTGTTATGTCTGAGGCTGGAGACACCCGATTCTGGTTTGGCACCGGATCCCAACATTTCCAAAAGTAATATTAACCAAAGTAAAACTGGAAGTTTATTTCGAAGGAAGGTCTATCTAATTGAAAATCAAAAATCGAAATTACCCATTTATCTCAATTTCGATAGTCCACAGATGGATATAGCCTTCTCTGAAGGGAAGTATTGCAAATAGTCACCACGCTGGGTAAGCTGATAGGTGTCTACAGGCCCAGTCTTCTCATACCACTGGCGCTACTCATCATCAGTCTTAGTATTCCAAGTCAGACTCTCGTTGGTCAGCGGCTCTGTTTTCTCTTACATTATTGTCTTAGGGATAGGCATTTTTTTTTTTATTGGTGCCCAGTTGAAATTCTTCATGAACTTCCTTCGCCCCAGGGAAGGACGAAGGGGTATGCCGGACTCCTACTGGCTAAAACCACTGGAGCGGTCATCTTTGGCACCTAAGGGAGGCTCCAGATCCTCATATGATCACACTAGAGCCACCCACTGGTGTCACGCCTATTGGCACATCTCGGAGAGGGTGACTGTAAAGCGGTCACCCCCCCAGGGGGATTGTAAAGGATCCCCCAAAGCGTCCCACGGCAGCGCGTGACCACATGCGTGCTACCGTCTTCTCTTGGGTCGCTTGGTGAGTGGTAAGCCTACAGAAATACTTTCGTCAACTCGCATGAAGGCTGAGTGTACAATTGAGACTGGCTGACTGAGTGTAGCTACTCAAGCCGCGCATGCCGTCTTCCTCCCATTTAGAATAAAGTTATCAAAGAAATCTTCGCGTATTGGACCCATGCGCTTACGTAAGCGTTCTGGGAGGAAACCTTAACAACCTAAAACATATACAAATACATATTATTTTCTATTAAATTATTATCTTCTGACGTAACGAACATGCCTCCTGGGTTATGTTTACTATGTACAAGAAAAAACGCAAAATAAAATAACTTGAACACTGAAACGAGAGCACTAATTGTAAATGAAAACTTCACTACAGACAAAATAACCAAGCACTATCCATTCTAGAACTCTATTTTAAGTTGATTTTAAGCCAAGTGTTTTTGAAATGTCCGTGCTCTGACAAAAATTCATATCCGCAGATGCAATTGTTGGTCATTAACATTTGAGTATAAAATGAGAGGTTACAGTAAACCCACTCCTAACAACGGTCAATAAAAAACCCATGTCAATATTCGTTGCGGTAGAGAGTAGCCAAAAGTGTTGCACGGACTTACAGCAGAGAACAAGCGTCACGCAAGCAAGCTCTGGCTGAGGTAAACCATGTCAAAAGGAAAGCAACGCAACCTTTAGAGTTGACATACATTTTCCCCACATTATATGTCTACGATCTTGAGGGTTGGGCTTCCGCTATTCGTGACTCACCGTGTGAAATGCTGCAACAAATGTTGTAACTACACGGCGGCAGTCTGTGACGGAGTGGTACTTCCTCAGTCGAGCCAGCCCAATCACGAGCATTAGTCAACTGACAAATATAGCTAGGTTTTCCCATGCGAAAGCAAGAAAGCAAGCTTGGCCTTTTTTTGTTGTGGGGAAATCATTATGGACTTCTGTTGTCTGGTAGAAAATGCCCACGGCATTAAGACCGTCTTAGTACACTTGTATATTAAGCATAAAAAAATAAGACTTCCTCTGCTTTGGTGATCGCAGTTGCGTTGTAAATTTATAGGAAGGATACTGCTGCTCATCTTCCGGTTAATCCCTTAATCGCCTTATACCCACGGGAAGAGATGGAGTGATTATATTCTTAGCCGGCACCACATTGTAAGAACATCCTCCGACGTGCTAATAACAGCATACCGCGATCACCAATCCACCTTCCAAGCATGGTGATTAAATCAATATCCCCGCTCATTGTAGTAGTGATCATTAGGAAGCCTATTAGCAATTATAGCCTCCTCAGCAGTGGTTTGCGGCCTCATCGATGTAAAAAAGAATTTATTTCATTTATAATACAACACTTCGAAACGAATTAAAACGCGTATTTTATAGATTTTTGATTCAACTGACATTTTGAACACTTTGCAGCATCAGTGGTCTATAATATACAAAAATCTTTAACATAAGCAATGTTAAAAGAGTTTTATTATAATGATTAATAATCGAAAAAACTTTTTTATCTTATTTGAAAAATCTTTCAATTTATTTTTCTTAGACAAAACAGTTTCTTCTTCATATTCAACAGGTGACAACGTGACAATTATTTACTGTGAGATTAATATTG
The DNA here is from genome assembly GCA_947459985.1 of Diloba caeruleocephala. Taxonomy (NCBI): domain Eukaryota; kingdom Metazoa; phylum Arthropoda; class Insecta; order Lepidoptera; family Noctuidae; genus Diloba; species Diloba caeruleocephala. Next base: position 8,177,154 of record OX381617.1, on the reverse strand, counting down.
AAGCATTTAGCTCCAATACGGGAATATATTAACATGAGTATTCTGCAGATCTTTGGAATCTACTTAGGTATATAACTACCAAATTAATATCTTTAGTAGTAGTTAGTTGTTCCCATGTTTGCTCGTAAATCGTATCGAATGGAACCAAGTCAATCGTAAGCGGTACGTGCTTGTAAGATATTCAAATAGTATTAGGTACTTAATCAGAAACTAACCGATACCAAAATTCATCCATCAAGTGGATTATTAGGGCATCGTCATCATTATAAAAGTTAGTGATGTCCTAGGATTTCGCCATTATTGCTCATTATAAAAATCATACGCGATGTAATTTGTTAAAGTTTTTATTATTACTAAATCTAAGGGTGTAAGGCGCCTAAGGCACCCGTTAAAAAAGTAAATGAACGAATCATCTTACAGCGTGAGTGTCAGTTTGAGTGAGTCAGTGAGTCCTGCAGTGAGTCCGTCAGTCAATCCATCAGTGAGTCCGTCAGTGAATCCGTCTGTGAGTCTGTCATTAAGTCCGTCAGTGAGTCCATCTGTGAGTCCACCAGTGAGTTCGTCAGTGAGTCTGTCAGTGAGTCCGTCAGTGAGTCCGTCAGTGTACCCGGTCCGTCAGTGAGTCCGTCAGTGAGTTGATCACTGATTTCGTCGTGAGTCCGTTAGTAAGTCTGTCAGTGAATACACCATGAATAAGCCAGCGACTCCGTTAGTGAGTTCATTAGTGGATCCATCAATCAGTCCATCAGTGAGTCCGTCAGTGAGTCCGTCAGTGAGTCCGTCAGTGAGTCCGTCAGTGAGTCCGTCAGTGAGTCCGTCAGTGAATCCACCAGTGAGTTTGACATTAAGTCTGACAGTGAGTCCGTCAGTGAATCCACAAGTGAATTTGTCATTAAGTTCATCAGTGAGTCCGTCAGTGAGTCCGCCAATGAGTTCGCCAGTGAGTCTGTCTGTGAGTCTGTCAGTGGGTGCATCAGTGAACCAGTGAGTCCATGAGTGTGTCCGGTCCGTCAGTGAGTCCTACAAAAACTTCCCCAATAAAACAAGTCTGATCGTACATCACGTTGATAAAAATAATAAGACAATCGTACTCTCTTGTAGTTTATATATAATGAAAATATGAGCTTTAAGAGCTATTTCATCTGAGTCGTATATGACGAGAATAAGATTAAAAGATTCCCGTTATTAACAGTGATTTCAGTACTAACAGTTTTTATCTTAGCTAGAATTGACATCATGGTTTGTAATTGATAAATAAGTTAAAAATGGTGATGAAAAGTGTAAACCCAAAATATCTGCGCGTATTTTACATTGTGTTAGTATCTAATCATTATTGTTTTATATTGCTAACTTGGTAGCAAAGTCTAGGTAATTTTCTAATTATTTACCATCGTCACCCATCCATCGATAAAGCGTACTAATATGAGAAACCAAGAAGCTCATTAACTACGATGCTCTGGTCGAGGCGTAGCTCCCAAGCCCCGCCTCCTGGTTTATCTATTTTTTTATCGGATTCATTTCCACGAGTGTGCATTGAAACTGCATGATTTAATTCACCTAAGCCCATTCTACTATTTGACACGGCATTGCACGCCCGTTATATGGAGGATGTTTTATATACGCATGAAGCATTGTTTTCGCGTTTTCGGCGTACCGCTTAGGAGTGGAACGCCTTGCCTGAGTCTCTGTTTCCTGACCGTAATAACCTGGATTACTTCTAGGCAAGCGTGCACCATCGTCGCTTAACATCAGGTTAAACACGTCAAATTCAAGCCTATTCAATGTATATATTTAAAAAATAGGAGACAGTGGTAAATGAAAACAAAGTTTTGAATCAACCCACTCTTAAATATGAATTTGTAAATTTGGGTGTGCAAGCGTATGTTGCTGGACACGAATAGCACCAGCGTGTCTCATCCCATGGGTGTCGTAAAAGGTGTCCATGGGATTAGTTGGATGATGGGCAGCAGTGTCCTTCGAATACATTAACAACTCAACTGTCCAGAGTGGCGATAATGGCAAAATCCCCAATTGAGACCCCCTCACAACACATCCAGATATGTCGTTGCGGTGATCTTTAAGGGAGGCCTGTGTCCGGCAGTGGACTTTATTCGGCCTTTTTATTACCTTTATGTTCATATACACCCGCAGAGAAACTCATATATAACTTACTATTAATTTCCCCAGTTGTGCAATCAACATCTAATGCTTCAACAGTAACGAGAGTGCGAAATTGTATTATATTAAATTCAGTGCACGATTTTAGGAGAGCAAGCGTCCACCTTCGAAATGCCCATTAATAAACTTTTCGGATTCATTTATGTCTTATGCGATGGGAATAAATTAGATTTCGAATACATAAATTACCAGTTTAAAGCTACAATTTTACTACCGTTTGGCCATAGTATAGAAATTGCTTTATTATAACTTTCAAAGCTATCGGGTTGTCTGTTAGAAGTTAGGCTCTGTCTCTTAATGCCCGGCCTTGGGATCTCAAATTGATGTACATCGTCTTTTGATGTCGTATTCGATCACAATTTAATTTTATATGTTTGTTGCTAAACAATAAGGACTGTGAATGTAGAAATAAATTCAAGTTATTGTTCGAAAACCGAAAGAGAAAGACACAAAACCGAGGGTTTTTTTATTAAGAAAACTTTGCTACCGCACTAGTATTTTTCCTGTAGCGTGGGTACAGTTTACAGACATTAATATCACATGAGCAGTGATAGCCCAGTAATTGAACGATAGTTGTCTAGACAAACGGGTATGAGTTCACCCCGCACCTTCGACTTTGGATTCGTGTGCGTCTATATTAATTATAACTTGCGTTAACGGTGAAGGAAAATATCACGAGGAAACCTGCATACCTGAGAGGGCTTCAAAAATGTTCCCAATGATGTGTGGTAGTCTGCCAAACTGCACTAGGCCAGCGTAGTAGACTAAGGCCTAACCTTTCACATCCTGAGAAAATGACAGTGCGCAACAGTTATAGGACAGTAATGGGCTAATTATGTAAATCTCACATGCTCAAACACGCGGGATACAAAACAATAATCTGCAAATCATACAAATAATTGTTCAGAAACCCAATTGCTTAGCCACTGCGTCAACCGGGCCATCTCGAGATATAGAGAGCCGTCTAAAGATATTGATATCATAATTTTTTTATTCATAAGGGTGGCGACTCTCTAATTATAGGCCTATTTCCCTGCTTCCAAATATTTCATTTTTTTAAATGAATTTTTTGGGTTTGTAAATTACGTAGAAAATCTTAAATTAGTATTAATCTTATCTTATCTTTCTGACGGTCAATTCGGCTTCCGTGGGCCTAGCCCCACCACAGATGCAGTGTTCCGCAGTGCAGATGCATTTCCTTTGTAGCAACTAATCTAGATGAACGGAAAAATATTTAGCTATCTTCTTAGACTTTACCGAAGGCATTTGATTCGGTCTCAATCGACAGGCTTTTGCGTAAGATTGAGAATTTATTTAAGAGCTACCTACCTGATTGTTTTCAAGTAATGGCCCTTGTACGTTACTTGAGCGCTGAGTTACCAGTAACCTTCGGAGTACCACAAGGCAGCGTTCTTGGCCCAACATTATTCCTGAAATACGTTAATGATTTATGTTCACTTAGGCCGTTATATGGAAAGTTAGTCTCATATACTGTCATTTTTCTTTCAGCCAGTACCTGGCAAGAGACTTTGGATACGCATATACCGCTGCTGAAGAAATGCTCTTACAGAAAGAAAGCAGGAAAGTTCATGGTCGCTGTAAGTTCAGAATCCCAATATGCATAACCGTCCGGAACCCATAACACTTTTTTACCGACTTCGAAAAGGAGGAGGTTCTCAATTCGATGCGTTTTTTAAAATGTATGTACACCGATTACTCTGATATTTGTCGACCGATTTGAGTAATTCTTTTTTTAACTGGTGCAAAATGCTTTCGAGTTGGTCCCATATAAATTTCATTACATTTGATAGAGTAGTTTTTTAAATAGCTTCAATACACAGGTTAATTTGACTGCGCTTATCTACATGATGTCTGACTGACTGAGAATAGTTTCGATTCCTCTCAGATCAGAGAATCGATTTGAGTCATTTTTATTTTTAGTGTTAAATACTGATACCAAATTGGAAAAAGTTTTTAGATATAATTACACTAAAAAGAAACAAATAAAACTTTTAACATAAAAATACACCGTCGATACAAAATCAAAACAAAAACAACCAAACTACACCTCCAAATATACCATAACACATTTCAGATGACAAATGGGAAAACTGACCCCTTGTCACGAGAATTCATAGTAGACAAGTCGGTATTTCAGTATTTCCAACCGTGCTGACTTTTTGGTGACAGCAAAAATAAATCATAACATTCCTTATATAGAAGGCCCGTTTAGACAATAGCCCATCCTGGACACAATTAAACGTCCATTGGTAATTTGTAAAGTATTTTAGCATACATAAAACTTTTTAACAAAAACAATACCGACTTCAAAAAGGAAAAAAATAATTTATGAATTCGGGCGGGGCCAGGTATAAAATTCCATAGAATTCCATAAAAAACCATATAATTTCCAGCAGCGTCCAGTTTCGCACGAGATGATTAAGTCAAGCTGGCGTCCAAAAAATTAGGTAAGGCGGTACTTCACATCGGGGCACAGACTGCTGCTTTATAAGTCGCAAGTTCGGCCTCATATGGAGTACTGCAGCCATTTACGCACCTGGAGCACCTGGATACCAGCTTAGACCCTTTGATTCGGTACAGAATCATGCAGTTAGGATTGTCGATGACCCCAAGCTCACAAGTGACTTAGAACCTCGTAAGTCTGAGGAGAGACTTCCCTGTGTTCGTTCTACCACTTGTACGGACTCCAACGGACAGTGTTCTGAGGAATTGTTCGATAAGATGCTAACGGCTACTTTCTACCATCGCACCTCCCGACATAGGCGGGGAGTTCATCCACATGGGTATGTAGAGTCAAAACTGTCTCGTAACGTACGGTTTCAGAGGAACTTCCTCACGCGCACGCTCAAGTTGTGAAATCAGCTCCCTACCGAGGTTTTCCCAAGAGACTACAGCAAAGGAGTCTTCAAAAAAGCCATAAAATATTTTTACAGGGTCGGTAACGCGCGAGTGATATCTCTGGTTTTGCAAGTGTCCATAGGTTACGGTAACCGCTTACCATCAGGCGGATCAGTAGGTTTCTTTGCCACTTTAGTGATAAAAAAAGATAGATGGATATAAAATATAAACTCAAGCTTTAAAAATAACTTTGATACAACAGTAAAATTCATATAATAACAGTACACATGAAACCGTCCATGTAGTCCGTGTCCGTAGTCCGTGTGGTGTCCGGATAATCCGTGTGGTGTCCGGATAGTCCGTGTGGTGTCAGGATTAAGAAAAAAGGTGACTAAGGGACTCTAAACCAGAGGGATGGGCAGCAGCGTCCCTTCTGTGGCCAGGCTTCAGCCATCATCATCATCATCCAGCGCTCACCAATCCGCATGCCAAGCGTCACCACGCAGTCAGTACTGGCAAATTCCCCCCAATATGATGACACAATTGTGAAATTCTTTGGGGGAGGCCTTTGTTCAGTAGTGGACGTTGTATGGCCGATATAATGATGATGACACATGAAAATAGTTGAAGTCAGGTCGATTGGTGGTGAATGTGTGTGTGAAATTTTCAAAAGGATGCATTAGGAGGATTTTACTAAATGATGCGAAAAAAATAGAACGCTACAATTATTTATAGGCCATCATAAATAATAGTAGCGTTCTATTTGTATTTGTAAGCTAAAAGGTTATTCCGGAATTACATATGTTGCATTAATGCAAGGAGCTTTTATAACTCTTGCCAGATACCATATTGGCGGTTCTATTAAAAAAGTTTATCGCGATTGTATCGTGGAAAATATTTGTGTCTTTTCGCAAACTATCACTCTAAATCTTGGTTTGCCCATCAAAATTTATTTTAAAAGCCTATAAACTAGATATCTTGCAAAAATTGTTGTTCGTATCGTTATTGTGTCTATAACGGCAAGTTGCTTTTGTTAGATTGTGGCAAAAGGCGCATGTATTTTGCAAGCAAATAGTAGACCTCCATTTGTAAGCAATCTTCTATTATATGGGAATGGGAATGCTTGGTTAGGATTTTCCTACTATGTGAGCTGTACAAAGGACTCGTAAATTATTATTATTGCTGATATCAAGAAATGAATTGAACTGAATTTAAAACATTTCTGTGGAAACTCTTGATTTCTTTTCAGACATTTGTTAATAAGTATTAATCTAGTTCGTTTAGCCTAGCAATGGGACCCATTACCAGGCTGTAAACGGCTGTAACAGGCTTTGATCCCAGTTTGCCAAAATCCCAAAATCAGGCGATGATCACTACATGATGCATTCGGAACGATACGCCACCTGTCCAAGTGAAAGTCTGCACTAGATAGTGTGACGTATTGACGTACGATTTCTACTGACAAGACTCGCCCATTTGGCTGCAAAAAGTAGTGGGTGCATCAGGGGTATTGTGTATTTATATAGATATAAAATCCTCGAGAGCACAACGTCGTTCAAAATCGGTGGACCGTACTTGGCCATACCAGAGTGATGATGACGCACTAACCTCAGCGCAAATGATTATTTTGCGGCCTGCAAGCGACCGCAGAACGTGGCGAAGATTATGTATTTGACGGGCAACAGGGTCTGAATATTGAAAATAACAGCTCACAACATAAACATTTTAGAGTGCTGTTGAAACCTCCGCGACACAGTGCGGCGTCATAAGATCTGGTAAAGATGTTACTGTAAAAATAGTAGAACGTGAAACATAAAATTCCAGCTCGTACTTTGCCACCTATTTGTACTACTTTTTTAAGTAAACTTGCGTTTTGATAGTGTTCTTGAAATAAGGACAATGTCTAACTTATAATCTAAAATTAATTTATCGAACTCCAACATGGCCACCCTATCATTATGAATATTTCAGTGTGAAATGTTAAGATTATTTATCGTTTAAGCCATCCTTAATAGTTTGTATTCAGGATTATTTGTTCGAGCTTGAACTTATATGTAGGACAATCCTGAGAACCACAACGATGATCGCACGGTTTTTTAAGCGCTTACACGCCACGCATATCGGTGAATGCTTTAAAGTGTCCTTATAAGGGCACTCCATCGTTCCATGTGCCTCGGCATAGTTAGTACAGGTAGGGATTTTATTAATGCAATGCTTCCTAACGTGACCGAAATATTGGCAATGTAAGCAGCGGACTACTTCGACATCATCGGTAAAACGACAAGTGGCCCAATCAATAAATAATGTATCCTTGAAAAGAAAAAATAGCGTACATTTTTTCCCCCTTTTCTACACTTTGTAGTTATGTATATTCAGTTTTATTTTACACCTAACGCGGAAGGTCGGTAAATTAAATTCCAATGTACAATGGCTACGATCGGTTTTTAACTGTTTTTATGGTTCTCGAAACCTGAAAAGCATAGTCAGCTGTCAAAGCCAGTCAAAAGCTATTAAAAATATGGCATTTTTTTAATTTGGAAAACTGACGACTTGACGATATGTTTGCGAACTGGCTTAGAGATTGGCTTTCTGCGCTCCACGTCGCATGTTCGATCCCCGTACGGAACAAATATTTGTATAATCTACGGATAATGGTTTCGGGTCTGTGAGATTTATGTTTCTAAACAGTACCTACGAGACAGGGGAAATCCGTGGAACATTATCTACTGTGTGCACCCATATATATATACTTCTTGATACTTCTCCCAAATAAAACAAATTATGACGTTTGGTGCAGTGGCTGATACAGTCAGCTGCTACGCTCTGAGTCGCGGGTTCGATTCCTGCACGGAACAAATATTTGTATTATCTGCAGGTATTTGTTCCGGATCTGGGTGGATTGTGTGTGGAATTTATGTCTGTGAACGGACCCACGACACAGGAGAAATCCTAGTGTGAGGCAACGTCTTCTAAAACAAGGAAAGGAAGGAAATATTTACCTAGAACGTGACCAAGAAAATATTTAAGATTTTGGTTAAATTGTTATTGTCAAAATTACTATAGGATTATTATCTCAACACACAAAGATTGAAAGCTTCCAAACATTACGCATCTATGAATATCAAAGAACGCATTGCCTCAAATACGCATATTATCCCAAGTATTTTTCTTCCATTTACAATATCCATTATGGCTCTGGATCAAACAAAGATGGGGGAATTAAAGGAACATTGTAAATAACGGAACGAATATTAACTTTTGATAAAAGCTAATCGAAAAATATTATTACAAGTTAAATTGAATCTGCGGTTCCAAGGAGTAATGTTCGCGTACCAGGTTGCCACTTCAGGTATGGTGTATTTGCTTCAGGTATGGTATATCATGAATTAGTTATAAGGCCTTGGGATGTATTCCATTTTAAAATGAAAACAGCTGTTGTTTTGTTTGCACATTTTTAGTTTACAGTTTCAACCGTAATTTGATATTTTCCAAACCAATTACAGTCTGGGGAGAATACCAATTGATTTAAAATCACCGTTATTATTTTAACATTCTCTAAAACTAATATCAGATTTACATCGCTTATAAATCTGTTCATTCGCTCATTCTATGTAATTTTTTTCTTTATACGGCGATATTTTAGATTTATGATTGTATCGACCTAGTTACGTACGAGCTGTGCAATTGATTAGCCTGGTAGTAAGCATTACGCCTACAGATAACAAATGTAATGCTACGAAGGAGGTGGTAAATTCAAATGCGAAAACATCTGATTGACAGTTATTCGAACAGACTAAAAAAGATATACGACTTATTCTAATAATAATCACACTGAATCTTTTTAGAATTGGCCAGTAAGAAAAGCTGCCGATGAAAATTTTATTTTAATAAGAAACTCTTTTGGTAGCTATAAATGTACATTGAATTCATATTATGTTACTTGTTTTTACTAATTAGCGGCAATTCAAAAAGTTCGTGTTGTGCGTCGAAATGAATTTGACAAGAGAAAATTTTCGCTCCATGATTTACTACGACTTTCGTTGCGGTCTTAACCAATAACTATGTAGACTTCGATTGGCATTTCATTATGAAGCCTCATCTTATGCAGTGGCGTTATATGGGGCTTCATTATTCTGTTTATAACTGGTTTAATGAGTTTAAACGTGGTCGAAGCAATCTCACTGATGATTTGCTTGAAAGACGGGGCTTCTACGGAGACCACTGAATATAACGTGACTGCTGTGCGGCTAATGATAGATGCTGATAAAAGGGTGATATACCAATAGATATGGACAAGTTTAGGCATTGGTATGAGTTAAGTGCAAAAAGCCTTACATGAACATATAGGTGACAGCTTTGAACCAGATGGATACCAAAAACAATAAATATATTAACAGCTTCCTACATTATTCCTTTTTTAATTTCCTAAATCTTTTAGTGTGAATCTTGTACACGCAACAGAATTAATCTAAAAATAAGCTCTCTGTTATATTTATCATTTGTACCCCTCTGCATTAGGCAGTACAGTGAATGTAGGTAGGGAATGACGTCAGTACGTCACCAATAAATGATGGTAAGCTTGATAGACAATTATGACGTGTTTTAACTACCACAGTTTGGGTTTTGTTGGTTGGCTGGCCTGGTTAGGCTTCAATTAGTACTGGAGGAAATCGGCAAGAACTGACGTAACGGCTAGGCTTGACTGGCTTGGTGGGCTGGAAGGCACGGTAGCGACATCTAGCGCAACAAGAGCATAAAAGGCAAACATTACTGTTAGCAGCCGAATATATAGCACTGTAGTGTAGCCTGACTCTTGCATTAAGAAACATACCACTACTTTTATATGAAGCAAAGCCGTATGATATCAGCGACCTCATCAAGAACATTCTTTATGCAAAACTTTCTAAATGTGTTGGAAATTTGCCTGAACATTGAATCACACAAAGAGATTCCAAATCAGAGAAATGGGCCGTAGCGTACCTTCTATCGAACAATAGTAGCCATAATGCGATCACCGATCTGCCTGCCAAGTGTGGTGAGTACTGGCAAATTCCCCCAAAATGATACACAATCGTGGATATCTATGCGGGAGAGGCCTTTTTTCAGCAGTGGACGTTCTTTGGCCGATATGTTGATGATGATGTATTGCATCACTTAAGTCCTTAGGGTTTCAGAGTCTGTGACTGAAAAATGTATATCTTTTTAGTTCCGTTTTTAACCGGGTGGCTCACATAGTTAAAGCGATACTTAATATTAACTGGTATTTCGGTATTCGGCCGTCAGTCAACTTTTGCTACATCCATGGGAGGAGATGGAGTGGTGGATATTCTTAATCCAGACACAACACTGATAAAAAAGAATGAAACGCGCTAAAACCTTATTCTGTTTAAATGTTTGAACGATTTTAATAGTAATTTAAAACTTAAGTTACTGAAAGTCAGACGAGGGCAATTTTATAAAATAAAATTCTACTCCAGTAATCGGTACAACATGCTTTAAAATCAGCTACGGAATCTATAAAATAAATCAACAGATCGTTTTTACACATGGCAACACTCATACACGCAGCATGTGCGTTGCCGTACAGCGGAGCGCCACTACGAGCAGCTTAGTACTGCAAGGCTACGCATGACTCGCGCAAAAGGCAATATGACAGCTCTAGCAAACGCCACATAATCGCACCAAGCTTTGCTTTGACATAAGTTTTTGCAAGTTGACGTTGTCTTACACTCGTTTCTATGCACGAACACAACTGAATATACATATGATAACCTACACGTGTTATCGTGCAGATATGCTGTGTCAAAATGCATGTGTATTTACCACCTATTTGCATGCAGTACTGCGAGAAAACGTGCGAGACCATGCACCTCACGATCTAAATCGGTATACCTATGTAATAGCAAGGCAGTGATGTTAAGTGCACGGGAGCGCAGACTGTGCCTGAAACTACACATTTATTATAGGGATATAAATGCTAATGTTGTGAAAGTCTGACTTGCATTAGCACTTTACCCCAACGTATTTTATTGAAAGTCAAATAAAACATTATTCATAACTTTTAAACATGCTTAGCTATTAAACTATTTCAGTGATGTTGTGCAGATAATTTTGGGATGTTTAGAAGATGGAACGCTGCATCCTTTTCATATGCGAGCAAAGTCGCCTACTATAAGCATCAGTCTGTTTGCTGTTGTGATTAGGGCAACATTTCCTTACTGTCATTTACAGGCCTCAAACCTGAAGCTCAGCAGTGGACGTTTACGTACTGCCATAATTATGATAGATATACACTGAAAATTTCGGGAATCAAGGAAGTGACACAACATTACTATTTAAAAATGTATTTATTGCTTTTCGAAGTATTCTCCGCGAAATTTGACACATTTTTCCATACGATGGAACCAATCATTGAAGCAACCATTCCATTCGGAAGTTGGGTCTCCAAAATGGCCGTTTTGTAGGCGTCCACAGCTTCTTTAGGTGATGAAAATCTCTGTCCACGCAATTTATTCTTTATTTTAGGGAAAGTATAGAAATCATTAGGGCTTAGGTCGGGGCTGTACGGCGGATGGTCTAATAATTCTATGTTTTCTTGCTCTAAAAACTCTTTTGTTCTGTGCGCGGTGTGAGAACTCGCATTGTCGTGATGGAGGAAGATGCGGCGGTTGCAGTTCTCTCTACGGAGTTCAGAAACGACCTGTGGCAAACAAATGCTAGCATACCATTCTGCATTAACCGTTCTTTGTCCCTCAAGAGGAATAGTCGTAACATGGCCGGTTTTGGAGACAAACGTGGCCACCATTTTTTTTGCAACACTCCGTGAACGAACAATTTTTGTTGGCTTTAACTCATTTTTGAACACCCAAACTCGTGACTGGTTTTTTGTTTCGGGTTCGTACGCATATATCCAGGATTCGTCACCTGATACGATGTTGTATACAGCATTTGAGGATCCTGCGTGGAATCTTTCGAGAGTTCTGACGCACCAAGTAACGCGAGCCGCTTTTTGCTCTTCACATAGCAAATGCGGTATCCATCGGGAAAACAACTTTTTTACACCTAATTGTTCATGCAAGATTATTTGTATTTGACTCATGCCAATGTCTAAAGTTGCCTGAATTTCGCGGTATGTCACATGTCGATCTTCCTCAATCAGCTTACGCACAGCATCAACGTTTTCTTGGGTGACTGCAGTTTTTGGACGACCTTGACGAGGATCATCACTGAGCTTGACACGTCCACGTTGAAATTCAGCAAACCAGCGATAAATTGTGGTTTTGGATGGGGCTTCATCACAAAATGCAGAAATCATCCGGTCAACACACTGTTTTTGTGTTAAACCACTTCGAAAGTCATAATAAATCATCGCTCTTGAATTTTCTCGAGTCAATTCCATTTTCTCAACGACTAAACAAGTTTGACAAAACCTTGTGACAAGACCGGTAATCTTTTTTTAAATAAATAAATGGTATTCGATTTGTAAAACCAAGGAGTTTTCAATTAAAAAGATTTTAATATGACAGGAACAGTGGAAATATTCCATTCCCGATACTTTAAGTGCAGCCTATGTATAAGTCGCCATATTTTATTAACTACAAAATCTAATTTATTCACAAATTTTTCTTTAACACAACCTATCCTGAGGAGATATGGTGATAAAATAAGGTAAAAAATATGACAAAAATGTTATTCTCTCCAATACGCACGTGATTTCAAAATGCTATAAACAATGTGAAGTATAATACTTTCACCATTCCCCGCATACGCTGGTTTTCAGTCAAAAGAGATGCGACTGAATTACGGTATTTTGCAAATGGCGTTTGTGATCCGAACTCCGCAACCCAAATGCTGGTTTATAGTAATATCCGTACGTTAGACAGGTTGTCCGACTTTCGGGCTTCGACTTGTGAATCTGTTGAAACTGGTTCGACAGAGTTCAGGTCATCTAAGGCTGACTTAGATACTTTTGACCATGGTATAAGTGGTGATTTATTTATTTCTCGTAACGGGTAAGATGAACATGGGCAAGACAAAAGTCATGTCAAATGCCCATGTCGTGCCCATCCCAATATCCGTTGGGAGCTCTGTTCTCGAAGTTGTTGACGAGTATGTCTACCTAGGACAAACTGTCCAGTTAGGTAGGTCCAACTTCGAGAAAGAGGTCAATCGTCGAATCCGACTCGGCTGGGCAGCGTTCGGGAAACTTCGCAACGTCTTTTCGTCAACAATACCGCAATGCCTCAAGACGCAAGTCTTTAACCAGTGTGTGTTACCAGTGATGACATATGGAACAGAGACGTGGTCACTCACAATGGGCCTCATAAGAAAGCTCAAGGTCACTCAGCGAGCTATGGAGAGAGCTATGCTTGGTATTTCTCTACGAGATCGAATCAGAAATGAGGAGATCCGTAGAAGAACTAAAGTTGTCGACATAGCTGAAAGGATTAGTAAACTGAAGTGGCAATGGGCAGGGCACATTGCTCGTAGAACTGATGGCCGTTGGGGCACAAAGGTTCTCGAATGGAGACCGCGCACCGGAAAACGCAGCGTGGGACGACCTCCAACGAGGTGGACAGACGACCTGGTGAAGGTCGCTGGGAGTCGTTGGATGAGAGCGGCATGTGACCGCTCGTTGTGGAAATCTAAGGGGGAGGCCTTTGTTCAGCAGTGGACGTCCTGTGGCTGATATGATGAACGGGTAAGACCCCACGAAATTCCTTCGAGCTATCTATCGCTGGGGTTGCGATATTCGCTTGCGCATTGGGCCACACCGCTTACAGATCTCGGCCCATCACAGGCTTATAAACCTACGCAGGGCCTAATAGTCCCGGAGATTTCGTAACGAGTGAGTGATATTTCGATTTTATTATAATCCTTTATATCTGCTGGTTTCAGCTGTCACTAGAAGCCCATTTGCTACATTAGACGTATAGAGCCAGCCCATGCATGCAATATTGAAATGAGGCTTGGCAGAGTATGATGACTTACAGAAATTAATCACAGGACATAGCGTTCTGTGGTTTTTGCCTGGGCAATCAAGTGACTATAATAACCTATGTATGAAGATGATTGACTATTTATTATTTCTTTTGGCAAAATATATATCACATTACTGAAATTACTAGCTTTTCTCCGTGATTCACCTGTGTGTAAGTTTTTTATATCGGATTCACAATTTGCTACGGTAGCGTAGCTGGCGTAGGCTCGCTACGACGAAGCCACGGCGAGTAACTTTAGTACCAATGCGCCGCATTATTACAAGTTATATTTTCATTTCTTGGATTCTTGTGGCTACAGAATCCTACTTTATGCGTCTGCTTGTTACAGTTATTATATTTGCAATTATACCTATTACTGTACACTGCAAAGTTTCAGCAGTAGATTTAAATTAATCTTTATGTAACCTAACATCGATTCAATAAACATGATCCACCCGTTGTGGTATAGTCCTCCTTTCATTACAAGACACAACAGATTAATTCAGGTCAGCAAACAATATAATTATTCGTAACGATAATCAAAGGACGTGAATAGTTTCAGTTGAACAATTAAATTGAAATTTTACTCCAATTACCGAATAGACCTTCTACGTGTTATAACTTCAGTTCGGCGAGATTTTATGGGCATTAATAGAGTCGATATTGTTTTTCTGTGCGTGAAGAGACATATTTAAGTTATTTTTGTTAAGATTTTAAATTCCTTACTGACTAACATACATCTGATATAACTAGCTGTACCTGTGACATTATATTATACCTATCCTTCTTAAGGGAACTTGAATCTGAATAGCCGTTTGAGCGGGATGGAGTGTCAAACATTCACATTTATAATATTATTAAAATTAATAAGAACTCCACCTGCGCTGAGGTCTCCAGACTATATCCTGGTCGATTGGATCGGGCAAGATCTCTCTCTGCCGGCAGTAGTGTCGGCTATGCTGATCATGAAAATTGGAGTGCAGTAGTCTCCTTCTGTGAGAACGTCATACTACAGGGGACCACAGACCTGACACCCAGGTACAACACGCCTGAAACCCACTCCCGTTTCTGTAACCCAGAGGGTTTGCTGGTGCGTAGATTGAGGAATCCGCGTGAACTCACCACCGCCGTGTGCGGTGATGGGGGATCCTTTACTCACTCACACCATAGCATCACCATTGTCCTTGGAGACAAGTTCATAAACTATAACCTATGCCCGCTAAGCATCCTTTCACTACACGTTGCAGTTAAGAAAAGTCTGTAACAATGGAAAATTAAATATTTTAAAGAAATATGTGTATATAATGTAACAATAGGTACCGACATATTCAGTAATTTTTGTATTATATCAAAATTATATTAGGTATTTTGTTCTCACTCACCTATTGGATCTGGCTTTTAGATGTTCGCTATGGGGTACCGGCTGCGTGGGGCGATGTAGGTGTGTATATAGTTTTTTTTTTCTTTTTAAACTTTGCCCCACATTAGAATTTCTCCTGTGTCGTGGATGCGTTTAGAGACATGAATTCCACATACAATACACCCAGACTCGGAAAAACTACCTGCAGATCATACAAATATTTGTTCCGTGTGGGAAACGAACCCACGATCCGGAACGTAGCAGTCGACTGTATTAGCCACTGCACCAACCGTGCCGTCGATATATTATCGGGATATTAAGTAGGAACCATATTTTTCTTCGGAAAAATATCATAGTGAATGAGTTACAGCGTGGGTCTAAGTGATTTACATGACTGTATCACCCTTTCCGAGATATATCGATAGGCGTGGCACCAGCCACACACTAGAGCCGCCCGGCTCTAGTGTGATCGCACGAGTACCTGGAGTCATTTTAAGGTCCCGAACATGACCCCCGGTCGGTAGGAGTCCGGCATGCCCCTTTGCCTTTCCCCGGGGCGAAGGAAATACCTGACGAATTTTCACTGGGACAAATAAAAAATGGTCTCCAGATGAAGCTGGACGCGCATCACAAACGTCTCAAAATTTATGCTGTGGCGCGATTCTGATTTGTAGGTCTTCAATATCTATTGTGTCTTGATTCGTATGTATGTTATGTGTATAAGGATTGAAGGCGTACAGCTGCACGGAGTTAATTACTGGATGCAGCAGCATTCAGGACCTTTCAGTGTGGTCCCGCGCTGGTTGCAGCAGGTGGCTTCCGTTCTCTTTTTTATTAATTGTTAAGAGATTAAACAGTTGAGACCGAGTAATTTTATATTAGACTATGATTTAGGAACTTTTCGCGCACAGATAAATCAAAACAATATTTTGACTAACCTCAACGTTTCGGCCAAGTTGCATTGACCGCGGTCACGAGAAGACTGTAAATTGTTGTAAAAGTAATATTAATTGTACCAATCGATCGAAACAACAGCGAAGTGCTTTTGACATGCATCCTGCAGCTAGAGCGACAAACAGCGTGCAACACTTTTCGTTGTTACTGCGAAAATCCTTATGGTTTTCCTCATTCCTGCTAAACAACTGCGCCCCAGGAGCTGTCACCGCCGATCATTATTTCCATTATGGCTGGCATGAAGATGTCTGGCCCAGCTTAACTATTTGGTAACTTAACTTACCAGCTCAGTGGGATCAGTAGTGACATTTTTTGTCTCGGCCCCATGCCACTGTGTAGCCACCTGTCATCCAGTCTTAGATGCTTATATATCAATTCAATTTTGCAGACATTTATAAGTTACAGTTATTATAGTTTATAAGTTCCTATTATTTTTTATATTTATTTACGCATAAAATATATACAACGGTGTAAAAACGGTGTGTCTTAATATTTAAATTTATTGAATGTCTTAATTTTTGTGTTCGTTTCATTATTATAAGAATCTAGTTAAAATGGTTTGATTATGCGGCGGTTATAGGTGGCGGTTTGCAAAGAATAGCAAAATATTGCAAACATATAAATAAAGTACCTACATATAATCACAAATACGCAATTCGTATTCGGTTCACTCTTGGCGTATCCCCAGTGTTACGTTTGCAGCTATTATACTAAGCTTAGCGTCTAAAGTTTAGTTCCTTTTTATGGTACTTATCGTTCAAAACACATCGAAATAAGCAGAAGACTTGAATTTAAACGTTACTGTCGCACGAGAAATGTAGGAATTAAGGACTACTCCATTTCATTCGCAGTTCTAGCAAAGCACCAACTTTTTAGCTATTTGCAATTATAATTTTCAGTTGAAGAACATTTTCCTTTTTTGACCTAATATGGCTAGCTCGTTTAGAAAACTAGTTTTCTCTCGAACTTTTAGTTTAAAAAATAATGATATCTCTTTAGGACGAAGAAGGCGATTTTATAATATGTTATAAAAAAGAGTTTTTTTAATGTTCTGTTGATTGCGGATTAATTGAGTATTCGAACCACCGGTTCTTAGCTTACCGAAATATCCGTGTGTGCATAGCACAGCGCTCGGGGACGCTTGCTTTGGAGGATACTTTAGAATCCTCCCGGGGGGTGACCGCTTTACAGGCACCCTCTCAGAGATGTGGCACCAGTGGGCGGCTCTAGTGTGATCATACGAGGACCTGGAGCCCACCTTAGGTGACGAAGATGACTGCTCCAGTGGTTATAGCCGGTAGGAGTCCGGCATACGCCTTCGCCCTTCTCCAGTGCGAAGGAAGTACATGTAGAATTTCCACTGGAAGCAATAAAGAAAAAACATATATAATAGTGATATTCTATTGCGCGACTGTCGTTGATTGTTTGTATTTACAATACAATGTAATATGTAATGTATATTTATTTCATCGTAATAATGATGAAATTGTAGACAGAAACAAAATATGTACACTATCGTATAAATATGCATATGCATTCTTATACAATCCAATTTATAATATCAGGTCACGTAGGTATAACAATAAAAAAAACAATAAACCCGTTGTAACACTAGGTGTATAAAATAAACGTTTGGCCATATTGAATAAAAGGTGGCGGTCACATTATTGGTCGGTATCGGTCTTATTGCAATTAGGCGATGTTCCAGACAACTACTTTTAATGACGCACACACCACACTATGTTTTGAACCGTAAAACCTTAAAAATATAAAAACTCATGCACTAGTTTTTTGATATACCGATGTATGTAACTTCCTAAATGTAAGTGAGTAGTATTGTTCTTAAGTATAGGGTACATTTTCTGTTCTTAACATGGACTGGTCTGGTTCTAATTGATCCCGCTACATGTTCTGTGAGATATACATGCGAATAGGCTTTATGTACGAGTGGTTTCGTATATGATAATGTAATTTTCCTCAACAAAATTTAACAAATACGGACATCATGATGTCTAAAGCCGTAATTGTATTTAAGACACGATAGATTAGTTATCCTGGTTTAACTGCAGATGCGCAAATATGCAGTAAAAGGGGAGAATAAAAAAATGATCGAAATAAAGTTTGCTGACCCCTGATTTTCAAGTACCTTACACAATCGTGTGACGTTCTTCGTTGATACACATACATGATAAATATTAAACACACATCAAACACCTGTAGGTAAACTTCCCAATGTCCCCTGGGGTGTCCTAGTAAGCATACATACAATAAGTGTTTTTTTTTAATATATAAAACGTTGCCCCACACTAAGATTTCTCCTGTGTCGTGGGTGCGTTTACAGACATAAATTCCACACACAATACAGCCAGACCCGGAACAACTGCAGATCATACAAATATTTGTTCCGTGCGGGAATCGAACCCACGACCCGGAGCGCAGCAGCCGACTGTATCAACCACTGCACCAACCATGCCGTCAATGCATGTTGATTATGGGAATAACAAGCATGTTGATATTCCCATAATCAACATGCTTGGCGCGCGGGTTATTGATCGCAGTATGTTGTTATAGGCACACGGGAGGATGCTGTTGCCCATCTCTTTAATATCAACCCTGCGTAGCTTTTTAAGATACCCATGGGAAGAGATGGCAGTAGTCTATTCTTAGAAGGGAAGCACGAGATATTGCATCGCGCACACCTTATTAGCTTAGATTGAAAGTACTTAAACCCGTCTTCGCGGTTCAAAGAAACAAAGCCAGTGTAATTTTTAGATTCTATTATTTGCCCAATCATAACAAACTTGTACTCCTCTTCTTTAAACTTTACACTTCGTTATGGATCACGTGTCGAGCTACCCTAAGAGGGGTGCTTGAGCACGCGCGGTCACTCCCTGACTCCGGACACACTTCGTTAGAACTGTTATATTGGCTTTTGTTAAACTTTGTGCTTTGTTTGTGAATTATCATATTTTGAAGTTGCCTCTTTATTAATTTGCTGGTATGATAGCTGAGTTCGTTTCAGCTGAAAGATGAGTAGACAGTTTTTGTGGCTTTTGTATTTTTATAGTGTTTTTTGATGATCCATTACAACATGCTGAAGATCACGACGATCAAGTTTCTGTATTTTCATGACACTTGAATATTTTTTAAATCTAGTATACGCAAATCATTACGTAAATCCTTATTTTTATAATCTTTGTACGTCTGTTAGTGATCGTGTAACTTCTGAACGACTTGCCTTATTGAAGTCATATTCACACAATATATATGTATTTGTTTTTGTCGAGACTATTGTGCTTAGGCTAGGATCCGATAGTTGGTGCTCCTACCGGAAAGGCCAGGAAGACGTCTTCTGCACCAGATAGATTATAAAAATGGATTCTGTCTGCTTAATTTTCAGCTTTTATAAAGCACGCCCCATATTCCGGAAACTTAATCCTCGTGATTCTTGAATTCTGAAACAGAAGTATACTGTGAAACACAATAATCTTATCGATTATATCTCACCCCTACAATGACGAAAGCGTAAATGAACATAAGTAACGCATCACGTGCCAATACCAAATACATGGTTTATCTGTTATGGACAAGACAGGTGTAAATTCACGCCCAGTGACTCGGCATGACCTGAATGTCCGAACTCCATTTTCTGATTATACCTTGGTGTAAAGTAATCGAACCTTGGTATATATGTGTATTCGCATGTTATATCAGATACACGTTATTATAGTTACGCTTGTAATAAAGTAAAAAAAATATCTTTAGTAAATACTAAACCCAAGCATAGTTTACTCAGAATCAGTAATGGAATCGATTACATTGAATTTTTGATAACCTAAGTCCAATATATTTAAAATCTAATTATCTACAACAGTGACATCGAAAGACCTAAATATCGAAGTTTTAAATTATGAATGTTAGCAGCGACACGCACTCTCATAGGGTTTCTTATATATCGCCGTTCAATCTTCTAAGGCGGGTCCGCTATTACTATTCCGATATTTTTTTTACCCTGGAATTTCTGTCGTTTGCGAATGTAACATTTTGAACTTAGGTAGAAAGAAAGAAAGAAAATATTTTTATTTCGGTATTGCAAAACAAAATGAAGTATCAATTAAATAAGAAAATCAGAAAACAGTTATACAAGGTAACATTGCTTTCCGAAACCAAAATTGGACCCTATCTCAGCACATGCTACAACACAAAGTGTTGCAACGCTGATTTTCAGATAGGACCGTAGAACCGTAGACTTTTACATAATTATTCCATTAAATTAATGTTATTTAAAATTAAATCTTAATTTAGGTAGGTATAATGACTATCGATATTTTTAATCATTCGATATTTTAATCACTCGGCATTTCCAATCTTAGACATTTCAAGCTTAGTTAAAACAATTTTCGATATTTCAATTCAATTGATGTTTAAAAGACATTGTTAAAAACTGTCTATGGATCAACACGTACGCAACCTATACAATAATTTCTAGTTTTTTAAATACATTAGATATTAACTATAACCATCAAAATCTAGTATTGATTTTAAAAAGTGGTCATCATACCGGCCATTTATATGTCCACTGCTGAACGAAGGCCTCCCTCATAGATTTTTACAACTGTGTCATCATTTTGGGGGGTATTTGCCAATACTCACCACGATTGGCAGGCGGGTTGGTGAGCTATAGCAGTATGGCTACCGTTTCACAGAAGGGGCGCTGCTGCCCGTCCCTCTGGTTTAGATTCCCTTAGTCGCCTTTTACGACATCCACGGGAGGAGATGGAGTGATGCTATATTCTTAATCCGGACACCACACGGTAAAAAGTGGTATCATGATTTTATTTTCGATCATATCTCCCGGTGCCATATTTGGACGAATACAATACCAAACGAGTACTCACGCTTTCAGCGCTTGATCTATAGATGACATTTTTGTTGTTATTAGACGTATTAACTTTAAAATCGCTGATTCGTTGAATGGGCTAAAAATACTAAAAAATGCTATTACGGTTGACATTGACACTTAACAAAACTATTTTATTTTCGTAGGTATTTAGATTTGGATTACCACTTTCTTTTTCATAAGACTTTGCACCACTCTAGGATCTCTTCCGTGTCGTGGGTGCGTTTACAGACACAAATTCCACACACAATACTCCCAGATCCAGAACAACTATCTGCAGATTATACAATGCATAAATTACATATGCAGAGCCTTACCAATTTGTCTCAAAATACTAGAACATTCGTGGCTCCATGTTCTTATCAAACAGACGGACATATAGCCCAATAGTATTAGTAGTAAAGTAATATAATGCAAACGCTGTATACCTAGAGCATGGACTTGATAAGCGACCGCCAATATGGCTTTCGTCATAATTGGTCAGCTGGTGACCGTCTACTATATCTCACTCACCGTTGAGCTCTTGCTATTGAGAGTCAAGGTGAGGCATTGGCTGTCAGCCTAGTTGTAGCGAAAGCGTTTGATCAGGTCTGGCACCGCAGTCTTCTATCGAAGTTACCATTATATGGACTACCCGAGGGCTTATGCAATTGGATTGCCAGCTTTCTGTCCAACAGAAGCATAAGAGCTGTTGTCGATGGCAACATCGTCATCGTCGTCGATATCGAAACCGCGGGCACAACAAGTACTTATACATGAATATTGCTGTAAGATACATCAATATTTATGTATAAATACTTGATGCCGTATGGTGCCAGCTCAGAATGCCACCACCCCATCTCCTCCAATGGGTGGCGTAAAAGTCGACTAAGGGATTAGCCGGAGGATGGGCAGCAGCGTCCTTCGAGTACATTATCAACTCAACTGCGATCGCCAACACGTCTGCCAAGCGTGGCGATTATGGCAAAACCCCCCAATGAACACACCCGCTGTGGTGATCTTTGGGGAAGGCCTGTGTCCAGCAGTGGACTTCATTCGGCCGAAATTATGATGATAAATACTTGCTTGCTTCTAGCAATGTGTATCGATATAATTTCATTTTTCATGCCTGGCTCCCGTTTGTCTTACAGTAACTTTGATAGTCGTTACGGGTAGTCCAGCCCATAGAATTTCGTGAACTGATCAAACTAAAGTTAGTTTTTTTTGGTTTTCAGTTTTACCAGTATTAGGAAACGTAGGTCTGACGTTAGTCACTCCGCATCACCATCACCAAATTAGCCAAAGGTAGTCCACTGCTGAACAAAGGCCTCCCCCATGGATTTCCACAATTGTGTTGTTATTTTGGGGGGAATTTACAAGTACTCATCACGCTAGGCAGGCAGGTTGGTGAGCGCAGTATGGTTACTGTTCCACAGGAGGGATGTTGCTGTCCATCCCTCTGGTTTAGAATCCCTTAATCGCCTTTTACGACATCCACGGAAAGAGATATAGAGTAGTGCTATATTTTTAATCCGGAAACCACACGGATTTCACTCGGAGTCACTCCGCATACATTATCTATTTCGGATCGCGTCCTTTAGCTGATATGAAATAATTAATGAAATAATATTGTGTGCACCAAGATTACCTAACAGAATATCCTACTAAATAATGTTATTTAAGTAGTTGAATGAAACCGAATACATCAACATATTTAAATTCACAGAATCAAGAAACTTGATGTTCCTCAAAATAAGATCACTGTCCCAGTAAAAGCCTTTGTAATTTAATACAGATTCTAACTTCAATAAACTTGGCTCTATCAATCAACACGCCATTACGTAGTCACAGTCAAAACATCGATCAAATCATTTATACTGCTTCTATTAGATTATGGCTTCTGTAGAGTATCTTCCAAAATTTCGCCAATGTCAAGTAGAAGGCAACGTCGTATGGTATTTAGAATTATGAATCTTTACATATTCATAAAAAAAAATCACAAAAATGAACTAATCTATCAAATATGTCCGCAACGTCGTACGGTTTTCAATTCCAAATCATTTCTAATTGCGGCTCATATCCGAGTGTCATGGCGTCAAGTGACATATGTAAGTGTGGGGATAATCTATCGATTAGTCAAGGGTGTCGCTTTGAAGATTTAGACATCATAATCCATCTAAAGGATGTAATACAGAATAGATACAGATATATCATTGTTAATCATGACTATTTCTTCTTTTCATTATCATTTTCCTGTACCAGATATTCAACTTTATCCATTAATATACTAAAAAACTGTAACTGGATTACATCAAATATTTTTTAAGAATCTGTATTTTTTAAAATATATATTCCCATTTCTCTTGTGCCGTGGTTACAGTTTACAGACAAATATCTAACATAAAGAAGAAGAAAGAAAAAAGAAAAGCAATTACTTACCACCACAAAACGCGCATCGGTATATTCTATTAATTAGACTAAAATCTACACTAAACTTGCAATAGAAAACCACATAATAGAAAGATTTATCGTAGAATAGAAATAAAAAATGAGATACAAAAGAAAATAATCATAAAATTAAATAACAGTTTGCTGATACACATCTTAAAAGTGGCAAAGAGGTCAACACTCAGGCTCTAGGCCATAAAAATATTTGTTGTGCGCTTACACCTACCGCAGAAATCCAAGATATTAGAAATTGCACTAAATGTGCCATTGATTGTTTGATTTTGCAATAACTGACATTAAAACATTTCTAAGAACAGTGAAAACCCCATTCGATCCATTCCGTGTTTTTAAAGAAGAAGAGAAACAACGCGAAGTCCAACTCTCATTTGTAAGTATTAGTGTCAGTGACAATGGTCTGCGTATTGTCGGAGACTCAAGAGTATTTAATGGAAAACACACACAAGACAGAAATAAATCGACATTATAAATGATAAAAATATTTATTATTCATGTAAAATCATTTACATTTATGAATAATCAGACTTTCGTTGCCTTATTCCAAGAAGTATTTCCTGCTGAGAAGAACGGGCAAGAGCTTGGACGTACTTAACAAAAAAAAATAGTTCTCTGGGACAGCTGTATGCTCATGCAATGGGTGACTGGCTCTTTTTTTCTTTTAATGTCACTCTAAATTTTCATTAGTATCCCGTTGTTACATGGGATATAATATCGTCATTAGCGAGGTGCATAGAAGCGCTCATAGCCTGCAATTCTATAGTGAGTTATGAGAATTCTATAGTGCAAATTGCTAAACAAATTGTTGGATGTTTTTTATTTGCAGCATGGGGTTGAACAAAGCACATCAATAATTAGAGGTTCCGTTTTTTTTTTTCCTTCTACGCTCAACTGGATAATACTTCATATCAGTTCCGAACCTTCCACTGCTCAGCTTCTAATTATCACTACTATAAACCGTTGATCTTGCTATGCTTACCACGCTTTGCGGTGTATAGTACAATACAAAAAATAAATGCTATCTGTGAAACCGGACCTATACGTAAGGTTTCGGTTTTCCTTATTCTAGTTTATTTTCTTTGTTCCATTTTTTATGCCTTTGTCAAATGAGCATATTATCATATGATGAACATTATGTATACAGGGTGTCCTTGAAAGTATGGATCAAATCGAATAGAGCGTGGGCACGGTTATTTCTAAACTTTTTAACCCTGAGAATGTCGATGCATTTGTTTTACGGTTCAAAAGGTTTGATCGTTTCGCATAGTGCTCAAAACATATAATAAGATAAAACTATCAGGGCTAGTGATTTAATCTATTTTCAAGACTTGTAGAAGCGTGGGTCTTTCCTATGGTAATACTTTTAAGCAGCTATAAAACATGTGTAGTAACTAAAGAAACATTCACTGCAAAGGATTCGGTCTGGCAAAAAAAAAACTCTGTTTTCGAGCGCTTTTCATGGGAAGTCTTACTTTAGCGAAAGTTACCCACGTAGTAGAGAAACTTGATCAAGTCATAGAGATTATTTAAAGGTATGAATTACTGGGATATTCTTATTAGTTTAAAAATTGGAGAACTTTATTAACAAAGTGGTCGTATTTTTACAAATTTCTAACTACGTGGCTAACTTACTTGTTTACTTTTTTGACGTAGTGGAAAAAAGCATTTTTTGCCCAGAGTATCCTCCGACCTGCATTATTCTTCATTAAGTCCAAGTCGTCCAAGTCCATATAATGATATATCGTTAACTAACGATCCAAGATTTCGAATCGTTCTTTTAATTTTCTGTTATTCGTGTAGATCACGAATCTCAATTGTCAATTGGCTATTCTGCACTCGGAGTTTTGCTGTTTTGTTAACTTAATCTTTGAATGTGGTTTGTTTGGCTTTTGTAAGTCCCACAGTTATGAAAACGAGGCATCATACCAATTAGGAGGCATTATTCCTTACTACACTTTAGACACTTAGACATTCGCCTTTTAACTTAGTTATTTGCTTGGCAAAAGTACTTAAACATACTTAGTCTGAAAGTACTTCAATTTCTAGTTGAGAATTAAAGACATTTTGACTTAATGTTGAATCACTTGGAGTTATCATGAGGCTCTTAAACTAGTATTTAAAGATACATAAGCAGTAAATAATTATGAATGATTAGTCACGGTACGGACTTAGACATATTTTACGAATGGGCCTGGATTATGCATAGTGTTTTAGTTATAATAATTAGCATAATTTGGATTCGTTTGACAAAATGTGCTTACTTATTATAAATTAGAAAAACATAAACATACATTTTTCCATAGATTTTATGAAACTACTCCGTTTCATGCATGTTTATTTAATAAAACGATGGACATCGCTTACAGATTTGGACGCTAGGATTTCTCCTGTCAGCTCTAGTCGTCTAGTCTAGTGATCTTACGAGGACCTAGAGCCTCCCCTCGGGGCCGAAGATGGCCGCTTCAGTGGATTTAGCCGGTAGGAGACCGGCATACCCCTTCGTCCTTCCCCGGGGCGAAGGAAGTTCCATGTAGATTTTCCACTGGCCACGAATAAAAAAAAGGATTTCTCCTGTATCTTCATCACAGTTTATAGACATATGTTTCACATGCACAAACCCATAACAAATACCGGTAGATTTTACAAATATTTGTTCTGTCTGGGGATCGAACCCGTGACACTTAATGAATAAGGCTAGTCGTTTAGGCACTGCGCCAACTATGTCGTCAGTTCAAATTGCAACTTTCCATAAGTTAAAACCTGGAAAGCAAGGATTTTTCTTCTGATTTTTGTCTCAAATTTAATTTATTTGATTAGTTTCAATAATATCAAACGTTTTAGAAACTAGAAATTACAAAGTTTAATAGTCATTGTGAAGAAATCAGATATCTTTCCATAAAATCTAACAAAACGTTAAAAATCGTTTCGTTGTTTCATTTAACCAATTTTGGCTACAACATCTGAATATAATAAATCCATTTCTTCACGACAAAAGGACCGTCCCGAACACTCCATTCAAGTTGACAGGTCAATTCATAACTGATACCCTTCTATTGTATGAAGACTTCTTTCGCATAAACGTTTATTTATGCTGTCTTAAGAAACGCTTTGGAAATAATTGAAGAATATTTCCTTGAAATGTACAGCATATTTTGACATTGTTGCTTTATATTCATCGTGGGGTTTATATATAGAACCTATTAACGCTGGTAAAACCGAAATTAAAACCCAAATTATTCGACCACATTGTATCCTGTTGTTAGCATTTTGCGAACATAACAGTTTGGATTGACCACAAATGGAGCTTTATAATAACAGCAGTAAATTAATAATATAAGAAAAAGTATCATAAAATGAATTAAAGTTTATAAAGCAAACGCCGTTGTTCCCGTTTATCTTTAAGTTTTCATTACATATAACACACACCATTACAATAGACCTTTTCGTTGTAGATTCTACCTCATACAATAATTCTACACCACTGCACCATAATCCGCGAATGCATTTTTAAAGTGCAACAATGGAGAGTCCCCGGTTAGTTTTCAATTACATTTTGGTTTAAAATTCTCTAAAAGGCTCTCTGCGTCATTAGACCTGGGTCCCCACGTAAGCTTATCAAAAGACCGAATTCCTCTTTGCAGAGGAAATAACCCATGAAAAGAGAGGGACAAATAAATTATGTATATACATATTTATTTTTGATATGCCTAAATCTTATGTGTGATGAAACGGTAGACGATTTCCATCAGGATCCAAAATCATTGTTAAGACTTTCTGAAGTGATAGTACCTGTTCGGTGCAATGTTAATCACTAAAATCATCATATCAGCTACAGGACGTCCACTGCTGAACAAAGGCCTCCCCCTTAGATTTCCACAACGAGCGGTCACATGCCGCTCTCATCCAACGACTCCCAGCGACCTTCACCAGGTCGTCTGTCCACCTCGTTGGAGGTCGTCCCACGCTGCGTTTTCCGGTGCGCGGTCTCCATTCGAGAACCTTTGTGCCCCAACGGCCATCAGTTCTACGAGCAATGTGCCCTGCCCATTGCCACTTCAGTTTACTAATCCTTTCAGCTATGTCGACAACTTTAGTTCTTCTACGGATCTCCTCATTTCTGATTCGATCTCGTAGAGAAATACCAAGCATAGCTCTCTCCATAGCTCGCTGAGTGACCTTGAGCTTTCTTATGAGGCCCATTGTGAGTGACCACGTCTCTGTTCCATATGTCATCACTGGTAACACACACTGGTTAAAGACTTGCGTCTTGAGGCATTGCGGTATTGTTGACGAAAAGACGTTGCGAAGTTTCCCGAACGCTGCCCAGCCGAGTCGGATTCGACGATTGACCTCTTTCTCGAAGTTGGACCTACCTAACTGGACAGTTTGTCCTAGGTAGACATACTCGTCAACAACTTCGAGAACAGAGCTCCCAACGGATATTGGGATGGGCACGACATGGGCATTTGACATGACTTTTGTCTTGCCCATGTTCATCTTAAGGCCCACCTGTTGGGAAACTCTGTTGAGATCATCGAGCATTGTGCTGAGCTCTTGCAGCGATTCTGCCATGACTACGATGTCATCGGCAAATCGAAGGTGAGTGATATACTCGCCATTGATGTTAATGCCGAATCCTTTCCACTCCAGTAGCTTGAAGGCATCCTCCATTGCAGCGGTGAACAGTTTCGGGGAAATGACGTCCCCCTGTCTCACACCTCTCTGCAATGGAATTGCCCCCGTGCTCTGTTCATGTACTCGGACCGACATGGTGGCGTTTCTGTATAAGCACTTCAACACTTCAATGTACCGATAGTCAATCTGGCACCGCTGCAGAGATTGCAGCACTGCCCAGGTTTCGATCGAATCGAAGGCTTTCTCATAGTCCACAAACGCCAAGCATAGTGGCAGATTATACTCCTCGGTCTTCTGTATAACCTGCCGCAGCGTATGGATGTGGTCTATGGTACTGAAACCTTTTCGGAAACCGGCTTGTTCGGGAGGCTGGAAGTCATCAAACCTGCGCTCGAGACGATTCGTGATGACCCTTGAAAACAGCTTATAAACATGGCTCAGAAGTGAGATGGGTCTATAATTCTTCAATAGGGTGTTATCACCCTTTTTGAAGAAGAGCACCACCTCACCTCTGTTCCACGCTTCCGGCGTTGTGCCCTCGAGTAAGACGGAATTAAATAGCTTCTGAAGGACTTTAAGTACCGGTGTTCCACCCGCTTTCAGAAGCTCTGTCGTAATTCCGTCTCCACCCGGCGCCTTGTTATTTTTAAGCTGTTTCAAGGCCATCCTAATCTCGTACAGGCTGATGTCCGGGATATCCTCGGTATAGTGTCGGGTTAGTTTGGCTCGCGGGTCTTTGTCAGAGCCAATGGTAGGTATACTTACCGAGGTGTATAACTGCCGGTAGAACTTCTCAATCTCTCTCAAAACCTCTGGCTTAGTCGACGCTACACTGCCGTCCTCGGTCTTCAGCTTCATAATACGACTTTGCCCAATAGACTTGTCTCTTGCGAACACTTTGGAGCCTTGATTCCGCTCAATCGCCTCTTTAACATCGTTGGTGTTAAAGGTGCGGATATCGTGACGCAAGGACTTCCATATCCGTCTATTGAGCAGTCGGTATGCTTCAGCATCACCGGAAGACTGCAGCGTCATGGCGCGTCTTTCTGCCATGAGGTCGAGAGTGTGATCGGAGAACTTTTTTGGTCTACCTTTACGGTGGGCCTTAAAGAACTTAGACCCAACCGTTTGGACAGTTTCTACAAACCTACCATTTAAATCGTCCACAGATACGCAATGTTCTAGGCACTCGAAGCGGTTTTGGAGTTCGAGTTGAAAGCTCTCGGGGTTTTGGATATGAGCACTAGAGGGCCGGAGCGTAGACCTCATCAGACGAGACCTCTCAACTTTGAGATTAATATTCAATGTGCCTCTTACCATTCGGTGATCACTACCGGTTTTCACCCTGTGGATCACAGAGACATCATTGAATATTTGCCTCCTATTGGTCATGATGAAGTCAATCTCATTCCTCGTGGAACCATCGGGACTCATCCAGGTCCATTTCCTGTGAGGCGGCTTTTGGAAAAAGGAGTTCATCACGAAGAGTCCCTCCTTTTCCAAAAAGTCGGCCAGCCTCTGTCCCCTGGGGTTCCGTTGCCCATATCCAAATTGCCCCACTCTCAACTCACCATCGCATCGAGTGCCCAGCTTCGCGTTGAAGTCCCCCATCACAACAGTGAAGTGTGTCTTCGAGGTATGTATGGCCCTACTTACGTCCTCATACATACTCTCTACTTCATCATCTGGGTGTGTCGAGGTCGGTGCGTAGACCTGTATGACCTTCAACGAATACCTCTTGGATATTCTGAGTATAAGGTACGCTACCCTGCTCGACACACTTTCGATGGCCACTATGCTGTTAATGAGGGACCTGCGGACGAGAAACCCGACACCACCTTGAGACAGATGTTCGCCTTCCCGGTAGTAGAATAAGTTGCCAGATTTCAGGGTTATCGTGTCCTCGCCCTCTCTTCGGACTTCTGATAGACCCATGATATCCCAGTGCAACTTATCTATTTCTTCTTCCAGCTCAACAATCTTTTCGTCTGCCCTCAGTGTGCGTGTGTTATACGTTACCAGGGCCAGTTTTCGTTTGGGGTGGTAGCCGGATCCCGTCCGGTGATTCTTAGCACCCCCTGCCCCGCCGTTACCGTGGTCGCTACCATGACCAGGAATAGCGGGGCTGCCGGGAACTGGGGGCCGGTGCATTAGTCGTGTCGTCATTTTGGGGGGAATTTGCCGATACTCACCACGCTTGGCAGGCGTGTTGGTGTCACTACAATATACAACACAATCACTAAAATAATAGTTTGATATTTAAACAAATAACAACATAAATATCTTTGTTAATTGGTAACTCTACTGGTACTAGGAATTCCGTATAGTGTCCCGATTCAGAATATAGCATCACCCAGTCTCCTTCCGTTGGTGTCATAAACGATGACTAAGGGACTCGCCAACCTACCTGCCAAGCGTGGTGGTGTGTACTGGCAAACTCCCCCCAAAATACAGACGTAATTGCAGAAAATGTATGTGGGAGGCTGTTGAGCAGTGGACATCCATCGGCTGAAGTGATGTGATGGCATCTAGTAATGTGTTAGGTTTTCGCTATTATTACACGTATCCTACGGCCACTAATGCTGCAAAGTATTTGAAAGATTAGTTTAAAAAAAAACCATAATATACGCGATGTACTCCGTTTAAAAGTGTTTAATAATCTAATAATATCGAACACAGGATCATGTGATCCAATACCTGAAAGAGACTATAACCCTAGACCATAATTACATATATTACAAGATCTGGTAATGTTTTCACAATATCTTCTTAACTGAGCAAGGATAAATAGGATCCAAGTAGTACAGTGACGTGAATAAGTATTAAAAAAACTGCTTATAGCCCTTTGTGTACTACAAAGGGCTGTAATAATTTTTTTCGGGGCTCGGGACTCGGGACTCGGTACTCGGAAAAAAGCTGATCAAACCTCTAGGAAATCTTTTCTGAGCAAATACTCAACTTTGTAAGCAGAGTAGTTACGTCACTACTGTTGTTACTTTAGTTCCAATTTTCACAGTGTACAAATATGAACAAGCCCCCGGAGAGCACTGAAGATGGAATCAAACCGTTGATAAATGTTTTTTGTGTCGAATGGAACTGTGAGTGATAATAATGTGATTTGTTATTCTGACCTGTTTTATTTCGCCATTTTAGTTTAATACTAAAACGAAGAGCTAGGATTTTGTTAGTTAGAATTTTGACATATATTTGTATAAATAACTATTATCTGAGTTAGAATTTTTAACAATATGTTAATATTATGTCTATTGCATCAATCAGCAGGCAATAGCAAAGATTGAGATCATCAATCATCTATTCAAGTACGAACCTTATGACAAGATCTTTGCAAAATGGATTATTGTAATGATTCAAAGAAGTTATACCATTTACTGTAGGCAATTTCTTGATGAGACAGTTCTTTGTTCCAGTCTATGAAACGGATTGGTCTTCAAATCGAATTGATTGAAACAAATGTATCTATCGTTACTGTTTTTATTGCTGTCACCCATATCATCCCACTGCTGGGCAAACGCCTCTTCCCACGAGTTCCAAACCTTTCAGTTCCCAGACAGTGTGGACCATTCTCTATTTATTTTAACTAGTTCATCCTGCTATCTTCTTTGTGTTCAGCCGTGATTAATTCTCCCTGTGTTAGAACTTCACTGAGTGGTAGTTTGGCTCACAGCTCACGATGGATGCAGCATACGTGGCCAGCCCTATCCTACTTTATCAGGATCTATCAAAGAAACTCGTTAATGTCCACTGCTGAACATTGAACATCCCAATAACTGTGAATTACCACCATGCTAGACAGGCGAGTTGGTGTTGGTAGAATATTATTATCAGAACATATAAGTAGATATTGTTCCTATCATCATCATTTCATCCGAAAAACGTCCGCTGCTGGACAGCTAGGATTTGTCCTGTGTCATGGGTGCGTTTACAGACATGAATTCCACATACAATACACCCAGACCCGGAACAACTACCTGCAGACGATACAAATATTTGTTCTGTGCGGGAATCAAACCCACGACTCGGAGCGCAGCAGCCGACTGTATCCCCACTGCACCAACCGTGCCGTCAGTGCTGCAATAGTGTCCCGTTAAAGTTGTTATGTTATCTTTTTATATTCATTTTTTATTTATGTAACGTGTGATTACTCAAACAAAATAAACACATATTCAAAATCAAGAAACTCAAGAAATAAAGATTAGATTTTGTTTAAGGCATAATAAAAAATATAAAAGTAGCCTCAGTTGTTCAAACCATTTTAAAAACATACTTGGTTATTGTCCTTTCTTTTGAGGTATAACGTATGTAGATGACTCATCAACTTTTGGAATTGGGGTGTACAAAGCAAATTGAGAAAGCTTTTTTTATTTTTGGACTAACCAATAAAACTACATTTTTGTTATAATAATTTATTGATCATGTTCAACATGTTGACCGTGGTTTCTAATACAAGCGTGGGCCCGTCTTCTAACTTCTGTAGTCGTGATTCTTAATTTCACCTCCTCCTTCATAACTTGAAAAGCCGTCTAGATTCTTCCTATTAATTCCTCACTGGTTGATATTTCAACGTCAACGAAGAGTTCCTTGGCCCGTCCCCAAACAAAAAAATCCACAAGATTTAAATCAGGTGATCTAGGCGGCCAAGGACTGTCTCTGCCGTTCCAGCTTTCTGGGAAGCAATTATTTGAATTTTCTCTCACGATAAGAGTACAATGCGCTGGACAACCATCTTGCTGAAAAATCATTGGTCTTTTCATTGCCAATATTGAGATTTTGGCCTCGTCCTCTCTGGGAGATAATTATCTCCGTTTAAATTATCTGGAAGGAAGTGGGGACCAATCAACGTTCGGACGAATACTCCTGCCCATACATTAATTGAAAATTCCCTTTGGAACGACCCTTCGTCCAGTATGGAATGCTGTGCTTTGCAGTCCATCGATGAAAGTTATGATAGTTATATTTGTAGTTCCTTCTTTCGAAAATTTTGATTATTTGTTTCACAAGATGGATTTAAAAAAATCATGCATCTTTAATGTCACTATATATTAAGAAGGGACAGAACTAAATCATTCATGAGGATCTTCATTTTCCAAACCTTGTACACCCGTGCCGTGGAAAGGATATTTGTTTTCTCAGTGCATCGTATTTCACACCTTCCATACCGAAATGATAAGGTTTCGAGCTACGTAGTAGGATCTGCATCAAAAGCTTTCGAGCTACGTAGTAGGATCTGCATTAAAAGGTTTCGAGCTATGTAGTAGGATCTGAATAAATAACGACTTTATGTCCTCAGTAACCAAGCCGATTTTTCTATTGCATGAAACTCTCACTACACTACCTAATATCCGAAAAAAAGGTCAAGTTTTTATCGGCGCACGGCAACTTGTTATGCGAATTCCCGGATTTTTATTCGTGCACGTGCACCATCATTCTAAGAATGGATCAGATGTCAGTTTTAACAAAAAACAATAGTGCATTGGCAAAATTGTTGCATTATTTTGGCCTCTTTAAATATAAAAATCTTCGTCATCAATTTGCTTTGTACAACTTAATTCTAAGAGTTGATGAGACATCTGCGTAAATAATACCTCAAAAGAAAGGGCAATAACCAAGGATATTTAAAAAAAATTGAATCAACTGAGATTTATTTTGATTTTTATTATGGCGTAAACTTGATGGCCCTTGGGGCAGAAAGCTTCTTGGTAAGAGAACATTTCTGGCATACCATTCAACCTTCGTGAGGGCGGAGAACGTACAAGAAGATTTCTCCATGTATTGATATCGGCCATTTATACGTCCACTGCTGAACAAAGCCCTCTCCCATAGATTTACACAACTGTGTCATCATTTTGGGGGGTATTTGCCAATACTCACCACGCTTGGCAGGCGGGTTGGCGAGCGCAGTGTGGCTACCGTTTCGCAGAAGGGACGCTGCTGCCCTTCCCTCTGGTTTAGAATCCCTTAGTCGGCTTTTCCGACATCCACGGGAGGAGATGGAGTGTTGCTATATTTTTAATCCGGACACCACATGGGAGATCCATGTGGTGTCCGGAAAAAAGAGTAATATTGAATCATATTAATCAAATGAAGCAACAACAATATTGCTGTCAAAACTTTTTTGGCACAAAATACTAGTATTTATCTTCATTAATCTATGATTTAGTGGCTACTTGTTAGTGTTTTATGAGCATACTAAACTAGTTCATCATAACTGTTGAGATAACTGATGCAATAAATGTGAACGTCAGAGTAAATATTAAATGAGGTCGATGCCTGGCAAAAATGCTAGTTCCATCAATTTACTAGCTGCGCCTTTTCCGCGTAATAACCAGTCCCATTACTGTCTCAATGTTGGGTATGGGCTTTTTCCCACGATGAGAAAGATTAGGCCTTAGTCCACCACGCTGGCATAGTGCGGGTTGGCGGACTACACACACCATTAAGGTTTTTTGGTCCCTATCAGGTGTGCAGGTTTCCTCACGTTGCTCATGTTTTCCTTCACCGTTAACATAAGTTATAACCAAATTATGATCCGCACATGAATCCGTAAAGTCAGAGTTTTGGGCCGGAATCGAACTCAGACCCTTCCATATAGACGGCAAGCGGTCTACCACTAGCATTCACTGCGGTTTACCGCGTGATATTCTTATTTTATTTTATGACATAAAGTACATACATTGGCTGCACTAAAAGTATCGGGAATGGAATATTTCCACTGTTCCTGTCATATTAAAATCTTTTTAATTGAAAACTCCTTGGTTTTACAAATCGAATACCATTTATTTATTTAAAAAAAGATTCACGGTCTTGTCACAAGGTTTTGTCAAACTTGTTTAGTCGTTGAGAAAATGGAATTGAAAAAAAAACAATTGAACCGTACGACGTTGCCGACATATTTTTTAGATATTTTTTCATTTTTGAGAAATATTTTATGAATAAGTAAATATTTATTCATCTAAATACCGTACGACGTTGCCTTAAACTTGACATTGGCGAAATTGTGGAAGATAACCTACAGAAGCCATAATCTAAGAGAAGAAGAAGAAGAAGAAAATGGAATTGACTCGAGAAAATTCAAGAGCGATGATTTATTATGACTTTCGAAGTGGTTTAACACAAAAACAGTGTATTGACCGGATGATTTCTACATTTGGTGATGAAGCCCCATCCAAAACCACAATTTATCGCTGGTTTGCTGAATTTCAACGTGGACGTGTCAAGCTCAGTGATGATCCTCGTCAAGGTCGTCCAAAAACTGCAGTCACCCAAGAAAACGTTGATGCTGTGCGTAAGCTGATTGAGGAAGATCGACATGTGACATACCGCGAAATTCGGGCAACTTTAAACATTGCCATGAGTCAAATACAAATAATCTTGCATGAACAATTAGGTGTAAAAAAGTTGTTTTCCCGATGGATACCGCATTTGCTATGTGAAGAGCAAAAAGCGGCTCGCGTTACTTGGTGCGTCAGAACTCTCGAAAGATTCCACGCAGGATCCTCAAATGCTGTATACAACATCGTATCAGGTGACGAATCCTGGATATATGCGTACCAACCCTAAACAAAAAACCAGTCACGAGTTTGGGTGTTCGAAAATGAGTTAAAGCCAATAAAAATTGTTCGTTCACGGAGTGTTGCAAAAAAAATGGTGGCCACGTTTGTCTCCAAAACCGGCCATGTTACGACTATTCCTCTTGAGGGACAAAGAACGGTTAATGCAGAATAGTATGCTAGCATTTGTTTGCCACAGGTCGTTTCTAAACTCCGTAGAGAGAACTGCAACCGCCGCATCATCCTCCATCACGACAATGCGAATTCTCACACCGCGCACAGAACAAAAGAGTTTTTAGAGCAAGAAAACATAGAATTATTAGACCATCCGCCGTACAGCTCCGACCTAAGCCCTAATGATTTCTATACTTTCCCTAAAATAAAGAATAAATTGCGTGGACAGAGATTTTCATCACCTAAAGATGCTGTGGACGCCTACAAAACGGCCATTTTGGAGACCCCAACTTCCGAATGGAATGGTTGCTTCAATGATTGGTTCCATCGTATGGAAAAATGTGTCAAATTTCGCGGAGAATACTTCGAAAAGCAATAAATACATTTTTAAATAGTAATGTTGTGTCACTTCCTTGATTCCCGAAATTTTCAGTGCCGCCCTCGTATAGGATATCTTTCCAGCAAATTGCATGTTAAAAACAGTTGGACCCCAGTTTTTCAAACTATACCGTGTACTAACATTACGGCCTAGTTTCGTTTACTACGTCCAGTTTACCTGCTACGTCTTGATTGAGTAACAAACATACATCCAGACTTACTCGCATTCAAATGTTACTTGTTGTTGTTGTACTGTTTGCCTTTTTTGTTACTGGTTGCCCGGTGGAAATTCATCATGAACTTCATCAGCCCCGAGGAAGGGCGTAGGGGCATGTCGCACTCCTACCAGCTAAAAAGACCGGAGCTGTCATATTCGGCACCGAAAGGGAGCTCCAGTTCCTCGATTGGTCACACTAAAACCACCCATTGGTGCTACGCTTTTAGGCACATCTCGGAGGGGATGACTGTCAAACCGAGGGTAGGCGATTGTAAAAAGGGAGGGGAGGGGAGGGCCTGGGAGGCGGTTCCCAGGTATTTCTCGGCCAGGATTGTAAATGATCCCCCTAAGTCTTGCCGTGCGCTGTGCTGCGAACATGGAGGCACGTGCGCATGTGCGCATCGCCTTCTTTCCGGGGGTCACTCGGTATGAGCATGCAGACTTCCCAATCTTTGCACCCGAGCCCTTAATCCGGACACCACTCGGAACTGCTCTGGCGCAACAGCTCAAGGTGTCCTAGGAGTAGTCTAGGGGTCCCAGCGCTGCAGAACCAAAATTCACGGTCTGCAGCGCAGAGTGGCTATCCGGATCGCACGAGGATACCGAACGGTGTCCTA
The DNA here is from genome assembly GCA_947459985.1 of Diloba caeruleocephala. Lineage (NCBI taxonomy): Eukaryota > Metazoa > Arthropoda > Insecta > Lepidoptera > Noctuidae > Diloba > Diloba caeruleocephala. Next base: position 8,139,891 of record OX381617.1, on the reverse strand, counting down.
CGAGGCGGCAACTCTCCTGGCGCGTTTTCCGCCTTTTGACATCCTGGCGGAGATGGATGCGTGGGTCTACGATCAGACACGCTCCCTCCGCCAGAGCGGCGAAGGCGCGCCTCCAGGGGCGTTGGACAAGCTGCGGCGGCTAGCTCGGCGGCGCGCACTTGTAAAGTGGCGTCATCGACTGCGGATGCAGTTTGCAACCAAGCGAGTCGTCGGGGCCGTCCTGCCGCTCTTTGGAGCCTGGCTCAAAAGGAGCGAGCGCGTCACCTACCGCCTGACGCCGGTGCTCACCGGGCACGGTTGTTTCGGCGCGTACCTGCACAGGATAGGACGCGAGGCCACGGCACAATGCCACCATTGTGATAGCGACCAGGACACCGCACAGCACACGCTCGAGGCGTGCCCTGCGTGGGCCGCCGAGCGGCGGATCCTGGTCGATCGGATCGGGCAAGATCTCTCTCTGCCAGCAGTAGTGTCGGCTATGTTGGCAGAGCACGAAAATTGGAATGCAGTGGTCTCCTTCTGTGAGAGCGTCATGCTCCAGAAGGAGACCGCAGAGCGGGATCGGGAGAGGGCCGATCCCGCTCGAAGAAGAAGGAGACGGCGCCGGGGTAACAACCGCCCTGGCGCCTAATTCCGATACGCCTGAAAACCCCTGCCGTTGCTATAAGGTGGGGGACCTCTGGGTTCGCGGGTGCGTAGATTGGGGAATCTGCGTGCCCACACCAAGCGACCCAAGAGAAGACGGTAGCACGCATGTGGTCACGCGCTGCCGTGGGACGCACTGGGGGATCCTTTACAATCCCCCTGGGGGGGTGACCGCTTTACAGTCACCCTCTCCGAGATGTGCCAATAGGCGTGGCACCAGTGGGTGGCTCTAGTGTGATCGTACGAGGACCTGGAGCTTCCCTTAGGTGCCGAAGATGACCGCTCCAGTGGTTTTAGCCGGTAGGAGTCCAGCATACCCCTTCGTCCTTCCCCGGGGCGAAGGAAGTTCATGATGAATTTCCACTGGGCACCAATAAAAAAAAATTAAAAAAAAAAAAGGAGTAGTCTAGGGGTACTTTACTGCGCTAAAGCCCCATCCCATGTTTTGGTGAGAACTTGCACAGGATAGGCCGCGACGTCAAGGCACAGTGCCACCACTGTGGAAACGATCAGGATACCGCACAGCACACGCATGGAAAGTGCCCTGCGTGGGCTGCCGAGCGGCGGATCCTGGCCAATCGGATCAGGCAAGGTCTCTCTCTGCCAGTAGTGGTGTCGGCTATGCTGGTAGAGCATGAAAATTGGAGTGCGATGGTCTCCTTCTGTGAGAGCGGCATGCTCCAGAAGGAGGTCGCTGAGCGGGATCGGAAGAGGGCCGATGACCATGACCCCCAAGGCCCCTCACCATATAAAGACGACACCGCTCAGGCGTGTAGGACACGGACGCCGCGGTGGTTCTTACCTCGGCTCCGTGTCCTCCTTCTCCGAGCGGGATCGGAAGAGGGCCGATCCCGCTCGCGGCGCGCGGCGTCCGTGTCCTACACGCCTGAGCCCCCTGTCGTCTTTATATGGTGAGGGGCCTTGGGGGTCATGAGTGCGCCTATTGGGAAACCTGCGTACATATGAGTGCCCCCAGGATGACGGCGGTGCGCATGTGGTCACGTACCGCTGTGTGCGCAGCACAGCGCATAGTGAGGCTTCGGGGGAATTTTTTACAATCCCCTCGAGAGATGCCTGGGGGGTGGCCGCTTTACAGTCGCCTTCCCTCAGCTAGAGGGGATGACCGCTTTACAGTCATCCCCTCCGAGATATGCCTAAAGGCGTGGCACCAGTGGGTGGCTCTAGGTGGAGATTTTTCGAGTTCCTGGAGCCTCCCTGCGGTGCCGAAGATGACCACTCCGGTGGTTTTAGCCGGTAGGAGTCCGGCCGGCATACATCGTGTATTTCCGCCGCAAAAAGGCCCCATCCCAGCACTAGAATTCTTGGTATCAAAAGGTTTGTACTATCTGTCGTTTCGGCCGAATGAAGTCCACTGCTGGACACAGGCCTCCCCCAAAAATCACCACAAAGACCGATATGGGTGTGTTGTGGGCTCTGGGGGGTTTGGCCATAATTTTGGCCACGCTTGGCAGACGGGTTGGCGATCGCAGTTGAGTTGCTAATTTACTCGAAGGACACTACTGACTAAAATACTAGTTTATTGAGCAGACGATTTATAGCTTAGACTTAGACGAATTTATTGATTTTAAACTGCAATTCACTGTTTATTTTAATCTTCTTATTATATAATTTCTTATTATTACATGTTACGTGTGGTGTCCGGATAAGAATATAGCACCACTCCGTCTCCTCCCGTGGATGTCGTCAAAGGCGACTAAGGGGTAGGAACCAGAAGGATGGGCAGCAGCGTTCCTTCAGTGGAACGGTGGCCATTCTACTTTAACCAACTCGTCTGCCAAGCGTGGTGAGTACTGACTAATTTCCCCCAAAATAACAATACAATTGTGGAAATATATGGGGCCTTCGTTCAGCAGTGCATTTTTTACATACTTTCATATAATAAAATAAACTTTGGAGCAATTCGTTTTTATAATAAGCAATAAATTCTTTATTGCCACAAAGAAACAGTACCTACATGGATACCATTTCAACTTCTGCTTACACCGCTTGAGGAAAAAATCTCACTTCACACTGTCAAATTGAAAAACTAGTTGGAACGGATTCGGCAAAAAAATTTAATAATTGTTAATCAAGGAAATAGTATTATTACGCGAAGAAAAAGAAAGAAGCAATTTATTTCTCCACTAAACATATATGATAATGAAAACAACACTAAGCGTAGGGAGAGCCACGAGCGGACCTTGTTATGTCATACACTTTTTTAATATATATAAAAGCCAGGTATCTCAAAATGGTTTTCATTCAAATAAGCCGTGTATACAAAAAATATAACGAAAGCACGCAAAGAATGCAGAAATGCAGTGCAGAAAACACACATGAAAGATGCAAGACTCGTAAATTCATGAATCAATATTCTCTGGAACAAAAGGATATTAGACATATATCAATAACTAACCAAATTTAGCGCAACACTGAAGTTATTATGGTGTCTGCGAACACCGCTAAATATGAATAAGATTAGAAAATGAAAGATGCAAGGCTCCTACAGTTTTATAAATGAAACAATTTGGTCTCAAATAAAAGAATTATTAACATGCAAATTCACTATGATTTTTTATCAACACATATTTAAATAACTAGTATATTTTGCAATAGACAAAAGCTGGCTATTAATATATTTGTTTATTTCTCCAGTGTTTGCAGCATAAAGTTGATAGGTATTGCTTGGGTATGACAAAGGTGAAGGTAGGTCAATCTCATTAATAGATTTGAATTAAAAGCAAAAAAAAATCGCTGTCACATAACCTTTTTTAGAGTCCTTTGGTGTCGTTAAATTGGATTACCAGGCATCGAAAAACTAGATTAATATATTATACCATTGACTTTCAGACAACGAACGTGTTGTATTCGTACGTTTTTAAATTTACGGACTTCTCTTGTGTCGTGATCAGACGTACATCACACGTGTTAGATACACTCTTGTTTGTTATTGGGTTCACGGTGGAAATAAATCATGAGCTTCCTCCTGCACTGGGAAGGGCGAACGGGCGCGGTAGACTCTTACCGGCTAAAAACGTGGGAGCGGTCAACTTCGGCACCGAAGGGGGGCTCCAGGTACTCGTATGATCACACTGGAGCCACCCATCGGTGCCAATGCCTTTAGACATATCACTGAGGCGATGACTGTAAAGTGGTCACCCCCTCTGAGAGGATTGTAAAGGATTCATACTTAGACTCGAAACAATTACTTGTAGACCGTACAAATATTTATTCCATGCGGGAATCGAACCCGCGACACATAACGCAGAAAGTTAAGGAATTACCTTCTGCGCCTAACGTGCATCTTCATACCTGAGACGATGGACAGCTGAATAAAAACTCAGGGTCGCTACAAGAAGCACCTGCCTTTATTTCCATTCTACTCTATTATTGTCTAAGAATTATCATCATTACCATATAAGCCAAAGGACGACCATTGCTAACAAAGGCTTCCCCATAAATTTCTATTTGTCTTCATTTTGGAGGGAATGTGCGCATGTCAGGCGGGTTGGTGAATGCAATAGAAAGAACGAAATATTCATTCCAGTCTAGCACAAGTATTTGAATACTAAAATATAAACAAAACAGCAGTAAAATGCACATGGTACGATCTCCGCATTGTGCTGCAACATCTAATACTGTAGCACTGATATTCTGATAGGGCATAATTATAGTAAAACCACGGACAGTTATGACTAGAATAGTATATTTACTAAAGTATAAATAACAGAATATATAGTAAAGTGTATAACGTAATATAAAATAAAGAACAAGTGAATACAACTATATACAAAGTCTATGTTTAGAACATTAAAAATAATATATACAGTATAAATAATACAATTTCAATATACCTAATATTATACAATAAAGTATGTAGTACGCTGCTTCCCAACCCTCTGATTTAGAGTCAATTAGTCACCGTATACGACGTTCATGGGATAAGATTAATAAAAATACCGGATACCACGCGGAATATAAATATATATATATATCATTCATAATAGAATGTAAGTAATTTAAGGTATTATAATTAAATATCAAATCTTGGTCGTAATCCCAAGTCCCAAAACATTAAATATTAAATTACGGCCAAGTGCGTGTGTGCACAGTCGTTAAATATAATTTACGTTCCTTAGTCTAACACCACTTGGATAATTTGTAGAGTATGTGTACATTGTGAAGTTTATTACTAATTTAATTGTTATTATCATCATTTCAACTGAAAGATGTCCATTGCTAGACATTGCCACTCCGCAAGATCGCCACAACGACCGCTCTGTGTACTGATTGGGAGGTTGTGACATAATTGGGTTGGTGACCATAGATGAGTTTTAGATATACTCAAAGGATGCTGCTGCCGATCTTCCTACTTATCCCAAAATCGGCTTTTTTATTATAGGTCTTGGGCGAATGAAGAGCCGTTTAGCACATTGGTATAAAATTTACAACTTTATACTTTGACCTGTCAGGTGACCTCCCGGCTGATTTTAGTACTTACTTTAATTTAATTGATTGTATTTCCAGCATACGTAGTATGGGATGCCTTTCGAAGCAGAAAACAGAATGAAAACACAAAGGCAGTTCTAGTAGAGTAAATGAAAAAACTGCCATTCAACTCTAATTTTTATCCAGTAGTGGGCTGTAGTAGGCTGATTAAAGTAGTAGATTAAAGTAAAGTTCTGTTCGAATGTACACTTTATGAAAAAAACAACATACAGTGAAGTACCTAATAAATAAGATCAACGTTCCAGTTTGTACTCTACTGTTGTACTGTTTTTGTGTCTCAATGTGCTGTATCCAAATAAAAGTTTCATTCATTCATTCATACTCGCGTGTTCCTTTTTTGACAGACAGAGGGAGACAGACGAGACTGAGGAGTAACGCGAATTAATCTTGAATAAAATAAAATAAAGAATAATAGTGATGACTAATCCACGGGACTGAATAAAAACCAGTAATGAGAAACATAATCATCATCTTCATCATCATCAGATCAGACGAAGGTCATCCGCTGCTGAACACAAGCCACTTCTATTGACATCCACACTGACTGGAGATACATGTTGCCCGCGCCCAATGACTTCCAGCGTCACCAGGTCATCTGTCCTTCTCGCTGGAGGCCATACCATGCTGCGTTTACTGGTACGTGGTCTCCACTTAAGAGCCTTTTTTCCCCAACGGCCATTAGTTCTGCGAGCAATATGCCTGGTCGATACCACTTCAGCTTACTCATCATTTCAGCTACTGTCAACTACTACTGGTAACTTTATTTCTTCTATGGATCTCCTTATTTGTTATTCGATCTCGTAGAGACAAACCAAGTATAGTTCTTTCCATAGCTTGCTAGTTGACCTTGATTTTATTATGATGCTCATAGTGTGTGACGACGAATCAGTGTCATATATCATCGCTGGTAACACGCATTTGTTAAAGACTTTCATTTTGAGGCATTGCGGTATATTGTTGACGAAAAGACGTTCCGAAGCTTCCGAAACGCTGCCAACCCGAGATGGATTCGACGATAAGAAACATACTTAAACAAATTTTATTGTTGAACATTCTTTCAAAACATTCTGATGCTCAAACAGAGAATCAAATAACGCATACAAACTCGGTTAAAGCTAAACGCGTTTCAAAAATAATCTGCATTTCCCTAATGAGCAACTGTAATCAACGTAATGTAATCTATGACAAATCCAATCTCTAATTACATTTACAGTAATATGACTGCTGCGCGACCTAAATATTAAATCCTTTTAATAACATCTACAACCAGGCTTTTATGCTTTTTTTTTAGTATGTAGTGGCTGATACATTCGGCTGCTGCGCTCCGGGTCGTGGGTTCGATTCCCGCAAATATTTGTATGATCTCCAGGTAGTTTTTCCGGGTCTGGGTGTATTGTGTGTGGAAATTATGTCTGTAAACGCATCCACGACACAGGAGAAATCCTAGTGTGGGGCAACGTTTAAAAAAAGAAAATAAAGATACGTCTATATGTAAATTGATATTGATTAGTGAAAGCAACTGTAAAAAGAGCGATCGACATTTTCTTTTTTTGCATATTTTACTAGGAAATGTTGGAATCTGAAAATATAATGATGTACCATAATAAAGTACATTTCAACTGAGCAAGATTATATGTACATACAGAGACAACATACGAGTATACTTGACGTTCGTATTGATAACGAGCGTAGTTTATAGCGCGCGACATTTGTTTTGGTTATTCTCTTGCTTTATATTTAACGCTTACTAGGAAATATTGATTAATATACGGTATTCAAAATATTTTTTCGAAGTTATGATATGTTGTAACTAAAGTAAATGATCTAAATAATATATAAAGGCTTACCGTATAAGCACTTCTAAATAATAATAAAGACACAACTTGTCGACGAAAACAGCGACGAATTTTACTTTTAGAGCACTGATGAAAATTGCCTTCTGTATTATATTTTTAGTGAAAGTAAACACCCCAGTCTACCCAAAGTCGTTGGGTAGGACTTATGAGTTATACATTTCTTTGATGTATAATTTTACAACTTATTTATATACTCTTAATTGTACACAAAAACATATTAGTTACATTAGTAATATACAGTACAATAGGCAACCTTGCTGCTATCCAAAACAATAATAATAATAAAACCCATCTGGGCAGTGGTTATTTCACCATGGGATAAGGTAATCCTGGAGGGCAGCTGAAAGCAGCTGCTTTATTTTTCATCCTACCTTTAGATATAAAAAAGTATGTCATAAAAATAAAGTATATTAAGAAGCTTACAGAACGCAGGGCAGTTTGTGGCGAGCTGAATGTGTGTGCCGACACTGCGTACCCGAATGTTCCAGAGAGTAAGTCAGGGCCTCGTCTCCGGCTTGCCTTTATTGGTCGGTTGATATGGAACTCCACGAGCGCCCGCGGGATTTTCAATTCTGACTTGCCTTAGTTGGCTGATCAGAGGGGCCCGCCAGAGCTATATGCTCGGGGTTGGAAGTGTCTAATAACGGGGAAACCCGCTCCGGCTCACATCGGTGTTGCTCCTTGTGTGATTCGATAGCGGAAACTGCGATTTGACAAGTAGTCTAGTAGTAGTATAATAAGCCGTTGTGCCAGACTTTGACAAATGCTTTTGCAACATTGAAATCATGCCGTCATCATGCCGCGTGAGAACCCGAACATGATGTGTTCAACTAATCGGTGGATTTGTTGTACACACGAGTGTTTGTCTCTAAAACCAAACTTCGTCGGGAATGAGTTTTTGGATTCGGTAAAACCCTTTCATCGGAAATAAATAATTCGCTCATAGATCTTCGCAAGGGAATTGAGAAAACTTATAGGGCGATAGCTGGAGGGCTCGCACTTAGGCTTACCGGGTTTATGAATACCGATACCGAACTGTGGGCTGTTTCCACATATATGGAAAGAGGTTGTTGTTTAATGCCGTATTGAAGATGATGGTCATTAAGATAATAAGACGGTCGGAGAAGAGTTTAATCACCTTGTTGGTGATACCGTCAGAGCCGGGGGCTTTGCGAGGCTGAATATTTAACAGTTGACACTTAACAGCACGTGCAGCGTGGCGCATAAAGAAGCAATTAGCTTCGCAGGGAAAAGATGAGTACGTTCTAAAGGCTGCGTTCTCCTCCATTATCAGTGCACGTACATCGTCAGGGAGTTTCATACGATGGTTTTCCATCGCTGGAACTCGCCATAAGTATTCGGCCACGACAGACTGTACATGAATGGTGAGGGAGTCAATCGCGCATTTGTTTTACACAATATGTGTGCAGACTAATCTTTTAGGTCTTATCATTGGAGTAGCGTCTTCCTGTATGCTAATAATAACACCAATCTAATCCAGCCTGTTGCTAATAATAACTGCAGTCACCAATTCGGTTCAAAAGCATAATGATTACTTTTAAAAAATAGCGATCATTGAGATGACGGCAGTGAATGGTCAACCGATGCAATGATAAAATGATATATTTGATAAAAAGCTCTTAGTGTTACTAACATCATTATGATAGTCACAACTCTATACCCAGAGACCCGATAAGCATGCCGCCCATTCTACTCCTTTACAAGCCCAGTCCTTTGTTTTGGAGAATGTTGAGGAGGCGGAGGTTGAACGACATATCCTTTGTCTGAAAAACGATTCTACAATGGGCTGTGACAATATATCAAACAAGTTCTTGAAAGCCTACAAAGATGTTTTAGTTCCACCTCTCACATACATATTTAATAATTGCCTGGAAAGAGGCATTTTTCCGAATGATCTCAAGAGGTCTGAGGTGCGTCCAATACATAAGGGGGGAGACAGAGATCGCATTAATAATTACCGGCCTATATCAATTTTGCCAGCTTTGTCCAAAATTTTGGAGAAAATTATCAATAACAGGCTTGTTAACTTTCTTGAATCTAAGAAATTGCTCTCGAATAATCAATTCGGGTTTCGTAGGGCTAGAAGCGCCGACGAAGCTGTGCATAAATTTACAAATTATATAGCTACTAAACTTGACAATCGAAAGAAATCTCTATCCATTTTTTAGTTTCTATCCTAATACAGAAACTTGATAGACTAGGTATAAGGGGAACGCAACTCAGGCTTTTTGAAAGTTATCTCTCTGAACGGTACCAGTGTGTGAGGGTGGGTACTTACACTAGTTCCTACCTTCCTGTGACAACTGGCGTTCCTCAGGGCAGTATTTTGGGCCCTACCTTATTCCTTGTTTACATAAACGATCTCACTGACTTACAGATACCCAAAGGTGAAATAATCTCTTATGCAGATGACACTGCTCTCCTATTTTCTGCCGATACTTGGGAAGAGGTCTTTAATGCTGCCCAGGAAGGCTTTAATGTTGTAAAGAGATGGCTTCGAAGCAACTTTCTCACGCTCAATATTGATAAGACGAAATACATAACTTTTAGCGCTCGTCACCCTGCGATAATCAATACAAATCTATATGTCACTTCTCACGATTGTACTTCTTCTAATAACTGCACTTGTAGACCACTAGAACGCGTGAAACATGTAAGATACCTTGGTATTACCATAGATCAAAACCTAACATATAAGGAACATATTAGGTTATTATGCTCCCGAGTAAGAAAACTTATATATATATTTAATAATCTACGTCATATTGCCGACCAAACATTATTGAAACAGGTTTATTATTCTCTCTGTCAGTCCATACTAACATACTGCATAATTTCTTGGGGCGGTGCTGCAAAAACAACCATTAAGAGCTTAGAGGTTGCACAACGCGCTATACTTAAAGTCTATACTTTTAGACCCATAAGATTTCCTACCAACTTACTCTATCAGTCATGCGAAGTCCTTACTGTACGGCAATTGTTTCTTTTGAATATTATTTTAAAACAACACTCTGAACTTCCATTCGTACCAGAAAAAACAAACAAACGTAGAAGGCACGCTGTTTGTACAACTAAACATACCCCAAGAACATCCTTCGTTAGAAAATTCTACATTTTTCTGGGCCATTTTATCTATAAAAAAATAAACAAAATATTAAATATATATCCACTCAACAAGTCTCAATGTAAAAAGAAAGTACAAGAATTTTTACTAACTCAATCCTATGAGGAAACTGAAAAAATACTGGATATCCCAAGTTAGTTAAACTTTGATTTTAACTTAGATCTTACAAATCTACACTTATACACCCCTCCACTCACCTCACATACCCGTTCACTCACCACACACAACACAAACACTCCACCCACCTCAATTACACATCACACATACTCACCAACTATATTGTCTTTAACTTATTACAATTTTCTTTCTTAAAATGATATTAAATATTTAACAATAAATAAATCCAACTATGGCTAATTGTTAACATGCCAATGTTCTGTGGGGTTTGGCGCTGCATGCCGAGACACAGGTTTCCACCTAGTTCGGCTGCAGAAGCTCCCTTTTTTTAATATCACTATAAATATTAGCGCTATAGTTTTTAAGTCTTACAAATTTTTGTTGTGAAACGTTTTGTGTCAATAAATATTTTTATTATTATATATTATAGTCGATTCCCGAAATATGTTAGATTTTTACAAATCTTAAGGAGAATACAATTACAAATAGGATTAAAAATATTTGGAGCGCATCATTTTATTTAAGCTTCATTAGGAGAAGCCAGTCACCAGAATATTCGTTACCTTTCCGACTCTAACTGCATAGCAAAATAGTTATAACTTCATAATAGAAATTATAATATACATTACTGACTAAATATGCGCAGTAATTTCCGTGTGGTGTCCGGATTAAGAATATAGCACCACTCCATCTCCTCCCGTGGATGTCGTAAAAGGCAACTAAGGGAATCTAAACCAGAGGGATGGGCAGCAGCGTCCCTTCTGTGAAACGGTAGCCATACTGCGCTCACCAACCCGCCTGCCAAGCGTGGTGAGTATTGGCAAATACCCCCCAAAATGATGACACAGTTGTGAAAATCTGTGGGGGAGGCCTTTGTTCAGCAGTGGACTATAAATGGCTGATATGATGATGATGCGCAGTAATAGAGTAAGATGTTAGTGTCAAAATTGTGATCCGAGGCCCATATTACAAGATCGAGAATCAAAACTCAAGCATTACTTTTCATCAATTGAATATAAATGCTGGACTTAATACATAGAGTTCATATTTGACTAACGCAATCTCGACGCATATTCTACTGGAGTTTTGATTCTCGATCTGTGCTGCTGGCGATATTTTTCTGTCATTGTTGAAATGCAGAACTTTCGAGTGTAACTGCATAAACATGGTTGTATGAAAAATTATATATAGACCTGCCTGGCCTGTGTATAGATGCTAGTCAGTAGAATGCATGCAAATGTTTACATAATTATATACAATATATTGTACTATATATGCTTGCGTTTGACCACTATCTTATCTGTTGTGAAGTGATGATGCACATTAGCCTTTTTTCTTTTTTTTTTTTTTTTTTATTGGTGTCCAGTGGAAATTCTACATGAACTTCCTTCACCCCGGGGAAGGGCGAAGGGGTATGCCGGACTCCTACCGGCTAAAGCCACTGGAGCGGTCATCTCCGGCACCGAAGAGGGGCTCCAGGTCCTCGTAAGATCACACCAGAGCCCCCCCAGTGATGCCACGCCTTAAGCACATCTCGGAGGGGATGAATGTAAAGCGGTCACCCCCTCTAGCGGAGGGAAGGCGACTGTGAAAAGGTCGCCCCCCAGGCACCTCTCGGGGAGGATTGTAAAGGATCCCCCCAAGTCTCGCTGTGCGCTGTGCTACGCACACGGCGGCACATGACCACGTGCGTGCCACCTTCTTCCCGGGGGTCGCTCGGTGTGAGCACACAGACTCTCCAATCTGCGCGCCCGCGACCCCCAAAGCCCCCTACCATGTAACGACGGCAGGGGGCTTAGGCGTGATGGACTCAGGAGCCGGGGCGGTTGTTACCCCGGCGCCGTCTCGTCCTTCTCCGTGCGGGATCGGCCCTCTCCCGATCCCGCTCTGCAGTCTCCTTCTGGAGCATGACGCTCTCACAGAAGGAGACCACTGCACTCCAATTCTCATGCTCTGCCAACATAGCCGACACTACTGCCACCAGAGAGAGATCTTGCCCGATCCGATCGACCATCCGCCGCTCGGTAACCCACGCAGGGCACTCCTCGAGCGTGTGCTGTGCGGTATCTTGGTCGCTTCCACAATGGTGGCATTGTGCCGTGGCCTCGCGTCTTATCCTGTGCAGGTACGCACTGAAACAACCGTGACCGATGAACACCTGCGTCAGGCGGTAGGTGACGCGCTCGCTCCTTTTGAGCCAGGCTCCGAAGAGAGGCAGGATGGCCTCGACGACGCGTTTGGTCGCGAACTGCACCTGAAGGCGATGTCGCCACATCTCGAGAGCGCGCTGTCGAGCCAGCCGCCCTATCCTTTCGAACGCCCCTGGAGGCACGCTTTCGCCACTCTGGCGGAGGGAGCGTGTCTGATCATAGACCCACGCATCCGTCTCCGCCAAGATGTCAAAAGGCGGTAAGCGCGCCAGGAGAGTTGCCGCCTCGTAGGACATTGTCCTATATCCCCGTGCGATCCGTATAGCCACTCTGCGCTGCAGGCCGTGAAGTTTGGTTCTGCAGCGCCGGGCACCTGATAGTTGAGCTGACCATACAGGAGCCCCGCAGAGGGCCACAGACCGCAACAACCCCCGCATAGAGGCGGCGAACTTCCTCACTCGGTCCCCCGAGATTGGGCAGCACCCGGTGTAATGCACCCACTACCCTCTCGACTCGGGGGACGAGGCGTGCAAAGTGCTCCTCGAAGCCCCAACGGTGTGATGTGTGACACCCCTCCAGGGTGAGCCCCAGGTACTACATGTACCGGCCCACCCTGATTTGCGCGTCACCAACGCGTATCCACGAACTGGGTGGTTCTCTGCTCCGCGGCAGTTTGTGGAACCATAGCGCCTCGGTTTTATGAGGCGCTCTCCGCAGACCCAGAGCGTGGATTTTGGCCACGACAATTGCCACCGCTTGCTCGGCAAGCCGGATGGTTCCCTCGAAGGACTCCCCGCTGGCTAACACAAGAGTGTCGTCAGCGTAACAGACTAAGCTGACGCCAGCGGGGAGAACGACACGCAGGACCGCGTCGTAGGCGAGGTTCCATAAAAAGGGGCCGAGAACCGACCCCTGCGGAACCCCGCACGCAATCTCCCTCCGCTTTACGCTACCGTCCCTGCCCACGTAGCGAATGTGCCTATCGCGCTGATAGGCCCCTATGATGCCCTGCAGGTAGGGGGGGCATCGATGATGGACTAGTGCCCCCATAATCGCGCCCCACGGGATCCCACGCATTAGCCTTAGCCTATAGAAGAAATCTGTTCTTTTGTGACTTTAGATTCCCAGGTTATAAGTTCCGGGAAACACATGCTGTCAAGGCGTTCCACTCCAAACTATGATAAAAAATTGTCGGTTATAAAGAATTGAGTAATTTCATAAATTTATCGTACAGTTCTTCCCTTACAAAAAATTCTCAATATCATTTTATGTCGCTATAAAGAAAATATTTCTCGTTTTCTTAACCTTTGTATCGTGTATGAAAAGTGAATCAAAAAACTATTGTGTTTCCTTTACAATGTTTACTTCCCGATGTTGTATAGACAAGTCACGCTCGGTAAATACAAACAAACATTGCCTGTTTTTGATCCCGTCCCCTAAATATTTAGTAACTGACCTGAATATAAACCGGTCATTATTGTGGTATGTGCAAGGAGTTTAATTGGTAAAACTATGAATCTTCTTATTAGTGCGATGGGTTTAGAATATTGAAATTACGGATGTTTATTTTTGTGTTAAAATTAAGATAAGATTTGGATGAATTGGCTTGAACATTAAATATTATACTATATATAAAAATACCAAGTCTTTTTTACATTTATGTATTTATTTTCGGAAAGTATGTCATCATCATCATCATTTCGGCCGAATGAAGTCTTCTGCTGGACACAGGCCTCCCCCAAAGATCATCACTACGACCGATATGGGTGTGTTGTGGGCTCATTGGGGGTTTTGCCATAATCGCCACGCTTGGCAGACGGGTTGGCGATCGCAGTTGAGTTGTTAATGTATTTGAAGGACGCTGCTGCCCATCCTCCGACTAATCCCTTAGTCGACTTTTACGATACCCACGATAGGAAATGGGGTGGTGGTATTCTGAGCCGCCACCACACGGCAAGCAAGAAAGTATGTATGGGTATAGTATTGTCTTTTTTGTGATATGGCAACATGCATATCAAATTTAGTATTGGAATCGTCCTCTTAAGAATTATCAATTATATTTAGAACTCTGAAAACTTTCACTTGCCAGGTCGGCCGCCGCTGCAATGAGGGCGATAATATGTATTTTAGCATATTTACCGTGTGCAGTACCTTGCTGTAATATGTTATATTATAACGCAAAATACTAAGATACAACTCTATGGGTGATGGCTTTAACTGGTGTGCAAATCAATACAAAAATACATGATGTTCTACCATATTATTTTTATAATCGACCGCATCTACGACGTATTTCCATACACGTAGATATGACACAAATATTTTCTCAAGGAATTCCGCAGCTTGTAGGAACGTAGAATAAATAATAACTTAATCTACTGTAAGAAAAAAAGAAGGTAAGTAATTAAGGAAATTACTTATATAGTTACTGTTATTTAAAGTTTAAATAGAATGACCAGAGGCTAATAATACTAATTAAACAACAATTTAAATTAACGGTATGAACAATCGGTCATGCATCTCTTCCACACAAACAATCATTCCGACAGTATCATGATTTGATTGAGAAGTGAAGGCAAAGATACCTGAATGTGGATCCAGGAAATCGGTGAGTGAGGAGAGCTTACGTGATATTGGAGACTTAGCTAAGGTTTTAGTACAGTATGAGACCAGGAAATACGAAAAGTTTAAAACAAAACGGTGAGTTTGACGGGGAGTCTGAATTTTAATATTTAGGTATATTTTCTATATTGATTTTCTATACTTATCATACATCACTGTCTCTTGTGTGTGATAAATTGATGTCAAAATAAATGATAAGCTTCTCATTGGTATATCCTTCCCCGCAGCCTCTCTCCGAATAACATATTGTGCATACATTTCCTCACAAACACATCAATTCTCTTTGTAACGTCACGGCCCATTCAATATATGCGCTGACCATACGAAAGAAATCAGCAATATTTTTGCTGACTGCTTTTTTTTGCTAAATTGACTGTGCATTAACACTGTTTTGGCGTCTGCCCGTCGTCCCGGAAGTAAGCCAAGTGTGTTGATAGCCATATTGGGTTGTTTTATTCGGAAACTTAAGTTATTTTATAGTTGGGTTATCGTAAAGTTTGCTTGCCATACCAGCATCCGTGATGACGTCTGGGTAGTCTAGTCATCAGGACCATATTCACCGCGTTTCGTATACGCATTCGTGATTGTAGTATTTTGTTTGCGAATAGGATAATACTATGATTCTGACGGCACGGTTGGTGCAGTGGCTCATACAGTCGGCTGCTGCGCTCCGGGTCGTGGGTTCGATTCCCACACGGAACAAATATTTGTATGATCTGCAGGTAGTTGTTCCGGGTCTGGGTGTATTGTATGTGGAATTCATGTCTGTAAACACACCCACGACACAGGAGAAATACTAGTGTGGGGCAACGTATTAAAAAAAAAAAAAACTATGATGGGCTTATCAACATCATCATCGTATCAGCCAAAAGACGCCACTTTTGAACAAAAGCCTCCCTCATAGAATTCCACAAACGTAGATTAGCGTGCCGTGAGTCTTCATTTTAGGAGAATTTGCGAGTACTCACCACATTAGACAGGTGGATTGGTGAGCGCAGAATGACTGCTGTTACACAAAAGGGATGCTGCTGCACAACTGAATCAAAGCTTAAAAAAATACATTCAGGCTTGTTTAGTAGACTTTAAGTTTAGACTCTTTTCTCCTACATTGTTTTCACATAACCTTGATTTTTACAACAATGTGCTCATAAAATACGTTTAATATGATTTAAAAAGAGTAACTATGGAGTTTCTTGCCCGTTCTCCATGGGAAATCCACATTGAAACGCGGCAACTAAAGTCTCGACGATTCATAAGTGCCTGTATATGCTTTACATGAATAAAAATATTTTTTATATGTATCTTATCAACCCTCTGGCTTAGACTCTCTTAGTCGCCTTTTACGATATCCAAGGGAAGGGATGGATTAGTGCTATTTTGTTGATACTAAGACCGACTCAACGACATCCGAACAGTGAAATTAAGCCGTATTGTTTTGCCGATAACAGTGATTTTTTGGGCTGTTACAATCAGCTATGGTGAACGGTTTTTAATTGCCGTTTCCGTTTAAAGAAGTCATTAAATTAAATGTTGTCTGTAAAGAGAAAAGGTTTCACTTAAGGAAAATCTAATTAACATTTTTATGAGAGTTCAAACGGATACTTTAAAGTAATATAACGAATTATATTACACTAAGCGGTGCGAATCCGCTTTGCCGGGCGTAAATTAAGATTAAGTATAATTTTTTATTTAACTGTCACAAACATTCCCCTTTATCCTATTCCATGACGTAATCTATCTCTGTGCTAAAAAATCATTGAAATCAATTCTGCCAGCTAATATCCATTGTGCATGTTGGAGATTCAAACAAAACAAACATTTTCATTTATGGTAGTTGTAAGATTCTATGGTAAAGTTTTAAGACAGAGATAGAAACTTATTATCCTGTTGATAATTAATTTAAAATGATCAGTAAGTTTTATTTTAAACGTTGCCCCACACTAGGATTTCTCCTGTGTCGTGGGTGCGTTTACAGACATACATTTCACACACAATACACCCCGATGCGGAACTACCTGCAGATCATACAAATATTTGTTCCGTGCGGGAATCGAACCCGCGACCCGGAGCGCAGCAGTCGACTGTATCAACCACTGCACCAACCGTGTCGTCTTAAGTTAATATTGTTGTAACCTGAAAGTTCTGTAACGTGTTTAATTAAAGATACAAAATTACTAAAGCAAACAGTGGTACTAACAAACCTTAGTAAATAGACAAACTATTGTCTAAAATACTGCTGTAGATGTACAAAAAACACTATAAATATTCTGTTTGTATGTTGCCCTTTAAGAAAACGTTGTGCCCCGTGGCGATGTCGTTACATTACATGGAACATTTAATCTTGAGAAAGCGGAGAGAAAAAACATCAGCTCTTATCCCTGTGACTCTTATTCAACTTATTTTTGGTATCGGAAAAGGTTTTTATAAATTCTCATCCTGTCAGTCAAATAAATTTTTGGTATACAAGACTTAAAATGATTTGATAGCATATTTTATATTTTGTGACTGACTATCAAAATATACACCATACAATGAGTCTGCGTATATTTTTAGAATGTAGTGCTTACTCCTGCTTTGAAATGTAGGTATTGTGTTTCTGGTTCATACAAACCTCAGCATCGTCCATAAAATTCCTTATAAATACAGTTCCCGCACGAGTATTGCCAGGTCTTTTTGTTTGCACGCATGTCCAAAAACGGGACATAGCTCACGCCAAATTTTACCCAAACGACAAAACATCTACTAAACTACTCCGAAGGGAAAATCTATGCTTATAATGCGTGGGCTATGCAGTTAAGCTACCTTCATAATTTCGGCCGAATAAATCCACTGCTGGACACAGGCCTCCCTCAAAGATCCTCCTGATACAGTCGGCTGCTGCGCTCCGGATCGTGGGTTCGATTCCCACACGGAACAACTATTTGTATGATCTGCAGGTAGTTGTTCCGGGTCTGGGTGTATTGTGTGTGGAATTTATGTCTGTAAACGCACCCACGACACAGGAGAAATCCTAGTGTGGGGCAACGTTTTAAAAAAAAAAAAAACAACGA
The DNA here is from genome assembly GCA_947459985.1 of Diloba caeruleocephala. Lineage (NCBI taxonomy): Eukaryota > Metazoa > Arthropoda > Insecta > Lepidoptera > Noctuidae > Diloba > Diloba caeruleocephala. Next base: position 8,121,797 of record OX381617.1, on the reverse strand, counting down.
CCAACATCGGTATGTTGTGTGCTCATTGGGGGGTTTCGCCATAATCGCCACACTTGGCAGGCGGGTTGGCGATCGCAGTTGAGCTGCTAATGTATTCGAATTCATCTTCCGGCTAATCCCTTAGTAGTAGTTGGTGCTATTCGTAGCCGGCACCACACGACACCAGCGGCATAAGCTACCTTACTTCATTCTAATTGATTACAAGACCTAATATTCCTTTACAAATTAATCAATAATAGATTTGACAGTGATGAACCCGTTACACGTATTCTATTAAATGTACATTTTTAATGTTTTTTCGATACCCAGATATCCTATAACCAAACTATACCATGTCCAGTCTTGTAAAACTAATATAGGACTAAATTCAACGCTTAACATAATGTGTAGAGAAATGAATTCATTCATGAAGTCAGTACCTACCAGATTCGATAAATTCATTTAGATCCAAAATCCTGCATTCCATAAAAATAACTATGATTTCGGGACTTTTCGCGCACAGATAAATCAAAACAATATTTTGACTAACCTCAACGTTTCGGCCAAGTTGCATTGACCGTGGTCACGAGAAGACTCAATAAAAATACCATAGAAAACGAATGTCTTAGATTTTCGCGATTATTACACATTATAATAAAACACTTTTAAACGGATTATATCGCGTATATGCGCAGGATCCTGCGACCACGAATGCTGCAAAGTATTCGAAACGTCAGGAAAATCAAAAATCAAAAATATACGCGATAGAATCCGTTTAAAAGTGTTTTATTACATAGAAAACTAACTTGATTTTAAACTTTTTTAAGTCTTTAGTCTTGATTTGTTAAAAATGTAATACCTACTCAATAATTTCAATTTCAAGGTTAAGCTGCCTCAACTGTCTGTATTTTTTTTTTTCTATTAGATTATCTATGTTACTCAATATGGCAAATGGTTAGCCCACGGTTAGGTTAATTGGCTAGTGTGTAGGCCTGTTACCGTTCAGGCTCAGCGGCGTGCACTCGAGCTATGGCGCGAGCGGCTCATGCTGCCACAGTACGCGCAAAAGCGTGTCGTCGAGGCTGTCTTGCCGCTCTTCGGAGCCGGGCTCCAAAGGATCGAGCGCGTCACATTCCGCCTGACGCAGGTACTCACCGGACGTGGTTGTTTCGGTGCGTACTTGCACAGGATAGGACGCGAGGTCACGGCACAGTGCCATCCTGGTCGATAGGATCGGGCAAGATCTCTCTTTGCCAGCAGTAGTGTCGGCTATGCTGGCAGAGCATGAAAATTGGAGTGCTGTGGTCTCCTTCTGTTAGAGCGTAATGCTCCAGAAGGAGGTCGCAGAGCGGGATCGGGAGAGGGCCGATCCCGCTCGGAGGAGGAGGACATGGAGCCGGGGTAACAGCCGCCGCGGCGCCCGTGTCCAACACGCCTGAGCCCCCTGGCGTTTTTATATGGCCTTGGGGGTCGCGAGCGCTCTTATTGGGAAATCTGCACGCTCATGCCGAGCGACCCCGGGAAGACAGCGGTATGCATGTGGTCACGTACCGCTGTGTGCGCAACACAGCGCATAGTGAGGCCTCGGGGGAATCTTGTACAATCCCCTCGAGAGATGCTTGGGGGGGTGGCCTCTTTACAGTCGCCTTTCCTTCGCTAGAGGGGATGACCACTTTACAGTCATCCTCTCCGAGATGTGCCTAAAGGCGTGGCACCAACGGGTGGCCCTAGATGGAGATGGTTCGAGCCTCCCTTCGGTGCCGACGATGATCACTCCGGTGGTTTTAGCCGGTAGGAGTCCGGCATGCCCCTTCGCCCTTTCCCGGGGCGAAGGAAGTACATGATGTATTTCCACCGGATCAATAAAAAAAAGGCCTGTTACCGTATGTAAATTAATTAAACAGTATATTGTATGCACGAGCTGTGGGAGGACCTGAATAAATAAATCTATAAAAAAAAAAAGTTGGAGATAAGAAAGTCAGATATTGGCTCAACATTTATGGTTTATGTACCTACCGTATTTAGGCTTGTATTAACAGAGTATTCCCATTGATTATCTATTCCCGATTAAAGGATTTTGCCGATTCCAAGAAACTCATTCCCGACGAACAGTTTGGTTTTAGAACCAAACACTCGTGTTTACAACAAGTCCACCGACTAGTTGAGCACATCACGTTCGGATTCTCACGCGGCATGATGACGGGAGTCCTCTTTTTCGATGTTGCGAAAGCATTTGACAAAGTCTGGCACAATGGCTTATTATATAAGTTGGAGTCGGAGTGCCTGACCGTCTCGTTCTCATCATACGAGACTTCTTGTCAAATCGCAGTTTCCAATATCGAATCACGGGCGCTCTCTCTTTCCCCCACCCCATTAGAGCCGGAGTCCCACAAGGATCCGTGCTAGCCCCATTATTGTTCACACTGTACACCAGTGACCTCCCCAAAAGACCTGCTAATACGACCCAATTAGCACTGTTCGCGGATGACACGGCCATATTCTACTCTGGTAGCAGTCCCGATAATATAACTAAGATCCTCCAAACCACAGCCAACGTCTACGGTAAATGGTTTAGGAAATGGCGGATCGAAGTTAACCCTATCAAAAGTAAAGCCGTCCTATTTTGCAAATTAGGCGACGACCACCCACGCTTCAGGGAGATCTCGATGCTGGGCCAATCGGTTCCTTGGGAACCGCACGCTAAGTATCTTGGAGTCACCCTAGACAAAAAACTGACCTTCATTCCCCACACAAAGATGGTGCGTGCCCGCGCTGCCTTTGTGCTCGGTCGCCTTCACTATATTCTGAACGCTCGTAGTAAATTATCCCTTAGAAATAAGGTGAGAATTTACACCACATGCATTCGACCCATCATGACAGCCCAGTGTTCGCACACGCTGAATCATACCCACTCCGTAGATTAGAAACCCTCCAAACCCGTTTCATGCGCAAGGCCACCGGAGCGCCTCTGTACATGCGAAACGACCAACTCCATTTCGACCTTAACTTGCCGACCATCAGGCAATTTATGAAACAAGCGTCTAAACGCTATCTCGATTCTGCCCTGTCCCACCCAAATCCCCTTGTGGTATCAGCCGCCGACTACGAACCCTCCCGTATCAGTAGAGTACGCCGCCCGAGGCACGTTCTGGTCGATCCAGACGATAAAATCACGTTAGACCACATGAAGAGACTCGCGTTGTCTCGTTCACTAAACACCCGACCGTTGTACCGCCCTCGCCGCCGAGGATGCCCGCCTCACCAACGTCGCGGAGGCCTATCGCCGCGTCACCTTCCCGTTCAAGTTAGCACTTCTCCCTCCCGTCTCTTGCTCGCGCCGGCCCGTGCCGAGCCTGTAGCTTTAAATGTCCCCTAATACAATTTAAATAATACCGATCCAGCTGTCCCCAAAACAATAGCTTGATATCCCCAGCAACGCCCTAAGCCGAGGTCCGTGTCCCGCAGGGGGCGCCCTTAGCGAAAGTTGCTTAGTTTTTAATATTTAATTTAAGCCTGGCTGGAGGCCTCTTTTGGCTTCGCCAGCAAATGACCGGTTAAGCAACCACATTTCCCACAAATGTATGCGAGAAGCCCAATATAAAAAAAAAAAAAAAAAAAAAAAGTATTCCCATTATCAGTGTAGGTAATAAGTAATATTACTACATCATCATCATCATATCAGGCAAAGGGCATCTACTGCTGCACAAAGGCCTCCCCATAAAAGACCGGTCACACGGCTTACTTACTTGTTACAGCTTCTGCGGGCATGATAGGTGTAACTGCGACGCCATAAAGGTAATGGAGCATCTAGTGCTGTTCGCTCGAAGCCTACTGAATATCCGTCAAGCTTGTAATTTTTGGGACAGAGAAATAAAAATTGTAGAGTAATTGCTACCGATAAGAAGAACAAGACTTGCCTCCAATTTCAGAAGTCATTTTTACTTTGTTTTTGATATTAAGTCAATATATATAATTGTTACTGAGAATAAGCCGCAACATACTCAAAGACAGACAGACACTTAAGTCTTGCCCATCGAGTTGCCTTTTTACCATTAGACACGGAACATTACACACACATATTAACAGATCACATAAAACGACTTCCCGTTCGCGTTGTTGTTGAAGCCCTTACAATATGGTTATTTTTTGTATTTTACACAATATCATTACTTAAAAAAGGGTTGTTGTTAATCCTAGTTTTTGTCCATGTTTTGCCAAGATAACATACGAACAAGTTAGCTTACCTTTTACTTATACGGGACTCAAGGAAGACACATTTGTTCATAGTTACGCTTCTGAACTCTTGATTCATGTGTAGTGTATCCCTAAATGCGTTGTAAATAAGAATGAAGCGGACCTTTAGCTTTTTCTTGTCGAGTACTGTTACAAAGGTACACATAAATAACTGGAAACAATGTTTTACACGATGAAACAGTTTATATTTTACTTTTTTATATAGTATAGGCTTGCATTTGACCACTATCTCACATGACGATTACGATGCGGCCCACGATGGAAGATGCCTAGAAATAAATATTCACTCGAGACTTGAGATGTGATTATATTGCCTCAGCATGCAGTTCACGACCAACCGCGTCGTTAAGGCCGTTCTGCCGCTCTTCGGAGCCTGGCCCAAGAGGAGCAAGCGCAACCCCTGACGCAAGTGTTCACCAGTCACGGCTGTTTCGGCGCTGCACAGGATAGAACTTAAGGTCACATTACAGTGCCACCATTGAGGAAGCGACCAGCGACTGCACAGCACACGCGTGAGGAGTATCTTGCGGTGGCCGCGGAGCAATGGCTCTTCGTCGATCGGATCGGGCAAGAACTATCTCTGGCGTCAATGGCGTCGTCTATGTTGGTAGAAAAGACTGCATAGCGAAATCGCGCATGGAGGAGGACGAGAAAGCGCCCAGGTAATAACCACCCCAGCACCCATGACCAAACACATCTGAGTTCCTGACATAGTTATATGGTGTGGGCCTTGGGGAACACGGGCAAGTAGATTGGGGAGTCTGCGTGCTCATACCAAGTGACCCCTGGAAAGACGACGACGGCACAGCACAGTACACAGCGAGGCGTTGGGGGATCCTTTATAATCCCTTCCGAAAAGTGTATGGGGGCCTTTTTACAACCGCTTCCCTCCTCCACTAGAGTAGGTCCAAGATTGCCTTATGGCGCGGCACCAATGGGTGGCTCTAGTGAGATTTTACGAGGAACTAGAGCTCCCTTAGGTACTGAAGATCTCTCCGGTGGTTTTAGCCAGTAGGATTCCAGCATGCTACTCCGCCCTACTTCAGGGTGGAGGAAGTTCATGATGGATTTCCAACAGGTGACCTAAAAATGTGTGATTACTATCCGCAAACGGACGGTAAATGGAAAAAAGTTGAAGCTTTTTGCGTATAGTTTTATAAACAGTTTTTTCTAATTATTGTTGGGTTAACCACCATGCCGCGTGGTGCCGGCTCAGAATACGATGGCGACTATGGCAAAACCCACCAATGAGCTCACAACACACCCATATCAGTCGTTGTGGTGATCTTTGGGGGAGGCCTGTGTCCAGCAGTGGACTTCATTCGGCCGAAATGATAACCACCAATAAGTAAATACATGTAGTTGCTGAGTTGAGATTCGTTATACCAGGCAAATAATATGAAAGAGAAGTCTAAATATGGTCAAATACCGCTCTAAGCACCGCATTTTCCAAATCAGTTGCTTTGCAGTCGCCCTGACTAAGGCGCAGATAATTTACTAAAAATGTTGAAAAAGAAAAGCAAATCTATGTAAATAAAGATGAATGTTGCTAAGCGCAACTGGAGAATGGCTCGACCATTTCGGTAATTTTTTTGTATGTTCCTTAAGGCCCACGGAAGGTTTTAATAAAACACAAAAAAAAACCACAATAACATTGCGTGGACAATAGTAAAATCGCGGGTGAAACCGCGGGCGACAGCTAGTTATGAATGAAAATTAAATTGTAGATTTTTGTGAAACAACTGCGGTAAAACAGCTGTCAGAAACACTCTCGCGGTTCAGTAACCCCTTTCCTTGTATAAATCACTGTTGTGTTTGAATTGGTGAATTTTTATACCTCCTAAGACGTTAATTTGGTTATAAATCGTATGTTAACTTGACAAGACGATGACTAATACGCCATAAAGCCTATTATACTCGTAAAATCAAAGACTATGTTGATGGTAGGGCGTGTAGCGTTAATTCTTATATGCACAACGGTTTCCCGGGAATCAAATTTTACTTGTATTGTTATCGTATAGCTGCAAAATCGGCATTTCTGAAGCGAAATTGCCCTCCGTTGTTTTATGTTAATACACTTCATATTATGAAGTGTAAAAGTGCCAGCTAGAATCAATCACCTTTTTTTTATTGGTCTCCAGTGGAAATTCTACATGAACTTCCTTCGCCCCGGGAAGGGCGAAGGGGCACGCCGGACTCCTACCGGCTAAAACCACTGAAACAGTCATCTTAGTATCCAGAATCAATTACCTACTGAATAACGCGCACTCGAGATGTGGCGACACCACCTACGATTGCATTTCGCGACCAAGCGCGTCGTCGAGGCCATCCTGCTGCTCTTCTGAGCCTGGCTCGGAAGGAACGAGCGCGTCACCTGCCGTCTGACGCAGGTATTCACCGATCACGGTTGGAACAGAATAGGACGCGAGGTTATGGCACAGTGTAACCATTGTGGAAGCGACCAGGATACCGCACAGCACACGCTCGAGGAGTGCCCTGCGTGGGTGGCCGAGTCGCGGATCCTGATCGATCAGATCGGGCAAGATCTCTCTCTACCGGCATTAGTGTCGGCTATGTTGGCAGATCATGAAAATTGGAGGGCAGTGGTCTTCTTCTGCGAGAGCGTCCTGCTGCAGAAGGAGACTGCAGAGCGGGATTGGGAGAGGGCCGACATTACTGTATTTCAGTTTGAAGGGCACTGTAGCTAGTGGAATTACGAGGCATAAGAGACTAAATAACTAACGTTTAACTAAGGTGACGAGAGCAGTGTGTTGCACGTAGTCCTTTGTAGATTTTACAATTGTTATGGGCAGGCATATTGCTTCCCACCAGGTGAATGAATCGTACATCTAGTGACGATCAGGTTGCATTTGTAAGAAAAGCTCGGGAAGAGAAAACGTTCTGTAAGTCAGACTGGTATTACATAAGATCTAACCAAATACCAACTGATTTTAACAGTCATCAAATCCAAAATCTTTACATTTTAACATTTTGAACCTGATCTGTTTTTGTGTTAAGATCATATTTAACACAAAACATACAAATCCACAATCCGAAATCTTTAGATTTTGGATTAGATTGATTATTAATTTCGGCCGTAAGTCATTATTATAGTATTTTATTTTCGTTCCACCCCTGATCAGCTTCGCAACAATAATGCCTCTTATCCCGTGTTACCCATTTGACCTCATCAATTGTTATCAAAGGAATTGGCGTATAGCCTTTACCTGAATTGAACAAAAAAGTAATATAGTAGGCTTAACCCCGTCCTGCCTGTATTAATAGTATCATAAATTTAATATTTACGTGCCACATATTACGTTATCTTATCGTGTAATGAAACTTGTATATCTGTTCCCTCGGTGACCGTTATGTTAGGTCCTGAAATACTGAACTGTTTTGGACATCATTCATATACGAGTATTGATAAATTCCCCTGTAATTTAATGCTTTGGCAGATGTAATCCGTTGGGATGCGAGTTTAAGGTTATTATTTTTTATGGCTTTTTGATCGTGTTTGAAGTTTTGTTTGTAGATTAATCTCGCTGTTTGTTAATGCTCCCGGAGTGGCATTCTGTTCACGGATTATAAAAATGCGGGGCGCACCCTAGCAGCAATGGGCACTTGCTAATTTAGAGTCCATCTGGCCAATCTTCTCATCAGGATGATAATATACGGACCCTAATCCACAGGTCTTTTCGGAACCACTACAATCGGTACGTTTTTTTTAAAGCCTATTTATTTATTTACGCCGTATTTGGCGTAGTGCAAGCCACTAGGGCTTGACTTTTGCGCTACGTGTCTCGGGTTCGATTCCCGCTCGGAACTAATATCGTATGGCCCATAAGTAGTAGTCCGGGTTGTTTTGGGTATTTGAGCATGTGAGGAATCGTAAAAGTCCACTACTGGAAATGGACAATACATAGTCATATTTATTACAAACGAAGTGATATTTTCCCCACTCCCAGGCATGGTAGGTGGATTGTGGATGGATTCTTGTTGGTAGTTATTACCATACTGAAGAAAACTGCTTTATATGCTCTTGATGTCTCCAATCATCTTAATCCCTGGGTCACCTGTAATTTTTGAGTAGAGAGTTAGTGTATCGGATTGCTAGGGTTCTCTACAATATGTTCGAGCTTTGCTTATGCATGCGTTATGCTCGTAACCGAGTGCCATCTGTTGGGACTGGTCACTGAACATTGCTATGACAAATTAATCTAAAATTTGTTGCAATCGGGCTTTTTATTGTAGACTTTTAAGAAGTTAAAACTTCTTTCTGTAACATCGATATCACATCACCAACATTTCGAGAATAATATTGTACTAGTAACATATTACGATTTAAAAAGAGTACATAACAGATACAAGATTAGATTTTCGTAATGAAGTCTAATCTTGTGACGTCGCATCTAAATTCTTATTATTACAGCTAGTGGCTGTGCCCTGCGGTTTCACCCTCCGTTTAATTTAAAATAAATTGGATTATATATAAATAATTAAGCGTACTTAGCAGCATACACAGTGAACATATGGACTATATATGTTGGATTCCATGGCTAAAACCCATTTTTTGCGCGGAACTGTCATTCTTTTTCTGTTTGAAAATAAAGTTAGCCTAGTTACTCCTTATAACACCAGCTATCTTCAATGTAAGTTCCGTCAAAATCGGTGCAGCCGTCTCGGAGATTAGCTGGAACAAATAGACAGACATTGTTGTATGTACCGTACCGTTTTTTTTTTTTTTTTTTTTAAACTTTCAGATACATTGATTAAAAATCTATCCATATTTATTGTACAGATAAGTTAAGTTGAATAAATTTTTATTTTTTATTTTACCTTTAATAGATTATGTTTTATAGATTATATTAGATTTCGTATTAAATGAAATAATTATTTAAGTGTAATTGTTAGTATATTATCTGTATCTGTTGCCAGTATGGAATATTTATTTGACAAAACTAAGCAACGTCTAAATCTAAGCGAAGCCATTATATGTGCATAAATTTTTTTTTTTTTTTTTTTTTTTTTTTTTTTGTTGGGCTTCTCGCATACATTTCTGGGAAATGTGGTTGCTTAACCGGTCATTTGCTGGCGAAGCCAAAAGAGGCCTCCAGCCAGGCTTAAATTAATTATTAAAAACTAAGCAACTTTCGCTAAGGGCGCCCCCTGCGGGACACGGACCTCGGCTTAGGGCGTTGCTGGGGATATCAAGCTATTGTTTTGGGGACAGCTGGATCGGTATTATTTAAATTGTATTAAGGGACATTTAAAGCTACAGGCTCGGCACGGGCCGGCGCGAGCAAGAGACGGGAGGGAGAAGTGCTAACTTGAACGGGAAGGTGACGCGGCGATAGGCCTCCGCGACGTCGGTGAGGCGGGCATCCTCGGCGGCGAGGGCGGTACAACGGTCGGGTGTTCAGTGAACGAGACAACGCGAGTCTCTTCATGTGATCTAACGTGATTTTATCGTCTGGATCGACCAGAACGTGCCTCGGGCGGCGTACTCTACTGATACGGGAGGGTTCGTAGTCGGCGGCTGATACCACAAGGGGATTTGGGTGGGACAGGGCAGAATCGAGATAGCGTTTGGACGCTTGTTTCATAAATTGCCTGATGGTCGGCAAGTTAAGGTCGAAATGGAGTTGGTCGTTTCGCATGTACAGAGGCGCTCCGGTGGCCTTGCGCATGAAACGGGTTTGGAGGGTTTCTAATCTACGGAGTGGGTATGATTCGGCGTGTGCGAACACTGGGCTGGCATAGGTCATGATGGGTCGAATGCATGTGGTGTAAATTCTCACCTTATTTCTAAGGGATAATTTACTACGAGCGTTCAGAATATAGTGAAGGCGACCGAGCACAAAGGCAGCGCGGGCACGCACCATCTTTGTGTGGGGAATGAAGGTCAGTTTTTTGTCTAGGGTGACTCCAAGATACTTGGCGTGCGGTTCCCAAGGAACCGATTGGCCCAGCATCGAGATCTCCCTGAAGCGTGGGTGGTCGTCGCCTAATTTGCAAAATAGGACGGCTTTACTTTTGATAGGGTTAACTTCGATCCGCCATTTCCTAAACCATTTACCGTAGACGTTGGCTGTGGTTTGGAGGATCTTAGTTATACTATCGGGACTGCTACCAGAGTAGAATATGGCCGTGTCATCTGCGAACAGTGCTAATTGGGTCGTATTAGCAGGTCTTTTGGGGAGGTCACTGGTGTACAGTGTGAACAATAATGGGGCTAGCACGGATCCTTGTGGGACTCCGGCTCTAATGGGGTGGGGGGAAGAGAGAGCGCCCGTGATTCGATATCGGAAACTGCGATTTGACAAGAAGTCTCGTATGATGAGAACGAGACGGTCAGGCACTCCGAGTTGGTACAACTTATATAATAAGCCATTGTGCCAGACTTTGTCAAATGCTTTCGCAACATCGAAAAAGAGGACTCCCGTCATCAGGCCGCGTGAGAATCCGAACGTGATGTGTTCAACTAGTCGGTGGACTTGTTGTACACACGAGTGTTTGGTTCTAAAACCAAACTGTTCGTCGGGAATGAGTTTCTTGGAATCGGCAAAATCCTTTAATCGGGAATAGATAATCCGCTCATAAATCTTCGCAAGAGAATTGAGAAGGCTTATGGGGCGATAGCTGGAAGGCTCGCACTTGGGCTTACCGGGTTTGGGAATACCGATAACGGTGGCCTGTTTCCACGTATGCGGAAATAGGTTATTGTTTAATGCCGCATTGAAGATGACGGTCATTAAGGCGATAAGACGTTCGGGGAAGAGTTTAATCACCTTGTTGGTGATACCGTCAGAGCCGGGGGCTTTGCGAGGGTGAATCTTTTTCACGAGATTCCTGACCTCGTCTGCCGTGACCGGAGGGAGGGGGTCGTCAGGGTCCTCGGCAGGCGGAATAGCTGCTCTACGTTCGACTTCAGCGTCAACCTTTTTGAGGTGAGCTTGGTCTACAGGTAGAGTGCTTGGGGAACATTGCGCTTCTAGACTGTCAGCTAGGCATTCGGATTTTTCGTCGTCATCAAAGGCCGGCCTTTGGTTGGGACGGTTGAGGGGGGGGACAGCATTGGATGTTTCGGATTTGAGTTTCCGTTGCAGATGCCAGAACGCAAGGTGGGTTGGCTCTAAGTCGCCCAACATCTTATCCCAGTTAGCCTCTCGGCACTCCTTGATACGTTCCTTGACAGCACGCTGCAGGTGGCGCATAAAGAGGCGATTGGGTTCGCTGGGAAAAGATGAGTACGCTCTAAGGGCTGCGTTCTTCTCCGTCATCAGTGCACGTACATCGTCAGGGAGTTTCATGCGATGGTCTTCCATCGCAGGAACTCGCCGTGAACACTCGTCCACGACGGACTGTACATGCCCGGTGAGGGAGTCGATCGCGCCTAGCGTGTCTGCGACTGACGTTATGCATTCGGGAATTCTATCTAACTGAGCGGACGAGGGGTCGTTGAGGCGTTGCCTAACTTTCCTCCAGTCCGTCGTCACAATGGTCTGAGGGGGTAGCCCTGTGTCCGTGGGGCCAAAGCGGGAGGTGAGGTGAAGGATCACAGGACGGTGATCGGAGTCTAGCTCTTGTAGTACTTCAATGGAATGCAACTTGAGGTTGACATTCATTAGAAGTGCTATGTCGAGTATATCCGGGCGATGATTAACATTGCTGGGGTAGTGAGTGGGATACATCGGGGCGATGATGTCAAAATTGAGGAGGTTACTGAGGGAGTATAATTTACTTCCTCTGTGGTTGTGGGTGAGACAGTTCCAAGACTCATGTTTGGCATTGAGATCTCCCGCCACTATGACGGAGTCGCCTAGATCGAAGAGTGCTTCGAGATCCGATTGGATTGGATCGTCTTGGGCATTGGGGGATTGGTAAGCCGACACTATAGTGATCGGTTGATGACCTGTCATGCCTATTCTGCACACAGATGCCTCTAGATTGGAAAGGGACGGGGTATCTAGGGGCATGCAATAAAGGGATCTCTTATAGTAGATAAGAGTGCCTCCTCCACGGGAGTGGGTCCTATCGTTGCGCACTATATCATAGTTTGCAATTCTAGGGTTCCTGTGAGAGGGTTTCAAAAAGGACTCTTGTATCAACATAATGTCAATAAGGTGGTCGCGGAGGAATAAGGCGATTTCGTCTTTTTGGCCATTAATGCTGTTGGCATTGAAGATGCCTATTTTAAGGGATCGGGGTTTTATTCTGCACCTGCTTTGTGAATCCATTACGGATGAACGCGGTAGGAGAGGAGGGCGGATGAAACATCAGCGAAGTCGCTGAGAACTAGCATGAGGCCGTATTGGCCCTGGTTTGCCCTAATGGCTGCGGCCATTTGGGCGACTCTGTTCGGGTCGACAGAGTTGAGAAGACCGAGGCAAACTGAGAGGTCGTCAGTTTTGAGAAGGGGTGAGGGAGGGGCGGCCCTCTGAGAGTGCACTTGTGGTGCGGGTTGGTTGTACGGCACGGGAAGGTACGGTGCCGTATGGGGGGCGGTCATCAGCGAGGGAATCGCTGACGCTTGGGTCGCCTGTTGGGTCAGTAAACTAGGCCTCAGGGCGGGGAACGCTTGCTGGTGATTCAGCGCGTTCCACGGCGATGGCCTTTGAGGGCTGAGTCGTTGGGACGTGGGAGGGGCCTGAGAGGCGTAATGGGCGGCCGCGAAGGCTTGGGTAGCCGCTTTGCGCTTTGCTGCCTTGTTGTTAGCGCGCGGTGCTTTGGGGCATCCGCGATAATTCGCGGGATGACCCGACTCACCGCAAAGCACACAACTCGGAGGCTCTGTGCAAAGCGTGCGATCTTTGGGGCGATCGCAGTCGGAGGTGCTGTGGTCACCTAGGCACTTAACGCACCTAGGTTTGGCGTAGCAGTGTCGCTGCGCGTGACCATAGAGTTGGCAGCGGTGACACTGCCCGGGAGGACCATAACGATGGGGAGGTTCGATTTTGATGCCTGAGAGGTGGCATACAGTCTTGATATTAAAAATCTTCCGATCATTATCGGCGGTCTTTTCGCATATGGCGAGGACCATATCGTAAGCTTCACCGCTGCGACCAGCGTGCATGCGATGAACTTCGAGGACGGGGATACTTTGCGACAGAAGGTCGTCTTTGATGGAGTCGGTGTCGATCTCCTTGGGGATGCCTTTAAGGACTACCCGGAGTGGGCGTTCCTCAGCGAGAGAGTACGTGTGAAAGTACACGTTCCTGTCTTGGAGGGCACGGGTCAAAGACCTGAAGTCTTGGGCAGTGGGAACTGCCACTTTGACCCCGACGGCTGTGGTGCGGGCACTTAGGTAGTTAATACCTAGCTCTATACACATTTTGGACACGTCATTCCACTTGTCCTTGGCCTGAATGTATATAGCAGGCGGTTTTTTGTCCTTTTTAGGGACCTTGGCGGGCTGGGATTGGAAGTTAGCGGGGGTAGGGGTAGGGGGAAGACTGGCCTGAGAAGAGGCCGTTGTGGGGACAGGGGCAGAGGGCGGAGCGGAGGACGAAGCCTCGTCCGTTTTCGGGGCTTTAGCGGGCGCTGCTTGAGCAGAGGACTTGGCCTTGCGGGCCCGCTTTTTACGGCTACCGCTGACGAGTTGGAACTCGTCAGAGGCCGAATCGGAGGAGGGGATTTGGGGGGGAGGGGGAGAGTCCTCGGTCTCTGACATGTCCGACACGTCCGAGAGTATGGGCATGTTGGCTTCGGGGGACGTGGAGGCGTTCGTGCTGGCGGTGGGGAGGGGGGCTTTTGCCTGAGGGGCGGATGATATGCCGGCATCTAGTTCGGGGGTTGTGCCCCTTTTTTTGGGTTCGGGATAGGGGGGCTGCACTTTTGTGCCTGGCTCTAGTGGGGAGAGAAGGTTGCCATACTTGGCAACAAAGTAGGGGTCCTTTAGGAGGATCTCCCTAATATTTTTCCACAGCGTGGCGTCGTCGGCCATTTTGTTTATAAAACAAAATGGCGGACGGGGGGACGAAAACAAAAATACGCTATAAGCGCGGAGGAACAAACGCGATTTACGCGGTCCCTAACCTCCCGGGTTGGATGGGCCCGGGGGTGTGTAACAAACCCTCCCTGCCGGGTATAGGCAGGGAGGTGTGAGTACCTGTGGTGAGCCCTAAGCTAGTACCATCCGTGGCCAGTCTTAATGGGCAAACGGGTCCCTGACAGCTCTTTTGCAAGGGGCGATAAGGTATCGCCCGCAAGAGACTGTATAATCTGAAAATGTAGACTCGAACTAGGGTCGACTAGGGTAGCCCCCAAGGCCGGTGGTCCTAGTCCGCTGCCGACTAACTGCTTTGCCCTGATGGGGCTAGGCGGGTGTGCCGGGTCAACACCCCACTCGGCTTCGTTGGCACCGTAAGGTATCCGCCGAGGACCACCAAACAGTGGTTTTTCCCTGAAGGGGCACAATAACTCGATGAATTTAATCGGTCAAAGAAACAAAAATCAGTAGTCGCCTTGAAAAAGGCAACGCGTGATTTAATTGAAGTGACTGCAATCCGACGGGACGGATTGCGAACAAACACTACACGGCACACTGATCGGGGAGCGCGAGCACTGCACGACCGTCTGCGGCGAGCGTCAGACACGGACTCCGTGTGTGCATAAATAATCCAATCCGCAGTCTTATTAGTAATTTATTTAATCCTGTGTTTGCAAATGCTGCATGTACGTCCATGAACTTAGGAAACCGGTAGAGTCTATCAGTTGCGTGAGTTTTCCTGTAGCGAACTAATCATGATTTCCAAAGAAGTCCCAATTTAATCACATTACGTGGCCACATAATCGTTGTACCCACCTTCCCAATTTTGCCCTCGTCCTCAATTACTTCCGACCCCGAAAACAATTGGTAAAAGGTAGGTAAGATACACATTCCGATAATATTTCTCTCCCCTTAAGCAAAATGAGGGAAATGAATTATTGTTCAATCATAATTTCGCTTGCAATGGAAGAATTATTTATTTGAATCCATGGAAACAGTAATATTTTCCTTATATTCTTAGGTATCTAGTAAAATCGAGCTAAGCTAAGATATATAAAACGTTGAGATATCTTGCCGGGGTGGTAAACATTGGACGTAAGCATTGCATTGGTGAGATAGCCAAACATTAGGATTTCGTAAGCATTGCCAATATTTGCATCTGCAGCATAAATGCTGAGACACGTTCAGTCGACTCGGGAAAGTAGTAAGTAGTAACTCCGTTTAGAACATCCCCACGTAAGTATTGTAGCATTTATTTACAGTGGGTTGGGAGGTCGCGTTAATACAGCTTCCTGCTATGCTACAACCGTTTTTGTATGGACAAGATGCATATAAAACCATGTTGATTACATAATGGTTAGATTTTTACTTAAGTTTTTTTTTCTTTTTTTTAGAAAAGAAAAGGAGTATTTGTGGTTTACGCGCCTACCGTTATGTTTTACGTTCTAACAGGTGCCATGCCGCGCCATGATGTCTATGGAACAAGCTTTACGACCAATTTTATCTGTAAATTTACATTAGACTTTTTTAAATATCCTATTTTTTTTTATATAATGCAAAAAGAAGAAGACAAGGTCGGACATTTCATTTTTATTTTTGTTAAATTATATAGCTTTAGGGATGTGTAAATATTATTACCATTTTTGATAATAATAAGACCATACTGAGTTTTACTAATTATATAGAGGTCTGATCTGACAAATGAAGCATTTGAAAACTCAACTATTTTCCCTCAGGAACTGTCAATAATGGCTTCATTAAAAATCCGAAAAAAGGCAAGGACAGGATAACTCTGAAATTCGGCAGGCAACCTACTATTACTACCGGGAAGGCGACCATCTATCTTAAGGTAGATGAGGATTCCTCTTCCACAGCTCCTTCATTAATAATATAATTACCAACGAAAGTGTGTCGAGCAGGGTAGCATATCTTATACTCAGAATTTCCGAGACATTCGTTGAAGGCCATACAGGTCTAAGCACCGACATCGACAACCCCAGATAATCATGTAGAGAGTTTCCACTCTCTACTTGATCATCTGTATATATAAATTATATGGCTTAGGCTGGATGATGATAACAACGAACCAAGGCGATATGCTCTTCAGTGAGCAATCCATTAAAATATCGAATACAAAACTATAAGCCTTCGTATCGACAAATGCCTATGTAACTACAAGAATTTAAGTATTTAATAGAACTATGAACTTATTATAACGGGTTCCCATAATTTTCATAAAAATTATAATAAAACACTTTAAAACGGATTCTATCGCGTATATTTTAGATTTTTGTTTTTCCTGACGTTGCGAACACTTTGCAGGGTTCGTGGTCGCAGGATGACTAAGGTGACAGGCGTCGTTGCAGATTTAAAAAGTTGTTTTATTTTATCTACCGTACAATTATAATCAAAAATTATTTCGATGCACGCAGTAATCACTCACAGTGTCTTGATGTTTTTAGTGTGGTATTTAGTTTTTTAATAACAGGATACCAAACTGGTTGTAACTGCCAGCCATCTTCTCTATTAAAATTAGGATGCTTTTTAATTTCAATAGCCTCACGAAACATTCTTGGTACATATCGGTTCTCTTTTGCGAGGACTTGAGGTTGATCGAAACGAATAAAATGGTTGGGTTTGTCTAATAAGGCATGTCTTACAGACGGACTTACGGACTTTACGGTAGTTAGCATTTTGATAGCATTGTACGCATATATATTACGTGCTCAAAAATGCCATTAACTGTATATTATTACCAGTATACCTATTTTTCCGAGATTATATTTAATAGCTTTCCTATTTTTGTTATATGCCTGAACCTGTTCCCAAAACCTGCGGTACGTTGTCATTTATATTTTCCTGTATATTATAAGCGTACTTACGGATAATTACTCTTACATGTACCCAGCCTGATACATATTTGTCTACTTCACTATTGTAATTACTTCTCTATATACTTATTATAATTCTTTAGATTTCCGGAGAAAATTCGATCAGATTTGAAATATGTCTACATTCTTCTGTAGATTTTTCACAGCTACATGATCCTTTTTGTACCCAGCAATTATCGGCGAAGCAGGAAACATTAGCCGCTTACCGTGGAGTCATGTGAGTGAGTGCATACAGTTGTACCAAATCAGCTATCCCTCTTACTGTTACTGTACTTAATGTTTTCTTGGAAGTTATTCCTAACTGTGATATGTTTATGCATGAACGGAAGACTATTTATTATCTGTTTGATGTATTATGATAAATCTGTGTGATAGCTATGCCTTTAATTAGTTAAATGGCCGGCCGTTCTGATTAAGGTATAATATATATACTATTATGAATAACTTTGAGCATCTCCCAAGATCGTTATCAAAAATATTAACTACCTACGTTAGCTAGCTGTAGCAGTTTGCTACGTAACAAAATAATTCGAATAGTAATCGTGAAAAATTGGTTTAGTACAATCAGATTTGCGATATTTTGTCGGAACAGGAAGCGCACTTCCGACACAATATCTAATATTGAAGGTTTCGTGATTTCCCTGAGGACAGAGTCTTATATCCTATAAGACGTCATAACTAAACTAACACTTTTCAGTACTTTTCTGGACATCATCATTCCATATTGGGACGTCCATTCGGACGTTAGCTGCTCAAACTAGGTATTGAGCTCATAGAAATAAGCAAATGCACCAAAACAGTCTCGGGAGCCATGTTGTCGGCGTGTGCATAAACATTTTTAGAACCCTAAAGCAAGCTCGTGGGCACTAAAAGTGTATTACTTGTTTTATCTTAACTAACAGGCAATGAAATTGAGTTGTGCTAAAACTTGTTTCAAAGTCTTTCTTTTAATGGACTTTGCCATCGTGAGCTCTTTGTTTCGAACCCTAACCGTGTTACTAAGTAAGCCCACTCTTACTAGAAGCATAACATAGTGACTCAGTTTGTGTATTAAGATGTTGGCGTTAGAAGCAGCTTTATTACTTTAGTGACAACATTAACTCCTTTGTCTCCTTAGTATGGCCTCCTTGCTAACCCCAAAACAAAATAATATCATGATACAAGATACCAAGATTATATGCGCAAAATGTGAAATGTGATATTAAGCTGAGAAAATAGATATAAAATAGTCACTTATCGAGACAGGTCGAATTTTAAGCGGAAAATCACTATAACATTGATAAAATTGTCTTAATATCTACAAGTAGGTAATTTAACAAAGGGTATTCTCATGAGACCAATTACTTATACCAGACTGATTAAATAAATTAAAATTATAGTAATGTTGTACAGTAGTCGATTTTGGACATGACAAGTATATGAGTTTAAATCACCATGTAAAAAAATGTTCATGACCCACAATGTGCGCGTGTTTTATTATTATAAAACTTTGCCCCACATTAGGAATGTCCTCCTATGTCGTAGGTGCGTTTACAAACACAAATTCCACACACAATACACCCAGACCCGGAACAACTACCTGCAGATCCTACAAATATTTGTACCGTGCGGGAATCGAACCCACGACCCGGTGCGCAGCAGCCGACTGTATCAGCCACTGCACCAACCGTGCCGGCAAATTGATTATTGCTAAAATATTTATTGTGTATCTAGCGTATTGTGGATGTCCCGAGAGAATTATAAAATCAACAAACTAAAGCACCATGTCGCAATCCAATTCTAAGTGAAGAGAAAAAATAACGGCCTGATTGGCGTACTGGTTAAGTGATTAGCTTACTGCGCTACGTGTCGTGGGTTTGAATACGCATGGAACAAATATTTGTATGTTATATCTGTGGATAGTTGTTTCGGGTCTGAATATTTGTGCACGTGAGATTTATGTCTGTAAATTGCACCTACGACACAGGAGAAATCCTAGTGTGGGACAAAGTTGAATTTTTATGTGTCTAATGTTAATTTAGCAGTACCAGTCAAAAGCACTCAGTTTGTCAAGTCAGTGCGGTTATAAAGCTGATTGGCGGGACTACTTGATTCCCGTGCAATTAGCGTCTTGTAGCAAAGCCTACAGTGCTGTCTTGACAATATGTTTACAAAGGAAGATATTAATGATAAAGTTACATCTACATGATTTTGGATATTGCTGACTGGTTATATTGAAAACTCTCGACTCATATATTTCTGTTGCTGTGAAAAGGACATAAAAATATGCTAAGTATGCCAATATTCTCGAACGGTATCAACGGGTCCTCGGAAGTTGGCTGTTTAGGACTTGACTCGGACAGCGTGGTTAAATGAAAATATAGAATAAAAGTATACCTCTTGCTTGTAATGGTCCCACTGTAAGGAAAAGGCCTCTTCAGCCATACAGAGATGGATTGTTGCCAATTTCAGCTCATTAGATCCAGCTACGCCCATACTTTTATTGTTCAGTTCAAACAGTATGAACGATTTAGAAAAAGCTAAGAACTAATTAACTTCATGAAAAACACATAATTCACGACAATTATAAAATTAGTTTCAGTTCACTCGGTTAACATACTTCGAAAGCAGATAATTTTGAAGTGAAAACTTATTTTAGCGCGGTACGCATATTTTTAGATGAGATTAAATCTCTGGACTCGCGACACCGTTACGAGACGCAGCTATAGTGTGTGCATATATGCATGTACATATAGCAGACCGGGAACGCGTCTTGATAAATAAAAATAAAAAGTTTTCGCTTCTGTCGGCAGTCCCGGAGTGCAATCCATATTTTTTTTAAATGTCAACTGTTTTATCTATCTGACTGTAGCATAACCGATATCCCCAATTATAAAATGAGTAGATATTTAATAAGTCCCCGTTTAGTTACCGCCATGCAGAGCAAACTATTCTGTCGCTCCAAATTACTGCTGCCGAATTACTTATAAAACTGGTTTCAAACGACGAATTTCAAGTTTCGATCCTCAGGCTCACTTCTTTGATTTTCACGTTCTGTTACGTCTATAGTAATCACATATATATCATTATAGGAGCATCATTATTTCAGCCGAATAAAGTCCACTGCTGGACACATGCCTCCCACAAAGATTGCCTCAACAACTGGTCTAGGTGTGCTGTATGCTCTTTGAGGATTGTCACGATTGGCAATCGCAGTCAAGTTTAATTTACTCGAAAGACTAATCCCTTAGTCGCCCTTTAGGACACCCACGGGATTAGATATGTTTGTGATATTCGTAGCCGGCATCGCACGGCCTATTATTAAATATAATGGAGTAATAATAAATTAAATACGTTTTGTAATTAAACAAATATACTCGTTAGTGCCGTGTGGTGCCGGCTACGAATAGCACCACCCCATCTCATCCCGTGGGTGTTCTAAAAGGCGACTAAGGGATTAGCCGGAGGATGGGCAGCAGCGTCCTTCGAATACATTAACAACTCAACTGCAATTGCCAACGCGCTTGCCAAGCGTGGCGATTATGGCATAACCCCCCAATAAGTACACAACACACCGATGTCGGTCGTTGTGGTGATCTTTGAGAGAGGTCTGTGTCCAGCAGTGGACTTTATTCGGCCGAAATGATGGACTCGTTAACAAAGCCACGGAAAGTTAAATGCAAGAACATAAACTCAAAACATTTCTTGAATCTATCTAAAAATAAATGTCTTATACAAATAATATTTCAGTCAAAATTTTAAGTCGATTCATATTCAAACAATTTGAGAAATTCATTATGTTATAAGATTAAAATTCACACTCAACTTAATAAATACCTTATAAGTAAATTTTCTTGTACCGATTCTCTGATGTGGATTCAAATTCACGTGACAGCAAATCTTGGCGTCCCATTACCCGAATGTCGGTTACAGAGACATTCTGAAGCCTAAGGGTTTGTCGGTACTAAAGGAACACGATTGAAAGGTTGTGGTTTGCTTGGAATATCTCGCCGTTATAATAGTCTCGTCATACTGCTGATGCCAAGAAGTCTCAGGAATTTGTAATGGTTACATTGCTATAACAATCCAAACAGCTACTGATTCAATTCTAAACATATGTTTATACCCTTTAGACTTATTACTATGTTATTTTATTCTTGCGTGGAAGAGCCTTGCTTTAGTCATTAGTTTCTTAGAACTCGAAAATGGACTCGCTCGATCGGGGAAGTACCAAGCCGTCACAGAACACCAGCGTAAAGTAGCAACGTTGCTACGTCTTTGAAGCCCAGTCCCTAAAAATAATGCAGCCATACGACATGGAGGCCTTCAAGGAAAGAGTTTATGTCTGCCTTAAAAGTTAGTAACATATAAGCAACTCAGAGGAGCTGTTATTTATCACACCAGAGGGTGTCGATAGGCGGCGATGATATCTTAGACGACACGCATACTCGTATACTTGCATATTAATAAAAATACGATACCCAACAATGAAACTGTTTAATTTTTACCACACAACCGGAATACTTTTTTTATCGTAATCATATAATTTGTTACTTGTGACTTGAATTTGTTAAATCATTATGATGTCTAACTGTCCCGTGCAACGTCCACTTCTATACATACAGCCCCTGATAGACTACCACGATTAGCAGTTTCTTGAGAAGACTACAGAAGTAATACAGAGTGGAATACAACGTACGTCCGTTTGGTGTCCGGATTAAGAATATAGCACCACGCCCATCTCGAAAGGCTACTAAGGAAATCTAAACCAGAGGGATGGGCAACAGCATCACTTCTGTAGAACAGCAGCTGTTTTGAACTCACCAACGTGCCCGCCAAGCGTACCGGAATATTCCCAAAATGATGACACAATTATGGAAATCTATGGGATGACCTTTGTTCAACCTAAAGTGGACGTACTTTGGCTGATATGATCAGAAACTAAGCCATAATCACCACGCTTAGGACATATTGATAATCGCAGTATTACGGTTTTATTTTTACAACAATTTAAAAAATGACTTTTTTGTCAGGGGAAAAACTCATGAAGTTTGTCCGCACTGAGGCCCCGTAAAAGGCTATGGACTGCATGACCCCCTTGTAGTCCCTCCATCAAGAGGCATTGCTGCCTCCCAAATTAGCGAGTAGCCGTGAAAGTGCGTGCCACCGTTATTACGGGGGCCAGCCGCCGGAAATGCGGCACGAAGTTCCACCGGCTGTCGAGAACGAGTCCCAGGTAACATCAGGTTAACTCGACAATGTGGAATCCCGAGAAGGCCTACCATAGGATTAAATTCCATGTTGACTACAAGGACATATAGCGTTATTTATTTGGTTGATTTTATGGATTATACGTAAGTAGCAAACGAGGGTATTTCGTCTAGAGTTTCTTATGATTTTTTTTTTCTCTTTAGAAACAATTTAACTGTAAAAAAGTTGGCCTTTTTATGACAGTTAAATCGTTTTCAATAAACAGTAAATCGAGATTTATAAAAAGGTGTAAAAAGAGTAAAATAATCAAGGCATACAAAGCCCACGTCATTATAAAACTATGGAGGGCATTTCATTACATGACAGCCGCTGAGAAGAAATTCCGAAAGAAATTATGGAATGAATGAGTTGAGTGTAAAAGTTTATGTAAAGGGACGGGTATTTTTATTTATACCCTTAAATAAAAAAAGAAACATGGTTTAGGTTATTCATCACTGGTATCCATGTTCATCACTGGTATCCATGTTCATCACTGGTAACACGCACTGGTTAAAGACTTTAGTTTTAAGGCATTGTGGTATTGTTGACGAAAAGACGTTGTAAAATTTCCCGAGCGCTGCCCAGCCGAGACGATTGACCTCTTTCTTGAAATTGGACCTACCTAACTGGACAGTTTGTCCCAGGTTTAACCAGGTTAACATGTATGTAAAGATGTTGACATCTTTGAGAACAGAGCTCCCAACGGATAATGGGATGGGCAGGACATGCATTCGACATGACTTTCGTCTTGCCCATGTTCCGGGCACCGTGAGCGTATCGACTTGAATATTGTGATCACACTCCAATAAATACGAGAAAAAATAACACGTCCATATACCGCCTTAGTGAGAGCGTAGGTGTGGTGCCAGCTAATAATACCACCACCCCATTTCATCCCGTGGGTGTCGTAAAAGGCGACTATGGGATTAGCTGGAGGATGGGCAGCAGCGTCCTTCGAGTACATTTTTAACTCAACTGCGATCGCCAACCGCTCAGCCAAGCGTGGCGATAATGGCAAAACCCACCAAGAGCACACAATACAAATAATCTTTGGGGGTCACAAAATATCCTCTACAAATAGGAATGCGGTGTTTTAATTGGCTTACGTAGGGACATGGGTCCAACACGCATAGCCCGAATTTTAATCTAAAATTTATTCAGACATCAAAGGAAGAGGAGGAGAATTCTCTACAGCTGCACTGTCTAAATACAGTCTCGGATTGTAGTTCTGTATAATACTATGATATGAGATGGAAACTATGACGATAAGGTCTATTGTAATGGATGTTATACTTATGAACTAATAAAACTTTTAACAATAAACGAAAACAAAAGCGGTGGTTGCCTTTTTAAATATGAAAATATTTATTATTATTAGATATTGCCAGCAAGAAGATATATAGTAACGTTTTGGTGATTTTAGTAGTAATTAGGTAAAGAAGAGGTTTAATTTTTGTATGGGTCCTAGCCTTAACTTATACATTTTAGAAAACCTGAGAACCGGACCGCTAAATGGAATAAATATTTTATATATTTAGGCGCATAATTAAAATTGTATGACGTTTGTCGTAAGAGTACATGCGACGGTGACAAGTAAATGAGTTTTTTAAATAATTTAATCAGGCAGGGCTTTGTTAGTGTTACTATATATAGAGGTTATTTTACTTCCGCGGCGATTTTGTAAAGCTGGGATATTTTTTTGCGAAGCTACGAGTATTTGGGTCGCAGAGATTTACTTATGCACTAAATTTCAAATTAATCGGTACGGCACATTCAGAGCAAACTGGCTGTGACAGACAGACAGACACACGAGAGATCCATAAGGGTTCCGTCAATTTTTCATTCGGGCGTTTGGAACCCCAAAAACTGCCGTAAAATACTGTACTGTAAATTTTGAAAAACGCAAAACATCAAAACACTACATTGTTAATTATTGTACGAGATCCCCTAAACCATTCAGAGCAGACGATATCATTTTCTCTGAAGGTCCCAGGCGAGAAAATACGAACACAAAGATCTAAGATGGTTGCCACTTAAGGAAATTGCCTGTAATAAGACAATTGCCGAAAAGAAATCTGCTATTAACGGGACGACGAAACTGGGGGGCTTCGAAGTAGAAGTGTTTCTTTTTTAAGATTAAAGAGAAAATGAGAATAAGCATGGCTCGGTCGGTTTGCTGTGAATAAGTTGAAACTTGAATATTTAAATAGCTGCAGAAGTAAGTTGTGCAGACTAAAGTGTCATAAATCAGCCTGTAAAGTCTGAAACGACCCAATGATCACTACAATGAGCGGTCATTTCACCACGCTAGAACATCAGGCGGAAAGAACATCGTTAAAAAAATGTGCAAGTTGTCACTATCATTTAAAAATGTCACATGGCAAAATTTTGTTTATATTGTTATTGACTGTCTGTGTGATCTTGATCTTTCATTTAAAATTTAATTGAACATTAAGAGCAAAACTGCACAATTAAACTTTACAAAAAATATTTTTAGTTTGTCCGGAATACCTACATAATATTTTTACATAGGCCTTTAACAGCCACGATGAGAGATACCCACTTAATCTGTACTCACGATACAGGAGAAATCCGAGGGTGATTTGAACCATCACCAATACAATATCGGAAAAGAAAAAAAAAGAGCATTTTTAGTTTAAAACAACAATTGATTTCACACGCATCTTGAATTTGCAAATACGACCAACATAATTATTCGTTTTATTCATCATTTCGGACGAATGAAGTCTACTGCTGGATACAGGCTTCCCCCAAAGATCACCACAACGCCCGATATGGGTGAGTTGTGGGCTCATTGGGGGGGTTTTTGCCATAATCGCCACGCTTGGCAGACGGGTTGGCGATCGCAGTTGAGTTATTAATGTACTCGAAGGACGCTGCTGCCCATCCTCTGGCAAAAAAAGTTCACATAATCAACTTTTACGACACCCACGGGAGGAGAAGGAGTGGTGGTATTCTAAGCCACAAGGTTAATTATAGTACAGTTTTATTATATTAAGCTGAAGTGGCAAAGGGCGGGGCACATTGCTCGTAGAACTGATGGCCGTTGGGGCAAAAAGGTTCTCGAATGGGGACCGCGCACCGGAAAACGCAGCGTGGGACGACCTCCAACGAGGTGGACAGACGACCTGGTGAAGGTCGCTGGGAGTCGTTGGATGAGAGCGACATGTGACCGCTCGTTGTGGAAATCTGAGGGGGAGGCCTTTGTTCAGCAGTGGACATCCTGTGGCTGATATGATGATGAATTATCAGTACATTGAATATACTGGTAAATTGGCTCATTTCCAGAGTCCGCTTTAGATTTTTCCCACATCACAGATAAAGTGCGTCGGAACTACCTTGTACTTCCGTGATGTTTGCTACTACTCGTCTCTAAACAAATTTTTCAAAATTTCTTCCCTTCAGAGAATATTATCTTTACTAACCGCTGAACATACATAACATAACAACAACAAGGAAGAATGAATGAAAGAAATTAAATAAATTACGTCATTGCGACTAAATACATGCTATTAATCACAGGACTATGCGATCGATATACCGAGGATGCTCTCGGTTATGACGTAATTTACAACGACTAATTGCACAACTAAGGTTCGGAAAACTTTGACGAATTGTAGTGCTCAGTAATGCCGTGTGGTGCCGGCTCAGAATGCCACCACCCCATTTCATCCCGTGGGTGTCGTAAAAGTCGACTAAGGGATAAACCGGAGGATGGGCAGCAGCATCCTTCCTATCCATTAACAACTCAACTGCGATCGCCAAACCGTCTGCCAAGCGTGGCGATTATGGCAAGACCCCCCAATGAGCACACAACGCACCATATCGGTTGTTGAGGTGATCTTTATATAAATATACCATCTCCTGACGTCAAATGATGTTGAGGAAAGCTGGACAATAGAAATAAAATTGAACAATAAGTCCCTTCTGAGGGTCATTTAATAAAGATATTAAAACACCTGTTGTTAGAGCTGTTATTTTGGTGCGTGACAAGATTAAACTGTACCGGTAAGCAATAACAATTTAAAAAGTTTGGGTTCTGAGAATGTGAACTCTGATGACGTATTTAGAAGTGTGCTGGGTACAAATGTTGATTGAGATTGAAGGTATTGTATTATATTTCTGCAAAATTTATAAAAAAATGCTCAGCTGGGTTCGGCTTGAAATCAAGATTCAAACGCTGGTGAACTCGGTGACTATTAAGTCATCGAGTAAAGTTATTGGGAGATTAACTCACATGTAGAGATATATTTGTAAGATGCAGCTTGCATGTCCCGATCTTTGCTCGAGCTGGCCCGTTCAAGTCAGTATCTCTAAACATGTCCCAAAATCATTAAATCTTGATCCTGCTCCCTAGCGCTAGAGACTCAGCCAGCGGTGTCTTTAGTTGTGTTGCTTCATCATATCGGCTATTTATAAGTCCACTGCTGAACAAATGCCTCCCCCATTGATTTTAACAACTGTGTCATCATTTTGGGGGTTTTGCCAATACTCACCACGCTTGGCAGACGGGTTGGTGAGCGCAGTATGGCTACCGTTCCTCAGAAGGGACGCTGCTGCCCATCCCTCTGGTTTAGATTCCCTTAGTCGCCTTTTACGACATCCACGGGAGGAGAGGGAGTGGTGCGATATTCTTAATCCGGACACCACACGGACACGTTGTGTTGCTTAGTGTCGAGTATATTTCTGTCAAAAACTCTCCGATTATACAGCGGCAGCTCCTATGAACCATCTCGAAAAGTATATTAGAAGAAAGGTGCAGCTTACGTATTACATCATTTTGTAATTTAAAGTATATAATATTTTGCTAAAATATAATGTAAAGTATATTTTAGCAAAATAATGCAAGAAATCAAAATATATTCAGAAGACTTCATTCATTTTTCTTCATTTCGGCCGAATAAAGTCCACTGCTGGACACAGGCCTCCCTCAAAGATCACCACAACGACTGATAACGGTGTTTTGTGTGCTCGTTAGGGGTTTTGCCATAATCGCCACGCTTGGAAGGCGAGTTGGCGATCGCAGTTGAGTTGTTAATGTTAACGCTGCTGCCCATCCTCCGTCTAATCCCTTAGTCGGCTTTTACGACACCCATCGCCAGTTCAGAATACAACCTCATGAAAATATTAAAATAGACGAGAGGAATAAATCAAATTATCCATTCAAACCTGAATGCTCTTTATCATTTTAAGTTGATGACCTTAACCTCTGACGCAGGTGAAAAATTCGTTTTACCGGTACAAGATAACGATGATAAATGTGAGCGCGCTTGTCGCCTTTAAGAACTTTTGGTGGAAGCTTTATTCAATTTTTCACTGACAGAACATTTCGGAGGTACAGTGAGCGACATAAGTCGCTGAACAATTTTTTCTATTATTTTTTTATTTTAGAAACATTGATGAACGGAGTCAACACCAGATAATAGCAACATATTTGAATATTCTTTTGGTTAAGAAAAAATATGGATATGATGTATAATAAGACGGTAAACGCGATTTGAAAAATTGAAAATGTTCAACGACTTATGTCGCTGACCATACAGATGAAGTAATAACGATCAGATTACAAATATTTGCTAATAGGTAATATATGAGATAATACATAGTATAGGGCGCTCCTAGCCAGCTCTTATTGTCTGGAAAATTATCTGCAAGGTTAAGCAAAATTTGGTGCGGTCAGCCTATGGAGTGAGGGTGAGCACTTAGTTGTATTTGAACGAAGTGTCTCTTTGCTTTCGATGGTAATAGTTGGTCCTGGTTGCTGTAATTAGACGCCAGTCGTTAAGCCGAGTCGGAGGCCTTTGGCTAACCAATACAAATAAATATTTGTATGATATACAAATATTTGTCTCGGGTCTGGGTGTGTGTGCATGTCAGATAAATGCATGTAAACTGTACCCTCCACACAGGAGAAATCCTAGTGTGACACAAATTTGAATATTTAAAAAAATAGAAGGTTATTTTTGAAAGACGAACTAGATAATAATAATAACAAAAATATACTGTACGCAGTTTTTCTTTATTGTAACGTTGCCCTCACAAACGGTTTGTGTCCTGTATCGTGGGTACAACTTAAATACTTAAATCTCACATACACAAACATCCAAACCCAGGCTATTAAAATATTTGTTTCATACGGGAATCGAAATTGCAACACGTAACGCAGAAAGCCAAGTGATTAGCTACTGTGAAAACCGTGTCGCCGTATTCGCATGTAGCACATTCACAATACGTGTAAAACGTACGCGTACGCGTACGCTGCCGTACCTCCAATACATCCCTATGTGCGTACGTATATAAATAGCGAGTAATTGCGAAAATAATAATAGGTACATGCTGTGGTACATGATTGAAGGGACACCGCGGTGGTTATAGCAGATTAGTGTCTGGCACACGCCTCCGCTTAGGCCAGAGTGGAGGAAGACCATCAGAACTTCCCCACGTTAAAAAAATGTATATTTGCAACTCAACCCGGCTTCGTCTTTAGTTTTATATATGTCACAGGGAAATGATGAGAAGAATTATGAATCTCTGTTAGATTTGATTAAATCCCTGAAGTAGATGATCAATTCACAGAAGATGTTAAATAACAAGTCTGAGGGGTATATCCGACTCGGATAATTTTGGCTAGAAGCGAAGCGCAGCGGAACTTCCACCTTGGCCTTCGTGGTCATTATACTTACTTTCTTTAGGGAATTTACCCCACAGACTTGTCATTTTAACATACTCTGTGAATATGTTAAAATGACAAGTCTACTAACTAACTATGGGTTTTCTTATTTGTTGCTCAAAAGATGAATCGTGTAGGAAGATTGCCATAAGTAGTAGTCTGGGATAAATAATCGGTAATAACCTAGATGTAGAACAATCTGGTAGCATTACCTTCGGAAAACTTGGCGCGAGAATCATCACATTACATCACCATCAATCGTTAGTAATAAAAAAAATGAATATCTATAAAATCAAGAACCTTCTAACAACATCAATGGAATTTTCAAGTAATTTATTATGTACGGTATCAAAACTTGTTTCTCAATATTGCAAAATACGGCAAAAGTTGGCGAAACTGAGACGGCCGTCAGATAGCTTGCATGTTTTCACGAGATTGGAGCGAGTAAGGCAACATACTTACTCTCATATAAAGTCCATACTTGAAATATTATGCATACATGTACCTAAGTTAGTATATTAAAAGTATTTACAATCCGAGAATTACTATGTTATTGATATTTTAGTACGAATAAAACATAACACGTTATACAACGATTTAAGGACGTAAATAATACAAAAAACTAATCCAAAACAAACAGTGAACTAAAATCTACCTTAAACCTAAATAAAGAAAAGTGATTCTGTACATTTACACTTATCAGTATTGTGTAGTGCCTCTAGTTTGTGCGTCAATAATTTATACATAGTGTAACGACTTATGGGGCTGCAACACCATTAGAATCCTGTCAAAAGTCACCATAAACACGAACTTTGACAAAGCGCCATCTCTTGAAGACCCGGGGTGTCACTATATTGAATAAACGAGACATACAATCAGTCTTCAATGTAAAACGTTCATCAGTTTTTATAACTTCCTCACTAGTCCATTAAACATTGTGTCATACCAACTTAGTGCTTTTACAGAGGACTCAGCGTTTTTAGCCTACCATTAAAGATACGTTGTATATTGTTTGAGCGTCAGCGCCATCTACTATCAGTAGCCATTAAAATCTGAATCGATTATAGATTTTACAATAGTGGTTCAGTGCCATCTGTCATCAGGCGCGGTCACCTCTTAGCGACATGGCAAAGTGTGCAGCCTGCAGAAAATACGTAACTGTAAAAGGTGTCGCTACATGTTGCAAATGCACAAATAAATATCATTTTGCCTGCGCGCTTCTACCGGAGTCAGCGAAGGTAAGCAGTGACTGGCGGTGCCAGGAGTGCAAGAGAAAGGTGCCAAAAGGCAAAAACACGACCACCTCAGCTAAGGAAATGATTGGTGACGACTCGAGCCCCGGTAGCATGATTTCCAATTTCGAGGATGCCGCAGAAACTGATGGGGGTGAGCAAAGTGGCCAGCTCGGCCAGGACACCGTCCCGGCTTCACAGGTGGACGTGGGTAGGGAAGTTACGTTGTTCCGAACCGAGCTTCGTGAAATGAGGTGCGAGCTGAAGGCCGAGTTGAGGGAGTTCCGCCGCGAAATGGCAGAGTTTCGTCGTGAGATGGCCGACTTTCGTCTGACGCTCTCCACCTGTAATGACCGAATCGATGGTTTGGAGAGCAGACTTGTCACTCTAGAAAGTCAGCAAGTAGGCCACCACTCTGAGGGCATAGTCAGTCAGCTTGAGGATACAGTGGCACAGCTAAGAATTGAGCTCAATAATAGAGATCAGGAGTTATTATCCTCAGATTTGGAGATAACAAACCTCCCGGAGGATACCGGAGAAAGCACGCTTCATGTCGTCGAGCTGGTGGCAAAGAAGCTTGGTGTAACATTGGACGCGCGTGATATTGTATTCGCTGAGCGGGTAGGTCCCAGAGTTGAGCGATTGGTTGAAGCAGGTGATGCAGGCCAAGCCGGTACGATAGGCGAGGCAAGCGCGGCGGGCGAGGCGAGCGCGGCAACCCGCGGGCGACGCCTCGTGGTGCGCCTGGCACGTCGCCAGCTGTGCGACGAGCTGCTTCGGAACGCGCGTCTGCGGCGCGGCGCCACTTCTGTTGATCTTGGCTTTGCTGCGCCTCCACGCCGATTTTACCTCAACGAGAGGCTTACAAGGTCAAATAAATCTTTGTTCTACCGCGTCCGTCAAGCCGCAAGTCGTCTCGGCTGGAAGTATGCATGGACGAAGCGCGGTAGAATACTTGCCAAACAGGGTGACGGTAAGCGAGTTTACAGTGTCCGTTCGGAGGCTGATCTCGAGCGTGTTTTTGGTCGTGAAGCATCAAACGGCAATAGAGACTAAATACCAGGCACAAAGCCGCATTATAAATATTATACACTCACTCTACTGTGTTCTTGTATCCTCTGTCTGTAAGCACTATATATCAGTAAACTATGTTTTCCGCATGTGTGTACTTTGTGTACTTGTAGGTGTTTGTAGAATTATCTGTTATCTGATGTCAGAATGGTCTCTGTCTAAGCAGTTTAATAAGATGACCGCCGCTCAGTCAACTACAAAATCCTATATACACATAATTTACCTATATTTACATATCAACCTAACAATTATCACAAACTTATCCTATACACAACATTATGTAACATACTTATATATTATAACTGCTATCAACATTACAAGATGTATTCACAAAAAATATCATATAAAACTAATATACAAACACAAACTTAAATGCACACTTACATGTTATAATAACAGTCAACAATACAAGCGAGATTTATATACGAAACCGTCATATATAGCTATTATTTACAAGAAATACCCGCAAAAATGAACAATAACAAAAAATTGAAAGTTGGACTTTTCAATGCAGGGTCTCTAGGTTCGTGCCACGAGGAGTTCCTAGTGGCTATGAATGATCTAGCGGTAGACATCATGGCGATTAATGAAACCTGGCTTAGGGAAGGTGAAGAGGGCCGCGCGCCTTCCATCCCTAACTACCGTTTGCGGCACAAGCCACGCCCAGCCCATGTGCGCGGCGGGCGGGGCGGCGGGGTCGGCTTCTACGTGCGCCGAGACGTTCGCGTGCGCACCGCACCGCACCCGCCCGCGCCCAGCGTCGAGCAGATGTGGCTCAAATTAAATGTCAATTCGCACTCACTCATCATCGGCACGGCGTACAGACCGCCTTGGCTAGACGTAAACGTCTTTTTAGATGCGATAACGGACTCTCTCTCCTCGTTCGCTAACGCTGATAGGATCCTTCTGCTTGGCGACTTTAACATCAATGTACTTAATGCTACCGACAATAAGACTAAACTGCTTAACTGTTTTCTGCAGAGCTCTAATCTCGAAAATGTAATAACCGAACCTACTCATTTCACAGACCATAGTGAAACACTTATCGATATTGTTTGTACTGATGCCCGAGTGTGCAGTGTCTCAATATCACACATACCGGAGCTCGGTCACCATGCAATAATATCAGTAGAGGTACATTTTAAAATTGAGAAACCTTCACCTCGTTGGTTAACTTACAGACCGTTGAATGACATACTGCCTGACATTTTCCATAACGACTTAAATAAAATACTATGGGACAATGCTGGAAATCTAGAAAACGTGGACTATATGGTGGAACATTTTAATAATAATATATTAACATTATTTGATTTGCACGCCCCAGTTAAAAGAATATTAATTAAAGAGAAAAGTTATCCCTGGATCACTGAAACAGTGAAAGACATGATAAGGCTACGTGACAAATATCATAGGCGGTTCAAGGTAACTAATTCTAACATTCATTTCAACTCATATAAAGACCTCAAATATATTGTAAGGGGTGCAATTGATAGTGAAAAACGTGCATTTTTTAATACCCATATAAATAAAACTATTAAATCTCCGAAAAAGCTATGGAGTCAACTTAAATCCATTATTGCAATGACTAAAAAACATGAGTATGATTTACCCTACTTTTGCAATAACCCTGAAAGTTTAAATAAACACTTCCTGGAGGTACCAGGCAGCGGCAAAGTTAGCATATCTGATTTGACATATTTTGAATTCCACAGGTTTGGTTCTTGTAGTTTTCACCTAGAGCCAGTAAATGAGACCTTAGTACTGAAGATCATCCATAGCCTTAAGTCAAACGCCTTCGGTTCCGATAGCATCTCATTGGAGATGCTAAAAATGACTCTTCCTCAAAGTCTATCAGTTATAACTTCCATCATAAATAGGTCGATATCCACTTCTACATTTCCTGATCTGTGGAAGACAGCAATAGTCAAGCCTTTGCCAAAAAGAACAAATCCTACTGGTCCTGAAGATCTTCGTCCGATAAGTATACTTCCATGCATTTCCAAAATTTTAGAAAGGGTGGTTAGCAACCAGCTGAGAAAATATATTGAGCAGGTCAAGATTTTACCTGTTCAGCAGTCAGGTTTTCGTTTAGGACATAGTACAGCCACAGCTTTACTTGATGTAGTTGACAATGTTCTGGAGGCTAGGGACCGCGGCATGGGGACAGTATTAACTCTTCTTGATTTTTCCCGTGCTTTTGATTCTATAAATGTATCACTTCTTCTTTCTAAGCTTTCTTACTATGGTTGTGATGTAACAACAGTGCGGTGGTTTCACAGCTATTTGAGCAACCGATCGCAATTTGTCGAGGTGACAAGTGACAAAAATGGTAGCAAGGCAACATCTTCTCTCTCTCACGTGTCCAGGGGAGTACCACAAGGATCTATCCTCGGTCCCCTACTCTTTATCCTGTATAGTTCTGACATCATCAACTCAATAACTAACTGCAAATTCCACATATATGCTGATGACCTCCAGTTATATCTTTCCTTTCATCCCCAAAACTGTATTGAATCTGTACGTAAAATTAATGATGACTTAAATAGAGTTGCAGAATGGGCAAGAAGAAATTCTTTAGTACTTAACCCCAATAAGTCAAAATTTCTAATTATAGGTTCGAAAAAAATCATTGGTAAAATTCGAAATTACAACCCTGATGTTAGGATTGATGGCTATTCAGTAGAACAGGTTCCGGAAGCTCGCAATCTTGGAGTAGTTTTCGACGGTCAATTACAGTTTGAGACTCATGTACTCAATGCTGTACGTAACTGTTTTTACCGGCTAAAACTGCTTTACAGAATTCGTCCCTATATCAGTGTGGATATGCGTATTATGCTTTGTGAATCCCTCATACTATCCAAGCTAAACTACGCTGACACGGTATATGGGACCTGTTTGCTTAGCAGAACTAACAGAGTTATTCAGCGAGTGCAAAATGCATGTGCTCGTTTTTGTTTTAATGTCCCTCCTCGATCACACATTACTCCTTTTTTAAATAATAATAACATGATGAACATGTCGTCACGCAGAAGGCTCCATTTAGCTACCTTACTTTTTGGCGTTGTATTATCTAAAATACCTAAATACCTGTATGACAAGTTTGCTTGGTCGCGAGACTACAACACGCACAAAACAAGGGCCTCTTCCTATCTCTTGGCTACACCAAGGCATGGCACTGCTGCATTCCGTGGCAGTTTTAGATTCGCTGCAACCCGCTGTTGGAACGACCTCCCACCCCCATTTCGTGCTATAAAATCGGTTAATATATTTAATTTAAAATATAAAAAGCATCTCATCGAACAGCAAAAATAAAATATATGAAGTTACCTTAAATACTTATAATGTGATATGATCGAAATCAGCAAAGCAGCGCTCTGCAGCGGTTTTTGTCTACTTTTATCTATTCTGTTCTGTTTGACTTTAGATTGGTACACAGCATGTGAATCGCATCGTATTACATCGTAATTAATTCAGATCCACCTGTGTATAGCCAGCAACATGAACGATTTAAAATTATGTATAATCTTCGCCATAAAATAGTTAGATTGCAGCACACTTGACTCACACTTTTATTTATTATTGATTCATACTAATACTATCAATTTAAACCATGTCCTATATAATCTTTCCTTTTCATTATGTCTATTTGTTTAACGTTTATTTATTCATAGTATGTACATCATCTACTTATTCTGTCTATATGTATATGTAGGGACCGATCAAGGTCTCACAACACGGCCCTAT
Organism: Diloba caeruleocephala; assembly: GCA_947459985.1. NCBI lineage: Eukaryota > Metazoa > Arthropoda > Insecta > Lepidoptera > Noctuidae > Diloba > Diloba caeruleocephala. Next base: position 8,086,712 of record OX381617.1, on the reverse strand, counting down.
CTGAAAACCAGCGCTGTAACGTCCCACCGTTGCAGCATATGCTGAGATAGGGGCCATTTTTAGCCTCGTACAGCATCGATTTGTTTATAAGCATTCGTTTTTTATATTTATAATTCTGTTTCTGTAAGTGTTGTGCGAGTCCGAAATAAATAATATTTCTTTCTTTCTTTCTTTCTAATATTTTTTCCAGACACCTGTATTACTTTCGATGATATTTTTACTATGATCGATATTTTTACTACCTCTTGAACAGAACCCCTTCTTTTAGCATTATCGTAAAATAATCAAGACCTTTTTCCCAGATATGTATGTGAATCGTCATGAGTATTTTTCACAGAAATACAGAAAATATTCTATTGGCACAAATCCGTTACCAATCTATTCGTTTTGTAAACCGAGAAGGGGGAAATTCAGAAGTAAAAGTTGTGTTAAAGTTTATTTTACTCACGTATCGAAAGAGAATGGGCAACATATGAGCACACGTTGGCAATGCGGTCACGGATACACCTGGAGGCGGTGCTAGAAATACCCTTTGATTTTGGAAACGCACGGTCATGATATTGCGTAGGGCACGCTCTTGTGAACTGAGCCTACGAGTAATATCAGCCATTGCTGATCTTGTTAAGACTATTTGGTATTAGACAACAATTTTCGAATTTCATCATAATTCTAGTAGGTATAGATGGTTAATAACCCTTTTTTTATATCCGAGGTTTAATCATTTGACGGCACGGTTAGTGCAGTGGCTGGCACATTCGGCTGCTGCACCGGGTCGGGTAGTTGTTCCGGGTCTGGATGTAGTGTGTGTGGAATTTATTTCTGTAAACGCATCCACCATACAGGGGAACAATGGGTGGGGCAATGTTAGTAAAAATAAAAATTAAGGATTTTTCACTTACACTTACACTTTATACTACTTCATCCACCCTGAGGAAGGGAGGAAAGATGTGCTCTTACCCGATAGACTACCCACGTTCAGGTCTTGGTGGCTTCAGATTCTGAAACTAACTAAGAGACTTATAACCTACATCTTTGGATCTTAGATTAGATCTCCATTGTACATTTTTGTTTAAGTGCAGGATCATATGGTAAGTGAAATTAATGTCAAATGGATCACTTGACTTTGAATACACTGGAACCCAATATTGTTTACTTTTGTATGCGGTTTTTACAAAATACATAAACATTTCTCTGTACTCTCAAAGCCAAGGCAAGTATGTAAAAAATCTCTATCTATCTCTGTATAAAAAAACATGGTTAGGTAGTCAATAATTCTTTGTTTTCATTGACTGATAATTTCACTTTCTCTTCGCTTAATGTTGACCACCACATTTTTTATTTTAGCGGATTTGAACTCGTTTATATATAATAAATACTGTAAATAGTCCTGAAAGGTCATAAATATCGAAATGTTATTATAAATATACTGCAAGGCTTGATTTATTGATTGCAATTTCATATGCGCATGATATGGCATATTCCTTTACTAAACAATCAATTGAGCGCATGCAACTCAGTACAAGTGACAGGGTTGAAATTTATTTGTTTCAGGACACCGACTCTATTATATTATTATGCAAACAAATTTAATCACAATTTCTAAACGTTTTTAAAAATGTAAATCATCGTCCAAGTATTTTGTCCTCAACCACAAAAACATTTCCGTGACTTTAAATTCCGTGTGGTATCCGGACTAAGAGCACCACTCCATCTCCCCCCGTGGAGGTCGTAAAAGTCGACTAAGAGATTCTTAACCAAAGGGATAGGCAGCAGTGTCCCTTTTGCTGAACAGTAGCAATTCTGCGCTCACCAACTCGCTTGCCAAGCGTGGTGAGTATCGGCAAATTCTCCTCAAAATAACAACACCTGTAAGTACCGGCCTCCAGTTCCCGGTAGCCCCGCTATTCCTGGTTATGTTAGCGGCCATAATAACGGCGGGGCAGGGGGTGCTAAGAATCTCCGGATGGGATTTCATTATTTGGCTACTCACAGTTACACTGTTTGTGCACCCACCATGTATGGTCTCAGCATCACTCTAAGATCGCCTGATAGAAAATGTCTAATGGAATTAAGTCCGCCTCTATACAGTTTAATGCATAAAGTATTAAATCAATAAATGAAGTGCTTTACTCAAATTTACCCTGAAATTTTACTATTATCGCGCCCAAATAAATTTCAGTTCCAAACAAGAACGTTCTTAATATAAATTCGTATGTTACAATATCACGCCTTATTTTCGCACTTGACAAAGCAATGCCTGATTCTGTACACGTAATACAGTCTCGTTTATATTGACATTTCATATTTATCCTAAGCCTAGCATATCTTTCTTGGTAACACTTAGTTTTATGGTGAAAATTTATAACGCTTCTTTTCCTATGGGGTTTTTATTCACCGTAAACTTTGTCACATTTGTTTTACATCATATTTATCCGTTCCTTTTTACAGATCATTTGGTGGAATTTAATGGCAGGTAAAGTTTGCTACCAAGAGGTTCAAATCACTTTTATAAAGACAAATGAAGTGCGAAAATGTGTGTCGGTATTCAGGTCTATTTGTATAGGTTAAGAGCTCGGCAGACATTGTTTGAGGTTAAAGGCTGATTTATGAGGGTCACAAAAATGCCAAGAGCGATATGAATGAGTGCGATTGAGAATATTTTCTAGGTTTAGTAGTTGAAAAGGTCAACTTGCATGGTTTAGCTAGAATTTGGAATAAGTATCTTAGTGGACTCTTGTACCTCATTAAATTAATTAATTGTAAATGTTATTTTAAGCTTGAATTGACTCTAGCTATATCAAGGACATGAATTTATATCTTTTACATAGTAGCAGTCTAATTCACAATCGCAATCTCAACTTCTGAACAAATGAATTGTACTAAAATGTTATAAAACCCCAATTGCATGGTTAAATAAAAGCCTAGTCCTAGACCATCAGTAGATAGTTCACTGTGGATTTCAGACTATAAGTTGTAAACACTCGGGCTTTCTGCCAATTTACTTGACTACGTGCTTCGGTACGAATTAGTACTATTTATGGGTGAAAGCGAGCTTTAAGGATTGTATTAAAATAAAACCTCTTTGCGTAAAAACTTCTTGCTAATAGAATGTTAAACACGGTTTGTAGGCGTCAGATAATTGCATGAATACTGGACAGTTTACATTATTTGAGGTCTCAAATAAAGTTTAAACTAAGTAGGTTAAACAAAACATCCATGTTAACACCGAAACTAAAGAATAGAACAATAGATCCTTTTATGTAAAATTTTCGCCACCCATTTTTTATTTCAGCCACCATCACAACTTTTTCTTCGTCTTCTTCGCTCTGGTCCCCAATTACTTGGGATTACAAATTATAAATTGACGCCAGTCAAACTTCAATGTTGCTAAATATATTAATATTAAAATAGCTAACACACAAATTGTGCACTCGTGCGATCTATTTGTGCCTATTTAATGGCCACACGAGAAGATTTTGAAAATAAACAGTCATTAGTAATACGCCATACAACCATGGTTTAAATCGAATGCGAAAACGGTCTTATAATAAGTGACATATAAATGTTATACCAGTCCACTATTCATTACTAAGGTGCATTAGTAATGAATAGTGGACTGGTACAATTTTAATCGTCATCAAATTATTTTAAGCGTAAATGACTCCGGAAGATATGGACCCACTATTATAAACGCATGAGCAGATTCATTACCACTTGCGAGTTTAGGTCTTGAAAATAAATGCTACCGTACATCTTACTGCTATATGTTAAATGATCATGGGTCTTGCCAAAAACCTCTAATAACTCAGAGAATATTAATGTGAGAGAAAAGAAGAAGATGTACTCAGTTTTCTTATTGCTCTATTTCATTGTCATTATTAATACTGAGCAAGTGAATTTGACTTACGTTAATCGAAAAGAGAACATCAATAAGTAATAAAACAGAAACATTTTTTTCTATAATCGAATGCGTTGCCTTCGATATTTTAAAGAGGTTTATCAACAAAACAGCTCATCAATCAATGTCCAATCCGAGTCTTACGCTCGCAGCTCCTGTCTTAATCCTTGCCCTGTTTCAGTAATTCGTTCAAGCTTTAACACCTGGTCGCTGTTTTGGTAACATTAGCAAGTAATGGCCGATATGCCTTTCTTTTCTAGAATATATACATTTCTGTTCTGTTCCACCATACTTTATTATGCATTGAATATCATTCAAATTATAGTTAATATGAAAACATATGCAAAACATGTACTGTGGATTTGGGTAACTTTGATTTTCAGGCTGACTTTTGTTGTAACTTCCTATTTATATTAAATTGCGAATTGCGTAGATGCATCCCAGAAAAAAGCTACCAAGTTGCTATCCGCAATTCGCGATTCAATATTGAAAACAAAGTTTCGGCCAACGTCACCCCACGAATCGAAATGACCCGGTCTACCGGTACCTCATCATCATCCTCGTAATTATCAGCCAAAGCTCGTCCACTGCTGAATAAAGGCCTTCCCCTACAGATTTCCACATTTGTGTTTATTTATTTATTTGTTAGAGACATCTTATTGCTTACAGCTAGATCCATGCGCAATAAAGACAAAATAATTATGAATACAATTTATCAAAACTTATCTAAGACACAAGTGTATAGAGTATATGTATGCAGGTAGGTAAACAGTAAACAGTAAACAGGTAGTGTAAAGTCAATTAAAGTAAGAAAGTGTAAAGTTGACAAAAATGCAGGAGTGTAAAATTAATTAATAAAACTGATAAAATACTTTGAAGTTTAATAATAATAAAATTGATGTCAGAAAATAATAATTAAACAATAAAAAAACATATGTATGCATTCTATTATTATGTAATACTACTAGCGATGGTCAACGTCTCGATGTAACGCCCAGCTATACACCACACGAAAACCTGTACCTGCCCGTAATCTGTTTATGGAAATGATCTAATAAAATAAAATAAACCACTATTGTTGTGTAAACACTTTGAATTATCCTGTTGTTGGCCCGTCCATCTTAAGTATATAAAGAGACTGTGACAATTGCCGAAAAATACCTCCCCCTTATAAAATTGGAAACGTAATTTTGTCTGTCTGTCTTTAGGACTCAAACCAATTATGATGAAATAAGGCTGAGATGTAACTGAATCCACGGAAGCATTTTTGAAGCCTGGAACGGTTTTAATTTACTATGCGAGCACGGCTATGTTGTTTTTGTTTAAAAGTCCTCATAACCTATATTTCTCAGCTTCTTTTGCTGATAATAAACAAGGGAAATAATCCAATATGCAACAAAATTTAATAAAATGGCAGCCAAGATATCTCAATAGCTATGGATTGTCAACAAGTCTGTTAGAACAAGATCTTGGCATTGGCTTAGCATAAAACCCTCAGTACTAGGCGAGCGAAAATTTTCGTATGTCATATTTGCGACAAAGGAAGTTAAGTATAGCCACTTATTGATATTTTCGCGTTATATCGCGTCTTGATTGAGTTATCGCTCGCGTGGGACGATGGGTAAACGCCGTGACTTGGACTCGACTTTGACGCTTAGAAAATCGTTTTCTAGGTTAAGATATAAAAATATTTGTTCATAGCTTATTGCTTCAGTTCTATGTTGGAAAAGGAATCTTGGGTGTACGTAGGAACAGGATTCATGTTTTAGCTTTATCTTACAATAAAATGGATTTGATATTAATATAAATACTTATTAGGTATGTAATACTTCTTATGATTCCTCTTATGAATAGACTTCCTTCTGTCTACCGTGTGTAGCGGTGTCGTTAAAACGACTAAGGTTTGATATCAAGAGGATGAAAACAGTATTCTCCCTCCGATCTGCGACGACATGGTTGGTGCAGTGGCTGATACAGTCGGCTGCTGCGCACCGGGTCGTGGGTTCGATTCCCGCACGGATCAAATATTTGTACGATCTGCAGGTAGTTGTTCCGGGTCAGGGTGTATTGTGTGTGGAATTTGTGGTTGTAAACGCACCCACGACACAGGTTCTCCTGTCCTCCTCCTAGTGTGGGCAAAGTTTTGAAAAAAAAAAACAAAGTTAGCCTAGAGCCCGTTCTGACTTTTCGGATTCATGTACGGATCAGAACTAGATTATCACTCGCATTAACGGTGAAGGAAAAACATGGTGAGAAAACCTGCACACCAGAGAAAGCAATTTTTTTTTAAATGGTCGCAATTGTGTATGTAGGCCGCTAATCCGCGCCAGGCAAGCGTGGTGGCACAAAAGGCCACCCAGCAGTGGGACAGTAATAGGCTGATTATATTATCCTACAATTTACATATATCGTTAAAAATGGCGACTTAGAACACCCTGACTTACGAAATATAATTTATGCCAATGTACATTTAAAAAATGCTCACTACTGAATATGTTTTATTTACATGGTCTTCTCTTAATGAACAGTCGTCGGTGATATTGCTATTAGACACGTATTGGCAATAATATTAACAGATTACAGATCGAGAAATCTATGTCGTAGAATTTCTATAGCCAAAGGACAAACTCTGCTGAACAAAGGCCTCCCCTATAGATCCTCAATGACCGGTTACACGCCGTTTATCGTAATTTTAGGGAAAACTTGCCAGTACTCACCACGCTTGGCAGCCGGGTTGGTGAGCGCAAAGTGGCTGCTGTTCCACACAAAGGACGCTACTGCCAATACCTCTAGTTTCGAGGCCCTTAGGCGCCTTTTACAATATCTACGGAAGGAGATGGAGTGGTGCTTTATTCTTAATCCGAACATCACACGCCTGTGGCTTCGTAAAACTAAAACAATCTAAATAACCGTCTCTACCTTTATACTCTCTTAACGGCATTCATCACGTGTGTTTTGCTTTATACACTTTTTTACTTAGGTCCTTTATCTTGGTGACACTTGATACAAAAAAGCTGCAAAAAGGAACTGTTCCTTTTTTCACATTGACAAAGTGCTAAAATCCGAGCAAGGTGAGTCATTTGCATTGCGCTCTCATCAATCGTTCCAGTATTTTCAGATAAGCTCGACTATTTTTCATTTTTAAGTTTCCTGGTTTCATTTCCTTGTACTCTATCCCGAATTGCCTATATCGTGTATAAAAAAATACAGTTATATTTTTTTATGCTGAAATAAGAATACGACATACCTTGGAATGGGCTGAGGTATTGGCAGTTTTGGAAGGAGAGTTGGACCAAGCCACTATCGACGCGATTTTTCGCGTCCGTTCGCTGTCGGAACAAGCAGTGTCCCAGCGAGGTGGGGTGGCGTTGGCTAACAGCCTTGATATAGTCAACGCCTTTATCTCTGTCCTGTGAGGCGCGCTTAGGGGGGCGCTATTCTATCATCAGTGCCCCTCTGTCTGCAGTCGTCTGTCTGTCTGTCGCTACGTGGGCAGGCACGATAGCGTAAAATGGAGGGAGATTACGTGCGGAGTTTCACAGGGGTCAGTTCTCGGCCCCGCCCGGCCGACTTTGGGACCAAAGTAAAAGAAAAAACTAACTAATATAGTCTGAAATAACTCTTACACGATTTTACCCTATCCAGGATGTCCCTAGATATTTTATAAATACTTACTTTTATGGTCGCTCTTTATCGAAGAGAAAATACGACTAAAAATTTTCCAAGCACTTAGCGCGACGATTTCATGAAGGGTATTTATTGTTTAACCTTACTTTATATAATAGTTAACGTTTTTATTTAGAGAAGAAATAAGTTTTGCAACAGCTTTTAACCCGGCACCGTATATTGTTTCACAATTCACTTAAGTTTGACATTATTTTTATTAAGTATCTTTACATTATAAAACACTTTTAGAAGGATTACATCGCGTATATTGTAGTGCGTAAGTGTTTGTTTTTCCTGACGTTTTGTTTCATAATGAGTAGTAATTGCGAAAACCTAACACATTACTAAGTATCTACAGTCCCAGTGTAGCTCCTAGTAATGTATGGGCTACCCGATCTGATCCCGTGGGTCTCGTAGAAGGTGGAGGAGACGGGGTAATAACCGCCCCGGCGCCTAATTCTCATACGCCTGAAACCCCTGCCGTTACTATAAGGCGGGGAACCTCTGGGTTCGCGGGTGCGTAGATCTGCGCAGAATCTGCGTGCCCACACTGTGCGACCCAAGAAAAGACGGTGGCACGCATGTGGTCACGCGCTGCCGTGGGACGCTTTGGGGGATCCTTTACAATCCCCCGGGGGGGGGGGGGGGTTTACAGGTTTACAGTCACCCTCTCAGAGATGTGCTTATAGGCGTGGCACCAGTGAGCGGCTATAGTGTGTCATACGAGGACCTGGAGCGTTCCTTAGGTGCTGAAGATGACCGCTCCATTGGTTTAAGCCGGTAGGAGTCCGGCATACGCCCTTCCCCGGTGCGAAGGAAGTTCATAAAGAATTTCCACTGGGCACCAATAAAAAAGGGTCTTGTAGAAGGTGACTAAGGGAGTTTGGAACCCGGTGCTTACCATTAAGCACATCGGTTACCCGCATGTGACGGGTAAACCACCAAACACTAACATACCCAAGGAGGGTTCGTGTTAGGCAGGCGACCAACTGGATCACCTTTCGCCAAAACCTTTAAAATCTGACGGGTACATATTGCGTTGGCCCCAAGTAACTTGGGAAAGATCTTAGGAGGTAAATCTATAGGTTGCAATGATGTATTTTAGCAACAACAAAAAAACATAGCGTCAACCTTTATTTTATATAAAATTAGTTCAAATGATTTATCGTTTGCATGAAACCTGACCTGACCATCATGTGACCTGGCAAGCGCGCATATGGTGCATGTTCTGCGTAAAAAATTCGCTGGCACTCTGTATAAATGGGTAGGTTTTGGGATTTTAGGAACTATGCGTTCGCACCAAACTCGAGTTTCCCCGCTCTTTCTCATAGGTACTTGAAATATTAAAATATTTTAAGGTCGGAAGTGTAGGTCACCATCTTCGAGCGCCGCGATGAAATCACGGCGCTGCTCCGCCCAAGCTAGGCACTCCTGCAGTGGATGGGAATAACCCCTGTGTTCGTAGAGAGCGGGTGTTCGTTTTTCAACAGTAGAAGTTTCCCACTCTTTCATTGTAGCAGTGGTTTATGAGATGTTACTGATATTTGAGATTGGCCCACTTGTCAATTTAATAAAGTAAACAAAGTCTCGTAGTCTTCAATGCATGGCAGAACCCTTAATACAATAGAGCGGTACAACGGCAGCGTAGGCACTCGCCACATAACCCTTTGTCGATGTTCCGCCATGTAAATGCATGCCCATTCTCAACTCGCGAACTTGTAGTACATATTCAGCTTGCTGTGTAAAAGTATCAGAGACTTCTTCACAACTTTAGGGAACCAATTTTGAAAACTAAAGTTTTTGATTAATTAAATCGAAAGACAAGAATCCACCTATGTAGGCATAGCCACGTGCAAAGGTTAGTGATAGTTTCAAAGTCACAAACTGCTACTGCTATATTATATAACACACATTTTTATAACTTACTTGCTACATTTTATCCATTTCTTAACTTAACCAAGCTCAGGTGTTGTCTCAGTAAAAGTATTAAGTTAATAATTTCTAGACTTTTTAAGTCTCTCAAGGCGCGTTACCAGTTCTATAAAATGTAAATATTAGGTACTAAGTAAGCGAGTTTTATACTGTTCTAAGTATTTCCAGCGGGTTATGAAAACATTTTACTGGGTTAGGTTTTATTTTTCAACACCTCACTCTAAATAATTTATTGGGAGGTGAAAATTGTATTGTCAACAAGCTTCGCATTTTTGGATAAACTTTTGATAAAATATAGTTTATACCTATAGATTACAGGAAAACCTATCAGATGTCTATGGTCTTAAAATTACATTACTTATGTTTACTAAACTTACGTTTGCAGTTGGAATGTATAGGAGAACATGTTTTTCAACTACGATGTTAAGTTTGTTTTTAGGATAAGTTATTGATTGGTACAAGAACCAATTCAACAATAGACAATTTATTTAGAATTTCTCTCTACAATCTGGTACCATACATCCTTTTTTTTAGTTAAGACAAACAATTTGGGTCGGATTAAAAAATAAAACAATTTGGATAATATTATCTAACATGTTATACGATAAGTATATATTCATCGTACGGGAAACCTCTCCACGCGAATTCAACTCGCACTTGTCCAGTTTTTTAAGCCTCTTTTGCCTATTTTTGTTTTGTTTATAGTTATTCAAAGTAGTGCCCCACGCACAAATCCAGAGTCAAGGGAACTCAAAATCGCCGTATACTTTCAGTATAAATAACGTTTGTGAAAAATAACGAGGCAAAAACCAGACCTTTTAAAAATGTAAAGTACCGTGAATACAGAATGAGGGGTTTCGTTAAAGGAATCATAATGATAATATTTTAAAAAAATACAGCTTTCATTTTCAATCGTTCCAGTTTCAAGGAATTTTTTTACTAAAAGATTTCATTAAAAATGTGATCATAATTATTGTGGTTGTTTTATTAGTATAATTCGAAATAATTTAACTGAATGTGGCAATTAATTTCCGAATATTTTCTCAGTCCACTACAATTTTCACAGAACGGCTTATTCTACTAGGACATCTCGTCTTGCTGTTCGTTAACTCCAAGGCTGTTAAGCGAATAAGCCTGATTTTGAGCTATGGTCAAAAACGTGAGATTTACGGGCGAATACTCAAACGCCATTTAACGTTAAGTCCCCGCTTAAACAATTTGAGGCGCCCGGTTTTGTATCAAAAACCGGTTTCTCGAATAGTTAAAGCGAGGACTTAACGTTAAATGGCGTTTGAGTATTCGGCCGTTAATGTCTCTAGAAATTGATTAGACATACAGCTTTATTTAATAGACCAAATTATTTGTTTGCCTTTAAGCTTTCAATATATGGGTTTAATTGAGTGGTAAGTGAAATAATATTTATTTAAATTTAGTTTTTGTGTTTTGGTCACGTTTATCTATTCCGTGATAGGATGTCTTACGATACTAAAAAAAGGCTGGCTGAAATGCAGCCATATTGTAGAGTTGTAATTCAATCGTAACCGCCATACATTTACTTTTGAGTCACAGTTTAATGCAATTTCAAAACTAAATAACAGTTTAATCATTTAACCTTTTTTATTGTAAATTAATTGAAACTTAATTAACTGTACTTGTGAAAAAACCTTATTTGCCTTTAACTGTCTATGTTGTTGTTTTGAAATACTATTATTAAACAAATTTTTCTTCTAAAATACAGTTCTTGAATATTCCGTGCACAATAACTGTCTTTCAGTTTTGGAATTACTGGTTAACTTAGCAATATGCTATGAAGTCAAATGGACCATTAACTGTTAGATTTTGATTTAATTGACAATCTGTTTGTGCTTTTAGTTTGTGTATGTAAAGCGACAGTTAGGTGATTAACGGAATAATAAGGTAATAAAAAAAACTACGGGTTGCACTCCGGGAGTGCCGGCAGAAATGAAAACTTATTTTGGCGCGTTAGACATTTTTAGATGGGTACTAGGGTTAATGCGATCCCGACAGCGAAACGCCAAACTAAACGTTTAGTGTCTCGTAACGGTGTAGAGAGTCCAGAGATTTTATCTCATCTAAAAATATGCGTACCGCGCTAAAAGAAAACATGCTCACAAGACATATGTTTTGCAAATCGCAAAACATATACCATAATTTGTAGCTGCCAGGGGATTTTTTCTTGTATACCTTGGTGAAAGTTGACAACATTGACGACGCAGTGGGTAGTTTTCTTTACTATTTAACACGTTTGGTTGGCATTCACCATTGCATATCTCCATTGCTGTTTCACGTATGTGGGCTGCGAGGGAATATCGGGATGATAGCATATAGCGTTGAAATATCACTTAACCATTATTTGTATTGTATTTGTTTATATTTTATCTGAAACAATGGCAACAATCCGTGTGGTGTCCGGATTAAGAATATAACACCACTCCATCTCCTCCCGTGGATGTCGTAAAAGGCGACTAAGGGAATCTAAACCAGAGGGATGAGCAGCAACGTCCCTCCTGTAAAACGGTAGCCCTACTGCGCTCACCAACCCGCCTGCCAAGCGTGGTGAGTATTGGCAAATACCCCCCAAAATGATGACACAGTTGTGAAAATCTATGGGGGAGGCCTTTGTTCAGCAGTGGACGAATAAATGGCCGATATGATGATGATATACGATGAATGGCAACTAAAAAGCGGTCACTGTCTATTAGAACTGTAAAAGTTCCAAAGTCAGTTTGGCTTACCAACAGCTAGCCAGCTAATATTGATTAACGGATTTGTAGAGAGGCAATTGAAGCAAATTTTCTTTTAGATGGTATAAATTCCAATGCGCCTTGTTTTACTATAAATCATTAAAATTCTTGTAAAGTGATGTAACGGCCTAATAGTATTGTAGTTTCAAATAAACGTTCTCTAAGATTGAAATATGGATGTTTTGTTTTTAGTAGACAGATAACAGATTGTAGCCTTATTCTAGTGTTAAAAAGTGACATAACTGTATTTAAGTATTGGACGACCTTAAAAATGATGTAATTAGCCGTGTGCATAGGATGAAGATCATGTATTTTAAATAAAGATAGAAAAATATGACCAAGACCGATAGATAGAGAAAAAGTTGCTCTTTTACGTACCTGAAATTTGACAAAATGTCACTTAACGGCCTTTTAGTAAACGGACGGCAGCATAATAAATATAACGTGAATTGTTTTAGTTGGTTCTCGTTTATCAAACATATAGTCAGAATGAAATAAAGAGATTCACGAGGGCATGCTCCGATTCGTAAACGGGTCACATTGAACTCCATCCTTTATGATACTCTCCACAAATCTTGTCTAGGGAAAGCCACAAACCTCAACAGTGAGGAGCCGACGCGAGAAGAACATCAAGAATAGTCAGAACAAAATAATGCTGAAATATCAATCCAATATTGATACTCACTTTCACTCTATCTAACGTAAAATGAGCCTGTTTGTCCTTCAGTCAACAGATTTCTACCAACAACTCGAACGACTAAAACGGTATTAAAAAAAAACCTAATAGTCTTCAGGACAATTTCACCAAAACCCAAATGCAAAAGAATTTAAATGCAATGCTAAAACGCAATTTAAATTCACTACATGGAAGTTTATAATGACGGAACATGGAATATTTTGCAAACAGCAACCTTTTTCATGTAATACTCTTAACAGCGATAGCGCCCTAGTATTCGTGTTTCATTCATTTATTTTTTCTTACGGCGAAATCATGCTTTTATGTAAACCGATAAAAAGCAGTTGTAGCTGGTAAATAACTCTGAAAGAGGACTTGCACTTGCAAAAAGCAACCAAATGTGACTTTATAAAGTTGACGTTGGATTCTAAGCCTTATTTTCTGCAGATTAAAGTTTAGACCACGCAATAAATATAATCTGTTGGTTAAATTAAATTTCCTAGATGTATACAGAGGGTGTACAAATAAGTTTCACAACATGTTATACAAACCACAATGGTATTCTTTTTAATAGTTGAAAAAAATGTCGCCTGTGTGAAATACCATTTTGCTATAAAATTACATGGTGCTGGAAGGAAATTGCATCTCCGCGATTAACACGGGCTTTTGAGGAAAACTGCAGAGGAAATATTTATTTCTTGCAATTTATCAAATGCCAGCTTGAGTTTTTCTTACGTTTTATTCTCATCCGTGAGGTCACAGAGAAGCGATTCATTTTCATACAAGTGTTAGTTTTGATACATTTTATTGTGAGTTTCTAACTATATCATATTTTCGTGCATTTCTGTGTCAATATTTTTGTGGTTTATTACAAACATTAAAAAACATATTGTATTATTCTCTTAGCTAAAGATAATTTTGTGTAGCAACCGCTAACGGGATAAGTTAGCGGTTGTGGCATGAACACAACCTATTTCACTTAATCGCTTATAACATCTCGTAGGGTATGTGTAGACGACTTTTTAGCCTAGTGTACCTTCATTTTAGTAAGTAGGTACAGTTTTTTCTATACAAAGCAGATTTAATTAGAGTTCTGGTAGTCAGTAGCAGAAGAAGTTTATTTTTCAAATACACCAATTACAACTAGTTTAATAATAAATAGTGTATATATAATTAGTTTAATGTGTATATCAATATACTTAAATTAAACATAGTCTGAAAAAAAAATTACACCTTGTTAGTGTTATGAAGAAGAGCCGGTAAGAAATGGCATGTAACCGGTTGTTGTGGAAATTATGGGCGTACGTGCGAACGTCCTTGCTGACATGATGATGATGATCTCACACCTTGGTATACACTATTCTATCGTAACATATTTAAAAAAAGAAAAAAGGAATAATAGAATAAAAAAACTATTTTCACAATTCAATGGTTTATTTTTCTTAATCATGAGATTGTAAAATTCTTTCACGTATTCTAAAGAGTATCCGTGGAGTCATCGTAATTTTTGGCTCTTTTCCATTCCTATGGAATTGTGAAAATACTTTTACTGGTGCTACTATGGTTACACCATGCAACTACTTAATCCTTTATTTTCCGTTAGTCCTTAGTCCGTTGTTTTCTTCCAAGCATATCCATCTAAAAGTTGTCTGGAAGAGATCACCGTGGGTGATAAAACCACCCATTGGGCATGAGCTACAACAGCTGCCCAGTAACCAATGCTTTCTTTGACTTTGTTGTCTGGTTTACAATGTTTGTGTATAAATTTATTAATAAAAGCATTGGTGAAAATATTAATGTAAGAAGTCTGCATACTAACAAGTGTCTTCTTATCACTGCAATGTTTGTAAAATCAACGAACGATCACAACCTTACGAGATAGTTCATAGTATTTGTTTGGGAATTAGAACATTTGATCTTCATTTCTGGTTGAATTATTTTTCGGTATTATCAACCAGTATTTATATTGAAAGGTTTAAGAATGCTTGTTTTGGAGGAATATTGATTACACTGTAAGTTTTATAACGTCATGTAGATACATGATTTAAATAATAAATTAAAACAATTTGGCGGCACGGTTGGTGCAGTGGCTGATACAGTCGGCTGCTGAGCTCCGAGTCGTGGGTTCGATTCCCACACGGAACAAATATTTGTATGATCTGCAGGTAGTTGTTTCGGGTCTGGGTGTATTGTATGTGGAATTCATGTCTGTAAGACGCACCCACGACACAGGAGAAATCCTAGAGTGGGGCAACGTATTCTTAATTTTAAAAAAAAAGGACACGACGAAACTATAGTCGATTAGACATTACTGAGCTTAACAGACAAAAGTCAACAAGTTTCATAAAAGGCTTATCACAAGAAATTTGCCTAATCATTTCATCACCACCATCATTATCAGAACATCTCCTCAATATATCCGCAACATATCAAGATCGGTATCAAACAGGAGCATCTTCGTTAAAGTATCGCAATATCTGGAACACAGTTATGTACAACACGTCAGCGCGCTTGCTGGTATAGAAAAGCATCTAGTGCAGCATCAGCACCTTCTATACAAACAGAACTGACCACGATATTCATAGAAATACATCTGGAACCTTTAGGTGCAGCCTGCACCTAAAGGTTCCAGATGTATTTGTCAGCGCACTCACTAGTATAGACACTCACAGTGCAGCCTCACGCCCGTCCGGTATATTTGCTGGTAAATTTAAGATTGTCGAGACTTGACGAGCGCAGTGTTACCATACGTCCACATATACCCACACAGGACTTGTCCTGGGTAGCATTACATCCTGTATACATAAAACAGGCTAGCGACTACGATCTGGTTGATCTAAGTTTTAACAACAAAAACATTTTGAAATGTTTCGTGTTTCGTGAATATCAGAACGATCTAACTACAGAAATAGATAGATCATTTTCATTTCATTCTTTCCAGCCAAAAGTTCACTACTGAACAAAGGCCACCCCCGAAATGACCGTTTACATGCCGTGTGTCGTCATTTCGGGGGAAAATTTGCCAGTACTCACCACGCTAAATATTATATATATATTATATATATAAAATTTAATTTATCACAAATAAAAGTTCAGAGATGTTAATGGACGAATCCATTCAATTCTTTATTTACAATGAAATTATAAATAGCACGATGATTAAACTAAACGACTTTTTTAAGAAATAAAGTGTTTCTCTTTTCATAGCTAAACACCCCATTAACGTTTATACTAGTAATTTATTGTGAAGATTTTTGACTCGTAAAATATTCTTGCAATTAATTACCCTTGAAAGCGTCAGAGAAAAAGTATACAGGTTGTAAAGAGCAAGAAATAAACGTGATATTATCATCAGTCATATCAGTCATTTATATGTCTACTGCTGAACAAAGGCCTCCCGCAAAAGATTTCCACAATTGTGTCATCATTTTGGGGGGTATTTTTTTATTTTACACCATTAGAATAAATATAATATTTTATATCAATATAATAATAAAATAGAATCTTAAGACATGAATAAAATAGTAATGTCTTAAGATCTTGAGAAAATTTAACGAAAATACGAGCCGGCACGGTTAGTCATGAGGCACTCCACTCGGCGAACTTCTTATGTGAAATCCAGTCCGTACTGGTTCACATAGTAATGTCTTAGGTATTCACGATTATTACTCATTATAATAAAATGATATTAAACGAATTATATCGCACAGATTATAGATTTTTATTTTTCTTTACGTTTCGAACACTTCACACGGCATTAGTGGTTGCAGGATGCTTAAGGTGACAGGCGTCGCTACAAATTTTAAAACAGTTATTTTATTTTATCTGCCGTACAATTCTGATCAAAAAACATCGTTAAGTTCAAATTTGCTGAAAAATCTCATATATCAACACCGTATGATATATATGATACCGATACCCATAATAAAAACAGTAAAATTGAGATTTTGTCCAGAGAACTTCAAAACAAACAGTCAGAAACTAGTTATGAATAAAGTACAAATATTAATAATAGGCAGAGCCACCGCAAAATTTAATGAATATACAAAAAGACAAAGATTTTCATAACCATTCAAAAACTGTATGTATTAAAAGCTTCATCATTAATATAATCAGCTTTAAGCAGCAAATTATCGACGACTTGATGTAGTCTTTTGCCGAAAGAATACATTGTTGTAGTCCCAACAATCGAAAGCGGTTTTGATATAAATAATAAACGACATCCTGTATAGGCATCGTTTTATGCAAATTCACTTCACTGGAAAAAAGATTATTCTGCATAATTTATAAAACTAAATAATGAAAAATTTAATTAAACCTTTTACCATAAAAGTAGCCAGCATATTTTAATAAAGCATATATATTTATTTTTATGATGCTTCAATGCGGTACATAACGGAACATTGTTCTTGAACTTTTTTAATAGCATAAATCGTGAGTCTTTCATGAATGGAGATTGGACACTGGGTTTTTTGAAAAATGTTTCAATAGGTTTGTAGGTATACTTGATTAATGGTGCTTCCTGTAATAATATATAAGGAACAACTAAATATTAAAAACATATTGTTTTAAGGGTTCCGAAAGTCCAAAGAAAAAACGGCCGGTACCCTTATAGGATAACTCGTGTGTCTGTCTGTCCGTTGTCATAGCCAATTTGCTCCGAATCTACTGGAGCGATTTAGTTAAAATTTGGTACACGTATGGAATTCTGTGACCCAAACGCGTGCGTGTAACGTAAATAAAGTTAAAAGGAAAACCTATAAGAAGTCTATGGTATTAAAATAATATGGTAAATCTTTCAATATTGTGCGTACAAACTTGCGTTTGCGGTTGGAATGTATGGGAAAACACGTTTATCAACTACGATGTTAAGTTTGTTCTTAGTATAAGTTATTGGTACCAGATCGAATTCAACAATAGACAACTGAATCAGCAATTTTGGAACCCTCTCCACGCGAGTTCGACTCGCACTTGTCTTGTGAGAGAGAGAGAGAGAGTATGTGGTCACGTACCGCGCGCAGCACAGCGCACAGCGAAGCTTCGGGGTAATCCTTTACAATTCCCCCGAGAGGTGCCTGCGAGGGTGGCCTCTTTACAGTCGCCTTCCCCCACTAGAGGTGACCGCTCTACAGTCATCCCTCCGAGATGTGCCTAAAGGCGCGGCACCAATGGGTGCCTCTGGATGGAGATTATTCGAGTTCCTGAAGCCTCCCTACGGTACCGAAGATGATTACTCCGGTGGTTTTAGGCGGTAGGAGTCTGGCATGCCCCTTCACCCTTTACTGAAGCGGAGGAAGTACATGAGGTATTTGCAGCGGATCAATAAAAAAAAGAGCTCCAAAGAGCGGCAGGACGGCCTCCACGACGCGCTTGGTCGCGTACTGCATCCGCGGGCGGTGACGGCACTTTCCAAGTGCGCGCCGCCGAGCTAGCCGCAGCAGCCTGTCCAACGCCCCTGGAGGCGCGTCTTCGCCGCTCTAGCGGAGAGAGCGTGTCTGATCGTAGTACCACGCATCCATCTCCGCCAGGATATCGAAAGGTGGAAAACGCGCCAAGAGAGTTGCCGCCTCGTACGACACTGTTCGGTATCTTCGTGCGATCCGGATAGCCACTCTGCGCTGCAGACCGTGAATTTTGGTTCTGCAGCGCTGGGCGCCTGATAGTTGACCATACAGGCGCCCCGTATAGGACTACGGATCGCACGACTCCCCCCCGTAGAGACGGTAAACTTCCTCACATGGTCCTCCGAGATTGGGCAGCATCCGGTGTAGTGCACCCACTACCCTCTCGACTCCGGGCCGAGGCGCTGGAAGTGCTCTTCGAATGTACCGGCCCACCCCGATTCGCGCGTCACCAACGCGTATCCACGAACTGGGTGGGTCCTACCTACATTTTAGGTTGACATTAAAAATTTACTTAACAACGACGTGAACTTCGCGCGTCTTATTTCCGACGGTCGGGAAATATTCAAATTACTTCAGTACTTACAGTCCACCAGTTATATGAACTTTGCTGGCATTTACATTTAGGCAATTAATATTGGGTAAACCCGACGTGGATTAGTTCTAAATTGAGTTGCGGGAACAAACTGTGAAGTGGAATGATAAAAAAAAACATTCAATGTTTTTGTTGACTAAATAGGTTTTCTTTCATTATATCAGCCAAAAGTAGTTAGTTGACTGCTGAACAAAGGCCTCGATTTAGATTTCCATAACGACCGGTTACATCCCATGTGTCATCATTTTGGGGGGAATTAACCAGTGCTCACCACGTCACAAAATGGCTTCTGTTCCACAGAAGGGACGCTGCTGCCTAACTCTTTAGGTTAGAGACTTACGACCGAAATTAATAATCAATCTAATCCAAATCTTTGGATTTTGACTTAAGGTTTTGTCTGTTTTTTGTGTTAGATGTGATCCTAACACAAAAACGAATGCATTTCAAAATCATAAATCTCAATACTTTGGATTAGATTGATTATTAATTGCGGCCGTTAGTCGCCTTTTACGACTACCATTGGAGGAGACAGAAAAGTGATTCTTAATCTGAACACCACACAAAACGTCGAAATGAGGTTGTCTTCAATATATAAGAAACAATGTAGTGTCTTTATTTCTAACAAAAAGTTTCTACCTCTTACATGGCATATCGCAATATTCACTAGTACAGTCAACAAACAACAAAATTATGTGTAATAATTTATTTAAAGAATAAATATTAATACATCCTTAATATTTGTATACTTAATATTTATAAACAATAAGAAAGAATAATAAAAATAAAACCCAAAGGCACTACAAACAGTATTAGAAAATAGCTGTCAGTTATTAAGAGCGTGCCATGACATGTGCAATATAATAATGTTGTATGTTTACCGTGTGGTGCCGGCTCAGAATGCCACCA
The DNA here is from genome assembly GCA_947459985.1 of Diloba caeruleocephala. Classification (NCBI taxonomy): domain Eukaryota; kingdom Metazoa; phylum Arthropoda; class Insecta; order Lepidoptera; family Noctuidae; genus Diloba; species Diloba caeruleocephala. The sequence continues at coordinate 8,066,872 of OX381617.1, read as the reverse complement.
CCCTATCTCCTCCCATGGGTGTCGTAAAAGCCGACCAAGGGATTAACCGGAGGATGGGCAGCAGCGTCCTTCGAGTATATTAACAACTTAACTGCGATCGCCAACCCGCCTGCCAAGCATGGTGATTACGGCAAAACCCCCCAATGAGCCCACAACACATCCATATCGGTCGTTGTGGTGATCTTTGGGGGAGGCCTGTGTCCAGCAGTGGACTTCATTCGGCCGAAATGATGATATGTTTGGGTTGTTCCGAGGTTAAGAATGTGTGACAAGAACCTGAAACCTCATGGTTTCCTAGACAAAGTAAATTAACAATAATAAATAAACAATGGACAGCAGGTCAACCAGTTACCGCAAGCCGCACCCGTGCATGAGCATGACGCAAACATCGGCCGTTACCTTAGTGACAGTTTATAGGTAACATTTTTATACATTAAAAAATAACACATTTGCAATAAGATTATCGTATTATCGTTTTAGATCCCACGCAATACGCTGACATGCAGAATCTATGAGGTAAACTATGGGTGACACCAAACTTGAGCGAGCCGCTAATCGCTGTATAGCGGATGTGGCAAGCAATTCGAACAGTCTCATATTGTTTCTGCTGTTTAAGTAAAAACGCTTTTAACTTGGTTTTCAATATCGAACTACTTTTGTATTTTTTTATTCGTGGAGTAATATTCTAGCACTAGCTTTGCCCGCGGCTTCGCACGCGTGGTTTTTAGAAATGTATAACATGCTATTGAAAAAATGCAATAACGACCTGAGCTTTTTTTAGGAACTTGTAATAGGTGTAGAGGGATCATGATATATTTCCGAATGACACGACCCATAGGCCTGCCGCATATTGCATCCAGCCCAGCCAGCCGAGTGCCAAACCATGCGCTTTTGTCTTTTGGTTTGGAAACGATTCCCACATGGCACTGGGTGTCATCATCATAACTTTCATTAAATGTAGCTTGCCCTTATCTGCCCAGTATTAACAGTCCAATCACTCATTATAGTCACACCGCTCATTTTGTCATTAAAATTAGGGCTTTAAGTCGAGTGTTGTACAATACTTTTATAATATCAAGATACATTTCGCGAGTGCGCTCGCAACTGCCATGCTCCCATCCCACATACAGCATATAGACCGAGGGAGCAGATCGCGCGCTTCAAGCGAGCATACAGCATGCCCATTGCGAGCGATCTGCTTGCCGACACCACCCCTGCCGCCCATTATACAGACACGCGTTTGAGATCACTTACTATAATGTGCGCTGAGTGAACAGCAATAAGTCGAACCCTGACTGTTGTTAGAAGACCAACATGATGGCGAATAAATATCGCAGATGACTAGGACTGTCGCTCACCTCCTCGAGAGTATCGTCCCAGTGTTTATCACCGTCAAGTAGATGAAGCGCTCTGTAGTCTGGATGATATTTGGGAAACTTAACGGCATCAAAAGCACCGTGTGTAGTAAAATGCGCAAAAAATTGCATCCATTATTTGGATGCACATTGTAGACCATACCCAATGCAGCGTCTTTCATAACTCCCGAGAAACCATATTCTGTACGCCCACGTAAGACGTCGATCAAACACAACTCTTTGCTTCTCGTACGTATAATATGACGGCATCTTACCATTCGTTCGCGATTTGGCGAACGAAGAGGATCCGCATACTAACTATCCGCATAGTTGAAAAAATACAAAAACCGTAGTTTGACGCGGATTTTCCAAGCGCTTTATGACATTTTCAGAATTGAAATAAATTCGCTAGTCATTTTCAAAATGAACGGTGACATGGATGACCGTTGGATGTCGATTTTGTAAAGAGACGTCGCAGTGTAGATACTCTGCGAGCTCGATTGCGATTCACACCGGGTGAAAGTCTCTGATGCTCGTGATGCAGCATGGCGCTTCCAATACTTGCGAGACGTGCTTCATGTCCTTCATTACTATCTTGTGTTCGAGAGGCACCAATGACAACTCATTGGGTACTGCGACTGCCACTGCGTGCTGCTTTCTGCAGTTAAAGAGTTCATCTTTCAAGGTTCATGGGCTTTTAAGAAGCAAAGGCTAGCTCGATCTCTCAAATCTGCAGTTGATCGTGAGGCTCAGTTAGCTACTAAACGAGCACAGAGCATTGCACTGGAGCTTCGAAAGATATGTTATATATATGTTATATGTATATTCTTTCTAGGAGGCATGTATAATTCTCTTTTGAATCCGATATCAATAACAACCAAATCATACTAAATTAATCAACGCTGGTCCGTAAGAATCGGCAGTTGTTCAAATATTTCAGATATAAATAAAATATCGTAGGTAAGGTTGGTAAGCGCAAAGCGAGGCTTGGGAGGATCCTTTACAATCCTCCGCGAGAAGTGCCTGGGTGGGCGACCTTTTTACAGTCGCCTTCCCTCCGCTAGAGGGGTGACCGCTTTACAATCATTCCCTTCGTGATGTGCCTAAAGGCGTGGCACTAATGGGCGGCTCTAGTGTGATCTTACGAGGACCTGGAGCCCCCCCTTCGGTGCCGAAGATGATCGCTCCAGTGGTTTTAGCCGGTAGGAGACCGGCATACCCCTTCGCCCTTCCCCGGGGTGAAGGAAGTTCCATGTAGAATTTCCACTGGACACTAATAAAAAAAAAGGTAAGGTTAGTAAGTTGTTTATAAAAGTTTAATAAGACGACAGCTTCTTCATCGCTTGATAAAAGATCGCGTAAACAAGCGAAATCATAGTGGTACCTTCCTTATTTGATTTTTCTATCTAAAATAATAATTTCACCGACAGTCTTTGCGTTACTAAACTGACAATGACAATTGACAGCTGATGTGACGTTCGTACGGAAACATTCAGACATTGTGATCGTAATTTTTTTGATTTTTTATTAGCTTGCTTCCAATACGAGTCTTTTAATCCTATAAGTGAAAAACTGAGTGTATCGAGGATAAGCAAAATCATAATCAATAATTTGTATTGATTATAATTAGCCTAGCCTAGTGTATTGTATTATATCGTATATATATTCATATTTTATATATATATATATATATATTTTTTTTATAAGTTTTATGCTGGATAACCTGGATGATAGTTTTGTATCTTGTTCCTTTTCTTGTACGTCTGATGAGAGCTATGCTAGTGCGTTTAGTAGCGATGACGATTCTGTGCTCCTGCATGATCAACTCTTTTCTACCTTTTCTGCTTTCAGCAAAAATTTCAATGTGGTTCATATAAATGCTCAAAGCGTTCCTGCTCACCATTCCGATTTATTGTCTTCTTTCGACTGTGATCTTATTCATGCTATCCTTGTCTCTGAAACGTTTCTTAAGCCAACTCTTCCTTCTACGCAATATTCGTTGCCCGGGTACAAGCTTGTGCGTAATGACAGAACAGGCAAGGGATATGGAGGGGTCGCCATCTATCTTCGTGGTGATATTACCTACAAACTAGTTGATCAGTCTCCGAGTGAATATTCCAAATTTGCTGAACACCTTTTTATTGAAATTGATTTTCATCACACTAAATTACTCTTGGGTGTATATTATAGTCCTTCCTGTCACATTGACTATTTCTCTTCCTTTGAATCCAAATTGGAATACCTTTCTTCACTTTATGACCATACACTTATCCTCGGAGACTTTAACACTTGTTTGCTGAGAGATGATGCGCGCAGCCGTAAACTCCAATCACTTGTCTCTTCTGTCAGTATGCATATCCTTAAGCTCAATGCTACACACCATGCCCCTCACTGTACGCCTTCACTCCTTGATTTAATACTTATTTCCGACCCTAGCAAAGTAGCCACACATGGGCAACTCTGCGCTCCCTTCTCATATCATGACCTTATCTTTGTTTCTTACAAAATTCGCCCTCCCAAACGCAAAACAAAATTTATCTTTCTTCGCAGTTTTAAAAACATTGACATGGAGCGTTTGAGGCTGGATGCGGAAAACACTGACTGGTCTCCTGTTTACAGCCGCAATGACCTGGACTCTAAAATCACAGTCTTTAACAGTTTGGTGTTAGGCCTCTATAATGTGCACGCTCCCCTAAAAAGGGTGAGAGTGAAACATTTACCTGCACCGTGGTTATCTGACTCCATCAAAAAAACCATGATAAATAGAGATAAGGCAAAGAGGCGACACAAAAAGTACCCTACTGAGGATAATTGGAATGTGTTCAAAAAGTTGCGAAATCTTTGCGGTCGTATGTGTAGGGATGCTAAGAGACGCCACATCCACAGCTCTATAATAAATTCTAACACTGCACAAACATGGCAATTTCTTAAATCTCTTGGGATTGGTAAAGTTTCTAACTATTGTAGTCCCGAAATGGACCTTAATGCTATTAATGTTCATTTCACCAAATCCCCTATAATACTTGATCATAATATTAAATCTTCTACGCTTTCTGGTCTCTCTGATCTTTCTTTGCCGTCATGTACTCCTTTTTCTTTTCACCCAGTTACAGAGCAGGATATTAAGAAATCTATCAACTCAATATCCACTAAAGCGGTAGGTGATGATGGCCTTCAACTCCAAATGATTCTTCCTATCCTAAATAAATGTTTACCCGTTATTAACCATATTATAAATTATTCTCTCTACAATAGCACCTTTCCTTCAGCTTGGAAGAAGGCCCATGTCATACCGCTTCCCAAAGTCTCAAACCCCTCCTCAGTATCCCAGTTCCGTCCAATATCTATTCTCCCTCTTCTGTCCAAAGTCCTTGAGAGTGTTGTTCATGACCAACTGTCTTATTATCTCTCATCCAACAGCTTGCTAAGTCCATACCAATCAGGTTTCCGTGCTGGCCATAGTACTGTAACTGCTTTAGTTAAAATAACAGATGACATCCGACTGGCCATGGAAAATAAACTTCTGACAGTTCTGGTGCTACTGGACTTTAGCAGTGCCTTCAATTCAGTTGATCATGACATCCTCTTAGGAATCCTGTCTTCTCTAAACATATCTTGTTCTGTGATTGCATGGTTCAACTCGTATCTTCGGGGTCGCTCGCAGTCGGTTCGCTCCGAGGAGGCATTCTCTGAGTGGTGTGATCTAGCTGTGGGTGTCCCCCAGGGTGGCGTTCTCTCTCCTCTTCTCTTCTCTGTTTTTATTAACGCTATCACTAAAGTAATAACTTCTTCTTATCATCTCTATGCAGACGACCTGCAACTTTATCGTCACTTCCAAGTTGAAGAGCTTCCAGAAGCCATTGATGCCATCAATGATGATCTTGGGAATATCTGTCAATGGGCTAAATCCTTTGGTTTATTAGTAAATCCAACCAAATCCCAAGTTATCATCATTGGTGGCAGATACATGTTCAATCTCTTGGATCACGGGTCTCTTCCTCCAGTGGTGTATGATTGTGTGCCTATAACCTTTTCCAGGAGTGCTAAGAGCCTAGGTGTTTTTCTGGACTCTAACCTCTCTTGGAATGTTCACATTGCGGAAGTAAGCAGGAGGGTGTATTGTTCGTTTCAGACCCTGAAACGTCTTCAAAAGTTTCTGCCTTTTAAAACTAAAATAACTCTTGCCCAGTCTTTACTTTTACCTCTTCTAGATTATGCAGATGTCTGCTACCTTGACGCAACTGAGGAACTTCTCAATAAACTCGAACGTTTGCAGAATTTATCAATCCGATTTATCTTCGGCCTTCGAAAATATGACCATGTGTCGGAATTCCGAGCGAAACTGGGGTGGTTGCCTATTCGGCAACGTCGTGACTCTCATATTCTTTCTCTTCTCTATTCTATTCTTCACAACCCTAAGTCTCCTATTTACCTTAGAGAGCGCTTTGAGTATCTTGTGCCCAGGGGTACCGCCTGTCGTACATCCACTTCTCTTCTCCTTCGTACTCCCCATCACACCTCCAGCCGTTACGATGGATCATTCACAATACGCGGAGTTCGTCTCTGGAATTCTCTTCCACACTCACTACGCGACAGCCCTTCTCTGGATGTTTTTAAGAAAGGAATCAAAAAACATTTCCTCTCAGTATGACTTATAAGTATGTATGTATTGTTATGTATTTATTTAAGTATATATTGTGTTCATGCTGTATATTTTAGTAATAGCACCTCTAAATCTGTTGTTTTCATTATTCTTAACTACATAATATTGTTTTCTCTCTATTTGTATACTTGATACTGTCCTCTTTTCGTTTCTATCTTCTATCATTCAAGGGTTTGCTGGTAGAAAACTCAATGTTGAGTTAAGCTCGCCTTTGTACATTTACTTTATTTTATATTCTATGTATCGTTTTATGTTTGTACAATAAAGAATAAGAATAAGAATAAGAACAACAAAGTCACGGACACTGACGGCACGGTTGGTGCAGTGGCTGATACAGTCGGCTGCTGCGCTTCGGGTTGCGGGTTTGATTCCCGCACGGAACAAATATTTGTATGAACTGCAGGTAGTTGTGCCGGGTCTGGGTGTATTGTGTGTGAATTTGTGTCTGTAAACGCACCAACGACACAGGAGAAACCCTACTGTGGGGCATCGTTTTTAAAAATAATAAAAGTCAACATATGTATGTATGGATATCGCAACAGTCGACATCCGTAGTGGTACCCTTTGGCGCTGATTAAAAGAAATACTACGTTTAATCTGAGCTGACCCTTAACTTCACGTTTTGCTAACGAAGTCATACCGTGATGTAATTAGACAGCAACGCCATCTAGTTGGGAGAAAAAAATAAGTATTTCAACTTCATAAATTAAATCATTATAAAACTAAGTAACCCAGAATCGTCGTCATAAATAGAAAATATCATCCTTTACTTAAGGATACTAACACAAATATTTTGTCACGCTTTTTGGCTTAGGGGACACAGCAGTTATGAAAATGCACAATGAGTCGTTCAAAAGAACTTTTGGCACCAAAGTCAATCGTTTTTCTATAATAAATATACAATAAAATACTTTTATTAAACTATGTCCATTTCATGATGACAATTTATTCGTAATATAAATGAAAACTTATGATTTAGTCCATATAGTCGAGATCGAATCAGAAATGAGAAGATCCGTAGAAGAACTAAAGTTGTCGACATAGCTGCAAGGATTAGTAAACTGAAGTGGCAATGGGCAGGGCACATTGTTCGTAGAACTGACGGCCGTTGGGTTCTTGAATGGAGACCGCACACCGGAAAATGCAGCGTGGGACGACCTCCAACGAGGTGGACAGACGACCTGGTGAAGGTCGCTGGGAGTCGTTGGGTGAGAGCGGCATGTGACTGCTCGTTGTGGAAATCTAAGGGGGAGGTCTTTGTTCAGCAGTGGACGTCCTATGCCTGATATGATGATGATGATGAAAAGGAAAGAAAAGAACTGCTAGCGACATCTGTTGCCTTGAACCTTCTTGTTTGCGCCCGTCTCATAATACACAATACAAATAATAAAATATTAACTACATACCAGACAGAATATTTAATATAGAAATTGCTTTTCAAGAGAATAAAGTTAATGCAAAACAAAATCCAAAAAGTAAGATTTAATAGGTAGGTTTTGATCCCGAAAATAAAGCAATGACAACTTGCGTGTTAGTTTAGCAAGCAACGTAACCAGTTGCGAAAAGTTACGGAATAAGCTTTTACATTCCTAAAATCTGTCGCTTAGCTCCCTTTAGATATAGCGTGATGGTAATGTTTTTTTTTTGATAATTCTTATTACGTACTGATAACGAATGTGTTCACTTGTGTGATTGTTTCATAATATTTGCTGTAAAACAACACTTTGTAGACATATTGTTATACAACTCACCTCCCATGTACAAAATCGCGATGATTTGTATTTTAGAGCCATCTTTGAACAGTAATGGACATTTTTGCCAAATTTCAACGAATTCTATAGTTTAGATCTAGCGGTAATATCCAACATAGAAACAGACAAACAGATAAACTGACAAACAGACAGAAATTTAAAAAATTGCAGTTTTGGCATCAGTCTCGTTCCTGGAGCACGGGGCACTGACTTTTTTCAAAAATATTCATTGGACAGTATTTGTCTTTCTACGATTTTATTAAAGTATAGATTATTTTGTTGTATACTGAAATCGGCCTCTAAAATTCTCTTTTTGTGACGTTGGATCGAAAGTTGCCCAGTACAGTTTCTTCTTTCAAAGCGGTTATGCCAGCTTATCTTTGTCAGCTTATTGTATAGATACGAGGGCGTATTTAATGACGCCATACAGATAGATTGTCGAGTGAATCATCCCTCAGCAGGTATCTTTATATGTTGTGCTTATTAAAGAAAACAGTTATGGTGCCTAGCACTCTATCACATAATCACAATGCTTGTCAGCTTTATGGGTGATTGCAGTATGATGTTTTGACGTAAAAAAGAAAAGGCTTTTGTCCATCTCCTTGAAACCGCCTTTTTGCTTTTACGACAGACAGAGTCAAGTTGGCAACGATAAAAATAATAGTAAATTACAAATTAATCTTTTGACGCTCGTTGAACGACGCAACCTTGTGTATAGCAAGTGTTAATCCAGTCTGTATCACTGACCGAGTTTCTTGAATTTTTAAAAGGCCCTCTGCGATTTTTCTCCAGGACAAATTGCCTGCTTAAAGTATCAGGATTGAACATCTTTTATTTTTATTTTATTGATGTCCAGTGGAAATTCTATGTGCACTTCCTTCGCTCTAGGGAAGGGCGAGGGTGTATCGACTCCTACTGGAGACCATTGGAGCGGTCATCTTCGGCACCAAAGTGGGGGCTCTAGGTCCTCGTAAGATTACACTAGAGCCGCCCATTGGTGCCACGCCTTTAGGCACATCATAGAGGGGATGACTGTAAAGCGGTCACCCTATCTAGCGGAGAGAAGAGGGAAGGCGACTGTAAAAAGGTCGCCCTCCAAGCACGTCTCTCACACACGCACACACATCAATCCCTAAACATCCACTGCTGAATATGAGCCTCCAAAGATCACTGCAATGAGCGGTCATAAGTATGTAGCCATAATCATAACGCTTGGCACGCGGATTGGTGACAGTATGTTATTATTACCAGTGATGACATATAGAACAGACGTGGTTACTCACAATGGGCTTCATAAGAAAGCTCAAGGTCACTCAGCGAGCTATGGAGAGAGCTATGCTTCGTATTTCTCTACCTTTTTAGGTTAGTAAACTGAAGTGGCAATGGGCGGGACACATTACTCGTAGAACTGATGGCCGTTGGGGCAAAAAGGTTCTCGAATGGAGACCGCGCACCGGAAAACGCAGCGTGGGATGACCTAGTGAAGGTCGCTGGGAGTCGTTGAATGAGAGCGGCATGTAACCACTCGTTGTGGAAATCTAAGGGGGAGGCCTTTGTTCAGCAGTGGACATCTTGTGGCTGATATGATGATGATGTTATTATTAGCACACGAGAGGCTGCTGCTGCCCATCCTTTCGTTATCAACCCTAAGTCGCCTTTTACGATAAACAGAGTACGGTTGTTTTTACTTTCCCGGAAATCAAACGGTACTACTAAGCTCAGAATAGGTGTAATAAATGTTATGACGTATGTCAGCACGTTTAATTCTGTCATTATCGTTTTTGATTAACCGTGATGGTTATGCTATGATTAGTTTTATTTGTATTGTAAACGGTTTAACAAACTTCTTCATTTATTAACCACTAAATCTTACTCGAGAGTTTATCTTTCTTTTTCCACCGAAATTTACATTAAGTTGTAATTAATTAGTTCTTTAAAATGTGTTTTTGTAAGTAAACCGTGAAAGTTTCACAGTAACGGAAATTTTGCGAAACTTAAATATACAATTAATTAATATATTAGCGATATTGCTTGATTTGGTATGATACTTTAGTTAAAAGTTATTCAATTGGGTTTTGTAAGCAAATTCCTGTAGTGAGATTCATAGTTTATTTATTATTGTGGGCCGTCTTGTTTTGTTATAAAATTTAAAAAACATACCATACTGTTAGTTAGCTGTCATTTGCAGCTGACAGGATGGGCATCCCGATGACTGCTTTAGAGGAGATTTTTTCATAATTACCAATCTGCCTTTTATGTTATTTTTTTCATTTTTTTTTTTTTAAGTTGCCCCACACTATGATTTCTTCTGTGTCGTGGTTGCGTTTACAGACATGAATACCACATACAATACACCCAGACCCAGAACAACTATCTGCAGATCATACAAATATTTGTTCCGTGCGGGAATCGAACCCACTACCCGGAGCGCAGTAGCCGACTGTATCAGCCACTGCACTAACCGTGCCGTCAAAAAGTTAAAAGTCATACCATAATAATAATAAATTTTAAGATACCCCAGGTGTACAAAGAGAAGTGACCCATTCTTCGGCAATAACATGGTGGACATTTTATAAATTATTATGAAAGTTAGTTAACATTTTGTTTACAAAACAGTAGTCTTTTCGTATTATCTTTGCACTAAAAAAAGGTTACCGAGTTTATGTGCTTGTTCCATATCGCGTATATAATTTACGTGATATACATACGAATAAACAAATACAAATAGATATTAATTTATTTTCTTTAGCAATAAATGACTGTGTTCAAATACTATAGTCTTCCATAGCTTATAAATGAGGACAATGTAGAAAGTTGAGACATCAAATAACATTTAAAATAATATATATAACCAAAAGTTTTGTTGTCAGTTTTCCTGATTACCATTTGGAATTATGAGAGTAAGTGTTCCTATTATGTGTATTTCTATGTGAGTAACTGTTCCGGGCAACCTGGCGAAGCCGAAACGCCTCCAGCCAGGCCATAAATACATACAAACTAAGCAACTGCAGCTAACGGCACCCACTGTGGGACTCAAACCTCGGCTTACGGCATTGCATAGAAATACCCTAATATGTTGAAAAAGGTATAGCTTTCTGAGCATACTACCTTCGCTACCTATGCTCGCTACTTCGTCTGCATGTCATAAATTCGGCAGTTGGGTACTTTATCTAATTTCGACGTCATTCACAGGGTCTCTAATTTTATTTATTGGACCCAGTGGAAATTCTTCAAGAACTCCTACTGGCTAAAACCACTGCAGCTGTCATCTTCGGCTCCTAAGGGCTGGTCAAGGTCCTCGTATGATCACACTAGAGCCGCCCACTGGTGCCACGCCCATTGGCACATCTAGGAGAGGGTGACTGTAATGCCCCCCAGGGGGATTGTAAAGGATGCCTCGAAGCATCCCCGTGCGCTGTGCTGCACTGCACACACGGCGGCGTGTAACCACCTGCCACTCTTCAGACCACCACCGTCTTCTCGTGGGTCGCTCAGTGTGGGCACAGATTCCCCAATCTACGCACCCGCGAACCCAGGGCCTTATAGCGACAGCAGGGGAATTCAGGCATATATGAATTAGGTGCCAGGGTGGTTGTTACCCCAGCGCCGTCTCCTCATTCTTCAAGCAGGATCGGCCCTCTTTCGATCCCGCTGAACGTGTGCACCTGCTGTCCTTTGTATTAAGGCCTTTTTCTCTTTTTATTACTCTCTCTCATTTTCACTTTGCACTAGCATATTAAACCACTCTTTCATAACATTAAATTACGTTATGTACCACTATATAAATATCCTTAACACAAAAAAGTTTTTGTGGCGTAGTGACGCAGCTATCGTAGCTAGGATATCATAATGTCAGCTACGTCGTAGCAACTGTGTAGTGTATATTTTGCGTAATAAGTTTATTTAGCAACAGAACTTTTGCATTTTCAAAGCGTCGCATATTAACCCGATGACTTAGCTCGCTAAGAATAATGTCACAAGTTACCAACGCTAGGCATCCCATTAAAAGTTAAAGCCGACGCTATAGAAAACGCAAACTTAATTATGTTGAGCGAAAATTTACTAGACACCACTAATTTCCTTTTCTTCGTTTAATTTAAAGTGTTTAAGTAATTTATTTATGCTTTGTTTAAACACGTACAGTGTAATGCTGGCCGATTCTTGTATTTAAATCTGTGATGGTGGAATAGAGGAAATGTAAAAAACTGGGTATCGAAATTTGCTTACGTTAAAATTAATTTATACAAATAAATAAAATTGAAGTGTCTGTTTGTAATGTCAAAATAACATCTTCTTACAGAATGCATATATGGAACTTATAACAAAAAAAACACTTTTTAATTCTTTTGTCTGTCTGTCTTTCTGTCTGTATGTCTGTCTGTTTGTTTGGTCAGGACTTTTTGAGCATTGACGGTTCCGTTGATATTAAGGTATTGTTTGAAGTCAATTGATGTAACCCACCGATTTCCATAACGACCGGTTACACCGGGGGCCATTTTTTTATTTACGTCATTATTGGCGGGGAATTTACCAGTACTCACCGCGCTTGGCAGGCGCTTGGCAGACAGGGCGCATCTCAAAAGGATTGGGAAATGGGCCTGCCAAAAAAGTTCCAGTCCGAAATCTGTTTTAGGTGCGTGGAATCCGCTAATAACTCCGGCACCCCAGGCTAAGGTAGGTCAAAGGCACACCGTGGGGTCTCAGCCGGAAACAGTCTGGTTCAGCTTTTTCCTTCTCAAGGGCAACAGAGGTCCATAGGATTTTCATACCGCAAAAATGCCCCAATTTCTGAATTATAATCCTATTATACTCCCATGTTAATAGAATAACGAAACACATGTGTTTTTACTGAACAAATAAACACACATGTTTTTTTACTATCTTCCAGATCGTATGGAAATATCTTTCACGACAACTGCAAGTAAACAAACATATTACTCATCCAACCACATACTTCCGGAGAATAAAATAATATTTTCAACATTTTTCTCCATGAAATATACGAGTATCATAGGGACAAAAAATAAGAGACGTCACATTATAAATCTTCGTTAGGCTTTGATAAGTGTGCCTTACGCCCCTCGAGTCTTATAACAATGGATCATCATTTCGGCCGAATGAAATCCACTGCTGGACACAGGCCTCCCCCAAAGTACACCACAACGACCGATATGGGTGTGTTGGGCCTTGTTGGGGGGTTTTGCCATAATCGCCACGCTTGGCAGACGGGTTGGCGATCGCAGTTGTGTTGTTAATGTACTCGAAGGACGCTGCTGCCCATCCTCTGATTAATCCCTTAGTCGACTTTTACGACACCCACAGGAGGAGATGGAGTGGTGGTATTCTGAGCCGGCACCACACGGCAAACAATGGATACCATAACTTATATCTTAACTTCTTGACAAATTTTGGTCATTTAGACCACTTTAGTGGACTCTCTTTTCCATTTATGGAAAACGTAGTCGTATTATAAAAAGAGAGGACTGTTAACTGATATATTTTGTACAGAAAAAGAGGTGTATAAGTTTAAATAATAAATGGGAAAATAAAGAAATAACGATTTTTTAAGGTGGCGATTTCAAATTTCGTGGTATACCATACTCTTACTGACTAAGATCATCACCGTGTCCTTTGTGACCTACTTTTCAACAGGATCTCTACACTATGGGTCGCGGGTTCGATACCTGCACGAAAGAGATATTTGCATGGTTCTCCCGGGCCTGGCTGTTTGTATGTATTATTTTATAAATATTATTATCTACATGTTTCTCTATTCACGGGCTTATATCCCCTGTAAGGGGGAACCCGGTCTTTTGATAGGCTTACGCGGGGACATAGGTTCAACACGCAGAGGCCCTTTAGAGAATTTTAATCTATTATGTAATGGGACACCAACCGGGTACTCTCCATGGCTACACTATAAAATGCAGTCTCGGATTGTCCCCGGACGTGTAAAACTATTGTATAATATGGAAACAACAATTATAAGGTCTATTGTAATGTGTGCTAAGTGGATTATATACTTCTAAAACGCAAACTATGGCGTCTGCCTTTCAACCTTTAAAGTGAAATTCTGTGGCAGACGGTGTGACTTGCCACTCACAAGATGGGCCCCCTAAATGGCCACCACTACAGGCGACAAGGAGCAACAACGGTATGAGCGGCTAGGGGTGTAGAGAGGTGCGGCACCGGTTTCACCATCGCGCGTCTCGAAGACTCAGAGCGGGTTTCCCCGTTATTACGCCATTAGACACTTTCACCCCCGAGCATATAGCTCTGGCAGCCCCCCTCTGATCGACCAACTAAGGCAAGCCAGAGTTGAAAATCCTACGGGCACTCATGGGGTTCCACTCCAACCGACCAATAAAGGCAAGCCGGAGACGAGGCCCTGACCGACTCTCTGGAGCATTCGGGTACGCAGTGTCGCCACCCACATTCAGCTCGTCACAAACTGCCCTGCGTTCTGTAAGCAACTTAATATACTTTTTTTTTTCTGATGATATTTTTTTTTTATATCATAAGATAGGAAGAAATCAAGCAGCTACTTTAATCTGCCCTCCATGATTACCTGATCCCTTGGTGAGATAACGACTGCCCAGAGGGGTTATTATTATTATATATGCTAGTACCCACGACACAGGATAAATCACAGTTTAGCAAAATGGATAAAGTGTTATTATTTAATGGCTACACAAAGTATAAATACTTTACATTACTTTACTTGCTATTCTTCTTCTTTCGTTTGGTTGGTTGGTTCAACAACACCTTCACGACATCAACCAACACCAAGTGTCAGTGTTGTTTAAGCCGCCCAAAGCCTTCGACTTTTCTTAACAACTGCCGCCTAATGACAACCACTTGATTTGAAGATTTTCCGTACCCCCTGAAGCATGAAGACGCTTAGTTCAAATACTACTACATACTTAGACAAATGCGGTTACTCATCCATAGACAGACCACGCCAAGCGTTGCTTAACCTCCCTGATCGTTTACCGATCAAGGATGACCGTGAAGGCCTCACTTTACATTATATTACTGTATATTCTATTTAAACTATGACGGAATTAGGTATTAGGTCAATTCGGGCTCGGTTCTCTTTGTGCTGAGCTTATGCCTTGCTATAATGTATATATAAAAGTCATACAGTCGCAGTGCTTTCAAATGACTCGGCAGTATCTCTCACAAATATCCGTGTTCGTTACTGCTACGAATGTCAGATTGCCCTTTATGGCTTTATAATATTCCTGTTTCGCTCACTGACTTCCTTTTGCAAAGGGAAATTACTTTGAGTATTATGAATGGAAACGTCTATATATCTGTGGAATAGACAACGTTTGATCATCTTGAATGAATTAGCGAAACATCACGGTTTCCAAAAGGTACTTTTAAAAATTAAGTTGCATATGGTAGGCAAACATTGACGGCACGGTTGGTGCAGTGGCTGATACTGTCGGCTGCGCACCGGGTTGTGGGTGCGATTCCCGCACGGAACCAATATTTGTACGATCTGCAGGTAGTTGTTCCGGGTCTGGGTGTATTTTGTGTGGAATTTGCGTTTGTAAGCGCACCCACGACGTAGGAGAAATCCTAGTGTGGGGCAAAGTTCTCAAAAAAGAGACAAAAATAAAAACTGTGATGTCTTAATTACGTATCGTAGCAAAATTATACTATGATGACGAATCTCGTGTAATAAAAAAACATTCATCAGTACCAGATCGTTTTTCTTCGTAAATTCGTCAAAGTAACCGTAGAAAGAGCCGTCTTCATTTACTTTAAATTTGCCTTGAAGTAAATCTACAGCTCATGTAGGTAATATCTACGTTAAATAAACTTCCCAGGTTTCAAACGACGTTAAAATAACTCTGGAGCCTATTTTGTTACAGATTTAGCGAATTAACAAATCTATCCTCAAACCGCTCTAAAGTTGAGACATCATTATCGCTACGAGAATAAATTTCCTGAGTTGTTGCCTGGCCGAAACCCACGAAACCCTCTTGAGAGCACTTTGGCTAAGAAATACTACGGTAAGGGTACTCGTACACACAGCCGGGCCTAAGTATGAAAATCTTGCACCAACTCTGGTAATCAATAACTTTATACATGGCAGAATATCAGATTTATTTAATTTCGGATTAGATTGATTACTAATTTCAGTCGTAAAGGACTCTAAATCAGAAAGATGTGCAGCAAAATCCCTTCTATGGAACAACTAAAATAAAATAAATAAAAAATATAAATAAAAATAGCCTTTATTTTCTACTACAGTGAAACATGAGAGCTACATTAAAATAATGTTATTTATAATAATAATATGTAATGTTATATAACGTATGTATGTATGTATGTATGTATATATATATATATATATATATATATATATTATTTCATGTTAGTAGTAGTCGCCTCTGCGGCGTAGGCCTCTCCTAAACCTTCCCATACATCTCTTTCCCGTGCTTTTCGCATCGGAACAACTAGCAAATAATATATATATATATATATAGCGAAATGAGAATATATGGCACGTAATCTCTCCTTGTGGAAATCTACGGGGGAGGCCGTTGTTCAGCAATGGACGTCCTTTGGCTGATATGATGATGATGATGAGTGATGTCCCACTACACTATGATTTCTTCTGTTGGATAATTTACAGACGCACGTTGCATATGCACAAACACTGACCTGAAACAACTTCCCGTAGATCATGCAAATATTTGTTCCATGAGAAAATAGATCCCGTAGCGCAGAAATTCAAACATTCAGCCACTGCGCACACCGTGCCGTCTAAATGTAATATGGACTCCAACTTCGATTTTGTAATGTATACAAGGGTCCTGTAGAACTAAGAATACTTTACAAATCTTTTATATGCCTCTTTCAATGGCAAAAAGGTATCAAAACTAAAGAATTTTCTTTTCTAAGATGTCATTTATAACTGAAAATCACTATAGAATAAGAAGGCTGTCGCGGTCTTGAAGTAACTGAAATGTAAAATGAAATAATTGATTATAAGAAACCCTGAAAGTTTGGATATAATTTAGAATACCTAGATATTTATACAAACATTCAAAACCTTTATGTTGCCACATCTCATTGGAATATTCTTTATTCAGCACTTTTAATTTGTTTTGTTTTGTTCTCACGAGTATTATAAAAATATTCTCATTATTTAATTTTGAATACATTGACACAAATGCCTCTTTTTTCTTTGTAAGTAATAATTTCACAAGAGCTCACAATATATTTCATCGGTTTTTTTTAAGACAATGTGGTAATCTATTGGCGCGCAATGTAATATAGTGTATAAGCGTTTCGTTATTAGATAGTTTTAATTGAAGAGTTTAGTTTAGTTGATGGTAATAATTTGTAGTACATTATACCATATTATTGAATACGTTATTTTTATGATAAACTATAATAATTATGTGAGAACATGAATCATGGCAGCTCCACCTAATGATCAACTCAACCATCTGTACATAAGCAGGACAATTAAATGAGCATGACTATCTATATCTAATAGCCTGCTGCCAAATGAGTTTGCATAACTCTTACATATCATATCAGTGTACGTCCACTTCTGAACAAATACCCTTTAAGTATGGTACAATAACGATTGCAAGAGTGAAAATTTGCTTTATCTTTTTTGTTTTTTTTAAAGTTGGCCCTCACTAGGATTGCTCCTGCATCGTGGGTGCATTTACAGACATAAATTCCACACACAATACACCCAGATCTGGAACAAATACCTGCAAATGATACAAATATTTGTTCCGGGTGGGAATCGAACCCGCGACCCGGAGCGCAGCAGCCAACTGTATCAGCCACTGCACCAAACGCGTCATAGAGACGCATGACGGCATAGTGTATTTTTATAAAATTCCCGTCGCCTTAGACTCCCGGCAAGAGACGAATTGGCCTACTTTTCCCAGAATAGGTCATGTCATAGGCCACGGTAATAACTACATCAATCATTTTTATAAGGAGAAGTACTTAAATATATATTAAATTAATCAAGTATGCAACCTCCTTAACCTTATCCATAAGTAACAATACACTTGAGTCCCCCCACACCCATGCCGCGGGACTAGCTCCGTGTTATCTCACAACTTTTTGGATTTATTTGTTTTAGCTTTATATTATTTTTCTAAGATAATATAAGCCCATGGGAATGTTTTATATTCTTTTTTTTCTTTTGTGATATTAGAGGTCTATTAGAATCCTAGGATAGAACAGTGGACTTCAATCAAATGAGGTTGATCAATCGATAGAAATAAGGAAGCCATAGGCCTATACGGCTACTATCAATGCGGTACGATGCTCGTATCATCATCGTAATCAGCCCATTACTGTCCCACTGCTGGGCATGTGCTATTTCTCATGATGAGAAAGGTTAGGCCTTAGTTCAACACGCTGACCGAGTGTAGATTGGTAGACTACACACACCATTGAGAACATTTTGGAACCTTCTTCTCAGGTGTGCAGGTTTCCCCACGATGTTTTCCTTCTACGTTAAAGCGAGTCATAATCAAACTCTGATCCGCACATGAATCTGAAAAGTTAGAAGTGCAGGCTGGGATCGATCTTAGACCCTCCTGTATGGGAGGCAAGCATTCAACCATTAGGCTATCAACATCGTTGAGTGACATTGAGTTTACTTATGAGCCCGATAGTTAGTGACGACTTCTCTGTGCCAGCAACTTCGAGAACAGAGTTCCCAACGGATATTAGGATGGGATGGGACGACATGGGGTTGGTATGACTTTCGTCTTGCCCACGTTCATTTTAATGCACACCTGATCGGATATTCTGTTAAGATGATAAAGCATTGTACTAAGCTCTTGCAACGATTCTGCCATGACTAGGATGTTGTCGGAAAATTGAAGGTGAGTGACTATTGATGTAAATGCCGAATCTTTTTCACTCCAGTAGTTCGAAGGCATCGCATTGATATAACATCTTTGTCTTGTGAGACAGCAATGCTCACTTCTCTACAATGGAATTTCCCTCGTGCTCTAATCATTTACTTGGGCTAACATAGTAGCGTTTTTGTATAAACACTTAAACACCTCGATGTATCAATAGTCTACTTGGCACCGATGTAGAGATTGCAGTACCACCCAGGTTTCGATTGCATCGAAGGTTTGCTCATAGTCCATAAAGGCTAAGTAGAGAGGCAGAACCAGACTCCTAGCTACGTAAGTAAAATATATTATAGTTGAAAATGCTTATGTGACTGAGATTTTATTAGATTCGAAACATAGTATAGACGGCCTCCGAGCTCCTTACTGTAAAATCCACATTTTTTTTAACATTACTGTGTTCCGGTTAGGATGGCATTATAGCTAGTGAAATTACTGGAATAAGAGACTTAATAATGAATGTCTTGATGTGATGAGCGCAGTATAATGCTATGCAGGAGGAGTCTTGGCTAGCATTACGAATGTCAGGCATAACGCTTACAACTAGGTGAACGAAAAGTTCGTCTCGTCATCAGATAAAATAAAATTTTAAAAAAATCACAAGAATCCTAAAAACCCTTAACAGATAAGTTCCAAAAAGTAAATGCGATAAATCACATTTAATGAAGACTATATAGCATCTCTTAAAGAAGTAAAGCTTCAATAAAAAAGAATTTATTTCCAAAGACAACCTTTCGTCTCTTTACTCCGATTCCTTTCCAATAAAGGCTAAAGAACTAATTAAGTTGTGGAACACATAAAAGTCCTTTGACGCTATTTTCTCTTGAAGCGGAGCAGTACACGTGTAGGAGACTTATTGGTTTCTTTACAAGGTTCTATGTATCTTTATGTAAGCAGACGTACCGACAATGAAAATTAATAATTTACAGTAATTGTCATTTTAGATTTAAATAAATTAATGTTGTGTTGACGACTATACCAGAAATATGTTTCTAAATATTGGACACAAGCATGCATTCTTTCAATCACTCTATCTTATCTCACGAATTCCTTTCTGCAGCTTCACCCCAGTCTCTTACTTGGCCGCGTCAGATGGTCTGACGTGTGTATTGGCTTGCGTCCCCTACTCGTATTTCCTCCCATACGGTCAGTTATAATCAGCTTTTCTAAGTTGTCAGAACCTTTTGTGGCAGTGTGCATAGAAATTTTGATAACTCGTAGTATACAGTAAGCGTACAAAAGTGCAGTAGCACGGTAAGGTTGGTGTTGCTGTGAACACACGGTACAGTCCGTACCTCTGTACGTGTAATTTGTGTCTGTCTCAACACAGTACGCACACCGCAGAATTCGCACACTCACACTGTCAGACACGCATCATACGCATGGTCACGGCCGGAATAAAGAGTTGAGAATAAAAAATAAGCGATAACAAGACAAAAATGTTTATTGGTTCTAATTACCTGGGTAAAGTTAACAAGGGAGAGGGCCGATCCCGCTCGAAGAAGAAGGAGACGGCGCCGGGGTAACAACCGCCCTGGCGCCTAATTCCGATACGCCTGAAAACCCCTGTCGTTTTTATAAGGTGGGGGACCTCTGGGTTCGCGGGTGCGTAGATTGGGGAATCTGCGTGCCCACACCAAGCGACCCAAGAGAAGACGGTAGCACGCATGTGGTCACGCGCTGCCGTGGGACGCTTTGGGGGATCCTTTACAATCTCCCCGGGGGGGTGACCGCTTCACAGTCACCCTCTCCGAGATGTGCCAATAGGCGTGGCACCAGTGGGCGGCACTAGTGTGATCATACGAGGACCTGAGGACCTCCCTTACGTGCCGAAGATGACCGCTCCAGTGGTTTTAGCCGGTAGGAGTCCCCCCCTACCTACCCTACCTACCCCTTCGTCTTTCCCCGGGGCGAAGGAAGTTCATGAAGAATTTCCACTGGGCACCAATAAAAAAAAGAAAAAAAAAGGTAAGGTTAACAAACAAGACCTATTATTTATTATGTGTTAAGATTATAGCTAAAGTATTAATTTTATTTATAAGAAGAAAGAAGATCGAAACTAAACCCCAAATTGTAATCCTTCATTATTTCGTTTCCTCCTATATTTTCCCTTAAGTCCATGCAACGCTACTTCATCTGCTCGTATTCGTAACCTTTCATGTCGTGCACCTTCACACCATCATACCCATAGAGATATATTGATTTGATGACGGCACGGTTGGTGCAGTGGCTGATACAGTCGGCTACTGCGCCCCGGGGCGTGGGTTCGATTCCGGCACGGAACAAATATTTGTATGATCTGCAGGTAGTTGTTCCGGTTCTGGGTGTATTGTATGTAGAATTCATGTCAGTAAACCCACCCACGACACAGGAGAAATTCTAGTGTAGGACAACGTTTTTAAAAAAAAAGACTTATATTTGCAATCAACCCCATCAACACGAACTCACAGTATTTCTCTAGAACAAAAAAGAAATCTATACCAGCATTTTTTTTAAACGTGGTCAAGCGTAAGTTTAAGCAAAATACTAAGACCGATTACTTTACAAAACAATTAAAATATCATCATTCATCATCAACATTTCAGCCGAATAAAGTCCACTGCAGGACACAAGCCTCCCCCAAAGATCGCAACAACGACCGGTCTGGGTGTCTTGTATGCTCATTGGGGGGCTTTACCATAATCACCACGCTTGGCAGGCGGGTTGGCGATCGCAGTTGAGTTGTTACTGTACTCGAAGAATGCTGCTGCCCACCCTCCGGTTAATCCCACAGTCGCCGTTTACCATACCCAAGGGAAGAGATGGGTTGGTGCTATTCGTAGCCATCACAACACGGTTAATCATTCATTAATCAAAAAGAATTAACTTTGAAATAATATTTCTTTTTCTGTTGTTTTATTTAAACTCATGATTAATTTAAAACTCGATTCTAAAGAATATTTAAAGGATCAACAATTAACTTTGATTCAGTTTTATGTTTAATAAAATATAAAGTATTTATAAATCATAACATTCACAGTCAGTCCAGTTTTATTAGATATTTGTTACAATAATAAATTTTACGCAGCGCGACAATATATCATATATATTTACATTTGGTGGAATTTTTTAATTAATAACTACAACACCGCTACATAATATGCTAACCAACTAACAAAATTCTATTTGATCTAAATTAATGTCGTGACTGTATCTGTCTACCTCATATAAATCACATTAATTTATTCAGTTTTCTGTGGCCTACCTTCTAACTTTATTATTTATGCGAATCTGACAAACTAGGTAAATATTATCCAGTATAATATTATAGTCTTTGGTAAATATTACAGAATCATTGCGAGTAATTTAAAAACTTAAAAATAACTGACAATGTATTTAAGATTCCAACCCACCGTTCGCCAATACAGGCATCTACCAAAATATGTTACCCGCTTAGCTAGCGTGATGTATCCTACTGGGTCGAAGTTATGAACCATAATCATTTGCAGATAGCAGTGAGTATGTGTATAGTTCAGAAACTACTTAATTAAAGAAGGCCGTAAGTCAAACCAAAGCGTGAATCTATTGCATTTTGAGATTGCTACTGAACTTATCGCGACCGTACATGTTGTAGACAAATTTGTTTTAATTTTACAAATGATTCATATCAATAAAAATCAATTACTTTGGACACTCTTTGGCCAGATGGGCTGATTAAGTGAAAAGGGCAGTTTGTGTATACTGTGGAAGTTGGAGGACCAGGTGTTATGGCGCAATTTAAGAGCCGATATTCAGCAGTGGACCGAGACAGGTTGAATCACAGAAATAGGAAATAAGGAGAAGTGGTACGGGGGCGTAACCGCGCGACCGCTACATGCACAGTCTGGGCCATCCGGAAAAAATGGCCGTTTTATAACATCAGTTGAGATTTGATCGCGTAAGTATAATCTTGGTTAAAGTGTCGTGTTGTTCGGGGATTACATACAAAAATCAAAGTGAAAATAGCAGCGTTTTACCTTCAAATAAAACGCTTGTTGTGTCCGGAGACTCATTCGGGGTCATATAAACATAATTTGAGTCTAGCATCTTCAGTTTCCGTGTCACATCTATGTAGGTATATGCAACTATCTCCTTGACAGCACTATGATGACGTAATTTCCGCCCCCGTTCACCAGGTGGCTGCAGCGAGCCAAATCGTTCATTGTGGCCTCAAAAACCTAAAACTTGAGAAACCAATTAAACCAGGCAGTCTTTAAAATTATGACCCCGAATGAGTCTCCGGACACAACAAGCGTTTTATTTGAAGGTAAAACGCTGCTATTGTATCCTTCGGCCTCATTCGGGGTCATATAAACATAATTTGAGGCTTTGTTTGTTATCGCCTGGTGAACGGGACGCCAATGTGTTGTAAAAGACATCCATTATATTAGAACAAGAAATTATTACAATCAATAAGCGATGCACAAAAATAAATACGATTGCATTGCAATAAATTAATAATATAGTTAATGTGTTAGAATAAATATTACCTATCAATTCATTACAGAGTAAACAGAACATACATACCTTGAAACGATCATGTAATTTCTTTGTATAAACTTACCCTATTCATGTAAAACTTATTATTATTCTCATAATTCAATCATCTTATAGGATCATCAATATCACAATACAATATTTGTGAAATAGATTGATTGTTTAAATATATCATTAAATTTAATCAGATGTAATTAATTGGCTGAAAAAGATGAATCAAGGAGCTTCCCTGCGTTGGAATCACTTCCTTTCTGTAATGTTTTTTGAAAGTATTACCAGATCTCCAATTAGCTCGTGCCATTATCTCATCAAGAGTTTCGTTATCCAACCAACTTCGTGAAGCAACTGCCGAACGAAAACTACCTGGAGTAGCCTCAATTCCCGCTTCCTTCAAAATTGACTTAACCCAACCTGCCAATATAGTTCTAGTAGCTGGCTTGGCTTTTCCACATACAGTGATAAATAATCTATCGCTATAACAAAACAAACGACGATTTTTTTTTTTTTTTTTTTTTAAGCCAATGTACCGGATCACGCACCTCATTATCAAGATTCCCTAACAACTTCCAACCTGACTGTACGTGAGTTTGAGAATCAGTTTTCGAACCAAAATGCGGCCAAAACATTATGCTATTCTCACCTACTATACACCTGTCTGGCGAGACACTAAGTAATGTTAAATCGTGTATTCTACGCCCTTAACATAGTAACAGTAAAACTGCACAAACTCTTGAAATTTCGAATAGACTTTGATTTTGAAGACTACTACCCAACCAACCTTCTAAAGACTGAGGATCCCAAACAGGGGGTGGACACTTTTTAGGCTGTTGCAACGCTATAGCTTTAATCATCTTTTTAACCAAAATATTTGAACTTAATCGGGCCTCACTCTTTGTATTACATTAAGTGGACACTACCGATTTATGAAGTAAAATAGTACGATAGGATAATTTCTCTTTTAATGCAAGTCCGCAAAATATCGAGCCAATTCACTACCTGAAGGGTCTGAGAAATTAACACCAAACATGGAACACCAATCCAGCCATCTCTGCCATGCTGGCCTATATGTATTTAAGGTAGACGATCTCCAACCTTCTTTCAGCAGACACTTTTGTTCGTCAGACCAGTCACCTAAAGATTCAGACCACCCCCACATCTCCATACTTCTAAAACCAGTTCTTTCACTCGAGGTGGGGGCTGCCCGGTCCTCGTGTCTACTAGCACTTTCGATAACCTGTGAAGCATGAACGGAGGCGCGATCGCTCTGGTCTTCAAGTCTGCTCTCCAGAATGCTCGAGGCCACCTCGGTGCAACTATCAGGAATACACCTCGAGCCTGATTTAGATGCATCAGGACCCGGGGTATCAAACTCGGAGGAGGAAAGACCCATGCCAGACGGAAATCCCATTTGAATGCGAACGCGTTGTGTCTTCATGCTCGCCGATCTAGTTGATCTAGAGTTACATAACAAGGTACTACGTGGGCTGTGTTGGAGGCTAAAAGATCTGTCTGGGGAACACCCCACTTTGCAAAGACAATACTGGTGAATTCGGGGAGCAGATGCCTTTCTTGTAACATCGAGTGACGCGACAGACCGTCTGTGACATTGTTGTACCTGCCTGGAATGTGACGAGGGATTACATGAATGTCGTACTTTTGAAGTATGTGATAAATTTGATATATTAGCTCCATCAAGATCCGCGACTTGTTTCCCCCCTCCTTGCGCAAGTACGCTACAACCGCCTTGTTGTCGCACTGCAGAAGCAGAGATGTGTGACTCAGAGACGGAGCGAATTCTATCAAACATTTTAGAATAGTTAACATCTCTTTGTGATTCGAATGAAGCCGCTCTTCTTCTTTTGTCCACTTGCCCGATAGGTGCAGACCATTTAACTCCGCCCCCCAACATGTATCTGCTGCGTCTGTAGTCTGTTGTATTTTTTTTTTTTGTGTAGTTTTGTTGTAGTTTTTTTTTTTTTTTTTTTTTCTTGTATTGGGTGATGTCTGGATTTTTCTACACAGTGAACCTTCCACCATCTTAATTCTGCCAGCACCTCCGCCGGCAAGGGATAAGTCGACTGAAATGGCATTTTCAGGACCTGGTTGCAATAAGTCAGTAGGTGCCGAAAATTCAACCGACTCATTGGAACTGCGAGGCGAGCAAAATTTAGAACGCCTATGATACTCTGTATCCCTCGAAGAGATGCTTTCCGCCGCCGGAGTAACTTTGATAAAACTATTTGCATGTTCTGAATCTTGTTATCTGGTAAAAACTTTTGATTTTGCCACGGATTCCACATCAAGCTCAAATACTCTATTATTTTCTGAGGGATAAGAATCGATTTCTCCCTGTTCACCTGCCAACCCAGCTGGTTGAGAGTTTGAAGAACAACTTCGACGTGTTTTATAAATGTCAGTCTGTCCTGTGCTACTACTAGGTAATCATCGAGAAAAACCACTACTCGAATGCCTAGATTCCTGAAAATCTCGGTAGTCCAATTGGTCAACGATGCAAATACTTTGGGCGCTGTCGCCAGGCCAAACGGTATACAGGTCATGTGCAGTAACCGACTTCGGTACATTGAACGGAGAAAACTACGGTGAGCGGGTGATACATTTACATGGTTGTAAGCTTGCCTGAGGTCTATTTTGACCATCCAATCCCTCTCCTGAATGAAATCGGGAACTCGATTTACAGAAATCAAACGAAATTTGCTTATTTTCAGGTAATTGTTAAAACTTTTTAAATTGAAAATAGGACGGTAGGTTCCGTCGCTTTTGGGGATCAGAAAGAAATTTGATATGAAAATCGGAGTCAGGCATGTTCTAAAATTCTGTTTCAACAAATTTTGAATTACTCTGTCCATCTCCGGCGATGGTAGAGTAAGATTGCAACGTTTCACCTGCCTTGGCGGGACCAGAGGCGGTTTCTTTTGAAAGGGAATACGATAACCCTTCACTATTTTCATTAATGGTTCTGGTGCCTTGTGCAGCCAGTAGTACCCTCGGTCGACAACGAAAAAAAAAAAAAAAAAAATTTGATTATTAATAAACGGGTTCATTGCGTGATAATTATTATAAAAGGCTCCTGCACTCTGAGGAGGAGGAAATCTATGGTTCATCGTTAGTGCCGAAGCGCGACTGGACGATTGATGTCCACTAGGGCCAGGGTACGCCGCCTGGGGTCTAGGGTTTTCTTATCTTGCCCAGAAAACATAATTTTATTCGTATAAAAAAAAATTTGTTAACTTCGCCATTATTCTTAATGAATTCACTTAAAGGTACTTTATCAAATAAAAATTCACTAGCCGGCGGTATTTTCTTCAAACATGGTTCATCGTCAGTGCCGAAGCGCGACTGGACGATTGATGTCCACTAGGGCCAGGGTACGCCGCCTGGGGTCTAGGGGTTTTCTTATCTTGCCCAGAAAACAATTTTATTAGTATAAAAAAAAAATTGTTAACTTCGCCATTATTCTTAATGAATTCACTAAAAGGTACTTTATCAAATAAAAATTCACTAGCCGGCGGTATTTTCTTCAAGCATGGCTTAAATGATTTATCTCTTAATTGCTTAATGAACACTTCGCGTCTTTGTTCAATTATATCGGCCCTACGGCCACAAACTAGTTGCAAATCACGTGAAATCTTTTGATTATCACTGGAAAATACCTCTTAACTTTAATGTCAATTGTTCTGGGTCCATGCTACCCGCACCCTTAGTCCAGTCCACCATCTGTCGAAAACCCTGTTGCATAGCGTCGTTTTGCATTACCAGTGCGCGAGTTACAGCGCCAAAAAATTTATCCGCAGAGGGTAGATGGGTAACTTTTTCTAAACATTTGATTTAGTCGTTTACTTCAAGGTCAACATATCCAGGACGAGCGATATAGACTTTTTGTGATTACACCTATCTAACATTATTCCAGTTTTCGTTATTAAAATATTGAATAGAATTGAGCAAATCTAACTGATTAGATGGAGTTACAGTAAATGCTGGCTCCTTTAATTGCGTTGCCAAATCAAAATCAAATGATTTAACTGGTACAGGATCTGTTCCGTATTCGGTTGTTCCTGTGCTATTTCCAAATTATCACCATTATAAATCGGATTATCACAATCATAATTTTCATTTTCATAATACATATTATGAGGGTAGAAGTATAGATTTTTCAAATCACTGACCTGTTTTGCAAGTTTTTTGATTACCTTGCTTTGTCCTCGATGACGCTTACTTTTCTTATTCTTACTCGCCTTCTTCCTCTTACGGGATTTATCTACTTGATCAACCTTTGAATCCGACGGGGATGAATCAGAGGAACTCGAGGAACTTGACGAATCCGATGACGAATCAGATTCTTTACGAGTACGCGCCTGTACTCTATCCGCCATTGTAAAACTATTTTATCCTTAATAAACTATCACTTTTATATTTCTAAGCATATACCGAACGCTAACAGCGTTAATAAATTTAAGCTATAATTTACTAAGAATTTTTTCTAAGAATTTAATTATAAAATCCAAGAATATCGAACGCCAACAACGTTTACTTTTAAATTTAGATGTGAACCGTCCGAAAACAGGACGCCAATGAACGATTTGGCTCGCTGCAGCCACCTGGTGAACGGGGGCGGAAATTACGTCATCATAGTGCTGTCAAGGAGATAGTTGCATATACCTACATAGATGTGACACGGAAACTGAAGATGCTAGACTCAAATTATGTTTATATGACCCCGAATGAGGCCGAAGGACACAATAATAACTTTATCAAGGAAGGAATCAAATACAATATGCAACTGAAGGAATTTTCTTGTATTTGTCGATAAAAAGAATAAATAATAAATTATCGTTTTCTTTCCTATGTTACATTTGGATTGATGGAGCAGAACGACATTATTATTTTTGTACAAAATACAATGCTTCTCATCTACCAATTTTAACTAGCAATCGGTGAATATCAAACGCAGTGAATAGAACAGCGAATGATACTCCCAATAAACTTACGCGTTGCGTGGTATGGCTGTCGTTTGCGGTCTGTACGCTCGGTATGATTGGCTACCTATAAAGTCGTGGGTGTGTTTTAGTATGCGAACCCAATTATAATGTTGTGTTTATTCAGTTCATTGGATGAGAACTTGTAACTGTGTGCGTTAGTGTGCTTTAATGAAGAATGGTAGTGGGAAAATCGATTTCTAGGCTGGCATACATTTTGATCTACATGGCATATCTCCTTTCTTCCAATATCTTTGGGTTGAATTGATTAATCGATGAGCATGCATATCGTCTTCTACCCATTTCTGTTTAGAATTTCGTATATTTATATAATCTTGCTTGATCTTAACTTAATAAACAACCAATGTTATTGATAAATATATTTTCTCCATCTTGATACAATGACAGTAGGTACCACGTGTACGTACAACATATTACGCTGTCAATCTACGGCTAATTGATAAGCCCTCGTCGTTCTGTGTGTATTCAAGGTAGGCATTAGATTTACCAATTGTCTTATTGTGCTACGGATCACACATTCAATCGCACTGAAGAAATAATTAGCATGGGCTATAGATATCCGTTCTAGATTCTAGTTCTTCTGCATTTTGAAACGCGGCAACTAAAGACTCGAGTATTCATAGTTTCTATAAATGGTTTATATAAATAAAAATCTTTTTATCTTCATCTTAACCTTGTCTTAAGGTCTCATTGTTTGTGTATGTGAGATTTATGTCTGTAAACTGTAACCAGAAGAGAAATCCTAGTAACGTCATCAATGTTTTAATTAAAAACACAGCGGAAATAATTGACATTCAAATTAATAAATGATCCACCACGGCTTGTTGGTTGGTAAATTAAAATAGAAAATGGAATGAAAAGCCACCCACAGTGCGATTAAAAATCGTGACTGTTATCCTGGAATTTTTCCTGTATATTTCTTTAATGAATTGAAAATGGGAATAAAAAATCACTATATTTTTTTGTACGTCTAATTTTTTTGTATCTGTTTAATCCGTAATTATTATGTGCAATAATGAATAACGATGAATAATTTTACAATAAATATATAGTAGGAATGGAATAAACCTCTGGATGAAGGTACAAATTCTTGTACTAGATAGAACATTAAATTTAATTAGTAGTTAAATTTCATTTTATTTTATGTTGACATCAATATTTGAATGGCGTGATATTATATTGATCTGCTAAAATTGTTGTTTCTGAACGATTAATATTAAACTATATTCTATCCCATTATATTCTTAGAGAGGACTTGAATACCGCAATGGTTTCAAACTTCGTTATATGATATTACATCAACTTAAATTAATATCTAACAGATAATAAGGAACACTAATTGTACGGACTCCGATTTACTCGTTAAGACATTGAAAAAATATATTTAGTAAATACTTATTACTTATAATGTATTAAGTTTGTATGCATCCCAAGGAAATACATAGTGGTACTAATTAACTATAATATTACACCATGTTTGTACACAATACCGATGTGTAAAGTAATTAATTTGAAATTGAAATTAAATTATTATAAAATACTTTTAAACGAATTACATCACGTATATTATAGATTTTTGTTTTTCCTAACATTTCAAACAACTTTCAGCATTCGTGATCGCAGAATGAATCTGTACGACATAAATGAAACTTAAATAAAAAAATGTATACTTTCAAAAGGCAGTAAGGCGCTTTAACCGTAAAAAATATATGTTTTAGTGTATAGTTTATTAATAATGATGTTGCACAGCCACTATAAGCGAAATTACCTAATTAGTTGTGAAACAATCTCTTTATTCTTCTCCTATAAGCTAGAAAGGTAATTCAGTTTTATACGGTCGCCATTCGGGCCTTATTACCCTCTTAAATCTGACACGTTATTGCCGTAAGCATGTGCAAGCCTTATTTGTGTACCGTAAATTATTACACATCTTCATAAGAGAAAAAAGGTACCTTCTCATTTGTTCTAGTTCAAGGAATTGGTGGCCAGTTCTTATAAAATATAGGGTCTAAAAACATATTATATTTGCCTCTTGTTTTCTTTGCCAAATCTCTTGACCTAACTTAAAACTATGCTGTAAGTAATCTAGCTGTAGGTTTCCGATGGTATTAACCTACGTCTATACAATATCTGAAGGAAAAAAACGAAATCTTTTACATTCTTAAGCTACATAGTTAAATTTAAAAAAATACGTTATTCTAGACATGTTTTCATATTTTTGATACACAGAATAATACCAGTATTATCCAATTGTGTTATGTTTCACGATGTCAAAGGGTGCCAGGTAATATTTGTGAAAACAATATACTCAGAACACTAGAGTTGATCACATTGAGATCGACTCTTTCTTTTCTCTTGCCGAAAACACGAATTACGCTACGTGGCATGTCGACTATTTCAGATCCTGTTTTTTTCTATCACAGCCGGAATTATTCAACGCGGAGTGAGTTGAATAATTCCAGCTGTGATAAGTTAATATAAGTCTAATAATTTGTGCCACAGCACTCTATCCTTAGGCATTTCACGGACTTTAATCAAACACTCGTTTCGTCTGCTCCATCAACTATTTGGTCATAGATTAAAAGGCCAGCCGTCTACCACTTCAGCTTGCTGACTTAGTTTCTTGTCTGTATTGAGGTGTTGAAAAATGTGAGCGTATGAAAAGAAAACTGTTTCCAACGTATCAGACAGCAACCAAGCGTTATTTACCCATGGAACTATTCGAACCTCATTCCCACGAGCTTGACATGAGGGTGCCATGCCACTCACCCAATTTTTAGTGCCAACCAAATGGGCTATGCGTTTTGTAAAAAAAAACGAGACACCTAATTTATTTAGTCTGTTATGCCAAGTAATTTCACTAACAGTGCCCTTCAAGTCGACCGTGAAAAATCTTCCGTCTGCAAGGAAGAATGTCGACCATCCCGCGACGGATGGATGACATTTTTGCCATCGCGGGTCGAAGTTCTATGAAACCTATACCCAGCAGTGGGTGAAGTTGGGCTGTGGGTGATGGTGCCTTGTTTGGGGTTAATGCTTAATCTTCCATTTTTAGGAGTAATGAACATAAATGATGAAATGAAAATAAACTTCCCTTAGAAGTAATGTATATGATGAAGTATAACACGTTCATAACTTAAACTGTCAAGTCTTCTAATGTTCTCCAAGGATATGGCCAGATTTTAGAGAAAACAAAAACAATGTCTTTAGTACATAAACAGTACACGGTTCAGTGGTTTACGTAATAGCTGAAGTTTTTGTGTAGAACTCGACAATCACGTTTTAGAGCTTGTTGGAAGTTCCGGTTAAGGTTGCGGCACACGACGGTAAAATCTCTGCAACTCCTCAGTTAGTTTCTTTATGCTTGTTGTAAATTGTACAATGTAGATTGCAATTGTTATATTGTACGTTTTGTTAAACTTTGTGTGAATGTTTTTTGTTTAAAGTTGTACAAACATTACTTATTCTTGTAGATAGTCACTAGCTACAATTCTGTCAACTTGCCTTGATCCTTTGCCATATTGACGACACACGGCTTAAAAGCAGTATTTTTATGTAGTGTCAGTATCTTTTGGGAGGCTGTTGTTCATTAGTGGACGTTTTTGGAGTTGATTATGAAATGTTTTTATGCTTCTTTATAAGTTGGAGTAAATTGTACTTTCCTGTTAGTTCAATCATTAACAGTCAACTAACTTTCTTCAAAATAGTTCCTAGAACCCTTAATAAATAAAACTTATCGAATGTCAAATAAACATAATTTTCGTAACTAAATAAATGCTCGCATTATGGTGTTCTAGCCATCATTATCATCTATCAGTTCGTAGTCCAAAGGTGGTGAGGGAGAGGGTCTGTTCGTCGCTAGGAGTCTAACAATCAAGGCAGTTATAGCCAGTGAATGTCTACAATAGTATATCATAAACGAGGCCACTTGGAATTATTAAATCGGCGAATCTACAATATTTAATGGATCGTCATCATCATCAAATATTGTTTTAATCAAAAGACGTCCAGTGCCGAACATATGCCTCCCCCAAAGCACGAACAAGGTTTGGTCTGGGTTTGTGTTATGTGCTCATTGATTTTGCCATAATCACTACTCACGTGGTGCGGTTGGCGATCACAGTTGAGTTATTATTTGAAGGATGCTGTTGCTTGTACTTTGGTTAATCCCATAAACGCCTTTTACGACACCCACGGGATGGGGTAGGTTGGTGTTATTCTTAGTCGATACCACACTTTAGTTACATATACCAGTAACAACCATTGCAATAGACCTTATCATTACAGCTTCTATATACATTTATCTAACATACCTGATGACAGAACTACATTTATCGTGCAGCCATGGAAAGTCTCCGGTTAGTGTCCGATTACATTTCAGATTAATATTATCTTAGTAGGCATTTGGACTAGGACACCTGGACTATTGGAATCATCTAGTATTCTACAAAAAAAAGCGGTGAGATTTACACATATCCCCACATCAGCCCGTATATGTCTGATTCGGAACATGGGCCTTCCAATGATCACTAAAATGAGCGATCATATATATTGACATAATTGATACGCTAATCATGAATTAATTGATGACTAATCAGTCTGCCTGCCAAGCAAGTATCTTATTACTAAGGAGAGGACTCTGCTGCCCATCTTAACATCAACCTTAGTTGCCTTTGACTACACCCATGGGTGGCCTTCGCCGGGAATCACGAGAAACAAAATAAGGTTGATAAGTGTATTAATAATGATTTTATACCAAAACTATAACGATGAATTGGTTTATTAGAAAAATAATGAGAAAGATATTTATTCTTTGCACCTCAAGGACACAACACCAGCAGTTATAAAATTCATACTTAATAATATTATGTATTAGGAAGACAATTTGAAGAACAATTATAATAAAATAAACAAAGGATAACAAAAATATCATAAAATAAAACATTATCTTGGCAACTAGAGCTTTAACACGGTGTAGCCCGCAATCCAACACAACACGGTAAATAAAAAAACATTAGGTAAAACTTAATGTTTTTTTCATACCGTCTCGTCTATTTAAAATTGATTAAAACAATTTATAAAGCTTGATTAACACTAACACTAATTCGATTTAAATTAGAAACTTATCTATCGTTACACAGACATTCGAGCGTCTTCTTTTAGTTCATTTGTAATGCGCAATGTAATTCATTAATCAGTCGCAGTAATAAAAGTGTTAGGCGACCGTTATTGAGCTGTGGCATAGCGAATGACATTCTTTTCCAGATTACTACAGAGGAAGACATCTGAAGTATACTTTATATATACACCCACGACTTATATTTGCAAAAATATGCCACAGAGAATTACCCGCCAAAAATATCGTCATTACAAATCTATATACAAATAAATAAAATTGAAGTGTCTGTTTGTAATGTCAAAATAACAGCTTTTTACAAAATGCATATGAAAGTATGTACGTTACATATAACAAAAACACCATTTTTAATTTTTTTGTCTGTCTGTCCGTCTGTCTGTCTGTTTGTTCCGGGTAATCTCCGAAACGGCTGGACCGATTTTGACGGGACCTTCACTGACAGATAGCTGATGTTATAAGGAATAATTTAGGCTACTACTATTTTAGAAAAACAATTAGGGTTCCGCGTAAAAAAATAAAACCCTTGAAATCCAACATATATATATTCTATGTCAAGTGTCTATGTCGAATAAATTTCTTTTAAATTAAACGCGGGTGAATCCGCGGGTCCCAGCTAGTTGAAAATATGATTTTTATTGTAATTGGTTAGCTAGTCCCTTTTTAACCGACTTCAAAAAGGTGGAGGTTCTCAATTCAAAAGTTTATCTATGTAATCGATTACTCCGAGATTTGTAGACCGATTTGTGAAATTCTTTTTTAACTAGTGCTGAATACTTTCGAATTGGTCCCATATCAATTTCATTACATTTGATTGAGTAGTTTTTTAACCAGCTTCAATAAACAGGTAAATTTTACTGCGCTTATCTAGATGATGTCTTAATAATTTCGATTCCTCTCAGATCAGAGAACCGATTTGAGTCATTCTTATTTTTAGTGTTAAATACTGGTACTAAACATTACACACAGTACAAACGGTACATTTATTTACACTAAAAAGAAACATTTTAATAAAAAGAAAATACCGACTTCAAAAACCCTACACGACAAAAATATTAAAACCACTGAAAAGGAAAAAGAAGCTTTATTTATGAAGTCGGGCGGGGCCAGGTATAAAATATAACTTCTCATTGGTCTACGTGAACCATGGTTGGGGTTACCTGGCCCATCCCGACTTCATAAATAAAGTGTATTTTTTTTCCTTTTCAGTGGTTTTAATATTAAGGGTTTTGGTTTTTGATGTGTACAATTATCGGATACATGTTATTCTTACCCGCTTCCGGTGTTAATGTACGTATACAATATGTGTTAAAAACCCTGTCCGATCCGTGAAGATGATGTTCAGTGTATATCAATATGTGATCGTATAAATATATAATACTTTTCTGAAATAATTAAGACTATATTTTTTTTAGAAATCGTGCTTCATATTGTAACTTAGCACGGCCATTCCGATCGCGTCATACCACCAGGCGACGTGAAACATGTTCAAACAAGCTGATTGAATTTAGGCCATTTACTAAGAAACTAAGTACCTATACCTTCAGCACTTATTGTAAATACTCGTCGTTTCAGCCGAATAAAGTCCCCTGCTTGACACTGACCTTCCCAAAAATCTTTACAACGACCAGTCTGGGTGTGTTGTGTGCTTATTGGGGGGATTTTCGATAATCGCCACGCTTGGCAGGGTCGGCGATCGCAGTTGTAGGCCATCTTCCGTAATAATATAACTCTAGATATAAACACATTATCGATTTTTAAATCTTATCATTCTATAAAATATCATTATTTTAATATATACGGGCTCCTTTTGTGTCAGACAGGGTTATAGATGCATATTGTATATTCGCATTCACATATGTGTATGCATATATGAGTGTACAATCAGGTAACGAGTAGTGGAACTTGCTACATCCAAATACTCTTACAATACTCAAAATATGATCACATTGTGAATGTTGTTATATATATGTTGTGTGTTGTAGATTTCATTCATTTTTCATTTCAGCCGAATGAAATCCACTGCTGGACACAGGCCTCCCCCAAAGATCACCACAACGACCGATATGGGTGTGTTGTGGACTCATTGGGGGGTTTTGCCATAATCGCCACGCTTGGCAGACGGGTTGGCGATCGCAGTTGAGCTGTTAATGTACTCGAAGGACGCTGCTGCCCATCCTCCGGCTAATCCCTTAGTCGACTTTTACGACACCCACGGGAGGAGATGGGGTTGTGGTATTCTGAGCCGGCACCACACGGTTTTAGGTTGTAGGTTTAAATATTACTATTTATATGCAAAAAACTAATCAATCAATACGATAGATAAATAAATATCTTCTAAACCTCATTATCATCATCATCCTATCAGCCACAGGACGTCCACTGCTGAACAAAGGCCTCCCCCTTAGATTTCCACAACGAGCGGTTACATGCCGCCCTCATCCAACGACTCCCAGCGACCTTCACCAGGTCGTCTGTCCACCTCGTTGGAGGTCATCCCACGCTGCGTTTTCCGGTGCGCGGTCTCCATTCGAGAACCTTTGTGCCCCAACGGCCGTCAGTTCTACGAGCAATGTGCCCTGCCCATTGCCACTTCAGCTTACTGAATGCTTTCAGCTATGTCGACAACTTTAGTTCTTCTACGGATCTCCTCATTTCTGATTCGGTCTCGTAGAGAAATACTAAGCATAGCTCTCTCCATAGCTCGCTGACTGACCTTGTGCTTTCTTATAAGGCCCATTGTGAGTGACCACGTCTCTGTCCCATATGTCATCACTGGTAACACACACTGGTTAAAGACTTGCGTCTTGAGGCATTGTGGTATTGTTGACGAAAAGATGCTGCGAAGTTTCCCAAACGCTGCCCAGCCGAGTCGGATTCGACGATTGACCTAATTCTAAACCTACCCTACA
Source organism: Diloba caeruleocephala (assembly GCA_947459985.1). Lineage (NCBI taxonomy): Eukaryota > Metazoa > Arthropoda > Insecta > Lepidoptera > Noctuidae > Diloba > Diloba caeruleocephala. Next base: position 8,030,608 of record OX381617.1, on the reverse strand, counting down.
TTTAATATCAAAATAATTGCTTGTTTGTCTTCTACGTGTTCCAATACCATTGGCAAATATAACAAAAATAAAATTTTCTGTGTCAAAACTATTGTTGTAAAACTTAAACTTGTCAAAACTATTGTTGTAAAACTTAAACTTGTCAAAACTATTGTTCTAAAAATAATATTCACCGGAAATGAAAACCAAAGACTTGCAGAGTAATTAAATGCAATTCACTGGGAATTTATGACAGAGAAAATGATATCGTAAAACCAGCGATGAATTATGGATTTTCCCAGCATTTTTATCCAGGATAATATTTATTCGGCACGAAAATATCTGTGTTCATTACAGGTGTTTATTAGGCCAGTGAAAATTAGCAGTATTGTTTGAGGGATTCTCAAGATCCGTAATTTCCAAACCGCTGAGAAATTAACAGGACGTAGGCCTGTTTGAATATTATTTTAATTTCAAGACTTTCGCAACTCTGTACATTTTCTTTGTTTGAAATCTAATTTCGATTCGTAAGCCAAAGTTTTTGCGACAGCTGTTCAATAAAAATTATAATAGTTTCATATTCAAAATGTCTGTACTCTTTTTATTAAAGGACCTTCCCAATGAAATTTAGATTATGCTTTGATATTAAAATGACGATCATTCTAGCTATAAACATAGTATAACTTACCCTTATTGATGTCAACCAATACGAATAAACCTTTCTTAATTGGGTACGATTCTACGAGTATAATCACTTATGTAAAACAATTACGGATTTTAGTGACGGAAAGATAACCCGTGTCAAAATAATTCAAAGATCAAAGATAACTTTTTGTAACGTTTACTGAACGTGTATTGTAAATTCTTTTCAATGCATGATGTGGCATTGCAAGATGAATTTTATGAAAATTAACCTTAATGAACATTGTTAAAAATGGCCTATGGTTCACCACGTATGAGACTTATACAATCATTTCTAGTTTTTTTTATTACTTTGATTATCATTTATTACCATGCAAATAATACTTCACAATCTCGTAAATAATAAAAAAGTGGTATCGCGATTTTCGATCTTATCCCCGGAGCCATTATTGGACGAATATATTGGAGTAATAAGCGCTTTCAGCGCTTGATCAATGGTTTTTTTTATTGTTGCAAACAGTGTATTTATATCCCGCATAACCGACACTGATGCGGACAGAGAGGTATCTTGCCCGATCCGATCGACCAGGATGTGCCACTCGGCAGCCCACGTAGGGCTCTCTCCAAGTGTGTGCTGTGCGGTATCCTGGTCCTCTCCATAGTGTTACCACTGTACCGTGACCTTGCGTCCTATCCTGTGTAAGTACGCACCAAAACAACCATATCCAATGAATACCTGCGTCAGGCTAAATGTGACGCGCTCGCTTCTTTGGAGCCAGGCTCCGAGGGGCGGCAAGACGATCTCAACAACGCAATTTTGTGCGTACTGCAGCAGTATGAGCCGTTCACGCCACAGATTGAGTGCACCAATGCCCCTAATGACACCATTTGGTATCTTCGTGCGATCTGTACAGCCAGTCTACTCTGCAGACCGTGAATCGTGGTTCTGCAGCGCTGGACACCCGAGAGTTGAGATTGCCAAACAGGCATCCCATAGAACGCCACGGACCGGACTACTCCTCCATAGAGGTGGTGAACTTGTTTCCTCAGTCCCCCGCGATTGGCCAGTAACTGGTGCAAGGCATCTTTTTGACCCAGGGACAAAACACTCGAAGTACCTAATCTTCGAAGCCCCAGCGATTGTCCAGGGTGAGTCACAGGTGCATCATTTCCCAGCCACCCTGATTTGCGTTTCACCAACGCACGAACTGGGTGGTTCACTGCTCGAGGCAGGTTGTGGAACCATAGCGCCCCAGTTTTATGAGGCGCTATCAGCTAACCTAAACTGTGGATTTTGGCCACGATATTTTTACCGCTTGCTCGGCAATGGTGGCGGATGGTTCCCACGAAGGACTCTCCGCTGGCCAACACATGAGTGTTATCAGCGTAACAAACTAAATTGACGCCAGCGGGTAGAACGACCGTATCGTAGCCAAAACAATTACCTAAGATGAAAACGTTGTTGTGAAAAAACAATAACTAAGTTGTGTACTTATATACTTAATTTTTAAATATACAATTTTATCAAATCCGTGTGGAGCCGGCTAAGAATACTACCAAAAAAAAAAAACAATATCGTCGTGGCAATGGTTTGGGAGGCTTCTGTCCAGCAGTGGACGTTATCCGGCTGAAATGATGGGCGAATAATGTGGGAGAAATGTGGCGATACTTGAAACCCTGTTGCAAACCTACTTATGCATGCACGCACCACACTTTTTTCATTTTAATTCTTATGGGGCTAACAAATTAATTTTTACGAGGACCTGGAGCCCCCCTTCTGTGCCGAAGATGACTGCTCCAGTGGTTTTATCCGGTAAGAGTATACCCCTTCGCCATTCCCCGGGGTGAAGGAAGTACCATGTAGAACTACCACTGGACAACAATAAAAAAGGCGAAATTAATTAATCCGTTTATAAATGCACCTTGTATATAAAAAAAGCAATATTTTTACTATCTACATCGCTAGAAAATCTTATTCGTACCATGGATTTTCTATTTCTATTTCACAAAAGGCTCTAGTTTACTGGTCAGATCTTTTCATCCTGCCATTATTTCCGATATCTCAATCCTATTTTGCCTAAACATATTGGCCATAACGTAAAATAATGCTAAATAAAACGTTAGCCGCCATGTAAATGCTTGTCCTTTCAATTCGCCTAACGTCTTTTAGATGTATATATAATGGATTCTAAACTCTTCATGAATCTATAAATTTTTAGTTTTTCATTTGAGGTATTCTTTGTTAGAATATTTTGCATTATGTACCTACGGCAATTTGTCAGGAAATAAATCAGTAAAAGTATTGATTCTATTTGCACAAATGTGTGCATTATAAAAGATGGATTCAAAGTTATAGGCATTTTTATAAGTCTGCCTTGATTCAACAACAAAGATTAAGTTGGTGCTTTAACAAAATTGTGACACAAATCAATATGACAGACTGATATTTTCCACAGAAGGGGCGCTGCTGCTCATGCAGAAACCACGCACCGGAAAACGCAGCGTGGGATGGTCTTAACGATATGGACAGACGATCTGGCGAAATTAGCTGAAAGCTGTTTGGATCCAGGCGGCATATGCGTGAGTAAATTTAATATGGCGGAGGTTCATCAGTGGACGTCCTTCAGCTGATATGTTGATGAATGACATTTTTAGCAATATATACATGATAAGTACCTATATAAAGAGAGACATATAAAACAACATTAAGTTATTAAAAGTTAATAACGAGAGAACGTTTCATAAGTACCAATATTTGGTTTATTTGAAATAAAAAACTTTGACTTTGACTTTATTTACATTAATGTAATGTAATTTTCGAAAAATAAACATATGTAATAACGTCTGTTAAAATATACCTACATTACTACTTAACGCGTCCACACCATTTGCCTGACATGACCAGCAGCGCAGCACCGCTTTGGTGCAAGCTTGTTCAAATAATTGATTGAACTTATTTATGTATTTACTACGTTGTACGCAATTTTTTTACAGAAGTCGATTTAACGCCAGTAGCCATTTTCTACCAGAGAACTTAGGTTGACGCAGGGACAAAACAGTAAATAAGGTAAGGCAATATATGAATATACGCAAAACGTTTTAAATCGTCACCATAACTATATCATCATCATCATCATTATACCAGCCACAGGACGTCCACTGCTGAATAAAGGCCTCCCCCTTAGATTTCCACAACGAGCGGTTACATGCCGCCCTCATCCAACGACTCCCAGCGACCTTCACCAGGTCGTCTGTCCACCTGGTTGGAGGTCATCCCACGCTGCGTTTTTCGGTGCGCGGTCTCCATTCTAGAACCTTTGTGCATAAAGTGGACTTTGTTCGGCCGAAATGATGATGATGATGAAAGAAATCACTTGATTGATTATGGTGATGTGTTTTAATACTGATTCAAACCTGAATGCAGATTTGGTTGATAGCGCTTTTCTTTAACTTTCGTTACGTGCATCATCACTAAACTTCAACTTTTATTTTACCGTTGTAGGGATGGTATTTCTACGCCTACGTTAATAAAGGCATCACAAAGTTTGTAGCCCCATAGGTTTAGGCTCTGCGTTGATGAATTAGTCAGTCAGGACAAGTAATTATATACGTATAGATTATTGCGGATGTATTTTTATTATATACTAGCTAGAAGCCGGTTTCACCCGCTCTTTAATTTAAAAAGAATTGGATTATTTATAAATAATTTAGGTACTTCGGTATAGACACTTGACATAGAGTATGTATTGTGTTTCATGTGTTTTATTTTTTTTGCGCGGATTTTTTTTTTCTAAAATTAAAGTAGCCTAGGTTAACCCTGATAACATCAGCTATCTGTCAGTGAAAATCCCGTAGAAATCAGTCCAACTGTTTCCGAGATTAGCGGGAACAAACAGACAGACAAAAAAACTTGTTGTAGGTACCGTATATACTTTCATATGCATTTAGTAAAAAACTGTTATTTTGACATTACAAACAGACACTTCAATTTTATTTATTTGTATAGATGTATACACGGCTACACATCAAGCTATACAAAAACGAGTGTACGTATATTTATAAATGTATATAGTTATGTGATGACATATGGAACAGAGACGTGGTCACTCACAATGGGCCTGATAAGAACGCTCAAGGTCACTCAGCGAGCTATGGAGAGAGCTATGCTTGGTATTTCTCTACGAGATCGAATCAGAAATGAGGAGATCCGTAGAAGAACTAAAGTTGTCGACATAGCTGAAAGGATTAATAAACTAAAGTGGCAGTGGGCAGGGCACATTGCTCGTAGAATTGATGGCTGTTGGGGCACAAAGGTTCTCGAATGGAGACCGCGCACCGGAAAACGCAGCGTGGGACCTCCAACGAGGTGGACAGACGACCTGGTGAAGGTCGCTAGGAGTCGTTGGATGAGAGCGGCATGTGACCGCTCGTTGTGAAAATCTAAGGGGGAGGCCTTTGTTCAGCAGTAGACGTCCTGTGGCTGATATGATGATGATGATATTATTTACGCGAGTTGTGTTAGGTAATTGTATTTTTTTATCGTTATTGAGTGTTTAAGTGCTAGTGATATTTAGTATCAAAAATGCCAACGGAGTACAGGAACGCGGAGTACTACGACATGATGTTGTGTGTAGGCAAATGTGATGGAAGGATAGTCACAACGCTGGTGTCCAGATAAAGTATCCACATACTTCGAGTAAGTTAGAGATCATACTGAAATCCAACTGAATTTTAAGAGTAGCAGAATACCATTTTTATTTTTTGTCAATTCATAATTTCATTCTCAGTTCGATCAGTTTTCCTAACTGTTAACAACACCACGTGATTACTGTGATTTATTTATTTATTTATTTATTTACAATTCAGTTATAATAGTATTCTTACAGCATACGCCAAAACGCTTACTATCTTAATTTATGACTTAAATATAATTTTACAGAAAGTTCAATAGTACCTAAATAATCATTGAAAATGTCGACATGTTGGAACTCGTGGACAAATGCATTTAAAAGAGAGAGCGCCCTCAACGTTGGCGCATTGCGCGCGTGTTGAGTTCGCGGCACAGGGCATGCAAACAGCCGATGCCGTCGACGACCCGCACGCACATATCCGTTAGGGACAAACAGTCCCATGCCACCCAGTACATTAGGATTGTTTACCTTATTGCGCAGCAGCAGACAGTAATGGATGATGAGCTGTAACTCCCGTCTTAATTCTAATGTATAGAACCCAATCATCCCTGAAACGAATAGAGAAGGAAAAAGATAGGGGTAATAGCCGTACATTCGCTTGTAGATATATCTGGCAAATTTGCGTTGGAGCCTCTCTATCATCATACTGTATTTTGCCTCGCGTGGGTTCCAAACTATTGCACCATACTCCAGTTTGCTACGAACGAAGGCATTGTATAACAAAATTGCTACGCTTACATCACGGAATTGTGACGCAGTTCTCATTATGAAACCCAACGTCTTGTTCGCATTTTTACAGATATGTAAGAAGTGTTCTCGGAAGTTGAGACGTGTATCCATGACGAGTCCCAGATCACGGAGCTCATTTACCCTCTCCAATGGTAATCCTTCCAACGTATATACTGTCGTTAGAGGCAATTGTAACCTGGAGAAGGTGATCACTTTACATTTAGTGACATTAAATGCTAGTTTGTTAGAGCGACTCCAATCTTCGACCGATTTGATATCCCGCTGCAATGCAACACAGTCAGAAACTTGACTCACAGACTTAAAGAGTTTCAAGTCATCGGCAAACATCAAACATTGTGACTCGTTAAGGACTTTGGGCAAATCATTAATCATAGCTAAAAAGAGTGTCGGCCCAAGTGTACTGCCCTGACTTACTCCCGACCTCGTGTAGAACTCGTCTGATTTATATCTTTTTAGCTGGACATATTGTCTCCGGTCTTTTAGGTAGTGAGCAATAAATTTAAGTAGCCCAGGAGAGGCCCCGAGCGATGAGAGCTTTACCAATAACACGTCATTATCCACCATATCAAATGCCCGCCTAAAATCGAGAAATACAGCATCAATCTGTCGGCTGGCGTCCATGTTAGAAGATACGTAATCCACGAAGGTGATGTGATTCGTAGTTGTCGAGCGAGTGACACGAAAACCATGCTGCGAATCGTCAAAACTGGCTTCAATTTGCTGAGTTAGGTATGAATTTATTATGGACTCAAAAATTTTACTAAATACGTTTAACACAGCTATAGGCCTAAAGGTCGTGACGTCCGTCGATGAGCTAGTCTTGGGAACAGGTGTAACTCTGGAGATCTTCCACATAGCTGGATAGCGACAAGTTTGTAGCGACAGATTGAACAAGTGCAACAATGGCTTCACTAATACGGACACACAATCCTTGACTAGGAATGGAGGAATAGCATCAGGGCCAGCCGCCGATGATGCCTTAAGGTGACGTACGGCGCGGCGCACATCGGCCACGGTGACGCTGTTTACGCTCACATTCCGCGAGTCTCCTGAGCCGGCAATCTGCGCGCTCTCCACAGCCGCCGCCGATGCATCCAGTGCGGGGACATCGCTGAGAAAAACCGAGCTGAAATATTTAGCGAAAGCTACAGCAGCTTCTTGTCCCACGACTATCTCTCCATCCAGCGTATATTCGTTTGTCTGACCCCTATTTTTACGTCTACTATTGACATGCTTCCAAAATTGAGAAGGATCGAGAAGAGTGATAACCGATATCCATGAACTGTAGTGAAACGACACAACCGTTTAGTTCTTTTTACATTGCAGTTTTATGTGAATATAAATAGTTTGTTGTGTTTTTATTCAAAATAGCTTTTAGGTTAAATATACATTTTATGTTAAAGCTAGGATAGACGAAAACTGTGATTGTATACTGAAATCAGAAAAATAAACTAAAAAATATGAACACTAATATATATACATATATATATCGTATGGTTAGTGGCCACCCTTGTGTCAGAGTTGTTCACGGGTTGCACTCCGGAGTGCCGATAGAAGTGAAAACTTTTTTTTTATCTAGGCGCGTTCGCGTTCTTCTATATGTACATGCATACATGCACACACTATAGCTGCGTCTCGTAACGGTGTCGCGAGTCCAGAGATTTTATCTCATCTAAAAATATGCGTACCGCGCTAAAAGAAGTTTTCACTTCAATAATTATCATAAATACATTGCTTATAACATATTTTTAACCACCGTGCACTATTGCTAAACTGTAAACTAAACTCTTTTCATGTGTGCGCGTAAGCAGCGTATCCACTTGACCGCTGCATTCCAAAACAAAAATTGCATTGTGTCTTGCAGCCGGCGGATATTATCGTGTGAGACTGTATTTTTATTCGATTATTTCGGCTGTGCCGTGTGGTGCCGGCTCAGAATGCCACCACCCCATTTCATCTCGTGGGTGTCGTAAAAGTCGATTAAGGGATTAACCGGAGGATGGGCAGCAGCGTCCTTGGAGTACATTAACAACTCAACTGCGATCGCCAACCCGTCTGCCAAGCGTGGCGATTATGGCAAGACCCCCCAATGAGCACACAACACACCATATCGGTCGCTGTGGTGATCTTTGGGGGAGGCCTGTGTCCAGCAGTGGATTTCATTCGGCCGAAATGAACGTTCACAAATAGAGCACTTTACGGACCGCCCAGCTAATGGTGTTGTATTTGTCGCCATTTAAATGGTTACGCGTTGCGTGTGTCAACTTTACGAGTACTTATGGCTGAAATTCTAAGACCACGAACCTAACACATACACATAAATGGGTGCCTAGATTAGTCTAGGTAGTTCAAATTACTACTACCTACTACAACGGCATCGCACTGCCATTGTCTGAAAACCATAATTCAATTCCAAAGTCGAGCAAAGTGTAACTTAGTTTTACTTTTAGTGAGTTATCACTTATAGACTAGGCTGGAAACTTCACCGTACAAATGGCGATGAACACGGCTCTACCAAATATAGAGCATTGTCGACATTGCCATTATATTTTTGTTTACAAAACGATGCACCTCACGCTTATTTGCTTCATGTCGTGGCTACAATTTACAGATATAAATCTCATATGCAGACATATTCAGACCCAGCACATATATCTGAAGGCCTTACAAATTGTAAGCGACGCGTTAACATATTTTATTGTAATAACTAGCTGGGAACCGCGGTTTCACCCGCGTTTAATTTAAAAAGAATTTAGAGTACTTCGACATAGACACTTGACATAGAATATATATATTGGATTTCAAGGGTTTCTTTTTTTTGCGCGGAACCCTAATTATTTTTCTAAAATTAAAGTAGCTTAAGTCATTCCTTAGAACACCAGCTATCTGCCAATGAAAGTCCCATCAAAATCGGTCCAGCCGTTTCGGAGATTACCCGGAACAAACAGACAGACAGACAGACACACATAAAAAAATGTTTTTTTGTTATATGTCCCGTATATACTTTCATATACATTAAGTAAAAAGCTGTTATTTTGACATTACAAACAGACACTTCAATTATAGACGCTATATGCGCGCGAGCGGGAGTAGCAATCGTCCTACAGGGGAAGCGCGGGGAGGCGGGGGCGCCGTGCGCTGCCGCTTCGGTGCTGGCCACCGGCGCCCGGCGACCGGCCATGTTAGTCGGTTTTTTATCAAGCTCACAATAGAACGCATGTTACTCTCACTTCACTCATACCCCTTTTAAACGACGGCACGGTTGGTGCAGTGGCTGATACAGTCGGCTGCTGCGCTCCGGGTCGTGGGTTCGATTCCCGCACGGAAAAAATATTTGCATGATCTGCAGGTAGTTGTTCCGGGTCTGGGTGTATTGTATGTGGAATTAATGTATGTAAACGCATCCACGATACAGGAGAAATCCTAGAGTGGGGCAACGTTAAAAAAACAAAAAAGTTAAAGCAAATTTTCACTCTTGCAATCGTTATTGTTTAAATTTCCACATGTTTATGCCATACGGGGATTGAATCCGCGACACATTGCATTGAAAGCCAAGCGACTGCATTGCTATCTAATGCTGTATCTAAAAGTACACTGACCCAGTGTGGTCAGTGTACTTTTAGATATTTAGATATTACGCAAAAGTACGCAAACTCAACTCAAAGTTTTTACATGGTATAGGCCCTAATAGGCACTTAAGAAAAGTCAACAGTTAAGGTACACGATTCTGTTACTCTTTGATTTATTGTCGTGTATTTGTCATTAACACATCACAATTTCAACCGAATGTTAAGTCCACTGCTGGACACAAGCCCACCTTAAAGTTCTCCGTAATGACCGATTGGTGGGTTGCGTCCTCATAGGCCCTATCAGAAAACCAGCGCTGCAGCAGAAATTGTTGCAGCATATACTGAGATAGGGACCTTTTTGGCCACTATCACCACGTGTCGTGTGGTGCCGGTAAAGAATACCACCACCCCATCTTATCCCGTGGGTGTCGTAAAAAGCGACTATGGGATTATCCGGAAGATGGGCAGCAGAATCCTTCGGGTATATTTAGAACTCAACTGCGATCGCCAACCCGTCTGCCAAGCGTGGTGATTATGGCAAAACCCCCCAACGAGCACACAACACAAACCCATACCGGTCGTTGTGGCAATCTTTGGGGGAGGCTTCTGTTCAGCAGTGGACGTTTTTCGGCTGAAATAATGATGATGGTGATGATGATGATGACAGCACTGCTTTAGTCATATATATTCTATTCCGGTAATAATAAGCTTTAATTATCATTTTGTGTGCGACCAAAATAAAACATTTTCTTTCTTTCTTTCTTTCATTGGAGGGTTTTGCCATAATAGCCACGCTTGCCAGGCGTGTTGGCGATCTCAGTTGAGTTGTGTTGAATGTACTCGAAGGACGCTGCTGCCCATTCTCTGGCTAATCCTAGTTGCCTTTTACAACAGCCGCGAGGTGAAATGGGTTGGTGCTATTCTTAGCCAGCATCACACGGTAAGGTAGGGTAATGGTTGATTGAATTTCATTATTCTGAAAGAAAGTTAGTTGGTTTAACACGTATATATAATATTATTTATATTTTATTTTATTATATTGTAGTACAATGGGGTTATAGTGCCTATCTTGACGGTGTAAGCATTTAATGATTCTGGTATTAATGATAATGTATAATGTGTGTATATAATATTTGTACGCCAGTATTGGCAAGTTTTTAAGGAACTTAATGTAATACCAAACATCTAGTAATGTTATACCAGAAACTTTACAAATAAAGAATCTTAATCTTAATCTATATAATGAAGGTATAAAGTATGGCCTTATAACAAAATAAAAACGTTGGTGCATTTACGGACAAAAATACATGACCTCTGAGGGATTTAGTACCCACCACTAATGTTTGTTAAAAGAAAGGATAAATGTGGGAACATTATCATCATCGTATCAGCCAAAAGATGTCCGTCTGCGTAACAAAGGCCTCCCTCGTGAACGACCGGTTACATGCTGTGTATCTTTATTTTGGGGGTAAATGTCAGTACTCACCATGCTTGGCAGGTGGGTCGATGAGCCCAATATGGCTGCTATTACTCAGAAGGGACGCTTGACCACTACCTCACCGGTTGTTAAGCGACGATGTAACGCAACGATGGAGCTCGCTTGCATAGATTCAAAAATAATTCAACTTTATTGTGTACCAAAGTAATAGGAAGGATTATTGGCATAATGGGTGATGAGATCGCTAAAAGCGATTGAGTTGCAGTTGAGCTTGCCTAATTGATACGGGAAAGCCATTCCAAATTCGTGCTGCTCGTACTGTAAAAGATTTGTCCCCGAAAACATTTTTTTTAAAACCGTGCCTCACACTAAAATTTCTCCTGTGTCGTGGGTGCGTTTACAAACAAATATTCCACACACAATACACCCAGACCCGGAACAACTACCTGCAGATCGTACAAATATTTGAACCGTGCGGAAATCGAACCCACGCAGCAGCCGACTGTATCAGCCACTGCACCAGCCATGGCGTCTATTTTATTATATCTAGTCTATTAGACTTTGGAATGCATAGGCATCTTAAGCCTCAAATTCTCTGACAAACTTAGATATCTAGTATGTGTGTCATGAAGGAAATGAAAACGTTCTTTTAGATAGTGAGGGGTATAAAAGGATAACCCAAACTGTGATTTGTTTTTCAGGTGTAAAACCAGTACTTTGTACAGATCATCAGATCATCAGAATCACTAAGATCACACAACAAAAGTAGGTATCTAAATTGATAATCAGATTTGTACAAACAGGGTCAGTAAGTATACACATGAATTAAAGCGTGTAAACTATGTATACATATACATCTAGCGCGTTTTACAACGACTATGATAAGTTGTAACTAGAACAATACCAAGATTTAATGTTTTACGCGACCGACTATAATAGACAACAGTAGTAAAAAGCTACCACAAAACCTCGATAAAACAATGCTTCTAGGTAAAACCACAAAATAAAAATGTATAGAAGTTCTGCTACGGACAAAGCAATAAAATAACCAACTGCAGATTATAGTAATATTACAATACAGCAACAGTTTTAAAACATTGCAATCGCGAATAGCGCATGAAAAGAGGTTTTTGGATCATCCATGCATCTTATTGCCGTGTGGTGCCGGCTCAGAATACCACCACCCCATTTCCTCCCGTGGGTGTCGTAAAAGTTGACTAAGGGATTAGCCGGAGGATGGGCAGCAGTGTCCTTCGAGTGCATTAACAACTCAACTGTGATCGCCAACCCGTCTGTCAAGCGTGGCGATTATGGCAAAACGGGGGAGCCCACAACACACCCATATCGGTCATTGTGGTGATCTTTGGGGGAGTCCTGTGTCCACCAGTGGGCTTTTATTTGGCCGAAATGATGATGCATCTAATTCGCTAATCCTGTTACCTCCAAAGTTATGTCACATCATCTGGTTCTCCAAACTTGTGTTCCTTTTCTCTTGCCTTTCCTATTAGCGAGTTTTCTACAGGTCACCAAGTCAGTGAAACGAATTTCGCTAAGTCCGGGACGTATGTTGTTGATTCTGTGTATCTGTTGAGCCAAAGCCAAACTAGCCTACTACATATCGCCTGTTGATAGTCTGAATAATTTCGCACCCAGCTACATAGATAAGGAGTCTTGCTTGTCTACTGATATGGTGCATGAAAAGAGTTTACATTCACAAGTGATGAAACTTAAGTATATGTGGCGTAGGAACCTTATCATTGCTCTAGTGTGATCTTACGAGGGTCTGGAGCCCCCCTCCGGTGCCGAAGCTGACCGCTCGTGGTTTTAGCTGGATCGGTGGCCCCCGTACCTGCGCGATAGGCACATTTGCTACGTGGGCTGGGACGGTAGCGTCAAGAGGAGGGGAATATTGTGTGGGGTTCCGCAGGGGTTAGCTCTCGGCCCCCTCTTATGGAACCTCGCCTACGACGCGGTCCTGCATGTCGTTCTCCCTGCTGGTGTTGGCTTAATTTGTTACGCTGACGACACTCTGGTGTTGGCCAGCAGGGAGTCCTTTGAGGGAGCTATTAAGCGGTGGCAATTGTCACGGCCAAAATCCACGCTCTGGGTCTGCGGATAGTGGCTTAAAAAACCGAGGCGCTATGGTTCTACATACTGCCAACGGGCAGAGAATCACCCAGTTTTTAGATACGCGTTGATGACGCGTGAATCGGGGTGGGCTGGTACATGAAGTACCTGGGGCTCACCCTAGACAGTCATTGGGGCTTCGAAAAGCACTTTCAGCGCCTCGTTCCCCGTGTCGAAAGGGTAGTGAAGGGTAGACTACACCGGCTGGTGCCCAATCTCGGGGGCCCATGTCAAGATGTACGCCGTCTCTATGAGGACACGTGTGGTCCGTGGCCCTCTACGGGACGCCTGTATGGTCAGCTTGACGGTCACCTGACAGTCTGCAGCGCAGAGTGACTATACGGATCGCACGAGGATAGCGAACAGGGTCCTATGAGGCGGTAACTCTCCTAGCGCGTTTTTCGCCTTTTAACATCCTGGCGGAGATGGATGCCTGGGTCTACGATCAGACACGCTCCCTCAGCCAGAGCGGCGAGGGCGCGCCTCCAGGGGCGTTGGACAGTTCGACAGGCTGAGGTGGCTAGCTCAGCGGCGGTCACTTTGAAAGTGGCGTCACCGCCTGCGGATGCAGTTTGCGACCAAGTGCATCGTGGAAGCAGTCCTGCCGCTCTTTGAACCTTGCTCAGAAGGAGCGAGCACGTCGCCTACGGTCTGACGCAGGTGGTCAACGGGCACGGTTGTTTCAGTGCGTACCTGCACAGGATAGGACGTGAGGCCACGGCGCAATGCCACCATTGTGATAGCGACCAGGACACCGGACAGCACACGCTCGAGGCGTGCCCTGCGTGGGCCGCTGAGCAGTGGATCCTGGTTGATCAGATCGGGCAAGAACTCTCTGCCAGCAGTGGTGTTGACTATGTTGGCAGAGCACGACAACTGGCATGCAGTGGTCTACTTCTGTGAGAACGTCATGCTCCAGAAGGAGACCGCAGAGCGGGATCGGGAGAGGGCCGATCTCGCTCGATGAAGGAGAAGACGGCACCGGGGTAACAATCGCCCTGGCGCCCAATTTCTGTACGCTTGAAACCAACTGCCACTGCTATAAGGTGGGGGACCTCTGGTTTCGCGGATGCGTAGATTGGAGAATCTGCGTGTCCACACCGAGCTACCCAAGAAAAGACGGTAGCAGGCGTGTGGTCACGCGCTGCAATGGGACGCTTTGGGGAATCCTTTCTAAATCTCCCGGGGGGGTGACCGCTTTACAGTCACCCTCTCCAAGATGTGCCTATAGGCGTGGGACCAGTGGGCGACCCTAGTGTGATCATACGAGGATCTGGAGCCTCCCTTAGGTGCCGAAGATGACTGCTCCAGTGGTTTTAGCCGGTAGGAGGCCCTTCCCCGGGGCGACGAAAGTTCATAAAGAATTTCCACCGGGCAATAATAGAAAAATAAAAGAACAAGACGAGTCCGGCATGTCCCTTTACCCTTCCTCGGGGCAGAGGAAGTTCATGTAGGATTTCCACTGGATACCAATAAAAAAAAGATACCTTGGCATTACGTGCCGACACGAAAGAAAAATAAAAAGGAGAAATTTATCTACTTATCCAGATTCTGCATCCAGCCAACATAAGCTTTTTAATGTCGGTCCATTTGGCTGTGGAATTACTCGAAAGCTTGTTTCCTCTAAAGGTCACGCGATCTTTTGTGTCAATTTGATCACAGATTACATGATTGGCCCTATGTTTCCTGGAAAAGAAAATACATTCCTCCAAAAGACGGGCAGTGCGATTTCCAATCTCTATGTGAAGAGTGGTTATTATGTCACTGTCTCTTGCTACTTTTCATTGCAGCACATATTAGGAAACCAGTATTCAGCAGTAAGCGGAGTCATTTATGTTTTGATATAATTGTAAGAACCTAATCTTCTGTACTCATATATATTTTGTGGCTATACCGAACACTTTTACTGCCGTTCCGACGTATCGGATGGTAGCTTGTTTGATAGCAACTATATAGTAAACAAGTTTGGTAGAGTCGATTAAAAGCTGAATATGTGGAAGCGAAACTAGGTTTACGCTTTCATTCACACTTTATATCTGGATTTTACATTTTTCGGCAGTTCAGAGCACTATGCGAATACGCAGCTGAAGTAGATGTTTACTGCTGATATAAAAGGTCTTTGAAAAATACGTCCTATTTGGAGTATTTAAATATTTGAATATTTTTAGGAGTTAATGTTTCGTGTGGTTTCCGTCAAAGAATAGACCACCTCTTTCCATTTATGGGTGTCATAAATGCAACTAAACGTGGATATCAAGTAGATGGGTAGCAGCAGCCGGGAGCACTACTAGCATAAGTAACAATATACCGCGATCACGAATCCGCCTGCCAAGCGTGGTAATTAAGGCAATATCCCATATGTCACTGATAATGGTTACGATTGGCGCAGTGTATAAGCGATTAGCTTTCTGCTCAAAGTGTCGCGGGTTCGATTCCCACACCGAAATTTTTTTTTAAACGTTTCCCACACTGGAATTTCTCCTGTATCGTAGGTGCGCTTACAGACATGAATTCCATATACAATACACCCAGAACCTTAACAACTACCTGCAGATCATACAAATATTATTCCGTGCGGGAATCGAACCCACAACTCGGATCGCAGCAGCCGACTATATCAGCCACTGCACCAACTGTGCTGTCCGTTTTTATGACCTACAGATAGTTGTTTCGGGTCTGAGTATTTTGTCCACGTGAGATTTATATCTCTTAACTGTATCCACCAAAGGTATTGGAAGAAAGGAGATATGCCATGTAGATCAAAATGTATGCGAGTCTAGAAATCCATTTTCCCACTAACATTCTTCATAAAAGTACACTAATGCACCCAGTTACAAGGTCTCATCCAATAAACTGAATAAACACAACATTGTAATTGACTTCTCATACTAAAACACACCCACGACTTTGTAGGTAGCCATTCATACCGAGCGTACAGACCGCAAACGACAGCCGTACCACGCAACGCGTAAGTTTATTGGGAGTACCATTCGCTGTTAATACTATTCACTGCGTTTGTTATTCACCGATAGCTAGTTAAAAGTGGTAGATAAGAAGCATTGCATTTTGTACAAAAATAATAATGTCGTGCTGCTCTATTAATCCAAATGTAACATAATAAAGAAAACAATAATTTTTAATTTATTCTGTTTATAGACAAATACAAGAAAAATCCTTCACTTGCATATTGTATATGATCCCTTCCTTGATGAAGTTATTATTTTCGCTTCGGTTTTTGCATGTTATCCCCGAACAATACGACAATTTAACAAAGTTTCACTTACGCGACCGAATCTCAACTGATGTTATAAAACGGCCATTTTTTCCGGATGGCCCAAATTGATCCAGTCGCAGTGGCGCGGTTACGCTCCCGTACCACTTCTCCTTATTTCCTAAAGTTTTTACAAATAAAATAAAAATTGACCGCTCACTGGAGCGGGAGGCCTAGGTTCAGCAATGGATGTTTACGGGTTGATGTGTGCCTGGGCTTGGAAGCTCATATCCAGCTACGGACCGCAGTAGAATGTTACTGATGTTGTTCATAACGGCTACTTTCAGGAACATACATAATATAATCAGCCCTACTGCTTGGCACCGGACCTTTTCTTACGGTGAGAAGGGTTAGGCTTTAGTGCACCACACTGGTGCTGTGTGGGTTGGTAGGCTACAAACACCACTGAGAATATTTTGGAGCCTGCTCAGGTGTGCAAGTTTCCTCATGATGTTATCCTTCACCGTTAATGCAAGTGATAATGATATTCTGATCCACACGTGAATCCATAAACTTCTTACAGGTGTGGGCCGGAATCATACTCAGATCCTCCTGGCTGGAAAGCAAGTATTTACCAACTAGGTTATCATCGCTATCCTTCAGGAACAATTCGCTTAATACCAGTTTGTGTCTGGTTTTCAAAACAACAGCGAAATGAGTAGTATAATCAAATGTATTCCGGCTCGGCAGCAATTTCACCAAAACAAAGTTAATCTCTTCCTTGCCTGTCCATGTTTAATTACTTCCTGGGGCCGCATTAATAAGTATTAATCATGCAAACCGCTCATTTGTGAGACCTCACTGTTCATCGAAAATATCTGTTAGACTCCAGTTGGATTCGTCGGAAGCAAGGTTGAAAAAGGGAAGTAAGAACCACTAAAAGTAGTTTCTCAGATGACACACTTATTTTCATAGGACGTTATTATCTGTACTAAAGAGGTTCTGTCCGAAAATAATACAATGGGCCTTGCTCACTTTAAGTAAAACGTACGTTCTTTTCACTGAAAAAATATATGAGTTGGTCGCACCTGCAAAGTTGACAGTTAAAAATAAATAAGTAAATTTTGCAATTATTCATACTTACTATATTATTTATATTTTTTTATATCAGCGTCCCTTTTGTGAATCGGTAACCATACTGCGCTCACCAATCTGCCTGCAAAGCGTAGTGAGTATTGGCAAATACCCCCCGAAATGATGACACAGTTGTGGATTCTATGAGGGAGGCCTTTGTTCTGCAGTGGACGTATAAATGGCCGATATGATGACTATATTATTTACAGTTAAATAAGTTTTGGTTGTATGTAGCCGAGTTATTTTTAACAAAGCCAATTTGGTACTTCGCTAGTGCTTCTTTTTTCCGTGTTAAGACAAACATTCTCGTGTCAAGTAGAAGTTTTCTGATACTGATTACATTGATCGTGTCATAAAACATATTTGTAACCTACGTGAGCTGCGTAGGAACTTATTATATTTTAACCTATTTACTGTCTTACCCAATTCTGATAAAATACTATTCCAATGATATTGATATTGGTAGTTGACTACATGACTCTTAAAACTTTTACGGAGAGCCCAGCAACGTATCTGCTACTCATAATAAATTACAAAACTATAGTGATTTGGTTTACGTATATTTTAACCTATTTACTGCCTTGCCCAATTCTGATAAAACACTATTCCGGTAATATTGATATTGGTAGTTGACTGCATGACTCTTAAAACTTTTACGGAGAGCCCAGCAATGTATCTGCTACTCATAATAAATTACAAAACTATAGTTATTTGCTTTACCAAGTTACCGGTAATAATTTCTCAAACAAAAAGAATCTACGATATATATATTAACAACAGATAAAAGTTTCTAAATACTTTCAATTTGCTATGTTTTTTTCCAAATTGTTTTGACATTGGACGAGTCTTGTAGTTCAATTTGTATTGTATTGTAACGACGCCAGGCGCAAGTCAAAACTAACTTAAAGCTTTTTATCACTTAAAACTTTGCGAGACATGTTTCAACAAATCACATCTGCCGCTTGTACCATCATTTAAATTTTAGCGGTTAGCTATTACTCACATTTGCGTTCTAAAGTGGGCCCTGTATACTTTACTTTTTCTTGATGTAAAAATGTTCTGTTCTGATACAAAAAATAAATCAAACATAAAAAGTTGAAAGATGAACAATAACTACTATGAATGTGTGCTTTTTGGGCGAAAGTATGCAGTACCTACTAAAAGTTAAAATTCTAGGCTGCCTGATGTAGCAGGTTATCATCATCATCATCATATCAGTCACAGGACGCCCACTGATGAACAAAGGTGTCCCCCTTAGATTTCCACAACGAGCGGTTACATGCCGCCCTCATCCAACGACTCCAAGCGACCTTCACCAGGTCGTCTGTCCACCTCATTGGAGGTCGTCCCACGCTGCGTTGTTTCCACTCGAGAACCTTTTTGCCCCAAGGCCACGCCAACGGCCAGTTCTACGAGTTATGTGCCCCACCCATTGCCACTTCAGTTTTCTAATCCTTTCAGCTATGTCGGCAACTTTAGTTCTTCTACGGATCTCCTCATTTCTGATTCGATCTCGTAGTAATATACCAAGCATAGCTCTCTCCTTAGCTCGCTGTGTGACCGTGAGCTTTCTTATGAGGTCCACAGTAAGTGACCACGTCTCTGTTCCATATATCATCATTGGTAACACACACTGGTTAAAGACTTTCGTCTTGCGGCCTTGTGCTATTGTTAACGAAAAGACGTTGTGGAGTTTCTAGCAAGTTATGCACGTAGAATATACGGTACAACAACGAACCATTGCTGTGCATAGTATTGTACATGCAATCTTATTTACGTTTTGTTACTTATGCATTAAAATTGTAGAACTACGTACACACTAAAATTCTGCAAGGATAAAAAATAGGACAAGTGTGAGTTGAACTCGCATGGAGAGGGTTCCGTACGATGAATATGTTATCTACCATGTTCTTTTTTTAAATCTGACTCATATTTGTTTGTCGTAAGTAAAAAGGTATGGCCATTACTGTGATTGATGAAAATACATATTGTCTATTGTTGAATTCTAACTTGTACCAATTCATCCCAAGAACAAACTTAACATTATAGTTGAAAAACCTATTCTCTCATACATTCTAACTGCAAATGTAAGTTTGTATGCACAATATTGAAAGGTACCATGTTATTTTAAGACCATAGAATTCGTATAGGTTTTCTTGTAATCTTGAAGTAAATTTGCTGTATTGTTTTTTCATTTGATGCTCAGTAGTTTCGGAAATAGGTTTGGGGAATTGGTTAATTTTAAAACTAGTACACATAAAATGTCTCAAAAATTTGAGATACACAACAACCAACAATTTGATATGATACACGGTACAGTTTTCAAAACTTTGAAAGACATTTATTTTTACAAATTGGGGCCATTTAAACACCATATCACCAGATCCGGGCAAGTTTAGGCATTGGTATGACTCAAGTGCAAAATGTCTTACACGAACATTTAGGTGTCAGAAAGCTTTGCACCAGATGGTTACCTCATAATTTGACTGAAGATCAAAAACGACGTCAGTCGGATTGGTGCCGCGAAATGCTTGAAAAGTATAACGGAGGTGACTTGAATGCTGTTTGATATCGTCACGGGTGAAAGCTGGATATATTATTTCAAGTGAGCCAATCTGCCCAATGGATGTTTCAACAAAACAAAAGTAAAGAAGGGATGAGTCATTTCGTAACTATTGCACTAGAGGATAAAAGGACTGTTACTGCAGATTAGTATGTTTGCAGATTAGTAGTTTGTTTGTTTACCGGTTATTTTGAAAAAGGAAATGGAAAATGTTCGACAGAAGCGCCTAAAAATCAGGCTCTTCCTCCATCACAACAGCGCTCCGGCTCACGACGGGCAATTGAATATTTATTTGTCTATGAAAGCCGTGGAATTAGTGAATCATCCTCCTTACAGTCCCATCCCACCTTGCTACTTTTATTTATTTCCCAAAATAAAAGATAAACTCATGAGGAATTCGCTTTATGCACCAGGAACACACCGAAGAAGCAATCGATTTTTTTGTTGTTGAAGATATCCCTAAAGCAGAGTGGCCTCACTGCTTTAGTCAATGGGTCCATCACAAGCGACGGTGCTTAGAAAGGAATGCGGACCACTTCGAAAAACAATAAAAACATTAACACGTTTCTACATTAAACCGATTTAACTTTCTAAAAACTTTTATTGTGAGTATAGTGTGGCTCAGAATGCCACTACCCCATTTCATCCCGTGGGTGTCGTAAAAGTCGACTAAGGGATTAACCGGAGGATGGGCAGCAGCGTCCTTTGAGTACATTAACAACTCAACTGCGATCGCCAACCCGTCTGCCAAGCGTGGCGATTATGGCAAGACCACTCAATGAGCACACAACACACCCATATAGGTCGTTGTGGTGATCTTTGGGGGAGGCCTGTGTCCAGCAGTGGACTCCATTAGGCCGAAATGATGATACTAACACGGAGGGCATTATTAGATTTTAAATTCTACATCCTGTGGTGATATAACCCAACTCATCATCTATCTATCAGGTGTAATGTAAAACAGTATTGAATATAAGCAGGCGGCTTAATAACACGGATCAAATATTTTGCTACGTTTCAACCGAAGCCTAAAGGCTAACCTCACTCCAACTTTATTATCCGGCTGTTGAGATCTCGTTAACGGGCCTTCATTTATCAATGCTTTGATATTTGTTGTAAACTGTCGAACCCGGACTCGAAGATTTAATTTCATACGTCACGTCGGATCATTTTCACTGGCTGAATTGGAATTGGAATTAATTTTGTGACTAATAAATAACTACGATCTAAAGATATTCGATCTACATGTGCGTCCTAATAACAAAAAGCACCAATGTGACTAAGAAATATCGGCAGATATCCGCTAACCCTTCTCCTCTTACCATAGATGATATTTTTTTTATATTACAAACAAAAAACTTGTTAGATATTATGTATAAATTGCTTTCTATATTAATAGTGGAATATTGCTTAATTAAACTATTTTATAATATTAGAACTGCGATTATTTTTAATTTAATATGTATTTATCGTAATGGCAAGTATGCACATACTTAAAGTTATTAAAAAACTAAAGTCCCAAACAACATACCGCACTAAAAAACATCAAGACACTGTGAGTGATTACTGCGTACATCGAAACCATTTTTTTATTAAAATTGTACGGTCGATAAAATAAAATAACTTTTTAAAATCTGTAACGATGCCTGTCACCTTAGTCATCCTGCCACCACGAACCCTGCAAAGTGTTCGAAACGTCAGGAAAAACTAAAATCTATAATATACGCAATGTAATCCATTTAAAAGTGTTTTATCATAATTTATAAATCTAATTACCCAAAAGCTTCAGTGCCGATGCCGATGACCTTAAGTTAAACTCTCAAGCTCGAGTGGAAGATTTAACCGATGCCGTCAAAGCCGTGAACCATGATCTTGAAACTATGAAGAACTGGGCTGATAAGTTTGCTATGGCTGTAAACCCGACTAAGTGCCAAGCCATCGTTTAGGAAGCAATAGAAATATTTTTATTGTGTGTAGTGATGCTGTTCTATCTATCATCTTCAACGGCATAATTATTCCTATCAGCATTGCGTTAAAGATCTTGGCTTACATCTTGACTCTACTCTTAGTTGGCGGTCTCAAGTTACAAGTGTAAGCTAAAAGGTTACGGGAATTTTGCGGGCTCTTTATCGCCTGAGAAACTTTACCCTTAATTTTATCCATAATCGACTATGGTGATGTGTGCTACTTTGATCTAAATGCAGATCTATTCAAACAACTTTGACCGTTCTCCCAACAATTGCATTCGATTCGTCTTCAATCTCCGAAAATATGATCATGTCTCTACGTAGGTAATCCAATGATCTCTTTTAAATTTGTTGCCCATTCGCCAGCATAGAAACAGAGCACTTAACGCCCTATTCTCTTCTTATTTATCTTCTCACTTCGAGTATCTTTGTTCCAACCACAACAAATGTCGTCGTTTTACTAATAATCGTCTTATTCAATGTCCCACTCATCACTTCGACTTTATGCACTCTACCTTCTCTGTTTAATCTATTAGGGGGGAACTTGTAATGAATGAATGTAGAATGGCTAAAAGTAGGCACTACTTTTAAATTAAATTACGAAAATACCTACATGACAAGATGTTGGCAGTTTCATCTATGCTCTGATTTTGTTTCTATTTTCCTAATCACACATATTTTTATATTATGTACACATACATGCATATATTTATTATATATGCATGTAAGTATATTTAGTATATATAAATATATACATTTAATATTTATAAGTATACATATTAGTATTCTGTGTATATTAATGGCATTGCATCTACCACCACCGTGTCTTTTCTCTGAATCACCCAAAGATCGTCTATTAGAAAACGCCTATGGGATTAAGACCACCTTTATACTTATGTTCATTATGAATATATAGGAAATGATTTTAATTCCAATAGGCCTGAAACCCCCCTGCCGTCGCTATAAGGCGAGGGTACTTAGATTGAGGTACCTGCGTGTCCACATCGTGCCACCCCTGAAAAGACGGTGGCGTACATACGGTCATGCATCGCCGTGTGCATAGCATAATGCATAATTCCACCCAGGCCCCCCCAACGAGTGGTCACTCGTGCATAGCCAAGCCAGTCGGCTTACATTCACCCTCTCGGAGATGTGCCAAGTGGGCGGCTCTAATGTGATCATACCAGGATCTGGAGCCCCTATTAGGTGCCGAAGATGACTATCCCAGTAGGTTAAGCTGATAGGTGTCCGGCATGGCCCTTCGTCCTTCCCTTTCGTAGAATTTCCACAATATCTAATAAAAAATAATTAGCACCCGTGAACAGCGGTCAAGCTGTAATCTAAATCCGTCCTCACAAAGATTGAGCAATCTTATTAAGCCACAAACAAACAAATTTCAACACGACATCAAATCTGCAACCTTAAATCTAAAAATCTTGGATTAGATCGATTATTAATTTTGGCCGTACGATTGCCTTTGTAGTAATCATTGAGAGGCCCATGTTCAGAAAAGTAAAGGTAGCGTTCATGAAAAAAGTACCTACTATATTCGCTTGCTACTACATAAGAAAAATACGTTATTTCGCTTAGAAGAATCTCGCCAAGCAAGATTTCCTTATTCCAAGTCTTAGTAGGTATTTCAAGTTCGGTCATTTTGTTCTAAAACCAAGAAACCTTATAATAAACCTAATTTCTTAAGAAAACAGTGCCATAAAGCGTACGGGCCTCGACCGCCAAGAAATTTGAGCTCGCAAATTAGGGATACGTGACCAGATTTTTTAACGAACCTTACAATTTCTAGAATCATTCAGTTGATGTGGAAAGATTGAGGTCTTGACTATCTGGGTCAAGCTTAATTTTAGTTTCCCGACTATTTTTTTATTCACAAATAGTTTGGCGTTACCATAACTATACATTCAAAGTGACTAACAGTTAAGACATTTTAGAGAGGTCTTAATGGTAGCAGAATTTTTCGTTAAGAAAATTATGGTATTTGTTGTGTACCTGAACACGCTGCCAAGTAACCCCGAAATAATGCGGTTAAAATCTAAGAAAATAATGTTAAAATTTTAAAATTATCTTCTCAGAACCACAAGTTATATGAACTCCAAAACAGTATGAAGTTAACAGATTGGTCGGAGAAATTCAGCGTCAAATAGATTTTCATTTAGATCATATCAAATATTTTTTACGAAAGTGAACTTAACATTCCTGTATTGGTGAATCATCAAAACGTAGAAAAACTCATCAAGTATAAGTATTCTTCTGCACACAAGAATTCATGCTTATATTAGTATCAATCACATCAACTCGCAAACACTCGCTTGCAATCAGAGAGAGATTTCCGCATAGTCCCGCATTAGTTTTTTGTGTCTCCTACCCACCCACGCTACCATCATATAGCACATAGCTCATGGCGCATACAGTTCAAATCCAGTATAGCTTGAATCGTGCGTTTGTTTTCTCTTTAACAAAATCAGGAAATTATTTTAATTGAGATTTAAAAAGTTCATTAAAGTATTCAGGATTACCTTATCACGTCTATTAATTGAAATGACTACGTAAAACATCTGCTCTCTGACGTCCATGGTATTTTTGAAAATGATAGTAATACAATTTAATAATTATTGTAGGTTCCAATGAAAAATACTGATTAAGTCCGGTTCGTGTTAGTGCTGCTTCTAATTGAGACGAGATAATCTTTTGTACGCACTTAATCAGGCCTATACAATAAAAAAGTTAGGTACCTCCATTAAGTAGTTCAGTAGTTCACCTAAATATAACGAATCTATACATAACTGAGATATGAGGAACCCTAAACACAGTGTGACACGTTCACGAGTCCGAATCCGATGAGAGTGGAGTCCGAATGCTTTCACAAAATTAATGGATACGATTGACTAACTTTTGTAACATGCATTATAGAAACGTGGAGGATATGCCGAATCCATTTGTAGCCTAAAGTTGCTTATTTACTATGTGCTTAACAGTAGTATATCAAATGCTCATAGCCAGTTGCAGTTACTGATCAGTAAACGAGAGGTTAAGCAACGCTTGGCGCGGTCAGTTTGTGGATGGGAACCGCATAGTGGTATTTGAACTGAGCGTCTCCGTGCTTTCGAAGGCATGTAAAATCATCGGTCCCAGTTGGTGTTATTAGATGGTAGTCAGTAAGCCAAGTCTTTGAACGGCTTAAACTACTCTGACACAAGGTTTGCCACTAACCACACGAAAACAAGACGAAGTAGTAGGTATCTTTTTGTACACTAGAACTAGTTTTGATGGAATCATCATATAAACCAAAGAACGTCCACTGCTGAACAAAAGACTCCCACATAGAATACCAAAATTGTGTCATCATAGTTGAGGGGATTTGTCAATACTCACCACGTTTGGCAGGTGGACTGGTGAGCTTTTCCACAGAAGAGAATGTGCTGCCCAATTTACGACCTCTACAGGAGGAAATAGAGTGGTGATATTTTCCTAATCCAGATACTACACGGATTAATGCTTAATTAATGGAATGTTACTGTAAAAATGTTTGTTGACCTACGTGTATGCAAAATGCTAATTCTCCACCTTTCCGTCTCTCCCTGTGGATGTCATAAAATGCGACTAGGGGACTCTAAAATCCAAAGGGTAGGGCAGCAGCGTCCCTTCTGTGAAACGCCAGCCATATACGAAATCATCAGCCAAGCGTGATAAGTACTACACAATTGTGAAGATTCCCCATCGGAAAGGCCTTTGTTCAATATTTTGGCTGGTATGCTAATAATGATGATAAAATTCTCCATCATATTATTATACAATTAGATGCCGATTGCATATTACGGATACTTTTGTTCCTTCAGCCATTAGTTACAGCATCCTCCGCGTCCAATACAATAATGCGTTTAGAGTCGTGTTTTGGCAGCCTCAATTTTGTAGCATCTTGGGCATGTTTGCGGAGGCGCGCACTGACTACAAATTTCACGCAATCATACGCAAGCGTGTCGTTTCTCTGGTGCGCAGAGTACTGGCCAGCTCCATCATCACCCTGGTCATGATCACAGGAAAGCTGGACAGCCATATCATTAGGCCGTGCTGCAACCGACATATCGCGGTACAGTTGCCACAGAGAAAATATTAATATTGACGCCTGACTTTACACAGTTTACCGACTGTTTGATTTGACTGTTTGGTTTGATTGTAATTTTGTTTAATCTAATATGGTTATTTAGTTATTTAACAATGAATCTAGTCTTATTTTTAAGTTTTGATTCTATGTTATTTAAAATATTAAAATTAGCCTGATAATTCACCGTTTCAAAACAACAACGACAACCTCGTGCGCCGAGTCAAAATATTTAATTTGCTTATCTTTTTCGGCTTTCACGAGGTACTCGTCATGCCGGATAGTTACATCCAAAATCATTGAGCGGTGCTTTATTCCATTTACCTACAACCAGTATATAAAGCTTATCAGTAACAATAATCCTGCCAGTGATGATAGACCGATCCCAGTATAACGTGACATTATCATTATTTCCTAGCCATTCTCATTGCTGAGATTACCCCAGCAAAGAACTGTTTCCCCACGGGTATCGTAAAAGGCGACTAAAGGTTTATACATAAGGTAGCAACATCTTCTCGTCTACTAATGACACATATTGCTAACACCAAACCCAGGGGGTGATTATGGCTATATCTCCTATGACTGCTCATTGCGAGGTCCATGTGCAACATAACATGTGGATGCTTACAGACTGATGATAATGACCATAGCTAGTGATGTTATTTTGAACTCAATATCAAGTTTTGCGAACTATTATCAATGTTATTGCCTCGTGAAAAGTCATTTATTGAGTGTCTGCGTCATGTTTCATCAGATATTTATTAACAGATATTCGTGATAACCTCTTTAAAAAAACTAAAATTAGTATTATGCTTACGTCTTTCTTTAAAGGTTATTATACTCTGCAAAGAAGTCCCACTCTTTTGATAGACTTACGTGGGGAAATGGGTTCAACGTACAGAGGTCCTTGAAAGATCTAAATTGTAATGGTATACTAACCAGGTATCTCCACGGCTGCACTAAAGAAATGCAGTGTGGTGGAAGATTAGTGTATGATAGGAAAGCTACAAATAATTAGACGGCCAATTCTCGTAATTACAGTGGACCGAACTGAGATTAAATTATAAATTGATAAAAAAATTGTATTCTGCTCCTTTAAAAGTTCATTCGGATTTCAGGTATGATCTCAATCTAGTCTCGTTTCAGTTTTACGTTTGACGTTTATTTCATGTTAATTTTAATACTTGTGTCAGTTCAAAATGTTAGCAGAATGACATTTTGGCTTCGATCCATTGTCAATCTCATCTCAGTATACAGTCCCCTTTGACTTTGTTTATTAGTTTAGCAAAATACCATTTGTGACATTTGCGATCCTGAAACTAGATCGGAACTATATTTTGAATATTTTTATATTACGAGAATTGGTCCGCAGGTCTATTGCAAATAATCGTAATTGATGTTATATGGATTGAATACACAAAAATTTCGGCATCTGCCTTTCTACATTTAATTAAAATTCTGTAGAAGATAGTAACTCGCTTGTCACAAGGCGGTCCCTTATTGTTTTTTTATCTTATTAAGCTCCTACTATCAGCAACAGAGAGCAATACGAGAGTGGCTCGGGGTGTCGAGAAATGCCGCACAAGTTTCTATCGTGCGTCTCGAAGACTTCGAGTGAGTTTCTCGGTGACGACGGCCCCTTCGGATCAGTCAACTAGGGCAAGGTAGTATTGAGAGTCCTGCGACCACTCAAAGGGTTCCACTCAAACCAGTAAAGGCAAGCTGGAGATGAAGCCCTAACAAACTTACTGGAACATTCGGCTACGCAGTGTCGCCATTCAAATCCAGCTCGTGATAAGTTACCCTGCAGTATATATGCTTCTTACAGATTCCTTATGAAATATTTTTGTTTTATCAAAACGGTGAGAACGCTGGTCCAATCTTATACACGATTATATTATTCTTATTAATATACTTAAGCACTGATCAACATAGTTATTCTGTGAAAAGAAGAAGCATTTTAGTAGCTCAACGTTTTAATCCTGAGCTACAGGGCAACATATTTACATAATTGAGGCTACAAACTAAACTAATGCTAGTCGTACGTTTTATTGACCCTTTGATTGTACAAGCAGACGCATTGGAACATGCGCACAAATAGTGATTAAGCAATTTCAGAAGGTTATTCTAAAGCCTTCGTTGACTCAGTTTAGCCAAACGGCATGTAGTGTACGAGTACAAACTCACTTTACCGCTATAAAGCACAACACCTCCCTTGTTTCTGTGATCTAAGTTTTTCAAGTTGGCAGTCGCCTAATGGGCACGTCAAAGCTTCCAAGCGTCAGACAAAGATGTAATTATTGTCGTATCGAGTTTACTTTACTAAAGCTACGAAGGAATGATAGGACTATGTATCGTAAGCTCTATAAAAGCCTCAGTACTCGTATTTGTTTGAAAATTTAGCTGAAATGTGATTAATGAGGAGTTGACAGATTTGAGTTGAGATTTAAGATGAATGTATTTGCCTTGACAGACTTAGGTCCTGTTTAATACTTTTGTAGTTTAACTTTTTCAGGCGCAACTGAGGAGTAACTGACTGCTTCGGACGACGTAAGGGTAAAAAAGCAGAACAGACTCACAGTCACATACTTATTTAATGATAATCGATCACGCTCTCCAGATCCGCTCGGAGTTTCCCTGCGAGAACGAATAAAAAATGAGGAAATCCGCAAAAGAGCCAAGGTAACCGAATCAAGTGGCACATTGCTCGTAGAACGGATGGTCGATAGCACTGAAAAGTTCTTGATTGGCGACTGCGTACCGGAAGACTTAACATGGGCAGACCCCCACGAGGTGGACCGACGGCCTGGTGTAGGTTACGGGAATCCGATGGATGTGAGTAGCGTAGGACAGGTCATTGTGGCGATCTTTGCGGGAAGGTTTTCGTCCAGCACTGGACGTCTTTCAGCTGAGATGATGATCACGCTCTTGGCACAATATTGACACAACCTTTAATTCTGCAAACCCTTTAAACGGAAACGTGCTCCAATCCACATAATACCATAATGTTTATGTACCATATTCACAATTCGTCTGTTTCGTTTTTTAATATATGTTGCCGCTTTCATATGCACCAATATGGATTAATCTTTTTTTGTTAAAAAGAGTTTTCACTCAAGGTGGTCCCATTTAAATTTGGTTAAGATCTTTGGAGATAAAAATAACTGTTCAATAGATGATGATGATGAAATCACCCTCGACCGCAGCAATCAGTTGTCTATGTGTTGTAAATAAAAATATACAATAAATTTTAATAAAAAGTAAAAACCGCCTTCAAAAAGAATAAGATTATATCCGTGAAACAGTTTGGGAAGCCGGTGTCATTTTTAATAAAGTCAATCATACTGTCTTACACTTTTATCGTTTTTCAAGTAGTTGTCTTTCTTTATTGTTTGTTTTAATTATATTACACTGTTACTTTATACTATGCGGCAAAAATAAACTCCCTGTACCCGTTTCTCATTTTAAACTAAGAATTATGTCACAGTTTCGAAGAAAACAAACGACATGGGCTCCCAACAATGTATTTACATAGCTTGTAGTAAAATGTCTTCCAAAACGAATACACTTACGAGATTTGCTTAGTGCTTCAAACTGGCTAAGTCTACAAAGAGATGCAATACCGTACTTGACTTAGTTTGGTGGATGAAATGTTTGAAGTCTTCTTTCGAGAATGTTATAAGATTTAAGCTTGGTAACGTGGAATAAACATTATGGGACAATAGTACTGTAAAATCTATTGATTCAGGTTACGTAGGCGTGAGCCAAAATACTTTAGCTGAGTAAAAAAAGTAGATTCGTTGAACTAGAAGTACAGAAGTAATTGAGCCCCGTAATTAATTTTCAATTTGACTGAAAATTGACCGAACTTCTTTTTGTCTCTAAAACTGAGATTAAATTATGAATTGAATAAAATAGGTATTCTGCCCTTTGTACAGTTCAGTCTGATTTCAGTATGATCTCAATTCAGTCTCATTTTAATGTACATTTTGACGCTTGTTTAACGAAAATTTTAGTGCCAGCGTCAGTTCAAAATGTTAGCAGAATACGGTTCTTGCTTGCTAGAGTATTTTCCACAATTTCGCCAATGTCAAGTATAAGGCAACGGCGTGCGATGTTTAGATTAATAAATCTTTACATATTCATAAAATATTTCGCAAAAATTAAAAAATTTCAAAAAAATATAATTTTCGACCTCATAACAGTACAAGTTCACGTTCGACATTGTTTGTTAGTTCAGGAGAATACCATTTTGTGACATTTACGACACAGACTGGGGATCGGATTTCTGTTTAAACATGTTTAACTACGAGAATTGACTCTCACGTTCTGTTTTTGAAACACTGTCAGCACATTAAATGATAATTAATATGGAAAATACATCCTGTATAGTTAAGAGGGCGCAGGTGCTGCTATGTCGCACTGCGGTTCCTTCAGCGAGTCTGTATATTAATAATTACGTGAAATATGTTCACGATTTTATGTCGCTACGCTAAATACGCCGTTCTTAATCCCGAATTCTAATGTTATACTCATAGTCAGGACAAGGAAAATGTATGTTTATCTAAAAAATTACATTAATATACTCATGTATTTCCTGTTGCGTAATATTAATGAAAAATATGGTTTTGCTTACTTTTCATGTCAGCATTCGCCCGTCTTCAGGGTCTACTTTCCTCCAACAGTTGGAGTTATTACATCAAAGCAATACAGTAGGACAATTTATTATATTATGTATGTATTCCTCTGGTATAAGTATAAGAGTAAGGATAAGGTAAACTAAACTCGAATACTACAAAATAATGCTATTATATTTAAATAAATCACTGATTGTTTACCTATGATTATTATGTTCTACTAATAAAAACAATAGTTTAAAAATAAATATATCTTGTTACGGTAGATTTCGCTACCAATTCTTCCAGACCACCAAGCCAGATAGATATGTCTAGCCAATATGCCACTTCCTACCTACTACCTACCTTCTTGCCAAGTCAAAGCCAAGCAATGCCGAGTGGTCACGATATTGCCATAATCATCGTGGTTGGCATGCGGGTTTGTGATCGCATTATGTTGTTATTAGCACAGGGGAAGATGCTGCTGACCATCCTTCTGATATCAACACTTAGTCACTCTTTACAACACTCATTGGTGGATAGAGCTGATCTATTCTTTGCCGGGAACCCCACAGAACCTCCCATTACCTTATTCTTAATAATCGTCATTATCATCATATCAGCCAAAGAACGTCCACTGCTGAACAAAGGCCCCCCCATAGATTTTCATAATCGTGCTGTCGTTTGCCAAAGAATTTACACCACGCTTGGCAGGCAGGTCAGTGCGCAGTAGTGGTTGATGTTTCAAAGAAGGGATGCTGGCACCCATCCTTCGGGTTAGAGTCCCTTAGCCACCTTTTACGACATCCATGGGAGGAGATGGAATGTTGCTATTATTAAATCCGGACACCACACGGAAGAATTTTAATATTCAATACTAAAATCTGTTTAGTTATTGTTTCGATCTATCCAATTGAACTTATAAATTAATCCAGTCAATCCCAGGAGATCAAAAAATGATTAGTAGATCACAGCCCTACACAAATTAGCCATCCCTGTTACAGTATAAGTCATAAAAGCTTCTTATCTACACTATATACATTGTACTAACATGAACATTCCCGACGTGTACAAACAAAATACAGTAACACGTATTCTCTTAAATATCCAACTTTACTACAATTAGCTTCCCCACCCAGATAATTACATTAGAAACATGCGAGCCGTATATTAACTTTCACAGCGATAGAGTCGTCACTTGATGCCACAAATTTTAGGGCTGAACTGTGAGTCAGAAAGCTTCGGTACGATTTTTTATAGTGCAAACTTCTTTTTGTCGATAGCTCAAGCCCACTACCGGATTTCTCCTGTATCATGGGTCTAATTTACGGACAAATCTGACATGCCCAATACACAGATTGGAAACAAGTATTACTAATACACCAATATTTGTTCTACGTAGGAATCAAACCCGCGCTCTGTAACGCAGAAAGCTAATCGCACTATGTATCGGGGACAATTAAGTATGGAATTGTATTACACTATTATTCAATTCTATGTTTAATTTTGCAAGTAAATTGTAAACACGACCGCCCACTTGCAGTCAGCTGTCCAGGCTTACTAATAATTTCACCTATGTCTCCAACATTAATCCTTATTCATATATTTATTACTTACACTCTTAACTGTAGAGTAGTAAGTAAATTATGACAAAAAATAAACTGTATAGCCTAGCACATAGAGTACAGTGGCTGGCCTTGTCGCACCCGTCGATTACTTCAAGACAACCTTCTTTTTTTTCTACACATTTCCTCATTTATGTTTCGATCTTGTAGAGAAGTCCAAGCATAGATATCTCCATAGCTCGTTGATGACATTAACTTTCTTATGAGAAATGAAATGGAAATAATTTAAGCTGATTGTGAACCGCGATGTTGTTTTTATGTTACACTAGGATTTCTTATGTATCATGGGTACAGTTTACAGACATATATTTAAAGCCGAAACAACTATCTGTCGATCAGACAAATATTTGATCTGTGCGGAGATCGAACCCACAACACTTTGCGCAGGAAGCCAATCGCTTAGCCACTGTATCAACTGTGCACTCCACTTCGCGTTCACGTTGTGCACCAAATTTGAAGTAGCGTTTTATGTCTTCAATCTAAATAAGCATGTCACTTTTTGGTATCACATCATTTTGAACATCAACAGCATAAAATTTCAAATAGCAAAAGGTATTCTTACAAAAATTAAATGTCGTGAGGACAAAAAACAAACTGAGATGAATTACAAACGAAGGCAGACAAAGTAATGAGATGGTTGGCGAATGTAGACCAAGGCTGTCATAAAATAACTCTAGGGAATGAACCTCTAAATTAAATATAAATCAAAATTTAAGTACGTATGATGCATATAATTATTATGCGGTAAAATCATTGACGTAACATTCCTGGTGTATATGGTCTTTTGAACCAGCTGGTTCTAGAAATTTTAGTTTCGTGTAGTTCTCGGCTATAAACAGACCACCCGTCTCTAACCATGGGTGTCATAAAAGGTTACTCTAAGGGTTGATCATCCTCCCGAGTGCTACTAA
Organism: Diloba caeruleocephala; assembly: GCA_947459985.1. NCBI lineage: Eukaryota > Metazoa > Arthropoda > Insecta > Lepidoptera > Noctuidae > Diloba > Diloba caeruleocephala. The sequence goes on along the minus strand of OX381617.1, from coordinate 7,997,271 downwards.
CAACATACTACAAGGAAATACTTGACCCTTTGACCGCTGTTTGCCCATGTTTAGCTTTCGGTGTTTATGATGGGGTGTATGTGTAATCTTACGTAAGGGGTTACTAAATATTCCTTAGATATCAATTCGGCTGTGGTAAGAAAAAAAGCATCAGTTTTTTTCATTTGTGCCCCATATCGGCCTAAAGACGTCCACAGCTGAACAAAGGCCTCCCCCATAAATCCACAATAGTGTCTTCATTTTGGGGGGAATTTGCCAATACTTACCACGCTTGGCAGTCGAGTTGGTGAACGCAGAATGGCTGCTATTTCACAGAAGGGGCGCTGCTGCCCATACCTCTGGTTTAAAGTATCTTAGTCGCCTTTTACGACATCCACAGGAGGAGATGGAGTGGTGCTATATTATTAATCCGGACACCACACGGAATACTTTATTATATTTATTTGTTCATTTCATATTTACTTTTCCTATTGAGTAGAGAAAGAGAAAGTCCATAGATACTCTTAAAATAATATACGTGTCTTTTTTATACAACTCGTAAGCGAGGCGGGATAGTCATTTGCCTGGTGGAAAGTGTCATGCCTGCCCATAGCAATTGTAATTCTACCCAGGACTAGTCCTGCGTGGCGCCACTTTGCACTCGTCGCCTCGAGACATTATTTATTTTGTGTCTTATGCCTAGTAATTTCACCATCCGTGTCGATTAGTTCGTTGGGATAAAATAGATTTGTGAGAAGTATTTAAGCCATGTATGTAATCTATACAAATAAATAAAATTGAAGTGCCTGTTTGTAATGTCAAAATAACAGCTTTTTACTAAATGCATATTCAAGTATATAAGGTACATATAAAAAAAAACAAGTTTTAATTTTTTGTCTGTCTGTCTGTCTGTTTGTTCCGGGTCATCTCCGAAACGGCTGGGCCGATTTTGACGGGGCTTTCACTGGTAGATAGCTGATGTTATAAGGAATAACTTAGGCTACTTTTATTTCTGAAAAGTAAATAGGGTTCCGCGCAAAAAAAAACCCTTAAAATCCAATATATGTATATATTCTATGTCAAGCGTCTATGTCGAAGTACTCCAAATTTGTTTTAAATTAGACGCGGGTGAAACCGTGGGTCCCAGCTATACAGGATTTCCCTAAAATAGTCCACAAGAATTTTAACTGGTTTTAGTGCGTAGTCTGTAAATATAATTACCTAATCATGAGTCAGTCGCGTGCATCTGTATTGAATGGCTTAACCATCAAGAAGGCCCAAGATGGCACCACCCCTGGGGACATTTAGTGAGAGTAGCATATACTCAAGCCAAATAATAATCAAGTCTATAATGTTGTCACGTTTACAAAACGTATCAGCTGTACGGTGCATTTTCTAGTGCGTGGTCTCTACACGAAAACCTTTCTTCCCCAACGGCCATCAGTTGTTAACCCGAGCTACCACGAGCTATTAACCCCATATATTGCCACTTCAGCTTACTAATCCTATCAGCTATATATAGACTATACTTAGTTCTTCATTTATAACTCTCTTCATTACTTGCTAAGTGACTTTGAGCTTTCTAACGAGGCCCATAGTGACCCACGACCAGTAATAATTAATATTTAATTTCAATATTCGTATATTTCATAAACAAAATAGAATACATCTAATAAAACGACATAATAATTTTGCTACGCGTTTCAAACTATATTATACTATAAAACAAACTTGTGAAACGTCATTTCTACGTGCGTCACTCGAATGCAGCTTATGAACGATGCACCACGTACAATGTAGCCTAATATACTAGCAACTTGTCTTCATACTCTGGCTACGTGAGTTATTTCCCCAAGATAGTAATCTTAACGCTAAAAGCGCATATTTGCATTTATATGTAGAGTTTAAACATCATTTTTATGCAGCATTTTGATTGTTAAGGGAACGCTAATAACTGTTTACATGTTGGTGTGTAAAAATCGACAATCATGCTTTTTATAATATAATATGATAATATCATTTATTTGAGGCTTCCATGGCCCATATTTAGTGTATGTCAGTGCATACAGTCACATAGCTTCATGACAGCATGAGCATCCGCACCGTTAATGGGAACAACCCTCTCCCTGAAGCGCAAGGGGAAGCTCGTACTAAAATATCTAACGGCATTATAATATCGGATCTATTCGTGCATAGAATAAATTAATCATATAGTACAATTAATATTTTGATATTAAATAATACTAGTAGTCGCCCAATAGTCGAAACTCGACCGTGATTCTTTTATACATAAATTTTAACATTCTGCCCTCCTCCTTCATTCATATGATCTTAAACCTCCTAATCTCACACCCCTCCGTGCGAGCAATGTCCTTAAAAAGGGGTATAAAGTTTTTTCCTCCCGTATTTAATATTTAGATAATTAATAGCAAATAAAATTTTGACTTACCTCCATTTTTTCCCTTTTCCAAGGCCCTTTTTCTTTATTTACCGTTTATCGTAGTATCAAAACAAATTATCGGAAACTTTATTATATAAGGTTGAACTGTGGCAAAAGAAGAAAACTTGGTCATAACGCAGCTTTCAGCTAGTCCGGAAGTATATCCAAACTAATCCATACAGTGAGACAGAATATGCGCCTTTAATTGCGACGACACTGCAACGTGACGAGACAAAGAAACAAGTCTGTCTCTAAAATAAATAAAACGTATTGGGAGGTTTACCGAGGTGATCCACGCTTGGCAAGAAGGTGCGATCGCAGTTGAGTTGTTAATTTACTCAAAGGATGCTGCTGCCGATCCTCCGGCATTACAGTTAATTTACCGTCTGATATATGTATGATCAAAATAAAAAAGAAAATGTTGAAGCAACCACATACCATACGTTTTTTTTATATCTTCAGCTTCGCCTGACCGGATATAATCCATACCATACCCTACGAGTTTTCATCAAGTCAATAAAAATGTCACATTCCGCCTGACGCAGGTATTCACCGGACATGGTTGTTTCAGAACATACTTGCACAGGATAGGACGCAAGGTAGGTTACCGTACAGCACACGATCGGAGAGTGCCCTACGTGGGCTGTCGAGCGGCGAATCTTGGTCGATCAGATCGGGCAAGATCTCTCTCTCTGCAAATAGTAGTGCCGGCTATGTTGGCAGAGCATGAACATTGGAGTGCTCTGGTTTGCTTCTGTGAGAGCGTTATGCTCCAGAAAGAGGTCGTAGAGTGGGATCGGAATCCAATCCAATCCCGCTCGGAGAATTAGGACATGGAGCTGGGGTAACAACCACCGCGGCGCTTGTATCCAACATGCCTGAGCCCCCTGTCATCTTTATATGGCGGGGAACCTTGGGGGTCGTGAGTACGTCTATTGTGAAATAGGTGCTCATACCGAGCGACCCCCGGGAATACGGCGACGTGCCTGTCATTACGTGCCACCGTGTGCGCAGCACAGCGCATAGCGAGGCTTTGGAGGAATCCTTTCCCCGAGAGGTACCTGGAGAGGTGACCACTTTAGAGTCACTTCCTCCGCTAGCGGGGGTGACCACTTTACAGTCATCCAATGGGTGGCTCTTGACGGAGATTTTTTGAGTTTCTGGAGCCTCTCTTCGGTGCCGAAGATGACCACTCTAGTGGTTTTAGCCGGTAGGAGTCCTTCATATCCCTCCGATCTTTCCCAGGGTGGAGAAAGTACATAACGTAATTCCACAGGACCAATAAAAAAAAAATAAAGAGGTGTTTTTACAAAACCCAAATCGTACTCGTCACGTTGCCATATAAAAATCACTTTAGAAAGTTGTTCTTTATAACACAATTTTTGTGATAACGACATTATTTATCTAATAATGGTAGAAATATAGGCTTGTCGGCTGAGAAATTTTTTCCGACATGCAATGTTGGTTAGATATGAATATCTTATTTCATTTGGTGCAATAATAAAATGATACGCATAACAAGCGTAGCGATTATGGCAAACCCCTCGATGAGCACACAACACACCGATATCGGTCGTTGTGGTGATCTTTGAGGGAGGCCTGTGTCCAGCAGTGGACTTTATTCGGCCGAAATGATGATATTCATAATTCGGACACCACACGGAACACTACAAGTCATTTAACCTCTGCAAACCAGGGCTTGAAAATAGGTGGTTATCAATTTATGGCAGTTTTAAATTTCAAACCAATAATAATTCTAGCCGCTTTAAGTCTTTTATTTTCGACATGCATTTTTTTATGTAGGTAGGTAAAATAATTAAGTACTTTTTACAATAATTTGGTTTAGGCAACAGGCCTGAAATTTTAAATATCTTAATACCACCATAACTTATTTTCTACTCCTAGTTGGCAAAGGCAATTGTATTGTAATATAATTCATATTATACATATATTGTCAATTTTCCAGCCAACCTGTACAAAACTACTAAAAATCAAGAAATAGAAATTTTTGCATAAATATGTTTATATTTGATGAAATTACACAATGTAGAGACATGTTGCCAACCCATAACCTGTTTCGGTATCACAGGGTAAGCAGTAGTCTAAATGAATAAAGCAAAGACCGTTGGCACAATTCAAAGCCCATTAAACACGTTGGCACTACATCAGTGTAATCTCATCTGGAACGATCTGGAACGCTTGGTTACGCGTCCGATGCTGCGGTGTTCTACATCTGCAATAGAAATCTAGCTGGAATAGAGAACTAATGATTTAATTTGTGTCTTTGAACATATTTACTATTTAACTTCTATGTACATTGGTGGCATTTTCTACCAGTCAATATTTAGGTAGAAAAAAATACTTAAAACAAAGTACAAAATAACAATGCAAAATGGGTGCATAGTAATCACCTGTAAAGTTACATTTAAATTTAAATAGATTGTGAATTCTTCAAGATAATAAACTTCAGATACGCCACGGAACTGTTGAATTAGTTAATGAAAACTTTGAATCACTTAATGATTTTTTTTTTAATAAAAACTGATATCGTTACCTTACTAGAAATATTTAAATGACGGAATTTTCAACGCTTCTGAAGTGATTAATAGGCTAAGATGGCACTTCTGTGGCGACACTGTTCTATGACGTCCGTATATACATCGAGGGCTACTTACTAGCAACTTTGTACAAACCTTGTTTTGCCTGCAAAGCATAGAGAATGCATTCTCGGTCCTCGTCAGTTAAGTATTCAAAAACGCATTACTCCGCCATTTGTTTACAGTTTATTTTTTCAACTATTGTGTTACTATTCAAAGCAATACTCAAAAAATATGTTGAATTAAAGTTACTCAGTTAAAATAGGTACTCAATTATTGAAGCTCCTCCATCACAAACACATCAGCCTGTAAACATCCACTGCTGAACATTGGCCTCCCAATGATCACTACAATGAGCGGTCTTAGGAGATGTCACCATAATCACCACGATTGGCAGGCAGATTAGTAAGTAGATTAGCACTATATTGGTAACAGTACACGGGAAGATGCTGCCGCCCATCCGCTTAATATCAACCCTTAGTCGCCTTTTACGACAGCCGTCGGTGGAGAGGGCTGGTTTATTCTTTGCCGAGAATTATACGGAACTCTTCCATCTAAAACATAATATTGTCATTGTAATTTTTATTCAACTAGACGCCTCGTAATGATGCTAAAATATTAAAGTGTAATGTAATAATAATTATATATTATGTAATTATAATTAATAGTGTGTAAATGACAACTGAAGAAACAACTTTGTACCCTTTTTTAAGCACATTGCAACACATACGGAGGGGTGTGAGATTTGGCATAGTTAAGGTTCATATGGAGGAGAAAGTTGAAAAACATCTAAAAATTAAACCGTTGAATTTCGACCACTAGGCGACCACTAGTTCAAATTAAATGAAAAATAAATGTTCCTCGTTGGTATCTACGAATGTTATCAATATAAAACCAACCGTTTCGTAATGTGTTGTGCAACCTTCAAACGCGCTATCTTAGTAAATGATTTAATGTTTATTCGACGCTAACAAAGACAGATGCAGACTACAAATTATGTTTAAATGCAAGCATAAACTTACATTTATCATTTAGCTTCTGCTAATATATTTCCATATAAATTATTAGATTCTGAAATTCTCTTGAACGTACTAATTGTTTCTCAGCACATACTGAGAAAATGAATTATGAAAGGTCAAAGCCACGTTTAATTTTCCTATAAATATCGTTGCTTGGTTCGGGCCGTATACGATGAAATATTCATGAAGACAATGTAATTTGTTACCGATATTGCTCCTGTATGTGGCTGTGCCTGTAATTTTACTCTGTAGGTACATCCGACGGTGACAAGTAAATGAGTTTTTTAAATAAATAAAACAGGAACGGCTCTGTTAGTGTTAGTATATATACTGGTTATTATAATTCCGGGGGATGTTGTAAAGCTGGGAAAAAAATGTGTAATGCTACGAGCACATATATGATAATATCGATTTGTAGACCTATGTAACTGGAGATGTCTTTGAACTACTTTGACTATGACAGCCATGACAGGTTGGGAGAGCCTAATTAACCTGATTACGTATACGCAACCTAAAATAATACCTAATTGATATTGATAATTGTTTGTCAAAACTGTGACTGGATTAGATTAGTATTTAAGTTATTACACTCAATTTAATAAAAAAATAGACATGAGTCGCCCACGAAGGCACAATCAAATCTTTTGAACCATTTCTTTAGGGATGATTTCTTTTGTCAAAACAAAATGTTATTTTGAATTTTTCGTTCCACCAAAGGAAAACTTTTTTTTTAACGGTGTAATCGTTACACTTGCTTATAGCAATTATAATTAGGCGAAAAATAGTCTAAGAGAGCTATTACTTATATTTATATAATAAACTTTTATATTTATATAATGAGCGTCTTAGTTTATAACGTAATATTAATATTTAATGTGACATAATGACATCAGACCGAAAGAAGGCTTTGCAAACTAGTGGAGTTAAGTAGAATATGGCAATAATTAAAAACTATTATTTTTAGTGTCCATGTATTTAGGCTTAAATTCACGAGAGAATATTTTCCCTCAGTGCGTGGTATTTTTTCCTCTTTTTCGATTACCGTACATCTTATGGCCGAATAAATAAATAAAAATATTAACTATTTGGAAAAGGTAGTAATCATTTTCTTAATTCTTAAGTTTCTTAATTGTTTGTCTTTAATATAATTAATTATGCAAAAATGCAGTTCAAAGGCATCTCCTGCTACATTGGTCTACAAATCGATTCTTTCACAAACGTCAAGCAATTTGAATTATGTGCTTAAAATATATAAGATACTAGCTTTTGAACACGGCTTCGCACACATGGAATTAGAAAATCTACATCATTGATATTGTTTATACAAAAATACAAAAATCACGATGGGGCAAAATGGGGGGTGGGGGTAGGAGGCTGAAAAATACTTCACAACCTATTCTCATACCTTTTTTTTTTATTGGTGCCCAGTGGAAATTCTTCATGAACTTCCTTCGCCCCGGGGAAGGACGAAGGGGTATGCCGGACTCCTACCGGCTAAAACCACTGGAGCGGTCATCTTCGGCACCTAAGGGAGGCTCCAGGTCCTCGTATGATCACACTAGAGCCACCTATCCTCATACCCACCAAATATACAAAAGAAAATTCATTGAATACGGTAGAGCCGTTTCGGAGGTGTGTGACCACAAACACCGTGACACGAGAGATTTATATATTAGATTATGAAAAATTTGTTACTTTACTCAATTAAGGAGTTCAATTCCCAGGTTTTCTGAAATGTATGAAATGTGCGACTTTAACTTTAATCGGGTGGTATAAGTATAACACCCATTACAATAGACCTTATCGTCATAGTTTCTATCTCGTACGATAGTTTTACACACAACTACAATCCGAGACTGTATTTTATAGTGCAGCCGTAGAGAATTCTCCTTCTCTTCCTTTGATGTATCAATACATATTAGATTAAAATTCTGGCTATGCGTGTTGGACCCATGTGCCCACGTAAGCCAATTAAAACACCGGGTTTCTCTTTGTAGAAGATATTTTATCCGAGAAGAAAGACCAATAATTAATAATTATTTTTCAGACATATTAATATGACCCATTTTGTATATTTTATACCAATTATAGTATAGGTTAAAATTTTATATTGTAATAGAGTTAAATTCGCACTCTCAGAGTATAAATAGGCTCTAAAAAGCCTGTAGGTTATTTTAATATTGGATATAACGACTCCTACAAAAAAACATGTTTGATTTCACATTAAGTAAGTTCCTAACTATCAAACTTTACAAAAAATAAAATATTATAGTAAATACGTTTCAGCCAAAAAACGTCCACTGTTGGACAGAAGCCTCCCCCAAAGATTGTTTGTGGTATGTGCTTATTTTGAAATAATCGCCATGCCTGGCAGATGGGTTAGCGATTGCTATTGAGTTACAAATGTACTCGAAGGACGCTGCTAGCCCTCCTCCAGCTAATCCCACAGTCGCCTTTTACGACACCCGCAATATAAGATGGGGTGGTGGTATAATAATACATTCTTCACTACCTACTTTACTACTTAAGCTAGCACCACACCTACGCTCTCGCTAAGGCGGTATTTGGACGTGTTATTTCTTCGCGTATTTATTGGAATGTGACCACAACTTTCAAGTCGATACGCTCACTGTGCCCGCGACGCGAGGTCTCGTTTAGTTGCGCCACGTCTCACCTCGTCGTCGTTTCGATACACAGTGATTTTGGCATGCGGTAACCAGATGTGATTATTGTATAGTTAAAGAACGTGAAAGTGAGACTGTGTCGCATGAGGTCTCCGTCTCTGACCAACATCTTGCCTCATCTCGCCTTGCAACAATATAGAGCCGACATTAAAGTAGTTACTTACTAATGAACAGTTTATTCAACCCACCAGCATTTTTCACCGAAAACCTAGAGTAGCTAACTTAATACAAACTAAGAAAATATACAGATATTCGTAAAATTAAAACCAGGAATAACGGTCTCAGGCTAGCCATATTCTACTGAATGCAGATTGCATTTTAAGTTCTATTAAAATAAAAGCTTCAGAAAGACCTGATGTAAAATTAGAATTTTAAATGATGTAGCAGGAGTTAATGCTAAATTAATATATATTATCAAAGAGAGAGTATACATTACCGATAACAGAGGTGATTCAAGTCCAATGCGCGTTCAATTAATGAACACAAATCCTGTGCTTGATCGAGTAGAATACCCTCTATCATGAAGTGAAATGGTACTATTGAAACTTGAATGCATGAATGCGTGGACCTATGAACAATCAATGGTCAACCGTCAATAAACGCGCAAATTTATGCATTATTCTGTGAAAATTCATTTTCATGCTGACAGTCGCACAAATTAAATGGTTATTAGGCATATAATAAACAAATGACAATCCCGATAACTTTAGGGCAACCAGTACACGCGAGTGATTTTGCACTCATCAACTAGATGGACAGACGACATGATGAACCCGTCATTAGATGTAAGCGGCATGTAACCCAGCGTTGTGGAAATCGATCACATATAGTTGAATAGTAAATGACAATTATTTTACATCACAAATCTATCTATCTTCTTCCGGATCCTTCGTAAAGGAATTTGATATCCTATTCCATGACCTAACCTACCTCTTAGCAAAATTTCATTGAAATCCGTTCAGTCGTTTGAGTGTGGTAGGACTTCAAACTTTCACATTCATAATATTAGTAAGAATACATTATCAGGAAAAAAAGAGCCCATTGGACCGTCCGATGTTGCCGACATATTTTTTCATTTTTGTGAAACATTTTATGGATATGTAAAAATGAATTAATCTAAACACCGTACAACGTTGCCTTATACTTGATATTGGCGAAATTATGGAAGATACAGAAGCCATAATCTAAGAGAAGAAGATGTACATTATCTGACAATCGACCTTAGTGAAAAATTTATGAAACCATAATGTGAAGAAATTTCATGTTTTCACTGCCTAACTTAAAGAACCTACCGTGAAACAGACTAAACAAATAGGAACCACAGGAAACCGTAAGTACGGTTAAATAATCATATAACGAATATTATTTTTTCAAAGAATCAAGCCTTTATCTTCACACGGATGGTTCAAAAAATTACTCCAACCGTTTTGCAAACCTAAAATGCGTCTTCATGTAAATTCCATAGTAGGACAACACAAAAAAGAGCGAGGCGAAAATTCCGTTAACAAGCTTGTAAAAATGTTCAACAATCTACTTTACAGATCGGCTTTTCGAATTTAGGGGAATTTGCTATCACATTCACGTGATATTTTTATCAAGTTACGTCACCGTTTTAATGGTTGCTGATGTTCTTTCCCCTTTTACATTTTACGACTCTTAATATCAGCATGCGAGAAGACGTTTGGCTGTTTAATGTCCTTATTTTTCTTTTTCGTTTTCTACTATTACTATATACTTATACTATATACTTATTTTTTCCATATTTTTTTGTTTAGTTATTTTGTTCTGATGTTTTTACATTACAAATTAATTTATGTACCTGATCGTATTAAAACTCAATCAATCAATCAATCAATCATTTATTTATTTTTCCTCCACAATATAAAATACATTATTATAAATAAAGTGCTTACATAAGTACATAATTATATTGTGGGAGGCTGATGCCTAAACTAGGCAGAAACCTGTATTTCAGGTCACCAGGACTCCCCCTAATAGAATAATTAGAATCAATAGCAAGCAGGGCTAAACAATTGCATTAATGGTAATTAATTGAACATACAAAATTTGGAAATTAAATTAAATTAAAATTAGATTTTTCGCGTAAATAAGTGTGTTTATGTGTGGGCGAGTGTATATGCATGGTGCGAGTGTGTATGAGGATGGGTGTGAATGCATACGTGCGGAGTTTTTATGCGTGCCTGTGTGTTGATAGAATGTCTGTGCGCGAGGGTGTTAGGGCTTAGGCCTGAACGGTGAGCAAGTTTTCAGTTTTATCGTAATCTAACAGTAAAAGCCACTTACCGACTTCCATATTGCAAGCATGTTTTGTTAGAGGATATATATTGGTTCTTTTGTTTATTTTATTATAGAGGAAGCCTCCAAGAAAGCAGAAAAATCGGCTAGAAAAATGTGTGGAATAACGAGAGTCAGAACGACCGACAGGGTTAATGCGCCTTTTAATGAGAAGTGACGGACTGTACGTCAGTAGTGAGTGCTGTTTGGAGATGGTGTGTTGAATAAATAACTGCCGTACAGTCAGAACTTTTATCTCTCTATACAAATCGGATGTGGGGTAACGAAAAGGATGAAAGTAGGAAACTTTTAGAATCGCCCGCTGTGCTCTTTCCACTTTAATAAGAGACGATTTGTGCGCGCCACCCCAGGTGGTTATACAGTACGTTATTAATGACTGGCAAAGTGCGAAGTACACCGACTTTCTTAGGCTTTCATCAGCTACATGTCTTAGGTTCTTAAATACATATATCAGTTTTCGAAGTCTTGAGGTGAGAGCATCAATGTGTGGATGAAAGCGTAGCGATGAATCAAGAATAACACCAAGGTACTTTACTGTCTTGGTTATTTCAAGTCTTACACATGCGCAACCAATAGTGTTTGGGGAGGAGCACGTGTGCGCCAAAATCGGGTAGTGCGGAAGTGACTGCAGTGCCTGATTTTGAATAATAAATGGTATGTACTTGGTTTTATCGGTATTCAATGTAAGTACATTGTCACGTAACCATTTGGTCACAACGTTGAGACCAATCTGGGCACACTCATAAACGCTTTCCCACGTGTTCGAGGAGAATATAAGGGCTGTGTCATCGGCGTATGTGTAGATTCTTCCCTTGTCTAGGGTGATCGCACAGAGGTCGTTGATATAAATCAGGAATAGGGACGGAGCGATCACGCTGCCTTGTGGGACTCCGTGTGTTATCCTTTTTTCTGAACTTGTGTGACCATCTATAACAACACTCTGTGTACGACCACTAAGGTAGTCTTCGTAGAGTTTTAGCGGTATTCCTCTTATTCCGGTTCGCTCCATCTTTTCTACAAGGGTGGGAACAGAGACGGTATCAAAGGCTTTTGCCATATCGAGGAATATGCCCAGAACTTTCTGACCCTCATCTATTTTCTTAACTATATGATCCGTAAGATCATGCACAGCGTCTGAAGTGGATCGACCAGAGCGAAAACCGTACTGTAAGGGTGACAAAATCTGATTTTTATCAAAATAGTGTTTAAGCCTATCATTCATGATTCGCTCTAGGATTTTGGAAAGTGAGGGCAAAACAGCGATGGGCCTGTAGTTGGTGACTCGATCTCTATCACCACCCTTATAGACAGGATGTATCAAGGATCTCTTAAAGGCTTTGGGAAAAGTTCCGGTAGCTAGGGATAGATTGCAGATGTATGTTAGTGGCGAAAGCAAAACACGTATGTGATCTTTAATTAAATTTACGGAAATGTTATTCCAGCCAACTGCACAGTCATTGCGTAGGGACAGTATGATTCTACGTATTTCTGCCTCGTCAGTAGGAAGAAGTGCCATTGAGTTTGGAATGGAAGTACTACTCATGAAGTTAGTATGCTTTGGTTGAGCACCCTGAATTTTGTCCGCGAGGTTTTTGCCAATGGTCACAAAATAGTTGTTAATTAATTCGACCGACTGGTCCGGTGAGGAAGAAAGTGACAGCAGATGAGAAGGGCTATCTCTGACTTTAGCTCTGTTAGTGACGGTATTGATTGCCTGCCAAAGTTTTTTATTGTTCTTGCCAGCTCTTCTTAACTCGTTCCTTTCGAATTCCCTTTTGAGTTTTTTTAATAGGTTGTTACAAAAGTTCCTGTACCGTGTGTAGGTCAATCGCACAGTATCATTGGTGGGTGTGTGTTTAATTTTTTTATGCAAACTGTCACGGTGTTTCATGCATCGAAGGAGTCCTGTTGTTATCCACGGCTTTAAGACTTTTTTGCGGTTAGGGACTTTAATTATTGTCGTGTTAAACTCTAATATCTGTCTAATAGAATTCACCAAGAACTCTGCTGCTTGGTTAGGATTGTGCATCCCATAAACTGGACTGAAATCCAGCTTATTCAGTGCAAGTGTTACTCGAGCATAATTAGTGCGCAAGACGGAAGAAGAGGTCTTAGTTTTGGAAGCATTATTCATAAAATATAACATTACTGTCTCGTGGTCAGTGAGAGCTGAATGAGCTACTAAGGCCTTGGCCGTATGTTTTGATTTAAGGATGAAATGATCCAGGCAACTGTGTTGTCGAGTGGGAAGGGTATGAGCTGGCAGAAGACCGAAGGAAGCTAGTAGTGTAAGATAAGTATCCTTATTGGGGTCCTGTGATTGTTCGCTAATGTTAATATTGAGATCTCCTGTAATAATAATGTTGTTGAAGTTATCTATTTTTGTCAGAACACTGTTTAGGGAATTTAAAAAAATAGATATATCTTTGTAGGCTGGGGACCGATATATCGCTAAAATGACTATATTTTGGCCTACTTTGATTTGTAGAGAGTTAGAGTCAGCAATCGAGGGCTCTTCCACAGATACGCAGAGGGCTTTGTTAGCGTACACCACGACACCATCATTTTGGGAATAATTGTTCAAGGTTGAATACGGAACATACCCCCAGAGTGATGGAATGTTATTTGATCTCGGTAGCCAGCATTCTGTCAGCACAATTAAGTCCCACACTACCTGTGTTCTAGCAAGGATAGTTTCGAATCCCGAAATATTTTTATTTATACTTCTAATGTTCTGATTTATTATTTTAAGATAGTTGTTAGGATTCAGGTTGGGCGGGCAACACCGTTCCAAATCGCAGTAGGATGAGTCCGCTACCGAAAGGGAGTCTACATTCGCAATGTTATTTAATTGTGAACTATCGAATTTTAGTTGTAATAATAAATAGGACCAATATAATTCTCATATATGTATATATTTTTATAGTAATGATTTCTGACTTTGATATAAAAATAGATGGAGTTTACTAGGACTTTAATAAGGTTAGGCTTATTTTTTGTTTTAATAAGTACATTAGCTACCGTGTAGTTATATGTATGTATTGTTTTGTAGTATCTTTTGTTTTGAAGTTTATGTGTTTGTCGTATAATAGTATGAGGAGCGTGTGAATATTGTTTAGATATATTTTTTGGGGAGTAGGGTGTATTTGTGTTAATTGTGTTGTAAGTAATAGATGTAAGTAAATAAATATAATTAAGAATTAATTTAGGTACCAAAACTACATGCATGCGATTTACAAAACAATAGCAGTATAATACCCCGGTAGGGTTACGGGGCGCCATACAACCGGAAAGTACAGTATAATAAAGTCACAGGCTATTTCTTAGTTGGTCGAGATCAGCCTCGGAGTCCACACGAATATGACGGTCATGTACTTCTTTGCGTAAGTAAACAATGCCGTTGGACGTCCAGCAAAACGAGTATCCGTGACTGTTTTTAAACGCTCTAGCCTGGGCGTATAATCTTTGTGTTTTATATGTCAGTGTTTCGGTCACGTAAACTGGTTGGACTGGTTGTTGAATGCTTAGATGGGTGGTGTTAAGTTTTTCATTCTTCGTTTTTGACTTATTGAAGTTCTTCACTCCCTGTTCTTTTTTTACTGTTTACTGTTTTTTTTTACTCTCTTTGTTACGTATTAATCCATATTTCTAGGTGACTAGTTTTTATATTACAGTAGCTGGACACTGCGGTTTCACCCGCCATTCAATTTAAAAGAAATCCGATTGCTTATAAATAATTTGGAGTACTTTGCCGTGTGGTGCCGGCTCAGAATACCACCACCCCATCTCCTCCCGTGGGTGTCGTAAAAGTCGACTAAGGGATTAGGCGCAGGATGGGCAGCAGCGTCCTTCGAGTACATCAACAGCTCAACTGCGATCGCCAACCCGTCTGCCAAGCATGGTGATTATCGCAAAACCCCCTAATGAGCCCACAATACGCCCATATCGGTCGTTGTGGTGATCTTTGAGGAGGCCTGTGTCCAGCAGTGGATTTCATTCGGCCGAAATAATGACTTTGGCATAGATAGCTCAGATAGATAGAATAGATAGATAGAATAGAATAGATAGGATTTAATGGGTTATTTTTGCGTGGAACCCTAATTATTCTTCTATAATAAAAGTTAATTTACGTAACTCATAATAACATCAGCTATCTGCCCGTGAAAGTCCCGTCAAAATCGATCCAGCCGTTTCGGAAATTAACTCGGACAAACAGCCCATTTAAAAAAAATGTTGTTACAAGTAGGTACGTTATTTACTTTCACATGCATTTAGTAAAAAGCTGTTTTATTTTACATTACAAACAGACACTTCAATTTTGTTTATTTTTTAATATGTATGTTTACCTTTGTATAGATAACGTTTTTCTTTCAAAATGTAAACCAATTCAAATCGTCGTCATCATATCAGCCACAGGACGTCCACTGCTGAACAAAGGCCTTAGATTTCCACAACGAGCGGTCACATGCCGCTCTCTTCCAACGACTCCCAGCGTCCCACGCTGCGTTTTCCGGTGCGCGGTCCCCATTCGAGAACCTTTTTGCCCCAACGGCCATTCTACAAGCAATGTGCCCCGCCCATTGCCACTTTAGTTAGTAAACTGTTAGTAACTCCTTTCAGCTATGTACCAATTCAAATACATTAATCACATAATTATATTTTTACAAAATGTACTGTAATTGGATGATTTTCTCCTTTAATGTAAGTTTGTATCAAATGGAAACAACTTATCAAAGAATCCATTTACTAATAGCCTGCTAAAATATTACGCGTTAGTACTTTAAATCCACATTTTGATTTTTGATTCTTACAATAATATACCTACATACACTCAAAAATAATTATGGGGTAAGGCGCTTTTTCCATATAACAATAAATACGAGCTTAGCAAAATTTGGTCATAAGGGATTTTTATTTTACTTCGTAAATTGAGGATCTAATGAATTATATCTATTTGCTTAACGGTATTTTTTTAAAAGATTACCTTTATATGATAAAGGCATAGGTTTACTAAAACTGCATAAACAGGAACTAAAAATAAATAAAATATTTTGCTTTCAGCTGTTCACTTCTAAAATGTTAAAGCATTATAAAATATAACCGTAAGTAGTCTCATTAATACCATTCCGTGTCTGACGCTCGCCGCAGACGGTCGTGCAGTGCTCGCGCTCCCCGATCAGTGTGCCGTGTAGTGTTTGTTCGCAATCCGTCCCGTCGGATTGCAGTCACTTCAATTAAATCACGCGTTGCCTTTTTCAAGGCGACTACTGATTTTTGTTTCTTTGACCGATTAAATTCATCGAGTTATTGTGCCCCTTCAGGGAAAAACCACTGTTTGGTGGTCCTCGGCGGATACCTTACGGTGCCAACGAAGCCGAGTGGGGTGTTGACCCGGCACACCCGCCTAGCCCCATCAGGGCAAAGCAGTTAGTCGGCAGCGGACTAGGACCACCGGCCTTGGGGGCTACCCTAGTCGACCCTAGTTCGAGTCTACATTTTCAGATTATACAGTCTCTTGCGGGCGATACCTTATCGCCCCTTGCAAAAGAGCTGTCAGGGACCCGTTTGCCCATTAAGACTGGCCACGGATGGTACTAGCTTAGGGCTCACCACAGGTACTCACACCTCCCTGCCTATACCCGGCAGGGAGGGTTTGTTACACACCCCCGGGCCCATCCAACCCGGGAGGTTAGGGACCGCGTAAATCGCGTTTGTTCCTCCGCGCTTATAGCGTATTTTTGTTTTCGTCCCCCCGTCCGCCATTTTGTTTTATAAACAAAATGGCCGACGACGCCACGCTGTGGAAAAATATTAGGGAGATCCTCCTAAAGGACCCCTACTTTGTTGCCAAGTATGGCAACCTTCTCTCCCCACTAGAGCCAGGCACAAAAGTGCAGCCCCCCTATCCCGAACCCAAAAAAAGGGGCACAACCCCCGAACTAGATGCCGGCATATCATCCGCCCCTCAGGCAAAAGCCCCCCTCCCCACCGCCAGCACGAACGCCTCCACGTCCCCCGAAGCCGACATGCCCATACTCTCGGACGTGTCGGACATGTCAGAGACCGAGGACTCTCCCCCTCCCCCCCAAATCCCCTCCTCCGATTCGGCCTCTGACGAGTTCCAACTCGTCAGCGGTAGCCGTAAAAAGCGGGCCCGCAAGGCCAAGTCCTCTGCTCAAGCAGCGCCCGCTAAAGCCCCGAAAACGGACGAGGCTTCGTCCTCCGCTCCGCCCTCTGCCCCTGTCCCCACAACGGCCTCTTCTCAGGCCAGTCTTCCCCCTACCCCTACCCCCGCTAACTCCCAATCCCAGCCCGCCAAGGTCCCTAAAAAGGACAAAAAACCGCCTGCTATATACATTCAGGCCAAGGACAAGTGAAATGACGTGTCCAAAATGTGTATAGAGCTAGGTATTAACTACCTAAGTGCCCGCACCACAGCCGTCGGGGTCAAAGTGGCAGTTCCCACTGCCCAAGACTTCAGGTCTTTGACCCGTGCCCTCCAAGACAGGAACGTGTACTTTCACACGTACTCTCTCGCTGAGGAACGCCCACTCCGGGTAGTCCTTAAAGGCATCCCCAAGGAGATCGACACCGACTCCATCAAAGACGACCTTCTGTCGCAAAGTATCCCCGTCCTCGAAGTTCATCGCATGCACGCTGGTCGCAGCGGTGAAGCTTACGATATGGTCCTCGCCATATGCGAAAAGACCGCCGATAATGATCGGAAGATTTTTAATATCAAGACTGTATGCCACCTCTCAGGCATCAAAATCGAACCTCCCCATCGTTATGGTCCTCCCGGGCAGTGTCACCGCTGCCAACTCTATGGTCACGCGCAGCGACACTGCTACGCCAAACCTAGGTGCGTTAAGTGCCTAGGTGACCACAGCACCTCCGACTGCGATCGCCCCAAAGATCGCACGCTTTGCACAGAGCCTCCGAGTTGTGTGCTTTGCGGTGAGTCGGGTCATCCCGCGAATTATCGCGGATGCCCCAAAGCACCGCGCGCTAACAACAAGGCAGCAAAGCGCAAAGCGGCTACCCAAGCCTTCGCGGCCGCCCATTACGCCTCTCAGGCCCCTCCCACGTCCCAACGACTCAGCCCTCAAAGGCCATCGCCGTGGAACGCGCTGAATCACCAGCAAGCGTTCCCCGCCCTGAGGCCTAGTTTACTGACCCAACAGGCGACCCAAGCGTCAGCGATTCCCTCGCTGATGACCGCCCCCCATACGGCACCGTACCTTCCCGTGCCGTACAACCAACCCGCACCACAAGTGCACTCTCAGAGGGCCGCCCCTCCCTCACCCCTTCTCAAAACTGACGACCTCTCAGTTTGCCTCGGTCTTCTCAACTCTGTCGACCCGAACAGAGTCGCCCAAATGGCCGCAGCCATTAGGGCAAACCAGGGCCAATACGGCCTCATGCTAGTTCTCAGCGATTTCGCTGATGTTTCATCCGCCCTCCTCTCCTACCGCGTTCATCCGTAATGGATTCACAAAGCAGGTGCAGAATAAAACCCCGATCCCTTAAAATAGGCATCTTCAATGCCAACAGCATTAATGGCCAAAAAGACGAAATCGCCTTATTCCTCCGCGACCACCTTATTGACATTATGTTGATACAAGAGTCCTTTTTGAAACCCTCTCACAGGAACCCTAGAATTGCAAACTATGATATAGTGCGCAACGATAGGACCCACTCCCGTGGAGGAGGCACTCTTATCTACTATAAGAGATCCTTTTATTGCATGCCCCTAGATACCCCGTCCCTTTCCAATCTAGAGGCATCTGTGTGCAGAATAGGCATGACAGGTCATCAACCGATCACTATAGTGTCGGCTTACCAATCCCCCAATGCCCAAGACGATCCAATCCAATCGGATCTCGAAGCACTCTTCGATCTAGGCGACTCCGTCATAGTGGCGGGAGATCTCAATGCCAAACATGAGTCTTGGAACTGTCTCACCCACAACCACAGAGGAAGTAAATTATACTCCCTCAGTAACCTCCTCAATTTTGACATCATCGCCCCGATGTATCCCACTCACTACCCCAGCAATGTTAATCATCGCCCGGATATACTCGACATAGCACTTCTAATGAATGTCAACCTCAAGTTGCATTCCATTGAAGTACTACAAGAGCTAGACTCCGATCACCGTCCTGTGATCCTTCACCTCACCTCCCGCTTTGGCCCCACGGACACAGGGCTACCCCCTCAGACCATTGTGACGACGGACTGGAGGAAAGTTAGGCAACGCCTCAACGACCCCTCGTCCGCTCAGTTAGATAGAATTCCCGAATGCATAACGTCAGTCGCAGACACGCTAGGCGCGATCGACTCCCTCACCGGGCATGTACAGTCCGTCGTGGACGAGTGTTCACGGCGAGTTCCTGCGATGGAAGACCATCGCATGAAACTCCCTGACGATGTACGTGCACTGATGACGGAGAAGAACGCAGCCCTTAGAGCGTACTCATCTTTTCCCAGCGAACCCAATCGCCTCTTTATGCGCCACCTGCAGCGTGCTGTCAAGGAACGTATTAAGGAGTGCCGAGAGGCTAACTGGGATAAGATGTTGGGCGACTTAGAGCCAACCCACCTTGCGTTCTGGCATCTGCAACGGAAACTCAAATCCGAAACATCCAATGCTGTCCCCCCCCTCAACCGTCCCAACCAAAGGCCGGCCTTTGATGACGACGAAAAATCCGAATGCCTAGCTGACAGTCTAGAAGCGCAATGTTCCCCAAGCACTCTACCTGTAGACCAAGCTCACCTCAAAAAGGTTGACGCTGAAGTCGAACGTAGAGCAGATATTCCGCCTGCCAAGGACCCTGACGACCCCCTCCCTCCGGTCACGGCAGACGAGGTCAGAAATCTCGTGAAAAAGATTCACCCTCGCAAAGCCCCCGGCTCTGACGGTATCACCAACAAGGTGATTAAACTCTTCCCCGAACGTCTTATCGCCTTAATGACCGTCATCTTCAATGCGGCATTAAACAATAACCTATTTCCGCATACGTGGAAACAGGCCACCGTTATCGGTATTCCCAAACCCGGTAAGCCCAAGTGCGAGCCTTCCAGCTATCGCCCCATAAGCCTTCTCAATTCTCTTGCGAAGATTTATGAGCGGATTATCTATTCCCGATTAAAGGATTATGCCGATTCCAAGAAACTCATTCCCGACGAACAGTTTGGTTTTAGAACCAAACACTCGTGTGTACAACAAGTCCACCGACTAGTTGAACACATCACGTTCGGATTCTCACGCGGCCTGATGACGGGAGTCCTCTTTTCGATGTTGCGAAAGCATTTGACAAAGTCTGGCACAATGGCTTATTATATAAGTTGTACCAACTCGGAGTGCCTGACCGTCTCGTTCTCATCATACGAGACTTCTTGTCAAATCGCAGTTTCCGATATCGAATCACGGGCGCTCTCTCTTCCCCCCACCCCATTAGAGCCGGAGTCCCACAAGGATCCGTGCTAGCCCCATTATTGTTCACACTGTACACCAGTGACCTCCCCAAAAGACCTGCTAATACGACCCAATTAGCACTGTTCGCAGATGACACGGCCATATTCTACTCTGGTAGCAGTCCCGATAGTATAACTAAGATCCTCCAAACCACAGCCAACGTCTACGGTAAATGGTTTAGGAAATGGCGGATCGAAGTTAACCCTATCAAAAGTAAAGCCGTCCTATTTTGCAAATTAGGCGACGACCACCCACGCTTCAGGGAGATCTCGATGCTGGGCCAATCGGTTCCTTGGGAACCGCACGCCAAGTATCTTGGAGTCACCCTAGACAAAAAACTGACCTTCATTCCCCACACAAAGATGGTGCGTGCCCGCGCTGCTTTTGTGCTCGGTCGCCTTCACTATATTCTGAACGCTCGTAGTAAATTATCCCTTAGAAATAAGGTGAGAATTTACACCACATGCATTCGACCCATCATGACCTATGCCAGCCCAGTGTTCGCACACGCCGAATCATACCCACTCCGTAGATTAGAAACCCTCCAAACCCGTTTCATGCGCAAGGCCACCGGAGCGCCTCTGTACATGCGAAACGACCAACTCCATTTCGACCTTAACTTGCCGACCATCAGGCAATTTATGAAACAAGCGTCCAAACGCTATCTCGATTCTGCCCTGTCCCACCCAAATCCCCTTGTGGTATCAGCCGCCGACTACGAACCCTCCCGTATCAGTAGAGTACGCCGCCCGAGGCACGTTCTGGTCGATCCAGACGATAAAATCACGTTAGATCACATGAAGAGACTCGCGTTGTCTCGTTCACGGAACACCCGACCGTTGTACCGCCCTCGCCGCCGAGGATGCCCGCCTCACCGACGTCGCGGAGGCCTATCGCCGCGTCACCTTCCCGTTCAAGTTAGCACTTCTCCCTCCCGTCTCTTGCTCGCGCCGGCCCGTGCCGAGCCTGTAGCTTTAAATGTCCCTTAATACAATTTAAATAATACCGATCCAGCTGTCCCCAAAACAATAGCTTGATATCCCCAGCAACGCCCTAAGCCGAGGTCCGTGTCCCGCAGGGGGCGCCCTTAGCGAAAGTTGCTTAGTTTTTAATAATTAATTTAAGCCTGGCTGGAGGCCTCTTTTGGCTTCGCCAGCAAATGACCGGTTAAGCAACCACATTTCCCAGAAATGTATGCGAGAAGCCCAACAAAAAAAAAAAAAAAAAAAAAAAAAAAAAAAAAAAAAAAAAAAAAAAAAAAAAAAAAGTCTCATTAATAAATATTTTCGAGTCGCTAAATATAAAATATCCATGAAGTCTAAAACGGTAATGAAATAAATTAGGGATCACCTTGTATGTTCTAACCTAAAACATGCATTTTTTTCATTTATTCCCTAAAAACTGTTACAGAATCTTTTACACTCCACTCATTCATTCCTTAATTTCTTTCGGAATTTCTTTTCATCGGTATATATATATGTATAGTATATATATTAGTATCCCATCCTCTTGCCTGTCAATTGCCGGCAGCCACTAGACTGTAGACACTATAGATGTTTAATTGTGTCTCGTTTTGTGGCAGTTAATGAGTTGTGCTTACATAATTAAACGTATGTTTTATATTGCCTAGCACTGTTTGACAGTTCATAATTTCGGCCAAATAAGTCCACTGCTGGACATAGGCCTCCCCCAAAGATCACCACAATGACCGATATGTGTGTTTTGTGGTCATTGGGGGGTTTTGACATAGTCGCCACGCTTGGTATGGCTGCTGTTCCATAGAACGAACGCTGCCGCCCTTCCGTCTGGTTTAAATTAAATTCCCTTAGCCGCCTTTTACGACATCCACGGGCAGAGATGGAGTGGTGCTTTATTCGTAATCCAAATCCAATGTCTGTTTAGAATTTAATCGGTAGCTATTAAGATTGTAATAGCGATGTAAGCATTACAAATTCCTAAGGTGTCTTGACATTTAAGTTATAGCAATACGGTGAGGCTATTATTACGGCGAGATATTCCAAGCAAGCCGCAACCTTTCAATCGAGTTCCTTTATTACCGACAACCCCTTAGGCTTCAGAATGTCTCTGTAACCGACATTTGCGTAATGGGACGCCAAGATTTGCTGTCACGGGACTTTGAATCCACATCAGAGATTCGGTTCAAGAAAATTTACTTCCAAAAGTATTTATTGAGTTGAGTGTGAATTTTAATCTGATTACATAATGAATTTCTCAGATTGTTTGAATCCAATTCTAAAGACGGCACGGTTGGTGCAGGTACAGTCGGCTGCTGCGCTCTGGATCGCGGGTTCGATTCCCGCACGAAACAAATATTTGTATGATCTGCAGTTAGTTGTTCTGGGTCTGGGTGTATTGTGTGTGAAATGTGTGTCTATAAATGCACCCATGACATAGGGGAAATACTAGTGTGTGGGGCAAAGTTAAAAAAAAAATTACGGCTCCATCGACGAGTCGATAATTTTGTCAAGGTTGGATACATTTTTTTATTATAAAATAACAATGATATTATTATTATCCCTGTAGAATAACTACCGATCCAGGTTGAGTAGCCCAAAAGAAAAGTTAGTCAATTAAATAGATTGTTTGAATATGGATGGACTTAATTTTTTTACTGATATATTGTCTGTTTAAGACATTTATTTTAAGATATATTCAAGAAATATTTTGAATGTATGTTCTTACTTTTAATTTCCAATATTGCCCGTGACTGTGCTAACGAGTATAGTTGTTTAACTACAAAACGTATGTAACTTAATCTTAATATATTTAATAATTGGCTACGAATATAGCACCAACCAATCTTATCCCGTGGGTCTCGTAAAAGGCGACTAAGAGATTAGCCGGAGAATAGGCAGTAGCGTCTTTCGAGTAGATTAAACTCGACTGCGATCGCCAATCGTGACGATCCACAATGAGCACACAACGAACCTAGACTGGTTATTATATAGTGATGTTTGGGGGAGGCATTTGTCCAGCAGTGGACTTTATTCGGCTGAAAATATGATGATGATGATTTTACAGAATTACAAAATAAGAGTTAATGGACCATACCAACTACTACAACGATATATTAGCTATTACTATAGACTCAACGCAACTTGAAAATCAAAGTAGTGAGCCTGAGGACTGAAACTGACGTGAAATTCGTAGTTCGAAACCAGTTTTATGAGTAATTCGGCAGCAGTAATTTGGAGCGAGAGAACAGTTTGCTCTGCGTGGCGATAACTAAACGGGGACTCAATTAGGTGGGAGTCAGTTTGCAGCCTAACTAGATACGACTGAAAATCATCGTACCTTATAACCTAAACTCGTTGTAGTGTAAACCTTCACATTACATAATTGCGAATGACTGTTATGCGACAGTCACACCAGTTGCTAAAATTTTAGGCTACTTTTGAAGTATGTCAGTGGAGTAAACTAAACACTAATTAAGTAACTGCCATGTGTTATGTGGGTGTCTTGAAGTTACTTAGTCCTTCATCATTTCGGACGAATGAAGTCCACTACTGGACACAGGCCTCCCCCTAAGATCACCACAACGACCGATATGGATGTGTTGTAGGCTCATTGGAGGGTTTTGCCATAATCACCACGCTTGGCAGGCGGGTTGGCGATCGCAGTTGAGTCGTTAATGTACTCGAAGGACGCTGCTGTCCTTCCTCCGGCTAATCCCTTAGTCGACTTTTACGACACCCATGGGAGGAGATGGGGTGGTGGCATTCTGAGCCGGTCACTCACTATTTTACCTTGTATGTCTGGTAATTTTAAGCGAACTTGTGCGTGCGGTGCGACATTCACTTCTAACTGGAGTTGATCGGTACATCTGTACTGACTTTGATTCCCACAGAGTCGAGAAGAGTTGTTTAGATTTTTTCGTAGCAATGTCTGTATTAAATGTCTCGTAACACTCTGCCAAATAACCGCCTTTTATTGGCCAACATTTCAATCTTAAAGTAACATTCGACACATAATGATGACTTTGTCCCACACTAGATTTCTCCTGTGTCGTTTACAGATATAAATCTCACATGTACAAACACCCAAACCCGAAACAACAGTCTGCAGATCATACAAATATTTGTTCAGTACGGAAATCGAACCTGTGATACGTAGTGAAGGCTAATTGCTTAGTCACTGCGCCAACCATGCCGTTAATTTCCCAGCTTAAATCACCATATTTTCCAGTGCACTTTACGAATTCTACACATAAAATCTAGATATCTTGTATCATGATATTAATTTGTTTTGGGGTTAGCAAGGAGGCCATACAAAGGAGACGAAAGAGTTAATGTTGTCACTAAAGTAATCAAGCTGCTTCTAACGCCCATATTTTAATACACATACTGTGTCAGTATATGCTTTTAGTAAGAGTGGGCTTAAATAGTAACACGGTTAAGATTCGAAGTCAAGAGCTCACGATGGCAAAGTCCATTAAAAGAAAGACTTTGAAACAAGTTTATTGCACAACTCAATTTCATCGCCAGTTATTTAAGATAAACTAAGTAATGTAAAGTAAGATAAATCAAATATACTTTGTGCCCACGAGCTTGCTCTAGGGTTCTATAAATAGTTATGCACACGCCGACAACTCCGAGACTGTTTTGGTGCATTTGCTTATTTATATGAGCTCAGTACATAGTTTGAGCAGTTGACGTCCTTTTTTTCCGTCATTGTTGTCCAGTGGAAATTCTACATGGAACTTCCTCCAACCTGGGGAAGGGCGAAGGTTTATGCCGGACTCCTACCGGCTAAAACCACTGGAGCGGTCATCTTCGGCACCGAAGAGGGGCTCTCGGTCCTCGTAAGATCACACTAGAGCCGCCCATTAGTGCCACGCCTTTAGGCACATCACGGAGGGGATTACTGTAAAGCGGTCATCCCCTCTAGCGGAGGGGAGGCGACTGTAAGAAAGTCGCCCCCTCCTCCAGGCACTTCTCGGGAAGGATTGTAAAGGATCCCCCCAAGCCTCGCATTGCGCTGTGCTGCGCACACGGCGGACGTGACCACGTGCGCACCGCCGTCT
The DNA here is from genome assembly GCA_947459985.1 of Diloba caeruleocephala. NCBI lineage: Eukaryota > Metazoa > Arthropoda > Insecta > Lepidoptera > Noctuidae > Diloba > Diloba caeruleocephala. The sequence continues at coordinate 7,971,714 of OX381617.1, read as the reverse complement.
TCCCGGGGTGAGGTTCAAGCAGTTGACGTCCTATTGGACGTCCCAGTTCGGAATGATGAGGTCCAGAATAGTACTGAACTGCATGCACAGGATAAGGACGAGTGGCGTCTTTTTGTGTTGGAGTTTGTCTTTGAGTCACAGAGCCAGCGAGCAAGGAACGAAATATCTTGCAGCCTTTTATGTTTACAGCTAATATAACTATAACTTACAGGTTAAGTGCACGTTTAGTTATGACGTCTTATAGGATATAAGACTGTCCTCAGGGAAATCACGAAACCTTCAGTATTAGATATTGTGTGGGAAGTGAGCTTCCTGTTACAATCAAAATATCGCAAATCTGATTATTGTACTAAAGCATTTTTTTTTTCTATCACAATAACTATCGGAACGATTTTTTTTACGTAGCAAACTACTACTGCTAGCTAAAGTAGATAATCAATATTTATTATTACGAAGTGATGTCTCGGGAGATGCTCAAAGTTATTTAGTATATTTATTTTACCTTAATTAAAAACGGCCGGTCATTTACCTAATTAAAGGCACAGCTATCACACAGATTTATCACAATACATCAAACATGCCGGATATAATCGTCTTCCATTCATCCACAAACTTAACACAGTTAGGAATAGCTTCCAAGAAAACATTGAGTACAGTAGAGGGATACCTGATTTGGTGCAACTGTACGACGTGACTCCTCGTTGGGCCGCTAATGTTTCCTGCTTCGCCGATAATTGCTGGGTACGAAACGGCTCGTAAAGCAGTGGAGAATCAATTAAACTATGAAGAATCCCACACATATTTTAAATCTGATCGAATTTTCTCCGGAAGTCTAAAGAGTTGTAATAAGTATAGAGAGAAGTAATTATAATAATTAAGTAGACCAAGGTGTATTTGATTGGTTACATGTAAGAGTAATATCCGTAAGTACGCATTTAATATACAGGATGTAAACGACAACGTACCGCAGACATTAGGATGAGGTTTCGGCCTATAACAAAAAAATAACAGGTTACATTTTATCAGTTTATGGCATTTTGAGCACGCAATGTATTGGCATACAATGCGATCAAAGTGCTAAGTGACTATAGTACTATTTATATGTGACGACAAGTGATGATGTCATCCATGAACTGAAGCGAAACAAACGTCATTTAGTTCTTACAACATTGCAGTTTTATCTGAAAATTAATCATAATATCAGGCAAACGACGTCCATTGCTGAACAAAGGCCTCCTCTTAGATTTCCACAACGACCGGTTGCATGTCGCCCTCATCCAAGGACTCCCACCGACCTTCACCAGGTCATCTGTCCACCTCATTGAGGTCATCCTGGAAAATAATAGTTTTTAATATGTTTATAATTTAAATTATATTTATCGACAAAACCACAACAGAATCAGTGGCCTATTTTCTGCCCGGAAAGTGGGCCGTATAGCCAACCACATTATAGTGTTATAACCGTCAAATTCCGAATCCAAATACTTGTAGTGTAACACAGAATACGAGAGAGTTCAGTACCCAGCTGCTGCCAATAATAGGCATTGACTGAAAACTTTCGATAAACATCGCCATGCGAACCAATTGCTGGACAATACAAGCTAAATACGCTATCCAATGTATTATAATAGACTTATTTTAGCATTTTCCGAAGATTATGCAATCCCGTTATAATTTACAGTTACATAGGCATTGGTCGATACGAAGGCGTATAGTTTTGTATTAGATATTTTATTGGATTGCTTACTGAAAAGCATATCGGCTCGGTTCATTGTTATCATCATCCAGCCTATGCCTATTATGTTATATATACAGATGATCAAGTAGAGAGTAGAAACTCTCTACATGATCATCTGCAGTTGTCGATGTTGGTATGTAGACCTGTATGGCCTTCAACGAATGCCTCGGAAATACCTACCCTGCTCGACACACATTCGTTGGTAATTATATTGTTAAATATAATTACCTAATTGGCTATGGAAGAGAAACCCTCATCTACCTTGAGATAGATGGTCGCCTTCCCGGTAGTCGAATAGGTTGCCGGATTTCGGAGTTATCGTGTCCTCGCCCTCTTTTCGGATTTCTAATAACAGTTTCTGAAGGAAAATAGTTGAGTTTTCAAATGCTTTATTTGCATATCTCTGCATAATACCTCTGCATAATAAAATAATTAATTAGTAAAACTTAGTATGGTCTCATTATTCTCAACAATGGTAATAATATTTGCACATCCCCAAAGTTTTATTATCATCATTTCAGAAATACTTTATTAGAATTTAACAAAAAAAAAAGTTATTTCCGATCTTGTCTTCTTCTTTTCACAGCATATACGAGTAGAACAAAACATGATATTCAAAAACGTGAAATGTTAATTTACAGAAGAAATTGGTCGTAAAGCTTTGTCCACAGACACCATGGCGCGGCGTGGCACATGTTTGAACCTAAAACATAACGGCATGCGCGTAAACCACGAATACTCCTTTACTTTTCTAAAATACACAAAAAATAACTCTAGTAAAAATCAAACCATTATGTAATCAACGTGGTTTTATATGCGTCTTGTCCGTAAAAAAAGGGTTGTAGCTTATCAGCAAGCTGTCATAACGCGATCTTTCAACGCACTGTAGATAAACTCTACCATACTTACGTGGAAATGTTCTAAACGGAGTTACTACTTTCCCGAGTCTATTGAACGTGTCATATTGTCGTAAAATATTGGCCATGCTTACGAAAGCCTAATGTTTGGCTATCTCACCAATGCAATGCTTGCGTCCAATGTTTACCACCCCCGCAAAGATGTTTCAACGTTTTATATATCTTAGCTTAGCCCGATTTTACTACATATCTAAGAATGTAAGGAAAATATTATTGTTTCCATAGATTCAAATAAATAATTCTTCCATTGCAAGCGAAATTATGATTGAACAGTAAAAGTAATTCATTTCCCTCATTTTTATTAAGGGGAGAGAAATGGTATTGGAATGTGTATCTTACCTACCTTTTACCAATTGTTTTCGGGGTCGGAAGTAATTGAGGACAAGGGCGAAATTGGGAAGGTGGGTACAACGATTATGTGGCCACGTAATGTGATTAAATTGGGACTTCTTTGGAAATCATGATTAGTTCGCTATAGGAAAATTCACTCAGAAACTGATGACTCTACCAATCTGCTAAGTTCACGGATTTATATGCAGCATTTGCAAACACAGGATTATATTAATTATTAATGAGTCTGCGGGTTGGATTGTGAACATCAATGTAATGGCTTCGCTTAGATTTAGATGTTGCTTAGTTTGTTAAAATAAATTTTTCATACTGGCAACAGATACAGATAATATACTAACAAACAGATAAGAATTGATACTAATTTCATTTAAAACTAAATCTATTAAATACAAAATAAAAATAACCTAATCTACATACAATCACCTAAAATCATCTTAACCTAAAGGCAATTCTAAAGGCACTTATCTATACAATAAAGATAGATAGATTTTTAATCAATGCATTTGAAAGTATATACGGCGGTACTTATAACAATCTGTCTGTCTATTTGTTTCAGCTAATCTCCAAAATGGTTAAACCAATTTTGACGGGACATTCCAATGACAGATAACTGATTCTATAAGGAGTACTTTCATTAACCGACTTCAAAAATGAGGAGGTTCTCAATTCGAAGCGTTTTTTTTTTCATGTATGTACACTGGTTACTCCGAGATTTGTAGACCGATTTTTTAACTGATGCAGAATGCTTTCAGGTTGGTCCCATATAAAGTTCATTACATTTGATTTAGTCGTTTTTAATTAGCTTCAATAAACAGGTTAATTTTACTGCGCTTATCTAGATGATATCTTAACAGTTTCGATTCCTCTCAGGTCAGAGAACCGATTTGAGTCATTCTTATTTTTAGTGTTAAATACTGATAAAAAATTGTAAAAACTTCTTACATTTATTTACACTAAAAATAAACAAAAAAGAACATTTTAACAAAAAAAATACCAAGTTCAAAAACCCTATACACGATATAAAAACACATAAACCACTGAAAAGGAAAAAAAAAATTATTCATGAAGTCGGACAGGGCCAGGTTTAAAATATAACTTCTCGTTGGTCCGCATGAACCATGGTTGGGGTATACCTAGAAGTACGGTACCTACTAGTAGTTCCGCGCAAAAAATGGGTTTTACACATGGAATCCAATATATTAACTCCATATGTTAACTGTGTATGCTAAAGTACTCTAAATTATTCATACATAATCCGATTTCTTTTAAATTGAACGGAGGGTGAAACCGCGAGGTACAGCTAGTGAATAATAAGAATTTAGATGTGACGTTACAAGGTTATTACGAAAATCTAATCTAATCTATTATTTAGTCTTTTTAAATCGTAATATGTTACTGGTACAATATTGTACTCGAATTTAAGGTGATATCAATGTTTCAGAAAGAAGTCTTAACTTCTTAGAAATCTACAATAAAAAGCCTGATTATAACATTTATTTGTTAATTTGTCATAGCAATGTTCATTAACCAGTTCCAACAGACGGCACTCGGTCACGAGTACAACGCAAGCATCAGCAAAGTTCGACCATATTGTAGGGAACCCTAGCAATCATTGGATTGTATTGTATGTATTGATACTAACTCTCTTATAGGTGACCTAGGGAAAAAGGTTATTGGAGACATCAAGAGCGTATACAGCAGTTTTCTCCAGTGTGGTAATAAATACCAACAAGAATCCATCAACAATCCACCTGCCATGCATGGGAGTGGTGAAAATATCACCTCGTTTGTAATAAATATAACCGTATATTATCCAGCTCCCGCAGTGGACTTTTACGATACCCCACTCTAGGATGCACACTTTGTCATGGATACGATTTACAGACATAAATCTCACATGCACAAATACCCAGAACAACTTATGGGCCATACGATATTAGTATCGTATGGCCCATAAGTAATTGTCTCGGGTTGTTCTGGAACACGGAACTAATCCGTGCGAGAATCGAACCCGAGACACGTAGCGCAAAAGTCAAGCCACTAGCCGGCTGGCTTTAAAAAAATAAAACGATTGTAGTGGATCCGTAAAGAGCTGTAGATTAGGGTCCGTGTATAATCATCCTGATGAGATGATTGGCCAGCTGGACTCTATATTAGCAAGTTCCCGTTTCTGCTAGGGTGCACCCCGCATTTTAATAATCCGTGAATACAATGCCACTCCGGGCGCATTAACAAACAACAAGATTAATCAACAAATAAAACTTCGAACACGAAAGCCCTAAAAATGAATAACCTTAAACTCGCGTCCCAACGGATTATATCTGCCGAAGCATTAAATTGCAGGGGAATTTATCAATATATGAATGATGTCCAAAACAGTTCAGTATTTCAGGACCTAACAACAGTAACGGTCACCGAGGGAACAGAGATACAAGTTTCATTACACGATAAGATAACCTATTATGTGCTGTAAATATAAAATGTATGATACCATTAATACAGGCAGGATGGGGTTAAGCCTACAATATTACTTTTTTGTCCAGTTCAGGTAGAGGCTATACGCCAATTCCTTTGATAGCAATTGGTGAGGTGAAATGGGCAAACCCTATATTCGAGATAAAAGTCGTTATTGGTGCTAAGTTGGTCAAGTTGGAATGAAAATCAAAATACTATATTAATGACTTACGGCTGAAATTGATAATCAAACTAATCCAAAATCCATAATCTTTAGATCTACAGAACAGATTCGCAGTCCATAATCCAAAGATTTTGGATTAGATTGAATATGAATATCAGTCGGTAGTGAGTTACATCTTATGTAATACCAGTCTGACCTACAGAAGTATTCTCTCTTCGTTGCGCTTTGTTTATGCAATCTGGTCGTCACCAGATGAGCGAGTCACTCACCTAGTGGTAAGCATCATGCCTGCCCATACCAATTGTAAATTATATACATAGGGCTAGTCCTTCGTGACAACACAAGCCACCAGCCCGGTCACCTTGAGATATTAGTTATCTAAAACTAGTCACCCATTTCCAGATGTGCCTATATGCGTGACACCAGCGGGCAGCTTCAGTGTGATCATCCTGGGGCTCCAGGACCTCGAATGATCTAAATCCACTAAGGCTAAAACCACCAACAACCACCAGGGCGGTCCTAGGTGCCGAAGATGACCGATAAATTAAATTAATTAATCATAAAACTGTAAATTTGCGAGCACCATGTAGCCGTTAATGTTATTTGAATTTATATAATTTCACTAGGATTTCTACTGTGTCGTGGGTGCATTTACAGACATGAATTCAACATACAATACACCCAGACCCGGAACAACTACCTGCAGATCATACAAATATTTGTTCCGTGCGGGAATCGAACCCACGACCCGGAGCGCAGCAATCGACTGTATCAGCCACTGCACCAACCGGCACGGTTCAATTTAGTACCTATACTTCGCCTTTTGCCTGGTAGTATCGGTCTGTCATGCTCACTAAAATGTCTTGCTGGCGGTGGCGTTGTGTATCGGGTCGTTCGGTTCCCTACAATATGGTTGAGCTAAGCGATGCTGATGCATGTGTCATGCTCGTGAACGGGTGCCGTCTGTTGGGACTGGTCAGCCATTAACTGCCATGGCGAATAATAGTTATATTACATTAGTATGTTTTTTTTATACACTGGCCTATATAATGCTCGTTATATGTTTTACCATAATTTGTATCAATCAACATTGTAATCTCAATCATTTTAAAAGAGTATCTATGGAGTTTCTTGCCGGCTCTTCTCCATAAATCAACTATTTGAAACCGTGCAACTTAGAGTCTGACGTTTCATAAGTTTATGATTTTTATTTCAAATAAACCAAATATTGGCATATTTGGGTTATTAGATATAAAAATATTTGACTTTGCCTTTGACCGCCCCAGTGGTTTAAGCCGGTAGAAGCCGGTTGAGGCATTCCCTTTTCCCTTCCCCGGAGCGAAAGAAGTTCATGTAGAATTTGCACTGGAGAAAAAAAAAAGTATTTTCCGGCATGCCGTTTCACCCTTCCTCGGGGCGGAGGAATTTCATGATGGATATGCACTTCAACCAATAATTAATAAAAATTACACAAACCGTGTGGTGTCCGGATTAAGAATATAGCACCACTCCATCTCCTCCCGTGGATGTCGTAAAAGGCGACTAAGGGAATCTAAACCAGAGGGATGGGCAGCAGCATCCCTTCTGTGAAACGGTAGCCATACTGCGCTCACCAATCCGCCTGCCAAGCGTGGTGAGTATTGGCAAATACCCCCCAAAATGATGACACAGTTGTGAAAATCTATGGGGGAGGTCTTTGTTCAGCAGTGGACGTATAAATGGCCGATATGATGACACAAACCATAGCTTCCGAGTCAATATCCGACTGGTTTTAAGTATAAAATGTTTCAGTTTCTTATCTCCTGCCATAAAGATGATATAAGGTAGGTTAACTGCATAGCTGTACGCAGCGTAAGCAACACTGTGTTAGATTTTCCCTTCGGACTAGATATTTTAGTATCAGGGTAAATTTTGGCGTGAGCTACATCCCGTGTTTGGACATCCGTGCAAACAAAAATAACTGGCAATACTTGTGTGGGAACTGTATTTAGAGAGAGTTTTGTGTGAACTGGAAACCCAATACATAGCAGGAGCGAGCAATACATTCTAAAAATATACAAAGACGCATAGTTTCTTCCGCTAGTCAGTCACAAAAAAGAAAATATGCTATCATCAAAATCATTTAAGGGTTGTATAACAAAAAAACATGTGACTGACAGAATTCAAAATATCGTTTTCTGATACAAAAAAGTAAGCTGAATAACACGTCGGTCACGGGGGTGAGAGCCGATGTTTTTTTCTTCAGCTTTCCCAAGATTAAATGTTCCATGTAATGTAAAGACTTCGCTAAGGGGTATAACTTTTTCTTAAAAAGCATTATTCAAACAGAATATTTATAGTCTATTTGATACTATTTAGTATATCTACAGCAATGTTTAAAACAATTGTCTTTTTTAATTAACTAAGGTTTGTTAATTTGTATGGGAGGCCTTTGTACAGCAGTGGACGTCTTTTGCCTGATAACATGAAGATGTCGTTAAGCCCGTCGTAGTATTATCCTATTTACAAATAACATTCTACATTCACCAGCATGTACGCAACGTGGTAAACATGGCCCTGATGACTATATTACCCATACTCAGGAATGGACGACTGGAGACAGTGTGTATCCATCCCAACAATCAATGAAGAGACGTCATTACGAACGCTGGCATGGCAAGTAAACTTTACGATAACCCAACTATAAAATACACTTAAGTCTTTGAACAGTACAACCCAATATGGCTGTCAACACACTTGGCTTGCTTCCGGGAAGACGTCAAAACAGTGTTAATGTACAGTCAACTCAACAACAAAACGCCGTCAGCAAAAAAAAATGCTGAATTCTTTCGTATGGTCAGCGCATATGTTGAAGGGGCCGAGACGTTACAAAGAGACTTGATGTGTTTGTGAGGAAATGCATGCACAATATATTAATCGGAGAGCATGGCTGAGGGGAAAGATATACCACTGAGAAGTTTATCACTTCTTTTGACATCAATTTATCACACACAAGAGACGGTGATGTATGATAAATAAACCAAATAAAAAGGTTACCAATATAAGTATCAAAATACTGATTCCCCGTCAATCTCATCACATTTTTTTTAAACTACTCGTATGTCGTGCACTCCTACCGTACTGAATCCTTGGCTAAGTCTCCACTACCACATAAGCTCTCCTCACTCAACGATTTCCTGGATTCACATCCAGGTATTGATTTGTTTGAGAAGTGAAGGCGAAAATATTGTTGTAATTAATGATAATGGTTGTGTGAGAAAGCATGACCGTTTATTCATTCTGTTCAATTCAAATTGTTGTTTAATTAGTATTATTAGCCTCTAGCCATTCTATTTAAACTGAAAATAATACTAAATATATATGAGTATAAATAATAACTTTAAAATCTTTGTAGCAATCACTGATCCTTAAAATATTTCCTGCTTATTCTAAGAATAGAATAATATTTATTGCTCTTTTATTAGTTCCCTACCCGAAGACATAAGAATTTTCTGCCAGACAACTTTTGGGTGATGCAGAGACAACTAGGTATATGCACCAGCTCTAGATGGAGATCTTTCGAGTTCCTGGAGCCTCCCTTCGGTGCCGACGATGATCACTCCGGTGGTTTTAGCCGGTAGGAGTCCGGCATGCCCCTTCGCCCTTTCCCGGGGTGAAGGAAGTACACGAGGTATTTCCACCGGATCAATAAAAAAAAAGGTATATGCACCAACAAAATAAGAGTGAAAGGTATAGATACAACGACATTTATTTACACAGAATAAAAATTACAAATATATGTATAAACTTACATAAACATTACACATATATACATAATATATATTAATACCCTAAATAAACATACATACATATATAATTAATAGAAACAACTAAGGAAAAATCATGCATCAAAAAACGTTATCGTCAAAAATAAAGCAATGTACTAAAAGAATAACAAAACAAATGCCGCACGATATAAATAAATCAAGTATATACGTTGTCTCTGTTTCTGCTTCTTTAATTATAAGCTTACTCAGTAGAAATGTACTTTATTATTCTTTATATGTTCACATTTCATGATTTCCAAGTAAAATCGGCAAAAATTAAATATCTTTTTAATATTGCTTTAAATAAACAAATAAAAATCAATTTCCATATAGATTGATCCTCTTTGCTAACACTACATATGAGTCGTGAATATTTCACAACAATTCTACAGAATAGTTTGCTAGACGGTACAAGGTCAAAGTTCGTTGGCCGGCATTGTCATGCTCATGAATTTACAATCTTTATAGCTTCCCTCAGAAACTCATGAAAGCCTGGTTGAAAATCTTATTAAAAGGATTGAATGTGTAGGTCGCGCATAACAGTCGTGTGACTGTAAATGTAATTAGGGAATGGATTTGTCATAGATTACATTACGTTGGTTACAGCTGCTCATTAGGGAAATGCGGATTATATTCGCAGCGCGTTTGACTTTTATCCGAGTTTGTACGCGTTATTTGATTCCCTATTTCAGCATCATAATGTTTTGAAAAGAATGTTCAACTATTCAGTTCGTTTAAGTATGTTTTTTATCGTCCTATCGTACTTAAAATAATATGTGTTATCAGTTGTTGTATAACTGTGGCATATGACACAGAATCGTGGTCACACACTATGAGCCTCATAAGAATGATTAAGTTCACCCAGCAAGCTATGGAGAGAACTATGCTTGGTATCTACGAGATCGAATTAAAACGATGAGATCCGTAGAAGGACTGAAGTTGCCGACAGCAGCTCAAATAATAAGTAAGCTACAGTGGAATCGACGGGGCACATTGCTTGCAGAACTAATGGCCGTTGGGGCAAGAAGGTTCTTGAGTGGAGACCGCGTACTAGAAAATGTAGTATGGAACGGCCTCTAACGAGAAAGATAGACGACCTGGTGAACGTTGCAGGAAATCGTTGGATGCGAGTGGAAATTAATAGGGGAGGCCGTATTTAACAGTGGACGTACTTCGTCTGATATGATGTTGATGAAGATGTAGATAATGTTTCTTATTCCTGGCTTTTATTCAGTCCAGTGGATTAGTCACCACTGTTATTCTTTATTTTATTTTAATCAAGATTAACTTGCGTTACTCCTCATTCTCGTCTTTTGTCGAAGAGGGAACATGCGAGTACAAACTGGATCGCGTTGTCAATATGTAGGTATATTTTTAGGTACTTCACTTTATGTTGTTTTTCTCACTTTACACTTTACTCAACATAGTGCAGCCATGGAGAGTCCCCGGTTAGTGTCCCATTACATTTAAGATTAAAATTCTCTTAGGGGTCTCTGCGTGTTGGACCCATGTCCCCGCGTAACCCTATCAAAAGACCGGGTTCCCCCTTACAGGGGGTATAAACCCGTGTAATAGAGAATCATGTAGATAATAATAATATAATAATTCTTATTTTTATATATATTTTAATTTCCTCCACTCCTTCTCCGTATAAACTTTAACTTTGCCAAATCGCATACTCCTCCGTGCATTGTGTAATGTGTTTCTCTTTGCGTATTGATATATAGATATCTGGCTTTGTGTATATAAAAATAGTCTTATAATCACGATTTCCTTGATTAACCAGCGAGTTTTCAGTTTGACAGTGAGAAGTTCGATTCTTTCCCCAAACAGTGTGAGCATAAGTTGAAATAATAATCCCATTTATGCGTTTCTTGCGCATAGTCACGTAGTATAATGTCTCGGGTTTAAGAGCCTAAGTATCCCAAACACGTATATGCGGCAGGAGAAAACGTGTGATAATAACAGTTTGATATCGTGATATTTAATAGTGTAATATTCGCTTCGAGCAAACTATCGCACTAAATTACCAACATGTCAAAAAATAAGTTGATTGTGCTTGACTTGGCTGGGGCACCTTAGGCCCAGAATTTCATATATTTTTGTTTCATCCTTTGGGTGTTAAAAGACTCAACTAAAGGATTCGAACTCGACTTGGGTCTGGCACAATGCAGCATGCATCTAGTTCAGAAATCAAGCACATGAGAAAAGTATATCAGTAACGGTTTAAAAGTAACGTCATTTAATTTAGTAAATAAGATTATGTACTACTCAGTAAATGTTTAAACAAACTTGTTTTTTTTAAACGTTGCCCCACATTAGTATCTCTCCTGTGTTGTGGGTGCGTTTACAAACACAAATTCTACACACAATACACCCAGACCTGGAACCACTACTTGCAGATCGTAAAAATATTTGTTCCGTGCGGGAATCGAACCCACGACCCGGTGCGCAGCAGCCGACTGTATCAGCCACTGCAACAGTTAACTGGCTGATGACTTGGTACTTATTTAGCCCATTACTGTCCTACTGCTGGGAACGAGCCTCTTCTCACGATGAGAAAGATTATGCCTAGTACTATGACTGGGTAATTATGTCAAAATGTTCCCTGTTCTAATAAAAAAATATTTACATACACATATACAACATAAAAGTATTTTTTTCTTTTCATAACTTATAACATGCAGTCGGTATGACACTCCTCGATTCATTTGTGTAAGATGGACAAGATGAAATTAGAAGGATTCTTTGTTTTAATACGGACCTCTACCTAAGCAGATTGGTACGTTTATTTTCTTTAATATAGATATGTAGTGCACCAGTTAGCTATTCTGTCACAAGTTCAACAGCACTATATTTCAAGTAATAGGAGTTGAGAGTGTGACAATATTTCTTCACCCTTACTATTTAAGCATATAAGGGACTTGTATTGAAATTTCACAACTTGTCATATGTGCTCATTAAAATTAAATTTTAATAACTGAAGATATTATAATTATATGCCTTTGCCCTACAAGTGTGACAGTAACAGGCTGATATTTATTCTAAAAGCTTTATTTGGGTTTAGTTTAAATCCAGAATTCTTAAGTCTAAAGAGAGACTTTGCCTCTCTGTGTGTTCTACCGCTTATACGACTGGAATCTAAGGAATTGCTCAATATGATGCCAACGGCTACTTTTTACCATTACCACAAAATACGCGAATACACGGCGCAGATAAAAAACTGTCCGTGCGGCCCAGAAGAGCAGGAAGCGAAAACCGGCCCCCCTTGCTTCGGTCGAGGGGCCGATGATGTCTGCGCTAGTACTACCGATCGCACGCTCCGGCTCACCGGAGGCGATGGAGGCCAACTAAGAGTCGTCCAGGGCAACGTAAATGACTACCGCAACACGCAGATTTTCATATTTCCAAGAGTTGTGCCTGTAAGCAACATCTTATACAATCCTATTCCCAATCAGAGAAATATAGGCTGGACATGGTGGCGTATCGTATTTCACACGCATACAGCGAGAAGGGGTCTCCAGTGCAAATGTCAAGCAAAGACTTACAGTTAATGCGCAAGCGAAGTACGCGACCCGGCTCTGTTAGGAAATCAAGTATTGCTGATAAAGAAATTCGTATTGCATTAAAGTATTTTGTAAAATAAAGTGATTTTTATATACTCACGTAGGCTGCTTGGGTACTTACGAAAAAAGAAAATGAAACGTTTACACGATCACAAAACTAATTACCAAACAATAAACACAGAATTCGGGAATAACAATTATACATAATAAACTGTTTATTGTGTTACTCCCTTTAACTGGAAATGGTGGATATTTAGTTGTTACATTGTTCATTTGTGCGCAAATCACATGTTTTGATATTTTATTATTTTTATTAAATTAACGCTTGTGTTCTTCGATCACTACATAATCAAGATTCATTTTCACGTTCGTCTACCTTGTCTAAATCAAGCTTATCTCCGCTTTTATCTGGTAAATCCATTTTAAACAACGCTCAGTCCTGTAATTTAATTCCAAAACGCTCGTGAAGCCAACTCTATAGCTCTTTGTGCAAGTCTAACTTTGTAGACAATGTGCTTTGTGAGCATCTAATTCTCGACCTCATATGGCATGGTAGGCAAACATAGGTATAATGAAGCTGTTGCATAGAGTGAAATAATATTATACTTGAAGTTTTAAGTGGCAATATCGTAAACATCGAACATAAGTATGTTTGACCCGGTCCAGTTTCCAAGCAATGAAACTTGCCACCCTAGAACTATTCTTAAGGTGCTTACTCGAGAATGATTTGTAACATGTTGTTACATACACATAAACATAAAATAGCCTTTTTAATACCCATGAGTAGAGTAGGTGGCCTATTTTTTGCCGAGAACTATTAATACTTAGCATAAACAAAGGCAATAAGAATAAAGTGCATAATTTATTATTTCGTTATTTTAATCAACTCTTGAGTGGATAGTAAATAAAATGTACCAGAAAATATGTACTTTATATTCCTTCATGTGGGCCCATCATACTAATATTCACTACGGACTTTACTCTGAGATTTAAGAATGTTTTTGAAATGATACTTCTGTTGCTCATTTGATGAGATTAAAATTTGAAGGCACACCGTCACGAAACTCCAACAGTATGAACTTGGCGGTCAAAGATGTTTGAAGAAAGTAAAATTAAGAGATATGCAGACAGTGTGAATGAAGGTGGCCGTTGAAATCATATTTATTTTACTGATTAATAAATGCATATTTGACTAATTTTTTTAAATTTGTTTTTTGTAAAATTTAAATTAGGAAAATACATGTTTGCTTCATAAAATAAATATCATTTTATTTTAATTCAATCATGTATCCTTTATTATTTTTAATTAATATCTTTCTTCTAAAATATTGTCCTCTTTCCTTCTTCAATTAACTATTGTATTATTGTTTAATACAATACACAAACTAACAAACTGTTTTGGGTAACTAAATATAAATAAAAAGTTGGGAGTTATTGTGTCTAACGCACGCACAGAAGTTAAACATACAGGTTTTTTCATCAAAATGTATCTTCAACACGTACTGTATCAATGAAAAAATAAATTATTCATCGGTTCTGAAAGCTCTCTGTCACCTCTATTTAACGGTACCAGCGTGATTAAAGAAGAAGAAGAAGCATGATTGTGCAAGACATATATACAAACTCCCACATTTATAATATTAGTAAGATACGCCTAACATAAAAATTACTCATGGTATTACGGCTAGTAAAGTAAATTAAATTAATTCAACAGTTCAAGTACAATAGTTACAAAAACCCAGTATTACATAAAAGTAAACGTATGCACTACAGTTTTACAATTGCACTGGACCCCAAACTAGGATTCCCTGTGTCGTGGGGTGCAGTTTCTTCCCAATTTAATATCATAACAAATAGCATTTAGTACATAAAAACTTAAACAGGTCTTGTATTTTAAGAGTCCACGAAAGTAACAGTAGTATCAATTTTTATATTATTCGTTTTATGAGGGTGTGGTGTGTGTATATATGAGCGTGTGGCGTCAGAGAGTATTATGAGTGTGGGTATATGTGTGGTATGTACGTGTGTAAGCGTGCAATTATTATTGTATGTTTTTACTTATGCATTGTTGAGTTTAGTATAAGTAATTACTTTTATTTATTTGTATTTTCTCAGTTAAAAGGTCGTGTGGTGTCCGGATTGAGTGAATATAGCACCACTCCATTCCATCCCGTGGATGTCGTAAAAGGCGACGAAGGGAATCTAAACCAGAGGGATGGGCAGCAGCGTCCCTTCTGTGAAACGGTAGCTATACTGCGCTCACCAACCCGCCTGCCAAGCGTGGTGAGTATTGGCCAGTTCCCCCCAAAATGATGATACAGTTGTGGAAATCTATGGGGGAGGCTTTTGTTCAGCAGTGGATGTATAAATGGCCAATATGATTTGTATTTTATTATTGTTTTAAGTTTAAGTAGTAGAGTAGCTATACCTTTGTGAACGAGATTTTTTTTTATTATTATTTAGATTAGTAGTTGTAGTGGTCAGAATATTTATCTTCTTATGTGTATATAAAAATGTAGAAACTGTCTGACTGACTGACATACCAACGAACAGCCTAAAGCACTGGGGCTAGAAACTTGAAATTTTGCCAGTAGGTAGCTTTTATAACGTAGGCATTCACTAAGGAAGGATATTTAGAAATTCCACCCCTAAAGGAATAAAATAGAGGTTGAAATCTTATATGAAACTCCGTCGTTATTGAAGTTAGATTTATGAAAATTGGTATTTGGCTTTCGGGTTAAAAATAAAGACATACGTGTTTCAGTGATCAACAATTTGGAACCGTGCTACTTAGATTCTGACGTTTCATAAGTGCCAATATTTGGTTTATTTGAAATTTTGCTTATCACTAAAACATATATATATATATATGTGTGTGTGTGTGCATTTTAGTGATAAGCGTTGCACCGAATAGGTACTATCACTTCAGAAATAATTACAAGTGTAGATTAGGGGATCCTTGTCTTGACAACTATTTTGGATCCTGATTGAAATCGTCTGTTGTTTCGTCACATATAATATTCAGGTATAATGAAAATAAATATGTATATATTTAATTAATTTATTTGTCTCTCTCTTTTCATGAGTTAATATCCTCTGGAAAGAAGAACCCGCGGGCTGATTACCTAAGTCGCAGCCGCTTTGCAACAGGCGTAAATTGCTCCAACGCCGCTGTCAAACGTCAATTTGGTATTACTTATTTGCCGATAGTGACTAAACAGGCGAAGATCTCTGACGCGCATCTGTCGGACAATCAATGAACTAAATACCTTCATTTTTTTAGTTTCACTGTTGGCTATTGGCGCTAGTAACTATGCATCGCAGTTAAGTTGTTAATGTACTCGAAGGACGCTGCTGCCCATCCTCCGGCTAATCCCTTAGTCGACTTTTACGACACCCACGGGAGGAGATGAGGTGGTGGTATTCTGAGCCGGCACCACACGGCACTGGCGATGCCTTACGTAATACCAATTCTTTTGACGCTTTGTCACTGGTGGATCGTTGGCTGCGCGATAGCTGTTATCGCGTCTGCTGTTGCTGTTTTTAGTTAATCAGCCCGCCGGTCTTTTGATTAGCTTACGCAGGGATCTGGGTCTAATACGCAGAGAGCCTTTTAGAGAAATTTAATCCAAAATGTAAATGGAAACTAACCGGGGACTCTCCGTGGTTGCACTATAAAAACGCAGTCGTGGATTATGGTGCATTAGTGTAGGATTTTTGTATGAGGTAGAATCTATATATCAATAGACCTTTCTATTGTAATGGGTATTACATGGAACGAAAACTTAAAGATAAACGGGACGGCGTCTGCCTTTTAACCTTTAAGTCATTTTATGATTATGTTTTAATATTATTAATTTACTGCTATTGTTATAAAGCTCCATTTGTGGTCAATCCAAATTATCAATAATTATTATGTTCGTAAAATGCTAACAAAAGGCAACAATGTGGTCGAAAAATTTTGGTTATACCAGCGTTAAACTACATAATAGATTCTATATACAAACCCCACGATAAATATAAAGCAACAACATCAAAACATTCTGTACATTACAGGGAAATAATTCAATTATTTCCAAGCGTTTCTTAAGACAGCATAGATAAACGTTTATGCGAAAGAAGTCTTCATACAATAGAAGGGAATCAGTTATGAATTCACCTGTCAACTTGAATGGAGTGTTCAGGACGGTCCTTTTGTCGTGAAGAAACGGATTTATTATATTCGATGTTGTAGCCAAAATTGTTAGAATAAAATAAAGAAACGATTTTTAACGTTTTGTAAGAAACTATCAATAGATATCTGATTTCTTCACAATGAATATAACTTTGTAAGTTGTATTTTTTATGACGGTTGATATGATTGATATCAAGTCAAATCAATTTTGTCTAATGCCTTATGCCTGGCAGAGAAATCCTCGTGGTCCATATTTTCACAAATGGTAAATTGCAATTTGAATTGACAACACGGTTGGGGCAGTGGCTATGCAATTGTCTTTATTCGCTACGTGCCGCGGGATCGATCCCCGCACGGAACAAATATTTATATGATCTACCGATAGTTGGTCCGGGTCTGGGTGTTTGTGCATGTGAAACTTATCTCTATAAAATGTGACGAAGATACAAGAAAAATTCTAGTGTCAAAACTGTAAACGATGTCCATCGTTTTATTAAAGAAATGTTTTGTGTTTTTATAAAAAACATTTTTGTTTTTTTCTCATTTCTAATAAGTAAGCACATTTTGTCAAACGAATACAAATTTTGCTAAATATTATAACTAAAACACTATGCATAATCCAGGCCCATTCGTAAAATATGTCTAAGTCCGTACCGTGACTAATCATATATAATTATTTACTGCTTATGTATCTTTAAATACTAGTTTAAGAGTCTCATGATACTCCAAGTGATCCAACATTAAGTCAAAATGTCCTTAATTCTCAACTAGAAATAGAAGTACCTTCAGACTTCAGTTCAGTACTTTTGCCAAGCAAATAACTAAGTTAAAAGGCGAATGAATGTAATTTGTCTGAAGTCCATTAAGGACTGTAATTGGTATAATGATCCCTCGTTTTCATAGCTATGTGACTTATAAATGCCAAACAAGCCGCATTCAAAGATTAAGTTAACAAAACAGCAAAACTCCGAGTATAGAATAGCCAATTGAGAATCGAAATTGGGAAGTAAGGAGTACAAAGGAGGCAAATATAAATAAAGTCGTTAGTTCTTAGTGTCAGTTGTTACAGCATAAGTAACCCTGAACTGCAAGTTGTCGAGTAAATGGAAGGTTATATACTTTTACGATGATTCGGAAGTTAAGAAAACTTAGTACATAATTATTTTCATAATTTGTGTGGTATCTGGGCTTGCCATATTCTTTGCGCTTAAATGGCTGTATGGATTATTCTTCCGGATGGGGATATTTTCTTTTTATTTATTTCCATCTTAAATAGATTATAAATCACAGTCGGGACAAGGGATAATCTAGATCAAGAATAATAGAAAATTAAAAAATGATTCGAAAACATGGGTTGCCAGTTAACGATATAATATTATATTAAATATAAATAGCAGAACTCGGAACCCACTTGGACTTAATGCAGAATAACGCCGGTCGGTGGATACTTCTGGACAAAAAATTCTTTTTTCCACTACGTCGAAAAATTAAACAATTAAGAAAGTTGCCGCGTAGTTAGAAAATTATAAAAATGCGACCTTCTTGTTAATAAAATTCTTATTTTTATTAACTAAAAAGAATATTCCAGTGATTCATACCGCTAAATAATCACTATGACTTGAACAAGTTTTTCAACTACGTATTGTGCATTCTCATCACATTCTCAGGGTTGAAAGGTTTGGAAATAACCTTGCCCCTTGCCCTGCCCCTATTCAATTTGATCCATACTTTCAGAGATAACCTGTATACAAAATATTCATCAAATTACAATATGCTCATTTGACAAAGGCACAAAACTAGAATGGAAACGTAAGGAAAACCGAAACCTTACGTATTGTAAGGTCCGGTTTCACAGATAGCATTTATTTTTCGTATTGTACAATGCACTGTGAAGCGTGGTAAACATAGCAAGATCAACGGTTCATAGTAGTGATAATTAGAAGCTGAGCAGTGGAAGGTTATGAACTGATATGAAGTATTATCCAAATGAGCGTAGAAGGAAACAAAAATCTAATCATCTAACATTATAAATAATCCGAGAAAAACGGATCCCCAAATAATTTGTGTGGTTTGTTCAACCCTACGCAGCAAGTAAAAATTACTCACAACTTTTCCCTGTTTTTGCATTTCACACTATAGAATTCTCAGCTCAATCTAGAAAACATTTCGCACAGTTATGCTAAAGTAGTACATGAATTACCGAGTTTAAAATTGCGCAGGCTCTCGTTACAACAACGAGGTCTGAATGCAATTTGCTGAATATAATGACTGTTGTTGACTACTGAATGACTGAATTAAACGAAACTATTGTAGCTTGCAAATTAAAATAGTAGAAGAAATTCTGCGTCTCATTACAAATTGAATTTATAAGTTGTTAAATTATTTTTTAAGGGTTTTAGTTTCGTCACAACAGAATGCCACCACCCCATTTCATCCCGTGGGTGTCGTAAAAGTCGACTAAGGGATTAACCGGAGGATGGGCAGCAGCGTCCTTTGAGTACATTAACAACTCAACTGCGATCGCCAACCCGTCTGCCAAGCGTGGCGATTATGGCAAAACCCTCCAATGAGCCCACAATACACCCATATCGGTCATTGTGGTGATCATTGGGGGAGGCCTGTGTCCAGCAGTGGACTTCATTCGGCTGAAATGATGATGATGATGACATCATGTCTATAATACATCTGTATTTCCCGAAAATCACTCGTTTCCCAGATTTGCCACCTGCGTCATTTGTGGCACTAGCTGAAGAGCTCCCGCCGGGACAGGATCTTCCTTGGCCAATCTGGAAGTCTTTGAAGAGTTCGGACTCGTTCGGAATATGTCTCAATGGGGTCTATTCGGCGGGTCCATATCATGCTGTGGGTGTAGTGCCGTGGAAATTATGGCGCATTATCATTCCCGCTTGCCCCAAAACTGTACGCAACTAGATCTCATGACCAAATTAAATGCGTATAATAGTATACTGGGCCAATGTGTGGCATTTTGTCCAATGTTATTATCTCTTTTATATTTCGTATAACCTTCCTTTCTTACTGCAGACACGCTAAGAGGAAGAAGTCAACATTTCTAATGAATTATGTTATTGGTTTATAATTTGTATCTGTTTAAATGACAATAATTACATGTGTTTAATTAACTTAATTGTTGTCTGGCAGTTGAGGTCACTCAAGTGCCCTGCTGATGATGGCGTCGTGTATCAGTTCGCTGGCTTTCTCTACAATATGGTTGAGCTGAGCAACACTGATGCATGCTCATGAACGACCTTCATTTTGACAACCATATAGTCAAAAATATATTTTTCTATTAGGTATTATTTAAAAGAGTAACCATGGAGTTTTTTGTCCGTTCTTCTCCACAGGAAATATATCTTGGAACACAGCAACGGAAGTGTCACTATTCATAAGTGCCTGTAAATGGTTTTACGTTTTTTTTAACTCTTATAAAGCGTTGACGATTTATCACTTTGTGTTTGTTTTCCACTAAATACTCGATCGACAAGATTTTAGGTTATACTTTAACTTGGAAAAATATCGTGTCAAAACATAAAAGACAAATGATCTTTATCCCTTTATCCATGCGAGCTTAATACCCGTGTGAAGCTAGGCATAATAGAAAAAGACTATCGACGATTCACAATACTGAGTAAAAAGAAGCGTTTTTTTGTAAATCGAATCCCAGCCGATAGCTGTAATGAAAGCGCTCGAAAGTATTCGGTAAAGGAAAACTCAATCATCATACTTGTTTATGTAATCAACTATCGGAACCAGAAATGTTTTAATGCCAGTTATTGGAAAAATCAAACGATAAATGACACATTTGGTGCAATTGCTAATCACTTGGATTTCTGCACTGCGTGTTGTGGGTTCGATTCCCGCACGGAACAAATACTTTAATGGCCTATGTGTCTGGTCTGGGTCTGGGATTTGTACACGTAAGATGTTTGTCTGTAAACTGTAACCACGACACAGGAGAAATGTTTTTTTTTTTAATAAATAGAATATCAACAAAAATTGGTTTAATATATGGATAAAATAGTTGTATATCTATATATATACTATTTTATCCATATATGAAACCAATTTTTTTTATATTCTGTTTATATATATATGGATAAAACTGAATATTGGTACAGTAAAATAATAATAAAATGAAGAAATTGTAACAGAAAAGATAGGTGATTTATCTATTCTGTATTGTCTCCTTTAGACGGATTATGATGTCTACATAACAATAATAATAATACTAATTATTATATTGACATAATACGTTATAAAACTTATGAAAACTTTGCCTCCCCGAACTAGGAGTCATCAAAGCAAAAAATCTTCAAAGCAACTCCTTAAATTCACTAATCGATAGATTATCCACCTACATCTCACACATTTACATATGTCACGTGACGTCACGACACTCGGATACGAGCCGCCATTAGAAATGATTTGATTGATGTTTTGACAGTGAATCCGTAATGGCGTATTGATTGATAGAGCCAAGTTTATTGAAGTTCGAATGTGTATTAAATTACACAGGCTTTTACTGGAAAATTGATGTTGTTTTGAGTAACATCAAGTTTCTTAATTCTGTGACCTTAAATAGGTTGATGTATTTGATTTCATTAATTTACGAAAATAACATTTACTTTATAGGATAATCTGTATGGTATTCTTGGAGACTGTTACATTACTTCATTCATTCATTTCATTTCATGATGAAGCCTCGTCTCCTGTTAAAGTTTACAACTGTTTTAATGAGTTTTAAAACTCACGATCACGTTAACACCACACGGATTTTCGTCATTTTTTTCATCATTTCGACCGAATAAAGTCCACTGCTGGACACATGCCTCCCTCAAAGATCACCTCAACGTCCGATATCGGTGTGTTGTGTGGTCATTGGGGGGTTATGCCATAGTCACTACGCTTGGCAGGCGGTTTGGCAATCTCGGTTGAGTTGTTAAAGTATTCGAAGGACGCTGCTGCCCATTCTCCGTCTAATACCTTAGACGACTTTTACGATACCCACGGGATGAGATGGGTTGGTGCTATTCGTAGCCATACGGCACGGATTTTACAATTAAAATATTACTTACTTTTTAATAAAATTAAAATACTTTGGCAAGCTTTCAGTTTAACCATACCGTTTGACCTACGTTTCCTATTACTAGTAGAAACTGAAAACCAAAACAGATCTAACTTTAGTCAAACCGGTTCTTGACATTCTACGGGCTTCTGACTACGCGTAACGACTGCCAAAGGCGAGACAAACAAACAAAGATATGACAAACGGTAACAAGGCATGGATACGCATTGCTAAAAAAGATATATAAATACTAGCACGGCCCGCGGCTTCGTCCACTTAATAAATTGAACTTAAGTACTTCGTTTCTTTTTATTCTAATGAAGAAAAATATGCTTAAGGACGTCATTGCTGAGTACCCAGAATATCGCTAGTCCATAACCGGACACAGTGTATATATTATAAAGAGATCTATTAATAGAAGCTTACAGAATTTCCCGATGTAAGCCTATCAAAAGACCGGGTTTCTCTACGCATAGAATATTAGCCCGTGAAAAGAGAGACATACAAATAATAAACCATTGTTTATTTTATAGCATGTTAAATTTAAAATATACTTGAAGCTAGATCCTACACAATTTCTCATCGACAAAACAAAACATTGGCTGTTTTGCCAGCAAACATTTTTTCTAAAGCCCAAAGGATACAAACTGAGTTGCTGATCAAAACTGCACATAAAGTCGGTTGCGATTGCTGCGTCACATAAATATAGTGGACCCCTGTAACTTGTTCCGCTGCATTGTCCACCATAATTCTCCATCGGCTACGGGATTTATACATTGTGTATTGTATTTTAAGGATTTTGTACATGTTTGCACAAGTAAGTACGATTGGCATCGTTATTGTATTTAGTAAAATTTATTTTATATTTTAATAAATATGTTTGTTTTCTATATTGTGCGAATAAATATAGCTTAAGTTAAGTTAAGTTAATGACACAAAACTACTTAAATGCTACAATGTATAGAACACTACTATTTACGTACACATTATATATAAGAAAACACTTGATTTTAACAGATAGCTTGATTCAAACCGAATTATTTTCATCAAAAATGTTTGTTTTCATTTTCGTTGCCACTAAAGATTATAGAGTTACCACAGATTACTTAGACACCACTTTTTTACATTTTCTGTTGTTGTTTTTGTGTAAATCGTCAAATGGCTGGCAAAGGTAAGACCATACAGCCTAAATGTATGTGTGTGATTAAAAAATAATGCCCTTATCAGACGATACGTATTATATTTAACAGATATACTGTTTATTCTTATGTAAAACATTGTAAATATTATTTAGCTTACATATTTATTTTTGTATTAATATAAGTCGTAGCCGTCCGTGAACTATCACATTCGCCACTCCATTTCGACCTTAACTTGCCGACCATCAGGCAATTTATGAAACAAGCGTCTAAACGCTATCTTGATTCTGCCCTGTCCCACCCAAATCCCCTTGTGGTATCAGCCGCCGACTACGAACCCTCCCGTATCAGTAGAGTACGCCGCCCGAGGCACGTTCTGGTCGATCCAGACGATAAAATCACGTTAGATCACATGAAGAGACTCGCGTTGTCTCGTTCACTAAACACCCGACCGTTGTACCGCCCTCGCCGCCGAGGATGCCCGCCTCACCGACGTCGCGGAGGCCTGTCGCCGCGTCACCTTCCCGTTCAAGTTAGCACTTCTCCCTCCCGTCTCTTGCTCGCGCCGGCCCGTGCCGAGCCAGTAGCTTTAAATGTCCCCTAATACAATTTAAATAATACCGATCCAGCTGTCCCCAAAAACAATAGCTTGATATCCCCAGCAACGCCCTAAGCCGAGGTCCGTGTCCCGCAGGGGGCGCCCTTAGCGAAAGTTGCTTAGTTTTTAATATTTAATTTAAGCCTGGCTGGAGGCCTCTTTTGGCTTCGCCAGCAAATGACCGGTTAAGCAACTACATTTCCCAGAAATGTATGCGAGAAGCCCAACAAACAAAAAAAAAAAAAAAAAAAAAAAAACTATCACATTCGGTCCTGTCTGAAAAACAGCGCCGCGGCATTTTTCTTTTTTTAAGTGTCGCAGCATTATGCTGAGATAGGGACCTTTTTTTGGCTCCGCGCAGGTTGTTTAAACTTTATTATATATCCTATCTGTACATTATCTGTAAATACCTGTGTGAGTCCGAAATAAAACTGTTTTCTTTCTTTCTTTTATCGGTAATAATTATGAAGCAGTAAAATGTAATTTATTTATAACTAGCTCGGACACGCGGTTTCACCCACCGTTTAATTTAAAAGAAATTGGATTATTTATAAATAATTTAGAGTACTTCGGCATAGACACTTGATATAGAGTATATATATTGGATTTAAGAAAGAAAGAAAGAAATAATTTTATTCTGATCGCACACAACAAGAAAATAATTGTAAACAACAACACATAATATATTCATGTGTTTTAATTTTTTTGCGCGAGCCCTAATAATTAAAAGAAAAACAATATAGCTCAAGTCATTCCTTATATCATTAGCTATCTGCCAGTGAAAGTCCTGTCAAAATTGGTCCAGCCGTTTCGGAGATTAGCGGGAACAAACAGACAAACATTTTTGTCAGAGTATTTTTGTTATTGGTACCCTATATACTTTCATATGCAGTTAGTACAAAGTTGTTATTTTGACATTACAAACAGACACTTCAATTTTATTTATTTGTATAGGTAGGTAATGGATAGCGAATTTGTTACCATGGTTAGTTTTATGTATACCTAATATTTACAACGATTTAATTTATATGAATGAAAAAGTTTATTTGTATAAATATTAAAATGTTAGTTATGCATGGATGTCAGCAATGGACACTGCAGATAAATAAGTAGGTGACTAACTACATGCTCAAATTCAACGAATTGACGTAACGATATATACTACTCAATGTATTGTTTGTGTCAGCTATCAAAATTACAAATTGACAATTTAGCAATTGCTTGTTTCGGCTTAATACAGTCGTAGATTATGAAAACATGATTAGATATGAATTAGTCGGTCAATTTGAATAACAAGTTATGATTGGCTTATGGTTTATTACAATATTCCGTGTACTGTCCAGATTAAGAATATCTCTCCAACCATCACTCCAACGTGGGTGTCGTAAAAGTCGACAAAGGGTTTAGCCGGAGGATGGTCTGCAGCGTCCTTTGAGTACATTAACAACTTAACTGCGATCGCCAACCCGTCTGCCAACCGTGGCGATATGGTAAGACCCCGAAATGAGCCCACAACACACCCATATTGGTCGTTGTGGTATTCTTTGGAGGAGGCCTGTATCCAGCAGTGGACTTCGTTCGGCTGAAATGATGATGATCACTCCAACTCCTCCCGTGGATGTCATAAACGGCGACTAAAGGCCTCTAAACTAGAGGGGTAACCTTCAGTGGTTCAATAGCCATTTTGCACTCAGCAACCCGCTTGCCGGGCGTGGTGAGTACTGGCAAGGTACCCCAAAATGACGACACAATTGTGTAAATCTATGAGGAGGCATTTGTTCAGCAGTGGACGTCTTGTGGGTAAAATGATGATGATGAATAAGGACAAGAGTGACCTAATCCTTAGTACGATGAAACTTTACCGATTACAGAAGATATTGGAAGCAGATTTTGATTAAATAATAACAAGACAGGATCCTATTGTATCAAGCATCTTGTATAAAGATATCTATAAGAAAATGCATTTAATATGTTTACACTAAATGCATTAAACAATATATTTGATTAATAACAACATTCAATTATTAACCAATTATTATGATGCCAATGTAAATGCAAAGAAAAATTGATAAAAAGGCTGTTAGAAAAGGAAATATTGTTTCTTTAGATTTTATAAATTATAAAAAGACCCTGCCACCAAGTATTTGCACACATACATCATCAATCAATCATTTCGGCCGAATGAAGTCCACTGCTGGACACAGGCCTCCAAACCCTCCACCACAATGATCGATATGGGTGTGTTGTGGGCTCATTGGGGGGTTCTGCCATAATCCCCACGCTTGGCAGGTGGGTTGCACACATACGCACCAGCTAAACACGTTGACTAAAATAAGACTATAAAATCATTTAATTTTAATTTTGTATGTATTCTTCCGTTATGTGGTGCCGGCTACGAATAGCACCAACCCATCTCAACCCTTGGGTGTCGTAAATGGTGACTATGGGATTAGCCGGAGGATATGTTATGGTATGTTTCATCTTTAGACATTAACCTACATTTTTCTCGGTATATGTTTTACAATCATTTTTGTATCAATCAGCATTAAGATAAGATAAAGATAAAAATATTTTTATGTAAAGCCATATGCAGGCACTTATGAATAGTCAAGACTTTAGTTGCCGCGTTCCAAGATGTTGATTAATTTTTTTTTATTTGGGAAAATAATACACTGCAGTCGATTATATTACTGATTCTGAGCAAACTATGTTCGGGTTTAATATATACTAAAAATAATGTTGTACATCAGCATTCATTTTAGTTAGGTATAATAACGTGTAACAATCTTACATAACATAGGAATACTCAGATATATACGAGTACCAAGGTTCGATTACATTATACCAAGGTATTATCAGAAAATGGAGTTCGGACAATCGGGTCATGTCGAGTCACTGGGCGTGAACTTACATCTGTCATCCCCATAACAGATCATCCATCTATGTTGTATTGGCACGTGATGCGTTACTTATGTTTACGCTTTCATCATTCTAGGGGTGAGCTGAAATCGATAAGATTACTGTGTGTTTCATAGTATACTTCTGTTTCAGAATTCATGAATCAAAAGATAAAGTTTCCGGAATCTAGGTAGTGCTTTATACAAGCTGAAACTTAAACAGAAAGAATCCACGTTTATAATCTAGCTGGCTCTGAACACGTTTTCCTGGCCTTTCCGGTAGGAGCACCAACTGTTGGATCCTTGTATAGCTAAGCACTATAGTTTCGACAAAAACACATACATATATTGTGTGAATATGGCCTCAATCGGCCAAGTCGTTCAGAAGTTACACGATCACTAACAGACGTACCAAAGATTATATAAATACAGATTTACATAATGATTTGCAAATGCTGGATTTAAAAGAATTTTTACAGAGTCATAAGAATACAGACTTTTATCGTCGTGATCTTCTATAAGTTGTAGTCATGTTTTAATGGATCATCAAAAAACACTATGAAACTGCAAATAATAATAACTGTCAACTCATCTTTCTGCCGAAACGAACCCAGATTTCATACCAGCAGTGTAATAAAGCAGCTACTTCAAAACATAATAATTCGCAAACACAGCACAACGTTTAACAAAGGCCAATACAAGAGTTCTAACGAAGGGTGTCCGGAGTCAGGCAGTGACCGCGCGTGCTCAAGCACCCGTCTTAGTCTAGTTTAAAGAAAAGGAGTACAGGTTTGTTATGTTTGGGCAAATTATAGAATCTAAAAACTAAACTGGCTCGATTTGTTTCTATGGCAGCGACGGGCTTAGGTACTTTTAAGCAAAGCTTATTAGGTGTGCGAGATGGCAATACCTTGCGGTTCCCGACAGAGCATAGACCACCCCTTTCTACCCATGGGCGGCGATAAAAACGACTAAGGGTTGATATTAAAAGGATGGGCAGCAGCGTCTTCCCATGTACCAAAAACAGTATACTGTGATCAATAATTAATCTAAACAAATAAATAAAATTGAAGTGTCTGTTTGTAATGTCAAAATAACAGCTTTTTACTAAATGCATATAAAAGTATGTATGTGATGCTAAAAGCTGATGTATGTGATGTATCTTAATTATTTATGTACGTGTATCAAGAACGACCTGAGTATATCTGAGAACGTTACACGATTTTGTAAGGTACTTGAAGACCAGGGGTCAGCAATCTTTTATTTTGTGTATTTTTTTTTGTATTCTCTCGCTTTACTATTAATTGCGCATCTGCATTTAAACCAAGATAACGAATCTATCGTGCCTACTATACAATTACGGCTTTAAACATCATAATGTTCGTATCTGTTAGATTTCGTAGAGGAAAATTACACTGTCACATCCGAAACTACTCGTACATAAAGCCTATTGTCTTGTATTTCTCGCAGTACATGTAGCGGGATCAATTAGAACCAGACCAGTCCATGTATCTTATAAAACAGACTACGTGTCTTATACCTAAGGACAATACGACTCACTTACATTTAGATACTTACATACATGGGTATATTAAACAAAAACTAGTACATGCGTTTGTAGATTTTGAAGGTTTTACTGTTCAAAACGTAGTGTGGTGTAGTGCGTCATTAAAAGTGGTTGTCTGGATAATCACCGAATTGCGATAAGACCGCCAATTGTGCGCCAACCACTGCCTTTTCTTCAATATGGCCAAAACGTTTATTATACTATAGTGTGCAATACAACGGGTTAATTGGCTTTATTTTATTTATTTTTTATACCTACGGGAGCTGATCTTATAAATTGAATTGTATAAGAATCCGATTATATCTGTATATTTTTATGATAAAGTTACACATATTTTGTTTCTGTGTATAATGTCATCATCATTATGATGAAATAAATATCCATATATTAAGCATTGTATTGTAAATGCAAACAACCAACGACAATCAACAGGATGTGACAATTTATATTTTTATTTTATATATATATTTTATTTTATAACCTAAGAAACGAAGACGGTCTTTCTAATACGCAATGACTGAAAAAATACAAAAATGTCACAAAATATGATAAAATCACCTTTTCCGTCCTAAAGAGACTTCATTATCTTTTAAACTAAAAGTGCAAGAGAAAACTAGGTTTCTAAACGAGCTAGTCATATTAGGTCAAAAAGGAAAATGTTCTTTAACTGAAAATTATAATTGCAAATAGCAAAAAAGTTGGTGTTTCGCCAGAACTGCGAATGAAATGGAGTAGTCCTTATCCCTACATTTCTTGTGCGACAGTAACATTTAAATTCGAGTCTGCTGCTTATTTCGATGTGTTTTGAACGATAAGTACCATAAAAAGGAACTAAACTTTAGACGCTAAGCTTAGCATAATAGCTGCAAAAGTAGCACTGGGGATACGACAACACGGAACCGAATACGAATTGCGTATTTGTGATTTTGTGTATTGTTGTTTTATGTATTTTATTTAGTTTTCTATATGTTGCTATTCTTTACCAACATTTCGGTTCACATTAAACGAATATAACTCAATTAGTAAAATTATGAATTGAGTAAAAAATAAGACTTTAAATAAATTTTACCATTAAGACCGCCTCTGTACACTGTTCTGCAAAGTATAATACCTATGCATACATTTAAAAAAACAACAGGAACAATATAAATGTCAACAAAATTGCATCGATATATATCTACTTAGATACTTCAGGTACTTACCTGAGATAGGATGACATGTGGTTGCACAGTGGCGTGGACCGAGAAAAAATGCCAACACTGACCACACTCGAAGTGTACGGCGCTTAAAAAGGTGCCCTTATGGATACTGTGAAAATGAAACTGTTATTACTCTTATAGTAGAAAAAATGATTGGCGGTAACAACTCCTGGGGTGCAGTTGTCTACCAGGAAGAAGGAAAATCATGAGGATTATCCCAGGAACAACAAAAATGGTTGCACACTGTCGCTCTAGGTGCAGAACCCCAAATCAATAAAAAATGCTTTGTACTTACATTATTTCCAAGTTGTTTATTTTCGCTTTTACTTTACTTTAAGTCAAAGTCAAAGTTTTTATTTCACATAGGCCCTAATAGGCACTTAAAAAAGTCGAAAGTTAAGGTGCACGGTTCGGAAAAGTTGATCTTATGGAGAAGAAGCCGGCAAGAAACTCCAAAGACACTCATTTAAAAAAAGTGATATTACAATTTAACACGTCATCTATGTGGAAACAAAGTGGACTATACGTGAAATACATATACACAATAATAAACACACTATTGCTTCTGTAATACACAATCAAAAATTGATAATTATTAACGCACATTTACAAAATGTAGAAGATGCTAAATTATATTAAAATAAAGGGCAAGCTGTAAACAATGTCATATTGTATACATTAAGATGTCAAAAATATAAAAAAGTTATCAATTCTAACAAGAATTATATTAGTATTTCGTTTGTCGGTACTACGTAAAGTATGTTGAAGGCTAGGTCATCCTAACTAGTTCCGTCACTGAGATCCGGTAAGCATTTGACGGACCTGATCATCATCAGACCTTCAGAATGTTTTTTGTATAATATCGTAACACTTATTGCTAAATAAGATAACTGGTGAAACTCATCATTGTAACTATTTTATTACCGACTTCGAAAAGGAGGATGTTCTCAATTCGATGCGTATTATTTTTTATGTACACCGATTACTCCGAGGTTTGTAGACCGATTTGAGCTTTTTTTTAACTGGTGCAGAAAGCTTTCGAATTGTTCCCATATAAATTTCATTACATTTGATGGAGTAGTTTTATAAATTGCTTCAATAAACAGGTTAATTTTACTGCGATTATTTAGATGATGTCTTAATAGTTTTGATTCCTCTCAGATCAGAGAACCGATTTGAGTCATTTTTATTTTTAGAGTTAAATACTAATACGAACTTGGAAAAAATTATCACATATAATTACACTAAAAAGAAACAAAACATTTTAACAAAAAAACTACCAACTTCAAAAAGGAAAAAAATACTTCAGGAAGTCCGGCGGGGCCAGGTATTAAATATAACTTCTCGTTGGTCTGCACGAACTATGGTTGGGGCCCCGCCTGACTTCATAAAGTTTTTTTTCCTTTTTGATGTTTTTTTTTTGTTAAAAAGTTTAATCATTAAAAAAAGTATTCGGGTCTGTCAGAGAACGAATAAAAAATTGGCAAAATAATGACAACCCTGCGACACATCTGTGTTTTGCCTAATCTTTAGATTCTTTTGTTGTAGTACGGTCGTTTATTGGTAGTTGGCGGTAAAGTAAAAAATACTAGTTTAGAGACCATATCAACAAGGTCATTGGGCAATGTAATGCTCTTAAAATAACGACACAATGGTGAAACGACAAAACTAATGCCTTCTTCATAGGGAAGGCCTTAGTTCAGCAGTCACAGAACGTCTATGGCTGATGTGATGATGTATTTATTTAATATGATAAAATTAACATATAATATGCATTTCAGATATTAAAACAAAATTCTCCCATATCAACTTCTTTATTGTAATAAACATACCCAGCTTTCCCGGAATCCCACGGCCGTATCCATACTATTATTCCTAATGTGTACGGACGTTGACTCTAAACTGCACTACCTATCCGATCACTGATAGTAAGGTAACATAATGATAGACTATGTATTTATATTCGAACCTCACCAGATAACCCTATGGTTGCAATGCTTCATGATCACTTCACAATTGTTCCTGTTTAGCTCACAGCTCAAATCAAGTTATAACACTCGGAAATGTATTAGTAAGAGAAAATATTACGCTAAAGTTAATAAGCAAGACAATTTTACTTCAGTATTTTTGCTGCTTGATTAATAAGCGTTCGTAGACTATGTTTTTTCCCTTAAAGGTTTCCATACAAAAGTCCCGTATGCGCGCATAAATAATATAAGGTTATCTAGAAAAGATCTCTTTTAGCGATAAGACCGCCCATGGTACATAGTATTAATATTTAAGTTTTCTTTTTAAGTTCCAAATGGTGTACAATAAAGTACATTCTATTAAATTCTATAATACACGCCATGGTGGCCATTTACGTTGATATTATCTCAGGTGATGGAACGATACTCCAGCTATTATCCCTCTTTATGTCCCATTACAAATTTTAAACCGCCTCATATGCCGCTTATGCTTGGTAAACATCAAGGCTGTTTCACTAATTAACTTCATATTATAGCACTTACACAACCTTTATTGCAATGAGAGCAGTGACCACACAGTGAAACGTTTCTAACGTTGGCAAACAACAAAAGTTAAATGAAACAAAATTACTTATAAAAGTGGGTATACATTTCAATGTATAATAGTTGCAAAATAGGAGAAACAACTATCTGCAAATGTTTCCGTGCGGGATCGAACCTGCAATACGTAGCGCAGAAATCCAGTCGCTTAGCCATTGTTACTCAATTGCATATATCTACAAAAACATAAAAGGACTTAGTAAAATAATGGATAATTGCGATCGAATCTGATCGAACGATCCTTCAGAAATATAATTTTAATTTTGGTACTTGAATTGTATTTATATTTTACTGTGTAGCCAACTTGAGACTTGATGCATAGAGAAGGATATAATAAGTCATTGCCTTCTTGTATCAAATAACGCGTTTCTGAAACTCACTTGATTTCCCATTAGTATAGGCGAAAACTATAGAACGCTATGTCCTGTGATTAATTTATCATCATGCTATGCCAAGCTCAGTTCCAACAACGTGTATGTGTTGGCTCTGTACGGCTGATGGCTATTAATTCCGAGATAAATAGCTTTCCTATTTTTATGATAGGCTTAAGTGTCACCTCTTCCCAAAGTTTTCGGTACGTTGTCACTTACATGCTGCATAATATTAATATCTAGTACTATTTACTTGTTTCATTACTTTTCAATTGTTTCATTATCCTTGTAATTTCATTACATACCAGTTTTATGCACATAAGTTTATCAAATAAAATAAAGATTTAGGTACAGGCCGACAGAATAATGTATTACAGAAAATAAGGCCACCATCAATCATTATCTCTTTTATGTTTTCTGCAGATATTACTGTGTTCATCTTAAATGTATGAGCCTATATATGACCTGAGTATGTGCTTAATAGATTACTCCAGATGCATATTGTATACGAGTATATTATTCCCAGCAATAATTACAATACGTAACGTCTCCAACAAATAGACAACAAGAGAGACTGATAGAGGACACAAGGAGACAACTAATAATCATTCTAATCAGGGACTAAACTCATCATATTATTATCATGTCAGCCATTTATACGTCCACTACTGAATAAAGGCCTGACCATATATTTCCACAAGTGCTTTGTCATTTTGGAAGGTATTTGCCAATACTCACCACGCTTAGTAGGCGGGTTGGTGAGCGCAGTATGGCTACTGTTCCATAAAAGGGACGCTGCTGCCCATCCCTCAGGTTTAGAGTCCCTAAGTTGCTTTTTACGACATCCAACTGCAGGAGATGGAGCAGTGCTATATTCTTAATCCAGACACAGCGTGGACTGAGTAGTCTACGGCTTGTTTTAATTGCGTGGCTGAAGTGAAACCCCACGATTGCCTACAGTAATCTCAACTAAGGTAAGCCAGAGCAATATGCTAGTTGATGGAATAGTCTCATAAAATAATAACGGAGAAACCCGCTCCGAGTCTTCAAGATTCTTACACTGCCGACTACTCCGGTTGCCGCCTTACTATAGTAAGGCGGCAACCTGTGGCCATTCACTGTCTGCTAAAGAAGTTCAGTTGGAACACGCAGTTTTCGTTTATGTATTTTGGTTTTTATATTAAATAACACCCATCGCAAAAGAACTTATTGTTGTAGCATGCATCTCATACAATAGTCCTACCCTCCTCGGGTACAATCAGTATCGTCAGTATAGTGCAGCCGTAGAGAGTCCATGGTTGGTAACATAAAACCTTTTTCTGGGCTCTCACTTACTATACCATGTAAAATAATTCCACGCACGAAATGAGAACTTGTCTTTTTTATTGCTTATTGCAAGTGAGATCCATAAGGTTTTAATACCATCAATATACACAAAAGGTTTGCTTTCGTTAGAGATAAGCAGAAGCCCAAAAGTCGGACAATCTGTCTTACCTACAAATATTGCCATAACCCAGCAATTTGGTTGCGGAGGTTGGATCACAAATGCCCTTAGTAAAATACCGTAATCCAGTCGCATCTCTTTTGGCTGAAAACCGGTGTATGTGGGTGTAATGGTGAAGTTATACTTCACATTCTTTGTAGCATTTTGAAATCAAGTGCGTATCAGTAAGGAAAACGTTCTTATAATTTTTCACCTTATTTAATAACCTTATATACTCATTATATTTTTAGATTCTGTTAAAAATTGTGTGTATATATTAATTTTGTTTTTATAAAAAATGGCAACGATATGAGCTGGCATTTTTGTGCAACTATTGCGAATATTGCCCTAATCACGACTCAGCAAACAGATAAATGCTTATAGTATGTCGCTATGCCCGTATAAGAAAAGTATTCAGCATTCCATCTTCTAATCATAATCCCAACATCACTGAAATAGATTCATTGCCAACCATATTTAAAAATTATGAACAATGTTTTATTTAACTTTCAATATGACTACTACCTAACTAACACTTATTATATACCTACTACTAACTATTACTTATTATATACCTACTTTCAATTGTTGGTGACGTACTGCCGTCACTCCCAACCCATTTTCACTGTACTGCCTAATGTGGAGGGGTGCAGGTAATAATTACATCGGAGAGTTCATTTATGGATTAATTCTGTTGCGTGTAAGAAAGAAAGAAAGAAAAAGAATAACTCAGTGATCTACAACAAACGACGTATCTAGTCTCAGCGTCGTAAATGTCAGAAATGGTATTCTCCTAAGATAACATAGAACGTCAAACGTGAACCTGTATTGTGATGAGATCGAAAATGGATTGAAAATGTTCGAAGCCAAAACAGTATTTTGCTAACATATTGAACTGACCCAGGTACAAAATTTTTCATTAAATAATCGTCAAAATTTACATTGAAATGAGACTGAATTGAGATCATACTGAAATCAGACTGTACTTTAAGAGGATTAGAATACCTATTTTTGATCAATACAAAATATAATATAATTAATCTCACTTTGGTCAACTTTAAGTCATTGTGTAAATTAATAACGACAATTGGCCCTCTGATGTTTTTGCACTTGGATTTACCACCTCCGTTATTCTTTACTGTTTTGGCTTGTAACTGGGCATAAGAGACTAAAAAATATAAAGTCTCGAGGTGGCAAGCGCAGTGTGGTGTCATAAAGAACCAGTTCTGAGTAGCATTACAGTTGCTGTTTGTAGGCGTGATGCTTATCACTAGGTGAATGGCTTGCTCGGATCATTACTAGGAAGATATAAAAATAAAAATTTGATGTCGCCCTATCGTGGATAAAGAAAATATTCACATAGAATGAGGGAATATTGCCCTAATCACGATTGCGCAAACAGATTGATGCTTATAGTATGTCGCTATGCCCGTATAAGAAAAGGATGCAGCATTCCATCTTCTAAACATAATCCCAAAATTATCTGTACAACATCACTGAAATAGATTCATTGCCACCCATATTTAAAAATTATGTACAAGTTTTATTTGACTTTCAATATAATACGATGAGGTAAAGTGCTAAGATGAGTCAGACTTTCACAACATTAACATTTATGTCCCTACAATAAATGCGTATTTTGACGCACACTCTGCGCTCCCATGAACTTAAAATCACTGCTTTTCTATTACATATAGCGATTTAGATCGTGTATTTTCGGTACTGAGGTGCATGTTCTCGCACATTTTCTCCCAGTACTGCATACAAATAGGTGGCAAATGTACAAGCAGTTTGTCACAGCATATCTGCACGATAACACGTGTAAGCGCACGTCTTTGTCAGTCGACGCTCGTCAACATAGTTGCATTACGCCGATAGGTTGATTTTAAAGTGGCTGTAGAAATATACATTTACGTGATCTTAATATTAGTTTGTTGATATTTGAAGAATAGAATGTGTAGAATAGAAAAGAGAATGGTGAAATTGGACCCACTAATAATTAAGCTATATTGCAGTATGAATTTACGTTCATTATAAGAACATATTTACAACGCTTTATTATAAAAAAAACATTGTGCTTTTAGAAGCTCGGGTTCAGAACATGAATTGTTATAAAATAATAGATAAGATAAAAAGATTTTTATTCATTTAAACCATTAATAGCACTTATGAAGCGTCAAGACTTTAGTTACCACGTTCCAAGATGTAGATTTCCTATCGAGAAGAACGAGCAAGAAACTCCATGTTATATTAAATCGCATTGCATTAACAAAACGCAGTAGTTTCGGATTCCATTCCGAATACGAATTTCAATATACGTAACGAATTACAGCCTACCATTTATCGTTCTAATTATACCATATTTATAATATTTAAAAATGTTATACACTAAATACCAGCGTAGTATAATGAAAATATATATTATTAAACAAAGACTAATATCTACGAGGTAGAAATATTAAAAATAATACTTTGGGTTTTTGGTTGGAAAGAAACGTTGTGTTGTTTTTATGCAGCAGGTGTTGCCATGTAGCATATTACAGAAAACATGCAAGCCACTGCACCCTATTGGATGCCGCGGTTATGTGGATCAAAAAAATATTCACATAGAATGAGCGAAGGAATAGATTTCTAAGCGACGTCAACCTGATATTTGGTTCCTAGAACGTTAAAATAATGATGATCACCTACATCACATTTATTTAAAATCTTAAATCTGATGTAGGTACTCTTCAAACCTATTACGGTTTGTATATAATACCTAATATATGATTGAAACTGTCAGCTAATAATGTTCATCCTTATGGAAATAATACAAAAGCAAGGAAGCTTTAAAAATGGAATACATCCCAAGAGCTTCTAATTGAATCATATTATTAACAAAGAAAATATACCATATCTGAAGTGGCGACATAGAACGTAAACTTTGCTCCTTGTAACCGCAGATTCAATTTGACTTGGAATAATATTTTTCATTTAGCTTTTACCAAAAGGTAATATTCGTCCTGGTTTTTACAATGTTCCTTTAATTCCCCCATCTTTGTTTGATCCGGAGCCATAATGTAGATTGTAAATAGAAGAAAAATCCAAGGGATAATAAGCATATTTGAGGCAACGTGTTCTTTGATATTCATAGATGCATAATGTTTGGAAGCTTTCAACCTTTATGGGTTGAGATAATAATCCAATGGTAATTTTGAAAATAGCATTTTGATGAAATCTTAAATCTTTTCATGGTCATATTGTAGGCAAATATCGTAGCTTATTCGAGAAAAAGAAACACAGATTGGGTATATTAGATACAGGTTTTGTTTGGGAGAAGTGTCAAGAGAAATATATTGCTGCGCATAGTAGGTTAACCACATAAACTGCTGTTAACACCAGCAGCAAAACTGGGTTTCAACTGTGGTTGACTCCGTCGTTTAACGTTATTTTTTACCACGGAAGAAATCATCATTGACTTGCGCCGCCCTGGGGAAAGGTGATGTACCGACTCTGATTGCCTAAAACCACCTTGTTGGACATCTTCGGCTCCGAAGAAGGCTTCAGGTTCTTGAGTACACACGCACTGGAGTTGCCCATTAATTCCAAGCCTTAAGGCACATCTCGGAGGGGACTGTAGAGGGGTCACCCCTAGGGGCTGGGAGGGGAGGTCATTCTAAAGAGGCCGACACCTCAGTTACATCTCGGGGGGATTGTCAAGGATCCTTCCTAAGCATCGCTATGCTGCGCATACGGCGGCATGTCAATACTTGCGCACCACCGTCTTCTAGGTAACGTTGTCTTTTAACCTACCATAATTCTGTATCGTTTAGAGACATACATTTATGTTGACCCCTTCCTCGTTAGGTGACCCGTTTGAGTCCTGAGAACCAATTTTTTTCTTTTTATAGTTTCTAGACTCGATATTAGTTTATTAACATATTAAACAGGCCTATCTGTCAATAGCCTCTCGAAGATAATTTTTAATTTTATTTATTTGTTACCGGCGAAGACCCCTGTCCATCCATGTGTGTCATAAAAGTCGACTAAGGGTTGATATCAAGAGGATAGGCAGAAGCATCCTCCCGTCTACTAATAACAAGAAACTGCCATTGCCAAGCGAGGTGAATATGTTTCTATTTGGGACAAGCGCCCCATACATTCCTAACTATTGTAACTCCTGGAAGCCGGGATCTACAATGGCGACCACTGGACTCTGATCAATGAAGCTCGGTGTATCCCAGATAAATGAACAACTGTCTTGGAACCCGCTACGAAATGAATCAGAAAAGAAAAATGAGGAATAGGAAATACGAATATACGTTCCACATCCCTCCGTAGCAAACAGAAAACAGTAAAGGCTATAGGTGCAAAAATTGGGAGCTGACAATTGGGATAAGATTAGTCGCCAAGCGTGGAGCTTAGAGCGAGCTAGAGCGAAGTTTTCCGAACGCGGTTCAGTCTCGTATTGGGACTTGCCTATGAAGGACCTGCCATGAATACGATGTGTGAATAATTTATTAGGTTGCCTCAAATTGACTATCATTGTTCACGTAGGCCAGACGTAATGAATGATTCCCAATTAATCCGTGGTCCATGACATATTAATTTATGAACCCGGCAGTAAATCATCAATGTTTATTATAGGAGTGTGATTTACAATCAATTGCTTATTTGCTATTTTAGCAGCTTTAGTACTGAAATTGTTTAAAACTAGTAATCAGATAATTGGCTTTAGGT
This sequence comes from Diloba caeruleocephala, assembly GCA_947459985.1. Classification (NCBI taxonomy): domain Eukaryota; kingdom Metazoa; phylum Arthropoda; class Insecta; order Lepidoptera; family Noctuidae; genus Diloba; species Diloba caeruleocephala. The sequence goes on along the minus strand of OX381617.1, from coordinate 7,932,898 downwards.
CTCCTACTAATAGAGTTCGGCTACATGGTTAGCATCACAGTACCAGATATTCACCGCCAAGCAGTACTGTTTAAACTCTATACATTAAGTTTAGTGAAGTTACTGGGTATAAGAGATTAAGTAACTTATATCTTGTGGTGACGAGCGCAGAATGGTTCTGTAGAAAGTATGGGTGGGTGAGCTGTATATTGGTAGAATGGTATCGAGAACTTCCCGCAAACAAACTCCAGGACAACTCTTGGTTACTCCGTTTAATACTTTGTATCTTTACTGCTCGGAAGTTAATACAATTATTTCACACACCCGACAAACTATCTGTCTTCAGCCCGATCCATATTCTATTTCTGTCTAAACAGTTATTAATTCTAATTATATTTAAATTATAAGTGGCTAGGATTTGTCTTCAAAGATTTTGAACATTTTTATAGTTCCTCTCAGGGCTAATCCTGAGTAGCATTTCAATTATAATGCGCAAGCGCGACGCTTGTACCACCGGTGATACCACCACGCGAATGACTTGCTTGTCCCGACACCAGGCTATTAAAAACTGGATTAATATTTTTAAAAAAATGAAAAGAAATCACAAGTTTCCACAGGAACGTTTTAAATTCAGCATGTAACCTTGAAGCTCTAAGACGCTAAGCTTATTTTCATTATTTCAGCAACAATAACAATTTACAGGTCAAAAAAGTCAAGAAAATCCCAACCAAGCATTCTCATTACCATATAAAAACATGTACCTAATAGAAGATAGCTTGCAAATGGAGGGCTACTATTTGCTTGCATGTGGATTTTGCCACAATCTGACAAAAGCAACTTGCCGTTACAGACACGATGACGATTTGCCAATAAATTTCAAGAAATCTTGTTATCCAGGCTTTTACAATAAATGTAGATGGGCAAACCAAGATTTCTAGTGATAGTTTATGAAAGGACGCCGTTATTTTCTAAAATACAATCGCAATAAACTTTTACAATAAAATCGTCAACATGGCGTCTGGCAAGAGTTAGAAAGCCTCTTTGCATTAAACCCAATATACGTAATTCCATATTTCGGTTCCGTGTGGTGGACCCCACTTTAATGTTCTAATTAAGAATATAGCATCACTCCATTTCCTCCCATGGATGTCGTAAAAGACGACTAAGGGACTCTAAGCCAGAGGGCTGGGTAGCAGCGTCCCTTCTGCGCTCACCAACCCACCTGTCAAGCGTGATAAGTACTGGCAAATTCCCCCTAAAATGACGACACAATTTTCAAGGTCTATGGAGGAGGCCTATGTCCAGCAGTGGGCGTCCTATGGCTGAAAAGGATGAAAAAAAAATTAATGACGTAATTCCGGAATAACCTTTTAGCTTACAAAGGACCATCATAAATAATTGTCGCATTCTACCTATTTCGCTTCATTTAATAAATTTCCTCCTGATGTATCCTTTTGAAAATTTCACACACACACACTCACCACCAATTGACCTGACTTCAACTATTTCCACATTTATTGTCATTATTTGATTTTTACTGTTGTATTTGATTTCCGTGTTCCAATATGTAGATTTCCTATGGAGAAGAACGGGCAAGAAACTCCATATCCATTCGCCTGGTGGTAAGCGTCATGCCTGCCCATAAGAATTGTAATGCTAACCAGGAATAATCCTCACCTCAAGATATGAAGTAAGAATGTAAGACACCACTGACTTTCCATTTCGATCTTAACTTTATGAAACGAGCGTCCAAAGGCTATTTCAATTCTGCCCTGTCCCACCCAACTCCCTTTGTGGTATCAGCCGCCGATTACCGATCCTCTCGTATTAGTAGAGACGCCGCCTGAGGCACTTTTTGGTGACCCAGACGATAAAATCACGTTAGATCACATAAAGAGACTCGCGTTGTCTCATTCACTTAACACCCAAACGTTTTACCGCCCTCATCGACTGCGGAGGCCTATCGCCGCGTCACCTTCCCGTTCAAGTTACTACTAACCCCCCTCCCCCCCGTTTCTTCATCGCGGCAGCCCGTGCCAAGCCTGTAGTTTTAAATATCCCCTAATACATCTGCTACAGCTGTCTCCTATATATTCCCAATATGTTGTTATCCCCAGCAATGCTCTAAGCCGAGATTCGTGTCCCAAAGGGGCCCCCTTAGCGCAAGTTGCTTAGAATTTAATATTAATTTTAAGCCTGGCTGGAGGCCTCTTTTGGCTTCGGCAGAAACGACCGGTTAAGCAACCACATTTCCAAAAAAATTATGCAAAGAACAAAAAAATATCACCACTGACTTTAACCGGTGAAGGAAACTATCGTGAACCTGGATCACAGCGATATGCAATTATAGTTTTAAGTTTTCTTTCTCAGTTAATGTGATCTGTGCTTTTGTTTGTATATGATGATATAGAGCACTTAAAAAAACTTATTTCACTATTTTATTATAGCGGCGCGTGTTCTTTGTTTGTGTGGATTTGCGTAATAAAATATAATAATATCAATGTAAATGAGTTGAAATCACCAACACGTAGTGAGCAATGCACATTCCTTTTCTGTATGAGAAGTGGTCTTTGCCCTGCAGTGAGACAGTTACTGGCTGAAATTTATTGTTATTATACATTACAATGGAGAGGCGCTCCAGCCATTCCTCCATGATGGGTCTTACCACCGCTATCGTGGCGTGCCCAAGGTTTTCTTTCACCTAAAAGTCCGTGGTATCTTAGATTAACTAAGAAAGTACATATGACCTTGAAAAATTTACATTAGTACTGGTCCTGGACCCTCATTTTAATGATTAATAGTCAACAAACCTCCAGGCTACCACGATATATCTCTTCCTCTTTCGGCTGTCGTACAATAACTTAAATTTATTTCTACATTCAGTCTTTATTTATGTTTAGCAACAATCATGTAAAATTAAATTGAGATTGAATACGACGTAAAATACTTCATCGACTTACATAAATTTGAGATCCCAAGGATGGGTATTAAGAGACAGAGCCTAACACTTTAACAGACAACCTGATAGCTTCGGAAGTTATTATAAATCAATTTCTATACTATGGCCAAAAACGGTAGCAAAACTGTAGCTTTAAACTGGTAATTTATTATTCGAAATATAATTTATTCCCATCGCATAAGACATAAATGAATCCGAAAATTCATTAATGGACATTTCGAAGGTGGACGCTTGCTCTCCTCTAATCGTGCAGTGAATTTATTATAATAATATTTCGCACTCTCGTTACTATTGAAACTTTAGATGTTGATGGCACCAGTGGGGCAATTAATATAAAGTTATATATGAGTCTCTCTACCAGCATATATTTTCTTTGTAATAATAATAAGTTATATAAACAACATTTGGGGATTTTGCCATAATATCGCCACTCTTGATAGTTGAGTTTTTAATGTATCCAGGGACGCCACTGCTTGCAAGATGGCGATCCTTTACAATTCTCCCCGAGAAGTGCCTGGGGGGCGAACATCCCGCCGCTAAAGGGGGTGATCGCTTTACAGTCATCCCCTCCGTGATGTGCCTAAAGGCGTGGCACCAATGGGTGGCTCTAGTGTGATCTTACGAGGACTTGGAGCCCCCCTTAGGTGTCGAAGATGACCGCTCCAGTGGTTTTAGCCAGTAGGAGTCCGAAATACCCCTTCGCCCTTCCCCGGGGCGAAGGAAGTTGCGTGTAGGATTTCCACTAGACATCAATAAAAAGAAGGGACTCCGACTAATTCCATAGTAGCCTTGTACATCACCCACGAGATGAAATGAGTTGGCGCTATTCGTTGCCGGCACCATATGGCTGCAAACCAAAATTTACGTAAACGTTCATATTTAAGAGCGGGTTGATTAAAAACTTCGTTTTCATTTACCACGGTCCCTGATTTTTTTTTATGTGTAATACGCTTGTGTTGTCTTGTTTAACCTGATATTAAACGACAATATGGTCGACGATGGTGCACACTTGCCTATAAGTAATCCACTTCTCGGCGGTACGCCGAAAAATGTGGAAACAAACCATATCACGGGAGTGCAATGCCATTAGTCTGGTTGTTTAATAGTAGAATGGGCTTGGGTGAACGAAATCATGCAACTTCAATGCACACTCGTCGAAATTTATCCGAAAAACAACCGATAAACCGATAAACCGATAAACCTCGAACACAGATGCAACTCTGCATCTGTGTTCGCGGCTTTGGAGCCTTGCTTTGACTAGGTTATCGTTGTTAATGAGCCTCATAGCCGTTTTCTTCATACTAGTACGCCACATGGATGGATGAATGACACAATATCCACCCCTAAATAACACATCATTATTATTATATCAAATAACTATTGTTAACTATTGTACACTATTGTACTTACAAAATAATTAATTAGAAAATTACCTAGACTTTGGATACCTAGTCTGTAATATATAAAAATCATTTAATATAAATCAATTAAATAGTAACACAATAGGGGCTTATGTTGTGAGTTTATACTTTTCATCACCATTTTAACTTGTTCATAAATTTTAAACCATGATGTCTATTCTAGCTAACATAAAAAAAACTGTTGGTACTGAAATCACTGTCAATAACGGGAACATTTTAATCATAATCTCGTAATGTATGAGCTAGATGAAATAGCTCTTGAAAGTCATATTTTCTTTAAATATACTACAAGAGAGCACGGTTGTCTTATTATTTTTATCAAGATAATGTACAACTGGCTTTGTTTTTTAAACATGATCGCTGTCACTTACTGCCAAAGAGGAATAAGTACGAGATTTGAGAAATGTGATAGACGAATTTTGGACAAAATTGTGTACTACCCCTACATTTATTTTGCTTTTTCGTGTGGTTAGTGGCCAACCGTGTGTCAGACTTGTTCAAGTCACCCAAAGGCCTCAAACTAGGCTTAACAAATGCGTCTAATGACACAATGGAACCAAAGATTTTGCGTGACCTTTGAATCACTGAGACAATCAGTTCAAATACCACTGTTCAGTCACACATTCATAGATTTACCATTGCTTAACGTCAGCGATCGCTTACAGATCAATGAGTGCAGTTAGCAAAGAGTGCCTTTTATCCATAGTAATATTATACTGAAATCACATCCGCCGACTATAATATTGTATATTGTGTAAGGAACACAAAGAAGGTAGGAACTGCCTTCTAGTATTTTGGTTATTTATTTATGCTTAATGTACAAAAGCGTTCTTAATTCCATAGGCATTTTCTGCAAGACGACCTTCGGGTGATGCAGAGACAAGAAGGTAGATCATCATCATTTCGGCCGAATGAAATCCACTGCTGGACACAGGCCCCCCCCAAAGATCACCACAACAACCGACATCGGTATGTTGTGTGCTCATTGGGGGGTTTTGCCATAATCGCCACGCTTGGCAGACGGGTTGGCGATCGCAGTTGAGTTGTTAGTGTACTCGAAGGACGCTGCTGCCCATCCTCCGGCTAATTCCTTAGTCGACTTTTACGACACCCAGGAGGAGGAGATGGGGTGGTGGCATTCTGAGCCGGCACCACACGGCAAAGAAGGTAGATGCACTAACAAAATAAGAGTGAGAGATAAAGATGCGATTACATTTATTTACACACAATACAAATTACAAATATACAGGTTGTCCAGTAAATAGCACGACATACTGCAGGGGGTGAGAGCTTGGGTCAATACCTACCAAAAAAACACAATATATGTTCAGCAAAATCTTACGGATTTACAGTAGCACAAAATTTTAAGATAAGAAAATTGTACTGTAAAAATTTAAATAAAAATTGTATTTCTTGAAAACATTTTAGTTTTTAATAGAATAAAGACTTGTCAATGAGTGAAGTATAACTCACAAATAATTTGAGGTAAAAAAAAAACTAGGAAAGGAATATTTCATTAGAGATGCTTAAAAATATGTGTCAAGGTAGAGATTTTTCGATATTTCGGAAAATTTTGTGCTACTGTAAATTCGTAAGATTTTGCTGAACATATATTGTGTTTTTTTTGGTAGGTATTGACCCAAGCTCTCACCCCCTGCAGTATGTCGTGCTATTTACCGGACACCCTGTATGTATTTACTTACATAAAAATTACATGATGACTAATACGCCTTTTACTACTCTATGAATTTGGCCCATCCTGCCTGCATCCAGCTGCCCATCTCTCTGTTTTACAGGGTCCCTTAGTCGCATTTTCCGACATCCACGGGAGGAAATGGAGTGGTGCTATATTCCTAATCCGGACACCACACAGATTAACGAATTAAATCACGTATGTTATATTTTTTTGCTATAATGGGTTATAATGGCAAAAACCTAAGACATTACTATGTTTTGTAATGGTAACGATGCCCTAATAATCCATTTGATGGATGAATTTTGGTATCGATTAGTTTTTGATTAATTATCTAATACTGTTTGAATATCTAACAAGCACGTACCGCTTACGATTGACTTACGAGCAAACATGGTAACAACTAACTATTGCTAAAGATATTAATTCTGTAGTTGTATAAGTAGATTCCAAAGATCTGCAGAATACTCGTGTTAGTCCCGTATTGAATCTAACCGATTCAATATTAATCTCACATGAAACAATCATCTGTTTTCACGTTGTCACTTGTTGAAGAGGAGGAAGAAACTGTTTTTACAAGCTATTATTTAGTTTCACCTGTACCGGTGTCTGTCTTGAAATCTTGCAAAAATGACAATGCTTGATCGTGCCCCACCACATAGCATTAATTTACGAGAAATATAAATTAATGAAAATTGTTGTATGAAAATAAGACACTTTGTTAATTCTGTAATACTTGCGGACAAGAAGTTACTGAATAAAAGAATTTAATTAACGCTTGGCCTATTTCCTGTTTTTCTCGCGACCATATGCGTTACTTTATAGGCATACGTGCCGTTCAAAATGTGTTCGGTTAGTAACAAAAATATAAAATAAAATATTATTTGAGATTTTAATACTTATATATATTTGTTTCATTCAGTTAGCAAAAGATAAGTTTGTTTCCAACGTAAATAGTCGAATATTGTTGTTATATGTTTTAGTAATTCTTTCCCATTTACACGTTAGTTGTAACAAATAGTCATTACCGCGCCAATTGCTATGTCAAAATGACAACTCACATTGATAGTGCCTGTATCCATTTGCTCTCTCGGATACCTACATTTGGCATGCTTGTAAACTAACTTTTGACTCGTCTGCGACTTGCGAGTAGAGAATTGTAAACCGTACGACGTTGCCTACATATTTTTAAATATTTTTTTCTTTTTTGAGAATTATTTTATGAATTTGTAAAGATTGATTAATCTGAACACCGTACAATGTTGCCTTATACTTGACATTGGCGAAATTGTGGAAGATACTCTACAGAAGTCATAATCAAAGAGAAGAAGAAGAAGTAAACTAACTTTTATTGGACGGATCGAAGCTCTGTAGATTTTCTATCATTTCCCTATAATATGAAAATGTCTCTTGATGTGAAACGGGCAGAAAAATATGCTTATTACTGTAAGTATCGGTGGGTCATTTGAAGTTGGTTGGTTTATTATTTGGTTACAACTTTGACAGATAGAGAGGTATGTTACATAAATGTAGTTTTTTTTCTTAGATTTACACAGAAACCGGAAGGTCTAAAGGCAGTAAAACGTGTATTTAGTTAATAGTAATAAAAGCAATAAACCGCTGCATATGGCATGTCTGCATACTACTTTTACTAGATGGGGCAAAGTTCTATAGAGTTTCTGGCATTATTACATTTTGATGGCAGGAGAAATAAAACACGTAACACGCTCTTATTTAAACAAATGAGATTGTGATAAAAATTTAAGATTTAATACATGGTACACAATTTTAGGGTTTAATAATATATAATTACGTACGTTTTGAGATTATTTTGACGTATACGAAGAAAGTTTATTTTATTTTATTTTATTTTTTATTTTATTTATTTATTTATTTGCACAAAAAAAATATTACATCGATGTAAGCCAATCCTTTACAAAGTTAACATTATATTAATCGATGAACACTAACGTCTAAACTAGGCCGAGCCTGTATCTTAAACGTTAGTTTCTTCCTGTGTTACAGTTCAGTATATACGAGTAACTAACAACAAACGTAATATGAAGTTAATATAAAAGCATAAAAACAATTTCACACTCATAAAAAAAATACTTTAGCGGGTGGGTATATACAATGTGTTATTGTGACTCCAATCGTATTTAGTTTTGTAAATACCGTCAATAGTAATAATTATCCGTCGCACCGAGTCTCTGAGTACATTCAACAAGTACAGAAAGTGTGAACTTCGGCATATTTGTTAGTATATGATTAAAAACAAAGTTGTAATTTTTCCCTATAATCAGGATGAGTATGTATTGTCAAGCGTGAACTATAGTTTTAAGTGAAATGGATTATTGTTAGTTTTTTGTTGATTCGTTGATTTTTATTATTAATAATAGCATAGTTCTTGATCAAATTTTAATGGAAGTAAAGTAGTGTAGTGCGTGTGAGCAGTGTTAGTGGTGTGTAGGTATGTGTATGCATTGTGTGTGGGTGTGTACATGAGTGTGTGCGTGTGTGTATATGTGAGAATGGGCATGTGTGCTGTGTGATGTGGTTGTGTGGAATTTAAGTAATGTAAGTAAGTAATAGTTTTATTTTTACTTTATTTACTGATCGTTTTTAATTGGTTTGGTGGTTTAAATGTGATTTTATTTTTATTTTATTAATTGACTGTATTATGACCTGAAATTATTATTTATTTTATAATTTGGAATAAGTTTTCTATATCTTCATAGTTTTGTGATTTTAACCATGTTACAATTTTTTCCTTACAGTGATCATTATTAAGCGGGTACATTTCAAGAATTTTGTTTAGTTTATTATACAGCATGGGGCCAAGATAGCATTGAAATTTATTAGTAAAAAATGTTCTATACTTAGTGGTAGGACAAACATTATGCTTTCGCCTTTTCCTTCTGTTTTGGGAGTCGAAGACAATTTTCTTATGTTGGGATAGTATGGTATCTTTGATAAATAATTTTCTAATAGTTAAGACCTCACAGTCTGAATAAAGGTCAGCCGTGGGATAACTAAACGGTTTAAATGTCATTACTTTAAGTAATGCTCGCTGAGCTCGTTCTAATTTAATTAAATGGGTTTTCCGCGCTCCGCCCCATGTTGTAATGCAATATGTTAAGACAGCTTGGGCTAAGGCTAAATAAACAGTTTTTAGAAGAGCATAATCCGCAACATGTCTCAGATTTTTAAATATATATATAAGCCGTCTCGTTCTATCAGATAATTGGTTAATATGTGCGCACCACGTCATTTTCTCATCTAACAGAACGCCTAAATATTTAATAACTTTATTTCTGTCCAAGCAGATGCAATTACAGGTAATCTGATTAATGTTTTTACATGTATGTAGTTTTAATTCAAAATTTTCTTTTGGGAGTGAGCGCTCCGTTTTTCCAAAAAGTATGTATTTAGTTTTTGAAGTATTAAGCGTTAGTAAATTGTGATTTAGCCAGCATGCTGTGGTTTTGAGCCCTGCTTCGGCGTGAGTATTGGCCTCTTTCCAGGACTTACCATGAAAAATAAGTGCAGTATCATCCGCAAAAGTAAATATTTTACAGTTTTGCATTTTAAGATTACAAAGATTATTAATATATATTAAAAATAGGGTCGGCGCAAGTACGCTGCCTTGCGGCACGCCATAGGTAATAGCGGCTTCTTTACTAAGATGACCACATATTGAAACTCTCTGCATTCTATTGGTTAAATAATCTGTAAATAACTCTAATGTTTTTCCTCTTATACCAATAGTTTCCATTTTTCCAAGTAAGGTTGGAACACAGACTGTGTCAAATGCCTTGGCCAGATCTAGAAATATTCCAACGCACTTATTATTGGAGTCAACTTGAGTAGCAATAAAGTCAGTAAGATCAGAGACAGCTTGCGCAGTCGATCTACCCTTTCTAAATCCATACTGATTTCCAGCCAAGAAGTTTTCTTTAACTAAATATAACAGTAGGCGTTTGTTCATAATTTTTTCTACGATTTTAGAAAGAACAGGTAATACAGAGATTGGTCGATAATTGCTGACACAGTCTCTGTTCCCCGCCTTGAAAATAGGATGAATTATGGATATTTTGAATACCCGAGGGAAAACGCCAGTTTGTATGCAGAGGTTTACAATATGAGTCATGGGGGGAACAATAATGTCTTTGGCCATTTTTATTAGTTTAGTTGGTATTTTATCCCAACCAGCTGCACTATCAGACTTGAGATTTATAATTAAAGACTCCACTTCATGCTCTGTCGTTTCTAGGAGTACCATAGAATTAACTGGTGTGTTAGAATCTACTTTGTAATTTTTGGTTGAAATACTTGAAGATACGATTTTTTTAGCAAGTTCTTCCGCAACATTAACAAAATAGTTATTTATAAGGTCTAAAGCTTTTTCTGCTGTATTCTCTAATTTCAGTAGATGGTTGGGGGGAGTTTTTAAAATATGTCTATTTGTGACTGAATCTATTATTTTCCATTTCTTTTTAGGATTATTAGCGTATTTGATTAATTCGCCCTTTTCGAAATTCCTTTTTAGACGTTTTAGTAAATCATTACAGTAGTTTTTATACCTATTGTATGACAGCTTGAGTACTTCATTTTTAGGTTGCTTTTTGCATTTTAGATGCATAAGATCGCGATTTTTTATACAGCGGATTAAGCCTGGAGTAATCCATGGTTTTATACAGCAGCAGCAGCAGGTATTAATGATCATTAAAGGTTATGTATCTATAAAAAGGTATATTTGCTATCACAATTAAATTATTAGTATTATTATAGTTCGTTTCAACAAGTAATTATAAAAGCTTTTTTTGAATAAAACTTTTTAACAAAACAAAATCCCGTCTTCAATAATCCTTTTTTTTATTGGTGTCCAGTGGAAATTCTACATGGAACTTCCTTCAGCCCGGGGAAGCGCGAAGGGGTATGCCGTACTCCTACCGGCTAAAACCACTAGAGCGGTCATCTTCGGCACCGAAGGGGTGGCTCCAGGTCCTCGTAAGATCACACTAGAGCCGCCCATTGGTGCCACACCTTTAGGCACATCTCGGGGGGGGGGGGGGGGGGGGGGGTGACTGTAAAGCGTTCACCCCAATTCTCGCTGTACGCTGTGCTGCGCACACGGCGGCACGTGCGCGCCACCCTCTTCCCGGGGGTCACTCGGTATAAGCACGCAGACTCCCCAATCTGCGAGTCCGTGACCCCCGAGGCCCCCCACCATGAACTGGCGGCAGGGGGCTCAGGCGTGTTGGACCTGGGTGCCGGGGCGGTTGTTACCTCAGCGCCGTCTCGTCCTTCTCCGTGCGGGATCAGTCCTCTCCCGATCCCGCTCTGCAGTCTCCTTCTGGAGCATGACACACGATATAAAGTATTAAAACCACTGAAAAGAAAAAAAAAGCTTTATTTATGAAGTCGGGCTGGGCCTGGTATTAAATATAACTTCTCGTTGGTCTGCATAAACCGTGGTTGGGGTATGCCCGGCCCCGCCCGACTTTATAAATAAAGTTTATTTTCCCTTTGAATGATCACTACAACGAGCAGGGATATTTCCATAATCACCACACTTGGAAGGCAAAAAGTTGATCGCAGTATGTTGTTATTAGCACATGTGAGGATGCTCTTACGGTGTAGTGCCGGCTTAGAATAGCACCACTCCATCTCTTCCCACGAGTGTCGTGAAAGGTGACTATGGGATTAGCCGGAGGATGGGCAGCAACGTTCTTCGTGTAAATTTACAACTCAACTGCGATCGCCAACCCGCCCGCCAAGTGTGGCGATTGTGGCAAAACCCCCCAATGAGAACATAACATAAAGTCAGAACTGTCGTTGCAGCGATCCTTGGTGGTGACCTATGTGCAGCCGTGGATGTTGTTCAGCTGAAATGATTTAACAAACCTTACTTACCTTTTACGACACCCATTTTATTTTTACACCTATTCCTCATTCAATTTTGTATCGAAATGCTTTACAACATTTCCAAAAACTACATCGATATTATTTTCTTCTTCTAAGAGATGTTAGACACATTTCTCATCCTTCTCTAACGTTTATTTAATTAAGCTTTGGATAAGTGATATTTGCAGATCTTCGTTATATAAAATGCGTTATGTCTCTTTGTATTGAGTTTTCGTAAAATACACTTCATATAGTAATTTTCCTGCATAAAGACAATTAGTCGTAATCAAAACTAACTTGAATAGGCTGAGCAACATAATGAAAGAAAAAGTTCAGTCCTTCGTTCTTATTAATTTCTTTTGGCTTAAGTAATAAATCCGGGCTTCTGCCAAGTTAGTATGGCTTGATTTTCACGTTTCCCTTTAACTTCGAATGTGCCAGCATTTCATTTGTTTTTCATAGCATTATCTTTAACGAAAGATACAATTGTGAAAAGGTATACCAAATTTTAAAAAGTTCCAACCGTAATTTTGGTATTTCTTCTCAGAGGTCGCCATGCTGTGAAATTCCGCCGTCATTTTAATATGATATGTAAAAGTGTCTGTTGGGACCTAATTACTAAAACGATTCCATTCTAAAAGCTACTTAATTGCCAACAATATAGTAGTACGTTAAATTACTGACTGTGAAAAATAAAAATGCATCAAGAAAAGTTAGACGCAAAGCTTTTTGTATTGTTGCCTGTAACCACTCACTTGGTCTCCTTACGAAGCAGATAAGTGAAGGAGGTTTACTATATACAATTCATAATAGGAAGCTCAAGTGAAGTAGACCTCGAAGGAAAAGAAACGCTATACCGCGAACAAACATCGCGACGTAGACTTGGACAATCACGGCGAGCATTCGCCGAGCACGCTTGTTGCGAGTTGATTGACAGCTCACGCTTGTTCAAGTCGAGCGTTCAGTGTGAACGGGATTTCATGCATGGATGGATTTGTACATGCTTGCTTGCAGGCCAAGCATGCTTTCTTGCTTCCCCATGAGAGAACCTAGCTATAGTTATAAGTTGACTAGAGCTCGTGATTGAGCTGGCATGACATGAATAAAAAATATTTTTATCTTTTATCTCTTTTAAAGTACCAACAAGTCACAGACTACCGCCGTGTAGTGACAACATTTGCTGCACTTCACACGGTGAGTCACGAATAGCGGAAGCCCAACCCTCAAGAATATCGTAGACATACGATGTGGGGGCCTTCAAGAAAAATGTATGTCAACTCTCACGTCACGTTGCTTTCCTTTAGACTTTATTTCAGCCAGAACTTGCTTGTGCGACGCTTGTTCTCGGCTGTGAGTACGTGCAACACTTTTGGCTACTCTCTACCGCAACGAATATTTACATGGGTTTTTTATTGATCGTTGTTAGGAGTGGGTTTACTGTAACCTCTCATTTTGTGCTCAGATGTTAGTAACACGCCACGGATATGACCAACAATTGCATCTGCGGATATGAAGTTTTGTCAAAGAACGGACATTTCAAAAACACTTGGCTTAAAATCAACTTAAAATAGAGTTCTACAATGGATATTGGATAGTGCTTGGGTATTATGTCTGTAGTGAAGTTTTCACTTGCAATTAGTGCTCACGTTTCGGTGTTCAAGTTATTTTCGTTTGCGTTATTTTCTTGTACGTAGTAAACATAACTGCCCTAGAGCCGGGAACCACGTGCATATCAGGGTAGGCAGGTACATAAAGTACCTAGAACTCACCATAATCAGTCGTTAGGTTTTAAAGAACCCTTCGAAAGCCTTGTCCTCCAAATCGACAAGGTAGTGGGTTATTTTCATTGGCTGTTACACAATCGGGAGAGCACTGATCCCGCTCGGAGAAGGAGGAGAGAACGCTGATGTAACAACCGCCCCTGCGGCTATTTCCTACACGCCTAGTGCCCTGCCATAGCTATATAGTAGGGAAATCTGCGTGCTCACACACCTTTGGATAGGCGGCGGTTTGCTGATGGTCACTTGCCACTGTGTAGCACAACGCATAGTGAGGCTTCGAGATATGCTTTGACTTTGCTCTTTACCAAAAAGCGTGGCTCCGTCGGGTTCGTTCCCAAGAATCTGGATGGCATGGCTCGGAATAATCTAGCTTTTATCAGTCGACATGCAGCGAGGTATCCGCCACCGTAACTTGAGCATATCTCAACAATTTACATCTTGTACGTAATAGTTACGGATCATTTTATAACTAATATTACTAAAGACATACTTATGAATAGATTCTGTATAACACACCAAAATTAACGGCCAATATTGAGCAGAACTGTTAAAATGTAAATAAAACTCAATCAGATTATTTCCTCGTACTATAAATATATAATATTATTTTAGGCGCCAATTCCAAAATGACGTTCCTATGGGAAAAAAACGATAAAATGTCTTCCGTCACCATGCCTTAAATTATATTTTGGATTATTGTATGCTTACAAGATCATTCTCATGAGCTTCGGATTCGAGCTTTACATCAATGAGACATCAAGTTAACAGTAACATACAACTTCACAGTACTTCTTCTATTATGTCGCCACGAGCTTTTTTAATGTTATGTAAGTCGTGACAAGATTCCAGCTGAAACTATGCATTCCTTTTAGTAAGGATGTAAAACTTGGACAGAATGAATAATTTAAGGAACGTTCTACAATTTACGCTGATTTCCTGATATATTTCTGTCAGAGAATAAACTAATACTTTACTGAATTGGATGAACATTTTTCGCCAGTTATATTTTCACTACTTCATTTTCTGCTTTGCTTGAACTTCAGACGTTCAGACCTTTACACGGGAAAGAAAGAAGCATTTCTATGAACAGTAAAAGGTATTCTTGAGCACAAAGCAGGTTCCTTAATTACCATGGTTTGTATATAAACCTTGGGTTACGATTTTCTAATAATTAAGATAAATATCGTCTCATTGTGAAAAAAAGACGCACCAACACATTAGCCTAAATATTTCATCCAATGAATTCAGAACAACGACGGCTCATTACATAAGTTGCGATTTCAAATATTTTCAATGTCACGGACTTAATTAAAACTTTGCAAATAAGGCCCCCGGTGAAGGAGAAATAAGGCAATAAATAAACAATGGGCGACCCGCGTGGCGAAGTTCATAAAACAAATTGTGTTATCGTGACTGTATTGATGTCGAATTGTCGAGCTGTATTGTAAATACTTTGTTGGTTTCTATTGATGTTTTTTGGAGGTGAAAAAAAGACCTATTTCGAAACCATGAAGTTACTAGTTTACTACTGACGCTCATAATTTTAATATCACGCTGTATTTTTTTACTGTGAGTATGGGTCTCCCAATGAACACTATATTGAATAGTCATAGTATAGATTAGACATACCCATAAACAGTGACGGATAGCGCTCCATAAAACTAAGGTGCTATGATTCCACAAACTGCCATGGCACAGGTACCCGATTCGTAGATACACGTTGATGACATGCAAATCAGGTTGGGCTAGTACAGGGAATACTGGAACTCTCTCTCGCTCACCCTGGAATGCTCTCTTTGAGAACTTGCGTGTTCATACCGATGGACCTCTGGGCAGACAGCAGCGCGCACGTGGACACGTGCACCGCGAGTCTACAATTGTCAAGACAAATTATTCATTCCTCCCGGAGATGTACCTGGGGACAACTTCTTTACAGTCGCCTCACCTTTTGCTAGAGGGAGTGACCGTCTGCTCCAAGATATGCTTATAGTCATAACACCCACGTGCGGCTGCGTTACGTTCGTTTTCGGGGACCTGGGGCGGTTCAGTGTCAAAGATGATGGCCAAGGGGTATTAGACGGTAAAAGTCCAGCATACTCTCCGCTCTTCCCCGGGGCAAGCAAAGTCCATGAGGATTTCTAGCATGATGAAGAAAAAGCACACAGAATGAGACTGTTGCCTAACATTAGTCGATTTGACCCTTCATTTTATAAATGAGTTCCAGAGTTTACTCATAGTGTAAAAAAACTTAAAATAGGACTTTATAATAAGACGGAAAAAAATTCAATAAACAAAAAATTAAACAATCGTTTTATAGGAAAAATGGCAAATTGCCTATATAATTAAACTGATATTGCAGAATTTATTCTTTTCTACCGCTGCAGAAGGCACACCGTAATTTTTTCGAAAAACAAAAAAAAATGCTTTTTTCTTTCATTATAATTTGTTTGTAGTCCTAAAAACATTTATTTTAAAGGGTAGGTCCCTTGGTCCAATGGGTTATATATATATATATCAAAAAATGAATATACCTATGTTGAAATTGATTCATACGATTCAGTATATTCCACACGTTTCTGGCAAAGAAATTACTACCCCTCTCCATCAAGGGTTGATATCAAGATGATAGGCAGCAACATCCTTTCTTGTGCTAATAACAATACAGTGCGATCACCAATCCAATGATGACTTAGAGACGGTGTTTATGAGACGATGTGTATTGTGTGTCTGTGAATGAACGTGTGTATATATGTTTATATGCTATTTGTGTGGCTGCTTGCATTCGTGCGTGCGTGCATGTAGCATGCATGTGCGTGTGTGTGTATGTGATTAAAATGGAGCACTAGCTAAAATAAATCAGACAACCTGTTCCAAATACACACTACTTTGGAAAATCAAAAAAATGCGAATAGAAAAATCCGTAACATAAGTTTAGTCCCAGACACCTTTTCAGAAATGTCAATATTTCTATTTCTCTATTGAAATGTTCGCCTTTCCCAATAGAAAGTAAGCGGTCCATATAATAGAACGAGCTTTCTGTCTATTTTCAGAGTTCCCGCGAGTAACACTATTGGATTGCGGTTGACGGGATATACAAGCATTGTCGTTATGATGGTGACAAGATTTTATTTGAATGTTCACACATTACTGTTTTGGGGGCGTTCAGGTCGACTTTGTGAGGTGAGAAAAGCTTAGGCAGTTTATTGAATGTGTATTTGATAATGTTAGGGGGATTTCGGTTTTGGTCACGTAGGTGTTTGAAGGTCGGGATCGGGAGAGGGCCGATCCCGCTCGAAGAAGAAGGAGACGGCGTCGGGGTAACAACCGCCCTGGCGCCTAATTCCGATACGCCTGAAAACCCCTGCCGTTGCTATAAGGTGGGGGACCTCTGGGTTCGCGGGTGCGTAGATTGGGGAATCTGCGTGCCCACACCAAGCGACCCAAGAGAAGACGGTAGCACGCATGTGGTCACGCGCTGCCGTGGGACGCTTTGGGGGATCCTTTACAATCCCCCTGGGGGGGGGTGACCGCTTTACAGTCACCCTCTCCGAGATGTGCCGATAGGCGTGGCACCAGTGGGTGGCTCTAGTGTGATCATACGAGGACCTGGAGCCTCCCTTAGGTGCCGAAGATGACCGCCCCAGTGGTTTTAGCCGGTAGGAGTCCGGCATACCCCTTCGTCCTTCCCCGGGGCGAAGGAAGTTCATGATGAATTTCCACTGGGCACCAATAAAAAAAATAAAAAAAAAGGTGTTTGAAGGTGATTTTATAAAATGGGAATTGGACCTTACAAGTTGGCGGGTACCCTTTATCACAGAACATCACCTATATGACTTGGAAGTTATTTTGGGTCTGGGGTGTTTGTGCATGTAAGATGTATATCTGTAGTACCCACGATACAGAAGACAACGTATACTGCGACAGCATTTAAAAAGACGTGAAATGCTTTTTATTAGGAAATTATGGTAGGCCTTTTTTTCTTATACTTGGATAGAATTATCTTTTTTACGGTGTATGCTAGCTAGGATGTAGCAATTACAAGTACGTAATTTTTGAGTTTGTTCCTCATAAATAGCGTATTTATTTTAAGTTTTTAGGTGTATATGTATGTCTCTGTTTTTGTATGTGAGATTTAAGTCTGTGAACTGTACCCAAGGCTCAGGATAACATAGTAAAAAAATAACCAATAAGAAAATCATCATTTCGGCCGAATGAAGTCCACTGCTGGAGGACACAGGCCTCCCCTAAAGATCACCACAACGACCGATATGGTTGTGTTGTGGGCTCATTGGGGGATTTTGCCATAATCGCCACGCCTGGCAGACGGATTGGCGATTGCAGTACAACCTTGTAAGGGGAACATTCCAATACTCACCACGCTTGGCAAGGGGGTTGGTGAGCGCGGTGTAGTTACTTTTCCACAGAAGGGAAAATGTAGCCCAGCCCTCTGGCTTAGAGGCTCTTAGTTGGCTTTTACGACATCCGCGGGAGATGATGGAGAGGTGCTATATTGTTAAACCGGACACCACACGTTTATATTCAAATTCATATAATTCAGGTACCACATAACCCATATTATAAAACATCTTTAAATTATTCAATAATAAATACATAATCACACATAAATAAATACAAAGGAATAAATACAATATATATACAGCATCAACACATAATGTATTATCATGAACTCATATTAATTACAGTAGTCTCTTACGTGCGACACTATATGGAACTTGTCTGTCACAGCAGTGTCGCACATAAGGACAGTCCAATCTATTTGCTATCATACTCAGAACGGTATTGGAACAATTATTATGATTTAAAAAGAGTAACCAAGGTGTTTCTTGCCCGTTCTTCTCCATAAGAAATCTACATCTTGGAACGCGGCAACTAAAGTCTTGACTATTCATAAGTGCCTGCATATTTACATGAATAAAAAATATTTTTATCGTTATCTTTTTTTCATTATTCTTATTTGTTCAGTTAGTGGCCAACCTTGTGTAAGAGTTGTTCAACCCGCTCAAAGGCTTCTGACTTAGCTTAACGACTGCCATCACGTTATTATACATATACGTTATCCAAATCCTACAAATATGCATATTGCAATAAATAAGAACAACTCCGCTGACAAAGAGCTTGCCACAGGGTTTATATAAACATATGTATGTATATTTCATAAAATGTGAATGCACTCGCAGTTATATACCGAAAACCCCGCAAGTTGTAAAATATGTCCGAAATATACGAAGCGAACACAAAAATCCGATCCGCTAAACATTTTTTTATTTAAACATCAACGACTTTTTTATGGAAAAAATAGTGTAATGTAAAACAAGTAACTATTGTTAATAACGGTCAAAATATTAGAGCTCATATTTTAAACCTGGTTTAATTAAAGCCTTAGTCGAACAAGCGAAAGCCACAATAAAACCGCATCTGTGGACTTGTGGCAAGTCACATTTTAACTCGATATGCAGGTCCGTTTGTTATATCAGTCCAATTCTATTCATATTGTTGTAAATTCTGATATTGGGGCAAACTGACCGCAGACTGAAGATGTGTAGAAATGTGGACTAACTGTGATATCTTGACAATAAAGATTTAATGTCTTAGCATATCACGGAAGGTTCTGAGAATTGTAACGAATATAGTGTATTTTAGGCCTTACCCAGATTTATGAATTAATGATTAACCCAACTAATACGGAGCGACTATACACGACGCAACGCAATCATTGCTTTTACTGGCACGGACTGAAATGAAATAAACAATAACGCTTCAAAAGGGTTCAATCTTATTACAGTCTCCTAACACGCAACTCAAGAAAAATTAAAATTTACTATAAAACAAAAATGGACCACATCCTGTAAGCATAACTATACCGGCCCACATATGTAACTCCAATCAAAATTGCTATTGTTTTCCTTTTGCTATTGTCTTTTCAGTCAGTTATATCAGTATTTAAATACATGAACGACTAAACTGCGAAATCTAATTTCTATCCTATGAAATCGTGTAAGAAATGCATTGTACATTTTCAGAAACCTACGATATGTATGTGAGTCACAGTTACTCACCACAATTGATTATGTGTTATGCCAATCGGTAATTACAAAAGGCATATCAATCTAAGGCGTATGTGACAAAACAAATCTTATCAAATTTGAAAGAGCGACGCACCATACTAAAAATATTCATGTTTGAAATCTAGAGATTGAATGAACATCCGATGTACTGTACAAGCTACATAAGCGCTGTTCTGAATATTCACTAGCCGTACTTTGGAAAAGATCTTACATATCCAATATGATGAATCACTGGACTTTACAGACGCTTTACGAAGAACTAACAAAGTTTACAAAAATTCTAAACGTAGAACGAAATTTTCTCATCGCTTTCTTTTCATATTTACTCAGTACTTTTATTAAATTAAACGAAATTCTGGGATTTAGAAAACGTAACGGACACCCATGTAAAAGATTCTGCAGAATCTTTTTAGATGCCACACACACTTACTTGCTTTAAATTACAATAGTAATGAGGTATAAGAAATAATAGCCTATTGTAATACTGTACCAACTATAGTAGTAGAACTTTTGTTGGCGGCCTTATAAAATAATGATGTATTAGTATAAGGCCACATTTTTCTGTGGTGTCCCTATGAAGAATATAGCACTACTCCATCTAACCGTCTCGTGGATGTCGCAAAAAGCCAGTATGGGACTCTAAGCCAGAGGGATAAGCAGTCTCTCCCTCCCTGATCCCTTTTGTGGACCAGTAGCTATACTGCGGTCAGCAACTCGCCTGTTAAGAGTGGTCTGGGTCAAAATCACAACGCAGTTGTGAAAATCTAAGGGGAGGACTTTGTTTCGCAGTAGGCGTTAACATTTTAACTGTGATCGCCAATCCGCCTCCCAATTTATTTATACTTAATGTACACTAGTGTACAAAGGCAGTCTTAATGCCGTAGGCATTTTCTGCCAGACGACCTTTGGGTGACGCAGAGAACAATAAGGTAGATGTACCAACAAAATATGAAAGAAAGGTATAGATGCGAAGACATATTATACAAATACCTAGACGTACATAAACATTACATGTATAAAAATATATTTATATATACGAAATAAACACATACATACATTATATAATAGGTAAATATACACACATGAGAAAAAATTAATAAAATCAGAGTTGAGATGAATCTGCTGACGTCTTCTTGAAAAGGTATTTTCGTAATTTAGTTTTAAAGTTGTTCCGATTTTTAGCTACCCTGATTTCAAGGGGGAGCGCATTCCACATTAGAACAGATATTGGTGATAATAGCAAAACTGCCCGAAGGGCAACAATACAAACCCAAGCTGGTGGTTATGGCAATCTGTGGGAGAGACCTGTGTCCAGTAGTGCACGTTTTTTTGCTGAAAAGAAGATGATTATATTATTGGTCACGACAATCTACTTTCCTATTTTAAAATCGTTTCATATCGTGTCAACGGTTTTAATCCTCCATTGTATCAACACTGTATTTTTGGTATGAAACCATCAGTAATGACTTACTACGGGTGCTCTTAATGTGTTGCCGCCATTAAAAGTCACGTGTCACAATTTATATACGAAAACCGCAATAAATAACGTTACATTTGTAAAAAAATGGTTTTCGGGAAATGTAAGGCTACCAATGACATTTAGGCGTAAATATAAGCAAAATATTTAATACGCAAAAATAATTCTCGTTCGATGCTTTGGATAATTTCATAGGGGTTCTATAGTTTGATTCTTTTATAAAAGGGTTGACGATCTGAAAAGCAAAATGCCATCAACTACTTACTCTTCTGTCGTGGTTAGATCTTTATATTTCAATTTAGGTTAGTACAGTAGTTGCAAAATATATTTGACAAGCTTTTTATATTATATAGGTCTGTTTCACATATGACCGGATATACTTAGCAATAGTAAAGCACAAAATATTTAGTTTGTGGTGAACCATATAGTAAGAGACCCTAAAATCTGGTACGTGGACCAAGAAGTTGGTACGTCTAACACTACTGGATTACACGTGTGACCAATTTTGTACACTCAAAGTAATTTATTAACCGTTTACTTCTGCCTCCCATTCCTATCGGTTTCATGAAGTATGTATAAACATTTCAAACTTATTTGTTTATCCGACTAGTTAAGTCAAACAGTGGAGGACGCAAACATCTTACTTTAAGAAGGTTTCCACCTCCATAAAGGGCTTAAAACTATTTTTAGAGCTTACATAGGTAAGTTTTTGAGGGTGAAAGGGTAAACGCGTATTCATGAATATTTTGTAAGACACCTTTTAAGAGTATTGTACAAACAAACGCCCGTCCTTACATTTTGAATTATCGATACTGTTATAAATAGTATTTATCCGACTGATTGTCATTATGACTTTTGAATATTATTAGAACTGAACACGGGATATTTACCATGTTTTTTATTTGTTTTGAGTTCCCGATATTTCGGCGCTGTTGCAAGCGCCATGTTCACGGATAAACTTTAAGTTTAATATCCCGTTTTCAGTTCTAATAATAGTGTCAGTGACCATGTCAGTTTAAAAGGTTTGGTGGCGAAGGTTTTTCTTCGCTAATGGAAGGCAATCGCAATTCGATCGAAATCGAATCGAATCGAAAATTTAAAACCAATCTGCAACACCAGAGGACTCGCTATTGCGTCACCCGGTTTTTAGGTAGACATATAGGCCTCGATTATATGTGATATGTGTGCCAATTTTTAATACAGATGAAATAATTTGGTATCCATACTTAATTTTCGCATTCAATTACTGAGCTACTAACTTTTGTGACTAAATTGTCCGGACCTATTTTGAAATGTCCGGACATTTTGAGAAAGTCTAGTTCTAGTCTGTTTTCAAACAGTTTATTTCATTCTTTCTATATTATCTTCTTTAAAAATATTTTCTTTGCCAGTTCCTTACCGAGTTCATCACAAGGTAGACCATGCGTGTTTAATTTTTATTGGCAGCGAAATCATTTCTTTAGCATAAATAATAAATGCTAAATACGCACAAATTCTCACAAACAAGCGCCCCCAGAAAACCTACCTAATACACATTTGTATTACCACAACACAAAATCGAAACTTGAGAAAATTGTACTAATACATAAATTTTAATTAAATTCGAGCAGTGGCTATAGAATTCTATAAGTCAAGCATTAAAATCCATTATCTACTAAGGTTTATCAATGGTTCTGAGCCTTCTATGAATTTTATTGATAATGATATCTCGTCCCTCACTAATAATATCGTATGTTTTATTCACTCAACTGGATTCTGCCGATGAACCCCTTCCGTGTTGAGAATATTGTGGGCCTATTTTGGAACCCTATTACAAACAAGTAAATCATCCACTTTAAAAGGAGTTAAGTCACCAGGGTTGTATGTGGTCCTCTAGTGTGATCTTACGAGGACCTGGAGCCCCCCTTCGGTGCCGAAGATGACCGCTCCAGTGGTTTTAGCCGGTAGGAGTCCGGCATACCCCTTCGCCCTTCCCCGGGGTGAAGGAAGTTCCATGTAGAATTTCCACTGGACATCAATAAAAAAAATAAAAAAAAGGGTTGTATGTGGTCAATTACATTACTTGTCTTGTTTATTTCGCTTATCACAGTCCACTCATAATTTCAGCCAAACAAAGTCCACTGCCCGCCAAAGATCGCCACTACGACCTGCCTGGGTATATTGTGTGCTCATTGGGGGGTTTCGCCATAATCGCCACCCTTGGCAGGCGTGTTGACTATAAGTTGAGTTGTTAATGCACCGAAACGACGTTGCTGCCCATCCTCCGGCTAATCCCAGATTCGCATTTTACGACACCCAAGGGATGAGACGGGTTTGTGCTATTCTTAGCCGGTACCACAGTCCACTGCTAGACATAAATAATATCAGCTATCAGCAGCAGCTTTTTCATTGCGTGTTGGTGATTTCAGACCATTCTAGATCCAGGTTTCCTCACAATGTTTTATTCTTCACGCAAATTCAATTGTGTCTTAGATGAACGCTTTTTAAATACAATACAGTGACGAGACGTGCAAGTCATTCGCCCAGAGTTAAGCGCCATGCCTGCGCGCAGCAATTGTACTGCTACCCTTGACTAGTCCTGCGTGGCGCCACGCTGCGCTGGTCACGCCGAAGCGTGAAGTGTTCTTCTAACCGGAACACAGTAATGTCTCAAGTTTAAACACTGCTGCTAAGCGGTGAATATCTGGCACTACGGTAGTTCCTACTAAGCCGGTCTCTTGCAAAAAGTGACCTAACATCTAAGTCCATAAACATTCAGATTGTCACATTGGTACATTGATCATTTTGAACCAGCCACCTAGTGCCTTAAACACCGAGTCCATGAAAGAAAACTTCGTGAAAAAACCTAGATCTAAATGTTTAAATACGCCAACACGCAGTAAGTTATGTAAGTTACGGCCTAAATTAATAATCAATCTAATTTTAAGATCTGTTTTTTTTTTTTTGTTAAAATCGTACCATCACAAAATACAGACAAATCCTCAATCGCATTTCCAAAGATTGTGGATTACATAGATTATTAATTTCAGCCGTTAGAGATCTGTGCCGTATCTGTATGAGAAGAAACCTTTTGCCCTGCTACGAGACAGTTACATTCTTATATTATAATTTATGACAGTTCACACAAAAACCGCTCAAGTATCTAGTTAGTTCTTTTTTTATAACCCTTATATCAGATAATGTAATATCTTGTATAATCTTTGTGTTTGATATTGCGAAACCTATATGTGTCGTCACAAATACAAGTGAACCATATTATTTTATTCGTCATAAATATCGTGCGGGCTGTCAACCAAGAAGCCAAGGGCCGTATAACAGAACCTATGAACAGAACGTTAACGTACGTTAACTGCTAGTTTCTTGTGTATAAACCATTAAGGGGGTCCATTGAATAGCCACACAAATGGTTTCTTTCATTTTACGACATTAGTAGTCGGATAAATGGCCGACATAGTTTGTGTTAGGAAAATTACGTAATGTAACGAATTGTCGCGGGAAAATGACTGATACTATAGTTTCAAATTTACTTCGTTTCTATGTGGCGTTATTAATTCATGGTTGTATTTAACACGGAGTTTACCGGTCTCTAATATCCTCCTGCAAAGAAGTTGAAAAATGCCGATCTTTTAAACCACCGACTAAGTGAACTTAAAAATATTCTTAAAGTTTTCATCATCATCATCATCATATCAACTGCAGCATCCACTGCTGAACAAAGGCTTTCCCCATGGATTTCCATAAAGACCGACTACATACCACCCGCATCCAATGACTCCCAGCTATCTTCACCAGGTAGTCTGTCCATCTAACTCCCCCGCTCCGTTTTCCGGTTCGTGATCTCCTGCCGAGAACCTTTCTATTCTTTCAGCTATGTTAACTTTAGTTCTTCTACGGATCTCTTTATCTTTTGCTTTTCATTATATCGGTTAAAGGATGTCCACTGCCTCCCTCATAGATGACTATGCTTGGCAAGTGGGTTGATGAGTGCAGTATGGTTACTGTATCAGAGAAAGGACGCTGCTACCCATCCCTCTAGTTAAAAACCCCTTAGTCACCTTTTACAACTTCCACGTGATGAGATGGAGTGGTGTTATATTCTTAATTCTGACAACACTTAGAAAAAATGTACTTGTAGGTAAACAAAATTATATTTAGAGGCATAAAATATAGAATATTTTTTTTTTAAATTATTATTACTAAAATTTTCACACAAAAGACCACAAAAATCACGTTTAAAATACATATACACAAATACTTAAGGAAGATTTCTCATCTAAACTGATAGCTCTACTTTTTGGGCTGTTTATTTTCTGAAGCAAACGTATCTTTTTTGTTGTTAGATTTATAATGGCAGACGGTACAGATTTTATGGTCATAAAATAAAACGGTACCAACGATCAATATAAATAATGTAAATACTTGTCTTCGCATCTATACCTTTCATATTTTTTGGTGCATCTACCTTGTTGTCTCTGCATCACCCAAAAGTGGGTTGATAGAAAATGCCTATTATATACAGACTGATTGTTACAGTGTTGTACGCAAATTATTAATAAATAAACACCAACATCCAATATCTCTATGACGAAAATATTCTTTGAATTCATCTTGTACGCTTCACTGTTATGTCATAGTCGTCGGTATGGGTGAGAAATATTTCAGTACATATATTCATTCTTCTCGGAATGGACGTAGAATGAGAGGGCTGAGTGTTTTGGCGTAACATGATACATGCCTATATCAAGCAGCAGGCCTCAATAAACTGAAAGCCAAAATGAAAACATCTGCAAAGTAGATTGTACTACATAAAATTATCCACCATTTTCTTCGAACGCTAGTTATTACAACGGGAAATTTCTCATATATTCCGTATTCTTTAATATGGTTCTACTTTACTTAATTTAGATCGCCAACGAATTTCCCCAATTTTGCCTTTTTGGTTAATATATGAGCATCAATTTACATTATACTAGGAGGAATCAAAAAGTAGTGAGAACGACATACTCCTTAGTAAGAAAAAAATAATACTGGCAGGCATAGCTCAGATACATATTTGTAATATTAATAAAGAAAAAAATCTTCGATTATCTTTTGTTTTTTTCTGAATATAGTCATTTGTTTGCTTCGTGTCGAAACGTGTTCTCGAAAATGGACAAAAACGAAGTGCGAGCCGTTATTAAATACCTCTGTTTAAAAACGTTAACGACGCAAGAGATTCATTGCGATTTGGAGGCAACATTAGGAGAGTCTGTTCTACTGTATTCCACTATCGCAAGGTGGGCTTCTCAATTTCGAGTAGGGCGAACGAGCACGGAAGACGAACATCGTTGTGGCCGTCCATCGACGTCAGTCACCCAAGAAAATGTTCCGAAAGTCGAGAAAATTGTATTGAGCGATCGAAGAGTTACCATCCTATACTTAATTCAAGAAACGGGCATTTCAAATGGAATTATTCAATCCATATTGAAACAATCTTTGAATATGAGAAAAGTCTCCTCAAGATGGGTGCCGAGAATGTTAACTCACAGTCAGAAACAAAATCGACTTGACATTTCGAAGATATTGTTGGACAAGTTTCAAAAGATTCTGAAAACTTTTTGTCTCATTTCCTAATAATGGACGAAACATGGGTCCATCATTTTGATCCCGAGACAAAACAACAATCTTCGCAATGGAAACGGCCATCATCACCGACCCCGAAGAAGTTTCGTGTCGTGGCATCTGCTGGCAAGGTTATGGCCTCAATATTTTTGGACTCAAAAGGGATATTGTTGATTAATTACCTGGAGCGTGGAACCACTATAACAGGCCAATATTATGCAGCTTTAATTCCCAAGTTGAGGAATGCCATCAAAGAGAAAAGGAGAGGGAAACTTCGAAGGGGCGTGCTGTTTCATCACGACAACGCACCCGCGCACAGGTCGGCAGTTGCGATGGCTGCCATTCAGCAAGTTGGCTTCGAATTGGTTGACCACCCCATTATTCACCAGATCAGCCAGCTAGCGATTTTTATCTGTTCCCCAAATTGAAAAAATACTTAAGGGGAAACAGGTACGAAGACGATAACGAGGTGATGGATGCCGTGGAGAGCTTTTTGCAGGACCAAGACAAACCTTTTTTTGTGAAAGGGATTGAAGCCTTGGAAAAGCGCTGGACTCGGTGTGTAGAGAGACTCTGAAACTATGTAGAAAAATAAATTATTAAGTTATCAATAGTCATTATATTCAATCTCATTCTCACTACTTTTTGATCCCTGCTCGTAATTAGGAATACTCCTGCTAATGTATGCTAGTACGATTTAGTGTAATTGCCTAAATTTTTGTCTGAACTATTAAACTAATACTGCGGCAATTAAGATACCAACCAGCGCTAATGTAATTAGAGGACGAATTTGTAATGAGTGTCTCACAGATTAAAAGATAAAAAATATTTTTATTCATGTAAACCATATACGGGCACTTATGGATCGTCGAGACTTTGGTTGCCACGTTCCAAGGTGTGGATTTAGAAGAACGGGCAAGAACTCCATGGTTACTCTTTTTAAATCATTTTAAATGTTACAATATTTTCTGAGCTCATTGTTGTAAAATCAAGGTTATGTAAAAACAATGAAGGAGAAAAGAGGCTAAACTTCTTAAAAAGTCTACTAAACAAGCCTGAAAGTATTTTTTTTATGTTTTGATTCAGTTGTCATTAGCTTACACAATTAGCTTTAAGGTAAACTTTTGGATGAGATACAGGAAATATGTCACAGGGGATAATAATAACCCACCCCTCTGGGGCATTTGTTATCTCACTACAATACTTACCCTTTTGATACAAATAAAATGAAGTATGTCATAAGAAGATTTATTAAGAAGCTTACACAAATCAGCTTGTGGCGAGCTCAGGGCCTGGTCTCCAGCTTTATTGTTTGGTTGGAGTGGACCCCCATGAGTGACCACAAGATTTTCAACTCTGGTTTGCCTTAGTTGGCCGATCAGAGGGGGGCCGCCAGAGCTATATGCTCAGGGGTGGAAGTGTCTAATGGCGCAATAGCGGGCGAACCCGCACCGAGTCTTCGAGACGCGCGATGGTGAAACCACTTCACTTCAAAGTTTGATAGGCAGATCCCATGATCCGTGGTCTTGCAGTGTTCCTTTAAGTTTTAATTCCATAAATCACCCATTGCAATAGACCTTATCTTATCGTTTTAAATTTCATCCCAATCAATAGTCCTACACCGGGTTGTCCCCGGTCCTTCATTTTATAGTGGAGCCATGGGAAGTTTCAGGTTCCTTAGTTGGCCGGAGAAGAGGAGGCCACCAGAGGTTATTATATTATATGCTAGGAGGAGCAAATATCTAACGGCGTTATAATGGGTAATACGTCTTGGAGGCGTGAGTTGGTGAAACTGCACATCATGACACCCCGAGCCGCTCACGCCCCATGCCATGTCACCTATAATGGTGACCATTTACGGGGCCCATCTTATAAGTGGCGAGTCACTGTCACACACATTTTTATTAAAAAGCAGACACCGTTGTTTCTGTTTAGTCAAAGTTTTCAGTCTGTGGCGACACATTTTTTTTTTTTGTTTTATTATTGGTGCCCAGTGGAAATTCTTCATGAAATTCCTTCGCCCGGGGGAAGGGCGAACCTACCGGCTAAAACCTGGAAACACTGGAGCGGTCATCTTCGGCACGTAAGTGAGGCTCCAGGTCCTCGTATGATCACACTAGAGTCGCATGGCATATCTCGGAGAGGGTGACTATAAAGCGGTCACCCCCCCAGGGGGATTGTAAAGGATCCCCCAAAGCGTCCCACGGCAGCGCGTGACCACATGCATGCTACCGTCTTCTCTTGGGTCGCTTGGTGTGGGCACGCAGATTCCCCAATCTACGCACCCGCGAACCCAGAGGTCCCCCACCTTAATGCAACGGCGTCAGGCGTATCGGAATTAGGCGCCAGGGCGGTTGTTACCCCGGCGCCGTCTCCTTCTTCTTCGGGCGGGATCGGCCCTCTCCCGGTCCCGCGCTGCAGTCTCCTTCTGGAGCATGGTGCTCTCACAGCTGTGGCGAAACCTACGTCGCTACCTTATAAACTACAACTTACAGCGACATCTACTTGAACTGAACATTAATTGCAACTCTCCGATGATGTCAAAACAATCCTGAATCAGACATGTGAAGTATTCGTAAAACGCCACCACCCGCCATGCTCTAGTGTGATCTTACGAGGACCTGGAGACCCCTTCGGTGGCGAAGATAACCGTTCCAGTGGTTTTAGCCAGTAGAGTCCAGCATACCCCTTCACACTTCCCCGGGACGAAGGAAGTTACATGTAGAATTTCCACTGGACACCAATAAAAAAATTAATACAAAGGCATAACACCCGCCTGGTTGGAGGATCCTCTCCATCCTCTCCCTTCCAGAGGTGGAACACCATCCATACATTGTTCCCCGTACTGGTAACCCTGACATGTTAAGGCATCAGCCACTGAATTATATTCTCCTTGCACGTACTTAATGCTAGTGCAAAATTGTCGTGTGAGTTTCACTGTTTCTTGGGCGTGCCAATGCATAGAAAAGTGGCTTGTGTTTGATTGAGGCGCCCTTTTGATCGATGCCATGTTTTCTGTAAGGCAGCGTACGTAGTCGCTCTCACCAATATTCCACTTAGTCGGCACGATAAAATCCGATGGTAGACGAAGAGTAGTTCCATATGTAAACATTGCGGGGCTCAAATTGTTTATGATGCGTTGTGCTGTGCGTAAATCTAGAAGTACAGTGGGTAAATCCTCTGACCACTGTGTAGTAGTGCCGCGAGCCATCAGCATTGCCTTCAATGTTCGGTGCCATCTTTCTATTTGGCCGTTGGATTTTCATATAACGCACATTTCAATAGTGATAAGCACTGTGGCTTCCATCATACAATACCACCACTTTACCGGGGACAATTCGTGGCGGACTATCTATAGTGAAGTAATTGAGAGTCAGTGCCTGTTACATTCTAGATTACTAACAGAAAATTCTCTAAATTCTGTGTGTTGGACCCAATCCCAATGTAAATTTGTCTAAAAACCGACTTCGTTTTGCACAGCATAAACCCGTGAATAGAGATATAATAAGTACAACTGTTAACATATTTATAGCTTCCAATAAAATATAACGCAAAAAATCCGTAACAGTATAAATTGGTGATAAATAAAACCATTCAACAAATTATAAATTCGGGACCTCAATATAAACTCAACATGAAGAATAAACGACGTCACAAAAGATATGAAACTATAAAAATGTCATTAAATGTCATCTATCTTAAGCCTAATAAACATATCAAAAACCACCAAAGAAAACAGTCCAACGGCATTACGTCACTTATCTGGGTGGTCAATTCTGATCACCAAAACGAATCGAATAACGAAGCTAATATAAATAAATTTATAAATTAAATTTAAAGTGAACCTCACCGCTGAAGATGATTTTGTTAGAAAAATAAGCATCTGCTTTTTATTGCTCCATAATCCCTTCAACGAACTCTCTTTACTGTGCGTGCTCCATACACTTTAATTTTTGAGCCGAATTGATTTTCCGGGACTCTGAGCAACACTCTCACAAATCGCTTCGAAGTCTTGTGTTGAATGACTTGTTGGAGGACAAGATCACTAATTGAAGCAATTGATCCAGATTCACCCAGATTTTTTTATTCATTTATTCATAGGTAACAAAGTTAAATCACTATTCCGACCATATTTTCTAAGATAATTGCGAACAGTAGTTGCTAAACATTCATTATTTTTAAAATATTGCCTAACAATGAAAACGCGGTATTGTTTCGTGTAGCACAAAATGTTTATAATCCTGAATTATCAGCTGTCGAGCTGCCTTTTTTTGGCCTTAACTTATCGCACAAATGGCGCAAAGTAAATTATCTGGTCTTGTCACACGAGATTGAATTGTGGGATGTGGACTTTGCAATCATAGTCCCGATAGTTGTGACAGCCAATGGCCTTATTACCAAGAGCTTCGGCCAACATCTAAAAAGGCTCTCGTTACGTGGTTGGGTCAAGGGCGACCCACAGAAAACAGTTCTTCTCAGTACGACATGCGCGACTCTCTCAGCAAGTCAAGCTTTTACAACATCTGTAGGAGAAGATGGAGTGGTACAACAATCTTAATTCGAAAACAATACCAACAATTTGATTCCTAGACGTAATAGTTTATGTATGCTATACCTTTTTTATCACCGCAGTGCTAATCCTCCTGGTTGTCCTCCACCCTGAAAAGAACGGAGTGGCGTTCTTACCAGATCAAATTACCGGGGTGGTTATCTTCTGGATCGATGGGGGCACCGGATCTCGTGAACGAACGCTCCAGAGCTACCCATTAATGCCACGCATATAGGCACATCTAGGAGGGACTGGCTGAGAAAAGAACAACCCTCTTAACCAGAGGAGAAGCAACTGTATAGAGGCTACCCCCCAAGGCCTCGCTGTGAACAGTTTTGCACACACGGCGGCAAGTGACCACATCTGTGCCATCGTTTTTCCGGAAATGATTAACAATCATACTTAGGTATTCGTAACATATACGGAAAAAATGGCTCCTTGTACTAAGGACCTTTTTGTAATTCCAATGTCTCTCAAAGACATCTCTGTCCTCAGGAGAGAATTGGTTTGTCTGAAAACGAATTGCCTTTTCTAATTAAGAAAGGCTCACAATTAAAACCTGTTTTGTCTGAGACCCATGGTCGGGCTCGAATGGTAATGAGAAGAAATTTAATCTATCAAAAGTGTGGGGAACCTTAATTTATATTTTTTTAATAATTATATGTAAATTTAAAACTTGAATTGGTTCAACTTTTAAATTTTCACTTTTAGAATTCTGTTATGTAAAAGTTATGTTAATTCATTAATTACGATTGTTTATTTGTAACACATCATTTCGGCCAAACAATATCTACTGTAAAACACAGGCCTCCCCCAAAGATCGCCCAAACAAGCTGTCTGTGTGTGCTTGCTCATTGGGGGGTTTTGCCATAATCGCAAGGCTAGGCAGGTGCGATCGCCACGCAGTTGAGTTGTTAATGTACTTACTACTCGAAGGACGCTGCTGCCCATCCTCCAGCTAATCTCTTAGTCGCCTTTTACGACACACACAGGACGAGATGGGTTAGTGCTATTCGTAGCCGGCACTACATGGCAAATTCGTAGCCGGCGCACGTCTCATCATATTTCCTTTCGTACAAAAAAGGAATACCTGTTCATTGCAAGAAATTGCAAAATCATAATTGTATTTAAAAAAATGTTTCAAATCCCTTAAGGCAGGATGTTGTGGTTGGTAGAAGACCATCCTTACGTTCATCATCATCATCATTTCGGCCAAATGAAGTCCCCTGCTGGTCACAGGCCTCCCCCAAAGATCACCACAACGACCGATATGGGTGTGTTGTGTGCTGATTGGGGTGTTTTGCTAGAATCGCCACGCTTGGCAGACGGGTTGGCGATCCCAGTTGAGCTGTTAATGTACTCGAAGGACGCTGCTGCCCATTCTCCGGCTAATCCCGTAGTCGACTTTTTCGACACCCATAGAATGAGATGGGGTGGTGGTATTCTGAGTCGTCACCACACGTGCCTTACGTTAAAATTACCTAAATGAAATGACTGACTCTTCAAACAACTTCCGGTTTAGTGATTATATTTAAATGCCTTTGCACATTTTCAATTCAATATTATGCACAAGGAATTAAAAAAGCAGTCATAATTAACCCAAAATTATAGCTTCGATGCAAAATTCCTTACGCTTATTGGCTGATAGTAAAATGACCTCGAACTGTTAAACGAATGTATCAGTCTTATAGGCCGGGAGCAGATGCCCAGTTGCAACCGATGTAGAGACTGCCCGGAGGAATCGGGACAGCATATATTATAGTAGGTAGTTATTGGAGACTATTTGTCAGAGCGATAGCTGTGTGTTCGACACACTAGCGTTCAGAATCGAATGTGTAATGATGATGATCAAAATATGAACGATTTGACACCACAATACTAAATTCGAATTTTGATTTGAATAAAGAATGAATCATGAAGTGGACAGTGATGGAGATAAAAGGTATGAAGTCATGGACGAGGTTGATTAAGATGAAGGATGACTTCGTCACACCGTGCCTCCTTTCTCCTTTTCCGCAGTACAGCTGCCGATCTTCGGGCCCTACGATTTAAGGCCTGTGGCCGGCCCGACTAGTACCAGGCCCGTGCCGACGAAAGCGTACCGCGCGCGCTTCTAATGAATTATGTATTATGTGATTTGCCAGACCGCATTGTCCCACTGTTGACGTTGCTGTTAGTTGACGGTGTTGCGTAAGCACGAAATTCCTCTTTCACCTCCTTGCCAACAGGTTGCATGCCGTTGGTTGCAGCGGCGTGCCATAGTGTAGGGCGCGTGCGCATACTGCGAGGCGGCGGCGCTGTGGCACCAGCAGCACAAGAATACTAGTTATGTGGAAACCAAATTGTAATTTAACGCTAACAAAATATTCGCTAAACTCAAAGAAAAACAAACACCCTTAGCACAATCTTTTTGCAATCATTTTCATTGTCACCATTTTTTATTTAATTATTTATTATTTATATCTGTCTATTCTCTGGCTCAACCCATACTTGCATTTGAGAACACCCACAGGATGAGATGGGGTGGGGCAATTCTTAGCCGGCACCATACGGTCTATCATTATCTATAGAACCATAGTACAGGCTTAGTTAACAAAGCTTGTGTATCCTTCATCACATAAATCAGAGTATACACTTAAATGTAGAAGCTTTTTTCAACAAAAATCTCATATTTACGATAATTTGCACGGGTGGTGCTGATGGCTATATGGCTTCTCAGCCATAAATAAACATTGTTGACAATTATATCCTTCTTTATTGATGAGATAAGTTAGAGTCGCTTCTTTAATATACATATATATTCTTTGACCTCATAAAACACAGAATAAGGTATGCCCCCCTGGTATGAATGGCTGAAAGAAGTGGATTACTTTGTCACTGGACTACACAAGGTGGGTGGATAAAAACATTAAATGCGTGTAGTTTTGCTAAAAATAGACAATCTCATCACTTCTAGTGAGTGTAACACGAGGTATACCATTTTTGTTGATTGGTCCGTCGCATAATACATACACATTTTTTTAAGTAAGCTATTCAATTACCTTTTTACGAATTTAAGTTACAAAACTATAATTATTTGTTTAAGCAAAAACTAATAACATTTGGTATATTGTAAATGTATTGGCCAAAGTGTATTTTGGTACCAACTACCAATAGCAATAAAGAAGACACCAATAAAAGCATTGCACAAGTAGATAATTTGTTACTATTGGCTGTGTAGTTTTCGGCAAACAATAGTCTAGTCTGGAGGGTCTTGTAAAAGGTAAATAAGAGTCTATCAAGAAAATGAACAGCAGCAGGAACAAAAATCTGCGATCACCAATCGTCCTGCCAAGCTTGATATTAATGGCAATGTCCGCTACGACCAATGATTACAGCGGTCTTTGAGAGGCTTATAGCAGTAGTGGACCTTTCCGCACTGATATCATATTATGACCAAATAAAAAGGTGTATATGTATTGGATAGTCGTTCCGGGTCTGGGTGTACTGTGTGTGAAATTTATGTCTGTAAACCCAAAAAAAAAAGGATACAGAATATTTCATATGGACCACTCCATATGAAATATTCTGTATCCTTTTGATTGATTTGATTTGATTTGTTGAAACGTATACGCCTTAGGGGTATACTCGTGCACCAGTGGGCGGCTCTAGTGTGATCATACGAGGACCTGGAGCCTCCCTTAGGGGCCGAAGATGACCGCTCCAGTGGTTTTAGCCGGTAGGAGTCCGGCATACCCCTTCGCCCTTCCCCGGGGTGAAGGAAGTTCATGAAGAATTTCCACTGGGCACCAATAAAAAAAAAAAAAAGGGGTATACTCGTATATTTGTTTTGACGCCCACCACTCAATATTTTGCTGAAGAATAACTCATATTGAGAGTACGTTAACTATTACGGTAGCCAGTAAGGGGAAGAAAATTACCGAGATTCTTAGATGCTGAGGATTAAAAAGACAGGTTACATCTTACATATATTGCTTTCATTACGCATATTCTGTCACTTCAAGCTGATTACGCGGCCACCACACTTTGTTTTATTTTTATTCATTAGTCTATTAAATTTTACTTTATTTTACTATTTGTCATTATCATATCAGCGAAATAACGTCCACTGCTGAACAAAGCCACCCCCATCAACGACCGATTACATGCCGTGTCGTTATTTTGGGGAGAATTTGCCAGTACTCACCGCGCTTGGCAGGCGAGTTATTGAGCGCAGAATGGCAGCTGTTTCACAATAGGGACACTGCTGCCCATCCCTCTGGCTTAGTGTCCCT
This sequence comes from Diloba caeruleocephala, assembly GCA_947459985.1. NCBI lineage: Eukaryota > Metazoa > Arthropoda > Insecta > Lepidoptera > Noctuidae > Diloba > Diloba caeruleocephala. The sequence continues at coordinate 7,897,171 of OX381617.1, read as the reverse complement.
TAGTCACCTTTTACGAAATCCATGGTAGGACATGGAGGGATTACATTTTCTTAATCCAACACCACATGGACATACTAGGACTATATTCGTATATATGTATTTTTATCTATAGGCCTCAGTCGCCTGATCATAAAAATTAAGTAATATGAAAATGAATTCAACCTTCAGTACCATTTCTTAAAAAAAAAAAATTTGAATTAAAACGTGCCCCACTCTAGGATTTCTCCTATGTCGTGAGTGCGTTTACAGACATGAATTCCACACACAATACAACCAGACCCGAAACAACTACCTGCGGATCATACAAATATTTGTTCCGTGCGGGAATCGTACCCACGACCCGGAGCGCAGCAGCCGACTGTATCAGCCACTGCACCAACCGTGCCATCAGTGTCCCTGACTTTTTTTTTTGTAGGGACAAGCCCGCCACACATTCCCAACCACTGCAACTCCTGTAAGCCAGGATCTACAATGGCGACCACCGAAAAGAACACCGATCAATGAAGCTCGGTGTGTCCCAGAGAAATGAATAACTGTCTTGGAACCCGCACCGAAATTAATCAGAAAAGAAAAAGGAGGAGTAGGAAAGAATATACGTTCCACTTCCCTCCGTAGCAAGCAGGAGACAGAGAAAAACGATAGGCCATAGGCACAATAAATGGGAGTTTACAACAGGGTTAAGCCCAGTTGCCAAGCACCACGGGTACATTTTTTTTTATTTACGGGTCCTATGTTGTGAGCTATTGTGACTGATTCCAATAGTAGGTATGGCAAAAACACTTGAACGCACGGAAATTCGTCCTAGTCGCAACAAGGTCTGTATAGTAAACAACCCCGGATGTAACTTGCATGCTGTCAAACATAATATTGCGTTCATCTTGCCAAAGAATACACTCCCACAGGATATGATGTGCAGACTGTTCATATTCACAGTCCGGTGTTGAACATTTGCAGAATGGTGAGGTAACAAGCTTGAAGCTAAATAATTTACTCTTAAAGTTACCATGACCGGTGAGAAATTGAGCCACGCAATGATCAACTTCCAACCATGCACTTGCCAGCCGCTCACGAATGGATGGAAAGTACTGGTATAGGTGACGGCCCTTAATAGACGTGTCCCACCTGCATTGCCATTCGGCCAAGAGTTCCTCCCAAACACCAGTCTGTGGTTTAAACAATCTGCAGATCCTAACACGATCGCGTTGTAGCAGAAATTCCGCGTCCATGTTTTCTCTAGTTGAGTAGTACATTGCAGCACGTCGCTGTATCTCAAGATCGACTGGCAAAACACCTGCTAGCACAGGCAGAGCTTCAGTACTTACTGTCCTATATGCCTTGCACAAGAATATCAACGCTAAGCGCTGGCTTTGGAGCAGTTTACGTCTTGCCGCACCGATAGTAGCCCTATCGGCCCAAACAGGTGAACCATAGCAAATACAACCTAAGTAGGTAGCGCTGTAAATAGTTTTCAAAGTATAAAATGAAAGACCCCATGTAGCTGTTGATATCCTTGTCAGGGCATAAAAGTTCCTTTTAGCTTTTTCACCTACAGATTTTATGTGTTCAACGAATGAAAAATTTCTCTCCAATACAAGACCAAGGTAGCACACGGACTCCTTTCTTTTTACGGTAACATTATTGAATTTAATGCTCGGTGATGTCTTAAGATTGCCTTTTAAAATTAGTTGAAAGGTTTTTTGTGGTGCAAACATTAAGCGGTTTCGTTCGCCCCAACTAGAGATTAAACGTAAACAAGTATCCGCCAACTTTTCAAGGCTCGCCCTTGTACTTGCCTGAATAAGCAGAAGGCCGTCGTCTGCGTAACCAGTCAATGAACAGCCGGACGGTAGTGGAATCGCCAGAAAATCATCGAAACCCATGTTCCATAGATAAGGACTAATAACGGATCCTTGAGGACATCCCATCGTGAGTTCCTTCGACACAGCGTGATGACCAAGTTTAAGTTTTGCAGATCCGTGTGCAAAATATGAGTAAACGAGAGTGTAGATGTTTCTGAAGCAACCGCGGGCTTTCATTTTAAGTAGTAGCATTGGCCACCACGCGTTGTCGAAGGCACCAGAGATATCAAGGAAGATGCCTATCACGTACTTATGTTCAGATGAATTTACTACTTTCCTGACAGAGATTGCCGCGTCAATAGTAGATTTTCCTATTGTGAAGCCGAATTGGTTATTATGAAATTTCGGTCCATCTGGCAGCAAACGTGGAACTATAAGGCGCTCGAGAAGTTTCCCTAAAGATGGTAGTAAAGTTATAGGCCGGTATGATTTAGGATCATCCGGGGGGTTGTCACCACTTTTTGGTATTATGCGTATAAAACCGGAACGCCATATACGAGGGAAAATGCCTTCAGCAATGCAGCGATTAAAAACGGTCAGTATAGATTCACCCGATATTTTACAAGCTTCTTTAATCATTCTATTCGATATTTTATCTTCTCCAGATGCTTTATTAAGTGGTAGTTTATTGACAACGTTTATGAATTCGTCAGTAGATAGTAGGTCAGACGCTGGGGATTCCGGCGGCTCAGCAGCCCATGATCTGATCTGTTGATGATACTCGTTATCATTTCCAGGTAGATCATCAGGTATAAGAGTATTGAGAAGAGCCTCCGTGGTCTCCTCAATACCAGTGGTATGCACGTTATTAATTTTAATATTTTGGATATAAGCAAGATCGACTGATCTATTGGCTTTAAACTCGTGGTACAGAGGAGACCACGGACCCTCCCTATCTAGTGTTTGCACTACCTTCTGTAACAGATTTCCCTTCGATTTTGCCACCGCGGCTCTATAACTAGATCTAGCAATTCTGAATTTATTTAATGTATCAATAAATATATCTCCCGTGATTTGCTGTTTTTTAAGCTTGTTTAGTTTTTTGCGCGCTCTGCGAAAACGTTTACGTTGTTCAGTTAAATAGCTATTCCACCAATCACATCTACGAGTGTTGGTTATTGATCCGCGACCTACAGCAACATCAGCACAGTATGTAAATGTGTCTGACATGATTTTAGCACTATCTTCTGCTGACAACCCATCGCGAGTGAAGTCTTTGGCATGAGATGCAAAAAGTGAGCTAAAGAAATCCCAGTTCGCCCCTTTAGATTTGTATCTAAAATTTGATCCAATATTTTGATAACTTTGTGTCAATCTAGGTACAAATTCGTACACGATCAGGCGGTGATCACTACACGACGCGTCCGGAAGGACGCGCCACCTGTCCAAGCGAACGTCTGCACTAGATAGTGTGACGTCAATAGAAGACTCGCCCATTTGGCTGCAAAAAGTAGGTGGTGCGTCAGGGGTATTGTGTATTGATAGGTTCATCTCAGCGATGAAATCCTCGACAGCACAACGTCGTTCAAAATCAGTGGACCGTACTTTGCCATACCAGAGTGATGATGACGCGTTAACGTCGGCGCCAATGATTATTTTGCGGCCTGCAAGCGACCGCATAACGTGGCGAAGATTATGTATATGAGGGGCAACAGGGTCTGAATATTGAAAATAACAGCTCACAACGTAAACTTTATAAAGTGCCGTTGAAACCTCCGCGACAGCACAGTGTGGCGTCATAAGATATTGTAACGATGTCACTGAAAAACTAGTAGAACGCGAAACGTAAATTCCAGCTCGTGCCCTGCCATCTAGTTGTACTACTTTTTGACGTAAGCTTGCATTTTGATATTGTTCTTGAATAAGGACAATGTCTAAATTATAATCTAAAATTAATTTATCTAACTCCGACGTGGCCACCCTATCGTTATGAAGGTTTAATTGTGCAACGGTAAGATTATTTACTGTGTAAGCCATCCTTAGTAGTTAGTATTTAGGATTAACTGTTCGAGCTTGAGCTTATAGGTAGGACAATCCTGTGACCCGCAACGATGGTCGCACGGTTTTTTAAAGCGTTTACACGCCACGCATATTGGTGAATGCTCCAAATTGTCCTTATGAGGGCACTCCATCGTTTCATGTGCCTCGGCACAGTTAGCACAGGTAGGTGTTTTATTAACGCAATGTTTTCTAACGTGGCCGAAATATTGGCAATGTAAGCAGCGGACTACTTCGACATCATCGATAAAACGACAAGTGGCCCAATCAATAAATAATTTATCCTTGGTAGTGACCAAGTGTTTACGCACTTCGGATTCAATTTCTATGCCTATCCATTTCCGCCCGTTTTCTAAGGAACGCCTGCGAGTGATTTTAGTAGATTTGATAAAATCATCCTCTGCAACTGACAACTCGTCTTTAATATTTTGCCGGTATAACGCGGTCAGAAAAGCGCGGTCTTCCATTGAAGAAGGGACGTCCTTAACTAAGATTCGTGGTTTGCGACCTTTTGGCTTTTCAAGCCGTAAGCCAGCGGATCTAATAGCGTCGACCGATTGAAGCTTTGCGAGTTGTTTCTCATTCGCGACGCGTAATACAACACCAGACTTCGCTGTTTTTTTAACGCCTACGATTTGAAAACCATCGTCGCTAGGATTAATAGCTTTCATTAAGGCCTGTTTTGTAGCGGACGATGACGCATAATCAGCTGATCGCTCCGCGGTTGGATATGCCACTACGCAGGGAAGCGGAACGCGCGACTCAATCGGCGGAGCAACTTTCGCTAAACGGAGTTTTAATGAATCGGCATATGATACCTTATTTACTTGCTGACTGTTATTGACACATGTATTCGATTTAATTTTGTCTAATTCACGTTCCGTGTTCGCTAACTTCGTTTCATTGCAAGACGATTTAATTGCTAACAAAGATACGATGGCCGTTACGCGCTGAGTTATATCCATAATCGCGGACTTATTCGCTATATTAATGCGTGACCCCTGATCGTTAACAAGGTCGTTAATTTTTGACAGATATGCTGATGCCTCAGACACTAGTTCGCAATAGTCAGCATTGCTCGCGTCGCTAACATTTAAAATTGACGAGGTCTTCCCAATAGAATCCGACTTTTGCAACCGCTTGGACCTATCCTCGGGTGAAATATGCGATGGAGATATTTCGCTAAATAACCGTTTTGAATTCGCGGAGGTTGGGGACCTGTTAGTGACATTACTTCTACGAAAAATATCCCCGCCACGGTCAGGCGGGTCATCATTATTTGACGACATATTTATAATATCAAAAGTCTGTTTTAATTGATGACAAAGTAAATAGACAAGTTTAACGCGGCAAAGAACGACAAACAGATAACGGGCGCACTAATTATTTCGCAATACCTTCAGTAGTAACAAAAATAAATGTACTTACCGAGAGATAATTTCGTTTATTTAGCACAATAAAATTATATTGGAACGTTAAAAACTTACGCAACGAACACTAAACACAATAGTACACAACCAGAAAACAACTCACGAGCCGGGAATCGATCGCAAAATAGTATAATCGTAATTATAACGAGCAGCGAATTAAGACTCGCACTGTACCGTACGGCTGCGGAGGGAAGAGTGAGAGAGAGTGTCCCTGACTATGACATGTCAATGCACTTTTATTTCACCGAAATTAAGACGAAGACTAACAAGATAAGAAACTGAAATCATTACAGTTTTAATGACCCGTAAAAATACATTTGAATTTCTACTAGTAACTAGTTCTACCTTTAAGCCGCCTTAATTTAATTCGCATCATTGATTTTAAGTTATTCGTAACGAAATTAAGCAATGGGTCTCAATCCAGTTTTTTGTTTTGTGAAGTATTTTGTTTTTACCAGTCACGAATCTAATTTGGAGTAAGAGAGAGTAAATTGTAAGAATTTATTATTTGACCCGTCTCACTTACTTTTAAAGTCAATTTAAGGATAATGGCATACTCTTGTTACTAAGTAAGTCTGTATTTTTGATGTGTTTATACAAGGTGACAGTCTACAAGCCCAGGTATTTGGAAGGCGTTATTCGAATGTAGATAAAATATTTTTATTTTATTTATTTATTTATTTATACAGACATTATATTGCTTACAGCTAAATCCATCCGCAATACAGTTACAATAATTTTTTTTTAAATATATCAAATAAAATCATTAAAAAAAATATATTTAAAAACTTCATAGTTATGTTATACTGGTGCCAATAGTCAACGTCTCAATATACCGCCCTGCTGAAGTTATGAATTTGGTTTCGGTGCATGAAAATAAATCTATTGTTAAGTCATACGCCAAGATTTCGTTAATACAACGAAGTGCGCGGGGCAGAGGCGCGAACCGAGCCAGGTTGGTGCGTGCGGGATGTTTTGTTTTCGATCTGTGGGTGTTACCACGGCGCCCATATCCCACACGCCTGAGCCCCTATCGTCTTTACATGGTGGGGCAGCACAGTGCACAGCTTCGCGGGAATTTTTCCCCGAAGCCTCGCTTTACAATCCCCCATGATATGCTTGGGGGGTAGCCAGTTAACAGTCACCTCCCCTTTGCTAGGTGCTTTAAAGCCATCCCCTTTGAGATGTGCCTAAAGGCGTGGCATCAATGGATAGCTCTGAAAAAAGATCTGAAAGATTATTCGCTTTCCTGGAGCCTCCCTTCTGTGCCGTAGATGACCACTCCGGTGGTTTTAGCCGGTAGGAGTCCGGAATACCCTATCGCCATTTCCCGGGGTGGTGTGTAGTTATTAAATAAAGAAACTGTATTTTAGAATAATTTTCGTTTTATTATATCCAACAGAGACCACACATTACAAAGAGTTAAATTCAACATCAGACAATATAAAGAGACAGTGTTGCCACCCTTTTAACAGAATAACTAATAAATGTTTTATGTTGGCACTATCATTCTAACATGGAGGAAGTACAAGAAGTATTTCCACCTGATCAATATAATGAAAAAGGTTTACGTATGTCAGAGACTTCTTTGATCTATTCATACAAATAAATAAAATTGAAGAGTCTGTTTGTAATGTCAAAATAATAGTTTTTTTACTAAATGCATATGAAAGTATATACGGTACCTACAACAACAAAACATTTTTTTTATCTGTCTGTCTGTCTGTCGGTCTGTGGTGCTAGATTCTTAATCCGGACACCACACGGATATGTACCCACTTGGTTACATTATATTCATACGTGTTGAGTTACTTTCGTAATAATCTTTATTTTTTATCATACGCTTATTTTTTATAGTTTAAAATATATCTGTAATGCGATTTCATCGATAATTAGAAGACAATTAGATTGCTGCCGACTAATACCATGTTCCTTTATCAATGTGTCTTCAATGGCTCTTTTGTTACAACATTGCTATCGTTGTCAGTGATTTTCCAAGCCCCATATGCCGTGTGGTGCCGGCTCAGAATACCACCACCCCATCTCCTCCCATGGGTGTCGTAAAAGTCGACTAAGGGATTAGCTGGAGGATGGGCAGCAGCGTCCTTCAAGTACATTAACAACTCAACTGCGATCGCCAACCCGTCTGCCAAGCGAGGCGATTATGGCAAAACCCCCCAATGAGCCCACAACACACCCATATCGGTCGTTGTGGTGATCTTTGGGGGAGGCCTGTGTCCAGCAGTGGACTTCATTCGGCCGAAATAATAAAAAAAAAATAAATAATAATAATATGTTACAGTATATGTAAACTCTATTAGCTTGGATTTAAGTTGGTTCTAATATTGTGATCTTACATTTGACCAAGGATTAGTTGGCTTAATATTGGAAAAACATACTAGGACATCAGTAAGTTTAAAATCGTTCCAAATTAAAAATCAAACATTGTATCTTTATTATTAAAATTTATTTAGCTAACCTATATTTTACATTTATTATAAACCTTGCGGATTTGATTGCAAATGAAATATTATATTCTTGATTTATGGCAAGCTCCTATTCTGATAGTATAACTTGCTAAATTGTTTGACCGACATCGAACAATAATATCTGGGCGATACGAAGGATGAAAAGTTTAATACCGTCATCAAAGACAATGGAATATTCGAGGAAAGACGGTGTAAATGTTTTAAATGAGAACAATGTTATCAGGTTTCTTGTCTAACGCTTGATTTATAGAGAAGGAGAATACTCGTATTCTTTAATTAACGAGCATAAAACCTAACAATGGGAACAAGCAAGTACTCATTCCTTTCGAAAGTGTTGCTTTCATCTGTGTTAGTCGTCTGCCAGCTTTCCGTTCTAGCTTCTATTCTCCTCTGTGAACCATGTTCATTACTACTCACAGCCACTAACAGACCCTTCACTGCACTGTTAAAGACAGGAACAGTAGTCAGTAGTAGCAGATATTTACTAGCCAGTATTCCGCATTAAATACCTATAAGTTTAGAACGATATAATTACATAAGCCCATTACTGTCCCAATGAGAAAAGTAAGGGCTTAGTCCACCACGCTGGCTTAGTGTAGGTTGGCGGACTATGGTGGAGATGGATGCGCAGGTGTATCACCAGACACGCTCCCTCCACTAGTGCGGTGAAGGCGTGCCTTCGGGGGCGCTCGAAAGTTTGAGGCGTCAGGCTCGGCGCCGTGCACTCGAGCTATGGCGCGTCACATTCCACCTGACGCAGGTATTCACCGGACACGGTTGTTTCGGTGCGTACTTGCACAGGATAGGACGCGAGGTCACGGCACAGTGCCAACACTGTGGAGACGATCAGGATATCGCACAGCACACACTCGGAGAGTGCCCTGCGTGGACTGCCGAGCGGCGGATCCTGGTCGATCGGATCGGGCAAGATATTTCTTTGCCAGCAGAAATGTCGGCTATGCTGGCAGAACATGAAAATTGGAGTGCTGTGTTCTCCTTCTGTGAGAGCGTAATGCTCCAGAAGGAGGTTGCAGAGCAGGATCGGGAGAGGGCCGGTCCCGCTCTGAGGAGGAGGACACGGAGCCGGGTTAACAACCGCCGCAGCGCCCGTGTCCAACACGCCAGAGCTCCCAAGCGTCTTTATAGGGCAGGGGGCCTTGGGGGTCTCCAGCGCGCTTATTGGGAAATCTGCGTGCTCATACCGAGCGACCCCCAGGAAGACAGCGGTTGCATGTGGTCACGTACCGCTGTGTGCGTACAGCGCCCAGTGAGGCCTCGGGGGAATCTTTTACAATCCCCTCGAGAGATGCCTGGGGGGGTGGCCTCTTTACATTCGCCTACCCTCCGCTAGAGGGGATGACCACTTTACAGTCATCCCCTCCGAGATGTGCCTAAAGGCGTGGCACCAACGGGTGGCTCTAGATGGAGATTATTCGAGTTCCTGGAGCCTCTCTTCAGTGCCGACGATGATCACTCCGGTGGTTAAAGCCGGTAGGAGTCCGGCATGCCCCTTCGCCCTTTCCGGGGAAGTACATGAGGTATTTCCATCGGATCAATAATATAAAAATTAAAATATAGGTTGGATTAGTCATCACAACATGAGAACATTTTGGAGCCCTCTCAGATGTGCAGGTTTCCTCACGCTGTTTTCCTTCACCGTTAAAGCAAGTAAAATTCAAATTCACTATATAATCACAAATAACTCTCAGTATTATCAACATCTTTATTAAATCATAAAGCTTGATAGTTTTTAGATTTAAAACCAAAACTTTGAATATAACTTAGATCCCAAATATTTCTAATTTAATCCCATTACTGTTAAACAATCAACATTGATACGCATCACTGCGTCCAAACAGACCCTGAATTATTCCAGCACTCTCGGATTAGATATTGGATTCAGGTAAAACTTATCGAATTATGAAAATTCCCGCGTGACTGTTGTTCGGCCAAGCGCGATGTGATTTCACACGGACCAACTTCCAACTGCCAAGAATCCAGAACTTTCCTTTCGAAATGACCGACATTTTGTTCGTGACGTCATTACAATGTCACAACAGGCGGTCAAACTTATGGGGTTAGGGACCGCTCGTCACACCGTTATAAGGATACAGTTGTATGGGGAAGAAAGACGTGGAGAAAGGACATTGGAATTTAATTTTTATTATTTATGCTTGTCTAGAAAATTTCACATATTGATATACAAATTATGGGTTAGAACAAAATAAAATGACCAAACATTAAAACATCAATGATTCAGACATAGAAATTAACATATCGCTTATAATCGCGAATATATGCAGATTAATAATAGAAACATGAATGGAATAAAACATAGAAACATAATATAATATTTATTTTTTGTTATTAAAACATTGATAAATAAATACCCCGCAAAGCCTTTAGTAATCGACACTTAGTTGCTATAAGAGTCAATAGCGCCAACACACACATAATCCGCCCATACTGTATCACTGATGGGCAGGGGCATTTTCACACGATGAGAGAGGTTAGGTCTTAGTCCACCACGCTAGTCTAGTGTAAGTTGGCGGACTACACACCATTGAAAATATTTTGGAGCCCTCTCAGGTGTACAGGTTTCCTCACGATGTTTTTTTTTCTTTACTGTTGACGGAAATGATAATCAAATTCTGATCCGCACATGAATCCAAAAAGTTAGAAGTGCGGGCCGGTATCGAACTCTGACTCTCTTTTATGGAAGGCAAGCGTTCAACCACTAGGCTATCACTGCTTATTATGAAAATAATAAACCTAAATAAGGAAGATATAACGCTATAATAGAATATAAATGTCGTTGTGGGCCAAAGGGTTACGGAGTTGCGGGTTCAAAATGTCGTTGTGGGCCAAAGGGTTACGGAGTTGCAGGTTCAAGATCAATGTAAATTTCACATGTCATATAAAAAAGTTTTCTTAGGGTTTCTAATAATTTAACGGCGGTTGAAAACATTGAGAGGAGGACCGAATTGGCTGACATACTAACACGCAGTGAGCAAGCAATGACGGCACGGTTGGTGCAGTGGCTGATACAGTCGGCTGCTGCGCACCGGGCCGTGGGTTCGATTCCCGCACGGAACAAATATTTGTACCATCTGCAGGTAGTTGTTCGGGATATGGGTGGTATTGTGTGTGGAAGTTGTGTTTGTAAACGCACCCACGACACAGGAGAAATACTAGTTCGGGGCAAACTTTTTAAAAAGAAAGTTCGCCACAACGACCTATATGGGTGTGTTGTGTGCTCACTGTGGAGTCCTGCCATAATCGCAATGCTTGGCAGGCTGATTGGCGATCGCAGTTGCGATGTAGATGCCCACGCTCCGGCTAACACCATAGTCATCTTTTCCGACAGCCCCGGGGTAAGATCGGTTGGTGCTATTCTTAGCCAGCACTACACAGCATATTATGCGACATATTTTCATGTACACTTCATAATAATTTAGGTATAGCAGAGCGCGTGCCTGGCATCTGTATATGCCCCTGGTGTTTCTGATTTATAATAATAATCCGAATATTAGTGTCCCATTACATTTTAGATTAAAATTCTCTAAAGGGCTTCTGCGTGTTGGACCCATGTTCCCGCGTAAGCCTATCAAAAGACCGGGTTCCCCCTTACAGGGGATATAAACCCGTGTAATAGAGAAAGATCCGAATATTGTCATTATTTCCCACACAAATTTCTTGCAGTATTTTCAATCAGGTTTCTCGTTAACTCAGCCTACATTATAGTACACTTACCCACTGTTTTCTTGTTTCGATAAAAAAGCAAGAATTCATACGAGAATAGGAAAATTGGAACAAAAGTTACTACCATGTTTTCGCTCTGGCAATACCAACTGCATTATGCGAGTTAGTTATCACTTGTAATTCCACATCAGACCACTCTCGCACTTTTATAACTTTCCCGAGCCGTTTTTGTGTCGAAATTACTCAACGTATTTACTTTTCGTGTCGTATTTTTGGTAGTATTGGGATACGTTTTTATTTATTTTATTTGTTTATTTCTCACCACAGTAAAAGTTACAGTATTATTCAAATTTACTGTGGGAGACTGGTGCCTAAACTAGGCTGACGCCTGTATCTCAAGTCACCAGGCCTTCCACCCTAGAAGTCCAATTTTGCTCTTTCATGAACGATTTTTTTCCATTTGCTTGTACTTCGTGTATTTGATTCCATCAAGTTGTTTCCTCTTGTTAAAGTTCTGTTGAATACTCTCCAATAGATTGATATAAGTTTATCAGGTTTATTTATAACCCGATGCTGTTGATTTTGCCCTTTATAATCCGGTTATCGTCTTGCATCTAAAGATTTAAATCTCTTTGCTTGCATCCCATGAATGCGCATTTTTGCTGCAGACACCATCTTGATAACAATAAACTCGTTGTTCTAATAGAATGTGTATATTATGATAAGATAAGATAAAAAATATTTTTATTCATGTAAACCATATACAGGCACTTATGAATCGTCGAGACTTTAATTGCCGCGTTCCAAGATGTGGATTTCCTATGGAGAAGAACGGGCAAAAAACTCCATGGTTACTCTTTTTAAATCATATTAAACGTTACAATATTTTATGAGCACATTGTTGTAAAAATCAAGGTTATGTGAAAACAATGTAGGAGAAACGAGTCTAAACTTCTTAAAAAGTCTACAAAACACGCCTGAATGTATTTTTTTTTTAAGTTTTGATTTCGTTATCATGGCAGCATTTGGCTGACCAGTCCCAACAGACGACACCCGTTCACGAGCATGACGCATGCATCAGCGTCGCTTAGCTCAACCATATTGCAGGGAAACTTAGTGACCCAATACACGACGACACCATCAGCAGAACACTTGAGCGAGCATGACATACCTAAACTGCCAGACATCTATCACGTCAATAAAACAAAATACAAAAACAACCCACATGGTTCTCGCACTGCCAGTACAGTAACAAATCAAAATAAATTGAATATTTAAAAATAAACAAGTCATTAAAGTAATTTAAAAAATATAGAATAATTGAATGTCATTATATGAAATAATAGAATAGATTAATCAAATGTCATTATATGAATTAATATAATCCATTATAGGTAATATTGACATAACTTAAATGTCAACATAAAAAAAATGGCAATTGTATTTGATAAATACATAAACCAAGAATGTCAGTATAAGCCTATGAAAATTAAAGCAGCTCAATCCCAAGCATTTTTGTCGTCCACATACTCTGTAACTTTATAGAAACCCTTTCTACACAGCTTCTGCTTTATAATGGACTTGAATTTATTAAGACTTAATTTTTGAATATGACTTGGGATTTTATTGTAAAAACGCACAGATTGACATGTAAATGATTTGGTTATCTTCTGGAGCCTAGTGGCAGGAACAACCAGTTTATGTTTGTTCCTGGTATTAATACTATGGATATCACTGTTTTTCACAAAGAGATTAATATTTTTATGTACATACAAAACATTTTCATGAATGTACTGAGATGGGAACGTCATTATATTAATCTCCTTAAATTTCTCCCTCAGTGAATATTTCGGGCTTAACTTATAGATTGACCGAATGGCTCGTTTTTGTAGCACAAAAATAGTTTGAATGTCGGCAGCATTCACCCACAACAGAATACCGTACGACATTACACTATGAAAATAACTAAAATATACTAGTCGGGCGGTTTCTATGTCTGTTAAATTACGAATTTTCATAACCGCGTATGCTGCAGAACCAAGCCTTTTCGACAATTTAAGTATGTGTGGGCCCCACTGTAGCTTAGAATCTAAAGTGATACCTAAAAACAGTGCTGTGTCCACAAGATCCAACTACGCACCATTCATTAGCACACTGGTTTTTACAATTCTAACATTGGGTGTAGTAAATTTAATGCACTTCGTTTTTTTCTCGTTTAAGAGTAAGTTGTTAACATTAAACGAGTGGACCACTCTGGAGATAGCGCTATTTACATCGTCAGTAGCCAGATGTTGGCGTTTGAGTTTGAATAAAAGTGAAGTGTCATCTGCAAACAACACTATCTCGTGATTGTCCCTTACGATACAAGGTAGGTCATTTATATAAATAAGAAACAAAAATGGACCAAGAATTGAGCCCTGCGGAACTCCCGTTGTGACCACAGTAACAGACCCAGGACAGGACAGGCAGACCCAGGAGACCTCTTACCGTTAACATCAACTTTCTGAATCCTATTACTCAAATATGAGACAAGAAGATCCAGTGCAGAGTCTTTTACACCATAGTGAAGTAATTTACTGATCAATATTTCGTGAAGAACACAATCAAATGCCATAGACAAATCACAAAAGATGCCCAGGGCATCGTGTGAATCCTCCCAAGCACCGAAAATGTGTCCTAAAAGTTCAACACCAGTTCAGTTGTTGAACGACCCTTGGTGAACCCAAACTGTTTGCAATGCAGTAACTGATACTTATTAAAATGCCTTTGCATTTGATCCAAAATAAGCTTTTCGTATATTTTGCTAAATGTAGGTAGCACCGAAATAGGTCTAAAATTAGTAGGGTCAGTTGTGCTACCTGATTTAAATAAAGGAATTATCTTACTATTTTTCATAAGATCAGGAAATTTCCCACAGTCAATTTATTAAAAATTACGGCCAATTGAGATGCAACAATATCAATGATAGATTTGACCACGCTGACAGAATTTCCCCAAAAGTCTGTCGATTTTTTTACATTCAGAGTGTTAAAGGTTCTTATGATATCTCTACAGTTAACATGATTGAATTTGAATGCATGATTGCAAGTGCTAACATTATTTTTGAGTAAAGTTTCTGCAACAGTGGGGGAAGAGTTCAAACATTTAGTAGTTGAAACGGGAATGTCGGTGAAAAAATTCTCAAAAGCGGTAGCAACTTGGATATCTGAATTAATAATTTTGTCATTAATAGTTAAGCTATAGTCACCGCCCCGGGTATTAACTTTTCCAGTTTCACTACCAATAATATTCCAAGTCATTTTAATAATATTATTACTATTTTTTATTTTGGAACTCAAATAATTGGATTTCGCTATACAACAAATTCTTTGATAAAATGGCTTTGATATACCCAATAATTTAATCAATTATTTTATAATTTTCATTGCTTGTTTTTATATGTATGCATGAACTCTCATTCTTGAAATACCTTCCTAGATACTTTTATAATTCCACTAGCTGGCTCGGTAGTTGTTCTGCTCTTTACGGTAGGTGGTACCACCTATACAAAGAAAGAAATAGCTAGCATAGGTATGAACAATCCACAAAAAAAGTATGAATAATTGAATATGACTGAGGTCAACTCGTTTAGAATTTACACGATCACTAACAGACACACCAACGATTATATGTGTATATAAAAATATACCAAGATGCTGCATAGGTCAATTTATTAGCCACTAAGCCATATCGTAATAAGATACTTCTGTAAATAATTGCAACTTTATCTTTCTTACCTTTTCTCTGTTTCTAAATAATAGATTCATGCCTATTCCGGAGCATAGGGGTTGCCTCCTTAAAAATAATATCTATCTTCCTAAAGTGTTAATATGTAATAGGTTTATAATCGTCCTCTAGAAGACCACACCTAGGTTCCATATTTGACTTAAAACTAGTTTAAAACAATAAAATTCTTGAAGCTATTAGTATTTATCCAGCTTTGAGTTTCTGTAATTTCAAATATCATTCACCCTATAAGAAGATAAATAAGAAGATATTTATTTGCCTTTTAAATTAAGTCTAAATTTTTTTTTTATGTTAATACAAAATAGTCTCTTAGTCGGCATATATTATTTACACAGGCAGCGCAAAGCATGCTCAACTGCTGGTATTCTGTCCAAGTCATATATACTAATTGTGTTTTGTTTATTAGTTTTCTTGCACTCTAACAAAAACTTTATAATCTCGTAGAAGATTAAAACTAATGTGTATTTCCAATGTGAAAATAAAGTGACAAACAGTAGTAAACCAGTCTTTGATTAACACAACACTTGAACGAACACGATACCTTTCAAATCCTTTATTTATAAATACATTATTCTCTTTTTTAATCCAAAATAAAGACGAAACATTTCGCCAAATAGCAAAAATGATTTTTGAGTATTTTGCCTAATTTACATTTCTATGTGGCAAATCAATGGAAAACATTGTTCGACAAAAGATATTTATCATTCCCACCAAATTGGGGGAAATATCGTTGGAAGCAAAAACAAAAACTTATACTTATTTATAGATCCAAAACGCAACTGCCCTTTTGAACATTTAGATTTAGAATGGCATAAGCCTCTCAGGCTAACAATACTAAGGCTGTATACGGAATATAAGGCAAGCTAGATATGGTAGCACATATCTTCCTCTGTAATATAGTATTTCAAATTATTGATTTCGTTCCAACTGAAATGACGCTACTTCAAAATCACATATTTTAATATGTTAAAAGATACGGTTTTGGTAAATCTAAATCAAATCTATATATGAAATTCCGAGACCAATTCACCAACGAGACACATTATTTGTCTGGAAGATATTTTAAAATGAAATATTAATAGCGATTATTGCGCAGTAAGGTGTATTGTACTTGAACTGATGAAGTGCAACAGGGGCTTACGTTCCAGCGATTAGATCGTGTCTTTGTGTTAATGTATACCTATATACAGCCGAGTTAAATAAAGTCTTCCGTGATAATCCAGAATAATGACACGATTAGTAATTTAAAGTTAAAAGACCAGTTTTTGACATGTTAATGTACACAATTATTTACAGCTTGATGGCCATATTGCCCTTTATTTTAGTATAATTTAGCATCTTCTACGTTTTGTGAATGTGAGAACTTCGTTGACTCGTACCTGTGCGTTAATAATTATAAATTTCTGATTGTGTATTACAGAAGCAATAGAGTGTTTATTATTGTGAATATGTATTTCACGTATAGTCCACTTTGTTTCCACATAGCTGACGTGTTAAATTGTAATATCACTTTTTTTTAAAGAGTGTCTATAGAGTTTCTTGCCGGCTTCTTCTCCATAAGATCAACTTTTCCGAACCGTGCACCTTAACTTTCGACTTTTCTTAAGTGCCTATTACGGCCTATATGAAATAAAAACTTTGACTTTGACTTTAACCAATAAGATGCGTAAATTTTTAACGGCCGCGTGAACCTGATTTGTAAACGTGTTTCTATGATGGGATAATTATGTGAAATATAAGTGCACATAGATTTTTTATCTATGAATTCGAGGCATACGTTTTAATTTTTTCACTGTTCGTTATTTGTAGGGTTGTATGCCTAACTTAAGTCGCGTGCTTGTACAAAAATAAATAGATTTTTTTCCTAAATTTGTTTGACCAGTAAATAGAAGCCAGTAAAGTGACTTGATTTACTGAACAATGTTTCCAAGATAAATAATAGCTAGTATTACTTGAATTCTTACTAAGTCTTGGTAAATTAGCTTTCCTGCAGCACAAGTTATTACTTACAAATTTGCTATAGATGTCACTTTTCTTATTTTTGGGTATCACTTGGAGTTCTGACAGGCAAAATAAACTAATTAGGATGGAAAATATTTCTATTGTAGTTGTGTCTTTATGTAATATTGTATTCTCATGTTACAGTGTCAACAATATCTTCGAACTGTGGATAGTGAATTCGTTATTTATTTATGCATTCTTTATTATGCATAAATATGTCTAAGTCACTTAACAATTTATCCCAGTTAGCCTCACGCAGGTACTTCTTGTATACGCTCCTTTACAGCACGCTGTAAGTGGCGCATATAGAGGCAATTAGCTTCACATGGGAAAGCGCTGTACGCCCTAGGGGCTGCATTCTTCTCCGTCAAAAGAGCACGCGCGTCCTCTTACAACTTCCAGCGATGGTCATCCACCGCTGGACGTATCTGTAGGAGTCAATGGTCCCAAGCGTATCTGCGACTGTGACTACAATATCGGGAATAGAGAATAAGTGTGCGGACGAGGTGTCCTTGAGGCGAAGGTTCTGAAAAAACAAGTAATAGCTCTTTACCTATAGATTTAGATTAAGATTAGATGCCTATGGTCTTAAAATGACATGGTAAATTTTAAAATATTGTGCGTACAAACTTACATTTGCGGTTGGAATGTATGGGAAAACATGTTTTTCAAGTACGATGTTCAGTTTTTTCTTGGGATAAGTTACTGGTACGACCGAATCCAACAATAGACAATATATTCAGCAATTTCGGAACCCTCTCCACGCGAGTTCAACTCGCACTTGACCGGTTTTTTAATAGTATTTTGTGATTTAGATTGCCAAAGGCTTTCGATACATGCATGAATAGTGTAACTATCTGCGTGTCGTTGTGTATATTGGTGATAATATTCTTAAAAGGTCATAGATCGAAAGATACCAAACGCTGTTGTTTTTATGAGACTCCATTGTTCTGTTCTGTTAATTTATTATTAGCCATAATATTATTGGCTTCCAAAAAATAATACCGACCTTTATAAAGATCTAGTTTTATCGTCTTTTATGTGCAGACTTTATTAAAACATATTTAAAGTTTATGTTGTGTTGTTTATTTGAAAGGGATGTACTTGCTAAAACTATCTTGGCGAAAATATTGGCATGACCCGAATGAAAATACCATCTACAGCATCCTAGTTTTCTCCTAGAATATTGTAGTCGTGTTCTAGTGTAACCAAATGCAGAATATAATTTTATACGGAGTGTCTGTCGTCTGATCTACTAACCTGACTAACTCAATTAGTTACTATGAAATATCGATAGTCTATCGTAAACCCCAAAATAAATAATTATTCCAAACTGGAGTTTACTCCTTACGAAACGATTTGAGTTATAAGGCCAGGTACGGAAATTTTATGAGGAGTAAAATCAAGTGTAACACTCGGAAAGTTGAGGCGATATGTAGAAAGAGACAAACATTTATGTCTGTAGGATTGAACGTGCAAAAGAATGAGATGGACACACAGATTTATTACACAGCGTATCTTATTCTTGGGGCCTCCTCTTTGTGCGATGCTTCGTAGTCTCACTGTATAGTTCACTACCTCTGGTCTGAGAGTTGAATGCGTGCGTATGTTTGTACGTGTGTGTTGTGTGCCTGCGTATTACGAAGTTCTGCCGCAACTTGTGTACTGCTGCCGAGTACAGGGTATGCATGCTGTATAATAAATACATATAGTAGCATTTATTGTATCTATACAACGTACATAAACAGCAACCTAACCATCAACTTTTAATGTTTTGATTTTAAAGTTTTCTTGTACTTCTTTGCATTGATACGTGTAGTTTTATGTACTATTAAACAAATCATATTATTATTTTGTAACATACTTTATGTAATACGCTTTTAAGTCGCGATTGAAGTAATGTAAACAATCCGAATAATTATATATCACACACACTTTTTTCTTTTAACCTTCCTAAATAAAACAGGCTTAATAAATATGAGCTATATAATATCCGTGTTTCCGTGTGGTGCCGGCTCAGAATGCTACCACCCCATCTCTTCCCATGGGTGTCGTAAAAGTCGACTAAGGGATTGGCCGGAGGACGGGCAGCAGCGTCCTTCGAATACATTAACAACTCAACTGCGATCGCCAACCCGCCTGCCAAGCGTGGCGATTATGGCAAAACCCCCCAATGAGCCCACAACACATCCATATCGGTGGTTGTGGTGATCTTTGGGGGAGGCCGTGTCCAGCAGTGGACTTCATTCGGCCGAAATGATGAAAAAAAATGATGATATAATATCCAAATGGAAAAAATCCTAAGCATACCAGTATTTTTTCAGTCCGCCTTTTTTAGGTATATTACCTACTTTAAAATTCCGGAGCACGTAAAAACTCCTTTATTAATATAATCCATGTCAACCTTTTGTATAATTTAGCAAAAATTAATTACAGACATTATGGTTTTAATACGAGCATAAAATTGAAACCCGAAATAACCTTTATCCTAATTAAGCATACATTTATTCTTATTAAGCTTTAGGAAAACACAGTTGACAAATTGACGTTTTGAAATAGGATTATCTAGTGAAGTTAAAGTTGATAAAACTGATGACACCATTTGGAAATAGTGATCCAGATACTTTAGAAAATATCGTTAATCTGTTTGCTGAACGTGGCATTTTAAGTATGTAGCGATTTATGAAAATTTATATTACTCGCAGTGGACATTCACGGGCTACTATAATTGATGATTTACACTTACTCGTAGAAAAATAACATTCAGAAAGATAGAAATCACACTCATTGCGTATCCATTTCAATTATGAACGGTGCTTCCTAAAGATATTTATGACGATTTCTGATGTGACGACAATGTTTAACTGTAACAATATTTATCTTAGTGCAAAACAAAGATAAACTTTCCTTTTGCGTTTCATTGCAATACGATTCCATAGAAAGGGGTTACATCATCATTGTTTTGGATGACACACTATTAACGAGGAACAACAAAGCAGTATATCAAAGTCTATTATTTTCCCCTTGCAGGTACATAAATGTCATAATTATACTCAAAGAGCCACCACAAATAATTAAAATTTCATGAAAATTAAGCTTCGTAAATCGAGTTATACGCCAAAAATGATATATGTAACTTGAACTGCATTCTCCAAATGTTGCATTCCTTAATTAAAATGAAGCTAAGTGCAATTGAAACTCATGATGTCGTAAAGATGAGGTAATAAAGTGAACTGTAACCCAGGGAGTTCCCAACTGTGCCAGATGTTGCATAGTTATTATACTTTGATTAATTGTTTCCTTAAGAAATGCTTGGAGGATATTACTTATGATGTTCTAAAATAGGGATGTAATATTTTGTTTTGAGTTAACACGTGCTACACGTGTTGAGAAATATCTACATAACGTGGCCCATATTTTTGTTTTTGCCTTGTAATATTAGGAAACATGTTATGTTATGAATGAGAAGCTTATTCAAATAAAGGTGAATGCTCCACACTTCTACTAACCAAATTACGTTTTTTTAAATCTCAGTAGGTACAGGCGTGTTTTTAATAACGAATCACAACTTGCAGGCAAAACTACAACATTTACTAATCCTAACTTGCACAAAACTAATATTAAACAAATTCCCAATTCTTTAACTTAGTAATATTATACTGCCAAAAACGTCCACTGCTCGACAGAAGCCTCCCCCAAAAATTGCCACAACGACTGGTATGGGTTTCTGTTGTGTACTTATTGAAGGGTTTTATCATAATTACCACGCTTGGCAGATGGGTTGGCGATCGTAGTTGAGTTATAAATGTACTCGAAGGAAAGGAATAAGCTGCAGCCCATCCTCCCGCAAATCCCACAGTCGTCTTTTACGACATCCACGGGATGAGATGTGGTGTTGGTATTATTAGCTGACACCACACGGCCGAATTATGTAAATAAACAAAAACTAGAAAGTATTTGTGACCAAAGGTAATTGAATAATATTAAAAATAAAATAAAATGATAAAGAAAACATGGAGTGCGTGATAAAAGCTTACACGAGTCGTGATACTTAAGTACGTTCGGTGCACCCTGAGCAGTCAGATCTTTTACCAACCTTTCTGGCAGGAACCTTTTCACCAGGGCATGAGCTATTCCTGTCTAAAATACATGGGATTGAATCAACGAGAGAAGAAGAATCAGAGAACAATATAAATCTAAGCTTTTAACTTTCAGCTTTTATCGCCTTTGGTGTCAGTTCTGTAATTCATCATCGTGCGTCAGGTTACGCGCTCGTTGCTTCCGAGCCAGGGTCCGAAGAGTGGCAGGACAGTCTCGGCGACGCGATTGGTCCCAAACTGCGTCCGCCGGTGGTGATGCCACTTTCCAAGTGCACGCCGCTGAGCTAGCCACCTCAGCCTGTTGAACGCCCCTACCTATAAAGTTGAGCTTAGTGGCATCCATGCGGGGTGATATATTATTCAAGGTGTTTCAACAATATAATAATAATAATAAACCCCTCTGGGCAAACGTTATCTCATCATGGGATAAGGTAATCCTGGAGGGCAGATTAAAGTAGCTTCTTGATTTCTTCATACCTTATGATAAAAAAAAAGTATATCATAAGAAAAAAAAGTATATTAAGTAGCTTACAGAACGCAGGGCAGTTTGTGGTGAGCTGAATGTGAGTGGCGACACTGCGTACCCGAATGCTCCAGAGAGTCGGTCAGGGCCTCGTCTCCGCTTGCCTTTATTGGTTGGTTGGAGTGGAACCCCATGAGTGCCCGCAGGATTTTCAACTCTGGCTTGCCTTAGTTGGCCGATCAGAGGGGGGCTGCCAGAGCTATATGCTCGGTGGTGGAAGTGTCTAATGGCGTAATAACGGGGAAACCCGCTCCGAGTTTTCGAGACGCGCGATGGTGAAACCGGTGCCACACCTCTCTACACCCCTAGCCGCTCACACCGGTGTTGCTCCTTGTCGCCTGTAGTGGTGGCCATTTAGGAGGCCCATCTTGTGAGTGGCGAGTCACCGTCTGCCACAGAATTTCACGATCAAAGTTGAAAGGCAGACGCCGTTGTTCCCGTATTTATTAGTCTTTTTATTCCATGTAACACCCATTGCAATAGACCTTATCGTTATAGTTTCCATCTCATACAATAGCCTTACACCACCGGGGACAATCCATGACTTCATTTTATAGTGCAGCTATGGAGAGTCCCCGGTTGGTGTCCCATTACATTTTAGATTAAAAATCTCTAAAGTGCCTCTGCGTGTTGGACCTATGTCCCCGCGTAAGCCTGTCAAAAGACCGGGTTCCCCCTTACAGGGGATATAAACCCGTGAAAAGAGAGACATATAGATAATAATAATAATAATACCCCTCTGGGCAAACGTTATCTCACCATGGGATAAGGTAATCCTGGAGGGCAGATTAAAGTAGCTGCTTGATTTCTTCATACCTTATGATAAAAAAAAAGTATATCATAAGAAAAGAAAAAAAGTATATTAAATAGCTTACAGAACGCAGGGCAGTTTATGGCGAGTGGAATGTGAGTGGCGACACTGCGTACCCGAATGCTCCAGAGAGTCGGTCAGGGCCTCGTCTCCGCTTGCCTTTATTGGTTGGTTGGAGTGGAACCCCATGAGTGCCCGCAGGATTTTCAACTCTGGCTTGCCTTAGTTGGCCGATCAGAGGGGGGCCGCCAGAGCTATATGTTCGGGGGTGTAAGTATCTAATGGCGTAATAACGGGGAAACCCGCTCCGAGTCTTCGAGACGCGCGATGGTGAAACCGGTGCCGCACCTCTCTACACCCCTAGCCGCTCACACCGGTGTTGCTCCTTGTCGCCTGTAGTGGTGGCCATTTAGGGGGCCCATCTTGTGAGTGGCGAGTCACCGTCTGCCACAGAATTTCACGATCAAAGTTGAAAGGCAGACGCCGTTGTTCCCGTATATATTAGTTTTTTTATTCCATGTAACACCCATTGCAATAGACCTTATCGTTATAGTCTCCATCTCATACAATAGCCTTACACCACCGGGGACAATCCATGACTTCATTTTATAGTGCAGCTATGGAGGGTCCCCGGTTGGTATCCCATTAGATTTTAGATTAAAATTCTCTAAAGGGCCTCTGCGTGTTGGACCTATGTCCCCGCGTAAGCCTGTCAAAAGACCGGGTTCCCCCTTACAGGGGATATAAACCCGTGAAAAGAGAGACATAATAATAATAAAAATATTTATTTCAGACTAAAATACATGGTCCATATAGTGTTAGTACGAACAACCTAAACCTAATGTTAGTAAACTAATAAATATAAAATAATAAATAATATGTAATAATCTGGCACCTAAATGGGGCAGTCACTACGTGTGAAGGTGTATCCAGTGACTAAGCATCGGACAGTCCCATCTGTCACGCAATGCACTCAGGATGCTATGGGGGCTGGCACGCATTCTGAGAAGTAGCGAGGCACATCGTTTCCGGATGATGGCATAAAAACCATCAACCCTTGCCTCAGCAAACATCCCGGAAGCACTACAAAAACGTGGCAGCCCCAACAACATCCTGAACGCATTGTTGTACTGAACTCGCAGGGCGCTGTATCCCCTTTGCGTATATCTGACCCACAGGCTGCACGTGTAAAATGACTGGCAGTATGCTCTAAAAAGAGTAATTTTGACTTGCCTTGTACACCGTGCAAATCTGCGGATCAGCATATTGCATCGGACAGCCAACGCCCTATGTTCCCTTTCTAGGTCCATATTATCATTAAGATCATCGGTGACCCAGTGACCCAGGTACTTAAACTGCGTGACTCTTTTAAGAGGAGTATTGCAAAGTGTGACCTGGGGCACGGTAGAATAACATTTGCTGCCTGCTTTAAACACAATTAATTCACTCTTTTTCTCATTATACCTGAGTCCTTGAGTCACCGCATAATTTTCACAAATTTGCAAAAGCCGCCTGAGAGCGCCGATCGAAGGACTCAGCAACACCATATCATCAGCGTAACTTATGTTATTAATACAAACACCGTCAATGTGACAGCCAATGTTGGTATTACTGAGTTCAACGATCAGCTGATTAATGTACAGATTAAAAAGACGAGGTGAAGTAATCCCCCCTTGCCTCACCCCGCATTCCAATCTGTACACATCAGATAATGCTCCAGCCCACCTAACTACGTTAGTCTGGCTTTTGTACCAGTACCTTAGCACAGAAATGATTGAATTGTCAACTTGACTTTCCACACGCAGCTTTTCCCACAGAATGTCATAAGACACCAGGTCAAACGCCTTCGATAAGTCAAGGAAGCACGCATTAACCGGTGTCTTTCTATCTGCATAGTACTGGACGGTCTGCTTAAGACATAGAATGGCACTTTCTGTGGACAATCCGGGCCTAAAGCCAAATTGGGCATCATGTAGACTAATACGGCCCGCCATATGTATGTCAAGCAGACAGTCCAGCACTTTAGCTGTAACAGTAGCTAGGGAAATTGGTCTGTAGTTAGATGGGTCTGTAACATCACCAGTTTTATTCTTTATTACTGGCACTACTATGGTTTTCATAAGTTCATCCGGCAAGTACGAATGGCTCATACATAAAGAATAAAACATGGCTAATACCCTCGGCAGGTGTACACCCGCGTACCGGAGATGCTTAATGCTGAGGTGATCATGTCCTGGAGATTTCCCTCTTCGCATATTTTTAATTACGTTGGCAATCTCCTTGGCAGAAAATTGCACATTCAGCTCCGAGGACATGACCCCAGCATCGGGCACCGGCGATAACACGGTAGTAGCTGTCTTCACCAGTGGATCAACTCTGAAATTAGACTTAAACAAATTTGCTATAGCCGATGGGTCACAATTTCCAGCCACACTCACGGGGATACTCGGCTTCGGGTTCATTTTATTGGTATTTTTCCAGAATTTCCCAAAATCTTTTGATTTGTGATTTTCAGCTATAATATCCAACTTGATTTGCGTCTGATTATTGCGACACCACTTTACCTTGGCCTTAAAAAAATATATAATATAAGCTCGCCAACGAAATGGTGCTACTGGTGCCCATAAACAGCGCATTTACGGTATCAGTTCGAGCTGTGAGAACTGTGCTACTAAAATACCTACCAGTTAGTAGATAATGTAAAAAAAAATGAATTCATGCCACCCGTCGACATCTACGGAGATCAGACTCATCTAATACTTCAATTTATCAACCGTGGACATTTAGTTGCTGATGACCATAAGCACGATATAGATATTGAACGGGAACGCAGAGCGTTGGCGGTGGGTGAATACTGGCCCGCAGATTCGCTTGATGTACCGATGATCAAATGAGCACATCCCTGTACTCGAGCACTGTATAGAGTTCCACTCATCTAAAAATATACAAAGTAAAACATAAAATTTACTTACATTACACGCAACACACACTGGGGTTATCGTTTGCTGACATAAAAATAACCTTTTTGGAACCACATTGCGATCGGATTGTTTGATTTTAGATTATGCTAATACGGACACATTGTGCAGTGATTTGTGGTTGGGAACAGTTGCAGTTTATATTGCTGATATTATGACAACGAACTATATTTGAAATAGGAACGTGGAACAGACAGTTACAAACTTTTTGGTCACCAGTCAGGACTTTTTTCTATTGATTAAGTATGTGTTGTGATTATTTTTATCAACTATGCTGTTTCTACCCTTAAGCTAGTCTTTAACTATAGTTTCGCTTATGCTGCTTTCTAATATTGCTCGTTTAATTAAATGTAAGTTTGCGCAGCTGTGCAATTCTCTAAGCTCCAAACATCCATACATCCTAGAATACAGAATTCAAATAACGGTAAAAAACCAATTTAGTGGTCGCTAAGCCTCGTCCGTCCGCTCACCGTCTGCTAGGTGTCCTTGAATAGACGGTAGCACGCATGTGGTCACGCGCTGCCGTGGGACGCTTTGGGGGATCCTTTACAATCCCCCTGGGGGGGTGACCGCTTTACAGTCACCCTCTCCGAGATGTGCCAATAGGCGTGGCACCAGTGGGCGGCTCTAGTGTGATCATACGAGGACCTGGAGCCTCCCTTAGGTGCCGAAGATGACCGCTCCAGTGGTTTTAGCCGGTAGGAGTCCGGCATACCCCTTCGTCCTTCCCCGGGGCGAAGGAAGTTCATGAAGAATTTCCACTGGGCACCAATAAAAAAAATAAAAATAAAGGTGTCCTTGAATAGCTTTAATCTTGTCTTAGCCAAATTGGTTTTCAACGTTATTTCAATTCTGTATTTATGGATGTATGGATTTTTGAGCTTAGGGAATTGCACTGCAGGGGATCAAATTTATTATAAAGATAAAAAGAACAGCAAGCGTTTCATCAGACAGACAGATGTTTATTCGACACTCTCATCATAAAGAATTGAAATTCACGTTGCGACGAGACTCCAACCACTCGACCCTACTTGTGTGAATTTAGTCTTGACTAGGGTGTACTCTACCATCTCCTTGACCTTTGTAGAGTAATGCAGCTGTGACACGTAGAACTGCGTCGTCGCTAGTGTAATATTTAAAATGCTGCATTTAAAATTTATTGGATCATCATCATATCGGCCATTTATACGTCCACTGCAGAACAAAGGCCTCCCCCATAGATTTTCACAACTGTGTCATCATTTTGGGGGGTATTTGCCAATACTCACCACGCTTGGCACCTGCCCCTGGTGGCGGGTCGGTGAGCGCAGTATGGCTACCGTTTCACAGAAGGGACGCTGCTGCCCATCCCTCTGGTTTAGATTCCCTTAGTCGCCTTTTACGACATCCACGGGGGAGATGGAGTGGTGCTTTATTCTTAATCCGGACACCACACGAAAAACTTTATTGGATACTTATAACATATTGTCGTCAGTATCATATAAAACTTTAAAACAAAACATTATAATCATATTTCGGATCCGACTTACGCTTTCGTGCACTTATCAAGTGACAAATTCAAAATTCACTATAACTTCCAGCAGTAGTTTCCGAGGTAACGTAAATTTGTTGGAAACACTAGAAATACAGGAATTGTGCGACGGAATATCCTTTGTGTTCGTTTCCTTTTCATATCTGGGGTCCTCTTGGCAGCCGCCCAACGTAAGGGTAACGGATACCAGTCAGTTATTGTGTCGGTTTGGATTTCTGCTTTTTTGTTGCACGTAACTTACTCGAGAGATAAGGGCGTTTGAATCCGTATTTAGGAGGAAATATTTTCATTTCAAAATAGCAGTTTTATGTGGGATTTTCTTTAGAGAAGTGTTCTAGTATACAAGGTGACTTCACAGAAGAAGACTGTGGATCAGGAAATCACTTTTACTCCCCCAATTTGTGTAAGTAGAACCAGGGGCAGGAACAGGATAAGGTCAGCCGCAAAACATGTCTTATGGGCTGCTGATTTGGGTAAGTCAGTCGTTTATTTACAATTAGGCCCGAGATGGTATCGCTTGTTTCCACACGTTTGTGACATAGAATGCCAAAGTGAATACTCTCTCTTACTTCAAGTCAAGAGCTGGAGTTCGTCAGAGAGACAGCGGTGACTGTTAGGGTTGCATACCTCATTAAGTACCGCAAAATGAGACACGATTAAAAATCTATTGTGTCTACACGGTTGCCGACAATTGACACGCGAGAGGTTTTGGATGTTACAGCGTACCTACTTTCTTTTCTCTTATTATTATTATTGATGTTATAGATGCTATATGTAAGGGCTGGACACATATTCTCGACTAGCTTAATCCGGTGCACTTTAGATAGTTTGCTTTGCCTATTTCGGTCCAGTACGCTTTGGCTGTCTGATAAGAAGTGTGTGGCATGATCGAAAAACGGAACTTTCGACATTTTCCGATAATCCAATCAGACTAGTGGACTAGCGGAAGCGAAAGAACAAAGGCGTATTAGGTATTACGGGCGTAAGTGACATCGTAACGAAAACTGATACCAAGGATTCGTACATGATTCGAAACCCTCAGTGTTAGAATTTAGAACGATTTATCTATACAAATAAATAAAATTGAAGTGTCTGTTTGTAATGTCAAAATAACAGCTTTTTAATAAATGCATATGAAAGTATATACGGGACATATAACAAAAAAACTATTTTTTTTTGTCTGTCTGTCTGTCTGTCTGTTTGTTTCGGGTAATCTCCGAAACGGCTGGACCGATTTTGACGGGACTTTCACTGGCAGATAGCTGGTGTTCTAAGGAATAACTTAGGCTACTTTAATTTTAGAAAAATAATTAGGGTTCCCGGCAAAAAAAAGAAACCCTTGAAATCCAATATATATCTTCTATGTCAAGTGTCTATGTCGAAGTACTCTAAATGCCTTTTAAATTAAACGCGGTTGAAACCGCGGGTCCCAACTAGTTTTCTAAATAAAAACTAAACGGCTTTTGTTTTGCTACAGTTCATGGATGAGATCATCGCTAGCAGTAGCATGATAATATCATACCATAATATCCATGGAGCATTTTGATTGCGTTGTTTACAATACATTGCGTGCTCAAAAATGACAAACACTAAGCTATTATTTCCGAGATAAATGGCTTTCCCATTTTTATTTTAGGCCTAAGTATAACCTCTTCTCATGGTTTTCGCTATGTTTTCAGTAACAAACTGTATAATTTAGATAACTAGGTATATATATGCTACTGTGGTGCATCCGGAACCACAAGATTTTGTTCACATAGATGATTATTAGCCAAACAATGTCAATATTCATGGTGATGTTGACAATGATTGGTGCAAGAAGTTGGCTGGTTAGTTGGTACCCCGGGCGGAGAATGTATGCCCGTAGGAAGTATGTACATACAGCCGGAGAGATTGCCGAGGCCTATCGGACCTACCGGGCGGCCACTATGACGCTCAAAAGCGCCATTCGTGACGCGAAGGCTCGGTCCTGGAGAGAGCTCCTGGAAGGACTGGACAGGGATCCGTGGGGGAGACCCTACCGCATGGTAGTGGGCAAGTTGCGCCCGTGGGTCCCCCCGGTGACCGAAACAATGGCCCCGGATTTGCTGGAGGGAGTGCTCTCTACGCTCTTTCCGGCGGTCCGGGACTATCCCGGTCCTTCTGTACCGCCGATTGCCTTGGAATGGGATGAGGAATTGGCGGTTTCGGAAGGAGAGTTGGACCGAGCCGTTGGCCGCCTGAAGGCTCGCAACACCGCACCCGGCCCGGATGGCATCCCGGGTCGTGCGTGGGTGTATGCATTGCAGTCTCTTGGGGACCGCTTGAGGCGGCTGTTCACCAGTTGCCTCCGTAGTAGCGTGTTCCCGTCCGGCTGGAAGGAAGCCGGATTGGTTCTCTTGAAGAAGGAAGGAAGGGCTGCAGAGTCTCCCTCTGCATACCGTCCCATTTGCCTGCTCGACGAGGCTTCAAAGCTATTCGAAAGAATAATTGCCCGAAGACTCGTTGAGCACTTGTCGCGTGTTGGCCCCGACCTAGCCGACAGCCAGTATGGCTTCCGACAGCGGCGGTCCACTATCGACGCGATTCTTCGCGTCCGCTCGCTGTCGGAACAGGTAGTGTCCCGACGGGATGGGGTGGCGTTGGCTGTCAGTCTTGACATAGTCAACGCCTTTAACTCTATCCCGTGGGGTGCGATTAGGGGGGCGCTTGTGCACCATCACTGCCCCCCCTATCTGCAGGATATCATCGGGGCATATCTGCGCGACAGGCATGTTCGCTACGTGGGCAGGGACGGTAGCGTAAAGCGGAGGGAGATCACGTGCGGGGTTCCACAGGGGTCGGTTCTCGGTCCTCTCTTATGGAACCTCGCTTACGATGCGGTCCTGCGTGTCGTTCTCCCCGCTGGCGTCAGCTTAGTCTGTTACGCTGATGACACTCTTGTGTTGGCCAGCGGGGAGTCCTTTGAGGGAACCATCCGGCTTGCCGAGCAAGCGGTGGCAATTGTCGTGGCCGAAATCCACGCTCTGGGTTTGCAGATAGCGCCTCATAAAACCGAGGCGCTATGGTTCCACAAACTGCCGCGGAGCAGGGAACCTCCCAGTTCGTGGATACGCGTTGGTGACGCGCAAATCAGGGTGGGCCGGTACATGAAGTACCTGGGGCTCACCCTGGACAGTCGTTGGGGCTTTGAGGAGCACTTCGAGCGTCTTGTCCCCCGGGTCGAAAGGATAGTGGGTGCTTTGCACCGGCTGCTATCCAATCTCGGGGGACCGGGGGAAGAAGTTCGCCGCCTCTACGGGGGAGTCGTGCGGTCCGTGGCCCTCTACGGGGCGCCTGTTTGGTCATCTCGACTTTCGGGCGTCCAGCGCTGCAGAACCAAGATCCACGGTCTGCAGCGTAGAGCGGCTATACGGATCGCACGAGGATATCGAACGGTGTCCTTTGAGGCGGCAACTCTGTTGGCGCGCTTTCCGCCTTTTGATATCTTGGCGGAGATGGATGCGTGGGTGTATCACCAAACACGCTCCCTCCGCCAGAGCGGCGAAGGCGTGCCTTCAGGGGCGCTCGAAATATTGAGGCGGCAGGCTCGGCGGCGTGCCCTCGAGTTATGGCGCGAGCGGCTTATGCTGCCACAGTACGCGCAAAAGCGCGTCGTCGAGGCTGTCTTGCCGCTCTTCGGAGCCTGGCTCCAAAGGAGCGAGCGCGTCACATTCCGCCTGACGTAGGTATTCACCGGACACGGTTGTTTCGGTGCGTACTTGCACAGGATAGGACGCGAGGTCACGGCACAGTGCCACCACTGTGGAGACGATCAGGATACCGCACAGCACACGCTCGAAGAGTGCCCTGCGTGGACTGCCGAGCGGCGGATCCTGGTCGATCGGATCGGGCAAGATCTCTCTTTGCCAGCAGTAGTGTCGGCTATGCTGGCAGAGCATGAAAATTGGAGTGCTGTGGTCTCCTTCTGTGAGAACGTAATGCTCCAGAAGGAGGTCGCAGAGCGGGATCGGGAGAGGGCCGATCCCGCTCGGAGGAGGAGGACACGTGGCCGGGGTAACAACCTCCGCGGTGCCCGTGTCCAACACGCCTGAGCCCCCTGTCGTCTTTATATGGCGGGGGGCCTTGGGGGTCGCGAGCGCGCTTTTTGGGAAATTTGCGTGCTCATACCGAGCGACCCCTGGGAAGACAGCGGTGCGCATGTGGTCACGTACCGCTGTGTGCGCAGCACAGCGCATAGTGAGGCCTCGGGGGAATCTTTTACAATCCCCTCGAGAGATGCCTGGGGGGTGGCCTCTTTACAGTCGCCTTTCCTCCACTAGAGGGGATGACCACTTTACAGTCATCCCCTCCGAGATGTGCCTAAAGGCGTGGCACCAATGGGTGGCTCTAGATGGAGATCTTTCGAGTTCCTGGAGCCTCCCTTCGGTGCCGACGATGATCACTCCGGTGGTTTTAGCCGGTAGGAGTCCGGCATGCCCCTTCGCCCTTTCCCGGGGTGAAGGAAGTACATGAGGTATTTCCACCGGATCAATAAAAAAAAAAAAAAAAAAAAAAGGAAGTATGTACATGAGGTTTTTTTACTGGTTCAAATAAAAATAAAATATAAAAGTAGGTAGGTACCATCGCAGTGCGAGACATTCGCCGCTAAGCGAGTAGTGTTTAAACTCGAGACATTAATGGGTTCCAGTTAGAATGGCACTGTAGCTAGTGATTTAGTCGGCAAGGTTGGTGCAGTGGCTGATAAAGTCGGCTGCTGCGCACTGGGTCGCGGGTTCGATTCTCGCATGGAACAAATATGATCTGCAGGTAGTTGTTCCAAATTCCACAAACAATATACCCAGAGGTATATTGTTTGTGGAATTTGTGTCTGTAAACGCACCCACGATACAGGATAAACCCTAGTGTGGGGCAAAGTATAAGAATTTGGGCTTAAGAAATTGGGCTTAAGAGATTAAACGACTTACTTCTTGAGGTGTCTAGCATTGTGTGGTGCCACGCAGGTGTAGTCCTTGGTAGCATAACAATTATTATGAGCAGGCATTGGTACGCACCACCACGCGAATGACCAGCCCGACTCGTAGTCTAATTGTATAAAAATATTGCTCATACATATTTTGTCTGTACCAACAACTGATGTAGCTAATCAACTGTATAAGCTTATTAGTCAAATAGATTTTGTACCATTTGTATGTTTTTATATAAGGTATTAAGCATACGGGACTGACATAGTCGCAATGTCCCGAAAAGTTCCGAAAAATAAATACAAATAGCACAAAAAGCATAGCGACGTTAAAAAGTGCCTTACATGGAAATATTTTCCGCTATCGAAGACAAAATCGACGCACTTTTTACTAATGTGCCTTTCCATTTCCTACCATCTAAAATAGATTTATGTACCCAATGCATCCCTATTTCGTCTCGTTTAGAGAAAAGGAAATATAATATTCAATCCAATCGCCTCGGTAATTAGGTCCTAATAGACGGTTTGACACGTTTCTAACCACTGACGGCATTTCACCAAGAGATCGGCTGCTATCTGAGAAGAAATTCGATAAGGAACTAAGTGCTCACGGGAGCACCTTTTAAATATTGTTCTTATGTCCGTTTGCACTAACTGATAACTTTATGCCTGAGTGTCTAGAAAACATTACTTATCATTATTATAATAACTTGTCAAAGTTTAGTGCAAACGAGTATCAATAATCATAATAATA
Organism: Diloba caeruleocephala; assembly: GCA_947459985.1. NCBI lineage: Eukaryota > Metazoa > Arthropoda > Insecta > Lepidoptera > Noctuidae > Diloba > Diloba caeruleocephala. The sequence continues at coordinate 7,864,267 of OX381617.1, read as the reverse complement.
AAACACTCTGGGCAGTCGTTATCTCACCATGGGATAAGGTAATTCTGGAGGGCAGATTAAAGTAGCTGCTTGATTTCATCCTACCTTCGGATATTCAAAAAAAAGTGTATCATAAGAAAAAAAAGTACATTAAGTAGTTTACAGAACGCAGGGCAGTTTGTGGCGAGCTGAATGTGAGTGGCGACACTGCGTACCCGAATGCTCCAGAGAGTTGGTCAGGGCCTCGTCTCCGGCTTGCCTTTATTGGTTGGTTGGAGTGGTACCCCATTAGTGCCCGTATGATTTTCAACTCTGGCTTGCCTTAGTTGGCCGATCAGAGGGGGGTCGCCAGCTATATGCTCGGGGGTGGAAGTGTCTAATGGCGTAATAACGGGGAAACCCGCTCCGAGTCTTCGAGACGCACGATGGTGAAACCGGTGCCGCACCTCTCTACACCCCTAGCCGCTCACACCGGTGTTGCTCCTTGTTGCCTGTAGTGGTGGCCATTTAGGGGGCCCATCTTGTGAGTGGCAAGTCACCGCCTGCCACAGAATTTCACTTTAAAGTTTGAAAGGCAGATGCCGTTGTTTCCGTGTTTAGAAATATATCATCCATTTAGCACCCATTACAATAGCCCTTATAATTGTAGTTTGCATCTTATACAATAGTTTTACACCTCCGGGGACAATCCGAGACTGCATTTTATAGTATAGCCATAGAGAGTCCCCGGTTAGTGTCCCATTACATTATAGATTAAAATTCTCTAAAGGGCCTCTGCGTGTTGGACTCATGTCCCCGCGTAAGCCTATCAAAAGACCGGGTTCCCCCTTACAGGGATATAAACCCGTGACAAGAGAAACACTTTTAAACTGACTACATCGCGTATATTAAAGAGTTTTGTTTTTCCTGACGTTTCCTGCGAACACGAACGCTGCAGTGTTCAAAACATCAAGAAAAACTAAATTCTGTAACAAACGCGATGTAATGCATTTTAAAGTGTTTTATTACATTGGGTAATAATCGCGAAAACCCAAGGCCTTATTATGAGCATCAATATTGTTTTAAGAATTCCTAACTATATAATCAGACATTATCCATATATTACTACAGGTACAATTGGTATTCAGGGAAGCCGCATGTCGGAACGAAATTAATGCCACACGTCCCTATCGTCAACAATAAAGGTATTATTTAATAGTGCTTGTGCAAGATAATTATGATCAACATTCCATTAAAATACTTATTAATAATAATTACTTATCCGTGTGATGTCTGGATTAAAAAATCCACAGCTCCATCTCCTCCTGTGGGTGTCGTAAAATGCGACTAAGGTTTAGAGTCAACCAGAGGAATGGGCAGCTCTGTTGAACCACCAAATGGCAAGTTCCCCCCAAAATTACGAACCACGGCATGTAACCGATCATGTTTCGGAGGTGGCTTTTGTTCAGCAGTTGATGTTTTTTGGACTGATATGATGATGATGGATTCCGTTAATGAGTCTTTTCTGCGCGAGACATCATTAGCCAAATCACAGTAAGAGTCTATTGGCGAGTAAATATTTTACGATAGCAATCTATCGCTTCCTTAACTCATATTCAATATAATTGCGCAGAACAGTGGATAAATAAAACGTTGATAGAGTAGAGTTGAGTATTGCCTACACTTTTAACACCATCATCCAAAATATTAATCGTAGTTTAAACCGTTCGTAGCCTGGTACTAAAACATACAACACTCCTGACATGCTTTCAGTAAAGCTACGCCTGTCCGGCCAATGACTCGTCATGTTATGCATTTTTCGACATGTGCTTCCGTTTGCCCACGTTGCGTTTAATCCAATGACTCCACCTAAAATTAACGTCTACTCCATATGCAGGAAATGTAAGATAAAATGGCTTGTATAAAGCCACCTTAAAAGGGTAAATGTAATAGTCTCATTATAATAAAACACTTTTAAATGGATTCTATCGCGTATATTTTAGATTTTTGTTTTTCCTGACGTTCCGAACACTTTGCAGGGTTCGTGGTCGCAGGATATATTTAACAATAGCAATCTATCCAAATACCACACTAAAAACCATCAAGACACTGTGAGTGATTACTGAATGCATCGAAATAATTTTTGATTAAAATTGTACGGTAGATAAAATAAAATAACTTTTTAAAATCTGTAACGACGCCTGGCACCTTAGTCATCCTGCGACCACGAACCCTGCAAAGTGTTCGAAACGTCAGGAAAAACAAAAATCTAAAATATACGCGATAGAATCCGTTTAAAAGTGTTTTATTATAATGTGTAATACTCGCGAAAACCTAAGACATTATTATGTAATAGTCTCGTTTTGAGGCTGAGTGCAAAGATCTCTTTGTCACTAACGCGTAAGATTATGACGAAGACTGATCTATTGCAACGAACTCTACTTACGCTCTTAGACCGGTGGCAGGTTGTCGGCGACTTTTGGGTGGCAATATAGAAAATTAAATAATAATGTTTTTCAAACTGTACCATGTAACATACGAAATGGAAGGGCTCCTTGTGAAGGTCTCAAATATATTTATTTCATTATTTTAAAATATATAGTTTAAAAGTTATGTAAGAGAATTGACGAAAATTCAACGCCGCCCATCTCCTAAACTACTGAGCCTAAAATTAAGAAACACACATGCACATCCACCCAGACCCAAAACAACTAAATGAAGATTATATAAATATTATATTATATCGCATTCATGGGGTACAAGACGATAACCAACTTATAAATGACAAAATCAACCAGTATCGGGGCCAGGTAAAGGTATAAAAAAGTATTGGAGATTATTTATCAAGAGAACTTTAACAAGAGAAAAGAGCTTGATAGAATCAGAATCAGATACACGAAGAAGAAGAAAATGGCACAGTTTATGTAAGAGCAAAATTTGACTTATGGGGTGGAGGCCTGGTGACCTGAAACACAGGCTTCAGCCTAGCTTAGGCACCGGTCTTCCTCAGTAAATTAGAATAATATTGTATTTTGTTGCAACTTTTTCATTATTGTGGTGAGAAAATAAATTACTTTATTAAATAAATCATAATCTATTTAGCATTTAGCATTTGCCAGTGCGGGGTTCGAACCCGTGACACGTAATGCAGAAAGCTAATTGCTTAGCTACTGTGGCAGCCATGCCGTCAAGATTGTGCATTAGTAATGGTATTATAATTCACAATAATATAATACCCTTTTTAGGATGACTATTTTGTATTACTTACTAGAAACAGGGTAAAGTAGGCACATCTATGGGTAACAACAGACATTTTATGTTCAAAACATTTATTATTTTCTGCTTTCAATGTTGACACAAATTTACTAATCCCCGCTTTACCTTCAGTAAAGCTTTAGTAACATATAAATTAGCAACATCAAATTAAAATATATATTTCATTATGACAGGTATAGAGATAGAATTTTTATTTATCGTAATAACTAAAATATAACATTTTATAACCTTGAACAATAAAATTAAGTTCATCAAGATTTGGTCGGATTTTTCGCAGATGAGTAGGTAAATAGAGATTTTATAAAATTACAGTTACTTTTTTTACAAATTTGTTAATTCCTAACATATCTTATGCATCTTACTTATTAGAAATTGAGACGCTTAAGGCACAGCAAAATTACATCTAACTAGAATATACAACTATTATAGACACTCTTGGTAACAAATAATTATTCTATTTCGCAAATTGTGATATGTACAAAAATATTTCCATCTTTACTATCTAGCATTATTCATACAAATTTATTGAATTTTAAACATTCTGAGTGTACATTGTATACACAATTAAATGCATTGGTGTGTGAAGAAAGTAATAAATAATACAGAAATAATAAATACACACAGCTAAATACAACTAAAATTCCCAAACAAAAAGCAGATTACACGAAAAGATACACTGAACAGAAAAACGTATTTTAAACTCCACTCAATTATTGGCACATTTTCACTATATTTTAGTCTCAGTGTCAATAAGAATCGGTTCCAATTCTAGAACCGATATTCTTCAAATCAGGCATGCGAATTGTCTCTTCGCTGCTTCTCCAGCTGTTTTCTGTGATTGTGGCGTTTCCTTGCTATTATCGCTATTAATATCACAACGACGGCCAGGGCTACAGCGATTCCTATCCACCAATAAGTATTATACGACGCCTCTTTCGTGTTAACTTCCTTTTGGTCCCCAGCCGCTACAGGGTTCTTTATTTCCAATACTCCTACAGTAGACGTTTCAACACTAAACTTAGAATTTGATTCTTCACCTGTATCGATTACGTTATCTACAATATCCTCGTGAGTGTCTACCTTCACTGGTACCTTAACAGTTTCTTGGTTTTCTGCTGAAGATGGAATTTCATTTTCTTCAGGTATAGGTTCGTTAACGACAGGTTCAATATAATCGTCAGGAAGATCAATATCTGATAGCGGTTCTAACTGGTTGTCTAAGTATTCATCCAAAAATTTGTAGTAGTCTGTCAGTCCTGTGTATTCTAAGCCATATTCCCGTTTTGCTAGTAAATCGCTGACCATCTCGGGCCACACAGTTCCGTATCCTTGCATCATTGTGTCCCTGTGAACAAATTGGTAATATAAAAATTGTAAAATTGCTTCCGTACAGGCTGAGGATTATCAAATTTAAAAAAAGAGGAATACTTACACCAATCGCTCGTTGTTTTCGGCTATATGTTGTAATAAATCAGATTCATCAGACACGAGTTCTTCAGCAAATGATTGGTAGATTTGGTATTTTAGTATAACGCCCATGAATTTTCTGTAACATAAGAAACCATATTATTAAAAAAGCAATATCCCCTAATTGCATTCGAATTTAAAAACAAAAGTATATCTTTTCAAATTGAGGAATATAATATGACTCTTATATTTATAATATTAATCTTGTCGGTAAATCTTTTTCATATAGTTGCAATAATAATACCTGCGAATTCCACACTTTTATTAGTTACTCACCCGATAAAAGGCTTATTAAACACCATATACGGGTCTCCAAGGAAATCACTGTCAGATGTTTCAATGTAAGAGAAATTTTTACGGAAGTCGCTCCAACTACTTGGTATTTTCGCGTACGGTATAGCTCCCATTAAAACTTTTATTCTCCATTCATCTGCTGCTAAATAGAAGTTTAGTCTGTGAAGAAAATATTTTGATTAAACATTAAGGATGTGCATACTATTTAAGGCTAAGTTTCAATATAAAAACTTACTTCGGTAAATCTTTCAAAGCCATAATCAACTGTAAAACCAGACGATGATGATTGGGATTGTAATTGAAAGTTTCCAAAGCAAACAATCCAGCTTTACTCAATGCATGCGGGTTCAGGGAAAGTAGCGATACAAAACCAGGAATCGCTTCGTACACGGCTGAAACAAACAACACGGTAAGTTTCAAACTTTTCGAAGAAATAACTAAGGAAGTAGAACGGAATCTTACCAGAATAGCGGGAAGCCTCTCTTAAAATGTAAGTGTTATTACTGTGTAAATTAATAGTCTGCTTGTAGACAATCTTCATGACTGCTTCGTGAGCATCAATGAAGTTGGCTATACTGACATCTTTACAAGTTATTACTCTAACTTTGTTGGGTTTGCACCAGTCCACCAAGGTTGGCGGACAGGTAGTATTGAACACCGATTCCGACCAATAACTTGCATCTACATCTCCTAAGTTTAGCGTTTTGATGAGCTTTGCAGCTTGTTTGAAAGCTTCTGCTCCACCTAGATCCTGTAAAATAGATTTTCGTTGATAAATATGTCTAGAATATCTTCAAACTTATTTTTTTGTAAAAAGCTACACGATTATGAAGAGGGATTAGGAAGAGATTCAAGAAAAAATACTTCAAACTTGTTTTGAAAGCTTTATACCAACACTTTAAAGTAAAATTACCTTTAACTGAAGATTTGCATGTACTTTTTGGTATATTTCAGCGTGTTTTGGCAGTAAATTTTCGATAAGATTAGACCAATCATCTCCCGTTAACGATCCTGCAAAATATTAATCCAATTCAGTGTACATTTACAATAGCCAGAATTTTTGATGTTGGTTCTTCGCGAATACTAATTATTATCGAGCTATAACAAAACTGAAAGTTTTATCAAAGCGAATATAAGTTGGAAAATTCTTTAAATCGGAATCAATAAAATATTAGATGAGAATGTATCATGTTGTAATGTCCTAGGTTTTCGTGATTATTCATTATAATAAAATACTTTTAAACGGAATAAATCACGTATATTAAAGTTTTTTTTTACATTTTGCACACTGCAGTGTTTGTGGTCGCAGGATGACCAAGGTGACGTTACAAATTTTGAAAAGTTATTAATATTATCTACCGTACAATTCTAACCAAAAAGTGTTTCGATGTACATAATAATCAGTCAGTACATATTTTTCAGTGTGGTATGAAGTTGCCGTGTGGTGCCGGCTCAGAATGCCACCACCCCATCTCCTCCCATGGGTGTCGTAAAAGTCGACTAAGGGATTAGTCGGAGGATGGGCAGCAGCGTCCTTCGAGTACATTAACAACTCAACTGCGATCGCCAACTCGCCTGCCAAGCGTGGCGATTATGGCAAAACCCCCCAATGAGCTCAAAACACATCCATATCGGTGGTTGTGATGATCTTTGGGGGAGGCCTGTGTCCAACAGTGGACTTCATTCGGCCGAAATGATGATGAAGTTCGGGACTTTTATTATTTTATTAACAGGATTCCAAACTGGTGGTACCTGCCTTCTCTGCCTGTCACCTTAGCCAACCTGCGACCACACTTGTTCGAAAAGTTAGCAAAATGTAAATCAAAATATACGCAATGTAATCTGTTTAAATTATTTTATTATAATGTATCATGTTCCTAATAATAATGTGCAGTACTCAGGAGTCCATAATCATAATTTCGACCGAGTAAAATAGTCTTCATTTCCTGTTATTTTTAAAATGAATATTACAGTGTTGTAGTATGTATTGTTGTTTATAAAACGACAATTCTCGTTAGTTGCAGATCATAACGAGTGAAGTTGCCTAGGCTTAAGTTACCGCTGCGCATTGAAGCTATTTATTCTGTTTACCGACTGCAAGAACTTTTCCGGTTTTAATTTTAACTTCGATATAACTTTAGCCGCGTTTGCGGCATATGTGTTTAAGTTTATATAGGTTGTTTTGTTAAGGTAAACAATTGTATACATTTACCTAGGAAATAGGTATATTATAGATTTTACGAAGGCAATGCGCTGCCCACTCTCTGTGTACGGTTGGTCGGAAAATGGTAGCTAAGTATTAGAGTACATGCACATGATAATAATTTAGTTTTGGTCGACAACTTTTCCCAAAAATCTATAGATATTGCGAAAGCAGCATTTTTCAGTAAATATGCCATAAGACACTTTACACGTCATATTGAAACTACGTAGGCATTTCGCTCCATGACAACCTTTGTGAACAAAAGCCGAAAGAAACTCAGAGTTGGTAGCAACCCGGAAGCAACCCTGTGACGAGCAGTCTTTATATGGAGGTCATAATTGAGCCGCAGGCTCCTTCCAGCCCGACTATACTCGTTTTGGTTTATCCACTAAATAGAGTAATACAGTTTTTCGAAAAATCCAAGAAATCTTTATACTAACGCAAAAATTCCAACTAACGTAAACATATTTAAAGTATGTAAAACTTTTCTAAAAGCGAACTTAGGACTTCACAGCAAAATGCTTTTTCTGTGGGAAAATTACCAGGAATTGTGACCTGAATTTAATTTAATCTAAGAAAGTTCGTGTCCAGCTTAAGAATATAACACCACTCCAGTTGCTCCCGTGGGTGTTGTAAAAGGTGACTAGGGTGCTTTAAACAGGAAGTATGTGCAGCAGCATCCCTTCTATAGAAAAGCAGCCATACTGCGCTCACCAATCCGCCTGCCGCCTGGTAATTCCTCCCAAAATAAAAGTATGAAAAATCTACGGGGAGCCCTTTGTTCAGCAGTTGACATCTTACCGCTGATATGCAGAAACTCATGACTTAGGTAACCAACCAAATAGCGCTACAACTAAAAAGTGCTACGAGGTACTTACTAAGTAAATGTACTGGTAGAGGCTTGCCGACAGCGTCAGAACCCTTCAGCCTGAGTGCGATGTATTTGTGAAGCTTCAAGTAAAGAGGTTTTACATTTTCCCACAATTCTCGGGCTTTGAGTATGGCACCTTCGTACTCTCCTAGCGCATCCCAGTATTCTTCAACGGAATTGTAGTCTATGGAACAAAAGGAGTCAACATTATATGTTTATTAAATAAGTAAAGATTGAATTATGAGTAATAAAAAATAAATATCGGTGCGTCTACTTTGACTGTATAGGTATAAATTTCTGAGATAATCATTAAGCATATTTTACATAAATTGGTGAAATACAATAAACGTGTTTATTTAAAGAACGCATTGTAACTAGTGTTGATTCTGCAATACTTTTAGTAACTTATAAATGTACACGTACAATTCTTGCGTATGAATAATATTATAGGAGCATGTACTTTAAAAAGTCACTAAAGCATAAAAGTTCACTAACTCCGACGCTAATGTGAAAATGTTTCGTTTACTATTAAAATTTGATCTCAAATTTCTCATTCTGATGTATAAATCATTTGATAATTATATTTATTTGCTTCACCGACTTTAAGTTAAACTTCAACATTTAGCTCTCCCAACAAAATGCCGTTTTCATCCAACTTCATGGCCGAGTCAAAGTTTCGACTTTTCCTTCGTTGTGTACTTATTGATGAATCCTAAATGGGTTTCAGTGTAAAATTCCCAAGCGAAGCTGCGCGATCTCAGATTGTTAAATCGTAGTTTAATATTAATTACAACATTAAAATCGTTTTAAATTATAGTACTTGCTAAAAATAAATAAGCTTTATAATTATTATAATTAACAAACGAAACATCGTTAAAAAGCACTTAACAGGAAGGATTGAAGCGAATCTATAATAACTTGTTCTATGAGATAATTACAAATACTGCAAAGATTTCCCTCAAAATCACGGTCCATTTATTATTCTTGACATAATTTACAGTCTCTGTTGGCACGTTAATCTTAATATTTACTTCAAAGTTGATCGTAACCGGGTTGTCTCGAAATATTATTTTTGAACGACCCCATGAATTACGTTTCTTCTAGAGTCCTTATGATTTTATTTAAATACAAAGTCACTCCCATAACTCTGCTACTGATCTCACAGACGGGAAGTTTAAAGCTTACGTTAAAACAATTCTCTTAAAAAAGCCTACTATAGGATTAAATACAATGTTGGCGATAGGGACAAATTGCGTTAGCTCTTTTCTGCACTGAAGTGCTTATTGTACTGTATAGCTGCTATATTTATTCTTAATCAATATATTGATAAAGGTTTGAATACCTTGTATATGTTATTATAATATCTTGTTCAATTTTGTAATCTCAAGCATTTTAAAAGAGTATCCATGGATTTCTTGCCGGTTCTTCTCAGATATAGGATCAACTAATTGGAACCGTGCAACTTAAATTCCGACGTTTCATAAGTGCCAGTAATTGGTTTATTTGAATTAAAAATATCTGATTTTGCCTTTGACTCCAGAAAGTAATCACCAAGAAGAAAATAATATTCAGCCATATAACTTTAAGTCTACCGAGAGGAATAGAATTTTGCATATTTCGTCATGCAGAACATGTGCATCCTAATCGACCTCTACCTACTATGAATAGAAATAGGCAATATTTTATGTATGTATTGTGATTCTCGGTCCTGTCTAGTCTAGTTTTGCCATTATATTGTATTCGTTATGCATATCAGATAATATAGAAATTAACTTACTATATAAATTAATGTTATGTACATCTCTAATTTGTACTTTTTTGTGGTTTTAAATATTATTCTTAAATTATATATTTCTTAGATTTTCGCGATTATATATTATATATTTCTGTTTATAAAAAACATAGGTACTTTTACTATTTACATCATCATATCAAAGCTTCGCCAGGTCGTCTGTCCACCTCGTTGGAGGTCGTCCCACGCTGTGGTTTCCGGTGCGCGGTCTCCATTTGAGAACCTTTTTGCCCCAACGGCCATCAGTTCTACGAGCAATGTGACCCGCCCATTGCCACTTCAGAGCTCAGCACAATGCTCGATGATCTCAACAGAGTTTCCCAAAAGGTGGGCCTTAAAATGAACATGAGCAAGACGAAAGTCATGTCAAATGCCCATGTCGTGCCCATCCCAATATCCGTTGGGAGCTCTGTTCTCGAAGTTGTTGACGACTATGTCTACCTGGGATAAACTGTCCAGTTAGGTAGGTACAACTTCGAGAAAGAAGTCAATCGTCACAATTCACAATTAAAGTGAGATTATAGAGTTTATGGAAGTCACTGAGAAGTAATGTCGAAATAAACTCAAAACTCAAGATATGTTTTTACACGCTACAAATAACCTTCACGTGTATGTGTGTAACTACATGTATGAATGTAATGGATTCTAGTAATTCAATTTTCACTCACTTCTACATGTCCCACTGACTTGAACTTATGCAGATGTGTCCAGAATCGTAGACACTACAACAATTTGACATGACTATGACCTGGTGCTGTCAACAGGATCATAACCTCACGATATGAAAAGCTTATGAATAAGTTATAATTATACACTAAACCTGTGCAAATAATGAATTGGAATCTATATCAAAGATGTCTATTTAGATAATGTAAGTAGTGAACCCTTACGAACGATTTTATAAAAAAAAATGTTTTAGTTGTTTTTTGTCCATATTTCATTAACAGCGTGTTTTTTAGATTTTTACCTACAATTTTATGAAGTCAATACATTTCTTACGGTACCAGATTATATTGTTAAGACAACGGATAATCTCTGGACTAGGCTCCTTAGTAAAACCATGAAGATAAAAGTAATCATCATTATTTCAATGCACAAAACATGCCCTCATAAAAAGTAACTTAATGTCATTAACAAATTGCTTGGTATGAATACCACGAACGACGGACGAATGGACGAATTCAAAAAACAAGTGTGAACAAAACTTTAACTGTAACATTTGAGATAAACATTTAAATGTAGGTACTTACTGTTTTGCTTCGAAGCATTTCGCAGCAAAGGAAGTATGTGCTCCAGATAGTCGTTAAGATTAGGCAAGTTCTTCTCCCAAGACTGCTTCATGCGATGCAACGTCTCTTCATCTTGTTGTCGTGCCAAGTTATAGTGTAACTCTGTCAAATTAAATTTTGAAGTTACAAAAATACTGTATCAGAATTTACCAGGTGAATTTTGATACGTTACAAAATTAATAGATTAAGTTCAGAAATAAACAAATCCTTGTTTAGTTTGAAAAAGATAAGTGCTTATATATTTATTTTGTTAGTATTTAACAGAATTACCAAATGTTCAAGCGCTAAATAAATTTGAAAACATTTTTGATTCATACGCCCAAACTTTTTATTAGGTTTGTGGAAGTATTAAATTGCTTTCATATATTTGTTATCATTGTAATTTAAAGACAATCAACATGGCTAGTAAAATTTAATCAATAAGTATATCTAAATACGTTCCACACGTATTCTGTACTTTAGATTAATCATCAAATCAGCCAAAGAACGTCGACTACTGAACAAAAGGCTCTAAGGTAAGATTTCCACAGCACTGTCGTCATTCTGGGGGAAGTTGCCAGTACTCACCATGCTTGGCAGGCGGATTGGCGAGCGCAGTATGCCTTCTGTTCCACAGAAGGGTAAGTGCTGCCCATCCTTCTGGTTTAGAGTCCCTTATTCGCTTTTTACGACACCCACGGGAGAAGATGGAGTGGTGGGAGAGTATATTTCATTTTAAGTTTCTATACGATAAGTTTATTTTTAGAGCTGAATATTATAGTTTTTGTCGTGGATAATATAATAGAAACTGGATATGAATAGAGTAATAGTTAAAGTAGTGTGTCTAATTTGTTGAAAATTATGATTAATGTCTTACCGTTTATTATTGACTATATATGTTGTTAAAATTATTTTGAGTCAACGACTTAAAACGAAACAAGCATTTCATTGCGCTCAAATTCACCATTTCACCCGGAAAACGTCCTCTGCTGGACAGAAGCCTCCCGCAAAGATAGCCACAACGGCCGTTATGGTTTTGTGTAGCGGGCCTATTGGGGGCTTTTGCCATAATCGCCACGCTTGGCAGACGGATCGCAGTTAGGTTATCAATGTTCTCGAAGGACGCTGCTGCCCATATTCCGGCTAATCCCATAGTCGCCTTTTACGACACCGACGGGATGAGATAGGGTGGTACCACCACTGGTTCTTAGCCGGCACTACAAAGCAATGTTCTACGAAATCTATTTTAAGAATTTGACTGGCACTAATAGCGTCACCATAACTTATACATGCCATAAAAACCGTTAATTCCGCTCCAGTCGCTTAAGAACGTTTGGGAACACTTGCCATCTGTTTTGAATTGCTATTTTTATGTAACTGAAAACCAGCGCTGTCGGTGTTGCCTTGTCGCAAAATCGCAGCTTCATGCTGAGCTACAACCCTTTTTTTGCACAGACGTGGCGCACATGCTCCCGTAACATAGATAAACACCAGTGAACATATTAACATAATGCTTTTTATTTTTAATAACTTGTAATTTTTCTTTTTTCTTTTTGTCCTAGCTGGGTAGTGCAATGTGCACGGTACACTCGCATGCTTGCATATTTTGCGTTCTACCGCCGCGTTGCGCTTTGATATATAGCTAGGACAAACCTGTACGGCCAATTAGTCTTGTATTTTTTTTATTTTTTTTTTATTGTTAATTTGATTATGTAATTTTTACTTTTACATTTTATACATTGTTTCTATATTAAGTGCGTCCTTGTTTGTGTAAAAATAAAATTTTCTTTCTTTCTTTTCTTTTCTTATTTTTACAGCGTAGCGTACCTGCTATTTTATATTTCTAGACACCTGCTTGAATTTGTTAAATAATGTTACCCCAGCAACACGTTAAAACAAACGTAACAATAAAAAACAAACGTAAATTAACATCTGTAAAAAATAAAATAAAAAGCTAATGCTAAATTTACTAAATTAAATCAAAGATAAAAATGCATGACTAAACTCGGCAGACACATTGCTTATATTGGATATAAAAAAAGCTCTGTTTATTAATTATACAGTATCTCTATTATTAGAACTGAAAACGGGATATTTACCATGTTTTTTATTTGCTTTGAGTTCCCGATATCTAAAACGTATAAGGAAGAGGGTAGATCGTTTTGTCTGCTCTTAAACATCCACCCGCAAAAACTTTAGTTTATCCGTGAACATGGCGCTTGCAACAGCGCCGAAATATCGGGAACTCATAGCAAATAAAAACATGGTAAATATCCCGTTTTCAGTTCTAATAATAGTGTCAGTGACCATGTCAGTTTAAAAACTTATACAGTATCTCGTTGTGAAGCATAATGAATTGAATTGTATATACATTTTTATTCTATTGCAGGTAAAACTACTGCAGCATTCTAAAAGCGCTTAGGATTATTGTGTAGCACGTAGTTCAGGCGTGTCGTGCCGGCTAAGAATAGCACCACCCCATATCATCCTGCGGGAGTCATGAATACCAATTAGCAATCGGATTAGCCGGAGGATAGGTAGCAGCGTCCTTCGAGTATATTAATTACAAGCCAAGCGTGGTGATTATGGCAATAAGCACACAACACAAACCGTGGACGTTGTGGCGATCTTTGAGGGGCTGTGTTCAGCAGTAGATTTATTTGGCTGAAGTGATGATGATGACGTAGTTCACGTAGGACAGTAAACATTTAATTCACGAGTGAAACTTTATTTATTTAAAACGTATAAACTTTATCAGATAACTCCAATGTTTCTATAACGTGGCACTTATACTATTACACAAGTGTAGAACAATCACAGTAGATTTTATTTTTTCATAGAATAGGTATTACATATTGGATCTTCGGGAAAGAGAAATGAACTTTTTACAAACATTCGTCTCTTGTGCCGTGTTATTAAAAGTTTTCTTTTACTTTAGGAAATTCATAATGACTTGTAAATTTTATTCTGCGAAGACAGTGGTTCTTTTCGTATATTTGCCTTTTGACATGCTTTGCCCTTCTTCGGGATTTACGAAGGTCTTAATTTATTTTTAAATTGGAGATCCTATTTTTCTGTCATCTCAAATAGAGCTTTTCCTGTTGGAATTGTTTCAACTCCAATGCGGTCTATTAAGATGTTTTTGGAGATTGGCTTTAGATTTGTTTGTTTGAGATTCCATATTTGATTTACAACTTTCCTTACTGTGAGTTTAGAGACATTCGTGCTTATATACTAAAATTAATGCCAATCGATACTTTACAATGATCTAGGGACTGGGATGTTTCGACATTTTCAAAGTACCGGCACACGAGACGGCTCATGCTCGAAGTCTCGAAATGTTCCGGGACTAAAAGTACATTTAAGTACATTTTCGGTGATATATCAACAAAATACTTATTATATTGATTTAGTTAAATTAACATTTAATTTACATAAATACAACCAAATTCTAACATTTGTAAAGTTAATTAAAGCAATTCTCAAAAAATATGAATAATCAACGATTAATAACTGATCATTAATCGTCAGTAGAAAATGAACGTTTACTAATCGTAACAAAATTGTAACATTTCTAATTTAAATTTAAATTAACAAATTCCGTCCTTCATTTCCTTTCCTTTTTACCTTGCATTAAGATAATTTATAGCATTCATAATCAGCTTAAATAAAACTAAATGAACTGTTGATTTGTTTTTGTCATTATCTGAAAATAGGGGTGTTATTTTCCTATTTTAATAAAACATAGATTATAAAAAATAAATCGTATTAATTATGATGACATTTCGTAACGAAAATTATTACAAATTATACGAACAACGTTCACATATGTCTCGACTCTAGTGGTGACTCAAAAGTCCAGGGACATCATCATAATCATCATAACGGCCATTTATACGTCCACTGCTGAACAAAGGCCTCCCCCATAGATTTTCACAACTGTGTCATCATTTTGGGGGGTATTTGCCAATACTCACCACGCTTGGCAGGCGGGTTGGTGAGCGCAGTATTGCTACCGTTTCACAGAAGGGACGCTGCTGCCCATCCCTCTGGTTTAGATTCCCTTAGTCGCCTTTTACGACATCCACGGGAGGAGATGGAGTGGTGCTATATTCTTAATCCGGACACCACACGGAATCCGGACACCACACGGAACATGTGACATGTGACGTGTAAATTTGGCTAAAGTCCAAGACATCGAGACACGAGACGCCCCGGGACCCAGCCCTACAACGAACTGATTCAACCAAAATAAAGCATGTTTTACTCTACACTAAGAAATAAAGGCTTACCTCTTAACGTGCAGTTACTCGTGGTTCCACAGTCATAGTTAGTAGCGAATCTTACTTTGTTCAGAGCGTTGTCGCCAAACATTACGAGCTGAAATAAAAGTATCCATTACAAATATTGTCACTTTCAAGGCGGTAGTTTATGATATTGTAATAATAAACCTGGACGATGTACAGTTATAGCTCTCATTATCATACTCAAAAGAAGTTATTAAATTTATTTTTTCATCTGGTCCTCCATTTGCAACACTAGGCTTTGCGCACGATAAGAGACCAGCGTAAACTGGATATGTAGTCATGTGTACCACCACAATGCCAGATATTATGCTGCTAGGCAGTAATGTGGCACGGTTAGCGCCGCGGCTGATAAGTCGGCTGCTGCGCCCCGGGTCGTGGGTTCGATTCCGGTTCGAAATGTTTGTATGATCTGCAGGTAGTTGTTCCGGGTCTGGGTGTATTGTATGTGGAATTCATGTCTGTAAACGCACCCACGACACAGGAGAAAACCTACTGGTGCAAAGTAAAAAAAAAAGTTAAACTTTAAACATTATTGTGTTGTGGTTTGAAAGGCACTGTAGCTAGTCTAATTACTGAGCGTAAAAAAATAAACATCTTATGTCTCGAAATGACGAGCACAGCTTTTAATCCTTGTCCTGGGTTCTGCCGTGACGTCTACCACCAGGCGAATGACTTGCTCATAACGTCGAAAGGAAGTGTATTTTTTTTTTGTTATAAACCAAGAATTAACCAAAACCAAGCACGATATCTCTGCTACTGTCGCCAGATTAAGGAGAGACAAAGGGGGAGGAGAGAAACTGCTTGTTGTTGGCAAGTAGTAAAAATTAACGAGGGGAAATGACTTATTGCAGTTATTGTAGGTCACTGGATCGATCGAGATGTCGTAAATCTTGGCGTATAATCAATTAGTGTGTGACATCTATTCTGATAATATTAAAATTATATAGGGCTGGCCAGGATACTGCTATGGTGGTATAAATCAAGGGTGCAGTGTACGACCGATTCCCGCAACCCGGGCCATGAGACAAAGGAACACCGTGCGGTTTTAGTATTAAGAGGTCGGCACGCCCCTCAGCATTGCCCAGGCTGGATGAAGTCTATGAAAATTCCCCCATGTGCAAAAAAGCAGCCTGCCCCTTAATAGCATCAGTATTTCGATGTATGTTTTACCTACTGAAAACCTCTTTCAGGCCCGAAATTAATAATCAACCTGATCCAAAAAAATTGGATTTGTAAGTTAGCATTTGTCAGTTAGGTAGGTTCAACTTCGCGAAAGAGGTCAATCGTCGAATCCGACTCGGCTGGGCAGAGTTTGGAAAATTTCGCAACGTCTGTTCGTCAACAATTACGCAATGCATCAAGACCAAAGTCTTTAATCAGTGCGTGTTACCAGTGATGACATATGGAACGGAGTCGTGGTCACTCGCAATGGGCGTCATAAGAAAGCGCAAGGTCACTCAGCGAGCTATGGAGAGAGCTATGCTTGGTATTTTTCTACGAGATCGAATCAGAAATGAGGAGATCCGTAGAAGAACTAAAGTTGTCAACATAGCTGAAAGGATTAGTAAACTGAAGTGGCAATGGGTGGGGCACATTGCTCGTAGAACTGATGGCCATTGGAGCAAAAAGATTCTCGAAAGGAGACCACGCACCGGAAAAACGCAGCGTGGGACAACCTCCAACGAGGTGGACAGACGACCTGGTGAAGGTCACTGGGAGTCGTTGGATGAGAACGGTGTGTGACCGCTCGTTGTGGAAATCTAAGGGAGACGCCTTTGTTCAGCAGTGGACGTCTTGTGGCTGATATGATGATGATGATTTGTACATTTGATCCAGCTTTTAAATTTAAACCTAAAGATTTTGAATTTGATTGATTATAATTTTAAGCCGCCATATTTTCCGCTCTTTAAACTTTGTAAGTGACCATTGGTGATGACTTTAACATTTTTTTTTGCTAATAATTCGGGTTGCTGGATGCTAAATTTTATACTAAACTAGCGAAACTCCACAGACGATATCCTGCCTTTTATGTGGCGATTTGTCGTGGCGGTTAAATGGTATATAAGTTGAACTGCTGCGGTGCTATCTAGTGGCGAGTTACAACAAATTGATGCATATAATACCATAGTTTTTGAAACAAGAACAAATCATTCTTCGGCAGATAGACGTTATGTCGTTAGCTTACTGTTTTCTTCTATAGACCAAAAGCATCAACTTACAGGTGATTTATCATATGTGGCGATGTATGTTCCCTAAAACCCTTACGTACATATCAAAACATGTCCTAATAAAAACTTATAGAACAAGCTTTCTTATAGAACTGACTCTCTGCACGGTAACTCCGTAACTGCGGTTAGCAATATATTTTATGGATAAGACTCCAACATGGGCGCCATAAATAAAACCAAAGATTTATGTCCAATTACTTCGTACTATCTATCGTAATAAAAATAACTAAATGAATTTATTATCTTAGATGTACTTAGTGTACGCTCCTGTAACGGTACACGCTTCTTCGGATGCTTATTGTTTTATGCAACTTCGTGTTATATTACGTAGGTAATAAAAGTAGTTTTCCTTATATTAGGTTTTTTATTTTTTTAAACAATCCTGTGATGAGATGAGCGCGTCATTCACCTGGTGGTAAGCGTCTGCCTGTCTAACGACCGAAATAATCAACCCGCGGATTATTCAAAATGCAACTGCGGTGGTACCAACCCAGTCGGACTCTTGCAATAAGAGACATTTTTTATTTAATTGTCCCCAGTAGTAATTCGTCAGGAACTTCCTCCGCCCGGGGAAAGGCGAAGGGGCGGATTCCTACCGGCAAAAAATAACGACTGGGGCGGTCATCTTCGGCACCTAAGGATGGTTCCAGGTCCTCGTATGATCACACTAAAGCTGCCCACTGGTGCCACGCCTTTAGCCACATTTCGGAGGGGATGGCTGTAAAGCGGCTACTGCTTCTAGCGAAGGGAAGGCGACTGTACAGAGGCCACTTCCCAGGCATACCTAGGGGGGATTGTAAAGGATTCTTGCGAAGTCTCGCTATGCGCTATGCTGCACACCCGGCGACACGTGACCACATGTAGACCGACGTCTTCCCGGGGGTCACTTAGCACGCAGATTCCCAATAGACGCGCTCGCGACCCCTAAGGCCCCACGCCATATAAAGACGACAGGGGGATCAGGCGTGTAGGACACGGGCGCCGCAGTGGTTGCTACACCTGCCTGTCCTCTTTCTGCAAGTGGGATCAGCCCTCTCCGATCCCGCTCCTCCGCCCATCAATGCCCTAAGCCGAGGCCAGAGTCCTACTAGGAGGCACCCCTTTTTTATTTATTTTATTGATGTCCAGTGGAAATTCTACATGAAACATCCTTCACCCCGGGGAAGGGTGAAGGGGTATGCCGGACTCCTACCGGCTAAAACCACTGGAGCGGTCATCTTCGGCACCGAAGGGGGGCTCCAGGTAGGAGGCACCCCTAGCTGTGTTACTTATTATTTATCGCCTAACTGAAGGCTTTTTCGGCTTCGTCACTTTGTCCAGTTGAGCAGCAAGAACTCACCGACCTGCCTGCGAGAAGCCCACCATAACAAATACAAAACTACATACGAGTAGCAGGTTATTTCTACATTTACAATCATCATCATCATTTTGGCCGAATGAAGTCCACTGCTGGACACAGGCCTCCCCCAAAGATCACCACAACGACCGATATGGATATTTTGTGGGCTCATTGGGGGGTTTTGCCATAATCGCCACGCTTGGCAGGCGGGTTGGCGATCGCAGTTGAGTTGTTAATGTACTCAAAGGACGCTGCTGCCCATCCTCCGGCTAATCCCTTAGTCGACTTTTACGACACCCATGGAAGGAGATGGGGTGGTGGCATTCTGAGGTGGCACCACGCATTTACAATAATAATCGTGAACGTAGAATTGTGTAGGCGCCTTCAATCCGTGTCATGTAAGCGGCAAATAACCATTCTTTATCATACATTTATGGAGACACAGTCCAGAGGTGTGATTACCAATAAAACAGTAACAGACAGACAGTAACAGAAATTGCAGCTGACGAGCCACTGGTCTCGAAATTTAAGAGAATACGTATTACATCTGGCATTCGGGCGCTATTTGCCACTGGAATGAACTTTCGTCATAGTAATAACCCCGATAACAGTATTACAGCAGGAGGTAGAACTGCAACGTATTGTGTAGGTACCTTGATAAATGTATTCGTTTTATAATTATAGTATTTAGTGGGTAGGTTTTGTAAGCGTCGTCTGTTAAGAATAAACCTGATTAACGGACAGCTGTGTATATCATTGTGAGTCCGTGACTCCTCCCGTTTACTTAGAGAAACATAAAAAACGAATGAACGTTAATATTTTTATTTTTTTAGTCTTCGTTTGCCTGGAATTTATTGCCTGAAGGTCCGTAACGCACCAACAACTAAACTAATTCTGTTTATCGTATCAGCCAAAGGACGTCCACTGCTACTGCACTGCTTGCTGCGTAAAGAGCTCCACCATAGTTTTCCACAATTGTGTCGTTATTTTGAGGGGTATTTATCAGTACTCACCACACTTCGCAGGCGGGTTAGTGAACGCAGAATGACAGCTGTTCCACAGACGGGACGCCACCGTCCATCCCTCTGGTTTAAAGTCTCTTAGTTATCTTTTACGATATCCACGGGAGGAGATGGAGTGATGCTACGAGTATATTCTTAACCCGGACACCAAAACTGAAATTATGTTTACATACCTACATATAATAATAAACCTACCCTTATCCACTGTTCAGTATCGAGTAGCGTGTCACCAGGCTGCAGCAGGAGCTTCACTTTGCGCCGAAGCACGTTGTCATCGGCGGAGAGCGCATGCGCAGTAAGTGCGCTTTTTATATCCGTCGTTTGCTGACACACGAACATGCCGAATGTTTTGTCTCGCTCCAACTGTTGGAATAAGCTTATGGTAAGTGATATAAGCGATCTTTGGCAGACCCATGTGCAGCAATGAATGATGATGATGATGAAAATAAATGAAAACATCAACCATTGTGAAAATAGCAAAATAACTAATTCGTGTTTGTGTTTAACATATTATGTAAAGCTTAACATTAAAACCGTATGTAACCGTCATGTATTATGGGGCTGCAAATGTAATATTCGGCAAGTAATTAATTTATTGCAAAGTAATTAATTGCGAAATTGAGGTAATTAATGTTTTCAAATTGATGTTGATTTTGTTTTTACATTTTATATTATGTGTATTATATTTAAATACATTCTATCAAAATGATATTCATGCAAACGTGTGGGGCAATAAATCTCTTTACAGAAACCCAGCGATCCCGGAGCTACTCGGAGTTCTATTCGAATAAAGTTTTTCAGATCAAAATGGTTAGCAAAAAATTCATTTTTCAATGGAGATTTTTCTTTCTTCATTTCATCAACTCAACAGCCCGTAAACGTCCACTGCTGATCATGGGCTTCCTAATGACCACTACAATGAACGATCCTAGGAGGGCGGAGGGTTGTGTATTCCTTGCCGCGAACTACATAATATAATCAGCACATTACTGTCCCACTGCTGGGCAGGGGTCTTTTCTCACGATGAGAAAGGACAAGCCTTAGTCCACCACGCTTTCCTAGTGCGGGTTGGCGGACTACACACACCATTACGATATTTTTATCCTTCTCAGGTGTGCCTTTTCCTTCACCGTTAACGCAAGTGATAATCAAAATCTTCCGAGTATCACACGGTACCTTAAAGTTCCTGACACCTGTCAGTTGGACTAGTGATACTAAAATTCATACTATAACGTCAACATACAAGAAAATAAAATGGCTTAGTCTAAAATTTTATATTTGATATAAAGATTAGCAGTCCAACTCACAGGTATCAGGAACGCATGCTATCGGTGGTCGCGCGGTAGGTAAAAGAAAAACGAAAAATAATAAAATTATTACCTAAATAAAAACTTTTTTATACAAGCTTTTATTCATATCATCGTCATTTAGCTAACCATACATTGTCATCCAAACTAAAAGTGTATGCACTGAGAAACTGTTTCAAAATTCAGTTGCAAGATTGGACCCATACCAATAAGGCAAGTTAAATAAAAGCTTGTAAAAGGTCTTAGTAGGCAATAATAAATATGTTTGCCTTGCTAACCTTCGAAGCCAACCCTTTACTATTCCCAGTGAGCTCGTTCCACGCAGCGTTGGCTCTTTGTTCACAGTGGTCCACATAGTCCAATTCCACCAGGTCTACTAGAGACACAAGCCATCTTCTGTCATCAGCACTGGATGAGGTGCCGCATTGGAGAGGGGACAGAAGGGCGTAGAAGCAGATGAAGAGAAGTCTGAGCGTGGGCCTCATTGTTGATCTGTGAAAGAAATAGTAGAAGCTGTTATTTATTTTAATATTAGATTCTATCTGTGTCTGCGAGTTCGTTTGCTTGGTATTAGGATACTCGTGGAGCACTTATTGGAAAACAATCTCGTTTACTTATACAGCTTAACTACAAAACTACTATAAAGTCAAATTTTAAATAGCGTTTTTTTTAAGAATATATTAAGTCCACTTCAAATGATCACAAATATCTATATCTATAGATCTGTACCATTTCATATATTATAACCTCCTTGTAAGTATATAGATTACCCCAGTGGAAAAAGGACAAAAACGGCCGTGTAGTTTCTGAAAAAATCGCGCACACATGGACTTACGAAGGAAACGCCAGAAACTTCCTTTTATTCAAGTGGGTTTAAAAAAAGCTAAGACCATTCCTACTTACTTACCTACCTACCTTATGGTTCTCTCTAGTTAGAGAAATTATATTTCAAAATACAATAAAGTTTCTCCGTCCTTGTTACACCGATTAAATATTTCCAAAGTCTGTATTGATCTCAATTCAAATTAAATTTTCAACTGGCAGCCTTAGGAATGCCATAAAGAATTTTGACATAAAAAAATCAATTATATGGGCTTTGATTAGAGCCTATAGTGCCCAAACTAAAACAATGTGGAATGTAGAGCTCGTCAAACACTAAGTAAAACAACAGGAAGCACTCATAATGCCTTCCATAATACATGGAGCGGATCTGAGAAGTTTGTTGAAATAAAATATTTACGTGCCTTCATGAACTCCCCCTGAATTTACATATTTTTCATCAAATTTCGGAAGAATAATATTTTAATTAGCCTTGTATGTTTTTTTTATAGCATATTACGTGTAATGCTTACGGTAAATTCCCATTAATTCCTTCTAACAACTTGTTTCTTAAGTCGTTATCTTTGTTTACACATACGTTGTTCAAATTATCCAATCGTACCTTATTACCGTCCATTAGAAGTAATTCTGGTGAAATACCACTAATCTATATTGGATTCGCGCAGATTTAGTGAAATACCTTCACTTTGAGAAAATCCACCCTCCATTACACATTTATCCCTCAAAGAATAAACCGTCAAATATAGGATGAAGAAGGCAAAAAAGTAGCAAGATTTGTGTCAGGTCACATGCATGAATTTGCGGATGTCATAAAATATACAGTTTACAGGTAACCCTCACTCATGTGACATGCATAAAACAAGATATTTAATAATTACTACCTTTAGCGTTTTTGTTCAATTTTGATATCTCTTACAGTGTGATGGTATTTTACACCATAATCCATACATACATACAAATTTTGTAAATGAGCAAAGTTTTTGAATTAATTCATTTTTGTAAGTCAATTTCAGTACAGTTAGAATTTAAATCTTTTCCTGTTACCAAGTCAATTTCATTCTTTTTAAAGATCTGACTTCTATTGATACTGGGTAATAAAATGGAAACCTATTCATAGGTTGAATGTATACAAACTTAAATTTACGAAACAGTGGCGTCGATACCTTAATACCCTGAAAGGAATCCATCGTGACTACTAAACATTTATATGGAAATAGTCACTAGAAATCTTATTGATTTAGCAAAACGATTGCCAGAGGCGAAATTATTCTTGAATTTCTTTCTTTCCCTCATTAATTCATTATTTATCATGAAACTCGAACTTCCTTTAAACAGCATGCGCAGTATCAACTATCTTAGCAATAAAAAGTGGAAATTAATGAAGGAGCTGGAGAATTTAAGATTTTTTACGTTCACCAACCCTTACCGTTCAGCCATTATTCAACGAAAAGAGTCACGATGATAAAAAGAAAATTAAAGACCAGGCATTCATAAAGCGATTGTTGCTTTCATTCAACTTCGTTCAGACGAGATATTAAAACTACATCAGGCGAATAGAAGGAAATGCAAAAGATTTTTTATGCAAATCACTCCGAGTTTTTGCTGTAAATTCATAGAGGAATAAGTACGAGCTTCGGATGCTCTGAAATTAAATCATTTATTTTACATGTTATCCAGAAGTAAAATTATTTATGCTGTTGTTAAACCAAAATATTCTATGTAATTACGTTTGTAATTTGAACTCAGAATTAGACCAAAAGTTCTTCAGGGTTACTAAAAGTTAAACAAAAAAAATATATTTATCTGTTTGAGCTCGTTGCATTCCATACTCTCCAATAAATCAAGAATGCTTCATCCATGTTTTCAAAGGAAACATGAATCAGTAATTTTCGTCTATTCAGTTTTCCGTAGACACCTTATTTTGCAAAAGCACTGACACGGTCTCTTTCTCATTTATGCAAATGTCCCTTAACTTTCTTTGACAAACATTTCAGGGTAATAACGCAATTTCCCGGACTCGTTCCGCTTTGATACTGGTGTCAAGTTGTGTGACCTATTTCAACGAAATTTGCCTATTATACGCCACGTCAAGTTCCTAACTAAAGGTGGCAAACTGGCAATTGGGCGCAACGGGAGTGCGGAAGCTGGTCGCAGTATGGAAGCGACAGTTTCTACAAACGGTGCCGGTAACGACCCGACAAATGTTGATTTTCAATTTAAATTTTATCTGCATAAGAAACAACTCTGTTTGTATAAAACATTGGGTATGCTTCTACCCAATTTTTTGACATGACCGCTTTTTACATAATAGTAAGGTGTGAAAGTTGGGAAATTTAACACGATTTTTAATAACGTGGTACATTATGTTGACCTGAAAGGATTGATGTGGAAAGATTGAGCATGGGAAATTATAATGTAGGAAATGTATATAATGTATTTGGTGGGAGGTCTCTTATGAGGCCGGCTAGGTAAGTACAACCCCAGTGCCAGATATTCGCCGTTAAGTAGTAGTGTTTAAACTTTAGACATTACTGTGCTTATAGTTAGAAGGGCACTTTAGCTAGTGAAATTACTGGGTATAAGATACTAAATAACTTCACGTCTCGAGGTGACGCGCAGTGTGATGCCTCACAGTACTAGTCCTGGGTAGTATTCAAATTATGCGCAGAATGTCGCTAACTACCAGGCGAATGACTTGCTCGTCTCGTCACCAAGATGTATAAAAAAAGGCCGGAACATATATCTAAAATTCAATTACCAATACGTGATCAGAGGGCTGGCATTATCTTTGGCCAAAGAAGAAGCATTGCCATTCAACGTGGCAATGCTGCCAGCCTTCTAGGAACATTATCAGCTGACAGCGATGAGTAGGAATACTTTGACGCCTCAGTAAATATTACACTTTTATATATATATTATATACATAGTTATTTTTTTTACGTTTAGTGTAATCATAAATAGTGTACATATATTTAGTTTTAATGAGTATAAAAGCATAGATATTAATTTAAATAATTACCAATTTAAACATTTTGGTAAAATAGTTGAATTTTGAATGAGTGCGCAAAATATTCATGCATTCCGAAGTTCCTTGGCGAAGAAACGGGGTTTGAAAGTTTCAACCGACCACAATCTCTGACGAAGAGCATTAGCTAGACTTCACACGAATACTGATATGTCTTCAAAACTTTCTCCTGCTAACAGCTGATACACATGACTTGGCATTATCTTTTAATGAATAGCGCCATTCTTGTTATAGTTCACATCATCATATCAGCCACAGGACGTCCACTGCTGAACAAAGGCCTCCCCCTTAGATTTCCACAACGAGCGGTCACATGCCGCTCTCATCCAACGACTCCCAGCGACCTTCACCAGATCGTCTGTCCACCTCGTTGGAGGTCGTCCCACGCTGCGTTTTCCGGTGCGCGGTCTCCATTCGAGAACCTTTGTGCCCCAACGGCCATCAGTTCTACGAGCAATGTGCCCTGCCCATTGCCACTTCAGTTTACTAATCCTTTCAGCTATGTCGACAACTTTAGTTCTTCTACGGATCTCCTCATTTCTGATTCGATCTCGTAGAGAAATACCAAGCATAGCTCTCTCCATAGCTCGCTGAGTGACCTTGAGCTTTCTTATGAGGCCCATTGTGAGTGACCACGTCTCTGTTCCATATGTCATCACTGGTAACACACACTGGTGTCACACATAGTTCACATAGATTAGTGTAATAACAAGTTTTGGTTTCTGTTGTGTTAAGTAGGGACTAGACAGAATATATAAAGCAAAAGAGCTTTATATTAATTTTTTGTTACAGGTACCTATGGTTTTAATCTTAAAAAGGTGTTCCATTGCTTTAACTATAATACACAGTTGATATATTATAATAATTTATTTTCCATTTGATTCATCTGTATACTCCTTCCGTGTGGTGTATAGACTAAAAATGTAGCACTGAAATGTATCAACGTAGTCGTAAAAAGCGACTAAGGAACTAAACCAGAGGAAGAGGTAGCAGCATCCCCTCTGTGAAAGAGTAGCCATACTGCGCTCACCAACCAGCCTGCCAAGCGTGGTAATACTGGTAAATTCTCCCCAAGATTATGACATAGTTGTGAACATCTATGTAGGAGGCCTTTGTTCAGTAGTGGACATCCTTTGGCTGATATGATATGATGATGAATCTGTATGACTATATAGTCCCAACATAAAAAAAATGCGGTAAAGTTAGTGTTTGATCAACCTTGCCACACCCATGCCGCGTGATGCCGGCTAACATATAGGTAGCTATGGGATTAGCTGGAGGATGGGCAGCAGCGTCGTTCGAGTACATTAACAGCTCAACTGCGATTGCCAACCTGCCTACCGATCGTGGCGATGATGGTAAAACCCCTCAATGCGCACACAACACACCAAGATCGGTCGTTGTGCTTTGGGAGAGGCCTGTGTCCACCATTGGACTTTATTCGAAATGATGATGATGATGATAACACCTTTTCAATCGTATCTTTCTGGCCCCGAGTTATCATGAGCTCCGTGTTATATATATCGGTAAAAATAATATATTGTTGTAGTCAGAATAAGCAAATCCCACAAGCAAAAGATTATTAAAAGAAAAACGTATATAACTGGTCTTTCCTCTATTTTTGTTACATTATCATCATCCTCAGCTTATATCAGTGCTGGACATAGGCTTCTCGTAGCGTGTTCTTACATTAACTTTTACCCAAATCATTAGAAACTGTCGCAATTTGCAATCTTCCCTTAACGTCCTATATTTTTTGCTAAAGACCATTCTAAGCAAACCCATAAGGTTTCATTGAAAGCGATACTGGTCTCGAAGTATTCCAATCACGCATGATCTTTCATTACTTTCCTCACGGTCTAGTGAGCAGGGGCTTTGTTGCGGCTTATTAGGGAAAAGGAAAACGGTCATTAGTGTACCAGTAAACTCCTATTTTGGAAAAGATAAGTTGAGTTTTTTAACCTCTTCGAAGGCCTCGATACTAAACTATAATAAAAATTCAGATGTACTATACATCTGATTTTTATTATCGTTTAGTAGTGAAGCCTTTGAAGTTCCTAAATAACATATATTTATTGATGCACTATATGAGGGCATTTTCAACTTTTGGCAAAGCCTTGGGCTGCTGAGGTAACTCATAATGAAAGATGATTATAATAACACACTAGGTGCTACTATTACTATCGACATAATTTATTATTTATTAGGTACTTACTAAACTAAACATTTGAAGTAACGCATAAAAATATGACCTGGTGCTTTTAGTCCCAAACTATGGCATTAACCTAATTTATTTGTCTGATATTTAGTCTGATGACGGATTGGTTACGGGACCGGATTCTGAGAAAAGGCTATACAACTATACATAATTACTTTTTTTTTTACTTATATTTAATGTTGTTTATTGTACTTTTAATGTATTATCTATATTTACATAACGGTAGTAAATGGGGACGGACTGAAAACCAGCGTTGGCCAGTGTTACGGCTATGCTGCTCACTGTTCAACATTTTGCTGAGACCGCTCCTTTTGCCACACTATACAAACAAATTTCTTGTTATTTCCTACAAGGAAAGGAGGAATCTTTTTGTGTTTAATTAATGTGGTTATAAATGCTTTCTTTCTTTACTTACGGTATTCATGTGATGTTTTCTTGTAGATGTCGTAAACACTTCATAGATTATGTCTCTCATGTCCCTTATTTATGATCAACAACCGTTCATTTGCTTCTTAATTATATAATTAAAAATCAATGTCAATAGCTTTCATTTTATTCGTTTTAATAACAAACAGTACTCCTGAGAAATCTTCGGAATTTAATTTGAGTAAGATTAAAGATACTGCATTGTAAAAGATTATAATAATATTATATCTGTATAAAATGTTCTTTCCATGCATTAGCGAGTTACTAACAGCAAGCAATGTCTGGAACTTGTCTGGAAATCTAGAGTGTACCGAACCCACACTACACTCTATTAACGTTTAAGAGTTTTCTCTACAGTATATGTTGTGGTAAAAGTCTTTAAAGGATCACGTATTAACGTTCTAGAACTTTGCAAATGAAGTCTGGTTTTGTAAAATAGGGTTGCTAAATTGTGCTTTTGTTTCAATAAGCTAAGCAAGAATTAATGAAGCCATAGGTGCGAGTATGGTTTTTGTTCATGCCAGACTAAAACGAACCTTTTTTTATTTCAACCAGTGTAAATAATTCATGCACTTCCTACGCCCCGGGACAGCCTACCAGCAAAAATCGCCGGAGCGGTCATCTTCTCCACCAAAGGGGAGCTTCTGTCAAAAGGCCACCCCATTGTGGATACATCTAAGTCTCGTTGTGCGCTGTGCTGCGAACGCGGTTGCACGCTACTCCGCCGTCTTGCCGGGGGTTATTCGGTATAAGCACGCAGATTCCCCCACTTGAGCGCTCACGCTATCTATATGTCGTACATACAGGGTGTGAGTGACAACGCAACAAAAACTTATACCATGGATTCAGAACGTTATTCTGGACCCCTCAGCATTTGAATTTTGCCTGCTGGCTACGCTGGCAGAACATAGTACTATAGACGCTACTGCTGGCAGAGAGAGATCATGCCCGATCCGATCGACCAGGATCCACCACTCGACAGCATACGCAGGGCGCTCCTCGAGTGCTGTGCGCATCCTGGTCACTTTTACAGTAGTGGCACCGTGCTGTGTCCTCGTGTCCTGGCCTATGCGTACCGAAACAACCGTGAACGACGAATACCTGCGCCAGGCGGTAGGTGACGCGCTAACTCCTTTTAAGGCTGGCTCCAAGAGCGGCAGGACTGCCTCGAAGATGCGCTTCATCGCATACTGCAACCGCAGGCGTTCTAATCACTTCTCGAATACGCCTCGTCGAGCCTGCCTCAGCCGTCAGGTTGTCAAAAATCAGAACGTGCACCGAGAGAGCTACCGTCTCGTAGGACATACTCCTGTATTCTCACGCGATCCGTAGTCAGAGAGTCAGAGATGACCATATATGCACTCAGTAGAAGGCCACGGACCGGACGACCCCAAGAGAGAGGGTGGACTTCCGACGACATATTAAAACATAGGATGGCTTTTAAAGGATAAACACATGGATGTAATTACTTATGTATATGGCCATATTAGCCATTTTATTAAAATTTTGTGAGGATTGTTTTTTTAAGTCCTATTTATTATTCCACGACATAATCTACAATTAGGCCATTTTTTTAAATTCGTTTAACCGTTTGAGCGTGACGCGAGCTTCAAACATACAAACTTTTATATTAACAATAGTAGTAGGCTGGCAGCATTCACTATTCACTTATTACCCAAAAAAAGACAGGCATGTTTGTTCTTTTGTATGAAACGAGCTTGTGCGTTCGCGTAATTAAGTATTAAGAAACCGATAATTAATGAAATGTTGATTATGAATTGATTATGAATCTTGCCGTGTAGTGCCGGCTCAGAATGCCACCACCCCATCTCCTCCCGTGGGTGTCGTAAAAGTCGACTAAGGGATTGGCCGGAGGATGGGTAGCAGCGTCCTTCGAGTACATTAACAACTCAACTGCGATCGCCAACCCGTCTGCCAAGCGTGGCGATTATGGAAAAACCTACCAACGAGCCCACAACACACCCATATCGGTCGTTGTGGTGATCTTTGGGGGAGGCCTTTGTCCAGCAGCGGATTTCATTCGGCCGAAATGATGATGATTATGAACATGAAAAATGTGCCTTTTACACGTTCTCAAAAGATTTCCATGAAACAGCAGAACGCATAATAAAAGATGTGCTTACCCGTCTTTTGTTTGCTTTAATAATAATACATCTGGTAATGGCGCAACGTTCTGCATAAGTAATTTCTTTTAACAACATTTGTTCGCGTTTAAAGCTAAGGTGCGGTTACATTAACAATGTTCTTGTTAACCTATCCAGTTGGAATACATGTAAATGCTTATTAAAAATGCTACGGACTGAATTTTAAATCCCATGCTTGATACCTTAAGGATCAGTAGATGGACAGCAGCGCCCGCATTCAGTGTGACGTCACTCATACAGAGCTATTCGTGCCGCTACCTCCGCTCGTTCGATGTAGCAATAACTTGGTTGGCTACTTAGTTTTATCTCTGTACTGTATTGTTTTGGGTATATTAGGTAAGCAATAACATACACATGTGAACAATTACAATCTGCTGACCGAGAATGATAGCAATATCCCCAGTTTGATTGTTTGTTGTGTATATAGCAAGCCTATGTTTACAATGGACTCTAACTAATTAGTGAAACAATCGCTTATAACGTCGACTGCATCGACGCGGAAGCTGTTATCGTATGCACTGAAGTGGTAAGAACTTAGATGGATATTGTTAAGAACCTATAAACCATAACCGTATTCAGGGCATAAAAGAAATAGTTGTATAATCTATACAAATAAATAAAATTGAATTGTCTGTTTGTATTGTCAAAATAACAGCTTTTTACTAAATGCCTATGAAATTATATACGGTACATATAACAAAAAAGCTACTTTTAAATTTTTTGTCTGTCTGTTTGTTCCGGCTAATCTCCGAAACGGCTGGACTGGTTTTGCCGGGACTTCCACTGGCAGATAGTTGATGTTATAAGGAACAACTTAGGCTAATTTTATTTTAGAAAAATAATCAGGGTTCCGCGCAAAGAAAAACCCTTGAAGTCCAATATATATATTCTATGTCAAGTGTCTATGTCGAAGTACTCCAAATTTCTTTTAAATTAACTGGACAGGCCTCCTGCAAAGTTCGCCACAACGATCGGTCTGAGTACTTAGTGTGCTCACTGAAGTGTTTTGCCATAATCACCACACTTGGCAGGCTGGCTGGCGATCGCAGTTGAGTTGTAAATGTACTCGAAGGACGCTGCTGGCCGCCCTTGGGTTTATCCCATAGTCGCCATCTACGACATCCACGGGATGATGTTGACGCTATTCTTAGCCAGCACGACACGACATATCGACAAACCTAAAATATATAAAATGACGTTCACTCCAGAGAATTAAGCTACAAGCTTAACTAAACTAAATACGTTCGGTAACAAACGATCCTTAACGTGCACCAAATTACGGCCTTTGAGAGCTTATTGAGCAGCGCTTCAAATCTCCCCATACATAAGCGGTTAGGTTAAACGTTCACTTCAAGTAATAATGGGCTGTCTATCTGTATTGGATATTTAATTTGGAAGGATAATCTTGGGTTAATCTAGTGAAGTAATTGTTCTCTGTGTAATGTAGGGGAGAAAGAAAACATCGAAAGTATGTTTCAAAGTATCAGCAGTCCACATATATCAAGCAAAGTATGTGCACTGCTAAACAAAGACCTGCCTCATATATTTCCACAACTGTATCGTCATTTTGGTGGGAATTTGTTAGTACTCACCACAATTGGCAGGCGGGTTGATGTGCGCAGTATGGCTACTTACCCTCAGAAGGGACGCTGCTGCATAAACGTCTGGTTATATACCCTAAGTCACCATTTACGACATCCATGGGAGAAGATGAGTAGCGCTGTATTCTTAATACGAACACCACACGCGAATTAAAAATTAAATAAATAATAGTATAAAAAAACACGTCTTTGTAGATAACCGAACTAGGTAAAACATAGAAAATAATTTTCAAGAAGTTTAAAATAACAATTGAGCGATAAACAAAAAAAAAAATTCTATTGTAAAAAAGCGTGGGTGCTTGATGTCAGTTTTTGAAAATATTTGTAAAAGCAGCGTCATCATGAAAATATCTGATTAAAATAAAACTCTATATATATATATATATATATATATAAATGTAATGTTCGTTTGTTCAAAATCGCAAATCTACTAAAAGTCTAAACCGATCGTTTTGAAATTTTTACACATCATTTTATATATATGAATAAACATATGTTTATGTACAATAAACGCATGTTTTTATTAAACTAGGAGATTCATGTTCTATATATATAATATTATTATTATATAAAAATTAATGTTCGTTTGTTCAAAATCGCAAATCTCCTAAAGTTCTTTACCGATGGTTTTGAAATTATGTCACATCGTTGTATTCATATACACGCATGTTTTTAATAACTCAGGAGACTCATAATATTATATTATATCTATATATATTTCTCATACTTTATTTATTCATTCATAATTAAATTAATTTTGTAATTATGTCCATCTAGCCACAGCAACGCGTGGCAGCGTAAAACTAGTAAAAAATAAAATAAAAATAATGGTCCGCACAAATCACAAAATTCTACTAAGGAGGTCTTGGGAAAGCAATTGCTCATTAAATGGAGAGTAGAGCACTTTAGCTGGCAAACCTTATAGACTAAGAATCAACGACCGATTACCGGTAGCTTTATTGTAACATAGTAGACAAACGACCAGTGACCAGTGTGTGTTGCCGGCGATGACGAGTACTGAGACGTGGTCGCTCATGATGAGCCTCATAAGAAAAATCAATGAAAAATAAAAATGAATGCCCAGGCAATTGAAAGATTCGGTCGGAGTTCCCCTGCGAGATCGAATAAAAAATAAGAAGATCCGCAAAAGAATCAAGGTAACGGACATAGACATTGCTCATAAAACTGATGGTCGATGGGGCCAAAATGATGAAAATGACGCAGCATGGGCAGACCCTCCACGAGATGGACCGCCGACCTGGTGGAAGGTTGCAGGAATCCGCTGGATGCAAGTAGCGCAGGACCAGTCGTTGTGACGATCTTTGGGGGAAGCCAGCAGTGGACGTCTTTCGGCTAGGGACGTAAATCCTGATCTATACCCTGGACCCACACGTAAGAGTTCATTCTACGAATTATTATTCACAACTGCTCGTAAAAATATAGTACCAGACCATAGTTACCCTCAAGTGGCTTCTAAAACTTACACAGAATTACAAACATCCGATGCGCTGTTCTAGTCTATAGTTCCAAAACCAGCTATAAATTAATTCAGTTTACATCTGTCGGCACGTGCCAAAGCTTGTTAAATCTAAGTGCTCGAACAGACTACCTCATGACTAACATGATGATATATTGCTTACCTATCTGTAGAATACAGACCTGAACATGTGGCTGTATTTAACAAATAATAGTAAAACTATCCGAAATTTGTTAATTATTTTAATTTTGGTTATTCAATCGTCTAACTTTCGCTTGTGCTTTCAATTGGATCAAAAAGTTTGTTTTTAATTTTAATCAAGATTTGAAAGAATAGTCGATCTAAATCCAATCAAAATCTAAGAAGAAAATATTTTTTGGGTGATACGAATTCATACAGAGAGATAACCTTCCTTTGAAGTTGTTGATAATATATCTGCGAGTATAAGGCATGTGTTTGAATAATCTAATTCTTTCATGTTTATTCAAGAATGATTATTACCTCACGAAATTATATTTCAAAGAATGGTACGTTGGTTTTTTGCGTTTTTGGCACTTGCAGTCACTACGGTTTAAATATAAACCACCACTCTTCCCCATGGGTGGTGTGAAAGGCGACTTAAGGTTGATGTCAAGAGAATGAGTAGCAGCGTCCCCCCATGTGCTAATAAGAACATATTGCGATCACCAATCCACCTCCCAAGCCTGGTGATTATGGAAATATCCCCTATGACCACTCATTGTAGTTACCGTCGGGAGCTACAGGTTCAGCTATGAATGTTTTCGGACTGATGCGTGATGCTTTCGTTCGTTTGACTTAGCCAGTTGCGCTCACTGATAGGTAAACGATCGGTAAAGTTAAGCAACGCTTGGTGACGTAAGCTTATGGATGGGTGACCGAAGTAGTATTTGAACTGAGCGTCTCCATGCTTCGGAGAGCACGTAAAATCGTCGATCTCGATTTTTGTCATTAGACGACAGTCGTTAAGCCAAGTCGAGGGCCCCTGGGAAACTTGAAATACTCTGACACAAGGTGGGCCGCTAACCAAACGAAATAATAAGTTCGTTTTGTGCCTATCTGCAACCATGAGAGCCTACTCTCACCAAACCACGGGTATTGCTATATAATTATGTCGCGGGAAAATGATGAAACCGGAGATTTGATCAAATACCTAAGGCAGATTAATTCACGGAAGATTTTAAAATGATAACTCTGTGGGGCGGATTCAGCTCGGATAATTCAGGTTAAAAGTGGCTAATTTTCGTAGATTTTTTTTTTTTGGATTTGGGCTGTTCACTCTCAGATTTGTAATTTTAACAGCGTCGGTGAATTGATCACCTACCTTAGGGATTTAATAAAACCTCCGTTTTTATCACATCTCCCTGCAACA
Source organism: Diloba caeruleocephala (assembly GCA_947459985.1). Classification (NCBI taxonomy): domain Eukaryota; kingdom Metazoa; phylum Arthropoda; class Insecta; order Lepidoptera; family Noctuidae; genus Diloba; species Diloba caeruleocephala. The sequence continues at coordinate 7,829,793 of OX381617.1, read as the reverse complement.
TAAAAATATACAATAAATTACCAAATGTAATAAAAGAGCTAACTCTTCACATTTTTAAAAACAAATTATGTATATGGTTGTTATTGAAATGCCTTTATAGCATCCAAGAGTATAAAATCAATAATGAGCATTTGCAAGCAATTGTCACGACTAAGATTTTGATGACATAGATATTATTTGGAATTGATTCTTATTATTCTAAATGACGTGTTTCTATTCTAAATTGTTATTATTGGTATTTTATCCGATGAACTTCCGTTATATATAGTGATACTGATATTTTTGTATTTTAATTACTTGTAACGTTAGGTTTTTATTGATGACTTGGGTATTAATGAAAACACCTATTTTAAAATATTTTCTGATTTCGAACGGAAAATTATGTATTTTGAATTAATAGTAATGTGTAACAGGGAATACTGAAGTATTTATTTTTATTGTTCTACAGTGTTCTGAATATATTATTAAAGTGTCTAATGACAGTTATTACTTGCATTAAACTACATGCAACTATAGTATGATGTACACATAATATTAATTCACATATCAGAAATGGTCAATATGTGGCAATATAAATTAAATACCATTTTTGCATCCATATTTTACTGAATGCATGATTTGACTTTGACATATATACGAGTAGTATACGTATGTCCGCACGGCGTAACGAAAACTCACCGTGCTCGTATAGGTAGTCTGGACTGGCTCTTATATTAACAGTGTGTATAACAACTAGGGTTTATCCAGTAATGGATACAAGTATCTTTCTCATTAAGCCTCATCTGAACGCGGGATTAATTGAATCGAAATTCGATACTATTTATTTTCGTTTACAGGAATGATGTGGATTAAATACCAAAAAGGTTTTTGATGTTTATTCCTGAATTTCGGTGGGGAACGTTGGCTGTTTACAGTTTTGTTAATCCCACTATGAAAATGTTATCGTTATAGGATTTTTTCTCTTGTTGATTTTGATATTTAATTAAGTTAAATATTATTTATTTATTAGGGAAAATAAACAGTTACACGTTACATTTAAAAAAAGATATTACGAAACATATCTACAAATAACTTATTACAATAACAATTTTCAGCGCTAGAGAATATACATTATAAACAAATTAGACACGCAATACAAAGAAAAGAAGAGGCATATTTTATAAAATTCATTTAAGAATACTGATTATTTAGTTACTCCTTTATGACACAGTTTTTAAATTTTACATGAGACAGTGCGAACAGGTCAATTCGGAAAGTACTTATTATGTTGACCAGTAAGGCGACATAGTGGCAAGCCCTGTGGGAAAATCTACGTCACCTTTTTAGTTACGGCACTATTAGTTCGGCAAGACGTTACGGCAAAAAAAATTAAAACAAAAGCTAAAGTGTTGATCCAATACAGACTACAAAATTGTTATGAGACAGCATCCATATAAGCCCACCCTTCGCCGCTTTCTAGTGTTTAAGCTGGGGAGAAGAAACGGCGCAACAAACTATTTCCTTCCCTTTTTATGAGACAATTAAGGTCGATATGTATGTACGTACCATAGAATTATTAAATATCGTTAAAACATAAGATAACATACTATACAAGATGCATAAACACATTTATGTTATAAATATATTTATGTAATAAGATGCATATATATATATGTATATATTCTATGATACCTCTGCGTAATCTTTAGTAACTCTTCGACATTCTCTACTGTGACCTCCCCAAAGATTGACACAACGACCGGTTTGGGTTTGTATTGTGTTTTCACTGGGGGATTTTACCATAATCGCCACGCTTGGCAGACGGGTAGGCCATCGCAATTGAGTTATGTACTCGAAAGACATTGCTATTAATGCTTCGGCTAATCCCATAGTCGCCTTTTACGACACCCATGGGATGAGATGGGGTGGTGGTATTCTCAGCCGGCACTACACGGCACAATGTCACATAAAGCTACAAAATCCACTTTCGAGAGAAATCATTTACCCTAAAGCGACCACAAATTTGTAAGGAAAATGGATTTATTGATAAGTCGGTTGCAATCCTTCGCCGCAGGGTACTGCCATGAAATATGCATACCAATGCGGGCTTGAAGTGAACCTATTTCCATTTTCGATTGCAGATAATGTGGGTGCGAGACATTAGTAGTAAATATGAAATGTCATCTATAACTCGTTGTTTACGAAGCTCCATTCTGGTACATTTACTAACTAAAATTTAAAGCTATAAAATTGTTTTATTACCCTTTTTGCAGGCTATTCGGGTGGCATAAGTGGCCACTGCTGTAGCATTGATAGTGTAAAATAATGGTGTAAAAAATAAAAGAGGTAATAGATTTACTCAAAACACTCATATGAGAACGTTAATGGTTGAATAATTTAATGACATTTCCATCAATAAGTACTTAACTATCTACTCACCAAACTACGCAGACTGATGGGTTACTTTAATTATCATCTTAATATAAATAGATAACAGGTCTTCCTGATATGAAGTCGAAATCATCATCCTTGACAGCCTTTTTCTATTCTCCGATGAGTGAAGGCATCGTAGAGTCAAGTATATAGATAGATTATTTAGTTATTACAACAAAGACATCATGACAAGCGGCCCAATAAAGATAGCTCGTTTTTTTAAAGGCTTCTCACAAACATTACTAGGAAATGCTAATTTACCAGGCAAGTCTGGCTAAGCGAAAAGAGGCCTCCAGCCAGGCCTAAAATTAAAAACTAAGCTGCTAAGGGCGCCCCCAACGAGGCTCAAACTTTGGCTTTGGGCTTTGCGGGGAAGAACAAAACTAAAGGGACAGTTGGATCGGTATTATTAGGGCTCAGACCGGCACGACAAAGGGTCGGGGAAGATTGAATGGAATGTCACAGCGACACGCCTCCGTTTGTGTCAGTGAGGCGAGCCTCGGTGGTGACGGCGATATATTTCTGTTAAGTGAACGAGACTGCGCGAGTCTCTTCATGTGTTTTACGGTGATTTTCATCTGAATCGGTCAGTACGTGCATTAGTTGGTGCGCGCTGCTGATGCGGGAGGGCGGGAGTGGGCAGCCGTTACCGCTAGGGGATTACGGTGTAGCAGGGCTGAGTCGAAGTAGCGTTTCAACGCTTTTTGCGTGAATTGTTAAAATCGATATGGAGATACCTCTCTTTTTGGTTCTAGCAGTTTATATATATAGCACTGTTTAACCGTTGCCCCAACACATTGGTTTCAGATGCCATTGCTATACAAGATCAACGTAATTACTGCCATATGCGTTTGGTGAATAATTGAGGATCAAAATACTTTTCAAAAATTGTTATTCTATACGGTAGTGAATGTATTGATATCTAGAATAAGAGAAGCTTGGCTACGGTTCTGATAAAGTGTGAATGTAAAGGAATCTTCTTCTTCTTTCGTGTCGTTAGTGGCCACGGTTGGTGCAGTGGCTGATACAGTCGGCTGCTGCGCTCCGGGTTGTGGGATCGATTCCCGCACGGAACAAATATTTGTATGATCTGCAGATAGTTATTCCGGGTCTGGGTGTATTGTATGTGGAATTCATGTCTGTAAACGCACCCACGACACAGGAGAAATCCCAGTGTGGGGCTACGTTTATATAAATAAAAAGAATCTTGTGAGAGTTATTCAAGCCGTCAATTAGACCTCCGAATAGGCTTATCGATGGCGTCTCATCAACATCATCATTTCGGCCGAATGAAGTCCACTGCTGGACACAGGCCTCCCCAAAGATCACCACGACGACCGATATGGGTGTTTTGTGGGCTCATTGGAGGGTTTTGCCATAATCGCCACGGTTGGCAGGCGGGTTGGCGATCGCAGTTGAGTTGTTAATGTACTCGAAGGGCGCTGCCCATCCTCCGGCTAATTCCTTAGTCGACTTTTACGACACTCGCGGGAGGAGATAGCGTGGTGGTATTCTGAGCCGGCACCACACAGCATCGATGGCGTCTAATGACAACAAATGAGACCGACGATTTTACGTGCCTCAATTCATATACCACTGTGTGGTCACCCATGCATAAACGGACCGCACCAAGTATTGAAAATCCTGCTCGATTGTTTAGCGATCAAAATGTAATGCTGAGCAACGCTCGCCGTGACCTGTTTATGGATAAGAGACTACATAGTGGTGTTTGATCGGAGCGTGACGATGCTTCGGAGGGCACGTAAATCTCCGGTCCTTTTTTTTTTTTTATTGGTGCCCAGTGGAAATTCTTCATGAACTTCCTTCGCCCCGGGGAAGGACGAAGGGGTATGCCGGACTCCTACCGGCTAAAACCGCTGGAGCGGTCATCTTCGGCACCTAAGGGAGGCTCCAGGTCCTCGTATGATCACACTAGACCACCCACTGGTGCCACGCCTATTGGCACATCTCGGAGAGGGTGACTGTAAAGCGGTCACCCCCCCAGGGGGATTGTAAAGGATCCCCCAAAGCGTCCCACGGCAGCGCGTGACCACATGCGTGCTACCGTCTTCTCTTGGGTCGCTTGGTGTGGGCACGCAGATTCCCCAATCTACGCACCCGCGAACCCAGAGGTCCCCCACCTTATAGCAATGGCAGGGGTTTTCAGGCGTATCGGAATTAGGCGCCAGGGCGGTTGTTACCCCGGCGCCGTCTCCTTCTTCTTCGAGCGGGATCGGCCCTCTCCCGATCCCGCTCTGCGGTCTCCTTCTGGAGCATGACGCTCTCACAGAAGGAGACCACTGCATTCCAGTTTTCGTGCTCTGCCAACATAGCCGACACTACTGCTGGCAGAGAGAGATCTTGCCCGATCCGATCGACCAGGATCCGCCGCTCGGCGGCCCACGCAGGGCACGCCTCGAGCGTGTGCTGTGCGGTGTCCTGGTCGCTATCACAATGGTGGCATTGTGCCGTGGCCTCACGTCCTATTCTGTGCAGGTACGCGCCGAAACAACCGTGCCCGGTGAGCACCTGCGTCAGGCGGTAGGTGACGCGCTCGCTCCTTTTGAGCCAGGCTCCAAAGAGCGGCAGGACGGCCTGGATGACGCGCTTGGTTGCAAACTGCATCCGCAGGCGATGACGCCACTTTACAAGTGCGCGCCGCCGAGCTAGCCGCCGCAGCTTGTCCAACGCCCCTGGAGGCGCGCCTTCGCCGCTCTGGCGGAGGGAGCGTGTCTGATCGTAGACCCACGCATCCATCTCCGCCAGGATGTCAAAAGGCGGAAAACGCGCCAGGAGAGTTGCCGCCTCGTAGGACACCGTTCGGTATCCTCGTGCGATCCGGATAGCCACTCTGCGCTGCAGACCGTGAATTTTGGTTTTGCAGCGCTGGGCGCCTGATAGTCGAGCTGACCATACAGGCGCCCCGTATAGGACCACGGACCGCACGACTCCTCCGTAGAGACGGCGAACTTCCTCACATGGTCCCCCGAGATTGGGCAGCAGCCGGTGTAGAGCACCCACTACCCTCTCGACTCGGGGGACGAGGCGCTGGAAGTGCTCGTCGAAGCCCCAACTACTATCCAGGGTGAGCCCCAGGTATTTCATGTACCGGCCCACCCCGATTTGCGCGTCACCAACGCGTATCCACGAACTGGGTGGTTCTCTGCTTCTCGGCAGTTTGTGGAACCATAGCGCCTCGGTTTTCTGAGGCGCTATCCGCAGACCCAGGGCGTGGATTTTGGCCACGACAATTGCCACCGCTTGCTCCGCAAGCCGGATGGTTCCCTCGAAGGACTCCCCGCTGGTCAACACCAGAGTGTCATCAGCGTAACAGACTAAGCTGACGCCAGCAGGGAGAACGACACGCAGGACCGCATCGTAGGCGAGGTTCCATAAGAGAGGGCCGAGAACTGACCCCTGCGGAACCCCGCACGTAATCTCCCTCCGCTTTACGCTACCGTCCCTGACCACGTAGCGAATGTGCCTATCGCGCAGATAGGCCCCAATGATGCCCTGCAGGTAGGGCGGACACCGATGATAGACTAGTGCCGCCCTAATAGCGCCCCACGGGATGGAATTGAAGGCGTTGACGATGTCTAGACTGACCGCCAACGCCACCCCACCCCGCCGGGACACTGCCTGTTCCGACAGCGAGCGGACGCGAAGAATCGCGTCTATGGTGGACCGCCGCTGCCGGAAGCCATACTGACTTTCGGCCAGGGAAATCTCCGGTCCTAGTTTTGACATTAGACGGCAGTGGTTAAATGAAGTCCTCCTTTGGGTGGCTTGAACAACTTGAACATTTTTTTTTTACCCCCGGGAAGACGGTGTTGCGCACTTGGTCACTTGCCGCCGTGTGCGCAGCACAGCGCAAAGCGAGGCTTGGGAGGATCCTTTACAATCCTACCCGAGAAGAGAGCCCGGGGGGGTGACTTTTTTTAGAGTCGGGGTGAGAGCCGCTAGGGGGTGACCGCTTTACAGTCATCCCCTCCGTGATGTGCCTAAAGGCATGTTACCAACGGGCGGCTCTAGTGTGATTGCTCGGTGATGGCTCGGTGCCGAAGATGACCGCTCCAGTGGTTTTAACCGGTAGGAGTCATACCCCTTCGCCCTTCCCCGGGGTTAAGGAAGTTCCATGCATAATTTCCACTGGACATAAATAAAAAGAAGGTTATTTTTTAATGATATCCCGCACTTTCTCTTGTGTCGTGGGTACAGTTTACAGACATAAATCTCACATGCACAACTATTGAGATTTATTTATGAATAAATCATGTTCGACTGCCGCATATATTATCCAGTTAAGTATTTCACCATCCTAAGGTCGCCTGGAAGAAATCGCTGAGCGCGATAAGGCCGCCCATTGTACTCTAAAATATACTTTTAAGCACTACTGTTTTTATATCTTTTACCGATTGGTGTACAATAAAGAGTATATTAAATAAATAAATCTCACATGAACAAACAACACCCAGACCCGAAAAAGCTATCTGTAGGTCGTACAAATATTTGTTCCGTGCGGGGATTGAACCCGCGACACGTAGCTCAGCAAGCTGAGTGCTTAGCCAATGCACCACCGTGCCGTCAGGTTTATCACTAACTAACCGAAATAGAAGAGAGGGTAGAGTCGATCGATATACAGCTGCCAAACATTATGTTCAGCATCATCAGTAGAAATTTTATTGGAAAAAACATAGGTTAAATGGAGGACATTTTCAGGCTAGCGCGATGATTGGCTAAAGGAAAATAGGCGGTAAACAAGAAAAAAGTTACACCCGACTAAATCAAGGTTAAAAAATATTTACGTGACCCAAGATAATAAACAGCATTACGAACTATAAGTATACATCGTAGACGTAAACAAGCCAACGTAACGCGGACAAAAACTTTCGTGTTGACACGACAAACAAAGCTCCACCAAATCGCATTCATAAAAAATCCAATATGTGTCCAAAAGACCAAAACTGTTACATCTTTTCGCCAGCTTTTTGTTTTGAATACTGTAATCAAACAACATTCTCAGCTGGTATACGAGCTAGATAACATTTCCAGAAAACGTAGAAAAGAGAGAGTTTGTACAAAACCTGCACTAAATACAATCTTTGCCGTGTGGTGCCGGCTCAGAATGCCACCACCCCATCTCCTCCCATGGGTGTCGTAAATGTTGACTAAGGGATTAGCCGGAGGATTGGCAGCAGCGTCCTTCGAGTACATTAACAACTCAACTGCGATCGCCAACCCGCCTGCCAAGCGTGGCGATTATGGCAAAACCCCCCAACGAACCCACAACACATCCATATCCGTGGTTGTGGTGATCTTTGGGGGAGGCCTGTGTCCAGCAGTGGACTTCATTCCGCCGAAATGATGAAAAATGATGAAATATAATCTTCTCTCATCACTTTTTTTGCTACCAGAGTTGTAAACTCTTTAATAAAGTAAACAGAATTTCGTCCATTCACTCAAATCCAAAAAATTTAATGTAAGTTGGTTGTCAGAGATTGGTTGCAAAAACAAGATTATATAACTACTGAAAATCTACTTATATAGATGCTGACTTTGTTTTTCACATACACACGAATACACATACACACATTCTATACACAAACGCTCCTACAATACACATACATTCAAATAAACTCTCATTACGCTTAAACATATATGTACAGGCAATACACTGTACCTCTTTTATTTATTTTTCTCTGTATGACTTATGTTGTATTATTTAAAAAATTTAAATATTAACTTTTGATTATGTACTTTGTATAAATGGGGTGGGGACCTGGTGATCTGTAATACGGGTCTTTACCTACATCAGACACCAGCTCCTCACAAAAACTTGATTAAAAAGCGGGGATGTTTTTACCCCTTATGCTGCTCGCACATAATTTAGTAGTTGTTAACAATCGTTTTTATGAGGAGAAGTACCGAATCGTATTACGATAAACGCGTGTAAACGAATAAACTTAACACAAAGATGGCGCAATTCGTGAAGAATTAAGTCCTAACTTTCGACGGAGCGAACGTCTAGAACCGAGTTATTGGTCCGTAATCATTCCCGGTAATGAGTTCAGAACTTACCTTCGGTGTCAGAGTTGAAAAGTGAATGGGAACACATTGATGATCGAATCATGTGGATGGTTGACAAGTCTTTTAGCAACCGTGTATTTAATGTAACACACAAACATACACATCAGACAGTAAACATCCCCTGTTAAACTTGAGCCTCCAATGAGCCCCCGCTCCGATTCGATATAAAGACGACTGTAAAAAGGCCGCCCCCCTCGCATATCTCAGGGGGAATTGCTGCGCACACGGTGGCACGTGACCACGTGCAAACCACCGTCTTCCCGGGGGGCCACTCGGCATGAGTACGCAGATTACCCAATCAGCGCGATCGCTACCCCCGAGGGCCCCCATCATATAAAGAAGATGAGGCGTGTTGGAGCTGGGTGGCCATTATCGCCCCACCGGGCGTATTGATGGATACAGTACGTTGTTATTAGCATTAGGTTGCTCAACCCTCAGTCACGTTTTAGGACATTCATGGGAGAGATGTGTGTTGTGTTGTGTTCTTTTTCATTCTCTTTTCTTGCATGTGTTATTTTGCCAGGAAACACATGCATGTAAAGGACGGTCAAACGTCAACTATCTACTTATATAACTAAATTATAGTAACCATCGTCGTCATACCAGCCAAAAGACTTCCACAGCTGAACTAAGGCCTTCCGATGGATTTCCACAATTGTGTCGTCATTTTGGGGGAATTTGCTGGTACTCGCCACGCTTTGCACAGTATGGCTACTGTTCTTATTTTGCCAGGAAACACATGCATGTAAAGGACGGTTAAACGTCAACTATCCACTTATACAACTAAATTATAGTAACCATCGTCATCATACCAGCCAAAAGACTTCCACGGCTGAGGATGGGCAGCAGCGTCCTTCAAGTACATTTACACCTCAACAGCGATCGCCAATCCGTCTGCCATTATGATAAAAGACACAATGAGCACAGAACACACACAGATCAATCATTGTGGCGATTGTTGGGGGAGGCCTGTGTCCAGCAGTGGACTCTATCCGCTGAAATTATGATGATGCTGAGACATAAACGAATGTAAGTGATATCAAATTCTAACCGCTGAGAGCCGATGGCCGTTAGTATTATAATACTACCGTTTATATCTAGTGTCCCTTATTTTGATATATAAAATCAACTCTTACATTGCGAAAGGCGAAGGTGTCCGGGTTAAGAATATAGCACCACTCTCATCTTCTTCCTTGGTTCGACATCCTATCCATCATAAAAGGGACTCTAAACCAGAGGGACGAGCAGCAGCGTCCCTTCTGTGAAACGGTAGTCATACTGCACGCACCAACCCGCCTGCCAAGCGTGGTGAGTATTGGCAAGGGCCCCCCAAACTGATGACACAGTTGTGGAAATCTATGGGGGAGGCCTTTGTTCAGCAGTGGACGTATAAATGGCCGATATGAGATGAGACATATGTTTTATAAGACAGTTTTGAATCATGAATACTAAAGTTACGATCGTGGCCATTCAGACGAGAGTGAAATGACACTCTGAATCGATTTCATTTCACTATTCATCTGTTTTTGTCAGACGTCTGGAAAGAATAAAATCGGTGCCAGCTTAAAGATTGATTGCTTATCTATCGTCTCTTCGTTATCAATCGAAATTTTGTTCACCGACTTTAATTGAACCGTCGTCACCAGTCAGAGACCTTTAACGAGACACTCGGGATGTCTGAAGTTCTAACGAAGTTGGTAATAGGCACTGTAATCTGTGTCTAAGTAATTAATTTGCGGAGGTGACATTGTCATTTTGTGGCACAAATTAAAATAGAAATTTTAAAGTACTTGCTTTATTATTTAATCCCTGTGTGGATAGACAATCAAATGAGGAAAACATTGGAGAATGTTAAACAAAAAAATACTCAGAATGGTGCCCGGATTAAGAATATAGCGTCACTTCATCTCCTCCCGTGGGTGGATCTCGTAAAAGGCGACTAAGGGACACTAAACCAGAGGGATGGGCAGCAGTGTTCCTTCTGTGGAACAGTAGCCATATTGCGCTCACCAACCCGGGGGCCGAGCGAGGAGGAATATTGTTTTATTTTGTATATGTGCTAGGGTAGCATGTTGCTCCTATATATTTGGTACGTATGTTGCTGCACGTAGTTTTATAGAATGAATGAAATAAACGCGATGTATTTCCGTAAGCTATTTCGATTCAATGTAAGTTTGTTTGTTTGAGACTCCATCATGCTCCAACGAACTGAAGGGATTCTAATGAAATTTGGCATAGAGATAGATTATGTCATGGAACAGGATATAGGATATCAAGTTCCCTTAGAAGGGCACGAAAGTAGTCGTTGGCAGCTAGTATTGGATAGATACTTAATAGAGCTTCGCTAATCAGAACTAGGCGGGTTGGCGATCGCAGTTGAGTTGTCAATGTACTCGAAGGACAGTGCTGCCCATTCTCCGGCTAATCACTTAGTCGACTATTACGACACCCACGGGAGGAAATGGGGTGGTGGTATTCTGAGCCGGTTATTGTTATGTTATGTTATTGTAAACTACAATGCACGCATGTTATCCCTTGAGTTTCGTTAAAATGATAAAAAGATTTTATTTAAGCATATTGTGCAGCAGCTTTCTCCTTTACGCTAATAACACACTGGCCATGTTCAGCAGTGAACATTTACGGGCTATAATATAATATCGATAGCGGGAAGGCTTATGCGCCAAAATGAAAATTTCACGGAAATTTTATTAGAAGCGTATTTCGATAAAATAAAAAACAGTATAGGTATTTGTCAAATATTATTATTATAGCTCATTTCCTATTCATTGTAATTAATGTAAAAATACCCATAATGAACACTTTAACCTAGACAGATCGATATAGAAAAGTTATGAATTAAAAGAGTTTGCACGTGACGATACCCAAGTACGTCGGGCGCGCCCTGGAAAGGCAGCCCCGATGCTAAACTTGTTGACTGCCTAAACTTTTCACCACGGTATTGGCTTTCCATGTGAAATATCGCTCGAGCAGAGCCGAGACAAAAATAAAAGAAACTAAATAATTTTGTTATTTATTGACTTTATTGGTGCATCTACCATGTTGTTCTCTGCCTCACCCAAAGGTCATCTGATAGAAAATGACTACGTTATTAAAACCGCCATTGTACACTTGTACATTATATGATATTGAGCAAAGATTTATAAAAATTGCAATCACATAGAAGATCCATTTTATAGAATTTGCCATTCCCATGTAAATGTATGACTTTAAAAAAGTAACGGGATACAATCTTCAAATAGGATAAGCGGTCCGAAACTCATATTGTTCCAAATCGATTGATAATCAAATATATAGATATATAGACAAAATATATACTGAAATCCTTTAGGTGTAGTGGAAGTACACGCTAGACCTACAGTAATCTGTGACCAGTATGACTTCCTGATTAAGTTACATGTACTAATGCCTTGTAAGCTCTTGCATGCAAATTATGTTTACGTCCGATTGGTATATCATGTCTTCTTTTTACATCACATTTGTCATGGGGTAATCTGGGAAATGCTCGCCCCTTCACCATGGGGAAGGCGAAGGGGAGTGCTGGACTCTTACTGGCTAAAACCATCACGGTGTTCCTTCTACCTACCTTCCGCCGGGGGTGCAGGATGCACTCGTGCATTCAACGCAGTCCAGCAGGTCCTGTCTAGCCGCACAATACTCGTAGAGAAGCACGCGCAGAATTTGACGCGACACAGTCAAACTATCTCCGCACGTAACAGCTTTATCATTCCATCATTTACTAATTTATCATCATTGCATCATATGTCATAAGATAAAGATTATATGTCGGCCGAACGAAGTCCACTGCTGGACACAGGCCTCTCGCAAAGATCACCACAATGACCGATATGGGTGTGTTGTGGGCTCATTGGGGGGTTTTGCCATAATTGCCACGCTTGGCAGACGGGTTGGCGATCACAGTTGAGTTGTTAATGTACTCGAAGGACGCTGCTGCCCATCCTCCAGCTAATCCCTTAGTCGACTTTTACCCATGGGAGGAGATGGGGTGGTGGTATTCTGAGCCAGCACCACACGGCATCAGATAAAGATTAACAAAGGATAATCATAATACAAACGAATTTACTTTTAATCAAAGAAATATCTGTGAACAATTCGTAGGGAAAGGTTTTTGAGTTTTGGTTCCTCCAAGACGAGTAGTTGAAGAGCTCTCGAGTAAAACGGTGCAACTAACTCAATGGTACTTACAAAGCATTTTTCTTACCAAGGACCGTTGGTATGATTGTAGGAAAAAAACTATTATTACATAAACTGCTTCGAAAAATCGCAGCGAGTTTCCAACTTATCTGATTTAAATCTAACACAATTTATGCCTTTCGTAGAATTATCAGACAATCTTGGACCTAACAAAGGAAAGGAGCCTTGGACGATGGCAACGCCTATCTCAACATATGCATACAATTTCGACAAGGCCCAAAAATATTTTCTTAACTGACAGCATCTTTAGAATTTTACATGATGTTATTTCAAGCATCGCCCTGAAGTGTTAGCTCACATACCGAAATTGTGTGTAGAGACAGTTTTTTGTTGCTTAAATTAGTTCGTTCACACCTTGATAATGACAAATTAATTTTGTTTGATTTAACTTTTGGGTTGAAGGCAATTTCAGATGATAACTTATAACATAGCTTTGATAAAAAAATGTAATTACAGAACTATCAACTGGGCCCCACGGGGTTTCAGTTTATGGCCTTATTTTAAGAATTCTCAATTTACTTTTTCAGAAATACCAACTGGGATAGAGAAATTATATCTTATTATTTCATATAATTTCTATCTTACTTAGAAAGTAATGAATTTAGGTTCAAACAAATTATGGTATGCTGGATAGTACTCGTACCTACTATCTATACTGATATAATAAAGCTGAAGAGTCTGTATGTTTTTACGATTGAACGCTGCTAATCTCTGAAACTACCAGTCAGATTTGAAAAAAGCTTTTTACATTTGATGGTCCACTTTTTGAGGAATGTTATAGGCTGTTTAACATCACGCTACGACCATTAGGAGCCGGGCCAAAAGAAAAAAGTCGGACAGCGATGCGACGCGGTGGGTCGGGGGCCGAAGCCAGTCGCCCGACGACAACCGAGCATTACCGATAAGAGCCGAACTGTGCATGCCTATGTCAACTGTGTATGCTAAAGTTCTCTAAATTATTTATTAATAGTGGGCGGGTGAAACGACGTGGCACAGCTGGTAATACATAAAATGGGATTGTATTGAATGTACACGCGCAAGCGTGTTTAGTTATGATTATTTTCGATTTACATTTTAAAAGAAGATACCTCATCATTTCAGCTGAAAAACGTCCACTGCCGGACAGAAACCTCTTCCGAAGATTGCCACAACGATCGCTATAGGTTTATGTTGTGTGCGTATTTGGGGGCATTGCCATAATCGCCACGTTTGGCAGACGGGTTGGCGATCGCAGTTAAGTTAAAAACGTACTCGATTGATGCTGCTGTCTATCCTCCGGCTATTCCCACAGTCGCCTTTTACGACACCCACGGGATGAGATGTGGTGATGGTATTCTTAGCCGGCACCACACAGCAGAAACAGGACAAAGTGTTGACCAGGGTGTCACTCTTTTATGTGAACGCAACGCGCAAGTCCTGGCCAACTTAACCTATTCGAAGCGGAGCAGAGTCGAGAAAAAGTATTGTAATGTAGTCGTACTCCTTGGTGTGAAGTACTGACCGCTATACAAAGAAAGATAGCTTTTAAATTATATAAATTGAAGTATGTTCTGACCGATGCGTCAATTCATGTAATTCTCTCCTAGTAAATGATATGTGGAACAAACAATTGATATTGAACCGTACGACGTTGCCGACATATTTTATAGATTTTTTCATTTTTGAGAAATATTTTATTGAATATGTAAAGATTAATTAATCTAAACACCGTACAACGTTGCCTTATACTTGACATTGGCGAAATTGTGGAAGGTAGTCTACAGAAGCCATAATCTAAGAAGAAGAAGAATAAATGATATGTGAAAGACAAAATATAATTTATTATATCATTGAGATATCTATTTTAATTTTGATCCGGACCCGCTGCTGTATAAGCTTTGCACCCCTACAGTATACTTACTTATATTATCACGTCATTTCGTGAACAGACAAAATATGACTGTTCTATGAGGTCATCCATGTGGTGTGCGGAGGTGAGTACTAGCAAATTCTTCCCAAAATTACGATACGTTTATGGAAATCTTTGGGGGACGCCTTTGCCCAGCCATGGACGTATTTCAGTTGATATGATGAGGAAGCTCGGACGAAAACGTTTAAAATCATAATCCAACCGACATGTCATATATGATAGACTGGCTGATGACCGCGTGACTGGTTTCCTTAAGCATGAAACATGGAACTCTTCCAGCGTGAAACATGGATCTCTTCCGGCGTGAAACATGGAACTCTTCCGATGAGAATACAAGGATACCGATCCAAGTTTTTTTTTGTGGCTGATAAAGCACTTGCGTCTGAAATGCTCTTTCCATATATTTTATTTATTATTCAACATTGTGCACTGGTAGATGTTAGCCGTTACTCGTTGTCGACCCATTG
Organism: Diloba caeruleocephala; assembly: GCA_947459985.1. Lineage (NCBI taxonomy): Eukaryota > Metazoa > Arthropoda > Insecta > Lepidoptera > Noctuidae > Diloba > Diloba caeruleocephala. Next base: position 7,814,685 of record OX381617.1, on the reverse strand, counting down.
TCGGACAGAAAACCAGCGCTGCTCTGTTCCAAGCGATTGTACACAGGAGTATAATGCTGAGCGCTATTCTTTCTTTTTTGCGAATGAGAATTCTGTATATTTTTTATTATTGTATGCATGCGTCTTAACTTAGAATGATAAATTATCTTTTTTTCTTGTCGTAATATATGTTGTAGAGCACATTAAAAACTTAATACTTTGCGAAAAATATGTCCCATAATACATGTCCGAAATACAATCTCGTTTAAGTAGCTGCACTGGCCTGAATCAGTTTTGAAGGTCTGCCAAGTTTAGTCTTGGTATGTTCCAAGCGTAGACGAATGTATGAGTGGGATAGACATGAACTATTTCTATTGAATTGTAAAAATATCAATTAACTTAAAGCCTGTAGCAATTTCTGCACTAATCTGGAAAAAAAACCTTTGGTCAAGGCATATCAGCACTGTCTTTAAGGTCCCATAACCAGAACATAGTGGTGATACACCGATAGACAGACAGGCACAGGTAGAAAGTGCAACTCACATTTAAATTAATGAATTACTTACAAATTGGTTTTGATTACGGTGCGACCTTATAGAGAAGTAATCGTTACTTTTGTAACTTATGTTTTTTGATTGGCCTTTGAACTTAGCGGTGGGCCATTAGGCATCATCCTTAATCACATCAATAAAAATATATTATTTAGTTTTTTCTATTCAAGAACGTCTAAAAAAAAGAAATTAATAACTGTATTTTTACAGATTATTTTCCGAGGTTTTTTGTTTTTTGGAAATTAAGACTTGATTTTGTATAATTTCGGGGATCCAGCGGTATATAATTAGTTGGATCGGCTGGCAGCACTAATCAATACAGTGAGTATATATAACACACTCAATTATTATTTAGGACCCTGTTCTATGAGACTCTCGGTTTCAATTTCTTTTGGAAGGTAGGTAGTTAAGAAGTTGGACATATATCATATCAGCCATTTAAACATCCACTCCTAAGCAAAGGCCTCCCACGTAGATCTTCACAACTGAGACGTTATTTTGGGGGGAATTTGCCAATACTCACCACGCTTGGCTTGGGTTGGCGAGCGCAGTATGGCTACTGTCCTTCAAAAAAGACGCTGCTGCCCATCCCTCTGATTTAGTGTCCTTCTAGTCGGCTTTTACGACCTCGAGGAGATGGAGTGGTGCTATATTCTTAATCCGGGCACAACTATGACTCGGAGTTTGACATTGAAATCTTCAAAATAGTTTCGATATCAATAAGATATCGATATAATGAAAGATTCGAGTATTTTTATTTGTCAAACCTAGTAATTTATAGAAAAATCTGCATTGTATTTTGCCTGTGAACTGTGAACCAGAATACTTGTAATTCCAGAGATAAAAACGTAAAGCGCAATAATTCTCTAATTTAAGTAAATCTAAGGACCCCCGGTTACAGTAAATAACTACGGTACCGACCAACGATATGGTGTTTTTTTTTTTTTTTTGTTTATGAATAACGTTGCCACACACTAGCATTTCTCCTGTGTCGTGGGTATAGTTCACAGACATACGTTTCAAATGTACAAATGCTCAGATCCGAATCAACTAGATGTAGATCATTCAAATATTTGTTCCGGGCGGGAATCGAACCCGCGACACGTTGCGCTGAAATTAAACCGCTTACTGCGCCAAATGTGCCATGTGTGCAATTACCACAAACATTTAGTTATTAACTCAATTATCACAACCTTCATTATTACGTCTACGGTTAGAATTCAATTAGTTTCGTACACATGCAAAATAAATATAACTAAACTCCCTCGCATTAATATAATTTTTTATGGTACATATTGAAGATTATTGTTTTATACCCAACGACGTCTAAATAAGTTCATATTATTATACTAATGATTATACCAACATGTACATATCGTATATATTGGTCGTGGGATGAAATCGCAACTAACTTCAACATTCGATACGATTCACAAAATGCATTTATTATTACTTCCTTTTTTAAATTTACACATACAAATTACATTTTTAAATATACATTTAAAAATATAGAAAATAGTAGCCCACCGGCATCGGGAACAAGGTCCAAGCTACCACCACCTGACCACCGTCAGGGCTCCAGAGAGAGGAACCTCCGAACAATATACGAGCCGAGTCCAGGAGTACCGCTTTCTGTATCAAGCCCTCGACCCAGCTGCCTAACGAGAGCCTCTTTACGTGTTGGTCGAGGCTCTTGGCCATAAGGCCATTGGCCGTAACAACTATCGGCACAATGATTGCAGTCTCCCTCCCGCATGTCGATGACATCGTGCGCCAAGTCAAGATACTTCAGTTTTAATCTTTCTCAGCTTTCATGATTCCAGATTCTCGTTATGCGGGATAGTTATATCTACAATCATTGTGCGGCGCTCTATTTGATCTATCACCACTATTTCAGGCTTATTGGCTACAATAGCCCTGTCAGTGGTGATAGATCGATCCCAGTACAATGTGACATGGTCATTCTCGAGAACTGGGATTATTTATTATGAATGATAGTATCATTACAATATTGCGTATTGATTCGAGACGGAGCTAAGGATTTTCAGAAGATTATTCTATGTAGTAAGCTATTGAACCTTAAATTCCTTGCACTCAATATGTTAGGGTAAAGGGTTGGTAGTATGACTGGCATTAGCCGTCACCCTTTGTAAGCACAGATGTTCAGATTTTTTACTGACGCACTCGTGTCAATAATGTTTGCATCGTCGTTTGCGGTATCGGACTTGTTGTTTAAATATATAAAATATTTGAATAAATGAATAATAAATTTAAATAAGCACAGTCTCGTTTCATTATGAAATTCAAAATTACAAATGTTAATTAAATTAATTATTGAAGTCAAACCCAAAAAATCTTTGTTACAGAGAGCACACAGCATCTGCGACCCCGACTATCTGGCAGGGGAACTTCACCATGTGAAGGAATTTCTCCAGCGTAACAATTTGAGAGCGCCATATCCCCGTCGCAGAAGCCGCCCGAAACCCACCACGGTTGATCGACGACCTGCAGTTTTACCATTCATTAAGGGAGTCACCGACAGAATTGGTCATATCTTGAAGCGTGCTTTCCATAAAAATCTACTTCAAGCCGCATAAGAAGATCAGCCAACTTCTCAAACTGGTGAAATGTCACATTCCTTTACAAGATGCAAGGGTCTATAAGATTGACTGTGAGTGTGGGTTGTCATACACAGGGCAAACAAAGCGTAGTATAGCCACCAAATTAAAAGAACACATAGCTAACGTCAAGTATAGACGCTCCACAAAGTCTGCAGTGTGCGAGCATGCCTTAGACAAACCCAACCATTTTCTTCGTTTCGATCAACCTCAAGTCCTCGCAAAAGAGAAGATATGTGCCAAGAATGTATCGTGAGGCTATTGAAATTAAAAAACATCCTAATTTTAATAGAGAAGATGGCTGGCAGGTACCACCTGTTTTGAATCCTGTTATTAAAATAAAGTCCCAAACTAAATACCACAGTAAAAAACATCAAGACACTGTGAGTGATTACTGCGTGCATCGAAATAATTTTTGGTTATAACTGTATGGTAGATAAAATAAAATAACTTTTAAAAATCTATAACGACGCATGTCGCCTTAGTCATCCTGCGACCACGAATCCTGCAAAGTGTTCGAAACGTCAGGAAAAACAAAAAATTTAAATATATGCGATAGAATCCGTTTAAAAGTGTTTCATTATACCATTGAAATATTACATAGATAGACAAATAATTAAATGTCAAATCAGTTTATAAAATATATCTGTATAATATTTGTATAGTCACCAATTGAATAAATAATATTCCGTGTGGTCTCCGGATTAAGAATATAGCTTTACTCACTTAGACGTCCTAAAAGGCGACTTAGGGAATCTAAACTAAAGGGACGGGCAGAAGCGTTCCTTCTGTGGAACAGTAGCCATACTGCGCTCATCAACACACCTGCCAAGCGAGGTGATTACTGAATATTCGAATAAATTAAATAAATGAATGAATATTCGCTGTGACTGCTCATTGTATTGATCATTGGGAGGCCGTGTTCAGCAGTGGGTTTTTACTGGCTGAGGTATGTGAGTGTGTTTATTTTCAAACACCGTTTTGATTCAGGACAACAGGAGGAACAGCCCAATTATTTATGCTTATAACAATAAACTTGATCACCACCCCATTTTACAAGTTTGGTGATGAGGGCAATATCACAACCGTTTATTGTAACAGTCGATCGGGAGGCCCATGTTCAGCAGGATATAGGAATAAATCAGAACAGTGTATTTTTTAAGCCTTTGAATGTATGCAGTTATTTATTTAATAATCATATTATGTACGCGAATATCACAGAAAAGTGGCATTAACAAAGAGAGGCTTATTTTCAACAGTTGGTAAAGTCATGATGACGATGGTTATAATGTTGATATATGTTGCTTCCCGCAGGCGACATACACATTTTTATTCATTTTTTTCAAGTATTTGGCATTCATTAACCCAATTTATTTTTAGCGTTTGGAAATCCTCATGCACTTTCAAAGCCTTGGGAAGGGCGAAGGGACATGCTGGACTCTTACCAGCTAAAATCCCACGGTGTTCTTTCACTTACCTCTCAATGGGATTCAGGTTTTCGCTTTGTCAGCATTAGACCGCACCCCCGGCAGGTATCGGCCCGTCACTGTTTGACGGTTCCGTCTCTGTGCGACCTGGTCGGCCACACATATCTTCAGAGAGGCGCGCCCAGATAACACGCGCCACCGTATCGGGCCTATTTCTGTTCAGGCTACGGACTGCCCTTAGTTCGTCTCCCACAGGCCGCTTCTCATGGTGGTTGGAAATCGTTAACCGCTCTATGCCGGCACCAGCACCCAGTGCGTTTTCTGCGGCGAGGTTCAGAGGTGGTATCCTACCCTCCCAGCTCTGGCGCCTGCTTTACTTGCTTCACGTTCTCAAAAAAGGAGGAGACGGCATCCCACGCGCTCCAAGCTCGGCACTCCTCCAACGTGTGCTGCGCCGTGTCCTCCGGGCAGTCTCCACAGTGATATTCCGCCTATTTGATACAGGAACTTCTCGAAAAGCCCATGGTTCGAGAGCACCTGCGTCATCCGGAAGGCACTAATTAACCCTCAGAATAGTTTATGAAAGCACAAAAAGTTTTGTGTTAATCAAGTTCTGGTCGTCTAAAGAAAAAATGTTCGCCTCCTTACAAGGCAGCCATTCTTTCAAAAGAAAACTTTGCACAGAAACTTCGACTTAGATTTGTAAGGGCATTATTTGCTTCTTCTTCTGTTACCGGACAAACAACCGGTTCCCAGTAATAATAGACACCGTAATCATCTATAACAATATAATACAATTGAAGTGTCTGTCTGTTATTTCAAAATAAGTGCCAGAACTTAAATTCAAACTGCTATTTATACGATGCCTCATCATAAATAACCCTTTTTAGAAATTTTGTTTGTCTGTCCGTCTGAAAGTTTGTCTCGAACAGGCTTCGTGGGGCCTCATTGATCCGGCAATGGATTTCAATGGAAATTATAGAGATTAAAATAGAAATTAATATATCGTGCAGGATTCAGAAGATGTGAATATAAAAATAATTCACGCCTAACAAAGCGGGCGGGTAACGGCTAGCCAATTTTTTTTAAACTTAATATTCTTCCGTCGAATTGTTTTAGTTTTTATTTGTGTTATATAAACGAGTTCTACTTTTTTAATCCTATCGGTTTCATGTTTAGATCTAGACTATCTACACTTTTCAACTAAACGTACAGAGAGAGTGAGACATTGTTTAATATTTGGAACACAAATTGGAAACTTTATATGTCACATCAGCCACTTACTGCAGAACAAAGGCCTCCCCGCGAAGATTTCCACAATTGTGTCGTAATTTTGGGGGGTATTTGCCAATACTCACCACGCTTGGCAGGCGGGTTGGTGAGCACAGTATGACTAATGTGTCACAGACGGGACGCTGCTGCCCATCCCTCTGGTTTAGAGTCCCTTAGTCGCCTTTTACGACATCCACGGAAAGAGATCGACTGGTGCTATATTCTTAATCTTGACGCCACATGTAACCCAATATCCACGGGATCCAATAAACTGCAATCGCGAATAGGCGTGGTCCTTCTCTGTATGAGAACAGAGTTTTGCCCTGCAGTGGGACAGTTACAGAGTGATTAAATTATTGCTTGAGCTATCATCATCATCATCAGCATATCAGCCAAAAGACGTCCACTTCTGAACAAAATCTTTCTTAATGGACGACCGTTTATATGTCATGTGTTATTTTGGGGGCAATTTGTCAGTACCCATCACGCTTGCCAGGCGGGTTGGCGAGCGCAGAATGGCTGCCGATCCACAGAAGGGACTCTGCTGCCGATCGCCTTTTACTACATCCACGGGAGAAGATGGAGTGGTGCTCTATCATTAATTTAGACACTACATGGATAAAGCTAAAGAGGTAAACGAATATAAATACGGCGATCTCTTTGAAAAAATATGTTTTATCTTAATTCCCACAAGACGCATAATAATTTTCCTTTCTTGTGCAAGATCAACAATAAAATTCCCAGTCCTATAAAGTACAATATAATTCTGGACGGCTAATTTCGGTACTTGTCCGTTTTCAAGATCGCTCAATCATATACTCTATTGTGTGGAAAGTGCCTTTCATACAAAATCATATTTCATACCACAATACGAGAAAATTCTTTACCAAACATTTGAACAAAACTAATTCGTTTTTATTATGACTCAAATTATTATTTCTAGATAGCGTTACTTCTTGAAATTCATTTTGTTACCTGCCTACTTTTATGGGCTATAATTATAATAGTAATTCTTAAACTTTCGCGAATTGAATTCATGATTTTAAGATAACATCGGGTCTATTCGCGCACAGATTAATATTAAAATAATACTGTAACTAACCTCAACGTTTCGATCAAGTTGCATTGACCGAGGTCACGTCTGTCAGTCTACTCGTGACCACGCTCAATGCAACTTGATCGAAACGTTGAGGTCAGGTTGGGTTATCTTAAAATTTTGAATTATAATATCTTGGTGCTACAGTTAAAATAAGATAATTAATTTAATTTCGTGGGTTTCCCACCGAATTTATTTCATTATTTTAATTACATAGGTCAATAGCGTGTAAATAGCATTGGTAAATAATGAGTAAGTCATTTTCTTTTTCACGAGTAAGAACATTCTGCATAGTTCAGCGTAAACTGTGCACTTGCACCCAATATGAATTTGGCTACTTTTGTCACTTACGCGGTACTTACTAATGCTAGTTACGCGGTATTATACTATACCCAATGATTTGTCGGCACGGTCCGTGCAGCGACTAAGTGATTGGCGAGCTGCGCCGCGGGTCGCAGGTTGGATTCACGCACTGAACAAATATTTTTATGCCTACAGGTAGTAGTTCCAGGTCGGGGTGATTGTGCATGTGGAATTTATGTATGTTCTCACGATACAGAAGAAAACCAAGTGGTGGATAAGGTAAAAAAACATTTTGCATTGTACAGTACATTTCAAAATTCAACATCAAATAAAAGCTTTGATCAAGTCGAGATCAAGATCTCTAAAATGTATTATCACATAGCCAAGAAGCCCAAAATAATTAAAACAATGCACCGCTAAGCTTACCCCAAAAAGCAATTTCCGCGAGTTGTCTCTGTAATCCTTTATAACTAACTTAAGTTGCGTTACGAGAGATAAACAAAGGTGGTAAGTTACGGCCGTTCCTAGAACAAAGGGGTGATGTGATGCTTCGTCCTAATTAAGTAATCAAATATACAAATACGAGACACGGTCACACATTGTTGAAGAAGGAATAAGGTTGCCTAAATGTAAACACATTTCTGTTGATAACGTTTCAGTCGGCCATTGTGATGAATGACTGTGATGTATCATTTGTATTCGTTTTTGTTCCAGGAATAATAAACTATTCCACGAACAAAACTTTTGTGAATAACTGGATCTCACTCAGTACAAATTTGGTCCTAAAATAAATCATGTTGGTAAGTCTAACAAAACAAGAGTCCGGCTACGCTAAGCAGTAGTGTTGGATTGGCACCAATGGGCGGCTCTAGTGCCTTTAAGCACATCTCGGAGGGGATGACTGTAAAGCGGTCATTCCCTCTAGCGGAGGGCAGGCGGCTGTGAAAGGCCGCCCCCCAGGCACTTCTCGGGGAGGATTGCAAAGGATCCCACCAAGTCGCGCTGTGCTACGCACACGGCAGCACGTATACACGTGCGCGCCACCGTCTTGTGAAATACAATGAGAGATCAATAACTCATGTCTCGATGTGACGAAGTCAGTTTGGTGCCACGCAGGACTAGTCCTGGGTAGCATTACAATGATTATAGGCACCTCTAGACTCACCCCCGGCTAAAGGCAAGTGCAAGGATTTTAGCCGTGGGGTTTTAGCCGGTAAGAGCCCGGCATGCCCTCCGCCTTGGGAAGGGCGGAGGGCATGCCGGGCTCTTCCATGAGGATTTCCCCAGGACAAAACGAAAGGTATGACGAGTATCACCAGGCGAATGACTTGTTGGTCTCATCACAATGTCGTGTAGAATAGAAAATAAAATACAACTGAAATAAAAGCACTGGTCATTCAGATAAGTGAAGAATACAAAAACTGTTCTTGTATGTAATAATATAATTGAACTTTAAAGATTGTACTTATTTTATTTCCTTTTTCTAAAATAACTTTGTCCCACACTAGTATTTCTCCTGTGTCGTGGACACAGCTACAGACATAAATCTCACACAAACAAACACTCAGGCCCTAAACTACTGACTTTGATGGCACGGTTTGTGCTCTGGTGACTGTTGCGCTCCGGGTCACGGCAACAAATATTTGTATGATCTGCAGGTAGTTGTTCCGGGTCTGGGTGTATTGTGTGTGGAATTTTTGTCTGTAAACGCACCCACGACACAGGAAAAAGCTAGAGCGGGGCAAGGTTTAAAAAAACCGGTCAAGTGCGAGTTGAACTCGCATGGAGAGGGTTCCAAAATTGCTGAATATATTGTCAATTGTTGGATTGGGTCTTGTACCAAGAACAAACTTAACAACGTAGTTGAAAAACATGTTTTCCGATACATACGCACAATATTGTAAGATTTACCATGTTATTTAAGACCATATATTTCTTATAGGTATTTCTATAATCTATAAGTAAAGAACTATCATGTCTATTTATTTCGAAAAAATTGACTCTGTAGTTTAGAAGATAAAGTATAAATTAATACTACAGTAAAAATAAAGACAACCTGCTGAACAATTTCTTAAGCTTCATAATGTTTGAAGACAAACAATGCATATTTAATACAAACCAAACACTCTAAATATTAAAAAAGTAAATGATACCCTGAGATCTCCTTTTCTAGTTTTACAATCATGGGTAAAATACCTTGACTTGGCTTAATAAACATGTTACTCACAGTGAGGTCCAAAATCATAAACATGGCTTTTGACTTCTCTGTACAAACGTAACCGACACAGGTCAAAGTTAACAACAACCTCGCGTAATAGACGATTTTTTACTTGTTGAATTTTTTAGCTCATGTACCTGTTAGGGAAGGTTCGCTCACACGATCTCTTTGAATGTTTTACAGGAGTCCCCACTTCGCAGCCAACCTTTCACTATAAATGATTCATGACTAGTCCTATAGCACGGTGAAATGACGTTTAGCGTTGTTAAAAGGGCCGCAAAAGGGCTGTATAAATCTAAAACAGCGTTTGTCAAAATGTTTGCCGACTTTGTGGAGAAGTACATTGTTTTATCTTTACGAAGGATATTTTGACGTAATATGAAATTACCAAAATATTACTGGTCCATTTTGTAAAAACAAATGATATTACACAACAGAAACAATCTATATCCAGATTTTCATTCAACGTTCGGTGCAAATCTTGTAAGAAACAACTAACGACAACAAAATATACTTTATACGAGTATGTTATAACTGTATTAAGCAGATTTTGGGAGAAGAAGTCAAAATAAAATTATGCGGTCGGGACTCCTGTCAGGAACAAAGTTCCTTACTTGCAATAATGACACAGTTTAAATCCCGTGTGAAATAAAACAATAACAAAAAAAAGTTTAAATTAAATTGACGTGTTCAGAATTGAGGTTATACAGCTGAACGCGCTTGCTGCCGCCTGGCAATGCTTGTTGCTCGAATCTCGATAATCGCACGCAAGCACACACGTACAACCGTATAGGTACAATAGAAAGAGGCAGAGAGTAAGAAAAAGAGAGGGACAGGTCGCCTACCTTCTATAATAGAAAGAGACAGAGAGAAAGAGAAAGAGGCGGAAAGGCCGCTGGTGGAGGGGCATAACGCTTTTTTCTCACGTGACGATTTCTGCCGGTTCACTCTACTGTAAGCCGCGTATAAGAACTTCGTTCCAATAAGCAAAATTCTGTTACAACAGAAAAAAAACATGCGTCTTGAACCTTGTAACGAGGCGTGCAAGTCATTCTCTTGGTGACAAGCATCACGTTCGCCCAAAACGATAGTATACCAACCCAGGACAAATCCTGCGTGGCACCACACTGCGCTCGTCACCTCAATTTGTTATTTAGTCTCTTATGCCCAGTAATAACTAGCCCCAGTGGCCTTCAAACCAACATAGTAATGTCTAATGTTTATACACTCAAGCTTCGCAGCAGAATATCTGGCACGGTGGTACCTCTTTTTCACCCACTGGAAATACATCATGTACTTTCTCCGCCCCGGAGAAGGGTGGGCATGACGTGCTCCTACTGGTTAAAAGCACCGAAGTGGTCGTCTTCGGCATCGAAGACGGGTTCTAGGGTCTTGGCTACAATCACACTAGGTTGGTGCAACGCGTTTAGGCACATCACAGAGGTGATGTCTGTAAAGCGATCACATGTCCCTCTTGTGGAGGGGAGGCGACATTAAAAATGCCACCCCCCCAGGCATATTTCGGAGGGCTTGTAAAGGTTCCCTCCCCCGAAACCTATGCGCTGTGCTGCGCACACGGCGACACATGGCCTGGTGCACACTACCATCTTCCTGGGGTTCGAGATGGTTTTCCAATCTGCGCCCTCGCGACCTTCGAGTGTGGTGGTACCTAGCCGGACTCTTGTAATAAGAGAAAAATATTTTCGTTGTTACTTTCTTTTTAGTTTTCCTCTACTTTTCATTTTTCACTAATAGTTGTACATTCAAGTAAAGCTGCACAAACAACAGTAACGTACGTAGTTTTATTAATCTTTTATGCATTTCAACTGTTATTTTACCCTATCTTTTATTTTGGTAGTAATTCTACACACTGTAATTTTAAAATGGTAGAAATATTCTTAAGCATACATACTAGAAACTCTTCATACCGGTTTTTATTATCTGCAAAAAAAAAAATATTATTAATTACACGCACAACTACTTTAAGCATTTTAGAGAGGTTCATCAATATAAAAAACTGACTTAGTCTGCAAGAAGGCGTACTTTCATTATTAATGGACTATCTTCTAGCCTATGAAACCGCTACTGTTTCAGTAATTACTTCGCTGTCTCGTAGGCTTTTACCAAAGTTCTTACAATTGCCATTCACACATAATCCTCAAGAGAAGACGACAATCTATCATCCAATTAGTAGTTCCAAACTACTCCAAATAATGAACAACATGTTATTTTAGCCAATCAGCGGGCGTTATCTGCTTCTATTGATTCGTAAATAAATCAACTCAGTTTAAACCGTTGTATAGAATAATACATACATGTTTTGATAGTCATGAATTCGGATTAATTCGTGTTAATAATACAACAGCGATGGTAAAGCGCTTTTAAAGAACTTGTATTTAGTCACAAAGTCATTAATTTTGGTTTAAAATCTATACTAATAAATCCTCATAAGCACTATAAAGACGCAATTCGGGGTTGTGTTATTTACTTTTTATTAGGAACTAGCTATACACCGCGGGTTCACCCGCCATTTAATTTAAAAGAAATCGAATTATTTATAAATAATTTAGAGTGCTTGGGCATAGACAGTTGACATAGGCATGCACAGAGTTCGATTCTCCTCAGCAATGCTCGGTTCGCGTCGGGCCGCTGCCCATTACTTTGTTTTCACTTAGCTTTCTATAGACTTTTTTCTTTTTGATCGGCTTCTAAGGGTCGTAGCGTGATGTTATATATAATACCCCAATTCTTGAGGAAGGTTATAAGCTACTATAAGGCTAATATAACCATCCTCAAGAATTGGGGTCTCAAATACAAAAATACTTTTACAAACCCGACTGGTAGTCCCAGGGTTCGGCGTTCAAACAAACAAACTAAACGTTTATTATATTATTTAATATTTGTGCAGGTTTTGTATTTCACTATCATCATATCGACCATTTATACGTCCATTACTGAACAAAGGCCTCCCCCACGGACTTCTACAGTTGTAGACATGTATCACTTTGGGGGGAAATTGCCAATACTCGCCACGCTTGGCAGGCGGGTTGGTGAGTTCAGTATGGCTACTGTTCAACAGAAGGGATGCTGCTGCCCGTCCCTCAGGTTTACAGTCCCTTAGTCGCCTTTTACGACATCCACGGGAGGATATGGAGTCGTCATATCGGCCATTTATACGTCCACTGCTGAACAAAGGCCTCCCCCATAGATTCTACAATAACCGTGTATGTCATCATTTTCGGGGGTATTTGCCTCGGCAGGCGGGTTGGTGAGCGCAGTATGGCTACCGTTCACAAAAGGGACGCTGCTGCCCATCCCTCTGGTTTAGATTCCCTAAGTCGCCTTTTACGACATCCACGGGAGGATATGGAGTGGTCATATCGGCCATTTATACGTCCACTGCTGAACAAAGGCCTCCCCCATAGATTCTACAATAACTGTGTGTGTCATCATTTTCGGGGGTATTTGCCTCGGCAGGCGGGTTGGTGAGCGCAGTATGGCTACCGTTCACAAAAGGGACGCTGCTGCCCATCCCTCTGGTTTCGATTCCCTAAGTCGCCTTTCACGACATCCACGGGAGGAAATGGAGTGGTGCTATATTCTTAATCATGACACCACACACTATGTCTAGTTAACATTATTAACATACGCGAATGGTTTTAGAGTAATTACAATTTTGTTGACCGGCTTAGTTTCTTCAAACGTACATACCTTTTACGCTGGACAAAATATTCCAGTCCAGTATAATAATTCCTATGGTGAATAGCTAAATATGTTAAATCCCTTTCGAATCCTCTAGTCTTCAAAATTATTCCTTTGAATTTTGATACTATACTACTACTAAATACACAGCACCTAAAGCTGGGTTATTCCGGTATTCACAATCAAAAGGCAGTTGATCTGTCTTCAGAAATGTTTGCGAAAATCCTTGCCCAAGATTTCATTTTGATTCTATTGTTATGTTGAAATCTCTACTGTGCGCATGGCTTAGGATCCGCCAGCCAGTTTTACAGAGTCAAACTGAAAGCTCAGAGTTCGAATTAGGAATAAGGGAGGGATTCTTCAGTAAATCTTTCAACATTATAAGTTAAAATCTCTTCAATGATATGTCCATTCCATTTTTTTATAAATTCAACCTAAAGCGTGTAGATAGTTTCATGATATCCCTGGCAAAGCATAGACCATCCCGATCCAACCACGAGCGTAAAAAGCGAGTCAGGGATGATATTAAGAGGATAACAGCACCATTCTCCCGTCTGCTAGTAACAACATGCTGGTGCTTGAAATAAGGTAGATATCAGCAGGCAAGCGTCAGCAAAGAGAATATATAAAATACAAATATAGAGCACACGCAAGACATAGGTACCATACCCAAATCAGATGTATTTTCTCAAATAAAACAGGCTGAAAAAATGAAATCTAGAACACTACAAAAGGAAAATTTAGTTAGCTGGAGGCTAAATCAGCAAGGCAACGGTATCGCAATTTACTTCTATAGAACAATTTGCGTCTTTTATATACAAGGTTTGTTTTAGGTCAAAACATATCTTTATTTGCTTGTTTACTTACAAAGACTTCTTTTTCAAGATAGGACAAATGGTGACTTTTTTTGAAGTGAAAGCTTCTTTTTAGCGCGGTATGCATATTTTTAGGTGAGATACAATCTCTGGACTCGCGACACCGTTACGAGACGCAGCTATAGTGTGTGCATATATGCATGTATATATAGCAGACCGCGAACGCGTCTAGATAAATAAAAATAAAAACATTTTTCCCTTCTGTCGGCACTCCCGGACTGCAAGCCGTATGTTACTATGGATTCTCCTGTATCGTGGGTACAGTTTACAGACATGCACAAACACCGAGACCCGAAACAACCATCAGTATATCATACAAATATTTGTTCAGTGCGGGAATCAACCTTTGTTTAACTTAAATCCATACCCTTCGATTTAGTTGTATCATAACTCCAGAATAATAAATAGAGTAAAAACATCGATTATATTTTTTAGTATGCTAGCGACGCTGGATGCGAGTAAGTGGATGGAGGTCCATATCCAGCAGTGTCCAGCAGTCAGCTCAGATAATGATACATGTTTTACACTACGAAAAGAAGAGCTGAGCTATCTGGAATTAAACTCAAATATATGGAACCAGATAAATTAGCCGATAGTAGCAGCAAGAAATTTCAACTGGTCCTGTTGCGCAACTTATTCGGATAATCGCTCGGATTACTCGACGATTAATATCACTAGGTTCTCGGATAAACAAAGAGATAAAAGGATTGGACATGATATCGAATATTTTATTATTATAATAAAGCACTTTTAAACGGATTGTCGATTTCTGGTATTTATACAATGATTGTCGCTTTTTACACTAAACATTTGCATTACACACATTGGTATCGGGAAATTAGGTATTTTTTTTATCTGTTGTTAGGAATGCTTAATTCTGATAAGACACGATAAGCAGAGTAATAATCAGGTTTTTAAACTGATTTTTTATGATAACTCCAGAAGCTTTTAACAAGCTATAGTGCCCGACGTAATTGGATTTTCCCTCTTTGATAGCCATTGAACAAATACAAATATTTAAAATTCTTGAGAAACGGATCACTCGAGGAAAGGCTACTTGATAAATAGCGAACATGTATAAAATCATATTTTATTCGGTATACCGACTTAACCATTTCTGATTTGGCGATGTGATTAAATTTAATATGTAAACAAAAACCACTCTTGACTGAAAGGACGAAAATCAGTTACTTCAATTGTTTTTAAATTAATTTCCTGGAATTTCGAATACCTAAATACTTTGTTGGACATCATTCAACAAAATTGAATAATAAAACAGAAATATAGTATTTATAAATATAGTATAGTAAACATATAATATATAAAATGTGTGGTGCCAGTTTAGAATAGCACCATCTCACCTCATCCCATAGGTGTCGTAAAAGGCGACTATGGGATTAGTCAGAGAATGGGCAGCAGCATCCTCCGAGTGTATTAATTAAACTCAACTGCGATTGCAACCCGACTGCCAAGGAGCAAGAGCAATCTAACCTAACCCAGACCGGTCGTAGTGGTGATCTTTGGGAGAGGCCAATGTCCAACATTGGACGATCTTCGGCTGAAATAATGATGATGATATTATTACAATCCTGTACATATTACAATACTTATATTGTTTTTGCATCAACCATATACATAATTTGTCAAACAGATTATAACGATAACTAAAAATACCAAAATCAAAACATTCTAGTCTATTCAAAAATGCAATACACACAGTCTAACTTTGTCGCAGCGATGAAATAGGAGAGTAAAGTAGAAAGGTACTGCTAATTTCTAAAGAAATCTCTTCCAGAAGAGCTGCGAGAGGAAAGTTTGAAATAAAAACAGCGCGTAAATAAGTTTATTCTGGATAAAGAGGCATAGAACTGAAGATGTTTTAAAAATGAATATGTTCAGCTATGTCCCTTCTCTACTGCAGACAATACTGTTGGTTGAATAGTAAATTGATGAATAACTTCTTATAATAGCAACACGTCAGTACAGTTTTCCAATAAACTCTTTGCTCGTACAATTTAACATCAAAACCGCGTTTGTGACAAGGAAAGACTCAGTTTCTAGAAGAATTGCGTAAAATATATTACATAGTCGTATATATTATATTTAGCTATTTTCGACCTCAACAATTGGTTTCACTCAATTGAATCTTAGAATATGAGACTACTGGCTTTAGAAACATATTATAGTTTTATTCCAAGAGGAGCAAATTCAACTGTTATAATTTTATCTCTTCAGAAAACTGGAAATAAAAGTTCCAAGTTAATTGGGCTAATTGCGAAGTAAGTTTGTACGTTAGCTTCCTGCCTTGACACGGGGCAAAAGCGACCCAAATCAACTGAGATAAGGGCATCACAGAGTAAGCAATTTATTTTTACCAAATCACCAAAAGTTCCGTATGGGCACTTATTTCCGCGAATTATAATTGTACTGATTTCATTATTCTTCATTACAGTGTAACACAGAAAATTCGGAGTAACGATAATTATTTTCCATCAAATCTAATAGATCCTATTTGATGAAAGGAATAAATAAAATGTTGAAGGACTGGCCCCTCTCAATATTATCAGCGCTTATTGGAGGCACTGTTCCCTATGAAGTGTTCATTATACATCTTTGAAATGAAAAATAATTCTTGTTAAATAATGTAGCCACTTTTGTTGTAATAGATTATTCTTGTTCTAAATTAAAGTACTGAATGTAAATGATGTTTTAACCCTTACTGAACTAAAACTAAAAATACTGATGAACTTTTCTAATAAGCTTAGGGAGCTAAATTATTGGAGTGTCAAAAGTGTCACTGCAAAGGATTTACTAAAGCGTAGAGAAAACATTTTCTGTTAAAATATTGTACCGACTAAGAGAGAAGGATTGCTACCGCCTCCTTCACATTCTATCTGAAGATACTTTAGTAGCCTAAATGAGAGCTTCTCGTTAAGCCTACTTAAAGCAGGTTAGCGCTGAAATTTTAGCCCAACTGAGACGCGACCTAAATAAACTAACGAAGTTTGCGGACTGACAGACCGGGAAGGACTATATTAAGTTTACTTATTTAATCTCAAACCCTTTTTCCCTTAAGACGAGGACGACATTTTGAGTAGGCAGTGTCAACATATAAAGGATATATACGACTCAAAACAATGGTATCTTGAACAATATACTTTTTTTATTTCTTTGTTGTATACACAGATTACTTATCATCATCATCATATCAGTCAAAGGACGTCCACTACTGAACAAAGGCCACCCCATAGATTTCCCCAACGATTGGGGGCCGGTTGTTAGTTTGCGTCATCCTTGGGGGGAATTGGCCAGTACTCACCACGCTTGGCGGGTGGGCTGGTGAGCAGAGTATGGCTACCGTTACACAGAAGGGGTGGCAGAGGCACTGCATTCCTCTGGTTAAAATTCCCTTAGTCGCCTTGTACGATATCCACGGAAGAAGATGGAGTGGTGTTATATTCTAAAATAGCTGTGCCCCACGGTCTGATTGTAAATAAATCGGATTTTCTACAAATAATGTAGAGTACTTAGACAGTTGACATAAGAGTACATATATTAAATTTCATGGGTTTTCATTTTTTTGTACGTGTTCCTAATACTTTTCTCTTTCAAAAATAAAAGTAGCCTAAGTTATAATATAAGCTACCTGCCACTGAAAGTCCCATCAAAATCGGTTCAGCCTTTTCGGAGATGAGCTGCAAAAAACTTATAGACAAATAAAAAGTTAAAGTCTTTTTTTGTTCTAACTACCGTATATACTAATCATTATGCATTTAGTAAAGAGCTGCTATTTTGACATTACAAACAGTCACTTTTTCGGACACCATAAGGTGCCTTTTGGATTACTTATACATACAAATAGATGATTTTGATATTCCATGTACAAAGGCGAGCTTGAGTTAAGCTTTCTACAGGTTATAATTGAGTTCTCCACCAAGTAATCTTTGGAGTGAGTAGTAAAAACCAACCAATTATTTACTATAGTTCTGGTCAATTTTCATCGGCGTTTTTGCTTTTAAGTCTGATTTTGCTGAAACCAGCTCTTCGTTTCGTGCAAACGAAACAATGTTTGCATCACGAACTTGTCTAGGTACACATAATCTCCAGGGTAGGATCAGGAGAGGACCGATCTCACTTTGGGAAGGAAAAGGCGGAGGCTACGAGTCCCTAGCGCCTGTTCCCTATTTTGTTTTAAAGATTAAACTTCCTGCCGGCTCCTGGGGTACCAGGCACACAAATCGGGGACTCCGCGAAGACAACGGCACCGCACGAGGTCAGGTGCCACTATGGACGCAGCACAATTCTCAGCGAGACTTCGGTGGATCTCTTTATAATCCCCCCCGAGATGTTCCTGGAGGAGGCAGCTTCTGTCTAGCCGCTTCCACTCCGCTAGAGGGAATTCTCAAAATGCCGGAGCACCCTTTCGGTGCCGAAGATGAGGCCACCTCTTGCGATACTTACGTTACGTATATATGAGTTAACTTTATTGTCCAAAAGTAACGTGATGAAATATCACAAATAAATTATAGATAACCATAAAAGTAGTGCTTTCAACTAATTTCAGTTCCCACATAACTGCAACTGATTCGGGAATTAAGATTTGGCCAAAATAGTTACAGAGAACACATGGCATCTGTGACGCCGACCATCTGGCAAGGGAACTTACCATGTGAAGCAAGTTCTTAAAAATAACAATTTGAAAGCTCCACATCCCCGTCGCAGACGCCGCCCGAAACCCACCACGGTTGATCGACGACCCGCTGTTTTACTATTTATTAAGGAGTCACAACATTGTTCGAGTACAAAATTGGTCACATCTTGAAGCGTGCTTCTATAAAAACCTACAACGTATAATTGAAATACCCAAAACCTGAAACTAGTTTGTTCAGAATCAGAGTATAACTAGCCTACACTACTGGGGCTACCTTTGCACAACTAATCTACGCATACTTTAAAACTTTGTAGACATAACATGTTGGTATTGAAACTTTTCAGTCACATTTCTTTGCCAATACCTTCAAAACTTAGCGGTATGCTATTAATCTAAATCTAGAATATTAATAACATATCATAAATTAAAATACTTTCTACGATTTTTTTACAAAAATAATGAATTCTTTTCTAGATCAACATACTAGATTAAAAATCTGCTGGGGTGTCTGAGGTTTTGGGTTATTTTAATTACACGTAGTATATGCCTTTTAGGAGGGGTCTCCAAGGTGCGGCCCGTGGGAACCACCAATCTGGCTCACTATGTAGAACCGGACACGCCCGGTATCTAGACCGCCAGATCATATGGTTACCTACATTTAAAAATTACAATGTAAATAAATCATACAAATTAATAACCAGAAGATAGAAAAAAAAAATGAGATTTATATTAAAACTTACAGTTAAGTACAATAGTTACCTCACTCGCCAACTAATCCCGAAATGAAAATTTGCCCGCAAATCAAAACTACAGTACCTATGTTAATATGATAAACTAGCCAGGTCTTGGCCCTTGGACATTAATGGAAGAGTCAGTGTGGCTTTTACGCTAAAACGTTTGAAAAATCCCTGCGTTATAGCACCAATGTTGAGAGCTTAAACTCCACTTTATGTTTTAAATGAAGTATCTTTGATAGTCCGCACCACCGATATTATATTACCCGTTACCCCTCCATTGATTTCCTAAAGTTGCGCTGAAAGCCACAACGCCCCATTATTTCGCTCGTTCATTTTCTTCCTTACTAGAAAGCACCCTTTGAACATTGCAACAAAGTACCACATAGTTACCAAGCTCTACTTTAAAATACTTTAAAAGTTGTTTGCTTTAACTCCATTAAAGGCATCTTTTAATTAAACATCAAAACAACAACCTTAATTTACAGCACATCAGAGATCATATGTGCCTATATACCTCAGAATCATTCTGCAAAAGTTCACTGAATATGGTTTACAAACAGCTTTTAACATTTGCACAGTAAACGTTAACGTCAAACAAAAAAGGACTGAATGCTAGCACAAGACATACATAATTTAGATGAAACTCCATACATAGGCAGCAGTAAGGCTGAAGAGATTCAGATCACAGTACTTCTCGCTCCAGTTTAGTATCTTTTGTCTCTAAACGGATGCTCTTAGAGTTTTCTGAAATGTGTGACAAAGTAAAAACAAAAAATCTACATTTATTTACATTGTATTTTTTTAATTAAGCTGGCTTTCCAATATTCTACTGTGAATACGGACGTATCCAACTTGGAAATATTAAATAATTTAAAATACGAGTAATTAGCAAAATTAAACAACAAACAGTTTCAGTGAACAGAAATCATGTATATTGATAATATCATAACTAGTATCTTTAAAAACAGAGCTAGCTAAACACACAATGGTTACGCCCTCACCACGCTCTTTAGAACTTGAACTCAGTATCAACTAATTCGCCTGACCGCATAATTAATATGAGCAACGCTTATAGATCTTTTGATCTCGTAGTTCTCGGCAAAGAATAAGTTACCACAACGCTCCCAGATTTTGTTGAACAACTGAAATGCTATAAAGACTACACGATAGGCCAAGTCAAGGTCATATGCAACGCATTTTCTCAGTGCTCCTGCCAATCGACCGTGTAAACATTCAATGAACCTAATCATGCATCTTATCTATACAAATAAATAAAATTGAAGTGTCTGTTTGTAATGTCAAAATAACAGCTTTTTACTAAATGCATATGAAAGTATATACGGTACATAAAACAAAATAACAATTTTTAAATGTTTTGTCTGTCTGTCTGTTTTTTCCCGGTAATCTCCTAAACGGCTGGACCGATTTTGACAGGACTTTCACTATCAGATAGCTGATGTTATAAGGAATAACTTAGGCTACTTCTATTTTAGAAAAATAATTTGGGTTCCGGGCAAAAAATATAAATTCCTTGAAATCCAATATATATATTGTGTCTATGTCGAAGTAGGCTAAATTTCTTTTAAATTAAACGCGGGTGAAACCGCGGGTCCCAGCTAGTTGTAAATAAAGACGTATTATTTTGCCTGTATAAAGTTATTACGGAAGCCTTATCTAATTGAGGTGGATGTGCGCAGAATATTAATGGGAATTGTTAATTTTGTATGCTTATGTGTACATGATTATATATGTAAAAATGTCAGTTTGAAAATTTGTAGTATTATACTCCACTTGACTGAAGTAGATCTATCTTGATAGCTGAAAAATATCGAAGAAATGTAACACCGCCACCAAAGGCACAGACAAATTGTGGCATTTAAATTATCCTTGTCACATACGTTAAAAGTAATTGCATCTTTTTTATGTGGCAAAAGGTAGGTTTCATCCTTAAAAGCATCCTTAATGTCCCAGTATATTTGTTGTGAGTTGTTGCTCATGCTCTATACAATATAATTTCCAACAATAGACTATAACTCCAAACTCAATAGACCGATGAGAGATTTATCTTGAGTACCAATTACTAAAACCAACAAAGACACGAAATCAGTCCTTATTAAATCCCTTTCCGCAAACGCAACCAACCAATTTCCTCCGGGAATAAAATATTATAATAAATTCAAACACAACAATAACACGTAAAGAGTTCCAAAGGAACTGTAAAATATTGGTAGGTACAGTTCGTAGTTCATACATATCCTTTCGATTCGATCCCTAAGGCGGCGTACTATCCGGGGAGATTACTCCGGATTTTTCCCGGTCCAAAAACGGGGACGATGGAAGTTTGCAACCTATCTAGCTACTTTGCTCCAAGTGTGACGGCAAATGTATGTGTTTGAAAACTTTTTAAGAAGCTCTTTGTGTGAAAATCTATTGGTCGCTGCATTTCACTATTTAAGATTATTTTAACAGCACTGTTGAGTACCGGCAGTGTTCAATTTATTCTATTCTACGATGTTTACTTTGTGAGTTTTAGTGTATACTTGTGAGGCGTATTTAATATAAGACTCGCGTAGACGATGATCTTACTCTTAAAATAATGGTATCATCGGCCTTGATGGTCATAACTAATGCAAAGAGTGATAGACTGGTCTTTAACCTTAGGTCATAACTTAGCACTACTAGAAACCTATTAGATAAAACCATGATTTCATCAACCGGTTAATTCAATAGTGTGTAGTAGTTTAAACAGTCGTCATAGCGATGCTATTGCACGCCTCATAAGCGAAGCGTTGAGGTGGGTATTACTGTCAGTTTACGCACACCGAGTGATTCTCCAACTTAAAATGTCACTTTTTTTGTTCTTTACTGCTTTTGTAAGTGAATATAAATAGACAAATGTTGAGAAAAAACACTATTTTTAACACTCATGATATTTTTAAATCTCTTTTTATTATTTAAACTAATTAAAAAATTGTTTCAAAAAGTTCTGTCTTGGACGTCCGTGTGTCTGTATGTGCGGATCCCGTATCTTGTGGTCACGATAACGAGCAAAATTCTTCACTTATCGAGTTGTTTTTTTTATAGGCATCATTACATTACATTACATTATCAGTATTTTGAGGAATAGAAGCCTATTACACTTCACGGTATAATTCGATGTAGTTTAATTATTATTTAATAAATTAAATATCGCCTTTATCTATCAATTTCATTGTAATGAATGAGATTATGAGGCGTGCACTTTTGGATTTTCTACAACTAGTTGTAGTTGTGGAGACAAATTGCTAAACTCTTAGCATATAATATACAAGCACACACTGATACCTGTACTGTACCTAAGGTTATTATTAGTGTTAGTAAAAGTACTAATATCGCTATTGATACACCTTGTCGGCCTACCCGTTGTCCCACCTAATAGTTTAAACGAAACTACTAGGTGGGACAACAGCTAGGCCGCAGCAATTGAATGTGGTACATCAAAACATGCAGGGTCTATCCGGCAAAGTGCTAGAGTTAAGTTTATTTTTGGAAAAGTATGATGTTCATGTTTTATGCTTAACTGAACTTTGGTTAAAAAGCTACGAAATTTCATTTGTCACTGATGACAATTATTCCATACAAAGTGCGTTTGTAAGAAATAGTGCAATTCGCGGTTGATCTTTAATAATTGTTTCAAATATGTTAAAATGTAAAGAACGTTTAGATCGATAGAAATAAAAGATGTACCTAGGTACATCTTTCTATCAAGCGCATTGTTGAGTTGTCTAGTGTTGAAATCGAGTTATACATAATTATTTGCGTGTATCGACCGACTAAGTGTCACCGTTAAGTAATTTTAACTTTTTTTTTTCTTTTAAAAAACGTTACTCTACACTAGGATATACACTGACTAAAATAAAATCCAGTAATAAAAGCTTAATAGTATGTGGAGATTTCAATTTTAACATTTTAGATGTTTTTCCAACCAGTATTAGAATACTTAATCTCTTTAAATCGTTTAATTTAAGCAACTCATTTTTTTAACCAACCGGAATCACAGCACTTTCTGCTACTTGCCTGGATAATATAAAGTAATTGCGATGCCACAAATAAATTCATTATAAGTGATTTGACGTCTGACCACTGTGAACAGATTGCGAGTTTTCCCAATCTTCTTTTAAACAATTTAAATAATTTATGTGATATAAATTATTATGCATACCGTTTACAATTACTAAATGTATTCGTTTTGAGAATAGTTTCATCCAAAATTAATCCTTCGATATTGGAGCATAATGACCCGAATGACATATAAAGCTCTTTTCGATGTAGTGAAACTACTTTCAAGACAAATACATTAAATATCAAAAGTACTACTGCCTCTTTTAACCAATGGGCCACTGATGGTATATACAAAAGTCGAGCGAAACTATACGAGTTTTATGGTATGAAAAAATACAATTTTGATGCTCCATTCATAAATTATATTAGAAACTACTGTAAATATCTTGCTATTACTTTTAATAAATGTAAGGATTTTGGTATTTTTCCTGATGTCATGAAGTATAGTAAAGTCATACCTTTATTTAAATCTGGTTCCATAGGAAATTTCAGGCCGATTTCTATGTTACCAGCATTTAGTAAAATAATTGAAAAGTTAATATATAAACAGCTTCTGAGATATTTTAATCTAAATAGCCTGCTAGGGCGAAGGGGTATGCCGGACTCCTACCGGCTAAAACCACTGGAGCGGTCATCTTCGGCACCTAAGGGAGGCTCCAGGTCCTCGTATGATCACACTAGAGCCGCCCACTGGTGCCACGCCTATAGGCACATCTCGGAGAGGGTGACTGTAAAGCGGTCACCCCCCGGGGGATTGTAAAGGATCCCCCAAAGCGTCCCACGGCAGCGCGTGACCACATGCGTGCTACCATCTTCTCTTGGGTCGCTCAGTGTGGGCACGCAGATTCCCCAATCTACGCACCCGCGAACCCAGAGGTCCGCCACCTTATAGCAACGGCAGGGGTTTTCAGGCGTATCGGAATTAGGCGCCAGGGCGGTTGTTAATCGGGCGCCGTCTCCTCCTTCTTCGAGCGGGATCGGCCCTCTCCCGATCCCGCTCTGCGGTCTCCTTCTGGAGCATGACGCTCTCACAGAAGGAGACCACTGCATTCCAGTTTTCATGCTCTGCCAACATAGCTGACACCACTGCTGGCAGAGAGAGATCTTGCCCGATCCGATCGACCAGGATACGCCGCTCGGCGGCCCAAGCAGGGCACGCCTCGAGCGTGTGCTGTGCGGTATCCTGGTCGCTATCACAATGGTGGCATTGTGCCGTGGCCTCACGTCCTATCCTGTGCAGGTACGCACCGAAACAGCCGTGCCCGGTGAGGACCTGCGTCAGGCGGTAGGTAACGCCACCATAATGACCTATATGGGTGTGTTGTGTGCTCTTTGGGGGGTCTTGCCATAATCGCCACGCTTGGCAGACGGGTTGGCGATCGCAGTTGAGTTGTTAATGTACTCGAAGGACGCTGCTGCCCATCCTCCAGTTAATCCCTTAGTCGACTTTTACGGCACACCCACGGGAAGAAATGGGGTGGCATTCTGAGCCGGCACCACACGTTTCACACTGAGCAATATGGCTTCACGAAAGGTCGTTCAACAATAGATGCAGGTGGAGCTCTAATTAAACATATTTATAATGCATGGGAGAACCCAAAGAATGCAATTGGAGTGTTTTGTGGTCTTTCTAAAACATTTGATTGCGTTCACCATGACACGCTTTTAAAAAAACTTTTTCATTATGGTGTCGACAATATTGCACTTAGTGTCATTAAATCATACCTAGGTCATAGGGTTCAGTGCGTTGATATTAATGGAGACAATTTTTCTTGACTGCCCATTAAATTAGGCGTGCTCAAGGATCGATACTGGGGCCGTTCTTGTTCTTGATATACATTAATGATTTACCGTACTTTCTAAAGGACAGGTGTGACGTTGTTCTGTTTGCAGATGACACCTAGCTTATTTTTAAGGTAGAGAGAAGTAGACAACACTTTGACGAAGTGACCAGGGCACTGTCACTGGTTACACATTGGTTTACGGTGAATAACTTAGTACTGAATGCCAAGAAAACGAAATGTATTAAAATCACAATGCCTAATGTAAAGAATCTAGGACCCAACATTGTTCTCAATAACGAGTTACTCGAAAATGTAGATAGCACTGTGTTTCTAGATATTACAATAGATAAAAGACTCCAGTGGGGGGCACAAATGTCATGTCTCGCGGGAAAGCGTAGTTCTGCTGCTTATGCTGTCCGAAAAATTAGACAGCTTACTGACGTGGACACAGCTCGGTTAGTGTATTTTACGAGTAGTTATTTTCACAGTATCATGTCCTATGGAATTCTAGTATGGGGCAAAGCTGCAGACATTGAAAGTATATTCATTCTGCGGAAACGAGCTGTTCGAGCTATATATCAGTTAGGTGCAAGGGTTTCTCTTAGAGATTATTTCAAGGCCGTATTAATGTTATATGTTTAGTACTTATTTTGATTGTGTCATTTGCCTGACTGTATTGGTCTGTCATGCTCACTAAAATGTCTTGCTAACGGTGGCGTTGTGTATCAGGTCGTTCGGTTCCCTATAATATGGTTGAGCTAAGCGATGCTGATGCAGTTCACGAGCATGACGCGTGCGCATGCTCGTGAACGGGTGCCGCCTGTGGGTGCTGGTCAGCCGTTAACTGCCACGGCAAATTCATTATTATAATATTATTGTCGTATGTTCCATTTTTACACACCAACCTACATTTTTCTCTGTATATTTTCTACAACATCGTAATCGCAACTATTTTAAAAGAGTATCCATGGAGTTTCTTGCCGGCTCTTCTCCACGAGATCAACAATTTGGTACCGTGCAACTTAGATTCTGACGTTTCATAAATGCCAATATTTGGTTGATTTGAAGTAAAATACTTTGACTTTGACTTAGTAATCTACCTCATGCACCACTAACTCCTCAACAGTTATGCATTACTATACAATAAATCCAGGCTTCATTTAGCAACGATTTTTCTTAATTTATGAAAGTGGTAGTCGGATCATTTGAACGTATCAAATGATCCGACTACCACTTTCATAAATTGCCGTTGAAGCTATTGCTATGAATACAAATATGATGTTGATATAGCGCTGATAAAAGATGTCTCTTAATATCCGAAGTAGTTGTGTAATAAGTACGAATATGATTATGACTCGTAAAAGTACTGCATTGGCAAAATTTTATGCCATAGGTCGAAGCGGGTTGGGTGAGATGAATTGGAAAACCTTTTATGAATGAATGGATCCACTTAGATGTGTACTAAGAAATATTTCAAAGAATTGTTTGAAGAAATTTTCCGGTGAATCGCATATTTTCGTTGGATAAATAAAAGATAGCAAGTGAAATCGGGGGCCTAAAAAGGCCGCTTTAGGTGAATCATAATATGAATTACATTAGAAATCACAAAATGGTCACGTTAATAGTCAGTTATGGTTAAGTGACCATTTTGTGATTTCTAGTGTGAATCGTATTGAGATCATTATTATGCCTTATAAATAAAACCTAATACGGTCTTTTTATGCCTTCTGGACCATTTGGTGATATTTAATGTGATTCGTATTATGATTCTGCTAAAGCGGCCTTTTTAGGCCCCCTGATCTTAAAACGATGTGAAAATCTTGGTTGTCATTTTGTCGTTAGTAACGCATAGTATAAACTTAAGAACATTTCAGTGAAGTTCCACTTGATTTTGCTCAGCCATCATTTAATAGCAAGTTTAACTGCACCTCTCATGAATATCACAAATTTAAATTTTAAATTACAAAGCTGAAAGAGAATAGTGAACTTTTCACAAGAGTTTTATATGGATAAATATTGCAATCCCCAGTAAAGTACGAGATTTGCATTGGAACATAAATTTGTTCCCACGCTAACATTGAAACTAAACTGAACAAAATTATATTAAATATTTAGATTTATACCAGCACTAAATAAGTAATTCTCGCTGGGCGTTCGATTTTCAAACGTATGTTGTATGAAGTTGAAGATAATTTCTACACAAGCTGTTCGGTGGGGTTGTTGACTGTAGCGAGCTTCTTGGTAAACTGCAGATAAATGCGCCAGCTCACCAACAGACGCACTGTGTGACTTATAGGGTTTATTTTATTTACCTTATCGTAGTCCTTAGCATTAAACATATTGTGGACAGACTTGACGTTAGCCGTGTGGTGCCGGCTACGAATAGCACCAACCTATCTCATCCCATGGGTGTCGTTAAAGCCGACTATGGGATTAGCCGGAGGATGGGCAGGAGCGTCCTACGAAAACAATGACTCAATAGTGCGGTCGCCAACCAAGCGTGAAGATTATGGCAAAACGCCCCAATGAGCACACACCATACAATTACCGGTCGCTGTGGCGATCTATTGGGGAAGTCAGATACATCCAGTATCGGACTTTATTCGAAAATGATGATGACGCTTACCACCAGGCGAATGACTTTCTCGTTTCGTTACCTCGGTTGTATAAAAAAACCTACTTCAAGCTGTTAATATGATATAACATTATTTACGGAAACAAATTAGCGGGCTAAAAATAGCACAAAAATGTTTGTATGTGTATATATTTTCGTTCGTTCGTTGGGGGGGTTTTGCCATAATCGCCACGCTTGGCAGACGGGTTGGCAATCGCAGTTGAGTTGTTAATGTACTCGAAGGACGCTGCTGCCCATCCTCCGGCTAATCCATTCATTATCATCATATCAGCAACAGGAAGTTCACTTCTGAACAAAGGCCTCCCCCTTAGATTTCCACAACGAGCGGTCACATGCCGCTCTCATCCAACGACTCCCAGCGACCTTCACCAGGTCGTCTGTCCAGTCCTGTCCTGGTGAAGTCTCGTCCCACGCTGCGTTTTCCGGTGCGCGTTCTCTATTCGAGAACCTTTGTGCCCCAACGGCCATCAGTTCTACGAGCAATGTGCCCTGCCCATTGCCACTTCAGTTTACTAATCCTTTCAGCTATGTCGACAACTTTAGTTCTTCTACGGATCTCCTCATTTCTGATTCGATCTCGTAGAGAAATACCAAGCATAGCTCTCTCCATAGCTCGTTGAGTGACCTTGAGCTTTCTTATGAGGCCCATTGTGAGTGACCACGTCTCTGTTCCATAAGTCATCACTGCTAATCCCTTGCTCCGGCTAATTTGCCAATAATAGTCCCAAAACCATCGCTAGTTCTGCGTCAATTGTGATGTAAGCGATTAATGCAATTCATTAGATTGTTAACAAATAGATTTTCAATAAATCCGTAATCCAGCCTCGATGTTCTGAAGTATGTGTCAACACGTTACACAACAAAGTTAATAGAAAAAAACATATCTAAATACTCTAAAACATTATATTTGATTTCCTGAGACAGTGTCTGCAGATTGGACCTTAATATAACGTTGGTGGTTTCCATTTTATAAAAGAAAGGACAACCGAATGTATTTGTTATACAGCGCTATTCAACATTTTGTTTGCTGTTTTATAAATGAATAATAATATTTATTAGGTTGGGGTTTTTGTGTGTACTGGAGATGGTATTACAGCTTAATTACGTTCGTTAGTTAATATACTGTGTAATCCGGTTCAATGAGAGGTTTTTGTTGTTGTTTATGTTATGACTTTTTAATTAATTAATCATTTTAAAAAATGCATGAACAAATCTTGCCTGTATCCGTGTGGTAAACGGATTATCATTAAGAATATACCCCCACTCCATCTTCCCTCGTGGATATCGTAAAAGGTGACCGAGGGACTCTAAAGATAAGGTATGGGTAGCAGTCTCTTCTGTAGAATACAAGCCATGCTGCACTCACCAACCCGCCTATCAAGCGTGTAGAGTACAGGCAAAGTCCCCTAAAAATGGCGACACAATTGTGAAAATATACGAGGGAGGCCTTTGTTCAGCGGTGGAGATCTGTTAGCTGATATGATGATGATGATTAATAATCTGATATATTTACTTTACGCAGGTAAATGTTAGAACAAGCCAATATTATATGTCTATTAACTTCTATTCAAATTCTGATGATTAACGAAAGACCTTTCCTATATGATAGCTTGTACCATTTAGCTTACTGACAAGGACACTAACTTTACTGTGTGGTAAAGATAACAGAAAGAGTCACGGTGGTATAAGGGGGGAGATTGTTACCATTAGAATTTAGTGCTCCAGACCAATGAAAAAGAGAAACTTCCCTTTTTAATGACACTATGAGTGAACGAAATTCCAGAAAATCACTGAGCATACAAAAAATTTGCAATTACATTTATTACTGTGTCATTTACTTCTGATTAACCAACGTACAAAACTGTACACTTCAAGAAAATTTACTTACGTTTTAAGAAGCCAGTTTATGTCGGAGTTACGCTTTGAAGATTGGACAGTTGCCAAGAGGCTTCTGTTTTGATGTAAAACGTAGGCAACAAGGCGTCATGCAGAATTGGAATTACTTTCTGACAGCTCGCCTTTGTTCAGTGGCTGACCGGAGATTGTTACGATGGGCATACCGGAAAAGTGCCAAAATCCGTGATGGAAATTGGTGCCAAACATATATATTATAGAATGTAGTGATAAAGAGCGCAAAGGTTAGTTTCTGTAGCGATGTTAGGCACTCATAGCATGCACTCACTGATCGGTAAACGGCGAGGCTGAGCGGCGCTTGGCGCGGTCAGTATATGGATGTGTGACCGCATAGGGTATTTGATATGAACATATCCGTACTATGTAGGGCAAGTAAAATTGTCGGTCCCGGTTGTTGTTATTAGACGGCAGTCGTTAAGTCAATTCGGAGGCCTTTGAGCGGCTTGAACAACTCTGAGACAATGTTGGCCACTAAGTATATGAAAAGACGAAGATATCAAATACTGGACGTCATCAAAAATAACTATGTTTTATAGAGCTCGTATTGAATATAACTTGTATGCATAGCAAAAAAGATGTTTATAGTTTTTTTTGTATTGTTATGACGGAATACATATATGTTTTCGAACTGATAAAATAGATATGTAGATGGCCCGCGGCAAAATAGTTTTAGCCCAAAGAGGGCTTTAACAACTCTGACACAAGGCTGGCCACTAAACACTCGAAAGAAGAAGAAGAAAACGGTTATGTTTTTTAAAATAATGTTCTTAGCATAAATTCAATTAAAGAGAGAAACTTACAAAATTTCCTAGAATAGTTACCAAACATCTAATAAATGATTACTTACATCGCATATTTTTTCTTGAATAAACGCGAATAATATTTGAACACTTACGGATCGTTGTGGACAATGTTAACACATTCTACCTATTTCAAAACAACACAATTTGTTTTCAAATGAACGTCTCACAAAGGCTTTACAGGGTCACCTTTAGCTTTTATCCGAGTGCTTAAACTCCAGCCCAATAATAAATTAAAAAAAAATACATTAGTACACTATTTGTATATTCATTTGAATGAAATAACAAGCAGGTGCATTAATTCTACTATTAATATTACACAGGCATTTCTTTAACGCTACTTTGAACACTCTGAGCATTATTTTTCTTAAGCGCCTAATGGATAGTGAAATACGAAGGTTATCTTGTCATACAAAATGTCACTTTCATGAAAATCCAATATACAGTCTCTTAATGCAATTATGTTTTGTCTCCAAATAACTCTCGTAAATATTTTATTAATGTATTTGAACTTCTAAAAAGACGAAGAAGTTTTTTGTGTAAGTAAAGAAATAATTAATGTAACTTTTCTGTGGCTTTGTTGTTTTTCATTAGGCTTTACAATGGGTTTTGTTTAAAAGTGGCATAAGACTTCAAAGAAGTTGACGAACGTCAGCCCACACAGAATGTGCCCGTATTACGTTCTCGTCTGTACTGAGCTTTACCCGCATGGTAATTAGCGGAGGGCTTTTCCGTAAACCCGTTATTATATAGGTACTACATCATAAGCATTAAAAAATTCATCATGTAATATAACCGAAAAATGTCCACTGCTGGACAAAAGCCTCCCCAATGATTACCACAACGACCGGTAATCGCCACGCTTGGCAGATGGGTTGACGATCGCAGTCGAGTTATAAATATACTCAAAGGACGCTGCTGCCCATCCTCCAGCTAATCCCATAATCACACTTTACGACACCCACGGGATGAAATGGGGTGGTGGTATTTTTTAGCCGGCACCACACGGCAATAGAGAATAATAAATTGTTAGTACTGGATGACTTACCACACTAGTAGCCGTATACACTTGTATAGTATATAAGTTTTTGATATCTGGCGTCCATACAGTACTAATTCAGAGCGATAATTGTCACCATGAATGAATAGACATTATATCGGCTAATTTGTATTTGTCCAAACATTTTTTCAAATTTCAATATACTTAATTACATGTTTAATTCTACTCACATAATTATGAATGACCAGAGAGATCAGTGCACCGACTTGAGCTATTAATAAAATAGATGATAACATGATTTGTTTACATGCGTTCAGTGTTTCAGATCCGACAGCATGTCAGGGTTGGGTTATCGTTGCTAACAGCGAAACGATAAGGACAAACATCCATGCTTGATTAAATGAAGATGTTGTGCTAAATGTTTATTTTACTCTTCATTTGTTTAAAGAAAGGGATCAAAGATTTATAAAATGTACCTCACTCGCTTTGGGTAGGTGTAGCACACATCATGGATCAGAAGGCTAATCTCGTAATTAAAAATATTGTTCCAGTCTAGTCTCAGTGTCGTGAATGTGACAAATGGTATTCTCCTAAACTAACAAATAACGTCAAACGTGAACTTAATGAGGTCGAAAACAGATCGAAAGTTGATCGAAGCCAAAACTGTATTATGCTAACATTCTGAACTGACACAAGTGACAAAATTGTCCATGTTTTCGTCAAAATTGGGATTGAAATGAGACTATGTTGAAATCATACTGAAACCGGATTGAACGTTAAAAGGAACAGAATACATTTTATATGTCAATTCAATTTAAGCACAGTCCGGTCAACTTTCAGTCATATCGTAAATTAATTACAAGAATTGGCCCTCTGGAGGTTGTAGATTAAATAGCCCGGATCAAAACAAAGGTCAAGCAATGTGTCAAAACAAACAATGTGCAAAGGTCTATAAATGAAAAATTTACATCAATTCTAGCCCGGGTTTGGAATCGTATCCGATAAATGTTAGATATTATAAATGGAGACTACCAGAACTGATGGCGTGATAATAAGGCAGAGGAATATAATCATTAATCTTTTTTTATTATATATATTAAATTACTTCCCACCAGTACAGTTACGCAGAACTGTGCCAAAAGAGATTGTTTATCTAAAGTGTCTCGCCTATACGGGAGCCAACATTCTATGTTTATGTCTTTATTCCAACTTGTTTCTATATTATTTTGGTGCACACAGTACCTTAAAGTTTTAAACACTATTAGATATACATACTGCAAAATATGTATTTATCTGCGTGACTCAATATTCTACTGGGAAAAAAGCTTCTTATAACTTTGTCAGTTATTTTAGGCCCATTGTGATCCTAAATAAAATCTACAAACATTAACAATAATATCGTATTTTGGTTTTAACCCAAAGCCTAATAATTCGTGCAGTAAAAAGGGGATGACGCTACAATAGTGCAACTATACATATAGAACGAAAGGTCAACACAACTGCCAGTCACAAGAGTGACTAATAGATCGAGTTTTGACACTTAACGCAAGGGTCGAGACCAACCGACTTTGCTTCTATTAACTAGTAAAGCTTTGTCATTTGCCGTGTCATTCTACTTGATCAAAGTAATTCTAATTTTAGCTACATATATTGTAGCCACGTGATACAATGTATCTAGCTAAACTAACGTGTTACTAGAATCCTGTAGTAGTTTAGTATTATGGTTCTTTTTAGATTGACTTTTTCCGGCCGACACGGTTTTTGCAACAGAGACCGTCAATTTGAATTTGTAAAGGCCAAAGCTCACACAATACTTTTAGCATCGTTGATCAGCGCTTTTGCGGCTGGCCCTGGTCAACGAAAACGATTTTTGGCGGTATAGGTCTTTCTTTGAGGAGCATAAACAGATAAACACAGTTAATCAGCTGGTTTGATTAAAATATAAATGAAAGATATATGCTCCATATTTAAGTTCTAACCCCTTAAATATACAATAATTTATCATTAGTCGTCTACTTAATTATCTTCAATGTGTGTTGTTTGGTTTGTTTGTAGTTGGCAGCTACGTGACGATGTTTACATTACACAAAAAATGAATCTATGTTAGTAAGCTTAGTTGTCTAATATATCAATTATATAGATAGGAAATGGATATTTTAGATTAAAATTTGTCTGCGTTTTAATAATTGAATATGTTAGTCACTGTACCATAGCAGTCATTAACGCTACGGTTCCACAAGACCCGTGCTTTCCCCAATTATTATTCTATTGCATTTCAACGATATGTTGTGTATCGGTGGCATTCATTTATGCTGGCCACAGTACTTGGGACAGTGAGTCAGTCATATCGGCCATACAGTGTTCACTACTGAACATAGGCCTCCCCCACAGATTTCCACAACTGTGTCATCATATTGGGAGAAATTTGCCAGTACTCACCAGGCTTTGCAGGCGGGATAGTGAACGCAGAATGGTTACTGTTCCACAGAAAGGACGCTGCTGCCCATCTGATTTAGAGTCCTTTAGTCGCCTTTTACGACCTCCTCGGGAGGAGATGGAGTGGCGCTATATTCTTAATCCGGACACCACACGGATAACATCACACTGACTAACGGGACACTGAGCCACAGTACTTGTTACACAGGCCGTGCTTACATCCGCCGTAATGGAGGAAAGTCGCAGTCGTCTTATGTTTGATATTGAGAGTACTCTAAATAATCTCCGATTGGGGACGACTAAAGTTAGTTCAATTTAATCGCACGAGGGTAGCCGGTAGGAGTCGTGGTGGAGGCATGACCCTTTCACCCTTCCCCGCATCCTATCTGTATATCCTAGAACCAAATTGGTCTCGTACCGAACGGTTTCAGACGAACTTCTAGTAAAAAAATCCAATCTTTGGTTGTGAAATTAGCTCTCTATCGAGGTTTTCTGAAGAGACTTTAGCATGAGCACTACAAAAAGGCTATATGCTTGTTTGCCACATTAACGGTATAAAAAACGAATGATTTTTATTTATTTTACCACATGATTTTTCCTGTGTCGTATTATACGACATATACGACTCGTATAGTTTACAAACATAAACACCCAGATCCGAAACAGCTGTCTGTAGATTATACATATATTCGTTACAAGCGGGGATCGATCCCGCGACACGTAGCGCAGAAATCCTATTGCATAGGAACTACGCCAACTGCGCCGTTGTTAAAATATTAAACATATTAAAAAAGGATAGCGTGATCATATTTACGCAAAAAGTGATTTTATTACTGAGAATAACACCTTTTTCAGGTAGGCAGAACTCCCTAATTTTACACTTTTTATTATAACAAAGCGTCGAGTCGGAGGTGACGGGACATAGTATAGAAAACGTTTTCATAATGTATGAAAAGCTCAGGTAGGCACAAACTAAAATTCCTTAGCCACGTGATGTGTAACAAAACATAAACACGAGATCGGTAAAAGGAAGCTCAGAGAGCGAGAAACATAAAAGCTCCTAAAAACAGACAAAAGGTTTATTTGCCTCAAAATCTTAGACAGCTTTAAATGATTTAGAACCTTGTTCCGAGCAAGTAGTACAGTATATTAAACGTTAGCCTATCAAACTGTACTACTTTACGGGACACATTCCTCTATGCCCAAAATAAATTACTGTTTACAAAAGCCTGCAGTTTAGACAATTTTGGAACGCAGTATACAGCGTTTCAACTCCCATAATTTGGCTTACGCCTTGCAACTTGCATGCGCACCGCACAATAGAAATGCGCCTTCAGGTAGCTATTGTTGTTGGACAAGCATGCAAATTCCTTATTTTTTATTACCTTTTTAGATACAATACCCCAGTTTTTCTTCACGGAACAAAAACCAAGGATGGAAAACAATTGTCTCTATTTGAAGCTGGCTTGCAAGAACTGACATTTCGAGGCTTATTACAGTCTAAAATATTTAAACCTGGAAATAGTAGAACTTTTGTATAGCATTTTCCGTACTTTTTTCCAAGTACACTTTTAATTAAACTGACGCCCAGATGTTTGACGTATAACGATTGCCGTTTTAGTTTTCAAGGGATTAGGTATTGAAAAATAATTGAAAACCGTACGACGTTGCCAACATATTTGTGTAGATTATTTCTTTTTTTTAAAACATTGCCCCACATTAGTATTTCTCCTGTGTCGTGGGTGCGTTTACAAACACAAATTCCACACACAATGCGAGACTTGTTGTCTTGATATGTTGCTATTATCAATTGATAATTATCAAACTATATATATCGTTTCGGCCAAATGAAGTCCACTGCTGGACACAGGCCTCTCCCAAAGGTAGAGTTGCCAACCGTCCTGTTTTACCAGGACATGTCCTAGTTTTTGTAGTGTCCTGGGATGTCCTGGATAGTTTTTAAGCAGCGTCCTGGGTTTGTAAAGCGCCCTGATAAGGTCATGTACTCGTATTTTTTAATTCGCGCGCCACTTTTACAATTCTTTCGCCGCGGCCTCATGGCTCGCGATTGTTCACCCTGCCGTGCTGTTTTCACGGTGATATCTCTTTCTGTCTACTATTGTCGCGCAGTGCTTTCTCTTTCTTCCCTTGGTTGCATTAGACATACAGTACCCAGCCAGCTTAATATTTAGTTGTAATTTGTTTGTATAAGTGAATAGGCTACATGAACGTTATTTATTTTAAAGGAGAAATACGTATGTATTTAAACTCATTCTTGATTGCTTGATTCTTGCAATCATCAAAACTATCCATAATATAGATATGAAGTGTGACCAATTTTATCATCATTTCGGCCGAATGAAGTCCAATGCTGGCCTGTGGCCTCTCCCAAAGTACACCCCAATGACCGATTTGGGTGTGTTGTGGGATCATTGGGGGGTTTTGCCATAATCACCACGCTTGGCAGACGGGTTGGCGAACGCAGTTGAGTTATTAATGTACTCGATGGACGCTGCTGCCCATCCTCCGCCTAATCCCTTAGTCGACTTTTACGACACCCACGGCAGGAGATGGGGTGGTGGTATTCTGAGCTGGCACCATACGGGTGCCATTTTACGAGTTTTATTAACTCAACCACAGATACTGAAGGAAATTGGTGTGGTTGAAAAGTATAGTAAACATAAATAAGATTGTAATATTAAAATTTATTAGATACTATTACTAACCTATGTTTAAAGAATTTGTTAAAAACTTATGTTTTATATTTTAATAACTCGTTTTCAACTCTTAGAATTTTATTCTAATAATATTATTAAAAATGTGATTATTATCATCACTTAAATTTCATTTAACCTATTTTCAATAGAAACCTATTATTTTAACTTAATTTCGATTAATTTTCAAAACATATAATTAACTATTGCAACTCTATTACTGCGTCCTGTTTTTAAAGTGAATTATCCTGGCTTTTCCAACTTCAAATCCTACTTTTTTAAATTTGGGCATGGCAACCCTACCCAAAGGTCACCACAACGACCGATATGGGTGTGTTTTGGGCTCTTTGGGGGGTCTTGCCACGCCTGGCAGACGGGTTGGCAATCGCAGTTGAGTTGTTAATGTACTGGAAGGACGCTGCTGCCCATCCTCAGGTTTATCCCTTAGTCGACTTTTACGACACCTACGGACCTACGGGATGAAATGGGGTGGTGGCATTCTGAGCCGGTACCACACGGCAAATTCTTCACATTATCAATATGAAAACTTTTTTGTGTTTCACTGCTTTTTCGGCATCTGGCATATCATTTGACTTTAATTGGAAGGGCAATGTGTGTAATGAAGTTTTACGGTTTGTAACGAGCTTCTGTAATAACCGTTCCTGTGTGGTAGCAAGTGTATCTTATGTACAAATCCTCTGTCCAGCAGTGGATTTCATTCGGCCGAAATGAATGTGAAGCAACTACCTCTTCTATTACGTTCAACTGGGAATTTTAGACCGAAAACCATCTTTGGATGTATAGAGCAAGTGACTATTAAGCTGGATGAGTCGACTGTTCGGATGGTTGGAATCTGACGACAACATGCGGTTTTTGAACGACCACCTGGTGAATATAGCTAGTAGTTCTTATATGGGGGCGGCATGTAAGACGTCGTTATGGAAATCTATGGGGAGCCCTATACAATACATAGAAATACATAGAGTAGTTTTATTCTACCAAGAATTACTACTAGAAATATTTATTCAGAAAATAACATATCAGACAGTGCAAAAATAAAGCTGCAAAACCAAACAAAACATATTCTAAAGTAGGTGCGCTGTAGAACGGGTATGACGTACCGAAACGGTTACCAACTCAGCATGTGCTGGAACACTCAGTTAGCATCCCACAGTGACACACGGAGAAGGTAAGTAATAGTTAAGTTATTAATAAATATATATGGTCTTGTTACAATAGCTAATCATACTTTTAAAAAGTAGGTACGAGTATAAATATCCTCATGTTCTTCCTCACATACTGCTTCACAGACTGCTTGTTTTTTTTTGTGGAAATTCTTTATGAACTTCCTTCGCCCCGGGGAAGAGCGAAGGGGTATGCCGGACTCCTACCGGCTAAAACCACTGGAGCGGTCATCTTCGGCACCTAAGAAAGGCTCCAGGTCCTCGTATGATCACACTAGAGCCGCCCACTGGTGCCACGCCTATAGGCACATATCTGAGAGGGTAACTGTAAAGAGGTCACCCCCGGGAAGATTGTAATGGATCTCCCAAAGCGTCCCACGGCAGTGCGTGGCCACATGCGTGCTACCGTCTTCTCTTGGGTCGCTCAGTGTGGGCATGTAGATTCCCCAATCTACGCACCCGCAAACCCAGAGATCACCCGCCTTATAGCAACGGCAGGGGGTTTCAGGCGTATGGGAATTAGGCGCCAGGGTGGTTGTTACCCCGGTGCCGTCTCCTCCTTCTTCGACATGCCGGACTCCTACTGGCTAAAACCACTGGAGCGGTCATCTTCGGCACCGAAAGGAGCTCCAGGATGTCGCCCCCAATCTACTACCTCTATCTATATCATATTCAGTTGCATCTGGTAAGACAGGAACTCGAGCCCAACAAAATATGATAGAACAAAAATGCTAGGCTAGACTAGCTAGAAACTTGCTGGGATCGCGGGCGCGCTCATTGGGAAATGTGCGTGTTCATACTGAGCGACTCCCAGGAAGATAGCCGTGTGCGCAGCATAGCTCACAGAGAAGCTACTTACAATGTCTCCAAGAGGTGCTTTTCTACAATTGCCTTGCTTCCGCTAGAGGGGGTGATCACTTTACAGTCATCCCCTTCGTGATGTGCCTAAAGGCGTGGCACCAATGGACGGGTCTAGTGTGATCTAACGAGGACCTGGAGCCCCCCTTCGGTGCTGAAGATGACAGCTCCAGTGGTTTTAGCCGGTGGGAGTCCGGCATACCCCTTCGCCCTTCACCGGGGTGAAGGAAGTTCCATGTAGAATTTCCACTGGACATCAATAAAAAAAAGGTACTTAACACATTTATTTTCGTGATTTAGAAAGTTATTATAATACTTCAAATTGGCGTTGAAATTCCTAACATTTTAAGCTCGTTAGGAGACTCAAAGAAATGTTTTTGAAAAAGAAAATACAAGTTGTGTTGAAGTAAGTTTTAATTGTTATGAAAATTACTTTTGTAGCGATGAATATTACATAAACAAATGAAAAAGGTTCACATCATTAAAAGTCTCACGTGAAAGTTATTAAGTTGCTATTGATGACATACAGAAAATATTCATTTTATGAAAAACATATTTCATTAAATCAATGTTTATTTACTAGAATAGGACAATTTCACTATAAATTGGATGTTACTTTGTATTGTGTCACTTTGCATAGTCATCATATCAGCCAAAGGTCATCCACTACTGAACGAACGCCTCCCCTTAGATTTCCACAACGAGCGGTTACATGCCACTCTTATCCAAAGACTCCCAGCGACCTTCAGCAGACCGTCTGTTCTTCTACACATCTCCTCATTTCTGACTCGATCTCTTTAAGAAATACCAACATAGCTCTCTTCATAACTCCTTGAGCCTGACCTTGAGCTTTCTTCTTCTTCTTTCTTTCTTTTACCTTTGTAATGTCAATAAATATGTAGTTTAAATTATAATTATTATTACTCGAGAAGAGACATTTCGAAATCTGCAGTAGCGCCATATTGGATATCGGTACTTCGAGAAGTGTTTTATAAAAAACGCCACCATGTCGGTCCGAGTACATGACAAGAGCATGGGGGCAATTCAAGTACAGAGAGGTGTGAGACAGTCTATCAATTTAATATAGTGCCATACTGGCTAATGGTACTTCGAGAAGTATTTATGAAAGACGCCACCATGTCGGTCCGAGTACATGAACAGAGCATGGGGGCAATTCAAGTACAGAGAGGTGTGAGACAGTCTATCAATTTAATATAGTGCCATACTGGCTATTGGTACTTCGAGAAGTATTTATGAAAGACGCCACCATGTCGGTCCGAGTACACGAACAGAGCATGGGGTCAATTCAAGTACAGAGAGGTGTGAGACAGTTTATCAATTTAATATAGTGCCATACTGGCTATTGGTACTTCGAGAAGTATTTATGAAAGACGCCACCATGTCGGTCCGAGTACACGAACAGAGCATGGGGGCAATTCAAGTACAGAGAGGTGTGAGACAGTTTATCGATTTAATATTATTACCCAAGCTGTTTTTACCACAGTTCTTCCTGTCACTTTTGGGACTTCAGGAAAGACGTTAAGTTTTAGAGTCCGAGTTACACTTAATTTGATCAGATATTATTTCCTTATTATTATGAGGAAGGAAGCGTAGCAGAGGGAATTGTGCGGAAAATAAAAAAGGTGAAGTAGAAAAAATGTTTTGTTGATTTATGCAAGATTATCATTATTTCCATAATATCATATATACATCTATATAGCTGTCATTCAGACAGTTATCATTATTTCCGTAATATCATAAATATATACCTACCCCAAAAAAAAAAAATATTCATGTAAAACAATTAACAGGCACTTATGAATAGTGAGACTTTAGCTGCCGCGGTCCAAGATGATAATTTCCTATGGGGAAGAACGGGCAAGAAATTACTGTATTTCTTTTTAAATCATAATAATTGTTACAGTATTTTTGACTACATAATCGTGAATAAAGAAAAGAGCGAACTTCTTAAAAAGTCTACACTAAACAAGCCTGATTTTAATATTTAATAAAGTTTGTGATTAAATTGTCATGGCAGCTTTAAGCTGACCAATTCCAACAGCCAGCACTCGTTCACGCGCATGACGTATGATCAGCGACGCTCAGCTCTACCACATTACAGGGTAACTAAGCGAGCCCATATATCACACCACCATCAGCAGGACATTTAAGTGAGCATGACATACCTAAACTGCTAGACAACTATCACGTGAATTAAACAAATTAAATGAATAACCCACATGGTCCTTGCACTTACAGTATGAAATATAAATAATATAAAACAATATGAAATAAAAAATAAAACAAGTAATTAATGTCATTTAAACTTAAAATAATATACTTATATGTGCAAACAAGTAAGTTTTTATAATTTCGAAATAACTGACTACCTGAAAAGTAAATTCCACAACTTAGGTGTGTATACAAAAATTGCTCAAATACCCGTAGATCCAAATCAAGTGATTATTTCATAAGTAATTCGATACAGTGCATTGAATCAAGTTATAGTTCAGCAAATCTGAGCTAAGGCTTTGAAAAATTTGAGCGCCCACGTTAAATTGGTTACATAATGACCGCAGAAGTTGAAGAAATCTAATTATGGAACAGACTTCTGCAAGCTGGACAGTCAGCAATTAAAACTTTGATTTCGATTAGTACTAAGGATGTAACTAAGGCTATAAAAACCATTTGTTCTGCAATGTAAATGGTATAATAGGAGAAATATGAGAACTCTTTGATATTGCATCACTGTCACCTGTGTCCAAAGAAGCTTTCTTCGGAGGTGTGTGTTGTCATTTTAATACTGTTTACTGATGACGGTTTTAAGTATCACGTATTTGGGGAACGGAAGCACCATTGATTAGGGTAGGTAGGTAAATACACATCAACGCAACATAAATATATTTGGAGCATAATATGTGAGGAACATAATATGTGAGGAGCATAATATGTGAAGAGCATAATATGAGAAGAGCATAATATGTGAGAAGCATAATATGTGAGAAGCATAATATGTGAGGAGCATATGCGTTGCAAATGTATCATGTCTAGTTCGGCTCGTGGCGAATGAAGTGTTCTTGATGGGGTTTCAATGAAGTTCGAAACTAATAGAGCACATGCAAGTGAGTACAGCCGTATGTAACCTCTAGTATTTCAGGTATAAAAAAGTCCACTGCTGGATATATGCCTACCCCAAATATCGCCGCAACGACCGGTCTACGTTTGTGTTGAGTTCTCATTAGGATGTCTTGCAATAATAGCTACGCTTAGCAGGCGGTATGGCAATCACAGTTGAGTTGTAATTAATGAACTCAAAAGGCGCTGCTGCCTATCCTCCTGGCTTATCTCATAGTTGCCTTATGCGACATCCACGTGATCAGATGGGGTGATGCTATTCTTATGTATTCTATTCTTATGTATTAGTTTATAAGATTAAAGTGTATCTGTGTATTTTTTTACTATGGGCCTTAGTCGCCTGATAATAAACAAATATTATTATTATTATGTCTCTCTTTACACGGGTTTATATCCCCTGTAAGGGGGAACCCGGTCTTTTGACAGGCTTACGCGGGGACATGGGTCCAACACGCAGAGGCCCTTTAGAGAATTTTAATCTAAAATGTAATGGGACACCAACCGGGGACTCTCCATAGCTGCACTATAAAATGAAGTCATGGATTGTCCCCGGTGGTGTAAGGCTATTGTATGAGATGGAAACTATAACGATAAGGTCTATTGCAATGGGTGTTACATGGAATAAAAAAAATAAACTAATAAATCCGGGAACAACGGCGTTTGCCTTTCAACTTTGATCGTGAAATTCTGTGGCAGACGGTGACTCGCCACTCACAAGATGGGCCCCCTAAATGGCCACCACTACAAGCGACAAGGAGCAACACTGGTGTGAGCGGCTAGGGGTGTAGAGAGGTGCGGCACCGGTTTCACCATCGCGCGTCTCGAGGACTCGGAGCGGGATTCCCCGTTATTACGCCATTAGACACTTCCACCCCCGAGCATATAGCTCTGGCGGCCCCCCTCTGATCGGCCAACTAAGGCAAGCCAGAGTTGAAAATCCTGCAGGCACTCATGGGGTTCCACTCCAACCAACCAATAAAGGCAAGCGGAGACGAGGCCCTGACCGACTCTCTGGAGCATTCGGGTACGCAGTGTCGCCACTCACATTCAGCTCGCCACATTATTATTATTATTATTAGCCGGCACCACACGATATAACTTCTAACCATGTATAAATAACAAGTGTGATCAATCAGGTTCCCAAGCGTGAAGTTGTTGATAAAATAATATCCTAAAGCTGTGATCGAAAAGCTACGCACAGATATACATACACTAGATATGAAGATATTTTTTACGATCAGCTGTAATAAAATTCTCTAAGTATATGGTTTGGTTCGAAAGTCGCGCATATTTTACTTTAACAGCTCGCGCATCTTGTATTCTCTCCGTTTACTATACGCTGTCTTGCGTTCAGCAGAATGTCATGAAGACGGAACCGCGAGCAACATAACAGATATTACACATGCATACAAATATTCTAATATTTCAATTTTCTTGACAGTATTTACAAGTAACTTATAGTGTTGCTATTCTCTTTTGTGTCTATTGTCTCTGCTTGAATATCCTTAATAGAGTTCAACGTTGTCGTGTTGCCCACCTAACCTTGTGAGTGTCGTAAAAAGAAGCCATGGGATTAGTCGGAGGATGGGCAGCAGTGTCCTTCGAGTACATTAACCACTCAACTGCTATCGCCAATCCGCCTACCAACCGTAGCAAAACGCCCAAAGGAAAAGTTAGAGAGCACACGAAACACCCAGGCTGGTCGTTGTGGCGATCTTAGAGGAAGGCTTGCGTCCTGCGGTAGACTTTATTCGGCTGAAATGATGAATGTATGTATAATATAAATGTATGTGCTGATTTTATATTCAATCTTGTCTAAAAACATCGTTGTTGTTATACGTGTTTGAGCATATTAAGGCTTTTCCTTTGAATACCTATGTCTCTTATTTCTATGATTTCGGATATCTCCATTCACTATATAGAGTCTTTGTTCTAAACCCATACAAACCAAGCAGAATACAAGCTTCGCAAGTAAACCGAACTTAAAGCGGACCAAAGGCCAGAGTCTAAATGGAATATAGACTAGTATGTA
Organism: Diloba caeruleocephala; assembly: GCA_947459985.1. Classification (NCBI taxonomy): domain Eukaryota; kingdom Metazoa; phylum Arthropoda; class Insecta; order Lepidoptera; family Noctuidae; genus Diloba; species Diloba caeruleocephala. Next base: position 7,770,663 of record OX381617.1, on the reverse strand, counting down.
ACTTATTGTTATGTATTGAATCGGAAACTCCCGGAATATTCGTGCTTATAAAACCAGAGATATACCCACCTTTTAAACGCGTTAGAGAGCTCGTTACTAAGTTAATTTAAAACACCACTGACTTTCATCATCATCATTTCATCCGAAAGACGTCCACTGAACATAGGCCGCCCCAAAATCGCCACGTCGACAGGTCCTACGCTAATCGCATCCAGCGGTTTTCCGCGACCTTCTCCAGGTCGTTGGTCCACCTTATGGATATGGATCTGGTCGCGCTGAGTCTTTCAGTATGAGGTAGCCACTCGAGCACTTTTCGGCTACAATGTCGGATAGTCTTTGGGGCATTAAAGTTACGAGGAATATGCCCCATCCACTGCCATTTCGAGAAAGAGATCAACCGTCGAATCTGACTCGGATGGGTGGTATTCGGGAACCTGCGCAATATTTTCTTATCCAAAATACCACAGTGTCTCAGTGATTTACTTGCTACTGCACATACTCCGGCATGCACATTCGGGTAGAAGAAGTTCATGACGAATTTTCACCTGGCGACCAATAAAAGGTCTCTTATTACAAGAGTCCGGCTAAGTAAGTACCACCGCAGAGTTAGAGGTTTTGGTGCTGAGCTGTACTGTTTAAATTTTAAACATTGCTGTGTATGGGATTTGAGGGCATTGCAGCTACTGAAATCAATGAGTATATGAGACTGAAAATCGAATGTCTCGAGGTGACAAGCAGTGTGGTGCCATACCGTACTTGACCTTGGTAGTGGCGCAATTGTTATGGGCAAGCGTGACTTACTACTAGACGAATGATATGTTCGGTATAAAAAAAACCACAGTCTAAATGGATTATTTTGTCTTAAAGCACTGTAAGGTCACGAAAAATCTGAAGATCCCTACGATTAAAGTAGGCCCGGAAATTGATCTTCTGACTGCCCAATATAAAAATTATCCTCATCTCCATTTCTCCGTAAATTCAACACTTGATAGGTCTCCCTCGAACAAAATCTGAACTTCACTTGAGAGATTGGACGACTCACGGCGTGTAAGCTTTGTATAAACTCTTAACAAAATCAGTGAAGCGACAGAACAAACTACACAAGATTGAATGTCTCAATAACTTCCATTTATTTGAAGTGTTCCACGTTATTGGTTTCCTGGTTTCTGAGTTTGTTAACAAAGACCTTGTTAGAAGCAATTCTTGTTCGATTTTGGTGTAAAAACATCAGAATATGCATTCAATTCCTAGAAGTCAACAGAAATAAACGACTTATAGTTACTAGCCTTTACACTAAAAAACTGTATTCAGTCTTGAAATCAACCTTTTTATCTTTTATTGATAAGCATTAAAATAAAATTTACGCAAACCTTTTTGCAGCCTTTGGCTTTGTATACCCTTTCTAAGAGAATCGTTTTACTGAAGATATTTTGTTTGATAATGCAAACGGTTCGTAACACGGAAGCAAATGGGGTAAATATATGCCGAAGATTTCCATAGTATCAACAAACACACATTCAAGCTGATTACAATATGTGAGGAAATAACGATAAAGGCAACACACTATTTACTTACTACGAATTACTTTTGCTTATTTGCATAATATTGAAATGTAATTTGAGCGTTGAATAATCATTTTAGAACAATTAATTCTGACGTTGATTTCATTACTAAAGAAAGCTAAAAATAGTGGTACCGATATTAAGCAATAAATAATAATAAGCCCTCTTCTCTTGTTGTGAGGCTTGTAAAAGGTGACTAAAGTATTATGTCAGGGGATGAACAGCAGGATAGTCCTACTGTTCATCCCCCTATGCGTCAATAATGACGTACCTACTGCGATCACGAATCAAGAAAGGCAATATATCCTTATACCGTTCAATGACCACGCAGCGGTCTACAGAATTAAATTCAGCGGTGAACTGTTACCGGTCGATATGATAATTATGAGCTCTAGAGATATCCAAAAACCTGGATCACTTTAGGACATGCAGGTTTCTGTTTAGTGAAAATCTCCTTGAAAGTTACTCCCAGTCCCTGCCAAACAAAGGCGTTAGAACATAAATAATTAGTAAGTACATCACACTCGGCGAAAAGCAGAATCTCGATCTAAATTACCTAAACATTATCCATAATATACTTCCTTGTAACATAATAGTCCCCCACGCGTCGCTCTCACGACTTACACCGAGGCATTCGGACAAGATTACAAAACATAACGTAGTACTATGACTGCGAACATTTGCTTGGAGATTGTTATCCGGCCGTTGGAATATCAGCCGCGGGAAGGTTTTGAGTATAAATCGTGATTTTCTTGTTTTTTTTATGTAGTTTATTGTATAACAAACGTTTGTTGTTGTTTTTAAGATTACTAGCTATGTAGGCTCTTTAGGTACTAGTATTATTTGTAACCACTCTGAGGTAACTGCCTATTAGGGCTGAATTCACAATCGAATAGGAATTGAAATGTGAGGTTAATGGCTAACCTTGTGTCAGAGTTATTCAAGCCGCTCAAAGGCCTCCCACTTGGTTTAACAACTGCCGTCTAATGACAACAACCGGAACCGAAGATTTACGTTTATATTGTCAATAAATTCAATTAAATGATAGATAAATTCTATCTTGACGTTTATATTCGCCGAGTGTGAATATTATAAGTAGATTTTAAAGTCGCATTCATACTAGTAATACTTTATATACTGTGCTTATTTGTACTGGATGCCGAAGCGCCCTGCACACATCCTTTCTTGAACAGAATCCTCCGATATGCAGGATAACTTTATAAGAGACACAATGACACAACAACAGCTACAACTAAAAATGTATATATGAAGTCAACAAAGAAGCTCAGTGTTCAAACAATATCAATGAAAAAACCCAGTTCGATTTTATATCGTCAATTTAAATTCTGATAAAGTTAAATAGTATATTTTGGCGCATCTAAATGTCGATGTTTAATTGACGACAAAGCGGTACGACACAAATATTTTTTTCCCTTAACTAGAACACGCGTGACATTTTAGTGTTCTGGACACTTGCCAAGTGGGTCAATGACATAGCCGACACAAACTAAACTTGTAAATATATCGGATTATCCTATTCAATTATTTTTCGATTCCTCATTTTTTTCCTCGTCTATGTGTAGATATGTACTTTTGAATTCGTTCGCCGTTGGGAGAAATAGTTTGATTATTTCGCAGGAAGAGTTCTTTGACCTCATGCATTTTATTCGATATATTCAATCGGCGTCAACTAGAAACATTTTGTTGCTGCGTTTTGTGCATGGTAAACGGATATACTTCAAGGAAAATGTGCATCCAAAGATAGGTAACACTTACGCGACTCGTCTGTTGTTGCGGACGTTTATCATCATGATCGTTTCTGCCGAATGAAGTCCACTGCTGCACACAGGCCACCCCCAAAGATCACCACAACGACCGACATGGGTGACATGTGGACTCATTGGGGGGTTTTGCCATAATCGCCACGCTTGGCAGACGGGTTGGCGATTGCAGTTGAGTTGTTAATGTACTCGAAGGACGCTGCTGTCCGTCCTTCGGCTAATCCCTTAGTCGACTTTTACGACACCCACGGGAGGAGATGAAGTGGCGGTATTCTGAGCCGGCACCACACGGCAGACGGACGTTTATAGTCTACAGTGATCGCTAAGGCTCGTTCGCCCTCCTATACTTGGGTGCTTATGCACGTGAGATTTATATCTGTAAACTGCACCTACGACACTGGTGAAATGTTAGGGTTGTTCATTATTAAAAAACCAATGCTGAGAAAAATCAAACAATATTCGGTAAAAATGCCAAAAGTTTACATCGAGACCGCAAAACACATAATAAGCAAGTAAGAGATTACTCTTTTTATACTTTTCTCAAAAAACGATGTCATATCTAAACCAGAACATGAAGGCGGAGCAAAGAGATTATTTCACTGCCATGTGAGAGTACCGGGATTTTACGGAAAATTGCTTAAGGAAAAATCCGAATTAAGTAGAAATGTTTTACAAACGCTCTATATGGTATATGTTGAGAGATGTTGTTTCATAAAATATGAGAAGGGGAAAGCTGTTGACAACAATATACCTACAACAGGGTTAAGAGCTAATCGATGCTGATACATCTGAATCTCGTGAATGGGTGCCGCCTGTCAGGACTGGTCAGTCGTCTAAACAAGAGGGATGGACAGCAGTGTCGCTTCTGTAGAAATATTGTCATACTGCGCACACCAAACCGTCTGACAAGCGTGGTGAGTAGTTACCAAGAAACTCCCTCAATATGATGACACAAAAAAAAACCTGCATGTAACTGTCCGTTGTGAAAATCTATTCGAGAGACCTTTGTATAGCAGTGGACATCCTTCGGCTGGTATGATGATGTATGTTCATGTTAGAATAATAACACCTAAAAGAATAATCTCTTGCGGACCGCTATCGAAAACGTAACCTCAACACTTTTCATGTGTGCATCTGTTTACATTTGCTGTCACACACACACGCGTACATAGTTAATGTTGTATTGGTTAGCCACTTTCGTCTCACAAGTCGTCATTATTAACTATTTTCAGAAGCAGCATTCACAAGGAAATGACAGCTCCAATTCAATTCTTATTGCATTCCATTAGTAAAGTTAAGACTGATGGTTGGCTTAAATCTAGCCCAGCGCTGTAGAACCAAAATTCACGATAAAAAAGGGGCACAACTTTACACACAAAGTTGGCCACAAATTACACGAAAACAAAAGAGGCCGTACATTTTTCATTCAGGAACCAGGAATTCCCTTCTTTTCGTGCAGGAACCGTGCCCTGTTGCACAGAAAGTCAATCGCTTAGCCACTACACGGACCATGCTGTCGCCATGAGTATGTGTACGTATAGATGTACTAAGATGATCCTTTACGATTCCTGATGTAGAAGTAACCTGAAGAATATGGAATGGGAAAGACTTGACATGGAAGATAGTACAAGGAAAGGCCTTTGGCTGATATATTGATGATGATGAAAATGAAGACATAGTTTCCAACCGAAGCCGAAGTTTGTTTAATCTAAAATCTAAAGAAAGAAGTAAGAAATAAAGAAACTGTGTTTTGGCGACGTACAAAATGGCATACAAACTTAACAAAATAAAATATATATGAATACAATAGTGCTTTACGAAGCCAAAAGAAGTTATATCAGGTGAACACCTGACGCAGGTGGTCACGCGCTGCCGTGTGCGCATTGTACAGCGCACAAGGACGCTTCGGGGGATCCTTTACAATCGGAGGATGACCGCTCCAGTGGTTTTAGCCGGTAGGAGTCCGGCATACCCCTTCGCCCTTCCCCGGGGTGAAGGAAGTTCCATGTAGAATTTCCACTGAACAACAATAAAAAATAAAAAAAAGGATTCCGGCATGCCCGTCCGTGCTTCCCCGCGGCGGAGGAAATTCAAGTAGAATTTCCAATGGGCCCAATTTTTTTTTAAAGTCTTAAGTCTATGTAACTACATATTAAATTCACAAATCTTAAAATTGAGTTTAATCTATCTCTTTTCCGTGTGGTGTCCGGATTAAGACACTCCATCACCACTCCATCTCCTCCCGTGAATGTCGTTATAGACGTAATGGCTCTTGCCGGTAGCGTAAATCATTTAATTATTTTAAAAGATGTTTGGGATAGAGAATTTAATCATTAAATACATACAAAGCAACCAACATTTTTGTTATATGTATTTAGCCTATATTGTTTGAGTAACACGGACTCTAGAAAGTAGTAAGTCGCATCGAAGTGAACAGAAACCATAATAGTAATGTCTTAGGTTTTCGCGATTATTACTCATAATAAAACACTTTTAAACGGATTATATCGCGTATATTATAGCTTTTTGTTTTCCCTGACGTTTTGAATGCTTTGCAGCATTCGTGGTCGCAGGATAATTAAGGTGACAGGCGTCGTTACAGATTTTAAAATGTTATTTTATTTTATCTACCGTACAATTTTAATCAAATAATTAGTTTCGATGCACGCAGTAATCACTCACAGTGTCTTGATGTTTTTTAGTGCGGTATGCTGTTTGGGTTACCTATAATACTGGTTAAAAGCTTTAATTCGCAATAAAAAACTATAAATAAAGAAGCAGAATAGAGATCAAGGCCAAAACAAATATGTAGGACGGCAGCGGATGTAATCAAAAATTAGATTTACGATGATTTATGATTGTATCGCTATCCGCCATTTAATCTGAAAGCAAAAGAAATAAGCTTTTCCATTTTACTTTGTTAAGGACGGAGGATAGATTAAAGATGTTTTGTCACAAAGGGGAATGAGAAACAATTTGGATTTTAGTAAAAGCGATATTCGTAAGAATGAAGTTGTATTCTTTTTTGTTTGGAATTCTAAATGCTAGGAGCATTCATCATTGTTACGGAATTGAGAATTATGGAATGATACATCAATTACCAAAGTCATGGACTTGGTCAGACAATGGCAATTGTTGTTGTCTGTCATTAAGTACTTGAAAACTTTTCTTCCAATTAACGCTTTGTTAATGTATCCCAGAAACAAGCATTAGGAAGCCTAGATTATAGGATATGAACTACTATTAGGCATTACATATACCTGTACTCTTATGTTTGAGTTACAAATATATCCCCTCAGAAGAACGGCTACTGCAAAAAAAAAAAAAAAAACTCGCCGAAGTCATGGATGAGGTCTACGATGAAACGAGAAACCCAGAAGATGCCTACTCACTCTTACTTCGCCGGTAACACCGCAATAGTTTACCGACTTCATACAAACAAGAGTTTTGCTCACAAAGCAACTACAACAGAGATTCGTTATTAATAGTTCACTTCAGTAAATATAGTTGAAAAGATTAATTTTTCGGAAGATTGCGTTTCATATTTCATTAAACACTAAGAGTTTCCTTGAACTTACAAGAGCTGGCCGTTGTTTCAGCTTTATTCTATAGTAGAAGTTAATAAAGAAGTGATTAATGAGGTATGAAACGATCCATCATCAGTAGGGATTTTACTGAGGTGATTTTAAGGTTAGTATTTACATGTATACATCTCTTTGTTCGAGATTTGATCAAATTTCTTTGACAACAGCGTCGTTCCACTCATCCAATATTTGTCCAAGATGGCGGGTTTGACAAGTACCATGTTCAATTCCAAACGCATTATTTAATTTTTATTATCTCACCGAGATCTCTCTTGCGTTATAATTACATTGGTAGTGTTGATACTCATTAAATATTGCTTTCATTCCCACATAGTTGAGTTTGCTTGAAAATATCGAATGCCGAAACCTATGATCAAATAAAAATAAATTGATGAAATCATTCAATTTCTTTAATAAAATGTCCATCGGACAAAAATATTAGTTGAATGACATACCACCCTTACGGAGGCGGAGTCGGAGGTATTGTAATGGCGTCGACAGAGTCGGAGACCACAAATTAAAGTTTGAAGAAAACAATATTTTCTTCGAAAAGAACTAAAAATTCAACTAAACTTACATATTTTGTGTTTTCGCGTGCTTCGCGTTCATTTTTCTGTCATATTTTTATCATCTCTATCTCATTTTAACCGGTACTTCTATTATTTATAAACAAAACACAGTCGCAATCGCAACTTGTCGTAACTTGCATAACACTTGACACTTGACTCTTCGTCGGAGTCTAAACTCTGTAATAACGAGTATAAATTTAGATAGCCAGCTGAATACCTTTTGTTTGTCACTGTAACATGGTGATATTAAGTAGAACATATCCGTGTAGTGTCCGAATTAAGAATATAGTACCACTATATCTTCGGCATATATCCGGTCATTGTGGAAATCTATCAGGAAGGCCTTTGTTCAGCAGTGGACGTTATATGGCTGATATGAACGTATCCTCATATTAGCCAAATAATAGAATAATAAATAATCATCATTTCGGGACAGTGATCTCTCGGACTAGTCTAGAAACTATAACCATTGAGTTAATCGCTTTAATTTCTTTGAAGACATGCAACCAAAATAATTAAATGAAAAATCTTTTTCTACTCTGCCATTATATTTCTTTCTCTACCAGGCTATTATTATTTTCATACATAACATAATCTGCCCATTACTGTCCCAGTGCTGAGCACGGGCCTTTTTCTCATGATGAGAAAGGTTAGGCCTTAGTTTATCACGCTGGCGGACTACACTCACCATTGAGAACATTTTGGAGTCCTCTTAGGTGTGCAGGTTTCCTCAAAATGTTTTCCTTCACCGTTAACGCAAGTGATAATCAAATTCAGATCTGCACAATAATCCGAACAGTCAGAGGTGCGGGTCGGGTCGAACTCAGACCCTCATGTATTGTTCAACCACTAGGCTATATTATTATAAATGGGTATGCTATATTATTAAACATAACTGTATCTTTATAATTTGCCAGGATATAATATGTCCGACGGTAAAAAAATTGTTCCTTATTAAAATATCCCGAAATTACTTGCTGCCTACCGAAGTGGAGTATTTACTCTTGGAACTCAAGCAAAAAATTTGGCAATTTACGATGTACGTAATTGCTTAGACTAAGCTCCAAGTGACGGTATTACGAGAAATTATTTATTACTTTCGGTTAGTCATCTGTTTCTTTGTCTTCTTTATTGTAGTGCTATCAAGTATATCAGCCACTAATTATTTCGTAATCTGCTCTGTTTTTTATTCAACTTGGTGACGAGACGACATAGCTGAAAGGATTAGTAAACTGAAGTGGCATTGGTGGGGGGGGGGGGGGGCACATAGCTCGTAGAACTGATGGCAGTTAGGGCAAAAAGGTTCTCGAATGGAGACCCCGCACCGGAAAACGCAGCGTGGGTCGACCGCCAATGTGGTGGACAGACGACCTGGTGAGGGTCGCTGGGAGTCGTTGGATGAGAGCGGCATGTGACCGCTCATTGTGCAAATCTAAGGGGGATGTCTTTGTTCAGCAGTGGACATCCTGTGGCTGATATGATGACTGTGCTGACTGAATATATGTATTCGAGCCGATAAAATAAATAGATTTATAGATGGCACGTGGCAATATCCGCCGCCCTTCGCATAACCTGACGTAGTCGAGGTACCTTAGATTGTCATTCCATTTGACTCGGGACATTCTGTACGACGTTTTCCTGTACGTGACCTTAATTTTAAGCATCGTTAGAGATTTTTGGTTACAAAACTAACATGTTCCCTTTTTAGATTTTCTGTTCCGAAACTGGCATGTCCTAGTGTTGCCAGGTCTGAAACGTCATATGTTGAGCGGGAGATAAAAAGAATCGGGTCTTGAAATCAGACATCTAAAAACCTTATTTTGCTACATACCTAATTTCACTACGACTATATTGAAGGTAAACATAATGGGCGGGTACTACTAGTAGGTCAGTTCTTCCTTTCAACGCTTCTTTAACACTAAACACTTTGAATCACATCGAAGGTAAAAAAAAAACAGTTTGAAAAAATGTGGCTGTTAAATCAAATAATATCCACAATTGATGCGCAAGTTAAAAGCATCATCTGGTAGAAAATCTAACAAATTAGTGAAAACAAATCGGGATTTCAGCCGCCCCGATCAAGACTAAATCGGGACGTCCCGCGCAAATCGGGATAGCTGGCAACGCTAGAGTGCTCACTTCAATAAATATTTTGAGTACAACTATGGTGTAACTTGTGTGTATGAATATCAATGTTTTAAGTGTTGAACGGTTTTATAAGTCACACATTTCGGGAATGCTCGACTAGTTTTCGACTCGCAACGGTATTAGCCTGCATCTTCGCCACGTGATGAACTTCATTCGAGTATTCCGGGCTTTTCGGAATCCACACAAGATTTTTTCTGGTGTCTAACAGATTACAGTGTGTACAGAAAACTGGTGTACAAAAACCCGACCTTACCCAACCTTTTTTTTTAGGCGGAGAAAATGCCTGACGCATACCACGCCATCCGGGGGGATTGCATGTGGTTATGTGGAGTTTGCACCCACTAAAAACTTCGCCGTTTCACCTGCGTCCGCCTTTTGATGGACCACGAGTACTGCGTATGTATTACCTTCACGGCCCATCTACATTATGGTGTTTCTATAAAAACACAGTATCCGAAACCGGGCTAGTGTAAAAAAGTAGTATCTATTTGGTTCGCTATTTTTCTTATATGATAATATAAGAAAAATAGCGAACCACATATAAGGAGACGAAACTAAGCCATAGCTCACTGAAGTTGAGATACTATAATCATCATTATATATCGGCCATTTATTCGTCCACTGCTGAACAAAGGCCTCCCCCATAGATTTTCACAACTGTGTCATCATTTTAGGGGTATTCGCCAATACTCACCACGCTTGGCAGGCGGGTTGGTGAGCGCAGTATGGCTACCGTTTAACAGAAGGGACGCTGCTGCCCATCTCTCTGGTTTAGATTCCCTTAGTCGCCTTTTACGAAATCCACGGGAGGAGATGGAGTGGTGCTATATTCTTAATCCGGACACCACACGGAGTAATTGATAGATAATATAATGTCATTATAATACTTCCAAAGAGAAGTTTTTTTTTTTTTTTATAAAACTTTGCCACACTAGGATTTCTCCTGTGTCGTGGGTGCGTTTACAGACATGAATTTCACATACAATACACCCAGACCCGGAACAACTACCTGCAGATCATACAAATATTTGTTCCGTGCGGGAATCGAACCCACAACCCGGTGCACAGCAGCCGACTGTATCAGCCACTGCACCAACCGTGCCGTCAAATGAATTAAGGTTCTTTTCATATAGATATTTCTCGTCAGGATATTCCTGCAGGTATCTTTAAATTTAAGTTCAAAGCACTTTGGTTAAAGTTTTTGTCTGTAGATGAGATGTGCATCTAGTGTGATCATACGAGGACCTGGAGCCTCCCTTACGTGCCGAAGATGACCGCTCCAGTGGTTTTAGCCGGTAGGAGTCCGGCATACCCCTTCGCCCTTCCCCGGGGCGAAGGAAGTTCATGAAGAATTTACACTGGGCAACAATAAAAAAAAAAAAAAAAAGATGAGATGTGCATAAAAGCGTAAAATTGACTGAGCGAATTGTTTTTTTTTTTTTAAACTTTACACAGAGGATAGCTGGGAGCCGTTAGATGTGGGCTACATATTGGTAATTGTGGAAATCTATGGCAAAGGCGTTTGTTCAGCAGTGGACGTCTTTCGGCTGATAAGATGACGATCAGCGATGTCTCTTATCTTAACTTTCAAGCATGCTTCAATACGTTGTCTATCTTCTTTAATTTGCAAATCAATACGACCAAATTGCTTCGACACAGGTCCCGAACTCAGTATGCAATCGTTTGGCCAGAATTCATAAATAAATTATCATTCAATACTGTGTACTTGTGATTGAAATGTATGTGTAAAGTATACATGTCGAACAAGTTCATTTGTTGAGGTTATTGAATGACCGGCTTTTTGAAAGAAGTTAATTTATTTAACTATAAGAAAATAATGTCAAGGATCATCAACATCATATCAGCCAAAGGACGTCCCCTATTGAACAAAGGCCTCCCCTATAGATTTCCATAATGGTGTAGTCATTTTGGAAGAAATTTGCCAGTACTCCACGCTTGGCAGGCGGGTTGTAGGCAGGCAACTTCCCTCCCAGGCACTTCTAGGGGAGGATTGTAAAGGGGATCCTTTACAATCCCAAGTCTCTGTGTGCAGTGGTCTACCTACTAGCCGAACTCCTGCAATAAGAGACTACCCCCAGTAATTTCATCATACCAGTTTGTTTTTATCTCTGATTACATGTATATAATAATTTGAGACTGTATGTAAACATCGGATGACTGAGAGGAACATACAACTTTACAAATTGTTACAATATTTACTTATATATAGAAGCAGATAAATGATGAAAAGAAATTATGAAATGATCTTATATTAACAAGAAGGTTTCAAGAAACACATTCACTCGTCAATAAATTTTGATGTAACCGGCGTTTTCTACTGACTGCCTCTGAGAAGAAACTCCGATACAAACCCAAAGGTTTCTTATGTCCGGACATATTTAGATACAATATTACGTGAGTAAAATGTCTGAAATGGCCTTTTGAAGAATGATCCATAGCCATTTTGGGATGACCTGACACAGACGGCAAGCTTAAAGCAGTCATCGTGTAGCTCAACCCTATTTTAAGGAGCTCGACCCGTCGCATAACAATACCATCAGCATGGCATTTATTTAGGCCACACGAATAACTAAAACCACCAGACACATATTATGCTCACATGATAATAATAAGTTAATGATCATTCTAATAGAAAAATGCACTTATAAAGAGAAATAGACGAAACCCAAACATTATTCTTATATAGGCTCCCAGGCAGTTAATAAAATCTACTGCCATTGTATTCGCTAATCCTACCAGGAAAACATGGTGAACGCGCACATTGCCCAATTTTTCATGTTCTATTCTCCTTTTGTAAGAAGCAAATTTTTTGCTCTAGCTACTTGAGCGGGAAGTGTACACGGAATATCTCCATAAGTCACAGAATACAAATATCAATTTTATTAAAACCGTGCTCTGAATATTTGGTGGAGACGTTTCACCGTGTATGTGTACATATAAAGTAAAAATAATACCGTGCCTGTGCAAATCCGGATCAGAACCATATATCCGAGTGCTTTTCTCTCCGTAAAAGTTATAAAATAATGGGATTTCGTCATCCGTGCAGAATATCCCGTGCATTGCAGTGTTAAGAGGCGTAAATATTCTTAAAGATGTCGAATCATGTAATCATAAAGGGCACTGGTACTTATTATTAGCCGTAAGAGACTAAATAACTAATGTATCGAGGTGGCTGGTGTAATTTAGTACCACGCAAGATTAATTCTGGGTAGCAAGAGAGACCTTGTTTAGGCGTGACTGATCCGGGTATGATCTCTCTCTCCGCCTACAGTACTATCGTACAGTAATATGCTGGAAGAACATGAAAATTAGAGTGCTTTGGTCTCCTTCTGTGAGAAGGAATCGGATCGGGATAGGGCCGATCCCGCACGGAGTAGGCTGAGGTGGAGCCGATGTAACAATCTCCCCGGTATCCAGGTCCAGGTAGGATCAATCATAGGCAAGATAACAACTATCATTGACAGGCGTGAAGCTTATCACCAGGCGAATGACTTACTAGTCTCGCGTAGTCTCTTCACTAGACTGTAAAAAAGGAAATATTCTGGTCCTTAATCACTTTGTTCGAAGAAAAGGCTTTAGAGAGCTGTGGTCTCCTTCTGTGAGAAGGAATCGGATCGGGATAGGGCCGATCCCGCACGGAGAAGGGTGAGATGGAGCCGGGGTAACAATCTCCCCGGTATCCACGTCCACGCAGGATCAATCAGAGGCAAGATAACAACTATCATTGACAGGCGTAGCGCTTATCACCAGGCGAATGACTTGCTAGTCTCGCGTAGTCTCTTCACTAGAGTGTTAAAAAGGAAATATTTTGGTCCTTAATCACTTTGTTCGAAGAAAACGCTACGACAACTATGCTGTAAAAATTAAATGTGTAATTTTGTGTCCCGATATTGCTTGAAAAGTTAGTAGTCGCGAAAGGTGGTGATACAATTTTAATCAAGTTACAAAGTACCAAAGGCACTGATAGTAAATAAAATAAGACGTATAGCTATTTAATAACAGTGATTGATTTTTGTGAAAAGTGAATTGACATTTATATTATATCTAGAAAATAAGCTTTGATGATTGCTATGTTTTAAAGCAAACATTTTCAGTAGCTCTATCTAATAATTTATAAATTCTCTTTTCACAGAATTTCTCCTTTTGACGCTCGGTACCGTATGGAAAACGAACCTTTTTTTTAAATTATTAGTCTCAAGTAGGAATTCTTCATGAACTTCCTCCATCCAAAAAGGAAAGGGCAAAGAGGCATGACGGGCTCCTACCGGCTAAACCACTGAAGCATCATCTTCGGCACCGAAGGACATCGTAAGATCACACTAGAGCCAACCGTTGATGCCCCGCCTTTAGGCACATCTCGGAGGTGATGCCTGTAAACCGGTCACCCCCCCTCCGGAGGGAAGTCGACTGTCAAAAGGTCGCCCACCAGGCACTTCTCGGGGAGGATTGTAAATGATCCCCCCAAGCCTCGCTGTGCGGTGTGCTGCACGCGCGAGCTACGAAGGCCCTCACCATGTAGCGACGGCAAGGGGGTCTAGGCGTGTTGGACCTGGGAGCCAGGGCCGTTGTTATTCCGGCGCCGTCTAGTCCATCTCCGTGCGGGATCGGCCACTCTCCCGATCCCACTCTGCAATCTCCTTCTGCATCATGACGCTCTCGCAGAAGGAGACCACTAGCCTCCAATTCTCATCTCTCTCTACCAGCATAGCCGGCACTACTGCTGGCAGTGAGAGATCTTGCCCAAACTGATCGACCAGGATCCGCCGCTCAGCAGCCCATGCAGGGCACTCCTCCAGCGTATGCTGTGCGGTATCCTGGTCGCTTCTGCAATGGTGCTCGCTCCTTCTGAGCCAGGCTCCGAGGAGTAGCAGGATGACCTCAACGACAGTCACGAACTGCAACTTTCGGCGATGTCGCCACATCTCGAGCGCACGCCGTCGAGCCAGCCGCCTCAGCCTGTCCAACGCCCGTGAGGGCGCGCTTTCATCGCTTTGGCGGAGGGAGCGTGTTTGACCATAGACCATCCGTATCCACCTGGATGTCGAAAAGCAGAAGAGCACCAGGAGAGTTGCCGCCTCGTAGGACACTGTTCTGTATACCCGTGGGATCCGTGTAGCCACTCTGCGCTGGAGACTGTGATATTTGTTTCTGCAACTCTGGACGCCTGACAACCGGGATGACCATACAGGCGCCCTGTAGAGGGCCACGGACCTGCACGACCCCCCGTAGAGACGTCATGGAAAATTAACCTACAATCCCTCAATTCATAATGGAAACATGACGTCATCACTGGCCTTTTATTGAAGCCATGCCCTGAATCTTAAGAGTGATAATGAGGATAAAAGCAATGAACAAAAATACTCCTTCATCATCATCATTTCGGCCGATCAAAGTCCACTACTGGACACAAGCCTCCCTCAAAGATCTCCACAACGACCTATATGGGTGTGTTGTGTGCTCATTGAGGGGTTTTGCCATAATCGCCACGCTTGGCAGGCGGGTTGGCGATCGCAGTTGAGTTGTTAATATACTCCGAAGACGCTGTTGCCCATCCATGGCTAATCCCATAGTTGCCTTTTACAACACCCACGGGATGAGATGGGTTGGTGCTATTCGTAGCCGGCACCACAAAGTAATAAAATATTTCTTATCGTATTAAAATTTCACTGTCATTGATTAGGGCTCCGCGGTTACAATTTTTTTAAAACCAGGTTCTTGTTATAGCGTATTATATGCCTATGATTTTTATGCGTCTAAAGATTTTGTAGCTTATAAAAATCTGTAATGACTTTTACATATGAAAGATTTTACGGTTAGTTACGAATTTTTATAGTCCATCAAAAATAATTCGTGTCACAAAAATAGAAATAATAATAGTTTTTTTTTTAAATAAAACCATGTCAGCCATTTATAATTCCACTACTGAACAAAGTCCTCACTCATAGATTTCCACAATTGTGTCGTCATTTTATGGGGAATTTGGCAGTACTCACTACGCTTGGGAGGCGGGGTAGTGAGTAGTGGTACTGTTCCACAGTAGGGACGCTGCTGCCCATCCCTCTGATTTAGAGTCGCTTAGTCGCCTTTTACGAAATCCACGGTAGATGTAGTGGTGTTATACTACACGAAATGCGGACACCACACGGAAATCTCTCTAGTCTGGTCACTAAACAACCTAACCTAAACTAACTAAAACAAACAATGCCTAATCTGGCAACCGAACTCTTTCGGTAACCGCGCCAGAGACGACTAGTCCTCTGAGAAAGAATTATTGTTCTTATTAATTAAGTACGCATAACAAAACCGTCGAAACAATTCTAAAGTGGGTCAGAGTTTAAAAAGACTAGCACGTCGTTGTATTAAATTAAAATGTTGGACCTAAGCTTTTTTATGCCCCTATTAAAGCTTGGGTTGAATTAAGATATAAAAAATTGAATACTGAAGTTCCAATGTTTTGTTTCGGTTAGGCTAAATATTCATGTCCCAAATTTTACGACCTATGAATTTTTTAAATGTGGTATTATCCATTATAAAGTGTATATTTACCCAAGAATTGGTAGACCCTGAGTATGCATCGTTTTGAATAGACATTCATATTTTTTCGCCTTGCGGATTTTTTGTTTTACATAATGTGCGGTCCACGAAATATACAATTTGGGAGACACTGTTGTAGACAGCCATAAACATAACCATAACGCGGTTCTATGAATATTTTTTTAGGAATATCCATTCTGTTTCAGCAGTCCTTGTCCACAGAATAGCGAGAGAAATCTGGGTTAAGGCCAACCAATCAAACAGTGTAAACTTTTATGTGAGCCATTTTATTGACACACCAAAATTGTTTTGTTTTGGTATTGTCAGTATAATTCTAGTCACTAGATTTTGCAAAAGTGATACTTGTTCTACTTTTTTCTTTATCTTAGTTTTAGTCAATTGTAAAATCTAGCTATCTATCTAGATTTTAAAAACGTTTGACATCCATAAACGGGCGGGAAAAAATCTTCGCTATTTTCTTTTGTCTTTGTTGTATACATACTTTCCTAACTATATATTTTTTTATATGTTTTTAGCTTTTATGTTGAACTTCTATGACATTGTAATTTATAATATAATAAGGCGTATTAAAATCTAAATTGTAAAGGATACGCGGGCCACGTTTTGAATTCTTCTGAAACGTTGGCACGACTTATTAAACCCGTAATTATTATGAAGATAAGTGTTCATGAAGCAATGCAATACATCATGATTGCGAAAGATGTTCTCGGAGGTGACTAAGCCACAGTTTATAAGTAATCCGATAACTTAAGTTTAATAAGTTCGTTAACTGTTAAATTATAAGTAATAACTAATCCAGACAAAAAATCTTCAAAATCAAAATACAATGTGAGCCGAAATATCTAAAAAAATAAACATTATTTGGATCTCATAAGGTAGTTGAATTTGAAGTCACTTAATATGAAGCACTACGTTCTATCCAGCCCTCACAGCATAAAGTTCAAAAGGCGAAAACTATTTCCCTAGATCTTCGTATTAATTTCACCCCAACCGCAGCGTTGCAGCGCAAACGTAATCCTTCAGTAGATTGAAAACACTAATAAGGTATCTTAAGGCGTCACGCGAAGAATTTCCTATAACCAAGGAAATGCGATAGTAATGAGACACCCATTTGTCTTGTTAAGGCTTCACCAAAATGTTTGAGGAACGATATTCTTATGAAACGCTCGCAAGACTTCGACGGCACGAACGAAAGCATAAATTATATAGGTCCTGATTTTCATGCTGACAGATAGAATTTCATAAAGTAAAGTGAATGAGGTTTCCAAAACTGATGGTAATGATGTTTTATGAAGATTTGTCCTTGAATGTGAAATGATATATCAAATCGGTGGTGTATGAACATTCATATTTCTGACTTATTTTGATGTTAGGTGGAATAAAAATGCCTGTTGAATTCAAGAAGAAATATGTTGAGACGTATTTGGCATTTATTTATAGAATATCGCACAGTAGTCAACCCTGTAGCAATTGAAACGCAAAGACGGCACGGTTGGTGCAGTGGTTGATACAGTCGGCTGCTGAGCTCCGGGTCGTGGGTTCGATTCCCGCACGGAACAATTATTTGTATGATCTGCATGTAGTTGTTCCGGGTCTGGATGTATTGTATGTGGAATTCATGTCTGTAAACGCACCCACGACACAGGAGAAATCCAAGTGTGGGGCAACGTTTTTAAAAAAAAAACGAAATAAAAAAGAAAAAAAAGAAAAGAAATAGAAAAAAAAGTCCATGGTCAGCCAGTACAGTGACGTACAGTCATGTACAAACTGCGGCCGAGCGGGGCTAGGAAAGCCCACCCGTCTTCCCCGCAGCTAAAAACGCATTGGACGTCTGAGGGCAATGACCGATCTCCAGCATCCATCAGATACGGCCTGCGTGCGACGTAGTTGGGGCAGTCCGTCACCCGATCAGAAGCAGCCCCGCACTGGTGACGCGCTATGTTCTTCGCGTGCCTTTCAGAATGTATGCGGTTGGTCAGGTCATACAGAAACTGGGCCCACAAACCGAGTGACAGGTTGACACCTTGCGGGGGTGCGGCCCAATATCCAGCAAACTCCGCACCCCCAGCCTTAGTAAAGGGACGGACGGACGCCCCGAGCGGACCCTTCCACAGGGCAAAGGAAGTCTATGAGGGTTTTCCCACGACCAATAAAAGCTAGTACACAAAGTTACAGAACGTATCAAGCATTTCCGGGAAGAACATCTAAGCGACACTTGACTGATTTTATAGGAGGAATATTTTTAAATATTTTCAAACGCTGATATAAAATTCATGTGGCATCCGGATTATACACAACTCGATCTCGACCGTTGATGTCGTAAAATGCGACTAAAGGACTCTAAACCAGTGGAATGGGCAGCCGCCTCACCAGCCGGCTGCCAAACGTGGTGAGTACATGCAATCGGTAGTGTTTGGAGAGGCCTTTGTTCAGCAGTGGACGTATTTTGGCTGACATGATGTTGATGATGATGAATATACAAGCCCGTTACATAAAAAGGTGCTACGATAATATTTTTTAAACTTTCGTGAATTGTTTAAGACTATACGGAGTGTATTCGCGTACAGATTAATATCCAAATAATATTCGACTAGTCTACTCAGGATCATGATCAAATGCTACTTGATCAAAACGTCGAGGTCAGAGAAAATATTATTTTGATATTAATCTGTGCGCTAATAGATCCGATATTGTGTTGAAATAGTGCTATGATTATAATTGAAGGACTGGATAGGATATAGAAATAAAATTAATTAGTTTTGCGCAAGTTAATAACTAATTCAGCTCTAACTGTTCTCCCCGAAACGGTTGGATATTTCTCTAGAACTATGTAAATAACTATCCACTCGAATACAAAACTATCATATAGTATAATAGATTTATCATATTATATATTTATCGTGTTTTACAGCCATTGTTAGTAAATCGTAATATTATGACCGTTTTATAGCTCTTCGGGGTATATATAAAGGAAACCCATTTTACGATATCGGATTAAACAGTTCTGGCCTTGCCTGTACGTAGTTATAATATGGAACTTTGATAAAATATGTTTTGATTGTTGTCCACGTTATTAAAGAATGTGTCTGGACTAAAAATACAGCACCAGTCCATCTCCTCCCGTGGATGTCGTAAATGGTGACTAAGGGATTCTAAACCAGAAGGAAGGGCAGCAGCAGCGTTCCTACTATGGAACAGTAGCCAGGCTGGGCTTACCAACCCGCTTGTCATGAGTACTGGCGATTCCCCCCAAAATGAAGACATAATTGTGGAAATCTACAGGCGAGGCCTTTGTTCAGCAGTGGACGTCCTTTGGCTGACACGATGATGAAGTAATTAATATAGTGTGCAAAGCTATATACAATTCAGTAGCAATTTAGAGTTATCGCAAGGATTTCCTAGGGAAAGTCAGAAAAATGTTACATATTATTTCTCATTGTTGCGATTACAAACGAAATGACATAATAAAATATATACATACATAAAAATTCAATCTCGGAAGCATTAAGTATATAAATAAATATGGCCTTAAAATTGTTGTGCCGATAGATAAACACCACTCGTGTCTTCAAAATAAAATAAAGCGATCCCTACCCACCCGTAACAATTTACATCAATAAATATTCTGTCATATTCAAACCCAGAGTTTATGCACGTTATAACCAAACCGCAAGATAAAGTAAAACGTTTACATGTCTCTAGAAAAGCCTATAAAGGCAGGGCCTAACAAAACTGTAAAAAAGTAAAGTAAAAGTGTAAAGTAAAACGGACAAACTACTGCGCTGGGAATTTCGCCTAATTCCCGTTTCTGGCTTGTAGATGGGTTTTCTTTTGTAAAGTCAGCTCAATGGTACGGGCATGTCTCTCGAATCTGATCGCAGAAGTGCATCTTATATTCAGAACTTCAGGAAGGAAAGCGGGAACGTATAGGTAAAATCCTGCATTATAAAGATGTTTAGAATAGACATATGAAACGATGCAATATTGATCCATCGGCGAGGGAGAACCAGACGAAAAACTGACTCAGCACAGCAAAGCCCTCGGCCTCTTTTATTGTGAACCAAAGATGAATCATCATAATAACCTTGGTGAACAGAAGCAGTCTCGGTAGTGGACACGCTCTAGGCTGGAAAAATGATACAATGTACACATACAAGAAGTACTTTTTCCCTGGTGTTCGGTTCTTTCCAATCCGCCTCAAGATATGCCTGGGTAGCAGCCTCTTAACAGCCACCTCCCTTCTGCTAGAAGGAGTCACCGCTTTGCTGCCACCCCTGCGTGGTGTCTAAAGGTGTCGCACCAACGGGCGGCTACGGTGCGACTGTTCTCGAGATCCGCGTCGGTACTACCGCAGTGCGTGATTTGGCAAGCGGCAGTGTTTACAGTTTATTGTTATTTGTGGGCATAATAGATTTATTAACCGATGTCTCGAAGACAATTACGAAGAGGAGTAGAGGAGTAAGACGAGCGCAGTTTGGTGCTACGAAGGACTAGTCGTTTGTAGCATGACAATCGTTATGGGCAGGCGGGCCCACCAAGCGAATTACTTCCTTGTCTCGTCAATACGTTGTATAAAAAGGTCCATAATTGCAACCTAGTTTAACCTTTTTTGATATGGATTGGAATATCTTTATGGGCTTCCTCCGCCTTGGAAAAAGGCGGAGGGGCGAGCCGGGCTCTGGCCGGCTAAAACCGGTGTCCACTGTGTTCCTCCAACTACCTATCGCTAGCAATGCGATTTTCGCTTGCGCATTGAGCCGCTACCAACACAACAGTACACACTGACAGTTATGCTTTATAAAAAGTGATACCGCACTTACTTACTTACTTAGCTGTCCTTCTGCCGTACGTCATTCACACACACGCACATTCAACAACATCCATTTTCAAAAAGGTACGGAAATGGGTGTTAAGACACGAAGCGAGTGTTATAAATTTAGTTACCAATAAGATTTTTCATCAAAGCGTGTCCTTTTGGCACCAATCGACACACCACAACAACATCTGATTCGAAGAAACATATTTGCATGTAATAAGAATCGCTGCGATTTTCCGTGTACAAGATTGTCGAAGAACATGCAAAATTCACGCTTTTACTTGTTTAAGCGTGCATTCTGTATGATCTCAATATCCAATACTCGTCTGATGTTTTTTTGAATTATGGAATAAACAAATAGCCATGTGATAAATGTATAAATGTTGTTTATATTAGGAAGTAAAAATATAGAACTGTCAAATCCTGAACGTATCGCCAATAACACGAAAAACAGCGCCAGCGCGCAGTTTTTCACTTTTTGCAGATAACCTGCCAAAGCTACCTATTTTAGCATTACTGGAGTAAATTTGTATGTCCATAATAGTCGAAGGTAATTAATTATAGCTGCTCTAATGAATTTACTTATACTCATTTCCAATATCTAAAAACGAATCGTTTAACTTGCCAATGGTATTAAGGAAATGCTTCTATGAAAACACTAGTAACCAAATTTTACCTAACATCAGTGTTGTAGATAGTTTGTTCGGCCGTTTTTTCTCCCCAGCTAAAACACTGAGGATGCGGTCATGGGCGAATGAGATCTGTTTAGTTTTTAATATTGAAGTTCAAACAGCACTACTGAACAGGCCAATTTCAATACCTATTAAACCGACAAGAAATAAAAGTACCTAAGCGTGAAATAGCTTACTGTACTGAAGAATTTCTTTCTCAATTTAAATGTTAGGCCACGAACGCAGTAAATTACCTATACAAATAAATTTATAGCATCTATATTGGTTACTTAATCACCGCATACGCAACCATAAATGGAAGTTATGAACGTTTTTATTAACCCTAAGAATAAACTCTATTTGAATTGGAGCGGTTCAAGGAACTTTAGATATGTAATGAAGCATTTAGTACGAACCCATAGCATTTTATTGGGAATAATATCGAGTGGAAGGCGAAGCACTAAAAGATTACACGATGTAGACCGATGTTCTTTTGATAGTAAAAACTTTGCGGAAGTCTTAGAAAAGCATTGGAATTTTATTGATTAAAAACTATTAAATGTTTTCTGCTATATTTGAAATACAGATGAAGTTTCAAGATTTCAGTATTAATAAAAATGTGTAAAATAATAAGGATCATTTTTAAAGTCTTTAAAATAAATACTAGCTGCCCGCCCCAGCTTCGCACAGGCGGGTACACGCAAACTCGATTAGGTACAGCGCCACCTACCGGGTCCAACTGTGAATCTTTAGATCTCCAGGGACCCACGCAAACATACACAAAAAAAACATCAAAATCGGCCCAGCCGTTTAGGAGTTCAGTGACATACACACGAACAGAAGAATTATATATAAATAAGATACGTGTTATGTTACTGGTTTTTCAGAAATGGCTTTAATGGTTTGGATAAAATTTTGTACTTAGAAAATGTTTTACTTTTCAGGTCTTTTTACAAACGCCTTATCGCTGTAATATCATCATATATGATCGTCTATGTAATAGCATCATAATTTCTGATATACACAAAAACGGAATTTTCGAAATAATTACTACATAAATGACAACAACAATGCATACAAAGTGAAGGTATCACTTCCTTTGTTCTTGTTAAGGAAACGTTGTTTTACTAGGCTCTTAAGCAGAGAACGACAGAAACAGTTCTGTTAAGTAACATGGCAGCACATTGTAATAATAATAAACTCCAACATATTCTGACAAAAGTCACGAGAAACAACCAAACTAAGTTGATAAAGCTACACATGTAACTTGCTGAAGCTAATGTTCAAGATGCAACCGCTTGTTTACGCAAATTAACAATGTTCGCTATGTTTTAGGACATTATAAGTTGAGCGCAGATTATTTAGATTACACTATGAAAATAACCAAAATAAACTACACGCGCTGTTTCTACATCTGTCAATTTTAAGTATGTGTGATCCCCACTGCAGCTTTAGAATCTAAAGTAATACCTGAATCGCTGCGGTATCCACCATGTCCAACTCCGCGCCATTAATTAGTACAGTTGTTTTTATTGTTTTAACATTGGGTGTAGTAAATTTCATACACTTAGATATTTTCTCGTTCAAACGTAAATTGTTAACATTAAACCAGTTGACCACTCTGGAGATAGCGCTATTTACATCGTCAGTTGGCAGATGTTGGCGTTTAAGTTTAAATAAAAGCGAAGTGTCATCTGCTAACAACACTATCTCGTGATTATCCCCTACAAAATAAGTTAGGTCATTTATATACTGCGGGTGCAATTTGCGACCAAGCGCGTCGTCGAGGCTGTCCTGCTGCTCTTTGGAGCCCGGCTCAGAAGGAGCGAGCGCGTCACCTACCGCCTGACGCATGTGCTCACTGGGCACGGTTGTTTCGGTGCGTACCTGCATAGGATAGAACGCGAGGCCACGGCACAATGCCACCATTGTGATAGCGACCAGCACACCGCACAGCACACGCTCGAGGGCCGTCGAGCGGTGGATTCTGGTTGATTGGATCGGGCAAGATCTCTCTCTGCCAGCAGTAGTGTCGGCTATGTTGATTTATCATAAATGTTATATGTTTATACATTTTTATGTTTAATATTTGTATTTTTATTATTCTCTTATTGCAAGAGTCCTGTTAAATAAGTACCACCGCAGTGCCAAATATTCCGTTGCCAAGCACTAGTGTTTAAACTTTTAACATTAATGTTCTGGTTTGAGGATTGAGGAGCTAGAGAAGTTATTGGGAATAAGAGACTAAATATTTAAAGGCCTATTCTCGTAGTTCATTTCACTATAGCTGAAAGTTGACCGAACTTGAGAGTAAATTATGGATTGTTAATTTTTTTATTCTGCTCTTCCGAACGTTTAGTTCGATTTCAGTGTCACTTCAATCTAGTCTTATTTCAATGCCAGATTTGACGTTTATTTAATGTCAGTTTTAGTACTTTTAAAATGTTAGCAGAAATAACAAAAACAATTGAACCGTACGACGTTGCCGACATATTAGTGTAGATTTTTTAACATAACATTTTATAAATATGAAAATATCGTAATAAAACACTTTTAAACGGATTCTATCGCGTATATTTTAGATTTTTGTTTTTCCTGACGTTTCGAACACTTTGCAGGGTTCGTGGTCGCAGGATGACTAAGGTGACAGGCGTCGTTACAGATTTTAAAAAGTTATTTTATTTTATCTACCGTACAATTTTAATCAAAAATTATTTCGATGCACGCAGTAATCACTCACAGTGTCTTGATGTTTTTTAGTGTGGTATTTGGTTTGGAACTTTATTATTTTAATAACAGGATTCCAAACTGGTGGTACCTGCCAGCCATCTTCTCTATTAAAATTAGGATGCTTTTTAATTTCAATAGCCTCACGAAACATTCTTGTTACATATCGGTTCTCTTTCACGAGGACTTGAGGTTGATCGAAACGAAGAAAATGGTTGGGTTTGTCTAAGGCATGTTCGCACACTGCAAAGTGTTCGAAACGTCAGGAAAAACAAAAATCTAAAATATACGCGATAGAATCCGTTTAAAAGTGTTTTATTATAATGTGTAATACACGCGAAAACCTAAGACATTATTATGAAAATATCGATTAATCTGAACACCGTACAACGTTGCCTTATACTTGGCACTGGCGATATTGTGGAAGACATCCCACAGAAGCCATAATCTAAGATAAGAAGAAGAATAAATGTTAGCAGAATAAAGTTTTAGTGTCGATCAACTTTCGATCCATTTTCAAACTCATCACAATATAAATTCACGTCGACGTCGCTTGGTGATTTAGGAGAGTACCATTTATGCCAGTTACGATATTGAGACTAGATTGCAACTATAATTTTGATTTTATGTTACGTGAATTGACCCTCAGATGTCTCGCGGTGACGAGTGCAGTGTGGTGCCACCCATGACTAGCCCTGGGTAGCATTACAATTGTTATGGGTAGGCATGTCGTTTACCACCAGGCGAATTCCATATACGTCTTTTCACCAAACTGTATAAAAAATGTAAGTAACTACAACTGTATAAAAAATGTAGGTACCTGTAGGCATGTCGTTTACCACCAGGCGAATTCCATATACGTCTTTTCACCAAACTGTATAAAAAATGTAGGGTACCTACATTACAATAGTACATGAATATCTGTGTCATACGTCACAATGATGTGTGTCGGCCAGAAATCATTCTGTCGCGTTGCGACTGTGACAACGTGACGTTAGACTGCACTGTTATTGTCAATACTGAAAAAAAGGAATAAGAAATGTTGCAATTTAAAAATAGAATCACTTTTTTTTATACTGGTCCCAGTGGAAATTCATCATGAACTTCTTCCGCCCTGGCGAAGGGCGAATGGGCATGCCCGACTCCTACTGGCTAAAGCCAGTGGGACGGTCATCTTCGGGGCTAAAAGGGAGTCTCCAGGTCCTCGTATGATCACACTAGAGCACTGCCATTACAATTTCATTAAACATCCTAATGAAAATTTTTTGTTGACGGAAAGAAATTGAGACCCTTATGTTCATTTTGCCCTCACACACCACATTGTTTTCGGGTTAGGTTAGGGTTAAGGGTTATCCGTTCATTTCGAAAACAATGTGGTCATAAATATTGTTACATTTTTATTATTTAAAATGAGTAACTATGGATTTTATTGCCCGTTCTTCTCCATAGAAAATCTGCTTCTTGGCAGAAACTAACGTCTGACTATTTATGCATGTAAAAGTGATGATCAAAAATCGATGATACTACAATAATTTAACATGCCTATGACCTGATGCTGTCATCAACAGGTTATTATTATTCACTAGACATATGTCAATAACGAATTAGAAATGGTTAGCCATCGCTCCCTAAAACAAAAAAAACTATAGTTTAAAAAATAGTAACAAAAACATGCTTTTACTTAAATGTGAACCAAAAAGCTCTTTTTTTATCTTTTGCTCTTTTTTAGCTCTTTCTTCATTCACATTATTAATCTTACCTTTTATATCGAGCACCCCACGCAAATATTTTACACTTAAAAAATATTTTGCGATTTTTAGTTCATATTTCATTAAAAGTGTTTTGTTAGTTGTTAAAAGACGAAAAAAGCAGGAGGTTCAACTCAAAGCTAGTTACTTAAAATTTAAAAAATAAAGTTAGTTATGATCTTAGTTATTAAGTAAAAATATGTTTATTTTACTTTTCGGTTTTCAGTTTAATTTTTCACCGGTTTTTTTTTGTTACTTAGTTTTTATTAAACTTTAATTGTTGTATTATGCCTAGCCTGAATCGTTAAACTCAACCCCAATCACAATTATGTGTAACTAATCCAAAATAACTCATTTTGATGAGAGGCAAAAGACGACATTCCACAATATTATACCTAAACCGTGCGGTGCGGCTACTAATAGCACCAACCCATCTCCTCCCGTGGGTGTCGTAAAATCCGACTAAGGGATTAGACGGAGGATGGGCAGCAGCGTCCTTCGAAAACATTAACAACTCAACTGCGATCGCCAACCCGCCTGCCAAGCGTGGCGATTACGGCAAAACCCCCCAATGAGCACACAACACACCGATATCGGTTGATGTGGTGATCCTTGAGGGAGGCCTGTGTCCAGCAGTGGACTTTATTCAGCCGAAATGATGATGATGATGATACCTAAATCAACTGCTCGTATCTTCCCGAAGCGTTTTGTTTCCAAGTGTTTCGTGCGTACCTACTGCTAAGGAGTGGTACTAATTGCCAGGAGTTTGTGTTTTCCGATCATTATAACTTGGGAATGTTCGGATCACGAGTGAACAGGTTTGTTCTAGCGTACTCCTTCGTCAACCACGTCAGCGCCCAAAATCAGGTGAGATAGTGGTCAAATGCAAGCCTATTGAATATTTAAAACGAACTGCCATAATCTATTCCGTACATAAAAAGTGTAGGAAACATATGGTGTAAACAAACCTAAAAGTTACATTAGTAAGAACATCCGGCTGCCGAGAGAATGCGTTCCTGACACCTGTCAGTTGGACTGGTTTCTTTTCTATTAATTATTAAAATTGCGCTACATATAGATGATAACTCCGTTTGATGCAGGATTAAGAATATAGCACCACTATATCCTCCCGTGGATAACAAAACAAAACAAACAAAAAAAGGCGACTAAGGGACTCTAAACTAAAGGATGGGCAGCAGCGTCCCTTCTGTGAAATAGCAACAATTCTACGCTCACCAACCCGCCAAGCGTGGTGAGTATGGCAAATTTCCCTCAAAATCACGATACGTAGCATGTAGCCGGTCATATAAGGGGGAGGCCTTTGTCTTCTAGCTGATATGATGATGATAGATGATAACCGAATGAGATGCGTGTCGTTTGACTTACCCAAAGCCAGGCGCATTGACTAATGTAACAACGGTTTAGTACTTATCAAGCAAACCTATTCTATTAATACCTTTTTTTTTTTTTTATTGGTGCCCAGTGGAAATTCATCATGAACTTCCTTCGCCCCGGGGAAGGACGAAGGGGTATGCGGGACTCCTACCGGCTAAAACCACTGGAGCGGTCATCTTCGGCACCTAAGGGAGGCTCCAGGTCCTCGTATGATCACACTAGAGCCGCCCACTGGTGCCACGCCTATAGGCACATCCCTGAGAGGGTGACTGTAAAGCGGTCACCCCCTCGGGGGATTCTATTAATACCTAAGAGAAAGAAGAACCACATAGGATTTTGGTGTGATGATTGCATGCATTAAATGTACAACCTGCAACATATTGAAGCAATACCAGGAGATCTAATCGGTCAAGAAGATGATAAACGGTTAAAAAAAATACGGTGCCTCTTATGGTGCTCGAGCCTTCCTCTTGAAATGTAACTAGAATAAAGAAAATATAGCTATAAATGCAGAATTAATAAAAATAAACATTGATATAACCACAAAACGTCTTGAACAGACCACTCCGTTGATGAAAGCCCATTCCAATTTACCAGAAAGCTACACGGAGACAAAGAGAACAAATCCAGAGCAATAAGGAAATGTCGACGAGAAGTGAAGCGGTCCGACCATAAGAAATTATTTAAATTACATTCCAAAATTCTTTTTGTTGGCCTTCTCGCTTACATTTCAGGGAAATGTGGTTGCTTAACCGGTCATTTCTGGCGAAGCCAAAAGAGGCCTCCAGCCAGTCATTCCTAATAGTTGAGACGAGGTTTTGAATACGACAGGAACATTTGATTTGACCAAAAGTCTATGTTTGGTACATTACATAGATATTACATCAATTATACGTTTAAAGGAAACTAAAATACATGTATTTATACTTTTAGATGTGGCTTAATATAAGAATAAATAAATTTACGCAAAATTGGTACTAACAACGCCTAGAATAAAATATATGCCAGGTTAAAAGCAGGGACGTTACGGAACTTCGACTCCGAACCCGATATATCAAAACCTCCGGCAGTACTATAATATAGTAATGTCTTAGATTTTCGCGATTATTACACATTATAATAAAACACTTTTAAACGGATTCCATCGCGTATATTTTTGATCTTTGATTTTCCTGACGTTTCGAATAATTTGCAGCATTCGTGTCATCCTGCGACCAAGTTCTGTTTTATAGTACATTGCCCCACACTAGGATTTCTCCTGTATCATGGGTGCGTTTACGGATATAAATTTCACACACAATACACCCAGACCCGGAACAACTATCTGCAGATCATACAAATATTTGTTCCGTGCGAAAATCGAACCCACGACCCGGGGCGCAGTAGTCGAATGTATTAGCCACTGCACCAACCGTGCCGTCAAAATAAAGCGTATTGACGATATTCTCTATCTCCGTTTTTGTGTTAAATGTAATTAAAAAACGGATCGACTTCAGTATCTTAAATTAAAAGATTATGGATTGGGATTTTTGATTGTTAATTTCGGCTTGGTATGTTGAATATCTTATTCAACGCACAAACTTTCACATTTATAAGTTATAGTAAGTTATTTGTTAATATCATGGTTTTAAAACCTGACGAGATTTGATATTTTTTTATCAAGTCAGTAGCTGTATTGATGAGTGTATAGAATTCAGAATACAATATCAAACAGACCAGCAGTAAACAAAAAACTGCCTTGAAAATAAAAACAGTAAGGAAAACAATTATTTTAGAGCAACCTTGGCCACAAAATGATCCCTTTACGAAAGAACTCAAAGAGAACAAAATGATTGAATATCGGAACAAGCAATTTAATCTAATGCTTTTGTAGGCAGCAACTGTTTTATCGAAGTGATACATGAAATTATTTGACATTCAGCACTGCGAGTAGTCATTTGACTTTTACATTCGTAGTCCCCTCCTAAAAGAACAGTTTAAAATATATTTAGTTTTTAATAAAAAAGGAGCTACAAAAACAACACCGAAATGTGTTTTATAATGTAAAACTGTCGCACAATGTTTATAATCAAAGGTAATTTATCTTTGCAATTTATCTCGGCTGTTTGCCCAATGTTAGCTTGGAACCTTAATTGGTAATCCATACGTCGAGAAATTGACTTTGTGTCCAATATGGGAGCATAATATCTATCGCGCGTCGTTTCGCTAAAGCTACTAACTGAATATTCATCATGACACTAACTATTAGTTTCGTAACATTATATGTATGTACAGAACGTATTTTATTTTGTGAACATATTATAAAATAGTTGAAAACGAACTTCCCAAAGAGTAATCAAGATTACTCTTCCTCCTTGAAGATTATGAGTTTTATTCAGTAACATATTACAACTGCATTAACAAAACCACCAAGAGACAAAATTAAGAAGATATTGATTCTGTGAATTCTGTTCAAATTCATTGAAATGAAGTTTACATATTGACATTAACATATGCAAATACTAAATAGACCGTATACGCCTGAATATTTTCCGTTAAAACTCGCAATCAATCATGTTTAATTAAGTCGCAGAAGCTCATCAAGTATTCCAGTCGACACTACCAAAAACCGGGAATCACATCACGAGTTGTAAACTACAGGTCTATACGTTGGAACATTGTATTTGTGTACCTTTAACATGCATTTGTATACTTACGTGTACAATCAGCTCGATATATGCCACTCGCTACCTGCGAACAATTTGCGTTCATATTAGTAATGCGAAGACGTATACGGTTAGTCAGGTCTTACCCGTTTTTTCTAAACTAAGGACTAAGAGTTGTATGCCTTAAAAAATATCAAATGTTATCAAGATTTCACAACAAGGGAAGTGTCTTTTATGAATAGTAAAATAGTAATTGATGTTGTGAAAATTGTTGGTACCATAAATTGGAATTTATGTGGAAATAATTGCATATCATAAATAATGGCGTTTAATCTCTAAAGTTTATTTTACGATGGTTTTTACTGCAGTTTTCAACTATAAACGTACGAGCCGATTTTACGACGAATTTAAACTAGTGAAACGGAACTAAGACTAAGCTTTAAACTGGAACGTCAGAGTTTTGAAACCTGGAAATGATAATACTGACGCTATTTCGGTTTGTAAATAGCCACGATTTCGCTAATCAATTTGTTGCCGCTGTAACTGACGTTTTCCTTACTTAAAGGCTACAATTATTCTTACATGATTACATAAATCCTTGAAAACTTTTGAAAACATGTCATTTCTTAAAGCATGTTCAATTCAATGTGCTAGATCTTTTAAACCATTTTACTCCGTGAGGATGAGGTGAATTTAGGACCAAAATATTCACAACAGAAACCATTACCATAAAGAGTTTAAGAAAACTCAAATCATTACTGATTAAAAAAACAAATAACGGTGCATTGAATTTTCCCACAATCATCTTAATTGCCGTGTGGTGCCGGCTCAGAATGCCACCACCCCATCTCCTCCCATGGTTCTCGTAAAAGTCGACTAAGGGATTAGCCGGCGGATGGGCAGCAGCGTCCTTCGAGTACATTAACAACTCAACTGCGATCGCCAACTCGCCTGCCAACCGTGGCGGTTATGGCAAAACCCCCCAATGAGCCCACGTCACATCCATATCGGTGGTTGTGGTGATCTTTGGGGTAGGCCTGTGTCCAGCAGTGGACTTAATTCGGCCGAAATGATGATC
The DNA here is from genome assembly GCA_947459985.1 of Diloba caeruleocephala. Lineage (NCBI taxonomy): Eukaryota > Metazoa > Arthropoda > Insecta > Lepidoptera > Noctuidae > Diloba > Diloba caeruleocephala. The sequence goes on along the minus strand of OX381617.1, from coordinate 7,739,363 downwards.
ATCTTAATTTAGGAAATTGCAAGCGAGAATATATCAGAATCTGCTATCCGGCATTATACCACATAAAAACGAAACATTAAGGCGTGAAGTTGTTCCGACTGGTGGAAAGAATCTGCGCCCTTATTTACGTAAATCACGCGAGCGTTTTAGAACCCACAACGAATTTAAGTAATCAGGAACAAAGATACGACCAACAATAAAAATACGTCATTCATATGTCTTGAGTTTCGGTCGCGATGTTCTATTTTTATTGTACTGCTTTGAGTAAAATTGTTTTATTCAACGTCGGGTCTAGCAATTATAATATTCAAATCTGGAGTTGTTGGTTTCGGGTACTTTGCACAACATTTTATGTACACTTTTGCCAACAGAGACATTTTATTTTCTAAATTTAAACAGGGCCCAACTTATTAATGTGTCAAAGTATTTGTTCTGTGCTTTCGAAACGTAAAATCTCTGAACAGGTACTTGAGAAGTGGAAAATACTAATTAGGACAGTTGCCACGTACAATTAACGCAAGAATTGTAAGTTCCTAATTAACGAGTGTACACAACAAGCATTATTGCAGTTCAAGGTAGTATCGTTGTTTCATCATTCATTTTAATTAGACCGCGTTAACTGAAATTGTTCGGCCTTGAAGCGGTATCGATTATGTACTTGCTGAATCGTTAAAGTAGCGGGCTTAGGCTCCAGAAGGCTAAGTAAGTTATGACAATTAAATAAGGCGAAGTGCTTTTATAATAATCAGAACGAGAACTTAATTCATCGGAATAATAAGCTAGGATGAAATTAAAATGTGATGATTAATGTATATACTTCAAACACATCTTTTCAGACACAACGTCAATCTCATCTCAAAGTAGGATGACAAATTGAGAAGGGCCACTTAAATGTAACAAGTTGTAATCATAAAATGTTCTTCGTTATTAATGGTTACGGCTCATTTATTTAAGGGTTTTTTTATGAGGTTATGCTACCTATTTTTATTATTCTAATATAAATTGCCAAAACCAAAAAAGTTCAAACAAGAATTTCATCACGGGCCATTAACTACGTCGTAACTAATGCAATCGTTAATTTATTTTCGTGCATGGTAGCAATATGCTCTGTAAAGTCTAACTTCAACAGTGGCCATCCACTGGATATAATGATAATATGATTCTTTGTCTAGAATAGAATAGAATAAAATCATTTAGGTATTTAGTAAATGGGTCCTAACAGACACTTTTACACATCGTATTGAAACAACGGGGGGCATTTCGCTAAATGACAACCTCTGAGAAGAAATGCCCGAATAAACTCAGGGTTAGTAATTTTAGGTATTTTGTTTTTATGTTGTTTACAAATCTGTTCTTTACCAAGTATTTAAAAAAGTTACCAATTCATTGATAAAAGTAAAATATGGCAGCTATATGTATGTCCAAATATGTACATCTGCAGTACTATTTGTACAATACAAATTGTATTGTACAAATAGTACTGCAGATGTACATATTTGGACCCCAGGGAAGCCACATGCTCCGAAATGAACTAACGCCATGTCCCTACCGTCAACATAGTATTGAATCCTATAATATATACCATACCTGCTTTTAGACCTTTTTTTTTTATTGATCCGGTGGAAATACCTCCTGTACTTCCTTCGCCCCGGGAAAAGGCGAAGAGGCATGCCGCACTCCTACCGGCTAAAACCACCGGAGTGATCATCGTCGGCACCGAAGGGAGGCTCCAGGAACTCGAAAGATCTCCATCTAGAGCCACCCATTGGTGCCACGCCTTTAGGCACGTCTCGGAGGGGATGACTGTAGGGCGGTCATCCCCTCCTAGCAGAGGGAAGGCGACTGTAAAGAGGCCACCCCCCAGGCATGTCCCGAGGGGATTGTAAAAGATTCCCCCGAAGCCTCACTATGCGCTGTGCTGCGCACACAGCGGTACGTGACCACATGCGCACCGCTGTCTTCCCGGGGGTCACTCGGTATGAGCACGCATATTTCCCAATAAGCGCGCTCGCGACCCCCAAGGCCCCCCCCCGCCATATAAAGACGACAGGGGGCTCAGGCGTGTTGTTACCCCGGCCCCGTGTCCTCCTCCTCCGAGCGGGATCGGCCCTCTCCCGATCCCGCTCTGCGACCTCCTTCTGGAGCATTACGCTCTCACAGAAGGAGACCACAGCACTCCAATTTTCATGCTCTGCCAGCATAGCCGACACTGCTTTTAGACCTGCTTTTGCTTTAGCATGCAGTTAGGTTTTACTTTAATCCATTTTCTTTTAATATTTCTATTGTAAGTAACTTCGAGTTTATACGCGATAGTTTTTTCCGTTTTATTTCAAGTTCACGTTCACGGAAGTAAACGGCACGTACTAGATTTAGTATTATTTAGTACGTGCAGTGTCACCGTAAGTCAAACTTCCCACCGACTTCAAAAATATGTTTCGTATATTTAATAATTTGAACTTTAATATTCCTTGCAACGCTATCCTTCGTGCCAGCTTCTGCGACAGAGTTTCTAATTTAAAATCTAAAATATGAGACAGCGAGATTAAAGAGGTCCTAATCTTCAACATTTAAGAGCATAGAAATACAGATAACTGGCCAACTAAGGTCAACTTTAATCAAAGTAATGTTGCTCTGGAGAAATTTATTAAAACCCTTGATTGGGTCTCTGATAGAGACGTCTGTCTTAAGACAGGGGTTATTCAAGGGTTTGGGGTAGGTTAAATAACTTAATGCACGTAGTTATTTTACAGTAAAAGTTCGATTTTCCTTACAAAATTAATCTGCAAATAGTGAGGTGAGGTATCAACTGCTTTAGCAGATGGATTTGTGTCCTAATATAAGATGCGTCGCAAAACCTGTATTCACATATGACTGAGTGGCAGTTAAGGAACAAAAATGTAAATTTTTCATATTTCATCATCATAATATCAGCCAAAAGATATCTATTTCTAAACAAAGGCCTGCTTCATAAACGACCGGTTACATATCGTGTGTCGTCACTTTGGGGCAAATTTGCCAGTACTCACCACGCTTAGCAGGCAAGTTGATCGGCGTAGACTGGCTGCTGTTCCACAGAAGGGACGCTGATGCCCATACCTCTGGTTTAGAATCCCTTAGTCCCCTTTTACAACTTCCACGGGAGGAAATGTTGTGGTGCTATATTTTTAATCCGGAAACCACACAAACGGTTTGGATTCGATATTTTTATTAATTTAATTTATATAATAAACATGGCAGCTATTACCAAAATAAACAAATATTCAAATCTTATTTCTTTGAATTTTACGGTTTTGATAAGTTTATTGTTGCAATATGGGGCGCTCAATGCACTAAAACTGCCAGCTCAATTAAATAATGATGATAGAAATTAAAGATAAGGGGACCTGTACCTGTACCTATGACGCTAGGCGTTAATTATATTTATATTCAAATCTTTTGAAACCTAAAAGATATCGAAATTGAACATACACAAAAAATTAAGTTAAAATTCCTGTTTCAATCTCTAGAATATTCATTATATCTATTGAGCCGTTTCGTATTCGAGACAACATTTCAAACGGACAGACAATATATAAGTGCTAAATAGTAGTTAGCACTTAAGTTTTGGCATATATTTTAAAATCACAGACATACACTTCATTTTTATTCACTTTCTAGAACTTCAGTAGCGTTACCTAAAATCTCGCCAAAGTCCAACTCTTCTTCTTCTTTTGCAACTATCAAAGTTTGAAGTTCCAAAAGACGTTTTCACCTATCCTCGGAATCGATTCACCGAATAGTTTAACGTAAATTTATTAGCAAGTTTGATGACCACCGCCAATGTTTATTGCATCCTTGAAATGACAAAATGGCACCTCCATTTTCATACTACATTATAACGGTGGTTTTATTTAAATCCTGGAAGACTTGTGACTACGTGAATTTTAATAGGAATATTTTGAACATGCTTAAAGAGGGGTTAAAATGTTACATTATTGATAGTTTCATTAGAATTACCTTACATATGTAATAAAGTTGGAATAATTTAATGTCAAAATTTGAAACGGTTGAAGTACGATACAAAAATATGTGCCATTTAATAAGACTGCGTGGCAGTTAAAAACTGGCGAGTGATGTTACCCAAATTATGCAACTTTCATAAAATAAATCCAAGATGGACGTAACAAGATATTAAGTTGTCGTTTAGGACTGCAGCGATTTCAAATATTATTGCTGAACTTTGTTTTTGAAAGAAAATATACTTGGAAGCATTACTAAACAATTCGATCAAACTCTTGACATAATTGGTATATTACATTGGTTTATATTGGTATATTGTTGGTACATTGTTATTGTACAAATTTACTGTGGGAGACTGGAGCCTAAACTAGGTTGAAGCCTGTATTTCAGGTCACCGGGCCTTCTACCCCAGAAGTCCAATTTCATAGTCCTTTCATAAACTGTGCCAAGCTAAAAATTTTAATTTTCTTGTTTTTCGTGTATCTGATTCTATCAAGTTGTTTTCTCTTGTTAGGGTTCTCTTGATGAATACTCTCTAATACGTTGCTATAACTTTATCAGACACCGATACTGGTTGATTTTGTCCTTTATACCCAGTTATCATCTTGCACCCCATGAATGCGCATTTTCACTGCAGACAATATCTTGATGTAAAAATAAACTCGATGTTTTAATAAAATGTGTATATTATTGATATACCCATTATTGACGATATATCAATTTTTTTTTTTCAATTTTTCATATTTTTGTTGCACATTGATTGTTTAGCAATTCTTTATAACTCTTATACATGTTGTACAATTAAAACGTTATATAACTTTACCGTAAATATTTCTACACGTTCAACACTCTAATGTACCGAACAAATTAAAACTCGGAAGGTTAATTACCGTTACGTAAAACGCCGAACTTCAGAATAACCTTACTTCGTAAATCGTTAAGGGCTTTACACCCGCGACTTATAATTACATGTATTAGGTGTTTAATTAGTTAAGTATCTACTACTGAATATCACTCGAAAAAACAAATAAGGAAGCAGTGATAGCCTTTGAGGCGGTCAGGTGATTGCGAGATTAAGCAACGCTTGTCGCGGTTTAGTCTATCTATGGGTGACCGTTTAGGGGTATTTAAACTGAGCGTCTCTGACCTTCGGAGGGCACGTGAAATCGTCGGTCCCGGTCGTTGTCATTAAAGTTGTTAACCCAAGTCGGCAGGCCCTTGGGTGGCTTCAACAAGTCTGACACAAGGGTGGAAACTAGCAACACAAAAAAGAAAAAGAAAGTGATAGCGACCTAGTGGTTGAACGCTTGCCTTCCATAGGTACAGGAGGGTCTGAGTTTGACTGTTACTTAACCTCATAAAATGAGATTTAAACAACTCGGTTGACATTAATCCTGCTTAAAACAGTCTTAACATGAATATTAAGTTGGGTTCTCAACCTTGTTTGTTAGGTATCGTAATATTTACTTAGTTCAGTGAGAAAAGTACTAATAGTCCCGTATGTTTGAGATGGTAGGACGAGAACATTCGATCGTTGGCCGATAAAGGGGACTTTTTTCTAACTGGTGATTTTGTTTTTCGTCTCTTTGGGTTATTTACAGCGTACAGCAGCTAACAAATTATTATAATTAACATGTTTGTCTGTGCGTCTAAACAGGAAGGATTTATTTTCACTATCGTGTAGATATGATGACGAGTCGACGGCCCGCTTAGCGCAGTGGCTGAAACAGCCGACTGCTGTGCTCCGGGTCGCGGGTTCTATTCCCGCACGGAACAAACATTTGTATGATCTGCTGGTAGTTGTTCCGGATCTGAGTGTATTGTGTCTATAAATGCACCCACGACATACTGATCACCGAGCGTGGAGCAACGTTTTAAAAAAATAAAATAAGCAATAAATATAGTCAGGTTTATGTACGAGACATGATTCAACTCACGACACAAATTGATAATAATCGAATTCAGAATATTTAGATAAAAAAAATTGAACGTTTCAAGATCAAACTTAACACAAAAACAAACAATTCCTCAATACGAAATCTAATGATTTTGATTCATTACTTTCAGCTGTCAATCGGTTGAGTAAAACCTGAGATATAACTCGATCTCTCTGCAGTTTTTAGTCTCATACAAAGTAAAGATCAAGAAAGGTCGGTTGTGTCACAAAGACAATTCTATTCTATTCTATTGTGTGGCTCTCACGGGCTCAGCATCAGTCGAACGCACTTCGGCTCTTTTGGGTCCATTGTGCTGCGCAAAGGCTTGCACTACGCCTCCGCTGGCAAATCAAGGTGTCCCTTTAGGTACTTCGTAATCATACCTGCCTGGAGTCACACAAAATCATCAGGCAATGGATAAGCTATTCCTAGATGTTTTGCCCTACGTCTTCCCAGAGCGTCACAGCTGCACAAAATGTGCTGCATTGACTCTTGATGGTCCATGTCACGTAGACAAAGTCACGTTTGATATGGCGAACTTCCGTACTTCAACGCTTATCATTATATCGGCCATATAAACTTCACTACTGAATAAAGGCCACCCCCAAAAAATTCCACAATTGTGTTATCATATTAGGGGGAATTTGCCAATACTCACCACGCTTGGCAGGTAGGATGGTGAACGCTGAATGGCTACTGTTCCACAAAAGGGACGCTGCTGCCCATCTCTCTGGTTTAGAGTCCCTTAGTCTTAGTCTTACGACATCCACAGGAAGAGATGGAGTGGTGTTATATTCTTAATCTGGACACCACACGGATAACGCTCATAAACCAATATAAATTGGTTCTTCAAGTACAGAATGTATGTTGCCGGTCACAGGACCGCCCGGTTTATTGGCAGCTCTCCGCTTGTCCATTTGACAGGGGAATTTGCCAGTACACACCACGCTTAGTAAGCGGGTTGGTGTGCGCAGAATTGCTGCTGTGCCACAGAAGGGACGCTGCTGCCCATACCTCTGGTTTAAAGTCACTTGGTCGCTTTTTACGAGATCCACGGAAGGACTAAATATACGACTTTTTCATAATATGGGATAGCCTTTGAGACGCTTACCGTTCACCGCTCTATGAGGGCAGCTATCGTTCATATTGTTAATAGTTACTATAATTACATAATGCTTTATGTAAAACTAGCTGCGACCCGCGGTTTCACCCGCGTTTAATTTAAAATAAATTTTGAGTACTTCGACATAGACACTTAAAATAAAATATATATATAGGATTTCAAGGGTTTTACTTTTTTTGCGCGCAACCCTAATTACTTTTCTGTAATAAAAGTAGCCTAAGTTATTCCTTATAACATCAGCTATCTGCCAATGAAAGTCCCGTCAAAATATTTATTATTTTGTTTCGTTTTTTTGTTATAGGTACCGTATATACTTTCATATGCATTTAGTAAAAAGCTGTTGTTTTGACATTACAAACAGACACTTCAATTTTATTTATTTGTATAGATTTTTTTTGCGCGCAACCTTAATTACTTTTCTCTAATAAAAGTAGCCTAAGTTATTCCTTATAACATCAGCTATCTGCCAGTGAAAGTCCCGTCAAAATCCGTCCAGCCGTTTCGGAGATTACCCGGAACAAACAGATAGACAGACAGACAGACGAAAAAATTAAAAATAGTTTTTTTGTTATAGGTACCCTATATACTTTCATATGCATTTAGTAAAAAGCTGTTGTTATGACATTACAAACAGACACTTCAATTTTATTTATTTGTCTAGATTAAGTCAAAACAAATTCTCAACCAGTTTCTTCATACATTTAGCATATTTTAATATAGGCATAGGGTAAGTCAGGCAGATCACAATATAAACATAAAACACACGGGCGAAGCTACAGAATGCTTGTGATATATACTTTAGTTTCCAGTTTTGCAAATATTTAAACGAAGTTTTGGCATTTTTATGCGTGGTCTATGTTATGTTGCTGTCTGGGGAATGTCTGGCATATAACGAAGTTAGCATTCGTCTGCACATACGCCCTAACTCACTTTTATAGTCAACGATCAAGGAATATAATAACTAACTCTCATAACCCTTGATACTCCATATGGATCTGGGACTATGAAGGCAAAATATGTTTGTGTCAGAGGTTTAGCCGAATCAATGAATACTGAATACTTCCTAACCAACACGACAATATACCACCAAATGTTTTTTGTGGGTGTGTAAGGTGTAACTGTTATCTTACTTCTTACTACAATTATACATGTGACAATTGGCACGTTTGAATGTTTGAGGCTACATCGCGCTTAAAAGTTGTTGACCCAAGATGTTTAGTTAAATCAGACCAATTATATATATGTTAGAATTAACAGGATAAGCAGTCAATTTATTTATTAAAGATATATCTTTAAATCGATTAACGTTTACAAATCGATAAATTCGTTGATTTTTATTACTCATAAAAAATTTGCCTGTGATTTGTGCTATTGACGATTGGCGTGCGCGCTAAAGAGATGGCGCTATCTTAGTTTATTTACAGTATTGTTATTGTTCGGTAGATATAAATAATATAAAGATACGCCCATCTTTACATTATTTATATCTATGACTGGTGAGTTTCTTAACATCCTCTCACTTTACAAGAATAATCATCATGACTATATAAAAACATATCCCACTTTATCATTCAGCTGTTAAAATGTAGGTTGTTACCTTACCTCACATGCACTAAATCTCTTCTTACTCTCTTCTGAGATTGGGTGAATATGCAAAATTGCTTTCAACTTGTTACATCTGGCAAGCTCGTATGAAAGCGTATCGGTCTCCTTTGGTTTAGAAGTAGATTATGCAGATTATGTACTAGCATAGGACATAAGATAGGACCTGACATAGTTTAGAAACTTTTATTGCGTTTCGTAAGTTCATTAAGCCTTACCGCGCACAGGTGACTTTTGTCACCGTGACAATTTCATCACTCTTATCAAGTCCATGGGTTCGTATGGAGGTGCGCGCACGTTACGACGTGACGTGACGTGACATTTCCATGCATATCCAAAGATTGACGAAATTGTCACGGTGACTAAAGTCACCCATGCGCTCTAGCTCTAAGAGTTTCGTAAAAAGCAACCACACAGCGGATGAAGGTAATGACGTGAAATATAATCCCATAACGCCGAACAGTATGTCTGGATACCAAGCAGTATCCGTTGACAGATATTTTGTTTTATTAACTTAATTAGCTAGTAAATAACGTTTGTGTCGACGATCCGGGCTTTATGAGTCGAAGCCAAAAGTCGAGTATGTGAATCTGCGACGGGGTTTCACCCGTGACTCATCATTTCAGCCGAATGAAGTCCACTGCTGGACACAGGCCTCCCCAAAGACCCACAACGACCGATCCATATCGGTCCATCATCACACATCCATATGTGTTGTGGGCTCATTGGGGGGTTTTGCCATAATCGCCACGCTTGGCAGACGGGTTGGCGATCGCAGTTGAGTTGTTAATGTACTCGAAAGACGCTGCTGCCCATCCTCTGGCTAATCCCTTAGTCGACTTTTACGACACCCATGGGAGGAGATGGGGTGGTGGCATTCTGAGCCGGCACCACACGGCAACCCGTGACTAAGCGCTTAATTTTGTTTGAATTTCATGATCAGCCCGTTTTGATACTGTGTTTTTATATTATATTAACCAGCCTACTACAGTTTAATTAGTAAAAAAACATACAGTCCCCTACAAACAAGAAAGTACCGGGAGCCTCAGCTTATAAGCGAACAAGCAAATTGATTTGATTTTAGATTTTTTAGAAAATCGTTGCCCCACACTAGGTTTCTCCTGTGTCGTGGGTGCGTTACAGACATAAATTCCACTTACAATACACCCAGACCCAGAAGAAATACCTGCAGATCGTACAAATATTACTTCAAATGACTGGATCATTTGAAGTAATATTTGTACGATCTGCAGGTATTTCTTCTGGGTCCCGTTCCGTCCGTGTTCCCAAACTTTCGTATTCATGTAATAGGAGCAGGCTCATCTAAGAGTCGCAAAGTTATGTTTTCAGGGTGTAATTGTATTAGATTTCTGATAGAAAATACAAAGAGCAGTTCTAAACAACTGTGCCATATCATATAGGGTTTCTTAGTTTTAAAATGAAACCAATGAATTTATTAGCAGTCTGTAGGAATACTGCTAGGTACTGTACTGTACCCTTTTGCCCTTCCCCGGGGTGAAGGAAGTTCATGAAGAATTTCCACTGGGCATCAATAAAAAAAAAGGTACTGTACTGTAGTACTGTAATGTTCCGTGTGGTATCCAGACAATTAATGTAGCACCACTCCATCTCCCTTGGATGTTGTAAAAGGGGACTAAGGGACTTTAAACCAGAGGGATGGGATACTGCGCTTACCAACTTACCTGCCAAGCGTGGTGAGTACTTCAAATCCCCCCAAAATGACAACACGATTATGGAAATCTATGGTAGCCTCTTTTTAGCAGCGGACGTCCTTTGGCTGCTGATGTTGGAAAAAAAATTAATGATGCGATTTCCCGGTTTTAAAATGAAACCAATTAATAGTTATTAGTGGCTTGTAGGAAAACGATTGTGTCCCTATGTGTACATTTTTAGAGACAACAAACGTGAAGATACCATCTGCGCTGCGTTGTCTTGTACGCCTTGTACATGGACATACACAAGTTTTGTCCACCCAATTGTCGTCAACGATAAGGAAAGAATATATGATAGAGAATGGTTTATTTAAAAAAAATCATTATACCCTTATCCCGTGTTCTCGTACACCAACAACAAAATCTTTCAATTTGGGACTGAGTTTTTGTGTGAAGTAGGATCAGCCAAAATTAGGGACTTTAAACCTGAAAAAAGGGTAGCAGCGTCCCTTCAAATAAATCTCCCTAAAATGATGAAAATTATATAAATATATGAGGGGGGCCTTTGTTCAGCAGGGGATGTTCTTTAGCTGATATAATTAGAGTTTATTATAGTTTGCCAAGAGTGATGGTTATGGAAATAATCCATCACCACGTGACGTTACTTTGCTACTACTACTACCCTTCAAACTACCTACATACTAATATGACGATGCTACCCGAACATTTATATTATCAAACAAATAAATGCACCATACAATATTATCAATGTCAGTTGGGATTATACATGGCGACTTTACTGTCGGTCGCATTGTTTGCCTCTCGCTCGCACGATGCGACGCGATCAAAATGTGAATTTAGTCGAGCCGCCGGTATAATCAAATTCTATAATTGATCGTGTCGTGCTAACCTCAAACCCGCCGAGGAAACATGGTCAAAGAAAACCTACAATGTGACAATGAAAAGTGACATTCTTATGTCTTCATGGAATATGTTACGAGGTTTATCCTGAAAATATTTCTTGTGGAATAATTTATTTTTCTCTTACCTCGACTTATCCTTCACAATTTATTGCACAAATCGACTCGTTCAATCTTTGGTCCGGTTTCTTTATGTTTTTCGCTTGGTTTAATATCTTCTGTATTACTGTAATAATTGTGTCAGACATAAGTTACTAAATTCGTTAGGTTTAATTATTTGTTTTAAGTAATTTCGGTCGATACCTACCTTTTATTTCGAAGCGGGGTTCCAGTCCACGGAGGAGGCCACCTCTTGGAGGTGGTGACTATAAAGCGCTCTACCCCTCCGGGGAGATTAAAAAGGATCCTCCCGAAGCCACACTGTGCGCTTTGCTACGCACAGGACAGCGCGTGCTCACGTGCGTGCCACGGTCTTCTCGGAAGTCGCTTGGTTTGAGTATGCAGACTCCCCAATATTTTAATAATAATATAGCGACAGCAGGAGATTTGGGCCTATAGGGAATAGGTGCCATTGCGGTTGTTACTCCGGCGCCGTATCCTCCTTCAGGTCGATACCTACCTAAACAGTGCAGGTAGCCCCCAACCAGATGGCCCGAAGACTTGAAAAAGGTCGCTGGGCCAGATTGAACTGGGTATTGTAGCACAGCTTGGGAGAAGCCTATGTTCAGCACTGGCCTACGACAGTCTAAGTTGATTAATTGATACATGTAGAAAATTAATCCTCCTAAATACGTATAAAACACAGTTCCGCAGCCATACGAAGCCAATAAATAGATAAAGAGCTTGTGGCAAAGTTACTTGTGCCATCGACCAGTAACATTCTATCTCGATAGGCTTTTGTTTAGTAGGTTCCCTTTCATCCTAGTATAGTGGGTATCCATATTGCTTTACATTGTGTCTGCTTCTCCGCTGCCGTTGCCGTGTGGTACCGGCTACGAATAGCACCAACCCATCTCCTCCCGTGGGTGTCGTAAAAGGCGACCATGGGATTAGCCACAGGATGGTCAGCAGCGTCCTTCGAGTACATTCATAACTCTACTGCGGTCGCCAACCCGCTTACCAAGCGTGGCGATTGTGGCAAAACCCCCCCGGATGAGTAGGTACACAACACTCTCTGAGTAGCCGTACTGGCGGTTTTTGGGGTTGGCCTGTGTCCCACAGTGGACTTTGTTTGGCTGAAATGATGATATGGTCCGCTTCCAGTCTTACCAGATTAGGCTACATCAGTATTTTATACGGAGCGACTTCCATCTGACCTTTGCAACGCAATTGCTGGGGGACTCAGATATCCTTATTATTTATTTATTATTATTGACCGGTTGTCAGAATTTCGGAATTTGAATTTAAGAATATATCTGCACTTCATCTGCTCCCGTGGATCTCATAGAAGGTGACTAAGAAACTAAATCAGAGTAGCAGCATGGGCACGGGCAGCAGAGTCCCTTCTGTCGAACGGCACCCATTCAACCAACCCGCCTGCCAAGCAAGGTGAGTACTGGCAAATTCCCCCCAAAGTCACGACACGATTGTTGTGGAAATTTAGAGGGGGAGGCCTTTGTTCAGCAGTGGAAGTCATTTGGCTAACATGATGATGGCGAACTCAAATCGTTTTAATGTGATTTTAATATTTCAACAAACATCGTAAACCATTTCTGCTGCAATAACACGCACAATTTGCGTGACCGCTTTATGAATTATCTTGTCGTTCATCGATGACCTATCTAAGAAGTATCTAAGGTCAACTAACATACACCAGATGCGTACGAGTATGTACGCAATTATCAACAGACGCAGCCCACTTCAAAGAATATGTCAGATAAAGTTGGTTGGTCTAGCGTCTGGCTTTTCTCAGACCTGTGGTCTAAGGATGGCACAATTCCTTCAGTATTTGCAATCATAGTTTGTTTCCCATTCTTTATTTGTATCGATTTATGTTTATTCGTGCGGAGTCTGGATTAAGAATAAAGCACTGTAACTCCTCCCATGGATGTCGTAAAATGCGACTAAGGAACTCTAAACTAGAGGGATGGCAACAGTGTCCCATATATAGAGCAGAATAAACTTCTTTTTTTTAACGTGCTATTCCTGCTAGTCCTATTGGACTTTCTCCGCCTTGGGAAGGGCGGAGGGGCATGCCGGGCTCAAACCGGCTAAAACCCCATCTGCAGGCCATTATTACAAATATTTGTTCCGTGTGGGAATAACATCCACGGCCCGTAGCGAGTAGAGCCGATCGCTTAACCACTGCGCTAACCGTGCCGTTATCAATCAATACCGTAAGTATACTTTGGATATATTGGTGTACACAATAAATAAATAAATTGATAAATCATTCGCCTTTGTGATGTTGATATCGTCTGCGCTATCCTTATTTAGAGCTAGAATCATAGTAAAGTCTGGATCGCTTGAATTTTTGCTAAATATTATTATTTTAACGGTGAACGAAAAAAATGGTGAAGGGACACTTACACCTAAAAAAAATGTTTGCAATAGTGTGTATAGCCTGTCAACCCGCACTAGGCCAGCGTGGTGGACTAAGGCCTAACCTTTCTCGTGATGAGAAAATGCATGCGCCTGGCAGTGGGACAGTAATGGGCTGATTATGTATGTTGTTTGGCAAATGAAGTGAAAGTTTTACCGAACTTACACAGTGCGTACACGGCGTTTTATTACGCGTTCAAAGAATTCACTTATTTTTCTTGTCTATTCAGCTATAACTTTACAGTATCTTAACTAAAAACTATTGTCACAAATATCAACATGTCCAATTCAATATACAATCAAATAACCAGCAGTAATTGACAGTATTCATTAGCATCGCAATCACCACCACCTCCGTTAACAACAGTTAGTTCATTGACAAAGATTCACTTCGCCACATCCATACGAACCAAATCGCAACTTATATCAAAAACAGTATTTCCTATTAAGATAAGAAAGCAAAGCATAGTATCCAAGTAATGAGATCCGTCGATCGTTACCAATTAATTGGGAACTATTGTCGGGCCCACATGGAAACCGTGTTCTGTAACGAGATAGCGTCCGTTCAATAAAGCCGATACTATCGACACCGAGAAACCAGTTGCGACGCAAATGGTTTGATAAGCGCTTGCTTTTTCCAGTTGATTTGTTGGTGAATCTGGATAACGGTTGGAAAACTCATACTGTGGTATTAGGGAAAGCGTCGCCAGACTGCCGCCTTTCGTCTTTTTCTTTGTAATCTAAATTATCGAGACCAAATGAATACCTACTTATGGTTGTTCCAAATCTAATATAATTATAATACTAAACGTTACCAGCAATCAAATATAGTTTAGGAAGCTAATTAAAACTCACTTTTATTGAAATATGAACTAAAAGCTTTTTTAACGTAATTATTTACATGAAAAATATACATAAACATATTTTGTCATATTTCATTAAAACCGTTGCAGTGTCCGTGTTTTGGCTGATATGATAAGCTTGAGGGTTTTTTAATTACTATATATTAGTAGGGCGCCTAGCAGAGACACATACATATAAGTCCTTGGTATTTTACTCTCATCGTGCCCAAAAAGCTTCACTTCCACTAATAGACCCACCCTATCTTGTAATGTGGCTTGAAGCCTTCATAACTTATGAGATGAAACAACAATATGAGATCTTCATACACTTATTTACATACATATATTTGCACTGGGTGAATAGCGAATTCGGCCTTAACATAACATGGAAACGTAGATTTAGTTAAAATAATTTTAGTTTCATACAACGTAGTGGCAGACTAGTGCTATAATAATTTTGCTTCAGGGTGAATTCTAGGTTAAGTATATTATTAATTTGAGAACGAGTTATTTAATATACCCAAGTAGTTTTAAATATGGAACTCTAAATTAGACAGGCAATAATAAAAAATTGTGCACGAATTAATAGTTTATCTTAAATAAAATACTATTCAGAGGGGTCGCTAATTTATTTTACATTAAAAGTTGTGTTATTTAACTAAATAAAAATAAAATAAAATATAAATTCTCGATGGAAAACTGATTCCGACTATCAATATAGTCTAACGCCCGAAATTAATAATCAATCTAATCCAAAATATTTCGCTTTGCGATTGAAGAATTGTTTTTGTGTTAAGATCACACTACAAGAAGGAGATTCCAATCTTAAATCATTATTCGATTTTGAATTAGATTGATTATTAATTTCGGCCGTAACCCCCTTCGCTGTACGGTATATATGTGTTTTCTACCACTTTTACGATGATCTAGAGTAGAGTTTGTACATGACGTAGCACTTGACTGTGTGGTGCCGGCTACGAATAGCACCAAGCCATCTCATCCCTTGGGTGTCGCAAAAGGCGACTATGGGATTAGCCGGAGGATGGGCAGCAGCGTCCTTCGAGTACATTAACAACTCAACTGCGATCGCCAACCCGCCTGCCAAGCGTAGCAATTATGGCAAAACCCCCCAATGAGCATACAACACACCCATATCGGTCGTTGTAGTGATCTTTGGGGGAGGCCTGTGTCCAGCAGTGGACTTTATTTGACTGAAATGATGATGACGTCGTGGCACAGGTGATCTAACTAACTTAAATATATTTTAGTATCTAACTAATAATTGAAAAATTATGTATAAAAATATACGTTATACCTAGAGCATTGGCTTGATAATAAATTGTTTATTAAGTTGTATTTTACGGGTAGGTATTATACTTTCTGGGGCTAATAAAAACAGCTCAATCACTGCTGTCATCAATGCATAACAAAGATTGATTCTTCATCTTCATCGGCTCGGTGCACTTTCCTTTATTCGTAGAGAAAAATATTTCTGAAAATTTGGTGTAAAAATGCATTTTTTATGTGATATCATTAAATGCTAGATATTAGTTACTTGTTTACAAATTTCTACAATTTGTAAGAGATTCGTATGCGATACACGGATATGTGATATGCGAATGTTGTATATACTATAATTACAGATTATATATGACCTCAATACACCACAGGCAATAACGAAACATATTATAAATACAAACAAAAAACATGAGATAAGCTTCCGCAACTCATTTAGCTTCGGTTAATATTCTGTTAACGTTAAAGAGAGGTTTATACTTAGATTTTATATTCAGAATAACCATATTCTTGTATATCTCAGGAGACAATATTTCAACCGTACTGCCTTATTTCTAAGCTCACAAGCTTGCAAGTAAGCCCCATGCATTTTGTGGCCAAAGTAACAGCCGTTTTGCAGACATTGATATATTGGAAACGAACTATAGAGCCAGTTCACCGCCTCTTACCTACGCATTATTGCCTGAAACTTTTATTTGCATGGACTTGTATTTGAATTATTTTCTATTCACAAAGGTTCTCCTAAGTCAATAAAGTTTCGTTACCATGTTTTGGATTTCGTATTGCTTATTTCATTTTGGTGTTGAGCGAAACAGTGCTCTATCTTGAGCATTTCAGAAGTGATTTTAGAAGTCCACTGGATTAATGTAAAAGTCCCATTAAAGTCTGGTCGATGAGTACTTTGAAGTAAGAACTGCAAATAGACCAGTCAAAGACTTAACGCTAGTTTCTACTTGTCTGTACATATTTCAGCATTGAGCGGTTGGCTGGCGA
This sequence comes from Diloba caeruleocephala, assembly GCA_947459985.1. NCBI lineage: Eukaryota > Metazoa > Arthropoda > Insecta > Lepidoptera > Noctuidae > Diloba > Diloba caeruleocephala. The sequence goes on along the minus strand of OX381617.1, from coordinate 7,722,437 downwards.
AGTTCAGCGAATTATTTTCTCGGTTAGAAGCCTCTGTCATTGACCTCGTATGACCTACAGGTACTACATTGCTGACTAACTACACCGCATTGGTGGGCAACGTGTGAATGGCATATAAAAATAATAACCGTGTTTTCTTTCTATTTACATCTTCTTACCCAAAATTTGCCGTGTCAGGCTCAAAATCAGTATATGTATCGTCATATCAGTCAAAGGACGTCCATTGCTAAACAAATGCCTTTTTTTATTGGTGTCCAGTGGAAATTCTACATGAACTTCCTTCGCTCCGGGGAAGGGCGAAGGGGTATGCCGGACTACTCTCGCCTGACCGGCTAAAACCACTGGAGCGGTCATCTTCGGTACCGAAGGGTCCAACCAAGTCCTCGTAAGATCACACTAAAGTACTAAACAAAGGCCTGCCCCATAATTTCATGTAAAATAAAATACTTTAGATACGCTACCCATAAGGAACAATGTTTCCTAATGAACTGCCCAAAAAAGAACAAGCTTAGGGATCGTTAGAAATTTGAAATGCTTTTTAGCAGTTATAAAGAACATATAATGCTAAGTATTTTATGGCGTGTGATCTCGCTATGAATTGCACCACGCCATCTTATCCGTGGGTATCGCAAATCGACCATGGAACTAGCTGCAAGATGGGCAGCAGTGTAAGTAGATTCATTTACAACTCAACTACGATCGCCAACCCGCCTGCTAAGCGTGGCCATTATGGCAAAACCAATGAGCACACAAGACAAACCCAGACCGCTTGTTGTGCCGTTGAGTCGTTGTGGTGATCGATTTTTTCGATTCGGGGAGGCCTGCGTCCAGCGGTGAACGTTTTCCGGCTGAAATGATGAGATATTTTATGTGTTGCCTCTCGCACAAGGACCATTTCTATAATAATATTCCATCAAAAAATGTGGAATAAAAATTGATTTTGCCAAGTTATGTCCACAAAGACCATTCTCATTCAATATTTCATATCTCAACTTTGCTCGCAGGCGTAAATCGGTAAGCATATTTACCTACTTACCTAAGAAATATTTTGCTATCGCCTTTAGATCTATAGTTTTGAAAGACATTTAGGTACATCAAAGCTGTCATTTTCCTCATCAATTCGATTTTTTGCTCGGGTCCAATACTATTCACAATAAAGTAACTTTATTTACTATACCCATAAAGTGTTTTATAGTCACTGTTTATTTGGACAGGACAAATTTATTGTCTGTAATATCATCCTCACTTATCAAACGAGAGTAATCGTTGAGTATCGCCATCCGACACGTTATTAGAAAATGCCGACCGGCAATCGGATATTTTAATGATGAACCTGATAGCGGTTGTAATAAGAAATTGCTTTGAATACGTATGTGACTTACCAGTCAAGGAAAAAACATCTCAAGATTATTTTACTGTTTTTAGAGATCCGTACCACATATTCTTAAAATCGAATCCTTATAGGATCACTATGTTGTCTGACAGTGTCAAGGCCTTTTTTCTTAAAAACAGCTTAGGTATTAAGTTGAAATTAATATCGAACTACTATAAAAAAAGAAAGAAACGTTAAATTCTTATAGGCACACTGTCAACAAATATGTGTGTATGTTATTTAGTATGTATAAATATTATAGTATACAGTTGTATGTTTATGCAAGTTTATACTGTTTCTATACCCGTAAATATATGTCATATATGACATATATAAGAAGGATATATACACCTCTCACTCATATCTTGTTGGTGCATCTACATCTACCTTGTTGTCTCTGCATCACCCTAAGGTAATCTGGTAGAAAATGCCTGTGGCATTAAGACCGCCTTTGTACGCTATTGTACATGAAGCATAAACAAACGAGAAATTTAATTATTATTATATTACTATGAGGGTGGAACAACACTCGGGACACGTGGGACGACCTCCAACGAGGTGGACAGACGACCTGGTGAAGGTCGCTGGGAGACGCTGGATGAGAGTGGCATGTAACCGTTCCTTGTGTAAATCTATGGGGGAGGCTTTTATTCAGTAGTGGACGTCTTTTGGCTGAATGATGATGATGATAATTCTGCGCAACCGAATAGTTAACTATATGCTGTTTTTTTTCTTCTATTCGGTACTGGGGTTTCTCTTGTATTGTGGGTACAGTTTACAGACATAAGTCTCACATGCACATACACCCAGACCCGAAACAACTATCTGTGAACCATACAAATTTGTTTCGTGCGGGGATCGAACACGTTGTGCAGAAAGCCAATCGTTTAGCCCATTTTTTTTAGTTGGACAAAATGCCTGATGCAACTACGCCGACCAGGGAGACTGCGTGCTTATGTGAGGCTTGCACCCACTAAATACTCCGCCGTGTTTCCTGCATCCGCCGTTTGATGGACCGTGAGAACTGCTCAAATACTACTTTCGCAACCCATCGGCTGTTGGCCCACGTATGCGCCTACCTGCACATACGGCGATATCTAAAACATCGCCGCATCTCAAGAGCCGTGCAATACGGACGGCAGACTCCCCCATCTACCAGCCGGTGGCTATTGTTAGGGCGGCATCAAGCGAGCGTTATGCTGCCTGTCCGCCTGCAGCAGGTCGGGTCAGCCAGGGCGTCTTAGCCCCTGCGCCAACCAAGCCGTTAATATTTGTATAGATATATTATTGATCTCGCAGGTCGCAGGCGCGCCTATTGAGGATTCTGCATGCTCATCAGCGCACAGCGAGGCTCCGAGAAGTACCTGGGGGGCGGCCTTTTTACAGCCGCCTTCCTTCCACTAGAGGAGGTGAGGATATGTGCCTAAAGGCGTGGCACCAACGGGCGGCTCTAGTATGATCTTACAAGGACCTGGAGCCCCCCTTCGATGCCGAAGATGACCGCTCCAGTGGTTTTAGCCGGTAAGAGTCGCCGTTCCCCGGGGCGGAGGAAGTTCATGAAGAATTATTTCCACCAAGTACTAAGAAAAATAGTTTGTTATTGATACATAAATAGTAAATATACATGGCGCATAACTTAGATTTACACGAGATTGGTATATTTTTAATAGATTAACCGCACGCTCCTAAGGGCGAGTAGATTACCCGATAAAATTGAATTCATGATTCTATTACTTCGTATCGAAATTGCCTCCGTCTAAGGTCGGGCAGCCTCCAGAAGTCCGATAGTATCTAAATTCACAGTACTCACCGCAAGACTCCAATGACGTTTTACACTCTGTATAGAAGTTAATTATTTTCCATATTGTACACAAGATTACATTTCAAATTGTAGTAATATCTAATAATTGGAAGGCATTGATCTCCGATGGCTATAATTGAAAACAGTAAAAAACACGCACGGCCTCCAAAAAAAGGGTATCATTGTGATAATATATAAGGCCTCAAAAAGAAGATACGTATCGTTTTGACAGTTTTTACCATTATAGTAAACAACTTTTAAACGGATTAAATCGCGTATAATATTATTTTTTGATTCTCCTGACGATTTGAGCACTTTGCAGTGTTCGTGGTCGCAGGATTACTAAGGTGACAAGCGTCGTTAAAGGTTTAAAAAGTTATTTTACCATTTCTTTATAAATAATATACTATTATTTCAATGGCTTGGTATAAAAATACAACAATTGTGTTTAACTTTCGTATGTATAAAACTGACATTTAAAATGCTTTCATATTATTTAACCTAATTTTTAATAAATCGTGTACATTTAAGAAAACTGTCACTTAGCTGGTGCTTTATTACGAATCACAGGACCGTTTTTTACTTTTAATATTACAGTCATGCCAACTAATACAAATTTATCTTCCCCTCAGGGCTTTACAAATAAATTGCTACATCTTTATTACCTACTTCTGAGGCTAAACAAAACGATCTGCGAAGTTCTACAAATAACAACAGAACGTAGTTAGAGCTAAACTTCTATGCTATTTCCTTAAAAGAAACGTATAAAGATTATCCGCGCATACCCGCTGGCACCTCTCCATAATCCATAAAGTAATGCCAACAAATTACTTGCTCTTTGTTTTATTCTACTATCCAAAAATTACAGTACAGAGGAAAGGAGGCAATGAACTTCGTAGACGTAGGATTCCGTAGCTTTTTGCAATATTCATCTAACAAATATGTGCCGAACTCCTACCGGCTTAAACCACTGAGGCAGTCTTCTTCTCTTTTCGATACCTAAGGGGGCTCTAGGACCTTGTATGGTCACACAGGAGCAGCCCACTAGTGCCACGCCTATAGGCACATCTCGGAGAGGGGGACTGTGAAGCGGTCACCCTCCCGGGGAGATTGCAAAGGATCCTCCTTGTTGAGGATGCAGGTAAGCGTGGGGTGTGAGTTCGAAGAGTAGAGAACAATTGTTTCGTTTTAATATTACCGGTGCATATGCGCGTATACTGGTGAGAAAATAATATCTTGATTGAACTGTGACGGCCGGCAGAGTGCCTGCTTTTAAAGAATAATATTACAGTGTGCGCGCAAAAATGACGGTAAGTATATTTATTTAATGTAGGTAAGTACAAAATTTAGTTTTTTATGAGTACCTCTTTTTATTTAAGTTACATATTATATGGTTTGCATTTTAGAAGAGTTTCATTATTATATTTTATGTTTCAGGTGCAGATATCCTCGCAAGGCACGTCGTTTACACCCCCGAAGCCTCAAGGTGCGCAGTGCTATGTAGTACACACGGCGGCGCCTGATCACATGCGCGCCACCTGTGCGCGTCTCCTCGTGGGTAGGCAGGGATACCTAGACGTTTATAATTACGCCACCTTTATTCAAATCAACATATAGACAATCTAGATTAATAAAGATTCATTCACAGCACACGGAATCCTAAAATATCCGGATCATTAAAATAGGGTAAGGATGTCGACACGCAACGTTTCCTACAAATGCCAGGTCAGCAATTGTGAAAATGTAAGGAATAAAAGTGTCTGAACAGACAACTCTGTCGACTTTCACTTGATTTATGTGATCCAGCTCGAATAAAGTTTTTAAAAGATCCAATAGGAATGTGCTCTGGCCGTGTTTGATAACTTATAATAGGTAATGATTGGCAATTTATGCAAAAAAAGGAGACGTTGTGTATGAGGTTTAATTTGGAAAATTCACTTATATCAAACGGTGAATAAGTTTGTGCACTGTCTAGGTAAATAATGTCATAGCAAAATATGGAGGGTCTATTTTTACATGCGGCAGCATGTGCTCCCAGTACAATTTGAAAAAGACTGTAAATGTTCAAAATCGAAGTCCTCTTAGATACTGTAACGAATGAAATAGTAAATGAATGGTGCCTTGTGTCCTTGGATACAGAATCCAGCTTAGTTTAGGCTCCAGTCTCCCACAAATTATTATTATTGGCCATGTTGTATTTGTAATAACACCTAAATAGTTGTTTATTTATGAAAGAAAACTAAATAAATTCTTATTATCATAAACAAAAAACTTGCAGGTGTGATCTTACGAGGACCTGGATCCTCCCTTCTGTGCCGAAGATAACCACTACAGTGGTTTTAACCGGTAGGAGTCCGGCATTCATTTTCATGTAGCATTTTTTACTGCAGACCAATAAAAAAGGCTTAGGTAATTGAGGAAGAATTTTTTGACATGTTACGCACAATAAATTTAATACTACAGGCAATGTCTTGCGATACATATTTCGTGTATGTTTAAAATTATCATTACCATCTAATAAACAAAACAAGTTTTGTTTTATTTGAACATCATCATTTCGGCCGAATAAAGTCCACTACTGGACACAAAACTCCCTCAAAGGTCACCACAACGACCGATATCGGTAGTGTGCTCATTGGGGGGTTTTGCCACAATCGCCACGCTTGGCAGGCGGGTTGGCGATCGCAGTTGAGTTGTTAATGTATTCGAAGGACGCTGCTGCTTATCCTCCGGCTTATCCCTTAGTCGCATTTTACGACACCCATGGGATAAGATGGGTTGGTGCTATTCGTAGCCGGCACCACACGGCTAACATTGAACATACAGTATATAAATGAATGTTTACAAATCCATTTGCCGTTATATCGTGTACCCAATTAGTACCTAACTTATAAAACGGCAGCAAAAGTCAATTTACTAAAAAAATTACTCCAACCGTTTCTATGTTCTGGTAAAGTCACACAAAACTGTAAAATTTTATTAACTTAACACTTTCAGTAAACAGCTTAATTTTAGCAGTAACTGTTGTAACTGTGTCCTCTAATGAAATTTTGTTAATAGACATTAATATTCAGACACCGTGAGCACACGGGGAAACTGCAAAGAGTTCTTACACACAAGTTGCCCACTATTGGGACCATACATTACTTTTTACTGAGAACATTTCCATTTTAGAGGTCCTTCAAGCCCGTGATTAAACTAATTGCCCACATAGGACCAGATAAGTGTAATTGTATGAATAATTTCGTACAATTATTCAAATTTCAGATGAATTTTTGTATTTTATGTCGTCGTATGCCATAAATGTTTACGATTATTCCGGTAAATCACGAATAATATGAGCTATAAAGTAGATTATTTTTGATGATTTGCATAATTCTATTAATTAATTTAAAGTACGGAAAACTGAACCATTTGGTATCCGGATAAAGAATATAGCGCCACTATATCTCCTCCCATGGATGTCGTTAAAGTCGAATAAGGGACTCTATACCACAGTGATGGTCAGGAGCGTTCCTTCTGTAGAGCAGCAGCCATACTGCGTTCACCAACCTCCCTGCCAAGCCTGGTGAACATTGGCAAATTTCCCCAAAATGACGACACATTTATGAAAATCTATATATAGGGGAGGCCTTTGTTCAGCAGTGGATGTCCTTTTCTGATATGAAATTCTGATGACAATAAAGAAAAACTGAAAATCATGATTACTGTTATAAATTACTTTTTAAACTGTTAAACTGCCTTAAGAATACAGAGTTGCGTAAATGAGCACACAACTTTAGCTGCATAATTCCATTCATAAATTAAAATTCCTTAATACCATGATCATCCCTGTGGTGTCCGGATTAATAATATAGCAACAGTCCATCTCCTCCAATGGAGGTCGTAAAAGGCGACCAACGGACCCTAAACCAGAGGGATGGGCAGCAGCGTCCTTTCGGCTGCCCGCCCGCCAATCGTGGTGAGTACTGACAAATTCTCCCCAATATGATGATACCGTTGTGGAAATCTATGGGGGAGGCCTTTGTTCAGTAGTGGACGTTGTATGGCCGATATGATGATATGATATGATGAATGCCATGATTCCAAAGAACTAAGTGTCACTAACTTCAAGGTGTATCAAAAGAATAATATTTGTATTAATAAATCTATATTAAATATAAAACCACATACACCACAACTGAAATTAAATCACGTACAGACTGTTACCGTACGTTACACCTTGTAGAACAAAATATTAGCAAGCATCACAGTATTAACATGTTACGGAGTACATTTATGAGCAAACGCAACAGTTTGCAAGCTAAGTCCCTAATCTTCAGTAGTTTCAAACAAGAATAGCTGATGGAGGTTGAAGCCCAGAACAAACAACTTCCAAGGAAAATAGAATAGATAACCCAACACTTGTAGGCACGTAGATGAATTACGGTCAGTAAACATGAAACTAGAAGTTTCTATGTAAGCTTATGAATAATTTTGCCGGGCACCAAGGACATGGTGAAATTCGAACGAAAGGACCAAAAACCGCATACGTTACAAGCGTTCCGTTTCTGTGCGATAATTTTTAAAGAGGACAAGTGTTTAAGTTACTTGATTGAAGTCACGGATAAGTAATTTCAACTCCGAAAATAAAAAGTATGTAGGCGTACGCAATAATAATTGTTTTGTTAATCATAATGATCTTAGCTCAAGACTACGTGTGGACTGTGGTGCCAGTTTAAGAATATAACACCACTCCATCTCTCCTCGTGGATGGCGTAAAAGGCCACTAAGAGACTCAAACTAGAGGGATGGGCAGCAGCGTCCCTCCTGTGGAACAGTAGCCATACTACGCTTACCAATCCGCCTGCCAAGCGTGGTGAGTACTGTCAAATTTCCTCCAAAATGACGACACAATTATGGAAATCGATGGGGGAGGCCCTTGTTCAGCAGTGGACTACCTTTGGCTGATATGATACTGAATCATTTTAATGCTTTTCTAAATTAGATTACCAAGAGTGCTGATTTACAGGCGACGAAAAGGAAAGCTTCTGTGTGGGAAATAAGTAACAGATCCTAAATGATCGATTGGCAAGCTACAGTGAAACATTATTATACTTACGCACTATTTATTACGTCGTTTTAAGAACTAGACAAAAAGAAAACTATCCACTATCAGGAGCCGCTTTTATGTATGTCCAAATGGAACATGACATTTCATACTTCAATTAAAATGAACTACAGAAAGTAAGTCCTTCGAAACACCTGTAACATATCGTTAGATTGCTAACGGACAGAATCGGTGGTCAATCTCACATACAAACTTTCTCCGCAATCTCTGTATTTATGTACGTAAGGAAAACCGTACGACATTGCCGACGTATTTTTATAGTTTTTATTTTATTTTCATTTTTGAGTAATATTATATGAATATGTAAAGATTGACTAATCTGAGTCCATGTGGTGTCCGGGTTAAGAATGTAGCACCACTCTATCTATTCCGGTGGGTGTCATAAAAGGTGACTAAGGGACTCTAAACCAAAGGGAAGGGCAGCAGCGTCCCTTCTGTGAAACATTTTCCATACTGCGCTCACCAAACAACCCGCCAAGCGTAGTGAGTACTGGCAAACCCCCCAAAATGACGACACAGTTGTGTAAGCCTATGGGGAGGGCTTTGTTCAGCAATGGATATCCTTTGGCGGTTATGATGATGATGATGGTGATGATGATTAATCTGAATACCGGTTAACGTTGCCTTATACATGAAATTGGCAAAATTGTGGAAGATACTCTACAGAAGCCATAACGTAAGAGAAGAAGATGTACACGTAACCCGACATCAATAATAATTTCTATTTTGTCTACCTATAAATATAATAAACTTTAAGTATCGGAACCGAATCATAGCTCCGCAGCTTTTATTGTAATTCCGTTCACTCGATAATAATAAATCATTGATCCCATCACTACTAGCGGTTTGTTTGACTTGCGCCCACGTGCGGACGAGTCCATGATTTATTGGAGTAAATATAGCATCTGTAAATTGCTTAATTTTAATTGTAACGTTGTGGAAATAATAGATTTTATTATTCTGAGTGGGTATCAGAATTATTTTGTATTCGTTTCAGTGTTGCTTTCTTTTCAACCGACTTCAAACAAGGAGAAGGTTCTCAATTCACTTGTTTTTTTATGTTTTTTGCCCCAGAACTCTGTCATTTATAGGGACAATTCTTTTTTTATAATATTGAGAGATTCAGCTGATTTAGCGACACCTAAACTCGTTTATTATGCGTTGTGCCAGTCACTTCTTTCCTACTGCATAGCTTGCTGGGGAGGAGCAGGTAAGACTGCTCTTCTTAAACTAGAAAGAGCTCAGAGAGCAATTCTTAAGGTTATGTTCTCCATACCCTTTAGATTCCCAACCAATCAACTTTACATCGACAGTGAGGTGCTAACTGTTCGGAAACTCTACGTGTTTCAATGCGTCCTAAGGAAGCACTGCTCCCCTCTTATGATCAGTAGTAAGCGTCGTGCAGACGTCATAACACCACTTTTTCACATAGCCAATTCTTGTTTGCCAGCTCCAGAATTTACAATAAAATTAACAAAATTCTGAATTTTCACTCCCTAAATCGACATGAGTGTAAAGTTAAAGTGGCTATTCACACTGGATTATGTTGACACTGAATCTCTTTTGAGCTGATTTAATGGTATATCAGTAAACTCAACAAAAACACGCGCGGACACACACGCATACACATAGGCAAATACACACATGCGCTAACACACAGACCACATGCACCGTCATACACACAAACAAAATTGCGAATTGTCAATTTTATAATTTCATGTCTTATAGAAGTCGCTAGTTAAATGTTTTAATATAATATGAAATATCTGATAATCTGGATTTACATTATTAAATACTTTTGCATGCAACTACCATAATGAAGAAGCACTAAATCTATTTATGATATATAAAAATATGTTATACACTGGCTGTGCCTATAAATAGAAATCCTACTGACCTCCAAGATACAGGTACTTCCTATTTTGGGGGTCAGCAGATCCTAGTTAGCGAGATTTAAAAAATGCCTTGTAAGTATATATAGTTCAAAGTAAGTTTAGAAAATATTGTACGGCTTTTTAAAATAAATTATTATTATAATTTGTGAGGGTACACTTTACTTTTGGACCCATATAAATGAGTAGTTATTTAACCACCTTCAATAAACAAGTTTAATTGATGATATTCCGTGTGGTGTCCGGTTTAAGAATATAGAACCACTCCATCCATGGATGCCGTAAAAGGCGACTAAGTGACTCTAAATCAGAGGGATGGGCAGCACTGCTCCTCTGTAGAACTACAGCCATTCTGAGCTCATCAACCAAGCGTGGTGAGTACTGGCATATTCCCCCCAAAAATACGATAGAATTTTTGATAAGATTTTGATACAATTGGCTGATACGATGATCACGACACTTACTGTGTGAAAAATATTCTTGGGACAACTACTAGTCAATTCATATTATGTATATTTTTATAAAATTGTTGCAGCAAGTTTTGGATATTACATCAGTCAAAATGTCGCAGGAAGAAGTAGCGCTGACCTATATTCCAAGTTAAGAAATGTACGTGACATGAAGTAATTTGTATGGATATGTGATGGATAACTTGTACGTGAGTTTATTCTGTTTACTGGATTTTCTTATTTACTCTACAGAGTTCTATGCGCTCTGTTGGCTAGTACCCAACAGCAATTGTACTGTGAACCATTGGTATGAGTAATAATCTATAGATTATGTTACAAGGAAACGTTGGGCTGACTGTTTTAATTAGTGCTTTTTTCTTCAAACAGTTCAGTATTTTTTGTTGTTGCGGAGTTTGCCATGTGGTGCCGGCTGAGAATACCACCCCATCTTCTCCCGTGGGTGCGTAAAAGTCGACTAAGGGATTAGCCGGAGGAAGGACAGCAGCGTCCTTCGAGTATATTAACAACTTAAACGCAATCGCCAACCCGTCTGCCACGCGTGGCGATTATGGCAAAACCCCCCAATGAGCCAACAACACACCCATACCGGTCGGTGTGGTGATCTTTGGGGGAGGCCTGTGCAGCAGTGGACTTCATTCGGCCGAAATGATGATTGCGGAGTTTGCTATCAATCGCACCAGGCACTTATCGGCCCGTCAATTGGTCTGACGGGCTCCATCTCAGTGCGCCTTGGCCAGCCACACATTCCTCGAGAGATACTGTTCAGTCCTAAATATGAAGTATACTAACTACTACAAGTTTTTTGCATCATCATCAAAGGATATCCTCTGCTGAACTAAGGCCTCCCCCATAAAATTCATATTATGTCATTTTGAGGGGAATTTGCCAGTATTTGCCACAGACAGGTTGGTTGATGACCACTGGTCCCTTAGATTCCCTTAGTCGCCTTTTACGACATCCACGGGAGGAGATGGAGTGAGATGCCAAGTTGATTTTTTATACTTCAGCACTGGCTCTTTTATAGACTACCGTCGGTAAGACGTATGCTTTGAGTGCAGATTCAACCGACTGCTTGACTTTTCTTAAATCTGCTGGATAACTCTGCAATCTAATAAAGTAGTATAAGACCTATATGCTGTAATGAGTTGATTTAGGTTTTAGACGTAATTTTGAGATACATGTAGATCATATCTGCCATACAAGGTCCACTATTGAACAAAGGCCTCCCCCTTAGATTTCTACAACAGTGTCATCATACTGGGAGGAATTTGCCAGTACTCACCACGCTTGGCAGGCGGGTTGGTGAGCACAGAATGGCTACTGTTTCACAGAAATAACGCTGCTGCCCAAACCTCTGGTTAAGAATCCCTTAGTCGCCTTTTATGACCTCCACGGGAAGAGATGTAGTATATATTATATGTATTAGCATATGTATTAGCTCTATATAAATATTGATCTCTCAAAACAGGTAAGCAAGTTGATAAATGTTGATAAACAATACCTAATTGATCCCAGATAGCTCATGAATCAAACGATCACTTAGTTAATTGGCTAGAACTAGTACAATGAAAAGCTCTTAGCCATTCAACAGGTGTAATTAGTTAATTACGTACGAAATATGTTACAGAGCTACGACACAAGTAAATACAGAAGTCCTGCATCTTTTTGGTTTTTACCGAATGATTTCTTTCTTTCTTTCTTTAAAAGAAACGTTGCCCCACACTAGGATTTCTCCTGTGTCATGGGTGCGTTTACAAACACAAACTCCACACACAATACACCCAGACCCGGAACAACTACCATAAACAACAAAATATTCAATCGTACAAGTATTTGTTCCGTGCGGGAATCGAACCCACGACCCAGTGCGCAGCAGCCGACTGTATCAGCCACTGCACCAACCGTGCTGACATTCTCCGATTCTCCATTCACGCCCGTAAAATAGTAGATATCTTGAGCCATATTTTGAATACTGTAACGCTTAAATTCAATTAATAAGAATACTTAGCTGCGTTCCTCGTAGGATATTTATTTATCTTCATCAATATGGATTTAGATATGCGTATATATGGCGTGCACAACCAATTTTTTCTGTTCTAGTCTCTAGTCTGGGGCGTAGAGGTAATAGTAATATAATAATAGCGTAGAGGTAAGGTGATATTCAATATTAACAGTTTGTTTTTAAATACTTCTGTATATTTTCAATGATAAAATATTAATACATCATTTGTTCGACAGTACTACCGCAATGCCAGATATATTTTGGCCGCCAAGCTACTTAGTTTTAAATTTTACACATTACTATTTTTCGGCTCGAACGACACTAGTAATATTTAAAACTTCTCTGTCGCATTAGGTATTAACCTGTAATGATAGATGTAAGTGAGACTGACAAATAAATGAATAAATAAATAGTTTACTAGTGAAATTACTGGGTTCAAGCTACTAAATAACTAATGTCTCGAGGTGACGAGCGTATTTTAGTGCCACACAGGACTGGTCCTGGATACACCGCACAGCACACGCTCGAGGCGTGCCCAGCATGGGCCGCCGAGCGGCGGATCCTGGTCGATCGGATCGGGCAAGATCTCTCTCTGCCAGCAGTAGTGTCGGCTATGTTGTCAGAGCACGAAAACTGGAATGCAGTGGTCTCCTTCTGTGAGAGCATCATGCTCCAGAAGGAGACCGCAGAGCGGGATCGGGAGAGGGCCGATCCCGCTCGAAGAAGAAGGAGACGGCGCCGGGGTAACAACCACCCTGGTGCCTAATTCCGATACGCCTGAAAACCCCTGCCGTTGCTATATGCTATATGCGTGGGTACGCGGGTGCGTAGATTGGGGAATCTGCGTGCCCACACCAAGCGACCCAAGAGAAGACGGTAGCACGCATGTGGTCACGCGCTGCCGTGGGAGCTTTGGGGGATCCTTTACAATCCCCCTTCGGGGGTGACCGCTTTACAGTCACCCTCTCCGAGATGTGCCAATAGGCGTGGCACCAGTGGGCGGCTCTAGTGTGATCATACGAGGACCTGGAGCCTCCCTTAGGTGCCGAAGATGACCGCTCCAGTGGTTTTATCCGGTAGGAGTCCGGCATATCCCTCCGTCCTTCCCCGGGGCGAAGGAAGTTCATGAAGAATTTCCACTGGGCACCAATAAAAAAAAATGGACTGATCCTGGGTAGCATAACAACTGTTATGAACAGTCATTACGTTTACCACCAGGCGAATTACTTGACCATACCGTCACCAAGTAGTATACAAAAATTTTGAAGTAAGTCTTCTGTATCTTTTTTGTATAGTTTGATAGACAAGAACTTTTTCTTTACTGAATGTATTTTTATTCGTATGATTCATATTTTCTTTGGCGTCTTTCAGTCTTGCCTTACTTTACTTACCCCAGCTCGAATAGAATAGAATAATTAATAATTAGGTCCAAACAGACACTATTACTCTTCATATTGAAACAACGGAGGGCATGTCCCAACAAGACAACATCGGAGAAGAAATGCCTCAAGAAACTCAGCGCTGGGTCTTTTTTGGTCAGTTTTCGTTATTTTTTGTCTTTTATAAAAATCTGTTCTTTACAAGGCGTTTAAACAGTTATTTTTACATTGATGAAAAATAAATATAGCAGCTATATAATTAAAATACAGTACAAATGTAGTACTTGAAATATATTCGTTTTCCAGGAAAGCCACATATACAGACAAAAACTAACGCCATACGTCCCCCTATGGCTGACATAGTCTTCAGTTCGTCTTCAATCAGTCTCTGTTGGAGTTGACCGGTTGTTTAATTAGATGCGACTGAAGACAATTTACAGCGCCATTTACTGTAGTTGTAATAGAAACATGATTATTATGGTCTATTTTTATAATTTAGTTGGGTAGGCTTCAGCGGTCGCGCTTTCAGTACCGCTCGGAAGTTTGAGACCGAATAGCAAACGCTGGGAGAGTGCTCTGCGTGACCTGCCGAGAGGCGGATCCGGGTCAATCGGGGACCGGGCAAGAGGTCTCTCTGCCAGCAGTAAGTCTCGGCTATGAGTGCAGCGGTTGTCTTCTCCAAAAGGCAATACGGGCCTGGCCTGGCGCAAAATTATTGAGTGACACTACTGATGTTACGGTTAGTTTCATAAATACTGTTCACACACACATAAGACAATTTAATTATTTATGTAATTAATGTAACTTACTCTATATATTCCATTGAATTTAAAATCTTAAATCTTTTCATAGTAATTTATATGCATTTTTACCATGTTTAATGAACACGCTTTACTAATCAGGTCGTCGCTGAAAACCAGCGCTATTAGTGTTATTCATCATGAAATTAATGGCAATATATTGAGCCGCCCGCTGGTGCCACGCCTATAGGCACATCACGAAAGGGATGACTGTAAGGCGGTCCCCCCCGCTAGCGGATGGGAGGGACTGTAAAAAGGCCGCCCCCCAGGCACTCCTCGGGGGGATTTTGAGGGATCCCCCAAAGTCTCACTATGCACTGCGCTGCGCATACGGTGGCACGTGACCACGTGTGCACCGCCGTCTTCCCGCAGGTCGCAGGTCGCAGGTATGAGCACGCAGACTTACCGATCCACGCACCCGCGACCCCCGAGGCCCCCCACCATATAACAACAACGGGGGACTTAGGCGTGTTGGACCCCGGCATCGGGGCGGTTGTTACCCCGGTGCCGTCTAGTCCTTCTCCGTGCGGGAACGGCCTCTCTCGATCCCGCTCTGCGGTCTCCTTCTACAGCATAACGCATAACGTGAGAAGGAGACCACTGCACTCAAATTTTCATGCTCTGCCAGCATAGCCAACACTACTGCCGGCGGAGAGAAAACTTGCCCGATCCAATCAACCACCATCCGCCGCTCGGCAGCCCACACAGGGCACTCCTCGAGCGTGTGCAGTGCGGTATCCTGGTCGCTTGTGCTAGACTGTGCCCTGACCTCGCATCCTATCCTGTGTAGGTACGCACCGAAACTAGCGGTGAACACTTACGTCAGGGGGTAAGTGATGCGCTCGTTTCTTTTGCGCCAAGCTCCGAAGAACGGCAGGACGGCCTCAACTGCAACCTAAGGCCCTCTTACCACTTCTCAAGTGCGCGCCGCCGGGCCAGCCGTCTCAGCCTATCGAAAGCCACTGGAAAACTTTCTCACCTAACTTATATCATGCCGCGGGTGTCTTAGAAAGCGACTAAGGGATTAACCGAAGGATGGGCAGCAGCGTCTTTCCAGTACATTTACAACTTGACTGCGATCGCCAACCCGCCTGCCAAGTGTAGCGATTATGGCAAAATCAACTATTGATCATACAACATAAACTTAAACTGGTAGTTGTGGTGATCTTTGGGAGACACTGTTGTCTGTCCAGCAGTGGACGATTTTCGGCTGAAATGAAGATGATGATGACGATAGAGTTGACATTTGTTTTGTTTTTAAAAAACGTTGCTCCATACTAGCGTCTCTCCTGTGTCGTGGGTCCGTTTACAGACATGAATTGTACATACAATACACCCAGACCCGGAACAACTACCTGCAGATCATACAAATATTTGCTCCGTGCGGGAATCGAACCCACGACCCGGAGCGCAGCAGCCGACTGTATCAGCCACTGCACCAACCGTGCCATTCGCGTAAATTTCCCAACGTGCGCGGCCGGCGAACTGATTTGCTAAAAACAGCAACAGCACAGCAGAAGTGATACCTGTTATCGCGCAGCCAAGGATCCACCGGTGGCAAAGTCTCAAAAAAATAATATAAGCCAATAAATTAGCGTAAGGCATTCGCCCGCCTGTCGCTACTTGTGGAAGATGCATAGTTACTAGCGCCAGTAGCGATAAAGTAGCCACAAGTGGAACTAAAAAGAATCAACATTTTTAGTTCATTGATTATCCGACAGAGGCGAGGTCTTCGCCTGTTTAGTCGCTATCGGCAAATAGGTAATACCAAATTGACGTTTGACAGCGGCGTTGAAGCAATTTACGCCTGTTTCAAAGCGTCTGCGACTTAGGTAATCAGCCCGCGCGACCCCTACGCCTCTCGTCAGAGCGGCGGCCCTACCTACCCACCTGTACTTTAGTACTAAGTGAACTACCACCAGTAAAGTATTTTAATAAGTTAATACTATTTTCTTTGATTTTCCGAATCGAGAGGAATTCTAAAGGCCTATAACTAACAGGACTTTACGGTGCAAATGCTGCAAGAATTCAAATTAAACGCTATAAACGTTTCACCCAAAATTCTATACTAAAAACAATCAAAACTTAATTTATTTGTTAGAGAACGGATATAAATACAGCGTGGGTTCGGTGAAATTCCACACATTCTTCCTACAATAGAGTATCTCGGATCCTGTATTGTTTTCGCATGTACATCGGCTTTGTATTTCCAAATGATTAGTCATAAAATAACATGGCCATGACACTAGGAAAGAAAATGAATTAATTTATGCGGCAAATATTCGATGCAAAAACATATAAGATATATATCTAAACATTAAATCTACCCACTGTAATAACTAAAAATGTAAAATCTAAACACTGATAAAGTGTTTTTCCTTGTTTTTGGTTGAAAATTCGAAGTTACCAATGGCTATGATCGTAACGTAATACGGGCTTGTTGTCTCAAAATAATTATTGCATCGGTGGGCTTGGTCATGTCATGTCGATGTTATTTTTATCAAACAGAAAGAGTCTGCGGCATACTGTAAATTGAGCCATAACAACCTATCTCTATCTATCTATTTGCCGTGTGGTGCCGGCAACGAATAGCACCAACCCATTTCATCCCGTGGGTGTCGCAAAAGGCGAATAAGGGATTAGCCGGAAGATGGGCAGCAGCGTCCTTCGAATACATTAACAACTCAACTGCGTTCGCCAACCTGGCTGCCAAGCGTGGCGATTATAGCAAAACCCCTCAATGAGCACACAACACACCGATATCGGTCATTGTGGTGATCTTTGAGGGAGGGCTGTGTCCAGCAATGAACTTTATTCAGCCGAAATGATGATGATGAACCTATCTCTGGCAACGCGTGAATGTCTATGGTATTATTTGCATGCACTGACACGCAAGAAGAATATAGCCTCACTCCATCTCTTCCCGTGGATGTCGTAAAAGGCGACTAAGTGACTCTAAACCTGAAGGACGGGCAGCAGCGTCCCTTTAATGAAACTGTATTCTTACTCATTAAACCGCCTGCCAAGAGTGATGAGTACTGGCAAATTCCCCCCAAAGTGACGACAAATTGTGGAAATCTATGGGGCAGCCTTTGTTCAGCCATGGACGTCCTTCGGTTGATTTGATGATGCCGAGTTAAACGAAAAGTTTTCAAACAAATGCTGTGGAGTTATGGACGCTTGACTGGTAAGGGATACCTACTAAGCAACAAAATGCGTTACATCGAGTGTGACCGACGCAAAAAATCAAAGGGATTCCGACGATACTTGAATTTCACAAGCTTGTCGCCTATCCCCCTTTATCTTTCCAGCTCCATATTCGTGTCATTAAAGCTCACAACTAAACATTGGCCTCTTCATAGACTGCTACAATAACCAGTAGCGACTACCACCATCGTCACTATCACGACACGCGTGAAACAATGAATTGTAAAATCCGATGTATATGTAATAGTAAGGACGATTCATTGCAGTCACCATTTCCAAAGCGTGGCGATTTATTTATTTGATAATACTAGCATACAATATAGAAAACTAAAACATTTTATGTTATACTAAGTTGTATAAAAAAATAACACATAATTGCATCCCGCACGCAACTACATGCCTGGCATTTATGACGAAATATTGCTTTATAAATTCTTAGCAAAATTTATATTTTACGCAATAAAGTTTCGGAAAATGAAATATCATTAAGATCGCTAAGCGCTAAAAAGTAAGCATCGTACTTACATTTATTTCGGCTTTCTCGTAAGAAACAGTTGAAGGTAAACGAGCTGATATGATAATGGAAACGCAGAATACAACCACCACAATAGACTTTTTACAAAACAGACAAAAACAACGCTGTCTATGAAATACCGCACATACTTCCCAACAATAGGCAGGTAGAATGCTTACGCATCCCGGTTTTGCTATAGCAACCAGTAATTGGGAACCACTCGTACAATAAAAGCATCGAGGTAGCATACCTTTATCAGAACCTATTGTTGTATCTCCTATTATTAGGAGATTATGAAAGGAATACATGGGAAATAAAAGGTAGTTTTAAATCAGAATATGTTTGGAGGACAGTTAGCTATTCATCGATGCAAACCATCCTTGAGAAGGGTTTTAAATAGCCTTGCTTTTCATGAGCCTACACGATAATATGTGACTGGATTACAACGACAAACGCCGATATTTAAATTAAAACTGCTATTGTATTGTATATACGATCTAATTATAAATTACCGTTTTAGAATTTTTGTCTGTCTGTGTCTGTCTATCTGTCGGTCTGAAAGTTTGTCTCGAATAGGCTCCAATTGTAAGCGTTAGTAAATGATAAAGTAAGGTTCCAAAGCTCAGAACTCGACAGAGACCGCCATTTTTATAATCTTGACTCGATGACTCTAAGAAAAAGAGATAAAGATTTGATGCTAACTCTTGAAACTGTTGAGACAAATTGCTATCATCACAAATCTTATCTGCAATCCAACAATTTCACAAATCTCGTCTGCTTTTCCCGTTCGAAACAGAAAAATCAAAACAAACTTAATAAACCAACAGGATATTATAACCAATAGCATTGTGTTACCTGTTTTACTTCTAGGAAACAGACCCATCACCTCTAAATAAATACTAGACTATAAACAACAGGATAACAAAGATATCTGTCAACCGATAAGCAGTTATCTGAAGTAAAAAGAAGACAAGTAGTATATGATTCTTAGAAACTCAATTTAAACAATGTAGGCATAGTTGTCCCTAGCTAGATTGTCAAGAATTAACACTTAATAAAATCAGTCATAGTTATTAACTTATTATAACCGTAGATAAAGTGGCGTGTCGTCAATATACTAGCTCAGACAACATGAGAATTAAGTACCGACAATTAGTCATACTAAGCCCGAACCGCAGTAAAGCGATACCAGGATTTGAGTGTTTCCTTAAAAGGTTGGATAAAATGCTTCAACCACAAGATGACATTGAGAAATGAGCAAAAGTTACAGAAACGACCGCTTCTATATATCATCTTTTGATGAATTTCAAACAACCCTCTGTCCAAAATGAGAAGCGCAACAATCAATAACCACGAACAACTAAGTTTAAGAAAAGATGACGTAAACGCGACGTTACATTTGAAAGCGCCAAACTCATTTATTACACACGTACCTAACTCAATTTTGAGTAATATTGAAAAGTTTGCAAACTTAAAGAAGCCAAGTTCAAAACTAAGATACTAGAAACTGATTGAAATTGTGATAATACTTTGAGAGAGAGTAAAATTTTCAATTGGGGTGTGTGTGAAGTTTGAAAAGATTGTAATTTCTTTTCAGCATCGTCATGTGAAACTACATAGATTGGTCACCACAATTATTTAATCTTATAGTCAGAGAAGAAACCTATTTTTGTTACTACAGCAACATACTTGTTTGGTGGTTGATAAATTATTTACTGGGCGTAACTGATTAAAAATCTAATGTGTCGAGGTGACAAGAGCAGTGTGGTGCCACGCAGTACGACCCCTGAGTACTATTACAATTGTTATACTACTACCAGGCGAATGACTTGAACTTCTCGCTGGATTGTATAAAAAACTAAAATCCTACTTTCCCATCATTATCTCGGCCGAATGAAGTCCACTGCTGGACACAGGCCTCACCCAAAGATCACCACAACGACCGATATGGGTGTGCGGGTTTTGCCATAATCACCACGCTTGGCAGGCGGGTTGGCGATCGCAGTTGAGTTGGTAATACATTCGAAGGACGCTGCTGCCCATCCTTCGGCTAATCCCTTAGTCGCCTTTTACGACACCCACAGGATGAGATGGGTTGGTGCTATTCGAAGCCGGCAACACACGGCATTGATTAGCTTATATTATATTATTAGCGGGTATTACGAGTCAATAACTCTATATTTGTATCGTCATTAACAATAACATTTGGGTTGTCTACATTTATTCTGTGTGGTTCTTGGCAAATAATATACCAACCCTCACTATCCATGGTGTCGTAAAATTCAATTTAGGGTTGATATCAATCCCCTCCCGAGTACAACATAATTAAGTTAACAACATAGTGCGGTCACAAATCCGCCTGCCAAGCGTGGTTATTATAGGAATTTCCCTCCTGACGGCTCATTGTATTGGGACGTCTACGGGCTGATGTGTATCCACATTAAGAAATTTATCGTATTGTTAATGTTATAAAAAACAAATATCTATCATTAATTTACTTTATTCGATATGATTGGTAACTAATAGTGAATAAAAAGACTTTTACACTAGCGATAAAAAAATCTGCAATCATCCTATTTTAAAACGTTCAAAACGATATTATTTCGCGACGAGTTGTTCTAGCGTAGAATAACTGCGTTGAATGGCAGTCATCCACCGGGATCGTATTTAGTGACCGTATGATATTATGGGTAAGCCTTGTGAAAGTCAGGTATTTAAGAATATACCTTTACATTTTAAGCTTTTTATATTGAGTGCAATCGATTCGCTATAGTTTCTTATTTATGTTGTTAATTCTCGTAAAGAGTTTTTCTAATCTTATCAGCCAAAGAAGATCCACTGCTGAACGAAGGCCTCTTCCGTAGATTACCACAATTGTGTTATCATTTTGAGGGCATGCCAAAACAAATCAAAGCTCTGTAACCCTCTTAATAACAGAGTTCAATTCTGCGTATTTTTTTATTGTTAGATTTTTTGTCATCATTTTGCGAATGAAGTCAACTTCTGGACATAGACCTCCCTCAAAGTTCACTACAACGACCGATATGGGTGTGAAGTGTGCTCATTGGCGGATTTTGCCATAATCGCCACGCTTGGCAGGCGGATTGGTGATCGCAGTTGAGTTGTTAATGTACTCGAAGGACGCTGCTGCCCGTCCTCCGGCTAATCCCTTAGTCGACTTTTACGACACCCACCGAAGGAAATGGAGTGGTGGTATTCTGAGCCGGCACTACACAGCTGTGATTCTTTGTATAGATCATAAACTAACATGTCGAAAACATATTTCAAGTGTAAAGTCCACTTTAACTACTAGTACTACTTTAACACTATCAGTCTTATTACAAAAATCTTGTTAGACTCAGGTTTAAACCAGAACTATGAAGTCTGGACTTAGTACGGAACTAACGTTAGTACCGTGGTTTAAACCCGTCCGTATTACAAATATCAAAATAAGTCAGGACTAGATAGTACCTGACTTTAGTTCTGGCTTAAATTATTTCCACAGATCATACACGGAATTCCTTGGAAACATTCATTCAATCAGATAGCATTCGGATACATTACGTTCCGTTTACCCAAATGCTGAATATTTCTGTAATTTTTTTATATTAATGGTATTGATATTTTAACATATATAATAGGGTATTTAATGACGATAACTATTAGAAACGAATGGTTGTTCTTGTTTCAATAAATGCCATTTATTTTCTTTCTGAGTAATACTTTTATGATATTTATTTCATGTCCGAAATATGTACTTTCAAACAACACTAATGCGTAACGGAATGTCTATATCGCGCGGAAATCTTTAAACATAGGTAAAACTATTCTGAGATTTGGACGTTTCTTCGTACTTATTATTGATAAGAAGTTAGGGAATAATATTAATAAAATAGAACAACAGAAAAAAACGAAGAAGTGAAAACTGGAATTCTGAAGAAAAAGTTTGTACTTGCCTACAATTATTGTAATTATGGCACATTACTATCTTTAGGACGACGCAACTTTAAACTATTTCAGGAAATATTACAATACAACATACAAAAATAAACCAAATCTAACCTCAAAACAATGAATTTGACGTATATTTGTGACTTAGACCAAAGGTTTTAGAGTTAAACTAGGTCCCCATCAGGTTTATCTTTAGTACCATAGATAGTCCAAGACTAAGAGTTAAACCACTTTTTGTAATAAGAAATTTGATTAAACCACACTTTTAGTCCGAGACTATCGATAAACCATGTTTTGTAATAAGACGGTATTAGTTTAACTTTACGCTCGACGGTTTAGCGCTAAGTACCCATTATATTTCTGAATATTTCATAAGTACTAGTACTTAGTACGGCACTTCCAAGGGACCATTTATTGGAAACCTGGAACGCATAATGAGAATAGCATACGAGTAGAACCCAACCCTTGAGCCGATAAATTCCAATGCATAGTACCTAATGACAGGGGGACTAAAAGGGCTGTTTGTGGTATTTTAAAGATATTGCGAAACCATTGGCTTGAAGGTTCTCGGGTTATAATTTGAAATTAATATTCAGATAATGTTGGCGTCTTGTATTATATTTTTTCTTTATTTTAATTATTGAATCTTATTTAAATGTGGAAACAACAATCGTTTTATTTTTTGTAATTAATATTCAGATAATGTTTCCGTCTTGGTATTATTACTTTTCTTTATCGTAATAATTGTATCTTATTTCAATGTGGAAAGAACCATCCGTTTTCTGTTTGTCATGAGAAAAATATAAAGCGGTTTTACGATAGTACAAAAGAAATAATAAATATAAATTAAAACGCGAAAATCTGGCAGTAGGCCGAAAAAACTGAGATAAAAAAGGCTGGAGTGAAGTTGAAATGTTTTACACTGGTTTAATTTGTAGATAAAGTCCACTTGCTGACATTCATTTAGCTTGTTGTTACAAAGGGCGATGAAATCACTCGGCATTTTCCATAACAAATAACGCCAACGCATCTTAAGTACAGTCGGCATTCATTCAAAAATATATATGAAGACAATGTTCTTGAAATGTTTGAATTTATACGTGGAATACAGTGAACCACAGTGTTTTTTGTAGTTACTATCTAGTCATAGTACAAAAAACATACAGAATTAGTTATTATATCAGCCATATTTGTGTGGGGAACTCCTCATGGACTTCCTCCGCCTTGAGAAGGGCCTCTTACTGGCTAAAACTCCACGTCCTTCCACTTACCTCTGGCTAGAGGTGAGGTGCCCGCTTTGTCAGCATTAGATCGCACTTACGGCAGGTATCATCATCAACATTTCAGCCGTAAAAACGTCCACTGCTGGACAGAAGCCCCCTAAAAGATTGCCACAACGACCGGTATGGGTTTGTGTTGAGTGCTCATTGGGGGATATTGGCATAACCGCTACGTTTGGCAGAGGGTTGGCGATCGCAGTTGAGTTATTACGTTAAGACTCTGCTGCCCATCCACCGGCTAATCCCATAATCGCCTTATAGGGATTAAATGGGGTGGTGGTATTCTTAGCCGGCACGGCTTCGGGCAGGTATAGTTATAATATCAGCATGTAAATAAGAAACCGTGTAGCTCCGGTCACGAATAGGGCTACGCCATCTCATTCCGTGGGTGTCGTAGAAGACGACTAAGGGAGTTTGGAACCCCGTGCGTACCATTAAGCACTTTGGGTATCCCGCATGTGTGGGTAAACCGCAACACTAGTATACCCAAGAATGGTTGGTGTAAAACCCTTTTGCCAAAACCTTTGCAATATTGCGCCGACCTCAAGTAACTTGGGGCAGGGCAGGAAGAAAAAGAAGATCAGCCTGTAAAGACCAACTGCACAGCAAAGACTGAGGTCTTTGTTATTTCTCCGTGTCTTGTACACCACGGTTACTCACTGCGCGTTGGCGATTTCAGACCATTAATATCCAGGATTTCTCACGATATT
This sequence comes from Diloba caeruleocephala, assembly GCA_947459985.1. Classification (NCBI taxonomy): domain Eukaryota; kingdom Metazoa; phylum Arthropoda; class Insecta; order Lepidoptera; family Noctuidae; genus Diloba; species Diloba caeruleocephala. The sequence continues at coordinate 7,697,949 of OX381617.1, read as the reverse complement.
TTCCTTCACCTAAAGTCAGAGCTAGATTTACTAAGAAAGTACATATGTCTTTGAAAAAGTTATACGTAAGTTTTGTTGATGCGAGAACTTTCGTTGACCAGTGTTACCTGTGCGTTAATAATTCTCAATTTCTGCTTGTGTATTACAGAAGCAATAGTGTGTTTATTATTGTGTGTATGAATGTCACGTATTCCACTTTGTTTTCACATACATTGTTAAAATGTAATATCACTTTTTTCAAGAAACTCCATAGGCACCTATGGAGGTTCTTGCCGGCTCTTCTCCATAAAATCGGCTTTTCCGATCCGTGCACATTAACTGTTTAAGACTTTGTTTTGACTTTTACTGACTTAAGTGCCTATTAGGGCCTATATGAAATAAAAACTGAGTTCGAGTTACATATGCTTTGAATGCTGTGTGGTGCTGGCTACGAGTAGCACCAACCCATCTCATCCCTTAGGTGTCGTAAAAGGCGACTATGGGATTAGCCGGAGGATGGGCAGCACCGTCCTTCGAGTACATCAAAAACTCGACTGCGATCGCCAACCTGCCTCCCTACCGTGGTGATTATGGCAAAACCCCCCAGTTGTCACGAGCACACAACACACCCATATCGGTCGTTGTAGTGATCTTTGGGGGAGGCCTGTGTCCAGTGGACTTTTTTTGCCCGAAATGATACTTTGAACAGGTTTGGAACCCGCAACCCTCTGTTTAAGAATCGAGTCCGTAAACCTCCGGGCCACGACTTTCGACTACAATTAGTTGCCAGATAAGTAATTATAATAACATTACTTGAAACCCCAAATCATCGGTTTTCTCGGGCGTATTTTTTCAATATATTTTTAAGACGCCGTCAAGTTATTTAGCAGACATTAATATGATTGGTAAGTTAGGTTGAAAATACAAAAAGAAATCTTCCCGCGAGTGCTTTCCATTCCAGGCTTCGAAAGCCTACGACGAGACGGCGCCAGTGGCTATGAGCATCTAATAGATATAGAGATTGCTTTGTTATTGGAATTGCAATTGCTGTGGTCATGGAATTAAATTATTTGAATATTATGTTAATACATATTTCTTCGGTCGTTCAATTTGGTATATGTGACTACGTTTCATACATATGAATATTTGTGTTTAACATTATTGCCAAACAGAAAATTGGATTTTGATGCTATAAATGGGCCTGAAAGAGATATAATATTTTATGATAATTTTAATTATATTTAACCAACAGGCTACTACCTAGGCATTATCATCGTCATATCAGCCGACGTCCACTGCTGAACAAAGGTCTCCCCCACTAATTTCCATAACGACCGATTACTTACAGACTAGCTTTAACAGGCCATCTGTCCATCTCTTTGAAGGCCGTCGCGTTTACCGGTGCGTGGTCTTCACTCTAACCCGTTCTGCCCTAACAGCCATAATTACGAGCTATGCCCGCCCCTTGCCGCTTCAGCTTTCTAATCCTTTGAACAGTGTCGACAACTTTAGTTCTTCTTCGGACTTCCTTATCTCGAATCTATCCTGGAGACCAGAGGTGCAATTCTCTAAGCTCAAACATCCATACATCCTTGAATACAGAAATGAAATAACGGTGAAAAACCAATTTGGTATAAGCAAAGACTGTGTGGTGCCGGCTCAGAATGCCACCACCCCATTCCATCACGTGGGTGGCGTAAAAGTCGACTAGGGATTAACCGGAGGATGGGCAGCAGCGTCCTTCGAACACATTACCAACTCAACTGCGATCGCCAACCCGTCTGCCAAGCGTGGCGATTATGGCAAGACCCCCCAATGAGCACACAACACACCCATTTCGGTCGTTGTGGTGATCTTTGGGGGAGGCCTGTGTCCAGCAGTGGACTTCATTCGGCCGAAATGATGAAGATGATGAAAGACTTGGTTGAAGCTATTCAAGGACACGTTGCAGACGGTGAGCCATGGGGACCAATCTTAGCGAATACCGAATTGGTTTCTCACCGTTATTTCATTTCTGTATTCAAGGATGTATGGATGTTCGAGCTTAGAGAATTACACCCCAGCTTCTTAGCATAGTATAAGACCTCGAACAATTATTAATGCATATTAATTTTAATTGTATTTTAAATCCGCATTAGGCTAAGAATAAGACCGGATTATTTTTGTATGCGAGGCTGATATGAGTAGATAAAGCATATAGCTACAGAATATAATATTACCAACATATTAAACCATTTACGATTTTATCACGGTCTTATTTTAGTAATCTCAAGATTACACGATTGATTGAAATGATTATATCATTTCGATGATTATCGCGTTGAAAATTGTTGCTTAAATTTCCAGACTGCAACGACTAGTATTTGTTATCTATATCCATAAAAGCGATATATGCCTTTATCACTCACTCACACGTCATATTATATATCTGGAGCTATAAACGAATATTAAACTTCAAACTTTGCTTTGCGTCCAAAGCGGGAATTAGTTTCGCACCTCCAGCAATAGGTAGGTAGAAAGTACACCGTGAGGCTTTAGCCGGTACGGGCCCGGCACGTCCCACCCTTCTTCGTCCGGGCAGAGGAAGTCTATAAGGATTTCCCCACGCACTTTCTCATGTATAGCCAACGATCCAACATATCACACAACACTACATTTTTACTACCCAACAACAGATCGACAGAAGCAGGTTACCCGGTGAGCGTACTGTGTAAGAGAAAGGGTACTTTTAGGTTAGAAACAAGTGTATCTCCCGTTTGCAAAGAAATGGGCATCGCTCAACTTATTGCCATTAATGTTATGATAGCACCAACAGCGCTGGTAAGTGACGACTGGTGACATGTGGCGGCGGCTCCCGCGGTGAGATAATTAAAGAAGTAAAAAAAAAGTCTTAGATCTTCACATTATAATAAAAAAAGCAAAACAAATTACTGTAAATAAATATATGATTTAAAATTCGATGCAAGATGTAATTCTATTAAAATACAAAGTTTTTTTTTTTTTGTGTATACTTAATGTAAACAGTGTTTAGTGAAACCGAACGTAACATTATTAGTGTCACTCGAAAATTTGACGCTATGGCGGCCATATTGTTGTTACGTAATGTTAATGTTAATCAACAAATATTAGATATAAATAGGATTGCTTTCCAATTACCGGCATGGTCGGCACAGTCACTAAGCGATTGGATTTCTTCTGTATAAGTCGTGGGTCCGATTGGAATGTATTTGTGTAAAATGTACCCTATTCCACGCAGACGGGGTCACGGACGTATCTAGTTTATAAGCAACGAACATCAAGATGGTCGTTTGGCTATAGACAAGAAAAAAATTACAAAATTATTGACATTGAAATAACATAACATAGCCGCTGGCAGAATCAACTAACCCGATATTGGTTTCCAAAATTAAATAAACAAATCTCAGATATTTATTTTTACTTCATGGAGATTCTTTCGCTGGAAATAATTTACGAGCCCTCGTTCAGCCTAGCAATAATAAAATAAATTATGAGTAGTAAGATATATTAACTGATCTACGAATAAATACCAGGAATTGGCAGCGAGAAGAGACGAACGCAATATTTTTTCGGAGCAGAAAAAGATCCATTATCATCATCATTTCAGCCGAATAAAGTTGGACTGCTGGACATAGGCCTCCCCCAAAGATCGGCTCCACGACCGGTCAGGGTATGTTATGTGCTCATAGGGGGTTGTGACATAATCGCAAAGTTTGGCAAGCGGGTTGGCGATCGCAATAGAGTTTTTAATGTACTCGAAGGATGAGATGGGTTGGTGCTATTCGTAGCCGGCACCAGACGGCACAAAAAAAGGTCCATATATTCAAGATTTAAAAAATCATTCGTTCATGCTAATAATATAGTAACTTTTACCTGCGACTTTATCCACGACGAAACTTATTATACCGTAATTCATTACATCCGCCAAAAACCGTCTACTGCTGAACAGGCCTCCCCATAGGTTTCCACAACTGTGTCAACATTTTGGGAGGAATTTGCCAATACTTACACCCTTGGTAGGCGGCGGGTTGGTGAGCGTAGTATGGCTACTGTTCTACAGAAGGGACGCTGCTGCCCATCTCTCTGGTTTAGAATCTTATTCGCCGTTTATTTTCTTAATTAATCCGCACACCAAACAGTTCAGTTTTCTGTGCTTCAATTTAATTCATTCATTAATGTAATTATGCAAATAACTAAAAATAATCAACTTTATAGCCCATATTAATCGAGATTTATCGGAGCAGTCGTAAACATTTACGGGAAACGATGATATAAAATACAAAAATTATCTGTAATTGGAATAATTGTACTAAATTCGAGACGTGACGTAGGTGAAACTCAGACTCGGCTGAAACTTCGCAACGTATTTTTCTCAACAATACCGCAGGGCCTCAAAGCGAAAGTCCAACAACCAACAGTTAACCATTGCGTGTTATCAGCGATGCGTGGTTACTCACTATGGCCCTCGTAAAAAAGCCCAACGTGCCAACGAGCGATGGAGAGAGCTGTGCTTGGTATACGAGACGTGATCATATCAAGTTTGAGGAGATCCGTACAAGGACTAAAGTTTCCAAAATAACTGAAATAAGTGAAATGGAAACGCAGTATGGCACGACCTCCAACGAAATGGAAATGGGGGAGGCTTCTGTCCAGCAGTGGACGTTTTTAGGCTGAAATAAATGATGAGACAAATCCTTAATCCCAAATCCAAAGATTTCGGATTAGATTGATTATTAATTTCGGCCGTAAGAGAGCAATAACCGTTCACCCCAAACCATACTTTATGATCTTGTGGGTTTCTTTATTTTAAGAGTGTGCTCAATTTATAAGATTGTATAAATTATATTCTTGAAGGGATGTATTTAATATTTTTTTATCTTTTCATACTTTCAACTTAAGTATATGTGGACACCTAAGTTTATTTACTTCCTTTTTCTGAAAATAGTAGATGATAAAGAAAAATATCTGAAAGTCAGGCTATCTGCTTAACCGCGAGCTTTCTGTATAACTAGCCTACGCAGTTATTATTATATAATTATTTTATAACAATAAGAACAATGTCATAAACATATTAAAATGTCACGAATTAAGCATTAGGATGTCACCAAAAATAATTAGACATTAAAATGTCATATGTCAATTTAAATGTCAAAAGTCAATAACACAACCATGCAAATAATAGAATATTACGAATGAAAGATCAGAGATAAGTAGTTTAGATTAAAGATAAGTGTATGTGAGATTAGAGGTAAGTATGTTAAATTAGAGATAAATATGTTAGATTAGAGCAAGCCATAAAATATGCGGTTTAGAATAATATTAAAGCGTTGTGAATATATTGATTAAATATTACATCACCGTCATCACTGTATTCTCCGAGGGGCGTGTATAATTAGAGGTGAGCGTATGTACATTAGCCGTGTGGTGCCGGCTCAGAATACCACCAGCCCATCTCCTCCCGTGGGAGTCGTAAAAGTCGGCTAAGGGATTAGCCGGAGAATGGGCAGCAGCGTCCTTCGAGTACATTAACAACTCAACTGCGATCGCCAACCCGTCTGCCAAGCGTGGCGATTATGCCAAAACCCCCCAATGTGCCCACAACACACCCATATCGGTCGTCGTGGTGATCTTTGCGGGAGGCCTGTGTCCAACAGTGGACTTCATTCGTCCAAAATGATGTATGTACATTTACGGGGCGCAGGTCGAATCTCCGGGCTGCCACGCAAAGAATTTTTGTAAAAGAAAATCCCCTTAACAATTATCTTGAACATAGGACCAGACGCTCGACAACCTTGCTAGCGATAACTAGACGAATGAGGCAGTATGTAACAAATCTGTTTAAACGAAATTCTATTTCCACAGAATTCTCGTTAAGTGAGCCGTTAATTTGAAACCAAATTAATTGAAGAAATCTGGTCCCTCCTCTTTCCAATTAACGATTATCTTACTTTAACACCCTTGCCCTTGAACGGCTGTCTTCCGTCTTCATTGATCAACTTTTTGAACAAAGTTAATTTCTCCCTTTAGTTACCGCTGAGATAATTACAGCCCAAAAAAGACAATGTTGGCGCAAAAGACATAATGAACTCAATAGACACAGAAAGGATTTTCTTAAAAGAATTCGACAAAAATGCTGCTATTATCAAAATTATTTTTAGTAGGATACTATACGACGAACGCGGAAATAAAGTTTTGGTTGGCCATTCTTCAGTTTAGAATAGGGATGCCGATAAAGTTACAACGCCGACCAGGACATTTGGGATCGGTATACCATTACGTCGGCACGGTTGGCGCTGTGGCTAAGTGATTGGATTTCTGCGCTACGTGTCGCAGGTTCGATCCCCGCACGGAGCAACTATTTGTGTGATCTACAGATAGTTGTTTCGGGTGTGGGTGTTTGTATATGTGAGTTGTATGTTTGTAAACTGTACCGTCGATACAGGAGTAATCATAGAGTGGGACAACGTTTCAAAAAATTACATTGATCAAAATCTGTTAACTTTAATCAAGAAAGTAGTTAAATCAGGAGCTTTTATATTTAGTACTTACGTTAGGAACGCTTACAAATTTTTTTGTTCGTAAATAGTTAATGAATTGTATTGTTACTATAGATTTATTATAAGTACAATAAACTGCAGATGTCCTTGTGGTGCCAGCTAAGAATAGCACCAACTTATCTCATCCTGTGGGTGTCATAAAATCCGATTAAGGGATTAATCGGAGGATGGGCAGCAGCGTCCTTCGAGTACAATTACAACTTAACTGCGATCACCAACCTGCCTGCCTAGCGATTATGGCAAAACCGCCCAATGACCACACAACACAATCCCAAAAGGGTGGTTGTGGCGATCTTTCTCTTTAAAAAACGTTGCCACACACTAGGATTTCTCCTGTGTCGTGGGCTCGTTTACAGACATAAACTCCAAACACAATACACATATATCATACAAATATTTGTTCCGTGTAGGAATCGAACCCACGACCCGGGGCGCAGAAGCCGATCGTATCAGCCACTGCACCTACCATGCCGTCAAATTTTGGGAGAGGCCTATGTCCAGCAGTGATGAAGTGAAGTGAAGTGAAATTGCGGAAAATCAACAATTCTGTTTATTGTTAAAGTCAACATCCTTACTTTCTTAGCGTTAAACCTCGTCCTCGGTGCCACTATTCTTTGCCCATTCAGGTATTCTGAAGTTCTGTTTTTTTTAAGTAGCTCCTCTTTGCCTTATCGGAATAATACAATTCTATACATGTAATTTTATAATTCGTTGACTTTGTTCCGGTCCCGCGTACGAATCTTGCATGCCTACCTAACTATCATTTATAAACCGGGACAAGTGACTTACTCACCGGGACACGGGGCCACAACGCTTCAAACCGGGACACGGGACGTTGTACCGGAGCTTATGGTAGCCCTAGTTTATAGGCACATCAGTGCTATCACGAGCTTTCACGACGCAACAGAAGTCGTTTTTACGACAACAATTTGTGAGAATATTGCCGCAAATCTTATCGGATTAATTCCCCATATCAGTATTATTTAGGAGGTTGATTTCTCCCGTGATTACAGCGGTGTGCATGTGGTTACGTACCGCTGTGTGCGCAGCACAGCGCATAGCGAGGCTTCGGGGGATTTTTTTACAATCCCCCCGAGAGATGCCTGGGCCCGGGGTGGCCCCTTTACAGTCGCCTTCCCTCAGCTAGAGGGGATGGCCGCTTTACAGTCATCCCCTCCGAGATGTGCCTAAAGGCGTGGCACCAATGGGTGGCTCTAGATGGAGATTATTCGAGTTCCTGGAGCCTCCCTTCGGTGCCGAAGATGACCACTCCGGTGGGTTTAGCCGGTAGGAGTCCGGCATACCCCTTCGCCCTTTCCCGGGGCGAAGGAAGTACACGAAGTATTTCCACCGGATGAATAAAAAAAAAGGAGGTTGATTTCTATTGTCTTTCAAACACTGAAAGATTCATAACGAATAGCCAATCAGGCAACCGCCCTAAGCGGGCCTAAGCCTAATGAGGGAACGTCCAATTACAAATAGTAATCTTAACCTTACCTTTATAAAAGGATGAGGGTGGTATCTCAATCATCCCTTTCATAGAATCGGGTAAACAACCGAGGATGTTCGGGCTTATTTAAATCGGACTAAAAAAACATCTGCAGGAAATAAGGTCTTCGAATTTACATAATCCTATATTATATCTCCTTGTTTAAAAAGCGGTATTAAGTGGTTTGTTTCCCGATTTTTTTACCTTCCACGGCCCGTAATACCTGAAAAAAATATGTCGTTTCACACAAAGAGGAAGCGAGTGCTTTCATTTAAAGTTGGTCCACATTTTTTAAACGGATGGCCAGGCGGGTTTTGCGGCCCATCTAATGCAAAGCGGTTAAGGCAAACTTTTCACATTTCGCCATGGTAAGGAATTAAATGATTACACTGTTTTCGGTCCGATTTTATAGGCACTGCTTCTGGCCTGGGAGAAGGAAAAACTATTTGTTGTTTTATTTCTCTTATAGGCAGATTGTTTTGCTTCTGGGTCAAAAAAAAAACCTGCGGCATTCTCAAAAGGTGTCTGAAGGGCTAGAGGGTGGGCCGTACGCTATAAAACAAAATACAGTGATCACCCATCCAGCTAGACAGTATTTCTTAGTATAGTAAAGTGACCGCACGGCCCATAACTTTTAATGAACGAATGTAATGAAATTCTGTTTTATTATAATGTGTAATACTCGCGAAAACATAAGACATTACTATAGTGAACCTTTTTTTATTTTTTATTTAAATAAGACGTTGCCCCACACTAGGGTTTCTCCTGTGTCGTGGGTGCGTTAACAGACATAAATTCCACACACAATACACACAGTTGCTATCATTTACCACGGATTTACTGTATAATTACAAAGAATATATACGCTTTTACGAATACGCTGAATATATTAAATCAAAGGCAATCAAACACTCAACATAACCACACGTAAGTAGTGTTTAAACTTTAGACATTACTGAGGCTAAATAACTTCACGTCTCGACGTGACGAGCGCAGTGTGTTGCCATGCAGGACTGGTCTTGGATAGCATTACAATTGTTATAGCATGACGCTTACCACCAGGCGAATGACTTGCTTAACTCATCACCAAGTAGAATAAAATAAAAAAATATTTAAAAGTATTGCTAGTGGTTGAACGGTATGACGGCACGGTTGGTGCAGTGGCTGATGCAGTCGGCTGCTGCGCTCCAGGACGTGGGTTCGATTCCCGCACGGAACAAATATTTGTATGATCTGCAGGTAGTTGTTCCGGGTCTGGGTGTATTGTATGTGGAATTCATGTCTGTAAATGCACCCACGACACAGGAGAAATACTAGTGTGGGGCATATTAAAAAAAAAAACTCATGCCTTCCATACAGGAGTGAATTCGAGTTCTGAGTTCGAACCCAGCCCGCACCTCTGACTTTTCGGATTCATTTGCGAATCAGAATTTGATTATTAACACTTGCTTTAACGGTGAAGGAAAACACCGTGAGGAAACCTGCACACATGAGAGGGCTCCAAAATGTTCTCAATGGTGTTTGTAGTCCGCCAACCCGCACTAGGCCAGCGTGGTGGACTAAGGCTTCACCTTTCTCAATGTGAGTAAAGGCCCGTGCCCAGCAGTGGGACAGTAATGGGCTGGTGATGATATGATGATATTGCGCGTATCGTTACAACATCATTATCACATTAGCGAGCGAGCATCTACTTTTCAACATATTGCTTGCACAAATATTGTTCAATGGACCATAGCATTACCCGCCTTCATCATTCCACGAACGTTGAGAAGTCTTGAAGTACATAACAATCAAGAACAAGTGAACCTTGAGGATTACGAACGAGAATCGCTATAAGGAGCGAAATTCAAGTGGTTTGTGGTGCGGGTGCTACTCCAAACTCAACAACTCGAGATTTTATTTTTATTTCTCTGATCGCTCAATTCAAGTTATTCAGTATAAAACTGGTAACGATATATCTCGCCAATGGTAATTAGAAACGTACTCCCAAGCGTATTTTGAATCACCTAACGATATATTTCATTTTCAATTTAATTAAACTAGATAGTATCGCCTGCGATCAAAATTTGAGCAATATAATTAATTGTACTTTATTTGTATGCAAATTTTGAATTCTTCCCTTGGCGCTATGAGGAAAAGAGTGGGAAAGAGGAAGCTTAAGTGAATTAATGACAAAAGTAAACATGAAATTCCTTAGAAGTTTAAACGTAATGGGGATAGTTCATTTTTCAAAACCCGTTCTGATTAAAAAACGTTTCGACGAATAGAGGTGCTATTAATGTTTATCTGGTCAGAATATAAAAACAAGTTTTAGATTTGTCATACTTTTGGAGAAATACGTTTTACTTCACCTTCAATGACGTCATCAGAGGAATTATGATGATGTGGCGTAGATCAGTCTACGGGATGTGGCATAGCAAAATGAAAAAAAACTTTTAGAGTTGTCAGTCAAGCACTAGTTTCAGTGACAAATACATAACCTCCTTAAAAATGTATCACTAATTGTGGTTTGGGAAAACAAACAACAACAGCGCAGAGTCGATAGCGTACATAGAGTATTACACATATTTCAAATCAACTTTCTGTTTAAAATAATCATTTCTATCTATTCCATATTTTCTATATTTTTTTAATTTTAGGAACGGAGTTCCTTATCGCACGTAATGGTTCTGATTTGTTAGTGGGCTGAGGGACTGGACTAGGCCCAAAAAAAGTGTAACAATGAAAAACGACACTAAAAGCCTACATGTTTTTGCAGTGATTTTTGGAAACTACACCTTTTTTCAATCGATTGAAATAAAAAATTATTATATAAAATTATAATTATTTTTTCAATACCATTGTTTTATTAATATAAATAATCATTTTTGCGTGATAAACTTTATTCCCAATTATTCACATTTTATGATTTTCATAGTAGTGTCTTAGGTTTTCGCGATTATTATTCATTATAATAAAACAAGTGTCTCTCTCGCCTGTCACCTTAGTCATCCTGCGACCACGAATGCTGCAAAGCATTCGAAACGTCAGGAAAAACAAAGATCTATAATATACGCGATATAATCCGTTTAAAATTTTCTTATAATTTTATGATTCGTTTAATTATTTTATACTGACTCTTTACTTTTGTTTAATAATTACTTTGTACAATCACAAAAAAGATCAAACGAAAGGAACTCCGTTCCAACCGGGTGTACATAAGACACTTCTCTAAATTTTTTTTGTTACCGTTACGTAACCTTCAGTGGCAAAGGTACTGTACCTTTAGAATTGTATCATTTGATTACCCTCATTTTATAATTAATACTAAAACAGGCACCGAAAGTTTCGACGTTCACGTATTAATATAATTCAATATAGTATGAATACATGAATCGTTAAATACAAGCAGATCCATTAAATCTGTCGTAATAGTAGATGTAAAGCAATGTTCACATTACCAATACTTTTACACGTGGTAGTATTAATAAACACATTACTACCAAAACTCAATTCATTGATAACTTGCCCCGCTGCCCTACATGAGGCTAATGTACCACATATATCTACTTATTTTAAAGAACACACACATACATACATTAACCTAAATAAATATCGTAATATTGTGTGAAACGGATCCGCGCGTAGATATTTTTATATCCATTCAGTGATTCAGTTCGTACAAACATTTCTGTCTGTTTGTATTTTACATTGTTTTCAGGGTACCGTACCTCATCTGTAAAACCGGAACCCTTATAGGATCACTTTGTTGTATTCAGGAATACAACAAATATATAGCTAGGTATGTAGCTCCGCTATCAAACTGAATGTATGTCAAAAAATGTGGTAGGCAAATGAGGCCACTGACCGCCAGCTGTTTTAGATTTATGATTGGTTAGAAAATAAAATGATATTTTGGTGAAAAATTAAGGTACAATTTTCTTTACTGATTCGGATAGAGAATAGTGGACTTCTCCACCTCATTAAAGGTGAAACGTGATTCAAGCGTCACCTAATTGAAACACAAAACAGTTTTCAATTACTCTACATATTTGAAGCCAAATAAATTCTTAAACTCAAACACACATCATTACTATAATTTTATACCAATTTCGATCTAGGCGGCTGTAAATTGATTCTTGATTCAGTGATTCAGTGCTCTGGTCGTTTTAGTACTGTTTGATTGGTCGTAAATGAACACGAACACTTATCTACGTTTTATGCTCAAAGGTGAAAACAATATTACGAGGGCGGCACTGAAAATTTCGGGAATCAAGGAAGTGACACAACATTACTATTTAAAAATGTATTTATTGCTTTTCGAAGTATTCTCCGCGAAATTTGACACATTTTTCCATACGATGGAACCAATCATTGAAGCAACCATTCCATTCGGAAGTTGGGGTCTCCAAAATGGCCGTTTTGTAGGCGTCCACAGCTTCTTTAGGTGATGAAAATCTCTGTCCACGCAATTTATTCTTTATTTTAGGGAAAGTATAGAAATCATTAGGGCTTAGGTCGGGGCTGTACGGCGGATGGTCTAATAATTCTATGTTTTCTTGCTCTAAAAACTCTTTTGTTCTGTGCGCGGTGTGAGAACTCGCATTGTCGTGATGGAGGATGATGCGGCGGTTGCAGTTCTCTCTACGGAGTTCAGAAACGACCTGTGTCAAACAAATGCTAGCATACCATTCTGCATTAACCGTTCTTTGTCCCTCAAGAGGAATAGTCGTAACATGGTCGGTTTTGGAGACAAACGTGGCCACCATTTTTTTTGCAACACTCCGTGAACGAACAATTTTTGTTGGCTTTAACTCATTTTCGAACACCCAAACTCGTGACTGGTTTTTTGTTTCGGGTTTGTACGCATATATCCAGGATTCGTCACCTGATACGATGTTGTATACAGCATTTGAGGATCCTGCGTGGAATCTTTCGGGAGTTCTGACGCACCAAGTAACGCGAGCCGCTTTTTGCTCTTCACATAGCAAATGCGGTATCCATCGGGAAAACAACTTTTTTACACCTAATTGTTCATGCAAGATTATTTGTATTTGACTCATGCCAATGTCTAAAGTTGCCTGAATTTCGCGGTATGTCACATGTCGATCTTTCTCAATCAGCTTACGCACAGCATCAACGTTTTCTTGGGTGACTGCAGTTTTTGGACGACCTTGACGAGGATCATCACTGAGCTTGACACGTCCACGTTGAAATTCAGCAAACCAGCGATAAATTGTGGTTTTGGATGGGGCTTCATCACCAAATGCAGAAATCATCCGGTCAACACACTGTTTTTGCGTTAAACCACTTCGAAAGTCATAATAAATCATCGCTCTTGAATTTTCTCGAGTCAATTCCATTTTCTCAACGACTAAACAAGTTTGACAAAACCTTGTGACAAGACCGTGAATCTTTTTTTAAAATAAATAAATGGTATTCGATTTGTAAAACCAAGGAGTTTTCAATTTAAAAGATTTTAATATGACAGGAACAGTGGAAATATTCCATTCCCGATACTTTTAGTGCAGCCTATGTATTCAAAGAAAATATTGAATATAAAGTTTCATCATCATTTCGGCCGAATAAAGTCCACTGCTGGACACAAGCCTCCCCCAAAGATCACTACAACGACCGATATGTGTTGTGTGCTCATTGGGGGGTTTTGTCATAATCGCCACGCTTGGCAGGTGGGTTGGCGATCGCAATTGAGTTGCTAATGTACTCGAAGGACGTTGCTGCCCATCTTCCGGCTAATCCCATAGTCACCTTTTACGACACCTAAGAGATGAGATGGGTTGGTGCTATTCGTAGCCGGCACCACACAGCAATATAAAGTTTAAGGAACACAAAAAAATTTGAAAGGTTCATCTGATGTTTTGATGCATAAAAATATAATTTTTTTTTTTTAGATTTAAGAACTAATAACTACTATTATGTTTGTTTTATCTCAACCTTGAGTTTTTTGGTATTTTTATAACCTATTTAAAAATCTGGCAGATTTCTATGTAAATAACATAGTGGTTGTTTCTTTATCTATGATGTCAACCCAAAAGCCAATTATTTGTTGAATTCACGGACGCCACTTGGACAAAACCTCATTATCTAATTGGCATCCGCCTTCATGTTAATAATTTTTTATTTCATGTACATGTATACAAAAATGTATACCTTATACGGAATTCAAAATTCAGATTCAGAAATCAAAAAATTCTTTCAATTCTACTAATATTCAAATATAATATAAATGAATGCATTGAGATGAGGCATGTAGTCATTTATTATAGCCTGACTAATACCGCTTTACCGCGCCTTAGGTTCGCGATCAGCGAGGCGGGGGACTCAAGCAGCCGCTCCGTTTTGTCATTTTGTCTCTTTCCTTCCCACTCTCCACCTCCCTGCGCATACCTAAGGCGTGGTACAGCGATATTGGTCAGGCCATGGTATTGGTTACATAAGGGATCTTGCATCTTACAAAACTAAATTTATATTTCATTGGCAGTGTTGTGTCCGGATTAAGAACATAGCACCACTCCATTTCCTCCCATAGATGTCCAAAAAGCCGAATAAGTGACTCTAAACCAGAGGGATGGGCACCAGCATCCCTTTTGTGGAACAGCAGGCATTCTGCGCGCATCAACCCGCTTGCCAAGCGTTATTGAGTACTGGCAAATTCCCCCTAAAATGAAGTAGAAATCTTTGGTTACGGCTATGCCTTTGTTCAGCAGTGGCCGTCTTTTGGCTGAAATGATGATGATGAAAAACTATTTGCGGACTAAACATAATATTTGCGACAATGTGTATTCGACTGTATGATATTGTACAATTTAGTCTTGATCCCTCTACGAGGTGAACAAAACTCGCAATCGGTACTAACTCGAAATAACAGTATCGGTAGGAAGCACGTACAGCAATAACGATTGCCTAGATTGTTATATGTATGGCTGCGATACCCGGAAAGTGAAACGAGCCGTTGGCAGACAATTTGCTCGATTGATCGATGATATATACAGGATGATATATACAGCCGTGTGGTGCCGGCTCAGAATGCCACCACCCCACCTCCTCCCATGGGTGTCGTAAAAGTCGACTAAGGGATTAGCCGGAGGATGGGCAGCAGCGTCCTTCGAGTATATAAACAACTCAACTGCGATCGCCAACCCGTCTGCCAAGCGTGGCGATTATGGCAAAACCCCCCAATGAGCCCACAACACATCCATATCGGTCGTTGTGGACATCTTTGGGGGAGGCCTGTGTCCAGCAGTGGACTTCATTCGGCCGTAATGATATACAGGAAACACTTGGATGCGAGTAGCACATAACAGAGGCTCATACCGAGCACTGGGTCGATGCAAGCTGTAGATGACGATGATGATGGCTGCAACAGATTTCTATCAAGTGGTTTTCCTTTTGCCTTACATACTGTCCTGTTGTTCCGTACTTTCAAACTGATTGGCTCTCACTTTCGCTCGATGTAATTGGTGGGTGAATAAATTTGTATCAAAGTTAAATTATGTAATTGGTGGGTACAGTCCGATGTTATCAATGGTGTACTTTCAAAATTCGCAAACAGATTAGCTGATTCGACAGATAAGGGACAAAATAAAGTATTAATAAATAAATAAAACTACGGTGCTAGGCCAATGATATTTTACAAATAGATGCGCCATACACGAACAATATGACACTACAAAACGACGTAAATTCTATACCTACTACCAGCACAGCTCCCAATCATGCGCGAAGGAACGCAGATAAAATGAAAGCCACCATGCGGCAAACCGGTTGTTAGAATGAGATGAATATACACCTTTAGTTACGTCAGGTAGCAGCTATGCGCATGCTAGTTCGATGTCGTCCTGGCGCCGGCCGCCTTTAGACCGCGTAATAAAACAAAATACTGTAATTTTATTTACAGTATAGATTCTACGCATGGAATGACGTTTTTTCACACAGTTGTACTATAATTCGTGCATAAACCTTATATAAACACAGGAATGCATTTTTTTCCGCAATATGTTGGAAGAATTATGTATAAGAATGATCTTATATTACATATTGCAGAAAAAATGCGTTGTGTAGATGCGTTGCCCGCACTCTATGATTTCTAGACGTCATCGTCTAGTTGCGACCAGACGCGACACTGGTCGGTGCGCGACGAAATTAACTCCGGGCCATTACCTTACTTTCATGCGACCATCATAGAGCGCGGGCACCGCATGTACACTTATAAAAACATCTTAGTGGTAGACAGTCTAGGTTTTAAAGTTTTCTCCTACATTCCGGTCATATAGGCCATGTCCGTCAATTGTTCTTCCGACACAGGAGAAAACTTTAAAACCCCAAAGATCGCCACTACGACCGGTACGGATTTTGAGTTTCTCATTGGGGGTTTTGCCATAAAAGCCACGCTTGGCAGACGAGTCGGCAACGGAGATGAGTTGTAATGTGGTCGAGGGAGGCCATAGTCACCTTATAGGACACCCATGGGATGAGGTGGAGAACCATATTGACGCCAGAACAAATTTTCTTTTTGTAATGATCAAAACACTTTTCTGTCTTTTTTATTTAAAAAAGGCCCACTACTGGAATTTCTCCTGAGACGTGGTACCGTTTACAAACAAACATTCCACATGCACTCATCCAGACCCGAAACAACTATCTGTATATCATAAAAAGATTTGTATCGTGCGGGGATCGAACCCACGACACGTCGCACAGAAAGCCAATCGCTTCGCCACTGCGCCTACCCTGCCGACTTTGGGCTATTGCTGCCATAAAAACTCACAATACTACGTAATTATGGAGTACCTATTTGCAACAATCAACGGTGGAGATGAAAACTTAAACATAGACTTTTATTATTGCTACATAAATTCTAGACAAAAATAAAAATATTTGCGAAGCAATCAGCATCCAAAAACTTTCCTCGTTAGTTATAAGAAAAATAATCACTTTTCTTGTGAAGTATAAAAAAGACTTACCAAGCTTTCACTGTTTTGGCTTAATAGTAGAACTTATTTTTAATAAAGTCAGTCGCTTACCTGAAAAAAAACCGTCATTTTAAATCATTATTTACATATATTTTTCTAGATAAAGCCCTTCAAATAAAAACGTTTCTCTTTGAGAACTAGACGTATATCTAAGAATTATATATTTGATGCTATACATCGCAACACTGCTAAATAAAGGTCTGCCCCATCGTTTTCCACAATTATGACGGCATTTTCACGACAGGGGGAATTTGCCAGAACTTACCACGCTGGACAGGCGGGTTCCTGACCGCAGAATGGCAGCCGTTCCTCAGAAAGGACGCAGTTGCCCATACCTCTGGTTTAGAGCCCCTTTATCACCTTTTACGAACATCCACGAGAGGAGATACGAGTGGTGCATTATTTTATCCGGACATCACACGGAAGATTTACGGATACATCGCAATGTTATAACTATTCTAAGATTTTTTGTTCTAGAATGTATCAGTGCTTACATACAAGAACGATTACGATATTGACCAACTCACATAGAAACATCACCCGACGTTGCAAAAGATAAGTATCAAAACCTTTGTGTCTGAATGATCCTTCACAGGTGGGTCCAACATATCATGGGCGGCTCAAGCATGTCTGTAGGCGAGTTCCTGGAGCCCTGGAGGTTCGGAGCCGAAGATGACCGCTCCGGTAGTTTTATCCGGTACGAGTTTGGCATACCCCGACACACTACCCCGGGGCGTAG
The DNA here is from genome assembly GCA_947459985.1 of Diloba caeruleocephala. Lineage (NCBI taxonomy): Eukaryota > Metazoa > Arthropoda > Insecta > Lepidoptera > Noctuidae > Diloba > Diloba caeruleocephala. The sequence continues at coordinate 7,680,195 of OX381617.1, read as the reverse complement.
GAGGTATACGATGTACTTCCACGGGGTGGAAAAAAAACAAACAGTCACCCACTCCGAGATTTACCTATAGGCCAGTTCAGGAGCGTTCGTTTTCGAGATCACGGAGCCCCGATACCGAAGATCACCGTCCGGGTGTTTTTAGCAGGTAAGAGTCCGTTATCCTCCAGCTTCCTTGCGGCGCAAGAAGTTCATGAGGATTTCCACCGCAGCCATAATAAAAAGGTATGACATATTTGGTAACCAAATATCTAGAAACATGCAGCGATGTCCTCATGCACAACAGAACATAACGCAAATTTCCGAGTTCTGGCTGAGTTGATCTCATTTATGCAAAATTGTGGGCTCATGGCTCAACCCCCCAGGTTTTGCCATAATCGCCACGCTTGGCAGACGGGTATATATATATCGGTCGTTGTGGTGATCTTTGGGGGAGGCCTGTGTCCAGCAGTGGACTTAATTCAGCCGAAATGATGAAATGATGATGCAAAATTGCTGTTGGTATTATTCAAAGTATCAAAATACGAGCACAAAAGATCCTATTGAGGTATTTTGATAAAAGCCGTATTAATAAAATCTGCACGTATCCTATATATCTGATTTCCAGTTAGAGGTAACCTTATAAAAGTAAATTCAATTACTTTTTATCGGAACGTGATCCAACGTTCATTAAGTGATATGATAACTGATATTGTTTCGAAATATCTGGAACATTTGTACGTTAAATGAAAGGGACTGGACGGTTCTGGATAGAAGATAATATCTCTGCGCATTATTTATATTGCCTCATGCCTAAACGTCCACTATTGAATATGAGCGGTTTTAGAACCAAGAACGGTCAATATCCTTCTTTGTTCAATATATTCTACTGTGGAATGCGCTGCCTCTCGAAATCAGAATGGTTAACGGTCGGCACTACTTTAAAATTAAAGTGCTTAAATATCTACTTGACAAGACGACGGCAGATTCATCTCGGCCTTGATGTTTATTTTTTCCTAGTCGTTTTTATTTATTATATATGCATGTACGTGTATTTAGGATATTTATATAATTAATGTATATGTAATGTTTATTGTAAGTTTATTGCCGTGTGGTGCCGGCTTAGAATACCACCACCCCATCTCATCCTATGGGTGTTGTAAAAGTCGATTAAGGGATTTGCCGGAGGATGGGCAACAGCGTCCTTCGAGTACATTAACAACTCAACTGCGATCGCCAACCCGTCTGCCAAGCGTGGCGATTATGGCAAAACCTCCCAATGAGCACACAACACACCCATATCGGTCGTTGTTGTGATGATTGGGGAGGCCTGTGTCCAGCAGTGGAGTTAATTCGGCCGAAATGATGATGTAAGTTTATACATATATTTGTAATTTTCCGTTCTGTGTAAGTAAATGTATTCGCATCTATACTTCGTTGGTAGATCTACCTTGTTTTCTCTGCATCATTCAAAGGTCATCTGGCAGAATATGCCTATGACATTAAGACCGCCTACACACACACACATACATGTACACTATTGTACATTAAGAATAAATAAATACTAGAAAAGTCGTGACGTAATTATGTCAAAATTGACACTTGTTAATCAGATTGCAGTATAATGTTATCTTTCTTTTTCAACTTCGCCTACTGCAGTCCCGAACGTTTCGTCTGTGTAGCCTATCTTCATACAAAAAAATCCCGATATGGACAAAAATTAATGACCACTCATTGTAGCGGTCATTGGGAGGTCCGTATTCAAAATGATGATATGATTGTGGAAATCTATGGATGATGAACAATCGTCCAGTCCTTTTGCTGATATGGTGATGAACCATTCGTTTGATTTCAGATCAGCGTACGCCTTCTCTTGCCGTAGGTGTCGTAAAAAGCGACATTGGAAATATGTTAAAGAATGTAATAACTATTCTAAGATTGGACCAGGATATCCTCCTGTGTGCTAATAACAGCATAGGTACTGAGATGTCTGCTTGCGCCAATGGCCAAACTTCGTTTTGCTCACAGTTCATTGTGTAACCATTTATCGGAAGTATCACGGTTGGCATTGGCTTGTGCGGATCGAAGTTTTCGGTCGGGGGAGCCATAAAAAAAATCAAAGCACAGCTCGGTTTCATATCTTCCAGAAAATTCGTTTTGGTTTAGTGAGAAGTGTGTCTGAAACCAAAATATGGGTAAAATTTTGTTGATGGATGTTTATAAGGTGACATGAAAAGGAATGGAATGAGCTATTACAATAAGTCACTGAGAATCAGATGTCAATGGCCGAAAGTCACCACGTGTAAGATGGATATATGACGGCCAACTTGAATTATCTTTTTTATTATTACTCACGATTGCGTTCGCTCTTAGTCGCGGTTTCGTCTCATGAAAAGCGATCGATGAAGTCTAATATGGAACGACCGCACCCAGAAGATGCTTATTCTCTTGCACTTTTCCTTTAAAGGTTAAATGGGTTGTATTGGGTTAAAGAGTAGCAGGGAAAACAGACCCTGACATGTTGTTCCACACTTAAGCTGAGCGCACAATGAAGGTTAAGGAGAAGCAATGAGGACGACATATCGCAATATCATACAAGTGGGGATGGTAACCTGCAGTCTGTCTGGTAATCCGATGGTAGAAGGGTAATAGTGATATCAGTTACGCCACGTGGTGCCGGCTACGAATAGCACCAACCCATTACATCGCATGGATGTCGTAAAAGGCGACTATCGGATTAGCCGGAGGATGGGCAGCGGTGTCCTTCAAATACATTAACAACTCAACTGCGATCGTCAACCTGCTTGCTTAGCGTAGGGATGATGGCAAAACCCTCCAATAAGCACACAACACACCCAGACCGGCCGTTGTGGCGATCTTTGGGGGAGGGCTATGTCCAGCAGTGGACTTTATTCAGCTGGAAATGCTGATGAATGATGAGATCAGTTCATGTAGCTATCGCGCTCGCTTCCCTAACTACAATCTGTAGAATACTGACAAGCAAGCAACGTTTTGCCAATGTGCCAGGCTGTGACCTTGGCGACCAGTGACTCGTCGTCGTCTGTAAGTCTTTTAAAGAGTCTTCTTTTACTTTTAATAAAAAGTTAATAGCTGGGCCCATGACGAAGTTATAAAACATTATACGAAACCTTCATATTTCCTAGGGATTATCTTACCCAGCTTACGCTTCGTTGAGCCATGAATGTGCCTATTATCCCAATAACTTATTTATCAAAGTATCAATAAAATTGATGTAGTACGGGCCAAAAACCTGGTATATAAATTAGGATTCTTAGATATCCGCGGAGGTAGTGCTAGGTATAGATTTAAAAGTTCCAGGTGTGTTCTTTTACGGCAGAAATTAATAAACAATCTGATCAAAAAAAAAATAGATTTGGGATTAAGGATTTGTCTGTTTTTTGTGTTAAATGTGATCCTAACACAAAAACGGATCAAGTTCAAAATCTAAATCTAAAGATTTTGGATTAGATTGATTAGAAATTTCGGCCGCTACACAGTATCGTGCAGACGGATAACGATATTGTCACCCGTCTGCACGATACTACCAGAGGTACTCCCAATAACGTTAGTAATTACCGATACGTTAGTAACGACTCCATGTAAAAATGAAGCTTAAAAATAGTTCATTTTGGCCATTTATAAAGTCTAAATATGTATGTAAATGACATGCAACTGATATGTTAATATAGAAACTAGGATTACGTTTACGTTTTGCGTATTAAACCCCCAACCCAGACGTCCGCAAAGAAGCTTCGTTTAAAAAATATATAATTTACCTCTACAGTCATCATTTCAGCCCAATAAAGTCCACTGCTGGACACGGGCCTCCCCTCTACCTCTACAGTACCTTACATAAAATAAATATAAAACAGTCGACCCTCCGCTGTACTCCGTGTATCAATAAGCTTAAAAAAAATCTCCAATCAACAGCTTAAAGCCTATTCGGTGCGGATTGAAAAATTCTACTCATTGTTTGATCCACTGATTGATTTCGTTTGGTTATTTTTTAAGCTACCTCTGTAGAGGCTTAAAGAGTAATGTAAGCGTGACGATACAGCGTGACTATAGTGCAAAGTGTTTCGCATTACACGCTCAAAGACTTAGCGAATACGAAATTGGTTTTTACAATGGTTATTGGTTATTTCTGTATTCAAGGATGTATGGATGGTTGAGCTTAGAGGAGAATTGCACTACTGGCACTATTCTGGTACCATCGTGGTGTCGTTGTCAATGATATTCTGCTTCCAATCGGTGTTTACGGTGATACCTACCTTTTTTTCTGTCGTGGGATAATCTTCATGGACTTCCTCCGCCTTGTGAATGGCTGAGGGGCCATGCCGAACTCAAACCAGCTAAAACCCCACGATGGCCTTCTTACCTCTAGCCAGGGGTGAGGTGTACGGTTTGTCTGCATTAGACCACTCCCCGGCAGTATTCGGCCCGTCACTGTTTGACTCTGTGCGACCTTGTTGGCCGCACCTATCCTACAGAGAGGCGCACGCAGAACACACTCGCCACCAGCTCGGGCTTATTTCTGTTCAGGCGAGGGACCGCCCCTAGTTCGTCGCCCACGGGCCGCTCCTCATGGTGGCCGGAGATCGTTCAGCGCCCTCCTCCGGCTCCCATGCCCGGTGCGTTTTCTGCGGCGGCATCCCAGGCGCTTTCGCTCCGTATGATGGACTGAACCACGGCCGGAAGCGAGAGGTCACCCCCTTCGACCACTGCGACGAGGTCATGGCGCTGCGTTGCCCAAGCTGGGCACTTCTCTAACGTGTGCTGCGCCGTGCCCCCCGGGCAGTCCCCGCAATGATGACAACCGGGACAATCCTTTCTCGGACTCTCGCAGTGATAGATATACCATCCTTAATATAGATTTTTATATTGTATAGGATTACCTTTAGCATTATCTCATCTGATGTTAAGCGAAGATGCGGTCGACGCTAATGCACGCTTGCCTTGAAGAAACCTGTTCACTTGCGACTAAAGCTATTGCTAACTTGATTAATTGCAGTGTGACATCCGGTTTGTACCCCGACGAATTGAAAATAGGATATGTTAGACCAGTTTATAAAAAAGGAAAAAGAGATGAGTACGCTAATTATCGCCCTATTACATTACTTTCTTCTATTGATAAAATTATAGAAAAATTTGTTTGTCAACAAATACATGCATTTTACAGGAAACACAAGGTAATCTACCCCAACCAATTTGGTTTTCAAACCGGTAAAGGTACATCGGATCTATTATCAAAATTTACTGACGAAGTCAACGAGCACCTTGACCAGAGATTAACCTTAACCTGTATTCACATCGTTTATTGATTTTTCACGTGCCTTTGATACATTAGATCACAGGCAATTAATCTATAAGCTGAACCTTTGTGGGATACGCGGCCCTTTGCTTAGTTGGTGCAAAAACTACCTTCAAAACCGTAAGGTTGCTGTGAAAATTGATAATTCATTGAGCGAAGCGATTGAAGTCACAGAGGGCACGGCTCAGGGTTCAGTTTTAGGGCCCCTTCATTTTCTGTCCTATGTAAATGACATGAGCGGCTGTATCAAACACTGCACGTGTTATCAGTTTGCAGATGATACATGCCTAGTAATAGCTGATAAGGACCCCCAAAAAGCTGTTGATCTTTTGCAGTCTGATCTGAACTCTTTATTAAGATGGTGCCATGACGCTGGTTTGGTGCTCAATGCTACTAAAACTAAACTACTTGTAATAAAATCACCATACTTAAAATGCTTTCCTGCTAAAAATATTGTTGCACACAACCATAGCTGCTTACATGACTCGTATAATGGGAAATGTAGCTGCCCCCATATAGATGTAGTAAATTCTCAAAAATACCTCGGTTTAGAAATTGATAACAAATTTAACTGGAGCAATCATATCGAATACGTTTGTAATAAGTTGAGACAGTTTCTAGCTAATATTATAATTCTCAAGAACCGCATACCATTTAAAGTAAAACTTATGCTATATAACTCATTGGCTGAATCATATATTCAATACGGACTAAGTAGTTATGGTCGTACATTTAAATCTTATCTCAATCAAATATATAAACTTCAACTAAAGATTCTTAAGAATATAGTATCTAGCAAAATTAAAGACCAATTCCAAAACAACGAACTTCGACTATTTAATCACTGTAAAATATTACCTGTTCATATACAATTTAAATATGCACTCCTAAAAGAACAGTTATTTAACAAGAATTTAAATAAAGAAATTCAACATGCTGTATACACGAGAGCCGTCGCTCTAAACCAGCTTTGCACAACTCGCGCAAACAATGCCTACGGCGAACGCACATCTTTATATCTTGTTCCTAGGTTAATTAATAACTTACCTTCTAATTTGCGTAGCGACTTCACGCCAACTAATATTAAATTTAAACTTAAGTCTTACTTCTTGGAGCACATGAAATGCTAATTACTTGGAAATGCACTCACCAACTTTCAATTTACTTTAGTTTACTATTTTATTTATTTTTTAGATATTAGACTACTTGTAGCATTAATTACAAACCTTTGTGGTTTACGAATGCTATATCATTATGCTATATTTATTCTGTATTTTTTTGAATGATAAACAATAAATAAAAATTTTAAAAAAACTTGAAGATTCCCGGTTTATATCTGTCGTGAAACACAGACTCCGGCAAGGTGTACGGAGGATCTACTAACATGGAAATTTTATTTGTTTATTCTTTAACCACAAAAATGTACAGAGGCGGATGCCGTAGGCGTTTTCTACTAGTCTACCTCAGGGTGACGCAGAGAGGACATGGTAGGATCATTAATGGTTGTAACTCGAATCAATGTGATATTTTAGGAATATATATTTAGAATATTAAAATATACAGAAACAATACATAACAAATGAAACAAACTCATTTACTATCACTACTTATTCAATTTAGTTCCTCGCGTAAACCAGTCTCAAGGTGTAAAGACTTAGCAACAACTTCTGCTGAACATATCAGAATACCGCTTTCGACGAAGTTTGAAAGTTTACGTATGTGCTTATGTGCTTACGAACAAGAGACGTTGTCTGTTTTAGGCACCTCATTATCGTTATTACGACAAGCGTTTACCTGCGGCTTCGCTAGAGTACCGACTTTAGTGCGCCTCTAGAAATTACTTATTTAAACGGATTCATTATTTTAATTTTACTTACTTGATACCCCAGCCTAAGTTTTTTTTATTTTTTATCTGTATCGTGGGTACAGTTTACAGACATAAATCTCACTCGCACAATCACCCAGCCACTAAACAAATTTCTGTAGTTCATACAAATATTTGGTCCGTGCGGAGATGGAACCCGCGACACGTATAGCAGAGAGCCAATCGCTTAGCCATTTCGCCAACCATCAAATTGTGGTATTGTGATCCCCAAAGACCTCTCTGAAACGAAAAGTTTTTTAGTTACTAAGATGATGCTGAGCACTGAAGGTGCCGCTTTCACTGGCTCGGTTTCGGAGCGTACGGAATATACGGGCACTGAGGACGATATTACGAAATGTTCATCATCATCATATCAGTCAAAGGACGTCCACTGCTGAATAAAGGCCGCCCCCATAGATTTACACAACGAGCGGTTCTATGCCGCCCGCATCCAACGACTCCCAGCAACCTTCACCAGGTCGTTTATCGTCGTAGTGTGGTTATTTAGTTGCTTAAAGTAGTGGCTCTACCAACCAATTCAGTAAGCTGTTTAGTTATAAGGCTCGAGTCACAGTATTCTTGTAACCGTCATTCTTGATGATGATAATGAACAAGAACTAGAGACTGCAGAAGCGTTGAGTAGCGAACTTTTGGTAAAAGGGCGTACAGCAATATTACTAGTGCACGAGAACTAACAGCCAGCAGTCTAACTGGCGCGAAGTAAAAGCCCTTTCGCACCATGAGCATGACTGGTAGATGCAAACTGGTGGGATAGGCTATTAGATCGGGCAAGTTGGACGTAATCCGGCGACTTGTCTGTCTTCAAACCTTTACCGGCAGGCTATAGGGTTCACTGCTCGCAGGTAAGTTTGTCGTTTTGGGTCCAGTCAAGCAAATAAACTCGTTTCCTTTTTTATTATAATTATTAAATATAGGATAGAATATCGCTCAACAACATCAGTGTAATTAACGTAAACTCAAGCAAATCCGATTATTAATAATTATCTATCATAAAATTCGCGTACTTGTACAAACTAATTCATTAAAGGCACCTCGCTCAAATTGTTGCTTAGTTGAGTAATTAATAATAAATAAGCGGATTTGCGATTCCGTCACCTGAGCTGGTAATTTTAAACAGTATAGGTGCGTTTAATGTTGTGATTATTATTCTTGGTAAGTGATAATGAAAGCAAAAACTGATGGTTTTGCACTTCATTTCGTAAAAAAATATTCGAATCCGTTAATTGTAAACAAAGCTGTAAATAACTTCAAGGTAGACTATCGTAGAATACACAGTATGTACAAACAGGATATTGGAAGAAAATATAGATATAAAAAACAAACATATAAAAAAATACTGTAAAAGAGGACTAATATAGTCCGTCAGTCCAAAGAGTAAATTGTTATATATTTTAAGACATCTCTCTATCCCTCAAACTCTTATGAGTTAATTGTTTACTATAAACTTGTTCTTTTATGAAAACGCTTAAAAAGGGTAGTCTCTAGTAAGCGTGGCGGGCCATGAAAGTGAAATGGCCATGTAAGTCGTGGGCAGCGTAGGATGTATGACGAGCCGTCCTATAAAAATAATAATTATTACATTTGTTACGGTAAAATACCCCTTTTGAGTCACAATGCGTTTTCTTTAGTTCAAACTAGATAATACTGAATTTACTGCTAGCTAAAAATGTATGTCAGTTCAAACTAGTAAAGACAGTTTTAACTGCCATTAATTTTTAACTAGCAGTAAATTCTGGTTGTAACGAAGGCATTCAGTATAAAGTAGACTTTACTAGAGAACTCGTTGTAACGAAAAAAGGGTTTTCCATTGTTGCACATATTACTGATGCGGAACAGTATTTAACAACTTTATAAATATCGCAAGGGCAGCACGTAAATAAATACAAACGAATTTCTACATTGCATAATTGTTCCTTAAATGATTGTTATAGTCCTTGAACTTTTATGTTGGAAATAAAGGAATCGATGACGTCAGAGAACACTCAAAACTTGGAATTACTTTGCAAACGAATAGGTACTTGAACAGAGTCAGATTTCGTAAAGACGATAATATATTTCTGTGATAATTAGGAACAGAGTAATAAAAAGTCAGAGAGGGAATTCATTCATAATTTTCAATATTCATATAAAACGGGAGAGCGTAGGATGAAGGCGTCTCTAGTTTTTACGAACTTTGGTGCTGAGCCAAGACTTAAGTCACTACCTACGAAACCTTCCACGATTTAGAACTTTTACGATGCTCCTTGACGTAATATCAGTGATATCATGGCCTCCGCATAACCAGTCTGATAGAAGTCGTGAGTCAGTGTATGAACTCATAAACTCGAGGTCCTCTCTTAAACTGTGTACGGAGTAGAAGCTATTTTACTGAAATTGTAAGTAAATATAAGGAAGGACAAACTTTACTAAGTGCGTGGTGAACAAAGAAAAAATCTTGCCACTTGTGGGGCGAACCACGCATTAGGCTTCCTTAGTCATTAGAGCCAAGATAAGTGGGTACTGATTAAAGCCTTACACGGCGAACACCGCACCCCCTGTCATGACAATTACAATTACCCATGGGTAATTGGAAGGAACACGGGTTTTCGCCGGTCGAACTCTTGCCGGCATGCCCGTTCGGCTCCCCTGGCGGACGAAGTCCAAGAGTACTTCCCCAAGTCAAAAAAATAAAAACAGCGTACTGACACAATGGATGTCGTGTCAAAACAACTGAAAAAATAAGAAAATGATCAGCCGTCGTCACTACAAAAAAAAAACCATGTTAATTTTCACTTAACTCTGAAATAACAAGCCCTACCATCATCATCATGTCTGCCAAAAGACGTCCACTGCTGAACAAAGGCCTTCCCCATAAACGACCGTTTACATGCGTCGGTCATCATGTGTCGGGTTGGTGACCACACTAGTATGGCTGCGGTGCAGCAGTTCCACTAAAGGGAGGCTGGTGCCCATCAGACATTACGATATTATGGCGATATTACAACATCCACGGAAGGAGCCGTAGGGGTGCTATATTCGTAACACGGACATCATACAGATTAAGCTTATGTAGCTGTTTAAACTTATTAAATGTTATTACTTCAAAGAAATGAACTTGAAAGTGTCCGTTTAAAAGTATAAAATGTCGATGATCTATACATTAACAAATTTCTTAAGGGAAACGGAGCGGTCATCTTCGGCACCGAAAGGGGGGCTCCAGGTCCTTGTGAGATCATACTAGAGCCGCCCGTTGATGCCACGCCTTTAGGCACATTTCGGAGGAGATGACTGTAAAGCGGTCACCCCCTCTAGCGGAAGGCAGGCGGCTGTAAAAAGGTAAAAGGCCGCCTCCAAGGCACTTCTCGGGGAGGACTGTAAAGGATTCCCCCAAGCCTCGCTGTGTGCTGTGCTGCGCTCAAGGTGGCACGTGACCACGTGCGCGCTACCGTCTTCCCGGGGTAGAGAATTAATACTTACTCATATAATAAGTAGCACACACATTACATTTATAAATATTAGATAAATGAAGTTCCTTAATGTTTTTTAGCTCCATTGTTAGTAATATAACCTTGAGCAGTTTTACAACCTTACTACCTTTATGGGCGAACTACTTTATTGCTTGTCTCTGTGATCGACGGCTCTTGCGAACACGCGTTCCTGAATAAAACATTGTCCGGAAATATTGGGATTCTCTTAGCCGTTCAAGATCAATATCAAGGAAACTATCATGTAATTCTGATATAACATAAAATAGTATTAAAGAATATAAATTAGGTATGTACTGCAGAAACCAATGTCTTCATTGTTTCTCATTTTAAACGAACCCATACATTCGTATTCATAGAGTTTTCATTATACTACTTTGATATTTTTACACCGATTCTTTTAATGAAAGTCTGTGTCGAGGTGCGTTCTGTAGACTAAAAATAACGCTGTATATTGTTAACTTCATAGACAATATTCGTTTCTCAAAGCCTGAGAAGTTAAAATGGAAGTAACCATTTAACCATTATTACCAGCAAGGAATACTCTGGATCTTCATACTCAGAGCGGACAGTAAAGGAGAGAAGTCTCCGGAGACTGTGGTCACAATGGGAGTTCCGCAGGGCTCAATTTTAGGCCCGTTCCTTTTTTTAGGTAAGTAAAAGCCGGTGTACTTTTAAATGGCAAGAAGTGATAAGAGCCTTGTGGCCCCTACGTTTTTGGATATTACTTTATATTCCAAGCTACAGTGGGACCTTAAAACACCAACTGTCGAATAGGCTCTGCAGCTTACGCAGTCTTTAATAAGTCACCAGTTGTAGTTAGACGACACGGTTGGTGCAGTGGTTGATACAGTCGACTGCTGCGCTCCGGGTCGCGGGTTCGATTCCCGCACGGAACAAATATTTGTATGATCTGCAGGTAGTTGTTCCGGGTCTGGGTGTACTGTGTGTGAAATGTATGTCTGTAAACGCACCCACGACACAGGACAAATCTTAGTGTAGGGCAACGATAAAAAAAAAATTAACAGCGAAATTAGTATAGTTAGTGATTTGCATAGTGTAATGTCGTAGGGCACATTGCTCGTAGAACTGATGGCCGTTGGGGCAGAAATGCAGCGTGGGACGACCTCCAACGAGACGGTCTGGTGAAGGGTGCTGGGAGTCGTTGGATGCGGGCGGCATGTAGCCGGTCGTTGTGGAAACCTTTGGGGAGGCCCTTGTTCAGCAGTGGACATCCTTTTACTGATATGATGATGACTCAAAAAGTATACTCGAAAAACTATACATCGACCAGAGTATGTATATTTATACGCATTATTATTAGTATCTGAGTGTGTAAACATGACCTGTGATTACGAATTTTATCAGCCCCATATCTAATACATCTACAATGTAATCTGCCCTATTTCAGGCGTGAAGCAATGATGTTCAGGTATTTTTACGACGTTATCAAACATTAAACGCAACTCCCAGTGTGTGTAACTGCTCTACAGTAGGCCAGTGTTTAGAAATCACCCAATTTCGTGCTTGTAAATTGCTTTATACGAGCAAACAAAATAATGAAGAAACGAGGAAAAATTGTTTGGAATCTTTTTATCTGAACTAAAACATTTACGAAAGAAGAACGTCTGAACTAGATGAGGGATAATAACCCCGATTTAAGTGTTGAACTAAAGACTACGAGGACATGTTTTGGAACCGTGGCCATATTTATTATTTGCCAGCAGTTTAAATCAATCATAAAATTCTTTACATTTGGAGTACATGATCTTTGTAAAGGCATAGCAACATGGTAGATGTCAGTCTTATAAAATTATAAACTAGAGAACAATGAGCTTTTTTTTAATACCTTTATAGGAGGGCAAACGGCCAAGTAACACCAGGAGTTAGTGATGTTCTGACAACTCTTAGAGCAGACATACACTTTTTCCGTAAAGGCCCTCATGTATGTTTGGCATTTTTGGGAATTGGGTTTCCGGTATTCGTCATTGCGTACGAAACGCAGCACGTTGTCACTTCTTCGCCGGTATTCTGTGGCGGCTGGTACTTCTACGGTCGAGCCCGCCCATTTACGAGCTCTAGTCAACCAATGCCTAAAAACTTAGGTATGCTGTGGGTTTTATTATTTGGAAAAGAAAACAATGATATTTTTGCCAATTATTGTTATAGTAGATTTACTTGTAAGTAGATACTTGAGTTATTTATACATCAATACATGAAGAGAAAACTTACTACCCCTTTGTAAGCGTAATTGTGCGCACGGAGAAGTATGAGATTTGGCATAGTTAAATTTTATATGGAGAAAGAGTGCAGAAAGCTAGATTATACGTTGAAAAAAATGGATTACGTTCGAAGTTTGACCTTCGGCAAATACTAGTAAGTATTTAATTATAGATAGCAACATAATCCATATAAACTCCGTGTCGTGCCCAGATAAAAAATATGGCACCCATAAATCGTGACGGCACGGTTGGTGCACTGGTTGATACAGTCGGCTGCTGCGCTCCGTGTCCTGGGTTCAATTCCCGCACGGAACAAATATTTGTATGATCTGCAGGTAGTTGTTCCGGGTCTGGGTGTAATGTGTGTGGAATTTGTGTATGTAAACGCACCCACGACACAGGAAAAATCCTAGAGTGGGGCAATGTTTAAAAAAAAATCTTCATCCGCGAATGTAGTAAAAATCGACTAAGGGACTCTAAACTAATGGGCAGCTGCGTCTCTTCAGTGGAACAGTAACCACACTGCGCTGACCAGCCGACATGCCAAGCGTGGTAAGTACTGCAAATTCCCCCCAAAATTACGAAGCAATTGTGAAAATCTATGGGGGAGGCCTTTGTTCAGCAGTGCACGTTCTTTGGCTGATACGATGAACTATATTTTACCAATCGAAGTAAGAAATTCAAAATTACCAAAACTTTTAAGTTAGAAGTTATTGGGAGTTCACAGTCGATATGTTTTTGTATATGTAGGGATAGCAAGAGGTCTGATAAAGTCACAATAGAGCTGCAGTTGCTTCGTTTATAAGTTCTTATGCCTGGCTGGAGGTCTTTTAGGCTTCGCTGGATCGCCCGGGTGCAGCAGCGACAGTCCCCAGAACCAACTGCGAGAATGCACGCAAAAAAACCAAATGGCACAGCAGCGGACAAATATGGTACATATTCTCAGAAACTCCATTGACATTGCTTGTAATATGATCACCATTTCGTTATTCCGGATATTGAACACTGTTTCAGAATACAAAGTGTTGATTGAGAATGAAAATCTGTTCAATACCGTTGAAAATTGAGTTGGAAAGTTCAAACCTGAAACTAATTTCGAGTTTCATCCGGCCCAAACTAGTTTGTACAACGAAAGGATAATAACAACGCTTACCATAGCTAGTTAATTGAGCCACAATACAAAATGCAATTTCACCTAAGCTTCTATGTTTTTACAAATGTTTCTCGTGTATCGTGAGTACCGTTTAGATAGAAATACGAAAGAAATTTATTTTGGATTCGCTCAAGAAACAGATTAATAGAAATTAACAAAGTTTAAGTATTACATTGGGATACTGCTGTACGAGGCCAAAAAGGGCCTCTCAGCTTACGCTGCAACAGTATCTGCTGCAGCGCTCGTTTTTAAACAGGGCCTATGTTTGTGGATGCCATGGAGAGTTCATCGTATCAGCCACAGGACGTCCACTGCTGAACAAAGGCCTCCCTCCCCCACAGATTTCTAAAAAGTCCAGTTACATGCCACACGCATCCAACGGCTCCCAGCGACCTTCACCAGATCATCTGTCCATCTCGCTGGAGGTCGTCCTACGCTGCGTTTTCCAGTGCGTGGTCTCCACCTCCACCCGAGAACCTATTTGCCCCAATGGCCATCAGTTCTACGAGCAACGTGCCCTGCCCATTTCCACTTCAGCTTACTTATCCTTTCGGCTATGTCGGCAACTTTAGTTCTTCTACGGATCTCCTCATTTCTGGTTCGATCTCTTAGGGAAATAGCAAGCATAGCTCTCTTCATAGCTTGCTGAGTGACCTTAAGCTTTCTTACGGGGCCCTTTGTGAGTGAGTGGAGATGTAGTGATGCTATATTCTCAATCCGGACACCATACAGACATTTGTTTATTATCATAATAATCATTTGAAGAATGATACCCGTCGTAATGAGAGTCAGGATAATACTGGTGCTTTTTTGAAATTACTTTTTATACCACTAATGTGGCAAATAAGCATACGACTCGCCTGATGGTAAGTTGTTACAGTAACCTATAAACGCTTGCAACACCAGAGGTATCACGTTGCCGACCCTGTAAAAATATTTTCATACGATAAGCTGAATTGCTCGAGCCAGTGTTACTCCCTCGACTATAGTGGTGGCTTTTTAGGATGTCCATCTTGCAAGTGGTGAGAAAAGAAAAGAGAAGAGAAATCGAAAATACAACTATCCTATAGCATTTTTGTTTAAATTTATACGACAAACACAATTCGTATCGTATATAGGTATATAGTGTGGTGCCGGCTCAGAATACCGCCACTCCATCTCCTCCCGTGGGTGTCGTAAAAGTCGACTAAGGGATTAGCCGGAGGATGGGCAGCAGCGTCCTTCGAGTACATTAACAGCTCAACTGCGATCGCCAACCCGTCTGCCAAGCGTGGCGATTATGGCAAAACCCCCCAATGAGGTCACAACACACGCATATCGGTCGTTGTGGTGATCTTTGGGGGAGGCCTGTGTCCAGCAGTGGACTTCATTCGGCCGAAATGATGATAGGTATGAATAAAGTCTTCAGGGTTAAAAAAATATGTGCGCATCAAATATTTTCAATTCAAAATTCACTAACATTAACGTTACGATACGAATACTTTCTCGCAAGTTGTTTGTGCTAGGGCTGCAGTTGCTAGATTTTACGGGCGAGAGATGCGGCAAGGCTTATTAAATCGTTGCCGATACGATATCGGTACAGGCTAATTATGTTTTGTTACTTTTGGTATTGATATAAATGATACTATAACTGTTTACCGGCACACGAACACGTAAGCGAAATAACGTTACTTGTAGCGATATCGTTATCAGTCCTTGCTTTGCACGCTTCACAAGTTAAAATATGCGTATTAAGCACTTAAGCAATTTAATATCAAAAACTTCATACATATTTGTATGCAGCCACATAATACATCATAGACGCAACTTAGAGCCTTTAGGCACGCCCCAAAACTTTGTCTTGTGTATTAGAGAGTTATTTACATAGGTCCAAGCGAAGCCATATAGTATCCTTCGTTTGTCTTTATAGATCCTAAGAAAATATCGAACTGTATATTAACATTGACAATTTGAATTGACAATGCGTAGGTATAGCGATCACCGATATTAAAAACAATTTGTTATTTCCATTTTATTTAAAAATATATTTTTTCACGGATATGTCAGCGCGGTTGGCGCAGTGGCTGAGCAATTGGCTTTCTGCGCTACCGTGCGGAATCGATCCCCGGACGAAACAAATATTTCTATGATCTGTAGATAGTTGTTTCTGGGTCTGGGTGACATGCCCGCAAGCCACGGAAGAAATCCCAGAAACTAGTGTCTAGTGTTATCGATAAAAAGAAACTTATCTTCAACAAACGCGGGCGCGTTATGTTGATCTGTGTGCATGTTCATAATCCAAGAACCTCCAATAGCATATTTATCATTAATTATTCAAAATAAATGTAATATTCATTATAATAAAACACTTTTAAAGGGATTACATCACGTATATTATAGATTTTAGTTTTTCCTAACGGTTTGAACACTTTGCATGGTTTAGAAATTTGCTGCGTAGCGAGTACCTAGCTATAGGCGACACAGGACATATGACCGGTCCCTCGCCGACGTCGCGGAGGCCTATCGCCGCGTCACCTTCCCGTTCATACTACTTCCCCCCCGTCTCTTGCTCGCACCAGCCCGTGCCGAGCCTGTAGTTTTTAAATATCCCCTTTTACATTTTAAGAAGTACCAATCCAGCTGTCCCCAAAACAATAGCTTGCCTTAAGCCGGGGTCCGTGTCCCGCAGGGGCGCACTTAGCGCAGCATTCAGATTTCTCCTGTATTGTGATTGCAGATTACAGACATTAATCTCACATGCACAGACTCCCAGATCTGGAACAACTGTCTGTAGGCCATACAAATATTTATCCATGCGGGTTGGAACCCGCGAACCGATTAGCCACTGTACTAAGCGTATCGTTCATATGTCCTGGATGATTATATATTTGAATGCAATCATACCTAACGATAAAATGTAGGTTTTTGAACGCACAATCCAGTTATTGACCAGCCTTATTTGTGTCAACACACTACGTAGAACTTTTTTAGCAATTTTAAATAACAGTTTTCCAAGACAGTTTTTTTAATAGCTGTAACATAGTAGCCCGGAAGTATCACAGGGCACTGTAGATAGTGAAATTACTGGCCATAAGAGACTAAATAACGAATGTGTCAATATGACGAGAGCTGTGTGGTACTGTGAGGACCGAAATCTGGGGGTCGTTGTTGGTAGAGTAGAAATAATAACTTTTATAATTATAACTCTGTTTCTTTTTTTGTGTCGCAACCCGCACAGTTCAATCGATTCCATATGAATTAATATTCTGCGCAACCTTCGTTCGTCTGACAAGTTATTAATCATAACATTTTCAAACCAGTCATTGACCAGCCTTATTTGTGTCAACACACAACATAGAACTTTTTTAGCAATTTTCAATAAGTTTTCAAAGACAGTTTTATTAATAGCTGTAACATAAGTAGCCCGGAAGTATCACAGGGCACTGTAGATAGTGAAATTACTGGCCATAAGAGAATAAATAACTTTACGTCTCGAGGTGACGAGCGCTGTGTGGTACTGTGAGGACCGAAATCTGGAGGTCGTTGTTGGTAGAGTAGAAATAATAACTTTTATAATTATAACTCTGTTTATTTTTTTGTGTCGCAACCCGCACAGTTCAATCGATTCCATATGAATTAGTATTCTGCGCAACATTCGTTCGTCTGACAAGTTATTAATCATAAAATTTTCAAATATTATTCATATTTTTCTTTTCCAATGGCCAATGATATTCTATAAATCCACGCAGGACTAGTACGTAGTAGTAGTATTAAAATTATTACGCTCGCCTCGTCTTAGTTATAGTTTGCATTAAAAATAGAACTTAGGGTACAGTTGAATATGACACGAAAATAAAAAATATTTGTAGAATGTTACCTTAGAATCAAAGTAGACCTACCATAATATACAAATCACAAATAATTTATTAGATTTGTACGCACGTATATTATAAAAGGAACGAGAGGTCGAGAAAATATATGTTCATGTTCACGAATCGTTTCTAAAATCCTTTTCCGTCGCAGTTGCGAATCCCAGAGAGCTATTCCACTAAATCCCCCTCAATTTGTCATAACGACCGAAGCTATTTGACTTGGTATAACCGTCCCCAGTCACTATGAACGCTTCCTGTTAACCAACGATTGTTTAGTACATAGTGTTCAAGATTGAGAATGACAAGAATTCTTGAGATCAACATTATTGTTTCCCAGCAAATTGAAGAGCAAAGATGATATTGAATGAATATATCAATTTTCAATAGAATAGCGGAGAGAATGGATACATACATAATCAGACCATTACTGCCCCACTGCTGGGCACGGGCCTTTTCTCACTATGAGATAGGTTAGGCCTTAGTCTACCACGCTGGCCTATTGCGGATTGGCGGACTACACGCCATCGAGAACATTTTGACTCTCTCAGGTGTGCAGGTTTCCTCACGATGTTTTCCCTCACCGTTATCGCCAATGATTATCAAATTCTGACCCGCACATGAATCCGAAAAGTCAGAGGTGCGGGCTGGCAGACCCTTCTGTGCGGCGCCCATGTCCAACACGCCTAAGCTCCCTGTCGTCTTTATGTGGCAGGGGGCCTTGGGGGTCGCGAACGCGCTTATTGGGAAATCTGCGCGCTCATACCGAGCGACCCCCGGGTAGACAGCGGTGCGCATGTGGTCACGCGCCGCCGTATGCGCAGCACGGTGCATAGCCAGGTTTCGAGGGAATCCTTTACATTCCCCCCGAGAAGCACCTGGGGGTGGCCTCTTTACAGTCGCCTTCCCTCTGCTAGAGGGTGTGAGCGCTTTACAGTATCCCCTCCGAGATGTGCCTAAAGGCGTGGCACCAGTGGGTGGCTCCAGATGGAGATTTTTCGAGCTCCTGGAGCGTCCCTACGATGCCGAAGATGACCACCCCAGTGGTTATAGCCGGTAGGAGTCCGGAATGCCCCTTCACCCTTTCCCGGGGCGAAGGAAGTACATGAAGTATTTCCACCGGAACAATAAAAAAAAGGTCTCTTAATGCACGAGTCCGGCTGAAGGAAAGAGCGTTAATCCTACGCTTGCTACGTGCGTGTTGGCGGTTTAAGACCATTAGACCCAGATTTCCCCACGATGTTTACCTTCACCTAAATTCAGTGGTGTCTTAGATAAACTTAGAAAGTAGTAACTACATTAATACATTCTAGATTCTCATGGACTTTTGATCCCCTAAACCTTACCGCGTGGTGCCCGGATTAAGAACATAGTACTATTCCATCTTCTCTCCTGCATGTCGTAAAAGGCGACTAAGCGACTCTAAACCAGAAGATGAGCAGTAGCGGCCTTTCTTTGGAACACTAGTCATACTGCGCTCACCAACCCTACCAAGCGTGGTGAGTAGGTACTGGCAAACTCCCAAATTGACGACATAATTGTGGAAATCTTTGGGGTAGGCCTTTGTTCAGCAGTGGACGTCCTTTAGCCGATATGATGATGATGAACATTGTGCATAAGAAGCGAGGCCGGGCCACAACGATATTTACAAATTATAGAACATGAAAATTACTTGTTAGATGGGTGGAAAAGTATAAGTCTTGAGACTAGAAAGGAAAGTAAATCTATAAACATGAAACGTTCACAGAGAACCGTATGGTTACATTTATATCTGAGCATGAACCTACTCTTTGAACATCGATCTACTCAAGTTTCAGTGAAAAATGGTCCTCGAGCGCCGATTTTAAAATAAAATATAAAAAACATCTTTATAGACATCCTCGTGGGGAGGACTCTTGCCGGCTAAAACCCCACGATATTCCTTTCACTTACCTATGGCTGGGGGTAATGTGTTCGCCTTGTAGCCCTTGAAGCACACCCCTGACCGGTATCGACCCGTCATGTCCCCTTTACTATCCTAAAATACAACATACAAGACGGAACAGTTGTCGCAGTGACTTAGCGACTGGGTTCCGCGCTACGTTTCAAGGGGTATAGGCCGGCACGCAAAAAAAAATTACTTCTGCAAATTGTACTCACGTTACAGGAAAACAAGGAGCGTGAGGCACAGTTTAAAAAATCTGTAGCTCAATGCTCGAATTTGTATGATCGGCTTGATCTCAAACTAATCAATCGTTAGACTGATTTAGATGTAAATGCACTCTACAAATTTGTACAAGAAAGTTTTAAAAGTTCTGGTAGCAATCGAATTTACTTACCACTGCATACTGTTGAAGTATTTATGTAAAATAGTTTGCTAGAGAACAACCATACTCATATAAAATAAAAACGCACCAAGTCCCTTGTCGTAGACTACAGTTAAATGTGTGATCTAGATTTTAATAGAAATTCAATAAACAAAATTTCATTTGAAGACTATCGTTCGTAGAGAATTGTACCTATTTTTCATAAGATAACAATTGCTTTAGTGTCAAAACCAGAAAAGACTTCTCACTGAACCAATCTCCGAGATATGAATAAATAATATCCGCTGAGAATAACTATCAATAATTCATTGAACGAGATTGTCACCACATATGCAGAGGTTATAAATAATACCGCGTGACTTGCATACGTAGATAGGGACCGGGTCTAAAGTGCAAGAAATAGCGACACAGAGAAACACGACACTAAAAATCTATTATAGTCGTCTTCTGAACAATCAACAGTTGAGTCTAAGTAATATATTCGTGGTAAAAGAGCCGTTGTCAATAAGTACATGATATAAAGAAACATTTCGCTACAAAACAGGAAGCAAGTCGAGATAATATTAGATACGAATATTGCATGTTAGAAGAGGCTGTTATTGGTATGAAACTTATGCAGAAAGTTATACACAAAAGAAACTTATGTTAGGTTACATGTAATACAAACTACCTACACGGATAATGGGAAGTGGATTTGACCTACAACGAAAGTTTAAAGTAACTCTCCACAGGCATTCAAGCCAGTAACTCCTAAATATGATCTTCCTATATATAAACAACTAAAAGGAGATAGTATACATGATAAAGATCATGCTCAATTCTAACAGAATAATATTAAAGTGAATTATTTTGTTCCACAACCAAGGCTCGGCTTTTATTTCAATTAAAGTCTGTGTCATCGTAATGAACACATAATAGTTTCACACTCAGTAGATCCAGTAGCCGTATGGTGCCGGATATGGATCGGATTCACATAGTACCAACCCATCTCATTCCATGGGTGTCGTAAAAGGCGACTATGGGATTTGTCGGAGGATGGGCAGCAGCGTCCTTCGAGTACATTAACAACTCAACTACGCCAACCCACCTGCCAAGCCTGGCGATTATGGCAAAACCCCCAATGAGCTCACAACACACCCAGACGTGTGCGTGGCGATCTTTGGAGGAGGCCTGTGGACTTTATTCGGCTGAAATAATGAGATGCAGTAGATGGAAACCTGTTTTCCAGGTTAACTTGTTCCTACACAAAGCTTTTATTCTTATAACTTGTACTCTATATTATGTCCGAACGCTCGTTGCCTTTAAGTGATAGACATTTGAGAGCAGCAATTGAGATCACTGACGCAGATTCTAGGCGAGGATAAGGTCCCTAACTTAGAATTATCTCCTAACTTATGTTATCGGCTCTGAGGTAATTTGGAGAATATATTGACGCCATTATCAATAAATATCCAACTATAGGCGCGTCGTCGTCTTCAACTCAGATAGGATTGAAAAATATCATTAGGAAATGTTACAGCATTATTTACGTCGTACATCAATTTAGATGTGAATTTTGAGATGCTGGTAACAATATTGCCCCATAATGTTGCTTCATTCGATCAATTTCAATTTTTTCCGCTACCAGCTTAATCACTGTCTGTTGTGTCCCGAACAAAATCAACACAAAGTTGACCTAGAATGTGTGTAACACATTTTCGATTCCTTACATTTTCGCCACATTCGTCTTCAATCAATCTCAATTTCGGCACGTCAATGTCCGGCTTCAACACGAAATGAAAAGCCAATGGAGTGTCCATTTTTTGCTGAAAAGTACGAGTAATCATTTGCATTAACACTGCGTATATAACCACGGTGATCACCGTTCAGAAATATGTGCCGAACATAAACTGGGCGGATATGGATTTATACAAGCCCAAAGTCGGTCACTGCGTATGACTCTTCTCAAGACAACAATGAATAGTCATGAGGGCTTTTTGCCATAATCATCAAGTAATTGGTGAATGGAGTAAAAGTTATTATACGGCTCAATTTTTTTGTGGCACCAACAAGATGCCTACTACTACAGCAACCTATGTCAACAGCTAAAAAGACGTTTCATCTCTTCACACTTTTCACATTTTTATTCCAATCCTTTGAGATATATGTCTATTAGTACTCCAGTTGCTTAATACTCAGTGGGCTTCAATCTATCAGTATCTGCAAGTCTCGACGGTTATCGGTCTGTAGAACTCTTATTATTTCCAAAGCGTTTCGAGCTTTAGTTAACGGAAATTCGAAATAAATTACACTCATGTAAATAAAAGGCTTAGTAAGGACAGTGCCTGAAGTGTTATAAATTGATGTAGGCGAAATTAGATACTTGAGCGACTATCTCAATAAAGTGATCTTAAGGCGACGAATTGAATATGTTGGCGTCAGGGATGTCAATATTTCTCGTTAATTATAAAACATTCGGAACTGATTTTTTTTATTGCCGTGTGGTGCCAGTTCAGAATACCACCACCCCATCTCCTCCCGTGGGTGTCGTAAAAGTCGACTCAGGGATTAGCTGGAGGATGGGCAGCAGCGTCCTTTGCGTACATTAACAACTCAACTGAGGTCGCCAACCCGTCTGCCAAGCGTGGCGATTATGGCAAAACCCCCCAATGAGCTCACAACTCACCCATATCGGGCGTTGTGGTGATCTTTGGGGGGAGGCCTGTGTCCAGCAGTGGACTTCATTGGGCCGAATTGATGATTGATGATGATTTTTTTTATTTCACGTATTATGTCTTTGACTTCTTTTTTGTAATTGTGTTACTCGTACATGGATTAGTTAACTTTTACAGCAGAGAAAAAAATATCAAATACTACTGTTTAAAAATAGAAACGTTAATTTTACAGGCAAACGAGTCCGATTTGAGCCTATAATTTTCTGTATAGCCTTAGTCTAGCCACACACTTCAAAAGTGTGATTGGATTTTATAAAATTAGCGATAGTCTTTATTTCAAACGGAAAATACTATTTTGACGCATGCGACTTTACGATACAAGCAAATTCACGCGCGTTTTTGTATGCAGCGAGTCCCACCTGTCTGATACTAGCCATTGTCAACGATGAGTCTGTGTCAGTTTATTTTATGGAGGCTACATTACTTCTATATGTTCAACAATTTAACAAAATATCGTACTTACTTGCAGTAATACATGCATGCATGTAAGAATAATTATGTATAGAATAATAACTTATCTGATTATTGTTATTGCACCTTGTTATTGCAGTCCACATCCCCAAACTTCTTTTAATTCAAGTCTGCGTCAGTATTTTTATTTCTAGTATGTATATTATAGTGGAGTAATTAATGATTTTAAGAATTCTTTTTCAAACGCTGAAAAAGAGGCATTTCGAGTAGTCATTTCCACTCGTAAAATGTTCACATATTCCTGCGGTTTAGAAATATGTTACAACATAATTATATAGGTTTATGTGTTAGATATTTTGTTTCGCCCACTTCAATGGCATTTTGTCTATATTGTTAACTTTTTTTATATTTATTTATGCCTGACTACACAGTTTTTTAAAACCCGTATCTCATCGATAAACATTCTCGTATTAAAAATTTTGCCAAATTTAGCCCAGACCGACGTAAGCTTGAGAGGGACTGTGTCTCTGAATACACTTAGAGCGTTCTTCGCCCGTCTTACGTTCATGTCTCTGAATCTCACCCTCTAAGTCACTCTAAGTCTCCGAAATATTTACAAGAAAGCGTTTCTTCGTGCTTAGATTACAAGCTAGCTGAAATATCGAATCACGTGTAGATCAAATTGATGTATGCATGTGCGACAGTTGATTTATTTAGGTCAGGCTATTCGACTTTGTGTCCATCATGACAGGTGGCTGTATTACAGCTTTCCGCTTAAACAGTCTATTATTCAGTTAAGGCTTTCTCACAATATGTACGTTTCAAGACCGACAAACACATACCTATCATACGTATCGTCCATACTATGCATCTATACATCATCCATCCATTCTCTTAGTCTCCGCCCCTGTAATCGCTCATACGAATAATCCGAATTTCAACCGAAATACTTTCAGTCCGTTCACATTGTTAGCGATTGGCGAATTCAAATCCCGGACCATATAAACTATTCAGCTTAAAAGGGTTGAATACTGACCGGCAATTCAATTACTCTCTTAATGTGTGCGATTTCCATGCAGTCTTGAACATGAAATAACTTATTTGACACAGAGTCATCTTTAACCATTTATATGGTAAATGGAAATATATAAGACAAATGGAAAAATTTATCTGCTGATATATCTTTAATTTTACCCATTAACTTTATCTTTAGTCATTTCGCGATCGTTTCCGAGTAAATATACTGACCAGTTACAACAAACAGCGCGCTTTCCCAGCTCTACTTTCCAGTCTTTAAACAGCTTAGAGGTTTACTCACCCTGAAAAGAAAAGAAAAAACTTACATATAATTTTTGCATACAGTAGGTCTATTTTATTCATTGTAACATCAATACGGCATATTGCCAAATATGTCTGCTATGCTTAAATTAAATGGTTTTGAGCAAGTCTACGCCCAGTTATTTATTCAAGACTATTTAAGCAGCTTATAATTTAACTCAGAACGACTGTCATCTCCCTTCCGCAACTCTCAGATTTGCTCCCAAGAGATTAATGTTGTTAGTTCATGTGATATAATCCCCGTGAATCTTTTAACGGTACTCATGCCATTGGGAAAAGGCAGATGAAACAATGTTAGTTATGGTTCATTCTCTTAAAGATCCACTGTGCGGCAACGACGTTTAACGTCCACTTGCACACGAGTTTCCAAATATATATAAATGTGATGACATATAAACACAAGTGTACTAATGTATAAATTACTCAACCGTAAAAAATCTTAGCCGAGATAAATCTGCCGATGTCTTATCAAGAGGTGATTTTCACACTTGAA
The DNA here is from genome assembly GCA_947459985.1 of Diloba caeruleocephala. Taxonomy (NCBI): domain Eukaryota; kingdom Metazoa; phylum Arthropoda; class Insecta; order Lepidoptera; family Noctuidae; genus Diloba; species Diloba caeruleocephala. Next base: position 7,655,053 of record OX381617.1, on the reverse strand, counting down.
TTTTAAAGGAATGCCGATTTTCAGCCATCCTTACATCAAGAGGGAGTGCATTCCACAGAAGAATATAATTTTAATCCAATGTGAAATCACCAGCACGCCCCGCGTGTAACGTAAATCGTCCACTGCTGAACAAAAGCACGACAGGTTACATGCCGCGTCATTTCGGGGGGAATTTGCCAATACCTACTCACCACGCTTAGGTTGGTGAGCGCAGTATGACTGCTGTTCCACAGAAGGAACGCAACTGCCCATCCCTCTGGTTAAGTCCTTTAGCTGCCCTTTTATCCATGGGAGGAAATGGAGTGGTTCTTAATTGAGCGGACTAATGAGCAATCCTCGAAAGATCCCTACATTATTTTTTTACACAAGTCTTCTTCTGTTTTCAAAGACTTTGTGTCAATCAAACCCACGTTTTTCTCTGTAGTGAAGTGTCATCAGCACAAAGAAGTTCAACGAAACGGCGCGTAACCCGTACCCTACGTCACAGGCTCCTAATTGAGATTGATTCAATCCAGTTCATGGTAACATTGTAAGTCACATGACTTTCAATCTTGTTTATTGTATGTCATTTATATTATTACTGCGCGTGCTTGTTTTATTGAGGTTGTGGTTGATGATATATGTGTGTATGCGTGTGATCTAGATGTTATATATATATTTTAATAAATGGCCGTGTGGTGCCGGCTCAGAATGCCACCACCCCATCTCCTCCCATGGGTGTCGTAAAAATCGACTAAGGGATTAGCCAGAGGATGGGCAGCAGCGTCGTTCGAGTACATTAACAACTCAACTGCGATCGCCAACCCGCCTGCCAAGCGTGGCGATTATGGCAAAAACCCCCAATTAGCCCACAACACATCATATCGGTGGTAATGGTGATCTTTGGGGGAGGCCTGTGTCCAGCAGTGGACTTCATTCGGCTGAAATGATGATGTATATTTTTATAAGGTTGTTGACTTTTGAATAAACAATACTGAAGGCACATTTCTACATGAATCATAGTCGGCACACACGCTACTATGAACGGCCGCGAATTAATGAGTGTTGCCGATCTATCTTCAACTACCGGTTGTGCATCGATAATCACGCATTGGTAAGCCTTAACGAAAGTATCGATTATGTAATAAAATAAAAGTATTGGACGCCAGTAACTATATTGGCAGTATCGATACTTTAACTTAAAATATAAACCATAATCGATACTTTAGGTCTAAAGGCTACTCTCGATGGTTCAAACTAAAAATACTATGGAATTATAACTAGAATTTGTAGTAGTATCGATAGCTCAGAACTATCGATACTAGGTATTTAATGAATACTATCGATGTCACGAACCGAATATTGTTTATTACAATAGAGTGTAATATTGCTAGAAACACCACACCTGGCAAACGAATCGGTGACCACTGTACTTTCTTATCAGCGCAAAGGGGGATGGCGCACCCCATCAAATCGATATAATGATATAGTCGCCATATACTAAATGAAAAGAGAGTACCTGATAGTTAATTTTATCCACCCATTTTGCAGTTGACTGGTCGTAATTGCCTTTATCTTTACTGGTTTCAAATAAAAATTTACATAAAAAATGTATTCAGCAATATTGTAATAAATACCAAATTAAAAAATCACCTAACCCTCACTTTCTTTTTTCATTTATTTTATATAATTTAATACTAATAGCTAGGACCTAATTACTTAATAAACAGTTCTATAGTAATGTCTTACGATATCGCTATTATTAAACATTATAATAAAACACCTAAACATTACATTATAGTTTTTTTTTTCCCGACGTTTCGAACACTTGATGTTTTTTATGTGGTATTTTGCTGTAGTATAGCCACCAGAATACAAGAACACATAGCTGACGTCAAGCATTGACGGTCCATAAAATCTGAAGTGTGTGAAGATGGCTTAGACAAACCTAACCATTTTCTTCGTTTTGATCTACCTCAAGTGCTCGCTGAAGAGAACCGATATGTACCAAGAATGTTTTGTGAGGCCATTGAAATTTAAAAATATCCTAATTTTAATATGTATTAAGACGTTTGGTTCCGACCACCAGTTTGGAATCTGGTTATTATAATAATAAAGTCCCAAACAAAATACCTCACTAAAAACATCAACACACTGTGAGTGATTACTGATTAGATTACTAATTTTTACGTAGTTTTGTTCGATGGATAAAATAACTTTAAATATGTAACGGGGCTTATAACCTTTGCCACCCTGTGACCACGAACCCTGCATAGTATACGAAACGTCAGGAAAAACAAAAATCTATAACATACGCAAAGTAATCCGCTTAAAAGTGTTTCATTTTACACAATCCTATTCTATTTTTCAGGAACCCACTTGGATTGGATGGAGAGCCCAACAGTGGGCTGACATGGCCTCAAACGGCCATCTGTCTAAACTGACTCATTTTTCGCATATTATGTATAGGAAAATTGGCATGAAAAGATCTCTAATGGAACGCTGCGTAACCATTTGGAACTTGTTAAATGCGGTAATTACAAACATCACTATTAGCTGGATGCAATGGAACATGCTTTGAAACCTTTGAATTCATTACCAAACCGAATCATGTGCGAAATCTATTTCGAATAATCATCACGCGGGTAAACCGACCAATTACTGAGTATATTTGAAACTAGAAAGCCAAAGCAACTTATACCAAGCGCAAGTTCGATCGTGTGTGGAAACTGCTCACATTTTTGGGACGGCACCGCCAAGCTTGAAGCGCTAGAGGTGATTGAGAGACGCGCTAAGAGGCTCGTTTTCTATCGGATATATTTTGGCAAGTGTGCATTGGAATTGCAGGATTTAATTCCCTCTAGCCTATTCCACCATCGCACAAACAGAATGGCACTGCGCCACTGCTATATGGTTGACACTCCACCCACGAAGCTTTTTGCTTCCATGTTTTTCGTGCGTATCAAGACTGAGCGACAGACTCTGTGTTTCCCAAACAATACATTTTTACACCATCGTAGACCGCATCGATGCTTAACATCATCGGGATAGTGGTGAATCGTAAACCTATTCAGTATAAAAAAATATCATAGCTTCTATCTTCAAAAACATTGCTTAATCTTCAATCATTAGTGCTGCGACCAACCCGATTACAGTTAAAGGATGCCGCCGAACAAGGTTAACAAATAATTATTTAGTGTGGAGAAGACACGATTAAATACCAACAAGCGTAACTGAAACAATTCGTCTTCAAGGCCTTTGTTACTTTGTGGACGCTGCCTGGTGTTTTGTAATATCTCTTTCTCTCTGTCGGTATAAATACAATATATAATATTCGTCCAATTATCTTTATGCCGTCTGTTGGAATTGGTTAGCTTAATGCTGTCATGACAATTTAATAAATATTATAATCAGGCTTGTTTAGTGTAGTGACTTTTTAAGAAGTTTAAACTCTTTTCTCCTACCTTGTCCTCACATAACCTTAATTTCGAGAACAATGTAGACAAATATATTGTAATACTATACGATTTAAAATAAGTAACCATGGAGTTTCCAGCCCGGTCTTCTCCATGGGGAATATATAGATACCTTGGAACGAGGCAACTCAAGTCGAAATATTTATAAATGCCTGTAAATGGTTTTATATGAATAGAACACATTTTTATCTTTATCTGTAATTTCTGTCATCTTACCACCATTACAAATGTGGAAGTTTGTATGTTTGAGTCTCCACGCTCAAACAGCCGAATAGATTCTAATGAAAGGCATTGTGGTGGGTTATATCATTGAATAAACATGCAATACATATTATTGCGTTATCAAGTCCCTTAATGGACTATTATATAATATTAGTTCCCTCACGGACGTTTGTCAGATCAGAAGAAATCAGGAGTTTGAAATAATACAAGCAGCCAGTCATCTTTTAGTTGGTGTAGGCTGTCTAGGCGACCGGTAAAAACCTGAAATTTATTTATAAGGGATAAAGGAAAATCTATATAGAGATAAAATTTCAATTAGGTCACTCAAAATCAAACTAAAGCCCCAATAATAGTCATCTCCTATTCTTACTTCCACTCAAGAAAACAGTTTTCCTGCAACCCGCCAATTACAACCAGGGGGTTAGCTGCTGACGGTCTCTTATTTTAATGAACCGTATTCTCAGTCTTCTAAACAAGTTCAAGGTGAACTTGATTACTCACTAGAGCACTTGAGAATATAGGTCTTACTTAGAAGCATTCCATCGTGTGTTCCCGCTTGCTTGGAGAATTTTTTATTGAGATTCCAACGCCTCTGCCCGTCGTTATGGAATATAAAGTTATGACAGTGCTTCAAATGAAAATCGTACAATTCAAACGGACTCGTATTGTAAGATGAATACGAGAGCCAAGACGTGAGTAAAATATGATTCTAATAAATATTGCAAAAATGGAATGAGCAAGATTTTTCTCGTACATTCGTACGTTGAAATTATTTCTAAAATAGAGATGATTTATTAAAAATAAACAACGCTACACTGGCTATGAAAGAATCTCTGTAATTATTTTTGTTGGCTTGTGCTTAAAAACTAGAAACAGATAAATATTTTCAAATAGAAGTTCATATATAGATATACTTTACCATCACACCACATTTCAGTCTTTATTTTTTGGCAAGAAATACATATGTAGGCAGGGTCCGTTTTATTACTTTTTGTATTCGACAGCTGTCCCTACCGCAATTGTTTAGGCTTCACGTGAAACCTAACCTTTAAATCTACCTGCTATATTTTGTAAGCTACCGCAGACACGTATTTCTATAGATATCTAGGTGTTCTGGAAACCTAAATCTATCCGGAGATTGAAGAAAAATGAAATCGTGATCCGAATATCAAATAATAGGGATGACACAGTCGAATATAAAAGCGTGCGTCAAACGTTGGTGGGAGAGGAATCGATTTTTATACATCGACATTTCTTTAGTATTGATGAACAAAACAGGGTTACAACCAAAATCAATAGCGCAAAGTGATCGGTTTACTAAATGAACCAGTCTCTTCCTCCTCGGAAAAGCGTGACAACAGTGGGTTTGCTGCTAAAAACCTTCGACGGATTATCCTTTAGCCTCGCAAGTGGTAGAAATGTTGTATTATTTTTACAAACAGACAAAAATAAATAAAACAACTTTGCCAGTTGGAAAACTATTGGCACTAATTAACGCCTAATTAATCTATAGAAAAAACAATGCAGCACTGCTTTCATAAATAAAACATAAAATAATGATTATGTAGCCGAATTGCGAGTTTAATATCACAATGAAGCATTGTCATCAGAAAAGTTCAAATAGTTCTATTTTGATGACAATTCATGTGTCTAGACGAAGCTATATTTGGCCTTGTTAAAAGTTACAAATTAACACATGAGTTGGGTAGTCATCTTGTTTTAGTTTACGTCATTGGTATTCTTTGATACTCGAATGATGACAAAAATAAATATAAAACGTCTAGAAATAGCGCAAACATACCTATTTCAACTATTGAAAATCGTATTGAAAAAGAAATGTTTTGCGAAGCTGTGGACAAATGGTTTCACAAATTATCAAGACTTTCGTACAAGATTCAAGCATTCACGAAGGTGTTTAATCAAATGTGCCACTTACAAACATTTCATCATCATCACCATCATACCAGTCGAAAGACGTCCACTGCTGAACAAAAGGCCAAACCGTATATATTTCCACAACGACGGGTTACAATGCCACCCGCGTCTAAACACTCCCAGCGGCCTTGCGATTGCCGGTGCGTGGTCTCAACTCGAGAACCTGCGCACACGGCCATCAGTTCCACAAGCTATGTGGGTAATGTGGCCCTCCCGTTACCACATCACCTTACTAATCTTTTTAGCTATGTCGGCAAATTAGTTCGACGAAGATGTCTACCTGGGACAAACCATCCAGTTCAACTACCAACTTCGAGAAAGAGGTCAGCCGTCGAATCCGGCTTAGCTGGGCAGCATTCGGAAAACTTCGCAGTCTTTTCGTCAACAATACCGCAGTACCTCAAGAGGAGTCTTTAATCACTGTGTGTTAACTGCGATAGCACATGGTACAGACACGTTGTCTCTCACTATGGGGCCCCAATTTTTTTTAAACCTTGTGCTTACTCAAGTTCTCTAAACGAACATTTAATTGACATTTCTCTTCCTAAGCAATCGTAGATTTCATTTTATCTAAGGAGGCTTCAGTCTCAAGGGTTGTTATTCTTCCAATGCGAATAAAATTAAAAAAGAAGAACGTATCTTATCTTATATATATATCTTTGCCAAATAACTGTCTAATCTAAATTATGCTGTAGTTGCACGGGCCAAGTTCTCAAGACACTGCCCGCATGACCATAACATCGAACAACAGTTTTAATTCCATTATTTAATCACACATTAGTAGTTAGTGTTAGACTTTCACGAATACATAGTTTCTCCTGTTTGTTTTACATGCAATAAATCAATCTAGAAAATACACTTTGTACAATTTCTACTGCATCGCATTTGCAACTGGCGACACGGTAAGAATTTCAATGAGATCCAATATTCAGCGAACGTATTTGAAAAGCCCATCAGTGTTACAAGCTTCAACAACTTCTTAAGTTCCATCATTTTACAATTTTCTATTCGCTTCGGTTGGTATCGGTTTGGTTGAGGACTTCTTATTAGACTGGTCCGTGTTTTACGTCTTAAAATATATGTATTTTTTGATGACTGGGGAAATCCTCGCGTTTGCAACATGCCGGACGGTTACTGGTTAAAACCTTACAGTGTGCCTTCGAGCTACCTATTGCTGGAGGTGCGGGGTTCACTCGCGCATTTGCCTCAGCAGGTCTCGGCCCGTCGTACAGAATAAGACGCGAGGTCACGGCACAGTGCCACGATTGTGGTAACGACCACGATACCACACAGCACACGCTCGAGGAATGCCCTGCATGCGTGAACGGTGGATCCTGGTTGATCAGATCGGGCAATAGCTCTCTCTGCCAGCAGCAGTGTCGGCTATGTTGGCAGAGCATAAAAATTGGAGTGCAGTGGTCTCCTTCTACGAGAGCGTCATGCTCAAGAAGGAGACTGCAGAGCGGGATCGGTAGAGGGCCGATCCCGCACGGCGAAGGATGAGACGGCGCCGAGGTAACAATCGCCCCGACGCCCAGGTCGGTCGGTCGGAGAGCCTTAGAGGCGGCGGGCGCGCAAATTTGAAAATGTGCGTGCTCATGCCGAGCGGCCCCGGGAAGACGGCGGCGCGCACCGGTTCACGTGCCGCCTTGTGCGAGGGGGTGACTGTTTTACAGTCATCCTCTCCGAGATATGCCTAAAGGCATGGCACTATCGGGCGGCTCTAATATGATCTTACGAGGTCCTGGAGCCTCCCTTTGGTGCAGAATATGGCCGCTCCAGTGGTGGTAGGAGTCCGTCATGCCCATCCGCCCTTTCCCGGGTCGTTGCTAGTTCATGGTGAATATCCACTGGGAACCAATACAAAAATAAAAATAAAGGTCTCGGCCTGTTACTCGATGTGTCGGGTCTCGTCTCTATGCAACCTGGACAGCCGCGCATCCTCTTCAAAGGCTTGTGCAGAACGGGTGTTCCAGCAGTGATGATGTAGGATATTTTCAATATCCTGACGTTTTCTTTCCTATTATCTGGGGAGTTTGTTGCGCCGTTTCTTTTCCCCAGCTTAAACACTAGGAAGCGGTGAAGGGTGAGCTTTAATGAGTGCTGTCTAATGTTGACGTTAAAAAAGAACTAATAATTTAGTCTATTTTGAATAAATGATTATTTCATTATTTCATTTCATTAAAGTAGGATATCATTAATTATGCTGTCGCGCAAGTCGGGTTATATTCAGTACCACTGAATATAACACACGTTGACTGCCTTGTCTATTGCCAGTTGGCTGAATTAATTGAACTGAAAATCACTTATAACAGTCTAATAATTTGCTGTGCTTTAGACCGGAAATAATTAACACTACCAACATCTGTGCGTTTTAACAAATGTCAAACATTAACCATGTATAAATACACGTTGTAATCTGTTAGAGTGTTTTATTATAATCTATCATAAGTTAGACAGTAATGTAATAACACAATTTATTTTTAACCCCATTTCCACACAGTTAAATGACATCCATTGTATGACGCCGACCAATTAAACAGGACTGCAAAATGGAACTCTTTGCGACCCAGACGCTAACGAACCGAAGGCACGAGAGTCAGGCACGAAATGTTATTTCTCGAAATCTTTTTGTGACGGATTTTCTAGAAATTTCGCTCCTAATTTGGAACCGTACGTAGTTTTTCTTGGAGAAACCAGTATGTGGAGTAAAAAATACAGATAAGGTCGGAGAACACGTTTCCTTTTTCGAAAATGGAACGGTAATAATAAAGAAGTCTTCAATTTAAATTGACATAAAATATCAAAGGTTATATATAATGTTAGCATAAAAATTTAATTTTAATAGCGTGACCTTGTCAATTTTTATACCAGATAATAAAGCTTTTGTACTTGTTTCTATTTGAATCTAAATACTATTTTTATAAATATTTTACAAGCAAAACCCACTATATACGATAAGCATAAAAATAGCAGACGAAACTTAATGAAAACAGCCCTGAATAATTCATGCTATTAAACTCAATTTCCATAGAATATATACAAGTGTTCATAATATTTTGGAAATGCATTGCTCCCGGTATACTAGAACGTGAGTAAAACCAAAGTAGCTAACGCACGCCATTTCGTTAATTGGGACAGAAACCATGGCCAGATGTGCAATATCGGTAGCGATTTTTTCATAATTGTAGGGAGGCGACCCGACGAATTAACCCGAATTTCTCGCCCTGCTTCAATTTGGGTCCGCCCATATATTACGTCTCATGAACACTGTTTTCTTCCCAACCTTGCCTCCCATTTAATCTTATGACATCATGTAATCACATGTTAAGGAGAGAATTACTTACATAGAGACATATTATAATTCATTGTTTTAAACATTTGAAGATTTGCTATTCAAAATACTCTTTACCCTTTGATGGTATTTACTCTACATCCTAATCTTGTAGTTTGGATCTTATGTGGAAGTAGCAGTATTAGACTCTACAATTTGTTACTGAAAACAAAAAGTTTATTAGTTTTAACTCTATTAATTTGATTTAAACACACAAAACTGTCCGCAGGTAAAGCTTATTTTTTTAATTACACAAGGATTTAGCATTATCTTACGAATCAAAAAGTGAGAACACATCCAAAACTACTTTCGAGACCAAATAACAGAAGACGAGAGCAGTGTAGTGCAACGCAACACTAGTCCTGGGTAGCAGCATAGACATGTGAACGGGATGTATAAAAAAATACTAATTACCAAAAAACATCAACGCTATGTTTGTATGACGTCATACAGCAAATTCTTAATCCTTTGTCATATTGCCATTCAACAAAATACACGAGTTTACTGCAGTAGCGATTTATTTAACTGCTATTGAGAGACCTAAATCATATTTATCGGCCAGATACATGCGTATTCTGTATCTCAGCTAATGTTCTTGGCACTGAACCAGAAATAGCAAAATTACAACGTAGTGGTGTAATTCATAAGAACGAAAAGTAACGTGGTTCCGTTTGACGCATAGTCATATTTTTTCCTCGGGAGCAAACTGGTTAATTTTTCGGTATATAAGGAATAATTTAGGTCCAATTCTGAATATTTGCTTCGGTATTTCGGGAATGTATTTAATATAGGAAACGCTGTAAGATATTTTTGATTGCGTCGTTCGGAAAAGAGAAAAACATGTCACGGAATCTGGATTGACTGGCAACGTTTGCACCTAGTTAGTACCCAGTGATAAATTATGAGCATTTATTAAATCTTGTAATTGCTCAAAAGGCGACGGCACGGTTGGTGCAGTGGCTGATGCAGTCGGCTGCTGCGCTCTGCGTCGCGGGTTCGATTCCCGCAAGGAACAAATATTTGTATGATCTGCAGGTAGTTGTCCCGGGTCTGGGTGTATTGTGTGTGGAATTTGTGTCTGTAAATGCACCCACGACACAGGAGAAATTATTCATTCATCATTAAAAACAAGGAGTACATAATATCAATAATACAGCAATGAAAAATCTAACTTGCCTATAGAATAGTAAAAAGCCATCAGAGGCCACATTTCCATGCCTAACATGTAAAAATAAATGAACATAAGTTGATCGCAATAACTATGCCAAGCCCTCAACAATGAAACCCCCTAATACTACAACGACAAAATAAAACTGATTACCAATACATAATAAGATAATATACAGTAGGTACGCTAGCAAACAGTTTAACGTGAATAAAGTAGAGCTACTGCTACCTATCTCGTCGAGACTATAAAACGTGAAGCATCGAAATATACTCAGGTGACGATCGATGCCCATTGATATATTTCTGTGATCAATCGTACATTTGTGCATAAATAAAATACAGATGGAAATGTAGTCGGTAAATATGAAGGTGTGAGATTGTAATGAGTTGATCTATTTCGATTTAATAATGGCAAACATTAGGAACTAAATAAAATATAATTATCTTCAAAACGTTTAAGTTTATCAAGTTGCACCACGTTACCTATAAACTGCACAAATAGAAAAAGACACAAGGTCAGCATTCAAAAAGCTTTATAGCACCTCAGAACTTCATAATTGAACACCAAACTGAAAATAATAATACAAAAGTAGAACCTGACAGCCTACAAATGATCTAAATCAAATAAATGCAAGATTACATCTTAATAGTAAGTGGAGAACGTTGTCAAATTGAATAAGCATACATTTCCAAGAGAGGACATCATTTTTCCGAGAATTCTATTGTCAATATGAGGGAGAATAAAAATCTGAATGCCAGATGTTAAAGCGTAGACTTTTATTGGTTCAAATTTATGGTGTTTGATATGGGTTGATAACTTCAGGAATTTTGCTTTGCAGGTCTCAGTGGAAAAATTGTTGTGGCTTCCACATCGTTAGACTGCTTCTCGAATAATACATTAAGGGCGTAATGGCAGTGCTCTGAAGTTAATGTTAATACAAATCGACGTAACTTTCGTGGATTCATTATCTAAGGTACATGCATACATAGGTGAAATAAAAGATTCATACACAAACGTTAGGTGATGAGTATGCCGATGTATGAATGACAAACTAATATGAATTAGTGCTTCAAACGAAACTGTTTTTTATTCGTTTAATTTAATATAGCAATTTAAAAATAAGTACCTAATGCACTGTATAATGTACTGACCGTGAGAATCGGCCCTTTTATTACCAATTCTTATCGAAATGCTCTTAATAAGATAACTTACCAACAGTTTTAAAAACCATTATGTTCCGTCAGTATTGATTCTCCTATTTACACCAACGATCGGCCATTATGTTCGATGTTGCGTCAACGTTGATGATAGTTGAGTATTTGGACATTTAAATAATTCATACATAAATAAATTTACCTAATTAGTACCTTTTAGTTTGACCTTCGTAAATTATTTTGTCATGCCTTTTTATCTTTTATTTATACACTGAATGCCATTATTACAAGGTCCCGCAGGTTCACGAGATATTTATCTTACCATAGTGAAGTTAACTGTCTGAAACATCTTTTTTCCTTTTTATTACATACTTATTAATGAGTTATCCCAATGTAATTACGTCTGTTCACGAAATTGCTCGATGGTTGATGACATTCTGTCGATAATTAATATTTGATATTACTTACTAAGATTTGATTTTAATCGTATTTTTCTCATTAGTATGTAGGTCAATGTACTATTGACCTAGTAGCTTCATTAGTTTTGATATGTAGGTAGCGTATCTGCTATAAGAAATCCATATTTATGAGATATCTCATATAATATTATAAGTAAGAAGGTTTGTATATTTGAATGTTCGTCTCTGAATCACGCTGAACGGCTGAACGCAGTACTATTCTGTAAGAACTCACTAGCAATCTCACTTCTGAATCCGCAGTGAAAGGTAGTAAAAACAATAAGTAATTATTGATTTCACTGTGGTTTCTGAAGTGAGGTTTGCTATTGAAGCAGACTCACTTATGAATCCGCAGTGAAAAGTGGTATAAACGATACGATATTAAAGATTTCACGCAGATTCAGAGGTAAGTTTGTTAGTGTGATTTTACAGAATTAAGTTAAATTGGCAGAGAGCTAGATTATGTCGTGAAATATATATAGAATACATTTGATAGTATCATCAAGTTCCTTTAATTGTGTAAATTCCCCGAAGTCGCGGGTCCTAGCTAGTAAACAATTAAACATATCTGCAAGCTCAAACATGTTCCAATATATCTTAATCACCCAATTATGGTAACGATTTCGAAATAATTAACTTTATTTTGACTACAACGCGCTCACATGTTACTTTAATTACTTACTCAATTTAAATCGACAGATTACCTCCTATCCATCCCACAATATCACATCCGTTAAATTGTACATTGTGTGGTAGGATTAACGTGTCTTTAGCCTCTGATATCACAATGACGTCACTGGTTTGTCAAACATAAACTAATCCATCTCGGCTTGCAAAACATCAAGTCACTTCACATGCGACGACGTCATCGGATTCTTGTTAACAAAAGTGTCGCACGTTTAATACATAGCAAATATTTAATGCTCTTATCTGTATCCGTTTTGCAAATTTTATCGCATATGTTGACAATATGTGTATATCCCTCCGACCTTGGATGACCAGGTCATGTGTTATCATAATCATAAACATCATGATTATGTTTCCTATTCAGATAAGCTGTTTCAAAGTACTCCTTGACACTAGGGTTGCAATAAGCACAGTGGAGTCAACTCATAGATGTATTTCTATGCACTACTGCATTATTAGAGGTCAATGGTTTACTTCACGAAGATATTTAATACATAATTAGCAAGCCTGTTGAATAGAAAACAATAGAAAGTTTTATTCAGTAACTAAGTCCTAACAGTGTGGTGCCGGCTCAGAATGCCACCACCCCATTTCATCCCGTGGGTGTCGTAAAAGTCGACTAAGGGATTAACCGGAGGATGGGCAGCAGCGTCCTTCGAGTACATTAACAAATTAACTGCTATCGCCAACCCGTCTGCCAAGCGTGGCGATTATGGCAAGACCCCCCAATGAGCACACAACAACACCCATATGGGTCGTTGTGGTGATCTTTGGGGGAGGCCTGTGTCCAGTAGTGGACTTCGTTCGGCCGAAATGATGAAGTCCTAACAGACACGGACCGCTGTGAGGTCCCGGCTACGAATACCACCAACCAATGTGATGAGATGCCGTGAGTGTCATAAAAGGCGAATATAGAATTAGCCTGAGGATGGGCAGCAGCGTCCTTCGAGAACATTAACAACTCAACTGCGATCGCCAACCCACCTGCCAAGCGTGGCGATTATGGAAAATTCCTTAATGAGCATATGCTTAATGACATAACATACAGGCCGGTCGTTGTGGCGAATTTATATCTGGAAACTGTACTCAAGCTAGCTAACCTCTTGCGTGCTGTCCGTTTGGTGTCCGAATTGTCCGTGTGGTGTCCGGATTAAGAATATAGCACCACTCCATCTCCTCCCGTGGATGTCGTAAAAGGCGACTAAGGGTATTTAAACCAGAGGGATGGACAGCAGCGTCTCTTTTGTGTACCGGTAGCCATACTGCGCTCACCAACCCGCCTGCCAAGCGTGGTGAATATTGGCAAATACCCCCCGAAATGATCACAGTTGTGGAATCTATGGGGGAGGCCTTTGTTTAGCAGTGGACGTATTAATGGCCGATATGATGATGATGATGATGATGATCCTCTTGCGGGACAATTTCTTTAAATAATTTCTGCAACTATAGTCACAATTTAGAGATAAGCATCTCCCTGGGTTACAAGCAAGTATAAACATACATTACTTCACCCTAAGTCCACGTTACAAAATAAACAAATAAACATAAATCCTTTGTTAACAGTACTCAAAAGTTCCGCATAATAACCCCAAAATACCTGTGTGAAAAACATCTACACATCTTATATTCTCCCGAGTAGTACGGAAACCATTAATAATGATAACGCATCCGTTCCACCTATTTCAGCACTCCGGATGGGCCCGTCCAAACTTGGGGATCCGATTACGGTACGAATGTATCACCCCATATCAACCTCAAGCTTACAACATACTTCAACCAACTCTCAATGACATGCGGGATAAAATCAGGATTCATTTGGTAGAAAGGGAAATTTTCCGTTAATATGAAAGCGAAATATTTCGGTTTGAATGTAGTAATTTGGTCGGGGTTGTATTCGGTTTTATAATATCACACCTCGCTTAAAGTTACTTTTACACGTTTTTAAGCTTTTTAAGAGTTACTCACTCTTAACTTAGAAAAAAATGTGATTCGTTAGTACAGTGTAATTAAACGCATGGTTGGCGCAGTGGCTAAGCAATTAGCTTTGTGTGCTACGTGCCGCGGGTTGGATCCCCGCACGGAGCAAATATTTGTGTGATCTAGAAATAGTTGTTTCGGGTCTGAGTGTACATGCAATGTGAGATTTATATCTGTAAACTACCCACGACACAGGAGAAATCTAAGGGTAAGTTCTTAAATGAACTAGTATTAGGTGTATTATAAATTTTATTTAGTTGGCTCATCTTCGTCTAGCTTATTTTCTGCTGTATTTAAAAGGTTGTCTAGTAGAAAATGCCTTTGGCATTAAGGCCGCCTTCGTACTCTTTTGGACATTAAGCATAAATAAATAAATAGTACCTATACGTACATCCCCATACAATAGAGCCTTTTTGTACTGTGCGGTGCCAGGACATTTGCCTCCCGCGTACACTCAGGATGTAGAATGAAATCCCTACCAGGTTTTTCCCAGGTGAGTAATACATGTGGTTCTGCAAAAGTCGATTTTTGAAGAACCACACATTACACTTCACTTTTACGGTAACCACTTACCAACAAGCGGGCCGAACGCTTGTTGGCCACCTTAGGAATAATAAAAAAACAGAAAAAAGACTGGAGATGTATAAGCGAGCAATAAATTGAATTCAAGCGATAATTATTTAGCATAGAACAAATAGAGATACAATAGCTAGTTGCCAACATTTTATCTATAATCCGCGAATGACTTCATTAGGTACCGTTTTTTCCAGTCTCCAGTGGAAATTCTACATGAACTTCCTTCGCCCCAGGGAAGGGCGAAGGGGTATGCCGGCTAATACCACGGGAGCGCTCATCTTCGGCATTGAAGGGGGGCTCCCGGTCCTCGTAGGATTGCACTAGAGCCGCCCATTGGTGCCACGCTTTTAGGCGCATCACGGAGGGAAGGCGACTGTAAAAAGGTCGCCCCCAGGCACTTCTCGGGGAGGATTGTTAAGGATGCCCCCAAGCCTGACTGTGTGCTGTGCTTAGGCGATCTACGGCAACAGATGAACATACTAACATACCTACATAGATGCTAAAATCATAACTCTCGTTTGACATCGCCATAGAAGGGGAAAAAAGTAAAAAATTGAGCGCGTGCAACTGAGTACACGTGACAAGCTAAACTGCTTTGTTTCAGGACATTGACTATCGCATGCAAAGAATCGCTGGTGCCCGCGCATGCGCCCACACCAAACATTGCATTCAAATTTGACCTGGAAATTGTACTCTTATCCTGCCAAAGAACGTTCAGTTCAATATTTTTTTATTTTTCTGGTGTACAGTATTGTACTATAAAACACTTTAAAATGGATTAACTTCACGTCTATTATAGATTTTATTCTTTTTTGACGGTTTGAACACTTTGCAAGGTTTGTAGTCGCAGTATGACTAAAGTGACAACCGTCGTTACAAACTTTAAGTTATTTTATCTACCGTACAAAACTAATAAAAAACTGTTTTGATGCACGCAATAACTATAATACAATAACTCATACTGTGTTGATGTTTTTTGGTCTGGTGTGTTCTTTGGGACTTTATTATTTTAATAACCGAACTCCAACAAGGCGGTACCTGCCAACCATCGCCTCTATTAAAATTAGAATGTTTTTTATTTCATTTCAATAGCATCGCCAAATATTCTTGATACATAAGAACATCAAAACGAAGAAAATGGTTAGGTTTGTCCAAGTCATGTTCACACACTGCAGACTTTGTGGAATGTCAATGCTTGACGTCGGCTATGTGTTATTTCATTCTGATGGCTATACGTAGTATTGCCTGTTTATTTGCCCTATGTTTTATTATAATGTGTAATAATCGCATAACCTAAGACATTACGATAGTGTACAATAAATATAAGGTCTTCTAATATTGTTAACTACAAACTCATCATATTTATGCTAAAGTAATCTTAGCAGTGTTAAGGCACTAATCATAACCTGTTTACAGTACACTTCACTTCGCCCGCGGCTTCGACCGCGTATAATTCAGCTTATCACTGAAAGATTTATGAAGCATCCCTCGGGAACTGTTTATTTCTCCGAGATGGAAAGACAGCTGGATGCGCCGGATAAACCGAAAGTCATAATTAAAGTTGGAAGATTGTTAGTTATATTATTATACCTACCTACACAAATGAAATAAAGGTATGAGAGATTATAAAGATAATCTGTTTCCTTATTTTCTCCCATTTTGAATAACTTGTAAGACTAAACTACTATCCAAATAAACTCGTACATATCTGCTCACATTGTGTATAGAACACACCCGTATTTCATACAAAACCGTTTGTTTGTCTGCTTATGCAACTAAGCCAACAGACTGCGCGATAAGTTCAAATATTTGTTCCCATGATTATTCGTACAAGCGTCATTCTTGTAACGTGTACGGCGTGTGGAAAAGAAAATTTAATGGTTATGTCATTGTTTACTTTTATTAATAGTGAAAATAGAAGATCCTTATCATCATCATCATTTCAGTCGAATAAAGTCCACTGCTGGACAAAGGCCTCCCCCAAAGATTGCTACAACGACTATCCTGGATGTTTTGTGGGCTCATTGGGGGAGTTTTGCCGTAATAGCAGCGCTTGGCAGGCGGTTGGCGATCGCAGTTGATTTGTTAAGGTACTCGAAGGACATTGCTGCCCATTTTCCGGCCAATCTCATAGTCGCCTTTTACGACACCCACGGGATGAGATTAGTTGGTGCTATTCGTAGCCGGCACCACACGGCCAAAGAATAGACCACCCGATTCCACCCATGGCTGAAGTAAAGGCGACTAAGGGTTGATGGCACGAGGATTGTCCGCAGTAATCTCTCGTGAGCTAATAATAATATGTTGCAATTACCAATCCGCCTGACAAGCGTGGACACACGTCCACTTCAGTACATCATCATTTCAGCCAAAGAAAGTCCACTGCTGAACAAAAGCCTCCCCATATGTTTACATTGTTTCATAATTTTGGGGGTAACTTGCCAATAGTCACAACTTGGAAGGCGGGTTGGTGAGCGCAGTATGTACGTATGTTCTACAGAAGGGACGCTGCTGCCGGCCGACAGCCTATCCCTCTGGTTTAGAGTCCCTTAGTTGCTTTTTACGACATCCACGGGAGGAGTGGTGCGATATTCTTAATCCGGACACCACACGGATACGACACGATTCTGCTGAACAAGGGCCTCCCAATTATCACCACATTCCCAATTAACGCCACAATAACAACGACCGGTCATTGTATGACCGCTCATTGTCATACAAAGGCCAATTTTCTCAGTAGTGGAACGTTTACGGGCTAATGTTTCTGTGGGTAGTAGAACGAAAACAAAGTTTGAGATAACCTAAACAGATCCCTAAATAGTACCAGTAAAGGTCGGCTTTCAATTTAGGTTAATATCGTTTGACGTAACAAGCCTGTATTTGAGCAGTATTATACATTCTCTAGTGAAAGATCCTCTCTAATTGGATTAGCTATATTTATTTATTTATTTATTTGTCATTAAAGTTACAGTCATGTATATACATTACAAATTCACAGGTCTTATAGTAAAATTATATTAACTAGGCGAGTAAGTACATGTACCCCGTAAGGGTGTTTGCAACTGGGTGCGAGCATTTTACCCGTGTCATGTTACAGTATTAAATTTTTATTATAATATATATATATGTTATATTCAGTACACAAAAATAGACAGAATATATTACTTCAGGTATTAAACTGATCGTCATTTTACACAGTATTTTATTAATATAATTAGACGTCATACGAGTACATATTTATTTACAGTTCTTGTTGTGTCAAATGATAATTGTTTAACTAATCATAATAAATTATAAGTGGTATGTTAGTCTATGATGTTGTGATTGTCATTTTTAAATTCTTCTACTGAATAATAACATTTTCTAATAAGATATAATTTTAGCTTTTTACTAAACAATTTATATTTTGTTTCGGTTTTTAAATATTTCGGTTGACAATCAAGGGAAACTTGTTTCATCAGCTTGACGAGGTCAGATCGGTTCTTCACCTCCACTACATAAGGGTCCGCTATATATAACGCGAGTCAGTGATGGATAGGAGAGGCACGGATCCTCTATAATGTACTGAAATATGTATACCAACGTCAGACTGCAAGCGAGTAGCGGGGCAAGGCTAGTATCGCTTGTGACGACGAGATAAATCTCTGGTTTTTTTTTATCTTTGCCCCACACACTAGGATTTCTCCTGTGCCGTGGGTGCGTTTACAGACACAATTTCCACACACAATACACCCAGACCCGGAACAACTACCTGCAGATCATACAAACATTTGTTCCGTGCGGGAATCGATCCCACGACCTCGGGGCAGAACAGCCGACTGTATCAGCCAGTGCACCAACCGTGCAAGTATCGCTGCCTGCACAATTGAACCGCGTTTTATTTAGCCTGAGCATCAGTGACGCGGGAGCGTCTACAACGCGGGACTAGACATGCACACTTGCGCAACTAGGGCGCGAATCGCCAACTTGTAAGTAAATCCTCTGCCCTAGAGGCGTGCGTCTTGCTCTGCTGACGCGGCCGTCCCACGATGTCGTCGCGTATGCATGGCGCCATTAGATAAAATTAAGTCACAAATTGTCCCCGGTGATGTAAGAATGGAAACAATATCGATAAGGTATATTGCAATGGGTGTTAGATGGATTGAAAATTTAGAAGAAACTGAATATACGGCGCATGCCTTTCCAACTTCAAATGAAATTCTGTGACAGACGGTCACTCGCCACTCAAAATATGGGCCTCCTTAATGGCCACCACTACAGGCGACAGGGAACAACACCATTATTATTATTATTTCATCCAAAAACTACATTGCTAGACAAGACTCCCATAAAGATAGACAAGTCTGGATTTGTGTTGTGTACTCGTTGGAGAGATTTTCTATAATAACCACGCCTGGCAAGCGGTTTGGCGATCGCAATTATGTTGTAAATGTATTCAAAGGACGCTGCTTCCCATCCTCCGGCTAAGCCCGTGGTCACCTTTTACGCCACCCAACGGATGAGATGGGGTGGTGCTATTCTTAGCTGGCACCTCCAGTAGAACTACGGCTTAATGTATAAAGAACACTATTCATTACAACCATGTCCCTGCTTCCGTAACCAGATCCCTAGGCAAACACAAATCAATCCATGTAATTAGGCAGTTTGAAACTACTGTTTGTACTGCGTTTACAAACAATCAAGTTAAATCAAAACTTATTGGCTTTATACACAACACTATACTCATGCGGATGGTTTGTACCAATTCACACTACACTAGGGCTGATATTTCTTTATTATAAGCGCCATAGAATTGCACAACTGTGCCGTTTTGGGGAGAATTTGCCAGTACTCACCACGCTTGGCAGGTGAGTTGGTGAGCGCAGTATAGTTACTATTCTACAGAAAGGACGCTGCTGCCCATCCCTTTGGTTTAGAATCCCGTAGTCGACTTTTACGACATCCACGGGAAGAGATGGAGCGGTGCTGTATTCTTAATCTAAATATTACACGGAATGTATGTAATGAGTGGATTCGCAGGAGAATACTGTCTATACTTTAGGCACAACCCCATAGTAAAAACAATGCCCATTCGATTTCTCCTGCTTCATAAGTACAGTTAACAGACATAAAAATCAAATGCTCAAACACCCAAATAATCTGCAGATCATACTAGTTTCGTGTGGGGATCGAACCCGTGATACAGAAAGCCAATCGCTTAGCCACTGCACCAACCGACAACCAACGGAGAGAGGGCCGCTCATTATTTCCTGCATGACTATACTTACGATTACCAGTCAATATTCACTCTAACCAGCTTCTAAGTAACACTAATTAACAAGCTACAAATTATCTTGATTAATTTCAAGAAATCGACGTGCCGGCTACGACTTTCACCAACCCATCTCATCCCGTGGGTGTCGTAAAATACGACTATGGATTAGTCGGAGGATGGGCAACGGCGCCCTTCGAGTACATTAACAACTCAACTGCGATCGCCAACCCGCCTGTCAACCGTGGCGATTATGGTAAAACCCCCCAAAGAGCACACAACACACCCAGAGCAGTCGTTGTGGCGATTTTTGACGGATGCCTGTATCCAGCAGTGGACTTTACGCTGCTTAAATGATTTCAAGAAAATTTGTAATAACTTATTTATAAAAATTTGTCCCAACATGTGCACCGTTCGTCCCGACTTTTACTTGATTAATTAACCCTGTAAACTCATACGAAGGATGAATTTTGTGGGTCGTGGCTCTGCATACATATTAAAGCAGTTTACATAGGATGCCGGTTTGTGCGGAAGTGCTCCCGACGGTGAGTTACGACGTCTTTTTAGGGTTAAAATTATGTTGAGTATGATGTAGAACTGGATGGTTTGGTTTATTATTCCGGTGAAATTTTGTTTTCTTAAAAAGTTGTTCCAGATCTCTTTTTTAAGCTTGTTCATATCTAAACGTGACATTTAGCTAGTTATATATAAAGAAAAGATATTTGTTTTCTTGTTTGTTGGTCGGTAGAATGATTACTTTAAAAATGTTTTATTTTTAACCAACTTCAAAAAGGAGGAGGTTCTCAATTCGATACGTATTTTTTTTTATGTATGTACACCGATTACTCCGAGATTTGTACACCGATTTAAGCAATTCTTTTATTAACTGGTGTAGAATGCTTTCGAGTTGGTCCCATATAAATTTCATTACATTTGATTGAGTAGTTTTTTAACCAGATTCAATAAACAGGTTCATTCGACTGCGCTTATATAGATGATGTCTTAATAGTTTCGATTCCTCTCAGATCAGACAACCGATTTGAGTCATTCTTATTTTTTGTGTTAAATACTGATACCAAATTGGAGAACATTCTTGCATTTATTTACACAAAACAGTAACAAATAAAACGTTTAAACAAAAGAAAAACCGATAATAACCCTACACGGTATAATACCACGGTTCAGAATACCACCACCCCATTCCCTCCCGTGGGTGTCGTAAAAGTCGACTATGGGATTAGCCGGAGGATGGGCAGCAGCTTCCTTCGATTACATTAACAAATCAACTGCGATCGCCAACCCGTCTGCCAAGCGTGGCGATTATGGCAAAACCCTCCAATGAGCCCACAACACACCCATATCGGTCGTTGTGGTGATATTTGGGGGAGGCCTGTGTCCAGCAGTGGACTTCATTCGGCCGAAATGATGATGATGAATGACGGTATAAAAATATTAAAACCTAAACTGAAAAGGAAAAATAAAACAACTTTATTTATAAAGTCGGGCGGCGACAGGTATGCAGTATGCCAACCATGGTTCATGCAGACGAACGAGAAGTTATATTTTATACTTCGCCCCGCCCGACTTCATAAATAAAGTTTTTTTTTAAGTTTTAATATTTGTATTAAATAAAGATAGAAGGATATGGAGGTTGAGCAGCGGCGTCCTCAACTCAACTGCGATCGCAACCCACTTTCCAAGTGTAGTGATTATAGCAAACCCCCCCACGAATACACAACACCACTGGTCGTTGTGGCGATCTTTGGGGCACGCTTATGTCCAGCAGTGGATCTTATTCGGCTGAAATGACAAATTATGTGTCTGATTAAAACGGACTGCTGGACTATTCATTGCTAAATATTTATTCTCGAGACTAGCATCATCATCATCAACATATCAACCAAAACAGATCCACTGCTGAACAAAGGCATCTCCCGTAGATGACCGGTTGACGTCATTTTGGGGGGAATCTGCTGAATGTCACCACGCGGGTTGGTGAGCGCAGAATGGCTGCTGTACGCTGCTGACCATCTCTCTAGTCTAAAGTCCCTTAGTCGCGGTCAGAGATGGAGTGGTGATTTTTTTTAATCCGGACGCCATACGGGTCACTGCATCAGCACCAGGAAGCTAATATTGGTGTTCTAAATCTATTAATAGTGAGACCACTACTACTTTTACTTAAAAAAAAAAAGAATAAAGAGATCCGAATTAACTACCAGAAGAACAACAAAACAGAAGGTTAACAAAGTCAAACACGTAATAATAATCCATAAGTCATTAGTAAATATAATACTGTAGTTAAATGTCGTTTGAATTATTAATTGCGATAGCTATAGGCTATTAATACATAAATGAATATTAATACAACGCAGACAAACCGCTTTATATACCTATTTTAATTTAATTTACGAATTTATTACCTGACTTAAATATGTACATAAGTTTAAGTTACAACAATAGAACGAAATGAATGAACACTATTTAGTGGGACACGTTTAAATATGTTTAAACTGCTGGAGTTGGGTTACCTGTATCGATATACAGAAATGCCTAAATCTGTATAATTGCAATACAAACACTTTTACAAACAATCATCATCATCATGATATCAATCACAGATTTCCACAAAATCCGGTTACATGCTACACGCATCAAACGGCTCCCAGCGGCCTTCACCAGACGATCCGTCCATCTCGTTTGAGGTCGTCCTACGCTGCGTTTTCCGGTACGCGGTCTCCACTCGTCCCAACGGCCATCAGTTCTACGAGCAATGTGCCCTGCCCATTGCCACTTCATAATTATTCATATTCAAACATATCTGGCGTAGCACCAATGGGCGGCTCTAGTGTGATCTTACGAGGACCTAAACCCCCCTTCGGTGCCGAAGATGACCGTTCCAGTGGTTTTAGCCGGTAGGAGTCCGGCATACCACTTCACCCTTCTTGGAAACCAATAAAAAAAGGACGAAACAAAACTAAAATTGAAGTGTCCGTTTGTAATTTCAAAATAACAGCGTTTTACTAAATGCATATAAAAGTATATATACGGTAGGTACTTACAACAAAATTACAATTTTGAAATTTAATGTCTTTTTTTTAATACTTTGCCCCACACTCGGATTTCTCCTGTGTCGTGGGTGGTCTCGGAGCTTTTCAGGATTGAAACGTAATAGTAAACTACACGTTTACCGAGTTCGGCGCTGCGATTGGCCCGCTCCAAACTCTTCAACCAATGGGAACGCCGAACGCGATAAACGTGTAGTTTACTATTACATTTCTATTGTAAAAATACACTCGTACCAGGGGTACTGATCCCTGAATCGCCTTTAAGACATGCATGGGAGGAGATGGATTGGTGCTATTTGTTTAATGCGGACTCCACAACGTCTCGATACTTCAAAATTAAATTTAAATTGGACATAAGCTTAATAAAATTGATACGTGAATTAGTATCCCTACGCTAACGGCGGCGGGCGGTTGGTGCAGTAGCTGATACAGTCGGCTGCTGCGCTCCGGGTTGCGGGTTCGATTCCTGCACGATACAAACATGTGTACGATCTGCAGGTAGTTGTTCCGGGTCTAGATTCATAGTGTGTGGAATTTCTGTCTGTAAACGCCCACGACACAGGAGAAATCCCAAACCGGTGGGCCCGTTTTAAAAAACATATTCTAACGTGTACAAAAGCCAAATGAAGAAACAAACTACTGGAAATTGACGGTATGTTGACATTGCTACTTTGTGAAAAGATGAGAACGAACGAAGTGGTATTTTACAATCAGAATAATCTACACAGAACTAAAGAATATTATTTGTGTTAGCAATTTTTTCTTCTTTTTTACTGCGCTGCCTGTCAAGCGTGATGAGTACTGGCAAATTCCACCTAAAATGAGGACAAAATCGTGGAAATCTATAGGGGGGCTTTTGTTCTGCAGTGGACCTCCTTTGGCTGATATCGTTTCTGCCGAAAATCGTCCACTGCTAGACAGATGCCTCCCCAAAATATTACCACAACGACCGGTATGCGTTTGTGTGTGTGCCCATAATCGCCGTTTGGCAGACGGGTTGGCATCTCAGTTAAGTTATAAATATACTCAAAGGGTGCTGCTGCCCGTCCTACGGCTTGTCCCATAGCCTTTTACGATACCCACGAGATAAGATGGGGTGGTGGTATTCTTAGCCGGCACCACACGGCAATTGGCTGATATGATGATATCTATTCAAGCATATTTTTAACCATATTTTGACAAACAACGTAAGCAGTTCGAGGTTGTAATAATGCCAAAAGTTAATGACACGTTATCGCCGTCGTCATTATCTCTATTGTACGCTATAAAAACAACAAAAAGAAGACATACATATATTTTCAATATTAATTATTCTAATGACATATGATGCTATTTTTGCCGTGTGGTGCCGGCTCAGAATGCCACCACCCCATCTCCTCCCGTGGGTGTCGTAAAAGTCGACTAAGGGATTGGCCGGAGGATGGGCAGCAGCGTCCTTCGAGTACATTAACAACTCAACAGTCAGATTCAGTTGATAATGTACACGAAGGACGCTGCTGCCCATCTTCCGGCTAATCCTATTAGTCCTCTTTTAAGACACCGACGGGATGAGATGGGTTGGTGCTATTCGTAGCTGGCACCACACACTTACACCACAAATGTACCCGAATAAACGAGACTATTTACAGTTAGATCTTTCTTCTTCTTTCTATGGTCGTGGTGAGGTTTTCAATCAGATGTATTTTCTTACTTATTCTAAGACTACTGAATTCAGGTGAAGAAAAATGTCTTGAGGACACCTGATTTATTGATTGATAATAGTCTGAAATCGTTTTTCCTTTCCTCTAACGGCCAAAGTATAACCAATATAATACAAAATATTTAGATTTAAGATTTTGAACTTGATCTGTTTTTGTATAATCATCATCATCGTCGGTGGGCGCCCCACATTGCGTTTACCCATACGCGATCTCAACTCTAGGACTTCCCTGCTCCATCGAGCATCGATCCTTCGAGCATCGATCCTTCGACAGACGTGGCCAGCCCACTGCCAGTTCAGCTTGATAATTAGGTGTGCTATGTAGATAATTTTGGTTCTCTTCCGGATATCCTCATTTCGGATTCTATCCTTCAGAGAAATATGGCTGACAAATCCTCACTTAGTACCACTACTAGTTACTGTTATACGTGAATATAAACTGACAACTCATATTTAAATTAATTTTGTGCAAAACACTAATTACATGTCAAGTGTAGTTCAAGTGTCATTTTTTTTTTCATCCTTTTCGGCCGAATGAAGTCCACTGCTGGACACAAGCCTCCCCCAAAGATCACGACAACGACCGATATGGGTGTGTTGTGGGATCATTGGGGGGTTTTGCCATAATCGCCACGCTTGGCAGACGGGTTGGCTATCGCAGTTGAGTTGTTAATGAAATCGAAGGACGCTGCTGCCCATCCTCCGGCTTATCCCTTAGTCGACTTTTACGACACCCATGGGAGGAGATGGGGTATTCTGAGTTCAAGTGTAGCCCAATATAATTATCTGTTTAGTGTCGAATAAAGCAGAAACATTTTAAATTTAAACATAGCTTTATCTTCTGCTAAATATTTAAAAACTGATAGTTATGACAATTCTGCATATTATTTGATTCCGCTTTAATTTCCAAATAACACAATACATTAATCGACATATCAACGTGTTCGTTAGACACACGAAAGCGAAACACTATCCGCAAAAAACTCCACACATAACCGGCCGGTCTGTACCCGATGATATTATATTCATGTCGCTTGATTGATTCGTTCTCAATGGCCGCATTAGCATACAATGCTGTTTCTGTCCCGACAAGCCGGTTCCGGCCATGTTAACTGCCATCAATTTTCTCAATGGAATCGTGAGATGCGAAGATATCGTGTTTCTTAATGACTCATGTGTCTGCAGTCGTTAAAGGAACCTTTGTAATTAGTTTTTGTGCACGGCAATCTTTTTTTTTTGGTTTTGTGAAGATTATCTGTAATATACGTATGTAAGCAAGCAAAAAGTAGAGTTGGTATAGTATCCTTGAATTAGGGGAGCTCACAATGAAACACAGTTGATTGTAGCTTCGTATATTGAGGACTGACTGTCGTTCTGGTATATAGTTTTACCCACTATTACTATTAATCAAACTATCTTAATCTACCTACACTACATCCCTCCCCACTTAAATAACAATTATTCGAAACCCATTCCTAACTTATTACTTATTACATTGGTAACTTAGAGATATGTACAACTACTTATAGCTAAAAGTTTTGCCCACTCGACAACTCCGAATGGGACGTGGCTGGATCGGTACCGGGGTGGTAGAAGGCGTGGTAAACTGCTCACTAGCTGGCTCGGACAAACTTTCTACGGACGGCGTATCTGTCTCAATATTAATGTCCGGCTCGGCCGCCTCATGCGAGGTCTGCGCCCCGGACTGCTCCGACTGGAGGGCCTGCGTATTCTGTACTAAACTCGGAGGGTCTACACCAGACGATCCCGTGCCTGTGGGGACTACAAGTGAACTCCTAGATCTACGTTTTAACTGGTCGAGATGTCTATGAATAACGTTACCATTATTGTCTAAGATATTATAATCATTACTTCCAGTCGACTTAATCCCGGATCCAGGTTGCCATTTTTCAGCCTTTAAATACTGGCGATACCAAACATCGTCACCCACTACTACTTCCCTACTCACTCCTCCTTTAGCTTTAACCTGTCGCTGCTGCGACTCACGAACTTTAGTCTCCCTATCCGGTTTCAACGCATCTAACCGAGTCCTTAAACGTCTGCCCATTAACAACATCGAAGGACTTTCCCCTGTCGAACAATGCTCAGTATTACGATAGTGTAATACGAAATTATTCAAGGCCAATTCAACATTTTTATTGTCTGCCGCTGCCTTTTTAATAACCTTCTTTAGTGTCTTGACCGCGTTCTCTGCCGCTCCATTAGACGCGGGGTGATATGGAGCCGTATAAACGTGCTCCACACCATCGCCCCGTAAAAAGGTTGCAAATTCACTACTCGTAAATGGCGGACCGTTATCTGTGACTATTTGCCTCGGAACCCCTAGCCTACTCCAAAGCTCACCCAGCCTAGATATAGTACTACGCGCCGCCGTACTTGGTACTAAAAACACTTCCAGCCATTTGGACATGGAATCTACTACCACCAAATACATCTTACCCTCGATTGGCCCCATAAAATCCAAATGTAGTCTAGTCCATGGCCTCAGAGGCCAGGGCCAGAGCCGTGGGGGAGCGCTGGGGGGCGAGTCCGCGTGCTTTGCGCAGGTGGCACACGCACGGCACTCGCGTTCCACCGCCTCATCGATGCCTGGCCACCACACGTAGCCGCGAGCTATTGACTTGGATTTTATAATGCCCATGTGCGGCTCATGTATTAATTTTAACACCTTATCTCGGCAATAATCAGGAATTACTACCCTATGGCCCCACATAACACAACCCAATTCCTCATATAATTCCATTTTCCTATTAAAATAAGGCTGCAAACCTAGTATATTACATACTTCCGGCCAACCGTCTCGGATATACGATAACACTCTACTTAGAATGGCATCCTTTAAAGTTAGTTTTTTTATTTGTTTGTTATCTAATAATAGTGCATCTTGTGCAAAGTGTAGATATGTTTGCTCAGGGATTACGTCACGTTCTTGTTTCGCCGAGGTGTTCGGCAAGCGCGATAAACCATCCGCACAGTTCTCATTAGTTTTTATGTATTCTATGTCGTAGTTATAAGCCGATAAAATTACTGCCCACCTTTGCATCCTACTCGCGGTCATAGTCGGTATTCCGGCATTAGGGCCAAAAATTGATACCAAAGGTTTATGGTCAGTACGCAACGTAAACTTACGTCCATATAAATATTGATGGAATTTCTTTACGCAGAAAATAATAGCTAAAGCTTCGCGGTGTATTTGTGAGTAATTTTTCTCCGCGGCAGTGAGTGCACGCGACGCATAAGCGACTGGGCGCTCGCCTCGCGGGCCGCTCTGAGCCAATACCCCGCCAATACCTTGCGCGCTCGCATCACATGTCACGATTACAGGTTTCCTGGGATCATAGTGAGCCAATACCTCACTACTAACTAATGCTCGTTTGACCTCTTCAAACGAGTGCTCACAGTCACTATCCCATTTCCATGGGACCTCCTTACGCAGTAACCTATATAAAGGAGCTTGTAAAAAACTAAGATGTTTAATAAATCTAGCAAAAAAGTTTATCATACCTAGAAATGACCGTAATTCTGTTACATTGGTAGGAGGTGCAATCTTAAGAATTGCCTCAATTTTAGAAATATCCGCTTTGATTCCATCTTTTGATACCACGTACCCTAAATACTTAACATTGTCTACTAAGAAAACACATTTATTCTTCCTTAACTTCAATCCATTGTCAGCTAATCGTTTTAAAACTGCATCAAGGGCCTGTAAATGTTCCGTTCTAGTCTTACCCCCTATGATTACGTCATCAAGAAACCCTTGCACATGCGGAATGCCCTTAAGTAAGTTACTCATAACTCGTTGAAAAATACCCACGCTGGAAGCTAAGCCGTAAACTAACCTATTGTAACGGAACAAACCACGATGTGTGTTAATGACGGTGAACTTTTTAGATTCATCTAATTCTAATTGGTTGTAAGCATTTGACAAATCTATTTTGCTCAAATATTGAGCTCCATTTAGACCTACTAAGATGTCATCAATTCTAGGGAGTGGGTAACGATCGACCAGTAAAACGGGGTTCAAAGTAGACTTGTAATCCGCACAAATTCGTAGCGTACCGTCCGCCTTATTAACAGGCACCAGTGGAGACGCCCAGTCTGAGCAGTCCACCGGCTCGATGACGCCGGCGCGCAGCATCGCGTCGAGCTCGCAGTCGACGCGCTCGCGGAGAGCGTACGGCAGTGGTCGCGCGCGGTGAAACACAGGCTCAGCGCCCTCGCGCACACGCAGTGTCGCCTTACCACCCGTATACCGACCGAGCCCTCCACTGAACACTTCTTTATACCTGTCGAGTAATTGACACAACACATTATCCATCTGCATGTCATCCTTTTTAATAAAATTACAGTGAAATTTTGGGATATTTATTTGTAATTCTGCTAACCACTGTCTCCCAATCAATGACGTAGTACCTTTCTCAATAACAAATAATTCTAATTGCCTTTCTATGTCACGATAACGTACTGTTGGTTTAACTATCCCTAAAGGCTTAATTACCGAGCCATCATAAAATTTTAACACTGTATTATCGCTTCTAATAGACAAATGATCATAATACATATCATAAACTCCTTTACTTATACATGAGATGGCGGTACCCGTGTCTATTTCCATAACAATAGGAAAGTTATCCACTAAGATGGCTAAACTTACCGCCTTATAGTTACTTAACGACAAGAGATTTAACTCCTCAATCTCCTCTTCTTCCTCACTAGGCCCGTAGTCGAGATCACCGAAATGAAATCCCCGCCTAACCACTCTGTGTTTTCGGTCACTGTTTCCCTGCGGCCTTTGCCCCTCCCGCTCTGGGCACACCCGCCGCAAGTGACCCACACACTGACATTTGCTGCACACAAAGTTCCGATAGCGGCACCTCTCATAATCGTGATTTGCTGCCCCGCAAGCTGTACAGCTCGTACTCAATGATTCCGCTGCGCCCACCATCTTGACCCGAGCCGGTCGCGCTCGGCCTCTAGCTGTCGGTGTCACCGGTCCCGCTCCGCCTCCCCTGCGCCCGCGTCCCTGTCCGACGCGCCCCGCGCACTGTGCTAACGCATGAACCGCGTAAGCGCTACTCGCTTCTGAAACTCCTTTGGGACCCTCAACCACTGCTGCATCCCTCTCGGCTGCTTCCAAGGCACACGCCAGTTTGACCGCCTCCGTAAAAGTAATGGTATCATTTTCTGCGAACAACCGCTGCCGAATGACGTCACTCCGAAGGCCGCAGATAAACTGATCACGCAAACTTTCATTTAAATTGTTATTAAACTTGCAATTACGTGACAATCTCTTCAACTCTGCTACGTATGCGGTGACATCTTCCGTTGTACCTTGCCGTTTTTGCCGAAACCGATACCTTTCCGCTAACGAAGATGGCGGTGGTTGTAAATGTTGTCGCATTAAGTTACCGGCTTGTTCGTATGATAACTCCGAAGGCTTTTTCGGACTGGCGAGATTAACTAGTAACTCGTAAGCTTCATCCCCCATACTAGCAATCAATGACGGTAACTTCATCTCGTCCATGACCTTGTTAACCTTGAAGTACATTTCAAGCCTGTCCATGTATGAAGACCAAAATCCCGACCGCACGTCGAATTCCTTGATTTTACCGATTGACATATTTGTATCAATATATATCCTCACGCTAAACACAGATAGGTTCTTAGTCCTCGTCGCCACTATAGTATCCTTGAATTAGGGGAGCTCACAATGAAACACAGTTGATTGTAGCTTCGTATATTGAGGACTGACTGTCGTTCTGGTATATAGTTTTACCCACTATTACTATTAATCAAACTATCTTAATCTACCTACACTACAGTTGGCAATATAAGTAGTAATTTAGTACACTGGCTCAGGTGTCAGACTACCGATCGAAAGGCTGTTTTTTTAATGTAGAGATTTTCGCACTCATCCCGAGAGGGATGTAGTTGTTTAACCGGACAAATCCGATCGGGAGGCTGTGAATTCGAACTCCACTTATTGCGGCACATAGCACGGTTAGCGCAGTATCTGAGCGATTAACTTTCTTCACTATGCGTGTATTCGAATCCCGCACGGAACAAATATCTGTATGATGTACAGATAGGGGTTTCAGGTCTGAGTATTTGTGTATGTGCGATTGTATATTTGTAAACTGTTCCCATAATACAGGAGAAATCCTAGTGTGAGCACCGTTTTTTAACAGCAAGCATGTCCACTGCTGATCAAAGAATAGATTTCCACAGTTTGTTTCATTTTCCAATGTGAAGCCCGCGCTTCTCTATAACTACCTTTTGTAATATACAATAAGAAGTGGACGATAGGGTTACACAAATCGAGTAAAGAATTGCAATCGATTATATATATTATAATCGATTGCAATTCTTTTCTTCTATTTTGATCTTTGTGTTTACCTTTTTAATTCCATTTTTATCAATGATTAATATTATTTGTAGATTCTATGTTATCATCTTATGCTTACAATACAAATTTCTTTAGTGATGTGAACCTTATTGTATACATAATGATTAATATCATTGTATAAATATTGTTCTAATACGTAGCTGTCGGCTTCACTCAGGTCCTATCGGAAAACCAGTGCCGCAACATTGTTTTGTTGCAGCAAAACAGGAACAAGATAGGGCCTTTTCTGGTGTCGCACAGTTAACCTTGAACATCCGGGTGAGTCACGGGTGTTCCGGACGACAACCCACGCATATATAAAAGTCGTGATAAAGGCTACCCCACACATGAAATTTTGATTCTCTTCTTATCGTGTCACGTAGCGTGGTGTGTCGCGTGTGTTGTTCTGCCCTCAAAGTTATATAATAATCATTTTATTTCTTGTAGACTGTGTGCGTTTAAGAATAAAACGGTTTCCTTTCTTTCATTTTGGATGAATTTGCCATTGCTTGCCAGGCGGGTTCGTGAGCGTAGTATTGCTGCTGTTCCACAGATAGAATGCTACTACACATCACTCTGATTTAGAGTCCCTTTGACGCTATTTACGAAATCAGCGGAAGATGGGTATTATATTAAGAAGAAAAATGCACTCCGGGAGTGCCGACAGAAGTGAAAACTTGTTTTGGCGCGTTAGGAGATTTTATCTCATCTAAAAATATGCGTACCGCGCTAAAAGAAGTTTTCACTTCAAGCGTCTCCTAACGGTGTCGTGAGTCCAGAGATTTTATTTTCTTACTTACTTACTTAAAAAAAGATAGCAATATTGTTATGTTTTTTCGCGGGAAGCCTTTGAGGGGCGCGTGTGGGTCACATTCTACGCGCCGCCACCTCGGACCCATTTAGTGATGGAGCGACAGATTCTGCCTAGTCTGCCACTCGCGGGCCACGATGATGGGTCCTGAAGCGGTTATCTTCAGCCGCGGCTGCGTGTCGTAAGTAGGTGATGAAAAGTAGGAGTTTCTGTTCTAAGGTGTTAGCCATATGAAGAAGATTAGAGCCGGCTGGAAACTCCATGGTCACATTTTATAATATGTATCTTAATATTAATACGTGAACATTGATATTATTTGTATAAATAATTATAAATAAATATAAATGGAAGGGAATGAAACTTACAACATGTATAAATAACGCAAAATCTCACATCCGAACAAATTATAATTGTAATAAGTTGATCTGGAAAATATTCTTTAATGAATAACCTTGAATCACCACATATTCTATGTAATACTGTTTAGCGGTTTTAACTTCTAAGGAATTTCATGGTAAATATTTTTTTGTCATTAATTACCGTAAGCTTCCTCCTTTCCACTCTTTTTCTCATAGCTTCAAGGTAAGAATTTGCATACAAATTAATTCCAATTATGTAAAAATACAAGTCAATTTTCGTTACTAGCACAATTGTTATCGCCTGTGGTCGAAATGCGACATTACGATCACAGGCGATACTATATACATACATATACATTCACAGTGAACTCGCTAAACCGGGACTGATGACACTTCACTGCAGGTCAACAATTTATTCAATTCCGGCCCATTAGAATAATAATTTAAAAATAATAATAATTATTATTTCCACATAATAAATTGCCTAATTTCCACTAACCTTCTCCTATAATTAAATAATTCTACGAGTGGAATTAAGGACTCCTACTAATCACTTTTTAAGTTAATTTCGTGGCAAGTTCGTCGGCAAAATAATAGGGTATTTTTTATAAGGCCTGTTTCTTACAGTAAACATTAATTAAATATGATAAAAGTTTTGAAATTAATTAAGGGTGAAATACATTGTAGTATCAACTTAATTAATTAATATACACAAATTTTAAGAGTTATTACTTACGCTCATTACTTTAAATTAATTATCTCACTCGAAACTGGATACGAAAAATCCTTTGCGACTTCGTGTTATTAAAGATCCATCATTTATCACTTCCAAATCTACATACAAAAGCATTATTATGCATATGGACTATTGCGTTTACTACTTGTATCTAGGGTTTGGGTATGTATATAATTAACCCTGGAACAGTACACTTATTTTTTATGTCCTGTAACGGCCAACTGGGGTACAAACGTAGGTACCCTACGCGTTTGAACGTGATTATCATCAATATTACTCGCGTAAAATGACTTTCTCAGTTACCTACACGATTTTCTTAGGCTTTCACGACGCAAACAGCTTAGCGTCTCGTACCTCCCTTAAGACTACAAATTGAATTATAGTTCTGGTCCCAGACCATTTCGAAACGTGTCCTAGATTTTCTACAATTTCGAAATCAGCTTGCAGTACGAAATTACCCTAGATTACTGTTGTAGGGTTAATAACGTAAATGCGTAAGTTTAACCAGGGTAATAATTTGTTACACCACTATTATGTTGAGGGGTTGCTGATCTAAGTTTCGAAATTACTAACATCCGAGTACCGAGGGTGTTTTCCTACATCACTAAACTGACTACAGATTTAATTTTAAATTAATATTCGGACCCTCTGGGGTACACTGCCCTTGCTTGACCCGTGATATGTATCACTGTATATTTTAAGGGACCGAATACGTCGATTGTTATTTATCACTATTAAAGCGAATTAAACTTAAAAATTATTCTAATATCATCATCATTTTTTTTCATCATCATTTCGGCCGAATGAAATCCACTGCTGGACAAAGGCCTCCCCCAAAGATCACCACAACGACCGATATGGGTGTGTTGTGGGCTCGTTGGGGGGTTTTGTCATAATCGCGATTATGGCAAAACCCAATGAGCACACAACACACCCATATCGGTAGTTGATCTTTGGGGGAGGCCTGTGTCCAGCAGTGGACTTTATTCGGCCCAAATGATGATGTTGATGGGTAATTTTAAGTCCATATAACCCCAATTGCATTAGAGCGTATCATTGTAGCTTCCATCTTGTACAATAGTCCTACACCACCCGGACAATTTGTATCTGTATTTCTATAGTGCAGCCATGAACAGTCCCCGGTTAGTGTCCCATTACATTTTAGATAAAAAAAACTCTAAAGTGCCTGTACGTGTTGGGCTTATGTCGGGGCGTAAGCCTATCAATAGATTTGGGCTTGTTACGTGTGTCGCAGTTGGTTTGCGACATGCGTAAATCGCGCAGACGCCGCTGTACGTCATCTCAGCTCAGGCGGCCATGCCCCTTTTTTGCACATGCCAATTTTTTATCTGTTTCCGCAAAGACCATTTTCTTTCCCATTCATAATTTTTCTAAATATATAGGTAATATTAATTGCTTTGCAATGGCAGTTGACGGCAAGGTTGGTTCAGTAGCTGACACAGTCGGCTGCTGCGCTCCGAGTCACGGGTTCGATTCTCACACGGAACAAATAATTGTATGATCTACAGGTAGTTGTTCTGGTCCTGGGTGTACTGTGTGTGGAATTTAAGGAGGAGAAATCCTAGCGTGAAGCAACTTTAAAAAAAATAAGCGGCTCACCAGACCCGACAGATAGTACCCGTTTACAAGCATGACTCATGCATCAGCATCGCTCAGCTGAACCATCAACCAAATAAAGTACCAATCCAATGTTTGAAAAAAGAAACGACCATGCACACCGCATTCGATGTGTCATGTGTGGCGTTAAAACTTTGTACGCAAAATGAACTAGCACAGACATAATTGCCGATTTACATATTCGTGAAGAGCATTGCTTATGAAGAAAATAGTTTTATGACCTACGGAAACGGACATCCGCCGTTTAAAAATCGAGTCGGTGGTATTAAACTTAACTGTTTCTTTCGAAACCGCATGTTGAATCGCCGATGCCTGCTAAACACGATCAGGACTTAGGGTCAGATTCAGAAACATGAACCGTAAGACTGACGAAGAACCCTCTAAGCCAAGTCATGGCTAAGCGTGTTTTCACAATTCGTATTCAGGGGACACAGTCCCAGCCAAACTTTTACTTTTATGGCAATTTTTAATAGAAGAGTGTTTATCGGCAAGCTACGTTTTTTACAAAAAAAAGTAGGTAAATATAAATTTAAAAAACCGGACAAGTGCGAGTTGAACTCGCGTGGAGAGGGTTCCGAAATTAATGAATATATTGTATTGTTGAGTTTGGTCTTGTTTGGTACAAGACCAAACTCAACAATAACCTATCCCAAGAACAAACTTAAAATTGTAGTTGAAAAACAGTTTTCCCATATATTCCAACCGCAAACGTATGTTTGTATGCACAATATTGAAAGATTTATCAAGTTATTTTAAGACCATAGGTTTTCTTGTAATCTATAGGTAAAGAGCTATTATCTCTATTTTTTTTCACAATTTTAGGCTAGGTAGTTTCGTAGATAAGTGTGGGGGAATGGTCTATCTTCGCCTACTTTCTTAAAAAACTTTATTAATATAAAATAAATACATTTGAGACCCTCGCAACAAGTCCTTCCATTTCATATGTTACACGGTACAGTTTGCAAAACTTTATTCTTTAATTTTCCATATTTCCCCCAAAAAGTGACCCCCATATTGAAAGTTCATTTAATTACGTTACATGTACGTGTTTGGGTTGCAGAAATTCATATGTGTACCAAATTACAACTTAATCGATCCAGTAGATTCGGATAAAATTGGCTGTGACAGACGGACAGACATACAGACACACGAGTGATCCTATAAGGGTTCCGCTGTTTTTTCCTTCGGACGTTCGTAACCCTAAAAGAGTAGCAATATATATAAAATGCCATTGGAGTGGGCGAAACAAAATATCTGAGACATAAACATATTTGATAATGTTGCAACATAGTTCTGAACAGCAAGAATATATGAAAATTAAACGAGTGAATGAAAATGACTACACGCAAGACCCCTTTTTTCAATACTAAAAAAAGAAACCCTATAACAATAATTACTCCACATGCCACAATACTAGAATAAAAAAACTGACGCAGACTTTAATAAAAGAAAATGAAACAACAAGGACAAACTCGCCAAGATTCCAAGAAGTAAGTTTCATCATCATCATCATCATCATATCAGCCAAAGGACGTCCACTGCTGAACAAAGGCTTTGCCCTTAAATTTCCACAATGAGCAATTACATGCCGCTCTCATCCAACGACTCCCAGCGACCTTCACCAGGTCGTCTGTCCACCTCATTGGAGGTCGTACCACGCTGCGTTTTCCGGTGCACGGTCTCCACACGAGAAGCTTTTTGCACCAACGGTCATCAGTTCTACGAGCAATGTGCTGAGATCCATGAAGAACTAAAGTTGTCAACATAGCTTTAAGGATAAGTAAGCTGAAGTGGCAGTGGCCTGCACACACACGGATCTCCTCATTCCTGATTCGATCACGTAGAAAAATACCATGTATGAAAATATCAAACTGGGCAGCGTTTGGGAAACTTCGCAACGTCTTTTCATCAACAATACCGCAATGCCTCAAGACGAAAGTCTTAACCGGTGTGTGTGATGACATGAACAGAGACATGGTCACTCACTATGGGCCTCATAAGAAAGCTCAAGGTCACTCAGTGAACTATGGAGAGAGCTCTCTCCTCTCGAAGTTTCCCAAACGCTGCCCAGTTTGATATTTTAAGATCTAATAATTTCGCCGAAAGTAGTCGATTTTCAATACTTGACTTAGCTTAGTTTGCGTCTTTGTGATAAGCTTAAGTCGTGTTCCGAACGTCTCCGAATACAATTATGAGCGTAAGCAGTGAATTTTAGCAGATTGAAGCGTAAGTTCATGCTTACGCTCGTTTCTCGCTCGCTCGTACGAGACGAGGTAGTCATTCGCCTGGTGGTAAACTTAACCCCGGACTAGTGCGTGGCACAACACAATTATGCCGGGTACAGACTTACGAAATATAACATGAAATGTAACACGCAATGAAAGAATTTGCCGTCCACATTGTCGCAACGTATCATGCAATGTAACAGAATTCCCATAGTGTGGACGCCTTGCGCACACGAACCGCGCACACTACGCGCGCGAATAGAGCATTACAACTCGTGCGCGCCGCGATCCGCCATTTGTCGGTTTTTTCGCCGAACACAAAGGGGCGCGCAGTGTGCACGGAGCGTCAGTGTGGACGGGTTGTGTGTGTTTGTACTGCGGAACGCGCGCGAACCATGGAAGAAAATACAGCTACTGCAGAGGCTACAGTTGAATCATGGAGTGAGGAAATACTTTTTCTTGCAGCAGTTAATTGAGTTGTACAGAACAAGAGAAATTTTGTGGAATCCTCAAAATATATCTTTTTACAAAAAAGATCTGAAACTAGATGCGTGGTTCTGTTTTCTGGTTCTCTTCGCGTGTTCTCGACAGACTGAGCTATGTTCGCCGCGCGCATGCTGGAAACAGATGCGAGCACATCATGCTCGGTTCGTGCGCGCCACGTGCGCGCCCTGCGTCCACACTTATGAAATGCTCCTTTCATGTTACATTGCATGCTACGTTTCACAAATCTGTACGCGGCTTTAGTTACTTATTTTATTATAACTTTATAATATGTAGTAATAATAAATAATAATAATTAGCCTAGTAATTACACTAGCTACAGTGCCCTTCAAACCGGAACAGTCTTTTGGGGACCTGTCGCAGTAGTGGATCCCGTCACAAAAGTGGACCCCTGTCGCAAAAGCGGACCCCTGTCGTAAACGCGTAACCGAAATCTAATAACCTAAGACTTCCGAGACGATCAAATATTTAAGGATACCATGTTCCGACTTTTATTTCCAATCTGACGAGTTTCATAACAAAACCGGCACGAAATTAGATGAAGCGAGGCGGGAAACAAGTTAGACCGGTTTGAAAGGAAACCGTAGACTGAGATATTAATTTCAAAGGCATTACCACAAAAACAAACTGTGAGAAGTGCGATAACTTGAACCTGGTACGTTTCGCTAAGGTTCGTATTACAGAGTGTCAAAACTCAACTAGAACTTGAGTCTAGATTGCGTTAAACAATGTTTACCTTGTACAACTGTGTGTGTGTGAGATAATCTCGACTCAAGTTCTACTTACGTTCTGATTCTCGATCTGTTGTAAAATACCTAGAAATATATCCGTAACAAAGGTCCGCTTTGTTAAGGATATATTTCTAGGTAATTGCTAGTTGCCGCGCGGTTAGAGATGTACAGGAGGCGGGTAAACTTGTGACGAAGTCATCCTTCACCTTCATTTCAATCAACCTCTTTCATGACTTCATACCTTTTTATTTCCATCCCTGTCCACCTCGCGATTCATTCTTTATTCAAATCAAAATTCGAATTTATGTGACGTAGAGTCGCTCGTCATATTTTGATTATCATTACACATTGGATTCTGAACGCTAGTGGTTCAACACACAGCTGTCGCTCTGACAAATAGTCTCCTGCAATATAACAATTACTTATTTTTAACTAGCTTAATATTGTGATAATAAGCTATATTTGAAATATATAAACATCACCATGAAGATGAAGTTGTTAATATCAATATACCATTATAA
Organism: Diloba caeruleocephala; assembly: GCA_947459985.1. NCBI lineage: Eukaryota > Metazoa > Arthropoda > Insecta > Lepidoptera > Noctuidae > Diloba > Diloba caeruleocephala. The sequence goes on along the minus strand of OX381617.1, from coordinate 7,616,141 downwards.
CAATATATATGTTACGTTTCATTGAATAACTATAACTGAACTCCGTTACTTGCTGCCGTGGAGAGAGCCTCCCAGTTGAGCTAACCGGGAAGGAAACACGGAGGGAGGCACTCCGCGACAAACTGACAACACCCGCTGCAGACGGCTGCTCTTGATCAAAATATTTAACCAGTTATGGTGCAGAACTCAGCCCCACACGTTACCGAAAAGTCGAGAGAATTTTACATGGACAAACGGAACATAAACAATTAAACATGCTACGTTTGTACATGTGCATGATTGCATATTACACGTTATGATATTTATATATTTATGCACCTATACAATGCAATGTGGCTCTAGTGTGATCATACGAGGTCCTGGAGCCCCCATTAGGTGTCGAAGATGACCGCCCCAGTGGTTTTAGCCGGTAGGAGTCCGGCATATGGTAGCACGCATGTGGTCACGCGCTGCCGTGGGACGCTTTGGGGGATCCTTTACAATCCCCCCGGGGGGTGACCACTTTACAGTCACACCCTCCGAGATGTGCCTATAGGCGTGGCACCATAATCGTGCTCTAGTGTGATCATACGAGGTCCTGGAGCCCCCTTAGGTGCCGAAGATGACCACCCCAGTGGTTTTAGCCGGTAGGAGTCTGGCATACCCCTTCGCCCTTCCCCAGGCAGGAGGTAGAGGAAGTTCATGAAGAATTTGCACTGGGATAAATAAAAAATAAAATGGTGCAAAAATGGTATGTGAATGTGTGCACGTTGCAAGTATGTATACTGCAAGTAGATATATACAATCAATAGAACAAGCGCGGCACGTTGCCGTCAACAACAACAGTTCACAACAACAACAACAACAACAACAGGTCACAGTTCAACGGATGCCATTGGAGTGCATTTCACAAATATGATTTCTTAATCGATTACCTATTTCTAAATAGTGTTTAACGAAGCGTTTCAAATACTATTTAATCAGAATTAATATACGAACCAACATTTATGTATCGCTGCACACGATAACCAATTTGCAGTTACCGCCATAATGAACGAGCGAAACGGCTGAATGCGAGAACATAGCTATTGAGCTTACGTTACGGGATGTTTACATGAGTGCTTATAATATCACGGCTATACTATGAGGGGTAGACAGGAGGCTAGGTACAACTGTCATCATTTCAGCCGCAAAATCTCCACCGCTGGAAATCATTATCATAACAGCCGAAAATCGTGCACTGCTGGACATAAGCCTCTCTCAGAGGTATGACATCTATGATCAGACCGGTATGGGTTTGTGTTACGTACTTGTACCCCCCAAGGGATGTGCCATAATTGGCGATAGTAGTTGAGTTATAAACATCCTCCGGCTAAGCACATAGTTACCTTTTACGTCATCCACTGGATGAGACGGGTGGTATAAATATTATTATTTTTCTTGCCAAAGTGGCAGTTTTGTAACACTAACATTTAAAATGAGTACTTTTATACAATACTTTTGCAAACTAAATTAAAATTCAATCACCATACACATTATTCTACTCGATGAAGCTGGCCATCATCATCATTTCGGCCGAATGAAGTCCACTGCTGGACACAGGCCTCCCCCAAAGATCACAACAACGACCAATATGGGTGTGTTGTGGGCTCATTGGGGGGTTTCGCCATAATCGCCACGCTTGGCAGACGGGTTGGCGATCGGAGTTGAGTTGATAATATACTCGAAGGACGCTGCTGACCATCCGCCGGCGAAATCCCTTAGTCGACTTTTACGACACCCACAGGAGGAGATGGGGTATACCGAGCGTATAAATAATAGAAAAGTACTTAACACCGTTTCCTTCCGAAGTAAAGAATATTTATTAGACACGTAGAGTATCGGCGCAACGAAAACGACAAGTGTCAAAAGCAATGACCGATTATGTAACCCCAAGGTAAAATAAGCGTGAACTTCTTGAGATTATGTTACGTACACAGTAAGAAATTACGTGGAACACATTGACCTGAATACAAATTATATTGTGACGTCAAACGCACCGCATAACGTAAATGTGTTTTGAGATGAAATTCTCGTATGTTAAAGGCCCAGTGTACATGCCTCACGGATAGCAACATTTAATTCTGGATTATTAACTTTTTACGTTGATGACTCACAATTTTGAAGCAACTATGGCCAAATTTGATCTGACAGAAAGAACCTTCTCTGAAAAGTTGTTTCCCGAAGGTTATCTGAATTAAATGAGACACCTCTTAAAGTAGACCTCCTTTAAAGGAATGGAGAATGAGTAATTTAATAAAGGTCGAAATCCGATAGTGGAGTAAAATAAAATTATTTCGTTTCACGCGCAAGACCTTGTGAACTTGGACGGCAATGCGACAAGTTATAATGTATTTTACAATTAAATAAGTACCAAAAATACCAAGACTTGTCTTTGTGTATATTCAAGATCTTTGTTATTGTATCAAGGTTTTTGATTCCAATAAACCAATTACAGGCACTTGTGAAACATCAGAATTTCTGTTGCCCGGTTCCAATTGGGAGCCGTTATGGAATAAGAAACGGCATTTTATTATTTCAGCTGAAAAACGTCCACTGCTGGCCAGAAGCCTCCCACAAATATTGCCACAACGACCGGTATGGGTTTGTGTTGTGTACTCATTGGGGGGTTTTGCCATAATCGCCACGCTTGAACGCTCGTGAACGCGTGCGATCTCTCATGGCAATTAAAATATTGTAGTATGCTCCTTCTACTAATACTAACTAATCTATGTAATGTCCGGATTAAAAATATAGCACCACTCCATCTCCTCCCGTGGATGTCGTAAAAGGCGAATGAGGGAATAGTCCCATAAGAACCAGAGGGATGGGCAGCAGCATCCCTTCTGTGGAACAGTAGCCATTCTGCGCTCACCAACCCCCCTGCCAAGCGTGGTGAGTACTACAAAAAACGAGCAAATTCTCCCCTAAATATCGACACCCGGCGTGTAACCGGTCTTCTATGGGGGCTTTGTTCAGCAGTGGATGTTTTATTTTTGCCTAATATTATGATGATGTTCCTTCTTTACATCTTAACCTACATTTTACTCACTACATCTTTTACCATCCTTTGTATTCAACCAATCCCCGTTGTAATATTAGTTATTTTAAAAGAGAATCCATGCTGTTTAATGCCTTGTGGTGCCTGCTACGAATACCACCACCCCATCTCATCCCGTGCGTGTCGTAAAAGGCGACTATGGACAGCAGCGTCTTTCGAGTACATTTATAACCTAACTGCGATCGCCAAACCGCCTGCCAAGCGTGGTGAGTATTGGCAAATACCCCCCAAAATTATGACACAATTATGGTATATATGAGGGAGGCCTTTGTTCAGCAGTGGACGTATAAATGGCCGATGTGATGAAAGAATTACCTCTGTAAAAAGTTTGGGTTATTGTTAAGTATTACGGTGAAGTATTTCAAGTGCCGAGTATTTAACAATGTTATAACGTCTTCATATATAATTGATTGTTTTAACATTACGGGCTTAGCTGCTAAGACATGCTATGTGGCAATCTAAAATCAATTCTGAGGCGCAATTCACAAATTGATGAACTTTGTGCCGGTGGGCAAGGACGGGGCGCCAGGTTGTTTTCAGGAGTATTACATACTGCTTTCGGACCTGAAGTTGCTTAAACAAACAAATTAAGCGAAGCCGCGAGGCCTCAGCCAAGCAATGTATTGAAAACTAAGCAACAACGGTATCGACGACCATTTTTTACGACGACTCGGACTCTATTTACGGACATACCTACTTAAAGCTACTTGCTCGGCACGGGCCGACTCAAGCAAGAGTCCGGGAGGGGGCGCTTGCTTGCCCCTTGTATGTCATTTCATATAAATTGTACTTACTACTTATGAGTCCTATATAATACCGATCCAGCTGTCCCCAAAACAATAGCTTGTTATCCCCAGCAACGCCCTAAGCCGAGGTCCGTGTCGAGCAGGGGGCGTCCTTGGCGAAAGTTGCTTAGTTTTTAATATAAATTATAAGCCTGGCTGGAGGCTTTTTTTGGCTTCGCCAGAAATGAGCGGTTAAGCAACTACATTTCTCAGAAATGTATGCGAGAAGCCCAACAAAAAAAATTGTGTCCTATGTGTTATTTTAGTGTCTAGTAGGTAGGACTATCACTGCTTTGCGCTTCTGACTGCCCATGACACAAACGCACTAATGACTTCGCCGCTCAGATCAACCATTCTCGGCAAGCCACAGCTGGCACTCGTTCTCGAACAAGTAGGTCCTTACTCGCTTGCCATGTGTAATAATTCCACGAAAGTAACGTGTTTTGTTTTAAACAGTTATTGTGTATACGTGATATCCACGAGCGTGCTCATGGTATAAGTTCAGCTATGATAAACTTAAGAAAATATGATCTGCTAAGCATCTATATACTTAGTAGATCACATTACAATATTATTATCGATGTTAGTGCCGTGATCTATTCACGGTATTAACATCGATAGTAACATTGTACTTAGATAATAATCGTTAGTTATATAGAACGAAACAAAGAAATGGTTTATTTAGTGGAAAATGAGACACACATAGTTTAGTTACACTAAAAACATTAGTTATACAATGCAAAACAAAAAAAATATATAAAGAAAGTTGGTACGGGCCCGATGATATTGGAACAGAGCTCGCTAAAACTGGTATTTCAGATAAAAAACTGGTATTTTAATAATTTAATAATGTGAATACCAGTACAGACGCGTGGTTACTCACTATGGCCTTCATAGGAAAGCTCAAGGTCACTTAGCGAGCTATAGAGAAAGCTATGCTTGGCATTTCTCTACGAGACCGAATGAGAAATTAGGAGATCTGTAGAAGAACTAAAGTTGCCGATATGACTGAAGTGCGCCGCGGGCATTGCTCGTAAAACTGATGGCGGTTGCGCAAAAAGGTTCTCGAGTGGAGACCGCGCACCGGAAAACGCAGCGGGGGCGACCTCCAAAGAGGTGGACAGACGACCTGGGTAAGGTCGTGTCTATGAGTCGTCGGATGTGGGCGGCATGTGACTGGTCGTTGTAGAAATCTATGGGGCAGGCCTCTTTTCAGCTGTAGACGTCCTTTGGCTGATATGATGATGATGCTGAGTATAATAATAATATCACAATTTAAATTTAACGACGAAAAACTAAAAAATGCTCGTGCTATCGGTGATGCGAAAAATATGAACCGAATATTTTTGTAAACAGTGAATAATAGCGGTAACCGACATTAAAAGTACTAATTCTAACATTACTTGTTTACATGCTTGGAGCTAGAAATAATTATTAATTCGTGACCGATGTGGGTAACTTTTGGATACCAACACAATATTAACTGATATGATATGATCCCTGTGGTGTCCGGATGCCCGTGTGGTGTCCGGGTATCCGTGTGGTGTCCGGATATCCGTGTGGTGTACGGATATCCATGTGGTATCCGGATATCCGTGTGGTGTCCGGATATTCGTGTGGTGTCCGGATATCCGTGTGGTGTCCGGATATCCGTGTGGTGTCCGGATATCCGTGCGGTGTCCGGAATAAGAATATAGTATCACTCCATCTCGAGTCTATTACAGTTACCACCTTCCGCAAGGTGAAAGATATCCATAAGCATTTGTCTTATACTTTTAAAAACTGATCTAAAAACTTTATTTATTGCCGATTATAGCTACTTTAAATCACAACGACGGCATTCAATCGGCAAAATACAACATCGGTATTCTTAAGAGCGTAGAAAACATTTCCATAATTAAAATGTCTCGCATGGTTGATCCAACGCTATTAATTAATTCTTGATTGACCTAAATATCTAATCTCGCTTCAAGTCTTATCAGAGTGAATAAAATATTATTAATCTTCACGATTACAGCCATATTAGACGTACTAAGTTCCTGGTATACATATCACTTTGGGTCTCATACCACATCATATCGGCCATACAACGTCCACTACTAAACAAAGACCTCCCCCATATTGGGGGGAATTTGCCAGTACTCACCACGCTTGGCAGGCGGGTTGGTGAGCGCAGAATGGCTACTGTTCCACATAAATTACACTGCTCCCCATCCCTCTGGTTTAGAGGCCCTTAGTTGTCTTTTATGAGATCCACGCGAGGAGATGGAGTGGTGCTATATTCTTAATCTGGACACCACATGGACTCACTACTGCTTATAAAAGAAAAACCAATAAAATGTTGACACATTAGTAGCCACTTAATTCTCTCATATACAGTTTTGCAAGCATTATTAATCTTACAATCTATATATAAGTAAAATAAATAATACAATTTAAGTACCGGCTACGAATAGCACCAACCCATCTCATCCCGTGGGTGTCGTAAAGGGCGATTTTGGGATTAACCGGAGGATGGGCAGCAGCGTCATTCGAGAACATTAACAACTCAACTGCGGTCGCCAACCCGCCTGCCAAGCGTAGCGTGTGGTGATGTTTGGGGAGGATTGTGTCCAGCAGTGGGCTTTTTTCGGCTGAAACAATGACGATGGTGGCGAGATAATAAAAAAAAAAATGTTAATTACTGTACCAAGTAACATATTTCGACAGAACAAAATACCATACTAAAATAGATTGGAATATCACAATAGATGTGAGAACCTTATCTGTCACTGTTACCACAGAGTCACAGACCTACATTTGTAGGTAGAGGTATAGTAAATATGTACATTAGAATAAGCACATATGTCATGAGAAGCCCAGTTTCGTTATCGTAAAGTAAAACGTGAAACTTTGGTATTATGAGCAGTAAGATTAAAACTTAACTACTTTATGATTTAAAGTATGACATGTTACTTAAGTTTTATGATATAGGCAGACAGATACACTAAGTTAAAATCTAATCGTTCTTTGTCACTTGTGGGGCGATCAAGTTATTTATGCGTATCTAAGCGGCAAAAAAAAAAAAGAACAGCCAAAGGACCTCCACTGCTAAACGAAGGCTTCCCTCATAGATTTCCACAATGTTGTCATTATGGGGGGAATTTGCCAGACTTAGGTAATCACCACGCTTGGCAGAGGCGGGTTGGCGAACGCAGTATGGCTATTGTTACACAGAAGGAACGCTGCTGCCCATCTCTCTGGTTTAGAGTATTTTATATAAGTTACTCAAATTCAATCATTTATTCAGTAATTAGGTCCTAACAGACACTTTTACACGTCATATTGAAACAACGGAGGGCAAGTTACCGCCTGCGTCTCCACCCGTGCCGATTCTGTTACAGCTTTGTAAGCGGATAACACATAGTTGTTTTATGTTAGTTTTTCGCGTTCGCATATAAAATGTACTGCGAATATATAAAAAGATATATAATTAAAAATATGTCGAGTGGGAGTTCACACGCGGTAGAAGTGAAACTTCGTATTTTGGTTCATTCGTAAGAGAATGAAATGAATACACTATGGAGTTCGTAAATAGAGTGGGGAGGGAGGGAGAGTGAGAGGGGGGAGTTTATAGTTGTCTCTCTTTCGTTACAGATTTTAGTTTCATAAAATCCAATTCGCACCGTCCCAAAAGACAAAAGATAAATCGTACCTGTGTGGGAGAGCCTTTAGGGACGGATCACGCCAAACGTAGCGCTCGATTACAGTCAGTCACTGAATGTGAGCTAGCGTTACGTAGTTTGCAGATTTTTAATACATCTTCAACTTTATGTTCACATTATACACACAATACCTACGCTAACGCGACGCGTATTGGAGTTGGAAAATATTGTCCGACTTCATGTTCATTAGCGGATTCGTTGATGAGTATGGAGTGAGCCAATCGCAGCGCAAACGCGCTATACGTGTAGTTTACTATTACGTTTCGATTGTGATAAGAAACTCGTACTAGTGGCACTGATTACCGTCGGCGGCCGAATATACTTTTGGTAAGAGCCGTCCCTAAATGTAAAAAAACCGTTCGTAATTTCGGCCGAATGAAGTCCACTACTGGACACAGGCCTCCCCCAGAGATCACCACAACCACCGATATGGATGTGTTGTGGGCTCATTGGGGGGTTTTGCCATAAGCGCCACGTTTGGCAGGCGGATTGGCGTTCGCAGTTGAGTTGTTAATGTACTCGAAGGACGCTGCTGCCCATCCTCCGGCTAATCCCTTAGTCGACTTTTACGACACCCATGGGAGGAGATGGGGTGGTGGTATTCTGAGCCGGCACCACACGGCGGAAAAAACCGTTATCCGTCACCAAATAAAGTATCTTTATTTATTGAGTCGAAATAACTTACAGAAATGACTGATTCGTAGACTGGTCTGTATGTCTGCTCTTGACCCGTGGTCAAAGCTGCAGTGTTCGAAACGTCGAGCGAATTAAGAATAGTATTTTATTTTATGTAAGTATAATTTATCGTGCTGCATTTATGTTCCACTATACAAATGTGTGCTTAATTGTGTATTTCACGCACAGAAATAGGAAATAAGGAGAAGTGGTACGGGGGCGTAACTGTGCCACCGCGACATGCACAATCCGGGCCGTTCGGAAAAAATGGCGGTTTTATAACATGAGTTGAGATTAGATCGCGACTCTTTGCTAGTGTCGTGTTGTTCGAGGATAACATGCAAGAACCGAAGCGAAAATAATAACTTTATTATTTATTTCTTTTTTTTTTTTTAAACATTGCCCCACACTAGGATTTCTCCTGTGTCGTGGGTGCGTTTACAGACATAAATTCCACACACAATACACCCAGACCCGGAACAACTACCTGCAGATCATACAAATATTCCGTGCGGGAATCGAACCCACGACCCGGAGCGCAGCAGCCGACTGTATAAACCACTGCACCAACCGTGCCGTCCTGAAGGAACCATTCATTTACAATATGAAATTGAAAGAATTTTCTTGTATTTGTCTATAAAAATAATTAATTAAAAATTATTGTTTTCTTTATTATGTTACATTTGAATTGATGGAGCAGAACGACTTTATTGTTTTTGCTTTATTATTTTTTCGCAGTGAATAGAACAGCTAATGGTAAACTTACGCGATGTGTGGTACGGCTACTGTGTTGCAGTCTGTACCTATGCTCAGCATGATTGGCTGCCTACATAGTCGTGGGTGTGTTTTAGTATGAATAGCCAATTATATTGTTGTGTTTATTTAGTTCATTGGGTGAGAACTTGTAACTGTGTGCATTAGTGTGTTTGTATATTTCAGGTTAAATACCTGCCATACCTTGCCTACCATATGAACAAATGTGAGTATAAAAGGTAGTAGAAAAAATATTGTTTTATTTTGTAATTCATATATTTGTGCTTAAATAATATAATAAATGTTAGTGCTAGGGTTGCACGATGCAGGTCCTCCCCTCCGGGATGTGCCTAAAGGCGTGTCACCATTGGGTGGCTCTAGATGGAGTTCTTTCGAGTTCCTGGAGCCTCCCTTCGGTGCCGAAGATGATCACTCCGGTGGTTTTAGCCAGTAGGAGTCCAGCATGCCCCTTCGCCCTTTCCCGGGGCGAAGGAAGTACATATTTCCACCGGATGAATAAAAAAAGAAAAAAAAAAGGGTTGCACGATGCACGTATGTATACAGCTTAAAGAATATAGAACAAATACAGTATATGAATGAGATAAACGCGATATTTCCGTAAGCTATTCCGATTCAATGGATGATATTCGCGTAAACTTCAGAAAATAATATGTAAATTTATTTAGTGCTGCACAGATGAGAGAGCCGCAGCAACTCCGTTTAATTTATATCGGAGTCTCTAGCGGGTCAAATTGTAGTTAACACTAATATCTCCAGCTAAAACTTCAAATTAAACCATGAACCATTGCGGTTGCAAGCGAGACTGTAGCTTTTGCGTACAGATTGCTTTTTCAGCTATTCACTGTAAAAGGAACGAGCGAGGATGACAAAATTCGTTACACCATCCCGCCAATAAAACATTATGCAGAATTAACTTTGGTCTCACTTAAAAATAACTTTGCCGTGTGGTGCCGGCTCAGAATGCCACCACCCCATCTCCTCCCATGGGTGTCGTAAAAGTCGACTAAGGGACTAGCCGGAGGATGGGCAGCAGCGTCCTTCGAGTACATTAACAACTCAACTGCGATCGCCAACCCGCCTGCCAAGCGTGGCGATTATGGCAAAACCCCTCAATGAGCCCACAACACACCCATATCGGTCGTTGTGGTGATCTTTGGGGGAGGCCTGTGTCCAGCAGTGGACTTCGTTCGGCTGAAATGATGATGATGATGAAAAATAACTTAGATTAACATCATAGCTTTATTTTACTTTTTGAATTTTCTTCCTTACATTGGACCTGTCCTGTGTCCGGATTAAGAATGTACCATCACGCAAGCGTCTCCCGGGGATCTAGGTTAAAAAACGGCTAAAAGAATAAACGCCTCTTCTGAATTCTGACGACACGTGTGGAATTCTCTGGGGGAGATCTTTGTACAGCAGTGAACTTCCTTCGGCTGATATGATGATAGGATTTACCATATCTGATTGCGTGTCGTAAAACGAGACACAATTAAAAATATTGTGTCTACACGGCTGCCGGCAATTGACACGCAAGGGGATATGTTATGATTTACTTTTGATATTAAATAATGGAATTTTATTTGTTTTAACTGGCTACGATTGAAGTGATGTGGTTCGAATGGGGGGAGGGGGGGCGGTGGTGAAGATCAATGATCTGACAGTCAGTTCCTGTAAAGCATTAATTTTAAAAGTCGTTCTGACTTTGATATATTGGTTTTCTTGTACTTATTATTCAAATGAAGTCCGTTTAATTAAGTCTCGAGTACATCATCATAAGTCATTTGACGTATATTAATAATAACCATGCCCTCCCTACTACTACTACTACTACTTTATGAACATGTGAAGATTTGTTAATCTAAACACCGTACAACGTTGCCTTATAAGTACTTGACATTGGCGAAATTGTGGAAGATACTCTACAGAAGCCATAATCTAAGAGAAGAAGAAGAAGACTCGACTCGCACCGCACCTGACGCTCGCAAAAAACACAACGTGAAGTTTTTTTGTTAAACGCTCGCTGATAAATCACCTCAAAGACTTCACAGCCTGTAGCCACCGCACGAACACATCAAATCGGAGGTCTTCAATTACCGCCGCAAATTGGTGCGCCCATCCGTCTGCTACGGTACAAACCACTTTTCTCAGTTATTTGCGATCAGTAGTGCGACGGAATATCCAGCATCAATTCATCATCGGCCATCCAGAACATTCTACACCAAATACTAAGACGCAAAAACAAAAGTTTAAAAATAAAAAAACAACAACAAATGTAGTAGCTACCTATTCACTACATAGAATACTAACAAGTATATGTTTCATCTAAAGTACTATGTAACATAGTTAGTCAAAGAAAACGAGGATATAAACCTTATTTCATATTCGTCTCCTAACTTTTCAGACATTCTTATCTTCTTAGGGACGAACACTCTTTGAACATTATTGTACTGTTATAATTTAACTAAACAGGTATGCAAGGAGTTGCTCGAATATAATCTGGATTAAAGAAGTCTGTTCCAGGACTGGATGCCTTGGAATTCCGGACTCTTACCAGCAAAAATGTGTATTTACAAATGTTACTAGGATCAGTTAGCTTCAAAGGTATTCGTTTATTTAAGCTATTTTTAATCTATTTTGTTGATGGAAAAACTAAGATCCTACAGGATTCTATAGTGCTGTAAGGAAACCTGGATGTATTGTTCTGATAACGTCAACACACAATGAGCAAGCGCAGTGATCAATGCTTGTTCCTTCTGTACGTCAAGAGGCCTTCGCTCTGCATAAATAAGCTTACAAATATTATTATCATTATTTAGACAGATGTCTCATATATTTTGTATTACCGTGGGTGTAATTTGGAGCTGACTAGCGCCTCGACTTTGCTTTACTGACGAAATAAATATAGCCCAAGTGCATCGTGATTCCATGTGCGCATCCTAATACCACGCAGTGAGGCTACGGGGGGATCCTTTACAATCCCCCCGGGGAGATAACCGCTTTACAGTCACCATATCCTATTATATAGGCGTGCAGCCGAAAAATGTCCATTGTTGGACATAGGCCTCCCCTGAAGTCACCACAACAACCAGGCTGTGTTTGCGTTATGTGCTCATAGAGGGGTTTGAGCATAATCGTTACGCTTGGCAGGTGAGTTGGCGATCGCAGTTGAGTTGTAATGCATGCATAAAGCATGCTATTACATGTTTAGTTATAATTTAGGCTTAGTCTAATGTAGTCGAAAAAACATTTTTAGATAAGAAAATTATACTGTGAAAATTTAAATAAAAGTTGTATTTTTTGAAAACATTTTAGTTTTTAATAGAAAAAGAATAAATAAATACAATAATAAATAAATAGAAAGATAAATACAATGAGTACAGTAACTATTCACAAATAATTTGAGGTAAAATAAAAACTAGAAAAGGAATTTTTCATTACGAGATGCTTAAAAATCTGTGTCAAGGTCTGTGTCGAAAAATGTTGTACTATTGTAAATCCGTAAGATTTTGCTGAACATATATTGTGTTTTTTGGTAGGTATTGACCCAAGCTCTCACCCCCTGCAGTATGTCGTGCTATTTACTGGACAGCCTGTATATGTACACAAATAAAAATAAAGAAATAATAAACAGTTTGAGTGGAAACGGTACAGTTTTGTTTTTGTTTTTGTTTTATTTTTTTAAAACATTGCCCCACACTAGGATTTCTCCTGTGTCGTGGGTGCGTTTACAGACATAAATTCCACACACAATACACCCAGACCCGAAACAACTACCTGCAGATCATACAAATATTTGTTCCGTGCGGGAATCGAACCCGCGACCCGGAGCGCAGCAGCCGACTGTGTCAGCCACTGCACCAACCGTGCCGACAGTAACAGAGTATGTAGGTAGAGAGACGGAAGGAGGCTGCTCATACTAAGGCTAATCCAGTAGTCGCCTTACAACACCCACGGGGTGCGTTGGATTGGTGCTATTATGATTCTTAATTCAAGCAAAACCAATATCAGAGACTTGCCAGCGCTCCCTCGCAAAAACAGCATCATCTCTTGTCTATTTTTATCCACCAAAGTTTTCTAATAAAGATAACTTAGAAAATCTGGAATTTTTGGTGTTCCAATGAATTGATCAAGCTAAACATGTAGGGATTCGCCTCGACAACTTTCTGAAGACGATCACAATAGTTTGAAATGGTATTTGGAGTAGAGTAATTAGAATGTTGGTTTTCAGAAACTAAAATTCTCATCAGGTATGGTAGTACTAGGCTTCCAATTAGGCTCCTGTAAGTCCATAAACGATGGATAAGCACAGTGGAAAACTACTATAGAGACGACGAGTATTCAGGTACTAGTTGCATGACCTCCGAACAATCCAGATGACGAATGCTGTCTATTGGGACTGGTCAGCCTAAGAAGTCTAGCTTGTTTAGTGTAGACTTGATGTAATTTAGACTCTTTTCTCCTACACTGTCCTGACGTAACCTTCATTTCAAGAACAATGTAGTCAAATATTGTAACAACGCTATTTTGATTTATAAAAGTTTTAAGAAAAAAATATACCGACTTCAAAAACCCTACACAGTATAAAAATATTCAAGCCACTAAAAGGAAAAAAAAACTTTATGAAGTCGGGCGGGGCCTGGTATAAAATATAACTTCTCGTTGGTCTGCATGAACCATGGTTGGGGAATAACAGGCCTCATGGGTAAATAAAAGTAAGAACTTTTTCCAATTTGGCACCTGTGTTTAACACTAAAAATAAGAATGACTCAAATCGGTTCTCTAATTTGGAAGAATCGAAACTACATATTAAGGCATCATCTAGATAAGCGCAGTCAAATTACATGTTTATTCAAGCTGGTTAAAAAACTACTCATTCAAATGCAATGAAATTTATATGGGACCAATTCGAAAGCATTCTGCACCTAATAAAGAAAGAATTGCGGAAACCGGTCTATAAATGTCGGAGCAATCAGTGTACATACATATGGGGATGGTTAATTTTCGTATTATCTTGGTATATTTTCTTGAATAACTTTAAAACGATTTATTTTAAAATTATAAAGTAAATACGTTTGAGACCCTCACAACAAGCCCTACAATTTCATATGTTGCACGGTACAGTTCCCAAATCTTTATTCTTTAATTTTCTGTATTACCCCCCAAAAAGGACACCTATATTCAAAATTTATTTGTTTACATTACACGAACGTGTTTGGGTCGCAGAAGCCCATATTCTGTGTACCAAATTTCAACTTAATCGGTCTAGTAGATTCGGAGCGAATTGGCTGTGACAGACGAACAGACAGACACACGAGTGATCCTATAAGGGTTCCGCCGTTTTTTTCTTCAGACGTTCGGAACCCTAAAAAGATTAGAAAATAATTTCAATATAAAAAATTTAAAGTTACAAACTTACAGTAGCTACCAGATTTATATCCTCATTAGCAACAATATAACTCCTCCAAAAGAATTCGAAGTTACAAAATCCCGTTAGTGCTTATGCAAACGACGCGATATTATTCGGCGGGACGGCGGGATACCGCGCGCCTTTCTCATAATCATCGCACTATCCTCTGGAATTTACCTAATACAAATCATATTTAATTCTTTGTACGAACAAGTAACATACCTCGTCATATCGGCCATTTATATGTCCACTACTGAGCAAAGGCCTCCCCATAGATTTTCACAACTGTGCCTTCATTTTGGGGGGTACTTGCCAATACTCATCACGCTTGGCAGGCGGGTTGGTGAGTGCAGTATGGCTACAGTTTCACAGAAGGGACACTGCTGCCCGTCTCTCTGGTTTAGATTCCCTTAGTCGCCTTTTACGACATCCACAGTCGGAGACGAAGTGGTGCTATATTCTTAATCCGGACAGAACATACCCACATATTACGGATCTCAAGTGCTAGATCGCTAGAAGTAATAATGATTAAACTAGATATCCACTGCCAATTATTTATTTTACTTCTTATTACAAATGGTTAAGATACATATTTTTTAATCTTCCTTTCAAAATCGCAGCTGCTAAGTAAGTAATATTCTAACTCACAAAAATGTACATATATATTCTCCTACCCACCACAGATAATTATTAATGAATCAATACAATGTTTCATTACTGATTTTGATACTGTAAGGCGACATATCGTAGTAAATAAAACTATTCTAAAATACTTTAATTATAGAAACAAATTATTTAAATAAACAACATTAATTACATAATCAAAACATTAATAAACAAAACCAACTGACTTAATTTGACACGATGATCAATACAATATTTTATAATTCATTTCAATTATCTAAATAAATATTTGTTTAAACTAACATAGGATAGCTCAATTATAATAATCCACACAACTAATCGTTTGGTCGATTACCATATAATTAATAAATACTATGCAAAAAGACCTTTACAGAACATTACTATATAACATTAATACAATAATTACAGGTATTTTAACACAAGCAACCGCGCACACGTCGTACAGGCTCGAGTCAGACAAGTAAACACAGCCCGCGATGCTTAATGAACATGTGGCTCACAATAACACATACTCATAGATAATATACTAATACAGGCCGTAGAATCCAACCGCCGAAATTAATAATCTAATCCAGATCACATTTAACACAAAACAGACAACGTAAACGGACGTGTCGCGTGCACAATGTATGCGACTCAGAGACCTTGGCAATCGCGTCGAATAAACGCGCCTTTACCCTGTGTTACAATTATTATTGACCATCATATCAGCCATTTATACGTCCACTGCTAAACAAAGGCCCATAGACTTCCACAATTGTCATTTTGGGGGGTATTTGCCAGTACTCACAACGCTTCGCAGACGGATTTGTGGGCGCAGTAGGGCCACTGTTCCACAGAAGAGACGCTGCTGTCCATCCCTCTGGTAAAAGGCGACTAAATAATACGTATAATAATACTAAACAATTATTATTATCCGTTGACAACTTAGTAATGCAGTGTACCGCATCTCATCCGCATCACGATACCAAATCCTTCTAAACTGCCGTTGACTGTTTCACCAAAGTGGGTAATTCAGACTTGAGAGACCAAGATATTAAACCCAGGAAAGTTTGTTCACCAATTTCTCGGGTAAAACAAAAGTTTTTATGTCTCCACTAATGTTTTTAAAGTTAAGTTTCACTCTATTACAAAGCTTTGTGTCAGCGTTTTCTGGAAAAAATGGTTTTACTTCCCTGAATATTTTAGGAAAATGAAATTACACGTAGGTACCTACTCATTTTTAGACTTACCAACTTACTTTAGACCAAGTATGATTTCCTGTTTGTTTATTTTGTATGTCACTGAAGTGAATATAAAATTATAATTTCACCAATTTATATCTCACCATCATCATCATCATTTTAGCCGAAAAATGTCCACTGCTGGACATACGACCGATATCCTCCCCAAAATTGCCACAGTGACCGGTTTGAGATTGTGTTCTCATTAAGGTTTTAGCCTGAATCGCCACTCTTGGCGGGCGGGTTGGCGATCGCAGTGTATTCGAGCGTCGCTGCTGCTTCCAGCTGATTCCATAGTCACCTTATACGACCCACAGGAAAAGACGAGTTGGTGCTATTCTTAGCCGACACCAACAATCGTTGGATGCGGGCGACATGAAACCGATCATTGTGGAATTGGGGAGGCCTTTGTTCAGCAGTGGACGTCCTACGGCTGATAAGTATGATGATGATGAAGTTCTCATAGTTTCTGAATTAAATAATCCTAGGAGACTGCACAAATAACGAACAGGGTCGCACGACCTCCATGAAACACAACGCCTACAAGAGATTACTCTTTTGCGAAAAATTATGGCTATGCAGAACCTTCTCTATCTAAGCTTGCTTATATCAATTTATTATTTTTTCTTATGATAATTCTGTTACGACAGAAAATTCCGCATATTATAATGATAACAACTACAGTTTTATCCCGAATGGATCGGTAGGTCATCTCAAGTTGGTCGGCACCTAATGACATGAATCGTCGAGCTGAGAAACATGTTCGTTTAATGCCATTTGCTGTTTAAAGCAGGCTTTAGCTTTGAAACTTCAGGAAGTTTCCTTGCTATTTCCGCGAGACTTGCAGATCTCACAGTGACTTTTCACGGCTTGTGATAACACGCGCGCCGTGTGAAGCCACCATCAAGTGGCAGTCTCTACCTACGTAATTTGCTGAATTCCATAATTAGGGGTTAATGTAGCTACATGAACGCATGATCTGACATAATGTATTTTATCTGCGCCTGAAACGAACGTTTTGCCCTCGTAAATTATCGTCGTAGTTCAAAATTAATATGACTTATAGCACTGTCTGACTGTTCATGGTAAGCTTCAAGTTCCTTTGATCAAAGCCAACCTTAGTTATTGCAAGTAAGCCAAGCCACAAAGATGAAGGACTTCAAATATTAGCTGGAATTAAATCGTTTATACAAAAGCATAATCAAACAAGATTAACATAGATTTTAGGAGTCCAAATTTTCGCTTTTGATTAATTAATTAAGTCAAATATGTACAGGGCCAAAGTGGGTGTTAACGAAGTCCTCACGAGCGAAGCCAACTCGGAGAAAACCAAACAAATATAATTACTGCCAACTGACACGTGACGTCGACCGTAATTATAAATGCGACAGTGACAAAATTTTATTTTAATTGAGTATTGTCCTGAAAGTAGACATCACTCTCGGCGACTTTCAAGAATTTTGTCTCGATATTGTGGTAATACATTCTCATTTTAACAGACTCCGCCACGTTTGGGTAATAAATTGTCTGGTGATTGTAAACGAACTTCGTCCGAAAATTCCATGTCACGATACCGCGACAGTGGACTTTAATTCTCAAAAGAAGCTTCGATTTCTTATGAGTAATCTGCATATCTATACAAATAAATAAAATTGAAGTGTCTGTTTGTAATGTCAAATTGACAGCTTTTTAGTAAATGCATATGAGAGTATATATGGAACTGACAACAAAAAATCAATTTTTAAGCTTTTTGTCTGTCTGTCTGTTTGTTCCAGCTAGTCTCTGAAACGGCAGGACCAATTTTGACGGGACTTTCACTGGCATATAGCTGATGTTATAAGGAGTAACTTAAGCTACTTTTATTTTAGAAAAAGAAAAATAAAACCCATGAAATCCAATCCAATATATATATGAATGCGAATAAAACCGCGGGCAACAGCTAATTGTAAATATATTGTAATTTAATAATTCTCTGTCTGGTGTCCGGATTAAGAGCATAAGCACCACTCTAACTCCTCTTGTGGAAGTCGCAAAAGGCGACTAACGGACTAGCAACCAGAAGATTTGGGCTGCAGCGTCGCTTCTGTGAGTAACGGCAAATTCCCCCCAAAACGAAGACACACGGCATGTAACCAGTCGTTTATTCGACATCTTATTACATATTGTTGTAATAAAAAATTGCCTTATTTTAAAGTTAATTAAAATAATACATTTTACATTCTTACAGTAGCGGCTTGGAGTTACGGTGCAAAAACTATTTATATTAATAAAATTATTAATAAAAAAAATTTTGCAAAATGACGACCAGTATAATAACTGTGAAGTTCTATTTTAATGTATTTAATCTATTTTTGTAGTGAATGTTTTTTATTGTAATCCATATTAAATAGTGTGACATGGTTAAATTGCTCACACCCAGTTTCATACTCCCTGGTACCTGAACTTACACTTGCCTACGTATTATAAGTTAACTATCACACCTGTCAATGTATAGTGTATGTACATAATGTATATGACTGTAACTTAAAGTAAATAAATATTCATTACCACAAACATGCCAGAAACCAACTAATACAAATTTAATTTGGGACTGACTAATCACGCCATAAGTAATAAATTAAGACGGAGACCGAATATTTTGTAAGAAAGTAGGAAGCCATATCTAAATTTAGGATAAATGAAGAAACATTGCGTTTTGGCGGCGCGCGGCTTCGACGTCATTTCAATAATTTGTGTAGAAACAGACACAGACAAACGTATTATTATTCCCAATTGGTGTTAACATTGATCATTCTCACAATAAGTCAATGTGATGGATGGTTACTCGTGATTACGTCACAACTTTTCACCCTAAGGGTTTCAATGACGTCATTGTCATAACTAAAGTGTGTCTACTAACTAGCTGTCTGAGAAGTGAAACGACTATTTATTTCAGTTATATCTGTAGCACAGGCTAAGCTTGTACGTCTTTGTCCATCAACCAAAACTTTACTATAAAAGTTGTTGTGTTGCTTTAGTATAAATGTCTTGTCTATAGTATGTCTTGTCTATAAATGAAAATGAGTTTACCTAGCCAACTATGGTCAACGACAAAAAACGATGGTCATAAAATATAGAATAAATATATTTATATAATTTTAGAATACCAAGTTTTTGTTGGTATTTACGTTGAATTCGTTGCTTGTCGTATAGAGGAGAGTTTTCCCTTCTGAGTATGGCGGTGAAAAGGTTGTAGATTGATATTACCGTGTTGCCATAATTTAGCAATTTAAAAAATATTTAGAGTTGTTTAATATCATTTAAATAATATCTCTAAAAATCTTTAGAGTAGTTTTGGGTCTGGGTCGTTTTGCAGAGAGTATATAACTAGTGTGGTTGTTTTAAAAATAATAGAATTTGGTTTTAATCTATCTAATTTAATTATTCAAATTAAAATTCAAAAGAGTTTTATTCATTTAAACCTTGTACAGGCACTTATGAATATGCAGATATTATTTATGTTGAGATAGAACCTATATTTTGTGTTATTGTTTCTGTTGTGAATAGTTATGTATTTAATTCAAACGATACATAATGTTAAATTAAAACACTACACAAAGTTCTACACTAGTTATCTTAAGCTGCCTAAATGCTGAATAAGCTGCTTAAATAATGTAGGTAACAAATCCACAAGAGTATAGACATGATTTGGAGTTTTCTCAGTATTAATGTAGTAAGCATATATTTATTAAATAGGTATGCACGGCTACATATGAAGCTATATACCTCCAGTATAAGCTGAACTCGCATTGTATGGGCTTTCCTTATGATGAGAGATCAGCTTAAACGATGTATGTATAACTCGATGTGTACCACGTTAGTACCTTCAAATAGACATTACAATATAAAACCACATTAGTCAGTATTCTCCGAACTATAAGAACATTTGTTTTAGTTTTATTAAAGCGAAGTTTTCTTGGAACTGATACTATTAATTCTGATATATTGGATGCAGAAAGCGAAAAAGGAAAGGAAACTTGACGGCCCGGTTGGTGCAGTGGCTGATACAGTCGGCTGCTGCGCTCCGGGTCGTGGGTTCGATTCCCGCACGGAACAAATATTTGTCTGATCTGCAGGTAGAGTTGTTCTGCGTCTGGTGTATTGTATGTGGAATTCATACCTGTAAACGTACCCACGACACAGGAGAAATACTAGTGCAGGGCAACGATTGAAAAAAAAAGGAGAAACTGATCGGTCAAGCGCAAGTAGCCTCTCCCCCTGAGAGGGGTACCGTAGCAGTATCGAAAATCGGGATCCCTAAGTGTGCGTGTTTAAATCAACCTCATCATAACAGCCAAAGAACGTTCACTGCTAAACAAAGGCCTCCCACCCAGATTTCCACGATGACATGCCTGATGTTTTGGGGGTAATTATCCAGTAATTACTACGCTTGGCAGAGGGGTTGGTGGACGCAAATTGACACACTGTTCTGCTGTTCCACAGCATGGATGAACATTCCTCTGATTTAGAGTCTCTTACGGCCGAAATTAATAATCGATCTAATCCAAAATCTTTGGATTTCGGATTACCGATATGTCCGTTTTTTGTGTTAAATGTGATCGTAACACAACAACGGATGAATTACAAACTCTGAAATCTGAAGACTTTGGATTAGATTGATTATTAATTTCGGCCGTAAGTCGTCTTTTACGATATCCACGGAATATGGAGTGGTGCTATAATCGTATTCCGGGGTGTTTAAACGAAAGACTTTTATTTTGCACTGACTTTTAACAGCAAATATAATTTTGTCTCGTAATATATTCACCTATTCCAGTCTAGGTCTAGGTCAGCCTAGGTCCAGTTTCGGTGCGTACCTGCACAGGATAGGACGCGAGGTCGCGGCACAGTGCCACCACTTAGAAAGCCACCAGGATACCGTACAGCACACGCTCTAGGCGTGCTCTGCGTGGGCTGCCGAGCGGCAAACCCTAGTCTAAAAAATATAAAATCACCGGAAAGTACCCTATGGTTTTGATAATCAGTCAGTGAGTGGGACTTTTAATATGAAAAAAGCTTTGTAAGGCCGTATCTTTTTATTGTGTGCTACTAGAACTTGATTTTTACAGCATAAGGCTATATATAGACTTTAGTATTCAACATCTACACCTTATATAATGTTTATAGCCCTTTTCCTCGGAAACGGTATACCGTTTCTGAGGAAAAGGGCTTTAACAGGCAGACAGTCGGGCCCTAAACCATGTGATCCTATGAGGGTTACCTTTCCATTTAGAGGTACGGAACCCTAAAAAGGAAAAGCACTAGAAAAGCGACAAGCTGAGTATAGAAAAATAAATTCTAAAAAGAACACTCATATCAGGTAAAGCACTGTTCTCATTTCCTAAGAACAAACAATCGTTAATACCTGTTACTGTCTGTGTAATCAGCTGTTTAAGTTAGGTGAGAATTCTTAACAATGGACCCTACTTACGGTACTTAAATGGAATAGCCGTGTTTTGACGTACTTCGAATGAAACTTTGTAGTTGTGAAAGCGGAGTAGAAGTTTGACATGCAAGTTAAATGTGAAAATTATTCTTATTTTTGTGTTATGAGAAACGCGTGACAAAAGAATAATATGTTGTAAATTTGTACGAGACGTTTTCTTTTGTTTCTGTGAATAGTCTTGTTAAATTATTTTTTCTGTTAGAGTTTACCGCAATAGAATTTTTCGTGACATTTTCATGATATTTTTCCTCAAATAATATTTATATTTCCTAACGCGAAATACGCGAGATGACGCAAATCTTTTCATTTCATCAGGTTCGTGCGGTGCCGGCTAAGATTAGCACCACCCCGTCTCTTGGTTCTTGCGTCGCGTGGGTGTCATAAAAGGTGACTATGGGATTACACGGAGCATAGGCAGCATCATCATCATCATATTATGGCAAAACCCCCCAATGAGCACACAACACAAACCTAGACCGGCCGCTATCGCGATCTTTGGAGGTAGCCTGTTTCCAGCAGTTGACATTTTTGGCTCAAGTACCTACACAAGGAATTCACAATATTCTCACTATTATTATAAACATTTTTGTTTTTTGAGGCTCTTTCATGCTGAACTGAACCGATTCTTATGAAATTAGGCACAGAAATAGATTATGTCGTGGAATAGGATATAAGACTTTTTATTGGAATTTAAAACAAGAATCACTTTATTTTAGCGGGCGGGTCACGGTTAGTGTGACCATAATAGTTGTTGTTGTCTTATTTAGTGTAGACTTTTTAAGAAGTTTAGACTCTTTTCTCCTGCATTGACCTCACATTACCATAATTTCGATAGAGAACACTGTACCAATATGATTTAAAAAGAGTATCCATGGAGTTTCTTGCCCGTTCTTCTCCATGGGCAATGTACACCTTGGAACGAGGCAACTAAAGTCTTGACTACTCATAAGTAATAACGGTTTTACATGAATAAAAATATTTTTATCTTATCTTAATAACACGTATAGTTTGACACAAAACGCATTACCCAGTCGCATGGCACCCATTTCACTAATTAGCCTCATATTATTGGTCAGTAGTTAGTACACTTTGTTCTGCATACAATAGCCAGTGATATCTCCAATTGAAACTAATTTTGACAGTAATTAAGGCATTCATCTAGGTAATAATATAATTAATATAATCAGCCTATTATTGTCCCACTGCTGGGCAAGGGCCTCCACACCTTAGACCACGCTGGCCTAGTGCGGGTTGGAGGACTACACACATCATTTAGAACATTTTGAACCCTCTCAGGTGTGCAAGTTTCCTCACGATAGTAATGTCTTAGGTTTTCACGATTATTACACATTATAATAAAACAATTTTAAACGTATTAATTCGCGTGTATTATATATAGTCGTCGTGCGACCACGAACCCTGCAAAATGTTCGAAACGTCAGGAAAAACAATGCCGTGAGAAGCCGTGAGCAAGGTGATATATTTTTTATATTTAGTAATACCAAATTCAAATCTAAAAAATAAAAAACATTCAAGAGTGTAAAAAATAAATAAAATAATGTAAAAATGAATTGTTTTGCTTTCCTAAAAACAAACACATATAATGAATTTCACAAAGTTATTATATGTTTGTTACGTTGTTACGTTGCCCCGTTGCCCGGGTTAATCATGCCCTACGCCGCTGCATGGGGGAAGCACGAGAGAGGGTATCATGCCTAATCTGCCGATGCGATCAAATCATCAATCTTATTTTTGGGACGAAATAAAAATTGGTTTAAAAATTGCTGCCATCGATTCTATTACCTACTGATCTGAGCAAACTATTTTCGGTTTAATATTAACTAAAAAGAATGCTCGATCGAAACCTGGGCAGTGCTGCAATCTCTGCAGCGGTGCCAGATTGACTATCGGTACATTGAAGTGCTTATACAGAAACGCCACCATGTCGGTCCGAGTACATGAACAGAGCACGGGGGCAATTCCATTGCAGAGAGGTGTGAGACAGGGGGACGTCATTTCCCCGAAACTGTTCACCGCTGCAATGGAGGATGCCTTCAAGCTACTGGAGTGGAAAGGATTCGGCATTAACATCAATGGCGAGTATATCACTCACCTTCGATTTGCCGATGACATCGTAGTCATGGCAGAATCGCTGCAAGAGCTCAGCACAATGCTCGATGATCTCAACAGAGTTTCCCAACAGGTGGGCCTTAAAATGAACATGGGCAAGACAAAAGTCATGTCAAATGTCCATGTCGTGCCCACCCCAATATCCGTTGGGAGCTCTGTTCTCGAAGTTGTTGACGAGTATGTCTACCTAGGACAAACTGTCCAGTTAGGTAGATCCAACTTCGAGAAAGAGGTCAATCGTCGAATCCGAACCGGCTGGGCAGCGTTCGGGAAACTTCGCAACGTCTTTTCGTCAACAATACCGCAATGCCTCAAGACGCAAGTCTTTAACCAGTGTGTGTTACCAGTGATGACATATGGAACAGAGACGTGGTCACTCACAATGGGCCTCATAAGAAAGCTCAAGGTCACTCAGCGAGCTATGGAGAGAGTTATGCTTGGTATTTCTCTACGAGATCGAATCAGAAATGAGGAGATCCGTAGAAGAACTAAAGTTGTCGACATAGCTGAAAGGATTAGTAAACTGAAGTGGCAATGGGCAGGGCACATTGCTCGTAGAACTGATGGCCGTTGGGGCACAAAGGTTCTCGAATGGAGACCGCGCACCGGAAAACGCAGCGTGGGACGACCTCCAACGAGGTGGACAGACGACCTGGTGAAGGTCGCTGGGAGTCGTTGGATGAGAGCGGCATGTGACCGCTCGTTGTGGAAATCTAAGGGGGAGGCCTTTGTTCAGCAGTGGACGTCCTGTGGCTGATATGATGAAAAAGAATGCTGTCCAAATTCATTGTAACAACAAAAACACATGATTTCTTAAAGAAACAACCAGTACAATGTTGCTTTAAGAATTAAAATATAAAACAAAGAAAATTTGCGTAGAAATTGGAGGGAGTTCAACATAAAACAAAGGTTATTAAAGTTAATAGATGTATTTGAACTGATGAGACTTTTGTAAAGACCGTCGCATTCGAGGCGAATGACACTGTTGTCAATAATCAGTGCAGTAAAGTGAATGGTTAAATGTATATGGGACAAGGTCTGTACTTTGAGCGGTAGATAATGTATTCGCAACGCGAGACTGGAAGAAGGATACGAAGTTACAAAAATTTCGTCATGAAATATAAATTACTTGTGTCACGTTGACGAGACATTATATTGACTTCTGAATATCAAAATAGCTGTAGAATCTATATATCTATAATTACAATGAAACATTTTGCCAGTTCACGGTCTCTACAACGACTCTTAATAAATTGTAAATCGTAATTTCACCATCATATCAGCCAAAGGGCGTCCACGGCTGTCTCATTTCGATCTCAATTTTGATGTTTATTTAATGACAATTCAGTACATGTGACAGTTCAAAATGTTAGCAGAATACAGTTTTGACTTCGATCAACTTTCGATCCATTTTCAATCTCATCACAGTGTAGGTTCACGTTTGACGTTGTTTGTTTGTTTAGAAGAATACCATTTGTGACATTTTTTTACACTGAGACTAGATCGGAACTGTATTTTGAACATTTTTAAACGAGAATTGGCCTTCAGTTATATTATACGACATTTCGGAAAATTTTGTACTACTGTAAATCCGTAAGATTTTGCTGAACATATTATATATTGTGTTTTTTTGGTAGGTATTGACCCAAGCTCTCACCCCCTGCAGTATGTCGTGCTATTTACTGGACATTCTGTATATGCTAAAAATACACTTTTTCGCATCATATTGAAACAACGTAGGACAGCAAAAAATGCAACGGCCTTTTCACAAGAATGAGTTATATGTATTTCCAACGAAATTACAAAACCAAGCAGTCATCGAATTTTCTCAGAACAATACGCAATATTACAAAGGAATGAAAACAACGAAGAAAAGAGTATTCGAGAAAATATTGCAGTTACTGCACATGTACATATTGGAAACAAATCCAAAATCTAAAACCATTCAAGGAAAACGCTTTAATTAATTAATGTATTCATTTTTTTTATTTAATTAAAACGGCTGCAAGCCCATTACAATAAATAAAGACATTTTCAAGGATCCAACATTCATACACTCATCTCACAGTACTCCAGATATAACAGACAGTAAAATATTGCACTAAGTAAATAATAAAATATATTTATTTATTTTGTTTTGCAGAAAGCTTACAAACTAATTACAAATGATAAATTACATGTAAAGGTAAAGACATTTGCTAATTACAAGCTTCCACATATACATACACAGCTAGTGATTTGCATCGAACTAACACTACAGCATGATATTATATAAACATAAAAAATAAAACAAATATACAAAGATCTGATGTAAATTGTTTAAAGTCATGCATCAATCACAAAAACAAAGTTAAGTTAAAAGTACAGCAACTGTGTCAGTTATCTTTACCTAACTGCAAAATAATCACTTATGCAGATGACACGGCTCTTATAATTCACGGTCGTGACTGGGACGACGTCTGTATAAATTCTGAAATGGCCTTAAGCATTGTTATGGTATGGTTATCAAAGAACCTCCTAACATTAAATGTAAATAAGACCAAGTACGTTACCTTCTCTCCCACCAATACTGGTCAACCCCTAACACCCACTGAAATTCGCGCCCACACATGTTGCTTCCTTGATTGTAACACAAATTGTGGCTGTCCCAGACTAGACAATACCGAGACCATTAAATACCTTGGCATCATTATTGATAATAACCTTGAATGGAAAAAGCAAATTAGTTCCGTTGTTGCACGATTGAGAAAGTTAATTTATGTCTTTAGGAAACTTAGAGCCGTGCTGGACTTTGATAGCCTAAAGTCCATCTATTTTTCACTTGCTCAGTCAATATTGGGTTACTGCTTAGTGGTTTGGGGAGGGGCTCATAAAACAACTTTCATGCGAATTGAACGTGGACAACGAGCTGTCCTCAAGGTATTGGCAAGAAAGCCTAACCGATTTCCAACAACGACACTCTTTTCTTTTTGTCAGGTCCTCTCTGTTAGACAGTTGTTTATTCTTCGTACTATATTTCGCAAACACAGCCAGCAAACATACAATCCAAGCATATGTACGAGACGCCGTTCTGATAGAGTATATGAGTTACAATCACGCAGAACTGTAGCCGCTAGTCGGCATTTTAAATACATAAGTTCCAAAATATATAATAAAATTAATAAAACCTTAAATATCTTTTTCTTTTTTTTTTTTTTTTATTGATGTCCAGTGGAAATTCTACATGGAACTTCCTTCACCCCGGGGAAGGGCGAAGGGGTATGCCGGACTCCTACCGGCTAAAACCACTGGAGCGGTCATCTTCGGCACCGAAGGGGGGCTCCAGGTCCTCGTAAGATCACACTAGAGCCGCCCATTGGTGCCACGCCTTTAGGCACATCTCGGAAGGGATGACTGTAAAGCGGTCACCCCCTCTAGCGGAGGGAAGGCGACTGTAAAAAGGTCGCCCCCCCAGGCACTTCTCGGGGAGGATTGTAAAGGATCCCCCCAAGCCTCGCTTTGCGCTGTGCTGCGCACACGGCGGCACGTGACCACGTGCGCGCCACCGTCTTCCCGGGGGTCGCTCGGTGTGAGCACGTAGATTCCCCAATCTGCGCGCCCGCGACCCCCGAGGCCCCCCACCATGAAGTGACGGCAGGGGGCTCAGGCGTGTTGGACTTGGGAGCCGGGACGGTTGTTGCCCCGGCGCCGTCTAGTCCTTCTCCGTGCGGGATCAGCCCTCTCCCGATCCCGCTCTGCAGTCTCCTTCTGGAGCATGACGCTCTCGCAGAAGGAGACCACTGCACTCCAATTTTCATGCTCTGCCAACATAGCCGACACTACTGCCGGCAGAGAGAGATCTTGCCCGATCCGATCGACCAGGATCCGCCGCTCGGCCGCAAACGCAGGGCACTCCTCGAGCGTGTGCTGTGCGGTATCCTGGTCGCTTCCACAATGGTGGCACTGTGCCGTAACCTCGCGTCCTATTCTGTGCAGGTACGCACCGAAACAACCGTGACCGGTGAATACCTGCGTCAGACGGTAGGTGACGCGCTCGCTCCTTCTGAGCCAGGCTCCGAAGAGTGGCAGGATGGCCTCGACGACGCGCTTGGTCGCGAACTGCAACCGTAGGCGTTGTCGCCATATCTCGAGTGCGCGCCGTCTAGCCAGCCGCCTCATTCTGTCAAACGCCCCTGATGGCACGCTTTCCCCACTTTGGCGGAGGGAACAATATCTACTCGCTAAACAGTAATAAACTCAAAAATAAACTAGACCTCTGGTTAAAAACACTTGATTATGATGCAATAGAAAAACTTGTGGAAACATAACATCTACACATACATGAACACACAAACATACACTGCCATACCATTCAAAACACATATTTGCACACACTCACACACACACATAGTCTTACATTTACTTTTAATCTCGTTTTTGTTAAATTTATTTGTTAATACTTTGTCTGGAACAACCAACATTCCTACCAGGAGAGGGGCGTTGATGGCTGCGCCACAGTTTCATACTTTTGTAGCTATCATCGTTTCAGTTTTATTTTAGTATTGTATTGTTTTTGTTCCAAATAAATGATTATGATTATGATTACTACTTATTACGGTCACCAAAGTATTCCTTATTTAAGATGTTTCTAATTTTAGGGGCGCTAGTGCAGAATAAATCTATTTCTAAGTGTGCTGGTAATCTGCTAAAAGCTATTACATATATAGATATATATATATATATATATATATATATATATATATATATATATATATAATAAAAGCTATAGAGACATAGAATAAAAGCTATACATATTCGTTCAATTCTTGTCCTATGCATATATCCTCATATGTTCACGATACATTTTTACTTTTAAATTGCAGAGCGTTATGTGTATAATGCAGTTTCAGAACATTGAATGCAGATGTATTTTTACTGACTTCGAAAAGGAAGAGGTTCTCAATTCAACGCGTATTTTTTTTTGTTTGTACACCGATTGCTCCGAGATTAGACCGATTTGAGCAATTCGTATTTCAACTGATGCAGAATACTTTCGAATTGGTCCTATATAAATTTCAATACATTTGATTGAGTAGTTTTTAAATCAGCTTCAATAAACAGGTTAATTTTGCTGCGCTTGTCTAGATGATGTCTTAATAGTTTCGATTCCTCTTAGATCAGAGAACCGATTTGAGTCATTCTTATTTTTAGTGTTAAATACTAATATCAAATTGGAAGTTCTTAAATTACTTATACTAAAAAGAAACAAATAAAACTTTTGAACAAAATAAATACCGTGGTTTTAATATTAAAATATAAAAACCACTAAAAAGGAAAAAGTAACTTAATGAAGTCGAGCGGGGCCAGGTATGAAATATAACTTCTCGTTGGTCTGCATGAACCATGGTTGGGGCATACCTTAGTTATTTTTAGTGGTTTTAAGTCGGTAATTATTTTGTTAAAACGTTTTTTACAACTACATAGTCCAGCATACTTTATTCTGGGATCTACAATAAAAATTCCGGGCAAACTAAAACAAAAATTACTCTCTCAGTTGCAACATAAATTCACTAACACATACCTAGTAACAAGTCGGTATTCAATTCCCTAACTATCTCTGTTCGGCGAAGGTTCTAACTAAGACAATTATGTTGCCGGTTCTAAGTCCCAGCGAATGAAACGCCTTGGTTAATATTGCCTTTGTCTTGGGATATCTTCGGTCTAAAGTAGGGCAGCCATAAATGTTAGGACGCCGACTGGGACATTTGGAATAGAAATAAGGTAAGCCATAGATAATTCAAAATGAAACTTGTTTAATATTATAAAATCTGCAAGAAACAGACTTAAAGCAGTCTTACTTTTCGGATAAGTTAGGAACGGATTTTTTTTGGCAGTTATGTACCTATGCCGTGTGGTTCCGGCTTAGAATACAACCACCCCATCTCCTCCTGTGGGTGTCGTATAAGTCGACTAAGGGATTAGCCGGAGGATGGGCAGCAGCGTCCGTCGAGTTAACAACTCAACTGCGATCGCCAACCCGCCTGCCAAGCGTGGCGATTATGGCAAAACCCCCCAATGAGCCCACAACACATCCATACCGGTCGTAGAGGCGATCTTTGAGAGAGGCCTGTGTCCAGCAGTGGACTTCATTCGGCCGAAATGATGTACATCATTGTGTAGGTAAAAAACAAAAACTGCGAAAAATCTACGATTCTGTCTATCGAAAATTAACATCCAATTTTCTTATGCTTACTCCTCTCCTCAGCAACACTTTTCTTTGCCCATTTATATATTTCTGAAGTTCTGGCTTTTTAAGTCACTCCTTTCCACATTTAACATACTAATAAAATTATGTACACATGTCTTTTTATAATTCACAGTCCTCACTCTTTCTTCCGCCTACGTACGAATCGTGCAAGCACAACTCCTTAAGTACTCTACTTCACAAACCAGGACAACTGACTTACTGACCACGCGGCGACAAAACGCTTCAATCCGGAACTACACCGCGACGTGTGGCAGCTCTAGTTTAAAGCCACATAGTGCAAAACTACAATTCAATTGTCAATATGCATGTAAGCATAAAAAACTGCGGTTTTCTTTAAAAACAATAAGCTGCTCTCGAATTAGTAAATTATTTGAAGTAGATAATATTATAGAGTACCTTACCTGAACTTATACAGGTTAACGACTAAGGTAGAGCACTGAATCCAATAAAAAATACGCAATAATGTAATCGGTATTCAACAAAAAACACTTGCAAGCTGCAAGTGTTGCACCCGTCTCTTACAAGACCGAGCGCGGGAGGGCACAGGAGATATTTGGTACCTGCCACCCGCTCATATGGTAGGTACACGAGGCCATTGAACGCCAAATATTTCGGATTAACTGTGTTACAAAATAAATAGTTATTTCGGTAGAAAGTTTTTGTGTTGATTTGAGTAGAGTGTCGTCGACTGATTCACCTAATATTAGATTAAAGGTGATTAAATCGGCAACCTTGTTTTTTTTTGGCGTGGGGAAGTGGGGAAATCCTCATGAACTTCGTCCGCCTTGCGATGGGCGGAGGCTTGCCGGACTCTTACTGGCTAAAACCCCACGGTGTCGTTCCACTTACCTGTAGCCGGGGGTGAGGTGCACGCTTTATCAGCATTAGACCGCGCCCCCGGCAGGTATCGGCCTGTCACTGTTTGACGGGTCGATACCGATACCTTCTCGGGCCCGTTTCTGTTCGGGCGACAGACTGCCCTTAGTTTGTCGCCCGCAGGCCATTATTCGTGGTGGCCGGAGATCGTTCAGCGCCCTCCTCCGGCGCCCACGCCCGGTGCGTTTCCCGCGACAGGCTCAATGGTGGTCTTCTTTCTACCGTCCCCGCTCTGCCGCCTCCTTTGCTTGCATCACACGTCCTCGCAAAAGGAGGTGAATTAAATCGGCACCCAATATGCATATTCCTCCTAAAAAAGCGTTATACGAATGTTGGACACACAATACATAAACGTATTTTATAGGTCGATCGCTGTCGTATCATTCTGTGAGTTGGTAGAATGCCCTAGCTATCTTACAGGCTGAAGTCAAGTCTGTGTCGATTGTCCCAGAATGACGACTGACACAGTCCGGGGCGCGGCATACCATGCAATCCACACATAAGCACTCAATTTCTTCTTACTCCGTTACAAATGCTTGGTAGACTTGTCATTTGTCAGATTCAACAGGATAGCTACACTTCTCTATGTCAATTCGCATTTAGTTTGAACTACGCATTTTATTTTTCCGTGCGGTGTCCGGATTAACCCAGTAAGAATACCTATGGTACCAGCCCATCTTCTGCGGATGTCGTTAAAGGCGACTAACAGTCCTTAAGCAAGAGGGATGAGCATCAGCATCCCTTCTGTGGAAAACTAGCCATACTTCGCTCACCAACCCAAGCCATGCGCGAAGAGCAATAGGGCAAATTCTCCCCAAAATGACAGAATTGTGGAATCTATGGGGGAGGCCTTTGTTCAGCAGTGGACGTATAAGCGCGTGATATGATGATGATAATGATTTTTATTAGGTGCACTTATGGTCGTTTGCACTTAGAGCTATTAGCTAGCTGCATAACTCTCAAATCAGACATGAAGAACATCGTATTACAATTTGCATATTTAAATAAAAGGCCCTTAACAAAAGTACTTGGCAAATTTGGAAACTATACTTTTACTTACAGTAAACAGACCTTTATGAAAGGAGTTTAAAGGATATCGTCGGCTATTCGAGAAGGACGCGTAAGCACGTCGAAACGATAGTGAGGCGAAAAGGCGACAGTAAGTAGACGTGAATCTATACGAAACAGCCATTTTGTGTGAACACACTGCGGGTCAATGCGGTAAAGTGCGATAAGTGTGGAAGATAAATTTTTAAAGCGAAATCTAATGGCAGTAAGTATAAATATATACTATAACCGCTGCTATTTACTTGCTAGTGGTAGGCAGAGCTGTAGTTTTGTGAAACGTACATATGCTTGCTTGTACTGGTTGTTAACTTTAATTGTTTATAACGACTGAAAGGTAATTTTAATGGATTAATTGCGTGTTACAACTAATTTTTCAAAAACAGAATTACGACGTGCTATTAACAGTTGGTGTCCGGATTAAGAATATAGCACCACTCCGTCTCCTCCCGTGGAGGTCGTAAAAGTCGACTAAGGGACTCTTAACCAAAGGGATGGGCAGCAGCGTCCCTTTGCTGAACAGAAGCATTACTGCGCTCACCAACACGCCTGCCAAGCGTGGTGAGTATCGGCAAATTCCCCCCAAAATGACGACACGACTAATGCACCGGCCCCCAGTTCCCGGCAGCCCCGCTATTCCTGGTCATGGTAGCGGCCACGGTAACGGCGGGGCAGGGGGTGCTAAGAATCACCGGACGGGATCCGGCTACCACCCCAAGCGAAAACTGGCCCTGGTAACGTATAACACACGCACACTGAGGGCAGACGAAAAGATTGTTGAGCTGGAAGAAGAAATAGATAAGTTGCACTGGGATATCATGGGTCTATCAGAAGTCCGAAGAGAGGGTGAGGACACGATAACCCTGAAATCTGGCAACTTATTCTACTACCGGGAAGGCGAACATCTGTCTCAAGGTGGTGTCGGGTTTCTCGTCCGCAGGTCCCTCATTAACAGCATAGTGGCCATCGAAAGTGTGTCGAGCAGGGTAGCGTACCTTATACTCAGAATATCCAAGAGGTATTCGTTGAAGGTCATACAGGTCTACGCACCGACCTCGACACACCCAGATGATGAAGTAGAGAGTATGTATGAGGACGTAAGTAGGGCCATACATACCTTGAAGACACACTTCACTGTTGTGATGGGGGACTTCAACGCGAAGCTGGGCACTCGATGCGATGGTGAGTTGAGAGTGGGGCAATTTGGATATGGGCAACGGAACCCCAGGGGACAGAGGCTGGCCGACTTTTTGGAAAAGGAGGGACTCTTCGTGATGAACTCCTTTTTCCAAAAGCCGCCTCACAGGAAATGGACCTGGATGAGTCCCGATGGTTCCACGAGGAATGAGATTGACTTTATCATGACCAATAGGAGGCAAATATTCAATGATGTCTCTGTGATCCACAGGGTGAAAACCGGTAGTGATCACCGAATGGTAAGAGGCACATTGAATATTAATCTCAAAGTTGAGAGGTCTCGTCTGATGAGGTCTACGCTCCGGCCCTCTAGTGCTCATATCCAAAACCCCGAGAGCTTTCAACTCGAACTCCAAAACCGCTTCGAGTGCCTAGAACATTGCGTATCTGTGGACGATTTAAATGGTAGGTTTGTAGAAACTGTCCAAACGGTTGGGTCTAAGTTCTTTAAGGCCCACCGTAAAGGTAGACCAAAAAAGTTCTCCGATCACACTCTCGACCTCATGGCAGAAAGACGCGCCATGACGCTGCAGTCCTCCGGTGATGCTGAAGCATACCGACTGCTCAATAGACGGATATGGAAGTCCTTGCGTCACGATATCCGCACCTTTAACACCAACGGTGTTAAAGAGGCGATTGAGCGGAATCAAGGCTCCAAAGTGTTCGCAAGAGACAAGTCTATTGGGCAAAGTCGTATTATGAAGCTGAAGACCGAGGACGGCAGTGTAGCGTCGACTAAGCCAGAGGTTTTGAGAGAGATTGAGAAGTTCTACCGGCAGTTATACACCTCGGTAAGTATACCTACCATTGGCTCTGACAAAGACCCGCGAGCCAAACTAACCCGACACTATACCGAGGATATCCCGGACATCAGCCTGTACGAGATTAGGATGGCCTTGAAACAGCTTAAAAATAACAAGGCGCCGGGTGGAGACGGAATTACGACAGAGCTTCTGAAAGCGGGTGGCACACCGGTACTTAAAGTCCTTCAGAAGCTATTCAATTCCGTCTTACTCGAGGGCACAACGCCGGAAGCGTGGAACAGAGGTGAGGTGGTGCTCTTCTTCAAAAAGGGTGATAACACCCTATTGAAGAATTATAGACCCATCTCACTTCTGAGCCATGTTTATAAGCTGTTCTCAAGGGTCATCACAAATCGTCTCGAGCGCAGGTTTGATGACTTCCAGCCTCCCGAACAAGCCGGTTTCCGAAAAGGTTTCAGTACCATTTTTTTTTTTTTTATTGGTGCCCAGTGGAAATTCTTCATGAACTTCCTTCGCCCCGGGGAAGGACGAAGGGGTATGCCGGACTCCTACCGGCTAAAACCACTGGAGCGGTCATCTTCGGCACTTAAGGGAGGCTCCAGGTCCTCGTATGATCACACTGGAGCCGCCCACTGGTGCCACGCCTATTGGCACATCTCGGAGAGGGTGACTGTAAAGCGGTCACCCCCCCGGGGGGATTGTAAAGGATCCCCCAAAGCGTCCCACGGCAGCGCGTGACCACATGCGTGCTACCGTCTTCTCTTGGGTCGCTTGGTGTGGGCACGCAGATTCCCCAATCTACGCACCCGCGAACCCAGAGGTCCCCACCTTATAGCAATGGCAGGGTTTTTCAGGCGTATCGGAGTTAGGCGCCAGGGCGGTTGTTACCCCGGCGCCGTCTCCTTCTTCTTCGAGCGGGATTGGCCCTCTCCCGATCCCGCTCTGCAGTCTCCTTCTGGAGCATGACACTCTCACAGAAGGAGACCACTGCATTCCAGTTTTCATGCTCTGCCAACATAGCCGACACTATTGCTGGTAGAGAGAGATCTTGCCCGATCCGATCGACCAGGATCCGCCGCTCGGCGGCCCACGCAGGGCACGCCTCGAGCGTGTGCTGTGCGGTGTCCTGGTCGCTATCACAATGGTGGCATTGTGCCGTGGCTTCGCGTCCTATCCTGTGCAGGTACGCACCGAAACAACCGTGTCCGGTGAGCACCTGCGTCAGGCGATAGGTGACGCGCTCGCTCCTGCTGAGCCAGGCTCCGAAGACCGGCAGGACTGCCTCGACGACGCGCTTGGTCGCAAATTGCATCCGCAGGCGGTGACGCCACTTTACAAGTGCGCGTCGCCGAGCCAGCCGCCGCAGCCTGTCCAACGCCCCTGGAGGCGCGTTTTCGCCGCTCTGGCGGAGGGAGCGTGT
Organism: Diloba caeruleocephala; assembly: GCA_947459985.1. Classification (NCBI taxonomy): domain Eukaryota; kingdom Metazoa; phylum Arthropoda; class Insecta; order Lepidoptera; family Noctuidae; genus Diloba; species Diloba caeruleocephala. The sequence continues at coordinate 7,580,665 of OX381617.1, read as the reverse complement.
CTGATCGTAGACCCACGCATCCATCTCCGCCAGGATGTCGAAAGGCGGAAAACGCGCCAGGAGAGTTGCCGCCTCGTAGGACACCGTTCGGTATCCTCGTGCGATCCGGATAGCCACTCTGCGCTGCAGACCGTGAATTTTGGTTCTGCAGCGCTGGGCACCTGACAGTCGAGCTGACCATACAGGCGCCCCGTAGAGGGCCACGGACCGCACAACCCCTCCGTAGAGACGGCGAACTTCCTCACATGGTCCCCCGAGATTGGGCAGCAGCCGGTGTAGTGCACCCACTACCCTCTCGACTCGGGGGACGAGGCGCTGAAAGTGCTCTTCGAAGCCCCAACGACTGTCCAGGGTGAGCCCCAGGTATTTCATGTACCGGCCCACCCCGATTCGCGCGTCACCAACGCGTATCCACGAACTGGGTGGTTCTCTGCTCCTCGGCAGTTTGTGGAACCATAGCGCCTCGGTTTTTTGAGGCGCTATCCGCAGACCCAGGGCGTGGATTTTGGCCACGACAATTGCCACCGCTTGCTCCGCAAGCTGGATGGTTCCCTCGAAGGACTCCCCACTGGCCAACACCAGAGTGTCGTCAGCGTAACAGACTAAGCTGACGCCCGCGGGGAGAACAACACGCAGGACCGCGTCGTAGGCGAGGTTCCATAAAAGGGGGCCGAGAACTGACCCCTGCGGAACCCCGCACGTAATCTCCCTCCGCTTTACGCTACCGTCCCTACCCACGTAGCGAATGTGCCTATCGCGCAGATAGGCCCCTATGATGCCCTGCAGGTAGGGCGGACACCGATGATGGACTAGTGCCGCCCTAATAGCGCCCCACGGGATGGAGTTGAAGGCGTTGACGATGTCTAGACTGACCGCCAACGCCACCCCACCCCGCCGAGACACTGCCTGTTCCGACAGCGAGCGGACGCGAAGAATCGCGTCAATGGTGGACCGCCGCTGCCGGAAGCCATACTGACTTTCGGCCAGGTCGGGGCCAACTCGCGACAGGTGCTCGACGAGTCTTCGGGTAATTATTCTTTCGAATAGCTTCGAAGCCTCGTCAAGCAGGCAAATGGGACGGTATGCAGAGGGAGACTCCGCAGCCCTTCCTTCCTTCTTCAAGAGAACCAATCCGGCTGCCTTCCAGCCGGACGGGAACACACTACTACGGAGGCAACTGGTGAACAGCCGCCTCAAGCGGTCCCCAAGAGACTGCAGTGCATACACCCACGCACGGCCCGGAATGCCGTCCGGACCCGGTGCGGTGTTGCGACTCTTTAGGCGGCCAATGGCTCGGCCCAGCTCCCCTTCAGAAACCCCCAACTCCTCGGCCCAGTCCGAGGCAATCGGGGGTGGAGAGGGACCAGGATGGTCCCGGACCGCTGGAAAGAGCGTTGAAAGTACTCTCTCCAGCAAATCCGGGGTCATGGTTTCGGTCACGGGGGGGACATAGGGGCGTAACTTGCCCACTACCATTCGGTAGGGTCTCCCCCACGGACACCTGTCCAGTCCCTCCAGGAGCTCGCTCCAGGACCGAGCCTTCGCCTCGCTGATGGTGGTCTGAAACGCCAGCGTGGCCGCCCGGTAGGCCACATAGGCCTCGTCAGTCTCTCCGGCTGTAGCGCTGTGTCGGCGTCGGCATCGTTGGTACCGGCGGCGGGAGGCCAGGCAGACCGCGCGCAACTGCGCGATCTCATCCGACCACCAGTACACTGCCGTACGCCGGGAGCGCCTGGCCCGGGGCATGGATGCATTGCATATTGACGTCATCGTCTCCCGGAACCAGGACGCTTCCTCCTCTGGATCGGGCAAGATCCCTTGATCAACCTCTGGCCAGGCCGCGACGTTGGCAGCTGCGACGAGCAACTCGCGATCCAACTGTGTGAGGGCCCAACGCCGCGACCGTGGGCTGGGACTAGAACGGCTCGGGCGAGGCGTGCGGAGGGCCACGTCGAACATTATGTGGCGGTGGTCCGAAAGTGTGACCACCTCCTCCGCTACTCGCCAACCCGACACCATGCGGGCCACAGAAGGAGCCGCCCATGTCAGGTCCACGACCGACTCCCCCTGCCACCGAACGCAGGTGCTAACGGACCCCCGATTGAGCAATCGGAGGTCAAGTGACGCCGCCCAGTCTTGCATTATCCTCCCCCTCGGCCCGTCCCGACGGTTGCCCCAAGCTCTAGAATGAGCGTTGAAGTCCCCCAGGACGAGCACTGGACGGGGCAAGCACTTACAGCGAATGCTGCGCGCCACCCCGTCCAGGTATCCCTCGAAGTCGACAAGGGACACGTTGGGGGAGATATAGCAGCCCACTACTGCCAGAGGTCCCCATTCTACTACGACAAAGCCCTGCCCCCTGTCCAACAGGGAGCAGGGCGGCTCACCTTCAGCTCCAGACCAATATATAGCGACGGAGTCCCCGGCGCCCCCGAACCAGCGAGGGTGTTCCTGGACGCCGTAGGGCTCCGCCACAACCGCCAAGGCAACTGACCACTCCGCAACAGTCTGCAGCAGCAGATTCTGCGCGTTGCGGCAGTGATTTAGGTTGCCCTGGAGGACCCTTAATTGGCCTCCATCGCCTCCAGTGAGCCGGAGCGTGCGATCGGTGCTGCCAGCGCAGGCGTCGTCGGCCTCCCGGCCGGAGCAAGGGGGGCTGGTTTTCCCCTCCTGCTCTTCTGAGCCGCACAAGAATTGCAGCCCAGTCTGTGTTCGGCCGGAAGACCGAAGTCCGAGCACAACGGACAGTTTTTTGTCTGCGCCGTGCATTTACGATGTCATCGGCAAATCGAAGGTGAGTGATATACTCGCCATTGATGTTAATGCCGAATCCTTTCCACTCCAGTAGCTTGAAGGCATCCTCCATTGCAGGGGTGAACAGTTTCGGGGAAATGACGTCCCCCTGTCTCACACCTCTCTGCAATGGAATTGCCCCCGTGCTCTGTTCATGTACTCGGACCGACATGGTGGCGTTTCTGTATAAGCACTTCAACACTTCAATGTACCGATAGTCAATCTGGCACCGCTGCAGAGATTGCAGCACTGCCCAGATTTCGATCGAATCGAAGGCTTTCTCTCATGGTACTGAAACCTGTACCATAGACCACATCCATACGCTGCGGCAGGTTATACAGAAGACCGAGGAGTATAATCTGCCACTATGCTTGGCGTTTGTGGACTATGAGAAAGCCTTCGATTCGATCGAAATCTGGGCAGTGCTGCAATCTCTGCAGCGGTGCCAGATTGACTATCGGTACATTGAAGTGTTGAAGTGCTTATACAGAAACGCCACCATGTCGGTCCGAGTACATGAACAGAGCACGGGGGCAATTCCATTGCAGAGAGGTGTGAGACAGGGGGACGTCATTTCCCCGAAACTGTTCACCCCTGCAATGGAGGATGCCTTCAAGCTACTGGAGTGGAAAGGATTCGGCATTAACATCAATGGCGAGTATATCACTCACCTTCGATTTGCCGATGACATCGTAGTCATGGCAGAATCGCTGCAAGAGCTCAGCACAATGCTCGATGATCTCAACAGAGTTTCCCAACAGGTGGGCCTTAAGATGAACATGGGCAAGACAAAAGTCATGTCAAATGCCCATGTCGTGCCCATCCCAATATCCGTTGGGAGCTCTGTTCTCGAAGTTGTTGACGAGTATGTCTACCTAGGACAAACTGTCCAGTTAGGTAGGTCCAACTTCGAGAAAGAGGTCAATCGTCGAATCCGACTCGGCTGGGCAGCGTTTGGGAAACTTCGCAACGTCTTTTCGTCAACAATACCGCAATGCCTCAAGATGCAAGTCTTTAACCAGTGTGTGTTACCAGTGATGACATATGGAACAGAGACGTGGTCACTCACAATGGGCCTCATAAGAAAGCTCAAGGTCACTCAGCGAGCTATGGCTCTCTCCATGCTTGGTATTTCTCTACGAGATCGAATCAGAAATGAGGAGATCCGTAGAAGAACTAAAGTTGTCGACATAGCTGAAAGGATTAGTAAACTGAAGTGGCAATGGGCAGGGCACATTGCTCGTAGAACTGATGGCCGTTGGGGCACAAAGATTCTCGAATGGAGACCGCGCACCGGAAAACGCAGCGTGGGACGACCTCCAACGAGGTGGGCAGACGACCTGGTGAAGGTCGCTGGGAGTCGTTGGATGAGAGCGGCATGTGACCGCTCGTTGTGGAAATCTAAGGGGGAGGCCTTTGTTCAGCAGTGGACGTCCTGTGGCTGATATGATGATGATGATTAACAGTTTAATCAATATTAATTTTAACTGCAATTAAGTACTTAATCGTTCAACTTATTGAACCGCGGGTTTGATTCCCGCACGGAGCAAATATTTCCATGATCTGCAGGTAATTGTTCCGGGTCTGGGTGTGTTGTGTGTGAAATGTATGACTGTAAACGCACCCACCACACAGGAGAAATCCTAGTGTGGGGCAACGTTTATAAAAATTTTAAAAAAGATTTTCCGTGTGGTGTCCGGATTAAGAATATAGCACCACTCCATCTCCTGCCGTGGAGGTCGTAAAAGTCGACTGATTTTAAATCCTCTTCTGTCGAACAGCAGCCATTATGCGCTTACCAACCCACCGGCCAAGCGTAGTGAGTACTGGCCAATTCTCCCCAAAATGACGACACTCGGCACGTAACCGGTCGTCATGAGGGGAGGCCTTTGTTCAGCGTTGGCCGCCTTTTCGCCAATATGATGAACTAACTGATTGATAATGTTACAGATTACTGCCTGGCACTGGCCTATGTGCACCTGGAATAGTATAACTTCACAGGTCTCCTGGCAGAAATTTCTATATGAAATAAGCAGTACCTCAAATTATTTGATGTACCTATTTATCTCAGAGAAATGATGAAAAGATTTGATCAAATCTCTTAACTGTTTATAACCACGAAGGCCAAGGCGGGAGCTCCGCTGCGCTTTGTTTACGCCTTAGCCTTCTAACCTACATTACCTGAGGCGGATCCGACCATTTACCGTACGGATTGGATCAAATCAATCTTATCATCTCCCTACAACAGCTACATAATTGAAAATAAACTACCTGCTAGAGACAGGATTTTTACGAATCGATCTCGTAGCGTCCGAAATTACTTATTATAAACAAACAAACCCACAATCCCTCTTATTTTTAAGTAAATATAAGTATATATCAGCCCACACAAGGATATTGGAAGGTTTTTATAAATATCAATGAAGCGATACTGACTTTATATTAAACTATCTAAAGTCGAAGCGACCGTCTAAATTTCTAAAGTGGCTAAGCGGAATATAATGGCAGGTATCATTAGGGATTTCACGCTTTTTATACGTTAGTTGCTGGATGTAAGTTAGACTATTCAGCATGGACAGATAGATAAATTGGGGTAAAACCTAGATGGGAAAATGTGACGTAAAACAATGGAACTATTCGAGTCTTCGGTTTATTAGATTACTATCGAATCGGAATCGGTGTTATCGATTGTGGGTTAATTATTGTTTTTAGCAACTTGTTGACGGACGAGCTTTTTTAAGTAATGTTGTAGAATTGCGCGGAATTGTATTCGATAGTTCATTTTCATTTGATTATTATTCGGCGAAGATGAATAAATCGAATATCCGAGACAAGGTTGACCTAGTGTGGAGACCAAAAGCAAAAGATTTCATGTTTGTTAAATTTTTTATTTACACTTTGTACGTTAAAATGTACAAACTTATTGGCAAATATATGATTATTATTAATATCGTTATTCTTCTTTCAGTAGCCCCATTTTTTTTATCGGTGTCCAATGGTAATTCTACATGGAAATTCCTTAGCCCCGGGGAAGGGCGAGGGGGTATGCCAGACTCCTACCGGCTAAAACCACTGGAGCGGTCATCTTCAGCACCGAAGGAGGGCTCCAGGTCGTCGTAAGACTAGAGAATCAAATCTTACAATAATGCAACGTTTATATTGTTGCTGGATTTTGAGTAAGTTTCTGCATCTCGATGTTTTAACTCTGTTGTTATTAACGGTAGTTAATTGGCATGGATAGCCGCTTCTAAACAGGAATAGGTCGGGCATCTTACCGCCCAAACATACACTAATAATAAACATAATCTTAAACTGTAAACTGAACATGAAAATGTCTCTGTTCTCCAATTGCCTAGATTTGAAGACATTATACATAACAATACCTTTAAATGTATCGACTAAATTACACTGTATTCATTTCTGTAACTGTGAGCCGCGCATTGTACGGAAACTTGGCGATGTCCTTTATTAGGTAGCGACGCATAACGTATTTCAATTCTACACATAAATAAAACAATATTATGTAATTTTCCTTTGTAGCTGGCTTTTTCTAGTACATTATACTAAACTAGTACACTAGATAAAGACACTTTAATTTGCAATAAAATCGAAGCGAACAATATCTGGCAGAGAACACTCAAGTATAGCACAATATAGTTGATAAAAAGGTTTTGTGGAGCGTTTAGCTCACGAAGAAGCGATTTACTTTAACCTTGGTGTAATATTGTAGATGATCGCGTGAGTATGTGTATATTATGAAAAAAAAAAAATTGCAGAGCGAATTGAGCGACTTGAGGATGGGAAGCAACTTATTTTTTTGCTATTAAATATCAACACATTATTTAGGGTTATTCAGAGTCAACGTGAGGGATTACTGGCCACTAAATAAAACGATCGATTTTCGAGGATAAGCTGCGCTTGCCGCGGTCAAGCTCTGGATGGGTGACCATTCTCTCCACATCAAGACCTCTCCGTTGCCCGGGAGAGCACGTTAAGCTGTCGGTTCCAGCCGTTAATGAATATCTGTGATAATGGTTACGGGAAGTCAGGACGCCCGAAATTCTGACAACCGGTCTAGACCTAATGAATATCGGTAAATCTCGGTAAATTGGTTGCAGAGGTTAGATGAAAGTTGCTCCGTGTAAAATACTGAAATTCAACCGTATCTGGTCAGACTTGAAGTGGACGTCACATAGTCAGAAAGAAGCGCGGAAGCAGATTCAGGAGTCAACGTCACGGTAGAGAAATTCAATATGCGTAAGTATGCGTATAAAAAAATTATAACCGCCACCGATCTTCAACGCTAACCTCCCCTTCCCCTCCCCTTTAACCCCTCCTTTACCCGCGCAGAAGAGATTTTTGTGTCTGTTTTGCGGTATGCAACTGCACAAACCCACTCCTTTCAGTGAGCGGTCAAGATCTGTGCCAACAACAAAAATTAATTTCTATTCGTACACAAAGTAATATATTTTTCCAACGTTATATCACAGCGGCGTGTTTTCTTTATATTTTAAATGTACTCGAATGCAACTTTATTCACTAATATTTTCTGATATTTACGCGAATGAATGAATTAATGCCGCAAGTAGGTATATATAATATAATGAATGAAATCAAAGCGATATATTTCCGTAAGCTTTTTTTATTCAATAATTATAAAAGACTCAGTCGCAGAACGTCTACTTCGCAAAATGTCTACCGGACGCAAAATGTCCCTTTCGCAGAATGTCTCTTTCGCAAAATGTCCTTTTCGCTAAATGACCCTTTCGCAAAATATCCCTTTTTTCTCAATGAACATTCACTTCAGTAAAAAAAACCGTCGAATGCGCAGTATAGCTACTGTTCCACAGAGGGGTCGCTGCTGCCCATCCCTCTGGTTAGGAATCCCTAAGTCACGTTTTACGACATCCACAGGAGTAGATGGAGTGGTGCTATATTCTTAATTCGGTCACGGATAGAACAATTAAGTAATACATATTATTCGGAATTTAAGTGAACACACGAGTAGAATTCATGAAGCAAAAAGAAAATTAAATTAGATACCCTTAGCTCTCACTCCAGATCTTATCTTTAATGACTTAGCTAAACCTGTTTCCAGACTCCTGGGTTTATTAAATCCTTAACCCCTATCCTTTTATCTTTTGAAATTATCTCGGTTTTACCTGAATCTTCATTACTGCTGTATTCCTTCTACAGACTACGTAGGAACATGCAGTAAACAAAAATTACGTTTATACGTTAGGTTTACTAATACTCCTCGGTAATATTTATGTTTTGTAATTATCTTTTCAGTATAACTGAGAGCACAATTATATATATAATTAAATACATTTTGGTAGAGCTGTGGCTGTGGTAGATTATTTGTGGTAGGTTATCTTTTCAGTATAACTGAGAGCACAATTATATATATAATTAAATACATTTTGGTAGAGCTGTGACTGTGGTAGAGGTGTTGGGGTTTATTCTTAATGTCTTATTAGAGGAGCCTTGAGGGAATATTGCCATAATAAACAGACTGATGAACACCGTTGTTTTTACCTCAGAAGATGCTGGAAAAAGCTTTAAGTGATGTTTGGAACTAGGACATTTTTTACGTTAATTCTGCTGCTGTTTGCGTACGTTGTGTCGCGGCACCAGATTATATTCATTTATTTATATATTTTGTACAGCAGCGGGAAGCGATAAGAATGGTCAATACGTTCTTTCCTAATATTTATCACTAGCTGGGACCCGCAGTTTCACCCGCGTTTAATATGAAAGAAATTTAGAGTACGTCGACAAACAATTAGGGTTCCGCGCAAAAAAAATTAAACCCTTGAAATCCAATTTACATATTCTATGTCAAGTGTCTACACTTGTGTAGACCCTAATTGCGCGGAACCCTAATTATTTTTCTAAAATAAAAGCAGTCTAAGTTATTCCTTACAACAGCAGCTATCTGCCAGTGAAAGTCCCGTCAAAATCGGTCCAACCGTTTCGGAGATTACCCGGAACAAACAGACAGACAGCCAAAATATGTAAAAATTGTTTTTTTTTTTTGTTATATGTACCGTATATACTTTCGTATGCATATTTAGTAAAAAGCTGTTATTTTGACATTACAAACAGACACTTCAATTTTATTTATTTGTATAGATGTATAAAAATAAAAGCAGTCTAATTTATTCCTTACAACAGCAGCTATCTGCCAGTGAAAGTCCCGTCAAAATCGGTCCAACCGTTTCGGAGATTACCCGGAACAAACAGACAGACAGCCAAAAAATGTAAAAATTGTTTTTTTTGTTATATGTACCGTATATACTTTCGTATGCATATTTAGTAAAAAGCTGTTATTTTGACATTACAAACAGACACTTAAATTTTATTTATTTGTATAGATGTATAGATAGGCTCAGGAAGCGTGGTTGGACCGGATATATTTTCAGGTAAACACCCCAAATGGGTGACCCGCGCAATAGATCAGAATATTTTAAAAGCATACAGGGTACGTATTTTGAAGTGAACAAATATTTTGATATCGCCTAAAATTATCTTACATTTATGTAGCGTTCATGATATATTAATACACTAGCTGGGACACGCGGTTTCACCCGCGTTTAATTTAAAAGAAATTTAGAGTACATAGACATTTGACATAGAATTTATATATTGGATTTCAAGGGTTTTTTTTTGTTGCGCGGAACACTAATTATTTTTCTAAAATAAAAGTAGCCTAAGTTATTCCTTATAACATCAGCTATCTGCCAGTGAAAGTCCCGTCAAAATCGGTCTAGCCGTTTCGGAGATTACCCGGAACAAACAGACAGACAGACATGCGGACAGACAGACAGACAAAAAAATTAAAAATAGTTTTTTTGTTATATGTACCGTATATAATTTCATATGCATTCAGTAAAAAGCTGTTATTTTGACATTACAAACAGACACTTCAATTTTATTTATTTGTATAGATTCAACTCTTACAGGCATACTTGTACCTAGATAACAATGCCAACATTTTAGTTTACTTTGGTAAAAGTTATGGTTACTAAAGTTTTGAATTGGTTAACGATGTGCTCAGATCAGATCTCTCAGATTTACGAAATAAATCTTTGTCAAAAAAATGTAGTTATATGGTGCTTTACATAACTTAAAAATCGTTTCGTGAACAAATAGGGTTTAATTATGCTTAATTTTTTTTTTTACATTATATAGCCATTCAAGTAAATAAGTCGTGTACAACCTTTCATATTGATTCCATTCCATTTATATACTATTGTTAAATAAACTTCAATGTATAGTCCGTACCCTTTGGAAAGTGTCTAACTAAGCGTAGTTCGTCTGAGACACTGTTCCGAGTGATTGGACCTCCGAGACCGTACGACCTTTTGTCCGAAGTCACATTTTTTCTGTAACAGACCGAAATAATAAATAGCGTGCCTGGTTCTAGAGAAATAGGAGATATCATAAACTTTACTTTGAACTATCCGAATACCTTTGAAATTATCATTTTTTTATCATCATTTCGGCCGAATGAAGTCCACTGCTGGACACAGGCCTCCCCCAAAGATCACCACAGTGACCGATATGGGTGTGTTATGGGCTCATTGGGGGTTTTGCCATAATCGCCACGCTTGGCAGGCGGGCTGGCAATCGCAGTTAAGTTGTTAATATACTCGATGGACGCTGCTGCCCATCCCCACCCTTAGTCGACTTTTACTACACCCACGGCAGATGATGGGGTGGTGGTATTCTGAGCCGGCACCACACGGATATTCGGCACCACACGGATAAATATAACCCACCACAAAACCCTGCTACAATTCGTAAAAAGCCCCATTTATTTTCTTTCTACCTCTCACTCCACTTCTTCAAGTTCACATCACACCATTAAACGAATTTATTCATCAAAAGATGTTCGCAGTACAATTGCACATTTTGTACTCAAGCCCCTACAGGCGTGCCGCGTTTATTATTCAGACTGACGAGAATTTACGATTTAAATTTAGTAAAATGACGTAAACAATTTAGCCGTGAATTTTGGGATAAGTGACGCTTTCGAACTCCAGTTTGGGATTGAATACGCATTGCTTGCATGAAAAGGTTAATGAAATGGTGCGTCACACATTTTGGTGGCGATCAGGGTTGGCATGCATCATGTCCTCCCGTGGATGACATAATAGGCGACTAATAGACTCTAAGCCAGAGGGATAGGCAGCAGCGTGGCTTCTGTGTAAGTCGTCATACTGCGCTCACCAACCCGGCTGCCTAGCGTGGTAAGTACTGGCAAGTCCCCCCAAAATGACGACAAATTGTGAAAATCTATGGAGAAGGTCTTTGTACAGCAGTGGACGTATAAATGGCTAATATGATGATGATGGTGATGAGGGTTCCGTACTACACAATACAAAATGGAACCTTTTGGTTCACTTTGTCGTCCGGTCTGTCTGTCAGTCCGTGTGTCAAAGCCGTCATTCTCAGAAAGGTTGTCAAATTATTTTTATGTTGCAATTATAACACCATTACAGTACTTAAATAACTAATGCGATGCTATAAGACATGGTTATTCGAATTATATGGTTAATTAATAATAAAAATAATTATAATATGGTATTTAAATCTTTAAATTTTATACCCCTTTCAAAGGAAGGGGTCCCTACCAATTCAATAAATGTGGGCACCCTGTGAAAAAAAATACACAACATACAATACACACTTAGCAAAGCTGGGCGTCAGCGCGCGCCCACATACCCGTCGGGTGCAAGCAATTGCAGCTCCTCCAAATCGAAATTATATACTAAAGGCTATAAGCAACACTCTAGTTTTTAGTTTTACGCAGTAAACAGATTCGGCCTTTCAAATCATATTTTCGTGCTACGAGCCCACTCGCTGACGGACTGATCATCAAAACCTATAGGGCAATTGACGAGGACGTACTTTCTAGAAATTTGGCACGATGGAATTAAGTCTTTTGGCACAAGTAAAGAAACAAATCCGCATATCATTAATTTCAAATTCCATATGGAATTATTACAAAACCAACTTATGTTTGCGTTAAATACATAATACAATGTCCTACGCGAGCGTCTGCAATATAAAGTATAGCACTTCGAACTCGTACAAAAAATACATATGCATACATGTTAAAACACAACCGTATCGTACCTGCTAAGAATAACACCAAACCTATCTCATCCCGTGGGTGTCGTAAAAGGCGACTTTGGGATTAGATAGAGGATGGGCAGCAGCGTCCTCTCGTCCTTGTCTACATTAGACAACTGCAATCCCCAACCCGCCAGCTTAGTGTGGCCCTGGTTCCATCCCCCAATCACGCAACACCAACCCAACTGATCTTTGGGGGCGGCCTTTGTCCAGCAGTGGACTTTATTCGGGTAAAATGATGATGATGACGTAAATAAAACATATGATGGTTGCTACTCCTCTCAGAGTACAAGTACTAATCTCAATTGACAGTCTTTTGTGTACTAAAGTAATGTTCATTTTAATGTTAGTATTTTAATGTAGATACCTAAGAAAGTTTAATGCTTAAACTGGTGTCTTGATACTGTATAATTACTAGTTGATACGTAGGCGATAGGGTGGGAGGGAAACCAACTGGAGCCAAAATTGAGCACGTGGGTGTCCCTTGGCACAAAACCGCAACACAAGCCTTTAACACACTTACGTATTTCTGAGTAAATTCCCTCGAACAACTTACTTGCAGAAATATTTATTCATTCTCACCCATTTTTCCGACATTGTACCAGAATTAATGATACCGGGTAGGGGCGTCTGCCATCAGAACTCAGGGCCGCGTGTCGATGCCGGCATAGCAATTTTATTTGATGTACGTCTGAACATATTGTATTTAATACCAAAACAGCATTTATGTATGGCTTACTGTAGAATACATAAATAAATAGGATTACATGCAAAACTTAGTACTTACATAATAATATGCTGCCATGTTTCAACCGCCCCTACTGAAAATGGGCCCTACTGGAATGCTACAACAAACAGTCTCGAACATCACAGTTTCTTAGAAGGTCCATAAAATAGTGTGATCAACAAGGGCAAAATAGGTTGAATTTAGTTAAACGATTTTTATGGAAAGAGCTCCTTCTAGTAGCGCACAGGAAAAGGCCTATCTATACATATAAATAAAATTGAAGTGTCTGTTTGTAATGCCGAAATAACAGCTTTTGCTTTAACAAATTTCAGCTCTCAATGCATATGAAAGTATATACGGTACCTACATAAAAAAAAACATTTTTTTGCCTGTCGGTCTGTCTGTCTGTTTGTTTGTTCCCGCTAATCTCCGAAACGGCTGAACCGATTTATGTATGACTTTCACTGGCAGATAGCTGATGTTATAAGGAATAACTTAGGCTACTTTTATTATAGAAAAATAATTAAAGTTCCGCGCAAAAAAATTAAAACCCATGAAATCCAACATATACTCATATATACTCTATGTCTATGCCGAAGTACTCTAAATTATTGATAAATAATCAAATTTCTTTCAAATTAAACGGCGGTTTCAACCGGGGGTCTCAGCTAGTCCTTTACTTAATCCCTTGATCGCATTTTCCTGTACCCAACGATAGAGTTGGGATGGCCTTTTCGCTGCCTGAAAATATACAGCCTCCCAGACGATCACCGTAACACATTTCCCGCTGCTGAAACTTAATAGCCCGTTCACATGAACAGGGTACGTTATTTCTTCTGCACCGTTAATTTCACAATACGTTTTTTTGTGCGGTGATGGCTGATGGCGTATGTACATATTTGTACGAGCGTGTTCACACGAGTCAACGGCATCGGATCCAGTAAAACAACGTTACCCAAATTTAACGGTTCAGAAAATATAATGTAATGAACGGTCGTCGTGTGAATGGGCTTTAAAAACTTTTTTATTAACGGGTTTAGTTTTACACGCAATCTGCAAAGCGATTAATTAGGAAACGAATTGGGCGCGCGGACCCGATGTAGGAGACGGTCTGAGTAATGCGAAATGTAACAGAATTGCCGACTAGATTCATTCATGCAAAAACTAAAAGTACTTAACGCAATTGACCGTTCACATTGGGTGTTGATTTGGGACAGCACGCTAAAGCCCCTATCCTCAACCAGCGCAAAAAGATTAAAAGATTTGCATACAATATGGTCTACAATTGGTGTTCATCACATCAGTCAAACGACGTCCACTGCTGAACAAAGGCCTTCACATAGATTTTCACAACGCCCGTTGACACGCCGCCCGCTCCATTGACTCCCAGCGATCTTCACTGGATCATCCGTCCAACTCTTTGGAGATCGCCCTACGCTGCGTTTTCCGGTGCGCGGTCTCTACTCGAGAATCCTTTTGCCTCAACGGCCAATAAGTTCTAGGAGCAATGTGCCCCGCCCATTGCCACTTCAACTTACTTGTCCTATGTAGGCAAGTTTAGTTCTTCTACGGATCTCCTCATTCCTGATTCGATATCGTAGTCATATCAAGCATAGCTCTCTCCATAGCCCGATGAGTGACCTTGAGCTTTCTTACGAGGCCCATAGTGAGTGACCACGTCCCCGTGCCATATATCATCGCTGGTATATATCAATTGGTGTTCACATACATTTAGATCAGCATATTTTGTCTGTTGTAAAATAACATGCATATATGTATACCTTACTATTTAGGCGTTTTGTTAAAACTTATTAACAATTTCAATAATTGACCACAACCTATTTGTAATAATATTTATGATCAAACATACAGTCTTAATATAAGTAAAACCGTAATATGTCAATGAAATAAATTAAAATAACATCATTTTACTATCACCCATAAGTGAGTATAAACATTTTTCAACTAACCATGTATGCAGTGCTCCCTAAAACGAGTTATTATATAATCAGCCCATTACTGTCCCACTGTTGGGCACGGAACTTTTCTCACGATGAGAAAGGTTCGGCCTTAGTCCACCACGCTGGCCTAATACGGGTTGACAGACTACATACAACCATTGAAAATATTTTTTTTCTGGATACGAGGGCGGCACTGAAAATTTCGGGAATCAAGGAAGTGACACAACATTACTATTTAAAAATGTATTAATTGCTTTTCGAAGTATTCTCCGCGAAATTTGACACATTTTTCCATACGATGGAACCAATCATTGAAGCAACTATTCCATTCGGAAGTTGGGGTCTCCAAAATGGCCGTTTTGTAGGCGTCCACAGCTTCTTTAGGTGATGAAAATCTCTGTCCACGCAATTTATTCTTTATTTTAGGGAAAGTATAGAAATCATTAGGGCTTAGGTCGGGGCTGTACGGCGGATGGTCTAATAATTCTATGTTTTCTTGCTCTAAAAACTCTTTTGTTCTGTGCGCGGTGTGAGAACTCGCATTGTCGTGATGGAGGATGATGCGGCGGTTGCAGTTCTCTCTACGGAGTTCAGAAACGACCTGTGGCAAACAAATGCTAGCATACCATTCTGCATTAACCGTTCTTTGTCCTTCAAGAGGAATAGTCGTAACATGGCCGGTTTTGGAGACAAACGTGGCCACCATTTTTTTTGCAACACTCCGTGAACGAACAATTTTTGTTGGCTTTAACTCATTTTCGAACACCCAAACTCGTGACTGGTTTTTTGTTTCGGGTTCGTACGCATATATCCAGGATTCGTCACCTGATACGATGTTGTATACAGCATTTGAGGATCCTGCGTGGAATCTTTCGAGAGTTCTGACGCACCAAGTAACGCGAGCCGCTTTTTGCTCTTCACATAGCAAATGCGGTATCCATCGGGAAAACAACTTTTTTACACCTAATTGTTCATGCAAGATTATTTTGTATTTGACTCATACCAATGTCTAAAGTTGCCTGAATTTCGCGGTATGTCACATGTCGATCTTCCTCAATCAGCTTACGCACAGCATCAATGTTTTCTTGGGTGACTGCAGTTTTTGGATGACCTTGACGAGGATCATCACTGAGCTTGACACGTCCACGTTGAAATTCAGCAAACCAGCGATAAATTGTGGTTTTGGATGGGGCTTCATCACCAAATGCAGAAATCATCCGGTCAACACACTGTTTTTGTGTTAAACCACTTCGAAAGTCATAATAAATCATCGCTCTTGAATTTTCTCGAGTCTTCTTCTTCTTCTTCTCTTAGATTATGGCTTCTGTAGGTTATCTTCCACAATTTCGCCAATGTCAAGTTTAAGGCAACGTCGTACGGTATTTAGATGAATAAATCTTTACATATTCATAAAATATTTCTCAAAAATGAAAAAAAAATCTAAAAAATATGTCGGCAACGTCGTACGGTTCAATCATTTTCGATCTCATCCAAAATATTTCTCAAAAATGAAAAGAAATCTAAAAAATATGTCGGCAACGTCGTACGGTTCAATTGTTTTCATAAATCCTTTTCTCGAGTCAATTCCATTTTCTCAACGACTAAACAAGTTTGACAAAACCTTGTGACAAGACCGTGAATCTTTTTTAAAATAAATAAATGGTATTCGATTTGTAAAACCAAGGAGTTTTCAATTAAATAGATTTTAATATGACAGGAACAGTGGAAATATTCCATTCCCGATACTTTTAGTGCAGCCTATGTACCTTTCTGGTGTTCAGATTTCCTCATAATGTTTTCCATCGCCGTTAACGCAAGTGATAACTAAATTATTATCCGCACATGAATTCGAAAAGTCTGGAGTGCAGGCCGGGTTCGAACTCAGACCCTCCTGTAATCATGGCACACAAAAATTTGTTTTGATCGTAAACAGTTTTTTTTAAACTCTGTTTATCTGTACCATAGTCTGAGTCAAATAAATCTACATATTTTTCTTTCTGTAAGAAAGCAAGCGTTCAGAATGCACGGTTGGTGCAGTGGCTGACACAGTCGGCTGCTGCGCTCTGGGTCGCAGGTTCGATTCCCGCACGGAACAAATATTTGTATGATCTGCAGGTAGTGGTTCCGGGTCCGGGTGTATTGTGTGTGGAATTTATGTCTCTAAACGCAAGTAGATAAACATTGGTAAATCCTTAATGCTTCCTGATCTTTGAATATAATATGGCGTGGTTGTATTTGGTAGCTATGTCCTATAAAACTTTTTCCAATTTGGTATCAGTATTTAACACTAAAAATAAGAATGACTCAAATCGGTTATCTGATCTGAGGGGAATCGAAACAATTAGACATCATCTAGATAAGCGCAGTCAAATTAACATGTTTATTGAAGCTGGTTAAAAAACTACTCAATCAAATGTAGTGAAATTTATATGGCACCAAATCGAAAGCATTCTGCACCATTTAAAAAAATAATTGCTCAAGTCGGTCTACAAATCTCGGAGTAATCGGTGTACATAGATACAAAAAACACATCGAATTGAGAACCTCCTCCTTTTTGAAGTCGGTTAATAAGTCAACTCAAATCCCCATTCTAATAAACAATGACAAACAATAATTTACCGTCACATTTTTTTTACCACAAACGCACCGAAGTGAAACGATGAAAGACATATGACAAATCCTGACCAACGGTCAGCTCAGGTCAAGTTAAATTTGATCATAACAGGTGAAACTTATTCTGCGTGCGTAGACCACGAGGGATTTTCGAATGAAATATGATATATTTCAGAAATAACTTTCGTAGAAACCGATAAGTGAGGCAGAGGTCACGCTGAGTGACCCCCGAGAAGATGGTGGCGCACATGTAGTCACGCACTGCCGTGTTCACAGTGAGGCTTTGGGATTTTTTTTTATAAGTTGTGCCTAAAGGAGTGGCTCCAGTGGGCGACTCTAGTGTGATCTTACGAGGACCTGGGGTGCAATTCTCTAAGCTCGAACATGCATACATCCTTGAATAAAGAATTGAAATAACGGTGATAACCCAATTTGGTAATCGCTACGTCTGGTCCTCACGGCTGTCCTTCTACATCGTATCCTTTAATAGATAAATAAATCATGTCTTAGCGAATGCCAAATTGGTTTTATACCGTTATCTCGATTCTGTATTTAAGGATGTATGGATGTTTGAGCTTAAGGAATTGCACCCCTTCGGCGCCGAAGATGGCCGTTCTACTGGTTCTAGCCGGTAGGAGTCCGGCATGCCCCTTCGCTCTTCCCCGGAGTAGAGGGAGTTCATGACGAGTTTCCACTGGCCGACCAATAAAAAAAGTAAGGCATAATTACCAATTTTCATGTCATGGTCATACAAATGACATTGACATTTATACAAGGAAAAAACACTTTATTGTATAGATTTTATTTTAATGTCACTGTTCGAATGAACTTACGTCACAACTCGTCGTTACTGATAAGTTTATTATATAAGAATTCTTGCAAGTCCTTGCAAGTCATCCAGCCAAACCACAAATAAATAATTATTTTGCGCAGACTCAGTTATCGGGGTTGCGTCGAAACGTTTCTGTGTAGTACCAGAGTGATCAAATTATATTTAGTAGTTACTTAATATATTTTTCATTACTACAGGAAAGTCAAGTAGCCAATGACTCGTTATTTTCATTTCTTAGGGTGCGTACACATCGGAGAACGTGGGCTGTATGCGTGATTTCGTGCTAGCCAGGAGAGCTATACCTAAAGTCTGCTAAACCGCGTGGTTGCGCCACTAGCGCGCGTTCGCCGATGTATACCCATACCTTGAGAAACCGGGAATGACTAAAACATACATTTTAATTCATTTTCATCATCATATCAGCCATAAGACATCCACTGCTGAATAAAGGCTCCCCAATAGATTCCCATAATCGTGTCGTCATTTTGGGAGGGACTTTGCCAGAACTCACCACGCATGGCAAGCGGGTTAGTGGTCGCAGAATGGCTGCTGTTCCAGAGAAGGGACGCTGCTGCCCATCCCTCTTGTTTAGGCCTTAGTATTAGCTTAGTCGCCTGCGACGACATCCACGGGAGGAGACGGAGTAGATTCTTAATCACACGTGTAAATTATGTTATAAAAGTATTATTAGGATAGTACTGACATCCCTCAAAAAGCAGCCCTTGACATAAGGATGATCAGGGTAGTTTGAAAAAAGTCACTGACACAGGAGAAACATAATTTTCCTCACAATTATGTATACCCATATTTCAAGCCACGTCTACCACGTCATCTTTATTATAAACAAGCCACGAAATACACGAAGCTTTCACAACGAATAAACACGCTGATTAAACACGAAAGTAACGAAACAATACTAAGTTACTAACTTCGTAATAGAGTTAGCCCTTTTGGGGTTCACACCTAAACAAACTCGGTTCAGTTATCAACACTTCCAAAGGCTTGTCGAGACAGTTTAACGCACACAAAACAAATTTTGGTCAGTTGGAACACAGCCAGAATACAAATACGACATTTAAAAATAGTGGCATTACACAAGCAATGTACACAAATATTTTAAAGAAAGTGCGAGCGTTTTAATTTGATCTAAGCGGACCGTTTACGCGCGTTTGCGCATGGCTCGACTCACCGACCATAGCTCCACGAACACACTGTAAAGGGCTCCAAATGTCGGGAATTTCTGAATCTTAGTATTCATCATCATCATCATGTTAACCAAAAAACCTCCCCCATAAGTTTACCGGTTACATGCTGTAAGTACTTACCACTCTTGCCAGGCATGTTGGTGAACGCAAATGGCAACTGTTCCACGGGAGGGACGCTGCTGCCCACCCCTCTGGTTAAGAATTCCTTAGTCACTGGAGGGAATTTGCCAGTACTCAACACGCTTGTAAGGCTGGTTGGTGAGCGCAGTATGGCTGCTGTTCCAGAGCAGGGACGCTACTGCCCACCCCTCTGGTTAAGAGTTCCTTAGTCGCCTTTTAAGCCAGTTGTCTTGTATCCATGAATCCTTGATGTACCCGTGGATACGGGAGGAGATGCAGTGGCGGTATATTCTGGATCCGGACACGTCTGAATTTACCAGCACAGTACCAGCAAATTTCCCCCAAAATGACGACACAATTGTGAAATTCTATGGGGGACGCCCTTGTTCTGTATTGAACGTCCTTTGTCTTGTTATGTTAATGATTTTAAAAACATGAATTTCCGTCCATTTTAATTCGTTGAGGCAATTCAACGACTGACTTCGAAGGTCAAGACCTTGAAGAGTTCAAATATAAAAAATCTATTACCGTTGAACTATTAAGGGGTGAATTCAGTCCCAAAGTTCAAACGAAATTACCTTTTTCGGATGAGTTAACACGAACATTTGTAACGTTTCTATATCGTGATATTTCTGCCCAAGAATAAGAAATATTTCAATTTTACCTGAACAATAGCAGCATCCATTAAATTCCATTACGTTTATTCCTTCAGTCAACGTTTTATCTTACAAAGAATTCGCCTTAATCGCATTTTATCATCCCGAATCACAAATAGCACCGAAAGGAAGTTAGATTTATGAATACAAAAATGGTATTGAATACATTTTTCTTACAGCTGTTCTGCCGTTAAATTGTCTTATTTGTTGAATTCAATGTCAGATAACGAAATCATTGTAGTTGACACCTGTTTAACAGTTATCACCTTCTTCCGTCTTAGGTTTCCGCGAGTATTACACATTATAATAAAACACTTTTAAACGGATTCTGTGGCGTATATTTTAGATTTCGAACACTTTGCAGGGTTCGTGGTCGCAGGAGACAGGCGTCGTTACAGATTTAAAAAATATTTTATCTACCGTACAATTATAATCAAAAATTATTTCGATGCACATAATCACAGTGTCTTGGTGTTTTTTAGTGTGGTATTTAGTTTGGGACTTTATTATTTTAATAACTGGATTCCAAACAGGCGGTACCTGCCAGCCATCTTCTCTATTAAAATTAGGATGTTTTTAAATTTCAATAGCCTCACGAAACATCCTTGGTACATGGGTTCTCTTTCGCGAGGACTTGAGGTTGATCGAAACGAGGAAAATGGTTGGGTTTGTCTAAGGCATGTTCGAACACTGCAGACTTGGAGCGTCTATGCTTGACGTCAGCTATGTGTTCTTCTAAGTTTTAGTCATCACCTTCTTTAAATATTTACTTAACAAGTTCAAGAGACTAGACTTTACATGAATCTCGAAGATGTGTTTTAAAGTACTTTAGTTTTCGCTTTGTAAGTTCACTACTACATATTTATAATACAGATAGAGCACACATCAAACATAACAAAGTGCGTGTTGTTGATATCCGAGATGAAGTTGGGTAACGATTGATGACGGCATGGTTGGCGCAGTGGTTAAGCGATTGGCTTTCTGCGTAACGAGTCGCGAGTTCGATCGCCGCACGGATTAAGTATTTGTATGATCTACAGATAATGGTTTCGGGTCCAGATGTTTGTGCATGTGAAATGTACGTCTGTAAACTATACCCACGACACATCAAGAAATCTCAGTGTGGAGCATAATTTAAAAAACACCGATCATATTTGATTGCGTATTTAAATTCCGATGACGTCATTTTATAAATGCACTGCCTTATACGTTCAATATCACGTGCCATGCTTTGGCAAAATCGACTGATCTGTTTTAATTTAAGACCATATATTATTCTACTATTTATGTGAAATAAATATATTTTCATTGGCAACGAGAATCCGAGAAACACATCTGGCAACATTTCGTTTTTAGAAAATTAACCTACACCGACATAGTCGTTTCTCAAATCAGTATCAAACATTTTGATATGACTGCACGCAAATATCGCAATAGTTAATCATATTCTCATTATCATCTACGCTTAAACTATGACACCGTTTTATTTATCTATTAAAGTAATCAGAACTATGTGTCAAGACCTCATTAGCTGGAGGCCAACTTATAACATAATTAAGCTGTTGGGCTATAATTGCTTTATATATATCAAAAGAGTAGGCTAAATTAATGTACCTACTTTTGAATATAAACGTATGTAATAAAAGCGAGCTTCATTTACCTGATTTGATTATAAAAGTACTAAAACGTAACTAACGCTGTAACATGACGGCACGGTTGGTGCAGTGGTTGATATAGTCGGCTGCTGCGCTCCGGGTCGCGGGTTGGATTCCCGCACGGAACAAATATTTGTACGATCTGCAGATAGTTGTCCCGGGTCTGGGTGTATTGTGTGTGGAATTTCTATCTGTAAACGCACCCACGACACAGGAGAAACCCTAGTGTGGGGCAACGTTTTTTTGAGAAATATAAACAAATAAATAAGATAACACAACAAACATAAATGCTTAAAATATTTCCTCTGCTAAGAACAAAGTAAAGAGTAACGAAACTTTTATTTATTTATTTATTTAATAGGCAATTACAACAGGTTATAATTTGCTCAGCAAACTCATGAAATTTTATATATACAGCCCTTTTTACGTGGGAAAATACCTCTGTCTCCCTCCACTCTGATGAGGACGGAGGGGCATACGGACTGCTACCGGCTAAAACCCCATGGCGTTGCTCCGCGCACATTGCGCCGGGGCTACGGAGGGCACTCTTGCCTTGGCCTCTCACTCTTGCATTCGTCCCCAAACTTATAAAAAAATATAAGATATAAAATCGTTGCAGTCCTTAATACAAAACGATCGATTTGATCATCACTTCCGTTAACGGTCAAGGAAACCATCGCCAGGAAACCTTCACAACTGTGATGGCTCCAAAATGTTATCAATGGTGTGTGCAGTCTGCCAACCCGCACTAGGCCAGCGTGGTGGACTAAGGCCTAACTTTCGACTAACGCCTAACTTTTCTCATCGTGAGAAAAGGCCCGTGCCTAGCAGTGGGGCAGTAATGGGCTGATTATATTGTTTATGTACGGTAAACATGCGTGCTCAGGCCGCACTATTCCATCGGCACGTTGGCGCGAGTTGGCCCATTATATCAAAGGATGTCCACTGGTGACTAAAGGCCTCCTTCATAAACGACCGGTTACTTGTCATCGTTTAGGGTTGATGTTGAACATAATATTTTGCATATAGACGCGCCATACACGAACAGTATTGCACTACAAAAGGGCGCGCCGGCCGCCATTGGACCGCGTAATAAAAATAAAACAAAATACTATTTTTATTTACAATATCGATTTACGTTTCGTATTTGTTCATTTCATATTTATACCGTGTGGTGCCGGCTCAGAATGCCACCACCCCATTTCCTCCCATGGGTGTCGTAAAAGTCGACTAAGGGATTAGCTGGAGGATGGGCAGCAGCGTCCTTTGAGTACATTAATAACTCAACTGCGATCGCCAACCCGCCTGCCAAGCATGGCGATTATGGCAAAACCCCCCAATGTGTTCACAACACATCCATATCGGTGGTTGTGGTGATCTTTGGGGGAGGCCTGTGTCCAGCAGTGGACTTCATTCGGCCGAAATGATGATTTGTTTATTTATGAAATAAAACGTGCTTTTCTCACACAACAGCAGTATACTTCGTGCATCGTCTATAAACACAGGATGGCATTATTTTTTCGCAATATGTTACTGAATTACACTTATAATTCATGTCGAGCCAAGACACCGGTCGGTGCGCAACTAAGTGAACTCCAGGCAATTACCTTGCTTTTGTATGATCATCGTAGAGGGCGGGCAACGCATCTACACTTATAAAAACATTCACACATCTTTGGTTACAACACTTTTTTCTCCGGACGCGTCACTGATGATGATGGCCGGATCGTAGTTAGGGCAGACATACACATTTCCCATGTCGTATGTCTGCCATATGTTTGGTTGATGGGCATCCGGTATTCGTAACTCACCGTAGGAAACGCAGTGAAATTGGTGCATACATATGTTATATTATTAGGTACTAATTATGCCTTATGTTTTCGAGATTATTACTCATTATAATAAAACACTTTTAAACGGATTACATCGCGTATATTATAGATCTTTGTCTTTTCTGACGTTTCGAGCGCTGCAGGGTTCGTGGTGGTTACTCTTTTTTTTTAGTTGGGCTTCTCGCATACCTTTCAGGGAAATGTGTTTGCTATACTATAGCATTATATAACATCGACTCCACCTGAGTAACCTGAATTATCATAGTAACTCGTTCTAGTGTTGACAATCCTAATTTTATCTTATAACTTTGTATGTTAATGTTTTAAACCTTTGACCAGTTTGTGGTTTACTAAGTAAGTAATTTAGTAGCAGCATTCTGAAGTTGGGTTTGTTCTTGGAATGACTTCAGTCCGCTCAGTATGTGAATGTGATCATTTAAATAGTAAACAAGTACATGCATTAAGATGGCAATCTTACGAAAACGAGGTCTGGATTAAGAATATATTATTTATTTATATTTATGTACACTTTATTTTACACCTCATAACAAAAACAAGGAAAAAAGTCGATGTGTCATAATCTCATAATAAGTCAATGCACAATGGGCGGTCTTATCGCATGCAGCAATCTCTTCCAGGCAACCTTTGGGTGGATTTGCGAAATAGGTAAAAAGATAACGGACAGTGTATGTGTGTGGGTACATGTACAAAGTTGTACATATTTATATTACACAAATACAATTATTAAATACA
Source organism: Diloba caeruleocephala (assembly GCA_947459985.1). Classification (NCBI taxonomy): domain Eukaryota; kingdom Metazoa; phylum Arthropoda; class Insecta; order Lepidoptera; family Noctuidae; genus Diloba; species Diloba caeruleocephala. Next base: position 7,556,377 of record OX381617.1, on the reverse strand, counting down.
TACTGGTAGAATAAAATAAATAAATGCTATACACAAATAAATATTTTTTGTTTATATAAATAAGTAATTAAATAATATAATAAATGAAAAAATAATAATAAATAATGATCTTACACTTTTTTAAACGGGCAGCGATTGTGCACGTCTCTCAGGAAGTGGTAATGCATTCCACAGTCGAACAGCTTGAGTAGTGAACGACTTGTCAACGAAATTAGTATAGAAATATAGCACCACCCCATCTCCTCCCGTGGACTTTTCGACCAGAACGATGGGCAGCGTCCTTTCTGTGTAGCAGTAGCCATACTGCGCTCACCAATCAAAGCATGGTGATTGCTGGTCACCGAGTTGTATACAAGAAAAGACAATTTCCTTAATACATACATTGTACATTTATTTTATATTCAACATAGCTAAAACTTGCCGTGTGGTGCCGGCTCAGAATGCCACCACCCCATCTCTTCCCATGGGTGTCGTAAAAGTCGACTAAGGGATTAGCCGGAGGATGGGCAGCAGCGTCCTTCGAGTACATTAACAACTCAACTGCGATCGCCAACCCGCCTGCCAAGCGTGGCGATTATGGCAAAACCCCCCAATGAGCCCACAACACATCCATATCGGTGGTTGTGGTGATCTTTGGGGGAGGCCTGTGTCCAGCAGTGGACTTCATTCGGCCGAAATGATGAAAACTTATCTTAAGGAAAATGGACGCAGTAGTAAAATTTCACTTCCCTTTATAGTAGTAGTACATAGTAATAAACACTTACTTTTTTATACACACGCTAATTATTTCGTAAGATAAACAGAATTGAACTGCAACGAAATTATTTCTTTACTTTTGAAAGTATTGGCCCAGAGCAATCAATCAATCATATCGGCCATTTATACGTCCACTGTTGAACAAAGGCCCCCCCCACAGATTCCACAACTGTGTCATCATTTCGGGGGACATTTGCCATTACTCACCACGCTAGGCAGGCGGGTTGGTAAGCGCAGCATAGCTACCGTTTCACAGAACGGACGCTGCTGCCCATCCCTCTGGTTTAGATACCCTTAGTCGCCTTTTACGACATCCACGAGAGGAGACAGAGTGGTACTATATTCTTAATCCGGACACCACACGGAATATCCGGACACCACACGGATAATCTGGACACCACACGGAACTAATTTACCGCAAACAACAAAACAGTAGATAGTAAATATTATTATAATTGAAACCAACGATTATCCCCTGGATGAAACGGCGTTTAAGGCCAGTTTTTTCACCATAACAACACTGAATATAGAAAAAATGTTTAGCTAAAGCCAGTTTATGTTTGACGTGAGGCGGACATAAACGGTCACAATTACAAAATCAATTCAAATTAATTATTTGCTCGAACATGGTAGATATAAATACAGATGTTGGTCGTAGTTACAGCATATGGGCAGACCCTTAGGGGGTGCAAATTGAATCTGTAATAGAATATTATACTGGAGACTTATTTAATAATATTTATACATTTGTTTATATCCTAGGTATTTTATCTTCTAGACATTCTTTAATATTATAATAGTTATTTAGAATAGATTATAACTTTATTGTACACCAAAGAAATTAAAATAGGAAGGATTGTTTGATTGATTGATTATTAGGTAGCGTGGCATAATGGACGGTCCAAAGCGATAGTTTACAGACAAACTTTGGATAGATTTAAAAGAAGGGAAATAAATAAATTCAGGTAGTCTGTAGTGTACTCAATAATTATATGTATAATAATGATATTTATATATATACATAAAAATACACGCTTATTAAAAATCTATATAAGGTCTTATTTTAATAATCCACGATATTTTGCATGGTGCCTCAGTAAATGCTTAAGATGATGTACCGAACACAAAAAAAAAACTCATGGTAAAAATCCATTTCTTTCTTTTGTGTGATGTCGCTACCGTGCGCCGTCTGGTTTGTTTAACGTTACAGACTATCTAAATCAGTCAACCAGCCCCATCGGCCATTGTCTTACTAGATGCATGTGAATATTATCACAACTAAGAGAACTAGGAAGTAATGAAATAAATGATTTAATAAAATAATTTTTTAAACAGCAGATTTACAAGTTTTTTTTTATACCTACATTATCTTCATCGTTCACTACAGCGCCATGCAAAATATCGTGGACTATTAAATTAAGACCTTGTATAATTTGTTTTATAAACAAATTATATAGATTTTAAAGGTAATTCTTAGATTGTTTGAGGAAGATGAATATACATTTTAATTGACATACAATATGCATGTTTCCTTAATGGTTTTACTGTGGGTCATTTTAAATTATGTTTATGTCTGTACATATTATCAAATTTTTCAAAAAGTTCAGTGTTTAGTTTTACCAGCATACAAATTTCCAATAAAACAAAGTTCCTCATAGGATACGTGGCTAATTATGATTAGCGTGTTATTAGATGACATAATATTATGAGAATAATTCGCATCACAAAATTAGTATGAAATTGTGAAATAATTTTATTGTATTTTGATATTAGTATACCGAGCGTGTAATAATGCAAACAAAGTAAGAAACAAAAAATTTGTAACATTTTCCTCCAGTTCAGTCTAGACGTAGACTATTATATGGACGACGAAGTGTCAATAACTATTGCAGTAATTTGGTTTTAGAGCAGACGAAATAAACTGTTAATACATCAAATAATTATTACCCTGCCGTGTGGTGCCGGTTCAAAATACCACCAACCCATAACCTCCCGTGGGTGTCGTAAAATTCGACTAATAGATTATTAGCCTGAGGATGAGCAGCAGCGATTATGGCAAAACCCCCCAACGACCACACAACACACCCATATCGGATCGTTGTGGTGATCTTTGGGGGAGCCCTGTGTCCAGCAGTGGATTTCATTCGGCCGAAATCAAAATGAAAAAAATAATTATTACCAGTACAGGTAATAATTCATTTATTATTCTTCTTTCTTACCTGAATATTATTTTTTGTAATAATAATTATTGAGTCATGAATTTTATAGTAATTTTCTTTGCAAGCGTATTCTGAACAGAATTTTAGCTACAAGACGGTTGAAGTCATTCACCTGGTGGTAAGCGTCAGGCCTGCATGCACCATAACTTTGTGATATTACCAAGGACTAGTTCCGTGTGGCACCACAATGCCCACGACGCCTCGAGACATTAGTTTTTTTATGTCTCTTATGTCAAGTAACTTCATTAACTACAGTGAACATAAAACCGGAACACATTTGTGTTAATAAAATTAACATTGCTTGACAACAGAATATATGGCTCTGTAGTGGTGCCTACCTTTTTTCATTATTGGTGCCCAGTGGAAATTCTTCATGAACTTCCTTCGCCCCGGGGAAGGGCGAAGGGGTATGCCGGACTCCTACCGGCTAAAACCACTGGAGCGGTCATCTTTGGCACCTAAGGGAGGCCCCAGGTTCTCCTGTGATCACACAAGAGCCGCCCACAGGTGCCACACCCCTATAGGCACATCTCTGAGAGGGTAACTCTCGATCCCGCTCTACGGTCTCTTTCTGGAGCATGACGCGCTCACAGAAGGCCACTGCATTCCAGTTTTCATTCTCTGCCAACATAGCCGACACTAGATAGAACTTGCCCGATCCAATCGACTAGGATTCGTCGCTCGGCCGCCCACGCAGGGCAAGCTTCGAGCGTGTGCTGTGCGATATCCTGGTCGCTTCCACAATGCTGGCACTGTGCCGTAACCTCGCGTCCTATTCTGTGCAGGTACGCACCGAAACAACCGTGACCGGTGAACACCTGCGTCAGACGGTAGGTGACGCGCTCGCTCCTTCTGAGCCAGGCTCCAAAGAGCAGCAGGACGGCCTCGCAACACGCTTAGTCGCAAACTGCATCCGCAGGCGCGGTGGTGCCTACCTAGCTAGACTCTTGCAATAAGAGACCTACCCAGTGTTTAAAACTTAAAAATCAAGAATATAAATTGTATAATTTGTAATTAAAAATCTTATTACTTCCAAATGCCCCGGTCAGTTTTTCTAGATTGAAATAGGTAAGTATTCATTGATCTGCTTGTATTCTTTCGTAACTGCTCGGCTATGGCTCACCCCACTAACGTTAAGGAAAGCCTACGATACATCTTAATAGATGTATTCTATCCAGGGCACATGTAATTTTGCTAATATTTAACTAAGATCCCTCAACAGCTAGTTACGTATGATTATGTCGGTTTCTCAACCTTAACATTTCCTGAGAGAAATAAGTTATTGAAACAAAAACATATTTTAAGGCTCTTGCTTATGCTCCTTCGATAGCTGAAAGGGGTCGTGCCCTTGTCAATATACGCTCGAAGACTGCCAATAGGGCGTGATAATTTCTGGATGGAGAAATAGTGTTACTGTAGGAGGAATCCCAAAATAACGACGTCTCCTAAAATAAACTTTATGTAGGACAAAATTCAAATTTGGAGATCAAAGCGCAACGTAAAGATAAAGTATCTCCATGATTAAAAGCTGTTTGGGTTTCGCAGTTTTTATGTAATTAAACTGCTAAATAAATTGAATTAAGAAACTTAACACTATTATTTTTTGCCATATTATTTTAATTAACTTAATTATGCATCTATTTATTATTATAATCAGTATCAGAGGACCTAGCACGAATATTTTGACGTATAGTATCCTAATCGTAACGTTAATGTGAGTGAATTATGAATTGAAAATACTTGACTCGCACATATTTTTTATTTAAACTGAAGACTTTATTCATACTTATATATGATACAAATAAGAAAGAGTAAGCTCAAGGTCACTCAGCTAGCTATGGAGAAAGCTATGCTTGGTGTTTCTCTACGAGATGAGAAATGAGGAGATACGTAGAAGACTTAAAGTTGTCGACATAGCTGAAAGGATTAGTAAACTGGAATGGCAATGGGCGGGGCACATTGCTCGTAGAACTGATGACCGTTGGGGCAAATGGTTCTCGAATGGAGACCGCGCACCGGAAAACGCAGCGTGGGACGACCTCCAACGAGGTGGCCAGACGACCTGGTGAAGGTCGCTGGGAGTCGATGAGGGCGGCATGTGACCGCTCGCTGTGGAAATCTAAGGGGGAGGCCTTTGTTCAGCAGTGGACGTCCTGTGGCTGATATGATGATGATGCAAATTGTGTTTATCGTATAAATTCAAATGAAAATGCTATAGGATAGTTGTATTTTCGATTCCAAATTGACTCACATTAACGTTACGATAACGATACTATACGTCAAAGTATTCGTGCTAGGCCCCCTGAACACAATACTTAATATATCCACTGTCAAGTATGAAGTCTGCAGATGGCATACGAGAATAAAAAATCTTGATTGTTCAAATCTACTTATGGGTTTCACAAAATTTGTAAACTGACTATTTTGTTTTGATTTGTCATTATTTCCGCCAAAAACGTCCACTGCTGGACATAGGCCTCCCAAAAGACTGCCGCAAGGACCGTTCTGGGTTTTTGTTGTGTGCTCATTGGGAGACTGCCATAATCACCATCCTTGGCAGGCGAATTCGCGATCGAAGTTGACTGGTAAATGTATCCGAAGAGTGCTGCTGCCCATCCTTCTGCTAATCCCGGTTTTTGATTAACTACGCAATATTAAACGATAATTAAATAAGAAGCTCTTGCAATAACTTTACGTACGGACAGCCGATATGTTAAGATTTTCATGTACCTAGTACAGAATATGTAGGTACGTGGTGCTTGCATTTTAAATTCTGTCAGTAGATTACTTATTTAAGATTGCAACCGCTACATTGATACATGTCTGCATATCCTAAAATGCCACTGGTTGGCAAAACGCTGTATTTGCAACGCCGTTAGCATTGCAATTACTACCTTTTGCCATCTGACGGCACTCAAGTTACCTAACTGACAGTTTTTGCAAACTTCTGACCATCAATGACGTCTCTTTTGCTAGAACAATCACATACAATAATAATTGACCGTAAAAACACTAACACTTAGCCAAGAATAGAATACATTGTTGGATAACCAAAATGTAACTTGACCGATGCCACATTAAAAAGAAAACCTGTTTAATAATTCAAACTTTTAAATAAAGAAAAGAAACGTTACGTAACGGACTGGCTAGTGACATTGACCTTGATTTGTTACGTCAAGATCGCGCCTCGTCAATGCCAGTCATTACTACAAGGAAATGATTGAAATCTAACATCATATGAAAGATCGGTACTTATGGCATATACCTATTGTATTTGTCGTGAAATACCTCATGCTAGTAAGGATTAGTCTGCTAGGAGATTGCATCGAAATAATGAGTCACAGGACTCGCAATCAAAATCACATACAAACAGATTATAGTATGTATCCAATTATCTATATCTACTCATTGCACCACCTGTGTCTGTGTATACAATTCGAATTCGTTTTAATGTTTTTCCTTGAGGCACATTTTTTTGTTCTTGTTCTTACGTCTGTGTGTTTTCTGTAGTTACCTACGTATACAACATAATCTTATTCCTTAATGTGTTTCCTCAATTCATCTTTAAGAAAAACACTATTTTAAATGCGTTATTCCAAACAAACGTTCTAGTACCGTTTTTTTAGATAGAATCCAAGTTCATCGTCTTTTAAATTGATATTACGTTTCAAATTACACAGAACTCGCAAGTACGTTTTACAACGCTATCATAATTTTATGGAATTTTCTAGACTTCATTTTTTGGCAGTCACTGTTAATAATACCTTAAGTATATATAATTAGTCCGTTCACTTCTCTTACATCAGAGCGACGTTGCTATTCCCATGGCGAGATATAGCATCAATACGAACAAAATTAATTTCGTATAATTCGATACTGATAACAGCGGTCTTTCATATAACCAAGACGTTTTAATGTGGTTTTCGTCCAGCACCACAGGGGAAAACGAATATAATATGAGCATACATACAAACAATCTACTTTGTACAAAATAGATACTTTCGTAAGATATTAAATGATAGGTAATATTTAGTATCCTAATTTTTAAGTCGCTATTTATACGTACGTACGTAAAATTTCATATTCTACCGAAATCCTGTTTCAAAAATTATTCTCCGGGCACCAAAAATACTTGAATGTCCGAATCACGGAAGGGTAGAGCAATATAACAGTTTCACTCATCCCTTTTTCGCCTGTATCATTCAAGTGCTCGGCTATAGAGGAAGCATGACAAAAACTAGCGCATTGCGGCCCCCCATAATCCGAGCTTACAATCAACAATAACCATTTCTATGGTGTATTTTCCGAAGTCACAGGTTTTTGCTTTTACGACACCGTAAAACCTTCGTGAAATAAAATGCTTGTTTAGTTTGTGATTGAATGTCGTTCACGGAATGCCTTGGTTTGGTATCGGAGATCAATATAGGTCAACACAGATGGGATATATCCTCCGATAAAGATGCAACGCGATATTGTGATAATTGAACGTGTGGCTTACAACACTGCGATAATATCGTTCCATATGAACAGTGTTTGATATTCATACTTTGGAACTGCATAAAAATGTTGAGCTGGTACTATCTACCAAAATCGTGTGCTAAGGAATAATAATTAATATTTATTTTAACAGCACATCTTATTTGCCAAAAACGAGATAGGATAAGTAAAAAAAAATCCTCACGTGCCTTTCAAGGTCGACCTAGCGTATTGGTTATCTGATTACCTTATCGTCACTGTATGTAAGACTGCATGCGATTTCATACAATATTTCAATTATTAAACTGATTAACCACAGCCCACTGCAGGCTTTAAGCCTCTTCCAAGTTGCACCACAATTCTAGTTGCTTCCACACACAGTCCATCAAAGATAATACTATCTTCAGGCTTACTCGGTTCGGGCTCTGCCTTCGTCGATTCGTCTCCAGTTAGTTAAGCATCTGCGCCAACGGCTGTCAGTCCTTCGACAGATTTTGCCAGCCCACTGCCACTTCAGCTTGCTGACATTGACACCGAACTAAGTCAGTGACACCGGTTCTTCGCCGGATAATCTTATCGAAGGTCTTATCATGATCAAGTCAACGAAGAACTTTGAATTTATTAACTAACCCTGTCAACTGTTAATGTCCACATCTTAGCACTGAGGGTCATAAGAGAAATGTAGAAGACTCGGCTTGAGCATTTTTTTAGAAAATATACGAAGAATACATTACCTAAATCTACCTATATCTAAGTGTGTGAGCTCTGACGCGTTCTTATTTAAGAATGTAATAGGATAAGATACAGCAATGTCAGTCGCAGACACGCTAGGCGCGATCGACTCCCTCACCGGGCATGTACAGTCCGTCGTGGACGAGTGTTCACGGCGAGTTCCTGCGATGGAAGACCATCGCATGAAACTCCCTGACGATGTACGTGCACTGATGACGGAGAAGAACGCAGCCCTTAGAGCGTACTCATCTTTTCCCAGCGAACCCAATCGCCTCTTTATGCGCCACCTGCAGCGTGCTGTCAAGGAACGTATTAAGGAGTGCCGAGAGGCTAACTGGGATAAGATGTTAGGCGACTTAGAGCCAACCCACCTTGCGTTCTGGCATCTGCAACGGAAACTCAAATCCGAAACATCCAATGCTGTCCCCCCCCTCAACCGTCCCAACCAAAGGCCGGCCTTTGATGACGACGAAAAAGCCGAATGCCTAGCTGACAGTCTAGAAGCGCAATGTTCCCCAAGCACTCTACCTGTAGACCAAGCTCACCTCAAAAAGGTTGACGCTGAAGTCGAACGTAGAGCAGCTATTCCGCCTGCCGAGGACCCTGACGACCCCCTCCCTCCGGTCACGGCAGACGAGGTCAGAAATCTCGTGAAAAAGATTCACCCTCGCAAAGCCCCCGGCTCTGACGGTATCACCAACAAGGTGATTAAACTCTTCCCCGAACGTCTTATCGCCTTAATGACCGTCATCTTCAATGCGGCATTAAACAATAACCTCTTTCCGCATACGTGGAAACAGGCCACCGTTATCGGTATTCCCAAACCCGGTAAGCCCAAGTGCGAGCCTTCCAGCTATCGCCCCATAAGCCTTCTCAATTCTCTTGCGAAGATTTATGAGCGGATTATCTATTCCCGACTAAAGGATTTTGCCGATTCCAAGAAACTCATTCCCGACGAACAGTTTGGTTTTAGAACCAAACACTCGTGTGTACAACAAGTCCACCGACTAGTTGAACACATCACGTTCGGATTCTCACGCGGCATGATGACGGGAGTCCTCTTTTTCGATGTTGCGAAAGCATTTGACAAAGTCTGGCACAATGGCTTATTATATAAGTTGTATCAACTCGGAGTGCCTGACCGTCTCGTTCTCATCATACGAGACTTTTTGTCAAATCGCAGTTTCCGATATCGAATCACGGGCGCTCTCTCTTCCCCCCACCCCATTAGAGCCGGAGTCCCACAAGGATCCGTGCTAGCCCCACTATTGTTCACACTGTACACCAGTGACCTCCCCAAAAGACCTGCTAATACGACCCAATTAGCACTCTTCGCCGATAACACGGCCATTTTCTACTCTGGTTACGTTCCCGATAGTATAACTAAGATCCTCCAAACCACAGCCAACGTCTACGGTAAATGGTTTAGGAAATGGCGGATCGAAGTTAACCCTATCAAAAGTAAAGCCGTCCTATTTTGCAAATTAGGCGACGACCACCCACGCTTCAGGGAGATCTCGATGCTGGGCCAATCGGTTCCTTGGGAACCGCACGCCAAGTATCTTGGAGTCACCCTAGACAAAAAACTGACCTTCATTCCCCACACAAAGACGGTGCGTGCCCGCGCTGCCTTTGTGCTCGGTCGCCTTCACTATATTCTGAACGCTCGTAGTAAATTATCCCTTAGAAATAAGGTGAGAATTTACACCACATGCATTCGACCCATCATGACCTATGCCAGCCCAGTGTTCGCACACGCTGAATCATACCCACTCCGTAGATTCGAAACCCTCCAAACCCGTTTCATGCGCAAGGCCACCGGAGCGCCTCTGTACATGCGAAACGACCAACTCCATTTCGACCTTAACTTGCCGACCATCAGGCAATTTATGAAACAAGCGTCTAAACGCTATCTCGATTCTGCCCTGTCCCACCCAAATCCCCTTGTGGTATCAGCCGCCGATTACGAACCCTCCCGTATCAGTAGAGTACGCCGCCCGAGGCACGTTCTGGTCGATCCAGACGATAAAATCACGTTAGATCACATGAAGAGACTCGCGTTGTCTCGTTCACTAAACACCCGACCGTTGTACCGCCCTCGCCGCCGAGGATGCCCGCCTCACCGACGTCGCGGAGGCCTATCGCCGCGTCACCTTCCCGTTCAAGTTAGCACTTCTCCCTCCCGTCTCTTGCTCGCGCCGGCCCGTGCCGAGCCTGTAGCTTTAAATGTCCCCTAATACAATTTAAATAATACCGATCCAGCTGTCCCCAAAACAATAGCTTGATATCCCCAGCAACACCCTAAGCCGAGGTCCGTGTCCCGCAGGGGGCGCCCTTAGCGAAAGTTGCTTAGTTTTTAATATTTAATTTAAGCCTGGCTGGAGGCCTCTTTTGGCTTCACCAGCAAATGACCGGTTAAGCAACCACATTTCCCAGAAATGTATGCGAGAAGCCCAACAAAAAAAAAAAAAAAAAAAAAAAAAAAGATACAGCAATATCGTATCCTGTTTGTGAATCGTTACTTCGCTATGTAGGTAGTACCCAGTTGTACTTTGAGGTTCCCGAAGATAAATATTAATAACAGTGTACTGTAAATAAATAATGTCGACCTAACGATGTGGGTAGGACTAGGAGAGTAACAGGTACTGCCATACTTATTACGTTTCAACTCTGTCCTCTTCCCTAAAACGAATTGGTCTCTATTAAACATTCAATAGTATTTTCTTCAAATATACCAATTAAGTAATGGCACTTATTAAACGTCAGTATTTAACTTGCACGGTTCCAATTGGTTGATCCTATGGCGAAGAGCCGACAAGAAACCCAGTGATACTCTTTTAAAATAATTGAAATTACAGTGTTTTGATTGATACAAATTATAGAAAAACATATGAGAAAAATGTAGGTTAGTGTGTAAAGATAGGACATCATCATTTCGGCCGAATGAAGTCCACTGCTGGACACAGGTCTCCCGCAAATATCACCACAACGACCGATATGGGTGTGTTGTGGGCTCATTGGGGGGTAATGCCATAATCGCCACGCTTGGCAGACGGGTTGGCGATCGCAGTTGAGTTGTTAATGTACTCGAAGGACGCTGCTGCCCGTCCTCCGGCTAATCCCTTAGTCGACTTTTACGACACCCACGGGAGGAGATGGAGTGGTGGTATTCTGAGCCGGCACCACACGCCAAAAGATAGGACATACTACTATAATACATAAATAATTGATATGCCATATCATTATCATTATCATATTAATGGCTAAGCAGTCCCGACAGACGGCACCCGTTCATGAGTAAGACACATGCATCAGAATCGCTTAGCTCAACCATATTATTTATTTATATTATACTCTTTACTGTACACAATAAAATAGTCATAGAAGTTTTTAATTAGTTAATAGTACAAAAGGCGGCCTTATCTCTATCCGCGATCTCTGCCAGGAAACCTTAGGATGGAAAATGGTAGATAGAAGTAATTATGAGGCAGTTTGAGGTGTAACTATTTATATACTATTACTAGCTGGGACCAACGGTTTCACCCGCGTGTAATTTAAAAGAAATTTAGAGTACTTCGACATAGACACTTGACATAGAATATAAATGTGGGATTTCAAGGGTTTTATTTTTTTTGCGTGGAACCCTAATTATTTTTCTAAAATAAAAGTAGCCTAAGTTATTCCTTATAACATCAGCTATCTGCCAGTGAAAATCCCGTCAAAATCGGTCCAGCCGTTTCGGAGATTACCCGGAACAAACAGACAGACAGACAGACAGACAAAAAATTTTAAAATAGTTTTTTTGTTATAGGTACCGTATATACTTTCATATGCATTTAGTAAAAACCTGTTATTTTGACATTACAAACAGACACTTCAATTTTATTTATCTGTATAGATAAATAAATTGTACCTTCGTACTCCTCACCATACCTCCAGTCGTTATGATGGATCATTTACAGTACACGGAGTGCGTCTCCAGAATTCTCTTCCAAACTCACTACGCGACAGCGCCCTTCTCTGGACGTTTTCAAGAAAGGACTCAAAAAGCATATTCCTCTCGGTATAACTTATAAGTATGTATTGCCGTGTGGTGCCTTTGTACATCATGTTTTATTTTATTTAACAATCTATGTTTTCTGTTTTAAGTTGTACAATAACGAATTAGAATAAGAATACATATTATTATATAATATACTTGAAAACTAAATAAATAATAACATAGTGTAGGGAACCCAACAATAAAACCACATTGAAATGATTCTTCGGAAAACGTATTTTTTTAAACATGTCATCCTTTTGCCTTTGCAACATCATTACACATGTACTTGTCTCGTTGCTAACGCCAGCAAGATAGATGGGTTCTCACATAGAACTAGATACGTAACTTCTTGCCTACTAGGGGTAAACATATGCATTGTTAATTAACTGCAGGAAGAGGATAAATTAAAAGTACATTGATCGCTACAGCTACTTTGCAATGCACATGTATTTGTGTACAAAGTGGGTACTTTAAACACGGTTAAGATACTTTGGTGTTCGCTTACCTTGCGTAGTACAGTAGTTTAGACATATAGATGTGTATTTAAAAATCAGGTAAATAAGGAAACATTAGATTATTAACCTCATGTCGTCCTCTTATCGTGTGGCGTGCCCGTGTGGTAGCCTGCTAAGAATAGCACCAACCCATTTCATCCAGTGGGTGTCGTAATAGGCGACTATGGGATTAGCCGGAGGATGGACAGCAGCATCCTAGGTTCGAGTACATTTTGCCAAACTATGCTGTGCCCTACAGGGTTCATAATTGATCCACAGATTTAAACCTACCATCTGTTTTTAACTTTACTTATGGAATAAAGAATTGAATTGAATTGAACATTCAAAACTCAACTGCGTTCGCCCACCCGCCTGGCATGCGTGGCGGTTATGGCCAATGAAAAATTATAAATATCATTGGTTATGGCACAACCCCCTGATGAGCACAGAACACACCAGTCATTGTGGTGATCTTCGGGGAAGGCGTGTGTCAAGCGGTGGACATTATTCGGCTGAAATGATGATGAAGTTAGAAGTTGTTCAAAAATGCGCACCAAGTTTTGTCATTCATATTTTAAACAAAAGCGATGCCAACATCTCTAAAATGTCACAGCATAGTTCAGATATAAATCGTACATGCTCTGACTACTCCATACTCAGAACAACTACGTGTAACATAAAAAAAACAAATTTTCGGTTCCGGTTACGTAAACCCGAAGATGTTAATGCGACAATCAGGGTGGCAAGTTAGATAACCAGGCAACGGTAGGAGTTTAAGTATATTCGATTTAGATTAAGAGGCAAATAAATAAACTAATAATTTTAAACGGGAATTCCTATTCCAAGCCAAGTCGTGGACACAAGAAGACTTATGAACTATAAAATTATAGATTAATTACAAATCGGATTTAGGATCATTGATAAACAATTAAATAAAACTAATATTATTACTTGCAATAATACTTTAAATCAATTCTCGTACTTTTTATTATTATGCTAATTCGTTTCATCAAGTAAAACTTTTTGCAGTTTTTTTAAGAAAAAATGATGTGTTACTTATAATATTATTATTATATAAAAGATCACATTTCAAAACATAGTCGTCACTGAGATACATCGATAATCCGTTTAGATTTACATACTTCAGTTTTCTGAAGTACCTACCTACCTATAAGGCAACACTGTTGTGACATTGGACGATTCGCTCGCTTGGCCAAAGGACCCAAAATAAAAAAGTACCTACACATAGTCAAAGTCACAGACAAATAAATGTACATCTTTCAAATTTTTTTTTAATAGTAATTTTAATTGAATTTAAATGGCGTGGCGTACTTTATAATAGATTTTTCATGTTTATAACACATTTACGAAGCGAAAAATTTACACACATTCACAATATTTAACTGTCCAGTCCATTTCTGAGCTTACGGTACTTACAATCACAACGGGCAATCCCGTTTCAATTGTCACAGAGCCATAGCCATAGTCTTTATAGTTCATAAAGACAACTATCTTAATAACTTTTTAATATTATATGCCTAATTAACAAGATTCTCGTATTGTATATAATACCGAAGTGTGTTTTGTACTACCTACATAATTACTTTTAATCGAATACCGTTAAATTTTCAAGGTCATGACTCAATGAGTTACCTATATAAAAAGTAAAATGACTCTTAATTTATTCGAAAATTAGGTACTTACTGAACTTACCATTATTTTAAAATTACAGGATTGTAATTGACGGTACATTATCTAGCTACCTACTAGCAATATGTAATCACAGATCATTATAAATTTTAACGTAATACCCACTTATCCAACACAGAAAAAATACCTACTCCTAGGAGGATCTATTTTAGAGATTATTAGATTATTAGAGGAGGATTTTACCTACATGAATCTTAAGAAACCACAATACTGACCTAATAAAAATGTCACTACCTAGTAAGTTGGATGACTACATTATAACACATTAAGCAAAATTATAACCATAAACGTAGTAGCTAGGTACGACACTTTCTGATGACAACATTTTGATTCCTGGTTCATTGACCGGTATCATGTGTACTTTACTCATAATTCACTTCGTGGTACCAAGTAAATTTAGTTATCACAACAATTAAGAAATCAAACAACCGATTAATCATTGTAGTGTTAAAAGGAATATGTCCAAAACTTAAGTCAAAATAAAGAGTACAAGACTTACAGAGCAAAACGCCGGTCAACTTGTAAATCCGTGACGTAAAATAACTTTACAACTTTGCAAACACAATAATGACACTGCAGTCGCGTTTATCACAAGCATTTGACACTGAATGACGTCATTGTAGCACTAAACATCACTGTTCAAGTTTTTTTTCCAAACTACGAATATCGGAATGGCGGTAAAGTCGCGGGAAATTTTAACATACACTCCACGTCTACGTCGCGCAGCGATCACTCGCAAACTGAATGAAATGAATCGAATGTCGAGATCGAGACCGGGCGGTGTGTAAACTCGATACAATACAATGAACGCGTAATCACCAAATTTTGCACTTTTCTACACAGATCTTTAGGACTATCTATATTCTATACAGATGTATAAAATTCTATTAGATTAAGTAATATTTAGAACAACACCAAAAAGTGAACTACAATCATCATTCATCGTGGTCTATTTAATCTCTGATCACACTTGTAAACCTACCAGCATTACATATATTATGTAATTTGATTACTAAACAATAATTTTAGGCGCCTCTTACTTTTATTTTCCGAGTTTTATTTGTTATTGTGCAACTGCAAATCAATTTCATCTTTATTGCTTTTTATTTGTCTCGGTGGAAATTATTCTTGAACTTTGAAAAACAACATACTTAGGAACTCGTAAAACACAAAGTTTGAGCCACTTGATTGTAAGGCCCGTATACAGATCGAGAATAAAACTCAAGTAGAACTTGAGTCAAGATTGCGTCAATCAAATATGAAACCTACGTAATAGAATAGAATAGAAATCATTTAATTCGGCACAGGACATAGTTTACAGCACATAATAAAAAAAAGAAATTGCAGTAAAATTAAACAAACATTTGAAAATAAGTGCACTGACGAACATGGCCATACCGTAAGGGTAACCAACTCAGCATGTGCTGGCTGTAACAACCAGCGCTGGTTTTCAGTTGGCACCTCGCAGTGACACACGGACGAAGAATATGTCTAGCGTTTATATTCAATTGGTGTAATCTCGACTCAAGTTCGACTTGAGTTTTTATTCTCAATCTGTAATACGGGCCTTACAATCAAGTGGCTCAAACTTTGTGTTTTACGATTTCCCAAGTATGTTGCTTTTTGAAATGTCAGACGTTGTCGGTTGACTGAACAGCAATCGAGACGTAGTGCGCAATATGCAAAAATGTAACAACAACAAGGGATGACGAGATTAATTGTGAACAGTGTGCTGGAGAAAGCTCGACAAGTGACAATATCTAAGCACAAGCTAAAGCAAACTTTCTTGGCAAGGTCTACTTTCCACCAGTGACCAGTCAGCTTGGGACCACGTCATCATCATCATCAGCCTGTATAGGTCCACTGCTAGACAGGCCTCTCTCAGCGTGCGCCACAATGAAATGAATAATCCAAATAAAAAAGGACCACCCACAATCCCACTTTGCTCGCCTATGTTGTTACGCCTAAATTCGGGATGTTGTTACAAAGTAGTCGAGTGTTGTTCACGGATGATTTTTGCCTAATGCCAGATAATGGATTGCTTAAAGTAATATTATTGGAAGAGAACCTGGTGGGGGAGGGTCAGCTCTGGGATAGAGTGGCAATTGCATAGGAGTTCGAAATATCCGGAAAGCGGAATAGCGGTAGTTTCGGCACCTCATATTAGAATTAGAGGTACCTACAAATCAAAGTTTTGGAACAATCAGCGTGCTTTCCCGACTCAAACCGAACAGAAATTGTGTGGTAGAAGCTCTGAAGACAAGGTAAACAAATAAATCCAGCAGAACCTAACTTAGAAGATCTTAAGAGAGCATTGATGAGGAGTGGAATCAAATTCCACAGTTTTTTTGATGATATTTTGATAAGAAGTATGCTCAGATCGATGCCAGAAATTTTAACAAAAGAAATTTAATTTTTTTATTAGAACAATTTCTAAGTGTTATTAATTATCCACTCAATTTCCATTTTCCTCCAATAATGATCTGTCAATAAGTTTCTTATTTTTAATGAAGTTATGTAGCATTGATGAACAAAATGTATTACAAACATAAAAAAATAATTACGAACAAATGTTTTTTGTTGTTAATCTGTTCCTTTTTGTGTCCCTAAAGTCCATGAGTATTGTTTACAATTTTGTATTGCGTAAAACAGGTCACGTACGCTGTAAATGAGCTAGCTTTAATACAGTTGTTACCAGCAAATTTTTTTTAGAACAGGCAGAATAATTGGTATTGTACTGGTATGTATTCTGTGCCTATTGACCATTTACACAGTTACAAAACTTATCGTGTACTTATATTAATATTCTCTTTATTAGTACTTATTATCTATTTTTATATAATACACGGATCAGCTGAGGAATCACGAGATAGTCTCAGAAACGAATAACTGATTTCGATGTATGCAAGCTATATATTTTCTTTATAATTGTCTTCTCACTTAATATCTTTTTTTTTTTTTATTGATGTCCAGTGGAAATTCTACATGGAACTTCCTTCACCCCGGGGAAGGGCGAAGGGGTATGCCGGACTCCTACCGGCTAAAACCACTGGAGCGGTCATCTTCGGCACCTAAGGGAGGCTCCAGGTCCTCGTAAGATCACACTAGAGCCGCCCATTGGTGCCACGCCTTTAGGCACATCACGGAAGGGATGACTGTAAAGCGGTCACCCCCTCTAGCGGAGGGAAGGCGACTGTAAAAAGGTCGCCCCCTCAGGCACTTCTCGGGGAGGATTGTAAAGGATCCCCCCCTCACTTAATATCTGTGATTAACTTGTGTGATATCACTAGTAACGCTTCTATTTTTCTTAGTTTTAGTACTATTGATGGTGAAAATTTCATTAAACAAGTAAAGTTAAAAACAACTATATTCAGAAAAGTTTTACTTCCTTCTGGGATTAACAACACTATTCTTCTTTTCAATACGGACTACGTCTTACTTCTTCTTTTTCTTGTTCCAACTTCGTTGTTGATTATTTCAGCGGATTCATTCGGTGGGTTGGAGCCAGAGGATAGGTATCGGACCTTACCTTTAACCTCTGGACTGTCTATTTCAGGCAGCCGTGTAGACACAATAGATTTTTAATTGTGTCTCGTTTTGTGGCAGTTAATGAGATAAGCTTATATAATAATAATGTCAAAGGGCAATTAACGTTCCTGGTTAAGCATCATAATTGTGGCAATACCCTTTTGAGTCCTTCTTTGTAGCTGTCCGAGAGCAGACCAACTGAAGGTCGTTTACCGGCCCAGATTGTAAAACGAAGATCTAAGGCCCGTTTTCTTAAACGATACTCAAGCATTGACCTGAGCATTGCTTAAGCATAGAATCTTTACATGAGCATCGATCGTATTCTAGAAAGTCTATCAAACTAAACTCACCTGAATCTAGATTTAAATCGTGCCTCAAGTATAAATTAAGTACATTTTGTTTATCGATTGCGCTAGTTTTCGTTTACATTTTATTTTCTTTATCCACTTTGTTCTTCTCCACACATAATTACAAAATAAATAACAGTAAAAGTGTAGTTGGATTAGACAATGTTATTAATTATTAAATTGCTTTAAAAATACTGTAATTATTTTTATTTCACAATAGCTTTATTTTATAATACATTTTACTACGCTAGAGAAGTAAAATCCAGAAAAAAGCATGTCTAAAGGAATGTGCTGAAATGTACCACATAATACATAAAAGATAAACAGTTAAAAAGATCTTTGTACAATGGGTGGTTTTATCACACAAGGCATTGGAAGACCATACAACCTTTGGATGGACTTAAGCAAGGAGAGAGATATTGGGCTGTCAAGTGTACAAAATATCATATAAATTACATTCAATAAATATTTTAAATATCAAACGATAGGTAAAATATACAAGGAAATGTCAAACATAACTGGGAAAGAAGAAGAAAAATTACAGGGAATAGTCATCATATCAGCCATAGGACGTCCACTGCTGAACAAAGGCCTCCCTCCCCCTTAGATTTCCACAACGAGCGGTCACATGCCGCTCTCATCCAACGATTCCCAGCGACCTTCACCAGATCGTCTGTCCACCTCGTTGGAGGTCGTCCCACGCTGCGTTTTCCGGTGCGCGGTCTCCATTCGAGAACCTTTGTGCCCCAACGGCCATCAGTTCTAGGAGCAATGTGCCCTGCCCATATAAGGAATACAGGGAATAGTACCATATTGTTAAAACTAGATATTGTTTGAGCACGTCTTACTACAAAAAGTAATGTATTTATGACTAGCTGGGAATTTAAAAGAAATTTAGAGTACTTCGACATAGACACTTGACATAGAATATATGTATTGGATTTCAAGGGTTTTACTTTTTTGCGCGGATCCCTAATTATTTTTCTAAAATAAAAGTAGCCTTAGGTATTCCTTATAACATCAGCTATCTGCCAGTGAAAGTCCAGTCGAAATCGGTCCAGCCGTTTCGGAGATTACCCGGAACAGACAGACTACCAAAAAAAATTAAAAATAGTTTTTTGTTATATGTACCGTATGTACTTTCATATGCATTTAGTAAAAAGCTGATATTTTAACATTACAAACAGACACTTCAATTTTATTTATTTGTATAGATAAAGCTCGCTCGATTTCAAGTTTCATCATATCGGCCATTCAATGTATAAATAATGATTTCAAAGAAAATACAGACTTTAGCCCTAGAGAAAGTACTCTTAATTTCCAGAACTGTGTCGTCATTTTGGAATTAGCCACTATTCACCACAATGGGCAGGCGAGATGGTGAAGGCAATAAGGCTACTGTTCAACCTAAGCGACGCTGCTGCCCGTCCCTCTGGTACGGAGTCCCTTAATCATCTATTGTGACATCCACGGGAGGAGTCGGAGACGTGCTATATTCTTAATCTGGACACTACCTACATGGTTTTACAATTTTATCTGAAATATGCACTTTTCGATCTACATTTCGAAATCACTTTTTAGATTGCACAGATTAGTCTTCAGAACGGTGCGGTGTACGGCTACACATAAAGCTATACAAAACCAGTTTACGTTGATCTCTTATTATGATAAGAGATCAACGTAAACTGGTTTAGTTGTTGGTTGGTAGTTGTTCCGGGTCTGGGTGTATTGTGTGTGGAATTTGTGTCTGTAAACGCACCCACGACTCAAAAGATATCGTAGTGTGTGCTCCGCACTTAATAAAAGTGAAATACAAAAACACGCACACGATGCCCCTCTGCACACGGCGACCCTCTGGCGCTATATAATTAATTTTGGAATTTTTGATATGATTGAAATGTTGTATCTTGAAATCAAAAGTTTAATGTTTACAAATTGATATTAATTTTATAATATTTATGAATGTAATAATAACTTGCCGTTGGACTTAAAATTGCATACAATTTTATGATATTAGTATTTACTAACATTCAATAATATGACATCGATTTACTATTATTAATATGGTTCTTGAGACATTAAATTATATGTAGTCATTAATGTCTATGTCTCGCTGGTTTTTGACTCACTATTTACTGACCATGCCCCTGTTTATCTCTATATAGACACTAAAAAAGAAACACTGAAAAACAACACCATAAAGAAATATACAGCTCTTTCAGAAGTAGTTGAAGACCTACGAAGCACTAATTTTAACCCTTTGTTAACCATGACTGACCCCAATGAAGCCACCAATATTTTAATTAAAAAGATAACTACTGCTATAGATAGACACACAACAATAAAAAAGGTTCCTCATAGGAAAATAATTCTACACCCGTGGATCACACCCGGGCTTCTGAAGTGTATTCGCAATCGAGACAAATTACACTTGCAAACAAAAAAGAACCCTAATAACATGGTTTTCAAATTGACTTACACAAGATATCGAAACTATACTAATAACCTTCTAAAAAACCTTAAACAACTATACAATAGTGATGAGCTACAAAAATCAAAAAATGATGCAAAAAAGACATGGAACGTTATAAAAAAAATCACAAACATGACAACTAATGCTCCCCAAGCAAATGAGCTTTTAAATGCGGAAAGTCCGCTATCTTCAGTTAATGACGTAAACAAATTCTTTGCTGGTATAGGTAAGGAACTAGCTTCTAACATTGTTAAAAATAATTTATCTAGTGATTTTGCTTAGTCTTTCATTAACAGTAGTAAAAAATCTGTATGCAATTCCATGGGATTACGTGAAACAGATACTTTAGAGATAGAATCTATTATCATTGGCCTCAAAGATGATTGTGCGGTGGGATGGGACAACATATCTTCAGCAACCCTGAAGGCAGCTCGCCAGTATCTGTCCCAGCCAATAACACACATCTGCAATCTTTGTCTGCTTAATGGAATATTCCCAAAGGCGCTTAAAAAAGCAGTTGTCCATCCAATTTACAAGAGTGGGGACAGAGGCTGTGTCAATAACTATAGACCAATCTCGGTACTTACAACGTTGTCTAAAATTCTTGAGAAAGTACTTCACCATAGGCTAACAGGTTACCTTCAGAAATACAACATTTTATCTCCAAATCAGTTTGGTTTTACCAAAGGTAAATTAACTGAAGACGCTGTATTGAAAGTTACAGAAACAATAGCACGTAAATTGGATAAAAAAGAAAAAATACTAGGTATATTCCTAGATCTTTCAAAAGCTTTTGACACTGTCGATAGCCAATGTCTTAAAATGGCATACTTCGCACTGGCCCAGTCCCTACTCTCATACTGCATAGTGGCTTGGGGAGGTACTCACAAAACCTCTATATTAAAAGTAGAGAGAGCACAAAGAGCCTTATTAAAAGTAATTTACAAAAAGTCTTTTATGTATCCGACCTCGCTCTTACATAAAGAAGCCGATACCTTAACTGTTCGCCAGCTTTATCGGCTTCAACTTACTTTGCGTCAACATACATCACTTCCACCAAATCTAAATACACAAACATCTGTCCGTCGAAAATATAATGTTTGCGTAAAAATGTCTCATAAAACAGCATTGGCTGGTCGCCAGTATTATGTACCAGGACCTACATTATACAATAATATAAATAGGATTCATCATATTCATACATTACCATACACCTTGTGCAAAAAGAAGGTAACCAATTGGCTCATGAGCCTGGATTATGAACAAACAGAAAACCTATTTCTAATACCGCGTTGACCATTATTGCATGATATTATACTCACACCTACCCCTGCAGACACATACATGTACGCACACACGGAGCATACATTCATCACACACTCTTCCGCCACACATACGCACTCATACACACACACATAAATATAATACATATACACTTGCGTATTCCACATTTTGACACCCATTGCCTACAGTTGTTCATCCACTTACATTTTTATTTAATTTTTAGAATTTACGGAATTGCATTGCTTATGTAATTAAATTAACCTACTTTGTATTACTGTTTTAACATTATTGTGGAAATCCGCATGTAACAAATATTATAATACTCCAATACGTGGAAGCCTCTGGAGTCTGTGATACAGTTTATACTAGTACAGACTCCGCCGTCTTTACCCAGACCCTCTTGTTTTAACTATAAACATATTGTCTATGTAACATGTTACTTTAAACTGTGTCCAATAAAGATATATAAAGATAAAAAAAAAAAATTTTATTTATTTAGTACTAATATTAATTGTCTTTGTTTCGGTATGCCCAAAGCCTATACAATGCGAATTCAGCTGATGCTTGCTGTAGCTGCAGCTTGATGTGTAGCCGTGTGTACCATATAACACAATAAGATTACAGGGCAAACCAAATCATAGCAGTTTTATCATTTTTGCCCTTAATAGAATCTACTTTCGAGGAAGTTTTCAGCATGTTTTCTTTATAAAACTGACACACAAACTTTATAAATACAAAAATGTATTATGTATGAAAAAAAATATACGCCCTGATATAGCGTGCCCTTGATTTTTTTTGTAATTAACCTAGGGAATTTCGTATTACTCTTGAACGTCCATCTTAAAAGTTTTTGATTATAAAAATAAATCTTCTTTAAATTGCATAGCATTAAAGGCTGTTACAGACTGACTGCTACACTATAGCTATACCATACATCTCAGCTTTCTATATACATTAGTAAGTGGTGATATTTAGTTTAAAATAAACCATTCGCATGCACTTATACTCATTATAATTATACACATTAGTATAAAAATAATAATATCTCAGGGCAGCCTGTAGGGAGCTGAATGTGAGTGGCGACGCTGCGTACCCGAATGCTCCAGAGTCTATCAGGGCCTCATCTCCAGCTTGCCTTTATTGGTCAGTTGGAGTAGAACCCCATGAGTGCCTGCAGGATTTTCAACTCTGGCTTGCCTTAGTTGGCCGATTAAAAGGGGGCTGCCAGAGCTATATGCTCGGGGGTGGAAGTGTCGAATGGCCAAATAACGGGGTAACCCGTTCCGAGTCTTCTTGACGCGCGATATTAAAACCGGTGCATTACCTCTCAACACACCTGGCCGCTCACGCCGGTATTGCTCCCTGTCGCCTGTAGTGGTTGCTATTTAGGGGGCCCATTTTGTGAGTGGCGGGTCACCATCTGCCACGGAATTTCACTTTCATGGTTGGAAGGCAGACGCCGTTGTTCGCGTATTTCTTAAAATTTCATTCCATGTAACACCTATTGCAATAGACCTTATCGTTTTAGTTCCACTCATACGATAGCTGTACACCACTGGGGACAATCCGTGACTTCATTTTATAGTGCAGCTGTACAGATTCCCCGGTTAGTGTCCAATTACATTTTAGATCCAAATTCTCTAAAGGGCCCTGCGTAAGCCTATCAAAAGACCGAGATCTCCCTTACGGGGTATATAAGCCCGTGAAGAGAGAGATATGTAGATAATAATATCAGCCTGTAATTGTCCCACTGTAGGGCAAAGACCTTTTCACATAGAAAAGGAACCAGCATTGGTCACCACGTTTGCTCATTGCGTTTTTCAGATCATTATAAGTGCAGGTTTTCTCAAGATATTGCTTTTCTTCATTGTTAAAATCAACGGTGTCTTAGATTATCCAAAAAAATACATATGACATTGAAAAAGTCACGCTTTAGTAGCGACATTTAGTGTTGACTATTGATAAATGTTATAGGACTATCACTCTCAGTGATATTTTATTTGTCGCTGTTGAAGTGATAAAATGTATAATAAAAACAAGTTAGTGATGACAGTTCGACGATAAATAAATACCAAAAACAATAAAATTAATTTAATAGATTAATCACAGAATATTATTTGTTTTAAAAACGCATACATAATCAGCCCACAGTCCCACTGCTCCACTTGGTTCACCATGCTGGCCTACTGCGGGTTGGTGGTCTACACACACCATAGAGAACATTTTGGAGCCTCTTAGGTGTGCAGGTTTCCTTACGGTATTTTCCTTCATCGTTAACGCAAGTGATAATCAAATTCTGATCCGCACATGAATCCGAAAACTCAGAGGTGCGAGCCGGGATTGAACTCACACCCTCCCGTATGGAAGGCAAGAGTTCACCCACTAGGCTATCACTGCTGAGCTGCAGCTATAATAACGCATAATATAAGGTAATGTCTGCCATTTCGCACCAAAATAATTCCCATTCACAAATATTGAAAACAGAAAGCATCAGTGATTTTATCAAGATGAATGTCAAATGCATGCGTTTACGAAAAGTAGGTACTAGCGATAAGAAAGTTCAGGAAATTAGACTAGATTTTTATGTACAGTCAAAGAGCGTATTGCTTAACACGGGGCTCATTTATTATTGCATCCTCATCACTACCTTTGGTCGCTACGAGATCGAATCAGAAATGAGGAGATCCGTAGAAGAACTAAAGTTGTCGACATAGCTGAAAGGATTAGTAAACTGAAGTGGCAATGGGCGGGGCACATTGCTCGTAGAACTGATGGCCGTTTGGGCAAAAAGGTTCTCTAATGGACGCGCACCGGAAAACGCAGTGTGGGACGAACTCCAATGAGCTGGACAGACGACCTGGTGAAGGTCGCTGGGAATCGTTGGATAAGAGCGGCATGTGACCGCTCGTAGTGGAAATCTAAGGGGGGAGGCCTTAGTTCAGCAGTGGACTACCTGCGGCTGATATTATGATCGCTACCGTGTATAGTATGGTATAGCACGTAGTCTAGAATCACCTTAAGTAACATCTATTAAGAGAAATATTTACACGTAGCTTCAAAATGTTACATAAATCTTATTTACCTAAGGCTAAAACTTAGTGTACCTAAGTACTTTTTGACTGACTACCATTAAACCTGAGAGGCCTATAAGTTAGGTCTGTAAGTTATGTCCCAAACTTTCTATGAATATACATTACGTATGGCAGACTTAGATGAGTCATATCAAGAGGCGATGCGGCCAATAAGTCACTTAAAGATAATGTTTAATTTAATCCTAAAGAGGAGAACTGCTACACCTCGGCTGATCGCGTTTACCACACTGGAAGAGCAAGTTGATGATTAAGGCGCTATGTTCTAAACCAGTAACGTAATTCAAGTCAATCATGGTGGCACAGTTAGTGCAGTGACGAAGCGATTGGCTTCCATCGCTACGCCTCGTGGGCTCGATTGCCGCATGGACCAAATATTAGGTTTTATCTATGAAACTGCCGTTTTGTACGAAATAAAGTATAGTATATTTCTTCTTTATGTTAATCCAAGTAATCACCCATGCAATCTATGTATCTTTGCCAACGTAGTGGCAGTTTATCAATGCCCTTCATTAAGAAACCAGATGGATGGGAGGCGACAAACTCTTCAAAGGCTTTTTGTGTTTGTCGGGTATTGAATTATTTTCCGTCCATAAAGTTATCCTAATTCTGGAAATAGTAGAAGTAGGCGTAAAGTAGGCGCAAGGTCTGTTGAGTACGGCGGATGACGGAGAGATCGTCTGTTGTATGTATAGTATGGGGTCGCGCGTTATCGTGCAGGAGCAGCGGGGACGATTGATTAAAACTGGTTGCCAATGTGCGAGCTTCTCCATCATAGTATTCAAGACTTCACAATACACATCTGCAGTAATGCTCATCCTGTTTGGTAGGAAGCTGTGATTGATCACACCGACACTAGACCGCCAACACACACCGCAACAGTGACGATCACGTTTCTAGCGGTGGTTTTTCGTTTAGGGCATTGATTAGGTGCTGAACCAGGATCTAACCAACTTGCTGAGTACTTGCGATTGTCAAACAGAATCCATTTTTCATTGCAGGTAACAATGCGGTTCAAAATTCCTTCGTTTCTATGCCTGTTGAGAAGTGCAAGTCAGGCCTCGACGAGCACGTTGCGCTGATGGTCGTTAAGTTCGTGAAGCACCCATTTGTCCAAATTTTTACCTTGCCATTTTGACAGAAATGGACCAATGGCATGAAGCTGATCTGGACACCTATTTGGTCCAACCGTGAGACATATATTATTAGGTACCTTCGAAGGTTTACGTTAGTTTTATTTGGCCTTGTACATTTTTATATTTTTAAATATTGTTATCTATGTCCCTGTTTTTACAATCGTGTCTCTATGTTGTGATCAAAATAAATATTTCTTTCTTTCTTTCTTTCTTTCAATATAGTTTTAATGTTAACATCAAAAGCTGCTGCTATATCAGCCGTAGATTGCGTATCATGAGCTTCCACAGTCACATTTAATTCGTCATTGTCGACCAAAGTTTTCGGACGACCATGGGTTTCAGTTTACAGATCGAGATTACCAGAATGGAAGCGGGCAAACCAATAATGGGTTGTGCGTTCATTTGTAGTGTTCACTCCATAAACGTCGTTGGTGTTACATGCCGCTTGTGCCACGTTGCTGCCACGATGGTACTCATATCCCATAATTACTTTCAACGTATCCATGACGATGAGAAATAGTCAAACGTGATGAATACATAACACTAATCAATACACATAATACTGGTATGAATAATGAAAACCATGTTTATAAAATAAATTTTAAATTAGAATTCATATCCAAACAAAATATGTTTTTATTTGAAATGGCCTTGGAATGGAAAGTACTGCAGAACGTCAATTCATAGGTAAAGGCCAATTAATTGTAAAATTTACAAATGTTATCTAGTTGGTCCGGGACTGGGTGTAGCGCATGTGACATTTTTACTGTACCTACCACGAGGTCACGACACAGGAGAAATAAGAGTGTAAAGCAACCTTTATTACCGACTTCAAAAAGGAGGAGGTTCTCAATTCGAAGCGTATTTTTTTTCTTTATGTATGTACACCGATTACTCCGAGATTTGTTGGCCAATTTGAGCGAATATTTTTTAACTAGTGCAGAATGCTTTTGAATTTGTCCCATATAAATTTCATTACATTTGACTGAGTAGTTTTTTAACCAGCTTCAATAAACAGGTTTAGTTTGATTGCGCTTACCTGGATGATGTCTTAATAGTTTCGATTCTTAGAATTATTTTTAGTGTTAATAAATACGGATACCAAATTGGGAAAAGTTCTAACATTTAATTAAACTAAAAAGAAACTAATAAAACTTTTTAACAAAAAAAAAACCGACTTCAAAATTAAATACGATATTGAAACCACTAAAATGAAAAAAATTACTTTATTTATGAAGTCGGGCGGGGCGAGGTAGGCCCTAACCATGGTTCATGCAGACCAATGAGTTATATTCATGGACCCCACCCGACTTCATAAATAAAGTTATTTTTTTCATTTTAGTGGTTTCAATATCGTATTGAATTTTGAAGTCGATATCTTTTTTGTTAAAAGTTTTATATTTAAAATATATTAAAACATAAATCACAAACATTTACAGATATTTAAACCGTGTTCTATTCGGTTTCCATCAAAGAATGTACCTAGAAACCCTGCACTGGGTGTTGTCAAAGGACTTCGAAACGATGGGAAGCAGTCCTCAGTTCTGATGACACCATATACCGCGATCAACACTTTGTTTGCTTTGTGTTGCATCTTGGAACCCGCAATGAAATGATTTGCATTTTACTTCCCTCCATAGCAAGCAGAACAGCACAAAAAGTACATGCAATTTTATTTTATTTATAAATAAACATGTTTTGTTGTGGTCGACCGTACATTTACAATTTTTATTGGAATTATACACTCTATCTACACAAAGCCACTTCATCAATTACCCTAAGTCACCCTATTATAACTTACTCAATACAGGCTTTGAAGTATCTAGGCGCATCTGACGTAACGGCCCAAAGCACTGTTACATGAAATCAATTTGCCATATTATGTTTACTCCAAACACCTGGCCTCTCAGCCAGACTGCATACATTTGAACGACACGTGAATTACATCCGTAATTACTTAGAATGCCTTGCGTTAGACTCTAAGACATATAAGTTTGGTTTTAGTATTGCTTCATCTTACGCATTACAGTGAGTTCAACACCGACCCGCACCTCTAGACTTTTCGGATTCATGTGCGGATGAGAATTTGATTATCCCGCGTTGATGGGGATTAAGAGTATAGCACCACTCCATCTCCACCCGCGGATATCGCAAAGGCGACTAACGGAGTATAAACCAAAGGGATGGGCAGCAGCGTCCCTTCTGTAGAACAGTAGTTATTCTGCGCTCACCAACTCGTTTGTCGTGATGAGTACTGGCAAATTCCCCCCAAAATGACGACACACAGCGTGTAACCGATCGTATTATGGGGGAGGTTTTGTTCAGCAGTGGACATTTTTCGGGCTGACATGATGAATAGGGCAAAACATCGTGAAGAATATAATCTGCACATATTCAAAGGCTCCAAATCTCATTTTCATCGTGAGGAAAAGCCCGTGCCCAGCAATGGGACAGTAATGGGTTGATTATATATGTTATGTATGTTTTACAACATACTATTATAATTTCCCTGTGGTTCCTTGTAAAGAATAGACCATTCCACGCTAACTATTGTAAATAATCCTTTATATTATTTTGGTGTACAATAAAGTTATATTCTATTCTATTCTATTCATTCCTTTCAACCCATGGGTTATGGGATGGGCCTCAGCCTCCTGACGTCTACTATTCTTAACAACATACTGCGATTACCAATCCGCTTGCCAAGCGTCGTAGTAACCATTATGAGGCCCATGTTCAGCAGTAGACGTTTACGGGTTGTGTGAGTACAATATACGTACGTCTCTCTTTTCACTGGCCAATATCCCCTGTAAGGGAGAACCCGGTCTTTTGATAGGCTTTTGCGGGGACATGAGTCAAACACGCAGAGGCTCTTTAGAGAATTTTAATCTAAAATGCAATGGGACACTAACCCCCCGGTTAGTCCCCACTCTCCATAGCTGTACTATGAAATGGGGTCATGGAATGTTGATATAAATAATGTTAATATATTTTTTATTTATTTATTCATACGAAAACATGCAGCATCAATATAACAATGAACCAAGTAACATATCAGCGACACATAAAGCCAATAAAGTTTTCACTGTTGTGTAAACATGGAGTGAACATATTCAAAGAAAGTAAAAAGAAAGACGGAAATACATATTTTAACGATTATTAAATTAAAAATACTAATAATACTACTGGAGGGGTGAATCTGTGACTCTCACTCACTCATTTCGGCCGAATGAAGTCCACTGCTGGACACAGGCCTCCCCAAAAGATGTCCACAACGACCGATATGGATGTGTTGTGGGCTCATTGGGGGGTTTTGCCATAATCGCCACGCTTGGCAGACGGGTTGGCGATCGCAGTTGAGTTGTTAATGTAATCGAAGGACGCTGCTGCCCATCCTCCGGCTAATCCCTTAGTCGACTTTTACGACACCCATGGGAGGAGATGGGGTGGTGGCATTCTGAGCCGGCACTTAACGGAATTAATATAATTTGTTTGGTTTTTGCTAAATACATCAATGTGGTTAAATGATTTGTTGATTAATGTAATTGTTAAGCCACGTATTCACTAGTAAACATTTGTGTATAAATGATGATACTGTGATACAATATTTACGAGTATCAGATACAATATTTACGTCTATCACATACAATTATTATTGTTTCAGAAACAAGTAATAATTGTGTCACAGACGTGTTACGTGTTTTGCAATGTATTTTAAACAATTCCAATGTTCTAGCTCTACGATAGAAAACATATTCAAGTGACAAATGCTCACTGTTGGCGCGTTCGTACGTTGTTTATAAACATGGAAGTAGAGTGGGATACGGTCAAAATATTATAATTTATGGAATGTTACGAAGGTATGGGATTCTATAACTAAGAAAACAAAGTACAAAAAAATACACCGGGCGAGAAGTTGTAACTATTATAGGCGTACCAAAAACTATTTTGGAATCGAAAATACATACTTAATTGATTCCACTTACTTCTTGGCGACATGTTCGCGACGAAAGGTTGATGTAGATGGTTAATCTGAAACATTAGTCTCAGAAACATCTATGCGATGTATCCGAAACTATTGTATATTTGTATCTGAAACATTGTTTACCAGTAAATACGTTGCTTAATTTCGTTTGCCGAAGTAACTAATCGCTTGGCTTCCTGCTGTACGTGTAGTGAGTTCACAGAACAATATACATTTATATATACATTAGGCATATCGCTATTTTAAAGAAAAATAAACTGCTAAACATTGGGATAATAGCCCAGTTAGTTTAAAAGTTAAGTGACGACTTTAATCAAGTGAGCTTCTTCTAGAAACGAGTCTTTATTAATTATTTAAAACAATTTTTGGCAAAGGCAATTTATTTCGTAGAATAGGATATAGGATATTCATTTTGTGATTATAAAAACGACATCTAAATTTTAATTTACGGCCAGTGGAGCGGGCGGTTAACGGCTAGTTAAGCAATGTTATTTAAGTTCAGAGGCCTTGCTTTAGCTGGAGTTTTAAATATTTTATCTTGAGAGGAAACATATGTTTTTCCAACGTATTAAGATTTTCCGTGAGAAAACGTACGTTACCTATTGTCTCTTTGATCATTTATTGGGCCCACTCACCAAATTTAAACTGCGGGTCGACTTATTTTAAATCTACTGATGAACAAAGGACTCTTCTCTCAAACGGGGTTGGGTCCCACCCAACGTTGGAGAGAGGAGACGGTCCTTCAACTTTCACGTTCAGTCTACTCCAACGGAACTGCATTTAATGGATTGTCATCGTTCGTCAAGGTGTGGGAATATGTATCGATTTATTCCAACACCTTGTCGAATGAATCATTTATATCATCATCGTCATCATATCAGCCAAAGGACGTTCACTACTGAACAAAGGCCTCCCCCATAGATTTCCACAATTGCGTTTGTACTCACCAAGGTTTGCAGGCGGGTTGGTGAGCGCAGAATGGCAGCTGTTCCAAAGAATGCCCATCCCCTGGTTTAGAGTCCCTACTGCCGAAATTAATAATCAATCTAATCCAAAATCTTTGGATTGGGGATTTGTAAGTTGAGTTAAGGGAAAAACAGATCTGGTAAAAATCTTAAATCTTGGATCAGATCTTGGATTAGATAGATCATTAATTTCGGCGGTTAGTCGCCTTTTAAATCCACATGGGGAGATAAAGTGGAGCTATAATCACAAACTGGACACCACATGAACTTAATTACTGCGATCTATATATAGTAAGTATACGAATATCATTTATATAAATTCTTGTAATAAGTGTTTGTTTTTTACAAACTGAATTCTGGTAGCCAATAATATACATAGTTGCGTCACAGTCAACAAATAGTCGTGTATTTACGTATAGGTAGTAGTCACTAAGGTCAAACTAATTCATTTACCAAAACCAGTTAATTGTTGATAAGATAATTTAAGCGTTAGTAGTTCTGCAGACTGTCGTAGTTTGTATGTCTCTGATAAAAACGTGCGCGCTTCGAAGGAACAAAGGTCAACAAAGAGGTATATTGATTCATCGTTTTTTTTATATTTTCGGTATCATGCATATTTATTATTTACGTTAATAAGTAGTTAAGTGAGTATAGGTAGTTATGTTTATTTATTTCGGCCGAATACAGTCCACTACTGGACACAGGCCTCCCCCAAGATCACCACAACGACCGATATGGGTGTGTTGTGGGCTCATTGGGTTTTGCCATAATCGCCACGCTTGGCAGACGGGTTGGCGATCGCAGTTGAGTTGTTAATGTACTCGAAGGACGCTGCTGCCCATCCTCCGCCTAATCCCTTAGTCGACTTTTACGTCACCCACGGGAGGAAATGGGGTGGTGGTATTCTGAGCCGGCACCACACGGCACGTAGTTATGTTACATATAATTATTTTTTTGTCCAAGAATGGTAGAAGCTCAGGCTGCAACACAGATGTATACTAAATATAGATACATATATTTAATAATCTAATCTTATTTTAATTTTAAAACTACGGTGTATGTTATACTAAGCAGTATCTCATTTTTGGAACGGAATTTTAAAAGGAAATTTTTTGGGAGGAATACACAGTATAAAAAGTTGGCGCATTTGACCAATGGGCCAACTTTCAAGTCAAATGAAGTTTTCGCTGCAGCTCTCGATGCGATTACCATACAAACAAAATAATATTCACATGTTATGGGTGTTTGTTGATCGGGCATTACATTGCCCAATGACCTTGGCGATTTGGCCTCTGTACTCAATGATATTATATATTAAAAGAAGTAGATATGTTACATCCGTGCCAAAAGTAAGAACCAAAACTCCCCCAATTGTAGCACCTCGCAATCGGTTCGCCTAGATAGCTAGCTATCTCCGTTACTCTTGTTGTTTTTGTATCTTCTTCGTCACGACCTGGTTGTGCAAGCGAGACTGTATTTTGCGCGCCATTTAATATGGACGAAACATATCTATGGTATAATATCATTGTATGTACTAGTATTTGTTACTTTAGCGCCAACTACCGATAAACGACCGTACTACAACAAAATAATCTAAAAGTTAGGCAAACACACAGATGTATCGCTGTGTTGAAATTATTTACCTATTTTTATTCGCTCTCTGATACACCATCATACATTCTTTAATTATAAAATAGTTACAATGATGAGTTTCACCGGTTATCTTATTAAGCATTTAGTGTAACGATATTATACATATTACATTTTGAAGGTCTGATGATGATCAGGTAAATGCTTACCGGATCTCAATGACGGAACTAGTTAGAATGACCTAGCTTTCTACTTTTTCACGTAGTACCGACAAACGAAATACTAAAGTAAAATAAAAACGAAAATAAACAGCTTATAAATAATGTAAGTACTAAGCATATATTTTTTACAGCTCCGTGTTTCACTACATGTTTCACTTTACATCTATGTTGAAAATTAGGCATTGTCAAACTTACTCTGATAAGTTCAAAACACAAAACGAAACTATAAACTCATTTAAATATGTTTACAATCTTAATTTCTATATTTATTTCACGTAATTGTTAAATATGTACTATTTACAATAGGCTTTAATTCATAATCATTCAAAACTGTTCAAGTTTGGATTGCTTTTGTAAAAAATAACGCACGTACCTACAGTCCAGCCGCCATAAGAGTCGTCAAGACCATAGATGAACATACTTGGTCAAGACACTGATGTATTGCGTTCCGAACTTCCGAGATGCTTCCGAGCATGCGCCACAGGAGTTGCTTGTGACATTTCAAGGTATTCTTCATTATACAATAAATATTTAAAAAGTGAGAAAATAAAGAATACGAATTGTTACAGACCGCTTTGTTCCTCTCTTTTGGTGTAAAATTCATGCCTAACTATTGAGCCGTTATAGAGAGAAAATTCAATTTGAGTTAAAAACTGCCTATTTCCTTTTTTTCCAACATTTGGGCTAATTAATTCATATATTTTTTTAAGCCCTAGTACACCTTTTTTGTGATGTCCTTAAGTATTTTTTTTTTTTCATATCCAGTGCACAAAAGGATTTGTCAACAAAATCCTTTAAACTTACGTTATTTTTGTGATTTGAGCGATGTATCCCCTTTAAGTGAGATTTATGTTGGTAATCTATGTGGCTATTCTGTAAGAACTCACCGTCGAGCTCACTTTCGAATCCGCAGTGAAATATCTAATTTTGTATTGTTTTTAGTACTTTTCACTGCGGATACCGAAGTGAATTTGTCAGTGAATTCTTACAAAATGGTACTTTTGTACCACGATAAAGAAGAAAGCCTAATGAGTTAATAAAAAAAACGTTTATGTTATAATAGTAGAGAAGTCTGTGAGGCATCAAATTGTATAACGCATGCATTGTTTTTCAGCTCTTCGCTATAAGAACGTTAATGATATTGTAATTACAATTTCGTGAGTTTCATCATTTAAGGACCGTTCAAACTCGAAATGAATGATGAGATGAGATGAGAAATGAAACTATTTTAATTGAGCCTGTCGAAATCTTCATTTTAAATTCACAACACGCATTGTATTCATATTAAAGGAATATTTTTTGTGTAAGGCATTATTCTTGGGGAAAAAGCTGAGTCTGGACGAGTTTTCGCTTGACATTTTGCTTCATATTCCAAGAGTCTGGCTAGTTGGAGCGGTCATCTTCGGCACCGAAAGGGGACCTAGAACCCGCCTTCGGTGCCGAAGATGGCTGCTCCAGTGGTTTTAGCCGTAGGAGTCCGGTATACCCCTTCGCCCTGCACTGGAGCGAAGGAAGTTCATGTAGAAATTCCACTGGACACCAACCAAAAAAAATGTTCTGTTAAAAGCAGTGTAGTTAGTGAAATTACTGGGCATGAGAGACTACACAAATAATGACTCGAGGTGACGAGCGCAGTATGGTGCCACGTAGGACTTGTCCTGGGTAGCATTACAATCGGCAGGCATGACAAGGCGAATGACTTGCTCGTCTTTTCACCAAAAAGTCTGGAAGCTGACTCCAACATAGTCAGTCAAAGGCTGGGAAGAAGAATAAGATTGTACTAGCACATCCACATCCCATCCATTTTTCATCATCATCATCATTTTTTTATTACGCCGTGTATAATTGTAGGAAAGACTTAAAATTACT
This sequence comes from Diloba caeruleocephala, assembly GCA_947459985.1. Lineage (NCBI taxonomy): Eukaryota > Metazoa > Arthropoda > Insecta > Lepidoptera > Noctuidae > Diloba > Diloba caeruleocephala. Next base: position 7,521,461 of record OX381617.1, on the reverse strand, counting down.
GACTCATCATTATCAACATCACAATTATCAGCCGAAGACATTGCTAAACAAAGGGATTCCCTAAAGATATCCACAACGACTGGTTACATGCCGCCCGCATCCAACGAATCCCAGCTACCTTTACCAGGTCGTCGCTCGCTTGTTGGAGGCCGTCCAAGTTACTGAATAAATCATTCTATTGTAGTCTACCTAAGCGTTCACGTACGCTTTAGATATCGTCGGTGCGAGGTCAGATAAATATCTAGGGAGCGTGACTCTTGACCCAAAGGTGAGAGGTTTGCAAGCCCAGACTGACCTCATTAGGTCGCACGCGCTATGTTCTATCACCATTAATAACACAACATTCAACATAAATCTTTTTCGTAAGAGGTTTACAAATATGCTTGGTTTTATTATTTTTAGCTGGACCTATGTGCACTCTACCAAGTATTCAATTATGATTATGTATATATGTCACCAGCAGTATATATAATGCAGGAATTGGTATAAAATGTCCCGTCATTTCGACGGCTGCTGCGCTCCGGGTTGCGGGTTCGATTCCCGCACGGAACAAATATTTGTATGATCTGCAGGTAGTTGTTCCGGGTCTGGGTGTATTGTGTGTGGAATTTATGTTTGTAAACGCACCTACGACACGGAGAAATCCTAGTCTGGGGCAACGTATTAAAAACAAAGAAATACAATACTGCGCTGTTTAGAAAATGTGTAAAATAGCTTATCTTTCTTCAACTAAGAGATAGACGACGTTGGATACAGCATGTAACCAATCGTTGTAGAAATCTATGGGAGGCCTGTTCAGCAGTGGGCGTCCCTCAGCTGATTTGATGGTGAAACTAGTTTAAGAGAGAAATCCGTAAACTTCTGGGCCATCAGGTGGCCCTGATCAATACATGATAAAATGACCAAACCCTAATAATTCATGTCCAAGTCAGGGCGGGTCGCTTGTGAAGTATTAAGAATGGTGTACTCATACGCAAGCCGTATGGTGCCGGCTTAGAATACCATCAGCCCATATCATGCCGTGGGTGTTGTAAAAGTTAGATTATCGCCAACCCGTCTGCCAAGCGTGGCGATTGTGGCAAAACCCGGAATGAGCACACAACACAAACCTATACGGGTCGTTGTGGTAATCTTTGGGGCCTCTGCCCAGCAGTGGATGATTGTCGGCTGAAATGGTGATGACTCATACGCATAATTTTCCAAAATTAAAATAAATTGCGCATTAAATTGACCGTGTGACCTAGGCAAATAATAGATCACACCTCCATCCATGGGTATCGTAAGGGGCGACTGAGGGTTGATGTCGGGAGGATAGGCAGCAGTGTCCTCCAGTATGCTAATAACAATATACTGTGATCACCAAATCGTCGTCTCATTGTAGGGATCGTTGGGAGGTTTATCCGCCTACTGTGACTGTGGGTTGGGATCATCAGAAGTTGGCACATTTGCTCAAGAATCTTAACTGCCCGATCACCGTCGTCCACGATAATTCATTCCTCATCAGCCTGTAAACTCCGCTGCTAAAGATAAGTCCCTTGGGGGACCCATCTTTAGCAATACTCTTTGCCAATATCCAATTTGATGGGTAGTTGTAGACCTCTACAACATCAAATTGGATATTGGCATAATCAACCACACTAGGCAGGCGGATTTCGCAGTTTGTTATTATGAAGACTTCCTGCACCATAGATAACCATAGTGTGGCTACCAACGATGCAGTAGGCGCGGCTATGTGGCTGGTTGGAAGCTCCTTAAAAAAGGTTGAGGTACATGATGATTGATTAATGCCGATAAGTGCCGTTTGTCAAGATAGACAAACGAAGATGTCTTCAATACTGGTTTGGGACTTTCTTCGACAGGTCAGTCCAGACCTCGTTCTAATCCAGAATTTATGTTGCAGAAACATATGTACCTACAAATGTCATAAATAGATATTTGTAGGTACGTATGTTTCTGCAACATAAATCCTGGATTATAATTTACATTACATTGTACTACAGCACCTTATATGAAATAAAGTTTATATTATATTATAATTTTTGACCATTTGTCATTAAGAACCCAATAGAAGTTACGGTCATAATTTTAGCTCATATTTAATGTCGTTCGCTTATTATCGTTTGGTAGACGAATTGGTAATCGCAGTATGAAGTAATTACTTAGACTTTATAAGCGTCTGGCAGTGAAGGTTATATCCTGAACAATTAAACTTGCAGGCAAACCCCTGAACTCATGAATAGTTCTCATCATTAATTCGGAATTGTCAGGATACTTTTTGAAAATCTGGAAACTTCAACTTTTCGAGGCACAGTACTTCAGATAACTACTTATAAGTACTACTATAATAATGTCCATTGTATTATATTATCCATGATTTCGAAAAAAAGGGGGCGTCTAGCATGGATTTCGACAAGGCTATGTGCTCATACATCAAGACGGTGGTGCGCATGTAGTTACGTACCGCCATGTGCGCAGCACAGCGCACAGCAAGGCTTGGGAATCCTTTACAATCCTCCCGGAGAAGTGCCTGGGGCGACCTTTTTACAGTCGCTTTTCCTTCGCTAGAGGGGGTGACCGCTTTACAGTCATCCCTTCCAAGATGTGCCTAAAGACGTGGCATCAATGGGCGGCTCTAGTTTTATCTTACGAGGACCTGGAGCCCCCTTCAGTGCCGAAGATGACCGCTCCAGTAGTTTTAGCTGGTAGAAGCCGGCATGCTTCTTCGCCCTTCCCCGGGGCAAAGGAAGTTATGTAGAATTTCCACTGGACACCAATAAATAAAAAGGTGGCATTTTTCAAATCACTATACATTTAACGAAGTCAATCCGCTTCATCGCATCAAGTCTCCACCACGCGATAACCAGGGTTTTCGTGAAACAACGCGTTTTTCACAAAACAAGGATTTGGCGATCTTACAGCCAGTTTGTAAATGAGAACCTTGGGTTTAATATGTTAGAACACAAAGTTTAGTTACTTCAAAAAAACATTGTGAGCTAAATCCGGTGCATTTTTTCACCGACTAGAGCATCGCTTACAAATTGTAGATGGGATAACTGTCCAATAAAATTACCCAAAAAAAGCAGCGTCACAATACGAGAATCCTGGCTTTGTGATTATCAATGCAGGCGTAGTCTCCAAATATGTTCAACATTGTGTTTGTTGTCATAGCCAGTTGCGCTCACTGATCGGTAAACGTTTGGCGAGGTTAACCAAAACTTGGCACGGTCAGTCTATGGATGGGTGACCATATAGTGGTATTTAAACTTAGTAACTCCGTGCTTCGGAGGGCACGTGAAGTCGTCGGTCCCAGTTGTTGTCATTAGACGGCAGTCGTTAAGCTAAGTCAGAGGTCTGTGGAGGCTTGAAAAACTAACACAAGGTTGGCCACTAACCACACGAAAGAAGAAGGAGAAGAAGATTGTGTTTCTTTCTTTATTTTTAATACAACCTGTCCACTGCTGGACACAAGCTCACCCAAAGATCGCCACAACGACTGGTCTGGATATGTTGTTTGCTCAGTGGGGGCTATCGCCATAATCGCAATGCTTGGCAGGCGGGTTGGCGATCGCAGTAAAGTTAAATTGTTAACGTACCCGGAGGACGCTGCCGTCCATCCACCGGCTAACTCCATAATCACCATCTAGGACACCCACGAGATAAGATGAGTTGGTGCTATTCGTAGCCAGCACCACACGGCATTTGAAATACATATCTGTGTAATCTGTACCCACATCACAAAAAACAAGTTGTGTGGGCCACACGGCTCAAGTAATATCATGTTAACACTGTATTTCTCACTGTATAGTCCGTGTGGTGTCCGGATTAAGAATATAGCACCACTCCATCTCCTCCCGTGGATGTCGTAACAGGCGACTAAGGGAATATAACCAGAGGGATGGGCAGCAGCGTCCCTTCTGTGAAACGGTAACCACACTGCGCTCACCAACCCGCCTGCCAAGCGTGGTGAGTATTGGTAAATACCCCCCAAAATGATACACAGTTGTGTAAATCTATGGGGGAGGCCTTTGTTCAGTAGTGGACTTATAATTGGCCAATATGATTGATTGATTGACTGTATTTCTCTATGCATTTCCATAAACGAAAACTTCATATTATCCTTACAGGCTTTGGAACAAAACGATTAGGTACCGTAATTCGTAGCGATAAACTAATAAGTTAAATGAGCTGTAACGAAGGACATGCGACTTAATGCGACGTTATGTTGCCCGTCACACGTTTTATGTGGTCGGAAATGCGATCAGGCATCGATAATGTTTTATGGGTTCACGCTCAGCACGTGACGGTGGCCCAGAGAATGCTTTTATACTTTTTTTATTAACTGACAAGCAAGTCTTTCGCCTGCCTATAACAAACTTTACATAAAAGCGCATGCCTTTCAACAAATGTAATGCTACTCAGAATTGGTCTTGCATGGCACCACACTGCGCTTGTCACATCGAGACGTAATTTATGTGGACCCGTTATGACGGCACGGTTGGTGCAGTGGCTGATACAGTCGACTGCTGCGCTCCGGGTCGTGGGTCCGATTCCCGCACGGAACAAATATTTGTATGATCTGCAGGTAGTTGTTCCGGGTCTGGGCGTATTGTGTGTGGAATTCATGTCTGTAAACGCACCCACGACACAGGAGAAATCCTAGTGTGGGGCAACGTTTTTTATAATAAAATATATAAATAAATAAAATGCTTAGTAATGAATTTCATCATCATATCAGCCACAGGACGTCCACTGCTGAACAAAGGCCTCCCCCTTAGATTTCCACAACGAGCGGTCACATGCTACTCTCATCCAACGACTCCCAGCGACCTTCACCAGGTCGTCTGTCCACCTCGTTGGAGGTCGTCCCACGCTGCGTTTTCCGGTGCGCGTTCTCCATTCTAGAACCTTTGTGCCCCAGTGGCCATCAGTTCTACGAGCTATGTGCCCTGCCCATTGCCACTTCAGTTTACTAATCCTTTCAGCTATGTCGACAACTTTAGTTCTTCTACGGATCTCCTCATTTCTGATTCGATCTCGTAGAGAAATACTAAGCATGGCTCTCTCCATAGCTCGCTGAGTGACCTTGAGCTTTCTTATGAGGCCCATTGTCTCTGTTCCATATGTCATCACTGGTAACACACACTGGTTAAAGACTTGCGTCTTGAGGCATTGTGGTATTGTGAATAATAAGTGTAATGAATTTAATATCTAATAATTATCTAGCTACAGTGACCTTCAAACCGAAACACAGTAATGTTTAAACTATGGTTTTAACACTACTGCTAAACCCATCTCATCCCGTGGGTGTCGTAAAAGGCGACTAAGGGATTAGCCGGAAGATGGCAGCAGCGTCCTTCGAATATATTAACAACTCAACTGCGATCGCCAACCCGCCCGCCAAGCGTGGCGATTATGGCAAAACCCCCCAATGAGCACACAACACACCGATATCGGACGTTGTGGTGATCTTTGAGGGAGGCCTGTGTCCAGCATTGGACTTTAATCGGCCGAAATGTTGCTTCATCATAATCATCATATCTGCCAAAATAAGTCTAAAACTAAACAAAGGCCTCCCTCCCATAAACGACCGGTTACATGCTGTTTGTCAGTCATATTGGAGGGAATTTGCCGAGCGCACAATTTCGGGTGAGCACAGTATGGCTGCTATTTAACAGGAGGGACGCTGCTGCAGCCCCCAGATAAACAAATAGGAGAAAATATCCCTGAGTCACTTCAGATGCCTTTCAAAGAGCAGTGGCTCTGCCAAATAGTTGAGCCTTGTGTAAATGTTCACATTTCCTGTGGCAACAAGCACTGGCGGACTATCTTCAGCAGGAAATATAAAAGAAAACTATCATCTAGTGTTTACTATAATAAACATAATAAACATTTATTTAACGTTTATTACAAGTATTTTTTAGTTATTCTTGTAGAATAGAATAGAATATTCTTTATTGTACACTATTTTAAAACAACTACTGGGAATCATTATATGAACAGCAATTGTACAATGGGCGGTCTTATCGCTATTAGCGATATCTTACAGACAACCTTTGGTTGGACTGACGGCACGGTTGGTGCAGTGGCTGATACAGTCGGCTGCTGCGCACCGGGTCGTGGGTTCGATTCCCGCACGGAACAAATATTTGTATGATCTGCAGGCAGTTGTTCCGGGTCTGGGTGTATTGTGTGTGGAATTTGTGTCTGTAAACACACCCACGTCACAGGAGAAATCCTAGTGTGGGGCAACGTTTTTTTAAAGAAAAGAAAAAAAAAACATAATTATCTAAAACATTGTTAATATTTTGTATTTTTAGTGACATCTCAATAATTGTTATATTCAGTCCTATATGAAAAACAGGGTCGCGGCATTTTTTTTAAATGTCGCAGCATTATGCTGAATGAGGAGCCTTTTTTGGCTTCACGCAGGTTGCTTTGTTCTATAAATATGTTTTTCCTGTACATTATATTTATTTCCTGTTTCAGTCCAAAATAGAACTGATTTCTTTCTTTATTTACATTTTCGAATCAATTCTTACGACTCTAAGGTATCACCAATATTCATATTTTGCGCCTACACAAAATATATGAATCAAACGGCGAAGCCATAGCGTTAAAATCTCGCAACCACAATTTCATTTATGCCAGCTCATAATCAAGTACATGAGGACTAAATTACCTGAGAAAAGCTAATTTAACATTCAACAGGTCAGGGCATTGACCTCGGCGTTTACAGCCTGCGTTGAGTTACACCTTACGGGTCTTTATAGGCCACGGAACTATCAATGAACTTAATTAAGTCAGCTTTAAGGCGTATGTATAATGAGCCATTCTAGTGGCGCTTTTACGCATTTTATGAGCACCGTTGTCCGTTCTCCCAATCGCTTAATAAGTGGATGATACCTGCAATGTGTTAGAGGCTGATCAATCGTTTGTCATACTGTCGATACAGATCGTGGATCGCGGCCACAATAAACGGTTAACGATAATTATATATATATTGCTACTTATTGATAGTAGCAAAATTTAATTTATAAAATTGACAAGACAGCCGCCTGCGAACAGTCTTTTTTGTTATCAATTGTAACGCTAGCTTTTTTATCGTGGGGAAATCATGGACTTCCTCCCTCCTGGAAAAGATGGAGGGGAGTGCTGGACTCTTATCGACAAAAACCATCAGGGTGCTTGTCCAATCTACCTTACACTGCGCGCCGCCGGGATTCAGTCGCGCATTTATGGCAACTTGGGCAGTTCTCGGCCCGCCACTAGTGCTCGTGGGTCTCGGCACACGGATGTAAAGAGAGGATCGGCCGCGTAATACTTTAAAGAAGCGTGAGCAAAACACGACACGCCACCATTTCGGGTGTGTCTCTGATAAAGCAACGAACTGCACCAACTCAACACCAACCCGCAGGCCACAACTCGTGGAGTTCAAAGATTAGCAATTGACCTCAGGCGCAGCGCCCGATACGTATTCTGAGGAAAGGGGGAAAATATGGTCACCTATCTCTCCCGATCCGCCGCCTCCCTTACGTACGTCACTTCCTCGCAAAAGGAGGCGATGGCTAATCTCACGCGAATCTTTCGCGAAAAGACACCACTTTCGACCGCCCCAGTAAGATCAGGGCGCTACATAACCCAAACTTGACACTAATAGTGACAACAGAGCATTTGCTCCCGACCTATGCGACATAAATACTTCTCCAATACATCCATGTCCCAAGAGCATCTGCGTCAGCTGGAAAGTGTGAACGCCGTGCCGCGTTTGCGCTACCACTTCTCCATGAGGGGCCTGACCGCCGCTATCGTAGCCTACCTAATCCGTGGCCTACATAACCGCTACTTACTTACCCGGTCAGCATTGAGACAAAAAGCATAAAAAACCGCGTATCATCTTTTCTAGTAGGTACTTGTCTGTTTCATTTTGCTTGTGCATATTGAAAGTAGATGAAATAACCTAAATAACCATAACTATTACATTTAAATTCCCATTTCAATGATAAAGGAGTTAAATTGAATAGACTTGGCCCTAAATCTTAAATGTTATTATTCCACCCACGCGATCGTAGCCATAGAATTTGGCTACTTAGCTATGCAAAATGTCCAAGTTCCCAGCCAGTTCCCAAGTAAAGAGTTGTCAGGGTCAAATCAAACTGTAAAATGTGAAATTAAATCCAAAGTTAGTTTAAAATCAAGATATCTGTCATTACTTTACCAATAAACATAAATTAAAGCACACAAAAAAAATATTGAACCCGCTCAAAATCGCTAAGTAACGTCAATGTCTTAGGTTCAGACTTATTTAAATACTTTGTTTTGGTTTACTTGGGACTTCACACTTATGTACTAATATTTCCTACAATATTTATAGATAATTAAATAAATAATGATAGCTTTGTGGTTGAACGCTTGCCTTCCTTACCGGACGGTCTGAGTTCGATACCGGCACGCACCTGACTTTTCGGATTCATGTGCCATTCAACTTCAATCGCCTTCACTAGAGGGGCAGAATTTACATGCATAGCGTCTGAGATGTGCCTAAAGGCCTGGCACCAATGGGTGGCTCTAGATCGAGATTATTCGAGTTCCTGGAGCCTCTCTTCGGTGCTAAAGATGACTACTCTGGTGGTTTCAGCCGGTAGGAGTCCGGCATGCGCCTTCACTTTTTCCCGGGGCGAAGGAAGTACATATAAATAAAAAGGCCTACGAAACGTGGACATTAATAGTCGGACTAGTCCACAAGCTTAAAGTCGCTCAGCGGGCTATGGAACTTGCTATGTTTGGAGTATTTCTAAAGGATAGAATCCGAATGAGGATACCCGGAAGAGAACGAAAGTGACTGACATAGCACACCGAATTAGCAAGCTGAAGTGGCAGAGGGTTGATCCCGTCTGTCAAAGCACCGATGGCTGATAGTGCAGACGAGTCCTAAAGTGGAGACCGCGTGTGGGTAAACGTAGTGTGGGACGCCCACCGACCAAATGGAAGGACAACCTGAAGAAGGTTGCTGGGTCCGGCTGGATACGGAACGCTGATGACCGCGTGTTGTGGCGCACGCTGGAATAGGCCTGTCTCCAGCAGTGGACCGATATAGGTTGACGATGCTGATGTATGTTTGGGGCTCCATCACGCGTAAATAGCCGAGTGGATTTAAGCGTATTTGGGTATAGAGGTAGATTATCGCATAGAATAAGTTTTACTAGGTTATAAAGTTTCCTTAAGAGCTTAACTTACTTCCCTTGCGGACGAAGTCACGGGTAACAGCTACTTTTGAACTGTTACTGATAAATGGCAATATACTTGGTCGTTCGCCCCTATCACATAAAACTGAATACCGAACCTTAGGTGTACAACAGTTCACAGTAACTGTGCTGACTTTATAGTGGCGAAGCCTAGATGGTCGCCCGTAGCGCCAGATTCAAGCGGGCTATGCTTTGCTAGCTCATAATAAGAAATTAAACTTAGAGTTTTTAGACATTGCGGAATACAGGACAATGAGAAGATCTGAAGAGCTTGCCGAATGCTGCCCAGCCTAAACATACACTTTTATATTGATAATTCAAGATAATATAGCACATTAAGACTATAAGGGTGAGATTCAGAAACGAGTCTAAGCGTGAACTTAAGCTTCCATCTGTCAAAATGCACTACTTACACTCATAATTGCATTCACAGACGATCGGAACACGACTTAAGCTTAGCGTATCTTTGGGCGAATCTAGCGCCACTAAGCCGGCAAAGGTGTGCTTGCAACAGGAACTATGTATTATGAATGTATGAGTGTTGTTGTTTTACTTTGATTGTCATAATTCTAATTAGCTTTGTACTATGGAGGCAACATTAGTCCAATATGTTCAACTATTTAATAAAATATCGTCCTTACTCGCAGTAATACCGCATGTAAGAATAATTATGTACAGAAGAATAAACTTATCTGATTATTATATGACCTTGTTATTGGAGTCCACATCCCCAAATTTCTTTTTATTCAAGTCTGCGTCAGTATTTTTATTTCTAGTATGGTGGATGTGGAGTTTCGAATAGTCATTTTTACTCGTAAAATGTTCATATATTTCTGCGATTTACAACATAAGTAGATAGATTTGTGTCAGATATTCTGTTTCGCTCACTCCAATGGCATTTCATATATTGCTAGCCTTTTTGATTTTTATTTATGCCTGACTACACAGTTTTGTAAAAACCGTATCTGGCCGATAAACATTCTCGTACTAAAAATGGCCATAGAGAATAGAGTTCAAACTTAGTCAAGCCCGACGTAAGTTTGAGAGAGACTGTGTCTCTGAATACGAATTTTGAAGATGCACTTAGCCACTACTTGGCTTATAGCGTTCCTAGCACGTCTTACGTTCATGTCTCTGAATCTCACCCTAATAGACACCTGTAAGTAAATTTTAACCACACGACTAAAGTACTATAACACATCATTCTACTTTACGTGCCTGACATTACATGTGTAGGTTCAGACTAGATGAATAAACTTAATTAATTTTTCATTTCATTTCGTTTCAAGCATTTTTATTCTCTCTTCACAAAGGTCTATAATTGTTATATTACTCTAAAAATATTAGATTACAATCCTTTGTGAGAGACTGGAGTCCATACTAGGATACCCTGTGTGACGGATCACCAGGCCCTCACCCCGAATTTATAGTTATTAAATAAGCCGTGTTCACACATCATAAGCATGAGGTATTGATATGGAAAAGAAGAAAAAATAATTTAAAAAAAAAAGTAAACAAACAAACAAACATGGCATGGTGTTAGTAAAGCGCGTTTGCGTGTGTATGCAGGTGTGGAAGTGCGTTTCTGTGCGTGTGAGGTGGGCCATGTTGAAGGTGTTGGTGTGTAAGGGGATGATTGTGTGCTGTGTGTGTATTTGTGTGGTGCGCGTACGCGTACGCGTGGAAGGTGTGTCTGTGTGGGGTGTAATTATCGATATTCTTATTTTTGTGTAGTTTCGTATTTACTAAGAAGGAACAATAAGCAATTGCTCCGTGGCTCCATAGTCCAACTTCTGTAGCCATGCTGATAGTTTTTTTTTACAAAGTTGTTTGGATAGGGCGTATATTGACAATATTTCATTAAGTTTGTTATACAAATGATTGCCAAGGAAAGCAAAGTGTCTATGAGAGAAAGCTGTTTTGAACCGTACTGATGGACAAACTGCATGTTTACGTCGCTTACCTTCAAACAGGACAGGATTATAATCAAGGAGGGAATGTTTGCGCAGAATAACATTTTGAATGAAGAGTTGGCGAACAGTTAACATTCCAGTAAGTACATAGAGTTCTTTTGTGGGCTGCAAAAAAGGCAAATAATTGCTTACTTTCAAAATTGCTCTTTGGGCTCGTTCTAGTCTGAGCATGGATGTTTTTGTTGCGCCACCCCATATCGTAATGCAGTATGAAATTAGTGACTGGCACAAAGCAAAATAAACCATTTTCATTATTTTGGTGTCGGCTACATGACGAAGATTTTTGAAAATATATATAAGCTTTCTGGTTCTTTTGGCGAGAACATCTATGTGTGGATTAAAAGTAAGCATATTGTCCAATATTACGCCCAGATACTTAATTTTGTCTGTTTCTTGTAGGCGGGGACATGAACAACAGGTACTATGACACATGTTGCAAGAGCATGAATGAGCAATCAAATCGAATTCATCATGTGAGCAATTAGGCTTTTTAATGGTGAAAGCCATGTATTTTGTCTTGTCGACATTAAGGGCAAGCTTATTGTTTGCTAACCATGACAATACCAAATTCAGGCCTATCTGCGCACACGTGTATACTTGTGACCATGTATCGGCTTCGAACAAAAGCGCTGTGTCGTCAGCAAAAGTTATGATCCTACCACTGGGCAAATTGAGCTCACATAGGTCGTTGATGTAAGTCAGGAATAGTGTGGGACCGAGAATGCTACCCTGTGGCACGCCATGTCCAACGGGAAGATCATGTCTAACCCACTCACCCACTTTAACTCTCTGTAACCGGTTTTCAAGGTAGTCAGCAAACAGTTTTTGCTGTGTATTCCTTACTCCCAAATTTTCCAATTTTTTCAACAGCAATGGGATGGAGACTGTGTCGAAAGCTTTTGCAAGGTCCATAAAAATAACAATAACTTTTTTGTTGATATCTAGATTAGTGGAAATACAGTCAGTTAAATCATGAATAGCATCACTGGTTGATACATCAGGTCGGAAACCGTACTGGGAAGATGACAAAAGTGAATTATTTTCGAGATAGTTGACTAGGCGCTTATTCATGATCCTTACCAAGATTTTAGACAAAGCTGGTAATATGGAAATTGGTCTATAATTGTTGACACAGGCTCCATCCCCATTTTTATAAACAGGATTAACAACTGCTATTTTCCAGGCATTAGGAAATTTGCCAGTTTCAATGGCAAGGTTGCAAATAAATGTTATTGGTGTAGTAAGGACGTGTTTATATTTTTTCACGAAGTTGGTCGAGATGTTGTCATAACCAGCAGCGCAATCCGATTTTAGACTATTGATTAAACCTCCAACCTCCTCCGTGTCTGTTGGAAAAAGTACCATCGAGTGAGGGTGTGACTTAAACGGTGGCGTAGATGCGGCGTTCCCTACAGAGCAACGGTTAGCGATACTTTTTCCAACATTCACAAAGAAGGTGTTGATTTTGTCAGTGGAAGTGATAGGATCCAGAGCGTCAATGAGTTGCAGGGCGTCGTTCTTGAATTTTTTCGTGTGAGTAATCTCTTGTATTGTGTTCCACAATTTTTTGTTACCCTGTTTAGCAGAAGCGTTAAGTTCCGTTTTATCGTGTTCCCTTTTTACTTTTTTTAAGAGCTCGTTACAAAAATTCCTGTACCTTTTATATGTAACTTGTATGTTTTGATTGTTAGGATTCTTTTTTGATTTTAGGTGTAGCTTATCACGGTTTCTCATGGATCGCAATAATCCAGCCGTTATCCAGGGCTTGGTAATTTTCTTACGGTTTGAAGTTTTAATAATTTGTGTGTTTGCCTGTATTAGATTATTTAGATAACGCACAAAGGTCGTAACAGCCGTATTGACTTCTGTTATTGAGTACAAATCGAGAAAATTGATATTCCTCATTTCCTTGTCTAGTTTTTCATAATTTAAGCGTTTAATTGTTTTATAGGTTTTATTTGGTGGTTTACTTAGTTCTAGGATAAGTAAGACTGCATCATGATCAGTGATAGAGGTTTCTGCTACATAGCAAGTTGCTGGGAGCCGCGTTTTTAATATAATGTGATCTAAGCATGTTTTATTATGCGTGGGGATAGTATGACCCGGCAACATGCCATGAGATGCTAAGAGGTTGAGATAAGTTAAGGAATTTGACTCCGTGTTGTTCTCTGTTATGTCCACATTAAGATCCCCTATCATGATAATATTACGAATACCGGACATTGTATTCAAAAAAAGATCTAATGAACAAAAAAAGTTGTTTAGGTTCCTGTAACCAGCTGGTCGATAAATTGCTAACATAGCCGTATCGTGGTTAATCTTTATCATTAAACAGTTACAATCAGCTATGGTGGGTTCACTTATTAATAAATTAGAATTATTTTTGTAGTAGACAACAACGCCTTCATTTTGGGTTAAGTTATTATTAGTTTTACAATAATTGTAACCGTCCAGTGGTGGAATTTGATGTGTACAAGGCAACCAGCATTCCGTTACAATAATAAAGTCCCAATCTAATTGCGATCTTTGTAGTAGTGTGAGTAAGCCTGGTGTATTGCGTGTTATACTTCTAATATTTTGATGAATAATTTGAAGAGTTTGCTTAGAGTTTGTGACAATATTCATGCAATTATCTATATCACAGATTGACGAACGCGCCATAGCTATGCGATCAAGGTCAGAGATTATCTCATTAGTGCTATCGAATTTTAATAATAATGTATTGTGATATCATATTTTTGCTGATGCTATGGGGGAACGTAGATAAAAGTGGATCAAAAAACAATTCATCGTTCCTCAATAAGGCAAAAACAATACACGATGAAATGTACAGTGAAATAAGTATATGCGATTTATACGGGTACTTAATAGAGTAGAACATATTTTTACAAGAATCTGTTGAGAATGGTATAACGTGCATTATTACTGCGGTGTGGGTATAATATAATTTAAACTGTAGGGTATGCATAAAAAATGTTAGATCGGCCAAACATTTACGTGGGTCTGTGGTACGGATAACATTACTATGTTGTGACTGTAAATAAAGACTCTTTCGCTGGACTAGTAATGTTCTGTTACAGTGAAAATTTGATTTAATAGATAAAGTTTCAAATTTAACGATGCATTTATTTAAGCAAGTAATATTTAGTGTGCTGTGTACTTGTATTATCGATGTGTTGTTTGTGTTTAAGCCTGTGAGGTGCAAGATGTTTGTGTATATTGTAGTGTTAGTTAGTGGTTTACAAAATAGGTTATGACAACATAAAAGGGTAAGTAATAGTTCTAGTCATTTGAAGTTTAGTTTTAAGAGATCCTCTTCACAGTCAATTCGAACAGGTCGAGATGTTTCTCTTTCCTTAATGTAGATTTTTCCGTATGAATTCCAGAAACTATGGTAGTTATTGTTTATTTTAAAGTTCTTTGCTAAGTAGCGTAACTTTTTAGCTGCGGGAGTCAGGAACTCGTCTATATATATTGGCTGTGCCTGTGGTACTGTGGGGAGCTGTAGGTGTGAAGTATTTAACTTATTGTTGTTGTTTTCCTTGTTAAAGGTTCTGCATTTTTTTATTAAATCATTCTTGGTGAAAGTTGTGGTGAATTGTATTATGATAGGGTTTCTATTCTCGTTTTTTGTTTTGAGCCGGTATACGTCGTAGATGTCAGAGTCACTGATTGGCAGGCTAATGACGTTGCCAATATTTTTGACTATGTTTCGTAAAACATCCTTGTTTTCATTGCGGTCATTAGGGATATTATTAATTTCAATTGAAGACGCGCGTGAATTACGTTCCAGTATTTCCATTTTAGACTCTAAACTTGCTATCTTTTTTTTGTACGTGTGGTTTTCGTGTTCTAAGCCACTCATTCGTTCCAAAAAAGCATCATATTTATCGGATACAAATTGAAGGTCGTTTTTAATTTCTACGGTTCGATCTTGTATAGTGTGCATTGCAGTAGTGAGTTGGTCTAATTTGAGATTTTGCTGTTGTTGGAAACTTTGGAATAGCGTCTTAATCTCAGCTATCGATGCTCCAAAATCAGCGGTCACATCGTATTTTCTCTTAGGTCTTCGTGTGATGTTTAGAGAACTTGCTGAGTTTTCATTCTGATTCGATGAGAAGTCTATTTGGCTATCAGAGCCGTATCTGCTATAATCTGCATTTGCCAAATCAGGAACCGATGAGGATGATTGTATCGTCACCGATGTTGACGACGGCGGGGTTCGTTGAGTAGCCATAGCAGCGTGAGTAATTAGTAATCAGAAGTGAAGGTGGTAGATGGGAGGGGTCAACGTCGTAGTAAGCGTTGCTAGTGGGCTGTTTTGACGTGATATGCGTGTTTATGTGCTTCGTTACTCACGATAAAAAGGCCTCCCACTGGTTCTGCTCGCCTGGTACTTCCGCTTTTAGCACTATGTATTTGATTTAATTTTATAAAAACTAAGTAATTGCAACCCGTACCTTTAGACACTTTGTCACTTTTTACACAATTGTAACTTTAGACACGTCCGAACTGAACGGAGATCCGGGGGAGAGGGGATTAATTAAGTGTTCACTAAGTCTCCTGAGTGTTAAGAGCTTCAAATAGTTTCTTTGAATTCAAAGGATTAATTTAACTTTATACATCCATAAGCAAAATCGCTACGCGGTACAAACGCGTATAAACTAAGTGGTGTATTTATAGATTAAGATTTATTAGCTTACATACAGGAATCTTCAATGAGATGCCCACGCATCACCAATATTGACTCTTTCAGGTTAAGGGTAAAGTGAAGCAAAAATGTATTTATTCAAATTGGCTATTAAAAAGTTCAGTGCCGTGTGGTGCCGGTTACGAATAGCACCACCCCATCTCATCTCGTGGGTGTCGTAAAAGGCGACTAAGGAATTAGCCGGAGGATGGGCAGCAGCGTCCTTCGAATACATTTAACAACACAACTGCGATCGCCAACCCGCCTGCCAAGCGTGGCGATTATGGTAAAACCCCCCAATGAGCACACAACACACCGATATCGGTCGTTGTGGTGATCTTCGAGGGAGGCCTGTGTCCAACAGTGGACTTCATTCGGCCGAAATGATGATTAAAAAGTTCTCGTGGTGCCTCAATAAAAAAAATCAATCTTATTCGCCTGAACTTGACCGCATCCTAATTATTTCAGCTTCAGAAGGAACTGCTCAACCACACCTTACCAGCGCTCTCCTTTCAACATAACAATATTATAACTTCATACATTTTAATTTTGAGAGCGGGGACGGGAGGAGATCACCTCTGGTCCTCGCAGCAGAAAGCACACCGGTTACGGGAGCCAGTGGAGAACACTGACCGATCTCCGGACTCCATGCGTTGCGGCCTGTGGGTGACCACTAGGGGCAGCCTTGTCGCCCGAACTGAAGCAGGCCCGATACGGCATCCTGTTGAGTTCTGGAGGAATGTGCCGCTGGCCAGGTTACACAAAGACGGGGCCCACATACCAAGTGATGGTCCGATACCTGCCAGGGGGGAGGTCCAATGCCTACACGGTGAACATCGCACACCCAGCAGTTAAAATAACACTTTTTAAGGCATATTGCCAAATATATGACCTGTGTAGCTGGTTTTTTATGCACAAACACTCAGACCCGATACAACTACCTATCTGTAGATCATACAAATATTTGCACCATGCGGGATTGAACCCGCGACATGTGGCGCAGAGAACCAATTGTGTCGACGAATTTTGAAATAGCTGGACTCTAACGCCATCAAAGCTCTTCGCTGTGAGTACAAAAATGCGATCACACGACAGCAGAACGTTCACTCTATGAACTATGAACCCTCTCTCGCCATTCACTAGCCCCGCTGAACGCCCCGCGTGCCGGACGCTTCTTGGTCCGTCAGTGTACGGACGCTACGGTTCGCAGCGATCAGACGCAAGCGCGCTACGTCCTTGTTACACGAACTTCGTGCCGGCTCCAACGGTCATCATAACATAGTTTTATAAGTTATAATGTTACTAACATAATTACATGTTATGGAATGTGAATTCTGAAATAAATTAATTCATTATTGTATTATAAAATGTGAACGAAATATTTAACGTTTCGTTAGAAAATACATAGATATAGGTACCTAATAATAGATTGACGACACCAAGGACTTAGTTAGAGATGAATAAGAAAGTTCTCTAAATTAAAACAAAGTTCTCAAACAGCCAGGAAGTGGAAGGTACGAAGATGTTAGCAGGAAAACATGAACTTATAAATGTTAGAAAAGTTCTGAAAACTCATTTAAAAAGTTGGTGGAATATTATTCATAGCTGTAAAATGCGTGTAATTAAGGTCACGAGTCGATTCTTCTATATTTAGCTATAGTAAATTCAACAAAATATATCTAACCCGACTTAAGTTCATTATTGTATGGGAGAACGTCAAGCCAATTCCATTATCTCTTTTCTTTATTAGGTCTTGCTTCTTATGTGCGAACGTCAGCAAGAGTATGAACAGCTTTTATACCCTGAAATGCGGCAAATTTTTTGTGTCATAGCAATATATGACGTAGATAAATTCTCCCTGACTGGAAAACTCACGAGAAAATGAAACATACTGTAAAGTCTTTACTGGAATAAAAATCATAATTCATTTATTAAAGGCAATTACATTATTGTTCTAAAATTGTAACTCTCGTAATTACATTCTATTTACGATACCCAATCACTATAATAGGTATACAATAATCGATTAAACATGACATACAGTATGTATTATCAATTAAAATTCATTCATTGAAGTAAAAGCAAAAACCACTTTTTATACATGTCATTAATATAAACTCCGATTTCATAAATATAGAATACCTATAATGAGGGACATAAAATGAATTGAAAATATAGCATCGTCAATTTCAAAGCTTTGCCGTTACCCATTAATTATGCATACATTTTATGCTCATAAATAGCTGAGTTAACACATTACAAATTTTAATATCCCCAAAAAGTTATATTTTTACTAAAGCCATTGGAATATTTGTGGATTTTGTCGATTAATAAAGACTATTCAAAACAATTATAGTCTAATTACAAGATAAGATAATAATATATTTGCCGTAAGTACTGTGTACAAGGAAGTGCTTATAAATTGTGTTCCAAACACCTACGGCCGAAATGAATAATCAATCTAATCTAAAATCTTTGGATTTGGGGTTAACGATTTATCCATTTTTGTGTTACATGTGATCTTAACACTCAAACGGATGAACTCCAAATTATTAAATCTAAAGATTTTGGATTCTATTGATTATTAATTTCTGCCGTTAGTAAGTTACAAATGCAATTTTTTACTCTTTCAACATTATTTTTGTACATGTGTAAAGTTCAATAAATGTCGACTAAATGAGTGAATAAACATTATTAAGAGATTACGAATTATGTCTACTAGAATTAATATTATTCAATAGCAAGAGGTATGAATTAAACATGTAGCTCCGATCACGAATAGGGCTACCCCATCTCATCCCGTGGGTATTGTAGAAGGCCACTAAGAGAGTTTGGAACCCATTGCGTTCAATTTAGCCATTTGGGTTACCCGCAGGTGGTGGGTAAACCACCAACACTAGCATACTCAAGGAGGGTTGGTGTCAGGCAGGCGTCCAACTGTAAAATCCTTTTGCCAGTACCTTTGCAATATGACTACCTATTGCGCCGAACCCAAGTAACTAGTTGACGGCGCGGTTGGTGCAGTGGCTGATACAGTCGGCTGCTGCGCACCGGGTCGTGGGTTCGATTCCCGCACGGAACAAATATTTGTACGATCTGCAGATAGTTGTTCCGGGTCTGGGTGTATTGTATGTGGAATTTGTGTTTGTAAACGCACCTACGACACAGGAGAAATCCTAGTGTGGGGCAACGTAAAAAAAAAAAAAAAAAAACAAAAGAACTTGGGACCAGGGCAGGAAGAAGAAGTTGAGTAAGAGGTATTAATTAAACTGCGATTTATATCCATATAATTGTTGATGTACGTATCTAGAAACTTAAATAGTTTCTATTAGACAAATTCTTTAGCCATATAAAATGTTTTATTAAATAGCCACTTTCTTGTCCAGTAACTAAGCGTTTCAGTACCAATTTTTTTATTTCCTTTGTACCTTGTTACGATTATGTATACATATATTTATCCACACATACAATAGCAATTTTTTTGGACTATGGTTTTTCTTAAAACGCTTTTTACGTGCGACTATTCTATCAGGATCTTTTGTACAACGTGAAAAATTGCTTGCTATCTATACATCTATACAAATAAATAAAATTGAAGTGTCTGTTTGTAATGTCAAAATAACAGCTTTTTACTAAATGCATATGAAAGTATATACGATACCTACAACAAAACATCAATTTTTAAATTTTTTGTCTGTCTGTCTGTCTGTTTGTTCCGGGTAATCTCCGAAACAGCTGGGCCGATTTTGACGGGACTTTCACTGGCAGATAGCTGATGTTATAAGGAATAACTTAGGCTACTTTTATTTTAGAAAAATAATTAGGGTTCCGCGCAAAAAAAAAAACTCTTGAAATCCAATATATATATTCCATGTCAAGTTATACACTTCTGTCGATGTAATCTAAATTTCTTTTAAATTAAACGCAGGTGAAACCGCGGGTCCCAGCTAGTTAGACATAAATTAGAACATGGTCTTACAATTTTTGTCGCTGTTTTACAGAATTCTTAACTTTCTGAACAATGGTGGTATTTTGTGCTTGAAGAGCTCTATACCCGTCTGTAAAGTTACCCCATAAGATAACAAAGACTCAACGTTGCCGTGTCGCACGGATAATACCGTATTTTATGAAATGGTATTTCTTAGAGTTTAGTAACTACAAATATATTTAAAAAAATTCAGACCTTTTCTACGTGGCAATCCCAAATAAAACTGGAACCTGAATGAAATATTAATACATTACCGAAGTTTGAGTCTCCTCGACGTGAGAAACGAACCTGTCAACTTGAATTACAAAGCGGACAAACCTACATCAAAACGTAATTAGGTCAGCTGCAGTAGACGCAAGCATCGAAATAGTCAAATCAAAGCAAGTGAGCTGTGCTGATCTTGCTCCTACTCTGAAACGGCAGAATAACTTAATAATCACACATGTAATATAATTAAAATTTTACCTAAAGCATAAATTTCCGAGACAAAGCCATCATAACGTACCAACACTAATAAATACCTACGTATTAGTACAGGCACACCCGCTTCCCGAGTTCTTTACGAGTTGGAATACGTACGCTAATTGCTGATTAGATGTGGGAATTGGGGAAAAGTTGCCAGTTGAAGTATGCAAAATCTGGTACAGGGTACTGAGACTAGAATCCTCCAGCGGGTGATTGCACGCAACTGAGATATTGCTAGATGTAATGCTTGGCGATACTAAGTTAGTGGGACAAATTTAATGTTTTGCGTTGTAAGACACTCTGCAACTGTTACGGAAATATTTGTGCCTTTATGTATAAAAGGATGACAGTCCTTTGCCAGTGTTTTAGGCAACTTGTACATAACATATTTTCTGCTACATAGGCAGGTCTTCATGTAAAAGCGAATACCCCTTGGTTCTTCGGAGCATACCAAACGATCCCCGGGAAGACGATGGCGCACATGTACTCACGTGCCGCCCTGTGCGCAGTACAGCGCACAGCGAGGCTTGGGTGGTTCCTTCAATCCGAGAAAAGCCTGGGGGTGATGTTTTTATAGTCGACTTACCTTTTTTTTTTTTTTTTTTTTTTTTATTGATCCGGTGGAAATACCTCATGTACTTCCTTCGCCCCGGGAAAAGGCGAAGGGGCATGCCGGACTCCTACCGGCTAAAACCACCGGAGTGATCATCGTCGGCACCGAAGGGAGGCTCCAGGAACTCGAAAGATCTCCATCTAGAGCCACCCATTGGTGCCACGCCTTTAGGCACGTCTCGGAGGGGATGACTGTAAAGTGGTCATCCCCTCTAGTGGAGGGAAGGCGACTGTAAAGAGGCCACCCCCCCAGGCATCTCTCGAGGGGATTGTAAAAGATTCCCCCGAGGCCTCACTATGCGCTGAGCTGCGCACACAGCGGTACGTGACCACATGCGCACCGCTGTCTTCCCGGGGGTCGCTCGGTATGAGCACGCATATTTCCCAATAAGCGCGCTCGCGACCCCCAAGGCCCCCCGCCATATAAAGTCGACAGGGGGCTCAGGCGTATTGGACACGGGCGCCGCGGCGGTTGTTACCCCGGCCCCGTGTCCTCCTCCTCCGAGCGGGATCGGCCCTCTCCCGATCCCGCTCTGCGACCTCCTTCTGGAGCATTACGCTCTCACAGAAGGAGACCACAGCACTCCAATTTTCATGCTCTGCCAGCATAGCCGACACTACTGCTGGCAAAGAGAGATCTTGCCCGATCCGATCGACCAGGATCCGCCGCTCGGCAGTCCACGCAGGGCACTCTCCGAGCGTGTGCTGTGCGGTATCCTGTTCGTCTCCACAGTGGTGGCACTGTGCCGTGACCTCGCGTCCTATCCTGTGCAAGTACGCACCGAAACAACCGTGTCCGGTGAATACCTGCGTCAAGCGGAATGTGACGCGCTCGCTCCTTTGGAGCCAGGCTCCGAAGAGCGGCAAGACAGCCTCGACGACGCGCTTTTGCGCGTACTGTGGCAGCATAAGCCGCTCGCGCCATAGCTCGAGGGCACGCCGCCGAGCCTGCTGCCTCAAACGTTCGAGCGCCCCTGAAGGCACGCCTTCCCCGCTCTGGCGGAGGGAGCGTGTTTGGTGATACACCCACGCATCCATCTCCGCCAAGATATCAAAAGGCGGAAAGCGTGCCATCAGAGTTGCCGCCTCAAAGGACACCGTTCGGTATCCTCGTGCGATCCGTATAGCCGCTCTACGCTGCAGACCGTGGATCTTGGTTCTGCAGCGCTGGACGCCTGAAAGTCGAGATGACCAAACAGGCGCCCCGTAGAGGGCCACGGACCGCACGACTCCCCCGTAGGGGCGGCGAACTTCTTCCCTCGGTCCCCCGAGATTGGGTAGCAGCCCGTGCAAGGCACCCACTATCCTTTCGACCCGGGGGACAAGACGCTCGAAGTGCTCTTCGAAGCCCCAACGACTGTCCAAGGTGAGCCCCAGGTACTTCATGTACCGGCCCACCCTGATTTGCGCGTCACCAACGCGTATCCACGAACTGGGAGGCTCCCTGCTCCGCGGCAGTTTGTGGAACCATAGCGCCTCGGTTTTGTGAGGCGCTATTCGCAAACCCAGAGCGTGGATTTTGGCCACGACAATTGCCACCGCTTGCTCGGCAAGCCGGATGGTTCCCTCGAAGGACTCCCCGCTGGTCAACACAAGAGTGTCATCAGCGTAGCAGACTAAGCTGACGCCAGCGGGGAGAACGACACGCAGGACCGCATCGTAAGCGAGATTCCATAAGAGGGGACCGAGAACTGACCCCTGTGGAACCCCGCACGTGATCTCCCTCCACTTTACGCTACCGTCCCTGCCCACGTAGCGAACATGCCTGTCGCGCAGATATGCCCCGATGATACCCTGCAGATAGGGGGGGCACCGATGGTGGACTAGTGCCCCCCTAATTGCACCCCACGGGATAGAATTAAAGGCGTTGACTATGTCAAGACTGACAGCCAACGCCACCCCACCCCGTCGGGACACTGCCTGTTCCGACAGCGAGCGGACGCGATGAATCGCGTCGATAGTGGAGCGCCGCTGCCGGAAGCCATACTGGCTGTCGGCCAGGTCGGGGCCAACTCGCGACAAGTGCTCAACGAGTCTTCGGGCAATTATTCTTTCGAATAGCTTTGAAGCCTCGTCGAGCAGGCAAATGGGACGGTACGCAGAGGGAGAATCCGCGGCCCTTCCTTCCTTCTTCAAGAGAACCAATCCGGCTTCCTTCCAGCCGGACGGGAACACGCTGCGACGGAGGCAGCTGGTGAACAGCTGTCTCAAGCGGTCCCCAAGAGACTGCAATGCATACACCCACGCACGACCCGGAATGCCATCCGGGCCGGGTGCGGTGTTGCGAGCCTTCAGGCGGCCAACGGCTCGGTCCAACTCTCCTTCTGAAACCGCCAATTCCTCATCCCATTCTAAGGCAATCGGCGGTACAGAAGGACCGGGATAGTCCCGGACCGCTGGAAAGAGCGTAGAGAGCACTCCCTCCAGCAAATCCGGGGCCATTGTTTCGGTCACCGGGGGGACCCACGGGCGCAACTTGCCCACCACCATACGGTAGGGTCTCCCCCACGGATCCCTGTCCAGTCCTTCCAAGAGCTCTCTCCAGGACCGAGCCTTCGCCTCGCGAATGGCGCTTTGGAGCGTCATAGTGGCCGCCCGGTAGGTCCGATACGCCTCGGCAGTCTCTCCGGCTGTAGCACTTCGCCGGCGCCGACTTCTTGTGTACTGGCGGCGGGATACCAGGCAGACCGTGCGTAGTCGCGCGATCTCCTCCGACCACCAGTACACCGCCGTACGCCGGGAGCGCCTGGCTCGGGGCATAGATGCGTCGCAAATCGACGTCATCGCCTCTCGAAACCAGGACGCTTCCTCTTCTGGATCGGGCAAGATCTCTTGGTTGACCTCTGACCACGCCATGACGTTGGCAGCTGCGATGAGCATCTCTCGGTCGAGCTGTGTGAGGGCCCAACGCCGTGACGGTGGGCTAGGACCTGGACGGCTCGGGCCGGGAGGGTGGAGGGCCACATCGAATACTATGTGGCGGTGGTCTGACAACGTGACCACCTCCTCCGCCACCCTCCAGCCCGATACCATGCGGGCCACAGAAGGAGTCGCCCATGTCAGATCCACGACTGACTCCCCCTGCCACCGAACGCAGGTGCTGACGGACCCCCGATTCAACAATCGGAGGTCAAGTGACGCCGCCCAGTCTTGCAAAGTCCTCCCCCTCGGCCCATCCCGGTGGTTGCCCCAAGCTCTGGAATGAGCGTTGAAGTCCCCCAGGACGAGCACTGGACGGGGTGAGCATTTACAGCGAATGCTGCGCGCCACCCCGTCCAAGTATCTCTCGTAATCGGCGAGAGACACATTGGGGGAGACGTAGCAGCCCACTACTGCCAGAGGTCCCCACTCTACCGCAACAAATCCCTGCCCCCTATCTAACAGGGAGCAGGGCGGCCCTCCGTTCACCGCAGCCCAATGAATGGCGACGGAGTCCTCGGTGTCCCTGAACCAGCGAGGATGATAGTCGACTTACCTAGCTACCCTATACCAGAGGGGACGACCGCTTACAGTCATCGAGCCAGTCTCCGAGATGTGCCTAAAAGCGTGACATAATGGGCGGCTCTAGTGTGGTTTTACTAAGACCTAAAGCCCTCTTCGTTGCTGAATTTGATTGCTCCAGTGGTTTTAGCCTGTAGGAGTCCGGCTTGCCCCTTCACCCTTCCCCGGGGCGATGGAAGCTCATGATGAATTTCCACCGGGGTCATTTATTTATATTTTTTAAATGGTGCCTTGGAGAGTTCCGCGATGTTCTACCTGGATTGGAGGGCACAGTTGTGTTATAAGCATACGGGAGGATGCTGCTGCCCATATGGCACCAACCCTTAGTCACATTTTACAACACCCATGAGTGGAGCAGGGGTGGTCATTCTTTGCCGAAACCTACACAGAACTGCCAAAAGGGCAAAGAAAATTTACTTGTTTCTACACGAACGTTGGCTCACGCGATACATTTACTCTGAGTGTTGGATATTTTCACGTCTTTCTACTTACCTTTAGAGCATGTGATAAATGGTGTTCTGTCAAAATGTTGTATGCGTACATCTCACTCGTACATTTCTTCCCGTGGGTAATTTAAGGAATGTATGAGATGAACATGACAACAGTATCCTGTCCTGCTTAATAATTATGTATGTAACAACTTTGCAATGCATAGCAAGTTTACAAGAAAAATTATATAATATTACAATTTACTATTAATCTATATACTCGTAGAAGTAAGAAACACAGGTACATACCTAAACGAAGCTTATAATGTATTGTACGCAATTATGGAAAAAGTAATAGACGGACGAGATAAATAAAATTAAGTACTATATTATAAGGAAAACATTATTTTTTTATTGATGTCCTGTGGAAATTCTGCATGGAACTTCCTTCACCCCGGGGAAGGGCGAAGGGGGACTCCTACCGGCTAAAACCACTGGAGCGGTCATCTTCGGCACCGAAGGGGGGCTCCAGGTCGTAGTAAGATCACACTAGAGCCGCCCATTGGTGCCACGACTTTAGGCACATCTCGGAAGGGATGACTGTAAAACGGTCACCCCCTCTAGCGGAGGGAAGGCGACTGTAAAAAGGTCGCCCCCCCAGGCACTTCTCGGGGAGGATTGTAAAGGACTCGCTTTGCGCTGTGCTGCGCACACGGTGGCACGTGACCACGTGCGCGCCACCCTCTACCCGGGGGTCGCTCGGTGTGAGCACGCAGACTCCCCAATCTGCGCACCCGTGACCCCCGAGGCCCCCCACCATGAAGTGATGGCAGGGGGCTTTATAAGGAAACCTAGTACTGAAAATCAAAATAAACGTCATTCGAAATAAAAATATATGAAAATCGTGGAGAGTTTCGTATCTTTTTAACTTTGTTCCTATCCAATACTAAAATGCATAATACTGCAAAAAGCATAACAGAACAAACAAACCCGTGAACTAAGCCAATATATGCAACATACGTACTAATTTATTCGAGCAATTAGCAGTACAATGTATTTTTCTCCCCAGAGTTTGCTCCGTCCTACAAAATATACATTGTGTAAGATTTTACAGTACGCTCGTACATTATAAATTGGATCTTCCGTGCCGTCCTCCTCTGGGAACGACAGCAACGAAAGCTATGTAAGCGACTATTATTTTGAAGATATGCGATTCCTGGTTCTAGAAATGTTTTGATAACGCTATGAGTTATGTACAGTAAGCGTGTGTGCGTATACAACTTATTTGACGTAACAACCTCGAAGACAAAAAGACCGAGAAATAATGAATATGCAGGGTGTCCAGTAAATAGCACGACATACTGCAGGGGGTGAGAGCTTGGGACCTACCAAAAAAAACACAATATATGTTGAGCAAAATCTTACGGATTTACACAGTTTTATAATCAATCAATTAGTACAAAATTTTCTGAAATATCGAAAAATCTCTACCTTTACACAGATTTTTAAGCATCTCGTAATGAAAACTGTGTGTGATGTCCTTTTCTAGTTTTTTTTACCTCAAATTGTTTGTGAATAGTTACTTTACTCATTAATAAGTCTTAATTCTATTAAAAACTAAAATGTTTTCAAGAAAGACAATTTTTATTTAAATTTTTTACAGTACAATTTTCTTATAGTAAATCCGTAAGATTTTGCTGAACATATATTGTGTTTTTTTGGTAGGTATTGACCCAAGCTCTCACCCCCTGCAGTATGTCGTGCTATTTACTGGACACCCTGTATAATATCATTGCCGAGAAATTATTTTAGGAGTTAATGTGCTAGCAAATGGACCTGCATTGCGTCAAAAATTATGTGGCAGAGTTTGTCATATTCAGGAACGAGTCATGGGATTTATATTTTTAGTCAAATTCGTAGTCGTAATGTCTAAAAAGAATACATGTAGTTTCGTAAAATATTTCCATTTTAGCAGACAGGATTGTAGTTTATTGGAAGAAATTGCTTTTGAATTCTCGGTATAAATATTTCGTCCATATTTCAACTGGGTTTCAAAAACACTGTGGTTTCATAACGGTGATATTTTATTATCTGAGACAACATAAATTAATATACACGGTTAGTGCAGTGGCTGATACAGTCCGCTGCTGCGCACCGGGTCGTGGGTTCGATTCCCGCACGGAACAAATGTTTATACGATCTACAGGTAGTTGTTCCGCGTCTGGGTGTATTATGTGTGGAATTTGTGTTTGTAAACGCACCCACAACACAGGAGAAATCCTGGTGTGTAGTGTGTAACGTAAAAAATAATAACTAAATTAAGTCGAAGAGTGAAGTACCGACCTAGTACCACTACCAGAGCTAAGACCAGACTCCTGAAGTAACTAACTTGCTTAATTGAGCTTGGAGCTGTCGTCAAAGTTCTTCGTTATAATATTGAATGCTTTGTGTTCTGTGATTAAAACTTCCATTTCTGTAATTTGTAGCCAATGTTACTGATTACCAATTCGTTTCTTGGTACGGTAATAATATATATTTCAGTAAAGTTAACATCATATGAGCTAGCCCTGGCTTCCTTGTTGTTGTAGCTGAGGCCTCTGCCAAGAAAGCAAGTGATGCTCATAGTCCCACACTGAGTTACGCTTTTAAATGTGTAGGTTAAATGCACACAATTAATGTAAACTTACAAAGAGTAAGTAGGTAAGTAATTTATTTTACTCCTAGTGCTTTAACAAGCACTAGATATAATAAGGCGCTTTTAAACGGATTACATCGCGTATACTATTATATAGATGATGGTCTGTTTGTAAAAAAAGAAAAAAAAAGTTTTAAGTGTTTTATTATAATGAGTAATAATCGCGAAATTCTAAGGGTATGATTTAGAAACGAGTCTAAGTGTGAACTTACGCTTCCATCTGTCAAACTTATGAGCGTAAGTAGTGCATTTTGACAGATGGAAGCGTAAGTTCACGCTTAGACTCGTTTCTGAATCTCACCCTAAGACACTACTATGCACTCGATATGTTCAATAGCACCTGGCAGAAGTTTAAGCGAATAACTAAGACTGTATCCTTCCAAAAAATTAAGACAGATTTACGTAAAAGCTCATCGAAAGGAGTTTTGTTCTACAATTTGGTTTGCTCTCATAAAAACAAACGAAAGTGACTGCCTACGTTATTTATGCCTGAGATTTCGTGCTCGCGAAAGTTAAGTCGATATCTCGTAATGATATCATGGTACACAAGCATATCACGCTTTACGTCTGTGTTGTAGCCAGCGAAGGCAATTTGTTAAACAGCCGCCCGTGTACTGATTCTTGTGAATGATAGATAACATTATATATAGATATTAAGAATATGTTATATGTTACATGTTTATTGCCGTGTGGTGCCGGCTACGAATAGCACCAACCCATCTCATCCCGTGGGTGTTAAAGGCGACTATGGGATTAGCCGGAGAATGGGCAGCAGCGTTCATCGAGTACATTAACAACTGAACTGCGAACGCCAACCCGTTTTCCAAGCGTGGCGATTATGGCAAAACCCCCGTCACACAACACACCTTGACCGGTCGTGGTGGCGATCTTTGGGTAGGCCTGTGTCCAGCAGAGGACTTTTTTCGGCTTGAATTATGAAATGATAATTTTACAAGTTGAGATAGATTTTAGTTATATGCAGATTTATCATAACTTATCAGCCGGCAAACCTATACTGCCGATTATAAAGGGTATTATTCGTTCGTTCGGCCTACTGGGGGCGGACTTGGGGCAATCCGTCGCCTGATCAGAGACAGGCCTGAGACGGCGGTGCTTGTGTTTAACACGCGCTTTTTTAAAGGATTGCGCAGCCATCAAGGCCCCATAGAAGACTAGATGTTGGGCCACTTGGAGCCTGAGCGCGAGCGAATCCCGTGCTTCCAGCAGATAAGGTAACCGGGTTTAACACTGTTATAGTTCTAATAGGTAAGGTACATGCCTCCGCCTTCGCTAGATCGGAAGACATCCGTAAGGATTTCCACGATAAAAAAAGGGGTAGAACTTTTGTTGCTTTTTATACTCACGAGTGGTTCTCCACTCCTACACACTCTTCTACAAAAGGAATCTGTAAATTTCTGTGTTTAGCTATTTTTTGTGGGAAACCGACGGGCCAAATTAATTCTATATTTATGATATAAATTATTTGCTTATGTTTAATGTAATAACTGCAATTTGCATTATAATATTTTCTTAATCTTTTGACATTATTAAATTAATTATTCATAAAATTGTAAATGTCTGAGCATCATGTAGCCATTATTGTTATATATTTAGTACCTATACTTTGCCTTTTGTCTGGTAGTATTAGTCTGTCATGCTCACTAAAATGTCTTGCTGGCGGTGGCGTTATGTATCGGGTCGTTCGGTTCCCTACAATATTGTTGAGCTAAGCGATGCTGATGCATGCATCATGCTCGTGAACGGGAGCCTTCTGTTGGGACTGGTCAGTCGTTAACTGCCATGGCAAATAATAATTATAGTACAGTAGTGTGTTTTTTATACACTACATAATGCTCGTTATATATTTTACCATAATTTGAATCAATCAACATTGTAATTTCAATTATTTTAAAAGAGTATCCTTGGAGTTTCTTGCCGGCTCTTCTCCACGAGATCAACTATTTGGAACCGTGCAAATTAGATTCTGACGTTTCATAAGTGCCAATATTTGGTTTATTTCAAATAAAAATATTTGACTTTGACTTTGGCCATGCATATTTATATTTTGAAGAAGAACGAGCATGGCAAAGCCACCACTGCTGCATAGCTCAGTCCAGCGTGACCCTGGTATTGTAGATAAGTACTTGTACTTACTTTAGGGGTACCGGTTTTGCGGATTAATGTGAAAGTCGTGACCCCGGCGCTATATGGGCGCTATGTGGGCGCAGAACACCGTGGGATCTTTGCTGGTAAGAGTATATGACTCCCCTCTCCCTCTCCTAGGGCGGAGGAAGTCTACGAGCACACCACAGTACAAAAAGCGGTACCGGTTGTATCTTGTAATTGCCAGACTCGATTCGGTTACATTTAGTGTTTGAGTTCATATTGAAAAAACTTATATTCATGTAAACCATTTAAAGGCACTGAATAGTTAGAATTTAAGTAGTTGCACGATTCCAAGTTCTTATTCATTTATTTATTTAAACTTTTATGTACATTAAGTATACATAAGGTGGACTTAATGCCATGAGGCATTCTCTACCAGTCAACCTTTGGGTTAAACAAAGCACTTCGAAAGAGGTATAAAAGCAAAGCTATAGATAATGTGAAAAAAGACTGAATTAAAAATAGGAATACATACATATACTAATATAAAAATAGATACGATACAATATTACATAATTATAAATAGTTAAATTGAATACCGACATAAAAATTTACTCTAATGACGAAGACAAAACTGATTAGGATTGTAACAATTTAAGGAAGTATTGGCGCACTTTACGTTTAAACGCGAATTTATTTGGAGCTTTCTTTATATCAAGAGAAAGCGCATTCCAGACTTTTATTGTTGAAACAGCGAAGGATTTGGACATAAACCCTGTATGGTGGGAAATTTTCAGAAGCCGAAGTTTTCGAAGGACATGACAGTGGGAGCCACCCAAAAGTTAAAAGAAAATTTTAAGATAATTAGGAGCACAAGGATCGTTTATAATAGTGAAAAGCATACAGAGTGATTTAACGGCTCTCCTCTGACGGACAGATAGCCATTTAAGCTTAGATCGGTAGAAAGAAATGTGGTCGTACCTACGCAATCCGAATATGTAACGAATACCGTTGTTGAGAAGTCGATCTAATTTGTTAAGAAGTTCTTGGGATAGATCAGAGTAACAAACATCCGCAGAATCAATTACAGGAAGCACAAGGGACTGGACTAGAAGTGTTTTTGTGTTGGATGAAAGGCAATTTTTGAATCTATAGATAATCTATCTCTTATTGAGAAGAGCCGACTTGAAATTCTATAACAATGTTGTTAATGCAGTTGATTAATGTAGCTTCCGTGTCCTGTACGGATTAAGGATATAGCACCACTCCATTTCCTGCCGTAGATGTCGTAATAGGAGACTAGCAGTAGCGTCCCTTCTGTGGAACAATAGCCATACTGCGGTCTGCCAACTCTGCTAAGCGTGGCAATTACTGGCAAATTCCCCTGAAAATGACGACACAATTATGGAAAATTTTGGGGAAGGTCATACCGTCATATGTCTTTGTTCAGCCGTGGACTTACTTTCGCTGGTATAATGATGATGATAAATGTATCTATTTCATCAAAAACCAATTAATCTAATCTATAAATTTTTGATAGAACTAATCAAAATTCACGCACCAAAATTAATCATCGCTATACTGCTAAGCGTTTATAATGACGTAGAAGTCCAAGCAATAATCAAGAATATCAGAGTGCAGTAGATACTAGATAACTAACTTACCTCTAATAACTCAACTTGTGCCGAACTATATTCGGGGGGGCTATCGCGCAGATGTTAACAAACTTTAGTCATTACGTCCACTAATTACTGTACTGACAATCTAGATCACTATCTATTTCTACACGTATATTATAAAGAAACTGTGTGTACTCAGGACAATTTGCTTGTTTAAAATTGATAACTAAGTACTTAATATATACAAAATGTATAGGTAAAATAAAGTCATCATTTTGGCCGAATGGAGTCCACTGCTGGACACAGGCCTCCCCAAAGATCGCCACAACGACCAATATGAGTGTGCTGTGTACCCATTGGGGGGGTTTGCCATAATCGCCACGCTTGGTAGGCGGGTTGGCGATCGCAGTTGAGTTGTTAATGTACTCGAAGGACGCTGCTGCCCATCCTCCGGTTAATCCCTTAGACGACTTTTACGACACCCACGGAATGAAATGGGGTGGTGGCATTCTGAGCCGGCACCACACGGCTAATAAAGGATTAACATGTTTATTGAACTATAAAATAAAATATGTTTGTTTCTTTGAATGGTTTATTTTTTATTTTTGCGACAGCTTGACTAACAAGACTGGCAGATAGAGCTCATATCATCCCCCAATAAAGATTGGGCATGTCTTTTCCATAAAACCTAGATGGAGCTGAGGCGGCACAACTTATACCATTTGAGATAATACATTGTAATGGATTAGCTTACGTCTTTGCATACATCTATTAGAGTAACAAAAATACCTGAAATCGCATAATGCTCCCACAAGGTTATGTGTATGGTACGCCAGCGTGTTTTGCCTTTCAAAGACGCAACAATTTCAAGCCGCATATATTATGTATAATGGATTTTAACGCTAACTCTTCCGCACCTAAATATAAAGAGTAGCAGCGGTACATCTACAGGGAGATACTATACCCAAGACAGGGATAAGCGTGTTGAAAACGTTGAGCGTGATTAAATATTCAAGTGTACACGTTGGTTTTCAAATAAATTACATAAGCTTGTAGTGTTGTAAATAAGTCTGTTTTATTTAAACGTTGGACACTAGGATTTCTCCTGTGTCGTGGGTGCGTTTACAGACATGAATTCCACATACAATACACCCAGACCAGGAACAACTACCTACGGATCATATAAATATTTGTTCTGTGCGAGAATGGAACCCACGACCCGGAGCGCAGCAGTCGACTATATCAGCCACTGCACCAACCGAGCCGTAAAAGCCGCGGTTTGAAGCCGTTTGTCTTTATACCAAGGCACAGCTTATTTCTTCAAAAAATCTCTTCTAGCAGACCTGCGAGAGGAGAGTCTGAAGAAAAGGTATGTAGAGGTAATACAATACATATAATTATTCACACATCAGTATAGAATAATATACGTTGCTTACCCTCATCGATATTTTACCTGTGTGAGCGCCTCACATCGGATAATTTTCAAGGCAATCTGAACTCTATTTGTCAAAAAAAGAAATTGCTTCGTAGAGAGCTATTTCATTTTCATGTATAATGCTCTTTTAAATGTCCTGCTGATTGTGGGTTTGTGCATAGGATTGCTGGGTTTCCCTACAATATGGTTGAGCTGAGCGATGCTGATGATGCATCATACTCGTAAACAGGTATCTTTTGTTGGGACTGGTCAGCTTGATACTGCCATGACAGTATAATCAATTATTTAATTTAATATTGCAATCTGGCTTCTTTGAAGAAGAAAGGTCATTTCGAAAACAGTATTGTTACGCCATCCGGTAAACAATATCGAAACGTGGCACCATCTGGTGTTTAGTAGCGATACTAAGGCATGTAGAAACTCATAGAGTGTTCTGGATAGTTCTTCATACCTAAATAAGGCACGTAGCGCCATCTGTTATCCAGTAAATGTACTACGGTATGTAGTAACTTCCAGAATGTTCGGCATTGTTCTATGTGGCGCCGTCTGGTGTCTAGTAGCAGTATCACATAGTCTGGAAAATTCTAGAAGCGAACATTATGGAGCTTTCTAAAAGGATCAGGCGGCCCATATATATAGCGGCTGCGAAGGCAGACAGTTTAGCTGGCTGGAGGCCTCTTTTCGCTTCGCCAGAAACGACCGGTTAAGCAACCACACTTCCCAAAACCGAGCAATTATCCTGTAAGTCTTATATGTGACATTAATTGTAATCAATAACAAATTGTGTGTAACGCGAAAATTGGTAAATTTAATTTATCCCGAAACTCGGCTCGTAACAGTATGTATTCACATTAGAAAAAAGTAGCCCTGGAGTGCCTTCGCATTGTTTCATATAGGAAACCTACATCTTGGAACATGGCAACTAAAATCTGACTATTCATAAGTGACTGTAAATGCAAATGCATGAACAAAAATGCATGGCCTACAAAAATCTTTTTGAAGCGAAGATTCTTTACGCATCAGTCGTCTCACATTTCGACAGACAACACGAATGATGCGACGTACCTCATTAGATAGGCAGCGCGTATTGTTGCTCATATGAGTAAGCAAGACGGAGTACAAGGGCGTGTACAGTATAATTTTGACGGCATGGTTGGTGCAGTGGCTGATACAGTCGGCTGCTGCGCTCCGGGTCGTGGGTTCGATTCCCGCACGGAACAAATATTTGTATGATCTGCAGGTAGTTCTTCCGGGTCTGGGTGTATTGTATGTGGAATTCATGTCTGTAAACGCACCCACGACACAGGAGAAATCCTAGAGAGGAGCAACGTTTTTATTTAAAGAATGTCTGTGAAGAACAAAAAAGTTTAGAATGAAAAATTTAATTTCTTACTTTCCTGGCTTTTCTTAATTTTCTCACTTTCCTTTCCATTGCCTACCATTTCCTTTTTATTATTGTAAACATTCTTATTCAAATTCGGTTACTTCTATTTTGATAGCTTCCATAAATTCGATTTTACATGCTATTTGTCAAAAGATTCACTTGTCTGTGTGGGTGTCCCACAACACTTCTTTCTTCCTAATAAACAGAAAACATAATGAAAACTTTATTTAATCTTAACCTTGTATCTGGAACACAGTAATGAGTTACAAATTTAATATAGAACCGCAGTCCTACGAAAAACCCAATCATGCACCACTGCGTCGTCTACGACCAGCAGTCCAATGAGGCGGTAAGGTAAGAGAAAAGTCGTGCGAAAATAAATACTATCCATCTAAAAGACCAATCATATATTTCTGGATCTGAATCATTGAGCCGAATCAAATATATCTAGTAGAAAATAGTATACCGATCTCGAAAGTTTTATTACCTATACAGGATACCAATCTGGAAACGATTGACTGAATCAACGAGAGTATAACTATTTAGGGAGATAAATATTCCCATAAAATCATTACAATATTATAAAGACAAAAGTTTTGTTCTGGGAATGGGAATAACGGTAGAAAGTATGTTTTTAGACGTACAAACATACGTACGTACAATATAACCCCTTCATTAATTGCTTATCGGAATAAATCTGCATATAGCTAGCATCCGTGTGGTGTCCGGATTAAGAATATAACACCACTCCATCTCATCCCATGGATGTCGTAAAAGGCGACTAAGGGACTCTAAGCCAGAGGGATGGGCAGCAGCGTCCCTTTTGTGGAACAGTAGTCATACTGCACTTTTTTATTGATCCGGTGGAAATACATCATGTACTTCCTCCGCCCCGGGAAAGGTCGAAGGGCCATGCTGGACTCCTACCGGCTAAAACCACCGGAGTGCACATCTTCGACACCGAAGGGACGCTCCAGGAACTCTAATAATCCCACCTGCCAAGTGTACTGAGACTGAGTACTGGAAATCTCTCCCCAAAATTACGACACACGGCATGTAATTGGTTGTTGTTAAAATCTATGAGGGAAGCCTTTTTTCTGCAGTAGACGTCCTTTGGCTGAAATGATGATGATATCAAGCGATGTTGCTGAACTTGAGATTCAGATCTTCGTCATTTATAATCATTTAATAACCATTAAAAACGAATACATCTTTTAGCTAGTCCACTTTGTCATTCTATTGAGAAGAGACCGAAAGTAAATTCAGAATTAACGTAACTTAAATATGTATACGAATATTAGATCTTTCTCTTATTAAAGTTGTGTCTTATTAAAGGTATGTCTGGCTTGGACTTTTGCGAGTAGTGCCTGTGCCAAAGCATTTTTGAGTTGATATCTCCTAGAAGATGGTAAATAATGAGCTCGTCTCATATCACATGGGATCAAAATACCGTACTTTCATTAGATATTTTACTTATTCTGTGGCTTTACTTTGTGGCGTGGGCACACGATAATATCTTTTGAGCAGTGGGTATAATTACTGAAATAATTCACGTTCAAAAACAGCTCGACTTAGAATATCTAAGTATTTAGTACGCTCGAAGCCAGAGAATATTAATTAGATTTGTTTACAGATATAAATATTATTCTCTACTTGGAAATACTACCCGCAACCTACACAAAGGTGATTGCTCTACCACTTCAAAAGACATAATTTTATTCAAGAGGATCCCTTGAACATAACAATATTATGAATATAAAAAATAACAACCATCTTGATAATCTGTTACGCAGTGATATTCGAAATATATATATTTGTAACTCTATCTAAATATTTCCCACACTTAACGTAGAACGTCAAAAAAAACAGCACACGAAGCTATATGCCCTATGCCCGCCTGTATATCGACTTGTCACTGCTTTCTAAATATTTGATGTTTTAAGGCCATCATAAAAAAAGGCAGATGCTTCTTTTTCTTTTTTTATTCTGGGTAAGTCCTCATGGACTTCCTCCGCCTTGGGAAGGGCGGAGGGGCATGCCGTCTCAAACCAGCTTAAAACCCCACGGTTTCCTTTTTCTTACCTGTAGCCGGGGGTGAGGTGCACGCTTTATCTGCATTAGACCGCGCTGCCGGCAGGTATCGGCTCGTCACTCTTTGACACCGGGCCCCTTCTCTGTGCGACCTGGCCGCACCTACCCTACAGAGAGGCGCGCGCGGAACACACGTGCCAGCATCTCGGGCCTGTTTCTGTTTGGGCGACGCGACAGACCGCTCCTAGTTCATCGCCCGCAAGCCGCTCCTCATGGTGGCCGGAGACCGTTCAGCGTCCTCCTCCAGCATCATCATCAACCTCAGATATTATCATGGAAGGTTAATTCTACTTACCTTTAAAAAAATTGGTTGGACTGACTTAAATATACAGTGTCCAAAGTTCCATGACTAGTGACACTTGCTAAGACGTACTTGATCATAAAAAACATACAAGTAGTTGTAGTCCTGCGTACCTGGTACACCTTAATAGCACCAACAACCTAGCCTAAAATGAAACACGTGCCCAGAATCCGTAAAGTTTATTACGGACTCATCTCTCAACTGTGTCGTAAAAGTAAGCCTTACTTAACTTCAACATAAAGTATCATCGAAATTTTATTTCGTTTTATTAAAGCACCAAAAGAATATGAGATTTCTCCACTTGTCATTTCAGTTGAAATAATAATAATAATCCTACAAAGAGCCTCTTTTTATTTCTGTACTTCAGAGATAAAGTAGTCACTCAAATTATTATACAGAACTTGATTTGAGAGAACTGATCCAATATGCCTTGGGCTGTAAGAGAAGCGATAGCACTTAATTTGCCTAAGATACGATAACTTGAAGCTCATAACATATTATTCCACATGACAGGCTGGTGACAACTCCGTGTACATATGTGAAAAAAAGCCAACAGAATCAACAGTTTTCTTCTCAATTACAGATTTAGCATCTACAAAACTGTATAGGCTAGTCTCTCTAGTGACTTATTTCTGTGTGAATAAGTTTTAATCCTTAACAAAACGCGAATGGCCCATTGTCTTTTGTTTCGAAATGAGAGACAAATGAATAACTGAACACAATTAATAATTGAAGGCTTTTCTTCAACAATACCGCAATGCCTCAAGGCGAAAAATCTTTAACCAGTGGGTGTTACCAGTCATGGCATACAGCACAGAGGCTCAAGGTCACTCAGCGAGCTATGGAGAGAGCTATGCTTGGTATATTGTATGTGGAATTCATGTCTGTAAACGCACCCACGACACAGGAGAAATCCCAGTGTGGGGCAACGTTTAAAAAAAAAAAAAACTACGTGATCGAATCAGAAATGAGGAGATCCGTAGAAAAACTAAATTTGCCGACTTAGCTGAAAGGATTAGTAAACTAAAGTGTGCTGGTAGAACTGATGGTCGTTAGGGTGAAAAGGTTCTCAAGTGGAGGACGCGCACTGGAAAGCGCAGCGTGGGCCTACCTCCAACGAGCTGGTCAGACGACCTGGTGAAGGTCGTTGGATGCTGACGGCATGTAACTGCTCGTTATGGAAATCTATGGGGGAGGCCTCTGTTCAACAGTGGACGTCCTTTGGCAGATATGATGATGATGGAAAACGTTTGGTTGGGACTTGGTCCGGTCCGCTTTACAGTCACCCTCACTGAGATGTCCCTATAGGCTGGGCATTGGCGGCTCTAGTGTGACAATACCAGGATCTGTAGCCTCGCTTAGGTGCCGATGATGACAGCCCCAGTTGTTTTAGCAGGTAGGAGCGCCCCTTCGTCTTTCCCCTAGGCGGAGGAAGTTTATGATGAATTTTCACTGAGACCAATAAAAAAAAGAAAAAAGAAAAAGGTCATATAGATATTTGATTTGTACGGGAATAAAAAAACCCGCTACCCCTTTCACCGAAAGCCAATCGCTTAGCCACTGCGCACAATATTTCATGTTAGGTAACTATATAAGGACATGTTACTAGGTACCGTAATACTTCATAAATAGGCACGATTCCCAAATATATATATATATATAAGATAAGACTAGCTCATCCGCACGCCTCATTAGGCAGTACACCGGGTTCTTTTTATTTTAATTGAAGTAAGAAAAAGTAAAGAAAACCGTTTATTCAACACAAGGCAGGACACATTTATAGGCCGCATGTATAACCAACAGTGCGTTGACGAGAGCTAGATTAGAGATAGAATAAGATAGATATTCCTTCTGGGTGCGTGTACTATTCTGGAAAATGAATTTGTGACAGTGATTTTCATTCGGCACCGGTCGGTCGTCAAAGAGATTTAGCTGCGGGTTACAGCGTAATTTGAATACATCGTTTGTAAATTCATTATCATCCTCCGAGTCTTCAACTTGAGGTTCTAGTTTTAACTGCTATATCAATCTTATTGTGAGGCAAAATATTATCATTGTACATGTCGCTGGCTCGCTGGCTCGCTATTACAATGTTTTATAAAATTCAGAAATTGGTTTTCATTCATAAAAATCAATTAATCTTCATTCATTATTATAATGGTAGCTGATACCGTCTTCCAGTAAAATAACTTTTGCGAAATTGTGGCAAACTATGCATAGGACATAACTCAATAACTGGTAAAATTATGATTTAGAACTTTATAATAAGGAACCAGCGATATGTCTGTATATATCGCACACACTGGCTTGCATTATCTTCACATAAGTCTTTTCATAATTCTATTGTAATTACTGTAATAAAATCACATATTTATTAAAAGAGTATCCATGGAGTTTTTTTTGCTCTTGCGGCTGAAGAGCCACAGGACCAAATACTCCAAGTATTTACCGTTTAACTATTTAAATTCAGACAATTCATAAGTGTCTGCAAATGGCATACTATGTTTACATTAATAGAAATATTTGAATTTGATTTTGATTTTGAATCTAACCAGATTCGATTGAGACGGGGTAACCAGGTTTTGTGTTTGTTTGATAAATTTGATTTTTGACATACCGTGTAGCTCGGGTCACGAATAGGGCTATCCCATCTCCTCCTGTGTGTGTCGAAGAAAGCGACTAAGCTTGTTTGGAACCTAGTGCGTACCATTAAGCAGTTTGGGTTGTCCACAGGTGGCGTGTAACATTGGGTGCTCAAAAATTACCAAAACAGTAACATATTATTTTCGAGAAAATTAACTTTTCTATTTCATAAAAGGCCTGAGTGTAACCTCTCCCCATAGTTTTCGGTACTTTATCACTTACAACCTGTATATGATCATTGTAAGATCGATTGATACTTTGCACAGTTGCACCTGCGGGATAGTGGACAACTAGACAAAATGATTAATTGAAAGAGGCAATATTCGGCATTGCATTTGCCAAACATTAGCTGATTATAAATAAAATATCAATGTTACTAGTTACAACAAATTATTTCTACAAATAACATTTCAAAAGGCATATGCAATTCAATATTTATCTAAATAAAATATGGTATAAAAGATACCCCAATACATTAAAAATCATTGAAGTTAGTACGCTTTTCTCGATAACTTTATGTAACGCACTGTTATCTACTAAAGAGATTTAAATTGAATTTGACAGTACCTACCGAATAAACTAACTTCCAAAGATCAATCAAAGGATCCAACTTTTTGTTAATGGTTGACTTTTACAAGATTCGTTCGTAGTTTGAGAATTCCCATAAAAACGTCTTGTTATTATGATCTAAACGTAATATTTGATTAAATTATTTACACACACATACACATTAGCCCGTAAACGTGCACTGTTAAATATAGGCCTCCAAATGTTCATTACTAAACTAGTGGTCATAAAGGAACACCATAATCACCATGATAGGTAGGCGGATTTAGTAGATTGGGGAATCTGCGTGGCCACACCAAGCGACCCACGAGAAGACGGTGGCGCGCATGTGGTCACGCGCTGCCGTGTTCGCAAAGCACAGCGCACAGGGACGCTTTGGGGGATCGTTTACAATCCCCCCGGGGGGGTGACCGCTTTACAGTCACCTTCTCAGAGATGTGCCTATAGGTGTGCACCAGTAGGCGGCTCTAGTGTGATCATACGAGGACCTGGAGCCCCGTTTAGCTGCGAAGATGACCACCCTAGTGGTTTTAGCCGGTAGGAGAATTTCCACAGGGCCCAATAAAAAAAGGCAGGCGAAGTAATCGCAGTATGTTGTTGTTAGCGGGAGGAAGCTGCTTTCCATCCTTTTGATATCAACCCTTAGTCGCCTTTTACGACACCCATGGGTGGAGAGGATGGTCTATTCTTTGTCAAAAAACACACGGAACTCGGAATCAAATTAATTATTTTACTATAAACAAGTACAAGTACATATTTTCGACTGCGTTTAATCATTTTAACTCTTAATACCACGAAGTAACCATTACAACACTAGTTAATTACTTTCGAAACTCAATCCTGGGTTACAAACTAGATCCCTAAGTAAAAAGTTCACAAAGGATTTGTCCAAAATAAGTAGGTAAGTAAAGGATTGGGCCTTTTAAGATAAAGATAGACTAAAGCTACTGATTCGCGTTTATTGCATGGAAAAAGTAAAAATAGTTTTTAACATTGATGGCACGGTAGGCTCTTGGCTAAGCGATTGGTTTTCTGCGTTATGGGATCGCAGGTTTGATCCCAGCATTGTATAAATACTTTGTATAGTTAG
Source organism: Diloba caeruleocephala (assembly GCA_947459985.1). NCBI lineage: Eukaryota > Metazoa > Arthropoda > Insecta > Lepidoptera > Noctuidae > Diloba > Diloba caeruleocephala. Next base: position 7,480,631 of record OX381617.1, on the reverse strand, counting down.
TTCAATCCACGAAGACGCACCCACTCTTTGTCAAAATCACTGCAGTGCGAGTGTACACTATAAATTGCAATGAGTTAGTTTTACCACCACGCCCTAGTTGGAGTTGTGTGCATACACACACTATTATAATATTAACGAGTAAACGGGAACTGTGCCGTGTGGTGCCGGCTACGAATAGCACCAACCGATCTCATCCCGTGGTTGTCGTAAAAGGCGACTAAGGGATTAGCCGGAGGATGGGCAGCAGCGTCCTTCGAATACATTAACAACTCAACTGCGATCGCCAACCCGCCTGCCAAGCGTGGCGATTATGGCAAAACCCCCAATGAGCACACAACATACCGATATCGGTCGTTGTGATGATCTTTGAGGGAGGCCTGTGTCAAGCAGTGGACTTTATTCGGCCGAAATGATGATGATGAAACGGGAACAAAGGTTACCAAAGATACCTATAACAAAAAAAAATGTGGCGCTCGTTTTCGCGAATTGAAGCACTATCTGTATAGCTGATACAGATCGGCTGTACATATAGTGCTATTAGAAGATAGCATATTCATGTAGTTATTCCGGGTCTGAGTACGCGTGTAGCAATAGGTCCACGATGCAGGAGAAAGAAATTATGACAACAATGATAAAGTAAAATCTTCATCATAATTATCATCGTCATTTCAGCAAAGTTCATCCACAGCTGGACAAGGGCCTCTCCCAAAGAACGAACACCGGCCTGTCTGGGTTTGTATTGTATGTTCATTGCAGGGTTGTGCCATAATCGCACGCTTTGCAGGCAGGTTGGCGATCGCAGTTGAGTTGGAAACGTCCTCGAATGCCGCTGCTGTCTATCCTTCGGCTAATTCTATAGTCGCCTTTTAATACACCCACGGTATAGGATGGCGTGGTGTGTTAGTTGGTTTAACCGACACCACATGGCACACATACGCCACATATACTTTATGTTCATGGATAGAACACACTAAGGATCAAAAAGAAACATTTCAAATATGTACCTTATTTACACCCTGAGAAAACGCCTCATGTAGCCGTGCGCTGTGCTGCGCACACGGCAGCAGGTGGCCACGTGCGCGCCGACGTCTTCCCGAGGTTACCGCCTGGTCGGATAAATTCGGTCCTTACCTAATTTTTAAGAGCTGAGACCGGACTCCGTCTGGATTTCTTTACTGATTAGATTTTTATAGGTCAACAGGACGTGCGATCCGCGTATTTCGCGCTAACAAGTGATATCGTATGAGACAAGCGGGAATTTTATCATTTTTTTCAAACTTGACATCTCAATGCAAAGTTCGTTGTTTTAATTAGTATAGTTATACTGGCTGGGACCCACGGTTTCACCCGCTGGTTAAATTAAAAGAAATTGGATTATTTATAAATAATTTAGAGTACTTCGGCATAGACACTTGACATAGTGTTTCAAGTCTCTGCGTTTCGATTACTGTTAAATTGGTTGCCTATTCGCCAGCTCAGAAATATGAGAGCATTGACCACCCTGTTTTCTATATTATTCTCTCCTAATTCTCCTTCTTATTTATCTTCTCACTTCCAGGATCTTTGTTCCAACTACAAAAAATATCTTCGTTCTATTAATAATCGTCTTCTTCAATGTCCCAGTCATATCTCTGGCTTTATTCATTCTACCTTCTACGTCCAATCTGTTCTATTGTGTAATGCGCTCCCCCTTGAAATCAGGATGGCTAACAATTGGAACATCTTTAAAACTAAATTACGAAAATACTTTTTCAAAAAGATGTCAGCAGATTCACCTCAACTCTGATTTTATTTTTTCTATCTGTGTATATTTATTATATTATATGTATGGATGTGTTTATTTCGTATATATAAATACATGTTTATACATGTAATGTTTATTACTATATAATATTATATTATACAAATATATAAACGTATTATATATTTGTATAATATGTCTTCGCATCGATAAGGTCTTTCATATTTTGTTGGTGCATCTACCTTATTGTTCTCTGCATCACCCAAAGGTCGTCTGGCAGAAAATGCTCACGGCATTAAGACCGCCTTTGTACACGAGTGTACATTAAAGTATAAATAAATAGATTTTATGTATTGGATTTCACAGGTTTTAATTTTTTTGCGCGGATCTCTAAATTATTTTGCCTAAAAAAGTAGCGTATGTTATTCCTTATAACATCAGTTATCTGCCAGTACAAGTCTCGTAAAAATCGGTCCAGTCGTTTCGGAGATTAGTGGGAACAAACAGACAGACAGACCAACAGACCGACAAAAAAATCTAAAATAGTTTTTTTGCTGTAGGTACCGTATATACTTTCATATGCATTTAGTAGAAAGCTGTTATTTTGACATTACAAACATACATTTATAGTATATACACGTATAGCGTATAGATGATAAGCTCAGGACTGTAAGGGAGCTACTACTTAATTTAGAGTCAGAAAACTGGACCAGCGTAATACCACCCAATTGTACAACACTTAAGCCGACGTGCGTGTTGCTAATTAAATACAGAGAGTTTACTAACACAAAGATTGTTAGGTATGTAGAAACTTTTAATTGCCGAAAAAAAATTGCCGAGTTACGTAATCCATCGGTGTTACCAATCTAAAGGTGATCCGTTTTCCGTTTTGTTAGTATTATACGCTGATATAAACGAAAAAAATTAAAACTTACTAGTTTTTACTACTAATAATATTTGAATGTTTGAGGCTCCATTGCGCTCAAACGACTGAACTACTTCTAATGATCTTTTCATATATAGGCATAGATTCTCTCTTTCCTTTTCTTTTTTATAAAAAAGACGTTGCCCTACACTTGTCCTGTGTCGTGTGTACAGTTTACAGACATGAATCTCACATGTACAAACACCCAGACCCGAACGATCTATAGATCATAGAAATATTTGTTCCATGTGGAGATCGAACCCGCGACACGTAACACAGCAAGCAAATCGCTTAGCCACTGCGCCATCCATACCGTCGATGAAGTCGTGAATTAGAATAATACAGGATATTTTACTTATTATTTGCCGTTATGCTTGCCGTGTGGTGCCGGCTCAGAATACCACCATCCCATCTCCACCCGTGGGTGATGTGAAGGATGGGCAGCAGCGCCCTTCGAGTACATTAATAACTCAACTGCGATCGCCAACCCGTCTGCCAAGCTTGGCGATTATGGCCAAATCCCCCTATGACAGCACACAACACACCTTGTCCGGTCGTGGTGGCGATCTTTGGGGGAGGCATGTGTCCAGCAGAGGACTTCTTTCTGCCGAAATGATGATTTATTATTTAAAAAAGAACACATGCATTTCTACTAACTCTTTATTCATCATCATTTCGGCCGAATGAAGTCCACTGCTGGAGACAGGCCTCCCCCAAAGATGTTTGAGACAACCACCGATACGAATATGTTGTGGGCTCATTGGGGGGTTTATTCACGCCCAGCGAATATGCATTGTACCGTGTAATGTGTATACCGTTTTTGTATAGGAAAAACTTCTTCACATATAAAAACACACGCTTGGATGTCTTTGAAGCCCATTTTCTAAATTAAAAGTGGGTATATAGTAACCGAATACATCACAAACGGAATAGAAAAAAATACTAACGTAACTCACATACTGAATGGAACTGGCTGAGTGTAATAATGAAATGCCAATTTCGCTGTGTTTATTCTCCTTTGAAGAGATGTGAAAGGTAATATACATAGGAGCATATGATAGGTATTTATGTATAGACGCTATTGTATTCAAATGTGAATATCAGATATTGATTTTATGATAATACAAGGCTTTGGTGTTCTCTTCGCTGCAGTGTGATCCTTAACGGTTTAGTTGATACATTCTCGATCATCTAACATTTTAAGGGACTTGTAATCAATGGTGAGACCACTATGTACAATATAAGTATTTGTTGAAATCCCACATATTTAATATACCTATGCATATTTATTTGAAAAAAATCCCCATCTCTAGATTTTTCCTTGTATCGTGGGTACAGCTTACAGAAATAAATCCCACATGTACACCAGTTACACCAAGCAACTAGGCCATATAGATACGCCTGAAACCCCCTGCCGTCACTATAAGGCAGGGGCCTCTGGGTTCGCGGGTGCGTAGATTGGGGAATCTGCGTGCCCATGAGAAGACGGTGGCGTGCATGTGGTCACGCGCTGCCGTGTGCATAGCACAGCGCACAGGGATACTTCGGGGGATCCTTTACAATCCCCCTGGGGGGGTGACCGCTTTACAGTTACCCTCTCAGAGATGTGCCTATAGGTGTGGCAACAGTGGACGGCTCTAGTGTGATCATACAAGGACCTGGAGCCCCCTTTAGGTGCCGAAGATGACCGCTCCAGTGCTTTTAACCGGTAGGTGTCCGGTATTCCCCTTCGCGCTTACTGGGGGCGAAGGAAATTGATGTAGAATTTCCAATGGTCACCAATAAAAAAAAATAAAAAAAAAGATAAATTAAAAGAACAGACATTTGATTTGTACGGCAATCAAACCTGCTGCCCCTTTCACAGAAAGCCAATCGCTAAGTCACTACGCACAATATTTCATGTTAGGTAACTATATAAGGACATGTTACAAGGTACCGTACCGTATACTTCATAAATAGGTCCGATTCCCAAATATATATACATAAGACTAGCCGTAATCCTCACGCCTCGTTAGGCAGTACATCGGGTTCTTTTTATTTTAATTAAAGAAAGAAAAGAGAAAGAAAACCGTTTATTCAACACAAGGCAGGACACATTTATAAGCGAAAAAGTTGAGGTTCTTAATCAATGCGTATTTTTTTATGTATGTACACCGATTACTCCGAGATTTGTAGACCGATTTGAGAAATTTCTTTTTAAGAGGTGCAAAATGCTTTCGAATTTGTTCCGTATAAATTTCATTACATTTGATTGAGTGGTTTTTAACCAGCTTCCATAAATATAATAAAAACAAACAATGATTGCGTTTATCTAGATGATATCTTAATAGTTACCGATTCTTCCGAGAGAACCGATATGAGTTATTCTTATTGAAGTGAAACTTCTTTTGGTACGGTGTGAATTAGATTTTGTGAAACGAAAACGTGTAACGGAAGAGAGACAGCTATTAATGTATTTATAGGGTTTCGCCTGTGAGAGAATACGATAAAACACGTTTCTATATAGTTTCCCTTTTCCCTATGGTCGATCAATGGCTCTGTCTCTTTCTCTTTGTTTACTACCTCCATAGAGTATCCATCTCATTGTCTTACTAATTAACCATAATACTAAATTTCACTTCTACCACGTGTGAACACGACGTTTTCTTTTTTAATTTAGTGTTAAATACTCTACAATTGGATATGAAACCATTATAATTATCAAAGTCAAAGTTTTTATTTCATATAGGCCCTAATAGGTACTTAAGAAAAGACGAAAGTTAAGGTGCACGGTTCGGAAAAGTTGATTTTATGGAGAAGAAGCCGGCAAGAAACTCCATAGACACTCTTTTAAAAAAAGTGATATTACAATTTAACACATTGCTCGCTATGTGGAAACAAAGTGGACTACATATGCACGATAATAAACATACTATTGCTTCTGTAATACACAATCAGAAATTGATAATTATTAACGCACAGGTACGAGTCAACGAAGTTCTCACATTTACAAAATGTAGAAGATGCTAAATTACATTAAAATAAAGGGCAATGTGGCCATCAAGCTATAAACAATGTCATATTGTATACATTAAGATGTCATAAAGGACATATATAATATGTCCTATAGAAAAAAGTTATCAATTCTAAAAAGAATTATATCTTCATTCATCGCAATTCGCAATTCAAATAATTAATAGATAAACACATATTTTGTCAAAAGGGTACCAGGGAAGCCCCATGTGCACAAAGAATCAGTGCCAAACATCCCTGTCGTCATTGTAATCGATAGCTTTATAATAAGCTTTTCCAATAGGAACGCGTTTAATATAGGCTTTAAACTTTCCCTCGGTAAGATCTGTAATAGATTTGAGCAGCTTGTTATAAAAACGTATACTATTCCCTAGGAATGACTTATTCGTTTTAGCTAATCTAAATTTAGGTACTACTATTTTATGTTTTTGCCGTGTATTGATGTCATGAAAATCGCTTCTTTTATAATACTTGTGCAGATTTTTGCGGACATATAAAATGTTTTCAAAGATATAAAGTGACGGCAGTGTAAGTATGTCAATTTCTTTAAACATGGTTCTAAGAGACTCGCGAGGGCCATGTTATAGATCACACCGATGGCCCTTTTTGTAATATAAAAATAGAATCTACATCGGCCGCTGATCCCCACAACAGAATGCCATAAGACATAATGCTGTGGAAATATGCAAAGTAAACTAATCGGGCTGTAGCTACATCAGTCAGCTGCCTAATTTTCCGAACTGCAAATGCAGCAGAGCTGAGCCTACCCGATATAGCTTTGATGTGGGCACTCCATTGCAATTTACAGTCGATTGTTATTCCTAAAAACACAGTTTCATCAAGAGTTTCAAGTTGGTTGCCTTTAAGAGTTAATTTTAGTCCTATTTGGGGTGTATTAAGCAATGAAAACTTTAAACATTTGGTTTTATCAGCATTAAGTAGTAGATTATTAGCCGCAAACCATTTGCAAAGGACTGTTAGACTTTCGTTTACGTGTGGAATATTACTATCATTTCTATAAATTTTAAATATTAGGGACGTATCGTCAACAAATAAAATTACATCTGATAATTTGGTCATCATATATGGAAGATCATTTATGTATGCTAGAAACAAGAAAGGGCCAAGAATTGAGCCCTGCGGCACGCCCATTTTGACCCGAGACCCCGAGGAGGTAGCACCACTTACATTTACTTTTTGCTGTCTAAAAGATAAATAAGAAAATATAAGATCAGCAGCTCGTCCATGAATTCCGTAATGCTGTAATTTACGGATTAGTGTATTGTGGTCAACGCAATCAAATGCTTTGGAAAGGTCACAAAAAATGCCAATGGCATCTTGAGAACCTTCCCAGGATTCTAGAATTTAGGTAACTAGTTGCACTCCTGCATCCGTAGTTGATCTACCCTTCGTGAATCCAAACTGACGACTATGCAAAATCCCGTTAATATTAAAATGTAACAACATCTGATCAAGCATAATTTTTTCAAAGATTTTACTCAGTGCTGGGAGCACAGAAATAGGTCTATAATTTGACGGATTATTCTTACATCCCGATTTAAAAATTGGTATTATCTTACTATGTTTCATCAAATCGGGAAAAATTCCGCTATCTAAACATTGGTTAAAAATACCTGCAATGGCATCAATTATTTATAGCTTTAATGACTTTGACGGACATACCCCATTAGTCTTCAGTGGATTTTTAAATGCTTTTAGAATTGATGTCATTGAAATACGCCTAAATTCAAAATTTGGTATGTCTCTATGTTTGGTTAAGTGTTGTAATAATACGCAGACTAATGAGAAATTATGTTTTATACCTGACTCCGCCCGACATTTTTTTCTTTTTAGTTGTTTTAATATTTTTATATCATGTAGGTTTTTCGCAGTCGGTATTTTTTTTAAAGTTTTAACGAGATAGTAAAGATATTGTTCAACGTGTGCATGTGTCTCTGCGTTGTCCCACATGGTTCTCCAGCTCAGCATGTGCCAGGTTAAAGGATGAGGAAGAAAGGAAATATGTTAAAGGATTAATAAATAAAAAAAGTGTTGATTGCATTAGTGTACTTACAAGTATATTGACTAGTGGTATTAGACGGTAATTTTTAAATTAAGAATTTTTACTTTATGATGTTCAATATAATAGAAATAATAATAAAATGATTTGATGAAACAGTAATGTCTTCTAATATAATCATATTAATGAATATAATTCATGTGAGGCGGTACGTCATTAAAGGTATCCTGTATCTTGCTCCTTGGCATAATTAACCAGTCTGGCAAAATTTCATGTGAATCTATTCAGCCGTTTAAGAGTATATGAGGGACAAACATACAGTGTATCATATTATGTCGCTGTCATTGAAAATGTCGCATGTAGAAATATTGTGTTTTGAGGAGACACAAGAAAGAAATAAATAAAGGAACGAAATTTTTATCACTATTAATTTTCAATACACATAGTCAAGGTATAAATTATGTAAATAAATAAAAAGCTTCTTGTGGGATTAAGGACGTTAATCCGGACAGGACTAAGAATACTTACCTACAGCACCACTCCATCTCCTCCCATGGATGTCTTCCAGAGGAATGGCCGGCAGCGTCCCTATTCTGTTGAACAGAAACCATTCTGCGCACACCATCCTGCCTGCCAAGGTATCGATAAATTCCCCCCAAAATTACGACGCAAAAGTAATCTATTATCTTATCGTAGGCCTTTGTTCAGCAGTGGACGTGCTTTGTTTAATATGATGATAATCTTCTCTAAATATCGTGTAATATATCTCTATTGAACTACATATATTTGAACGATCGTTAGTAAAATAAGTGGGTTCACCGCAATTATTCGTCGGGACGAATTAATGCGCTGAAATTTTTTGATGAGCAAATAGTATACACCCACGAGGTATTTTATGACGGGTTATCTTCTACGATAAAAAATGTTCAGCAGTGGACGTCCTTTGACTGATAAGAAGATTGATAGTGCATTTAAGGTATCTATTTCATTTCAACCGAAAAGAGATAACATTTCAGGTGCCGCATATAGCCAATCTTACTATTAGTTATTATAAATATAAAGTTTTGTTTATATACTTATTAGGCTTGCGTTTGACCACTAATACTTATATGCCTAACTATACTATACACACTATGCCTACACAATAATACTTATTTAAAATACAACTATACTAAACATTTGAAGTTACGCATAAAAATATGACCTGGTGCTTTTAGTCCCAAACTATTGCATTAACCTAATTTATTTCCTGGTTGTAAATACGATGATTGTTTAGAGTCTGATGACGGGTTGGTTACGGGGCCGGCTTCTGAGAAAAGGCTATACAAATTATAAATTTCGTTTTGATTTGTAGTGGCAATCTATAATCTACATAATTTGTTTTTTTTTACTCATATTTAATTTTGTTTATTGTCTGTCTCTTAGTAGTATTCAAAATGTAAAAAAATATTACCCGCAAAATATGTGTAATTTACATAGACATCGATGATGGAATGGACTTGGGGGAATTAAAGCGTGCTAATTTCAGTGCACACCAGCCAAAATATATCTGATAAAAATCCGATAAGCTTGCAAGTTTGCGTCTATGTTCGTAATTTTGTAAAAATCACCAAATTTATATTTACGCCCAGCGAAGCGGGTGGTGAACGGCTAGTAAAAAAACATTTTTACATACAACTTTATGAAGTGGTAGCAATAATTTATAATATCAATAAGATTATCTTACGAAACAATTTCAATCGAAAGTTCCTTTCAAATATAAATGCTAAATTATTATTTCAGATAAATTTATCCAAACTACTATTTTTGGTACGGGAACAAAAGTGCGCTTCGTTTCCAACTTCTAAGAATATGTAACCCATTCATTCACTCATTCTCTCAACCGTAGTTGCCTTTGATAAGAAACTCCTTTGACTTTGAACACTGGCCAAAATTCTTCTGCTCAGTTTTTCAGCGGCTGTAACCTAGAAGGTACGCACAAATGTAATGTACAATTCGGATCAATATATGTAGGTATAGATACAAGTTTATAGTTAAGAGAGCTCGGTTTTATTATTATTTCTAAACATTGCCCCAGATTAGGATTTCTTTTGTATCGTGGGTACAGTTAATAGACGCACAAACACAGACCTGAAACAACTATCTGTAGATCATACAAATATTTATTTCATAAATTCATTACATTCTGTTTAACCTGCAAGATATTATTTTGCTTGCCCCATGAAGGTTAAGTTTGATAAATAACATGATTTATAAGCACAGGCATGTTTTCTATTATTATCAAAACTTTATTTAACCAACCTTATCTAGCCAGATATCTTCACAGAAAGCCGGTGCAACCTCAAAACAACGACGAAGCACCGATCAATATTAATAGTTTAGCTTCGTCTACATATAATATAACTGTTGGCATGAAGCCAAAAGGCGTCAGCGAGGAAACGACAAGAAAATGTATAGTTACGCACGAAAGCGTTCTAGCCATGTAGCTAGCCACAGAGGGGAAAGTGGGCCTGATCCTAGAGTATTAATAATACGAGTTATAGTAGCCGTGTTTTTTTCTAATATGATATGTGCAACCGAGCTTCAGCCTACCCAATGGTACGTAGCAAGCACACCCATAGACTTCAACAATCTAGTGATTACTGATGCCGACCTAATGCCTATGTTGGAATGCCTTGTGTTCCGGTAATTTCAATGGCCGTTCTTACTCTTCACCCGGAATTTCACATAGTTATCATGGTGGGGGAAATAGGTAGGAATGTAGCACCAACCTAGTTGAGGCCGTAACAGAACTCTACTATAGATATATTAACAGAGTGGGAACGAGCATGTGGTTCACCTGAAAGTATACCGCCGATGAATATCCGCAACAACAGAGTGGTGTTTCTCTCATGCCTCTCTTTCCGTAGGTGTCGTAGAAGAAGACTTAGAGATATGGCAAAGACAGAGTCACTATTCCATGCGCTACAAAATACACCTCACTATCAAATACTGGCGCGGTGCGGTTCACATTCACGGCCACGTGCGGACCGCGTCGAACCTGTGGCGCGGTAGTGATACCGCAATCTATCGTAAAAATCACGCATGAAGCGATTTACATGTATATTATTTACATTACTTGACGCTGCGGCTAGCCAGTTCTTAAGCACCAGATACAATTGTTTTTATTATAATGTGCAAGAACAAAAGCTCTAGAATGTTTTGCCAACATTATAGTTTTCTCAAGATTAAAGAAACGGTATATCGAGTCTTCATACTTTATAATTTACACAAAATTAGCGCTCTATATTTAGTTTTCTTTTTTCATACTCTATGAGCGGCTGATAACACTCTTGTCCAAAACGCCTGTAAACATGGTAACAGTAACAATTTCTGGCGTCCGAACTATTCATAGAATTTATCTATGTTTTTGTCGATAAGACGCAGTTTAAATATATGCAGTTGATTTTGCCCATTAGGTTTTCTAATAAGCGCGAAAGTTTGTTTGTTGATTTGGTAACTAACAACTTTGCGGGGCACGCTACCTATGAGTTGTGCGACATGCGTGTTTCTCTTTAGATAATATACTTTCATTTGATTGGCTATGCTAGCATAATATATTTGTCGCTTAAGATGCCTATAATGCATTCCACTGTTTTTGTAGACAAATCGTTTCCAGTACAAGCAGCATGACTTTGGAATACCTTACCCAATACAATTAGACAAGCTCATTCACTACGAGCATTTAAAAAAATGGTAAAATAACATTATCTGTCCCTTTAGTTGACTTGTTATCAACTTATCAGCAAGTAATGATGATTAATATAATATTAGATACTTAGAGTATTTATTTACCGTATGTATGTATTAATATGCAAATTGGTGTAGTTATACAATTAATTAATTCCAAAACGTGTATTTTCTTGTATATATATATCAGTATCATTATATATATCATTATTGAGTGCACCACAGAGAACCAGTTTTTTTTTGTTTCCCTACTTTTAAATCCATCCAAAGGTTGTCTGTGAAAGATCTCTTTTAGCGATAAGTCCGCCCATTGTGCCACGCTAACTATTGTAAACAATCCTTCCAATTTTCTTTTCTTTGGTGTACAATATAGTTATATTCTATTCTATTCTAATATAGCCTATGTATACTGGACAAGCGTGATGCTGCAATAGATGCAAATCCAATGAACCCGCTGATATCCTGTAGGTACACGTTGACAATCTAGTGTGATCTTACGAGGACCTGGAGCCCGCTTCGGTGCCGAAGATGACCGCTCCCGAGGTTTTAGCCGGCATGCCCCTTCGTCCCTTCCCCGGGGCGAAGGAAGTTCCATGTAGAAATTCCACTGGACAACAATAAAAAAAAATGTATACGTTGACGAATACGTGCTATGATTTGACACCAATCTCGATATGCCTGGCGGATGAATGAAGAGCGAGTGAGAAAAAATACGTCAGATTATGTCAACCGAGACAGTTTACGAAGACAATTTTGTCTGTTTACTGACGACTCGGTCAGATTCTCAACATTATCTAACTCAAAAAACCTTTTAACACAATTTTTCTTCAGTATTCCCGACCCGAATTTCATCTTAATCATATTAAAAAGGTAGTACACAAGGACAATATAATTTTGCAAACCAATTTCCTGTTTCCCTTATAAGGCTTCATCGCTAAAGTTCAAAAACAACCATTGATTAACTTGGAACGTGCAAATAGCTGTTTTGAACAGTTTTCATTGATCCCTGATTGGTCACTTTGAATATAGAATAAGTTGCTCTTGGTTCGATACAATCCTTTATAATTAGTGCGGATTATATGGAAGTTCATTATACCCCCTTTCTGCCTAAATATAGACGGGGCCTTTTATAGGACAATTAAACCTTGTTGTTAATTATTTAATACGATCGTTATACAATTATAGGATCTTTGTGTTATTTTTACACATACATTATTTCTTGTAAAAGTATTTACGCTGAGATACCCAAAAAAAAATGGATTAAAAGAGTCTGTGTAAAACATATGTGGATAGAAAGGGTACAAACCATCTTATACCTTATACAGATATCGCGTAAATTTATTTTACATCTTCTCCATCATGAGACTATATTTAGCTTCACGGGGGTTCCAGATGATAGAGCATCTTTCTAATTGTCTCCTTACTAATCCGTTATATAACGACTTAACTGCTACGGTATAATTGAAGTCGCGTGTTTCACGCATTATAAAGCCCAAACTGGCCGTGTGGTGCCGGCTACGAATACCACCACCGCATCTCATCCCGTGGGTGACGTAAAAGGCGACTATGAGATTAGCCGGAGGATGGGCAGCAGTGTCCTTCGAGTACATTTATAACCTAATTGCGATTGCCAACCCGTCTGCCAAGCGTGGCGATTATGGCAAATGAGCACACAGCACAAACCCGTACCGGACGTTGTGGCAGTCTTTGGGGGAGGCTTCTGTTCAGCAGTGGACGTTTTTCGGCTGAAATGATGATGGTAGTCTAAACTCCTAAAAGATTTGGCACACACTTTTACTATGTGGTGACGAAATGTTAAATTGTTTGAAAATATTACGCCTAGATTGCGGATAGATGTTATTCCCGGAATGGCTATCCCTTCCATCTGGTACTCGTAGTGCCATAGCAGGACTGCATGGGTGTAGGTGACGTTACACTTCAAAACATTAAAGAGCAGCCCATTGTGCTGATTCCACTCAATCACTAGGTCAATGTCCCTCTGCAACTTTACGCTGTCTATCTCGTCAGTAATCTGTTTCTACAGATTACTGACGAGCTTAAGTCATTAACAGCTTAAGATCATTCGCAAAGAGTAAACAACCTGCATTTTGTATCACATCAGAAAGATCATTTATCATTATAATAAATTCTAATGGACCCAAATTACTGCCCTGGTTGAATCCTGAGAGAATGTGTTACGAGCACGAAGCGTAATTACTGTAATCACGTAATGCTCTGATGCCCGAATAAAGTCTTGTGCAATCCGTCCAGGCCTTCATGAGTGCAGCCGTCGTATCGTGCCCTGTCACTGTAGCCCAAAAACTGGAGGAGGGTCGTGGGCTGTTGGTGTGCTGGCAATCGGCATAGGGTCAAGCTCCTGCAGCCCAATACACTGCCAGGGGAGTGGGCACGTAGAAGTGTGTTGCTCCTCGGTGGTAGACTGCAGTGGCTTATGCTTCCGCTGCGGTAGCCCGGCCACAAAGCGGCCTCCTACGAGACCATGGTGTACTGCGTCACTTGTGTTTTTATACCTAATCGGTGGTAATCGTTACGACTGCCCGTAACAATTATAGTACTATCCAAGACTAGTCCTGCAAGACGCCACACTGCTCTCGGTATGTGGAGATCTTAGTTATTTAGTCTCTTATGCTCAGTATTTTCACTAGCTACAGTGCTCTTTATACTGGAACACGGTAATGTCTAAAGTTTAAACACTACTGCTTGGCAGCAGAATATAAGGCACTGCGGTGGTACTTACCTTAGCTGGACTCTTGTTACAATAGACCTTCCCCCAATAAAGCAGTTAAGTCTCACACGCACCGGAAAAACGATAAACGGTAACTGTCCTAGAGTTGATTCAAGACAAATTTTCCACAATACTCGTGTAAAGACTAACAAAATAATATTATGAAGTTGTGTAATTACCACTTAAGAATGGTATATACCAGTCTAATAGCAACGATATCGTCGCAGTTTTTGATCAAGTCTCCGTTTTGTTAAACTCAAACTTTGTATTTCATATAGGCCCTAATAGGCACTTAAGAAAAGTCAGCAGTTAAGTTGCACGGTTCGATAAAGTCGATCTTATAGAGAGGAGCCGGCAAGAAACTCCATAATGTTCTTCATATACATATGGATTTACATTACACCGTGGGCCGGGTACAAACTTGCACCTTGGTATAGACGAGGATTACTATTCACATTCAACAAAAAAGTAACAATTACTGGAAGTAACTGGACTATGATCGTGACTACTAAACTTACTTTTATTAAGTAAGTTGTTTTTTTGTGAATCGTAAAGAAAATCGTCTATTTGATCTTACGATAATTATGTCACTGTACGTCAGATTATAAACCATTAAATTATCCGTGTGGTGTCCGGATTAAGAATGTAGCACCACTCCATCTCCTCCCGTGGATGTCGTAAAAGGCGACTAAGGGAATCTAAACCAGAGGGATGGGCAGCAGCGTCCCTTCTGTGAAACGGTAGCCATACTGCGCTCACCAACTCGCCTGCCAAGCGTGGTGAGTATTGGCAAATACCCCCCAAAATGATGACACAGTTGTGTAAATCTATGGGGGAGGCCTGTGTTCAGCAGTGGACGTATAAATGGCCGATATGATGATGATGAACTTATCCTAACCGCGGCAGCCGACATGCAAAGTTCGTTGTACAGTATTCCCGTAAATTAATTAAACAAATGTATTCTTAACCGAATTGACACACATAACTAAATAATGAGTTCATAGATCACATGGCAATAAGTCTTGATTACATTAAAATTGTACAGAGTGGTTCACTGTTTGCTAAAGGTGTACTGCACTGACCGATCCATTTACAAGGTTTGACAATTGTTGAACTTTAGATTATCGGCTATTCTACTCGGAAGACACATTGCTAGCGGTTCGTGTTAAACGCTGAAATTCAGCAGCCGATGTCTGGTCAGTAGCATTTAAAAAATAGCTAGAATGGTTATGTGGTCACTAGCAGCACAGTTTGTGCAGCAGGTCAGTGAATCAGTCGCGAATTAGGTCCCAGCACGGAATTAATATTGATATGACCACAAATAGTTGTTCCGGGTTCAACTACTAGACTATCACTGCTATACTCTACCGCACGCATCATCATATATCACTGCTTTGCAACAATTCAAAGGACAGTGTCTCAAATTTACAAAACAAGGACCTTTTACGTGATCACGTCGTTGTTCGTTCTTTACCCTTCACCCTGGAAACAAGTTCTTTGCAAGATTCTTAAAGGATTTTCATTGAGCATTAAGGTCTCGTGAATAGGGGATTCGGGTTGTACAAATTGTTATTACTACGCGGTTTACCTTTGAAATTTCAATGTTCTTAGCTAGATAATGTGATTGCTTACTCACATATAGACGTTTTTGTGACGAGCTGGCTTTTAGTATAAATTGGTTAAGTATAAAGCCGTGTGGTGCCGGCTTAGAATACCACCACCCCATCTCCTCCTGTGGGTGTCGTAAAAGTTGACTAAATGATTAGACGGAGTAAGGGCAGCAGCGTCCTTCGAGTACATTAACAACTCAACTGCGATCGCCAACCCGTCTGCCAAGCAAGGCGATTATGGCAAAACCCTCCAATGAGCCACAACATATCCATATCGGTCGTTGTGGTGATCTTTGGGGGAGGCCTGTGTCCAGCAGTGGACTTCACTCGCTGAAATGATGATGATAAATTGGTTTGGAGTTTCCCTGCGTGGTCGAATCCGAGTCGAATGAGAAGATCCGCAAAATAACTAAGGTAGCCGACATAGCCCGAAGAATTGCTAAACTTAAGTGGCAGTGGGTGGGGTACATTACTCGTAGAACGGATGGCCGATGGGGCCAAGAAGTTCTTGAGTGGCGACCGCGGACCGGAAGACGCAGCGTGGGAAAACCCCCACGGGGTGGACCGATTACCTGGAGAAGGTTGCAATAATCTCTTGGATGCGAGTAGTGCAGAACCGTTCATTGTGGCGATCTTTGCGGGAAGCTTATGTCTGGTATGATGATGGATAAATTGTTTGGTATTTATTTCCGTGTGGCACCGGCAAAAAATACTACCACCCCATCTCATGCCGTGGGTATCGTAAAAGGCGGCAATTGGATTAGCCGCATGATGGGCAGCAGCCTCCTTAGGGTACATTTACAACTCAACAGCGATTGCCAATCTGCTTGCAAAGCGTGACCATTATGGCAAAGGCCCCGAATGCGCACACAAAACAAATCTTTGGGGATGCCCAAGTCCAGCAGTGGACATATTTCGGCTGATATGATGATGATAATAATAGTTTTTGATATATAATAGTTATTATAATTATGATGATATGTTAAATACTGCGATCCTATTTAATTATATAATATTTCTGGCTGCCCGCCCCAGCTTCGCACAGGCAGATAGATACAAACCCACACACAGCGCCACCTACCGGGTCCAATTATGAATCTAAACTATCAAGGGACCCACTGAAATATACACAAGAAATTACATCAAAATTGGTCCAGCCTTTTAAGAGTTTAACCAAATAACAGTCAGGTTCTCGTATTATCCCTAAACGTTCCCTGCTGAACATGTGTTCTCAATTAGAAAGAAAGAAAATTACTTCTACAATGATGGGTTCTACTTACTCTCTACTTCTACAGGATTGTCATATTTGGCTAGGTACCCTACCTACTCACCCACCTACTCGTTAGAACGGTTCTCTTGGCCGGAGGCTTCGCTGAAATAATTTATATTTATAGTAGGATTAGGCTTAAGTATGGAGGGCGGTGGTAGGTTTAAAATGTTGTGCTGATGATGGCCACCGTAGAGTTTAGGTAAGAGTTCGGCATGCTCATGTCATCACAATTCCCCCCACGATGTGCGTGGGGGGTAGTCTCTATACAGTTACCTCCCTTTTTTTTGATGGAATGACCGTTTTACAGTCGTCTTTTCCGAGAGGCAAATAAAGGCGTGGTACTAATGGGTGGCTGTAATGTGATTGTATCGAGGACTTAGAGCCCCCGTTCGGTACCAACGATAACCGCTCCGGTGGTTATAGCCATCAGAGTCCATCATCCAACGTACTTCCCCCGGGGCGGAGGAAGTAAATGAGGTATTTCCACCGGGTAAAATATAAAAAAGCAAGCCAAGTGCGAGTGGTGAGGGGAGGCGTCTCGCGTGGAGAGGGTTCCGAAATTGCTGAATATATTGTATATTGTTGGATTCGGTCTTGTACCAATAACCTATCCAAAGACCAAACTTAACATCGTACTTGAAAAACTTGTTTTCCCAGATATTCCAACCGCAAACGTAAGTTTGTACGCACAATATTGTAAAATTTACCATGTTATTTTAAGACCATAGAGTTCTTATCCTGTAATATATAGGTAAAGAGCTATTACCCATATTTTTTCAGAATTTTAGGCTCAGTAGTTTTGAAGATAAGGGTATGGTCAATTTTCGTATATTTTAAAATGATACAATAAATACATTTGAGACACTCACAACAAGTCCTTCCATTTCATACATTACAGTTCGGAAAACTTTAATCTTAAATTTTCTATATTGGTTTCCAAAACGACCCCTATATTCAAACTTCTTTTATTTACGTTACACGTACGTGTTTGGATCGCAGAAGTCCATATGTGTACCAAAGTTCAACTTAATCGGTCTAATAGATTCGAAGCAAATCGGATGTGACAGACGGACAGCCTACAGACACGCCACTGATCCTTTAAGGGCTCCGCCGTTTTTTCCTTCGGACGTTCGGAACCCTAAAAAGGTAAAAAGCGTAGAATAAAATACGCAAGTTTAAAATATAATTGCGACATGCTAGCGCACACGCACGTGTTTTTTCAATGCTGTATTTTGCCGTTTTTAAGACTCGGGGTTCGATAACGGTGACAGTCCCTCGCGACGGATAGCAACCCTGGTCATGGGTGACATTGCAACAAACGCCATGGTAGGCAGCTGGCAGATTACCGATCGCTGCTTGTCGTCTTCGGCACAAATAAGGATGCTTATCTGTTATTTTATTTTGGTCTTGCAGCTTTCTACGACATCCAAGAGCGACAGACCTATTCGCTGCTGGCAAACACATGCCCAACTAAAATAATCCCACTGAGGAGAATAGGGCCCTACAAGAAAATCTACGACGTTTAATGTTAGTAAAACGTTTAATGTTTTTTCAGTATTATTGTATGTGTCTCTGTTTGTGGCAAATAAATATATTTCTTTCTTTCTTTCTTTCTTTCTTTCTAAAAAAAGGTTTTACTCTAGTTAAATACATTACTGACTGACATGACTGAATACTGGCCGAAATAGAATACAAAATTATTTTTAAATTCGTGCAGCGCAGTGGGCTCGCTGCGGCCATATTTTTTGATAGCTTCACGAAATTGACATAAGTTTCATGCATATTTTTTTTATTATTTGAATCGACTTTTACTTCTGAATGATTTTAAATTAACTAAAAAATGCAGTCCGTCGTTACGTTTGAAAAGCCATTACCTCATCTAAGCTTAGCTGATTGGGATGGTCGACTATACGGATTACAGGTAATTTGCTTAAAACACGAAAAGTTTATACATTGTTATTTTTCATTGGTGTCCAGTAGAAATTCTACATGAACTTCCTTCGCCCCGGGGAAGGGCGAAGGGGTATGCCGGAGTCCTACCGGCCAAAACCACTGGAGCGGTCATCTACGGCACCGAAGGGGGGCTTCAGGTCCTCGTAAGATCACACTAGAGCCGCCCATTGGTGCCACGCCTTACGGCACATCTAGGAGGAGATGACTGTAAAGCCTTCAACCCCTTTAGTCGAGGGAAGGCGACTATAAAAATGTCGCCCCCCAGGCACTTTTTGGGGAGGATTGTAAAGGATCGCTGTGCGCTGTGACAACGTGCGCACCACCGTCTTCCCGAGAGCGCTCGTTGTGAGCACGCAGAATCCCCAATTTGCGCGCCCGCGACCCCCGAGGCCCCCACCATGTAACCATGTTGGACCTGGGCGCCGGGGCGGTTGTTTCCCCGGCGCTGTCTCGTCCTTCTCCGTGCGGGATCAGCGCTCTCCCGATCCCGTTCTGCAGTCTCCTTCAGGAGCATGATGCTCGTGTTGCCGTGGCGGCTTATTGAACGATACCATAGATAGTTCCGCCGATCGGAAGACTGATTAACAGAAATATCGACCAATACTTCTTGTTGATTTTGTTTACCTACTTACTCAAGTCGGATATGGAATCGGATTGCCTAAATAGCTTTGCAGCTAAACAATCGGCAGATAGGCACTAGTTCAGTTTCGTAATGTACGAATGTGCACTGTCCCTTATACTATTTTTTTTTTTTTTTTTATTGATCCGGTGGAAATAATCACGTCATATACTTCCTCCGTCCCGGGAAAGGGCGGAGGGGTATGAGTCTACCAAAAATAACGTTTAATAATAATAATAATATTTATTTGGCCAAGAAAAAGACATGTTTACACAATTTTCTATGAATTACTTATAGGGAAGCTCAAATAAATTATATTCTTTTTAATCTGTGTGAACGTTATTAACGACATGTCAGCGATACTAAAGGAGCATTTCTATTATGTTCATTTTCTGTAATACAACGCGTTAAGAAACAACATAGGTGTATTTGTTCCATTGTTCGGTCATATCGATTTTCGGTACATAAGAGGGATGTTGAAAGATGAGTTGTACCTAAAAACACCTTCCTCTAGGCTGTACGTCAAATACCTTTGCCTGCTTATGAGAAATAGTTTCAGATAGGTCTAGAACACGCCAAAGGAAATTGTATTGTAATGCTTTATTAGTTATTTATCTCTTGTAAGTAGGTACCTACTCGAGGTACTTATTTCTAAATTGAAAATTGATGTTTTGGATCCCTCCAACGGATTAATCTGATCATTATATCGATAAAGTACTCTCCAGTAGCTGAGTATATTGTAATCGGAATTTGATTAATAGATCTCTATCGCCAGAACTCTGACAGCATAACCGCCCTACATCAAATCAGAAGCGCTCATAATTAAAACGTTATAAACACAATCTCGTCGAATGTAATAATATTTTATCGCAGCCTGGTTCTCGGGTATTACTAAATTAGAAAAGGTTTATTATCTATACTATAAGTTTTATTATAAAGCCTATAGTGAACCTACCCACCTATCGATAGTCTCAATAACTTTTGTACAGCTTCCATATGGTTCATATTTGACGAAATTTGGCCTGACAGATGACCTTGCCGTTGTGAGATGTATTTTGAGGCAATCATTTGTGTCTGTAAAAGTTAGGCCGCTTTTGCGCTCACTGCCTCAATTTCAAGAATACAGACTAATAAGAAAATTAAACTAATAAGTATACAAGCTTTATATTATCTTGGCCTGTACGTATGTTGTAACTAAGTATGTATGAATGTAATGGAATCTTGTAATAAAATTTTCTCCCACTTCTACATGTCCGATTGATTTGAAATTTTGCAGACGTATCAATAATCGAGGACACCACAATACTTTGACATGACGGATTCTGCACAGGATTATCAGCATATGATTAAAAAAATCTAATAACATGTTATCCCTGTACCTACTTAAATTCAAATACTAGATATTCTATTCTATTCTCTAGATATACTAAATACTAGGTATCTGTAAATAATAAAATATTAACGAAAATAATGTTTAAATGTATAGTAAAAGCGTGGGGTGTTGTCTACTTAAATTCTGATAATTAATCTACCTTTGGTATATAGCATCCCACACATTGATATTTAATTAAAAGCGTGTCTATATTAGTTTTTGAACTATAATTTTACTTTATTATCGTTAGAATAAACATACATATAATATCACCCGCGTTGCCACGAGCCTCCCCTGTAATCGCGCACCGCCCGCGCCGCCGCACAGGTAAAAATCGTCAAAAAGCGGGACTGTGCTTGTCCCGCCAGTGACATTTAATTTCGGGCTATAAATCGGGACGTCCCACTTAAAGCGGAACGTGTGGTAACACTGCTTGACATAATTATAACATCGGCGGCCCGTCCCGGCTTCGCACGGGTGGACATTTATTTTTTAAACATTTTGGGATGAACGTAGAGTAAATGTAAACATGGTCATGGTCGGCATTTCTATCAACTTTTAAAATGTAAAAAACAAATTATAGTTACATAACTACAATAGTTGGACATATTGTATTACGAAGATTTTTGTAGATATTGATAATATGTTCTTTAATATTGTAGGACATTTTTTTATTCTATCAACAATAGTTTCCGCAGCGCATGCGATTAAAGATTTTTTAAGGCATTTTATGGCAATTTTTTTACACCTTGGGTTACATTATTGAAGTTTTAGTAGGGGTCCCTATTTTTTTCTAGTAATAAATTTAGCCTATATTACTCAGGGATAATGTAGCATTCTAATGCTGAAAGTATTTTTTTTTAGCGAAATTGAAGTTTTTGCCTTTATTCATTACAAACATACAAAAATACAAATCTTTCCTCTTTATAATATTAGTGTAAAAGTGTAGATTTGTCTTCCAGCTAGTTATGTATTAAAATACTAACACAACAAGAGACAACCGATTTACTGAGTTTTATTTTCGGATTAAATATGTTGGGCGTTACATTTTTTGTTGAATAGAGCTTTAATAAAAGTGGATAAATGAAATGAGGAGATCCGTAGAAGAACTAAAGTTGTCGACATAGCTGAAAGGATTAGTAAACTGAAGTGGCAATGAGCGGGGCACATTGCCCGTAGAACTGATGGCCGTTGGGGCAAAAAAGGTCTCGAATGGAGACCGCGCACCGGAAAGCGCAGCGTGGGACGACATCCAACGAGATGGACAGACGAAGGTCACTGGGAGTCGTTGGATGAGTGCGGCATGTGACCGCTCGATGTGGAAATCTAAGGGGGGGGAGGCCTTTGTTCAGCAGTTGACATCCTGTGGCTGATATAATCTATGAAAAGTGGATAAATCTAAATAATAATACTGAACTTAACCGACTAACTACAAACAAGAAGGTACTTGTTACCTCGGTTAGTTTGTTCGTTGAATTTAATATTTATATATTTACTAGCTGCCCGCCCCGGCTTCGCACGGGCAGGTACATGCAAACCCGATTGCAGTGACACCTACCGGGTCAAATCAGTCATCCAGCCAACTAATCACCTTATACCGCCATCTGTTAGAATCTTATCGAACTAATAGATGATTATGAGTCTTTGTCAGATAATAAACTATTTTTTTATTTATGTAAATGGAACAACAAACAGCTACAATATAAACTATTAAAATTATTTTTACACGAAACATTTAAACAATATTGTAGTCCACAGCGCTGTTCACAGATTAACTGTAAATTAAATAGTAGTGGTGTAATCACTAGGGTTATAAATATGTATGGTATATTTTTACTTAACTTGTTACATTCAAAATGTTATATTAAAATAAAATAAAAGACTACAAAGCACAGATAAAAGTCTAACAGAAACAAAATTCATATAATTGAAAGTGTTTTTAGAAATCCATACAAAGCAGATCATACAGAGAGTGACCTAAGTATAAGATCCTTGAACCTGTACGGGGAGCATGCAAAGATGTCTACATGTTCAAAAGTCCTATTGTAGGAGTCAAGCATTCTGCGAACAGGTGCAACAAATAATTCGTAATAAAATAATATTGCGATTATAAATTGAGATATAAACTATCCTATCTCTTAAGTTGGATAAAACTGCACACAGTGTGCAAAATTTTATCAAAAATCGGTTCAGTAGTTTAGGAGTCCATAGCGGACAAACAACGTGACACGTAGTTTATATATATTAAGATAAACTATGTTGATATCAGCCGCATATAACGGCACGGCTGGCGCAGTGGCTAAGCGATTGGTTTTCTGCGCTACGTATCGCGGGTTTGATCCCTGCACAGACCAAATATTTGTATTTGTGCATGTGATATTTATGCCTTTAAACTTTTTTCGCAACAAAAAGAAATGCTAGAGTCAATCAAAGTTTACAAAAATATTGATCGAATTTGTATTGTGCCGCCTAAGAATAGCACCACCCGATCTCATACCGTGGGTGTCGCAAGAGGCGGTTATGAGATTAGCTGAAGGATCGCGTCCTCCGAGTAGGATTTACAACTCAACTGCGCCAACCCGCCTGCCTGCGTAGCCTGGCGATTATGGAAAACCCCTTGAATGAGCACACGACACACCCAGAGTAGTGGTAGCTGTGGCGATCTTAGGTGGGCTATGTCCAGCAGTGGACTTTTTCGGCTGAAATGAAGATGGCCATTTGTATATAACATGAATAAAAAAAAAACATTTTACTTAAAGAGTAGGTAGGTACTGTACAATGTGTGTATAGGTGGACGAGCTGTATATTGGTAGAATGGCATGCGAGAACTTCCGCGCATATAAATTTCGGGTTTTCAATTTAATTGCTGCGTTTATTACTTTATATCTTTACTGCTCGGAAGCTAATACAATTATTCCACACACCCGACAAACTAGCTGTCTTCAGCCCGAATCTATTCTACTCTGTCAAAACGTTCTCACTTTCATAATTCAAAGTCTAAGTGGCTAGGATTTTTCTCCAAAGAGTTTGAAACCTTATTATAGTACCTACCTATACACCGACAGTCTTCCAGGTGGGATGAGCACTCAGAGGTCGGAGACAGTTCATCCTAGTTGCTCAAACGTGATCCTAGATACCTACTTCCTAACATCCTCACACCGAATTGGCAATCCAGCATACTAATCGGCTAGTAATTCATTTCTCTTTGGTAAAGCAAATTACCAAAGTGTGACCCTCACATATGACTATGTGGCTGTGTAACTTGTAGAGTCCTAGTTCCATGTTTTTAGTGTGAGATTAAAACATATAAGTAAGGTTTTGCTGCTGAGTGCTCAGCAAGCATTTCGGCTTAGTGGTAGTTTCGTTTATCAAAAACCAGCAAATTGCTCTACACTGGCATCCCTAACTATATAACCATCTCAATTTGCTTTGCACACTTTGTTAAAACTTATTGCTTGCATACATGTAGATATCGATCTAGAATAAATAATTCATAACACAAAATATTGAGCAGTTGACAATCGTCCGGTATCTGAATAATTTGCAAATGCATACAAAATATATCCTCCTATTCAATTTGAACAATGTAACGCAGCTATGCAAAACATTGCTATAAAACTTCTACAGGCGTTACACAATGTTTCACACGGTAGTTCAGCTTTGCTTTTTCCCAGGAAATGGGATGTAGGGCGGGTTCTGATGACCGATTGCTTTTCTACGTCATCCCTAGTTCACAATTTCCTGTGTCCAACTTTTGGAACGAAGGGATAGCGCCTGTGACAGCTTTACATGATGAGGCACGAAGGCTGCACATTTATTAATCATATACTTGCTTGACTCCAGTTTGAAACGTTAGCTCGTTAAGTGCTTATTATTGTCTTGGATTAGTTAGCGGCTTTGAGCATTAGTCAGGGAAAATATAACTTTTTTTTTTAAAACGTTGTACCACACTGGGATTTCTCCTGTGTCGTGAGTGCGTTTACAGACATACATTTCACACACAATACACCCAGACCCGGAACAACTACCTGCAGATCATACAAATCTTTGTTCCGTGCGGGAATCGAACCCGCGACCCGGAGCGCAGCAGTCGACTGTGTCAACCACTGCACCAACCGTGTCGTCAAATAACAATGTTACTGATTTCATACACGACTAGCGATCCAACGACTGCTGCCTAATGGCAACAACCGGGACCGACGATTTAACGTGCCCTCCAAAGCAAGGTGACGCTCAGTTGAAATACCACTATGCGGTCACCCATCCACGCGCTGACCGTGCCAAACGTTGCTTAACCTCACCGTTTGTTTACTGACCAGTGAGTGCAACTGGCTGTGAGCTCGCCTTTGTAATTATAGTATAGTTTACACTGTTCAAATATATTTGTTTTTAAAATCGATATTTGAAATCAACATAAACTACACTCATTTTATTCGTATGAATAGTTAGGAGGGGTACCAAAAATTCAATTACCGTTACAGTCACAGAAAACACTTATTTTTATTGCAATTCGATAAAATTCTCATGAATTT
Source organism: Diloba caeruleocephala (assembly GCA_947459985.1). Classification (NCBI taxonomy): domain Eukaryota; kingdom Metazoa; phylum Arthropoda; class Insecta; order Lepidoptera; family Noctuidae; genus Diloba; species Diloba caeruleocephala. The sequence continues at coordinate 7,455,102 of OX381617.1, read as the reverse complement.
GTAAAATAGATATTTACAAAGAATACCTAACTTATTGAACATTCACATTATTATTATAAGTCTTAAAATTGAATTTAGCTATTGTCAAACATTAAAGTAACACATCCCAAACGAATTCACATTTGAAGGTATCTACTAAATCATTTAAATAATGCTTATTCATGAAAAGTTTAGCAAGTTTTGCATTATTGTCGATAACTTTTGCCTATTTGTGAGTATGAACATTATTTGCTTTTAGCTGTATTCAAGGGAGCAAAGTTCTAATATATCTTAATCCTAACTGATGGTAATAATGACAAGTTGTAAATCCTGCCGAATTTTCGAGAACGATAAAAGTTTAATAGTTAATTCGTAGTACAAGGCTGGCATTTATGCGTTTTCTGGCTTTGATAAAATAGTCTGAAAATAGCGACATGGGCTGAGTACTGTAAGGTATTCAGGACTGGGTGACGTGCTCAGTATATTAAAATAATTATTCTTGCTATTTAATCAACTTATATTTCTGATATCCAATATACAATAATACAACCGTCGTCAGAATAATAATTTTCACGACATTGGTTCGCAGTTCGCTACATCTACATCTTATTTTAAATAATGGAAATATATTTTTGCTTTAAACCTCGAAGGAAATTGCAAATAAAATAAATAATACTAGTGATCGCCCAGAGGTCGAAATTCAACCGTAAATCATAAAAAAATGTAATTTGGTTTTATGTATTTGTAACACATAATAAACATATATTTTAATTTTCTGCACTCCACCTCCGTGTTAACTTTAACTATGCTAAATCTTACACTCCTCAGGGCGCGCAATGTGCTTCAAAAGTGGTTTAAAGTTTTTCCTTCACGTATAAATATATACCTAGATAAATTTATTATTTCCCCAGAGATAATGACCGATTATGCCGTGTGGTGCCGACTCAGAATACCACCACCCCATCTCCTCCCGTGGGTGTCACACAACACACCGATATCGGTCGTTGTGGTGATCTTTGAGGGAGGCCTCTGTCCAGCAGTGGGCTTTATTCGGCTGAAATGATGAGGCGTACATTTTAACGGCCTAAATTAATAATCAATTTGATAAAAAATCTTTGGTTTACGGATATGTATGTTTTTTGTGTTAAAAAGGTGATCGTAACAACAACAACGGATGAATATCAAATTCTAAAATTTGAAGATTTTGGCTTAGATTGATTAATAATTTCGGCCGTAACTCAATCTTATAAAGATTCCTCACGACCGATGTTTTCGATTAGGAAATAAGCAAATAAAGATAAAGATAAAGATATTTATTCGCAAAAAATATGGGTTATGACAGTTTTATAGATGTCCAGAAAGTTCCACCAATTTTACCATATTATAATTGGTATGCAAATTATGGGTTAGAGTTAAATTACCAAAGATAAACATCAATTATGTACACATGGAAAATTAAACATCGCTAAATAAAATATATGCAGATCAATAAATTAAATATATAAATTAACATTTATTTAGTTTCTTTTTCATATCTTGTGGAATCCTGGATTTCATGACATGAAATCGCCAACACGCAGTTGTCAATCGCAGTGATCAATACTCGTTCTTTCTTGTATGAGAAAAGGCATTTTCTCTGCAGTGGAGCAGTTATAAGCTGACTTTATAATATTTTTATTACGCTTGCTATATAATGCAAAGCTTATGCGAGCGAGCTATGCTTGGCATTGCTCTACGAGATCGAATCAGAAATAAAGAGATCCGTAGAAAAACCAAAGTTGCCGACTTAGCTAAAAGGATTACTATAACTAAACTAAACTTAATCTCTAAAAGGTCACTTCAGACACCAGGAGAGCAGACGCGTTCGATTTACGTCACAGCGCCCACCAGCTTCGCAATGAAACCCGAATCAAGACCGAATGGGATAGCTATCATAATAACAACCGACTTAGGGCCAGGTGAGATTAATTGAATGTCTGTTGTTTATACATAAATAATAAACCACTGACAAATGCAATAAAATAGTGATAACAAGATATAGTGATTTGTGTAATCAAAATTCATTATGTTTCCGCTTATATTCAGAGTCTACGAGATCGAGCAATGGAGGTCAACACTCCAAGAGCTCCTCGATCTTCTGGACCGAGAAATGGCCAGCCTAAAAGAAGAGAAAGCATCTACTGAGAGAGAGTTAGAACAACTGAACCTGCCTCTACTTGTGTGCTCCGAATGTCTTTCCAACAGGGATGGCAGAAGAAGCACGGAATTGACATACGATCTTGCTGATACAGAGCTGAAAAAGGTAAAATATGATTTATGTTTTCATTCTTATTAAAATTTAGTCAAAAAGGGGACACTTCCCAAAAATCAATATTTTAGCCATTAGTGCTCAAGCGGTGTCCTTATGAACGCTTCATCCGAAAAATAAATTCTTATGAAAATGTGATAAGTGACGAAAACGGCAAAGCCGGCCCAGAATAGCACCACCCCATTTCCTCCCGTGGGTGTCGTAAAAGTCGACTAAGGGATTAGCCGGAGGATGGGCAGCATGTCCTCCGAGTACATTAACAACTCGACTGCGATCGCCAAACCGCCTGCCAAGCGTGGCGATTATGGCAAAACCCCCCAATTAACCCACAACACACCCATATCGATCGTTGTGGTGATCTTTGGGGGAGGTCTGTGTCCAGCAGTGGACTTCATTCAGCCGAAATGAAATACAGCACTGACACAGCAATAAGTAACAAAATATTTCGAGCACACGTATCTTTTCATCAGAAACAATATTCGTAGTACTACAATATTCGTAGTACTATAATTTCTGTTTGCATTTTGTTATCTTCAATAAAGATTTTATCAGAAACAAAACGCAGAAACAGTAGCACTACAATTTCAAGCAGTGTTGTGTCCTAATTGCTTAGGGTAAAATACAATAGGCACCGATGTTATTTGCTGATTGTTAAGTCCGCTGTCACCCCAATTAGCTTCCAGCTGTGTGCCAAGCTTAGCTAGTTAGAATACGTGCAATAAACAGTATTTTCTTCATAGTCAGAATAGGTTGTTTTTAAACCGACTTAAAAAGGAGGAGGTTCTCAATGCGATGCGTATTTTTTTTATGTATGTCACTGATTATTCTGAGATTTGTAGACCGCTTTGAGCAATTCCTTTTTTTGACTGGTGCAAAATGCTTTCGAGTTGGTCCCATATAAATTTCATTACATTTGATTTAGTAGTTTTTTAACCAGCTTTAATAAACAGGTTAATTTGACGGTGATCTAGATGATGTCTTAATAGTTTCGATTCCTCTCAGATCAGAGAACCGACTTGAGTCATTCTTATTTTTAGTGTTGAACACTGATACCAAATTGGAAAAAGTTCTTACATTTATTTACATGAGAAAGAAACAAAACTTTTTAACAAAAAAAATACCGACTTCAAAAACCCTACACGATATAAAAATATTAATACCACTGTAAAGGAAACAAAACTGCATTTATGAAGTCGGGCGGGGACAGGTATGCAACCATGGTTCATGCAGACCAACGAGAAGTTATATTTTATACCTGGCCCCGCCCAACTTCATAAATGAAGTTTTTTTTTCTTTTGGGGTTTTAATATTTTTATATCGTGTAGAGTTTCTGAAGTCGGTATTTTTTTGTTAATAAGTTTTATTGAAGCGTTATTTCGTAGTGTTTGAGTCCTATCGGCGAGTTTGTAGTGAACGGGCCTAACATCAAACAAGTTCAAAAAGTTCTCGACGTATAAAACTTTTTATGCCCTTCAAGTTTCGTCTTAGTTCAAAACTTAATGGCCGTGAAGTCTGAAGCTTTTAATAGTGATCTATAGAGAAAGCGCCATGCTTAGCAGTGGGCAGTACGGGCAAGGGTTCCGACAAAGAAAATGCCATCTTTCTTTAATCCATCTTAATCAAGGGGTTATGTCTAGAGGATAGGCAGCAGTCTAGCTCTCTATCATCAGAGTGTGGCTGTGATCAATCGAAAAAATCCTGTCCTCTTGTGATCGAATTGAATATATGGGTTTAGTGTGACCAAAAAAACAATAATTAAACTAAATTAAATTAAAGAGTTTAGAATTGTTTATTATTAAAAAGAGGTTAGTAGTAAGTTTACAATTTGAATTTATTTATTTTATAACAATATAACATCGTAGTAATGTCTTAGGTTTTCGCGATTATTACACATTATAATAAAAACAAAGTCGCAGGATGACAGGAGGCAGTCATCCTGCGACCACGAATGCTGCAAAGTATTCGAAACGTCAGGAAAAACAAAATCTATAATATACGCGATCTAATCCGTTTAAAAAAAATTGTTTTATTATAATATAACATCGTGTTGACAATTATACATAATGCTTAAACCCTTACAATAATAATACATCCAGTTCTACAAAAACACAGTATAAGAATAAATTCCAAAGATTTCAATAACTTATTGTCAGTACCTAACGTAATGTCAATTTTTTTTAATATTAATAAATGACTATAGCTTAAACTTTATTCAGCCTATCGGAGTCCTCTGTTTTCTAGTTACGTCTTATAAATTCTAGTACATTCACATCGTTGTTGCCATCGGAAATCATTACAAGTCATCTATAGAATAAAAGCACCTTTTTACAAGAAAAGCATTTCCTTTAGTTTAGTTTTGCTTTCAATTTCCGCGTATACACGATCTTTTTCAGTTATTTTAATTCAAATTGAGTCTATTAAACATTTTGATGGAGTTATAATTTGAGCAATGTTTGACCACATTGAGAGTAGGCGCTACGCTAGTTGGTATATCTTGCCTCCTCGTCCTTTCCCGTGTTTGTTTACATGTGTTTTCATATCTTCAGTAAAATTAACAAAAACATTTGAGTTGTTTGAATATTGGCATATGGATATGGCGATCACCACGCTTGGCAGGCTTTGGTTTGGTGATTGTTATTAGCACAAGCGAAGATGCTGCTGCTCATCCTCTTAATTTCAACCCCTTTTTTATTTATTTTTGTTGGTGCCCAGAGGAAATTCTTCATGAACTTCTATCGCCCCGGGGCGAAGGGGGCTAGACTCCAACCGGCTAAAACCACTGGAACGGTCATTTTCGGCACCTAAGGGAAGCTCAGGGTCTCGTATGATCGCACTAGAGCCGTAATTTCAACACCTAGTTACCTTTTACGAAACCCGTGGTTGTAGAGGGCTACTCTATTATTTGCTGGGAACCACACGGGTACAACCATAATACTTGGAAGATTATGTCATAATTACCACGCTCCGGATTAAGGATCGCTGTATGATTTAATTATTGTAGATTGTATAGACATTGATTATGTAAAGTAAATCATAATTTTATGTCAGGTACCGGACAGGATAATGAACTATCGTTCTTGTTAATAAACACAGAATCGCCTCTTATGAAACGCAAGGCTTTTATGATAAACAGTACTCACAGCAAGATTTTCGCTATGCGATCATGAATATGTATGCATATACGCGCACCGGCGCGTCTCTCTCGCATCTCACACAGACGCGGAGGTAACGTTTCGTTGAATGGACTGATTCTCATACTAAGGCCCGTATTACATAGTCATGCTCACTAAAACGTCTTGCTGGCGGTGGCGTCGAGTATTAGGTCGTTCGGTTCCCTACAATATGGTTGAGCTAAGCGATGCTGCCATCATGCTCGTGAACGGGTGCCGTCTGTTGGGACTGTCAGCCGTTAACTGCCACGGAAAATAAACTATTATTATTATATTATTGTCTTAACACATTGACCTACATTTTTCTCGGTATATGTTTTACAATATTTTGTATTAATCAAGATTGTATTCTCAATTATTTTAAACGAGTATCCATGGAGTTTCTTGCCGGCTCTTCTCCACGAGATCAACTATTTGGAAGAGTGCAACTTAGATTCTGACGTTTCATAAGTGCCAATATTTGGTTTATTTGAAATAAAATACTTTGACTTTGACATACAGATCACTCGATTGTTTGTTTGAGTAAAAACATGAAAATCAAACACCAGCGGACTATTATTACCACCGCAAATTCAAACAATTACTTAACTCATTGTTTTTTCCCAACAGGAACTTTGTGTTACCGAAAGCAACAAGAAAATGCTGATTGACAGATGCCAATCCGCTTGGGAAAAAATCAACAAGTTAGAAGTTGTTAAGTTCAAACTCCAACTGGATTTAAATGACAAAAACGAGGCACTTCAGATAGATAAGGACATGCTACATTTAGACAAGGACAGTGCCAGTATAACTTACAAAACTGACTCCTTGAAAACTCCTAAGAGGTAAGATTTTTGTTTGTATTTCGTATATTCTATTATAAAATTGATTGCCCTGGTGGTTTTAGCCGGTAAGTAGTAGCGGTAGTCCACATGAACACGAGGACCAAGCTAGGAAGGCACGTTTACGAGGACTACGACCGTAGCGAAATAAAAGAAAGTCTCTATTTACTAACTAGTTGTACCTTTTTTTTTTACTGGACCCAGTGGAAATTCTTCATGAACATCCTCCGCCCCGGGGAAGGCCGAAGGGGCATGCCGGACTCCTACCGGTTAAAACCACTGGGGCGGTCATTTTTGGCACCTAAGAGGGGCGCGTGACCGCATGCGCACTACCGTCTTGTCGTGAGTCACTCAATATGGGCGCGCAGATTCCCCAATCTACGCACCCGCGAAGCCAGAAGCCGATGCAGCAGAAAGCTTTATAGCGACGGCAAGGGGTTTCAGGCGTATAGGCATGAGCCACCAGGGCGGTTGTTACCCCGGAGCCGTCTCCTCCTTCTTCGAGCAGGATCGCCCCTTTCCCGATCCCACTCTGCGGTCTCCTTCTGGAGCATGACGCTCTCACAGAAAGAGACAACTGCATTCCAGTTTTCATACTCTGACAACGTTGCCCGATCCGATCGACCAGGATAGCACATATATTACAGTTAGCATTCCGGACATCTCCCTTAGGTGAAAGTGTGATGCATTATTTGAGTGAGAGGTTTTTATTAATTATTTTACTAGGATATGGGAATCCGTGAAAATGGTTTAAATCCTGGTATAATAATAAGTAAGAGTTTATTTATCTCATCATTACATCACAAGAGTCACATTAAATAACATCTTAAATAGAAAACGGTGTCTGAAATAGGTAAGACCTGTGTTACAGATCAACAGGCTACCCTCTGAAGAGATTAATTGCATTATACAATAATAATGAGGTTCTCGACGTTTTAGTATATAATAGGATAGTCTCAATTATTGACTACGCTAACAACAGCTATCTTGATCTCACTGAGGAACTCAAGTATGATCATGTGTCAGAGTATCGTACTAAGCTCAAGTGGCTTCCTATACGTCTTTGTCAGTGTTATCCTATACTAATATTCTTCTTCTTCTATACAGTATACATTTCATTTCATTTCATATACATATTTCATGGTCATCATGAATATTTAGGCTACCTAAGCTACTAATGCTAAGTCGTTTTAAATATTATCCAAATATATTTCGTGCTCCCGTTAATAGACTGACAAGCACTAATGCCTTTGTGTTAGTATTTCAATTAACATAATTACTCTCAACGCTGAGCCCAAATAACTTACAAGAGACTTCTTGAAAACAACTAAAAGGCAGAGGCTTAACTTAGTACTTCAAAACAATTAAATTTGATAAAGTTATGATACTCCCGCGCGTCTTGCTGCACCTGGGACTGAGTTAAAAGGTTCCCCACAACATCCTAGTCTCATTAATATGACAAGATATGAGCAGCCGCTAAGCGACCCAACTTGCCATTTGTTACCAAGCTTTTTTAAACATTAATTTTTAATAACTTATTTGTTAAATGTGTTTTAATAGCTTTGAAGTATTGTTATGCCGCGTGGTGCTGGCTCAGAATACCACCACCCCATTTTCTACCGTGGGTGTCGTAAAAATCGACTAAGGGATTAGCTGGAGAATGGGCAGCAGTGTCCTTCCCAGCGCCAACCCGTCTGTCAAGCGTGGCGATGATGGCAAACCCCCCAATGAGCCCACAACACATCCATATCGATCGTTGTGGTAATCTTTTGGCGAAGCCTGTATCCAGCAGTGGACTTCATTTGCCCGAAATGATGATGATGATGAAGTATTGTCACATATAATTTCAGAAAAGACTTTGACTTTGAAAAACTGTGTATTGTATAAAAAATCCATCATGAAAAATACCACCACCCTATCTCATCTCGTGGGTGTCGTAAAAGGCGACTATGTTATTAGCCAGCGTTATTCGACTACATTTATAAGTCAACTGCGATAGCCAACCAGTCTCCCAAGCTGGGCGATTAAGGCGAAACCCCCCAATGAGCATACAACACAAACCCATAGTGGTTGTTGTGGTGTCTTTGGGGAGACTTCTTTCGGCTGAAATAATGATGATGATGTATTAAAAAAGAAAAATAAGGTATTACACAACGTAAGCCCATAAACGTCCACTGTACATGGGTCTCGCAATGATCACTAAATTTAGCGGTCATAGAATTAATCACCACGCTTAACAGGCGGACTGGTGATTGCAGTACTTTGTATGATCGAGGATGATGCTGCCCATCCTCTTTACATAGGTATACCGTTAGTCACTGAGATGGATGATGGAGAGAGGCAATCTATTCTTTTCCGGGAAATGTATGGATCATATCAGCCAATGGATGTACAGTACTGAACAAAGATCTCCCCCACAGATTTTCACAATTGTGTCGACATTTTGGGGGTATTTGCTAGTACTCACCATGCTTGGCAGGCGGGTTGGTGAGCGCAGTATGGCTACTGTTCCACAGAAGGGACGCTGCTGCCCATCTTTCTGGTTAGAGTCCCTTAGTCTTCTTTTACGACATCCACGGGAAGAGATGGAGTGGTGCTATATTCTCAATCCGAACACAACACGGATAGTACAAGTACTTTAGAAGTATTAATGTTAAATGATTTTGCAAGTAGGTTTCAATAATAACTTTTCGTCAATAAAATCTAGATGTAGCATTTTATAATGAAAGAAAGAACATTTATTTTGGTTTCGTATTGTAGGTACATGTTGCACATAAATCAATAATTAAAATGAAATATATAACAAAACACAATAAGTCAAATAATAACTAATTATAAATTAACTTTATAAAACTATTAAAAATAATACGTTAATATTATCACAAGAAATTATTATTCTTTACACATAATACCGCCGTATATGCCGTAATATGCCGTGTGGTGCCGGCTATGCCGTGTGGTGCCGGCTCAGAATGCCACCACCTCATTTCATCCCGTGGGTGTCGTAAAAGTCGACTAAGGGATTAACCGGAGGATGGGCAGCAGCGTTCTTCGAGTACATTAACAACTCAACTGCGATCGCCAACCCGACTGCCAAGCGTGGCGATTATGGCAAGACCCCCCAATGAGCACACAACACACCATATCAGTCGTTGTGGTGATTTTTGGGGGAGGCTTGTGTCCAGCAGTGGACTTCATACGGCCGAAATGATACACATAATACATTTACTACTGCAAAACCAAAAATGGACCCTATCTCAGCACAAGGTATTTTTTTTATTGATCCGGTGGAAATATCTCATGTACTTCCTTCGCCCCGGGAAATAGGTGCATGGCAGACTTCTACCAGCTAAAACCACTGGAGTGATCTTCGTCGGCACCGAAGGGAGCCTAGGAACTCGAAAGATCTCCATCTAGAGGCACCCATTGGTGTTATTGGTACCGACTAAAACTATCGGAGCGGTCATCTTTAGTACTGAAGGAGGCTCCAGGTCCCATCACATCTCTATGTAAGAAAACACTAGAGCCACCCATTGGTCCCCAGTCTTTAGGCACATCTCGGGGGAAATGACCGCAAAGCGGTCGCACCCTCGAGCGGAGAGAAGGCAACTGTAAAAGGCCGCCCTTCAGGAACTTCTCGGGAGTGATTGTAAGGGATCGCCCCGAAGCCTCGCTATGTGCTATCCTGAGCACACGGTGGCACGTTGGAACGTGCGCCCCACCTTCTTACCAGGGATCGCTCGGTATGCACAGGATCTGGGTGCCGGGGTAACAACCGCCTCGTCCTTCTCCGTGCGGCATCGGTCCTCTCCCGATCTCACTCTGCAGTCTCCTTCTGGAGCATGATGCTCTCGAAGAAGGAGATTATTGCACTCTAATCGCCTTTTAGGACACCCATAGATGAAGATGGGTGGTCTACTATTTTCCGATAACCACATCTACCCAACCCTACGTACATGGTAATAAAATATTTTTTAAAAATATTATTTCTTAGGATGATAACAAACCAACAATGGCTAGACAAGTGCGAAGCCACAAAACGAATGGCAATAACCGAGCTACAAGACACATTGCGTCTTCGTGAGTCCCTTTTCGTTGCCCGAGGACGGGCAAGAAACGCCCTCAGAGCACAAACCGATGTCACGAATTATATGCTGCGTAGACGCATCTACGATACACAGCGGGCTAGAAACGAGCTCGATTGGCAGAAGATGAAGGTATGTCATTTAATAATAAATACCTTCTGTAGATAGTCTGCCTAGGATCGCTGAATCAGAAAACCGAAATATCTGACCAATATTTCAATAAGTCGGGATTTTGCCGTTATTTTCTGGTGATTTTAATATTATGAATCAAATTGTTACTTTAACATTTACCTTGAGATTAGCTTAGGTACTTAAGACTTTCAATTAAACTCGTCCTAATGAATTCAATTTTAAATTTAAATCTAAAATTTTACGAAGTGCCGTTGGTTGCGGGATATTTTTTATTTTTTAGTCTGGACATCATATAAAATGTCTGGAGAATTCAGCCGTATCCCGCAAATTTTGCAAAACTAGTCTAACCGGAGAATCTATTTGTGTATACTTATCTACATGACAAAATCCGGCAACAGTAAATCTCATTTCACCACTTGCAAAGATATTGACGTTGGTTCCCTCAACAAGCATTTTTATCAGCGCCTTGTCACTTTAGATCACAATGTCAAAAGCAATGTATATAATAAGTATTAGAGCTTTCAAACTTGCTGATGCCGTACTTTTTACAGTACCTACACTTTTTATAGTCTCTTTTTTTCTTACTCTTATCTTGAGGCTTGGAAACAAGCCAATGGCACGGTTGGTGCAGAGGCTGATACAGTCGGCTGTTGCGCTCCGGGTTGCGGATTCGATTACCGCACGGAAAACAAATTGTATGATTATGCAGGTAGTTGTTCCGAGTCTGGATATATTGTGTGTGGAATTTCTGTCTGTAACGCATTTACAACACAGGACAAACATAGTCCGTGGCAATGTTAAAAAAATAAAAGAATCAAAAATGAAATGACAACATATTTGTTCGCCAAAAGTTTCTAATCCTTTTTTACTGTCTGATTTCAGACCTATTTCTATCCTTCCCTTTCTTTCAAAAGTTCTTGAGCACATTGTTCACCAGAAACTATCTGCTTTTTATCAAGTAATGGCCTTATGCCCCCCTTCCAGTCAGGTTTTAGATCGGATATAGCACTGCAACAGCACACCTTAAGGTACTGATGACATCCGCTAACCTATAGACAGCAAATCCTTGACGTTACTTGTACTACTAGGCTTCAGCAACGCCTTTAACTCTGTTGATCCTTCTTGGGATCCGCAAATTCACTTCTACCACTATAGATTATTTCCATTCCTACTTGCGCAGCCGCTCACATAGTATTCGCGTCGGTGATAACTTTTCTGATTGGTGTAATCTCGACACGAGTGTTCATGCCTCAGGGTAGCGTTTTGTCTCCTCTACTCTTTTCTATTTTCACAAACTCCGTCATCAGGGTAATTTCTTCTAACTTCCATCTGTACGCAGACAACCTACAACTTTAGTGTGTGAGGAAGGTCCTTTTGGCTGCAAATAAATCCCATCAAAATGTCAGGCTATGATTATTGGCAGTAGAAGTAGAAACATGCGTATCTGGATATTGCGTCTTTAACTTCTGTCCATTTGCACGATAATCTTAATTGATAACTTTGACACAGCGAAAAACTTACGAGTAACTTTAGCTGCAGCTTAACGTGGATAGATAGCACAAGTTACGGAAGTCAGTGTTCCATCCATGTTGTGTTCGGATTAAGAATATAGCACCACTCCATCTCCTCTCATGGATGTCGTAAAAGGCGACTAAGGGATTCTAAGTCCTTTCTGTGGAAAAGTGTCCATACTGTGCTCACCTACCCACCCGCCAAGCGTGGTGAGTATTGGCAAATGCCCCCCAAAACGGCGACACAATTGTGTAAATCTGTGGGGGAGGTCTTTATTCAGCAGTGGCTTTATAAAATTATAGATGATAATACGATGATTACTTTTCGGCTACGCAACGAAATATATCCGACAGCAAAAAAAAAACAAAAACAAAAGAAACCTTAAAAAATCCATTTTACCTTATTTCCCCTAAATTTTTAGGGAAAACCCCTAAGTTGGGGCACGTGATGCCCGCAGTCACCCCAGTCCCCTAATCTTTTCTAATATATCACATCATGGCAATAAAATCCAAAATATGAAACATAGAAACGCTTACCATACTTACATTATAACCTAAACCTAAATTTATTTCTGTTCTTTCTTTCTTTATTTCTAATAAACTCAATAATCGAGAGTGCCTAGCAGAGGTGATATCCTGAAAAAACTTTGGATTCATCTGTCTAGTCTGTCTACAATATAAACTTTTCCTGAGCTATCACTTTGTCCGACAGTGTTTACTTCCTTATACACAAGTTGACAGTTCCGAAGTAGTTGGTAAATTAGTAAGTTAACACGTGTTTTCTGCACCTTTTTCGTGTAGGTTTGGTAGCAGTATCTCATAATGGAGTTAAGAGAAACGATTTACAAATGTGAAACATGTTTAATTTATCTTTAGATGGAAGAAAACATGGACAAACTAGCAACGGAACTAAAGACCATGGGCGAACAGTTTGCCGATAAAGTAAATGCATTGAAAGTGGCTGAAACCCGCTTGGAGACGCGAGGCTATCGTCCAGGATCGGAATTGGCGGCTGACGAAGCTGATATCGGACTCAAGGACGAAGTCCGAAGCCTAAGGGAAACCATTCGACAGCTACAGGAGAAGTTGGACTGTGCCAAGTAAGTATCTAGACCAGCAAACAGCCAGGTAGACCGAGAAATCTAAGAAAGCAAAGCCTTGTGCCAATGTGGAGACTTCGAATGGGATGGAGAGAATTGAATAATTGTAGTTTTGATATTTTTTGAAGAATATAATCCAGAATACGATTCCCATTAGATTCCCAATCAACAGTCTGTGGCTTAATTCTAACCTCAAACTTGGAGTGGCACCACGATTTACTTTGCAATTATTCTGTTTTGCCAGTAGTTTATAGCAATGGAACATCATATAGTTTCTATGAGGCAGGTTTATGTTAAGCAGTGGACGCCCTTTGGCTGATATGATTATGACATTTAATAATATACTAATCTAGCTACCTATATGCAGTTTATTACCTAGTTACGTATTTTTATTATTCTATTTTCAGGGCAACTTATAACGCTCTAGAAGCGGCTTCCATCAAAATAGCCATCGACTTGAACGATAAGAACCAATCTCTGGAAACTGACACCCGTGCGTTGGAAATGAGAGCAGCTCTAGAACCGAAGCGGCTTCAGGGGACCGATAAAAACTTAGTTCTTGCTAGCATGGCCGACGAAGTACCGAATGTTGAAGCTTAGTACGTAAACATTTTAAATAAATGAGAAAGCGCAAAAATGTATGCGTTCCTATATTTTATCCTGACTAGAGTTAATATTGTATTTGAAATGCCGTATTTGAATAATGGCCAATTTAATCAACATTTTACGAAGAAATTATACGATACCCTTAACTGTTGACGTACGGTCGCGGACTGATAATGTTTACCACCTTAAGGTTTACAATTGCATGCACAGGTTTGTGTCACAAGGTCGATATGCGATTTGATTAGCCATAAATAACTTCTTTATTAACATGAAAATTGGTTTTGAGGGAGGTGATAATAGATAAAGAAATTAAACATTTCGGTAAAAAAAAGATATGCATTAACTGGCATAGAGACTACACAAGAAATACGGCATTCTCACAAAACCAAAACATTTAAGTAATGGTAAAACTTGTTATTAAAATGCGAAAAAAGAAAGAACATCAAAAGAAAGTTCTAAATGTTTATTTAGAAACAATTTTTTTAAACTAAAAAATAGTATAGCTTCCATCAGCAGCTATGACGGCACGTAGTCTTATCTGGCATAGACGCGACAAGGCGTGCGCATTGATCAGTTCCTCCGAAATCGGCCCATACCTGAGCACAACGTGAGATAATAGCATCTTTCATTTTGACAGTCCCAGCGTTGAACCACTTAGCCACAGATTTTCAATGGGGTTCAAATCAGCAGACCGAGCAAGCCATTGAATGAGATGAATTTCACGGTGCAGGTTAAACCACGTCATAGCAACCCGGGCCGTGTGTGTCGGGGCATTATCCTGAACATAACTGATCGTGCCGTGTGGTGCCGACTCAGAATACCACCACCTCATCTCCCGTGGGTGTCGTAAAAGTCGACTAAGGGATTAGCCGGAGGATGGGCAGCAGCGTCCTTCGAGTACATTAACAGCTCAACTGCGATCGCCAACCCATCTGCCAAGCGTGGCAATTATGGCAAAATCCCCAATGGGCCCACAACACACCCATATCGGTCGTTGTGATGATCTTTGGGGGAGGTCTGTGTCCAGCAGTGGACTTCATTCGGCCGAAATGCAGCACTGATACTCCAGCCATCTTCATGCAAAAATATTTTTCTGCCCTTTGCTGCAGGGTTAACTTGCCATTATTTTTAGTTATAAAAATAAATTTCAAACTTCATACATTGTAGATAAATTTCACTTTTATATAAAATATATGAAGTTAAATGTTGAATTTCACCGTAAGACGTTACCGACATATTTTAGTAGTTTTTTTTTTTCATTTTTAAGAAATATTTTATGAATATGTAAAGATTGATTCATTTGAACACCGTACAACGTTGCCTTATACATACCATGGCGAAATTGTGGAAGATATTCTACAGAAGCCATAATCCAAGTGAGGAAGTAGAAGTTAAATGTAGATAAATGTCACTTTTAACAAAATATGCATTGCTAATGTGTCAAACTTTGTTTTTAAATTAAGAAATAAGATATACTTATTCAGAAAAAAAAAATTGAAAACCGTACGATGTTGCTTTTGTAAATATTTCATTTTTGGGAAATACTTTGTGAATATGTAAAGATTGATTAATCTGAACACCGTACAATGTTGCCTTAAAGGACCTTGAAAAATATCGATAAATATCAGATCTGCAAACATATACACTATACAATCCGGCAGAGATATTGCATATGCATGCAAGCGGTGCTTTGAGTAGGCAGCTTTATACATGACAATGGCGAAAGTGTGGAAAATAATGTACAAAAGCCATTAATCTAAGAGAAGAAGAAGAGTTACATGTTTAACTCATTAACTGTTACAAAGCCAGACATAATTAAAAATCTATTGTCTCGCGGCTGCCGGCAATAAACAGGTAAGAGGATATCATAAAAATGACATAGATAATCTTCGATGTTTCACAACTTCTACAAAGTACCTTGATATGACATTAGCTGTCTATGAGAACTCACGTTTACAGTTAAAAACAACATAAGCACGTCAACAGATAAGGGTTAAAAATATTGTTTTGGGTCCACATCGTTTCAATATATTTTTAGGATAAGCATATCCTACAAAATAACATGAAATTTTAATGTGGACTGCAATAAATAAAGCTTTGTTATATATTATTGTTAATGTTCATAGGCTATTTACGATTTTTGCGTTTATGATGCAATTTAAATTTACGACATAATTTTATCGTAACTACTTAAATACTTAATTTTGGATAACTTTTCTGTGGAAAGTTCAATTAAAGATTTAAAAACTATGCAGTTTTAATGTATACTCAAATCAACCAAATGTACCCTAATATAGCTCGTGTACACAAACTGCGACAGAAGCGGTCTCCGTTCTACGTTCCATGATTCTAATTAAACATGGAACGCAGAACGAATAAAACGAAATGAAACTGTTCAAGTACTAACATATATCAGAATTATTTTTAAAGTATTATTTCGGTATCATAATGCCTTAATTACTGATATTTTCTAGGGTTAATTAACTCAGCAGGGGGCCATATTACGTATAATCCGGGGATATACTGTAGTATAGTTAATCTGTAGATTAACTTCAAACAATTCACCGTTTCTGTTCCTATCAGACCAAGATCGGTAAAATTGTCGATAAAACCACTTGGAAGCTTCCTTAGATCACTGGCGCGTGTTATCTGTTCATTAGTTACTCTTTCAGTTAAGCCTGTATAAGAAATTGGACGATGATAAAGGCCTTGTATCAAACCATTTTCAAATCATCAAATTCATAAGATGCGTTTTTCGACTTGAGCATTGAAATATCTGCAAAAGCAAAGCCAAGCACAACAGTCGAAATTTAAGTTACAATGAATCCTTACATTTTTGTACTTACTCATTTTCTGCTTACTCTTTATCATATTTTAAGTCTTGTCATTTACTTCCGATGAGGTTCATGATACGGCATTATGTCTCGTTTCGGAAGTGACTGGCCACACAAAATATTAGGTAAACGATGATAGACTGTCAGACTTCATCTATGGACAATGAATATTTAGCTGATCGCCAAAATTGTTAAACTTTTGAGGAGCTTAGCATAGTTTGGGGGCAGAAAGGGGTACTAGATGACGGTGACCTTATAATAATAGAGGCAATAAATTACATCATGTTTAAGCTATTAATTTCTAGAGCGATATGGATGTAAGATGCAGATAACGTTAAGATACATATCTAATGCGTTAGATATATAGGTATAAAACCCAGTTCAACAAAAAAAAAACTTGCCCTGGGTATCTGGGTAAATTATTTTGATTTTTTATTTTGTATCTCTGAGGATTTCTGTTTTCAAGACCAAAGTTTTCGAATATATTGATGAAAATACTGAATTGGCTCTGGTTTTTATCATTTTGGCTTATTTTATATTTTTTAATAATTTACGCTTTAAGTCAGCTCTGTAGGACACGAGATACTATAAAGTGTTTGTAATCTTGTTAAAATTCGGTTTCTGCACATTGATTTGGTGCATTAACATATCATAGTCAGGGACACTGACGGCACGGTTGGTGCAGTGGCTGATACAGTCGGCTGCTGGGCTTCGGGTTGCGGGTTCGATTCCCGCACGGCACAAATATTTGTATGATGTGCAGGTAGTTGTTCCTGGTCTGGGTGTATTGTGTCTGTAAAAGCACCCACGACACAGGATAAACCCTACTGTGGGGCAACGTTTTTATAAAGAATATAATAATATATATAAGCCAACATATGTAGGTAACGCTTTGCGTGGTTATCGCCACAATCGACATCGGTAGCGGTACCCTTTGGCGTAGATTAGGAAGGAAAATTGACCACCAGTCAACCGCCGTACGCTGGGAGCGCCTGGCCCGGGGTATAGATACGTCACATATAGACGTCACTATACCGAGGATATCCCGGACATCAGCCTGTACGACATCAGGGTGGCCGTGAAACAGCTTAAAAATAACAAGCTGCCGAGTGGGGACGGAATGACGACAGAGCTTCTGGAAGCGGGTGGCACACCGGTACTCTTTTCAAGGGTCATCACGAATCATTTCGGGCGCATGTTTGATGACTTCCAGCCTCCCGGACAAGCCGGTTTCCGAAAAGGTTTCAGTACCATAGACCACATCCATACGCTGCGGCAGATTATACAGAAGACCGAGGTGTATAATCTGCCACTATGCTTGGCGCTTGTGGACTATGAGAAAGCCTTCGATACGATCGAAACCTGCGCAGTGCTGTAATCTCTGCAGCGGTGCCAGATTGACTATCGGTACATTGAAGTGTTGAAGTGCTTATACAGAAACGTCACCATGTCGGTCCGAGTACATGAACAGTGCACGGGGGCAATTCCATTGCAGAGAGGTGTGAGACACAGGGGGACGTCATTTCCCCGAAAGTGTTCACCGCAGTGGAAAGGATTCGGCATTAACATCAATGGCGAGCAATCACTCACCTTCGATTTGCCGATGACATCGTAGTCATGGCAGAATCGCTGCAAGAGCTCAGCACAATGCTCGGTGACCTGAACAGAATTTCCCAACAGGTGGGCCTTAAAATGAACATGGGCAAGACTTTTGTCTTGTCAAATGCCCATGTCGGGCCCATCCCAATATCCGTTGGGAGCTCTGTTCTCGAAGTTGTTGACGAGTATGTCTACCTGGGACAAACTGTCCAGTTAGGTAGGTCCAACTTCGAGAAAGAGGTCAATCGTCGAATCCGACTCGGCTGGGCAGCGTTCGGGAAACTTCGCAACGTCTTTTCGTCAACAATACCGCAATGCCTAAAGGAAAATCGTGGTAAATTGTGGAAATCTAAGGGGGAGGCCTTGTTCAGCAGTGGACATCCTGTGGCTGATATGATGATGATGATATAGACGTCATTGCCTCCCGGAACCAGGCCGCTTCCACTTCTGAATCGAGCGAGATCTCTTGGTCAACCTCTGACCATGACGCGACGTTGGCAGCTGCGACCAGCATCTCTCTATCGAGCTGTGTTGGGGCCCAACGCCACGACGGCAAGCTAAGACCCGAACGACTTGGACCGGGCGTTCGGAGGGCCACGTCAAACATTATGTGGCAGTGGTCTGACAACGTGACCACCTTCTCCGACACCCGCCAACCCAAAAACATGCAGGTAACAGAAGGAGCCGCCCATGTAAGGCGAACGACTCTCCCTGCCACCAAATGTAGGTGCTAATGGACCCCCGATTCAGCTAGAATGAGCGTTGTAGTCCCCCAGGACGAGTACTGGACGGGGTGATCATTTACAGCGAATGCTGCGCGCCACTCCGTCCAATTATCCCTGGAATTCGGCGTGGGATACGTTGGGGGCGACGTAGCAGCTCACTACTGCCAGAGGTCCCCATTCCATAGTGACAAAGCCCTGCCCCCGGACCAACAGGGAGCAGGGCGGCTAACCTGCGGTTCCAGCCCAATAAATGGCCATGGAGTCCCCAGCGCTCCCGAACCAGCGAGAATGTTCCTGGACGCTGTAGGGCTCCGCCACAACTTCCAAGGCAACTTTCGCAACAGTCTGCAGCAGTGGATTCTGCGCATTGCGGCAATGGTTTAGGTTGCCCTGAAGGACCTTCAATTGGCTTCCATCACCTCCGGTGAGCCGGAGCGGAGGCGACCAGTGCTACCGGCACAGTCTTCGTCGGCATCTCGGTTGAGGCAGGAGTTTGGTTTTACCCTCCTGCCTTTCTGGAAGATTTACAATTTTGCGCAGCCCAACCGTTGTTCGGCCGCACACATAGTGGATAGCTTTTTGACTGCGCCGTGCAATCTTTCGCCCTGTGGCCCTGGACACCACAAGTGAAACACCAGTCGCTTCGGTCAACCAGGTTCCAGTATCCTCAACTCCACCATCTTGATTGGACGCGCAATATGGTCAAAGATGGGAGTGAGCACCCCCCGCATTTAGCGCGCCAGGCTATCGGCCTTTGCGCCATCGACGGAAAGCACCATTCCGCCACTGGCAGACCTTTTGATGGTCACGGTGTTCGGACCGATGTCATGGTCAGCGAGCTTGATACTCCGCCTCACCTTGGCCATGACTCCTAATTTAGTGTCGCGTGAGCCCTCGGGCACTGTGACTGTTATAGCGGTCGATGCGGGAACCTTGGGGAGGTTGACCTTCCCTTTCCCTTTTCCTTTGCCTCCTCTTCCTTTTCCTCCTCCTTACCTCTTCGCTTCTACCCCTCCTGAGGAGACTGAGTGTTCTGCATAGCCACAGGCTACGTCTGGGCTTTAGGAGGTCTTAGCTTCCGGCCTTCCTTGTCCGCAACGGATCCAGTGGTTTCCATTGTGGACTGTGATGCCGGATCCGCGTCGGGTGCGCATGTGCACTGGCGGGGTCAGAGCGGGCGTCGCAGATGCTGCAGACGCCATAGCCATAAGACGCCGGCCGACCGGCCATCCCAGCTCTCTTCACCATACCACGGCCCTCACCCTTTTCTTTTCGCTGCACCGCCAGTGCGCTAGACTGTGTGGCAGCTGTGTTTTGCAACTTGACGGCAGCCGCAGCCCTCACCACATTTATCGCCGCCTTGCTGGCAGCCGCATACGTAGCTGTCTGTGGTGCCAACTGCTGTCATTACTTATCTGGGGCCCGCCTGCGCGTTGCGCTGATAACGAAGGAGAGCTACCTCCGTCGTCAAAGACTCTATTTATGCCGAGAGGCTGGGCCGCAGCTCCACTTTCTCCCTCTCCAGCTTCTTGACGTTCAACTCATTTCTGGCTGACCTTCTGGCGTCAGGGGACTACCCTACAGACGCCTTCAGGAAGGTCCGCTTGCAGCCCTCACCACTCAACACCCATGTTGAGTGAGGCGTGTGAACTCCGAAGGTCCAGTGATTCCTCAGAGTTATTCACCCCACCCGACGGCAACGCCCCACCTTCTCGACGTCTGGTTTTTAACGGAAACCACCCTACGCCCTACCTACAACCCAAAAACTTGGGCCCTACCCGTAATAATATTAGCCACCGGGCAATAAGATGCTCTAAACAGTGGAGTAGTTATTGCCCGGTGCTCAGAGTGCATCGGCCCGACGACTGCTCTTCCTCCCGGACGTATCAAGAGGGACCAGCAGCCACCGAGCGCACGTGGTGGTTTCCTGATGTAGCATCCCTACCTGTAGTTTCGGCTCCGTAAGTTATGACCATAACCAAATGCACGATGAAACGTAACAGATAGGGACAGTAACAGTCGGACTAGACTATAAGTTTAAAGTCACTCATCGGGCTATGGAACGTGTTATGCTCGGAGTCTCTCTAATGGATAGAATCCGAAACGAGGACATCCGGTAGGGAAACAAAGTGATCGACATAGCACACCGAAAAGCAAGCTGAAGTGGCAGTGGGCTAGTCACGTGTGTCGAAGGACTGATGGCCGATGGAGCTGACGAGTCCTATAGAGTGGAGACTGCGTATGGGCAAACGTAGTGTGGGACGCCCACCGGCTAGATGGACGGACGACCTGCCAATGGTTGCTGGGTTCGGCTGGATACGGAATGCTGATGACCGGGTGTTGTGGTGGACGCTCGGAGAGGCCTACGTCCAGCAGTGGACCGATATAGGCTGATGAATCCACGATGAAACGACGGCGTGTTTACGCTTAGGCGAGGCGACTGAAAAACGCTGCCCCACCTCGGGGGTGCTTCGCACACGGTGACACTTAGCTACGTGCACGCCCTCGTCTTCCCAGGGCTCGTTCGGTATGAGCAAGTAGATTCCCCAATCTCCGCAGCCGCGACCTCGGAGGATTTGTCGTACCTAGCATATAAATAAAATATATAATATCGAAAGGAAAAACAACTGCCTCCGATATCCTACATACCTATATAAGTCGTACTGAATTTCAGGAACATTAGCCAAACCTAATTATCAGATCCATATAGATAATGGATCGTCGCCCGTCGTCTCCAGGCATGGTTGGTTAGCCTGACTTGTCCTGTTTTAGTATAAAACCATGAGCAATGTGTTCAGTCTTCACATTCAACGTTCTACATCTTCCCATCATCTACATTTACAGAAAATCTACCAAGTAAGTATTTCTATTGTGAAAAATATTTATTAGCTTTGTTTGTTCTTTACAAGTATTAATTTTGTATGGTTAGGTAATTAGTTTACTTACTTTGTGTATCGCTTTGCAGCCTCAGCGTTATGATTTTGAGTTGGAAACCGAGAATTTACTAAAAATCCCTAGATCTATTAAAATTGAGATCTTTGTCTCTTCGGAAATAATAGTCATAGCTGAGTTACAATGCCTTTACTCATTTAGGGCAGGATTATTCCTGCTGACTCATATTTTAATACTGAACTGCGAAATATCTTTTATGGGTATAAAATAAAATATAGTCAAAGTTATTGATGAGACTTACTCGAATGCATATTTTCCCGTAAATCGATTACGTACCTATTACTTATCAACGGAAATTCCAAACTTCAAATATTTTCTACATCCTTATGTATAGACGTTATGTAAATTGAGATTTGTAGACATCAAACTCAATACAGGTTCAAAATTTAAACCCTAATCCCGTTTTAGACGTCGTCAATGTTACAAACCAGACTCGAATTTTTTATCAGCATGATTTCATACGCGGAAATATACCTACACTTTTTTTAGTGTATTCCATTAGAGAATCAATCATGACATCTCGTATCCGGCAGGATCGAGAATTGATAATTTTGAGCTTAGGAAGTTGTATCAACAATAATTGAGATTTAAACCGATCGTGTGATAACGAGATCCGCTTCCTAAAAGCCGCAGCGTGCATTCAAAGTTAAATTTCATGTAGACAATTTCCATTGCTCCATAATTACGTACGCGTCGAAGCTTTGGCGAATTTAAGGAGCTATGTAAATCTGATAACGATATAATCGGTGCCTATCAGCTACTTAGTACACGAGCAGTGTCTAGAGGTTATTTACATTTGACTTTTGTTCGTCGGCGCGGAAGTAAAATGCTTTTGTCCTAAATGTTGGTTTATTCTGCAACGTCATAACACGTGCCAAAAAAAGTTAACACGTTTGCGACAGACACATTAATACGCACGTGAGGTATAAGTTTCTCGCGACAAGATCACCGTAATTTATAACTATAGGTAATTTAAATGTTTCATAAATTTAATATAGCACTGATTTTTGCGTTCATCTCTAGGTTAACCAACTTTCAAACACAGGACCGCTTAATGGCAAGTAATTTCCGAATCTGAATTAACTTTACGAATAAGTCAGTAAGCGGTTATTGAATAGCCCTAAAAGTATCATCCACGTACAAACATTCAGGCGCTCCGGGCTACCGCTGAAGGCGAACCGGTTCGTTCAGACGCAGACAGCATAATGTGGACATGCTCCGAAAATGTATTACACAATTATGCACGCGTAAAAACATACGCAATATAATGATTATAATAAAACATAATAATAATCATACCCAATATAATGATGTTTTAAAAGGTAGTTCAACATTTTTAATAATTTATTATAAATTTTGTGGCGATGATATTAACTCAGCTACACATGTGGTTCATAAATCTAAGAATAAGATCGCACCTTTCTTTGCTACTCTTATTTTTACATAGGTAGAAGCCTTAACAGGTCACACGGATATTGATTGACTAAACATTAGTATAAATAGAAGAACGGTGCCATACAGTTTACGAAATGCTGAATCATACTTTCCTTGAAAATATTCTAGCAGTTTCGCTATCAATCGAATAACGCACCTTGGACCACTTAACGTCTTACATAAAACCCATGTGCGGATCACCAATGACCTTGGCTGTTTCTTCAAATAGAATTTATCAAATATGCGGAAGAAAATTTCCTAATACAGACAGTCAAGTATAATAATTTAATAGTAGTATTATTATATTAATGCGATGATATTTACAACCAGTTTAGATTGGATAAATGTTTATGTAATAAATATAAGTTTCTATTATCCATTGGCTCTTTGTTGTTAATGCATGAACCAGTTTTAGGTGTCTACGTCAGGTTCTAGTGTAATCGTCACCGATTTAGCATAAATATATCAAATGCGTTTAAACTACGCCGTATCGCGAGTCTATCTATCGTCTACCTATCTGATATTATTAGCCATCATTTGCGTTTTTAACTTTTAGTAAGCATCATATTTTCCGTGTCCTAGAAGCATTTATTACGATTTTTATAAGAAAATAAAATAAACACGAATCCAAGTTTCAAAATAAATGTCATTCCACTATTGATAAAGATTTTCTCATAATCTCGTTCGTGTCTTTCTAGATTGCACATAGGGATGGACATAATGATTACAATTTAAAGCATAAATGATTGATGGAATATTTCAGAGAGAATTGTTGTGAATCCCAATTATAACGGATTATCGCAATCCACGTTAACATCATCATAGAGTCATCGACTTCCTACTTAGAACTTTCGTCTTTCGCAAAGGTACAGATCCGTTTCCTGGGATAACCCTTAAGCGCACGCGCTTCGCCCCACCCCGCTTGTAGCCATAGTTAAGTGGTTACATATTTAAACAAGTTTCATTTACAATCGGTCATTGGCAAGAATTTTCCGTTACTTTACGTTCGTACGGATCGTGATCGTTGGTAGTTTATCATTGTTTATCGTTGCGGTACTGTCGTTGCGACGAAATATGGGCTTTGTTTGTGTTGTGCCTCTATGATTTTTCCCAAATGTCGAACATAAAGCTTTATGTGATTTGCGAATGAGGTAAGTTTCCGTTTTGCGTTTTGGTGTTTGCAATTGTTACTTTAGTGTCTTTATTAATGTAGATTTTTTGTACTTGTAAAGTGTTCTATACTTCTTCCTGATGACTTGTTGAGAAGAATGTAATGCAGTTTGAGCACCTAGTTAAAATAATTTTCGTGGACTAAGTTAATAAGACCAAAGTAAATAAGCTAATAAAATTTAGTCCTGAACTCTCTGTAAATACTTGAAGACAGTCAAATTGTACATAATGTTTATTTTTAAGTTGTATTAAAGGTTCTTAAAAATTAAGAGTTATCTTAGTAGCGAAATTTCAGTATTTGCAACCGGTGTAATAATTGCGATGATGAAGACAAAATGTTTATTAACACCTGTAATTATGAAAATTACTGAAGAAACACGAAACATGTTTCACATTTGGTAGAGGTAAGGTTTAAAAAAAATACAATGATAAAGCATTATTATATGTATATTATATCATTTCTTAAATTGTAATATTTCACTAACGAAGTAAAATAAAGGCTTCGGCTTAGTTTAGGCACCAGTTACCCATAAATAAACTACTATTCTTATAATTTACCTATTATAGGTAAGGTAAGTTTCATTTAGTAAAGGAGAAAGTGGGATTGCTCCACCGAAAAGAGAGCTTTAATATATAAAAACAACAATTGGTATCTGTATATGAGAGGGCCATATCAAGCCGTAATCACCACGATTGGCAGGCCAATTGTTGTTTTTAGTACACAGGAGAACGTCGATACCCATTATAGACAACTTACCTAAAGTGGGGTGGTCGAATACGTTCTCGAGAACAACCCAACTAATACAGTAATTATATACTTTCAGGTCCCAAAAATGGCCGGCAAGATCACCGCTGCTTTCGTCGTCTTCGTCACCATCGCGTTTCTCGCCAACTTCGGCCATGTCGCCTGCAACCCCGCCATTGGTGAGAACCTTTTACATACAACAACCAGCTCTCACACACATCTACCTTTAAATAGCCACTGCTGAACATGAGCCTCCCAATAATCAAAACAATGATAATTGTCATAATCACATAATCACTTTTGTTGTTAGCACAAAGGAAGACGCTGCTGCCTATCTTCTTGATACCAACCCTTAGACACGATGATAGTTTCAAAAGTTAATAACTGAGTTGTAGAAAGGATCATAAATCATACCCGATCTTTTTTTTTGGTTTCCTATTATTTAAAGGCGGCAAATCCTTCGGAGGGTCGACGTCCTATTAACGATTAGGATATCGTCTAGACTTAATCCTTCGTGTAGATTGTATTGAGTACGAATAAATATAGTAAGTACCTACTTGGACTCAAAATAAGTCTGTAACCAAAATATTATCATCATTTTGGCCGAATAAAGTCCACTGGACACAGGCCTCCCTCAAAGATCACCACAACGACCGACATCGATCAGCTGTGTGCTCATCGTGGGGTTTTGCCATAATTGGCTTGGCTTGGCGATCGCAGCTGAGTTGTTAATGCATTCGAAGGACGCTGCTGCCCATCCTCCGGCTAATCCCTTAGTCGACTTTTATGACACCCACGGGATGGGATGGGTTGGTGCTATTCGTAGCCGGCACCACACGGCACGATAAAAATAAAATATTATCATCTTAGCAAATTCCGTATACTGAATGATATTTAACAGTTTTTTTGGAAATCAATACCCTCTATCAATACTATGAAAGTGCGTCTTAAACATATTGGTATATAATCTTTATATTTCGTTCGATAAATCTTTTAAACTAGAAACTGAATCGTTTAATGCATAAAATAGCATAAAAACATATAAAAATAATTCTTACTTTTGCGGCTCCCATTACTATAGCACGATTTATCTGTTAATTAAAACTTTAAATAATAATGTCTCCATCATCATCATGATGACGATCATATCAGTCAAAATATGCGCTGCTGAACAAAGGCATCTATGGAGTATCCGGATTAAGAATACAGCTCCTCTCCATCTCCACCCGTGATGTCGTAAAAGGCAACTAAACGATTTTAAGCCAGAGGCACGGGCAGCAGCGTCTCTTCTGTGGAATAACAACCATACTACGCTCACCAACCCGCCTGCCAGGCGTGGTGAGTACTGGCAAATACCTCCAAAATGACCACACGGTTGTGGAGATCTATGGGGGAGGTCTTTGTTCAGCAGTAAACATTTGGCTGATATGATCTGTACATATATAAACATAGCGTAAATATGTAGCATAAAGAGCGAAAGAACTATACCATCTAGACGGAATTTTGGTAAATCTTACCTAAAAACGATCGGATAATTAATTATTTTGCGAAAAAATCCCCGTCTTTCGACTTCATCTTGGTAATATAATATATTTTTCCTTATACTTTGTATGCGAGATATATTATTAAACTTCTAAATATAGCATCGTGGCATTTCATGAGATTCTCACTTAATGTCTGCACTTTTTTTTACAAACCGATATGAGTATTTTCCTCTTTCGTGTCCTACCTTCTTGTATCATTTTAATTAATAGGACTACAGATCAGAGGCTTGTTTAAATAACCCGATTAGTTGCAGACACTCTTAGTATCACAATTAATAGTATTTCTGGACCCAGAACTCGCAACTTATAGTATACTAGCTGGGACCCACGGTTTCACCCGCGTTGAATTTAAAAGAAATTTAGAGCACTTCGACATATACAATTGACATAGAATATATATATTGGATTTTAAGGGTTTTTTTTTGCGCGGTACCCTAATTGTTTTTCTAAAATAAAAGTAGCCTAAGTTATTCCTTATAACATCAGCTATCTGCCAGTGAAAGTCCCGTCAAAATCGGTCCAGCCGTTTCGGAAATTACCCGGAACACACAGACAAAAAAATTAAAAATTGTTTTTTTGTTGTAGGTATCGTATATACTTTCACATGCATTTAGTAAAAAGCTGTTATTTTGACATTACAAACAGACACGTCAATTTTATTTATTTGTATAGGTGAAACACAGTATAGAATATGCATAGGACTTAATTACGCTTGGGAAGAGTTTGAAAAGAGATACCAATACGTTTCCTTCTGCGTATAATCTCTATTTAAGGCACTATACAGAAAAATCTAACAGTAACACTTTGAAATATCACTAACACTTTTAATAGAGTACATATAACAAGCACCAAAAATAATTACAAGTTATCATTGCAATTTGGACACGTCGAGCGCTTAGCAATTGCCATGCCGACTAACACGACAGACTTTCACATTGCTATAGGTTCATCAGATGACAATTTAACTAGTAATGAGCTTGCCATGTTCTGTCGAGCAAAAATTTGCCACCCCCTCTCCGCCATGAGTGTTGAAAAGGCGTATCAGAGACTACGTCAACAGTACAAGGCAGCAGCATCTACTGCGGGCTGCACAACTGTAAAAAACCGATAAGTTTGCCAAGCTTAGTTAATAAGCCGATATTCCCTAACCACTGTTCATTGTGAGGATGCTCATCAGAAACGGAACGGTCATAATTAAATCACGCTGTGTGATCACCTGACCGTTCTGTCTAAAGTTTCAGTTACTACTGTTGTTATAACGCAGTTGTCTTTTCTGCTGGGTGTTATTACGAGAGGGGGTGACCGCTTTACAGTCATCCCCTCCGAGATGTGCCTAAAGGCGTGGCACCAATGGGCGGCTCCAGTGTGATCTTACGAGGACCTGGAGCCCCCCTTCGGTGCCGAAGATGACCGCTCCAGTGGTTTTAGCCGGTAGGAGTCCGGCATACCCCTTCGCCCTTCCCCGGGGCGAAGGAAGTTCCATGTAGAATTTCCACTGGACACCAATAAAAAAAAAAGAAAAAAAAAAGGTGTTATTACGAAGTTGTCTTTTGTGTAGTAATGTCTTAGGTTTTCGCGCCTTCACCTTAGTCATCCTGCGACCACGAATGCTGCAAAGTATTCGTAGTAAACGTCAGGAAAAAACAAAAATCTATAATATACGCGATCTAATCCGGTTAAAATTGTTTTATTATAATTGTCTTTTGTGCTAGGAAAACATATGACGGATTATATAAGCTGTCTTTCCTTTTAGCACTGTGAGGGTGAGGGATTAGACTTTTTTTCAGTTGTCATGTAGCGAAACGCCTTTCGTTATGTCAGTATGACGTGTAAAAGTGTTTCTTAGAACTTAATTACTAAATAAATGTTTGTGTTCTATTCTCTCCGATGGTTAATATTAGTTTACTAATCAGTGCAGATCGTTTTACAAAATCAAGTTAAATTTAATTCCAGTGAATCAGTCAATACATTCAATATTCAGACTATTTAGGTCCCTAATTGCGAAATGTCAGATGTCAGAATGCTTTAATTTATTTTGACATTAGACACGTGTCAAATTTAACAAACGTGCCTGCCAAGATTATGTTTTAATCATTGTCTTTGTCTTTGGATAATCTTAATTTAATCTAAGATTTCCATGCTGTTCTAGGATTAAAACTTAAGTTACCTATATATTATATTAGCTAAATATCTTATCTAAATTATTTATCAGTCGGCCACAGAAAAAGAAACTAGAGAGGGCACCAAACCCGAAAAAGATATTGTAGAGCAATCTTGTTGCAAAATCTTGTTTATTATTTGAATTAATCAGTATTTTTTGCAGATTTCAATACTTTACCTAGTAAACTAATTCCACTTTATAACATGATAAGCTATTTATAACACAAAACCGATTCTTAGGTGGTGTAATTACTTATTTAAGTACTTATACCGGCTAAAACCACCGGAACGGTCATCTTCAGCACCGAAGGGGCTTCAACCGCATGGTGGTTGTTACCGCAGCGCCCTCTCCTCTATCTCCGATCGGGATTGGCCCTCTCCCGATCTTGCTCTCCTTCTGGAGCATAATGCTCTCACAGAAGAACACCTGCACTCCAATTTCCATGCTTTGCTAGCACAGCCGACACTAATGCCGGCAGAGAGAGATCTTGCGGGATCCGATCGACCAGAGTCCGCCGTTCACTCCTCGCACATAAGCTGTTGTGCAGTATCCTGGTCGCTTTCACCGTGGTCCGTGACCTCGCGTCCTATCCTTCGCATTCTATTCACACCGAAACAACCGTGACCGATGAATACCTGCGTCACGCGTTAGGTGACGCGTTCACTCCTCTTCAGCCAGGCTCCGAACAGCGGCAGGACGGCCTCGAGAACGCGCTATGTCGTCTACTATAACCGTCACCGTCAAGCCTGCACCTGCCAATCGAACGCCCTGGGGGCGCACTAAGATGCCAGAAGGCGGAAAGCGCCACCAAGCCCAAGGAGAGCGATCCGTATAGCCACTCTGCGTTGTAGACCATGGAGTTTGTTTCTACAACGCTGGACACCTGACAGTCGAGATGACCACGCAGGTGCGCCGTAGTGGGCTACGTACCGCATGATCCCCCTTCAACTTCATCAGTAGCCAGTACAAAGCACCCACTACTGCCCTCTCCATTCGGGGGACAAGGAGTTCGAAGTGCTCCCCGAAGCCCCAGCGACTGTACAGGACGGTCCCCAGGTTTCCTGTATAAAAAAATGCTCTGTGGCTCCAGGCACTTCACATACCGGCCCTCACTGATTTGAGCAGCAGCTTTACTTACTGCGACAGTTAAAGTTTATGTATATTATTTTCGTGCTAACCAATAACGCGTTGTGGTAAAAGTTTTCACTCAATAAGCTTTTAGCCTAGCCTAGCGTGTAAACTTTATTGTACAGTAGATGACAAAAAATTGGTATAACCTTCGCCATCGATCGGAGTATGTTGTTTTTAAAGAACTCTGCTACCTGTCCTGCGGATAGACATAGGGTGAGATTCAGAAACAAGTCTAAGCGTGAACTTAGGCTTCCATCTGTCAAAATGCACTACTTACGCCCCTAATTTTGACAGATGGAATCGTAACTTCACGCTTAGACTCGTTTCTGAATCTCACCCTGAGATACCTTTTCAACATGGGTAACATATAGGTGGAACCACACAGCCGATGTTTTAAAATTATTTGTTATTATTCCTCTCTCATAACAGAGATGTATTCAGCGTTCGCTCGCGTTGAGACAATGACCTCAATCCGCAATTTGGACACCTCACTTTCGCTGATGTTACGCAATTTCACCTTAGCCGCTTACACTTGACCCCGTAACGAAAATCGTGCATTTAGAACCACTGTTATGGGCTATCTTGTGTTAGGTTAAATAAATAATAGTGCAAAAAATTGTACCATAATAAAATTTGTAGCCATAGCGACTTATTAGTTATAATACAAGGTTAAAAAAATACGCTATCCGTGTGGTGTCCGGATTATGTATATAGCACCACTCCCACTCATCTCGTGGCTGTCGTAAAAAGTGGCTAAGGGACTCTAAACCACAACAGGGATGGGCAGCAGCGTCCCTTCTGTGGAAAAGTAGCCTTTCTGCGCTCTTAGCCCGCTTGCCAAGCGTGACGAGTACTGGCATATTCTCCTTAAAATGACGACACAAATGGCATGTAACCGGTCGCCTTATGAGGAGGCTCTTGTTTAGCAGTATAAGTATTTTGGCTGGTATGACGATAATTAAAAAATACGTATATTTGCTAGTTCAGAGATTGAGACAAGCGACTAAACCTGTAGGTAGTTTAACGATGTCTGAATTAATATATTAATACAACAAGAAAAACGGCCTTTTAGGGAAATAAATCACAACCAGATCCAGCTCTTTCCTCGGCTTCCGTTGATCCTAACCCGAGTCCTCTAAGGGGCCTCTAAGGGGCGCCCTTAGTTTGAAGTTTATTCATTCTTGGTTCGAGACCACATAAGCAAATGAAAAAATGACTAAAAAGGAATTACGACTTTAGCTTATCTTACAAGAATATGAACGTTTTTATCAACGGGATGAATTTGTGTAAGCTAAAATTAGAAGTTTCGTAATACACTAGAAGAATTAAGAGTAGTTTATCTCAATAAAAAAGTTCCTACCCGATTTTCATGTTTTTTCCGAATCGTTGAAGTGATATGAATTAGGCACAGAGTTAATTAAATGTCACAACTAAACTAACATTTAAATTGATTCGGTTGCCTAT
Source organism: Diloba caeruleocephala (assembly GCA_947459985.1). Classification (NCBI taxonomy): domain Eukaryota; kingdom Metazoa; phylum Arthropoda; class Insecta; order Lepidoptera; family Noctuidae; genus Diloba; species Diloba caeruleocephala. Next base: position 7,423,631 of record OX381617.1, on the reverse strand, counting down.
TCGCGAAGTTCCGCCTCTGCGCCATTCTGGGTCGTGTTCGAGTATAACAGACATTGAAAGAAACGAAAAAGAAGAAACTTGTGAGATCTTGGATCGCTTCGATTCGTACGAGTGTTTGCGAACAGTCAGTCAATCAGTCGATTAGCAGTTAATTACATACATACATTTTGGGCAGAGCGTTTGCAGCATTGTTTTCTTGCGACAGCTGCGAGACAATAATGCAATAACCACTCGACAAACGAATTACAATAGTTGTTTAATGTAATTGACATTAGATACGATGAACATGATTTTGTAGATGGTTTTATCCATGCAATCTGTCACCGGAAACGGGAGGACATACTCCTTAGTAAGTGCAGTATGAGGTAAAATTTTCACGGTACACAGGTAGGTATAACACGTTTAATATGTTTTCCTCGATTGAATAATGAATTTGAAAAAGCAATCATTTAAATTAAAAAGAAAAGAGTAAGAGCACAGTGTGAAGAATGTTGGGTTCTATAGTGTTGGTTACATGCACTTCCTAAATGTGTAAGCGAGTGGTTGGTACTTCCAACTTCGGCACCAAGATCAATGTTTTAATCAATTGTGCAGCCGAATTGCCTTTTTTCTAACCACGGAGGAAATCCTCATGGACTTCTTCCGCCCCTGGGAAGGGTGGAAGGGTGTGCCGGACTCTTACCGGCTGAAACCACCTGGGCGGTTGTCTTTGGCATCGAAGGGGGCTCCAAATTCTCGAGAAGGAAAGCACCAGGGCCGCCCATTGGTGCCACGAGTTTAGGCACATCTCGGGGAAGGTTTGTAAAGGCCAAAGCAATCGAATCACCTACCCAAATCTTGGCTATTATTGTTTATTAAATTCCAATTGTTCTATAGCTTTCATCATAAGGTGGCCACATATTTTGTAAAACATTGTAATCGGGCAGTTCAAACAATAGCTTTGAAGTTAATTAAGACGTAGGTAGGTAACCCAATATAATATACACCCCCACTAACACAACAAGCACCTGCATCATAATCAATGATAAAATAATATTTTAGGTATAGATATGTGAATTGTGCTAACTAAAATCACCTTAGTCTTCAGACTTGCCATAACCACAACCACAATACACACAATAGCGGTAAAAACGTGGCCGGGCACAAAATTGTATGAAAACATGTGGCTCCATTCACACGTGCGACAATTTGCAATCGCGTTCAACGGCTGTAGCGAACGTGATGTCAATACTGACAACATTGTGGGCACAAACGCAACCAACTCACGGCATACGCAAGCGGCCGACCACATCGCGACCACCGTGCGTGCACCTTCCCACACGTATTTTGTGGCAGCTACAACGCAACTTTAAGTAGCTGCACAGCTTAAAGTTACCTTTTCCAAGTTCCAGTTCTATTCACATTGCCCGGCCACATTTTTGCCGCTGTGGTTTGTCTGTACAGACCCTTAGGCATTTTGGGCCTTTTCGGGAATAAGGGCTACATGCCAATCATTAAATTTCTATGTCCGATATTTGATCGAGGTCTTTGACGAATGCGGCATGTCACTGAATGTTTTAACAAGCGACATATTCAAATCTAAACACATAATTTTATTGTTATAATCTCAGAGCCTTGTACTATAAAGACATTGCTTGATTTCTTCATCATTAATTATTGCTTACATACCAATTTAGTTGCGATTGATTGAAAATATTGAAATGTCACAATCTTTGATCAAATAAGAATAAAAACATGATCAAATGTACATTGGACAGAGAAATTGGATAAGTATAGTGGCACCCTTACATCGTGAGCGACGTTTCACTTATTTTATAGGAGGAATATTTTCGAAGGCCTGTACATTCAATCCCGCAATAGAAAATCTTAAATAATAATTAAAGGACTCAAATAAAACTATCATGAATTACTTTTGCGCAAGATAACGAGTAAATTAATTATATTGCGCGATTGATTTGAAATGTCGCTAAGATGTTCTTCCCGTAAAGACTCAATATGTTGTTTATGTACTACACAGAAAGACGTAGCTGTCATACATTTTCACACAACTGCAGTCAACTTTTGCGACGCTCATAGGCTCACTGCCATGGCTTTATCATCACCATCATCATCATATCAACTGAGAGAAGTCCACAGCTGAATAAAGGCCTTCTCATAGATTTTCACGGCTGGTTACATGCCACCTGCATCTAACGAGTCCCAGCGACATTAACATTGCTTATAATAACCTAAATTATCTTTTTTCTAGCGATTGGCTACGATCCCATGGAGGTTTGCATCGAGAACTGTGCGCAGTGCAAGAAGATGCTGGGCGCCTGGTTCGATGGCCCCCTCTGCGCGGAGTCCTGCATCAAGTTCAAGGGAAAGCTCATCCCAGAATGTGAAGACTTCGCCTCCATCTCGCCTTTCCTTAACAAGCTTTAAGAAGCAAAGTTTTCGACACTTGTATGGATTGAAACTGAGCCAGAATTAGATTTAGCATAGGCCTAGATTATGAACACTAGAAAAAAAATGTACCTACCTATAGTAGATTTTAGAGCTTGTGCCGTTAGTTTTGAGAATTTTAAGATACTCTGCTGACAATGCCCAGCCATTAAACAGTCAATGCAATAGTCTAGGCAGATCTCGAGGTCGAATCCCAGAAACCTTTGCAAATATAATAAAAATGTAGCTAAGTCAGCATTGTTAATTTAGAACAAGGTTAAAACAGCCGAAAGTTGCCGGAAAAGCCGGTATAAATATTTTAGGCACCTAGTTACATTTTTATATACTATACACATGCATAGACTATCAATTTTATAGATATGTATTTTGACTTCGTTGCTATTCGTGGCTCAGATTATTAAATCCATAAATTTGAAATTAGTAACATTCCAACCGACGACATGCCAAAGTACCTATTCGATACTCTATGTGATTACTTTTAAGTTGATTTTCGTTTGTAAGTTTTATACTCGTTTTTATATTACAGGGATTAATGTAAGATTATATTGAAAAATAAATGAATGCGTTTGAAAATTGATTATATATTTTATTTTATGGTAGACGCACAAACTACAATGTATATGACGCAATTACATAATTATGTGGGTACGACAGTGTAGTGTTGCTTAAAAATCGATAGGGGTAGTCCTATCGATCTATCGATAGGACTACCCCTAAAACATTCATACTATCGATAGTATCGATATTAACAATAGTATCGATACTATCGATTTTATTTTACATATCGAACAATACTATCGATAGTTGAAATTATACAATAGTATCGATACTATCGACACTATCGATAGTATTGTTGCAAAGCTCCCAATCAATACTATCGATATTGATAAAATCGATACTATCGATAGGGCAATCGATAGTATGAGTGATTTGGGGGTATATGACACTATCGATTGACTATCGATAGCCTATAGATTTTTAAGCAACACTAGTAGTGCCCGGGACGGATCTTGAGCGTTAGGGCTTAGCGCGCACGGGTGACTTATCTCCGTGACAATTTCGTTTCGTCCGTGGGTTAGTATGGAGGTGCCGCACGTTACGACGTGACGTGACATTTCCATACATATCCATAGAGTGACGAAATTGTCACGGGTGACTTTTGTCACCGTTACAATGAAAATGAAAAAGTGACTTAGAGTGCGGATCGGTTTGATCAGTTGCATGCCGCCACAAAAAATCACTTGTGAAGAGGGAAGGTCAGCGCTCAAGATAAGTGCCAGCTACTATACAGGCTGTCCAGTAAATAGCACGACATACTGCAGGGGATGAGAGCTTGGGTCAATATCTACCAAAAAAACACAATATATATTCAGCAAAGTCTTACGGATTTACAGTAGTACAAACTTTTCCGAAATATCGAAAAATCTCTACCTTGACACAGGTTTTTAAGCACGAGATGCTTTGCATGAAAAATTCCTTTTCTAGTTTTTTTTTTACCTCAAATTATTTGTGAATAGTTACTTTACTCATTGATACGTCTTTATTCTGTTAAAAACTAAAATGTTTTCAAGAAATACAATTTTTATTTCAATTTACACAGTACAATTTTCTACTACTAAAATTTTGTACTACTGTAAATCCGTAAGATTTTGCTGAATATATATTTTGTGTTTTTTGGGTAGGTATTGACCCAAGCTCTCACCCCCTGCAGTATGTGCTATTTACTGGACACCCTGTATAGTCAAAAGTTTTTGTAATTCTAAAACATTATTTGTTCTCATTTTCATACATACCTATACAGCATCCTACAGAAATAGTTAACATTATTTTAAGGGAACAGTCGGAGGAGGGCTAGTGTAAATTTAAAAAAGAACTACTCGAATAAAGCTGATATTTGAGCACAAAATAAATTTCCTTTTTCGACGTTTTATTACGAACGCACGAATTAAGAACTCGTACCGCATTAATAATATTGCGTAAAAAAAATATTGCTCGCTAACATCTTTCATAATTTCAACCGTACAACGTCCCGTGCTCTACCGAAACCTCCCCCCAAAGATTGCCTCAACGACCGGTATGGTATATTTATTATATTTGGTCTCGAGTGCTCATTGGAGGGTTTTGCCATATTAGCCACGCTCGGCAGACGGGTAGGCGATCGCAGTTGTCTTATAAATGTACTCGAAGGAAGCTGCTGCCCATTCTCCGGCTAATCCTATAGTCGCCTTTTACGACACCCACGGGATGAGATACCCCATCTCATGGTATTCTTAGCCGGCACCACACGGTTAGCATCTTTACTCATTAATTATTACAAGGAAATATTGAAATTACAACTTGTTCTTTAATAAACTTGAACCCTATAACTTATTAATTGTCCCCTTAAAATAAACTTCACTATTTTTGTAGGATCCTAAATTATTACCTCAGTTCTCAATATAAACTATTGTGTTTATAAGACATAATAGATACTTTTAAGATAGTATCGTCGGTATATAATATTGTCTAATTATATTATAAATTGTGTAATTAAGTCTACTCGTGACCACGGTCAATGCAACTTGATCGAAATGTAGAGATTAGTCAATATATTATTCTGATATTATTTTGTGCGTGAATAGACCCGATACTATCTTAAATTCGTGTATACTATTCAATTCACGAAAGTTTAAGAATGACTATAATAGCTACTTACAAAAATATTTATTAATGCGTTTTAAGGCAATAGGTACTTATATTATAAATTAAAAATAAAATCCAAAAGAGATACTACTAAATTAATCTTAAAATTACATTAAAGTGAAGTAGTTTGAATCAATTGATGATTAATAAAGTCAATTGCATCATTAGTTCGTTTTTACAGAATAAAGGGCAGTGATAATTTATTATTTGCCTTCTAACAAATTATCAAATGTTTCAGTTTTAAAACAACTGCCGGGGGCCAAAAAAGGCCGCTTTAGGTGAACCATAATACGATTCCCATTAGAAATCATATTGAGTGAATCGCATTGAGATCATATAATGATTCACAAAAAAAAAAAATATATATAGCGGCCTTTTTAGGCCTCTTGGACCTTTTTGTAACTTCTAATGTGGTGTGTGGAATGGTTCACCTAAAGCGGCCTTTTTAGGGCCCCTGGTGTGACTTGCATTTATCATATTTCATGCAACTAATTAATGGTCAAATCTCTGTACTAAAATAAATTTGATTCACTATTCATGAATAAAAACAAATGGCTATTATTTAAAACTAAGTTCTCGTTTACCAATTCAGAATCAAGTAAAAAAAAGATTTTTTTGCCTGTACTAAAAACAATATGATTCAACATTACATTCGTGAATGTTGAAACAAATTGGTTTGGTTTCAAAACCTTGTGTACGTTTTAAGTATTTTTTCAATTTTCAGTTTAAAAAAGGAACGACATAAATTACATCGAGCAAAATTTACACACACACATACATAAACACAATACACACATATGAACAAACTACCAATGATAACATCTGAAAGATATATAGCAGCAGATGTACTGATCAGAAATTGGAAGCTTCTAGAAAATGGTGGTGCGCCGATACAATAAAGCAATCGATCAATTGATCGAAATCAGTTTTGGATATTTGCAATAGCAAGAAAGCCGAAATTAAAGATTCATTTAACTTTATACTACACTTAAATTAATTTACACACTACCGTATATAAAATTATATTGACACTCATAATTTTAGCGCAAAACCATAGTATAAGTAAAAGGATCAGTAAAACGTGTTGACGCGCCTCTAATTCCTGGTATAGCTGCAGCAGTCGCGATAGGAATTTTCCGCAATTTCGTAGGGACGACGCGACACCCTCCCGCATATTTATTGATGTCATGATTACTGCACGAGAATATCGACTTTATAGTCCAGTAATTATTAAACGCACATCGATAAATATGCTCGTGCAGCCGCGCGGAGCCGCGGCACTTGGCGGGTATCTATTGCGTTGCGGCCGCCGGACTCTCTTTCATTCATACGAATAAATTTTCGACGCAAGATTAAAATGGAAAGAAAATTAGTTTCCTTTCCGACTGAGTTAGTGATTTAATTTTTTTAACTTCAGTTTTGTTGTAGACGATTTAAACATCCATATATGTTACGCAACCCGATAGATACCCGCCAAGTGCCGCGGCTCAACGCGGCTGCACGAGCATATTTATCGATGTGCGTTTAACCTGAGATTCCTCAATATTTTACTATGGAACCTATATGAAGTGGTTAGTGTTTTAGAATGGGTGGGAGGGTAATTTTTATTTTATTCCGCCGATAAATAAAAATGCAAAAAAAATGTGAAATCTGATACTTTCGGTACTTTTTCACTTTATTTTGAATAAAAAGTGTTGTATTCGAAAAAAACACACAAACATGCATTTAAAAAATATTATATAAAATATTTGTTACATTTGACGGCACGGTTGGTGCAGTGGCTGATACAGTCGGCTGCTGCGCTCCGGGTCGTGGGTCCGATTCCCACACGGAACTAATATTTGTATGACCTGCAGGTAGTTGTTCCGGCGGGCTGATTACCTAAGTCGCAGACGCTTTGCAACAGGCGTAAATTGCTCCAACGCCGCTGTCAAACGTCAGTTTGGTATTACCTATTTGCCGATAGCGACTAAACAGGCGAAGATCTCTGACGCGCCTCTGTCGGACAATCAATGAACTAAAAACGTTCATTCTGTTTAGTTCCACTGGTGGCTACTGGCGCTAGTAACTATGCATATTCTACAAGTAGCGACAAGCGGACATGCCTTACGTAATACCAATTTTTTTGACGCTTTGCCACCGGTGGATCCTTGGATGTTCGATAGCTGCAATCGCGTCTGCTGTTGCTGTTTTTAGCTAATCAGCCCGCGGGTCTGGGTGTATTGTATGTGGAATTCACGTCTGTAAACGCACCCACGACACAGGAGAAATCCTAGGGTGGGGCAACGTTTAAAAAAAAAAGAGGATATATGTATATATATATATAATTTACAAAAATAAATCATTAAAATATGTTCATATTTGTATTATTATTTTACATAAATAATTTATATGAGCCCCGCGGCGGGGGTGTCTAATTACCAATTGCCGTTGACCTAAATATGTCGTTAAATTTCAATGGGACCTATATGATGTTGTTACTGATAAATATACTCTTGAAGTACTTCCCTATTTTAGTAACTAATTATATCGAGCCCTGACCGCCGACTTATCGTAAGCCACAATTTTATGAATTATAATTTTATGAATATGTGCAATTACGAAAACTCCGTCCACTGTCGATTCTGCGACTGCAGTGATTCACAGTTGAGGGGGTAGTTACCTATTATTAGAACGTAGCGAGAGAAGATTCTTTGACAGTGACTATATTCCGCTTTCCTCGCAGATCTCTTGGACTCGTGACCGACTTGCATGAAATTTGGAAATATATATAAAAAGCTAATCTTCGGATCGAGAAGACTGAATTTTAAAATGAAAATTGTTGCCATAAAAATTTACTTATTTTGTACGGTATGTGTAGCAGTTTGTGATAATAATACCACTCAGGGTTTTATCTACTTACATATTATCATAGATTATTTAGATAACTATATATTATAAACTGCATAAAGTTTATTAGATTAATATAATGTGAAAAATAATGACAATTTAATGTAGCATTATCAAATACACCATAGCGGCAGTGGCACCAGAGCGGCAGTTATCTCAAAGTTACTGCCGAGACGTTCTACCATTCCTTTTACTTACATATACTGCGACAAAATTTCGTTACTGCTGTTCTAACACTGCGAAGTCATAATTAAATGCAATTTCAAAAAGGTAATTAATACACACGTAAGAGCTCATCAGGCTGAAACCGTATTAAAACACTTACTAATTACTAAAAAAATAACTTTTGTTAAAATGTAACGCCAACTCCACCACGGGCATACTCCGAGTCAAAAGACGACAAAAGCTGCGACTCCTGTACTCTTGCACATAATAACTATTGATAAGTTAGGTGGAGAGGTGGGCTTTTCACCTAAATTCGAAGTGCTGGTCTGAGTGTGGTTTGTATATGTAGTGATGTTAGATAGCCCGATGATTTTGGTACAGATACCAGGAAAAACTGGTATTTGTAACAAAGGATACCATAGTATGTATTTATGTGGCATGTCGGTATCAGTATATATAATATATAACTATTTAAACGAAAACATATATTGCCGTCTACTCTACACTACTACATCTCTTATATCTCTTTTACACATAGCCAGCACAATCAGTAATATGAAAATTAAGACAATTATTATTGTAAACGATTAATTATAACGGTAACCAGTCTTGCAATTATTAATAATAAAAATAACCTGTAATTATATGTATACTTGCGAGATAAAAAAATAATTGATTAATAGCCGATGTCGGTAACTTGGTTTTAGCATACCAAGACATTTTTTCATAGTACATGGTTTGAGACCCTAAAAACTGGTACGTATACCAGAAAGCTGGTACATCTAACATCACTGTGTATATGACAGTTGCGTTAAGCTACGCAAGTATATATATTTTATCCAACCTCGACATTGGCAGAAAGATCGACATATCGATTCGATATGTCGATCGTTCTGCACCATTATCGATTGAGCCATTGAATTTATATTGGAATTAACATACAAGTATCGTCACATATTAATGTTACCAGTGATGACATATGGAACAGAGACGTGGTCACTCACAATAGGCCTCATAAGAAAGCTCAAGGTCACTCAGCGAGCTATGGAAAGAGCTATGCTTGGTATTTCTCTACGTGATCGAATGAGAAATTAGGAGATCCGTAGAAGAACTAAAGTTGTCGACATAGCTGAAAGGATTAGTAAACTGAAGGGGCAATGGGCAGGGCACATTGCTCGTAGAACTGATGGCCGCTGGGGCATAAAGGTTCTAGAATGGAGACCGCACACCGGAAAACGCACCGTGGGACGACCTCCTACGAGGTGGACAGACGACCTGGTGAAGGTCGCTGGGAGTCGTTGGATGAGGGCGGCATGTAACCGCTCGTTGTGGAAATCTAAGGGGGAGGCCTTTGTTCAGCAGTGGACGACATAGGGAAGACAAACATGCTAAAATGTATTGTTAAACGAGGCGACATTCAGTTCTCAATCTTAAAACCCAAGCGTTGCTCTATTTTCTGTAGTTTACCACGAATGGCATTTATTACATCGAAATAGCTTTATGGGAATCTATCGCATTTGTTCCATTGTCTGTCAGAGTCTCCTTGTGACCACTCGTGTTCGAAATTTAAATTTATTTATTCTGAATGCATTTTATGTTGCGTTTTGTTTAAAGGGACAATACACAAATAGTGAACATTATTTAGTGGGGACAATAAGTAGGTTATATATCACGTCTACTAAAAAAAGGTGTTATACCGATTTTTTGCAATAATTATTAAGTCAACTAGCGATTAGTGAACAAAAAACCGGTATGCACTATTTTATTATGGTATTTCTGCATGCGTTTTCATAACATGACTTTTTAGACCACTCAAATAGCAACGTTATTAATTCATTATTCAAAATAATAAAAAAAACATATTTTTTTTAATAAACGCTATCCTTATACTATTAATTGTCCCTACAAAATAAAGTTGGGACTCTTTTGTATGACCCTATACATGTGCACGAGTGTCTATTGCACGTAAGATATTGCAAGTATATACGAATAATTTAGTTTAGTATATAGGGCAGAACATAAAATATTGTTTTAGTTTATATATTTGTGCATGTATGATACAAAAATGGTTCGTGCATGGATGAGCGTTGCACGTTTGTATACCGCACGTATACACGCTGCACGTAGGTATATATATATGTATTGAATGGAATAAACGCGAAATATCTCAATACAGCTATTTGGATTCAATTAAGCGATGTTACGATTACAATCATGTATCTTACTATCTATCAATAATCGCTACTAGCGTTGTAAAATGGCGGTCACTTTACTGCTACATCTTTGGGCTGCGACTCGGGGTCCGCAGGCGCTCTCAGTGACGCCTTACGAGCTGTTGAACAGAAATAAATTGCAATAAATAAAAAGGAAATTATCATGAAAAAATATCATGGATTTATAATAAAAAATTACCCTGCTTGTCAACAGCAAAATATTGTCTCTGACATTTAATAAATTATACAATATTTTTGACGAGTTCAGCTATAGACCATGATCACTTATATATGTATTGATAGAATCAGAAAAAGGCACCTGTATATAGTTCTAATTCTATTCTATTCCATGAACCATAGCAAAATTTTACATAATGTGGAGGTTTACATGATGAGCCACATTATACATTGAAATGACAAAGTATTTTGAAAACTGAAAATAAAACTGAACATTAATAATTTGCTGAAAAGGGCCCAAGCCAAAGGACAAACATAAGCAACGTTTCCGGATACGACACCGAGCTCCGCCTCACAGAAGCCGATATTGGACTCAGCCGCGGCTGTTGCGGCATGTGTCGCTCGTGTTAAGTTCCCAAAGGACAGAGCTACGACCGAAATCTGCTGTACCTACCAGCTTGGCAGCGCAGAATTTAAATTCGTATTAGTGAGCTTTCTCGGAAATTGATATTAATCCCGAGAATATATGTGTCGTGACACAGAGCGAATCGATTTGGGAGCGGCCTAACCAAGGTGTTGGTGAAGTCCACCTGCCGGATGATGGTGCCATGAATGCATTTGGCTGCTTATTGACATGGCCATTAGGCAACAGATTACACATCATCGAAAAGATCTGTTAACATGCTGGATACAATATAAGAAGGCCAATGACTCAGGGCCACATACATTGCTTTTGAGGGTGCTAGTATAGTATAAAATAAATACGTTCCTAATGGCATGTATAATGGATATCGAGGATGGTTCTTGACTATCCAGGATGCCAACGAATCCGAGGGAACAGTGACCCAGGGCGATAGTCTGAGCCCACTGTAGTTTTGCTTACCCTTGAACCCTCTTAGCACACTGCTGGAGGGATCGGGTCAAGGCTACCAAATGTGAAGAGGTGGTCAGCTGATATCCACCTTCTGTACATGAATGATCTGAAACTCGTTGCTCCAACAACTTGCGACTGATGGGGTTACTAAAGATTACTCAAACTTTCAGTAACTCAATCAAGGCGGAATTTAGTGTGGACAAATGTGCAGTTATGCATGTAAGGCGACGGGGAATTATGGAATCCGAGAGAAAATAACCTTCGAATTCCATACACTTCCATCCTTCTCCTCAACTGGAACTTAAATACTTGGGTATGTTGGGGGCGTTAGCCATAAACGAGAATGATATAAAACGCTTCTTTCCGCCCAAAAAAGTTCACCAGGCGGTTACAAGGTGCTAGAAGTGCCATATCACCAGTATGTGCCCGACTTAGTTCTCGAAAATAACCATATCACATTGCACATATTACTGGAATCGAATTATCATCACTGACAGGACTATTGTAGCCAATTAACGTGGTGATAAATCGAGTAGAGCGATGCAAAATGATTGTGGTTATAACTATCCCACATGACGAGAATCTCATGAAAGCCGAGAAAGATAAAATTAAGTATGTTGACTTGGCGCACAAAGTTGTAACATGTAAGAATTAGACTCACTTAGAATCACTGTGCCGATAGATGTTACCGCCAATGCCCAAGAGCCTCGATCATGACATTGAACACGGCTCGAGTTGTTAGGAGGTTCCTCTCTCTGGAGCCCTAACCACCGGTGGCTTGGATCCTGTTTCCAACGCCGATGGGATATGATATTTTATATTTTTTTATATGTATATTTTTATGTGATATGTATGTATAAAAATATAATTTACATATGTTTATTTAAATAAAGAAAATAAATAATAATAAAAATATCCATAACTAAAAATAGAAGTACATTTCATCAACACATTAAAATTCGATTACATTAATTAAATTAAAACTGTAGTTAGTATCAGTATTTTTAGATAGAGATAACGACAGTGTATGTGCTAGTATGAACTATGTTACGGACATCAACCCCTCCAACTATAACGAATATAAGAGTTACGGGTTCCTCTGTCTGTATTCAGTTATAAAAGTGCAATTTGAAGTTTTGGTGCATACCTATTAAAATATTAAACATATTTTTTTTAGTTTAACATAAGTATGACAACAACTAACTGTGTGTGTATGTGCAGGTATGTGAATGTGTGTGCTTCTATAAGTATGCATGTAAGTAAACTTGAGTGCGAGCTCGCGTGAGTGTGTTTTTAGTTCCGCTAGTGGTTAAAATCATCAAACGTAGCAAAGTCTGACTTTTCATAGATTTTATCAGACTGTAATTGATTTGCATAAATAAAAATTTTATACTAATCTAAGGTTTACCGGATTTTAAGATGTGATTTTAAATGTTATCTATGTGAGAGGCTTTTTCATCGGCTTAGGCCCACCACTTTATAGCTGAAAGGATTAGTAAACTAAAGTGGCAATGAGCGGGCACATTACTCGTACTGATGAAATAACGGTGATTCGCTTAGACTGTTCCTCATGGGTTACCTTCTGCAACGTGTCCTTAAGTAGCTTCAATCATATCTTAGCGAATACCGAATTGGTTTTACACGGTTATTTTGATTCTGTATTTAAGGATGTATGGATATTTGAGCTTAAGGAATTGCACCCCTGTATTTAAGAATGACATATGGAACAGAGACGTGGTCACTCACAATGGGCCTCATAAGAAAGCTCAAGGTCACTCAGCGAGCTATGGAGAGAGCTATGCTTGGTATTTCTCTACGAGATCGAATCAGAAATGAGGAGATCCGTAGAAGAACTAAAGTTGTCGACATAGCTGAAAGGATTAGTAAACTGAAGTGGCAATGGGCAGGGCACATTGCTCGTAGAACTGATGGCCGTTGGGGCACAAAGGTTCTCGAATGGAGACCGCGCACCGGAAAACGCAGCGTGGGACGACCTCCAACGAGGTGGACAGACGATCTGGTGAAGGTCGATGGGAGTCGTTGGATGAGAGCGGCATGTGACCGCTCGTTGTGGAAATCTAAGGGGGAGGCCTTTGTTCAGCAGTGGACGTCCTGTGGCTGATATGATGATTTAAGAATGTATGGATGTTTGAGCTTAGAGAATTGCACCCCAGTAATGTCACGCTGCGATGCACTTGCTGGTGAATGAAAGATTTGCTAAATGAAACGGAATTCATTTTACAGCTGCAAACATGGACCCAGCAGGCATTTGATACCTTCTTTACAAAAGAGGATGATCCGAGAAAAATACTCAAATAAAATATACTACTTACTGGTTTCCGTTTCTCCAGAAACATCCATTGGTTCTACAGCCTGCGATTCCGACTCTCCTGATGGAAGCTGATGAAATAAACACACATTATAAAATGTCTTAGGTTTTCGCGATTATTACACATTATAATAAAACAAATTGCGACCACGAATGCTGCAAAGTATTTGAAACGTCAGAAAAAACATAAATCGATAATATACGCGAACTAATCCGTTTAAAATTGTTTTATTATATTATTATAAAATAAATTTTTGTATTATTTTTTCGGTATAGAGAATTGATTTATGGCGTTTCTTTTGGCAAAAGTCAATAAAAATAATTAGTTACTGAAAACAGCGCTATAAAATTAAATGTTCATAAATGAGTTCATGCATTATATGATACTATGCTGTATATATACATATACAGTATACTGGCTGCCCCGGCTTCGTAGGGGCAGGTACACGCCAACCCGATTGCAGTGACACCTACTGGGTTCAATCAATCTAGTCAACTAATTACCTTATACCACCATCTGTTAGAATCTTATCGAACTAACAGATAATTATGACTGACAGATAATAAACAAATAATTCACAATAAAACAATATTGCGATTATAAATTGAGATGTAAACTGTCCTATCTTTTAAGTTGGATAAAACTGCACACAGTGTGCAAAATTTTATTAAAATCGGTTCAGTATTTTAGGAGTCCATAGCGGACAAACAATGTGACGCGTAATTTATATATATTAAGATATACATCTCCTCCCATGGGTGTCGTAAAAGTCGACTAAGGGATAAGCCGGAGGATGGGCAGCAGCGTCCTTCGATTTAATTAACAACTCAACTGCGATCGCCAACCCGTCTGCCAAGCGTGGCGATTATGGCAAAACCCCCCAATGAGCCCACAACACACCCATATCGGTCGTTGTCGTGATCTTTGGGGGAGGCTTGTGTCCAGCAGTGGACTTCATTCGGCCGAAAATGATGATGATGAAGATATACATGTGATTTTTTTTATTAGAGCAAAATGTCTGCCTTTTTATGAAGGTTTGTCTACTGAAAATACTAACCTCTGGTGCAACTCTCGGTATCTTCCCAACCTTGTGCCTAACGCTAAATGGCACACAAGTCTCGTAGTAGTTGATCACGAAGTCGGGATACGCCTCGCTCAACTCGTGGCCGGGTACTACGTCAAAATCCATACACCTACGCCTGGAAGTAAAGTACAGCAACATTGTGTGATTGACATCTCAATAAGAGTCACATAAACTGCGTGAAGGCATTAATTTCTACTTAATAATGCAACAAAAGGTATCATTACCATCATATCAGCCAAAGGACGTCCACTGCTAAATAAAAGCTTCCCCCATAGATTTCCACAATGCCCCGTCTCATGCAGCCCGCTTCCAACGACTCCCGGCGACCATTACCAGATCGTCCGTCAATCATGTTGAGGTCATTACCAACCCATCTCATCCCGTGGGTGTCGTAAGAGGCGACTATGGGATTAGCTAGAGGATGGGCCGCGGCGTCTTTTGAGTACATTAACAACTCAAGTGCGATCGCCAACCCGCCTGCGTGCTGCCAAGCGTGGCGATTATGGCAAAACCCCCCCCATGAGTTCACACACCCAGACAGCTCGGTGTCGCGTACTTTGCAGGAGGCCTGTGTTCAGCAGTGGACTTTATTCGGCCAGATGATGTCGATGATGATGATGATTACGATGTTGATGTTGATGAATATTAAGATACAATATCGACGATATATACCTTTTGACAAAATATGTGTTTATCTATTAATTATTCTGAATTGCGATTAATGAGGATATAATTCTTGTTAGAATTGATAACTTTTTTATATAGGACATATTATATATGTCCTTTTTGACATGTTAATGTATACAATATGACATTGTTTACAGCTTGATGGCCATATTGCCCTTTATTTTAATATAATTTAGCATCTTCTACGTTTTGTAAATGTGAGAACTTCGTTGACTCGTACCTGTGCGTTAATAATTATCAATTTCGGATTGTGTATTACAGAAGCAATAGTGTGTTTATTATTGTGTATATGTATTTCACGTATAGTCCACTTTGTTTCCACATAGCGAGCAATGTGTTAAATTGTAATATCACTTTTTTTAAAAGAGTGTCTATGGAGTTTCTTGCCGGCTTCTTCTCCATAAGATCAACTTTTCCGAACCGTGCACCTTAACTTTCGACTTTTCTTAAGTGCCTATTGGGCATATATGAAATAATAACTTTGACTTTGATGGCACGGTTGGCACAGTGGCTTAAAAATAGACTTTCTGCGCTAGGTGACGTGTTCGCACTGAACAAAAATTTAAGAAAAGATAATAAAAATAGTTATTTCGGGTTTGGATGTTTGTGCATGTGAGATTCATGTCTGTAAACTGTACCCGACCCAACCACTGGATAAATCTAAGTATGGGAGCTCGTTATATATACAATTAAAAAAGATATTAAGAAACTAATTAGTGTGGTTGCAAATATATGCCAACTATAGATTAGGTAGTTAATAATTAGGGGCGGAGTTAGGCTTAGGCCTTCTAGGCCGGGCAGCAACATTCGTAGGCACGCTTATCTACTGAAATCGTGTCTCAAATACTTAAATATTACGTGGCGTTTCAGTATTCGAAGACTAGTTGCCACGTTCCAAGACGTAAATTTCCTATGGAGAAAAACGGGCAAGAAAATGCATGGTGACTTTTTTTAAAATTATAATATGTTACATGATTTTTGAAATGAAATGAACGTTAATGAGGATAATGTAGGAGAAAAGAGTAAACTGAACAAGCCTGATTGTAATACTTATTAGTTTATGATTAAATTGTTACGCAGTATTAGACTGCCCAATTCCAGCTACCGGCACTCGTCGACGAGGATGGCGCATGCGCCAGCATCACTTAGGTCAACCATAATGTAAGTAAACTGAGCGAACAGACATACGACGCCGCCATCAGCAGACACTTCAATCATACAATAATTCATTCTATATAGGAGAACTGACTTACCACTTGACCAAAAAGTACAGTGTACCATGAAACAGTTGACCAGCAAGAATCTTCTCAGGTGGTAGTCCTCTTGCTAGGCCACGTGGCTTATCAATTTCTTGAATGGCCTGGATAAAATAAAGGCTTACTATAACGCATTTTTTGCTATAAAAATACATTCTATAATAATTAGCACACGATTTAATATGGGCTAGTTTTTCAACAAGACAATTATTCATTTGTCTTTTCTGGTGAATTACTGCCTATAGAAAGGGGGGAAAGGGGAGCCGCTTATCATTTGAATTTGCAGGCGCTGATGTGTTAGATTAAAAAGAAACTAATTTAGCATATAGGTTAATAGAAAAAGTTACAAAGCTTACTTCAGCTTTCTTCTTCTTATCTCCTCTCCTGCTCCGTTTGCGGCTTGATAATGTCTCTTCAATTGGATCTGGAACTGCAGCCGCAGCAGCTGCAGCTGCAGCAGCAGTCGCCGCAGCGGCGGCTGCCGCAGTCGCCGCAGCAGCCGCCGCAGCGGCTGCAGTAGCTGCTTCTTTTTCCCTCTTCATACGTGCTTCCTCATAAGCTGATATTAATTCAGGACAATCAAGATTGTCTTCTGGTTCCCATGTGTTGTCATCACTGAAATAATAAAATCATCATATGAATATAGCATCAGTTTTCCCAGTAGTTCCAGTTTACACCCATGGGTAAAAGAGTACAACTATGTAAATAACTTTACATAATAGTTATAAGCAATAAATCTTTACATACATAATTACTTGTCCTGACTGACTTACTGATTCATCAATGCAGAGCCTAAACTACTGGGGCTACAATCTTAAAATGTTGGCAGTTGTTCCCTTTTATGTTGTAAACATCCACAGAGGAAGGATTTTGGAAAGTTCACCCCTAAGGTGAATTAGGGGATGAAAGTTTATATGGGAAATTCGTCACTTTTGAAGGATGAAACATGAAATTCAATATTAAAGCTTCTTATATAAAGTTTAGGAAAACATTATAAAATACATATAACCAGCCGAGCGACGCCACGGGCAACAGCTAGTTACCGATAAGAAGTTATGTTAGCATGCAACACATCTTTGGTGTAGTGGATAACCTCTTGGCTTTCTACGCTATGTGCTGCAGCTTCGCTTTCTGCATGGAACAAATAATAGTATGGTCCACAGACGGATGTTTGTTTGTGCACATAAGATGTATCTCTTTTCTGACATAAAATGTCAGAGGAGGATTTTTGGGCTAGATTGTAACAATTCAAATATAAGTTTATAAACTGTCATGTCATTTATTTCCCGATATATTCCGGTATCCGATATCACGGATAAACATCCGTGAACATGGCGCTTGCAACAGCGGCGAGATATCGGATAATAGATCAGATCAGATAAATACAATTTAAAGTGCAGTAATATTGCCACTATTGAATGAGACATTGTAATGGAGTGTGGTGTCTTCTATAGTACGTAGTAGTAGTAGCTCAATGTTTGTCCCAGGTAGGCACACTTATCATCTACTATGAGAACAGGGTTCCCTATGGTTATTGTGATGGGCATGACATAGATGCTCGACATGACTATCGTATTGCCCATGTTCATTTAAGGCTCACCTGTTGGAAGCCTCTATTGAGATCATCCAGCACTGTGCTAAGCCTTTTTGCGATTCTGCCATGGCTGCTAATAAAAATATTGCTGAGATGCAATGAGATTGGTCTATATTTCTTCAAAGGGAATTGTTATCACCATTTTTGAAGAAGAGTATTACACCCTTTTGTTCCATAACTCCGGCGTTGTTCTCTTGAGTTAGACGGAATCGAATAGCTTTTGAAGGACATTAAGTACAGGTGCCCCATCGCATAGACTGATCTCTGGGATATCTTCGGTATAGTGTTGGGTTGATTTGGCTTCCGGGTCTTTGTCAGAGCTAATGTTCACTGTGCCATGGCATATAGCTGTTGGTAGAACTTCCCGATCTGCTTCAAAAGCTCTAGCTTAGTCGAAGCTAGGCTGCCATGGTCTTCAGATTCATAATACAACTACTTTGCCCTTTAGAAATGTCTATTGCAAATACTTTGGAGCCCTGGTTCTACTCAATTGTTTCTTTAACACTGGTGGTATTAAAGGTACCAATATTGTGACATAAGGTCTTCCATATCCATCTATTGAGCAGTCAATATGCTTCAGCATACCCAGAGCAGTGGAGCATTTAGTTACTAGAGTATTTCTGCTATGAGGTTGAGGATTACAGAACTTTTTCAGTTTACTTTTACAGTGGGTTTTAAAATTTAGAAACCTGCTATTTGTCATCAACAGATACAAGCACTCTATGTGGTTTTGGAGTTTGAGTTGAAAGCTCTGGGTTTTGGATGTGTCATCAGACAAGACCTCTTAACATTGAGATTTATATTGAATGTGCCTCTTAGTATTCAGTGATCAGTAGCAGTTTTCACAATATGGATGACAGACATCTTTTATTGGTCATGCAGAAGTCAATCTCATAGTTTGTAGGACCATAAGGACTTGTGCAGTGCCATTTCCTGTAAGGTGGCTTTTATAAAAAAGAGTTCATCATTAAAAGTCCCTCCTTTTCCAAAAAGTCAGCCAGCCTCTGTCCCCTGGGGTTGCCCATGCCTAAATTACCCTACTCTCAATTTACCATCGCATTGTGAAGTGTGTCTTCGGAGGTATGTATCCTGGTCATCACACTTCTAAAATATTACGATAATAATTAACAGCCAACCAAATAACATCCACCGCTGAAAAAAGGCCTCCCCCATCAATAAATACTACTTTCATTAACAAAAACGTTGCCCGCATAGGATTTATCCTGTGTCGTGGGTGCGTTTACAGACATAAATTCCACACACAATACACCCAGAACAACTACCTGCAGATCATACGAATCTTTGTTCCATGCGGGAATCGAACTTGTGAACTGGAGTGCAGCAGTCGACTGTATCAGCCACTGCACCAACCATGCGGTCTACTGCTTTTATATTGTTACATCTGGGCCCAATCTTGTTCTAAGGCATATCAGTCTACTTTGTATCCTCAATTACCTTGCTAGCCCTTACTCTCTATGCCCTATGAGAAATAAGTCCACACATGGAAGAACGTGATCATGCTGTAATTACTCTGTATGAAAACATTGTGTTCTGTGCATGAAATTATTTCACATGGCATAGTGAGTACAGAGCCTGGAGAAATCTTAGTAGCTTGGTTTATTGAAATTAAGGAAAAACAAAAATGGAAGTTCAAGAGATAAGCAAAAGACAAATAAACATTCACTGCTGAAACTGGGCCTCCCCGGACTTGTCAGTGCATGGTTTATATGGAAATTTATGGTATTCAGCATAAGAGCTTGGCAACCAGATTGGATATTTCTATATGTTGCTATTAGCTTTTAGTATATGATTATTTAGGCCTTGCCAAGCCATATATTTATTTATTAAATAATAAGCAAAAACATACTACATAAGAAGAGTAAAAAATTCCCTTGTTTCTATTCTAACACAATTATAGAAGGAAACTGAGGAAAACTGATATTTTGATATTCTAGCACATGAGACATAGCTTAGGGTACCCATACTCAGGACATCATTCCTTGGTTGCTTTTCACATCAAACCACCTGGGGGACAGGATATGGCCATTCCTTGCTGGGAAAACATGGTAAAGCAATTTATACCATCTAACTTCTCAATCCATTTTTCTACAGGATGTTAATAACTTGTACTTACTGGGAATAACCTTTCCACTTTAACAGGTATTCAACTTTTCCGTTTTTGATTCTGCGATCCAGAACGTTCTCAACTGAAAATTCCTCATGTTTACCACTCTGTGGTCCCGTTGTGGTTGTTGGCATTGCAGTTAATGTCGGTGTAGTTTCCATCGGTTGACTAGTTTGAATGGTCTGGGAGAAGTTTAGATTGGGTTGAGCCAACGACTCCATAGATAACTCTGAAAAAATACTTTTTGGTAAGCTCACGGCCGAATACTGTAACGCCACATAATATTTTGTCCCGCTTTAAATATTTGAGAAAAGTCGGTAGGATATCGGGCGGGTTTCAGTATACGATAGATAATTCTCTTAGATGACAAATTAAGAAAAAGATGAGGTAAATAGTAAATTCGACGTAAAGCATAGACACCTATTAAATGTTGCATTATTATGTAATAAATAACATTAGTATTGTTTATTGTTTCTAAGCGTCATATTGTTGTTTTGAAACCGGCTTGCTGTTAGGTATTTGTAGGAAATTGTAGAATGTGACTGACCTTGGCTTTTGAAAGCACTAGATATTATGCACCAGAACCTATTACGCAGGAATGAAAAAAGATAAATGAAGTAGTTACGACAACTGATGATTTATATATTTTTTTAAGAAATGTTCCGTCCCAAATTGCGCTTCACAGACATGAACCGAACTTGTCAAGTGACTGACAGTGTTGCCACCTCATAAAAATTAAAGTCACTAGATCAACACCCAAAAGTAAAGTTGGGCGTTATAACACATAACACATTAAATATTCAAATATATTTTTATAGCAGTATAACAAATTATTAGAAATCTAACAAGACTGTTATAATATATATTATAGCCATTGTTTTAATTTTAATTTCGATATTTTGGTTACAGCGCCATCTAGCTTCGTTTAGATCACAGTACATGTACGTACGATATCGAAGAACTAAGTAATTCAGTCTAACTTATAATAGATGGCGGTTGTTTTACTTATTCAAGGTTAAATGAGCACTCTCTACTTAGAAATAAGAGCTACTTTGACTTGCTACAACCAAAAATAATGAGATAGCATGATTAATTTATAATGAACTCCAAGAATTACATTTTAACAGTTTAGAGTTCATTGCACCGAACATATTTCGTTGGTTTTAAATTGCGAATATTTATTTGCAGTTGCTACCGACAAACTACATAATGTTTAGGTTTTGCAAAATTTTGGAACAAGTAGGTAGTTTAGTTTAGTAAATATTTTAATTTCGTTTTCATCATCATCATCATCGTAGTTCGATTAAGTATGCTATAAGGTGTAAATATCATCATTTCGGCCGAACAAAGTCCACTGCTGGACAAAGGCCTCCCTCAAAGATCACCATAACGACCGACATCGGTATGTTGTATGCTCATTGGGGGGTTTTGCCATAATCACCACGCTTGGCAGGCGGGTTGGCGATCGCAGTTGAGCTGCTAATGTATTCGAAGGACGCTGCAGCCCATCCTCCGGGTGTAAATATAGGTCTAGTGTAAAGTGTAAATGGTTTAAGTGTTCTAGATATGAACACAACTTATTTTGTACCAAATATAACTCAAATGACTAAATAAAATCAAACCGTAATATTAACTTTTATAATGTAATACAACTCTTTCAATACAATGTAACACTAAATAACATACAACTCATTATAATTATAACAAACAACGCTTTAACCAAAAATAAAATACAACTCATTATAATTATAATAAACAACACAACACTTTAATTATAATACAACGACGCATATAAGTTATAACACTCTAAGATATAACATTATTTCAAATAACATTTTAATAAATATTATAACACTTTAAAACAACAGTTTAAAAAATATAATACAGCAGTATAATTCATTGAAAAATTATAACACTTTAGCCCATCTTTACCCAAAAGTCACCAGATTGGGCTAAATTCGAAGCGAAAGTCACCAGAAATCCCAAAAAAATATATTTTAGTAGAAACAATGTTGTAATAGCATCTATCGAAGTATCGATAGTACTGGACAGACTACTCAAGTGGCAGTACATGTTCAAATCGCTGTGTAACTCCGGCCATCTCATGCCGTGGGTGTCGTAGAAGATGACTAAGGGAGTTTGGAACCCGGTGTGTACCATTATTATTAGGCACTTTGAGTTGCCCGCAGGTGACGGATAAACAACCGACTACTACTATTGTTCATCATTTCGGCCGAATGAAGTCCACTGCTGGACACAGGCCTCCCCCGAAGATCACCACCACGACCGATATGGGTGTGTTGTGTGCTAATTGGGGGGTTTTACCGTAATCGCCACGCTTGGCAGACGGGTTGGCGATCGCAGTTGAGTTAATGTACTCGAAGGATGCTGCTGCCCATCCTTCGGCTAATCCCTTAGTAGACTTTTACGACACCCATAGGATGAGATGGGGTGGTGGTATTCTGAGCCGGCACCACACGGTACTACTGTTACGTAATAACAATAAACGCTGTGACTCAATACCACTTTTTATTGTGTATCAAACTACGGTAACAAACATTAAAATATGTCAAAAACCAGATTTTTTATTACATCAATAAATTCTAAGTATGGAAAAACAACCGTAATTGTAAAAATAGATAACATTGTTTGGTTGTAATATTTATATTGTAATGACAAAACAAGAATATAAATAGTAATTAATATTCTATAGATTTTTTTAGGATCGATGAAGACGACTCGAATATCGCTAGAAGTCGCTAAAAACAAAAAATCGCTAAACGACAGAAATAAATCGCCAAAAGGGGTCAAAAGTCACCAGATCTAGTGACAAAATCGCTAAGGTGGCAACACTGGTGACTGACATTATTGAAACTTGACAAATTGACAATGACAACTTTATTTTTGTTAATGTAATTATTGCTTTGAAAACATGTCTTTTAAGCACTTTACCATGAACCTTGTAGGCTCACTCAGATCTAGAAATATAAATTCTTTGTCTCACTAGTATGATTGAGTTCTGGGAATCTCTTTGACTCATTCGTGTAATTGAGATCTGCAGGTGTTATACGACATTGAGTTTCTGCATAATTGATAATTAGGCTTGTGCAACTCAACTGCGAGTCGTTCCAATGCGTTGCTTATTTATGGTGAGTGGAATGAACTCCTTCACCTACTTGGAACATTTTCGGTTAGCAGTTTATCTAAATCCTACCAAAATGACCTGTGACAAATTAATGATCCAAATTGACGGCACGGTTGACGCAGTGGCTGATACAGTCGCTGCTACGCTCCGGATTGTGGGTTCGATGCCCGCAGGAAAAAATATTTGTATGATCAGCAGGTAGTTGTTCCGGATCTGGGTGTCGCAAGATCTCGTTATTTGAGTTCTAAAATAAAAAATAGTAATGACATAATTAAAATGACTTGGAAAATTATTAGGAGTAGTGAAACTGGAAAAGTTTATAGACGGAACGGTGACTATTGCTTAGTTATTGACGAGAACATAAATAAGTCAGATATACAAGTAGCTATAGCTTTCGAACATTTTTTTACTGACATTCCCATTTCAACTACTAAATTACTAAACTCTTCCCCTACTTGTCAAATGTCAAGTGTCAAGTAAAACAAGCTATGAAAATTTTAAAATAATTTATTAAATTATTGGGTATATCAAAGCCATAATATACACATTTTATTAGAACAACGAGTTTATTGTTATCAAGATGGTGTATGCAGCGAAAATGCGCATTCATGGGATGCAAGCAAAGAAATTTAAATCTTTGGATGCAAGATGATAACTGGATTATAAAGGACAAAACCAACAGTATCGGGGCTTGATAAAGTTATATCAACCTATTGGAGAGTATTCAACAGAACTTTAACAAGAGGAAACAACTTAATGGAATCAGATACAAGAAGTACAAGCAAATGGAAAAAATTCGTTTGGTACAGTTCATGAAAGAGCAAAATTGGACTTCTGGGGTGAAAGGCCTGGTGACCTGAGATACAGGCTTCAGCCTAGTTTAGGCACCAGTCTCCCACAGTAAATTTGAATAATACTGTAACTTTTATTGTGTGCAGAAAGTAATAAATTAATAAGATTGCAGCTTAGAGCTGACCTGTCCCGACTGACGGTACCCGTTTACTTCTGCGACAGATGTAATTATTATGAATAATCTACATCGTATGAAATAGCACGGGATAGGAATCAACTTGTAAGACTCTTAATCTTCTCAAGATGGTCCCGAGATTACACTCACTAATCCGAATAACTTTGAAGAAAATCAAAAATATACGCGATAGAATCCGTTTAAAAGTGCTTTATTATAACTTTTAAGACGTTTAATTGAATAGATCAAAGTAAGTACTGTAGCAGAAACTTTACTCAGAGAAAATGTAAATTATTGCAGTAACGAATTTCAATTCGTTCATGTTAATTTTATTAGAGATATAATAAGAACATTTAACACTCTAAATGTCAAAGATCTGTAGACTTGTGGGGAAATTCTGTTAACGTAGCGAAAGCAATTATTGACATTGTTGCACCTGAATTGGCTCTAATTTTTAATAAATGTATTGACTGTGGAAAATTTCCTGATATTATGAAAAAAAAAAAAATCTCCTTTTAAACAAAGGAGGTAGTACATCTGACCCTCGTAGTTTTAGACCTATTTCAGTGCTACCTACATTTAGTAAGTTTTTTGAAAAATTGATGTTGAATCAATTACCAGCCTTTCTTAATAAGTATCAATTAATACTTTGCATACAATTTGGATTTACAAAGGGTCGAACAACTGTTGTTGTTGAACAACTGGTGCGGGTGTTGAACTCCTAGGACATATTTTTGGCGCTTGGGAGGATTCACACGATGCCTTGGGCATCTTCTGTGATTTGTCTAAGGCATTTGATTGTGTTCTCCACGAAATATTGATCAGGAAATTACATCAATATGGTATTACGGATTTTGCCTTGTATCTTCTTTTCTCAAACTTGAATAATATACTTGATTCAGACAGTTGATTTTAATGGAAAGCGATCTCCTGGATCTGTGGTCAAAATGGGAGTATCACAGGGCTCAATTCTTGGCCCATTTTTGTTTCTTATATACATAAATGACCTACCTTACATCAAGAAGGATAATCACGAGACAGTGTTGTTAGCAGATGACACATCGCTTTTATTTAAACTTAAACGCCAACATCTGGCATCTGACGATGTAAATAGCGATATCTCTAGATTGTTTCACTGGTTAAATGTTAACAATTTAGTCTTGAATGAGACAAAAACTTAATGTATGAAACACACAACACCTAATGTGAAAACGGTAAACACCAGTGTATTTATGAATGGTGCGGAGTTGGATCTTGTGGACACCGCAGTGTTTTTAGGTATTACTTTAGATTCTAAGCTGCAGTGGGGCCCCCACACACTTAAATTGTCGCCCGATTAGTAACAGAAGCTGTGTAGAAAAGGTTTCTATAACGTAACAGACTATATGGATGCCAAAAATGCTTGGGATTGACCTGCTCTGATGTGCATAGGCTTATGTTGACATTCTTGGTGTCAATATATATAACACCATTACTATTAAAAAAAAATTACATTTAAATTGCTCATTTCTTATAAAGGATTTTAATAATTCATTTTCATTTCATTAATCTAAATGAAACCTTGTTATTTATTTTTTGTTCATTTTATGCATTTAGATTTAATATTGTAATAGTGCGAGTACCATGTGGGCTATTCAATTATTTTGTTTTATTGACGTGATATTTGTCTGGCAGTTTAGGTATGTCATGCTCACTCAAGTGTCCTACTTATGGTGGCGTTGTGTGTCGGGTCGCTAAGTTTCCCTACTATATGGTTGAGCTGGGCGACGCTGATGCATGCGTCATGCTCGTGAACGAGTGCCGTCTGTTGGGATTGGTCATCTTAATGCTGTCATGAACTCATGACAATTGAATCAAAACCTGGTAAATATTAAAGACAGGCTTGTTTAGTGTAGACTTTTTAAGAAGTTTAGACTCTTTTCTCTTGCATTGTCCACCACAATAATCGTGCCATTGTACAAAAAGCAAGATAGGCAAGATATGTCAAATTACAGACCTATTGCATTGATTCCAGTCTTCTCGAAAATATTTGAGAGGGTCATATATAAGGCTCTTTATACCTTCCTTGAGAAATCAAATATATTAGTTAATGAACAGAAAGGATTCCGTAAGCATAAGACAATTAACATGGCTATACATGATCTGATACTCCCTATTCTATTGAATGTAGATAGAAGAAATGCTGTATGTGCTATTTATATGGATCTTACAAAGGCTTTCGATTATGTAGATTACCAGATATTGTTAAATAAGCTTCAGAAATATGGTATAAGGGGGAACATACTTAATCTTATGGAATCTTACTTGTACAACAGAAAACAATTCGTAGAAATAACACAAGTGTGTCCACATACAGGTTGTGAACGGAAATATTGATCCAGCAGTAGAATACTGAAATACGGTGTTCCACAGGGCAGCGTGCTGGGACCCCTTCTTTTTCTACTATATATAAATGACCTACCTAGACATATACACCATCCCATGGTGCTATTTGCTGACGACAGCACAGTAGTAGTAAAATGTGACGATCCTAATACTTATGAGAATGAACTAAATAAGACATTAAATAATATAATAGCGTGGTTTAATAATAATAATCTAATTATAAACTTAGAAAAGACAAAAATTATGCATTTTTATCAAAGAATTCCAAATATGAGTCTTAACATTAACTATAGTATATACTCTATCATAGAGACTAAAATAGAGCTAACAACTACAACTAAATTCCTTGGTATCATTATAGATAGTAATTTGACCTGGAGATTCCAGACAGACGAAATTTGTAAAAAAATGAATAAATTTGCATATGTTCTCTGTAAACTCTCAAAAATTGTAAGTCTAGAATCAGCTCTAACGGCTTACCATGGTTATGTTGCATCAACTCTTAGGTATGGCATTATATATTGGGGCAACTCAGTAGATAAAGAGATTGTATTTAGAGCCCAAAAAAAATGTATCAGGTCTATGTGTGGTTTATATAACACAGACAGTTGTCAAATGCTATTCAAAAGATTAAAATTGCTTACGCGTACCATCCTTATATATTTACGAAGTATCTGTATTCGTCAAAACAAACATTAGACTATACACAATAGCTTTTAAAAGCCACTATAGAACATTGAGGGACAAAAATAATCTAGAGCTCGATATCCCATATGGGGCAACTGCTCTGATGAATAAAAGTTTTTTCTGTATGGCACAAAAAATATTTAATACATTACCTGAGACACAAAAAATTATGAATCTGGACAAATTCAAAAACATACTACTAACTATACTAATAAACAAGTGCTACTACTCTCTGAAGGACTTTTTGGATGACAGTTCTATAATTAGTCCTTTAGAAAAATAAATATTATTTTCTTTTATGTATAATACCATTGACAATAATTTATATATTCTACTATTATTACTCGTAAACTATTGACATTCCTGAATAATATAGTTTATTGCTGACCTTATACTGAATGTTATTATTTATTAAACAATTACAATTACTTTATATGAAACTTGTAAGTAAACTATTTGAAATGATTATGACGAGATTGAATTATTATATTGAGGTCATTATGTGAAATTATTACTAAGATTTTTTTTATGCATAAATTGTTTTGTCATAAATGTTATTCAGCTTGATAAATGCTATATACTATATTCGAAAAAGTTAAAAACTGGAAGCCATATAGGTATTTCAAAACAAAAATATTTGTACGCCATGTGGCAAATCATAGCGCATCTACCTACTGAACACTGTAACATCCTACATATTATTGTAACCGTACCTATGTTTACAAATAAAGATTTCTGATTCTGATTCTGATTCTGAAAATTGTAGTAAAAAAAAAAATACATTTTACTAATATGATTTAAAAAGAGTAATCATGGAGTTTCTTGCCCGTTCTTCTCCATAGGAAATCTACACCTTGGAACGCGGCCACTAAAATCTTGACTATTCATAAGTGCCTATAAATGGTTTTACATAAATAAAAAATATTTTTGTCTTTTTTGTATGTGGAATTCATGTCTGTAAACGCACCCACGACACGGGAGAAGGCCTAGTGTGGAGCATGGTTATAAAAAAAAAGTTGTTTTCAACCGCTCCGGCTCACAATACATGACTACACAGACAAACGATTAGGTATTAAAACTAGGTTTTAAGATGTCTTGGGAGAAACCTAGTCTTTAAACCTGTTGCAGTATATACGTCTCACTTCTAGTTTTAAGATGTCTTGGGAGAAACCTAGTCTTAAAACCTGTTGCACTATATACGTCTCACTTCTACCACGTAGGGTGACATTCAGAAACGAGTCTAATCTAAGCGAAGTTCATGCTTCCATTTGTCAAAATTAGGGGTGTAATGTCAGTGTCAGGTGTCAGGTTAATATGCCAAAAAGGACCATTGAAAATTTCATGTTTTTTTAATTTTTGAGAAATGTTTTATGAATATGTAAAAATTGATTAAATCTGAGATTCTGATCTTTGAGATTGACGAAATTGGGGAAGATACTCTATTTAAATAAGGCATAATCTAAGTGAAGACTAAGAAGTAAAATTTCACATAACCTGAAATAGTTTGTGATAAATAATATTTTTGTATCAATTAAACGAGTTACTTTTTGCTTCGTTATATAGTTGTTGTGCTCAGTGCTCTTATTGTTGCGAGAGGTAAGCTTGGAAACTACTGGTCTGAGTCAATTCTTTCACCGTCTATTCTTTCTTTCATATCGTATGGTTAGTGGTCCTAACCTTGTGTCCGAGTTGTATAAACCACCCAAACACCTCCGACTTGGCTTATCAACTGCTGTCTAATGATAACAACCCGTACCGATGATTTTACGCGCCCTCCAAAGCACCGGAATGCTCAGGGTAAATAGAACTATGCTGTCACGCATCCATAGACTGACCGCGCTGCCGATCTTTATCTATCAGTGAGTGCAACTGGCTACGAGTGCCTCTTTGTTTCACTGTTGAATTATGGGTGGGTGGCTATATGTAATAAACGTAATTATAGTTATGTGCTTGTTTGCACTGCATTATTCCTTGCCTTGCCCTTTAAAGGTCATGCAAACAGAAGTTAAAAGTATAGTCAATGTTATATTTTTTGCAGGCCATGGCAAACACAGGTCCATTTTCAAGCAGCACAGCATTTTGTGCTCGATGTGGTTCTATATTGCCTTTATTACAAGAGTTTGGTTCAGTCAAGTGCTATGCATGTAAAGCCTCTTTTGATGCTGAAAGTAAGTTGATAAGGTTTCTATTGTTTTTACCTGCTTATTTTTTTGTATATGAGAAGCTCATAGTTGTATCATTATATGAATTAGGATTTTAAGAAATTGTGTGAGTTTAAGGAAAAGGTTACTTTATCATATCAGCCACAGGACGTCCACTACTGAACAAAGGCCTCCCCCATAGATTTCCACAACAAGCAGTTACATGCTGCCTTCATCTAGTGGCTCCCAGCAACCTTCACCAGATCATCAGCCCATCTTGTAGGAGGTCATTCTATGCTGTGTTTTCCGGTGCACGGTCTCCACTCGAGAACCTTTTTGCTGCAATGGCCATCAGTTCTACAAGCATTGTGCCCTGCCCATTGCCACTTCAGCTTACTTATTCTTTCAGCTATGTCGGCAACTTTAGTTATTCTACGGATGTCATCATTCCTGATTCGATCTTGTAGAGAAATACCAAGCATAGCTCTCAATACCAAGCATAGCTTGCGTTGTTTGTTAGTTTAGGACATTACCATTTCTGACATTAATGACATTGGAACAATAACTAGATTGGAACAAAATCTTGAACATTTTCAAATTACGAGGATTGAATCTCCAGAGAGCCACTTCTCGAAACTACCAGTAGGTAGTTTTAAATTTTAACTCTACTCTGTGAATCACAAGTAACAAAAATAATATTTTTGTTTTTAGATTTTAGCAACCTGAAATTTGATTACACAATTCATTTCAACACAGTATCGGCAATGACAAATGAAAACATACTAAGCACAGATGGGCCCGAGGGTCCTGTTGTGGAGCGACGTTGTCCAAAGTGTGGCAACGACAGAATGTCTTATGCTACACTCCAGCTGAGATCTGCTGATGAGGGACAGACTGTGTTTTATACATGTATATCTTGCAAGTATGTTGTTTTTTAATACTTCTTATATTACTATTTAAAGAGAACTGTATCTAGATAAACATATTTGGGTGCAGTTTTTAAACATTAATCATTTATTGTCTATGAATTACAGTGAGTAATAAGGCACATATTTTTTGGGGCAATAATAATATAAAATTATGCCTTAGAACAGAGAATTGATACATATTATTTTTTTATATAGTCTTGCCGACTTAGGAATTTCGGTAACTGTTTTAAATTATTGATTATATGGATTATATCCTTTAAAATCATAATGATCTCAAAGTTGTAATAGCTTAAAAATTACATTGTCGGTTTATGTATCATATAAATACGACATTACAGTTCTCGAATTCTAACAAAATTCCCTTTGAACGCTGTCAGTAGGTATTTTTTAGATTTGGAGAACTAATCACTAGGAATTCTCCATCATAATAGACATAGCATATGTCCATCTAGTATAATACATCTTCCTAGAGTGAAATAATTTTCAAAATGAAGCTATTCCAAGAACACCTCGTCTTTTAAAATAAGTAAAGATTTGCTAGTCCAATCTCTGAGTGACGGCTGTGTACCTTATTATGCTATTTATATAATTTGTGAATAATTATTACTTCTATTAAATTTTCAGGTACAAGGAGACTGAAAATTCATGAAGAAAGTAAATTTTATATCACAAATGTAAGAGATAAATATTTAAGTAAATATTGATTTTAAAATTGTATACTTTTCATTACTGCTTAATCACCCAAAAATTGCATGTTAGTGGAGATACGCCGATGTCCGCCTAGTAACCGAATAGTGTACGGTTTTAAGTTATTGAATATTCGGTTCACGTATATGCAGTATAATAATGCAGGTTTTGTAAAAAAAAAAGGTTAATACGTTTTTATATTTTGCATTCCAATTATAATAATAGATAGCTTCAAAATAATGAGAGCGGATAACAATGGCGAGTATATTAAAAACATACCCGATACAACTATTTGTAGATTATACAAATATTTGTTAGGCGTGGGGATCGAACCCGCGACACGTAGCGCCGAAAGCCAACAGCTTAGCGCCAACCGTGCAGTCAATATCGAATTCGACTCGGCTGGGCAGCGTTCGAGAAACTACGCAACGTCTTTTCGGCTACAATACTGCAGTGGGCCAAGACGAAAGTCTGTAACTAATGACCGCTTTACAGTCATCCCCTCCGAGATGTGCCTAAAGGCGTGGCACCAATGGGTGGCTCTAGATGGAGATCTTTCGAATTCCTGGAGCCTCCCTTCGGTGCCGAAGATGATCACTCCGGTGGGTTTAGCCGGTAGGAGTCCGGCATGCCCCTTCGCCCTTTCCCGGGGCGAAGGAAGTACATGAGGTATTTCCACCGGATGATTAAAAAAAAAATAAGGAGTCCGGCATACCCCTTGGGTTCCTTGAGTTCATGTAGAATTTCCACTGGACACCAATAAAAAAAAAGTTATTTCATAGATCTTGTTATTTCTATACCTAAAAATAAGATCTATTTTATTCTTCTACGACATTCATATCAGCCAAAGGCCGTCCTTTGCTGATATGCTTGCTCCATAGATCTTTCCCACCACTTAGCAACATATTTTCTTAAACGCTAGTCATTACTAACATCGCCCGTTTCATTCAAGCCACAGGTGAAACTTACAGTTTCACATTCAGCACGCGCTACTGCCAAAGAATCTATCCATTTTTTAAAGAAGAAAGAGATGTACATATGTTTTGTAGTAGGAGTAAATGAGATAAATTATGGTTTTTGATCGAGAGCGTTGTGGAGCCGAGATGAGACGGTAATTAATTTGATCAGTACGTTGCTTACGTATGGATAGTGATGCGTTATGTCGATATTTCATTTCGATGTTTATATAGACTTTGTTTTAAACATTAAGTAAAAGGGTAGGTGCCTTAAAGTATTTAGGTAAACAAAGTTAATATTATATAGCTATATTTGTTTTAAACTATCCCATAAACAGTCACTCGAAATTTACTAAAATTACTTCACATCTAATCTACTCGCTTGTGGTTGATCCCTGCTGAACACACAGCTTTCCCCACGCCTCCCCAGCCAGCCACCAACGCTCTTGTTAATGGACGTTCACGCGTACACACGCACGCCATAATATGGTATATAAAGTAGACCAGGTAGGTAACTCTTATGCCAGAATCTGCAATGGTCACCAACTAAAAATCAATCGTGGTGTGTTGCAGTTTTGGAGGTGGAATATGCAATGACATTAATAATAGGTAGGTCTTTACGTTACGTACGTTTGCGTTAGCAAAGATGCATCGATTGCATGGGTGATTATGATTACTTTGATTAAAATAAATAAAAAAGACAGAAAAGAATACGGGTTGCACTCCGGGAATGCCGACAGAAGTGAAAACTTATTTTGGCGCGTTAGACATTTTTTGATGGGTACTAGGGTTAATGCGATCCCGACGGCGAAACGGCAAACTAAACGTCTAGAGTCTCGTAATGGTGTCACGAGTCCAGAGATTTTATCTCATCTAAAAGTATGCGTACCGCGCTAAAAGAAGTTTTCCCTTCAATAATTACTATACTTTATTTCATACAAAACGGCAATTTCATCGGTAAAGACCCAATAACTACAGAAAATAGGATGTTGAGGGAAAATCAGTTCAACTAGGTAGGTAGGTAGGTGTCCTTCGCAAAGCGGAAAGCAGAAACGCCACAAACACAACAAGGCCGCAGCCATAATTGTTTCAGTAAATTACGATAACCCTAGTTGCAATTCACCACGGATAATCTGTATTTTGGTGGCTCTGGTGTATCGATATCGGTGTTCCGTTCCACCTGTCACTATTGCGGGGGCCGGGCGGCAGGTGCGCGCAGACGCGGCGGCGCGCCAGTCTCCCGCGGCACTCGCTTCGATCACACGTCGCGACACACCACACTATTATCGACACATTCGACACGTGCGTGGCGCAACCCTAATCTGTTGTTCTAAATTTAAAACTGTGTTGTGTTAACCCTATTCGGCTGGGATTAATTCAATATTCTTATCGGTAAGCAAAATTTTCTTATTTTTATTCAAGCGTCATAATTATTTGGGTTATGTTTTGGTTTCAGTGTGATAATTCAGAAATGCGTTACCAATTCGCACAATAACGTGTTTTGAACGTTCGCAACGGTGAAAAGCACTTTTCGCTTCGCTTTTAAGTGTGTCAGTGTGTTAGCATTTTCCTCGGTGCAGAAAAAAAATATCGAATTGTTTTTACTAATTCAGTTATATCAACTTTCATCTGAATAGTCGTGCCAAAAATCTACCGGATAGCGTTTATGCATGTGTTAACATTACAATCAATTAAACCGTCCCACATTTCAAGATCGCAGCTTCTCAAAACATTTAACATGCAAAGCTTTCGTAAAATTGATGAACGAAAAATATTAAGCGTTTGTATTTCGCGGCGGAAAGATACATTTTGTAAACGATAAAAGATAAGGCCGACAAGGGAAAAACATGGCACGTTAAAGCCGCATACAAAAGACATCAACGCGCCACGCATGCGCCAACCGTCTGTGTGTCAGCGGTTTCTCATAGTACAGTTTTGTATACAAGTTCAGAACATGGGAAATATACCACGGATAAGTTGTTATATATAATACTATACATATCATAATAATAATTGTGTTTATATTAATAATTTCTTTATTTGAGAATGAGAAACTTAGCGTAGGTACCTACCTAATTATCTTACGATAATTATGAGTGAAATATATTTTGCGGACGCCCGTATGAGTTCTAGCTTTATTGCAATCTAACAGCCGAATACTGAAACGCCACTTAATATTTAAATCCCGTTTAACGATTTAAGACGCCCGACTTTCTACCGAAAGCTATCCTAAAAGAACCTTTCATTATGTATGTAAAAATGTTACCCCTAGTAGGTAATTTTATTTTATCCATTAGGAAATATCTACTAAGCACAGCGCGCATACAAAAAAAACTATTAAGAAAATCATGTTATTTTACTTAAAATTCTGTAATCTATTAAACTCAGAGTAATTTACTCTACATAATGCGTTCAATAATAAAACTAGACGCCATAAAGTTTCTCCATAAAAATGTTTCACAATCCAATTAACTAAATCCTATTCAATCTTTTACTATATCATTTTTTGTGAGATATCATTAAAGTCCTTTTATAACATTATTGAAGTTTAATAATCTTCTATTCATATTTATATTAATGTGTTTAGAATCTTTTGTTGGTTTTTCATCCATTGAAAACTAGAAACTACTTGTCTGAACTTAAAATGGATTTAAAGTGCAATTATCTTTTAAGTATATTTCTATCTATGGACTTGATAACGAGCTTGGCTAAATGTGTGCACGACTGAACTCCTATACTTACCCTTAGGGGTATGAAGGCGTGATATTATACGGCATATAGATGTTTGACGGCACGGTTGGTGCAGTGGCTGATACAGTCGGCTGCTGCGCTCCGGGTCGTGAGTCCGATTCCCGCACGCAACAAATATTTGTATGATCTGCAGGTAGTTGTTCGGGTCTGGGTGTATTGTATGTGGAATTCATGTTTGTAAACGCACCCACGCCACAGGAGAATAGAGAAGAAATAGTGTGGCGCAAAGTTAAAAAAAACCTTTTTTTTCGAGGGGAAATCCTCACCTACCTCCTCCGCCTTGGGAAGGGCGGAGGGTCATGCCGGACTCTTTCAGGCCAAAACCTCACGGTGTCCTTCCACTTACCTCTAGCCGAGGGTGAGGTGTCCGCTTTAGCTGGAGGTGAGGTTTCCGAAGCATACACACAAACATATCAGCCCGTACACGTCCACTGCTGAACATTGACCTCCCAATGATTTTTTATGACAGCACGGTTGGTGCAGTGGCTGATACAGTCAGCTGCTGCGCTCCGGGTCATGAGTTCGATTCCCGCACGGAACAAATATTTGTATGATCTGCAGGTAGTTGTTTCAGTACTGAATGAAAAAAAAGTTACTACGAGCGGTAATAGGATATATTGCTTGACCACAGCCCTTGGTAGGCGGGTTGGTGATTAGTATTAGTTTCTTATAATTAGCACAAGGGAGGATGTAACTGCCTATCTACTTGATATCAACAATTGAACATATCGACAATCATCGCACTCTCGACTCAAGTACTGCTTGAGTTATGATTCTCGATCTGTAATACGGGCCTTATTCGCCTTTTACGACACCTGTGGGTGGAGAGGAGTGGTATATTCTTTGCCCAGAACCACACTGAACATGCCTTTCTGGTTTTTAAATAAAAGTTTATCTCTATTAGACAGTTTTCTTTGTGGTAGTATACTATTAAACGTAATTTTGTGAGAATGCGAGCGGTGTTAGGTAATGCCGAAGGCCAAACTCTTAACAATCAACGGAGTCAAGCTCTCAAAAACCTTAAAATACCATTAAAGAAGAAATCTCTAGAAGCTACTGTAGTTGCGTCCAGGACTGAATATTTTCCTACATCTATGCATCTTGAATTCTTCAAACACGATCCGAAGTCTTATCTTGCAGATTTGGACGGGGTCCGTGTGTCCACGTCAGATTTCGTGTCAGCGTAGAACTATTGCTTCTTCCCTTTGAATGGTGCAGAATAATCGAGATTGGATTGGGCCAAATATGTTACACCGTGTCATCGGCATGTCACGCCCTGTTATTTGAAGGCGCGCTGTGTTCGTTCACGGTTTTTTTAGCTGCAGCCTTAAGAATTGGACTCTGCAGCGTTGGACGCTTAACATTCTTTATGATTACTCAAGTACCCCAGTGGATCTCTGGTGTGCTCTAGTTAGCCAGCATCCTTTACAGAGTAACTACGCTCGTGGTTCAAATGAGCTTGGAAAACGAGCGACTTTCAAAGGTGAGGCAGAGGTATTTTATGCACTGAGCTTTTTATTTCGTACGTGTGGGATACTCATGAACTTCTGCTGCCTTAAGTGAGGCGAGGAGACACATTCTACCCGATACCGATAGTGAATATCTTGTGATCTTCACGACAGCGTGCGACCACCACATTCTACTCACATCTCAGGTCGCTCGATGGACGTCCAGAGCCCACACTTTGTGGAGCGCCCGCGATACCAGCCTACCAGCAAGGCAGCGGTTGCAGTTTATAGTCCAGCTATCGTAAGAGTGGGCCTCTTAATGCCGCTGGTAGGCCTTCTTCTAAACAATGATGGTCTCACAGAAAGAGTCACTGCCCTTCAATTTGACTACTGTGCCGATATATCCGACAATACTGCCGACAGAGAAAGATGTAACATGATCCGATCATAGGATACTCTTCGAGCGTATGCTGCATCCCGATTTCCTCCACAGTGGATGGAAATTCGCCCTGGCTGCGCGCACGATCCTAATGTTGTTTTCACCAAAGGAACCGTGTCCTCTGGCCTACCGGAACTTGAGTGTCGCTACTCTGCACATGATCCGTACTCATTTGAAAAATATTTTTGATAGTCGCCCAACTAATCCCGGCATTCCGCAAGACCGCGCGCCCCATAGGCTCAGGTCAGTCTTATATGGTAAATCTGGCCCTGTATACGGATCAGATCATATTAATCAAATGCAAATAAATATGGCTCGCTATCCGTTTCACTCATATTTGAACATTCACAGAAAGAATACGTCAAAGTTCAAAGGTGATTATTCGCTCGAAAGCCGGAAAACTGCTCAATCAACAGCTGAATCGATTCACCCAATCGATTGAACTGTTAATTGAATTAATCAACTATTGAAAAGCGAAGATTGTGGTATTGAATATCTGTTTAACTTGTTTAGCTGAAACCAGTCAGGTATTATGTTAACTCTTAACTGGTTTTAAGTGTAAGCATGTAAAAACTTCGCTTTTTATACTATGAAGGGGGAAAAAATCGATAAAAGCGTATTATTTGACAATCAAGCTACCATTTGAGTGATTGAGACTTCACACACACACACGAACACTATTCGGTATAGTAGTATATGCCTAAGATTTCCATAATCTACTGGAACAAAAATTCTTGGCCTCGAACCACATTGCCCATAAATAATTCTGAGCTCCAAATGGGGAGACCTGTGCTTCTTGCACAGAGCAACGTCATGATGGTTGGCTATGTGGACATGAACAACATAGGCATTTCGATTACAAATCTGTCTGCTGTGCCTGATCGTTCATGTTTGGTTTGCCAGTAAGCACATTATAGATCCATTTCTTCCTGTGCTATGTCGACAATGAACGAGAAGACAAGGGTTTAACAGTAGATTATTACGAACTGATAGAATGTATCAACTATAAATATGTATATGTTTGCCTACCCGTCTTGCGATATCACACCCAATATGTAGAGTCTGTTATTGGCTTTGTTTCTTTTAAATTTTCACAGGTGTAACTAGATTATATTGAGATACTTGAGAGCAAATTAGTTTTAATTCAGTCTTGATTAGCTTCTTAATGCTTAAAGACCAATCTTTTTAATCACTGTTTTGTCCAGTTTGACTTACGGTTCCAAAACATTGACGTTCATAAAGGAGGCTGTTATAAACTGAGAATCAAAGAGAGACATGGAGCCGAACATGAAGTCAGCTTCGGATAAAGATTGGAAACCGTGTATTGGGACTCAAATATGGTGGGACACATGTCCAGACGAGGTGATGATAGGTGGAACAGAGCTGTGAAGGAGAGGCGACCGAAAAATTGCGAAATGAGTATAGACCGACGGTGCGAGAGATCGATGACATCTGAAAATGGTTAGGTGACACATTGCTGAGATTAGCACAAGGCTGGGAAAAGTGGATTAAGCATAAAGGCAGCCGATAGTCTCAGGATATGGATGATAGTGCACTATATACCTATCGCATACATACATCGACCTAATTGTCTAGAATACTACGAGTTTATTTTCAAAATCGGAACGTAATAGTAAACTACACGTTTACCGCGTTCAGTGCTACAATTGGACTGCTCGAAACTCATCAACCAATCGGAGCGCCGAATGAAGTAATGTCTATTTTACTACGTTTCGATTGTGAAAAGAAACTCGTGCTAGAGATACTGCAGGCGCCTACAAAGTGGACTATTCTCATTCTCACGCGTATCCCGACAAACCACTGTAGTCCGCACGAGAGTGTAGGCCCCAGAATTGTTGGCGGGCTAAGACTTTCCAGAGGTGGCGTGGATGCACGACCAAATTGCAACCCCGGTACAAGGTCAGTCGAAGAAATACCGTGGTGGTTGTAGCCGGTAAGACTGGCTGACCCAGGGAAATATATGAGAATTCTCCCACGTTAGAAAAATGCTGCGAATGATGGATGCTTTTTCAGCTTTCTGCAGGGAATAAATAAATAAATATACTACCTGTATTTTACTGGCTGGATGCCGAATGGTCCATCAAGCTGCAAGTTAGTACTCGTATTTGATGCGAGGTGTGATCTATATAGTCACTCAACTTGCACTGGGCACTGAGCAATCGAATTGTAAGAATATATTATAGACGGCACGGTTGGTGCAATGGCTGATACAGTCGGCTGCTATGCCCCGGTTCGTGGGATCGATTCCCGCACGGAACAAATATTTTTATGATCTGCAGGTAGTTGTTCCGGGTCTGGGGGTATTGTGTGTGGAAATTGTATCTGTAAACGCACCCACGACACGGGATAACTAATAGTGGAACACCTAAATTTTAGATAACGTTGGGCAATGTTTAAAAAAAAATTCAGGTGTACAAGCCAGCCAATAGCCTCCAACTTGGCTTAAAGACTGCCGTCTAATGACAACAACCCTGACCTTAAATTTTTCATGCCCTCCGAAGCACGGTGGGGTCAGTTCAAATACCACTATGCAATCCCCCATCCATAGACTGACCCTGCCAAGCGTTGCTTAACCTCACCGATCGTTTACCGATCAGTGAGTACAACTGTTGTTGTTTGTAGGAATTTAAATGTTTACTAATGAGTAAAGAAATTAGTTTTCTTATTTAATATTCTGATTCACGCACATTCTTTGCATGAAATCGACGCAGCAGAGGTCAAGTCAGTTTCTAAAATATTTATTAGTCAAATACTTATCTTCATTCTTCAGCTTTCTATTAAATATTAGTTATGATTTACGATATCACGTCAAATAATGTTAGGATTATTCAAATTTTGTACCGTATATCTGATCTGTAAAACTGTAAGTTTTACCGGTAATTTTGGTTAACCTTGATAAAGTAATGAATGAATTACAGATGCCATTTTAAAATGGAATCTATGACGGAAACTAACCGACACAATTAGGTTACAAACCAAAAACACCAGTACTTACATCAGTACTACCAACCACCAAACCTGGCCCAACAAAGACACCTTTTTATACTATTTAGAGACGAGAAATGCAAGTCATTCCCCTGAAGTATAGCGTCAGGCCTCAAAAACAATTGTACACTCACAATAAAATGAACATGGGCAAGACCGAAGTCATGTCAAACACCCACTTCGTTCCCATCCCAATATCCGTTGGGAGCTCTGTTCTCGAAGATCATGACGCGTATGTCTACCTGCCGTGCCTTGCCGTGTGGTGCCGGCTAAGAATACCACCACCCCATCTCATCCCGTGGGTGTCGCAAAAAGCGACTCTGGGATTAGCCGGAGGATGGACAGCTGTGTCCTTCGAGTATATTTATAACTCAACTGCGATCGCCAACCCGTCTGCCAAGCGTGGCGATTATAGCAATATCCCCCAGTGAGCACACAACACAAACCCATACCGGTCGTTGTGGCTATCCTTTGGGGGAGGCCTTTGTTCGGCAGTGGACGTCATTTGGTTGATATGATGATGAAGACGATAATGATGATTATATATCAAATATTAGTATTTGTATGCTCTGCAGGTAGTTGTTCCGTGTATGAGTGTATTGTGTGTGGAATTTGTGTCTGTGAACCCCCTGTGCACCCGCGACACGAGAGAAATCGACGTGTGGGGCAGTTTACATAAAAAATGGAGCTCGAGGTTGCTCGTTCTTTATAATCTAAAGTGAATTTAAAACCACTATTGCAATAAAAGCGGTATTTTATTAGGGTTCTAATTTAATATTAAAAATAACTTGTACATTCAGCTGAAATATCAGTACGTATAGGCTAATGAAACCACTACATAATTCGTAAAAAGCTGCGCAGATTATATTTAAAATATTTTCTGACTGTATAAAACATAAATATATATGCAAATAATTAAACTAGAATTTAAATCGCGACTGCTTTCACGACTTATGCATATTCTTTATAATCGAAAGTGAACTTAAAACCACTTCTTGCAATAAAAGCTTCCTTTATGAGGCTAATTAGATTTAATTCTAGTTTAATAATAATGTATTCTGTAATCATTATGAATTAAACTGAACTGATTTTATACGGTTTTCTATCACTATTTATAATGGAATAATGCTATTTGTTTATTAAGTTATTTTGCTATATTATGAGGTGCATAGTATAGTGGATTGAAAGTTAATATATAATTTGCTGAGTTCGATTTTACTGCGTTTACGGCCAGAAACGATCAAAATATAATAAAAATAATTTATGAATCATTCTGGTATATAATTATATTAACAGGGTTGGCTTTGTTGTTATTTATACGTAAATGCGAAATTACTTTTATTTATGTTTTACTTTATTCCCGGATTATTATTAATCTGGAAAGAGTTTTCAAACTTAGCGTGATTTCAGAAATAGTCAAAAAAATATACTATATTATAAACAAAGAGGGTATGTAAGGCGAGGACAGTTAGGATGTTTGACAGCTAATGTTAAAATTAAATAGTTTTAGAAAAAAATGATTATGATCGACGATCATATGTCTTACCAAGTATTAGGCACGGGCTGAAAAAATCTTGCTAAACAATTATGACCTTAAATCTAAACACAGCTGGCGTTAGGGTTGTCTCATCGCATTTTTGTTATTTATTATATTTGAAAAGTTATTTAATGTCATGGGTTAGCTGCTGCCCCTTGCGGCTTATTCAAAACTTCAAAACTAAAAGAACCACAAAAGTTAATAAGTTTCATGTTTCACAATAAAAACGTACGTAATCTACAGACGTTACTGTTAACAGATATAGCTAGCCTTTGGTCGAACTCTCACTTGCGTGCAAACTCAGCCAGTGGGAATGATGGTCGGGTTTCGTAGAAAGTTTCAAGAATGTTCGAAATGTGCATTTTAACTTTGCTGACCTGTCATAGTGGTTTTGTTACACGAAAGGCAGTATTTAGTAATAGGGATCACTTTTAATATCAGAAGAGACAAAACGGAGAGCTAATTAAATTTAAATTCCAAATAGTGCCTAAATATTTAAATAAGAGTATCAGTATGTAAATATTGAGTGGAACATATTCTAATAGGACCTGTTCCACATTCCAGGCTATTTCGTTACAGTTTCGTTAGGTTTCCATCTTAAACATTACAATTTTAAATTCAAATACAGAATAGAAACATCAAAATTTGAATATT
Source organism: Diloba caeruleocephala (assembly GCA_947459985.1). Classification (NCBI taxonomy): domain Eukaryota; kingdom Metazoa; phylum Arthropoda; class Insecta; order Lepidoptera; family Noctuidae; genus Diloba; species Diloba caeruleocephala. Next base: position 7,381,378 of record OX381617.1, on the reverse strand, counting down.
TTAAATCGGAATATTCAAAATGCGTCAACCCGGTTCTCATGTTGATAAAATAAAACAAATAATTATCTCTCTAGAATACGTCACACAAAATAATAATTCACGAATCACAACGGGACCCTAATAACTGCGGTGCCGCTGCGAGCTAGCGGAATTCCATAAAATCATGATTAATTTATTAATGTTATACTGCTCATCGCCGCGCTCTCTCCTCTAAATGGGGCTTACGCTTCGGTGGCCCGGCCGTATCCTCGTAAGAAACGGTTACTCTGTTATACTTATAAGTCTTCAGATTGTTTTTGTTTGACACTAGGACTCCGGATTTTAGGTGTTATTTATTTTTGGGATTAGGTATTTATTCTCTTGTTTGTAATGTCTTTCTTCACTAAACTTCTCTTCGCTTTTGTGTCCTCACGAGAAACATATTATAGGTTTGAAATTGTACTGGTTTGACACCTCCGAACTCGGGAAGTAGTGTAAATACTGTTTATTTGAGAAGTTTGGCTGAACTCCCACCTCTTAATGGTGCTTACACTTCGGTATCCAATGCCTTTTTCAGTTAAGATATTCTTTGGACATTTTCGGACTCTGTAAAAATTGTGGTCACCGTGTGGTGCCAGGTAAGAATGGCACCACCCCATCCCATGCCGTGGGTGTCGTAGAAGGCGACTATGGGATTAGCTGGAGGATGGGCAGCAGTATCCTTCGAGTACATTTATAACTTAACTGCGATGGCCAACCCGTCTGCCAAGCATGGCAATTATAGCAAAAACCCCATAATGAGTACACAACTCAAACACATACCGGTCGTTGTGGCTATCTTTGGGGGAGGCTTCTGTCCAGCAGTGGGCGTTTTGTGTATACTAGTTTTGTATCGTTTTATAAAAACAAAATATATTGAATAGGCTAGCGTTTCACCTGGTGTTAGGCAACGATGCGGTCGACAATGATGCATAGTGATTTCTGTCGACTGAAAGTAAACCTAAACTGCCTAAACATAGGGTAAAATGACGAAGCAATGGGTTTGGTTGGTATTTAAATAATATCTACTGATTTTACTGTAAGATAAGTTACATACTATGTTTTTCTAATGCCAGTTGCTCGACTTTTTAAGCTTTTCTCTCATGAGAAACAGTTGGTCATCATCATCATCATAATCATATCAGCCACAGGACGTCTATGCTGAACAAAGGCCATCCCCCGTAGATTTCCACAACGAGCGGTCACATGCCGCCCGCACCCAACGATACACAGCGACCTTCATCAGGGCGTCTGTCCACCTCGTAGAAGTCCCACGTTGCGTTTTCCGGTGCGCGGTCTCCACTCAAGAAGCTTTTCGTCCCAACGGCCATCAGCCCTGCCCATTGCCACTTCAGTTTACTAATCCTTTCAGCTATGTCGGCAGCTTTAGTTATTCTACGGATCTCCTCATTTCTGATTCGATCTAGTAGAGAAATACCAAGCATAGCTCTCTCAATAGCTCGCTGAATAACCTTGACCTTTCTTATGAGGCCCACGGTGAGTGACCACGTCTCTGTTCCATATATCATCACTGATAACACACACTGGTTAAAGACTTTCAGTTAGACAAGACGGTTGGTTAAGTTTTATTATGTTTGACAAATTCGGACACAACATCTGCTTTTATATTATTCTGCTCATATCGGGCTAACTTCACCTAGTTCTTACCCTTGAGAGACTTAGCACTTCAGCACGGTATTTAACGGCTTTTCTGAACTTGACAATTCTCAAACTACTCACCGAATAGGTAAAAAGCACGTGTAACACATCCGTAACTAACAACACGTGTCATGTTTTAGTATAATGCCTACTAATTATTCGTATGTCCCGCTAGTTTCGGACTGGCTCACGCACCTCATTCCGTACGGTAGCGCTTACTGTTCGTGAAATGGTGTTGTGAAATGTTTACGTGTTTGTACGTGCCTTACCCAGTTGTTACGGACTTAAATTGTTTGCTGTATTTTAAAATGTTTAGAGCTATTCAATGTTGAATATATTATGTATAGAGGAGAGTGGGGTGACACCGGATAGTTAAGAAAAATGCACCATACATCAGTAACAATGTTATACAGGGTGTCCAGTAAATAGCACGACATACTGCAGGGAGTGAGAGCTTGGGTCAATACCTACCAAAAAAACACAATATATGTTCAGCAAAATCTTACGGATTTTTTTTTTCACCACTGTAGGTACTAACCCTTGCGGTTAAGAATGAGCATGACTTTGAGAGAATGCAGAGAGACATAAACCGGGAAGTGACTTGGAGTAACGACAACCTCTTACAGTTAAATACTTCGAAGTGTATGGCAATTACCTTCTCTCGCACAAACCTCTCCTATATAATTATAAAGTCGACGGGATGCCAATTGCAAGACTCACAGAAGTCGTATTATGTTATATATACATTATCACGTGCTGTAAATTTTTTTATTAGAATCTTAAGTTTTACTCTGAGTGCATGACTTCACAAACATAAAGTCGATCATAGCCTTATATAACGCCTTAGTTAGAAGCCAGCTAGAATGTAATGCAGTCATCTGGGGCCCGCATGAAACTAAGTATAATCTCATGTTGGAGTGTGTACAAAACAAATTTGTAAGGTATTTATATATGCGGTATTATGGGGTGTACCCGTTTTATCCGTTAATGTATCCAAGTCTACTTTGGGTATGGTTGGATACAACGAGCTTAGGGTGAGGAGGAAACTTGCGCTCGTATCATATGTATTTAAATTTTTAAGAGGGAAGATATATAATGCAGGCATATTGAGCCAAGTTGGTATATGGGCTCCAGGTAGGTATGTATGGCGAAGGCGGCGGCCGGAGATGCTGGCTGTACCGCGCGCACGCACTGATTTGTTGAGCAAGGCGCCGCTGCATGCGCACTAAGGGTGAGATTCAGAACCGAGTCTAAGCGTGAACTTACGCTTCCATCTGTCAAAAATAGGGGCGTAAGTAGAGCATTTTGTCAGATGGAAGCGTAAGTTCACGCTTAGACTTGTTTCAGAATCTCACCCTTAGATCTCTCAACATCAAAGTTTTCAAAAATATATATATACCTGATGTAATGGATGGACCTATTCTGTTGTGCACTGAGTGAATTCAATAGGATTATTTGTTATAGGATATAGAACATAATAAAAGTGACAATGTTGCATTGGGTTAAACCTGTAATGATAGATGTAAGAATCGAAACCAAATAATACATTTTGGCGATTGCAGACTCACGATATTTTCCTTAACTTCAAATTCAGTGGTATCTTAGATCACCTAAGAACACGCAGAGATTATCACTTGCATTAACGGTGAAGGAAAACATAGTGAGGAAAAGGGTACAAATGCAAGAGCTCCAAAAAAAAGTTTACAATGGTGTGTAGTCCCCCAACCCGCACTAGACCAGCGTGGTGGACTAAGGCCTAACCTTTCTTATTGTGAGAAAAGGCCCGTGCCCAGCAGTGGGACAGTGATGGGCTGATTATGTTATGATTATATACACAAAATAAATATAAGTCACATTAGTGACATTAGAGGCCTGGTTTTGAACTCACTGTCTATAGCTTAAAAAGAGTCCTTACCTAGCATTCCGAGGATATCTTTCCTGCCTTTACCACATTATTGAATATGGTAATTAATATAAATAACAATAATATTCTATCTGCATGAAAATCTAGGTATTTGATCTCGATCACTATGTCATGCGATCTCACGATCAATTTGTTAACAAAAGAACATCGTGGGCGATTGCATTTACATAGTTTCACCCGTTTCGTTTGGTTGCCAACTCATACATGATCAATTGACCGAATCGTATAAATCTGCTACAGATTTCGAACTTGCTGATCAGGTGCTGTTAGAAAATGGCTAAATATAACGTATACTCTGGTCTTTAGCAGATTCAATTTCATATGATTTGTTGTTCAGTTATTCAATAATTTCGTGTACATTCAATTATAAGCAATTAAAACTTACTCGTACGCCACAATACGAGATTTAACAATTTTAATGACATAAAATAAAAAAATAAAAATAATACTTGGAACTAATTTTAAATACAATAAAAACAGTAAATATTACTATTATTGTTTTTATTTTATGTATTAAATGAATGTAATAGAAAGATATCGAAATGAGAAAAAACGGGTAGATAAAATAAAATAAAATTAACAAAATGTTATTCTTAAATTGAATCAAAAGACGAAAATTTCATTAATCCTAAATATAATTAAATAAACTGATACAAATGAATCCTTCTTTTTTCGACTTCGACCATGATCCTTGAAGTTGAGGACGGTAAACTATTGTTTAAACGAGACTACGCGAGTCTCTTCTTGTGTTCTACGTGGCATACGGCGATTTCATCTAGGTCGATGAGTGCGTGCCTTGGGCGGCGACATGCACTTATCTTCATAAGTGTCTCTACATTGGGCGGAGGTATCGACCTTGAGGGATTATTCGGATGGAGCAGGGCAGACTCAAAAAAGCGTTTACACGCTTGTTTCACGAATATGATTGGAAAGTGCAAATCCATGTGTAATAAAAATCCAGAGTATTGAAACTATAAATCCTGTTATACTGAACTCGCGTCAGTCGTATAAATAGGTCGCTTATACACTTTTTCTACCAACGGTACAACGCTGACATCGGTAGCGCTGGCATAACATGTCGGAAAATTTTGCAATGTGGTCCTTATATTAAAATGTGACCGACGTGACGGAAGATTTTCACGAGTCGCGGGTACGGTCCCTGCTCGAAATAAATATTTGAATGATCTACAGATAGCTGTCCTTGGTCTAGATGTTTGTGCATGTGAGATATATTTATGTCTGTAAACTGTACGACTTGTAATTATGCTAAGTTTGTAGTTACCTAGTTTATTTTATTAGTACATCATGATTGTGTGAATCATGGCTTCTGGTAGTGGTTTGGCTCTTCTAGAGGTGCTTAACCCCTCCTGAACTCGTCCAAGATAACAAGCTTGATTAAGCCAATCTGCTGAATAAATTATAAAATGCTAATTGAATACTCCGGCCATTACTTCAATTCAAGTGGTTGTTCATATACTCGTACAAAATCTGCAAATTCTGCAACATAAAATGTTGGCGAACAGATTTTAAATTGAAAAGTCCTCACATTCGATACCTTCCTAAAGATATGTCTGGCACAAAAATTAGAGAAAAAATGAATACACATTTAATAGGAACAATAATACAACAGTAGTTACATAGACGGACAGATACGCAAGTGACGTATTAGATGTAAAGGACCATAGTTCAGCATTTCATGCAGGTAGCTGAAGCGCTGATTTTCAGATGAGTCCTTTAATGATTCATGGAAGAATGAACAGAATACATAAAGCCGATAAATAAATTAAAACAACAGGAGATGATAAAATATACAGATAGCAGAAAAAACTATTGTACTCATTGTAATAATCAGCACTAGCGTGACAAATCATAACAAAAGCAAATCGTCTAATTCCGTTGAATTTGTCGCAGAAACGTGTGTCGTGCGACTGATCGCAGCCATATATGATACACTCAAGTTGCAAGGTGTGCGACAAATGTACCGTAAGATTTTGTAACTAGAGAACGCGTAGAAACGGCAAGGGTCAAATATGTCACATGTTTTATGGCATCAAAGTATCTGATAAGGGAATTTACAACAGATGTCTAACACATTTTGATATTCAAGTATGTGTGTTATCTATTTCTAGAGTTATCTGCATAAACCCTTTTTGTTGCGTTTATCTATGTTTTATACATACCGATCAAGGGAACTTCGCAGTTGCCTTGCATACGTATGGAAATTTAAGACGTCAAGGAAGCATTGATTGTTATTTATTTGTAAATTATTTTATCAGAGACTAGTAATGTTGGCAACATTTCAAATTCATCGTTGGAGTCACATTTCAAAACGACTATTTCTCAAAAACATTGCCATTACCCGCGTTTCGAATCAGAAGGGAATATCTAGTCGTTTATTACAATCAAGGTGTACGTTATTTATCATGTCTTGCTAATACAAAGGTAATAAATTGAACGCGTAAACACAAAAACAATAATAATGTAACTAGCGATTCAATATAGTAATAGTTTATCTGTGAGAATTTATTAATAAAGTTACCTTTATTGCTAATGACGATAAATTACTTTTCATAATCCTTTTTCTAATTATGTACATGCGATTCTTTTGTTACGAGGCTCAGTCATGAGATATTTATTAATAATAATAAATGTATTAATTAACTCGCAGCAAATCACTAGAGAATAGTCAAGGATTATGTTGACTACCTTTCTTGTTTTAAGGTTTTAATACTTGTTCTATAATACATACTAGATATTATACAAGGCAGCCTTCAAATCAATTCACAAAGTCATTTAAAAATTAAGTTCAAAATGAGTTAAGTCAAATTTTACACGTGCCAGCTCTATTCCACTCTTAGTCCACCAGTCCAACGGACCAAGACATTTGAAATTAAAAATATAACGGCAGTGTGATCTTATAAACAATTGTTCTGATTTTCTTCGGACATTAATGCAACATCGCTCTCATTATCAAGTTGAGAACTCTTCATGATTACTCCGCGACGATTATGCTGTCTGGTATTAAAATTATGGTCTGTAGTAAACATTTTAACCAGAACATTTGTTGGAAATTGAATAGAAAGTAATCGGTATTTAGAACATAAAATATATTATGTACGTAAGAAAATATTATGACCAATGTTTGATTTAAGGTGACCTGTTTTTATAATGAAGTTAAGCAATTTCTGTTTTAGTTAAAGTATTAATGAGTATGCTTATGTTTATTGGATGGAACTAACTATGAATAGAGATAACAATAACAGTATTTTGAATTCAGTTTTGTTTTATTGAATTTAATTGGTTCTTAATTATTCCTTATTTGCATTCCTGTGTATCTTCATTATCATCATTATATCAGCCAAAAGACGTCCACTGCTGAACTAAGGCGTCCTTCACATATTTTCACAACGACCGGATACATGCCACCCGCATCCAATGACTTCCAGTTATATTCACCAGGTCGTCTGTCCATCTCCTTGGAGGGCGTCGGACACGGAGTAACGAGTGGAGTGTTAACCTTTCTGTCAAAACTACCATCAGTTTTACAAGCTATGTGCTCGCTCATAGCCACTTCAGCTGTGTATCTTAAATGTCCGTTATTTTTATTTTCCTAAAGTTTTAAGAAAGTTTCGCTTTTTGGACCAAATACCATAAAACTTTTTTAGGATCAATAAAATAGAATTTATCATGTGAACCAGTCAAATTTATGAGAAAGACGAGGAGGGCACATGAATTATTTGTTCGGGCGTCCATTTAATTGTGACACAATACTATGTCTTCGTACTTCGTGGTGTCCTAAATGATAGGTTGACGATAACTATTTTTGAGCAGAAATTGGTAATTGGCCTTATTGAAAATTAAACTAATTATGTCTTTACTTATGTCTTTTTAGAGAGGTGCTCTATACACATAGATCAGATCTTATTTACTTACATACGTGATGGACCTAAAATATAACCTTGTGGAATATTTTCTTGATAGTTATTTGAGAAGATATGAACATATGGTTTAATTTAACCCCAGAACCTGTGAATACCCACAAATGTTTTCATAAGAAACAAAAATAAATTGATATGAGATGCTTAAAAAGAGTAGTCTCGTGCAGGCGTTGCGGTTCATGTAACTGAAACGGTCAAGGAAGGCCGTGGGCAGCTCGGGACCTGTAGGAATCGACTGGTTAAACACAAAAATTACGTCATTTGATTACAATCCCATTAAACACCAGTAAGTACCTACGCAAAATCCAATATGCGCCTTTCTATTGGAAGTAGATATGCCAATAGTTAACAAATGTTCTTTACGGTACGCTTCATTAATAAATTAAGATGGATCATTTATTTTTCCAACATCTTTATCGTCATAACTTAATGTCGAATAGTTCAAGCGGCCCCAGCACTTTGTGATGGGGCAATGGTAACTAGTGCTGCCATTGTTCATAGTGGTACCTTAAATAATAACGTTACTATTTTTTCCACTTACGATGGTTCACTCGAACTCAATGAAATGTTGCGTAAAATGTTGATTTCGGTAGATAAAATATATTACACATAAGAAGTTACCATAGGTACTCATAATCCCACATTAGACTTCCATTTAATTAATAATCTCTCTATATATTTCCTAGTTATAGCTACCTAGTAATATAAATCTAGTAAATACATTCATAAATAATAAACATGCGAACTGTAGCCATAACTACATTGTTTTGAAAATGTGTACGTACTGAAAAAATATGCTCAAGCTGACTGTATTACTGGTATCGAGGCAATAACCATTTGCCTTCGGCACGTTTAAATTAAGAAATTAATCAAAATTAAAAAAGCTAGGAACAATAAATTGAAATCATTTATACTTTAATTAAAACTTTGTCTACTCAATGGCTTTGAAATCAATCAACAGAAACATAATGCGTTGGCAAAAGTAATCTTTGTTCTTAATTAAAAATAAGTCAAACTCATATATTCTAATTGAGTATTGAAAGTTGACTTATATTTCAACTAATAAATAATTGATTATTTTGGACACAGTGAACAGTATAGAAGGATTTTTTTGATTTGGAATCAACTATCTGAAGGGATCGCCTTCTCAAAATTGGTTAGCACTCACGTCAGGATTTATTTACATATGTAGTAGGTCCCTATACATTTTTTTTCCTTCTACTTTAAATGCTAGATTTTGAAAGTTAGCCTACTGGCTCAATCTTTTACAGGTCATCCATGGTTTCAATCTTTGGCCATCTGTTGGCTAACTATTATAAAGATGTCCTGAGTCTCTAATCTAAATCTACGATCGTCAAACCGTTTGCCAAACGTGATTTGCCCTCAAAATTCGACCAATTATTGTAGCGGTCTTTTCGAAGCTTCATCAACAGCACCTGTTTTTTATTGTTACTGCAAGTAAGGGCTTACCAGATGATACATAGTAACCGTGCCCATGAACATTAGCTATCTAGTGATTACTCATGCGCTATTGACCTAAGATTAAATTCGAATGCCCTTTGTTCTGGTAACTTTACTGAGTGTTTTTACCCTTCACGTGGAACCTAGCTACGCTTGGTCATAGTAATCATGGTGGGTGAAATAGATAGGACAGTTTTAATGCGCCCAAGTCAAACCACCACTAGATGTGGAAGTTCATAGGCTGATATGATGATGATATATGTTATTTTTTAGTAGATATATATATTTAGTGTTGTTGTGCATAGTATTTAACAATGAACTAACTTAACTCTTTAATACAGACAAACATGTTAGATATTGTAAATTTTATAAAACGCTTAATAATTGTTTGGTTTTATGTGCAACCTAATGATCAGTAAGCCATTCACCTGGTGGAAAGTGTCACGCCTGCCGATAGAAATATTGTAATGCTACTCAGCACAAATTCTATGCGGCACCGCGCAAGTTATCTCGCGACGTCAGTCATTTAGATGTCCAGTATTTTTGGATTAATCGTTCCGAGGGCCATTCACTACGTGGCTAAAGGCCTCGATGGATCTATGAGATTAATCGGTGCTTGCCGCGGTCAGTCCTTCGATGGGTCACCGTTCTTTAAACAACTCTTCTTCTGTTACTTCCGCCGTGGACGTGCAACTGGGTATCTTCTTGTGTATATTATGCATTGTTGGATTGAGAGCCTCTCAAAGGCATTTGATAGGGCTTGGCATGCTAGTCTGCTAAATAAGCTTCCCGCATAAATCATCCCTAATGTATTTACAAATGGATTTGGACTTCTTGAGTGAGCAGTCGATCAGAGTAAACCAAGGCGGCTGCTCATCAGACCTTACGCTTTTGAAATATTGATAGCCAACCCTCAAGTACTTGAAAAAAATGCTAGAAAGACGATAAAAACTTTAATAATAGGCTTCAATAGATTTTTCTATAATTAATTATAGAAAATCTATCATATTATATTCATAATAGTACTCAAAACTCCAAAATCTTGAGTAGCTACGTCAAATTATTTTTAGTCGGTACGTCGTTTGACGGTGTTTCACGCTCCATCGGTTTGGGATGGCTTGTTATAAGATTATTCATTCACCATTATACTTTGTTAGTAAGCCTATTACTTGGATGTTAGTTTTATAGGATTATTAATTTTATATTTTAGAGTTAACTTGTGGTTTAAATATCCTTTTTTTATACTTCTTGGTTACGAAACGAGTGAGTCATTCGCCTGGTGGTAAACTTCATGCCTGCCCATAATAATTGTAATGCTTCCCATGATTGTACTGGCACTGGGTGGTACCTACGCTTATACTCGTAGTAGATGCTGAGAGAATGCCTTCCAGATATCTGTTAATTGGTCTAGTATCTGTTATATTCAAGATTTAATTTAGCACTAAATTAGTAGTCTCCTTCTGGAGCATGACGCTCACGCAGAAGGAGACCACTGTATTCCAATTTTCATGCTCCGCTAACATAGCATTACTTCTAGAAGTAATTTATCACTTATTTTTGCCGTGGAATAATAACAGATCACCTTACCTATTACAAATCATTACTTCTTAAATAGACAGGTTCACTGTCATACTAGTTGCTATAGTTAATAGCCTGAGGTATTTACTACATATCCAATATAAGTAGACCTTTTGTTCTCTTTAACGAAAGTTGGAAGAACCTTAATGCGAGCAGAAACAGAGGTCATCCAAACCGGTTAAGGCTGATGATTGTGCCTTAAAGCTCTTGTAAAGAAACCATTTTTATTCTTGTTTTTAAAAATTGATCTTTAATTTGTGAGTGTTAAGGTTCATATGGTATATTCAATACAAATGCCCAGGTGTTTGATGAGAAAAAACACAATGAGATATGATGATTAAATATTTTTTTCAAGTTTTATTAACGAAATTTTACTTGCTAGGCGTAACTAAATTATATTTATGATTGTGTGGGTTCATTCAAGGTTCCGATTTATATAACACTAGGAACTAGGCCGGCTTGGCTTATATGTTGCTGTTGCTCGTATATTATGGAACTGTACGGGCCCCAGTCACTGCGGCTCGCTCCGCCTGCCTTTTTTATTTTTTTAAAACTTTGCCCCACACTAGGATTTCTCTTGTGTCGTGGGTGCGTTTACAAACACAAATTCCACACACAATACACCCAGACCCGGAACAACTACCTGCAGATCGTACAAATATTTGTTCCGTGCGGGAATCGAACTCACGACCCGGTGCGCAGCAGCCGACTGTATCAGCCACTGCACCAACCGTACTGTCTACCGACTCGCGTTGTGAAGGGAAACTTTAATTTTGAGTAGAAGATTTTTTTCTGTATGTGTATGTACTTACAGTATAAGTCAACAACTCACTTAGGGTGAGATTCAGAAACGAGTCTAAGTGTGAACTTACGCGTCCATCTGTCAAAATGCACTACTTACGCTCATAATTTTGACTGATGGAAGCGTAAGTTCACGCTTAGACTCGTTTCTGAATCTCAACCTTAGAATTTTTTTTGCAACTTTTACAAGTATTTTACAAGTTTGTGATCGTATTCGCTATGACTGTGCTGAAGATATAAGGTTTATTTTAGACAAATTTAAAACTCAAGTGCATACTATTCTGACCATAGTCATAAAGACAGATAACTCAATCTAAGCTTGAAGGCTGCATTGTAGATTTTCATCTTTTCGTGCATAATAATGCAGCTTGAAATATCAAAAAATCTTTTTAAACAATCCAATTACAGACTTAACATAGCTTTATTTAAATAAAATGCAGAATAAAAGCTGAAAGTACTATTATTATAGTTGTAGCACTCGTAACTCTCGCCACGTTATTCCAGATTGTAAAATTGTCTACAACTAGGCTGTAATCAGTAAAATGGCGTCCCCACTTACCATTAACTTAGCCAATGGCTTTGCGTACCCCCTTTTTGTGAGAATTGAAGCCATAACGTATACTATATCGCGGTCTGTAGAGCTATGAACTAATTTTTGGATGGATTCGTTTTAAAAACCTTACTATCCTTGCTTCACTAATGTAATAAGTATAGCCTTTATCCATTTAGAATATATGCTTTATCATTTAGTATAGTCCAACAGTGGTAGATAGCCTTGGAGTCGCCAATTGACTCATCACCGTCATCATTACATCAGCTGAAGGATAGTCTTCCACAAGGACCGGTTACTTGCCGCCCGTATCCTAGTTACTAAGAGTTGAGAGTAAGTGCCCTCACCAGGTCAATCCATCACGTTCGCCGTCCCATGCTGCGTTTTCAATGCGTGGTCTCCACTCGAGAACCTTTCTGCCTAACCACCATCACTCCTACGGCTATGGACCTCGTTGCCAGTTAATCTTACTAATCCTTTCAGCTATGTCGGAAACTTTAGTTCTTCTACGGATCTCTTCAATATCAAGCATAGCGCTCTCCATAGCTCGCTAAGTGACTTTGAGCTTTGTAAACAGGCCTATAGTGAGCGACCACATTTCTCTGCCATACGTCAACACTAGTGCCAATTGACTACAGCTCAAAAATTTCGTCTTAACCGTGGAAGTACTACATTTTCACAGAACACCGGCGCAAAATAGAAGAAGAATAGAAGAAATAATTTATTTTTGCACCAATAACGACGCACGCAACTAAAACTAAGTACATAATATTTATAAGAAACGCAAGAACAAGCTTACTAAGTGCAATAGACTGGCAACACAATATTGTTATATAGGTACATACATGGCCAAAGTAATGTTTCGTGCGTGATTGACCAATACCAGAAGCTCTAAACCTTTCCCCTCCCACTCCATTATCTATTCCCTTGCCCCTAATAGATTGCCAACGCATTCACGACTGCTCTGGTGTTGAGGATATATATGGGCTGCGGTGATAGCTTACCATCTTTTGACCTGCATCTTTGTTTTCCAAAAACCAATATACATATATAAACCAAATAAAGAAACAAGTACCTACATACACTCACACTTTTTAATATTGATATAGATAGAGATTGCAGTTCCTAAGTGAAGCTCTTGTTTATTTCTCTCCTGCGTTGAGTGCACCTATGCATCCGACATTATTGTCTTCTTTATCAGTACATAAGTAAGTAAACTCCTTAGCATATATCACCAACCTACCTCAAAAACGTTGGGTCCATCTAACACAACCAGATTAGGATGACCAGTATTTTACCTCGACCGACTGTCATCAGACCTCTTCAAGTTTCTAAGTTATTGGAACGAAGTTCCTTACGGCAGGCTTGGAGGGGATAGGGATTTTGCTGCGCGACCGAACTGAAAAAAATGTGATAGTAAAACCGTAAGAAAAAATCCGTGGAAAAAAGTGCGTGGAATAAAACCGTTAAATGAGACGTGCGCAGGCGCGACAGTCGCATACACAAGCGAGTAGTGTATAAGTGTCGATTCTACATTAGCCGAAGGAACTTCGTTCCTACCTGGTGTCCCACGACACCACATAATTTTTTGCTGTCTGTGAGGGCTTAATCTCAAAGAAAAGATGATAAAATCTATGTCCTTTATTTAGAATTATCATATTTTGATATTATCGAAATGTCTTGAATATAATATGAACGTAGGTACTACGAGTGTGGTCTCTTTATATGACCAAATCAATAAGATTAACGTATAGATTCGAATATATTTTCTTGAATTCATAAGCTATAACTGCCATTAATTAACGTATGTGCTGTCCAATAAATATCAACTTCCGTTCCCTAAGGTTAGTACTCACAATCACGGCAATCCATTTTATCTACTTTCCCTAAGGCGGGCTACAAACTATTGTTGAACATATTAAGCTTGGCCCCGATTGATTCGTAAATATCCGCACTCCATAATTATCATGTGTAGCCTCGTAATCAATGAGTGGTTATGTTGCTGAGTCAAAGATTAAGTCTGTAGACGAAACACTTGGTAAAAAGAAGTTGGCCGTAATTTTTTGCATCCATATTCGCTTTGGCTTACAGGATTAACAAAACTCCAACAAGAGTTAATCATTATAAAGTGTGTCAGCGTTATCATCATATCAGCCAAAGAACGTCCACTGCTGAACAAAGGCCTCACCCATAGATTTCCACAAAGTTCATCCTCATCATCATCATCCGTCTATCTCGTTGGAGGTCGTCCTATGCTGCGTTTTCCGGTGCGTGGTCTCCACTCGAAAAGTGTATAGAATGTATTTTTTTTTACTTTAACTAGTACGACCAGAGCCCTATAATACTAATTAAACGACCATTTAAAAAATAAACAGTACAATGAATACTGGGATGTGAATCCAGGTCATGAGATCATGGTGTGAATTAATCGGCAGGCTCCGGACGATGTGCGTGCACTGTTGATGGAGAAGAACTCAGCCCTCAGAGCGTACGACTTTTTCCCTGCGAAGCTAATTGGTTTTTTATGCGTCATTTACAGCATGCTGTTAATAAGCCAAGAGGTCCGAGAGGCTAGTTCTAGCACTTGCAACGGAAAGTCAAGTTTAAAATCGTGGCATCCATGCCCTCTGTCAGTCGGCCCAACAAAAGGGCAGCTTGTTAGGACGATGAAAATTCCGAATGCCTAGCCGACGACCTAGAAGCCCAATGCACCCCTCTCACTCTATAAGTAAACCAAGCTCACCATTCCAAGGTAGACACCGAAGTTGAACGTAGAGCTGCGATTCCACCCGCCGACTACCCAGACGACCTACTTCCTCTGGTCTCGTTCGATGATGTTACTATTTTAAGCAAGAAGCTGGGTTGACCCAGAAAAGACTTCGGCTGTAGGGTATTAAACCCTTTCTATACTCATTTTATTACATAAATGACCGCCATCTTCAGTATAGCATTGAAAAACAATCTCTTCCCATGTATGAGGAAAGAAACTACTATTATTGGTACACCTAAATACGACAAACCCAAGTTGATCTCTCCAGTTATCACCCACTAGGTCTTCCAATGTCTTTGCGAAGATCTATGAGCGGTTCATCTTAACACGTTAAAGAATTTTCCGAAACTAGGAAACTCATTCCCGACGACCAGTTTGCAAGTTCAGTTCAGCAAGTTAACCGCTTAGTTGAACACATTAGCGTAGGAATAAAACGAAGTCTCTAATGATGTGAGTACTTCGATGTGCCGAAAGCCTTTGACAAAATGGCGTATTATATACGCTGTACAAACTCAATGTGCCTGATCATCTCGTGCTAACCATTCGAGACTACTTGTCAAATCGCAGCTTCGGCTATCACATCGAGGGCGCACTCTAATTTTCTCATCACATCAGAGCCGAAGTCCTTAAGGGATCCATACTAGTCCTACTCCGGTTTACACTGTACACCATCTTCTTTCATCAATCAGTCAATTTCCCTTCCGAACCTTGCTGGTTCTCGCTGGTCTGTGCTGAGCCAGTAGCTTTAAATATCCTCTGAAATATTTAAATAATACAGATCCAGCTGTCTAGGCTAGGCTAGGTCGATGTTCCAGCAACGCCCTAAGCAGAGATTCGAGTCCAGCAGGGGACGCCATTAGCTGCAGTTGCTTAGTTTGTAAGTATATTTATGTCTGGCTCAGGAGGCCTTTTCGGAATGAATGCCCGGTTCAACATCTCCCTAATATGTCTACAAAGCGCCTAAAAAAGAACTAGTTCTTCGAAACTTAAAGTTATCAACAGCTTTAAATGGCTACCTACCTAAGTGCTACACCGTTCCTTTTTAGTGCCTTGGAAATCTTTCAGGGTTTTAAACGGAATTACAATTTTCTACTTTATGACAAACAAATGTGTGAAATGTTTAAAAAAGGAAAGAATAAAGAAATACTAAACTACTTATCAGCAATATAATTCGAGTCTGTGTGACAGGATATTATTCTTATTTCGAAAGATTACAAACCATTTTTTTAAATTATAGCAAGTATATTTTCGCATAGCCATTGAACTTCCGAAAACCTACACACATATTTTAAAGAGTCGAGCCTCGTCGTGAAGCCAGCTGTTGCGTTATCTATCATGTGCATAATACGTTATTTGAAGTCCATGAAAGTCCAACGACGTTATGAGGTGGTCTAATATTCTTCGAGACCACGGTGCACCTATTGCCTGCAGTTATTTTAGCAATTAATATGGAGCCAATAAATTTTCTTTATTTGACGTTCACGACTGTTTGACACGCTGCAGACCTGCAGTTGTAAAATCTTAGACCAATATTAACTTTATCGTTACCATAAATAACTCTTGTCATGTCTCCACAATTTATATGTACTTGAACACATTTTAGCCCGGAGAAATGATCGTAATCAAATTACAACGATGGAATGGAACGAAACGAATATATAACAAATACACAATTAATATAATCGCTCCAGATTCCCGAGCACAATACTGTTTGTATTACAAATTAGCTGTACCTTACTGTTTTACTTAATACAATAGACAATGTAATCGTGTTTAGGCGGTAATGGATATCTGACGAAGATCGTGAGATACAGAACGTTTATTGATATTGGAGGTAAAGAAATTTTATTATTATAATTTATATCGATGAAAGCGATTCGTGATTTACGAATAAGGTATAATTGAACAGCTGATAGGTCTTTCAGATTGATCTTTGTGATTTTAGTAATTTAAAATGTATTAGAAAGTGATTATTAGAATAATGCGAACAGATGTTACTACGAGTATATTATTTGAAACTTGTTTCAAAAGACTGTTCCTATATTAGTAAGTAGGGAAGGTTTAGGTTAGGCTAGCTTTGTAAATATTATTTATGAAATATGTTGAATACACTTGTTGAATACAGGACAACATTGTCTTTATCATACCTATCCGTTTTAAGAGCCACTGATATTAATAGTTCTTGCTATATACACACATTGCACACTAAATATCTACAAACTATCTATGATTCGATTCGAATTAATATTAAAAATAACAAAAGGAAACAATATAAAAAGTGGCAGATGCACTTAGGCGTCAAAGTAGTCCTCCTCATAGCTGTCAGCTGCTAATGTACCCAGAATACTGGGACATTCTATGGACAAGCAAAAGGCCAACCCTCTGTGCATGCGGTATGTCAACCAGCATAAATAATTTTTAATTAGTGAGCATTAATCATCAAGAAGTAACTCGAAAATTATTTGCATCAGCAAGTTCCCTGAGGAGAATACGCAACTTTCTCCCAACTGCTACTAAAACTGCGCTCGCTCAATCCCTTCTCCTTCCTATACTTGATTATTCTGCTGCCAGTTATCTCGATCTTACTGAGGCACAATTAGATAAACTTGAGCGACTCCAAAACTTTTGTATTCGATTCATATTTGGTTTACGCAAATATGATCATGTTTCAGAATTGCGCACAAAACTCAAGTGGCTTCCAATACGTCTTCGCCGGAATTCTTATATACTTTCCTTGCTTTATAGTATTCTGTTTAATCCTAAAACCCTTTTTTACCTTAAATAACGTTTTAAGTTCCTTAATAAACATTCAAGATTCTTGATCGTCAAAGAATCTGAGACTTGAGATGCCAATGCATTCTACCAAATTTTGTGATAAATCGTTCACCATTCAGGCTGTCCGATTATGGAATGCACTGCCTGTGTCAATCAAACGTGCCCAGTCATTGGTTACTTTTAAAAAACTAGTAAAAGAATATTACTTGTCTGTTTAATTGTTTGTTGTATTTACCAATATAGTACTTTCTTCTGATTGTGTATTTACCATATATTTATTATGTTTATGTATGAATCCAATATTCTTATGGATTATTTATATTGTATTGGATAAAGTATAGTATATGGTTGTATATATGTATTATTTATAATGTATTGTATAAAGTATTATATATTGTTGTAAATGTGTGCATATTATTTAAGTAATTTATGGAATAAATACCTATTTGTATTATATTTAATAGATTCACTATTTGATTATATTAATATAATAAGTACACCTCGGAATACCCCTTGGTCTTTGTCCATCTTTTTTTATCCATCCAAAGGTTGTCTGTAAGAAATCGCTAATAGCGATAAGACCGCCCATTGTACAATTACTGTTCATTAAATTATTCCTAGTAGTTGTTTTTAAAATGGTGTACAATAAATAATATTCTATTCTATTCTATTCCATTAATTAATGATACGTAGATTATTTAGTGCAATTTGTATCGTATTTTACTTTCAATTGTATTTTAAAGAAATTGTGTTTTAATAAATACAAGCAATTTTAATACTAAACTTCACATTTTATTCAAACAAATAATAACATTTTATCAAAAGATTTTAGTAACAACTGATTATATCAAACGGAGGCAAGCTAGTGGGGTGTATCTAACATACAGGTGTTCAATTTAATCGCAACACTATTTTAACGACCCTAACTTTTGAAAACGTTTACTTACGCCCATAATTACCGATATTCACACAGATAACAACATTCACGCCTATAATAGCTCGGTTTGTAAAGAGAGTTTACACACTCGCTGGCGACTTCGCTTGATCCAAATAATAATTAATTGTGTTAATATTTTGCATACCTACGTTTCTTTGATAACGATCCATTCAGTGATATTTTTTATAGCTTTACTAGATGACAGAAATATTACAAATTCTACTGTTTGTGAAATATCAGCTGTCATTGGCAATGGTGCTATTATCTATACAAATAAATAAAATTGAAGTGTCTGTTTGTAATGTATGTAAAATAACAGCTTTTTACTAAATGCATATGAAAGTATATACGGTACCTAAAATAAAAAAAACTATTATCAATTTTTGTGTCTGTCTGTCTGTCGGTCTGTCTGTCTGTCTGTCTGTCTGTCTGTTTGTTACCGCTAATCTCCGAAATGGCTGTACCGATTTCAACGGGACTTTCACTGGCCGATAGCAGATGTTATAAGGACTATCTTAGGCTGCTTTTATTTTAGAAAAAATAATTAGGGATCGGCACAAAAGAATTAAAACCCATGAAAGCCAATAATATATATTACATACTCTATGTCAAGTGTCTAAGCCAAAAAAAAGTAGTCTAAATTATACATAAATAATCGCATTCCTTTTAAATTAAATGGCGGGTGAAACCGCGGGTCGTAGCTAGTGATTAATTAAAATCATTTGAGTAGGCACTTGCATTGTGGCATTGGTTAACTCGTCACGACAAACGCCCCACGCGAACCAGCTTCGTGGGAAGTGAGTGGCTATATCTTGTCGTCTTAAGCCGAAGCGTGAAGACTCAAGTGTGAAAGCTTCTTAGGACTCCCTACCGCGTAGATTTATATGGTGGCGGTTTAAACAAACCTATTGTTTGCTTTGGAATTTATACGTTTATTATTCAAAGTAATTGTTTTCATTACATTTATAATTATCTAACTAGGCTTTGTATAAAAATATGGCTATTTTGCTGTCGTTTACGTTGAAATATTATGGAATGGCCATTGAGATAAACATAAAACTGGTGTGGGAAAGGCATGCTATCGTGGCTTGTAACGTGGTCGACCGATGTCAGAAGTGACATTGTGTCCGATCGTCAGTTATTTTTGGTTTGTCATCATCATCATCTTCATATCAGTCGAAGGCCATCCACTACTCTTTGTTCAGCTTGTTTTTTTTAGTTCACCGCACTTCATTAATACGTTCCATTCAATTGCGGCACTTCAATAACGGCCGTGCCGTGTGGTGCCGGCTCAGAATACCACCACCCCATCTCCTCCCATGGGTGTCGTAAAAGTAGACTAAGGTATTAGCCGGAGGATGGGCAGCAGCGTCCTTCGAGTACATTAACAACTCAACTGCGATCGCCAACCCGCCTGCCAAGCGTGGCGATTATGGCAAAACCCCCCAATGAGCCCACAACACATCCATATCGGTGGTTGTGGTGATCTTTGGGGGAGGCCTGTGTCCAGCAGTGTACTCCATTCGGCCGAAATGAATGATGAATGATGAATGATGAATGATGATGTTCAAAAAGACATAACTTTGGCTTCATATGTCCTTTTCATCCAACAGAGACAACTTATAATGTCTAAAGTCACTGAAAAATATTCAGTTAAATGAAACCAAATTATGTGTATGGTGGTAAATACTGTTGCTAATCTTCGCTTGCTGGCTCATAGGTGACGAATTATCTTGAAGATGGGTCGTGACAGCCATAAATCTCGCGGTCGTTGCTGTCAAACTAGAATAAAGCAACAACAATGGCATACACAGACTGTTAAAAAGTAAATAAGTTCAGGAAGTTCCGGCTGTTGCTATTTTAGTGCTAATGGCGATGGCTCCTACGACAACAGTGCATTCTATCGACAAGTACTTATTGGCGGGCAAATGTCAAATGTAATGCGAAACATTTTGACGTTTTGCAAGCAATCGCGCGACATCTGCTGTTGCCTTTGCTGTCGCTGTTTCGTAGTTAAAATCAGGGGGCCCATAATAGGTCACGTTATAAGATGGGTCTTGTAATCTTAATACATATAATAAATGCAAACTTGCGCCTTCATAACACTTAAACAACTGAACAGATTCTAATTAAACTTGGCATAGAGGTAGACTATCTTATGGATTAGGATATGCTTTATTTTAGTGGTCCCTTCTGTGAGAGCGTAAGCTCCAGAAGGAGACCGCAGAGCGGGATTGGGAGAAGGCCGATCCTGCTTGAAGAAGGAGGAGACGGCGCCGGGGTAACAACCATTCTGGCACCTAATTCCCATATACCTGAAACCCCCTGCCGATGATATAAGTAAGGGGGCCTCTAGGTTCACGGGTGCGTAGATTGAGGAATCTGCGTGCCCACACCGAGCAACCTACGAGAACACGGTGGCGCTCATGTGGTTACGTGCTGACGTGTGCGCAGCATAGCACGGCGTGCAGTGAGGGTTCGGGGGGTTCTTTTACAATCTCCCCGGATATGCACAGGCATTATATGGCCTATAGAAGCGTGGCACCAGTGGGTGGCTCAAGTATGATCATACGAGGACCTGGAGCTCCCCTTGGGTGCCGAAGATGACCGTCCTAGTGGTTTCAGCCGGTAGGAGACCGGCATGCCCCTTCGCCTGTCCCCGGGGCGGAGGAAGTTCTTGATGAATTTCCAGTGGGATAAATAAGAAAAAAAGGATATGCTTTATTTTATCAAATTTCTTTATTGGGTAATAATATTAGGCGAAGTCACGGGTAACATTTAGTAAAGAATATAAATATATAGGTAGGTTTGTAGAGCTTGACAAGTATTATATAAATAATTTTACTTACAGTTAGAGAGTTAGTTAGAAGTTGTGTATGAAATTTATTGATAGTAAAACTGTATACCGTTACCTAACGCTTATAATTCAAGAAAATTAATCACCGTTAAGTGTTTAAAACATACTTGAGAGCCTATTTTAATAGATTAAATAAATGACGTAAGCAGGCTCAGTGTAGTGTCCGGATTAAGAAATATAGCAACACTCCATCTCCTCCCTTGAATGTAGTAAAAAGTGACCAAGGAACGCTAAACCAGAAGGATGGGTAGCACCGTCTATTCTGTGGAGCAGGTAGACATACTGCGCTCACCAACCCGCTTGCTAAGCGTGGTGAGTATTGGCAAATACCCCGCAAAACGAAGACAAAATTGTAGAAATTTATGTGGGAGGCCTTTGTTCAGCAGTGGATGTAAATTATTATTCTTATCAGCCATGTCGCTGTCTTTTCGCTTCTTTGCCTTAAAATTCATTATTTACACATGTCTTAGGTCAAATAAACTGTTATTTTTTTAAACCATGAGCCGATAATGTTGGTGACAGCACCAGGTCATAGTCATTTCATTTTATTGCAGTGTCATCGATTCTTGTAACGTGTGAAAAATTTCAAGTCATTCGGATATTTAAAAGCGCGTGAAAATTGATTTGCAAGATTCCATTATATTCATACATAGTTACATACATACATACAGGTCAAGCTAATATAAAGCGTGTAAAAAGGTGTTAACGGGTTCAAATAAATAAAGAAAACATAACTACTCTTATATTCATGAACAAATTATTTTACTTATAGTTTATGTATGCTTACCTGACCGTTAATGGTAAAACGGTGACTAAAGTCACCAGCACTTTAGTAGATTTCCTTATCCTTACTTACCTTGGTTTAACCACATCATTTTAAACAATGACTAGCTCACATTTAATGGTGTTGCCAGAGGTGAAAGCAGAAACTGCCATCTTATTTAATGTGGGAGTTTTAGAAACAAGCTGTAAGCGTGGTTTGCTATGGTTTACTTATATATTACTTATACCGTGTTTTTGCTATGGTTTACTTGTATATTACTTATACTTATGAAATTCAATAATGAGACCCAACGGATTTTACTAGACACTTGTTTAAACAGCACCTATATGTACATATCGAGCAATTTCCAGTTTATGCTGATCTCACATTGTACGGAAAGCTGATCGATGCGAGATCAGCTTATATTGGGAATGTGTAGCTTGATATGTAGCCGTACGTATCATCAAGAAATTAGTATTTTTATTTAGAACAAGAAATTAGGGCCAAACACACACGATAAGTATCTATCAGATAGCATCGGCGATTTGATTGCTTTCACGGAAGCTCGATGCTGCGACTGCGAGAGTGGGATACAAGCTGCATCAATAACGATCTACGTTTAAGTAAACAGCCAGGGTCAGCGCGAGCGCGTGTTATTACCCCGCCGTCCGGTCTTCCCCTTACTTCACCTTTCCGCTAGCTCAAAGTCAAAGTCAAAGTCAAAAAAAATTATTTCAAATAAACCAAATATTGGCACTTATGAAACGTCAGAATCTAAGTTGCACGGTTCCAAATAGTTGATCTCATGGAGAAGAGCCGGCAAGAAACTCCATGGATACTCTTTTAAAATAATTGAGATTACAATGTTGATTGATACACATTATTGTAATATATATACCGAGAAAAATGTAGGACAATGTGTAAAGATGGAACCTACCACAATGAAATTATAATAATAAATTATTTGCCGTGGCGGTTAACGGCTGACCAGTCCCAACAAACGGCACTCGTTCACGAGCATGACGCATGCATCAGCATCGCTTAGCTCAACCATATTGTAGGGAACCGAACGACCCGATACACAACACCACCGCCAGCAAGACATTTTAGTGAGTATGACAGACCAATACAGCCAGGCAAAAGACAATCAATATAAGTACTAAAAATAACATCAATGGCTACATGATTCTCACACATTTACAGTTTCGTATGAATATTATAATATAATGTTACAAGAACAATATTAACAATAACTAACAGTCAATGTCATAATATTAAATATAAGAAACTAACATTAATAGAAATGAAATTTTAAATGAATTTGTTCAAGATAATGTCAAGTTATTGAATATAAGTAAATAACATAAAAAATTATGTAATTTCAACTGAGTCAAGTCAAATGTCAAGGTATATAATGTCAAGGTGTAAATATTTAAGTAAATAACTTAAAAAATACAATTTTAAATGGGTCATGTCAATTTATTTTACTTTATAGCTCATGTAGTATTCCGTGTAGTGTCCGGATGAAGAATATAGCACCACTCCATCACCTCCCATGAATGTCGTAAAAGGCGTGGGACTCTAAACCTAAAGGAATAGGCAGCAGCGTCCCTTCTGTGGAGCAGTAGCCATACTGCGCTCACCAACCCACCTGCCAAGTGTGTATTGGCAAATTCCCCTCAAAATTACGACAAATTTGTGGAAATCTACGGGGAGGCTTTTTCTCAGCAGTAGACGAGTAACTGGCTGATATGATCATGATGATGTAGTATCGATAGGATCGTTAAAACGCGTGGTTTGATACCACGCTCAAACGTAGCAAGTCACCAAAACGAGATGCAGCTATTAAATCGCTGATAAAAAAAACCCAGATAAAACACTTTATTCATAATATAAATTATACGTCAACACACACATGGTTCACACGGCTACATAAGATTGCAATCAAAATCATTGCATTAAAATAATAATTAATACGTAATTGAAAACAAATATGAAAGAAATTAGGTAGTCCAAATACAAATTATTGAATCAAAAAACATATCTGAAAAATAATTGCAATATACGAAAACGAATTGAAAATTAACATTATTAATAAAATCTAAATGATAATCCATCATCATTATCATCATCAAAGTAAACAATTGAAATGAAAATTACACACAATTTAAATAATTATTTCATTTGTGAGCCCGTTTACTGTGTAAAATGCTCTTTGAGCAAGCCAGCATTTTAATCAGCAGCTTTAAACTGATTTGTCTGTTTGTTGTGTTAAATTTGATCTTAACACAAAAATAAATCGATAAAATAGATCAAGTAAATCAATTTAAAGTTATAGGATTAGATTGATTATTAATTTCGGCCGTAAGTATATTTCTCCCCGCGGCAACTAGCGATTTCGCAATTGTATTGATACTTGTTGAACGTGATGCAGCAGCGAAAGTGCGCGATTTGATACTAAAATAAAAAATGATACGTTGCCAAATCGATAAATAGACGCTGAAATCGCGAAGTGTAAGTTTCTGCTAAAAGTAGTGAATTAATGTTAGTATTTATAATTTGTGTTGTGTCCGGATTGAGAATATAGTACCACTCATCTCATCTCCTCCCGTGGATGTCGTAAAAGGTGACTAAGGGACTCTAAACCAGAGGGATGGGCAGCAGCAACAGCAACAGACTTTAAGTGCCATTATGACACCTTCAAATGTGACAGTATAGTAAAATCCAAATCTACGTGCAATATCATATTTTAGTCAGTAAATAAGTTAATCATACGGGAATTTTGCCGTAGATCTTTCTATGAATTAACTGCCAAGCAGATGTCTAGCAACCGTAGATGTACGTAGAAATGGTCGTTACACATTGAAAGTTACTAACCAAATTGGTATTATAGCCTTTATGTCCGTGAGTTTAGAGTATACAATGGTGTGTAAAATTATTGCCAATTGCAATAATCTGTGTGGAACGTATGAATATATTTCACGCTGAGATATTGGGGACTGGGGCGATTTATACCGTTTATTACTGTATGCTCAGTAGCTATCTGTTAATATAATCAAAATATTTTGTAGTTAACGTCATTTTCTCTTGTGGACTCATTGGGCGGAAAAAGTTCACGTACTTACCTACTTAGCTTGAAGCTGACATTTATAATTAGTCTGTGAATAATTTTATAAGTGTTCGCGATAAACTACGAATTACCTTTTTCATTAGAGCGGTATATGGGTCGGAGGATGAATTGGCAGTCCTTGTCGGAGACTGTGTTCCCGGATAGACACAACAATTTTTTACTGGTCGCCTGGTGGAATTGTGTCATGTACTTCCTCCGTTCCGGGGAAGGATGGAGGGGCATGCTGTACTCCCACCGGCTAAAGCTACCAGAGTGTTCAACTTCGGCACTGAGGCTCCAGGTCCTCGATACAATCACACTAGAGTGCCACGCCTTTAGGCACATCTAGGAGGGGATGATGTAAACAGGGCGCCTTCCCAGGTACTACCCGAGGGGTATGGAATAGGATCCCCCCGAAGCATCGCTGTGCGCTGTGATGCGCACGTGCGCGCCACCGTCTTCCCGGGGTTCGCTCGGTATGAGCGTGCGGATTACCCAATCTGCGTGATCGCGACCCCCAAACACTACGAATTACCCAGATAAATATAAATTAAGTGTATTAGTAGATTACTGGAAAATTCCTCTCAATATGACGTCACACGGCATGTAACTGATAGCTTCATGGTGGGGCTTCAGTTCAGCACTGGACGTTTTTTGGCTGATATGATGATGATGATGATTAGTCGAGGCTTTTAAAACTTGTTTAGACAGCTTTTGACGCATGCATTCTAATTTCAAATGTCACACCATTGCTTATTTTAATTTTTATTAAAAGAAATTGCCCGTCACTAGGATTTCTCCTGTGTCGTGAGTGCGTTTAAAGACATAAATTCCACACACAATACACCTGGACCCGGAACAAATACCTGCAGATCATACAAATATTTGTTCCGTGCGGGAATCGAACCCGCGACCCGGAGCGCAGCAGCCGACTTTATCAGCCACTGCACGAAACGTGCCTTTGTCCTAGTCTAGCCAAGATTTACAATATTTTTGGTATCTTTAGAGTATTCTAAACTTCACTTGCTATTGGTATGTATGTTTGCCATAATCGCCACGCTTGGCAGGCGGGTTGGCGATCACAGTTGAGTTGTTAATGTATTCGAAGGACGCTGCTGCCCACCCTCTGACTAATCCCTTAGTCGCCTTTTACGACACTCACGGGATGAGATGGATAGTTGCTATTCGTAGCCACACGGCAAAAAAAATAAAAATCTTAGAATATTCTACACATAGTCGCCGAAAACGGATGCTTTTTTGAATCAATATTTGCACTGTGTTACGCCCATTATCCTACTAACTATTCCCACTGTATCTCTGCTGTCTGCTTACCTTTCCACTACAAAAGTCATGTTATCCCCATATGTAAGTCGCAGCGTACCGTAGTGTTGTCGTCACACGTGTACCGTTAACGTCCAAACGGCACGGTCGCGTTCTTGTCTCGTGCTGAACGGCGCCGGCTGAGACTGTTTGATGACAACTCGATTTTATACACGTTTGATGTATTCTGCTATTGATATGAAGTATCGATATGGTTATCGTTATGTTCGGTTTGCTTTTGAGTGCGTACACTGTAGTTATTGTATCGTTTCAATGCATATTGACACTGTGACATTGTAAGACAGTTGGATTATGTTGTCGCCGTCCAACCGGCTTGCCTGGCTTGGTTTGACGTTACTTGCTTTTTTAAGAAGTTAGATAAAATTATGTAGGTATTTAATTGAATGTAACAATCCACAATCCGTGTGGTGTCCGGATTAAGAATATAGCACCACTCCATCTCCTCCCGTATCAACAAAGGTAAGTAAGAACTCTAAGCCAGAGGGATGGGCAGCAGCGTCCCGTCTGTAGAATAGTAGCCATACTGCGCTCACCAACCCGCCTGCCAAGCGTGGTGAGTATTGGCAAACACCCCCCAAAATGACAACACAATTATAAAATTTGAGAAGTAGGTCTTTGTTCAGCCGTGGGTGTATAAATGGCTGATATGATGATGATGAATTGAAAGTAAATAAACGAATCTATCCAGATAACTCCGATAAGATAATCGCATCACTAAACAGTTTGTAAAGGTTTCTAATTTAAGTGAACACTTAACAAATGTCATAGTTAGATTTGCTGAGTGGGTAATATGATCCCAGAGTTGCATAAAGCATAATATGGTCTCAGAATTTCATGAAGCAACTAAGGAGCTGCCTTAGATAGAATAAACCTGTCTCAGACTAAGATGTTATGTGAATAACGAATGCTCCACTCACCATACATGCTGTTGCCATAAATAACATTAACATTGAGACAGTGGAGGGTTATATATAAATCTTATAGTTATGTACAAATATTAAACAGCATTTATCCTTTAAATTGACGTGATGAGCATGGTCCGCGTGTTAGCAATCTCTCTTGTCGACCGAAAAGTCGAAGATGTGGGTAGAAAAATTACAAGGTTAAGCAGGATGCTCCAGCTCTAGCTCCAGCTGCAACCAAGATGTTCATCAACATTATGATTGGATAAAATTGAGGATCGCGGGAAACCCACGCGAAAAAACGTGGGATTAGAAAAAGCTGCGTAGAAATAGAAAGCTTATAATCAGCGGCTGCTGGAGATCTAGCAAAGTGGAGAACAGTTGGACAAAAACGTGTTTCTTCATCATTATAATACCAGCTAAAGGACGTTCACTGTTGAACAAAGTCGTCCACCACAGATTTCCACAATTGCGTTATGGGTTTGGGTGGGATTTGCCACTATTAACTACGCTTTATAGGTGGGTTGGTGAACGCAGTATGCCTGCTGTTCCTCAGAAAGGACGCTGCTGGCCATCCTTCTGGTTTAGAATCCCTTAGTCGGCTTTTATGACTTCCATGGGAGGAGATGGAGTGGATATTCTTAATCCGAACACCACATGGAGGAAAAATGTTTGTTATTAAGTTATACATCTATGTGTGTGTGAACAAAATAACTGTAAGCAGTACTGAAAGCATATATTTTAGTGGTTTCCGAGGCCAGCTACCTTGCTGCGAACCGTTTCCAATCTACTCGCCCGTCCGCTCGACTTCCTATGCAAAAATGTGGAATAGTTTATTGTTAAACACCTATTAATTTTCGTGTTTAGCACTAATATGCGTAATTACCACAATACCGTCACCCTTGCGGCTTCATAATATCAGCCAAAGGGCGTCCACTGCTGAACAAAGGCCTTCCCCTTAGATTTCCACAACGAGCGGTTACATGCTGCCCGCATCCAACGACTCCCAGCGGCCTTCGGCTGGTCGTCTGACCACCTCACAGCAGACGACCCGCTGAAGGTCGTCCCACGCTGCGTTTTTCAGTGAGGGGTCTCTACTCGAGAACCTTTTTACCCCAACGGCCATCAGTTTTACGAGCAATGTGGATGCGTGTGGATAGATGCCAGCGAATGGAGGCTTATATTTAGTAAATAAATTGTTCTGCTTTTATATACGTTGCATGTGGTTCCCGGCACAGAATAGAACACCTCTCTGCCATGGACGATGCCAGATGGTGCCGAAGCAGTGGCAGCAGCATCCTCCCGTGTGCTTAACAACATACTGCGACCACCGATTCGCCATGCGTGGTAATTATGGCAATATCCCATGAGCGCTCATTTCAGATTCAGAATCATAAATTCCATTTAAATACAGTACACTGGATGTTCTTTTAATATAGCTGGTAGTCCTTCTATTTATAGATTACTCCCTCTTTCCTCCCTCCCTCTTGATTCTAGGTTACTCCCTCTAGTTGAGGGAGAAACCTAGAGGCCCATTATTAGAAATAGTGAAGAGACTATGTTCAGCTGTGATCGTTTCTGTAGACCATGACTAGGCTAGGAAAAGTCAATTTCCTCGTAAAATCTTTACCGCGTTAGGTTTGTAACATGGAGCGGGACTATTGTTATCTCCCAGGGACATTTAAAGCCCCATATATGTAGACCAATAAGGCAGTTATTTATCCGTCATAAAATGTATTTTATAATAACGAGAAAACAAAATCCACGCTTTCTATAAATCATCATTACATTAATACCTGAACATCGAAACGTTCGGTACCTTTTTTAGCATTAATAAAAGGGAATGAAACTTATATATAAATTCGAAAGGTGCTGTGCTTTATATGGGCGCAATAAAAATACAAGTGGGTAAGTTACTAGAAGTTAAATTTGAATTTGCCATACCAAACACTTTAGCCAATTA
This sequence comes from Diloba caeruleocephala, assembly GCA_947459985.1. NCBI lineage: Eukaryota > Metazoa > Arthropoda > Insecta > Lepidoptera > Noctuidae > Diloba > Diloba caeruleocephala. The sequence goes on along the minus strand of OX381617.1, from coordinate 7,352,032 downwards.
ACTGAAAACAGCAGAAGCGTAGTATCTTAAACATTATTTGTAAAATAGAATTTATCAAAGCTATAACTTATTGAATCTAATAGGAACTATTTTTTTAAATTTAATATCGATGTAAGAAGTAGTGTAAGATGGTAGTAGCGTAAGAAAATATTTGTCGAGACGTTTTTTACAAAATACAATAATGAAAAAATAGAAAATGATAGTAAAATATAATTTACTTACACACTCACAAATAATATACGCTGCCCAGTGGATGAGGATGATGTTTAATAGTTAAATTTATTCCTTTAAACGTCTAAGGAATTTCATGTTCACAACATTTTGTCTACTTCTTCTTCTCGTAGATTATGGCTTCTGTAGAGTACCTTATACAATTTCGCCAATGTCTTATACTTATAAGGCAACGTCGTATGGTGTTTAGATTAATAAATCTTTACATATTCATAAATAATATCTCAAAAAAGGAAAAAATCTCAGCAATTTTGTCATTCATTTAAGCTTCTTAAGCTTCTTGTTTCCCACACTTTTTCTCATAGTGTCAACATAAGAATTTGCATAGAAATAAAATCCAATTAGTTACATTGGTTGAATTTCGACCACAGGCGATATAAGTATTGATTAAATTTCCAATATGTCACTAGGCTCAAGAAACAAATCGATTTTTAATCTTGGGATTCATAATCAACACAAACTTTCGATAAACCAAGATTCTCTCACGAATTCGGTCAATCGATAATCGATATCAATATATCTTTGTTTACCTTATATCGATTTCCTGAGAATTAGAAAGTTGTATCGATAACTATTGTATTACACGCCAGTTTTAATACCGCTATATAAAGAGTTTATGATTCCCATCTCGACAAAGAGTTATTTTGGCAGTGTAGGATGAATTGCCGATAAATTAATTCCACGGTCAGAAACACCTTATTTTTCCTATGTTCGGGACAATAACATGCTGATAGTGTTATATAACAATTTGGTGCCAGCTAATAACCGTGTGGAGCCGGCTACGAATAGCACCAACCCATCTCATCCCTTGGGTGTCGTAAAAGTCGACTATGGGACTAACCGGAGAGTGGGCAGCAGCATCCTTCGAGTACAGTAACAAATCGACTGCGATCGCCAACCCGGCTGCCAAGCGTGGCGATTATGGCAAACTCCTCCCAATGAGTATACAACACACCCAGACCGGTCGGTGTGGTGATCTTTGGGGGAGGCTTGTGTCCGGCAGTGGACTTTATTCGGCTGAAATGATGAGTGTTATAAGGTTTTAATTTTGTAAAGTGTAAATAAACTTTGGTCTTATTCCGGGTTTCAAGTTACCTCTTTCAAATTTCATCACAATTGGTTCAGCAGCTTTTAGCGTCTAAAATTATATTCATCATGTATTCTATTACTACTATTACTAACATCCTAGAATGCTTTTGTCTATATATGGTTTGGTACATAAATGCATGTATATTTCTCAGGGAAATGATTTGATAAAACGGAAAACGGAGATTTGATAAAGTCCCTGAGGTAGATGATCAATTTACGGAAGATGTTAAAATTACAACTCTGTGAGAGGTGATTTCCCTAAAGAAAGTAAGTGATTTGATCAAATCCCTTAAAAAAGGGTCAGGGTGAGAGCTCCACTGCGCTTCGCTGCCGCCGTAGCCTTCTAACCTAAATTATGCGAGGTGGATCCACATCAGCTAATTTAGGTTAGAAGCGTTAGCGAAGCTCCCTTGGCCATCGTGGCTATGAACAGTTCAAATCTCCGTTTTTATGAGCTCCCTGCAACAGATGCATTATTATATGTTTTAAGAATCATTTATACAACGAGGTACATTCCAACTGTAACAAGAACTAGTCTATAAATCATATTTAATGTTATCTCTTCGCTCAAATAAGAAATCGAGGAAAAACATTTGATTTTGTTTAGGCTCCAGTTCCTCGTATGATCTACTTCCTGGAGCCTCCCTTAGGTGCCGAAGATGATCGCCCTAGTGGTTTTAGCCGGTAAGTACCCCTTCGCCCTTCCCCGGGGCGAAGGAAGTTCACGAAGAATATCCATTGGGCACCAATAAAAATTTAAAAAAAAATGTCCTCGTATGATCACACTAGAGATCCTATCCTATTCTATGAGCAGAGATTTAAGAAAGGATTGCGATTGGTGATTGTTTTTTGTTGTTTCCATATGACGTTAACGTATAAAAGTGTCTGTTTGGACCTTATTAGTGAATAAATGATTCTATTCTAATATATTGATAATTTCGTACGCTAAATATTATGTGTGCCGGCTTAAATAACGATATACTTTATCAAACGAGTCTAAAAACCTCTTAGAATGAGGCTTGTCGGCTATATGCACACGTGCAGTTTAATTAAAAAATAAAAAGGAACTCGAATGCAAAAAATGACAATATAATCGATGATCGAAATGATAAATAAAATAAACAAATTCGAATTAAGAAGTTTGGTAACAAAGCAGGCCTCAGGCCTAATTTATATGATAAAGAAAATAGGAGTTAATAAAAATAAACATTTCCTAATAATACTAAAACACGAGTTATACAGGCGACAGTCCTTGTTCGGTTGAATCGCAATCATTCCTTACACGTACGATCTTACTTATTCTTAACTGCATTGTTCCAGGTACTCCAACCAGTTTGCACCGTGTGTAGTAAATACATAGAGATATTATGTGCAGTGACGTCATATATTTCGATTCGCGGGACAGAAGGTGACAATTGTGTTGTGAATACATGTTAGTGAGTTGATAATGATCGTTTGGCGAACGAAGAACACTAGTCGTCGGAAATACGGGGGCTGGTAAGTTGCAACATTTAAGTTATTTATCGGCTTCGTAATAGGTAGGTAACAAGCACTCGCTAGAGGGGGTGACCGATTTACAGTCATCCCTTCCGAGATGTGCCTAAAGGCGTGGCACCAATGGGCGGCTCTAGTGTGATCTTACGAGGACCTGGAGCCCCCCTTCGGTGCCGAAGATGACCGCTCCAGTGGTTTTAGCCGGTAGGAGTCCGGCATACCCCTTCGCCCTTCCCCAGGGTGAAGGAAGTTCCATGTAGAATTTCCACTGGACATCAATAAAAAAAAAAAAAATTCATTGTATGAGAGCGGTATGTAACCGCTCGTTGTTGAAAATCTAAGGGGGCCTTTGTTCAGCAGTGGACGTCATGTGGCTGATATGATGATGATGATGATGATGAAGCACTACTTTGTGTCGTGTTCTCATATCAGCCAACAAACGTCCGCTGTTCAAGATTGCCCTTCAGGATTCTGTTTTTCCCATGGGAGGATAACGACTGCCCCCTTATTACTTATTATTATTCACTCACAGGAAGTTATGTGCTGGATAGACTATTGATAGTTGAGACCACATGACGGATGCAGTTTACCTGTAATAACAACAGTAATTAGTGTGCCGTCGGTTCCAAGTATTAACTGTAGGTACAGTAGGAACATCCTTTCTCACGCATATAGGCAACTAAGGGCTAGCCGGCGAGATCAACCTTTTTTTGTGGTGAGGAAATCCTCATGGACCTCCTCTGTCCTGGGAGGGGGTGGAGGGGCATGCCGGACTCTTACCGGCAAAAACCCCATGGCTGGGATCAACCAGGAACGCATCGAAGAGGATGTACAATATGTTGCTTTCATCGAGAAATCTAGCTCGTAAATACTTACTTTTAAACTTTTACGTTGCTTGGTAATATATAAAGAATAGTGATGCAACATACCTCCGTTTCTGCTTGCGCAGCGCAACTGCGGAAGTCCTGCGCGCTTTTTCACATCCGTTTCCGCTACTTAATTTCAAATATTATTTTAAGAAAAATATTTTAAATAATTGTAAATTGTGTATGTGTATTACCGTATCCGTTTCTGCTAAAATTTACTTTTGACATCTGTTTCCGTTTCTGCTTCCGTCATGACACTTCCGTTGCATCACTAGATAATAACCGGGAATGAACGCGAAATTATTTTTGAATAGCACGACGTTTCGACCAGGCTGCACCGATCGTGGTCACACAGCCTCGCTATTCGCAGCCAGTTAATTATAAGGACACTGTCAGTGTATTGTGTTGCGGACTTAAATAAATAAAGAAAAAAATCGGAGGTGGATGACCATAAATCGAGTGGCGAAAAACTTCAGAAATGGAGTGATCTCGCTTCATCAATCTACTTGTGAACACGATCGGTGCAACCTGGTCGAAACTATACACTTTTTATATTCGTATATTCGCTCGTACAACTTAAAAAAGGAATTGCAATAATAATATCTATGGTAGGATTTATCTCGAAAATAACAATTTCCTTTGTGTTCTGTCAAGTTGTGTTTTTGGAAATAATCATCATCATCATCATCGTATCGGCCGAATCAAGTCCACTGCTGGACACAGGCCTCCTCCATAGATCACCATAACGACCGATATGGGTATGTAGTGTGCTCATTGGGGGGGTTTTGCAATATTCGCCACGCCTGGCAGGCGGGTCGGCGATCGCAGTTGAGTAGTTGATAATTGTACTCGAAGGACGCTGCAGCCCATCCTCCGGCTAATCCCATAGTCGCCTTTCACGACACCCACGGTATAGATAGGTTGGTGGTATTTCTAGCCGGCACCATAAGTTCAAATAATATTAATGATTGCCTAAACCAAATTGACCAAAATAAGTAAGAAAATCACAGAGAGCGGAATTACTTTCTTAAGAAACTTAGAGAAATTCGAGTTTCCCTGATTTATATTCGGTAGTAGTAATTATGTCGATAACATGAATAAAAAGAAATTCATTTATTCACTTTCGTTTGGTTAATGACCAACCTAGTGTCAGAGTTGTTTAAGCCGCCCAAAAGCCCCCGACTTGCCCGATACACTCAGTTCGAACACCAGTATGTGGTAACCCATCCATAGACTGAACGCGCCGAGCGTTGCTTAACGTCACATAAGTGAGTGCACCTGGCTATGATCGCCCGAGAAAGAAGAAAAAGTAGACATCAAAGAGATTATCTCGACAGTGAGTTCGATAATGAAGTTTATTCATATGTTAATATATATTATAATAAACAAACAACATTAGGGAATTTCACAAAATTGTAGATAAGAGAAATAGATAATTATAAAGCTTCTGGCTAGTCTCAATTACCACAAGTTTAAACGATGCGACACCCTATTCGAGTCTTCATATGTTTATTATACTAGCTGTCAGCCGCAACTCTGTCCTTGAGTCATTTCTTATTCTTATCTACGTCTATGCCAAAATTAATTCAAATCAGTTTAACCGTTATAGCATGATCAAGCCTCAAACAAACAGTTTCACATTAATTTATTTAGTAGTAGTAAAGATAATTAAAATCATTAGGAAATTTCCCTAATTTATTTAAATATCAATATAATGTATTAAAGACAAGATAAAGATTAAATTACATTGATATTAACCATTTAGGGGCCATTTATGAATATTCAGACTTTACTCGTAGTTGCCGCGTTTCGAAAGTAACTCCATGATTTCTCTTTTTAAATCTTAAATTATAATATTAATGTCTACATGGTTCTCGAAATAAAGGATATAGGGACAAAGTAGGAGAGAAAGAGTCTAATACTACTTAAAAGTCTACACTGAACAAGCTTGATTGCTCTCACCGACGTCGCGGAGGCCATCGCCACGACAACACCAAGTAGTAAATACCCCGCTGTCACTTGCTCGCGCCGGCCCGTGCCGAGCCTGTAGATTTAAACGTTCCCTAACACAAATGAAATAATACCAATCCAGCTGTCCCTAAAATAAATAGCTTGCACATTTCAGCAACGCCCTAAACCGAGGTCTGTGTCCCGTAGGCGTCAGTTGCTTAAAATATAAGACAAATTTAAGCCTAGCTGGAGGCCTCTTTTGAATTTGCCCAAAATGTACGGTTGAGCAACCACATTTTCAGGAAATGCTTGCGAGAAGTACTACAAAGAAAAAAAAGCTTGATTGCAATATTTACTAAGATTTTGGATTGATCTGTCATGGCAAGTTTAAGCTGACCAATTCCAACAGACATCATCCGTTCACGAGTATGACACATGCATCAGCATCGCTCAGCTAACCTACATATAAGTGATTTTATTATAAATCTTAATAAATGGTAAATCTCGATTACCACAAATTTAAACGAAGCGACACTCCATCGAGCATCTTATCCTTCAAGGGAAATAAATGCATCGATAAACTCGCCACAGGATGCAGTAATTGACATAAAAATAACCCGACATAGGCTGCAGTATAAACATAAAACTAATTAATCAATTCAAAACAATCTTTCAATGTGAATCAATTAGATAAATTGTAAATGAGTTCTACATCTTCATTCATTAGCTAATTAGTTGAAATTTTATTAATAAAACGGGAATTTGATAGTAGATCAGCAGTCCGTGTAGTGTCCGGATTAAGAGCAAAGCACTATTCCATCTCGATCCGTGGATGTCATAAAAGTCGATTAAGGGACTCTAAACCAGAGCGCCGTGTAGTGCCGGCTCAGAATACTACCACCCCATCTCCTCCCGTGGGTGTCGTAAAAGTCGACTCAGGGATTAGCCGGAGGATGGGCAGCAGCGTTCTCTATGACATCGGACCATCTAGCTGGTAGTTTTCCTTACGGTCGTCGTATTTTCCGTGAAACTTTGGTCCATCTTTTGTCTTTCCTCCTTGGAATTTTCTGCCATGGCCAAAAAAAAGCTCAATGGGAACAGAGGATTGTTATTTGCTTAGTTCCCACATCTTTCCCGTTTAGGTCGATGTCTAATCTCGGTGTTCGGTAACAGGTCAAACAGGTCCATCATCGACATCAAACGAATATTCGATTTACTAGAAACTTCTACTGACATATTTATTTGATTAAGGATAACCAACGAACATTACATTTTATTTGATACGCTTAAGTAATAAAAATAAAATTTCACGTAATGTGTACATTATATTGTATAAATGATTACAAACTTATTTGACTATATACTCGACTGGTTGTATAAGCTGTGATTGCCAATAATAGAATATAAATTCAAACACATACATTTAAAATGATCAAATACTATTAAGAAAATTACGTAAGTTTTTCTATTGAATTGACTAAAACATATGTAATAATTATAAAATAACCTAATAAGATCGCTGTAATAAAGATATGAAACTATAATAACAAACATATAGAAAAAATTACGCAGATTAAGTAAAAATTAGAAACTTAAATTCATATAAATTATGAATAAATTAAATGTAATTAAATAAATTGATAGAAAAATCTAGATCATTCAGCCAAGTGTTAAATATTCTGTGTAGATAAATATTCATTTAATATTTAGTTACTGTATATATCTCTCATCCTTACAATACCGCCGCGGGCCGACATCGTAGTTAGCAATCTTGTGTGATACACCCACATCAGGCAGTATACGACTGCGGTTGGCCCGTTGGCATGTTTCCATGCAATATAAACGAAGTAACGAGAATTCCTAATGTCTTCCTTTTTTTTTTTTATTGGACCTGTGGAAATACCTCATGTACTTCCTTCGCCCCGGGAAAGGGCAAAGGGGCATGCTGGACTCTTACCAGCTAAAACCACCGGAGTGATCATCGTCGGCACCGAAGGGAGGCTCCAGGAACTCGAATAATCTCCATCTAATTCTAGAGCCACCCGTTGGTGCCACGCCTTTAGGCACATCTTGGAGGGGATGACTGTAAAGTGGTCATCCCCTCTAGCGGAGTCCTAATTTCTTCCTAATGTTTCCATGTTGTGTTTATCATGTTCCCGACTTACAATGTCTCTGTGCTGTTTACTGATTTTGATATTCCCACAGAATGTATCATGCTGGTTTGAAAGCAAGATTAATGTTGGAACAAGATAGATTAGACAGGCAACGCAGGCAAGTAGGAAGTTAGGCTGTAGCAGGCAGACGTCTGTTAATTACGTCAGTTGCATTTGCCTGGTGGAGTTACGGTTGTCAAATTGGTTGAGGTGCTTGGCTGCGCAAGTTGACGGCCTGGTGTGTTAGATATATCCTACAGCGTCAACGTGAAGGTAATGACTTAATGTTAAGTTTAAAGGACTTGTTTTACATGTTGGTCTTTTGGATATAATAAGGCAATCTTTGGAGCGCTCTTTAAATTGTAACAGAATTGCACTCACGTAGAATGGTTGAAAACACAATTTCGTATTCAAGTAAAGATTTGCTAACTACCGGGATATTGCTTATTCGTCATTCGACTGTGGTAAGAGTCTCTCCGTGCCGCGTGGTGCCGGCTCAGAAAGCCCCCATTTCATCCTGTGGGTGTCGTAAAAGTCGACTAAGGGATTAACCGGAGGATGGGCAGCAGCGTCCTTCGAGCACACAACAACTCAACTGCGATCGCCAACCCGTCTGCCAAACGTGTCGATTATGGCAAGACTCCCCACTGAGCACACTCCACACCCATATCGGTTGTTGTGGTGATCTTTGGGAGAGGCCTGTCCAGCAGTGGACTTTATTCGGCCGAAATGATGAACTTCATTTTATTTTATTGTTTTGGATTAAATCAACAATTATAACAATAATAAAAGCACCTTAACTATATACTAAAAAGCTTAAGTCTATTATTTTATTATCATCATATCAGCCCGAGGACGTCCACTGCTGAACAAAGGCCTCCCCAATAGATTTTCACAATTGTGTCATCTTTTTGGGGGAATTTGCCAGTACTCACCATGCTTGGCAGGAGGGTTGGTGAGCGCAGTACTGTTTCTAATATATAAATGTGATGTGGCGATTAACACAAAAATTGATGAAGTTCAAAATCTTAAATCTACAGATTTTGGATTTGATTGATTATTAATTTCAAAGGTGACATATATATACAGGTCCATAGATAAAACAAATTCCTACAAAACGCCATTAAGGGTGGATAGAGGACAAGTAGCTGACACCTTCTGTATATTAAAAACAACAAAAGGGATGGACAGCAGCGCACCACTGTGGATGGACAGTCGAATTACGCTCGGGACTTTACATAAATGTATGTTATTAAGTCTACTAATGTTCTAAAGTACTAATGTTCTATCTAAACAGCAAGGGACAATAACACAAACCCGTTATCGAATGTCACGGTTGACATTTATGTGTCCCACATATAAATGTCAATTCGACACAATGTTATCTTTACTAAGTATACATATATCTTCAGGCATTCTTTTCTCTAGTTTATAATTAAATTAAATTAGGTTTTACTGGTGGCATGTCTCTTGTCTAGCCAGGTAAGTACCTCCGGTTGGAAGGGCACTGTAGCTAGTGATATTTCTGAGCTCAATAGACTTAAAAAATAATGTCTCGAGGTGACGGGCACAGTGTTGTACCACACAGGGCTAGTCTTGTGCAGCATAACAATTTGTGATAGACAGGCCTGAAGCTTACCACCAGGCACATGACAGGCTCGTCTCGTCACTAGGCAGGCTAAATAATGTTTAGCTATTGTCGATTTGCTTTACAAGAAATCGCGCTCTGTAGATGGATAACTTGACCTCGTGTTTGCTATAAGAGAGCTGATAGAGAACGAAAAGTAGTAAGTACCCTTCTAATTAATGTAGATTGGTAATAGCTTAAAGTTGCATCAAGATGTACCGTGCGTAAACCGCCTTAAATTGAGTCGGCGTTCACGTAAATTTGATAGATGGAAGCGCCCCACATATCGCTGACCGAACTTAATATGTAATTCAAGGAAGAGGTTGAAAAAGCTCACACAGTCTGGCTGGGTTCCGCCGGTAATGGTTTATTTTTCGTTTTCACGTATCTCATTTTTTGGTTGTGTTATCTATACTGATGTACCTATGTAATTAGAGACTTTCTGATTTGTTTCGGTATTATACATTTTTTAAGCCTGATATATTTGAGTTTTGCTACTTGCGAAATGACTTGAGCTGTGTGGTGCCGGCTACGAATAGCCCCACCCCATCTCATCCCGTGGGTGTCGTAAAAGGCGACTATGGGATTAGCCGGAGGGCGGGCAGCAGCGTCCTTTGAGTAAATTAACAACTGAACTGCGATCGCTAACTCGCCTGCCAAGCGTGGTGATTATGGCAAAACCCCCCAATGAGCACACACCACACCCATATCGGTCGTTGTAGTGATCTTTGGGGGAGGCCTGTGTCCAGCAGTGGACTTTATTCGGCCGAAATGATGACTTGCGAAAGCACACCATTTATACCTTGGGACCTATTTTAACCCTTTCTTTGCCAATTGAATATTATAACGCTCTTCATCAATCAGAGCTTAGCATAGTCGAGGTTAGCAAAGTGCAGCAAATTAGCAAAGTGTTGGTATGTTCGACGTAATTACCAACGGTAATATGCGGTCCATTATGACAAGTATTAATGAAGGATTGAGCAGATGTAGGTGCGTTCAATAATTAAAATTGTACCTATGCATAACATTTTAATAATAGCTTCACATAGACATCTGAGTTATCGGTAAAATCCCCCTTTAAAATTACAAGTAATGTTTGTTTCTTTGCTTCGGCGCTTATAGATAGTGTCTCGCTGTTAACCACGGAAATTAAAGGTTTTATGTCTTATGGCGATAGCGGTAAGCCAGTTATCTAGACTTAACGTTCGATCCTGTGGCGCTCAATATATTAAAAAAAATTAAGATTAAGTTTTTAAAACCGGGTTCTCGAACCTTTTATCCTAAAATGAATGAACAGCACTACTTTAAAAATAAATACTTATATCTACATGCCATTATAGTAGACAAATAAAGTGACACATTGCTTAGAAGCATATCGTGACTTCGTGACATTCAAATTGTATGTGTAAATAGTTCAGTATATCTTTCGTGATATGCCTGTACACGGTGCAATTTATTCATAAAGGTTCTATTTAGAAACGTATAACTAGAATGCTACTTATAACATATTGACAATGATTTAGGGCATAGGTATCCTTTTTTTTCAATTGTTTCATTGATGTAGAAATAAACCATCGTATAGGTACTCGTTGCCGACATAGCTGAAAAGATTAGTAAACTGAAGTGGCAATGGGCGGGGCACATTGCTCGTAGAACTGCTGGCCATTGGGGTAAAAATGTTCTCGAATGGAGACCGCGCACCAGAAAATGCAGCTCGGGACGACCTCCAACGAGGTGGACAGACGACCTGGTGTCGCTAGATGTGAGCGGCGTGCGACCGCTCGTTGTGGAAATCAATGGGGGAGTCCTTTGTTCAGCCGTGGTCGTCCTTTGGCTGATACGATGATGACACTCGTTAAAATAGGTGGTGACCCGATAGTCAGTCAACTAATAAGTTACAGGTCTACAATAACATTAATTCAAACAACATAAATATTAATCATCATCATATGGGCCGAAGGACGTCCACTGCTGAACAAAGTCTGGGGCTCGTTGGTTGTAGGCTGCATAGAAACGATTGGTTATATGCCGCCCACATCCAACGGGACCCAGTTATCTTCGCCAGATATAAATCTCGTCTCCATCCATCAGACCTCGTCTGTCCTGAGCCTGTGCGTGGTGTTTACTCGAGAAAAATAATAAAAATGAGTTTTTAACTCAACGAGCCATTGAAAGTGCTATGCTTGGTAGTACTCTACCAGAACAAATCACAATTTTTTTAATTTAATCACAGATTCGGTGGCAAGGGTGGTGCAGTGGCAACGTTTAAAAAAAATAGAGCCTTGGTTTTTGGAACTAATCGTAGCTGTGCTTGGAACTTCTTGCCTCTATAAAGTAACATTTGCATACTTTCAAAGGCCTATTGAACCCTAAACCGCAGCGCCTCACAACCGCGATAAGGTTGGCTCTCTGTCCCAAAAATCGCCAGATAAATAATAATTTATATAAAATCCGGTACGGCCTTTACTCTTATATATCAGAACAGCCCAGTTATTAACGTGCTGGTTATTACATATTACCAGTGGATAAACTATCACCGTGTGCATTAAAATGTATATTGTGAGTTGTGTGTGGCCTGTTTGAGAAATTGTATTTTGAGACTTTTTATATTAAGGTATGTATTTATTTATGTACCCACATAAATAATTAATACATAATTACATAGGAAGCAGAGAAAAAAAGGTACAGCTTATTTGTTTAAGAAATCTCTTTGAGCAGACCTGCCAGAGGAGTTTGAAGAAAGATGTAGGCACGATGTGTAGAGGTTATACAATACCTATAAATATACACACATACATGTAGAATAATGTACCTACATACTAATCATATCGGCCATTTATACGTCCACTGTTGCACAAAGGCCTCCCCCATAGATTCCACAACTGGGTTCATCATTTCGGGGAGTATTTGCCAATACTCACCATGCTTGGCAGGCGGGTTGGTGAGCGCAGTATGGCTACCGGTTCACAAAAGGGACGCTGCTGCCCATCCCTCTGGTTTACATTCCCTAAGTCGCCTTTTACGACATCCACGGGAGGAGATGGAGTGGTGCTATATTCTTAATCCGGACACCACACGGACTACATACATAATATATACATAACCAATTAAATGTAAGAGAGATAGTGCTCTTTAACAGGTTTTTTGAAATTACAAACGTTTTTACATTCCCTTATCAGGTGGTAGCGAATTCCATAGCCTAACTGCATACACAGATAAGGAATAGGGGTAGAAATCGGTTTTGAGGTATGGGAATTTGAAAAGAGTTTTAAGATGTGATCTGCAGGGTGCATACGGCGGACGGGTGCAGGTAAAGCGTTCCTGCAGGTAGGATGGCGCCGTGAGGTTATGTTGGATATTAAAAAGGACACACAAGTATCCGAGTATTCCTGCAAAGACGAATTGGGAGCCACTTGAGAACCTTGCGGAAATTAGAGACATGGTCGTATTTTTTAAGACTGAAAATGAATGAAATAATAGCAGTGGTACTATAGTGGTTGAACTTGCTTTCCATACTGAGGGTCTGAGTTCGATCCCGGATCGCACCTCTGTTTTTTGGGATTCATGTGCGCATCAGAATTTGTTTATCACTTGCGTTAACGGCGAAAGAAAACATAGTGAAGAAACCTTCACACCTGAGAGGGCTCCAAAATGCTCTTAACGGTGTCCGGAGGATATAGTAACTCCATCTCCTTCCGTGGATGTCGTGTATTACAGTGTTCTGGTTTCAAGGGTACTGCAGCTAGTGACTGTAATCACTGGGCCATACTAAATAACGAATGTCAGGCTGGACCAGTTTTAGGTAGCACTACAATAATATTATATATGCAGACGTCTTACCATCAGGAGGATGACTTGACTTACATGTCTCGTGACTAAGTAGTTTTAAAAATGCACACGACAAATATTTGCTAATACTTCATCATATCGGCCATTTATACGTCCACTGCTGAACAAAGGCCTCCCCCATAGATTCCACAACTGTGTCATCATTTCGGGGGGTATTTGCCAATACTCACCATGCTTGGCAGGCGGGTTGGAGAGCGCAGTATGGCTAACGTTTCAACGAAGGGACGCTGCTGCCCATCCCTCTGGTTTAGATTCCCTTAGTCGCCTTTTACGACGTCCACGGGAGGAGATGGAGTGGTGCTATATTCTTAATCCGGACACCACACGTAAATACTTAGTAAAAATTTTTTTTTTTTTTTTTTTTTCTTTATTTATTGAAGGAGGTTTGTTCATACTTTGAACATGTCACCTCCATAATAAAAACAAAAATTGTATTAGTAAAAATTATTATCATCATATCAGCAAAAAACGTCCATTTCTAAACAAAGGCCTACACCATCATATATTTCTACAACTTTTGTCGTTTAATAAAGTCATTTCATAAGATGAATTTACCAGTACTCGCCACTCTTGGCAGGTGAGTTGGTGAGTGCAGAATAGCTGCTGTTCCACAGACAGGAAGCTTGGACCCATCAGGTGTACTCCCGCACGGGTAGGGAATTCAATTCCATTTGCCTTCTCAAAGTGAAAATGCCTACAAAAATTGTTTCCATCACATTTCTAGCTCATCAACGTCATCTAACTCACTCTAACGCTAACTAAGCAAAAACAACAAAGGCATTAGAATTTGTTCGCCACGATTTATGTAAAGAGCCATTTAAAATTCCACGATCTTAAAAGCGATGTCACGCGCAATCACATACTGGTACATATTTCAGTGTACGTATTGTTATTAGGGGAAATCGGATCGATATACTCGATATCGAGATCTAATCTAGACGGCGCGTGCGTCTCGATTGCAGCACTCACGCGCACGGTGGCATGATGACGTACTTTCGTTTCGAGAAAAATGTGATTACTAGAGGTGATTTTCGAAAATTGGTTGTGGGGAGAATGTTTTTAACTGAATACCAGAGAAATATTTTGTATGCCAAAAATAGTAAATGACCACTGTAATGTTATCTCTGTTTTGGGCTATAAAAATACTAGGCTCCAAAAAATTCATTTCATAGCACCGATGAATGATTGTTGATTACACATGTAATCTTTTCGATTTTTATTAAATCATCGGAGCAGTCATCTTCGGCACCGAAGGGTCCACCAGATTCTCGATATAAATCGATCGAAAACAATACGCTTGGAAATCAGTTAAGTACACAATATACTCCTCAATTTATTAAAAAGCGAACAGGATAAACTCGTTACGAAAACAGACAACCAATAATACTCTACAAATATTTGCACATCTCACCGATGAAACGCACTCAAACCGTTAGCCCATCGCATGCTGGCCGTACCTATTTGCCTTTGCCAAGCACACGGTCTATTTGCCAAGAATACTGATATTTGATATAACCATCACTTACAGTAACGGACTTTACTTATTAAAATGTCGCGGTAACGACTAGGACACACATAGCATTTGTGTGACCGCCTGTTACACCGGCTTGTAATTATGCCAGTAGACTTACTTACTACATGTTGCCGTTGTACCGTACCGTAGTTAGTGTTGACGTAGGCATCCATACTAATATTGTAATTCCGAAGGTGTGTCCATATGTTTGTTTGTTATTTCTTAACAACTCATACTGTACCGATTTCAATAGAGCTCAAACACAACCCAGGAAAGGACATAGGATACTTTTGACCTAAAATTTTATGCACATACCTTACAAAAGCTACCCTTAACTCTAGCACAGAAAGAAACACCTATCTGCTATTTTACAAAGAATACTGAGTGTGGTCAAATTTTGCGAGAGAGCATATTATTGGTTTATGATGAGTGCACAATGTCACATAAAAGAGCACTATTAGCCTTAAATCGGACCTAGAAATATATTAATAACACATTTTAGGGATGGTAGTGTTGTTGCATTTTTGTCAATTTACCTGTAATAAACAAGACCACACCGCCAGAGGGAATGAATGTTTGCATAAAAGCGTCTCTACTTGGGGACATGTGCAAAAATTCTGCCTCACTGCAAATATGAGAGTAAAATTAATAAGCAACATGTCCAGAATTACAATACAAAACAGATGAGTAGTTTCAGTCGTCACTGCATAGAGCCTAAAAGTATTCCACACTACGTTTGCCGAGCTGCAGTCTACACGCAAGTACACGTTTGCCCCAACGGCCATAGGTCTATAGCTAATATCACCAGCCCATTGCCACTTCCGCTTGCTAATCGGATGTATTACATACGTCTTTGACTTTGCATCTCTTCTCACCTCGTTCCGGATTCAAGCTTTCAGAGAAAAGGCAAGTATAGCACGCTGGGCACCTTTAAATTTGCGGACCAGCCGTGCCGTTAGTTTTCACGTTTCGGCACCGTATGTCACTACGTAAACCCTAAGCGCAGTATCTCAAATGATGGCAAGCCCAGATGGATTAATTATTAACCTCTTTCTCGAAATTGTTCTTTTCTAACTGCAGAGTTTGCCCTAGGGAATCGTATTCCTGAACAACTTCGAGAATCCCGCCATGTACTGCACCTGTTTGCGCAATGACATGTTGGTTAAACATGATGTTAGTTTTAGCCAAGTTATCCGGAGACCGATACGTTGTAAACAATCAGCTAGGCCGTTCAGCATCTGGTGTAAATCCTGCAGCGTTTCGGCCATGATGATGTCATCTATAAATTTATACTGTGAGATGTACTCGCCGTTATATTTATGCCACGTCTTTTCCAATCCAGCTTCTTCAACATATCCACCATTGTATTTGTGAACAATTTGGGGGAGATAACGTCCGCTTGTCTACATACCAATGCAGGGGATTAGGCTCAGACTGATGGATCTATACTACGGTCATGTTCATGGAATTGTAGAAATATGTCAATACTCGGATATATGGCAAGTCAAGTTGGCATCGCTGCAAGGAATCCAAAACTAACCATGTCTCGATAGAGTCTAACACACGCGCTTTACTAGCGACGACGCTCGATATATGCGCTCGCGATGATGCGTCTTTAGTGCTGCACTGCCCTGAAATTGAAACGTAAAGTAACATTTAAAGGGATTCGTCATAAAACCGACAGCCGGTTGGAGCACGTTGAGTGAGCGGCGAGCGGCTCAGCTCGTTGCACTGACTATACGAATGCTCTACAATATGAGTATGTTACGTTACGTTGAAATGAACTGGTCTGTCACCAGCTTACGACGTAATGTATAGCTTAAGCATATGATGAAAAAAACCAGGATTACTACCGCAAGGCAGACAAAGAAGAACGAATAGTTGTATTCTAAACATTTTACAGGCGACACAATCGTTACATTATATTGTGACAGGTGGTAAATTCTTTACTATTGTGTACTTCATGGTCGGCTGGAGAAATTCTACGATACCGAGTGTTGGCCAATAAAGACATTATTCCATAGAAAACCGTTTATTATGTTAACATACAATTTGTGTCGTCAGCTGAAAGTTAAACTTTGGTTTGGCGAAAAATATGCGTTCGGTCGGTTGGCTGTTTTATTCTAACTTACTTGATTCCGAATTCCCATTGTTCGTAATACAGATTTCAGACAATATTTGCGTTTCTATAAACAGTTTTCAGGTAGCATCACGCGATTAGGAACTATTAATTTATTATATTACACGCAGTTTAGGCACTCATAGCTAGTTGCACTCTGATCGGCGAGGTTAAGCAATGCTTGGCGCGGTCAGTTCATGGATGGGTGACGAGTATTTAAACTGACAATTGCTGGCTACGAATAGCTATACCAATATAGCAATACCAACCCATCTCATCTCGTGGGTGTCGTAAAAGGCGACTATGGTATTAACCAGAGGATGGGCAGCAGCGGCCTTTGAGTACATTAACAATTCAACAGCGATCGCTTTTTTTTTCTTTTTTTTTTATTGATCCGGTGGAAATACTTCATGTACTTCCTTCGCCCCGGGAAAGGGCGAAGGGGTATGCCGGACTCCTACCGGCTAAAACCACCGGAGTGGTCATCTTCGGCACCGAAGGGAGGCTCCAGGAACTCGAATAATCTCCATCTAGAGCCACCCATTGGTGCCACGCCTTTAGGCACATCTCGGAGGGGATGACTGCAAAGCGGCCATCCCCTCTAGCTGAGGGAAAGGCATCTCGGGGGGATTGTAAAAAATTCCCCCGAAGCCTCACTATGCGCTGTGCTGCGCACACAGCGGCACGTGACCACATGCACACCGCTGTCTTCCCGGAGGTCGCTCGGTATGAGCGCGCATATTTCCCAAATAAGTGCGCTCGCGACCCCCAAGGCCCCCTGCCGTATAAAGAAGACGGGGGCTCAGAACAGCGATCGCCTACCCACCTGCCAAGCGTGACGATTATGGCAAAACCCCCCTATAAGCACAAAACACACCCAGACCGGTCGTTGTGGTCATCTTTGCGGGAGGCTCGTGTCCAGCAGTGGACTTAATTCGGCTGAAATGATGATGATGGTGTTGATTACGGTGCTTGGAAGGCATGTAAAATCATTGGTCCCGGTCATTGTCATTAAACGACAGTCCTTAAGCCAAGTCAGAAGCCTTTGGGTGGCTTGAACAACTCAGAAACGAACCTTGTTTGGCCACTAACCACACGAAAGAAGAAGAAGATAAACTATGCTGTAAGACAGAGGACTAAGTTGTCGGCCGGGATTAATGCTGGGAGTACGTAATACAAAATCAAAGGTGGCGTGAATAACTTATCAAATGCTCTGTAGACAACTTCCAATCTACTGTGTCTGCTACCCGGTGCCACATTGTTTTGTAAATAATATGAACAAGACACTAAAGTTGACTGGGATGGGTTTATTATAATTTTATCAGCATCTAACGGTCAATGATAATACCATTCTGCGGTCACCTATCCTATCTGTTTAGCATTGCTATCGTGGCGGTGACAATTAAAAATATATATCGCCTTTTTTGGCATCACACAGTTAACTTTGAACGCCGACTCACTGGTGATCGCCGAGGTCACCCCATGCATGTATCAAAGTCGCGATAAAGGTACCATATGCAAAATATTAATTAATTCCATATCGTGGCGTGACACGTGGTGAGACACACGGCGTGGCGTGTCGCGAGTATGTTCCGCCCTCATAGGTTTATAATTATGTTTCTTGTTAACTGTGAACGTTTAAGAATAAATGTTACTTTCATTCTTTACAATAATTCGTTGAAGTTGCGTAAAGTCTTTCGATTTTTTTCGATTCGATTCCCGCATGGAACAAATATTTGTATGATCTGCAGATAGTTGTTCCGGGTCGTGTTTTGTTTGCGGAATTTGTGTCTGTCTGTAAACGCACCCACGACACAGGGGTAATCATAGTGTGGGGCAACGTTAAAAAAAAAAAGTTCCGCCCTTGTGGAGACTACGGATACCGCACAGAACACACTCAGAGAGTGCCCTGCGTGGGTTACCGAGCGGCGGATACTTTTCATTTAACACCAGAGTGTTATTCAACATTGTTTACATTCTTATCAAAGTTATATGGCGTTGACAGTACTTAAAAAATATTATTATACGTTCACTAATTCAATGTAAAATAAAATATTAATCTTCTTGCTTGCCATTTCCCTACTATGTTGTTTGAAGGCTTCCAGTCTGAATAGATACGGCTATATCAGTATTTCACACGAGCGTCTGCCATCCCATCTTCACAACCCAAATACTGGGGTATACGGATACCCTTATGTTTAGATCGGTTGTTAGAATGTTTGGCTATACGCTGTTAGAGGCTCGGAGGGGTGTTGATGTGGAGAGAATGGTCATCCATCCAAAGTCTGATCACGGCAAGTGCAGCTTAACCTCGCGAATCGACCATTGAAAGCCTCTCGTAACACAATATAATTATTTTTGTTCGCCCATTAATTATTTGGACATCCAATTATTGAAATATTATCTAGTTGTAATAAATCCATATAATTGACAGCTCGACAGGGCGAGAAATAAATAATAGTTTTAATTTCTTAATTTATCTCGATGTAATGGAATTTACGATTAATGGCGATAGATGTGTTTCTAATTGAATGTAAGGTGTATTCTTTATGCAGATAGATCTTGGAAGTATTTATTTTTTAATTTGGTTTAATATGTGGCCGCGATTTTTAATCAGATCAGTCAGACAGATATTCTGTGTAGTGTCCTGATTAGGAGTATGGCACCACTCCATGTCCTCCCGTGGATGTCGTAAAAAGTGCTGAGGAACTCTAAAGAGGGATGGGCAGCACAGCCACCTATCTGTAGAATAACAGCGACACTGCGCTCACGAAAGCCTGCCAAGTGTGGTTAGTACGCAAGTGCAAGTTAGAAATCTATGGGTGCGGCCGTTTTTCAGCAGTGGACGTCCTTTGGCTGATATGATGACGATGGTTCCAGATACTAGTCTGTCTATCTGGTATTTAATTAGAGGAAAGCAGAAGATTTAGTTCTGGTGGTCCGGAGGTTTACGGATTCTCTTTTTAAGCGTTAGGTGGCGGGTACGAAACTTGTGGCATTTTCAATGCCTTTAGGTGAACAAAAACATGGTTAAGGAAACCTAGATCAAATGGTCTGAAATCCCCGACACACAGTGAGAAAGCATGGTGAAACAGTACACACAAGAGAGTTAAATAGAACAAATATAAAACTAGGTAAAAGGTGCAATACATGGAAAGAAACCGGTTTTATTTTGGCTCGCAGGGGAAATTACTATGTTATATAAAGAAAAAGGCTCCTATCTCATCATAATTGTCATTAAATAATGATGTCATGCCATTTAAATTGAAAATGCCACAGCGCTGTTTTTCTGATAAGACCAAGACAGTTGTGATACCACGGGCAGTTACGATATAAAAAAAAGAAAAAAAAAAGTGAATCTAGTAACGACTCCAATATGAAAATTTACATAATATTATCATGTAGAATTCCAACATTTCAGCATAATGTTAGGACGCAGTGATACTGACCAGCGCTGGTTTTCAGCTGTAATCCACCAGTGTTTTCTTCTCACTATAAGAAGAGGCCTTTGCACTGCAGTAGAATATTTAAAGACTTAATAATCAGACACCCCAACAGATTTTTAATTTAACAAATTAATCTAGAAAATAATTCTTTATTTTTGTAAATAATTGTAGGATATATTTGTAATTTTTGTTGGCGAACTTCATAATTAATCTGATCGATTAATAGCTCTAAACATATTCATTATCAGTGACGTATGCTCGCTACTATCGCTGAGGTTAATAATAATTACATGTTAGCGTTCCGTTAAGTTGTGAAGGTTCTGGCAAAGAAATGTGACACATTTTAAAGTAAGTGTAGATTAGTAGCGCAAAGGTAATCATGGGTGGTGAAGGTATTTACTACTTGTAAAAATAAAACAAGTAAAAAATTGGTAACTAGTTTCAGGTTTTGAGTTATTAAAAACAAACAACAATAATAAAATATCCTACTACCGCTCATTGTATCAGTGATCATTGGGAGGCCATTAATCAGCAGTGGACGTTTACGAGCTAGTGTGTTTGGAATGTGTATTACCAATATGCTGTATTTAAAGTAGTTGTCACTATTATTATTCGTTTCGGCCGATTGAAGTCCACTGCTGGACACAGGTCTCCCCCAAAGATCACTACAACGACTGAAATGGGTGTGTTATGGCTCATTGGGCGGCTTTGCCATAATCGCCACGCTTGGCAGACGGGTTGGCGGTCGGAATTGAGTTGTTAATGTACTCGAAGGACGCTGCTGCCCATCCTCCGGCTAATCCCTTAGTCGTTTTTACGACACCCACGGGGGGAGATGGGGTGGTGGTATTCTGAGCCGGCACCACACGGCCCTATTATTATTACCTACTTTTAATTCCCCATAATCATCGTCATTGTATCAGCCAAAGGGTACTGCTGAACCAAGCCCCCCTTAGATTTCCACAATTGTGTCGTAATTTTGGGAGGAATTTGCCTCACATCCCTCTGGTTTCGAGTACCATACTCGCCTTTCACGATGTCATCACCATACCGATTTATATTCTTTCACCTTATTTAAGTACAAAACTTAACAAATCAATAAGGAAATAATCGTCAGACGACTAACAAAATAATGCGTGTTTTTGATGTAGACTCGCTTATTTATTCATAAAATAAAAGGAGCGAGATATATCGAGAATTTTATGACCGTTTACCGAACGTGGTATTTGATAGAAAAAGGAAGGCTTAGCATATAGTTTTATCTTGTGAAATTTCAGATATGTTTCCAATATCTTGGTGTTAATTGTTTTACGGTATAAATATTGTACAATTTCACGAGTCAGTGCTTCCTGTAAAACTCTTATGTTATGTCAATTAAAATATATTATTATTTAGTGTTAAATTCAAACATTATGGATCACTGAAAAATAATGCATACATACATATATAATTAACCCATTACTGTCCCATGGCTGGGCACCGGGCCTTTTCTCACGATGAGAAAGGTTAGACCTTTGTTCACCATGCTGGCCTAGTGCGGGTTGGCGGACTACACACACCATTGAGAACATTAAACAACGATTACGACGACACGGTTAGTGCAGTGGTTGATACAGTCGACTGCTGCGCTCTGGGTCGCGGGTTCGATCTGCAGGTAGTTGTTCCGGGTCTGGGTGTATTGTGTGTGAAATGTATGTCTATAAACGCATCCACGACACAGTAGAAATCCTAGTGTGGGGCAACTTTAAAAAAAAAAGACGACGACTTACAAAGCGTTTCTTATTTAATGTACCTTCTGTGGCATGTCATTCTTGTCATTCTCATTCCATTGAAAATTAAATTGATCATTAAAAATAACCATTTCCTTTCCTTTCAAAGATAAACATTAATTAGATTTCAGAGTAAAGTTTGGGGCCGTCTTTAGTGCTAAAATGCAAAGGTTTGAGGCTGTCAATAAAAATGACAAACAGCACATTATCCGTGGTTACTCCATTTCGATCTTAACTTGCCGACCATTAGGCAATTTATGAAACGAGCGTCCAAACGCTATTTCGATTCTGTCATGTCCCACCCAAATCCCCTTGTGGTATCAGCCGCCGATTACCAACCCTTCCGTATTAGTAGAGTACGCCGCCCGAGGCACGTTCTGGTCGACACATATGATAAAATCACGTTAGATCACATAAAGAGACTCACGTTGTCTCATTCACTTAACACCCGACCATTCTCCCGCCCTCGCCGCCGAGAATGCCCGCCTCAAAGACGTCGCGGAGGCCTATCGCCGCGTCACCTTCTCGTTCAAGTTACTACTTCTCAAAACAATAGCTTGTTATCCCCAGCAACGCTCTAAGCCGAGGTCCGTATCCCGCAGGGGGCGCCCTTAGCGCAAGTTGCTTAGTTTTTAATATTGATTTAAAGCCTAGCTGTTTTGACTTCGCCAGAAATGACCGGTTAAGCAATCAAATTTCCAAGAAATGTATGCGAGAAACCCAATAAAAAAAATAAAAAAATCCGTGGCCGACATTGACCGCGATCTACGAGAAAGCAAACTGTATTGTCATCAAGTCAAACATCTTCGTCTAAAACCAGTTGAAACAAGCTTCTACATATTTTCACTTATGTAAATTATATAAAATCTCTTACTCCTGTGAACTATTCATCCGGTTGGAAACGCATTAACACTGAAATGTTTATGTTTTTATAATATCGATATAGTAATATAACGGTATGCTTATTTTATTAGGAAGATCTACACACACAGATTGTGCTCATTAAAAGTATTAAACCAGAATATTTATTGACTCTGGCGGTAAAATAGTAGGCAGTTCAAGCAGTACCCCTATCTACTTTTGAGATAAGTCGATAAATAATCATGTACTTTATACGCCTTTATTTTTTATTGTGCCCAGTGGAAATTCTTCCTGAACTTCCTACGCCCCGGGTAAGGACGAAGGGGCATGCCGGACTCCTACCGGCTAAAACTACTGGGGAGGACCTCCTATGATCACACCAGAGCCCTACTTTTTACGCCTACCAGTAAGCACCAAACTGCGTTCGCTCTCTAATTTGCAGATACATTGACAGTGAAAGCTAAACATTAAAATAAATATTTGACGTTCAACCAACCCTACAAAGCATGCTATGATTTCAATATAAAATAGTGCAAGAAGCAATTAGTACTTAAGTTTAATCGTCTAACCTGTCCTAGAGCAAAATAGAAGTTACTTAAGTGACAAGGAAAGTAATGGTAAAGACCAAAGATTCAGAGAAAGGATTCCGGATAAAGTCGTGAGTTCTAATCCCGATTGCTTGTACAATTATTGGTGCAATGTTACTGAGATAAAATGGCGAAATAAATTGGATTTAAATATCGCTTTCGTGTACTAACCGTGACTTGTTTAATTCTTCCGTTATAGTAGTACGATTGTGTTTAAGTTTATTGTTGCCCTCGTAATTTAGGAGTTTGTTCTTCGTAGCGATATTTCTATCTAGTGTTAGGTTACGTTCTTCTCTTCTTTATCCAATTTTGCGTAGTTGTCAGTTCTATTATACGAATTAGTGGACAATAGCTTAATTAAATACTATAGTAATTATACACCCCATTTTATAATTTCTTTTTTATTTATTGGATACAACTCCATGAATTTCCCCCGCCCCGGGGAATGGCGAAGGGGCATGCCGGACTCCTGTTGGCTAAGACCACTGTAACGGTCATCCTCAACACCTAAGGGGGGCTCCAGGTCCTTGTAAGATCACACTAGAGCAATTGATACACCCCTAACAGCGCGAATTTATGATACACGTATCTTAATGGTATACAAATGTGAAGCATTCACCACGCTTATTGATAAAAAATGTAAATGCTATACAAAATGTAAATTACTTTTTCTTTCTTTTCAGGT
This sequence comes from Diloba caeruleocephala, assembly GCA_947459985.1. Taxonomy (NCBI): domain Eukaryota; kingdom Metazoa; phylum Arthropoda; class Insecta; order Lepidoptera; family Noctuidae; genus Diloba; species Diloba caeruleocephala. Next base: position 7,327,793 of record OX381617.1, on the reverse strand, counting down.
CCAAAATGGCATCAGATTTCGCGTCACACATAAGAAAGTCTACAGTTTTATGGCTAATTTTAGCCTTAACGAATGTAAGTAGATTTTGGGTCATATTATTGATAAGTATACACTATTGAGCACAGTAACAATTTTTAATAACTAACATATCATCATTTCGGCCGAATGAAGTCCACTGCTGGACACAGGCCTCCCCCAAAGATCACCACAACCACCGATATGGATGTGTTGTAGGTTCATTGAGGGGTTTTGCCATAATCGCCACGCTTGGCAGGCGGGTTGGCGATCGCAGTTGAGTTGTTAATGTACTCGAAGGACGCTGCTGCCCATCCTCCGGCTAATCCCTTAGTCGACTTTTACGACACCCATGGGAGGAGATGGGGTGGTAACTAACATATGCTGTGTGTAAAATAATTGATGTAGTCTATCGATTAACTTTGCGTAGTGCTTGTTTATAGTTACTAAATGTTGGGAATCAATCTGTGTAAACATCCCAATCAAGCAATTTAGTTATCACATGTGCTCAACTAACTATACTCAAGTAGATGTAACGGCTATGGTAAATTGGTCGTTTAAGATGTGAAAATGAGCATTTCGTTGCATTTACAAGTGTAGACTGTACACACGGCTACAGGTCAAGCTATACATATCCACTTTACACTGATCTATCGTAAGGAAAGCCTACACAATTTGAGATTAGCTTATACTGGAAATGTATAGTTTGATGTGTAGCCGTGTGTACCTACTTAAATGTACCATATAAACTCTTTTGCAAAAAAACGGGCACCTAAGGAAATTTACATTCTATGGTCGATTTGAGTTCAATAAATGAAATTTAATTATTTGACGTAGTCTGTATACTTATAATCGTGTAAATTAATACGCGTGAAGTGAATTATGTCAAATAAAAAAAAAACTATGAATTCTTTAATACCGGTGTACACGGCCAAACAATAAGAAGTGGTCGGCAATAAAGACAAGAAGATTTTGTTACTTTTTTAAATTAAATAAAGTTACAAATGTAATATAGGTTATTAATGTATAATGAGTATGACCTCCTCTTGCCAAAATCACAGCTTGAATCCTTCTGCGCATACTTTCCACGATGTTTTTAATAACGTTTTGAGGAATACGTTCCCACTCTTCTGCAATGACTCTTTTTAGCTTGAAGACGACTATTGCAGCTTACCAATGCATCTGACTATTATTGCGTGTTTATTTAAGATTACCACTAAGAATACCACCATCCCATGTCATCCCATGGGTGTCGTTGAATACGACTATTGCAGCTTACCAATGCATCCGACTATTATTGCATATGTATTTAAAATTACCACTAAGAATACCACCATTCCTACATAATAAAAACCAGGAATCTTTTCCCAAATTGACATTATAGTATAAAATCCAAGGGTTTCAGAATTTCCAAGACTTCATTTGACCTCTAAAACTAGTATGAGTTTAGCTCTTTGTACCTCTCTCACATAAACAGTAATCGACCGGGACAAGCTTTGAAGCACCGAAGTCACTTGCAGTTGTATTTTACGACGTGTGTCCGGGGCTACTCGCCGGAGTCACGTTGTGAACAAATCAAACTATGTTGGAACGGACGCAGTATTTGAAATTCTTGTTATCATTCCAGGATGATGTTCTGTTTTTTCTTTGTATTTTTGGTACGGTATTCTAGCTATGGTATGGACATTAGCACACTCTGATCCGTTGCCAATCTAAGTTTCGGTAGTGTTCCTACCCCTTACTCGGAACATAACTACGCTTACGCATAGTGTCAAAGCGTGTAAAATAGGTACGATTGTAGTATCAGTACGAAGTACTGTACTGTCATCTGGCTTGGTCCGGGTGAGGCTTTTACATTGAACTCCCAAAGTGTGTAGGTATAAAAGAAAAGAATAAACACTAGTGTATAAAAGAGATGCTTTATAAACAGCTTTAACGTCAATGTTTCGATTTTTGATGATTGTATTAAGTTTCACTGTTTCTAATCTTCAGCAACTTTTGTAGTGTCATACTGATTAAGCTATTTAATTGAAATCGTCTGAATATTATTCCTTATATATTCACTTTCCTAATAGCTAGAGATATTGTGATTGGGGATAATGATTGATTAACAGCAACGATTAAGATATCTGATGATGTGAATATTCATGACTGATATGTCGAGTAAGAAATTGAAATCATCATAATTAACCCATTACTTTCCCACTGCTGGGCATGAGTATTTTTCTCATGGTGCGATAGGTTAGGCCTTAGTCCATCACGCTGGCCTAGTGCGGGTTGGCAAACTACATACACCATTGAGAGCATTTTTTTAGCAACCTCGGTTGCTCATATATCCTCACGATGTTTACCTTCACCGTTAACGCCTTCATGAATCTGAAAATTTCATCTAAAAAAAATCATTTCAAAATCTGCGGGCCGGGATCGAACTCAGCCCCTCCTGTATGGAAGGCAAGCGTACAAGCACTAGGCTATCACGACTAAAAAAATTAATTAGTCAAATATTTAATAGAATTATTGTTTTTTTACTGCAAGCAATCTCCAAATGCTGATTTCAAAGTCATCTACCATTTTTTTTCTTCAGTTGGTCTACATTTTAGAAATCTATTTTTGATAAAGTAGTAATTAGCTTTCGCATCTAAGTTTTCGATATCCAAATTAACATTTAAAGTCAAGCAAACTACGCGGTTCCACAATGACTATAAATTTCATGTTTTCCTGTCTAGGTTATTTTAGAAATCTTCTTTTGGCTATAGGCCCATATAAATATAAAATTATACTTTGTATCGATAGCACATTTGTATATCGATATCACGCTTTAAAGTGTGAGAAATAATTATTCAATTTAAAACGCCGTAATAAATGTAAGACTGCAACAAATCATGGACGATATTAAAACTAAATAAGAATTTTTATAGTGTTTGATTCTGATTTATGATTGTTATTGATATTCAATTGATTGTAACACTCGTTACTGTATGTACCTAAATTGGTTTATGGTTGTTTAATTGATGTATTATGTATGCGTTCGAATATGATGTATCGTGACCTCTTTTGCTCGCGTTTTCTCGGTACCAATTTGTGGTACATGTTTGCCGATGAGAAGATTAATGCGTAAATGTTAAATTCTTGCACTGGCCTGAGTATTTTTCATATTAAAAGTGATTTAAAAGCTTTAGTAGATGTTTAACTAGTATATTGACATGGTAGTTTAATTTTCAACTTTTATCACAGTTATGGCTTTTTGATATTTCTTTTTCATGTTTTTATGAATAGCGTATTTTATAAACAAATGTTGTGTCCCTGAAATAAATAAACCTTATTCATATCTAAATTGTTGAAGCTTCGTTGAAGCTCCGTTTATAACAAAAACCCGACCTAGACCATTGAGTAAGCAGAATTGAAACGCCGTCCTTGGCGAGGTCGATAGTCCTAACCGGCCGAATGCATTTGGCCCAACACCCCATACACTTGTGCGTAAAGCCAGACTTTCACATTCGGTCGGTTAGCTGTGTTCAGTGTCCGCTCCATTTGATGCGGTGTCGTCGCTTGCGCGTCCGGCGACACACATAGCGGACATATCGCACGCCAACTGGACCAAGTGAGTAAAAACATACGGATAGAGTTAGTACTGTTCGCAGAAATAGACGCGCTACTCAATTAATTTTCAATTGGCATGTTTGTAATTTTCCTACTTTGCGATTTAGTAACTAAAGTTAAATAGTTGAGTAGTTTAGAAACAAAGGTGACTGAATTGGGCGATGATAAGTATGTACAAATAAAATAAAAACAAATCTAAGACAGATCATTTTTTTATCACTAAAGATAGCGAAATTGTTTTGGAGTTATCTAAATACTATTTTTACGAGTCAGTGACTTTTTAATAGTAAGTTTATTGAAATATAGGTCAAAGGCTTTTTGAGGATATTTTTACTTTATTAACCGAGAATTCAACAGGACTGATTAGATTTGAAGTATGTAAATTGTTTTTCTATCGGTACTAAGCGTTCCGGATCCTAAGCAATAAAACTAAATGGATAATTGCCACTTATTTTTATAACTATAGAGCTTCAACCATTCATAGAACTTTTGCAATTTAAGCAGTACTGTGATATGATTTCTGATAGTTATTTAAAATGTTACGTATAATTTTTCACTCACAATGTCGTGAACCTATGTATGGCCAGCCAGATATGTTCTTTTTAATTCTTTTATTTCTAGCTTTATTGTTGGCTTTTATTACGAAAAGCATAACTCGTTCCTAAATTTATGTTTATTTTCGTTGTAATGTTATTCACGAATTTATATACTTCAGTCAGTCCTTGCAATTCTTACAAGTCTTTTAAACTCCAGGAAAAGTGCATTTTATTTTCTTATTTCGTATCGACCTTTTGACTTTGAACTATCAAGTTCAAAGTTTAAACTATCAAGTTATTTACCCGAAGTTTTATTGTTTATTTATTATTCGTAGCAAAGGAGACGCACTGATAACCAGCGTTGACCACCACTTCATCTATCTATCTATTTACTTTGTTTTACAATAATTAATACTATATATGATTGTAAAGCGAAGAAAATAAAGTTAACAGTTATTACTAATTAATAGTTTATACAAATAAATAAAATTAAAGTGTCTGTTTGTAATGTCAAAATAACAGCTTTTTTAATAAATGTATATAAAAAAGTATATACGGTACTTATAACAAAATACCATGTATATATTTTTAAATTGTTTTTATTTAAAAACGTTGCCCCTCTCTAGGATTTCTCCTGTGTCGTGGGTGCGTTTACAAACACAAATTCCACACACAATACACCCAGACCCAAACAACTACCTGCAGATCGTACACATATTTGTTCCGTGCGGGAATCGAACTCACGATCCGGAGTGCAGCAGCCGACTATATCAGCCACTGCTCTAACCGTGCCGTCGTTTGTCTTCTGTTTGTACCGGCTAATCTCCGAAACGGCGGGACTGATTTTGACGGGACTTTCACTAGCAGATAGCTAATATATATATATATTTCGTATGGTTAGTGGCCACCCTTGTGTCAGAGTTGTTCAAGCCGCCCAAAGGCCTCCGACTTGGCTTAACGACTGCTGTCTAATGACAACAACCGGGACCGATGATTTAACGTGCCCTCCGAAGCACGGAGACGCTCAGTTGAAATACCACTATGCGGTCACCCATCCATAGACTGACCGCGCCAGCTATGAGCGCCTTGAATATAGCAGATGTTTAATGACTATGCAATATACAGATAGCTAATGTAACTTAGGCTACTTTTATTTCACAAACAGATTTTAGGTACCGCGCAAAAGTTTATAATCCATGAAATCCAATACTTATAGATACTAGTACTAATTATATGTAAATAAACCGATTTTTTTCAAATTAAACGGCGGGTGAAACCGCGGGAGACAGCTAGTACATAATATTTTGTTTAAATGAAAAGGTAGTGGAGTAGCCGTCGAAGATGGCTTAGAAGAAGATAATAGGAGAGAATAGTAGAAAAATTAATAAACTATCCAGACGCTAGAAATTGACATAACTAATAATTTATAACTACACCCAGTATAAAATAATCAGATAAGTGCCTTGTGTAAAAAAATTGAAATGAAAAATTGTAGAACCTAATACAAAGCAAGCCGCACATGAACCTTTCAGCCGTCTCTCATTTTCAGTCCCAACAATTTCTACCGATACAAAAATGAAACCAAACAATAGAATCTTAGCCCGGATAGCAGTGAACGATAAGATATAATCGTGTGTAATGAGGTTGTATCAGCTGCAACCACAGAATTGCATCCATAACATGGAATATACTTAACTCGGTACGTCGTAGTTGTTAGGGCTACTACTGGATGCGTAAATAAGGGTGAAATTAATTTGAATGTTAATAGTCTCGATTCTGAAGGATTCGATACTTTCCGCCCTTTTGATCTAGAAGACGCACAATATACATAGGCTGCACTAAAAGTATCGGGAATGGAATATTTCCACTGTTCCTGTCATATTAAAATCTTTTTAATTGAAAACTCCTTGGTTTTACAAATCGAATACCATTTATTTATTTTAAAAAAGATTCACGGTCTTGTCACAAGGTTTTGTCAAACTTGTTTAGTCGTTGAGAAAATGCAATTGACTCGAGAAAATTCAAGAGCGATGATTTATTATGACTTTCGAAGTGGTTTAACACAAAAATAGTGTGTTGACCGGATGATTTCTGCATTTAGTGATGAAGCCCCATCCAAAACCACAATTTATCGCTGGTTTGCTGAATTTCAACGTGGACGTGTCAAGCTCAGTGATGATTCTCGTCAAGGTCGTCCAAAAACTGCAGTCACCCAAGAAAACGTTGATGCTGTGCGTAAGCTGATTGAGGAAGATCGACATGTGACATACCGCGAAATTCAGGCAACTTTAGACATTGGCATGAGTCAAATACAAATAATCTTGCATGAACAATTAGGTGTAAAAAAGTTGTTTTCCCGATGGATACCGCATCGGCTATGTGAAGAGCAAAAAGCGGCTCGCGTTACTTGGTGCGTCAGAACTCTCGAAAGATTCCACGCAGGATCCTCAAATGCTGTATACAACATCGTATCAGGTGACGAATCCTGGATATATGCGTACGAACCCGAAACACAAAACCAGTCACGAGTTTGGGTGTTCGAAAATGAGTTAAAGGCAACAAAAATTGTTCGTTCACGGAGTGTTGCAAAAAAAATGGTGGCCACGTTTGTCTCCAAAACCGGCCATGTTACGACTATTCCTCTTGAGGGACAAAGAACGGTTAATGCAGAATGGTATGCTAGCATTTGTTTGACACAGGTCGTTTCTGAACTCCGTAGAGAGAACTGCAACCGCCGCATCATCCTCCATCACGACAATGCGAGTTCTCACACCGCGCACAGAACAAAAGAGTTTTTAGAGCAAGAAAACTTAGAATTATTAGACCATCCGCCGTACAGCCCCGACCTAAGCCCTAATGATTTCTATACTTTCCCTAAAATAAAGAATAAATTGCGTGGACAGAGATTTTCATCACCTAAAGAAGCTGTGGACGCCTACAAAACGGCCATTTTGGAGACCCCAACTTCCGAATGGAATGGTTGCTTCAATTATTGGTTCCATCGTATGGAAAAATGTGTCAAATTTCGCGGAGAATACTTCGAAAAGCAATAAATACATTTTTACATAGTAATGTTGTGTCACTTCCTTGATTCCCGAAATTTTCAGTGCCGCCCTCGTACATGCAATACCATCAATGATAAGTATACAGTTATCTTTTCATATCGTCAATAATTATCTGTATGAATGAAAACGTACTAAGTTTGTAATAATAAATAGGCAGATGCCAATGCACAATGTAACTTCCTCTTTAAACTCATCGCAGTTATATGGTACTGGTGGTTAGTAATAATGTTTTCACATTCATTATAGTTATTTTAAATGACTGAATGATTTTAAATGATTATTGATCGCTTGGAAAACTTCGTTAATGATTAACTTTTCCCATAGATTAACGTAAGAAGACCATTATTGTCAATAAGAAAAAATAAATTTGTTCGAAAATCCTGTGTCTGCAGTTCAGCAGCTTTATTAGCAATTTGTAATTCTTCCATCATCCTTCCATCCTTCCTTCCATTCATCATCCTGTAGATCAACAACATATTTGTCATATTTAAGTCGTTCAAAAATTGTTTTATCATTTTCCAGAACAAACTGTCTGTTTTACGTTGTTTGACTAAATTTTGGATCGATCAGATTTCGGAAATTGCAGACAAGAGTAGAAGTGCGAAAAAAAGATTTGTTGCGCTCGTGTACGAAATAAAAACATATTTAACGGGTAACAGAGCGTCTGGTTCGCCCAATCAGATATATGTTTACCTACGTTGTTTGAATTTGACGGCACAGCAACTCCGATAAATCTACTAATTCTGCATTTTCCAATCTCTGAAAACATGCAAAGAGATTAACTTATAGATAAAACAGATCATTGTTCCAAGTAATTAATAATCAATACGTTGAATCATCTGAAAGCAAGTGAATTGATATCAAAACATATTTGAAGTGACTTAGGTCAAGACCATTCAAGATTTTGATACGGAGATATGAACAAATACCGACACAGTGAATGATTGTAAAAGTTATGAGTAAAGATAATGACTAAAGACTTTCAAAAATAACCATTTAATGGTTGCTTTTGAAATTACAGTAATTGATAAGTAAGTATATTATAAATGACGATGTCAGTCAAATAAGTTTCTTTATTAATCCAAATGTATGTCTAGCAGTTACAGTTATAATATAAGTGATATATTCCTTTATTAATCATATTCTACAAAGACTTTAGTTAGATTAGGATTATACAGTGCCATGCGCGGGCTGCCGAGAGGCGGCTCCTGGTCGATCGGATCGGGAAAATTCTCTCTCTGCCGGCAATAGTGTCCGCTATGCTGGTAGAGCATGACAATTTTAGTGCATCGAGATATTCCTGGAGACAGTGGCCTCTTTACAATCCCTTCCGCTCCGCTAGAGGAGGTGACCGCCTTACAGGCACGCTCTTCGATATGTGCCTAAAGACGTGGCACAATAGGCTGCTCTAAATGGAGATTTTTCGAGTTCCTGGAGCCCAAATTTCAATTATTTCATCACTTACAATGTTGTTGCATACAGATACGGGATATAGGAGGAAGTAGGTACATGATCTACTTCTTCGGGTGACAAATAAAATAAATAAAAAAGATTAAGGAGAATGTTAGAGAACGTAGCCGTCAGCTACCATAATTAATTGTTGATACATATGTGGGTTATAATAAAATATTTATACTAGCATTGGCTAAAGTTGTTTATGTATGATAATATGTGAGGCTTCACGGGTGTTCGCTATAGAAGAAACGGTGAATAGATAACGGGCGGACCATTTTACGCAATCAAAAATAAGATATAAAAAAATCTGCGTATATTCAATCTTGATGCACATGATATTCCCAACAAAACTGCATCCTAATGGCCAGCCCTAGGCCTGCGTCACGTCGCCGCGTCCAACGTCCGTTTCTACACGTCCTGCCTAACACGTAATGGCTTGTGAAAGCCGTGTGAACCCCACATGTGACCCATTGTACCCCACGTACGATCACCTCAATTATCTACAAGAACTACTACTAATTACTGCACGGCATAGTTTAGAGTACCAGTAGTTTCCTTCCCGCTAATTATGGCAAATTGCCTGATGTCGCAGTGATCGATTAGATTTTTTAACATCAAATGAGATAGTTATAGTACAGTTTCCATCGGATATAGGCAAGTTAATAGGTGATTTTTATTGAGGTGTAAATTGACTTCCACTAAATGAGACCTAATCAGACCGTTTGCCTGTTTAAATATTTTTCTTTAAAAATCAACTCTGACAAATAGACGGACTAAAAGAGGAACTTTGACTTTGTTAGATCGTAGATTGTCTTAAAATTGTGAAAAAAGAATATTTTGCATCCTCTGCGACTTAATTTTGTCATGAGATAAAATTATTTATTTTGCGAAATAGGAAAATGAGAATTTATAATGAGACAGGTTGATTTTTATCGTGACGGTGCAAAGCTAGTTTCACTTCAGTCCAGTTCCAGTCAGTGTCATGATACCATCTTACGGCCGAAATGAATAATCAATCTAATCCGAAATCTTTGGATTTGGAATTGAAAATTTGTCTATTTTTTGTGTTAAATGAAACAGATCAAGTTCAAAACCTTAACTATAAAGATTCTGGATTAGATTATTCAAAACGTTTTCTTACGGCCGAAATAAATAATGAATTTTGAATACGAAATTTGAAAACGTTTTGAATAATCTTCATGGAGTAAAGAATTTATAATTTAGTGTTATTAATATATCACTGCGGTTCTCTTTAGTTAACTTAATACGGAATTAGCTTGGTGGTGTGCCTTAAGCTTTCTTCTCAGGCCAGATTTCTCTATGAGGTTACTAGTTACAGGCTAGAAATGAACAGGACCTGCATTTAGACGTACTGCACTTTTCATGAATAAAAGATTAGAGAGTACCGAACAATAAGAGGGAGGCGCGTGATCGGAATGATGGAAGTGTAACGGTCCCAATTGGCCTATCCGTGGATTCTGATGAATATGCAGATCTTATGGGTAGGATGTCGCCTCGTCGTGGAATGCTAACGGTCGGTATACTTCGACAATGAATCTTGTCACATAGGTTTTACTATCGAAAGTAATATGAAGCCGGTTTTTGAAGATGTCCGCACGCGCTATTCGAGACGAGCGCATAAACGTGAACACGTGAGGTGGAATTTATGTGCCTCCATATTCCTGGATGCTTGATGTGAAATAAGTTTATATGGTTTGGAGGATACATCCTGGCAATAAGTTTCTTTTTTTAAACTTTGCCCCACACTAGGATTTCTCATTTGTCGTGGGTGCGTCTACAGACATGAATTCTACCTGCAGATTATACAAATATTTGTTCGTTGCGGCAATCGAACCCAGAGCGCAGCAGCCGACTGTATCAGCCACTAGACCGTACAAATATTTTTGCCCATGCACAAATATACCGCTGTACAGGAATGGCTCGAGGACTATAATCCAACTGACTAATATTGAACTCGTGACCCTTCGATCGAGTACTACCTTTGCCCCGACGTGGGGCTATTGTCTTGATTCGGAGTAGACAAGAGAGAGAGAGAGAGAGACCCATAAATACGTCACGACTAATATAAAGCTATATCCCTAGTATGAGCTGGTCTCGCACTGTATAGGATTTTCGTATAATGATTAGTCATGTCAAGTACACTGGACGAGTATAGCTCAATATGTAGCCGTCTGTCTGTGTATGAGTTTACTATTCTTGATTAACTTAGGTGTAAAAGGTATACTTATAAATAAAATAATATATTAATAAAAATACTTTTAGTAAAATATGAGCAAATGATCGGTAAGTATAAAATCTTACTATTATTATAAATGTGAGTATTTCTGGAGCATATAAATATAAATTTTCTGGAGCAGGGATGTAAGGGAGCAAGGGATGTAAGGGAGCAAAAATCCATCTCAGTGCTCCAAGTCAACCTCACCTGCCCGCGGTACATCCTGCTGAACAACGAACGAGGCACTGACGACCGACTAATGGCGGTATATCCATCCAAAAACCTGCGTAGCAATTAAATTCCACAGACTGGTGACGGGCAGCAGCGTCACCAGTGCGACTAGCTGCGCCCTGCGATCGCCAACACGCCTGCCCAGCGTGGCGATTATGGGCATACCCTTCAAATGACAGTACATAGCAGAAAACGGCCCCTAGTTCCCGGCCGCCCTGCTATCCCTGATCACGGTGGCGGTTATGGTAACGGCAGGGTAGGGGGTGCGAAGAATCCCCGGGTTACGGACAGCCGCCAACACCAACTGACCTTGGCAACGTACAACGGACGCACGCTACGACTCGACGAGCACCTGGCGCAGCTCGAAGAAGAACTCGGAAGGATAAGGTGGGATATTCTGGGGTTGTGTGAAGTCCGAAGAGAGGGAGAGGACACCGTCACCCTAGACTCAGGCCACCTTATGTACTTCCGAGAGGGAGACCAGCTATCCCAAGGTGGCGTAGGGTTCCTGGTAAACAAAGCTCTTTCTGACAACGTTGTAGAAATCTCCAGTGTGTCGAACAGGGTAGCGTACCTCGTAATCAAGCTCACCAAGAGGTACAGCCTCAAGGTTGTGCAGGTTTACGCACCGACTTCGACATACTCGGATGAGGAAGTGGAAAATATGTATGATGAGATACATAAGGCCTTACATTTTACCACAAAGGCCCACTACAACGTTGTCATGGGAGACTTTAACGCTAAAGTGGGAGTACAGAATTGCAGCGAGTCGGTACTAGGATCCCACGGTTTTGGCAGCAGGAATCATAGGGGGCAAATGCTTGTCAACTTCCTGGAGAAAGAGGGGCTTTTCCTGATGAATTCGTTCTTTAAGAAACAGCCCCAAAGGAAGTGGACATGGCAAAGCCCCGACACTATGACCAAAAATGAGATCGACTTCATCATAACGGACAAGAAGCATATATTCAGAGATGTCTCCGCGATCAACCGATTTAACACTGGAAGTGATCACCGACTGGTTCGAGGCACTCTGAATATCGATTATAAGCTTGAACGTGCCCGTTTGATGAAGTCCAGGCTCCGACCTAACTTGCTCCAAACCGTGATGGGATCTGAAACATTCCAGTCAAAACTGGAAGACCGATTCGCTGCCGTGGAAACCACAGAAGACGTTGACCAGACCCTCGAGAATGTGGTAGGAATCCTCAGGGAGGAAGGTACGAGATTTTGCAGAATGCAGCGTAAAGGCAAGAAGTCGAAAGTTTCGGAGGAGACTATAAAGCTTATGAAGGAACGACGTGAAAACCCACCAGTCACTTCGTCAGAATACCGGGCACTCAATACAAAAATAAATAAACTGGTACGACGTGACCTCAGGCGCTCCAACACTCTTTCTATAGAAAGGGCGATTGAGCAGAACCGGGGGTCGAAAGTGTTCGTCCAGAGTCTTGGGAGAAGCCACCTGACGAAGTTGACTACAACAGGAGGGGACGTCGTTGTTTCAAGGCCGGAGGTCCTTTTGGAAGTTGAAGACTTCTACAGCCAGCTATACGCTTCGCATGCTTCTCAACCTGACCCCGAAAATGAGGATTCCAGGGCCACATTGATCCGCCACTCCACTGAGGACCTGCCAGAGATCAGCCTAGACGAAATTGTGCTGGCTCTTAAACAGCTTAAAAATGGAAAAGCCCCTGGGGAGGACGGAGTTACAACGGAGCTCCTAAAAGCTGGTGGTAAACCTGTACTAAAGGAGCTCCTGAAAGTTTTCAACTCTGTTCTCTTTAATGGGAGAACTCCAGAGGCGTGGAGTAGGAGCATCGTCGTTTTGTTCTTCAAAAAGGGTGACAAGACCCTTTTGAAGAACTATCGACCTATTTCGCTCCTAAGCCACGTCTACAAGCTGTTTTCAAGAGTCATCACAAATCGTCTTGCGCGACGACTCGACGAATTTCAACCCCCGGAACAGGCCGGGTTTCGAGGAGGGTATGGCACCATAGACCACATTCACACAGTGCGGCAGATTATACAGAAGTCTGAAGAGTATAATCAGCCCCTGTGCTTAGCGTTTGTGGACTATGAGAAGGCCTTTGACTCGATCGAAACCTGGTCCATTCTGGAATCCCTGCAACGATGCCAAGTCGATTGGCGATATATCCAAGTGTTGAGATGTCTGTACGATACCGCCACTATGGCCGTCCAAGTACAGAACCAGCTGTCTGAGCATATCCCCCTGCATCGAGGTGTGATACAAGGGGACGTTATTTCCCCCAAATTGTTCTCAAATGCATTGGAGGATATGTTTAAGACGCTGGACTGGAAAGGACGTGGCATAAACATAAATGGCGAGTACATCTCACACTTGAGATTTGCAGACGACATCGTCATAATGGCCGAATCGTTGCAGGATCTAAACCAAATGCTGAACAGTCTAGCTGATTCTTCTCAACGCATCGGTCTCCGGATGAACTTGGATAAAACCAAGGTCATGTTTAACCAACATGTGGTTCCGGAGCCGATTGCGGTACACGACAACACTCTCGAAGTTGTTCAGGAATATGTTTACCTCGGGCAAACCCTGCAGTTGGGTAGAAACAGCTTTGAGAGGGAGGCCAATAGAAGAATACAGCTGGGCTGGGCGGCATTTGGGAAATTACGTCGAGTATTCTCGTCATCTATTCCACAGAGCCTAAAGACTAAAGTCTTCAACCAGTGCGTTCTACCCGTCATAACATACGGTGCCGAGACGTGGACACTCACGGTAGGGCTGGTCCACAAGTTTAAAGTCGCTCAGCGAGCAATGGAGAGGGCTATGCTCGGAGTCTCTCTGAAGGATAAAATCAGAAATGAAGTGATCCGACAGAGAACCAATGTTATCGACATAGCCCATAGGATTAGTAAGCTGAAGTGGCAGTGGGCTGGCCATATTAGTCGTAGAACTGACAACCGTTGGGGAAAACGTGTTCTTGAGTGGAGACCGCGTCTTGGTAAACGTAGTGTAGGACGCCCTCAAGCTCGGTGGAGTGATGACCTGCGCAAGGTGGCTGGCAGTAGCTGGATGAGAGTAGCCGAGGATCGCGATCAGTGGCATGCACTTGAAGAGGCCTATGTCCAGCAGTGGACTGCGATAGGCTGATGATGATGATGAGTATTTCTGATTGTTTGAGGCTCCATCACACTCAAACAAATTCTAATAAAATTCGCAGAGGTCATGGTGGGGGGTCCGGCGTCGCGGGCGCGCATATTGGGAAGTCTCCGTGATCATACCTATCTTCCGCGGCTGCCTATCTTCCAGCTAATTCCATAGTTTTATTTTGGCGACACCCACGGGAAGAGACGGGTTGGTGCTATTCTTTGCCGGCACCACACGGTTTCATTAGTAGCTACCTCTCCGATATCAAATCATTTGTAATGATGTATTGAAAAAATAAACTATATTATAGAGACTATATTGCTGTGTGGTGCCGGCTCAGAATGCCACCACCCCATCTCCTCCCATGGGTGTCGTAAAAGTCGACTAAGGGATTAGCCAGAGGATGGGCAGCAGCGTCCTTCGAGTACATTAGCAGCTCAACTGCGATCGCCAACCCGTCTGCCAAGCGTGGCGATTATGGCAAAACCCCCCAATGAGCCCACAACACATCCATATCGGTCGTTGTGGATCTTTGGGGGAGGCCTGTGTCCAGCAGTGGACTTCATTCGGCCGAAATGATAGAGACAGCACATCGAGAGCGGCACCGTCACTAAAGTGTGAATTGACACTAAATGTTCATGTGTTGAGTCAGCTTTCCCTTCTGTCGAGATGTTATCAACGTATTCACACTAGCCGTACGTGCGGTTCCACTCGTCGTTTAAAGCTATCCATTCTGTTATCTCCACGGCTAATGGGGTGGGTTTAATTACGATGGCTGAATATGATATTATAGAAATCCAGACTTGATTTCATATTCATATTCTTCGCTAAGATCTGTCACTTTATTTATTGCTGGACTATTGTGAGATTAATCAATGGTTTCTTTTTTGGCTTAGGCGAATTGAATGTATATCGTTTTTTTAGAGTGAGCTTTGTGTCATATTTATATGATGTATATCTATTTAGTCATTTAAATGTAGTAATTATAAGTACATTTTTGCTTCGATGACTAGAGGTTCTTGGTGTTACGATGCTATATGAACCGATGTTTGTAAAGTGTATGATAATCAATTCTTATGCATAAACTCAACAGTTATTTTCGTCTTGCAAGGAATTTCAAATTCGTTCATGTAGTTGCGTTAATACAGAGACCGGCAAACATCTTCAGCAAAAAGCAACGTAGTGGGGAAATTAAATGTGGTTTTTTCTTGTAAAAAGGTTTGTGTCAGTTGTGTACCTGTCTATTTAGTCATTTAGTTGTAGAGGGGGACGTTCGAAGAGTATAAATACATATGTATGTTAATACATATTATATACAAATATCGCCCAAGCGCAGTCAAACTTTTCAAGATGTTTGCCGATGTCTGAACTAAAAAGCTTGGTGGATCGTCGGCTCGGGCCTTAACAATATTATTCAGTTTTATTATAATATTATTCATTTAGTATCATCTTTCTTATTATGACGGATGTATAAATATTTTACATTTACCACCTGCAGCGTAATTTTTAACATGCAAAATCTGACAAATGGATATTTCTATGTAGGAAGAGACGGGAAGTTATTTTTAAAACTATCTAAATGATGTGCTTTTGTGAACATTTTGGATTTAGTTTAACCATTTACTGTCGGTTCTCTTTCGCGAGGACTTGAGGTAGATCAAAACGAAGAAAATGTTTAGGTTTGCCTAAGGCATATTTACACAATGCGGACTTTGTGGAGCGCCACAAAGTCTCTACGCTATGTAATCCGTTTAAAAGTGTTTTATTATAATGAGTAATAATCGCGGAATCCTAAGACTTTACTATTTAAACTCTACTGCTTAGCGGCAAATACCTGGCACTATATGGGTGGTACCTACCTTTTTTTTATTGTTGTCCAGTGGAAATTCTACATGGAACTTCCTCCACCCCGGGGAAGGGCGAAGGGGTATGCCGGACTCCAACCGGTTAAAACCACTGAAGAGGTCATCTTCGGCACCGAAGGGGGCTCCAGGTCCTCGTAAGACAAACTCCTTTAGGCAGTAGCACCAATGGGCAGCGCTAGCAGTTAGTGAGGGGATAACTGTAAAGCGGTCACCCCTCTAGCAGAGGGCAAGCGGCTGTAAAAAGGCCGACCCTCGCCCCCCAGGCGCCTCTCGGGGTGGATTGTAAAGGATCCCCCCCCAAGTCTCGCTGTGCGCTATGCTGCGCACACGGCGACACGTGACCACGTGCGCGCCATCGTCTTCCCGGGGGGCACTCGGTATGAGTACGCAGACTCCCCAATCTGCGCGCCCGTGACCCCTGAAAGGGGGCCTACCTAGCCGGCCTCTTGCAATAAAATACCTCATCATTTCGGCCGAATGAAATCCACTGCTGGACACAGGCCTCCCCCAAAGATCACCACAACGACCGATATGGTGTGTTGTGTGCTCATCGGGGGGTCTTGCCATAATCGCCACGCTTGGCAGACGGGTTGGCGATCGCAGTTGAGTTGTTAATGTACTCGAAGGACGCTGCTGCCCATCCTCCGGTTAATCCCCTAGTCGACTTTTACGACACCCACGGGATGAAATGGGGTGGTGGCATTCTGAGCCGGCACCACACGGCATAAAAATATTTTAAAAATAAAATACCTACTACCAGTAAATCCATAGATTTATCCGTTATTCAAATACTTAATGGAAAGCAAGCATTAATTCAGCTTATCTGTACAGCATCGTAATTAGTTCATCATTCATCATTTCGGCCGAATGAAGTCCACTGCTGGACACAGGCCTCACCCAAAGATCACCACAACAACCGATATAGGTGTGTTGTGGCTGTAGGCTCATTGGGGGGTTTTGCCATAATCGCCACGCTTGGCAGACGGGTTGGCGATCGCAGTTAACTCAACTGTACTCGCAGGATGCTGCTGCCCATCCTCCGGCTAATCCCTTAGTCGACTTTTACGACACCCACGGGAGGAGATGGAGTGGTGGTATTCTGAGCCGGCACCACACGGCCGTAATTAGTTAATTCAATGCAAAGCTCACAACTTGTAGATTTAATGTTAGTTGACTAGTTGTACTGAAACTCCCATCAAAGTTACATTGTAAGGGTATGTAATGGTGAATGATGATCAATTGGAACGTATTTATTGATCATTGAACCAGATAGCTTTTGTTTATGTGAATGCTATAGAAGTGACAACTTAGTCGTCCATTTGTATTATGTTTAGTAAGTTTTACTAGTGGTTAATCTCTTCATACAAGAGTACACTAGGATATAGATAGTAGATCTTCGTGGAAGACTACTCACATGCATCCAGTACCCAAAACGGGTGATAGATCAGACCCATTGAATTACAGGCCTATCAAAGGTGTTGGATCGGTTGATCACAAACAACTTTTGGGATACCAAGAGGATCACGACCGGATAAGCAACCGCCAATATTTCTTTTGTCATAATCGGTCAGCTGGTGACCTTCTAGTGTATCTCAATCACGATTGGGCTCTTACCATTTAGAACCGTTGTCGATGGTATTTGCTCCGATAACTTAGACATTAACACTGCCGTCCCACAAGGCTCCGCGCTGTCTCCAACATTATTATTACTGCATGTCAACAATATGCTGTCTATCGACGAAATTCATTGATAACGGACGACAGGACTAGAGACACTTATTACATGGGCCGTGTTAGCGTCCCTGGTCCCGTAAAGGAGGAAAGCCACAGAAAACTTGTGCCGGAAATCGAGAGGGAAACCGATTGGGTATGACAAAATTTAGTCCACTTAAATAACGCCAAGACACAAGTCGGCGCGATCACCCATTTGCTGTAGCTTCACAATTCCAGAACCTCTAAGTCTGAGAAGAAACTTTGCCTCCAGGTGTGTGTTCTACCGCTTGTGCACTGTCCAGTGTTCTAACGAATTGTTCGATATGATGCCAATGCCTAGTTTCAGTATGCAGTTATTTTCGATATTATATGAGGTAGTTAACATAATTTATGTTATTAGGCTTATTAGGCTTCACCGCATTTCGCTCTCTAGCATCTATTTATAACTACGATTAACTTTGTTTACATAGCAGTCCTAACTGTCTATTTCTTAATTTTGTTCTACTTATCACATACAAGTAGAACAAGTTAATAAAGAGTCAGTTGTGACATTTGCCTCTCTAAAACATTAAATTCTTGCAGATTACTATCTGATGCTTGAAATGTAAAGGAGGATAAGCGATAAGCTTGTGTTCAAATGTCGTTGGAATTAACTTAATTATTGAGCGTCGAATGTTTAAACTCAATTAAACAATCTTATCGCTTATATATTAAATGCACCGGCCCTTAGTTCCCGGCAGTCCAGCTATTCCTGGACATGGTAGCGGCCACGGTACCGGCGGGGCAGGGGGCGCTAAGAATCTCTGGAAGGGATCCAGCTACCACCCCAAACGAAAACTGGCCCTGGTTTATAACACACGCACACTGAGGGCAGACGAAAAGATCGTTGATCAGGAAGAATCCAACTCGGCAGCGTTTGGGAAACTTCGCAACCTCTTTTCGTCAACAATATCGAAATGCCTCAAGACGAAAGTCTAATCAGTGTGTGTTACCAGTAATGACATATGGAACAAATACGTGGTCACTCACAATGGGCCTCATAACAAAGCTAAAGGTCACTCAGCGAGCTATGTAGAGAGCTATGCTTGGTATTTCTCTACGATATCGAATAGAAATGAGGAGATCCGTAGAAGAACTAAATTTGCCGACATAGCTGAAAGGATTAGTAAACTAAAGTGGCAATGGGTGGGGTGGTACATTGCTCGTAGAACTGATGGCTGTTGGGGCAAAAAGGTTCTCGAATGGAGACCGCGCACCAGAAAAGGCAGCGTGGGACGACCTCCAACAAGGTGGACAGACGATCTGGTGAATGTCGCTGGGAGTCGTTGGGTGATAGCGGCATGTGACAGCTCGTTGTAGAAATCTAAGGGGAGAACTTTTTTTTTATAAAAACGTTGCCCCACACTATGATTTCTCCTGTGTCGTGGGTGCGTTTACAGACATGAATTCCACATACAATACACCCAGACCCGGAACAACTACCTGCAGATCATACAAATATGTTTTCCGTGCGGGAATCGAACCCACGACCCGGAGCGCAGCAGTCGACTGTATCAGCCACTGCACCAACCGTGCCGTCTTTGTTCAGCAGTGGACGTCCTTTCGCTGATATGATGTATATTAGCTTTTACACCCTACTGCGTTAATCCAGCACCATCGGACCAGTACGTAAACATGTCACTGCAAAAAAAAACAATAATCGGTCATAGGACATTGCCATATTAATCACGTTTGACGCTTGCCAGTTACCTGCAGAATTCAATTAAAATAATTAATTTTCGCATACAAATATGTTCAGTTCCTTTGCGTATTTTAACTAGTACTTTCCAAATAATTAATTGAAACATTAGTTCCTAAATAAGTACCAATTGCTTGGCCGTCATTACCTAACGTCTTAGCACTTAGCAGGCAATTTTCTTCAGCCTTTACAAGCTGCGCACGAGCATGTAATTATATGGATCATTAACCATACGAGTAGGTTCCTGGGTATGCTTTTATGATTTTTTTCTGGTTAAAAAAGAAAAGTATTGTAATTTCAAATAATATGTTGACAGAATTTATAGACAAAACAGTGTATTTATATATATATTTGAAAATTTGAAATAAAAATTGTTATTACGTTACTCAAAAACTTTAAACGGACAATATAAGATGCAGTATATATTTCATAGTTCCATTTTTGGACTGTATTCATTTATGACTACTCTGTATATTTTCTGAGATCTTAAAATGGTCTATGGTTGAACCCCTATTTAAAAGGGGATAAGACGTAAATGGACTACTATAAACCAGTAATATTTGTCTCTATATTTTCAAAAACATTTGAGATAGCGATGCACTCTAGGCTTAACAGTTTTATAGATAAAAACAACATTAGATGAACAGAAAGGATTTCGTATAGAACACTACACATCTTTAGATACTTTTAAATAGATAAAGTCTGAACAGAATGTATCGACAAAAGAGTGCCTGTCTCGGCTCTATTTATGGATATGAGCTTTTGATTCGATTTTGTCAACTCTTATTAGAGAAATTATATGGAGTTCAAAGACGTATCACTGGTTAAAATTTAGTAGTAATTGACGTAAAATAGTGGTCCACTTTTATTGATTAACCAAGTCAAATAAATATTTCGGAGGTATTGTTTTTTAAATTAATTTATTTTAATTGTTAGAGTTTTTAATTGTATAACTGTCAGATTATGTAATAAGTTACAAAATGAATCACGGATCTTAGTGATCCCATTTTAACATTTGTTCTAACTAGAGGTCGAAATTAGACTGTAATTTATTGAAATTTTAAATCTGATTTCAAGTATTTGTAACAAATATTATTTCATAAATTGTAACTTTCGGCACTCCACCTCCATATGAACTTGAACTATGCCAAATCGCACACTCCGCGTGTGCACAATATGCTTAAAAGGGCTACAAAGCTTTTCTTTACGTATTAATATCATCATCATCATCATCATATCGGCCATTTATACGTCCACTGCTGAACAAAGGCCTCCCCCATAGATTTCACAACTGTGTCATCATTTTGGGGGGTATTTGCCAATACTCACCACGCTTGGCAGGCGGGTTGGTGAGCGCAGTATGGCTATCGGTTCACAAAAGGGACGCAACTGACCACCCCCCCCCCCTGGTTTAGATTCCCTTAGTCGCCTTTTACGACATCCACGGGAGGAGATGGAGTGGTGCTATATTCTTAATCCGGACACCACACGGAATTATTATTAATTATTAATATATAGATTAAAAAATAACCTATTATAAAACAAAGACTATGCTGACGGTAGGAATGTATGGTGTCAAATCTTTTTTGCACATGAGGCTTCTCTGGATACCAAGTTTATTGAGTATTGATGACGTGTGCAGTTTTTCCCATTGACAGCCAAACGATCTTGAGAACAAAGTTGATTCATCCAACACCGCTCAATAGGTTCTGAGAAGACAATGACAACAGATTTTCTCTACATCAAATTTCACATAGTTAACTGCAGAATTCATCCAAAGCTTACCATCTATGAGCCTATAATAAATATCATCGCTCAAGAAATTTCGAATCACAGCGACATTTCCAAAGCCTCAATTTGTACGTCATTACGAACCAATACACCGATAAGACAGATGTTCTGGCAACACGAACGTATAATTTATAACTCATAACTGGCCATAGTATGGCGGCAAGATATAAATAGAAGAAATCGAACGATAATCATCAAATTACATGTTCGCAAAGTGCGTTTAGGTTGTGATATTAGAAAAGAATCGGTCAAGCTCATATTAGCGCGCAAAAAATGTTTTTATGTTTTTACTCTTCAACATAGACCTTAGTTATTCTTTTTTAAGTTTATTGTACGTATAATGTTTTTATTTATTTATATATTATGCTTAATGTACAACAGTGTGCAAAGGCGGTCTAAATCCTTTTATAGCAATTCTTTCTTTTGGGTGAAACAGAGAAAACAAGTCTGATGCACCAACAAGATACGAGTGAGACTTTAGATGCGAAGACTACTCAGTATAGAAATATGTATATAAGCTTATATAAACAATACATTTATATATACTATATATACATAAATATATATACAACAAGGGAAAAAGAGATCCAGAGCCGAGATGAGTTTGCCGACGTCTTGTCGAGTAGATATTTACGTGCTTTAATTTTAAAATGGTATTCAAATCACTAACAATTTTGTATCAGAGTTGCCAACGCAGATGTTGTTCTTTTACATGCCCAAGAATTGGTAATTTTATGTTAATGTTTGATTCATAATTATACGTTTTTATATTTACAAGTACAGAAAAAACGAGCGACCCTTACAGTAGTTGCATATGATGTATAATATCTGATATCTCACCTAGGTAATTAGCTACATTAAAAACGATCGCAATTCAGTACAACAAAATGTATGAACGGCGCCAAAACTAACGCGGGTGCTGCCACAGATACGTAATAATTGGAATAAAAACTTTTTGTAATGCTATAAAAACGGAGCGACCCGCATATGCATTCCATCTCCTTGGCGATGTTAACTTCTTGGATTTGCCCTACATCGTAATGAAATTATAGCATTACTTTTCTGGAGAAAAGTGTTATAATTTGATTATACTTTTAAATCTTCCTCGGCTTCCTGTTACATACTTCCGTCCCTTTTCACGAAATCACTCTCACTGATTGCAGAAAAAGCGAGAGGAAAGATTAACATCTTCACATTCATCATCACTTCAGATTCACATCAATAAAAATATAGTTGGTTAGTTAACAAACGAAGGGTGTCAACCCGTTAGCGTACGTCAATATTAATAAATCAAAAAGCTCAATAAGTATGTAATATTAAATTCATTTCGATTTCTAAAATAATGCAAGTAATTATTTATAAATCCACTTCAAGGCGTAAGATATAGAAAGTGCTAATAACTAACAAGTTTTTGCGCACACGAGTGTAGTTGTTTGCAATATCTAGTAAGTATGAGAATATCTTTAAATAAATATGAATTATTAAAACCAATCCTTTTAAAGCAATTACAGCCATCCAAATATTTTAAGCAAACAATATATTTGCTAAATTCTGGTCCATCGTGAAAGTTATTTAGTTTGGTAAAGTCATGGCACTTAATATTTACTTAATCGAGTGAGTCTTTCTAGTGAATGCGAGGCAGTCAATATTTATGTTGCTCTAGTATAAATTGACTTGGCTAATGTAGGTTAGGGTGCCCTCTAGCTAGGCGACGATATACGCAAAGTGACTGGTAGCAGTTATTTGAAAAGAAACGAAGTACGAGCATACTTTGAGATGCCTCTCATCCAATTAAATTTAATTCTAATAGATTTTAGTTCTTTAATTGTAACTAGATGACGTCGTATGATCAGGCTGAATTACGCTTGGTTTAATTACATTGAAAAGTAGTAAGGTTTTAATGCTTCGTTAATTTGTTAGAAAAAAATCTACTAAATTTAGCTTTGTAGATAAATAAAAGTTAAGTGGTTGACTTACGGTTTTTAGAGACCGCACTTGTAAGTTTGGTCACCTATGGCCTGCAATGAACGAACACAGGCTTAATATGAGGATGTTAACGAGTATATAATATGAAGAGTATATTATACGAATGTGATTTACTTATTTATGCCTATGATTTGTTGTGCCGTTTATTACTAACTAGCTCTCAGCCCCGGCTTCGCTTGGGTAGGTACCTTAGGTGCCGAAGACAACCCCTTCGTCCTTCCCCGGGGCGGAGGAATTTCATGTAGAAATCCCACTGTGACCAATAAAAAATCAGAAAAATAAAGGTACATTCATACAACATATTTGACACGATACTTTCCCAAGTTTTTCTTTTCTCTTGTCGGCAAGAGCTATACTTCATGTAGAAATAAATAGCTTATGGCGTGGTGTCGTCCTCGTGGAGGGTCTATTCTTGCAGAAAAGATGAAACAAAGAGAAGTAACAACGTGAAAATCAATTTAAATTTAAAAATAGTGGCCGTATATATTATGCTGATTTATCTTTTACAAAGTTATGTTGCGCTCCTGTAATATGATCTGGTTAAAAATAAACCAGTGCATCCCTTTCTGCGACCTTCCGAAAAGGTTGAATAGGACCAAGGTCAGCATCTCTACTTATAGGAGGAGATACTGTGGCTTTTCGTCTCTCCCGGAGCCTCACGCTCGACCTGGCCTATGCCGTGCTAGTAGCTTTAAATATAACCGTAAATCATAATAATTATTTATCCAGATCACATAGCTCATCCCTCCTAGCAACGCCCTAACGCGAGGCCTTAGTCCCACTAGTGGCTGCCTTTAGCTGTGTTGCTAAGGTATTAAGTTTTAAAGTCTTAAGCCTTCCAGTAAAGGACTTCTTTTTGGTCTTCTGCTTAGGAGCAGACTCGGCAGTCAATTATTAGAAGTCAAATCTGTGAATACACTGATATAATAGAAATAATGACGAAATCACTTTGAATAATAAATCTTTGTTGTGAAGTTTTTCGAAGTACTTTCACTGGCTTCTCAATTCCAAGTATGCCGGCCGTTTCATTGTGTGCCAAATTCGAGCTAAGTAGTGGTTTCAATATAAGCGTTCGCTAAAACCGTATTTATGTGTAATTGTACTAAAATAAATATTTAACTTACAGTTCGGGTAAAGAGAAAGTAAATGACTTACCTTTTTATTATTAATTAACTATTAATTAAAACCTTTTATTTAAAGCTTTTATTTAACTTCACTTATGTATGTCTGTTCTGGAATTTTGCAATCAATATTTTACTCACTTTCACTTACAAGCTATTGGGCTGCAATTTGGCACACACATTTAGTTCTCGTGACACTGCACGATTACTTAAATGCCGCCATTTTTAATCCAATATGGCGGACGTTACAAAATGGCGATTTATCATTTCCACAGCAACCCCTATGATATGGGTATCAAATGAAAGGGCTTCATTAGCGAAATAGAATAAGTAAAGTAACGTTTTTCTAAATCCAATATGGCGGATGTCACAAAATGACAATGACAAATGTAATGCAATATTATTATGACATGGAGCTGATATGATGACGGAGAAGGATCGTGACAATGTGAAAAAAAAATGAAATGTACAGACTTAGAAACAGACCCAGAGAAAACCAAAAAATCTAATGAAAGGTATTTTCAATAACACGTTTTCATTTAAGAAGAAAATACACTTTTGTAAATATAACCAAAGCAAACCCATATTTTATACTGAATTATTTGATTTCAAAAAGCTTGTCGCACGATATGTTTATAAAAGAAGGCAACACTTAGTTTGGTTGGATATTGTGTTGTTGATATTTGTCTGGCTATGTTGGCAGAGCCGGAATGCAGTTGTCTCCTTCTATGAGAGCGTCATGCTCCAGAAGGAGACCGCAGAGCGGGATTGGAAGAGGGCCGATCATGCTCGAAGAAGGAGGAGACGGAGCTGGGGTAACATCCGCTCTGGCGCCTAATTCCTACACACCTGAAACACACTGCCGTCGCTATAAGGCACGGGGCTACTGGGTCCGTAGGTGGTGGGTGCGTAGATTGGGTAATCTGTGTGCCCACACCGAGCAACCAACGAGAAGATGGTGGCGCTAGTGTGGTCACGCGCCGCCATGTGCGCAGCACAGCACAGCACACATGGACGCTTCGGGGGATCCTTTACAATACCCCGGGGGGTGACCGCTTTATAGGCACCCTCTCCGAGATGTGCCTATAGGCGTGGCACCAGTCGGCTCTAGTGTGATCATGCGAGGTCCCGGAGCCCCCAAAATGTAAAAAATGTATACACAGCTACATATCAAGCTATATAATCCAGTTTACGCTGATCTCTAATCGTACGGAAAGTCTACATAATGCGCGATCAGCTTATGCTGGAAATGTATAGCGTGATATATAGCCGAGGCCGGACGAGACTGATGTTGCGAGCCAAAGAACAGTGAAAGAATATGTCTGAAAATCGGATTACTGCACTGAAAATGTCCAAGTCATTGACAGTCGACTCTTCATCACCATGCTAGCCAAAGAACGTCCACTGCTGAACAGAGGGCTCCCTATAGATTTCCACAACGGGAATTTTTCAGCACTCACCACGCTTTGCAGGCGGGTTGCTGAGCGCAGTATAGCTACCGTTTCACAGAAGGGACGCTGCTGCCCATCCCTCTGGTTTAGAGTCCCTTACAGGAGATAGTGATGTTATATTTTTAATCTGGACACCACAGAAATGGAAGGAATGACATATTACATCTGAAAATTTAACTATAAGTCGGATTTGTTATTACGTCAGTACGTCTGTACGTAGTTTCCGCAAATACTAGACCGCCCCTTTCCATCAAGTATAACGAATAGTGAGTAAGAGTTTGATATCTAGAGGATGGGCAGCAACATCCTTCCGTGTGCTAATAACAACATACTATCACTAATCAGCCTACTACGATTAAGCGTGGTGATTATGGCTCATTGTAGTGATCATTGGGACATGGAACATAGACCATGTTCGTCAGTGGATGTTTACTGATGCGTGTGTGTGTGTGTGTGTGCATTCAATTGAACATAGCAATTCATCACTATCGTTCTGACGTCAAATTCATCACCATCATCATCATCATTTCAGCCGAAAAACATCCAGACAGAAGCCCCCCCCAAAGATTGCCACAACGACCGGTAAGGGTTTGTGTTGTGTGCTCATTGGTGGTTTTTGCCATGGTGCTGCCCATCCTCCGGCTATGTATGTGCGTTCAACTTAATACATCAATTTATCACAATCGTTCTGACGTCAAACTAGCAAACGTCAAACAATAAGCGATCCCGTTCACACACGACGTCGCTAACAGTTCGGACACGCGATTTTTTGTTGTTTAACAGTAAAATAATTATCTCTTGTATTCAATTAGTGCGGTGAGAAAATGACATGCCTATCGGTGGACGAGACCAACCTATCATTATCATTATGATACGGCAAGGGATATAGAGTGTGACTAGATGTGTTATGAAGATGACACGAGTGAACTGTACCAGAAAATGTTTAACATTTGAATTAATTTGATTTGAATGTTATTTGAGTTGTTGTACTATTCAATAAAAATGGTACCAAAAATAGTTTTTTGACTACTTCTGGAAGTTTAGTTTTTAGTTTGTAACCCCAAAAGCAGTTAAAACAAAATTAAGCGCGTGAAACTCGTTACTTGCGACAAAGGGAATCTCTCTTGTTTCAGGTAACTGACTATAGCATAAAATCAATCGGTTATGCTCACGCATGTGCCCACATCTTTAATGCCCGCAAATGCACCTACACCTTTTCTGCCCGCGCATGTGCTCACACCTAACGTTACACATAAAACAGCAATCAAATATGATCTTTAAATGTTACTCACATCGCACCCAAAGAAGTTTCACTTACCGATATGTTGTACTCGGCACTTCAACCTTCACTAATCGCGCAGCCAAGGAGTGGAACAGTTTGCCAGAGTCTGTTTTCCCTGTCACCTCTAAACCAGTTATTCTTTAAAGGATGGCTGAATAGCTATCTCCTGATTGCGCTGGTTCCATAGTACACCTCATCCATCGTTTTACATCACGAGAGATCGAGGTCAAGAGCGGACCCAGATATGAATAAAAAAATATGATAATTTCTCTGTATATTATGCAACTTTGAAACGCTTATAAGTCAGGCAATGTTTTTATCATTCATTATTTTTATTAAAATAATAGCAGACCGAAGATCTAGGCAGATAAATGAAAAACTTCTCGTTTCTATGTTAATAGGATTTAAGAACCTGTGCAGTATCTAGGCAATGTAAGTTAAATAGCAGGTTTACTCAGTGTTGACATACTTAAAGCAAATAACACAATAGGAAGTTAGCCAATAGCTCTAGCCAATTCGACTTTCTTGTTCCTTCTGTGTTAACAAATTCCAAGTGTCAGTGCGTCATGGAATTTTGCATATATTCACTGCCTAATTTGGATCCTAGTCTTGTTCTCACCGACTTCATCATATTAGCCATAGAGCATCCACTGCTGAACAATGGCTCCTCACAGCTTGCCAAAATTGTGTCGTCATTTTGGGGGGAATTTGCCAGTACTCACTAAGCTTGGAAGACGTTGGGTGCATGTTAAAAAAAACATGATTTCACTAAAATATTACTCACACTAAAATAACTGCTAATTAAATAAACAATTATTAACTAATCAATGATTATTAGTTAACAATAAATATTACATACTCACTGTTCAAATACTTACAGCACATTGATCAGTCTCTCGTTTATTCACCCACTCCTTCTTCTTCTTCTAATACATAGTTTTCTCTTCTCTGTCTCTGGCCAAGTACCTGTTTGCCGTCCCTTTTGTTCCAGAAATGACCTAGAAATGTTACTCTTATTGCGGTCAAAGTGCTTTACTTGAAAAACAATGTATGTCCATACCAATAAAAATAGTTTCAACTGCACTCTCGAACAAGTATGTTAGACACCTTCCATGATTTTAATTCTTCGTCAAAACCCACCTGGTGCCAATGAACCTGCCAGTCGTCGGCGTAGTACCGACGACATCGTGCCAAAAAACTTGATTTACACATGTACGTACAACCGGGTCTCAATGCGGTGAGCATTTTTGATTGAGATTATTATGCGTGTTCGAGTAATGTGGAATTAGACGGTAGTATAGTGAACAAGTACTTTTATTGAGTTTCATTTAATTGAAAGTATGTTTGCAACCCTTGTGACCTATTTCTTTCTTTCTTTCTATTTCGAATGGGTGACAAGTTCATGATATTTGGTGTTGGGAAGCAGCCGTTGCATTGATAAGCTTTTTTATTCCGGGGATTTCTGCCTGTAAACGCCCTATGTTAAGCATGGACCTCCTACTTATCCACTTCTACCCAAAGTTTTTAGGAAATGTTGCTTTTTTTTTTTTTTTTTCTTTTATAAATCTGTACTTTTTCCAATTAAAAAGGTAATAGGCTAGGAGGCACTTTCCAGCTCATGCGCTTTAGAGCCGATAACATTAATAAATTATTTAGTTATCTGTTTCGACTAACAGTGCGTGAGTCAGGGAACACAACTTTTCTTTTTACAAGATATCTAGGTGTGTCTACCTGTGATGACGTCAGAAGACACCTAGAGTTAACAGCTGCTCGCACGTGGCTGAGGAGATAACTTGATTTTGCGGCTTGCGCATACACAGCGTTCACTCAAAAATAATTTTGCAAAAGTGCCGCTCTGGATCAAGCCTGATAACAGACATAATCAAACATACAAAAATGTCTGTTCTAAGCAGTACGTAGGATTCCCAGAAGAAAGTAGTTTAAATAGAAATGACCTAACTCACTACTAAGCACGCGGGTTCATCATTGCAAACTCTCGTACCAGTGACGCTGGTGCTGATATTTTTTTTGTTGGGCTTCTCGCATACATTTCAGGGAATTGTGGTTGCTTAACCGGTCATTTCTGGCGAAGCCAAAAGATGCCTCCAGCCAGGCTTAAATGTAATATTAAAAACTAAGCAACTTTCGCTAAGGGCGCCCCCTGCGGGACACGGACCTCGGCTTAGGGCGTTGCTGGGGATAATAAGCTATTGCTTAGGGGACGGCTGGATCGGTATTATTTAAAATGTATTAAGGGACATTTAAAGCTACAGGCTCGGCATGGGCCGACGCGAGCAAGAGACGGGAGGGAGAAGTGCTAACTTGAACGGGAAGATGACGCGGCGATAGGCCTCCGCGACGTCGGTGAGGCGGTGTGCTGATATGTTGGTTATTGGCTTTGTATTCGCTCTGGTAAGGTACTTAGCTATCTCATTTCGTTAGTCAGACTCTAGATTGGCTTGCACCGTTTTAGATGCGGTGAATGCGCAGTGATTCCCGCACCCCCAGCGATAGGAATGTCGAAGGCACACCGTTGGGATTTAGTCGATAGTCACCTGGATTTCCTCAAGTACAAAAGGAGGTTCACGTTAAAGGTAAAGGTTAACGTTAGGTGAAGCTAGGGATACTATCGTTTATATCCTTGTCCGCTTCACGCATCGTTAAAATAAATTCGCAACTGGATCGATTTGTAGATTTGTGCCCGGGCGTCCGGGTACATGCTTATCGCATTGCACGAAATGAGCCTACTGAACTATCTATTACCTACTCGATATAGGCTCCGATTTATTGTTGCTATGCCAAATGGGCGTTTATTTCCGTTTATTATAAATTATTAGTTGGACGTAAGATGTACCGCATTCAACTTCTCAAACTGGTTATAGTTATAGTAATACCAAAAAATGTTGTGAGCAAACTCCGTTCAGTTTGGATGGCGAAAAATTTAAAGATCGTACGATGCGACTATTTCGGTTACCAGTCTACGGGTGGGTATAATTTTGTGGATTCTGGTATAGAAATGATTAACTCTGTCTATAAGTGTAGTAGGTATATACCGTATTTTGTAAGTTAGAATCACTTTCAAGGTTTTTTAAACCCGAATAAACAACTTTTATTATGTAAAGAAAACACCTTACCTACCTTATATTACCGATCAACCAAGTCTGTGTGAGAGGATGAAATTATTTATTTCGTGATGAACTTGATACTGTAATAGTTTCATGCCTCATAAACAGAGGAGGTTAGACTGAAAACCGCGAGAAACAAAAATCTTGATACGATGTTTTGGGGTGTTTCGCAATAGTTTCATTCATGTTTGAGGTTAGGGATTTTTTAATGATAAACATTTCGATTTAAATATGTTAACTTTAGTAATTTAAGTACGCAGTAATCATGATAGCATACTTACACCTATAGTAAACAGAAATGCCTTTCGTACGTACGCACTACGGATATAGATCTTTAGTCGCTTTTTACTCCATTCAAGGGTGGAGAGGAATTAGCTTTCTTCATATTGAATAGGCTTGCGTTTGACCACTGTCTCACTTGATGTTAAGCGAAGATACAGTTGACGATGGAACATGCTTGCCTAGACGCAACCTATGTACTCGTGCTTACACGTTGCGTCTTCTATCTACTTCTATCCCTCCAATGTGATCTTATCGAGGACCTGGAAACCCTTCGGTACCGATTCCTTTAAGGAAATAAAATTATACCAATTAATTAATATATAGCAACCAATACCACACTAAGAATAAAAATATATGACAGTCAGGTTTTATATAACATTGTTTTCTTCACATTGCGTTGTTCCGGAAGAAATTCACATTGCTCACATTCCGAGGTCCAGTCAGTGGGCAGGTCGCATTTAAACCTTATTTAATTATGACTCATACGCATAAATCGCTTTCTTTTCGCATCTGTTGACTCCTTAACGTGTTTCTCACAACTTCATTTTGCGATGTTTAGCGGCTGTTTTGTGTAGAATTC
Source organism: Diloba caeruleocephala (assembly GCA_947459985.1). Lineage (NCBI taxonomy): Eukaryota > Metazoa > Arthropoda > Insecta > Lepidoptera > Noctuidae > Diloba > Diloba caeruleocephala. Next base: position 7,296,591 of record OX381617.1, on the reverse strand, counting down.
TTTTTTATAATGTCGGTATTTTTGGGTGTGGTGAAATAATTGTAGTAGGTTTGTACCTACCCACACGTACATTTTATTATTTATAACTTGTTTCGTTATTTTTTATATTTTTCGCATACAGACTTATTCTAAAAGCAATAAATGCCTATAGCATGTGGGCTTCCATTCAGGTTAGAGTTCTAATCCTTTACCATTAAATAATTCTAAGCTCACTAGTCCCAGTTTATCCATATTTTGCTATATCAATATATCGGTAGAGGTTATAAACGAGACATGGAATCCGAAGACTTCCAAAATAAGATATCACGACGACAAATCGAAGGTGTAGAATAGACTTACACAATGTACAGTCAAGTCAAAGGTTTTTTCATGTAACACTTTTACTTTTTATTTCTCCCAGTGGAAATTATTCATGAACTTCCTCCGCCCTGGGGAAGGGCGAAGGGGCATGCCGGACTCCTACCGGCTAAAACCACTGAGGCGGTTATCTTCGGCACCTAAGGGGGGCTCCAGGATTCCTCGTATGATCACACTAGAGAAACACATTTACAGGTCCTACTGTATAGTCAGAATTTTGATAGTTTTTCATCGATATATCAGCCGAACGATGTCCACTACTAAACAAAGAGCCCATAGATTCCCACAACGACCGGTTAGTAGCGTCGTCATTTCGGGGGGGATTTGGCGCGACTCATCACGCTCGGCAGATGTGTTGTTGAGCGCAGTATAGCTACTTGTTGTTGTTGTTGTTAGCCGTACAAGGGCCGCTGCTGCCTATCCCTCTGGTCTAGAGTATTATTTATGTTTATATTTATTTGCCTTTTACGACATCCATGGAAGAAGATGGGATGTTACTATATTCCATGTTTCATAGTTCCAAATAGTCGGTTTTGTGGAGAAGAACCGGCAAAATCTCCACTTGACGGCACGGTTGGTGCAGTGGATGATACAGTTGGCTGTACGTGGGTTCGATTCCCGCACGGAACAAATATTTGTACGATCTGCAGGTAGTTGTTCCGGGTCTGGGTGTATTGTGTGTGGAATTTGTGTTTGTAAACGCACCCACGACACAGGAGAAATCCTAGTGTGGGGCAAAGTTTAAACTTGAAAATAATACAATCTTGAATATGACAATAGAATTTTAGAATTTGTATGCGAGCACAACGCAGTAAGATAGTAATGGCATTGACAAGAATGCAACCAAGTAATGGCCAACATACTTGAAATATTCGACCCAACCCAAGCCAAATGTGAATGACACTAGTCTCTCTCATATGCTAATAGATATGAGTAATGTTAACGTGAATGAAACGGTGAAAGTGGGTTCGCGTTTGATTAGGAACTTTTTTTAGAAACGTTTATAAAGAGAGGACAATTATCGCTTGTGTGAACTGTGTGTCGTAAAATGTCGGATCTTTGAAGTAGTTAGTTAGCTTAGTAACTTTTAAATGGATGTTAATTTAAGTTTTGACGTGATATATTGGATTTTTTGTTCAAATTAATTTCAACAGCACTTTTGATCTACGTTAAAAAAACAGTAGCAAGTGTGAAAAGTGTGGGAATTGACTGTTATTACTTTAAAAATAAGTACATAGGACTAGCACTACTAATTTAAACTTGGAACGAATGAAGTCACGACCTCTCCATTGATAGTCAATGACTGAGCCGTACTATTAATGTCACCTATAAGAATGGCGGTAATAGGATTTTAACGTCTCAAAAGTATTTTTACCATGAAGCGGATCTCACTTATCTTTGTCAACAAAACGTTCATTATTTAAAGGGCATAATCGACTATAATGATAGAAATTCTTCAGCATTTGCTCAATAAACTCTCTTCTGAGTAATGCAAAGCGATAATCATGAAAAATTATGTAATCATTACTTGTCGTGGTGTAACCTTTTGAACCACCTATTAAGTAAACCAAGAAAGCTAAAGCATATTTGCATATACCATCGTCGAGCTGACAGTTGATATCTTGCAAACGTACAATTTGTGTTGTTAATATTACCATAAAATAAAGGGAATTAAATTGTAAATTTGTTTTTGCGACAGTAATGTTCATCGAAATGAGAGATACTCGACTAGTTTGGATAACTTAAGCCGCGCAGTGTCAGTAAAATATGCTACTGTTTAAGATCATTTTTCCTGGAATTTGGCTTGAGTATTTTTAATTGCTAACATAGAATCTATAGTTGTAATTTGAATTTATACTGTTTTGTATATACATGACAAACATACTAGAGACAGACATAAAATAGTGGTACCTTTATTTAGAATAACCGAGACAAATCATCGATCTTAGGGAATTGTGTCCGAATCTTTAATGAGTTACCAAAACGAATTCCAAATCTTACTGGTGGGAAGTATAAAATGCACATTAAAGCAATTCTGATAAAAAAACCTATTATAAAATCAAAGACTATGTTGACGATAGGAATACATGTTTTGAATTTTTTATCATTTCTATCTATGCTTATCTGCACATGTGGCTTCCCTGGAAACAAATTTTATCGGCAATGTTTGTATTGTATAGCTGCAAATGTTTTTCAATGTATAACAGCTGTTCTAAATAATTTGTAAAATAAAACATTAAAAAGGAAAATGACCTACCCCGAGTTTCTTTCGGCATTTCTTCTCAAAGGTTGTCATGTAGTGAAATTTCTCTCCGTTGTTTCAATATGATGTGTAAAAGTGTCTGTTAGGACCTAATTGCTGAATAAATTATTGAATTGAATTGACAGGCACGGTTGGTGCAGTGGCTGATACAGTCGGCTGCTGCGCTCCGGGTCGTGGGTTCGATTCCCGCACAAATATTTGTATGATCTGCAGGTAGTTGTTCCGGGTCTGGGTGTATTGTATGTGGAATTCATGTCTGTAAACGCACCCACAACACAGGAGAGATCCTAGTGTGGGGCAACGTTTTTATAAAAAAAAAACATGTATTTTGAATTTGTAACTTTATCTGTATTATGTGTTTACTAGATATAAATGAAACGATCACCTTATTAACGAGCTCGAGTTGTAAAACTCGGTGAGACTATCGCTTATTGAGATTAGAGGGCCAATTCTCGTAACTAATTTTAAGATAAAGTTAAATAAATTTTACTAATTTAAAACAACTTGCAGGCATTTATGAGTAGTCAGACTTTAGTTGCCAACTGAAAGTTGACCGAACTGAGTGACTAAAATGTGTATTGTGCTCCTCATAATGTTCAGCCCGGTCTCAGTATGATCTCAATCTAGTCTCATTACAATCTCAGTATAATCTTTAACTAGTCTTATTTCAATCTCAGTATGATCTCAATCTAGTCTCATTACAATCTCAGTATAATCTTTAACTAGTCTTATTTCAATCTCAGTATGATCTCAATCTAGTCTCATTACAATCTCAGTATAATCTTTAACTAGTCTTATTTCAATCTCAGTATGATCTCAATCTAGTCTCATTACAATCTCAGTATAATCTTTAACTAGTCTTATTTCAATCTCAGTATGATCTCAATCTAGTCTCATTACAATCTCAGTATAATCTTTAACTAGTCTTATTTCAATCTCAGTATGATCTCAATCTAGTCTCATTACAATCTCAGTATAATCTTTAACTAGTCTTATTTCAATCTCAGTATGATCTTAATCTAGTCTCATTTCAATCTCAGTATTGATGTTTCTTTTAATTTTATTCCCCGTGTCAGTTCAGAATGTTAGCGGAATACCATTTTGGCTTCGATCAACTTTCGTACCATTTTCCATCTCATCACAATTCAAAGTTAGACTTTATTGTTAATTGATGGTTTAGGAGAATACTATTTGTGACATTTACGACATTGAGCCTAGCCTACTACTATGCTACTATATTTAGAACATTTTGAATTACACGAATTGGATTTGAGTCATGGTCATTGTAAAACTACGGTAAATTTTAGTAGTATTTTTGTACGCTTAATGCGTATTGATAATTATCATCGAATAATGTAGTAAGTCATAAATGAAATTATATAATGTATCTATAGTGTGGTGCCGGCTCAGAATACCACCACCCCATCTCCTCCAGTGGGTGTCGTAAAAGCCGACTAAGGGATTAGCCGGAGGATGGGCAGCAGCGTCCTTCGAGTATATTAACAATTCAACTACGATCGCCAATCCGTCTGCCAAGCGTGGCGATTATGGTAAAACCCCCCAATGAGCCCACAAGACACCTATATTGGTCGTTGTGGTGATCTTTGGGGGAGGCCTGTGTCCAGCAGTGGACTTCATTTGGCCGAAATGATGATGATGATGATGATAGTAAAAACAGAATGAACGATTTATAGCCTTGAATTCAGTCAGCATTTGAAACTTTGACACTTCATCATGTTTTGGCTGTCTAGGTCAGAAAACATAACTTTACAGCTAGTTTATAGTTTCAGATGGTGGTAAACAAGGTAGATCACAATAATATTGATCTCAATTCACAACCAAGCTTTTCACCGACAGCAAAAATCGTCTAATGGCTAGTGAAACTAGAAGAAACGCGAATCTAATGGTACACATCTCCTACTATAATGACAGTCGATACGAACAGCTGCTGCTGATTGCGGTATATTTTCTGTACGATGGCACTACATCATTACCGTAATAGTGCGCACGCGTTCGCTAGTGTTGTATGTAGTGATGTTAGTAAATGTCACAATACCGATTTAATTAGTCGATTGTTTTTTATTTTTATTTAATTAAATTAATAGTTGAAGCTAATTGTGATAGCTAGCTTATGACCTAATTTATTCATCAATACTTTGAATGTCCAAGTATATAGCTGAATTATTTAAATCAAGTACAGCTTGTTTAAGCCACAGAGTAAGGAGCCAAATTATTATTATTATTGTCCCCGCTCCGACTTACAAGAGTTGAGTAACTCCTAATATCTTTGATACATCAATATTACTATGTAGTCAACACTTAACATATTAATCAACAAAATAAACGTCGAAGCGTCTTAGATAAAATAAATTTTAAGCCAGAAACTGCACACTTCTACATTTTCTACCGCAACTAAGTGAGATAATCAGGTTAGTCAAACAGGTATCTTCGATACAAGCACATCATTACAGTAATGGTGCGCACGCGACTATGCTGCATCTAATGACGTATTAACATTAATAGTGACAATTTAATTTGTCAATAATGAAACTGACTTTGATAAAGATTTACTCGTAAGATTAATGATGTAATTTCGTTTTAATAAAATATCGACTCTGGTCTGAGAATGTATTTCAATGCTGGCTAAGTGTAACAATACATTAAATTATGTGTTTAGCGTTAGCTCCTGGTCATAATTTTATCTGAAAGAAGTAAAGACTATCGGTAGTTGACCGCCCCTAAAGGTTGCCATAATCATAGTCCCTGTTTGTGATGTGTGCTCATTAGAGATTGGATTTTGCTATAGTCCTTACGCTTAGCATGTGGGTTGGCGATCGCAGTTGTGTTACAAATGTACTCGAAGGACGCTGCTGCCTATTGTCCAACTCCTCTCTCCATAGTCGCCTTTTCCGACACCCACAGGATGAGAAAGAGTGGTACTATTCTTAGCCGGCCCCACACAGTATAGCTGTTGGTAAAGTATTCATATAGTGATAATGTGATGCCTGATCATAAATATCGTAATACTGATGCTACTAATGTAGTTTTATGTGTTTTATGCGGGAATGTCACGATAGTTTGTCCAGGAACTTCCTTTAATCATATTTTTGTACTATTAAATATTCATTGAAAGAGTACTCTGTCCGCAACAAGATGGAAAACCCAGTTAGTATCAATTTCTTTAATCTGTGACTATCGAGAGCATATTTTAGTTCTTAGTATTTTTTATTTATTACTACAACCCAACTGTCTCCGCTGCGCATCACTATTAATATGTGCGTGTCGCCATCGCGTCGCGTGCTCAACGACCAACTGCTCAACATTAGAGAATAATAGAAAAACAAATTGAATTAACGAGATTTTCTCGTACCACATAGAAATGATGTCGACCGCAACGCGTATTGTCATTATGGTAATTTTGTACGTCACTTCAAGGTTTTCTTGGTGCTTGTTGTTCACAGGATGATTATTTCACTTTTCTGCTACTTGACTCAACTGTAAGTCAAAGGATAATGACTTAAATCTATCTGCATAAAGAGTGTTTTTATAGTGTCTAAATTACTACTAATTATCTGCAGTATGCTAATTATTTGTAGGCGGGGTACTGTGTGGTATCCGGATTAAAATCTACTAACTACTAATCACAACTCTATCTCCTCCCGTTGATGTCGTAAAAGGCACCTAAGGGACTCTTAACCAGAGAGATGCAGCAGCGTCCCTTTCTGCGCTCATTAACCCAAACAAAAAAAAAATTTTTATGGGGGAAGCTTTTGTTCAGCGGTGGACATTTTTTGGATGATAATGGATTCAAACATTTACTTTAATATTGATTTTATTATTGTTATTTTTTGAAATACCACGAAGATGGCTGTCTTTTACCAATAAAGTTTTTTCAGTTGTACCGCGTACCTTTGTGTTTATTCAATAATCTTACTTTTATCCTTATTATAAATGTGAAAGTTTGTATGTTTTAATGTAATTGGGACTAGCTGAACGAATTATAATAAAAATTAGTATAGAGGCAGATTATGTCGTGGAATAATAAAAGATATGCTTTGTTTCGTGGAGCTTCTTACACACATTCCGAGAGGAATGTAGTTGCTTATCATTTCGCCCGTATGAAGTCCACTGCTGGACACAAGCCTCCCCCAAAGTTCACCGCAACGACCGATATGGGTGTATTATGTGCTCATTGGGGGGTCTTGCCATAATCGCCACGCTTGGCAGACGGATTGGCGCTCGCATTTGAGTTGTTAATGTACTCGAAGGACGCTGCTGCCCATCCTCCGGTTTATCCCTTAGTCGACTTCTACGACACCTACGGGATGAAATGGGGTGGTGGCATTCTGAGCCGGCACCACACGGCAAACGTAGTTAGCAAATTTCTTGAGCAGGATTGCTCAATTACCACATATTAGAGAAACAAGACTGCTGTATGCTGTATTATGACTATTTTAAATATTGCACTTAAATTTCCTTACAAAGAAATATTATAGACCTGCCGTCAAGTCGAGCGAAAATGTAATGAGCACAGAGCAAGTAACCACTACGTTTTAAATGAGTAAAACTACCCATTTAATTTCAAAGAAAAAATTTAGTCTGTCAATAAACCTTATTTTTAATTTTACACACATTATGTATAAATTTTGGACCCTCTAAATATTCTGTTTTACTTTTTAATACGTACCTATATTTATTTCATGTTATTTGCCACTGCCTTATTGGTATACGTTTTTATTTATATTAATATTACGTTCCCTCCGTCCGTGTGTCATTGCAGGGGTGCCAACTGAAAATCAGCGCTGGGTACCTAATGCCCCGCAAATGCTAAGTTGGTAACCCTTTTGGCATGATCATGCCAATAGTACATTTGATTTTATTTACCTAAAACTATGTCTATTTTCTTTCTGTTCTGTACTATCAGTATGTTTGTGCTGAATAAATGTGTTTTCTTTCTTTCTTTCTTTCAAATGTAGTTGCTTAACCGGACAATTAATAGGATATGCAATAATTTGGCTCAGCTGTATGTGCGGTTAGTGTAAGCATATTTCTCACGTAGCCATACAGCACAATTGTTTGATTAAGCATCGGAAAATGTTATACAAGAAATGAAAAGAACCATATTCTAAGCTACAAACAAAAGGAAGAGGCTCTAAGTAGGTACTTAGAGCCTCTTATTACGGTCTACAGAATGTCTTCTAATATAAAGGCTTGGATAAACTTGAGAAACATAATTACTGAACCCTTTCTGATTGCTCATAATCATACTTTCTAAAAAATAATTGGGATTCCTCTAAGTTATCCCAGCATAATATCCTTAAGGCGCGTGTTCAATAAATATAATGTAATGTTCATAACTTAATAATGTATATAATACTTCTTTAATTTCTGTTTGATTTGCTGAATTTATTTAATATTTGCATCGATTACACTATGAAACAGATTTAACTGAAGGACAAATAATAAACAATACACGTAGAAAGAGAGATAGATTAGATGTTAGCTTAAAACGGAACGTATAAAGAAAGCGTGTGAAAAGGGACGAGGGTGTGAAAGAGAGGATTGCCATCTCATATTTCTCTCATACGCGAATGTAGCTTTGACATTTATTCATGGATTTTGTCAAAAGTAAAAATACGGTGTAAAATAAAGAATAAAATCATTTTCGTTATCAAACACGATTCCACGTACAGCTGAATCCATGAATCGAATACTTGATAAAGTTACGCAAACATCGACAACCTATTATGCTGTACTGTTGGACAAAAGCGTTTCAAATGGCGGTATTGACCATATATAGTCTCACTCAAGTGACCCTAACGCTAACTTCTATTTAGACTGGCGAGTTTTCTAGTCATCCTGTCTGATATATGTCAGTCGTTAAAGCGTTGTCGCTCAAAGCAAATAAACATCTCAACTTTAAACCTAATTTTAGTCTGTAGAAGATATTCGATACGAGACGGTTGTTAGGAACTTTACTCGAAAAATCTGCCGTTACTATGAGGCAGGGTCCTATTCGTTACAGAAATAATACCCTGCGGATTAGGTATAAAATAAATAGGTCTGTAAGCACCTTTACAATACGCACATTAGCACGCACCTGGAAGGATGCGGCCATTATAACGCCGAGGTATTATTAACACCGGGTTATCGCCAGAGATCGTATTATTTTCTCTAATAGGTTTAATGGTTTGTATAGTTTAACTATGGAAAATTGACAACATTTCATATTTTAAACAAGCTCATATTACTATTAAATCCAAAAGTACAGCCGTAATTTTCCTTTGTTTTAAATTAAGTTTTTTCATATACACATTTAACTTTTAAAATTCAGTCTATTCTAAACAGATGTAAACGCCAAATGACGTCATATATACAGTTGTATGGCTAAATGCCATTGCTTGACTCTGACATGTCAAAAATCTGTCACTTAGTCTGGCGTCGCCGTTATTAATTATGCTGTGTTCATCTTATTGTATTGCTTCTTTAACTTCAATTAGTTTTAACCGATAACAAGTGATATTATTACCGTTCTATATTGAATAAGTCGTCATGAAAGTTTCTGAAGGATTTCAAGTTGCCGACAGCAGGAACATACCGAAAGTAGACTATTTAATGCTACTGGAATACATTTACGAAAATGAATGTTACAATATTGCGAAAACACGTAGTGCCAAGGCATTACTAGCATCACGGGAAGCATATAAGTTAACAGGAGTAGGATATTAGATATCATAGCATGACATTAATCGTTTCACCCTAATCATACTTAATACTTAATGTTATAAATGTGAATGGAAGTTTGTTTGTTACGCTTGCACGCGGAAACTACTTAACTGATCATCATGAAACTTTGTACACATATTCTTGGAGGTATTAGAAGTAACAGAGGATTATTTACACTGAAAAACTTTTTTTTACGTAACAAAAAATAGCGATCGACGCCGCGTGTAAAAGCTAATAAAACTATATTACACTTAGGCAAAGACAACTACTGATGCGACGGTATAAATGACGTCATCATACGTCTTTAGGTTTTTATTATTTTTCTCCGAAATAAAGCAATGAAAAAATTGAAAAAAAATTTTTTGAACTCCGGATAGAAAAATAAAGAAATGGTATTATTGTTTTAGGGTCTTTTTAATATTTAAATGTTGTCAATTGCGGATAACAAGGAAGCTACTAGAGTGAACAAGAACTTGTATTTAGATCTATTTGTTTTCACTATATGACTTTTATCTGTGTGGTATCCGGATTAAGAACATAACACCACTCCGGGATTCTAAACCCGATGATTGGGCAGCAGTGTCCCCTCTGTGGAAAAGTAGCCATACTGCGCTCATCAACCCACCTGCCGAGCGTGGTGAGTATTAGCAAATACCCCCTAAAATCACAACACAATTGTGGAAATCTGTAGGGGAGGCCTTTGTTCAGCGATGGACGTATAAATGGCCGATATGATGATGCTATGATTTTTGCCTTGCCGTTTGGAAACCGTAATTACTCAAATCAGCTAATAGTGGCAATGCAGGCTAGGACAGTTCATCAAAATTGTTAGATTTGGCTCTATCTTATTATTATATCTTTAAATGAGCAATTCTTGTATATATATAATTGGAATCTCGGAATCGGCTCCAACGATTTTCATAAAATTAAGTATATAGGGGGTTTCAGGGGCGATAAATCGATCTAGCTAGGAATCATTTTTAGAAAATGTCATTTTATAGGCGTTTGAGTAGTCTCAACTGAAAAATATGACTCTTCCTGACATCTATTGGCGAATAATAATACTATTTTTGTGAGCAACTAATTGCTTTAACGACACAACAGCAGATGGCGTTGTTAAGTAACACGAAAATACCGAGCAAAGCTCGGTCATCCAGGTACTATACAATTATATACGATACGACACTGTTGATTTTTTTATATAAAGCCTTGTTCCACTTTGGGTACAGTTTATTGACATAAATCTCACATGCACAAACAGCCAGACCCAAAACAACGATCTGAAAATCATATAAATATTTGTTCCGAGCGGGGATCGAACCAGCGAAACGTACCTAGCGTATTATATGGTACTGTGTACGATTTTTCAATATTTATGTCTAAAAATAATGTGTTCCATATATACAGTCCGTTTCTCTTCTAGATTAAAGCAACTTCAAAAAAAGTATATGCATACTTAGATATCACCAAGTAGTTCAGCAACTTTATGTCAATTAGATAAAATATTACTGTCCCACTGCTGGGCACGGGCCTTTTCTCACACTGAGACATTTTAGGCCTTAGTGCCATGCTGGCCTGGTGCGGGTTGGCGGACTACACACACCATTGAGAACATTTTTTTAACTTTCTCAGGTGTCCAGGTTTCCTCACGATGTTTTCCTTAACCGTTAACGCAAGTGATAATCAAATTTTGATCCGCACATGAATCCGAAAAGTCAGATGTGCGGGCCAGGATCGAACTCAGACCCTCCTGTATGAAAGCCAAGCGTTCAGCCACTAGGCTATCACTGCTATCATCATATCGGCCATTTATCGTCCACTGCTGAACAAAGGCCTCCCCCATAGATTTCCACAACTGTGTCATAATTTTGGGGGGTATTTGGCAATACTCACCACGCTTGGCAGGCGGGTTGGTGAGCGCAGTATGGTTACCGTTTAACAAAAGGGACGCTGCTGCCCATCCCTCTGGTTTAGATTCCCTTAGTCGCCTTTTACGGCATCCACAGGAGGAGATGGAGTGGTGCTATATTCTTATTCCGGACACCACACGGATACTGCTATATATTATGTCAATTAAATGATCAATCTACGACTATGCCATAAGTAATATTTTAAACGATCAACAAACGGGTGAGAGCCGTGTGCGTAAGCAATACGAATAATACACTCATGTCAATTTATAGTTTTGCATACACCCAACTGGGACTGGAGGCTTGGAATTAATAGCATGTAGATATCAAAACATTCCTCGAAATACCGTAAGTGATGTTGCGAATTGCAGGTATCAAATTCCATTCAATAGTTTTGTTATATTTTATTAGCTAGAATATACAGAAGCCTTTGAGAAAAGGAGTCCATGAATGTAAACCGCAAATCAGAAATTGTAGTCAATATCTGCAGACTTGAAGTCGGTAACTAGGGTAAACTGAATGAGAACTGTGAAGAACTGTGGTTGTACACAGCTATCTAAGTAACGACACATTTATTTAAACTTCAATGGCTGTGGTGCAACTTTAGAGACCTCTACTTTTAGCTGTAGACCGCGTAGCATGATTTGTTTGTTCATGATATGAAAGAGACGTGAAGTAGTGTCGTGTTATTTGTTTTATTGAAATGATAGCATACCCTACTGTATATGTAGTTTACGACGTCGTCAATAGGGTGATAAATCTCAAGTAGAGTTAGGCAGGACATCCGGTCAGACGCTGTGATGGTCGATAGCGCAAATCTTTGATCGAGTGGTGGCCGAGATCAAGCTGAAGAAATGTGGGACTTTCAAAAGCAGGTCGGGTTAACCACATCATCAAAACCGAGGAAATCAGAGATGCTGGGTGAGAGATGCACAGAACAGAAGAAACTGGCAGAAGAGTAAGGAGGAGGATGAGGGGGATTCCGGGCTAGAATGACGATGATAAAATCCAGAATATTTAAACTTCACTATTTAGTACAATAGTATTAGGATAGTATTGTATCCTTTCGCTGACCTGGTTGTCAACCTTTACAAGTCTAAGCCCTATTTTTGCCTCTTGTTTTGGGTTTCTCAACCAGATTGGTATTCCGTGTTGTGTCCGGATTAAGAATACCGCACCACTTCATCTCCTCCCGGTAGAAATCTTCAAAGGCGACTAAGGGATACTGCACCAGAGGGGTGGGCAACAGTCACCTTTCTGTGTACAGTAGCCATACTGCACTGACTAACCCGCCTGCGAAGCGTGGTGAGTACTGGCATATTCCCTCTAAAATGACGACACAATTGTGAAAATAAATGGGGAGCATTTTGTTCAGCACTGGACATCTTTTGGCTGGTATGATGACTAGTTGAAGAGGCATGAATATAAGCAGATATAATATCACCCTGTAACTGTTCCATTGCAGGGCAAATATCTATTGTCATACAGAGAAGGAATGAGAATAGGTCATCACGTTTATTCACTGCGTGATGGCAATTTCAGACCTTTATAAATCCGGGTTTCCTTACGGGAAGGAAAATCCCTGCACCATTAAAGATATTAGATTAACTAAGAAAGTACTTATGAAATTGAAATACATTGGTACATGCCAGGGTTTGAACCCGCAATCGTGGGCTTAAGATGCAGGTCTAAAACCAACGGACCACCGCTACCTCGAAATTGTCTGTACTTTGCATATATATGTTTGTCTGTCTTTTTAATATACCTTCGCCAAGGTCGAGATGCTTTTTCAATAACTAATCTTTGAGATTTATCTTTCCACTGCCAATGCAAAGAGCTCTAACATCAAATTGCTTATAACATTCATCATCATATCAGTAAAAGACTTCCACTAATAAACATTGGTCTGCATAGATTTCTACAACGACCACAACAATGACAAACGACATGCCTGCCGCACGCAACAGCTTCCAGCTATCTGTACCAGGTCGTCTGTCAATTTCTGCCATATTAGCAAATGGCGGAAATTAATCCTACTCAACCAAATGTCATCTGAAAGTACCTGTGTAAATCACTTTATACTACATTCGCGGTCTTCATTTAGTATAGGACCACACGCAATACCTATGCAAGTCGCAGCAAACCTCAATCCGTGTTCAAGATTTACGATACTATTAATGCCTGCTGACTATCGAATCATATTACGTAATCGGCTGTTCTACTTTCCTTCCAAATGCTCGTATAAGCGCAATTACACATCAGTAATTTCATTATTATCTGGTTGTTGGTTCTGACGGCTGTTTATTGAGTGTGCGTGTAATTATGCTAGGCTTTCTCGTAGATTTGATTGGTTGACGTTCATTCAACTTATGAATGTTAATTGTTTGGGTGTTCGAATTTGAATTTAGAATATTTGTTATGACCACTGAAGCTACTGAACTGGTAGGTCTCTTATTGCAACTTGGGGGAACCTTATTATCCTACAGTGCTCCCGAGAAGAGCCTGGGGGTGACCTTTTTACAGTAGCCTTCCCTCCGCTGGAGAGGGTGGCCGCGTTACAGTCATCCCCTCCGTGATGTGCCTAAAGGCGTAGCACTAATGGGCGGCTCTAGTGTGATGTTAAGAGGATACGGAGCCCCTCTTAGTTGCCGAAGATGACCGCCCTAGCGGTATTAGCCGTTAGGAGTCCGGCATGCCCCTTCGCCCTTCCCCAGGGTGGAGGAAGTTTATGAAGAATTATAACTGTGGACGAATAAAAAAATCTCTTATTACAAGAGTCGGTTCGGTAGCTAGTTCGGTAAGACTACAGTATCTGATATTCTACTGCTAAGCAGTAGTGTTTAAACCACAGTTTAAACATAACTGTGTTCCGGTTTGAAGGGTACTACTGTAGCTAGTGAAATTACTGGGCATAAGAAACTAAAATACTACCTAACTGAAAAACAAAACGAGGCCTGCGTAGCATTATAATATTGTTTCGGTCTCCTCCTGCAGCATGGCGCTCTTACAGAAGGAGACCACTGCATTCCAGTTTTTGTGCTCTGCCAACATAGCTGCGTTCATTGAACCTACTATTGCTTTAAAGCTACATGCCATTGTTCTTGTGGTTCCCGGCAAAGAATAGATCACCCCTTTCAACCCATGGGCGTCGTAGAAGGCGTCTAATGGTCTTGATATCAAGAGGACGGCAGGAGCGTCCTCCCTTGGGCTAACAACAATACACTGAGATCACCAATCCGCCTGCCAAGCCTGGACATTGTAGTGATCATTGGACGGCCCAAGGATTCAGAGGTGGATGTAATGGGCAGATGTATGTGTATAACATGCATGTTGTTGTTACCTAAACCAAAGTAGCACAGTAGTATTACTTACTAAAAATCTCTATCGATACTTTCACTAATATGGAAATGGCAATATCTGAAAAGCATAAATTATAAACCATCGAGACAGCGTTCAATTAATTATATTAGTGACGTTTACTGCTAGAGAAATTTATAGTAATATAAATCACATACTGATTTAAGTGATGCATTCGTAGCGATGACGTTATGCTAGGCTCGTAAATTTATTGAGTAATCCTTCAACTATTGTAGATCTATTTCTCGAAACAAATCATTGAATCATATCAACAACCTATTATATAAAACATCACAAGTGTGAAAAAACCTAAGTAGAAAAAGAACACCGGTGTTCGAGATTTAAAAAGTCTTTATGCAACAATAAAAATTACGGGCTCAGTAATGTGAATTTTGCTGTTTCTATCGCACTTAGTAATTTCGATATTTCTGTTTCGTTTTGCAAATTTCATGTTGACTCGTGGGAAAGAAATGCGCTTGCACCGTCGTTCCTGGAAAGTGCACTTGCGATTCATCAAATCGTTTTTTGTACATAGATTAGTAAAGTAGGTACAAATTATATTTATTTGTATCTTCCGGTATTAATGACATTATAGTTTAAATAGAAAGAACGAATGTTTCCTATTAAAAAGATTAAATTTATACATATAATTACGTAGATAAAAAAAACGTTGCACCACACTATGATTTATCCTGTGTCGTGGGTGTGTTTACAGACATATATTCCACACAGATCACACCCAGATCCGGAACAACCACCTGCAGATCATACGAATATTTGTTCCGTATTTAGTTGTCAGGATTATATAAAAGTTTACATGATTTACTAATACGGCAACCCATGTAAGGATTCTAAATTAAATGGTCATGTCTTCTATGTACTCTTTGACATCCGTCAGCGTGCGCCAAGTTGCCAATCATCCATTTTTGGCTTAAACTCCCCGTTCAAAAATACGCTAACTACCTACTCTTTTTCGCGGAAACTTCTCGTACATATTGGCTTGTTGAGGAAACTGAAACATACATTAACACTTCTGAAATTGATTGGTTTACAAAAATCACTCTTATGTAGGAGTTGTAAGTTGTACGGGATGAGTTTTGACAGCAAGTTAATGTTGCGTATATGAAAGGAATAATTATTCGCTTTTACATGAATTATTTAATTGATGTTGATGGAAAATGTTATGTTATTGTTTGATTTATCATGATTGTATTATTGTAGTGGTAATTCCAAGAACTAAAGTCTTGATTGGAAATATGAATTATAAAGTGTTATTATTTCTAGTCTCAGCGTAGTTTACATTGCTCTTATTTAAACTTTAGCTTGCGATGTGTAAAAAAGAATTAGATTTTTTCATTTTTTCTTCTAAAGCAAAGAGTAACAAATTAATATTTTGTCTTCAGATTACGAGGTACTTTTGTTATTCGCATTTAGAATTTAAGTTTTTAATAATTTAAATATTTAAAAAATGTCCATGATAAATGTTTTAATGAAACCTAAGTTATTACTGTGCCATTATAAATGAGTTTTATTAAAGGAGCGTTTTCTCTTAGATATGCACCATTCCTTTTTATTACACAAGCTATGTAAGGCATCTCTCTCCGATACTTATTTATTTAAGTAATGTATTGTTTGTAATCATCCTCATTTCACTGTGTCTGTTCTCCACAGATGAAAGCGCGAGCGGGCGAATTATGGCCAATGGAGCGGCCCGACGGCATGCCAGTAATACAATCGCTAGAGGTCATGTGCGGGAAAGACCACATGGACGTCCATCTCACGTTCTCGCACCCCTTCGAGGGTATTGTCTCGTCAAAAGGTACGTAAACGTATTGTGTGTTAGTTTTATTCACGAAGTAGTAAGCAAATGGAGTGATAATGTGGGGCCTACCGCCGCTTAAGACACTTGCACAAACACTACGTACATTATTGTGTAGTCATTACTGTCACTAATAGGAAATTAATAATGTGCAAATTGTCCGATACTAGATTTGATGAGGGAAATGTGCATATTGAGTCACTACTTCGTGGTTTTAGAAACAACACCTTACTGTGAAGCTTCATATTAATAGAATTTGCAAGTTTAACAACACTACAGCTACAGTAGGATACCACAAGATGTTCAATAAAATATGAAAATATTCCAAATTATATAGTGAAACGTAATAACTACAAATCTTTTCAACACTTGAAAAAAACTCAAGACATTTATCAACCTTGTTAATTTTCTAAACAATAAATACTATTTATATCGTCTACCCAAGATGAAACAACAACCCACAAGTAAAATGTTAGAAACCGCTGTATTCAGACCGCCACTAATTATTGCGGTAATTGCTAAGGTTTCACTCACAATTATGACGGATACATACTTAGTGATTATTAATAACGCACGCTCCAGTTGCCCAGCTTTTAGTACATGTTACTGTTAGATACTGTACTTGTATTTTGTTTAATTAAATTTATTGTATCGTAGTAATTGTGATGATAAGCTGAAGATTTAGTTAGCTATAATTGGCTGGTTGTTGACAAATTGTCAAATTAAAATCTAAAAGCACAAAGGCAGCTGATATCTGAAGATAATTTAGCCTCAATAAATGTATTTCTTTTTGCCCATTATCAGTATTTGTTGTAAGTAGGACTTCTTATGATGACACATGATGCATGATGCAAGTAAAAAACTGCATTTAAAAATCCTGGCTCTCATAAGACAATCCGTTAAGAACCAATACTTTTCAAAATTGATAAAATTAAAGTGAAATTAAATGTTTGAACCAATATCTAAATATAAAAAATAGAACATAGTTAACTTTTTTTAAATACCGTAAGTTCCATTGATCTCACTTAGTAACAAAAAAATATAAGACGACGCATGAGACATATTCGTAACCTAGAAATTTAAACGGAACTATACAACTCAAGATTGTAAGAGGCTCGAGCGTAAAAATATTGTTCCTTAAATAACAATAAAAAAATAGATTTGATAAAGATAGGCTAATCTGTCTTTGGCATCCTCGGAACTCCAAAGAGATTTTAGCTTACTCAGCCTACGAGCAGGCTACTGGGACGAGTTGGTACCGGACTGGTTGAACCTGTAACATTAAGAGCTATAAAAACAAAATTCAAGATTTTGCTTTTAGTGTCATCTGTGGAAGGTGAAGTTATCGCAAACAAGAATCTTTTGTACGATTCTGTAACGATTTTATCATACCGCGATTCGGAAAAGAATGCTGTAAAACATGTTATGGGCATCAAGAACTTCCGTTACGCAAAGTTAACATTCTACGATAAAAACAACAGTGCAATAATCTTGGAATAGCAACTTAAGATGTCTAGATCTCTGAACAGATGTCTGCGGACATACATTATTTCTTTTTTTACTATGATTAATTCTCCGTAGATGATGTTTTTATGTTACCAGGCCATCTTCTTTACTATGCTTGCTGCTAGAATTCTTTATGGACAATTTGCCGAGTCTCCTATCAGTATTAGTGATGTTATTGCAAACATCAAATTAAGGCGTCTTGCATGTAATGGCAATACATGTTCTCAGATTACAATTTGGCGTGCCATTTTAACTTGTGTCTAATCTTTGTCTTTGTTACTCGTATTTTCATATAAATTGAACTATAATATATATCACAAATTGCACCTGTGTAGGCCTTAATTACGTCGCTTAAGATTGTAACTTCACTTTCTCACGTACTTATATTACACATTAGAAGTGAAACATTCCACTCTGCGCAAATCCTCACCCACACACAAAGCCCACATACCTAATGCCTATGAATTTTACTGTACTAGTATATTGGCATTGCTTCCATAATCGAATAATGCACGTGGCATAAATAAAATATCACTATCAGTGAATTCTTTACAACTGTTAAAAGTACAAAAACTACATTTCACACTTTCATGTCAAATTTTAACAACAATAGTATTAGCATTCCCGTGTTGGGTGTCAATACGTGGGTGTTTTATTATCAATAAAACGCCATTTATTGCAATTAGCCATTGCTTTTTTATGTTCTCACCATTATTAAATACTTAAGTACATTTCTTTCGTATTTATGCTAGTAAAAGTCTGCTGTGGGATCAGACTATTCACTGCTATGACCAAAAATCATTTTAGGCATTCATACCATTGAATGGTGGCCGACAATATTATTTCGATAGTTTAATATGTCTGAGATTCTATACCATGTGGTATTTATACTATTGTCTTTTCGATTCGCGATTGGACGGCACGGTTGGTGCAGTGGCTGATACAGTCGGCTGTTGCGCTCCGGGTCGTGGGTTCCATTCCCGCACGGAACAAGGAGGCACAGGAGAAATCCTAGTGTGGGGCAATGTTTTTTAAAAGATAAAGATTAAAAGACAAACAAAACCAATATAAACGGCAACATTTAAGTTCAGCCTTGTGCTCTGTTTATCTTGCTAACGATAGTACAATTAATGTAGCAAAGGTGCGCAGCACATAATTAGCTATAAAAACTGAGTCTTTAATTGCCGCACTTGGCTTTCTATTTGTTATTAGGGAATGATAAAGTTTTATCACGTTGTATTTATAAATATATAGGGAACTAAGGTTGCAATTTTAAACAAATAAACCAATTCTGAGGTTGTCACTGCTGAGTAGTCTACTACGACCATCCTTGCACTTTCTGGGATTAAGATAGAGTGAGACTTTCTTTCGAGGTTTCTATTAAAGTTATTAATTGTTGCACCAGCCAATAAAATAATAATAAAAACAATACGTATGTATTTGCAGATACTTAGTGTCTAATATGTCAATATATTAATAATAGCGTTTTCCAAAATTTTATGTTTATTTATGCTATGTATACATATTTACTACCGTGATTTTACTAATATTAAAATGAACACAAAACATGGTGATATTAGCAATATTCATCGTGGTTATGTAGGAAACTGTTAGTTTATAATAGCTGCATGGGCTAGCTAAATGTGACCGGTTCAAATTGATGTAATTACAATAACAACAATACTTCACAGACACAGGGAATTTTAGCTGAATAGTTTTATGACAACTATACAATCGGTACAACCAATTTATATGGAGTAAAAGGCAACAACTCTTTGTTGTCTTTCAATTACATTACTAGCAAACCACGAATGATACTGCAAAAATCTAGTGCTATTAAATCAGTCGTAGGTTGATCTTTGGCAGTTTCAAATGAATTTTCATAAGGGTCGTTTAAATTTGTTTTGAGTTGAATTTGGTTTTAATTGTAAAACATCATTTCGGCCAAATTAAGTCCACTGCTGGACACAGGCCTCCCGCAAAGATCACCACAACGACCGATATGGGTGTGTTGTGGGCTCATTGGGGGGTTTTGCCATAATCGCCACGCTTGGCAGACGGGTTGGCGATCGCAGTTGAGTTGTTCATGTACTCGAAGGACGCTGCTGCCCATCCTCCGGCTAATCCCTTAGTCGACTTTTACGACACCCACGGGAGGAGATGGGGTGGTGGTATTCTTAGCCGGCACCACACGGCGGTGTAAAACATAACTGTTGTTAATTTAATCGATGTCATACAGATCCACTAATGAACAAAGGCGTCCTCGTGGAATTTCACAGTAGTGTTGTTGGGGGGGGATTTGCCAATACTGTCCAAGCTTGGCAGGCGGGTTGGTTAGCGCAGTATGACTATTCTACCACAGAACGGACGCTGCTGCCTATCCCTCTGACTTAAAGTCCCTTGGTCGCCTTTTACGATATCCATGGGAGGAGATGGAGTGATGCCTTCCTAATCCGGACACCACACGCAATCCAGACCCCACCAATGTACTTCAACATTACAGTATTTTCCCAATTCATTTCCAGGATCCGCGTAGTCCATCATATTTCTGTTACATTGTTTTGACATGTTCGCAGGTCAGCACGGTGACCCCAGGTGTGTCTATGTACCGCCTTCAACGGGACAGACGTACTTCTCATTTCGGATCGCATACGCCAAGTGTGGCACTAAACCAGGTAATTCTACATTTTAATTACTTCTTCAATTCATAAAGTGTTATATGCCATCGGAACTTAGGTAGGTATTGTATGTATTTGGTATTTGGATTTTGATTGATGAATTAATGTTTATTTTAATTTTGATTTGATTATACTATTTAACAAAGTTTACATATAAATTATTGAAAAAAATGCATTTTTTTTTTTAAATTAATCGGTGACAAGTCAAGTCTAGTCAAACAAAGAAGATTAAGGACTGTCGTTATTTTAAAATTATTATATGACATTTCTATTACAATGAACATTTTCTCTCTCTTTCCGTTTTAAGAGTGTGTATGAACACAGTCGGAACCAAGCATATTATATTGAGTACTAGCTGGGACCCGCGGTTTCACCCGCGTTTAATTTAAAAGAAATTTAGAGTACTTCGACATAGACACTTGCCATAGAATAGGTATATATATTGGATTTCAATGGTTTTATTTTTTTACGCGGAACTCTAATTATTTTTCTAAAATAAAAGTAGCCTAAGTTATTCCTTATAACATCAGCTATCTGCCAGTGAAGGTCCCGTCAAAATCGGTCCAGCCGTTTCGGAGATTACCCGGAACAAACAGACAGACAGACGGACAGACAGACAGACAAAAAATTTAAAAATAGTTTTTTTGTTATATGTAACGTACATACTTTCATATGCATTTAGTAAAAAGCTGTTATTTTGACATTACAAACAGACACTTCAATTTTATTTATTTGTATAGATGTGGATGACGTTGTAGAAGATGATAGGAATTTCCTGGTGATGCGGCAAGTGTTGAGGATGGTAGCTTTCTGAAATATGTGGGGTGTTTTTGTAAGCATTTGTAAGGTGTTTCAACTCTGTCCTAGGGATTTCAGTATAGTTATAAGGACGATATGCCCAATGTATTTTCATATTTTTTTTCTGATATTGTGTTTTGTAAGTTGTGTGATATAACTATTTGGGAAAACAATTGGAATTAAAACATACCAAACTATTCCTTCATCTATCAGACTATTTGCTAAGGAACAGGTACGAAAGTAATTTAAAAATCCACATTGTAAAGGTAATTAAATCTCGTCTCGGTCGGTTTAGTGTAAATGGACCGTGAGTAGGGGCGTGAAATCAATAAATATATCCGATACCTAATGATGCGAACTCGCACAATTAGTCGATTTAATAAATCGTTTAAAGAAATCGATTTATCGTACACAATTCCGTAATTCCGTATGCTCGTCCTGAACATTTCTGTTATTGTCTGTATCAGTAATTCCCAAATAAGCTAGTTATTTTAGTGTGTACTATTGTTCGTTATTAACACTTCACGACTCTGTTGTGTAAAAAAAGTCATCATTTCGGCCGAATGAAGTCCACTGCTGGATGTGGCCTCCACCAAAGATCACCACAGCGACCGATATGGGTGTGTTGTGGGCTCAGCGAGGGCTTTACCATAATCACCACGCTTGGCAGACGGGTTGGCGATCGCAGTTGAGTTGTTAATGTACTCGAAGGACGCTGCTGCCCATCCTCCGGCTAATCCCTTAGTCGACTTTTACGACACCCACAGAAGGAAATGGGGTGATGGTATTCTGAGCCGGCACCGTGTTTAACGCCGTTTGCCGTGAAGCGGCGTTAAACAAAGTAAACTTTTTGTTTACCAATTAAGAGACATATTTGAATGCCTGAATGAGTTCTTCATTGGTCACTGTATACATTGGTCAATTATTAATTCTGAGTTTAAACTCCTGCAATAAGTTAAGATTCTCAATACTTTACAAGCCTGCTTAAATTTTCCACTAAAGCCTGCAATAAATATGGGTATCATTGTAACAGCAAAATATTAAGGTAAAGAGTAAAAAAGGTTTATACTGTCTGGACATTAATATTTTTAAAGTAATACAGTAAATCATTAGTTATTACTTATTTGTAAAAGCTATTCTATAACTTCGACATTAAACAACTATTCAGTGAATATTTTATTTGCAGTTTAGAGTTATGATCCCATTAATTTAATTTATTACTAAAATGTCTTTTTACTTTCATATTGTTAATTATCATTTGCTTTCAATGCAGTAACATTATTTTGTTTACTTTCTTTTTCTATTGACTAAGTTTTTCGAAGTTGAAAGTTTTGATTTTAAATCATTTTAATGAACGTAGTAATAAAATTTTGGAATCTCATAATAATGACATTTATAGTGTATCGTGTTTCTGATTAATTTGACTTTTTAGTACTGAATATAAAAAGAAATATAGTTGAACATTTATTAAAATTAATAGAAGAGTATGGGAAATTTGGTAAACTACAATAACCTGTACCTATTAAGCAAATACTCTAGTTCACAATAAACTGTCAAGCTAAGCCGGTAAAGAAGTTATGATACTTATCTATACGTACTTCTGTAAATTGATACGTTAAGTTTTGGTCAATCGAATAAAAACAGTACCCTTGAGGACGCATAAGAAAAAGACAAACAATGTGAAGCCAGTCAGTTCCACTGCTTTTGTCTTTAATTGCTTGTTCATACTTGACTGCAAACTCACGATCCGTCACGCCAATAAAGAGAAACGATTGGCAACCCATTTCTATAGTTAATCATCTAAAATTTTGATGCGTGGATAATTTATGAGCATATTCAACCATCGCCTATAATTTTGGACTCGATTGGGAGGTTAAGCAGATTTTCTATTATGGGTTTTATTATTCAATAGGAATGAGTTATGATAAGTGAATTTTTTGCCGTGTGGTGCCGGCTCAGAATGCCACCACCCCATCTCCTCCTATGGGTGTCGTAAAAGTCGACTAAGGGATTAGCCGGAGGATGGGCAGCAGCGTTCTTCGAGTACATTAACAACTCAACTGCGATCGCCAACCCGCCTGCCAAGCGTGGCGATTATGGCAAAACCCCCCAATGAGCCCACAACACATCCATATCGAAGGTTGTGGTGATCTTTGGGGGAGGCCTGTGTCCAGCAGTGGACTTCATTCGGCCGAAATGATGAAGTGAATTTTAAGATTTCGACATTTGAGATTTTTACTAAAATTGTATTTTGTTTTTAATGTAATTTTCTTCTGAGTTTTTGCAGTGTTTGAGACGTCTTAGCTTTTCGCAATGATTACTCATTATAATAATTTTAAACTGATTACAACCCGTAATAATGGCGCGTCATCCTTCAACCACTAACGATGCAAAGTGTTTGAAACGTAAGGAAAAACTAAGATCTATAATATACGTGATGTAGTCTTTTCAATAGTATTTTCATCATGATTTGTTCAAGATATTCTACATCAGCGGTCTCAATATTAGTGCTTCAGACGTATTCCTTTTAAATGGGAATAGGGTCAGGGGCAAGGTTGGCTCAATATGGTCGTAGTTTCATCAGTTTGAAAGTTTCAAGTTTCTTGACTTGGCTATATTGATGATATGGAATTTCAGCCACGAGGTTTCCCTTTTTATTTCGTATTGTTTGCGTAGCTTTTCTAATCACAGCATCATGTATAAGATGATGTGATTGATGCTTCTACCCATATAATTAATGAGGATCAAATTTCAAAATGACAGAAATTATATCCGTTGCTGCGCTGTGATATAAGCCCCATTTCATTTCGTTTTATATCAGAGAGATATTGCTGCTTCATCGTCCATTCTGGCGACACCAAAAAGACCTCCAGCCAAGCATAAATATACCTACTTAAAACTAAAAGCTAAAACTGCAGCTAAGGGCGCTTCATACGAGAATCGAACCTCGGCTTAGGATGTGTGAGCTAGAGGGACCAAACTAGAGACAGCTACACGATATTATTTCGAATTTTTTAGGGGATAGACGCTTGTTTTATTTCCAGCTTGATGGTTAGCAAGTTAATAGCGATATAAGGTTGTTTATTGCAAATGAATTAGATACTGTGGCCTTGCGTATTCATTTTTGGACGTTTTTGTGGGCTTTAGAACCTACAGAGCGGGCCTTAAACCCGCTCGTGCAAACACAACGCTGGCATAGCCATATACATATATATATATATATAAAGAGGTGCCATAGTTACCTAGGCACTTGACGCACCTAGGTTTCGCCTAGCCAGCGCATTTCCGTCCGGCTGGAAGATTGGTTCTGTTGAGGAAGGAAGGAAGGGCCTTGGAGTTTCCCTCTACGTACCATACCATTTGCATGCTCGGCGAGGCTTCGAAGCTATCCGAGAGAATAATTACCTTAAGACTCATTGATCACCTTTTGCGAGTTGGACCTGACCTGGCCGAGAGCCAGTATGGCTTCAGGTAGCGGCGGTCGACTATCGACTTATTTTTTTTGCTTCCGCTCGCTGTCGGAGTAGGTAGTGTCCCACCTGGGTGGGGTGGCGTTGGTCGGCAGTCTATACATCGTCAACGCCTTCAACTTCATCCCGTGGGGCGCGATTAGGGGGGCACAAGTCCAATCATCGATGCCCCTGGAGGCACGCTTTCGTGACTCCGGTGGAGGGAGCGTGTCTGATCATAAATCCACGCATCTATTTCCGCCTGGATGTCGAAAGGTGGGAAGCGGACTAGGAGAGTTGCTGGCGACACTGTCCTGTATCCCCGTGCGATGCGTATAGCCACTTTGCGCTGCAGACCCTGAAATTTGTTTCTGCAGCGCTGGACACCTGACAACCGGGATGACCGTGCAGGCGCCCCATACAGGGCCACAGACCACACGTTCCCCCCGTAATATTGTGAATTTCTTCATTCCGTTACCCGAGATTGGACAATAATAGGTGTAATGCACCCGGGGTGCTAGAACAGGAAACTTCCACGCTCGGTGGCTGCTGGTCCCTCTTGATATGTCCGGGGGAAAGAGCAAAGTATTTAGTACTCGTAGTACGCTACGTCCGGTAGTCCAGCGGGATGGGTGTACTGTCAAAAATAGGCATTTGACATACACAGGGCACGAAGCGGCGAGTGCGGCTGGTCCGTATGTGGCAAGCACCGGATCGAAAATACAAAAGCATCGTATTTCAAATATGAGGTTTAATCTGTATGTGAAAAATCGAAATCACTCAATTTTCAATTCATTCGAGTAATTTTAGTCCTATAACAAAAGTAATTCTAATTAATTCCACTAGAATACTTTAAATATGTAGGGACCTTATCCAACATGTCTTTATAATATTCGAAGGCCATAAATAATGCTTCATTATACTCAATTCTATGGGACCGCAAGACAAGAAAGGAATGCTATTGAACATCAAAGTATAATAACAATAACTAAGACCATCAACCATCCCAAATGTAAAATAACTACTATACAGAGAAGGACGTAGTTAATTAGTTATTACCGGAATACGTAAGGCAGATAACCCGACGTGGGCGTGAAACAGATTAGAATATATTTATAGATGCACATTTAACCCAGGGGTCATTTTTAGTTACGTTCACTTACACGAGGGTGGGAAATGTAATAATTAACTTTGAAATGTAGTATGTATTTAATAGTAAAGTAATAAAAATGCTTGTATTTGGTGGAATGACAATTCGGTTGACAGTTCAAACAGCCTTCGTTTACTTGTTTGATTAGACTGCTTCTAGCATTGACACAACATTTAGTATAACAGGTTCTGACCCTTAAGTTAATACCTGACAGTATTTTGCCAAAAACAGTAACAATTTAGAATATAAATAATTAAGAAGATTCCCATTACTATTAATGCAATTTACTTTATTATCTGTAGATTAGATGTAATACCACCGTATACAAAGTTATAGTGTCGTACAACATCCTTGTATAGAAACGGCGCATTGGATTCGATCGTGATCGCTATCTAATGTCGACAAAACTGTCATTATAACTTATTTATCGTGGGTTCTAACTTGCGTAATGACAAATTGATAATATTCTTCCCTTTATCCTTCATCTCGAATCTTAAACAGGCTATTAAAATTTTACTCGGCTTCATTGTTTCGTTGTAGGCGACCGCGGCTATTTAATTAATCAGGCGATTTTAAGATGTATGTAATTTGAAATTAACCAGTCATCAAACTTTCTATTATACGCATTTAATGGTACTTAAATGATAAATTTCTCTCTCTTTCATTTTATGATTTCGAATTAGTATGAAATATCGAAAGCCCTAAGTTTTACGGCCTCTTACATGATCCAACCATATTTTTTTATTGATTAGAAATGCTTCGTTCTGTTGAGGTTCTTATATTTATCGTATTATCTTTTCTTATGCTGATAGGGAGCCGAGAGGCCTAAACCATTCTAAGACAGCACAAGACTAGACGGGTTTAAGAGATTATTAAATCTAACCAAAACCCATTTAAGGCACTATATAGTTGACATGATACTTTGGCACCAAGGAGCACCTCAATAGTCAATGCATAATATTGTATGGTGTGAAATACATTTTGTGCAGCTGTGACGCTCTGGGAAGACGTAGGGCAAAACATCTAGGAATAGTTTATCCATTTTTGACGGCACGGTTGGTGCAGTGGCTGATACAGTCGGTTGCTGCGCTCCGGGTCGTGGGTTCGATTCCCGCACGGAACAAATATTTGTATGATCTGCAGGTAGTTGTTTCGGGTCTGGGTGTATTGTTTGTGGAATTTGTCTGTAAACGCACCCACGACACAGGAGAAATCCTAGTGTGGGGCAACGTTAAAAAAAATAAAAAAACATTAAAACCATTGCCTGATGATTTTGCACGGCTCCAGGCAGGTATGATTGCGAAGTACCTACAGGGACTTCTTGATTTGCCGGCGGAAGAGTAGTGCAGGGCTTTGGGCAGCACAATGGATCCAATAGGGTCGAAGTGCGTTCGGCTGATGCTGAGCCCGTGAGAGCCACACAATAGAATATAATAGAAAATGCTGATGTTTTAATTGAAATTCATAGAAAGCGTAAGACCAAACAAGCGTATATTCAAACTTTTTTTGACTAGTACAGACTATAGGCAGTGTTAATTTCTGTAAAGGGAGTAGTTCAACATTTTAGAGACAATTCTATTCGACGTTCTGTTAAAATTAAGGAAAAGTAAATTGATTACGAGTTAATCGGTAATAGATCACCATACATCGTAAGCCCAATCCCATTTATCGCATTTAGATTCCCAGTAACTATCGGTAATTCGTAACAATTTCGCAATAAATCGCCAGCGTTCGAGTTTTACGGCACATCGGACTCATTTCAACAAAGTCAGTAAGTTTTTCTCATGCCGATTCCTAGTCGCGTCCACTATGGCTAGTGTGGAGTAACGGGCGACGCATGCGTCCCGCTCCTTCTGCGAACATTGCGCGCGCATTGTTTCTTGGAATCGCCACCCGCCGGACCACATAACACTGCACACAAGGCTTATTTTTCCCTACAAACCCGTCTTAAAGACGCCATCCCTCAATCCAATACTTTTAAATGTATTTCCTTCCAGCCATGAAGTAGTAATTTCGACTTTAAGTGCTTCAAATGAAAAGTATTGCAGATGGCAATGTGAAAACGATTTTAATCCGTAAGATATAGAGTCTGAATATGTCACACGCGTGTAAACTTGGAAGACGAATGTCCTAATGGATCACAGTACTGAAAGGGAGTTAGCTATAAGTCTTTAGGGGCCAGTTTTGCTTGTATGACTTCGACCTAAGAACACTGGCATGATCCGCGTTCTTCGGGCGACTTCCACTTTTTGCGCAAGTACATCCGCGTGGGTATAACCCTAGCAATAATAAGGATTTAAATTTTTTAATCTAAATCTAAATTTGACACATATTAAATATCTCTGAGGAGGTCTCATTCTCCTCATTTCCTCATTCTCATTTTAATAATTTTCTATCAATGAGAAATAATATCGCTTTTATGGACACTCAACTTGTTCTCAAGATAAAAATGTTAATTTGTATTTAATAAAAACCTGAATTTCACTGTTTAACTTCCAAATGACATAGTTTATAAATAAGTAAAAGCCTAGTTATGGGTTCCTTAGGTTAAAATCTGTATTGTTCCCTAAATAAATTGTAATTAACACAAGCACTGACAATATTTTGGTGTCTGCCACATAAAGTGTCCACAAAAATGCTACTTTGACATCTTCTATTCTATAGAACTTTATGCGTAAAGAGATCTTCTCTCTCGTACTTGACATACATTTTTAAAGAAGATTATTATAGTATCCCTTACAGCATATTATGCTCGTTGATTCCAAAATAAAAACGTTAATTACAAATATTACAGTTTTTCACTCCGCTGTCAAAATAATCTACAAACTATTGGCCAAAATATCTGTACAAACCAGCGACAGAATTCTAGATTATGAAATAATGAGGCGCTCCTAATCAATTGCACTCACTGATCGGCAAACGATCAATGAAGTTAAGCAACGTTCAGCGCCATTAGTGTGGGTGGCCACCATAGGCACATCCAGAATTTTAATATGGGGCCCCCCGCTCAGGTCTCATGTCAAGTTTTTCAAAGATCATTGTTGCTACTAGGTCTAAGGTCAATTGCATCCCACAGTTTAGGTACAGGGAGGCATGGCCCCTAGAGAACCTCCCCCTGGATCCACCCTTTGTCGTCACATAGTGATCTCGGACCTGAGCGTATCCGTGCTTTGAACAGCACGTAACATTGGTGTTCCCTATTATTGTCGTTAGAAGGTAGTCGTTATGCCAAATCGGAAGCCTTTGGTTAGTTTGAACAACCCTGAAAAAAGGTTCGCCACATCAAACAAAAAACTAAATAAAAACTAATACTCATTACAGACCTCCACGGACAGTTTTACGAGAACACGGTGGTCGTGCAATACGACAAGGACCTGTTAGAAGTGTGGGACGAAGCGAAGAGACTGCGCTGCGAATGGTTCAACGATTACGAGAAGACAGCCTCGAAGCCACCCATGGTCATCGCTGATTTGGATGTAGTACAGTTGGACTTCCGAGGTAAGAGAACTTTATATGTGATAGGTATAGGTTCTGTGTTGATTATTGAAATTATCGTAGTTATTATATATGAACCATACAGATCCATTTATCTGCGAGGTTAAGCTGTATTTGCCGCAGTAGCAGCTTTTTTTATTTTTTTATCGTGGGGTAATCCTCTTGGACTTCCTCCGCTTTGGGAAGGGCGGAGGGGCATGCCGGGATCAAACCGGCTAAAACCCCACGGTGTCCTTCTTCTTACCTCTAGCCGGGGGTGAGTTGTAGAGTGGGAAGGAAAGAGACAGATGGAAATCACTTTTAGAAATGTTTTTAAAATAGCTCCAAAATATTTGAGAAAAGGCTAGAACGATGATGAATGCAATGGTTATACCTTAAGAACCAATCCCTATTATTTCAATTTGTAGTTTGAAGAAGGCAGACAATAAACAACCTTAGGTTTGACACTCACAATCTTTATCTTTACTTTCCGTGCGGTGTCTGGAATAAGAATATAGCACCACTCCATCTCCTCACGTGGATGTCGTCAAAGGCGACTAACAGACTTGAAACCGGTGGGATGGGCAGCAGCGACTCCTCTGTGGAACAAAAACCATACTGCGCTTACCAACCCGCCTGCCAAGCGTGGTGAGTACTGGAAAATTCTCCCCAAAATGATAACACAATTGTGGAAATCTATGGGGGAGGCCTTTGTTCAGCAGTGGACGTCCTTTAGCTGATATGATTACGATGATGAATCTTTATCTTATTGCACCCCCATCTAAACCTACTTATAAATCTGTATATAATTCAAGTCCACTTCAATCTGTAGAGTTTACTGAAATTGGCGTTAGACAGTTTATCATGTTTAAATAATAATGGTGAATTCGAATGTAAATTTTGTCAATAGGAGACAACGTGGACTGTTGGATGGAGATCCAGGCGGGGAAGGGCCCGTGGGCGGCGCCGGTGTCCGGGATCGTCCCATTGGGTTCCACCCTCACCCTTGTTGTCGCCATCAACGACTATCGAGGTAAGGCCTATCATCTCTTATGGCTGAAATCAATAATCCCTGTAATCCATCTTGTTTAGATTTTGAACTTGATCTATTTTGTTTGTGTTTTAACACAAAAGCAGACAAATCCTCAATCCCAAGTCCAAAGGTTTTGGATTAGATTGATCATTAGTTTCGGCCGTAAGACAACACGTAACGAAAACCCTGTCCGATCCAATAAAAGCGTAAAACTGTTTTACTATATACATTAGGGAAAAAAAACTTTACGAAGTTTCCATGAAATTTGGCAAATCTTTGTAAGTTGACAACACTCAACCAGACATAACAAATAGACTTTATATTATATTAGTGCTGCCATAATTTTTTTAAATATATTAATTAATTTCATCACGGAAATATAATAATTATATATCCGTCAAATGGTTACGCATATGTGTGTGCAATGCGATACCAAGTATTACCCTTTAAGGATCAGACAGGGATTCCGTTACATGCTGTAGAAATGCGAAAATTATGATATTATTTGTGCTTTCTGAGTAATAAAATTGTAGTGTGACATTGAGTATAATATATTTTAATAGATTATACCATTTATAATTTGAGTACTATGTACAAATACTGTAAATGTGAACATAAAGCCCTAGTACACACGGTTACATATCAAGCTATACATATCGAGTTTACGCTGATCTCTCATCGTACGTAAAAGGTATACAATGCCAGATCAGATTATACTGGAAAATATAGTATGATATATAAATATATAATTAGTATAATAACAACTGTTGTCCGGCAGTGTGAGTCTGTCACGCTCACTGAAATGTTTTACTAATGAGGGTGTTGTGTATCGAGTTGTTATATTCCCTGCAATATTGTTGGACTGAACAACGCTGATGCATGCGTCATACTCGTGAACTAATGAAAGAGAAAGAAAGAAAGGATCCTACTTGGACGGGTCAGTCCTTAACTGAAATGACATATTTAAATAGCTCGTTTGTTGATTTTTCTTTACCCATTATATTGTGTGGCAGTTCATTATTCTCACATAATTCTGTTCAAACTATCAAGAGTGTGCACTTTATTTATTATTTTTAAAATGCGATGGCTTGCCGGCTCTTGTTCATAGGTGGTGCTATACAATATAACTAAAACCATGCAACTACTAGATTCTGACTATTGAAAATTGCCTGTAAATGGACTACGTGAACAGAAATCCCTTGAACTAGCAATATCTATAATAGCTTCAGGATTGAACCTTCTTACACACTTTCGAATACAGATGATCATAGTGGTGACACACACGTATGCCACATGCAATTGCGCTATTAAAGTTTCATTGTCTGGAAAAAATTACCCACACGTTTGGTATTGCCTGGGCAGAGATAGAGTCCTGCAAATTTACTTAAGTAACTCTGCATAAGAATAATGGCAACACGCAAATATTAAGGACCAAAGTCTCCGCAAAAATTTCTATGCAGAGTGACTTTTGCCTGGTCTGGACTCTCTTGATTAGTTTGACAAAACTAACCCTGCATTGGGATTTATGAACATTGCAAAGATTATGATAGTTATTGTTTGTGGTGTTGCCATAATTCCTATGCAGAGTTAGCTTTCCCAGACTATATCTGTTAAGCATGCTTGCGAATGTTTGGCCATCTTCGGGCGTAACGATTACCTTAGGCCTGCCAATCACAATTTGATATTTTACCGAGGACTAGTCAGTCCTACATGGCACTACACTGCGTTCGTCACCTCGAGATATGAGTTTTGTTGTCTCTCAAGCTCAGTAATTTCAGTAGCTACAGTGCCCTTCAAACTGGAACACAGTAATGTTTATACTCTGGTTTAAAGACTACAGCTTGGCAGCAGAATATCTGGTACTGCGGTGGTACCTAGCCAGCCTCTTGTAAAAAGAGATCTACCATCAGTAAGACATGTTGACCATCTCTTAGTAAAGCTTATCAAAAGTTATATAAAAATAAAAATATATACTGTTACCCGCTAATAACCACACTTCTGTTATTTGTAATTAAGCTCGTACAAAGGAACCATTTTTAGAATTGCCTATTGTTTTCTATTGAAACGCAAAAATTATTTTCTTTAATATTATTCATCAATTTTTTTATTACTGTCATTTCCGTGGTTCGTGTAACTTCGTCTCGTTAACTCTTTTAAGTGCGTGGGATTGTGTTGCCATGAACATATAAGATATCTCTACAAATATTGTTTTACGGCGACGAATTAAGCTGTTTAGTGCAGTTTAAAGCTGTGTTTTGAACGTATATCTCTCAAGACTGTTGTCGCACGTATATTATTGACGATTTGAGAGGTATTTCTACTACTGATTAGCTTTTCGTGATTCAATCATATAAAATCTACTATAGCTTCGATTAGTGCAGCTTTAAAAAAAACATTTTTTTACTATATAAAATCTTATGACCGACACACGAAGGCAAAAATATTGTAACAGGTTTTGGCAAGATATGCAGGAGAGGTTTAATTGTAAAAAAATGTTTTTTCGTCCTAGCGCCGGTTACAGTTAACGTATCGTCATGCCAGTTACACCGTTGGTTTTGTTTTTATTATTCTTTTACATTACATTAACCTTGTTTATGTAAAACAGACGTGGTCACTTACAATGGGCCTCATAAGAAAGCTCAAGGTCACTCAGTGAGCTATGGAGAGAGCTATGCTTGGTATTTCTCTACGAGATCGAATTAAAAATGAGGAGATCCATAGAACTAAAGTTGTCGACTTAGCTGAAAGGATGAGTAAACTGAAGTGGCAATGGGCAGGGCACATTGCTCGTAGAACTGATGGCCGTTGGGGCACAAAGGTTATCGAATGGAGACCGCGCACCGGAAAACGCAGCGTGGGACGACCTCCAACGAGGTGGACAGACGACCTGGTGAAGGTCGCTGGGAGTCGTTGGATGAGAGCGGCATGTGACCGCTCGTTGTGGAAAAATTTGAGGGGGAGGCCTTTGTTCAGCAGTGGACGTCCTGTGGCTGATATGATGATGATGTAAAACAAGAAAATAAATTTTAAGCAAGGTACAATAAAAACCTTGCGTTGAACAATGTCGTAGTCATAGTTACAACAACAAAATTCTATATGGTGATATAGAATGTACGAGAAAAATGATTGTAGTAATAATTACAATATTGGTGCTATACAATAACTAGAATAAAATGATTGTGGATAATAAAAAATGTCGTTTCTATAGTAAAATTGGAAGAAAATAATAATAATAAAAAATAATCCACTATAAAATAGTTGCAATATCGGCTTTAATAACTTATTATAACTCGATTGTACAGTGTTGTTAATATAGATTATATAAATCATTTTAGCTATGATTACATTATATGTAATAATACAATGTTTTAGGATTAACAACTTGTTAAACTTTTCCAAACAATATTAAAAATGAAAAAAAGAAGTCGTGTGGTCCGAACTATTTCCTAGCCGGTAGGAGTCCGGTAAGCGCTACTACCCTTCCCAAGGACGGAGGAGCATGCCATAATATACTATTAATTTAATATTAATAAAAAAGGTATATTTTAAACTAAGTACATAGTTCCGAACCAAAATTTACGGTCTGCAGTACAGAGAGAAGACGCGCCTCCAGGGGCGTTGGACAGGCTGAGGCGGCTAGCTTGGCGACGCGCACTTGGAAAATGGCGTCCCCGCCTGCGGATGTAATTTGGGACCAAGCCCATCGTCGACGCCGTCCTGCCTCTCTTTGGAGCTTGGCTCAGAAGGAGCGAGCCGCGTCACCTACCGCTTGATACAGGTGCTCACCGGGCACGGTTGTTTCGTTGCGTAACTGCACAGGATCGGACGTGGGGCCACGGCACAATGCCACCATTGTGAAAGCGTCCAGGACACCGCACAGCACACGCTCGAGGCGTGCACTGTGTGGGCCGCCGAGCGGCGGATCCTGGTCGATCGGATCGGGCAAATTCTCTCTCTGTCAGCAGTAGTGTCGGCTATGTTGGCAGAGCATAAAAACTGGAATGCAGCGGTCTCCTTCTGTGAGAGCGTCATGCTCCAGAGGGAGACCGCAGAGCAGAATCGGGAGAGGGTCGATGAAGGAGGAGACGGCGCCGGGGTAACAACCGCCCTGGCACCTAATTCCCATTCGCCTAAAACCCCTGCCATTGATATAAGACCTCTGGGT
Source organism: Diloba caeruleocephala (assembly GCA_947459985.1). Taxonomy (NCBI): domain Eukaryota; kingdom Metazoa; phylum Arthropoda; class Insecta; order Lepidoptera; family Noctuidae; genus Diloba; species Diloba caeruleocephala. The sequence goes on along the minus strand of OX381617.1, from coordinate 7,261,906 downwards.
TCGCGGGTGCGTAGATTGGGGAATATGCGTGCCCACACCGAGTGACCCAAGAGAAGACGGTAGCACGCATGTGGTCACGCGCTGCCGTGAGACGCTTTACAATCCTCCCGGGGGGTGACCGCTTTACAGTCACTCTCTCCGAGATGTGCCTATAGGCGTGGCACCAGGCTCTCGTGTGAACATACGAGAACCTGGAGCCTCCCTTAGGTGCCGAAGATGACCGCTCCAGTGATTTTAGCCTGTAGGAGTCCGGTTTTACCCCTTAGCCCTTCCCCGGGGCGAAGGAAGTTCATGAAGAATTTTCACTGGGCACCAATAAAAAAGGATACTGTTTCAACTTGCATAGTTTCTAACGCCACGTATGGTCTACAGGTACATAAGTATTGTCCGTGTTCTTCCAGGATCTCTGCTTACTTCAATTTCACTCATAATTCAACGATCTTCGGTTCGACGTCCCTCGTGCGGTATTTTATTATTTTTAGCCTGACCCACCTTAGTCTGGTAATATGTACATGGTTCAGAGCGTACTCGTTTTCAACGGTCATTAAAATTCAAATCAGGTATCCCCGTAACCGTTTCTTAAAAATCTTTAAATTTGGGCGAAGGGACAGAACAGAACGCGTTGCATGTATTGCCTCGCTTTATTAGTCGCAATTAAAGCACTTTAAAAACAAGTTTATAATAACTGTCAGTCTCGATTTGTAGTTCAATTTATTAAGGATATTTTTATTATTTTTTCTTAAAAACTTTATTAAAACAAGCTTTTATGTGATTGATTGATATCATAGGGGTACATAAAAATAACTGATCCGCCATCTTTGGGAGTCCACCATATTGGATTTAGAATGACGTCACTTAGCTCACTATCCACAGTCACCCAAACTAAACGTGTATGCAAAATTTCAGCTCAATAGGGATAACTGCTTTAAAATTAATTTGCAAGATTTGAGTTAATAATTAAACTACGCCTTTATAGTAAGAATGCTTTATATGCGGATGTTTAAAGTGTTTTGTGGTCAAACTAAGTAAAAACAATGTTAAGCAAATAATTATTTAAATGAACCAAACCACGAACTGCGTGAAACTAGCAATATAATATATGCGGCAGGTGGTGGTGGTGGCAGGTGCATAACGCAAAAGCATAACATTTCTGTGATAAATCTCAAAATGTCTATACTACGAAACTTTTGTACAAGAAAAGGCAAAGAAAATTATGAAATGATCTATATTTAGTAAGTGTATTTCAAGAAACACTTTAACTCGTAAAGAAATTTTTATGAAACCGGTATTTCATATAAGAAGAAACGCCGAAACAAACTCAAAGGTTTTTAAAGTCCAGACATATTTAGATACAATATTACGGGAGAAAAATGTAGGGGAACGAGGAAAGATCCATAGCCCGTCACAAATGTAACCGTCACTCGGCAAAAAAACTAGAGGCCGAGTTCACTACTGCAACTAAACGCGACCAGTTTAAACTAAACTCAGTTTATGTGCTAAACCAACTTAAAGGCTTCAATATGCATTTCCCCAACATCAACTGAACGCTGTTAAACCTGGTTAAATATCCGAAGGACTTAGTTCGTTTAAACGCATTTAGAGGGCTGTGATTAGTGTTTTTGACTAAATTTTGCAAGGCTTTGTTTGTTTTGAAATCAAACTCAACATTTGAACTCAGTAATTAAAACATTTTTTTATTAAACTTGGTTTATAATGCGAACAGTGAAATCTGCCCTAAGTTCGGTTAGACTCAAACTCTCATCAGAGTCATCAGCAATACTAAATACCTTTAAACGTGCATGCATATTAATACGTTTTTACATGAGTTTTTTTTGTACGTTACCAGACGACAGCGATTCGGAGGAGTATTTTGACGCTTAGGTGTCTTTTGAACATTCTTTATTTTCACCTTTTTATATAGATATTTCTTCTTATAGTATACAATACATAGGATGAGGAAGAGACAACATGGCAGATGAAATATTTAAGACAAATATAAAGTTTATTACATAAGTCATAGAAAATATGTTAAGATGATTCTGCGATTCTTAAGATTTTTCTAGTATCTTCTATGACAGGACAGCACCTCTTCTAGGGCACGTTCTACCTGTGTACCAAAAACGAGCCGTAGTGTTTGAGCACAAACATCTATCAAAATAGCCAAGCTTTCACGTTTATCATATTAGTAGGGTGCATACCACATGTCTCGTTTTACGACACGCAATGAGATAATGACCATTTCCGGAATTTGACTCGTCTTCAAATATCACAAGGTGCGGTTACGAGTAGGTGCGAAGCTTTCTTGGTTTAATGGAATATCAGTTGACTTGCCCAAGTGTTTGCCCATCCTTTAGGCTAAACGATCTCTGTTTATGTTCGCTGTTTAGTCTTCACTTAAGTGTAATAATATTGGGAATTTGTATGTTTGTGGTTGGTATAAGTGTTGAATTATGCTTGTGTTAGGCACCCTAAGTATGAGTCAAGTAACGAAGTACGTGCTTGTGTTACTATTGAATTGCATTTGAAATTCTGATGGGTACTTCGAATCTACCTTTGTACTTTATTGATACTTAAGAGTTTTGTATTCCGCTGTGGAAGCATCTAGTCCTTTAGCATAATTTCATGTTTTTTGGATTTTTAGGGTTCCGTGCGTCCGAATGAAAAACGAAACCCTTATAGGATCACTCGTGTGTCTGCCAGTCTATCCATCTGTCACAGCCCATTTGCTTCGAATCTACTGAACCGATTAAGTTGAAATTTGGTACACATATGAATTTCTGCGACTAAATAAGGACGTGTACGTAAATAAATACACTTTGAATGAGGGGAAAATTGTGTAACATATCAAATTAAAGGGGGTATTGTGAGGTTGTCAAATATTTCGTTATATAATTTTTAAATAAATGGTTTTAAAGTTATTTAAGAAAATAGCATATTATGGGATAACATGTTTTTCAAATACTATGTTAACATTGTTCTTGGGATAAAATTATTGGTACAAGTTAGAATTCAACAATAGACAATATATTCAGCAATTTCCATCTACTATCCGATACCGTACATACTTTTTTTAGTTACCACAAATAGGAACAGATAAAAATAAACATTGAAGGTTAACATATTCATAGTACGCGGCACCCTCTCCACGCAAGTTAACTCACACTTGGCCAGCTTTTTTGGTATCCAACCACCCCATTACAATTATTATCTTACAGTAATATTTTATGAGACACTGTGCTTCCTCAGCTATAGGAGACCACAACATTCCTAATGAAAAATCTAAACAAACTATCGCTAAGTACACATAAGTACAATCTTAGGAACTTCCCACGCACGTTCATGTTATGGAATCAGCTGCCCAGCAAGATTTTCCCAAAAAACTACAGTATGGGGCTCTCAAAAAAGGGAGTGAAAATGTTTTTACAGGGTCGGCAACGCACGAGTTATACCTCTGGTGATGCAAGCGTTCGTAGGTAATGGTAACCGTTTACCATCAGGCGGGTCGTATGCTTGTTTGTCACCTTAGGGCCGATATTTTTATCGTCAGATAAACCAAAAGATAGCATTTATTCGACAGATAGCAAAATATTTATAAATAAAGCCTACGTGAAGAATAAATTTATTTGTCCCTTTGATGGCCAGATAGAGCGATATCCAAGAGATATTACCTACCATTCGACAGACGCGAGACATGGTGTAAACAATAAATTTTACTATTAGGTTAGTTATTTTTATGGTTTTGCGTTTCATACCAAGTAAAGTGTTATTAATATGGATATTTTTGATAGCATTGATGACCTAAAAGTTGACGAAGAGAATAAATGAATTCATTAATCTATCCGGAAGAAACATAAGAAATGTTTTTTTTTCGTAAACGTATATGTAACAATTCGACATCTTCCACTTTAATCGTTGTTCTAGTTTGCTCTAACCTCTTTTTTATTGATCCGGTGGAAATACATCATGTATTTCCTCCACCCCGGGAAAAGGCGGAGGGGTATGCCGGACTCGGGTATGAGTACGCAGGTCGGTATAACCTAGATACTACCAAGAAGTAAACACTCCATGTTTTATAATATTATTAGTAAGAACGTCTAAAGAGTTTCTAAGTCTGTATTTTCTTATCTTCCAGGTGAATTCGACATGCGAGTAAAGTCGTGCGGCGCATCAGACGGCTCCGGCCACGTGATTCAACTGTCAGATGAATATGGATGTGTGCTGCGACCTAAGATGATATCGAGGTACGACGCTAATGTATGACGCTCTTATCTAGGTTTACACATCGTTGTCTTATTGGAAAGTTGGCCGAATTGACCCGTTTTGGTTGAGTACAGAGACTTGAAACTGTTTTGAACAGTCATTAAACACTCTGAAGGGTCACTGACAAACGAACTAAGTATTTCAATATATTGTCCAACGACACTAGTAAACGTTCTAGAAACTGTCTTCTCTGTGACCTCAGTATCTTCGAAACAATCTACGACGTTAAAACCAGACAATGTTTGGTAAAGAAATTGGAGTTATTCCCACCACGCTTGCTATATGAAAAGAGCCTTCACGAGTGATGATACCTAAGTGCGTCCGGCTTACCCTGGATAGCCAGCTCCATCACCAGCCTTGCTAACTGGCTAAGCATTTAACCATGGTATAAGGTAGTTGCATGTGGAAATAACTCGTGCCACACGTATGCGAGCTGGCTAAGCGTAGCAATACGGCACACACACATCTCATCCCGTGAGTGTTGTAAAAGGTGACTGTTGAAGACTGGAAATCAGCGTTCTTCCCGTATGTTTATAACTTAACTTCAATCGCCAACCCACCCGTCAAGAGTGGAAAATATGGCAAACTCCCCAATGAGCACACAAAACAAACCTAGACCAGCCATTATTCATGCTTTAGAGGAGGCAAAGTCAAAGTCAAAAGTTTTTTATTTCAAATAAACCAAATATTGGTACTTATGAAACATCAGAATCTAAGTTGCACGGTTCCAAATAGTCGATCTCAAGGAGAAGAGCCGGCAAGAAACTCCAAAGGCATCGGGCATAGCGTTCAACAGTGGACGTCTTTCGGCTAAAATTGCATTGTTTGCCTTACATTTATAGTCTAGAAATGATACTTTACATATTTTTTTCAGATTTCTCAAAGCCAAAGCAGTGGACGAACGAGCGACAGTCATAACCTACGCGTTCTTCCACGCCTTTAAATTCCCAGACGCTCTCAGCGTCCACATCAGATGTAAGGTCGAGATCTGCAGGCATGGTTGTTTGGACCACTGCCAGTTAGCGGGCGTGACTCCGCAAAGACATGCAGCCCTAGACAGGAAAGATGATAGGACACATCAAGACCACAATGAGATTAAGTGAGTGTACGCAAATACTTATAGACCTTAAGTCGTGAAGACAAAGATTTAAAATAAATTGCTACAGTGACGTGAGAGTTCCGTGATTTATGTTCCATGTACCTTTGGCTAAGAATAGCAGCAACCCATCTCATCCCGTAGGTGTTGTAAAAGGTGACAATAAGATTAACCGGAGGGCAGCAGCTTCCTATGAGTACATTTAAAACTCAAATGTAATCACCAACCCGCCTGCCAAACTTGGCGATTACGTTACCCTCCTGTGAGCATACAAAACGAACCCAGACCGGTCCTTATAGTGATCTAAGGGGAACCCTATGTCCAGCAATTGATGTCTTTTGGCCAAAGTAATGATGATGAAATGAACGATGATTCTCTTTTTTTATAGACTTTTTAACTTTTAGTAAATCCGAAGATTTAATGCAATTTAGTCAAGTCCTTAAATAAAACCATTTCCTGATTACCTGTCTGGCATAAGTAAGAACTAATCAGCTAGCTAATCTATAATTTATATTCTGTTTGGTGAGCAATCACAATTGTAGAAGCTAATAGCATTAAGGACTTTATAATAAACCAAATAAGCTGCATATCGTATGGCGTGCAAATTAGACACATCGACATATAATATTATGAAGTAAAGATTTGTAAATCTGATTAAATATGAGTTTTTATCCTTCCTATTTAATCTAGTATATACCCTATGTAATAATATTTAATGATGACTCATCATCATCATTTGGGCCAAATGAAGTCCACTGCTGGACATAGGCCTCCCCAAAGATCACCACAACCACCGATATGGATGTGTTGTGGGCTCATTGGGGGGTTTTGCCATAATCGCCACGCTTGGCAGGCGGGTTGGCGATCGCAGTTGAGTTGTTAATGTACTCGAAGGACGCTGCTGCCCATCCTCCGGCTAATCCCTTAGTCGACTTATACGACACCCATGGGAGGAGATGGGGTGGTGGCATTCTGAGCCGGCACCACACGGCAATGATGACTGTGTAATTGATATAATAAGAAAGCATTCGCCGCTGGGCTGACGGCATCGATGACTTCAACAACTTAAATAAACTATTTCTCAATTTCTGTACAGTGACTCATCTGCTGAAGATGGAGGTCTATCAGATTTATCAGACGAAGCGCGTCTTCCTCTCGAAGAAGCTTTCGGTGATGAGGTGTCTGGCGATGTTGTTCTGGCACCTGCTCCACTACCACAAAGAGCTCCAGCCCCTGTTATGGAACCTGACTCAGATCACATGTCTGCTGTGGAAGAATTAGTTGAAGCTCTTGCTAGACCTTTTACTGTAAGTAATTTGGCTTGATTGTGCTACTTTTCAGGTTTGGTTAAAAGGAGTCGTTGATGAAAATCATAAAAATCTTCATAAAATACTTATTTGAGTAATATTTTCTCTTTCTTGCTTTCTACATTTTATTTTTGTATTTTTTTTATATTTTTTTATTTATTTGTATTTATTTGACACGTATTGTAATTATGCTACAGATCCTGTTCTTGAGGTTTTAAATTTCATTATTTATATTTGTTATTTCAGGAGCGCCCAACAATCATCGATCGCGAACGCTTTCCGCATGGTCCTCGCAACCTCGGTACCAACATAAGCCCAGAACGTTCTGGTGAAGGAGTTGTCTCTACCAAGGGATCAGGTCCCGCTGTAGTAGGTCCCAGGTCCCTCCGCAAGCGTCGCGCTATCCGCGATGCCAGATCAGCTGATGTCGGTGTTTCGGGTATATATGAAGTAGTTTCTGAAGCTGATCTTGCTTTCGGACCGTCAAGAAATGAACCTGTCACAGTGTTTAGTGGAAGGATTCGAGAAGAGGTAATTTTTGATAAAGCAAAGACATTTACATAAGCTATTGTTGTGATTATTCGCCCAGTATGGATAAAGAGAGTTCTGCAAAATATTATTCCATCTGTGCTAATCCGAAAGTCTTAATGATATGCATAATAATGTATGTATTTGCAAAATTCTGATATGAATGCCTACTTCTTCATTCAGGTCGTCTACGGAATTTGCATGGGTGCAGTTAGTTTCGGCGCTCTTTTCGCTTCTGCAGCCGGAGCGGCCGCGGGCGCAGCATTAGCTGCAGCAGTAATGCTCCAGAAGCTTCGATCACGAATGGCAGTGCCACCACCATTGCCAGTGTCTCCCGCGCCGGCTTCGCACTCCCTCGCAGCGTGGATGGCGCTAAGACTCCTCGGCTCCCAACCTCACCCACACCACTCTCGTGACGGTTGACCCAACATTTCAATCAATATCCTACCGAAGACTGTTTTTAGATGCTAAATATTCTATTTATATGTCATAGCTACACATTTAATAGTGTTTTTAGTAATCTCTTCCCTTTGTGTATAATATAGAAGAAATAATAAATTTCTTCCCATTAGAGTTAGATACCTGATAAAATTTAGATTTTAACCCTTTATTGGAATCGGAAGGTCAGTTGCATCCATGTATTAGATATTAGTCTCGCAGAAAATTATTTAAAGTATGCTTATAATTTATATTAGCTGGTAAGTAAAGTTTCTAGAATGCCTTAAATAATGGTGCTAGGTCGTGCTACGGACGAAGTCCTAAGAAACCTGATATTGAATGTTCACTTTTGTGAATATTATACATTTTTATACCGATAAGTTTTGTACAGATTTTTCTACGTTTTTATTGACTAACTTATTATCTTTGTCGTGTTCTTTAGTATCTAGAGGATAAGAATAAACGTCGAGTCATGCCATTAGAGTAAGGTTTAGTTAATTCAAATAATTGCGAGTTTCATTCGCTTTAGGTCAATTTCATAATGAAACGAAGCTCCTAGATTAAAAATAACATTGATATCGATAGGTTTTGAATCAGTGTTATTTATTGTATTATCTTTAGGTACTGAAACCATTGAGGCTTTTAGGCATACTACATCAGTAGGTACCTGCTCAATTTTATAATTTTATTAAATAAATAGATTTATGTTAACTTATTAAAATTTTGTTAGAATTATAAAATACTTTATTAACAATATCATTAATAGCTAAAGCTTCAAATTTATTGATGATTGAAACGTTTACCGTTTGTATATGTAACAACGACAGAATTTTGAGACATATTTACATTTCAGGTTAGACTAGAATCATTTAATAAAAATAATATATATGCCGTCGTACTGTGCTTTACTGTTATTAATAACTAGTTGCAAAGTAACGGTGAGATAAAATTTATTAGCAGACTTTTATTAATTTTATATTAAACTGCGGTTAAAAGTTGGTAACATTATTCGTTTTTAGTACTTAATTTATATGATTGTATATTATATTATTTCAGGACTAGAATAACGCCATTAAAACTGTATCATACGTTTGTTGAGACACCAATGAGTTCTAATTATTAGATTCTTAGTTTCACGCGAAAACTTTGCATTTATTTTAATATACATTTATCTTTGTATTGCTCAATAATAATTGTATCCGTCTTTTTATTACTATGACTAGATAGGTTTAGTTAAGTTTTGTAGCTAGATTGAAATGGTTTGGGAGATCGACAAGACGTAAAATATTTATATAGCCATAGTAAATGGTTATTTATTCATTACAGTCCTTACTTGTGCTTTATTGCAAATTTGGATTTCATAATAGCATTCAGGCACGCGCGGTCCTTCTGAGCGGTGGGTACACAAAGGCGCTTCTCCACTAAGTAGCTTATAGAATAAATACAAAAAAATATATAAAAGTCATCGTTTGTTTTTAATAATACTACAATATACGTGCTTGGTAGGTTTTGCAAAAAGATGCCGTTGATTTTATTGAGGCGGCCAATTAGATTCAATGCATACGTATGAAACCTTATGTTTCATAGCTTGACATTTTGATTGAAGCTGTCTGACCGTCTAATAAATGTACCACAATATTGTCGATCTCACAAACATCCTAAAATATGACATGCCACCCAAAAATCTTGCATTTATTGTAGAAAAACTATTATCATATAAGTTGAATAGAGTTTTCATATGGAAACTGTCTCCCTAAGTGCAATTTTACTTTTTATTTATAATTAAATATATTTGTATTGTACTTTTTAATCTTTTCTCTCAGGTTACGGTACTTCTTGGTGTAGAGTTTCTTGTGGCACTATTTCTTTTATAAATAATATTCTGGGAGTGTTTATAACTTGCGAACAAAATGTTTAAGTTTCACTGTATGGATGCAGTGACGAAATGTGTTACGCGTAAGCACCTGTTAATTTGTTTAATGGATTAAAATTATGTTGAAACATAGCTGGACTGTTTTCTTTAAAATTACGGTAATCATCCGTGATGGGTTTATATACCAAAGTAAAGTTAGTAGTAGTTAGTAAGAGGAAAATATTTTGAAATTACATTTGCATCAACATAGCGCTTAATTCGATAGAATAATCCTAACTATCTTTAAACACATAATAGTTAAAGTAAATGACTATCACTCAAACTTAAATTCAATATTCATTTATACCAATATAATAAAATTGAAGTATCTGTCTGTGATTTCAAAATAAATGCCAATATTTAAGTAAAAACTACTATTATATATAGGTATACGACGCCTAATCATCTGAACGTTTGTCAGGAATAGGCTCCGAAACGGCTCAACGGACTTCAATGATAGGGATTAAAACAGGAAAATTAACTTAAATTTTCGAAATCTTGCAGGGTTCATCATTTCGGCTGAATAAAGTCCACTGCTGGACACAGGCCTCCCCAAAGGTCACCACAACGACCGATATTGTTGTGTTGTGTGGTGTGTGTGTGTGCTCGTTGAGGGGTTTTGCCATAATCGTCACGCTTTTGTTTTGTTTTTGGGTTTCTCGTATAGATTTCTTGGAAATGTGGTTGCTTAACCGGTCGTTTCTGGCGAAGGCAAAAGGCTTAAAGCCAGGCTTAAAATTAATATTAAAATCTAAGCAACTTGCTCTAAGGGTGCCCCCTGCGAGACACAGACCTCGGCTTAGGGCGTTGCAGGGGAACAAAGGTTAAAGCTATTGTTTTGGGGAAAGCTGGATCGGTATTATTTAAAATGTATTAAGGGACATTAAACACTACAGGCGCGGCACGGGCGCGGCGATAGGCCTCCGCGACGTCGGGGAGGAGCGTTGGCGATCGCAGTTGAGTTGTTATGTACTCGAAGGACGCTGAGGCCCATCCTCCGGCTAATCCTGGTGGTATTCGTAGCCGGCACCACACGGCAAGGTTCAGAAGATATGAATATAACTACATTTTACGCGTAGCGAAGCAGGCGGGTAATGGCTAGTTAAAAATCACACCGGTTGGGACATATGACTCTTCATCATTTATTTGTATATTGACATATGACATGCAAGTATTCACTTTTGGAAATGCAAATTGATCGACGTTCCTGCGGTCAATCGTTTTTGGGCTATTCCTACTTAGGTGGTAGGTACACATCGATGGCATCTGGCATACCTCTTAGCCCTTCCCCGGGGTGAAGGAAGTTCCATGTAGAATTTCCACTGGATATCAATAAAAAAATTAAAAAAGGTACACATCGATATCACTTCGCGTCTTGGAGAGGTCTATAAGGTATTAAGCCTCGACTGTCTGTGTTTTGGGACGCTACCATAATATCTACATGATAAATGTAACTTTTTTTATTTCATCTCAGGGGAAATACCTATAAAGGCAAGCTTTATTCAAATTGAGTTTTATACCAACCAAGAAAAACCCAACAATTTGTTAGTCGATAAAAAAATAATATAGCTATATTACCATAGCTGTCAACCCTTTGATTATAGGAAATAAGATTTAGATAACTTAGTACCTATGGTGTCTAAATTATGGTCATTCTCCTCAAAAATGCTCATAAAATTGTAATTTATACTTATCCATTTGTGATCTTACAATATGTAGTGAATTTAGAAAAAATCATTATAATTGACTTTTTGGCATGAGATGAAGCTAATTAACGTTATTTAGAAATGCTTGGGTGCCTACTCTATTCCGACTAATACAAATCGAGTGATGTCTTTCGGATCAGCCTGTTTAACTTCCTAGATATAGCTTTTTAATATGATATATTCCATGAATGCACAGATATTATAATAATGAAGGTATCCACAATTCATATTGGCACCTCCCACTTGAGTGATATAACAAGGGCATTTGGTACAGAACAATTCAGTGTTACTGTGTCAGCCTCTTTATATACCATGGTTTTGTAAAGGTCAAGTAGATTTTATATTACTAGAATGTTTTGGCTTCATCGTCACTGTCCAGCCATTAAGTTTGGATATCATATAAAAATGCATCTCCGAATTATGAGGTTTGTAATAGAGTAGAACCGTGCAGTTAGGATTGTCGACAATTTCAAGCTCACAAGCGGTCTAGAACATCTAAGTTTGAGGAGATTGACTCTCTATGTTTACCGCAACGGACAGTGTTCTAAGGAATTGTTTGATATGATGCCAACGGCTACTTTCTACCATCAGCGAGGAGATCACACGCATACGTATAACGATTTTTACAGGGTCGGCAACGCGCGATTGAGACCTCTGGTGTTGCAAGCGTTTGCCACGATAGCGGAATAAAAGAAGTTGAAGATGTCCAACACTTTTTGATGGATTAAGTTCAAATGGACAACACAGATAAGATCTGATTAAGTTAAAGGTATATGTTATCGATGTCCGTCTGCTGTTTGGATTAAGAACACTCCATCTCGTTCCTTGGATAACATAATTGGGGACTGGGAATCTAAACAATAGGGGTGGGCAGCAGCCTCCTTTCTGTGGAACAGCAGCCATTATGCGCTCACCAACTGCCTGCAAAGGGTGGTGAGTAGTGATAAATCCCCTTAAAATGACTACACAAGGCATGTAACTATTCCGCTCGATGTGGAAATCTACGAGGGGGGCCTTTGTTCAGCAGTGGACGTTTTTTTGGCTGAAATGATGATGATGATGTTATGGATGTTGATGTCAACATCCATAACAGGTTTCAGAATTATTATATAATTTATTATTATAATTAGTAAAACAATAATTGTTAAAACAATACAAATATTCAAAATCATTAAAACCAAATAGAACCGAATGCGGTTACGATTCACATGAAACTAAGGTTTGCGGCCCCGCCCACTGTGACGTCATGACCCAATTGAATGTGCGTGACATTACACATATGCGTAACCGCATTCGGTTCTATTTGGTTTTAATGATTTTGAATATTTGTATTGTTTTAACAGTGAAATGCGCCGTTATTGTAAGTAAAAATTATTAAATACCGCCAAAAAATTCGCCATTTTGAAATACTCAAGGGCGTCAGATTAAGATATATATGGTTCAGCTTTATATCCTAGATGTGCTGTCTCAAAATCTGACGATTATCTAGAGGGATTCGCCAAATATGACAATTTTTTTTTATATATACCACGGCATAGTCTGTGTGATCAGCTGTGATGGCGTCATGACAACAAAAACCAGAGTGGGAACGGAGTGAGAGAGTAATAGGTAGAGAAAGAGTGAGAGAGGAATAGAAACGCGGAGAGGGGAATATAGGCATTACGCAGCTGCACGCATTAAACTTTATCGACGAATTTTTGTTACTTCGGCTTGTGAGAGTTCGAGACGACGTTTTTTTTACAACTATGTAGCCCTCCCCTTTCTTTACGTCACTCTCAAATTGTCTGATTAGTGGAATATACACTTTTCAGCACGTAATTAACTCAACCTACCTTAATCTGACGCGCTTGAATTTCTGATGATCAATTTTTTTTTACTAATCTGATACTTTATCCTTGACGGGCGACCTTATATATGGGGCTAATAGTTGGTGGAGATACTTAATCGGGTACCAGGTATCCCCCTATATATTAATCTGCCACGCTTTATTAAATCCCGAAATCCCCGCTTGGGCTCCCCTACTATAATATTATGTATATCATTGTTTTTTGCAAAGAGGTTAATATTTTTATATACATACAAAACATAAATGTTTAGAGATCGAATGGTTATTTCTTCAAATTTCTCCCAGAGTGAATATATAGGGTTTAACCGATAAATTGATCGAATAGCTCGTTTCTGCAGCACGAACATAGTTTGGATATTGGCAGCATTGCCCAACAGAATATCATACGACATTTTCAGTTATATTTGCGAACTCTTAGCAATATTAAAATGTTGTTTAACATACGTACGTTCCATGGGAAATATTGTCTACACGCTTTATGTATATTCACACTGCACTAATTCAATATAATTTTATAAATTATGTTACTGAATAAGGTGAATTCAAATTCAATTTATATTTTATTGCTTATGTTTAAATTCATTACGAGGTACAGTAATAATAATACTTGACCTTTGCATGCCGATTGAACGGTGAGACGTGCTGTACCATACCAATTATTGTATCAATCCTGAAACCATGTTTCTAGCAAATAAATATTCTTACGTTCTTATTATACTTCGAAAATAACCAAAATATACTAGTGGTGCTGTTCTACATCTTATTTTCATTACTGCGTATGCTGCAGAGCTAAGCCTTTTGGCAGTTTAAGTACGTGTGGACCCACTGCAGCTTAGAATCTAAAGTTATACCCAAAAACACTGCGGTGTCCACAAGGTCCAACTCTGCACCATTTATTACTACAGTGGTTTTTATTGTTTTAACTTTAGGTGTTGTAAATTTCATACATTTAGTTTTTGCTCGTTCAAGAGTAAATTGTCAACATTCAACCAGTTGACCACTCTGGAGACAGCGCTATTTACATCGTCAGTTGCCAGTTGGCGTTGAAGTTTAAATAAAAGCGAAGTGTTATCTGCAAACACTACCTCGTGATTATCCCCTACAATATAAGACCTACTGAAATTACCTACATTTATATATATCATCATCATATCAAGCGAAAGGACGTCCACTGTTAAATGAAGGCCTCCCCCATAGATTTTAGTTTGCAAACGTTTTAGAAATTCTAATTCTAATTTGCCTCCAAAAGTGATCCCCATATTCAAAATGAATGTATTTAGTCCGTGTTTGGGTCACAGAAATTCATATGTGTACCAAATTTCAAATAAATTGGTACAGTAGATTTGGAGCAAATTGGCTGTGATAGACGGATAGACAGACACGTGTGCACGGTTTTGTTTTACATTCAGACGTACGGAACCCTAAAATCATTCTAATTTTAATAGAAACTATGTTTGGTATTATCTACCAGTGTGGAATCGTGTTATGAAAATAAGAAAGTCCCAAAGTTTACACCACACTGTCAAACATCAGGACACTGTGCGTGATTACTGCGTGCTTCGAAACAAATTTTGATTTGAACTGTACGATATACAATGATGTATATATTACTATAGTATGGTATATAATTGGCCGTGTGGTGCCGGCTCAGAATACCACCACCCCATTTCCTCCCGTGGGTGTCGTAAAAGTCGACTAAGGGATTAGCCGGAGGATGGGCAGCAGCGTCCTTCGAGTACATTAACAACTCAACTGCGATCGCCAACCCGTCTGCCAAGCGTGGCGATTATGGCAAAACCCCCCCCCATGCGCCCACAACACACCCATATCCTTCGTTGTGGTGTACTTTGGGGGAGGCCTGTGTCCAGCAGTGGTCTTCATTTGGCCGAAATGATGATGGTATATAAAATAATTATTAAAACTGAAACGACGCCTGTCACCTTATTCATCCTGCAACCATGGACACTGACTGCAAAGTGTTCGAAACGTTGAGAAAAATGAAAATATATACGCGATGTAATCTGTTTAAGTATTTTATTATAATGAGTAATAATCTCCAAAACCTAACACAATACAATGCTTTCTAAACATTTACAGTAATGTGTCGAACATATCCCATAAATTTGAGCTCCATCGATCGAATGGTATTCGAGTCTATATGCAGTCTATGAGCAGGGGTACAATTCTCTAAGCTCAAACATTTTGACCAGTTATGACTGGTCCCCATAGCGAATACCAAATTGGGTAATCACCGTTATTTCAATTCTGTATTCAAGGATGTATGGATGTCTGAGCTTAGGAAATTGTACCCCAGAAGGCAAACTATACAGTCTTTGCGTAGAGTGCTTTTAAACAGGTGTACCCAATATGTAATATGAGCAATGGAGCCAGATCGATAGAATAAAAACATTTATTTTATTTATAATATGGTTTTAATTATTTCAATTTTTAAATGAAACTACAAAGTTTTGTCGATAAAAGTTTAATTTTTCAAATTTACTGTTACAAATTTTATAAAATCATCAAATAATTGACATGGTATATCATTGATTCAAAAAATTCAACTCTTTTATAAAATAAAATTAATATGAAACATTTAAATTCCATTGTAACAATTAATAAATCTTTAATAATAATGCGAAGAAAACAATAAAATAAGAAGAAGAGGTACTCAGGTGGTATAAAAATAAATAAATCGCCATACGTACTCGTATTAATGACTAAAACTTAACTAAAAATAAATATATTAATACTAATGACAAGTTATTGTAAATTACAATCTAGCGGTTCACCTAAGTTGACATTCCGTATAATGTATTTTCCGTTGCCCCTACTTCGAATAATCAATCATTCGAGAAGAGGTAACAGAAGATTGTACTTATAATATTTTAATACTACAATTTGTGTTCATAATTTGTTCTAAGATCGTAAACATAACAAACAAAATTCAACAAATCATCTTCCAGTTGATTTCACTACATAATTGAAACAAACACGGTTGAATTAAATGTCAATTCAACTGTTTCGAAACAAGAATCTATACGATTTACATAACTGAAGTTCACAACGGTTTGTTAATCTAAACATAATTTAAATTAATACTAAATAAGGATTCCTACAACTTTGAGCACTCATATAACACGCAAATAAATAATTGGCATGGTCTATATACTTCAGTCTCATCACACTAATATGTACAAATTAAGTTATACACGCTCTGTTACGAGTAGAAGCGACTCTTTGAAATTACATGTGCGGTCGGTGGGTGCGGCCGGGCTATCGTCGTGACTGCAGCCGTCTTCTTCTTCAGGGTACTCATCGGCCTTAATTTTAAGAACAGAACTGCTGATACAGCGCAGGAACATATTAATGTAGCGAGAAGAGCCCCCAGTGTTGCAGCAAATCCAGGTGTAGTCATACAAACTAATCCTGGAGTGGGAATCACTTTCGGTGCAGTGCTTTCCTCAGATGTATCCATGTTTAAGTCACCGGCAGACACCACACGAATCACTCGGTTTACGCCAACTTCTTTCTCCGGGGAAGCGGCTCGTCTTTGCCTCCTTACTCTCCTTTCATCACGCCTTGCTTCAATACCAACTTGTTGGTAAGCGTCAATCTGTGGAGGTCCGTATTCAGCGTGAGGTGCAATCACATTTGGATTTCCATCTGAGCATTGCTCAGGGCACCGGTACCTACAAATCTGTATAGTACATTGGAAGTGCACTTCCATTGAGTCAGGGAACTTGAATGCTTGGAAGTGAGCATATGATAATACACTAGCACTGGCTCCGAAGTTCTTGATCTTTGTGAATCGTGACATTAGTTTTGGTCTGGTTACACAGCCTCGCCTATCGACTAATTGTATAGGAGCGCGTTGACCATCATGAGCTACACAATCTCGCACTAACATATCGAATTTAGCGTCGTCGTCCTTGATTGCGAGAACCATTGTCATGGTTTGTCCAATCTTCACGAGTCCAGATACTTCCGAAGCCCAAGGTCCTTTACCGACTTGAATTTGCATCCAGCAGCCAACGTTGTCGCCTGCAAAGTCAGCACGTACAACATCCAACATGTCTACAGGGAATGGTCTGAATGTGACTGCCTTTTCGTATTGATCGTGCCAGGTGCATCGTAGTTTCCGCGCTTGATCCCACACTTCCTGCACTTGTGGGTCGTATTGAATCACTATAACGTTTTCGAAGTAAGTTCCAGCAGCCGCAACATCTCCTCTGTATCTCGGATCTCCACTGCCAGCGGTTCCACAAGCATGAGCTCCAATTTCAAATGAAGCTGAAGCCCTTCCTAGATTCGGTGGAAGATGTACACACTGATGGTTAGAATAATGTCCCTTAGAGAATACGATACCGAAGAAAGGCTTGTCGAAGCTAAGGAAAACTCTCATTGCGTTCTTCTCGCACTTTACGTCTAAAGATACGATTTTAGGCATATCCGGTGCGGGTGCAGGCCAAACATCACCAGCTCCACTGAACACCTTGTCACTGGCAGCAGTCTGAGAGTCAGCGGGGGGTGCAGGAGGTGGTGGCGGTCCTCGAAATCCAGGACCAACGTCGCTCTTGTGGTGATTCACTGGAGGTCCGAGCGCGAATGGCTTAGAATGGATTTGATGGTGGTTCGGGATTCTAGGCATGCCTGAAATGACACAAACATGTTTGTTACTTATCTATATGAAAAGACTTTTAGATGACATAAATACTTAGATGGCCCAAAACCCACTAGGATTGTCAGTCGAGAGTTGCTCGCCTCATTTATTAGTGAACGAATACGAGTATTTTATTGTACACGAACAGGGAACAGACATCAATACAAAAGTTAAATCAATCAAGCACTTAAATCAATCAATTAAACTATGCAAATTGACATAGTGCATATCGATCAGGAATCCATTGGAAAGTTTGATGATTATGGCCACATTCTATAATGAGGTGTTGTTTTATAGTGGAATTTTACGGTCTGGTATAATGATACGTCCTTTCTTTGTATGAGAAGAAGCATTTGCTCTGCACTTATAGGCTGATATTATTTTAATGATATGGTAAATAAGTACTAAGTAATATTTCAACACATTATACCTAACGGGTGATGTGCCTGATGATGCGGTGGGTTCTGCCTCCTGTTGTGAGGTGGTGGTGCTGGCGGGGGAGGTCCGTTGTACGCATGACTGGGAGTATCACGTTCTGAAGACTCCATAGCAAGCTGGTCGGAAGACGGTTCTGCGGCGCTGCTGGTATCAGAACCAGCGCCACCACCGCCACCACCGCTTTCATTTGATGACTGGTCACTGAGTGTCCCGCTCTGGAAATTGTTAACAATTACGTTTTAAAAGAGTATCACCAATTGTACGATTCAGTAAGTGTTAAGTCATGGTGTGTGGTAGTTGTGTTAATCGACTGGAATCGATCAGATCTGCAGGTGTAATTAAAGTAACCTTTATTCCATTATCATTATTTTAGATAACGTCGCGTCGATTTCCAGTCTACACATATTGGGCTTTATTATATCATTCATCATTTTTCATCATTACGGCCGAATGAAGTCCACTGCTGGACACAGGCCTCCCCCAAAGATGTCCACAACGACCGATATGGATGTGTTGTGGGCTCATTGGGGGGTTTTGCCATAATCGCCACGCTTGGCAGACGGGTTGGCGATCGCAGTTGAGTTGTTTATATACTCGAAGGACGCTGCTGCCCATCCTCCGGCTAATCCCTTAGTCGACTTTTACGACACCCATGGGAGGAGATGGGGTGGTGGCATTCTGAGCCGGCACCACACGGCTATATATAATCATATCTATATCATTATTTACATTAAATACCGTCTGATCCCACATCTCTCCTAGCTTTGGGTTAGGTTTACCCGTCATACAAAGGTAAGCATCGTTAATCATACTGTCGAGTTAATCAATCTATGATAATACATTGTCTGGTGGCTCGCTTCTATTGTTCTCATTATTTACCTCTCACTTGCCTACAGCTTTGTGAGCAAGAAGCGAATACTAGAGTTGCTATTTATAATCCCATTCAATGATTGAGCGAATAGTAAACCAAAACAATGAAGTGTAGGTATTTCTGTTTCGTTAATTACTTATTTCATAGATGAGTATACTTATTGTAGTGACTTATGTACTAGAAATGTTCTCTGATCTTTGAGTGTCCTTTTCTTTACTTCTCATTTATGTAATTTGGAAGCAGCGTTGTCAGCGTTGCCAAAAGTGGGATGGCCCGATTTTTAACACGCTTTTATTATCTTGGTATGTATCTATGTAACAGATTTTTTGAACTCGATTTTCATCCCCTTCAAAACATCGGAATGATTTGAAACTTCGCACAACTATCAAAGATCGATGACAATGCAATAATTTAAATAGTTTGTCCCATAATTAAAATTTATAATTTCATCGACATACAAAAACCTGCACAAATGACAATTCATCGACATATACAAACTTGTACAAAAAATAATACCTCAATTCGATTAAATTTTCCACGGCAACCGATGAGACTCGAACAGTGTCTCATTCTTCAGATGATTTTATCCGTAATGGAGGATGAATTTGTTTACTTAAACGTCGTAAGGAAGATGCTTGGGTAAATAATTTGCACCCGGAGTTATTGAGACTATGGATAGGCAACATGGACATTAGATAACCGAACTAAAAAGTAGAAAATAAGTTTAAAATAACATTAGAGTATAACCAAAAAAAAAATGTTTAAAAGCGTGGGAGGCTTTATCAGATATTTTCATGATGACGCTACTTTTACAAATATTCACAAAAATATTTACCACAATTGACATCAAACAAACGCTTTTTTACAGTATTTTTTTGTTAAATCTCTACTATTATTTTAAACTTATTAAAAATTATTTTCTACTTTTTAGTTCGGTTATCTACAAAACCGTGTTTTTTAGTTTTTCTAAACTATAATTTATTTGAATGACATTAAATTGTCACGCGCGGGACAGGTCTTGTCTCAGACACAACAACGTTTTATGATGATATATTTAAGTATCACTTTTCATTACGACCCAAATAGAGAAAACTATAACGTAAAACTAGTAAAGCATGTTAACCAAATATACGGGCTTCTCAAATCTCATAATTTATACCGACACGAAAAATGTCTTGTTTTTTGTTGCTCGTGCCCAGCTTTCACTATACAACGTAGGATTATTTTTAATGTTATTTAATACGACATACTGACCGTTTTACGACGCATCAAAGGTTATGCGACAAGTTGAGCGGTTCGAGGTCATGAACGTTGAAATGCAGATGATTATGCACTTTACAGACTATGGAAATAAATTGCATGACCTTTAAGAAATGTGATTAACAATGCTTGATAAATTATGAATGAGTTTTTATTCAGTTTTCCCTTAAGAAGCTTCAGCGGGATTTATTACATTTCATCTAAATGCAGTACGTAATCTGTTTGATACAGACAACGATTTAAAATGTATTAGATTGGCTGAGTCCCTTTCATTACTTTCAAACATCAATAAATCCGTCACTTTATTTAATAATGTCCAACTTCCCTAATTACATATTTGAGTATCGATTACTCATAAACTTGTATCCGAACTTTAGTAATACGACTTCCTGGGTTCACAAATATAAACATGTGAAAGTTGTCCCATAATTTGGTTCCCGTTCTTAAATCATCGGGCCGCTCCGGTTTTCAAATATTTTCCATACCGACAGGTTTTGGAAATTAGACGGACCGGCTGTACGGGATTTCTGATGTTAATTGTGATTTTTAGATTGCAATTTTTTGAGGTGCGGCTTTTAGATTACTGGGCCTTTAGGTTGTATAACTTAGTTATATTTGATGCAAAATAAATATAAACGTTAAACCAGCTCAGTGACCCTGAATTCTTATGTGAGTTACTCCATTTTGAAATGTCGTATACGTGTTTTTTTTGTTGTATTTTGAGTTTTAAATTTTCTTTATAATCATTATAGTAGCCTATTAAGAGATTCAGGATGAGTAGCAGAAATTGGTGGTTTTTTAAATACTAAGGAACGTAGCTAAGTTGTAGCTAAGGCCTTTGTTAAGCAGTGGATGTATTATGGTTGATTTGATGATTGATGATGATAGCTAAGTTGATCCTTAGTTGGAACTAAGCCTCGGCTTAAGGCGTTGCTTGGGGTCAAGCTGAGGGTTTATGAATAAAACTGCGAGTGTTTTTATAAGTAGACTGTACTAAACTGTCACCTTCATTACACACTATGGATTGAGAAGAAGAAACAGAATGAGTACACGGTTTGCCAGCAAAAATAAATTCAACTTACCACTAGTGCCAACATTAACATTGTTGCCAGTAAAAACATTAAAACATTTTTAATAGGCTTTAAGCGTCACATTCCCATAACAATCGTAATGCTATCCAGAACTAGTTCTACGAAGCACCACACTGCGCTCGTCACCTCGAGATATAACTTATTTTCGTCTCTTATGTTCAGTAATTTCACAGGCCTTTCAAACCGGAATATAATATGTTACTTATCTGCGCTACGCGTCCCACGGGTCCAATTCCCACACAAAACAGTATATGTATAGTACAGATAGTGGTTTAGGGACAGGGTATTTGTGACACTTTTTCTGTAAACTCTACCCATGACAGATACCCTAGTGTGGGACGTCGGTCTGAAGAGGAAAATAAACTCGGTTCTAATCTTGATAGGAAAATTATAATTCAAAACACAAAAAAGTGTCCTCAATATTGAATGCAATGAGAACGGTGGGTGTCTCCACGTATCTATGAAGCATCATTTTATTAGTTGGATCGCCAACAGTTTTACAACTCTCGTTTGTTTTGCCTCTGGCTATGAAATTAGAAAGTATTGCTGCAGTTAGATACGATTTTCGATAAAGATTTATTCGAGGGCTTATGCCTTCAAGTGATTCCAGCAATTATTTCTGAATGGGATAACACGGATGAAAGATTGATACGCATTATGTAATCTGAAGAGAAAGTTCTTGGGAATTTTTTATTGGGTTATAGATTAGGTACGCCTGCGTGTGGTAATCTTTTCAGATTGTATAGTAGATGTAAAGGCATTTTCTGTTATTGGTTTATCTCAATCACGTTCATTATTTACCATAGAAATATGGGAATACATATTTTTATATTCAATTTTGGATTAAGTGGTACAGGTTTATTGAATTTACCATTAAAATAATGTGCATTATAATAAAAACACTTTTAAACGGATTCTATCGCGTATATTTTAGATTTTTGTTTTTCCTCACGTTTCGAACACATAGCTGACGTCAAGCATACGCGCTCCACAAAGTATGCAGTGTACGAACATGCCTTAGACAAACCCAACCATTTTCTTCGTTTGATCAACCTCAAGTCCCCGCAAAAGAGAACCGATATGTATCAAGAATGTTACGTGAGGCTATCGAAATTAAAAGACATCCTAATTTTAATAGAGAAGATGGCTAGCAGGCACCACCAGTTTGGAATCCTGTTATTAAAATAATAAAGTCCCAAACCAAATACCACACTAAAAAATTTCAAGTCACTGTGAGTGATTACCGCGTGCATCGAAATAATTCATGATTATAATTGTACGGTAGATAAAATAAAATAACTTTTAAAATCTGTAACGACGCCTGTCACCTTAATCATCCTGCGACCACGAACCCTGCAAAGTGTTCGAAACGTCAGGAAAAACACAAATCCAAAATATACGCGATAGAATCCGTTTAAAAGTGTTTTATTATAAAAATAATGTGCATTAAAAATTTGAGGTGTCGTTGGCAGGAAGCGAAGTTTGTTAGGAATTGCATGTAAAATTGAAATTATAAAATACAATACTGTACAAGGCAGTAATTGAATTTTAAACTGAAAAGGATCGTAAGGAAAGTAAGACAAGTAGTAAATGCAATAAAAGTATGAAAAGCAAGAAAATTAAGAAACATATGAATGAGAAATTTACATTTAATACGACTCTTATACTGCACACTTGTGCTCTGTCTCGCTCATTCATATAAGCAACAATATGCGCTACCCAGCCAATCAGGTGCGTTGCATCATCGTGTTGGCTCGTCACATCTTGTTAAGTCTCCATCCCAAACTCGCGTAAATAAGCATTGCTTCAGAAATCATCTGAGTTCCTTGGAGAACTCGATATATAGGAAGATATTTATTTAATTATTTGAAACTAATTATTAATTTAGTTAAGATTAGCCCTCAATATCTGATATTATTACCTTATAAAATTATGCAGGTAAGAAAATTTGTATGGAACAAACTATTATATCATTGTTTATTGTGCTATATGAACAACTGAAATCATAAGTTAATACATTTAATACGATAATTGTCTTAAATACAATCATAATTATAGGTAGCCGTCTAAACATTAAGTATTTCTGACTGTTTATACAATTTAAAATTAGAACTTTAATAGCATTTTGCATAAAAATCAAACAATGACATTCATACCGACGTCGACTTAAACAAATAAAAAAGTAGGCAAGTACTTCGTATTGAAGAGTTTCAAAGAGCGTATTGCTGAAGACATTGTGATTAAGTTTTCATTACGTGGGCTGTAAAAGCAATTTGACTACAGAGTACTCAAACAATAAATAATACAATTTTAAAAGAGAACACACGAAGACTATGC
The DNA here is from genome assembly GCA_947459985.1 of Diloba caeruleocephala. Lineage (NCBI taxonomy): Eukaryota > Metazoa > Arthropoda > Insecta > Lepidoptera > Noctuidae > Diloba > Diloba caeruleocephala. The sequence continues at coordinate 7,238,153 of OX381617.1, read as the reverse complement.
TGCACTGCAATTTGTAAATATAATTTTAATTGAGGTCTTAAAGTATCTTTAAACGTAAGTGTTTCGTCTAAATCTGTTTTTTTTTTAATAAGATATAGAAGACGTTAGTTCAGTTTTGTATACATTGAAAACAACATGGCATTATATTTTTTCGAATAGCTTACGGAAATATATCGCGTGTACGCATCGCATGCACGATAAATATCTTATATATGTATATAATTCTTCTGTACGTGTGTATGTCACTGAACTCCTAATAGGCTGGACCGATTTGGATGAAATTTTTTGTGTATGTTTTAGTGGGACCCTGGTTGGTTTAGATTCATAATTGGACCCGGTAGGTGGCGCTGTAATCAGGTTTGCATGTACCTGCCTGTGCTAAGCTGGGGCGGGCAGCTAGTATAAGATAAAATACTACTCTTAATTCGCTCGACGTTTTACGGCACGAACATACGTTTTACGTAGGTATATATGACAAATGAAATGAACGCGATATTTTTCCGTAAAGTATTTCGATTCAAAACATGGAATTAATTTTACTAATATTATAACTGTGAAGGTTTGTATGGAATAGGACATAGCCCATATCCAATTTTATACAAACTTAATATAGGATACGTTGCGGTGGGACAGTATAAGCACCCAGGATACCGCACAGCACACGCTCGAGAAGTGCCCAGCTCGGGCTGCCGAGCGGCGGATCTTGTTCGATCGAATAGGACAACATATATCCCTCTGCCGGTAGTAGTGTCGGCTATGCTGGCAGAGCATGAAAATTGGAGTGCAGTGATCATCTTTCTGTAAGAGCGTCATTCTCCAGATGGAGACCGCAAAGCAGGATGAGGAGGAGGCTGATTTCGCTCGGAGAAGAAGGAGAGGACGCTGGGGTAAGAACCACCCCTGCGCCAATATTCATGCCATACCTAAGGTCCCTGTCATCTTTGCATGGCGGGTGACCTAGGGGGTCGCAGGCGCGCAGATTAAGGATCCTGGAGTGCTCATACGAGTGACCCCCGCGAAGACCGTGACGCGCACGTGGTCACGTGCCGCTGTGTACGTAGTACGACGCTCAGTGAGATGTGACTGAGGGAGCGGCTTCGTTACAGTCATCTGCCCTCCGCTAGAGGGGGTGACGCTTTACAGTCTCGAAGGGGATCTCCAAGATTTGCCTAAAGGCGTGGCGCCAATGGGCGACTCCAGTATGATTGTTCTTTTGTTCTCGAGTTCCTGGAGGTTCCTTTGGTGCCCATGATGATCACTTCGGTGGTTTTATCCGGTAGGAGTCTGGCATGCCCTTCCGCCTTCCTCAGGTTGGAGGAAGAACACGATTTATTTGCAACGAGAGAAAAAAGGATGCGGTGAAGGGGTTGAATTTTTGGGCACTGTCTTATATTATGACGACGTCCGAATAGTACTAATTTTAGACTACTCTGAATAAACGATATTTCATTCATTCATGAATTTTTCTTCATACATTCTATTCAATTTCATATAAACAAAAACACAACAGCAATCTTGCAGCGTCTTCAATAGAAAAAGAATATCGGGAATGGAATACGTTCCGCGTCTAAGAGCATAAGTCTATAAAGCATTCAGGCCTTAGTTGCTGCAACTGCAATATATTACTATCCATAAGTCTACAATTAAAACATCTTGAAACGCCTTTTATTAGTTTCGTTTCATTTAGTTTCATAAAACACAAAAAGTACAGGTCACTCACAACAACAATAAAAAACAAGCAAGAAATCCGTACCGCGTCTAAGAGCGATTCATATAAGGCATTGTGATTCAGGCCTTAGGTGCGGCAAGTGCAGTGTGTCAGCGCGGTCGTTGATCTCAGTGGACTAATTTTACTTTCATTAAATTGCTGAAGACGGTCTCCGGTGGCTAAGTCATGTTGTGCTGTTGATCTGGTTTGTTGGATAACGTAGATCTGTAGTGGTTTATTAGCGCTGGAGAAAATTAGTAGTATTTTGATACGGTTTTGTGAAAGACTTCTTTGGACCTTTTTGTAACCTGGTTCATTAAAAGTATTTTTGTTTTTGTTTAATGAGTGTGAAATTGCGCATACCGTAGTGAAAATCGGTTGGTATGAAGTTAGTTCAGTGAAATTGGGAGCTGCGCGCGCATACTGTCACGAAAATCCAACAGTGTGAAGTTGGTTGACAAAGATAATTTAAGTGCATATTTATTTGACTGATTACAGATTTTAATACCAAGTATATATATAGGTAGTATAGTATAGTATGCCGTGTGGTGCCGGCTCAGAATACCACCACCCCATTTGCTCCCGTGGGTGTCGTAAAAGTCGACTAAGGGATTAGCCGGAGGATGGGCAGCAGCGTCCTTCGAGTACATTAACAACACAACTGCGATCGCCAACTCGTCTGCCAAGCGTGGCGATTATGGCAAAACCCCCCAATGAGCCCAAAACACACCCATATCGGTTATTGTGGTGATCTTTGGGGGAGGCCTGTGTCCAGCAGTGGACTTCATTTGGCCGAAATAATGAAACTATAGGTAGGTATATAACTTCTTACAGCTTATGTATTTAGGAATAATTCGATTAATCATAAAAACGTTTAAAGAGTATTTTTTGTGCAATGTAATATACACATTTTGAAAATAAATATCAAATCCTAGTATCTACGTTTCCATCAATTGTTTAAATTCTAAATCTCTTGTCAAAAACATGTTTTAGTAAGCCATTATCGACTATAATATATTCATAATAATCATGTCACGTTAACATGGTGAAACAACCAATTGGCGTCCGTAACAAAACTAAGCAGGATTTCAAGTTCGATGTGTGTCGTCGCTGTAGGTCGCAATGCGACCGACTGGGAAAGCCAGCTTTTACTCTTTCCACGACACCTGGCTATTGTCATAAACCGACATGACTAGTGTGCATTACATTATGTTTCCTATCTCTGTATCTCAAAATCACAACTCGAACTTCTTGTTCGTTAAGTTCATAATTTCTAATTTTACTTCGTAATGTTGTTACAGTGGCTCTGGATTCCTCTTGCAGGTTTTGAGGTTGTCTATTTTGTTGTTGACCTTAACGAATGTTAAATATTATTGCGATGATCTCCTGTCAAATGGCAGATTATTTTTAGAAGTGAAAACACAACGTTGTTACACAAGGTTGTGTTAACATGTGTGTGTGGGTGTGTGTGTGCGTGTGTGTGTGTGTGTGTGTGCGTGTCGTGAAAGGTGACTACGGGATTAGCCGGAGGAGAGGCATCAGCGTCCTTCGAGTACATTAACAACTCTACTGCGATCGCCAACTCGCCTCCAAAGCATGGCGATTATAACAAATCCCCCCAATAAACACACAACACACCCAGACAAAGCATCGTAACGATCTTTGGTGGAGGCCTGTGTGAGCAGTGGACTTTATTCGGCTGAAGTGATGATGATGATGATGAAACACAACCTATCTCTTATGGCACCTTTTAATTACATCAAATTCTGTGGTACCTCTGTGTACCTACCTATGTCGTTGCAAAAATTAACTCGACTGTATGCACACTATCTCTAGCTTGCAATAAATCTATTTTCTTCCAAGTTTCCATGTTTTTTTGTCCATAACCCTTGAATTATATTTAAATCTGTTTGAAGTTTAGAATTATTATCAAAATGTTTAGAAAACTTCAGTTCAGTACCATACGAATGAGCCCACAACACACCCATATCGGTCGTTGTGGTAATCTTTGGGGGAGGCCTGTGTCCAGCAGTAGACTTCATTCGGCCGAAATGATGAAATTATAGGTAGGATATAACTTCTAACAGCTTATGTATTTAGGAATAATTCGATTAATAATAAAAACGTTTAAAGTGTATTTTTTATGCAATGTAATATACACATTTTGAATCTACTTTTCCATCAATTGTTTAAATTCTAAATTTCTTGTCAAAAACATGTTTTTAGTAAGCCATTATCGAATATAATATATTCTTCTTGCTTTACTTCCATTTAAAATACAAACTTAGTGGCAACATTTCTTACAATGTTTGTTTTGTGATCGGGTTCAGTAGCCTTCTTACTTTCCACAGTAGGGTAAACAGGTAAATAGTGGACATAGACGGAACTTGCTACGTCCGTCAGCGCAGTGGGTCGACGTGTCCATATTTGGGAGTTCTACCTGGTGACCGTATTAGATTCTATCTCGTACTGTCTTCCGATATTGTAGATGGGTGATTTACTGAAATTATTTCAAATTAAAGGGCAGAAACGAAATACCTATGTATGAAACTTAAACGGCCAAGATGATGCAGCTTGTATTTTATACGGAACTATTTAATGTCAAAAAGTTTTTAAGTGTTTCGATAAATGAATATAAGATAATTGAATAAGGCTATAAAACGATACAGAGAAATGATTGAAGAAATATTATAAACATATAATAACAACGATAACGATTAAGCTTACAACAACGAAATAATAATAACGTTAAATAAGCTTTTCTATCTTGAAAGCTTATGTTAAAATGAATAATAGGTACATACAAATGTTAAAGCATACATAAACGTCGTTCAAACGACCACTGGCTAGAGAATTCATCGTATTTAACTAAACGGTGCCAGTAAATTATAGCAATTTTTGTGAAAATACGCAATGTAAACAGTCGATACGGTGATTTCTTGTCGGCTACTAGTGATGTCCCATAAACGGAGTCGATTAAATTAATTAACTTTCCAGTCTGATCTGGGAATTAAATTAAGAAAAAAATGTGAGCTGTTTATCCAATCACAAGTCGTAAAAGTCTAGACTAAATGGTTTACTGTTGCCCGTATCTTACAATGGCTTGCTTGTCTTGGTTGTAATATTGGATTTCTATGGTAGTCAGTGAACCTGATCGTATCGATGTTTTCAGAGGAAATTTGCTCTATATTCTGATTAGATCAACATATTTCATTATCAACTATGTCATTATCATTTTACAATAGTATATCAAAATTTAAAATTCATATATTTATTTTATAACTATTATTTTCAGAAAATGTTTGACACATTGCCAATATCTGTACTATCTACCAGTTACTTAAACGTAAATGCATCAAATCATCACCGCATATCAAATCACAAACACGTCATCAATGGTTTCGTTGTTAAAACACACTCAGAAGATCTTACTGCACAGTCACAGTGCTTTCCATATCTATGGTGTATGTTTGCCAATCATTTTACGAGAAAAGGTCCGAAGCAACATACATTCCACCTCCGTTTACGCTAAAGTGAAATAAATTTTTGTGTGATTTAGATAACATACACATTATTTTACATGTAAATTCAAGTTGTAGCTATTAATAACATGTACTAGCTGTTAAGGACTGTATTATATTATTTACAGAGATACATTAGAAAAAAAAGTTCCTAAATATCTGTTTACTGACCGCAATATAGTGCAGATTTAATAGTTTAACTGACAGTATGATCAGGATTACACCGATCCAACTTCGATTTCTAGTCATTTTCAAGCCAGAATTATAACTGCGTCTTGAAATGTATACCCAGAGAATGATCGGATTTGTATAGCATTTTTTGGCCTTGGAGTACTTTTTGAGAAAGATTGAGATCGGAGTATCTTTTTATTTTATTTTACACGTACATACATACAGTGTAGCTGCAAGTATTGGCACAAAGCCACAAGCGTGATACATACTTTCGAGTGAGTGCTCTACTTCCACGATACGGTTTACTATTCGAATTAATATATTTAAGGTAATTAGCTGTTTTGTTGAGCGTGCATTAAGTTTATTGAAGAAGCGGTTTGTTAGTAAAAGTCTCTGTTTTCTCTTATCTGTGGTTTGGATATCAAATAAAGTGTGTGTGATACTTGTTTAATGGGAATGATGAATATAATATGGCATTTTCTTTATGTTTATAAGGCCTGCATATACTCGTAGTATCCACTATGTTTCATTTGCTTGCATATTTATTTTTAAGATATTATTCATACATAACCTATCTTACTAAGACAAACTTACTGTTTAGTTTTTTTTAGTTTCTTTTTAAGGTTTTCTCCCGCGTCGTGGGTGCGTTTACAGACATTAATTCCACACACAATACACCCAGACCCAGAACAACTACCTGCAGATCAGACAAATATTTGTTACGTGCGGGAATCGAACCCACGACCCGGAGCGCAGCAGCCGACTGTATCAACCACTGCATCAACCGTGCCGTCGCCTTTAAAGTTATAGAGTCCACTATGTCACAAACACTAATTAGTAAGTAAATATTAGAAAGTTAATTGGTTATAATTAGTTTCAATGGATAATTCTGTTTTAGCGAACACAAATAGTGAAAATTAACCAAATAAATAAATTATAATAAAACACTTTTAAACGGATTCTATCGCGTATATTTTTGAATTTTGCAAAATGTTCGAAACGTCAGGAAATACAAAAATCTATAATATACGCGATAGAATCCATTTAAAAGTGTTTTATTATAATGTGTAATACTCGCGAAAACCTAAGACATTATTAAATAAATAAATGTTCTACCATTGCGAACAGAAATTGGTAACGAAAAGTAATTTATTATAACGGGGATATATTTTCTTCTTTTCAAAAGCGTACCGATCCGTTAGTACGGTCCGATGAAGTCTTAATCACACCAATCTTACATGGTCTGTTAATTTACGATTAATCATCGATATGAACTCAACAATCAAAGATGAAAAAGATCGGGTTCAATACAGAACATTTATTGTAACGTCCGTGTTTGGATTAAGAATCATACCAAAACGACCTTCTAATACGACCCAACGGAGTTCATGAAGAATTTCCACTGGGCACCAATAAAAAAAAAGGTTATGTGATGAGCTCTAGTGTGATTATACGAGGACCTGGAGCCCCCTTATGTGCCGAAGATGCCCGCCTCAGTGGTTTTAGCCGGTAGGAGTCCGGCATGCCTCTTCGTCCCTTCCCGGGGAGGAGTAAGTTCATGAAGAATATCCACTGGGCCCAATAAAAATAAAAGGTTTTGTGATGCGTTGATGGTTCTGTTGACACCACAAATTATTGTAGTGTCATCGATTCTTGATACGCCTGCAAAATTCTGAGACATCTAGAAATTGGTGAAAACTTAATTACGAAAATCTATTACATTCATACATATATAGTTACATACACACAGGTCAAAATAACATAAAAATGTCCAGGAATCGAATTCTACTGTATAAATCGTTCGTCTCTACTACATTTGGCCTTGATCGCAACCACCAGAAATTTCCAAATTGTTAACGAGGACCCTCTTTTATTTATTGCCGCAAAAGTGTCGTTATGTACTGTTTTAAATTGCCGGCATTTTAAGAGAGCAATGAATGTCAGAAGGAATTTATGTTACTGGTGTTTATTTTTTACATTTGATTTACAAATTCTCACTTTTTCGAGCTTAATAGCTTTTTTTATACTACCAGTGGCGAGACGTGCATGTCATTCCCCTAGAGATGTCATGTCATTAATGTCATTCCCTATGCATCACGCCTGCTTATTACAAGTGTAATGCTACCCAGGATTAGTCCTGCATGGAACTACACTTCGCTCGTCACCGTAGTTATTTACGGCTGAAAGTAATCATCATTTCGTCAGAATGAAGTCCACTGCTGGACACAGGCCTCCCCTAAAGATCACCATAATGACCGATATGGGTGTGCTGTGTGCTCATTGGGGGTTCTTCCAGAATCGCCACGCTTGGCAGACGGGTTGGCGATCGCAGTTGAGTTGTAAATGTACTCGAAGGACACTGCTGCCCATCCTCCGGCTAAACCCATAGTCGACTTTTACGACACCCATAGGATGAGTTGGGGTGGTGGTATTCTGAGCCGGCACCGCACGGTTATACCGAAAGTAATAATCAATCTATTTCAAAATCTTTAGAGTTAAGATTTTGAAATTCATCTGTTTTTGTGTTAGGATCACATTTAACACAAAAATCAGACAAATCGTGAAAACCAAATCCAAAGATTTTGAATTAGTTTGATTATTAATTTCGGTCATTAGTCTCTTATCCCCGGTTATTTCACTAGCTACAGTGCCCTTCGAGCTGGAACTCAGTAATGTTTAAAGTTTATACACCATTGCTTGCTGGCGAATATCAGATATTGCAGTGGCATCTTTTTTTTTTAATGGACTTCAGTGGAAATTCTACATGAACTTCCTTCGCCCCGGGGGAAGGGCCAAGGGGTATGCCGGTCTCCTACCGGCTAAAACCAGTGGATCGGACATCTTCAGCGACGATAGGAGGCTTCAGGTCCTCGTAAGATCACACTAGAGCCGCCCATTGGTTCCACACCTTTAGGCACATCACGGAGGGGATGACTGTAAAACGGCCACCCCCTCTGCGGTGGTACCTACCTAGCTAGATTCTTGCAATAAGAGACATCTACTATCAGTAACAGATATATTACTGACACCATGTCAAATAACCGACCACAAATGGAGTCTCGTATTATTATTAGAGACTATAGTAATTGGTTTATTCAGATCTTTTTTTTAAACCTTGCCCCATACTACGATTTCTCCTGTATCGTGGGTGCGTTTACAGACACAAATTCCACACACAATATACCCAGACCCGGAACAACTACCTGCGGATCATAATTATTATATGTACTTCTTTATCTTCCACTATACGATACCATGTTTGCATTGCTCGATAGCTTAACTCCGTGTTAATTGGGTCAACGCAAACAACAGATTTGATTTGAACTGAAATCCGGGCTACACTATGACACACTTCATACAGATACGATTTACAAAACCGCAGTGCTCCAGATATATTCAATTTGTGCACCGCTCGCCGGATACGGGTTGGGCGAAGCGATAACGTTTTCATTTTATCGATAAATTTACTATCTTGCCAGCGACATCCCTAAAATGAATCAAAACTGTGAACACAGAAAATACTTTTTTAACGTAAATTCTGTGCCAATTCTCACTATAAGTAGTTCCGATAACGTTTCGCTCTAAATTCTCGGTCTGATACAAAACAGTGTGTTGGATATATCACAATGTTAATCGGAGAGGCGGTTTAGTGCGCGACTCATATAAATGGATCTTTTAATAATATTTTATCGGATCAAGAGCAAATTGAATTGAAATTAGAAAGATTATAATGGGAGAACATTTTATTTTTATTAAGTTTATTTTTATATACAGGTTGTCCAGTAAATAGCACGACATACTGCAGGGGGCGAGAGCTTGGGTCAATACCTACCAAAAAAACACAATATATGTTTAGCAAAATCTTACGGATTTACAGTAGTACAAAATTTTCCGAAATATCGAAAAATCTGAAAATTTAAATAAAAATTGTATTTCTTGAAAACAATTAAGTTTTTAATAGAATTAAGACTTATCAATGAGTAAAGTAACTATTCACAAATAATTAGAGGTAAAAAAAAAACTAGAAAAGCATTTTTTCATTACGAGATGCTTAAAAATTCGGAAAATTTTGTACTACTGTAAATCCATAAGATTTCGCTGAATATATATATTGTGTTTTTTGGTAGGTATTGACCCAAGCTCTCACCCCCTGCAGTATGTCGTGCTATTTACTGGACACCCTGTATACAATCTAGTGGCGCGGCGAGCTAGTCGTTTGCGTGGTGGTAAGCGTCATGCCCGCCCATAGCAATTGTAATGCTGCCCAGGAGTAGTCCTGCGTGGCACCACACGCGCTAGTCACCTCGAGACATTAGTTATTTAGTCTCTTACACCCAGTAAGTTCACTACCACTTGCACTGTAGCACTTCCAACCAGGGGTGCAATTCCTTAAGGTCAAACATCCATACATCCTTCAATCATCATCATCATCATTTCGGCCGAATGAAGTCCACTGCTGGACACAGGCCTCCTCCAAAGATCACCACAATGACCGATATGGATGTGTTGTGGGCTTATTGGGGGGATTTGCCATAATCGCCACCCTTGGCAGGCGGGTTGGCAATCGCAGTTGAGTTGCCAATGTACTCGAAGGACGCTGCTGCCCATCCTCCGGCTAATCCCTTAGTCGACTTTTACGACACCCACGGGAGGAGATGGGGGGTTGGTATTCTGAGCCGGCACTATACGGCCATACAGAAGTAAAATAAAGTAAGTAAAACAGTGAAAAACCAATTTAGTATACGCTAAGACATGATTGAAGTTATTCAAGGACACGTTGCAGATGGTGAGCCATGGGGACGAGTTTTAGGGAATAACAAATTGGTTTTACACCGGTATTTCGATTCTGGGGTGCAATTCTCTAAGCTCAAACATCCATACATTCTTGAATACAGAATTGAAATAACGGTGATAACCCAATTTGGTATTTTCTAAGACAGTTCCTCATGGCTCACCATCTGCAAAGTGTCTTTGAATAGCTTCAATCATGTCTTAGCGAATACCAAATCGGTTTTACACCGTTATTTCGATTATGTATTCAAGGATGTATGGATGTTTGAGCTTAAGGAATTGCACCCCTGTATTCAAGAGAACTAAATCAGAGACGTACTACTAGTAATTATAGATAAGAGATGTTAAATTTTGAATCGAAAATATCGAAATCTGTCCATCTCCAATATAAACACACTGGGAAATGCTCGACGTTTGAAGTCCTACGGAATAATATCTTGGAACTGGTTGACAATTTGGCGGAAGCCATACCGGACACGTTTTCTTTTTCAGAAATCTATGTCTACAGTAGATATGAATGTCATCCCATACACATCGACGTGTATGTTCATTAACATTTGTAGTTACACAATGAGTCTAGCAGGAGAAAATATATGCAGAGGAAAAGTTTATACAACTGCGAAGAGTAAGTAAATAATGAGTGTGTTTTAAAGTGGGAGTACACATGGCCAGCCCAAACAATAAGAATTAGCATGAACAAATAGACAGTCCAATGTTATTCATATCTATTTATTTAACAATGGTCCCTTTCTACCTTTCTATTGGCCAATTTAAATTGGTATAGAGTACGTGATCAGATTATTATTGATACAGCTACGTTTTTTATTGGTTCGTTATTAATAAGTGCCGGTAATGTCTAACCAATAGTTGTACTTTAATGACTATTTGGACTTTAAACGATTCCGAAATCAGAATCTTATTCGGTAAAATATGGGTATACAAAGATGTAGTTTACAGTGGTAAGAAGCCATATATAACCGTTCTTGGTATGCGAATTTATGACCTATATAATAAATAAATAATTGATTAAATACATCAATCCATAAATTAATTTAATTCTTGTGAATAAATGCCTTGTGCTTAAAGCTTCAGGTGTGTTTTTCGATGTCCGTAGACAATTTCTATACGATCATGTGTAAACCGCATCTGTCGTGTCGTGGTCGAGGGTTACCTATCACACCGCTGAAATGTTTAATTCCGAATATTCATCATCATCATATCGGCCATTTATACGTCCACTGCTGAACAAAGGCCTCCCCTATAGATCCCACAACTGTGACATCATTTCGGGGGGTATTTACCAATACTCACCACGCTTGGCAGGCAGATTGTTCACAAAAGGGATGCTGCTGCACATCCCTCTGGTTTAGATTTTTTTGTTGGGCTTCTCGCATACATTTCTGGGAAATGTGGTTGCTTAACGGGTCATTTCTGGCGAAGCCAAAGAGGCCTCCAGCCAGTCTGGTTTAGATTCTCTTAGTCGCCATTCAAGACATCCAAGGGAGGAGATGGAGTGGTGCTATATTTTTAATCCGGACACCACACGGACTTCAAAATTCGAATTCCGGACGAATTCCGAATATTGTTTTCCCGAAATCGTTTATCTTTTTATAGCTTTATTTTTCCATTCCCGTAGATGCCGTGAAAAGAAACTAAGGGACGCTAAACCAGCATGTCTTCTGTGGAACCGTAGGCATATTGCGCAAATCAACCCGCCTGCCAAGCGGGGGCTCTATGGGGTGGCCTTTGTTCAGCAGTGATACCTCCTACCTATCTACCTCAGATACCTTTGGCTGCTATGATGTTGATGAGGACATCCTAACATAGTTTATTCAGCTTTTCAGGTGGATTCAAGTTGTTTAGGAATAATCTATTTTTTATTTAATAATAAAATTTAATGGTATCCCGCTTTCCTTATCTTCAATGATACTCGGAAATCATCAGGTCCCATTAGTGTTTTTAGCATCTCGTGGCACAGTATGTACTTACTTATCTAGATAATTCTAATTCTAAAATCTAAATATTCTAGAATAGGGTTTATATTTTTATAGAAGATGGGCTGCCTTTTTTTAACCTGGGGAATTCCTTTTGGACTTTCTCCGCCTTGTGAAGGGCGGAGGGGCATGCCGGGCTCAAACCAGCTAAAACCCCAGGGTGTCCTTCTTCTTACCTCTAGCCAGGGGTGAGGTGTACGCTTTATCTGCATTAGACCGCGCCCCCGGCAGGTATCAGCCCGTCAATGATTGATGGAAAGGAGGCGACGGCATCCCACGCGCTCTCGCTCCAGACGATGGATTGAACCACGGCCGAAAGCGAGAGGTAACCCCCTTCGACCACCACGACGAGGTCACGGCGAACATGGGCTGCCTCAGATACCTTAACGATGAACAGCCACAACGGAATATTGACGCTATCACCTCATAGCCAACGAATTGGTGATAGCAATGTGCTTTATGGATAAAACAAGATAATAATTGTAGGAGCTGTAATTATATTGGTCAGTTCATGTAGACAGATGTTCTTTTGTTCTATAATTGGCTTCTCCCATGCAAAAGGCTAAAAGGCGTCCAGCCATGCATAAATAGCAATTGCAGGTAAGGACACCCCTTGCGGGACTCCCTCGGGTTAGTCCCTTGGTGGGGGACCAAACGGATGGACAGCTTGATCAGTATTATTTAATATTATTATATTAAGGGATATTTAAAGCTACTGGCTCGGCACAGACAGGTCCGTGAAATTCCGCAGCCATTTTTAAGAAATTAATGTAATCTTACCATATGTAATATGAGCAGAACTCCTATAGCCAATCCCCGTCGAAGCCGCATCATCAACTGCAAACAAACACATTAGGAACATTAGCTGGATATTATAACTTCAAGCAATGATAAAACTTATTGCCGTGGACTATTTTGGACGTAGTGATGAAGTAATTTTGTAATAACATCACATACTTAGTGCATTATCGCATGAAACTCGTAACATTTTAATCGTTTAATTATTAGTGACATCAGTGTGGAACCATAGTTAAGAAGATACATTTTCAAACATTTAAAGCACTCTAATTTTATCAAAGGTTTATGATCAATTAGCACTTAGCTCGGGAAAGTGCATTGTTGGCTACTTCGAATCTTGTTTGAACTGAGGTGTATTGAAATAGTCGCAGGCTCAGAAAATAAAATAAAACAAAACAGAGACACAAAAAACAAGAACTGTCATAGATATACCCTTATATGCCCATTTCCAATCACAATGTTAACTGTTGATTTGCCTTACAATAATATTAGCAGTGAAAAGGATCAGCTCGAGTCTCAGTAACGTAAAGACAGATCTCATGGTAATATAAACGTGGAAAACACAAAGATTATATAGATTGATAAGCTTAATTGAATCGATTAAGAATCCACTCCACTCCTGTTGTTGATTTCGTATAAGGTGACTAAAGGATTCTAAACTAAAGGGTCCTTTCTGTGGAAGAATACTAAGAATCCTACGCTCACCAACCCACCTGCCAAGCGATTTGAGTATTGGCAAATTCCCCCCAAAATGACGACAAAAGTGGTGGAAATCAATGAATGTGGCCCCTTTTTAGCTGCAAATGTCCTTCAGCTGGTATGAATAAAATCCTCCCAGCGACCTTCACCAGATCGTCTGTCCACCTCGTTGGAGATCCCACGCTGCATTTTCCGGTGCGCGGTCTCCACTCGAGAATCATAGAATCAATTATTACTATAGAAAGATTAATATTAATTAACCATCACTTAAATGACGTATAAATACTACTCATTATTTATAACAATATAAGGGTATTTACAGCAAATTGCGCGGTGCAGCGAAACAATCGTATCATTATCTCATGCAACGTTCATTACCAGCACATAGCCGTCTACACCAGTCTCCCATAATGAACCCACTTTGTCAGCAACTTGGTACAGTTTCCAACGATGTAGGACGGAATCTGGTGCCGTATTGTGATTCCGTACCCACGACAGTATTTCTTTGTGAACGGTACAAATATTTAGATTAGTAACAATTTAAAATTGTTATGTGTATGTCTGTGAAATTGTCTTTACGAAACTTGTGATCATCAAATAATTTAGGACTCTCTTCTTGTATTTTGCTAGGAAGTTTGTTGCGTCATTTCTTCTTCTGAATTGAAACGAAGCCAAGAAGGTTGGCGTTTATTGGGTGCTATTTTATACAAGATGCCGAATTAATGTCTTTCACTTGCGTGGCTATTCTCTAAGAACTTACTAGCAAACTCACTTCTGAATTCGCAGTGATTTTTCTAATATTTTATTGGTTTTACTACTTTTTACTGTGGATTCATAAATGAATGCTTCACTAGCAAATTCACTTCTGAATCTGCAATGAAATCACTAATTTCTAATTGGTTTTACTACTTTTTACTGCAAAGAAGTGAACTTGCTAGAAATAGCTCTACTGCGAAATTTTCACGATTCTCTATCCGAATCAGTAAAAAAATTGTATCTGAATTTATCACCACAGTATTTTTTTTAACACACATTTAGTCCAAAACATCTCATGCGCCTATCGATCGGATCTACCTATATGATCGGGTGGTACAACTACATATCAAGCTATAAATTTCTAGTATAAGCTGATCTCGAATTTCTGATGATGATGATCTGGCTTTACGTTATATGAGAGATCAGCGTAAACTGGATGTATATAGCTTGATATGTAGCCGTGTACCAAACATCTCCGCAGCTCCGCGTCGCGCTTAGCCATTGTACGAAATGGATACATATGATAGTTGCAAGTGTTTTGAATGGATACTATGTGGAGAGCTTATTTATTTTTATTTTATTATAATTTTGTCATCACTCTACCCCATTGGATTTATTCAGTATAATGTTTCCGTTCAACAACATTTCTTATTTATGCTTCATTCATTTAAATCGAAAAAGTTCCAAGAGTAATTTAGCTATTTAAAATCATGTTGCGGACTTTTGGGCTTTGATCGAAACAAGAAAACGTTTCTAAAATGAACTTTTTAAAACTAAGGCAATTTTAGAAATAGCCTGGAATAGTATAGGTACTTTTGGTTTAATTAATTAACAGAAAAACTGATGGTCAAAAAATTCAAGTTGTGTATTATCATTGTCATCATATCAGCCTAAGGACGTTAACTGCTGTATTCACCACGCTTGGCAGGCGGGTTGGTGAGCACAGGATGGCCGCTATCCCAAAAAAATGGACGTTGCTGTCTCCGGTTTACGAGTCACTTAGTCTTTTACCACATCCACGGAAGCAGATGGAGTGGTGCCATATTCTTAGTCTGGACGCCACACGGATAACTTGTATATTTTAAATATTGAAATGCATAATAAATAAAACGGTCGTCTATATGCTATCATAGAAATAGGTGTATGTTCTTAATTCTTTATATGAATACTTCTGAAATGTACAGATACGTCCTCCAACTTAATAAATTAGACACCATTTATTTTGTAAAGGATTACACCAGTGTTTTTTTATATTATTAGGGTACCGAACGTCCGAATAAAAAAATGGCGGAACCCTTATAGGATCACTCTTGTGGGGGGATCCTTTACAATCCTCCCCGAGAAGTGCCTGGGGGGGCGACCTTTTGACAGTCGCCTTCCCTCCGCTAGAGGGGGTGACCGCTTTACAGTCATCCCTTCCAAGATGTGCCTAAAGGCGTGGCACCAATGGGCGGCTCTAGTGTGATCTTACGAGGACCTGGAGCCCCCTTCGGTGCCGAAGATGACCGCTCCAGTGGTTTAAGCCGGTAGGAGTCCGGCATACCCCTTCACCCTTCCCCGGGGTGAAGGAAGTTCTATGTAGAATTTCCACTGGACATCAATAAAAAAAAATAAAAAAAAGGATCACTCTTGTGTCTGTCCGTCTTTCTGTCACAGCTAATTTACTCCGAATCTGTTATACCGATTAAGTTGAATTTTGGTACATATAACTATGGATTTCTTTATTTTTTTTAGATAACAGCTCTTTATCTATCGATTACATGAAAACCTTTAAGAAGCCTTCGGTCTTCAAATAAGATGGTAAATCTTTCAATATTATGCGTACAAACTTACTTTGCAGTTGGAATGTATGGGAAACATGTTTTTCAACTACAATGTTAAGTTTGTTCTTGGGATAAATTACTTTAACTACCGCAAACTTTGGTTCAGATAAAAAAAAAACATTGTAGGTAACATATTCATCTTACAGCACCCTCTACACGAGTTCAATTCGCATTTGTCCGGTTCTTAATATTAATATTACTTTCTGCATAAAATAAGCATTTTGGATACGACTATGTTCTACGATTTCTTTTATTTTCGATATGTTTCTCGTAAGCGACAAGCCGTCTGTAATAACTTTCGTTATTATAATAATAAAGTCAATTCTTTGCAATAAACAGATGTTGTGGAAAGAGAAAGTGATACAGTTGGGCTTGGTTACGGTAGTGTAATTAAAGTTGGGAGTGCGTATAGAGAATAAGATTTCACAGCTTTGATACAAACATGCGTAAGAGAAACCTTTAATGGTGTTATTTTATATAACTTAGTACGTTATTCCGACTGTACAACAGATTTATAGCCAGCACTCAATTCTGATCTGTAAAAGACCGGTGATGCTAAGCAACGCGTGGTGAAATGAAATGATAATTTATTCAAAATAGACAAAATAAATAGTTCTTTTTGAACGTCAACATTAGACAGCACCCATATAAACCAACCCTTCACCACTTCCTAGTGTTTAGGCTGGGGAGAAGAAACGGCGCAACAAACTGCCCAGCAACAGGTTAGTCTGTCATACGAGTATACAATATTTTTAAATACATGTACACACATAAATAAGTAATAACAATAATAAAGAGTATATCCATGGAGTTTCTTGCCGGCTCTTCTCCATAGGACTGACTTTTCCGAACCGTGCACTTAACTTGACTTTTCGTAAGAGCCTATTAGGACCTATATGAAATAAAAAAATTGAGTTTGAGTGTGAATAAAATGTGAATGTAAAATGTCACGAATACAAAAATGTATAAATAAAAGAAAAACACTATCAGTATCAGTATCAGTCAGGTAAAATAAAACGCACTGTCAGTCTATGAGTAAGCGACCGCGTATCTGGGGAGCAATTCCTTAAGGTCCAACATCCATACATCCTTCAATAAAGAATTGAAATAACGGTAACGACCCAATTTGGTATTCCCTAAGACTCATCCCTATAGCTCACCGTCAGCAACGTGTCCTTGAATAGCTTCAATCATGTCTTAGCTTATACCAAATTGGTTTTTCACCGTCATTTTAATTCTGTATTGAAGGATGTATGGATGTTGGACCTTAAGGGATTACACCCCTGAACTGAACGTTTCCGTGCTTCGTAAGACACATAATCCTCAGTCCCGGTTGTTGCCATTAGATGGCAATCGTAAACCAACTCAGATGCCATAGGCGGCTTGAACAACTATGACACAAAGTTGGCCACTAACCAAAGGAAAGAGAGGTAGTTTATGCAAACATATTCATACGCAAGCAAATTGCCCATTAATACAATAACTTTTGTTGGGAAAAACAACACAATTGGCGACGATTTTACGACGATATCGTGTTTATAGTAACAATTAATCTCAATTGCAGTATGAAATCACAAATCGTCTATCTCTGATTTCACTCTAATAGCATTTTCTGAAATAGATCTTTGCCGTGTGGTGCCGGCTTGCTGTGTGGTGCCGGCTCAGAATACCACCACCCCATTTCCTCCCATGAGTGTCGTAAAAGTCGACTAAGGGATTAGCCGGAGGATGGGCAGCAGTGTCCTTCGAGTACATTAACAACTTAACTGCGATCGTCAGCCAAGCGTGGCGATTATGGCAAAACCCCCCAATGAGCCCACAACACACCCATATCGATCGTTCGGGAGGCCTGTGTCCAGCAGTGGACTTCATTCGGCCGAAATGAGAAATAGATCTTCTTTTGGCGCGGTAATGTTTTTTTTAGTTATGCGTTATCTAGTGTAATCTTTTAGGCCGCTTTAATCCATACGATTGGCTGTTTGTCTCGAGGATTTTGTATTTTTATGGCGGTTGGACATCATAAGGAATTTCGGTAGAATCCAAACGGATCCCGACTAGATTGGCAACCCTAAGAGCAACTAATCACCATCTCAACATTATTTTGTAACCTTGAACCTGACCTTGTACTTGCAAGTTGTAATGTAGGACTGAATTTCTATTGTAGTGTAATATAAAAGCGCTCTCTGCAAAATCTCGTAACTAATAGAAGAGAGTAAAGCGAATAAAATAATAGAATAAAATACATGCTGTGAAATTGGTGTAGGTAAGTCATGTATGACTATGATTTCGGGACTTTTCACGCACAGGTTAATCAAAACCACGGTCAATGCAACTTGGCCGAAATGTCGAGGTTTCGAGTCAAAATATTGTTTTGATTTATCTTTGCGCGTAGTCCCGAAATCATAGTCTAATTAATATGAGTGAAATTCACGATAGTTTAAAAACTTGTATTTGTGTTAGTGTTACCAAACATGGGGAATATAGCATCAGGGAGTTTATGGTTAATGAGAATTTTGATTGATGTTCAATTAACTAGGTTTATCTTCCTATTGTGTTCCACTAAATGTGTATCGGTTGATAATGTGCAATAAATATATAAATTGTGCAATAAATATATATATAATAATTTCGGCCGAATGAAGTCCACTGCTGGACAGAGGCCTCCCCCAAAGATCACCACAACCACCGATATGGATGTGTTGTGGGCTCATTGGGGGGTTTTGCCATAATCGCCACGCTTGGCAGGCGGGTTGGCGATCGCAGTTGAGTTGTTAATGTACTCAAAGGACGCTGCTGCCCATCCTCCGGCTAATCCCTTAGTCGACTTTTACGACACCCATGGGAGGAGATGGGGTGGTGGCATTCTGAGCCGGCACCACACGGCTAAATATATATATTGTGCAATAAATATATATTATTTTTATTGTTCCTTTTATATTATTACATGAGAGGTGTACTAATCATAAAATAGTAAGTTAGTAAAAAGTAAAAGTACAAAAAAAGTAAGAGCGTCTATTGTTTATTGCGCCTTGATGCCTAAACGATTGGCTTTCTACGCAACAGGTTTGATTCCTACACATATCAAATAGGAGACGACTGCAAAAGCCGCCTTCTAGGAATATCTCAGGGGGAATGTAAGAGGTCCCCCTGGAGCCTCGCTGTGCACTGTGTTGCGCACACCGCGGCACGTGACTACGTGTGCACCGCCGTCTTCCTGGGAATCACTCAGCACGAGCACGTGGGTTCCCCAATCTGCGCGCTCGCGACCCCCTAACCCGTCATATGAAGAAGACAGAGGGCTCAGGTGTGTTGGACATGGGCGCCGGGGCGGTTGCTACTGCACACTGCCCTCTAATGTTTATGCTTTCGCCCGATCCGATCGACTAGGACCTGACGCTCGGCAGCCCTTACAGGGCACTCCTCTAGCGTGTGATGTGCGGTATATTGGTCGCTTCCACAGTGGTGGCACCATGCCGTGACCTCGTGTCCTATTCTGTGTAGGTACGCACCGAAACAACCGTAACCACTGAGTACCTGCGTGTGGTGGTAGGTAACGCACTAGCTCTTTTTGAGCCAGGCTCCGAAGAGTGCAGAACGGTCTCGACGATGCGCTTGGTCGTGAACTGCAACCTATCCAGCCACCCCTATTGAACGCTCCTGGAGGTGCGCTTTCGCCGCTCTGGTGGAAGGAGGGTGTCTGATCGTAGATCCACGCATCTGTTGCCATCAGGATGTACAACAGCGGCGCCAGTGCGCGAGAACAGTTCCTGAATGAATGAATCCCGTTTAAGTTTGGAAGCTTTTTTTCCCTAAAATATGTTTTAAGCTGCGCGTCCACTGGCTCAACATCAGAGCTTACGGAGCGTTGGGGCATTGGAGCGTTCAATCTAGTGAACGCAATTCCATAAGAATCAATACAAACCAAGAAAATCTATTTGCTCCGATGCCGAGCTAGTACACGCGTAGCTTTATACTATAAAACATAAATAATTTTAGCCAAACATAAATAAAACTGCACCCATCGCAGCTCAGCCTGTAAATGGAGATCACGTGGATTACATAAAAACCCCATCATTAAATTCTAAATACCAAAGCGTTGTATTTGGATTTGTAATGATGTTTTATTTCACGTCGTTCATAAATCAAAGCGGAGTGGATCCTTATCGCAGTATCGATCTGCCTACTTTCGATTGCCGACGTTCAAACCGTGTACACAGTTTTACATAATGAAGCATCTCCTTCCGTTAGAAATTGTGGTTCAAGGGTGAATAGGTCAGACTGCAAAGCAACCACGGTTGAATCGTAATAGGAATTTACCTACTTATTTCCCTTTTGCTTCACTAAAAAGGGAAAGTTGGTATTAAATTCGCAGTTATTTTTTCAACCTGGTGGCGAGATGAGCATGTCATTTGCCTGCGTGTCCATAATAATTGTAATACTACCCAGCCCGGGAATAGTCGTGCGTGGCATCACATTGCGCTTGTCACCTCGAGACAGTTATTGAGTTTCTTATGCCCAGTAATAACCGGAACACACACAGGCTCAGAATGCCACCACCCCATCTCCTCCCATGGGTGTCGTAAAAGTCGACTAAGGGATTAGCCGGAGGATGGCCAGCAGCGTCCTTCGAGTACATTGACAACTCAACTGCGATCGCCAACCCGCCTGCCAAGCGTGGCGATTATGGCAAAACCCCCCAATGAGCCTACAACACATCAATATCGGTCGTTGTGGTGATCTTTGGGAGAGGCCTGTGTCCAGCAGTGGACCTCATTCGGCCGAAATGAATTAATGAATGAAACACAGACTAAACTCTACTTGGTGACATAATATTTATTTATTTATTATACTCTTTATTGTACACCAATCGTTGAAGGTAATAAAAACAATAGTGCTTATAAGTATATTTTAGAGTACAATGGGCGGCCTTATCGCGCTCGGAGATTTCTTCCAGGCAACCTTAGGATGGAGAAATACTTAACTGGATAATATATGCGGCAGTTAATGGTGCACACATACATAATGAAATAATTAAATTACGTTTACGATACTAAATATATAAATAATGGAAGATTATACACAATATAGATATATAAATACATAAACATTATACACATATACAAATACTCTTTAATTAATTCGGCAAAATTTCGAAAAGCAGTTATTTCAGATGTAATACTTAGTAAATTCTAAGCAAAAATAATATCTACTGCGGTAGTAACTATTTTTTTTATTGTTCTCCAGTGGAAATTCTACATGAACTTATGAACTCCCTTCAGCCCCGGGGAAGGGCAAAAGGTATGGCCAGACTTCTACTGGCTCAAACCACTGGAGCGGTCATCTTCAGCACCGAAGAGGGGCTTCAGGTCCTCGTAAGATCATACTAGAGAGGTGGTACCTACTTAGTCGGACTCTTGCAATAAGAAGCCACCAGAATAAGCAGTTTTATGCGCAGGAATGCAATTTTGTTATTCGTTTTGATTCGCCCCCTCCAACTATCTGAGCCTACGGAAAACGTGGTCTGTTTAATGTAGATAAAAAAAGTTTTGTTGTTTTCCGTAAGTGATATTATTTTTTGTTACGAATATCTGATTTGCATTTATAAGAAAGTAAATACTTCCTTCGTATTGGGCATCTGCGTGAGAAAACTATTATTTCCAGTTCTCAGCCCATTTTCGTAACTTTCTTTAATTCTGTGTTCATATATTTGTATATCTATATATGTTTGTATGCCTCTAATATTCTGTGTGTGTAGTGCCCGTATACTTCCTGGCCATGATAGCATAGGGACTCTTATCTTAAGGTCTAGGTTTAAAACCTAGTATGTGCCTGCCTATGTAAATTGTTTTTTATGTCATATGTAATTCCTCCGAATAGTGTCCGAATTAAGAAAGCACCACTCCACTCCTGTTGATATGGTAGAAGAGACTCTAAATCAAAGGGATGGGCAGCAGCGTCCCTTCTGTGAAACACCAACAAATCTCCGCTCACCAATCTGTCTGCCAAGCGTGTTGAGTTTAGCAAATTTCCTCCAAACCGGCGGCATATAACCGGTCGTTTATGTGGAGGCCTTTGTTCAGCAGTGGATGCCTTTTGGCTGATATGATGTAGTTTCTTAGTTAATCTGCGACACCATTGACTTTAACGGTGGAGGAAAACAAAGGAACCTGGATCTACAATAGTCATAGAAATCGGCAACACGAAGTGAGCAAGCATGGTGATCAATGCTCGTTCCTTCTCTGTATGCGAATAGGCCTTTGATATGCCGTGTGGGACATCAATGTCATTTTACAAATAGATGCGCCATACACGAATATTGTTGTAACACAGAACGGCGTAAATTTTACTACAGCTACTATTAGTACAAATAACAATACAGCTCTCAAACAGTGCGCGAAGAAAGGAAGAGAAAATTAAAGCCACCATGCGGCATACCGGTTGTTAGAAAGAGATGAAAATACACCTTTAGTTACGCGGCATTAGCAGCTGCATGTTCGTTGGCCTGAACGCGTGTGACGTAGCAATCACAATTCGGCGCCAGCCACCATAAGACCGCGTAATAAAACAATATACTGAAATTTTATTTACAGCATTATATAGATTTACGCATAAAATTATGTTTTTTCTCACAGGTGTAGTATAATTCGTGCATAAACGTTCTGAAAACACAGGAAGGCTTTTTCTCTGCAATATGTTGCAAGAATTACGTTTAATATTGACGGTCGGTGCGTGAACTGCGTGACTAAGTGAATGCTGGGCAATTACCTTGCTTTTATGTGTCCATCTGGCTTTCGTGTGACCATCATATAGCGGGCAACGCATCTAAACTTTTAAAAACATCTAAGATTTACATTATGTAATATTCTACTCAATTTAGTAGCCCTATAAAGAATTCATTTCTTCCGAAAAAATGTCGTTTCAACAAAAGAAATAAAATAAGATCGTTGAACGACAAACTTCCAAAATAATTGCCTAGACCGTCCAATCTCAAACAGCTTATTTAGCGCTTTAATAAAAACAAAACATTGCGCGGCAACCGCCGTTTAATTGGCGGGAGCTCGCGAAAGTAAAGACGCAGCCACACCGCACCACTTTAATCACCGAATTTTGGGCGTTCCCGCTGAACAAGTTGCTTTTCGGGGCAAGTGGGCCGTGGGAGCACCGGGAGAAAGTACTAAAGCACATACAGTACCGGAACTCTTTGTGCATGCCACTTTAGAGTTTTTGCGGTGCATTTTCGCTTGTAAAGTATGCGGTCGCACTGCGTCCATTGTATAATTACAGGGTGCGGTGGGCCCACGGCAGAGCTTTATAGCACCTCTGCTCATCACTATGAAACGTTTTTACTGCGGGCGCTGCCTCCGCTTGTTTGCAGATTAACAATTAATAAAACGATCCATTATTTTTATGGCTACAGGGTTGTTACGAGTTCGCGCGAGTTTATAAGGTGTAGCAGTAAAATTCAATTTTAATGTCTCTTGATGGTACTGTTTTATGTCTTTTGGAAAAAGTAAATGGTCAATATGTTAATTAATACCTACTTTATTTACTCTGTTAATGATAATACATCATTTCAGCCGAAAGACATCCACTGCTGGACAAAAGCCTTCCTTATGAGTTTGTGTTGTGTGCTCATTGGGGGGTTTTGTTATAATCACCACACTTGGCAGACGGGTTGGCGATCGAAATGTACTCGAAGGACGCTGCTGCCTATCCTCCAGCTAATCCCATAATCGCCTTTTACGACACCCACGGGATGAGATGGGGTGGTGGTATTCTTAGCTGGCGCCACTTGGAAAAATGATAATACAAAAAGGTTTAAATATGTAATGCTAGTCGTTAGTCTCCTGCCTCGATGATATAAAATGACGATAACATTTTTGAGTAACTTTAGTTTCTTTTTCCATTGGAATATATCCTATATTCTATTGCACAACATAATCTACCTGTTTGCCTTAGCATGCACTCAGCCGTTTGAGCTTCATGGAACCTCAAATCTTAAAAAAATACAAGCTTTCACATTCATGTGTGAAACGAAATGTACGAGAAAGAGAAAGGGATGGAAGGATGATTCTAAAATTAAATAAAAATGTTGTAAAAAATAATTATGGCGAAAAAAAGAAGCATACGTTACTAAGTCAGTGAACGACTTTTACATTTCAAAAATTTGTAAATAGTTCACATTAGATTGCATATAATATATGGTTTTACTCTGAGCTATTCCCACATTTGGGTATGGTGTCTGTATTAAGTAGCACTAAACCAACTCCTCCCGTAGATGTCGTAAAAGGCGTCGTAAGGGACTCAGTCTTTGGAACGGTAGCCGTACTGCGCCTCTCCAACTTGCCTGGCAAGCGTGGTGAGTAGTGGCAAAACCTATGGGGGGTCTTCGTTCAGCAGTGGACGTCCTTTGGCTGATATGATGATGATGATGATGATTTCCACATTTTTAATAGTAGTGTGATGGAAATCAAGGAGTTAAAAGATATTGAGTACCTTTTTTAATCATTATTTATATTATTTTTTCCCACGCCTTTTGCTTTTGTTTGTGAGTGTTTGTACGAATATTAACAAACTGTTTGGAATCAGGCATCCCCAGAAATATTTGGATCCTAGATCCCGGATCCGAAGTATATTTAGTTTGAACCAATTGAGCCTATCGAAGCCTCTACTGGACCAAGCCTTTTACTTATATGGTAAGGTAATGTTGAACCAAAAACTTGAACTCATCCCTGCCAAAGTACCAACCAAGTTACAAAGATTTCTAACCAAATTAACTTCACAACCGGTTAATTTCACTGAATTAGTTCATTTACCCATCAATAAATAACTCAACATTAACATAAATATCATTAACAAAAGCCATTAAATTGGACGATGCGACGTTTTTTCTAAAGCGTGGGCCGTAAGTACCGTATAAGTCCGAAAATATCCATTACTATACATAAGCCTTTATCATACACTGATAGGACTAAGTCAATTATCATAATTATAATTATAGCAATTCGTGTCTACTGTGCTATAGTGCAGCCATGGAGTACTCCCGGTTACAGTCCCATTACATTTTAGATTGAAATGTTGTAACTTTTTATCTATTTTCTGTGCGTGTTGGAGCCACATCCCCGCGTAAGCCTATCAAAAGACCGGGTTGGTGCAGCAATGGAGAGTCCCCAGTGACAGTCTCGTTACATTGTAGATTAAAAGTATTAAAGTTACCATTCTTTTTTCGAGTACATTAACAACCAAACTTCGATCGCCAACCCACCTGCCAAGCGTGGCGATTATGGCAAAACCGCCCGAATAAGCACACAACACATCCGGACTAGTCGTCGTGGTGATCTTTGGGGAGGCCTGTGTCCAGTGAATTTTATTTGGCTGAAATGATGATGATATTTTCTCTGTGTGTTGGACGTGGGGACAAAGTCAAAGTCAAAGTTTTTTATTTCAAATAAACCAAATATTGGCACTTATGAAACGTCAGAATCTAAGTTCCACGGTTCCAAATAGTTGATCTCGTGGAGAAGAGTCGGCAAGAAACTCCATGGATACTCTTTTAAAATAATTGAGATTACAATGTTGATTGATACAAATTATTGTAATATATATACCGAGAAAAATGTAGGACAATGTGTAAAGATGGAACATACCACAATAATATAATAATAATAAATTATTAGCCGTGGCAGTTAACGGCTGACCAGTCCCAACAGACGGCACCCGTTCACGAGCATGACGCATGTGATGTATGCATCGCTTAGCTCAACCATATTGTAGGGAACCGAACGACCCGATACACAACGCCACCCCCAGCAAGACATTTTAGTGAGTATGACAGACCAATACAGCCAGGCAAAAGACAATCAATGTTAGTACTAAAAATAACATCAATGGCTACATGATTCTCACACATTTACAGTTTCGTATGAATATTATAATATAATATAATGTAATATAATATAACGTCCACGTTAGCCTATCAAAAGACCAGGTTGGTCCAGGGTAAACTCGTGAGTTATACCTGAGGCAGCTGGTGGCAGCCTATTTGACGGGGCGGTGCGGCAGTTACCAGAGACGTGACGGTGGCATTGTGCATAGACCTACTACGTGTGGGGTTCCACAGGGGAGCAGGACAACTCCTGTGGAACGTAGGGTATGACTGTACCCTGCATGTTCCCCTTCTCCCGGGCCAGAATATTATTTGCTACGCCGATGACACCCTCGTTACAGCCCGGGGAGCCAACTTTAAGAAGGCGACACGATCAGCCACCGAGGGCACGTCCCTGGTCTATTAATCGTACTGAGGCGCTAGGACTCCGGATGGCGCTTGAAAAGACAGAGGCCCTGGTTTTCTATGGGCCATGTCGACGGTCACCAGTGGGTGCTCACATCACTATTGGCGATGTAAAGAGCGCAGATGCGTTACCTAGGCCTGGTCCTTGACCGGAGGTGGGACTACAGCGAGCACTTCCGCCAGCTTGCCCCGAAGCTGATCAGCGCTGCGTCTGCCCTAAGCCGGCTACTGCCGAACTTGGGTGAACCCAGTGAGGGCTGTCGATGGCTTAACACGGGGGTGGTCCACTCGATTGCGCTTTATGGCGTTCTGGTGTGGGCGGAATCCCTGACTGCCCAGAACAAGACTTTGCTGCGGAGACCTCAACGAGTCATGGCAGTCAGCGTGATACGCGGATACCGCACGTTATCTACTGAGCTGCGTGCGCGCTCGCGGGGCCTCCCCTGTGAGACCCGCAGGACCTGGAGGATATCAGCTGTTAGGGCCAAGAGTGGCAGTCACCCTGCACCTGAAGCTGTTCGAGATGGCGCAGGGAGGCTCATAGTGTTAACATGGACCAGTGGAAGGCGAGGCTGGAGATGCCCCGATGCTGATACATGCACACCGCTGTCTTCCCGGGGGTCGCTCGGTATGAGCACGCAGATTCCCAATAAGCGCGCTCGCTACCCCCAAGGCCCCCTGCCATATAAAACACCAGGGGGCTTCTTCGGCAAATACCTACACACAGTGGCGAGGCTGAAGGTGACTCCCGTTTGCCATTAATGTGACTGCAGTGAGGACACGGTGCAGCACAGTCTCGAGCGGTGCCCGGCTTGGACGGTGCAGCGCCGTGACCTCATGGCAGCAGCTGGTGGAGATCTCACATTGCTGGCTCTGCTAAAAGCCATGTTTGACAGTGAGGGGGCTTGGGAGGCAGTCGCAACCTTCTGCAAGGACATTATCTCGCGGAAGGAGGCGGCGGAGCGGGTCAGGGAGGAAGACGCTCTGGCTGACCCAATCCGTCGCAGGCGGCATAACGCCCTCTTAATGCTGCACTAACAGTAGCCAGCGGGCCGTAGATTGGGGAGTCTGCCGTCCGCATTGCCGCATTCCGCGTTGCGACGATGTCCTGGATACATCGCCGCCGCTGCCGTACGTACAGGTAGGGGCATACGTGCGTCTCCAGCCGATCGGCCGCGAAAGTTGAATCAGACAGTTCTCGTGGACTCTAAAAAAAACACATAATAATATTACCCTGAAACTGTCCCACTGCAGTTCAAAAGCCTCTTCTCATACAGAATAAGAACGAGCCCCACTATTAAAAGAACGAGAATCACTGCGTGTTTTTTCTCAACAACCTCTCTCAAAGGCTTTAGACTGTTCGATCAGTAGGCCTAGCACGAATGCCTTGACGTATAGTAAAGTCAACATAACGTTAATGCGAATGAATTTGGAATCGAAAATACAACTATCCTATAGCAATTCCATTCCGTACACAATTTGTATCATAAATAGATATGAATAAAATCTAAAATTTAAATAACATATATTTGCGAATCAAGCGTTTAGAATTCAAAATTCACTCACATTAGCGTTACGTTTCAGAGTTCAGAGTCCCTTAGTTGCCTTTTACAATATCCACGGAAGAAGATGGGAGTGGTGCTATACTCAAAGTTCAGACTCCACACGGAGTACAGTTATTTACGAAAACTGAATTCGCGATAGGAAAAAACATAACATTTTTAATGAAAAAGAAAGTGATTGACGTGTTTATTATACTTACTAGGAATGAAAATAAATTAAGATGTATAATAAATTAAAATTTGGTTAGTTGAACTCGTATAGAGTTATGAAAGATAGATCCATAATGGGATAATAGGATGAAAATGTACAAAATAACGGACATTGTGTTACAATTACCGCTAAAATAAACATTGAATATTTGTAAAGGTACTCTATGCAAATATGTAGGTATATTATAAATTACAGGATTATCCTATAGGATACTGAATAAATGGTTCTTTTCTGCGTGGTTCAGGCCACAATGAAGTCCTTTCTCTACAACCACGTGTTTATCATTACCAGCGCTCGGCATCATTGCCGTCGTGCTTACTGTGAATCTCGCACGCCCACCTCTTACTTTCACTGCGGACTTGACACGATTAGCTCGAGCCCTTTGGTAAATTTATTATGTGAAAGAATTTGTGTACGTTGGTATCGGTTACCAAGTTTGTATTATGATCTTCTGGTATCTACGATCTTTCTACTTACTAATATTTTACTTAATTTGTTGTGGTGTTTTCAGTTTTAACGTATTTATGACTTGTTTTGTAAAAAAGTGTACTAACGCTTTGTAGTCGAACAGCCCAAATTAATAATCAATCTAATCCAAAATTTTGAACTTGGTCTGAACTTGGGGCGGACATCTTCAGCACCTAAGGGGGCTCTATGTCCTCATATGATCACACTAGAGCTGCCCACTGGCCACGCCTATAGGCACATCTCAGAGAGGGTGACTGTAAAGCGGTCACCCCCCCCCCCCCCCCCGGGGGGATTGTAAATGATCCTAAGAAGCGCAGACGAGTCAAGCCTGTCATTCACCTGATGGTAAGCGTCATGCTTGTCCATAACAATTGTCATGCTGCCCAGGACTAGTTCTGTGTACTGCACTGTCAATCTTCACCTCGAAACATTAGTCATTTAATCTCTTAAGCCCAGTAATTTTTATAGCTAATGCCCTTCTAACCGGATCACAGAAATGTCTAAAGTTTAAACGGGAATATCTGGCACTGGGTAGGTACCTACCTAGCCGGCATCTGGCTATAAGAGAGCTTTCACTAGTAAACAATATTTTATTGAAGACACTTAATGATTCTATGGCTAAAATAATATAATATTATCAAAACGTTTGTACGAGGACATCTTACATAATCGATTTCAAAATCCACTAAAGCATTTAGAACATCAAACAAAATAGTTAAGTACTCATTCAATTTTCTTATTGCGCTTATTCACTTCAAATATTTGCATAAAAAGTAAAATCCACATAAGCTGGTACTTACTATTCGAAAGCGACTATCTCCCATGCAAACAATAAACATTACAAAGCTTACACTAAAGATCCATTGAAACAGCCTCAAACGGATCAGAATACAGGTCTAGACTAAAAGTAAACAATATCATTGAGTAAGGAAGCTATCGCGCACTAGATCTTGCAGAGCGTTGACCTGCGCCGGAGCATTCGACGAAACTGAAAGTAAATCGCGACAATGTAGATACAAACGAAGGCTGATTTGAAATGATTTATTATACAAGTGATTTGGAGAGGTCATGTTTGAGAGGTAGTTCATAAATATCTGCGTAGTATAAATTAAAGCAGGTTTTTAAACATTTAGACAACAATACGGTTAACAATTAAAACGCGATTGTAAATAATTACAATACTCTAATGCGAAAAAAAATTACATGTCATATTTAAATATTACACCCTATGTCACTCCCACAATTAAGACGAATCTTACGACACCTCATAATCTTATAATCCATCAAGAAGTTTAACAGAATAGAAGAAGAAGAAGAAGGCATAGAAGAAATACATTCGAAAGACATTACCCTCCTTCCGGGGCAGTCGGGTAATAAAAACATACCTTGATTCCTGTGACAGCTTCATCGAAATGAATCATTACAGCTTAGATATGTTTCTTACTGTTATGAAGATTCGTAAACTTGGCTAACTTTGCTCTCGCTCTAGAATATAATTGCTCTTAGTTTCTTGAAACGACTCTTGAACAAATTCAGGAACTATGAACACGGTATTACAACATCATCTCGTCATCCTCAAAGACGCCTCAATTTTTTCAAAACTAATTTTTCAAATTCGCAATATCCCACCATTTACCCAAAACTGTACCGCTGTCCACCTAATCAGGAAAATAAATTAAATTATTTATAAAACCCACACAGCACTCTCTAGCTAAATTCTTTATTTACACTTTCACCGCCGCTGACAATTCTAGGATTTGGAGGACCAATCTCATGTTAACCTGTCATTAAGACGTGATGTGCGTGCGACTTGAAAGAAGAGATAGATTTATTCGTACATCATACGTGCGACAAAGACAGATATATTTAACGTTTTAGCGTTATGATTTCGACCGTCATATCTCGGCGGTCAACGACATCTGATATCGAACTTTTGCTTTCGCTTTGAATTTTCTCAGAGATCTTTAATTGGCGTATTAACGTTTAGCGTCAGTAAGCTTTAGAATACTAAATATTTGCTTCGAAAGTTATCAATATATTTACCTACGTGACTAACAATCTAGAGCTATTGGGTACGTAAGTTTCTCAAGAGATTTTACTTTTGTAAAAGTCTGAAAATATTTTTATTCATTCTAGCCTGGAATCACCCACTGTTCGGTATAGGCTCCTTTCTCTTTTGCCAGCCACATCTCCTCTGAGAGTTTCTCCAGAATCCAGGTTATTCCCGTGACTTTGACGATTTCATCAACCCAACGTACTTTTGGACGTCCCGGATTTCTTCGGTCTCATCTTGGGCACTACTCGGTCAAAAATGTTCTGCCCGACTCCACTTGAGATGTATTGCCCTGTCACCGATATCATAAACTTTCATCCGTATAATTCTAAAAGAAAAAATTGTACATTCAGTTTACAGTTTCAACGTAATACTTGCCTAGTAAAACTCAAAAAACTCTGTAGTAAATTCTTATTTTATTTAATAGCCATAGAATTTAAAGCGCCTTTTCTTTGCACAAACAAACATTTTAGTTAAACAAGGACCCAACAAGTATTTAGTTTTACTAAACATTATTTCTAGTAACTCTGACAAATAGCTTTAAAACTGAAATTATAAGTAACATCTTAGACTTTCAACTTTGTTAACGTTTAAATTATTGTTATCGGTTGTGGTTAATATCATTAATACCTACGTTGCCTTAATATTATTGTCTATTCAAAACATCTCATTATCACAAGCTTGAAGATGCTATTAAAATTAATTCAAAACTTTAAAACAATCTATTCCAGAGTTATTTGACTAATTCTTTATTAGTTTAATGGCAGTTTTGGTTTTGTGAAATTAGATAAACATTCTCATTCACCAATTTAACTTCAGCTTATAAGGCATGCTGTGTTCAAGTTTAGCATGCAGTTTAATGTTTTAGGATATTTATCTTAAGTATTATTATATCAATTATTGTCCGATTTGTGACCATTAATAAAAAACAAAAAAGCTAGATAAAAATCATCCTCTTTCCAAAACTTTCAAAGTTCTGTACAGACAACAACTAAACATTTCGATACAGTTCTTATCACAACAAACAGTGAAATAATTATAATAATTAAATACAACAATCCCTATTGATGAGGCGTTCACATGGAATCCTAGGAAATGTTGACAGTTAGAGTTAATTGCCCCACACAATGACGGCACCCACACCGGCTGAGAACCTGCGAGGCTGCATCGTAAACCCACATCCAAGACCCGCTGGCACACATCCGCTGAGGTCGACGACGAGAAGCAGGCCTTAGAGTACGCGGACGAGCGATAAAAACAAATCGAGGTACTAGCGTTTGTTTTATGCTTTATGCAGGTGCAAACAGAGTACCTTTAAGTCTCTTTATGTGAACATTAACGAGAGTCTTAAGAGCTCAAGCATTTAACAAAATGCTAATATTCAATATTACAGATATTGGGAAGTCGGACAAGCTTTTAGATTATTTAGTACTAGCTGCGCCCCGCGGTTTTGCTCGCTATCCCCCAGGAATAATGCATTTTTCGGTATAAAAAGTGTGGTACGCCTAAATCACACTCCAGCTCATAACTCATCTCAAAAACATACCCAGGTATACTAAACATAAAATTCCCGTATATCCGTTTATCCGTTGCTGCGTAAAAGACGGACAAACCTACAAACACACTTTCGTATATATGATATTAGTAGGCATTTAAACTCTCTTTAATCATCAAGGACTTTGAAGGTAGCTGGAAGTCGATGGATGCGAGCTGCATGTAACCGGTCGGTGTGGAAATCTATGGGCTCCCCCTTAGTTTAGCAGTGGATGTCCTGCGACTGATATGATGATGATGATGATGAGATGATCTTTTTGCAATAACATACTGCTGCATTCTTTTTTTCTTTCGTGTGGTTAGTGGCGAACCCTGAAACACACACACACACGCGAACACAGTTGTGCTAGTCGCCCAAAGCCTCCGAATCGGCTTACGGACAACAACCAAGCCCGACTATTTTACACGGAATGGACCGTCCGTAGCAAGAAGACGCTCAGTTAAAAAAATTTGATATTAAATATGTTTGGCTTGGATTCTAAGTATTTTGGTAATTTTATTAGTATTGGTGTTATTATGTTTGCCCTGGACTCGCAAGTCTTTTGGTCATGATTTTAGTAGTAATATGTTGAGTGTTGCCAGCGCGAATACGCGTTTAGTGTCATGTAGTGTTAGTTTTAAGCGTTTAGTCATTAGTGTTTAGATTTTAATCATGCTCTAATAATACCTATGTAAAATTTTAGACTCTATGTGTATTTAATTTGTTCGTCGACATTTATCACAAACATATGTTTGTTTATTTCCTCTTCTTTTTAAATTATTTAAATTCATCAAGAAATTACGAGGTTATAAAAGTTTAACAGACAGATGATGTTACGCAGATCGTTAGCACTAAAATCGTAAACATTGTTTTTTTTCTTTATAAATCTACATTGCTAGCAAAAAAATGTGACTGGTCCTCATTGCAAGTTAGTGTATTATGGACGTTTAACGATGACGGTTAGAAATAATAATTTATGAAAAGTAATTTTATTTTGGTACTTCTTTAAAATCTAATCCTGCTAAATTAGCTGCATAAAACCATTATTCCTATTAAACGCTTATATATTAATGAGAAATAAACTAAACGCTTAATCGTTGCTTTTGAGGCCTGCCCACAACAAGCCTCTTCTCAACAGACTAGTCAACTGGACGGGCGTTTTGGTTATATTTCGTCGACTCTTTAATTGACTGTTATTCATATTCGATTAACTTCGCGTTTTTATATTTGTGTGAACAGTTATATGATCAATCATAATAATAAAAGCTGTTATATTATTTGCATCTAACAGTGGTATAATTTGTTTATTGAAATATTTTTATTGTAATATTGAAGTTGTTAGCAGAGATGAAGTGTTGATAATTGGGCAATTGTGTAAAAGTAAATACCCACAGAAATAATCGCTCGTATTATCACATTTTTATCCATCTTATTTCTATTCCAGCATTTTTGTATACGTTTTCTCACGGCTTAGACGTAGGTAGTAAATTAATATCAGAAGAAAATAATTAAACCAATCACATGCCAAATCAAAAGACCGTAACAGATTCGTAACCAAACTTATAATTACATCTATGTATGTAACGTAAGAACTAAATAAATCATACAATCGGCTTGAGGTGAGTGGTAAGTAAGAGTAGTCAAAAACGAAAGTAGAATCGATCTAGAATCGACACTGCCGAAACATCGGACTCGGATTGTGGTCAGTCGGTCGGTGACTTTCACCGGCGACTAATTAGCGATACCGAGTATCGATGTTTACAAGACCACCGCTGTGAATATCGATATCGACATCGACATTATGCATAGTATCTATCAGTGAATGATATCCCATCTGATTTCACGTGGAAATGAATTGAAGACAAGACTGGAATGTCTGGCTTCTGAATTGATGAAATTGTGTCACATTAATGACGTAAATCATTTTAGTGTGTCATAGTCGTATTTTGAAAATAAATCTCCCATAAAAATTATCTACTTAAATTGTATAATATACAACGAACTACAAAGACACAGGTTGATTTGAAATGGCTATCAATAATGCCATTTTATATCCCCCACCAAATAGATTCCAATGGAAATAAAAAAGTTTGTCAATCCAAAAGTAAATTTTAATATGGCTGCTGGAAGAGATTTCTTAAGAAATTACCAATACCTTTGTACCTTTTAGTCCTATTTCATGTTTCTTTATATATATGTTTCTGTGTTTGCATTAATTATAAAATAAATAATAAATTGTGCTTTATTTTATTACCTACTGTCCAAACAATTACCATTTAGCAACAAATTTGGAAATCTCAATAAAAAAACGTTTTTATTATCTATCATATTATTTTCGATGTTTCGATGTTTTTACATAAATAAGAGGCACGTCACTATCAAAAGCTCGCCGCTGACCGGTGCGCGCAGCGGCGCGTACGTATGCGAGACCGGCTTTAATCGATTGGGCGGGCAGACACAAGATACATGGCGTTACAAAATACATACTTATAATGAAGCAGTCAGTCATTATTAAAAAGGAATTCAGTCTCGAAATGAAAATAAATAGACCACTTAAACTTTGATAAACTGAAGTATGGAATGAAAAGATGGCTATATATGTACTATGAATGTCAGGAGAAATTGCACTTTTATAACATTACGATAAATATACATCAAAAGAAAATGGTACGTTCGATAAGAAATAATACATGTATTACTTTACTGTACGCTGTCATATGTTTACATAAACAACATTTTTATCCTCTTAACATTTTTTCATTTTCATTTCATTCATTTCTTATTATAACGTTGAATTATGCCAAAATTCAGTCATAAAATTATATTCCCGCAATTGCAATAAAATATGTCTATAAACTGAAAACGAAAAACGTATGTGACTGCGGTCAAAATAAATTAAATTGCAAATGTCAGTGTGTTACTTCACTGCACATACGTGTTCACAGCATTGTCATCCTCTCAACAATGTTTTTGTGTTTTCGCCCACATTTCATCGTATTGCCAGAGTTCACGGTCATAAAATTTCGTGTAACCCGCGATTATAATAAAATACTTTCATACATGTATTATCCATTCAATATCTAATATCACGCTAGCCTGAGTGCATGCACGAACAATATAATTTAGAAAAGCGGGTATTGCTGGAAATGTTTACGCTGGTTTTTTTTTGCATTAAACAATATAGCTTAAGGTCACGAGATTACGAGCGCTTATCGTACCACGCTGGACTGGTTTAGAGCAGCATTACAATTGTTATGAATAGGTATAACGCTAACCATCAGGCGAATGACTTGCCCATCTCGTATCTAGATTGTATAAAAAAATAAAGACAAAAAGTAGCATACTACTAGTAGTAAGTAGTACACTACTAGTATATTGTATTTTTGTGTTGATAAGACATTGCCACACATGCCGTCTGGTGCCGGCTCAGAATACCACCACCCCATTTCCTCCCGTGGGTGTCGTAAAAGTCGGCTAAGGGATTAGCCGGGGGATGGGCAGCAGCGTCCTTCGAGTACATTAACAACTCAACTGCGATCGCCAACCCGTCTGCCAAGCGTGGCGATTATGGCAAAACCCCCCAATGAACCCACAACACACCCATATCGGTCATTATGGTGATATTTGAGGGAGGCCTGTGTCCAGCAGTGGACTTCATTCGGCCGAAATTATTGAAGACATTCTAAACATATTTGACACGGCTAACGGACACTCCGATTTAAAAGAAAAATACATATTAAGCGATAAGGTCATATCAATTCCGCCTATTCCAGTACACAGCTGGACGTAGGACTCTCCGAAGATACGCCACAAAAGCCGAAAAATCTTAATTCAGACGATTGCGTTCTGAATCATATCCTTCAAAGAAACTCCGAGCACAGCTCACTGAGCGACTTTGAGTTTGTGAACTAGCCCGACTATCTCTGTGTCCATGCCTCGGCACTGTATGTCGTGACGGGACAATCGGACAAGTTTATTGAAAAATATATCGACTAGACGAGCTAGTTTATGAAATGTATTATAAATATTTGCAGTCAATTTACTAAATGATTATAAATTAATCAGCAATTACGGCTTCTGTGCGAGAAAACGAACGCGAAACCATAATATTAAAAGAGAATAATCCAGCAATTATGTATGACGTGAACACATTGTTCGAAATATCAATAGTTACGTGGTGAACAAAAGATCGTTTGTAAATGTCAATTAGAGGCATGCTCCGATCGCGCTTTCCCTAGAGCTATGCGAGTTCCCATGCACCTTGAGAAAAAAGCTTCCTCTCTTTTTTGAAGTTTCATTAATTGAGAAACTCGATTTAATTTGTCGTCGTTTCAGTTGACTGGTAAGCATCTTTACGTTAACACGAAAGTAAAGGAGTTTTTTTTTTTGCCGTGTGGTGCCGGCTCAGAATGCCGCCACCCCATCTCCTCCCATGGGTGTCGTAAAAGTCGACTAAGGGAATAGTCGGAGGATGGGCAGCAGCGTCCTTCGAGTGCATTAACAACTCAACTGCGATCGCCAACCCGCCTGCCAAGCGTGGTGATTATGGCAAAACCCCCCAATGAGCGAGAACACATCCATATCGGTGGTTGTGGTGATCTTTGGGGGAGGCCTGTGTCCAGCAGTGGACTTCACTCGGCCGAAATGATGAAAGGAGTACTCTGTGATGTAAGAATTTACTTTGAAGTGACACTTTGACAACCTTTCAAAAATAATAAGTAAATGATTTTATACCAAAACAATATCTCACAACAATATCACAATCTCGATGGACAACTAGTAATATAAGAATTAAAATCGTAACTGAGTTATCACCGGTTTAAAAAAATGCGTTAATTTCATTCACAGTTCACATACATAAATTATTTATATAATAATAATATAATAATATAATAAATTTAATTCAGATTCCAAGATCCATAAATGTTAGTAAATACTTAGGGTCTATGTTAGTAAAAATACATTTTATTGAAATTCACCTGAAGACATGGAGAGCAACCCAATGTCTCATAATTGGACAGTCCCTTTTATCTGCCAACACCCTTAGATTTTATAACATGAAGCAGGTAATATGAAAAATTACAGATACAAAATCCCTACTGACGATTGACGCCACAAAGGATGCCGAAATGTCAATGAGCAAATTATAACACTTTCGCTGCAGTCGCCCGCGCCCCCGCTTCGGTGGACTTGTTTACTGTTTCGGCCCCAAGTGATTGTCCTTTCAATCACTGCATTGATGTAACAAAGCCAGTGAGTTTCTCAACATAAGTGCCATAACAAGCAAAACAAATTGCTATTATAAAAGAATTATTAAAAAAGCTAGTCGGTTCAAAACCACAAAAAAGAATAAACAAATATTCGATAAGTAAACACGAGTAAATTGCCTTCGGAGTCCTTCATCAGATGTAAACCAAAATCAAATGGGACCACCATGTCGGTACAATGCCATCAACTTATCTGTGAATTAAAAAAAATTGGATCCACGACCGTATACTAGTAAAAACAAATTGCCCTATGTATATACCTTGCCATTGCTGTGTACCGGCTACGAATAGCACCAACTCAACCAATCTCATCCCGTGGGTGTCGTAAAAGGCGACTATGGGATTAACTGGAGGATAGACAGCAGCATCCTTCGAGTACAGTAACAACTCAACTGTGATCGCCAACACGCCTGCCAAGCGTGGCGATTATGGCAAACCCCCCAATGAGCACCCAACATACACGGACCGGTCGTTGTATTGATATTTGGAGGAGGCTTGTGTCCAGCAGTGGACTTTATTCGGCTGAAGCGAGGATATATACATCAATAATTTACTTACATTCCATAATGTAGTCTTAGGTGGTAACTTATAATAGTTATGAGATTATTATGAACCCTGTCGGGTACAGCAAGTATATGTATTAATGTATAGTATATATACGCCACGTTGCCAATATCGCCGCTCTGCAATTCATAGATAAAGTTGATGGAACTTTACCTACAAACTGAATTACAAAAGAATTATTGAAGTATTGCTTTCTGTTACAAAGTTATGCGGAAAATCGACGAATCATTCATACATACGGTTCTAACTGAGAAGCTTCTGCTTTTGTGAAGTTGATTAAAAATACCGAATATAATAATAAAAGAGAATAAAAAAGAATCAGCAGCATTTGTAGAACTGGTAAAGGTCCAGGTTTTATTACAAGACTGTTTAATCGTAAATCGTATTTCCGATGTAAAGATGACATTGTCATTATTCATATTTATTATTCGGCTTTATTCTAGTTACCGACAAAGGCACAATCGTAATTCATTAATTTAAATGATTGATGGTTCCTTGTCATTTTTACGCAATTTAGCGAAATATAAATGATTTCCAATTCTAAGGTTAGTTAATTACTTCATTTAAATCATCTCGGCGTAGGTTGTAGCCAACTTTAGATTAAATATCGACCAGTCAAAATGTCGACGTGACCATCGAAGTCGACGCACAATCGGCACAACAATCTACACCTTTTTTGTGGACCATACATCGACTTATCTTTCAAGTTTATCTATCGACATAATTGCAATGTTCGATTAACACTATTCCACTCCAATAGTCGCGAGAGACGTCGAAATGTATTGACGCTGACGTAGCGAATAATAAAAACTATTTCTTGTTCTATTTGTGATTGCTTGTTTTGTACCTTTCTAGTGTATTGGGTATTGGACATTCACGGGATTGGACGTCTCAATTCGATACATTGTGTTTTTCTTGACGCGTTTATTTAACTTGTTTTCTTTTTAATAGGCAGTTGGACAATTTTGGCTTTTTTTTTTAGTTTACATTATTTAGTTTTGGTGGTGCCGTGTGGTGCTTGCTGTGTGCCGGCTACGAATAGCACCAACTCAACCAATCTCATCCCTTTGGTGTCGTAAAAGGCGACCATAAGATTAGCTGGAGGATAGACATCAGCATCCTTTGAGTACAGTAACAACTAAACTGCAATCGCCAACCCACCTGCCAATCGTGGCAATTATCCCCCTATGAGCACGAAACACACCCATACCGGTCGTTGTGGCGATATTTGGGGGAGGCTTCTATCCAGAACTGGACTTTATTAGGCGAACTGATGAATACTTAAATATCTGTGTTGTTTGATGGTAATGTAAATTATGAGAATATAACATTTTAAGTTTCATATGTAAGCAATGTCAATTGCTATCAGTGATCATCCAGTACATATTATAATAACTCAAAATGTTTGTTAGCTTATAACAGGTGTAACTGACATCGTAACGAAAACTGTTACTATGAATTAGGTACATGATTCTAGAACTCTCCCTCTGGTTAGAATTTTGCGTCGGTCTTTTCATGAACATCAGATTTTTCCAGTCGAATAAAACTGCAATATAAATAAAACCTAAACGGCTGTAGTTTCGCTACAGTTCACTGATGAGCTCATCGCTCACTGTAGCATAAAAATATCATATCATAGTACGATAATCACGACGCGATTTGAGCGCGTAATTTACGATACATTGCGTGCTCAAAATGAACTTATTATTAAAACTGTAACCTATTATTTCCGAGATCAGTGGCTTTCCTATTTATATTATAGACCTAAGCGTATCTTCTTGCCAAAGTTTTCGGTACGTTTACATCCTGTATAAAATAAAGTTTTAAGATTATCAAACAAGCTTCCTTTACAGACATACTTACATTCTCACTATAACGGAAGTGAGAATCACTGGGTGCAATTTACATAAAGATCGGAGACATCGTGTCTGCAGCTAATAGCGATACTTTTACGAACCGATACCGAGTGAATTGGCCTTATTTTTATATGGTAATTTCTATAAAATACAGTTATGACAACATAAACATTAGAATTTGTACCAGATGTAGAGATTCAAGGTTAAGGCCACATTCAATATTTGGAAGAATTTAAAAAGTTTAGTCTTGGAGATAAGTTCACTTTGGAGGAGGAATAGCTCCCCCAAAAACTTAACTACCTCCATAGGAAATAGATTATGCGTGAAAAGCCTCGCTGTAGTCATCAGTTAACATAATACCTGCGTGAATTTGCTGCTGAGTTTCGTACAGTGAATGACGAATCACCATATCGGCGATCTATACGACCATTGCTGGACAAAGGCCTCCCCCATAGATTCCACAACTGTGTGATAATTTCGGGGGGTATTTGCCAAAACTCACCACGCTTGGCAGGAGGGTTGGTGAGCGCAGTATGGCTACCGGTTCACAAAAGGGACGCTTCTGCCCATCCCTCTGGTTTAGATTTCCTTAATCGCCTTTTACGACATCCGCGGGAGGAGATATAGATAGAGAGATAGTGGTGCTACATTCTTAATCCGGACACCACACGGACTATTAATCCGGACACCACACGGACTATTCATCCGGACACCACACGGACTATTAATCCGGACACCACACGGACTATTCATCCGGACACCACACGGACTATTAATCCGGACACCACACGGACTATTAATCTGGATACCACACGGACTAACTGAACAACTGAACTAACAGAATGACGAATACTGGAACCCAACCAATAACAATATGGGCAAGGAAAAAGTGAATGTCAGCCCTAAAGTTCGGCAACACGTTGTGATTTTATTTGATGTTTATTTTTTACTTGGTCACGAGACGAATTAGTCATTTGCCTGGTGGTAAGCGTCATGCCAGCCCATAACAATTGTCATGCTACCCAGGAGCAGTCCTGCATGGCACCACACTGCGCTCGTCACCTCGAGAAATGAAGTTGTTTAGTCTCTTATGGCCAGTAATTTCGCTAGCCACAGTGCCCTTCTAACCGGAACATAGT
Source organism: Diloba caeruleocephala (assembly GCA_947459985.1). Taxonomy (NCBI): domain Eukaryota; kingdom Metazoa; phylum Arthropoda; class Insecta; order Lepidoptera; family Noctuidae; genus Diloba; species Diloba caeruleocephala. Next base: position 7,196,947 of record OX381617.1, on the reverse strand, counting down.
AATGCTTCAAGTTTAAACACTGCTACTTCCCGGTGAATATTTGGCATGTGGTGGTACCTACCTAGCCGGCTTCTTGCAAGACCTACCACCGGTGATTATGGAGCTTATGGTTGGCGATGATTGCTAAGGCGTCTGCCTTAAAAAAATCTAACCACTGACTGTGGTCTATGATTGGCTGAGTCGATAAATTAAAGTTCTATATAGACCTCAACCGTGTGGTATTTGGATTAAATATAGCACTACTCCATCTCCTCTCGTGGATGTCGTAAAAGGCGACTAAGGAAATACGACTATAACCCAGTGCAATAGGCAACAGCGTCCCTTCTATGAAACAGTAGCCATACTGCGCTCACCAACCTCATGAATACTAACAAATACCCTACAATGACTACACAATTGTGAAAATTTATAGGGATGGCCTTTATGCAGCAGTCCTTTGGGTCATATCGATGATAATGGAGTTTACTGTTGCGGTATTAGCAGATAGAGCAGAACGATTGATCTACGGTCTCAAGCAACATCTTTAATGGACGACTATTTTTTCCCCATTTTGCTCTCCACGCCACAGAGGGGTCTGTGGCGTGGAGAGCACAAATTACCGGCCCCGCGACTTGATTAGCAAAACACAGCGACAGCAGGCGCGACGGCAGCTAACGCGCAAATTGTCTGAAATTGAAAGGCAAGGGTGCAATTTTTACTCCATTGATCATCCGACAGAGTTTGCGTCATATTTGCCTGTTTAATCAATATCGGCTAATACGTAATACCAAAATGACGTTGCGTCTGCGCGATTTACGGCCGACGCAAACCGTCTGCAACATACGTTTGTCATTCGAATACCTATGACATTCATTGCGGGTATTCACAAGCTGATAGGGATCAGTAGAACTCAGTAAATATTTGTATGTTTGGATGTTTGTGCATGTGAATGTATGTCTGTAACCACGATACAAGAGTAATCCAAGTGTGCAGAATTGTTTCTAAAAATGTGTGTCAAATGCAGGGCCAGATATAGAGGCGTGGAGGTCCTGGGGCAACAAAGGGGTAGAGGCCCCTAATTATTTCAAATATACCTTTTTTCTTTTTCTTTCAAGTGTTTGAATAATTTATATCGAGACAATTCAAATTCTTTCAACAAACATAATATGTAGATATAGTAAAATACGAGAAATAAACCAAGTTAAAGTATAGCGTTAGCGAATGGAAAGTTGCGAGCTTCTTTGTCAAATATAATTTTGCATATTTTGCGGTATTCATTAGAAAAATTTACATAGAAATCTTTTGGAGGTCCCAAGCCAAACCAAGCTTTGAATATAGACCCAGAGTTATAAGCTTGTCAGTTTCTTATCTAATACCTGAGTATCTGATTTCGGCTAGGTAATGCTCCCAAGGCCTCCGTCATCGGATAACCAGACGACCGGCATTGTGCCAGCGTTATATTGTGGATGTTCCACTCATACGCACGAACTGTTTTGCTTCCACGTTTTCTGTGCGTACCACTTAGGAGGAGAACTCCTTGCTAGAGTCTGTATCCCCACCGTTATAACTCAAGTTGCGAGTGAACAGGAGTCTTCTAGGCAAGCGAATACCATCGTCGACCGCAACGATGCTTGCTTCAGGTGGTCATAGCCGCAAGCGTATTCAATCGATTCAAAAAAGAACAATTGGTGCTGATGAATGATCAGTACAGTCGGCTGATACGCTCCAAGTTGCCGGTTCGAATCCCGCACGAAACATATAGTTGTACGATCTGCAGGTAGTTGTTCCAGGCCTGGGTGTATTGTGTGTGGAATTTGTGTCTGTACACGCCAACGACACAGGAGAAATCTTAAAGTGGGGCAACGTATTATTCAAACAGAAAACAAAACAAAATTCGAACGATCAAATTACGTTTAACATATGTCGTGTAGACGTGAACACACACTTATAATTTTAACACTTACTCACATATTAGATTACACACACATGGAATACATCTAACAGAAAAGTATAGCTTTTTCTATATGTAAACGATAGTGATAAATTGAGCATCGCCTATAAACACAATCTATTAACACCAATGTTGCGTTAGCCCATGCCAAGTTGACCCCAGACAACATGAACTTTCTCTATACCGGTTCCGTTCTAGCTGCAGACGTCTTCATTTTACTATATAATATTTTTGCTGTACATAAAAATAATTCATTTGTACGTCGGTGGATAATGAATAGATTAAACGTGGTTACTTATTGATCGCCTGGGGCGTTTTGTAGAAGCTTAGTCATGTACCGCCTAGGAGGGCTAATTAAGTTTATGGGTACGAGGAAAAGATGTGGCAAATTGTGCAGAGAGTAGGACAGTATTTTATTTAACCGAATTAATATGATTAATAAAAAATAAAATGTTTATTTTAAAATATCAAAGTTCAGGCGAAGCTGCAGGCAATTTGCAGGGGAAGTGTTACTGGCCTGAGCTATTCGGGCTTCGTAATGGTAGTCCAATAATTTCAACGGCCAAAATGTTATTTTTTAATAATTGAGCGGCCTTGCACGATTCGATCTCCCTCTCCCGCGTTTACCATAATATGTTGCTACGACACTAAATCCAACTATTTTGATTAAATGAAGTTATGTACTCAGAATTTTATTTTAGATAAATTTGTTGTTATTAAGTCGAGGTAGAAACGTAAAAAAGCATTTATGTAGTATTCCATTCCCTTGACGCCTAAAGTTTGTGCGGTAACCTGCCTCATGCTGATCATTATTTATGATCAGCTTTACATTTGAGTACAGCGTTGTGTCCGTTCTAACTTCAGCAAAAACTAGGTTTTTCGCAGCGAGTGCGTAGATTGGGGATGCGTGCCCACACCGAGCGAGCGAGCCCAAGAGAAGACGGCAGTGTGCATGTGGTCACGCGCTGCCGTGTGACGCTTTGGGGGATCCTTTACAATCCCCTTGGGGTGATCGCTTTGCAGTCAATCTCTCCGAGATGTGCCTATAGGCGCGGCACCAGAGGGCGGCTCTAGTGTGATCATACGAGGATCTGGAGCCTCCAGTGGTTTTAGCTGGTAGGAGTCATACCCCTTCACCCTTCCCCAGGACGAAGGAAGTTCATGAAGAATTTCCACTGGTAACCAATAAAAAAAAAGTATCTTTGCAGCATACTTTTACCAGTACAATGTAACATTAGTCATATAGATACTAGCATTTTAGGAATATAGAGCTGCTAAAGCAACTACCACCTTACTTTCATTATAAACATCTACTCATGACAAGTTCTTCAATGATCTTTACGATTAATTGTGGGAGATTTTGCCACAGCAACCAAGCTTGAGAGGGCTGGTGATAGCAGTGTGCAATTTTACATGCAAAAACACGCTTTTATAACATCTGGGTGACCTTTTTATCGGGAAGTACACGGGCCATGGGAACATGGATTTAAATACTATGAATCAAACAGAAAAAACTAATAAATTTGTGTTATTAGTTTAGAATTCTCGCAAATGACCGTGAAGCTGTAAAAAATATTTAATTGTGTATTTGTAGATCAATAACTAAAATAGTTGCTCCACTACTTTCCATTTTACAACCAACAAATATAATACAAAGTCGGCTCCCAACATTAAATAGAAATTAATTTAAAACGGTGTTCCCACGGCAGCAAAAAGTTCCGAACGCTCCCATTATGAAGACGAAACTTTTACTAGAAGGTTTCTCTATTAATTGGATTAGTGAGGGATTTGTGGAATGATATAACAGGTTTGTTTCATTTTTATATAGAGGTTTGAGTTGCGTAGGATGTACTTCAGAGGTTTTCTTTTAAGGCTAGACGTTACTAGTTAACGAGCTATGGAGAGAGCTATGTTTGGAATTTATTTTATCATTATCATTATTCTTTTAGCCGAAAGAAGTCTACTCCTGGACGCAGGCTTCCTCTGAATATCGCCTCAACGACCAGTCGGGGTTTGGGTTGTGTGCTCATTGGGGGTTTTGCTATAATCACCACGTTTTGCAGGTGGGTTGGCGATCGCAGTTGAGTTGTAAATATACTCGAAGGATGTTACTGCCTATTCTTCAGCTAATCCCATTGTTGCCTATTGCAACACCCATGGAGTGGGATGGGGTGGTCCTATTCTTGCCAACAGCACACGGAGTATTTCTCTACGAGATTCAATCAGAGAATGAAATGAATGAGGAGATCCGTAGAAGAACTAAAGTTGCCGACATAGCTGAAAGAATTTGAATTTTTTTTAGCTGAAATGGCAATCGGCGATGCACATAGCTCGTAGAACTGATAACAGTTGCAGAAAGATACTCGAGTGGACACCACGAGCATCAGCGAAAGACGGCCAGCAACAAGAGCTTCTGAGAATGAGAGAGAGAGAGAGAGAGAGACCTTGTAAAGATGGCTGGAAGTCGTTTAGATGTGCGCGGCATGTAACCACTCGTTATGGAAATATATAGGGCAGACCAGTGAACGTCCTTTGGCGGATTAGATAACGATGATGATGATGATGATGATAATTTGTGTCGCAAATATGTGTTTGACAATTATGTACTAATAAAGAAATAAATCGTACAGAAGCGATAAAAGAACATTTGATTAGTCAAATCACATAGGAACCAAACCGGCTGCTTCTTAAAGATAAAATATTTAATACGTTCACGGATAATCGATATAAATATTTGATTTAACGATAAACGACGAACGCTCAGGAAACCTTAGAGCCCTTTAGATAACGACGAAATAAAATTCAAATAAATTTTATCCAATTAATCTGTCTCTAAATAGAGAAAGTGCACCTGTATCGAATAAAAACATTAAAGTCGGTTAAAAAGAAGACGTTGGCCTGAGATTTAGGATACTTGTTCAGTTGGAATAAACATAATGGTAATGAGGTAATCAAAAATGCATTAATATACCATTAATGAGATATATTTTAGTGCATTATATAATACAAATCAAATGATTTTGTACACCTGTGTATGTCGACCGCCAACGTCCTTAGCTCCATGTGTTTATTAGAGGTCCATTATAATAGTATTTAATCCCTCAGTGAACGATAAAGTGAACCTAATATTACTCATTTGCGCACAGGTGCCTATAAGGGGCCCCATGTTGGGTCAATAGCCGAGTTGGCTATAAAAGCTCCAGAAAGGTTTAGTCGAGCCTCAAATATGTACCCGATATGATGATTTACCTTCAAGTCCCTTTAGAGTTTTGAGAAGTTCACAATTGTCATATTTGTGTTAAAGATAAAGATAAAAAATATTTTTATTCATGTAAACCATATACAGGCACTTATGAATCGTCGAGACTTTAATTGCCGCGTTCCAAGATGTAGATTTCCTATGGAGAAGAACGGGCAAGAAACTCCATGGTTACTCTTTTTAAATCATATTAAATGTTACAATATTTTATGAGCACATTGTTGTAAAAATCAATCATCAAGAAATATATGTAATGTGTGTATATATAAGTATGTTAGAAAGCTAGTACGGGGTACGTACAATTCTTTTGTTTTTTTTTTAAACGTTGCCCTTATCTAGGCTTTCTCCTGTGTCATGGATGCGTTTACCGGCACAAATTCCACACACAACACACCCAGACCCGGAACAACTAACTGCACATCGTACAAATATTTGTTCCGTGCGGGAATCGAACCCACGAACCGGTGCGCAGCAGCCGACTGTATCAGCCACTGCACCAACCGTGCCGACAAAATATTCATCTATGACCAATTTCTGTACATGATAATTTTTACCACAGCTTTTGCATCTAGCGCTGGTACTCTTGCAGTACTACATATTGTGTCAGTTAATATGACAACATTAATTTATATCACACATTTTTGTGACTTCAGCAGTGCGGATACAGAAGTGAGTTTGCTAGTGAAGCAAACTCACGTATGAATCCGCAATGAAAAGTACGATATAGAGTTGTTTTTTTTTTTTGATACAATTACAACACCATTACAGTACTTAAATGACTAATACGATGTTATAAGGTATGATTATTTAAATGAAATACTTAATTAGAAATAAAAAGAATTATAATATTTAAATTTTTAAATCTTACAAATTGATACCCCTTTCAACGACCCTTCCTACCAATTCAATGAATTTGGGCAGACTGTGAAAAAGAATATCAATATCTAAGGCTTTAATTAACCGTATGGCGCGTGCCATGGGGGCTAACTTGAGCAGGTTAGTCCTAGGCTGAGTTTGACAGTGAGTTCTTACAAAATAGCACTGCAGATCCTTGACAAACGTCACGATAGAGCGTTGCTCTTTATTAATTGATTACCTGGCCACCATACACCCTTTTTATCTTTATGCTTGCTGGTTATCCAACTTAACCATGAACGACGGCACGGTTGGTGCAGTGGCTGATACAGTCGGTTGCTGCGCACTGGTTCGATTCCCGCACGGAATAAATATTTGTATGATCTGCAGGTCGTTGTTCCGAGTCTGGGTGTATAGTGTGAAATTTGTGTCTGTAAAACGAACCCACGACAGAGGAGAAATTCTAGTGAGGGCCAAAGTTTTTGAAACTTATAAAACAATATTGGTGGTAAAATAGCTGCGGCATTGCATCACTGACCGGCAATGCTATTTTGAATTGGTTACTAATTTAACACATTGAGACTCCTTCGTGACTCGGAACAAGGGCAGTCGTCGTTTCGAGATTAAATATTGATTGACAAAAAAAATGCATTCTGTTTTTTTAAATTTGAGACCAGTTTCCGTATGGTCTCAATCTAATCTCAGTCCAGTCTTAGTTTTGCCGTTTATTTAAATACGAAAATACCAATTTTATTGCCACTGTCAGTTTAGAATATTAGCAGAATACCGTTTTGACTTGGATCTATTTTAAAACTTAACACAATAGTTCTAGTTCATATTTGACTAGTGTGATCTTACGAGGACCTGGAGCCCCCCTTCGGTGCCGAAGATGACCGCTCCAGTGGTTTTAGCCGGTAGGAGTCCGGCATACCCCTTCGCCCTTCCCCGGGGTGAAGGAAGTTCCATGTAGAATTTCCACTGGACATCAATAAAAAAAAAAAAAAAAAAAAGGTATTTTAGTTTAGGAAAATGACATTTGAGACATTTACGATATTCAGACTTGATTGGAACTATATTTTGTACATTTATTATTACGAGACCTGGCCGCCTGATATTAAATACATTCAGCCACATCTCTACCAAACTTATGAGTTCTTCACCTACCCCGCAATGATTACGATAGATAAATCTAACTCAAATCGCGTCCAATTAATCTGTATCTAAACGGAGAAAGTGCGGACGGAGACGGACGAAACAAAAACTGATGGGTCGGCCAGCGTCAGTGCGGAGATGAGTTTCACCTATTAACGTTACTATTAAACTACGATTAAACGAATACCGATGCACAAGACTACAGCGTTTCCTGTTTACTTAATTAGAGAACCTGTGCGTTATTGTAATTATCCTGTTTGACGTGGTCAACCAGTGTTAAGGTTTTTATAGTTTGATCAGTTTTAAGATAAAAAGATTCAAAGAATGTGTTAAATATAAAGTACCGATTGAAGTTGTGATAAAGTTAAGTTTTTAATGTTAGGAGCGTTAAAATAATGCCTACCATTAACAGAACTGTATTGAAGATGCACTTCAAATTTAGAAAAGAATATTCTTTATTGTATACCATTTCAAAAACAACTACTAGGAATCATTTTATGTACAGTAATTGTACAATGGGCGGTCTTATCGCTATTAGCGATTTCTTACAGACAACCTTTATTGTAAATGTAACTATTTATTATTATAATTAATTAATTATTATTATTTTCTGTAGGTGTTAAAAGTGAGAAATAATATCAGTTAAGCAATAATACGTTTTAACCGTTAGCCCATACTATGATCTGTCCTGTGACCTACAGTTTACAGACAAATCTCACATGCACAAACACCCAGACCCGAAACAACTGTCTGTAGATCAAACAAATATTTGTTCCGTGCGGGGATCGAACCCGCGACATGTAGCGCAGAAAGCCAATTGCTTAGCCACTTCGCCTACCGTGCCGTCATTAGTAAAGTCACATCATTTTAGGATTCCGAACGTCCAAAGGGACAAACGGCGAAACCCTTATAGTCTGTCTGTCAATTTGCTCCGAATCAGTACGTAAACATACACTGCTGAAAATGGGCCTCCAATTATCACTACAGTGAGCGGCCATAGCGTGCCATAATCACCACGCTTGGCAAGCGGACTGGTGATCGAAGTATGTTGTTATTAGCACACGGGAAGATGCTGCTGCCCATCCTCTTGATTGTGGGGAACTCACGTAACATTTTATTAGAGCTAAAACAGAATTCTCTTACCGAATATAAATAGACAAGGAACTGAAAGAACAATGTGAACAGACAGTGAGAATTTGTTTATAATGACTAAAATGCTTGCCAATGCAATGCCATAACAATAGTCTATGTACGAAAATAAGTCTTGAAATGTTTTAATACCGAACTCAATGCACATCACCAAAATCGCATCAAAAACATCACAAAGTATTTTTCTCCAATGACATCAGTCGTTTATTTTTAACTAAATGAGCTGTTATTTACTTTCGTCAATTGCATTTATAACATTAATAATTTAATTCGCTATAAGGTCAAGTGTGTTTCATAAAGCTGGCTTTATAATTGTGAAAGAAAACAAAGAAATACATTTATTAGTCAACACAAAACCAAGACCCTCGCTGCCCACTAAAATAACAATAAAAAAAAAACGACTTTTGCAGAGAAGAAAACGAGGTTTTCCCTATCGACCCCAATTCTTTGCTCGCAAGTGTATTTTCTAAAGCTTAACATTGACACGGTGGCTTATTTTACGAATATAAAATTAATTTCCAAAAAGTATTACAGAGTATAATTCAACTTCAAGTATGGTTAATTCTAGTTAAATAATCAGATTAAAGGGCGTCGGTCGTAACCCTTCACTTCTCGGCCCGTTTAAAATATTTTTCACGAAAGCTTTCAGCTGACATTTTAAAAAAACAACTTTCTCTTAATTAAATATAAGACATTTTTAATGTCCTATTGTTTGGTTAACTTGTCGATAGTATTCACTACATGTGACTGACATATGAAGCACTTCGGTAGTTCTTTGAAACGTCTTCTGTGTCAAGTGATATAAAGTGTAATAAAACTTGAATGAATGTACTGGTAGCACTTGAGTAGCCTTTCTTTTCTTTTTATGTCAAACTCAATTTTTTTATTTCATATAGGCCCTAATAGGCTCTTACGAAAAGTCAAGATAAGTGCACGGTTCAGAAAAGTCGGTCCTATGGAGAAGAGCCGGCAAGAAACTCCATGGATATACTCTTTTCAAAAAAAGTGATATTACAATTTTGTTATTACATGGTAATAAGCTAGGTACGTGCGAACAAAGTAGACTAATTAAATGTAAAATACACACAATAACAAAACAGACAATGTATATGTAAGTATATACCATGATTGCATGAAGATCAAACAATCAAATTAGCTCGTTGTGATCTTATTGCAACTTGGGATAAGCCTCTGTCTACACATGCATCACAAAATTCTCTGTGCTCCGAATACTGCGTATATTTTAGGGGCATGTATCAAGATGTTTAATATTACGATTCAAGTATGCAATAAATTGGGAATAAGATGTAATTATACCGACTGACCCTTTTTAAAGTTCATCATTTCGGCCGAATGGAGTCCACTGCTGGACACAGGCCTACCCCAAAGATCACCACAACGACCGAAACGGTGTGTGTTGTGGGCTCATTGGGGATATTGCCATAATCGCCACGCTTGGCAGACGGGTTGGTGATCGCAGTTGAGTTGTAAATGTATCTATCTATCCTTCCAAGTGGTACTCGGATTAAAAATATAGCACCACTCCATCTTTTCTCGTGGTTCTATCGTAAAAGGAGACCTAAACCAGATAGATAGACAGCAGCGTCCCTTTTGTGGAATATAAGCCATACTACGCTTACCAACCCACCTGCCAAGCGTGGAGCGTAACATATTCTCCCCAAAATAATGACACAAGACATGTAATCGGTCGTTGTGAAAATTAATGCGGGAGGTCTTTGTTCACCGGGGACATTTTTCAGATAATCGTATTGAAATGAAACATGAAGCTGCACAGAATTACTAAAATCTTAGAAAACTGTAAATAAGTGTAATGGTAAAAACCTTGTGAAAAAAACTGATAAGTAAGAATTCCTCTAATCCAAAATGCCTTAAAGTATGAGTTAAATTGCCATTATAATGTGCAACATAATTTTCCTTCAACAATCGGACTTCCAATTAAGACACTATACAAAATCGTTGACTCGCATAACTAGAGTAAAGATTCGTCACAATCGTTTAGCGTAATCGATTGAATAAGAACCGCAGTAATCGATCAATGAACTAATATCGAACAGATCACCTGTGAAATCGACTGTGTCATTCACAGTGAAATTGCGAGGTCGATTATTTGACTAAACTAGTTACGTAGTACAAATAATGTGTGTGTTCCTCTTATTTGCTAAGCATTGAATGCCGAGTGATTTTTTAGACACTTTATTTGAGCATGACCTGTATTTATGTAACTATGTATGACGGTAATGGAATCTTGTAATTCGATTTTCTCTCTTAAAATTTCAAATCCAACATATGGTATATATGGTCACCCCAGTGTCGTAAAGGCGACGAACTATGCAGCAGCAGCAGGTTCTCCGCTTCTCCCCGAGTACCTACTTAAACCAACACTGCGATCCCGAAATCGTCTGCTAACTGTGGTGATTATGGCTATCATCATCAAGTAAAATAATCTGTGAACAAGTTACATTCAGGTTTGGCACGCAGGAGTCCAGGTGGTGTACGGATTAAGAATATAGCACCACTCCATCTTTTTTTTTAACTTTGCCCCACACTAGTATTTCTCCTGTGTCGTGGGTGCGTTTACGGACATGAATTTCACACACAATACACCCAGACCCGGAACAACTACCTGCAGATCGTACAAATATTTGTTCCGTGCGGAAATCGAACCCACGACCCGGTGCGCAGCAGCCGACTGTATCAGCCACTGCACCAACCGTGCCGGCATTGTTTTGATCATTAATCTAATGAAAATCTTTTGTGATTCCTTCAGAAATTTTGCAGATTGTCAGACGTCGTTTACGAATATCAAAATTTTATTATTAATGTGATTATTCCGTATTTCATATTTGCATTATCACATCATCTCATAAACGTCCCAGTAACTACAATGAATGAGCTATAAGCTACAATGAACTATAAGAGACATAGCCATAATCACCATGCTTGGCAGGCGTTTTGTTGTTGCGGTTTTAAACACACAGGACACAGAAGAACCTTGCTGCTCATCCTCTCAAAGTCGCCTATTATTTCTCTGCTTACCTTAATCTAAAGCGAAATAGGTTTATTAAATAAACCGCGTTTAGTATTATATTTCAGCAAGAGACGAAGAAAACTGAGCAAAGAAACAAGGTAGTCCCGCTTATATTAAAAAAAAAATTCAGGTATAAAGTACCTCATTATTTTTGTCGGCGAGTGAAAACGAGAAACATGAAAGCAAGCACTCTCCGCGGCGGATAAAAACGTAGAGGATCTCGTATATTTTAATAATGTCTACATCATTTGAGGCGCCTTATGTAAATGTGAAATTTGATTAAAATATTATAAAGAAAGTTTTAGGAGATAGGTTTGTCTCTTTTTATCCTATTCGTGAGAACACAGCACAACACTCAGTTAAACATGGACTTTTCATAAAGATCGCTTCTATGAAATCACGTTCGACAAACAGAGTCCTAAATATAAATCAATAAACACATCAAACTTGTGATGATCGGTAAGGGTGGACTTACCACATGGTAGGGCCGTATCCAACCCTGTAATGAGCCTACTCTAGTTTCTACACTGAACTCACTAAAGAAATTCAAAATTTCTACGCGTAATTTCCGAGTTGTACAGTAGTACAATGGACAACACAAACAAAGTGGATTTATTTATTTATACTGTATTAGTACATAGAGTTGTCGTTTAAATGGTGAGACTAGACGGTATAAATGTGTAAAAATTGGGCTTTCAGCTTTCATTTTCTTTGGGCCTGTACTTTTAGGCAGTCTGGCTATGGCTATGGTCATTCAATGCCGAAACATATTTTTGAAATGACCATTAAACAACTTTTTGTACCGACGACATGAGGAAACTATTTGTAACCGAAACTACACGATGAATGAATTACGCAACCTCTATTTTGAAGTTACAAGATTTACTACCAAAGTCAGTAAACCATTCATGACAAACAAAAGCGAACTAATGAACGGACTCTAAAGACGACACTTTTTGGACTAAACGGTTTAGTGGTCAATATCAAGGTCGCGTGCTACCGGTGTCTGGCGCTGCGACTGCGCAGCTAGCGCAACGCGCGTGCGCTGATCGGAACCGAGCTGTACCGTTTAGTTTCCCCGTAATCGAATAAATTATAAGATTATGAGATTCGATGCCAATTAATTCGGTTCGTGAATCGGTTTTATGTTTAGTTTGTTCTATATTTAAACAGATTTTGTTCTATTTTTTAATAGGATGAGGTGGAACTGGAATTGTTTCAGGAGAAACCTGAACCGTATTCATATTAATTAGCACTAACTGATCGGTAAACGATCGGCAAGGTTAAGCAACGTTTGACACGGTCAGTCTGCGGATGGGTGACCACATAGTGGTATTTCAACTGAGCGTCTCCGTACTTCGAAGGCACGTTAAATCGTCGCTATCGGCTGTTTTCATTAGACAGCAGTAGATAAGCAAAGTTGGAGGCTTTTCGGCGGCTTCAACAACTCTGACACGTGGTTGGCCACTAACCATACGAAAAACAAGAATAATATGAATTAATATTTGTAAAATACACTGTATTTTTTTAATCAAATTGATGAGTAAAGTGTTTTGATTTTCTTTAAACATATACTTTGGTATTCACTTTAGGAATATATCACCAAAACCCACAATAATCATTTCACGCGTTATCATTAACACGATGCGTTTTTCTTACTCCAACGCACCATGATAATACAACTGCTGCAAAGATGCAACAAGCTGAATATATATCATAGAATAGTATATAATTTTTTTTTCTTTTTTTTTAAACGTTGCCCCACACTAGGATTTCTCCTGTGTCGTGGGTTTACAGACATGAATTCCACATACAATACACCCAGACCCGGAACAACTACCTGCAGATCATACAAATATTTGTTCCGTACGGGAATCGAACCCACGACCCGGAGCGCAGCAGCCAACTGTATCAACCACTGCACCAACCGTACCGTCAGGTCAGTACTCATCATTATAGGTCATAGGACAATTTGGACCAAAAATTTAATCCTTCATTCAGCTTATAATAGTCCTATTAAGTGTACCGCACACAGATTCTAAGACGCCAACGATTTAAGAATATAAAACACAATATTTAACGTAAAAAGAAATCGAAGGTTTCCATCACCACATCATAATATACGGTCGTCGCGCCGGTCAGGTACCTAGTTCCGTCTGGAGGGCGTGCACTTAATCGGCCCACATCGCCGCTCCGCTCTGATTGCGCGACAGTTCCGTACCGATCTAGTACGAGCTCGAAAATGATTATCCGAATAGTAGTTACGTTTACTCTTATTAACCGACTTCTTTTGTTGTAAATTTATTTTCTTCTTAAGACAATCAAAGTTATATTTATTTGGCGCGTTTTATGAGAGAAAAAATTGGAGCTGCGCGCGCATAATGTCACAGAAATCCAGCGGTATGAAGTTAGCTGTCAAAGATAATTAATTAAACATATTTAATTTCATCAATCAGCCATAAGACATCCACTGCTGAACAAAGGCCTCCCCCATAGATTTTAACAATTTTGTCATCATTTTGAGGGGAATTTGCCAGTACTCACCACCATATTTATTTTATTGACTATTAATTTATTTTCAATATATTTCATTATGACAATAAATATTTCAATATTAGTTGACCTTGCCACACTGCATAATCCCTAAATAAAATTATTAAGATAAATAAAAAGGCTAGTTTAAGCGGGAACAGCCCAATGATTAAAGCTTCGGACTGCTGATGGAGAGTTTGTGAGGTTGAACCCCACCCGATAGGTCAATCCTATTGACGTTGTGACGAAGTCATCCTTCATCTTCATTTCAATCAACCTCTTTCATGACTTCATACCTTTTATCTCCATCACTGTCCACCTCACGATTCATTCTTTATTCAAATCAAAATTCGAATTTATGTGACGTAGAGTCGCTCTTCATATTTTGATGATTATCATTACACATTGGATTCTGAACGCTAGTGGTTTGACACACAGCTGTCGCTTTGACAAATAGTCTCCTGCAATATTACAATTACTTATTTTTAACTAGCTTAAAGTTGTGATATAATCATCAGCATGAAGTGTTGAAGTTGTTAATATCAATATAATAATGCTACGTTTCATTGAATCACAATAACTGAAATCCGTTACTTGCTGCCGTGGAGAGAGCCTCCCAGTTGAGCTAACCGGGAAGGAAACACGGAGGGAGGCACTCCGCGACAACGTGAACCCTGTCCTAGCAGACTTCGCTTAGTTAACAAGAATACTTGCAACGTGTAACCTACATGACAGCTAGAAAAACGAAGAAAAAGCTCATATTATGTTTCGTATGCATGCATAAAAGTGTTGAGCTTGTTTTATTTCTTCATGGTACATAGAAATGATCTTCACATCAGCCAAAAGACATCCACTGCTGAACAAAGCCTCCCACATTGACGTCGGTTACATGTAATTTTGGGGGGAACTTGCTAATCTTCTTCTGCTTCCGTGTAGTTAGTGGCCATGCCATCCCAAGGCCTAGGACTTGCCATAGAAACTGCCTTCTAATGACGACAACCGGGACCGACGTCTTTACGTGCCCTCAGACATACGAAGACGCCAGTTCAAATACCACTATGTGGTCAGCCTAGACTGAGCGCGCTAAGCGTTGCTTAACCTCGCCGATCTTTTACCGATCAGTGAATGCAACTATCTATAAACGCCTTTGTAACCCACCACGCTTGGCAGGCGGATTGGTGAGCACAGAATGGCTGGTGTTCCACGGAAGGGACGCTGCTGCCCATCCCTCTGGTTTAGAGTTTACATGAATTTTGTGTCGGTATTATGCCATAAATACTATGCCATTATTCTGTTCCCGTCTGAGGTAGGCCACGTGACTGACCGGAGTCTATGTCATAGGCACAATTGAATAAATCAGGCTTTCACGCGCTCGTCAACTTTAGCACCATAGCGCAATTTTAAAAGTAAACTTGGGGTAAGACCTTGTTTAATTCGACTATAATTAATTATAATCACGATTTTCAAATGAGTCCATGTTAAATAAGCTAATAAAAGATGCAGATGCTAATTCGACGCATAAATCTTTCGTGATGTATGAGAGTATGTACCACGAAATAAAAAAAGTAGGTACTGTAATAAGGTTCAAACTCTTTGGTGAAAATCTTAGCCACTTAGAATTAAAACATATTATTTGAATTGTGTAAGTGAGAACGTTTTGTTGGATAGTATAGGATTCCCACAGGGCACAGAGTACATTTGTAGAAAAAAAAAACAATTGAACCGTACGACGTTGCCGACATATTTTTTAGAATATTTTCATTTTTGAGAAATATTTTATGAATATGTAAAGATTTATTAATCTTAAAAACCGTACGACGTTGCCTTATACTTGACATAAATGAAATTATGGAAGATACTCTGCAGAAGCTATAATCTAAGAGAAGAAGAAGAAGATGTACATTCGTATATGAGGATTCCGGCTGGTGACAGATAACTAAATGGATATCCCGAAGTTTGTATTGCGGTGAGATCGCGTACCTGCTCAACCATTGCACAGCTCGCCCACCCACATACACAGTACCATGACAATGATTGTATGTGACTATCTAGTTTATCATCTTAGGTCACTGCCTGACCGAATTTCCTTCAATCGATGAGCACTACCTCCGAGGACCGACAGTGAAAATGCCTGAGGATGTCTGAATCACGCCCCGCAACTATAGCGGCCGGAATGTTAGGTTTGATCCGTGACCTAATTACGCTGAGAAATCTGTATGAGACCCTATTATTAGCCTTTATGTCACAATAGTAAGAAAATATGTTTGTTTTTTGTTTTTACCTTTGCCCCACACTAGTGTTTCTCCTGTGTCTTGGGTGCCCACACACAATACAACACCCAGACCCGGAACAACTACCTGCAGATCGTACAAATGTTCCGTGCGGGAATCGAACCCACGACCCGGTGCGCAGCAGCCGACTGTATCAGCCACTGCACCAACCGTGCCGTCAAATATAATTTAATATAATTTTCAAGTAGTTCTGGGTCTGGGCGTATTGTGTGTGAAATTTGTGTCGGTAAATGCACCCACGACACAGGAGAAACACAAGTGTGGGGCAACGTTTACAAAAAAGTTTGTTAATTGGCACATACTGAAGGTATTCTGATGCTAGGACTATTAAAAGACATAGTTATGTAATTTTCGCAGCTCATTAAAATTTGCGAGGTTCTTGTATTTTATATTTACGACTAATTATCTAACAATACAATATGAGATGTTAATGAAGTATTTACTGCATTTGTGCACCGCTGTCCATACGAATATTACTTAATGAGCTATAAATTTATCTCATGAATATTAGTGGGGTTTCTATAATTAGCAATACTTGGCACGAATTTATCTGCATACAGCATATATACAGGTCGACACCAAAAATTACTCAGTTGATTTTGTAATTACAATTGCTTAATCTACATAATTTATACAGCCACCGCGTTGGCCCAGCGGTCGCAAACGCAGCTTCCAATCACGAGGGTTCGATTCCCAGATCATGTTAATTTTTTTGTAACTGAATGTCAGTGCACCAGTTTCACCTATTCGGGGAATACAGTTGACATAATACAACAACAAAAACTAATTACTATATATTAATTAATAATTAACAGCAATCATACCGTCGTTGTCAAACACAAAACCAGCAAACAGCAGTCAAAAGTCAAACAATGTTCCAAACACAACACAGTTCGCACACAAAACGATGCACAGATTTTCCAAAAAAAAGTTGTGGATGCAAAGCGCACGTGCGCGCGATACGCGTGTATGTACGGACGCGGCGGTGCGCACGCGGCGGTGGGAGAGTGACAAGTGGATACTGCGCAGGTGCCAAGCCAACCTCCCTCTAACAAGGTCGCGCCCCCCTCTCTTCACACCCATTTCACCCGGAGAAAGTCTGCCTACATACATACCAAATTTCCGAACCGATTGAGCTGACTGAATTAACTTCGTACGGAGATGATGAATGAAATGTGCGGAAGGTCATCGTGTGGGATCGCTTTATCTCGGTATACTTCGCCTCTATCCATCGGTATGCAAATACAACATTCTTGTTGTCTGCCGGAGATCATCTTCGCAGATTTCTACATGGCAGGCACCTACTAACTTTATTACAGATCAAAGCAAATTTAATATCTTCCTTGATGTTTGTAAATTAAATTATATTCTCGGTCAAAGACAGGTATTACACCATCATATCATATCAGCGATTTACGCGTCCACTGCTGAACAAAGGCCTCCCATCGATTTCTACAATTGTTTCGTAATTTTGGGTAGCATTTGTCAGTACGGCCGCCGTTCCACAGAAGAGACGATGCTGCCCATCCCTCTGGTTCAGCGTCCATTAATCGCCTTTTACGACATCCACGGTAGGAGATGGATATTACACATCAGATCATAATAGATAACAGTGGGTCATAAGTATCTTAAAAATCACACACTCACTTCAGCCTGTAAAGGTCCAGTGCTTGGATATCCCAATGATATAGTGAGTGGTTTTATTGCCAATCACTAATCATTTATTAATATTGAATGATTAGTGATTGGCCGTGTGGTGCCGGCTCAGAATACCACCACCCCATTTCCTCCCGTGAGTGTCGTAAAAGTTGACTAAGGGATTAGCCGGATAATGGGCAACAGCGTCCTTCGAGTACATTAACAACTCAACTGCGATCGCCAACCCGCCTGCCAAGCGTAGCGATAATGGCAAAACCCTCCAATGAGCCCACAACACACCCATATCGGTCGTTGTGGTGATCTTTGGTTTAGGCCTGTGTCCAGCAGTGGACTTCAATCGGCCGAAATGATGATGAATGAATCATTCATTAATATTATCTTATAAACAACAACTTTGATTATAATCATCATCAGCATCAGCTTATATCGGTCCATTGCTGGACATAGGCTTCTCCTAACGAGCGCAACAACACAAATATGTAGTTTCTGATGACAAATTTCAGTGACAACATATTTAAGGTCTCTACCCCACCCCACCCGCCGAGTCCTATTTGCAACCACGTCTAATATTATAAACGTGATCAGGGACAAGTTGACACTACATTGTATTCAGTGATCAGTGATCAGTTATAACTCTTGAGATATTCTTCGTAAATTCTTAACAGAAAACAAACAAATCAAGCGAAGTTTTAGTAATGTAGACATTAAATATCTCAAACGCTTTATATGAAAGCTCAAACTTTGTCATTTATACAAATAAATAAAATTGAAGTGTCTGGACCGATTTCGACGGGACTTTCACTGGCAGATAGCTGATGTTATAAGAAATAACTTAGGCTACTTTAATTTTGAAAAAAATATGGGATACGCGCAAAAAAAATAAAACCCTAGAAATCCAATACATATATTTTATGTCAAGTGTCTATGTCGAAATACTCTTAAATTAAACGCGGGTAAAACCGCAGGTGCCAACTAGTTCAGAATAAAATCACTAACATAATGTTATGAAAAAAAAAATGTTAAGATTTTTTAACAAGCCTACTGACAAATATTAGTGGATTCTATATTTTTTCGCCCACGAATTTGCATAAAATAATTAAATCACAGCAATGATATTTTACAAAAACAAGCAATGATATTTTACAAAAACATCTTAGAATCACAGTACCTAAACTAAGTTTAGTCTAGATATTGCCAGACGGTTGGTCGACTCGTCACGTGACTTTTTTTTTGTTGGGCTTCTCGCATACATTTCTGGCGAAGCCAAAAGAGACCTCCAGCCAGGCTTAAAATTTATATTAAAAACTAAGCAACTTTCGCTAAGGGTCACGGACCTCGGCTTAGGGCGTTGCTGGGGATAACAAGCTATTGTTTTGGGGACAGCTGGATCGGTATTATTTATAATGTATTAGGGGACATTTAAAACCACAGGCTCAGCACGGGCCGGCGCGAGCATGAGACGGGAGGGAGAAGTGCTGACTTGAGCGGAAGGTGACGCGGCGATAGGCCTCCGCGACATCAATGAGGCGGTGTCGCGTGACCCGGTGAGGGCTGGCCTATTTTTTGGACAAAGAATTAGCATTGCCATTCAACTTGGCAATGCTCGTCAAAGTCTTCAAGGTACGTGACCACTTGACAGCGATTTGGAGAAGTACTTTGACGCACGTTTTCCCTTTCATCATTTCGGCCGAATAAAGTCCACTGCTGGACACAGGCCTCCCTCAAAGAACACCACAACGACCGATATCGGTGTTGTGTGCTCATTGGGGGGTTTTGCCATAATCGCCACGCTTGGCAAGCGGGTTGGCGATCGCAGTTGAGTTGTTAATGTATTCGAAGGACGCTGCTGCCCATCCTCCGTCTAATCCCTTAGTCGTCTTTTACAACACCCACGGGATGAGATGGGTTGGTGCTATTCGTAGCCGGCACCACACGGCCGTTTTCCCTTTATTATAGTTGTATTAACCTTTTTGGCTATAGCTTAGTTACATAGTAGTATAGAATGTATGTATATATTATGTTTTGTTTTAATTGATCGAAGTAATTAGATATAAAAACTTAATTTCCTAAGTAAATTAAATGTTACCATTAAAAAAATCTAATCAATTTTAAGTGTTTTACGTGATAAACATAATCTATATTATAATTTTCGGCTTGATACACCCTATCCGGGTTATCTTGTATGAAAGCCCATACCACCGAATTTAAAAGAAGAAACTTCATTCATCTGCTAATCACTAAGATGCTTAGCGCTTGAAGTATTATTCTCATATCTCCGGATTATAAACACGTGTAAATCTGGCATTCATTTTCTCCGCATGAGTCTTATGATACATCGTTAATTTAAGCCGTGGCTAATATTTTGAAATACGTCTTATGATTTTGCTTAGAGGATATAACATGTTATATAGTGTCGAAACGTACATAATAAATGTTATTATAACAGCGCTTTAGAAAAGCTTAGCTTGAAGGCGCTTGAGTTTATTTGTGTTTATTTATATTAGCAAGCCGTAGTCAATTAACATAGGCCTCTGATGAGACGATACAAACCAGAAGGTTTAACATCATCATCATTACATCAGTCGAATGACATCCATTGCTGAAAAGCCTTCCCCGTAGATTTCCACAACAACCGGTTACAATCCGCCCGTATCCAACGCCACCTTCACCAGGCCAGCTGTCCATCTTGTTGGAGGCTATCCCACAATGCATCTTCTGGTGCGTGGTATCGACTTTCTGCCTCAATGGCCATCATTACTATGAGCCAGACGGTTGCTGGCCAGAAATCCAGGAATTTCACACAGCTAGTGCTGCATATCACCGGCCTGAAGTATTAATATTAGTATTAAATATTGGGGCATATAAGTATTAGACGCAATAAGACACGGCCCAGGATCTTCAGGTTATTAGGACCCCAGCCCGATGTCCAACACGCCTGAACCTCCGGTCTTCGTAACATGGTCACGGTCGTGAATAGTGAACTACAAGTCTACCGCGTTCGGCGCAGCGACTGCCCGCTTCAAACTCTTCAACCAATCGTAGCACCGAACGCGGTTAACGTGTAGTTTACTATTACGTTTCGATTGCAATAAGAAACTCGTACCAGGGGTACTGGTACAGCTTGACTACTCGTACTATTAAGCGTCGTTACATTCACCCCGCATCACCAGAGCCACTCAGAGTTGTTCGTTATAATTCGCTATTAATCGGGCAGCGAGGCGTGGGGGTCGCTCCTCGCTGTTGCATCGAGTGACTCGATCTTTTAATATTATATAAAGTCCTTATAAAATTATTAACATAGTAGTTAGGTATACTAAATTTTAGTGTTGGCCAGCGGGGAGTCCTTCGAGGGAACCACCCGGCTTGTGGAGCAAGCGGTGGCAATTGTGTGGCCAAAATCTGCGCCCTGGATCTGTGGATTTGTTTCCACAAATGGTTCCACAAACTGCCGAGGAGCAGAGAACCACCCAGTTCGTGGAAACGCGATGGTGACGCGTGAATTGGACGCTTCGGCGCCTGGCGGCTCTAGTGTGATCATACGGGGACCTGGAGCCCCCCTTAGGTGCCGAAGATGACCTTCTCAGTGGTTTTAGCCGGTAGGAGTCCGGCATGCCCCTTCGTCCTTCCCCGGGGCGGAAGAAGTTCATGAAGAATTTCCACTGAGGCCAATAAAAAAAAAAGGTATACTAAATTTGTAAACATAATTGTACGTCGTTTGCTGCAGATCAATAAATGAGTTTTCTTTCTGTTTATCTTTTTTTCTACAGCAATAAACAAAAGAACTTAAATAATGACCACGATTCTTGCCACATAAATAATTTGCCGAATTGTTGCGAATAATGTCGAACAAAATTATTACCTCTATAATAACCACTGTCAGTGTAAGCTAAAAAAAACATCGGCTACTTGAAAGTTCGCCGGTATCATATGTCTTATGAATAAATTAAGATGTATTGATAACCATTAAGTGTACTCAATGCAAAATATTCTGTATCGTTATCTTGAATCTGCGTCCCTCCAGATGTTGATTGATGAAGAATTTTATTTCATGTCTTAATTCGTACCTTTCTTAAATTGCTTGTTTTGCTTACTTGTAAAGTACATGTAAACATCGATTGGCATGTCATATGCTTGCGCATACGCATACGCATACGCGCGAGTGTACTGCAAAGCGGCTGGTGTTTATCACTACCTATCTTGTTGCTTCCGAAGGCAGCTACAAGAAGATAGTCTTGTCTCGCGGAAAGATTACGTATGTCGCAGATGGTTTGCGACAAGCGTTAATCGCGCAGACGCTCTCAAAGGTCACTTTGATGTTACGTATTTGCCGATAGCGATTAAACAGGCGAAGATCACTGTAGCACACTCTATCAGACGATCAATTAACAGAAAATTGCAACATCGCCTATCGGTTTCAGGCGATTTGCCACCGGTGGATCCTTGGCTGCGCGATAGGTGCTGTGTTGTTTTTAACTAGACTTTAGACGGCACGGTTGGTGCAGTGGCTGATACAGTCGGCTGCTGCGCTCCGGGTCGTGGGTTCGATTCCCGCACGGAACAAATATTTGTATGATCTGTAGGTAGTTGTTCCGTCCTGCCGCTCTTCGGAGCCTGGCTCAGAAGGAGCGAGCGCGTCACCTATCGCCTGACGCAGGTGCTCACCGGGCACGGTTGTTTCGGTGCGTACCTGCACAGGATAGGACGCGAGGCCACGGCACAATGCCACCATTGTGATAGCGACCAGGACACCGCACAGCACACGCTCGAGGCGTGCCCTGCGTGGGCCGCCGAGCGGCGGATCCTGGTCGATTGGATCGGGCAAGATCTCTCTCTGCCAGCAGTAGTGTCGGCTATGTTGGCAGAGCACGAAAACTGGAATGCAGTGGTCTCCTTCTGTGAGAGCGTCATGCTCCAGAAGGAGACTGCAGAGCGGGACCGGGAGAGGGCCGATCCCGCTCGAAGAAGAAGGAGACGGCGCCGGGGTAACAACCGCCCTGGCGCCTAATTCCGATACGCCTGAAAACCCCTGCCGTTGCTATAAGGTGGGGGACCTCTGGGTTCGCGGGTGCGTAGATTGGGGAATCTGCGTGCCCACACCAAGCGACCCAAGAGAAGACGGTAGCACGCATGTGGTCATGCGCTGCCGTGGGACGCTTTGGGGGATTAGGCGTGGCACCAATGGGTGGCTCTAGTGTGATCATACGAGGACCTGGAGCCTCCCTTACGTGCCGAAGATGACCGCTCCAGTGGTTTTAGCCGGTAGGAGTTCGGCATACCCCTTCGCCCTTCCCCGGGGCGAAGGAAGTTCATGAAGAATTTCCACTGGGCACCAATTTTTTTTTTTTTTTAAATGTATTTGTTCCGGGTCTGGGTGTATTGTGTGTGAAATTCATGTCTGTAAACGCACCCACGACACAGGAGAGATCCTAGTGTGGGGCAAGGTTTAAAATATATATATATATCAGAGTCCGGCGGGCTGATTACGTATGTCGCAGACGGTTAGCGACAAACGTAAAACGCGCAGATGCTGCTGTCAAACATTATTTTGGTGTAACGTATTTACCGATAGCGATTAAACGGGATTAGATCTCTGACGCCACTCTGTCGGACAATCAATTAACTGAAAATTGCATTCTTGTCTTTCAATTTCAGGCGATTTGCCACCGGTAGATATACGCGATAGCTGCTATCGCATCTGCTGTCGCTGATTTTAGGTGCTGGCTGTTGTCATTAGATGGCTGTTGTTAAGCGAAGTCGAAGGCCTTTAGGCGGCTTGAACAACTCTAACACATTGCTAGGAGTTACATTAACGAAAAAGAAAGTAGTAAGACGAGGTATTTTTGGCGCGAATAACGATTTAGGCATCAAAGCATAAATTTATTAATACTAGGCATAAAAAGCTATTAATGATTCTTAATCAGCTTGTAAAGATGCGATAGCTTATCGGTCGGTTTTTTTATTTCAAGATCAAAGACTTAATCGAATCGTGTATATCCATCTAATCTAAATAGTAGGTATCGAGTTAATTTTATTTTTAGAAAATTATATAATTTACGAATCATGGAAATATACTGTTTTCTTTTGTCCAACAATCGGGGCTATATTTGGATGATTTTATGATTGTATTAATGAAATTGAACAATGCTTTTTAAGATTTGATTTATATTAAGTATTTGTTTAGATCTTGATGTGTACATATGCTGTTTTCGCTTTTGTCATATATTATAATGATATTTTAGAGAAAAACTTATTTCAATTTTATTTATTCATGTAAGTACGGCACGGCAGATGTTTGGGAACCACATATCTGCCGTGGCCCGTGCCGTGTTTAATTGTTTTGTGCATTTAATAACTCTGTGAACGACTGTTCTACTGTGAACGTACCTGTAATCTTGGTTACACATTTATTACCCTTATATTTCGTGTAATAATTCAGAGAAACGTTTTCAAATAATAACGGATATTGTCGATATGCATACGTACATAGATCGCTCCTATATGAAAGGTCAAAGGATCGTGAGTATCGTACACCACTTTCTCTATATCTCGAGGCTTATTCTAAATTCTCTGCTGAGAACATATGCAACAGTGATTTAACTTAGTATAGTCGTTAAAATAGAACGAACTTTAAAAATGGATCTTATCTCTCAGTCATATTGTTGTTGTTGGTATGGATGCAAATGGATGAATTTTATTTTTCCCCGCTGAAGAGTTTGAATTAACTTTCATCAACCAATAATACTGCTGTGTGGTGCCGGCTACGAATAGCACCAACCCATCTCATCTCTTGGGTATCGTAAACGGCGACTATGGGATTAGCCGGAGGATGGGCAGCAGCGTCCTTCGAATACATTAACAACTCAACTGCGATCACCAACCCGCCTGCGAAGCACGGTGATTATGGCAAAACCCCCCAATGAGCACACAATACACCGATATCGGTCGTTGTGGTGATCTTTGAGGGAGGCCTATGTCCAGCAGTGGCAAGTCCACTGGGCCGAAATGAAATTCGCGGCCAAGCAGTGTTCCGGTTAGAAGGGCACTGTAGCTAGTAAAATTATTGGCTATAAGAGATAATAACTTATGTCTCGAGGTGACAAGCGTTGTGTGGTACCACGCAGGACTAGTCCTTTTTTTTTTATTGGTGCCCAGTGGAAATTCTTCATGAACTTCCTTCTCCCCGGGGAAGGGCGAAGGGGTATGCCGGACTCCTACCGGCTAAAACCACTGAAGCGGTCATCTTCGGCACCTAAGGGAGGTTCCAGGTCCTCGTATGATCACACCAGAGCCGCCCACTGGTGCCACGCCTATAGGCACATCTCGTAGAGGGTGACTGTAAAGTGGTCACCCCCCCGGGGGGATTTTAAAGGATCCCCCAAAGCGTCCCACGGCAGCGCGTGACCACATGCGTGCTACCGTCTTCTCTTGGGTCGCTTGGTGTGGGCACGCAGATTCCCCAATCTACGCATCCACGAACCCAGAGGTCCCCTGCCTCACTGCAACGGCAGGGGGTTTCAGGCGTAAGGGAATTAGGCACCAGGGCGGTTGTTACCCCGGCGCCGTCTCCTCCTTCTTCGAGCGGGATCGGCCCTCTCCCGATCCCGCTCTGCGGTCTCCTTCTGGAACATGACTCTCTCACAGAAGGAGACCACTGTATTCCAGTTTCCGTGCTCTGCCAATATAGCCAACACTACTGCTGGCAGAGAGAGATCTTGCCCGATCCGATCGACCAGGATCCGCCGCTCGGCGACGCAGGACCAGTTCTGGGTAGCATTACAATTATAATTGGCAGGCATGACGGTTATAATCAGGCGAATGGGTTGCTTGTCTCACCAATATATTGTATAAAAAATAAATACAGTAGCTCCCTTTCAAATACTAATAATCGGCTGCATGGTTATCATAAAGCATAACCGGAGGACTCGCCACTTAATCCACTTTTGGCAACGTTATGCTTATCGCTTACCTATATAACGTAATCATTATATAAGCCAAAGGACGTCCACTGCTGAACAAAAGCCTCCCCCATAGATTTTCACAATTGGGTCGTCATTTTCAGGTGAATTTGCCGGTACTCACCATGCTTGGCAGACGGGTCGATAAGCGCTGTATGGCTACTCCACAGAATCCAGTTTCACAGAATGGACGCTCCTGCCCATCCCTCTGTTTCATTGTCTCTCAATCACATTTCACGACATCCACGGGAGGAGGTGATGTAGTGCTTTATTCTTAATCTGCAACATGGAATAACCGGACCCCACACGGAATTGCAACACTTACTATCTCTTCCTCTTCTCTTAGATTATGGCTTCTGTAGAGTATCTTCGACAAATTTGCCAATGTCGAGTATAAGGCAACATCGTACGGTTTTTAGATTAATAAATCTTTACATATTCATAAAATATTTCTCAAAAATGAAAATATACTAAAAAATATGTCGGCAACATCGTACGGTATTTAGAATAATGAATCAATCAAATAATGAATCTTTAAATATTCACAAAACATTTCTCAAAAAAAGAAACTGAACATTTTCGCAATAAGGTCTTCTTCTTCTCTTAGATTATGGCTTCTGCAGAGTATCTTCCACAATTTCGCCAATGTCAAGTATAAGGCAACGTCGTACGGTGTTTAGACTAGTGAATCTTTACGTATTCATAATATATTTCTCAAAAATGAAAAAAATCTATAAAATATGTCGGCAACGTCGTACGGTTCCCACTTACTATCCTCAGTTGTACGCTCAAAGAACCGTGACAACTGACAGATGAAACGATACATTCACAGCGAATATCGTACAACGCCACTATGTTGCGCCCGACCGGTTGCGTGTTGTTGTCGTACCAATGTAAACATTCATGTTTTTGTTGAGGTGTTATATTTACCGTGCAAATACGGAAGAGGTGTTGAAAAATTATGTGTTCAGGCCTACAATTTACATCTATAATTAATAATAAACCCCTCTTGGGCAGTCTTTATCGCACCCTGGGATACACGCGATCGCAGAAGGATTGATTAAACCAGCACCACCATTTTGGTACAGATCAAAATACATCTAAAGGTGCAGCTTGTGGCTAGCTATATGTAAGTCGCAAAAGTCGCGACTTGTTCGGGTACGCCGTGTTGCGACACGGTATGAATCCGAATGCCCCAGAAAATCAGTCAGAGCTTTTCTCCGGCTTGCCTTCATTGGCTGGCTGGAATGGACCCCATGAGTGCCTGCTGGATTCTCAACTCTGGCTTGCTTTAGTTGGCCAATCAGAGGGGCGCTGCCAGAGTTATATGCTCGGGGGTGGAAGTGTCTTATGGCATAATAACAGAGAAACCTGCTGCGTCTACTTGAGACTCAAGGCACGCGATGGTGAAACCGGTGCCGCGCTTCTTGACACCACGAGCTGCTCACCGCTGTTGCTGCCGATTTTGCTCCTTGTCGTCTGTAGTGGTGGCCATTTACGGGCCCCATTTTGTCAGTGGCGACTCACCGCCTGCCACACAATAAGTTACTAAAGATAGAAAAGCACGCGTCGTTTTTCCGGTTATCTAAGTTATCAATTCATTAAACACATATTACAATAGCCCTTATAATTATAGTTTTTATCTCATAATAGTTCTATACCTCCGGGGTCAATTCGAAACTGCACTTTTATAAAAGTGTCCCATTACATTTTAGATTAAAATTCTTTAACCCACGAATATATGTGATTTTATGTGTTTATAGACCTCCTTCTTCAAGTATTTCTCAGTTTTTTGTAACAATGGAGGATGCCTTAAGTAAATTAAATATAGACAAAAAGATACTAGTATGTGGAGACTTTAACATAGACATTCTGCTAGATACAACTGACAAACATAACTTTTTATCTTTATTCAAATCATTTAATTTTAGTAACATGTTTTCTGAGCCGACTAGAGTCACACCCACCTCGGCCACATGTATTGATAATATTATGACAAATTTTAAAATCACAAAAAAATGCCTCGTTTCTGGAATCCGTTCTGATCATAAATGTCAACTCGTTGAATTTAATGGCAATATTGTTAACAGTCAGAAAATCATACAGTGTAGGTCATTGACAAAAAAAAGTCTTAAAGTATTTAGTAAAAATTTAGAATCCCAATTACAAATAATTAATCCACAAACCGATAACCCCAATGAAATGTACCTCACACTATTTAATACCATATGTAAAGAGTTTCAAAAAGCTTGCAAAGTAAAAAAAGTCAATATATCAAATAAAATATTGTTCAGTGCCTGGGCAACCAAAGGTATAAGACGAAGTAGAGATGTTCTATATGAACTATATGATAAGAAGTCTTATACATCCAATAAGGATTTTCATTATTATGTTAGGAATTACTCAAAAATATTTAAGAAAATTTGTATACAGGCCAAAGCAGCTTACATTAGTAATCAAATAAAGAAATCAGACAACAAAATAAAAACTACGTGGAAAATAATAAATACTGAAACTGGCAATCATAAGACAACTGACAATAGAATTGACTTAAAAATAAATGACGAACTAGTTTCAGACAGCACTGTAGTCGCGAATTTCTTAGGAAACTTTTTTACTCATATACCCTTAGTGACGACTAAATATCTTCCATCGTCACCCGTTATAGCTGAGACGTTCTTAAAAAAGTACGTAAATATACAAGTACCTAACTTTGAATTTAAATTTGTAACTCACACTGACATATTATTAGCATTCAAAACTTTAGCAATTAAAAGATCCGAGGACCTGTGGGGACTGTCCGTTAAAGCTCTGGAAGCAGTAATTGCTAACATCGCCCCAATATTGGCAGCGATTTTTAACTCTTGTATTTCAGACGGCATATTTCCCGATCTGATGAAAACTAGTAAAATTGTACCCATTCTTAAAGGAGGTTGCTCAAACAATCCTTCTAATTACAGGCCTATATCGCTGCTGCCAGCCCTAAGTAAAATATTTGAAAAACTAATATTAAATCAAATGCTAGCTCACTTTGACCGTCATGGGATGCTACATGACAAGCAGTTTGGCTTCACAAGAGGACGATCCACAGAAGATGCTGGAACTACCCTAATTAAAAATATATTGGGGGCCTGGGAGGGGTCACAGGATGCTTTAGGAGTATTCTGTGACCTGTCTAAGGCATTTGACTGCGTGGATCATCAGACACTCATTTTGAAGCTAAAACATTACGGAATTCGAGGTAGATCTATCGATCTTGTAGCGTCCTATCTGTCAAATCGGGAGCAAAAGGTGGCTATTGGAAATGTTACTTCTGTAGGCTCGCCTGTTAAAATGGGAGTGCCCCAGGGATCAATTCTGGGCCCATTCTTGTTTCTAGTTTACATCAATGATCTTCCATATATGACGAATGATAATAACACATCTAACATAGTACTTTTCGCTGATGACACATCATTAATATTTAAAGTAAATAGGAAAGAGAGAGATCTTGTAGAACCCCAAACTACACTAAATTTAATATCCAATTGGTTTTCTGTCAATAATCTTCTTTTAAATGCCGGGAAAACCAAATGTATCAAGTTTTCTCTACCAAATGTAACACAAATAAACGCAAATGTTAGTCTGGACGGAAAAACGTTAGATCTGGTTACTTCAACTATATTCCTGGGCATTACAGTAGACTCTAAACTGCAATGGGGGCCTCATATAAAGGCGATTGCAGGCAAACTGAGTTCTGCTGCTTTCGCTGTTAGGAAAATAAGACAAATCACTGATGTGGATACAGCTAGGTTGGTTTATTTTGCCTACTTCCACAGTATCATGTCCTATGGTATTTTATTGTGGGGATCCGCTGCTAATGTCGAGACAATTTTTATATTACAAAAACGAGCAGTACGATCTATTTATAACATAGGCTCTCGAGAGTCCCTTCGCGTACTATTTAAGCAGATAAATATACTTACCTTACCATCCCTGTATATATACCAAAACATTATGTACGTCCGCAAAAACATTGCCACTTTCAATAAAAAATGTGATACACATAGCTTAAATACTCGGAATAGGCACAAACTTGTGGTCCCCGGCTTTAGACTTAGCAGAACCAGCAAGTCCTTTTTGGGAAACAGTGTTAGGTTCTATAATAAAATCCCAACTAGTTTAACTGAATTGCCTTATATAAAATTTAAGTCAGTTATAAAGCAAACCTTAATGTTAAGAGCTTATTATAGCATCAATCAGTACATTGAGGATAAAGATGCCTGGCGTACGATTCCGCCCTGCACACTGCGGCTCTCTGGCCCTTTCTAATTGGTTGCATGGATTGACATGACTACATTGTATGTAGCCTAATTTGAAATTAATTTTATACCTACTGCATTCACCAAAACAACTCATAGTATTTTAAACATGTTTAAAGATCGTATTGGATCATATTTGTGACATCAGTATAATAATGTTATAATTTATAATATTAAATTAATTATAGTATAATAATTTACTCTGTTATGATTATTAATGACATAAATCATGCTTACACTATTGTGAATGTGAGTATTATGTAGCCACTAATGTAATAACATATTATACACCAGCCTGTTGCCTGGCAGTATGGGTGTGTCATGCTCACTAAAATGTCTTGTTGAGGGTAGCGTTGTGTGTTGGGTGGTTAAGTTCCCTGCATTATGGTTGAGCTGAACTAAGCTGATGCATGCGTTATGCCCGTGAACGGGTGCCCTCTGTCGGGACTGGTCAGCTCTTCACTGCTATAGCAATCTTATTGTAAGGCAATTAATATCATTGTGCATAAATATGTGGTAGTTATCCCGCACATTGGCATGCATTATTCTCCATAGTTTTTTGTTTTTTTCCGAATATATTGTGTAAAGTAATAAGATTGTAATAAATCATATATTTTAAAAGAGTATATCCATGGAGTTTCTTGCCGGTTCTTCTCCATAGGACCAACGACTTGGAACCGTGCAACTATTTAAATTCTGACTATTCGTAAGTGCCAGCAAATGGTTTACATGAATAAAAAACTTTTGACTTTGACTTTGACTTTGAATAGCCATAGTCATGCAAATAATATTATTACAATTTATTTGTTAACAGTATTACAAGTATTAGTAGTAACATTTTTATTTCTCAGTTGGGTACAATATTTTAGGTAATTTAAAACGAATTGTTGCCGAGAGACAGCAAATAGTTAATTAGTAATACTCGTATAGTTGGAAAGAAATGTATAAATTATTATTTTAAAACATTACACAATGCAAAGCTCCGATTATAATTTTAATCCAAAACTTTACTTTCGAATGTATTTTAATCTTTATTGTTCAAAATGTTAGAAAGTGTACAATATAAAGGGTAATACTTAATACTAGTGATGTGCACTGACGATACTATCTAGGCCGGCGCGGACCACCCGTCGTATAAAATATGCGTTATAACTGATCATGGTACTGTACCAACCACTTTTGTGCTACTCTACTATAGGTATATATATTTTTCTGGCATATTATTTCGATAATTAACAGGGCTCTATACATTGTTGCCACGTTAAAATATTAGAAAATGAGCTCGAGTTATATGAATACTGATTCTACTATTCGGTTAATACGAATATGTTTAACGTGATTCATTATCATCGTCATCATCATCATTTCAGCTAAATAAGGTTCTGGACACAGGCATCCCCCAAAGACAGCGATAACAACCAGTCTGGGTGTGTCTGCTCGTTGGGGCTTTTGCCATAATCGCCACGTTTTGCAGGCGGGCTGGCGATTTCTCCTCACCGCACGTTCTACGACTAAACCCATAATCGCCTTTTACGACACCCACGGGATGAGATACGTTGGTGCTATTCGAGGTCGGCAACACAGCTTTTTAGAACGTAATTAGTCAAAGACAATAGAACTCGGTAGTCGATATAAATACAAGTACTTTATTAGTCAAAATTGACTCTTGATATTTAATTATGTGAAAAGCATTCTGTGTGACAAACGATTTCTTTTCTGTTTGACATTTGCAAGCTGTTGATAGAGGCCTTTCTGAGGCCAATATGGACGGTATGTTATTCGTTTGAGGACGATCTCCAAATAATCGAACTAAAACGTCAACAAAATATGTTCGGATACAAGAGTCATACCTCAACTATTTAGGATGTGTTCCATTTTCAAATCTATTGTACGAATGTCATCATGATATTCGGCGGATATGAATATTTGTTAATTGGCTGTTATCGAATACGAATACGACTATTTATATTCGTTGCATCACTAGTCCTGCCATTTGCCTTATAAGTATTGTTAGGTTCATGTGTCATTCAATAAATAATACATAAAAACGATTATATTACATATTAAAAGAAGTAGATATGTTACATGCGCGCCAAAAGTAAGAACCAAAACTACCCCAATTGTAGCACCTTGCAATCAGTTCGCCAAAGACAGGACAACGAGCACACACTGTCACAATCTGTATTGTTTTATTAATTATGTAATATTAACATTGCCGTCGTGCGTATAAAAAATGCACAAACTATCAAGCAAAAATGAATAAAGAACAAGGGATCTCATACCACACGTGAGTAACAAACTATATAAAATATTTTAACAAAAATACTATTCATATTATCTATAGAATAATATTCTCGAACAAAACACAGGCCAAACAAAGAAAAGAGACAACTCATATATTCGATCACAGATGCGACAAAGACATCGAGTACACGTACTGTCATTTTAGATAGGTATCTCTTTTAGTCTCGTAGTTTTTGTATCTTCTTTCTAACAGCATAGGTGTGTAGTTTTATAGCTTTATACCTACATACAGCGAGACTGAGTTTTGTGCACCATTTAATATGGACGTAACATATCTATGGTATAATATCATTGATAAAAAACTCACCGTTTATAATATTACGCCTGTCGTCTCTCTATTGTTAGGCTCTGTCCAGTGCATACTGCTGTACACCCACATATCGCCAGTGACAGCATTAGATCGCACGTGCGAGTCTATTAACACATTTGCATTTGGGCATATTTTTAAAACCTGAGCCATTATTGACAATTTATTAAAAGAAAAATTAAAGTTACTGTCAAAGATTTTTATTCATGGCAACCGTTTGCAGTCAGTTATGAATAATCAGAATTTAAACAGTTGCACGGCTCCAAATAGTTAGTGGTTTGGAGAAGAGCCGGCAAGAAATCCCATAGATTCCTCAAATATTTGAAATTATTACAATCTATATATGAATCTTATTTTTAAAATAGATATGTAAAAAGAGTTATATGAGGGTAATGCACGCCGATGAGTGAGATAAATACACATAAGATAATTAATTTTCCTTACAATAAGATTGCCCTAGCAGTCAAAATACACTGCTCGATCTAAGATCGAAACCAAGACTTCAGACTCGGTATCATGCTATGGCATCTCGGTTTAATACAAATTTGCCGGTTTTTTTTAAAAAAGCATCGCCATCTTTGGACTGGTTAAAGAAAAACATGATTAATAATTGCTGTGTTGCTACATTAAAATAGATTATTCATAAACTAGCAGTTCCATTTAAAGATATATTATTATATCAATATAAATTATTATTATGAGGTTTTGGTAGAGTAAATATAGAAAAATAGCTGAATATATAAATTCTAGCATAATGACGTTTTTGGTACAATACAATTAAAACAATTTAGCACAATAATGTAGCAAATATATTAAGCATTTGTATATGGCCACACTTAAATGCAAATGGCTGCGTGAGAGTGTTTACTACTCGTGCGCATTTTCCTTTTGCATTAAAGTTTTCGTTGTTTAGCTAGTGCATATGTTATCCACGTTGAGTTGAGCCTCCGTTCCTCCGTGTTACCGTGCCGCGTTACTAGTATATTTTTCCTGCGTACTTTCGTGTTGAGTTGTGTATCCTCCTCCGCGTGACGCCGTATTGTAAACATCATCCAGAACTTGTGAAGTTACTGTGGATTACTGCGCATAGGCACTCTTTAGAGGTTGGACCCGTAATTGCGAAAGTGAACAGTGAACTTCAACCATGTCACAAAATTCTTGCTGTGTACCTGGATGTCTTGTGGTTAGGAAAGATGGTATGTACATTTTTTCTACCTATATTTCATGTCAGACCTCTCTAGGTCATCTACATACATCTACAAACATCTTGAAACCTAGCGACATTATACTGTAACCCTCTGGTTACAGTATAATGTCGCTAGGTTTCAAGATGTTTTACATATACCTATTGTCATAGCCACAGAGTACATTTTATATATTAAAACAATTTATCTAATATCATGTAGAAAGTGTGTACTGTGGAAGTCTGGGGTGTATTCAGATGTAAAGACGGTATCCAGGTCGATGATTAGAATACCCATTTGAACTGCTATTAGTTTTTTTATTCTTCTCATCGATTATGTTCTAAGATATTAATACAAAATGCACCCTACAATCTCGCTGTATCAGCCGATCTATATTGTATTCTGCACATAGTAAGTAAATATACTGTTGTAGTAATCATTTATGAAACTTAAAGATACCCTTTTTTTATAAATGGTCAGTATCTCATGCCAGAGTATGAGCGCTATTACAGTACCATGTAGAAAGAAGCTAAACTCAATAGATTCGCTTTGTAATTGATTTATTGATTTTCTATGAATTGCCATGATTGTTGTCCTTTTATTGTAAACTGGCTTGATGTACTTGTATTTCCAGTAAACTGGCCTATAAGCAATGGTAAAGTACCTTTAATTTGATCTGTCCATGGCTAATCTGTAAGTAATTCATGTTGATTAAAAATAATGAACTGATAGTTATATTTATTTAAAAATCATTAAAATATTTCATAGTAAATTTATTTCAAGTATTATTATGTAAAAATATATTTATTTACTTATTTATATTTAGGAAAACCAACAGTTATAAAACTTATAATAGGTGGTTACAGTGGGTCCCATAAAGCCAATTATAGGTTTCCCCGAATAACATCAGAAATTAAAACAGTGTCTTCAGGAACACTAAAGCAATACAACTACAAGTAATATTAGATTGTATACTATGAAATATATACATATATACACACATGTGATTGTCAGGTAGAATGGAAAAATTAAGGTTAAGCTTCCATCTTGCCGTGTTACTATTAGTAACAAATGGGTCAAGTGAAAATTCTTTGCATATCCTATTAAGATTATTGCTTGCTCGCACAATATATGAGTTTTGCCTGTAATTGGAAGAACAGGAAGGAATAGATATAGGGGGAGTATATCTGATGCATTTGTACGGAACATTAAAATTGAGCTTATGTAGGAAATCAGGACTGTCAATTTCATTTGAGATTATTTTTAATAAGACGAACAGTCAGCTAATTGGCGACGATTTGAAAGTGGCAGAATGTGAAGTTTTTTACATATACTTGGATAATTTTTGGAGCAATAAGGAATTTGCAATCGACAGCATAAAAACCTAATAAAACGTTTCTGTCTCTTTTCTCTACGGTTAATGTATTTATCATAACATGGATTCCAGATTGTGACCCATATTCCAGGTGGCTTCTAACATATGAGCAGTATAGTATCTTCAATGTTTTAGCCTGTTTAAAACACTTGGAGAGCCTCATAATATACCCTAGTGCCTTAGATGCCTTCGCAACTATTTCGTCAATGTGGAAAATGAAGTTTACTATCATGATAGATGCCCAAATCCCGTACTACATCACACCTCGGTAGCGGTTGCCCTTTGAGTTGGTAAAATGTTGGAAGTGTGAAGCGTTAATAAAACGACGCTCTAAATTTCAATATCTACTCACTATCGTGATTGACAGATAATTTTTATTTAATTGATGGAGTAAACTATGTAAATATTCGAATTGACACCCTCTTTGCTAAATATATTGTTTTATATAAATGTCCTTCTCTCCCAATCTCCAAATGGACTGCTATAGTATGTCAAGTTAATTCTAGCTATTGAACTAATATATATATTAATATATTAACTAATTGTTTCATTTCCTCAGGTGTGCCTCTACACCGGTTTCCAAATCCAGAGACAAGTGCACAGAAATTTAAAACATGGATCTTCAATATTGGTGGTGAAATAACTTCAATGGATCATCTCACTATCTATGACAACAAACGTGTATGTCATAGACATTTTGAAGAAATTCATATATATCCAACTAATAGACTGGCTAAAACAGCAATTCCAGTACTGCATATCCCAGGTAATACTATTGTTAAACTATAATATTCATCAGGGCATTTATTTAGTTGAAGCAAATCACAAATACAGACAATGTTTTCATATTATTCTAGATCTGCAAGCACAATCACTTGGTGAAGTAATATCAGAAGTGGTATCAACCTCTCGATTATGGGAATCTGATTTTATAACAACAGGTATGTAACATTTATTTAAAAGAAATGGATCTGATTTATGATCTTCTTTGTAAACCGTGTATTATTCCTTTTTTGGCCCTTAACCAAAGACATTTAATTTTATATTTCAGGACAACAACTCATTCAAGCTGTAATAAGTGAACCAGCCCTAGCTTCAACATTGAATGTTTCCCTAGCTTCAACAACAAATGTTTCCCTGGCTTCAACATCACATGTTGTAAAAACATTACCAAATGATCCAATATCAGGTCTGTATATAGGATCATCATATCAGCCATATGACGTCTACTGTTGAACAGAGGCCTCACCCGTAGAATTTCACAATTGTGTCATCATTTTCCCAATACTCACCAAGCTTGGTGGGCGGGTTGGTGAGCGCAGAATGATACTGTTCCACAGAAGGAACGCTGTTGCCCAAACCTTTTGGTTTAGAGTCCCTTAGTCGCCTTTTTTGAAATCCACGGGAGGAGATGGAGTCGTTCTATTTTCTTAATCCGGATACCACACGGATATATATATATATATATATAATATACCCAGCATCCTATGTTAAAATCTTTTAGTAGATTTATTATTGCAAGATAAACATAAACATATGTTTACAATATAAGCTATTTGACAATATGAATATATGATTTACAGGACATCAAAATATTATTAAGGAGTTACAAACTGACCAAACTCAATACAGCCAGCAGAATAGAAACAAAACAACAAAATCTAAAAGTATGCATACAATTTTAATGTAATACAATGAATTACTGAACTGCACAATGAAATTGAAATGTAGATCCTAAGGCTTCTAGGTCATAATTAGTCATAAACCAAAAAAAATAATTTTCTTTATGAGTAATTTTAAACTCTTGAATATCCAAATTTATGGTTAGATTGTTACATGTTTCAGAAAAATTACGTGTGTTTCAGGTCCTTGTGTAACTTTGGCGCAACATAAGGAATATAAATCGCTTTTGAAGAAATTAAGAAAATGTGAAAGCGATAAGAAGGCTTTTAAAGCAAAATACATGATAGCAAAAAAAATCAAAACTACAACTGCATTCAATATAGTTTGCAAGCGTATGTCACCTACTGCTAAATTATTTTGCCAAATGCAAGCCTCACAAAGTGGCAAGAAAAAAAAAGGAAGGCGATACACACTAGATGAAAAAATTTTGGCGTTGTCTCTATTCAAACCATCTCCTAAAGCATATCGCATACTTAGCAACATATGTGTTTTGCCAAGCAGAAG
This sequence comes from Diloba caeruleocephala, assembly GCA_947459985.1. Taxonomy (NCBI): domain Eukaryota; kingdom Metazoa; phylum Arthropoda; class Insecta; order Lepidoptera; family Noctuidae; genus Diloba; species Diloba caeruleocephala. The sequence goes on along the minus strand of OX381617.1, from coordinate 7,159,458 downwards.
AACTCTACAAAATTTGCTGCACAAATTAAATCTGAAAGCTGGTGTCAATGACTTAATATTTGACAACTTAAGAAATAGAGTTACAAAAATGCCTAATAATTATAAATACTGTGTTTTAACGTTCGATGAAATGGCAATTGGAGCTGGCATAACATATGACAAAAGAAAGGACCGAATATCAGGATTTGTTGACAATGGTGAAATAATTGAAAAAGAATATTGCGATCATGTTCTAGTATTCATGATAAGAGGCATTGTAAAGAAATACAAGCAGCCTCTAGCATATTATTATTGTAGTGGCAGCACTAAAACTGTTGAATTAAAAAAACAAATAAAGACAGTTATAAAAAAAGTGCAAGAAGCGGGATTGAACGTTGTGGCAACAGTATGTGACCAAGGCACCTCCAATGTGGCAGCCATAAACTCTTTATTGAAAGAAACACGAGAGACATTCTTACGCAATGGCCAAGAATATAAAGAGGGTTTTTTCGAATTGAATATGCATAAGATATTTCCAATATATGATCCGCCTCACCTCATAAAAGGAATTAGAAATAATCTAATTACAAAAGACCTTAAATTTACCATTAAAAGCAAAGAATGTGTTGCAAAATGGGACCACATTGTGACGCTGTATAAGAGGTGCCCAGGTTATAAAGGCGTAAAGATAGTACCTAAATTAACGGCTCACCATGTGTTGCCTGCATTAATTCCGAAAATGAGGGTTAAATATTGTACTCAAGTATTCAGCCAATCAGTTGGAGTAGCCCTTGGATTTATGGCAGGTAAGCAGTTTATTTTTTATTTAATTTATTCTGAATGTTGCATTTTACAGTTTTTAATTTGTTATAATTATGTCTTTGCTGATGCATGTGTCATGCTCGTGAACTATTGCAAACAGGATTGTTTCATCATCATCATCATCATATCCACCATACAACGTCCACTGCTAAACAAAGGCTTCCCGCATAGATTTCCACAATTGTATCATCATATTGGGGGAAATTTCCAGTATTCACCACACTTGGCAGGCGGGTTGGTGAGCGCAGTATGGCTACTGTTCTACAGCAGGGGTACTGCTGCCCATCCTTCTGGTTTAGAATCCCTTAGTCGCCTTTTACGACATCCACAGGAGGAGATGGAGTGGTGCTATATTCTTAATCCGGACACCACACAAATAATAAGTAAATATAATAATAAATACTCTGGCTTGTTTAGTGTTGACTTCTTAAAAAGTTTACTCTTTTGCATTGTCCTTGCATTACTTTTACTTCGAGAACAATGTAGTCAAGTAATATTGTAATATTATGATTTAAAAGGAGTAACGATGGAGTTTCATGCCTGTTCTTCTCCATAGGAAACCTACATCTTGGAACGCGGCAACTAAAGTCTCGACTATTCATAAGTGCTAATAATGGTTTAAATGAATAAAAATATTTTATGTTTATCTTAAAAGATAAATAGTTTTAATGATATAGCCACAAAAAGAAATAGTGTTTACAAGATTCATCATGTTGCTTATTAAACTAAGTCTAATATAAATTAGTTTGGTTCATCATCGTCGTAGACGTCTGTTAACATCCACGGCTGAACACTGGCCTACCAAAGACTGTTCATATAAAAGGTCCTAAGGGACATAGCCAGAATCACCACACTTGGCAGGTGGATTACTGATTGCAGTATGTTCTTAGCACCAACATAGATGCTGTTTTCCACCCTTTTTATACGTTCCGTAAGTCGCCCGTTTACGACACCCTCAGGTGAGCGTGGTGAGCTGTTATTTGCCGAGAACTACACTGACAGATAATTGTATTAATATATTTTTTCATATTTACAGGATATGGAACTGTTGAAAAAACAAGTACAGACACAGCAGATCTACTCATGTTCTTTGACGATTTGTTCGACAGCGTTAATGGCAGTTTTAGCACTATAAAAGCAGGAAAAATTTATAGGGCTGCAGTGACTCCAACCTCACCTCACCATAAACTGTGGAATTATAGTCTACCTATACTTAAAACAATGAAATTTATTAATTCTAATAACCAAGGAGTAGTGCCTTCATTGTCAAGCTGGATCAAAACCATAGAAGGTTTTAAATTAATTGTGAGATATTTAAATTCCAAAGGGATTAACTCTTTATTGCTACGCAATCTCAATCAAGATGCATTAGAAAACTTTTTTGGGGCAATTAGGGCTCATGGTTATAGCAACATTATGCCCACATCTTCTGCATTTGAAGGAGCCTTTAAAACGTTACTAATTAATAATATTTCATCTTCACATTCAGTTGGATCAAACTGTGAAAAAGATGACGGTGTTTGTCTCCAGTCACTAAAACATTTTTTAGCAGAACCTGGAGACGGCAACCCTACTGAATATGAAGATGAAATTGAAAGCGCTCATTTAAATGTAGAGTTGTTAAATACAGAAGACCTAATACAGAGCCGCACTCCAATGCAGATTGAAAGAAGCGCAGCAATAGGGTATTGCAGTGGGTGGATAGCACAACTTGCCAAAAAGCATATTTATAAAAACTGTGTAGCCTGCAGAAACAATATGGAGGCAGAAGAACTACAAAGTTACCATCAATATATAAAAATGAAAGAATTTGGCAACAAAAAATGGTTGTGTTATCCTACTAGAGCATTGTTTGATTTCTTTGCCCAAGTGGAACACATATGTATTGAAATATTAAGAGAGCACAGCAATAAAAAAAACATATCAGTCTATATAAAATTAATAATAAATATAAATGTGAATTTTTCATTTTTTACTTGTGCTGAACACAAAGATGATTTGCGTAATTATTTGCTAAACAAAAGTACAATGTTTTTCATACACAATTGGTGCAAAGATGTAAATAATGTTCTCACTGGAAAAGTAACCTTTTGGGATGTAAACGATCCTATGAAAGAAAAGGCTAATAGACACTACCTAAAACATAAAGGGAGAAAAAGAAAAATGGAATAACCTATTAATATGAATAAGTTTTTTTCTAATTAGACACTAACATAGTTTGATTGTATAATTGATTGTATAATAATCTCTTTATTTGCTAAGATTTGGGTGCAACTTAAATACTACATCATGTATGATGGATACATTTGACCATAACAGATTACAGTGGTGGAAAGAACCCGCCCCAATCCCATGCTAGGAATTAACCTGTGTTATGGGTACTAGATGCCGTGTGGTGCCGGCTCAGAATACCACCACCCCATCTCCTCCCGTGGGTGTCGTAAAAGTCGACTTAGGGATTAGCCGGAGGATGGGCAGCGGCGTCCTTCGAGTACATTAACAGCTCAACTGCGATCGCCAACCCGTCTGCCAAGCGTGGCGATTATGGCAAAACCCCCCAGTGAGCCCATAACACGCCCATATCGGTCGTTGTGATGATCTTTGGGGGTGGCCTGTGTCCAGCAGTGGATTTCATTCGGCCGAATTGATGATGGGTACTAGGATATTGCTCGACCATCGCACGTGCAACTTACTTAGTCACATCAGTCATAATTAAGGTAGTAATAGTAGTAATTAAGTAACTTAATAAAATATAGTCATAAGTTAATACTAACAAACAAACAATATGGATGTAAAATCTGCAATAAATAAATAAATTAAAGAATATCTGTTTCATTCGAATAACTTTCCAATAAACGCCACTTGAAATATATACATAAATATACATATATATATCGTCGCCTTCGAATTCTAACCTGCTAACTCCACATTTTGTTACTCGTTATCCAAAATGTGGACTTCGCAGGTCAGCACTCGAAGGCGACGATATATATATGTAAGTACCATGCAATGCATAGTTCTATATAGCTACCTATCTATACATATACAAATTAGTTTCTTTAGCGAAAAAACAGATGGCACTACGTAAGATATAATTCTAAAAACAAAAAAAAGGCAGAGCTGCCTGTCTATGTCCAGTATACTATTGTAGTCTTTGCTCGGTATTCGACCAATGAGGCTGTGCTCTAAGAATTGTTCAATCCAGCTCCCGGATGTAACAAAAAAATCCGCATCTATTTGAATCGGCTGGCACGAAAATATTTTTTGTTTCAATTCCCAATATTAGTTATTATGTTACAAATTATTCGACGAAATATTAAAATAATAATTCCAAACTACTAATTTAGTCTATAGTAACAATAGTATTGTCTTAGGTTTTCGCGATTATTACACATTATAATAAAACAATTTTAAACGGATTAAATCGCGTGTATTATTGATTTTTGTTTTTCCTGACGTTTCGAACACTTTGCAGGGTTCGTGGTCGCAGGATGACTAAGGTGACAAGCGTCGTTACAGATTTAAAAAGTTATTTTATCTACCGTACAAAACTAATCAAAAATTGTTTCGATGCACGCAGTAATCACTCACAGTGTCTTGATGTTTTTTAGTTTGGTGTGTTGTTTGGGATTTTATTAATTTAATAACCGGATTCCAAACAGGTGGTACCTGCCAACCATCTTCTCTATTAAAATTAGGATGTTTTTTAATTTCAATAGCCTCTCGAAACATTCTTGGTTCATAACGGTTTTCTTTCGCGAGGACTTGAGGATGATCAAATCGAAGAAAATGGTTGGGTTTGCCTAAGGCATGTTCACACACTGCGGACTTTGTGATGCGTCTATGCTTGACGTCAGCTATGTGTTCTTTAATTCTGGTGGCTATACTACGCTTTGTTTGCCCTATGTATGACAACCCACAATCACAGTCAATCTTGTAGACCCCTGCATCTTGGAGAGGAATGTGACACTTCACGGGTTTGAGAAGTTGGCTTATCTTTTTATGTGGCTTGAAATAGGTTTTAATAGAAGCACGCTTCAAGATATGACCAATTCTGTCCGTGACTCCCTTGATGAATGGTAAGACTGCAGGTCTCCGATCAACCGATTTAATCCGTTTAAAATTGTTTTATTATAATCTATAGTAACAACTTGAAATAGGTTAGTTTCCCGTCTCATACTTTTTTTAATCAGTCGTTGGTCAACGTGTTGAATAATTGTGCGTTTTCATTATGTTGTGATTTTATTGTTATAACAATTAGAACAATAATGTTTTATTGTTTTTAAAAGCAAGTTCGTGAATGGTGTTTACATTGTAAAATAACTCAAGAGTTTTTGAGTGTATAACAAAATTTGGATGATGTATCCTCGAATTCATGAGTATTGCTGATTGCTATTTTTAGTATTTTTAATAATTTACGAAATAATGTATGGAATTGAGATAATCAGATGGGGATTCTATTTAAGATTATTTAACAGCAACTACTTCATATAAGTAGTAGTAAGTATATATAGTAGTAATTTATCGACATACTCGGGTCAACGGCAGTAGGTAATACAAAACCACAGCCGCAGGGCTCATTTAAATTATTTATGTAAAATAATAATACTTATATGAATGTATTTTAATGATTAAATCTTATAAATAATATAATAAATATCTTTAGTTATTTTATTGTTATGTGTGTTTGCATTATTTTCGATTCACAACATTTTTTCTTCGAAATATAGTGAAATTATATAGTTTTCAAAAGAGGCCTCCAGCCAGGCTTAAAATTAATGTTATAAACTAAGCAACTTGCGCTAAGGGCGTCCCCTGCGGGACACGGACCTCGGCTATGAGCGTTGCTGGGGATAACAAGCTATTGTTTTAACAGCTGGATCGGTATTTGGCAGGGATTATCCTCGCCGCCTTTAAGGACATTTTGCCTCTCCCTCAGCAAGATAATTACTCGGCATAACCAAATATCTATATAACTAATGTCGTGAGGTAACGAGCGCAGTGTAGTATCACGGAGCACTAGTCCTGAGTAGAATTGCAATTGTTATGGGCAGGCATGACGCTTACCACCGGGTTAATGACTTACCTCTCTCATCACAGGGTTGTATATAAAAAAGAATAGCAGCATAGTTGATGCAAATAGCAGAACTTAAGGAAATCCTCGTAGACGTAGGCACGGTTGGTGCAGTGGCTGATACAGTCGGCTTGCACGGAACAAATATTTGTCCGTTCTGCAGGTAGTTATTCCGGGTCTGGGTGTATTGTGAAAAAAAAAACTATCTCCACATGGCCTGCCAAACTCTTACCGGCCTAAACCCGTACCGTGTTTTTTCCCTTTACCTATCGCTGGTGGCGCAGAATCCGCTTGCAAATTCACTGCATCTTCGGCAGAAAGTCCTTTTCCCCTGAAACCTATTACGTAATAAACAACTGGCCCTAAATGAGATATTCTAATCTATAGATAACACACGCATGATGTGGACTACGCGACGGGGATAAACAAATGCCGAACCCAATCCGATGATTTAATCACAAACATGAAATGCAAATGGCGACCATAACCGACGCTAGACATATTAACAGACTACTTATACTTACCACCAGACCGCACATGTAGCCTGAATAATAAAAACACAATAAAACGACACATGACTGCGATTTAGACGAATGGATATGACGGAATTAAAATTTCTAATGAACTCTTGTATCTGGTATAGTAAAGAGTATTCTAATAATATTTTAGCATCCAATCGCAATTAAATAAGTACTTGAACATTTATGTACTAAACATATAAACAGAAACAGTTGTTATGAGATATAGTTGCGTAGTGTAGAGAAAGAAACACTTCTAATCTACAATGACAATAACATCGAAATTTAGCTGGAGAGGGTTACAGGATTTTGAATTTTAAATAATGGTGATATAAGTCCGTGTGGTGTCCGGATTAAGAATAGAGCACCACTCCATCTCCTCCCGTGGATGTCGTAGAAGGCGCGAATAAGGGAGTCTAAACCAGAAGTATGGTCAGCAGCCTCTCTTCTATTGAACAATAGCTATACTGCCAACCCGCCTGCCAAGCATGGTGGGGAGGCCTTTGTTCAGCAGTGGACGTCCTTTGGCTAAGATGATGTTGATGATGGCATAAGTTATGAAACATTAAAAAATCACCTGACATTGTCATTGACAAAAATATTTCACGAAATCACGCATTTGAATTTACTTTTGTAGACATTTATGGAACTGTGAAACAATAAGAATCGCAATAAAACAAACAATTGCATGTTTTAAGACAAATGACAGGAATGAAACGCCTTTCATTGGGTGATCACCGTCGCGTCGGCCATACGCTCTGCAAGTCCCAGTTCATTTGACCGTGTCTTTCCATCGCTACAGAATTACGCGTCGATTGTCATAGGGTGAGATTCAGAAACCGAGAAATAAATGGAGCGTGGATGTGTGGGCAAAAATTTCATTGGACTTGGCATAACAGGTTATCGCGGTAGTCTATGGGTGAGATTCAGAAACGAGTCTAAGCGTGAACTTACGATTCCATCTATCGAAATGCACTACTTACGCTCATAATTTTCACAGATAGAAACGTAAGTTCACGCTTTGACTCGTTTCTGAATCTCACCCATAGACTACCGCGATAACCTGTTATGCCAAGTTCAATGAAATTTTTGCCCACACATCCACGCTCCATTTATTTCTATTTCTCGATGTTGCTTATACAATATTACAGCATGTAGCTGAATGAGACAGACATAGTCTGCATATGGAGATCGCGCACCGGAAAACGCAGCACCAACGAGGTGGAGAGACGACCTGGGGAAGGTCGCTGGGAGTCGTTGGATGCGGGCGACATGTACCCGGTCCTTGTGGAAATCTGTGCGGGAGGCTTTTGTTCAGCAGTGGATGTCCTTTGGCTGATATGATGATGAGGAGCTGAATGAGTCCATTGTTGGCACAACATAAACGTGCCGTACTGTTGTTGTAAGTTTATTTTTATGGATTAATGTTGCTAAACCAATTTTTAGGGTCCGGAACGTTCGAAGGAAAAAACAGCGGAACCCTTATAGGATAACTCGTGCGTCTGTCTGTCCGTGTATCACAGCCAATTTGCTCCGAATCTACTGGACTGATTAAGTTGAAATTTGGTACGAATATGGATTTCTGGAACCCAAACACGTTCGTGTAACGTAAATAAATGAATTTTGAATATGGGGGCACATTGAGGGGCAATATAGAAAATTAAAAAAGAAAGTTTTGCCTACTGTTGCGTGTAACATATGAAATGGAAGGGCTTGTTGAGGGTTACAAATGTATATATTTTATTATTTTAAAATATAAAGTATTAAAGTTATTTAAGAAAATAGATGAACATTTACTTTCCTCCACATTTATCGCCGAAACTACTGAGCCTAAAATTCTGAAAAAACATATTGGTAATAGCTCTTCACCTATAGATTGCAGGAAAACCTATAAGAAGTCTATGATCTTAAAATAACATGGTAAATCTTTCAATACATACAAACATACATTTGTGGTTGGAATGTATGGGAAAACATGTTTTTCAACTACGATATATATATTTTTTTTATTTATTTATGCTTAAATTACAAAAAATGTACAAAGGCGGTCTTAATGCCAGAGGCATTTTCTACCAGACGACCTTTGGGTGATGCAGAGACAACAAGGTAGATGCACCAACAAGATAAGAGTGAGAGGTATAGATGCGAAGACATTTATTTACAGATAGAAATAGTATAAACTTACATAAACATACAACATATACTATAAAATGTATATACACAAAATAAACATACATACATATTAAATAGATATATATATAACTTAGGAAAACAGAGATTCAGAGCCGCAATGAATCTGGTAAAATCTTGTCAAGTAAATATTTGCGTACTTTTATTTTAAAATTGAGACGACTATTAACCATTCTGATTTCGAGGGGGAGCGCATTCCACAGTAGAATGGATTGAACAAAGAAGGTAGAATGAACAAAGTCGGAGTGATGAGTGCGACATTGAAGAAGACGATTATTAGTAGAGCGAAGATTTTTATTGTGGTTGGAACAAAGATACTGGAAATGGGAAGATAAATAAGAAGGGGAATTAGGGGCATGGAGTATTGAGAACAGAGTAGTCAGTGCCCTCATGTTTCTGCGCTGGCGAATGGGCAACCAATTTAAAAGAGATCGATACGCAGAGACATGGTCATATTTTCGGAGATTGAAGACGAATCGAATGCAACTATTGAGAAGCCGGTCAAGTTTGTTGAGTAGATCTGCATTCAGGTCAAAGTAGCACACATCACCATAGTCGATTATGGGAACAATTAAGGTTGCACAAGCATTGCTTTTGTATGTGACGGCAGAAAATGTTTGAGGCGATAGAGGGATCGCAAGAGTCCCGTAACTTTTTGGCTCACATTTAAGACTTGGGACCGCCAATTGAGAGTAGGGTCGATATGTAATCCAAGATCTTTGACGCTGGAGCTAATAGCTATGTTTATGCCGTTGTAGATAATAGGTGGGACAGTAACACTACACACTTTGCTAATACTTCTGTGGCTTCCTACAATGATGGCTTGGCACTTAGTGGGGTTTACTGCTACACCAAACCTCTCAGCCCAGTTCTTTATGGTATCGAGATCGTGGTTTACGGCTTCGACTGCATTGTTTAAGTCTTCCACTCGAGCTTGAGAGTATAACTGTAGGTCATCGGCATAAAGATGATACGCATACTGAAGCTTTTGGGTAATTAGATTTATAAAAACGGAAAAAAGAAGAGGAGATAGTATCCCGCCTTGTGGAACGCCAGTTTCCAGGTTGCACCAAGATGAGGAAGACTCCTCAACGTGGACTGATTGCTGACGCTCCCGAAGATATGATGAAAACCATTCCAGCGCTTCGGGGGAGATTATAAAATGGGAAAGGATAGACAGAAAGATGTCATGACTGACGGTATTAAATGCATTGGAGAAGTCAACCAATACCAGTATAGTAACCTTGGTGTCCTCCATGCCAAACCTAATATCGCCAGTCACTTTAAGGAGGGCAGAGACAGTGCTATGGCCTGGTCTAAACCCAGACTGGAGAGGACTCAAAAGATTGTTGAGGTAAATGAAGCGGGAGAATTGTTTGTGAACACAGGCCGCTAGCACTTTAGACAGGAAAGGAAGGATGGAAATTGGACGGAAGTGACTAGGAATAGAGGGGCTAGGAATCTTAGGCAAGGGTAAAACATAGGCTTTACGCCATAAGAATGGAAAAGTACTGGATTCAAGTGAAACATTTATAATAAGGGAAATTTCTGGAAGGAGGTGATCTAAAATTGTGGTGATCATGTAACGGCTAATGTTATCACAGCCCACAGCTTTTGATTTGATAGATAGGATAACTTTTTAACCTCTCCCAAGTCGACTGGAGAAAAGTGAAAGGGATTTATATTGGGACGCATTAGACCAGTTATGAAATTAATAGTGTGACATTTGGTTATGCGATCTAATGGGAAAGAAGTGGAGAAATGATTATTCAGGTCGTCTAAGCCAATGGAATTTGGTAGGTCTAAATGTCGCGATTTACCGATATATTAAGTTTGTTCTTGGGATAAGTTATTGGTACAAGACTGAATCTAACAATAGACAATATATTCAACAATTTCAAAACCCTCTCCACGCGAGTTCAACTCGCACTTGTCCGGTTTTTCTATGTATTCTCGATGTATGCAAGTCCTCTGATACCAATAATGAAAACCTTGTTTTCCTCTCTCTTCCTATTTTGTGGAATAACTTTAAAAGTTGATGACGAAGAAAAATATTTTTACGTTCCGTAGGATGCAAATATTTTGCTCTAGTGTGAGCCCCCTTCGGTGCCGAAGATGACCGCTCCAGTGGTTTTAGCCGGTAGGTGTCCGGCATACCCCTTTGCCCTTCCCCGGGGTGAAGGAAGTTCCATGTAGAATTTACACTGGACACCAATAAAAAAAAAAAAGAAAGGATGCAAAGATTTTACTGACGACCCTAAGGACGATGCATTTCTTCGAGTAAATACATTTCTCGGTTTATAAGCGAAAGTCCAAGATAAGGCATAGCTAGATTATTGATATTATAAACATAATATTTTCCCACGTCTCCATACATGTACGGAGGACATGACTGTTTTCACCGGATACGGTGTGTTTGTCAAACATTCTTTTCCTTCACTTATTTAACGCAAACGGAGATGTAGATACAGCAGGACTAGGAGCCCGTCCTCATGCGGCAGTTGTAAAACGAAATTCTTTGCAAAATACATAAGTTATCAATTTATTAATTTTTCTAAGCAACAGATGTTTTTATATTTCTGAAACTCTACCTTGTGTCTAGAATAGATTTTTTTTATAGGCAATGATAATTTTTCTATTTTATTTAAGTTTTGGTCTTTTGGCCATGTAATATATACGTTTGAAGTTGAAAAGTAGCTGGCAAACTACTGTTGACTGCTAAAAAGGGTTCTTTCAGAATAAGTCTTCTCACAACAAACATAGTACTCTCGCACTCCTCAACTCACTTATATCTACGCAAGATGTGGCCCTGTTCTTAGATGAACAAACAAAATCATATCCGCGGCGAGGGTCCACCTTACATTCTACCATACTACCCATTCATATACATTAGGAATATTAAACTCTAATATGAAAATTCACGTAACATGCGAATTGTAACTTTGGTAAGTGTATATAATAAGTAATTATAATTTGTATGTAGACGTGTTAGATGTAGAAAACAGAAATATATATATTAAGTTTATAATTTTCTATAGTAAACAATAAAAATAATTGTCTTACAGTAGCGAAAATCTAAACATTCCTCTATAATATCAATCTCCCCACACCTTGCAATAAAAATCAAAGCGCGTCCGATCAAATTTTTTCAAGCGCGTCAAGAGGAAGTGAAATCTCTGGGCGCATGTCGCATGTCGGTCGGCAAGGTCGCGAGTAGGATGCGCGCAAGTGGGCTGTTGTCACTGCCAGATACACGTATGTACATACGTCATGTCCGTACACTCGAGAAGGGTGCGACGTTAAATTTTTTGGTTGTTTTGTTTTGGTGTGAAATCTTGAATCATTTTGACACGACTGTTGAGAAAGGTAAAAGATTACGAATTACTTAAATCGTAATTTTAGATAGCCTAAAGCATCTAAATGTGACTGCGCTATTAACAGACAGAAAGAGGTGGTGAACCTACTTTATACACACCTTTCACATCGCAAAATCTCAAGGAAATATATTTATGAAGCATCTATATATTCTAGTAGTATTTCTAATGCTGGTTGCGCGTGAGTACATCGTGTACTCTCACTGTCCGGATGTAGAACATGCTTTTGTAGAAGACCCTGCATGTCGTGGTGGTCCGGAGGTTGCGGACTCTACTTAAGCACAAGGTTGCGTGTAAAAACCTAACGTCCGAAAGTTACTTATTCAGTGTAATAATGTACTTTCTTAGTTAATCTAAGACAGCATTGACTTTACCGGTGAAGGATAAGACCATTATGAAACGTGGATCTAATGATCTGATCTGAATCAGTGGTAATCAATATTCGTTCCTTGTCTGTGTGAGAATAGGCCTTTAGGGGGCAGTTATAAGCTGATACATATATTTTTCCTCGGTTCGTCCTGCTAGTACCTTTTAACAGCAATATTACCATAGTATTAGGCTTTACATCCTTGCAGTCGAATAAAGTCCACTGCTGGTCACAAGCCTCCCCCAAATATCACCACAACGACCGGTCTGGAAGTGTTGTGTCCTCATTGGGTAGTTTTGCTATAATCGCTACGCTTGGCAGGCGGGTGGACGATCGCAGTCTAGTTTTTAATGTACTCGAAGGACGCCGCTGCCCATGCTCCGGTTAATCCCATAGTCGCCTTTTACGACACCCACGGGATGATATAGGTTGGTGCTATCCGTAGCCGGGGCACCGCACGGCCACAATTAGGCTTTACAATCGCTTGAAAATCGCAGTAAGCACAAGGATTATATCTATAGAACAATTTCCTACTAAAATCATAACACGATTAAAATAATTCACCGTTTCAAACACCGCACCCTCACGCAGCACACGTGTCATACCCAAGCCTGCGCGTGCTCGCGTCGCGTGCCCGCCGCCCCGGATGCGACACATGCTTTTCTAGGAGACCACGCTATTTATCCTGCTAGTACATATCAACTGCTATTACACTTATTTCTCTATATGTTGGTCGTTATTCACAAATCGCTACAACTTTATCGTTAGAGTTTCGAGCTCAATCAACCTCATACCCACTCTTATATACAATGATGATATCGACGATAGAAAATTTTGCTGTATTTCGAAAAATATCACTTTATAGGGAAGTCGTAAAGCTATTTAATATTGTAGTAATTTTTGAACTATAAGAAACAGAAAAGTACATTTGGGAGGCCGACAGTTTTAAAATTAAATTCATATTTCAAACTCATTAATACTTTGACAGAGTTCGTCTAATTAGAAGATTATTGTAATTGTGGTTTTTATATTTAATCGAGATACAGAAATGTTACTTTCTGGCGTTGATAAGTTCTCATAAGTTACACCGTCAACATATTAGCCTATACAAACGTATTAGTCTGATAATGAATATGGGCCTCCCAATGTCTGCTAATACGACCGTAATCATGGGATATTCCCATAATTACAACACTTGGTAGACAGTTTGGTTTCGTTATGTTAGTCGAAGTTTTTATTTCAAATAGAATATTAATGAGACGTTGAAATTAAAGTTGCACGATTCCAATTGGTTGATACGGAGAAGAGCTTTTCGAAGAATTTCATTAAGTATGTACATGTAGTATGGTCCGTGTAGTGTCCGGATGAAGAATATAGCACCACTGTATCTGCTCCCGGTGGATGACGTAGAAGTCGACTAAGGGACGCTAAAGTGAGGATGAGCAACAACGTTCCTTCTGTGAAACAGCAGCTATTCTGAGCTCACCAACCTGCCTGCTAAGCATAGTAAGTACTGGCAAAAGTCCCTCCAGGATTTCAATATACAGTATGTAGGTAATCTAACCGTTAGTGTATGGCCGTGGCCTTTCTTCAGTAGTGAACGTTTTTTGGCTGATTTGATGAAGTAAGTGTAAGTGCTAAGTGTATTCGTAATTTAACAGTAAACACGTTGTCCGATCATAAATCCATTTTGTGAGAGAGTTCTTACAATTGAAACCTATTTGATCATCCATAATTCGATCACTCAAAACTAGATCGTGTATCCAAGCCTCAAGAACATGTTTACTTTTTAGCATAATTGTATGTTAAGTAGGTTTACTGCCTTGTACTAAATGTTCAAATAGATTGAGTAGTGCTTGACAGAATTGAAACACGTCCAATTTGTTGTAGACCACTTAAACACCTTCATTACTCGTTGGAACTGGTGTAATTTAGACCTATAGCTTCGCTTATATTTGCTAAGGTCGATAAAAAATTGGGCTTATGAGTTTAATGATGCATGTATGTCGTTTGATACCGCCAGTGAACAAAATTGATTACAATAGCCACCAGTAAGTGCACTCTTAAGCAAACGACCTTTTTTTTTATTGGTGCCCAGTGGAAACTCTTCATGAACTTCCTTCGCCCCGGGGAAGGACGAAGGGGTATGCCGGATTCCTACTGGCTAAAACCACTGGAGCGGTCATCTTCGGCACGTAAGGGAGGCTCCAGGTCCTCGTATGATCACACTAGAGCTAAGCACACCACCACACACGGCCAGGAAATTCCTCATCATCATATCAGCTGAAGGACTTGCTCTACTCAACAAAGGCACCATATATTTCGACAATGACCAGTTACATACCGCCTACATCCAATAACACCGAGGTACTTTCACCAGGTCTTATGTCTATCTCTTTGGAGGCCATGCCTCACTGCGTTTTCCGTTGCGCGATCTCCACTCAAGAACTTTTCTGCCCCAACAGCCATTTATCTTCAGCGTTCTATAAATTAGTCGTGTATCGATCCATTCAGTTAGCTCGCTCGTTTTATGTGATACCTTGTAAATAAAAGTTTTCTGTAAACTACTTGTTTTCTTACTATTGATATTAGGGATAAAAAATATGGTAATGTCTTAGGTTTTCACGATTATTACTCATAATAAAACACTTTTAAACGAATTATATCGCGTATATATAGATTTTTGTAGTTTCTGACTTTTCGAGTACTATGCAGGGTTCGTGGTCGCAGGATGACTAAGGTGTTAGGCGTCGTTACAGATTTAAAAAAGTTATTTTACGGTAGATAAAATAAAATAACTTATAACGCGATATAATCCGTTTAAAAGTGTTTTATTATAAAAAAATATGACTATTTATTTGAAGAACCAGTTACGAATAGTCAGGCTTTGATTACTACATTTCAAGATGTATTTTCCTATAGAGAAGAACAGGCAGGAAACTCCACGATTACTCTTTTTAAATCACAATATGATAACATTTATATTTAATTTTTACAATGTTCTCAAAGTAACGTGTTATGTAAGGACAATGTAGAAGAAAAGAGTCTTGTTAATTCGTTAAAATTCTGCACCAGACAAGCCTGAAACTGATTGTAATATTCATTAGGATTTTGACTTATTTGTCATGGCAGCGTCAAACCAACCAATTCAACAGAAGGCTACCCTTCTGGAGTATGACTTACACATCAGAATTTGTTAGTAGCACGCTATAAGTGGTGCATAAAGAGGCGATTGGGTTCGCTGGGAAAAGATGAGTACACTCCAAGGGCTGCGCTCTTCTCCGTCATTAGTGCACGTGTATCGTCAGGGAGTTTCATACGATAGTCTTCCATCGCACGAACTCGCCGTGAACATTCGTCCACGACAGACTGTACATGACCGGTGAGGGAGTCGATCGCGCCTAGCGTGTCTGCGACTGACGTTATGCAATCGAGAATTACTCTTATGACCAGTAACTTCACTAAATAAAGTGCCCTTCAAACAGGAACACAGTAAGGTCTAAACTTTAAACAGCACTGCTTGGCGGCGAATAGGTACAGCACTGTGGTACCTATCTAGCTGGAGTCTAGACTGAGACTTACCACCAGAAAACTAGTTTACAAGTAATGGCAGGGGGACCTTGTCTTAAGTTTAAGGCGTTCAGAAAGAAACTTATATTTGTAAACTCTACGTCGCGCCGTATTGTCGATTCATTCGTGTTGTTAAGAAAGTATTAAAAATCGATCGGTCACACTTGATTGCCCGTGATTGAATTTTTTCTATAGTTCAATCCAAAGATACAAACAAATAATTATTGAAAACGTGTACAAATTTTACCTTACAGGTACCTTTTTTTTATCGTGGACCCCTCTTGGACTTCCGCCGCTTTGTCTTTTAAAATACCACGGTTTCCTTCTTCTTACCTTTAGCCGGAGGTAAGGTGTACGCTTTGTCTGCATTAGACCGCGCCCCCGGCTGGTATCGGCCCGTCAATGATTGACGGGCCCCTTGGCCGTGCGACCTGGCTGGCCGCACTTATCCTTCAGAGAGGTGCGCGCGGAACACGCGCACTACCATCTCGGGCCTGTTTCTGATCCGGCGCCTGACCGCTCCTGTTTCGTCGCCCGCAGGCCGCTCCTCATGCTGGCCGGATCTTTCAGCGCCCTACCCCGGCGTCCACGCCCGGTGCGTCTTCTGCGGCGGGGATCAGAGATCTCCCTCCGTCCCCGCTCTGCCGCTTCCTTTGCTTGCATCACTTCTTCGCAAAAGGAGGCGACGGCAACCTTATAGGGTTCGTTTTTTTCTTAAATAAAACACCGATATATAAATTATATATTATGTATGTATGTTTGATTTGATAACCTCACATGATAAACGTTACATAGATTTTCAACATTTGTTTTAGGTACTGTAAAAAACACACATCGGTCATGAAATCCTACTATAGCTTCGTCGCTTCCACGTTTGGTGTACAAACTAAACTGTTCTTCGATAGCTTCTCCAATGCGATGTCTGAACTATAAAACATTCTACTCGTACTGTAGGCGCGTAAAGCGGAAAACAAAACAAGCTCTAAAAATACTTACATACCAATTGTTTTTTTATGACCCTTGTGAGAGTAGAAGTTGTTGAATGTGTTTAGGAAATGCGTAGGCTTTTAAGGCATATTCTTTTTTTGCCTGAGAATAGATTCTATTAAGACAGGAAAATATGGATTATGTCAAGATTTAGTCCAGCTGGATACTCTACACATTAGACATTTAGTTAGTAGTAAGTCAGCTTTTTAAAATTGTTAACGGGAACATAGTCGACAGACACGATGCAAACGGTGCAGCAAACGATTTTCACTTAACGCCAAAGTTACGACTGGGTAAGCGTAAATCCCGTAATACACTTATCATATGTGAGTAAAGTGTATAGTAAAACCACAACATAAAAGAGTGCAAAGGCTCACTCCTTACTACTGCAGTTTAAATGGTTACGCATTTCATGGGCTGACTATCCTTCTTAGTTATTAGCATATATGTACAAGGATGCCACTGCCTTCAACATAATCTTTTACTCTATTTCGACAAATACCCCTAATAATTTATTTAATTAATAGTAATCATTCATCATCATCATTTCAGCCTGGCAATAAAGCCCACTTACCAGTCTAGATGTGTTTTGTGCTGATTGGGGAGTTTTGTCATAATCCCCACGCTTGGCGTGCGGGTTGGCGATTGCAGTTGAATCGTTAATGTACTCGAAGGACACTGCTGCCCATCATTCGTTTAACCTCAAAGTCGCCTTTTACGACACCCACAAGATGAGATAGGTTGGTGCTATTCGTAGCCGGCACCACACGGCGAATTAAATGACGGTGTACACTCCAACAAAGAAATTAATCTGATGGTTTAAACTCGTATCTTTCTGTAATGCGCCGCCAAGCGCCATTTAATTTTGACGTTTGACTACCGAAATCGGTGAACCGACCGCTTTGCCATTTTCTTACTAGATGCATATGGATATTATTACAACTAAGAAAATCAGTTAGTAATCATCATTTTCGGCCGAATGAAGTCCACTGCTGGACACAGGCCTCCCCAAAGATCACAAGGCCCGATATGGGTACGTTGTGGGCTCATTGGGGCTTTTGCCATAATCTCCACGCTTGGCGGACGGGTTGGCGATCGAAGTTGAGTTGTTAATGTACTCGATGCAGGGTGAGTGCACACCGAGCCCGCTCATGCTCTTCCGAAAACGGAGAAACACCCTACGGCCTACCTACAGCCCAGAAACTGGACTCGTCCCTGTTAGCCACCGAGCGATAAGTACCTCCAACCCAGTGCCCAGGGTGCACAGGCCCGACGACTGCTCTTCCCCCCGGACGTATCAAGAGGGACCAGCAGCCACCGAGCGCACCTGGAGGTTTACAGTTTTTTTTTTAATGATGTCCAGTGAAAATTCTACATGGAACTTCCTTCGCCCCGGGGAAGGGCGAAGGGGTATGCCGGTCTCCTACCGGCTAAAACCACTGGAGACCATGGAGGTCACTCGGTGTGACCCGCGACCCCCGAGGCCCCCCACCATGTAGTGACGGCAGGTGGCTCAGGCGTGTTGGACTTGGGAGCCGGGACGGTTGTTGCCCCAGCGCCATCTCGTCCTTCTCCGTGCGGGATCAGCCCTCTCCCGATCCTGCTCTGCAGCCTACTTCTGGAGCATGACGCTCTCGCAGAAGGAGACCACTGCACTCCAAGAGGTTTCCTGACCTAGCATCCCATACACAAACACCTAGACCCGAAACCACTACCTGTAGATAAACATTTGGTCGATACGGGGATCGAGTCCCTGACACGTAGCCCAGAAAGCCAGTTGATTAACCACTATGCCGACCATGCCACCTAAGATAGACCAGATATCAGACCTGGCATTTCGGACCCGTAACGACTTTTAGGCACTTGTATGTCAAATGAACCAGTGGTAGCTTTAACGTGCTCTCAGATGGACAGGGAAAGACAGCTGTGAATATAATGGTCTCCCGCCCAAGACTTGACCGCGGCAAGTACAGTTAAACTTTGCATCGACTGACCATTCTATGTTGTGGCCTCAAGCCTTTATTATTTAAAAAAGTATTACTATCAATGTGAGTTGCATATTACTAGTTCCGTAACCATTCATAGACATCGCCCACTCCATTTCTCTTGTAGTGTTTACGTCGCTGTCAAGTCTGAAGAATTTAGGTTGACAAGTTGAATAGCTGTCCGCAAAAGTTTCCTAATCAATAGGTAATCACAGTGGAAATTGCCTGAAAACTTGTTAATTGGTATAGTTAGAGAACTTAAATGGACTTTGTGTGCCTCGTTGACTCTGTTAATCATTATCATGCATGAATACTATAAATGAATCCTCCAAGAATTGTGCAGATGATCACTATTGATCAGCAAGTTATGAGAATGCAAATATCTACTGCAGCAACATCATCTGTCATCATCATCGTTATTTCAGCCGAATTAAGTTCATTGCTGGACACAGGGCTCCCACAAAGATCACCACAACGACCTATCTGAGTATGAGGTGAGCTCATTGGGGGTTTTAGCCGTAATTTCCATGCTTAGCAGGCGGATTGGCGATCGCAGTTGAGTAGTTATTGTAATCCAAGGACGCTGCTGCCCATCCTCCAACTAATTCCATAGTCTCCTTTTTCGACACCCATGGGAAGAGGTGGATTACTGTTAATTGCAGCCACACGGCTAACATCATCTGTAGTACCTCAGAATCCTCAGTACCCGTGAGGGGAGCAACCGACGTACATGAGGTCGTTCTTCAAATATAAAGAATTGGATCAGTGACCCACAGTGTTTGGAAACTTTCTTTATTATGTCGCACACTTTAATTCTCAATATCAATTCATTAAAATGTCATATTTAATCACGTACAAATCGAACATATTTGAAGTGATCTGTCAGTGAATCTCTATCCGGTTTATTAACGACGTTGATGCGGCCAACTTTTGTTTTAGTACAAGACTCGTGGCCGATACAAGGTATTAGATGGATATCAGACGCCTTAACTGATAGAAATACAAGCATGGAGATATAAGCTTTCCATTTGATAGAATAAAGTTCTTATTGCAGTGTGAGGGTAATGATTGTAGGTTATGATCCAAAGATACAAGCAGTCGAAAGTCTCTATAAATAATAAATCATAAGGAAAAGGAGGAGAGGAGATTTTTCTGTGTATATGCTACAGAAAAAAGTACAACTAAATAGTCGACTTATTGTGCTTGTTTGCAAATGAACAAAGCGAGGTTAATGCAGGCATTGATTTTGCATGAAAATGTCGCTTTGTCGAACAGAAATTGAGTAAAACGTTTGAAGATAATGTAATGGAAAATTATGCTGCATACTGAAATCCTATAACCGACACTAAAGAACAGAAACGTTTTAATGTGCTGTTTATGTAAATAACTAAAAAGTGACTAGTTATGTATTTTAATAAGATAAGCCAATCGAATTAAATAGCAAAGATGGGTTTACGTTTCGTATTGACAAAAAAATCATGTTATTTCTAAAAAGCAAGATGAAAAAGTTGTAACTCGAATGCTACACAAAAATATTGATGCACCTGCAGCAGTTCGTGGAATTTCGTAGACTAAACTGAAGTCATCACCTGATAAGGTCCACCTACAGTCTGATGCTGATCAATAAATTTACCATAACCATATCCAAAGACGTCAACGTAAAAAAATAAGGAACAAAATTGAACGTCGGAAATATTTAAAAAATGTAAGGTCTTCCAAGACCGGCTACTTTCCAACGTGTCAATAAGAGCTTTCGCTATCTGTGACCGAAACGCTCGTTTTGTTTATTTTGCTTATTTGAACATTCTTTTTCTGGGCTCTTTTTGATATAACGTATGACGCGGTACTTTCGATAGATGTGTTAATTTGTTCGGAGCTACTCTGCAAGGGCACGGCACGACTCACCACACCCATGTTGTTACGAAAAGATTTTTGGTACGCAAACGAATCGAAATCCTTTCTTCATGTTTTATACGCTTATCTATATTAATATTTTTCTATATGATAAAGCATAAAGCGCCAAAAATTCATAGCACATAGATCACATAGATATGGGTTTCAGTTGTTCCATTTCTCACACAGTATGAAGGTCACAATCTAAATGTTTAAATATTTACGTCATATACTGACGTAAATATTTAGACAGTGTTATTACATTGTATTAAATGCGTATACAATATAACAAACAATACCGCAGTACCTCAAGACGAAAGTCTTTAACCAGTGTGTGTTACCAGTGATGACATATGGAACAGAGACTTGGTCACTCACAATGGGCCTCATAAGAAAGCTCAAGGTCACTCAGCGAGCTATGGAGAGAGCTATGCTTGGTATTTCTCTACGAGATCGAATCAGAAATGAGGAGATCCCTAAAAGAACTAAAGTTGTCGACATAGCTGAAAGGATTAGTAAACTGAAGTGGCAATGGGCGGGGCACATTGCTCGTAGAACTGATGGCCGTTGGGGCACAAAGGTTCTCGAATGGAGACCGCGCACCGGAAAACGCAGCGTGCAACCTTCAACGTGTTGAACAGACGACCTGGTGAAGATCACTGGGAGTCATTGGATGAGAGCGGCATGTGACCGCTTGTTGTGGAAATCTAAGGGGGAGGCCTTTGTTCAGCAGTGGACGTCCTGTGGCTGATATGATGAAATGCGTATAACCTTTGTGAAGTGTCATCATAAATTATAATAATACTTACGAATCCAAAATTCAATTATACTTCATTAATTTTTTCGTTCCTTAACTTATGACTTGTTAATCATCATCATCAAATTATATTTCGTAAATATTCTTTATTAAAAATGTATTTTTTAAACGCATATAAAAATGCTCCTGTCGCAGAGAGTTTGATAAACCTAAGCAAATGGTAGTTGGGGATATAGATTGAACAATCTCCTACCTTGGTGATTCATGTCCAAGACGAAAAGTTTGTATCAGGCTCTTGATCCAGCTATTTAACGAGAACTTTTAGTGCAGGTTAGTCACACTCCTCACTATTTAGAATATTCACTGAGAAGACTGTTATAAGATTGATTGTCAAATCCACGTTCACCCGCGCAGTGTTTACACTAATCAAAGCATTAAAAATTATGTCAAAGTCAAAAGTTTTTTTATTCATGTAAACCATTTGCATTTGCAGGCACTTACAAATAGTCAGAATTTAAATAGTTGCACGGTTCCAAGGCGGTCGAGGTCGGTCCTATGGCGAAGAACCGGATGGATGTACTCTTTTAAAATATATGATGTCAGTCTTATTACTTAACACAATATAATCGTAAAAAAAAGAAAGTTATGTGAGGATAATGCATGCCAATGTGCGGGATAAATACCACATATTGATGCGCAATGATATTCATTGCCTAAAAAATTGCTGTAGCAGTCAAGAGCTGACCAGTCCCGATAGAGGGCACCCGTTCACGTTCAGAGCATAGTTCAGCTCAACCATAACGCAGAGAACTTAACCACCCAACACACAACGCTACCCTCAACAAGACATTTTAGTGAGCATGACAGACTCATACTGCCAGGCAAGCGCCAATGCTAAGCACTTTCAATTATGAATGTCTTTAAAATACCTTCTGAAGCTCCGTATAAATTAAAACCTGATATACGACCACCCAACGCTGTCGTTTCAAAAAAAGATTAACGACAAATATGATACACTTTCATTCTACAGTACATAAAGCTTAAAGTAATAATTAAAAACAATTCTTCATTCAGCAGCGTCAATATACGAATTAAAAGTATGAAGATGTATGGCTATCTGAAATTGAATCAGTATTCAAAAAGCGAAATTAAAATTTATGACGGTAATTGACGTTTAAAATTGAGAGCCGGTCACCATGGTATTCAAGATGTATGAGTTCGCAGAATGAGATCGAAAGGAAACTTATGATGTGTCAACTAATAATGGTATGTCCCTGATGGAAGTGAGGATTATTTAAAGTAATTCTGAGCTGGTACGAATTCGGAGATCATTATTAACTCGCTTCTCATTGTCAATTACAAATTTCTCAGAGACGATTACCTAGTTTAAGTCCTTGATTCTTAAACACAACTTTATTTTATTAGTACTTCCGATAATCTTTTACATTGATATCACGTAAATAGTACACAGGGCTGCAAATCAAGCTGTACATTTCCAGGATATGTAGCCGTGTGTACATGCGAGAAAACTAATTACAACAATAGTCATTTAAACAAAATGTATTTGTGTAACATTAATTAAATATAAACTCCAAACGTACTATTCATAAATATCCTGAACAATATGCTGTTATTGCATCAAGATACTAAAGTGTAATGATACAGATATATATGGAATAAGATAAAGTATTGATATAATGATATTATTATATTCTACAATCCAATACTATAAAATCGAACTATAGTATTGTTATAGCCTGGACTGGCTTTGACAGCTGTCACAAAGTATTCTTTGAAGGACACCGGCCATCGCCCATAGTAGGTCCGGCCCACTTCGACATGTCAACGGACTAGAGCGATAATATTATCAAAATACTGCCAAAATTACGCAAATAATTATAAACACTACAAAATTAAAATTGACTGTGGGTATTCCGAGATATTTGAGAGTAAACATACAGATTTTGAGGTTATATGGTAGTATATGTTGCAAGACAACGAGGATAAATAATGCCAGTGAAAGCGGAGTACAAATAAATAAATAAATTACACATTTTAGAACTAAAACTGCTATGTCAAAAGTTAATTTAATAATCTTCATATTCATAATAATAACGATTTTGACCTGACGTTTAATTTGATTTGGCAGTTAGTCTTTTAGCCTTTTAAGATAAAATATTTATATAGCATACAAATACTTACGAAAGTGTCTTAGAAAACAAAACTGTGCTTTATAAACTGAGATAGATCATAATGTAAATATATAGTCGTGAGCAATGATATTAAACCATAGATATGTTACGTCCACATTAAATAGCGCGCAAAATACAGCCTCGTTTGCGCAACCATGTCGTGAGAAAGAAGATACAAAAACAACAAAAGTAAAAGAGATAGCTATCTAGGCGAACCGATTGCGAGGTGCTACAATTGGGGGAGTTTTGGTTCTTACTTTTGGCACGCATGTAACATATCTACTACTTTTTAATATATACTCGTAATATCATTGGTCGTGAGTTATTTATAGTAGAAGAATATCATAATATTTTACATATGGCAATTAACTCAAATGACAGTACGGTTTTAATCAATTTCTTTTCTCGAATTTCTTTTTATGATCCCCACTATCCCGCCGTTTTGAGCTATTTACACATTACGGTAAATATACAAAAATATAAGCTATTTTTGCATATATATTCCGCTTTTGTACGACCAAATCTAAATAAAACCGACACGGATTAACATCATTACTATTTTAATCCCCGATTTCACAAAACAATGAATACCTTTTACTTTAAAAAGAATACTGACATATCGTCCAGTCGGTTTGTATCGCTTGTAATATTTACTGATAATTTTGTAAAAGTTCAAACAACACGACAGGTGAGAATCAAAAGATTCCTAAACATCTGTTCGTTAAGTAGGGTTGACTGTAGGGCTATCACAGTAACGTCGAATGAATAACAAATGACCGACAATGTAGGAGGTGTGTTTAACAATTTGTCATCACATTCTCCGCCCGACTACCACTCAATAAATAAAGATAAAATATTTATAAGTCTCGTTGAGCCTGGCCACCATGTATATGAAGTCAAAAAAGTTATTATTCTTGTATTGCAACCGGGTTACAATAAAAAAAGATATTTTAAAACGAAAATATTTAAAAAATCATATCTAACATTATAAGTAATAAGTTTTAAAATTAATAAAATGATTAGAAATACTTGTTTACCGACTGCATGTTTTGAGGTTAATTAGATATGATACCAGCTGTGGTTCCAGTTTCAGTTCATTTAAACGGGACACCTGCTCTAATATACTTTAGTATAACCTAAATGAACAATTATGAGACAAAAAACCTATCAAAATTACTTCTTTTATAAAAATGGTTTTAATGGATTAATTCAATAGAAACTAAAACAAATGACGTAATGAAAAATGTGTTCGTTTCAATGTCCTTTACACATCCTAACTGGCTTTATGCGGATTTATGATAATAATACTTAAAAATGTAATTAAACAGTTATATTCAACGACTAACAGGATTGTTTTGTGTATGTTGTTTATTATCGTACGCCTTTTCATATATTTAAGCACGTGTCCAAATCTCATGGACATCCGATATATGTTTTTTTTTTCAGATATTTCATCTACCTACCTCATATTAATGAAGAATTTTGATATCGGTCCGTCATTCCGTTTTGATTAGAAAATTTATTTTGTATTGAACGACTGATAAGGACGTTGACTGCACTGTTCTATGGTCGTATGAGTTTAATGCACCATAAAGACTAATCGATCACATAACTGTTAAATAAGAAGCAATCTTTCCTATGTAAAATGTAATCGGGCCAACCCTAGTACCTTCGGAGCCGGACGACGCTCGCACTCAACACACTGACACACATTTTTGTAGCCACGCTCAATTTTATTTATTTACACGTATTTAAGCATTCACCGCTCATCCCTGTCGATTAGCCTTATGTGATGAATTAGGTATCATCGAACTTGTTTTAGGATACGGTACGTTTTTCCGTATGGTATCCAGATTAAGAACATCAGCACCACTCGCATGTCCTCCCGTAGATGTCGTAAAAGGCGACTAAGGGACTCTAAACCAGAGCCAGAATGGGAGCAACGTCTCTTCTGTGGAACAGTAGCCATACTGCGCTACCTAACCCGCCTGCCAAGCGTGATGAGAATCGGCAAATTCCCCCAAAATTATGACACAATTGTCGGAATCTATGGAAGAGGCCCTTTTTCAACAGTGGACGTCGTTTGGCTGATCATGACGATTATTTATTAATTAATAACTTATTTTAGGAAAGGAGATCTGTTTTACTAAGATTAATTCGTGTCGTTTTATGTTGGTCTTAAGACGAGTTAGAAGACGTGTTTAGCAAAACCCTTACCAGGAATGGAGTATTTGGCCGTATCAAGTTAGCCATGGCTTTGGTTGGTTCGATGACACGGTTTTAATTAGTGATTTAATTTGTAAACTCTGATTAAGTAGCTAACAATCACTGACACTGTGTTTGCCTTCATTATACCACAAAATTATATTATTTGATTATCCAAAGAGTATTAAATCGAGTTACTTTTATCAATTATATATGATATAATATATGTAGTTATATAAAACCGCACATCTTCACTCCATTCTATTCTTGATTCCAGTAATCTGACTATTCTTCCTTTGAATGCTACTCACCACTTTCCTAATTCTTCTCCTACACTTCTTGACCTGATTGTAGTTTCTTCTTCGGAACACGTTGCCAAGCATAGTCAATACTCAGCTGACGGCTTTTCCTACCACGATCTTATATTTATTTCTTATAAAATTCGCTTACCTCAGGTAAAGACAAAAATTCTCATGCTGCGCAATTTTGGTGGAATGGACCTCGATAGTCTTCGTAAGGATGCCTACAATATTAATTTGACAACTTTCTACACTTCTGGGACAGTCGATGACCGATGATGTTTTTTTTTTTATTGGTGGAAATTCTTCATGAACTTCCTTCGCCCCGGGGAAAGACGAAGGGGTATGCCGGACTCCTACAGGCTAAAACCACTTGAGCGGTCATCTTCGGCACGTAAGGGAGGCTCCAGGTCCTCGTATGATCACACTAGAGCCGCCTACTGGTGCCACGCCTATTGGCACATCTCGGAGAGGGTGACTGTAAAGCGGTCACCCTCCCGGGGAGATTGTAAAGGATCCCCCAAAGCGTCCCACGGCAGCGCGTGACCACATGCGTGCTACCGTCTTCTCTTGGGTCGCTTGGTGTGGGCACGCAGATTCCCCAATCTACGCACCCGCGAACCCAGAGGTCCCCCACCATATAGCAACGGCAGGGGTTTTCAGGCGTATCGGAATTAGGCGCCAGGGCGGTTGTTACCCCGGCGCCGTGTCCTTCTTCTTCGAGCGGGATCGGCCCTCTCCCGATCCCGCTCTGCAGTCTCCTTCTGGAGCATGACGCTCTCACAGAAGGAGACCACTGCATTCCAGTTTTCGTGCTCTGCCAGCATAGCCGACACTACTGCTGGCAGAGAGAGATCTTGCCTGATCCGATCGACCAGGATCCGCCGCTCGGCGGCCCATGCAGGGCACGCCTCGGGGACAGTCGATGACCAAGTCCATACATTTATGGCAAATCTTGTGCAACTCTATGACCGTCACGCACCCGTTCGGGCAGTTAAATTAAAGCATTTACCCTCACCGTGGCTAACCGATAACATCAAACTACTTATTCGAAAGAAAGATATGGCAAAATTTAAGATCAAGTGTCGGGCCACTGATGCTAATTGAGAAAACTATGTATTCATCCGAAATCAATGCAATAAAGAGTGTAGGAATGCTCAACGCCAGCTTGTTCAGAAATTCGTTCAAAATGGAGATCCAGCCAAAGTCTAGAAATTTCTTAGATCGATGGGTGTCGGGAAATCCAGACACGAAACAACCCTTAAAAATATTGACATTGATTTACTTAATCTTCATTTTACCGCCTCGTCTAACTTTGATTGGCCAACAAAATCAAACACATTAAATGATATTTCATCTCTTCCGACTCCCAGTTATTCCCCATTTGTCTTCAGTCAATTTTCTGAGTGTGATGTTAAAAAGAGCACTTTATCAATTACTTCCAACGCAGTTGGAAGTGACTATATCAGCCGAAAAATGATCCTCCCTATCATAGACGTTAACCTTCCCGTCATTTCACACATCCTTAATCATTCAATATCCAGTGGTATTTTTCCAAGCGAATGGAAAGAAGCCCATATCATCCCCTTGCCCAAAAAAACCAAATCCGACATTATTTTCTGAATATCGTCCTATATCCATTTTACCTTTCTTCTCGAAAGTACTTGAACGTCTTATCTACAATCAACTTAACAATTTCCTCTCTAAGAATAATTTACTTAATCCCTTCCAATCTGGTTTTCGTACTGGACACAGTACTACTACAGCCCTGGTCAATATTACGGAAGATATCAGATCAGGCATAGAAATCGGTAATCTGTCTTAGCATTGCTAGATTTTAGCAATGCTTTTAATACCGTTGATTTTGATATTTCGTTGGCATACTATGCTCTCTCAACATATCTCCACCAGCAATTGACTGGTTTCGTAGTTACCTGTCTGTTCGTCGACAACGTATTTGTATTGAAGATATCTCGTCTTCATGGTCGAATATCACTGTCGGCGTACCACAGGGCGGTGTTTTATCTCCTTTAATGTTCGCAATTTTAATAAATTCTATCTCTAATCAATTACTTTCTTTCTATCACCTTTATGCAGATGATCTTCAGATTTATAATCAAGCTCCTCTTGTAAAGCTATCAGATGCTGTTGCCACAATTAACATAGATCTAGCCCGAATAACAGATATGGACTAAAGGTTAATCCTATGAAGACACAGATCATTGTTGTGGGCAGTTCCAGGATGATATCTAGAATAAACTGGACCACACTTCCTCAGGTTTCAATTGACGGCACTTCAGTTCCTTTTAGCGATAAAGTTAGGAACTTGGGGTTGGTCATTGATAGAAATTTATCCCGGACTGCTCATCTACAAGAAGTAAGTCGTAAGATATTTGCTTCAGTAAGCAGCTTGAGAAGATTACGCAACTTTCTTCCTACTACCACTGAAATTGCGCTTACACAATCCCTTCTCCTTCCTGTCCTCGATTATGCTGATGCCAGCTATCTTGACCTTACAGAGGAACAACTTGAAAGACTTGAGCGACTTCACAATGTTTGTAAACGATTTATATTTGTTTTAAGAAAATATGATCATGTCTCAGAATTCCGCACTAAGCTCAAGTGGTTACCAATTCGCCTTCGTCGGAATACTCATATTCTTTCGTTACTTTACAGTGTATTATTCATTCCTTTCACTCCCTCTTACCTTAAAAAATGCTTCGAGTTCATCGGTGACAAAAAAACGCCGAGCGCGATAAGGCCGCCCATTGTACTCTAAAATATACTTATAAGCACTACTGTTTTTATTACCTTTAACGATTGGTGTACAATAAAGAGTATAATAAATAAATTAATAAAATAATAAAACATTATCTCCGTTCTTCCAGTCAGTGGTCTGGATTAACTATACTATCAAAAGTCCACTATCACTTTTCATGGGCATGGTTGAGAGCGGGTGACTTAAATAAAAACTTAGGTCACCACTATGTCTTGCAAACCAAAAAAATATGATATCCTAAACTACCTACTAAATAAATCAGCCAAAAATATCTCAGATCCCTTGGTTATTCGCTGATCAGTTTGCGAGGATGGATCGTGTTCGGTGAAAATATCCAATACTGAATATTAGATACTTTCAAGCTGAATTTTCGCACGGAATATTCGAGGCGTTTTTCGCGATTGGCGTTCCGTGATGTATCAGATACCGTTGAACTTGTTTTAGTAAACGGCATCGATTGAGGAGCTCTTAGTCAAGATTTATTGCTATAATATTGATAGAAGTTTTAAAGCTGTGTGGTCTACGAATGTAGGCAAAAAATATACTGTTCAGTGGTATCTGGGCGTGGTTAGACACACCTTGTTTGGTTGCCTATACAGAGAATATCATTAACAGTACTTCTCCTTTCGCTTAATTAATATTTTCTATATGTGTAAGAGGTCAGTCGTCCAATCTGACTCGGCTGGGCAGCGTTCGGGAAACTTCGCAACGTTCAACAATACCGCAATGCCTCAAGACGAAAGTTTCTAACCAGTGTGTGCTACCAGCGATGATATATGGCACGGAGCCGTGGTCACGCACAATGGTCCACATAAGGAAACTCAAGGTCACTCAGCGAGCTACGGAGAGAGCTATGCTTGGTATTTCTCTAAGAGATCGAATCAGGAATGAGGAGATCCGTAGAAGAATTAAAGTTGTCGACATAGCTGAAACGATAGCTATAAGCTGAAGTGGCAATGGCCAGCGCGCATTACTCTTAGAACTGATGCCCGTTGGGGCAAAAAGGTTCTCGAGTGGAGACCGCGCACCGGAAAACGCAGCGTAGTACGACCTCTAGCGAGATGGACGGATGATCTGGTGATGGTCGCTAGGAGCCATTAGATGCGTGTGGTATGTAACTGGACTTTGTGGAAATCAGTGGGAATTAGCCTTAATTCAGCAGTGGACGTCCTTTGGCTGATATGATGATGATTTAAGATTTTCTGCAACAACAAGTACTGAGGTAGAAATATGCTCCGATAAAGAAGACAAACATACAACTTTCACGAAAAAATATTACACGAAAATTAGCACCATCCGACCCGATAATACATAACATAAATGAAATTTTCGATTAGAACCTTTATTCTTTAAGTATTTACGAGCTATAAATGCCTTTCGTAACTACTAATCATTTTAAACGTGCCATGCGTAATCAATAGTTCGATGAAATGTATCCGCCAGTAAAAATTGCGATCCCATTACACATAACCAGTTTAAAGGTATCCACAACAAAATTCACTTTCTCTTAGAAAATCTTGCTATAGTATTACCTATCGCATTCTGAAATTAGGTGGTAATAATTATTTTGATTTATTGATAGCGAAACGCTTTGATCGTCAACCTTTTTTTTGGAGCAGTAAAGTTAACCTTGTTGTTGAAGAGAGAAGAAAAAAGTGAAACAGATCAGAACAAAGCGTGAGACTCAATTATAAATATCAGTATACTTTAAGATCTACTAAGTGGGAATAAATTATCAAATCAACTGATTAACACAGTTTGAATTCATTTGTTTTGAATCTATAGATAGATTATCTTAATAGATATTCTGGCAACTGTGATTGTAACCTATCAATAAATATCGAATATTTATCAGCTGAAGACTATTTGAGATGGTCGATAAGTCTAGTAAAAATATGGCGACAAAATATACGTACTTATAATGTAAAGAATGCATGATTTTGTACATAGGCGATTTATTAGATTTATCGACCGACTGAATTGTATTGCAGTAGACGTTGACGGCGTGGATTTCGGCAGAAAACTATGCTGGGCGTGCTAGCGAAGTTGACTAACGAAAAGTATTGGAGATAGGCTGCAGAAAAACTGCAATTTGTAATAGTAGCAATGAGCCTCCTCAAATTGGTTATTTCATTATTTTTAAATGACGTTTATCCGTGTGGTGTCCGGATTAAGAATATAGCACCACTCCATCTCCCGTGGAAGTCGTAAAAGCCGACTAAGGGGCTCTAAATCAGAGGGATGGGCAGCAGCGTCCTCTCTGTGGACCAGTAGGTAGTAGATACGGCCGAAATTATGATACTTAAAAAATATTACGATTTCATCATCATCATCATTTCGGCCGAATGAAGTCCACTGCTGGACACAGGCCTCCCCCGATGATCACCACAACGACCGATATGGCTACCGGTGTGGGCTCATTGGGGGTTTTGCCATAATCGCCACGCTTGGCAGACGGGTTGGCGATCGCAGTTGAGCTGTTAACGTACTTGAAGGACGCTGCTGCCCATCCTCCGGCTAATCCCTTAGTCGACTTTTACGACACCCACGGGAGGAGATGGGGTGGTGGTATTCTGAGCCGCTTGATTCGAACAAAAAAAGTTTATGATCAAAATACTTGTCATGCTGAGTGAGTTGAGAGTTAGCTTCTGTCATACTCAATGACAACGACACTCAGTTTAAGAATTAAGTTCATGCAAATGCAGTCAACGAGTAGCAAAGTCTAAACTCAAAGGTGCTCAGTACATACCAATTAAAAATGTTCTTCACAAATACTTTCTCCTGGTAGAGGAGGCATGTTTAACCGGCAGTTTTCTAGTTTGTTTTAATTTCTAACTACAAATAAATGGTAATCGTGTAGGTCGTAGAACTCTCCAGAAACAATATTGACGCTTACAACAAACGTGCCAGCTTTTAAGAAAAGTTAGCAAACTAGGCATAATTTTGATTACATAATAATTGTTAATAATTTATAATAAGATTAAAGCATGAATTAACTGTATTTATTAAGTTAGTTACCGGTTAGATATTTTTACGAAAATCTTGAATATTTTAACAAATAATCACTTTCTCGAGACCATGACAATAAAGTCTTACATAGAAAAATAGGAGCAGAATGCTTTTCTTCGTTTAATTGTCTCGAGACTTTAATACGAACAAAGCCTTATTATACCTGAGATTTTCGGGAAAACACGAGATAGGAAATCGGAAAGAAGCCAAAGGGCCCACCCACGCTTGTCCAAAACTTAATTACTAACCGGCCGGAGAAGAATGCTAATTAAACTCTCTTACACGCATGCCAACATCGCCCTCGTGTTTTTCACTTATACAGTTGTGGCCATGTTAATCAGCTCAGTCAAAACGATTGTATTTGTTTAGTTTAAAGGCAGGTAAAAGTATATAAGCTTGACTTAGAAGGACAGAAATAAAAATATAACATTTTTGCACATACGATAAATAAATCTAAAGCAAAATGTATCAAATTAAAGAATAAATAATTTACTAAAAATAAATGAAGTTATTCATTATAATAAAACACTTTTAAACGGATTCTATGGCGTATATTTTAGATTTTTGTTTTCCCTGACGTTTCGAACACTTCGCAGGGTTCGTGGTCGCAATTATTATTTAGTATTCAGATATATCATATCTAATCAAAAATGGCCGTAGCAGATGTGCCAAAAAGAGTGACGTCTCTGGCGGAATGTACAATATTTATCTAATTATGATTACAGTGCTGCCGCCGAGAAAATGCGTTCCTGATATCTGTTAAACGGTCTAGTTTCTGTTATATAAAAAAGCGCTAAACTAGTAAATTTTACTGAGGGTTGACGTTACTACATTAAAATCATATTATACATGAAAATTACCTTTAACATATAAGAAACTAGACCAATTAACAGTTATCAGGAACGCATTCTCTCAGCGGCCGCACTTTAGGCAATTTATTATCTCAATCTTTTTCTGACCACACGTAGCATTTAATAAAAGAAAAGTTCTTTAAAGCAAGCGATCAATACTGTTCATCCTAATATAGGATGAATGCGATGTAACATTTTTATTGAACTAGGGTAAAAGATTACAGTTTTATTTTATGTCAAATCACAAGAGTATGCTGGCTGTTACTGCTAGATGTAGGGCTCTCCTTAACCACGCGATTGACCTTTGCTTCACACTTAGCCATTCTTTTAGTTTTGCGATGGTGGTCACTAGCGGGTGATCTGGCAACGTTACAGTAGCCTTCTCGGTGTTCATCATATCAGCCACAGGATGTCCACTGCTGAACAAAGGCCTCCCCCTTAGATTTCCACAACGAGCGGTCACATGCCGCTCTCATCCAACGACTCCCAGCGACCTTCACCAGATCGTCTGTCCACCTCGTTGGAGGTCGTCCCACGCTGCGTTTTCCGGTGCGCGGTCTCCATTCGAGAACCTTTGTGCCCCAACGGCCATCAGTTCTACGAGCAATGTGCCCTGCCCATTTTACTAATCCTTTCAGCTATGTCGACAACTTTAGTTCTTCTACGGATCTCCTCATTTCTGATTCGATCTCGTATTCTCGGTGTTCACTCTATTTTAATGGCTCATCTGTCGTCCCATTTTAATGATTCGTCCCATTTTGACTTAATGAACACCAATCGTACTTTGAAGTCATTATAATGACTTTGTTTCACGCCCAGCCATTCTTTTAGTTTTGCGATGGTGGTCCCTAGCGGGTGATCTGGCAACGTTACAGTAGCCTTCTCAGTGTTCACTCTGTTTTAATGGCTCATCTGTCGTCCCTTACTCGTATAAGATTTAATTATCGTCTATTTTGAAGTCATTATAACGATGGCACAATATAATTTATTTTATTACGTTAATATAAAAACAGTGACAGCGAGGACATGGATATGCGTTACAAATTTTTGCAGTTTTCCGATGTATACAGTTCATAATAAAATTTAAATATTTTTTGTGAAGATATTATCGGTGCTTTAACCCTAGTTTACTAGTTACGTCGAATATTATTTTGTAGTATATTATTTTTTATATAGATACGAATAATACATGTAGATACAATTATTTGATTATTTTATTTCATTTTCTTGAAAGCACGTGCTCGTATGGATTTGCTGCACCGATGTTTAAATTAGGATGTGCATAATTAATAACGCGAAAAAATCCGTACGTATTTCATTAACCTTGTAAATTGTTTCATTTTTTAATTGGGGATTCTCGCAGAATTGGGTATAACAATAATTGTGTATGAAAATTAACGATAATTCTAAACAGTCTAATCCAAACAAAATAAAGCTTTCACTATACATTGCAAACATATTTATACAAGAACAAATATTAAACACCCAAACAAAGAAGTATTCATAGAAAATAATTGACAGGTGCTTTATTGTGGCCAACTGTGTACAAAAATACTTTATGTGGGCAGTTGGTCAAGTTCATCTGTTGTGTCCCATTGACATGGTTAATTAAATTAAAATAAATATTATTATCACTCGCTCACACAACAGCTGAGTTCAAGCAATGATTTTTGAATTAAGAAAATTTAAGTAATTTGTAAACTGAAGTGGCAATGGGCGGGGCACATAGCTCGTGGAACTGCTGGCCGTTGCGGCAAGAGGGTTCTTGAATGGAGACCGCGCACCGGAAAACGCAACGTGGGACAACCTGCAATGAGGTGGACAGGCGACCTGGTGAAGGTCGCTCTAAGTCGTTGGATGATAGCGGCATGTAACTGCTCGTTGTGGAAGGAAATCTATGGGGGAGGCCTTTGTTCAGCAGTGGACGTCTTCTGGCTGATATGATGATGATGATGAAGTAATATGTGCTTTTTCTGTATACAAATTTTTTACATATCTATAAAAAAATTAAACGCCGTTATTGTTTCTGTCTGTGTTGTACCCAGTAGATCGACTTTTCAAACAATCGATAGTTTGGTAATTAACAGAGTAATCACCAAGTAGCATATTTTTGACTAACCAATTAATCGACTGCAGTGTAGGTACTCATTGTAACAAAATCTACTAACCGGTCAATAATTAACGGAACCATATTGCCTTTCTGGTCAACTGGTTTCGTAAGGGAAAATTGCGGTAATTAGCATTTTAGGCGTGCTTACAAAATAAGTTATAAGCTTATATACAATGCTAACTAGTAAAACCTCCGGCGTGTAGCCGGTTTTTGAATCGATAGAATAGTCAAGATCCCCGTCCAATTGGCATAAAATAAAACGTTTATACTTAGTTTATATACCGAGTTTCATAATAAGTTGATACAGTAGTAAATAGTGAGGCAGTAAATTATAGTTTTGAAACCTACATAATAAACAAAGTGGAATCTCTTATTCAAAAACTAACCTGAACATATGCATAAATATTAACATGTAGTCTCCAGGTATTCAGTTAACTAAAGTAACCACGTAATAAGTAATAAAAAAACTTCCTATCAAATTCTATTGCGATCTTCAAGACTCTATTGCTATCTAATTAAGTATTTATACCAAATAGGATGGTAATGCTGAAATTATTGGCATAGAATATTAATTAAATAGGGTTGAGCAACTCCCACAAAGCCTGGGACAACATCGTTAACATAAAATCTATCAATTTACCAGTTAAATAGGAGCTCTATGTTAGTGCTACTAAGTTTTAAAGGAGGCTCACGATGGTCTGGTTGTTTTCTTAACCTGAATTAACATGGTGGTTGGCCGCCCGGATGCTTCTACTTATGTGGCTGACGAGTGGCGGCCATCCATCGCTACAAGCCACGATTGTTTTTTTTCTTTTATATCAAGCTCTACGCTTTAAATACTTGGGTAAATTCGCAGTATGATTTCGTAGCGGTATAGGTATTGGTACCGCTACGAAATATACCTTTGGTTTATATCTGGTAAAAACTTCGTATTACATTCCTGGCTGCGCAGGTATTTCTCTTGCAAGTGTCTGTTATACTAATTATCATAATTTAGATTTTTAGTTCAATTTAGAGTTGTATTTTTAGACGCGTAGTGTCTTTAGCTGAAACATTTCGATGTAGATGTCGTGATGATGAATTCCTTCTAATTTTATACCTATTTCTATACCTGGGTCTAATAGGCAGAGAAGGGACCCCCAGTTGTAATCACAGTGGAGATTGCCCGGAAGATACGGCGCAGCACACGTTGGAGGAGTGCTTAGCTTGGGCAACGCAGCGCCGTGATCTCGTCACGGTGGTCGAAGGGGATGACCGCTCGCTTCCGGCCGTGGTTCAGTCCATCGTCCGAGCGAGAGCGCGTGGGATGCCGTCGCCTCTTTTTGCGAGGACGTGATTTAAGCAAAGGAGGCGGCAGAGCGGGGATTGGAGCAGACCACCACTGATCGCCGGAGAAGGGCGCTGTAAGATCTCCGGCCACCATGAGAAGCGGCCTATGGGCGTGAACTAAGGGCAGTCCGTCGCCCGAGCAGAAACAGGCCGGAGACGGCGACGCGTGTGATTTGCGGCCAGCCCGGTCGCACAGAGACAAGGCCCGTCAAACAGGCCGATACCTGCCGGGGGAGCGGTCTAGTGCTGGCAAAGCTTGCATCTCACTCCTAGCCAGAGGTAAGTGGAAGGACACCGTGGGGTTTTAGCCGGTAAGAGACCGTGGGCCCCTCCGGCCTTCCCAAGGTGGAGAAAGTCCATGAGGACTCCCCACGACAAAAAAAGAGTAAACTACAGATAAACGGCTTCATAAACCACGCGGCGGTAGGTACATCAATATATGCGCATCGATGTGTGCATGAGCGTTCACATACGGGTTCATATCCAAGAGCCAAGCGGCAGTGTCGGGTAGCCAGGCAAACCGAGCGGCTGTGTATTGGGGCAGTCGGGGCCACGGGCGACGCATTTTTCAAATTTTGATCCACATAGGTATACTTGCACGCGCCCGCGACACTGTTACTGCGATATTTTTCTTTTTTTAAATCATTATATAATAAAAAACGTTTAACTATTGCAGTGGATTCATGAATAATTTCAGGAGGAATGTAAACATCTTCTTGACATATAACACAGACAGTCACAGGTCCTAATTAAGGTACCCAAATTGTACCTAAGTAAGGTACAATTTGATCGAAATGACGTATTCCATACAAATAAATAAAATTGAAGTGTCTATTTGTAATGTCAAAATAACAGCTTTTTACTAAATGCATAAGAAAGTATATACGCTACCTACAACAAAAAAGCTGTATGTAACTTTTTTGTCTGTCTGTCTGTCTGTCTGTTTGTTCCGGGTAATCTCCGAAACGGCTGGACCGATTTTGACGGACCTTTCACTGGCAGACAGCTGATGTTATAAGGAATAACTTAGGCTACTTTTATTTACGAAGAATAATTAGGGTTCCGCATAAAAACAAAACCCTTGAAATAAATAGTATCGAAGTACTCTAAATTTATTTTAAACTAGCTGGGACCCGCGGTTTCACCCGCGTTTAATTTAAAAGAAATTTAGAGTAGGTACTTCGACATAGACACTTGATATAGAATATATATGTTGGATTTCAAGGGTTTTATTGTTTTCGCGCGGAACCCTAATTATTTTTCTAAAATCAAAGTAGGCTAAGTTATTCCTTATAACGTCAGCTATCTACCAGTGAAAGTCCCGTCAAAATCGGTCCAGCCATTTCGGAGATTACCCGGAACAAACAGACAGACAGACCGACAGACAGACAGACAAAAAAATTAAAAATTGTTTTTTTGTCATAGGTACCGTATATACTTTCATATGCATTTAGTAAAAGGCTGTTATTTTGACATTACAAACAGACACTTCAATTTTATTTATTTGTATAGATTAAACGCGGGTGAAACCGCGGTTCCCAGCTAGTTTTAAACACAATGCTTGCTTACGTACAAAATAATATTTCATTTGCAGTGTCTGTGATACTGATAACTTTTTAAGTATACGTAAATATTGAAGAGCGAGCCACGTAATAAACGGTTTATCTACCCGTTTATCTAACTAATAATAATTCTCATAAACGAATATATTTTATGATATCAACAAGAATTCTTTGAAAAAGAAAGTTCCGTGTGGTGTCCGGATTAAGAGTTATAGCGCCACTCCATTTCCTCCCGTGGATGTCGTAAGAGCGTCTAAGGGATTCTAAACCAGAGGGATTTGCAGCAGCGTCCCTTTAGTGTAAAATAGTCTTTACCGCGCTCACCAACCCGCTTGCCAAGCGTGGTGAGTACTGGCAAATTTCCCCCCAAAATAACCACGCAACCTTTGCCTTTGCCTTTGTTCAGCAGTGTACATCGTTTGGCTGATATGACCAACAAGAATAATCATCAATTAATTTACAGATACAATAATTATCCATTATATGTCTGATATCGACAGAAAGTAATAATCATCAATGATTATATTTGAATGATATATGATAATCATAAAATCGAGTCCGAGACAAAAGTGAAAATAAATCCAGTCGAGTGCGTGTCAGAAACGCATTAACTTAGGGTTCCGTAGTAGCATGAAAGTCAACCTAGTACCTAAACATTAAATAAAAATAAGATTAAATAACTGAAACCCGACTATGGAAAAGCACGAAACAAGTCTGAAGAAAATTGCACAAAACACAGGCCTGTGTTTGCAGCTGCGATGCACAAAGTATAGCTATTGATTCTCGGCCTTCGACTACGAGAAATGTATAATTTATCAGTTTAAGATTGTTTTGTGAAAAGTTCTTCAAACTTGTTTTGTGCTTTTCCATAGTCGGGTCTTAGTATTTTTATCTTATTTTTATATTAGTTATTTTGAAAATTTGTTTTCTGAAAAGCGTTTTAGCCAAATTGATTGGACTGATTAAAAAGAAATGGATTAATGCATGTAAAATTATAGGTAATCAAAGTATTTTTGAAACATCGAACACTCGTTAAGATTTTTCATTGTATACCAAACAAGATATTTTAAACTTTTTTTAGTGCTGTTATGTCCATTTTGAACGTCCATGTTGAATTTTATGTGAGCTCAAATAGCCGATAACCTGCGGATGCTATTCCGGACGCTTCCAACGACACCTCATTTGTCAAAATGCGATGAGTAGTTTAGGCGATCTGAGGGAACAGATGAATGAATGAAATGAATATAAATACATACATACCTGTCAAAATCATAACCCTCTTTTTTTCTTCACCGTAGTTAGGTAATTTTTTTGTTTTTTCTGATATATAGTTAGGTAGTACACTTAGTTTTTTATTAGGAGAGTGGAAGACCGCAGTCGGTCTTGTAGTTTCTTCATGTCTGTATATGTATGTCTGTCCGTCCGTTTTTATGTCACGAG
The DNA here is from genome assembly GCA_947459985.1 of Diloba caeruleocephala. Taxonomy (NCBI): domain Eukaryota; kingdom Metazoa; phylum Arthropoda; class Insecta; order Lepidoptera; family Noctuidae; genus Diloba; species Diloba caeruleocephala. The sequence continues at coordinate 7,120,166 of OX381617.1, read as the reverse complement.
TGTTGTTCTAAACAAGTATTTTTATTAAATATTTATTTTACGATATCTGTTTTTCTACCTGTTTTTCTATTGGTTTATTTCTATGCCGTGTGGTTCCGGCTTAGAATACCACAACCCCATCTCCTCCCGTGAGTGTCGTAAAAGGTGACTAAGGGATTAGCAGGAGGGTGGGCAGCAGCATCCTTCGAGTACATTAACAACTCAAATGCGATCGCCAATTCGTCTGCCAAACGTGGCGATTATGGCAAACCCACCAATGAGCCCACAACACATCCATATCGGTCGTTGCGGTGATCTTTGGGGGAGGCCTGTGTCCAGCAGTGGACTTCATTCGGCCGAAATTATCCATTTTTGTTCATTATCTGTTAATTAAATCATATAAATAAAAACGAAAACACATTATTATTTACACGGATATCTACATATTTTAACATAATTGTTTAGTAATCAATGATTCATATCTTATATCTTTAAATGAGCAATTCTTGTATATATATAATTGGAATCTCGGAATCGGCTCCAACGATTTTCATAAAATTTAGTATATAGGGGGTTTCGGGGGCGATAAATCGATCTAGCTAGGAATCATTTTTAGAAAATGTCATTTAATAGGCGTTTGAGTAGTCTCAACTGAAAAGTATGACTCTTCCTGACATCTATTGGCGAATAATAATACTATTTTTTGTGAGCAACTAATTGCTTTAACGACACAACAGCAGATGGCGTTGTTAAGTAACACGAAAATACCGAGCAAAGCTCGGTCATCCAGGTACTGAATATAATTACAAAACACAGGCAGCAAAACATGTAACATTTTCAATTAAAGTTATCTCCTTGTGTGGCAGCCCTACTACTAAATATAGTCGACTCTCCTTTTTTTTATTGATCCGGAGGAAATACGTCATTTACTTCCTCCTAAACTGTAAAAAAGCCGCTCCCCAGGCACATCTTGGAGGGACTGCAAAGGATTCCACGGAAGCCTCGCTGTATAATCGACTCTCCTAGGGAGCTGTCTCTCAGTAGTTTATCTCATCGTTTCGGCTGAATGAAGTCCACTGCTGGACATAGACCTCCCCCAAAGATCACCACAATGACCGATATGGGTGTGTTGTGGGCTCATTGGGGGGTTTTGCCATAATCGCCACGCTTGGCAGACGGGTTGGAGATCGCAGTTGAGTTGTTAATATACTCGAAGGACGCTGCTGCCCATCCTCCGGCTAATCCCTTAGTCGACTCTTACGACACCCACGGGAGGAGATGGGGTGGTGGTATTCTAAGCCGGCACCACACGGGCTACGGTACAGTTTATCTATTTTGTACTAAAATGGTATATAGATCTATTAAAAATTAGGCCTCAGGAGCTTTACTTATAAGCCTCCGAAAGTACCCCAAGACTTCCAAAACATGTTTATGTGGCGTGTGGCCTTCTACTACTCATTTTTAATTCACTTTCGACCCAGTTTACCTGTACATTTTAAATGTATGAGATCATTTACATATATGCCTATTTCTAGAATCCACTTTTTATACCGAAATAAAAATTAATTAAGTACTAGAAAAAGTGGCATCACAAAGCAGCAGGAGAGTCGTCGGTGATGAATTTAGCTTATTAGTCCGTTTATTCTACTTAGTTTTGAGATTAAAATTAATCATATGGTTAACTTGATAACAATTTTACCACTAATAGATTGCCGTCAATATTGAATCTACCGCGTTAACCCGATTCGTAATCTACTCTACCAAATTGGGTGTAAAATTGATCTAACGCTGATGCAATCCTAGTTTCGACATTACCAGATGCTAATATAAAACATTGTGTGTGTGATATGGCAGTGATAGTCTAGTAGTTGAAAGCTTGCCTTCCGTACAGGAGGGTTCAAGTTCAATCCCGGCAATCAACACAGACTTTTCGGATTCATGTGCGGATTAGAAGTTAATTATCATGCCGTGTGGTGCCGGCTCAGAATGCCACCACCCCATCTCCTCCTGTGGGTGTCGCAAAAGTCTACTAAGGGGTTGGCCGGAGGATGGGCAGCAGCGTCCTTCGAGTACATTACAACTCATCTGCGATCGCCAACCAGCCTGTCAAGCGTGGTGATTATGGCAAAACCCCCCAATGTGCCCACAACACGCAAATCGGTCGTTGTGGTGATCTTTGGGGGAGGCCTGTGTCCAGCAGTGAACTTCATTCAACCGAAATGATGAAAATACCTTTCGCAATAAATAAGTCAACACCAATCTCAATTAGAATTGGAAACACCTAAAGAGGTATCACGTATAAGAATGCTAGGAAAGTGTGCAAGTAACCTCTGAACGTGCTCTGCTTACCATGCGAAAGGTACAAAACCTTAGCGATTGCGATTCCTTGCACACAAACTAATTTAGATTCGCTGGAGATTCTGCGGCAGTGTTGATTCTAGGCTTAGTTGGTATAGAGTTGGCAGTTGGATAAGTGTTATAACGTAGTGAAAATTTGGGAATGCATTTTTGTTAATTTTTTAATTAATTACGTTTTTGAAAATAAAGCTACGCACTAGTTTCACTCGGGAAAATATATTGAAATGTATGACTTTAACGTAAAATAAACTAATCATTAATTCATAATTTCAGCCAAAAATGTCCACTGCTGGACAGAAGCCTCCCCCAAAATTGCCGCAACGACCGGTATGGGTTTGTGTTGTGTGCTCATTGTGAGGATTTTCCATAATCACCACGTTTGGCACACGGGTTGGCAACCGCAATTGTGTTATAAATGTTCTGGAAGGCCGTTGCTGCCCATCCTCCAGCTAATTCCATAGTCGCCTTTTACGACAGGTGATGAGATGGGGTGGTGGTATTATTAGCCGGCACCGCACGGCAGCAAAACAAACTGATAAAACACGCATAATGAACTATGCATAAAAAAGCCCATAATATTTTTTTATGTAAAATAATCTTTTTTTTTTATGATGGGCTTCTCGCAGTAATCCCAAGGGGGATATATCTGCTTAACCGGGCAAATTGGCGAAGCATTAAGTAGCCTCCAGCCTATAAAATAATCTCTGGGGGTGCTCTACTTATAGTCTCATAATTCATTGATCTTTCAATGCGATGTATGAATTAAGAATATAGAACACTCCATCTCCTCCCGTGGATGTCGTAAAAAGCGACAGAGGGACGCTAAACCAGGGGGATGGGCGTAGCGTCCCTTCTGTGAAACAGTAGCCATAATGCGCACACCAACCCGCCTACCAAGCGTAGCGAGTACTGGCAAATTTCCGCCAAAATGACGACATTTTTGTTGAAATCTGTGGAGGAGGCCTTTGTTCAGCAGTGGACGTCCTTTGGCTGATATGATGATAATCTATCTTTGGTTCGAGAATCAGTTAAAAAAAAACCAAATTGAATATTCAAATTTTAGAGGGTGCAGTTTTTCTTCCTCGTATTAAGTCTTCTATCTCTTTCGCACATACGAGTGTACTGAATGATTGATTTTGAAATTTCGGTTGTGCAAGGCGAGAGGATCATGATTTAGGGCGAAAATCTGGAGAGACCTATGTCGAAAACTACACTGTACTACGATACACTGAATCAATAAGATTTGTCACCAGTGTCAATACAATATTGGTTAGATTCTGGTCGAATCTTATAATTTTGATTCAAGCTAAACCCAGACGATTGTGGTACGACTATCATTATAAAATAGAAAAATAACTGACATAGTGTCACATACATTACTTTTTTATTTAAACATATACTCGTTCACTACAATGAACAGCCGTGTGGACTTTGCCACAGATAATCAATCAATCGGCTCGTTTGGCGCAGTGGCTAATTGCTTGACTTTCTGTGCTGCATGTCGTAGGTCCAATCCCCGCCCGGATCTTATTAGCATGACCTGACAGATAGTTGTTCGCAGTCCGGGTGTTTGTCCATGTGAAGTTTATGTCTATAAATTGTACCCACGATACAGAATGAAATCTTAATAATTAGCCCATTACTGTCCTACTGCTGGGCACGGGCCCTTTCTCACAGTGAGAAGGTTAGGCCTTAGACCACCACACTAACCTAGTGCGGGTTGGCGGACTACACACACCATTGAGAACATTTTGGAGCCCACTTAGGTGAGTAAGTTTCTTCACGATGTTTTCCTTCACCGTTAACGCAAGTGATAATCAAATTCTGAGCCGCACATGAATCCGGGAAGTCAGAGCGGACCGGGATGAAACTTAGTCCCTCCTGTATGGAAAGCAAGAGTTAACCACTAGGCTATATCTGCATCTAAAACCTAGTGTAGATAAATAGAAAATAAAATAAAACTAGTCTAGCTGGACATAGGAATTCCCAAGTTCCATTCCGTCCTCCAGTATCGTCATCGTATCGTCGGTATCTTCCTCAGGTACGTTTGCCAATACGATGTGAGAGATAGCGAAACTACAATTCGAATAAAATAATAAAACAAAAAAAAACGTATGAAATGTTCATCTCCACGTAATAATTAACTACAAAAACAATCAATGAACTGTTATTCATAACTGTTCATTCATCGTTCACATGTGAACTTTGAATTTCGAATCGCATTTAAACTTTTATCTTCGGAATACAAAATGGCTTGCCTGTTCTAAATCTTCTTCGTATTCAAGCGCAAGCAGAAGTACAAATGTGCATATTGAAGCAACATCTTGAATAATAAACTATGGTCCCCTGACCGCTTTGTGATAAGGAGACGAATCGGTGAAAACATGTACAATGACCGAGAAAAGTAAAAACACTTTCTGTATGTGTTCTTAGTAGGCCGCTTCTTTCCGGATTTTCTGACGGAACACGTCCGGAGTTACTAGTATGTTATTGAGAAATATAAATTTTAATGCGAGGCTGCCGGAAAACATGAAATCTATTGACATATTCTACACACATATTTCATTTGTGTCATTTCGTGCTCTATAAATTTTAGTTGGTTGTCGCCACCCACCTTCATTGATATTCTAATTGTTTATCCTTGTTTTAACTCAACCCGCTGTTGTGATCACACCCACATCTTTTCATATTTTACGTAGATATGACAATATGCGGTATTATTTAGGTACATTAAATAGCAAATATTTTTGTACTTCTATAATTATAGTGCTAAGAACTTATCTGTATCTAACTCTGTGGTGTTATAATTTAAAAATATCGTCACACCCAGATCGCTTAACAACAATGATTGAGATGGCAGCGAAGGTAGCGGCGCTAAAGAAAGGATCATGTAACTTACAATAGGCAGTCGCGCCTATCAAACAATGAAAATCTAAGCATGACAAGCACTGCCTAATAACATATATAATATATAAGTTCGTTGGTTTTTATAGTTTCCTCACTATGACCCTTTTTCGAGCTAAAATACACCGCGCCAGAAGCTTTAAATATGCCACTGAATCATATTAATCAAGTTGATTCAGCTCCCAAGGTTAACCCAGCAATGCCTTAAGCAGCGGCCTGAGCCCCATTAGGGGGCGCCTTTAACTGTGTTGTTTAGAATTCAAGTTGTTGCTTGGCTGGAGGCCTTTTTGGCTTTTCCAGATTATCCAATTAAGCAGCAACAACTCCCTAAGAAGCCTGCAAAATACCCACCATAAAAAAATATCGTTTTAGGTAATGACATATAGTAGATGATCAATAGCGCGACTTCTGCTACTGTCCTGCACTGCGCTGTTCCAAAGCTCACCTAGGTGTCTTTGTACTGACCCCCGGGAAGATGGTGGTGCGCAGGTGGTCACGTGCCACCGTGTGGGCGAGGCTTGGGGGGATTCTTTACAATGCTCCCCGAGAAGTGCCTGGAGGTGGAGGTGGAGAATAAGAATTTACAGTCGCCTTCCCTCCCCCCTAGAGGGGGTGACCGCTTTACAGTCATCCCTTCCGCGGTGTGCTTAAAAACGTGGCATTTGTACTGATTTAGTCACAAAAAAGGGAGCTTAATGCCGGAAAGCTGCACTACCATAAAATACTTAAGGATTATGTTTATACAAGTAAGAATGGCAAACATGATAGAGGGTATGACGGTCGCGGAATATCACTCACGGTTAACGACTTAGGCACGGGACCTACACCTTCCAACCTACATATTTTGTCATTGGTTACATTCCTTGTGTACTCAGCACGCGTATTGACAACCAGTCATCACACAGCGTACTACTCATGTCACGTAGGCATATCCACTCAAAGCTAACTAAAACTGCAATGTGATAACGGACTCAGCTGACCCAGACCCCCCCCCGACCCTTGTCCGCGCTGTCCCGAACCGAGAAAAAGAATAGTAATTTTTTTTTTTGGCCTGACATTATTATTATTAATTACTAGCAGAGACCCGCGGTTTCACGCGCTGTTTAATATAAAAGAAATCGGATATTTGATTATTTAAGCATATACCTAGGTAGGTACATTGGATTTTATTCTTTTTATTTTTCTTATATAAAAGTAGCCCTAGTTATTCCTTATAACATCAGCTATCTGCCAGTGAAAGTCCCGTCAAAATCGGTCCAGCCGTTTCGGAGATTACAAACAAACAGACAGACCGACAGACAGACAAAAACATTTTTTTTTTGTTATATGTACCGTATATACTTTCATATGCATTTAGTAAAAACCTGTTATTTAGACATTACAAACAGACACTTTGTATAGATTTACACCTAAACTTATTATCATATCGTTTTATAAATTTATTATATTCAACTGGTTTATGATTTGATATCGACACTTTTAAGAGGTTTAGACTTTCCTATGTTTGAAGTAGGAACATTGTCTGTATATAACCTGAATTTTCGAGAACATTGTACTCATAAATATTGCAACGTGATTTTAAAAGAGTAACCATGGAGTCCCGTTCTTCTCCATAGAAAATCTACATCTTGGAACGCGGCAACGAAAGTCTTGACGATTCATAAGTGCTAATAATGGTTTAAATGAATAAAAATCTTTTTATCTTATCTTTAAATAAAAGATCCTCTAAACCCCAAATAATATTGATCCTGCAGTCCCTTTGTGACGTTGTTATCCCATTAACGCCCTAAGCCGAGGTCCGTGTCCCGCTGGAGATGCCCCTAAGCGCAGTTACTCAGTATATAATTTTAAGCCTGGCTGGAGGCTCTTCAAGCTTCGCCGATTCCCCGGTTAAGCATCCATATCTCCAAGCGTGAAACCCACAGGAAAAGAAAATGGAAAGCGGACTCAGCTTCTCCCCTACAGCTCATCGGTTTTGAACATGGGCCTTTCAATAATCACTACAATGAGCGGTCATATAGCCATAATCACCATGTTTGGCAGGTGGTTTGGTGGATTGGTGTTCGCAATACAGTTGTTATTCATACAAGGGAGAATGCTGGTGCTCATCGATCTTTTAATACGAACCTTTTAACGACACCCATGGGTAGAGACGGGTAGTATATTCTTTGCTGGGACGATACGGAACAGTACTCACTCGGTGATCTCACGAGTGCGATATTATCACATTAGTGTGAGATAATCACACGGCATCGCAATATTTCATTGTGTAAATTATCGGACCATGTATCGCTTCTGGGTTCGGAAAACTTGAATGTACTTGAATTCATGTACGGTTGGCGGCGTGGCGATTGGTTTTCTGCGCTACGTGTCGCGGGTTCGATCCCGGCACGGTACAAATATTTGTTTGAACTACATATAGTCGTTTTGGGTCTGTACAGTATACGAGTACAAGTAAAAACGATACGTGCAAAAATGTTCTCAATCGCATTCCGTTTTTAAATGTGCGGATTTTAAATATTGCACTGTTCCAAGAAGTTCATGATCCAAATTTAAATCTTTGTCTTAATCGTACGGAGAAGAGTTAGTAAGATAATTTTTAAAAAAGTTACAGACATATTATTACAATAGAAATATAATTATTAACAGTCTTCAAAGACAACGCCCGTTTACGGGCATGGTATATGGCTTAGCTCAACCATATTGCAGGGAACTCAACCAACCAACATACATAAATCGAGGTTTAAAAAAAGCGTGATATCGACATCTTTTGTTATCTTAGAATTTAAGAATGACAGACATTGACAATATTTCACGTTGTACATTATGTCATGTTATGGAAAAATAATGATCTTACGTTTAAGAATAAATTTACCGATTAGAAGTCGAGTCACAAGCTTTACTTCTTCGAAATCTTGAATTGTATTCAGACAGTTATAAATCTTGTAAAATGTTTCATACGATCGGAAATTAATTCTAAACATGTTTCACAATAAACTTCGTGAGGCACTTAACATTTTCCATATTTAATAATTCTCTATTGAATTTATAAGTTAATCATTCAGAATCTTATCAAACAATTTGACAGTGAAATGTTAATTATATACTTTAAAAATTTACTAACTCACTAACTTACTTATTTGCATTCGACCTACTTATATCCGGTCATTAAGAACAGAAAAACATATAAATCACTTCACTATATCACAAATCACAACAAATTAACAGCACGGTTGGCACAGAAGATAAATGATTGGCTTACTGCTCTACGGATCGCGGGTTCGATTCCCACAGCAACAAACATTTTTATGGCTTCCAGGTAGTTATTTTATCCAGGTGGGATTTGGGTAATCTGATGTATGCTTGTAAACTGCTCTGGGATTTTAGTAACGGTTTAGTTTAGGACTGGTTAGGACATTCTTGTCGTTATATCGTCGTTTACAATCATTTGTATCAATCAATATTGTATTCTTAATTATTTTTTAAAGAGTATCCATGGAGCTTCTTTCCGGCTTTTCTTCATACGTTCAACCAATTGGGACCGTGCAACCTAAATTCTGACGTTTCATAATTGCCGGTAATCGGTTTATTTGTTATAATTATTTTTGGCTTTGCCTTCGGTGTCGAAGATGACCGCTACGGTGGTTTTAGCCGGTAAGAGTACGGCCTATACGCCTCTGTTCTTCGCCGAGGCGGAGGAAGTACATGATGAATTTCCAACGGTATGATAAAAATAAAAAAGGGCATCCTACCCTTAAAAGGAAACAATAAATAAATAATAATAATTGGTACTGAGAAAGGCTTTTTCACATTTGGAGTGTTAGCTTTTTTCACATTATCACTTATTTCATACATATATTATTCCCCTAAGTTCATCATTTCGGCCGAGTGAAGTCCACTGCTGGACACAGGCCTCCCCCAAAGATCACCACAACCACTGATATGGATGTGTTCTCGCTCATTGGGGGGTTTTGCCATAATCGCCACGCTTGGCAGGCGGGTTGGCGATCGCAGTTGAGTTGTTAATGTACTCGAAGGACGCTGCTGCCCACCCTCCGGCTAATCCCTTAGTCGACTTTTACGACACCCATGGGAGGAGATGGGGTGGTGGCATTTTTTTTCATTCAACCCCTAAGTTACTTCGTTAAAAAAAAATACGGGTTGCACTCCGGGAGTGACGACAGAAGTGAAAACTTATTTTGGCGCGTTAGACATTTTTTAGATGGGTACTAGGGTTAATGCGATCCCGACGGCGCAACGCCTAGCGTCTCGTAACGGTGTCGCGAGTCTAGAGATTTTATCTTATCTAAAAATAATCGTAGGTACCGTGCTGAAAGAAGATTTCACTTCAATAATATGAAAACTCACCACTAAATCTCAAGTTTCCGCAGTCCACTACTGGACGTACACGTAGGTATTTTCTAAGTTGCGCCATAACTACATGAATATATCCCCAACATATAATAAATACCGTCTGAAACATTAAAACTCGAAGCTAATAAATAATATAGGAATCATTCCATAAATACAAACTTTTCCAACGTCCTCTCACAGACCGGAAGCGGTTACTCCACAGCTGTCGAAATTTTACTTATTATTCGCATATCCTTTTGCGGTTTAAAACTTTTTGAACATGTTTAACTTTATTTGTTTTATTACCTAATACCCTGCATTGATATAGCTAGAGTATATGTCGTGTTCGTGTGACCAGAGTGCTGGCCTTTTCTTTGGCTAAAGATTAAGCATTGCCATTTAACGTGGCAATACTGCCAGCCATCCGGGGTCATTATCAGCTGACAGTGATGAGAAGTACTTTGACGCTTATGTTAATTTGTCACTTCTTTAAATATTTTCGATTTGTTGTTTCTTTTAAATGCTATTTGGTTTATGTAAAGATAAATAGTACTCCATCTTCTCCCGTGGATGTTGTAAAAGGCGACTAAGGGAATCTAAACCAGAGGGATGGGCAGCAGCGTCCCTTCTGTGAAACGGTAGCCATACTGCGCTCACCAACCCGCCTGCCAAGCGTGGTGAGTATTGGCAAATACCCCCCAAAATGATGACACAGTTGTGAAAATCTATGGGGGAGACCTTTGTTCAGCAGTGGGCGTATAAATGGCCGATATGAAGAAATAGTATGAATATATTTCATTAGTCTTAATCTGTACATAAATATTATTAAATATAAACCCCTGAATGTAAATTGAGGTAAATGTCGTCTCACTTTCCACAATCTCATGCTATAGATACATACCTACATTAAAATTGTTTATTCTATGTTTCTAGTTCCGTGTAGTTCCAGGGTAAGAATCTACCATCCCTCTCGAGCCATTGGTGTCGTAAAAATCAATTTAATGTTCATAAACTTAACCCAAAACATTTATTTACGTAAGTAGTAAGTGCATGATTACTGGATTTTAAATCAATACACACGTAGTGCTTTGAACTTAGTAGCCCCCTTTCAGGCCTGCAAAATTGAGGGCTTAGATATTTTTTACATGCACAAAGTTTCTTTGATATTAGCACTTATTACTTATCACAAAATCCCAAGGATTTTTCTAATATCATATTTCATAATCGTCACATCAGCCAAAGGCTATCTACTGTTGAATAAAGCCTCTCCCATAAATCGTTACTCGTACAGTCGTACTCAATACGGTTAGCAGGCGAGTTGGTGAGTGCAGAATGGCTACTGTTCCACAGAAGGTACTCTGCTGCCCATCCCTTATAACATCAAAAACCAGCGCTGTTGGCTTAAGGTTCATCCGAAGCCACAGCATTATGCTGAGCAATTACCTGTATCTCTGCGCACATGCGACGCACAACTTCGTACATGGTTATTTTATTTGTGTGTACATTATTGTACTTTGTTGTTGTTTCGTTGCACAGACTAATTTAGAGAATTAGAAATTGAGTGGATTAAGTAATCACAACCATAGATAATACATTACATCCATTGATCATTATAAACTGGAGATTCCCTTCTGTGCTACGACTTTTTTATCTATTTATGTTTAATTTATGATGTTTTTATTATGTTTACTGTAACAGTCTAGATTTAAGTGCGTGTCAATTGCGCATAGAAATAAAAACATTTTCTTTCTTTCTATACTCTTAATCCGGATACCGCACGGACGATCGGTCTATATCTGCATATATATATATCATATTTATCATAGGTATTTATTATTATGTTCTTAGCGTTTTTTTTTTTTTTTTTAAATGATTTGAATTCGTTTTAAAATGATTTTAATGTTTAGTATTCGTGAATTCCACTTGTTTTGTTTAATATAGTTTTTTAACTTTGTTTATACTTAATTTTGCCCCTTAGGAAAATATATCTTTTTTAACATTCCCTTTCTTATAATATAGACATAACTGACGCGCGACAATAACCACGAGATAGTGATCTCCTGAAACACAGGTTCAACCTAGTTCAGGCAGGCCGATAATAGCTATGTTAAGTCGAGCTGACTTATATTTTCATGCATGTACCGATAAATTATATTTTAGTTATAAACTTTAATTAAGCATTAATTAAATAATCTTGTAAGATATTTTTTTGTTTGTGAACACTTATGTCAATAATTTTTTGTAAAAGTTGATTAATAAATTATTTATTTATTTTTATTTAATTTATGTACTTGTTTAATTCATTAGAATATTTTTAATCGGTAAAAGCTATTTTGACCTATTTTAATATTTAAGTTAGTTGTGTTATTTGTTATATTAACATTTATTTATTGATATCAACAGGATGGGCTGCTGCCCATACCGTTGAACGAAGCTGCATGTTCCGCAGTACGCTCCCGTGTGCTAATACCAACATACTGTAATCACCATCTGCCTGTCAAGCGTGGTGGTTATGCTCAGATCCCTTATGCCGCTCATTGTAGTAATAATTAAGAGGCCCAGCAGCAGACGTTTACCGGCTGATGTGTGGTGTGTATTTCCAAAAGACTATTCTTACATGAAGGCGCATCGCCAACATACTTTTCTCGTATAACCATGAATTAAATGTCGGTTATAGAAACAAGTTATAACGGAACAAATTTCGCTAATGCCTATAAATAACCTGTCTTAAGTCACACCTGTAGTATGTGGCTCAAATAAATAATTAAAACATGTTTTTGGGTTCCATATATCATTACTGATGTATTAAATATGAACCAAATGGTGTCAATCAAGGCAAGTGTAACTTGGCCTGGCACACATCGTTATAAAAATGGAACGCTTTTCTTATTGACTGTTGATACATTTAAATAGTCCGTGCGGTATTCAGATTAAGAATATAACACCACTCCATCTCCTACCACGGATGTTGTAAAAGGCAACTAAGGGACTCTAATCCAGAGGGATGGGCAGCGCGTCCTTTCTGTGGAATAGAAGCATTAGTACACTCACGAGCCCGCCTGCCAAGCGTGGTGGGTACTGGCAAATTTCCCCCTAAATACTATTGTATGTACAAATACTACTACTACATACTACTATGTAAAATGGACAAATACTATGCTTCAGGGCAGGATTATCCAAGCCAATCTACTGGGAGACAAGATAGCTGTAAAAGCGACGAAGGGCTGCCCACAAGGAGGGGTTTTATCCCCAATACTATGGAGCCTTGTGGTAGACTCTCTTTTGGTGGAACTAAATATAGGACCATTCCATACAGTAGGGTATGCTGACGACATAGTCATACAAGTAAATGGCAAGTTCCCGAACACTGTGTCGGACCTGCTACAGGAGGCTTTGGACAAAGTAGAGGGATGGTGTGATGGGAGCAACCTATCCATAAATCCAAGCAAATCTGTTTTAGTGCCGTTCACAAATAAAGCAGACCTGAGTGGACTCAAGGAATTAAAAATGTACGGCACTAAAATCGAATGGGCCACGGAGGTAAAGTATCTAGGTGTAACACTGGATAAGAAACTAACGTGGCGTACTCACGTTGAAAATGCAACTAAAAAGGCCCTAAGAGTGTTCAATATGTGCCGTTCAGCCTATGGCAAGACGTGGGGACTCAAACCCAGGGTCATATACTGGATATACGCAATGATGGTGAGGCCAATACTAACATATGGCAGCGCAGTATGGTGGACGAGAACTTTGTTACAAACCTGCAAAGACACCTTAAGGAAGGTACAAAGGGTAGCCTGCATGGGCATCACTGGAGCCTTTAAAACCACGCCCACTATGGCACTCGAGTGGATGTTGAACATTAAACCACTTCATATTCACATACAAACAGAGGCAAGAAAATCTCATTATAGACTTGCAAGGGCAGGCGCGTGGAATCGATACAAGCCCTGCACAAAACACACATCATTGGATCCTGTGAAAGAACTGGATGACTTAATGGACATGACATGTGATGCTGACAATCCAGTCTATATGTTCAATAGGAGATACAGCGTACATATACCCACAAGGGAAGAGTGGCAGAGAGGACTCAAGCCCATAAATGACACTGCTCATCTCATTTGGTATACTGATGGATCTAAAATGAAATCAGGTACGGGAGCAGGAATTTGGTCAAATGACTGCAATATCAGTCAATCCATGGGGCAATATACATCGGTTTTCCAGTCGGAGTCCTATGCTATAATTGTCAGCATTAAAGAAATGCTAAGGAGGAATGTGAAGGAAAAAACCGTATACATACTCAGTGACAGTCAAGCAGCTCTAAAGGCATTAATCTCCTTTAAAGTAAACTCGAAACTAGTCAAGGAAGGTGTTATCTTACTAAACAAACTAGGAAAACACAATAACGTAAAGCTTATCTGGGTACCTGGACACGAAGGTGTTGAAGGTAACGAGAAAGCGGATCAACTAGCTAGGGCAGGCTCGAGTAAGCAGTTCATTGGCCCTGAGCCTTTCGTAGGAATACCCCAGGGTACCTACCAACTGGCATTACATGCATTTGCTGATAAGGAACATGTCAGAGAATGGAGGCAAGCGAGAGGCCTAAACCATTCCAAAACTTTCTGCAGCACAAGACTAAACGGGTGTAAGAGACTATTAAATCTTACCAAAACCCATTTAAGGCACTATATAGGTGCAATGACAGGCCACTTCGGCACCAAGGAGCACCTCCATAGAATGAAGCTCAGCACAACGGATACATGCAGATTCTGTATGGACAATCAAGAGTCTATGCAGCACATTTTGTGCAGCTGTGACGCTCTGGGAAGACGTAGGGCAAAACATCTAGGAGTGGCTTATCCATTGCCTGATGATTTTGCACGGCTCCAGGCAGGTATGATTGCGAAGTACCTACAGGGACTTCTGGATTTGCCAGCGGAGGAGTAGTGCAGGGCTTTGGGCAGCACAATGGATCCAATAGGGTCGAAGTGCGTTCGGCTAATGCTGAGCCCGTGGGAGCCAACAATAGAATAGAATAGAATTGTGCAAAATATATAAGGGAGGCCTTTGTTCTGCAGTTCATTACCTGATCTGATGATGATAAGACTTCAAAAGGTTCCATGTTATAATTTTATTCGACCCAATCCGCTTAGGTGTCGCATTTCTTTAAATTGAGTAATGGTCAAAAAAGCTAGTGAGCCTGAGAGTGCAGTGCGGAAATCGTGTTCCTTAGACACAATGATTTATTCATTCGTTTTATGTATGAAGCCAAATATCTAATTCCATATTTTACTCTTGTGAAATGTCTAAAAGTTATTAACGAGAGTTCTATTTAGTTGTAACTACTGATAATTAATTAACTTGATAAGACAATGAGTTCAAAGATCGAATACACGTAATTACTACTTTAATGCTCATTATCATAGTATATGAAATGGCATTAAGTACATATTTAGTGAGAACAAGAAGATATGCACCTAATAAAACCGACTATTAATATTTAAATATTAGTATTATAATATACAATCTAATTAGAAATCTTTTAATTTGACTCGCAGTAGAAGTGATTAATTTGTAAGAGAATGAGATAAATACACTATAGAGATGGTAAACAGCGAGAGAGAGAGGAAAGAAAGATAGTCGAATAGCACAAATAAGTTCTATTCCAGTAGGTCTTTTACTACAAAAAATAGGAATTGATATTTTAGAGCCTTTCCGAATGTTAGTGAGTGGTAATAAATATCTAAGCGTTTTGGTGGAATCGAAATATGTGGTTTGTAAAGCACTGCCTCGAGCAACTGCAGAAAGAGTTAGTCGATTCTTAATTGAAGATATCTTTTGTCGTTTTGGTGGTATGAAGGATATAACTTCTGATCGAGGTTCTATCTTCACTTCTTGTTTAGTTAGAGATACGGTTTCATATTTTGGAGCGAAGTCCATTTTTACAACCGCGTTTCATCCGGCAACTAATGGATTGGTTGAAAGATTTAACAAAATCAACTTATGTCTCTGCTGAGCAAGGCAATTGGTGCACTTATCTTTAGTTTGATCCATATTTAATGCGAGCAAGCAATCTAGTACTAAACTGTCACCTCATATGCTATTATATGCTAGATAAACTTTATTGCAAACTAATATGGCGGTTAATGAAGATAAACATAATCATATGATTGATTGTATACAGAGGTTTGAATTTAAGAACAGGTTCGTTGATCAGGCCTTGAAAAACAAAATAATGGCCCAAATCAAACAAAAGCGCTATTATGATAAAAAAGTAAAAGTGAAGATGTGTACGCCTAATCAGTATTATAGAAGTTTAAAATTAGCCAGGCTATATAGGGTCTTACTTATCAATATTCAAACATTCGACTAGCGAAAGATTTACTTACTCTGTACTATTTGATAAAATAAAGGTTGATGTTATGTTTATTTATTTTGCTAAAACGCATCATTGCTACCTATAGATTAACCTCCTAAAATATTTTCCATTATTAAAGTAAGACCCTATATAAGGGACCTTACCAGATAGCGAGGAAGATCTCTAATGTGAATTATGTCGTTAGAAAATTAAATAATCATAAGTATATGGATATACCTATTCCGTGTAGTGTCCGGATTAAGAATATGTGCTATATATTCTCCACTCACTCACTCCGTCTCCCTCCCGTGGATGTCGTAAAAGGCGACTAAGGGAATCTAAATCAGAGGCATGGGCAGCAGCGGGGATTCTGTGGAACGGTAGCCATACTGCGCTCATCAACCCACCTGCCAATCGTAGTTAGTATTGGCAAATACCCCCCAAAATGTTGACACAGTTGTGAAAATCTATGGGGGAGGCCTTTGTTCAGCAGTGGACGTATAAATGGCCGATATGATATGGATATAGTTCATATAAATAGATTAAAAGCTTTCATTTCATGTCATTACTTTTGTTTGGATATTAAAAGTTCAAGTTGACTAATACCATTATTTTTGCTAACCACGGCTGGGAAGAGATATACTCGTATTATAATTGTTTGCGCAAGCCATTGAGAAAAATAGTTTTTTTAATTAGGGCATGTATGCGTGTATATACCCTATTTACTTAAAATTGTATAGGAATTTAGATTTAGATATTTTTATTAGTTCTGTTTTTTATTTTCTTGTTTTTTTTAAAAAAACGTTGCCCCACACTAGTATTTCTCCTGTGTCGTGGGTTATTTCACAGCAATTTAATAGAAATATAGCAATCCAGCTTATTGAATGAGATAGGCTGTTGTTAATAGACTAAGTTTGCCAAAAGACATAGTCTGGCAAATATCTGAATCTGATATTATTGGCTATGTTGACAATGGGAAGTCTTTAATTAAATTGAAATGGGATACAGTGAATATAAAATTATATTTATAATTGAAACATTAATACATTAAAATAAATAATTTAATGCGATTATCAATATTGAATACTCAGTCTTTCAATTCCTTATCTGTTGGGATTATTGTATTTATAAACTTACTTTTAAGAATTATTTAAACAGGGTGAATGCATAGAGGTATGCATGTATCAATAGCTTGCATTATCATGTTCTAAATATAAGAATATGAAAGTTTGCAGTTTATGCATAAATGAATATCTTATAATATAAAGTCATTATAATTAGGCAATTTAGTTAAAAGCTTCTAGTAGTTCTAGTAGTTCTAGGATCTACTTTCTACTTAGTAGAATGCTTTATAGATTTACAGGTACAATCAAGTTAAGAAATATGGTATGATTGAGATTAAATTGAAATTTATTAATTAATTATTTACAATTTATTTATTGAACTCTGATTTTAGAATCGTACCTACGCCAAATGAATATCATATTGTAAACTATCCCATTGAAAGGGACATTCTCACCTATTAATTATGTTGTTCACCTATGAGGTAAAATCTTTTAATTATTTAGTATTAGGTAGTCAGAATATTTTCAATAAGTACGAATAAATTGGTTCACGAACCAAATTCATTCGTCTAGGGACGGAGCTCATGTAATATGGTTGTTCCTCCTTGATGTGAAGTACTGACCGCTATAAAGAGAAATAACATCATTTCGGCCGAATGAAGTCCACTGCTGGACACAGGCCTCCCCCAAAGATCACCACAATGACCCATATGGGTGTTGTTGTGTGCTCATTGGGGGGTCTTGCCATTATCGCCACGCTTGGCAGACGGGTTGGCGATCGCAGTTAATTTGTTAATGTACTCGAAGGACGCTGCTGCCCATCCTCCGGTTAATCCCTTAGTCGACTTTTACGACACCCACGGGATGAAATGGGGTGGTGGTATTCTGAGCCAGCACCACACGGCATAGGCAAGAGAAATATAGCTTTTGAAATTTATAAACTGAAAGTTGTTCTGACAACTGTGAATTCGGAATAAATGTCGGGACACTGATGTAAATTTTTTAAGTCAAATGACCAAATATGTACAAATTATAACCGTAGGAATAAACATAAACTGTTGCCACCGACCATTAATCTAGAAATAATGAAAAGTAGCCCGGATTATAGAATCATTACTATTTATAACAAGCTCCCCGAACACTTAAAAAATGAAGAAAAGGATCAAATATTCAATAAAAAATTAAAAACACTGTTGATTAATAAATGTTACTATACAGTAGAACAATTTAAATTGGATAAATAAATTCATAACACAGTCCTAAACACAATTTTAAACATTTAATAAAAGAAAGGTAATTGAATTTCTGACATTCCATTTACAATTTTATTGATAACAAGCGACATTATTAATACAAAACAGCTGACATAGTAATACTAATACGTGTCCTATTTAATGTCATTTCAACACACTGACTGTAAATCCATTACATTAAGTCTATAATTAAATCCTCTTTCCTTAATGTGAAATCTTATATTGTATAATGACTCAATGGCTATTCAAATGTTATGTTGCAGTGCCCTTACAGGGTTTATGTACTCCAGTTTTATTGGATAGTTATAATGACTGAAATGAATTGTGATGTGCATGATGGCAAATAAACAATAAATAAAAAATAAAAAATAAAAATAATTCTGTCCTGGTGAATGATACAAAAAAGACGTAATATTCAATTCAAGAAAATAAATTGTATTATTTGGATACCGGACCTCGCTGCTGCCTAAAGCTGCGCACCCCGACAGTACCACCCCAGTGCCAGATATTCACCGCTAAGCAGTAGTGTTTAAACTTTAGTACATTACTGTGCTCCGTTTAGAAGGGCACTGTAGCTAGTGAAATTACTGGGCATTAGATACTAAATAACTTCACGTCTCGAGGTGAGGAGCGCAGTTTGATGCCTCGCAGGACTAGTCCTGGGTAGCATTCTAATTCTTATGGGCAGGCATTTCGCTTACCACCAGGCTAATGCCTTGCTCGTATCGTTACAAAGTTGAATAATAATAAAAAATACAGACTTTTTTTTAACATTTTACTTTTTTTTACATTTTACTTTTTTTTAATGTGGGGGACATTAGGATTTCTCCTGTGTCGTGGGTGCGTTTACAGACATGAATTCCATACACAATACACCCAGACTCGGAACAACTACCTGCAGATCATACAAATATTTATTCCGTGCGGGAATCGAACCCACGACCCGGAGCGCAGCAGCCGACTGTATCAGCCACTGTACCAACCGTGCCGTCAAATTTTATGGTAGTTTACTATTTATTGCGATGTTTTAGAAACCAATTTGTATCTAGATTTTGGTCTAGAAATGTGTTGCTGCCTGCAGCGCTGTTAATTAGAATATTAATTGGTGTTCAACTAGTTTTGAATTAGTATTATTAATGTGGTCGTGATCTATGGAAATTCTGAAACAGACACTCTACACATTATTTTTCTGGCAGTTGACATCTTTTCTGAGTTTATTTTAGTGTTTAATACCGTATGGATTCAAAACGGAATACTTTTCACCGCCGCCGCTGCATCGCTTATTATTTATCTGACATGATTTTGTGGTATTCTCCATTATCTCTACCAAAACTCAGTTTTATACTTATTAGAACGATATCATAACAACATGAATTGACCGCTACCTAATACAGGCCTTGCACGTAAACGAATATAAGGCTAGGCATCCAATGAAATATTACTCTCATCATTCAACTTTACAGCTAGCTTTGTGATCGTCGACGTGATATTTTTAGTATACTAACAGGCAACCGCGCGCCGCTCAACTTTATACATATTTTTTGTAATTGTATATATAGCAGTTATAGAGCATCTATTGTAGCACGGGAAACTGTTTTGTGCAAGGTGTCTTTTTGTAAAGAATGGCTTACACACCAGCCAAAGGGTAGTCAATATTATAATAGAGATAAACAAAGAATGACAATTATGTTATTATTATTACTTAAGAATTCGAAGTAAAAACACAATTAAAAATAATACGAGAAAGAAAAATACTAGTACGACTCATCTCCATGAAGAAATGGCGCTGATTTTCTGCCTCGTCCTAAATTGGTGAAGGGTGAATGGTGGTTATGTGAATAAATATAGTGTCTCCTACAGTAAATATACGAGAATCAAATATATATATATATATATATAAATGATAAGTGACTCCTAAAATTATGATAAATACTAAAATTACAGGAAGGGAATGATAACATATTTTAAAAGTATGTTAATTGACTCGCAGATAGTCATTATGCAAGGAATAACATCGCGCACCCATATTGATTATTGATTATTATTGTTCGTATGATGTAACGGAAAAACTATAGTAAACCTGAGATCGACGGCTTTTCTTGTCGCAAAGATATCCTACCTTCTAAATTCCCTTAATGCATTCAGATTTTCTTCCGCGAGATTTAAATTCACTTAGGATATAATTGTTTCTAATACACAGTTACCCAGCTAGCCAGACTGCTTCAAAACAACATACAAGTCAAGATTTTATAATTATTAATATCAAATTTAAAATAAATAATTATGCTTTTATACACATTAAAACTAAATATATATACACTATTTATGATTACACTAAACATAAAAAATAACTATGTATATAATAAGTATAGAAAAGTATAACATGTACGTAGGCATCAAAGTATACGTCCTCATCGCTGTCAGCCGGTAATGTTCCCAGAAGACTGGCAGCATTGCCACGTTGAATGGCAATGCTTATTCTTTGGCCAAAGAAAAGGCCAGCCCTCTGATCACGCGATTATGTAGTAAATTCATTTGGTCCATTTTAGAAACTAAGGTTCTTTGAAGTAACAAAGTCGATTGACAATACTTATTAGTTAAATGCACACTATTTATACTTAAGGTTCGGAAACAAATATTTAATTAAAATAGTAAAGTAGTTAAATGAAGGTAGATACATAATAGTGTGCGCATAGCACAGTGCACAATTCGGAGGATCTTTTAAAATCCCGACCAATGTCTGAGAGGGTGACCGCTTTACAGTCACACTCTCAGAGATGTGCCTATAGGCGTGCGTGGCAGTGGGCGGCTTTAGTGTGATCATACGAGGACCTGGAGCCCGCCGGAAGTGCCGAAGATGACCGCCCCAATGGTTTTAGTCGGTAGGAGTCCAGCCCCTCCGTCCTTCCCCGGGGCGGAGGAACTTTATACAGAATTACCATTGGGCCCACAAAAAAAAAAGGTACATCGATGGTATCATCAGCTAATTATCATATCAGGCATTTATACGTCCACTGACAAACAAAGGTTCCCCCCCCCAGGTTTCAACAATTGTGTCGTAATTTTTGGGGGTATTTACAAATACTCACCATGCTTGGCAGGCGGGTTGATGAGCGCAGTTTGGCTACTGTTCTACAGAAGGGAAGCTGCTGCCCATCCCCCTGTTTTAGAGTCCTTTAGTCGCTTTTTACGACATCCACGGGGGGGGATGGAGTAGTGCTATTTTCTTAATCCGAACACCACACGGATTATCTCATTACCTATCTCTTATGACTACGTTACAAATTCATTACATAATTACTTACCATATACGCTCCGTATGTTTAGTCGGTAGCAATAACATCAACGGTCTTTACGTGCATTTTTAGGAAATCTATTTACTATAATTAATTAGTACTTCCTTCTTTCCTTTTTCCTTAAAAAGAAAGAGAGCCATTTGCCCTGCAGTGGGAAAACATGGGCTAACATGATAATAAGAACAAATAATAGGTACTTAACAACCATTAGAAAGAGTTTAAGAACTTTTTCTTCTTTTATAAACATATTTTTTTTCTCCCACTGTCTGATATGTCTAAAAATTTAGAAAAATACGGAGTATAATCGTGCCAAAGGAAATTAGGAGGAGCCTAAATGAATTCAAAATATATAAA
Organism: Diloba caeruleocephala; assembly: GCA_947459985.1. NCBI lineage: Eukaryota > Metazoa > Arthropoda > Insecta > Lepidoptera > Noctuidae > Diloba > Diloba caeruleocephala. Next base: position 7,098,241 of record OX381617.1, on the reverse strand, counting down.
TTTTTATTAATTTCCCCATACAATTTTTTCGACAAGTTATATAAAGTGAGTAAAAACGTTCTTGAAGTACTGAAATGGCTTTAAGTTGATCAATACACATTACCTACATCTAACCAAATCTATGCATAAGTAATATAACATTTACAAAGTTGATTCCTAAGTCTATGAAGATCGAATTTCAGCCCACTGGGCCGGCCTGTTTCTGTTCGGGTGACAAATTGCCCGCAACTTGTGGAGGCCGGAGATCATTTAGCGCTTTACGCTGGCGCTGGAGATTGACGGCCTGCGATTTCATACTACAACAGTTTACGTTTACCCTGTTTGGAATATATAAGTTTACGAACATACATACATACCTAATCTATGTATGTATGTTCTATGATCAGACAATGGACATCATTTAATACTATTGATATCTCATTGATATTCCTAAAGGACGGCCCATTACCTTAAACACCAAAATTCTGATCACACCATTAACGACGCGGCTTAGAAATAACGAGACGGGACCATTAAATATTTATAACAAAACAATAAATGAGTCACACCGATAATGGTATGCTGCCAGCATTCCCATTACCAACGTCCCATACAAAAATGATAACAATTCCCTTTTGTTAGTTCGATACCAACACTCGCTACACTAATACGTTTAAAGTAAATGTTGTGTTTGTGATAGTCAGCATTCGAATAAATAGTTATAATAATACGATAAAGAAATACAAGAGTACCTACGATAGTTGAATAACCCGATAATTAATCGAAAACGTTAAACTAATATTGGTCTTCCCGTTGGTTTTAAATTTGGAAGCTATGGCGAAAGTATTTTATTTAGTGATGTGCTTGCTTCTGCTAAATGTGATTACAGCAAAATATGTCGATAAAAGAAAATGCCCAGAAGTGAGAGCAGCGCCGCATTTCGATTTGCTACGGGTATGTTTTCTTACAAAATATTTGAGATAGGTGAAGGAGGTTCACCCTGTCGCTTCACAAGCAACCAACTTATTCATATATATAGAAAATATCGCCCCAAGCGATTATATGGTATAGGATTTAATTATGAGAGTTTAAAGGAGATCTCACGTTGGACAAACAGCTTTCACAGATCTACAGCTTCTGCTAAATGACGGCTTTCCTTCCAAAAATTTGAATCGTAGGATTCTGATTAAATATGATGATGCCTATAAAGCCAGTTTTTAATCATCGAAACATAAATATTCATATTTCCATACATATTATCGACGTTTTTATGTATTAATTTGATTAATTGCGACATCGATTTTTATAAAGTCCATATATACCTATATAAATGTATTGTAGGTCATAATTGGTAAAATACGTTGGATCAATATGACTATAGTTAATGACTGGATCTTGCTGGTAATAAGAAGATCTCAGAAGGTTCTAGCACTTACCAATTCCTTTTTTTTTTGTTGGGCTGCTACTTTCCCTTCTGGGAAGTGTGGTTGCTTAACCGGTCGTTTCTGGCGAAGCCAAAAGAGGCCTCCAGCCAGAGCTTACCAATTCCTATGCGTCGAGCGAGTTATTAACGAAAAACAAATAAGCGTTTTAATTTTTTTTACTGAAACGTGACCCTTTCCAAAAACTCGATTGAATATACACAAAATATATTTCGTAAACTTTCCTTAATAAAGGCGGATAATTAGGACGTTAGGGTGAAGAACAAGAAAACTTGCGTGTTGTTATAAAAGTGTCTATTTTTCTTATTATCAATTACCGATGTTAAATCATCATTATCGTCATCATATAAGCCAGACGACTACCAACCACTACTGAACAAAGGCCACCCCATAGATTTCCACAATTGTGTCAACATTTTAGAAGGGCAATTTGTCAATACTCACCATGAATGCCAGGACCCGCCTTTCATGGTGAATATTAGCGAATTGCCAATAAGCGCAGTATTGATGCTGTTCCACAGAATCCCCGCTGCAGCCCGTTCCTCTGGCTTAGAGTCCCTTAGTCACCTTTTATGACGTCCACGGGAGGAGATGGAGCGGTGCTGTAATCATAATCCGGAATGTTCAAAACCACACGGAATGAATTGTAATAATTGGAAAGTTAAATAAAATGCAAGACCATAATTTTCATGACTAATTTGATGCTGTGCTTTAAAATACTTTGTAATGTAATAAAACACTGCATAAACTTAAATCTGAAAGTTGCCATTTACTTTATTGTCCTGCTCCAAGAAATTCGAACGTAATAATTAAATGGGTTAATTTTAAAGTTAATTTCCGTGAAAATTTGAGTGAAAACCGGATCAAACAAAACCTCCGAATGTACTTTCGTTTTTACGTCATGGCGACATGCTTTATGTTATGCTTTATGTTTACAATGTTTTGAAAATAAAATCAAATAGTTAGTTGGTTGTTGATTCTACGGTGCTTTTCAACTGCTGAAGCTTACCTGTCAATTCCACAGATCTCCACCGATCTCTCTTACTTTTTATTTATTTATTCTAGTTTCATATAAAGTCTTGTTTTTTGATGTTATCTTTACTGTTTTATTATATTTCCTATTAAAAGGTAATAAGTACGATGTCGTCTGATGGTCTGGTATCTTAAGTTTTAAGCAACTGGGTCCTTGAGAGAATATGCGTCCTTGTGTCAAGATAGTAGTACCTTAAACACCAACGGTGTTAAAAGTATGAATATCTACTATTGGCTACTATTGGGGTATTGGCTCTGACAAAGATTCGCCAACCAAAAAATAACCCGACACTATACCGAAGATATCCCGAGATTAGGAACCCAGCCTTGAAACAGCACAAAAATAACAAGATGGTGACGGAATTAGGACAGAGCTTCTGAAAGCGGCTGAAACACTGGTACATAAAGCCCTTTAGAAGCTATTCAATTGTCGGCTTTTACGATGGCACTTCACCGGAAGCATGGAAGAACCGAGGTGGTGCTCTTTTTCAAAAATGAGGGTAACGCCCAGTTGAAGAATTATAGACCAATCTCGCTCCTGAGCCATATAAATAAGCTGTTTTCAAGGGTCATCACGAATCGTCTCGAGTGCAAGTTTGATGACTTCCAGCCTCCGGAACACCTGTTTCTGAAAAGGTTTTCGTACCATAGACTACATACATATGCTGCAGCAAATAATACAGAAGACTGATGAGTATAATCTGTCAGTATGCTTAACGTTTGTGGACTATGAGAAAGTCTTCGATTCGATCTTGACCTGCGTAGTACTTTTTTATTGGTATTCAGTGGAAATTCTACATGGAACTTCCTTCGCCCCGGGGAAGGGCGAAGGGGTATGTCGGACTCCTACCGGCTAAACCCACTGGAGCAGTCATCTTCGTCACCGAAGGGGGGCCCCAGGTCCTCGTAAGATCACACTAGAGCCGCCCATTGGTGCCACGCCTTTAGGCACATCTCGGAGAGCTGTAAAACGGTCACCACCTCTAGCGGAGGGAAAGCGACTGTAAAAAGGCCGCCCCCCAGGCACCTCTCGGGGAGGATTGTAAAGGATCCCCCCAAGTCTCGCTGTGCGCTGTGCTGTGCACACGCTGGCACGTGACCACGTGCGCGCCACCGTCTTTCCGGGGGACAATCTCTGCAGCGGTGACAAATTGACTATCGGTACATATACTTCGATGTACCGATAGAAGCGATTACAGTGCTTATACAGAAATTGGCATTTCTGTGGCATGGTGTCCGTCGGTCCGACTATATGAACAGAGCACGGGTGCAATTCCATTGCAGAGAGATGTGAGACAAGAAGACGTCATTCCCCGAAACTGTTCACTGTTCACTGCAATGGAGGATGCCTTCTAAGGTACTAGAGTGGAAAGAATTCGGCATTAACATCAATGGCGAGTATATAACTCATATTCGATTTGCCGATGACATCGTAGTCATGACGGAACCGCTGCAAGAACTGCAAGATCTCAACAGAGTTTACAATCCGATGATCATGATGAACATGGGCAAGACGAAAGTCATGTCAAACGCCCATATCGTGCTCATTCGAATATCCGTTGGTAACTCTTTTCTCGAAGTTGTTGACGAGTATGTGTACCTTACAAACCGTCCAGTTAGATAAGCCCAACTTCGAGAAAGAGGTCAATCGTCAAATCTGACTCGATTTAGCAGCTATCGGGAAACTTCGCAACGTCTATTCGTCAATAACACCTCAGTGTCTCAAGACAAAAGTCTTAACTGGGTAAAGTCTGTTACCAGATGTGTGTTACCAGTGATGACGTATGGCACAGAGACGTGATCGCTCACAATGGGCCTCATAAGAAAGTTCAAGGTCACTCAGCAAGCTATGGAGATAACTTTGCTTGGTAATATATGAAATCTGATAAGAAATGAGGAAGATTTGCGAGTACACACTAGAAAAGGCAGCGTGGGACGACCACCAATGAGATGGGTAGATAACCTGGTACAGGTCACTTGGAGTCGTTGGATGGGGCGGCATGCACCCTCTCGCTATCGAAATCTTCGAGGGGGGCCTTTATTTTGCAGTGGACGTCCTTTCGATGATATGATGAAGCAACTGGCCCGGTTTTTATGACATCCGTATCATTTTTATTGAGTGGTCACAGTATGCATCCTTGTACTACCCCTCGACATGTCCCAACTTCTTGAATAGGCATTTTTATATTAAACTCGCAACGTGTTTCATTGTGCGTGATTTTCTGGTTCTGGAAGGATGCTTTATAATCCGCACGCCTCGACCATAAGGTCGAAAATCCAACAAACGTCTTATAAATCCTTTATAAAAAGCACAGTCAAACGCTTTTGCTACACGATAAAACGTTATAAAGATGTCTGTACCTCTCTAGTCTTCAGAAAATGAACGGTAATCCCGTATAAAGCTTGAGTATCAAACACTTGACGAACTGAATGCGGCAAAGGTGTGAATATAAATAAAGTTCAATAAATAAATCAGACTAGAATCGATATCCTTGTGGTGTCCTGATTAAGAATATTTAATCCAGACACATTTTACCGGACATTTTGCGACATCCACGAAAGAGTGGATGAATGGAATACCACTCCATCTTCTCTTGTGGATGTCGTAAAATGTGACTAAGGGCCTCTAAAGCATAGGGATTAGCAGCAGCGTCCTTTCTGTGGAACAGTAGCCACACCACGCTCACCAACCCGCCTGCCAGGTGTGGAGAGTACTGGCAAATTCCCTCCAAAATGATGACACAATTATGAAAATCTATGAGTGAAGCTTTTGTTCAGTAGCGGACGTCCTTTGGCTGATCTGATGAAGATAATATTGTAACCCTGTACATCTAAGAAGCGCGTATAAATGATATTTGGACCAGGTTATACTGATTGTGGTTACAAGCTGTCAGAGTGAGATCACGATATAAACCTAACTATATGCATTCGAATCGTTGTTAGATACCCAAGAAAGTGGGAATAACCTGGTTCATGGTTTGAAAAAAAATATGAGTTTATCATCGATTTGTTGGTTGCTTCATATTGCGTGAGACAACGAATAATGCAACCTGGTCGAAACCTCAAAAGGCAACTGTCTAATTCGAGCTACTTAACGTTTAACTTTTTATTAATATTACCAACGCCACATTCAGCTATAAATTCCGAAGCATAATTGTTTTAATTGTCTGCCTTGCTTGTCTAGTGTTTTTCACTGAGTATTTAACAAACATACCTAAACATAAAATAATATTGCTTCCGTACTGATACAGAGTGTTGTGCTCGCCATGCCCTACGCATGTGAGCGTAGGTGCCGGACGCTGGCCGATAAACAAATGCCGTTAATTTACTCAATAGGCACTAAACTTGAACTGCTATTAAATAATTGTTATAATATTGATCTGTTGTTATTACCAAATATTATCCTACAACATAAATTAAATAAAGTGTTCGTCCTCCCTGAATGAATATTTATCGTATCGTATGTATTTCTATTGGCAAATAGTGCGCAATAATTACTTAATAATAAGATTTACAGCAATGTAAGTATTTCATTATTTCATATTAATGAATGTGCACTTTAAAAATAATTGTGGTAAAACTACACCCAAATATTTGCCAGAGAACTCATTAGTATACTAAATTGGGTTGTCACCGTTATTTTAATTCTGGGGTGCGATTCCTTAAGCTCAAACATCCATACATCCTTGAATAAAGAGGTGCAATTCCTTAAGCTTAAACATCCATACATCCTTGAATACAGGGGTGCAATTCCTTAAACTCAAACATCTATACATCCTTGAATACAGAATCGAAATAACGGTGTAAAATCAATTCGGTATTTGCTAAGACATGATTGAAGCTATTCAAGGACACGTTACAGAAAGTAAGAGGATCCTTGACCTTGAGGATCAGTCTTAGCGAATACCAAATTGGGTTATCACCGTTATATTAATTCTGTATTTAAGGTTGTATGGATGTTCGTGCTTAGAGTACACCCCTGAATCTAAATACGGGTGTAAAACCAATTCGGCATTTGCTAAGACATGTTTGAAGCTATTCAAGGACACGTTGGATAAGGTAAGCCCTGAGGACCAGTCTGAGCGAATACCAAATTGAGTTATCACTGTTATTTCAATTCTGTATTCAAGGATGTATGGAAGTTTGAGCTTAAAGAATTTCACCCCCGGTTTCAAGAATGTATGGATGTTGGAGCGTAGGGAATTGTACTGCAGCTTTCATCTAACCAGATACAACTTGATAAAAGTATTTTACACGGATCCACTGCCATCGGACCTCCACAACCTTGTTACCACGGTATACAGATATCCTTAGGTTTAGACCAGTTATCAGAATATATTCGCGTAAAGTATATCTTACAAGATAGTCGAAACCGACAGCTTAATGTGCTAACCGAGGCACGGATTGATAGGTATTATGACATTTCACTCTAGTGTGATCTTACGAGGTACTGAAGCCCCCCTTCGGTCCCAAAGATGACCGCTCCAGTGGTTTTAGCCGGTAGGAGACCGGCCGGCATACCCCTTCGCCCTTCCCCGGGCCGAAGAAAGTTCCATGTAGAATTTCCAGTGGACACCAATAAAATAAAATAAAGTATTATGATATTTACGGCGCGGTGGCTGAAACAGTCGGCTGGTGCGCTCTGGGTCGCGGGTTCGATTCCCGCACGGAATAAATATTTGTATGATCTGCAGGTAGTTGTTCCGGGTCTGGGTATAGTGTATGTAGAGTTTATATCTGTAAACGCACCTACGACACAGGAGAAATCCTAGTGTGGGGCAAAGTTTGAATTAAGAAAAATAAAAAGTTTTGCAACCTCTTCGCGAGATAAGGATTTATCTGGTAATACGCGTCATTCATTGCTCGTAGAACTGATGGCCGTTGGGGCAAAAAGGTTCTCGAATGGAGACCGCGCACCGGAAAACGCAGCGTGGTACGACCTCCAACGAGGTGGACAGACGGCCTGGTGAGGGTCGCTGGGAGTCGTTGGATGAGAGCGGCATGTGACCGTTCGTTGTGGAGATCTAAGGGGGAGGCCTTAGTTCAGCAGTGGACGTCCTGTGGCTGATATGATGATGATGATATGATGACGCGTCATACATGCCCATTAAAATTGTAATTCTACCCACGAGCCAGGACTGGTCCTGCATAGTATCATACTGCGCTCATCACTTCGAAGCATTAATTATATAGTCTCTTATACCCAGTAATTTCACATTGTAACGACATTTATTTATTTATACTTTTATGCACAATGATGGTCCACAAGGCGGACTTAATGCCATATGGCATTCTCTACCAGCCAACCTTTGGGTTTGAAAAAGAAATGCATTGAAAAATGGTACAAAAAAAAAGATATAATACAAAAATTTAATAATAAGATACACATACATAAAAATCTACATACTATGGATGTGGTAAAATATATAGGTTTAAAATATACTACATACAATACATACTATTTATCATGTCCATAATTGTCAGTTAGGATTCCAGCGAATTCAAATAGGATTCCCGAACTTTGCGTTTAAAAGAAAATTGACTCGGTGCTTTCTTTATATCAAGGGGACATCACAGTAATGTTTAAAGTTCAAACACTAATGCTTGGTGGCGAATATTATGACACTGTGGTCGTATTTATCTAGCCGAATGAATCACAATTGATCGATAACAAAATAAAATTAATTCATATATCTATACAAATAATTAAAATTGAAGTGTCTGTTTGTAATGTCAAAATAACAGCTTTTTACTAAATGCATATGAAATTATATACGTTACATATGACAAATAAACAATTTAATTTTTTTTGTCTGTCTGTCTGTCTGTTTGTTCCGGGTAATCTCCGAAACGGCTGGTCGGATTTTGATGGGACTTTCACTCGCAGATAGCTGATGTTATAAGGAATAACTTAGGCTACTTTTATTTTAGAAAAATAATTAGGGTTCCGTGCAAAAAAACCCCTTTGAAATCCAACATATATATTCTATGTCAAGTGTATATGTTGAAGTACTCTAAATTTCTTTTAAATTAAACATAGGTTAAGCCGCGGGTCCCACTTAGTAGACGTAAAGATGGCACCGTCAATTTGAAAATATTTTCATATAACAAAGATACTTCAAATCAGAGTTTCAACTCGAGTAGATTCACATACACACATTTCCTTGACATCATAAATAGATTATATTATGACCACTGGTAAGGAGAATGATTGTTACCTGTTTAAGATCTGTCAGATATAACAGCAAGTGCTTCTAACTTGACATCTCTATGGGAACATTAGCATATGAATACAATGATACTTTGAAAGCAAATATTTGATGACTCAATGATGCTTAGTATACAATTTCACTTTCTATTTGTGAAGGATAATGTTTTCTAATGAATTCATAACGTATTTTACATAATAGGTTTGTTTGAGATTAAATGTCAGATCTTGATGCAGCTTTCTCGTCGGTTGCATTGAAATGAGTGGGTTTGGATACTTCATTGAGTTTAAAGACTAAAGGATATGGCTGTTTTGTAATTTCCTAATTGAATTAACATTTATTCTCCTGAATACTGCTCTAAAGCTAGCAAAAGTTTTCAAAACAAAACAATAGAGAAAGCGTCAACAAATCGTAAAACAAATTTCGTGCAAGGAATATTAATTCGAAATATATTAGGTATACTAAACTATTAAAGGCACCACACTCCCTTAAGTCCAGTTACAGATCACATGTGTGAGTAGTCAGCGATTCTAGGATAGACTACATCGATAGACTGTTCTATGCATTATGATATCATGTTTCATTGCTCCACTCATTAAGGCAAAGAAGACTTATTTTGAGAATTATATATAGAGTATGTCTGGTGAGTAGACATCAGAAGCCATATTTAGATAATGTAGGGATCTTGTAGTGTATCGTCTCGAGATATGGTTAAGATTTACTATTCTATAAGCATAACCTGATCAGAAATAACCTTATTTATCGTAGTAGTTGCCTTTGCGCCTACAAAAAAAAAAACATCGAATTGTATTGTGCCCCATAACGAAATGGCCCTAGAGGAATTTTATTAGCATTGGACACACTAACATGATATTAGGTTGCGTATTATATTTATAAATATATTATCCTTGTAACAAATACTTTTCCTTTAACTAAAACTCCTATACAAACGCATTAGTTTATTATTTTCCTCATATCATACGCCTAACTCTATACTAACAGCAAAATTACGCAAGCCCGTTTTAGAAATACACTACGGTAAGGCGTTAAATTAAGCTATCATCATTTCATATCAAACAGACGCTTAATCCTACATAAATAAAACTCAATTTCTTTTACAGATGCTAGGTGACTGGTACGTAGTGGAATATTATGCAAGTGCTGAAGAGGCTCTTTCGTATAGCTGTATGAAAGCAGTTTTCACCGAAGACGATCACGTTCCGACAGCAGGTTCATATGAAATAGAATTTATGTTTAAAAAAATATTTCACCGGTCATAATATATCGTGTATAGTGGTCAGAAACTTATCCCACTCCGTAATAAAATTTTGTACTAACGTCGCTTCGGTACAACGATCGTTTTAAAATGACAGCTGACAGCAACTGACTGACAACAGAGCTTACATCATAGCACAGAGATATTACTGATGATAGCGACAGTAGTGACGCTGCCACCGGGGTTTGATTACATATCTTGCAGATGGTTCAACTATGGCAACCACAGCCTAAAAAATCAGAATTAATATTTTATTCTTTTTAGATTCACCTGCAGTTTTGCGCTTTACCTATACCTAATAATATATTAATATCGCATTGTACACAAAGAGGTTCTAGGTTCAATGGCCTTTTAAAAAACGTCCAGTTTTATTTCTAATACCCAGATAAAGGCGGGATACGATAAAGATAAACTTATCGCTTTACTGAAAAGCGATAAGTTTTTCTCTACATTAGAAAGACAGAAAAACAGTTAATTTTTGCGGCGAACATCGACGCATAAGTACAGATTGAAAGATTAAAAATCCACATTTGGCATAACGAACTAAATGGCTAAAATCGAAACTACAATATGATAACCAAACGCTTAAAAACGAACACTACATGAAACCAAACGCGTATACGCGCTGGCAACACTGTTACTATATTTTGATCAAATGGCCAAAAGACTTAGTGTCCAGGCCAAATATAATAACAATATTACAATGATCTATTAAACTGTTAGACACGACGCCCACTCTATGTGCTAGGGAAATAATTGCGTGTAATTTTCTGTACGCACGATGCATGTGGAAGCAATTTTTGCCTATTAAGTATCTTACCAACGCACATGTCGGTATAAGTGTATTTCCCGTCATCCGGACAAAGTCTAAGCGTTGAGGAATTCCCCCCCAATGGTCCAATTACGACGATTAAATATAGCATAAAATATTATTTAAAATATTGTTAACAATTTCAGATGGTTCCCTAGAATTTACTCCGGGGGTGACGATGAACTTCACATATCGTTTCGCTGACGATCCACTTGGTGAGAACCTACTTGGCAATATTACATGGCGAGTGGATTTGAACGAGCCGGCTCATTGGACACACGCTGAGAAAACATGTGAGACTACTATTCCTGTTTTATTACATTACATAATCAGCTTATTACTTTCCCACTACTGGGTTCGAACTTTTTCTCACGATTAGAAGGTTAGGCCTTAGTCCACCACCAAATATATTGGAAGAAAGGAGATATGCCATGTAGATCCAAATGTATGCGAGCCTAGAAATCCATTTTCCCACTACCATTCTTCATAAAAGCACACTAATGCACGCAGTTACAAGTTCTCATCCAATGAACTGAATAAACACAACATTATAATTGGCTTCTCATACTAAACACACACCCACGACTTTGTAGGTAGCCAATCATACCGAGCGTACAGACCGCAAACGACAGCCGAACCACGCAACGCATAAGTTTATTGGGAGTACCATTCGCTGTTCTATTCACTGCGTTTGTTGTTCACCGATTGCTAGTTAAAAGTGGTACATAAGAAGCATTGTATTTAGTACAAAATGTCGTTCTGCTCCATCAATCCAAATGTAACATAATAAAGAAAACAATCATTTTTAATTTACTCTTGTTATAGACATATACAAGAAAATTCCTTCACTTGCATATTGTATATGATTCCTGCCTTGATAAAGTTATTATTTTCACTTCGGTTTTTGCATGTTATCCCCGAACAACACGACAATTTAACAATGTTTCACTTACGCGATCGAATTTCAACTAATGTTATAAAACGGCCATTTACTCCGGATGGCCCGGATTGTGCATGTAGCGGTGGCGCGGTTACGCTCCCGTACCACTTCTCCTTATTTCCTATATCTGTGTCCACCACGCTGGCCCAGTGCCGGTTGGCGGACTACACACACCTTTGAGAACATTTTGGAGTTTAGTTGTGCAGGTTTCCTCACGATGCTTTCCTTCACAGTTAATGCAAGTGATAATCAAATCCTGATCCCCACACGAATACCGAAACTCATATGTGCGACTGATCTCCACAGTTGCGTCATCATTTTGGGGGCAATTTGCCAATGCTCACTACGCTTGGCAGGCGGGTTGGTAAGCGCAGTATGGCTACTGTTCCATAGAAGGGACGCTGCTGCCCTTGCCTCTGTTTCAGAGTCCCTTAGTCGCATTTAACGACATCTATATGGAGTGGTGCTATATTCTTAATCCGGGAAACACACGGATTGAATGTCACATGACATGTCCGTCGTAATTAATTACATTTCTGGATAAGCGTTCATAAGATAATTACAGAGTAGGTAATAATAGCCCCGAACGAAAACTATTTTTTTTTAATTTATTTACATTTTCACACATACATTACAGGATACCTACCTACCTACCTACCTAGGATACCTACCATTACAGGAACATCCTAATACGATAGTGTAGTTACTAACTTAAATAACAATGAAATAAAATAGGAAACGATCAACAGTTACGTAAAATAAAATATAGTAATAACCTTATGTACCATGTTACAAATAACATAATGTATGTAATGTTACTCTTGCAAACTCGCTCAGTAAACATAAGAATAAATCTAATTTATTAGCAACTTAATTAAGTGTGTGCATTATTCGCGTGAGAGGGGTATTGTCCAACAATTTAGTTCTGCCATTATTACGAACGGACATGACAGATTCCTCTGTCCAACATGACAGAACCAATCTAAGCCTCCATCGAAAATCTTACATTTATAACACATTATTCCGGAGTATTATTATGTACTAGCATTGCCACACGGTTTCAACCGCCGTTAATTTGAAAGAAATCGCATTATTTATAAATAAATATTACATAATTATCTAGCATATATATATATACAATTTCATGAGTATCAATTTTTTCGCAAAACGCTAATTCTTTTTCTAAAATAAAATAAAAAGACAGACAAAATACAGTTATTATTATGTCATAAGTACTGTATATTATTTTATATGCATTTAGTAAAAAGCTGTTATTTTATCATTACAAACAGACACACATTTTATTTATTAGTATAGTATTGTATAGATGTGCTACGTTAAGCGAACTACCGTTCGACTATCCCCGAGGGGCGGGATTTAGCTGTATCCTTATAAAGGATTTTGGTATTCACCCCTTTGATATAATTCCTCATTTGCCCCTAAAGACACGACACACATTAATCTTATCCGGAGCCCACGTGACAACAATTAATTAAGATAAGTCCGACATTTCTCCTATCCTTATCTCAAATACTTATATGAGGAGATATAATTAAAGCTGATAACTGCATCGACCTAGTAGAGGTCGTACTGAACAAAGCGAATCATTGCACAGCGATCCGATGCAATCAATCATCTATGCTCATCTAATCTCATTTATGCCTCCAACCTGAAGAAGGCGACGACGTATGACTTACAAGCTAAAACTATTACGTTGACTAACAACACGTGGCGTGGTACTGGGTTTGTACGTGCTTCAGAGTCCCCACTTTGAGCAAAGCCCAAGACGCCTTGCATATCAGCCCATTAAACATCGGCCAATGACCGCGACAATGAACGGTCATACCCACATTGACATAATCACCACAGTTGGCAGGTGGATTGGTGATCGCAGTATGTTGTTGGACACACGAGAGGATGCGTTCATTCTCTTGATAGCAACCCTTAGTCGCATTTTACGACATCCATGGAGAGGTGTGATTACAATGCACAATACATTTTTCATTACTGTTAGCCCATATCCGCTACACAAACGCCCAGCGATTTCCGGAAATGTTGGTTTAGAAATGACAGAGGTAGCCAAGCTGCCTAAGGCTAATCTACTTAATTAAGACATGCTGTCCTTTTGGGATTGACTTGATTGTAAGGGTTTCCAACTAAACCGATAACTAAAACAATAATTAAACTGACTTTAGCATTATTTATTAATAGCCGTTATCCGTCCGCATCGCTGGGCGTAAATTAAAACACATTTAGCGTTGTTTTTTTAATAAACATAAAAAGTTCGATATCCTTTTCCGTGACATAATCTATCTCTAAGCCAATCCTTTCAGCCATTCAGGTGTTATGGAGTCTTAAGAACATTAAACATACAAACATTTACGTTTATACTAACTCATAATAAAAGTTACAAGAGAGGTTACAGGAAAGTTTGTGTTTTCATTTATTCAGTCAAATTAACAAAATTAAGAATACAGCTTGATAACACCAACCTTAAATAGTCTTCGCTGTTACAGTCTGAAGATCGATATTACTTTTCAACGCTTTCTAGTAGGTAAAAGCTGGCTCACTTTTACACAGATTAAAATTGTTTTGTCTTTACACGATCGACCTCTCTGTTTCCAGCCGTGCAGCAGTGTTGATCACCCCTGGTCGAGAACACGTAATTGAGATAATTGTAACCATTTATCATTTCCTTTTGGCGCCTGAATTTCAGCGGAGTAAAGATACATATCCACTGACTTTTTGTTGTAGATAATGATTAATATTTTTCTTCCAGACGACGGGATATACAACACGTATGTTCTTGACACTGAATACATAACCTGGGCCTTGTTACTCCATTGCGCGGAGCAGACAGAGGGTGCCAGGTACTTGAGTGCCTTCGTCCTCTCACGGACAACAACGCTGCCCAAGAACGTAATGGCTTACTTACGAGACAAGCTGCCGAGGTAAGGGGATAAAGGAAGCTGGTGTTTCACTCAGTATGGTTACCTACCCATAACTATGTTTAAGTTTCGTAGAAACGGGAATATATTACCGTACAATGTAGTACATTACTCGTGTCTGTTGTTAACAAGACGAAAAGTAACTCACGAGCCTTTGAAATATGCAGCATTAAGTTTTCTTATACTCGAAATTCATTAAAAAGTTGGAAGCGTAAAAAGAGATAATAAGAAATAGTTATTCAAATATAGGCTTCTACATAAATCTGTTATTAAGAACGTGACCGCTGAAATGTGCAATCCATATGTTTATTTCGTTTTCTTCCGCGGTTATGCATGTGTAACTAAGACCTTAAGCCTCATGTTCTAAGCAAAAGTAATGTCAGCAAGACGACAGTCACCGCAAGCAACAATCGTTAACGAGCATGAAGCAAAGATCAGCCATCCTCTCCCTCGCCATATTAGAGGGAAGGAGGTGACCCTAAATAACTCTGATCGTATCCCGTCTACTTCGCAAAGCTTTTAACCCATCCAATATTTTATTTACCTTCGCCTTGAAGTTTACTACGGGCTTCGCGAGCTCTACTTGAGGTCTAGTGGGACTCTTTATGTACTCTCAATCCCGAGCTATAACATACACTATACTTGGGTTCGAGACCTTTTTTGACAATTTTCATTGTTGTCGACATGCCTCCTGCTTATGTAAGATTTTACTGCAAGATTGGCAGGTGTACCTTGGGTATTTGTGTTAAAAAGAAATTTGTACAACATGTATGGGTTAATTTACTAACCGGCCGCGCGGCCCATGACGTACAAGATTTCAAGTTGGTTAGTTATGACTAGGCATTTAATTTGTCCTACACCCAAATCCAATATAATTCCGTATATACAATGGAAAAGCCGACCGTGTAGCTGTTGTCGAAGTTGTCCGTGTGGTTCCGGCTAAGAATAGCATCACAAATAGCATCTTCCCGTGGGTGTCGTAAAAGGCGACTATAGGATTAGCAGGAGGATAAGCAGCAGCGTCCTTCGAGTACATTAACATTCAACTGCGATCTCCAACCTTTGAACCCCCTTCGTACATTACATAAACCCAGACGAATCGTTCTGGCGATATTTAGGGGTGACGATGTCCAGCAGTGGACGTTTTATCGGCAAAAATGATGATCATGTCAGCCAAAGGACGTCCACTGCTGCAAAGAGGCCTCCCCCATAGATTTCCACCGCTGTGTAAATGTATTTTGGGGGGAATTTTCCAGTACTCACCATGCTTCGCAGGCGGGTTGGTAAGAGCAGTGTGATTACTGTTTTACAGAAGGGACGCTACTGCCCAGTTTAGTTTAGAGTCCCTTAGTCGTCTTTTACGACATCCACAGTAGAAGCTAAATTAGTGCTATATTCTTAATCCGGACATCACACGGAATAATGAAATGATGATGATGAATGGAAAAGAAAAGGGTAATTGTACGGTAATAGATAACGCTTTAAGACCTCGTACAGAAATACACACATAACCTACCCATAAATAAAATATAGACATGAGATAGCAATAACCTTGTTCGATTCACGCGTAATTTTATGAATTCTCCCTTATGGAAAATCCCGGTGTACCAATGTGGGATACAAACGTCACAGATTACACTACAAAATGAAAGATTACCAATTCTAAACGTTAGATCTTACTTTCATTAAAACGTATTCCCACGTCCAGCCTTACAGTCACATGGTAATCCAAGGCCCTACAGTTAACGGTATTCAAAATATATTAAGCCAAAAAGATATTAAGAAAGGTTGGTCTTAAAAATAACAAAAATCATATGAAGAAAAAACCAATCTGCTTTTCTTTCTTTGTCGTTTTAGTATTTCCTTATTTGGTTTGCAATCTAAAGTCTCAGCAGTATATGTATTCCCTATATGTATAACAAATGTAGACTTAAACAAAAACTATTTGATTTTCCATTGCTGGAAATACTGTTAAAGATATAGAACATAAGAAGGGCAGAATAAATGAATCGCAAAAAAAGGAACGCAAAAGAAACTAGAACGGGTATTTTATAAGATTTACATTCATTTAAGGCCGAAATTAATAATCTATCTAATCCAAAATCTTTGGATTTCGGATTACGGATATGTCTGTTTTTAGAGTTAAATGTCATCGTAACACAACAACAGATGAATTTCAAAATCTTAAATGTGAAGATTTTGGATTAGATTAATTATTCATTAATTTCGGCAGTTAGAAATATTCAACAGAAGTTTACAAAAATTTTTACGTTTAATTTATATATATAATCAATTAAATTTAAATCAATTAAACCCTAACTAATCATTCATTGAATAAATAAGATCATTTTGTTTGTATAATATACATATACTTATATATATATTACCCATAATTTTATTGAAGCCGTTTGATTAATATTCGCCCCTAAAATGACGACACACGGCCTGTGACCAGTCGTTGTGGAAACAAATGGGAGAGGCCTTTATTTAGCATTGGATGTTCTTTGGGTGATTTAGGATTAAATAAATAAATGATGATGAGGGCCTGCAAGGGCTCGCCTGGCTCGCGACCGGTTGCTACTGGAGCCCAGTGCTAAGCATCTTGCCGTGTTTCGTCGGTGCTAGGGGTTGCTAGTGTCTTTGGAGGTTAGAAAGTTAGCAGTTGCAATATCCTAGGCTAGTCTTAGCCTCCGTCAGCGAACTTCGTCAGGGCAACGCATCTTAGAGGATAGCGCACCAAAGCTCGGTTTTTCCGTTGGCCCGCGGCAGGAAGTTAGGAGCCCATGTAGCGCGCTAGCTACAAGTAGCGGCTGCCCCGCCACCTCGTGGAAAATCCCGAAATGTACCACCGTGCCAGTCGGCAACTAGAAAGGAAGACATGGTGGACATCTTCAGGGACGGGCGTCCTTGTCTGCAGATAAATTTAAAATCGTTGAATTTAGCTCGGGAGAGCTGTTAAGCTAATTGGATTCGCCTCACTAACTCTTGAAATTCCTACATACCTCATGAAAATAAATAAAAAGAAATACGTACAAATACGTAGTGGCACTTTACTTCCTTTATATCAACCCTTACGACTACCATAGGGGAAGAGGGGTAGTATATTTCATTGCCGGGCGCATCGCTATATATATTATAATATTCTTTTCAGATACGACGTTGACGTAAACTACGTGTTCCCGATCCCACACAAAGACTGTTCGACTAAACCAGCCAGATTTGACTACACGCCAATCTTGGTGGAAGTTGGCAGCAAAGTGCCGAGAAAACCAGGCATCAGCTATAATGTAGCTTCCGGTTACTGAATACTGCTTACGAGACAGCCTAAGTTAACTAATGAGACATCCTAAGTCTGAATAATAAGTACTAGCCGTAGCTGGGTTGCTGCGAGTTAAGCAAACGTCATCACCACTTAGCCTTAGACTCATAAATAAGTACTGAAATAATTTAAGAGCTTTTAAAAAAAAAAAAAAAATATTAACATACCATCAAAGCTGCTTTGATTCACAATGTATTGTGAAATTGTACATAATAAATTACATGGTATATTAAAATGAAGTACGGTTTAGTGATGAAACAATAAAGTCTTTGTTTATATAGTGGGTATTTTTATTACAACACCTGTTTTAATATTTAATTATTCCATTCCCTATTATATTAGTATATTTATATTTGTACGAGCAAAGATTTTTATTTCGATGAACATTTTCCTTCACTTTACCTTCCCCGAAGTAAGTAAGTAAGAGGCAGGGGTGTATTGTTTAAGTTGCTACTTGCTTGTCTCCTACATAGTATAAATGAAAAAATATCGCGACGTTCTCGAAAGGCAATCCTAATTAATCCTCATAGGCTTCATTCAGGCTTGTGTCGGCTATGTTGACAGAGCACGAAAACTGGAATGCACTGGTCTCCTTCTGTGAGAGCGTCATGCTTCAGAAGGAGACTGTAGAGCGGGATCGGGAGAGGGCCGTTTCCGCTCGAAGAAGAAGGAGACGGCGCCGGGGTAACAACCGCCCTGGCGCCTAATTCCGATACGCCTGAAAACCCCTGCCGTTGCTATAAGGTGGGGGACCTCTGGGTTCGCGGGTGCGTAGATTGGGGAATCTGCGTGCCCACACCAAGCGACCCAAGAGAAGACGGTAGCACGCATGTGGTCACGCGCTACCGAGGGACGCTTTGGGGGATCCTTTACAATCCCCCTGGGGGGGTGACCGCTTTACAGTCACCCTCTCCGAGATGTGCCAATAGGCGTGGCACCAGTGGGTGGCTCTAGTGTGATCATACGAGGACCTGGAGCCTCCCTTAGGTGCCGAAGATGACCGCTCCAGTGGTTTTAGCCGGTAGGAGTCCGGCATACCCCTTCGTCCTTCCCCGGGGCGAAGGAAGTTCATGATGAATTTCCACTGGGCACCAATAAAAAAATAAAATAAAAAAAATG
This sequence comes from Diloba caeruleocephala, assembly GCA_947459985.1. Taxonomy (NCBI): domain Eukaryota; kingdom Metazoa; phylum Arthropoda; class Insecta; order Lepidoptera; family Noctuidae; genus Diloba; species Diloba caeruleocephala. Next base: position 7,079,166 of record OX381617.1, on the reverse strand, counting down.
CTTCATTCAGGCTTAAGGCTTGATTGAATTATACGTTTTACAAAAGAGAGAGTAGAGTCTTAAATCTAGAGTACTAGAGGGCTACTATAATTTTACGAGTCGTGTAAATTAACCACTTTAGTAATAAATAGTCATGTGCTCTACTCAAGACCAGAGAAGATGTGGGAATAAATTTGGATGAAACGTCGACTCAGCTCAACCTTTCACAGTCCACTGCTGGACATAGGCCTCTCTCATGCTGCGCCACAACACCCGCATCCAATCAGTCCCATACGTCGACTAGTCAAATAAAGTTTAGTTCGTCGAACCTTAAAACACTGAAAACTTGCTAATGTTGTATAGATGAAAATTTGTATGCTTTGGGTTAACGGATTGAAGGGAAATATGGCAGAGAGGTTGATAATGTCATTGAATAGGACATAAGATACGCTTTATTGCATTATCAAGTTCTCTAAGAGTTTAAATTAGATAACTTGCGGACGAAATCGCGGGCTAAATCTAGTAAATATTGAAAAAATGGTCCAATAACTAAAAGGTATAAAAATTTATAGTTTCACAGCTCAGTGATTATTGTAAATTCAATGTTGAGAATGCCTTCAAAGAACTGATAGAGCATGCACATTGTTCCAAGGCATCATTAATATGCAACAGAGGAGCCGTCCATACACACAGGACAATAAACGGGCACAGTCATGTTATGACATTCAAACTTGACCGTGTCTAATAGAGCTGATAATAACCAAGCAAAATTAAAACAGTCGTTTAAGCGGACCGCCATTGTTAAAACGTTAAATAAGAATCTTCACAATATAAAGGCGAAGTTTCATTCAAGCATGAATTAAAGAAAAACTGGAACTAGTAATAATGATATGGCAATAATAACTGTCGGACTGTCCGTGTGGTGTCCGGATTAAGAATATAGCACCACTCCATCTCCTCCCGCGGATGTCGTAAAAGGCGACTAAGGGAATCTAAACCAGAGGGATGGGCAGCAGCGTCCCTTCTGTGAAACAGTAGCCATACTGCGCTCACCAACCCGCCTGCCAATGCCTATGGCCTATGCAGGGCACTTCTCCAGCACGTGCTGTGCAGTATCCTGATTGCTATTATATTGTGCCGTGACCTCGCGTCCTATCCTGTGCAGATACGTGAATACCTGCGTCAGGCGGTACGTACGCGGTACGCCAGGAGAGTCGCCGCCTCGTAGGATCTCACTCTGCGCTGCAGACCGTGTATTTTGGCTTTGCAATGCTACGTCTAGGCGCTCTGCGCCTGCGACCTCCTGTCCGATATGGACGGGTCCTGACTCCACATCAACATCGTCATTTTTTATTTTATTATACAACAATCCCACGAATCCTACATGTATGGCCAGTGCCCCTGTACCCGGGTAAACGTATCTTCTACCAGGGGTCCGCTGGTACCCTGGACTTTCATGCTGAAACTGAACTTCCTATTAGCCATGCATAATATACTCGAAGGACGCTGCTGCCCATCCTCCGGCTAATCCCTTAGTCGACTTTTACGACACCCACGGGAGGAAATGGGGTGGTGGTATTCTGAGCCGGCACCACACGACACCCATCTAGTCGACCCTAAATCACCTTAACAACTCCCACAAGAAAGACGCAAACCAACCTCTTTGCTAAAGACTGAAACAGAAATGAGGAGGTCCATAGAAGAACTAAAGTTGGGTACATATCTGAAAGGATATATATAGTAAGCTGAAGTGGCAATGAGTAGAGCACATTACTCGTAGAACCGATGGCCGTTGGGGTAAATGGGTTCTCGAGTGGAGACTATGCACCGGAAAACGCAGCGTGGGACGATCTTCAACAAGAGGGACAGATGACCTTTTAACGGTCGCTGCGAGGCGTTAAATGCTGACGGCATGTAACCAGCCGTTGTAAAAATCTATGAGGAGGCCTTTGTTCAGCCGTGGACATCCTTTGGTTGATATGGTGATGATCATCATGACCCGTTTGTCATACATACTTTAATGATTTGTGATCGTAGTATATGCTTCAAAGTACACGGATGAACTTCACTGTTCAAAAAGATTGCTATTCTATAATGTTTGTTTTATATAACCTAAACACGAAACGTTCAAGTCTTATTGCATCAAAATGGCCGGGCACTTCCCGTAAATATAATGCGGACAATATTACCCCTGGGTGTAGTGAAAGAAGACTTAACGTAAGTTTTTTTATCCAAAGTATGGCTACGCTAAACACAAAAAACTGCCGACACTAATCCGCCAAACAGTGGTGCGCCAATCAAATTGCCCCCAACCTACCATTAAAGATAAAAGATAAAAATATTTGTTATTCATGTATGCTTCAGACACTTACAAATACTCAGATATTAGTAGCTCTGTTCCAAGATGTAGATTTCCTTTGGAGAAGAACGGGCAAAAAACTCAGTTGTAAAGGTCATAGGCTTACCAGAGGAAATTTCTGAGCTGAAATTATAAATCATGTAATGCAAGAGTCACGTTCATGACTATGCCTAGAAACTTCCAGTAACCAAATGTTTTGAAGCTTAACAAAGGTATGAAACCTTTGTTAAGTTTGCCGATTAACAATGACACTAACCTCGATCCTCGGCCCTGAATAAGTATTTCTCGTCCTTAACGCATATCCACTGAAAATAATGTATATATTCTTTGGCAATGTATATTAGTAATTCAGGCGTCTTGCGCAAAGCCTTCGTTATAAGTATGAAAGGAACTGTGCGCACGTTTTTTCATGATAACATTACAAACATGGGTGAGGTGCGAGCGTGTGTATATTTTTTTGTGATTTCACTGTGTTTTCAAATATCTATTGCAAAGGTTAGTATAGATCTTCTGTCTATTGAATATAGCGTTGATTCCTTAATATATAATATGATTATTTAACTAAATTATAATTAAAATTTTGAGGCATTTTCATACATTTGCAATAAAAAATGTTTTTATCTTTTATCTTTATCTTTGTGCTCTGATTCATCAAAGTCTAAGACCTACATAACAGATTTTACAATCGTCGTTGAGAAGTAATTTTCTTGGAAAGACTATTCTTAACATTTTTATAATCATTACATTTTGTAAAATCTATTAAATACCTCTTAATGGACTTCTTGCTGGATCAAAGCATTATGTATTTCCCAAACCAAAAGCGTTGCGTTTACTGCTGAACAAAGGTCTCCCTTACAGAGTTCCACATTATTTGTACGGTCATTAAGGAGAAAATTTGCCAGTACTCACCATGCTTAGAAGGCGGGTTAGTAAACGCAGAATGGCTGCCATGTTGCAAAAGGGACGCTGCTGCCCATCCCTCTGATTAAATGTTCCTTAGTCGCCTTTTACGACATCCGCGGGAGGCGATGTAGTGGTACTATATTCTTAATGCGAACGCCACACGGTTTTTAAATTTCCCCAACATGCATAAATCTAAATTCATAAAATTGAATCAATACCTAAGTTTTCTTTTAAAGACTTACTTAACTATCTGAATTGTTCAAGAATAGCCTTCCCGCAAAATTTACTGATATGTACTAATCTTCTACTTTATTCAATCCCAAAAAACCTTTAATTAAAACAGAACTTTACAAACATTTTAATATTCACTAACCATTTAAGCCCTTCTTCTTCGGGAACGCGATTTTGTGCGACTTATTTTGTGAACCTGACGATGACTCAACGACTACCAGCTCAGAAGACCTTATCGATGACTGGTGTAACTACTGCTTTCCAAATCGGCCCAGAACTACAACTACTCTGGTACCACCCGGCTTCAACCCCGGAATCATGCAAAGCCCGCCATTCAACGTCATGATACGTAAGTAAATGTTTCATTTGTACGAACCAGTTTTCATCGTCTTACCTTTTTTTGAGTACTTATAATGTGGGTGGCTTCCAGTCTGCCACAGAATATCAGTTTTTTTAATACAACATTGAGATTAAGACGATCAAGTCCGGTGGAAAGCTTCAACTCTGCGCGTAACAATTGTAATGCTAACGGGGACTAATCCTGCGTGGCACCACACTGCGCTCGTCACCTGGAGACATTAGTTATTTAGTCTCTTATACCCAGTCATTTCACTTCAATTTAGGACACTCACAGGGATAGTATAGTTCTCGACTCGAATGTGCAACGTTCAGCAAACTTAATAACGTCTTTTCGTCAACAATACCGCAGTACCCCAAGATAGTGTGTTACTATCGATGAAATGGAAAAGAGACGTGGTCACTGACTGTGGGCCGCTTAAGAAATCTCAAGGTCATTCAGCAAGCTATGAAAAGTGCTGTGTTTAGTATTTCTCTAATAGATCGAATCAGAAACGGGGATATTCTTCGTAGAACTAATGTTGCTGACGTAGATCAGAAGATTGGTAAGCTGAAGTGGTAATAGGCGGAGCCGTTGGGGCAGAAAGGATCTCAAATGGAAACCACGCTCGTAAAACGCAGCGTGGGACGGCTACCAACGAGATGGATATACGGCCTGGTGAAGGTAGTCTTAGGATGCAGGCGGCATGTAACCCGGTCCTATGGAAATCTATGGGAAATGATTTTCTTCAGCACTAGACATCCTTTGGTTGATATGATGATGATGATGATAGTTCTCGATATCTAGAGTATTTTTAAAGATCTAGTATATATCATATTCTGGCGCTTTACCTATTTCTACTTTGACACTAAATGTTTGTTTGTTAATGGACTGCTTGTTACAATCGTTACACAAACTAGATGACAATTAATCGCAATCTGCACGTTCGGATTATCGGGAAAAGAATTTGACATATATCTACAGAATCAAATTATAATACTTATTATACTAGTTACATAAGTTATGCATGTTCACCTTGAAGTGTCCTCCATAACACACAGCTCTGAAGCCAGTTGATTGACAAGCATTACATTTTCAATGAAATTTATTCTAGTGGCATTATTATCATTTAAATCTTCTCCGAACATATTTATCTATTGTGTGATCTAAGTCACTTTGATCATGTCACGTCTACAACACAAGAGAATCTCATTTCTTTCATTGTTTGTTGGTAGAAGTGACTGAGAGTTAATATTATGTGGAGAATGGGCAGTAGGGCTCAAATATGTGATAATTAAGGTTTACGGAACATACATTAAAGGTACCAAAGGAACCCTTTTAATAATTTTGGTAGGTCTCTTACTGTAAGAGTCCAGACCACCGCATTGCCAGATATTCTGCTGCGAAACAGTAGTGTATATACATCACTGTTTTCCGGTTAGAAGGGCACTGCAGCTAGTAAAATTAACTTGATTTATTTTTACCCGACTTCAAAAAGGAGGATGTTCTCAATTCGTTGCGTTTTTTATTTATGTACACCGGTTGCTCCGAGATTTGTAGACCGATTTCAGCAATTCTTTTTTTTTAGTGGTGGAAAATGCTTTCGAGTTGGTCCCATATAAATTTAATTACATTTGATTGAGTTGTTTTTTAAACAGCTTCAATAAACAGGTTAATTTGACTGCGCTTATCTAGATGATGTCTGAATAGTTTCGATTCCTCTAAGATCAGAGAACCGAATTGAGTCATTCTTATTTTTAGTGTTAAATACTTACTGATACCAAATTGGAAAAGTTCTCACATTTATTTACACTAAAAAGAAACAAACAGAACTTTCTAACAAAAAAAAAGACTTCAATGAAGTTTTGTTGTACACCATTCAGCAATATGTCAGGTTTTTTATACATGTAACTTTTTATGTCTCCAATGTCGCGTCTATGGGTGCGTTTACAGACACAAATTCCATACACAACACACCCAGACCCGGAACAACTATCTGCAGATCATACAAATATTTGATCCGTGCGGGAATCGAACCCACGACCCGCAGCACAGCAGCCGACTGTATCATCCACTGCAACAACCTTGCCATCGATAATAAGCACTAACTTAATACATTAGCAATGGATTCATAAAAAAATAACAGGTTTCTAATATAAATTCTCAGCCGCTATTCATACCTCTTAAAGGTTGACTATTCTAGTACTCAAATCGTTGAATACTTTACTACTTTCTTACGAGTATACTTGTTTTACTGAGAAGGCGAATACAATTTTTTCATAGATCTGAATTAAAACCATGGACATACCATACAAACTTTCACCCCCTTTTTTACCTTCTTAAGGGTAGAATTTACAAAAATACTGAAACATATATTTCTTTATTTTCAACCAAAAGCCGAAATGATGAACCAAAAAACCCAAATAACAATTTTCATAGATTTAACTTAGAAAATAACGTATAGTCCATACAAACTTTCACCCCCTCTTTTACCACTATAAGGGTAGAATTTATGAAAACACTAAACATGATTGTGATTCTTTATTTTGAACAAAAAAACCAACTATCAATTTGTAGAGATCTAACTTATAAACCGACAGTCTTCCATACAACCTTTCAACTACTATTTTACCATCTTAGGAGTGGAATTTCTGCAATTCCATCTTTAGTGGATGCCTAGGTTATCATTTCGGCCGAATGAAGTCCACTGCTGGACACAGGCCTCCCCCAAAAATCACCACAACCACCGATATGGATGTGTTGTGGGCTCATTGGGGGGTTTTGCCGTAATCGCCACGCTTAGCAGGCGGGTTGGCGATCGCAGTTGAGTTATTAATGTACTCGAAGGACGCTGCTGCCTATCCACCGGCTAATCCCTTAGTCGACTTTTACGACACCCATGGGAGGAGATGGGCTGGTGGCATTCTGAGCCGGCTATAAAAGGTTATAAAAGGTACCTACTTTAATAATTTCAAGTTTCTAGCCTCAGTGGTAAGCTGTGCGTCAGTATGTCATTCAGTTTATCCTTATATATATATATATATATATAGAAAACTAGCTGTCGTCTGCGGTTACACCCGCGTTACAATAATAACGGATACTCCATACAAATTTTTAGAATGTTCCTTCTTCACCATTAATCTACATTTTACTAATTACTTATACGTTTTGTACATATAAACATTATATTCTCAGTTATTTTAAAAGAGTAGATAATATTGGAGTGTCTGCAAAGGACCAAATTGGAACCGTGCAAATTAAATTCTGACGTTTCATAATAATTAGTGCCTGTATTTGGTAGGTTTTCATTTTAGCACAAGAGTAGCATAATTATTTTCGATCGATATTCCGTACCCCATTTGAAACATAAAAGAGAACTTAAGTATAAATATAATGGAGGGTCTTATCGCTAATAGCTAACTTTCGAAGATAAGATTCTTCTTATAGAGAGTATTCTAGGGTTGGGTCCTTGCTCCAGTGTGATCTCACGAGGAGTCTCTCTGGAGTCACCCTTCGGTGCCGAAGTTGACCGCTCCAGTGTTTTTACCCGGTAGGAGTCCAGCATACCCCTTCGCTCTTTCTGGGGAGGAGGCAGTTCATGATGAGTTTCCACTGGGGACCTAATAATAATGGTCCCCAGTGGAAACTCTGGAATAACTGGGGAATAATTTTCAATAAGTTTAAAATAACAATACAGTAATTAACAAAAACAAATATTTTATTGTAAAAAAGCGTGGGGTGGGATAAAATCATCCGAAGAATGACACTCTATTCGAATTTTATCGCAATCTTGCCGCAGAAAATTTAATCGACATCTTAAGGAGGTATTATTTTTTGCGCAACTATGTCGATGAATTTGTGATTTGTTCAAGTTTGTGTATGTGGATGAATTTATAATTTTTTCCGGGTATCCGAGATGATAAAATCGCTAATCCTGAAGATCCCGGCAAGGATAATGGGACAAACAATTTAAATTATTGCATTGCCATCGGTCCTTGATAAATGTGCGAAGGTTCAAATGAATCCGACGTTTTGAAGGGGATGGAAATCGAGTTCAAAATTCTGTTACATGGATACATAGATTCATAGATACATACCAAGCTAATAAAAGCGTGTTAAAAAGGGTCGGTTCGTTGTAACAGTATTTGGTAGCAAACATTAGTTCAGTACTTGAGAATCATGAAAGATCATTCTATTTCAGCTCCAGCAAACGGTATGAACATTACAATGGTTCAAAGTCCAAACAACGGCTGGTGGAATATGAACCTTAATCCATGGCCGTCCGCACCTGCGGCTCCAAGTGGTGCAGCTGCAGCTCCAAGTGGTGCACCTGTATCTCCCCCAGCTACAACACCTGCTGCTGCCGCCGCAGCTGCAACTACTGCTGCTGCGACCACAGCAGCGCCAACCACAGCCGCCGCTGGAAAATAATTTTCTAGGATGTTCAACTCTGTACGTTTTAGCTCATAAGATTTCCTTTAATCATTACGATGATTAAAGGGTAATTCGTTGTTTGTGTCATCATAAAAAAACGTTTTGAGCTTATGTAATGTCTGTACATATGTAAGAATTGTGAAATTATAAGTCATTCATCATGAAAAAAGCAAAGCCTGAAAATAGGGGTAACAATATATCTTATAATAAATTATTTTTATGAAAAGTAAGCGAAAGGAAATAAGCAATATTAATCTAAAAAGATTTCGCATTTATTAAACACAAATCTCAAAACTGATTTGATGAATGATGTGTCAGTAAGTACGATAGTCGATTCTTTCAATTAAAAAGACGGTGTTTTTAACTAAAAATCGAAATGAATGGTCGTCGAACGGAATTGTGCATGCATGATATTATGCATTATACATTTACTTTATTCAATAAGTATAATAATTATAACCAGTACATATATTAACTTTATTCGGATATTAATAATATCTACATTCTATATTAATTGTACTACAAAAATGTATTCAAACTCTTGCTCTAAAGTCAATTTTGCGCTTATTCTAAAATGATACCAAAATTATGTCGTAGACAATGATGAAGAAATAGTTAATGTTTATGGAAGGTGTTATTGTTAAATAATTAAAATAAAAAGTTTATAGTGTTGTTGTTTCTAAACCTTCTTTCTTCGGCAAAATGTACAACAATAACGAAAATAGTGGGTAATGGTCAACTAAATCCTGATGCTGATGTGCCCCAAGACTGGCCCAAACCGAGGCCTCAATCTCACTACTAGCCTTTGGCTGTTGTTGATTAAATTGAATGACATATGACCTCTTCTACAGGCATTTTTTTCTTTATGGAAGGGTAGACAAAACTTACTGCGAGTTGCTTATTGAAGCAGTCAATGTTGTGCATGTCCATGGAAGGCGCAAAAATAGTTAGCGGCAAAAGTAGGCTTAATAGAGAAGACTATCAATAAGTGGACTGTGGCCTTTGATTAAATAATCAATATATATTGATATATAACAATGGATGTTGATATATTTGTTAGAGATTTAGACTTCGACATAGTTTAACAGTTCACCGTGAAAGTTGGCACGTTTATGTATTTTTTCATGGAGAAGGTTTGTGTTGTAACTCGCCACTAGATGGTGATGCAGCACATCAACTTTTATACCCTTCAACTGATCGCCATAAAAAAGGCAGGACAATGTTTTGCTTGATTTTGTTAGTTCATCATAAATTCTGAATAATTATGTTTCAGCAATTTAGACGGGATAAAATAAAAACGACGAAAGTGAACTAGCGTAACTAAATCTATTAATGAGTTAAAATAAGTCCAATGAAATTTGAATATAAAATCAAATGGTGAAATTACTTGTCATTAAAACCTTCGTCTAATTTCCTGTTAGTAAATTGGCACAGGAAACTATTTATCAAAACAATGCAACAATTAGCAATGTCGATAACGTTGCTGCGGTGATTACACCTTTTGCCTTGAATAAGTATATTTGTGGTACTTTGTTTAGGATTTATTTATTGCGAAATTAGAGGTAAGGCCATATATGCACGCTACAATAGATGAATGAGTAGATTAGCGATCTGCTTAGAACCTTAGCTTATTAATTCTGCTACGTAAGTACGGTCGTGCAGACTTTAATCTTCCCTATAATTGACTATGGTGACGTGTGCTACTTTGACCTGAACGCGGACTTACTGAATAACCTTAACAACTGCATTCGCTATATCTTTAACTTGCGTAAATATGACCAAGTGTCAAGTTATAGGTCTCAGCTCAAGTAGATGCCTATTCGCCAGAGAAGAAGTTCGCGTGCGTTGACTACGCTTTTCTCGCTACTCAACTCTCCCACCCCTCCTTATTATCTTATGACTCACTTTCAATATCTTTGTTCTACTCTAGGAATCTTCGTTCTTCTAACAATCTTCTCCTAGACTTGCCTTCTCATAGTTCTGATTGTATACACTTCCTTTCATATTCAATCCATACTTCTCTAGAATGCGATCCCTCCGGAAATCAGGATGGCTACGAGTATATATGCATTTAAGCGGAAAGTACGTGAATTCTTTTTTAACAAAACGTTAGCAGAATTATCTTAACACCTTTTCAAAGACTTATAATATAATTATGTATGTATTTATTTCTAATATCTGTTACCAATTTACAAAACTAAATTTATGAATAATAATATACATGCATACATACCAGTATCTATGTATGTCTGTATATTATTATTCATAAATTTAGTTTTGTTTAATGTAACATTTGTTACATTTTATGTTTGTTTTAAACATATTGCACCTGCCATGTTATCTCTATATCACCCTTTGGTTGACTGGTAGAGAATGCTTACAGCATTAAGTCCTGTTGCTGCATAAAGTTTAAATAAAAAATAAAAAATGTGTCTACATAAATATTTAAATGTTAATGCTGTAACTTATAATAATTTTAGTTGTCTTATTTAGCCAATGTTGTGTTAGCCCGTAATTAGCTTATATATAAGAACTGTATAAACTGTATTCTTTATTATATCTCAATTTGATGGTATTAATATGTATACTGTGGGTACAATACTGTGGGTACAAATAAATAAATAAAATAATTGACACCTTTATTCCCACCCGTGATTGCCATAAAAGACAACTAAGGGGTCATACATAACATAATCCCATAAGCCCATTACTGTCCCAATGCTAGGCACAGGCTTCTTCCCACGATGAGACAGGTTAGGTTAGTTGCTTTTATTTGTTGTTGGCACTTGAGTGAAGGTTTCTAAGAAGAAGTAAAAGAAGTATCGCAACACGGGAATACCTAGCACCCAATAAAGCCTGATTAATAAGGCGAACATCCCTTTTTCTTTTTTATTGGGCCCAGTGAAAATTCTTCATGAACTTCCTCCGCTCCGGGGAAAGACAAAGAGGCATGCCGGAATCCTACCGGCAAAAACCACTGGGGCGGTCATCTTCTGCACCTAAGGGAGACTCCAGGTATTATCACACTCGCACATCTTGGAGCGCGTGACTGTAAAGCGGTCACCCCCCAGGGGGGTTGTAAAGAATCCCCCGAAGCACCCCTGTGCGCTGTGCGCGAACCCAGAAGCCCCGGGGGCTTTATAGCGACGGGAGGGGATTTGGGCGACATTGTATTTTTTTTACAATTATAAAATATACATACCTACTACGAGTATATTTTAATATCATTGTTCATAAAATACAACAAGCAAACTATGTCATGGGCCAACCAAAGAAATAATATGCAGACCAATTTAGAATGCTTGACACGTAGGGCAAGCGCCATATAAGGGCGACGACTGCCCAGATAGCAGGGCGAATTACTGTATCGGTTCTGTTTGAAATGAATAAGTTGATAATATTTAATATTTCTTGCTAGTTATCCGTCAAGGTTGAACTAACGGTTTGTTCTGTCGGCATTCAAGTTGTGAGTTCTTTTATAATTATGAAGATATTTTGATAGGATTAATTGAAGCTCAGAATAATAACACATAGTAAGAAAGTCTACCGACTTGCCTTACGTTATGTAATGGGTAACATATGATCGGTGACGGATATGATACCATTCGCCGGGCGGCTCGTTGCTCTGTAATTTCCTTGTGAACGTTGCTCCCTAAAATATAATTAATTTTGAACAACATTACCTATGAGCTTGTGTATGCCTAATAGCCCCTCTTCACGATATCCAATATGTGTGCACAACTGTTGTGGCGAACACTATTAGCCATTGTGTGGAGGGAGTTTACGGTCGTCTTGTATTTTATTGGTCGCCAATATGATGGCGCGGAATCCGGGAGATTCCGATTTTTCAACACAAATCAAAGGGGGTTGGCGCAATTATGGCCACCGAACCGAATTATGCATCGGGCTTCCTCAGGAACTACATGTAAGTTCAGTGCGCGTATGTTATATTATAATTACAGAATGAAAACGATTTAGATTTCCTAAATTTTTTTTTTTTTTGAAATCCAGTGGAAATTCTACATGGAACTTCCTTCACCCCGGGGAAGGGGTATGCCGGACTCCCACCGGCTAAAACCACTGGAGCGGTCATCTTCAGCACCGAAGGGTGGCTCCAGGTCCTCGTAAGATCACACTAGAGCCGCCCATTGGTGCCACGCCTAGATTTCCTACCTACTACATTCGTCGTGTGGTGCTGGCTACGAATAGCACCAACCCATCTCATCCCGTGGGTGTCGTAAAAGGTGACTAAGGGATAAACCATACGATGGGCAGCAGTGTCCTTAGAATATATTAACAACTCAACTGCGATCGCCAACCAAAAGCACAACACACCGATATCGGTCGTTGTGGTGATCTTTGAGGGAGGCCTGTGTCCAGCAGTGGACATTAATCGGCCGAATTGATGACCTACTACATTAGTTTTCGACTCGCTACTTTATGAATAAAATCATTTAAAACTTTCATAATAACATCAATAAAAATCGGAAAATAAAAAGTATCTACTTAAATACGCTCTAAATAAATAAACCGCAGCAGCCGTTACTATCTCGATATCCATTTTTAAGTGCGTTTTGACGTCCGCCATAAAATATTAAAACATCGTCCGCAAATTAGCCTGACCCGACATTAGCTGAACGACCTTCCAACATGCGGACGGGTCAAAAACTTCTGGGACAAAAACATCATGTGAGCCAACACTATGGCGCACATGTTGGCCATGGTGTAAAGTAGCCTTAAACTAGGGTTGCCAACCATACTTTACAATAACGTATCTTACTTTTTTTTTCAGTGAATACTCCTTAATAATTCTGCATAAAAAATGCGAAAATACTTTATTTCAAGTCTGTGTGGTGCAAGAAACGAAATACTTTCATACTTAATTGTCTATCGATTTATCGATGACTACCATAAAACAGAACAGAGAACACACTATTATCAATGATTAATTATTCGTTATTGTTCGAAATAACATGTCAGGAATGACCGTAGACATCAAAGAACAGTGATCTAATCACCCGGGAGGGCACATGCGCCATACCGTCTTGTCGTGGGTCGCTCGGTGTGGGCACGCAGATTCCCCAATCTACCCACCCGCGAACCAGAGGCCCTCCACCTTATAGCGACGGCAGGGGGTTTCAGGCGTAGGGGAATTAGGCGCCAGGGCGGTTGTTACCCCGGCGCCATCTCCTCCTTCTTCGAGCAGGATCGGCCCTCTCCCAATCCCGTTCTACGGTCTCCTTCTGGAGTATGACGCTCTCACACAAGGAGACTACAAAACTAACGACCTACCCCCGATTCGATCACGTGATAATTATAGGTTTGGTCCATCTGGCTTTATTTCTTTATTTTCGTGTGGTTAGTGGCCAACAATGCGTCTGAGTTTTTGAAGCCGCCCAAAGGTCTCCGATTTGGCTTATCGACTGCCATCTAATGACAACAACCAGGACCGACGATTTTACGTATAAAGCACTGAGATGCTCAAATACCACCTATACGGCCACCCATCTATTGCCTGACAGTACCGAGCATTGTGTAACCTCGCCAATCGTTTTACCGGTGAGTGGGTGCAACTGGCTGTGAGCATATGGAAAAACATGGCTTACAAAATGTGACGTGTGTGTTATGAAAATCGGTCCGCAAGTTGCTGATTTCGTTTTTAAAGTTGCCCCACACTATTATTTCTCCTGTGTCGTGGGTGCGTTTACAGACATGAATTCCACATACAATACACCCAGACCCGGTACAACAACCTGCAGATCATACAAATATTTGTTCCGTGCGGGAATCGAACCCACGACCCGGAGCGCAGCAGTCGTCTGAATCGGCAACCGTGCCGTCAGTGGACTCCCGTGAATGTCGTAAGAGCCGACTAAGGGGTTTTTTCTTTTTTATTGGGCCCAGTGGAAATTCTTCATGAACTTCCTCCGCTCCGGGGAAGGACGAAGAGGCAGACTCCTACCGGCAAAAACCACCGGGGCGGCCATTTTCGTCACCTAAGGGCCGTCACCTAAGGATCTCCGCCCGGTCCTCGTATGATCAAACCGGCACATCTCGGAGAGCCTGTAAAGAGACTACAGAGACTGTACAGCGGTCAACCTCCCAGGGGGATTGTAAAGGATCCCCCGAAGCGTACACGGCCCGGAGCGCAGCAGTCGACTGTATCAACCACTGCACCAACCGTACTGTCAAATTATCTCCCACATATAAATGAAGAACTCCATAACATTTCGTTTTATTTTAACATTCACAAATTGTTATGGAGACGAACGGAACCGAGTTGATATTACAAATTTACAACACATGTAGTACTTTACCTCCAACAAGACAGAAATCGTAACTTTATTTTGGGCTTCTTTCCTGGAAATGTGGCTGCTTAACCAGACATTTCTGACGAAGCCAAAAGAGGCCTCCAGCCAGGAGAAATCAACAATTTTATTTTTTCTTTTTTATTTGGGACAAGCCCGCCACACATTCCCAACCACTGCAACTCCTGTAAGTCAGGATCTACAATGGTGACCACCGACCAATGAAGCCCGGTGTGTCCCAGAGAAATAAATAACTGTCTTGGAACCCACAATGAAATTAATCAGAAAAGAAAAAGGAGGAGTAGGAAAGAATATACGTTCCACTTACCTCCGTAGCAAGCAGGAGACAGAGAAAATACTATAGGCCATAGGCACAATAATTGGGGAGTGTACAACTAGGATCGTAACTATTTATTTATGTCATTTTATATAATTGTAATGACTTTGATATCCTAGAGGTTGAACGCTTGGCTTCCATACAGGACGGTCTAGTTCGATCCCGACCCGCACGTCTGACTTTTCGGATTCATGAACGGATAAAAATTTGACTATCACTCGCGTTAACGTTGAAGGAAAACATCGTGAGGAAACCTGCAACCTGAGCGGGCTATAATATATTCTCAATGGTGTGTGTAGTCGCCGACCCGCACTAAGCCAACGTGCTAGACTAAGGCCTAACCTTTCTCATCGTTAGAAAAGGCCCTTGCCCAGCAGTGGCACAGTAACGAGCATATTATGTAGACAATCGGAATTGGATTTACAATCCTTGCGGGAGTTCATCTGAGATACTCGTATGTATGTTTATATATTCCGTGTAGTGTCTGGATTATGAATATAGCACCACTCTATCACCTCATATGGAGGTCGCAAAAGGTGACTAAATGACTCTAAACCAAGTGACAAGACCAAGACTAAGTGACATCTCTTCTGTGGAACAGTAGCCATTTTGGGCCCACTAACCTGCCTGCGAAGCATGGTGAGTACGCTCGCTTATTTCTCCTGAAATGACGTCATCTATGGAGGTCTTTGTCCAGCAGTTGATGATATGATGATTATTTATTTATTTATGATAATTTTATATATCCGAAAATATCTTCTAGCATTTTCCCGGCTTCGAATTTCGATTATTAAATTGGTGGTAGTAGTGAACGCAAAACTCCATCGTTTTCCTACTAACTGTTACCCGTGGCTTTGTACGAGAGAACTAATTTACACTCCTATAGGAACTTGATACCGCAATAAACCTTCCATGTCCATAATCTAATAGCTACATGTAGTATATATTCCTTTGTGATATAATCTATCTCTATGCCAAATTTCACTTGTATCCGGACAGCCGTTTGAGTCTCTCAAGACTCAAACATAAATACTAACTTTCACATTTATAATCAAGAATTTAAATTTACTCCTGTGACGCCCACAGGAGTCTTGAGCAATCGGCAGAGCCTTCTTCACCTACTTCTGACCATACTGGCTCTTTTGAGCGACATAATTTTTCAGTAAAATAGCTAATAGATGTTTTAGGGTTCCGTACGCCCGAATGAAAAAATGGAACGTTTATAGGATCACTCGTGTGTCTGTCTGTTCGTCCGTCTTCATTCACGAGGGAACTAATTTAAATTCTTCTAGGGAACTTGATAACGCAATAAAGCTTCCTATGTCCATTATCTAATACCTATATGATATATTCCTTTATGATAGATATAATCTACCTCTACGCGAAATTTCACTTGAATCAGTTCAGTTGTTTGAGCGTGATGGAGTCAAACCTTCAAACATAAATACCAACTTTCACGCATTTATCATCAAGAATTAATATTTACGGCATCACAGGAGTCTGGATCAATCAGCAGAGCCTTGTCGATCTGTTTCTGACCATAATCGCTCTTCCAAGCGTCTTCTATTTTCTTTAACATAGCTAATAGGTGTTTTTTAGGGTTCCATACGACCGAATGAAAAAACGGAACCCTGATAGGATCACTCGTGTCTGTCTGTCTGTCTGCCTGTCCGTCTGTCTGTCACAGCCAATTTGCTCCGAATCTACTTGGCCGGTTAAGTTGAAATTTGGTACACATATAAATTGCTGTGACTTTTGAGTCACCGTCCGTGTAACGTGAATAAATGAATTTTGAATGTTCCCCGTATTCATATATCACTTTTAGGAGGCAAATTATAAATTTGAAAAAAGTTTTGTAAACTTTATCGTTTTGTAAAATATTAAATGAAAGGACTATGTTATATTAACACATTAGGTTATTATATATAAAAATATTGGGGCAAACGCCCCGGTGACCTCCAACCACCCCTTAAAGTCACCCCTGACCCATCAGCACTCTGTACTAATCGTACACTTGTCTTCTTGGAATGAATTGGCGCCGGCCGCTACCGCTCGTCCTTCGCTCGCTGTCACTCGAATGCCACGCCATGGCGGCAGTGTTGTCAGCCTAAATCCTGGGTTGCTAACAGTTATGAAGGTATTTCTTTAAAATATAGTGTTAACATAATTAGTTTTAATGTGATTTAAGGATATATATATGAACATTGATGATCCCCTCACCCCCTCCTGCTTATCTCCGAAACTTACTTAACTTAACTTATAGATTACAGGAAAACCTATGAAACGGTATTTTATGGTCCTAAAATAATATGGTAAATCTTTCAATATTGGGTGTACAAACTTACATTTGCAGTTGAATGTCGCATACATTGCAACTGCAAATGTAAGTTCGTCAACTACAATGTTAAGTTTGTTCTTGAGATAAATTATTGGTTGAAGACAGAATTCAATAATAGACAATATATTCAGCAATATCCCCCTACAGTCCGGTACATACTCTTGTTTAGATACCGCAAAAAAATTAGGTTAATAAAAAAAAAATAACATGGTTGATAACATATTCATCATACGGAACACTCTCCACGCGAGTTCACTTTGTCCGGGTTTTTTAAGATTCTGGCAATCAATCAATCATTTCGGCCGAATGAAGTCCACTGCTGGACACAGGCCTCCCCCAAAGATCACCACAATGACCGATATGGGTGTGTTGAGGGCTCATTGGGGGGGTTTGCCGTAATCGCCACGCTTGGCAGGCGGGTTGGCGATCGCAGTTGAGTTGTTAATGTACTCGAAGGTCGCTGCTGCCTATCCTCCGGCTAATCTCTTAGTCGACTTTTACGACACCCACGGGAGGAGATGGGGTTGTGGCATTCTGAGCCGGTACCATACGGCAAATGATTTCAATTGTCCCCTTAATATTGTTGTTTTTTTTTAGGTTCATTATGTTACGCACTTATTTTTGAAATAGGTAGGTATAATGTTTTTAAAGTTATTATGTGCAACTTAATTTTAAATACAACTAATATAATTATAATTACACATACGATATATATACACATAAAAAACACATTAATGTTTGATATTAACTTACACTGCCTCGCGCCTCTACAAAACAGATGGGTCGTCTTACACCGAGATTCTTGGGAATGATTATTTTCCGTCTCTTAAATATTTGGGTTTCAGATAGTCTTTTATAAATACGCCATCTGGTATAGCGACATAAAAATGAAACCGTTATATAATTTAACAAATCATGTTTGTATAAGGGCAAGGTATAATAGCTACATATGCATATCATATAAAACATACTGTTACTAGTATTGCTGGTGTTAAAACGAGTTCACCTTCCAAGAGACCATGACGAAACTCTCAGGTTACCCCTCCAGTATAGTGCTCTGATTATTGCGTAGCGTAGGTCATGAATATTGTAACGCCTTTACCAGGTTTAAGGTATTGTATTCACAAGTATTAAAGCCGGTTTTTCTACGGCTAGATTATTGTCGAATAAGCTATTTCTCTAATAACTCCATACCCTGCTTGACAGTACGGTTGGTACAGTGGCTAAGCCATTAATTGCTGCGTGAGGTATACGCTACGCAAATTCGATTCCCGCACAGGACAAAAATATTTGTGTGTATAGACCTGGAAATAATTCCAGTTCTAGGTGTTTATGCATGGGGGTCGCGGGCGCGCAGTTTAGGGAGTCTGCGGGCTCACACCGACAACCCCCGGGAAGATGGTGGCACGTGGTCACGTGCCACCGTGTGCGTAGCACAGCGCACAGCGAGGCTTGGGGGGGATCCTTTACTATCCTCCCCGAGTAGTTCCTGGGGGGCGGCCTTTTTTACAGCCGTCTGCCTGCCCTCCGCTAAAGGGGGTGACCGCTTTACCGCCCCTCCGAGATGTGCCTAAAGACTTGGCACCAATAAGCGGCTCTAGTGTGATCTTACGAGGACCTGGAGCTCCTCCTCGGTGCCGAAGATGACCGCTCCAGTGGTTTTAGCCGGTAGGAGTCCGGCATACCCATGGCCCTTTCCTGGGGCGAAGGAAGTTCATGTAGAATTTCCACTGGACACCAATAAAAAAAGGTGTTTATGCATGTGAAATCGATTCCTGTAAACTGCACTGACGATACAGGAGAAATTCTAGTATAAGCATCGGGTTGTCGAGAAAACTAATACAATAGCTGTTTCATTTTCAAATATTCTTGATCTCTTCTATTTTTAAAAACGTTGCCCCACACTAGGATTTATCCCGTGTCGTGGGTGCGTTTACAGACATGAATTCCACATACAATACACCCAGACCCGGAACAACTACCTGCAGATCATACAACTATTTGTTCCGTGCGGGAATCGAACCCACGACCCGGAGCGCAGTAGCCGACTGTATCAGCCACTGCACCAACCGTGCCATCAGTATAGCCAATTACTAGACAGATGTAGCTGTTCTGGCCAGTTTTTTTTTTATATTTCACTCACTGTTTTTTTTGCTTTTAGTACTCCTAATTAAGTAACGAGGTCCTTCTTAGCGAGTTTGTAGAGCTAGTTAGCATGAGTTGTCAACATTTAAACACCTATGTATCGCTTTTTCAAGAGTAGTAGTTTTGAGAGCAAAAATCTGCCATTAATTTTGATAGCCCTCTATAATCTAAGTCGCTGTCCGTTACAAAATCAATTTTAGAACGATCCAGAACTTAACAGTTAACCTCCCGCTTGGCTACTATATATTTTTATAGAAACCCTACGGTATGGTAACCATCCTCCATTGCGCTAAGTGGGTTGTCAAAATTAGTAATACAAAGTTCATTTTCGGTATAAAAATGTGTTTATCTATGACTGCGGAGATATGACTTTTGCTTTAAACACAAAATTTTAGTTAATTGTTAATATGAAACAATACATTTTCTTTGACTGCTGGAATTGTATAGGTAAGTGAAAATTAAAGAACGCATTCTTCTTACCCTGGTCCCAAAAAACTTGGGGTCGGGGCAATGGAGTTCCTTGACCGTTTTTCTCTATAAGAAATCAACATCTTGGGCCGCGGCAACTAAATTCTTGAATATTAACTTGACTAAGCCTATAAACGGCTTAAATGAATGAAAATCTTTATCTACGAAATATTGTAAAGTTTTGGCAAAAGGATTTACAGTCGGCCGCCTGCGTCACACCAACCCTCCACAGGCATGCTAGTGTTAGTGGTGTACCTGCCACCTGCAGGCAACCCAAAGGGCTTAATACGCACCGGGGTCTTCCCTTACGGCCAAAATTAATAATCAATCTAATCTAAAATCTTTGTATTTCGGATTACGGATATGTCTGTTTTTTGTGTTAAATGTGATCGGAACACAACAACGGATGAATTTCAAAATCTTAAACCTGAAGATTTCGGATTAGATTGATTATTAATTTCAGCCGTTAGTCACCTTCTACGATACCCACGAGATTAGACGTGGTAGACCCATAGATAGGCCCATAGAGGTAGGCCTATTGGTGACGAGAGCTACAATGTGAAAATTAAAAATAACTACTACTATGTCAGTACCGTACAATGTAGACACCCTACTACTATGTCATTAGATAAAAAACAAACAAACAAATTTTGACATGCAACAAAACAATGTCGATGTTTTATCATTAACATAACGTTAACTTTGTAATTACAGTTTCCCTCTTCTTCGTGTTTCTGCTTATAAACACCAAGCAAACATGTAAACGGCAATGTGAATTTATTTTAACGATGTTTAATCGCTTTGCTTAATCCAATCTTAGTAATGAAAAAGGCAGCATCTGAAATGGAACACTTATTTGAGCAATAAAGGTAAGTTGAGACACGCATACAAAATAATGTTATTAAATCGGCCGCTTGACGTGGTAAGTGTGAACATCATATCAGATCTCACGGTTGGTGCAGTGGCTGATACAGTCGGCTGCTGCGCACCGGGTTGTGGGTACGATTTCTGCACGGAACAAATATTTGTTCGATCTTTCATCATCCCTCCCCACTAGGTTTTCTCCTGTGTCGTGGGTGCGGTTACAGACACAAATTCCACACACAACACAACGAGACCCGAAACAACTACCTGCAGATCATACAAATATTTGTTCCGTGCGGGAATCGAACCCACGACTCGGTGCGCAGCAGCCGACTGTATCAACCACCGCACCGACCGTGAGGTAGTTGTTCCGGGTCTGGGTGTATTGTGTGTGGAATTTGTGTTTGTAAATGCACCCATGACACAGGAGAAATCCTAGGGTGGGGCAACTTTCATTAAAAAATAAAAAAAAATCGCTCGCTGTTGAAAATGAAAACCAACAATAAAACTATATAAATATATTAAAACCAATGAAAAGGAAAAAATACTTTATTTATGAGGTCGGGCATAAAGACAGGTATAAAATATAACTTCTCGTTGGTCTGCATGAATGGGGAATACCTGGCCCTAATAAATGTAAGAACTTTTTCCAATTTGGTATCAGTATTTAACACTAAAAATAAGAATGACAAATCGGTTCTCTGATCTGAGAGGTATCGAAACTATTAAGACATCATATAGCGCAGTCAAATTAACATGTTTATTCAAGCTGGTTAAAAAACTACTCAATCAAATGTAATGAAATTTATTTGGGACCAACTTGAAAGCATTCTGCACCAGTTAAAAAAGCACTGTTCAAATCGGTCTACAAATCTCGGAGTAATCGATGTACAAACATCAAAACAAAAAATACGCATGGAATTGAGAACCTCCTCCTTTTTGAAGTCGATTCAAAATATACTGCGTTTTATGGTTCCCAAAGACAGATAATTGTGGCGGTCTATGTAACATGTATTTTTTCCTGGAATTGCGTTCTTTCTTTCAATGACCACTTTAAAAACCTTGAACAATCATAACTTGCCTTTCGTGTAGCCAGTGACATATTTCTTTTAAAGAAAATGTTCATGTCTCATGACATTTTGTATCAGGTTTTTCATTTCTCATCCCCGCAGCTCTATTCCTAAAAGGAATGCCTATAATTACCAGTAAGTAACTGTTAGTTCATCTGTGCCTATATGTTCTTAGGATATATAGGTATTTCCAAACAAACATCTCAATGTTTAATCAATCAGTTTATAAATATATTATTTTAACTTTCTGAATTAATTACTTTTGAAGCAGTAAACCTTAATAGGTAATGTCGCAGAAGTATAAATCTATGCTTTGTGTACAAGTTCCTCTACAGCAGAGATAAAAAAGCAGTCCCAAGACAAGAAATCTTTATTCATATTTTACGATCTTTATTTGATAAAGACATTTCTCATATTTTAACTCTAGTACTTAATTAATAACTACTGTTATACTTTATATTATGGGATACATTACTATGGCAGGGCATTGCACTTTTATCTTTTTTATTCAGAATGTATTTATAACATAAATAACTAAGTAAAGTTGTGATTAAATCCGGATCCCTGTCCAGTCCTTCCTTTGTATCCTGACTCATCCTGAAGAGGACTGGGTAGTCTGCGCAGCAGACTGCTGTGTTTTAGCTTAAGGGGTCCCTGGGCTTTCGACCTCTCTTGCCCGCAATGTATCACCCCTCAGTGGGCTCATTGCAGACTGCGAAGTCTGATCCGCTACAGGCTCGGTGGCTGGGTCATATCCCCCCCTTCACCACACCGTGGCCACCTGCCTTCTCCTTCGCCTGCGCAGCTGGTACGTGAGAATAGCTTCAGCGGTGGCCGCAGAAATCGCCGCCTGCGGCCCTGACTGCAGCCGTTTCTTATCCGCCACAAGCGGTGGGCGCAGCTATTGCTCTGGTAGAATCTGCTCCACGAAGCTTAGCATCTAACATGCATCTGACTTCGAGGTTGATTGTTCACTGAAGCTGGGCCACTACTTCGGGCGGCAAAATTGTAGCAACTGATGACCCCGCTGGGGCCCGCTTGCGCGACCACCAGATGATGGAGGAGTCTCACCTCTTCTGCCGATCACTCTATTTGAGAGGGTGGCCATCTGGGAATGCAACTCCGTGTTCTCCTTCTCCAGCCTCTCGACTTTTTCGTCCTTTTAGACCGACCTTTTGGCGTCAGGGGACGCTTTCGGAAGAGGCCGCTTGTAGCCTTATCCACTCAATACTATCTTGAATGCGGCGTGCGAAATCTGAGGATCCAAGGATTCCTCGGAGTCGCTCTCCCTACCCGATGGCAACTTATCTAACTGTAATCGTGGGCTGCGCACGCGCACTTTTGCGTGAGTCACGCGCTCTTTTGCGTGAGTCACGCGCACTACGCGTTTTGAGACCCGAGCCCGACACGGGTCGATATCCGACACCCAAGTGGGAATTTGGTGAAACGCTTTTCTTGTCCAACTCGATGGTCCTTATTTACTTTGGCAGCCCTATGGGAAACCCCAAAATAGTTTTAAAACTGATACCTAAGGACTCTGAAACTTTCCTCTGGAGTTGCCTAAAGGCATGGCACTAATGGGCGGCTCTAGTGTCATCTTAACGAGGACCTGGAGCTCAGCTTCGGTGCCGAAGATGACCGCGTTGGTGGTTTTAGCCGTTATGCGTCCAGCATTTCCCTTCGCCCATTCCCCGGGCGTAGGGAACCCCCGACATGATGTAATTCCACCGGTTTAAATAATTTAAAAATGTTATGAAACACCCTGGTGTGCCAAATTATTATTATTAATATATTTATTTCGGGTAACCAATACATAAATACATTGTAGACTAACATACATAATATAACACTATATAACTAAACTTGGACACTTGCACTTCGTGCACGTGCACGGTCGTGCTTCCCTGTAACGTCTGAACACCACTCCTGATGGCCAAATGTGAGAATCTGGAGGATGTAGGACTTAAAATTTGTATTTCTACTCGACTCCATCCACGACAGCTTCAGTATCACCCTTCCTTCGGCACCGATTGTACCTTGACTCCTTCTGATGATGTACTGAAGGAGCTTATCTTCCGATGTCTGTGTGTCAAATCAAGCGATATACAAGAGCATGATAGGTGTTGCTGCTTTAACATCTTCGCTTGCAGGAGTGGTACCGCGTTTGTTACGGTTACTGAATTTTCTTCTCTTCCACCAGTGTAAAGCCGTCGTCATCCACTTTAATGGCTTTAGGGGCGGATGCCTTAGTCCTTGAGCAGTGGCGCGAAGTCTTTTTCGCGTAACTCTCCTTGAGCAGCTGTGAGGTTTGCGTCTTTTTCACAGGCTGTGACGTAATTAGGTCACTCACGGAGGACACGTCGCGGTAGTTGCACCGAGGTCGTGCCTCGTTCTCCGTAGCGGCTCCATATTCACTGACAGGCGAAAACTGAAACACCACGCCTCGGCGCTTATTTACCTTCCGCGATGGGCGCAACGATGAAACTTCTTGCCTTAATTTGGCAGTAGCACGTTCTGAAGTTTCTAGCTTCTTGTGGTTAAGTGCGACTTCAGTCTTCAAAGATCTATCTTTCAATAGCCGTATGACATCTACGCGGTCAAATATCACCGGTGGCAGGTTACACAGGTTCCGCGCCACGTACGTTGGGACATTCTCCGGATCAGTCTCCTTGAAAACTCGGAAGATGTCCTGCAGGTGCATCTTGCCACACCCGTCTCTCGTTCTTGTGCCAAGGCAGGTGTTGGTATTGGCGGTCTCACTAAGTACCTTCTTAGCGTCCAGTATATCTGCATGCTGCTTATAGCTAGACATTCAAAGTGCTATGTGATGAGTTTCAACCGTATACGGCACCCTATAAAATTCAACTATCAACTAAACAATCATATTGTTTCTAGAACTGACTCTATGAAAGACTTGGGTGGCACGTTTGATCATAAGCTAACTTTTCACAGCCAACATCAATAGCTAAAGACTCTTTTAGACGCTTGAGCTTCATGCTTAGGAGTTGTCGTGATCGTCGTGTCGTCTTTCGTAGTGCTCATGCAATCAAGCTAGTATTTACTGCACTCGTCCGCAGTAAGCTTGAGGCAAGTGCGTGTGTATGGAATCCATTTGAAAAAATATATATATTAGAACTAGAAAAAGTGCGAAAAACATTCCTTAGAAACCTATATAAACAAATGGTTACTACCTTACTTATATCCCACGAAATTCCTTTTAGGTTGCCTCGGTTTTAATTCCTTGGAGGTGAGACAGACTTGTGACCAGATGATTGTAAGCTGTAAAATCCTTAAAGGGAGGATCGATGCCACTGATCTTCACAACAAAGTGTGTCAGTTATTTGTTCCTAACAATTACCGTCGCAGTATGAGCCATCAGTTATTAGCAGTCCCTGCATGCCGTACTGTTACACACTCCAAATCTCCCATACCCCGGACAATGATTGCGCTTAACGCTCTCTTGGATTCTAACCCCGACTTTGATTTGTTTGAGGATGCCTGGAAGACTATTCTGTCGAAATGTTTAAAGTTTTGTGAAAATAATGCATGAATGTGTTGTGTTTATTTGTTCCTATTTTTAATTAATAATTGTGTCTTATTTATAATTCTAGATTTTGTCTTTTTACCTTATACTTAGTTGTGATAATTTTATTTATAATTTATTGATAATTGTCTTTAATAAGTGTAATTGGCTATGGCCGTTCTATTTAAAGTGAATAAATAAATAAATGCAGATTTGCTCCAGATAGAGCTCATCCATCACGTCAAGCTTATTTTGCCACAATAACATCGCAGACCTTAGACTGCGCTATCGTGGATAATGTATTCGCGTGTTACAATAATTGCAAAATAGGTCAACAAAACGATCGCACTAACACGTCCGTACATGTTGACGACCGACCGTTTTTAATGCAAATATTCTGCTGCTAAGCAGTTATGTTTAAACTTCGACATTACCTATTATGTTCCGGTTAGAAGGGCACTTTAGCTAGTAAGATTACTGCGCATAAGAGACTAAATAACTTATTGTCTAGGGTGACGAGTGCAGTGTGGTCCACGCAAGATTAGTCCTGGGTAGCACTACAATTACTTTGGGCAGAAGTGACGCTTACCACCACGCGAATAACTTGCTCGTCGCGTCACTGGGTTGTATATATATAAAGTACGATTAGTATACAGTAGCGGATGCTAGTGAATCATAATAGTAATTTATAAACATATCATTTTCTAATGACTATCAAATCCTACCAATCGAACGCCCCAAGAGACAAAAAAGACGCGCAAAAGACTATCTAACTATCTACTAGTGTCACATTTCACAGTTTTTATCACCAATGATTTAGTGAAACATTAAAAATATTGATTTTATAGTCTTTAAAATTATACTTCTTAACTTTATTGGCGTCATAATATTTATTATCTTTGCAGCATAAACGGCGAAGCACCGTTTCAATAAATAAATATCAGGAATTTGTTGCTTTTGCGCGTTTAAATTGAACATCTGAGCTACGTAGCTATAAAAAATCTTTATGTCGCTGATGTTCTGAACTTTTAATATTCGTTTATAACCAGGCCGTTTCAGTAATCGTTTTAATTACTTCGAGCTTGTTCTGAATGGTATATGAGTACAATACCCCATCCAATGGTGTTTTATAGGTGGTAGATTCTCACTATAGGAGTCCAGCTAGGGAGATACCACCGCAGTAGTTGCAGCCGGCAGAGGTCCGGCCAATAAATTTAAAAAATAATGGCCACATTGCCACATATTCGCCGCCAAGCAGTAGTGTTTTAACTTTAGACATTACTGTATTCCGGATAGAAGGGCACTGTAGCTAGTGAAATGGGTAGGTATAATAGACTAAATAACTAATATCTCGAGGTGACTAGCGCAGTGTAGTGCGACGCAGTAGTGATGAGCGTCTCACATGTGAGGTACCTCGTTTCAGTTCTTGAAAATACAAAATGAAAGAGTTTCTCGTATTTCAACTTTGAACCACCTCATCTTATTCCTCACTTAATTACGAAGGCGATTATCGATACGGCGATATCAAGACTGACTGACAATAACTTTCTGCGTCTGACTGATGAGTGAGAGATCGTCGATCGAGGTGGTATGTACAAGGTATGAGGACTAAGGTAAGTAAGGACTAAATACTAAGCCTATATTCACTGAACTGAACTTGGTAAAACGAGGCTAACGAGCCTAGAGATGCGAGGTAAAAACAAATAGAACAAATATTACATTCATCCTCATCATATCAGCCCAAAGATGTCCACAGCTGAACAACGACCCCATATACATTTCCACTTTGTCAACGGTCATGTGTTACTTTGGGGTGAATTTGCCAGTACCCTCCACGCTTGACAGGTGGGTTGGTGAGATCAGTATGGCTGCGGTTCGATAGAAGGGTTGCTGCTGCCCATCCTCTTGATAACAACCCTTAGTCACCTTTTATGGTGGATATTGACTCAGGTGTGCTACAACAACATTCTGCGATCACCAATCTAAATCTAAAATTGGAAATTATAGCAATATCCGTATGACCGCTCATTGTAGTGATCATTGGGAGGGCCATGTTCAGCAGTGGACGGGTTTACGGGTTGATGTGTGTGCGCGAGTGTGTGTGTGTGTGTGTGTTGGTGTGTGTATGTTTGTGTGTGCGTGTGTGTGTTTTTGTGTGTATGTGAGTGTTTGTGTGTGGGTGTGCGTGTGTGTGGGCACACACTGTAACGTAACGTATTAATTACTCTGGAGATAACAGTATCTGAGGGCCAATTCTCATAATAAATTTACACTATGACTGAAAGTTCACCGAAATGAGATTAAATTATGAATTGAAAAAACATTGGCTTCTCTTAAAGTTCAGTCAGATTTCGGTATGATCTCAATGTAATATCATATCAATGACAATTTTGGTACCTGTGTCAGTTCAAAATGTTAGCAGAATACGTTTTGACTTCGATCAACTTTCGATCGATTTTCGGTCTTATCAACTCATCACAATATAAATTCACATTTGACGTTGTTTGTTAGTTTAAGAGAATACCATTTGTGACATTTACAACACCGAACATTTACACACTAGATCCGAAATATGAATACTTTGACCGTTTTTAAATTACGATAGTAGGCCCTCTGTTGTTAGAGACGCCACTTATGTTTGGATTCTATTTACGTCAATCTTGATAAAAGGCACTGTTCACTGAGTTCTTTTTATAATATCCTTTAAGAAAACAAGCATGAAACTGTAAGTTAAAACAAGTATAATGGCCACTAAATGTCATAACAACATTCTTAGCCCATTTCTCTTTCCAATCCTGAAATAGAAATCTCCACTTGATTTATGAAGTATTTCTGGTCCTCGTTATCTACCATATAATTACTGTGCATCCATCTACTAAACATTTTTAATCTCAGTACACGATGGTTATAGATATACTGCAACAGAAACTCTAATTAAACTCTTGAAGGGCATCCGGCGCAAGCGCACAGAGCAATCAACCGGTCGTTGATTCCTCAGCTTCTTTGTGAACGATTTATCTTCGCCATTTTGTTTTATTAGCTTTTGAAAACCGAACGCCTAATTAAATCGATTGTTTTGGCTTGATTCGGTGAACTCGCTTGAACGGTCTTCTAAGAATCGGGAAATTAAGTATCACGAAGTGGTTAGCTTCTCTAAGTAGCCGTTCATGACGAATTAAATTTGGACTAACATAAGATAAAGATACAAAGGATTTTACAGGCACTTATGAGAATGGTCAATCTTAAGTTGTCACGTTCCAAGATGTGGTAATACTTAATTTTATAACTGACTGTAGACTTTAAATTCACTTTTTTTTTTATATACATATTCATTTACGTTATAAGTATTATATCCTTCTTTTTGGTCATAATTTCTCCAAAAATAGGCGCTATCAAAGTTATATAAAAGCGAATTTAGCTTGAAAATAGTTTACGCAATTTAACATTCAATTAGGTGCACAGTGCAATTAAAACGCTGACTGTTTACAATTCACGAAACAAACGTAGATCTAATGACAACAACCGAATAGCAACTGCGTGGTACAGGAAGACGGCGTACATTTTTTTAATTAGGAAACCGGCTCGGTAAAAGCAGCCTTCCGTCATCGGTGTACAGACAGGAAGGCATCATCGATGTGTATTAATGAAGGCAAGGCACGGATGGGTTGGCTATGCGCGCACGCCGCAGTGTTACCGCGCATTTCAAACGATACACTCGCGATCTGCTAATATAATTCCCAAAAACTGTCGAGGTCGATGACACAAGTTCGGAAGGACTCGAAATGTTACGGTTTTAATTGATTCTCGTATTGATGACCGATTGGTTGAGGTGGATATCGATATTTTTGTGCTTTGTTTACGAGTGGAGTTAATTGGTTGAGAACAACTCAAATTATTGTGTTAATCGATTAGCACTTTTACCTATACCTATATCAAAGGGTTTGAACCTTATTCCGTCGTTTTATTATCACTGGAATGGATGCGTATAATATCAAAAGCTTGAAAATTTTATCATTGCCTAGAGTATAGGTAACATTGAATTTTAAAGTAAAAACAGGGTTGTTAATATGTCAATCATTATTTATTAAAGAGCAGTTATTTTTTAATGCGATTTAGTCTAGACTTAACTCGTTAACAAAATATTATTGATAAAATAAGATATTCTTTTATAATTAATTTAAATTTCTATGCAAATGTATGTTTTTATTCTAACAATCGTGAGACTTTTTGATTAGATAATACTATTACACTGATATATGTATATTCTAACTCATTAGAATTATAAAACAATACGACTGCACGTCCAGATAAAAAAAAGTTACTATCTCATTGGGCGGTGCTAAAGTAATTTCTAATATTAATAGTTTCCGGCGAACAAAATACTTAATTTCGTTTACTGATTCCGTTGGGTATCTGAAAGTTAACCAATACATTGAACTACAGATAGGAAAACATAATCATGCAGGCAAATTTGCGTGAGGAATTAAGAAACCAAGTAAAGGGTTTACATTAAAAGCCTTTACTTATTTTTTTATATCATACGTCTTTTTACAGGTGTTAGACAAGTAAACAGCACTATTTAACGTTAAGTATAACAGACAAATCAGTTAAAATGTATGCAAAAGTGTTATTTGTGCTAATGGTAGTGTCTCTGATGCCCATGGTCCTGTCGAGGACTAGAAGATTTACAAAAATGCAGTCGAACACACTGTATAAGATCAGATGTGATCTGATGTGTATTGATAGAAGTAAGGAAGATAAACCTATGGTGAGTGGAGAACTTTTTCTGGTTGTAATAATTTTGCATCATCATTTCGGCCGAATAAAGTCCACTGCTGGACACAGGCCTCCCTCAAGGATCCCCACAACGACCGATATGGGTGTGTTGTGTGTTCATTGGGGGGTTTTGCCATAATCGCCACGCTTGACAGGCGGGTTGGCGATCGCAGTTGAGTTATTAACGTATGCGAAGGACGCTACTCCTACGCCCATCCTCCGGCTAATCCCGACCTTTTACAACACCCAAGAGATGAGATGGGTTGGTACTACAAAATGACAGTGCAAACTTAATAATATACAATATATACGACTACAGTAGTGCTGTAGGAGGCCAAAAAAGGTCCCTACCTCAGTATATGCTACAACAATTTAAGCTGCAGCGCTGGTATTCTAATAGGGCCTATAAGATGTACAAAATTTCTTATTAACACTACTCATTATGGAAATTCATACATCATACGAATTGGATTCTTGATTTGATTTTCCAGATCGAATATTGCCTCGTTCACAGAATTATGGTGTAACGTTACATTAATAAGGCAAGGCACCCGAAAAAGCTGATACTGAATGCCTCTATATATTAAAAACTTCTCTTTAGATATTACATCAATATATTCATCCCACATCTTTAATACAAGGTCTTTTATGACAAATTATGACGAGGACACAATTGATTCATTATTTCTAAATCAAAGTTAACTAATAATGTTAGCTACACAATTAGGTTAAACACGTTTAAACTAGGAGGAGGTATTCAATAAATGTAATAATTATCGTTGATAGTCCAAAGGGTTTACTTAGGTACAACCTCTCAATTGCCAGTATACCTTAGCTGTAGCTATCAGCCAAGCACGATACCAAGTATCTACGGTATGCAGTATAAAATTCATACAATTTGTTTAAGTTTCCCTGAGCTTTTCGATCGTGCAAGAGCAATTTTTCAATAATTTTTGCTCAAGCAAGAAATGCTATAAAAGCTTCATGCAATTATTGTTTGTCATTTATTTTCTAACAGTAAGCATTATAAAATAAACAGTAGTAGTTGAAAGTATTAGACTACGTGATATATTCTTATTTGTTAAAGTTTTTTACCATATACTATCAAAAGTCGTATCAAGGCAGCAAGTTGGTCATAAATAATCAATACAATGATTTACGATGCAGGGAAAACCCAGTTTACCTCACAAATGCGAAGCAATAGAAACTCGAAAATGTCGTTTCAACCGAAGTTCAATGTGCTTTATAGAATTGATATCTTGACATCGACGATTGCATGCTTATGTTAATTCACAAAAAATTCGCAATGTGTAGTACCCAGAATATTTATACACTAGTAAAATAATAAAAAAATGATGTTTGCCAAGATAGCTGTCACAATGATCACGATTCAACAAGTTTCCAGTATAGACCTCTAAACACAATATAAAAATTAGAATCGAAGGAACGTAAAACGAATTACAATCAAGATTATAACGAATGTAGTTAGCAAAATTAGGTCTGCGGCTCTCGAGTTTGTTATTCAACCAGAGCACGACGGGCTCTGGTCTGAAAAGGGCACATTGTGCTAATTTGAAAACTGCAAAATGGAATTATACGTGCTCGTATCAAGGCAAAAAATCGTGCGCATTGAAATGTAGTGGAAAAGACAATCACATTTGGATCGCGGTGTATGTCAGGGGCTAATGAGCTTGAATCCCGAGCCAGATTTTTTTACCAGAGTCCATTCTTATGTTTACAAGGAGTCGTTAAACGAAAAAAGAGCGAGATTTGATAAGACCGAATCGTGTTAAATCATGTAATGAGAAAATAACTAAAATGAACAATTAAGGTAATATGTTAAATTAACCAAAGATTAACTTATTATTTATAATTAGTTGTTGTTGATAAACTTCCTCTTTCTGCGTGAAGATATCTATTTTAGAAACCACTTTATAATTTGTTGTGTTATTTTATTTCGGTAGAGACAGTCAATTTTCATCCATAGCACACCATAGTAGGGTGAAAGGCATGGAGATCTGCATACATGCAAACCATGAGTCATTGGATTTCAAAGGAATTGTTATTCCGTAACTGTTGTTGTGTACACGCTAATTATCTAAAGCTACTAATGAGTCTGAAATAACAGAACTTTACTAAATGAATGCCCCTATTCATAAAACGTCGTCTTCGAGCAAAATAATATACTTCCAGACAGGGCAGAAAAAGCTGAACAAATGTTTTCATTTTAGTAACACAATACAGTCTGGTATCCAAAATACTCTAGGACTGTTTTTACTTCAAAAATCATTTATAACTTAGGTTTAACCTTTGTAGAATATTCTCGTACATTAAATCGAAATTATTAATTTTCAATAAATAGTAAATCCGTTTAGTGCCGGTTAAGAATAGCACCAACCCAACTCATCCCGTGGGTGTAGTAAAAGGCGACAGAGGGATTAGCCGGACGATGGGCAGCAACGTCCTTCGAGTAAACTAACAACAACAACATCGATTACGGCAAAACCCCCCACTGAACACACAACATACCCAGACAGGTTGTTGTGGTGTTCTTCGGGGGAGGCATGTGTTCTGCAGTGGACTGACAATATTCGGCTGAAATGATGAAACAGTAAAGTAAAGTAATTCGATAGAATGATTCATGCATAACATTCTTAACAAACCATTACATCAATTTAGCTCATGATGTCCTGCGTGTTCCTATGAAATATTGAATCTAGTAAAAATATTTTAACAGTGCAAGTCACAATGTCGTACTAACGAGAAGAAGCCAGGGACGTGTCCAGTATCTGACACTCCAAAGTGGGAAGCCGCGTGTGTGGAAGCATGTAACTCTGATTCACAGTGTGACGGCACACAAAGATGCTGCCACCACTCTTGCGGGTCTACGTGCAGCGAACCTATCGACCTTTTGAATGTACCAGGTGATACAAATTAATAAAATTTGATCAGAATATTAAGTACAGCCAATTATGGATATTACATGACGCAGTTGTCTGGAGACTTCGAGAGCTACTTATATTGAATGAAGCAGTAAAGTACACTGGCTGTAATAATATAAACGTTCAATGCCAGGTTGTTAATAAGAATGATAAACTATGATATTAAAACAGATATGAGATTTGAGATGATACCAAAAATTAATTTCGATTAAAAGTCCTATTGTAGCGCCAAAAGGTTCATATAGTTAAAAGGAAAATAAAAAAACAACCACATTTATAAAGAATTAAGTAGATCATGCTTTAAGTAGCACATGAAAAAATGGGTTAAGTAATTCATTAAATTAATGCTCAATCAATCAAGTTACATTCGTCCCGTCGAATAAACTAACTTGAAAATGTATAATTTCTTATTATACGTTTTATTAAGGGTTGAGCCCTTACGTAAGTAACAGTGATACCTCAAAGCTTTAAAGTTCTGCAGTCATTCTGCGCTCACCAACCCGCTTGGGGTTGGTGAGCGCAGAATGACTGCAGTTCCACAATGGGGACGCTGCTGCCCATTCCTCTGATTAGATTAGATTCCTTTAGTCGCCTTATACGACAACTACGGGAGAAGATGGAGCTTTTAATGGAGAGGTTTCTTTAATAATAATAGAAGAAACTAAAAATACATGACAAGGTTCAGCAATTAATAAGCGTGTCAATTTATTTGGTTAAATGAGAATGTTAGGCACGTCTATTAATATTTCTCATAAAACAGGTCTCCCAGCTATGCCAACGATTGAAGAGCCAAAAGAGAAAAAAAGAGCAGTTGTCATCAAATGGTCTGATGGAGTAGGAGATGCAGCTAGAGCGGTTCCTGGACCTGTCTTCTATGTCTTAGAGGAACAACATCATTTGGGACCAAAGTATGAAGAAATGAGAATGGGAGAATGGAATTTAGTACTGAGGACGAATAAGTGAGTGATTTCTGTATCGTTAATGAATCTCAACACTCAAAATTTGTTTATATTTAAACATAATGTTGATTGTTAAAATTTTATATTACAGTGGTGTTCGAATCTTGGTATTTGTGTCTTAAAGCCTTACTCAAACCATTTAACCATTTTTTTATGTTAGCATTATTTTAGATTTTGGTGTGAATACGAGCATTTTTTAGTTTTCCTATTTGAAAGAATATTCCGGAAAATCACTACTTGTACTAAATAATAATAATTTTATTTATGGCTTCCAAGATTATACCTAAAATTTGTTAGCAAATCAATAATCCAGTGGTGTACATATATCATGTGGATCGCAGTAATATTTTCATTTAATCTAAAATCTGTCTTCGATAGTAACAATTTTCATGAATGAATTTACAGGAATGTATGTTTGATAACCGTGTGGTGCCGGCTACGAATATTAGCACCAACCCATCTCATCCCTTGGGTGTCATAAAATGCGACTATGGGATTAACCGGAGCGTGGGTAGCAGCATCCTTCGAATACAGTAACAATTTAACTGCGATCACCATCCCGCCTGTCAAGCGCGGCGGATTTGGCAAAACCCCCATGAGCACACAACACACCCAGACCGGTCGTTGTGGCGATCTTTGGGGGTGGCTTGTGTCCAGCAGTGGACTTTATTCGGCTGAAATGATGATGTTTGATAAAGTATGCACATGTTGTCCATGTCAAAAAAGAAGAAAGAATTGCAAAATATTTAGTATTATGTAGAGGAGCGTAGGTGTTAGTTTTTAGTGACAGGTATCCATTTCATTACCTATTATGTCACGTAACACTAGCGTCAAGCACGAACTAGAAAGTAATCGAATGCTCTAGAACTCTTATGTATGTATGTGGGTACAGAACGTGTTTCAGTAACTACATAAATAATACATTTTGTGTCTTTGTTCACGGGTTAACATCCTCAGCAAGGAGGAAGCCGGTATTTTGATATGCTTACATGTACATATGAGTTCAAATTGCAAAGGCCGTATAGAAGATTGTAATCTAAAATGTCATGAGACACTAATCGGGGGCTCGCCATGTCTGCACTATAAAAATACAGCCACTGATTATCCCCGGGAGTATTCATTCGTGATTTATAAGATGGATACCCTAAACAGCCACCACTAACGAAGACAGAGGGCAACACTAGCGACAGCAGCTCAGGCTGTTGAACACTCATCTTTAGGTAAAAGGAATCCTATATCCTATCCTATTACAAAGGACGTCCTCTGCTGAACAAAGGCCTCCCCATAGATTTTCACAATTTAGTCGTCATTTTGGGGAATTTACCAGTACTCACCACGCTTGGCAGGCGGGTTGGTGAGCTCAGCTGCTGCCCATCCCTCTAGTTTCCATGTCCCTTAGTCGGTTTTTACGACATCCACGGGAGGAGATAAATTGGTGCTATATTCTTTATCCGAACACCACACGGAATCCTATATAATTTTTACTGATTACTGTAGAATATTAAATTAACGTAACGGTTAGGTACTAAAGATCGTGGGGATATATTTCACGGGGATATTGTTATAATCACTATTGGTACTTGACTGGTGGAGGAGGCTACTGCCCATCCTTTCGATATCAAACCTTACCCTTTTGTGACGTTCCCAGGAGGAGTGGTCAATTTTTGACGGGAACCACACAGAACCACTTAATGATTAATAAAACATTCTTAGCAGTCAAATTTTACACACAACAGCGTTAAAGTAGTATATAAAAAACTACAGCGTTAGAGTAGTATATAAAAATATAGCAGTTAGTTATTGTAACGGAGTATTAGGACAAGGGCGACAGGAGGAGAACGGAGGATTATCAACTGTAATTTGACTTCATGATAATAATGTTGGTACTTCATACAATGCACGACCCTTTGTTCCTCTCCACCGAAACATCAAATGATGTATAAGTATAAACAATGTACATAAACGATATTAAATAGCAGTCGACAGAAAATATGAAAATTTTAATTGCGATATATATTAGGGCAATTTTCTATTCTTAAATCACACTTATTAACAAAATTACAGTAATTGAAAACGCTGAAGTGAGCACGCCTATAATTTTAGTACCCATTAACAATTTAACGCCGTTCTCACGAGAAGATAGTAATAAATGTTCGCGCCTCTTTGTGCTATCTTTAAGTACAGACGAGACAAGAGACTGCTTCAAATAGAACACAAAGCCATCGAATGAATATAATACAGGAAATATTATCCATAACTTTCTTTTTAAATGCGCGTTGTCTTTGTTATATCATAATAGCTTTATTCACATCTGCGTTTGATTTAAATGTGACACACCAACCTGTTTACAATACTTTACTGAACAATGGGTCCACGATCAACTTCCGCGTAACATCACAATCTGAGATGAGAACAGCGTTTTTCAACATTCAAGCCAAATATTCTCAAAACATTTGTATTTTTGTTCAGATTTTAATGTGTAGAGAACTGGAGAGTTTTTGAAGAAAGATACGTGCCATACTTCTGCTTTCCTGCTCGTATTAGAAAAATAGTGTTATCTAGACAAGGACACTTACATTATAGAGCAGAATGCTCTCATTTCATCACATATTTATTTCAATTCTACAGAACTAAGGTGTCTCTACGAAATGCTCTGAAACCAGGCCGCTGGTACCGGTTTCGAGTGGCAGCTGTCAGTTCTTCTGGTACGCGAGGATTCTCATCACCCAGTCCTCCCTTCACACCTCGTCGAGGGCCACGTCCCCCACCGTCACCCAAGAAATTAAAAGTTCGCCCTTTACGAGAAAATAATGGTCAGTAAACGTTTTCTGATTGGAAATAGTAAAACAGTGTAAATCACATGATTGTACTGGGGCTATTTAGACATATAGAAAGAAAGAGAAAGAAAGAAAGGAAACAGTTTGATATTACGGTATGGGTGGGTACGTAGTACACAGTTGTAAAAAATCACATTTATACATTTTCACTTCCATTTCGAAATGTAGCTCCAAGGTCTATAAAGAACATTTTGCGTTTCGGTTTATACTGTCGTGCCGTCAGATGTAAACTATTGGCATTTTAACTTACTCCTTTCACACGAATGGATATTAAATAGACTGGAACAATGCACACGTTGACACGGTGACCCTAAATCTGGACCAAATTTAAGCGTAACCACTGCGGTTGATTCAAATTACCACATAATTATATATTTTCTTCTATAACTTCGAAAGCTTTTATTTCATCGAAACTAATGTCACACCTATTCAGAAAAGAAGATAATATACCTTGCAATGTTTCTATTCTAATTGCCCACCTTTCATACTAGATATGTTTTAGGCACTGTCACGGTGAGACTGGAATGGAAGGAGCCACGTTCAGATCTACCAGTCATGAAATACAAGGTGTTCTGGAGTAGACGAGTAAAAGGACTAGGAGGAGAACTGGATTCAGTACTTGTCAACCATCAAACGGTACCCAAGGTACGAAACAAAGTTAAAATAAAGGAAAAATTAAGGATTTTTACACAGCTCAGCCGCATTCATTATGAAATTGGTGTGGTGGCTGATACAGTCGGCTGCTGCGCTCTGGGTCGTGGGTTCGATTCCCGCACGGAACAAATATTTGTATGATCTGCAGGTAGTTGTTCCGGGTCTGGGTGTATTGTATGTGGAATTCATGTCTGTAAACGCACCCTCGACACAGGAGAAATCCTAGTGTGGGGCAAAGTTTCTTAAAAGAAAAAAAAAAAAACTTTTTCCCTTACAACACTCACTCTGTACAGTTTGAATGTAAAGAATATAGTACTATTCCAAATTAGAGCAACTTAATATAAATTAACTAAACTAATATGCATGACTAGAATAAGTGTGCAATAAAAGTGCAAATACATTTTATTTAAATAAAATAAAGTAAAATGGTCGACATAGCTAAAAGGATAAGTAAGCTGAAGTGGCAGTGAGCGGGGCACATTGCTCGTAGAACTGATGGCCGTTGGGGTAAAAAGGTACTCGAGTGGAGACCACGCACCGGAAAACGCAGTGTGGTGACCTCCAACGAGATGGACGGATGACCTGGTGAAGATCGTTGGGAGCCGTTGGATGCGTGTGACATGTTACCGGACATTGTGGAAATCTATAGGGGAGGCCTTTGTTCAGCAGTGGACGTCCTTTGGCTGATATGATGATGATGATGATGAATTAAATACTTGACTATTCACAAGTGTCTGTAAATGATTTAGCATGCTTTTTCTTTTTTCTTTATCTAATATGTTTTCCCATCATGCAACGTACAAGATGCAAACATCTGAACCGAATAAAAACTGAAGCCGACAATCGGTAGTGGGTGATGGTCTTTTGACTCGATGGTAAGTCGCAACTAAGGCCCAGGTCAGACAGCTACAAAAATAATATTTAAAAAGAATAAAATTTTACTTGTTATTCTTATATCGTTTATTTTTATAGGATCAAAATTACATCGAAATAAAGGACTTGCAGCCAAACTCAATGTATTTCCTACAAGTGCAAACGATAAGTCAATTTGGTCTGGGCAAACTACGCAGTGAAAAGTCTTCTATTTTCTATAACACCACGGCCACAGCACGCACTGGTAACTGAAGAAGTTATTCTTTTAACCATTCCTCCTACTCACAGATATCTTCTGCCTATCAAGACCTTATGCTTTCAATATAAAAACGTTGCCCCACACTAGGATTTCTCCTGTGTCGTAGGTGCGTTTACAGGCATGAATTCCACATAAATGCACCCAGACCCGGTTCGGACCTGCAGTTCATACAAATATTCGTTCCGTGCGGTAATCGAACCCACGACCCGGAGCGCAGCAGCCGACTGTATCAGCCACTGCACCAACCGTGCGTCAAAATTATACGATCTAGTAAAAAAACCTAGTCTAGTTTGTAGTACGAATGCTGGGAATGACCTAGTTCCACGGTTCTACCATTGCAATAGATGTAGTAACGAAATGGTCTACCGCCATCTACATAATTTTAGTAATCATTCCGCCGCCGCGCCGCACCCATAAGAAGAAATTAATTAATAAAGAGGTTAATTGTATTTTGAAAGCAACATGGGCTTATATGACGGCCTATTCATTGGCCCTTAATAATACTATATAATATTCAATATTCGGGCATTTTTAAGTAAGACTAATGACTGACATATTTAGTCTTCATATGATGTCCGGGGCCTAGTGGAACAGTATTAATGTGTAAGGAACAGTTGCCCGTATAGGCTTCAATCGTGCATTCCTTAATCTAGTATCAATTTGCAATATACCTGGCCTCTTAGCTTAATCCCCGCGTTTTATTTCCTATTAACTGCTTCATAAAAAAGAGATATACACTTGAGGTACTTGTTTATCTTTCAGAATCCGCACCAGAGCCGCTTCAAAGACGCGACATGAAAAAGATTAGAGGTTTAAGTCTACAAAAAATCGTCTGGTACAATCACAAATTAAAAGCCAAAATCGCATGGCAGCCTATATCTAACGTCTACGAGCAACCCGGAAGGTATTTATTTGATAAATAAGTTCCTACTATCTAGAATTAAAATCAAAATTGTTTCGACAGTCGTACTAATGTGTGAGCTTAGTATTAATAATCAGGAAATTAAACATAATAGAATATCGTAAGCCTTGTTTATCACTAATATATATTAATACGTGAAGAAAAACGTTGTGACCCTTTTTAAGTACACTGAGCGCACGGAGGAGTGTGAGATTTGGCATAGCTAAAGTTTATATGAAGGAGTACAGAAAGTTAAAATTCATGTAAAAAATTAATTTTGTCAAATTTCTAACATTGGGTGACCACTAGTATTATTCAATTATATAGAGGTATATAAGTTCCTTTCAGGAGTATATACGAGATTTCAAGATTTCAAAGAAAACATTATCCAAATGGCAAAAGAAATTATGTTCCATATAATACATCTTCATAATCCAAATTTAGATTTAAATCAAAGGTTTGCAGTCCAGAAATCTTTATTTCCCCATTTTGCGGTTGTCCTAATCAAGATAGATAGCCTTACTAAACGACAATGCCTCAATACCAGAATTGTTCTAAAGCCTGTCCCCACAACATTGGCATAAGTTGGTATATTTTCTTATTTTCCTTCTTGTCGTCAGTCAATAAAGACGAAAGTCTTTATCCAGTGTGTGTTATCAGCGATGACATATGGCAAATGAGACATGATCACTCACAATGGTCCTCATAAGAAAACTCAATGTCACTCAGCAAGCTATGGAGTTATGCTTAGTATTTATGAGATCGAATTGGATATGCGGAGATCCGTAGAAGCATTAAAGTTGCCGACGTAGCTGAAAGTATTAGTAAATGAATTAACAATGCGCAGAGCACATTGCTCGTAGAACTTAACCCAAAAGAGATCGAAGAATCGATAAGATTGGACATCACGCACGAGAAACGCCGTGTGGGACGACCTTCAACGAGATGGAAAGACGACCTGGTGCAGGTGCATGTCCGGGCGGCATGTAACCAGCAGTTGTAAAAATCTATGGGGGAGGCGACTACGAGAAGAGAGATCTTGCACTTTGCTTTTCGGGTCGGATTTATGTTTTTTAAACTTATTTTTATTCATATCAGCATTCACATTCTGATAAAAATATGTCATAGATAAAACTACCATCCAATCAAATGAGGATTGAAGACGTTGGAAATAGGTATTAACTGTTAGTCAAACAGTATTCCTAAGCAGAAAAGTCCAAAGTAAGCAATTTGGAAGAACGTAGAACTTAGAGGAAATTAGAGAAAATGTAGAACATTCCTCTGCTTA
Organism: Diloba caeruleocephala; assembly: GCA_947459985.1. NCBI lineage: Eukaryota > Metazoa > Arthropoda > Insecta > Lepidoptera > Noctuidae > Diloba > Diloba caeruleocephala. The sequence goes on along the minus strand of OX381617.1, from coordinate 7,038,381 downwards.
ACACTGAGGCGCGTATAGATCGTAAATCAAAACTCATGTAAAACTTGAGTCGAGGTTCCGTTAATCAAATATGAATACGTAATTAGTCATTTATATTCAACTAGCTTTTGCCCGCGGCTTCGCACGCGTGGAATTCGGAAATCTACATAATTTGTTGAAAACATGCAACAATGACCTGCACTCTGATAAGGAACTTGCAATAGGTGTAGAAGGATCGTACTATATCTCCGAATGACAGGACCCATAGGCCTGCCGCATATTGCATCCAGCCCAACCAGCCGAGTGCTAGACCGCGCGCTAAGTATTGTCTTTGTCTGCATGCGGTTTCGGATAGCACTGGACGTCGTTATTAATAACTCTCATAAAATGATGCTTGCCCTTTTGCCACCCAGTATTACCAGTCCAAAGAACATCAGTCACTATAACCACACGGCTCATTTTGTCGGCTCATTATAAAGTTTCGTACTTTATAATCGTCAAGTAGATGAAGCACTCCGCAGGATGCGCCATATGTGGTAAACAAAACGGCATCAACTGTCTTTAATAACGCAAACGATGTCGGTCCCGCACTGTGCGCAGTAAAAGGCTCAAGAACTAATACTCATCATTATTTGGATGCACTGTGGAAACCCTACCCAATGCGGCGTTTTTCATAACTCCCGAAATATGACCTGGGCACGCCCACGTTGACGTCGATCTAACAGACCTTTTTGGTTCTCGTATGTATAATATTACAGCATCTCGCTATTCGTTAGTGATTTGGTTAAATCCGAACAGATCCTCATCGCACAGTAAAAAAATGCGAGATGCGTAGTTTGACGCAGATTTTCTAAGTTCGTTCTGTGACATTTTCAGGGTATAAATAAACTTTGCTAGCCATTAAATTGCCAGCCATGGCTGCCGCATACATTGTGCAAGGCGTATAGCTAGTCCCGCGTTCACGACGCGTATATGTTTAGACGGCAAATGATTAAGTATTGCGTTTTTCCACACATGTCTCGGGTGCGTTTCCTTATCATGTACATCCATCCGACAAATATAGTAAGCATAGATACATTTGTTTGGACTTCCATACAAACTTCCATCGCCTATTTCACCTCCATTTAGGTCAAAATTTCAAAAACGCTTGCACACATGTTTATTTAATTATTATCAAGAGCTTAAATATAAACGTTCATGGTTTTATATTTAATAATGATGGACTCCATACAAACTTGCATATCCTATTTGCACCACTTCAAGTATTTTTAGCGACAAAAGGTAGGCATGCCATGTAGGAGGGACTAAGGTCTAAACTCTAATCTATCTCGGTACTAAATTTCACCAAAATCGGTTTAGGCGTGAAAGCGTAATAGACAGACAGACAGAGTTAGTTACCTTCGCATTTATAATATTAGTAGGGAACTAGGGATTGACGTAATCTGGAATTTTGATTCTCGATCTGTATACGGGCCTAAGTTCCTAGTACCAGCTTGGGTAAAACTAAGTAGGTACTACTAGTATTATAATACCTTTTTTTATGATCCGGTGAAAATACATCATGTACTTCCTTCACCCCGGGATAGGGCGAGGGGGCGTGCCGGACTCCTACCGGCTAAAACCACTCCGGGAGTGGTCATCTTCAGCACCGAAGGGAGGCTCCAGGAACTCGAATAATCTCCATTTAGAGCCACCCGTTGGTGCCACGCCTTTAGGCACATCTCGAAGGGGATGACTGTAAAGAGAGCCCTCTAGCGGAGAGACGGCGACTGTAAAGAGGCCACCCCCCAGGCTCTTCTCGGGGCAATTGTAAAAGATTCCCCCGAAGCCTCGCTATGCGCTGTGCTGCGCACACAGTGGCACGTGACCACATGTACACCGCCTTCATCCCGGGGGGAGTATTATAATACCTAGACAGGCACTTTCTTGTACTTAACTCTTTTTAGAATTAACCCATTTAACCATTCCCAAAATACACTTTTAATTACGAATTATTCAATCATATTTATACGCTTGAAAGTTATTTGTTCATTGTTTATTTATTATGTCGCAGGTATTACGTGCACTGGAAAGCGATCAAGTGTATCAAACCCAGGAAACAGCCTAAAGAAGGCCTATCAGCTACTACTGAGGTAATAAGGAGTTAATGCGTATGGTGGCTACACCTGCTTTTGTCAGTATGCACCGAGAGTGCGATAGGATTGTACGTCTTTATTTCACGCCAGAAGCCACTTTTGAGCGATGATAACTATGGCTGGCAAATAATATTAATTATTTTGTGACTATGGAGTGGACAGATGAAAAAGTGATGAAACACTCATCAAATAATACAATCTAGCAGCCTCAACCGCCATCTTGAAAATAATGTATCGAATATAGCGATTTATCGACGGTAAATGCAGGTGCGGCCACTCAATTTAACGCATTATTAGGAGGCTCAATTATTGCGATAATGGGCGTTAGACGTTAAGCCTTAATGTGGCCCCAGCATAAGACTTAAATATTAATAATATGGACACCCGTAATTTCAACTGGCGTAAGGGACAAACCGTCATTTTTCAGAAAAGCGAAAATACTGTTTTTTGCTGGTGAAATCGCTATATCTTTTCCATTTGTAATTGATTTGGAGATTATTCAAGGGAGACCTAGTCTTGATGTAGATTCTTTATTAGCGAAAATAGCTCTTTACACCCCACCAAATACAAACTAAACGTCTATTACGCTCTTGCTACATTAAAGTGACTTACGTTATAAAGGAAACCATTCTAGAAATCTACCTTAAATTTTAGGGAATATATGGTAAATAAACTAAATGTCAAAGGAAATAAAGGGACAAAACTACGGGCCTCTGGTAAACGTTTGAAAATGAACCCCAGGGAATAGAGACAGACAGACTTTTATCTAGGAATAACTTTATGCTGAAACCCTTTTTCCAAAAGCCGTCTGATAGAAAATGGATCTGGATGAGTCCTGATGATTGCAAAAATATTGAGATTAACTTCATCGGTACCAATTAAAAGCAAAATATTCAATATTAATGTCAAGGCTGAGAGGTCTCGCCTCGTGAAGTCTACGCTCCGGCCGCCTAGCGCTCATATCCACACTTTGAGGTATAATGTACTACATATAATGTACTACATAGTACATTACACTTCAATGTAAGATCCAAAACCCCGAAATCTTTCTATTCCATCTCTAAAACCGCTTCAAGTGCCAAGAACATTGCATGTCTGTAGCTGACACCAATGGTAGGAAACAGTAACTGTAACAGTTCTCTGGTCATACCCTCAACCTCTTGTCAGAAATATATGCGATGACGCCCCAGGCATTCGGCGATGCTGAACCATACCGGCTGCTCAACAGATGAATAGGAAAGTCATTGAGTAAAGATATTGGCATCTTCAATACCACCGGTACTAAAGAGACGTTTGAGCGGAATAAAGGCTCCAAAATGTTCGCAAGGAACATGTCTACTGAGCAAAGTCAGATTAAGACCGACTACGGAAGTATAGCGTCGACTAAGCCAGAGGTTTTGAGGGAGGTTGAGAAGTTGTAACGACAGCTATAACTACCAGTGGCTCTCACAAAGACCCGTAAGTCAAATTAACCCGATACTATACCGAAGATACCTTGGGCATCAGCCAGTGCGAGATGTAGGCCTTGAAGTTTTGTCATAACTTTGAATATAATAAATAATGATGGATGATGAAAGGAATTACGACGAACCTTCCAAAATCAGGTGGGACACGGGTACTTATAGTCCTTCAGAAGCTATTCGATTCGATCTTATTCGAGGCGAGGCGATGTGGTGATCTTTTTCAAAAAAGGTGATATTTTATAAGATATTTTCAAAGGTCATCACGAATCGTCTCGAGCACAGATTTGGTGACATCCAGCGTTCCGAATGAGCCGGTTTCCAAAAAGATTTCAGTACCGTAAACCATATCCATGTCCTGTGGCAGGTTATACTGGAGATCGAGTATCCTATAATCTACCACTATGCTTAGTGTTTGTGGACTATAAGAAAGCCTTCGGTGATCGAAACCTGGGCGGTGGGGTATAAGGGGGTACTTATTATTGTCCGTGGTGTACTTATTATATTAATATAATCAAATAGCGTATCTAGACAATTAAATATAATACGAATAGGTATACATTCCATAAATTACTTAAATAATATGCACATATATATACAACCATACATGATCTTAATCTATACTAATATGACCTTACTTATTTTTTTAAACTTAGTAGGTACCTTAAGTCTGCTTTTACTAATAAGACATAAAATTAGAAATTTCGTCGAGTATTTAAGTTAAAACATCTCATACATCTATACTATCGGGGAAATGACCGGTTAAGCAACCACATTTCCCAGAAATGTATGCGACAAGCCCAACAAAAAAAAAATTGGGGCGTAAAGCAATTTAATTTGAAGCTAGAATTATGTCTTAATGATAGCGATCGAAAAGTTAGGTAGAGAGGTAGGTATAAACATTGATATCATACTCTAAATAACTCACTTTCGCGCAAATGTATGCAATGCAGCTACAAGGTGTATCTATTAGAGGTCAGTGCTTACGCCAAATGAACTTACGGGTATCGATAAAGTAAAAACAAAAGAAGTTATTAATTAATATTTTTTTACGGCTGAAATATACCCTAATGAAGTAAGCTGCAAGTTAAAAAGTGCGGCAAATATTAATGTTGCCACATACAGCACTTTTGTAGTAAGAAACAGGATTGAAGAAAAATATACTCGCGTCATAATCAATAATTACCTACATGTAATCTCTTTATCTTGTTTATTTGCAGCAAACTACTTTTGAACTCTACGAAGTCGAATATCAATGCAGCTACAAGGTGAATGTCAATTCACTGCCGCGAGTAAAAACGCCTGATTCAGAACTTACTTTCAATGTTCCTAGTTGTGAATATTTCAAACGAAAAGTTAATACTACTACGATAAGCTGTGAAGCTTAATCATATATAATAAACCAATACTGACTGAATTGGATAAAATAATGTGTTAGCTTTATATAATTAAATTAATGTAATATAATTTTAAATTTAATAAAATAAATTAATTTCATCATATGGTATTCTTGCGGAATTCGCACTGATATGTATGTTTAGTTTACTTTGTATTAGGGAATCATTTAATTGACAGATGTTTATTTGCTTCTAAAATAAATAATTATATGAAATCCGTGTATTCTTTAAAGATTATCTGAATTTACTTAGTGAGTAAAATTATGTGAATTTTAGGTACACGAGTATGCTGCAATTATTTTATTGGATACTTATCATCATTATTATCGTCATATCAGCCGAAAGACATCCACTGTTGAACAACAGCCTCTCCATAGATATAAATATACTTATAGTAAGGAATAAATTGTATACCTCTAAGTTTAGGACTGTTGTTACCAATATTAAGTAAATAAAACTGAAATCCTTCGCAGATATTTGTCAATGCTAATATGCGAAACTTTTTTTTTAATCTTTATGATTAAATAAAGGTACAAAATACATATATTCATTTAAAAAAATACTGGCATTTTAATGCACAATTAGATTTTAGATGCCACGTTCCGAAATATAGATTTCCTGAGTTTCTACTCGGGAAATCTATATTAAAAGTAGAGGCTGGAAAGGAGTTTTAAACTTTCACTGAGCGAATAATGAAGGTTGAGGAAAAGCGCTCAGTACGACATGTTAGGATATCAACCAAGTGCGGTTAGTAATATGTAGTACGTCTGGAAATCCGATAGTAGACGGGAGATTGTAGGATCAGTCAACGTAACTCCCGCACACATGCTTCAAAGTTTAATCTGTAAAATAATAACAGCCAAGCAATGTTTCACCGTTATGCCAGGCTCTGTAACTTTGCCACCAGCACCAAAATGTTTTTAGCTCTGTGTTCTACCAAATCGAGCTCAACAAGCTGAATTTGCTGAGCCATCCAATAAATATTGTAGTATGGTATGTTATACTATTTAAGGTATGGTGTGATATGGTATCACATTATTATGTATGCAATACTCCATATAAGGTTGAACCTTTGCTTTGTATAGATTGAGAAGCTGTCCAGGTGTGAAGCATCGCTTCAATTTATTATGGACCGCGAACTATTTACCTACAGTTTGTCCCTTTGACTCGATGGTAATGCCGACGTTGAAGTTTGAAGTCAGATGCATGCCAAAAAGCTCCAAGTTGTCAATAATAGGCACAGATGTACTTTGAAAAGTTGGAGTCAATTGAAAAGGACTCTGCGAAAAGACTTCCATGTCAATCGGTCAGAAATGTAATTCTTTCTTTTTTAGTTAGCCCTTATCAGTATTTATCAACTGCCATCTGTTATCTGTATAGGGGTTATATAGAATGATATTCCTAAGTTAGACCAGGGTCCTCTTCAAGGCACTGAGCTCTCCATGTAGATGTTGATCTTGATGTAAAATGGTCACACATCCAGGACTATGTCACCTTAATCTCAACTAAACCTCACAGATCGATCGATCTGCACTAAAGCTAGTCAACCGCAAGCCCAAACATAAAGAAATATAAGCTAAAATCTCAAGTTCACAATTAATACAAAATATAGTAAAAATATTAATATTGGAAGAAGAGAAGTTTTCGTATTTTTTTCCTGGCAACTATTTGCTCTTTATTAGTTTGTAACTGACTTCATTCAGGACATTTGCAACCCTCAGAATGTCAAAAGTAAATAAAAAGATTATTTTGTGAAATAAATTAGTTATATTATTGTACATTAAATAAGTACACTTTTTGCTAATATTTACTGACCTGCACTTATTGTGTTATTATTTACCGCCTTTCACGACGTTTGTATTCTATAGTAGTGTCGTTTATAAGTCGTAATGGAAAATTTGGAATGAGATCATTTTACTGTGTAAAATGTACATTTTACGCCTAGACACAGTTATTAATATCTTGCTACAGTTTCAAGCACAAGACTTCCTACTGAAATATCATTGGGTGTTCATTTAATATTTAGTGTTCTCATAAAACGTGCGGTTAGTCCTGGGGCGTAACCACTGCTAAGACGGATTGAAGGCTGTGTTAAAATGATATTTAATAATATTTTCTGAAACGTAGTGAACAGTGTTTGTGTAAAAAATGGCCGAGGACGAAGTGCTTTTCGACGATGTGTACGAGCTTTGTGAAATCATTGGCAAGTAAGTTAAAATTGCAATTTTCTGTGCAACACGACTCTTGTGACGTGAATTCGCGCTCAAGTCACGTATAAATTTCAGCTCCTTAGATATATATGGCAACCTAGTACACTAAACTTTATTCTAAACAAATAATGGCTGGAGTGTCATTTTCTTTGGAACATACCATATGAATTTTCAATTTATTATTATCAAAAAATTTACATGCCAGGTCCAATTATAAAAAAAGAATTTACCTTAAGCTTAAAAACATTATCTATTATTTTGTCACTGTAAATCTAGTTTACAATATTAGTGTTTGGTTAAATTTTTCATAGGAATTCATTACATATGTGGTTGGAGTGAGGACATTCAGTTTTAAATACTACACTACATAAAATAATTACAATCACTACATGATCTTAAACATTATTGTAGTTCATTGAATGTTTCCTTAACTTTAAATTCTACCAGTATGTTTAAACTACAGTACAGTACTAATGATTCATGACTAGGATAGTATCAGATGCAACAGATATTTTATTTGGACTAGCATAATGCATTTTAACACTACCATGCAGGTACGCATGCATGCATGTGTAAATGAATTTAAATCTAACACACACAATACAAACACAACAATCAACAATATGTGGTAGAATATTTTATCAAAATCTAGGTCTTTTTCAAATGCCAACACTATCATATTAGGCACTATATTTATTCAATTTGAAACCATCATCATCCCCTTTAAGAGAAATCTTACTCTATCATGTTTGAATTAGCCAATTGAAGGTACTCTTATTGATAAATCCTGCTAAGAACTTGGTTATATTACCCTATACCATGTAACAAAAAAAAAATGGTTTTGTCATTGACTTAGTAATAAGAAAATGTGTTGTGGCACAACTTGGGATATATGATTTGCTGGATAAAGCAGTAGACTCAGACAGGCTGAGTGTTGACATTAAGCAAACAACCAGTTGTATTAAGTATTTAAGATTTAACAAAAAGTTAAAAACGCTCTAGAATGAACAAGACTAAGTAAATAAGTCATTATCTCAGAAAATGTTGGTTAAAACAAATAGCCCTAAAAATGTTTTTTTTTATATATACCTGAATATAAAAAGAAGTATTAATGCTAAATATAATTGCCACACAACTAAATTTATCAGATCAGACTTTAAATATATCAATCAATTCATTCAAGGGGACCATTTAGTCTGGTTCGTCGCTGTGTGCACCGCCAAACCGGTCAGCAGTTTGCTGTCAAGATTGTTGATGTGGCACGCTTTACTGCTAGCCCAGGGCTTAGTACTGCAGGTAAGACAGCCTTAATAATGTTACTCTATTTTGAATAAAGTATCCTAAAATCCTTTTATCAATTTGTGTTAATGTTAATAGTAACAGTACTATAAATTGTTACAAATATTTTTTATAGTGAAGTCCACCAGAAGCCAGTTTTTGAATGCATGCCAAATTATTCTACCACTATGGCTCCCTTTTTACATAACTTTATCAATTTACTGTCTTAATTTAGAAACTACAACTTATGGGTGCAGTTGATGATTTACAATATATTGCTTTCTACTTCCAGATTTGAAGCGTGAAGCTACAATATGCCATATGCTAAAACATCCTCATATTGTGGAGCTGTTGGAGACATACAGCTCAGAAGGAATGCTCTACATGGTCTTTGAATAGTAAGTTTCTTTTCTCTTTATTCTTTGTGAATACTTATTTAATTACTTTATAATATTATCACTTTTACTAACATTAAACTGCACATATTAAATAATGTGTGGGGTTTACTACCACTCATTCATATTTTTGTATTTGCAAAACATTTTCTAATATAATTGTAGATAAAAATTGCAGCTTCTATTTGTCTTTCGCCCGCACACTGTTACTGCTTGAGAAAGGCAAATAGGGGAGCAGGCTATTTCTAATTCTTTTCAATTAAGTAACCATGTACTTTAATTAATTGATTTATAGATGACATATTGATATTCCAAAACATCGCTAGGCTACTGTTTATATGCAAAATTGATGTATATGGTTCATTTAAATAGTCGTACTCTTGAAGATGTACAGAGTGAATAATTAATTGCTTACTATTTTCAGTATGGACGGTTCTGATCTCTGTTTTGAAGTGGTCCGTAGAGCCACTGCTGGATTTGTCTACAGTGAAGCGGTTGCATGGTGAGTAATTTTTATAATTTATTCATATTGTGTGTGTTGTCCAGATTAGGAATATAGTACCACTCCATCCCCACCCGTGAATGTCATAAAAGGCGACTTTCTAAACCAGAGAGATGGGCAGCAGCGTCCATTCTGTAGAACAGTAGCCATTCTGCGCTCACTGACCCGGCTGCCAAGCGTGGTTATATGGCAAATTCCCTCAATATGACTACACAACTGTTCGAATCTATGGGGCAGGCCTTTGTTCAGCAGTGGACGTCATTCGACTGATATAATAATTCATATAAGACTGCTTGGTAGGAACAGTGGCTATGGCTTACTTTAATTCACACTGAGATGGCAGCAGCCAGCAGCGAAGCAGAGAGCAGTTTCAGTGCTTGCACTTTAAATTTTATCTATATATCTATATTACTAAAATACATAGTATAGCTTGAAAGGGACGAAAGGCAGGCCCGGCCACCCGCGGCGCCACCGGCAGCATAGAGGCCACAAGTAACCAGTCGGATTGGTGATTGTGCATGTGAGATTTATGTCTGTATACTCTACCCATGACACAGAAGAAAAGCCAGGGTGAGGTAGCATTTAAAAATAAAATGGGGCTGATATTTGATGTCAAGACTTTTTATTTAACTATGCATATACCAATTGAAAGATGCAATCAAGTTAAATGTATATATGTTGTAATTGTAATATGTTATCAAAATACTTCTTTTTTACACTTTTTTATTTCCTATAATAATTGTAACTGTACAGCAAATATCTGTAATATTGTAATCTGTGTTGTTGTAAAATAAGTAGAACATGCCATTCTTTAACCAACTAGGAACTTAAAAGGAAATTGAATGTCTAAACTACCAAAATGATATAATACTGGGTTTTGTTATAATCAAATTTTATATCTTTTCAGCCACTACATGCGCCAGATCCTGGAAGCGCTCCGCTACTGCCACGAGAATGATATCGTTCATCGTGACGTGAGACCTCACTGTGTCCTTCTTGCTGGCCGTGATAACTGCGCACCAGTTAAACTGGGAGGATTCGGCGTGGCTGCCCAGTTGCCCACGCCGACTGCCCATCGAGCTCCACCTGGTACGGAGTATACAATTAGTTACTCACCCCTTTTTCTAGTTTGCTTCGCGTTACATTGCAGTGTGTAATAAAATGGGGCGGTGTGTCCCAGAAAAATTGCGTTGCTTTAACTATATACTGGAATGTGTATTTGACTTTCGTCTTATGTGATCGCGACATCTACTTGACGCGGTGCGTATTGACGTGAAAATCGGCAAGCTAGCTTCAGTTTACGCTTGTACAAGGTTATTTGGGACAAATGCCAAAATACCCATGCAAAACTATTGTTCAAAGGTAGCATACAAAAGTACACTGAGGCAACTTGTGTCACCAGCTATGTTTAAGAATTAAGATATACTTGAGTCGCAAGGTCCTCCATACGCATATTGCGCGTACGCCTCACTTAGCACTGTATAGGATTGTAAAAAAAAAACATTCGGTATTTCTAATAATAGTCAAAGTGGCACTTTAAATTTCCCGCGGTTATATTTGTAAAAAATAACATTTGGTATTTCTAGTAAATATTTGCCGCAAAATAGTCAAAGTGGCACTTTATATTTCCAACTAATCTTGTTGAGCAAATAACCCGTCGCTTAAATAGCTCTTGTACTATTTTGGCGTTGTAGAGATGGGCTTGTCAGTCGAAAATAAGTAGGGATATGGTTTGACTACAGTACTTTTATGCCTTTGCATTTTCAACATGGAAATGATAATAAAGTGTTACGGTCGCTAAATATTGAAATTAGTGACTGAATGTCATAACTTTTACTTTAAATCTTAATTTAAATGCAGTTGTACATTTTTATCGAATTATTGTAAATTTTGCGGATCATAGCAGGCGACTCACGATGGTTTACATGTTGAGAAGTATATAATCACCCTTTGGATTTTTTTTATCAAATCTAAATAGGTAATATTAGGAATCCATACATCTATTTCTTTTAGACTTGATTGTAAGAGTATATATGATGCTTTCATTCGTGGAAATATTTTTGCTTTAGTTGGATTTAGTACGTTATGCAATCGATTTCAAATCATTCAGCATATTAATAAGGGTAGCACGGTACATTGGCAAAAATGAAACCCTCGTTTTCTTTCTTTAGGCGTTATAAGGAACATTAATATACAATTTTATTCATCTACCAAGTTGATGACAGTAGGTTGTATTATACAGAACTGGTGATGGACACTCGCCCGCTAATGGGTCCAATGGGTCAAGCTTATCTCAAAGCAGACGAGTACGGTAAGACGTGGTTACCGACAGTGCCTTACCTGCATGGACATGTGCCAAATCATCAGCACTGTCTTCATATCACCACTAAATCGTACGGGTTTAGGATCAACTACATACAATGCGCAATAGACAACTCAGCCAGAGACTTCTTAAGTAATTGCTCGCATTACCGAATAATGCACAAGAATGAACTACTGGAACTATTATGTTGGGTGTTCGAAGCATCGCTGGCGCATTTCGTCAGTGCTTCATACAAAATAATTTCTTAAAGTTGTTCCAAAATGAAGGGGTACCCGGCCAGGTCCTTGTACAATATACAAATAAATTGCTAGATAAACATTAAACTGATTTCTTTTATTCATTTTTGAAAAAATGACTTTCTTTTCTGGTACAAAACCATAATTTCCACTTAAAATTGCAACACAACGTAAAAATCAAATATGGCGGTAAGAGATATTTAGGGATTATGATACTGCCAAGACATCGATACTTGTACTCGATCGATCAAACAGTATCGGTATCTACTTGTATTGGTCAGTTTTTTTGGAATATAGATTTTTAGAACCAAATGAAAACACGTTATCTTTGGCTTTGGACTTTATTACATGAAACATGTTATTTATTGTTTAAAATACTGCTTATAAAATTATTTTTTATCCACAAAGCAGTTGAATCCCTGAGTCGCTATATTGAAAGTCAATAAGATTACTGATTAGAAATTATTTTTGTTTGACTAAAGTATACATTTAAGCGAATTATAAGTATTTTTCTGGGGACGTATGTATGTATTTTTCTCGATTTTTTGAGGTACTGTACATGGACCTGGCCGAAAATGAAACATCTCCTTTCAATACTTACATGTAATATTTTAAATCGAAACCATTTAATTGGGCATTGACTAATCATTTCGTTTTCATAAATGGAAAAAAAAACTCTCGAAATCGCTTTTATTTCGACTGTTTATCATGGCTTGTAAAACTAGCTTATAGCTATATAAGGTCCTAGAAACATAATGAAAAAACATTTTAAGGCGCTACTCAGTATGGCAAAGGGATCACGTTTAGTTAATAAACAGATTTTTTTACGATACGCAAACACTAACACTGAGTGTATGAGTTCAAACGCAAGAGAACGCGTACCTTTGATGTGTGCCGCGGAAAGCCCGGCAGCGCCTGTTGTTATTATTTATGTACGTTTTCATAATTAAATTATGGAAAATGAAAGGAACCAGTATGTTATTTAATACTGTAATCGCAACTTTATTTTTAATAATTGCAATAAATAATGGAAATTAAGTACAATTTGCAGAGGTGTTTTTTTTAAAAGTGTACTAGTGTTGTAGGACCTTATGTTGTTGATCCGTTAGTGTAAGTGATTATGATTGCGAGAGGTTTTGGCAAATAGGTTGCTATAATAGTTTGTATCCCAGCATAAGACGCGTGTAACATTATTTATATCGTAAGTACTACTTACATGAGTGTGTAATCGCGCGTTGTATGAGTGAGCCTGTACCTTATTCCGTGATATCACTATGTGTCTCGTACGACAGACATGTCGCTTCCAATCACAGTATTAACCGATTTTATGTATTGGCACTTATTGTAAATTATGACACTTTGTTTTTGATCATCGTTCTAAACTCCCTATTCCATACTTTCTGGTGTTGTCAAACGTATATAAAAAGCGTGTTAAAAACTGAATAATATAGATACATAAATGAAACGTATACAAGAAAGAGCAGTCGCCAAGTAGCGCGTTGAAGCTGTACCACTTTTACGTAGCTAGTAGTAACATAGAGACAAATGACGTCATACATCATCATTTCGGCCGAATGAACTCCACTGCTGGACACAGGCCTCCCCCAAAGATCACCACAACGACCGATATGGGTGTGTTGTGGGCTCATTGGGGGGGGTTTTGCCATAATCGCCACGCTTGGCAGACGGGTTGGCGATCGCAGTTGATTTGTTAATGTAATCGAAGGAAGCTGCTGCCCATCCTCCGGCTAATCCCATAGTCGACTTTTACGACACCCACGGGAGGAAATGGGGTGGTGGTATTCTGAACCGCCACCACACGGCTACTTACATACATACTTTTGCTTAACACAAGTGCTTCACTGAATGTATTTATTCAATAGCATTTGTTAATCATTCAATAAACGTGCCTATATGTATGTTCATTTATATAAATAAATTCCGTGTGTATTTTGTACATAAAACATAATAATAATAGTAAAATATTAACCTAATTTTTAATAAGACACGCTTTAATTGGTTGCGTAATTTTTGCACTTAGTTTTATGTAAATTTTACTGATGCACTTGTCACGAAATGAAAATATAATCATTATTTATTGTTATTTATTTACTAATCCATTGTTTTTACTGGTGTTGGTTTGACGTATTAATAATAAGAATAGTACATTTTGGTTGGTGATAGATAACTTGCCACTGCAGTTATTTTTATCCATTTAGTAGTTTAGTAAGCTGAAGTGCCAATGGACGAGCCTCAACGACCGGTTAAGCAACCATATTTCTGGGAATGGTCTGCTAGAAGCCCAACAAACAAATAATAGGACAAGACACATTGTTTGTAGAACTGATGGCCGCTGGGCCAAACAAAAAGGTCCTCGAGTAGACCTACCGACCACCCACCGGAAAATGCACCATGAGACGGCTTTCAATAGTATTGTACAGTAGCTAGGAGTCGTTGGATGTGGGTGGCATGTAACTGGTCATTGTGGAAATCTATAGGAGAGGCCTGGTGATGATGATTTAGTTAGCTTGCTTTCTGCGCCAAGAATAGTAGGCTTGATTTTCGCACAGAAAAAAAGTATGGCCTACAGGTAAGTTGCACCAGATCCAGGTGTTTGTGCTAGTAAGATTTAGGTCTGTAAAGTGTACCCACGATACCACAGAAATTCAGTGTAGGGCAGCGTTTAAGTATTTTAATTGGCAGAGCATGTTGCTCGTAAATATTATGTTATTTTCCTATATAATTTAAATACACATAACAGGCATACTGTACTACATGGTTGTGTAAATAAAATAATTCAAAAATCGCATTCCATGAATCGTTATTCAAGTAAAATATGTAGAATGTGATTAGCATTCAAAATTCAATAGCTTCACATTGTAATTTTAAAAATTCTTAATTTTTATTTCTGGTTGTATTAAAAAGGCGTCGTCTCTCATCATGTTGACATTTAAAAAGTACAGATATTTATTAATCAGGTATGTATAAACGTTATTTTATATCTATTTTCTTAAAGTAATTCATAGTCCCCACTCTGATTCAACCTACTGTCATCTAATCTCAGCTGTAAGTTAGCTAAATGGATGAAAACAATCGCAATGGCAAGATTACCATAATTATTATAACCTTGTATAAATAGTTTGCAAATATGTTGGTACCCAAACGCTTTTACGTTAAATATAACGTTACATACCTACGTTACGACATAGCATTCCAAGCGTTATAAGTACGCGCGTTATAACTGTACCTCTCTGAAGTACGCAACAAGTGGCTGCACAGTAGTCACTTTTTAGGTCTAGAATAGTTTGCGGTGTAGGCAGGGGCCGAGTGCCTATGGAAACAGTCACCAATCGGTAACGTTCGCGCAGGTACGACTAACTTCAGAGCGGTAAAGTTATAATGAGCGTACATTATCATTAGTAGAAAAGTCGAAGAGTTATCAGATTTATATTATAATACCTAAAGTATTCAAAACATAGGTTGATGTGATTCTTAAATAATAATATATAAAAATGTTAAACTTTATATGAATGGTTCAATTTATGATTGAATCGATTAATAATTCCAAGAGGATAATAATATTTCCTCTAAAAACGATACTTTCCTTTCATCATTTTTCAGGTCGCATAGGTACTCCCCACTACATGGCTCCCGAGGTGGTATCCAGCCAGTTGTATGGCAAGCCAGTCGATGTATGGGCAGCCGGTATACTGTTGCATGTTCTACTGGTCGGGTATCTGCCTTTCACTGGAACTAGAGAACGACTGTTCGAGGCTATTTGCCGGGGACGATTGAGGGTAAGTTAGATATTCGCCGTCTAAATATATATAGATATTTAAGTGATCCAACAAATTCTACTTTAACATAATCAGCCCATTACTGTCCCACTGCTGGGCACGGGTCTTTTCTGACGACGAGAAATGTTAGGTACACTACACACACCATTGAGAACATTTTGGAACCTGCACACCTGAGGGTTTCCTCACGAATGATAATCAAATTCTGATCCACACGGATTTTTTCGGATTCATCCGAAAAGTCAGAGGTGCGGGCCGGGATTGAACTCAGACCCTCCTGTGTGGAAGGCAAGCATTCAACCACTAGACTGTCACGTAATCATCAATAATTTTATTTTTACAAAACGAATACACAGATTCTACTATTCGGCGAATATGAATCCAAAGACGTTGACCGTAATTAGTCACATGCAATCTTTACTGGTAGTAGTGGTGGTCTCTTATTGTAAGAGACCAGGTAAGTACCACCCAAATGCCAGATATTCGCCGTTAAGCAGTAGTGTTTAAATTTTAGACATTACTGTGCTTACGGTTAGAAGGGCACCGTAGCTATTAAAGTTACTGGGCATAAGAGACTTAACGAATGTCTCCAGGTGACGAGCGCAGTGTGGTGCCATGCAGAACTAATCGTGGGTAGCATTGCAATTTTTATAGGCAGGCGAGACGCTTTTGGGTCAATTTATTGATCATTATTTGGTAAAATCATATAATAAATAGCGCTGTGGCATTTTTTTTTTGTGTCGCAGCATTATGCTGCCTTTTTGGGCCTCGTCTCATATCATCATCATATCTGCCATTTATACGTCCACTACTGAACAAAGGCCTCCCCCATAGATTTTCACAACTGTGTAATCATTTTGGGGGGTATTTGCCAATACTCACCACGCTTGGCAGGCGGGTTGGTGAGCGCAGTATGGCTACCGTTTCTCAGAAGGGACGCTGCTGCCCATCCCTCTGGTTTAGTTTCCCTTAGTCGCCTTTTACGATTTCCACGGGAGGAGATGGAGTGGTGCTATATTCTTAATCCGGACACCACACGGAAGACCTCGTCTGGGTTGTCTCAATTTTGTAAACATTTCTTTTCTTTATGTTATTTGTAATTTCCTGTGCGATTCTATCTATATTCTAATATACATCTCATCATATAATTATGGAAATAAATATAGTAATTATAAGCGTTCTCAGTAGGAATGTATGATTTGCTCCTTTGCCCGATTCCTGGACCGAACTGCGAATATTAGAAGTATATGAAAAAGAATAAAACTTAATCAAATAAAATAATTATATCCATACGAAATCGGGCCGGGCCCGTAGTAAATTATTATTATTAAGTAGTTAATTAATAGTAATGTCTTATGTTGTCGCGAGTATTATATAATAAAACACTTTTAAACGGATTCTATCGCGTATATTTTAGTTTTTAGTTTTTCTTGACGTTTCGAACACTTTGCAGGGTTCGTGGCCTGTCACCTTAGTCAAGCTGCGACCACGAACCCTGTAAAGTGTTCGAAACGTCTGGAAAAACAAAAATCTAAAATATACGCGATAGAATCCGTTTAAAAATGTTTTATCATAGTGAACGTTATTTCAAGGGGGCGATCAGTAGGCGAACGCTAATACTAAAAAAACAATTTATATTTTAGTTTTGTGATAATGAATAAGCAAAGTTGTTATTTCAACGGCGCGTGTTCTTTATCTGTGTGTTTTCGTTTGTTTGGTGAAAGAAGAAAAGAAAACAGTGTTTAAATAGCAACTTTATTCACTGATTATACCATTCTTTTTTATGTTACGACAATTTCTTTATTAAACGCCTATCCCCTATAACTTTTGATTGTTCCCTTAAATTGAAGATCACCGTCTATGTAGAACCCTGTAGAAATAAAAAAATCGTTACGTGCGTGGAGGTATTGACACTATGCCATATGGAATATCCGGGTTCTTAGCCGTTTATATTTTTTAATATTTCGCAGTTCGACGCACCTCTTTGGGAAGATGTTAGTGATGCCGCAAAGGATCTAGTGCAGCGAATGCTTACTGTAGACCACACACAGAGAATTAACATACAGGAGGTCCTAAATCATCGCTGGATAAGGGTATGTTTTTGATTATAAGTTAGTTAGTTATTTTATATTTATTTAGACAGCACAATTCTAATTTTGTACTTTAGAATAATACATATTTATATCTTGTAGTAGTACAATACACACGCAGACATGCACTCACGCACGCACACATCAAATCGTAAACGTTCACTGCAGAACATATACAATCGAGCGGTCATATCGCTATAATCACTACGCTTGGCAGGTGCATTGGTTTTCGCCGATGTTGTTACCACATGGGAGGATCCCGCTGTCCATCCTCTTGGTATCAACCAAAGGCAAAGCAAGTCAACACCTGTATAGAGCTAGTAGAGACACGAGTAGCTGCACACGTGATTAAGCTTGGGAGAGGCCTATCTCACTACACCTTTGGGTTGTCCTTAGTATGGCCTCTCTACTCCAAACAGCAACAGCGCGGCTTTTTTACGCAGACTAATATAAAATCGCCTGGATGCACCTCCGGACGGTACCAGAATTACTGTAGAAACGTACTAGATTTCCATGTTAAATCGTGGCTACAGCGGAGTTCAACCGACCTTTAAGGTTGTCTAAGGTTTAGCCACGGTTACCGCGGTCATATTTTGGACGAATGACGAGAACCTTTCGTGCCTCGTCTTCGAGCGAAGTTGTCGATCCCGGATGACATACGAACATTTATGACAGTTGACGAGCAGGGAAACCCGAAAGTTAGACAAATTAAATGAAATTATCTGTATTTTAGCAAGTAGGTTTCAAGAAATACTTTCACTCGTCAAATTTAGATGAAACCGGCATTTCTCACTGACTGTCTCTGAGAAGAAATGCCGGATTCAATTCAAAGGTTTAACATTATGATATCGATATCCTTCAGTAATTGGGTTTGCTGAGGCATAAAGTTCCATTCTTGCCAGACGTAGGTGAGTATTTATGTTTTACGCGCAACGACTACCATCTCACATTCACAACTTAATTATTGGCTTTCTGCTCTACGGGTCGCTGATTTACAGCAAATATTCGCATGACCTATAGATAGTGATACCTCCACGACACAGGCAATTACCAAGCAAGAAACAAAGTTTAAAAAAAAGTGACCACTGGACTAATGAATATTTGTGAATTAACGAACATTCTTACCCCAGGACCGTGAAAAACAGAACCGCATCCACCTAAATGGCACAGTAGAAGAATTAAAGAAGTTCAACAGTCGCCGTCGTCTGCGTGCCGCTACCCTCGCCGCGGCAGCTGCTGATGATGAAGAGGACGAGGAGCAAACAGCTCGTCGAGCTGTCATGTTGGAGGAGGCCAGTGCTGCTGGTGAGTTTTTGTTTCACCAAGCATTGTAAACAGCCAGGTGATGCCACCGAAACAGGGCTTACTTCATAAATCGAAAGGAATCCAAATGCATTTATACCTTTCGTCTCTTCTTGAATAACATTATACTATTGTGCACGTCAGCGGGTATGTCCTTAGTAACCGATTTATGTAAAGGCCTACAATTCTTTTATACAATTATAATACTTTTATTATTCAAATGTATCAGAATGTGTGATAGCTAGCTTATATGAAGCAGTGACATTTCACTCTATTGCAAATAACGCTTTTGTTATTCTTTGATTATTAAGCATATGTATAATAATACAAACATAACATGCTAGATAGAGACACTAGGAAACAGCGAACGGTGGGGCTGTCTCATATAATTATGTCGTGTGTCTCATATTTCGCCATTATTAAAATATACTTACTTACATTTGGTTTAGTAGGGCAAACCAATATTCTAAGAAAAGTAGACCGAAATATTTAGGTTTTGGATTAAGTTTCGTTTCTGATGCAAGGGTCGAAGAAGTTCATCATTTATTGCTGGCTACTCTAATACTTTCTGAACGTAGCACGAATATCGGCAAGATAAGAAACGCATTAATTAAGCTGCCTGCACATATCGACCGAACACCGAAGCGGCGTCATGGTTATTTGTAGGTCGGATGATCACGAGCTTTAACTAGCCAGTGTTACAACTAAACACTGTTACAATTCACAAAGACGCGCCATGAAGTTCATGGACAGTGACGAGTGATTTTAATTGCAATTTACAACACGCATTCGTGAATTTCAACATCCGTCGGGATGGTCGTGAAATTATATATACTTCGCATTCGTGTCATTAAACAATTCAAAAAAGGTATTCGTATGGTATGTTTTGTCTAGCGGGAGCGCATTTGGTTCTGGGGTGCAATTCCTTAAAGCTCAAACATCCATACATCCTTGAATACAGAATCGAAATAACGGTAAACCAATTCGATATTCGCAAATACATGATTGAAGCTATTCAATGACTCGTTGCTTCTGCAAGCGGTAAGCCATGGGGATCTTAGCGAATACCAAATTGGGTTATCACCGTTATTTTCATTCTGTATTCAATGTTGTATAGATGTTTGCTTAGAGAATTGCACCTCAGGTCGCATGTCGGCAGATAAAATCGTGCTCGAAACGCAGCGCTGATACTTTTGTCATACTGTACTTAGCGCCATCTAGTAAAGTAATTGGAAACTAACAAGTCTTACAGTTCTAATATAGATAGCGTTGTGCTTAGACAACAAGGCAGTGTATTTCTCATATAAATATTTTGTTACAGCCGTGAATCTTATCGTGGAGTCCTTAGATGATGTGGCGGTGCTTCAAGATGGTCCCATGGTCATGGACCCTGATCTGTTCCACAGCGTGCTTGATGACGTGCAGCTTAGAGCTTTATTGGAGGTAAATCAAGTTTATAACGTTATATTATTAACATATACAAATTGACAGAGAAGTTTTGTCGTCACCGCATAACTTGTATCCCCTCGTTTTTTAAGTTTATTTTATTTGGAAAATTCTTTAGCTTTAGCCAAATCTTATTCATATAAACAATATAAAATTGAAGGCCATTTACAGGTTTTCACTTATAATAGTAATCTACAAAAGTCCGTAAATAATAACACAACTATAAAATTAAATTATGCAAAGCCTAATTTCTATCGGTAAAGAAACTTTTCAGAGAAACACTGGTATTGACTATACCCAAATCTTGTTCATAAGAGAGTTTATTAAAACATTACTCATCAGGATAACAAATTATCGGTGCTAGATTGCGGAGTATGCGTGAATTACGTGTACAAACGTGTGGTGTCGTAAGGGCGACTATGGGGTTAGATGGAGGATCGGCAGCAGCGTACTTCGAGTACAGTTATAACTCAACTGCGATCGCCAACCCGCTTGCCAAGTGTGGCTATTATTGTAAAACCCCCCGATGAGCACACAAACGCAGATCGGTCGTTGCGGCGATCTTTAGTGGAGGATTATGTCCAGCAGAGGCAATATATCAACTAAAATTATGAGGAACCTTGAATTATGAGGTGTTAGATTGCAGTAACATGATATCATTATACAGATGAATACCACTGCACATTTCAATCTATCATCAGACATGCCTTATCTCAAGGTGTGGTGAATGCACGAGTGAATACCGCACTCCCCAGCGATAGGTAGGTCAAAGGAACATCCGGTTTTATCCGGTGAGAGGCCGGCACACCTCCACCTTCCACAGGGCGCAGGAAATACATGACGATTTACCTACGTACTCTAAATACGTTCTGTAGGTAGACTGTTTATCACGATGAGGGTGTTCCACTCTGCCCAAATATAACAAATTACCTTTAGTTTCGTTTGAGTCGCTCAGAGCTAATTGCGCTTACTGATCGATGTGGTTAAGTAACGCTCGTAATTAGTAGTGTAGATGGAATGGTGCTTTATTCTTAAAGCGGACACCACACGCTACTAACAATGTTCAATTTCTACCAGATATATGACCGGATTGCCTGCACGGTGGTCGTAACAAGCGGCAGAGCGCCCGCTGCCGAAGGTCGCCAGCGGAGTCGACAAGCGCTAGAAGCGGCCACGCGCCTGCGGCACAGCGGGCCCGGGCCCGCCGCTGCCACGCCCGCCACCGCCTCCGCCATACACGAGATGAGGAGGATGCTTGCACTGCCGCATATTAAGGTAACATCTTACTTTACTACAGTAGAGCTTCGCTAAATCGAAAAAGCAAAGACCAAACGCGCTGGTTACCATGGCGTCCGGATTTTATCTATTTCAGGTATCAAACACATATACTATTTCAAAATAACATATGTAAGAATTACAGGAGGGGTATCAAATGTAGGGTGTGTTAGCGGCTCAGACTGAAAATAACTAAACACTTACTGATATGAACTGACAAATTACATAGTTGATGATTTTGATAATAAAAATAAAATAAAAGTCACTTATATTTTTTGACTTAGCAAAAGCATTTGACAGTCTCTGTACCAATTTTAGCTATGAAGCTTGATCACCTTAGTATCAGAGCCCTGCAGCTGAAACTTCTACAAGATTGACAGATAGAACATAATGTTGTAACAATTCACGTGTTCTATTATAAATTACAACTTCTTCATTGGTATATATATAGATGCGTGTGTGTGGGTGTGTGTGTGTGTATATGTATGGATGTGTATATCATTTTTATATTTGGATATATTTATTTATTTAGATATACGTATGTACATGTAGATATCTATTCGTTTATACATTCTTTTGTGATATTTAAGTATAAAAATAATTCATTAGTTCACTGCAGACTGCCCCTTGTGCATCACCTAAATTTCCATTCCTCCGAAATGGTTGTCTGGAAGAGATCGCCGAGATGCGATAAGACCGCCAATTGTACTTGCTTTCTATAATAATACCTATATTCTGTTTTTGGTGTGCAATAAAGTGGATTTATTTATTATTTATAATGTGTGCAAATTGGTAACATCATCAGGAAAGAGGTTCCAGTCACTTTTGGAGTTCCTCAAGGAAGCATCCTGGGTCCAACACGCTTACTTGCGTATATAAACAACATTTGTCAGATGGAAATTTCTAATACAAAAATGATAGCCTTCGCAGATGACACCTCACCAATACCTTTCAGTCAATGAAGAGCGTAACAGCTTTGCACACATGGTCAATATGTGATTTCCAGCTCATTTTATTATCTATTTAAAGTCTTAAAAATGTGGTCACTTTGATTTCTTCAACGTCTATTCGGGAGTAAAAAATATTTAACAAAATTTCTGATTTTACTCGTTGCTTAAAATTCATAATTTTCGTTTGATCAAGATTTATTTTCATGATGATGGTTTGTAATAGCAGGCATGTCATTAATATAAATAAGAAATAACAGCGGACCCATAATACTGCCCTGGGTAACGCCACAGTATCATATCAGCCACAGGACGTCCACTGCTGAAAAAAGGCCTCCCCCTTAGATTTCCACAACGAGCGGTAACAAGCCACTCTCATCCAACGTCTCCCAGCGACGCTTCACCAGGTCGTCTGTCCACCTCGTTGGAGGGCGTCCCACGCTGCGTTTTCCGGTGCGCGGTCTCCATTCGAGAACCTTTTTGCCCCAACGGCCATCAGTTCTACGAGCAATGTGCCCTGCCCATTGCCACTTCAGTTTACTAATCCTTGCAGCTATGTCGATAACTTTGGTTCTTCTACGGATTTCCTCATTTTACGGATTTCCTGATTCGATCTCGTAGAGAAATACCAAGCATATCTCTCCATAGCTCGCTGAGTGACCTTGAGCTTTCTTATGAGGCCCATTGTGAGTGACTCTGTTGCATATGTCACCACTGGTAACACACACTGGTTAAAGACTTTCGTCTTGAGGCATTGCAGTATTGTTGACGAAAAGACGTTGCGAAGTTTCCCGAACACCGCCCAGCCGAGTCGGATTCGACGATTGACCACTTTCTCGAAGTTGAACCTACCTAACTCGACAGTTTGTCCCAGGTAGAGCTCCGAGATTCGAGCTCCTTTACACATACTCGTCAACAACTTCGAGAACAGAGCTCCCAACGGATATTGGGATGGGCTCGACATGGGTATTTGACATGACTTTCGTCTTGCCCATGTTAATTTTAAGGCCCACCTCTTGGGAAACTGTTGAGATCATCGAGCATTGTGCTGAGCTCTTGCAGCGATTCTGCCATGACTACGATGTTGTCGGCAAATCGAAGGTGAGTGATATACCCGCCATTGATGTTAATGCCAAATCCTTTCCACTCCAGTAGCTTGAAGGCATCCTCCATTGCAGCGGTGAACAGTTTCGGGGAAATGACGTCCCCCTGTCTCACACCTCTCTGCAATGGAATTGCCCCCGTGCTCTGTTCACTTCAACACTACAATGTACCGATGGTCAATCTGGCACTGCTGCAGAGAATGCAGCACTGCCCAGGTTTCGATCGAATCGAAGGCTTTCTCATAGTCCACAAACACCAAGCATAGTGGCAGATTATAACTCCTCGGTCTTCTCTATAACCTGCCGCAGCGTATGGATTCGGTCTATGGTACTAAAACCTTTTCGGAAACCGGCTTGTTCGGGAGGCTGGTCATCAAACTTGCGCTCGATTTACTTGGTGGGCTGTTAATACATAATACGTTCATTTTATGGCCTAACAATTCAATCGCAGGACATTCGATAAGATTTGAAACAGGTAATTTGTTGATTTCTTCGAGGAGCTTATATCGCAATCTGTTTTTATTAAAATATAGGAGCCTCCGTGTCTGCCACATCTCATATAAGTGGAAACTAATTTAAAGTTCGGTATTCTTAAATAGTTTTTTAAACAGTACATACTTAATTTATTTCAGTATTTGTCATTCATGTTGCGCATCATGATATGCTAGATTTTACGATCCAACTTCGACATAAAGGCGCGGTGAGAAAATTAATGGCGCATGCACTAGTTCGTTAAAAGGTCTTTAACCGTCTTCTAAAAAGAGGTCTCAATTAGACCGTTATTGTTGTGTTAAAACACATCCAAACCACGAAATTATACGTTATGGTGCTAAATAAATCTGGTGAACATCTGATGTTGCGCTTTGGAGATTTTGGTAATTCACTAGTGATGAGTAGTTGAGCTTAACTGCTCAGTAAACAATGACAGAAATTAGATTTGATTTTGACTCGTTTTGAAGCTGCTACTAAACTAAATTAAACATTTAAAAAACATTAAAACTAAAGTGGTTAATTTTTAAGCCGCTGATACCAATATTATCGACAGGTGCAATAATTCAATGTGAAATGTTTGCATACGATAAAGTATCTGCGAGTAAAATCGTTCTATAAAATGACAAGAGTGATCTTATAAGGGATCCGCCTTTTTCCTTCGGAAGTTCGGAATCCTAAAAACTTACCCAGTTCTGTCTGTCCGTCTGTCACGGCCAATTTGCTCCGAATCTACTCGAAGTTGATATTTGGTACATATATGGATTTCTGCGATCCAAACACGGACGTGTAACGTAAATAAGTAAATATTGAATATGGGTGTAAAATAGAAAATTTTAGAATAAAGTTTTGCAAATTGTATCCTGTAATATATGGGTGAAGGGCTTGTTGTGAGGGTCTCCAATATATTAATTTTATAATTTTGAAATGAATAGATTTAAAGTTATTTAAGAAAATATGGGAACATTTACCCCCATATATTCGAAACCCTAGTTTTTTACATATAGATTACAGAAAAACCTATAAGAAGTCTATGATTTTAAAATAACATGCGTGCGTACAAACTTACAGCAGTTTCAGTTGGAAAGTTTATTGTAGAATATTACACCATCGTAAAAAAAAGCCAGACGATAATGTCGATGAAGAATAATTCTCTCAAATACTTCTACCGGACATCACTCCAATAACTACACAAAGTCGAAGATACACTGTACCTTCACCAACCATAAAAGCCTTTACTCATTCACACTTTACCTTCACATCACGTTCACCACAAAATCGTTGTACAGAGAGACCCAATTTTATCGACCTTCGTATATTTACAAAATATTTCATCCCCTTACAAAAGTTTTATTAGAGCACACGTGTTGCGAATACAAAATGAGACCGGTCTTATTCAAACAAAATTCAATATCCATATCCTTCGTTGTTTATAACTTGCGGGCATAAACAACATAGCTTTCCGTACGAACAGTCTCGAAGGTAACTATATTTATACTGTATGATAGAGTTGTGTTTATTTTGTAGATAAAGTAGCACGGGATTTGTAGAAACTTTTCATTTGTGTTACGAGATTTTGAAATTGAATGTCTCTTGCTTTGAAACAGTGGTTTGTTTTGGCAAGTACGGTTTGTTGCTCGAATATTCTTTATGTTTTGTAACTCAAGTAACCCGAGAACGCAATATTTGGACGTTGCCGCCTTTTCTACTTGACATCTTGTAAACGCTAAGGCCTTCCCCACAGTAGCTCTTACCCAGCGTGCGCGTTCTTCGAACATGTGACAAGTGCGAACAGGAGGTAAGCGCTGTGAGCGTCGCCATTTGTACTGATAGGTACGAAAGTGTTTTTGTCACCCTCCCAATGCCGTTAAGCCCCCATCAGTCGCAAAGCGAAAAGTAACGTACGTAAGGCGCAGCATAGTCAAAATCCCAAAGTGACTTTAGTGTGGAACTTGATCCCAATATCGTTTAGATTTTCTCTTACGTTTTTTTTTTTTGGAAATAAATGAGTAATGTTTCCTCGGTCACAATTCATTTTGATACTGGCTGCTACTGACGCCCGTCACACGTTCGAAGAATGTGCACGCTTGAAGTGTTAGTTTGTGAGAGGCCTAAGTAATATAGTAATGAAGTTATCGAATAAATGATTGAGTATCTTTTTCTCAGTTTAATCCTAAGGATCCAGGTCGTCTATAGCTCAGTGTTTACTATTTGTATATTTTATCGGTGTTCAGCAAAGAATATAATAAATGAATATAGTTTGTTGATTCAGTTCAGACACAGATGGTTTATATAACCAGGCTTATATATACCAAACATTTTGCGAAAACAGCGAGCAGGTACATACATAAATATTCTTTATGTATCGAACGAAAAAATAAATTCTGTAAGCCTCGCAACTAACATACAAAAAAATACTCTACAGAAAATATCAAGGTATCGCACGTGAAAACGAATTCACATAAGTATCAAATCATACTGTATACGTACAATATTTACTCGTTGGTTGGCCATGTAAGTTTTATATTATGCGCCCGTACCTCGTCATCTGCATGTTTTAGTGGGGTCACCACTATAGCTCACAATGACGGACAAGTTTCATGGGTACCGGGTTTTATTTATTCATGAGACTAAGAACTGCATCGAACCAGATTGAAGGGTGAACTTTACGTTTATCTCCGGGGTTTTTGTATTTATAGTATTACTACGAAAGGTACCCGTCGTATTTTCAATAATGTTATGTGGCGGTTTACGGATTTACCTCTTGCGTGTTCTGATCGCACCGAAGGAATTGCGTATCTCTGGTGGCAACTCGGTATCTACTGAACAGTCAGTTGTTAAAGTAGGTATCGGCTTCAGCTGCAATACTAAGGCTGTTAGTGAGCACGTATTGGGACGCGCTAGGCTTTGCTCCTTAATGTATCTTTTTATCGTTGTTGCAATCCCATATGCCACTACAAAGCCACCCATGGTTCTAAGTATATTACATTGTCTTTTAAGTCGAATCATTAGTCTCACGAAGACACAAATCCTATGTATTGTATCTGGCTCGTAGCATTTCTAAGTGAACTACTTCTATTACCAACTAGCTTGGACCAGCGGTTTCACCCGCGTTTAATTTAAAATAAATTTAGAGTACTTCGACATAGACACTTGACATAGAATAAATATATTGGATTTCAAGGGTTTTATTTTTTTTACGCGGAACACTAATTATTTTTCTAAAATAAAAGCAGCCTAAGTTATTCCTTATAACATCAGCTATCTGCCAGTGAAGGTCCCGTCAAAATCGGTTCAGCCGTTTCGGAGATTACCCGGAACAAACAGACAGACAGACAGACGGACAGACAGACAAAATTTAAAAAAAAAATTTTTTTGTGATATGTAACGTACATACTTTCATATGCATTTAGTAAAAAGCTGTTATTTTGACATTACAAACAGACATTTCAATTTTATTTATTTGTATAGATGTAAACCAGTACTCGTAAAAAATAAAACAACAAAGAACCGAGATTGTGTTCTTCAAAATTCATGGTTGCGCGACTGACTGGGGCTAAAATATCGATAAAGTCTAGCTTGTGGCTGTGAATCTAAATATCGGTTCCTTCTCCTTTGTTGTGATGAAAGTATCATAAAATTTAACGTCGTTATCCACTACCTACTCGATACGTGTTAGATATTGAATAATTTACTCTACACCTACTAGTATACTAAGTATTTTTAAAGTAGGAGTAGTAGAATAGAGAGAGAGAAAAGAATAGTTTCTTCTTATAAAGCGTGTTCTATGAAATAGTACACTTTTCAATAATGTTTAGTACACTTTTCAATGCTGATTTGCAACCTACAGAGGCAGGATTTTTGTGGGTTTTAAAAATGCATGTTGCTGTTAATTTTCCAGTATAATGCTGTCAGCCTGTTACTGATCCACTGCTGGGCAAAGGCATCTTCCAATACACAGAAGGCACGACCATTGATCACCCCCGCTTGCTCGCTTCGTGTTAGCGATTTCAGACCATTAGTCCAGGTTTCCTTCACCTAACGTCAGTGGTGTCTTAGATTGACTAAGAAAGTACACAAGTACTAGTCGCATTAGTACATTCCAGGTTTTAACCCGCTACCTTTTTTTTTTTATTGATCTGGTGGAAATACCTCATGTACTTCCTTCGCCCCGGGAAAGGGCGAAGGGGCATGCCGGACTCCTACCGGCTAAAACCACCGGAGTGATCATCGTCGGCACCGAAGGGAGGCTCCAGGAACTCGAATAATCTCCATCTAGAGTCACCCGTTGGTGCCACGCCTTTAGGCTCATCTCGGAGGGGACGACTGTAAAGTGGTCATCCCCTCTAGTGGAGGGAAGGCGACTGTAAAGAGGCCACCCCCCCAGGCATCTCTCGAGAGGATTGTAAAAGATGCCCCCGAGGCCTCACTATGCGCTGTGCTGCGCACACAGCGGTACGTGACCACATGCGCACCGCTGTCTTCCCGGGGGTCGCTCGGTATGAGCCATTTTTGACTTGATAATAAAATTAATTTCCTTCACTGGACTGGTTCGAAAAGACTCACACATAATGTTCTTGTTTCCCTTCCACTCTCGGGATAACATGAAATTGACTCATAAAACATATGTATTTATTATAATTCGTTTAAAAGGAAAATAACTGTAATTCAGGCGACGGACTGAATGAAGACCAGTGCATGGTTGAATCACTGCACACCGCCAACATTGCCGAGTCTAATATGTCAAACTAATATATATATATATATATATATATAGGTAATAAACTGCCTTTATCTTATCTATTGCTTGTGGGCACGTACCTGTAACCGTCGAGTACATTCACATTAATATATATTTTATTATATAAGTTCCGGTTCCAGACCGTTGCGTCTGGATCCAATGACATTTTACAAATAGACGCGCCATACGCGGTCATTATTGCACTACAAAACAGCCCGCCATCAGACCGCGTAATAAAAAATAAAACAAACTAATATTTTTTATTTACGATTGACGTTAAGTGATAATTTACACAATTTTCACACTTCGTGCATCGTCTACTTAACATAGAATGGCATTATTTTTGCGCAATATGTTGCTGAATTACGTTTATGATTCACACCGAGCTGCGACACTGGTCGGTGCGTGAATAAGTGAACTCGGGCAATTACCTTGCTTTCATGTGACCATCGCAGAGCGCGGGCAACGCATCTACACTTATAGAATCTTAGGTATGGACCTATATCACGGAAACAAGAGTTTGTGTTGAGCTTTATTTTTCTCAAATTACATTAACTTAAAAACGTGACTATGAAATGAATTAATGTGTTGATTATTTCCCGACCCGACGGACTGGTTAAAACTCAATAACTCCAACAGCAGGAAATTTAAAAAAATATATTATCATACTTTTATTATAAACTTAGTGATAATAATCACTCAAATGGTTACTACTACTACTATCTCGTAAAGTAAAGTAAAAGTAGTAAAAAATGATAGATATTGTACTAAAAGTGATTCATAGTAACCAGTAAACGTAAACTAAATACCTTACTGCGCTCGTCACCCCATTAGGTTTAGTCTCTTTATGTCCAATAATGTCACTAGCAACAGTATACCGGACCAGAACACAGTGATGTCTAAAGTTTAAACAGTACTGCTTGGCGGCAGAATATCTGACACTACACTGGTACCAAGCTAGCTGGACTCTTGCATAATAGACCTACCACCTTAGTGCCAATCCAGGCGTTGGTGATCGCTGAGTTATTCAGCACTCAACACGCTTTTGTTCTAGTCGTATTTACGATACCAAAGCGGCGGGAAATATCGAGTTCTCAGTGAATATAATTTAGAACTTTTAGTCCAGTCAAACAACCTTTAAATCTAATTCGAGAAGGGTAAGATCTTATCATCATCATTTCGGCCGAATGAAGTCCACTGCTGGACACAGGCCTCCCCCAAAGATCACCACAACCACCGATATGGATGTGTTGTGGGCTCATTGGGGGGTTTTGCCATAATCGCCACGCTTGGCAGGCGGGTTGGCGATCGCAGTTGAGTTGTTACTCGAAGGACGCTGCTGCCCATCCTCCGGCTAATCCCTTAGTCGACTTTTACGACACCCATGGGAGGAGATGGGGTGGTGGCATTCTGAGCCGGCACCACACGGCAGAGATCTTATAAAAACAGGTAAAAATATGTATAGACCATAAAATTTTACATGAAAATGTCTACGGTTTTTGAAAACAAAAAATATGATCACTCAACTTCAGTCTGCCTAAGACCTTAGTTTTCATATTAGCCAAAAAAGTTGAGCACCATTTTTATGTAAGCCCTTGTGTACACTTTTCGAATTATTAAAAATAATGCTTTATTTAGTAAAAAAAGCATTGTAAACATTTGTTTAAAATGCTTGTTTGACTAGACATATTTATGTATAGCATGTTTTCGCTTTTTCGATTTTAAATGTATGTTTTAATTAGTATATCTAAAATTTATATCTAAGTACGTCTTATAATTAGCAAATCTATAGTAACGTGTGCTGACGTGCGCTCAATGCGGGTGTATGTTCATTGCAAATATAGGTGCGTCTAGTAACTAAAAACCAGACCATCAAGCTGTCGCAGCTATAGCCGAAAATGGCAGGGAAGCTATTATATTAATAAGCAAAATTTGTTCGAATAACTTCAGAATCGCAAGCCGAATTAGTATTTGTGTGTGCTGACAATAATTCAAAGGGTATCAACTAGAAAGTACTAAA
Organism: Diloba caeruleocephala; assembly: GCA_947459985.1. NCBI lineage: Eukaryota > Metazoa > Arthropoda > Insecta > Lepidoptera > Noctuidae > Diloba > Diloba caeruleocephala. The sequence continues at coordinate 7,007,256 of OX381617.1, read as the reverse complement.
TTATTCTGGTTTCAAAAAGCGTAACTTTGTTCGAATTTCGTATTTGTTTGTTGAAGTAGTACCTTCGTCGTTTTTTGTAATGTGGTCACGGAAAATACAGGGATACATTCAATGGGTGTACATGGAATCTATTCTCTGTTCAGGTAAAGCCCACTCAATCCTCCTTTGATGAAGTACCTACCCAAATATATTACGGTGATATAATGTTATTACATTATCTGTGCCGTATTGTAAAGCAGATGTTCGCACGGTATGGCTCATTGAATTGAATTACAATACGCGTTGGAAATAATATTCAAGTAGGTATATCATTTCTGCGTTTCCTTTATTCGTTTCAACGTTTAAGTACTGTAGTTATTTAAGTAACTAGTAAAGTAAGCGTAAAGTAATATAGTCACTTTTGTATTACCGATGCTATGATGGTGAAAAAACGGAGATTGAAATGGACAATCAAATAACCGCACGGTTGGCGCAGTGGCCAAGCAATATGCTTTATGCGCTACGTGTCGTGTATTCGACCCCCACAGTTAAAAAAAAAACATCTTCAGATAGTTGTTTCAGGTCTGGGTGTTTGTGCTTGTGAGATTTATGTCTGTGAACTATACACACGACATAGTAAATATCCTAGTGTGGGACAACGTTTTATTTTAAGTTAGCCGCGCAAGTCTCGTAGTTTACGTCGTACAGAATGCTCGTCCGTCAACATGGTGTCTAAAAAAGGTCTCCCTTTGGTTTGCCGTCTATTTCAAAACTTCGTCCGTCAACGTAGTGTCTAAAAAGAGGTCGTTAATTAGTTTGCCGTCTGTTTCAAAATCTTGTTCGTCAACTTGGTGGCGAAAATAAGGCCGTCAAATTGGTTTGTGGTTCAATTTCGTCACTGGGCAGGATACCATAGTAGATTGCAGCATCGTCAGTTGTAATCTGCGCTAAGCAATAAATAACAATCGACCAACAATCGAGTAACACGCATTGTTATTCAATAGAATAAACGGACAATCGAATACTTTGAAAGAAATAAAGAAAGAAAAACTCATTTATTGATCTCCAACAAACGATGTACAATTATGTTTACAAATTTAGTATAACTAACTACTATGTTGATAATTTTATAAGGACTTTATTCATACATAAACTAACAACCGCTCATTATTAGTTCATGTACGAATAATATTTTGTGAGCTTTAAGGAGATGGCACAGCAACTATGCTAGCAACATGCTGTCAACGACTGCTCATCTTCTTTTGTTCACATCACTTAACGTGAAGCATTTTTTATATAATCATGCAAACATCTCCCAAATTGCTTGGAATGTGGAAACAAAAATATGTCATTTGTAAGCTTCTTTGGTACGCTGCTTGCTTCAAAGTAAAGTGTAAAATTTTATGTCAATTCTTTAGATAGAATCTCTCTTAATATTTTAATGATGACTGTATGCAAAGCTAAAAGTCAGGTTTCCGAAAGCTATGACGAAATAAATATTCTTACTATAATGCTAATAAACATATTCGTCCTGTTATAAATGTATCTTATAAGTCAGCATACAAATTTTTATCGTTAGGGCAAAATGTAAGTTACATCTTGAGTGGGTGCATGATTGCTGCCTATGCTAAATTACGACGTTAATAAAAGTAATTCCTTAGTCTGACATGAATATATTATTTTCTTTTTACGTAGACTGAGCTTCTAAATAATAAATTGAAAAGTCAAAGCAAGATGAAGATTATAAAAGAAAAATGGGGTACCTCCTGATTTCTTACTGAAACACTATTCTCATGTACATACGTATTTTAATGATTTTGTCCCATTCAATAAAACAGACTTTCAACATTACTCTTCCTGTCTTCACATGTCCACCAAACTTAGCACGTTATAAATGTATAATAATGTTGCACTTGTCGCCCACAAACACAATTTATCTTGACAAACTTTACAGTGTCAACCCCATTTCATTTAATGAATGGGATTTAGTTTGCAAGCCTTATCATTAGATGTTTACCCCGTGTTCAGCTATTTTATGTGATGTTAGATTTATTAGAACAGTGTTTAAACGAGCCATTCACAGTTTCAAGCGCGTTTGGCTTTATGATCTTGGGATCTGTTCTTAGGGAAAATGGTATGGCAGTATGACATAATTATATTGAAAGTGACGCTGTCAACATTTTCACAAACACGAATCTTGATTTAAAAGTGTATCACGGAATACAATTCTTAGAATCCATAAATGCCAGTATAATTAGTATCGTGCCGAGTGATGCTCTAGTAGTGTGATAAAGTTGCCCCAATAGTATTGACCAGTTTATTTAAAATAAAAAAAACCGGTATTAAGTAGATTGGCCACTAGCAAATGGGTCACGAAACCTTTAAATTGTGCTTATAATGACAGTCTGCTAAGTCACAAATCGAACAATGTGTGAAAACCACCCAATCGCTTAGAGAAGTAACAAAAAATAGTGCAGCATAGTGTGCCAGTTTCCGTTTTTTCTTAACCTAGTTCTTTCCTGAAAATTAATGGGGCGTGTTTGTGGGTTTTTGTGGAAATTTAAAGGCGGCTAACAAGCTTTCGGAAGGCTGGCTTTGAATAAGGTAATCAAGCAATTTTAAAGGCGAAGCGAAAGTAATCATGTTATTCCCGAGAATGAAAGGCTAGCATAATTTTGTTTCGGTAGCCAAATGGTTCTCAATATATCATTTATATAACTTGGAGATCTGAGCCGTTTTTCTCTTCAAAATTACAGTCACGGCAACAAAAATGATAACTATAACACACATAGACATTGGATTCAACTTTGCATTCTCACAAACTGTTTAAAGTTGGTCATATCGGGCTCGCGACGAAAGAAGAGGGCGGATAATGTAAAAAATTCCAAGTAGCATCTGTTAGTAACACGTTCACGAGACATATATCTTGAATTTTGTCATGTGCTGGATTCTCATGTCTCCGTTACGGTAAAGCAACGAGTTGAAAAATGTGAATCCTAGTATCGCATCTCAGTGCAAAACGTATTTTTATTGTTAACATTTTCAGTTTTGCGGTTACGTTTTGTAGCATGCTTCGTTGAATTATATGGTTATTTTTCCGCTTGTTTTATCACGTTTTATTATTCCTGCTTAAGCAAATGTCTTCTAACATGTGAGTCACGAACGAATTTCTGAGGGAAGCTGCTGTGCTCTGAAATAATATAATTATATTGAATGCACACATACTAAATGCAACATTGGTGCCCAAACATACATTGCAGAAATCCGTAACATTTATTTTGCAATTGAATCACAGGTAGCTAGCTAGCCCTTGACTATCTCAATATCTAGTACAATTTACTCACAGACTTAAGTTTTTACAGTTTCAGATAAGTACATACTGTTTACGCCTGTTAATAATAGAACGTGGATACTAATGTTTTGGTCCCACCAGAGAGTGTAAAGCTAGCCCTTGACTGTCTCAATATCTAGTACAATTCACTCACTGACTTAAGTTTTTACGGTTTCAGATAAGTACATACTGTTTACGCCTGTTAATAATATACCGTGGATACTAATGTTTTGGTCCCACCAGAGAGTGTAAATTGATTTATTTTCTACAGAAACGCATTTATTATTCACTTGTGTGCTCAGTCTGAAGGTTGCACTGTCTCTTCAACAGTTTTTTTTCCGGCTACTATTTAATTCTTTGCGCCAAGTTGTTGTAGAATTGTCTTTTTTATAAGTCGCAAATCGCTAGGTATTGGACGATCTCGCTGTCGGAGCAGGCAGTGTCCCAGTGGGGCTGGGCGGCGTTGGCAGTCAGCCTAGACATAGTCAACGCCTTCAACTCCGTCCTGTGGGGCGTGATTACGGGGGCACTAGTTCGTCATTGGTGTCCACCCTACCTACAGGGGCAGGATTGCCTGTAGGGGTCTATCTGTGCGATAGGCACATTCGTTACGTGGGTACGGACAGTAGCGTAAAGAGGAGGGTATTACGGGTCAGGCTTGGTTCTCCCCCCCTACTCTTATGGGACCTTGCCCACGACGCGGTCCTGCGCGTCGTTCTCTCTCCTGGCGTCACACTCGCGTTGGCCGGCGGGGAATTCCTCGAGGCAACCATCCGGTTTGCCGAGCAACTGTCGTGGCCAAAATCCACTCTGGGTTTGCAGATAGCGTCTCAAAAAACCGAGGCGTTATGGTTCCACTAACTGCCGACGAGCAGGGAGCCACCCAGATCGTGGATACGCGTTGGTGACGCACGAATCGGGGTGGGCCAGTACATGGGGTACCCGGAGCTCACCCTGGACAGTCGTTGGTGCTTAGATGAGTACTTTCAGCGCCTCGTCCCCCGAGTCGAGAAGGTAATTGATAGTTTGGAGACGTTATAATTTTGGGATACCGTGTGGTGCAGAGTCGAAAACGAACTGTTACTTTCGTACTGTTATAATTACAATAGCTCCCATTTTAGGCATTTACAATTTCTGTCACAAAATCACCAAACAACTCTTCGAAATGGTAATAAATACGGGTTGCACTCCGGGAGTGCCGACAGAAGTGAAAACTTTTTTTATTTATCTAGGCGCGTTCGCGGCCTCCTGTATGACATGCATATATGCACACACTATACCTGCGTCTCGTAACGGTGTTGCGAGTCCAGAGATTTTATCTCATCTAAAAATATGCGTACCGCGCTAAATGAATAGAGTTTTATTACTGGCGTAAAACAAACATCCTAAGAAGTTAATTTCAACTGTTTAATATTCAACCATCACTCACCGTTACCATCCTCTAAATTAAGCATAAACTCTCAACTTTCTTTGGGGATTAAATTTTAAAGTAAAAATCAAAAACGACTTGGACGACGCTTTTTTTAATTCCAGATAGGGGTTTTTTTGCGGAATTAGCGCATAATCCTCCACTCTCGTCGGATCATTAATCAACCGCTAACGACTTTAGATTGTGGGCTCCCAACGGGCTGAATGCTGACCTAAGCTTAGATACTGCGTTTGCCTTCGCTTCAAATGCACTTCAAGATTAGTTTGCCAATTGAGTTGTGGAACTTGAATTGAGTTTCTTTGCAATGTCGGAAGTCTTCACGAACTCGAAGATTTTACACAAAATACGAAGAACATAACAAACACAAGTCAAGTTCTTTTAAAGAAACGTCAGCCCAAGTGTTTCTAGATAAAAATAATCGACTCCATTACCACCAAGATTCACTTCAATCTAAGCTATGGTTACTCAAACAGATGAAGCTCATGACAGCCAGGATGTTATAATCCAGGGTAAATGCATGAACTAATCAAACATGCCTTCAGTTTGTTGGACTGTGTACTGCAGCTTGACTGCGTAGTTATTTCCCGTAATTTGACATAATCCTCCCTCCTCCCTTTGCTTAAGTTTTGTCCTTAAGTATCCTGAAATAGCCCTTTCAATAAATTGATTTTAATTTGACTTAAGTTACAGAAGCAATAGGAAACTGCCATCGCTCATTTAATTGTTTCCTAGCAAACTAAAATCTAATTTTAATTGGATCAACCCGGTCATTGTTCCGAAGGAGTAGAATTGAAACTGGATGGAAATTATACTCGATCTCACAGTTACCATTGTCTTAGGTATTCAATGCAGACGGGTAGAGAAAGTAGAAGTTTTGGGAGGTTCTAACGGATTTTTTCTAAATGTCATTGGATTTGCCTGTTTCGGACTTTAGATGATCATTTTTAAATTGAAAATTATTTTCAAAGTTTCATTTCAATGAGTATATCTGTAACTATGATCTTCCTTTCCTACGTAGACTTTATAACGCTCTTAATCTATACAAATAAATAAAATTGAAGTGTCTGTTTGTAATGTCAAAATAACAGCGTTTTACTAAATGCATATGAAAGTATATACGGAACATAGACAAAAAAAATTAAAATGCATTTTTTGTTATGTCTGTCTGTTTGTTCCTGGTAATCTCCGAAACGGCAGGACCGATTTTGACGGGACTTTCACTGGCAGATAGCTGATGTTATAACGAATAACTTAGGCTACTTTCATTTTAGAAAAATAATTAGGGTTCCGCGCAAAAATAAAAAAAAACCCCTTGAAATTCAATATCAATATTCAATGTCAAGTGCCTATTTCGAAGTACTCTAAATGTATTTTAAATTAAACGCGGGTGAAACCGCGGGTCCCAGCTAGTATTGAACTAAAACATCAAGATTTCACAGTACGTTAGGTACTAGGCTCTCACTTGGTTCTATTCCTGTTACACTGTTTACAGGGAAACAGGTTAATGCGGTGCTTCCTAAGCGATGGGCTCGGATGTATGTGAACGTATATTTCTGAACATCAGCCTACCCCAGCAGACCCCTACGGAAAATTAATCTAAGCATTGGATAAATACTACCTATTTAGAGTACCATATTCATCTTAAAGAAGAAGTGTTTAAGTTAGCTAATTATTGTTTAAAGTTCGTTTTCGGGACATTTACAAATGAGCTGATCACAACGATATTCGACGATCAAAAAACAATAACAATAAAAATACTTTATCCTAACTGCCGTGTGGTGCCGGCTACGAATAGCACCAACCCATCTCATCCCGTGGGTGTCGTAAAAGACGACTAAGGGATTAGCCGGAGGATGGGCAGCAGCGTCCTTCGAATACTTTAACAACTCAACTGCGATCGCCAACCCGCTTGCCAAGCGTGGCGATTATGGCAAAGCCCCCCAATGAGCACACACCACACCGATATCAGTCGTTGTGGTGATCTTTGAGGGAGGCCTGTGTCCAGCAGTGGACTTTATTAGGCCGAAATAATAAAAAATAAAAATATCCTAACTCTAGCAGACATAATTTGTCGACTGGTTTCGGTGTAGTAAAAGTTATAGGTAGTCTTCAATAATACAGCATCGTTAAATAAAGAGCTTTGTTCGCCTGACATGTCGGCAATGGGAACTAAATTCAACATGATAAATGTTGAGTACGAGACATTATACAAAGGCAATTTCAATGGTCATACATCAGAATTTAAGAGTTACCACGACAGTAAAGCCACGTCCTGCAGCTTTGTTGCTAGAAACTTCACGTTACGTATTACATTTTAATTACAAAGGAAATTCGCCCTGCAAAGAACAATTTGCATGAGTTCCTCGTTAAACGCAGACTCGCAGTAATGAAGTGACTAAACCTGACTAGCGCTGTTCCTAAGGATGATAAATATTAAATCATTGCAGTCAAAGTAGAGCAACACTATTGTTTCGGGTAATAATCGTAGTTCGAAGATGATGGCCTCGAAGATGGTCTTAGAGGAAACGTGTTAAATCTTATAAAATCATATCTTAGCGACCGAAAACAATACACAGTAATATGTAGAATTTGTACAAAAACAAAACAAGAAAAAACATACTCGTCTGAAGATAGAATAATCAAATACGGCATACCACAGGGCAGTGTGCTCGGCCCACTTCTATTCTTGCTCTATATAAATGACTTGCCACGACACATTCAGCACCCAATGGTCTTATTTGCTGATGATAGCACCGCATTAATAAAATGTTCAAATGCAAATAATTATGAACAGGACGTAAATAATACACTAAAGGACATAGTACACTGGCTTGACAAAAATAATTTGGTAATAAACCTACTTAAGACCAATATAATGCATTTTCATCAACGCATATCTGCACAACATTTAAATATAGAATACAACGGTCATAAATTAGATCAAGTACAAGTTGTAAAATTTCTAGGTATATTGATTGACAGTAAATTAACGTGGAAACCTCAAGCAGACGAGGTGTGTAAAAAACTGAGCATATCTGCATATGTCCTCTTTAATCTATCCAACAAAGTTAACATCAAAACAAAATTAGTAGCATATCATGGTCTGGTTGCTTCGATTTTGAGATACGGAGTAATTTTCTGGGGCAATTGTACTCTGAGGGAACAGGTGTTTAAGGCCCAAAAACGTTGCATAAGAGCAATGTGTGGCATGAAAATGACAGATAGTTGCATAGATTTGTTTAAGTCTCTAAAAGTGTTAACGTTTCCGTCATTATACATTTTAGAAATGGCTATTTTTGTAAAAGCAAATATAACTCTGTTTAGCACAGTGTCAGAAACAAGAAAGGGACCTATAAGAAGTCAATATAAAAATCTTCTACATGTGGGTGGATATAATACTGCTTTGATTCGAAAAAATGTTACTAGAATGGGCCCTATTATTTACAATAAAATACCAGATACCATAAAAAATGACACAAAATATTATTTTAAACAGAAACTGACTACTCTTTTAATAGAAAAATGTTATTATTCAATTAATGATTTTTTTAATGATAAATTCTAACATAACTTATCTTGATTTGACATATTATGTTGACATGTTTAGATAGATAGATAATTTTGACATTGATTAAGACATTGATAATAATAATTTGTGACATTTCTGAGGATCATTATAACCTAATATTATTTGCATGCCTAATTCTAGGTAGATTGTACAAGGACCACAAATCGATGTAAACACCTTTTATTTTATGTACCTACTTTCTAGCAAATAAACTATTATTCTATTCTATTATTCTATTCTATTCTATTCTATTCTATTCTATTCTCATCATCATAATATCGGCCATACAACGTCTTCTACTGAACAAAGGCCTCCCCCATAGAATTCTTTTTTTTTCTTAAATTAAAACGTGGCCCCACACTAGGATTTCTCCTGTGTCGTGGGTGCGTTTACAAACACAAATTCCACACACTATACACCCAGACCCGGAACAACTACCTGCAGATCGTACAAATATTTGTTCCGTGCGGGAATCTAACCCGCGACCCGGTGCGCGGCAGCCGACTGTAATGTACTATTTGCGCAGGTAGATAAATTTAAGTAAGGACTAAACTGTCACTTTTCATTTCATTATTGCGAGTATTGTTCCAAAGCATAACATTCAGCCTGCTTGACTATCAAGCCGATAAATAAGGATGATAATGAGGCATAGTGTGTAAATAACTTATATTTCAGTATATTGTAACGCTTTTAAAATGACATCAAAAGCACTCGAAAACGCTGAAAAACAAATACATTCACTACCTGCCTACTTTCTATCCCCACTGTATTTATTTTTCTGGTTAATTTCAACGGATACGCTCTTTGTCTACGTCTACCGACTCGTTATGTTGTTTAAGGAAAGTTATGGATAACGTAGACAGCACATAAGTAAACATGTCGTTCAGAAAACAACACTTTAGTCAATCACAACAAGAAGAAGTTAAACACAACATTCAACATAAAACAATCAAATATAATGGTAAGTTTGATCACGGTCGGCAAGTCTTTATACAGTCGGTCCGGTAGGAATTTCGACGTTCATTTAGACAACAATATACCTGATGGCATCTAAGTATTCATTGGCTTTGTTAGAAAAGTTTCTGACAGTTTTATGTTCTTTCCCAAAACGTTCTTTGAAGTACGAGTATTCCAATGACAGTCACTCAGACAGTACTCGCAAGTCACATTTATGAATATAGATGGGGAATCTAAGTCAAATTATACTTGAACCAGCATATAACATTTTATAATAATCTGAATATTTGCGTTTGACATATTCATGAACTAACTAATCATCAGTTCGAGTTTCTAGTTGAAAAATAAAGCAATTATTCTATATATTTAGGTACCTACTTAGATTTTAAAAGTTTAAAAGTTTGAAGCGAAAAAATGTCTGTGATATCGTTGGTTTCACTGTGCCAATTAGGACGAATCGGGTATGCAAGCTTAATAAAGCCAAGAAAGCCCGGAAGAAGACGCGAGTGATGGTATTAATATGTGGGAGCATTGTTCCCCAGACGAGACCCTAACTAGATTCGCCATGATAAATGTACTGCACGAGATACGCGCCGACTGCTAACAAGATTACCGTTGATTAACCGAACAATATGAACTGGGTCGGGTGAAATTCAATTTTTAAACTTGCCACCTATATGCCAGCTAATGGAGGGTTGGTTGATTTAGTTAATATGGCTGATGTTCAACTTCTAGTTCGTAGGTTAAACCAATAAATAGATATACCAATAAATAAGTTCTATATGTTTAGGCAGAACAATTTAGAGTTTTGACTTAACCTGCTGTTGTGAATTGTCACAACATTAATTCTACATCATAGCTACGTGTATGATCAAAGTTGGTTCGTTATGATTGTCATCAGCTACTAATCATTACTTAACAAACTTTCCATTCTGGACACTAGGTACTATGTATTCTTAGTCACGATTTTTTTTCCTTTTTTCGACAATTATATTATATTGTTTTACGTACGTACATTCATAAACTACTCAACATCTTGGAAAGTCCTGAATCTGAAAATAAAACTGAACTTATGAACTACAAATACTTGTTTATTTCCAACGACTGTCATTCCATTTGAACAAACTCTAATAAATTTAAAACTTCTATGTCGATGCAGTCACGTGTCGCAAACAGGCAAAGCGTACATAATCCCGGAGGCGACAATTCCGCTCTTTTTAATCGGATTCACTTGTTACGTACCTACGGATTTTTACTGATTAGGTGTTCACAACGGATTAAATTTAAGTTTGGCTAATTAGTTTTATCTTCTATATTGAGTTGCTATATAGCTTCAAACTGTAGAAGAGTGCATCGTAAATTTTCTTATCGGGTTGCATTTCTATTTCCAAGTATATTATGCAAATATAGGATAAATCAATATATGGCGCTTACCGATTGAGAATGCATGTTAACAACAAGCCACATTAATAAGTTTAACACTTTGTTATTGTGCGAGGTAACCGGCATTAAGCTTAATTCAATGGGTGAATAAATAAGTATCCTTAATTAAATAAGGAGGTATAGCGATCTGCTGAGGTTGCGATGATCGTCCGAGTGAATCCCACGCCCCAGTTCCTTCTTCTCAAAGCCGATTTTTAAAGGCCTAACATAGAAAGTGGTCGGTACGTAATGGACAAAATTATTTCTCTGAAAAATTTGTCTAAAAACTGACACTCCTCAAGCGTATAGAAAATATTACAATCTTATCCTGTTCAAAAGCTTCGCCCACTTTCACATGTTTTAAACCTTTAAGAAAAATTATATTTGTCTAGGTATTGGTTTTTGTTCCAAGAACGTCGTTAAGTTTATCTAGTTAAGCAATGTACGTAAAAAGTTACCGCCTTTTTGCCTCTTAAAGTATAACTGAAACGGCGTAATATTATATGCTTGAGTAATATCCTAGATTATACACGCCTATCAGTGCCGGTGAGACGACGTCATCTGTCCAAAAGATCAATGAGGAGCTAAATAGGGTTGTTTCCTGGGCGGAGCGCAACTGCTTGGTCTTGAATCCGGCGAAATCGAAATTCATAATCATGGGCAGCAAAATACAAATAAAAGCTATTTTGTCTGCCAGGCCGGAGATAAAGATCACGGGGGAAAATATCGAGAGAGTGGAAACAGCATGTAACCTGGGCTTGATCATCGATCCTGAGCTACGCTTCGAGGCTCATATTAGCAATGTGGTCAAAAATTGTTTTAACCGACTGAAGCTGTTGTATAGGTTTAGACAATACTTTATTTATTTATTTATACTTTTATGCACAATGATGGTACACAAGGCGGACTTAATGCCATATGGCATTCTCTACCAGTCAACCTTTGGGTTAAAAAATAAATGCATTGAAAAATGGTACAAAAAAGATATAATACAAAAATTTAATAATAAGATACACATACATAAAAACTACATACTATAGATATGGTAAAATATATAGGTTTAAAATATACTACATACAATACGTACTATTTATCATTTTAACCATGTCCATAATTGTCAGTTAGGATTCCAGCGATTTCAAATAGTATTCCCTAACTTTGCGTTTAAAAGAAAATTTACTCGGTGCTTTCTTTATATCAAGGGGAAGCACGTTCCAGATTTTAATTGTTGAGACGGCATAGGATTTAGCAATAAAACTAGTACGGTGAGAAGGAAACTGGAGAATCAAATTCTCGGCAGCACGCAGTTTACGGCTATGAGAGCTACCCAACACAGGAAAAAATCTTTTGAGATAATCAGGAGCACAAGGATCGTTAATAATGGAAAAGAGGAGACAAAGAGATCTCAATGATCTTCTCTGACGGATAGGCAGCCATTTAAGCTGGGAACGGTATAAAGAGATGTGGTCATACTTCCGAAGTCCAAAAATGAAGCGAATGCAGTTATTGAGAAGTCGATCCAATTTGTTGAGAAGGTCTTCGGATAAATCCGAGTAACAAACATCCGCATAATCAATTACAGGAAGCACAAGGGACTGGACCAGAAGGGTTTTAGTGTTAGATGGTAAAAAATGCTTAAATCGATAGAGCGATCGCAGTATGGCGGTGACATTACGGCTAACCTGACAGACTTGCTTATTCCAACTTAGCCTATCATCAATATATAAACCCAAATCCTTTAAGTCATGTGATAACGCAATAACTGTACCACCAAATATAATCGGGGTAAGGTGATCAGTGTTTAAGTTTTTTAGGTAGAATGAGCTGCCCGTAAGGATGGCTTGACATTTACTAACGTTCACGGCAACTCCAAAATTACGTGACCAGTCTGCGATCGTATTCAGTTCAGCATTAAGCCTAGAAATACAATTATTTAAATCGCCGATGTCAGCTTGAGCGTATAATTGCAAGTCATCAGCGTACAGATGGTAAGAGCATTTGAGGATGTTAGTTATGGAATTGATTTAGTGTTGCGTTAAGAAAAAGACTAGTTGACAGTTTAGTTCTAGCAAAACTAAACTACTGCGATACTGTGTATGGCCCTTGCTTGTTGTGAAGAACTGAGCGTCTTGTCCAGCGAGTGCAAAATGCATGCGCTAGATTCTGTTTCGTCATCCCGCCTCGTAACCATGTCACACCTTTTCTAAATGACGCTAATGTTTTGAAAATGGCAGCCAGAAGGAAAGTACATATGGCCATCCTCCTGTTTGGTATTATTAAAAAGAAAATACCAAAATATTTATATGAAAAATGAACTTGGAGGCAAGATTACCTTTCATATTCCACCCGATCTGCGACTAACCCGCTGTCGATTCCACGATACAGGACTACAGCATTTAGGGGTTGTTTCAAATATGCTGCCACTCATTGCTGGAATAATATCCCACCGCCATGTCGATCTAGAAACAGTAAATTAAGTTTAAAACATAACCTCAAGAAGCATCTATTAGAAGATCAAAAATGTTTAAAATAACAAATACAATTACAATCACCTTCCCATTACTGACCGAAAGGCAGCAGGGAGATGTATTACTGTGACCGGCAATCATGGCAGCATAATTACGAATATTCTCGGTGGGCTCCTGGAGACATCCTTTAGATGGGTGCCTGATTGGTATTGCGTTCTTGTGCTTGAATTTTTTCTTTTTCTCTTATTTACTTCGACTTGATGTCCGTACGTTACCTGGGCCTCCTATCGAAAACCAGCGCTGGAATACTGCCTACGCAGTATTTTAGCATATAGCTGAATGGGAGACCCGTTGTTGGCACAATGTGTAATTTTGTTGTAAGAATGTGTGTAACCATGTATATTGTGTGCCAATAATAAAAATCTTTCTTTCTTTCTTTCTATTTCTATAAAACATTTAGAACTGTAATAAATATAACTGAAAATAGAACTGAAATACATTTCGCATCCTATAATGGGCACGTAGAACAAAATATTTGATAATTCTACGAAAGCTATTACTCAGTAGTATTAATCGCAATCATCTGTCATCGAAGATTGACGAACGTTACAATCTAATTAGAATCTCATGTACCGGTTGCCACTATCGCATTAGTAGCCACACTTGATTTGGGAACAAAACCTCTCATCAATAGTCTCTTTAGACGATCGCTGCAGCTGAGGCATTGAGCTGGTTTTGTCTAATTTACAATAACGATCAATTAACGGAATGAGCTTGTGGTTGTTCCCAGTTCATTAACTACGAATAACCACAAGATGCCTAATTAGATTTAATAAAAAAATGGTTATGTTTGCGGCATTAATCCAAGACAGCTTTGGCATATCTAATCTGAGGTAGTACATCCCTGCATGTGAAAATCAATTGTTTTGCTATCAATATTATGTCTGTTTCATTTGTACTATTTTTACGATTCGGTTGTATATTTGCGGATAGTATTTAGAGCGACTGTAAACTCAAATTACAAGGTGTAAAATACTAAAAATGAGCAACAAAATACTAAGTGAGCGACTTGACTGTGAGCGACCAAAAATTATATCGGTGTTCATGCGTACACATGTTTGCGGCTTTGTGGTGGCCTAAGGGACCCTAGCCGCAGCATAACCTACTGTGATAGTATTTGTTCTATAAGATTAATAATAACCTTTTATTATTATACAGGTAGTATTTAAGCGAGTGACTATAAATAGTCGCCCACTCGATATTTCTATTCGCCCACTCGATATTTCTAGTCGCCCACTTAGTATTTCCACTTACCATATTATTATTTCCGTATATTTAGTATATATTTATTGTACATTTTTAATCATTGTCATCGCTACATCCCTTTGCTTCTAAATACATAAACTTCCCGATACATACATACGCCAAACATATATGTCACGCCTTACATACAAAAACTCACGCTCATGCACTACGATGTGTATTAAGTTCGTATTTTTTTATATTCAGTTTTTTTCATATTCCTTTGCATTCTTTACCTCGCACAGAGAGAGAGTAATTTGCTTTCCATATTACATGTCATATACTTACTTTGGAAGTCAAAGTTCCAATAGATGTGTGCTGGTTTATTTTTGTGCAATAAGATGTTTGTATGTATTTTAGTGCCATTTACAGCGTTATTACTCCGTACCTATACTATATTTTTCATCAATATTCAATCAGCAGATACCAATATTAATATAAGGTTTTCGTCAGCGTTCTCCTCCGGGTTACTAACAAAATATTAGATATTACCATGAAACAGGCTTCGAGTTGCCAATATAACGTTATTAGCTTTCTATCAGGGATCCCCGACTCTTCCTTTGACATGGGATTATAGGTGTATGAAGAGCAAATATAATCTATTTATATTGATTCAATACCAATTCAGGAAGTAATTTCTTTTTCGTATTGTTTATTATGAGTATCTTATCTGCTCACCGCTAATTATATATTAATTAGAATATTTCTGGATAATATTTATTGGATGAACTTAATATTTCTTTACTATCAGAATAAGGTTAATTAAAATTTCAACGTCATCGTAATAAAGCCAAGTCTTCCTTTTTTAATCTTTTCATCACCAAGTTAGAAACCCAAAGCGCGCCCCTCTACGCCAAACAACGGATTCAAATACCAAATACGGAAATACCAACAAAATAGTAGAGATTTCTGAATTATACTGATATATATTCTGTATTTTAAAACCGCAGTTTACTGGCTGGTCTCTTTTGGCTCCGCCAGAAACGACCGGTTAAGCAATCACACTTCCCAGAAGAGTAAGCGAGAAGCCCAAAAAAAACCTTATTTTATTGCAACTATTGCCGTCAGTGGCGCGGTAAACACATTTCTATTTGTCGGCTATAGACGATTAAAACGATGTTTAAAAGCTTAGTCAAAACGAACTAAGACCTAGTCGGAAAATTGTACCTAAGTTTGGTTTAGACGTTGGTTTATTCAGATGAACTGTATTTTCTAAGTCACGACTAAATACAATACATAAAATTGTAATATAAATCCACTGAGGAACATGTTTTATTACATACAGAGACGACTTTTCCGTATGGTGTCTGGATTAAGAATATAGAACCACTCGCATCTCCTCCTATGGATGTCGTAAAAGGCGACTAAGGGAGTAAACCAGAGGGCCATCCCTCACAGCAGCATCCCTGCTTTGGAATAGCAGCCATAGTGTGCTCACTAACCCGCTAGACGTGGTTAGTATTGGCAAATTCCTCCCAAAATGACGACAAAATTGTGGAAATCTATGGGGGAAGCCTTTGTTCAGCAGTGGACGTCCTATGGCTGATACGATGATGATGACACGATGAGACGACTGTTTTGAAAATAAAACAACAGCTTCCTGGTGTAAAGTACAGTAGTAGGTGCTTACGCATCGATAGGACACCATTCTTCGACAAATGGACATGACGAAATTGTAATGTTTTCTTGTTTTAATACGAAACCATTAAAAGACACACACATACACTTGACAGAAGTGAAACTTGCCCGCTCATGCGCGAACATCTTTAATGCCCGCGTATGCGCACACAACTTTATATACGAAACGTTCGACTATTCCCGTTGTCTTCCACTTTTTGTCCACCACTGGCGGACATCGGGAATAGAAGTTGCGAAGTCTAAAACGAGTTGCTGCGTCCACCAGTAAAGAATACTGAAACTAAGCAGTGTGGATCAGGCCAATCGCAACGCAGCGCCGAATGCGGTAAACGCGTTTATGCTTCAATTGTCAAAAGAAACTCTTACTACCCTCTGGTACTTACTTGCTCAGTTTGACAAACTTAACTCTGCACTGGTATATAATAAGAGCATTACAACGATTTTGATAGCGGTTGCTGATTCCGGTGTTGCTATAATTCCTATGTACCTATTAGCTTGACCAGAATCTCCAATAGATACCGCAAACACAGTATTAAATAATAAGTAGTGAGAGACAATGACACATGCGTAGTTTAATGTCCACCACTGGTGCATGCAGCAACTCGTTCGTTAGCGATGTCTCCCAGTAGGGGTCAACGACAGAATAATTATTTCATTGGCCCCACTGGTTGACATCGCAATTTTTGTCCGCCCGTGGTGGACAAACAGTGTGGGACAACGAGAATAATCCGAAACGTTACGTATAAATCGTTGCACTGTTGACTTTGAAATGTTACTCTCTACGCGCTCAATAAATGTTAAAAAGCACTCTATATACAGATGCTTAGATAAAGAATAAATAGATACATCGAGACACTGTAATTTTCGAACTTATTTTTCGAAGCCTATTTGCTCGGTGACAAACCGAATGTTGTTGTTTTAAGACAATTTGAAAAAAATTAATAAGGACGGTGTTATAATTTCTTCTTGTTGTGGTCTGTGTCCAACTTTCTTCATATTTCCTCTTTCTACTTAATTATCTTCAAGTTTACCATCATTACAATGTAATTATACTTGTGGAAATGTTATTTAAGTAGATTGTGATGTTTAATTAATTCCACTTCACTTTTTTTTTGTTTTGATTTCTTGTTACTTCTCTGGTTTTACTAACGGTGAAGTCTCATTTATATTTTTGCACAATAGGATGCGACAAAGACTGCACAGTTGATAGTGCATAAAGACGTTTATAATTTTTCGTACCATATAACGACATGCCGTGTCTGGACACATCAATCCCTGGGTATCTGGGATTTATATCTTACTCTAGATTCTTAGAATATTGTTTCATATTTTTTTTAGAATAGAATAGAATAGAATCGTTTATTCAGTAATTAGGTCATAGCAGACACTTTTGCACGTCATAATTGAAACGACGGAGGGCATTTCACTACATGATGAAGAAATGCCTAAACGAACTCAGGGATCGGTCTTTTTTCCTAATTGTGTATGTTTTACAAATCTCAAGTAATACATTGTTTTTATGGCAATCTATATGTGAGAGTAGTGTAAATATAGGAATATATATATGTCTATAACTAACATGCAGCATGCTAGTGCCAAAATTCTGACTCAGATAGCTACATCACATTTTCGTAAAGGGTTGTGTTTATTAAGCTTAATGAAAATATGTATTTAGTGCGCTTCATGCTCTTTTGAAATATGTGCAATATCCACTAATATCACAGCAGGCTCTCCATTACCGCGTGAAAAGCCGTTTTTGCTATCAAAGCGCAATGAAGTATTTAAATGTGTTCAGTGCAACTTCAGACTAAAAAACATAGCTCCACAAAGTAAACAGACGTAAAAGGCGGGCAATGAAACATGCTTAGGATTTCTCTTCGCAGTTAATGTTGGTGTGTTCAAACGTTCTGTTCTTCTTTTGTGAAGTTCTTATATCCGTGCTAATTGAAACATTTTGGGGTTTCGTTATTTAACCTCTTTTTAAAAGTCCCTATGACCCTAAGACTGAGCCTAATATATCTGTAGGTAGGGTTTTAAAACGATTTTATCTTCGCTTCGTTCACTAAAACGTATTGTGTCTTTGCAATATAAGCGATTCAGATTATACAGTTCTGCGTGACATTGTATTCAATTGTTCTAAAAAAACCTTTTTAATTCATTTCAGGTAAGATTTTCATCAGTCGCTGGTCGGTGAGTACGACAATTTTATATTCATTCAAAGTGGCGATCCAAAGTGAAGCTTTAAAAGCAGACCATTATAGAAGACTATTATAAGATCTTGTCTAAGATATATACTTTAAATCACTCACGTTCACGATATCAAAATCGATTTCGCTGCTTTTATTATATTTTAACGACTCGGCGTCAACGTACCACAAGTCTGATTAATTATTGGTATTTTTCGGGGTATATAATTAAACTTCTATTGAAATAAACGTAAATATTTTACGTGCTCTTATGCAAAATGTTGTAATCGTATTGATTTTGTTCAAGCGTTATTTTCTGTTTACGTCAATCGCAGTAAGATTTTAAGTCGATCGACATATTAGAAAATTTTAATTCGGTATTATACGCGCAATCTTAAGGCCGGTTACACCATTGCGACCCGAATGCCCGATTTTCGCCGTTTAGCTCGTATACACGCGTTTAGAGGGCTGTGATTCTTGTTCGAACTGTCGGAATCCGGTGACCGGAAGGAATAACCGCCTAACTGTTTGAATCACGGCTAGGACGAAAATATTTTTCATTTTTATATATTTTTCGGATGTTTATATTTGTTTACGAGTTTTAGTACTAACTCTTGCCATATGTGATGATGAGGTTGATAATAAACATTCCGTAAATTTTTTTAAGTTTTGTATTGTTTGCTTTTAGGATTATTATCTCAACGAATATGTGTTCATTCCAGTTTTGACTATATATAGATGTTGGCTGACTATTGGGTCTCAACCGCTATCTCACAGGAACTGTACATGTTTCAAGCAAATAAAGCAGCCTATGTTACTCTTCCACCCATAAACTATGTTGCAGTAGGCTGTTACTTACATACTTAAAATGCAAGGTGCATCGCGGTTTTGTCTGAGATTGTGACGAAATTTACATTTATGACATTTAAACTTGGTTTTCGTGAACGCGATTATAATGTACCTGGTGAAATCAGATTGAAGTAAACCCAGATCCAACTCAACATTTGAACGCAGTTGTGCAGAACTAAGTTGTATTAAACTTGGTTTTTAATCATCATTTCGGCCGAATGAAGTCCACTGCTGGACACAGGCCTCCCCCAAAGATGTCCACAACGACCGATATGGATGTGTTGTGGGCTCATTGGGGGGTTTTGCCATAATCGCCACGCTTGGCAGATGGGTAAGCGATCGCATTTGAGTTGTTAATGTACCCGAAGGACGCTGCTGCCCATCCTACGGCTAATCCCTTAGTCGACTTTTACGACACCCATGGGAGGAGATGGGGTGGTGGCATTCTGAGCCGGCACCACACGGCACTGGTTTTTAATGCGTACGGTGAAATCGGCCCTTGGTTGGCCTGACTAAAGCTTCGGCCAAACATCAGTGTCTGCGACGTGGAATACGACAGCGCCGCGGCAGGCATCTACAACACGCAACTAGTTGGTGCACGTCTGCGCGTCAACAGCGCAAACCTCGCACTTCATTAAAATTTGCCAGTGAATCGCGTGCGTCCCGCTCTGCTGACGCGGTCGTTCCGCGTTGTGGACGCGTAAGTGTGCATGGCGTTGTAAGATATCATTGGTAGGTAGCACCCGCCGGAGGACGCTACCGCTTCGCAATCGCTTTGGACGCGATTGGCCGAAGCTACTAAGAACTAAACTACTATTCAGACTAATCTAACGTAACCACGGTCAATTGAACTTGGCCGAAACGTCGAGGTTAGTCAAAATATTGCTTTGATTTATCTGTGCGGGGAAAGTCTCGAAATCATTGTCTAATATAACAGGATCCCCCCGAAGCCTAGCTGCGTGCTGCGTTGCGCACACGGCTGCACGTGAACACGTGCGCGCAGCCGTCTTCCCGGGGTCGCTCGGTATGAGCACGCAGATTCCCCAACTGGGCTCTCGCGAACCCTGAGGCCCAATGGCAGACGGCAGACAATGGCGGCAGAGGAATCACGCGCGGTGGGCATGGGCATCGGGGCAGTTGTAACCCCGTCGCACACTCCTCCTTCTCCGAGCGGGATACCGATCCCGCTCTGCGGTCTCTTGAAAGCATGACGCTCTCAGAGAAGGAGACCTGCAATCCAATTTTTATGCTCTACCAGCATAGCTGATACTCCTGTCGGCAGAGAGAGACAGAACTTTCCCGACTAAATCGCTGTATCTGCCTTGTCCGAAAACCAATGCACGTTATTGGTGAAATATAAAAAGGTCTTAAAAGCAACGATTTTTAAGGTTCCTTTAAAAGCATAGCTATTTTAGAGCTGTGTATAATTTACAGTCAAGTTAATCATTGAAAATGATCTTACCTTCGCTCCTGATGATTATGAATTAATATTTATGAGGTCATAACAAAAAGGATTAGCCCGTCCCCGGTACGGTGACATTAATTCTTCCATTTAACTCTTCATAGCTACGTTGACGTGTTTAGACTAAATGGATTGAAAATTCAATTATCTAATAATGCTCAGCTATGGATATGTCGACAGGGGTTCGTACTCACTGAACAGGGGTTGCCTGTATAGCTGATAGTGACATAAATTGTGTAATCCTAATTGCGTATAAGTTGAGATTGTAAATTCTGCCGCTTCCTTCCTGATCAAGGATGTAGTTTATTTTATTACCGATAAATGGTAACAAAAGAACATTGTTCTCAGTTTGTAGCAGTAAAATTCTTACAAAATTGTTACCAATTATTTGAAGGATATTTTTGAAAATAAATGGTCATAACTGCAATTAGAATCATAACTAAATATGATAGATACCTTGTTATTCTTGTGGTCTTGTACCAATTTTTTTGGTAAAAGGATAAAATAATTGTCTCCACACACAAAAGGAGTTTGCGTCCGCTGTTAAGATAGACGACCTGAAGCCCTAGGCGCTCGAAATTCAGTCTTGGCAAACATACGAGTCTCTATTCAGGCCTCCGAACTCAACGGCTACAGAAATATATCGGTATTGCATGTACCGGGGCGTCCTAGCGGAATGAGCCTTTTGTGTTACGATCTATTGTTTCTGTAGTCCTCTGCATGCTTTATTATTCTCCAAGATGCCCGTTTTCCTGTGCATTTTAATTTATTATGATGAAATACTTTCAGGTTTCTACGCATACGTTTCATTTAATTTCCTCCACGGTTAACTTATGTAATAGATTCTCAATTCCCCTAATGGCAGTCAAATTTGACAAGCAATGCGCATCAGCTACAAGTAATAAAAACACTCGTTGATATCAGCCTTTCAACCCAACATGAGTACATGGAAATTCATAATTTCTTACTTTTTTTTTGGATATTTGCCAAATACTAGTAACCTTGTAGGCAGTCTGCCTTTGTTCTGATTATGAAATCATCCATGTATATGAGGTACAATCACATCTGATTTGTTTTTTTATACCGGGTCAGTGTAGGAGTGATAAAGATAAATAATAGAAATAAGAAGACATGTATCGATATAAATTTTATTGTTCATAATTATGTTTTCTATGTTTAAGTAAAATATAGATAACTGGTGATATCCATTGTAAAGAGCATCACCCTCATTTCTGCTTGTTCATTGGAAAGTGTCACTGTTCGTAAACGGTGTGATTCTGTTCCTGTTAGTCAAGTGTTTGCTAACACAGAATGGTACAGATTGGCTTTTAATTTAATTAAAAATTATGTGTTATTTCTTCTCTCTTACTAACCTTGATATTCGTGACATCGTCATACGGGCCTATAAGAATATCAGCGCTTGAGCATATTGTTTGCTGTAGCACTGGCTGAGATAGGTACCAGTTTTGGCTTCATGCATTCACAATCACGTGCTATCGTATTTCATTTACTGTATATAAATTGTACAACGAGTGTGTGAATGAGGGAGGACTCAAACAAATTTTCTTTATTCCTATATCCTAAAATAATTTGATAAATTGTCGTTGCCAACATTCTGAACGCTGCAAACCGTAAATTGCACATGATAAAATGTATATTTTTAAAATATTTGGCTTATAAATAGAAATGCGATTATACTTATAAATTTTGTCTTGATATTCCCGAGATAATACAAAGTAGTAATTGCGTCAGCCCTTTTTTAACCCTCGACGCAAACAGATGGGTGTTATAGTTTAACGTGTGTATCTGTCTGTGGCATAGTACTCCCAAACTGATGAACAGATTTTGATATGCTTTTTTTGTTTGTTTGAAAGCCGATTTGATTGGGAGTATTCTTGGTTATGATTCAAGAAAATCTGTTCAGCCGTTTGAAGATCGTCAACTGTTTTCTAGTCGATGAAGGGACATGAGGCAATTTCCAGAGGTCTGATCGATTCTAAATTTGGAGTCCTGTTATTTCAACGATACTGCAAGAACATGGTGACCTTAATCTGATGCTGCATCACCTGATACCCACCTCCTCACCAACTCACAGCAGAGGTACCGTCTTTTAGAATGGAATAGTCTCAATCGGGTTATAGATAGATGATGATCAAAAGAAATGAAAATAATTTGGTGAGGGATTCTAAGCTACTATTACTGGCTCAATCGATATAAAATTTTGCTAATTAAACTTAACCTAGGAAGAGTACTTCTTAATTCTTCCAAAAATGTTGTCTTGTAATTAAAACTAATAAGTTATTTGTAATCAATCACCCTAAGGCACCTTGTTTTGTTTTTTCTTATTGGTCCCCAGTGGAAATTCGTCATGAACTTCCTTCGCCCCGAGGAAGGGCGAAGGGGCATGCCGGACTCCTGCTGGCTAAAACCACTGAGGCGATCAGCTTCGGCACCTTAGGGCACGGCACACTAGAGCAGCCCATGATGACCCCTAGCCCTTTAGACACATCTCGGAGGTGATGGCTGAACCTCAGATCTGAATTTAATTACGTTTATTTACAAATTATCACAGAAAAGAAAAAAGTCGGAATAATAATTTCAGGTTGAAATTCAAAACCGCACGTGCGATATTGCATTGCCAAAATCTTGCAACTGTTATAATATTTATGAAAATACAACTAGTGTCAGAATACACAGATTACACAAAGGGCTAGGTCTCGTGTCGCAATTTCGTGTTTCGTCCCGGAAGGTATTTGTGTGAATGTCGGGATAGAGTGTCGATAGTAGCGTGTTAAAAATTAAAAAACCCTAACCATCTAAATACTTACAACAAAAACATACATACGTATGTATTGATCCAAACGTCGTTGCGTCGGGGAAACGCTAAGTAAATAAGTAAAAATCAAAATACGATTTAAAATGTTAAAGTATGAAATTTAAAAACAAGTAAGCTACCTAGTTATTACACGCAAGCTGTGAAAATACATAAGAACTCTTGGTTGCGAAAATGGAAAAATGTTAATGATGATGTGAATGATGAATGATCAATAGGCTATCCTTTCTATATTTATTGTAAATTAGCCACATTTGCATAATTTTTCTGTATCAGTAAGCTCAGGCTTTTCTTGCTTGGTTTAAAATGTAACTTAATGTTTGTTTCCCTTCGCAAATATAGAACAAAAGATATTCCTCGTAAAATTTTCCTCTTCCGAAATTTTACGTTGTAACACCACGATGTTTATCGCACGTGGTATGAAACATACGTACAAAAAATTCTTGTATCTAGGCTGTTAGCCCCTCACACAGCTGTGGTATGCGGGGTGTAATGTACAATATGCCTGCAAATCCCCGTCGAATTAACAAACTATATATGTATTTCAATTATCACCAATATTGCAAATCCATAACGATTTAATTAGTTGTTGCATATTTATAATGTCAAGCAGTACATGATTGGAGATCGAAACATCGGGATTTCGTTTCGTAATCTGACAAGTGATCTAGCGCGTGCCACCCGTCTCAACATTCAAAGCAATTGTACCGGGCAGTGCCCATCTGCGTGGCGTTACGTAGCATGACTGGACATGTCATTCGATATGCTACTAGTGACGCATTGAAGTGGCACGTAACACGTATCTTGTAGCACATGGACGTGGAAATGAAGGACGATCTAGATTTAAACATGAATGTCAATTAATTTAATTTTTCAACCTATTTCTTTTTTCATTCATGTCAAGATACAATTAAAAAGTTCCACTACTTTTCAATGTTTTTTCCACAAAGGTTGTACTCAAAATCTTCTATGGGCACTTTGAATTTTTATAATTTGTAGTAAAGCAAATGCATCTTCATCCTCATCAGACGACATTTAGGCTCAAACTGAATTCTGTGTTATGTCATGCTACTCGGGCATAAGTTGGTGCAGGCTGTGTCGCGTCAGAACATCTTCAGTGTCATGTTTCAAGCCATGTCGAAATCTTGTATAGGCTCTGCACCTAACATTGGAAGTGCCAACACTTTTCAATATATTTTTCACAAAATTTGACCCCACATTTTTCGGTGGGCACTTGAATATTATAATTTGTAGCAAAGCAAGAACATTTTCATCCTCATCAGACGACATTTTAGCTCAAACTTAATTCTGTACTTATCATGCCATGTTACAAGGGTCGGTGCAGGCTTTTCACGTCAGAGCAATAGAGACATGCTACAAGCCATTACGAAATCACGTATTTATACGTTGACCATTACTGTTGCATGTGTTTATTGGTTATTGAGTATTTCGCATTAATGTCACTATAGCGGTGAATCCACTCTTAGGCATGATGTACAGGATCATGTCATGTGTAATTAAAAAAAATGTATATATATATATAAACAGAATCGTAAATAAAATAAAATAATGAGTATCCACCATAAATTGTAGAAAAAGTTTACAACAATGTTCAACTGCCAGAAAAGCAAGACCACCCCGGGGCTATATTTCACACTGCGCTTTAAAAATGTCTCTCTAGATTGCTTCGCCATTGTTTTTGTTTAAATAAACCTGCGTATTTTACTAATTATATTGTTAGAGCATGAATAAGTAAATATTATACAGTCTTAAGTACTTTTTATAATATTCATTAGGTAAAGCTTGAATTAACCTCCAATTTGATTTTAAAATACTATGGAAAATAAATTTTTGGTGCGTAAATACCAACAAAAAATTTGGTTGGGAAATGGAAAGAGTACGACCATGGGATCATAAGCTTAACACGAAAAACGAGGAATCAGCATCTCAAACGACCTCATGGTAATTAAAGGTTTTGGAGGTATTAACGACATCGGCAAAGGTTCACTTGGTGATTAAAGAGGGCGTTAACATCATTATTCGATCAACAGATTGATGGAACCGATTTGTTGGGACGCCCTTACGTATTTGTCTCTTTCACATGTTGGTTCAATCAAGCATTAGCCTTGGTTTATATCCCACAAGGTAAACTTCTACAAAACCATCGAATGCTATGCTTTTTATACTCAAAGTTTGTAAACATATTAGATAATAATGTCTTAGGTTTTCGCGAGTATTACACATTATAATAAAACACCTTTAAACGGATTCTATCGCGTATATTTTAGATTTTTGTTTTTCCTGACGTTTCGTATTCGAAGCGTCAGGAAAAACATATTAGATGTTTCCCATTACACTAAGAGGGTAATGCAAACACACAAAAATCTTTTCTAATAGATAAATGAAAGAACTTCTTTTTATTTTTTCTTCAAGTGAACATAATAATACTTTCAAAATTTACTGCTACTAATGCATTTCACATTTTACGCTCGAATAATAAATGAAGCGGTTGCATCGCAATGTTCGCCTTTTAAATGCTTGTCGTCCTCTGCCTCTAAAACGTAGGATGCCGTAGAGTATAGGTTAGTTTTCGTTTCCACAGACTGGTTTGTTTCCAATCGAATGTTCATAAAGTTCTTTGAAATTTCGATTTATATTTATTTATACTTGATTTGGCTTCGGTAATAAGTGATCTGTTCTAGTTAAATACGAGGGAAAGGAGACCTTATCCATTTTTACTAGTGTACAATAAGTTGTAAACCCAAGTGTAGAATTAAGATACGTTGATCATGAACAGAATGTTTTTTGCTTAGATCAAATATTGGCAAGTTGCACTAGCCAGCTGGCGCCCCACCCATCTTTTGATTTCCAACTTTATTTTCCAAAGGTTTCATTTACCGGATAAAATGATTTTGTTGATTTATTACTGAAAATATATGGTTTATGTTAACGCCGTGTCTTAATTAAATAATTAACAGACGGACGAACGGATTTATACCCAGGTGTAATAAACTACCGATCCGGCTAGGTTATCTCCGGGTATTTTCGTTGAGTTACTACCGCAGGCTCTGACCAGGATTAGATGAACGTAAACGGGAACGGAAGCGGAGACAGTATTTCATTTTAAAACCACTTGGCAGAGATGCACTGTTGCGTACTAATTTAGTTAGTGTATCTACTTCTGCGACATAAAATTGACAGGACTGAGATTAAAATAAACAAGGACAGGTTTTTGAAAGAGACCATAATGATAATAATGCCGGTCTCATTCCTGATCCAACCAGTGATCAGTCATAGTAATTAATGGTAACATGAATTACCGATGCTTATATTGTTATGATTTATTATTTTTAATATTATGAATACAATTTTATTTATTTGATTTGGCAACACCATCATGGTGGCGAAGGCGTGATACTCGAACGACGTGGAGCCGGTGGTGAGGCGAGTTAGCCAGCCGTTGTTTTTGGGGGAGGCATTATACATCCGACGAGACGTTCTGAATTAGGTACATGATATAAGTGTTACCTGAATTCAGAATACCGGAACAAGAGTTCCAGTCATTAAATCAAATCTGTTTAATAGAGTGATGAGTTGATTTTCGTTGTAATATATGGAAAAGGATTAAGAACCGCAAAAGAAAATGCAAAAGTATGTTGCAGTCCTATAAATGTTGTACATTATCATGTTTTTCATTGCCTTTTGCTCATCCAAGTAGTTTGGACGAGTTCCATTTCCATGCATCGTTGTTGTGACACTGAAACGCATAATTAATCTTAGTCATACTTTCCCCTCATTTGCCATTTTATAATTTTGAATCGAAGATCTACATGAAATTTCGCCTCGAGGGAGGATCAGGTCTATAATAGAAATTGGTTATGATGAAACACAGAATTTTCAGAATACAAGGAAATGAGTTCGCGCTTTCTAATAAGAGTGATGGGTCTGGCAATCAGATCCAATATCTGGAATTACGTTCGATTACTGGAAGTGGCCGTTAAACACATATAAAGGACTGAGGTGAAGCTTCGAAAGGTTTTATGATAATCACTTTCCCTTTTTTACGGGGGTGTACGTATTAATAAAAGGGCCCCCTTTTGTTAAGGATATCGATAAATGCTCGTAATAACATCAAGTAAATTTTAACAGATCCTAATTTCATGAGTAAGTTCTATTTGGTTGGAAATGCTATCAAGCTCCTTAAAAAGGAAGATTATAGTACTTATAAAAGTTTCGAACATGTAATATTTATAGTCGTTGTAGTGTTCTAGTCGTTTTGATTTGTTTGAATATTGTTTCCGAAATGTTTCGTTGTTTTTGTTGTTGGATGCGGTGTTCTGCATTCACCTTTTTTTACCCGTTAGAAATACCTTATAAACACCTACGTAAAGTGATTTATGATTTAAATTAGTGAATGTTTAATTTATTGGGGTATTCCGATTGTATTTGTTTCTATCATGATTTCAAGTAAATTTGCTCTTAAATATTATTACCATTATTTGGATTATTTGGATCATTATTATTATTTTCAAATTTTGAAAATACATGCATCTGAATGAAATTAAGCTCTTAACAAAGCAGTTTAGAAATCGTGAACATTCAATTTAGCTCCACAAAGTT
The DNA here is from genome assembly GCA_947459985.1 of Diloba caeruleocephala. Lineage (NCBI taxonomy): Eukaryota > Metazoa > Arthropoda > Insecta > Lepidoptera > Noctuidae > Diloba > Diloba caeruleocephala. The sequence goes on along the minus strand of OX381617.1, from coordinate 6,979,212 downwards.
TGTGCAGCGCTAGGAATAATTGATTAATGAATGACTTTATGTATGCAACACCGATGCCACCTATTAGTTTAGGGTCAGATTATCCAAAGCTGACGTTGAGGCTTGAATAAATTAGGCTGTAGTTTGTTGTTCGCGGTTAAATCGAATTGACGGCAGCAGCTTTCACAGTTGCTTCAAACAATTGACTTGAATATCCATATTATATGAATGAATATATATATTTTTATGATAAATCCAGAAATTTGTAGGCAAATCCTCCGTGTTAGAAGTAGAGGGATTAATACTGCAAGAACCTCAGATTTACAATGCCGTTGAAGAGATCGTGCGATATAAAAAACCGTATGGGCCGCTTGTTCTAGGTTTTTTTCTGATAAAATTAGTAGTAACGAAGTGTTTAGGGTTTTAAATCTCTTTGTTTTACAATTTTATGCTAATCAGTATTATCTAATATATAAATTTCTCTAACTGTCACGGTGTTTGTGGTCACACTCCTCCGAAACGGCTTGACTGATTTTAATGAATTTTTTGTTGTATATTTGGTAGGTATGAGAATAGGTCGTACACTATTTTTCACCCTTCTACCCCCACCCCCCATTTTTTTATCGCGAGTATTTTTGTACGAACAATATCCATGATGTAGATTGCCAAATTCCAAGCGTGCGAAGCCGCGGGCAATAGCTAGTATTGGTATCAAAAGCGATTTGATTTGATTTGATTATAAATAATAAATTGTTGGAGCATAGCTTACATCGGTGCATTTATTTTCATAGCCGTATTGTTCTCTGAGCCTTTCTTTTTGTGATGCCTGTAATAGACGAGATCATTGTGTAGTATAGTATTGAAAGTAGTCGATAACGAACGGAATGGAGCTTAAATAATATTGTTTTCTTTATGTCTCAGTCAATAAAATGAATGTTTTTATTTTTATTTTAATAAGTCGTGGTCGCAGGATGATTTCTTTACACTGCAACGTTTCCCGAAACGTCAGGAAAAAAAACTATTATATACGCCATGTAATCCCTTAAAAGTTTTTTTTATTAAATCGTGGAATAATCGCGAAAACCCAAAACTATTTTATTTTTAGTTTAGTTTTTAGTATCAGAGAATACTTAAAACTAATTCCGATTTGATAATAAGATTTAAGCCACATCCATGAATGAAGCAAATCGTAGGCATTACTGTGACGTAATACATAAATAAACAACCATTGATTTTTACATCGAATTCGGCCAGACTTTTATTAACAATTTCATAAAAATCACTCAAGGTTGTTAAAACAAACATTATATTTATTAGTTTTTAAGTTTGTGTAGAGGTATCACAGTTAACACAGAGATGTCACCGTGTTAAGCTGGCGTCATCGTGTAAAACGGGTTCCATAATGGAGCTAGTGTCTTCGTGAGAAACAGGTGTGGTATCCTTTGCCGTTTGCTGCCGGCTGAGAATACCACCACCCCATCACCTCCCGTGGGTGTCGTAAAAGTCGACTAAGGGATTAGCCGGAGGATGGGCAGCAGCGTCCTTCGAGTATATTAACAACTCAACTGCGAAACCAAAAACCCCCCAATGAGCCCACAACATACCCATATCGGTCGTTGTGGGATCTTTGGGGGAGGCCTCTGGACACGGGATCCCCCAAAGTTGGCCCAGTGGGCTTAATTCGGCCGAAATGATGATCCTTTGCCAAGCCAATATCGTCTCGGGTAAGTATTCATTGTAAAGCCAAGGCCGTCATCGGGAGCAGTTACGGAGTGTATAAAAGTAATCAAAATCATCAAATAGAAAATGCAGTACACCGCGCACAGTGGAGAAAAAACACATCTCGCGTTGTGCACAGCGACAAACAGAATGTCCATGTCAATTGTAACTGACGTAGGGATGTGATGACGCAATGAACCTGATTTATTGAATAACTGTGTTTTTGTGCCTTAAAATGGTTATTTTTAACAAACCCGAAGCACTGATTCTATTTGATATACCGATTTTGGAAGTCCATGAACCGAAAATATTTTTTTTTTACTATTTTATAAGAAAACATGTTTATAACAAAAGCGAAACAACTTGAAATTAGTTTTAGAATATCGAATATCTTTTTTCATTTCGTTTCTTTCATGATATCGGCTATTTATACGTCCACTGCTGAACAAAAGCCTCCCGTATAGATTCTAAATGTTGGATTTTTAATCTGAAATATTACGAACAAATAAGTAATAGCGATATTTTAGTGAACTGCTTGAATAAGGTTTTTATTTTCATTTACCATATTCAATGGAACATGGCCGTGGATGGCCATTTGCCTTTCATTTTAAATATAAACTAACACTACATTGCAATGTTGTGCTAATAATGATTTTTTAAATCGGAGAAAAGATCAATTGTGTTTGTGTATGATTGTTAAGGTGGCCACCTATCGATTATACCTAATTAAATAGTTAAAATATTTATTTCGTATCAAAGAAGGTATATAACCCAGATATTATAACGAAAACGAGTGCTGGTTGGTGCAAATGCGTGCCTGATTTTTTGTTAGAACCTAATATCCAGGGGCCTAAACTGTCACACGAACCACACTTGTGAGCTAGAACTATAAAAACAGAGATGACCACTGAGAATTATTAGATTTTCCCTTTTTTCTGATCACTATAGATATATCAATATTAATTGGATATCCTTGTACGGTGTGTGACACCTTTAATTGTTAATTGTGAGTACCGCGAACCGGGAAGAATGATAATAAAATAGGTGTATTCTTGATGAATGATTTATTGGTACTGAAATGATTATGCTAATACAGTAAAATGCGCGGCATTGCACGAGACATAAGCGTCAGCATAAAATGCTACAAGTTTACTTAAATGTACGGGTCTGCTCGTACATGCTCCCCGACAGAAAGAAAACAATGATAAACTAAATTACATATTAAGTTTACAAAGACATAAATAGTTGTATAAAATTGGGCATAATAGCCAAATAAAATGAATGTCATGTTGATGTTGTCTCTTTAACATAATTAACTAGAAATATGATTACAAACGAAAGGTTTACGTCAAATGTATAAGTGACTTATTCATAGGTTTGCTTGATTGTCCATAATAATTTTAATTCTTATTTAATAATTTTAATTTCGCTCACTAAATTCAACGCGATAAAATAGGTGACGTTGCTTTATTTAGTACACGCGCACTGTTTAAGTTAGAACACTGATTGTCATTTGATTCACTTGTACTAGTTTTTATTTCACTAACACTTACGCACTGTGTATTGTCTTTATTACAAGAAGACGGGTGTTCCTGTGTCATAACTGCTGACACGCGCCAAACGCGCGTACGGCGCAGCGCGAACACCAATCCTGCTATTCCCAGCAAGCCAAGAATAATATATATAACTGTATAATGATGTATGTCATGATAAGAAATGCTCTCTGATATTACTGCATTTTCTTTCATAATCTCAATCTTCTCGCCGAGCTCTTTGAACTGGTTATGATGGCTCTCTCCTTCTGTATCATTCAGAGGGATCATGTGAGGGATTGATATGTTTATAATATGGTTTATTGGTGCTATTACAGGAGCATATATATAAGGTTTTATCGTAATTTCACTAGACGGCTGTTTGTGTCCAATTACAGTGAAAAATTGTGTTTTAATTATGCACCCATTGTCTATAGCAACAATTCCGGCCCCCAACAGCTGATGAGCGGTAACTTGATCGTCACATATTGTACGTAAGGGGCATATATCACAACAGAAATATATGTAATTATCAATTGATGTGCTTTCTAACCAATTGTTTTTGCAGGGACTGGACATGATTTCACACTCCGATTCGGTCCCCTGACAAAAATCTTTATCACCTTTCAAACGGTAAATGGGTTTTCGAATATGACACAAATATGCATCTGAAATCAAGCATGATCTTAAAATTTCATCTGTCATGGATATATAAGTATCTTTTTTCAAATTGATTGCCACATATTCGGATATCGGTTTTATGCTAACCATAGTTTTTCCTTTAACCAGAGGTACTGGTATTATTTTAAATATCTCGAAAGTATCTCTGCTAACGAGAGGAAGCCTGATCTCCAAAATTAAAAACTCCTCCAGCATTCTGGCCTTGACCTGAAGAAGCTTGTATATTTTTGTTAAATCAATGTGAATATTATCAATGGGTAATGAGACATCTTTTGGGAGTTGACCAGCAATGGTACTCAGCTGATCTTGCAATTGTTCGGCAGTCAAAAGATGAGGGTTAAAGCGACCGTGATAGATATCAGTGATAGTATCCAGCAAGGTACTCTGTAAAGATTTCAAATTGTGTAGCAGGTTGCTGCCTATTAAGGCTCCGACAGTTATTTCACTCACGATCGACGTGTTTCGAGTTTCTGAATTTAATTCATTTAAGGCTCTTTCAATGGATAATATATGTTGATTTATCATTTTGTGTTGTCTGTTCATGGTCTGTTCTGTTCGTTTTAACATATTGTATTCCGCTTCTATTATTGACGTTTGATTTTTCCAGTAGGTCGTTATATGTCTCTGATTGTCTCGGAGTAATGTGATATCTTTATGATATTGTTCGGCGAATCTTGTGTCTAATACTCCGAACAGACTGTTGGCGAGATAACCTACACCGTCGATAAGACCACGTCGCAGTCTAGCGTGTCGCGTGCTGGAATGCTGGCCGAGCAACATCTGGTTGTAATACTCAAGTTCAGCAAGACCTTGACCTAACTGGAGTAATATAATATCGCAATTCATCATCTTATGTATTGTTTTGCATGTTTGTTCCAGAGACGTTGTGTATTTATTAAGAGCTTTTATTCCGTCCCAATAAGGTTGCATATCGTAATAAATTATAAGTTTCCACTCGTCCCTTATTGCCTGCATATTGGATAGCTTGTCAAAGTACAAACTCTGGTTTTGTCTAAACCTGGTAACATTAAAATTGCTCTGTGCTCCTGATATGATCGTCATAAATAACATTAATGCCGCCAACAATGACATAATGTTACTCCTTGTTTGTGTTGTTCTTTTAGGACGTAAGGGTGGGTCCTCAGTTTCTAAAACTTGCTTATCAATTGGATATGTGATTGCTGTTTCCGGATGCACCGGCAAAATTGATATTTTAGTGATTGGTCGTTTTAAAATACCGTTCTTAGTTTTCAGGCTGACAACACGCACGTATCCGTCCGCCCCAGGGTGTACGTCTATAACTCGACCCATTGACCATTTTCCAGACGGTAAATTGTCGTCGTGCATAAGTACTACATCATTCTTCTTAATATTTTCACGTGACTGACGCCATTTGCTCCTTGTTGTTAATTGTGCTAAATACTCACAGCGCCATTTTTTCCACATATCATTAAAAATTCGCTGAGTCAGCTGCCACCTGGTCCTCAAGTCCTTTTCAGTTTCTACTAAAGTGAGTGTGGGGCCGCCGGTCAAAAAATGTGCAGGTGTGAGGTAGTCTAAATCTTCAGGATCTTCTGTTAAAGGGCAAAGCGGCCGGGAATTGAGACACCCTTCGATTTGGGCTAGAACGGTTGTTAGCTCCTCGTAGGTCAACTTTTGTTCTCCCACCACTCGCTTAAAATGAAACTTAAAGCTCTTAACAGCAGACTCCCACAGTCCACCTGCTGAGGGCCAGATAGGCGCATTGAAGTGCCAATTGATTTGCATTTCTGTTACTTCGGAAAATAATTCTTTCGTAAATATTTGTTGCAGTTCTTGATATTCCTGCTGTATCTGTTTGTTTGCTCCAACAAAGTTCCTGCCGTTATCACTGTACATGTGACATGGCGTTCCTCTACGAGCTGTCATCCTTCTTAGCGCTGCTATGAATGTCGAGGAACTAAGATCAGACACCAGTTCCAAGTGCACCGCCTTGGTAGCCATGCAGACAAAAACGGCCACATAGCCTTTTGTGGTTTTAATCCCACGACCTTTGTTCGCCTTTAGCAATATGTGTCCGGTAAAATCCACTCCGGTGTGGGCAAAGGGACGAGATGGATTACTCCTTGCTTCAGGTAAGTCACCCATGATTTGATAGTGCTTGCTTGGACTAATCTTTTTACATATAACGCATAAACGTATTTGCTTTTTTGTTGCTTCATTACCACCTAAAATCCAATACGTTTGCCTGATGAATCCTAACGTTAGTCGGGCTCCGCCGTGGAAAGTAAGTTTGTGGGCATAGTCTATAATTAAACCCGTCAAACGTCCTCTGTGTGGTAAAATGATAGGATGCTGCATGTCTGGGTTAATGTGTGCATGTCTTAACCTTCCTCCGACTCTGAGAACACCGGCGTTATCTAAATAAGGGTTTAGATTTAAGATTTTACTTTTAGTGCTAAGCTTTCCTGTACTTTGTAAACATCTTATATCAACTCTGCAGATTCCTTCTAAAATTATATTTGAATAAATGTCAGCTCCTAATAAAATGTCTATAGGACGACTAATGTTAAAGTCAGGATCTGCTAGTTGTATGTTGTCTAGGAACGCCCATGATGGTTTAATAAACGATAAAGACGGCAAATTTTTTGTTAAGCTTTTCATGATAAAAACGTCAGTATTAAATGTATAAGATTTGTTCAATGATGTACAATTTATGTTGATAATTCCTTTGCAAATATTATCCTTTGCACCAATTCCGCTAATTATGCCCTTACACTTCTGTCTTGGTAATGACAATTGCTGAGCGGCATTCTCAGTTATAAGGGATGTTTGTGAGCCCTGATCAATTAGAGCTCTCATAATAATATTCGACCCATCCGATTTTAAGACCCTAACCATCGCTGTTGATAACAATATTTCGGGTACATCACGTTGTTGAGCCACGTGCGAATTAACTTGCTGAGTCTCGTCGGATATGGCTCGTGTGGCCGTGGACTTGGTTACTGCTGCGTTAGATGTTTTAGTTGCACATTGCATAAACGCCTCGTGCATAATTGTATTATGATACCCATTGCATTCCCGGCATCGTTTCATTGATAAACATGCTTTACCATTATGACTGTAAAGACAGTTTTCGCAAACCTTAAGTTTGCTTATTGTTTGTTTTTTGTTAGTTGCGGACATTTCAATAAATTGTTCACATTGAAATAATCCGTGTCCATTTTTGCATAATGGACAGGTTCTGTAAAGGGAATTATTACTGTTTGATGGTTGCGAAATTGCTTTGTTGCTCGAATACGATAGCTTATAATTGTTAGCCTTGTTATTGTAATAATTATTTTCTTTGTATGATTTTGTATTTGAATTCGTAGGTTTCTGAAACGTATGATCTTGTTTTCGCCTTGATGACTCCATGCTGGTGAACTTTCCTTCCAAAAACTCCAAAAACTCTGATAAAACTGGTAATTCACGTGGCTGCTTAAGGGACTCAACGTAATCACCGTGTGTTTCAGCATCTAATTTGTTCGATAAAATGTGTACAATTAATGGATCCCATGTGCTCACATCTACTCCTAGGTTTTTGATAGCATTAAGACATTCTAGGGTTGTATCGTGGATCCTTTTAATATGGTTCAATGTAGGTTGTTGCATAACGGTAAGATTCATCAAAATGTTTAAATGAGAAGTGAATATAAGCTTCTTGTTGTTGTACCTATGATTCAGAATATCCCAACAAACGGAGTAGTTATCTGTGCTGATCTGTAGATGCTGTATCAACCCTTCAGCTTCTCCTTTTACTTTAGCTTTAAGAAACTGCATTTTCTGGGCTTGGGAGAGCGACGGGTTGCTGTGTATAGCTTCTGTAAATAAATCCTTGAAGGATACCCATTGATGATAATTTCCGTGAAAGACTGGGACCTCCATCTTTGGTGTTGACGTCTCTCGGTGAGATACCGACCACAACTTGCTATTTAAAGACTTTTTCATGCGATTGTAAGTACGTTCGTAGATGTCAAACGTTTCTTCATAGTCAGCATCTTTACCCTCGAGTTCACCATCTAACTCCCAGTGAAGAGTGTCAATGACTGACCATCTCGATTCTAAAGTTTTTAACGTATCTTGAAACTCCCATTTCTCTGATATGATATCAATGTTAATGTTTGTAATTGTTCTGGAAAAGGCTTTAAAATTGCTAGATTGCTTCTTTAATAATTCGTCCAACTTACTATTAGTACCTTGAGACTTAAATTTAGGTATTTCTATGGTAGACAACATCTCTGCATCCTCGGGATTATAATCCGTGGGCTTTCCATCGAAACCCGCACTCGATGCACTAGCTAATGGTGTTGCCGGTCTTATAATTTGTGTCGTTACTGATTTCTTTATAGTCTCACGTGCTGATATATAAAATTCTTTCGCTTGCTTAAAATGATTTCTTATAAAATATTCGTTAGATTGATCGCTAAAACCACTCAACTTTACATGATTTTCCTGAAACTCTTGCCAGTAGGCGTCCAGGTTGTCCAGTCGCCTCTTAATGTGATCAGGGGTCTTGCGCTCATGCCCATCCTTCTTAAAGTTTTTCAAGAGTTGGGTCATGGCCCCCATTGTTTGATTTTGATTTGCTAGAAGGTCTTCCATAATTTGACTCATATTGATAAGAGAAAAAAAGGAAAGATCTTACTTTGATTCTGCTTTGCACGAATTACGCTGCCTGCACTGAAGGTTAGCCTGCTGCTGTGCTACTCCTTGAACTAGACACGTGCTCACTGTTAATGTCCAAAGTTGCTGATAAATGAGAATCACTCACACGAATTTTCACAAAGTTTGTTTTTCACTCGCGCTAATGATCCCGCTTTTCCGATGCTCGAAGGACCAAAAAGTGGTACGGTGTGTGACACCTTTAATTGTTAATTGTGAGTACCGCGAACCGGGAAGAATGATAATAAAATAGGTGTATTCTTGATGAATGATTTATTGGTACTGAAATGATTATGCTAATACAGTAAAATGCGCGGCATTGCACGAGACATAAGCGTCAGCATAAAATGCTACAAGTTTACTTAAATGTACGGGTCTGCTCGTACAATCCTGATAAATCAATTTTCTTTGTACTCCTACAGAAACGCCTACGTTATTAAACGAACAAGTTTTTTTATTGCATTACTGCGTATCGCGATAGCTATCTACTCGCGTTACATACGTCGAGGCGCCCTCTGACATCACCACTGAAACTGATGAGGGTCGCGAGTGTCGGAGACACGCCGCTAGGCCACAAAAGCACGGTGGTGTGAAATGTATACGGAAATATAGGACCGTCTGTCTTCTTAGACGAGGCGACGTTTGTACATTTTACAAATATATTCTGGAGACTTCCTATTAATTTCTTCAATTATTTTGGATTGTATTCTAAATATAAACATTTTCCAATATTATTTTAAATAAGTGTTAAAACGAATAGACTGTCAGTATAAAAAAACATGTTATTTTACATTAAAATAAAACACTTTTAAACGGATTCTATCGCGTATATTTTTGATTTTTGATTTTCCTGACGTTTCGAACACTTTGCAGGGTTCGTGGTCGCAGGATGACTAAAGTGGCGTCGTTATAGATTTTAAGAGTTATTTTATTTTATCTACCGTACAATTATAATCAAAAATTATTTCGATGCACGATCCCCGATCCTCCGATATCCCCGTCGCAGAAGCCGCCCGAAACCCACCACCGTTGATCGACGACCTGCAGTTTTACCATTCATTAAGGGAGTCACCGACAGAATTGGTCATATCTTGAAGCGTGCTTCCATAAAATCCTACTTCAAGCAGCATAAGATCAGCCAACTAATTAGCCAAATGATTTTTGATTATAATTGTACGGTAGATAAATTAGAATAACTTTTAAAAATCTGTAACGACGCCTGTCAGCTTAGTCGTCCTGCGACCACGAACCCTGCAGTGTTCGAAACGTCGGGAAAAACAAAAAATCTAAAATATACGTGATAGAATCCGTTTAAAAGTGTTTTATTTTAATGTGTAATACTCGCAAAACCTAAGACATTATTATGTTATTTTACAACTAAACATATCTATTTAATTTAAATCTAAATCAAAAAATCTTTCTGTCTAACGTAATTTCTTTTGTAACCTTCAAAAATCCATTTATTTGTATAAAACAGTAACTATAACATTTAACTGCCACTTTTTCATCCTTTTTGAGTGATGTGTTTATGTTCTCAAAGTAAATACCTTCACGACCATTCCTTTGACTAGTGGGATGTCCGTCCGGATTTTTACGAAAAGAAAGCAACTATATCTTTGCTGATCTTAATTACACTCGGTAATACAAGCACGAGTATTTACCTCTATATTTAAACCCAAATTGTTTTAATTAAAGGTCGCACCTTTATTGGCCTTTTACAGTTTTAATTAAATCTAGTTTATACTCGTAGGGCTAACTCTGTGTATGGCTACCGTATGTACTTGAGGTATAATATCTATTTTGTATTAAGACTCGTATTACCAAAAGTCAAGAAGTAATGTATCAAATGTATACATTTACAACCAACTATAAATACTTACCTATGTACGATAATTCACCTGTTCGCGCCGCCCGTCGAGTGAATTTCCACGTGAAATAACACCGTGGATATGAATTTCTCTTATGGGGATTTTGCTTTTGGGGAATGTCTGATTTTGATATACTTTTTCTTGCAAGGATGCGTAGATAAGTCATTTCACTCGCGCCTTGGTCTTGATCTCGTTTCAATAAAGGAGTTTTGGCGTAGAAATCTTGTGAAATAGGCACATACTTATCATATACTAACACATTGGTAAGTTACTTTTGAAGTGATCGTTTAAACAATTTTTTTTAATACATATTGCGATGCAAAATTTATTCATTTAACGAAAAACGACTTCTCCCCCAGTTTTTGTGGAAGCTTACACTAGAACAGGACAGGTCAGATTTACTGTGATCCTAAGAAGGTTCTGGAAAATTTGATGCGGGATTGGGTTAAGCGCTTTGCATTCAATTCGTCCAGTTTCATCTCGGCGAAATTACCAATGCATCAAATTAAAACAACAATAAAATTATCGTTCTCGTACCAAAACTGTCTGTAATCGAGTATCTAATTGGCGTTATTTGCCTCATTCATCACGTTGCGCGTAATGCTTTGTGAATGTTGATTAATGATCACTTTAATATGCTCGCCTCGAAAATTCAAATATGTCCTAACTTTGTTCCATGCAGACAGACTGAGTTGTAGTTTGTGTGTTATTTACATAGTCGAAAATGCGATTGCGTTCAAATATATATTTGCCGTGTGGTGCCGGCTCAGAATACCACCACCCTATCTCCTCCCGTGGGTGTCGTAAAAGTCGACTAAGGGATTAGCTGGACGATGGGCAGCAGCGTCCTTCGAATACATTAACAACTCAACTGCGATCGCCAAGCCTTCTGTCAAGCGTGGCGATTATGGCAAAACCCCCCATTGAGCCCACAACACAGCCATATCGGTCGTTGTGGTGATCTTTGGGGGAGGCCTGTGTCCAGCAGTGGACTTCATTCGGCCGAAATAATGATATATTTGGATACCATGTAGTTTTTACATTGTTTTATTATTTTGGCTATGTAGAGATTTCAAAGTATCTTATATCACTCAGATTAAAGTAGCAGGTGATTAGACAGTATTAGATACTGCGCCTTCTCGTACATTTATCTTACTTCTCAGTAGTTTTGCTGCTCTTATGTTATTAATTCTGCTCTCATAATCCTGCTAGTATAAGCGGCATTATGTACAACTTTTACTGCCGTCCGAGCAAAAAGTTCCACGAAAATATAACGAACTCGGGTATCATACCATCTTTTGATACCTGCTGGGTTATCAAAACGAAAAAAGAACTGCAGCGGTAGCCGCTTACCGCAGTAAAAAGAGCAAACGGAAAGACATTTTCATTTGATATTCCATTTTTATGGAGTAACTTGGTTGTTTAACCGCCAACATCGTTAGAGGTCGCGGTATGTTTGTAAGCGGATGCCGAATTTAACTTTAAATCAAATTAATTTAAACTATGAATTCAGAAAAGAAGAATTTAAATAGGTACCATTTTCACTGTATTGATTTACGTATTTATGTAAAACAATATAAGCATCACTAGCCCATCCAATAAATTTTCTTTCTGATCTAGACTGTACAACTTTCATATGCATCTTTTGTATGAAATTTCTATTAAACCGGACTGGAAGACAGTCTTCTCCATAGCTGCTATCAATGTCATTATTTTTTTAAAGTGATGTTTATCTCGTACTTGTTGCTGCTCTTTACGGGATTCAATCAATATTTTCCTCCGATGGATGAGGTGATATAAATCTAAGCGCTGCGCTTCACTCACAAATACGCCGCTACCTTACGGTATTCAAAGCGTTGAAAGATTTCGCAAATGTTGCCCTATTTTGAACACCACATATGTTACTTGAACCTTTTGTCGCCTACAATGCTATACACAATCAAGCACTGTGCTTAAATTATTTCAATAAAAATTGTTAGTTTTTACATTTTTATGTTAATCTTTTCTGAAAGCTTAGGTTTTAGTTGCTAATGTAAACTTTGTTTAAAGCTCGATATAAAGTTAAACTGTAATAGGATGAAACTTTCGGATAGGGTATGTATATTTGCTGTTTTTTTTTTTTACTTTTGTACGTATACATATTTTTTTGTTTATAAAATCGTTGCCCCACCCTAGGATTACTCCTGTGTCGTGGGTGCGTTTACAGACACTTATTCCACATACAATACACCCAGACCCGGAACAACTACCTGCAGATCGTACAAATATTTGTTCCGTGCGGGAATCGAACCCACGACTCGGAGCGCAGCAGCCGACTGTATCAACCACTGCACCAACCGTGCCGTCAAATTATATGCTGTAAATAGTTTTCATTAAGCTAAAAAGTGTTTTCCCACTGAGGCTTACCATGAAATCTTAATGCCAGTTACTTCATCATTTCGGCCGAATGAAATCCACTGCTGGACACAGGCCTCCCCCAAAGATCACCACAACGACCGATATGGTGTGTTGTGTGCTCATTGGGGGGTCTTGCCATAATCGCCACGCTTGGCAGACGGGTTGGCGATCGCAGTTGAGTTGTTAATGTACTCGAAGGACGCTGCTGCCCATCCTCCAGTTAATCCCTTAGTCGACTTTTACGACACCCACGGGATGAAATGGGGTGGTGGCATTCTGAGCCGGCACCACACGGTTTACTTAATTTTATTTAAATAAATTCACAATCGTGAACGTGGGCCGATAATTTAATTTAAAGCCTCGCACCTAATATTCTTTTAAGAACTATTAGTCAATTCAATATCTACGACGAAAATATTGACACGGAGTTCCTATACCTATCAGATTTTCTTGACGCCGCGCCGGTCGGGTTCTTGATCAATATTCAATACTTGGGAACCGCCCTCGCTACGTACACGTGATTAACATAGCTTACGTCCATGTGCAGTAGTACGGCTTCATAACGGTGGATATTTTTTGGGATAAGTCTTGTAGGGGTAATAGATATTACCCCCACATATAAACCAAATGAACACTGCTTATATTTCTACTTTGTTTTTCGTTTGGTTAGCGGCCTTGTGTTAGAGCTGTTCAAGCTGCCCAAAGGCTTCTGTCTTGGCTTAATGACTGCCGTCTAATGGCAACAACCGCGATCGGAAATTTTAGGTACGTGCCTTTAGAAGCACGGAGACGCTCAGTTCAAATACCTCTATGCGGTCATCCATCTATTGACACCACGCAGAGCTTTTTTGCTTTGCCTCACCGATCATTTATCGATCTGTGAGTACAATTGGATATGAGCACCACTACCTATATATTATTAGTGTAGATATTGCATTGATGACGATTTTTTATCACCTTAACGTCTTATGAAGCTCCAAACCATCAAAACGCGTTTAAAATAAACGTGTCGTGTATCTTATATATACAAATTTTAATATTCTTTAAATTATTCGTAGTGGAGACCTATACATTGTTTTTGTAATGCAAAATTGTAAAACTTGGTGATTATGTTTTTTAAATAAAACAAATAAAAAATATTCTTAATCCTATTCCACAACATAATCTAGCCTGGGCTATGCTGGCTAGGCTGTTAAAAAATAACTATTTGCTTTTACATGTAGCAACAGTATGCGAAATAAATTGCAAAATATAAATTGCTTCATTCTTTTTTAATTTAATCACCTATTCAAGTAATTATATTTTAAAAATATTATTATTAATAAAAGCAAGACGCAATGTCATCACACAGAATCTGTTCAGCCATTGGGCCCGATGGAGCCTCAAAAACATTCAGACACAATCTTTTACGACAAGATTTCGGAGTCGCATAACCTAATACCTATGTTATCAGTTTAGGCTGTTAAAAAATAACTATTTGCTTTTACATGTAGCAACAGTATGCGAAATAAATTGCATAATATAAATTGCTTCATTCTTTTTTAACTTAGTCACCTATTCAAGTAATTACATTTAAAAAATATCATTTTTTATGAAAGAAAGACGCATGTCATCACCATAGAAGCGATTTATACGCTTTTATTTTCTCTCCGTACCGATATTTTTCTTGTATCGTTGGCGTACCGATAATGCGGTCATGCATGTCTACACACATAAATCTCACATGCGCATTTGCGTCTGGTATTTACCAGACCCCGAAAAATAATGAAATGTTCTAGTGCGGAGAATGCCCTGTGTACAGGCGTGCCAGTATTGTCATTGATCCTGTCCGCACTAGGCCGCCTTTCTTGACAATAAAAGACTGTCTGTATTCACTGTGGCCTGATGATCACACCACGTGTGAATTTTTTAGATTCTTTACTTATCTTTAGTTTTGGTTGTGTGGTCCAGTAGTGACTGCAAACCTATGCAAGCGTAGCTTTTAGTTACTTTGATATCCATAAGGTAGCATTTATTTTTTGCTTCAAGCACTTTGTAACCGTCAGGATGAATATCTTGTGTTATCCTTATGAATTTATATTAATGTTTCGAAGGCGATGCATCAAGTAATAATGGTAATACTTTTTTGGGAGTAAATCTGACTGTTTCTGATGATTTTTCTTGTATATTAGAGGCAGCTTACATAATCATTTCTTCAGGATCGTTTGAACACAGTTTTCATTTTATAACGTTATGTTCAGTCGCAACATGCTTCAAATGATTTTTTGGTCGTCCGCTATGAAGGCGTTTTGAACGTCTCGGATTATCAGAATGTGACCACATCGGATGGTACACAGGACGACCGAACAGTCATTTTTTTTGCGACCCTGATCCTTATGTGTGTTTTGTCCGACTTGGAAAAAGGAAATAAAAATGGGATCTCGATCAGAGGCGTGGCGAAGAACCCTACAATGTGTTGCTCGACTACTGCGATTTCCGTGTCGTGATGGTAGTCGCTGAGGCATCACCAACGTAAGCTCTACTGAAAGACGAACGAACGAACTCGACAAAATTATATGGTTCCCCAGTTTTACTGTGGATCCCTACAAACCGGTTGGCAAGAATTGTAATAGTATATTTAATTTTAGTTTTTATTACGCTGTGTTTACGTAGCATTAAGGTACTCAGATGTTGAACTAATTTGTTTGTTTAGTCACATGTTCTATATACCATGTAATTGCAGACCCAGGCAATTTAATCAGATGAGATTGCTGCCTTTTAATAACTAGAAGTATTTTAATATACTTCGCTTTAATATAAATTCCCTGAATAAAATATTTTCGCAGAATGCTTGTAAAGGTTCTTGTTTTAGTTTGCAATGTGTCTGTGATGTGTTTTACTGGACGACAATTTATCGTTTAAATAGTTCTTTAATAATTAAGTGAAATCGTTGACTAACACTAAATATAAATTGTAATACCGTGGACTTATTCAATGAAAAGAACGTTGAACGTTGCGTGTAGTAAAAACGTCGACTGGTAGAAAATGCCTAATGGCATTAAGTCCTCCTCTGTACAAATTGTGCGTAAAGTATTAAATAAATAAAATAAAAAGGAATGCAGGAAGATTACGTGCTTTGTATGTATTTCTAGTATATTACTAAATCTACTAGACTGACCAGTTTGATTTATTTGTGTTTTTTAGGGTTCCGCACGTCCGAGTGAAAAATGGCGGAGCCCTTATACGATCACTCGTGTTTCTGTCTGTTCGTCTGTCACAGCCAATTTGCCTCGAATCTACCGGACCTATATCCGTCTGTGGTCGGGGTCGCGAAACTCATGTGTACCTAATTTGATAAATCGAAATTTGGTACACATGAATTTCTCCGACCCCAAACACGGACGTGTAACGTAAATAAATGAATTTTGGATAATGGGGGTTTACTTTTGGGGGGCAAATTAGAAAACTTATAAATTTATGCAAACCGTACCGTGTAACATGTCAAAAAGAAGGGATTGTTGAGAGGGCCTCATTTTTTTTAATAAATCGTTTAAAGTTATTTACGACAAAAAATTTGCATTCCCTCCCCATATCTCTGAAAATACTGGTTAAAAAGAAAATATAGAAAGAATAGTTCTTTACTTATAGATACCAGGAACTTCTTATAGGCTTCTAACCTATTTATTGTTCAAATAACGTGTAAATCTTTCAGTACAAACAGACATTAGCAGTTGAAATCGATGGGTAAGCATGTTTTTGAACTACCTATATTAAGTTTGTTTTTAGGAAAAAAAATTGGTAAAAGACGGAATCCAACAATCATTTCAGCCGACAACGTCCACTGCTGGATAGAAGCCTCCCCAAAAATTTCCACAACGACCGGGTTGGGTGTGGAACACATAGGTTTGTGTTGTGTGCTCATTGGGGGTTTTGCCATAATCGCCACTCTTCGCGAGTTGGCGATCGCAGTTGTAAATGTACTCGCAGGACGCTCCTGCCCATCCTCCGGATAATCCTATAGTTGCATTTTACGACACCCACGGGATGATGGGGTGGTGGTATTCTTAGCTGAATTCAGTGGCAGTGGCAGTCCTCGACGCGTACGTTGCGCTGATGATCGTTTAGTTCGTGGGGAACCCATTTGTCAAGCTTTTTTCCTTGCCAATTTGACGCAAATGAACCAATATTGTTGTGATGATAACGTCGAAAGCTGCTAATTCAGCCGTAGATTGAGTATCATTACCTTCCACAATCGCCTTTAATTCGTCGGGGTTCATTTTTCAGATCGATATTTCTAGAACGGAAGCGGGCAAACCAATAACGGGTCGTGCGCTCGTTTGTAGTGCTCGCTCCGTAAACGTCGTTGATGATGAATGCCGCGTTGCTGCCACACTTATATTCCATAATTACTTGAATTTGCAACGTATCTATAACGACGGAAAATATTGAAAGGTGATGAAAACATAATTACCTATTTAATTAACTTATCAATACACACCAGACTGATTTTGAATAATGAATTGATAATTGAATTTGAATTCACTGCCAAACAAAAAATATTTCTATTTGAAATGGCCAGTACTGCAGAACGGCAATTTCATAGACAAATACCTATTTGTATTCATTGTACGGAAGTTCCCGCAAGTTCAACTCGCACTTGTCCGGTTTTTTTTATTAATGTACTTGATTGCCAATATCCTTATTAGAAGTGAATTCGAAGTGTTTGCGTAATACTGTATGGAGAATAGATTCCTTATTGATAGAAGCTTGCATTCGCATAAAACTTTATGCTTGGTATTGTCGTGCAGGTTGGTGACTAGAAGTCATAACTTTCCGAACGGTTCTATAGGTGCTCTCTAGCAATAACGTATAAAACGTAACGGAGCAGTGCTTCCCTAAACACATCCATGTAAATGTTACTATGTATTGACATAGGGAGAAGTAATCTAGTTTCAACGGTTTTTCAGATTGTTAATGAGGCCTCATTGCAGTTTGTATAACAAAATCTAAATAAACGAGAATTAATGTTCCTAAGCCAATTATTGGCTGATATAGTTATCTAAGTTCGAATGACAATGATTTCCACGCCTCAACTTCCTCAGTATTTTCACTTCAAATGTTTATTTCCGCGCGAAAACGACCACCACAAAAAAGACTCGATAATTAATACAAATTTGTCTTTTGGCTAAAGTGGCGTACTGAACTTGTGAATATTCCAACATTACCATAGAGATGAGACCGCACTTTTACTGCTACAAAAGTTAGCCACAGCCGCAATAGAGAAGTCGAGTTATTTTTACGAGGTAACTTCGTGTGTGGCTTCCACAATAGCGCGCCGGTTGCCTCTAATTCATTTATCCTTATTTTATAGCTAAAAGTTCAACAGTTTAACACACTTAGTGATAGTTCTCTATTAGAAATCGACGGGTGTAGCTTAATCTCGACGAACATCTTCTTTATATTAGTGCATATCTTGGGCGTATACACATCAGGCCGTAAACGTCCACTGCCGAAAATGGTCCTCCCAACGACCACTACTACGAGCGGTAATATATGTATGATTATTACTACACTATACGAGAAATGAGGAGATCCGTAGAAGAACTAAGTTGCCGACATGGCTAAAAGGATTAGTAAACTTAAGTGGCAATGGGCGGGGCACATTGCTCGTAGAACTGATAGCCGAGGGGGTGAAAGGTCTCGCGTGGAGACCGCGCACTGGAAAACGCAGCGTGGGACGATCTCAACGAGGTGGACAGACGATCTGGTGAAGGTCGCTGGGAATCGTTGGATGCGGATGGCATGCGGAAATCTATGGAGGAGGCATTTGTTTAGCGGTGGACGTCCTTTGTCTGATATGCTGATGATGAGTACACGAGAGGGTGCTGCTGATATCGTCTTAGTTACCTTTTACGACACCCATGGTTGGAGAGAGATGACCTTTTCTTTGCCGGGAACAGAACGGAACACGGGCGCACGGTGTAAAAGAATACTGCAATAAACTCGGTACCAACTGAAAATAATAAAAATGTGCAATAAATTGTGGTAACGACAAACGGAATTTGTGTGTATTTTAAACCCTGAAAGTGCTGCACCGTAGAGTGCTTAACTTACGTCTGCATGTGAATGGTGGGTGTGGCAGAAGAGGCACGTACATTGAATTAATGATATGGAAATTATTTCTTTGCTTCGTATAAGCGGTGTAAATTTTCATGACGGCATGTGGAATCGTTTAATAAGGGGTGGTGATGTGGAGGTGGGCGTAACGCCTGCATTTCGAGAGGAAATTCACGAAAAGCTTTAAATGGCAGAAATTGATTTCTACCACTTCCCAATCGAAGCTCATGAACTGGTCCTGTTAGTGAATATTAAGCACTACAGCGTTTTGAAGAATAAATGTAAATACTTGTTGCTGTACCTGTAAAAAACAAATGTTGTATTAGCAACAGATGCCTTATATGCCTATGACCAGTGACTGATATGTTATAAGTTATAAAAAGAAAAAGAAAACATAGTACTTCGCACTCTCTAATACATATTTTTGAAGATAGTAACAACAAACATGGTCTTTCTGCTTTAAAGGTAAACAATAACAAATGTGCTACTGTAGGTCAACTATCTGTCTTGTAAAAGTTATTTAGAATAAATAGTTTAATGTAAAGCTAGTAGAAGGTAGTTCAGATATTATTTGTATCTGGACCATGCTGCTAATAATAATAATCGCGTTATTAAATGGAAATCGTAATTATATTACTACATATTATTACATTAATTTCCTCTTAAGAGTTGTAGCTTATTTATAGCTTTGAGGCTAGCTTAATCTGGCTTATCCGAAATCAGTTGACATAAAACTTTACAAAATGTATACACACTGAGCACCACTCAGAGAGGCAAAAAGATCAGGCCAATGCCATACTTTAGAATTACATTACAACTGGCTAAATCATTCGATATTTTTCTGCCTTATCCTAAAACCCAGATTAACATAAAGTAGAAACAAGATAGTCATTTTAACATCGTTCTATATGCCAAACTACTGTAATCGGCTTAGTAGTGCGTATTAAAACACTAACTTTAGGGTGGTTTGAATAAAGATTACAACACGCCACACAGGAAGGTCCCAAGGTCACCATGAATATTAATATGACAGTTCCCACCTCGGAGAATATTTTGCATTTAAATATATTTTCCTTTCAAGATCCCTCCCTTATATATATTTCTTCTCGGCTATTATTTTCGCGTCATCTACTCATATGTTTATACCCAAATGGGACCTGGTAATATTAAAGATTATTCGTTTGGTACATTTATTCATCTGAAACCGGCCTCGCTTTACAATTGTAATGAGCTTAATTAATCAAAATCTTCTTACGAAAGCTCTTCAAAATTTTCTTACGAATTAATTATTAACTGTGGTACTTTTGTGCCATTCTAATGGTACAATCAAGTACTCGTTCTAAATGGCTTAAGATGACCAGAAGATATCAGCTAACTTTTGTGTAGGTTGCTTTAAATGGACAACACTTAATATTTTTTCCTAGAAAACCATTGCTTCCAGGTAACCTTCATTCAAATTCTGACCTCGTCTGTAAATCTTTCCCTTTTATTGAAACAAGCGTATCACGGGTCAACCGCTAGTCACCGGGCTATATATGGGTCAAGGTAACTGTGCCCCGTAAAATCTTATTCAGTAATCGTGCTCCGGTTGGTCTCTAAATCAAACAAAAGGGTAAACGTATCAAATACAGAATTTCAAGTGCATAAGCAGTAGTCAGGCGGATGTCTGTTGGTGTTTTTGATGGATGTACAAGATTGTCATATTGCGAAACCTAAAATGTCTGGAAAGATTGATTCCCCAAAATTATTTGTTTTCTTTCTATTGTAAAACAAAACGAGCTACACCTTACTTTAAGATACTTAGGGCCGATTTTTCAATCGTCAGATAATACGTCTAATAAATATCTACCGAATAAGATATTTGTGATTTGTTATTAAAAGTTATTTGACTGTTTATCTGTCTGATAGTTGGTTGTTTATTTTTCAGTTACCATTTTTCTCAGGAATTAACTAGTCAGCTGTTTATTTCGACTTGAACAACCCTAATTTCAGGGAGATGAATCAAACATAGTGCATAAACAAATTTTTAACATTAGAGCAGGACAGACTATTACATTTTCGGTGACAAAATACGTTAATTGTTATTTTAAATCCGTGGTTATGTTTGTTTTGTAAATAGACTGTCGCGGTAACGTATAAAGACGATTGAAATCTTTGAACAAATAACAAAAAGAAACAATATAATCCTGCCAAAAAATCTGAATCGACGATGGAATTCTTTTGAATCCGACATAGTAAAATGATCGGGCCTGGATCAGAGAACTCTTATAATTTCTTCCAGATGGATTAATGAATTCATATATTGAGTCTCTTTATCAATTGCTGGGTTATCGATACTATTTAAAATATCTAAAATAATAACACTTTTACTTGGTAATGAATGCAAAACCAAGAAATAAGTAACCTAATAGTAAATGTATTATTTACACCATCTGTTTTTGAATATCGCTCAATCTGGCCGTCATATGGACAGATCAATTTATTCTTTAGGTAGTAGTAGACAACGACCGAAATCAATAATCCATCTAATCCAAATGTTATGGATTTTGGATTACGGATATGTCTAGTTTTTGTGTATAATTTGATCGGAACACAACAACGGATGGTTTTCAAAATAATCTGAATATTTTGTATTATATCTATTATTAATTTCGGCCGTTATTCGTCAAGTAAAGACTATCTGACAATTTAAAATTGTTTTTTTTTATATCTGTCTAATAAATGCTATCTATTTGTTTATCTGACGATTGAACAATTGGCCCTTACTGTGGGAAAACTATTGTGTAGTGCGTTATTGAATAGCAACTAATAAATATCTATAAATGAAACATTTTGGATGTTTACCACACGGAGGCGATCCCATCGGTATTTTTGTACTCATTTAATTCCTTACTAGTCAGTGGTCAACAAAGAAAATCAAAGATATAAAATCATAAAATATACCATTGTGCCAAACCGCAATGAAGAGAAAGATAAGACGGGTTAAAGTAGCAGCAGAGAAATGGTAATGTAAACCAGGTGAAGGGTGCCCAAAATAAGCATGTGCTTGCTCGTTGTCTAAATATTTCGCGAATGAATTCTGGAGTTGTAACTAAATCTGTCTTGAAAATGATTAAAAGTACCTACTCACTCCCACGCCCTTGTAGAAATTGTATGCTCGAATCAAAGTATCTCTTGGAATTTGAAAAAGGCAGAATTTTATGTATTTTTACTATATATATATATACTATGGTATGAAGCCGCATTTAAGTGATTTTCCAAGCGATTAAATATTAGAAAATAATTAGGTCTAAACCAATGATGATACCATATATATCGTTTCGGCCGAATGTAGTCCACTGCTGGACACAGGCCTCCCCCAAAGATCACCACAATTACCGATATGGGTGTGTTGTGGGCTCATTGGGGGGTTTTGCCATAAACGCCACGCTTGGCAGACGGGTACCATAAATATGTTACGTCCATATTAAATGGCACGCAAAACTCAGTCTTGCTGTATGTAGGTATACTCGTAAAGCTATAAAACTACACATCTATGCTGTAAGAAAGAAGATACAAAAACTACGAGAGTAAAACAGATAGATACCTAAAATGATAACACGTGTACTCGATGTCTTTGTCGTACCTGTGATAGAATATATGTGTTGTCTCATTTCTTTGCTTGGCCTGTTTCGTTCGAGAATATTATTCTGTAGATAATTTGAATAATATTTTTATTAAATATTTTATTTAGTTTGTTACTCACGTGTGGTATGAGATCCCTTGTTCTTTATTCATTTTTGCTTGATAGTTTGTGCATTTTCTATACGCACGACGGCATTGTTATTACTTAATTAATAAAACAATACAGATTGTGACAGTGTATGCTCGGTGTCCTGTCTTGGTCGAACTGATTGCGAAGTGCTACAATTGGGGGCTTTTGTTCTTACTTTTGGCGCGCATGTAACATATCTACTTATTTTAATATTTAATAGCATTGGTATAAACTAACACCCAGTTTATTGTTACATCTAAGTTAAAGAAAGTCTTGGTAGAAAATAGCCTCAAACTTCTGCATAATTTATTCTAGCAAAGTGCTGTTTTGCCATATTCAGACCTTGCAAAAACAATGGAGCTACTACGTTGGAGTGTTAAAATAAATAAATTATAGAATATTCCTGCTAAAATAAGATTTATTCCTCATTGAGCATCACAACGGCTCCCGATTGAATCACATAAAATCCCATTTTAGACGTAACACGTGATGCACTAGGTCTCACGGGTTTGTCATTTTATTTATGAATAAATCAAATTAGAGACGGCCCGCTCTACGATCGGTTCTAGAATTGAATTCTTTTCAGCTCGACTCTTCCTTCGACTGATCCCTGAACGTTAAACATAGTAACCACATTTGCATAGTTTCGTTGTGTTACGATGTAACAACGAAAATTGATTTACTTAGTTATGGAGCGAATCATCGAATGCATTTCGTAATACTCAAGGAGCTAGCAAGTATTTAGGTATATGATTTGCTCATGTCTCCGTATAAATATGATTAGTTTTCAGATCACTATTAATTGATTTGGTCTGGTGAATTAAGGGCGTACGTTGCTGCGTTTTCATGTTACAGTGCTTCGAATTTGTAAACTAAAAAAATCTGTACTAGATCATTGAGCATTGTGTTGTGCTCTTGCAGCGATCTGCCATGACGATGTCGTCGGCAAATCGAAGGTGAGTGATATAAGGCTTTCTCATAGTCCACAAACGCTAAACATAGTGGCAGATTATACTCCTAGTCTTCGGTATGACCTGCCGCAACGCATGGATGTGGTCTATGGTGCTAAAACCTTATGGAACGGAAACCAGCTTTTTCGGGAGGCCGGAAGTCATCAAACCAGCACTCGAGACGATTGGTGATGACGCTTGAAAACAGTATATAAAAATGGCTCGGAAGCGAGATAGGTCTATAATTCCTCAACAGGGTGTTGTCACCCTTTTTGACGAGCACTACGTCGTGTCTGTTCCTTCCTTCCGGCGTTGTGCTCTCGTTTAAGACTAAATTGAATAGCTTTTGAAGGACTTTGTTCCACCCGCTTTCAGAAGCTCTGTCGTTATTCTGTCACCATCTTGTTATTTTTAAGCTGTTTCAACGCTATCCTAATCTCGTACAGGCTGATGTCCGAGATATCCTCGGTATAGTGTCGGGTTAGTTTGGCTCGCGGGTCTTTACCAGAGCCAATGGTAGGTATAGCTACCGAGGTGTATAGCTGCCGGTAGAAGTTCTCAATCTTTCTCGAAGCCTCTGGCTTAGTCGATGCTACATTGATGTCCTCAGTCTTTAGCCTAATAGTACGACCCAATAAACCCGTCTCTTGCGAAAACTTTAGAGCCTGGTTCCGCCCAATCATGTCTTTAACACCGTTTGTGTTAAAGGTATGTATATCGTGATGCAAGCATTTCAATATCCGTCTATAGAGCAGTCGGTATGCTTCAGCATCACCGGAGGACGAGCGTCATGGCGCGTCTTTATGCCATGAGGTCTACTTTAACGGTGGGTTTTAAATCGTCAACAGATACGCAATGTTCGTCTTTACTCACTTCTGTCCATTTAAAAAAGGCACAACCATGCAGTTATTTTATACCTACGTGGTAACAGTTCATTTTCGTTCATATTTTGTAAGCGTAGAACTTTATCCTAGATAGTGCTTAACACATTTGTTTATGAATTTTTGAAACTCTGTCGATTGAGAACGCAGTGCTACCTTGGTGGCAGGTCATGTTGCTGTGGTTCTCACATTCTTTTAAATGGACCATGACCCGCATGGTCATGTCTACCAAGTATGCATCTTATATACACTTTTTTTATAATACTAAAATGATAAAAACGTATTACTCTAGAAGTCATGTCTGTCTCTCCGATTTTGTTCGTTCTGAGAAGGATTCTGAACATCAGCCTCAGAGGCAGACATGAACAAATATTTATTCACCTATTTTTTTTACGATTTTGAAGCGCTGTCAATTTCCTACGCGGTGCCATGAAGTTGGCAGATGCGGTCCTTAATGTTTCTTGTGGTACATTATTAGATCGCAATAGCTATATCGCTATTAATGGAGTCTGCCGCATGAGCAAATCAAATAGAAATTTTAGTATTGTCTTAGGTTTTCGCGATTATTACACATTATAATAAAACAATTTTAAACGGATTAAATCGCGTGTATTATTGATTTTTGTTTTTCCTGACGTTTCGAACACTTTGCAGGGTTCGTGGTCGCAGGATGACTAAGGTGACAAGCGTCGTTACAGATTTAAAAAGTTATTTTATCTACCGTACAAAACTAATCAAAAATTGTTTCGATGCACGCAGTAATCACTCACAGTGTCTTGATGTTTTTTAGTTTGGTGTGTTGTTTGGGATTTTATTAATTTAATAACCGGATTCCAAACAGGTGGTACCTGCCAACCATCTTCTCTATTAAAATTAGGATGTTTTTTAATTTCAATAGCCTCTCGAAACATTCTTGGTACATAACGGTTTTCTTTCGCGAGGACTTGAGGATGATCAAATCGAAGAAAATGGTTGGGTTTGCCTAAGGCATGTTCACACACTGCGGACTTTGTGATGCGTCTATGCTTGACGTCATCTATGTGTTCTTTAATTCTGGTGGCTATACTACGCTTTGTTTGCCCTATGTATGACAACCCACAATCACAGTCAATCTTGTAGACCCCTGCATCTTGTAGAGGAATGTGACACTTCACGGGTTTGAGAAGTTGGCTTATCTTTTTATGTGGCTTGAAATATCCATCCTGCGACCACGAACCCTGCAAAGTGTTCGAAACGTCAGGAAAAACAAAAATCAATAATACACGCGATTTAATCCGTTTAAAATTGTTTTATTATAAAATAGAAATTTTGTTCGCCAACTCCCAAGCTATATGTTTTATTCACCACAGTGTTTGCAATGGCCAGGTTAGCAGTCTGTAATATTTTTTCCTCTGTTTCATTCTTTCATGTGAAATAGACAAATGGTGTCTTATTTTATTTTCATTTTTTTATTGCGCGTTTTGATTGATTACAAACTAAATCATTTTGGATAGCTTTTGAAGTTATATTTTGAGGAAATACAATGTTTTACAGATTTTGCAATAGGAATTGTTTGTCCCGACCAGCAAACCTAAATTTCTTGTCAAAAGTCTTGCATCACAGCTTCACAATTGTATTTACTTTGGTTTATACGAATTTCAACCGTCATCAATTTAGTTTGATAGGTCTCTAGTCCACATATATGTCGCGGGGAAATGATAAAAACGGAGATTAGATCAAATCCCTCAGGTAGATGGTTCCCTTAACGAAGCAAGAGATTTGATCAAATCCCTTAACTGTTTTAGTGAAAAGATGAAATAAACTCAAGGCGGATCCGATCCGACTCGGATAATTTAGGTCAGAATGCTAAGCCGGGAGCGAAGCGTACCTAGCGGAGCATCTACATACCTTAATGATTTGATCAAATCTCCGTTTTTATCATCCACCGGCAACATATACATTATTTTAATTGGCTTTTGAATTTCAATGAAATCGTAAGATGAACAAACTATAACTAAATATATACACTATTTGTGATTAAACTAACTTAGGCGTCAAATTACTCCTACTAATCGCTGTCAGCTGATAATGTTCCTAGAAGGCTGGCAGCATTGCCACGTTGAATGGCAATGCTTGTTCTTTGACCAAAGATAAGGCCATCAGGCCTGATCAGAGTCACGCAAAGTGTCGACCAACCGTCTAGTCCGTCCTTCCATCTTTAAAAAGCAGACGAGTCGATGTCGGACCCCATATTGGCCCTAGCGTTTCGTTTTCCCAAACGGCTCAATACAATAATTACCAATGAGGTTATTGTATTTGCGCCGTTTGAGGGTTTCTGCTGCAAATGCGGCAGCGCCAGCCCTGCATGCCATGCTTGGAGGATGGGATGGAGCGCGGGTGTCGGCACAAGTTGCATCCCACACCAGATACCTATCCATCTTCCATCGCAGTCACGACATACCGTCCGGTCTTTTGCCATCGTTACGTGCAAAGCCATTGGATTCCAAGACAACTGGCACGCCGGCAGTGACAAAAGCACGACGAATTATGTCGTTAATATTGGCATGCCGTGCTCTGCAACCTGCACTTTTAATGCAAGACAAGCCATGGTGACCGAGGCGGTCGACAGCTTCACCGCATTGACACCGATGAGGAGCAACCCAAGCAGCACCTAAACGTAGGCATGCAGTGCGCCGAAAAGTGATGCCGTCCAAAATAGCGCCTATGTTAGGCCACGGGAGTGCCTGAAGCCAAAGCCCCGACTCCCATTCACCCACGGCAAGTAGACGAGCATGCTCTACAGCTGCATTAGTGGACGTATTAATTAATTGATTCAGTGCCAAACTGCAGAGTGGTTCGTCCCATTATCTTTGGGAAGAAGGATGGCCGGGCAAAACCTTATTGAAAAAAGTTACTTTCAAAGTTCTACTGAATAAATATTAGAAATATTAAAGAACTTTGTTATACGAGTTTCATATGCATTTAGTAAAAAGCTGTTATTTTGACATTACAAACAGATACTTAAATTTTATTTATTTGTGTAGATATAGATGATTTTGCAGTAAGTCTTTAACTTTTGAAATTATATTGAGTCATAATAATTAACTTGACATGTATAAATCTAACTGTTTTACTAGATTCTTCTCGCTTTCATTCAGCAGTGGACTGCCGGCTGAAATGACACTGCTGTCATTTCGCTGTTTATTTAATAAAATATGCTGGGTGTATAATAACTTCATATATAAAGCCACAACTCTTTTGTTAAACTGAATTCATTTAAATACGCTCGCATGCAACGACTGTTAAGGCTTTAAGATATTATAAATCCTATTTTAGCTTATCTTGAATGTCTAATGCTGACACGAGTTGGACCTCTGTTTTGTGTGAAAAGAGCACATGCCGCATTAAAAGTCCGACTGTTTTGAGCTGGGCCTCAATAGTGGAGTGAATGAAGGCGGGGGCGGTATGTTCGCGCAGCCTCCGAAGCGCCCGCCCGCCTGCCAGTCGACGTCGCGCCAAGCGGGAATCACCACGCGCTACCCGCTTATAATACGCTCAACAACTAACTAAATATTGGCATTTTAAGTGCTTAACTTCAAAATTGTAAGTAACGTTACACATCAACATATTCGACCATAATTTGGAATTAAACCGTGCCTATCATCTAATCGACCTTTCCAAAAACACCATCAGTTTAGACATTGACGCTGCCGGTGATGGCTTCTCGTAGTTTTTATCCATTAAATGGCAATTAGAGTTGTAGCTGTGGTGAAATGTGATGTATTTTCTATGAACGATTTGTCCGTAGTCACCTGAGATGTCTAGAGGTCGCCGCGTAGACGATGTCAGTGAGCTACAATCGTGTGCGCGCCAATCACGTGTATTGTTCAGACTGTCTTGATTTTATTTGTATTTGATACATTAAAAACCCTATAAGTTATTAATTAAACCCAGTCATTTTTTTTATTCATCGAACTAGTTATGCCAAAACGGCGTATGCAAATCCAACGACAAATGAACCGTGAAAATTGTTATTCGAAATACGTACATTTTGTCATGCTTATCTCACAAAGGGGTGGCTCTATCAATTGCTACAAGCTGTTGCTTGGATTTGGATATTGCTCATACGATGAAAAGGGGTTTCTATATCTTGAAAATAATTCCATTAGATTATACTGCACATTTTTTGTAAGAATTTGACAAAAAATAAGTCTTTGAAAGAAAACAATACCATTCTTTCAATTCAGCATAGAAGCGAAAATGTGTATGCGATAAATTCAGCCGTTGGCAAGCCACTGACTTTGGTACTCTCTTTGTAGATCGCCTACATATCGAGTGGGATCGTCTGTAAGACCCTGTTAACTGTCGTAAGCCCGTCGTGTAAGCTCGTTTCTAGTTTATATTAGATGGTTTCACAAATGCCTTCGGGCATCGGCAAACTCTACTCATATAAAAGCAGTCATTATTGATTTGTTTTATGTTTGCTCCCGTTTTGAAATGTTGTTCTTTAATATATTGCTACACAATGAAGTCTATACGTATTGTTCGTTAGAATGTAAGTCCCTTTTGTACTTCAAGTATGGTTCCTTATAATATCTTGGTTTGAAAGGATTCTTTGAACAGCTAAATTCTATTATCTAGCTATAATATATGTATAGCACTAATACACTCCATCACCATAACCAGTAATTACAACCTTTAAATTTATTTGATTAAAATGAGCACGTTATATTTTAAAATTAAAATTCCTCAGCGAATTTAATTCGACTCGCAAATGTAACCTCATTACGTTACCCTCTTCATGGGAGCTTTCGTTGATACGTTTCCGAGGTATAATCTAATGCTGACCCGCCTCAGTCCTCTCATTTTCTAAATTTCGGTGCTAAGTGTGACTGGTTGCCGTCAAGACGACTTAAATCTTTTTGCTAGGATTATGGAAACGTCCAGCTTTTGATGGGTCGAGGACATACAACTCGACGTTTAGATTTTATGCATGCTATACACGTGTTTTCGGGTTTCTTTCAAAAGCAGTAACTAACATTTAGTAGTCTAACAGTAAATTCTTACAAAAAATTACTTAATGAGTGACGTATTCGATCGGCTTGCCACAACCAAATGCCACAGTGAAGCGATAAGCGTTCGAGAAATTCGAAAGGATTACGTTAATGCGAGGGAGCGCGTTTGTCTGATTAAATAGGTTTAGTTTGCAAGTATTGTCCGATACGAATGTACGTAAGAAATAACTCATTTTTAATTCTGTTTCTGTCTTACTTATTGATCCTCTGTATTATCATTACTTAAGAACGTATACCATATATCGTTAAATTTACCAATACGACCAATACTTGAAAGTGTCAACTAAATATACTAGTATATTAAGATAGACCATACGATTCCCGACCTACCTTTTAGTGCTGTGTTATTGGTGAAGAGCAATGATATTATACCATAGATATGTTACGTCCATATTAAATGGCGCCCAAAATACAGTCTCGTGCAACAACCATGTCGTGAGAAAGAAGATACAAAAATAACAAGAGTAAAAGAGACAGCTATCTAGGCGAACCGATTGCGAGGTGCTACAATTGGGGGAGTTTTGGTTCTTACTTTTGGCACGCATGTAACATATCTACTTCTTTTTAATATATAATATCATTGGTGAAGAGTATGAACTCGAATAATCTCGTTCCTGCAGCCTCCCGTCGGTGCCGAAGATGACCACAACGGTAGTTTTAGCCGGTAAGAGACCGGTATACCCCTTCGCCCTTTCCAAGCGGACGAAGTACATGATACATATTTCCACCGGATAAATAAAAAGAAAAGGGAATAACCAGTGAAATTAACGAAACATTAGACATTGCATCTAAGCCTTATGTTGGCAACCTATCAGTAATAACTAAATTGTGCTAAACTAAATCTCTATGGGTGCGGTTGATACTTCCATTACCATCAATAGCATGTAGATTTGCCGTTCCTATCACATAAAAACACATTTTTTTTGTCATAATCTGGAGTTCTATCTCTGTACTTTAAAATGTGACTTTAAGTTAACATTACTATACTAGACTTAACATTTTTATATCATGGTGTCTTTTCATTACCATTCCTTATACCCAGATATTCTTATTACAGTTGGAAATTATCGCTATCACTGTCTTCATAAAGAAGGTTTCTTAGAAGGTTAAATAACGTGGCGCAAGTTATCAAGCCAGCCAAAAGTCAATATTCCGTCAAATGCTTATAACGCCCTCGTACTGCACAAAGTACACGGCCTCGTATCGAATACTGATATTTATCAGAAACCCGAATAGCTCTTGAACATGTAAAGACAATGTAATACGTAAAAAGGCTTTCATAACGGCTTTTATGTTTCTGGTATCTGGTATTAAAATCCTAATTTCTACTAGATTTTACGGGTTATTTTTTATTGGTTGCCAATAATACTAATATATTTTTCCTGAAAAATGTGGCGAACCAGTGGTTTATGGACATGCTTTAATGTACTCGAAGGAAAAAATCTTGAGGATCCCAGATCTAATGGCCGAAACGTCTACACGCAGTTAGCAAGCGTGGTGGTCAATGTTCGTTTCCTTCTCTGTATGAGAAGAGGCCTTTGCATGCGGTGGGACAGTTACTGGCTAATGTTATTTATTTTTGTCACTTATATACTCGTGAACATGATTAGAAGAACGCAAAAAGGGACAAATTAGAATGAAAACTGTTTTACTCGCGTTTATTAAGGGATTGTTAAAATAAATTATAACTAACACTATTGTTGACATAAAACAAAGACTGAAAACAAAGGTCATACAAAAATCTTAATACTGTATCTATATGACAATGAACACTTTTGTCCTTTAATACAATTTTTTTCTATTATTTCTCGCCCTCACTATTTAGTGTTACCTTCTCCTGCTGTCACACTATCTGCATCCGTCCGGGCATACTTTAAATTAAGTCGTCAATAAATCGTGGCATGAGATTGGATTCTTTTATCAATGCACTTTTTAAGTCTTATGTTAGCTGGTTCTGGATTGTCTTCCGAGTTTATCTCAAACACGCTCTATTGTCTCTGGCGAGTGTGCTGTACCAGTACTTATATTTCAACTTTTCTATTTCTCTAAGACAGTCTGAAATGATCGAACGAAAATTGACTCTAATGTATTGGGTAAAAGGAATCACAATCTGTTCTAAAATATCCGTTACGTACAGTGCAGTCAGGGATCCATTTTCCACGACATGTAGCTCCATGCGTGCTCCAATGCTCTTTTTCAATAATGGCACACTGAGCGTGTCTTTCTCCGGGCTGTCTCCATACTTTGATCCTTTCATCATCTGGCTTAAGATAAAAGCGGGACTCGTCAGTGAAAAGTACTCTTCTCCAAGCATCATCATCCCCGTTTCGGTGTGGTCGAGCAAAATTAACAGAGTTACTCGATGAAGATAAGTAGAAGTTCTCTGGCAGACAAGAATGCATCTATTCCAACCGCATTAAGTCTTCATATGGTTCTGGTGCTATCTGTCACTTGTCAAACTTCCTGGAGCTTGGGTCTTACCTCAGTAGAGTGGAAGTACGATCTCTTAACACACAATAAATCTGTCGTCTCTAGCTGTTGTTGCTTTTTTGCGACCTTGCCCTTTAAATCTCGTATACTATCCAGTCTGCCGGTTTCGTTTAACATTGCGAAAAATGACGAACTTGGAAACTCGTAATGTTTGAGCCACTTTGTTTATAAGTGTAACCATTTTCAATTAAAGTTACAGTTCGTGAGACTTGAGCTGCGCTGAGATCCGGTATTCTCACTTAAGTGCATCAAATGATGTTTACGTAACACGACAACAGTAAATTACGGACGGCAAAAATTAAAAACCAAATGGGAATTTTCAGGAGACAGAAATAAAAGATAGGCTAAAATCCTTCTTTTTTAAAGTTCCATATACTGTTATAGATGACTGATTATTATATTATATGTAATGAGAATATGTTTAAATATTATTCGGCCGTATTTTTTTACGTTCCTCTTATGTCCATGAGCGTATTTCACGTGCTTTATTAAAAAAACAATATTTCATTATAACTATATAAAAGCAAGCTTAACAAAACTTTTTTCTCAAATTAAGGCAATATCGATTGATTTACATATAATTGGGTAACTATTACTGTTAAAGGCAAAATATGCAATTCATTCGTTAATATTTTTCTGGTTTATTCATTTTTCATTACTTACGATTACACAGACCTCTTGTGTAAAAGCGCGTTATATGCCATTAGTAGCAGCTGGGTCTGGTACAGGTCAGGCTTATACGTGCCTACGCGCTAAAAATAAAACATAAGATTATTTTTGAATAGCCAGTGTCCCTTTAAAAAATACTGTAACTTTTTAACGGTACCTTCGGCACAGTTGTACCTTTCGACACCAGTCTTGTTAAACTGTTTAACCATTTCACATTTTCCCCCCAATTATTCAAAAACAGTATTGTGTATATCGTCAGCGTCTAAAATAACTTCAATATGTTGCCCGACTTGCTTTATTGAAGAGACTGGGATCAGATATCAGCGGTATTTTGCATGATAGCAACATTACGGTTGCAATGTCGTTTCCCTGAAATATCAGCGGTATTTTGCATGATAGCAACATTACGGTTGCAATGTCGTTTCTCTGAATATGCTTGCTATGCTTACTGCGCGATAGGATAATATGAGTGTAGTTAAAAAATAAAAGAGTCCATAAAAGCGAAGCCGTTTGCTTTTACTGCTACAGAAATGATAAGAAAAGTCAATACTGTCACTGTTTTTGTGATGATCAGACTTTGGAAATTCCTTTTTAGTCACGAGCGAACGCCCTTTGGCGTCAATAATGACACCGTCTGGTGTGGGCATACTCTTCGTCACTAGTGTCTTTGCAGCTGATATTGTATATACCTAGCTTACCATGGACCATGACCTATTTTCTCTACTGCCTCAGGTGACACCCGTTTCAATACGCGCCCGACATAAAGTTACTTTTATGCATTGCTGTAAAAATAAAAGTTCCACTGAACCCTCGTACCTATAGGAGCTTTATTATTTTTTATGTGTCGCAAGTGGCAATGAGCATTTTAATTTCAACTGTGATATGTACCTTTATTGCTTTTTGTGAAATCATGCCCACTGCCAGAAATACTTGTATATTGTTCACTTTTTTCATTCAATTATTTTTTATTCCCCTTGATTCAAATAGGGTACATTTCACGGAAACAGTATTAAACATCATTCTATGAAGGTTTTATTATAAATGAAGGTTTTACAAAAAATTATGCAACGAAGAAATCATTTTTAATCCTTTTTTTATTTTTTTCCCTTCTGCTGTGGACTCAGGTGGATGTATTTATTGTATGAAGACGCACAAAGGGCCGTAATAAATATCAATGTAGATTTCTTAATTTACTTAAGAACATGTTGTTTTAGATTATTGTCGCTCCGTGGTTCCCGGCAAAGAACCAGACCACCCCTCTACAGCCGTGGGTGTAGTAAAGGCGGCTAAGGGTTGATTGACTTCCATATTACAAGTTGCTACTTAGTTTGGAAGTCAAGAGTTCCATAAACCGTGCACTATTTATATTTTGGTGTCATTAAAGACTATTATTATATAAATAGAATGGGTAACAGCAGCCTACCGTGTACTTAACATATATAACAACATACTGCGACCAATCCGCCTGCCTAGCGTGTTGATTATGGCAATATCCTCAATGACCGGTCATTGTAGGGATCATTGGGAGGTCCATGTTCAACAGTGGACGTTTACGGGCTGATGTGCATGTCTATGGATGTCTGTGTTCTAGTCTGAAGTCTGCCTGCATACAAAGCTACATTCAGATTACAATAAAATGATAAATCCGCATATCAAGCGTCAAACTAATACAGGATAAACAAAACCCCACCCGCATCATTTTCTGCGACCCAAAAAATATAGGTGCCTTACACTCATAGTTGTATTATGTTTCCATTAGAGCTTGTTGACTTAACCCTCAAAGAGCGAATAGTGGCTGCGGTATTGCCGCATCTCGCCGGTGTCCCGGGCACGTATCGAGGTTTTACGATGAAAAGGCACGCGGAGTTTCGTTGATTTATTTTCATTATCGTGATCAGCTTTACCGCTGGCGATATTTTTCACCGACCCAGATTGAGAAAGAAGGCGTGACTAAAATTAATAAAGTGATGTCGTCGCTGAAGGTAGCATAGGTGCCTTACACTCATAGTTGTATTATGTTTCCATTAGAGCTTGTTGACTTAACCCTCAAAGAGCGAATAGTGGCTGCGGTTTTGCCGCATCTCGCCGGTGTCCCGGGCACGTATCGAGGTTTTACGATGAAAAGGCACGCGGACTTTCGTTGATTTATTTTCATTATCGTGATCAGCTTTACCGCTGGCGATATTTTTCACCGACCCAGATTGAGAAAGAAGGCGTGACTAAAATTAATAAAGTGATGTCGTCGCTGAAGGTAGCAAACATTTTTAAAAGAAAATTTCATATTCATCGTAACAGAATCCAACTGCCAAGTTTTATTTTCTCCGTATACTCAGTGTCAGGGGAATTTGGTAACGGACAGCTGATGCAAAACCCGGTCGGCTCTGCAGAGATATCTCATTGTATGACAGCAACTGTGAACTAATGACCCACTGACCCAATTCTGGACTGCAGCAGTCAGCAATCTGTATATCTTACTATTTGTTTCGAGTTCTGGCAGTGATACCCACCCAACTTATACTTATTCATGCTGTTCTATTCATGTTGTGCAATTATTGAGGGAATATAAAAAACACCGGAGGGTGTTTTAGCTGGAAGTAAATTTTAATTGGGAATATTAAGTATTTATTGATTGTTTACTTAACTTCTGAGTAAGCACTCTTACGTTTTTTTTCTACGTCTTGGTGTTGAATATTTAAGGCATTCCTGCGGTATTCTATATATTATTATATAAACCCCTTTTTAAGAACATTGCGCGCACGAAGAAGTATGAGATTTGGCAATGTTAAAGTTCATATGGAGGAGTAGTTTAGAAAGTAAAAATGTATGTACTATATGTGTTACAAATACATGAAATCAAGTAAAAGTAATAATGAATTATGGTCCACGTTTGACCCCTGGTGCCCACAAGTATCAATAATAACACGTAGGCTTTCCAAATTTCATTTCAACTAAAGCTTGTGTCATAAAGTCGTAAAAACTAGCATCAGTTTTGTAAACATGTTTGTTTGCATAGATATTAAAAGCAGCATACATTTATTTGTAACGTGGATATTAACATCCAGAATATAAACAATTCCTCGTTCTCCTATAATGACTAAATTTTTCTCCCAAAGTATTCTATACGTTTATGTCAGTTCATTGCGTATGTAGTGTGGATCTTACCTACTAATATTCATAAACGTAATCAAGATCCACGCTTACTATTATCACTCCGACAATAGTGTACAGAAATTCAAGAGTCTCACATATAGCTTGTTCTCCTTAATATTATACTATTAGTACGCCGTGATTAGGCTCATTGAATATTGAATAACAATAACTACGTACCACTGTTTTTATAATTACTCGTATATGCATGAAGATACGAGGTACGACGCTAAGATACGCTTGGAAGGCAAAAGGGGATAACCGACAAGTTTTGTTCAATTGATTTGAAGATCATTCGAGACCAATATCAAGGATATTTTAACGTTGATTCAATTTCACAATCTTGTCGCTTATTCGAATATTCCCTTTAAAGCGTCGATATGTAAAAAATAATTGAGATTCGTGGTTTCCTAGATTTTGCCCTTTGCTTAAAATTGATGTGATATTAACAATATTCGATTCGGTTATCGTTGATTTTTTATCGTCAATCAAAAGCAAATTTTGTGTTTGAAGACCCTAATAAAAATGAGTATGAGGATAATAAAAAAATACTGCTACATTTGGCCATTACTGCCAAGGTTCTCTTTAATTGTCATTCAGCAATTGGCATAAGCGAGGTACTGAAATTTAATTAACCACATTCGGGTCAAGGCTGTTACAGAGGCACCGACGACACATCGGTTTAAATTTTGCATCCAGAATTTGGAATACGGATAACTGCTTTAATTGGACCAATACAATAGACTATTATTCAAACTCACGCGTCCTCCTAGTAAGTTTACTACAGAAAACTATTAGGCACACCCTTTCAGGCGGACTAAACGTATCAAGAATTTGGGGTGACCAGCCTTGCAAAAATTCAACCGCTTATTGCTAATGTTCTTTTGAAATGCGTTGGTTGTTAGTAATTGATGAAGTTTCTTATGTATTTCAACTTGACTATTTTGTGCCTCAAATTGTATCGATTGGTAGGTAAGTTATCGGCTTATACTAGAATGGTTCTTTATTTTTCTATCCGTTTTAAAAAAAAACGTTGCACTACGATTTCTCCTGTGTCGTGGGTGCGTTTACAGACATAAATTCCACACACAATACACCCACACCCGGTACAAATACCTTTATTTTTATTTTTATTGATGTCCAGTGGAAATTCTGCATGGAACTTCCTTCACCCCGGGGAAGGGCGAAGGGGTATGCCGGACTCCTACCGGCTAAAACTACTGAGCGGTCATCTTCGGCACCGAAGGGGCAGGTCCTCGTAAGATCACACTAGAGCCGCCCATTGGTGCCACGCCTGTAGGCACATCTCGGAAGGGATGACTGTAAAGCGGTCACCCCCTCTAGCGGAGGGAAGGCGACTGTAAAAAGGTCGCCCCCCCAGGCACTTCTCGGGGAGGATTGTAAAGGATCCCCCCAAGCCTCGCATTGCGCTGTGCTGCGCACACGATGGCACGTGACCACGTGCGCGCCACCGTCTTCCCGGGGGTCGCTCGGTGTGAGCACGCAGATTCCCCAATCTGCGCGCCCGTGACCCCCGAGGCCCCCCACCATGAAGTGGCGGCAGGGGGCTCAGGCGTGTTGGACTTGGGAGCTGGGACGGTTGTTGCCCCGGCGCCGTCTCGTCCTTCTCCGTGCAGGATCAGCCCTCTCCCGATCCCGCTCTGCAGTCTCCTTCTGGAGCATGACGCTCTCGCAGAAGGATACCACTGCACTCCAATTTTCATGCTCTGCCAACGGTACAAATACCTGCAGATCATAGAAATATTTGTTCCGTGCGGGAATCGACCCGCGACCCGGAGCGCAGCAGCCGACTGTATCAGCCTCTGCACCAAAAGTGCCGTCAATTATAACCTTGTACCGCTAGCGAATTCTTTCACCTGTGTACGACTTGAATATTTTTATGCCTGCAGTCTCGTGGGAAATTAATGCTGGGTGCACTAATCCATTGCGCTTAAGATTTTTCTTTAGTGCGGATCGTTAGAATTTTAAGGAACGATTTCCTTGTTTGTTTTAGTTCCAGATTAATTGGCCAACATTTTGCAATTTCCATATTTAAGGAGAACTTTTGATAAAATTAAATAATTAAATCTTTACAGTAAACTAAAACGTTTTTACGTTAAAATATAGTCAAAAATTCAATTTAGCGAGTTCGCAGTTCAAGTTTGGAATTAGGCCACTCTCCAAAATAGTATACATGATGTAAAATAACATAAAATATACTTACTCTGGCTTAACGTCAAATAATTGGGTAGTCTGATCCTAAGATGTTTTTATAAGTGTAGATGCGTTGCCCGCGCTCTATGATGGTCACATGAAAGCAAGGTAATTGCCCGGAGTTCACTTAGAGTCGCGCACCGACCAGTGTCGCGGCTAGACGTCAATCTTAAATGTAATTCTTGCAAAATATTGCGGAAAAAATGCCTTCTTGTGTTTATAGAAAGTTTATGCACGAATGATATTAAACCTGTGAGAAAAAAACATTTTATGCGTAAATCTATACTGTAAATAAAATTAAAGTATTTTGTTTTATTACACGGTCTAATGGCAGCCGGCGCCAGGAGACACACGCGTTTAAGCCAAGGAGTGCCATGAGCCATGCAGCTAATGCCACGTAGTTAACGGTGTATGTTCATCTCTTTCTAACAACCGGTATGCCGCATGGTGGCTTTCATTTTCTCTCACTTCCTTCGGACACTGAGAGCTGTATAGTTAAATATACTGGTAGTAGCTATAGTTAAATTGACGCCGTTCTGTAGTAACATAATGTTCGTGTCTGGCGCATCTATTTGTAAAATATCATTGGTCTGATCCCATTTAACTGAATTGTTCAAGTTACATGTACCGGAAATCATTCAGTTCTGACTAGTAGACAAGCAAAGGTACTGGTAATCCCATTGCTATTGATATTTGCTTTTGGTTGATCTTGTTTTAACTTGATGCTTCTGTGAGGGTAAAAACTTGTATCGGGTTCACGAGCTACTACATAATGTTTGACAAATTCTTATGGCAAGTTTTCTCGTAAACTTTCTTGTTCAGGTATATGCATTTTATTGTATATATATATATGATAAAGGTTGTATATGAGCCAAAAATTACTGTATAGCAATGCCCCAAATAAGTTTTGAAGCTTGAAGTTACTACATTTGAGGTATAAGTTGCAAAAAAATGTTGTGTAATCATAAAAAAACAGCGATAATTTTTACTACATTTTTGGTACTTACTATTAAAACCGCCCATGAACTTTGGATCACATTTTGCCATTGGTAACTTATTAAGATTTCGATTGATTTATTCCTTTTTAATTTGTGCCTTTTATGAGCTGCTATAGTGACTGAGTCATCAGTTTCCAAAGCAAAAATTATACCGTTGACT
Organism: Diloba caeruleocephala; assembly: GCA_947459985.1. Lineage (NCBI taxonomy): Eukaryota > Metazoa > Arthropoda > Insecta > Lepidoptera > Noctuidae > Diloba > Diloba caeruleocephala. The sequence goes on along the minus strand of OX381617.1, from coordinate 6,939,940 downwards.
TTGATAATAATTTACTCGCAAACTTGTTAATTATCAATTAAATTGTATTGTTTCCTGCTAATATAAATTTTATAGAGAAAAAAATATTTGGCAATTGTTATCATCAAAAAATACCAATAATTGAAAACACTTTATGCATTGTTCTACGGTCATTTTACGCGGAGATAATTATAATTCTTTTGAAAATCACCTAGAAGTTTCTTCTTTTCTATCATTTGATTCATGCCCGTAATGTAGTTGCAAAAGTTTTACATCTTCAGAACATCGGTTGGAGTACCTAATATAGAGAATATAGTACCTAATATATAGGAGTGTATAGGAAAACAATAGAATTCAATAATTTAGTCAACAAACAAGATTCGAATTAATTTCTAAAGGTAACAACATGCCTTCGGGAGTAATATCAAATAGAGAATTGGATTCGGCAGGTATGCCCGCCCTGCCGCTAAGACCTAAACTGCGGCTTACCACACGCTAGTCGGGACCTGAGGGACTCTCGTAACTCCGTACCCTATTATTCCACTATCTCACTAGCTGCGTACGTGAGACCCTTAATTTATTGACCGAACCTGATGTAACTATTTTGTGCGTAAACTACGTGATGCGCAATCTTCTTGTTCAATAAATTTTAAAGGCGACACGATCTTTTTGATTTTTAAAATGGCATCAGACTGGTTAATGGTGTTCCCATGTGGTCTTTCGTAGTTCAACAACTTCCAACAATGTCCTAGCTTCCGCGTTATTTTTCAATATTTATTTCTTTCGAATTTCTGCCGTATATATTTTTAAGGGCTCAATTGTTTTATGCCTGCCTGCCAGAGATAAAGCTCAGTTAATAATTGTTCCCGATACCTGTAGTATTAAATTGTTTTCTTGCTGTTTGAAAACCAATTGAGCTATATTCTTTTGGGTTTATTGAAACGATGTTCTTTTATCTCCGTTTTATTGTTTGCAAACATCCAGTTAATGAATGGTTCATGTTTGATATCGGTTACATAATGCTCGCTATAATTAAGCCAGGTGGTAATCGATTGTTGTGCTGTAACTTGCGATTTGTTGAAATGTATACATTCGTTTCGTGATTACAACGTCAGTGTGATTGCTGAATAGTTACCAGATGGTAGGAATTTAATTAGATTTGCCAGACTATATCTACAATTTACGAGGCGACAAAACATTAGTAATATTAAAGTTTAAGAATCCGACACAAATTTTTATGTCGTAGATTTTTATTTTATTTTATCTCCTGCCCCCTTGAAACTGATATCATGAATCATGCCTTGGAGCATTGTTATTTGATCTCCTTAAATATTTTTATTTTACATTCCACTAAATCCCAACTTACTTTATACGATACTTGGTACTTCAGCTTAATCTTTTTCATAGTAATTTAACAAAATCTTTTCTATTATAAAATATTACCACTGGAAGGGTCTGTTAGAACAGAAATCTGTAACTATAAAACTTCCGGAGTTGCGAAAATCCAGCGCCAAGTCTCAGCCTAAATTCTCATTTGTACAGCTCTACCTTTGAAATAAATGCTTTATATTCCGCACACCTGTATGCTCCACATAAATAATTGCAAATTGCCACACTAGAACTTACGGAATTATTTCTTATTTATTTTATTTCGTACCTGTTGGTAAAGTCTAGGATTTATTCTTCTTTTTTATATCTGACTTAAACATTTTGTACCCGCAGTAGCTTAGTTTTCTAAAGGTAGTTTCTGGTTATATTTCTTTATGCTATTATGTTCAGTTACATCGCTTAGAAGTTTCTTATTGAACTAGCTGAATATAGACGTTTTGATATAGAATCTGAATGCGGCCGTGCATTCTCGTGAAGATAAACTTGGAAGCGTGGTGGCGTATGTTGTTGGCCCTCGCGAACTGGCACAGGTCTCCGCGGTTAGTCCTTCAGTTGAAAGACAAACTTAAGCCATTGTGAACTTACGGAATGCAATTATTACGTTCTCTATGCAATTTGAAACTACCTGGAAAGTCGCGGCTTTGCATGCATCGTTTCATAAATCTGTTCAGCAACCCGCAGTTTCCTTATTAAAATCGAAATTAACAAAATTTGTTGTTTTTGAAAAGGTTGAGGAGATTATAGAAATAACATTGAGTGATGGAGTTTGGTGAATATTATTCCGAGAATTATGCTGCATTAAAATGTAAAGTCGGTGAAAGGATTGCTATTAGCAATTGAATATATGAGTGAAGTGTTTTAAACAAAAGTGATAATTATTAACGTTTTCGAGTGACGAAGCTGGAAGTAGTCTGGCTCATTTGCGCGGATGAGAGGATGCACGACGTGCGGTTGTATGCTCAGCGGAGTCGCTAGCGATAGAGGTAAAAACGATCGGAAAGGGTGACGGGCCGCGAGCGCGACGACTGGTGCCCGCACGAGGCGCGCCGGCATGCGCTGACGTGTGCAAGGCGCTGCGCGTGCTGCGGCGCGGCGCGATGCCCCCCTGGGCCTGACATGGAGGAGGGTGGCTACTGGCGGCCTTCTTGCTCCACGCTGTCGCTCGCGGAGCACCATGGCAGCGCAACGCACCTGTGTGCTAGGCACGCGCCGCAGCCGGCGCGTCTCCCGCATCGTCATCCTTCCCATGCACATCACGCGCACGCGCATCAGCACGCGCACGCCCATCATCTGCAGCATGCGCAACATGCCACCTCTTGCCCCGTGCACAGCCCGTTCAGACAACCCACGCCGGAGTACTGTGCGGCACATTCACAGGTATATTTCAATTTTACCAAATCGAATGATTATTTATAGGTTTTGAAAACAAAGTAGGTACTTACCATTTTGCATTCTGCGATGGACAAGTTACTATTTTTATATGTATTGATACCGAAAGCCACCTATATCTGATTGAGAATATACATGTCTACAAAAGCTGATAATTTACACACGCTATCTTCAACTACGGCATCATGATTAATGAGGTGAGAGAGACTCAAAAAAGGCTGAAATGCTGACGCAGTAATCGATGCTATCAGACCTGGGTAGGCCGAACGCTCAAACGATTTCCGAAATCGAGTCGCGAGGTGGCGGCACCTGCACCTAATTTATTACAAGTGGGTGCCATCGATAGCGGCGAGCACATTTTCAATGACGTAGATTTGCATCTTGCGATTGCTCTTCGCTTGACGTGAACGATGATGATAAAAATATAAAATCTTGTAGCCTACCTAATATATATACGCGCGAACAAAATTCTCCCCTTGTTTGTATCATTAACACCACAAATCGAATGATTTATGAAACTTCCGTTAATGGCGATAGGTATGTTGTTTTTGACACCAACATATTTTATAACTAATAGCCATGATCGGCTTTGAAGTAGTATTTAGTTTTGGTGATCCTAAACCAACGTAATGGTAATAGAACGCTAGTTTTAGGAAATGGAGAGAGAAAAATGGGAAAGTACAAGAAACCGACCATGTGCCTACGTCCACTAATGTAGTAATTACATTTGGACACAGGTAAACCAGTGGATTAGCAGAAAATTGTATACTTATTTTGTTATGTGAAACGGGGTATGTTTATTTTATAAGCTACGTACTTTCGCAATGAACGAATAGTGTCGTCGAGATGGCATCAACCGTACCTATAGGAATCGGAAGAACATAAATCATATTAGACTATGCTTTCGGGACTTTTCGCGTACCGAATACTTTTCGTCAATGTAACTTGGCCGAGATTAGAAAATATTGTTTTGATTTATCGGTGCGTGAAAAGGCCCGAAATCATTTTTTATGTTTATAATTGTAGAATAACGTGATTTTAATCAATTACAAAAATGAGACTTACCTCATTTCTAGTGACTTGAGTTTTCAGTCATATTTAAAAAAAGCCGCTACCAGCCCGTTTCGCTCTGCGTAAATTATGTTAATATCTTCTGAACCCTGAAAAATATCGAAATGGAAGATACACGAAAATTTTAGTTGAATTTCCTGTTTTTCATTGAAATCCGTTAGCCGTTTCGTAGCCTAATCGAGACAAACTTTCAGAACGACACAAAAATATCAGAATCGGTTCATTTATAGGCATCGTATACAACCGCTCATTGTGGAAATTTTAGGAGGAGGCCTTTGTTCAGCAGTGGACGTGCTTTGGCTGACATGATGATGATGATGACGTGTAAAAAGCAGTTTAAAAAGAAACGGAATTTTGTAATCGCACACAATGTATCATAAATCGACACTTCAATTTTATTTTATTGGCATAGATTGCCATATTATGTAGGTCTAATATTGTAATACCAAAACCGTATAGCAGCTGCTCTTGATTGATGGGGACTTAGTACATATTATGGCGTAATGTCAGGAGATTGATGTGTTAAGGAATCCGTTTTGACTGTATGAGAATGGATAGCATTATGATGGACTTGCAAAGTGTAGTCAATAGTTTTATGCACCGTATATTTTGTCACACATATCATATTCAGGGGACGGTTGGCAAAGTTGCATTGGTTAAGCAATTGGCTTTCTTAGCTACGGGTCGTGGGTTCGATTCCCGCACGGAACGAATATTTGTATTGCCTACAGATAATGTTGTCGGGACTATCTGTTTGTAGATGTGACGTTTATGTTTGTGCGGTGTCCGGATTAAGTATGTAACACAACTCCATCCCTCATCGGATGTAGTTAAAGGCAAAGGATGGACAGCAGTTTTCTGTTTTTGGAATTTACTGCGCTCGCCAATCCGCCTGCCAAGTTTGATGAGTGCTGCCGAATGCCATCAAAATTACGACTTAATTTTGGAAATATGTAGGCGAGGCCTGTTTTCAGGAGTGGCCGTCCTTAAGGCATGAATAAATAAACGAATGAATGAATGGTCGGTGTATATGTATTGTATTCCTCACCACACGCACACCTACCAGCAGTGGCGCTTGTATGAATACTTTTTCTGCAACTACCCTTTTATTAGTATTTATTAGTAAAAGGGTAGTTGCAGAAAAAGTATTCATACAAGCGCCACTGCGTCACTAACACTGTTAATGATCAATGCAATTAAATTTTTATATGATTAGTTATAGTACCAACCCACTACGTCTATCGGCTAAATGTATTTCGCAGTTATACATATAAATATATGTATATAAAATATACATTTTGTATAAATTTTGAGAAAAGAAATGTCCCAAAACTTAATTAATGAGAAACCGTACCCACGATACAGAGTAAATCCTAGTGCAGGGAAAACTAAAACAGTAAGTTGTGTTCTTTATTTATTTATTTGGAAGACAACAGCAACAATTTATTTTGTAAACAAGGTTAGCCATAGACAGATCCAATTATAGGTCCCCACTAATGAACATACTATAAAGTATGTGGAATAACTAAGTGCCATTGAACACAGAATTAAGAACTCTAAAGAAAATAATAATAATCAAACTCGTTATTCTTTGAAAAAGTCTTGGTTTAACAATTCAACAACAGCAAAAATATTCGCGTTAAAAACGTCAATATCATGAGATTTATAGACTGTGTTCATTGCCTTGCTTGCTCGCTATAGAAAGGTATTTGCTGATAATTTGATTACACAAGGTTAAGGGGTGTATATTGCCACATAGCTTTTATAGGGCTGGTAAATGTATTTTTTGCGAGAAGTTTGGGGCTATCAATGAAATTAGATAAAATTTTCTTTTTTAATTGTGACAATTTTTGCTGTTCATCTTTGAGAGGACCATTCAACTGAATTTGAATACTTTTTGGTGGAATCTAATACCAATTCAGTCAAGTAAAAGAGTCCTATAACGGTGAACTTTAAAGAGAATCGAAGGCAACTTCCATTGAAATCAAGCGTGTTTATAGGGCATAGAGCCGAAATAATTCCTTTTTAAACGTTTTCATGAATGCGAAAGGGAGTGTGACAATCGTATCAACGGATCCTAAATTGCTTTTTAAGGGAGTACGAATGATGCAGGCGTGAATGTTGATGATGACTCGGATCTAATACGGAAGAATTTAATATAAAATACTTGTAACGGATTACAAAACACCCTTATTTTAATAGGTTGGCAAGAATCATCTATTTTAAATCCTATAATAAAATTAACAGTCCCAAACTTCATCATCATATCAGCCGCAGGATGTCCACTGCTCAATAAAGGCCTTCCTCTTAGATTTCCACAACGAGCCGTCACATGCCGCTCTCATCCAAAGACTCCCAGCGACCTTCACCAGGTCGTCTGTCCACCTCGTTGGAGGTCGTCCCACGCTGCGTTTTCCGGTGCGTGGTCTCCATTCGAGAACCTTCCAACCAAACGTCATACCACTCTGTAAAACATCAAGACACTGTGAGTGATCACTGCGTGTATCGAAACAATTTTTGATTAGGATTGTGCAGCCCATTTTTTTTATCTGTGACGTGGATAACGTCTTATTGCGCCGACTCCAAGTAACTTGGGGCCAGGATGATAATATTGCAGTAGATACAATCTGTAACGACGCCTGCTATGTCAGTAATCCTGCGACCATGAACGCTGCAGTGTTTGAAACGTTATTACCAACAAAAAATTGTAATTTACACGATGTAATGCGTTAAAAAGCGTTTATTATAAAGAGTAGTAGTCTAGAACCTGAGACGATACAATGTTAGACAGATGATGAAAATGATTAAAGTCCCTTGCGCCAGCATCAAGGCCCCAACAGCATAAGTAAAATATTACTAGAGTTAATCTACTTATGGATCCTACCAGTAGATGATCCGAATAAAACTCGCATATTAGACCCGTATTATCTTTATCATACAAGGCTGGAAGAATTTGGTATCTCTCATTATTATATGGCCAAATAATGACGTTCGTCGATATTATTATCCGATCAATATTTTATAACTGGTTTCATCAATGGATCTTAACAATTGCAAAGTTACTCTTTCTTTGCAATACCGTAGTTCTAAATACCAAGGGGAATATTTTTTTCATTCTATTTTGATTTGTAGACGCAGAAACCTCATTACCACTGTTAATATTTATGTTTATTGAGTTTAATTCTCAAATTGCCGTCGAATATATGTAAAGCAAATATTTACGAAAGGTAGTACCTTGTACCTAATATTAGCAAAACATATAATTTTGTCAACAAACACAAATGTATCTGACAATATAATGGCAACATATTTAAAGGCTGGAATTTCACGACAAAATATTACCTTCGCTACCCTTTCAATTAAGATTGTAAGCAATCCAGTTATTCAAAGATAATTATGTTAACGCCATGTACTTGTACTGCATAATTGAAAAGAGGCATTAAAATGACTAAGTTCAGATGGAGTCATCGTATCAGCCAAAGGACGTCCATTGCTGAACAAAGGCTTCCCTCATACATTTCCATAAAGACCGGTTATATGCCGTGTGTCATATTAGGTGAATTTTCCAGTTCTCACCACGCTTGGCAGGCGGTTTGGTGAGCCCAAAATGGCTACTGTTCCACGAAAGGGACGCTGCTGCGCATCCCACTGGTTTACAGACACGTAGTCGCCTTTTGCGATATTCATGGAAGAAGTTAGAGTGTTGCTATATCCTTAATTCGGACACCACACGGATAAATTAGTTTGCTCCAAGTGATGGTCTCTACTAGGTTTTACAAAGAAAATAAATTACCTAACGCCTTATAAAAGTTTTCTTACTAAAGCCCAAGTAACTAACACGAAGGTTAGAAATAATGTTTACTAATAATGTAGTTTGTTTCGAGTTTGTTTGACACGAATTCTAGTTGGCCAGTATGAAAGTTTCTCAATCCACTCCGGGCTGAAGTTGGCTACTGCAGAAATAATCTGACAAAGTGGACTATATTCGGTTGAAATTCCAAGGACATAGTGAGCGCGGAACACCGTCTCAGGATATGGCGCACTTGTTTCCTATCCGTAATGCATAACCACCGTCGGGGGATTTAAATTATGAACTGACAGGGTCGTCGAAGTCGTTACTTATCAGTCGAACATGGTTTAAGGAGTACTTGTAAACTTCATGGTGTAAGTATTCATGACTGAGATTCTTCCTCTCGTAAGCAGCGCTTTTGACCTTCATGCTTGTCCTGTCACATTGATGTATTTGAATAACTTAATTATTATTTTTACGAATGACATCTTGTACTGTTATGCGCCGTGAGGTTTCCGGCAAAGAGTATACCACCTCTCTCCACCCATCGGTGTCGTAAAAAGTGATTAAAGGTCGGTATGAAGAGGATTGGCCGCAACATTCTCCCGTGTATTAATAACATATGACTGCGATCACCAATTACTCACCAAGCGTGGCGCTTATGGTGATATCCCCTAGGGCCGTTCATTGGGTGGTCGATGTTCTGTAGTGGACGTTTGATGAGATGACAAATTAATATTTGCTGTCATTTCTATGTTTTAATATTCTCGATGGAAAGCAAATTAGACGAACGGACGGCAGTCACCACCTCCTTTCAATTTTTGTAATTTATTATATAATGGGAGAATAAACGAGCTCTTTGAAGAATCAATATTTGTTTACCTAAGATTTAAAGGATCGAAATATAATTAAGGATTTCCGCTCTAAGTATTTATTGACTGAGACTGAAATTGACATAGAAGATTTAACCATAATTATGTTAGGCTGTGCCTCGCTCATGTTGACAGATATATATATATAATTACAACTTTTCTAAGTATTTGATATGGAGCTTGTGTTCAGAGAATGAAAGCATTATAGCTGCAGTTTTTTTAACGGTTAACATTCTAAATGATTTTCTTTTTTTAGATAGACTTTATCTTAGATACTTTACCATTGGGAGCTGTATGTACTTTTATGGCAAGTTTAAAATAGATATGTATTTAAACAAGGGTAAGGGTGTTTAAACAAACCCCTACTCTGTTGGAAGAACTCGACCAGCAGTCAGCAAGTCAGTATCCATTAACATATAACAATAATTCCCAATGCACGTTCTACGAATAAACGAGGAACTCTAGCTTAGGTGAAAATTTAATGTAACCTCTACTAGGTTACATACCCTCACGGGAAATTAAATATCTGCCCACTGTCGTCACTCAGCCGTACGTTTCCTTTATTTTAATGTCATTAAATCGGATTGTCATAACCAGGTTTCTGAGTGTCATGTAAAATAGGTATTAAATTTAAATATTTAGACTGTCTGCATAATGAAGGAGTGAGGAAAAATGCGATTTTAACTGTTTTAAGAAATATATGCTAGAATATTCGCTTAATGTCCATGTTGCTCGTGCTTTTGTAATTGTATTGATATTTTCTTCGATGCAACCTGAACAAGTAACTGAAATAGAAATACCAGATATCTTGTATGCACTGGTATCAATAGTACATTGATTGCGATACGATTGTGTTGTAGAGCACTGTTGAAAGAGCATTTATTACTTTCTCTGCTACCAACAACCTTACATTTCTTTACCTTTTCAATAAAGATCAATTTATGTTATATTTTGTATTTTGCTTTAAAATAAATCCCAGGGAAATGTTAAACATTAATTTAAAATTTTAACGTAGCGACCACAACTCTTAACCCTTATAAATAAATTTAAGGATTACTTCAGTCCAAGTCCTGAGCTGTTTAATGAAAATCAGATGTAGTCTAATAATACTTTGATCCTTTAAATCCTTTGCAGTTAAATTCCAAATTAATATTGCAAGTTGAGATCTGTTTGTTGGGTTTTTATTAAACGAACGGTAATGGGTTTAAATCCTGAGTGTTAATCGTCATCGTCATCATATCAGCCAAAGGCCGTCCACTGCTGTAGAAATGCTTCCCCCTCAGATTTCCACAAAGTCCGGTTAAATGCTACACGCATTCAACTGGGAGCCCCAGCGACCTTCACCAGATTTTCCGTCCATCTTGTTGGGAGGTCGTCCTATGCTGCGTTTTCCGGTGCGCGGTATCCACATGAAAACCTGTTTGTCCCGACGGCCATCAGTTCAACGAGCAATGTGCCCATTGCCATTTCAGCTCACTTATCCTTTCAGCTATGCCGGGAACTTTAGTTCTTCTACGGATCTCCTCATTCCTGGGGTGCAATTCTCGAAGCTCAAACATCCATACATCCTTGAATACAGAATTGAAATAACGATTGTAACCCAATTTGGTATTCGTTATTTGGTACCGATAGTCAATATGGCACCGCTGCAGAGACTGCAGCACTGCCCAAGTTTGGATCGGATCGAAGGCTTTTTCATAAAACTCAACTCAAAACTCATTTTTTTTATTTCATATAGGCCCTAATAGGCCCTTACAAAAATTCTGTTCTTTGGAGAAGAGCCGAGGTTTTTTAATGATAAGTGCGTCGCCATTTCCTCTTGTTATCTTAATTGGTTACCTACTATTTTAGTAAAGTATCCCTCATATAAGTTAGCAGACCATATTTCCATGTAATGTATTTAAAAAATATTCATCAGTGTTCGAAATCTTTTCACGTTTTACTTTGTGTAAAAAAGGGCGAAATATAACGATTTTAATACGAAGTAGAACCAAACCGCCACCGCCAATAAATTAGAAATTTGTTCAACAATGGTACAGTGTTAAACAAAACACAATTACGGTTAATTATAGTGACAGCTGAAATGTTTTACGCTGAATATTGCAGCGTTAAATTTATTAGTCTGCTTTCGGAATAATAAATTAGTTGAACGATTAAGTAACACGAAACTTAATTATATTTTCAATTGCAATTAAAATCTTACGACACAGAACAAAGACAAAAAAACGTATCTTCATTCATCATTTCGGCCGAAGGAAGTCCACTGCTGGACACAGGCCTCCCCCAAAGATGTCCACAACGACCGATATGGATGTGTTGTGGGCTCATTGGGGAGTTTTGCCATAATCGCCACGCTTGGCAGACGGGTTGGCGATCGCAGTTAAGTTGTTAATGTACTCGAAGGACGCTGCTGCCCATCCTCCGGTTAATCCCTATCTATATCTTCATTCGCCTATAAATATTTCGTTGAAGCATATAAGATAGTTCTGTGGCAGTCTGGAGAACTTGGAAAAATTAAGACTTTAAAGTGATAAAGGAAGAAAGATCACGGCTATATGCAATAACGAGTTTTCGTGAATGTTAGCCAAATTTCACTTGGTATGATATACGACGTCATTATATAGCTAAATGGCTCCAGATGACAAAGGACTTAAAGCGTGAGAATTCTCCATAATCTTTAAGAACTCAATAAAGAAATCCTATTTGTATTTCAATATCATCATCATCATATCGGCCAAAAGCCGTCCACTGCTGATCAAAGGCCTCCCCCATAGATTTCCACGACCCGCCCGCATCCAAAAACTCCCAGCGACCTTCACCGGGTCTTTCGTCCGCATCTCTATGGAAGGCATCCCACGCTGCATTATCCGTTGTGCGCTCTCCACTCGAAAATCTTTTAGCCCCAATGGCCATCAGTTCTACGACTTCAGCTTACTAATCCTGTCAGCTATGTCGCCAACGATAGTTCTTCTACGGATCTCCTCATTTCTGAACATTAATGAGGCGCATAATGAGTGACTACGTCTTTGTTCCAGATATCATCACCTACAACGACTAGAATCTAGAGAAAGGAAATTTCACGCCTAATCTTAAAGCAAGGCCCATGAATCATCTACATCTACTTATGAAGGTCGAAATCTCTAATTTCAAAAGGCCTTTGATAACTTTACTAATAGAAAAAATCTACTTACGTTGTTATTAACTTTCCAAAAAAGAGGAAATTGCGGCCACATTTACTTGATAAGTACCTTAATCTTCGAACCTGGTAACGCTAATATGTTTTTTAATGAAATTGTTCCTGTTACTGCTTGTCACAGTCAATGCTTGGCAGTATATCTTCATAATTTGAAGCATAATTTAAAACAGTGATAGTAGAATGACGTACTACACAGTAATAAAGTTAGTTTTTTATTATTATTAGGCATCTGGTTTTGTACTCTATCTTCTCATCACATCATACCAATGACAGACGGGCTGATTATTTATGTCGCAGACGATTCGCGACAAGCGTAAATCTCACAGATGCGCACAGATGTCGAACGTCATCTTTTTTCAAAGCTGCCGCCCATTCTGTTGATCCTCACTCGCCTTTACGACACCCATGGGTGGAGAGGAGTGGTTTACTCTTTGCCGGAAGCCCACTGCCGTGAGTTATTGATGATTATCCTGTCGTAGGAATAGAATTATTAATTTGAAGAATACTTTTTTAAAACATGCTTTTATTCATTATTTTTCTTCTAATTTGATACCCATATCACGGCGATGCATAACAAATAACTGATCCGCCATCTTTGGGAGTCCTTCATATTCGTAGACTGAGTATTAGCTAGACGGAGCGTTAGCGTATACCTTATGAGACAGAGATAGTTTAACAGGGTTACCAACCTATAAACCCATTTCCCTAAATGTTATTAGTGTCCTTAATTTATTGATTTTGTATATAAATTGCCGAAAACAGTAAATAAAACAAAATAATTACATCCTGTTTTGCAAACCATTTATTATTAATTATGTATATATTACCGATATTTTGAATAAGATGCAATGGTAACGTGAAGCCTTTTTTTATTTTTTATTGATCCGTTGGAAATACCATCAATCAAGTACTTCCTCCGCCCCGGGAAAGGGCAGAGGGGTATGCCGGACTCCTACCGGCTAAAACCACAGGAGTGGTCATCTTCGGCACCGAAGGGAGGCTCCAGGAACTCGAATAATCTCCATCTAGAGCCACCCATTGGTGCCACGCCTTTAGGCACATTTTCGGTGGGGATAACTAGCGATGAAGCCTAGCTTATCAACATCATTCCGATCCATCACACTCTCGTGTTCAACACAAATGATGATGATTGTGCATGATAAACTTGCATTACCTGTCACAAATGGTAATGAGTTGGATTTGTAACATTATACTCCTTTTGAAGAACATCGAACATCTAACTAATCATCCCTTCTGAGGTATGCTGACATTTATGAATATTAAGCTTCTAGTCCGTACTTACAAGAGTACAAATGTTTAAGCGCCGTAGATAAGTATAAGTACTATTATTGGAACTAAAAACGGGATATTTACCATGTTTTTTATTACTTTTGAGTTCCCGATATTTCGGCGCTGTTGCAAGCGCCATGTTCACGGATATAGTATAAGTAGTAAGTACGGCACTTAAATATTTATCTGCTCCTCCCGCTAGTGTTTGTAGTGAACAATTATTCAGCACTGCGGGACAAATATATGCGACAGGAAATCTAACTTAATTGGTGAAGACCCAGATAAATTATATTATTTTTAGCTTATAATTAGGAAATCAGACTAACTTATCTAAGTCACGTCTGATGGTAATTTTATGAACGGCTCATCCTGAAAACAATTCTACATGGTAGTATTCGTCTCCAACGAACTCGTGCGCGTATATTTTAGAATATTAATAAACAAAATTGAACGCAGCTAGTACCGTCTAGCTAACAGTAGTGACATTTGTCAAACCACTTTCTTTAGAGTACATAACAGGAATTGCCATTATTTATTTTTACGGGTGGGTGATCCTTTGTATCATACAGGTTGGGAACCTAATTGTTTTCAGGATGAGCCGTTCATAAAATTACCATCAGACGTCACTTAAGGTAAGTTAGTCTGATTTCCTAATTTTATTTCACAGCTTATCCTGAAAACAACTTTACATGGTAGATGTTCAGAGACAAGTAATGGCAATGTCTATACTTGTGTGTGAGTAATATGATAGTTAAAGTGAAATCCAACAATTCTTTACAACTTTAATATTGAATCAGAGATATTTAATCAGAAATGTGTAACAACTGTTATCTAAATTAAACCAATGTTTTATCATTACTTTACATAATTCATATTATTATATATCACATTGTCTTTGATGACATTCCTTGGGATGTTATAATTATTGTTAACTTATTCTAGGATTGAATTAGCAAAACTAAGTTCAGTTCTGTCACCAATAATGGGTAAATTATAATGTTTGGCAAAGACAGCCGACTTGTTCGGCCAGCCAGCAGTCTTTTTGATCACTTCAATTGGCACACCTGCTGTGTTGGCCTTTGAAGTGGACGCATGCCTAGTACTATGTGATGAAAAAATACTAGTGGCAATGCCGCTCTCCACGAGGACTTCCTTGATCCAGCGGCTTATTGTTTGAGATGTAGCTTTTTTAAAAGGTTTTTTAGTGGTGATAAACAGGTAAGAGATATCTCCTCGAGCTTCCTTAGTGTTTTGTATATATAACTTTAAGGTCACAGCTGGGCACACTGTCCGATTTTCAAAGTACGGCAATCGCAATGTGGTATTTGTTTTAGTTTTAACAGATGTTTTAAGAACATCAGAAATATTAATAATTACATAATCAGGATTAAGATGTATGTCTTTCATTTTAATTGATGCTAGTGTCTGAACTCTGTGGGCAGTGGTCAGAGCCACTAAAGTAGCTAACTTTTTTAACAGTTCTTTTATTTTTAAATCAGATGGCATCTTACTTAAGAAATTGAGAACCACTGTGGGATCCCAGGTTTCTGTATACCTAGGAAGAGATGGCCTTTGTCTAAATGTTCCCTTTAACAACCGCTTTACATTATCATTGTTCCCAACTTTAGAGTTTACTAGCAGAGACAATGCTGAGCGATGAGTATTTAATGTAGAATAATTACAACCAGCATTAAATGCTTCTGCCAAAAAGCCTATTACTTGCGATATGTTAGCGTTATAAACATCAATATTGTTATTGTGGCAGTGTGCCCACCACTTTTTTTTTGTGTACCTGGAGCTAAGGATCCAAGCATTATCTCCAAGGAAGCTGGAGGAAGAAGTCTTAGCTGAAATGATATTATAGGTTTTGATATCATCAATAATTTTGCTAAAGGAAACCATGGTTGTGCTGGCCACCAGGGAAAAACAAGGATTCCCTCTGCTTGATCATATATAATTTTTTCTAAACATTTAGTTATTACTGAAAAAGGGGGGGGGGTGCATAAAAGAAAAAAATGTTCCAATCTAATGTGAATGCACCTATATCAAATGCCATTGGATCTCTTTTCCAAGAAACATACTTGAAACATTTAGTGTTTACTCGGGTTACAAATAAATCTATTTCAGGTGTTCCAAAGTGTTGGGTAATTCTTATAAATGCATGGTCTGCTAAAGACCATTCTGCATCATGATTCAAATTCCTAGATTCCCTGTCAGCGTCTGTGTTATCTTTGGACTTGATATAGGATGCTGTAGCCCATATGTGTCTATCCTCACACCATTGCCATAGTTCCTGAGCAATTGTGTTTAGGTGTATATTTTGGACACTACCCATTTTGTTAATGCAAGATATGGCTGTTGTGTTGTCTATTCGTAGTAATATATGACAGTTTGACATATTCTTCTGCTACAAGTTCTAAGTAATTAATATGTTCCCCTTTCTCGGTCGTATTCCAAAATCCTCCTATGGATTCGCCTAAGCAATGAGCCCCCCATCCTGTAAGAGAAGAATCAGTGAAGATTTCCAACTTAATTTTTTGTAAAGCAAATGATTTTTTAGATGTTGGGATGTTACACAACCACCATTTAAGTTCAGAAACTATTTTTGAGGAAACTTTCATAAAGCATTCAAAATTGTCATTTGATGACTGTAACGCTAAGTACTTTTCTCGTTCTATAAGCTTGGTGTGCCGCCTGCCATATGGTATGGCTGGACAGGCTCCTGACAATGTTCCAAGTAGTTGTGCGAGGCTCCTACTTTTGCAAGTTTTTTGTGACATGAACAGTTTTATCATATTAATAATTTTATCCTTTTTCTCAGATGGTAATTTTATTGTTAGATATTGAGAATTAATAATTATAAGTCGGAATCTGTGATCACACACAATTATCCGCGGTATCGCGAGCGCGCGAAGTCGAAAAGTGATTTGACAAATGTCACTACTGTCAGCTAGACGGTACTAGCTGCGTTCAATTTTGTTTATTAATATTCAAAAATATATGCCTCAAGTTCGTTGGAGACGAACTACCATGTAAAATTGTTTTCAGGATGAGCCGTGAAATAAAATAATACTATTTTAGTGTTGATTACTAATTCTATTTAATTTAATTGACAAATATCAAAACGCTAATATGAATTCAAGACTCCTTTGGCTATTAGTATGTGGTTTTTTCCAACAACAATCGTGTAGCTTTAATTAAGTTCTTGAGAAGGCTAAGTACAAATATTCTGCAGCGAACTTCACTTATTGTGATCTAATGATAAGTTAAATGATTGTAACTTGTTTTTAGTAAAATGGAATGGAAACTTATTACTTATAAAATTATGCATTTAATATTATAATTGGTATTATTTCGATGTGTTATTCTTTTTGACAAGTTGTAAGGTCATTTAAGTCATCTTAACGAGATGATTAAAGTTGCTTATACGAGTATATAGTCACCATTATCATTTAAAAACACATTATTTTAATCACTTCTAGCCAATCTTGAAGTAAATTAAACCATTTAAACCATTTATTTTGCCACACACAAAATATACAAATAAAAAGTAAAAAGTACAACAGGACACAGAATAATACAGTATACATGCTAAAATTATATGTGTAGCAAGGGAATCAGCTCAGTATTTGCTATGCACATGTGCACAGCACTGATTTTCAGCTGGCCCCTTCCATTTGGATAAACTTGAATAAATTCACGCGCACAAAAAGAAAGTGTAAATAAAAGTACCAAAGACATTTAACATAGACTAACACATATCTAAGCTAACCGATTCTACAGTGTAACAGTATTTAAAAATAAAAAAAAGCAATAAACCAAGTAAAACTATCAACCAGCGTACTACACAATAATGACTACATACAAGAACACCAAGCACTACATGATGAAATTATAACTATACTATACTTTAACCGAGATAGACGGACGCACAAATTTCTGCTACGGTAACTTTAACTTTTGATTACATAAAAGTTCTCTAGTGATATGCTTTTTCAAAGTCAGTGGGGATTTAAGGTTTTTAGGGTGTAATTAGTTGTAGTAGTAGAACTTTTGGCTTCAATTGAAGCTTGTGGTGATAACCGATTAGATTGGCTACGGCCAGGAATCGACCTTCTATTACTAACAAATACTTTTGACATACATTTGTTGTGTCCAGCGAGCCTAGAAACGTCAAAATATAGACGTTTGAAAGTTTTTACAATATTCAAAGGTACGTCGTGTTTTGCCAGTAAAGCGGTATGCCCAAATGTATTTTTGTTTTTTATTAATTATCAGTACTCGAGATTGAGATACACATTCATATATTTTCACAAATTACAACATTATATTGTAATTGTTACTCATAATATATTCAATTCCATACTAAATATAAATTACCACTGAATTAGGGAAAAATGTTTTTCCTTCGCTGGTATTCCTATAACTCGGCCAAATGAAATGCACGTCAGTTAATTTTATATGCAAACATTCGTGTGACCTCTAAATTTAAAGGGGTTATAGTGACAAACCAATATTCTGATAAATCTATAGTTATGGGGATGTAGACTCTAAAATATCAGTTTTAGCATAAAATATTTCAACACATATGTAGAAAATTCCATAACACACTGTAGTTGATCATTTAAACGATAAATTATGCAACGTACCGATGAGAGGTTATGCTTTCCTCTTTTCGTCCATTGCCGCTCTTACAGCCTAAAATAGCGCAGTGCACTATGCTCTAAGGTTGTAGAGATTTTGTACTACTGTAAGTCCGTAAGATTTTGCTGAACATATATTGTGTTTTTTTGGTAGGTATTAACCCAAGCTCTCACCCCCTGCAGTATGTCGTGCTATTTACTGGACACCCTGTATACAAATATTAACTTTTTGAATGCATTCCTTATTTGTAGTCTATCGATTTTGTTAAATAAATATAAGGTTATGTGCTTCGACCATATCAAGTTTTATTTTCACTATTTAAATATTGCGCGGATATACTATTCCACTACCGTTAGAAAAGTAGCTTGATCATTGCTTCAATAATTAATCTCGTATCAGTCACAATACAGTTAATCTTCTGCTTTCCATTTTGTGGTGTTGTAGTTCATTGATGTATCTTCTAATGAAAACCAGTCGAATACAAATGACCACAAGTTCTGTTCAACCTATATCTTATCAAGAATTGTGTACAGAAGCCAACCCCGCCACGCCAAGATACATTTCACTGCAACTGAAATGCATCTTGGCCAGCAAGCTAATCGAAAAACAAGAGAACCCAATAAAGAGTTGTTAGTAACAACGTGAAGTAGTTTTCCGTTTCGTTTGCGTTTACATTTAAAGTTCTTATATTAAAATAAAGTTAAGCTGTTACAGGAAAAATCAGTGGTGATAAATTAGCAGTTGCCACACTTAAGGTGTAAAAGAGGCCAAACAATATATTAGCATATTCTAGGTGTTTATAAATAGACAACACGTCAAAAATTAAGTTAAAATTACCCGTGGGCAAGTGATATTACAGCTCAGCTGTTGGTAATAGTTTCATACCTTGTTGCTTTTACGACCATCGCCGCTGGCCTGTCCGCTTGTTATTAAATTATTTGACAACTTGCCAGGTTTATGCACGTTGTCATAATTTTAAAGGGCAGCTTTGTGGTCTCAAAAATTTCGTTATCAATTTACATATAAAGTTAGTATTAGGAGCTCCTTTTCCGTAGAAAATCTCTTCGTACAATTCATTTTCCCATATTCATCGAGGCTTTTAAGTTACTTGTGCCCAATATAATAAATAATATAATAAATAGTAGTGATATATAACGCAGTCCCGAAACATACATGAAATCAGCTTACTTACATTTCTGATAGAAAAAGTGTGTTGTAAGGATAATCTATAAACAAAATAACATAACAAGGAAGCATACAATTCATGATTGAAAAACAAAAAAAAATAACAAGGAAGCATACAATTCAAGCTTGTTGCCTCACCACTCTGCTGATATTTAACATCTCGATAGGACGAATATGCACAATCTATATCCTGTAGGATTGTATTCTTTAGCCTTTAGCAAAATGAACACAATATTGTGTTTTTACAGCTAGCAAGTTACATCCGGAGTTGTTTACTATACAGACCTTGCTGCAAGTAGGACGGATTTCCGTGCTTTCAAGCGTTTTGCCATACGTTCTATTGAAATCAGTTAGAATAACTCAATACATATGACCCGTAAATAAAAAATATGTATTTTTGTACACTTTGTTTGAAACGTCAGTTGTCCTATTGTAAATCTCCATTTTTGTACCTATGGCCTATAGTTCTTTTCTGTTTCTTGCTGGCTACGGAGGGAAGTGGAACGTACCTATGTTTTCTGATTAATTTCGTGGGTTCCAAGACGTAATTCATTTGCACACCCATTTTCATGTTTAGTTTATTTTAGTCGTACCCAATGTTAACTGTAGGTCCTGGCTTAAAAGAGTTGCAATGCGTGGGGGGCTTGTTTGCAGTACAGCTTCTGGCGAGCTTATATCTGGGTATTAAAGATTGGATAGAATATACAAATATATTTAGTAATGAGGTCCTAACAGATACTTTTACACGCTATATTAGGACGATGGAGGGCATTTCCCCACATGACTACATCTGAAAAAAAATGTTGAGAGGCTGGATTAAAACTTTTTGAATTTGGTATACATTTTAACAATGTCGACTACATTATTTTCATGCGTATCACTGCGTACACTAATGCCCTAGAGAGTTGGTAAGGTTCTAGTCTTCGACTTGCCTTAATTGGTTGCCTGGAGTGGAATCCCACGACTGCTAGCAGAACAGTCGACTCTGGACTGCCTTGGTTGGATGAACAGAGTGACGCTGCAGGAATTGTATGATTAGAGTCGAAGTTTCTAATAGTGTTATAACTCCGCTCTAAGTCCTCGAGACGCGCCATGTGAGACGATGTATTTAAATATTCAATCTACGAGTATGTAACATCAAATACAATAAAACTAATTAGCGCAGCTTTCATCTTATACAATAGCCCTAACCCCCCAGGGACGACAATTCGTGGCTGTATTTGATAGAGTCGGTTAGAGTCCCATTATATTTTAGATTCAAATTCTCTAAGGCCTTTGCGTGTATGACTTGCATTAACCTTTCAAAACGGTTTCTCGTTACCAATAATAGAATCATAGTTATCAGATTTGGTACACACTCTCCATGTAGTTTTGTAATCCAGCCGATATCAATAAGCGCAGGTTCATTTAAAGCAGAGGTTCCCAACCTTTTTTTGTCTACTGCCCACTTTAAGAATAAATTATTTTTTAACGCCCCCCTTTTTAAACATACTTAAAAACCGCTAAGTACTTATAACTGATTATTGAAACGCAAATTTATAGTATTCGGACAGAGTATCTTTTATTGAAAATAAAACAAACATAATCAATTCTTATATAAAAACTAATGTGAAGGTTGAATCTGATGCTGTTCAATAAGTTTGTTGATATTAGGTTCCAATTTACTCAAAAACAGCCGCAAGTCGCCACGTTCGGTAACACGCAAACGATTTCTCTTTTTAGTAAGCAGCGTTGCCACAGCACTAAATCCACGTTCACACAAATATGACGATGGGAATGCTATCAAAAATCGTTGAACAATTGACCACAATCCAGGGTACAATTGCGGGATCGGTTTTTGTAGCCAAAATTCTTGATATCCATTTTTGAACTTGATTTTTATTTCTTCGTTTGTTGTCAATTCTATAAGTTCTTCTTCCAGCTGAGGTGACATTGCTGTGTTGACATTTGAAAACGGATCCAACACCCAGTCTGGTATTTCCAAGTTTAAAATGTCCTGGTATCGTTCGGTGAAGTCAATGTGGAGGTTTTCCAAATGTTGGCAGTAGGCAAACAAGTCGTCGTTACTGCAGTATACTGATAAATTCGGAAAATTGTGAAACTCACGTCTGCCCATATTCTTTTTGTGCAGAAGCAGTTTGGCTGCGAAAGCAGCAACGAAATTTTTTGTTTTAATTAAATTTAGTTTATCGCCTTGCAGTTGGAGGTTCATGTCGTTAAACATTTTATACATGTCTGTCATGTAAGCTATATCATTCTTTGATGTTATGAGCTTGTTGCGCAGTTCTGTATCTTTAGTTTCCAAGAACTCTATCGTAGAGTCAAACAGGTTGTAAAATCGAATCAGACAATTGCCTCTTGACAGCCAACAAACTTCAGTATGAAGCAACAAACGGTTGAAATCTTCGTCATTAGTAACACAAAGCTGATGAAATAATCTATCATTCAAAGAGCTGCTACGGATTTTATTGACTGCTTTGATGACATATTGCAGTGATTGAAATAGTCGTTCACTTAAGTTTCTAGCAACCAAATGTTGTCTATGAATAACGCAATGTATAGCAAGGACATCTGGAATTTTATTCTTTAAGTATGCCATGAAGCCTTTATGGCGCCCTGTCATAGCCGGAGCGCCATCCGTAGCAACTGATATAATATTTTTCAAAGGAATCTCTTTCTCTTCACAAAACACAAAACACTTTTCCAATGTATTGAATATGGTTTCGCCTTTTGTATCTGTCTCCAAATTTCTGGCAAACAATAGTTCTTCACGTATTTTCTCATCTTTAATAAACCTCCCGTAAGATAGCAACAACGCTTCATTAGTTGGTAAAGTGGACTCATCGAGCTGAATTGAGAATTGACTAGTCTTCAGATGATTGCACAATGATTCTTCAATGTTTTCAGCCATTTCATCAATTCGTCTTTGCACAGAATTATTACTCAAAGGAATTTTTCGGATAATATCTGCGGCCGGTTTATGAAGCACAGTAGTTATTACTTCCTTTATTTCTGGCAAAATTAACTGTTCTCCGATGTTGTGTGGTTTGCCTTTTTGAGCAATTAACAAAGAGATATTGTACGAAGCTCGAAGTCCGTCGTCATCTTGCTTAGCAGCCGCCGAAAATAGTTTTGATACACTTGGCTGAGCATTATGCTTCTTCTCTAGGTCTTGAAAATATGCTACATTCTTTTCTGTCTTATCTGGATGCATTTTATTCAAATGATCTTGCAGTCTTGAAGGCTTCATTGCTTCGTTCGAAAATGTTTTTAGACATAGAAGACACAAAGGCGACGACGGGTTTGTGGGATTTTCAATAAATCCGAATTTGATATATTCCGCAGAGTATTGCCGTCCCTTCTTTTTTACTTCCGACATTGTTTTGTTTTAAGAAATACGTAAGTGTTGAAATCAAGTACTGCTTATCTATTATGCGCGAAACCGCAAATGATAATAAAATAAATTTACGTCGTTTATATAGGATTGCTTAAGCAGCACGCACCAACAGGAATAAGACAAACGTGCATAAACTCGTTTATCTCATTCGACGCCCAATCGTACTCGACAAGCAAGAACAAGTATTATAGAACCAGCCGATTGGTATAGGAATGTACAATTCGGATTATTTAACAAAAACTTGTTAAAACATGATTGCCCGCGGTCTATTATATCAAACCGAGTTTGAGCTATATCTTAATTAATATTAGTTGATGTTCACAAGATGTAGTCGAGAGTCGAGAGCTCAGTCGGTGTCTAAGAGTCTTCCTAGCTAGGTAGATGAAATTATAAATCGACCCCAAAGCCCTACACAATGCCCCCTTTTTTTTCTGGGTCTCTTACCGCCCCCCTTTAGGCCTGCAGCGCCCACAAGGGGGCGTTATCGCCCACGTTGGGAAAGACTGATTTAAAGCAACGGTTATCGTATTCTATGAAAAGTTTTGATATTTTTTTGCTAGAACATCGAGTTTAGTGTTATATCAAAATATTGTCCACAGCGAAAGTGCGCATTCATGGGATGCACGATGATAACTGGGTTATATTGGACAAAATCAATCAGTATCAGGGCCTGATAAAGTTATTTCAAAATAATGGTGAGTAATCATCAAGAGGACTTTAACAAGAGGAAACAACTTGATAGAAAGAATCAGATACACGAAGAAGAAGAAAATGAAAATAATTCGCTTGGCATAGTTTATGAAAGAGCAATATTGGACTCCTGGGGTGGAGGCCTGGTGACCTGAAACACAGGCTTCAGCTTAGCTTAGGCACTAGTCTTCCACAGTAATTTTAAATAATACTATAAGCAGGCAATATTGTATTTTGTTGCAACTTTTTCATTATTGTGGTAAGAAATAAATTACTATATGTAATTGGTTATTACTAACTAACCTATTGTATATACTACTAAGCTATATGAATAGGATTATATCCGCGTGTTCGGATAAAGAATATAACACCACTCTATCTCCTCCCGTGGATGTTGTTAAAGGCAGCTAAGAGACTCTAAACCAGAGGGTTGGGCAGCAGCGTCCATTCTGTGAAACAGTAGCCATTTAGCGCTCGCCGACCCGCCTGCCAAATTTGGAGAGTATTCGCAAATATCAACCAAATCTGTGGGGGAGGCCGTTGATCATCAGTGGACGTATAAATGGCTGATATAATGATAGAATTACAATAATGACGAACTATTTTTGCGCACTTGATGTTTACGTTAATTACTTTCATAACTTGTTTTATCAAAAATTATTTGTAAAGTGACTTTGCATGTCTACTTTGTTTTGAATGCATCTTATGTTTGATTACAAAGGAATACATATTCGGTTTCATATCAATACAAATTAAATTAGTTGCAACCATTATCGTTTATGAAACCAGTTGAATCGACATCAATGAATTCTTATTACTTGTTATCTAGTTTTCTCTGGGATGTGTCTCACTATCTATAAAATACAGTTTGTGTCTCCCACAATTTGCACAATGTTGCGCTATCAGTTTTCTGTTTGATTGCGTTCATTGAACATATTGTCTAATCATTGAATTAAATTGTCTTATTTGTAAATGATGCCCTCGAGGTTTAGATGTGTCACGTCTATATTGTGTGGAACTTCGTATGTAGGACGTAGAGAGTTACTTGCACTAATAACCCGAGTTTGAAATGAAATTACCGTAACTAACCGTAAAGAGATGTTTCCAGTAACTTCTAAGTTCAAGACCCATGTATATGCTCTAAATTACTCTATTATTACACCACGTTTGTAGTACTTAAAGTATTGTGTCTATATTGAGAGCCTATTTGATTAGGTGAAAAAGAAAGAGTGATTTTATCATTATGTTTATTTATTCTTAATGTACACTAGTGTACAAAGACGGTCTTAATACCATAGGTATTTTCTGCCACAAGACTTGTGGATGATGCAGATACAACAAGGTAGATGCACCAACAAAAAAAGAGCGAGTAATATTGTATGACATCATTTACATTCACTATGATTAACTGTTTTGTATCGTGGGTATAGTTAACAGGCATAAATCTTTCACGCACAAACACCAAAACAATGTCCTGAAACTAAAAAAATGCAATGCTTCTAATCTTTAAAATAAATATGGCGTCGATAGAATACCTACTGCCGGTTATAATAAGATCGGACCCTGATAATGGCATGAATGAAAATAAACGATCCTTGAATTACCGCGTGCCACCCAACAGCTACTACTGTAATAAATGTGAAATTACCGCGGTACATAACTACGTAAATTGTAACTCGTAAAAATAAATAAGATTGATGGACTCGTGGCGTGGTAACTACTTTTAAGTGATTAATAATCGCGGAGTTGACACTATTTGCATGCATGTAGTTCTTACTTATCTGAATGGAATTATATGGTACACACATGTAGTTACATACATAATAAACTGCTATTTAATATTCTCATTATTTCAGCCGAGTAAAGTCCACAGCTGGAGACAGGCCTTCCCCGAAGATCGCTACAACGACTGATCTGGGTGTTTTTGTGCTCTTTGGGGGGTTTTGCCATAATCGCCTCACTTCGCAGGAAGGGCTGGCGATAGCAGTTGAGTTGTGAATTTACTCGAAAGACGTTGCTGCCCATCCTCCGGCTAATCCCATAGTCGACTTTTACGACGCCCAATGGATAAGACGAGTTGGTGCTATTCGTAGTCGAAACCCCACGGCCACAATACTTTACCGAATCCTTAAGTTTTCTGCGGATTACATAAGATGTTGTATTTTAAATCTATCTACATTCAATTATACGATATGCCAAACTAGGTAAATCTACTCAATAAAATGTTACAAGAACACGTTCCTCGTCAAATAGGTATATGATAAATAAGCTTTAGTAAAGCATGTTCTTTTGATCTCAAAGAAATCTCTTTTGGGCTTGGCCGCACTGACGTGGGCGGAGCCAGCGAGTTATAACTACATTCATTCATAAACTGCGGAATCATTCCGCCTCCAACTTCAGGTAACGGGGGACTGAAGGGGAATAAAACGTGGACCGTTCGAGAAGAAAACTTTTAATCACTACATTTGCTCTGCTCAAAATCAGTGCTTGTACAATTTAATTGGAACATTTTATTTTTAGATGGAATGGCCGTTGTCATGACGACCGAAGGGCCCAGATCCTGTCTTATTGATTAATTGTTAAACATGTTTCCCTTGATAAACGGCTTTGTGGATTTCGGTTGCCTTTGTTGCTACTTTTTGCTGTATCTGCTTTATTATTGTAAACGAGATATGCTCGGTTATCACATACAATACAGCTTCAAACCCGTTGTTTATTTGAAAGTTTCTACGTCTGCTTGTTTTTAATTTTCAAAGTCAAAGATGTCTATTCTTGTCAACTATTTGCAGGTACTTATGAATAGCAAGAATTTAAATAGTTGCACAGTTCCAGGTAGTTGGTCCTTTGGAAGATACTTCATGAGCATCTAGCACTTCTAAAATGTGTGAAGGTATTCCAATCTTATTCATCGTCACCATAAAAGCTGCCGAAAAAGGTCTCCCAAATAGATTTTGACAACAGCCGATAAATGCCGCCCGCAACCAACGATTCTCAGCTACCTTCAATAGGTCGTCTGTCCATCTCGTTTCAGGTCGTCCCACGCTTCGTTTTCCAATGCGTGGTCTCGATTCGAAGATCTTACATTCTTATTGTCATGACAACATTGTGAAAAGAGCTACGGGAGGATAATTCAGGCCAATGAGATAAATACACATAATATGTACTAGCTGCGGCCCGCGTTTTTACCCGCGTTTAATTTAAAATAAATTTAGAGTACTTTCACATAGAATATATATACTGGATTTCAAGGGTTTTTTTGCGCGGATCCCTAATTATTTTTCTAAAATAAAAGTAGCCTTAGTTATTCCCTATAAAATCAGCTATCTGCCAGTGAAAGTCCCGTCAAAATCGGTCCAGCCGTTTCGGAGATTACCCGGAACAAACAGACAGACAGAGTGACAGACAAAACATTTTTTGTTGTTATATGTACCGTCTATACTTTCATATGCATTTAGTTAAAAGCTGTTATTTTGACATTAAAAACAGACACCTCAATTTTATTTATTTGTATAGACAATGATAATAATTTTACCCTAGAATATAATTACAGTTAGCAGTTAAATCTTTGTACTCAAGTGTCATTACATATTGTATCCTCCATCTGATCCATCTGCAGTCTAGAAGGTACCTGTTGATGGACAAATGCATCAGCTTAACCCACCATTATGTAAGGAACTTAATCATCCAACACACACCGGTACCCGCAACAAGTCATTGTAGTGTGCATGACACACCCATAGTGCCAGACAACAGGCTGGTATATACATACGCATGGTACATCATTTTCGCATTCACAACCATGTAAGCATTCATGTCGCAATTAATATAATAAAATATAAAAAGAGAGATATTAGACAATTATAAAAAAATTATTTAATTAAGGTATTATATTAACCCTGTTGAAGAAATACAGACCCATCTCCCTTCTGAGCCATGTTAATAAGCTGTTTTCAAGGATCATCACTAATCGTCTCGAGCGCAGGTTTGATGACTTCCAGCCTCCCGAACAAGCTAGTTTCCGAAAAGGTTTTAGTACCATAGACCACATGCATGCGCTGGGCCAGGTTATATAGAATACCGAGGAGTATAATCTGCCACTATGCTAGGCGTTTGTGGACTATCAGAAAGCCTTCGATTCGATCGAAACCTGGGCAGTGCAGTCTCTGCAGCGGTGCCGCATTGACTATCGGTACATAGAATTGCCGTGTGGTGCCGGCTCAGAATACCACCACCCCATTTCCTCCCGTGGGTGTCATAAAAGTCGACTAAGGGACTAGCCGGAGGATGGGCAGCAGCCTCCTTCGAATACATTAACAACTCAACTGCGATCGCCAACCCGTCGTGCCAACCGTGGCGTTTATGGCAAAACCCCCCAACGAGCTCAAAACACACCGATATCGGTCGTTGTGGTGATCTTTGGGGGAGGCTTGTGTCCAGCGGTGGACTTCATTCGGCTGAAATGACATAGAATTGTTGAAGTATTTATACAGAACGCCACCATGTCGGTCCATTACATGAACAGAGCACGGGGGCAATTCCATTGCGGAGAGGTGTGAGAAAGACGTAATTTCTCCGAAACTGTTCACTACTGCAATGGAGGATGCCTTCAAGTTACTAGAGTGGAAAGGATTCGACATTAAAATCAATGGCTAGTATCACTCACCTTCGATTTGCCGACAGCACCGTAATCATGGCAGAAACGCTGTAAGAGCTCAGTAAATATCCGATGATCTCAACAGAGTTTCCCAACAGGTGGGCCTTAAAATGAAAATGGGCAAGACGAAAGTCATGTCAAATGCCAATGTCGTGGCCATCCCAATATCCGGCGGTTAGGCGAAGGATAGGTAGCCGCATTCTTCGAGTATATTTTGATCTCAACTGCAATCGCCAACTAACCTGCCAGGCGTAGCGTCTGTGGCAATACTCCCCAATGAGCCAACACAAACTCAGACCGGTCATTGTGGCGATCATTAGGGTCGGCCTATGACCTGCAGTGGACCCTTTTCGAACAATAACCTCGCACAGCAGTCTTGGAAATACATATTGTGCTTACTTTCGTGAAAATGGAACAGTTCTTCTGTCAGTTTTCCTTGTCCTTTTTCTTTAGTGACTTGCCTTAAATTACGCAGGCTGAGTGGGATCTTGCATTTATGGTAACATTTTTTTTATGTACTCAATCAACAAAGTTTCTTATAAGTCCCAATACACTGTTACCATGATGTTTCCGGCGGATGGAGTGACTGTATATTTCTTTGGGGGTCTGCACCTTTTTCCTGCTACTTCATGGGTTCTTGCTTGCTTTCAGGAACATGTGGTGAACCCACGTTTTATGACCGGTATCAATTTATATAATACTGTCTCGCTTAGTCTCAGACTCGCTTTGACCGGCCATAAGTATTAGCGGCGCCATTGTGCACTGACCTTGCGAAGGTTAAGATGATAGTGAACAATAGTGTGAACCAATGAGGTTAGTCTTCTCCGCTGACGATTTTATTTTTATTCCGCTATCTAACAGTACAATTTTTTTTACTTTTCCTTCGTAATAGCAGTGACCGACTCGCCCGAGCGGCGGTAATCTATGATGCTTTCTCTACTTCTTTTGAATTCACTTAACCACTTTTAAATGGTAGAAAATGAAGATTCATAGTCTTGGTAAACGGCCAACATCTCTTAGTGGATGTTTTTTATTTTATCCTTGGTTTTTAAGGAATTTTATGACCGCACCTTGTCTGATTTTCGTCATTGTCATTAGGTTCGTGGTGCATTTAAAATTACTTGGAAACTAATTACATGAATGTTATTTTACACACCC
The DNA here is from genome assembly GCA_947459985.1 of Diloba caeruleocephala. Classification (NCBI taxonomy): domain Eukaryota; kingdom Metazoa; phylum Arthropoda; class Insecta; order Lepidoptera; family Noctuidae; genus Diloba; species Diloba caeruleocephala. The sequence continues at coordinate 6,911,236 of OX381617.1, read as the reverse complement.
TCAGATAATGTCGTTATGTAAATAAATTATTTTGTAAAATTACACGCATCATTATACAATCAGCACGATACCAAGAATACATTGAATGCCCATTGCATGTTCTGTGGAGCAAAGCAACTCTTTGTTCCCATTTTTATAAAATGAAAGAAGAATCCGAAACAACAACTGTGTTTTATAAAATTTAAGAAAAATACGAAATAAATAAATTAGGAAAAAACTACAATAAATTGAGATTTGCGAAAAGCACTGTAATATAGATCTTCAAAAAAACTTTAAATAAGTCATATATCATATATATATATAACATTATCTATGTTTCTGGTGACTGGTAGTAGAGTAGTTCTGTATGCAAGTTGTGGACATAAATTATAGTTAGTCCAAACAAACAAAACAAAATAACAATCTTACCGCTATCTGAAATTCACACAGATTGTGGTAATAAAACTGGCTTCATCAATATAACGCTTGATTGTTTCCGATTGCGAGTAGGGCTGGCGTGCACTGAAATGATAAATAAAGAAGTTATTGTACGTATAATCTGTATGTCATCATCGTTTCAGCCAAAAGATGTCCACTACAGAACAAAAGAGTTAACCTCATAGAATAACACAAATGTGTCATCATTTTGGGTGAAATATGCCAATACTTACCACGCTTGGCAGGCGGGTTGGTGAGCGCAGTATGGCTACTGTCCTACAGAAGGGACGCTACTGCCCGTCCCTTTGGTTTAAAATTCCTTAGTCGTCTTTTACGAGTGGTGTTATACTCAATCCAGACACCACACGGACAATCTGTATGTAATCAATTAGTAATTATATGCGAATTAAAATAGTACAACAAGAAAAATCGTCAACTGTAGAAGAACATTGTAGATAAATTATGCTGATGTACATCACCCATAAAGGATCTTACATTGTCTTTTTATACTAAGAATGTTTTGCTGAAAGTAGTCCCTGGATGCCATTTCTCTCGAGTAAAATGTCTGGTTTAGCAAAAAACTCCGGGTATTATTATACCTACTGATCCCCCGCCGCCTTACAACATACAGTTTTTAGGTAAATCAATACAGTATATCGTTTAAATGTCCTAAAGTATGTAACATATAATAATAAAATATGTCATAATAGTATGTATTTCAAGAGAGATGACCCTAATTGTCTCCGTGTTTGATTGCAACTCGCGTCGCCATGTTTGTACCACGTGATCGTTGAAGGCGAAATTTGATTAGACAATGCGAAGGCTACCTAAGTTTGTTTGTTTGTTTACCATAATTGTTGTGCAAATATCATTCTCAGCTGCAATCATGTTCCATGACTATGTTAGAGATGGACGTAAGTAGAAATTTAACCGTAACAAATTTTCGTTGATAGTGCAAAAAATGGCGACAAGGTATATCGAGTACAATCGGAATAAAATGTATAGCGACTACATTTGCCGCAAATGCCTCTCGCGCAACGGAGTACCTAAACAGTCAATTTTGTATTGAATCCTTAAATATGCCAGTAACGAATAGAAAACCTTTAAAATATATATTTCAATGTTTTCAAACGATTATAAATAATATCAATAATTTGCACATTCGTTCAACGGAGTATTTTAAATATCTTTTCTTTTCGTAGATTGCCCATACATCAAACTTTCTTTGTATTGAAATAACACATTGACTGATATTATAATTATATTGAATATTAGTTTATTACACCATAATTATAGGTATATATGTCAAAGGAAAGTCAGAAGGAAAAGGACAAGAATTTTATTGTGTGTGTGTGAAACCTACATATTCGCGGCAGCCGCACCTTAACCTTTTCTGACTGTGGCTTTCGATAATTTGGACATTCGACAATAGTTTGTGTGGTGTCCGGATTAATAATATAGCACCGCTCTATCTCCTCCCGTTGATGTCGTAACAGACGACTTAGGGATTTTAGAAAACCAGAGGGATGGGCAGCAGTGTCTCTTTTGTGGAACAGTAGCCATACTGCGCTCACCAACCCACCTGCCAAGCGTGGAAAAATACAACTGGAAATCCATGAAGGAATCCTTTGTTCAGCAGTGGACGTCCTTTGGCTGATAGGATGTACATTCAAGTATTTCATTTCATTCAATAGTTGTTATCGATATTCTATGATTTGGAATCCGATACGGCGTAGGGCACCGATTTATTTTGTGCTTATTATTCTACTTTTCAGGCCCCATAGACGGTCCGTTCCCCTCCAGTCTAAAGAACATACCATACAGATGCTACCAAGTGCCTCTTAAAGGGCCATGTACCCGCATGCAACTAGTATGGTTCTTCGATGTAGTGAGACGAAAATGTATAAGGATGTTCTACTCAGGTTGTGGAGGCAACGAAAACAGATTTGTATCTCGGCAAGAGTGCGTGGCTATTTGTGATAAGAGTCGACGGATATAGCAAACCATGTTCTAATAAAAATCTCATGGTTAATTTGGTAGCGTGCCGTAGTTTTTTTTTTTTGTATTATATCTTTAGTTTTGCAGATTTGGTACCTTCGTAGTATTTACTGACGTAATTTTGTTATAATACTAACATAATTAGACATCGATAAGGCGCGGTACGTATTTAAAATTCATGTCAACATAAAAAATTACGATTCGATTTTACGGCACGGCTTTTTATATTGTTATGTGAAAAGCACTAACTTCAGAATATATATTTTATGACCTAATATTTATGGTAACCTAATAATGTAAGTATACTTTATGATTTTCTGACTCGAATACTGTTGAGTTTTATCGACGTTATAATAAATGTGTGCCGATGAGATAGTCTTTTCTTTCCGTTAGGCAGGTTATAAAAATAATCATGTCGATGACAGTTTAATTTTAAAGTCAAATTTGATTGCATCGTTTAATATGTGAGCGTATGCGCGGGCAGTTTTACTTCTGTCACGTTTACTGACATGCACGGCTGTAATTTTTCGATTGCGTAGGGAGTCACGTGGATGATTATAATGACGGCTTCTTGGTACTACATACGGTCGGGTCTAAGTTCTTCATGACCCGTCGTATACAAAGAATCAAAACTCTAACCCTACTCTTAAGCTCATGGAGGAAAGGAGTGCAATGATTCCTCTGATTGAATCTGACTGATGATGCCTCTGTTTACCGGCAATACAATAGGTAGATTTCAATGTCCTTGAAATGGGACGTACGCTGATTAAATACCAGTCGTATCAGAGGCGATAGAGCAAAACAGGGGCTCCAAAGTGTTGTACAGATCAACGCGGCAACTCGTTATAAATCTGGCAAATAACCAAAGAGCTAGATTGACCCGACACCATACCGAAGACATTCCGGACTCAGCCTGTGGCGGCTTAGTATGGCTCTCAAACAACTCGAACGAACGAATACATCAAATCACCAGGTGAAGACGGAGTTACAACCGAACTTCTGTAGGCGGGTGGAAAACTGATCCTTAAGGCCATTCAAAGTTTACTCGATTCCGTCATACATGAGAAAAACACCACAGGCATAGAACAGAAGTATGGTGGTGCTCTTCTTCTAAACAAGGTGATAAGGCCATGCTGAAGAGTTGTAGACCATCCAGGAGGCCATGTTTACAAGTTGTTACGAATCGTCTCGTATGCAGGTTTGACGATTTTCAGCTTGAACATGCTAGTTTTCGAAAAGGCTTCGGTACCGTACACCACAGTACGTACGCTAAGTCAGGTTATACAGAAAATTTAAGAGTATAACCTGCATCTTTGCTTGGCATTTGTAGACTAAGAGAAAGCCTTCGATTTGATCGCGATGTGGACATGCTTTCTCTCCAGCGGCGCCAAATTGACTACACTGTATTGGAATGCCGCATTCGAAGTGTTTGTACGAAATTAAGAAAATTATTCCTTAAATCCGAAATTTAATGTAACGCTTGAGATAGGCATCTAATTTTAATCAATTTACTAAGTTTATTGTAGTCCACAGCTGTGTGTGTGGGATACATAGGATATAGATCCTTGTGTCCAATGTACCCCAAATGTAACTTAGAAGTGACCTAATAAAATGTTTACAATCCAATAAAAAAAGTCCCAAGTAATTATAGAAATGGTCGTTTTTTTGCATCTCGTTTTAATGTGGTGGTGGTCATTGATTTTCTATGCTTGTATTTTAAAAGTAATTAGAGTATTACAGATAAAAAAAGTTTCATTTTTCACAAACTAATTTTACAAATTAATAGAACATAACAGAAAAAAGCGCAGCCTTAGTACTTGTACTAATGAAAAACAGTGTATCACAGACGTAACTTCCATTTACTAATAACAGTAAACAGTGTCGAATGAGTGTTCAAGAAAAAATATTGCTTGATTTACATTACTTCATCTGGTCTATTACTCGTACAACTTTTCTTTTTATTTATTTATTTGTGGAGTGTGAGAGTGCGTAAGTGTTATGGTGTTTTGTTTGTGTCCGTGTGTTAATTTGAACTTCGTTAACCAAGTGATGGTTCCAGTAAATTTTCAGTCTCCTGATACCTAATTTAACGTTTGTATCCAGCTCTGTAACATTTTTTGCATTTGATTTTAGTTAGGGTATCAAAATATGTTATTTTGTTGATACGATTATATAGACTGGAACTACTTTACATGAAAACTTCTACTAGTTAGAGTTGTTCTGTGGCTCCATTTCACACACTCCTTGTGTTGTTTCCTGTCCTTTCTGCGCTTTCCTTTGTGTCTATAGGGAATAGTTGCATGCTTGTGGAGGATGGTCTGGAGTACACCACCAAACTGTAAGTATAGTACATTCTTGTTGATTAAAATAATTGTAAAAGTGTGATAATTGTATCAAGAATGATCTATGATGAGTCGATCGATATTCGATATCGATATTTTCGTTTTAGGATATAATCCACTGGAAGGCGTTCAATTCTACGAGTAATGTGTGCCCGCTCATTGCCTCTTCAGTTCACTAATCCTTTCAGCTATGCTATTTTAAGTTTTTCTATGTCTTCTCTTCAAACGTAAGTTTTTTTCTTTTATTGTTCCGGTGGAAATACATCATGTACTTCCTCCACCCCGGGAAAAGGTGGAGGGGTACGCCGGACTCCTATCGGCTAAAACCGCTCCGGGAGTGGTCATCTTCGGCACCGAAGAGCTCCAGGAACTCAAATAATCTCCATCCAGAGCCACCCATTGGTGCCACGCTATTAGGCACATCTTGGAGGGAATTACTGTAAAGCGGTCACCCGCTCTAGCGGCAGAAGGCGACTGTGAAAAGGCTACCTCCCCAGGCATTTATGCTATCTATAGTTCTTCTACGTCTTCTCTTAAAACCTAAGTCTTCAAACCTGCGTGCGAGACGATTCGAGATGACCAGCTTATAAACATCGGTCTATAATACATCAACAGGAGGTTATCACCCTTTTTGAAACATAGCACGAGGTGGCCTAAAATATTACCTGGGAAATTATCTAACTGAAGTAAAATAGTTAAATGACATTTTTTATTTTATAACTACATTACCAAGCATTAGTGTGTTATATATGTGTCATATGTGTATGACTGACTTTGTAAATAAACGGAGAATAATTGGAAGATGACGCGGGCACAATTTGCTAATTTGTTATTGTAATGGCCAATCTAATCTGACAATGTAATTCTGACACGATAAATGCAAGATTACCCTTAACGTTTTTTCTTGGAGTAATTAGACTTCGGACGAGTTCGGGCTCCACCTATTATCTAACAGTTGAGTTTTGTTTCTGGACAATTATATTGATTTCTTGAGAAAAGAGGTACATCATTCAAGCTATCTTAAACCAACAGAAAGATGTAAACAAAGTCAATTTCAAAGTTTTTTGTTTTCAAATAAACCGATAATTGTTACTTATGAAACGTCAGAATCAAAGTTGCACGGTTCCAAATAGTTGATCTCGTGAAGAAGAGCCGGCAAGAAACACCATGGATACTCTTTAAAAAAAACCTCATTTTATATCACTCAGAATACTAACACTACGTACCTGGTCTTTACATACGATACCGTGTTGTATGTCAAGAAAAATAGTAAACTATTTCAAAAAGTTTTAGAGCAACGCTCTAGATTGATAAAACAAGAATTTAAAATTATGCCTAAAAACCTGAAAACCTCCTGGCTCCGAAGATATTAAATAAGCCACCAAATACCATTAAAGATTTAAATTTGACACAATTTAAAAGTAAACTAAGTAAATTTTTGGTTGGCATATGCTGGTAGGTATACCGTTGCCGAATTCCTTCTTGACAAAATCTAATGTGGCTGATTTTAGGTATTAATACTTGAAATGCAATTTAATTGTTTAATTCCTACCTATTGTTTCAGCATTGACAGTGTATTTGTTTTTGAAATTGTTTAGGCAGTATTGTTGAGTTACCATAATATAAGTATAAGACTTACTGTGTCACCAAAAATCACACTTATTAACACTACGTAATACTACGTAAATACATTTGTGACTTTGGCACGTCTCTTAAACATGACATACATCGGCTACTGAATAAAGAAGAAAAGCATTATGTTACAACAGCATCCTTGCTGTTTCATATTTGCTTCTCAAATCTTAATGTCATGTTCAAATTAAACATGTTCATTAGGTTCATGTTTATCCAGTATATGTATGTAGACATCCCTTTCTTCCTCCTCCCACGAAAGCGATCAAAACTTATCATACCAACAATTTCTAAGAACTTCCTTCTCGTGTACACGGAGTATTAAACTGGGAACACCAACTCCATGTTTGAGTAAATGTATGAACTGTAATGTACGTTCCCCGATCCCATCGGCTCCACAACTTTCCACTCAAGATTATCCTTGTTGCCATCAGTCTGTGAAGTCGAAAGTTACACGCAGTAAGTACATTCTGTTGCCAATAAGTTAGTAATGTTATGTTAAGAACAATATGTTTCAAATGTACACATCATGTAAATAGGATAAAGTTGGCGCTCGAGTATCTTTTTCAAAGCGATGTCGAACTATTTATGCCTTTATTTACCTGTTCGTTTAACAAAACTTTTGGTCTCCTTAACTAGTAGTACAAAGTACTAACGTTGTTCCGTAATTTGGTACATATTTATAAAATTACTATCTTATATATAAGTTTATAATTCTTCTGTACGTGTGTATGACACTAAAGACCTAAAAGGCTCGACCGATTCTGATGATTCAAACTTAAACTCAAATTTTTTACTTCATATAGGCCCTAATAGGCTCTTACGAAAAGTCAAGTTAAGTGCACGGTTTGGAAAAGTCGGTCCTATGGCGAAGAGCTGGCAAGAAACTCCATGGATATACTCTTTACAAAAAAGTTATGTTACAATTTTTGTTATTACATTGTAATAAGCTAGGTATGTACGAACAAAGTAGACTAATTAAATGTAAAATACACACAATAACAAAACAGACAATTGCCTCTAACACAATAGGAAACTGATAACAATTAATGTATAGCACTACTAAAGTCGACGAAGTTCACACATTTACAAAATGTAGAAGAAACATTTTTATGTGTATACTAGCTTTTACCCGCGGCTTCGCTCGCATTGTTTTTATCTTTCGTTTTTTTTAAATAAAAAGTATCCTATGTTACTTCTAATGCGTCCAAGTTACAAAGTTCCATGATGATCGGTTAAGTAGTTTTCGCGTGAAAGCGTAACAAACAAACTTACATTCACATTTATAATATTGGTATGATTTGAGTGGGTCCCTGGATAGTTTAGATTCGCAATTGGACCCGGTAGGTGGCGCTGCTATTGGGTTTGTATGTACCTGCCTGCGCGAAGCTGGGGCGGTCAGCTAGTAATATTATATAATTTATTCTTACTAAACAACCTACCTAACTCCTTACAGTACCTAGCAGATCCCTAGGACATAAAGTAAGCTGCTAACCGTACAAATCGGAGCTTCACTAAGCTCACTTCTCAGCTTTGGAAATTTGTATTCTAATCGAGATTTATAAATAACAAAATACCACGTCCTTTTCATGAGAAATATTCTTACCACATCAACGATACCTATCGCGTCCATAAGACTAATTGCCTTGTCTTGCATCAAGTAAATAATCCTCTCAAACGACCCCACCCACGACCACAAGCTGCCAGCAATGTCAACACAAAAGTAATTTGATTCGTTCTGCGCGCTGCCCGCGAGTGGTACATGCAGCATCGTAAACATTATCTCAGAGACGTTCATAAATAATTTTGCGTCTGGATTTTAAGCGTGTGTTAAAGGGACTAGTTTGTGATGCAAAGATGAAATTAGGATATAAATTACTTGAACTTACGACTGCGGCTACGTTCACAGTCAGTCGTAAAGTTCACTACTGCAGGTGCTTCATCGAGTAAGCGGGAAATTGGCTGTTTTCCATGATGAAGACCTAAAAATATTACCAACGCAACGCTTCGTTTGTTAGCTGCAGTTAGCTTAGATTGATTCAATTTGCTTTGCTGTGTGGTGACGGCTCAGAATACCACCACCCCATATCCTCCCGTGGGTGTCGTAAAAGTCGACTAAGGGATTAGACGGAGGATGGGCAGCAGCGTCCTTCGAGTACATTAACAACTCAACTGCGATCGCCAACCCGTCTGCCAAGCGAGGCGATTATGGCAAAACTTATCAATGAGACCACAACACACCCGTATCGGTCGTTGTGATGATCTTTGGGGGAGGCCTGTGTCCAGCAGTGGACTTCATTCGGCCGAAATGATGATGAACGATGATTCAATCTGCTCACTGTTAGCGGCTAGCAGTATAAATACTTACAATGAAAGATATGATATATCCATATAAATCCGAGTGGTGTCCGGATTAAGAATATAGCACCACTCCATCTCCTCCCGTGGATGTCGTAAAAGGCGACTAAGGGAATCTAAACCAGAGGGATGGGCAGCAGCGTCCCTTCTGTGAAACGGTAGCCATACTGCGTTCACCAACCCGCCTGCCAAGCGTGGTGAGTATTGGCAAATACCCCCCGAAATGATGACACAGTTGTGAAAATCTATTGGGGAGGCCTTTGTTCAGCAGTGGACGTATAAATGGCCGATATGATATATGATGATCCATATAAATTATCCTGAATGCTGATTTAATTTCCGGTAAGCTTTTTTAGAGGTGAGTCGGCCGTACTTTCAATGTAAGAGTTTCTTTTTTCTCTATATATCAATTTATTTTTTAACACTAACAGCAGGTCACGGTCAAGGGCCTGATTTACCTTGTATAGATTAAGAAGCAGAAACAGCTTCATAGTCTCCAGCTATCGCTCAGTCGTTCTGCCTGATGGGTGCAAATGTAAGTTGCAAGCTTGGATACTAATATTACACTATCGCGTTTCTTTATTGGTGGAAAACTTTTTTATGATATCAGTTCAGTGCTCTTATTGGAGTGTTGAAAGTGACGAAATCGGCACCCGGTATAGGTTACTTGAAGGCGCTGAGTTATAAAGTTGATGTTATGAATGTCAGTAATTGGAATAATTATTTGTTGCTGGTTGCTAGTATTCCATGTGGTGTCCGGATTAAGAATATAGCACGACTCCATCTTCTGTGGATGTCGTAAGCGGTTGTTAAGGGACTCTAAACCGGAAGGATGGGCAGCAGATCCTTTTGTGGAACAGTAGCCATACTGCGTTTACCAACCCACCTGTCAAAAGTAGTGAATACTTGGCAGTATTCACTTCAATTACTCCGATTTTTTCTTTTATTCTTTAGTGGCTGATATGTTATGATGAAGCTATTTTTTTGTTTGGTAAATACAAGAGACTACTTCGGACTTAACTCAAGAACTCGCGCGCTGAAATAATTTGTTAAAACTATAGAAATTAACGACGAGATTCAAGATGTGCAAAACTTAATTATAACTCAGTATGCAAGTGTCTTCGTGATGTTCAGCATATATATCTAAGAGAGAACTAATTAATGAACATGTAAGTCCGCTTGGTGTGAGCAAATTCTGGCTATTTGTGTTTAAAAACCCGTGCTCTAGATTTCTGGGTGCTGAGCGGGTTTCTAAAGAATAAGGTACATCTGAATCGATTTTGCTTGAAGGCGTATATTGTGTGGAACAAACATTGAAGGCATTAGGTTAATACATTTTCAAACACCTAATGTTATAGTATACTTAGTGAATATGTAATATAGCACATCATCAAAAAAGATTTACGGATTTATTTCAAATCGGTCAATTCATCAAGCTATGACACTGCGATGAATCAATTGCAATTTCGCGCCCAGGATGAATTTAATGAAAACCCAGTTAAGAGAATCATGATACTTAGTTGAGAGAAAACAAATGCATCGGAGGAATGTCAGCTAATTGTAGAAATGAAATAAACTATAATAAATAATAGTTTAAAAAAACTAAAAAAACACGCTAGGTTGTGCTGAACTGAGTGCCCGAAAGAGCAAGTCTGGAACGGCACGAATGCGTAGTTCGCGCACTAGCTCTGTCTCTCTTACTCGCATGCAAAGGATGCGGAAAGAAATTAATTAATCCTGGCGAATCTAATTAGGATAATCGGATATTTTGATCGGATTATTGCATTGTCATCGACCTTTGACAAGTGTGCAAAGTTTGAATCAAATCTGATCGTTCAAAGTAGGGCAAAATCGAGCTCAAAGGAGTCGGTTACAAACAAACATACATACAGGTGAAGCTAATAAAAGCGTGTTAAAAACAAAACGTAAGTTACGAACTACGTACAACATGTTAGGTCCAACAACCACGAGAGCCGAATGCACATTGTGTAGTTTTACCGTTACACGGCATTCGTATAGTTCGTATAACCTGCCATGTTTTACTCAGTAAGTAATTATATTGCATTTAATTATGCCCGGGTAATATTGTAAATCACTTGCGCAGAGTATATGAAGTTTAATAAAACATTTATCGTTAACGAAGTTACCCGCGCCCCGCGGCAGACACTGCACGTCGTACATGTACGCTGTATATTGATTATTAATTTATAAAGATTGCTTCTCCTACGAATTAGTAAAATTCATTCAATTGCATATTCATGTAGCACACTCACATTTATAGTGACATGACACTAAAAATGATTGTGATTTCTGTTACTAGATCATGGGAATAAACTATAGAATCATTAAAGTTGTGACGAAGTCATCCTTCATCTTCATTTCAATCAACCTCATTCATGACTTCATACCTTTTATCTCCATCACTGTCAACTTCATGATTCATTCTTTATTCAAATCAAAATTCGAATTTAGTATTGTGGTGTTCGATCATATTTTGATCATTATTATTACACATTCGATTCCGAACGCTAGTGGTTGGACACACAGCTGTCGCTCTAACAAATAGTCTCCTGCAATATTACAATTATTTATTTTTAATTAGCTTAAATTGTGATAGTAAGCTATATTTTAAAATAAATATAATCATCAGCATGAAGTGTTTTTTTTTTTTTTTTTTTTTTTTTTTGTTGGGCTTCTCGCATACATTGAAATGTGGTTGCTTAACCGGTCATTTGCTGGCGAAGCCAAAAGAGGCCTCCAGCCAGGCTTAAATTAAATATTAAAAACTAAGCAACTTTCGCTAAGGGCGCCCCCTGCGGGACACGGACCTCGGCTTAGGGCGTTGCTGGGGATATCAAGCTATTGTTTTGGGGACAGCTGGATCGGTATTATTTAAATTGTATTAGGGGACATTTAAAGCTACAGGCTCGGCACGGGCCGGCGCGAGCAAGAGACGGGAGGGAGAAGTGCTAACTTGAACGGGAAGGTGACGCGGCGATAGGCCTACAACAACGCTTACAACTTATATAATAAGCCATTGTGCCAGACTTTGTCAAATGCTTTCGCAACATCGAAAAAGAGGACTCCCGTCATCATGCCGCGTGAGAATCCGAACGTGATGTGTTCAACTAGTCGGTGGACTTGTTGTACACACGAGTGTTTGGTTCTAAAACCAAACTGTTCGTCGGGAATGAGTTTCTTGGAATCGGCAAAATCCTTTAGTCGGGAATAGATAATCCGCTCATAAATCTTCGCAAGAGAATTGAGAAGGCTTATGGGGCGATAGCTGGAAGGCTCGCACTTGGGCTTACCGGGTTTGGGAATACCGATAACGGTGGCCTGTTTCCACGTATGCGGAAAGAGGTTATTGTTTAATGCCGCATTGAAGATGACGGTCATTAAGGCGATAAGACGTTCGGGGAAGAGTTTAATCACCTTGTTGGTGATACCGTCAGAGCCGGGGGCTTTGCGAGGGTGAATCTTTTTCACGAGATTTCTGACCTCGTCTGCCGTGACCGGAGGGAGGGGGTCGTCAGGGTCCTCGGCAGGCGGAATAGCTGCTCTACGTTCGACTTCAGCGTCAACCTTTTTGAGGTGAGCTTGGTCTACAGGTAGAGTGCTTGGGGAACATTGCGCTTCTAGACTGTCAGCTAGGCATTCGGATTTTTCGTCGTCATCAAAGGCCGGCCTTTGGTTGGGACGGTTGAGGGGGGGGACAGCATTGGATGTTTCGGATTTGAGTTTCCGTTGCAGATGCCAGAACGCAAGGTGGGTTGGCTCTAAGTCGCCCAACATCTTATCCCAGTTAGCCTCTCGGCACTCCTTAATACGTTCCTTGACAGCACGCTGTAGGTGGCGCATAAAGAGGCGATTGGGTTCGCTGGGAAAAGATGAGTACGCTCTAAGGGCTGCGTTCTTCTCCGTCATCAGTGCACGTACATCGTCAGGGAGTTTCATGCGATGGTCTTCCATCGCAGGAACTCGCCGTGAACACTCGTCCACGACGGACTGTACATGCCCGGTGAGGGAGTCGATCGCGCCTAGCGTGTCTGCGACTGACGTTATGCATTCGGGAATTCTATCTAACTGAGCGGACGAGGGGTCGTTGAGGCGTTGCCTAACTTTCCTCCAGTCCGTCGTCACAATGGTCTGAGGGGGTAGCCCTGTGTCCGTGGGGCCAAAGCGGGAGGTGAGGTGAAGGATCACAGGACGGTGATCGGAGTCTAGCTCTTGTAGTACTTCAATGGAATGCAACTTGAGGTTGACATTCATTAGAAGTGCTATGTCGAGTATATCCGGGCGATGATTAACATTGCTGGGGTAGTGAGTGGGATACATCGGGGCGATGATGTCAAAATTGAGGAGGGTACTGAGGGAGTATAATTTACTTCCTCTGTGGTTGTGGGTGAGACAGTTCCAAGACTCATGTTTGGCATTAAGATCTCCCGCCACTATGACGGAGTCGCCTAGATCGAAGAGTGCTTCGAGATCCGATTGGATTGGATCGTCTTGGGCATTGGGGGATTGGTAAGCCGACACTATAGTGATCGGTTGATGACCTGTCATGCCTATTCTGCACACAGATGCCTCTAGATTGGAAAGGGACGGGGTATCTAGGGGCATGCAATAAAGGGATCTCTTATAGTAAGCATGAAGTGTTGAAGTTGTGACAATATATATACTACGTTTCATTGAATCACAATAACTGAACTCCGTTACTTGCTGCCGTCGACAGAGCCTCCTAGTTGAGCTAACAGGGAAGGAAACACGGAGGGAGTCACTCCGCGACAAAGTTATATGTCGGTATTTCATTTTAACCCGTCTAGTGTCGATAATTTTTCTTTCCAAGGTCAGCCTCGTCAAACATCAGTGATGTCAATAAGAATTTAAAGAAATTATTTTGCGGGGTTAAACTACTAATAAGGCTGGTGTACCTTTTTTATTGATGCCCAGTGGAAATTCTTCATGAACTTCCTTCGCCCCGGGGAAGGGGTATTACCTCCTACCGGCTAAAACCACTAGAGCGGTCATCTTCGGCACCTAAAGGAGGCTCCAGGTCCTCGTATGATCACACTAGAGCCGCCCACTGATGCCATGCCTATAGGCACATCTCGGAGACGGTGAATGCAAAGCGGTCACCCCCCCGGGGGGATTGTAAAGGATCCCCCAAAGCGTCCCACGGCAAGGCTGATGTACCTACATCTTGAATTCAGAACTCTGGATAAATTCCAACGAAAAGTTATTTTGTTAAACTAACAGCTATAGAATATGCATTTCTGTTTATGGGTTGTGTATCAATCGCCCACACAATTTCATGTTTGTTTTTTTCATGAACCCGGCTAACAGCCTAAAATGAATTCGGAGCCGAAAAGTGGCGGGTCTGTAAATAAATATAATCAGTTGTTAAGTCACACAGATAACCCTGTAAATACACACGGCATTCAGTTCCGTGGCACTCAATTTATTTCCGAGGCAAATTCCTCAGAATCACTACCATTTAATAGACACCTCCGGTACAGAATGTTACACTCTCGCGCTCAGAGATTTATTAGTACACAATTTCCTGCTCACACTTCGGAAGTGCACGAGGATGTTCAAATATTGGAATCCAATAGAATCGAATCTGTCCGCACCATACTACGACAGATTCCGTTTATTGTTGATATAAATTTCACTTAAACGTAACTGGTGGTAGATTTATCGCGGGGCAATTTTTTGTCCGTCTCTTGAGAATTTTATATCCGAAGTGTTTGTCTGAACTATCACATTCATTCTGTTTCAAAACGCAATAAACTCCCAAGCAACACGTTAGTCTGTCTACATGTACTTATTTTAAATGCTTCCCATTTATAAAAAAAAATAACAAATGGGATGATTACTAGTAGTTTTCATCATCTGGTTCCATTCTCCGAACTAATTTACATTTTAGCTGAAAGACGTCTTAGTTGCACATATGCCTCCCCAAAGAACGAACAATGAACGGTCTGAGTTTGTGTCGTGTGTTCATTGCGGGGTTTGACCATAATTAACACACTTGGCAGGTGGGTCGGCGATCGCAGTTGAGTTGTAAATGTACTCAAAGGACGGTGCTGCCCATCCTTCGGCTGAAACCACACGGTTCTGGACTTACTCGTATATCAGCAAGATATTTATGTGTAATATTTTTAGAAATGACCAAAACCAAAGAGCACTGAACTAAGAACAGTATTTATCTTTATATACAAATAATCATTAACACTTTGCAGGGTTCGTGCGACACGTCAGAAATAATAAAAATCTATAATATATGCGATGTAATACGTTTAAGTGATTTATTATAATGAGTAATAATCGCGAAAACCTAAGACATTACCATACAAATACTTCCCATTTTCACTAGTAACGACCACATTTCCTATCATATCGTATGATCGGGAATGCGGTCCTCAGTAATGTGATTTTTTATTAAGTAATAATGCTTAACCAGTCAAACATTAAACAAGGTATTATTGTTTTATGGCACTTAACTTAGATGTGCTGCGTATTCTTCTAATAAACTTTATTTAATACTTTAGTATCCCCTGGTACATTATATATACTAAAGGCCTATGAGTATCTGCCTCCAATACTACGGGCATATCGCCTGAAAGATATCCGACAACTTGGAGAAACTTATAGTCACCGGGAAAATGGAAGGAAAGAGACCCAGGTGACGTAACCCATTACAATGGTCTGACGAAGTGAAGAAATAACTAGACACCAAGATCTCTGATGCAATACAACAGGCTAAATGTCGTTAAAAATGGAGAGAGATTGTCAAAAAGTGTAGTGGGGCACATCACGACGCTCAGCAGTGAGCAGACGACTGATGGAGGAGTCCCTTGTATCAGTCATGTATAAATGCTATGATATTTGACTTTAAATCTAACAATGCACCGAGCCCTAAACTACTGCCGATGTTAAAATAATATTGCAGTACAAAGCCCGCTTATAGAATTAGCGTCATTTCTCGCTCGATACTCTTAAAAGACAACACCGTCCCTCAGCGCATTAAAATTTTATCACGTGGAACTTTGTAAATTAATCCATACACGTCTAAAATATAGGAGCATTCCCGTCCCGCGATTTAGCTGGTACTTTAATGAATCCGCGAGAGGACGCTGACTCCGCCGTGACTCTGTGACCCAATTCTGTGCTCATTAACGTGTGGCCACGTTGCACCGGACACCACAATGCAATGGTTTACTTATTCAGTGCACGGAGGTTTTTCGATGCAAAGCAAAGCGAAACATTTCACGAAAGTGGCCGCAGTCACGAATTATTCACATCGGATTTGCTGGAACGGCTTTTGGGATGTTGAACGTTTTTTCTGGATACATACGTATATAAATAGTCATGTCTTAGGTTCTCGCCATTGTTACTCAATATAATAAAATATCCTTGACCACTGCGACTACGAATACAGAGTAGTGTTCATAGTTCGACGAAAAAAAAAAAGCCAGAATATACGCTATTTAATCCGTTAAAAAGTCTAAATGTAAAACATATTTATGACGAATTTATATAATAAAATATTATCTGTACAAATTCACTTCAGACAAACCGACTCAAACAGAGACTGAGTCTAGTACTAAGTCCCAGATAAACTGTGATTAATCTGCGTGCTAAGACTAGGATTACTTAGTGATTTCGTAGTCTGGAGACAAACATCAAAGCCACAAGCCACGGAGTCATTAATGTTACTCTCCAGACTTCGAAAACACATCGGTGGTCTACGACCTTGACAAAAATATAACGAAATTAAAGCTAATGTCTATTATAAGCACTACATAAATACCGACTGTTGTCTGGCAGAATCAGTCTGTCAAATGATCTGCTGATGGTTGCGTTTTATATCGCGTCGTTGAGTTCCCTACAATATAGCTGAGCTAAGCGACGCTGATGCATGCGTTTTTTTTTTTTAACGTTTCCCCACTTCCCCCCGATTTCTCCTGTGTCGTGGGTGCGTTTACAGACATGAATTCCACATACAATACACCCAGACACGGAGCGCAGCAGCCGACTGTAGCAGCCACTGCACCAACCGTGCCGTCTAGTCTAAAGCAGCAGTGTTTTTCAGCTTGTGGGTCGCGGTCCCTAGGGGCGTCGAAACGACTTGCTCGGGGGGTCGCGGTCGCAAGCAAGATAAAAGAAAAATTCACAGTGCACTTGATTTTAGGTTTAGATTGGGGGGCTTTGCCATAATGGCCACGCTTGGCAGGCGGGTTGGCGTCACATTTGAGTTGTTAATGTATTCGAAGGACGCTGCTGCCTATCCTCCGGCTAATCCCTTAGTTGCCTTTTACGACACCCACGGGATGAGATGGGTTGGTGCTATTCGTAGCCGGCAAAGAATGGACTAGTTACATATTCCAAAAGTTAGGCATAGGGAAAATTTGGATAACTTGTTCTTTTGTTTATTTTTCTTAGAGACGGAAATCTGCGTCTGTGAAAAATTATCCCAAATTTCTTTTCATAAATTCTCGGTACTTTATATATGTCAGTTATTTAGTTCTCCTACTACGCCCACGATATTTTGTCATTAAAATCACTGACATACTTTTATTATGATCCTGGGGTGATCGCCAGTTTTTTTTTCTTGTATAGGGATCGAAAATTACTCACTATTATGAAGGATCTAAAGCTTAGAACTAAGAGTAATTTTCATTCTTGGCGTAACATAAGTGTCATTAAATGCTTAATTGAGATAAATATTTTGTTTTATTATAGGTCACTTTTTATCTCGCCACGGCCCGGCTAATACATAATCGCAAAGCCTATGTTCTGCGTAGGGGTATCTAGAGATATGCGCCCGCAGTTCGCAGGTAACGGTAGTTAAGTCACTTTTGTCCGTGGGAAAATCCTCATGTACTTCCTCCGCCCTGAGTGAGGCAGAGCGGTGTTGCCGACGAGCTCTTACCGGCTGAATCTACCACGGTGTTCATTCGACCTACCTTACGTTGGGGTGAGGAAGTCGCTGGCACATTCATCGCCTCTCTAGTAGAGGGAATAAAAAAAATCACCTGCACAAACCTCGACTCTGTACTAAGAAATTTTATTTTTGTAATAATAGAGTTCTATATAAAAGGTTCCACCGGGGCGGCACTACAGTTCTACCTATTTCACCCGCCTTAACAACTATATGTGAACAAAGTTGTGTTCTGGGTAAAGGGTAGGAATAGCCAGTGAATATAATTTTAGTTCTTAATCAGTCATATACAATATGTATCTTAAACCCTATCCGACCCAAAAGGAGCTTTTGATAAAGCGTGGATCACCACTATAACATAAAGCCTATTATGAATTTTGAAAATATTCAAAGTTGTACTACTTACTACAAGTAGCGCAAATACACTTATTTCGTGTAACGTGGCTTAAATTCAAGCAGCTTGCACCGGCCACAGCAAAACGATGGTCAAGTGGAGTAATCGTGTATAGTGAAGTCGTGCTAGGATTGAAATATAGAACCGTTCTTTTAAGTCTACTGTTTTGTAGTCTAGATTTCAGAAAATAATTACAAAACCACCATCATGGATCGGATAGGCTTTTTGGTACATATTGTATAAACAAAATAAAAATAGGACATACACGAAAATAATATCCCAATACAAACGCGGCAAGTTGGTCAGTAACTTGTAGGTATATTACTATGTAGGTAGATTAAATATTGGTTCAACACATATTCCTACAGGTACAATGCCGAGGAACAGATTGGACATATTTCCATTCAGGCCATGTCAGACAGAAGGGACGTTACTGCCCATCCCTTTGGTTTAAAGTCCCTTAGTCGCCTTTTACGACATCCACGGGAGGAGTTGTGAGCGGTGCTATATTCTTAATCCGGACGCAATATGGAATACAGAATGCCTTGCCATAGTCAGAGCAATATCCAAACGTCTCTTATTTAAAAAAAACTTTGTTTGCATGTTATCGGAGGTATTCAATTCTTCAACTATTATTATCTACTAAAAACACAAATGGCTGAATTTTGGACACTGCGTTGAACGTGTTAAGTAAATATTTTCACCCCTGAAAGTTACCCCCCCCTAACTAATCAAAAGCACGGTCACTGGTTGCCAACACTTAAACTTTTTACAAAACAACAGTTTCATACCCTTTCCATCTGGGCTTTTGCAACTTAGTTGGTATTAAAAACAGCTCATTATTCCCTTAAATTATTTGCTTTACTGAGATAAGCTCAATAATGGTTTTTGTTATACGTGCTTAGCTAGTGTGTAATGTTATGTAGGTATATCCTATATTTAGTAAATGTGTGTCATTAATAGCGACTCCCAAACTCTCGACTCGCCGGTTGCAATCTGTCGTCAGGTCCAATATCAGAGGTTTTGGTCTTCGTCTCAGCCGAAATACCTCCACTGCTGAACATAAGGTTAGGCCCCCAAAGATCCCCCCTCCCTGCCGTCAGTTCACGGTGGGGAGCCTCGGGGATCACGAGCGCGCAGATTGGGGAGTCAGCGTGCTCATACCAAGTGACCCCCGGGAAGACGGTGGCGCGCACGTGGTCACGTGCCGCCGTGTGCACAGCACAGCGCACAGCGAGACTTGGGGGATCTTTTACAAACCTCCCCAAGATGTGCCTGGGGGCGGCCTTTTTACAGCCGCCTGCCCTCCGCTAGAAGGGGTGACCGCTTTACAGTCATCTCCTCCGTGATGTGCCTAAAGGCGTGGCACCAATGAGCGGCTCTAGTGTGATCTTACGAGGACCTGGAACCCCCCTTCGGTGCTGAAGAAGATGACCGCTCCAGTGCTTTTAGCCAGTAGGAGTCCGGCATACCCCTTCACCCCCGGGGCGAATGAAGTTCCATAGAATTTTCATTGGACACCAATAAAAAAAAAAAAAAAAAAGGCCCCTTAAGATCGCCACAACGATCGTCCTGCACTTCTCGCATCAAGCGGATTCCCGCAACCTTTACCAGGTCGTCTGTCCATCTCGTGATGGGGTCTGCCCCTTTATTTATTCTACGAGCAATGTGTCTTAACATTTTATTTTGTCATTTATTTCGTAACTTTGAAGATTTTTGATATGTAATCATTAGAAATATATATAGGTACCGTTTTTATTAGATGTCTCGTCCAAGTGCCATCAGCCTTTTGGTCCATTAATATAGAGCGAGGGGTCATTGCTATTAGATTTAAAATTATAATTTACGCAGGCAAAGGAAGCTACGCATAACACAGACAATATTATTAGAATATCTAACTTAACCACTTAACAAATAAGTCTTATCATAAGTTACAAAGAACTAAAACAAAAGTCGACAACACATCAACTACTCGTAGTTTGGACACGTTAGCGTAATCTCCTCGAAAGGAACTGGTACACCACTAATCCTAAAATATATTGCATCGCTCTAATACTCATACGTTTAGTGTCTGTATTTGCGGAAATATACTAAGTGAAGAGGTCTGATATATGAGAGGAAAACTTTCTAGCCAATATGGTTTTACGTAAAGGCGTTTCTTATACAGCATTTTGTATATATATATATGTATGGTACAGATGTAAATGCTGTATTCTATTTGTAATATTTGTTTCACCAGCTTAAGAAGAAAACATTTTTTTTCACCAACAGCTTAGTGTGCAGTCAGGCGATTGTTTTATCTTTTTCATAGAACCTGACATGCTGATGTAAAAAATTCAACTAAAAATAATTGTAAATTACGGAACCAAATGTACTTTTCATTAGATTTTACTCAGGTATCGTTTTCATGCTGCTGCTTAAGTCGTTTATATATTACATTTTAAACGATTTATATGAAGATTTCACAAATATTGTTACTTTATCTGTATCATCGTTTTACATTTTATCGATGGACTTTAGTGCGATAAAATAATTTAATAGAATAGAATCATTTATTCGGTAAATAAGTCCTAACTTCTACATGTCATGTTCTACGAGCAATGTGCCCCGCCCATTGCCACTACAGTTTAATAATCCTTTCAGCTATGTCGACAACTTTAGTTCTTCTACGGATCTCCTCATTTCTGATTCGATCTCGTAGCGAAATAACACGCATAGCTCGCTGAGTGACCTAGAGCTTTCTTATGAAGCCCATCGTGAGTGACCACGTCTCTGTTCCATAAGTCATTACTGGTAACACACACTGGTTAAAGACTTTCGTCTTGAGGCATTGCGGTATTGTTGACGAAAAGACACACACTCGTTGCTCGCAGAACTGATGGTCCCCAACGGCAAAAAGGTTCTCGATTGGAGACCGCGCACCGGATAACGCAGCGTGGGACGACCTCCAACGAGGTGGACAGACGACCTGGTGAAGGTCGCTGGGAATCGTTGGATGACAGCGGCATGTGACCGCTCGTTGTGGAAATCTAAGGGAAACCTAAGCCTTTGTTCCGCAGTGGACGACCTGTAGCTGACATGATGATGATGATGATCACATGTCATGTTGAAACAACGGGTGCCAACATGTAGCAAAATCCCACCGAGCTGCATGGATCGTAAAGGATGTGCCAAAAAAAATTGTTCAGCTTTAAATTATAAAATTATATATAAATATTATATTAATAATTAATTATAAATTATAAACCGAGGAACTCGAACGGTTTTTGAGGTATAAAGGAGTAGATGGATTAAACAGTATACTGTATAAAACTAGAAGCATATTATCATTCATGGTGCATGAGTAGCCATTTGAGCTTCAACCGGAATTGTGACACGATACGACACGGTCATATTTGCATAAAATATATTCCTATACAAACAAAAAGTTAATCAATCATCTTTCGACTAATTTCACGCAACTGTGTAGTCCGAGAAAGGTCTCTCCATGAGTATCCCCAAGTTCGTGACTTTGCTGATGACAGGAATATTAAAATCATCAAAAGAACTTTGGGATGTGTCCAAGAATCGACTATAGAAACAATCCTGGAACTGCCCACTACAATGACTTGTGCCTTTGTAGGATTGACCTTCAGTCCCTATTTATTTCTCCAGTCACTCATTCGGGAGAGATCTAAGTTTACTGTATCTAGTAATAGCTTCAGTCAGGTTTGACAATAAATTTGAAGATCATCTGCATAAAGGTGGAAGATATTAGATTATCTGAAATAGTATTTATAAAAACTGCGCAAAGTAATGGGGATATAACGCCACCCGGATGTACACCGACAGATGTACAGCATCAAGAAGACGAGGTATCTTCAATGCAAATACGTTGCCGGTGACAGATCATGTAACTATGAAACCATTCAATTGCCGATGGAGGTATGTTAAACGGAAATATAATATATTGAAACGGTATTGTAGGCATGGCTAATGTGATGATGATATGATAAAATAACCATTACATACGACCTTATCGTAGTCTTTGTTAATTTAACCGGTATACACATAGATAACAAATATCAGTGAAAAATTATGTTCTAGATATGTTATATTTAAATCCTAAAAAAAGTTTTTGTCTGTTAAAAAGAGAAATGCACAATAATTTAAACCTATTTTAAATATATTAGTAATATTGCTTGATGATTTAGATTTAGTCTGGTATGTTGGTCAAGGTCTAAATCCTTTCAGGGCGTAGACGCGTCATTGTGCCAGAGACAGCCTCGGGTCGTCCCCTTGATAAAAATATAGTATTATTTTATTTCCACTAAACTAATTACAGGAACTAATAAAATGTCAGAATTGATGTTGTACGGTTCCAATTGATTGGTCCTATGGAGAAGAGCCGCCATGGAACTCGGTAGACACTCTTTTAAAATAATAGAGATTATAGTGTTGATTGGTATAAATCATTCTGGTAAAAGATATAATGAGAAATTGATAAATTTAATAATAAAAGAACATACTCCAGAGAGTCGGTCAGGGCCTCGTCTCCGCTTGCCTTTATTGGTTGGTTGGAGTGGAACCCTATGAGTGCCCGCAGGAGTCCAGTGGAAATTCTACATGGAACTTCCTTCACCCCGGGGAAGGGCGAAGGGGTGTGCCGGACTCCTAACGGCTAAAACCACTGGAGCGGTCATCTTCGGCACCGAAGGGGGGCTCCAGGTCCTCGTAAGATCACACTAGAGCCGCCCATTGGTGCCACGCCTTTAGGCACATCTTGGAAGGGGTGAATGTAAAGCGGTCACCCCCTCTGGCGGAGGGAAGGCGACTGTAAAAAGGTCGCCCCCCAGGCACTTCTCGGGGAGGATTGTAAAGGATCCCCCCAAGCCTCGCTTTGCGCTGTGCTGCGCACACGGCGGCACGTGACCACGTGCGCGCCACCGTCTTCCCGGGGGTCGCTCGGTGTGAGCACACATACTCCCCAATCTGCGCACCCGCGACCCCCGAGGCCCCCCACCATGAATTGACGGCAGGGGGCTCAGGCGTGTTAGACTTGGGAGCCGGGACGGTTGTTGCCCCGGCGCCGTCTCGTCCTTCTCCGTGCGGGATCAGCCCTCTCCCGATCCCGCTCTGCAGTCTCCTGCAGCATGACGCTCTCGCAGAAGTAGACCACTGCACTCCAAACCTCTCTACACCCCTAGCCGCTCACACCGGTGTTGCTCCTTGTCGCCTGTAGTGGTGGCCATTTAGGGGGCCCATCTTGTGAGTGGCGAGTCACCGTCTGCCACAGAATTTCACGATCAAAGTTGAAAGGCAGACGCCGTTGTTCCCGTATTTATTAGTCTTTTTATTCCATGTAACACCCATTGCAATAGACCTTATCGTTATAGTTTCCATCTCATACAATAGCCTTACACCACCGGGCACAATCCATGACATCATTTTATAGTGCAGCTATGGAGAGTTCCCAGTTGGTGTCCCATTACATTTTAGATTAAAAATCTCTAAAGGGCCTCTACGTGTTGGACCTATGTCCCCGCGTAAGCCTGTCAAAAGACCGGGTTCCTCCTTACAGGGGATATAAACCCGTGAAAAGAGAGAAAAGAACATACTACAATCAATGCTAATATAATAAATCTGAAGAATTTGTTTGTTTTTTATTGTTTGAACGCGCTGATATCTGGAACCACCAGTCGGATTTCAATCGTTATGCATTTGATAGCCCAATTCTTGAGGATGGTTATAAACTATTTAACATCACAGTACTACCCTTAGGGTAAGAAAAAAGAAAAAAAGTTAGAAAGAACGCTAAGTGAAAACGAAGTAGCTGTGCGGGCGGGCGATGCGATGCGGTGGGTCGGGGGCCGAGGGCGATCACCGAGCCGAGAAGAGTCGAACTGTGCATGCCTATGTCAATAAAACCATAGTTATATACCAAAACAAAGACAAACTAAAATTCAATAAAAAAAAAAAACCAAAAAAATGTCTATTACTACTACTCTACATTATTTATATATGATCTGCTTTCTTTTAAATTAAATGGCGGATGAAACGGCTAGTAATAATATAATAAATTATGTCCCATGGCAGTTACCGGCTGACCAGTCCCGACAGACGGCACCCGTAATTCATGACCTTATGTGTTACCTAAATATGATTATAGATATGTTAGATTAAGTTTCCTGAACATGTTAAAAGGCTGAGACCTAATTAACCCTCTCCCAAAGATATATATTCGTACTTTACTGCTACTAAGCCTACTGAAGTTCTCTGGTGACCATTTTGTAAAAAGGTCGGCAATGCGCAGCTTTTCCGCAAACGGACTGTTAACCGCGGAGCCAGATCTTGCTGCTGGCTGGTTATCACGCGATATGTCGGCCCTATTTTGTTCACAAATAATTTTATAACAGGAGAAAAATATAACAGTGTTTTATTGTTTGTTACAGGTAATGGCGCGTGTACAGTCTCACTTGCTGTTATTTATGTGCGTATTGGTTGCTTAATTTCCTGCTAGGAAACCGACGGTATGAATAATACTCTTGTTTTTGCCTTCATAATCTTTTTTATCATAAAAGGCAATTTTGTAAAAACAAAAAAAAAGAATTTTAGACATATGAAAATCATGATGCATAGCGTATTCTTAATCTTTTTATGTCTTTTCCGATGCGACTTCTGGAAATAATCGTGGACGGAGTAACTCGCAATAGAAACGGAAAAGTTCTTATTGACCAATTTAACATAAGGTTGTACTTAGCTGCTACTTAATATCTGTAGCAATGCCGAACAGAAATCCTATAAGATACGCACCACACAAATACTTAATACACCTTCACTAATAACCTTTTAAGTATCGACACATCTGCTCCCCGAACATCTCAGTGGCGGTCTTTGTTTATATCTAAGCAGTAAAACAACACATTCCTTATTCATAATTTCGTCGTCATAACATGTTATACTTCATAAGAAACCTTGCTCTTACGTTACACAGGTTTATTTCGCGACTTTTTAGTGTTCATTTTGCCTGTAAAGTGGATTTCCATAGTCACTTACCTTAATAACGATACCTACATATATAAATAGATAACTCGAGTTATGATACAGACTCAACGCCTAATCAAACTATAGAATCTGGCTACCCAACGCAAATAAATGTCGTTTAAATGGATTACATCGCGTAAATTATAGATTATTGTTTTTACAGAAGTTTGAACCACCACTATCACCACCCGTTTCGAATCCTGTTATTAAAATAATAACGTCCCTAACAACATACCACACTAAAAACTTCAAGACAGTCTCACAGTGAGCTGCTGTAGAGAAAATAACGTTTTAAAATCTGTAACGACGACTGTCACCTTAGTCATCCTGCAACCACAAATGCTGCAAATTTATAATACTCGTATACACGATGTAATTCGTTCAAGTGTTTTATTATAATAATAATAATCGCAAAAATCTAAGATATTAGAATGTCATATCATCAGTAGCTTCATTCAGATACGCCCAAAGAGAGCTGCCAAGCCATCACTGCATGGTAGTTTGTTAGTAATCCAGGGCTAAAACATTCATGTCTCGAATTCGTGAAATAAAACCTAGCAACACCTACACACGACGATTATTTAGATTCTTAAGGTACTATAGTTCAGTAGCCAGCTGCAGACGTAACCTATGCACGCCACGAAAGGATCAAACGTATTTGTCGATGGTATCGTATCAGCAAATGAGTGTCGACAGCTAAACAAAGGGTTCCCCTGTATTTCCACAACGACGGTTACTTGCAGTGTTTCGTCATTTTAGGAGGAATTTTCCAGTTCAACGCTTGGCAGGCGGGTTAGTGAGCGCAGAATGGCTGCTGATTCACTGTCACAATTGGGACACGGCTACCTATCCCTCTGGTTTAGACTCCCTTGGTCGCCTTTTACGACATCCACGGGAAGAGGTGGAGTGGTGCTATATTCTTAATCGGGACACCACACAGAATGTCGGAATTTTTATATGGTATGCGTATAGCCATTTACTATATGCGTAGCACCCGGCATCTAAATTGTGACCATTTTGTTCGAGTATGTAATTTTGATGTGAGTGCTCGCCTCGAACAAGATTCTTTTCTCAAAAATCTTCATCCGGGCTAAGGTTTCCGTTCCTGAGTTGCGAGATATGTACGCGTTCAACAACTTAATGACCTATTTTTACTGAGTTCATATTAGTAAGATTCACATAACCACCAGTTACATGCTATGTTACATGTGGTAATCTATGGGGGAGGGTTTGTTCAGCGGTGGACATCCTTCGGCTGATTACGTGATTATTATATAAATAAATTCATAGAGCTCTTCTCTTTCGCTCACATTGTTGTTATTGATTACCGCAAAACGCGGAGAATTATAAACGGTAAAAGTCCTAAATTCATACTTTATATTAAGCCATATTTATATTGTGGCACAAAAGGTTTGACACCGATACTACGTCACATAGTCATAATAAGTAATAAGTGAAAAATGGAAATGATTCGTATATGCATGTATATAGTTACGCAAAGTTGAATCGATTCGATTCGTGTCACACTGATGTGTCAGCTCAGAAATTTTACCTTAACCTCATATAGAAAATTCTTCCATACCAATAAACACGTTTGAAAAATTATGGCTGTGTGCAGTCAAACAACAAAGTCTGAATAACATCGCTGAATATACAAGAACGTGAGTAAAATACAGACCATTGATTGGGTGATGCTATTTGTTAAACTTGTCCAACTTAATCAGGTTTCCAGAATGTCTCAAATAAGTTCTTACGAAAAACAAATTAACATAAGGTAGAAAAGTTTTCGGGTCTTACGCGCGCAATAACTGTATTTCAAAGTGAATGGTTATGCTAAATAGGGTATGAGTTCGACGTATCGATTTGGCAAGTTAGGTGCTCTTTTTCTAAAGGAACTTGCTTAAAGTATCTGTTTTTCAACAGCGTAAAAGTACAGAAAAATCCATATTTGAATTATATGAATGAGTAAGCTCTTTTGCTGATATAATGATGATTCAGTTTGAGTTGTATATCATAATATTGAAAATGATTCCTCAACTATGTAACTCAAGATGGTTCAAATACTGTGGGCATGGTAGGTATACTCGATACTCTTGAATTAATTCGCATTCATCCTCACCCTCGTGGTACAGATTCAATGGTAAATTAATGACTTGGAATCGTGTCTGACTTTAACTGTGACTACAAATTTTCCCAGTGAAGAGAGAATTTGGAGTAGGATTGGTTAGCATCAAACCGCGATTGTCAAATATCAAACAATTTGCTTTTTTGCATAATTGCTCACGGAAATCCCATCAAACGTCTTTATTCCTTTAGGTATTTTTTTCTTCAAAATATATCTATTGAAATTTACAAGTAGTTATACAAGTAAACTACAAGTAGATTTGCTATTTTAAAGGCAATACAACTCGTGGTTCTCTCTGGCAACCCATTCCTTTTTTTACATTCTAGGTTGATTTGGAATCTAATTTCATAGGAGTAGTCGAAATTGTAACGAGATCAGAACTATAATATACTAAGAGCACATTCTAAATTTAATTTTCGCTCACATGTTCTACCTTAACAAACTATTGTTTCTCGGTTTAGCGTTTAATAAGCAGTTCCTGTGCAGGCGCGCCTCTCGCATTAATAATTCGGGTACATCCGTACAGTGCCTTCGATAGCGGTGCGTTCCATTTCTTACTAAATAGTGTGAACATTTATATTAATATTGGAACTTAAGATGAAAACTGAATTTCATTGCCTTTAGAAAAGCTCTGGTCCATAGAAAACACTGCATATGTAATGTAAACTTGTATTGTTTCATTTACTTACAGAAATGGCTTGTCTTTGTCCATGTCTTTTTGTTAACACTTAAGATTTGTTATATAATAATGATTTTCTTAAGATCTTTTGTATAATAATACTTTTTGCTGCGTTCATTATTAATAATAGTCCTTCTAGACATTGTGGATGTACTGCTTTAACGATTTTTGCTAGATTTTATATATTTTTAAATTTAATTGCCGTTGTCTATCGTTGTCGTCATCATCATCATCATATCAGCCAAAGGGCGTGCACTGCTGAACAAAGGCCCCCATAGTGTCATAATTTGGGGGCTGGTTTGCCAAACTCACCACGCTTGGCAGGCGGTTTAGAGACCCTTAGTCCCCTTTTACGACACCCACGGGAGGATATGGAGTGGGGTTATATTCTTAACCCACACAGATAACCGTCTACACCGGATCTTAAATATTTTTCTATTGTTCTGTTGTGTCGTCAGTGCGAATAGTTTGCTAGTACTCATCACGCTTGGTAGGTAGGTTGATGAGCGCAGTAAGACTGCTATTCCACAAAAGGGGTGCCCATCCCTCTAGTTTGTAGTAGTGCTGTAATCTAAAGGACACATACTGGAAAGCTTGGCGTGGAACGGCTTAGATTGAGTATCATCAGCGTTCACCTTTAATTCGTCATTGTCTACCAAACTTTTCGGACAACGTGTTCATTTTTCAGATCAACATTTCAAGAACGGAAGCGGGCAAACCTATAACGGATTGTGCGTTCGTTTGCAGTGTTCGCTCCTTAAACGTCGCTGATGTTGCATGCCGCTTGTGCCGCGTTGCTGTCACGGCGCTACTCATATTCCATAATTAATCGAATTTTAAACGTATCCATGACGACGATAACGATTCAAACGTGATAAAAACATAACACTGATCGATACACATAAGACTGGTTTTGAATGATGAAAAACATGTTTATAAAATAGAATAAATCTGAAAATAGAATCCGTAGCCATACAAAAAAATATTTTTATTTGAAATGGCGGTTACTGCAGAACGGCAATTTCATAGGTGAAGACTTCAAAGATATAGTCATATGACGTTGCGCTCGTAATGTGCATGTGCTCATTAGAGGTAGTAATAGATTTTTTGTTTATGCTTAATACTATCTGTATATAGTTACTTGGTCTTACCAAGTCCTATTATTAAGTTTATTTATATTTGTCTGTGGATCTAGAGGTGAAACAAAACTCCACTGAGGTAATATTTTAGGACTGTCCCATAGTACGCTTTATAAAATCATCATTGTAGACGACCTTGCTCTTTAAAATATAATTTGTTTGAGACAATTGTCACTTGGAAGGAAAAATTAAGCTCAGTGGTGTATGCCACGTTTTATTGTACGAGCAGTTTAATCTTTTGAGTCTAACAACTTGTATTTTTCTTTTAACTATAATGTACCTGCGGGACGTGAAATTTATAATTCAAACATTTTACTGCCTCAAAGCAAACGTTTCTTATTTTAGTGGGGTCTTGTGGAATACATTGTTGTAATTGTTTAGATAATTGCACAAACAAAACCTTTGATTTCTCTGAAACGTAGCCAGGATGAAACCGACGCTTGGAAGTCTAAATTAGAGCTAAGCCAGATACAATTCATGGAATTCGAAAGTTGTAATCCCTTGGATTACACAATGAGGTTGGGGACTCCTACGAATAAACAATATTGAAACTCGTTCGATAATAAACGCTCCTCTAAACATGTTTTATTGATTGCTAGGGAATGTGAAGCAATGATGATCTTCAAAGTTAATTTAAATATTTCCAGTTTTCTAAAAACTATAGTAATTCTTGCCATATAGAAATCGTTTGTGTGGCTAAATTCTGAAATTATAGTTAATTTAGTTAAAAGAAAAGCGTCAAAAATTGTGTAATTTATGTTAAAAAGCTAACTGAAGCAGAAATTGTTGCGGCTCCCATTGTTTTCGCGACCTGATTTTTTTCTCCTTTCGCAATAAAACTGTTGCGTCCAGCGGAGTGTACAACACTGTAGGAACACTACTGAGTTTTACTGTCCTTGGTATCTCGTTTGCATAGTTTATGATACCCTGGGATTGCAATCGCTTTGAATTCGTTTTGCACTTAGCTGTTGTAGAGCTTTTCATTAAAGATATTGCCCTTTAGATTGAAGTTATCTTGTGGATGACTAGTTGTTTCCCCTCTAACGATTGTGGACCTTGATTTTCATATATTATCATCATTTCGGCCGAATAAAGTCCACTGCTGGACACAGGCCTCCCTCAAAGATCACCACAACGACCGACATCGGTGTGTTGTGTGCTCATTGGGGGGTTTTGCCATAATCGCCACGCTTGGCAGGCGGGTTGGCGGTCGCAGTTGAGTTGTTAAAGTATTCGAAGGACACTGCTGCCCATCCTCCGTCTATTATCTTAATCGGCTTTTACGACACCCACGGGATGAGGTGGGTTGGTGCTATTCGTAGCTGACACCACACGGCACGATGATATTTGAAAACTGTAGAAATAAATAAAATAACAGTAGTTATCAAACCATGATTAAACTTGTACGATCCATATTTATTATACAACATTAATTTTTGTATACCTTTACTAAACTACAACAATATTAAAGGAATTAAAGCAATATAATGAAAATCCACTAAGTTGTAAGGTTTTATGTTTACTTCGTTGTCCGCGCATAATCGATACCGCGGGGACGAGTAACATGCAATCTGTCGATGCGAAGTCGCCGGTGGGGCCATCTGACTTGCGTATTAAAGTGTCGAACTAGAACCACTTTTGGGAATAACTAAATCATGGTTCAACAATTAATACAAATTATTCTATTTCTGATTTTGAACGAATTCTTATCACGTTCCGTATAAGCTAAGAATAAATACAGATGTTCGGGTAGAGTAAATATAGTTTTACCTTTTTTTATTTTTTTATTGATGTCCAGTGGAAATTCTACATGGAACTTCCTTCACCCCGGGGAAGGGCGAAGGGGTATGCCGGACTCCTACCGGCTAAAACCATCGGTCAGTCATCTTCGGCACCGAAGGGGGGCTCCAGGTCCTCGTAAGATCACACTAGAGCCGCCCGTTGGTGCCACGCCTTTAGGCACATCACGGAGGGGATGGCTGTAAAGCAGTCACCCCCTCTAGCGGAGGGAAGGCGACTGTAAAAATGTCGCCCCCCAGGCACTTCTCGGGGGAGAAATATAGTTTTACCTAGTGCTAACTTTTGAGTTTGAATTTTTCATTGAAATCCGTTAAGCCGTTTCGGAGTCTATTCGAGACAAACCTTCTGACATACGTTTCAGTTTTATTATATTGGTATAGATTAGCCATAACAAGAAGCATATTGATTATATTCTTCCTACCATACCATACCACCTGCCATATACAGGCAGCTCTTTCCCTTGGATGCAGTGTTGTTAGATAGTGGTAAAGAACTGATATAAATTTTTATATTTTTATAAAATAAAAAACGTATAATTCATAAATGAAAACTAGGTATAGCACGTATTTCGTGTAGAATGTTGGCGTAAATAAATGTCATATCCAAATATGACGCAGGTACAGGTAGGACGCACTGCTTGAAAACCTTCGATTTCAGACGATACAAGACGACGAAAAGCTTGACGAAGCTGGCCGAACGCTGCTCAGCCTAAACGTATCCTTCTGTCGGCTTCTCTGTCAAAGTTATGGCTACCCAACCGGAGCGTAGAGGTGTCCGAAGTAGACGTACTCTTCCACAACTTCGACCACCGTACCTTCGATGGTAATCGGCTTCGGTCTATTAGACATGATTTTGGTGCATGCCAAGGCCAACACGTCTTGAAGCTAGGTTGAGACTATTCAGCATCCCGCTCAGCTCATCCATTGACTCCGCCAAATTATAATATTCACTTGGTATGTGGTATGAGACCCTAGAAATAGTATGTATACCAAGAAGTTGGAACGTCTAACATGACAGCTTGGATGTTTTCGTATATGGTTATTAGATGACTATTGTGTATACCTATTTTACTAAAAAGACTAGCGTAGTTGAGCGGCTGTTAGGAAAATATATACAACCATATTGTACTACAGCGATGATGTAATTAAAGTAGTTTTCTTAGGAATGCAGAATTTCTAAAATGTACGTAAAATACCAGCTGGCCGGGCGAACATTATTCTGCACTTTTAGATAGGTGTCTCGACGAGTTAGAAAGAATATATTAAAATGTATTAATAAGTCGACCGCAGCGCCACTTATTGGATCAAAAATTTGGGATTTTCTATTTGTGCACTAAACTAACATATGTGGTCTAAAATATAGATTTTATTAATAACTAGACCACAGCGCCACCTATCGTATCCGATAGCCGTAGCTATGAACCATCGTCTCAACAAAATAAATATATTGCGGTGAATATGTCCTCAATCGGTCAAGTCGTTCAGAAGTCACACGATCACTGACACGCAGCTGCGATTATTTAATAAAGTTATTGTTGTAAACACTCATGTCTGCATATGTGAACTTAAACCATTATATGAGCAATGTTCTTCATTAATTTACAATTGCCCAGATGGGCTCCCTTTGCGTCAAGTAAACACGAATCGGTTCGTTATTTCCTCTGCTGTGCAGTAGAACTCTACAAACGGGTTGAATTCAAACTAAGCCCACAATAGAACGTAATTGATTATGTATTGTGCAAGGTGTGGATGACGATGCGCCAATAAATAATAAACTCTCGTAGTCGACAATACATACGTTATTCGTCCGTAGACAAAATATCTATCACATTCACTCAATAGTTTTGCCACAGGATTATTGTACGATTGATTAATCATGACTAGCCTCTAAGTGACGTAAGGTTGGTCAGGGTTCTGTAAGACCTTCTGCCCTTTGTATTCACAAATAAAGCTAATTAACAAAATTATGAGTATCCATTAAATTCGAAGTACATAACTCCTAACTCCGTGTGGTGTCCGGATTAAGAATATAGCACCACTCCGTCTCCTCCCGTGGAGGTCGTAAAAGTCGACTAAGGGACTCTTAACCAAAGGGATGGGCAGCAGCGTCCCTTTGCTGAACAGAAGCATTACTGCGCTCACCAACACGCCTGCCAAGCGTGGTGAGTATCGGCAAATTCCCCCCAAAAATGACGACACGACTAATGCACCGGCCCCCAGTTCCCGGCAGCCCCGCTATTCCTGGTCATGGTAGCGGCCACGGTAACGGCGGGGCAGGGGGTGCTAAGAATCACCGGACGGGATCCGGCTACCACCCCAAACGAAAACTGGCCCTGGTAACGTATAACACACGCACACTGAGGGCAGACGAAAAGATTGTTGAGCTGGAAGAAGAAATAGATAAGTTGCACTGGGATATCATGGGTCTATCAGAAGTCCGAAGAGAGGGTGAGGACACGATAACCCTGAAATCTGGCAACTTATTCTACTACCGGGAAGGCGAACATCTGTCTCAAGGTGGTGTCGGGTTTCTCGTCCGCAGGTCCCTCATTAACAGCATAGTAACCATCGAAAGTGTGTCGAGCAGGGTAGCGTACCTTATACTCAGAATATCCAAGAGGTATTCGTTGAAGGTCATACAGGTCTACGCACCGACCTCGACACACCCAGATGATGAAGTAGAGAGTATGTATGAGGACGTAAGTAGGGCCATACATACCTCGAAGACACACTTCACTGTTGTGATGGGGGACTTCAACGCGAAGCTGGGCACTCGATGCGATGGTGAGTTGAGAGTGGGGCAATTTGGATATGGGCAACGGAACCCCAGGGGACAGAGGCTGGCCGACTTTTTGGAAAAGGAGGGACTCTTCGTGATGAACTCCTTTTTCCAAAAGCCGCCTCACAGGAAATGGACCTGGATGAGTCCCGATGGTTCCACGAGGAATGAGATTGACTTCATCATGACCAATAGGAGGCAAATATTCAATGATGTCTCTGTGATCCACAGGGTGAAAACCGGTAGTGATCACCGAATGGTAAGAGGCACATTGAATATTAATCTCAAAGTTGAGAGGTCTCGTCTGATGAGGTCTACGCTCCGGCCCTCTAGTGCTTATATCCAAAACCCCGAGAGCTTTCAACTCGAACTCCAAAACCGCTTCGAGTGCCTAGAACATTGCGTATCTGTGGACGATTTAAATGGTAGGTTTGTAGAAACTGTCCAAACGGTTGGGTCTAAGTTCTTTAAGTCCCACCGTAAAGGTAGACCAAAAAAGTTCTCCGATCACACTCTCGACCTCATGGCAGAAAGACGCGCCATGACGCTGCAGTCCTCCGGTGATGCTGAAGCATACCGACTGCTCAATAGACGGATATGGAAGTCCTTGCGTCACGATATCCGCACCTTTAACACCAACGGTGTTAAAGAGGCGATTGAGCGGAACCAAGGCTCCAAAGTGTTCGCAAGAGACAAGTCTATTGGGCAAAGTCGTATTATGAAGCTGAAGACCGAGGACGGCAGTGTAGCGTCGACTAAGCCAGAGGTTTTGAGAGAGATTGAGAAGTTCTACCGGCAGTTATACACCTCGGTAACTATACCTACCATTGGCTCTGACAAAGACCCGCGAGCCAAACTAACCCGACACTATACCGAGGATATCCCGGACATCAGCCTGTACGAGATTAGGATGGCCTTGAAACAGCTTAAAAATAACAAGGCGCCGGGTGGGGACGGAATTACGACAGAGCTTCTGAAAGCGGGTGGCACACCGGTACTTAAAGTCCTTCAGAAGCTATTCAATTCCGTCTTACTCGAGGGCATAACGCCGGAAGCGTGGAACAGAGGTGAGGTGGTGCTCTTCTTCAAAAAGGGTGATAACACCCTATTGAAGAATTACAGACCCATCTCACTTCTGAGCCATGTTTATAAGCTGTTTTCAAGGGTCATCACGAATCGTCTCGAGCGCAGGTTTGATGACTTCCAGCCTCCCGAACAAGCCGGTTTCCGAAAAGGTTTCAGTACCATAGACCACATCCATACGCTGCGGCAGGTTATACAGAAGACCGAGGAGTATAATCTGCCACTATGCTTGGCGTTTGTGGACTATGAGAAAGCCTTCGATTCGATCGAAACCTGGGCAGTGCTGCAATCTCTGCAGCGGTGCCACATTGACTATCGGTACATTGAAGTGTTGAAGTGCTTATACAGAAACGCCACCATGTCGGTCCGAGTACATGAACAGAGCACGGGGGCAATTCCATTGCAGAGAGGTGTGAGACAGGGGGACGTAATTTCCCCGAAACTGTTCACCGCTGCAATGGAGGATGCCTTCAAGTTGCTGGAGTGGAAAGGATTCGGCATTAACATCAATGGCGAGTATATCACTCACCTTCGATTTGCCGACGATATCGTAGTCATGGCAGAATCGCTGCAAGAGCTCAGCACAATGCTCGATGATCTCAACAGGGTTTCCCAACAGGTGGGCCTTAAAATGAACATGGGCAAGACGAAAGTCATGTCAAATGCCCATGTCGTGCCCATCCCAATATCCGTTGGGAGCTCTGTTCTCGAAGTTGTTGACGAGTATGTCTACCTGGGACAAACTGTCCAGTTAGGTAGGTCCAACTTCGAGAAAGAGGTCAATCGTCGAATCCGACTCGGCTGGGCAGCGTTCGGGAAACTTCGCAACGTCTTTTCGTCAACAATACCGCAATGCCTAAAGACGAAAGTCTTTAACCAGTGTGTGTTACCAGTGATGACATATGGAACAGAGACGTGGTCACTCACAATGGGCCTCATAAGAAAGCTCAAGGTCACTCAGCGAGCTATGGAGAGAGCTATGCTTGGTATTTCTCTACGAGATCGAATCAGAAATGAGGAGATCCGTAGAAGAACTAAAGTTATCGACATAGCTGCAAGGATTAGTAAGCTGAAGTGGCAATGGGCAGGGCACATTGCTCGTAGAACTGATGGCCGTTGGGGCAAAAAGGTTCTCGAATGGAGACCGCGCACCGGAAAACGCAGCGTGGGACGACCTCCAACGAGGTGGACAGACGACCTGGTGAAGGTCGCTGGGAGTCGTTGGATGAGAGCGGCATGTGACCGCTCGTTGTGGAGATCTAAGGGGGAGGCCTTTGTTCAGCAGTGGACGACCTGTGGCTGATATGATGACATAACTCCACCATTCCGTTTTATATGTGCCATTAACTTCTTAATTTCCAAATGTACAAACGCCGTAAATCGTCTCATTACTCCCAACTCTAAGCAGTCATAAAATTATATTCCGTTGAAAATACATTCACGGCCAAGTAAAGTGGCCAAAGCTTAAATGTCACATAAAACTTAAATGTGTTTACAATATAAATATATATAGGTAACCATTACTGGCGATTTCGTCTAGGAAAGGGGAACTAATTTAAATTTTAAGGAGACTTGATAATGAAAAGAAATGTATCCTATGTCCTATTCCAAACAAATATACTTCTCTGCCTTTCACTTGAATGAGAGTGATGGGGAGAAAAACATTATTTTTAGTACACACATCAGCCCGTATATATCCAATGCTGAACAATGGCCTCCCAATGATCATCACAATGAGCGGTCATAGATATGCCGTATCTACGCTTGGAAGGCGGACTGGTGATCGCAATAATTCAAATTTTATTTTACTTAACTCGTCCAGGGAAATAGCTCATGTAACGTTGAACACCTAATTGGTGAGAATAGCCAACGGATATATATATATATATGAAAAAAAAACCGCTTTGAAATTAGAGGCTAAGATATGAAAATGCAAAGACATGACATTTCCTTATTCGTTAAAATTTCGGGCAAATAATGTATTTTCATCTCCTAGAATACACACTCTGATCTCGGTTACAGTACTAAGCCATGATAATTAAGTATTGAATAACATGGACAAATATTATGCCAAGAATAGAAGAAAGATATTTAGAAAAATCAACGGTTACCTTTTCATCCAATAATTTAACTACTGTGCTTTAGTTTAAATCCGTAGATAAATTGGTGTTTTAAAAACATAAGAACAAATACATAAATTTTATTTCGCAAAAATCTCATTTCATATCCTAAATTCAGATTGAGTCTCGTCATACACCATTTCTATATTTGCTCAAATATATGTCTGCATTTACAATACGATCAAACGTCCGTCGTCGCGAAGTCGAAATTCGAGTTTGGTTCTACAGATTCAAGCCTGCGTGACCCAATTTCACCAGCACAATTTGCTAGCACTACCTGACAACTAATAACAATAATCCCGTCTCTAAACTGTTACGGTTTCTAATGTAACAACCACACTACTACAGT
Organism: Diloba caeruleocephala; assembly: GCA_947459985.1. Classification (NCBI taxonomy): domain Eukaryota; kingdom Metazoa; phylum Arthropoda; class Insecta; order Lepidoptera; family Noctuidae; genus Diloba; species Diloba caeruleocephala. The sequence goes on along the minus strand of OX381617.1, from coordinate 6,874,052 downwards.
TAGACAACTGTCAAAATTGTAGGTATCTGTTTTACGAACCAGTTTTATATTGAGGACGAATAATATATATTAGAATATATAAGTCTGGTTGTAGCGTCCAGCAATAGAGTAACTCCAGTAAATATTTAACTTCGCTAAATGTGTCGGTCCATTTCTACTGTTACGTTAAAAACCGCTGGTAAAACACAACGTTAATCACTTATGCTACAATATAACCATTCATTTTTATTAATGAGTTTTAAACCAATTGTAATTAGAAGACCAGAAACTTTAAATAAGATTGTAGTTGTAAATCACTCGCCTAAGGTAGGTAACAATAAACAAATCTGTACATCTCGTACTCTGCTTCAAACATCACGCTAATGTCACGCAGTTCTCATCTTTTCTCAGGTTATTTCTCCCAAAACATCAAATGATATATCCGAAACAGATGACCGTCAGCGTAGTCTACAATCGCCCGGTTAACGAAGACAAACTGAATTATAACAAGTGGAACAATTAACTTGCTTTGTAAACGAACGTTAATTAATAACTTTGCAGTCCTTTTCCCGTTTTTGTAAGAATGTTTGCTTCGTTTAATACTGCTCAGTTTAATGCGTGTTCACTTTAGTTTTTAAATTATTATACGCCTTCCTTAAATTACTTGTAATTTTTGTAATTCTTCTTTAGTCTATTTCACGCATGCTTTCAAAGAAAATTCATTTGTAATTTTTTTAGCGTGGGTAACGTATTATTATATCTTGTGGTGGAAAAATAAAAAATCTGAAATCATCATAATCAATCGTAAAATAAGATTGTATGCCAATTCAGAAGTAATTTTCTTATATCATATTTTATTGTGTCCATAATTTTTATGAATATAATAATTAGAAATTTGCTTTGAATGTCCATGTTGTATATAAATAGGAATGTTAACCAATAGTAAAATTAGGCACACTTCATAAGCATGTGTATATATATATCCATATATTTTTCCATAAAAATTGTAGCATCAAATAAAATACTGTAATATCAATGTTTTCAGCACTACGGTCACCGATTTCCAAATGACCGTACGCTCAACCGGCGTAGCATTTGAAGGAAACTAATAAAAATAGCGCCATATGGACGGAACCAGATCGAGCGCTTGCGTGTCTTGTGTATGTGATTTAACAATAATATTTTGGAATATATTTACCACTAAGGCTTTTTCATAGAGAATAAAACATTTGAGTTACAAACACCTGAAATTGTTCGAAGAAACATTTTTCAACAAAACATTAGGCTTAGAAATTTGTTAGAACTTAAGCATTTCTATGTAAAAACGAAGTGACCTGTTTACAAAAACTTCATACAAGTCATTTTGGCATATCACTATAGTAAAATAACTTTTTAAATCTGTAACGACGCTTGTCACCTAGTCATCCTGCGACCACGAACCCTGCAGAGTGCTTGAAAGGATTGAACTATCTATCGAATATAATGTGTACTTCAGACGAGTTTGTATTAAATTTTCTAATCACAATTAATTCTGAAAGGAGAATGCCCATTCAATCAGTTTCGTTTTGTATCAGAATCAAATTGGTATCAAAAATTTAGATTTTAATATTCACTATACCTTCTAAAATTCCAAGTCATAACTTCGCCGGATAAAAATCTGCTAAGCAAATAAGTAATACAATTAGTTGCTTTCAGGTGTCTACCATTTAATTTACTTTTGGCATTGTCTTGTACAGTTGCCAGTATTTTACGACTATTGGTTTACAAAGTATTATTTAAATCGATTTACTCGGATTAATCTTTATAAAAATATAAAACAAATGACGTAACACAAAACATAATGACACTATCTGAAAAGTGTGCTAATCAAAGAAAAGTAAAAAAGCATCAGACCCACTAAAAATCGCTTATCACTTGAATGGATTATGGTGTTACTGCATAATCGTGTAACATTCATAAGCCTAGCGTGTGTTTAATGTTGTATTAATCGGAATAGGCGCCTCGAACTGAAGTGACTAAGCGTATGTTATAATAGTGCGTCCCATAGCGAAGCTAAACACATTTTTTTATTAAGAGAGCGATATTATATTGCGGAATGGTAGCTAAAACGGTCGTTAACAATGCCCAACTTTCATTAGGCCATTGTTTATTCATATATATGTTCATAACTACATACCTGAGACGAACAATAATAATGTTAGGTATATAAGAAGTTAATTAAACAAATCTTGGATAAAGAAAATCAATAATTGATTATCGATTTACACTAATGCGAAGAATAAGAGTGCCAGACATTTTTTTATATTCTACTGGAAAACATGCCGATGAAAAAACATTGTACTTTTTTGCATTTACATACATTTTACAATAGCAAAATTAAGTTTGGTATAAAAATGTACTTGTTACAGACCACCAGATCTGTGGATATCATTATTTAACTCATATCCAAGCATTCATAAAACATATTTTGTACTCTTATAAGGATGACCACCGATTATTCCGACGGTCGCCCTTGGATTATTAGGATAATTTAAAATTTCTACAACACGAGTTCTGGCATTACCGAAAGATTTAACAATTATTTTAAAGAGTACTTGATTATTTGTTATATATATATATATATATATAGTTAAATAAATATATGTTAAATACACAGACTTATCCTTAGTTCTTTGTCATAATTTATGTATTTTATTTATTCTTTGGCGTCAAGATATCCAATTATATCAATGAAGTACAATTTGATTTTCGTTTCTGTTATTAATATTTTATTGTAATAATTTCAGCTTAAAAATACCAGCTATCTACTAAAACAGTACTTGGAAGCGCCTTTAAACGTGAACCCAATATTATGGTTCTATTTGTCCTTTTATCTGATCAATTTGAATTTCGAAACAGCTTACTTCAGAACTCTGTCACAAATGTCATCCAATGGTATCGTTAAAATCTTATTCAGCCACAAAGGCTTATAAGTCTGAGTAGCAATTAAATGAACGATTTTCTCGGCGTCGGTTACGTCCGCACAAAAGATCCTATGAGTCGCCTTGATAACAATAATTAGACTAACCTACTGGAAAACAAAGTCTCCCCAGCTTCAGACCATAATGGAATCTGTGAAATGGCACGTTTCTGTCATAATTTTAACGAATAATAATGGACGGGTGCCAGATGAACGCGCATTTTGTATATGTTCGGAATTACAAAATACAAAATTAACAGATTATCCTGGAGCACTCCTGTTATCCGGGAGATGTTCGTAAATGTTTTACTTTTCTCGTCTACGAAAATAATTCTAGTTAAAATATTGCTCAAATAAAGTTGTTATTTGTCTCTCGAGTTGTTTCGAGAAAAAATTGATTGAAGTAAAAGTACTTTAAATGTAATTTTTATTTCTCTTTCATATTGTTTTTGCTCCAAGTTCTACATAATACGATTTTTTCCAAGTTTTGATTAGTTACGGCAGTATTGTTGTAATTTTTCTCTGTAGATTAAAATCTATAAAATAATCTTCGTTATTTATGTAGGTAGGTTATTCGAACTATCGATATATTTCTAACGGCATTTTAAAACACATACAACATGTTTGTTTTCCTGTGAGGAAAAATCACTACTACGATATTCTGCACGTAACTAGTGTTGTACTCACTTACATAATTCTCATATCATTTTTCGAGTGCTTTTTATATTTTAATAATTTTAATTGTAGCGATCAATATCAATTAAATAACATGCAGGTCTGCTGGCAGAAATTTCTTTTTGAAATAAGCAGTACCTTTGTACTCAAGTGTAATTATATATTGTAACCTAACCAATTCACTCTGTGTGTACATAAATTACAAAATATATAAAATAAAAATCAATAGAGTTGATTGAGAGAATTGAAAGCGTTGAATATTTCTTTTTCCCTAATGGCAAAGCTCTTACTCGGCTTTGTCTGAATTCATTAAGTCACTTAAAAGGGTTTTGCTGACTACAAAATTTACTGGACTCGTGTTCGTAAAACCGCGAAAATTCTACTCGCGAACCTTTTTCGTTACTCTTTTGTTGAAAGAGGTAAATCCAGAAGGATTGCTTGATAATGCTAGATGTAAAAGGAATTAGAAGAGACTTACGAGCAGGCACATTTACGTTTGCGATGTGTCAGTAATATATTAATGTATTTATACATCGGTCAAAGCTTCATAAAGTTCTTTATCATACGCGGAAAGCAGGTGCTTAAAGAGCACCGTCAACCCTATACAAATTAAAACCAAGCAAAGTATTTTAACTCGCTTAAACCAAACAGTTACATTTATAGAGGTAATATGTTTAAGATGTAAATATAATATATTATAGCGTAACCCCTTACCACTGTGCCGCCTATTAGCGTCTTAGCTTTTGGGTTATAGTCGCTTATAACTGTGGGTTGCGGCCTTGGAGACAGTAGCAGTATTGCGCCAAATGACACCATTGTGTATATAATTTATGGGGTCATTTAGACCCTTGCCAACCTTGTAGCGATACCGTAGAATTAAGAAATCATTGTATTATAAAGGAGACGTTTCATTTCTGTATGAGACTCCGGCCTTCTCATGTACTCTTTAGAAAACATGGGAATCCCTAAATAGAATAAAGTAATACGTTTTTTCATAATATCTAATAAATAATCTTTTGAACCCTTTCTATTCGTAGGGTTTCATTTTTCAAAACAAAATGTCCCATTGAATTTTTCGTTCAGAAGTACACTCCACAAAAGTGTAATAATTTTTATAACGATGAAATCGTTGCGCTTTGATTATAATTAGTCGAAAAATCTGTCTAATAAGAGCTATTAGTAGTACAGGAATACATAATTTTCATATTTATATAATTAATATCTACATTATATACAATGTGGACGTTAATTATATATTATGTTTTATTGTGCCATGATTTCAAAATGAAAGATGGCTATGCATACTAGAAGACGCCATATTGAATAGAATATGGTAATCATTAAAAAAAATTATTTTTTGTGCCCAAGAAGTATTCAGGCTTAAATTTTCGAATGAATATTTTTCCTCAGTATGGGGTATCTTTTCCTCTTTTTCGATTACGATTTTTCGATGTACATCTTACAGCCGAAAATAAAACATTTAAGTTACAAGTATTTCGTCTTCGCATTGATAAAGCCGACCAAAACATATACGCATTGTTAGTGAGTTATATCATTCTGTTTTGGATAGGACAATTATTTTGACTTTGTATAAAACGTACTCTATTAAAAGAGATATCATTTAAAATCTTTGAAAGCAAGTGAAATTCTACCTCATCACCCTATTTTAAAACATAATATTTCATACTCGAATATTGAAATTTCGAATTTCGTACAGAGTCTGAGAGAAATCAGCGAAGTATTTGAAGAATTCCCCACTGAGTAATAACTGAGTGAAGGTTGATTAATGGCCGTTGCTCTAGGGGTGTCAAAATGTTCCCTGTCCCTTCACTGCTCCGACACTCATTCCTTTGTTATATGACGTTTATGGTTGAACCATTGTTGCAAAGCTGGACATGGATAAAAATGCTTTTGTGAGAGTGATATACAATCCCGCCCCACAAGGGGCTTGTTATCTACCAAATAAACCTCTTCATCAACAAGTAATATACACATGACACCAAAAATGTCCTTCAAACAACCATGTTTCACCTCTTCAATCAAATTGAATGGGCGCTTAAAAAGGTGAAGAATGATAAGTAAGGCTAATAAATCTTATAACTGCCGAATTCACGGAAAACGGACGTCTCAAATAGTTTAGCGGGTCTTAATTATCGAGCGGCGTTTCAGTATTCGGCCGTAAGTCAGTTTTATTTTAGAATATAAAAAATGTGTATATCTGTGCTCAAGTTACGTTACGTTATCACTGATTTGGCTTAACTCCAAGATTCCCCTGCAGAACCTTGTGACTAACCTGCAATGCCGTGTTCTGATATATTGCACACATCGGTAACAACAAACCTTCAAGCGTTCAGATTTCACACACTAGATCTCAAAGGTATACTGATGTTATAAATTAGTGCTGCCACAGCATGAGTATTTAAACTTTCATTTTAATGTATTTATTTTTCTACAGTAGTTTTATTGACTTATTTTATACATCCTAATGACGAGATGAGAACTGTCACATGCTCACGTCATCATCACGTCACGCCAGCCTACAATAATTGGAATGCTACCCAGAACTAGTCCTGCGTGGTACCACACTGCGCTCGTCACTTCGAGACATTAATTTCACTAGTGTCTCTCGTGGAGTAAGGCGCTTGATTTGCTCGCACGCGCTCTTCAAAGCCTCGGCGAGCCCCAGGTGCTTTGTAAACCGGCCGACCCTGACATGCGCGTCACCAAGGTTTATCTAGTACTGGGTGGATCCCGCCGCAGTTTATGGAACCACAACGCGGTTTTGTGAAGCGCTATCTGGATACCCATGGCGTAGATTTCGGTCATGACTATTGGCACCCCATGCTCGGTAAACCGGATGGTTCCCTCAATGAATCCCCGCTGGTCAACTACAGACCGGTGCTACCCATTAACTCTTGTAATATTAGTTAAAAATAAATAAATAAAAGAACTACAAGTCTCGTAGGTCTCTTCGCCTACGGTTGCAGTTTGCAACTAAGCGCGTCGTCGCGGCCATCCTGCCGCTCTTCGGAGCCTGGCTCAGAAGGAGCGAGCACTTCACCTACCGTCTAACGTAGGTGTTCACCGGGCATGGTTGTTTCGGTGCGTACCTGCATAGAATAAGACGCGAGGTTACGGCAAGTGCACCATTGTGGAAGCGACCAGGATACCGCACAGCACACGCTCGCGTATTGCCCTGCGTGGGCGGCTGAGTGGCGGATCCTGGTCGTTCGGATCGGGCAAGATCTCTCAGCCGGCAGTAGCTGTTAATGTTAATGTTGGCAGAGCATGAACGTTGGAGTTTAGTGACCACTTCTGCGAAAGCCCCATGCTCCAGAAAGAGACTGCAGAGCGGGATCGGGAGAGGTCCAATCCCGCACGGAGAAGGACGAGACGGCGTTGGGGTAATAACCGTCCTGGCACCCAGGTCCAACACGCATGAGCCCCCTCCACTAGAGGGGGAGACCGCTTTGCTATACAGCGTGTAGTTTTTGTACCTTCATATTAATTATTTAATAGATGCATACTCAATATAATACGCTAAACGCTACCTATAAAAAAAGTTATAACGTACCTATGGAAGCTGCATAATTCCCGACAGCTAATACAATAACAAGGACCGATATGGAAACTGCAGTAAACTACTAGTCTGCGCATAATCGGTTAATCTGCAGTTCGCCTCTGCTGCACATGGTGCATGATCCGCAACTCCCAACTGCTAAGTAATGCAGGTCTTTAAATAGAAATCTATACCGAACTAGCGCCAACTTAAACTGTTTGAACTGATTCGAAAAGTTTTGTGCTGTTCCACATTGAAGTCTTAATTTATTTAGTTATACATTGTAAAGTGTGGACTTCGCATTAGGTTTTTGGCAAGCGAATGGCCGAACTACTTAGACTTTCGGTTAAATCGGGTTTAAAGTTTTAAGAAAGTTCAGTTTTTCTCAGTCGACATTGACAGATTGATGTCTAAAAAAATAACCCTAAATTCAAGAAACAGTTTATTAATAGATTCGATAGTTTTTGGTCTTATAAAACCTGGTGACGAGACGCCGTTCGCATGGTAGTAAGCGTCACGGCTGCCCATAACAATCATAATGCTACCCAGGACTAGCCCTGCGTGGCACCTTACGCTCGTCTTTAGATATTAGTTATTTAGTCTCTTATGCTCAGCGATTCACTAACTACAGGACCTTCGAATCGACACACAGTAAAGTTTTTCAAACACTACTGCGCGGCGGCAGAATATCAGGCACAGTAAAAGATAGGTACCACCGTAGTGGTACCTATCTTTTACTTGTGTACTTCCTCCAAAGGGAAGGGTGAAGGGGCATCACATTATGACTCGACGGTTCGAATCGTTTGTTCTAGTTCCAAATTAAACCACCGGAGTGGTCAAGTTCGGCACCGAAGGGGGCTCCAGGTCCTCGATAAAATCAAACTAGAGCCGCCCGTATTACAGCTTTAAGCACTTCTCGGAGGGAATAACTGTAAAGCGGTCAGCCCTTCTAGCGGTGGGAAGGTGACAGTAATATGATCCCCCCCGAAGCCTCGCTGTACGTTGTGCTGCGCACACGGCGGCATATGACCACGTGCACGTTGCAGTTTTCCCGGGGGTCACTCGGTATGAGCACGCAGATTCCCCAATATGCGCGCTCGCGAGCCCCGAATCCCCGAACCCCCCCATATAACGAAGTCTCAGGTGTGTGTTGAACCAGAGTGCCGGGGCAGTTGTTACCCCGGCACTGAGTAGGAGGTGGTACCTACCAAGCCGGACTCTTGCAATAAGTTCCACCAGTACCAAGACGTAAGATGTAAGAATACAATAATTACAACATCACTAAGAGCTCAATGAACTACTGAAACGTTTTCTTTCTATTTATTTACTGCTCTTGTTTCTTCTGTATTAGAAGCAAAGCTTTCTGTTTTGTTCCTAGTTAAAATTTTACAATCTCTCGAGCCACAAATATAAATAAGTCCGTGTCAACACATTTTAATGGAAACCTGTTGGTTTATTCAAAGTGTTTTAATATTTAGCGTTACTAAATTGGCTTTATATGTAAATGGGGAACGAAACGAATTGAATATATTTCATATCTTTAAACATAAATTATTCTATTATACTCGTAGTTCTTTAAATCTAAAAAATACCTTTTGACTGCTGTCAAGAACAACATTTTATAAATAACAAACATTTAAAAATGTCTGCACTCGAACCTTGTGGATTTTTTACCGCGCTACAATTTTAAAGAAATTCACACTTGTTTTAAAACAAGCGAGATAAAGTGACAACTGCTTTCATGTTGCTTGTATTAATGGTCGACTGTTTTGTGTCATGGTTGACAGTTACACTGAACATAAATCCTTGGCTATACAAAAGCTTCAGGTAACCCAAGTATTATAAATTCATAGCATAATCTAAAGCGTACATTGTTCTTTACTATGTAATTGGATTCTTGAATACTGGACTGCGAATAATTTTTATATGGTCATGCACCGGTCAACTATCGGTTGATATTATTACGCTGTACAAAGATTATTATGGCTTGATGGTTCCAATCGTTTGTACTCGTTCTAAATTGATTTTTGATGAACCTTGGATCATATAATATTACGTTCCTACTTTAACCATCTCGAACCATTATGTTTCATTCAAAGACTAACGCAATCATTACCCCGCTTAAGTGACTCACTTTAGCGGATTCATTATGATAGCCGATCCTTTCGCAGTAATATTGACGAAATCACTTCAAGACAGATGATTTTACTCGACAATAGGCTCATAACAGAGCTATCACTTTCTAAAATGAACGTATAACGACAGGAATCTCAACCTACCCTTAAATTCAATTCGCTTAATTCTAAAATCGCAGCGCAAACAGGTGAAGGGGATTCAATGAATTATTCCTTCCTTTTTGTGCTCTGGCCGAGGGAAACTAGGTCAAGGTGCATGACAAATTATATCACGGCACAGAGTTCCCGGGCTGAGGAAATAAGTAAAGCCTTTTTCCAAATGTAACGCTCTTTGCTGATGTACTGAGATTGTTTGTTTCGGCGTCTGTTTTGGTGACTGAGGTAAATGGATATGAAAATTATTTCGGAGAATTCATACTTACGCTTATGCTGTGGATGCTTTCTGACACTTTTATAAAGCTATTGTGTAATGCAAATTTGCATCTTAGTGCCTTTGAACTACAGAAAGTTTGAGTCTGATTCCGGTTTAGCAACATGCGTCCAAATTCTTCTACGCGATTCCTTCACGGCATGGATAGAAAATAGATGTACCTACCTACTAGAATTCACCAAATTGCATTTACAAGGTGTAACTGGTACTGAAGAACTCATTTTGGAGTGCCAATTATTGTAGGATGCTATTGTACCGAAAATGGCGAGGTACAATCAGTAACAGTGTGAGCATTCAATTAGTAGGTAGTCCTGAAAGTGATTTCAATACGTTTGCATCACTTAAAACTTGACGGCACGGTCGGTGCAGTGGCTGATACAGTCGACTGCTGCGCTCCGGGTCGTGGGTTCGATTCCCGCATGGAACAATTATTTGTATGATCTGCAGGTAGTTGTACCGGGTCTGGGTATATTGTATGTGGAATTCATATCTGTAAACGCACCCACGACACAGGAGAAATCATACTGCGGGGCAATAAAAAATAAAAAAAACTTAGTCAAAGTAGTAGAAGATATTCCACGGTTAGTTGAATATTACAATGAAATTAAATTTCCGCCTTCTATCTCGTAGAATTGTGGCATAGACCTTATAGCAGTACCGAAAATTGCGAGCCACGATCGTAACAACGTGAACATTTAATTAGTAGGAAGATCTGGAAGTGATCTGAATACGTTTGTATCGCTTAAGCAAATTGGTTAAAGTTGACAATATTCCACGGTTAGTTAAAGAACATTCATATTTAAATGAAGCGTAACTACGTAGCTATTGTGCCAAAAACTTTCCGCCTTCTATCTCGTGGAATTGTGGCGACACGGTAGACTGATTTAATAAAGCCTTTCCCCCATTGATATAAAGCTATGAAATTTGGAAAACAAGGCACAGACCATGTCCAGCATTGGGAAGCGACAGACTACGACGACGAATAACAAATAATCGTATTTTTTCTTAGAATAGGTGCATATATTGTTGCATGAAAAACATAAAAATTTGATCTAATGACATCCATACCCTTCCTTCATATTTCATTCATATCATTTCTTGATACATCTACCTTGTGCTCTGCATCACCCAAAGGTGACGAATGTCTATGACTTTAAAACAGCCTTTGTACACTGTTGCACCATACGCATAAATGTAACGTTTTAATTAAGTACAAAACATTGAATTTATCTCTTCCTTCCCTTTTAATCTTACCATCTCGTCTTAGGTATGATTAATAGCCACATAGCACTTCTGTCGAATCACGAACAATTACCGCACGCGGTTGACTAACGATAATTGTAGAGAATACGTAATCCACGTTTCCATTATGTACGAGTCTATGCCGTTCGAAAATTAAATTTTCATAGCGTCTTAAATAGTGCTATACCGCGTAACTAGCGTCGGTAAATACGTAGGTGACGAAAGTAGCCAAATTGAGATCGGGCACGAGTGTGAACACTGAAAATGCAGCATTTTCTGCCTCCTGCAACAAATATGTATTGACATGCGGTATTTACCAATGCTACTTACGTGGTATTGAATTATCCCCGACGATATTTAGGGTGATATTCAGAGACATGAACGTAAGACGGGCGAAGACCGCTCTAAGCCAAGTAGTGGCTAAGCGCATCTTCAAAATTCGTATTCAGAGACATAGCCCTCTAAAACTTCGACGATCTTGGCTAAGTTTGAACTCTATTCTCTATGGCAATTTTTAATACGAGAATGTTTATCGGTTAGATACGGTTTTTACAAAACTGTGTAGTCGTCTGACTGTCTGGCATTTTGTATATATTGCTATATTTATAGACATAAATAAAAAAGCATAGCAATATATACAAAATGCCATTGGAGTGGGCGAAACAAAATATCTGACAAATAAACCTACATAATTATTTATGTTGTAACATCTTTCTAAACCGTAGGAATATATGAAAATCTTACGAGTGAAACTGGCTACTCGAAATGCCTCTTTTTCAGCGTTTCAAAAAAGAATCCCTAAAATTATTAATTACTCCACACCCACCATACTAGAAATAAAAATACAGACGCAGACTTGAATAAAAAGAAATTTGGGGCTGTGGACTGAAATAACAAGGTCATAATATAATCAGATAAGTTTATTATTCTATACATAATGATTCTTACATGCCGTATTACTGCGAGTAAGTAAGGGCGATGTTTTGTTAAATAGTTGAACACATTGGACTAATTTAGCCTCCGTAGTACAAAGCTAATTAGAATTATGACAATCAAAGTAAAATACTTTCTCATTTAATCATAATTCATAGTTCCTGTTGCAGGCAACCATGCATCAACTTTGAAAGCTGTGATTAACAACAACTTGTTTTTTTTTTAAATTTTGCCCCACACTAGGATTTTTCCTGTGTCGTGGGTGCGTTTACAGACAGAAACTCCACACACTACAACAACAACAACATCCAGACCCGGAACAACTACCTGCAGATCGTACAACTATTTGTTCCGTGCGGGAATCGAACCCGCGACCCGAAGCACAGCAGTCGACTGTATCAACCACTGCACCAACCTTGCCGTCCGTAATTATTGTCAATACTGCACCTTTGCCGACTTAGTGGCGCTAGATTCGCCCGTTCGAAAGTAGTCGATTTTCACTACTTGGCTTAGCTTAGTTTACGCTAAGCTTAAGTCGTGTTCTGATCGTCTGTGAATACAATTATGAGCGCAAGTAGTGGATTTAGACAGATGGAAGCTTAAGTTCACGCTTAGACTCGTTTCTGAATCTCACCCTTAGGTGAATCCAAATCTTAAGCCTAGTTTTCTTACTTCTTACAGAATCTAGCTGTCGAATATTTTGTTTTGACGCTACCATGACTTCTCTAACTCGAATCAGGAAAATAAAAAGTGCCTTAAATTTTCAACAAAATACCCATTTATTTTTTAACAAAGTCAATCCAGAACAATTTGCGGATAACCTAGACTAGACTAGACCTCATGTGCGATACCATACGATCGGATGGTAGGTACCAAACATATCCAGAGCATGAAAATTGGAGTGCAGTGGTCTCCTTTCCGTGAAATTTGCTACAAATGATTTACGCGGGTAATGCCGCGTGTGCCAGCTAGTTAAAAATAAATAAATGTTCTCCAACGATCGACATAAACACGCGATGATTTAATTACCACCCAATCAAAACACTGGCAGCTTACATAAGCATCCATCCCGTACGATGGCCGAGCGCGAGGTGGGCACTGCTGATATGTTTGGTACCTTTTTTTTTTTTATTGATGTCCAGTGGAAATTCTACATGGAACTTCCTTCACCCCGGGGAAGGGCGAAGGGGTATGCCGGACTCCTACCGGCTAAAACCACTGGAGCGGTCATCTTCGGCACCGAAGGGGGGCTCCAGGTCCTCGTAAGATCACACTAGAGCCGCCCATTGGTGCCACGCCTTTAGGCACATCTCGGAAGGGATGACTGTAAAGCGGTCACCCCCCCAGGCACTTCTCGGGGAGGATTGTAAAGGATCCCCCCAAGCCTCGCTTTGCGCTGTGCTGCGCACACGGCGGCACGTGACCACGTGCGCGCCACCGTCTTCCCGGGGGTCGCTCGGTGTGAGCACACAGAGACTCCCCAATCTACGCGCCCGCGACCCCCGAACTATTTCCTTCATCTGGACACTACACGGAATAATATAATATAAAAAAATATAATTTTCTGAATATTTTTTTTTATGTCATACAATATTTACCAACAATAAAATTAAAACATTAAGTAGACAAAAACATCTCTCTCTTCTCTTGTGGTACTCTATGAGATCTGCCACGCTCACACTCTGAGCAGATATAATAACTGTAAAATCTTATCTTCTTTCTTCATTTACCTACTTGTAACTTTATATAATTTATGTCCAATGGTAAGTAATACACGTACACAAACTCCACGCATTGCTTTTTTTATCAAAATATAATTGATGAAGAAAAACCTTGATTTTTTTTTTTTTTTTTTTAATCTTTATTTGTTTATAAAGGGTTTTTATCCACATGGATATGCCAACCCCATAGTACCTTATATAATGTAACACAAACACATTTATAAAAATAAAAAAAACTACAGAATGAGAGAATGAATCACTGCTGTGACAACCTTGATGTCGGTCAGTATCCTAGCGTTATAATAAGTGATCGAAGGCCGATAGCGGTGACACCTGTCAACTTCAAACTTGACAATGGAAACCTTTTTGTACGTTATTGCGGCGGGAAAACTCGTTTCGTTATTTTTTCTATATAAGTATATATTATGTCTGTATTATAAGTCTAAACTCCGATTTTAGAAAATACCATAACATACCACAGGAAATGACATGTGTTCCGATCTGTCCACCCAAACCGCTGCCCAATGATGAACATAAACCCGTTCTTAATTGCCCTCCAACACCCATTGTGCGTTTATTAGACAATCTTATTGATCTTTCTCTCTACTTTGTGTTCATTATCTAACAAATGACCTAAAATAGACATACTCTAAAAACTAAGTACTTTTTTCAATTGTTCATAACTTTAAATATAAGTACTTACAAATAAATTTAACGCCATCGTTGACGCAGCGGCTAATCGACTAGCTTTCGGCGCTACGTATCGCAGGTTCGGTCCCCTCACGAAACAACTTCCAAAGGTTCGTTAGATCTGCAGGAAGTTGTCTCGGATCTAGGAGTTTGTGCATGTGAGATTTGTCTGTAAACGGTACCCACGGTACAGCAGAAATTCATGCGTGGGGCAAGCGTTATGCTCGTGAACGAGTGCCATCTTTAGGCACTGGTCAGCCAGATGCTGCCACAACATTTCCAATCGTATTAATATTACGTGCAGCAATACGAGTATTATACGGAACTTATGAAGTCACCTTCAACAAAGAAACATCGTTAGACCTCGTTGGGTGATATATTGCTAACCTTGTAGTAGCTCATGTGCTGTTCAAGGATATCAGGCGCTTTAAAAGAGCAATTTGCGTGTCATAGCAAGTCCTTTGATGTACGCAAAGTAAATTACCTTTTAGACGTCAAACGAGGCCTAATTTAAAAATAAAAGACTTTTTCGTCTCGTTTCGCAAATTGTGAATTTCTTCATTCCTCACCCGGAACAAATGCCGTGTTAATTGTTTTTTTTTACCTATTCGAGCATCTGCACTATTGCCGTGTGGTGTCCGGGTTAAGAATATAGCACCACTCCATCTCCTCCCGTGGATGTCGTAAAAGGCGACAAAGGGAATCTAAACCAGAGGGATGGGCAGCAGCGTCCTTTCTGAGAAACGATAGCCATACTGCGCTCACCAACCCGTCTGCCAAGCGTGGTGAGTATTGGCAAATACCCCCCAAAATGATGACACAGTTGTGGAAGTCTATGGAGGAGGCCTTTGTTCAGCACTGGACGTATGAATGGCCGACATGATTATTTCACATATCCATTTCCACAATTTAATTATCCTATTAATGACTGGTTTATTGCAAGTTTATATTGAATACTAAACCAGAGCCTTCTAATAGTTCTTATGTACCTGCCGTAACATATTTTGATAATATCTCGTGACATGACGATCGTGTTGCAAAAGTTTCGAGGTCCATGCGAGCCAGTAAATAGTAAATGTCAGCTGAAAGCTGAAGACTGAAATAAGATAGGCGAGATCTCGAGATGCAATAATGGGGGACCCTTCTCAAACAACTTGGGTCTCCTTTGGGATTAGTGTCCTTCCTTGCATCATGGCGATAATGCGCTTCCGGGTCTCTCGTGTAGTGATTATTTGTATTTATTGTTTGATCTGTGCTGAAGTAGCGTACGGGATTTAATTCCTTACTGAGCAGTATGTGCTGAAGTACGTCGGGATTATATTCCTTACAGCAAGTGCAGCTCTAGCAGTTTCGTGTTTTCTATTTCTTTTAGGGAACTTTATGCTTTGGACGTGTCTATTGTATGACTAATACTACTTTGTATCTTTTATATTTTAAAGCCTTTGAAGTTAAAATAGTTCAATACAAATCTGTCGCATTTTAAAGCTTTTTTGGTTCAAGTAATTCAATACTAGTCTGGTCCATCTCCATCTCTTTCCTTGGATGTCGTAAAAGACGACTAAGGGAATCTAAACGAAAGGGATGAGCAGCAACGACTCTTCTATTGGTCTATTTGTTTTTTGGTTGGGTTTTGCTTTTGCTTAGTTTTAAATATGTATCATCTGTTGTGATTATTTTAAAATGTCTGATGTGCACATACTACTGCATCTAATCAGTTAGATTAAGCGTAGAAATAAATACTTCTTACTTTCTTTCTGTGGGACTGTAGATCCTCCGTAGGTTTTTTTTTTGTCCATTGTGGTATGGAGTGGTGCTATTAACCTAATCCGGACATCACACGGTAAAGACCTAGTCATCCAATCAGCTGAACTGCTTGAACGCTAGCACCATCATTTTAATTGTCATCTGACCTACATGAATTTTGATCTACATGTAGTCGGCCTGCAAAAAATAACTAAGCACAGTCAAGGGGACTCTTAACCAGAGGGATGGGCAGCAGCATCCCTTCTGGGAAAAAGTAGCCATACTGCGCTCACCAATCCGCCTGCCAAGCGTGGTGAGTACTGGCAAATAATGTCCAAGCATCTGT
Organism: Diloba caeruleocephala; assembly: GCA_947459985.1. Classification (NCBI taxonomy): domain Eukaryota; kingdom Metazoa; phylum Arthropoda; class Insecta; order Lepidoptera; family Noctuidae; genus Diloba; species Diloba caeruleocephala. Next base: position 6,857,640 of record OX381617.1, on the reverse strand, counting down.
ATCATCAGAGAAACAATCTATGCATATTTAAGTTTAGGAAACGATCATCTTTGTCTTCTACCTCAGTGAGTAAGAAAGTTTTGTTTAAAGTAGGAACGTCGTTTTCATAAAGCCTGTTTTACACTTTTGTAACGTTTATTATGCGCTCGAGTACCCACGTATCTTATAGTTTCTCACTGCTGTGTCACAATTCTTATCTTAGTGAGACTAGAGACAGATAGTGTTCTCAGTAATCCTACAGCTTATGAGTTATATACCTAACCTGCAGACGTTACTTGTAAAGCTTATTATATTTATTATAATAAAACCGTTTTAAACGGTTTACATTGCGTATATTATAGATTTTTGTTTTTCACAACGTTTCGAACACTGCAGCATTCGATAATCCGTCTAAAAGTGTTTAATTATAATGACTAATGATCGCGAAAATCTAAGACAATATTATATTTAGTTGGTTTTTAATGCAATTTGTTTAAGAATTTACAATAACAACAGAAATTGTTGGTGTTGCGTCTCTAGATTAAAATATTTGAATGATGATAATTCAGCGTGACTTTAAACTTTTTAATTAAATGTTTTATAGAGTTATTAACTTTTTATGGAAGTAATTTAAAACATGATGTCTCGTCAAACAACGGTAATAAACAAAAAGTATTCAAACCAGTTGTAGTGAAATGTTTAAGAGTCCTTTTAACTTAATAACTACCTTTATTTCGTATATCATATCAGCCATTTATGCGTCCACTGCGGAACAAAGGCCTCCCCCAAAGATTTCCACAATTGTGTCGTAATTTAAGCGGGTATTTGCCACTACTCACCACGCTTAGCAGGCGGGTTGGTGAGCGCAGTATATGTACTGTTCCACAGAAGGTACGCTGCTGCCCGTCCCTCAGGTTTAGAGTCCCTTAGTTGGCTTTTACGACATCCAACGGGAGGAGATGGAGTAGTGCTGTATTCTTAATCCGGACACCACACGGATTATATTATCCGTATCATCATTAGTATATTTCGTATACTAATGAGGAAATTAAGAGCTTTGTTTAGCGTTTACCGTCAGCATCATCGTCCATATCAGCCCGTTATGCTTTTATTATGAATCTGCACTGTACGGACCGGCCGTTGAAACTGTCAAATTACATAAAACAACACTGCGAATCACGCAACCAGCGGCGCGGGCGCAGACGCTCGGTGTTGCTGCACGGTTGCGTCACCAGAGCGATCTTCAACCTTGAGTGTTCGGTTTTCAGTCGCATCGACACATCTGGAGCGGCCAGATCGCTCTCCAAAATTTATTGGAGATCGCTGCGGCTTGCGTTATACCATATATGTGTACTAAAAAACTTGACGGATCCGTAAACGTGATATTCATGAAATGTAGAAATTCAAATAAAATGCGCCTAAATGTGTAATTTACGACAGTTACCACGGCCACACCGATTGCTGACGTGTTCAAACAAGCAACATTTTGTAAATGTGAGAACTTCGTTGACTCGTACCAGTGCTACCTGTGCGTTCATTTCGGCCGAATTTATAAGTCCACTGCTGGACGGCCTGTGTCCAAAAATTATAAATTTCTGATTGTGTATTACAGAAGCAATAGTGTGTTTATTATTGTGCGTATGTGTTTCACGTATAGTCCACTTTCTTTTGAGTCGGATAGAGTTTAACCGCCAAATACTGAAATGCCACTCAAATTATTGGATCCCGCTAAATTATTTGAGACGCCCATTTTCGGTAGGATAACGGGCGATAATATTGAAAATAGTCTTTTATTTTGTTGGGCTTCTCGCATACATTTCTTGGATATGTGGCTGCTTAACCGGTAATTTCTGGCGAAGCCCAAAAAGCCCTCCAGCCATACTTTAAATGAATATTAAAAACTAAGCAACTTGCGTTAAGGGCGCCCCCTGCGGGATACGGACCTCGGCTTAGAGCGTTGCTGGGGATAACAAGCTATTGTTTGGGGGACAGCTTGATCGGTATCATTTAAAATGTATTAGGGGACATTTAAATCTACAGGTTTGGCACGGGCGACGACGTCGGTCAGGCGGGCATCCTCAACGGCGAGGGCGGTACAACGGTCAGGGTGAAAATAGCAAGCATCTGTAATTTATAGTAACTTATTTTCCCTTTAGAACTGCGCTATGGTTGCTACTACGAAACTAACGTAACAGCTACGACTGAAATGCAGCAATTGTAACCGCACTAGCGATAGCAGAAATATTATTTTGAATACGACGTTTTTTCGAAAATTACTATTAATTTACGAATAAAAGAAAACATTACATTTAGTACCATATCAAACGCGCATCGGTAACATGTACATTAATCAGACCTATACTAATATGTACACTGAACTCGTATAAAAAAATAACAAAAAGTACATATCATAACGGCTGGTGTAGAACAGAAAAAAGAAAATAGTAAAAAGAAAATAATTATATAAAATAGCAGTTAGCTGAAGCACGTCTTATATTTGGTAATGAGTTCAACAGTCAGCTTAATACTGAGTTGTACCGTGAGCTAACATAGACAGAAATTCGATATTCGAATGTTGTATTAGCTTTGATATTGTACCAACCAAATTTAAAAAAACTGATGAAAATAACGACAGCAATATCACTTTATGAAAACAGGAATTTTAGATGCAACTTTATATTAGAAGCTTGAATTAGGTTTCGTTGCCCGAAAATACATTATATGTTACCGCAATACTTGGGGAGTTTCTGTTTTAGTTTTGAACTGATGAGATTTCCGCACGAATGCCCCGGGGATAGGTAACCCCGCCAGTTGTTCCGTACATAAACTAACATGTATAAACATTTGCTGGCGTTATTTACTCGGATATTTTCAATTTAACTTCTGTGAGCTTTGATACTTGATATTAGTGATATATTTCAGTTATTATTTAATGTTTTATAAACATTTCATCTATGGATTTTAGGTAGCCATTTTAATAAGTACAATATAAATGGTTGCCTATCCGTCAGCGTAGAAAACTAAGGGCATTGACAACCTTGTTTTCCTTACTTGATTCTCCCACATCCCCTACTTACCTTACTTCTCATTTTCAGTATATTTGCTCCAATCATGACAAAAATCTTCGTTCCTCACATAATCGTATCTTGAAATGTCCGTCTCACCGTTCGGACTTTATACACTCTTCTTTCTTTGTCCAATCTATTCTTCTTTGGAATTCGCTACCTCTTGAAATCAGGATGGCCACCAGTCGCTACTCTTTTAAAAATAAACTACGCAAATACCTCCTCAATTCTTTGGCAGAAACATCTCTTTGTTAGTAATTCCTACAAAAATATATTTATATATGTATATTTTGTTATTGTATGGTTTTATTATTACACGTGTACGTATATTTATATATGTATATATTTATATTAAGCCAACGATAAACGTCTTGCATATATTTTCTTTCGTTATTTAACTACTCACAGTTACACTGTCTGTGCACTTACCATGTATTTTATTTTTCTCTGCATCACCCCAAGGTCGACTGGAAGAAAATGCCTAATGGCATTAAGTCCGCCTTTGTATAGTTTTAGTGCAGAAAGTATTAAATAAATAAATATATATAATTTTCCGTCCAAAACGCTCTGCTTAAAACTTGACGCAATTCAAATATTAGAATCAGAAAAAAGAGCAAAACACAAAAGTTGTATTCTAAATAAAAAATAAATGAAAACATCCTTTCGTTATCACCACCGAAACAGTTCAAACATAACTTCCACGCCCGCAATCCTCGAAAGCGCGCCGGGTACACGAAAGGTTTTTCAAGCGCCTAGAGTTTAGAGCGCTGGGGCATTACGCCTATAACAAAACAACTGTAAACGTGACACACTCAAGATCTTAACAACAATAAATTTATTTCAAAACCTTCAAGCATATGCCTTTTAATCGCTATTCTGGAGTTACTTATAGAAACGTAACGAAGTAAACTGCACATATTTGCTTTGTTATTGGCCTTTCAATAAAATTGGGGGACGGTCACGTTAACAGTATTACAATACAACAGTCAACAGTGGCGTTGTAATAATTTCGACTTATTTTAAATGTTGAATTCTTTACCCAAAATGAAGTAGCATTTAACTTAGTCGCTAACTTCTCGCTGACTAATTTAAATATCCAACGCCTTAACACTATTTCTTGCGGATGAAAATGTTACTTATTTCGCGTTTAGAAATTTAATACGTATATTCATCATCATAATGTCATCATCGTTTCAGCCGAATAAGTCTCCTGCTGGACACAAGCCTCTTCTAAAGATCGCCACAATGATCAATGATCAGTCTAGGTGTGTTGTGTGCTCATTGGCCCCTGTTTGCCATAGTCGCCACGCTTGGTAGGCGGGTTGGCGATCGCAGTTGAGTTGTTAATGTACTCGAAGGACGCTGCTGCCGGTCCTCCGGTTAATCCATCATCATCATCAGCATCAGGGTACAGATATTACAAATATTTATTTTTATTATTTCTTAGTGATTAACTAAGACACCACTATTTTTTGCTTTTGGTGAAGGATAACATCGTGAGGAAACCTAGATCGAATGGTCTAGAATCGCCAACACGCAGTGATCAAGCGTGGTGGACAATGCTTATTTCATCAGCCAAAGGATGACCACTACTGACCAAAGGCCTCCCCCCAAAGAATTCTTCATGAACTTCTTTCGCCCCGGGGAAGGGCGAAGGGGTATGCTTGACTCCTACCGGCTAAAACCACTGGGGCGGTCATCTTCGGCACCTAAGGGGGGCTCCAGGTCCTCGTATGATCACACTAGAGCCGCCCACTGGTGCCACGCCTATAGGCACATCTCGGAGAGGGACAACTAATTAAAAAACATTACTAAGAGTCTATTCTTTTTACGCTCGAAATTTATAATCAATCTCATCCTTAAAACTTTTGATTTAAGATTTTAACTTGTATCTGTTTTTGTTATCAGATCACATTTAATATAAAAACAGATAAATACTCAATCCCAAATTTAATAAAGAAGTGGTTGTTACTGAGTAGTTGATGTATCCACTGCGGTTTTTATTTTGGCTTCATCTTCTTCTTCACCCATACGTAAGCGACATTACTTATAATGTAAGATTTTTGTTAAATTATTCAAACGAAGCACTATTTAATTTGATTTATCAATTCTTCTACAAGCAGTAAATTACTAATTCTAATAAACTAATTCTATAAACGCTTATATTGAAGTACTTCTACCCATATCTATATGTTAATACGTGAAGAGAAAACTTTATACGATTTTGTAAGTATATTTGCCCGAACGGAGGAATGTGAGATTTGGCGTACATAGGCTGCACTAAAAGTATCGGGAATGGAATATTTCCACTGTTCCTGTCATATTAAAAGCTTTTTAATTGAAAACTCCTTGGTTTTACAAATCGAATACCATTTATTTATTTTAAAAAAGATTCACGGTCTTGTCACAAGGTTTTGTCGAACTTGTTTAGTCGTTGAGAAAATGGAATTGACTCGAGAAAATTCAAGAGCGATGATTTATTATGACTTTCGAAGTTGTTTAACACAAAAACAGTGTGTTGACCGGATGATTTCTGCATTTGGTGATGAAGCCCCATCCAAAACCACAATTTATCGCTGGTTTGCTGAATTTCAACGTGGACGTGTCAAGCTCAGTGATGATCCTCGTCAAGGTCGTCCAAAAACTGCAGTCACCCAAGAAAACGTTGATGCTGTGCGTAAGGTGATTGAGGAAGATCGACATGTAACATTCCGCGAAATTCAGGCAACTTTAGACATTGGCATGAGTCAAATACAAATAATCTTGCATGAACAATTAGGTGTAAAAAAGTTGTTTTCCCGATGGATACCGCATTGGCTATGTGAAGAGCAAAAAGCGGCTCGCGTTACTTGGTGCGTCAGAACTCTCGAAAGATTCCACGCAGGATCCTCAAATGCTGTATACAACATCGTATCAGGTGACGAATCCTGGATATATGCGTACCAACCCGAAACAAAAAACCAGTCACGAGTTTGGGTGTTCGAAAATGAGTTAAAGCCAACAAAAATAGTTCGTTCACGGAGTGTTGCAAAAAAAATGGTGGCCACGTTTGTCTCCAAAACCGTCCATGTTACGACTATTCCTCTTGAGGGACTAAGAACGGTTAATGCAGAATGGTATGCTAGAATTTGTTTGCCACAGGTCGTTTCTGAACTCCGTAGAGAGAACTGCAACCGCCGCATCATCCTCCATCACGACAATGCGAGTTCTCACACCGCGCACAGAACAAAAGAGTTTTTAGAGCAAGAAAACATAGAATTATTAGACCATCCGCCGTACAGCCCCGACCTAAGCCCTAATGATTTCTATACTTTCCCTAAAATAAAGAATAAATTGCGTGGACAGAGATTTTCATCACCTAAAGAAGCTGTGGACGCCTACAAAACGGCCATTTTGGAGACCCCAACTTCCGAATGGAATGGTTGCTTCAATGATTGGTTCCTTCGTATGGAAAAATGTGTCAAATTTCGCGGAGAATACTTCGAAAAGCAATAAATACATTTTTAAATAGTAATGTTGTGTCACTTCCTTGATTCCCGAAATGTTCAGTGCCGCCCTCGTAGTAGAAAGCAAAAATAAATTTAAAAAGTATATGAATTGCGGTTGAATTTTGATTACTCCGCTACCACTAGTTTATAGAAAATTACAAGTTATGGTATCATTCACTCTCAATATGTGACAAGTGGGCCTAATAATTTATTAGTCTTTGAGCCTATTATCGCCTCTACATATTTGTACCCTTTGGCCGCCTCGAACGGCGAAAGTCCATTTCCTGCAAACGATTGCCACTTGGTAGTCAGCAATCACATTAAATGCCCCATTTTTATAGCAAACTTCTGTTTAGCTTATCATCTAGTGCACTTTTATGTGTTCCGGGAGTCGTAAATTGCAACCAAATATTCAGTTTTACGATGATGATGTTTGGTGAACACATTTTGGTGTATAAATCTGTTTATCAAATTACTGGGAGTGTTGTTATGGGATAGATTCATATTTAGCCAGTACTGATCAACATTATTTGATATTGGTGAACAATGGTTAAAAGAAGTGAGACCAGGTAAGCGATTTGGATGGGAAGTTTTAACACTCTCAGTAAAATTACTTAATAGCATATTATTAATAATAATCAATAACGAACGGTTATCGTCCGCCGTTTTGTAAACGATGTACCACTCTAGAATTTCTCCTGTGTCGTAGGTACAATTTACAGACTTAAATCTTATAGGCAAAAACACTCAGACCCGATTAAGCTATCTGTTTATCATACAAATATAAATATGTAATAAATAATGTGATGCAACCCGCCCCAAGCCCATGCGGTGTGCGTCACTACAATTATCACGTAAACACATGAAGTAATAACAATGTACTGCTCATACGCATATATATGCTAGAATCCAACATTTAACCCTGTCGCATGTCGTCCAACATGCATACTGCGCAAGTTTTCAATGACAACCTTGATGACGCATTACCGTCCTCTGATAGAGTAATCAGAGTTAAATGATTACGTTAAATACTATCAATCTCGTTGTTCGCAAAGATATAAAAAAAAAAGTGTAAATATCCATAATACTTAATAATGTCTTGTAATGATTCTATCGCGTATATTTTAGATTTTTGTTTTTCCTGACGTTTCGAATGCTTAGTCATCCTGCGACCACGAATGCTGCAAAGCATTCGAAACGTCAGGAAAAACAAAAATCTGAAATATACGCGATAGAATCCGTTTAAAAGTGTTTTATTATAATCCATAATACTTCTTATTGGAGTAATTTGGTTTATATTACATCATGACCAGAAAGTAATTCAGTGAATCGACCCCAATAATAAGGTGTCGTTATACGGATCGAAATAAGCGTATTGTATATATGTGAAAACCAACCGAAAAAATGCAAATATTGCTTGATCTGCCTCCCGGTCATGATGAACACGGTACCAAACATACTTAATGATTTATATTTCAACTAAACTGAATTATTGGCTTTTTGTCAAGACGTATTCCTATAAAATCCTGCTACGAGTTTCTTACTGTATCATTAGCATTTCTGCTACACTTCTAACTCGAATCAATATAAACGTAAACTATTATGGAGAGAAGACGTCACTTGAGCCGAGAAGAAATGATCAGAGCCCTAGGAACGTTGGAAGCTGACTCTCGGCAACGTGCCGTGGCCACCGCTCTGGGTACTTGGAATAAGTCGCCTATGGACACGCTGCCACATCAATGGCAGCGAGGCAGACAAGATTGATACATACAAATACTGCTCGACGGAATCCTGCAATGACTGCGAGGATCTTGGTCACGAGGCATTGTCGTACTTTAGGGTTGTTAATAAGCGATCAAACCACTAGAAATCGTTTCATCATCATCATCATAATCAGCTCATTACTGTTTAGCCCAACCTTTCTCGTTGCGAGAATAGGTCTGTGCCTTTTAGTAAGTTTAGGCCTTAGTCCACCACGCTGGCCTAGTGCGGGTTGGCGGACTACACACCATTGAGAACAGTTTGGAGCCCTCCCAGGTGTGCAGGTTTCCTCATGATGGTTTCCTTCACCGTTAACGTAAGTGATAATCAAATCCTGATCCGCTCATGAATGCAAAAAGTAAGGTGCGGGCCGGGATCGAACTCAGACCCTCATGTATGGAAGGCAAGCGTTCAACCAATAGGCTATCACTGCTATGAAAAAAAATGGTTTGGATAAAGTAAATTTTTGATACCGAAGGCTACCACGAGTACCACCTATTAAGCCCTGCAATCATAGTGCCCCTTTAAAATGGGCTCGTGAACACGAGCGGTAGCGTTGAGTGTGCTTTTCTAATGAATCTTGTTTTGGCATGAGACCAGATACTAAGCTTATATGGCATTAGAGGACTTCTGGACGCCATGAACGTTTAAGGTCATGCCATGAAATCCATGCATGGTGGAACAATAATGATATGTGCGGGTATTCGCATTGGTAGAGGAACCGAACTGATTTGGATCTGGGGCAATCTCAATTGGGTTATTCATTTCAGCTTATGCATGACAATCAACGACCACATACCGCCTTTGTCAGTGCAAACACACTTGCCGAAGTACACCCATCAACCAACTTCAACCCGCCATGTTGTGTCCTACCATGACTTGCATAATCGCCAGACATAAATCCCTTTGAGCACACATGGGATATGCTTCAAAGAAAAGCTCTGCCAAGTATATACCATACATACAACAGAAAATCTTTTTCACTTGTTACAACCGACGTGGGCGGCATTTTCACAGTGTCTTGGATGAACTTATGTTGAGCATGACGAATTGTTGCGATTGTTTGATACGCGTTAACGGTGGAAATACAGACCTACTGATAGTTCATTTTATTGCTTGTTTGCAATAAAACATTATAAAAATACAACCTTAACCACCTATATACTAAAAACAAAACCTAGAAGATTTTTTTAAATATAGAATTTTGTAACCGTGTTTTTTCTCCAAATTATTTTAAATGACCAATCGTCTATGGTCACTATGGTCGGAAGTATGATTGCCGAGCATGTGTTCTTGGGTATGATTCCAATTCCACATCTTTTTCAGCAGCAGACAAAAAAAACCATTTAGACTTGTTACATTACAAGTTTTAATCCAACCATTCGCAAAATGTTGAAATATGTGTTTTTATATCGTTCCACCCCAGTAATTCAACAATGATACACACAATAAATATGAACCACCGAGCGCGCACTGTTTTAATCAGTCTGGTATGCATTGTATAGAAATGTGATAATTCCGTAGTAACAGTTATTGACTCTATGCGTTCGATGATTATATATAATGTTTGACGATGTATTCCCCTTCTATACTGATAAACCACTTATTTTGTTACTGCATAAATCAATTAAATATTGCTGGTATTGGGTTAATTTGTTTCTCGGAAATGTTTGATTGATTTGTACTTTATTAACGCCCGACGCAAAAAGAAGGGGAAAGTTGACCACTATGTGTGTCTGTCTGTGGCACCTTAGCTCTTAAACGGGTAAACCGATTTGTATGCAGTTTTTTTATTTGAAATCAGGTATTCTTGTGGTGGTTCTTAAATATGTTTTATCAAAATCGGTTTAGCCATTTCAATGTCATCATCTTAGACGCATAATGTATGTACTCTCAAACATATGTGTGACCTATAGTTTGAAACACCCATGTATGCTACATTACTATGCAATATTATGGAATTCTTGGTCTGATGCTACAGCCAGGATATCCGGCACACTAGTACACTCTTGAAAAAAGAATAGCAGATATGTCGCGTTTGGATTCGTATTGATCAGTATTTATATTGTATTGTTATTGATTCTACATACAATGCAATGCCAGGATATTCACCACACTAGTACTCTTGAATAAAAATTAAATTAAATGTAAATATTATTTTTGTCGGGGGTTTTTGAATTTATATTTAATTTTATTCAATTGCATGTCTTTTGTAAGTTGATGTTCATTGTATCGTGTAGAGATTTCTGTTTTATTGGCTATGGTTTGTACAAAAATTCTGATTGATTGTGTTCGTATTCAATACAAAGGTGTTTATTTGTACATATTTGATTCATAATTAAATTCATCTTCTTATTGTTACAGGTAACACATTCTGGTTTGAACGCTCCAAAGGTCAAGCAAAAAGTATGTTTGAATGAATGTTCCTATAGACAACCCAATACTTTTAAAACTGTCACACGATTTTCATTAACTTGATGAGAAAACTGATGGCACATTATTTTTGTAGCAATATTAATGATTAGCCCAGGATTGGGATTATGGGAAAATGTGTCACCAAGTAATAACCCAAACATTGACGATCTGTGAGTTCATAGTTCAACGATTATGTCATTGGATATTAGTAAATTATTATGAATGCAAAGAATGAAGTTGTTCCTGGATGAAGTATATTTCCGCGGCTTTATTTTTCTTAACAATATAACAATTGGAACTGATATTTATACTTTTTACATTTAAAATAAGGTTTTTACGTAATAGTCATGCTATTGTTGCACTCGATAAATACAATGCATTAGCAAATAGAACTAAATTGACAGTTTGCACAGCTGGCTCGTTACCCTGGGCTCTGGTATTGACAGCAAACAAACCTATTAGGAAGGCCCGCTGACTGTGCCTTAATATTCAACAAGAAATAACATACTTCAGACTGACCCTTGATATTTTATGATGTAAAGGAATGATTTTGGATTTTCTTGATAAGAAAGTAATCTAAATAACTTGACGTCACCATAAAGACATACTATTATTACATAGTATTTGATTTCTTAGGCAGTTATGCTTGGAGCACACATGTTTTAGTTTTGTTGTTTTATTATGAAGTACCTTCAGGAACACATTAAGTAAACGTTGCTTCGTTCCTAAAATTCAACTGTATAAACAGTAGAGTAGAACAATAAGCCGAGCCAAACGGGTGCTCACTTGAGTTTCGTAGCACCGTAGCTGCGTAGCATTGTTATATACTGAGTCGTAGCACTTCCATACGTCTAATTAATATACGCCGATGCCGTCTGGAGCCCTGGAGGCTACCAAGAGGCTATTGTAATCTATTAATATTACCCATGCGTCGGGTTACTTGTGAGCTTTATGGAGCTAGTAACTTACTAATATATTTTCAAATTTATTATTTAATTCCGTAGACGTTCATGTACCTTGCACATAATAAAATAATCAGCCAATGGCAATCCCCTATATAAAGAAGGGGCCACTGCTGACGGTGTGAGTAACTATTGGCAGTCTGTTTCATAGCATAACTTGGCAAATGGCTGCCATCGGTGCCGTTAGGTGCTGTTCTGGTCTCATATTCTCATATTTACGGCTTAATTGCCACGGTGTGCTACATATACAAATATTTTCCGACGTCTAATCTCCGTGCTCGCGACCCCAGAGGCCCCCACCATACAACAACGGCAGGGGGCTCACGCATTTTGGACATGATCGCCGGGCGGTTGTTGCCTCTTCAGGGCATGATACTTCCACACAACGTGACCACAGTTCTACATTCCTTGCCAGCATAGTCGAGACTACCGCTTGCAGGGAGAGATTTTGCCCGATCCGATCGAGCAGGATCCCCCCACCACTGTGTCCAGTTGCACGGAAGTTGACGGGCTCGCCCTTTTGGACCCAGGCTCCGACAAGCGGCGAGATAGCCTTAACGAAGCGCTTTTACGCGTAGTGCGGCAGCTTGAGTTGCTCACGCCACACCTCGAGTGCGTGCCACCGAGCCTTTTTTTTTTTTTTTTTTTTTTTTTATTGGTGCCCAGTGGAAATTCTTCATGAACTTCCTTCGCCCCGGGGAAGGACGAAGGGGTATGCCGGACTCCTACCGGCTAAAACCACTGGGGCGGTCATCTTCGGCACCTAAGGGAGGCTCCAGGTCCTCGTATGATCACACTAGAGCCGCCCACTGGTGCCACGCCTATTGGCACATCTCGGAGAGGGTGACTGTAAAGCGGTCACCCCCCCAGGGGGATTGTAAAGGATCCCCCAAAGCGTCCCACGGCAGCGCGTGACCACATGCGTGCTACCGTCTTCTCTTGGGTCGCTTGGTGTGGGCACGCAGATTCCCCAATCTACGCACCCGCGAACCCAGAGGTCCCCCACCTTATAGCAATGGCAGGGGTTTTCAGGCGTATCGGAATTAGGCGCCAGAGCGGTTGTTACCCCGGCGCCGTCTCCTTCTTCTTCGAGCGGGATCGGCCCTCTCCCGATCCCGCTCTGCGTTCTCCTTCTGGAGCATGACGCTCTCACAGAAGGAGACCACTGCATTCCAGTTTTCGTGCTCTGCCAACATAGCCGACACTACAGCTGGCAGAGAGAGATCTTGCCCGATCCGATCGACCAGGATCCGCCGCTCGGCGGCCCACGCAGGGCACGCCTCGAGCGTGTGCTGTGCGGTGTCCTGGTCGCTATCACAATGGTGGCATTGTGCCGTGGCCTCGCGGCCTATCCTGTGCAGGTACGCACCGAAACAACCATGCCCGGTGAGCACCTGCGTCAGGCGATAGGTGACGCGCTCGCTCCTTCTGAGCCAGGCTCCGAAGAGCGGCAGGACGGCCTCGACGACGCGCTTGGTCGCAAATTGCATCCGCAGGCGGTGACGCCACTTTACAAGTGCGCGTCGCCGAGCCAGCCGCCTCAGCCTCTCCAACGCCCCTGGAGGCGCGTTTTCGCCGCTCTGGCGGAGGGAGCGTGTCTGATCGTAGACCCACGCATCCATCTCCGCCAGGATGTCAAAAGGCGGAAAACGCGCCAGGAGGGTTGCCGCCTCGTAGGAGACTGTTCGGTAACCTCGTGCGATCCGAATAGCCACTCTGCGCTGCAGACCGTGAATTTTGGTTCTGCAGCGCTGGGCGCCTGATAGTCGAGCTGACCATACAGGCGCCCCGTATAGGACCACGGACCGCACGACTCCTCCGTAGAGACGGCGAACTTCCTCACATGGTCCCCCGAGATTGGGCAGCAGCCGGTGTAGAGCACCCACTATCCTCTCAACTCGGGGGACGAGGCGCTGGAAGTGCTCTTCGAAGCCCCAACGACTGTCCAGGGTGAGCCCCAGGTATTTCATGTACCGGCCCACCCCGATTTGCGCGTCACCAACGCGTATCCACGAACTGGGTGGTTCTCTGCTTCTCGGTAGTCTGTGGAACCATAGCGCCTCGGTTTTCTGAGGCGCTATCCGCAGACCCAGGGCGTGGATTTTGGCCACGACAATTGCCACCGCTTGCTCCGCAAGCCGGATGGTTCCCTCGAAGGACTCCCCGCTGGCCAACACCAGAGTGTCATCAGCGTAACAGACTAAGCTGACGCCAGCAGGGAGAACGACACGCAGGACCGCATCGTAGGCGAGGTTCCATAAGAGAGGGCCGAGAACTGACCCCTGCGGAACCCCGCACGTAATCTCCCTCCGCTTTACGCTACCGTCCCTGCCCACGTAGCGAATGTGCCTATCGCGCAGATAGGCCCCTATGATGCCCTGCAGGTAGGGCGGACACCGATGATAAACTAGTGCCGCCCTAATAGCGCCCCACGGGATGGAGTTGAAGGCGTTGACGATGTCTAGACTGACCGCCAACGCCACCCCACCCCGTCGGGACACTGCCTGTTCCGACAGCGAGCGGACGCGAAGAATCGCGTCGATGGTGGACCGCCGCTGCCGGAAGCCATACTGACTTTCGGCCAGGTCGGGGCCAACTCGCGACAGGTGCTCAACGAGTCTTCGGGTAATTATTCTTTCGAATAGCTTCGAAGCCTCGTCGAGCAGGCAAATGGGACGGTATGCAGAGGGAGACTCTGCAGCCCTTCCTTCCTTCTTCAAGAGAACCAATCCGGCTTCCTTCCAGCCGGACGGGAACACGCCACTACGGAGGCAACTGGTGAACAGCCGCCTCAAGCGGTCCCCAAGAGACTGTAGCGCATACACCCACGCACGGCCCGGAATGCCGTCCGGACCCGGTGCGGTGTTGCGACTCTTCAGGCGGCCAATGGCTCGGCCCAGCTCCCCATCCGAAACCCCCAACTCCTCGGCCCAGTCCGAGGCATTTGGGGGTGGAGAGGGACCAGGATGGTCCCGAACCGCCGGAAAGAGCGTTGAAAGTACTCTCTCCAGCAAATCCGGGGCCATGGTTTCGGTCACCGGGGGGACATACGGGCGCAACTTGCCCACTACCATACGGTAGGGTCTCCCCCACGGATCCCTGTCTAGTCCCTCTAGGAGCTCGCTCCAGGACCGAGCCTTCGCCTCACTGATGGCGGTCTGAAACGCCAGTGTGGCCGCCCGGTAGGTCCTATAGGCCTCTTCAGTCTCTCCGGCTGTAGCGCTGTGCCGGCGTCGGCTTCGTTGGTACCGGCGGCGGGATGCCAGGCAGACCGCGCGCAACTGCGCGATCTCATCCGACCACCAGTACACTGCCGTACGCCGGGAGCGCCTGGCCCGGGGCATGGATGCGTCGCATATTGACGTCATCGTCCTCCGGAACCACGACGCTTCCTCTTCCGGATCGGGCAAGATCCCTTGATCTACCTCTGGCCAGGCCGCGACGTTGGCAGCTGCGACGAGCAACTCTCGATCCAGCTGTGTGAGGGCCCAACGCCGCGACCGCGAGCTGGGACTAGAACGGCTCAGGCAAGGCGTGCGGAGAGCCACGTCGAACATTATGTGGCGGTGGTCCGAAAGTGTGACCACTTCCTCCGCTACTCGCCAACCCGACACCATGCGGGCCACAGAAGGAGCCGCCCATGTCAGGTCCACGACCGACTCCCCCTGCCACCGAACGCAGGTGCTAACGGACCCCCGATTCAGCAATCGGAGGTCAAGTGACGCCGCCCAGTCTTCCATTATCCTCCCCCTCGGCCCGTCCCGACGGTTGCCCCAAGCTCTAGAGTGAGCGTTGAAGTCCCCCAGGACGAGCACTGGACGGGGCGAACACTTACAGCGAATGCTGCGTGCCACCCCGTCCAGGTATCCCTCGAAGTCGGCGAGAGACACGTTGGGGGAGACATAGCAGCCCACTACTGCCAGAGGTCCCCACTCTACTACGACAAAGCCCTGCCCCCTGTCCAACAGGGAGCAGGGCGGCTCACCTTCGGCTCCAGACCAATAGATGGCGACGGAGTCCCCGGCGCCCCCGAACCAGCGAGGATGTTCCTGGACGCCGTAGGGCTCCGCCACAACCGCCAAGGCAACCGACCACTCCGCAACAGTTTGCAGCAACAGATTCTGCGCGTTGCGGCAGTGGTTTAGGTTGCCCTGGAGGACCCTTAATTGGCCTCCATCGCCTCCGGTGAGCCGGAGCGTGCGACCGGTGCCGCCGGCGCAGACGCCGTCAGCCCCTCGGCCGAGGCAGGGGGGGCTGGTTTTCCCCTCCTGCTCTTCTGGGCTGCACAAGATTTGCAGCCCAATCTGTGCTCGGCCGGGAGGCCAAAGTCCGCACACAAAGGGCAGTTTTTTGTCTGCGCCTGGCATTCCCGAATTTTGTGGCCCTGGCCGCCACATCCGAAGCACCGGTCGCTCCGGTCAACCCCCCCGTGTGTGGTGAGGCGGAGGCGCACATGCCCGAGTTCGAGGCATCGGAAGCACTGTAATGGCCGTGCTGCCAACACCTCGACCCTGGCCGACGTCCAACCAACGAAAATGCGGCAGGTGGACGCCAGCTTCTTGGCCGCCTCCAGTGGGATCCGGACCCAAACCGTGCCCAAGGACATCGGTGAGCGGCGAATTTCGCCCACCCTAACATCCTCGGGCAAACACGCCGTCGCAGCCACTATGGCTTCTGCGATCTCCACTTTGGTTACGGCGTCGTCCAGGTCCAATACCCTCAACTCCGCCATTTTAATCGGACGCGCAATATGCACGTCAAATATGGGGGTGAGCACCTCCCGCATTTTGCGCGCCAGGCTATCGGCCTTGGCGCCACCATCCTCCCCAGCGACGGAAAGCACCATTCCGCCGCTGGCTGATCTCTTGATGGTCACGGTGTCCGGACCGATGCCGTGGTCGGCGAGCTTAATACTTCGCCGAGCTGCGGTCATGACTTCACCCAACCTTGTGTCGGGTGAGCCTTCGGGCACCGTGACCGTTATGGCGGCCGATGCGGGAACCTTGGGGAGGTTGACCTTCCCCTTCCTTTTTCCGCCCCGTTTTCCGCGATGTCTCCCCCCACTCTGGGGAGAAGACTGCGCAGGCTGTGCAGCTGCGGTCTGCAAAGGCCGGGGCTGCCGCTTCTTTCTGCCCGCAATGGACCACCCCTCAGTGGTGTCCATTGCAGACTGCGAGGACTCGGGCTCAGCGGCTGCTGGCTGGGTTGGCGCGGGTCCAGTGGTCGCCGCAGCCCCGTCAGCTGTCGCCTGCCGGTCTGACTTTCCAGTCCCCTTTGCCACACCGCGACCCCCGCTCTTCCCTTTCAATTGCAGCTGAAGGGCTGGTGTGCCACTTTGCGCCTTGTCCGGGGTCGTAGCCTTTGCCGCGCTTTTCGTTGCCCTGGCAGCAGCCGCATACGAGGCCGTCTGTGGCACCGATTGGTGCGGTCGTGCATCCGCCGCCAATGGTGGGCGCAGGCGCTTCTCTGGCGGGAGCCGCTCCGCTAAGGCCGCCAGTTTGGCGTCCATCATCCTCCCGATTTCGAGGACAATAGAACGCCGAAGCTCTGCCTCTGCGTCCGGCTTTAAGAACGCTGGAGCGGCACAATCCCTGGGGCTCGCAGTCGGGTTCCCCTGACGACGAAGGAGACCCACCTCCGTCGTCAGTTTATCTATTTGCGCTGAGAGACTGGCGAGCTGGGAGCGCAACTCAGCGTTCTCCCTCTCCAGTCTCTCAACGTTCGTCTCCTTTCGGGCCGACTTTTTGGCGTCAGGGGAGTGCCACCGAGCCTGCCGTCACAAACTTCTGAGCGCCCTTGAAGGCGCGCATGTGATGTCATGGTGATGATGTTAATTATATAGATATATTCAGTTTAATTTAAATATAACTCTGATCTATCTCAAGACCATCTTAACAAATTGGATCGACTTCTTAACAACGGCATTCGCTTCATGTTCGGATTACGCAAGTACGACCACATTTCCTCTCACCGAGCTAAGCTTAAATGTCTACCTGTTCGTCAGAGAAGAGCCGTCAGATCACTCTGTTTGCTCTTTACTATTAAGCGATCCTTGTGCTCCTAATTATCTCAAAATACTTTTTCAACTTTTGGGTGGATCTCACAGTCATAACCTTCGTGTTTCTGAAAATTTAATCCTTAACATACCTTCCCACCATTCAGGGTGTATGTCCAATTCCTTCGCTGTCTCAACAATAATACTCTGGAACGAGCTTCCCCTGGATATTAAGACTGCTCAGAGTAAATTCACGTTCAAACGCAAAGTGCGTGAACACTATTTAAAATCGCTGCAAACCTAATCATACAGAACTGTCTTCGTCATTAGTGTTAATATTCATGTCAGATATTTATATATGTTTATGTATTTTATTTATTGTATATAATATAATTGTATAGTATGTATTTTTATATTATCTTATCTCTTTAAATGAGCAATTCTTGTAATTAGAATCTCGGAATCGGCTCCAACGATTTTCATAAAATTTTGTATATAGGGGGTTTCGGGGGCGATAAATCGATCTAGCTAGGAATCATTTTTAGAAAATGTCATTTTATAGGCGTTTGAGTAGTCTCAACTGAAAAATATGACTCTTCCTGACATCTATTGGCGAATAATAATACTATTTTTTGTGAGCAACTAATTGCTTTAACGACACAACAGCAGATGGCGTTGTTAAATAACACGAAAATACCGAGCAAAGCTCGGTCATCCAGGTATATTAATAATCGAGCATAACACCATGTTCATTTTATACTATAATGTCAAGTATTATTTCACATTATAGTATAAAAGTTAATTATAATGGAAGTATTATAATTTTGTTTAGGTACCACTGACATTCAATATTAAATACTTTGTCCAAAAAAATTAATTTGGAGAAGTAGCATCTGTTACATACTCTAAGAAAATTTTTATGAGGTTAGCTATGTAGTCTAATTTTGAGACAATGGAGTGCTTAGTGGTACCACTACTGCCGCATAGATGGCGCTAAACTCAAAATATTGAAGTTCAAGTTTTCTTAATCTTATATCTTTAAATTTGAGTAGTCTCAACTGAAAAATATGACTCTTCCAGACATCTATTTGGCGAATAATAATACTATATATATATACTTACGTAATTGATTGATAAACTGTAAAAAATTAAGTATTTGTTTCTAATATAAGATTAAACTAATTGCACTCATGATTTTTTTCTTTAAATAACCAGTTCATATTTTTTATTATTCTATCGGTAAGATCGAAAAATATTATTCATATTTCATTATTTTATTAGTAATTCGTACTTAAATATAATTTCCAGAAACCACAATTTAAAAATAAAAAAATACCGGTCAAACATCTAGTTAATATAATTCATCGACTCTGTTTCACATAATTTGTGATTTATTATGAAATCAATTAACATAATCTATAGTATGCTTTGTTTCTGTTCCTGTTTCGATGTGCTTACTATAACCCTATATAAAGGTTGACTGGTAGAGAATGCCTCATGGCATAAAGTCCGCCTTGTCCACCATAAATGTAAATAGAAGTTTAAATAAATAACTGTAGCGATATACATCAGCGATTAAAACATGCGTAGTATTTTACCATGTAATTAATCATAGTGAATTCAATACAAATGTAGGTACAACCAAAACATTATTCTGTCCGACCTACATGCCAACCTAAAATTACGCTTATTACTACGCACAGTTTCAATTAGTGCCGAAACGCTTGACCACACAACACGCGGTGGGTGAACGGTTGACATATTACGACTACATTACCGTGTGGTTTCAGAGGAGATTCCTGCCGCCTACCCTCATGATGTGGAATGATGCAATGAGATACTACCGAGATTTCAAAAGGGAAGTGGTGGGGTTTTACTAGTTTTGCAAAATTAGTGATACATGCATGATGGTGTTGCAGCGTAAGCATAAAATATGTTATCTACTTAATATGACGAACCGTATGTATGTTCGTCACCTTCATCATATCAGCTAAAAACGTCCACTGCTGAACTAAGGTCTCCTGCATAGACGATCGGTTACATGGCCTGTGTCGTAATTTTGGGTGGAATTTACATATATATGCATTACATATACCATGCTCTACAATTTTTGTATAGCATGGTAATAGTAATCACGGCAGGGGTGGCAAACGATCGTAGAAGGAGGAGATGGCGCCGGGGTAACAACCGCCCTGGCGCCTAATTCCCATACGCCTTAAACCCCCTGCCGTTGCTATAAGGCGGGGGACCTCTGGGTTTGCGGGTGCGTAGACTGGGGAATCTGCGTGATCACACCAAGAGAAGACGGTAGCGCGCATGTGGTCACGCGCTGCCGTGGGACGCTTTGGGGGATCCTTTACAATCCCCCCGGGGGGGTGACCGCTTTACAGTCACCCTCCGAGATGTGCCTATAGGCGTGGCACCAGTGGGCGGCTCTAGTGTGATCATACGAGGTCCTGGAGCCTCCTTTAGGTGCCGAAGATGACCGCCCCAGTGGTTTTAGCCGGTAGGAGTCCGCCCTTCCCCCGGGCGAAGGAAGTTCATGAAGAATTTTCACCGGGCACCAATAAAAAAAAGGGGTGGCAACCGAATATCCGTTTAGGGTGACTGATAACCAGCATACGCTGAGCTGATAGCCCTTTCGGGCGTGGGCATGAATAAATACTTTATCTGTCTTTGTTCTATTTTTTCCGAAGCCTATTTTCAGAAATCGACATTTACGTGATTATTTATGTTTGGTGCTATTTTTGTGATATCGAACCCCAATTGCTTAATCTCTAAATAATATTTCGATACAATGTATTCAATCCACTATCCACAAAAGGAGATTGTAGAGCCTGCGGAGCTCTACAATCAATTAAGTTATTCCGACGCCCTTGTTTCGTTTTATTTCCTTTTAAGCGCTTTACCTGTCTTAAGTGTCTGTAAGCTTCGTTAGTCTAGACAATGAACACATTATTTTATTATCTAGCACTGACTATATTTTTACGCTGAATTACGAGGTAATGAACCAGTCTTGTGTGTGTGCTACCTAGATATACTATTATATAACTTGAATCTCGTTCCATTTATTAAGAAATCATGTGTGAACTAGCTTTGGCATTTATATAATATTTTAAAGATGTCATCGCTAATAAAATAGGATACTTTTGGCCAAAGCTTTTATTTCGTTACTATTTATATTTTTATGTTTTCGTTTTTAATCTTGTACGGCACATATTTGGGTCATACGAAATGTAGATATGAGATAGGCATTTGTCGAGAGGTAATAGTCGATATATCTCAGCAGTATATATATTTTTATACACGATACAACCACCCAAAGAGATAGAAGGCGAAAGAGTCATACAGTTAAACGTAAGCAGAAAGCATATATCGCAAGACTTAAATTATACGGTGTAGCGAATTAGCCCAAGAAACATACGCCTCGTGTCACAGACTATCCGGACTCACTATAACCCATCATCGCAGGCACGTTGGCGAGTCTAAACGTCTTCGGAAGAGTGATGTGGCGACACCTACTTACATCTACAACTTACAGTGTAATGGAACAAATATTTGTATGATCAGCGGGAATATGTTCTGGGTCTGGTTGTATTGTGAGTGGAATTTATGTCTGTAAACGCACCCACGACACGAGAAATTCTAGTGTGGGGCAAAGTAAAAAAAAGCCTAGTCGGACATTAAGTGCAACTCTCGGATGACATCAAATAATCCTGAAATGCACATTTACACCTGAGTCACATCACGCTGCATATATGACACACAACATAAACATTTGGGCTTCGGCGCACCGGACATACCACCCTTCTGGTTCGAGGAACTCAACTTTCAAATAGGAGTTCCGATTTGGCCCTTTCGCTACCATACCCAAAAATCTAAAAGGGGTAAGCATTTTGCGCAAGACGTGAAAGATTATCAAGGCGCTCATAACACACATTTATCGGTAAACGATTGGTGACTTCAATCAACGCTTGACGTGGTCAGTTTACGCGTGGGTGGCCGTGTGTGATATTTGACTGATCTTCTCCGTGCTTCTGAGGACGCATAAAATTGGCGGTCCCGGTTGTTGGCATTAGAGTGCAGTTTAGCTCGCGTAGCTTAAACTCGTCGATAGTTTACCGATCATTAAGCGTATTTGGCTTGGCAAAAAGCAGTTCCAAGATACAAATTGGTAATCTAAATGCGCTGTGCGGTTCCAGCCAAAAAATATTAGGCCCACCATAATCTTTCCGTGGGTGTGGTGAAAGTGATTAAGGGTTATGTCAAAAGAAGGGGCGGTAGAATAGTTCCAAAAGTGCTAGTAACAACATTCAACGGTCATCAATCTATTTACCAAACAGTAATTATTGCAAATAATTGTTGCGGTAGATTGGGAGCTTCAGAAGTTCCCTTATCTTATCACTTTAATTAAACTTATTCTGTAAGAATTTATAAACCGCCTAAGTCCTAAGTAGGTATAACAAATACATCATCCAGTTTACATACCGCACATAACACCGCAATAGTTGAGGTTACGAATGAATTTACATATTGCATTCTAAATGCGAGGCGACCGCAAATATTACGTATACCAGCGCAAATATTTGTACTAGTGATGCGCCACACAAATTTTCCTATTTGAGGCGTATTTGCTCGCTGCATGCGAATAGCTAAAAATGTATAAATTTGAGGCATATATACTGTTGCTAGTAGAATATTACAGTCTTACAGATAGAGGAGAACCAATAATAACTCTAGTTTCTAGCCGCAGAGGTACTTTGCCTGAATATTGTTTTCTAAAACCGACGTGCAACCTGAAGTATAGAAAGAAATATAAAACGTTGGAGCTTTTTAATTAAATGAGATGTAACAAGGGTTTAAAAAAAATCTGCTTTCGTGTTTCAGCATTAACAGATTGTTCATTAGAATACATTTATTTATAAAATCTGGAATAAATTCCGTTAAGACATCCCTCTCTAGTATTATAATGATATCGCCGCTGTGAATGTATAATTAAACATTACTCAATTTAATTCAAAATCTTTCTCGAGTAACGTCAATGAATTACTCGGGTCAGTCGAGTATAATGTCAAGCATCCTTAATTCACACAATGCAGGCATTATTAAAATATTAACAAGTATATGAACCGAGTGTTATGTCCCGACCGGGACACAAAAGGTCAGGAGCTGTAATATAAATAAATTTCATAAGGGTTGAACTTTGCTAATAGTTTAGGGGAAGTGCGAACATGCTTCTAGCGGACATTTGGGGATACAGGGCACTTCGCATCCCAACGTTATTAAGACATGTATCCCAAGAAAATTACACTCAGGGCACGCCACGATAGCGACGGTAAGGCTCAACAACGCTGGAGAGGTGGCATGGCGCCCTTCGCGCGCCTTCTGGTTGACGCAAGTACTCTCGGGACATGGGTGCTTCGGGAAGTATCTGTGTCACATAGGCTGGGAAGAGGCGCCCGGTTGTCATCACTGCGGAGACTGCCCGGAAGACGCTGCGTAGCACACGTTGTAGGACTGCCCAGCTTGGGCGATGCGGCGTTGTGATCTCATCGCAGGATCTCTCGCGAGGATGTGATCCAGGCAAAGGAGTGAGGGAACGTTGTGGTTTGGACCATCACTCTTCCCCGCCGCACACCACCGGCACACCCGACAGGTATCGGACCGATACCTACCCGGGGCGCGGCCTAATGTCTAACGGATAGACGACGCATCCTCAGCGATAGGTAAGTAGAAGAAACATAAGGTAAACCGATAAGGGTCCGGCATGCCCTTCCTCCCCTACCCAGAGCGCAAACAGAAAATGAGGATACGAAAACAAAACGGAATAAGCTATTTTGTGTTTCGCTTTATTAGGTTTCCACGACATATGCGAGAAAGAGGTCATTTGCCGTGGTTCAAAATAATGAAGAATGTGTTTTAAAGAGGGATATATATTGCAAATGATCGTTTGTGGCAACATTTTAGCGGAAATTATATTTTAACAAATGGATACACACTTGTGTAGTACGACTGAAAAATCAAAAACCGACTGCTCTCAGCGGCAGGCGCATCCCACGTGACGGTGTAATAATAACCAATTTAACAAATTATTTTTGCGCGTAGAAATATATTTGCTATATATGTATATATTACTTGCAAAGTTAAATATGCTTTTTAACATATTCAGAATTTGAATCGATATCTGGGTACAATACAAGACCTTTATGACTGGCACCTACAAAATTTCCTTAAAAAAATTATCTGTGTTCTCAGATCAGCATAATATTTCAACCATTTCTTGATCGTTTATCAAGAAATAGTTGAAATATTATGCTGAGTTGAGGACACAGATAAATTTTTAAGGAAATTTTACAGCTTTTAGACCTACATTACGTAGAAGTCGCGCTCGATCGAACACGGAGACCGTTGGAGCATAGTTTCTAACATTTCCCCTCCAGTAAATTGGAATAGCTAACTCTAGTACTAAGTATGATAGTCAAATACGAGAGTGATATTACAATACTTATTAAACGATCGCGTTCAACCAGCCACTGTGAAATTTCATTAGGACCAATTAACGTTTGGAACGTTGTCGACAAACGTAGCTCGCTGCTACTCCCACATTCAGTGTAGCACAAATTGGAACATTTAGTCTAGGTGAATTTTATTACATTGGGCTTATGCAGATAGGGCAATTCTACGTGGCGAAATCTTCCAATGTCTAAGTTATGTTAATATTTTGGTATCTTAGCTAGTAACGGCCGAAATTAATAATCAATTTAATCCGAAGTCTTTGTATTTGGGATAAGGATTTGCCAGTTTTTTCTGTTAAATGTAATCTTGATACAAAAACTAATATATTTCAAAATATTATAGCTATTTTGGATTAGATTGATGATTAGTTTTGGCTGTGCAACTTATGTGTGTTGTCCAGATTAAGAATTGAAAAACACTATCTCCGCCCATGCATGTTGTAAAAGGCAAATAAGGGGGAGGCCTTTGTTGAGCAGCGTATGTTCTTTGCATGCATTTTTGAATATCTTTGGTATGTGCTACAACACTTCTAAGGTTGACATTCACATCGCATCAGCCCGTAAACTTCCACAGCTGAACATGGGCCTCCCAATGATCACTAATATGAGCGGTCATAGGGGATATTGCCATAATCACCATGCGTGGCACGCGGATGGATGATCGAAGTACAGTTGTTATTGATACACGGGAGAATATGCTGCCTAAGCTTTTGATGGAGAGGAGTGGTCTATTATTTACCGGGAACCACATGGTACGATGCAGACGAGCATGTAGGTGACTACGTGACAGGTACAAATACTAATCTAGTTTAAGCTGATCTCTGTTCTTAAGAAAAGCCAAATACGATGCCAGATCAACTTATACCGTCAATTTATAACTTGATATGTAGCCGTGTGAACGTAATATCAAGGAATTTTGCAATACACTATAAGTACGCGTGTTAATACGATCAATTGGTACATACCTACCTTTTTGATTCTTAAAATGCTAACGCAACAAAATTCGTTTAACGCTAATGTTTCCACTCATCCTTCGTAACTGTGTGTTTATTTTAGGGAGTTTCTTTGCCTGTAGAAATATTTTTTATACGTAAACCGAAATATCGCCTCCGGTGGCGGTACAGAAGCTCGTTATAATGTATCGCCCACGCTCTACCGTTTGGAATAAGTAAACAAAGCCACGTATACACATAAAGTATAAATGAGCATATAACGATTACAATAGAACGATAAATAGCTATAAATTGCGAGTATATTCCCTGCGAGAAGGGTAAATAAAAGATTTCACAGTTCATTCTCTTGATTAGCGCGGTGTGATAAGTTGGCACCGCCTTTTTTTCACAATAGATGGTTTTATTTAACACTCGAGTAATTATTGGAAGAAGAAAAACTGCTTTAAGGATATTATATCTTCCATTCGATAATTCTCAGTTTCATATGGTATATTAGAGAAGCAATAGTGGGACTAATTTTTGTGTGTATTTATTTAATATGTGACTAGGTAGTTTGTTTTCACAATTGTAGTATCAGTGTTTTTTTAAAAGGGTATCGAATTTCTGCATTTCTTGCCGGCTGTATAGGACAGACTTTTCCGAACTGTGGAACTTGGCTGTGTCAACGAGACAGGTTTTCTAAGGACCCTATTAGGGTGCTGGGTGTGCGGTCTAATGCTGACAAAGCGAACACCTTACCCACAGCCAGAGGTAAGTGGAAGGACACCTTGGGGTTTTAGCCGGTAAGAGTCAGCGTGCCCTTCCGACCTTCCTAAGGCGGAAGAAATCGATGACGACTTCCCCACGGCAAAAATAAATGATCCTATTAGACCCTATATAAAATAAAAACTTTTAATTAGATGAACTAGTTAGGTACCACTGGTGCGTAGATTGGGGAATCTGCGTGCCCACACTAAGCGACCCAAGAGAAGACGGTAGCACGTATGTGGTCACGCGCTGCCCTGGGACGCTTTGGGGGATCGTTTACAATGCCCCTGGGGGGGTGACCGCTTTACAGTCACCCTCTCCGAGATGTGCCAATAGGCGTGGCACCAGTGGGCGGCTCTAGTGTGAAAGATCACACTAGAGTCGCTCGTAAGAACGAGGACCTGGAGCCCCCTGCCGAAGATGACCGCTCCAGTGGTTTTAGCCGGTAGGAGTCCGGCATACCCCTTCGTCCTTCCCCGGGGCGAAAGAAGTTCATGAAGAATTTCCACTGGGCACCAATAAAACAAAATAAAAAAAGGTAGGTACCACCGCCTTGCCATTCCTAAGTAAAATGTTGTAGCTATAAGCTAGACTCGCTGTTTCATCTAACCTTGCACGGTGTTGGGCCACAAGTCATTAGAAAGACTTTTTGCTTGACGGCTTGCTGGCAACGTATCGTTTGGCTCTGACGTTATTATACATAAGAAAATGATAAATTGTTTTGTTGTAGACGGGCCAACGAGTTTTTATATGTGTTAATCTACACTAATATTATAAAGAGGAAAGATTTGTATTTTTTTATGTTTGTAATGAATAAACGCAAACAACGGCTTTCGCCATTATAATGCTACATTATCTTTGAGTAACATAGGTTATATTTATTACTCGAAAATATTTGGGACCCCTACTAAAACTTCAATAATGTAACCCAAGGTGTAAAAAAATTCGCCATCAAATGTCTTTCATCGCATGCGCTGCGGAAACTATTCATGATAGAACAAAAATAAATTCTACAATATCAATATCTACAAAAAACTTCACGATACCATATGTCCAACTATTGTAGTTATGCAACTATAACTTCATTTTTACATTTTATAATTTGGTAGAAATGCCGACCAAAATCAGACCATGTTTACATTCACTCTACGTTTATTCCAAAATAATAAAATATAAATATATTATATAAATATATAATATAATTATAAAATAATGTCCACATGCACGTCTTGCGAAGCCTGGACGGGCCGCTAGTCTTTTATAAGTAGTATCTAAGTTGAAATCTTAGTATAGTGTCAATTAGTAAATAATGATGGCTATCAAATAAAATCTCGCCTCTTCTCCACATATTACATTTTTTATTTTAAAAAAGACGTTGCCCCACTCTAGGATTTCTCCTGTGTCGTAGGTGCGCTTACAGACATAAATTCCACACACAATACACCCAGACCCGGAACAACTATCTGCAGATCGTACAAATATTTGTTCCGTGCGGGAATCGAACCCGCGACCCGGAGCGCAGCAGTCGACTATATCAACCACTGCACCAACCGTGCCGTGGTTGATATAGTCGTCACATCTTCCTAAATTGTTGGGTGATCGCATTTACTTTAAGTGAAATAAAACATCTGATATATATTTCAAGCAAAATTTAAAATACTCCTTGTCACACTACCAAATTACAGCGGTTCGTTTCATCATACCCTTATAAGACCTTAAATTGACACGTCGACGTCCACGAGTTCTAGTTAACTAGGTTTCCTGTCTACATTTTTAATATGCATGAAAGTTATTCTGTGAAGCTTACACAACTAGGATCTTTCCCCTGAGAAAACTCCGCCCAGTACCTACTTTTATTTTTAAATATTCTAGATGTCTGCGTTGCTTTACGCATTCTAGACATTCCCACAAACGATGTGAGTATATTCACAAAAATCTGTATAGAGTCGTCGGACCAAAACTTTTCATAGTCTTTCTTTATTTTCATGTAGTTAGTGGCCTAGTCACATGTCAGGGTTGTTCAAGTCGCCAAAGGCCTCCAACGGCGGAGCCGAAGATTTATAAGACTTAATATACTACTGTTTGTTTTCACTTAAAATAAATGAATAAAAACTTCGCCGATCGCTTAACGATCAGTGAGTACAACTACCTATGAGCGCAATTTTATCTATGCAAAAGTGTAAATCCACACTTACCTTTAATTCGTTCGTTCATATTGTCTTGAAATAATCAGAGCTCTGTATAGAATATATATCAATTTACTTGATAGCTCTGCTTAGAGCTCGGTAAAGACTACATTAAAACCCAATGCTTTTTGAATTCCACCAGGAGATGAACGTGTAGCAGGAGTTTTATACTAGATTTACTGGTAAAATCGAAAATGATTATTTATAATGTTAAGCGGATAACTGACAGGCAGGCTTTGTTTACCAAGTCGTCTATTGTTATAGAGTTGTAAACATATACATATGTGCGTGTGTTTTTTATACCTATAATAGTCGCCACGGTTGGAGCAATGGCTGATACTCTGTCGATTACTGCGCTCCGGGTCGCGGGTTCGATTCCCGTACCGAATAACTATTTGTATGATCTTCAGGTAGTTGTTCCAGGCCTGGATGTATTGTGTGTGTGTATTGTTGTACATACATACATACTAGGAAATTTGTATCAGTAAAGGCACCCACGATACAGGAGAAATGCTAGTGAGGGGAAAGGTTTAAAAAAAATTTGTTGTCTTGAGCCTGGGTCTTTCTGCATGTGGAATTTATGTCTGTAAACTGTACCCACGACACAGGAAAAATAACAATGATATAATAGTATACGTGGGTCACACTGAATGTTTTTAGAATTGGCCAGTAGGAAAAGTGTCTGATGAAGAAATTATTTAAATTTGGAATTATCAACGCTTTTGGAAGCTGTACAACAACATTGAATTCATATGTCATTTGTTTTTACAAATTTGCGGCCATTTTTAAAGTTCATGTTGTGAGTCGAAATGAATTTCACTTGAGAACATTTTTGCTCCATGATTTATTATAACTTTCGTTACGGTCTTAATCCAACAAACATGTTACGCTAGACTTCGATTGTCATTTTATAATGAAGCCCCATCTCATGCCACTGTTTATTACTGGTTTAATGAGTTTAACTTGGTCGAAGCAATGTCACTGATGATTTGCGCGAGGGACGTCCTTCTACGATGACCATTAAATCTCGCTGTATCGGTCTAATATAATATATATCATACGGAGCCGCGTGTGTATGAAGCGGTACAATGACAACGAGTCACGGCTCGACGGAATACCTTACAAAATGCTACAAGATTTTGATCCGCTCGACCGCACACTGCCACGGCAGGCGGCGCAGCGCCGCTCCGTGTGTTATTCGAATAACTGCGTCAGCCGCCTTTCCAGCCAGTTCGACTTTACATGTTATACAGCCACTATCATGGCCCCACGCCTGTAGTATTTAAGATAATTAAACGGACTTACAATTTTGAACCTTATTAATTATTCCGGCCGATTAAAATCCACTGTTGGACACAGGCCTCCCCCAAAGATCACCACGACTGATATAGGTGTGTTGTGTGTGCATTAGGGGGTTTTGCTATAACCGCCACGCTTGGCAGGCGGGTTGGCGATCACAGTTGAGTTGTTAATGTACTTGATGGACGCTGTTGCCCATCCTCCGGCTAATCCCATAGTCGCCTTTTACGCCACCTACGGGATGAGATAGGTAGGTGCTATTCGTAGCCGGCACCACACGGCACACCTTATTCGTCACGTTGCATTAATATCCAGGTCTGGATCAAATGACAATCTTTGATCCTTCAGTCGAATATCATACAGCAAACACACGTCGCGCCTGTGTAACATATCGAAAGTATCGGATATTAAATCTGCCGTATGCCGTGACTTGATACGAGGTTGACTGCTTTACCTAAATTTGCTTCAGAAAAACGTATAATTTGATCGCCGTATCGTGGCTTCTTGAGAATTCAATGACATTGACAGGAATAAAGTAGGAGTATCTTCATTATTCTGTGTGGTGTCCGGATTAGGAATATAGCACCATTTCGACTCTTCGTGGATGTCGTAAAAGGCGATTAAGGGGCCCTAAACCAGACGGATTGGGTAGCAGCGACCCTTCTGTGGGACATTAGCCATACTGCGCTCACCTACCCGCCCGCCAAGTGTGGGGAGTATTGGCAAATTCGTACCAAAATGACGTCACAATTGTGGGAATCTATGATCGAGGTCTTTGTTCAGCAGTGGACGTCCTTTGGCTGATATGGTGGTGATAATGCTCTTAACTAAATATCGTTTAATATCTATATCTCCTTAAACTAAATATCCACCAAAATATTTCTCTGTTAACCACTTCAATTAAGATTCGGTTCACCGCAATTTTTCATCGGGACGAATTAGTTCGCTGAAATATTTCAATAAGCAAATAAGATAAAACCACTAGATGTTTTATGAAAAACTTATATTCTACGATAAAATCAGTTGACCTACAAACTACACCCTAAATTGAATTAGTATTTCTTTTATTCTTGCAGCTTCTAGCAGCCGTCTCTCTCTAGCAGTTAATATTTAATGTACACCAGACTAACCAAACGTTCTCAATAGGTCTATTATAACAGTACGCGCATATATCGATTGAGACTGGCACGATTCGTGAAAAGCCTCGCCAGGCTATTGTTATAATCTTATCTATACGTCTATATACATACAAATAAGTAAAATTGAAGTGTCTGTTTGTAATGTCAAAATAACAGCTGTTTACTAAATGTATATGAAAGTATATACGGTACCTACACCAAAAAAATTTTTTTTTTTGGCTGTTTGTCTGTTTGTTCCCGCTAATCTCTGAAACGGCTGGACCGATTTCTACGGGACATCCACTGGCAGATAGCTGATGTTATAAGGAATAACTTAGGCTTACTTTTATTTCAGAAAAATAATTGGGGTTAAATGCAAAAAAATTAAAACCCATGAAATCCAATATATATACACACTATGTCAAGTGTCTATGCCGAACTACTCTAAATTATTTGTAAATAATCCAACTTCTTTTCAATTTAACGGCGGGTGAAACCGCGGGTCCCAGCTAGTCTTTATATATATAAAAAAGAATGTTTGTTTCTTTATGTGTCCGATTGAGTTGAAATGTTGCATAGTTGTTATTGACACTAGCGTGTAAGGTTCTGAACTATATAAAAAACTGAATAACTGAAAGAGGCATTGCAACGCATGCCGCGCATTGTTAGATAACATATTTATTATTTTCGTCTGGTATTATTTCTCGGAGTATCTTATTCGACCGATGAAAGCTGCATCGTATTACATAATATTATTAAGTACTGATCTAACCAACTTGCTGAAGTTGTAGTTAAACAGAGAACTTATTACTTTTTGTTTTATTACGTTCTATTGTTGGCACGGTTAGCGCAGTGGCAAAGCAATTGGCTTTCTACGTAACGGATTCAATCCCCGCACTAAGCAAATATTTGTATGGTCTACAGCGATAGTTGTTTCGGATCTGGGTGTCTGTGCATGTAAGATTTGTATCTGTAGACTATTGACATATTTGCTGGCACGGTTAGAGCAGTGGCAAAGCAATTGGCTTTCTACGTTACGGATTCAATCCCCGCACTAAGCAAATATTTGTATGGTCTACAGCGATAGTTGTTTCGGATCTGGGTGTCTGTGCATGTAAGATTTGTATCTGTAGACCAGGGGTTCCCAACCTTTTTTTGTCTACTGCCCACTTTAAGAATAAATTATTTTTTAACGCCCCCCTTTTTAAACATACTTAAAAACCGCTAAGTACTTATAACTGATTATTGAAACGCAAATTTATAGTATTCGGACAGAGTATCTTTTATTGAAAATAAAACAAACATAATCAATTCTTATATAAAAACTAATGTGAAGGTTGAATCTGATTCTGTTCAATAAGTTTGTTGATATCAGGTTCCAATTTACTCAAAAACAGCCGCAAGTCGCCACGTTCGGTAACACGCAAACGATTTCTCTTTTTAGTAAGCAGCGTTGCCACAGCACTAAATCCACGTTCACACAAATATGACGATGGGAATGCTATCAAAAATCGTTGAACAATTGACCACAATCCAGGGTACAATTGCGGGATCGGTTTTTGTAGCCAAAATTCTTGATATCCATTTTTGAACTTGATTTTTATTTCTTCGTTTGTTGTCAATTCTATAAGTTCTTCTTCCAGCTGAGGTGACATTGCTGTGTTGACATTTGAAAACGGATCCAACACCCAGTCTGGTATTTCCAAGTTTAAAATGTCCTGGTATCGTTCGGTGAAGTCAATGTGAAGGTTTTCCAAATGTTGGCAGTAGGCAAACAAGTCGTCGTTACTGCAGTATACTGATAAATTCGGAAAATTGTGAAACTCACGTCTGCCCATATTCTTTTTGTGCAGAAGCAGTTTGGCTGCGAAAGCAGCAACGACATTTTTTGTTTTAATTAAATTTAGTTCATTGCCTTGCAGTTGGAGGTTCATGTCGTTGAACATTTTATACAGGTCTGTCATGTAAGCTATATCATTCTTTGATGTTATGAGCTTGTTGCGCAGTTCTGTATCTTTAGTTTCCAAGAACTCTATCATAGAGTCAAACAGGTTGTAAAATCGAATCAGACAATTGCCTCTTGACAGCCAACGAACTTCAGTATGAATCAACAAACGGTTGAAATCTTCGTCATTAGTAACACAAAGCTGATGAAATAATCTATTATTCAAAGAGCTGCTACGGATTTTATTGACTGCTTTGATGACATATTGCAGTGATTGAAATAGTCGTTCACTTAAGTTTCTAGCAACCAAATGTTGTCTATGAATAACGCAATGTATAGCAAGGACATCTGGAATTTTATTCTTTAAGTATGCTATGAAGCCTTTATGGCGCCCTGTCATAGCCGGAGCGCCATCCGTAGCAACTGATATAATATTTTTCAAAGGAATCTCTTTCTCTTCACAAAACTTTTCCAGTGTATTGAATATGGTTTCGCCTTTTGTATCTGTCTCCAAATTTCTGGCAAACAATAGTTCTTCATGTATTTTCTCATCTTTAATAAACCTCACGTAAGATAGCAACAACGCTTCATTAGTTGGTAAAGTGGACTCATCGAGCTGAATTGACTAGTCCTCAGATGATTGCACAATGATTCTTCAATGTTTTCAGCCATTTCATCAATTCGTCTTTGCACAGAATTATTACTCAAAGGAAATTTTCGGATAATATCTGCGGCCGGTTTATGAAACACAGTAGTTATTACTTCCTTTATTGCTGGCAAAATTAACTCTTCTCCGATGTTGTGTGGTTTGCCTTTTTGAGCAATTAACAAAGAGATATTGTACGAAGCTCGAAGTCCGTCGTCATCTTGCTTAGCAGCCGCCGAAAATAGTTTTGATACACTTGGCTGAGTATTATGCTTCTTCTCTAGGTCTTGAAAATATGCTACATTCTTTTCTGTCTTATCTGGATGCATTTTATTCAAATGATCTTGCAGTCTTGAAGGCTTCATTGCTTCGTTCGAAAATGTTTTTAGACATAGAAGACACAAAGGCGACGACGGGTTTGTGGGATTTTCAATAAATCCGAATTTAATATATTCCGCAGAGTATTGCCGTCTCTTGTTTTTTACTTCCGACATTGTTTTGTTTTAAGAAATACGTAAGTGTTGAAATTAAGTACTGCTTATCTATTATGCGCGAAACCGCAAATGAAAATAAAATAAATTTACGTCGTTTATATAGGATTGCATAAGCAGCACGCACCAACAGGAATAAGACAAACGTGCATAAACTCGTTTATCTCATTCGACGCCCAATCGTACTCGACAAGCAAGAACAAGTATTATAGAACCAGCCGATTGGTATAGGAATTTACAATTCGGATTATTTAACAAAAACTTGTTAAAACATGATTGCCCGCGGTATTTTATATCGAACCGAGTTTGAGCTATATCTTAATTAATATTAGTTGATGTTCACAAGATGTAGTCGAGAGTCGAGAGCTCAGTCGGTGTCTAAGAGTCTTCCTAGCTAGGTAGATGAAATTATAAATCGACCCCATAGCCCTACACAATGCCCCCTTTTTTTTCTAGGTCTCTTACCGCCCCCCTTTAGGCCTGCAGCGCCCACAAGGGGGCGTTATCGCCCACGTTGGGAAAGACTGTGTAGACTATTGACATATTTGTTGGCACGGTTAGCGCAGTGGCAAAGCAATTGGCTTTCTACGTTACGGGTTCAATCCCCGCACAAGTAAATATTTGTATGGTCTACAGCGATAGTTGTTTCGGATCTGGGTGTTTGTGCTTGTAAGATTTGTTGAGTTGCTGACAAAGACCCGCGAGCCAAACTAACCCGACACTATACCGAGGATATACATTAGCCTGTACGTGATTAGGATGGCCTTGAAACAGCTTAAAAATAACAAGGCGCCGCCGGGTGGGGACGGAATTACGACAGAGCTTCTGAAAGCGGGTGGCACACCAAAGTCTTTCAGAAGCTATTCAATTTGTCTTACTCGAGGGCGCAACGCCGGAAGCGTGGAACAGAGGTGAGGTGGTGCTCTTCTTCAAAAAGGGTGATAACACACTATTGAAGAATTACAGACCCATCTCACTTCTGAGCCATGTTTATAAGCTGTTTTCAAGGGTCATCACGAATCGTCTCGAGCGCAGGTTTGATGACTTCCAGCCTCCCGAACAAGCCGGTTTCCGAAAAGGTTTCAGTACCATAGACCACATCCATACGCTGCGGCAGGTTATACAGAAGACCGAGGAGTATAATCTGCCACTATGCTTGGCGTTTGTGGACTATGAGAAAGCCTTCGATTCGATCGAAACCTGGGCAGTGCTGCAATCTCTGCAGCGGTGCCAGATTGACTATCGGTACATTGAAGTGTTGATGTGCTTATACAGAAACTCCACCATGTGAGTGTGAGAGGTGTGAGACAGGGGGACGTAATTTCCCCGAAACTGTTCACCGCTGCGATGGAGGATGCCTTCAAGCTGCTGGAGTAGAAAGGATTCGGCATTAACATCAATGGCGAGTATATCACTCACCTTCGATTTGCCGACGACATCCTAGTCATGGCAGAATCGCTGTAAGAGCTCAGCACAATGCTCGATGATCTCAACAGAGTTTCCCAACAGGTGGGCCTTAAAATGAACATGGGCAAGACGAAAGTCATGTCAAATGCCCATGTCGTGCCCATCCCAATATCCGTTGGGAGCTCTGTTCTCGAAGTTGTTGACGAGTATGTCTACCTGGGACAAACTGTCCAGTTAGGTAGGTCCAACTTCGAGAAAGAGGTCAATCGTCGAATCCGACTCGGCTGGGCAGCGTTCGGGAAACTTCGCAACGTCTTTTCGTCAACAATACCGCAATGCCTCAAGACAAGTCTTTAACCAGTGTGTGTTACCAGTGATGACATATGGAACAGAGACGTGGTCACTCACAATAGGCCTCATAAGAAAGCTCAAGGTCACTCAGCGAGCTATGGAGAGAGCTATGCTTGGTATTTCTCTACGAGATCGAATCAGAAATGAGGAGATCCGTAGAAGAACTGAAGTTATCGACATAGCTGCAAGGATTAGTAAACTGAAGCGACAATGGGCAGGGCACATTGCTCGTAGAACTGGTGGCCGTTGGGGCAAAAAGGTTCTCGAATGGAGACCGCGCACTGGAAAACGCAGCGTGGGACGATCTCCAACGAGGTGGACGGACGACCTGGTGAGGGTCGCTGGGAGTCGTTGGATGAGAGCGGCAAGTGACCGTTCCTTGTGGAGATCTAAGGGGGAGGCCTTTGTTCAGCAGTGGACGACCTGTGGTTGATATGATGATGATGAGATAGTTGTTCCTCGATCTAGGTATTTAGTTTGTGCATGTGTGATTTATGTGCGTACACAGACCACATGACACATGAGCAATCCTTTATCGGGGACAACCATTGGAGCGGTCATCTTCGGCACCGAAGGGAGGCTTCAGGTACTCGTAAGATAACACTATAGCTGCCCATGAGCGCCACGCCTTGCGCTGTGCACTGTGCTGCGCCGCCGTCTTCCCGGGGTTCGCTCAGTATGAGTACGCAGACCCACCAATAGCGGCGGCCGCGAGGCCTCCCGCCCTAAAGTAACGGCAGCGGGCAACTGGAACAATACTAGTGAGGTGCAACGTCTTTGTAAAAACCAAACAAATCACATACAAACTTTAAAGGTCGGTAATTCTTATTTATTTCTAGAGTCGATGTATTTATGTCTGTAGAGTAGTTTTCAAGCCATTTTCAGTACACCGGAAACCATGTAAAAGTACCAAATTAGACGAATTATGCGTTACGAATCGCCCAGTATTTTGGGGAATGCACTGGTTTTTTCTTCAGAGGATAACAACACGGCGCCCTACAAACTAGCACTTGAAGCAGGACTGCTTCACGCAGTCACGTTTCAAATAGTTCCATAGTTGAAGTATAGAGGAAGCGAAGCATCGCATGTTTGTTCGCTTCAATATTACCGCAATGTTTCACAAAAATATTCAGTCTGTCTTGGCTTTACTTGTAATACTTATACTGAGCGTGCATATGCAATACAATTTTTCCGTGTACTGTATTTATTTATTTCAAATAGGTTCACCCACAGCATATATATAGATTCATACATATGAAACACGACGACATTACCACTTAGTTACTAACATTAAAATAGGTATAGAGTATATAACGAATACTATTACATTTTAAACCGAAAGAAGTGAACATAATGAGGTCAGAATATAACCAAAACAGAATCCAACAATAACTCTGTACGAGTATGACAGATATGTTTTTATAAACGATATTTAATTTACGCGTTGGGAGGTCAAAATTCCTAATTTAAACTTCCTTTTTGAGTATTAATATTTTACTATTCTAATTAAATACATAAATACGAGGGCGGCACTGAAAATTTCGGGAATCAAGGAAGTGACACAACATTACTATTTAAAAATGTATTTATTGCTTTTCGAAGTATTCTCCGCGAAATTTAACACATTTTTCCATACGATGGAACCAATCATTGAAGCAACCATTCCATTCGGAAGTTGGGGTCTCCAAAATGGCCGTTTTGTAGGCGTCCACAGCTTCTTTAGGTGATGAAAATCTGTGTCCACGCAATTTATTCTTTATTTTAGGGAAAGTATAGAAATCATTAGGGCTTAGGTCAGGGCTGTACGGCGGATGGTCTAATAATTCTATGTTTTCTTGCTCTAAAAACTCTTTTGTTCTGTGCGCGGTGTGAGAACTCGCATTGTCGTGATGGAGGATGATGCGGCGGTTGCAGTTCTCTCTACGGAGTTCAGAAACGACCTGTGGCAAACAAATTCTAGCATACCATTCTGCATTAACCGTTCTTTGTCCCTCAAGAGGAATAGTCGTAACCTGGCCGGTTTTGGAGACAAACGTGGCCACCATTTTTTTTGCAACACTCCGTGAACGAACAATTTTTGTTGGCTTTAACTCATTTTCGAACACCCAAACTCGTGACTGGTTTTTTGTTTCGGGTTCGTACGCATATATCCAGGATTCGTCACCTGATACGATGTTGTATACAGCATTTGAGGATCCTGCGTGGAATCTTTCGAGAGTTCTGACGCACCAAGTAACGCGAGCCGCTTTTTGCTCTTCACATAGCAAATGCGGTATCCATCCGGAAAACAACTTTTTTACACCTAATTGTTCATGCAAGATTATTTGTATTTGACTCATGCCAATGTCTAAAGTTGCCTGAATTTCGCGGTATGTCACATGTCGATCTTCCTCAATCAACTTACGCACAGCATCAACGTTTTCTTGGGTGACTGCAGTTTTTGGACGACCTTGACGAGGATCATCACTGAGCTTGACACGGCCACGTTGAAATTCAGCAAACCAGCGATAAATTGTGGTTTTGGATGGGGCTTCATCACCAAATGCAGAAATCATCCGGTCAACACAGTGTTTTTGTGTTAAACCACTTCGAAAGTCATAATAAATCATCGCTCTTGAATTTTCTCGAGTCAATTCCATTTTCTCAACGACTAAACAAGTTTGACAAAACCTTGTGACAAGACCGTGAATCTTTTTTTAAATAAATAAATGGTATTCGATTTGTAAAACCAAGGAGTTTTCAATTAAAAAGATTTTAATATGACAGGAACAATGGAAATATTCCATTCCCGATACTTTTAGTGCAGCCTATGTAAATACTATGGTAATTCTGCTCTATCGAGCTATACGGTATGGTGTGCAGTTTATTTTGATCTTCAACTTTGAAACTGGTCCAAGCGGCACTTGCATTTCCAATACATAGTTTATATGCCCCAGGGTGTCACTTCTGACACTTGCAACTTTGTTATCTATCTTACTAAGTAACATGCTAGTTTTAATCCCTTGGTTCTAAACCCTCATTTTCAGTTCCCACAGTCTTCACTAGTTTAGTAATGAGTTCCTGCAGTGTTGGTGAACTTTTATACGTCACCAGTGTTCTTCTTTAGATACGAACAAAGGCCCAATCGTTAAGCGCAACACGTAAGTCAGCGACACGTGACGGTGAATTTCGGAGGGGGGGGACTCGCAAACAAATTAGAAAAGCACTCAAGTCCCGCACTCGAACTAGATGTAATTTGCCATGGCAATATCAGTTACTAATATGATTGCATACACAGTTAGTCACGCGATAATCTTGTGACTGCCTCGTCTAAAGACTAAATAGGTAAGAGTAAATAATAATGATTAATGTCTACTCTTACGATGATGTAACACTATCAGAATATTTAACCTCTTGCGGCCGAATCCAAATCCGTCAGAAATTTCCCGCTTCAAGGTCACAGTTATATTTCTAGTAAGTTTTGAAATATAGAAATAAAGAAAGAAAAGTAATTTATTCTTTGCACCATAGGGACAGCAATAGTATTAAAAAATATCAAAGGAACAATAATAGTACATTTGAAAGCAAAAACAAAAAAATTACAAGTACCCACAATAGAATCAACTAGATAAAAAGGTCAGAAGTGGTCAGTGGGTACATACAGTAAAATACAGTGCAGCCAACAATACAACATTGTTTGTCACACTGGGTCTGACACTTTACAATTCTACAAGTTGGCTACACTGGAATATACCGACTCTCGTTTGGCCAAAGGACTTGGAATCCAGTTAGCGTATTATCTATTATATCTATACATGTTATTTTAGCTTACTAAGTTGTGCATTTGATTCCTGGCTTTCAATGGGACATATCACCTATTACCCTGGATGCTAAAGAGGTGATAACCTGATTAAATTCAGTATTAAGGCGGGCGGTAGTTTCAACCTGTATATTATTAAATAATCGTCATCATCGCTCGGTCTTCTTTTCTATGATCATTATTTCAGCCGTAAAACGCTAGACTAAAGCCTCCCCCAATATCGCCAACAACGACTGTACAACGTATGGGTTTGTATTGTGTGCTCATTTTGGGGCGGTTTTGCCATAATCGCCACGCTTGGCTGAAGGGTTGGCGATCACAGTTGAGTTATAAATGTAATCGAAGGACGCTGCTACCCATCCTCCGGCTAATCCCATAGTCGCCTTTTACGACATACACGGGATGAGATGGTGTAGTATTATTGTTAGCCGGCACCACACGGCAATTTTCTATGATGTAGTAGGGTAAATCGGTAAGCATGGGGATGCGGGTCACCTGACATTAAGTTCTCTCCGCCGGACGAATTGCATGATAAATGCCCATGGCGTGCCCATCCCAATATCCGCTGGGAGCTCGAAGTTGTTGACGAGTATGTATGTACGTATGGGACGACATACCGGGACAACAAAAGACATGGGCAGATAGCATATCTATCGTACGGAAACCTCTCCATGCGAGTTCAACTCGCACTTGCCCATTTTTTTGTTCATTCCATGTTTTTAGTCCATTTAGCACTCATTGCAATAGAAGTTCTCGTTTGCTTCATCTTCATACAATAGTACGACATGCCCCGGAGAGTACCATATATTCATAGTGCAGACCTGGATAGTCCCTATTTAGTACATTTTAAATTAAGATTCATAAAAAATCTCGGCGTGTTAGACCCATGTCAACGCCTAAGCCTATTAAAAGACCGCGTACCTCCTTATAGGGGATAAGAACCTAGGAAGAGAGTCAGATCAATAATTTGCAATTTATACATTTCACTAGTTTTTGTAGATAAAAAGCCAGTACCTATTGCTAAAAGCCCATATAAAGTTACAT
The DNA here is from genome assembly GCA_947459985.1 of Diloba caeruleocephala. Lineage (NCBI taxonomy): Eukaryota > Metazoa > Arthropoda > Insecta > Lepidoptera > Noctuidae > Diloba > Diloba caeruleocephala. Next base: position 6,817,474 of record OX381617.1, on the reverse strand, counting down.
AACTTTTAAATTAACATTTAAATTTTACTAATGGTTAAATCTGTTTCTTATGTTATAAGAAACTTTAGACATAAAGATATGTAGCTTGAAATTTCTATTCAAAAAGTTTAAGAAGTCTAGTACAAAACCGTGTTTAATCCCAGTACTCGTATGTAACTTACGGATTCATCAGACTAGTTCAGTCCTCACGGAACGAGCTAAAGCCATGATTATGAAACATGGCTTTACTGCTGAATTATTAAACATTAATCTCCGAAACTGGTGAAACGATTTTAATGAAAAGTACGACTACGAACTTATTCAAAGGGTAATGCCCCTGATAAACACTTACTTGAAACTTAATTCGTATTAGTACAAGTTAGAGAATCTGTAAATAAGCAGCAGAACCTGCAAAATAATTAATTAAATAAATAAATCAATAAATAACTGGATAATTAATTATATTAAATTGTATTCTGTGATTAAATTAGAATTGAATAAATTCATTTATTCAGACACTTTTACACGTCATATTGGAACCACAGAGGGCATTTCGCCACGTGATAACCTCTCAGAAGAAATGCGGTAAGAAACTCGGCGCTAGGTTTTGTTTCTCTTCTTTTTTATACATTGTTTTTCAAATATGAAAACAAATGATTTAAAACAGCTCTCTATACATTGAAAAACATTTTACAGCTATACAGCTCAAACAATGCAGATACAATTGGTTTCCAGGGATGTGTGCCGAAATAGCTAACGTTATATGTTGCTGTCCTCGACATAGACTATAATCTTATAGTACGCTTTTTTATGAGAGTTTCACTGTGTAATAATAATAATAAAATAGTTTTATACCTCCAGGGACAATCCGTGACTGCATTTTTAGAGTCCCCGGTTAGTGTCCCATTACATTTTAGATTAAAATGATCTAAAGGACCTCTGCGTGTTGGACCCATGTCCCCCGCGTAAGCCTATCAAAAGACCGGGTTCCCTCTTACAGGGGCTATAAGCCCGTGAATAGAGAATCATGTAGATAATAATAATAAGGCAGGGCAGTTTGTGGCGAGCTGAATGTGAGTGGCGACACTGCGTACCCGAATGCTCCAGAGAGTCGGTCAGGGCCTCGTCTCCGGCTTACCTTTATTGGTTGGTTGGGGGTCATGGGGTACCACATGAGTGCCCGTAGGATTTTCAACTCTGGCTTGCCTTAGTTGGCCGATCAGAGGGGGGCCGCCAGAGCTATATGCTCGGGGGTGGAAGTGTCTAATGGCGTAATAACGGGGAAACCCGCTCCGAGTCTTCGAGACGCGCGATGGTGAAACCGGTGCCGCACCTCTCTACACCCCTAGCCGCTCATACCGGTGTTGCTCCTTGTCGCCTGTAGTGGTGGCCATTTAGGGGGCCCATCTTGTGAGTGGCGAGTTACCGTCTGCCACAGAATTTCACTGTAAACGTTGAAAGGCAGACGCTGTTTTTTCAGGTTTAAGAAGTATATTATCCATTTAGCACCCATTACAATAGACCTTATAATTGTAGTTTCCATCTTATACAATAGTTTTACACCTCCGGGGATAATCCGAGACTGCATTTTATAGTGTAGCCATGGAGAGCTCCCGGTTAGTGTCCCATTACATTTTAGATTAAAATTTTCTAAAGGGCCTCTGCGTGTTGGACCCATGTCCCCGCGTAAGCCTATCAAAAGACCGGGTTCCCCCTTACAGGGGATATAAACCCGTGTAATAGAGAGACATGTAGATAATAATAAGAACGTGTGAGTGAACTTTCCAACTGTGAGTTCAGTAAGTAATTGCTTTAGGTATCTTGTTAGAGAATCGAACGAATCGAAGCTACCTAAGAATTATTGATTGGTTTTCGACTATCTGAATTTGGGTACTACTATGGTATGGTATGGTATAATCTTTTGGATCCTGTATGTGAATGGATATTGTATATTTTGATAGGTAAAGTACATTTTTTACAAGACTTTATATCTCTAAAAATAATCTTCTAAGTTATTTTCGGTCATTAATCCGCTTGTCTCATGATTCCGGAAGTTAAAAGAGCTTTGGGGAAGTTATGTGGATATTTTTATAAATGTCAGGTGTTCAAATTATTTTTACGTTATCTGACTAGAATGGTAATTTAGATATGAAAGAAAGAAAATAAAGGTTCGAATCACCCGTTTGTGATATCGAAATTGCAAACATCATCTATTGGACTAAAATGATATTATAAAGTTAACAAAATCTTCAAATGATTCACCCTGTTATAGAAAACGTGTTAAGCCAGTTTTTCGTTAGTACAACGCGCACTGTATCGTGTAACAGTTACTGTCTTTACCAGACAATTAACGTCAATCATCTACACCATATACATCCCATTATCTACAGCTACAAACATACTACACGTATATAAGATCACAAGTACAATGCCTTCACAAAGACTGTAGTCGCGAACTGAGACACCTATTAGAATACTCAGCACTCCGCACTCGTGTGAACGCCGCGTTAGTTTGAGGGGTGAGCTTTGCGTTCCGTGCGGCGTACATTCCCATATCAAGAATTAGGTGCGGTCGCCTCTACGTATTATTCATGCGTAAGGGTGTGGATGTGTCGAAAGATGAAATGTTGAGTTTTCATCATAAGTTTCTTTTGTCGGAGGTTCCAGTTTTGGAATCTGGATGATTTCTTGGTTTAGTAAAGATTGTTATCTAATATTACCAGAGAAATGTATTCTTAACTTAATTATAAGAACATAACGTTCTCATCATGATCGTCATCGTATCAGCCAAAGGACGCCCACTGCTAATCATATGTTGATATATCGTTATCATCATTTCGCCGAATGAAGTCCACTGCTGGACACAGGCCGCCCCCAAAGATCACCACAACGACCAATATGGGTGTGCTGTAGGCTCATTGGGGGGTTTTGCCATAGTCGCTACGCTTGGCAGACGGGTTGGCGATCACAGTTGAGTTGCTAATGTACTCGAAGGACACTGCTGCCCACCCTCCGGCTAATCCCTTAGTCGACTTTTACGACACCCACGGGAGGAGATGGGATGGTGGTATTCTGAGCCGGTACTACAAGGCATATGTTGTTGTCAATTCAATGTTGATATACAGGCCATCGATTTCCACAACTGTGTCGTAATTTTGTAGGGAATTTGCCAGTTCTCACCACGCTCGGGAGGCGGGCTGGTCAGCGCAGTATGGCTACTGTTCCACAAAGGGCTGCTGCCAATCCCTCTGGTTAAGAGTCCCTTGGCCACCTTTCACGACTTTTATGGGAGGAGATGGAGTGGTGCTATGTCCTTAATCGGAACACCACATGGCAACGTTCCGCTGTTAGACAAAATATAATGACCCGTATTAGCAATGCTCATCTATTTTTGCTATTTATTACGCCTGCTAACTCAAACACAACACAGTCGGGAAGTTAATTTAAATATAATTAACCTTAATTTATTTATTTATTTATTTATTTATTTAATTAACAACCGCTTACTGCACTTACAGTTGCCCAACGCGCACAGTAAGCCAAGCAATAGTGCTACTCGTAAATACATATTTCTTATATTTAGTCATTAAGGAATTTAAGACAGTAACTAATAAATTGGTTAATGCTGTTGCTGAAAATATCAACCTCTGGCTGCTGAGCAATCAGAGCGTTTAGCAATGAAACAGCATGACTCGTGGGAGCATACTGGGAAGTACATGTGCGTACCGATGGCATCGCGAGTAGACGGCGCGCGCGCAGCCGCGTGTACTGGTTAGGCGCGGACAGGAAACAACGAGCGAGGGTTGTAGGGTTGTCGATCTTGCTGTTTAAAGTAAGATAATAATGAACCATTAAAGCACACTTCCGTCTTAACTCCAACGTGTTTAAGCCCACCATACCAGATACAAACAGAGACGGATACAAAAACGGATAGTAGCCAAAGAGGTTTTTATAAAGATAACGTGCGAATTTCCGTTGTACACGTTCGACCATTGTCCTATACTTCTCCTCATGCGGAGCCCAAATAATAGAGTTATACTCTAAAATACTACGCACGAAGGCAAAGTACAGGACAATAATTGCACCCTTGTCCTGAAATCGAGCCGATTGTCTCATGACGAATCCCAGTGATTTAAAAGCTTTGGCACAGATTTCTGATATATGGGTGTTCAGCGTCAGACTACTGTCGAAAATTACACCCAAGTCACGGATTTCGGTAACACGCTCAAGCGGAACATCAGCAATCCTGTATGTATATGCGCTGGGGAAACGAGATCGCGTAAACGTTATTATTTTACACTTAGATAAGTTGAATTCCAAGCGATTTCGCGTGCCCCACTCAACAACACTATTGATATCCCGCTGAAGCGCGTCACAGTCTGCAACAGACCCGATACCCAAGAATAACTTCAAATCATCCGCAAACAAAAGACACTGAGCCGCTGTGACGACGTTCGGCAAGTCATTGACCATTATGAGGAACTGTGTCGGTCCCAACGTGCTGCCTTGACTTACACCAGAACAAGTGTCATACGGATCTGATCGGTAATGGGATAGTTGCACGTATTGTCTACGGTTGGCAAAGTAATTGGAAAATAGTTTTAAAAGGTTAGGTGTAAACCCTATCCCAGAAAACTTTTTCAAAAGCACATCGTTGTGAACGCGGTCAAAAGCCTTTTTAAAGTCAAAATACGCCACGTCCACCTGCCTATTGCGATCCATTTCAGTCACAGCATAATCAACGAGGTTGATTAAATTTGTAGTTGTAGACTTACCAGCCCTGAAACCATGTTGACAATCGCTCAATAGTGGTTTGACCTGTCTGGTAATATGCTGATTCAAAATAGATTCAAATAACTTGCCGAATGCCGACAGCACGGCGATAGGTCTATAGTTTACAATTTTCGATTTGGAGCCATCCTTGGGTATAGGCGTGACGCGAGACAATTTCCATAAGGCTGGAAAGGTCCCCGTTTTTAAGCTTAAATTAAAAATATGTAAAAGAGGCTCTTTAAATACAGCCATACAATCTTTTACTAAAAAAGGCGGTATGCTGTCGGGTCCGCAAGATGAGTGAGCCTTCAGTCGCTTGACGGCCAGCCATAAATCGGCCGAACTTATATGATCTAGGCAAATCCGGGAGGAGCACAGCGTACTAGAAGTTTCAGCTTCTGCCACTACGGTAGACAGGCTAGGTTGATCAGGTAAAAATATAGACCTAAAATACCTTGCAAAAGCATTTGCGGCATTGAAATCGGTTACAATTTCACCCTCATACTCGAATTGGGTGCAGGAGCTTCTAGAAGAGCGCTGATCCCTAACAAATGACCAAAAGTTTTTTGGATCCTTTCTTATATCCGCCTCTGCTCGCTTGATAAAGTTAGTATAGGCTAAGTTAGTGAGTTCTTTGATACGCTGCCTGTAATATTTAAACATTTGCTGATTGAACTCGGCCTTAAAGGCCTTATATTTTTTTAAGTGAAAATATTTTTGCTTTATGTTATAAATAATTTCCGACGTATACCAACAAGGATATTCATATTTAAGCTTATGATTCGAATTTAGATATTTTTTAAGAGGTACATTAGTATTAGTGCAGCATACTTGAATATTATTGTAAAATTCATTCAGAGCTACATCAACATTGTCGGAACTAAGTACATCGCCCCAAGTTAAGGCGGCGAACGACGAATAAAGCGAATGAAGATCTGCTTTTTTAAAAGTCCACTGTGGTGGCAAAAAATTATCTTGCGGCTGAGTCAAAAGTCGAGACTGATACGCACGCGCAGTCGGCCGCGGCACGCTGAGCCGAACACCGAGCGGTGGGTGGTGCGCGTCTGGTGCAACTAGCGATTCAACGTCCTCCGCCATTTGAACGTACTTACTACAAAGATTGCTCAACACCAGATCCAGTACATTACCGTATGCATTTTGCGTAACATTATATTGTGTTAATTTACAAAATGAAATTAAGTAACAAAATTGTATATTTACATTTTGACTACAAGAGTTTAGGTTAAAATCGCCAAGTATTATCACATTTGTATTTGGATATTTTGATATTAAATTTTCTATTACTAAAAATGTTCGTAAATACTTATCGTCACTCGCACTAGGCGGAATATACACAACGCATACCAAAATTCTCTTATATTTTAGAGAAATTATGGCCGCAACTAATTCTATATCTTGAGAATATCCATCAATGTCAAAGATTTGTTTAACTTCGTACTGTGCGCGGATAGCCAACAATACTCCTCCCCAACCTACATCGTTTGCTCGATCGCGACGTATTACAGTGTACCCGCCAGGAAAAAACTCCGAATCATATACGCTACTTGTAAGAAACGTCTCGGTAAGAGCAAAAATATCAGCCGATATATTTAAAACTGCTAGTTTACAGGTGTCTAATTTCGATCGAAGCCCTCTGACATTCTGATAAAATAAAGTATAACATTTAGGCCTGGGTGTTTTGCGCGGCTTCTCGACGAAATCCATTACGCCAGGTCTTAACACAAACATCTTCAGCCCAATTCTCGGGCATTAAATACTTAGCCAGATTTTTTGTAGGCACGGATAATTTAAAAGATGCGTATTCTCCACGAGATTTCAACGCCTCAGCTGTACAATAATCTTCCGGGCAAATTGTTTGGAGATGTTGCATTACTTGATCAGCTGTTGTCCCCATCTTAACATAATACAAATGCAAGTATGTTTTGCGTTCCGCAGCCAAAAGAATAGTGGAAGTGGATACGGCCGTACCACGAGTCACATTTTCGAGCGTGCGCCGAGTACGACGATTCTTCACCTCGACCCAATCGGCCCCACTCGCTGTAGTATCGCCACTCTCGGGTAACTCGCTAGTCGCAGTGTCGGTTTCCGTGAGTTGTGGACACGTCAGCGCGCACGAAGTAGGGGTCAGCGTCGGTGACGTCGTTGTCGCTGCGTTGGTGGAGGTGGCATGTTTCGACGTTACCTTTCGTGCTCCTGCGGAGATAGCCGACACTGCCCGAATACGGGCCTCACGTATTGGTCGCACATTCTTTCCCAATGTTGAAATACCGTCAACGGTGTTGGTAATTGGTTTTGTTGTCACTGATTCATCACTAATTAGTTTTTTTATTAGCTTATTTTGCTCGATAATAAGCATTTCAAGCGAAGACACTTTACTCTGTAGCGAGTTCACAACCTTGGTTAAGTCGCGAATAGCTAGTTCGGTGTTTTTTGCGGACATTTCTAATTTAATTGTGAAAACAAACGGAGCTTTACGAATAAGCTGCTACTTCGAAAGTGAGCGAGACAGAGAGCATTGCTATTGTCAAGATGCTTGCCAAATTTCAAAGTTAATGTCTTCCAGAAATATTATGCAATGTAGGTTACGAAAAGTTTTACTTTTTGTAACTAACGGCCGAATTCTCAAACGCCATTTAACGTTAAGTTCCCGCGATTTGAGGCGCCTGGTTTTGTACCAAAAACAGGTTTCTCGAATAGTTAAAGCGGGGACTTAACGTCAAATGGCGTTTGAGTATTCGGCCGTATGACTGTTTGGTGGTGGCAGCGATATCTAAATTAAACCGCAGTTTTGGTTAGCGCAATAAAAATAAAGGAGTATTGAACGCTAAAAAGATTATATTATTTTTCGCAACGTTTTTTAACCGACTTCAAAGAGGAGGAGGTTCTCAATTCGACACGATTTTTTTTATGTGTGTACACACCGATTGCTCCGACATTTGTAGACCGATTGGAATAAAAAAAATTAACAGCTTCTGAATGCTTTCGTGTTGGTCCCATATAAATTTCATTACATTTGATTGAGTAGTTTTTTAACCAGCTTCAATAACCAGGTTAATTTGACTGCGCTTATCTAGATGATGTCTTAATAGTTTCGATTCCTCTCAGATCAGAGAATCGATTTGAGTCATTTTTATTTTTTGTGTTAACCAAATTGGAAAATGTTTTTACATTTAAAAGACACTTAAAAGAAACAAATATTCTGGACCCTGCTGCAAGATATAAAATTGGAACACACATGAAAATTTAAGTTATAATTCATGTATTGATTCCGAAAATTTTCATTGAGAACCGTTGAGCCATTTCGGCGCCTATTCGAGATAACATTCAGTATAGTAAAATGATAATTGTAAACGTTACTATTACGCTTGATGCATAAATAATAATATAATGGCCGAAAACTGTGGAGGGTGTGAGAGAAGGCTTATTGTGTGAGAGAAACAGGAAACCGGCTTCGGTCTCATCCCAACTCCGTGCTGTTTACTGGGCGAGAAGTGACACCGGTAGACGCCTGGGGGGAATAACTTACCAATAATGTTGATAATAATTGATCAGTTATCGAGCAGGATGAAAAAATACTAAAACAACTACTAAAAAATAGGGGTTGGTGATAGAAGGGTGAAAATTTAGGGTTGTATGTTTTTTTTTATATAACGTTATAAAAAAAATGTACAATTTTTTTTATAAAAATGTTAGGTGTGGACAACCCGTATCACTTAGGGGTATGAAAAATTAATAGTAGCCGATTCTCGGACCTACTGAATATGCATATAAAATTTCATAAAAATCGGTCAAGCCGTTTCGGAGGAGTATGGTAACTAACACTGACACGAGAATTTTATATATTAGAAGATGAAGTCAGTCTAGCTTTTAGAAATAATCTAAAAGCATTACTTAAAACATAAAAGTTTCGGTTTAGTTCAACAAAGTCACTCCAGATATTAAGTAGGTATACATTCATTCTCATCTCTTTATCACATACTAAAAGTAATCGCAACATAGCAAAGGCTATTAAACTAAAATTAAATTCTGTTTAGCATAACTTTATTCTGAGGCGAATAATAAAGTTTAACAATAGGCAGACAATTGTAGTTAATGTGCCCCATAATTAGTGGGGTCTGGAACGTCCTGGGAATCAAAATTACAAAGGCGTTTGGTGCGAAGCTCGCATCCGTGATGAGACCGCAAGGGTCGGTACATATGGAGATTACGAATGTCTGCTACACGTATGATTAGGGAGGAAGAGAATGTTCGATGAAATATAAATAAAGGGACGATCTTGTGATGAATGGTTTCGCATATATGTATTTTGTTAGTATACAGGTTGTCCAGTAAACTGCACGACATAATGCAGGGGGTGAGAGCTTGGGTCAATACCTACCAAAAAAACACAATATATGTTCAGCAAAATCTTACGGATTTACAGTAGTACAAAAATTTCCGAAATATCGAAAAATCTCTACCTTGACGTTTCAGAACGGGGTATCATGAATATTGTTTATTTTTGGTTGGCGCCGCAGGGAGGATGTCTCTAAGTCACTATAAATCTGAGACTAAGACTGAAAAGCAACAAATCGCTATCAGAACTGTTGAGCCCAGATAAATATGCATTTAAAATAACAAAATATGTATAATATGGACATAAAGAACGAAATATTGTAGAGTTAAGGAGATTTTTTTCGTTTATATATGTCAGTGTGCGTATTAAGAATATAGCACCACTCCATCACCCGGACGCACGGACCTTGAGGGAATCCAGCTCTAATGGGATGAGAGGACGAGAGTACGTACTTGATGTGATAGCTCAAGCTACAATTCGACAAGTAGTCTCGAATGATGAGCATGAGATGGTCAGGCACGCGGAGTTTGTACAGCTTATACAATAAGCTTGGCAGGTGGGTTGTTCCATAGAAGGGACGCTGCTACCCATATCTCTGGTTGAGTCCCTTTTCCGACATCTACGGGAGGATGTAGTGGTGTTAATGTATTAATCTGACACAAAATATAATATTTTCTAGTGTCGTCGATGAAATAAAATTATGCCGCTCTTTCTTTCTTACCTATTTATTTAACACAATATAGGAATTATGGACTATTGCAATTTTATGGAAAAATATTACCTAGTCATATTTTTACATAAACTCCAATAATCCATTAAACCTTAAAATATAGAAAAATGTGGAAAATATCAAACTTCAAACTTCAAACTTCAAACTGTTTTATTGTGGATCATAGGGTACAAGGGATGTTTACATTATAATATGATCAGCTATTTCCCGCCATTGGGCATACAATATTTTAAAACAATAAATTAAATCATAACTAAAAGCGTACAATGTCAAAAAAATTAAAACAAATTATACCATAATTAAATCGAAAATTATCATTAATCGTTTAATGGCAAAAAAATAGAAAACACATTATACCATAATTAAATTGGAAATTATTATTAAAAGCATATAATGTCAAAAAAAATAAAACACATTATACCACAATCAAATTGGAGATCAGAGAATTTGCAATTACAAATAAATCTTAATATACAATAATAATTACAAGCGTAGCTAAAGCTATAGTGTATTTATAATCTGTACATTTAACTATAGCTTATCCTTTAAAAAATCTCTTACTGAGTAGTAGCACTTGTCCACCAACAATTTGTGGAGATTCTTTTTAAAAATATTTATTTCTTCAGTGTTTCTAATTGCTGATGGAATATTATTATATATGCGTGGACCCAAACAAAAGACACTATCATGCAATAATTGTGTTTTACAGGCAACTATTGATAACTTGTCATTATTACGGGCTCGAGTCCGAAATTCAAACAGTTCCAGGTTTGTTTTTAAAAATATCGCAGTTTCATAAATATAGAGTGAAGGAAATGATAACATTTTTAATTTTATGAAATGGGGCTTACACGAATCAGTTTGTTGCAAATTGCACATACTCCTGATACAACGTTTTTGAGCAATAAATGCCCGTTCTTTTTCTGTTGTGTTCCCCCAAAAAATTACTCCGTACCGCAACGTAGAGGCGACATAACCATAGTAGGCTGCTAAGAGAGCTGGTTGATTTACTATTTTACTTAATCTAAAGAGGGCCATATGAGAATTGATTAATTTTTTTACACACATGATCTATATGAGATTTCCAGTTTATCTTACTATCAATGTAAAGACCAAAGAATTTTGTAATGTTGATTTCTTCAATTTTTGTATTTATGTAAGACACATTCAAAGTGTTTTCTGTTCTATTTCGCTGTTTAAAATACATTAATTTTGTTTTGTCAAGATTAATTATTAAGTCATTCTGACTAAGCCATTCTATTATTAATGTTAAAGATGTATTTATGTCATATTGTAACTGAATTAGGTTATTATTGGCGAATAGTATGGTACTATCGTCTGCAAATAGTGTCATTTTATGTGTTGTTATTGTAGGCATGTCATTAATATAGACAAGAAATAAGAGCGGACCCAATATACTACCTTGAGGTAGTCCTGAGGTTACAGTTTTAATGTTAGACCGGTGTTTTTCTTCAATATTACTATACATAGAAACCCTTTGTATTTCCGTAAACTGTTTTCTGTCACTAAGGTATGATTCGACTATTTTATACACATTACCTCTAACGCCGTATGTGTATAGTTTATTTAGTAGGATTTTATGATTGACGTGGTCAAATGCTTTTGACATATCCATATAGAGAGCTATTGTCGGTGATCTCTTGTCCATATTTATTAACACTTCGTGTAAGAAATCATATATTGCCAAATTTATTGATTTCTTTTTTCTGAACCCATACTGACATGGTGTAAATAAACAGTTATATTCAAAAAAGTTATATAAACATTTATATATAACTTTTTCAAATATTTTGGAAAATATGGAAAATAGAGCAATAGGTGTATAATTAACAATTTCTGATTTACCATCTTTTTTATGAAGAGGTTTTATCACTGCTATTTTCAAGTTATCAGGATAGATACCATGCTCTATGCAAAGATTCATGACATGGCATAAAGGGCAGGCAATCAGGGCTGCTGCGTGTTTTATTTTATTTATTTATTGGTTTCAAATATCATGTTTTCATGTAGAAAACTCAAAAAGGAATGTAAATAATTGGAACTGAAAATATCATCATCATCAACAGCCCATAGCAGTCCACTGCTGGACTCTCCAATTTCAGGACACAGAGTACGATCCTCGGCTTTTCTCATTCGGTTCATGAGAATATGTAGGTAGGAAGTACATAAATGTTGCATACTATTCACCAAGTCCACGCACTAACTATGAACATTATGCGGGCAAAGTTCCCAGTGTTACATTACCACGTCTCTTTGAATCTCTCACACGCCACAAGGGAAAGCAACGAGTTGTAGTGTTCCAGTTGAGAGGGAACATCTTGCTTGTGTTTCACAATTACTCAGTGTCAGAAACTTTATATACTCGAAGACTTGAAGTTAGCGTCTCCGCAACTTCGAGCAGACCATAAAATCCTTGCACAGTTAAGTTTCCGTTACTGTCAGTTGAGATTTTTTCGCATCTTCAATCACAAAAGTTTACTGAGTAAAATGATAATATGAAATAAATTTTTTTATATAATAAGTATTCGTAAGTCACGAGCGAACTAAGCGGTGCACTGTGTGTCTGCATTTAAAATCCTGTACATTCTTAACATCCATATTTAGAATCATTCTTAGGAATCAGATTTTCTCTTTTTATATCGAAAGTACGATATAACACACATCAGTAATAGTTCGATCCACTTTAATTATTCCGTTGTTTTATTTGTATACTGTAAAGTGTTTGGCGTTTTCGCGCGTCAGTTAATACGATAATTTATCTCGGGTGAACGTTTGTTTTGGCATACTAATTGGACTGAAATTGGGTTTTCGTAATGTGTGTCATCATAGTTTCTGACTTTGTAGAAAATGGTTTGTTGGTTCAGGTATAACAATATATTCCTAGTAGAAACATGTTTACTGGACCTGTTTCTAGAGTCATCATATTTCGACGACTTGTGAGTTATAATTATGAAGAGTTTTATGTAGAAAATAACAACAACTTGGTTTATTGTACAAATAATATAATACAGGTAAACATTATAAAAATTGGATGTACTAGGGCGAGTTTAATCCAAATCAGTTTCTCTAATTCCATAAATTATATTTTAGTTTTATTTCGTATATAGCTTACACATGCTAAGTTAATAGTACCAACATTACACGTTAGCAACAATAAAGCATATAGTCATTTATATATATAAGACGTATGTAAAAAGAGTGTTTATTTTAAAGTTAACATCAGAACGTAATTTATTTTGAGAGATACTATTGAAACCAAAATCTTAGTTATATAAGTTGTACCGCAACGTACCCAAGTAAATACGTACATATCGTGGCTTTGTTTGTACCTATATCTACATTTAAAGTAATCTATATTAAATTAAACGATAATAGATTCATTGTTCAGGATCTTTATTTATATGCATCTTAAAGATATCCAGAAGCAAAATTTCGGCAAAAATATTCCAAAGTAACCGTTACTTTAATCAAACCCCTCATGTTATCGTTATAATTAATCCATAAAAGGCTTTTCTTTTAAATTAAAGCAGTAGCTAGCCTTCTAGCTAGCTAGTGTCCTGACATAACTAGATTTTCTTTCATTTGCAAATCAAATTTAACATATTAAAATAAATACTTGTGGAAAACTAATTTGATTTAATTTCGATTTAGTAACAGTTAACGACTGCCGCTTCCAAGCCTAGGCTACGAAGCCTCAGCACTTTTGGTTGGAATCTGACTGCGAGACGAACAGAATTTGAATTCTGTATGCAAATTTTCCGTTTGTCAATTCCTCTCACGTTGTCTTAATTCCTCGATATTCGTCAGCATTCTAATCGCATTCACAATTTTTATTCGCCTTTCGTCAACAAAGTTTATGTTAAAATGTTCAAATGGATCCTGTGGGCAGATGAGTCGTTCATTGCTTAAAAGATGTGTTCGAAAGCAGCGTCTCTTTCTTCTAAGCTTGTCTCCGCTTTCATGATCACTGTTGTATTTTAAAACTAGTTTCCCACCGCCTATTATTCTTTGACTTTTTTTCTTACCTACAAAATGTCTAGGTGTTAGTTTTGTCTTAAGGCAAGCCGGGTTAAGGGCCTGACCCTTGACACCTGTTAATATTTACACAGGCCTCCTTTTCCTTTAATGGATCGTTTGAAGTGTTAGAATAAATAATACTAGACTATTTGGGTCCAGTCACGCCTTTTCAGATAAGCGTGCTTCGGATATTTGTTGCGATTACATGTTTGCTTTTCATTTATATTGGGGAAGTTACGTGTTATATTTTAATGTGTATTCTAGAAAACATAAAATCATATTTCCTTTATGATATATAAATTATTTGTATGTTAGTTTAAGAGTTCGCTGCTTAGAGCATTATCAATACTAGGCCGTTGCGTTAAAAATGAATGAGTTGAGGATGATTGTGTTTTTATGGTATAATAATATAATATCGGTTTCAGTTGTTATTAAATCTAGTTTCTGAACATAATTCTGCTGTATTTTTAATTAAGATACAAAGGCATCGTCACTTAAAAAAATAAACTGTTTCCTGCCGAAGCCAACATGGACCATCCGCGTTTGTTTTGCATTTAAATTGAGTTGAGTGATAAATTCGGTGTATAGTTCGACGGGCGGACCGTTAGGGACGTTCTAACTTCCCCGTCTGACGGGATAATCGATAAGGAAACTTGGTGCATTTTTATATCAGCACAAATACGATTTAATACACTTCAGTTTTGAAATTGATTTAAGAACCCCATTACGTCCTCCGTACTGAAAAACTGATCTCTGATATACTCTACGATAGATTTTAAGTCCTGAGCTGAAACTAAACTTAAACTGCTATTTTGCTTTTACAAGTTTACAAAAAAACTTACTAGTAATGCAACGGAATACTAATTTTACGAATAAGGATATGCTGAACGTAAATATACAGTTAACGGCAAAAAGGAACAAATATTTGTATGATCTGCAGGTAGCTGTTCCGGGTCTGGGTGTATTGTGTGTGGAATTCGTGTTTGTAAACGCACCCACGACACAGAATACATAGTGTAGGTCAAGTTTAAAAAAAAAACAAGTACTTTAAAAATCTAAAATCCTTGTGAATTATATTTTAAAAGCATAACGTTTGAAACTAATATTTTTTTGGTGACAGACGTTATCTTTGCTCTGTAACTGATACCATGGACTCAGTACATGATCCTGAAACCCTCAGTGTTAGAATATTGCGTCGGTCTATTCGAGATTTTTTATTTTTTTCCAGTTTATTTAACTGATTTCAGTATAAAATAATTATTTTTGTCTATCCTAAAGCTATTTTGAATAAAAACACAAACTATTTATTTTCACATCAATTTGCAATGTAAAACTTCCGAAACGGCTGTTGTTTCGCTACAGTTCGCATCATCGCTATCATATCACAGTACAATAATCACTTAGCGTTTTTAATCACTTAGCATTTTGATCGCGTTGTTTACGATGCATTTCGTGCTCAAAAAATTACAAAAACCTGTAAACTATTATTTCCGAGAGGCTTCTCTATTTTTATTATAGGCTTAAATGTAACCTCTTCCCAAAGTTTTCGGTAAGTTGACACTTACATCCTGTATATATTAGGTCTTTACCTATGAAATTTCCGTTTACACCCATGCAATCTATGCATCTTTGCCAACATGTGGCAGTTTATCCATGCCCTTCTTGAAGAAACCAGATGTACGGGAGGCGACAAACTCTTCAAGGTCATTTTGTACTGCCTCTCGGGTATTGTTTTTTTTTTCGCCAAAAAGTCATTCAAATTTCGGAAAGAGTGGAAGCCTGAAGGCGCAAGCTCTAGTGAGTACGGTGGATGACGATCACCAAACAGTAATCATCACTTTTCTAGGGGCCATTTTTCGTTTAGCCCCATTGATTAGGTACTTAACCAGCATCTAACCAACTTGCCGAGCGCTTGGGATTGTCAAACAGAATCCATTTTTCGTTGCAGGTAACAATGTGGTTCAATATTCTTTTGTTTCTGTGCCTGTTGAGAATCGCGAGGCAGGCCTCTATGCGCACATTGCGCTGATGATCTTTAAGTTCGTGGAGCATCCAAGATTTGATGATGCCAATTTATCGCAAATGGACCAATATTATTTTAATGCTAACGGCGGAATCTGCTGCTAATTCAGCCGTAGATTGAGTATCATCACCTTCCACTATCGCCTTTAATTCGTCATTGCCGAGCAAAGTTTTCGGGCGACCACGAATCATTGATAATTCAGATCGAAATTTCTAGGACGAAAGCGGGCAACCCAATAACGGGCTGTGCGTTCGTTTGGAGTGTTCGCTCCGTAAACGTCGTTGATGTTGCATGCCGCTTGTGCCGCGTTGCTGCCAGGACGGTACTCATATTCCACAATTACTTGAATTTTCAACGTATCCATGACGACGAAAAAGATTCAAACGTGATGAAAACATAACACTAATCTATACACATAAGGCTGATTTTGAATAATGTAAACCATGTTTATAAAATAAAATAAATTTAAAATTAGAATTCATAGCGCAACATAAATGTTTTTATTTGAAATGGCCAGTACTGCAGAACACTAAGTTCGTAAGAAAGAAAGGTGAAGACCTGTTAAATCATCATGATATTCGGTGAACACGAACATTCGTATTTGTTGCATCGCTAAACATGACCTTTTTCTTGTTACATTTTCAACATCTAAGTCACGTTTATATATTCGTGTATCAATTAAAATATTTAGATTATCATTTTCACTCAGACAAAATGAATGAATAGGTACTTTTTTATTTGTCAACCGCCACAAGAATGTATTTATATTTTCACTAAAACTATTATGGACCTTTTTCCAGTAGCTGATTTCATTAATTAAATTTACCCGGCGACTCCTCACCGTCATATCTTGCTCCCAACAAAGGACAGCGTAGGTACTATAATTATGTAAATTTTTACTACATATTTGCACGGAGCTTTACATTTTATCTTTTTTAACATTTTCAATTCTAAATTTATTATCTGTCTGGTATTTTATATTGAAAATTAAAATTTCTCGAATAGGTATTCCTTATTAAGCGAATACCATCGAGCGTTATCTCAGGGACTTGTCCCTTTCACTATCTATATTTGGTTATATTACCGAGGGCAAATAAATTAAGAAAATATTTGGGACAAGCTTTATTTCCGTGCCTATTTAGACGCATACCATAATATGACTAACCAAATTAAATTGGACTTTCATATTTTTACCGCGTTGCCAATAAAATAAAATGTGCCATTTTATGTTCGATGCCAAAAATATTTTTTACTCGTTCCCACACGAGGGTTATTTGTTGTTTATTAGAAAACGCTTGAGTTCCGTAGATATATATTTTTATTTCCACTGTGGAAATGTTACCTTTTACCCTCATAATTCAAGGGAGAGTACCCTTATCAAAGAACTGAATGTGAGCCCATTTTGTCGGAGCAAAAATTGTTTAATCATTATTTATTCACGCCATAAAGTTTTCATTTTGTAAAGCCAAGCTTTTATCTTGGCAGACTTTGATTAACTTCGTTTTTATTGTTAGCTTATTTCAAATCAGTGGTAGGTTTCAATGTTATGCCAAAGAGGAGCGTGGAGTTTTGAGATTTTGTTATGCGTTTTGCTACGTTTTGCCTAAGATAATTTGAACAGATAAACTCATGTGAGCCACTGTAAATCCTTCCAAAAATACTGACCATTTTACAGCATACATTTTTAATATAAGCCGTTTTGTCGAACCCGGTCAGAAATTCTTTTTTTTACTGTTTAAGGATTCGAGATGCAACAGCAGCTGAAAGCATGAATTCACGATAATGACGCATGAGTCAGTACACTCACTCACACAGTCACTCATCGTGACTTCCTGGTTTCACCGACTACTATTGAACAATAAAAGCTAAAAATCATTTGGCACGAAGAGTTGTCCTTTTGGACAATCCGGGATAAATACAATAATAAAAGTAATTATGTAAAATTATCAGACTACATAAATGTCTACGCCCTGTGCCTATTTTTTTTATCATGACCAACACAATGGATGCCCTTTGAATGAAAATAAAACGCTGGCGTGTCGACCTAGCCGCTTCCTAAAGGGCTCACCCAAAATCGCTGTGAATAAAAGATATATTTATCAGCGCCTATACTGAATTTGCGACAGCCGCGTCCATAATCGGTTCTATGGTACACGATTAATTTCGACTGTAATCCGCAGACTTCCGATAGCACGTGTAAGAACTTATTGCTAAACTAATAATTGACAACCGACAGACAAATTGTTTGTCTCGGGCTGAACTGACTGCCTCGCTAATGTATACATTCTTCCACAAAACGACTCTGCCTACGTGACTCACTGAGACATTACCGTGTTGCCAACTTCATAGGTAATAAAAGAGCCACGAAATCAAATGAAATTATTTCTATCATAAAATCATTGGAATGTTCCAAATAAATATACAAAGAATATTGAATTGTATTGTACAATTACATACTCCGAAAACAGATTTTTTACGATCAGTTCAACCCAAGTTGGAGTCTGAACAAACATACGTTTCAATCAAATAGGATGTCACCCAATCTATTCGAGTAATGCGTTGGAACTGATAAACTACTCGATGGAGACGTTTCACTTTTTCATTGACTATATAAGATACATATACCAACATCTTATTTAGATGTTGGCTATAGATTGTGCTCTGTTGTCGCTAAAAAAAAAGCCTCGACTCGACTCTTGTGGATCTTTTGTGCTGCCCTAGTCCACTACTCCGTTGCTGGCACATCGGAGAGTTCTTGTAGGTAGGTAGACGGCGGTGTGCATGCGGTCACATACAGCTGTGTGCGCAGCAAAGTGCATAGTGAGACTTCAGGGGAATCCTTTACAATCCCCGCGAGAGGTGCCTGGGGGGTGGCCTCTTTACAGTCGCCTTCGCTACGCTAGAGGGGGTGACCGTTTAACAATCATCTTCTCCGAGATGTGTCTAAAGGTACTATATGATATCATATCAGCCAAAGGACGTCCACTGCTGAACAAAGGCCTCCCCGGTTAAATGTCGCTCTAACCCAACTATTCCCAGTTACATTCACCAGGTGGTCTGTACACCTCGTTGGAGGTCGTCCCACGCTGGGTTTTCCGGTGCGCGGTCTCCATTCGAGAATCTTTTTATCCCAATGGCCATCAGTTTTACGAACAGCCCCGCCCATTGCCACTTCAGTTTTCTAATCCCTTCAGCTATGTCAGCAACTTTAGTTCTTCTAAATTTTAGGGGTGTTAGCTATTAAATCAAGTTTGTATAAACTTGTGTAATGTATTCACTTGCTTTTAAGTGTTTAATTAAATTTATATTTTAAATCACTAAATACAACCATATTGATATACCCTTTTATTTATAAAAAGATGAAAAGTTGTTCAAACCCATTTTGAACTGTTTTATACGTATTGTCCTTATCTCTCAAAACTAAAATCGCAACGAACCTAACATATCTGAACTAAATAGGTTTGAACTACGTTTTCTTTTTACGAAGAACAGGGCTTGTATGTCAGATATTAAATATATAATTAATTTCTGTAAAAATAATCCAACTATTGCCAGTATAGAATCTATAATTATCACAAGGCTACTTGTCTAGAATTTCTCCTAAAAATATGCAATGAATTGATTTCACGTAACAGTTTTTCGATTCGAATGTTGAGACATCGGTGAATTATTTCACCGTGAAATGTCGTGCCTAACGACAACAATTGACTTTACGTCGGGGAGGCTTTTAAGGAACAATCGTGTGGATTAGCCTGTGCTCCGCCCGCACCCAGAATGCTAATGGTTTGCTATTTACGTCGTTTCTTGGTGTGCCCACATGTATTATGAACGTGTGTAGCGTGATTTTATCTTTCGCTACCAAATTGCGAGAAGTTCTTGTCCTGGTTTTGTTTGACATACGTTTATATAAATATATATTGTGCCTTAATTTGTTAGAATACTTTGTGTGGTTAGGAAAGAGCCTTCCAAATATTTATAAAATAAATAGAGACATGACAAAACAAGTAAGACCACATCACTTGCATCACATTTTTATTTGCCCTAAAAAGTACTTGTACTTACGTAGAAAACGTCTGGCGATCAGTTGTGTTATCAGTTTATTCGACAAGGTTAACAATTTCATAAGCAAGTCTTTCCCATGTAATGCTTTCAACTCAAGTCAGGTCTCACATTTCGCTTATAGTCTTGCAAAACCTATGGCCAGTCCATACTTTAGGTAAAAGATTTGGACTACTCTATAGACATATTTTAGAAATAATTTTCCCCTGACAACTAATTTAATACACATGTCTTTGTTTAGGATTCCGGTTAATAAACGCCTGCCTAGATATAAGCTTGTTTGTGCCCCAGTGACAAAATACCGGCGAGGATAATATTTTGCTTACCTATAATGTTTTATAAAGCGCAAACAGATCCTGTGGCAATTAAAAAATGTGGATAACTTGTATTTTTCGTGGAATAATTTAAATTTTTTACCACCTTTTACAATTTCATAGGGTTATTTGAAAAACAAAATGTGTCATTATATCTTGCTGAAGTAATTCGCAGTTTAAACCTACCTAAATTCCAAACCTCATGGTGAAACGATAAATGTTCATAGTTTATTATACCAAACAAAAAGGATGTTCGCTGCCAGTTTACAGGTTTAATAAAATAAACCCTTATCCTTCTCAGGGAAAGCTGGGGAAGGTTTATTTTATCGGAGTTTTTCTTTATTTCAAACTGCTAATAGATTCTAAGAATGATGTCCTCACAGAGTTCGCGGGACATAGAAGATTGAACGAAGTGCACTAAACCATATATTTACGTTGGGGTGAGTATAATTCATACTAGCGGTTTTCAGTTCCAAGTTGCTTAGCAAGTCATAGTAAAAAGTCATCCGGGCATAGCTAATATTCTCGGAAATTCATGATATACCATCTAAGTAGAATCGTATATATACTGATCATTAGAATATTACGGTGACATTGATAAATGCCTGTAAGCCAGTTAAACCATCCAGATTAGACATCGAAACAAATTAAAGTATGTAGGGTCTGCCTGATCCGAGGTTCAAAATGGAGATGGTAAAAAACTTGGCAAGGCGGATTGATTGAAGGTGGACCAAGACAGGTAAATATCGGCTCAGGGAGGAAGTCGGTTGTCAAAAGACCACCAGCATAATGTTGTCATTACATAGTGGGGATCGCTTGTGTCAGGGTGAGAGTAGCCCAGTTTAGCCTAGTTAAATCGGCGTATAATTGAGACCTACATTCATCCGTAAATGAGGACCGAATTATAACAATATGTTATTGATTGATTGATACATACGTATGTTGATGCCTTTCAGAATTCTTATGTAGTCTCGGTACACATCCGGAAAGTAATAGTGAAATCGAGCCCAAGCAGAAATCTAGGAAACTTAATAAGTGTGGTTGTAAAACAAATATTCCATTATTTTCAAAGAAACTCCAATTTGCACAATACACAAACAACAAAAATGCTTTTGAATTTAAAATGGGACGAACTGGAAAATAATAACAACAGCAGAGATCATTATGAGGTTAAAAAAAAATACTCGTATAAAGACTTGTTACAGCAACATAATAAAAGGGTAGCTAATTAGCATAATTACCGCAGCCCCGTCATAACACATGCTGATTACATCGCAGGTCCCAACCAATGTTAACAAAGAAGACTGATATGATAATTTAATTTACCAAGAAATGATTCCGATTTGTACTCTGTTTTGGTAGAGTGTATTGTTTTGTTAATTTTTTTAGATTATGATAATGTAACAGAATCTTTTCATGCGCACAATACAATAGCCAAAACTTGTGCGTGTCCAGTTTCGATCGTTTTTTTTTACCGATCTTTTTATATTCTAGTGTTTTTTTTTTATATTTCATAGAGCTTATAAATATATTGAGGGTGCTTTAAATATGTTCTTACACTGGTAATTTATATGAACAAATATCGTAAAACACAGCAGAGCAATCGGGGACAATATCGCACTACGATTTAGCGGCTCGACAACCGCTGAAATCGTATCGTGTGATATTAACCAAATATGTACTAATAACGATTTTTTTATGTATGATGCTAATCTTAATACAAATTCATTCAGAATTCCAAACATGTTTTTATCGGCATTTATATTGCAACCAAGCTGCATAAAGTACTACAAATCGGAAAATCACTGATGCGAGTGACTTGGCCCATCAGGAGCCCATTGGAGCGAATATTTAATTCTTCGCTTGCATTACGTTTCCTTTATTGCAATAAAGAACTCTATTTTTGCTTCGGTTGTTACGTAGGGGTTGATACAAAATTATTTCAGAAAAAGTAAGTTAATTAATATATACTACGGACTACCTCCTTTGTCTTTTTCCAACCTTTTCTTGTCCATCCAAAGGCTGTCTTTAAGAAATCGCTAATAGCGATAAGACTGCCCATTGTATGATTACTGTTCATAGAATTATTCCTAGTAGTTGATTTTTTTATAATGGTGTACAATAAAGAATATTCTATTCTATTCTATAGTATATCATCGCACCTGAGTCACAACATTATCAGAACTATTCGTTTAAGCACAATAATGCTTAGTTCTAAAGGAATTATACTTGTGATCAAAATCGAGTACGTACAATTTTATCTTTTAAGCTTATCATTTATTGGATGAAATATTTAACCAACAACCGCTTCTCTTGAGAGAACTATCGTTTTCCAATACTATAAAATTTGAACAAACTTTGGCTCGCCACGCCTTGCTCATTGAGTTAAATATTTTGTTCCTTTGTTGGTTTTCGATCGCACATTTCTCGAAACTTAATTTTGAAAGTGCCTACTCTAAATTGTTTCCTATATCTTTGGAATCTTAATTATGATAAAGTTGCAGCAGACATTACTTATTTTTCAATTCCGTACCGTTTACTTTTGTTTTTGTATTGCAGGAGCGATACATAATAGTTTATGTTGTATGAGTACACTATATATACATGTACAATATACCCTTTGACCTAGTCCATGTTTGTCTGTTTTAGAAGAAAATATGCTAGAATTCAATATTTTTGCATCATTTCGTTGCTCGGTTCTATATTATTCAGATGTAAGTATACGTAAACTAAATAATTGGTTCATAAAATGCTTTCCATCATCAATGATATCATATAACCTTACTTGACTAAAGTTATACAGTTCTGTTTTATGTGGTCTGTGAGACTTTGTGTATTCCAAATAAGAAAAAACTGTTTCTTCCTTAACGACATTTAAAGCTGTCGTAATGCCTACATCTTAAAAATATGTTATCTCGAAGATCCAGAAACGTTTCAATCGAACTTAACGGGAGCTTGCACAATTTTGATGTATCATTAATTACCCTGTTGTTATCGCTTGTCGTTGACGTGAGAACATGTAATGTGCCACATATGAGTTACGTGTGACAATTATGATATTTCCTAGCATAATAGTTTTGTTCAGTATTCGACTTCTATATCTATATCTTTTTTAGCTATGGCCCTAATGTGATAGAAAAAATTGCAACGTTGTGCCTGTCATTGAAGTTCCGAGAGTGGCACGGCGAATGCTCGATATTCGAAGTATGCACATTTACATAACTCCGATCGTTTGCAGCTCAGGCTAGCTTAGATTAACTCAAAAAGTATATGTTAAGGAACTTTGAATTTCATTCGTACGGCGTGCAATAAATATTTAAAGACATAATACCTTTAATTAGTTTATTATATTTTCTGTTTCTTTGATTCATTTTTTCATTGTTGGAGTATTATAAATCTTCTCTTTAAGTTGTTTCTTGGCCTTTTTACAGGATTGAAGTAGGTACAACGGCCTTAACAATATGGAGATTCTTTAAATGTATCTATATGATGAAGCTTTTTAGCTGAGAGATGTCCATGGTCCAAACATGTGTAACGTGGGTGATTGAAAGATATTCGTGCACATTACGGCATTAATAAAAATATGTTTTAGTGGGTCAGACTTATTGCTACAGTTTTGTGCAAAATTACAAACACTGGGGTGATCTATGAATGAGGATCTGCGTGCCAAATTTTTGAGAGGATTGGTTGCAAAACTCTTAAACAGAAAGACATTATAATTTCTTGGCAATTCTAGAACAAAGATAAAACGGGCGAGAAATTCTCGTTAAGTTGCTTCCTGTAAAGGGTGCTACGGCAGTGCTTGTTCTAGTTGGCGCTGATACTTTCGTGCCGCCCACTAAAAGAATGCCTTTAATTTATCATAACAGGTTTTGTTCTTTAAGGTAACACCCTGATCAAACGTTACGTCACGTCAAGTCAATTTACGCCGAACCGCAATGATATTAGCCATATCGGCTAATACCGGTGATTTGTTGATCAGGGTTTAAACTTCCTTTTACCTTTCGGAGCAAGTTATTAGTGTCTGCCTATATCAAAAATTACAGGTATTCATCTCTTTGACGCTGTCAGGGGATTTTACGACCTGTCAAATCATGCAGCTACTAGAATGAAATACTTTCAATAATGAAATTCCTCTAGGCTACCCCATTTTGTTAGGTAGCTTGGCTCTGTGCCATTACGTCAGTTTTTGGCCCAGTACCTCGTTGCCTAGGAAATTAAACTGGCAAAAACTAACTTGTCAGGAATATACCTAGTATCAAGTGCTGAAGAGTCGACGGCGTAGCCAAATAGTCTTCTAAAAAAGGATGGCCAAGTTCCAATTTTAGTGAGATATTATTTTGCACATTGTTTCCGCTTAATAATAAATCCTGTTTTGATATTTCAATTTCACAAACATTTTTGGTTCAACGACCACCTTGCGCTCAACGAGCTTAGTTTGCCTTAAAATATGATGAACAATAATAGAATTGGGATTTTAAATGATAAAACTCCACAATATGCGAGGTATTGTGGTTAAATTGAGATGGAATGACAAGCCAATAAATGCCCCAGGTGCAATTGGTCCAATAGGCTTCCAATGTTATTATTTATTCCACTTAATGATGATTACCGCAATACCATTTTCAATTCAATATTATTGAATGGAAAGTTTCGTATTGTGGTTCAACTGATGTTAAGAACTACACATGCAGACATACGTACGTAGATACATTCTAATAATCTGTAGCTTTATTGATTATCAGAAATTATTACAACTTAATCTTCCGTATAGATATGCCGTGTGGTGCCGGCTCAGAATGCCACCACCCCATCTCCTCCCATGGGTGTCGTAAAAGTCGATTAAGGGATTAGCCGGAGGATGGGCAGCAGCGCCCTTCGAGTACATTAACAACTCAACTGCGATCGCCAACCCGCCTGCCAAGCGTGGCGATTATGGCAAAACCCCCCAATGAGCCCACAACACATCCATATCGGTGGTTGTGGTGATCTTTGGGGGAGGCCTGTGTCCAGCAGTGGACTTCATTCGGCCGAAATGAAAAAAAAAAAAAATCTTCCGTATAGATAGCATAACATTGTTTCTATTGAATTATTTGGTTTACAGTCCATTGGTCTGTTGACCGAAGATCTAAATACACTTTACAATCTACTTACCTACAATAGTCGTACGACCGCATTATTCAAGTTTTCCGTAACAACAGCCTCAAGTGTTAAAACTGACAATGACTGATGTGCACGATAGATCTACGCTAAATAAGAAAATGTCTCGTGCTGTAGTCGTTTGTCTTATTTTCAAGACCGCTTACCACTTTAATTAATGTTAACGTATTGAACGCTCATTATTTTGTGAAGCAATATTTTGTTCGTTGATACCTACCAACTTTTATCTCATTAAGTATCGTTATTACTGTGCGAATGCGCAACGCTGTAATTAGATCCTTTATCTTCTTTTAATTCATGTTATATTATTATCGTTTTTAGTTAATTGGATTATATTCTGTGCGGTAAAAATTATTCCAGTACAATATGTCCATAATTAATGCTAGATTTTACGTACTAATTACGTACCATAATACCTCTCTTTATTGAAGCTCGTATTATTCCTTTTAAAAAACATTGGTTTGAACAAAATAAATTCTACAGTGATAGATAATAAACAAAATAACTACATGACAAAAAACTAAATAAAATATTGTTAATCAGATTTTCCGTTCAGAGCTTTTCTCACCTCCCATCCCACCCAACCCCATTTTTGTTCTGTTTAATTGGCTTCGCAAAACAAGGTAATGGAGTTCCCGTAAGTGACGCGAAGGATATGCAAGTCCGGAAAAGCAAACGCTGCAATAGAGTTTTGTTTATGGGTAGAATCGATGACACTACAATAATTTGACATGACTATGACCTGTGCTGTCACCAGGATCACTAGCTAATTATTAAAAACACCTAACTACAGGTTATAATTATACCTTGACGTAAATAATGAATTTGAAAATCAAATTAAGTAATGTGTTTATTGCCTTTTTAGAGATTTTTGCATTAAATATAAAAATAAAATTATAGTTCAGTGTATTCTGACATGATTTTAGATGCTTTCACCATACGTAATTAATGGTACCGTGTCAATATTTTGCGAATCATATCACAATATACATATGTGACGTATTTTAACTAGACGCGTTTGTTGTGGACACGTATCGCTTCACATGTTGGCGCGAAACGAAAACGTCGATAGTTTTGGGTGCAATGCGGCCGTCAGATTGGGAGTGTTCTTTTTTCAATTCACTGCATTTTTTAACAGAAAAGCAATGGCATATTCGTTATCCGTAGAGGTTTAATTAATTCACAAAACTTTTAGATTTTATCCTTAATACGGCTTTTTTGTTTTATGAATACGGGATACTAAGGGACTAAACTAAACGGATGAGCAGCTGCATTTTCCTTCTGTGAAACAGCAACAATTCTACGCTCACCAACCCGCCTGCCAAGCGTGGTGAGTATGGCGCATTCCCCCCAAAATTATGACATGCGGCATATAGTCGGTCGTTTATGGGGAGGCCTTTGTTCAGCAGTGGATCTCTTTTAGCTGATATGATGATGAGGAATACGACGATACGGTTTTTTTGTATCTACATTCTTCAATTTAGGCGTTCTTGAGTTACATGGGCGATTACAGTTAGTGCGCGCAGCATATTGTTTCTAAACCTATCAGTTAGTTTAAATCTAGTAAATTAAACTACATAGCTCTGCAGGCTCAAGCCTAGTCGGCTTCGCCAAATTGTTCGGTTAAGCAGCTACAGCTCCCTGAGATGTCTGCAAGAAGCCCATCATAAAAAGGCTATATGAGTATACTCACATAGCTCACTAACCTTGAGTTGTACTTTGTGAGAAATTTGCAAAACGTATGCACGAGTCGTTCAATTTTAATGGAAAGGTAGAACACTAACATAGCCATCTTGCGCATAAAAAAGAATTTATCGGGAGCAGAGTACAGGGTGGTTCCGACATTATTCTGAGTGATTTAGCGGATAAATATGACAGCCCTTTCTTCAAATATTGGACATCTGAATCAGATATTAGAATTTATGTTTATTAAATATCCGTGTTATTATTATCGAAACCAGCGCTGGAATACTGCCTACGCAGTATTTTAGCAAATAGATGAATGGGAGACCCGTTTTTGGCACAATGTGTAGTTTTGTTGTAAGAATGTATGTTACTATGTATATTGTGTACCAGTAATAAAAATCTTTCTTTTTTTCTGGATAGAAATTTACTAATTTATGTTTTATTTAAATGTTAATTTGATATCATCATTTCGGCCGAATTAAGTCCACTGCTGGACATAGGCCTCCCCCAAAGATCACTACAATGACCGATACGGGTGTGTTGTGTGCTCATTGGGGGGTTTTGCCATAACCGCCACGCTTGGTAAGCGGGTTGGCGATCGCGGTTGAGTTGTTAATGTACTCGAAGGACGCTGCTGCCCATCCTCCGGCTAATCCCACAGTCGCCTTTTACGACACCCAAGATGGGTTGGTCCTATTCGTAGTCGGCACAGAGCCACACAGCTTATAGCTAGCAATAAGATTTATTGTACTTTAATTATATTTAAAGTAAAGTAATGTAAGAATAATTGCTTATCTGCTGCCAAAATTCGGATAGGTTGAGCGGACAAAAAACGACGTCCGACAGACGTTATGTCGAAATCTGCCTCGCTAGCGCTTATAGCAGAATTCATTTGATCTGTGGACAAAAACCGTATCTCGGTGCGATCGGCGCAAGCGCTGGCAAGCTTACGCAAACCAAACTATTTTCCCGACCCAACGCTTTTGCTTGTGGATGCTTGTAGAGGCTTAGCAAGCGTCCGACGCCGGAGTAAGAACATATTACTCCATACATATTATATCTGCGTTATATCCGCCTTAAACAAATCGATATCCGCCTTAAACAAATCGCAAACCTAATATCGCTTTTAAAATTATTTAATAAAAATTAATACTTGTTTTTTGACAAGGTAATAAATCACCTTTGTGATATAATGTTTAATGTTTTACTAGTGTTAAAAAAACAAAACTTAATGGTTAAGTAAATCCTTCTGTGTAGCTGTAATATAATGTATAAGATGAGTGTGTATTTTATTGTATAATTTATATTTATAATATATTAAATTTTTATGTATAATTTATACATTAGTGAGAAATTTGTTTAAACATTTGTGGTAATTCAAGTAACTTCTGCTTCTTTATTAGCAAAATGATTTTCTCCAGTAACTTTTGCTCAACATTCTCTGATTTTCATTTTATAGAAATTTGCAATAACCTAACCGTACATATAATCAAAAGCAACTTCAATTAGACTACTAGTTACTCCAATTCGTTTATTAGTATTAAAAACAAAACAAAATAGTTAAGTAAATCCTTCTCTGTGTAGCTATAATGTTCTGTAGAAGACAAGCTTTAGTTTATACATCATTTGGGACCAGTAGTTTCTCTGGTTCTTTATTATCAAAATGATTCTCGCTACTAACTTTTGCTCAACATCCTCTCATTTTCATTTTATAGAAATTTGCAATAACCCAACTTTATATTCATCAAAAGCCACTTCAATTAGAACATTGTTTGCACGAAACTACCGCCGTGTCTGACCTCCCATTATATTATAATTCCTATGTAAAATAGAATGTGATCTGGCTGGCAAAGTATTTTGTTTCAAACTAGTAACAAGTTTATAAAATAATTTTCCACTTCCCCTATTCTGATATCTGTTTTGAATTCTGTTCACGTTTCCGTGGTACGCCAAAGCTTACTATTGAAAGTTGATGTCGATTCGATTCCTCGCTTCCCAAATACGTACACGAAAAATGTTGACGTGTTATATTCATGACTGCTCTTAGTTCTTTGGAGGTGTTCGTGCAATAAATATAAATGTGAGGACTCCTTTCATCCGCATGACACTACCGTTTCAAAGCCACATTGGTTATAAAATACTTTGTGTGATTTTTTCAGTCGAACGCTGAAAGCACGCTATTTCAACCATCGCAGTGGCTGGTATAACTGATTGGAAGCTTAATTTATCATTCTATACTTTGCGGTACGGCTTCCATACAATCTTCTGCTTTAGCTCGGCTTCAATCTTCAATCATCAATACTTCCTGTCATTATTGATGTTGTAATACTCCATACTTGATTTATATGGGGATTGTTTCTTATAAATAGATTATTTGTGCAATCTACTGTAGCTAAAACAAAATAATTACACCTTTCAGATCTTCAGTTATGTGAAGCTATGTTTTTGAAAGAGATGAATGTTCTTGAAGTTGGTATTTACCTAGCGGTGGGGAAACGGCCTGTAGCTATTTTTATATAAATCGTTCTTTCAAAGTGCTCTTTGAAATTGGAAAATTGTTCGAAAATTGAAAGTTCAAACTGGGTTTCGGTTTAGGCTTTAATGAAAATAAATGAAGGCATTTCTCCCGACAAATCGATGGCCGCAAAGCACCCACAAACATTTTGCTCTATTTACGTAGCAACGCAAATAGATTTCGCGACCGGACCCAACAATTCGTCGAAAGCTCTCTTTCTGATGTTCTTTATTGCTTCTGATGATATGAGTTCGCTTCGGTTTCATTTTACAATCGGGCATTTATTTCTTCGAGTATATCTTGTAGCGTTTTCTTTATTGCGTACGTGTTTATCCATGCAACATTACTTCAGTAACTTGAAATTACTTCTATATAGGTATTGCTAGAACCAGAATAAGTGCGTAGCCACAAGAATACAGATCATTCTACACGTCAAAGAGCGTTGCATTAATAGGTTATGCTAATGACGTAACACCAACTACTTGATTGTATTGTTCACAAATCCTGATCGCAGTAATAATTAGATGTGTTATATGGAAATCAGTGATCGTTATGTAAAGCTCTTAGTATAAGATCAACTTTGTGTTAATATCTCGAAAAAAGACGAAACACGCTCCATTGAATCCATTAAGCAACCTATTTATTTGAAAAAAAAACTTGCTTACATATATACTACCAGTATTGCGGAGTATTCGATTTGTAGATATCTTTACCAACTTTTGTGTCGAGACTAGAATTGTAGATGCATTGAGTTATTTTAATTTCACGGTCCGAATACAAAAAGACGTGTAGCTGTGTATCGAATAGCGAGCGACACAACACGAACAGTCGGCGGAAATGTCACAAGTTATATGCGCGCCTGGAATATTGTATGAGTAGGTACGGAAAACATGTAAGATTTTCTTACCGATTCAGAACATCAGTCTTAGTATTTTTGAGGTAGAAACATTGCTGGTAACCAAAACTAGAACACGACTATATCATAATATGCCAGGACTTATTCGTCATCATCATATCAGCTAAAAGACGTTCACTGCTAAACAAAGGCCTTCCCCACAGTCGACCAGCTTTATGCAATGTGTCATCATTTTGGTGGGAATTTGCCAGTACTCACCGCGCTTGACATGTAGTTTGGTGACCGCGGAATGGCTGCCGACCCACAGTAGGGACGCTGTTGCCTATCCCTAGTAGTCGCCGTTTACTACATCGACGGGGGGAGATGGAGTGGTGCTATTTTCTTAATCCGGAAATCACACGAAACTTAAACTTAGGTCTTATTACAGTGTTTGTTTTTTCTCGGTGCTAGACCATGTTCTTGTCAAAAAGCAATACATAACGCATAGCATAAGCATAACGGCCTATGAACGTTCGCTGCTGAAAATCCTCTTAATGACTGCTAAAATGATCGGTCATATCCCAACATTCCCACAATCGCACAGCTTAGAAGTTGAATTGCTAATCGCAATATGTAGTATTAGCCACAGGAAGTTGGTGCTGACCGTACTACGTACTACTACTCTTAGTTGCCTCTTACGACACCTACGGCTGGAAATGCAGTGATCTATTCATTGCTGGGAGCCTTATGGGAAAAAAGTAATAATTTAAATACATGTAGAAGTATCCTACGAGCTATTTTAGAAATGAAGAAATGAGTTAAAACGGCCTACTCAAAGCCCTGCCTGCAGGGTCCTGCATGCAGTATCTCTGCCAGATTGTACATTGTGGATGTTTGCAGAGCCGATATTTATAATATGTTCCCTGCGGCAGGGCCTCAGTATCGTTCTGCGAGCCGACAAGGCGATCTCCCCACCACTCATACTGCAAGTAGTACCGTGTGTAATGCAATCGGGCCGATTTACGCCGCGCGCCGCCATTTTGTTTGTTTATAGCCAAATATGAAATGTCAGTCATTGCGGCGCGCGTTTTAAAATTATTTATTACTAGCTTTTACCCGCGGCTTCGCTGCTTCATTGCAGCCATGTATCACAGATCATTAAAATAGAAACAATTTTTTTTAACATTAGTTTTCTTTTCAATAAAATCTATCCTATGTCTCTTCTAATACCTCCAAGAATATCTGTACAAAGTTACATGATGATCGGTTAAGTAGTTTTCGCGTGAAAGCGTAACAAACAATCTTACATTCCCATTTATAATCTTGCGGACACGTTTACACCTTCACGACGTTCAATTTATAATGACTTGCAGGGTCAACTGGAGCAAAACACCCTGCGGCAGGAGCTACGTGCAGGACCCTGCAAGCAGGGCTTTAAGTAGGCCCCTTTAGTCACTATTTACAAAATAACCTTTACTAAAATAGTTAAATTTTATTTAAAGGTTATTTAAATAAAATAATTATGTTTAATATTATGTTAAAAAGTAATAACTTTAAACATACATACATACATATAATCACGCCTCTCTCCCGTAGGGGTAGGCAGAGACCACTTCTTTCCACTTGCTACGATCCTTACATACTTGTTTCGCTTCGTCCACTTTCATTATTCCCTTCATACATGCTGTTCGGTTTAGGGTACTCTTGACCTGGCCTTTTTCCAAGACGTCCCTGATTTGGTCTTGAAACGTCCGCCTATGTCTACCCCTTCCAGCACTTTCATTCACACTCGTCTTATACACTTTTTTCGTCAATCGTTCTTCATTCATTCTCTCAACATGGCCAAACCATCTCAGCATACCTTTCTCAATTTTTGTCACTACATCTTCTTTCAGACCACAACGTTTTCTTATCTCACTATTTCTTATCCTGTCACTCAGTTTAACTCCTATCATACTTCTTAACGCTCTCATCTCAACTGCATTTATTCTGCTTTCATGTTTCTTCTGCCATACCCAACTTTCACTTCCGTACATGAGTGTCGGAACCAACACCCCCTCATGCACAGCCAAACGAGCCTTGTTAGACACCTTCCGACTGTTCATAAAGGAGTGCAGAGCTCCATTCACCATGTTTCCTACATTCACTCTTCTTTCAATATGACTCTCACACTTTCCATCTCTTGTAAACTTTGAACCCAGATACACAAACTTTAAACACATGTAGAGGTATATATCCTATGAGCTATTTTAGAAATAAAGAAATTTAGTAGTTAGTAGAGTTTTAGTTACTATTTACAAAATAACCTTTACTAAAATATTCTATGTACAAATAGCTGAATACTTTTTTACAATATTTTTACACACCACAACAGGATCAAAAGGAAAGACGATAAAGAAGTAATGTGTACCTACTACTTTCTTACAAGCAGTGATAGCCTAGTGGTTGAACGCTTGTTTTCCCTACAAGAGGTTCTGAGTTCGATCCCGGCCCGAACCTAATGTGCGTATCAGAATTTGATTATCACTTGCGTTAACGATGAAAGCAAACAATCGTGAGGAAATCGGCACAGCGAAGCAGCCTCAAAAAAAAAAAACGTTCCCAATGGTGTGTGTAATCCGCCAATCCGCACCAGGCCAGCGTGGTGTACTAAGGCCTAATGTTTCTCATTGTGAGAAAAGACCCGTGTCAAGCAATGGGACAGTAATATGGGTAGATTATGATATCTTAAAAAATAAAAAAAGTGTTCATTTACCGGCAGGCTATATTAGACAACTGAGTTAGAACGTAAAATTTATTTGGCCAATATTTAGTTATTCGACTACTGAACACTCACACATGTAAATTGAAATGTAGATATGAACTTTCGCTCTAGTGTGATCTTACGAGGACCTGGAGCCCCCCTTCTGTGCCGAAGATGACCCCTCCACTGGTTTTAGTCGGTAGGAGTCTGTCATACCCCTTCGCCCTTCCCCGGAGCGAAGGAAGTTCATATAGAATTTCCACTGGACACCAATAAAACAAAAAATAGATGTGGACTTCCAAATGTGTTTTGTACTTATGTTTTAATAATACGCGCTTTACAGTCGTCACATCCCAAATTTCGTTCGCGAGACTTAACAAAAGAACGAAACAAAAGCATTCGACAATCAAGCATTACTCGAAATACGTGTATAAATGTAGACGAAAATCACTCTCACGAGACCTCCATATTCGAAACCCACCCCAATAACATTGTTCTTTATTCGTCTTAAAAGTACCACGTCCCTCACTCTAAACGTTACATCTATAAAATGAAGAGGCCCACGACGCGAATAAAGGTTTTCATAAGGAAAAGAACGTGCCGATTCTGGCAACGGTAACTTTTGACAGTTGTTGATATAGGATTAGAAGTTAGTACGCATGACATAAACGGAAATTGGACAAACATAAATATTCAACCCTTCATTACTAGTTGATAATAAGCGGACATGTGGATGACGTGGAACATCATAACTCTCAATATTTAAGTAAAAGTCGGGAAATATGTAAGAATTTTCGGAACATTGAAATAGAATTTGTTTCACTTGTCCTCGGGAAGGGTTTTCATTTTAACTTACTTTCCTTTTTTCTTTCAAAGGATTTTCTGTAATATTTTTTACTGATGTAATTTTTTTTTTTTTTCTTTTTAAAAACGTAGCGCCACACTAGGATTCCTCCTGTGTCGTGGGTGCGTTTACAGACACAAATTCCACACACAATACACCCAGACCCGGAACAACTACCTGCAGATCGTACAAATATTTGTTCCGTGCGGGAATCGAACCCACAACCCAGTGCGCAGCAGCCGACTGTATCAGCCACTGCACCAACCGTGCCGTCATTAATAATATAGATATAAATAGCTTGGTTTAGGCACCTTCGTCTCTAGTTTACCTGGTTTATTACGGATAGGCAGCAATGTACTTCAGTATAATAATCAGCCTGTAGATTGTTTACTGCTGGGGGCTGTTGCGGGAGGATGTTCCTGTAAAACTGTACGATGTGAGACCGGTTTGGCTCTAGGGTATACGTTGCAGATAAACTCCCCGCCGATGGCGAGAGGTGCGTTGGTAGAATGCAGCTGTTGGCATCGTATCGAATTGCGGCCATTGTTAAAGAACGTGTTCTGGAATTGTGGAGCTGCAGCAAACGGGGTTTTCTCAGCGGTGAGCATACAGACTTGTGACTTGGTGGGATAATAGCGGGCTAAGTTAAGTCGTCCCCAATCGGAGACTATTTAGAATACTTTCGATTTCAGACACAATTGGTCTGCGGCTTTCCTCCACTACGTAACAAGTAATGTTAGCACGGCCCGTGTAATAAGTGTACCCAGTACTATCGTTCCCACATTTATTTTTCACACTAGGATTTCTCCAGTGTCGTGGGTACGTTTACAGACATAAATTCCACCTACAATACACTCAGAACCGGAACCACTACCTGCAGATCATACAAATTTTTGTTCCGTGCGGGATCGCACCCACCACCTGGAGCGCAGAAGCCGACTGTATCAGCTACTGCACCAACCTTACCAACCGTGAATGTCATCGATAGACAGCATATCATTGACATGCACTAAAAACAATGTTGGGGACAGCATGGAGCCTTGTGGAATGCCAGCATTCATGTGCATGCTATCGGACCAACTGCCATCGATAGCGGCACTTATCTTCTGTTGGACAATAAGCAGACAATCAGGCAATTACAAAAAATAGTTTAATAGTCCTAAAATTTGTCAGTTATAAAAAGTAACTACTTTTTGTAATTTATTCCTCCAATTGGACAACCTTAAATGGCCGGTACAACCAGAACTATATTTATCATTCCCGGTTTTTGAGTGTTTACTTATTTGATGTTGGTTATTTCTGTTCACCTCGTACGACATCTTATTTTGGTTCTTTCTTGGTAAAAAAGGGCAATTCAGTAAAATGTTAGTGTGACAGGAAAGTCATAGTTCGCTAGGGTCCAGATAAAGATTATAGCACCACTCCTTGTCCTCCGGTGGATGTCGCAAAAGGAGACTAAATAGGAGCGATGGGCAGCATTGACCCTTCTGTGAAACAGTAGTTATTCTGCGC
Organism: Diloba caeruleocephala; assembly: GCA_947459985.1. Classification (NCBI taxonomy): domain Eukaryota; kingdom Metazoa; phylum Arthropoda; class Insecta; order Lepidoptera; family Noctuidae; genus Diloba; species Diloba caeruleocephala. Next base: position 6,781,906 of record OX381617.1, on the reverse strand, counting down.
TCACCAACCCGCCTGCCAAACGCAGTGAGTACTGGCAAACTCCCCCCAAAATGACTACATAATCGTGGAAATATATGGGGAGGCCTTTGTTCAGCAGTGGACGTCCTGTGGTTGGTATGGTGATGATGATGAAAACCAGACAAAGCGCACATGCACAAATACCTAGGCTCTGCACAAATATCTGCACTGCAGGACATATTTATTCAATGCGGGAATCAAAATCAGACTCATTAAAGTCGTGCCTATGTTGAAATAAACACCTATAACTAGCCAACCAATATCTAGACTCTGAAACTCGTTACTAGGTCAGTTAATCCTCGGGATCCGGAGAGGGCCGATCCTGCTCGAAGAGGTGCCGGGGAAACCACCCGCCTGGCGCCTATCTCCTATACGCCTGAAACCCCCTGCGCTCGCTATAAGGCGGGGGGCCTCTGGGTTCGCGGGTGCGTAGATTGGGGAATCTGCGTGCCCACACCGAGCGACCCAAGAGAAGACGGTAGCACGCATGTGGTCACGCACTGCCGTGCGACGCTTTGGGCGATCCTTTACTATCCCCCAGAAGGGGTGACCGCTCTACAGTCACACTCTCCGAGATGTTATAGGCACATCTCGGCGTGGCACCAGTGGGCGGCTCTAGTGCAATCATACGGGGACCTGGAGCCTCCTTAAGTGCAGAAGATGACCGCCCCAGTGGTTTTAGCCAGTATGAGCTCGGCATGCCCCTTCGTCCTTCCCGGGGCGGAGGAAATTCATGTAGAATTTCCACTGGGTTCATTAAAAAAAAGGTCAGTTAATCCTGTCATGTACACCCACGCGCGCACACATATCGGCCTATAAACGTCCACTTCTGAACATAGCCTTCCCAATAATCATTACAATGAGCGGTCATAGGGGATATTACCAGAAATTATAGATTAAAACCACTGCGGCAGTGGGATTGGTAATCGCAGTATATTTTTATTAGCAAACGAAATGATACTTGTGACCATCCTCTAAATATCAACCAACCAATTGTACTCTTTTACCACACTCATAGATGGAGAGGGATGGTCCATTATTTGCTCAGATCCACACAAAGTCCAGATCTGTCCTAGTCCACTTAGCTTAAATTTAAGAAACATCAGTGGTCTGATGAATTGCCTCGCGTGTGCGAGAAATGTGCGCAAGGGCGGTTCCTGCTGTTATTTTTGTGTTTAAGAGTACACTGTGTAAAACACAAACATAATTGCTATATAAACTTACCTGCCACTTTGGCTATAATGGTTCTATTCCTGAAACAATAATCTTGGCAGCTTCCACCGATCTTCTGACTGCACATTGTAATTAATCGTATTGCTCTATTAGTCTTCAACCCTTTTCCTGTTCATTATTTGCAACAATAAATTATTTTTATATTTAAGCGCTCGTAAACCTTACTGGGGATATATTACCGACATTAAACGCGACTTCAGAGTTATTTATCGATCTCGTTCGGCGTCGTTTGGCTTAATTAATATTTTTATTTATTTATTATGTTGTTCTTACAGGTAATTCGGATAAGCATCTTGAAACATTGAAAGTATAACTTTGATTAAGTACATAAATCTTTTCACTAACATTACTTAATATTTTAATTTTAATTTAATGTATATGATGAGCTCTCCGACTTATCTGTCGATATTTTGAAATCATAGTTCAATATCAGTACTATTATAAACGAGGCAAACATTTTGAATCATTCCAACTGAAGATAATTTCAGCTGAAACGTCATGAGAGATAAATAAAAGTAAAAAATAACCAAACCAACACTCACGAGGCGGTCCGAATGCTCAAATTAAGAACTGTTCATATTTTTTGGACTTATCAGAAAATGTATTAGTAGTGATTAATGTGTTTCGTTATTGTTGATCGCCAATCGATCGCTCCCTCAGAAATTCCATTATCTCGCCTCGAGTGTACGACTTTGAAGGCCTTTATACAACTTAGCCTATAAATCTAGTTTGGCAATTTCCATAGAATTATTATTCATTGCGGCCTAGTCTCATGTAACTTACACAAATCGAGGCCGGAACTTTTGTACTTTGGCCTCGTTTGGGTTTAAGTTCAGGCTCAATAGATTTATCTGTAGACCTTTTATAATTAACAGGTCGAAGTGTAATGGAGGCAGTTATTATTAGTCATAGGAATCACAAAGTAGCTATCCAAAAGTTTCAGTAGGAGCAGGAATATGATAACTTAAATGCATATATATTCTGTTATTGTTTATAGTAAAACTGTTCACATTTATTCTATTAATATATGACACAAGCCACTGAATTCATGAATGTCGTAGAGGTTGATGTCAGTGGATATGAAAACAACGTTTTGTAGAAAAAAAAAACTGTCGCTTTTGTATTTTTTCACGATGAACTGTACTGTCTGTACAAGAGCATAATTAATGTATTTCAACTGATATCAAATCCGTATCGCTTTAAATTAAAATAGTAGTTTCATTCGGGTACTGTTTCAGATTTGTGGAAAAGAAAATACAGTGGTGAAACTGATAAAGCGCTTTCAATATTAACCGTTTTGCACTGCTCGCTTTTCGTTTTGTGAGGGATTTCAATTTGAATAGTTGATAGTTTTCTCCTTTAAGCAGTTTTATGGCAAATCGCAGTTCTTCGTTCACATTATTCCTTTACAATGTTATTTTTTACTTTGCACTTTGTTGTGATGTTTGAATCGAAATGTATTCGTACAGACACAAAGTTTGTAAAAACTTTAGTATCGAATTAATTTAACTTGAGAACATATGAATAGTAGCCATGCTTAAAAAGTCCTCCCCATAGTTTTCCACAACGACCGCTCATGCCTACCTTCATCAGGTCGTCTGTCCATGTCCTTGGAGGCCGACCCTCGTTGCTTTTTCCGGTGCATGGACTCCACTCGATAAGCCTTCTGCCCAAGTGGGCATCAGTTCTACGAGCTATGTGCCCCGCCCATTGCCACAAGAGCTTACTAATCCATTCAGCTGTGTTGACAAATTTAGTTATTTTAAGGAACTCGTAATTTTTGATAGAATCTCGTAGAGAAATATCAAGCATGGTACTCCGTAGCTCGGTGAGTGACCTTGACCGTTTTTTTTATATCACGCACATAGTGGGCGACTATTTTGTAATATTAAATACGTTTTATATAAGTAGTGGAGAAATGTGATATGACAGAGGCGGAATGTCGAAGCACCCTCGAGTTACCGGCGCTGCACACTCAAATTACATTGTTGTCAACATCTCGTTTTAGGGCCTCGTTATATGAGGACTTTTTCCATGCTTGTGGCTCTAAGAAAGGTTTTGAGATCAGAACAACCAACAGTGCTCTTAAATAATGGCATTATGATTTTGTTTGTAACATTATAATATCTGACGTTTTGAGTTATAACGATGCTTGGATTTATGAAATTAAAGTTCAGCATTCAACATATTCATAAATTAAAACAAATTTCGTGGTACATTACTTGCTGTTAATACATTTTAATATTCCGTTTCTGGAATCGAGGTCAAGATTTTTGTAATGGCATAAAGTTAGCCACACCCAAGGTATTATCTATATTATAAAATCTCTTATAAAATTTGTTTAAGAAAGAAATATTGCTTCTCAAAGTAAACTTTAAAATGAGAAAGGAACGGTGTCCCGGATTGATTAACGAGGATATACATCTGATATGAAACTTATTTCATTTTTCACTTCTACTACAGAGAAGTAACAGTTATAAAATATATTTTCGCCAAAGAATTCTAACGTTTCTTGAAATGTGTTGATATGGCTGTTGTTATGTACGTTTCTAGAGAAATAATCTGTTTAAAGCAGGGCTTAAACTAATTTCTGACATTCTACTAAAGGCTACTTGTTGTTTTGAAGGTTTTTGGCCTGTATTTTTCATAATGTCACCTCCTATCGAGGATTCGGTATTTGATCAGAGCATTTAATCTCTACAAACTTGATTACGATAGAGGACGTTTGGACCGACACTGTATACATATTTTAAACAGTGTCACATTAGTCCTGGTCCTTGACATTACATGTATGCTACGCAACTGAAAAACGGCCAGATATTGTTATACAAATTGCTATAAGTTTTCGTTATCAATTCGTGTTTTCCCTCAATACAATTAAATTGTACAAAAACAAATCAGCAATAATAGGAACTTTGATTAACACCTGTGGTTCATGACCTGATGATGCGCCCTTAACGGTGAAGGGTTTAGGTTATTGCGGTGCAGACGAATTTTGAACCTCAGCCTCATTTGTTGCACCTGACTAACGTTTGTAACGTGTGTTTCTCATATATGACGCATTCTGTCCAAATTGTACTTTCTCGGCTCGTTTAAGAACTCAAGCTAGATTGCGTAAAGGATTCTTCAAGATTTAATTCCGGAGTACCTTCGGTACCAGAATTACTTCTGAATTACAGGAATTCAGTCCTGTCAGTGTGACTTAGCCGTGTGGTGCCGGCTCAGAATACCACCACCCCATCTCCTCCCGTGGGTGTCGTAAAAGTCGACTAAGGGATTAGCCGGAGGATGGGCAGCAGCGTCCTTCGAGTACATTAACAACTCAACTGCGATCGCCAACCCGTCTGCCAAGCGTGGTGATTATGGCAAAACCCCCAAATGAGCCCACAGCACACTCATACCGGTCGTTGTGGTGATCTTTGGGTTAGACCTGTGTCCAGCAGTGGACTTCATTCACATTGGACTTGTACAAAATGATCATGAAACCCCTCTCTCCCTATCTCCCTCTCTCACTGTGACGAAATGTTACTTTTACATTTTTAATAATAATAACACAAATCTCTAAACTACTCCTGTGTCAAAGTAACCCCAAAAGGTGTCAATGTACGGTTTGGTGCGGTTTACGGTACTTTTAATTCAATTTCACAACATATTAAGTAGTGCTTGGTAAACGTGATATATCACAGATTTCCAAAACAAAACGTTCCACAAACACTGTCTCCCCTATCTCATCTAGCTTCTAATGTACATAAACACTATTAAACCTCAGGGCTGTAAAATATATTTTTTCCGCAATGCTTATTATCATCTAGAACACCGTCATACCCGTCTACATAATATTACATAGGATTACAAGCTCTGTGGGATTACTCTGGAAGTAATTACTTGGACAGTTTTCCCGCTTGGCGCGGACACGGCAGGCGTTTGCAGCCGAAATTAGTTAAAATTAAGGACAGGAGGGGAACAAATTTTTTCCTGTGAAGTTACACGCGCCACGGCTTTGGATGGTACGCTTCTGTTTTCGTTTCACCGTTTAGTTTGGTGTTCATTTACGCTTTGTTTACGCTTTTCCGATGTATTTCCGAGTATTTTTTTGTGTAAAGGTATTATAGTGATTGTAAAAAATAATCGGCCAACCATGTCAAGTTACACAGCAGTGAACTTAATAAAAGGTTTACTTTTATTAAGTTCACAACCGCTGCAATGAGCTTACAACACACCCATATCGGTCGTTGTGGTGATCTTTGGGGGAGGCCTGTGTCCAGCAGTGGACTTCATTCGGCCGAAATGGAAGTTCACTGCTGTGTAATTTGACATGGTTGGCCGACTTTTTTTTACTTTCCTATGCCAGATCAAGCTCAAAGTCCGTAAGGTTTGGCTGATGACAATAGAAACAAGTACCAATAAAACCAATGAGTTGATCCGATGATAGAGTTGGAAGATGGAAACTGGAACAACTCAATTGAGGTTTAACTGTCATTAGATTAGGTGGAAAGATACTGCAACTCCCAAACGTGTAATAGAAGACTTGTCGAATTTTGGGCTATGAAAGTTAAAAGCGCTTACAGACAATAAAAAATATACTCGTATATTTAAATATTAAAAACCCAAAGTAAGATAAATTATTTTATCGTAATGTTGCACTTATAGGAATAAATTCTTGCTGTATTATTTAAAAACGTGGGCCGCTGTTTACTGAGTAAATATGAAAGATTAGTAACATAAAAAAAAAAGTGCTATAGTATGTACCTAATAGAATACCTCAAAGTTTTATGTAGGTAATTGCACGGATTACAATCATTGTAGTAGCATTCCAGCTCAGCGATCAAATCCAGTGATGGGTTGCAACTGGAATAATCTAAACCGGCACTGGAATGCACTGGTACCAGTGAGATATCCGGTCCAGTAACGGGACTGGCCGTCTATCTTTAATCCGACGTAGTAATTCCAGCGCCAATGAGTTCATATGACGACCAATTCAGAGCTAAACGTCATACAGTAAACAAGTGGGTTGTTTTATTTTTATAGGAATGGTATTCTTTTTTTTACAAAATGATTTCGACACGAGAAGGCCATTCGCCTAGTGGTAAGCTTCATGCCTGCCCATAACAATTAGAATGGTATACAGAACTAGTCCTGCTTGGCACGACACTACGGAGTAGTCACTCACGAGACCACTCCTCGAGACATTAAGTTAATTAGTGTCTTATGCCCAGTAATTTCACTAGCTGCAGTGCCCAACCGGAAAACAGAAAGTTTAAACACTACTGCTTAGGAATATCTGACATTGCCTACCTATCTACCTAGCCGACCTCTAGCAATATGAGACCAGTAGTAATAAGAAATGAAGAACAAGCTTTGACTGAGTTAAGACTGAGTTTGAGCTTTTTTTACCAACAAGCGTGTGAATTACCAGTATCGGTGTCTGATAAATTATAGCAACATATTGGAGAGTATTCATCAAGAGAACCCTAACAAGAGAAAACAACTTGATAGAATCAGATACAGGAAGAACAAGAAAATGGAAAGTTTTCGTTTGGCACAATTTATGAAAGGACTATGAAATTGGACTTCTCGGGTGGAAGGCCTGGTGACCTGAAATACAGGCTTCAACCTAGTTTAGGCACCAGTCTCCCACAATAAAATTTTAAACAATAACAATGTACCAATATATACCAATATTTATGTGATAAATAAATAAATAAATCTTCAAATCAAATTTATGTTTATTTGTTGGTTGTGACGGAACGGCGTGGGCGGTCAATACAGGTCAAAAAGGAGGCTTTATTTGTTTTTCAAAGTCAAGTCAAGTTGCTAATAGTACAAGATGGAATGACTATTGCAGTGGTGTGTTTGCCAACCCATGCCAACGAGTGACTTGCGGCATTATTTTGAATACGTGGTTGACTTCATGCCCCAGGAGTTTTACAGGAACCATCGAAAAGATGTTAAAAGGTTGTGAAGTGCTTCCTATTTCATCATTTGCAAAAATACAATGCATTTACCACAAATCTGAAATGACGAAGATCTAAGTACCGATCAAATGTACTTTTTCGAAATGTGTGAAGCCGGATTTTGTTCTGAAAGCTAGTCTAATAGAAATCGAGGAAAAATTATACAATCGCGATGGCTCACTAATCAAATCAAATTCTCAGACTACGTTTCAAGAGCTGAACCTAGTGAAACAATAACGATTTTAACAACATTTTAATGTTAAAGTTTATGCGCCTATGTGGTTCGCAAGCAAGACCAAACCTTTATGTATTTACGGAGCTCAACATTTACATCAAACAATTGTTCTGTGTTGATATTTCCAGACCATTTAAATGCTACTGTTGATTTCTGTTGATCTAGTAATATAAAAGAACAGATTTTTGGCTATCCAGAATATGTTTTGATATCTATGATAGCAAACGACAGAGAGTGAATTCAAAAAATTGGCTTTGCGACGAATATAAAAAAATTAATTGACAAGAACGTTCGAAAACGACCCGAAGTTTCGAAATGCCACTATTTAATTTTGAATCTGATAGTAAAATTTTTATGATAAACTGGAATTATAAAACAGTCACCGATCTATCGCTGAATAAATAAATGAATATGCATTTACACACGACACGACTTCATTCAGACGACACAATTTCAGACTGTATTCATAATCTGACATTAATAATAGATGTCATCTTGACAATTCTGCATTTTCAGCAAAATGAAAATTGCTTGCAACAGGATGGTGTGTCAAAACAGTGACTAAAGCCTCTGCTGCAGTCTGTGGGTCTAAAAGACGTAAAGAATTTATCAGAACACGCCCAGATTCGAGAAAAATAATGCCTGTCTATGAGATTTAAAAACAGTTCCGGCTTTCGTAAAACATAAAATGTAATCTAAATTCGCTCCACCCTACTGATTACTGGAATATTGTAAGCCAAGCATAACTGACAATAGATCAAGAAATTATTCCGTTTAGTGTAATATTATTCAAATAAAATAGGCTAAAAGATATTGAGTTCTTTTAAAAGTATCAATGATTCATTTTATCTTGTCATATTTAATATCGCTCAGGGTTTTATCAAAAAATCCCAGATGCTCAATCATGTCAATATCAGTAATTAACTCAAAGTGACGCGTAACACTTCCAACATGTCGAAAGTTCTTCGTGAGCTGGAAGATTTGATTAGCCGGACGAAAGTCCCGACAGAATTCGATTAAATCAGACGTTCCTGCCTAAAGTTTTGACCTTCATAAGTCGGCTACCCGCTGGAACAGTTGGTGGCCGAATTCTGAAGAATTCATAAAAACTTGTTCTTAACATTAGGCGTGAAATAAAACATTCCTTCTACGTCCAACTGCTTTGATGTTAATTTCGACATCTTCCGATGAACCTATTAGGGGATAGCCAAACTTTCGTTTGTACAGTTCTGTTGAGAACTATATGAAAAAGTTTGGTACAACGGATGTATTAAAACTTTTGATGAAATAAAGAAATGCCGCCCGTAGCCTTCTTGCTTTCTGTTTGTTTAAATGGGTTTGCGGCATAAACCATTGACATTGATGCACGAGTACCTTAAAGACTAAAAAACAATCCTTAAACGAAGAGTAAGTTGCAATCTGTTTCAGTTATTTCTTTTATTCATTTATTTAGAGAGTGATGAAACTGAGTTTTAATACAACTTTTGAGTTATGGTATGTTTAGTGCTACTGAAGTTGTTTCCCGTCATTCAGCTTTATTCGCAATTTAAAATAAAATGCTTACCTTTACTTCCACGTTGAATTGGGAATTCAAAAACATACCTTAGCTAGTCAAATCGAGGACATGTGTTTTTAGTCTGTGTTACGTTAATCGGGTGTTAAAAATAAAACGTTCAACACCGAATTTATAACGTATATTTATGAAATGAAATAAAACAAGAACAGGGCGTGGTCGATTGCTCGTCACTATAAAATTTTCCACTTTCTAAGGTCGGTAGAAGCAGCTCTACTCTTCTGTCACAATCAAGGTTGGCAGTGGGTGCGGTGATTATCACCGCGTATCAGCGATGGACCCAAAGATGGTGACCCGAGGCGGTGATGGATGAATTGTACGGGTGTGGTGTACCCGGTACGTCGAACCCTGGAAATTATGTACAGCGTGTCATGAAAAGCTTTACCTGCTGCCCCTTCCGATTGTGACGAGACCGTGAGCGAGATTTACAATTGCGCTAATGAGGGTGAAAAAAGGCTCAAAGATATAAATTGTTTGAAATAGATAATCGTTAACAGTTAAAACGCTAGAACACAATAAAATGGCTTCGTACCTTTACAAACACAAGGATAGGTTCAACACTTACCCAAATATGGGGATTACGATACACAGACTTTATTCAATTAAATAAAAAATCGGGAAGCCACGGCTAAGGTACTTTTATAGTGAGTGTGCGCATCCCGTGGAATGTTTTCATAAACTGCTTGAGGTGTGTGCCCTTATATGTCCTTGCGCGGACAATTTATAAGGCCGGCCGTTCGAGGCGAAGGGGTGGCACTGTGACCGCTACCGAATGAAGGTCACGTGCATCACCTGATGCCAAAATGCACACATACTTCACCTATATGGCTCAAAATGCTATATTACAAATAATGTTTGGTATTCCCATAAAAATTCCCATAAAGTTCCCATTTATTTTCGTTTCCGTAAATCCATTTGTTTTCGAGCAAGTCCATAAATCGATTATGCCGAGGTGTATTCAAAGGTTTTGTTTCCATCAAAACTTTTTTCTCCGATCGTTTCCGTGGCAAAATCTTCACTTTTTTAGATTTATTGAAGGACTATTGGAGGGCTGCCTATGTATTTACGTGAGTTGGAATTGTATTCCCAGTTAACCAAATATTTCATATTTTGTAACTCAAGGACTTTCTTTATTCTATAATCTTAGTTTTATGTGGCACCATAACACCCGTAGCGTTAAACTGTTCGTACCTACTCATAAACGTATTAACTGACGATCAATGCTCCTAAGTTTAACCTTCGTTGCTTTTAAGCTTTGTTTTATTACACGTCTGTTCTAGACTATTGTTTAAATCCGTACCATTTGTTTTAAAGCGTTATTATTATTTTAACTTACGATAATTAATTCAAGCCCTCACTATATCTACGGCGTACAATATTTCATCTGTCGCCTCTAAGAAAAGTATAGGCACAAAAGTTTCGTTGGTCGATATTGTTGCCATGCATACTTTACCCAATATAAAGATATTTATATATTAAGATTACTCGTTGGCGCGATGGTTAGGGGATATCGATCCCCACATGGACCAAATGGTTATATTGCCGACGGATATTTTGTTTCGAGCCTGGGAAGTTGTGTCGAATTGATGTATGTAGCGATAAGATGATAATGTGATTGTTCCTTGTGGGGATTCCTTTCAAAATATGTATCTTTGTAACCATTATTTAGATATTTCCCTGTGTAATATAATATTCATTATGAAGTTCTAAAAATACTTTGACCTTTAAGCTGTTATTTCAAATGCCAGTACTAAGAGCAATCAATAATTTATTTATTTACAATCTCATGTATAGCCACGTATAGACACAAAAGTCGAAAAACAGTAAAGCGATACCAATTAAATTCCCTTAATCATTCATTCCTAAATTATTATTGAATTTTATGATCCCTTTATGCATTAGCACCTTAGAAAATTATGCGGTTTAAACTTTTTAGAACAAATTCGGATATGAACTTTCTAACAATAAAGTATTTCCTGGTTGAGACATGAGCTACCTGGGTGCGGTTTCCCTTGTGGAGGCGGTATGAAATTGGATATTATACTCCCCCTCAACTTTTCATAGTTAGTTTGACGTAGAATTTCGCCAAGGATTTTACGCTAGTATGAGGATACAAGATGAAATGACTGCGCCCTTTAGTCATTGCGTGCCATATACATACATAAATATATAGGGTCCTGCAAATAGGTAGTTTTTTTTAAAAGAGACAGGCTACAGCGACCTTATTTATTATAAAAACACAGTTGTTTCCATTTGCATGATGCAGAATAATTAATAATTAACAAATAAAGTTGATATTCGGACACAAAAAAGTCCTTTTGACTATTATATATACGAAAACGTACATACATAAAGAAAATGTGCAGCGTATATTATAAAATTGTATTTTATTTATATTTTTCGTGCTCGACTAGCATCTTTATTAATTCATTATTGAAAAACAAAAATTGATTTACAGTTTTTCAATAAACACGATGCCTATAATGTAATCGTTGTCCCTTCACTATTTTTGAAATCACTAGTTCACATATCTGGATCACGTAGCAGACCAAGTAATAATTAATGAATGAACTAGTACCTCGAACTATATAATTTTAGAACTAAATTAGGCGTCATTTGTTGTTTGCCTTAGCAGAGCAGTAGTGTAACATTTCAAACTTTTTTTAGCTATTAGCTTGTCTACGATTTGCTTCTGCCAGTTATTATTAATATAATTGTTTATTAATTATGTCTGAAATTGCTTTTCAATATGCTAATCTTCGTGTTGTACCGCCCACGCCCGATTTAAGATTTATAAGCTAACGTCACTCCTCATTATAACAGTACCTCAAATTGCTCAACTGTAATTTAAAAGAAAATCCGGGGGACGCCCTTCTAACTTTCATTGAAATTGTATTGTACCTACCGATATCGGAACCTGTTTCATTACACGTTTATATCGGAAAGATAGTCCATATTTCTCAACAAAATCGTTTCAACACTCGATAACAGTTCTATACCAATAATCGATCATCCCGCGATACAGGAACGGTGGCATTAAGATCAAAACCTTTCTATTTCTCAACGCCGCGCGTTTTAAAATAGGTTATTTTTCAACGAGAAAATCCAACTATTCTTCGGCAGACTGTGGAGCAAATACTTTATAGTGATACTTTACGTTGTACAGGACGAAGCAGGATGTAAGTGACAACGTATTGATAACTTTGGGCAGAGGGTAATCTTAGGCCTATAATAAAAATAGGAAATCCATTAGTCTCGAAAATAATAGGTAAGTATACAGATTTTGTCATTTTTGAACAAGTAATGTATCGTAAACAACGCGATAAAAAACCGCTACGTTATCGTAATCGTTACGTTACGTATGTAACATGGAAAAATTATTTTCTGTTTGCTGGCTTTTTTTCTGTTGTAATAGACATTATCATAATTCGATGTTCACAATCTAGCATTGTTTTCCTGACGCTGATTTATTGAAAGAAAATGCAGATTACGCATTGCATTTAATTGAATAGACACAAGTCGTCTCATCTGCGGACGTTGACATTATAAAAGTAAATATTAAATAAAAAAACATCTTGCAGTGCATCGTTTTACTTGAAATCTTCACATTATTTTCCAGCTAGCGAAATATCGCATTCCAATGGGCTATTTAAACTCGTCGGTCGTTACATAAATGACACTTAGATAAGAGCTAACGACACTTGGGTTGCATTTCAACGCTTTAAACGTTCTAAATCAATTGTTATTGAAAACGATTCGATAGAGATTTGGAATGTGTGAATTTCAGTCAATATTCGTTCGAGGATAATTTGGTAGAGTTTGCATCTTCTTGTTCCCGTTGGTAATTAGTACGTATATGATGGTACCTAACCATTATAATGATTGAAAATCAAGCTAAGAATAGCACCAACCCATCTCATCATGTGGGTGTCGTAAAAGGCGACTAAGGATTAGTCGGAGGATGGGCAGCGTCCTTCGAGTACATTTACAACTTCACTGCGATCGCCAACCTGCCTGCCAAGCGTGGCGATTATGGCAAAACCGCTCAATGAGCACACAACAAAATCCAAAACCGATGGTTGTGGCGATCTTTAGGAGAGGCAGATGTTCAGCAGTAGACGTTATTCGCCTGAAATGATGATGATGAAATAATGAATTGGCTAAATACAAATTCCGTGTGGTGTCCGGATTAAGAATGTAGCACCACTCCATCTTCTCCCGTGAATGTTGTAAAAGGCGACTAAGGTAATCTAAACCCTCTGGTTTAGATTATCTGGATGGGCAGCAGCGTCGCTTCTGTGAAACGGTAGCCATACTGCTCTCACCAACCCGCCTGCCAAGCGTGGTGAGTATAGGCAAACACCCCCAAAATGATGACACAGTTGTGAAAGTCTATGACGGAGACCTTTGTTCAACAGTGGACGTATAAATGGCTGATATGTATGTTATGTTAAATACAAATAAATGTATTGGAATACAATTTATATTTTGCATTAATATTTTCCGTGTTGTTTCCGGCAAAGAGTAGACCACCTCACTCAACTCGTGGGTGTAGTATATAAGGCGACTTAGGATTGATAGGCAGCAGCATCCTCCCGCGTGTTTCTTTCATTTTGAATGTTTTATTTTGCACTCGTAGAAATGACTGTGCAAACTTAACGACCTACGATATATATGATTACAGTAGTGCTGTACGAGGCCAAAAAGACCCTGTCTCAGCATATGCTGCAACAATTCAAGCTGCAGCGCTGGCTTTTTCGCTTTTCGTGTGGCCAGTGGCCAACTTTGTGTCAGAGTTGTTCAAGCCGCTCAAAGGATGAATTTACGTGCCCTCCGAAGCACATAGACGGCCAGTTCAAATACCACTATGCGGTCACCCATCTATAGACTGACCGCACCTAACGTAACCTCGCCGATCGTTTACCGGCCAGTGAAAGCAACTGGCAATGAGTGCCGTGTGCTAATAACCACATACTGCGATCACAAATCCGTTTGCCAAGCGTGGTCTTTGTGGCGTTATTTCTACTACATTCTAGTACTAGAATTGTCTGTGAATACGAAGAAAAAGCTATCTTTGAATATACCATACCCATCAAACTTACTATATATTACTTCAAAGGGTTTTTGACAGGGTCGATAACGATTTTATATCACTCATATTACGGGTATTTTATTACGCTGAAAGGGATCTTTCGACCTTCCGATTTACAAGTTCACCTAGGCAAATGTTATTTCGGTCCGTGACCGCTCCCATTTCCTATTGTACCGTGACATTTTTATCTTACTCTCTTTAGGTGTAGCTTGTCCCTAGTTATTATAAAAATAAACTGAATAACTGTTCAAGATCGTCTTTCAGAAAATCAAAATGAGAGAAGTGGTACGTCGGTCCAATGTTAAATAGAGCATTGTTGTCTTAGCATCTAGAAATGTTGTATTTTATATGATAATTGACATACCTACAAATTTTGCTTATTACCTATTATTATAACAATTATGAAAGTTTATATCTTTGATGGTCTTAGTCACCCTCAAAACAGCTAAACAGATCTAAGTGAAATTTGGCAGAGCAGTAAATTGTCGCTTGAATCTGCGTGCTCACAGCACGCAGATTCCCCAATCTACGCACCCGCGAACCCAGAGGTCCCCCGCCTTATAGCTACGGCAGGGGGTTTCAGGCGTATGGGAATTAGGCGCCAGGGCGGTTGTTACCCCGGCGCCGTCTCCTCCTTCTTCGAGCGGGATCGGCCCTCTCCCGATCCCTCTCTGCGGTCTCCTTCTGGAGCATGACGCTCTCACAGAAGGAGACCACAGCATTCCAGTTTTCGTGCTCTGCCAACATAGCCGACACTACTGCTGGCAGAGAGAGATCTTGCCCGATCCGATCGACCAGGATCCGCCGCTCGGCGGCCCTCGCAGGGCACGCCTCGAGCGTGTGCTGTGCGGTGTCATGGTCGCTATCACAATGGTGGCATTGTGCCGTGGCCTCGCGTCCTATCCTGTGCAGGTACGCACCGAAACAACCATGCCCAGTGAGCACCTGCGTCAGGCGGTAGGTGACGCGCTCGCTCCTTCTGAGCCAGGCTTTAAAGAGCGGCAAGACGGCCTCGACGACGCGCTTGGTTGCAAACTGCATCCGCAGGCGATGGCGCCACTTTACAAGTGCGCACCGCCGAGCTAGCCGCCGCAGCCTGTCCAACGCCCCTGGAGGCGCGCCTTCGCCGCTCTGGCGGAGGGAGCGTGTCTGATCGTACATCCATCTCCGCCAGGATGTCAAAAGGCGGAAAACGCGCCAGGAGAGTTGCCGCCTCGTAGGACACTGTTCGGTATCCACGTGCGATCCGAATAGCCACTCTGCGCTGCAAACCGTGAATTTTGGTTCTGCAGCGCTGGGCGCCTGATAGTCGAGCTGACCATACAGGCGACCCGTATAGGACCGGACGACTCCCCCGTAGAGACGGCGAACTTCCTCACATGGTCCCCCAAGATTGGGCAGCAGCCGGTGTAGTGCACCCACTACCCTCTCGACTCGGGGGACGAGGCGCTGGAAGTGCTCTTCGAAGCCCCAGCGACCGCCTAGGGTCAGCCCCAGGTATTTCATGTACCGGCCCACCCCGAACGGACAAAGTCCTAGGGAGCAAACTAACAGACGAAGTCACATGTAACAAACTAGCGGATGAAGTCGCAGGAAATAAACTAGCGAACGAAATAGAAGGTAACAACTAGTACGAAAATATATTTTGTAAAATCTATGACCTATTTAGACCGTATATTCAGCTTTTTCGCAGTAACTTGTTTTTAGTGGTACTGGTAGTTTACAATTAAAAAAAATGTAGTATGGTGCCGGCTAAGAATAGCACCCACTCCATTTCAACCCGTAGGTGTCGTAAAAGACGACTATGTTATTAGTCGGAGGATGGGCAGAGTCCTTCGAGCTCATTAATTTACAACCCAACTGCGACTGTCAACCCGTCTCCCAAGCGTGGCAATTATGGCAAAACCCACCAATGAGAATACAACACAAACCAGACTGATCGTTGTGGTGATCTTTGTTGGTGCCCTATGTCCAGCCGTGGACTATTTTCGATTGAAATTATGAACAAAGATGAATTCATATTTGTGAAATAAGTGTTGTAAGTTGATATAAGGCAAGTTAATATAACTGTAAACTTTCTAGTAACCGTAAAATGTTGTTGGAAGCTAATTGATAAATGAAATTGCTTGATAATTCAATTCAAGCTCATCTAACATTGAATAAAAACCGACATTGTAGTAGGCGATTTACTTTTGAAGTCATTGGTGCTCAGAATTATCGAAGTTTAGGTAATGGTGTTGGCCGTGTAGCTGCTGGCGAAGAAGAGGCCATGCTCCGTTGTGGGTGTCATAAAACCCGACCAAGTGCATATTCAAAGCTAGACAACAACTTCCTTCTGTGTAAACCAAACTGTGTTCACCAATCCGACTGCCGACCGTGGTAATTATGGCAATGATCCGTATCGGAGTATAGGGGCGCCCATTTTTACCAGTTGAGTTTTACAAGCTGATTAACGAACATAGCAATCAAAGCATCATAGATTTATCTCAACCATTGATTACTTTGTCAAAATCGTAATATAATACTATAACACTAACGACCCACTTCCATCCACTGACTCTGCCATATAAATAATAAGAAAATACTTGGATTGTAGATATGGTACTGTTCTACTAACGATGGACTTAACATGATGTCCTGCGTGCCCTGACACCTGCATGCTAGAGGAACATATGGACGCTACAAAAATTCTGTACTCGCAGCTATGTTCTGGGCTGACACAATTTCATTGCTAGTGACACGCTAACAAAACGATTTATAACTATGAGATCGTAAAACGCGCTTTTTAATCTCCCGTTTAACTTTATATCAAAGAGCAACACGTTATTCAATCCATGTTAACCATTCTGTCTATTCAAAATCTCGATCTACGCGCCGACCCCCCGATAACTGCGTCATCCACGTATTGTGCCGTGTGTCAAAGGAGACCCTCGTACGCACTGACAATAATTTAGGAGCTTCCTATTCAATTTCTCCAGTCATTGTCTGTATGTAGGTCAGATTAGCTTGTTTGATATGTATTCACTAACTGTATTTCGTAGTGTTTCTGTGAACGTTTTCTCTACGTTTTAATCTGTTTTGGTTACCATTGTCTGTGCCTTCACTGACACAAATGTACTGCTTTTATGGATACAAATGTGTTTATTTTGGTGGAGGTTTAATTTCATGTTTGGATATTTAGTCCGTATGTGGTAAAATCCAAACGCAAAAATACCAGATTTTCATGTTATTGATCAGTGCTACGACCTTTTTTATTGATTCCGGCCGAAATTCATCATGAAGTTCCTCCGCCCCGCGAAAGGGCGAAGGGGCATCCTGATTCCAATACACACAGCAATCAATCTGAAAACGGGTTCTCCGATGTGTTCATCACTTCCCTCCACGTTAGCCGATACACTGAAAGTGGGTAGGGCGTGACACGTGTGTCACCAGCAAAATTATATCGCGCCTTTACTGTCAGAGCTTACCATGGCTTGACATGGCTAGTGTAACTATACAAATTTGCTGCACGAAGAATAAATAAAAGGACGGATCTTTATTTTAATTTAATTCTGTTACATTTATAATGGCGTAAATACATTTAGATACTACTTACATACAAGCATCCAGACTCAATATAAATACCCATCTAAAGCCTTAAGCCTTGTGCGAATTAAATTCGCAATACGCACACCGTTAGCAGCTTCCACACTATACTAATGCGATCGTACTATTTCCTGGCGAGATACTCCAAGATATCTAATTGAATGTCTATCACTGTGTCGATAGCTCAACACACGATATTCAAGGCAAATTTCCTCGCCGCTGACAGGTAAAGCAGTAGCTATATATGTTTCCACACCGTTACACATGTGAAATTGTTTTACGAACGTGTGTGTTTACTCAGTAATGTTTCTTTCCTTCTGTAATAAATCATATTTATTAATTTAAGAAATAAAAACTAACACACGGAATAAATAGCCGACATTTTTAAGTTTTGTCTGTATACTAAAACCGGATTAAGAATATAGCACCACTCCATCTCCTCCCGTGGATGTCGTAAAAGGCGACTAACGGATTCTAAGCCAGAGAGGCAGCAGCGTCCCTTTTGTGGAATAGTAGCCATTCTGCGCTCACCAACCCGCCTGCCAAGCGTGGTGAGTACTGGCAATTCCCCCCAATATGATGACACAGTTGTGAAAATCTATGGGGGAGGCAGCAGTGGACATTGTATGGCCGATTTGACTAAAACCCTGTACGTTAGTTCTGATACATAAATATATCCAAGGCTAAAAGAACTCTTTTTTCTTTGTCCAATCGATTCTTCTGTGCAATGCGCTACCCCTTGAAATCAGGATGGCTACTAGTCACTACTCTTTCTAACTACTACTACATTAAAAGTAAACTACGTAAATATCTCTTCAATTCTTTGGCAGAATCATCTCTATTTTAATCATTATAGTATCATCATCATCATCATCATTTCGGCCGAATGAAGTCCACTGCTGGACACAGGCCTCCCCCAAAGATCACCACAACCACCGATATGGATGTGTTGTGGGCTCATTGGGGGGTTTGCCATAATCGCCACGCTTGGCAGGCGGGTTGGCGATAGCAGTTGAGTTGTTAATGTACTCGAAGGGCGCTGCTGCCCATCCTCCGGCTAATCCCTTAGTCGACTTTTACGACACCCATGGGAGGAGATGGGGTGGTGGCATTCTGAGCCGGCACCACACGGCATTATAGTATATTATTTGTATATTTTATTATTGTACATGTATGCATTTTTATATATGTACATATTTATATTGACAACGATTTAAACCGTCTTGCGCAAATTGCTTTTCGCTATTTGATTCTGTGCAGCTATCATGTTTTGTCTCAGCATCACCCTCTAAGGTCGATTGGTAGAAAATGTCAAATGACATTAAGGCCGCCTTTGTACATTTTTTGTGCATAAAGTATTAATTAAATAAATA
The DNA here is from genome assembly GCA_947459985.1 of Diloba caeruleocephala. NCBI lineage: Eukaryota > Metazoa > Arthropoda > Insecta > Lepidoptera > Noctuidae > Diloba > Diloba caeruleocephala. The sequence continues at coordinate 6,762,843 of OX381617.1, read as the reverse complement.
AAGAAGATCTGAGACCTTACAGTGCAACGAATTGTTGAGCAGCCACATTATTCAGGAATGTATGCGAGAAGCCCAACAAAAAATCTTCCAGTCCATGCAAAGGTTGCACATATCCCGTGTGACGATTAAATCACTTGTAATTTTTACGATTTTCTACACAATACATTAAAAAAAGTTAAGTACTCTAATTTTTCACTAAAATATCCATTATTTCCTAACGAAAGGGTCAATCCAAAACAACTGGCGGTTAATAAAGCCTCATGTGCCGGGCTCCCCTTGCGCTTGGTCATTGTACGAACGTGGTGCGTATGCAAGCAAGTGGTTTGGATAAATACTAAATACATGACCGCGTATATTTTTGTTGGTATGTGGTTATTAAATCGTATATTTTTATTATTGATGTCATCAGTCCTTTGCCGCCATCTGAGGGTTGAATGTGATTAAATTGGCACCGAGTATAAGATATAGCATAATTATTAATAAAAGCAATAATATCAGGGTACAATCCGATCACGGGGACAGGGCCCGTCTAAACCAAGTGACGGACCGATAGTGGTCTAACGCCTAACCAGTGAATACCGCACCTCCAGCTATAGGTAGATAAGTAATTGGATGGAACACCGTGGGGTGTAAGCCGGTAAGAGCAAACTCTGCATGCATGAGCATGGGCCTCCGTATCTCCCAAGGCGCAGTCCATGCCTGGTGCCTCCCTTAGGTGCCGGAGATGACCACTCCAGTTGTTTTAGCCGGTAGGCTACCCCTTCGCCCTTCTTCGGGGCATCATGAACTTATGAAGAATTTCCACTGGGCACCAATAAAAAAGGGCGCATTCCATGAGGATTTCCTCACGACACAAAATGCCAAAGAGGCATCATTATATTATCATACGATATCGTGGTTTAAAGTTGACGAGGTAGACCCGCTGCGTCCCTCCAAAAACGTTGTATCATCAGTGAGTGATCTGGCAGTTTTGTTTCTAATGAACACAACAACATGCCTCTCTGTAAAGCATACATATACTGGGCAGTGAAAACAATGTTTTTTTTAACGTTAGCCAATTTAGACAATCCACTAAATGAATTTTTAACCCAAGGATCCACCGTCACAGGAAAAGTTCCGCTTTGTTGTCTCTTAACTTTTTCACCTAACTAAATTACGCCGTCCTTTGTGTACATGACCTAATTAATGTTTCCCTTAGACGAATTTTCCGCGAAATTATTAAAACTTAACAAAACTTAATAATTAAAATTCTCCAGTGGGTGGCCCTCCTAAGTGTGAAATCTTTTTAACCGTCTTACAACATTTTCTTTGCCTATGAGAACTTGTAACCAGACCTATTTATTTTCGGCTTTTAAGGTGCTGAGATAGGCAAAAAGAAACAATATCCTGTTTGTAGGGCTTTTAAATACGTAATTAAATTTTAAAGTCATCTTCTTTCGATTATTATAATAAACTTGTCGTTTTTGAGGTAGGTCCGCGTCGTATGACATATTCACAAGCAATATATTTTGCAGACAGTATAACGTGTGTTATGTTCCAAGGCCACTTTGAGCATTTCGATTTTCTTCTTATTAAATAAACAATCTATACATTAAGACAACTTTATCTAGATACACCTTAGATTAGTAGGTACTAATCACTACTCTAATACAGAGAATAAAATTTACATATAACATATTGACGGCACGGTTGGTACAGTTGCTGATATAGTCGACTGCTGCGCTCCGGGTCGTGGGTTCGATTCCCGCACGGGAAAAATATTTGTATGATCTGCAGGTAGTTGTTCCGGGTCTGGGTGTACTGTGTGTGAAATTTGTGTCTGTAAACGCACCCACGACACACAATAAATCCAAGTGCGGGGCAAAGTTTCTTAAAAAAAAAAAACAACTTTATTTGTTCTTTCACAAGGAACCCTAAAATTATTAACATGGCCACACGCAGATTGCTTCAGGTGAGTATTAACAAGTCCAAAAGGTTTAAAATCTATGTAACGCGGGTTTAACAAGAAACATCAGCCTTATGGTAATCTTAAAGAAGGGCAATAGGATTTTTAAATGTTCTTACCAAGTGTCATGTTGATTCTCCTTACTCAAATAATTAATATTTGAGACACATTCTAGAAGGAAAATAATGTTATTCATATTACAAAACTAACGGGGAAATCTACCCTGCAAATTTTTCATCATATTCTATTTATAATATTATTTCTATAATAATAGCTAGATAAATTTCAAAGTCAAATATTTTTATTTCAAATAAACTAATTACTTATGAAACGTCAGAATTTAAGTTGCAGGGTTCGGTTCGGTAAATTATATAATAAACCCGTGTGGTGCCGGTTAAGAATACCACCAACCCATCTCATCCCGTGGGTGTCGTAAAGGGCAACTATGGGATTAGCCGGAGGATGGGCAGCAGCGTCCTTCGAGTACATTTATAACACAACTGCGATCGCCAACCTGTTTGGCAAACGTGGCGATTAGGGCAAAACTCCCCAATGAGCACACACTACACGAACCTATACCGGTGGTTGTGGTAATTTTTGAAGGAGGCTTTTGTCCAGCTGTTCCAGCAGTGCACGTTTTTCGGCTGAAATTACTTAAATATTTAAAAGTTAGCATTAAAGAGAGTACATAGATAAAAATACATTGATATTATGTAATATAACTCGTCCGCACAGCGCTTTTCTACGGGTTATGATAGTATTGTTACAATGAGATCGCAGAGAGGAATACAAGGAGAATAACACTCAGAATGGCATTAGTAAGAACACTCAAAGACTAATTGATTTTACAGAATGCCAGTGTAAGACACTTGCAGATATTTGTTCTTGCAATAGAATTAGCAAGATTATAGTAAGTAGGATTAAAAAAAATCTTACTTGCTAGTTCGGCTGCCACATATATACTGAGAAAGTGTTGCTGAAAATAGGCGCTGCTGGCTTGTTCTGATGCCACAGCATTACCTTGAGCAAGGACCTGTTTTTTGCAGATGCGACATACAATTTCGAGATATAACAAGACCATAATGGTGTATGTATATATATGTAATCGTAGGAATTGGTGATTTCTCCTTTTCAACATCAGAAAAATAAATACAAATATAACAAAAAATTAGAGCGCGTGCAACTCAATACACGTGAATGAAATGCCTCCGCATGCGCCCAGACAACTTTACACATGAAACGTTACACTCGAATTTGACCTTAAAATAAACTGTCGCGCCCAAAGATCTTTTTTAAATGATGAACTCTCTTGGGTTTTCTCCTTCGTCGTGGGTACAGTTAACAGAAATAAATGTCACATGCATCAAACGCCAGACCCAAAACAACTATCAGTAGATCAAACAAATATTTGTTCAGTACGAGGATCGAACCCGCTATAGATGTAGCAGAAAGCCAATTGCTATGTAAAGATAGAATAAGTGTATTATAAAGCAGCAGTTTTTTACAACCACTAACGCCTTTATCTTTGCTGGGTCCGTATTTAGGAGTGCACGCTTTCGAGCTAGTAAAATAATATGTGTAACTTAGTAACTGAATGAAAACACTTTCTCAAGACCCTTTCTTTCTTATAAGCTTCATTCGCTCCTTAGCATTGCAATGTACGAAGTAATAAATCTCCGACATAGCGCTATTAGTCACGTCATATTCGGATGTTGCCGAAAGCCCTCCCCTCAGCAAACAAATGAGGCGTTTAGGAAGATAGAATATCTAGAAGTGCTAGGTTTTATTGGGCGCGAAACAAATGATCATTTTTAAGGACCTAATTTATGCTACCTGATTTAGGTACTTTCTTGAACTTCTAATATTTAAGACTACGAAGTGAATATGTATGTTATTGTGTCTCCACTTACTTCATCTTAGTCTACTGTTATGTGATATTATAGGCGGAATAGAATGTTTATTGAACGGTTAAATAGTTATGCATAAGTAGATAGCCAATTTTATTTCTGTTGTTTTGACCAGTTTAAGAATATTTGTTTCCAGTTATATAATTTAACAGAAACGTCACTATTTAGTACAGACATGTTTACATTTCTCCTTAGAAATTGCAAGTCTTCACTGAATCATCATCTCTGGCACCTAAAGCAAAGATTAAACTTATGTTACGGGTAAAGGGCTTGTGTTGAAAACGATAAAATGTAATACCTTATAATACAATAATACACTTTTAAACTAAATTTTTTTGTTGGGCTTCTTGCATACATTTAAATGTGGTTGCTTAATCGGTCATTTCTGGCGAAGCCAAAAGAGGCCTCCAGCCAGTTCACTTTTAAACTGATTACATCGCGTATATTATAGATTTTTCTTTTTTCTTGACGTTTCGAACATGTATGCTGAAAAATCTATAATATACGCAATGTATTCCGTTTAAAAGTGTTTTATTATAATGTGTTATGATTGCAAAAACCTGAGACATTACTACCGTAATACCGCTTAAAAGTTCTAGTCAGATTTAAGATCATCTGATTTTTTACAATCCAACAAGTCGTAAAAAGTAAAATCATGTTGGTCAAACGAAGTTGGCGAATGGCACTAAGTCTTGGAGTTTATACAAATCGAGACTACTTGCAAGCGCTTTACTCACTAGAAACGGAAAGACAATGTTTGGAAAATGAATATTGAATAGCAAACTTTAGAGTTTATTACAGACATCACTGTAAACTTTATACATTTCATCTCGTCTACATAGTTTCAAATTTAGCTAAAATGTGTCTCATCTAGATTTATAGCTGCAGCTGTTTTCTCTCTAGAGGAATGTTCAGCCATTTGCGTTTTACAAAGAATAGGAGGGCTCGTAATTGATAGCCCTAAAGATTCTACGATTAAGGGTTCAGTATAAATTCATTTGCAGCGAAAAACGAGACGGTTTTTAACGAACGCACCCGATTTCCCTGTGGGGAGCCTTTTATTCCTCGCGACTTATGAACGGCTAAAGGTGAAAATTTAAAAGCGAAGTGATCCTGCTGTTTGGAATGATTATCTGAAAATGCCATTTCTGGACTGTCGTTAGCAAAATCTTCGTTGTATTGCTTTCACTGTTGACTGATTATTAAGATTACAACTGTATTAAAATAAAATAAAATTACATCCACTTTGATTTTATTATTAATATTTTTGATGAGCTTCATTGTTCGCTATGACATTAATTTTATTGTTCAGTGATTAACAATCAATTCCATTGTTTGGTTTAACCAAGGCTTAAGTTGTTTTAACATCGGCTAACCCATTTCGTTCAAACGTCTATATTTTTCGTGGTCTGTATGGGGAGTTCTGTAAGATTTCCGGAAAAGAATACACTACCCTTCTCCACGCATGAATGTCGTCAAAGGTCCCGCCTTTGCAGCAGCATCCTCCCGTGTTCTATTAACAACATATAGCGATCACCAATCCGCCTCCCAAGCGTGGTGATTGTGGCAATGTGACCGCTGATTATAGTGACCATTGGGAGTTCCATGTTCAGCAGTGGTCATTTACGAGCTGGTGTGATGTATACTCTAAACTACACGCCGTGGTTAGGCCTCCTTAGACACGGCGTATTTAAGGCACGCGCATTTCTTTTTCAACCGCACCAAACTGTAAGCATTTTTATGTATTATTTCCACAGGCCTTGTTAATTTAATAGCTACGTTTTCAAATACTAATTGTTTCGAGTAAATAAGGTTTTTTAGAAATTACGTTAATGAATGTTATTATAATTAGGTACACAGGGTTACATATCAAGCTATACCTACATATCCATTTTACGTTTACATTTTACTGATGTGGATTGATATGTAGCATGTATGTATGTGTGTACCTATGTGATAGTTTATTTTAAGTACAGCTACATGTCAAGCTATACTCATCTAGTTTGTCGCGGAGTGCCTCCCTCCGCTTTTCCTTCCCAGTTAGCTGAACTAGGCGGCTGTCTCCACGACAGCAAGTAATGTGATCAATGAAACGTAATATATATATTGTTATATTGTCATTCACTGTCTCACAGAAGGGGCGCTGCTGCACATTTGGTTTATAGTCCCTTAGTCGCCAAACGATATCCACGAGAGGAGTGGTTTCATATTCTAAATCTGGACACCACACGGATATGTTACTAGTCCCATTCTAACCAGATGCAGCTGATTATCTAACCTTCGCAACACTATTATTGGATAACCAATAAATATAACAACTGTCATATATGGACCGTTTATTTTGAAAGTGGTGTAAGTCCATTTTCTTTTGTTTCGAGAAAATTAAAGGTTACTATATTTGTTGATTTAAAAATACAGGCCAATCATATGAGGTCTGGCATTGTTTCTATTGTTTTATCAACGTTTAATTTGTTTTTGGCTAATTAGACTACGATAACACATATTATTTATGTGCTGTAAATGGACTTACACCACTTTCATTTAATTTCAATTTTGAAAAATCAAATATCGCTTAAAATATACTTCATTTTAATATAATTTTGTTTACAACAACACCTAAAATTTTATTTTAGACGGCAATTACATTGTCATTACAAGATACTGATTACAAGAATTTACTTATTCTCTGCATGTGGTTTCAAAATATGCATGATGCACCGGAGGTATATAGGTTAGTAGCTGCTTCATGTCTTTATATTTTTCGTACGTAATAGGTCTGGCATTTTGGTACATAGGCTCTAGGGCGATTTTTTCAAATTTTAACGGTCTTCCAGGACGTAGAGGTAAGAAATTGATAATTTTAAATTCTGCGTCCGTCATCGTTGTTTTATAAAAAATTGTATATGGTGCAATTTTGAGGAACATCAACCAACATATTTGCAACCAATTGACCTGTTCTCCATTAGTATTTTTTTTATGTGTTTTTTAATTGCGTTTTGGAGATTTTTTGTTGAAATGAAATTCTCCCGTTTCATTTCATATAAAATGAAGTTATCCTGTTTTCTACATTGCGCTATTACATTATAGTAATCTTGTGGTGTGTACACAAAATTCATTTTTCTCAATGCCATTTCTATGATGCCAAAATCAAAACACTGATCGGCATCCATCTGCTATGCCACCTACCTCTGTCAATTGGACTTACACCACTTTCATAATCGATGATTATGCAATTTCATTTACCGACCGATTTGAAGTTGTACAAAACATGGGATTTTTTTGAGAAATTAAACACGGACTAGTTATATATAAAAAAAATACATTAAATTAAGCATGAATTACGTGATAGCGCATTTTTCTCAAAAATGGACTTACACCACTTTTAAAATAAACGGTCCATATATTTGTATGAGCGTAAGAATCGATAACTTAAGGTTTTCTCACAGCTTAACCTCGAGAGACAGATCGTCTTGCGCGGTTGTCAGTTAGCTATCCTCCTAACTCCTTAAGCAAGGAACGCAAGAAGACTGGTGACGGGTATCTTATTAAAAGAGTCCAGCTAGGTAGGTACTACCACAAGCCAGAAATTCGCCCTGAGGTGACGGGCGCAGTGTGGTATTCAGGATTAGTTCTGGGTAGCATTACAATTGCTATGGGTAGGTTTGAAGCTTGCTACCAGGCGAATGACGTCCACGACTCGTCACTAAGTTGTATATAAAAAAAGACCCTTAAAAAGAAAGAGCTGGTAGTAATAAAAGCTTCTGATTATTAAAAGGGTTTTTTCATCTCAGTTATACACATGTGATGTTGGTTAATTAGTGAATAAAGTTGAAGCACTAGGTAAGATTTATGGAACAAGGTTGGGTGTAATTAGTGACGGTGGCTGAGCATATCCATATCCGCTCATGTTCCTTTTGAAACGGCAATTTTTTGGTGGTTTTTTTTATGCCAGAAAATCTAATCCGTGCAAACAAACAGGAAAGATTTTTCATTGTTTTCTTTTGGCCATGTTTCGAAGTCAGCATAGTGGGGACTAAATTATATATATACCGCTGATAAGTTTAGCAGATTGACATTTTTGAAGTGAAAACTTCTTTTAGCGCGGTACGCATATTTTTAGATGAGATAAAATCTCTGGACTCGCGACACCGTTACGAGACGCGGCTATAGTTTCTATTTTAGATTGTAATAATTTTAATAATAATGATGATGATACAAGAGTTGTCGAAATTGTTAACGATGATTCATAAAAGAACATTAAATGTATTTTAAAGTTTCTAATAATTAATAAAATACAATTCATAAATAAAATGCAATTCATAACCCAATAACCCTAGTACCCATCTAAAAAATGTCTAACGCGAACTGAACTAGGAGGCTCTCTCCACGACAGCAAGTAACGGAGTTCAGTTAATGTGATCAATGAAACGTAATATATATATATATATTGTCATATTGTCATTCACAAGTTTAATTATCATTTTTAAAATATAGCTTACTATCACAATTTAAGCTAGTTATAAATAAGTAATATTGCAGGCAGACTATTTGTCAGAGCGAATCGAATGTGATAATGATCAAAATATGAAGAAAGATTCGACATCACATACTGAATTCGAAATTTGATTTGAATAAAGAATGAATCGTGAGGTGGACAGTGATGGAGATAAAAGGTATGAAGTCATGAAAGAGGTTGAAGTGAAGATGAAAGATGACTTCGTCATAAGTTTAAGCTGATCTCTCATCTTAAGGAAAGCCTATACAATGCAAAATCAGCTTATAGTAGAAATCTATAGCATGGTATGGAGCCGTGCGCACGCGTATACATATGTCCTTTAATTAACCAACGATAAACAGGAGTAGTAAAAAGAACATTCCAAACTCAGTTTACATAGTTGTAGAAAGAAGCCCATCGCCATTAGCTGTAGATTTCATATGTATATGGTTATAAAAGACAGGCTGGGCTAACGTGTCCAATTGACAAAGTTACCGGAAGACCGGATATCATCATACTGCGACAAACCTACTTTTTACTTTAGGCTTACATAGATAAATACCATTAAGAAAATAAATACCATTAAGGAAATAAATACAATTAAGAAAATAAATACAATTAAGAAAATTTAATGCAATTAACAGTAATTGCATGATCAAGTCATTAATCGAAGTGGACCATGGCTATATGTCGGGAGATTACTACGATAAAAAAGTTAATTTCAAAAATTAAATCACTTGACTGCTTAAGAAGCGAACTGAAAAGATGTGAACAAGCCATCAGAGAGTGGCTAGTATAAAGAAAATTTTGACAGATTTTCAATAATCATGCAGTCTCAAAATGCAACATAGATATATATGTATGCATGAAAAACATAACCCTGTCTTTGCTATCTCGCAGTCGGGTAAAATGACATAAATCCGTGCGTTTCTCGTATTATTTTGTTCAGGTAGTCCAGGTACTTCAACCTTAGATAAGTTGGGTTCTTGTTATCATTGTTACTAAAATTCATGAGATGATTCATCACATTCATCTTACATGAGAAATATTGGTAGATTAACGACACTTACCATTAAAAACAAAATATAAGTCTGTTTTATCCTATCTCTAACACAGACAATAATTATGTACCGCATTTGGAACAAACAACTAAGTTACAATCTAAGTTAAACCTCTCACTCACGAACTTGGTAACGCGAAAACTTTTATTGTGTAGATAGTATCTTTATGTATAGTGTCCATAAATAAATGCTGTTTTCTAAGATATATTGAAGTGGACTGACCACAGACAGTTTCGCTCAGCAGTTCGGTGTTGCCAACCGTTATATTTTTCGTTCGTTTACATATCCGCAGAAAAAAGAAAAAAGTGTTTGGCAATCTGATTGTGGAAATATAATAAGTATATTTCCAAATGTTAAATTATTTAAACAAACAAAAAAATATGTGTTGCACTCCGGGAGTGCCGACAGAAGTGAAAACTTATTTTGACGCGTTAGACATTTTTTAGATGGGCACTAGGGTTATTGGATTATGAATTGCATTTTATTTATGAATTGTATTTTATTAATTATTAGAAACTTTAAAATACATTTAATATTCTTTTATGAATCATCGTTAACCGTTCATTTCGACAACTCTTGTATCATCATCATCATTATCATTAAAATTATTACAATCTAAAATAGAAACTATAGCCGCGTCTCGTAACGGTGTCTCGAGTCCAGAGATTTTATCTCATCTAAAAATATGCGTACCGCGCTAAAAGAAGTTTTCACTTCAAAAATGTCAATCTGCTAAACTTATCAGCGGTATACTCATATATCGTTTAGTCCCCACTATGCTGACTTAGAAACATGGTCAAAAGAAAACAATGAAAAATCTTTCCTGTTTGTTTGCACGGATTAGATTTTCTGGCATAAAAAAAACCACCAAAAAATTGCCGTTTCAAAAAGGAACATGAGCGGATATGGTGCTCAGCCACCGTCACTAATTACACCCAACCCTTGTTCCATAAATCTTACCTAGTGCTTCAACTTTATTCACTAATTAACCAACATCACATGTGTATAACTGAGATGAAAAAACCCTGTTAATAATCAGAAGCTTTTATTACTACCAGCTATTTCTTTTTAAGGGTCTTTTTTTATATACAACCTAGTGACGAGTCGTGGACGTCATTCGCCTGGTAGCAAGCTTCAAACCTACCCATAGCAATTGTAATGCTACCCAGAACTAATCCTGAATACGACACCGCGCCCGTCACCTCAGCGCGAATTTCTGGCTTGTGGTAGTACCTACCTAGCTGGACTCTTTTAATAAGATACCCGTCACCAGTCTTCTTGCGTTCCTTGCTTAAGGAGTTAGAAGGATAGCTAACTGACAACCGCGCAAGACGATCTGTTTCTCAAGTTTAAGCTGTGAGAGAACCTTAAGTTATCGATTCTTACGTTCATACAAATATATCATCATTTTTTTTCATCGTTTCGGCCGAATGAAGTCCACTGCTGGACACAGGCCTCCCCCAAAGATCACCACAACCACCAATATGGATGTCTTGTGGGCTCATTGGGGGGTATTGCCATAATCGCCACGCTTGGCAGGCGGGTTGGCGATCGCAGTTGAGTTGTTAATGTACTCGAAGGACGCTGCTGCCCATCCTCCGGCTAATCCCTTAGTCGACTTTTACGACACCCATAGGAGGAGATGGGGTGGTGGCATTCTGAGTGTTATATATGTATATGACAGTTGTTATATTTATTGGTTATCCAGTAATAGTGTTGTGAAGGTTAGATAATCAGATGCATCTGGTTGGAATGGGACTAGTAACATATCCGTGTGTTGTCCAGATTTAGAATATGAAACCACTACTCTCGTGGATATCGTTTGGCGACTAAGGGACTATAAACCAGAGGAATGTGCAGCAGCGCCCCTTCTGTGAAACACTGCACTGCTGTTATATAGTTATACTGCACTCTTCAACTCGCCTGGCAAGTGTGGTGAGTACTGCCAAAACTGCAATATCAGATACTTTTAATAACTTCTTTGTTAACCTCCCCAACAAATTAACCAAAAACATCTCAATAATAACATCTCTTAACAATACAGCATCAGTGGAATATGATGAAATCTTAACATTGACATTGAAACAATGTGCAATCGCAATCACGCCAGTTATTTGCTAGCTAATAAACATGTCCCTAAGCGAGGGTACTTTTCCTGATAGAACGAAAATATCAATTATAAAACCTATTCACAAAAAAGGGAATAAAAAGGAACTTAATAATTACAGGCCAATAGCACTTACACTAGTGCTTGCGCAGGTTATTGAAAAGTTCATGCATGCAAGAATCACTGCGTTTCTCAATAAATATAGCATCCTAAAAAATGAACAACACGGCTTTCAAAAAGGTAAATCCACCACACTCAATGCTTTTAAACTAGTTAGGTCAACAACGGAAAATATAGGCAAGACGATGCCTACAGTAGGAGTATTTTTTATGTGAGCAAAGGTTTCGACTTTGTTCGTCATGATGTAGCTTTAGCTTCTTATTACATAAAATACGTTCTGTTTCCGATTATTCTTGATGTGGCTGAAAAGTAGCTTCGAAGCTACCATAAAAAAGACGTCAATATATTGAAATAATTAATATTGAAATTAAAGAAGTAACCAACGATCGTGAAGACATTACTATCAATTCTTCCTTAGCTGAAAACAATGTAGGTGTGCCACAGGGCATTATCTTAGGGCCTTTACTTTTTTAAATATACATAAACGACCTACCTTACAATATAAACTGCCCATGTACCCTGTTTGCCGACGATGTTTTCATAATTATTTCAAGTGACCATAAGTCAAGTTATAATAAAGAAATTAACCAAACTGGACATTAAACAAGAGGGTTGACGGAAAAAAATATTTTAAAGTAAATAGAGAAAACTAAATATGTTAATTTTATAACCGACATAAATATAAAAATCATGTACAAAGGAAAAACATTAACCGAGGCTGCTGATGTTACATTTCTAGGATTACGTCTAGACAGTCAATATTCATGGAAGCTACATGCTGATAAGGTCAGCAATAAAATAAATAAGTTTTTATATGCACTATGGCGACTTATGAAAATAGGTAACCAAAAGGTTGCTTTGCAAGCCTACCACGGGTATGTCACTTCTCAATTACGATATGCTATACCTCTCTGGGGAAATTCAGTCCATATTAATAAGGTACTTATATCCCAAAAGCAATGTATTCGCGCAATATACAGTGCTTCACCATCATCATGTAAAACGTTATTTCCTAAATTAAAATTGCTGATTGTACCTAGTATTTATGTATATGAGTGTTGTGTATCCGCAAAAAACACCAATACTTATTTGAAAACTTTGGAGATATTGGCGGTTTAATACGAGGTATCCGAATAGAATTTTATTTCCGAACATACAAAGTCATTATTTACCATAAAAATTGCCATCCCATTTACCATTAGAATATTTAATAAACTTCCAAGAACTATGAGAAGTCTCCCACTTAACATATTTAAACGTGTATTATATGCATGGCTGTTTGAAAAATGTTACTATTCTGTAAACGAATTCCTTAATGCACGCTAATTATAATGTAGTAATACCTAATGTTTTGATTATGTTATTATGTAAAAACCTAATTATTATGACTCCTTAAATTATGATAAATTAATTAAATAATTAATGATGATGATGTATTAATTACTTTTGTATACCAATGTGTTTTGGTTAAAATGTGTGGCAACTTTTGCCTTTGTAAATCTGTACTACCAATATTCTTTGCAAATAAATATTTTTGTATTTGATTTGATTTTAAATTCCTCCTTATAATGGACAGACGACCTGATGAAGGGTGCTGGGAGCCGTTACCGTAACCAGACGTAGTGGAAATCTATGGGGGAGGTCTTTGTTCTGCAGTGATCGTCCTTTGGCTGATATGTACGTATCATAGTTTGGATAAGAATAGGCTGTTGATGATTTCCTTTTTATGGTTCCATAGCCGATTATTAGAAGTATAAACGTCCAACCGTCATCCGTTTCATAATAATGTATTGCTGACCCTAGCTTTTGCTGATTGCCCTAACGATTGTAGATTCTGGATAAAAATAATCAGACACGACTAATTTCTTTACAATTTTCGATAGATTTTGGCTGAAGCTTGGTATCACGTTTTTAACTTATTATCCATTTAAATTAAGCGCATGAACCACACCTTATCCATTAAATGGCTTGGTATTTAATAATCGTAACAAAAAAGATTAAAAAATTTCATTATCAACGAAGTTATATATTTACAAAAAACTAACCCAATTCTAGGGAATCTCTATGTTGGCAACACAACATCTGCAAACAATTGAGCGGGTGGTTTGCAATTGTCTCTTCCTTCGTATTGAGTCGGCTTTCGAACTAACGTTCTAAAGTAGATTTTTTTTAAACTGGCTGCTCGAAGTAACCATTAGGATAATTAGACATTAGAAAGTGAACGTCCACTGCTGAAAATGGGTCTTCCACTTATCGACCACTACGAAGAACCGACGTGACTTCCTGAAAACGCACAAAGACGAAAGTACGTAATAACAACAATCTCGATGTTTTTTGTTTATACCACTTAGGAAGATACCGCTTTCTATCCTCTTGACATAATCTCTTAGTTGCTTTCTACTGGCTACCGATTAAGTCATCTGCAATACTCCAATTCGTGAGAACAGAGATTCCATTAATAATAATAATAGTTAATAGCTAGTACCAAACTAAAACAGCAGATTACACATATCGGACGATTGGCAGCAGCGCCTTCGAATATATTTGCAAATGAACTGCGATCGCCAACCCGCCTGCCAAGCGTGGCGATTTTAGGGAGGCCTGTGGTCAACAGTGGAGTTTATGCTGCTGAAATCATGAAAACTTCACAGTGAATTATGTCGAGACAATAGTTCTAAGTTTAACTTCTCAAGCAGATGGTCGATAGCCGTAAGAGCATTTCGCTTGGTTTTTATTTCATCCATTAATGATACATAATGTACATCCTCCGCCCCTCGGAAGGACGGAATGGCATGCCCTACCAGCTAAAACCACCGGAGCGGTCATAATCAGCACGGCAGGCTGAGGTCTCTCTCAACCTACCTATCATAATAACAAAAAAAGAAACATATGAAAACACTTTGTAGAAATGCCAATTCTGTTCTCTTAGCATATAATAACGTTTATTCCATTTCTCCACAGTCCAAATTTCATACCGCTTTTGCGAGAGTATCGTAGGATACTTATTGTAATGGAGGTTATTTTTTTTGTTATGAAAGCTGTTATGTAGGCGTAATGGTTCACCATTTGAATAAAAACATATTTATTCCGAATTTTCGCGAATATTTACTAGCAATTGGAGAATAGAGACGAACAAATTAACAGCTTGGCTTTTGTGCAAAGAGCCAACAAGGGGAAAGTATTGTTATAATGCGAGAATAGGCTAGTGCCTATATTACTTTTGGAGATACATATCTAGGTTCTAACCTGTGATACTTACGCATAATCTTTGCACAATCTTTCGGTCGGATTTATACCTATGTTCGATTTTTCAAAGAAAAAGCATCCGTAAAAAGAACTAGTAGGTACTTAAATGTTGTATTTAAAATTAATTATAATCAAGCACCATATTAGGTATTATATCATTTATCGTATGATTTTAAGACACTCACGAGTCTATTCGTTCACAGATTATTATCTAGACTGAGTAAACCCACCCACGACACAGGAGAAATCCTAGTGTAGGGCAACGTATTTATTAAAAAAAATCCACTCGTGACAACGGTCATTGCACGTTAATCGAAACGTAGATTTAATCGAAATATTATTTTGATATTAATCTGTGCGTGAATATACTCTCTTAAAATCAAGTATTCTTTTTTTTTTACTTTTACAAACACAAATTCCACACACGATACACCCAGACCCGGAACAACTAGCTGCAGATCGTACAAATATTTGTTCCGTGCGGGGATCGAACCCACGACCCGTTGCGCAACAGCCGACTGTATCAGCGACTGCACCAACCGTGCCATCAAATTCAATTCGAAAGCGTAAGAATTATCAAATATCGTATCTTAATGTATATAATTTTTCTGTCCCGGTGTATGTCACTGAACTCCTCCTAAACGACTGGACCGATTTTGATAAAATTTTGTGTGTATGTTTGAGTGGGTCCCTGGACGGTTTAGATTCACAATTGGACCCGGAAGGTGGCGCTGCAATTGGGTTTGCATGTACCTGCCTGTGCGAAGCTGAGACGGGCAGCTAGTATACATATATTATCTTATGTATCGTATATGTGAAGAATTATACTGTCCAATTATTTTTCCGTCTCTTGCCCACAATTCATGTACGACCTTGGTAGATTATACTCGATACATTGAGCTTCTCTGGAAAGGGTGCCAAATGTCGGTGTCCCGCAACTTGATAATAAATATTGCTGGACATCGCGCCACGTGTATTCAAGTGTTGCGAAGCTATTGTATTTTCGTCAGGTTCCACACAAAAACAAACAATAAATAGGTTTCTTATTACCTTTATTGCCAACATAATTTTCCGCTAACTCACCCCATTTGTGGGGCGCCAAATTGAGACCAAGATCAAGTGCCAAACTAGGAACATTCGTTACCTTTTCTTTTTAGGATACAGCGGAGAATCGGATTGAACAAAAAATGACTTCCGGCTTTCATCATATCAGTTTGGTGTCTTTATTTTGCATTAAAACTGTATATGACTGTTTTTGTAAGTACTATCTGCTTCTAAGTTTTGTTTCGTTATTGCGGTGAATATGGATTTAACGAGTTAATACTTTTAAGTCCATTGCTAGACAAAGGCCGTACCTCTTCGAGGAGGAAGGTAAATAATAAATATAGTATGCAAATATACTTATCAACCAGTATTTGATTTTAGAAGTTTCTCGCTCTTCGTTATCTCGACGATCCTATCTTTTAGAATATTTAAATTATTAGAACTGTTTTCACAGTCAGTCACGTGACCTAACATTCTTGTACTAGTTTCGTACATGGGTTTCCGGTCACATAAAAAAATAAGTTGATGCCGATTTGCGTACAAACGGTTCTAGTGCCAACCTCGATCTTCGAGAAATTCTTATTTTTCATCCCATTGCCCACGTTGGCACTGGCCCAACAAAGACCACGAAGAATTCAATCTCAGGATTAGAATACGATCATGCGTTAAATTTGCTTGTAGGACCTACCACAAAATTCTATGAAATCATATTGATCCATATAACGCTTTCTATTTTCACTGGGGGTAGGTCACTTTTTGCAAGAATCCAACTAGGTAGGTAGGTACAACAGCAGTGCCAGATATTAGCCGCCAAGCAGTAGTGTATAAACTAAAACATTACTGTGTTCCGGCTTGAAAAGCTTCTGTAGCTAGCGAAATTATTAGGCATAAGAGACTAAATAATGAAGTGACGAGCGCATTGTGGTGCCACGTAGGACAAGGTCTGGGCAAAATTACGCACTGGTATGGGCAGACGTGACGCTTACCACCAGGCGAATGACTTGCTTGCTAGTTTCGTCACTGGGTTATGAATATACGAGTACAAGGTGTGAGTGACAACGTACCGAATCTTAGCCAAGAGCTTACACATAGGCTTATAACAAAAATTGGAATGCCATTTATCTCGGAAATAATTGGTTGGTTTTTGTAATTTTTCAGCACGCAATGTAGCGTAAACAACGCGGTCAGAACGCTTAGTGATTATTGTATAGACGGAATTAGTTATTTTCAAAGTCAAATATTTCAATTTCAAATAAACCAATTACTGGTAATTATGAATCGTCAGAATTTAAGTTGCACGGTTCCAATTAGTTGATCCTATGGAAAATAGCCAGCAAGAAACTGCATGGATAATCTTTTAAAATACTTGAGATTACAATATTTTTTTAGCACATTGCCCCACGCTAGGATTTCTCCTGTGTCGTGGGTGCGTTTATAGACACAAATTCCACACACAATACACCCGGACCCGGAACAAATACCTGCAGATCATACAAATATTTGTTCCGTGCGGGAATAGAAACCCGCGACCCGGAGCGGCGCAGCCGACTGTATCAGCCACTGCACCAAACGTGCCGTCAAATAAAGATATTAAGAACATATACAAGGTGTTTAAAACTTTAACCATACATTGGTGAAAAATTAATATTTTTGATTCTTTAAGCAAATGCACGACAGAAAAATATATTTTGCTAATACATCAATAATATTCTGTGTATATTTATTTTTCTTTTAATTCAATTATTAATTAAATCGATTCGCTTTAAGCTCAATTACTCCTGCGTTCCTTTATACGCTATGTACGATTAAAATAACAATAACTTTGAATTTTATTTTAGACTTTCTCTGCTAGGGTCAACTCCCAATTTTGTCGCATATCATTTGTATATATTACAAGAGTATAAAATAATATACAAAATCTATGATTATACAAATTAGTACCAATTTCGTTGAACTCCTTTTTGTATCTTGAATTAATGATAGGAAGATGATTATTTTATGTCTGAAAGAATATTTCGTAACAATGAAAATTGCAAAAAAGAAACTGAAAAAGCCTTGTAAAAATAAAGATATAATTTTTGAAGCGGTTCCCATAACATATTCAATCATTTAAAAACATACATGGGGTATTATCGGATACCCCCGGGCATGAGGAATGTATTCTTTTTTACGACATCTCTGTTTGGACTAACCTGTATATACAAGATGGGTTTTTGAGATGTAATTGTATGGCCAAATCCCACAATATGAGAAATAGAGAAATACAACTGTCGTAGCCAGGCTAGCGGCAGGGGTGCAACAAGTGCTTAAGCTCAAACATCCATACATCCTTCAATACAGAATCAAAATAACAGTGTAAAACCAATTTCGGTATTCGCTAAGACATGATTGAAGCTATTCAAGGACACGTTGCAGATGGTAAGCCACGAGGACCAGTCTTAGCGAATAGCAAATCGGGTTATCACCATTATTTCAATTCTGTATTCAAGGATGTATGGATGTTAGAGCTTAGAGAATTGCACCCCTAGTCTTCAGTTTGTTCATAACGTAATTTAAAACATCCTCATACTTACGAGTAGCAGTGTTCGCAGTGCGCTGAAACGAAAACAACTGAACGAAAATCGCATCTGGGTAGGTCCTTCGTGTACTCTTAGGGGATTTTTTTATATCAATAATGCTGACTTACGCGTTTGTACATTCCGTTGTACGAAAAATTTGTCTCGTCTGAGAATAACATGTTAAACAAAAAGTGTTTCTCTGTATCGATATTTTCTTTTAACTGGTTGCAAAACTCAAGTCGCCTTACACCTTATCACCGGGATGAGAAGTCTGTACAACACGTCCAAAGCGATAGCATTTATTTGTATTTATTTGTACTTTACAAATTGTTTTTCGAGAAACATGGTGTAAGTTTCTGCATCGCGGGTGGAAGCACAGTAGGATATGTTTCAAAGCAGTAAAAATTGTTTAATTCTAAATTTAAATCGCAATTACGTGTACTTCTCAACACTTTCTTATAACTTCCTCCCACTTTTAGGGTATTAACCATAGTTGCGAGCGCTTTTTGTGTGGGTATGCGTTGTGGATATTTGTTAGGGTTCTAGTTTAGTGCGCAAGTGACACTTCTACAAATCACAAAATAGGCCTCCAATAAATCAAAATATTAATAATTTGTTAAGTCCATTCTCAGATTTTAACATAATAACTGTTAATAATTAGCACAAAACAATGTAAACAAAGAATTTGGCTAATGTCAGATAATGTGCAAAACCGTTTTATCTGTTATGTTTCTAAATAATCAGAATTTTTTTTTCTTTGCAAATGGCCTTCTAATTTAACTACGATGGATATTAAAATTCCAGAAGCTAGAAATTTTAATAGTTATCCGAGTTTTGTTAGTTTTAGGAATTAACTGTATTAACATAAAAGTAAAAAATGAGACATTTCCTTTAATTTGCAATAATGAATTCCTTTGCAATTGTTGATACTTATTAGCAACAAAATCCGTTAGTGTAATAATATAGGATGTCATGATTTTGAAAAAGAAATCGATTTTATTTGCCGCACAAACAACAAAAAAATGTTAATATGCAATTTTTATGTTCTCATAAATCGAGCTGAGTAAAGCTCGGATATAGATTTGACCATAAAACCCCCTCTCAAAAGTCTATCCTGTATAAACGAATTAAATTGTCGTCGAAATACTTATAAACTTTATAATTAAATTCCACTGAACATACTGAATGTATTTGCTACAGTTTAATCTTCAATATAAATTGTTTCAGAGCATCAGAATTTTCGTCACTTATCTGATTAATTACGTTATATACAGGTTGTCCAGTAAATAGCACGACGAGTGAGAGCATGGGTCAATACCTACCAAAAAAACACGATATTGTGTTCAGCAAAATCTTACGGATTTACAGTAGTACAACATTTTCCGAAATATCGAGAAATCTCTACCTTGACACAGATTTTTAAGCATCTCGTAATGAAAAATTCCTTTTCTAGTTTTTTTTTTACCTCAAATTATTTGTGAATAGTTACTTTACTCATTGATAAATAAGTCTTTATTCTATTGAAAACTAAAATGTTTTCAAGAAATACAATTTTTATTTAAATTTTCACTGTACAATTTTCTTATCGAAAAATTTGTACTACTGTAAATCCGTAAGATTTTGCTAAACATACATTGTGTTTTTTTGGTAGGTACGAGGGCGGCACTGAAAATTTCGGGAATCAAGGAAGTGACACAACATTACTATTTAAAAATGTATTTATTGCTTTTCGAAGTATTCTCCGCGAAATTTGACACATTTTTCCATACGATGGAACCAATCATTGAAGCAACCGTTCCATTCGGAAGTTGGGGTCTCCAAAATGGCCGTTTTGTAGGCGTCCACAGCTTCTTTAGGTGATGAAAATCTCTGTCCACGCAATTTATTCTTTATTTTAGGGAAAGTATAGAAATCATTAGGGCTTAGGTCGGGGCTGTACGGCGGATGGTCTAATAATTCTATGTTTTCTTGCTCTAAAAACTCTTTTGTTCTGTGCGCGGTGTGAGAACTCGCATTGTCGTGATGGAGGATGATGCGGCGGTTGCAGTTCTCTCTACGGAGTTCAGAAACGACCTGTGGCAAACAAATGCTAGCATACCATTCTGC
Organism: Diloba caeruleocephala; assembly: GCA_947459985.1. NCBI lineage: Eukaryota > Metazoa > Arthropoda > Insecta > Lepidoptera > Noctuidae > Diloba > Diloba caeruleocephala. The sequence goes on along the minus strand of OX381617.1, from coordinate 6,742,254 downwards.
ATTAACCGTTCTTTGTCCCTCAAGAGGAATAGTCGTAACATGGCCGGTTTTGGAGACAAACGTGGCCACCATTTTTTTTGCAACACTCCGTGAACGAACAATTTTTGTTGGCTTTAACTCATTTTCGAACACCTAAACTCGTGACTGGTTTTTTTGTTTCGGGTTCGTACGCATATATCCAGGATTCGTCACCTGATACGATGTTGTATACAGCATTTGAGGATCCTGCGTGGAATCTTTCGAGAGTTCTGACGCACCAAGTAACGCGAGCCGCTTTTTGCTCTTCACATAGCAAATGCGGTATCCATCGGGAAAACAACTTTTTTACACCTAATTGTTCATGAAAGATTATTTGTATTTGACTCATGCCAATGTCTAAAGTTGCCTGAATTTCGCGATATGTCACATGTCGATCTTCCTCAATCAGCTTACGCACAGCATCAACGTTTTCTTGGGTGACTGCAGTTTTTGGACGACCTTGACGAGGATCATCACTGAGCTTGACACGTCCACGTTGAAATTCAGCAAACCAGCGATAAATTGTGGTTTTGGATGGGGCTTCATCACCAAATGCAGAAATCATCCGGTCAACACACTGTTTTTGTGTTAAACCACTTCGAAAGTCATAATAAATCATAGCTCTTGAATTTTCTCGAGTCAATTCCATTTTCTCAACGACTAAACAAGTTTGACAAAACCTTGTGACAAGACCGTGAATCTTTTTTTAAATAAATAAATGGTATTCGATTTGTAAAACCAAGAAGTTTTCAATTAAAAAGATTTTAATATGACAGGAACAGTGGAAATATTCCATTACCGATACTTTTAGTGCAGCCTATGTATTGACCCAAGCTCTCACCCCCTGCAGTATGTCGTGCTATTTACTGGACACCCTGTATAGATAAGCAGTTTGCACATTGCCAGTCTCTTTATTTCTGTCAACTGTTGTTTCACCTGTTATTTCACCGAACCTTTCATCCTAATTATGGACAATTTGTCTCTGGAAGTTGTCTGCTGTGGATTACAAACACAGAAGGGCATTCGCTTATTACCCAAGTCTTTACTTTTACAATGCTAAAGTTTAATTTTACTATGAGAATATTTTTGTTCAAAGCTTGTATGACAAATTTATGAAGTCACTTGTATTTTATATTTATTTAAAGCTACGTCTTTACAGTGTTCGTTATACTGAGGCATACACAACTCGATTGGTGTCTTGCAAATTTAAACTGAGCTCGTGTTCACGTGAACCATGCACACAGCACACATTGTAATACGACTTGATTGCTTTCACCGGTACATAAAAACCGTCACAGATCTGAGGGCCAATTTTTGTAATTAAAATACGCTATGAGTGAAAGTTAACGGAATTGCGATAAAATTATGATGAATTGACTATTCTGCTCCTATTAAAGTTCAGCCTGATTTTTTTCCACCTACAATATACCCAGACCCAGAACAACTATCTGCAGATCATACAAATATTTGTTCCGTGTGGGAATCGAACCCACGACCCGGAGCAGCCGACTGTATCAGCCACTGCACCAACCGTGCCGTTACCTGTTTCAGTTCAAAATGTTAGCAGAATACCGTTTTGGATTCGATCAACTTTCGATCTCATCCCAGTATAAGTGCACGTTTGACTTTGTTTGTTAGTTTAGGAGAATACCATTTTTGGCATTTACGACATTGAGACTAGATCGAAACTATATTTTGAACATTTTTTATTACGAGAATTGGCTTTCAGATTGCGCCGAAAATGTACCTAACAACGTGTCATCAGTATACCCTTTGATGTTTTTGCATTTCTTTACTGGCATATCATGCAACCGTGAGATATCCAAAACTGAACGAGTTGCGAGCTTACGAGAAGAAAATATTTTACTTTCATTTGAATATCGTCGTTTCTTCTTTTGACCTTTTGTTGTTTCCCATGAATTCAGTACCCTGACATAAAAAATTAAAAGTTTATAAGTAAGCAAAGAATTCAGTCTTATTCCCAAATGTCTTGTAATATTTACTTGGTTAAGTGTTTTTGTGTCACCCTTATAAAGTTAGATCATAAAAAGCACCGTTTGCAGAAAAAAATTGAATGCTTTAAAAACATTTAATTGCTTTCTTCCCAAACGTTTTAATTACATTATCGTTTCGCTGTCTAAAGATTTATTCATTACGTTGAAGAAACTGTACTGCGCTGGAAATGAGGTCTCGTTTGTCACACATGTGGGAACGTGTTCTTTTGGTTGAATCCATGATCAACGGGCGAATCGCGCAAGTCTCAACAACTTGTCGATGGGTAGAAATTGCGGGTACGTGATCGAGGGCGTGTTTCGATACTAGAAGACTCGATGGTGCAATTCGGAACGAATCGAGAGCGATTTTGCCACGCTTTACCCGAGTCAACTTTACATTTTTATTTACCTCTGGGAAATAACGTAGTTAAACGTCAATCCCGACCTGTAGCTTGTGACCCAATTTAGATTTTGATCTCCTGTGAATAGTAGATAAACTTGACGTACGGTTATTACTGTTAGTTATGATGGATATGATAAAGTTTTGTCTTTCCACGCTGTCGGCTCAATATTTTTTGCATGCACTACCTGTATTCAAAGTCAAAGTCAAAAGTCAAAGTCATTTATTCGCTAAAATATGGGTACAAAGATGGTATTTAAAGATTTTAAGCTGCCACATATTGACCATTTCTGGTATGCGAATTAATATTATTTATACATCATACTATAGCTACATGTAGTTTGATGCAAGTAATAACTGTCTTCTGACTTAATAATAGTTTCAGAGCCACTGTAGAAAATAAAATGAACACTTCGGTATTCCCTGTTACACATTACTATTAATTCAAAATACATATTTTTTCCGTTCGACATCAGTTTCATTTCATATATATCGGATGCGCTACAATAATAACAATAATTTAAATATTTTAAAATAGATGTTTTCAATAATACTCATGTCATCCGTTAAAACCTTTACAAGTAATTCAAAATACAAAAATAGCCAGTTCATTTACCAATTTCCGGTTAAAACATCGGATAAAATACAAATAATAACAATATCATCAACAATAATCTATAATACGTCATTTATTAATTAATATAAAACAATTCAAATTAATTCAAATTCTATCCATAATAATAAATAATATGTATGTCATCAAAAACTTAGTCGTGTTCATTGCTTACAAATGCTCATTATTGATTTTACCTGTCCAAACTCTTGGATGCTATAAAAGCAGTTCAATAACAACCATTTACGTAATTTATTTTTAAAATTATGAAGAGTTAGCTCTTTTATTACATTTGGTAATTTGTTATCCAATGGCCATCCATTGGATAACAATTTCTCTTGTATAGCTGCGTGTTTATTCTAGGCAAGAGTAACCTATCAGGATACCTAGTATTGAAGTTGCAATACTGGCCAAATGTATTAAACAAATTAAGATTTGATTTTACAAATACGCAAGATTCATATACATAAATGCAAGGCAGAGTAAGCAGTTTTAGCTGTGTGAATAATGGCTTACAGGACGTCAGGGGTGATACCCTGCACAGGGCACGGATGCATTATCTGTATATTAATTAATACGTGAAGAAAAAACTTTGTACCCCTTTTGAAGCACATTGCGCGCACGGAGGAGTGTGAGATTTCGCATAGTTAAAGTTCGTATGGAGGAGGCGAGCGCAAAATAAAAATTGATGAATAATATGTATTATAAAATTGCATGAATCATATTCGAATTTCGACCTCTGGGCTACTACTATTTATAGTAAAAGCAAATAAATTTCTTATTTTTTATGCTCAGAGGCGCGCAGTCATTTGCACTCACGGATCGGCACAAAAATCGGTGAGGTTAAGAAACAGAGTAAAGTCTATAAATGGGTGGTATTTGAACTGAGCGTCTCCGTACATCGGAAGGTACGTTAAATCGTCTGTCCCGGTTGTTGCCATTAGACAGTCGTTAAGCCAAGCTAGAACCCTTTCGTCGGCTTGAACAACTCTGGCACAAGGTTGGCGACTAACTACACAAAAGAAGAAGAAAGAAAAAAAATCTACTGCTGGATCCGAAGAACGGAGATGCTCAGTTCAGATAGCACTATGTGGCTACTCATCCATAGACTGACCACGCCAAGCATTAACGGGTTGCCTAGTGAAAGGTGTCATGACCGTCACCGTTCAAATAGATACACATTGCGTGTGCCAACTATGCTTCTAGGTGTATTTTTATTATTGTCAGCGCTATTATACGTGATTTTACTTGCTATTGGCCAATATAGGCTTCTTAAAATAAGCAGTTATTCTCTACCTTATCATGAAGGCCTTTTCGTGATAAACGGTTGAACCTTTAAGATAATATTTTCAGATTAACTCTTAACTACTGCCACAAAGTGCCCTAAGAAGGTCCTTGTCGTAAGAGGCCGTCTCACCCTTCTAAGGATAAAGGTTAGAACTTCTCAGTAATCTAGGATAAGTCGTGAATATTTATGAATGTGATTACTAAAACCCTCTGAATAGACAAAGAACTAAATAGTGTAACATAGCTGTTTTGGTCCTGCAATTAACTGCAATTATATTTGTTTTGTAACTTAATATGGGCATTTTTTTCAATTTGTTTTAATTATTATAATAAAATTATTATTGTATGTAAGTTATTTAAGAAGCTCTTTGGAAAATTAACTTTCCTTTAGGCACAACTGGTAGAGCTGCAATTTGTATCAATATAGTACTTATTATTCAAAGCTATTACAAAAGTGAAGTGGCATCATTTATCATCGTGTCGAAATGCCTTTTGTTTAGCATAGAAAGTCCTCGGACCGCCTTATTTTTCCGTGCAGGATAACAGAATACGGCTGCTTAAGATAAAACAGCCATTTATCTTTTCCGTTTCTTTTAAAATACGACGGTAATTGCCCTTCTCTGGGAATAGTTGACGGATACACACTGAATCTTTTGTTTACAGTTCAAAGTTGCAATGTTATTCGTGAGTATTTTTATCAAGTTTACTTTGACGGATGCTTTCGTAATATCTACGCACAGTGAACATGATGGAGAATAGGAAAAATAATAAGCATGTTATGTAATATTACCTACGTATCACCTCATTTTAGCCGAAGGACGTCCACTACTGATCAAAGGCCTCCCACATAGATTTCCACATTAGATAATATGCTTACTTGCTATTCAATATTTGAGAGAAACATTCTTATTTTCGCTTGTGTTCACTGATCTGTAAACGATCAGAGAGGTTAAGCAACGCTTGGTCACAGATACGTGACCGCATAGTTATAATATATTTATAATATAATATATATTTATTTCCCAAAACTAGTACATGGTTTACAAAATGAATGCTTTAGAAAAAGATTATATGTACACAAAAGTTTTAGCATCTGAAGCCGAACTAGGAGGAACCTGTATTTCGGCCTTCAGCGCCAATCCCCTCGATATCTCGTCATTCATTAAACATAAATTCTTAAGTAAGCATTATAGATTTTATTTCTAGGTACATGGTATTGGTACTGTTATAAAAGTTTATACGATTTCTATATGGATTTGTTTAGTTAGTTATATCCCCTTCATAGTAATTGTACATAATGGTGTAATTGTTTGAGTTTGACTGTGAGTGTGTAAGTGTTCCTCTCTTTGTGTGGTATGATAGTGTGCAGGAGTGACTGTGAGATAACGTGTAGTGTGGTGTGTTCATGTACTATAGTGAGTAACAAAATAGTTGTATTTAAAGTGAGCGTTTTCTGCTACGTGCTGTACAAAAATGGTAGGTCTTGGTTGTTGTCATTAGGCGGTAGTCGTTAGGTCAAGTTGGGTGGCCTTTGGGCTGATAGAAGGTTGTCTAACCACACGAAATGAAGAATTACTTAAACACCAATTATCAATTATAGTATACAAATACCTTAAGGTAATGTATTCCGATTTTGATATCTTCAAAATGCTTTACCAATAACGTTAGAGCTTTGATACAAAAGCGTGCACTTCACGTATTACAGACAGCCATTGTGGGCGATGTGTTTTCAGCTTGTATTTGTTGTGGCATCGCGCACAGAGGAACAAATGATGAAGGCTCCTTCCATTGTGCTCCGTGTATGTGAGGCAATCTGCACTAAACATTACTCGGAACGTAGATACGTGTGTGATCAGAGCCGAGGGAGTGATAGCGTTTGAATGAACTTAAACGACCTGATTAAATTAAAAATATAGATCGTACCGAAATATTATTAAAGTAAATGATGCATTGTAGAGGGCCACGTGTCCTTGCTGATCCGATATCTGTTGGTCGTCCAGGCGCATGTACGTGAAAGTAGTAGGAATAATACTCACAAAATATCATACTTGCTATAATTAATTACATTATTGTGACGAAAACTTCTAAAGTAAAAAAAAAAAACAAAGGTTACAATAATAATCCTGGATTTAGAGTGAATTGGGTTTGTGTTTGCAGACTGTGGTGAAAGCGTCAAATAAACTCTCTCGTCTCCGCTACCGTCGCAAGACACTGACAAGCCCATTCAGTGTTGCCTGTTCCAAATTACAGATTCCAAACGAAACTACGATTCTGAAGTAAAGAGTATCAATCGATTAAAATCATTTGAAAAGGGCACAGTAATTCAACTTAATCAATCGCGCGTCGTTATATATTATAAAACTTTTTAACAAAAAAAATATCGACTTCAAAAACCCTACATATACATATAAAAATTTATTTATGAAGTCGGGCGGGGCCAGGTATAAAATCTCGTTGGTCTGCATGAACCATGGTTTGGGGCATACCTGTCATTTGAAATACGGCAGTACTGTTTCGTGGCTACAATATTTCGATATAAAATCCAAGCGTATGATCAATCAGGTTCAAGCTCTTATTTCCAGGTAGTGACTGCCATCGCATTTCGTATTACGAACTCGTAGTACCAGCCAGTCAGCGATCACGTGACACTATGCCGACAGTTCCCAAGTAGGCTCGTATTCCATTATGGGCATTGACGTGTTAATATCGTGTTACCTTTTCTTTCACGGTCCTACCGTTTTCACAGCCTTTTGACAGAATCCATTTCGTTCATAGAAATTGTATAGTTACATTTTCGTTTTTTGTTTTGTTTTTTCTGTAAAATCGGGTAATCTATTTCTTATATGGCCTGAGACATACAGAAATATTATGTTAGGATTTTTTACACATCTAGTATATTCTATGTTAAGCCGGACATTTTATGTTATAAAGACACTTAACAATACTAAAGCTAAAAGCTAAAGAATGAATTTAAAAAGCTACATTAAGATACAAAGAACTCTTAGTTCCAGCAAAAACTTCCTACCCTAAATAACTAAGTTTGTCCTCATCAAGGTTTGAAGGTTTTTCCGCCGCCCCGTTTCCGCAATCTTAATTTTTTCAATTGTTTTGAATAAGTTAACAAAACCCTTTTGTTTTTTTTCCAGCAAACTACCTCCCTTTTTTGTACGTGGGTAGCTCATGGAATACCTCCGCTCTGGGGAGAGGCATGGGGCTAAATCCCCACGTGCTCGTCCGTGCGTAATCACGGTCACGTAGGGCGCTCTTGCTTTGTTCGTGCCGTCTGAGGACCGTGCGTGGAGCACATACTGATCTGCCCTGGTACATCCTTATCCCAGACGGTTTATCGATACATCCTAAACTACTAACTTTGGTCGACAATGACGAATTAAAGACGATTGTGGAAGCTGATAATACTCAATCTACGGCTGAAATAGCAGCAGCTTTCGACGTTACCATCGAAACAATGTTGGTCTATTTGCGTCAAATTGGCAAGGTAAAAAAACTGGGCAAATGGGTGCCCCACGAACTTAAAGATCATAAGCGCAATGTGCGCGTCGAGGCCTGCCTTGCGTTTCTCAACAGGCACAGATACAAAGGAATTTTGAACCGGCTTGTTACCTGCGACGAAAAATGGATTCTGCTTGACAATCCCAAGCGCTCAGCAAGTTGGTTATATTCTGATTGTACACCTAATCAATGCTCTAAACGAAAATTGACTCGTAGAAAAGTATAAAGCTCACTGTTTGGTGGTCTAGTGCCGATGTGATTCATCACAGTCTCTAACCAAACGGGATGAGCATTACTGCAGATGTGTACTGTAAAAAATTGAACACTATGTTGGAGAAGCTCACACATCTGCAACCAGCTTTGATCAATCGCTCGTCCCCGCTGCTCCTGCACAACAAACGGTCTCCAAGCTACAAGAGCTGGGGTTGGAATCTCTCCATCATCCGCCGTACTCACTAGACCTTGCGCTTACAGACTTCTACTTTTTCCAGAAGCTGAAACTAAGTTTTTGAAAATAATTCAATACCCGAGAAGCAGTACAAAATGCATTTGAAGAGTTTATCGCCTCCCATCCATATGGTTTCTTCCAGAAGGGCATCGATAAATTGCCACTGCGTTGGCAATGATGCATGGATTGATTTTGATTGATTGGTACATTGATAAAAAAGAATGAAAAAATATACTATACTTTATTTCGTACAAACTGACAATTTCGTAGGTAAAGACATAATTTGTTATAATATTCGTACACTTCTTGGAGCGCATTACATATTACGTGCATGTATGTCTACTAAGTAAGCCAACTATCCTGACAAAGTTACTCCCAAAGCTTTATTCGAAAACACAAAAAACTAATATATAAATTATATAGAATTGCACCTTGTAGTGGCACGTTGCCAGCCTGTCGTCTAGTAAAAGAAAGATGAAACGTAAACTAATAAATGTAAATATATGTATACAGTAGCTGGTTAGTCGGAAAGGGTGTAACTAAGCCAATTTAAAGTGTCACTTGTCGAAAAGTACCTAGGTCTGTGAACCAACGCTCTAGTGTGATCTTACGAGGACTTGCAGTCCTCCTTCGGTGCCAAAGATGACCGCTCTAGTGGTTTTAACCCTTCTCCGGGGTGAAGGAAGTTCCATGTAGAATATCGACTGGACGCCAATAAAATAAAAAATATGACGTTAAATGTAAGACAGCTGATGATAGGGTTTTGTCAGCGTATTTTTCATGAAAAGTTTGAACAGCTATAACTCTGTAACTATTGACTTTCTGGGAAAAGTCGTAGAGCAAAAGTTGCTCATTACCACCCATAGTATTACACCCTTTCCGACTTACCTGGTCTAAATATCTCCCTGTGGCCTGTAGTGGTGGTCATTTAGGGGGCCCATCTTGTGAGTGGCGAGTCACAGTCTGCCCCAGAACTTCACATTTCTTAAACTTTTGATTCCATATAACACCCATTGCAATAGAAGGTCTATTATAGATTCGTTATATCGTTATAGTTTCCATCTCATACAGTAGTCTTACACCACCGGGGACAACCCTTAACTTTATTTTATAGTGCAGCTATAGAGAGTACCCGGTTAGTGTCCCATCATATTTTAAATTAATATTATCTAACGGGCCGCTGCGTGTTGGACCCATGTCCCCGGGTAAGCCTATCAAAAGACCGGGTTCCCCATTACAGGGGATATAAACCCGTGAGGAGAGAGAAAGTTAAATATAAATAATTATTACATCATTAACTCTTTCAACATCATAAGACAACCAAAAGCTAATACGCACTCAACGATCAAAAATCTGAGTAATTTAATAACGATTTAGAAAGATTTAATGAGTTTATGTTGTGTTCAAACTGATTTCTCTCAATATCCCTAATACTCAAAGCACCGTAAACATATTATTGGCGGCACATCTTTGCCATAAAAAGCTAAATATATTGCCGTCATTGGAACGGTCCCTCATTTTTCATAAAGCTATAAGGTCTACTAAACGTCTTTGCTTACACGAGGATCACACTGGGGTTTCTGGGATCAATAGATATAAGTAATAAAGGAGAAAATGAGGTAGGCGTAGCTCGCATCGAATATACATTCCGTACAAAAACGCAGTCAATTTACCTCATAGGCCCCAAATTGTTTGAAGAATAAAGTGCGGTTTTCCCTCTTGGTGTTTGCGTTTTATGGGTTTATGATTACTTGCTATTGATTCTTGGTAATCAACACCATCCCGTTTGTTGGGGAAGTATCAGAAAACTGATATTTCACATAAACAGTATCACAATTTATTCTATTCTTGGAGTATAAGTGTAAGTTTAAAAGCACTGTGGATCTTCGTATAAATAATGAAGGCCATAAATTATGATTATAATACATGTATTATGGTTATGGCTGGATAATTTATGATATAATAATATAAGGTATGTATAATACTTTTTATTCTATAATGTATGGTTATAAAAACTAGATCAGTGCCGCAGTGCCATGCCAGTTGTCGTGTGATTCCGCATCATACCACTTACGAATAAGAAAACGGTTATATTGTCGCATTAAAATGAAGCATAAAAGCCGTCAACTCTTTTTTTTATAACTTATATCATTCCACTCGCATCTCAGTATGTTCTGCATTTACTTGCCAGACATGAGTGCGAAGGAATCGAAGTTATTATGACAGCGTCAAACAATAGTCATATTCTTCCTGCCTTGGTCCCACGTTACTTGGGGTCGGCGCAACATGTAGTCATATTGCAAAGGTTTTGGCAAAAAGGATTAACAGTCGGCCTACCTTTTTATTGATCCCCAGTGGAAATCCATCAAGAACTTCCTCCGCCCCGGAGAAGGGCGAAGGGGCATGCCGGACTTCTACCGGCTTAAACAACTGGAGCCATCTTCGGTACCACAGGGTAGCTCCAGGGCCTCGTAAGGTCACACTAGAGCCACCTAAAGGCGTGGCACATCTCGGAGGGGATAACTGTAAAGCGGTTTACAGTCGGCCGCCTGCCTGACACCCTTCCTTTTGGGTATGCTAGTGTTGGTAGTTTACCCGCCCAAAAGCCCAAAGTGCTTAATGGTATGATCTTGAACCGGAGCTACACAGCAAACGGTCAAACATAGTGATGGTTAAAATTACTGTAAGTTCAATCAGTCTTGAGGAGTGTTAAATCTTTTACCGAAAGTTGTCAGTAGCACAGACCACTGGCTAAAATACAGTAGCGATAAAAACTCAACTAATGAATTGATTTGTAAACATGAATTAATTTTAAGATATCTCTTTCATGAATAGTTAGTTTTTACTGTTTAATGTGTTAATTCTAATGAATATATTTATTGTGATTTGTATATTCACCTGGTTCTCGCGGTTTAATTATTCGAACTTCTCGTTAATTGATTATCTATTGTATTTGTTAAGTTATAATTTTTCTTTTTCCAGATTTTATATACGAGTATGTGTATCGTCCCTTTTAAACCATATTTCTACTTGTTACAATTTGGCCCAAAATATCCATCTTCTTTATGAAGGGAACAAGAAATTCGAACTTATTTGATAAAATATAGTAGGAGAATTTTAAGAAAAAACTGTTTGAAATGTATCTTGAAAGTACTGTTAAATATTAATTTATTAATTCTTGTTCAAATCAACTTATTTCTAAATGTGGTAACCTGAATTGCTACAACATCTACCGAGACTATATTCTAGCAGAAACTTTAATGAGGATGGTCCTCTTTGGGCTCAAACGAATAAAATAACTAGATATAATCTTTGCTCAGCAATATGATACATAATTTCTTACGTATGTTTGCATCATCATCCTCTTGGAAATTTGTTTTTCTCGCTAATGATGCTTGTTTACGCTATTCTCTTGTTTTCTTTATGTGCTTGAAGATTTTGTTTACTACTTCTGGATAAATATACAAAATATAGCCATACAATCGCTTGTTATCTTTCTATTTACTAATGATGGCATTCTTATAAAAAAGTTGACATTGTTTAAGTTATGCTTTCTATGTCATCATCATATCTACCTAAGGGTGTCCACTGCAGTACAAAGGCTTCCCCTTGGATTTCCGCAACAACCACTCCTTATAGCCGCTCACAGTCAACGACTTCCAGGTACTTTCACTTACCAAATCGACTGTGCATCTCGTTGAGTGAAGCTGCCGTTGAGTCAAGCTGCGTTTTCTGGTGCGTGCTCTCCACTCAACAACTTTTCTGCGCCATTGGCCATTAGTTCTCCGACCTATATGCTCGCTCACTAAAATGAAGTACTTATCAGTCCGCTTACATTATTTGTTACAATTCAGAGTATAACGTGTCACGCAAAGCGAGTGAGTGAGTTGAGATATTTTTGCTAAAATAAAAATTCTCTGTGATGGATTAACCTGGTGACGTTCTACCAATCTAGCTAAATCTGGTTCCATATTGGTGAGTTGCAGCCTTAAATTTCCGCATTCGTTATTTTCAAACGGTTCTTTTTGTTTTGTCTAAATGTTTGTAACCACTGAAGAACTTTTCTACTAAAGGTACAGCAATTATACTTCCTACTAAAATATTAGTCATTCTTATAACAAGTTGGTACACGTAACACATCTTATATAGTCTCTTGACAGTTTCAGATAAGAACTTGTGTTAATTATTAGGGGCGATTTTCAGACCTTGTCGACTCCCAAAATCAGTTTTCATTTATGGTAACCCACCCTCTTGGGCTTCTGGCCACTTTGGGAATCTCTGGTTTAAATTAATAAAAGTCGTTTTATCTTGTTATCTATACGGTTTCGTACCTGTCGCCCAAAAGCCCTTAACCCAATCCCGTTTAATTTGCATTTCCCCGATAATAAGCACCCAACAACCCATATTTTTCATTCGCTCGTACGAAAGTATTCTAAAAAGCCGTTTAAAACAATGCCGCCCATTACCGCCCCAGTACAATCAATATACTCCAATATCCGAAGTAAATAACATCAATTAGAGCTGTTAGAATTTATTGGAGTTACTCTGGATAGCAATTAATAACATCGGTCTAGTTGGCCAGTGCCTTTCGCCGAAACCCAGCGGCTTTTGTGGTGCACCCGATTTTATTAATTTAGATCGCAGATACGAAGCAACGGTTATCCGATCTAAGTGTTGTTAGCTAATTAGGGTTTTGTCCTCTTTTGCTGGTTCTAAAGATAACGGATTGTACCTATAATGACTCATTTACTAATTTGATCTTCGTTCTCGGTAATTTATTACACCGTATACTATATTTCCTTGATACATTATATTGTTTTTGATTTATCTATATATTAATACGTAAAGAAAAAACTGTATCCCTTTTTAAACACACTGCTCGTACAGAGGTGTGTGAGATTTGGCATTGATAAACTTCATATGGAGAAGGAGTGCAGAAAGTTAAAATGTGTGATGTGTGTACAATATGTGTTATAAAGACAGTAACTAAAATTTAAAAACATTATACATCATCGTCCAATATACCTGGGCGACCACTAGTTTAAATAAACACTTCAATATACAAATTTATATAAAATGCCCCGCAGTGGATGTCACGCGACTCATGTGATAAAATCGCTAGTTGACTATTACGCTTTTTCACACACGGTTTACTGTTTTCATCTTTGTGGTGACCATTTACATTGCCGCACATTACAATACCGTCACGGAACCGTTTATATGGAATCCGTTGGTTGAGAAGAGCGGTATCTGAAATATATGGCTACACCTACATCGCAACTATACAATTACAATCAAATATGATGACATCTACTATGGCATAAATGTTCACAATTCACAACAATGCTGCATTTATATGAAGTACACAAATTGTGAACATTATTTCGAGAGGTTATAGGGATCGCGTTTATTAAAAACAAGTTGTAATTATTATTTAAGTCGGACAATAAAGAATAAGAATAAATAAAGTTGCGTTAAGAGCACTTAAACCCCTGTTACCTTCTCGTTATTCTCCATTTCGTTACGAAAATGCACACAACGAACGCGTGCCACTGTAACCAAATAGTAATAAAAGAATATTTTATTTTGTGTTCAAATTGCAACTTCATTAATTAATTCATCATCATCATCATATCAGCCAAAAGACGTCAACTGCTGAGCAAAGGCCTCACCTATAGATTTCCACAACGAGCGGTCACATGCCGCCCGCATCCAACGACTCCCAGCGACCTTCACCAGGTCGTCTGTCCGCCTCGTTGGAGGTCGTCTCACGCTACTTTTTCAGATGCTCGGTTTATACGCCTTTTTACTCCAACGGCCATCAGTTCTACGAGCAATGTGCCCCGTCCACTGCCACTTGAGTTTACTAATCCGTTCAGCTATGTCTGCGACTTATTAATTAAATAATCGCTGAAACAAATATTTAAATTCACTTTGTATTTTGTTTACAATATTTAAAGGCTGACTGAATATACAGACGCCCAACACAAACACACACACTCCTTCATGGAGGAACACCTCGTTCCTCCACAATAATTCATGTCTATGCTGTGTGTTCATCGTCATATCATCCGCAGATCATGTATTCCTTGTCAAAATTAAACAAGTTGACAAGTAAATAATACTTAAACATAATACAAAATCAAGTATGACTTGCACGACTCTCGTCTCTCGAATGGCTCCGTAACAAGACTCAAAATGATATTCACTATAAGTACGGCCCGCCCAACGGGTCGAGCACGGGTTAACAATAACGTTTACGATTCTGATATTTTATGTCGATAACTTATATCTCTCGGCCCCCCATAAGTTTCGTGTTTGGGTCTCGAGTTACATACCAATTAAGGAGGACTTGGATTCTGGAAAATGTGACCTTTGTTTGTACTTCAGGTTAAGGCACATTTTTTATGTAAGCAAAGGTAAGAGGATATAATCCGTACCGGGACCGCTTAGCCACAGCGCCATCGATTCATCATAAATATTATTTATTAAAAATGTAAATCCTAATTATGAACATGTTTTAATGATGGTAAGGCAGATTTTTCCGTGTGGTGTCCGGATTAAGAATATAGCATCACTCCATATCGGAAAAGGTGACTAAAGTACTTTTAACCATAGGGATGGGCAGCAGCGTCCCTTCTGTGGAACAGTAGCCATACAGCGCTCATCAACCCGCCTGCCAAGCGTAGTGAGTACTGGCAAATTCCCCCCATAGTGACGATACAGTTATGTAAATCTATGGGGGAGGCCTTTTTCACCAATGGACGATCTTTGGCTGATATGATGATGCTGATGATTAACTTGTTTTTCGTCTGGTTTCCAGCAAAGAATAGATTATTCCTCTCCTTGAGTGTCGTGAAAGGCAACTAAGGGTTGATATCAAGACGATGGGCAGCAGCATCTTCCCGTGTGCTAATAATAGAATGCTAGATAACAACATACTGCGACTACCAATCCGCCTGCCAAGCCTGGTGATGATGACAAGATGAACGCTCATTTTAGTTGTCATTGGAGAGCATGTGTTTTGAAGTGGACGTTTACGGGTTGATATGTGTAAGCTCATATCTACAAGTTACAAGATAATGCCATATGAGTATAAAGAGTAGTTATAAATTCTAATTCCAATATTCTTATGAGTTAACTTTGTGTGAAGAAGACTAGACTAGTTCTTTCTTCTAATCGTTCCTCTGTGACTAGAGAAGGTTGGCTACTATTTCACCGAAACCCATGATGGTAGTTATAATGATTTTTAAAAGGCAGTAACAACCTGCGTAGTACTCTCATACAACCTTAAACAGCGTCTTACTGCTTTGAATTCACGCTTCAATCAACTATTCGATATTGTCAAGGTTTCCATGCGAACATGAACAACGTATATGGCTTCATCTTGCGTTTACATATTTATTACGAATATGGTAATGCGTTGGCTTAGATGTGCATCGTTATACGATATTTTAGAACCAGCCACATGTATTACGCTTGTATAACATAAGGTGCTTATGTAATTTTGCAAGAGATGGCACAATATTAATATGTCACGAGTGGGGTCCTTCAAAAATAGTCAACTTTATTTTAAGGGTTCTATCAGTAGATTACATATAATCTATAATATCGCGTTTATTAAAAAACAAGCTTCAAAACGAATTTCCATTTTTTGTTGCAATAATAAAATACAAATAAATAAAACGAAATGTCTGTATGTAATGTCAAAATATCCGTTTTTTACTAAATGTGTATGAAAGCATATAAGGTACCTACTACAAAAAAGCAATTTGGTTTTTTTTTGTCTGTCTGTTTGTTCGCGCTAGTCTCCGAAACGGCTGAACCGATTTCTACGGGACTTTCACTGGCAGATAGCTGATGTTATAAGGAATAACTTAGGCAATAATAAAGCTGAAGAGTTTTGTTTGTTTGAGCGCGCTAAATTCCAGAACTACAACAGTCTGATAAGAAAAAATCTTTTTGCATTTGATAGCTGAATTCTTGAGGAAGGTTATATGTTATTTACCATCACGCTATGACCTCTAGAAGCCGAACAAAAAAAAGACAAGTCGGAAAGAACGCTAAGTGAAAATGAATTACAACGCGAGCGGGCGATGCGACGCGGTGGTTCGAACCGAGCATACCGATAAGAGCCGCACTGAGCATGCCTATGTCATGAAAACCAGTGTATACGAAAATGTGACAAAAAATATTGTCTAAATGGTTTGTTAATAATCCGATCTCTTTTAAATTAAATGGCGGGTGAAGCCAATCACAGCTAGTTGATAAATAAAGTTACTATGCGAGCACTAAAAACCCTGGTACTTCTGTTCTCCATTTTATTACGAAAATGCGCACAAATAACACGAGCGACTGTAATAAAATAGTGATAAAAGAATAATTTATTTTTTGCTCAAATTGCAACTTCTTTAATTTGATGCTGCAAAAAAAACATTTTGTTTTTTAATAAACGCGATCCCTTTAACCTTTTTTTTATTGGGCCCAGTGGAAATTCTTCACGAACTTCCTCCGCCCCGGGGAAAGGCGAAGGGGCATGCCGGACCTACCGGCCTACCAGCTAAAACCACTGGGGCGGTCATCTTCGGCTCCTAAGGAGGGCTCCAGATACCTCGTATGATCACACTGATTGTCCCCTTGAAATAAAGCTCATAATTTTACTGTAGGCCGTTTTATTATTATTATTATTATGCAGAGGGTGCGGCCCGATCTCACAACCTATTCCCGCTTTACTGTTGAGATTGTATGAAATCGCTTTACATATTCAACATGTCACATCGTTGACGAGGAGTTTGAAGCCCATTCGTACAGTTTTGTTGCGGTCATGAACGGTCACACCACTCTTTTCTCAACATTCTGGCCTCATTGCCATGGATATATCTAACACAGTCGTTAGTCCGGTGAACATTTTGGCAACCGTTCTAACCTCGGTATATGTACACCAGCATTCGGGTTTCGGAGTTCACATGACGGTCGTTCTGTGTAGAGTATTGATATATACCTGGTTAGACTTGAGCCGACTCTAAATTAGTTACAGCGTACACGAAAAATGCAAACTTCAAATACTGAGCGTACAAACTTAGTAAGCTCTATTGTTACTAAGCAAGTGTCCGGAATTTTGTCGAATCTTGTGTGACATGTGTTCGGGCTGATTGGTTAAATTTACTGCTTTATGGAATACAGCAAGATAGCTCAAATATCACGCGGCCCTTTATAAAACTACTTTAGGAAACGCTAATCCTGCTAGAAGAATTATTTAACCAAAGTATTTAAAGAGTTATAAAACATGGTTAAATTTATCATCCTTCTTTTGATGAAATGTTGTAGAGTTAAAATATCCAGCTAAAACTCTTTTTATTAAAGAATTCTTTGATAAATTCTTTTCTACTGTGAAGCTTTCACGTTTCGACGTATTTCAACTTTAATGATTCAGCAAAATGTTTCAAGAGACCCATTATAAGGGAGATTTGTTTCCGTTGAAATCTTCGAGAAAATTCCTCTGTTCCTATAATGAGTAGCAGGAAAGTCGAGGCGCCTACGTATCATCGTGAATCAGAAAGCAAAGGAAACGGTCGAGTTTGCCAGTAGTCTTCGTAAAATGTTGCCAAGGGGCTTCAATAAATGTTCTCGTATTTATTACACGAAAACATATTTTTGTAAATACATTTTCAATAAAGAAGGCGACATAGTGTGTCGATGAATAAGATATTTATTACAATGAATCTATATTGAGATTGGTATCGAATTAAATTACAAATCTGTTAATTTCGATCTGAAAGTTATCGAAATCAACATGAGGATGATCGGAATCATGAGATGTTTAAATAAGTTGGTAGATATATCTGTCTTTCACTCCATCTTTCGGAAAATATACGTATTACAGAAGACGTGGTCATTAATACTTTGCAATATTTTTATCGTCTTTTGCTTGTTAGAAGTAAGTAGTTACATCGTAATTGTATTCTATCGAAGCGAACGTCATATGATGACGAATGAACAACCTAACTCCATTTTAGTATATTTTATAGACCTGTCTGGCTCGTATGACAAGTAATAGTAACCATCTTTCGTCGCAATTCTTTGTAATTATCTCTTCCCGTCTGAGCAAAAGACGGTATATAATATGTTAAATAAATGTTATTATCTGATATGTTATCATACAGCCTGAGTGAAAGAAAATAATAGGATCTCGTTAAATTCACATTCATTTGTTACGCTAGAGTGCCTTCCGGGCATTCTTATACTCGTATTGTCTAATTTTCTTATTTTTTATACGAAAATTTATGAGATAATCATGTTTACTGTGATCCCTATTCCGAAGTCGCAAAATGCAAAATTGAATAATAAGGGAGAAAAAATCCCACGGTCGCGGTCGGAACGTAGCGCTGTAATATATTATTAACGTTCTACTTTATGCATATAAGTATTGCGCTTATAGTTTAGACGTCGTTTTCATGATCATGTGGAATATTCATGGTACCTAGTAGAAGTTTTAGGTAAATACCTAATAAAAACAAAATAAACGCATAAACACTGAATTCATATCAACTAACTTAATAAACTTACAAAATAGGATCGATAGCCGTATAGAAAATTATAAACAAAAATACAATCACTTAAAACCAAAAATCATAAACGGGTTGCTCAGTTCTACTACGATAGCAATGAACCAGTCCCACAGAACAGAGGGCTGAAGAGGCCAATTGGCTAAAGAGTTTGGAGCAGGCGAATCGCAGCGCCGAAAGCGGTAAACATGGCTCACGCATTACGTTTTGATTACTTCACTAAACTCACACTTGGCCTTCTGGTTGTAAAATACAAATTGCCACAACACAAATTGTCTTCACACACATTTACATTCAAATACACAAATATGCCAACACTCAGGCACGCACGTACACGCAAACACACATTTGATCTATTTTTATTTGCTTTGTCAGTTGTTATCGTTACTCATTTTTTTTTTGGGATATCTTCAGTTTTTTTCTAACGTTATTGTTTAGAATTCTTTTTAGTAATCCTTTAATCATAACTGTAACTTGTCATTACGAGTTGGGAGAAGGAACTAACTCCTGAAACACGGGGATAACCTACATCGGGAGATGGACACTTATGTTATAAGTAAGTGATATATGAAAGTTAATAAAATTAATCTTTCGAAACACCATACTCGTAAATATATTACCCGACGGTAAAAGCGTCACCTGACGATCGAGAGGTCGTAAGTTAATCTCTTGTGGTCAACCCTCGCCCAGTAAAAGCATATTTACTTAAGTTGAAGGGATTAACCGGAATATTACTAAAGTAGTAGTAGACTTATAGTTTTATGTATGTATTTTATAAGTAGGGATGTTCACTCACGACAAAACTAACACAAACGAAAAAAATCGTTCTTGACAGAATATCATAATATATTAGATTAGTTAAATAAATTATTAAACATTCCGTTATACTACATCACAATTTACATAAAACTACAGAATAATATCAACCAAGCCTTATATGAAGGGCGACTACTATTATAACTTCTCCATTATTTTATATTAATGAACAAAATTACTAAGTCAGAAATAATATTATTATTTATAAAATATCATCGTTTCAGCTGTATAAAATTCACTGCTAGTAGTGGACGACCGTCGAATGATATAATGTTGATGATGAATAATGATTATTTTTTAACAGGAACATAAATAACACAGCCTCTAAAACACCCACTCTTCATCATATATTTTAATAATACCATAGCCAATCTGACGTTAAAATTTACGCCCTGTCTGGGTATTTTGCTATTTAGTAGAAGTAATCATTTTGATGTTATATCCAAAACACTTTCCTGGTCAAAATTGCGTTTGATTGGTGAAATCAGGAAACGAGGTTTTAACTTTTTTATGTCGTTAACGTTATCGTGATGCTTCTTCCGAAACCAAAAATGTGTGATGAAAAATGCAATTTAAGGTGACCGGTAACCACCCGGATATTCTTATTATGCTACAGTTATAGTAGACATATTTGACATAATGGCTATTCAGTTAGCTTCCTGCGTTGCACAGATAGATTTTTCGGGTCTTGGTGTTTGTGAATGTGGATTTGATGTCTGTAAACTGTACTTAAGAACAGTAGAAATCCCAGTGTCAAATGTGGACATCGATTAAAAAACCAAGTTAAGCGATAAACAACAGTAGCTTTTAAGAAAAAAATGCTCGTAGAGCCTTCCTCTTAAACTTGAACAGTCATAATATAAGCCACAGGTTGCCACAGCCCATAGATTTCCACAACGCGCGGTCACATGCCACTCTCATCCAACGACTCCAGTAACCTTCACCAGGACGTCCACCTAGTTGGAGGTCGTCCCACACTACGTTTTCCGGTGCGCGGTCTCCATTCGAGAACCTTTGTGCCCTATCGGCCATCAGTTCTACAAGCAATGTGCCGCGCCCATTGCCACTTCAGTTTACTAATCCTTTCGGCTATGTCGACAATTTTAGTTCTTCTACGGATCTCATCATCGCTGATTCGATCTCGTAGAGAAATACTAAGCATAGCTCTCTCCATAGCTCTTTGAGTGACCTTGAGCTTTCTTATGAGGCCCATTGTGAGTGACCACGTCTCAGTTCCATATGTCATCACTGGTAAGACATACTGGTTAAAAACTTTCGTCTTGAGGCATCGCGGTATTGTTGACGAAAAGACGTTGCGAAGTTTCCCGAACGCTGCCCAGCCGAGTCGGATTCGACGATTGACCTCTTTCTCGAAGTTGGACCTACCTAACTGGACAGTTTATCACAGGTAGACATACTCGTCAACAACCTCGAGAACAGAGCTCCCAACGGATATTGGGATGGGCACAACATGGGCATTTGACATGACTTTCGTCTTGCCCATGTTCATTTTAAGGCCCACCTATTGGAAAACTCTGTCGAGATCATCAAGCATTGTGCTGAGCTCTAGAACTTGAACAGTAATGACGTCTAAATACCATTTTTATAATTTTAATACGGCAAACTATGCGTCCGCCATTAAAATAGGAACAAGAATGATTACTTATAGACGAATACAAACAGCAATATAATGTTTAAAAGTAAGGAGCCGAAAGGAAGCGTTGCGACATTGCTAAGATGTTCCGGAAAATGCCCTACAATGAAAATACACCCGCCTTGTTGTAACAACATTTAATTGCTGAAGTAATATAGTGTAGCAGTTCAAATTCAGCCTTTTACTTAGTAACTAAGAAGCTACTGTAATATGACATCAAACTAATTGTTGTGTTTTTTGTTGTTTCAGGTAAAACATTCTTAAATCAAATTCGTGATGACTTGATGAGTAAAGTAATGTAAGTAATCATTTTTATTAAGATTGGATAAGTTAACCTGTTAAAATAGGCACTAAGGCTTACAGCCTTTATATTCTGATATTCTAATAATATACAAAAGAACTTACTAGATATATAATAAAATGTAAGTACCACGCCATCTACGAACTGTGGTTAACATCTGTGCGTGTACAGCGCCACCTAGGGAGAAAACTCGTATACTGAAGAAATGTTTCACAGCGACATCTGTTATACATTTTCAAACATTCGTATAAGGGTTGTATTTCGACAACCCTAACTGGAGGGGTAGCTCAGCGAGTGTCCATGGGAATAGTTAATAGATGGCGGTAGATGCTTTTAGAGCAGTAAGGTTATAACTTTGAAATTTTATGCATCCTTATTTCTTCGTGTTCAGTTACTGAATTGTTTTAACTTGATTAAATAAATACAAATTTAACTGTCAGTAGCTTTGAAACAAAAGGCATGAAATGCTAATATAACAGTTTTTAACGAAGACGTATTGCTAATAATTCGTTTTTATTTAATATGTTACAAAAAACCCAAATCTTCCTTCCATATAAACAACTTATTCACATCATTGAGTGCTTTGATACGCAAAAGCAATAGGATGTAAATGTAGAAACTTTGTGTAACAAAACCGCTGACCTGCCGCTTGCAAATGACAACGCATTTTCACGTCGCTGGCAGATATTTTACTTTTTTTATGTTTGTCTCTTGTCTGTCTTTCTCCTGAATATTACACATATGTTGTGGATTAGTTTTTGTAGCAAAAAGGTTTTTGGCAATAGGTCTCAGGCCATCGAATTCCCGTAACATATCAGGTCCATTCGTGTGAATTATATGTTGTTTAGTATCGTGTAGACCTAAAGACTTCTATAAAATATTCATATGTTTTATTTATTCTAATAATATTTAGAGTCACAATTTCATCTTAATTTAGACAATAATTTAAAAATATGTTTCTTTTTGGATGTAAAATAATGGTCATCAAGCGTATCTCTGTATATACAATACTCAAGCGTAGCTCTATATATACAATACTCAAGCGTAGCTCTATATATACAATACTCTTTAAGCTATAGTGAATCGACAAAAAACATATAATCCCAACCAAGCTCTCGACGTGGCAAGAATGACAATAGTGTGGTGGTAACATTCGCTGTCGTAAATAACTTTGCTTACTTATGCATCCTTTCTGTTTTCCCTCTTTGGCGTAATGTGACAGACTCCTTATAAATCCGATTAGTATGCCGCATCATCATAAAATATTTATGCCTTGTCGTGTCGTTATTTAAGAATATATTCCAACATTTTATGTCAACGTGCGCGTCGCGATAGACATACTAAACTGCGTATCAACAGTCCACAATGCATTAGTAGTAAGATGTCTGAGTTTAAGTATAGAGACGAATTTTGAGTTAATTCCACTGAACAACATCATATATTTATAGTGGAATTAGCATACACCTTACGAGTTACTTCTTGTCTACTCAGTTACTTACTACTAGTTGCCTGATCAGTTTACCCTCGAGACATTAGGAAACATTCAATCTGCCGTATTTTCGCCATATTAAGACGGTAGGCGAAATAACGGTAGTTTTATGCTGTAGCAAAGCTTTATCAACTGTAAAGAGTTCGTCGAGACACTCTCGGTAATAAGATACGAATTTATGGCAAATTTATACCTTTGTTATGCCGAAAAAATACTGTATCATGTGAGATTTACGCACGTAGGTCTTCTTGTTTTATGTCCTTTTATTTGAACATATTCAGAAATAAACATGTTTGAAGATTCATTTCATTATTTTATTTCATTTACGTGCTATGACGTGAAAATTAGATTATTCGCGTACATCTCGGAAAGAGGGTTATATTTTCCGGTAATTTATCTATGATTATAATTCTTCATCATATGAGCTAAGAGATGTCCAACGTCCGGTTATATACCACACATATCCAATGCGTCCGAGCTACCAACTTTGGTAGTGAATGTAACATTTTGATGAAACATTGTCTATGTGATATCTATACAAATAAATAAAATTGAAGTGTCTGTTTGTAATGTCAAAATAACAGCTTTTTACTAATGAAAGCATGTACGATACATGTAACAAAAAAACTTTTTTTTTTTTGTCTGTCTGTCTGTCCGTCTGTCTGTCTGTCCGTCTGTCTGTCTGTCTGTCTGTTTGTTCCGGGTCATCTCCGAAACGGCTGAACCGATTTTGACGGGACCTTCACTGGCAGATAGCTGATGTTATAAGGAATAACTTAGGCTACTTTTATTTTAGAAAAATAATTAGGGTTCCGCGTAAAAAAAATACCCTTGAATTCCAATATATTTATTCTATGTCAAGTGTCTATGTCGAAGTACTCTAAATTTTTTTTAAATTAAAAGCCGGTGAAACCGCAGGGCCCAGCTAGTTAATAATAAAAACGTTAACAACATTTTAACCAAACCATACCATAATTGAGAAGTAATCAGAAGAAAGAATAACTTCGAAAGGTGCATGAAATAAGTCCAATGCACTAATTGTTGCTCAAAGTCATTTTTCCGAGCCAGTTTTTTTGACCACCAATTCTTGTTGCAAAATAATTTTAATGCAATATGGCATTGAGATTGAGATTAGATGGAGTCTATCCATCAATAATTCGTTGTCTTCATCTTTTCTTTGAAGTTTTTTAAGCTATTGGATATTGCTTAGAATTATTAAATTTATAATAAAAGGTCAAACATTTCAATGTTATGTATAGTGTTGATTATAGATTATAGCATATCATCCGAATACTGTTGTTTTTTATTCAACTTAAATCTTGACCTCAATCTCCAAATGAATATAAATTAGAGTTTTCCATTAGATTTTTATTTTAACTTGACTTTAACCAATTGTTTATTAACCGACTTCAAAAAGGAAGAGGTTCTCAATTCGATGCATTTTTTTATGTATGTACACTGATTACTCCGAGATTTGTAGACTGATTTGAGCAATTCTTTTTTTACTGGTGCAGAATGCTTTCGAGTTGGTCCCATATAAATTTCATTACATTTGATTGAGTAGTTTTTTAACCAGCTTCAATAAACAGGTAATTTTACTGCGCTTATCTAGATGATGTCTTAATAGTTTCGATTCCTCTCAGATCAGAGAACCGATTTGAGTCATTCTCATTTTCAAATTGGAAAAAGTACTAACATTTATTTACACTAAAAAGAAACAAATAAAACTTTTTAACAAAAATAATACCGTCTTCAAAAACCCTACACGATGTAAAAATATTTTAAACCACTGAAAGACTGACCGCCCGACGACATAAATCAAGCATTTTTTTCCTTTTCAGTGCTTTAATATTTTTCAGTACCGTTGTACCTTTTGCTTTTGGACCTATTTCATCTTTCTTTATATTTATGTTTCTGTTGTTCTAAAGTGAAGTTATTTATTTCATAAATTATAAAATAAATAACTTTACTTTAGACAATTTCGATATATACACAGCTCAAGATAGAAATAGCAAACCAGCAGACATCAAGCGGCATTCATAAAAATAACGAAGCCTGAATTCGTAAGCACTTAAGTACTTTAAATTCTTCAGTTTATTACTAGACTATGGAGACATTCGTTAAAGTGTAAGGTAGACAAATAACCTGACATGTGCTTTTTTTAAAATTTATTGGAGCCTTTGAATTGCTAAGGCCATAACCTCTTAGCATCATAAACACACACTTCATCTATGAATCTTTACAATGGCTTAACGCGTTCCAGCATAGCCCAAAGCGGGTTCTTAAGCACGTTCTCCTCAACCTCGATCACTTCACTACTTAAAGAATCGATATCCGTCCGTTGTCCGTAATCTCTTGAATATTCTCGATGGCTCGAGGAGTCTGCGTCATGAGATGAACTTTCTTAATTAGGTAGACGGATTTCTATGAGGGCAAACGTTTATAGTTGATTTGTAAAACGAATCTTTGTTTTCGAACAAGATTATTGAAAGTTGATAAACGAAGCCAGAGATTATGAGAAAGGCTAGACAATATGTAGAATGTTTATAAATATTCGTATTTACGCATGTCAAGAAAAGTAAAATTGACGATATAAAAAATGGACTAAAATATTTCATCTGATTTCCACTAGGCAAATCAATGTATCTGGTTTATTTTTACTGAAAACCCTGACAAGTGACCCAAAAAGTAAAGACAGAAATCAGCAAATTCCAATCAAACTTTATGGAATTTCATAATAAACCACTTCAATCTTAGTTTCTAAGTACTTTAGTGGCTTTCGTAAAGAGTCCTTGGTCGTCTTCAAAGTGGAAGGTCTCTTTAAATCATATTTCAGGCCACATCGGAAAGAACGTAGTAATTAATAAAACAACTAAGGACGTCCTGCATTTATCTAACATAGATGATAAAGGTAACAATAATATTTCACACCCCCAAAAGATTAGAAGGAATTCGCTCTGATTTTCTTTTTGAGTGGGTAGATACTTAAAGATCTTACAAATCAACCTTTAATTTGATTGAGAAAATGTCACAAAAGTACCTGCGTGAAGTACTGTTCTTTTTGCACTTGAAATAATTACCTTGCTCTTACTCTATCTATAATTACTCTTATTCGAGTTGTTTTGTTTGTTTAGCATCTGTTCATGTAAATTTCGATTTATGTATAAGTCACATACACATGGCTGGTAGAAGCGAACTTACATGATGTAAACCACTAGCTTTCGGATGAAATATTTAGGGCACGTGCCGGCGAACTCTTGTAACGTGACAATAACTTTGTATTGTACATGTTTTATTTAAAGCGTAGAACTCGTATTGTTGGATTTAATTTACAAGTTCCCGCTTCTCAGAATTATTAATTACGGAACTTTGGCTCTAGTACTCAGGCAGAGATGTTACTCCTATAGTATTGTTCAGGTTGCGGTTACTACTAGAATTAACATTGGAATCTTTAGAAATGGTTGAAAATTATAGACATCAAAGTTTCTGAATATTAAATCAAAATTCACGAGTACCAGTATTACGTCTTTAGTTTGACGTTCAGCTTTTTAAAACTCCCTTCTGCTGACTTTTTACATTAGCTTTCTGACCTGATACAATGAGTTATTCCGGTTACTTGTAATTAATCATTGCTTCGGGGACTCTTCCTTTTTAAGTGTATTTTGTTGGCTTATTTAATTATCAAGAGTTGAGGGAATTCGTTGGTCGAAAAATCCGTGTCAGCTTTGTATTCCAGTTGCATATGCAGCTATTATGGCACTACTCGCCTAGTTCGCGATTACACCAATATACTAGTCGCAAGTGTAGCAGCCGTGCGTCGTATGACAAATGATATTGCTTTGTGGGGTCCGGGTACCGTTGAAATGCAATATTGTTCTGTATCTCGTTAAGAGTTCCTGACATTTCTGTTGTACGATGTGTTCTGTTGCGGAGAAACTTAACGTATCTAAGTTTAAACTTCAAGTTAAGATTAATAATATTGCGTTTATTATTATTTGTTTTCCAAGTGTTTTTCTAATATTAGGTTGCGTTGAATTTGTACATTTCTTGGCTTAAAGTTATAGTATTCAAAATTAGCAATAAAATAGAAGCATCAAACAAAAAATATGTCATTGTGCCCCGTCCCGAGTTTTCCCAAGTATACTTAATTAAGTTTTAAGATCATCATCATCATCATTTTAGCAGTAAAACGTCCACTGCTGGACATAAGCATCCCCCGAATGAACAACGACCGGTCTGGGTTTCTTATGTTTGTCTGGGTTATGTTTATAAAAATGGTTATAGGTATAATTATATTTTACTGACGCGCCTCTGATATTTTCGAGCCAACCGTGGCAATCCGGTAACTCACCGTCATCAAATACTTTTATTTTCACTAAAAATATTGATCCAAGTCGGAAAGAGTACCTTGTAAGATTAGTTATACCTACATTTTGGTGTAATGAATATCAAAAGGATGAATGAATCTAAATCACCTAAACGTAACGTGATTTGGTATTGTAGCTTACCTTACCTTACTTATAATGGGCAGAAAACGGAATTTAGTAGGGATTGTGAAATCACAATTTATTTTGATCAGCTAAAATCTATACTTCCTTCGTGGGATTCATGGGATGCGGTATAAAACATTATAATAAAACACCGGACAGTGTTACTAATACCACCAAATAGTTTAAAATATTTGTAAAACATACTCTATGCAAATAAGCGTACTATAAATTAGAGACTAATCTTATAAATAAAAATGTATGGCAAAGTGCTGGTCTAGCTCCGCAAGATAACAAATACACATGATGTAAAATAGTCGACATTAGTATTATTGATTTCTTTTGACATAAATTTTATTGATATTAGTTATTTGACAT
Source organism: Diloba caeruleocephala (assembly GCA_947459985.1). Taxonomy (NCBI): domain Eukaryota; kingdom Metazoa; phylum Arthropoda; class Insecta; order Lepidoptera; family Noctuidae; genus Diloba; species Diloba caeruleocephala. Next base: position 6,714,294 of record OX381617.1, on the reverse strand, counting down.
TTATTTTTATATTGACATTAAGTAAGTTTATTATTTCTTATTATCGTTTGTTTTCATTTTCTATATCTGTTTAATAGACATTAATTACTTTTTATATATTTAATATTCAACTCGTATATTAAGATTTGATACTGTAGGTGTTAGAACCACCCCGGGGGGGTGACCGCTTTACAGTACCCCTCTCCGAGATGTGCCTATAGGCGTGGCACCAGTGGGCGGCTCTAGTGTGATCATACGAGGACCTGGAGCCTCCCTTAGGTGCCGAAGATGACCGCCCCAGTGGTTTTAGCCGGTAGGAGTCCGGCCATACCCCTTCGCCCTTCCCCGGGGCGAAGGAAGTTCATGAAGAATTTCGACTGGGCACCAATAAAAAAAAAAGGTGTTAGAACCACCCCGGGGGGGTGACCGCTTTACAGTACCCCTCTCCGAGATGTGCCTATAGGCGTGGCACCAGTGGGCGGCTCTAGTGTGATCATACGAGGACCTGGAGCCTCCCTTAGGTGCCGAAGATGACCGCTCCAGTGGTTTTAGCCGGTATACCCCATCGCCCATCCCTGGGGCGAAGGAAGTTCATGAAGAATTTCCAATGGGCACCAATAAAAAATAAATAAAAAAAAGGTGAGAGAACCTGACCGATCTGGTGGTTTTAGCCGATAGAAGACTGGTTATTAATTTATTTTGTTAAATTGACGTGTTGTTTCATCGTGTGTTGTCATTTTGGGTATGTCGTGCTCATTCAAGTATTTTGTTGGTGGTGGCGTCGTTTCTTGGGCCGCTGTATTCCCTACAGTATGGTCGAGCTAATCGATGCTGATGCATGCGTCATGCTCGTGAATAAGAGCTATCTGTTAGGACTGGCCAGCCTCATACTGCCATGATAATTTATTCATAAACTTTAATAAATATTACAAACAGGCTTATTTAGTACCTTGACTTTAAGTTTAGACACTTTTGCTCCTTTTTTTTTTTTTTTTTTTTTTTATTGATGTCCAGTGGAAATTCTACATGGAACTTCCTTCCTCCCGGGGAAGGGCGAAGGGGTGTGCCGGACTCCTACCGGCTAAAACCACTGGAGCGGTAGACACTTTTGCTTCTACATTGTCTTCTCATAACCTTAATTTCTAGAACAATGTATTCATAAATATTGTCACATTTATGATTATGATTTAAGTTACTAGCCCAGTCTTCTCCAAAGGAAATCTTCATATCGGAACCCGGCAACTAAAGTCTCGACTATTCAGAAGTGCCTGTAAATGGTATAAATCAATAAAAAACAAACTATCCTTATATTTAAAAGATAGATTATTTGCTGTAGAATTTTGTTGACCTTTTTAAGAACTACGACTACCATACATAGTAATATAAATATTTGTAATAGTACTCGTATTACTAGCATTCGTCGCGGTAGCGCCATTTCTCCAACTAATTTGACATTATTAATCGTTTCTGTATAAAATTTACAACGTAAATATACGTGTTATACAGCCTATGCCAACCCAGAAACTATAAAATATATTTCAAACATGTATAAGTAGCGATTACGAGAAAGACTACCAAAACTTTCGCCTTTTATAATATTGATACGTTATCCAGAAAAATAGGTACTAGCGACTAACGAATGTCTTGTCTCTTAATCTTAATTACACTTAAATTATATACGTGATATTTATTATAAATAGTACTCAAACTTAAAAGACGAAACGACTTCCATTAACGCACCAACGGCAGGTAATTAAGGCGTGCCTCAGGGAATTACATGAGGTCACACTCACAGCATCTTTCTCAGTAGTTACATATTTCTTAAAGAACTTAAAAACCTACTTGTTCCACTTGGCGTCATATAATCCAATTACTATGATAGTTTTGACAGGTCGTCTTATTGCACGGTTGTGAAAATTGGCTAGACATATTCCTACAGTAGAAGATACAATTTTTTTCTTAAACGACATACAAAGAATGTTTATATACAGTTATTAAAAAATATTGTTTTAATTAGAAGCAGTTATACTGAGTAAATACAATTTCATAGCCTAGCATATTTTTGCTCTCGAATGTTCTAGACTATATTATCCTCCATTTGAACTCTTCATAAATCAAAAATTCTCTGAGAAAAGGTTTATTCAACCAAGACATAAATAAACAGTCTTCGGTTCTATTAACAAATGCAAGACAGCAGAATATCCTTGTAACAGATGCAAGACATGTTTCTTAGAAAAGAATTCCCCTTGAAGAAATTGCAGTGTTCCTTGGTGTCGTCATGTCCTGCTTGTTTGACGTTCACAGACTGCGCAGATTAAACGCGTCTCATTTTTTCGATACAAAGAGAAAAGTACTCTGACTATAGATACAAAGAAGATAACAACAGATGTGCGTGATTTTATGCGGTGTAGGATTAGTTCATAGTAGTTAAAGTACTCCTGATAACTTTGTGATCTTCATCTTACATATCTATAACTATCGATTAAACTTATCTATACATACAAATAAATAAAATTGAAGTGTCTATTTGTAATATCAATTATTTACTAAATGCATATGAAAGTATATACGGAACTACTAACAAAAAACATTTTTTTTTGTATGTTTGTCTGTTCGATCTGATCTCCGAAACGGCTGAACCGATTTTGATGTGGCGTAATTCAGGCTACTTTCCGATCCGAGGCGCGTCAGTAAAACATAATTATATAACCATTTTTATAAACATAAAACCCCCAACGAGCACACAACAGAAACCCAGACCGGTCGTTGTTCGTTCGGGGGATGCTTATGTCCAGCAGTGGACGTTTTTCTGCTAAAATGATGATGATCATAAAACTTGTTTATACTTGGGAAAACACGGGACGGGGCACAATGACATATTTTTTGTTTGATGCTTCTATTTTATTGCTAATTTTGAATACTTTAAAAAAAGAAAATAAAGTTGGGTGTGCACAAAAAATTAATCCGATTTCTTTTAAATTAAACGGCGGGAGAAACTGCGGGGTAAAGCTAGTCATTGACAAAATTATTAATATTGAAAAATCTTAATTAGCTTTTATTCATTATGTTCGTATTCTTCTCAGCAAATATTTTAATGTGATGCCCATATTTTAGGGTATGCATATTTTAGGTATTCATAGGGTTGCATAAAAAATAACTGGCTCGCTATCTTTGGAAATCCGCCATATTGGATTTAGAATGACGTCTCTTAGATAACCATGCATTGTCATCCAAACTAAACGTGTACGCAACATTTCAGATTAACCGGTTGGGGATAACAGTTTTCAAATTCAGTAACAAGGTTTGACCCATACTGACAAGTAGACAAATAATATTTACCGAGAAAAAGTACCACAATTTTTAAAGAAATTAATCCCGTGCGAAAGATTTTTATTTTTATATCATCAATATATTTTGTTACTACGACTGATTCGGCGATAGATCTCATCAATTTGTTCAATATTGGAATATCTATACCTACGTAGTGGGTCCATCCATTTATTTCATTCATTCTATTAAGAACTAAAATACTTGATTATATAGATACTAAATAGGGATACATTTTGTTTTGATGAAACGTATTATTAATAGAATTTAGTATCTAACGAATTACTAAATGTATTATGTGGAAACCACGAGATGTGCCTAGGGCCGGCGGCCTTTTTACAGTCACCTCCTCTCCGCTCTAGAGGGTGACCTCTTTACAGTCACCTCCCTTCCGCTCTAGAGGGTGACCTCTTTACAGACATCCCCTCCCCAGATGTTTTTAAAGGCGTGGCCAATGGGCGGCTCTGTTTGATCTTAGGAGGACCTGGAAGCCGCCTTTCGATTACGAAGATGACCGATCCGGTGGTTTTAGCCGATAGGAGTCTGGCATACCCCTTAGCCCTTCCCCGGGGCGAAGGAAGTTCATGAAGAATTTCCACTGGGCACCAATAAAAAAAAGGAGTCTGGCATAGCATAGGAAGTTCATGATGAATTGAACGTGAACGTGGGCACATACTTAAAAGTTTATCTATTTCGTTTACAGGTTCTTGAAACACAGTAATACGACGAACACATAGTAGGTTGTTTTTAAGTATCAAGTTTTTTTACTTTGTATAATAACAGCACTGAGAATCGTAAAACGTTAAAACGCAGACGTCGGACTTTATTGCAAGTTATATAATATTACTTTGTATGTCTTTATTTTAAATTTTAAAATGTTTTTTTTTAAGTTGCTATAGAATTCATCGTGACAGGCTTAAGACGTCCACTGCTAAACAAAAGCCTTCCCCATAGATTGCCACAATTGTGTCGTAATTTTGGGGGGAATTTGTCAACACTCACGGCATTTGAAAGCCAGGTTGGTAAGCGCAGAATAGCTGATTATTCCACGGAAGGGACGCTGCTGCCCTTCATTCTGGTTTGGAGTTCTTGAGCCACCTTTTACGACATTCACGGGAAGCGATGAAGAGGTGCTATGTTATTAATCCGGCCACCACACGGGACGGAACACTATTATTTATCCCTTTTTGATAGATTTCGACACATTATCCAGTTTCATTTGCTTTTAATTAGGAGGTCAGCAGTGACCATTCGTAGGTTAATATTATGATACTATTATGGCAGACGTTTGTTGTTTTAAAACTTATCTGGTGTCTTCAACTGCGGTTAGGTTAAAGTTAAAGTTAGTTTTCTCTAAGTTAGAACCAAATTCACGCTACACTTTGCTGTAGTAATTTCGTTATCTTCTACTGAAGTCGTATAGAGGTTTTATTGCAGCCATTCTCTTGTCTGAACTACACTGTAAACTGTAAAACTAGTGAGTATTGTTGAAACTATTGGCAAACCATTTATTACCTTTTTTAGAAGGTAAGATAAAATTTCACTACTACTATTGTGTACTTGTATGTTTGAGGTTCCAGCACGCTCGAACACTAGAACAGTAGATTAGAAACAGTAGAATCCTTATGAAATTTGGTAAAGAGGTAGATTATGTCGAGAAATAGGACAAAAGATACGTTTTATTTGAATCATAAAAAGAAAAGAAATAACACAATTTTTATTTACGCCCAGCAAAGCGGGCGGGTAGCGATTAGTCATCATCATCAAGGAATAAAGTCCACTGCTGGACAGAAGCCACCGCCAAAGATCGCCACCATGACTGGTTTAGGTGTGTTGTATGCTCATTGGGGGAATTTCACCATAATCCCCACGCTTGGCGATCGTGTTTGAGTTGTTAATGTATTCGAATGAAGCTGCTGCTGCTACTGCCCATCCTCCGGTTAATCCCCCAGTCGCCTTTTACTACACCCACGAGATGAGATGAGTTGGTGCTATTCGTAGCCGGCACCACACGGCAAATAATATGTTTTTTATTATTATTGGTGCAACAAAAAATTACAGTCACAACATTAGTTGCCTGTCATTCAAACCCAGACAGTTAGTAGAAACAAAAGGCAGCTATAGCTAACGGTGTCGTAATCGGAGTCGTATAGCATCGGTCTTATATCGTCGTTTATATTGGTTTATAAGTTCTATATTCAGCTTTCTTAACACTGTAACAAAATGTCAAATGCGACAATTTTTTTTATAACCTGACTGTAATTTTTCAAATAATAACCTGTCACTTTGTCAGACGTGTTCACCAAAGTGCTTCAGCACTTAAAAAATTAGGATGATGTAGAATGTGTGACCAAGCGAAGTGAAGTTAGGTGGAGTAAAGTAGTGCCAACCGAGTGGCCCCGAGACGAAAAAATGAGTTTATCGATGACATCGTTATCGCAGGCCTATCATGAATCAAATTTGCACAACATAGGTGGGCTTAAACGAAGGGCGGCTTGTGGGCTGTGGAATGAGATGGGCTGCACGTGTTGATGATGATAAAAAAAAGTATGAAATTGTGTGTATATTTTAATTTAATACTGAGATGAAGCTATGTTCTTGAAATTGGCTCATTTCGTCGTCGTTCAAATAGAAATAATACATTCTCATTAAATTAGTACAGCCAAGATTTCGTTTAGCTAAAATCCATACTTCTTTCATGGGATACAGTTTAAAATTTTATAATAAAATACCGGACATCGTTTTATAATTACGACAAAATAAATTTAAATTGTTTGTAAAACGTATTCTACGCACTCGGGCCATATTACAAATTAGATGATTATCTAATAGATAAAAATGTGTGCTAGTCCAGCTCCGCAAGACTAGAATTACACGTGGTGTCGCTTCATTATATTGACATCGCGACGGCATTGTTTTGTGACTACAATTATTAATAAAATAAAATAAAAATACTTTAATGTTGTTGATATTTTTTGACATTTATATCTTTGTTCAGTTCTGTTTGATTACATCTGTAATTTATTATTATATAACTTTATTTATTCACATTGCAAATGTGAGTGTGATGTAGCTATTTGAGTCAGATTTTTGGCACTAGCGTGTTAGTTATAGATAGTCTATATCTACACTAGTCTCACATAAAGATTATCATGAAAACGATGTATTCATTGTAATTCTCAAAACAGGAAAAAGGCCGAACCCTGCCTTTCTTTCGGCATTTCTTCTCAGAGGTTGCCATGTAGTGAAATGCCCTCCGTCATTTCAATATGACGTCTAAAAGTGTCTACGATGACCTAATTACTTAATAAACGCTACTATACTATTCTATTCCTATAAAAAAATCAACCCGTGACCGTGATCCATATCAATAGGTTAATAGAGTTATTGTCAATAACACTGTTAATATAGATACACTCGTTACACGGCATCTGTACGCTAAGCCGGAGAAATGGGATATTGCATTGTTCGTACTGAGCTCACAAGCCTACACTCCACAACCATTACCATTAAACCTATTTGGCAGTCATAGCTTGTGCTGGTATGCACTCTGTCTGTTGTAGCTACGATTGGATTAACATATATGTAAATATTAGTACTTCGGAGTCAGTCATACAAGAACTCGATAAGCCTTTTAAAATAATATTAATAACAGCTTGTAACTGTCCCACTGCAGGCAAAAGCTTTTCACACGCAGAAGATGAAGCGCTCAGTTCCACTCAATGATCGGGAAACGATCGGTGAGGTTTAACAATGTTCGGCATGGTCAGTCTAGATGGGTAACCGCGTAGTGGTATTTGAACTTTGAATTGAATTTGAATGTCCCCGTGCTTCGGAGGGCACATTAAATCAGCAGCGTTCCGGGTTGTTGTCAATAGAAGACACGTTATGACAAGTCGGAGGCCATTTGATGTTTCTTTCTTGCTTTATTTCTTTCGTGTGGTTAGTAGCCGACTTTGTGTCAGAATTGTTTAAGCAGCAGCTTGAATGCCTATGACATAAGTTTGGCCACTAATCACCATGATGCTCACTCCGTGTTTTACCCTGGGGCGGTCATTTTCAGCACCAGGTCATCCTCGTATGATCACACTGGTGCCGCGCGTATAGGCACATCTCGGAGAGCGTGCCTATACGCGTGAGCGAGCGTACGGAGACCCTAAAAGGGTCACCCACCACCCCCTTGCGGGGGCTGTAAAGGATCTTCCGAAGCGTCCCTAATACTTAATTAGTGATTCCATAAACCTCCGAGCCATCACTATAGTTACCATGATGACTGATACTGCATGTAGGGCCTTGCAGACAGGACTTTGAGGAATCAAAACTCAACTAGTACTTGAGGCGAGATTACATCAATTGAAAATAAATGTTGGACCTACTACTTAGAGTTCATATTAACGCAATCTCAAGTTATAATTGAGTTGTGATTCTCGATCTGTAATACGGGCCTAAGTACTGGGTAGCATTACTTGTCATGGTCAACCGTGGCGCTTACCACCAGTTGATTATTCACCTGGTGGTAAGCGTGACGCTCGTCTCATCACTTATAAAAATACCCTGATGGTGGAAAATGTACCCTTATATTTTGTATTCCTACCTAAAGTAACATGTCTCGTTTAGGCTATGATTGATTGATTGTGCTCCGAAAAATACTTGGATACATGGAAATTTCTCATACTTATTAGTTACACAGACTTACCAAATAGTTCGATCACATTTGATAGATAGTTGCGGGAAACGGGAATTTGTCCGAAATCCGCTTACGCGCGTAACTCTCGTGTTAGTATAAAAAAGGGTGTAACTGCAATTGATCAATCACTTGTCTAGGCTTATTTATCAGGCGCCATGTTGGATTACTAGTTTTGTGTATGTTGTCGTTTCGGTAGACATTTTTGTTTGTTTACTGATTAAAATAAAATACAAAGATTCGGTGGGGAACTCATAAATAAATCCAACATGTAACATCCAACTGTAAAGCTGCCCAAATACCTCGCTCCGCGTGCGTCGGAGTCCCAGTGCACTATGCAGCATTCACTGCAACACTGCCCCACCCGTGAAGGCGTGTGAGCATATTTTGTACATACATATCTACTCGCTGGGTCGACTCTAAGTCGGGATTTTGACGACACGTATAAGTATTGGAGGCCCACCCTAATAGCAATTTTTACACATATAGGTATGTGTTTTATCTACAGGACCATTGCCTCATGCCGAGAGCATTGACCTGGCATGTGGCAATAAATAGGAGCAGTCTATGTGTAAGGAAGTCGTTTCATTGTTTGGTCATCGTTACCCTCATCCCGAAGTATATTCAACGAGGCATTCGCGCTACAAATCTCGTCATGTCTGTTCGCAACCTAAGCTGTATTAAGAGAGGTATTTTAAAATTATATTTAATAATAAGACCACATAAATGTAAATAAAAATCTTAAAATGAACAGACACAATATATAAGATAGTGTAATAATAGGTAAGAAGCATACCAGCTCCGTCGACAAATAAAAAACTGCGATATAGGTCACATCCTCCTGTTAGTAGTAAAGCAATATTGAATGACTTCAAACCGAAAACTCACTCGATAGACATTTTCATTTCAGTTTCAATGGTTTCTGAAATTGAACACAGAGTATTTTTCGGTGATTTCTCCTGCAAACAAATAAGAATGGTCAAAACATAACTAGTTTATTAATTATTTAGGTATTTCCCAGCATAGAGCGTTCCACTATGCACCCACAGTTTATCAATGAAGACATCGCGGATGGAGATAGCCTTGATTAGCTGACTGAGAATTAACGCTAGAAACACTTTTCAAATATGATATTTTTGTCGCTTTATAACTCGTGTATTACACGGGATGGGCTATATACCAATTATTAGGTACATCCTCGTCCCTAGAAAAGATTATTTTCTAAAGGAACCTCACCTAGCTTTTCTTGATCTGGAAATCGAACCCAAAACATCACGCTCGCGGCGGGTTTGACCACTATAACAAATACCAAAAAGTTCGCGTAGTGAAAATTGCTGGATATAAGCCCCATGTAACACACAACACTGCGGTCTTATGCCAACTTCCCTGCTACCCCTTGTCATTCGACCCACGTCGGATTAATTAGATAAACTTGAATTTACTGTATTTAACATGTATCTTCATTTGTTGGGGCTTAAACACAAACAGAAAATAAAAGCACAGTTTGTTGATATTGTTATGTACTTGTTACTACCCGCGACTTTGGCCATGTCCTTCTTACGGGAACTGGTACACGACATTATCTTTTTTTTATTATTTCACTCATATCACATGGAATTACATCAAATACTTTCTCCACACGGTACGGATAGGCATACCGGACTACTACCGGCTAAAACAACTGGAGTGGTCATATTGGGCACCGAAGAGGGGCTCCAGGTCCTTGATACAATCACACTAGAGTCGCCCATCGGTGCCCAGGCCTTTCGGCGCATCTCTGAGGGGATGACTGTAAAGCAGTGTAGTGGTTGGGAGGCTACTGTAAAGAGGCTGCCCACCTGGGAGGTACTTGGGTACCTCTTGGGGGGATTGTAAAGCGCCACCATAAAGCCTCGCTACGCCATGTGCTGTGCACACGGCGCGTGACTACGTGCCGTCTTCCCGGAGGTCGCTCGGTGTGAGCACGAAGATTCCCCAAACTACGCGCTCTCAACCCCTGATGCACCCCGACATATAACGACGACGCGAGACTCAGCCATGTTGGATATGGGCGGTTGTTACCCCAGCGTCGTGTCCTCTTCCGAGCAGGATTGGCCTTCTCCCGATCCCGCTCTGCGGTCGCCTTCTGGAGCTAGACGCTCGCACAGAAAGAGACCTATGCTCTTATGTTTTATCGTTTGCCATCATAGTCGACTCCACTGCCGACAAAGAGAGATCTTGCCCGATCCGATCGACCAGGATCTGCCGGTCGGCAACCCACACATCCATGATAAATTATTACTATCTTACCTATGAAAAAAATATAATAATTCAGTTGGTTAAGCGGGATGGAGCCTCAAACACATACACAGAACATACATAGAAGATATATTAGTACGATAAGTAAAATGGTAATGAGACGGTATTTCATCAGCCGGGTCACTTTAGTGGTAGACTAGCAGATTTATAGTCAGCATACCAATCACATATTGTATTCCATAACATAGTCTACCATTCTGCAAAATTTCACTTGAAACAGTTTACCCGTTTGAGCGTGATTGCGAAACAAAAATGGCAATTTTCTCATTTATAATATTAGTAGTACGTTTTTTATATAACTTGTACCCCTAGTACGAGTTTCTTTTAACTATCGACACGTTATAGTAAACTACATGTTTATGGCGTTAAGCGCGCCGATTGGCTAAACAGTTTGGAACGGGCCAATCGCAGCGCCGATCGCGGCAAACGTGTAGTTTACTATTACGTTTCGATGGTTAAAAGAAACTCGCACTAGGGGTACTGGTGACGAGACGGGCAAGTAAGTCGCCTGTTGTGCTCCAGGTCCTCGTATGATCACACTAGAGCCACCCATTTGTGGTGCGCAATAAGTGATCTACCAAAAGTAATTTCATTTGGAACCAATTTGCACCATAATTTACCGACCCTTTTCATATATTTTATTTGTATCCAAGCGTATAAATATAAAGCGGTATTGCGTTAAGGATCAGACTGTAAACATTGTATTTTCATAATTTACATGTTCAGTGGCAAAAAAGTAAGCTCTCCAATACTATATATCTCAAGCTCCATTTACACGCTCTGATTACGATAGCCTTTACATGTGGATGGATTTATTTACAAATAAAACCTCCAAAGAGTTATACAGAATTAAGTGAGAGGTGTGCCAATATTGTCATGCCTCAGTAGCTCTAGTGGTTGAAGTTAATTGTGAACAAACATGACATGAAATATGTTGCAATATCCTATATTTATTTTGTAACCATATGTAAATTTACCGATACATTCTTGTAATATGTTCTGCGCCGATGGAAATGAATACCCTAGGAATAATATTCTAGTTTGGCTTTATCACCTTGTTATATCAACCGTTGTCGTCTGGTGTCTGGATTAAGAAGCCAAGCCTAGCCACTCCAACTTCTCCCCTGGATATTGTAAAAGGCGATTCAAGGACTCTAAAGCAGACGCATGGGCAGCACTGTCCAGCAGCAGCATGGCAGCCATAGTGCGCTCACCGATCCTCGTACCCTGTGTGCTGAGTACTGACGAATTCTCTCCAAAATGACGACACAATTGTGGAAATCTTTGGGGGAGGCCTTTGTTCAGCGATGTACGTCTTTTGGCTAATATGATGCTGGAACTGATGCCTTTTTCGCCATGAGGAAATCCTCACGGTCTACCTCCGTTTTAGACAAGGGTGGAGGGACGTATCGTAGTCTTACCGGCTAAAACCCCACGATGTTCCTTCTACCTACCTGTCGCCGGGGGTGCGGAGTCCGCTCAAGCATTGGACCGCACACCCGGCGTGGTTGACACCTGATACTTTTATATAGGTGCTTTAGTGCAATAAGGTACGTTTTATATGCACTTTGTTGTGCTATGCATGTATCATGGGCATCTGCTATTACACTATACTTCCGTTTATCACACAAAGAAAAATTCTTAAATCCAAATCTAACTCTGCAAAGAAATCTTAGCTACAGCAACATTTATTTTATCAAAACAGTAATTTTAGCATTGTACCTCTTTCAAACCCGCCTTATTTTACAACGACTGTTGTAACCATAACTGCTCAAAACAAAAATATGAGTTGAAACTGGACGTAACCCAATATGGCCGCATTCTAGCACAACACACGTTGTTCCATCAAAAAACTCATTTGACGTCACGCTCTTGTCGCAGGCGGCGTAGCAGAGTTTCGAATAGCAATTAATTCCAAAGCGTCCTCGTGCAAAACGGTTGAAGTACGCTGAATGGCTATGAATACACCCTGTCTTGTTAGCTAGGGCTGGTGGTACCTTTGTCGACAGACGTTTTCATGTTGTCTCCATTAGGCCGTTTGCTGATATGTCGGTTTGATAGTGTCTACTGGAGCCACAGAAATAGGAAATAAGGAGAGGTGGTACGGGGGCGTAACCGCGCCACCGCGCCACCGCGATATGCCCGATTTGATCCATCCGGAAAAAATGGCCGTTTTATAACATCAGTTGTGATTCGATCGCGTAAGTGAAACTTAGTTAAATTGTCGTGTTGTTCGGGGATAACATGCAAAAACCGAAGCGAAAATAATAACTTAATCAAAGAAGGAATCATATACAACATGCAAGTGAGGGAATTTCCTTGTATTTGTCTATAAAAAGAATAAATTAAAAATTATTATTTTCTTTATTATGTTACATTTGGATTGATGCAGCAGAACGTCATTATTATTTTTGTACAAAATACAATTCTTCTTATCTTCCACTTTTAGCTAGCAATCGGTGAATAACAAACGCAGTGAATAGAACAGCGAATGGTACTCCCAATAAACTTACGCGTTGCGTTGTACGGCTGTCATTTGCGGTCTGTACGCTCCATATGATTGGCTACCTACAAAGTCGTGGGTGTGTTTTAGTATGAGAAGCCAATTATAATGTTATATTTATTCAGTTCATTGGATGAGAACTTGTAACTGTGTGCATTAGTGTGCTTTTATGAAGAATGGTAGTAGGAAAATGGATTTCTAGGCTCGCATACATTTTGATCTACATGGCATATCTCCTTTCTTCCAATATCTTTGACTGGAGCCAATCCTTTTTTACGTGGGGAAATCCTCATGAGCTTCCTCAGCCCTGGTGTGGGGCGAAGGGGCGTGCTGAAGTCATACCGGCTAAAACCCTACGATGTTACTTCTTCTTACCTATGGCTTAAGAGTGCGGTGTTCGCGTGTTTGACATTGGGTTCACCCTAAACAGGTTTCAGCTCGTCTAAAGCGGGCCCTATCTCGATAGTGCCACCTCGGGCCTATTTCAATGGAACGATGGACTTGTCAATGTCTCGATTGTGCCCTGTTCCAATGCAGGCGCGTTATTTACGTATAGTTAAAACGATTAGCGCTATTAATTACACGTCATGAGTAAAGAACTTGTGTTGAATGAGCTGCTGGTGGATAAGGTCTCCGCTGTTCAGCTCTGCGTGACGTATTTAAGCGAGGATGACATAGCTACTGCCAAGCTGTTGTTATTTAAAGTGTTGAACCAGGGCGACCAGCCAGCGTGACGAGACTAAGAAAAGACTTAATTACGGTGTTCATGGAGACCGACCCTGACGAAGTACCGACGTTTGTGTTGATGCAGCTATACAAGCTTCCTCCCATCACCTTCAACCACGTCGAGGTAACAACTCTTTTCATGGACATAGTCTTGCTAAAGGCCAGTCTAGCAGATGTGCAAGCGAAATTAGATGCACCCAGAAAACCGTTGCCGATTTGCGCAAAGAATTTAGCGAACACTGTGGCTTTAATTAGGTCACCAATCAATGCATCTAACGTAAACAGGCGTTGCGGAGCTGGCTTCGATATATTGCCGATAGTTCCGCATCAGCAGTTTCGTCACTAGTGCATTCGTCGATTGCCGAGCCTACAGAGCGTCCAACCTCGACGCGAGCATCCCTGCGCACTTGACGGGCCGCGCAACTCTTCGCACTCCGCCTCGATGAACTTTTTTATTTTGGCCGTCAAAGAGTTAGCCTTGTCGAGATCTCTATGATGCTGACACCTTACTATTATAAACGTCAAATTAAGTATTTTTTAATTATTGAAGCTCCATCACGCTGAATGTCTAACTCTATGCAAAATTAATATAAACTAGGACATATAATATATATTCTTTCGTCAACATGTTCCCGGGTATTAATTAGTTCCCTCGCAGAAGAAATCGTGGGTGTTACCAAGTAATCATTATGTATTTAGGTTAGTATAACGATCCGCAAGCTTACTCACCATCCAATATTCATCTTTCTTTATTGCCAACCAGTGAAAATTAATCTAGAACTACATACGTCCCGGGAAAGGGCGAAGGGGCATGCCAGCCTACTACCGACTAAAACCTCTGGAACGGTCATCTTCAGCACCGAAGGGGGCTCCAGGTCTTCGTGCAATCACACTGAGCCGCCCACTGGTGTCACGCCTATAGGCACATTTCGGAAGGGGTGACTGTAAAGCGGTCACAATCCATCCTAGTGATGAGATAAGCAAGTCATTCACCTGGTGTTAAGTGTCATGCCTGCCCATAACTGTAATTTCACTACCTACAGTGTCCTCCAATGCGGAACAAGTAATGTATAAAGTTTTAACACTACTGCTTGGTGACACCTGGTACCTATATCTGAAACTGAGGTGGTGCCTACCTAGCCGGACTCTTGCAATAACAGACCTACCAATAGAGCAGTTGAACCAATATGTATTGTGTATTCACTCTCGTTTGTGCAAAATTTCACGTTTACGCAAAAGTAAGGTGACACAACTCACTCTCAATCAAGTGTCCTTTTCGATGATGTATCTTTGATTTGCGATGTGACAGAAGCAGCCATTTGTCGAGTTGTACTTGTACGTTTGGAATTTTCTCCTCACTGTTCGTGTCAATTCCGCTATAAAGAAAAACATTTGCTTATCTATTGCTGGAAAACATACTTGTATTCATATATCTGACTAAACAATATTATAATGGGATGAAAGCTGCAAAACGTTGACGCTAAAGTTCTTACATAATGCTACTGAAGTAAACCGGTACATGTTAAAGTTCTACTAAGTAAGTCAGCAACAAAATATATGTTGCCTTTTATAGCATTTTTGATGTTTCACCTACCTAATCATCCCGCTAAAACGTTACTTTAAGTTCACAAAATTTTAAGCTGTCCTACAAAGACTGTAAAGCTTCACTAGCTTCTGATATAGGGCAGCGGTGTTCCCGAGGGAAGGCCGTTGATGCAACATTCAGTCGGTGTTTGGAGACGAGCCGTGAGGCCGCGTCGCGCGCTGCGCGGGTGCCTTACGACGAACGTTACAACTTGTGCTCCGAAACTATCGAAAAACGTTATGCCCTATGCATTTAAAATAATATCAACTGATTCATAGCTACACATTAATGTTTAATGGATAATCCGTGTTTAATAATTTTTACAAATAGTCATTAGCGTGCGCTGTTTGAAAATATAATTTTATATGTTTAATGCGTTTGTTTGATTATTGAGTATCTACTAAAAGAAATTGACCATTTGTTTTAAGTGTAATAAATGGATTTTGACGTAATGAAATAAATGAATCCGTCATGCTTTGCTATGTAAGTGCATTTATATATTTTTTTAAACGATGTAGTTCTAATTCTTTATTTTGTTTGTTTGTGTAAACAGATAACCGAGAAATGGTCAACTTGGAAAAGGTCTGCTTAGGAGATGTTTTATGTCTCTAGATAAACGACGATGGGCTGGCAATAAGTCAAATCCAAAGTGCAATTTTAGAAACTTAACACACCACGTATGCCAAACGAGGCTGAAATTCCAACTTTGGCACTAATTCAACCCGTTAAGTGTCATTTTATTACTTACTAGCAGCGCCCCGCAGTTTTACTCGTTTTCCCATAGGAACTGTACATTTTTCGGGATAAAAAGAAGCCTATACGAGTATAAGGCCGGAGTGTGTATATGCATAAAAACCACGTCGATCTGTTGCTGCATTGCGCGTTGCTGCGTGAAAAGACCAAAGTAATAAACACACTTTCGCATTAATCTACATTTAATATTATAAAGAGGAAAGATTTGTATTTTTGTATGTTTGTAACGAATGAAATGAAAAACTACTGGTCCAATTTCAATAATTCTTTCACCATTACATTACCCTTGAGTAACATAGGCTATATTTATTACTAGAAAAAAATAGGAATCCCTACTAAAACTTCAATAAAGTAACCCAAGGTGTTAAAAAAATCGCCTTAAAATTTCTTTCATCCCACGCGCTGTGGAAACTATTCATGATAGAACAAAAAAGAATCCTACAATATTAAAGATCTTATCAATATCTACAAAAATACTTCGCGATACCATATGTACTATTCATCATCATCATCATCATCATATCAGCCACAGGACGTCTACTGCTGAACAAAGGCCTCCCCCTTAGATTTTCACAACGAGCGGTTACATGCCGCCCTCATCCAACCACTCCCAGCGACCTTCACCAGGTCGTCTGTCCACCTCGTTGGAGGTCGTCCCACGCTGCGTTTCCTTCGCAACATCTTTTCGTCAACAATACCGCAATGCCTCAAGACGCAAGTCTTTAACGAGTGTGTGTTACCAGTGATGACATATGGAACAGAGACGTGGTCACTCACAATAGGCCTCATAAGAAAGCTCAAGGTCACTCAGCGAGCTATGCAGAGAGCTATGCTTGGTATTTCTCTACGTAGAATCCGTAGAAGAACTAAAGTTGTCGATATAGCTGAAAGGATTAGTAAACTGAAGTGGCAATGGGCAGGGCACATTGCTCGTAGAACTGATGGCCGCTGGGGCACAAAGGTTCTAGAATGGAGACCGCGCACCGGATGTACTATTGTAATTATGTAACTATTAATTTTTTATTTTTTATTTAAAAAGTTGATAGAAATGTCGACCAAAATCAGACCATGTTTACATTTACTCTACGTTTATCCCAACATGCTTAAAAAAAAAATGTCTACCCGTGCTAAGCCGGGACGGGCCGCTAGTAAGTAATATTATAGGAGAAATCTACGTATGTTACTTGTATTCTCTAATAAATAATAGGGTAAATGTTATTCATTTCGTATTTAAACATTTTGTTCTTTAACCACTTGATGAACCTTTTGGAGAAATGTGATTATTGTCTCCCCTGCCACATTTTGATTTCTGTTCTGTTGTTGAAGGTGCTAGCGTCAGTGTTATATGATCATGTTGGTTGGATTATCTTCCTTAGGAGCCTTTCCGCTAAGCTCAGTTGTTTGGCTGTACCGGACTGTTGATAAAACTGTTTTTGTTACATGCATTATTGTTCTATCTATTGTTGTTCAGGTATTCGTTCTTAAACTATGTTGCCAATACATATGTCCTATTTCAACGATGAACTCAACTTTAAACATCAACGCTTTTGCTTGAGCCAGACTTAAAACATTTAGGTACGCTGTTCAAATATTTATATGGATGTATCTTTTCGAATGTCGTGTGGTGCCTAAGAATAGGACTAACCCATCTCTCATCCCTTGGGTGTCGAAGGGCGAGCAGCAGCGTCCTTCGAGTGCATTAACAACTCAACTGCGATCGCCAGCCCGCCTTCCAATCGTGGCGATTATGACAAAACCCCCCAATGAGCACACAAAATACCCAGACAACCGGTCATTGTGGCGATCTTCGCGGAAAGCCTGTGTCTACTAGTGGACTTTATTCTGTCGAAATGATGATATTTTCCTAAAATGTGACAAAAAGGCTGGTAGGTACATACATGATTTTCACGGTCTGCAGCGCAGAGTGGCTATCCGGATCGCACGAGGATACCGAACAGAATCCTATGAGGCGGCAACTCTCCTGGCGCGTTTTCCGCCTTTCGACATCCTGGCGGAGATGGATGCGTGGGTCTACGATCAGACAAGCTCCCTCCGCCAGAGCGGCGAAGGTATGTGAAGGTGTATGTATTGTACTGGGTTTGCGGGTGCGTAGATTGGGGAATCTACGTGCCCACACCGAGCAACACAAGTGAAGACGGCAGCACGCATGTGGTCACGCACTGCCGTGGGACGCTTTGGGGGATCCTTTACAATCCCCCGGGGGGGTGACCGCTTTACAGTCACCCTTTCCGAGATGATCATATAGGCGTGGCACCAGTGGCGGCTCTAGTGTGATCATACGAGGACCTGGAGCCTCCTTTAGGTGCCGAAGTGCCGAATGACCGCTCCAGTGAATTAGCCGGTAGGAGTCGCTTTTCCCCGGGGCGAAGGAAGTTCATGAACAATTTCCACTAAGCACCAATAAATAAAGAAATAACAGGTACATACACGGTCAATAGTGCCTTGATATCTTCCGCCAGATAATGAAATTCTGTACATATTCAAAACGAATTAATTTGACGTTGCCAAGTCGAAATATTTGGGACAGATAATCTTTAACAATGAGTTACATATAACATTATAATACCTGCTATATCACAAATAGTAATAAGCTTCATAAATAATTACAATAATTGAAATATAAACTATGAAATGAGGGCACGGTTGGTACATACACAGTCGTTGCCTTTTTGCGCCTGCGATTATAGCTGTTCCGAGTCAGGGTGTTTTTACATGTGAGATTTGTCTGTCTCGATGTACTCGATTTTTTTCAATATCGCGTCTATAGTTATTACAATAACGATATTGAAAAAAATCGGGTACATCAATTTAAAGATAAATGTTGGTCCTGGTTGTCATTAGACTGCAGTCATTAAGCCAAGTCGAAAGCCTTAGGTGACTTGAACAACTCTGACACAAGCATGGCCACTTACCAAACAAAAGAGAAAGAAGATTAGAGATAATTATTGTTCATAACGTATAGTTATATACGTATATAATATATATAATAATAATATTAGACCTATAGATATTTTAAAGTCTCCAAAGTGTCATTGCTTATCCAATCCACGCTCAGCAGATACGCAAAGGCTGGTCGCGATTTGGCTGTTTGAACACTTACGCAAAGGCTGGTCGCGATTTGGCTGTTTGAACACTTGATTGGTTTGGTACCGTCTGTAAAGGCTATATTCAATATCGCAATATAGATTCAGACTTTGCCAACATAATACAATATTCATATCAACCTGTATAATATTATAATGTAACAGTCGCTGGTACCCATGAACCTACAATTGATGTTAATTTAGGTAATTACAAAATATCTACGTAAGCACACTTCCATGGATGGAGTGTTATTTGTAAACGTTTGATTGTATTTGGTACACGTTGAAAACATTACTGACTTGAAACGTAAAGTTGTTAAGTAATAGATTCATTTGTTATTGATTCTAGTAGTCTTAAGTTAACAAGCTACAAATTAGAATTAATAAATTTAGGCTTTAAGCGCTCTAGAGTGTTGACTTAATTTTACCCTAACATCGTAATTTTCTTAAGAGATCGTAATTTAATTTGGAATTATGAGAGGCTATTAACAAAAGGGGTTTTAAAGCGCGGATTTAAGTGGAAATGCCGAGAGTAGGATACATAGGACGAAATAAATAATAACAAATATGACCTTTTTATTGGTCTCCAGTGGAAATCCTAAATGAACTTCGTTCGCCTCGGGGAAGGGCGAATATGACAAATTAACTTTTTTAGCCGTTTTTAACCTTAACGTTACGAGCATAGTATTCGAACGATGTGGATATTTTCAAACGTATTCCTACTCTATCGTTTGTCTTGTGTCGTAGTTATCAGACTTGTCTTCGCGTGTGCATCGCAAATGCGATTAAAGAAACTCGTTAGGACAAGCAGCACCATGCAGCTGTACCTATGTATCTCTCTACCTTTATTATAATCCCTCCTATAACATCATAGTTCATACCACTCTATGTATAAGAGAATCACATCAGGTACTGAACATTTACAACCTGATAAGAACATGTGTTATTTTTAAAGTTACGCTAGATAGTAAGCGACTCTGGAGCGGTGCGGTTCCATGCAGCTTTGTAATGTACTGAAATAGATTAACGAAGTGACGTCACAAAACAAGCAGGTGATGGTGCGGATCTGCTCTCAGTATGACAAACTAAAATCAGGTAAGTGGCATATCTGAAGTTGCGGGAGCGCAGATTAGGGTATCATATCGAGCGACCACTGGGATTTGGGAAGACCGCGACGCGTGCTGCTGTGTCCGTAGTACGAGGATCTTTGACACTCCCCGCCGTAATGTGCCTGTGGGGTGGCCTCTTTACAGTCGCCTCCTATGGGATAGAGGCGGCTATCCTAGTCAGTATCACAGTCATCCGCTCTAAATGCAACCACGCGTTTAGTGGCACCAATGGGAGGCTCCAGTGTGATTGTTGTCGAATTCCTGGAGTCCCATTTGTTGCCGAAGATGACCACTCTGGTGGTTTTAGCCGGTAAGAGTACGGCATGCCCCACCGCCCTTCCCAGGGCGTAGGAATTACATAACTTATTGCACTCGGTAAAATAAATAAAAGAAGATAAGTGGCACATATTTTAAAGCTAGTACTCGCTCAGATTTAAATGAACGATTTCAATATATACCCGTCGGATATCTAACCACTTGAATATCTTTCTAAAATAACTTGCAACTTCCTAGCTTTTGTTATTCAGGTTAAGTCATATATTACGTATAATAAATCACTTTAAATTTTAAGTCTGTTCATTTTAGTTATTAAGTAACCGCTTCACCTTTAAATTACCTTTTAGCGCGACGTCGGTCGTCGCTTAGGTACTTAGGTATTAATAAATATATTTCAGTAATGTTCTTTATAATCATCATATCAGTCAGAAGATGTCCACTGCTGAACCAACGTCTCCCTTATAGATTACAACAATAGTGTCGTCTTTTTGGGGGATATTTACCCATCGCTCTGGCCTACGATGACATCGACGAAAAGAGATAGAGTGGTACTTTCATCCTTAATCCGGACACCGCACGGAAAATGTGATGTTAGTTTCAGTTATTAACTAACTCATCAAACAAGTATCAATATTTAATGAAGATTTGGTCTTTGTAGATAGAGTATTTGTGGATCCGAATGACATTTACACACACACCCAAACAAACAAAACACAAGCACGCATTCTGACTCCCACGCACGATTTCTTGACGATCAAAATAATTATTTACGAAAACGTGTTTGTCAACGATCGCTGCCGTTATAGACTGAAACAGTGTGTGTGTGAAAAGTATTGTTTTTACTAGAAATACCTTATAGTCATAAGTGATTGTTGAATTTATTCCGAACCTTTCGTAATAAGTTAACAGAATTACTTAACTTGGTTAACAGAACTAATTACTTTAATTGGATTTGATCCTCCAAAAATATTCCATTTGTATAATAAAATAAAATGGTAGATTCATTTAATCTTGCACTGAAGTGAAATGAAACAGAAACCACATTCAATATGACAAATACTCAGTAATATTTTAGATTACATTTTTAATACACAAATTTATTGCGTATTTTTCCTGTCATTAATTTCTGACCGCTTTTCCTCGTTTTTACTTTGATGGCCACTGGTGTAAGCGGCAGCAAATAATGATATTTGAGTGTCAGCCTAACTAGAACGTTAAAACCATTTTAATACGACGGAATCTCTTCAGAGCCAGTCTTTACCCACTAAGGATAATTAATTTAGTTATCCAGTATTAATTATATCTCGGTCATCAATCTTACGATATTAGACTTGATTTTTAAGCTTTTTAATCTAGCTTCTTTACTTTCATCAGCTTTACGGAGAGTGTCTGCGTGCTAACATAAAGACTTATTGAAATGATGAAAGAATTTTGATAGGACTTAGCCGACAATATTTATCACTTAGGTGGTAAGGCAGGGGGGGGGCGACCTTTTTACAGTCGCCTTCCCTCCGCTAGAGGGGGTGACCGCTTTACAGTCATCCCTTCCGAGATGTGCCTAAAGGCGTGGCACCAATGGGCGGCTCTAGTGTGATCTTACGAGGACCTGGAGCCCCCCCTTCGGTGCCGAAGATGACCGCTCCAGTGGTTTTAGCCGGTAGGAGTCCGGCATGCCCCTTCGCCCTTCCCCGGGGTGAAGGAAGTTCCATGTAGAATTTCCACTGGACATCAATAAAAAAAAAAAAAAAAAAAAAAAGGTGGTAAGGCAGGCACGGTCCTCATCGATCATCATCATCAGGTATAATATTTTCCAACTATTTTGAACTACTATTTGTGCACCGTTTGTAGAAATCTATGGCGATACCTTTTCTCAACAATGGTCCATAAGCTAATATGATGATGATGATTTTGGGACGGAATCACAGCGGGCGGGAAGAATTAATATTGCTACGTTCTGTAGGGCGTCTCAAGTCAAAGTCAAGTTTTTTATTTCCAATAAACCAAATATTGGCACTTATGAAACGTCAGAATCTAAGTTGCACGGTTCCAAATAGTCGATCTCATGGAGAAGAGCCGGCAAGAAACTCCATGGATACTCTTTTAAAATAGTTGAGATTATAATGCTGATTGATACAAAAATGATTGTACAACATGTACCTACCGAGAAAAATGTAGGTCAATGTCTAAAAATGGAACGTACCATAGTAATAATTTATTATCCGTGGCAATTAATGACTGACCAGTTCCAACAGACGGCACCCGTTCACGAGCATAACGCATGCATCGGCATTGCTTAGCTCAACCATGTTGAAGGGAACCGAACGACCCGATACACAACGCCACCATCAGCAAGACAGCAATTTTAGTGCGTATGACAGACCAATACAGCCAGGCAAAAGACACAATCAAAATAAGTACTAAACATATAACATGAATGCCTGCATAATGCTCACACATTTACAGTTTTTATAGAATATTATAATTTGATTTCACAAAAACAATATTAACAATAACAAATAGTCAATCAATGTTATAATATTAAATATAAGTAAATAATAACATTGAAAAAAAAAACATTTTTATATGAGTCAAGTCAAATGTCAGTTTATTAACTATAAGTAAATAACATAAATAAATGCAATTTTAAATGCGTCAAGTGAAATGTCAAGTTATTTTTACAATAATAATATAATTAATTCCAATTTGTAGACATTAAGCCTTTGATTGCAAGTTACAACACTTAATACCTAATACTGTGAAAACAATAATAAAAATATGACGTGTGACGAATACTGGAAGCCCAACCCCCAAGAGTATGGAACACTTACGACATAGACATTCAAGGAACGTACGTATGTTAGCCCTGAAGGTTGGTAAAGCATCACTTTGGTGTAGCAAATGTTCATGGCCGGCGGTGACACAAATACTCGTTTGCCCTCCTTTGTAATAAAAACGCACTTTCAATCTAACTGGGCGCTATATCAGTATTTGACACGGAGTGACTGCCATCTAATTCGTCTCTTAAGACTCGATGCCGGATCCCGGCTTTTGCGCACCAGGAACGAATGATAAACATATGACAGTCAGAAGCGACGAGGTACGCGGCAACTCCGCTGCCGTACCTTCGACGTGCCCTCTGAAGCATGGCAGTCTCGATATTTAAAATGGTCGACTTGATCTCAGCAAGTGGGGTTTAATACCACATATGATCGATCTACACTTTCATTTAGCCACGAGAGCTTACTCTTCATAGACGTGCTCAATGGACGCTGTTACATGGGTCAAACTGAATGTTTATAGAAGTGGCCAACATGAAAAATAGCCGAGGAAAAATGGTTGCCTAATTCTTTGGACGGACGGTTAATTTCGCAACAATTGCGCTAGAGGATAAAACGACTGCTGCGAGATGCCGTGGCTGCGTTCGAAAAAAATGTGGATGAGATCCCTAAAGAAGAGTGGGCTAACTGCTTCAGTCAATGGTTTCATCGCATGCAACGGTGCTTAGAAAGGAACTGTCGTTTTTTGTAAAAACTCAGTGTGATCCTTATACATATTGATCTGGGAGCATGCGGTACTCTTAATACCCACATCGCTCTCAAATAAGCTCTTTGAAGCATATCTTTAGGACAAACATGTTAGGTGTATATAGGAATAAGTGCATTGTGCCCCGAGTGAAATCAGGTCGGTGATATGCCTAGCTACCCACGGCCCAGCAGCTGATGTGAAACTTGCTAATATTTAAACTCACAGAGGAAACTATTGCGAGAGTTGTATGATACTATTCTACTATTTTTCAGTTTGTAGTACGGGCAGTTTGGACGCGTCACGCAGGGTATTTAAACATAAGTATAAGTTAAAGGAATATGAGTAGTTAAATTATTTTCAGTCTCTTTTCTGTTTAATTTACATTTTCGCAGTTTTATAGAATATTGTAGATTGTATTATAGAACTACGCAAAACACAAAACAACTAGTGTTTCTCCTTCGCCGTGGGTACTGTTTATAGGCATAAATCTCACATACCAAACACTCTGATCCGAAAAAATGACGATGATGACGTATTGAGCTGTAGCTCGTGTGAACAAAGTTGATATAAACATTAAATAGGGCTTCAGTTTTCATATACTCTGGGTTAATTATATGTATTAAATGTGTATATTTAATTATAAGCATTTAATTTTTTTTTAAAAGCTTGATATGTAGCCGTGTGTATCTGCCTACCTACTCTACCTATTTACGGGTGCGTTCCATTTTACTCATATGTTTTCTACGAATGTCATCAAGATATTCGGTGAATATGAATATTCAGTAATTGGCTGTAATTTGACGAATACGGTGTTGAATTCCATATTCGTATACGTTGCATCCTTGATAAAATTAAATCAGTTGCTCGTTTAAATTCATCTACATATGGACGTTTTGACAAATAATAAAAAATACAACCATAACAAAATATGTAAGAATTAAAAACATACCTACGAACATCCATGTTACGATCCAATTAATAATTTAAACCTCAAATACTATTTAAACAGTCTGGTAATGTAATTTTTGGTACAATTATGAGGTGTGTTCATTAGATTAAATGGCATGAATTAATAACGCACAAAATTCAGTTTGAATTAAATTAATGGGTTATGAAATTAAATTGTGGCATAAGAGTACATTGTATAAAATAGTTCTAAGCTAATTTACTCACGCTATTTCGATACCATCACTGATAATAGTGTTATATAATTACAAAATGGTATAATAATATGTAACAATATTTAATTATAAGGACTTTATGAATCATTATTTAAACAAATCCGTGTGGTGTCGGGACAAATCGTGTGGTGTCCGTCCACTCTATCTCCTCCCGTGGAGGTCGTAAAAGGCT
Organism: Diloba caeruleocephala; assembly: GCA_947459985.1. Taxonomy (NCBI): domain Eukaryota; kingdom Metazoa; phylum Arthropoda; class Insecta; order Lepidoptera; family Noctuidae; genus Diloba; species Diloba caeruleocephala. The sequence continues at coordinate 6,689,072 of OX381617.1, read as the reverse complement.
ACAAAGGGACTCTAAACCAGAGGGATGGGCAGCAGCGTCCCTTCTGTGGAACAGTAACCACACTGCACTTACCAACCCGCCTGCCCAGCGTGGTAAGTATAGGCAAATTCCCGCCAAAATTGTGACTTAATTGTGTTAATCTATGGGGGAGCTATTGTCTAGTAGTGAACCTAAACAGAATTTGCACTATTCAATAGACGCCGATTTATTACGCTATTATGATGACGTCAGTTCGTGGTTACCGTTGATGAGTAGCAAAATTCGATTTATGGCAAGCACTGTTTCATTACTAAAACCAATTTACAGGAATGGATGATTGAACTAGTCGGTCCAGTTCCAGGTTGCACCATTATTCCAAAACATTACCATAATTATAGTATTCGATATATCGAAGTTACAATATTAAATACTATGTCGTTTTCTAAATCTAACAAATACCTTTTGACAGCACTCAAAGCAAATAGTAAATAGCTGTCTAAATGATGCCGTTTTCACAGCTTTTAATTGGAGAATTTTTGGGCTTCTCGCATACATGTCAGGGAATTGCATGAAATGAATTGCTTAACCGGTCATTTTCTGGCAAAGCCAAAAGAGGCCTCCAGCCAAGAGAATAGTTACCTAATTAATTAATATAAGTGTGTGCAGGAAAGTCTACGAATTCTGTAGTATAATACACAAAATCCTGAAATACTTATTGCACGATTACAAAAGAGAGCGCAACATTAAATATATTTATGCATGACATTTAAAACCGTTGGCACGCTTCTTAATTTTTGACGTAATCTCCAAATCACTTAACGAAATTTGATACAATTTAACATTCAATACGTACAGCACAGAAATAGGAACAGTGAAATGTATGTTGCACAAAAATGGAGTACTGTGCAGTATCAAGATCGGTCGGTAAAAATGTTAGGAGATCGTCCATAAATCTAACAGTTATGTTTTATCACAGCTATTCGTGAACCAGTAAAGATTACGATAGAGAAAGGATATCCTGTCTTTTCAAAGGATGACATATTTTATGTTGACGATCCGGTTTTGTAGATAATATAGCGTGGGGCGTTGGGCTAAATCCTTGGATAGAGGTATCTATTGTATATACCTATGAATGTGTAGTAGCCTACATAGTGCCAGCTAAGAATAGCACCATCCCATCTCATCCCGTGGGTAGGTATCGTAATAAACGACGATGGGGTTAGCCATATGATGGGTAGCGATTATGTCTATCGAGTATGTTTAATACTCAATTGCGATCGCCAAACCGCCTGCCAAGCGAGGCGATTATGGTAAAACGCCCCCATGAGCATACAACACACCCAAACCGGTCTTTGTGGCGATCTTTGATGAAGGCGTGGTTGTGTCCAGCGGTGGACTTCATTCAACTGAAATGATAATACACAAGCGATTAGTAAAAAAAAAATATGGACGTTCGTATGTACCTACCTAAATTAATCATGTCTAATGGAACAACCGGAACTCTAATATTGCATTACTTACGGATGATTGACTGAAGCAGACCAAAGATTTTTACGACAGAATATTTCGTTGATATTCAAAGAATAAATTCGTTAATTAAAAACGAAAAGAAACAAAAGAAAGCCCGTATAAAAACCATTTTTATCTTCTGTTTATATTCAATTCTGATTTAATTACATTTGCGTAAAAAATGTTACAAGGTCCTTTTTTATATCTACCGCGAAATATGCACATCTTTTATATCTAAAGAATTTATACCCACAAATTCAGACCTTTCTAACTTGATACACACGATATATTTACGGGTCTTTAACAAACATAGCTAATAGCGTAGTCTCATACTCGTAACTATAAACGACTACCGAAGTCCTATACACTGCGCTTAAGTAACTGGAAATTAATGCACACACCAACTAACATTAGCACTTCCGTTAAACACGATGCATTTAGAATTTAAACACTAATGTTATAGAACATGCTAGTCATTTCCTAAGCTACACGAATCGTATAAATTCTTGTCGCCTCGAATTTGGGAAGTTGGCAGCGGCAGAAGTTAGTGCTTGTCGCGAATTAATTCACAGTGCAAATGCGGCCCTGATTTTAGATTTATTGTCGCTATTTTGGAAGCCGAACACTCACTAGGTAACGATCGAGTGGTCTGTAAATAGGGGCTGTGGATTTTGCTTTTGCCTCTACTGACAAATGGCTATACCAATCCGAACCGATTCGAATTCCGCCAAGTTTACTAAGGCTTAATCCCATTGATTAAAAGCTTACAGTTTAGGATTTTGGTAGACTTGAACTTCGTACCGATTAGACTATATTGGTGTGAGAGAGTGACCTTTTAATGTATCTGAATTAACTTCTGCTTTACTATATACAAGTGTGTACTACACGCGCTGATCAAAGAAAATATGGTGTAGTATGTACACGACGATCATCCATTTGTATTAGATTTATAAGATACAATATATGAATTACCTGATAAATGCTCCGGTACGGTAGATAAAATAAAATAACTTTTTAAAATCTGTAACGACGCCTGTCACCTGCAAAGTGTTCGAAACGTCAGGAAAAACAAAAATCTGTATACGCAATATAATCCGTTTAAAAGTGTTTTATTATAATGAGTAATAATCGCGATAAGTTAAAACAAAAGTGGAAATAGAGTGCTTTCGTAAGTACATCAGCTGCGAATGACTTCATATGTGACAAACTAGGAAAGTAGGTTACGAAGATGCTAAGTAGACAAGTTTACCAGTCTTTATTCCAATATGTAGTGCTATGTACTTTTTATTATACTTACTCCTTCTCCGAGACAGATTAACAAGTAGTAGCGCTTATTGAGCAGCGCTTGTCACAATATATCAAAGCTATAAAAAATAAAAGGTTTTCTCACGTGGTAACATTTTGATATTGTCATTACGTTTTTTGTGCATAGCGCTGTCACTTCCTTTTCTCACCAAATAATAAAAAACTTGTAATTATACATTAAATTAACGTGATAATCACACTCAACACGTATCTAAGTATTAATTTAATTATGATTAGTGTCGTATCTTATGATATTGGGATAATTATCATAAAATACCAAGTGTGTGTGCCCCGGAACCGGCAATGGCGGGAGCTTAGTTGTTTTGGGTTTGTTTACGGAAGACAGGTATGTTTTTAATTGATAATACACGATAAAAAAACAGTTTTAACTATCCAGGATAATATCCAGTAAAATCTGTTAAATATAGTCTTCTTCATGCGTTTATAGGTTATAACCAAAAAAGGTAAATAATTGGTTATTTCCGGTTACGGCGGTTAACAGAATTTAGTAAATTCAAATTTACGTTGGTACTATTGTTCCAAAACATAAGTACCTAAATTATCCGTCGCTTTTCCTTTCCTAACGTTTTTTCATTAAGCGGGAAAAAGTCGTGTTGATAACTTAAAAATTGTACTGTGAATATGGGAAAACGAAAGAATAAGGAAACTAATGAAGAATCCATCAAAAAGAAAATAAGGAAATTACAAAGAAAACTGAAAAGGACTCAAGTAGAAGTAGAATCGGAAAATGCTTCGCCATTACCGTCACCATCATCTTCACCACCACCTTTAGCAACGCCACCGTTGCTTTCTCCTGGCCCGCTGTTGCAAGAACCACCGCTCCCGGCTCCACCCGTTCTACCTATTCAAAGTGATCATGAACTTGACACAGGTCAGTAATTATATTTACCTTAATCCCATTTAATGGAGAAGCCCCATACAACTGTGTTATAGGACATTTAAGCGCTACCACAAGAGGGTAGACACTATGTCACTTAGTGTAGTATATAGCAAGCGCTATCACATGGCGGATAGACAACGCTAATATTATTAAATCCATTGAAATATTTATGATTCACTTTCGGCTATCAATAAGCAGATGGACATGTTTATATAGCTATGTTGGTATTTTCAGAGGTTGATCTACCTGAAGAATTCCTACAAGCTCTTGGGACAGAAGGAAATGAGAGCAAGGAGGTTGGTGAACCCATCAGGTCAGAACTAGCACTTAGATGGAAAAGGATCATGCACACAGGGCTTGGTAGAGAAGCAAAGGACGCAATTGTTACAAAATATCCTACTCCAACCAACTTTTCAAGTGCAGTAGGTCCAATAATGAATCCGGAGATATTGGCTTCACTCTCAGAACAGTCTGTGAAAAGTGTTTTATTTGGTGCAGATTGTGCCGACAAAATAAAAGCTGCCCAAGCTGTGCAAAGAGCAGGCTCCCAAATAAAACTGAAAGAGAAAATGACAAAAGAAGTAAATAAACCAGGGGTACCGCCAGCAAAGAAGCAGGTAAACTGGAAAGGCCCACCGCAGTATCATCAATATCAACAAGCTCGCGGTGGGCACCACCAGCAGCAACAACAGCAGCAGAATCACAGACAGTCTCGCTTCGATGTCCCTCGCCGGAGGGGCCAGAAGCCAGCTCCACCCAGAACCAGATACCACCAATAGATTCTCAGGTACATGCTGGCAGGGTTAAGCATTTTAAAAACAATTGGTCAGAAATGACAAATGATTCAGTTGTGCTAAAATGGGTAGAAGGTTATGAAATTCCTTTTAGGGGAGTTCCACCTGTTTACTCAACAAGACCACAATGTTGGCCTGAAAAAGAAAAACTCATGATTAAATTAGAAATCCAAAAACTTATTATTCTAGGTGCGGTCTCAGAATGTTCATATTGCCCAGATCAATTTACATCCCCAATTTTTTTAGTCCCTAAACCTAATGGATCATATAGATTTATATTGAACTTGAAAAAACTAAATAATTACATAGAAACCGAACATTTTAAGCTAGAAGATATTAGAACTGCTTGTAAACTTCTATCAAAAGGTTGCTATATGGCTTCCATCGACTTAAAAGAAGCTTATTTTTCCATCCCTATATGCAATAAATACAAAAAATATTTGAGGTTCACTTTTGATGATAAATTATTTGAATTTAATTCCCTGCCATATGGGCTATGTACAGCCCCCCTTGTGTTTACAAAACTTCTTAAATCCGTTAGCACTTACCTCAGAAATCAAAACATATTGATGACTTGTTATTTGGATGATAGTCTGTACTTTAATAGTTCTCTAACAAAATGCAAGGAAAATGTTGAATTAGCATGTAAACTTTTACAAAATTTAGGTTTTGTTATCAATTTTGAAAAGAGCATCTTTGTACCTAGTCAAACATGTCAATACTTAGGCTTTATATTAAATTCAACTAACCATTCCATATCAGTACCAAAACAAAAACAACATGCTATCCATGAAAAAATTGAAAGTTATCAAGGAAAACATTATTGTAAAATCAGAGACTTTTCTCGGTTATTAGGCACACTATGCTCAATTTGCCCAGCTATTCCATATGGCTGGGATATACTAAAATATTAGAGAGAGAAAAATATTTAGCTTTACTACAGTCCATTGATAACTATGATGCAGTGATGCCTCTCAATAGTGTTGTATATTCAGAATTAAAGTGGTGGAGTAAGAATTTAAATAAATCTAATCCAATGAAACAACATAATTTTAAGACAGAAGTACATACAGATGCATCCACCACAGGTTGGGGAGCTGTGTGTAACTCCAATAAGGCTTCAGGTTCATGGTCACACACAGAAAAGAAACATCATATAATTTTTTTAGAATTAAAGGCTGCATTTCTGGGCCTCCAATGTTTTGCTAAGGACTTGGTAGATAGTGAAGTTTTACTAAGGATAGATAACACCACTGCCGTAGCGTATATTAACAAAATGGGAGGTATTCAATTTCCTCACTTGAATGATATCACTAGAAATATATGGCAGTGGTGTGAAGATAGGAACATTTGGATTTATGCGTCGTACATCAATACAAAAGATAATTATGAGGCAGATAGGGAATCTAGAAAAATTAACATAGAATGGGAGCTATCCCATAAGGCTTATTTTAAAATAGTTAGTACATTTGGAAAGCCTGATATAGATTTATTTGCCTCCAGAATAAATAACAAATGTGAAAAGTTTGTATCCTGGAAATGTGACCCTGAAGCATTCAAAGTTGATGCATTTACACTTAACTGGAGTGATTGGTTTTTTTATGCATTTCCACCTTTTTCACTAATATTAAAATCCATACATAAGATTAAAACAGATAGAGCTACCGGTATTTTAGTTTTCCCTTATTGGCCATCTCAACCATGGTTTCCACTTTTAAAATCACTTGTGATCAATAAACTATTATTTTTGAACCTAATAAAAGTTTACTGTCTTCCCCTTTCAGAGAAAGTCACCCTCTCCACCATCAGCTTACCCTGGCTGCAGGGCTGTTATCAGGGAGGCATATGTAAGGCGAGGCACGCCAACCTCAGCCCTTACAATAATGATAAATTCACTCTCAAATAGCTCTATGAGACAATATGATTCTTCATTAAAGTCTTGGTGGCTTTTCTGTGAAAAATATGGCATTGATACATACCAAGCTTCTATTCCCTTCATACTAAAATTTCTAAGTGAATGCTTTGAGACTGGTGCCTCCTATGGTACGTTAAATACAACAAGGTCAGCCTTATCGCTAATTATTAGTTCAAAAATAGGAACCGATGACAGAATAAAACGGTTCCTGAGAGGAGTGTTCCGACTAAAACCGCCTACACCGAAATATGATTTTACTTGGGACCCTGGAATCGTATTGTCGTATTTAAAAAACTTTTATCCCAATGAAGATATAAGTTTAGAAAAACTGTCAAAAAAGGTGGTTACAATTCTTGCCCTAACCACAGGACACAGAGTCCAAACACTCTCTTTAATTACTGTAAGAAGCATAAAATTCGTGAATGACGGAGCTCAAATATATGTTCCTGATATTATAAAGACCTCAAAAAGAGGTACCAGTCAACCCTTGTTACACCTTAAGACATTCAGAAATACGCTTGCGATTTGCCCAGTCACCACCTTAAAGTCCTATATAAATAGAACTGAATCATTAAGAAGGAGGGCTGATAAACTAATACTAACATTTAAGAAACCACACCATAGTGCTTCAACACAGACTATTAGTCGCTGGATTAAGGCAATTTTAGAAGAATCTGGGATTGACGTTAACACCTTCACAGCACATAGCACCAGGCATGCCTCTACATCTGCCGCAAGAAGGTCTGGAATCAATATAGATAAAATACAAAAAACGGCTGGCTGGTCTCAAAATTCTGCCACCTTTGCTAGGTATTATAACAGACCAGTTACTCAAGATACTCAGTTTAGTGATGTCATATGTAATACAGTGAATAATTAATATAATACGATTGTAATTAATTCAATTGCATTTATAATAAACATTTTTATTTTTATTATTAATGAGTAGTTACTCACAACCCTGACTTTGAACATCTACTTGTTAATCTGTCTCGGAGAAGGAGTAAGTATAATTATATGGTTAAACGAACTTACCTGAAGTGAAGTTCTATCATAATTATACGAAGCTCCTTCTCCGAGACAGGACTCCCAACCCCAGCCCACTAGTCTTACCCTTAATATGGGGTTGTTCATAATAATCTTATCTTTAAACGTAATGACAATATCAAAATGTTACCACGTGAGAAAACCTTTTATTTTTTATAGCTTTGATATATTGTGACAAGCGCTGCTCAATAAGCGCTACTACTTGTTAATCTGTCTCGGAGAAGGAGCTTCGTATAATTATGATAGAACTTCACTTCAGGTAAGTTCGTTTAATCATATAATTATAGGTGTGTAATAGATATACCAATATATATGTATACATAGTTGGATGCGGACGGCATGTAACCGATCGTTGTGGAAATCTAAGGGGTTGGGTCATTGTTTAGCAGTTAACATTCTTTGGCTGTGTTAATGATAATGACGATATAAGAAGAACGTACCTATTGAAAGATGCGCTCAGAGACTCATTAACAATGATGCCCTGGTCGAGGCAGGGCTCCAGAGCCTCGAACATAAACGCAGAGTTGCGAGCTTATCAGTTTTTTTATCGGATACATTTCTGCAAGTGTGCATTGGAGTTGCACGATTGAAGACCCCAAAAACCATTCAATCATTGGACAACCAGACGAAAAGCATTGCGCCACCGTTGTACCTGTTCCACCAATATATATATATATCAGAAATCCAGCTCTGCAGCAATAAATTGTTGCAGTATATGCTGAGATAGGAGCTTTTTTGGTCTCGTACAGCACTTCTGTACAGTAGTAATATATATTTTATTTTGTTAATAATTTTATCTTTTATTTTGTTAATAATAGTTTTCATAGCGATTTTGTCCAAAATAAAAATAAAAAATTTCTTTCTTTCTTTCTATATATACGAAGCGTCTGGGGGTAAGTTGCCTATTACTTGCAAGTCTGTCCATCCCAAGGTTGTCTGGTAGAAATCGCAAATTGTTGTAAGTTCGCCTTTTGTATAAGTACGGTTTTTTCTGTTCCCGACCGTGATAACCTGGGAATCTTCAGGTCACGAGTGAACAGGTTTCTTCTAGATAAGCTTGCACCAACGTCGACCGCATCGTCGCTTAACATAAGGTGAGAGTAAATAGTGGCCAACGCACTTCTAGAAACTATAGTGATTGATGGTTCACAGTTGTACGTACCAATTCAGCAACCAGAGTTTATTTTATTTTAGACCCAGTGGGAATTCTTCTTGTACTTCCTCCGCCCCAGGGAAGGACGAAGGGGCATGCCCATACTAAATGTATATGGAAGCATATACGGTACCTACAACAAAAAAAACATTATTTTGTCTGTCGGTCTGTCTGTCTGTTCCCGCTAATCTCCGAAACGGCGGGACCGATTTATACGGGACTTTCACTGGCAGATAACTGATGTTATAAGGAATAACTAAGGCTGTTGTTATCATCTTATAAATTTGTAAACTTTGTGAAGAGAGAAATAAAAAAAACTTTATTATTTATTATATTAGAAAAGTAATTAGGGTTCCGCGCAAAAAAATCTAAACTTAGAAATCCAATATAAATACATACTCTATGTCAAGTGTCTATGCAGAAATACTCTCAATTATATATAAATAATCCAATTTCTTTTAATTCGCGGGTGAAACCGCGGGGTCCAGCTAGTATCTCATACCTATTCCTTAGAAATACCCGTAATTAGTACTATGTTCTAATACGCGCGATGAACAATTTTTAATGTACGTTTTCTATATCACATCATCTCTGAACTCCACACTTATACCAAAAGCAGTCATCAAAACGCCTTTATGGGCTTTTGACGTAGTTTAACCGCCCACAACACCCGAAGAAACAGGTCAAATGCCACCATTATTCTAAACGTAATGGCATAATACTGGTCGATTGTTAACTAAATCCTGCCCCTTTATAGGCCAGATCTCAGTTTTCAAACATTCAGAATTCCGACAGATCTACTCCGCATTTTATACCAACTGAGCTTTTGCGAACTCACTGGAGTCTCTCGTAATGTCTTGATGCTTTTAGACTCCATAAATTCCCTTGTGGCGTCGGAAAAAGCCTTGATTCTTACTTTTAATTAAGATTTTTTAGTGTTGTAAATTACTCTTCAGCTGCCTCACAGTCTTATCGGATAGAATTAATGATTCAAGTTTATCAAAGTAATTTTAAATCTTTTGTATAAGTTCATTGTGAATATTAGGAAGCGTTACATTTGCTCGAATTATAACTAAAATATTTCTACAGTCATCTCAAATCTCAATGAATTGATAGGTGTATAAACAAAAAAATCATATTAATATAAAAGGCTCAACTTGGGAGCGGAATATGTCAACCCGTGGAATACGATAGGGTTAATTAACTGATCGTTAAAGGAAGTACTTATTGCAACATTGAGCAATTTACTTGTCAATGTTTTTCGTTTCCGAACTATGCCATCAACTCTTAATGATGCTACGAAGCATTTTTCGACGACTCACCCTGTAGCTTTAAATATCCCTTAATACATTTTAAATAATACCGAACCAGCTGTCCCCAAAACAATAGCTTGTTATCCCCAGCAATGCCCTAAGCCGAGGTCCGTCGGGGCGCCCTTAGCGAAAGTTGCTTAGTTTTTAATATTAATTTTAAGCCTGGCTGGAGGCCTCTTTTGGCTTCGCCGGAAATGACCGGTTAAGCAACCACATTTCCCAGAAATGTACGCGAGAAGCCCAACAAAAAAAAAAGTTTTCGACGAGATTAATGAAAAATCTATATATGTAAGCGTTTTTAACAAAAGTTGATAAATACACTAATTCAAAACTTTATAAGCTTCTGTAGTAAGAACAAGTTTTTGGATACAAAACATAAACTTTGATCTAATATTTAAGATAATATAAAGGATGTAAATGACATTATAACGAAAACTGATATCATGGATTCAGTACATGATTCTGGAACCCCCAGCATTAAATTCTAACGCGTCGCGTCGATCTTTCCATGTTACATCAGATTTTTTTCCAGTTTATTGAACTGATTTCAGTGTAAATTTGTTATTTTCATCGATCCTAACGCTATTTTAAATAAAAACATAGTAAACTATTTATTTTCACATACAACTGCAATATAAATAAAACTAAATGCCTGTTGTTTCGCTACAGTTCACGGATGAGGTCATCGCTCGCAGAACCATAATAATATCATATCATAAAACAATAGTTACGTAGCGTTTTGATCGCTTTGTTTACGATACAATGCGTGCTCAAAAATTACAAAATCTGTAACCTATTATTTCCGTGATAAATAGCTTACCTATTTTTATTATAGGCCTTAGTATAACCTTCACAAAGTTTTTGGTTCGGTGTCACCTGTATACTAAATTCGTTGGCAATAACATTATCCATATGTCAAATTAATTACATTGTTTACGTCGAAACTAACTTAATTCTAGATAAAAAATATGTATGTAATATGATCCTCATATTTTATAACCTACATTGTTACGACCATACATATAAGTTATTGTAAAAACATTGTCGAAGCATTCAGAGGCTACTGTTTAAAACTTTTATTGTTACATATTTGTAGAATATTACGAAGTTTTGCTATTTATTGGATCAACTAATACAAACAAGAAGTTTCCTTATTACACTATTATACAAAACATTGTAAAACCACTACAAACCTACCGCTAACTTTAAGAGAAAAATTAAGCGGAATTACCCGCGCAGCATACTGCCGCTATACTAGTTTATCTTTACTGAACAATCAATCATTTATGGAAGCAAAATCACTTTTAGAGCATAACAGAAATCGCTGGTGGTTTAGCTAAGTTTCCTACCTAGAAAATATAGCGTGCGACACATTGAAAGGGAAGCATGCCATCAAGGAATTTTAGACTATGTCTAAACATATCAAGTGATTTTTAAAATTAAAAATGTTTGTATTAAAGGCGATAAAATGTAGTACACTGAACAATGGTTACACAGGATTTACGATAAATCATGCTAATATTTTATCGTTAAAATGTAAAGTGAAAATACTACCTTTGAAAATTCCGGTAATACCTACGTATTTACGTATTTTGTTACTTTGTACGGAAACTCGGATTTTTCTTCTTTTCGAGAAAAAAGAGACCGAAACCTTGAAGAATTGAAGTAATAACGAAAATGAGAAACAATAAGCTAATTTTGTAGTCATTCGAAAATTCATTAAGATTGATCTAATTACATCAGTACAGACAGACAGACAGACTTACTGTTACTGACTATGTAGTTATATTGACCTGATACAGCACTCGTACTAGCAAATGTTCAAAATGAATCTGGCAATTAAATAGTGTAGACTAATGGTTGAAGTAATGCACATCCAAGACATCTGCGCCATTAAATAACTTGATAGATAGGCCCTTAGAATCTACCTACTCCTCAAGACATAGGGTTCTGTGCATAGTGATAAGACACGTTAGGCATTCATATATACTACAAGGGGTGTAACGATAATATGTGTTAAAATTAGAAACTAGAGTTATAGTGGAACGTGCTTAAGTGGTGCGTCCCGTTCGCGGTAACTTTGAACGATGTTCTGTAAAATATTCTATGTTTACACGCCGCGCTATTCATATCTATGATTATCCCTTCACAAGCGTTTCGATATTACTATATAGAAGATGATCGCTATACTTAAAATTTATAAATTACACGTAGCTTTCGAAGTCAAAGTCATAAATTTTTATTTCAAATAAACCAATTACCTAGTTATGAAACGTCAGAATTTAAGTTACACGGTTCCAATTAGTTGATCCGATGGAGAAGAGCCAGCAAGAGATTCCATGGGTATATACTCTTTTTAAATAATTGAAATTATAAATTTGATTGATATAAATTATAGTTAAAACATAATGAAAAAAAGCTTCGACCACATACACACGATTATAAAGTCTTGAAGACAGATAGAGAAAGATGACACAGAGATATGTATAGCGAAATATTTGTAACAAGAATGCGTATACTAAAGGCATGTGGTACAAAATCGTATCGTACCGTAGAACATACAGAGCCCTCTCTATCCATGGTTTCAAAAGATGCACAACTGCGCATAAGTTTAAGGGCTTGCGCAATGATTATCAACGTCGAAACAAGGACATACAACTTGAGAACCTGCAATAGTATCTTGCCCCCAAAGGGGCCAAAAGTACAAGTGTATTAGAAGGACACTTGTTATTGAATTAGGTTCCTCTATACACCTATCATACATGACATGATATTTTCGAGACAGCTCCAATTATGCAAAGAATAACGAAACAGTTTTCACCTGCCCAATTACCCAGGGCACTAAAAATAATAAACTCCATTTACGCACTCAGCCGAGTTATCAAAATGTACCCACACAAATTAATCAAATTATAATTTCAAAAGCACACACAAACAAATAAGGGAGAAAATATTTGTCCGTACGAATTATTTCATCAAGTAAAGAGCGTTCTCATGTTGAGTACAATGTGAGATGACCTTGTTACGTGGGACCCGAATTAGCGGAATATTTGCTTTTACCAGACAAATAGCTGCTGGCTTTGGTAATAAAGGGGTGGATGATTGGCACACTTTTATATCTTTGCAGGTAAAGTAAGTAGAGATGTTTTAACAGATTTTTTCTTTTTTGTTGTTGACATTAAGGTGACTATAGTGATGTGGCACACTCCTTCGAGATCATTATTTTCTAGTAGGGTGATGTGTCAATCATAAAAACAGTGATTTTTATTACGACACGGTTGCTGCAGTGGCTGACACAGTCGGCTGCTGCGCTCCGGGTTGCGGGTTCGATTCCCGCTTGGAACAAGTATTTGTACGATCTGCAGGTAGTCGTTCCGGGTTTGGGTGTATTGTGTGTGGTATTTGTGACTGTAAACACACCCACGATCAGGAGAAATCCTGGAGTGAGACAACGTTTTCTTAAAACAGATGTTTTATTTTTATTTTGTAATTTATGAGGGCAAACGAGCATGCGAGTCACCTAATCGATCACCGCCGCCCATATACATCCGCAACTCTCAGCTCTAGTCAACTGATGACTGCAGGGAGGCTCCCACGCAAAGTGAGTTGGTGGCAACCAATTAGCCTATACAGGTGAGGTGCATCAACGCTCACTTTGCGTGTATACACACGTGCGTTACATAGGTGGGAATGAAAATGCTATAGGTATGTATAGTGTTGCGATCCGTCCCGATATATCAGGACTGTCACCGTTATCGAGAACTGTATCCCGACGTCCCGAAAAAACCTATATTTATTTGTTCCGATTAAAACTACATAACACTACACCACTAATAAAATTCGCCCGTAATAATCTGAAGTAGCCGGGCAGTAAATAAAACATTAAACATGAGATTAGGCTTTTTATTCTATATAACATCTTACACCTACCACCTCTCTTTGTGCTTAAGCGTAATTTCCTACTCATCATCATCATCATATCAGCCAAAGGATATCCAGTGCTAAAAAATATCCTCCCCCATAGACTTACACAATTGTGTCGGCATTTTGGGAGGATTTTGTCAGTACTCACCACGCTTGGCAGGCGGGTTGGTGAGCGTAGTATAGCTTATGTTTCATAGAAGGGACGCTGTTGTCCATCCCTCTGGTGATAGATGGAGTCCCTTAGTCGCCTTTTACGACATCCATGGGAGGAGATGAAGTGGTGCTATATTCTTATTCCGGACACCACACGGATTGTTAATTTCCGAGTAAATTTCAATGAGGCCTCCCGGGTCAAGAGAATCGTCTTGACGGAGTCGCTAGCCAAATATGGCAACCTTATACATGTATGATCTAAACTTCTGCTAGCCTGGAATTGAACCAGGCAGAAGCGAACCTTTCTTGCTACCTAAATATCTATGGATACCAAGACAGTTACACTTGAATGCCAATAATAGCATGGCGATAAAGGCAAAAGCTATTACCTCCCCATATAATTGGCTTGGGTGGATTTATATCCTTGCCATTTCTTGAATAAAACAAATATTAAAAATTTCATCAATATCACAAAAACCTTTTGTTTTTCTGCTGAATTATTGCGAATCCTATGCGACGGTTACAGACGTCTTTGTTATTTTAGCTGAAAAAGGATACTATAATTTAATTTGTGCTTCCAAAATAAAACAAAATCTTTTAAAAATCCTTTTGAAGTGTCCTCGAAAATATGTTAAAACAAAAGGACTGCCGTTAAAATACAAAGAGAAGAAAATACCGAATGTAATAATAATATTAGGGACGAACCTACTTGCCCAGTTTTAAAAGCTGTGAGTACACAGGACTGTCGCTCCGTTTTTTGTTATTTAGCGGGTTTATAAAGGACACCCACGTCAAGAACCCTTTTTATGCAACGTATCACATGAAAGGATGTATAGATTAAACTATACAACGGTTGGTGTGTCGGTGTAGTTTTTACACATATGCGGTAGAATCTCAATGCAGTCATTCTGATATTACCATATTTGTTAAGAGATCCTTGCAAAAAAAGGTTGAACGGTGTATCGTCACACAGTGGGGTGGATTTCGACTTTCATAGAGTGCATTTTTATACTAAATCGGCTTTTTATCGAGAGATGGATTCATTGACCATAATTACATTAAGTACGCTTCATTTGTGATATAATAATTGTATTATAGTATCATTTTTTTAACGTAAATTGAAAGAGCGATGAGGATTTATCGTGAAAACATCAACTATCTCCGGAACCGAATTAAAAACCGTCCATCTACGCAGTGGTTATTTATTTGAAGAAAAAATTACCGCTTTAGTACTTCACATTTTGGCCAGGACTGGGTATTTTAAAATTGATGAATTTGGATGATAAGAGCGATTTAACTAGAAAAAGTGATTGATAATGCTTAGTGATTAAAAATGCGATAATAATAGACAACTACATATACTACTATACACATACAATACACAGAACACGCACATATTTAAATAATTCTCTTTATTTATTTTTTTACCTTGCATAACATACTAGTAACTTCCTCTGTGCACCGCCGTAATGTCCGTACGTCATACGGGTCACCCATCGAAAACCAGCGCTGCAAGACCGCCGTGCTGTTTTGTAGCATATAGCTGAATGGGGGACCTTTGTTGGCACAGTAAAAATTATTTGTAACCAATGTACCTATGTGATTATTTTAATTTTTATTTGAACTTTATATGTAATAGGTATAACTATCATAAGTATTGTTGTTGCTGTCCAATAAAAAAACATTCTTTCTTTCTTTCTTTCTATATTCATGTATATTTCAATGTATTTAATTTGTGAATTAGTATACCGTGTGACAGTTAATATTTCTTTATTCATACACCTTACAGTTTTTTAGTTTAATTACATTTTTCTCCTTTTTAGAGTAGTCCAATGATAGTATATATTAAAACAAATTAGATATGTTACATGCGTCCCAAAAATAAGAACCGAACCTCCCCCAATTAGCTAGCACATACATAAACAACAAGAGTAAAAGAGATAGCTATCTAGGCGAACCGATTGCGAGGTGCTACAATTGGGGTAGTTTTGGTTCTCACATTTGCACCCATGTAACATATCTACTTCTTTTTAATATATAATATCATTGGCTGGCAATAAAAGTATTAAAATAAATTGATAAATATTTACGACGGTATGTCATGGATGTTGTGGTCATCCATTGAAAAACAAACATTACACAACGATGTCACGTCCGTTTATTTACTTGTAAATCACCGCTTTTGGTTCTTTGCACGCTATCCATTTAAAAGCACTCATCCATCAATGTAATGTGATACCGCTTATAAATAAGCCGCAAACGCTCGGGACAGAATAAATCCGACCTCATACCGTTGGGAACCAAAATCTTTCAATATTGATATATTGAAATAAGCTTTTTTTCCCGGGCTCGGTTCATCGCACGGTCTGCACGATTCGATAGTCTTTAAGCGAATGAAAAAAGTCGTTATAGGTAATATGCTACCAAGGATTCTTTATACTTGCTTTTCTTTATTTTTTAATGTTGTCCTGCACTAGGATTTCTCCTGTGTCATGGGTGCCTTTACAGACACAAATTTCACACACAACACATCCAGACCCGGAACAACTACTTGCAGATCATAGAAATATTTATTCCGTGCGGTAATTTATACCCGCGACCCGGAACGCAGCAGCCGACTGTATCAGCCACTGCACCAACAGTGCCGTTAGGTCTTGTCGGTCTTGAAAAGCCTCAGAGTGCTCGGAAATTTAAATGACGGCTCTCTGTGTAACTTTTGTAAATATGCTGGGAATCATTAAAAGACCGACCGGCATAAAGCCAATTTTTGAAATGAAAACTGCTTTTAGCTCGGTACGCCTATGTTTAGATGAGATAAAATTTCTGGACTCGCGACACCGTTACGAGACGCTTGAAGTGAAAACTTCTTTTAGCGCGGTACGCATATTTTTATTTCTTAAACCGTTTTTTTTTCAGCCCTACTTCCTCAACGCACTGCTAATCTAGATATCAGTTGAAAATTGCAGTGTTATGAATACTTTTTGTAACAAACCTACTTGTTGCGCCGTTTCTTTTCGGATTAATCGCTCGAAAGCGGATTGGCAGGATTGGCACATAATTATATATGTTAACTTATGTAGATTATCATAATAACCATTTTTAGGATATTTCTACATATTCAAGATATAGAATATTATTCTAATAGAATAATATTAATAGTTATGTAGGAAGATTCCTTAAAATAAACACGGGCAAGACGAACGTCATGTCAAATGCCCATGTGCCCAGCCCAATATCCGTTGGGAGCTTTATTCTCGAAGTTGTTGACGAGTGTGTCTACCTGGGACAAACTGTCCAGTTAGGTAGGTCCAACATCGAGAAACAGGTCAATCGTCAAATCCGACTAGGCTGGGCAGCATTCGGAAAACTTCGCAACGTATTTTCTTCAACAATACCGCAATGCCTCAAGACGAAAGACTTTAACCAGTGTGTTACCAGTGATGACATATGGGTCAGAGACGTGGTCACTCATTATGTGCCTCATAAGAAAGCTCAAAGTTACTCAGTGAGCTATGGCGAGAGCTATGCTTTTAGTATTTCTCAACGAGATCGAATCCAAAATGAGGGGATCGGTAGAAGAACTAAAGTTGCCGACATAGCTGAAAGGATTAGTAAACTGAAGTGGCAATGGGCGGGGCACATTGTTCGTAGATCTGATGGCCGTTGGGGCACAAAGGTTCTCGAATGGACACCGCGCACCGAAAAACGCAGCGTGGGAAGACCTCCAACGAGGTGAACAGACGACCTGGTGAAGGTCGCTGGGAGTCGTTGGATGAGAGCGGCATGTGACCGCTCGTTGTGGAAATCTAAGGGGGAGGCCTTTGTTCAGCAGTGGACGTCCTGTGGCTGATATGATGAATGATAAAGTTATTATTTTCGCTTCGGTCTTTGCATGTTATCCACGAACAACACGACACGTTAACAAAGTTTCACTTAAGCGATCAAATCTCAACTGATGTTATAAAACCGCCATTTTTTCCGTATGGCCCGGATTGTGCATGTCGCGGTGGCGCGGTTACGCCCCCGTATCACTTCTCCTTATTTCCTATTTCTGTGGTTGCAACATAACAAGCCTTATAACTTTGCGAGTTTTCATTATATTTCTTTGTTTTTTATTACACATACACTTAATGTTTGGGATTGTCATGGCTTTTGTATATACTAAAAATAATATTGTAAAGACCAAGGCCAGGCTTCCTGTGTGATCAGAGTTTATGGAACATCATATCGTTTTGATTAGTTGAATAGAATCTACATTAATTACATCATAATTAAAGTTTTATTTTGAAATACGATCTTTTTGTTTATATTATCCATAGAAAAGCGTATTCTTCATTATATGTTAATGCGGTCCGGTCGGAGCTGATCTCATTTGAATACAGTGAAAATTAATAGATTGCTGTGGATATGTTGTGTTTAATTTTTAAATACGTCAAATAGATATAACATATTTATTGAGAAAAAAGGAATGACCAACTTACATTATTTTATATTGTGAATATTAATTCTCATCAGCTATCCAATTATATTCGCAACGGCTGAATGGTGATTGGCAGAATGGAACCACGTTGTTAGGGAAAATAAGTGGAATGTTTGTATAACTCGTAAAAAAATACAAAAGTACTTATTATAGTAATCAATACCTTTTCCGTATAATATCGTGCAATATAGTAACATAAAAGGTTGTTCGGAAGAGATCGCTGTGTGTGATAAGACCGCCCACAGTGCATTGGCTATAATTTTGATCTATTGTTCTTGTTACATGGTGTACAATAAAGTGTATAGAAACATATATAAAATAGAGAGAAAAATATAAAGTATCCTTGTGACTTTTTTAAATCGAGAAAACCCTTTTTGTTCTGAGTTACAACTTGATTAATACAGCACTTGATACATTTAATAATGTTTTCGGTTGGTTGACTTGTTATTAAGAACGTTCTGTATAAACTCACGTATATAACTCTGATATTTCTTTTGTTATAAAAGAGCACATTGTATGAAAAAACGAGACAGCCTCAGCTTTATAAATTCTAGTTTTATAAAGGGGGATCATATATCACCCAGTTGCATACTAATAGATTTTGAAATGAAAACTCGTTTTAGAGTGACTAAAACACTTATCTTTTGTGGTTCTCCACTAGCCCAGCGCAGGCCAGGCAAGTTTTCTAACGCGGGAATTAATTTGCTTACGTAGTAAGTTAGAAAATATTCTTATTTTTTTATTAAGATTATTTAATAGGAAATTATTCTGCGGGGGACAAAATCTCAAACGGCGTATTAAATGAAATTATAGTGGTCATATAAATAATGACCAGGCGACTGGGTTTACATACTACCCTTATAATAAAAGGTTGTTATCCTAAAGAAAAAACACTCTCACAGTTGGTTATAGTCCAGCTAGGGTGGCTCTTGGGCCACCCCAATGCCGCGGACATATATACATACCGAGTATTTTGACGCGAGCCAAAAGTTATAACAATGCTACTCAAACAAAAATCTCAGTGTCAGATGTAAATTAACGGATGCTTACGACAGTATTACCTTGTTTCTATTGTCCTATTTTTCATAGACTTGGCATTAGTCACCAACTGTTCTCGCTACGCAAGCGTACTTTGGAACGTATTCCCATTTTTTACGCTTTCATCCTTATCTATACAAATAAATAAAATTGAAGTGTCTGTTTGTAATGTCAAAATGACAGCTTTTTATTAAATGCATATGAAAGTATGTACGTTACATATAACAAAAAATCAATTTTTAAATTTTTTGTCTGTCTGTCTGTCTGTCCGTCTGTCTGTCTGTCTGTTTCTTCCGGGTAACCTCCGAAACGGCTGGACCGATTTTGACGGGACCTTCACTGGCAGATAGCTGATGTTATAAGGAATAACTCAGGCTACTTTTATTTTGGAAAATTTATTAGGGTTCCGCGTAAAAAAAACCCTTGAAATCCAATATATATTCTATGTCAAGTGTCTATGTCGAGGTACTCTAATTTTTTTTAATTAAATGCTGGTGAAACGCTAGTCCCAGCTAGTTCATCTATAAATACCTACTACCAACTTGCTGTGCAAACAAGTGTATTCTGTAAAACAATCTTCGTCTACGTTTTGTGTACACAATTGATTAAAAAGAAATGGCGCAATTTATTCCATGTTAATTAATTTTGATTGATTTTTGTTTATAATTTAAAACTCCAACCGCAAGGTCTTGTTTAAAGTTTAATTTAAAGCAATTGACATGGTATACCCATCAAAATATATTTTAATTACTACTTACAAGCTGGCTGTAGTTAATTTACAATGTTGATTCAAATTTAGACGACACGGTGTTGGTGCAGAGGTTGATACAGCCAACTGCTGCGCTCCGGGTCGCGGGTTCGAATCCCGCACGGAACAAATATTTGTATGATCTGCAGGTAGTTGTTCCGGGTCTGGGTGTATTGTGTATGAAATGTATGTCTGTAAACGCACCCACGACACGGGAGAAATCCTAGTGTGGGGCAACGTTTTTTAAAGAAAAAGAAAAAGAAAGAAATTATAGACCACAAAATCACTGGATCTGTGCAATCTCGTCAGATAATAACACACTGTTCTAGAATAGAAAACAGAAAAAAAAAACAGTACAGCAATATAGTATCATGACGCTAATTCTCCGTTTGGACGTGACAACACCCTAAATGATGACGAAAACAAGATGGCCATATTTGTAGTCAGAAAGTACAATAACACACTAATTAATTACTGTCTCTATGCAGCGAGAGTCCTTAGTCACAACCGATGAACAGTGTTCCTTTTCACTTGTACTTTAGTGACAAGTCGCCCGTCGCCGTTTACACTGCAACCACTAAATCATGCTCAGATGTTATCCATTAACTGTGTCGACGTTACAAAGTTTATAAACGCTCTTGACCACGATGTAATATTGCTTTCACGAAGTTGTTGCTGCAATATATCTGTGCTGTGTTGGTTGGTTGAAGATTTTGAAGTTTACGTTCAATAGCTTTGGGTGCAGTACTGATTTTGCCATTGAATTTTAACTAAGCACTTTTCATGGGTATCCCGTGGAATAATTTGGAAAGATAAACTGGATAATGGACATGGCAGAATAATTTATAAATTGATATATTACTAGTTGTTAAGCTTCATCATCATATCAGCCAAAAGGCAGACTCCCCGATCTGCCGCCCGCTGGCTACTGTTAGGGCGGCATCCAGCGGGCATTATGCCGCCTGCGGCGAATCGGGTCAGCCAGGGCGTTTGCCTCCCTGACCCGCTCCGCTGCGTCCTTCCGCGAGATGACCACCTCACAGAAAGATGCGACTGCCTCCCAAGCCCCCTCACTGCCAACCATGGCTTTTACCAAAGCCGGCAGCGAGAGGTCTCCCCCAGTTACTGCCATGAGGCTATGGTGTGTCCTCACTGCAGCCGCATTGATGGCATACGGGAGTCCCCGCCCGCCTCGCCACTGTGTGCAGGTATTTGCCGAAGCAGCCATGATGCAGCATGCCCTGACAACACCTGCACAAGACGGAAGGACAACGTCCCATGCCGCGTCTGCAACCACTCGTCCAGGATTGGCTGGATAGCCCCCACGATCCTAAGACTAGCACTAGGCGTCTCCAGCCACATCTTCCATTGGCTCATGATGGCACTATGAGCCTCCTTGCCCCAACTTCTCACAGCTTCAGGTGGAGGGCGACTGCCACTTTCGGCTCAAACATCCGCTATCCTCCAGTATACTGTAGCCAGCACCAGTGCCTCCAGGTCCCATGGGGGAGACCCCGCGAGCGCGCATATGAGGCTGAGCAGCCACCGTGCGGTATCCGCGTATGACCCTGACTGCCATGACTCTGAGGCCTCCGCAGCAAAGTCTTGTTCTGGGCAGTCAAGGTTTCCGCCCACACCGGAGCGCCGTAAAGCGCCATCTAGTGGACCACCCCCGTGTAAAGCCGTCGGCAACCCGAGCTGGGTCCACCCAAGTTCGGCAGTAGCCGGCTCAATTCAATTAAAATATATAAAATTAAATGGCAAAGGCACTTATGAAACATCAGAATTTAAAATGCATGGTTCCAATTGGTTGATCCTATGGAGAAGAGCCGGCAAGAACCTCCATTATACTTTTTTTAAATAATTGAGATTACAATGTTGATTGATACAAATGATTGTAAAATTGTAAAACATAACGAGAATAATCTCATCCCGCGGATGTCGTAAAAGGTGACTAAGGGATATTGAAACCCGGTGCATACCATAAAGCACTTTGGGCTACCCGCAGGTGGCGAGTAAATCATCAACACTAACATACCCAAGGAGGGATGTGTCATGCAGGCGACCGACTGTAAAACCCGTTTGCCGATACATTGCTATTATTGCCTAACATAATATTGCGCCGACTCCAAGTAACTTGGGAATTTTTTTTTATTGATCCGTTCGAAGTACATAATGTACTTCCTCCGCCCCGGGAAAGGGCGGATAGGTATGGCGGGCTCCTACCGGCAAAATAAACCTCCGGAGTGGTCATCTTTCGGCACCGAAGGGAGGCTTCAGGAACTCGAATAATCTTCATCTAGAGCCACCCATTAGTGCCACGCCTTTAGGCACAACTCGGAGGGAATGACTGTAAAGCGGTTACCCGCTCTAGCGGAGAGAAGGTGACTGTAAAAAGGCCACCTCCCTAGGCACTTCTCGGGGGGATTGTAAAGAATTCCCCCGAAGCCTCGCTATGCGCTGTGCTGCACTAACAGCGGTACGTGACCACGTGCACACCGCTGTCTTCCCGGGGGTCGCTCGGTATGAGCACGCAGATTTCCCAATAAATGCGCTCGCGACACCCAAGGCCAAGTAACTTGGGACCTGGGAAGGGAGAAGAATAATAGTATTAAGATTTTAAGCATTTATATCCCAGCTAAGCATAATATGGTGTATGTCAACCACCACCCAGGACCATCCGATCCTTAAGATCACCCAAAAACATCATTCACATCAAAAAAAAAAAATTTACACCTATTATGAATGCCATACGTTTCCCTATAAAAATACCTAGTAGTTTTATTTTTGTCTATTGGTAAATCAGTTATACTAAAACTTTTTCTTTGAGAGTGATTCCATTTCGTAACTCCATTAGCTATGAATATTTTTCGCCACATTCAGAAAATAGCTAAATTATTTCTGTTCTATTTTCACACGTATTTGATCACTGTCTATCAGACCCTTTTGAAGTATGAATTGACGAATAGCTTTCCAGACTTGGTTCAGATTAAAGGAAATACCATTTCCCAAACTCAAGGTTTCAATAGTTTGCCACAAACAGTGAAAAATTGCTTAGCATTGCTTATTTAAATGTACTGTATTGGTATTTCTCTTTTTCATTAGTACTCACGATTAATCAGCTTCTTTAACGCAGTCAGATTTGAAAGTATAGCTGATAAAAACTTTTTACTTAATGGGCACCATTTTTCTCTCACTATTTGACTGGAATTTTATTTGAAAACGGTCGCCAGTGAATAGAGTCTCCTCAAAGAGCTTATTACTATAAAAAGTGCAGATAGCCGTCGACTTTGCGTTGGGAGCATTTTGTCTGTCATTTGAAGTTTTTGTCGTGTGGCAATTTGTCCTGTACATCCGTCATCCGTTATGTTAAGAGGATTTTTCCTCTATATTAGGAGTGCTTTGATATATTTGTCACACAAAATATTTTAAGGAACCACACCGACCATCTTTTGTTGACACGAAAACATTAGTCAGACCATCGCAGTTCTAAAGAATACCACTCTCATAGTAAATGTTATCATACAAGTTTTGGAACGAAGTTCTTTTACGCGGCTTACAGTAGGGTGAACTGACACAAATCGTCACATAAGGAAAAAGCGTTATGCCCGTACAGGTGACCTTTCCCTCTCTTTCTATCATATAAGGTAGGCGACTTTTCCCTCTCTTTCCCTTTCTCTCTCCATCTCCTATGATATACGATAGGCGACCTTTCACTCTATTTCTCTTGTCTCTTTTTATTATATACGATTGTATATGTGTCTACGTGCGATCATCGAGATACGAACAGCAAGCATTGCGCGCGGACAGTTATATAACCTTAATTCTAAACACGTGTTTTTTTTATATATTATTCACACGGGATTTATATTGTGTCCTCGCTTCGCTTCGCTCCACCGACCGCACAATTTTTTTATACAATACAGCGATGTTACGATTAACTCATTCGCCTTGCTAGAAGAGTTTAGCTGCCCATAACAATTGTAATGCTACCCAGGACAAGTACTGCGTGGCACCACACTGCGCTCATCACTTCGAGACATTAATTTTATAGTAATACTTCCTTTTATTCATTGTGTGTACAGTTTAGTGTTTGTATGTAAATGTATGATTTACAATACAATTATCGAGGACCTGGAGCCCCCTACGGTGCTGAAGATGACTGTTCTGGTGGTTTTAGCCGGTAGGAGTGCAGACGCCCCTCCACCCTTCCCAGGGGTAATTGCACAGGGTCAATAAATAAAAAGAACCACTAGCCGTCTATGCCAGGCTACTGAAGACTGGTGTCAACACATTGCATTTAACCATGTCACCGCGTATTTAGCAAATGTTTATTCCTTTGCCGATAATGTACGGGTGGTGCCGGCTCAGAATGCCACCACCCCATCTCCTCCCGTGGGTGTCGTAAAAGTCGACTAAGGGATTGGCCGGAGGATGGGCAGCAGCGTCCTTCGAGTACATTAACAACTGAACTGCGATCGCCAACCCGCCTGCCAAGCATAGCAATTATGGCAAAACCTCCCAATGAGCCCACATCACATCCATATCGGTCGTTGTGGTGATCTTTGGGGGAGGCCTGTGTCCAGCAGTGGACTTCATTCGGCCGTTAGATTAGATTAGATAGATTAGAATGTACGGGCCCGAATGCAAGCACCGCGATTTTTTTTATCTTAGTTTTCGAATATTTTACACATTTTAGACAAAGATATAGGATGAGTGGCATGGCACCCTTACTTTAGCCCTTAACTTTATAAATCAGTGAATAATAAATGTACTATACCATCAAATAGCTTTTTAAAACTGTTTCCTTTAACTTTGGCATTTACTAAATAACTGCGTTGTAATGGAATTCATAACTTTACAGTGGTTAACACCTTTAATGTTGAATGTTAAGCAATTACCTTTAATGTTAGAATGTTAAGCAATTTAATTATTTTATTCAAAGGTTGACTGGTAGAGAATGCCTCATGGCATTAAGTCCGCCTTATGTATACTCAATGTACATAAAAGTTTAAATAAATAAATATTTTCTTTTCGTTTATAAAATCTAAGAAAACTTGATATACAAAATCAGCTAGCTTACTGATTAGTAAACTTCGACACGTTTTTTTTTTATAATTCGAGATAATAATTTCTTTAGCAATCTAAGCGAGACTCCGTAGTTCTCTTTTCAATTTAAATTAGGAGAACAAAAGATGTTTGCTTATGTAGTGCTTTTTCTCTGTTTGTTCATTGCTTTAATATGTTCTTCAAGCATTGTTATGCTCTCCTAGGCAAAGGAAACTGATCAGTTACGCTTGATTAGGCATTTTGTTGGAATCCAATCACGTTTAATACTGTTGTCAGCGAAAGATGTTTCTGCCTAACATATCTTGAAGGTAACCAAGTTACCGTGTGGGTCCCGGTAATGAATATTGTAATTCACTCGTATATTCGCTCGTAATATCGCGGGTTATATGTTTGCTGTATATTTATGCCTCTTTAACTGTATTTGCGGGTTTTCATTCCGCTACAAGAAAATAAAAATGTCGCCGAAATGGCGAATTTTTTATACATAAGGTATGTATAAAAAATTACGACGAAGAAAGTAGCAATTCCTTCAGTTTTCTTCGTAACTTCTCTTTACTAACAAATCTTCTTACTTAATATAACTGATGACGGATGTACAGAACCAATTGCCGCACGACAAAATCTTCAAATGACAGACATAATGCTCCCGACGCAAAGTCGGCTATCTGCACTTTTTATAGTAATAAGCTCTTTGACGTGATACTATTCACTGGCGACCATTTTCAAAGAATTTTCCAGTCAAATAGTGAGAGAAAAATGGTACCTATTAAGTAAAAAGTCAGCTATACTTTTAAATGTGATTGCGTTCAAGAAGCTGATTAATCTTGAGTACTAAGAAATTTCTTTAATCTGAACCAAGTCTAAAAAGCTGTTCGAAAATTGAACAGAAATTGATTTACTGAATACAGTAAAAAACATTCACAGCTAACGGAGTTACGTTATGGCAGCACTCGCAGCAAAACAGTTTTATTATAAATGAATAACCAATAAACGAAAGATGTTTTTAGCGACGTAAATTGTTATTGGGTAATTTTACGACTAGTGGTTGACATAAACCATATGCTTAGCTATACCGTGTGGTGTCCGAATTAAGAATATAGCACCACTCCTTCTCGTCCCGTGGAGGTCGTAAAAGACGACTAAGGAACTCTATTTCATAGGGATGGGCAGCAGCGTCTCTTATGTAGAACAGTAGCCATACTTCGCTCACCAACCCGGCTGCCAAGCGTGGTGAGTACTGGCAAACGCCCTCCAATTTATGACACAATTGTGTAAATGTATAGGGAGGCCTTTGTACAACAGCGGGCATCCTTTGGCTGACATGTTGATGATAATATTCTCAGCTGGCATATAGATGCTTAAAACCTTACTACCTTCCCTGGTCCCAAATTACTTGGGGTTGGCGCAATATTATGTTAGTCATAATTGCAAAGATTTTGGCAAAAGGTTTTACAGTCGGCCGCTTGCCTGACACCAACTCTACTTGGGTATGCTAATGTTGGTGGTTTGCTCACCACCTGCGGGTTACCTAAATTGCTTAATGGTATACACCGGGGTTCAAACTCCCTTAGCCGCATTTTACACTCACGAGATGACATTATTCTCGCTATGTTTCACAATTATTTGTATTGTATATCACGATTGGTGCAGTGGCTGATACAGTCGACTGCTGCGCTCCGGGTCGTGGGTTCGATTCCCGCACGGAACAAATATTTGTATGATCTGCAGGTAGTTGTTCCGGGTCTGGGTGTATTGTATGGGGAATTCATGTCTGTAAACGCACCCACGACACAGGAGAAATCCTAGTGTGGGGCAAAGTTTTTCTAAAAAAAAAAATATCAATCAACAATGTAATCTCGAATGTGGAATAGAAAAAGAATCCTTTGATTTGAATTATAAAAAAAATGCAATGATCATTCATGTTAATTAACGCCCAGCGAAGCGATCTGGAGTAAAAGGTTTAACCTACTGTGACAGTGTTCATTTTTTGGATATCAACGTTTTATTCTATGGGTAGTATGTAAAACCCAGTCGCTTAGTCATTTAATATGTATTTATATTATTAAATATATAATTTTATTAAATACGCGGTTTTATTTTTATGTCCCCCGCTAAATATATTTCCATTAATTAGTCTAAGTCTATGTCTAACTTACCGTGTAAGCAGGGAAATTAATTCTCACGTTAGACAACTTATCTGGCCTGCGCTGGAAGTGGAGAAACCACTAAAGGTAAGTATTTGGTCACTTTAAAAAGTTTTTCATTTCAAATTCAGTTATTGGATGAATGGTACACCACCCTAAAGGGGCTTAACTAATTAAAGAATATTATACTCAAAAAATATTAGGATTTAATAGAGAAAATTAAATGTTTTGTTATTTCCACCCCTATTTTGACGTAGACAGATTTTTCTGCGAAAGTTTTCGTACCTAAAACAAAGCTTTTTTATTATTCATAATCCTTAACAAATTACTTTCATAAACAAGTTATGATCACAAAAACAACCTAAGATTTATTATCATTTTAGCCGAGCATTTTATGAATCCGAAAACTCTTTAGAACACGTAAGTGCTTTAAGTAGTATCACTAGCCACTCCGCATGGTGCCGGGATTAAGAATATAACATCACGCCATTTCTTCCCATTGATATTGTAAGTGACTCTAAACCAGAAGGATGGGCAGCAGCATCTCTTCTGTGGAACAGCAGCCATTCTGTACTCATCAACCCGCCTGTCAAGCGTGGTGAGTACTAGCAAATTGCCCTTAAATACACACAATTGTGGAAATCTATTACTTTCGGCGTTTCTTCTCAGAGGTTGTCGTGTAGCGAAATGCCCTCCGGTTTTTCAATATGACGGGTAACAGTGTCACATGGTAAATATCCCGTTTTCAGTGCCAATAATAGTGTCAGTGACCATGTCGGTTTAAAAACTTAAAGGGTGAGATTCAAAAACGAGTCTAAGCGTGAACTTACGCTTCCATTTGTCGAAATTAGGGGCGTAAGTAGTGCAATTAGACTGTTTCTGAATCTCACCCATAGTGTCTGCTATGACCTAATTACTGAATGAACGATTCTATTCTGTTCTGTGTGGAAATATTTGTTTAGCAGTGAACGCTTTTTGGTTGATATGATGAAGTACTATCAGATTTTAGTGCAAAAAGATCGTAGTTATTTGTAAAAAAAAAAAACACTGGGCTCACATATGATCAGTTCAAAAAAACTGACTGGTATGGATTTCGGTTTTGATAAATGAGAAATTTATACACTCTGACGTACGAGGTGTTGAAAAGAGTATGAAAACGTTACTGTCATCTATCACGTAAGTAGCACAGACACCTGCCACCGTACTGTGATCACGAATCCGCATACATAGTAAGTATAATGCATCGTTACTATTATCATTTGAGTATTATACCCGTATCATACTGCGTTACAAGCTATTTTTATAGCAATAGTTACGCCTTCAAACCTTTTGTTTTTCTTGTGTCCTTTATATTTTTAAAAGGATACCAAGTTGCTTTTGTTGCCGAGTCCTCTTTTACGTAATCCCCTTTTATAAAAGAACACATAGTATACATATTTTTAATAATGTACCTGGTACTGTTACATTTTTGTTGTGACAGCCTGTATTGTTATTATTATATTACCGGAATTATGATTATATTATCTTTACTGGAAAGGCCGCTAAGCCTTTGGTCCCTGTTGTCATATAAATATCTATGATAGTCGTTACAGGTATTAAGCACAATACCTGTCAACATATGGTCTAACCTAAGAATTTCGATATTTCCCAGTTTTTTTTTCACTCGGTGGGTTGCTTTCTGTACTTTCTCCGCCCCGGGATGGAGGGATATCTAGGGATATATATGAGGCCTTCTACCAGCTAAAACCTTCGAAGCGGTCATCTTCGGCACCGAAGAGGGGCTCCAGGTACTCGATATAATCGCACTAGAGCCGCCCACTGTTCTACGCCTTTAAGCACATCTCGGAGAGGATGACTGTAAAGTGGTGGCTACTGTAAAAAGGCCACCCTTCATGGCACATCTCGGGGAGGATTGTAAACGATACTCCCAAAGCCTCTTTACTAAATTTTGTACGTTGTGCAGACGGCAGCACGTGTCCACGCGTGCGCCTTCGTCTTCCCGGGGGTCACTCGGTATGAATACGCAGACTCTCCAATCTTCGCACCGCGACCCCCCGAAGCTTACCGCCATATAAACGTGGCAGGTGGTTGGGTGGATCTGAGCGCCGAGGTCATTGTTACCCTGGCACCCTCTCGTCCATCTCCGTGCGGGATTGTCCCTCTCCCGATCCCAATTCTCCAGTGTCTGCGTAATGAAGGTCTGACGGCAGTCGCTCCATGTAAAATATTGGTATTTCGCTGCATCTGGTTAGACTAGGCGTCGATCTCAACATAGTTGAGATAAGGCTCGGAGGATGATGATGACTGCAGATCTTTTAACAGCTTCAAGAGCAAAAGTAAGCCTCAGTGTTATTAAATTTTAAATAGCAAATGTGTAACGACAATTAGTATAAACGTATATAAAATACCTAGTGTATATTATCATATCATGCAGTTGTTCGGCAAAAATATAGGTTAATAGAAAAAAATCTGTCAGTCTGTCTAAAAAAATGTCGGTAGCAATTTAAAAGATGCAAAACGTCACGCAAAATCTCAAGTCATTGCAGTCGTGCATGCGCGCAGCCTTAGCCAATGCAAAAATATATGTTCCACGAATCAACTTGAAGTTCGAAACCAAAAATACAAACGCAAAACATAAAGCCTCATCTCAAACCATTGTAGTCGCACATGCGCGCAGCCTTACATAGCCAATGCAAAAATAAGTCTTCCTGTTGGCACGCCAGCCTAGTCATAATTGCTTAATATTCTGATTGCTAGTTTTGTGGTTCCTTGTAAGTTTCGTACGCCCATTGGACACAAGCGACTAACCCAATCAATTATTTATTATTGGCTTCCCACTCAGCAAGGTTTAATTTCGTACTTCACCAACCCGACTATTTGAGCGTCAAATTGTTGCGAAAAATTGCTAAACCCCTACTAAGATATGATACGTAGTATACGTTTACTGGATTTAGGGTGATTTCACAGTAATTCTGCAAAAACGTAGAAGCATGTTAAGCCGTTTGTGTTGTGTAATGCATGTGTTCGCAGAACAAAAAAGGATCTGTTTTATCACTTTATAAACAAACGTAACTTGATAGATATTTTCCTTGATTTGATTTTTTCCTATTCTTTTGCCATTCATATTTGTAATCTCTATTTGATGTGCAATAAAATGAGTTGATTATTTGTCTCTCTTCACGACTTTATATCCCCTGTAGGAGGGGACCCGGTCTTTTGATAGGCTTACGCGGGGATATGAGTCCAATTGTAAACTGTAATGGGCCACGAGACGGTGACTCTTAATGGCTGCACTATAAAAATGCAGTCTCGGATTGTCCCCGTAGATGTAAAACTATTAACGAGATTGAAACTAAAATTATGAGGACTATTGGAATGGGTGCTTAAATGGTTTGAAAACATAAATCAAAGGAAAAACCTTCGTCTGCCTTGTCACTTTTAAATGGAATTCTGTGGCATCCTCTCGCCAATCACTTGATGGGCTCCGTAAATGCCCACCACCACCAGTAACAGGGCGCAACACCGGCTGGGGATGTAGAGAGGTGCGGCACCGGTTTCACCATCGTACGTGTCGAAGTTTCGGAGTTATTACGCGGTTAGACATTTATAGCTATAGCTCTGGCGACTCCCTCTGATTGGCGAACTAAGGCAAGCCAGAGCTGATTGTTCTGCGGGCCTCATGGGATTCCACTCCAGCCAACCAGTAAAGGCAAGCTGGAGACGAGGCCCTAACTGATTCTCCGGGGCATTCGGGTACGCAGTGGCGCCACTCACAAACAGCTCGCTACAACTGCCCTGCGGTTTGTGAGCTTCTAAATTGATTATAATTAGATATACTTTTTTAAATCAAAAGTCATGGTTTTGATACAAAAAGTAAGGAAGCTGGTTTAATTATAAATGTATACAATTGACTAATTAATATAACAAAGGTCCACGCAACGTTGTTTTTCCAAGATTAAATTGTATACAAAAGGAAGACGTGAACCGCTAAGACATCGTAAGGAAATATTTTGGCAAAGGCAACCAGCATAAAATATTAACCCAATGACTGACACATGACGTTCGACTTTCTTTCCGTATGACACAGACAAGTACTTTTTGAAAACCCTTTAAATATTTGCGACCCGGAAACTTTGCCCCAGTGCAAAAGATAGTATTAGGTATCCCGTACATTATGTAAAACAGGTCACGCATTTAGATGAATACATACAGGTACATTACAGTTCATTCTTTTCTTGAAAAAAATCAGAGGTTATTTATATTTATTATACTAGTTAGAAAACAATATTTTTGAACTAGAAATGGGTTTTTTTTCTTTACAATGTCTTTGTTTACACCAAATAGAACAATCACCTTTTTTTCGCGTGGACGGAGTACCCGCACGCGCCGCAGGCTAATTAGTAAATTTGCGCTTTGCTTTGATCAAAAATGCCCGTAAAGCTCCAAATGTTACATAACTGACAACGCTCACGACTAATATCACATGCACTCCGCAACGCAATAAGAGCGCGCGCTATATATAATAAGGGTAGAAAAAAAAATGTGTGAGTTCACACGCGGTAGAAGTGAAACTTAGTATTTTGTTAATTTGTAATAGAATGAGATGAATACACTATGGAGGTGGTAAACAGAGAAAGAGAGAGGGAGATAGCGATTGTTCGACAATATAACCCTATACATACATTTATAGTTAACTCTCTTTAGTTACACATTTTCATAAAATCCAATTCACACAGTCCCAAAAGAAGTTTCACTTCAAAAAATTCCAAGTATTCGAATATTATCGCGATCGAAGATAATCGTGTAGGGACCATTATTCTCAGACTGTAAACATTAGACCTTTATTTAAGCCACAGATTTTTATCACGATAAAAGTACTCGGAAGATTATTGCCTGCTATTATCCTCAGTCTGTTACGACTTTATCAGATGCAGCTGCGTTTTAGAGCGCCAGTATATTATTCAAGAAAATCTACAATCGATCTTATACACCATTTTTTATCGATCACGATTTGAGATACCTCAATATCTTTCCTCAAAAACAAAAACACTCGTTCATGTCACATGATTAAAATAGATACTTTAATAAATGCGCGTATTTCTACGGACGCGTATTTTTGACGGCACGGTTGGTGCAGTGGCTGATGCAGTCGGCTGCTACGCTCCGGGTCGTGGGTTCGATTCCCGCACGGAACAAATATTTGTATGATCTGCAGGTAGTTGTTTCGGGTCTGGGTGTATTGTATGTGGAATTCATGTTTGTAAACGCACCCACGACACAGGAGAAATCCTAGTGTGGGGCAACGTTTTTAAGAAAATATAAAAAAAATTATATAAATAAATATAAAAATATAAATATTCTAAATGCAAAACGAGTCCAAAACGAAATTTTTGACTATTTCATTTGAACATCGAACACAGAACATGGCAAAAAGCTTCATTAGTGCGCACAAGTCCCGACGTTTGGCCGTTTCCAAAACTTGGTTTAGGAGTAACTAAGAAGTTTGGAACTCGCGGTATAAACAGTCGTTTAATGACTTACTCACACAGGGAACTGCCGGGTGTGTATTCTACTTCTGAACTAATTAGATAGGTCTGTAGTGTATTTCAAGGAAGGAATAAGCAAGGGAATAGCGACATTAGTATTGTCTCTTACAAATGTTATGTTGAAGTTACGCACTATGCACTTAAAGCGCATAAAGTTCAGCAGAAACCGCTTACTTGACAGCGGAAACTGATAAGCATGTCTAGTACGGAAAGCCAACCTATTCGACCTCTATAGGAGCGGATTGCCGCTTCAGACTATTCGATGTTCGACCAATATCTGCCACGACTCACTATGAATTTACATTACAATATACAATTTAAAAAGTAGAATCTACTTGCGGTCTGCTTACATGGATTTAGTGACATTTTTATTGCGCTGGTCGAAACTGCGATATGCAATGTAACAGAACTGTATTCAACAAATTCCGTTCATTTGAATGGCTTTACGATCATGTAATGTTACTAAGCGTTTAGAGCCCCAGCATTCCATATTGCACATGTGTTTCCCCACCAATTTATAAAGTTCACTATAATACGATGTGGCTGATCTTACGTTTTGTTTTAGTTTTATTTTTTTCATTTTATTTTTATTTAATATTTTATGCACTAAAACAGTACAAAGGCGGACTTAATGCCATTAGGCATTTTCTACCAGTCGACGGTGATGCAGAGTTTTCTGGACGTTTTAACTGAAGTTGGTTCAGTACGGGAAATTATCAGACTGTGTTCATAGCTACGAGTTGGAGATTTGAAGTACTTTCTATTTTCATTCGATTCATTCGTTCGAATATTCTATTCCTTTATTAATTCATTGACGCCGTCGTGGAAAATGAAGAGTTATTTACGCTCTCCATATGATTTGCGACTTGAAAATTTCTTGTTAGCTATTTTCTGTGTAGTTACTGATTTATCGCGGCTTCGAGACATGTTCCTTAAACAGGCGGTTTTTTTTTTGCGAACTGAATTACTAAAGGTTCTTGAATGCAGGCCGCGCACCGGAAAACGCAGCGCCTCCAACGAGGTGAACTGACGACCTGGTGAAGGTCACTGGGAGTTGTTGGATGAGAGCGGCATGTAACCTCTCGTTATGTAAATCTAATGGGGAGGCCTTTATTCTGCAGTGGACGTCCTTTGGCTGATATGATGATGATGAATAACTATTTCACAAATACTAGTTGGCAGCTGAAATATAACAATTTTGTTTTTTAAAGTTAAACTGTCTACAGACAATTCGTTTCGCACAGTAATTCTAAAACGAATTAATTCCTAAAGCAATAAATAAAAATGTCACCCAATCGTGTTTACACATTTCATACCTAGTAGTTCTACAAATTTTAACGTTTATTTTATTTCACGCTTTTGTGATCCTGTAAAATTCTTTCCACACCCTTTTCGAAAAGCTGTAGTCTCTTGAGAAAACCTCGGCAGGGAGCTGATTGTATAAACTGAGCGCGTGCGGGATGAAGTCTTCGAAAACCGCACGGTACCGTTTTGGCTTTTACGGGTGAACTCCCCGCCGATGGCGAGAGGTGCGATGGTAGAATGTAGCCGTTGGCCTCATATATAACAACTCCTTAAATGTCTGTCCGTCGTACACGTGGTAGAATACAAACAGGGCTAGACTTCATCATATCGTCATATCAGCCATTTATACGTCCACTGCTGAACAAAGGCCTCCCCGAAAGATTTCCACAATTGTTCGTCATTTTGGGGGGTATTTGCCAATACACACCACGCTTGGCAGGCGGGTTGGTGAGCGTGGTATATGTACTGTTCCACAGAAGGAACGCTGCGGCCCATCTCTCAGGTTTAGAGTCCCTTAGTCGGCTTTTACGACATCCAACGGGAGGAGATGGAGTAGTGCTGTATTCAAAAAAAGAAAGGCTAGACTTGCATGAAACAATTTGAAAGCACCACGACTGTAACAAAACGTGCTTTATTATTTTTATTCAGTAATTAAGGTACATGTAGGATAATACAATCTTTTGTCGCCTTCATTAGTCCGGGCTTATGCGTGTAAACCCCTTACTGCATTATTTCTTCCATTTTGTTCAGTCTTCTACACCTAACACCTTCTTTGGTTAGTTCGTTGGCTCTCAAAATTATTATCTCTCATGGCATGAGGCTTACGCTATTTTGAATGGCAACGAGGTCTTACTCCGGAGACAACCCAGACAATTTATTTCCTACCGACATATTCTCTCGGCCTGACCATGACGTGGCCGCACCATTAAATAATTATTACAACTTGACGTGACATATTTGTGATTTTAAAATAAAGAGGCATTTCATCTAATCTTTCGGGGCACTTAGCTGTACTTACATGAGTACGTATTCATTACACAGTGACTTACAATGCCCGGTTTTAAGTTCACCTTGTACGAGTAATTGCAAAAATGCAATTATTCTCCCAAACAGTTACACCCTGCTGGCCTATAGCCAACACACATTCGCCTCGAAATGAGTAAATGGGTAGTCTTCACACTATATAGGTCCTCCTTTCATTGCCAGATCACCATATATGAAAGCGTAGGTATTTTGTATATCGCGCTATTTTGTCGTATATCAAGTCTAGGGTTATTCAGAATCGCTGTGTGCTACATTTGTCATCCACTTGGAATTCAGAATCATTGCTTTGTCAGTTTTCTGTTCTATTGTATGATATAAGTAATGTTCCGTTTCAAAAAAAATATCCAAGTTGATATAAAACAGATTGCATTAGACTTATATTATTACCAACCTAAAAAAAATCTTCCAAGGCAAGAAAATACTCCTCCTACTCCTGTAATATCCATTCATACATTATATTACAGTGAGCGCAATATGGCTACCGCTTCACAGAAGTGACGCTGCTGCCCATCCCTCTGGTTTAGATTCCCTTAGTCGCCTTTTACGACATCCACGGGAGGAGATGGAGTGGTGCTTTATTCTTAATCCGGACACCACACGGACAGATTTTTTTTACCCTACCAATAAACACGATCAGTAAACAACAAGAACAAACTACGTAATAAAAATGGTTTAAATAATAAGAATAAAAGAAACCAAGTTAAAACGGTGTCAGCTGTTATTATTCATATTTCAATTAGCTATGCCACTAAAATTGGATTGCATTGAAACCACAGTACTCAAGTTTCTACAAAAATATTTACATGAAAATTAGATTTTACATCACAGTGAACCATGTCCATAGGACAAATGTTGAAATGAGAAATTGTCATGTGTTTATGTGAGTTTCTTTTTGATCGATCATGAATCAGTCAGAGTCAGCCGTCTTGGTAGTTAATCCACAATACGTTATTAATCCTCTAAGGCATTGTTCGTGTTTGATACGCCAAATGTGTCACTGTAACTAAGCCATGTTGCTGATAAAATTTGCATAAGTCGGCCTCCGCAAACGACGCCGCCGCCACCTGAAATGGCGACCCAAGCTTAGTATTGCAACTTTTATCAGCCTCGGCCTCAAGAGACAATGTTTTTGACTGCCTTTAAGCCTCGCTTTATTTCATGTCGTACACTTTTTGGATGGATTTTTTGCGTTTTTCTCTAGAAAGACTTTAATAATTAAGTGCCTTACAAAACTACGCGCAAGCTTATCGTCGGTATTCTTACCAGTACTTAAAGTGATACATTTTTTTAATAACATTGCCCCACCCTTAGGTTTCTCCTGTGTCGTGGTTGCGTTTACAGACACAAATTTTACTCACAATACACCCAGTCCCGGAACAACTACTTGCAGATCATACAAATATTTGTTCCGTGCGGGAATCAAACCTGCGACCCGGAGCGCAGCAGCCGACTGTATCAGCCACTGCACAAACCGTGCCGTCTCATGACATGACATGATATTGTGTTATCATTAATGATCATACCCTGAACTCAGTTTAGTTCATCATTTTAATTCCTCCAATTGTTTTAAAAAAGGTTCTCTTTTGTACAGTGATGGTCCACTAGAAAATTTGGCAACTCCTAAAAGTTCTCACCTTCATCCAGTATTTGTTTTAAATTCTATATCGTTTAATGGCGCTATATTTTTCCTGTTGTAAGAGCGGTATAAGAGCCGTAACTGAATTTATACAAAATAGGGAAAACAAAAATAAAACTGAATAATTTAACACTTGAAAACTCTTCCTCTGACCTCGTTAAAACTGAAGTATTTCTAAACCGCAAATAGATTTATAGATGCTTTTTTTATCAATTTGGCACGAATTTACTGGTTGAGGTTTCTTATTGCATGAGGCTAGGTAGGTACCATCCAAGTGCCCGACATTTTCCGCTAAGCAGTAATGTTTTAATAGAAATTACTGAAATCCGATTAGAAGGGCACTATAGCTAGTGCAAGTACTGGCCTGGGAGTAAGAGACTAAATAACGTAATGTCTCGAGGTGACGAGCGCAGTGTGGTGCCATGCCACTATTCCTGGGTAGTAATACAATTGTTAGAGAGTATATGTAGTTTCTGTGTATACGAGTATATGTAGTTTCTGTGTATACGAGTATATGTAATCATTCGACTTGCTCGTATCATCACCATGTCGCTAGTATAAAAAGATGTTGTATGATTTTTGTTTCCATTTTAATAGGAATGTCTTTTTTTATTTTAAATAAGAGTTCAGCATTTATGTTTTTTGTGGCTCTTGTAGTTGATTCTACCGGTTCCGATTTTCTTGCCGTAGTTCATTTAGATTTTCGATGAGATAATATTTAGCTTTTTCATCAGCTTACAGATCTTTTAGGCGATAGGTTTTGTATCCTTATCAGCATCTACCGTCTAGTGTGTACAGGTTTTGTAGTTCCGACCACGGTATTGGCTTGAATCCAAATAAAATGCCGCTGGTTCAGGAGTAACTTCCGTATATTTATGTTCATAACGCGAATGTGAATGGCACCCTTTTGCCAATACATAACACCCTTCTAAGTCGTAAATTTCTTAAATTTTCTAATTCGTTTGATTAATTACCTTTGCATTGATTTAGGTCTTGTTAAACTATCAATATCTTTTTATAATTATGGACATATCCCACATCAAAAGAGACCGCTGTGCATGCATTAGTGCTTGCGTCTCCTCTTGCAGTTGCATCTTGAAGTATAATTTCAATCATAAAAAATGGTGCTTTTAAATTAACCAATATTCAATTTGTTTCATTTTATGATTTAACGTTATTTTACTTTCTCTTACATAGGGTAACAGTTTCTTCAGAGAAAAACATGCCAATGCAACTCAAGAAGCAATTTGCCGGCCACCATGGTAGACACATACTAATGATGTCACTGGAAGGGCTTGTGACATCAAAACCATTGTTTCAGTTCAACGCTTGGATTAATTCTCATTTCCTTTATGATCTTGGACGTGAATTTAGTTTAATGACCAACCTTATCTAGTGTAATTATTTCTCTTGACTAACGTTGTGAATGAAACCAAAATGTTGGCTTTAACATTTTTTGTCTCCTGGCTGAGTTTTCACTGTCTACAGAGCAAAGTCAAGTTTAGGTTATAATCGCACTGGCTCGGCCATCAAAAAAGCCTCTGTGTTATGCAATCTGCATTCTAAATCCTGTTTTCTAATTAATATACACTGTAGACTAAAATCTGTTGAAGTATCAAAGATCTTCGTAATTAAATCTAAATTTTAGTTGTACTTACTTTTCTTCTGACGTAGTATTTGTATAGTTGCTGCGTATGTTTTTAATTCATGTTGTGTATCGGCAAATTAGGCAATGGAGCGTTAAACAAATTCATAGTTTATCTTTGTTTGAGCTTGTTACTATTCGTTATTAAGTATGTATTCAACTATCAAATCAACCAAATAAATTAAAAAACTATTCGGCATAAAATATCCTTATTTTCAGTTTTTATTCGATATCGTATTTTTTTTTTATCTAACAATAGCTTTATTATGTTTTTGTTTATTTGTTCGTAGATTTTAATTTTACTGCGATCTCCCCATTTTATTCTATCATTTATGTGTATAGCTGACTAAAACATCCGGTTAAAATGTTTGGAGAAATTTCACTTAGCAAGCGAAGTTTGTCCACACACGCTCTGTTCTTCAACAGTTTCAGATTTTAAGTGCCCCACATATGGGCCACGAGCAAACTCACTAGTCTAAGCTTTCGAAATAGTGCCGTTAAGTGTCCGGGCTTTATAATTTCCTATATAAAATGGATACAAGTAATGCAGATATTTGCAGAATATAAATAGCTCGTTCTGTTTCTATTACATGCATAAGAATTAGCTACAAATGAACCAAAATTCTATGAACTCTCGTTGACTATGTAATTTAACACAAACGGAATTATTTCCCTCTCATGCCAAACATTCATCATAATGACGGGTGCTCGATTTAATATTTATCGTTATCCTACAAGGAGAAAGACAATGTGATTTACAATAGACCGAGGCAAATTGGATCAAAATGAGAGATCATATTAATGCTTAAAATCATTTCTTGAAACCCATTGCGTTCACCCATCGCCTTACTTCGTTCTAAACCTTTTATTATAGTGGTTTTAAATGCTTATGAAATTCTAGGTTTCATATTCTTACCATAAACTTACTAGGAATAGTCGTTGCAATGTTTAATTTTAAATTTCTACCTTAAATGACTACGGAACTCACTTACGTTCCAAATAAATCTCCGTTTTTACATCTACTTGCTGCCAACACTATTTCTTAGGTGGGCGCACTAAGCGTAGAAGTGTTCCCATTGTTCTGAAACCTTTGCATAGAGAACAGTGGAAAACAAATGCTTCCACATATGAGTCGGTATAAGTTAGACACATTTCAATGATCTAGAAAAGATTTTTAAGTAGGTCATTAGCTACCTTGCCTACAATATAATTTCGAAAACACAAGATCCCAGATAACTCGTAATGATCGTCAGCCACAAAGTCTTCTTGCCAAATATGAGGGTACCTGGGTACCCAACAATATCTAAATTCTTGCAATTACCACATTCTGTGCATTGGGAAACTAACCATCTGTGACGGCAGTATTTGGTCATGAAGTGGATGCATTATACTTCTGATATGCCCACACTACTAGGACTTCGTTGAGATATGAAATCTTGTAATGTGGTTTAATTATCCCGGAGACTAAGGCAAGCTGACAATTCCGATGATATATACGCACGGTCAGCCAAGAAAGTGGTCGTGTCAGTATTGACAAACAGTCCTAAAAATTGAAAATATCACTAACATTGACCCTACAAATTGGATTATCCTAATACAACATCGCTTTTTAACTTAGTCATTTGGTAAGCATGTGTTTGCTGTGGTGAAACTACGTCATCAATCATCATTTAAGATTTAAAGCCATAATACTAAAATCAATAAATGAGTTTTCTACGCCGCGTCAGACTTTTCAAATATTTCTCTAACCAAAAGAATGAGACACCTGTTCAAAATCGAGTAATGCGAAAGATCACGGAGGCCCCCGGTACGACCGTCATAACGCGGCGTTCATGTCGATTTATAACTGCCAAGAGATGAAGAATTATGACATCGATATTATGAAGTAATTATTGTCTGTACTGTGTCACAGTTGAAGATGTAGGTTTATTGTATAATATTAATATAACAATCTATTTTGATTTTAAAAAAACGCTTAAAGAGTTCTAGTTTTTAATGAGATTAAAATAAAAAGCAAAATGAAACGGACAATAGTCTAATAATTTCGCATGTTCTTCGTCAAGCGAAAATTATATTTTGAATTTTGGTCGAAAGGGCACATGTAATTTCTCTACAAACCGATAGTCTAAATTGGTCGAAGGGGTCGTTGGCGTGTCATCTTTTATAATTATAGTACAGTCACGAATACGAAGTAAATCGTTTTATAGCGACTAATTATGTTGCATCAATCTTGTAAAATTCTGTAGAAAGGTATGTTTAATATTGTATAGACGTAAGAAAAGTGACATTATAAAAAACATCTTTATGAATTATTTACATTACGTTACATTGACTTTTCTTGTCACTTCAATTGAAACTAAGAACCCATGACCATACAACAATTAAAGATAATTAGTAAAGACAGCATTAGTAATTATTACATCATTTTTGAAAGTGGAAATACACCTTATTATATTATGACGTGTAAAGGACTTTTAATCTTAGGGCGATATATCCCTTTTTATCATACTGTACATAATATACTCACACATTTTACTCACTCCAACAAAGGTCAAATGTGATACGATACGTTCAAGTTCGAAATGTTTACATGAAAACATGTTTTGGTTACTTAAAGCACTTAGGTTATTTACTTAACGAATGCTGGTATTTTACTACCCTGGTTTTAGGATCCTGTTTCCTTTGTACTTACTCTTTGTTTGGACCGTGTTTTCTCGAATATGATAAATGAGGCTCATATTTTTGGTGTTCACGTATTATGTGATGAGGTATGTCAATAGACATGTCGAGAATTATATTGTCTCTGAAACCAACGTCTACACGGCGTACGTCGACGTACTACGTCTATATTTTTTTGTTCTCTCCCTATATATACTTCTTTCTAGATGCACTGTGCTAAGGAAATTATATTATAATTGCTAAACTCTCTAAAACAAGCTATTATAACGGGTGTAAGTGACATCCCAACGAAAACGGATAACCGTGGATTCAGTGCATGATTCTGGAACCCCCAGCGCTAACATTTTGCGTCAGACGTTTCAGGAATTTTCAGATTATCCAGTTTATGTAACTGATTTCAACATTTTTTTTTTCTTCATAATAACGTTATTTTGAATAAAATGACTATGAGCAGCTATTTTAATAATGTAGCGTTTCGATCGTGTTGATAACGATACATTGCGTGTTCAAAAACGACAAAAACTGTAACCTATTATTTCCGAGATAGATTGCTTTAGTATTTTTATTATAGGCCTAAGTGTAACCTCTTCCCAAAGTTTTCGGATAGTTGTCACTTATACACTATACATCCCAGAAGATTATACACATTTGAGACACTTTCTGATCTTGTTTTATTAGTTTAGTTTCTACAGCTTTTACAATTTTATTGTGCAGTGCAGTTTTATTTCAACATTTCAAATTGTAAATTAATAGTTAAGTCATTATTACATTACAAAATTTTGAGATGATTTGACTATTAATTTTCATATTTAGTTACTGGCAAGGCAACTTCGTGGAACACTCCGAAAGATATGAAAAAATCTAAAGAATTTTCGACGGCTTAAAGTTTAATTATAACACTTTTCCAAGTACCGTCCACTAGTGTCTATAAAAGTTTCATACGTC
The DNA here is from genome assembly GCA_947459985.1 of Diloba caeruleocephala. Classification (NCBI taxonomy): domain Eukaryota; kingdom Metazoa; phylum Arthropoda; class Insecta; order Lepidoptera; family Noctuidae; genus Diloba; species Diloba caeruleocephala. The sequence continues at coordinate 6,646,799 of OX381617.1, read as the reverse complement.
TAAACAATTCACAAAACATTTCTTCGGTTCGAACCAAACATCTCATATTTCCGTCGAGAGATTGGTAGATGGCACTGCACCATTCACTTGACCGTACTATCCGGTATGAACTCTACATGGAGCACTTTAAAGTTTAGAAGTGGACGAAGTCTGACGGGAAGCATTGAACGAAGAGTATAATAGATAAGTAGTAGTAGTAGTAAGAGCCTTATGCTATTGACATAAATTGATGCTTGAACATTTCTGACGTAATTTTGACCCTGATCAAGTAAAGGTCTTAATTTACCCTGAGTGTCCTTTTAGCACAACCTTTATTGGAGAATGGTGATATATTCTTTGTCCCACAAGGAACGTTACGTATGACAGGAAATATGAAATAAAGTATGTTTTAATTAGAAATGTAACTGGAAGATTCCTAAATATATTCTTTAACATGCTCTATCCCTTCTTTAATTTTATTTTACCTGGTGGAAATACATCAATTTTGCAATTCACTCTGCGTCGGTGCCTGTTTTATTAACTTCACTGATAAAAACTGATTTCACTTTTACCACCAAGACTTAATAATAATTTATTTCTTTGTAACACTTGTGTCCTACTGCCTACATAGCGTATACTTGAACCAAAGCAAACTTGTACAAGTTGTCAGTATAAGAGCCAACCTAAAACGATAACTAAGAATATCGTAATGAGTACAAGCTTCACATGTTTTGCTAATAGACACACTGAGATTTTCGGCCTGATCGGGATTTTTAATGGATTTAAAGAGTACATACATCTGTCTATTAGATCCTAATAGGATAAGCGATTTTAGATGCAAAATAAAGAATGGTAATAAATGCATGTTCTTCCTCTGTATGTGAAGAGGCTTTGCTCTGCAGCAGAAGAGTTCTAGGCTAATAATATTATTAAGCAAATTGTAAAAAAATACATTGTATAATATTACTATATTATATATGCGTGGCGATTATGGCAAAACCCCCCAATCACATCGACACACCGACATCGGTCGTGGTGATCTTGGAGTGAAGCCTGTGTCCAGCAGTGGACTTTATTCGGCCGAAATGATGACTATATTATAACTATGAATATACCTAATAACTAAACGTTTACATCTAATTACATTTAAATACACGCGCTGGCAACACTGACCATTTATAATACGTCATACAATTTTCCTTGTTAATGACAACAGTTAGGCTTTCTGACTGTCCTGTGCCTGCCTTTTGGAAAATGTATTACATAAGACTATAAAAATAGATTATATATTTATGTACAATATGTAAATAAAAGGAATAAACTGCTGGTCAAAGTCACAATTTCAGTTTTTCTGTTTGTCGTTTTTATTTGTACCTGTGGAAAATGTTAAAGCAAATTTTAACTAAAGAATTTTAATATTAGAATAAATGCGATTCTACAAACATAAACCTGACTCATTCGAGTTTCGTGTAGCCCAATCCAAAGAGTTATGAATGACCCTTGTATCCAAGTGCTCAAAGAAACCATTCACACTTTTCAAATGAATATCACCAAAAAATAAATCGAGTGTCTGGAAACGAATGAAACTATCTCAAAAGTTCTACGGCGCGTCGTTTATATAAACTTCTGAATTTGCATGAGTTATATTCTCACTTTTGATCTCACTCATACCAAAACTTTTGCGTGGTCCCTACATAATGTATTTACTTGTGAAATTGACTTTGCGATCGATATCTTATATATTGGTATTTAAGATACATAAATACGCCAAAACTTTTATCATTTGCATGACGTAAGGTATGAAATGTATCCGGTAGGAGTCCGGCATGCCGGTAGGAGTCCGGCATACCCCTTCGTCCTTCCCCGGGGCGAAGGAAGTTCATGATGAATTTCCACTGGGCACCAATAAAAAAAAAAAAGGTATGAAATGTATGTGCAAGTCAATATAACCCTCTTCGTTGTTATTCTCTGTACTTCAGCTGTATTGTATTAATAATAAAAGTCAGTAATGTATTGAAACAGAATAGACGATGAAACAAATCATCATCATCATATCAGCTAAAGGACAAGGCTGTCCACTGCTGAAAACAGAACTATCCTGGACAGGACAGGACTGTCCAACAGAGGGGAAGCTGCTGTCCATCCCTCTAGTTTAGAATCCCTTAGTCGGCTTTTACAACTTCCATGGGAGGAGATGGAGTGGTGCTATATTCTTAGGTGAACATCTTGTCCCAAGATGGTGTCGGGTTCCTAGTCCGCCCTCCCCTCATTAACAACATAGTGACCTTTGAAAGTGTGTGCTGGGTATGCACAACGGAACCCCAGGGGCAGAGGCTAGCCGACTTTTTGGAAAAGGTGGAACTCTTCGTGATGAGTTCCTTTTCCACAAATAATGAAATTGACTTCATCATGACCAATAAAAGACAAATATTCAATGATGTCTCTGTGATCCATAGGGTGAAAAACCGGTAGTGATCACCTTTGACTGCTATGATGATTTACTGCAACCATTAAGAAAAGTCAGTAATGTATTGGAACAGAATAGACGATGATGAATGAGACAAACCCACTTCATCATCTTCATACCGGCTAAAGGACAAGGCTGTCCACTGCTGAAAACGGGCCTACGCCCAGAGATTTTGTTGTAAGTGGGGGGGAATTCGCCAGTACTCACTACGCTTGGTAGGCTAGTTGGTGAGCGCAGTATGGCTCGTTCCTCAAAAACTGCTGCCCATCCCACTGGCTTAGAATACCTTAATTGCCCTTTACGGCATCCACGGGATGAGACAAGTGATGATCTATTCTTAATCCGGTCACCACAAGGAAGATCCCACTTACTGATATACAACATTAGTTCTCAGGTCTCTGAACACTTTTCATTAACTGTTCATCTTCACCGTGGACCCGGTAATGTACATCAAACATCCTTTGAGGAATATAGATTCTAACTTAGTGCACCTAAAATCTTAGAGACTTTTAAACCCGGTTATTGGGTTAAAATATACTGCCAACATTTTGACAAGGAAAACACATTCCGTGTACAGCAAGCACCTATCATGAAAGTGTTTTGATATTGCACAAGTTTTCATAAAGAAACCATTCAAGTAACAACTTTATTCAACTTATGTTGGTAATTGAGTTGCCTCGTTAAGCTTTGTGCGAACCATTCAAACATGATGTTTCATTATATGGATACGAAAGTACACGAGGAATCTCATGGATTAAATACTGTTAAATACCTTTTTTTTTTTTTTTTTTATTGATGTCCAGTGGAAATTCTACATGGAACTTCCTTCACCCCGGGAAAGGGCGAAGGGGTATGCCGGACTCCTACCGGCTAAAACCACTGGAGCGGTCATCTTCGGCACCGAAGGGAGGCTCCAGGTCCTCGTAAGATCACACTAGAGCCGCCCATTGGTGCCACGCCTTTAGGCACATCACGGAAGGTATGACTGCAAAGCGGTCACCCCCTCTAGCGGAGGGAAGGCGACTGTAAAAAGGTCGCCCCCTCAGGCACTTCTCGGGGAGGATTGTAAAGGATCCCCCCAAGCCTCGCTTTGCGCTGTGCTGCGCACACGGCGGCACGTGACCACGTGCGCGCCACCGTCTTCCCGGGGGTCGCTCGGTGTGAGTCTGCGTCTCCCCAATCTGCGCACCCGCGACCCCCGTGGCCCCCCACCATGAATTGACGGCAGGGGGCTCAGGCGTGTTGGACTTGGGAGCCGGGACGGTTGTTGCCCCGGCGCCGTCTCGTCCTTCTCCGTGCGGGATCGGCCCTCTCCCGATCCCGCTCTGCAGTCTCCTTCTGCAACATGACGCTCTCGCAGAAGGAGACCACTGCACTCCAATTTTCATGCTCTGCCAACATAGCCGACACTACTGCTGGCAGAGAGAGATCTTGCCCGATCCGGTCGACCAGGATCCGCCGCTCGGCCGCCCACGCAGGGCACTCCTCGAGCGTGTGCTGTGCGGTGTCCTGGTCGCATCCACAATGGTGGCACTGTGCCGTAACCTCGCGTCCTATTCTGTGCAGGTATGCACCGAAACAACCGTGACCGGTGAACACCTGCGTCAGACGGTAGGTGACGCGCTCGCTCCTTTGGAGCCAGGCTCCGAAGAGCGGCAGGATGGCCTCAACGACGCGCTTGGTCGCGAACTGCAACCGTAGGCGATGACGCCACATCTCGAGTGCGCGCCGTCGAGCCAGCCGCCTCAGTCTGTCGAACGCCCCTGAAGGCACGCCTTCCCCACTTTGGCGGAGAGAGCGTGTCTGGTCGTAGACCCACGCATCCATCTCCGCCTGGATGTCGAAAGGCGGAAAGCGTGCCAGGAGAGTTGCCGCCTCGTAGGACACTGTCCTGTATCCCCGTGCGATCCGTATAGCCACTCTGCGCTGCAGACTGTGAAGTTTGTTTCTGCAGCGCTGGACGCCTGACAGCCGGGATGACCATACAGGCGCCCCGTAGAGGGCCACAGACCGCACGACGCCCCCGTAGAGACGGCGAACTTCCTCGCTCGGTCCCCCGAGATTGGGCAGCACCCGGTGTAATGCACCCACTACCCTCTCGACTCGGGGGACGAGGCGCGCGAAGTGCTCTTCGAAGCCCCAACGACTGTCCAGGGTGAGCCCCAGGTACTTCATGTATTGGCCCACCCTGATTTGCGCGTCACCAACGCGTATCCACGAACTGGGTGGTTCTCTACTCCGCGGCAGTTTGTGGAACCATAGCGCCTCGGTTTTGTGAGGCGCTATCTGCAGACCCAGAGCGTGGATTTTGGCCACGACAATTGCCACCGCTTGCTCGGCAAGCCGGATGGTTCCCTCGAAGGACTCCCCGCTGGCCAACACAAGAGTGTCATCAGCGTAACACACCAAGCTGACGCCAGCGGGGAGAGCGACACGTAGGACCGCGTCGTAGGCGAGGTTCCATAAAAAGGGGCCAAGAACCGACCCCTGCGGAACCCCGCACGTAATCTCCCTCCGCTTTACGCTACCGTCCCTGCCCACGTAGCGAATGTGCCTATCGCGTAGATAGGCCCCTATGATGCCCTGCAGGTAGGGGGGGCATCGATGATGGACTAGTGCCCCCCTAATCGCGCCCCACGGGATGGAGTTGAAGGCGTTAACACCTGCAAGTTACCCAAGAAGTCTGCAGGACCATTTACAAAAGCTCTGGCGCGAGTAATATGCATGTATAACATTATCGCATACGCTCTAATTGAAAGACTATTTTTCTTTCTTTTTTTTCTCCCCACCGGGTCTTTCCAAAGAGGCTATGGCATGGGGCTCTTCAAAAAGGGCGTGAACAGATTTTAATATCTTCAGTGTGGCAAGCGTTCAAACGTTACGGTAACCGCTCAGCATCAGTTACGCCGTATCCTTGTTTGCGACCATAGTGGTATAAATAGAGAATTAGGACTAAGTACTCGTATAAGTCCTAATTCTCTATTGTACTAGTGGTATGATACTCTTGTTATGAACTTTTCGTAAATACACAATACACATGATGATAATAAAAGCTGTAAGCTAAACATGAAAATATATCTGTTCCTCCATTGCTTTGATTGATAAAAATGGTGCATAATATACCTTTTGCATTTATCTACTAAATGACACAATTTTCATTCCTGTAACTCTGGGCCCTAAATTTCTTCTTTTTTTAGACGTTGCCCCACACTAGCTTTTCTCCTGTGTCGTGGGTGCGTTTACAGACATGAATTCCACACACGATACACCCAGACCCGGAACCACTACCTGCAGATCATGCAAATATTTGTTCCGTGCGGGAAACCCACGACCCGGAGCGCAGCAGTCGATTGTATCAGCCACTGCACCAACCGTGCCGTCCAACCTTGTATGGAAACTTTACAAACAGCACTATGCAAGTTGTATAGGTAATTAAGTATTATTGTTTATAAATTCATTGTTCTTTTTTTTACATTCCATAAGATAGTCCCTTAAACTTTTTATGAGGCGTATATGTATGATTGCTCGTGGTGTCCGGATTAAGAATATAGCACCACTCCATCTCCTCCTCCTCCTCAGCTAATTTCCGAAACTGCAGGACCGATTTTGACGAGACTTTCACTAGCAGATAGCTGGTATTGTAAAGAGTAACTGAGGATACTTTTATTTTAGAAAAAGAAAAATAAATAGTGTAAAAAAACCGCTAAAGTAACCCACGAGGTCCAATATATTTATTTATTTATACTTTTATGCACAATTATGGTACATAAGGCGGACTTAACGCCAATTATGGCATTCTCTACCAGTCAACCTTTATATATAAACTATTTACTCTATTATGTCAACTGTCTATGCCGAAGAACTCTGAATTATTAATAAATAATCTAATTTATTTTAATTTAAACGGCTGGTGAAACCGCGGCTTAACAGCTTGTATTATTTAAATTAGATGCATACGCGCAAGTTTCGATATGCATAGAACCTCAGAACGTATTATCCTTCAGTTCGCATACGCCGTAATTGATCGGCTCCTTCACATCCGAGTGTAATTTTTACCATCGTAATCCCCATCATTTTATTCTTGAAAAAGAGGTTTCTCCCAGATAGTTATCTTACCTTAACAGACATTCATCGTTAGATAAAAGACCAATAACGCAAAACTATTCCCAAATGAAATCTTTCCCTTATTTCGCTCTTATTACACGTCGGAGGCCTATCACGTACCAAAAGTTACAAATTCTATTTAGGCAACAACTAGTCATAATGCACGTACTTTCGTAAATACTCCTCAGGGTAATATTAGAACGACATGAGGTACAAAATTATCTTCCACAGTTAATCACCACACCGTGACAGTGGTTATTACACAAATTAGTGAGATAACGTCAAGATATGAAGCAGTAGAAATAAACAATGGAGTAAATGGCAAGAGAGTAGGGCTATTATATGACACAGGTAATAAGGAAAGCTGATAAATGTATGGATGTAGACATTTTACCGCTGAATTATTAGTAGCAACCATTATTAGGGGTACAATATGTTAAGGAAGGAAGGTTTGAAAATATAAAAGAAGCAAATAATAAAATGCAGGTAAAATACGGGGGCAATGTCGAGGTGACACATGGCATAACTCCCAAGAAATATGCAGAGGAATATAAACCCTAATGAACTCAATGTTGTTAGCTTAAAATTCATGCCATCTAGTTGAATGTGTATGTACATACAAGATAATATGTTAAAAGGTAACAAGTTTATTTAAATGGATCTCTTAAACTTATTTGTTTCGGCATATCACTATTTTTGTAGTGTCTATATATAAAAAAAAACCTACTTGTATGAGAGAAAAAAGGTAAATAAGTTAAATAAACATAACAAGTTCTAGCAATAATTAACAAATAATCATAAACATAACCCATTTAACTTTCAATATTTAACTCACAGAAAATCCCTTAACCCCAATTTCTATGAGCATAAGATTGTATTGCTATGAATATAACTTGTTAACGAGTTTACAAACTTTGTTACGAGTTTTTTATAAATTAACTATACCAATCTGTTGTTATAACAAACAAGAAAATTTTATCTTTCAACATTTTAATTGCTTCAAATTTGAATTCCTCTTTCTAAAAGTTCTATTTTTGTACAAAAATGTTAAATGTTAGTGTAATTTTTGGGCTACTGTATTAGTTAATTATTAAGCAAAAATTCGACATTGAATTAATATTCTACGTATACATCTCATCTCATCAAGAATTCTAATCAGCAGTTTCATTGAAATATTTAAGTTCGCAAAAAATGTCCGTAGACACTGAAAATCGAGGCGTGTATTTAGTTGAAAAATTACCAAAAGGCGAATCTAAAGAAATAATCTCATACCTACTGTCTTTATTGGCTACGGAAGTTAATCTTGTGATATTAGACTCTAACTACTTATGCCTCTTAACTGTTATGATTGCCAAAATGAATTCAACTTAACCTATTTTATGTCCAAATATGACTCTTGGAAAAGTTTAGTAGGCTGCTCGCTAACATATTCTCCCATTTATTTATTTGTTTCTGTAAGCTTTCGTGTATTTCGAGTAATTTAGTGCGCAATTTATACATTTTATGCGGTGGTGCTTCAGGTCATTTGAATTCTTGTTTAATTAATTTCGCGACGATTTCACTGTGTCTCGTATAAGCTCAGTATAATAAATATTTCATGTTTTCTATTCGACTGGTATTGAACATATACAGTGTTCTGTAAAATGTTTATCAATAAATAAATAAAATCAACGTAGGTATTATATTGTTCATTTTCGACGCAAGAGATAGATCCATATTCCGTTCGTGTGCATTATGTGTACCAATATAATAAAATTAGTGTCAGTCTATGATTAGAAATAAATACCGATATCATTGTGAAAACTGCTGTTTATACGATGCCTAATCGTAAACGACCGGTGAGCGGATTACGTAAGTCGCAGACGGTTTGCGACAGGCGTAAATCGCGCAGACGCCGCCCTCAAACGTAATCTTTCTCCTGAAAACTGTCTCTCCGAGGTCTATGTATTACGTATGTGCCGATAGCGAATAAACAGCCGAAGATCTCTGACGCGTACTTTGCCGGATGATCAATGAACAAAAAATTGCATCCTCTTCATTTAATTTCAGGCGATTTGTACCGGTGAATCCTTGGTTGCGCGAAAGTTGCTGCCGCGTCTGTTGTTGATATTTTTAGCTAATCAGGGTGGCGTTTAAGAATTTTTGTATCTGTCTGTCTACGAAACGGCTCAACGGATTTCTATGAAATTTTTAGGGATTCAAGGAAAGATTTAACTGAAATTTTCGTGATGTTCCATTTTGATATCTTGCAGGGTTCAGAAGATATAAATATAATTTACGCCTAGCGCTCACCAACCCGCCTGCCAAGTGTGGTGAGTACTGGAAAATTCCCCCCAAAATGACGACACAATTGTGGTAATTTATGGGGGAGATTTGTGTTCAGCAGTAGATGTAGAAACTACATTTCTCACTTTCAAGTTTTAAAATAAAGCGTTCAGACGTTCAGCCTTACACACAAATAGATTACCACAAAAGCTTCAGTTTTTAGTCATTGTTTTACTATCGCCGCAAGAGAGACTATTTTATTCTATCTAGATTTCGGAATACCCTTTTTTGTTATCATTCCCCAAGCTTTTTGTGGACTTCAAAAGGATCTCACTTCTGTGATCCCATATCCTCCAACTCTCAGGAACAAAGTTTTGGCTGTTATTTATATTTTTTTGTGTCAAACAACGTGAAAGCACCATCCGGCCTTTGTCGCGGCTCGCAAACACATTAATAAATCTCCTGAATAGGTTCAGTGGCTCCGTCTACTGTCCTCTGAAGGCTAATAATTTTGAATACGTTGTTTATTTTTTCGACCAATGTGAACGAAGTCTGGATGAAGTGAACGTACTACACAAAACCGATAAAATATATTCGTAGTTAATAAGGTAATTTTTCTGCCATATGATAGGTGTATTAAAGCTTTACTATCTCTTCGAATTCTCTCCTAATAAATTTCGGTGGTTGTGTGTTGTGTGCCGGCTCAGAAAACCCGTGTGGTGCCGGCTCAGAATACCACCACCCCATTTCCTCCAGTGGGTGTCGTAAAAGTCGACTAAGGGATTAGCCGGAGGATGGGCAGCAGCATCCTTCAAATACATTAACAACTCAACTGCGATCGCCAACCCGTCTGCCAAGCGTGGCGATTATGGCAAACCCCCCAATTAGCCCACAACACACCCATATCGGTCGTTGTGGTGATCTTTGGTTAGAGGCCTGTGTCCAGCAGTAGACTTCATTCGGCCGAAATGATGAAATTTCGACACCCTTGAGGAATATTATAAGGGTAGTTTTTTTTGGATTCAGACAGTGTAAAGATTTATTGACCATAAAGGTAATGAGCTTTTTCGGTTATTTAAAGACACAAAAATCGTTTTTAACAACTGGGCATTTAATTCTAGCATTTTTTTCTATTTCAGCATCCTTAATCATTCATTTTTTCTTAATTGTGAGAAAATGAGCATTTCGCTGTTCGCGCGCTACATTGTGGACTTTATATCTAGTGAATGTATGGCAACACTTCTGTTGTGCTCACGGATACTACTACAGCGAAGTAGTTCAGCCTGTCTTTGCCATTTTACGGAAGTGTTGTAATACGCTATACCTTTCTTTTTCTCATAATGTTAACCCTCTCAATGTAGGTTGAAATAATCATCATCATATCAGCCAAAGAACGTCCACTGCTGAACAAAGGCCTCCCCTTTAGATTTCTACAAAGAGTGGTTAAATGCCGCTCTCATCCTCTCGCTCTGTCCACCTCGTTGGAGGTCGTCCCACGCGGCGTTTACGGTCCATTCGAAAACCTTTTTGCCCCAACGCGTTTTTGCTACTAATCCTTTCAGCTATAGCGGCAACTTCAGTTCTTCTACGGATGTCCTCATTTTTGATTCGATCTCGTAAAGAAATACCAAGCATAGCTCTCTCCATAGCTTACTGAGTGACCTTGAGCTTTCTTATGAGGCCCATTGTGAGTGACCACGTCTCTGTTCCATATGTCAACACTAGTAACACACACTGGTTAAAGACACTTAGCTTTAAGGATTGCGGTATTGTTGAAGAAAAGACGTGGCGAAGTTTCCGAAACACTGCCTTGCCGAGTCGGATTCGACGATTGACCTTTTTCTCGAAGTTAGACAGAACTAGCTGGACAATTTGTCCCAGGTAGATATGCTCGTGAACAACTTCAAGACCAGATCTCCCAGCGGATATTGGGATGGGCATTTGACATGACTTTCGTCTTGCCCATATTCAATTTAAGGCCCAACTATATTTAAAATAATACACTAAGCTATTAGTTACTTGCATTCTAATAAAATGTTTCTGGTCTAGTATAGCTCAGGTCGCGAATAAGGCTACCCCATCTCATCCAGTGGGTGTTGTAGAAGGAAACTAACGGAGTTTGGAACCCAATGCACTTTGGGTTACCCGCAGGTAAACTACCAATACTAGCATACCCAAGGAAGGTTGGTGACAGGCACGCGGCCGACCATAAAACCTTTGAAATATTCCGACGGGGTCGACACGATATTGCACTGGTCTCGACCAGGGCAGGAAGGAGAAGGTCTACTGCAGAGATAACTTTGTCATTGCAATTTATGCCATGCGAAGTACGAAAAGTTTATTTTAATAATTAATCACGGGTCATTAAAAATATTATGTTAACAATGCTTTTAGAATACAATAATGTTAAGAAATAAAAGTAAATTCAATATTTATAAAGCCGGAAAATACTTGAGTCCCACCATCGCTACGCGATTATTATTTTTTATAATTATTTTTTATTGCATGTGACATCTGTTGATTACTGTGCACCTTTTGGTTACAGTAAATTGAGTGGAAACCTGTTAATATCCGTTTAAAAAGTTTCAAACTTTCAACTTATTTTCAGTACATTTCAAAATAGAAACCATAAATATTTTTAAAATATAGTGCATGCGAGGACAAAGACAAAGGTACTGCTTATTTTTGGCATAGCAATTCTATGTATCGAAGAATTGAGGCTTTCTTTTATATAGTATAAGTTCTGTTAGGATTTATCAGAATTGAACCAAAGTTTGTATTGGTTTTTACATCTTGTCCTATCCAAATCAAAAAACGTCCTTCTTACGCTGTTTCAGTTACCCGTTGTCTAGTTTGAGAACATTGAATTGGCTGATGACTCAATATTGCATTTGTAACATCATTACCGTCTGTGTTTTCACCGATACATCGGCAGAATCCACCAACTAACCTGACTAACGCAAATTTATGGGAACATCGATTCATAGCGAATGAACCTGGCTTAGCAATGTTTATAGATATTCCCTTTAGCCGTTTTGTTTTTATTCCAGGGTTCAAAACAACTTGATTTGTTATTAGTGCGTAATAAACGACTTTATATGAACTAGAAAAGTATTACACCGTTATAAACTTAGTCTTTCTCTAGCCTTGTGTTTTGTAATATTTTGTCATTAGCAAAACTGTATTTTTCAATTAATTTTTATTTATTTTGACTAGTTATTCACACATAATTGAAATGGTTTTGTTTGGATTAAAATGTACAAAGGTACTGCTTATTTTCAAGAAATCTCTTCACGCAGCTCAGCACGAGAAGAGTTTGAAAAAGAAAATATGTAGACAGTGTGTAGAAGAGTAAATCATCACCATAATGGCCAGCCATCATATCCAATGCTGGACAAGGGTTTCCCCATAGATTTCCACAACGACTAGTTACATGCCGCCCGCTACCTTTGCCAGGTCGTCTGTTATTTTCTCCGGTCTCTTTGGAGGCCGTCTTAACCTCTGTTTGCTCGTGCTTAGTCTCCATTCGAGAATCTTTCTGCTCCGACGGGCATCAGTTCCACGAGCTAGGTGTGGGCCTTTCTGAGTAAATAATTGTAAACCGTGTGGTTCCGGATTAAAAATATAACACCACTCCATCACCTCTCCTAAGGGACTCTATACCAGAGGGATGGGCAGCAGCATCCCTTCTGAAGAAAAGTAGCCATACTGCGCTCACCAACCCACTTGCCAAGCATGGTGAGTACTAGCAAATAACCCCCTAAATGACGACATAATTGTGGAAATATATGGGGGAGGCATTTGTTCAGCAGTGGATTTATAAATGGCTGATATGATGATGATGAAATGTAATAGATATATAATTTACTTAATATAGAAATATATACACAGGAATATAAATACACACATACGTATAAGCCAATAAATATTCTTCTTGTAAAATGTGTGTGCATTTCTAGACTATGTTAAATATAAAAAATGTTAGCTATTATACACAGCTACACATCAAGTTATACATATCTAGTTTAAGCTGATTTCTCATCGTAAGGAAAGCTTATGCAATGCGAGATCAGCTTATACTGGAAATGTATAGCTTGGATGTAGCCGCGTGTGTGTACCACCAACTTTGTTGGAATAAAGTTCATCAAGTTTCTAATAAATGGCACAATTATACATACCCGTTTATATTTCATTTTGCCGGTCACAGCCGTAACTTTTAATGCACGCGTACCGAAAACTCAGTAACCGCACGAAGCAATTTTTCATCCACCACGCCCAAACATTTACATTGCTTTTTCGATCCTATTCTTTGCGGAGGTTTATTAACATCTGACTAGCAGTTCACTTTATACCATTCGTGAAGCAGTATTATGCTGTCACCGACTGCCATACAGTCCGACTGCACCGGGGCCGGCTCAACTGTAATATCAAAAGGATTTATTGTTCAACGTAACACAACGCTGGCTTTATTTATTGTTTTATCTGTCTGAAGTTTGTTGCTCATGACAATTTGTTAGTTTTGCTATTAAAATCTCTGTGTTTATTCGTATTATTACTATTTATTATAACTAACTTGAACTGTTACATAATGTAATACTGTGCTTTGATCATCAATTGAATTGGCCCGTGTAGCTCCGGGTTACGAATAGGCTACCCCATCTCATCTCGTGAGTGCCGTAGAAGGCGAGTAAGGGAGTTTGGATTGGAACACAGTGCGTACCATTCAGAGAGATTTATTTAGCGATAAAGTGAGACATCACAAACAATAACATACCTACTAAAGAGAAATATGAAACAATTTTTTTATCAAAGTTTCGCTAAATGGGTATACAGTTCAGAATGTGCCAGGCAGACGTCTGGCGCTGGTATTCAACTAGAACCCCCAGGGACTCTCAAAAGCGAAACAGCTATAATATTTATTTTATTACTTATGATAAGTCATAAGTTTTTATTGTTAAGGTTCACTTACATGTCTTTCATTTTACAACTTATTATTCATCCAACAATACCACATAATCAACATTCAAATCATTAATGAATAATAAATACAAACATTTCATTATTATAATTTTATGTAAGATGCAATTACATTATTGCATAGTCAATTAGTAAAAATATTTCTAATTTCAATGTCAACAAAATAATAATAAAGAATTAATATAAATAAACGACACACACACAAACACAAAAACAGTTCAAGTTCAAAATATTAAATCTAAGGATTTTGGATGAGACTATGTAGTTATTAATTTCGGCCCTTAGCCGGTACCACACGGCAGCCGGTGGACCAGTGAACATTCTTTATGAACTTCTTCCGGCCCGGGAAGGGCGTATATGAAAACCGTAAAAACCGTAAAAATGCCGTCCTCCCCCCCCAGGCACATATCGGAGGGGTTTACAAAGGATTCCCCCGAAGTTCCCCCTCGCTGTGGGCTATGCTGTGCACACGGTGGCACGTTACCACATCGCACCGCTGTCTGTTCAGGGGTCGCAACACAACGCTGGATTTATTTACTGTTTTATCTGTCCCGTAATTTATTTGTTCATTACCATTTGTTAGTTTTACTACTTAAATCTCTGTCTCTGCATTTACTTATTCGTATTTTTACTTATTTATTATACCCAGCTTGAACTGTTTTTACATATTGCCGTGTGGTGCAGTGGACTTTTCCGGCTGAAATGATTAATTATTAGATATGCTATTAGAGACCACCACGTTAATGATTAGTTAGTATGCAAACTTCATATGATTTTAATTGGACACTGATTTTCAGTATAGCTTTAAAAATATGTAAAAACGAACTAGAAATAGTTGTGGGTGCTAATTAGCCCCATGAATCTCGACTAGTCCCATTTTGCCGTAGTCTTGTTCTATATTGTAATTACTCAATAAAACGTTAACAAGCTTACCTGAATAAGTTGAACTACACGTCTTGTAGGTTGATAGCATTGTAATTATTAATAGCTATCCCTTGAACTCCGAAGGTCCATTGTTTTTGCTCAATCCCCCGTAGAGGGCCAGAATAATCTTCAGATTAAACATAATAGCATATAATATATTATTTAACAGTACAAATCATTCCGAATTTCTTAATAGCATTACCCATTAATAAAGCAACAATATTTATGGTATCATTCTATATATTATTCCTGTCAAGTAAAGGGAAATGGGCGCCTTAATCTGATTAGGAGTCAATACGTGCACAGCTCAATTAGGGCGAATCCTACTTGAATTCTTTATTTTGCAGTAGTTAATTTGCTTTTTCTCATTCTTACAATAAAACACAAGCCTTGTTAAGACGAATATTTACTCATGGTAACTAAAAGCAGAGAAGTTTTGAAAGTAGGTATTTCGTGGTATTTTTTAAGAGATCAGTTGCGAACGGCTGCATGCGTTGGTGGCGGCGCGGTTCTAATTAATGGTGTCCGGTCTAAGAATGTAGCACCACTCCATCTGTTCCTGTGGAGATCTTAGGTATTAGGTGACTGAGGTTCTCTTAACCAGAGTAAGCAGCGTTTTTGATGAACAGAAGTAATTCTGCGCTCACCAACCCGCCCACCAAGTGTGGTGAGTATTGGCAAATTTCCCCCCAAATATGATGACACAACTAAAAACCGGCCCCCAGTTCTCAGCAGCTCCCTATTCTGGTCATGGTAGTGGACGCGGTAAAGGCAGGGGGTGCGAAGAATATCTAAATGTGATCCTGCTACAATCCTAGACGAAAATTACGCACACTGAGGCAGACAATGAGGCACTGAATTACGCATACGAAAAGGTTTATCAGAAGGCCGAAGAGAGGCGAGGACACGATAACCCTGAAATACGAAAGATCCTAACATAAAATGAATATGGGTAAGACGGAAGTCTCGAGAACTCTGTTCTCTAAGTTGTTGACAAGTATGTCTACCTGGGACAAACCGTCCAGTTAGGTAGGTCTAACTTCGAGAAAGAGGTCAATCGTCGAATCCGAAATATGAAAACTTCGCCCCGTCTTTTCGTCAAAACTACCGCAGTGCCTCAAGACGCAAGTCTTTAACCAGTGTGTGTTACTAATGATGACATATGGCACAGAGACGTGGTCTAAGCAAATAGTTTCTGAAGTCGGACGGTGAAGACGGTCTCCGTGCACCGGAAAACGCAGCGTGGGGCGACCTCGAACGAGTCGTTGAATGCGCGCGGCATATAACTGGTCGCTGTAGAATCTTTGTGGGAGGCCTTTGTTCAGCAATGGACATTCTTTGGCTGATATGAAGATGATGATGATGATAATGTATGGGTCTTTCTTACCAGAATTAAATCTTACCATCTTACTATTGTAAAATGTGAATTCTACATGAACTTTCTTCGCTCCGGGGAAAGTCGAAAGGGTACTTCTACCGGCTCAAACCACTGGAGCGGTCATCTTCGGCACTGAAGGGGGGCACCAAGTCCTTGTAAGATCACACTAGAACAGAACATGTGTCTGTCACACCTATATTATCTATACAGTAAATTTTCTCAATACGAGTATATACGAGTATACTGATTAAATTGGATAATTCAATTCAATAAATTCTCTTTACATAACTCTCAAACAATCATCTCTCACTACTATCTAGTACTTTTAAAATGATGGCATTCTAGAATTGATCCTCAGAAGGAAACCGTCCTTAAATCTAAGTGTGCCCATAAAACAATAAAGTATCCGCAAGAGGATAAGAAACCCTAAAACCGCAGGGTCTGCCGTTTTCAAGTTATTTATCGTTAATGTTTTAGTGGGAAACGTCCAAGATGTCGCTCGTGTAGTGACAGGTAAAGGTTTGAACTGGAGATAACATTTATTCCGTAATCCCTCTTGCTGAAACCGGATATACAGTTTGTCAGGTAGAGATTGGATTTGTACCGAGCGCTGCTTTATGTCATCGACAAATGCGCTGTATTTTACGTTGTCAAAACGTTATAACGTTTTTCAAGCAACATAATTTCATTGATGTCAAAAATGTACGTAGTTTGTCATAATACAGATGCATTAAAGTCTCTATTTGATGAACAATACTTTGTCTGTATAAGAACCAAATCATTAAGCAATAAAACAGAGGGAAGAAATACAAATCGTTTAATTGGATTATAGTAACTTCTACAGTGTACTAATTAAAAGAAAAACAAAGACAAATGTTCTCTAATGGTTTTTCTTTTGATTGATTTCTTTTTCGTATTGCCATTACGTAATTACTGCAAATTAGTTTAATAATATCTTGCCGAATATTTTTCCGTCGATTTTCACTTCGCATTACTTTTGAGATATTGTTTTGTTTTCCCGAAAGATCATTTATCATATGGTTTATTTTTTTCGAATGTTACCGTTTTCCCATTCTGCAGATGCTTTTTGGAGCACTGACTGATTTGATCATCCATCAACTAAATAATTTTTAATTAATCGACACGATTGGCGCAGTGACTAAGCAATAGGCTTTCTGCGCAACGTGTCAAGGGTTCGATCCCCGCACGGAACAGATATTTGTATACATATTTGTGCCTGTGACATATATATCTGTGAACTCCACTAAAAATAAAAGATTTCGATGGTCGTATGGTTCCCGGGTTTCATAAAAGGTGACTAAGGCTTTATATCAAGAAGTTGGGCAGCAGAATCTGTTCTGCGATCACCAGTGCGCTAGCCAAATGTGGTTGTGATTATGGCAGAATCCCCGTATGACCGCTAATTGTAGTGATCATCCGTAACCAATCGGTCCAATAGAAGAAAATTATCCCAATGATTGGTAGAATATGAGGATTTCATTTTCGAGGGTCTTATTACACCCATTAGAATTCGTACTATATTGTGAGGAACAAAGGTTAAAGTGAGCAGTAAGGAGTATCCTGTAGAATAAGCTTGTCTCTAAAAAGCGTGGGACTATGAAAATGGATTTCTTTTACTCCTTGATCATTGTTTAAAAGAAATCCAATATCCGCTCTGACATCCTGAACATTACAGTGTTGAGTTTGTTTTTCTACGTTTTGTGACATTTTTGCTGCTTTTATTTTAAGAACATTTCCTTTGAGTTATAGAGTACGATTTATAACACCAGTTTGTTTTTGTCATTTGATCTGTTCGAGTTAAAACAGAGCGGATTTCCTTTTGTTATATTCTGTTTTCGTCATCATCGTTCGTCTTTGGCTTGTTTACAGTAAGTATATGTCACAGAAAAGAGGAACTAAGCCTCGGAAAATAAGTAAATGAATAGTAAAAAAACATTTTTTTTTAAACAAGACTTAAGTTTCCTGGCAGCGGCATCAGGTTATGTCGATCATTTTAGTGTATTGTCACCAGAACTGAACAAACTTGCAATGTTTCATGTCCATGCTACTAACCGTTCGAGTAGTAGTAGTAGGAGTGTCCTCACGGGGAGACAATCCTGGCAGCAGCATCCGGTCGAGGTAGAGATCATCTTTAGCTATTAAAATTAAAATGCAAAGTTTCGTGTCCGTGCTACTAACCGTTGAGGAGTGCCCTCATAAGCAGACAATCTTGGCTGCAGTGTCAGGTTATTTCTATGATTTTACTATATTGTCATCAGAACTGAAGAAGAATGCGAAATTTCAAACTCCTAAGTTTAGACGAAGTGGTTTAAATTTGGTTTGGAAAATTTGACCTAAACAAATATACATTGCAAGTGAAATAATAAAGCTTGTAAAAATAAAACACTGATCACTACAGCAACAGCAAGTGTTAATTTGCTGTAAAATAATTGCAAACCACAGACAAAGATTAAACCTGTCTGTGTTGCAAACGTTGTGCATTTCGCCTATGAGAGTTGTCTCATATAAACGAAACAAAGAATTGCAAAATAAGAAATTCTGTGTTCTGCGATTCCTCAAAATACGCTTGTCATCTTGAAGAGATCTTGACGTGATTTTTTTTTGTCTTTGCTTGCCTTGATGCTTATTACATCGATGAAGGTCCACCCAAACAGCCGATTATATCGACGCTTCGATGTCTTGATGGTACGTTACCTCGAACAATTAATATTCCGAAACAAATTAGTTTAGTCTTTTTTTTTGCAACTGCCCAATTCCGCAAACATATCGAGGCACCGTATTTCGAGATATTAAGTGTTCTAGGTAACGTAACATCAAGACCGCCGTGTGGTGCCCGCTCAGAATACCACTACTCCCATCTCCTCCCGTGGGTGTCGTAAAAGTCGACTAAGGTATTAGCCGGAGGATGGGCAGCAGCGTCCTTCGAGTATAGTAACAACTCAACTGCGATCGCCAACCCGTCTGCCAAGCGTGGCGATTATAGCAATATCCCCCAATGAGCCCACAACACACCCATATCGGTCGTTGTGGTGATCTTTGCGGGAGGCCTGTATCCAGCAGTAGACTTCATTCGGTCGAAATAATGAACATCAAGACAATGACGTAGAACGAGCAACGTAGAACTGTGTTCCCTCGTATGAAATGCACAACGAGACCAACCAAAAAACGTATGGTTTTATTTTCATACGATGTTATAATTATGTTCATTTTTTATTTAACGTGCACCCCAATTTAGGGAAGCAATTAGGGAAGTATTATGTAGAATCTGAGAAGATTGTACAGATCAAATAATTTAACCTTAAGGTATGATCCTTTCGCCTCTTCATTGAACAATATATTAAATATAAAACAATGCCTACAAATTTTATTATGAAAGTCATATTAGGAGTTTTATTAATATGCATACTGTTTATGTTGTAACTAGGCATAGGATGCTTCTTTTTTATGTTTATCAGTTACTGTTAAACAGTATAAGCTATTTAATTTATTGATGCCGCGTTGATGGCGTTAAGTCCGCCTCTTGTACCATTTTGTAAATGAAAGTATAAATAAATAAATATTTTGTTACTGTGATTCTGGCCACATAAAATATTGCAAAATCTAACGTTTACTAAAAATCGCATGGTATCGCCGATTATTTAGTAGTAGTAGTAATGGATAAAGAACTACAGTCAAAAGAAATATGTTTTTTTTTTTTGAGAAAATGATATCATCTGTAGTTGTCCCAATCGAAAAAAAGGTAATTAATGTTTGGTTTGCAATGAAAACTTCGAGCCCCTATTATATTTCATCTATTCGTTATTGCATAATGCATTTGAAATCTTCATCATTTCATTTGATTAAAAACAGCACTAAAATATAATTTAAAGATAACTTGTATTTATTAAAAAGGATAGTATTAAACACGGAGCTCCTATTTCTATAACAATCTCTACAACGCAGTAGAGGTTAATCAAGCCGCTACTTCGCTTCTCGACTCCTTACCCCGCTAAGTTCTCGTGTTCCAGCAAACCTTTTAAGTATCAAATCACTCGGAGAGACGAAATGAAAAAGAAATTTCAAGCTTTAAGCTTGCTGAAAGCTATTAGATTATAATAAAGAACTTCAACCAAAAAGGTGGAAGTTCTTTATTATACTACATCTTTGGCATAGAACATAGTGTTTTTATGTTATATCATCACCATCATATATTGGGTCTTTACCCATGAAATTGGCGTTTTTTACGAAATAAAGTATAGTATATATATTTTAATTTATTTTAATCAAAGTAATCGCCCATGCAATTGATACATCTTTGCCAACGCAGTGGCAGTTTAATCGATGCCCTTCTTGAAGAAACCAGATGCCGGGAGGCGACAAACTCTTCAAAGGCATTTTATATTGCCTCTGGGGTATTTTTTTCCCGCCAAAAGGTTATCCAAATTTAGGAAAAAGTAGAATATTTGCAGGCAGTAAGGTCTGCACGGCGGATGACAAAGAGCTTCCAACCCCAGCTTGTAGCTTGAAGACCGTCTGTTGTGTAGAATGGGGTCGCACGTTGTCGTGCTGGAGTAGCGGGCACGAGCGATTGATCAAAGCTGATTGCAGATGAGTAGACATCTGCAGTAATGCTTATCCCGTAATAGAAACTGTGATGAATCATACTGGCACTAGACCACCAAACGGTCATTTTTCGTTTAGGGTAATAATTAGGTGCTGAACCAGGATCTAACCAACTTGCTGAGCGCTTGCGATAGACAAACAGAATCCAATTTTTCGTCGCAGGAATAATTCGGTTCAAAATTCCTTTGTTTCTCAGCCTGTTGAGAAGCGCAAGGCAGGCCTCGAAGCGCAAGTTGCGCTGACAATTGTTAAGTTCGTGGGGCACCCATCTGTCAAGATTTTTTACCTTGCCAATTTGGATCATATGGATCAATATCGTTTGATGCTAAAGTCAAAAGCTGCTGCTAATTAAGCCGTAGATTGAGTATCATCAGCTTCCACCATCGCCATTATTGCGGCCAAAGTTTTCGGACGACCACGAAGCGGGCAAACCAATAACGGTTTGTGTGTTCGTTGGTAGTGTTCGCTCCGTAAACGTCGTTGATGTTAGAATCTGTATCAAATCTAAACGTGAATTTAAATATGTTTCTTCCTATAAAGAAACTAAATTCGGCGTCCGCAGGGAAGTGTCCTAGGGCCACTTTTATTTATACTCTATATAAACGACCTTCCTTGCCAAATCCGTCATCCTATGGTTTTATTTTCCGACGACAGTACGGCCCTAGTAAAGTGCCTCAACAAAGAAAATTATGAAAATACAATAAACGGCACAATTACAACCGTAATAAACTGGCTGAAAAATAACAACTTATGTACAAAAAACTAAAATAATGCACTTACACCAACGGCTACGCGCTGAAGAGTTAAACATTAATTATGAAAAAAAGTGTTATGGTCATGGCACCTGTAATTTATAACAAAATCCCAAATTTGATCAAAGAGCAACCTTTGGGAATCTTTAAAATGAAACTTATTTCACTTCTAATAGAGAGGTGTTATTACTCTGTTTCAGACTTCCTGTTTGATAAACAGCTTTAGTTTTTTTTTTTGATTTGTTTATTTACACTGTCCATAACTTCATACGTGTTAATTTTGGTAGGAGTCTTGAATGTATATAACATTTTAATTGTTTCAGTATATATTATTTTAATTTAATTAGTATAAGTGCAATTGTTATTTACCCCTAAATGTTTGCATGCCAAAATGGTAGAATGTACAAGGATTCCTATATAAATTTTGTTTTCATCTTATTTTAAACACCTACATTTGCAAATAAATGAATATGAATGATTGAAAGAATGAATGTTGCATTTCGCTTGTGCCGCGTTGCTGCTACGACGGTATTCATAATCCATAATCACTCGAATTTTCAACGTATCCATGACGACGAAAAAGATTCATACTTGATGAAAACATAACACTAATCAATACACATGAGGCTGATTTTTAAAGATATGAAATTGTAGCTTTTAAATGTAACTACAAATATTTAATATTCAAATCATAATATTAATACGTGAACAGTATCTCCCTTTTTGTATTAATTATATAAGGAGAATGAAACTTATATTTAAATTCTAAAGGTACTGTGCAATAGCTGAGCACAAAATAAATCATGTGCAGGTAAAATAAAGTAAACATACATTCATGATTTTTGAAATGAAAACACAATTGGTTGAATTTCAACCACAGGCAACAGCGGACCCCTAAAGGTTTTTGTTCAACAATGGACCCGTACGAGTTTATATGCAGCTGTTACAGATTATGTATCCAAATGAAAATATAAAGTTGCAGTAACTATGTTATCAATGTCACATACGTATTCAACCCTTTCAGCAATAATAGCTAATGCTTCTAATGTTTCTATGCTATTTAGGCCTTTGGCTTTTCCTCATCAGGTAATATTAATCAACGGCAGTGCAATGGTGCAAACTAATATGTCTAGCTTGACAATCGGTTACTGCCAACGTCTGGATAACCAGAGATATGCGGATGTCATGTTCAAATTAACATACTCGTTGAGCGCGCTGTTGAAATGCGTGCCGAATTCCAGGAGCTGATTGAATTAAAACCTGACTGTCGATCAATTTGACAGGGATACCTGCAATTGGTTTTGGCGAAAAGGCAGCTATTGATGGTAGTTTTAATTAAAATGTACTAAATTTGGAACCAAACCCGCGTTTTTTTTCATTAAAATTATTTGTTATTTTATTACTGGCAAGTTATTTATTTAATTCAAATTCAGGTATTGAAAATGTAAAGTTTTAATATTTTTATATTTTATAAATGTTTTGCTGTTACTGATTTATATGTTTTGTTATATTACAGTCACGCTGTTAGTGCACCCTAGTATCACCCAGATCGACTAGTAGAAAATGCAAAACGGCATTTTTAAAAACAACAAAAAACATTTTTCAAAAAAGAGTACCTAATCATGGAGTTTCATGCCCGTTCTTCTCCATAGGAAATCTACACCTTGGAACGCGGCAACTAAAGTCTTGACTATTCATTAGTGCCTATAAATGGTTAACATGAATAAAATAAAATAAAAATAAGATATATATATATATAACTAGGTTAAAGCAATCACAAAATACAACCGCCTTCTATGTATCTTTATACATTATATATATCTTTATACATTATTTGTCACATTAACTTGTTATTCCTTACTCGCTCTTCATTATTCTTATTTACGATTTAAATACACACACAATATTTATTTGTATATAACATTAATTTATTTTTATTTTACTAGTATGTATTTTAATTATTATGTATGTGTAATTAAAAATATGCCTTTGTACATGTACACCTAGACTGCTCGGTATCTCCTTCTTATTTCCCAAATCCATCCAAAGGTTGTCTGGAAGAGATCGCTGTACGCGATAAGAACGCCCATTGTACATTGACTATTGTTTTTCTTCTTTCCTTTTCCTTATTTTTGTTATATGGTGTACAATAAAGTGTATATAAATAAATAAATAAATAAAGGCGGTTGTATTATTAGAAATTATTGTAGTTATGAGAAAAAACATTTTACAATCATTTGGTTATGTTTTTAGCTTTATGATAAAAAGTACTTATATAATCCATAATTTTCATACCTGGGATTTGGACTCATTGAAAATTATGCTATGGAATAAAACCTTGAATGCTACAAGTCAGTTCATTTGGTATTTCTTTACCTCGATCATGAGAAGTACATTTTAAGTGGCTATCATATCGATATTTGTATTGGAAACCCGATATTGGTTCCCGCTGTGCTCAGTGAAGCATGACATTAATCTCAAGTTTCTAATAAAAATATTGGGTCATCGCATCGTAAAATAGGAATAGTCGGGCATTTCGCATGAACTCAATACCAACCCACTTTACTATGATTAGTGTGTGAACTTTTTGGTATACTGAAGGTCTTTGGTATTTGCTTTACTTCGTAGTAGAATAGTATGTAGAATCTGGTTATGATACTAGTCACTAAACGTATCGCTACGGAGCACAAATCTATGTCGAAGAAGATCGACCATAAGTCTTGCTTTCATTTTGATCGATTCCCATTCCGTCACGAACTGGCCGTTAGCTTGTGTGAATGATGTAACCATTATATACACTTTATTGTAAGCCGTCCTTGACTAACCCCTTCATCATTATCATATCTGCCAAAGGATGTACACTGCTGAACAAAGGCCTCTCCCTTAGATTTCCACAAGGAGCGGTTACATGCCGCCCTCATCCAACGACTCCCAGCGACCCTCACCAGGTAGTCTGTCCACCTCGTTGGAGATCGTCCCACGTCGTGTTAAATGTTCGCCCTTTTTTAAAAATAACTTTGTAACTATATATTTTAAAATGATTAAATAAATGTATTTGAGACCCTCATAGCAGGTCCTTCCATTTCATATGTTACACGATATAGTTTGCAAAACTTTATTCTTTCATTTTATATATTGCCCCCCAAAAGTGACCCCCATATTCAAAATTCATTTATTTACGTTACACGTACGTGTTTGGGTCACAGAAATCAGAATTGGGAATGCTTGATAATTACATTCACAGCATTTAGAAATGGTAACACTGCATTACATTGCGGTAGATTAAATATATTATATGCCAGCGCCTTAAGTGCCATTACATCTGCTGTTTAACACTTAGGTAAATGGTGAAACTATTATTTCATTTTATGATAATCTATGGTTATTATACCAGCCAAAGAACGTTCACTACTGAATAAACACCTCTCCCATAGGTTTCCACTACAATTGTCATCATTTTGGTTTGGGTTAGTGAGCGCAGAATGTCTGCTGTTCCACAGAAGGGACGCTGCTGCCCTCTGGTTTAGAGCCCTTAATCGCCTTTTACGACATCCACGGGAATAGATGGATTAGTGCTATATTCTTAATCCGGACACAACACCGATCTTTATTTATATCAGAAACAATTTACAAAACTTATTTCCAGCGAGTATTTGTTACTTACACATTATATTAGAAAACCACTACCAATTACAGAAGTATACTACCGTATTAATAGGATTATAGTCAGATGTAATTTCATCAACAATACCTTTGTCGTCACAGCAACCGAGTCTGATTTAACTTTGTATCCCCTCCGACCTTCTGTTTTACCTGTTCAATTTAATCGCATTATTTGTTTCCCTTGAACGATGCGTAACTAGTAAACTAATTTAACTATGCTTGTTTACCCCATTTAATATATTTTCTCAGTAACTATATAATATAATTATCAGACTTTACCTAATTTACTTTGCAATGATTCGTAGGCAGGCATTTAGGTTGCTCCAATGTTACTCCTTGCTGTGCATGTTATTTATTCCCTTGTGAGATATTATGTTTCATTGGGATAAAAGTTCCGTAAGATATTCCTCATAATGGCACAATTTTGTCTGCCTATATTCTGCCGAGGCGTCAATAGATTTCTAATGTGTTGGTTCGTTAATTCGAAGCTATATATCTCGCTACTTGTTTAAGTGCTCCATAATCCGTCAATGGGTATACTCGTTCGTATCTTATAGTAAGTAAATATTTCTTATCTTCTTATGTTTTCTCAGTAACTATGTAATATCATTATCAGATTTTGCGTAATTTACTTTGCAACGATTCGTACGCAGCCTTTTAGGTTGCTTCAATGTTACTCGTCGCTGTGCACGTTATTTAATCCCTTGTAAAATATTTTGTTTAACTGTGATAAAAATATTCCTTATAACAGCACAATGTTTTCTGTCTAAAATCTGCGAGGCGTCAATTTCCTAAGCGTGTAATTCAAAGCTGATAAATCGCGCTAATTGTTTAAGTGCTCAATAATCCACCAATACATATAGTATACCCATATTCGTTCATATCTTATATTATGCAAATATTTACCATCAATTTCCTACATACTCATCACTTTTACAGAAAGCCTCTCAATCTGAAAATTAAGCTGCATAATACATTATTATCCATACAAGACTCGGTTAGGTATTTGCGGTAGCCTGTTAGCACGTTGCCGAGGATTATCTACGATTTATCCAAATAAACAGAATTATTCCAGCTCGTCTACAACAATAGTGGAACTGCACAGACTCTACATTACCATACGAATGGGCACTGCTGTTTTTGTGATAGGAATTAGTGTAACAGTGAATAAAGGCTTCGCTTAACTATTGCAGTTGCACTTGTTATCGTTCTGTTTTATGTAGACATGACATAAATACATCCTTTATTTATCAGGTGATAATGCTGAATGTTTTAAAGGATTTACTGTTTAGAAGTGTACAGTAGCAGTAATCTGTGGCAAAAGTATAAACCTCACTTTTTAAATTTGGTATTGGTTCTTAGAATTGATCAATTTATTTGTGGAATTTTCAGTATCATTACATACTTACGTACCTATAACGTTACATAATTTATAATTAAAATGAAGGTATAATAATTCAGCTTAAACGGCGTCGTGTATTTAGTACCTACAACGCCATTATAATAACACACCTGACTATGTACAGCCCAGTACTGTGCCACTGGTGGGCACGGGCCTTTTCTCATGATTAGAAAGTTAAGGGCTTAGTCCACCATGCCTAGTGTGTGTTGGCGAACTACATACAACATTGAGAACATTCTGGAGCCTCTCAGTTGGCAGGTCTCCTCACAATGTTTTCCTTCACCGTTAACGCAAGTGATAATCAAACTCTGATCCGGACATGAATCCGAAAAGTCAGAGGTGCGGGCCGAACTCAGACTCTTCTGTATGAAAGGCTTGCCTTTCAACTACTAGTCTACGCACATACATGGTTGTAATTCTCGAATATTAATAGCAATGCGGTATGCAGTCAAAGGCAAATGCGCACTATACGTTGCTACTTAATATTCAAAGGATAATTATTCACGATTGAACTAAAATTCGTTCTGAAATACCTGAGTGCCTTTGAAGTTGAAAGCATTCCAAACATTACACAGACAAGTACAAACGGCAGATCGATTCTATATAAATACAATAAGTATCTTGGTGACGACAAGAGCAAGTCAAGAGCAATTTGCCTGGTGGTAAGCTTCATGCCAGCTCTTAACAGTTTGTAATGCTACCCAGGACTTGTCGTACGTAGCACCACAACGCGGCTGTCACCTTGAGACACTACAGCTTGGCGACGAATATATGGCAATACGGCAGCGGTACTTCTTACCGGACTCCTTTTTTTTTTATTGGTGTCCAATGGAAATTCTTCATGAACTTCCTTCGCCCCGGGGAAGGGCGAAGGGGTATGCCGGACTCCTACCGGCTAAAACCACTGGGGCGGTCATCTTCGGCACCTAAGGGAGGCTCCAGGTCCTCGTAAGATCACACTAGAGCCGCCCATTGGTGCCACGCCTTTAGGCACATCACGGAAGGGATGACTGTAAAGCGGTCTCCCCCCTCTCTCCGGGGGGATGGTAAAGGATCCCCCGAAGCGTCCCTATGCGCTGTGGTATGCGCACACGGCCGCGCGTGACCACATGCGCGCCACCGTCTTCTCGTGGGTCGCTCAGGGCGTTATCACCTTACCTACTTATCTATGAAAGATCTAAATCTGTGTCCGTGACGCAATTGCTTCATGATATAATATAATGTAACACGTGTTATCATTTTAAATAACCGTTTATGAAATAAATTAATTTTGTTTGTCATCTCTTGTGCCCGTAACATTAAGTAGGTATAAGTGCTAGGAAAGGGTAAAATTACATAAAATTGTATAAAATCGTGCAAATACTGTGTTCCTATTTGAATCGTACTATAAGTTACAGGATAAGTTCATAAAAAGTTAGATTTTCTAAAAATGTATGAACTGTCGAGCAATTAATCCTGATTGATCTTACGGCCCAACAGAAACGCCACTTAATATTAAGTCCCGCTTTAACTACTCGATAAACCCGTTTTCGGTAGGAAGCCGGGTGGTTCAAAAAGTTAATAAAGCGGAACTTAATATTAAGTGGTATTTCAGTATACAGCCATTAAACCCGTATTACAGAAAATATTATTAGAGAGAATCGAAACTTAAGTTAAACTGGAGTCTTGATAGCGTTAATGAAACATAAACCCTATGTAATAGGTCCAACATTTATATTCAATTGATGCGATCCCGACTCGATGTCTACTTGAGTTTTGATTGTCGATCTAACAGATCGATACGGGCCTAAATCATTTCTCTTATCCCGTACCCAACAAAACAGCGGTCACCAGTACATTTCATGGATTACGGGATCAGCGCAATATCTGCATCGGTTGTTGGATATATTCCAATATCCACGGACGTATGCCAAAAAGCACTCAAACGTAAAATGAAAGAGGCTTCGAGTGAATTCGTGTGCGAAAGCAGAAAACATTTTAAATTTACCATTCAGTGTGCAGCACCTAGTTATTGAATTTGGACATAGTGTTGAAAGTCGAACGTGTCAGTCGAGCTCAAAGTATTCTCACAGATATTTTTGTTTGAATTATTTGTACATTTGTATTCTTCTTTCTTTTCTTTCTTTCTTTCTTTCTTACGAACTCCATAAACTCTTACTTTCTGCTTTCTTATCCAAAATCATTAGTTTTAAGATTTTGAACTTCATTCGATCACATTTAACATCAAAAACAGACAAATCCTTAGTCCCAAATCCAAAGATTTTGGATTAGATTGATTATTAATTTCGGCCGTAAATCAATAGTTGCGTTTAATAGGCTATCTAAGATTGAATATTGATACCCATATCATTCATCAGATCGGTCTGCAGACATTAAATTCATACTAAACGCCTTAATCATGATAACGTTGTATTTCAACTCATAGCCACTTGCACTCACTGATAGGTAAACGATCGGTGAAGTTAAGCAACGTTTAGCGTGGTCAGTGTGGATTGGTGACCGAATAAAGTGGTATTTGCATTGAGCGTCTGCGTGCTTCGGAGGGCACGTAAAATCGTTGGTTCCGGTTGTTGTCATTAGGCGGCAGTCGTTAAACCAAGCTGGAGGCCTTTGGTTGGCTGGAACTCTGACACAAGCTTTGACTAATAATCACACGAAAAGAAGAAGATTTCAACTTGGCTGTTAAACAATGTCTCGTTAAGAACAAATTACATGTCATTCATTATGTTATATATTCTTACTTCCATTATATTTGTTGCAGGCCCTACTCCAGGCGCACGATGTGGTCGCCCGAGAGGTTTACGGCGAGGAATCTTTACGAGCATCACCGCCGCCGGTCAACGGCCGCACCACTGCGCCGCCGGCTGAAGACGAGGACGACACTGAACCGGAGTTCGAGAACGTGACCAGGGTGCGCCTGGTACAGTTCCAGAAGAATACTGACGAACCGATGGTGGGTAGTTTTGATTCATGTTTTTTGATTGGGAGATTTGATAATGTGCACAATAACTGCTGTTAATGTCGTGTAGCTCCGGTCACTAATAGTGATAACCCATCTCATCCCATGGGTGTCGTAAAAGGCAACTAATGGAGTTTGGAACACCGAGTGTAACATTTTATTTTTTAAATAAAATTTACTTGTAGAAGTTCTCCCGTATCGTGGGTATAGTTTACAGACATAATCTCACACCCAAACCCAAAACAGCTATCTGTAGATCATACAAATATTTGTCCCGTGCGCTAATTGAACCCGCCACACGTAGCGCAGGATAATTAAAATATTTGCTTAGCCTACCGTGCCGTCTTCTGTAACTACGCGGAATATTTTCGTGTTTGCTGTTGTACTTATTACTGTACATAAGATATTAATTTCTTGAGTTTGATTAGATAACTTATAATTGATAATACTGTTACGAGAAATACGAAATAAAAAGGCACTAAAACATTACAGGAAAATATTTTACGGATCACGGGAAAGGATTCTTAAATCCTCAACAAAATCACAGTAGGCCAAAAGTCAAAAAATCTGTCATCTGCGTACTGTGTGCGTAAGCACTGGGAACAAACAGGTGCCTGGGTTTAATCACTGCAGATCAATGATCGGTATAAATTATGTGAACTGTGATCACATTTGTCCTTCCTCAATATACAGGTAGATCAGTATTTATCGCATATGGTAATTTACATTACATATTTTCAGTGTAAATAAAGAAGAATTTTAATGAACGAAATAATTAATAGCTGATTTAAAACGGTTACCAAGTATCAGTTTCGTTATTAGATAATTTTGAAAATCTTGTGCGGGATCTTATTTATTTCTTCTGTTTTGTTTTCTTTTGTTTTTTAAAAAATGTTGCCCCACACTAGGATTTCTTTTGTGTCGTGGGTGCGTTTGAATTCCACATACAATACACCCAGACCCGGAACAACGACCTGCAGATTATACAAATATTTGTTCCGTGCGGGAGTCGAACCCACGACCCAGAGCACAGCAGCCGACGGTATCAGCCACTGCACCTGTTATTTATATACTCTTTGTTGTACACCACATAAAGCATAAAAGATGTCTATATACAAAAATATACCTGTACAGTGGGCGGTCCTATCGTACAAGGCGATCTTTTCCAGACAAGGATCAGCAGGTAGCATGCTGGTGGGCCAAAATAAACTTTATACTTTTTTAGAGTTCAACATCACGCTCGTGCATATTATTTGCAACGAATCATTCAATATTTTTTTAATATGATTCAACGTATTAGCAGGTTTTATCAACACTATCGTTGCAACTGTTAATCTTATATACCTTTTTTTTTTTTATTGATGTCCAGTGGAAATTCTACATGGAACTTCCTTCACCCCGGGGAAGGGCGAAGGGGTATGCCGGACTCCTACCGACTAAAACCACTGGAGCGGTCATCTTCGGCACCGAAGGGGGGCTCCAGGTCCTCGTAAGATTACACTAGAGCCGCCCATTGGTGCCACGCCCTTAGGCACATCTCGGAAGGGATGACCGCAAAGCGGTCACCCCCTCTAGCGGAGGGAAGGCGACTGTAAAAAGGTCGCCCCCCCAGGCACTTCTCGGGGAGGATTGTAAAGGATCCCCCCAAGCCTCGCTTTGCGCTGTGCTGCGCACACGGCGGCACGTGACAACGTGCGCGCCACCGTCTTCCCGGGGGTCGCTCGGTGTGAGCACGTAGATTCCCCAATCTGCGCGCCCGCGACCCCCGAGGCCCCCCACCATGAAGTGACGGCAGGGGGCTCAGGCGTGTTGGACTTGGGAGCCGGGACGGTTGTTGCCCCGGCGCCGTCTAGTCCTTCTCCGTGCGGGATCAGCCTTCTCCCGATCCCGCTCTGCAGTCTCCTTCTGGAGCATTACGCTCTCGCAGAAGAAGACTAATCTTATATACCTAAAAGGTAGAACATACGCATTCAATATAACACAATATTTACAGGGCATAACACTGAAATTAGCAGACGACGGAAGATGCATCGTAGCCCGCATCATGCACGGGGGGATGATACACAGGCAAGCGACCCTGCACGTCGGCGACGAGATCAAAGAGATCAACGGTACGCCGGTCGTGAACCAGTCGGTTGCTCAACTACAAAGAATGCTGGTATGTGTGTTTTCGTTGTGTGTTGTATAATGCGAAAATATGAAAATGAATGTGGGTAAATACTTTCCGACTAGGAGATGAAATTAAGTTTTCTTTGATGCTTATAAACAGTTTATAACGCGTAATTTTATAAATCACTTGAACTCAAATTACGTGATAAGTCTTTATTTCATATAGGCCCTAATGGGCTCAAGTAAAGTCAACAGTTAAGGTGCATGGTTTGGGAAAGGCGGTCCTATGGAGAAGAGCCGGCAGGAAACTATGTACATGGCCGGCACGGTACTCTACAATATCTTGCAATAGCAGGCAGACAGACGAACTGGTGAAGGTCGCTGGGAGTCGTTGGATAAGGGTGGCAAGTAACCGCCCGCTGTGGAAATCTAAGCGGGATGCCTTTGTTCAGCAGTGGACATCCTGTGTCTGATATGATGATGATGATGATGATGGGCGTGGGACTGCTCATGGAGAGTTGTTGCGTTTATCCACTACTGACTTGATGCGCCCATCACTATCATCATGTCAGCAGAAGGCCGTACACACGTCCTGCTTGTGGAAATAAATGCAAAAATCATTCCTAATTTTCTAGTTATATAAGCACATCTACGTATATCCAACTCATTTATTTTATCTTTATATGTTTAAGTTACGATCATCTGAAAGTAGGACGCGTAATGCAATAAATTTTGATCGTGTATAAAATCATTCGCGGTGTAATAGACGCACGCGATCTACTTAACGGGGCTACCCGCATTTCCGTTCCCGATAACTACTGTTGAAATCAAAAGCACCGGTTATTTGTAGTAACATCATGTAGAACGGTTGTCAGAGGAGAATCCCCGTTGCCTCGCATTGAACTTATACCTAGATGCTAATTCAGAGTGTGATGTCTGTGCGAGAGAAATTATTGACAATGTTCTTGATACGTATTATACCTCCATGAGTTTGTTTTCATAATAAATGTTGTAAGACGTAAGTGGTGTGTACGAACGGTAAATAAATACATAAGTATGTATCTAATCAAGTTATGGGTGAAGACTTCATTTTAACTGCCGTATAGTGCCGTTTAGGCATAACACCACCCCATCTCATCATTGACGGCACGGTTGGTGCAGTGGCTGATACAGTCGACTGCTGCGCTCCGGGTCGTGGGTTTGATTCCCACACGGAACAAATATTTGTATGATCTGCAGGTAGTTGTCCCGGGTCTAGGTGTATGTGGAATTCATGTCTGTAAACGCACCCACGACACAGGAGAAATCCTAGTGTGGGGCAACGTTTTAAAAAAAAAATAAGACATAAGAAATAAATCTCATCCCGTAAGTGTCGTAAAAGGCGAAGGGTTAGCCAGAGGATCGGAATCTGCGATCACCAATCCGTGTGCCAAGCGTGGCCATGACGACAAAACCCCCCAATGAGCACACAACACATACACAGACTGGTCGTTATGGCGATATTTGGTTCAGGCCCCTCTCCTACACCAGACGTTTTTCGGCTGAAATGTTGAAGTCCTCAATACACAACGTATATATATATTTTTTAAACATTGCTCCACACTAGGATTTCTCCTGTGTTGTGGGTGCATTTACAAACACAAATTCCACCCAGGCCCAGAACCTACGGAACAACTACCTGCAGATTATACAAATATTTGTTCGGTGCGGCAATCGAACGCACGACCCGGTGTGCAGCAGCCGACTGTATCAGCCACTGCACCAACCGTGCCGTCAATCATCAATCGTCATAGTCGCAAAAGTCATTTTTTATCCTAAAAATATTTTTTCGCCATGCCGAGTCCATAAGTATAACGCGCTACGAGCGTCATTTAAACGTGAAACTGTGATAGAAACGTTAGTCATATTCTTTGGCAAAACTCAAAGCTTAGCTTAATACATACATCACTAATGATGAATGAGTGTAGAGCTATGAATCTACCGAATAATTATGACACCAAAAATACAAGTATCTATAACCTCCACAGTTGTTGATTAAAATAACCAAAATAAAATAAAACTTTGCAATGTTTTCTTGGCACCAACCGTACAGCAATAAAACTATAGCATAAAGCTATAGCAATTAATTGCTAGATCAATTTATTACAATATAAACCAGTCAGCTTTTCGGAAATTTTGCGTTCGTTCAATTATACGTTGTAGACTTGGTGAAGAGGACGGTAAATTATCTACACAATTTTAACATAACTACGATAAGTCACTGATATGTAATAAGACGCGACTAAAGAGAATCATACATACAGATAAACATACTTAATCAGCCCATTACTGTCACACTCCTGGACACGGGCCTTTTCTCACGATGAGAAAGGTTTTACGTACAATAGTAGAAACAATATGATTCAATAAAAAAATAATATGGGAAGACATAACATTTGATAACATTTACCAATTAAATTACTCAAATAGGTGGTATGTTGCCATATTTTTTCATAAATTCATGTCCAAATACAATAGACGTTGTTCCTACAAAAAGTATAAACAAAATGTAACTAGAAGACCAAAATGGAGATCAACTAGTATACAAAGATATTGCATAAGAAAAAGAGAACTCTTATGAAATATAGGCGATCACCCAATGTTCAGTATTGTAAAGGCAGACTGTTCATGTTGAAGAAAAATAGTACTATTAACATAAAAATTTTAAATAATCTAATTCTCTAATTTTCTTTTCTAATTTTCATAATAAACAATATGAAGTAAATTAAATAAAACTTGAAGGTGATATTCAGTATCGATATGTGATCATTCAACACCATAAAAATAAAGTTTATATTCTAATAAAACTGGCTAGAATGTGTGAGTTACCACGGCTACACCGATCGCGTCGCGTGACCCGCCCCAGGCGTCAGCTGATCGGACCCTGTTTTCGGAGCGGCACAGGTAAACTTAGCGATAAAAAATATAAATTGTACAATCTATTCTAATTTTAGGTAGATAAATATATCTAACGATAGATAGCCTGATATGGCTACATGGCTTAAAATTAACTTTCTAGTTTAGGTACAGCATACTTTGCATCAACTATGATGTCGTCAATATAAATAATGTGTATTTATCCTAAATTTATATGACACAAATGAATATTTACAGCGCGAAGCTCGTGGATCGGTGACATTTAAGATCGTGCCATCATATCGCTCCGCGCCACCACCCTGCGAGGTAACACCTATTTTATATGTAACTCCTAATGTTCACATGGATTTGATGATATACTTCAGTACAACCCATTTATGTCAGTGTGGTTTGAAAACAGTAGATGTAGCTCAGTTTGTATTAATACTAGTTTTATACTATTAAAAATATACATAAATATTGTATTTGCAATTAACACAATAGATAGTAGTGTGATTTTAACGCTTGTTTATACACTAAAAGAAAAAATGTAACAAAGTCGACAAGCGCACACAAATTCTTCAGAAACAATGCTCGTCTCGAAGCGTACGACGTAATTATTGTATAAACATAGAAAATAATTTAAATTCTGTATTTTTGTTTTAACTAGCTTTTCCGGATTAAGCCTTCGCCCGTGCTAGTAAGTAGCGAAACCCGAAACCGTTGCTACTTTGTGTTATGTTATTTGTTTTTATGTTGTGTTATATTGTTGTATTGTCACCTGGGCATGGCTGCGCGTCCCCGTGTTCTCCTCCATTTCTGTGCGCTTGTTGTTCTTTTATCATCGCTTGACACACATATCATGTTACGTCACTCTTTTCAGATGTCATCTCTTTTACTAAGTATGTTATGTTGCCTTCGTTTTAAAAATTGTTGTTACTGACTCGGTAATCATACTATGCTTTTTCAATGTTTAGTTAAAATTTTCCAAAATAGTCACATTTTTATAACTTCTTGGTTTTTTATATCAATATCACCATTCATCTAAATCTACATTCATTATTATTGTTTTATTTTATTACTAAACCATGCAAAGGTACTAATTCGCAAAAAAATGTTTCTTTTTCAGATATTCGTGAGAGCGCAGTTTGATTATGATCCCTTAGAAGATGAATTAATTCCTTGTGCTCAAGCCGGGATCGCTTTCACCACTGGTGACATACTGCAGGTATCAATGAAGATGATTATTTATAAATGGATTAGGTAGCACATTTTTGAGACTTATGTCTCGACTTGAATATCAAATCATTATTGAACTATGATGAAAATCAGATTCGGTGGTTTTCAAAATGAGTAGTAATTAAGATTTTTATTGAAGCTTTTCATCAAAATTGGTTTTTCATCCGACAGTCAAAAGTTGAATTTTTTTAGATTTTTAACAGAATCGGTGGTTTATAAGAACATTAACTACTCAGTTGGAATCAATAACAGTGTTGATATGATCTTGACTATTATACATGAGCGTTATATTTCTAGATCATAAGCAAAGATGACTCCCACTGGTGGCAAGCACGCAAAGATGCGTCTGGGGGCTCAGCCGGTCTCATACCAAGTCCTGAACTCCAGGAATGGCGAGCAGCTTGCGCTGCTGCTGAAAGATCTAACACCGATCAAGGTAATGCAGCAACCATTTCATTTGGTTTATAAATAAAAATCGAAAAGAATTGCTATGTCTTAAATGATTTTCAGAACTCTAAGGTGGGAAAAATTGTTGGTGCTTTAAATGTTAGAGGTTAATTAATTTGTTTTATTTTCCATTTATTTGGGTAGTCTGCGTGTGAAGTGGTTCATTATTCATGAAAATTAATGTTATAGCGTCTTTGGTTTATGCAAGGTTTTGTATAGCGGTGTACATTACCATCAATAGTACGTTAGCAGGAATTTCGTCAAATTTGTTGCTATGATTGTTTTATAGTTGCATTGAATTCGTGTCGCATCTTTATGAATGTCGTATACACCTAAATCTTTAGTAGAGTCTCGATTTTAAATGGTTACTGGTTTACTGTTCTAGAATGACTACAGCAAAATTTTGATTTCAATTAGCTGAAGACAAATATTCAGCAATAGTACTATTGTTATCAATCATGTCTCTTCCTTTTTACATTCAATTAATTTATACATTAATCTGATAGGTTACTTTAGCTTTATATTATAATCATCACCTGAGAGTAACTCATATTAATTTCGTGTTATGCTTTCAATTTCATCATTGGACGAAGCAGTCGGTATGTAAAATTGCTTTTCTTACTTTTTATGAGTGATACAAGCTCCCGTGTACCTTAATATTGTGCTATTGAAATAGTACCTACATATATTAATTCTGCATGGTACAAAGCCGGGCTATTTTTTCCTAGCTATACAAACATATTTCAATATATCCGATCATATATTTCTATCCATGAAATCTGATTATAAGCCCACCCCCGATTTGTGTAGTAAAGAAGATCTATGTAGAATAAATAACTATACCAAATTATCGATAATATATATCTGAATTACAAAGGGAGTTTGTGAAACCCTGACATGATGTATCGTCATTATTGGGAAATGTTTTGTTAAACGTCACCCTTAGTAATACATTGACTCAACTATATGGAACCGTGCAACATTGATTCTGACGTTTCATAAGTGCAAATATTTGGTTTATTTGAAATAGAAAACTTTGACTTTGACTTTGAATGCGAGATGATTTGGCGCATGTGATTAGATTCTCATCAAAACGAGGACCTGTTTTTGGAAGAACCAACTATTGTAAGGACTATTCGATGTTCGTTATCGTCTTTGAAAGTGACTTGAATAGTTTTAGCAGATACTATCAAATGTCTTCGCAACTACTAGAACAATTAAGTTAACTTAACTAGAGAGAGGACTTACTACGCAGACAATTACGACAAAGCACGCGAGCAAATGTTACGATCAAACTAACAGGCATAACTCGTTAAGCACATACAGCCAGAAACATTACAGATAATCTCATCGGAAATTGACAGAAAACTCACTTACTTACCTGGTTTTGTTTACATACGATAGTAAAACGTTAGTATCTACCTGATACCTACATACCACCTGTATTTGAACTCAATTCGTGTATTGAGATTAAGAGAGAAGGATTTCACAGTAAAACACAAATGTATTTTATATATGCGTCTCCTTCGTCTCAGCGTCCGCCCCCGCATCGATTTTGCTAAGCAAAAGCTCTTAATCATTGTGTACTGTGATGAGGACTTCTTATCTAGATCGGACGAATTGCAGGAGTGTCTGTGCAAATATTACTAAGGCATTTTGGATCCTAATTTCTTAGAATCGGTTCCTTATACGCAAGTGCACATAGCCTTTTTCCGCATAATCGGAGTATTTATTAAAATTAACACCTTAAACTTGTCTGGACGAATTAACTTTTAAGCTTCTCAGAGTCTAATTGAGTGCTTATTACTAACGTTTGACAAAACATTATCCCACGACGAGTAACCCAAATCGTGTAGCTATCCGATTCTACCACCCATTCCGTTTGCATGAACCGTGTTGTAATGTTGTGCGGCTAGGAGCCGAGGGCTGCGTGTCCCATACCGACGGTTGTGAGAACACAGGTATTAACCTTCGTTTATGTTATATAGTGTACGCTATTGCATTTAAACGAAACTGGTTTTATGAATTATTTGCAGTAAAAGTTAAGTAAATCGAGGTTTTGCATTATTTAATTAAAGTGCATTCATGTATTCATTCTTTTAAAATTAAGGAATGCGATTGTATTATTGAAGAACTGCAAAATGTTGTTGAAGAACATAATAAATAAATAATAGTTCGTAAAACTGATTTCATTGTACGTGATGCTAAGAAAGCTTTGATTTTAGAACGTATCGATGTTTAGCTGTACTTGGGTATGAATTCCTGTATCGGTTTTCAAGATTTTACTTACGTTTTGTTTAGAACTGATGAAGGAGTAATTTATTAAATAAAGGACTTTTTGAAACTGAGAAAATTAATATTGAGGTCTTAAATTTGTCTTTGACTCTATTTCAAAAATGTCGCTAGTAATGATCAAAAAAGTCAATAATATGGCAATATCATTAAAGTTCCATAAAAGGTTCAGTTTCAAAAGGTCTTTGATAACAAGGTATTGCCAAACAATTTACAAAAATAGCTTTGATATATTTTTGGTGACGGTAAATTCTCATAGGCTTTGGACGCACAGATACGCTGTTTGTGATTTATGAAATTATGCATGAATAAAAGATTTACATTTTACTTGTTCACATTAATATAATATTACTAAAATGGCACAAATAAAAAAAATACGCATGTTTTACCACTTAAAATGTAATAAAGGAGATAAATAGGAAAAGGAAATTGGCTTTCAATTTTTTTTGAGTTGCAACTATTGCATAAAACCAATGTTTCACGTATTGACTTCTTCATTTTGTTTCAGTGAACTGTTCTATATTTGGGCGCAAGAAAAAGCAGTCGAAAGACAAATACTTAGCAAAACACAACGCTGTGTTTGATCAACTAGACGTTGTTACCTACGAAGAGGTCGTCAAATTGCCATGTAAGTTAATTCAATCTAGTATATTATCTACGTCTTAAATGTGGAAACCATTTGGGTAGTCCAGATCTAGTGGGCACCAGAAGGTTGACACTTATTCTGTTTATTACGAATGTGGTATGCAGCACGAAACATAAAACACGAATAACTCGAAATAACCACTGTAGTTAACACGAATAAACCTTACCCAGATCGATACACCACGAAATCACTCCAACACGAATCGATACATCACGAAAGTTCTGTTTCTAGTAAAAAAAGCTACTAACTAACCTAACCTATCCGAGTCTAATCCGCCTTAGAAGATTGATTGCTGATAGAGCATTAGTTAGATCCTTGGTAGCGTGATTTCGTGATGTAGCGATTCGGGTAAGGGTTATTCGTGTTAACTAAGGTCGTGATGGCTTCCTTTAAATGCAGTTATTCGGATTTCATCTTTCATGACTGCGTATCGTACTGGTTTATTATATTTTTAATACCTAGTTTAAAGTTTTCGAATTTATTTAAATCAAGATTGATAAAAAATCACAGATATTGAAGTGTGTGGGCCCGGCTACGAACAGTACCAACCCATCTCATCCCGTGGATGTCGTAAAAGGCGACTATGGGATTAGATGGAGGTTGGGAAACAGCGTCCTTCGAGTACATTAATAACTCAACTACGATCGGCAACCCGCCCGCTAAGCGTGCCGATTATGGCAAAACGCTCCAATAAGACTAAACCGGTCGTTGTGGTGATCTTTGTGGATACCTGTGTCCAGCAGTGGACTTTATTTGGCTTAAAACCATGACGACGGAAGATGGGTAATTTCCATCGCTGATATGTAACGGAATATCAACCTAGGTTGTAATATCATAATAAAAAACATCCATATATTATTTGCAGCGTTCCAAAGAAAAACGATTGTGCTCCTGGGTGCTCATGGCGTCGGTCGCCGGCACATAAAGAACACGCTCATTTCGCGTCATCCCGATCAATATGCTTATCCTATACCACGTGAGTTTACTCTGACATTAACTTTTAATTTGTCGAACTGGCCACTTTGGTCTCGAGTATTTGGCGTTTAGTTAGGAATTCCAAATTCAAATATATTTAAAATTTAAGCTCGTGTATTTGTGTTTCGAATATAGTTATTCATTTGTTTTCGCGGCATTTGATTTTCTATGAAATCGGTGTGTTCACAATATAAAATATTGTAAATATCACGTTGTTTACAAATACGAGTTCAACCGTGGCAATGATGTGTAAGGTACTGGTGAGTGTTTAGTGGACCAATGCTGGCGTTATCCACTATAGCTTCCTTAGATCTGGCCAGACGATTACGGCGGATGTGTTTTAGTACCAATTTGCAATCATGGTGGAAAAGCTAGCCGTTAAATAACCGATGCTAGTCAATTGCTCTAACCCACTGCTGCTTCAGGACAACGCTAGACCACACACTCCATAAGAGACAGTTGCTAAATTAGAGGAGTTACGATTAGAATGTCTC
Organism: Diloba caeruleocephala; assembly: GCA_947459985.1. Classification (NCBI taxonomy): domain Eukaryota; kingdom Metazoa; phylum Arthropoda; class Insecta; order Lepidoptera; family Noctuidae; genus Diloba; species Diloba caeruleocephala. Next base: position 6,606,209 of record OX381617.1, on the reverse strand, counting down.
CGACACCGGCCGCATTCCCCGGACTTTACTCCAATCACCATCACCAGCATTTCCGAAATTTGGACAACTATTTGCAAGGAAAAAAATCAATTCCGATGAGGTAGTCCAAACCGCCTTCAAAGATTTTATTGATTCTCGCTCCCACACTTTCATCAGCGAAGGAATCAATGAAGTACCTACCTATGACATTACAATTTGGTTCACTTAGGTCAGGTTCCGCTTTCATCAGAATTTATATTAGGCTGTTATTTTTCTGACGAATACATAGCAACCGTACAAACTTTGATTGATGAAATATATAATTTCATAGATTTTCTTTTTCGTTTTGTTTTTTCCAAGGGCCCAATAGTAAAACCACAAAGTGATTCGTCCCCTAAGATATTAACAGACCTTCGACATTTGAATAAGGCTACACAATAGAGTTACTAGATGTACCGCGTTTGGCGGGACGTCATGATGTCTTGCCTGAAATGAATATTCACGCGCGGGACAGGCACAGTCGCGCTTTTTGGGGGATTTATCGACCATCGCGCGGGTTTTTAAATTGTAGTTTCGCTGTATACATGCATATTTTAACAATTAGTTTCATAATATCTTTAAAAAATCTAGGAAAATATGATGATAGTCGAACACTTAAAAAAATAAGTGATTATAATTATGGAAAATGTTTGTAAATACTTGTATAAGACTTGTATAGTTGAATAAGGATAATAAAACATAGACAACATAAGGTAGGCAGCGTGGGCCATATTCTGACGACAGTAAACAGTACTTACTTATTATTTATTTATCTTATCTCTTTAAATGAGCAATTCTTGTATGTAATTAGAATCTCGGAATCGGCTCCAACGATTTTCATAAAATTTAGTATATAGGGGGTTTCGGGGGCGATAAATCGATCTAGCTAGGAATCATTTTTAGAAAATGTCATTTTATAGGCGTTTGAGTAGTCTCAACTGAAAAATATGACTCTTCCTGACATCTATTAGCGAATAATAATACTATATATATATACTTACGTAGTTGATTGATAAACTGTAAAAAATTAAGTATTTGTTTCTAATATAAGATTAAACTAATTGCACTCATGATTTTTTTCTTTAAATAACCAGTTCATATTTTTTATTATTCTATCGGTAAGATCGAAAAATATTATTCATATTTCATTATTTTATTAGTAATTCGTACTTAAATATAATTTCCAGAAAACACAATTAAAAAAAAAAAAATACCGTACAAACATCTAGTTTTATTAGTGTAGTTCATTATTATAATATTACATTGTTTTATTGTCCCTCATCGAATGAATTTCGTTTTATATACTTGAATAGATTCAAAATCTTACAATTTTATTTACAATTCATTTTGACTAAAATTATTTTAATTTGTCAGTCCTGCGGGTTAATTGCCTGAGTTTTTGACGTTTTGTGACATACGTAAATCGTGCGCGCGCGAGTTCACTGCTGTCAAACCACAACAATCTATCTATGGCAACCTCATACAGTCTGAAAAAAGCTATTTTTATCAAGAAAACAATATATTTGGAGAATAGAGGACTACAATACAATGTATGACTTGAGGTCTGGTTTTTAACCGTCTTGTAAATTATTTTTTAAGATTAAAGTAGTCAAAATCTCAATTGCTCTTCAAATGACGGCACACGGTTGGTGCCTGATATAGTCGGCTGCTGCGCTCCGGGTCGTGGGTTCGATTCCCGTACGGAACAAATATTTGTATGATCTGCAGGTAGTTGTTCCGGGTCTGGGTGTTTGTATGTGGAAATCTTGGAGGAGATGTCCCGGAGTGGGGCAATGTTTTAAAAAAGAAACAAAAGTATATTTTATAGTCCTTTATATACATATAATGAAATAGTGCGTTCAGTAACTTAGTTTCTTTATCGTATATTTGTTAAAAGACTTTTTCAATCTAGGTGGTTAAAAATACAGAGTCCTTACTATTTATTAACTCTGTATAGACAAACAAGTAAAGATTTATGATCTGTCACATCAGCTTTGATGATGTCTACCTCACAATAGGATTTAGGAATAGGAAACCATACAGGTGGTTTGTGTAGCCAGAACTGTAAGAGTTTACGTACATCCAATCCCACGTGCACAAGCAGGCAATACAGATAGATGTTTTATGATATAAAAAATATTACCCGCAAAATATTTCTAATTTACATAACGGTAGTAAATGGCGCGGACTGAAAACCAGCGTTGGGCAGTGTTACGGCTATGCTGCTCACTGTTCAACATTTTACTGAGACCGCTCCTTTTGCCACACCATACAAACTAATTACTTGTTATTATTTTTTTGTGTTAAACTAGTGTGGTAATAAATGCTTTCTTTCTTTCTTTCTATACGGGGATTGAACCCGCGACACGTAGCGTAGAAAACTAATCGCTTAGCTATTGCGTCAACCGTGCCGTCAAATGAGTACGTTTGTTTAATTTGGAATCCAGATTTTGGAATACATAATTTTCCACTTCAGATACCACCCGGCCACCAAGACCTGATGAAGAAAATGGCAGACACTACTACTTCGTGACTCACGAAGAAATGATGGCTGATATAGCAGCTAACGAATACTTAGAATACGGTAAATATATGATTATCCTTCTACGTCGTCTTAACATGTCTGGGCCTGGATCTGGCTTATATCTTTCGTCGTTCATCGTTTCAGCCGAATAAAGTTAAGTTAAACTACTGAACACAGGCCTCCCCCAGATATCAGAGAGAGAGTGTGATGTGTGCTCATTGGGGTGTTTTGGAATAATGAAGTCCACTGCTGGACACAGGCCTCCCCAAAGATCACCACAATGACCGATATGGGTGTGTTGTGGGCTCATTGGGGGGTTTTGCCATGATCGCCACGCTTGGCAGGCGGGTTGGCGATCGCAGTTGAGTTGTTAATGTACTCGAAGGACGCTGCTGCCCATCCTCCCGTTAAACCCATAGTCGCCTTTTACGACACGGGATGAGATGGGTTGGTGCTATTCGTAGCCAGCTCCACACGGCATTTTATCTTTAACCTAACTATAAGCTTAATAATTAGAACGGTAGAAATATTCAGCTTCGATTAAACCACAGTTTCGGCCCATGAACTCGACGCACAACGCTTACAAGTTATATAAGCTAGTTTTGCTAGTCTCACTCTTATTGAATGTTGAAGTCTATCTCTGTCTATCAAAGACTTTACGTACGCAGCTTAGCCCTATCGCTACGATCCGACTCAGTATCATTTTAGGTTTATCCCAATTTTGTTGGCTTTTAGTCTTTCTGAGTAGCAGTAATGAAAAAGTGATTGCCATCTGATCTCCGCTTCCCAATGGCCTTAACGACTGTCGTTGGTATTCGAATCATTAATGTCTCGTTAACGGTATCCATCCGCACTTGGCTGATATCCGGATATCTCCTACTTTGAGGTCTTCCTCAGCCTTTATTATACGCGCAACCAAAATTGAGCTCCTTGCCTAGCAAGTACGTCTACTTTCCCTGCTACCCTTTTTTATTATTATAATGGTGGAAATACATCATGTACTTCCTCCGTCCCGGAGAAGGGCGGAAGGGCATGCTGGACTACTTTTTTTTATTGGTCTCCAGTGGAAATACTACATGAACTTCCTTCGCCCTGGGGGAGGATGAAGGGGTATCTCCTATCGGCTACAACCACCGGAGCGATCTTCTTCGTTACCGAAGGGAAACTTTAGGTCCTCGTACGATCACACTAGAGCCGTCCATTTGTGCCACGCCTATAGGCACGTCTTGGAGGGGATGACTGTAAGGCGGTCACCCATCTAGCGGAGGGAAGTGACTATAAAACGGCCGCCCCTCCAGGCACTTCTTGGGGGATTATAAAGGATCCTCCCGAAGCCTTGCTGTGGGCTGTGCTGCGCACATGGCAGCACCTTACCACGTACGCACTTCCGTCTTTCTAGGGTTCACTAGTTAGAGCACGCACAATCCCCAATCTGTAGCCCCGCAATCTCCGAGGCCCCCGCTATATAACGAGAGTGGGGGAGGGGGGGCTTAGGCGTGTTGGACTTGGGCATCGAGCGGTTGTTACCCCGACGCCGTCTAGTCCTTCGCCCAGCGGGATTGGTCCTCTGTCGATGCAATACTCCCTGCTACCTATAGCCCGTTATCGTTTAAAGCCAGAGTGCATAGGCATGTTCTGGGTGCGCTTGTACCATCAAAGACCTCATCTATCGTTTTCTATCAGGCGAGATAGAGCTCAAGAGCAACATTCCTGAACCAAAAAATACTCCTGGGGCTGAATATCATTATTCGATGCGGAGTAACTGCCATCTGACCTCCGCAATCAAGTATTCATGACTAGTGATGATTATAACACTCATTAATGTCTCGCTAACGGTACTGCCGAGGCACGTAGACTAGGGCTGATTAATTAAGACTGACCTGCAATATCTCCATAACCAGTACGTTCCCAGGTATGGTCTTATACAAGAAAATCATGGCAATAATTGGCAGAATAAGTTTCGGTTAAGGGTCTTGTTACACCTAATATACGTTTCATTTCACATTTGCAGGTACCCACGAAGACGCGATGTACGGAACAAAACTGGAGACGATCCGTCGCATTCACTCGGAGCGTCGCATCGCAATACTAGACGTGGAGCCCCAAGCTCTGAAGATATTACGTACGGCAGAGTTCGCGCCCTACGTCGTGTTTATTGCCGCACCGCCGCTCAACAATGTCGCTGACGTGAGTATATAGTTTTAAAATCACACAGACCATCCATACCATACATCATGATTATCTGTTCGATTTTCCGTGTGGTGTCCGGATTAAGAATATAGCACCACTCCATCTCCTCCCGTGGATGTCGTAAAAGGCGACTGAGGGAATCTAAACCAGAGGGATGGGCAGCAGCGTCCCTTCTGTGAAACGGTAACCATTCTGCGCTCACCAACCCGCCTGCCAAGCGTGGTGAGTATTGGCAATTTCCCCCCAAAATGATGATACAGTTGTGGAAATCTATGGGGGAGGCCTTTGTTCAGCAGTGGACGTATAAATGGCCGATATGATGATGATGATCTGTTCGATTAAAGCGACCTTCTTTTTTGTTTGTTTTTATTGGGCTCAGTGGAAATTCTATTTGAACTTCCTCCGCCGCGGGGAAGGACGGAGGGGCATGCCGGACTCCTACCGGCTATAACCACTGGGGCGGTCATCCTCGGCACCTAAGGGGGGCTCCAGGTCCTCGTATGATCACACTAGAGCCGCCCACTGGTGCCACGCCTATAGGCTCATCTCTGAGAGGGTCACTGTAAAGCGGTCACCGCCCCGGGGGGATTGTAAAAGATCCCCCGAAGAGACATGTAGGTACGGATCCTCTAGTCTGATTGCTCCCAAATATCGTTCGCCTCCCAGACGTCGATGGCGTTGGTGGTTTTCCGCGTGGTAAGTGGACTGCCGACTGGGAGTGGAGAGCTGTCTGGGCCGAAAAGGATGGTGTTTCAGAGCGAGCCTTCTAGCGTCGCTGGTGAGGAGGTTGACCCGGAGCTGCTATGGCCTCCATCCAGCTTTCGGGCTTTATAGGAGTTGCTCCAGCCGGAGTACGTCGCGAAGGAGATGCAGGCGCGTCCAACGGCTGATCTCGGTCCCTTCATTAAGCAACAGCTAGAGGCTGTAGAGACGTTGCCCGTAACCTTCAGGAGGCAATTGCCCGCATCCCCTGAATGGCCGCGCAGATGGTGCAGGCTGCGATGGACTGGGAGAAATATTGAAATATACACGCCAATGCTCCCAGTCAATACCCACCTTTGCGGGAGAGATCTCATTTCTTACTAAAATTCTTATTTTACAGTATGACGGCTCCCTCGAAGTTCTCGTTCGCGAATCAGAGTTGCTTCGCCGCACGTACGGCCATTACTTCGACCTGAATATCGTCAACAACGATATAGACGACACTTTATCACAACTTGAGGCATCCTTAGTACGTCTTCGCTCCACGGCCCAATGGGTCCCAGTATCCTGGGTGTACTGACAATCTGACTCCGAATATCTGTAAGTTCCCGCCGAGAAGAAAAATGGACTTCGCTTAAGTTTTCGACTCGTTTTCTTGTTGATTTGTTTATATTATGGGCTGATTATTGGGCTTCCCGAAATGTATCTAGATTTCTAGACTGAATCGAATTGTAGATGATAAAATATACCTAAGTATTTTTCTTTCATGAATATTAAGCAATGAAATTGATTATTTTTTAATGGATTTGTACTTTAACACCGTTTTTGATGTACTTATTTTGTGTGGATTTTTAAAAGGCAGTTGTATAACAAACGTGGGCTTTTTTCAGCTTACATTTAATTTTTATATTATCAATTTTTTCGTTAAAAAGACTACTACACAGAAGTCCATTTTTCTTCATCTTTATCAAAACTGTTAATCGAAACTTAAATACCAAAGTAAGAAAATGTCACCAAAATATCACATTGTAGAAGACACATCGACGTCTAAGCAATATTTTACAAATTTGACTATACACATTTCAGTTAACTACGACTATTGATTAGCAATAGATTAAGTACTTAATTTCACGTTGCATACGATTACGACACCGTTATGAATACTTTGCTATCCTATTTTAATTAGGGCAACATCATTCATAATTATTAAGAATTAAACGTCATATTTGCTGTGTGATCACAGATAAGGGCTCAATCGATCGGAATTACTCTAAATAGAATCACTTTCGAACAGTGATCTATTAATACACAATTATCATGTTATCGATAAGTTGCATAGCCACAACTAAAATAGATGGCAGCACCAGTCGCTTATTACAACTAATAAGATTGATTCAACAAAATTTATCAAATTAAATTAGTAGGATATGAAAATAATGTCAAGCTCATTGTTGCTGCGCCTGCAAAATCCGCTGTGGGTTTTAATGTGATCGATATCGGTTCCTGATTCGATATTACATTACTTTCGAAGGCAGATGTCTGTAAAACCCATTTTGCAATATCTCTAATGGTTTAAAATCAGCTATGTTATTCCCGCTACAACAATAACAACATAAACAAAATTTTAAAAAAATCACCGTCATTACAATACATTAATAAGCGCTTTGAATAGTTGGATTTTTCAGATATCGCATTTTGCAGGCGCAGCGACGTTAATTTAATATAGACAATGTGATAGCATTGGCTACAGCTATATAGTGGCGCTTAATCCAAGTGGTTCCAAAACTTCCCATTCCATTACAATGTTCTGTTACTAGTCGCAGATTCGTTAAAAATAACACATCAGGTCAGGGTCTATATGAAAGCGGTCCCAAATTATGTTTGTCGGTTCCTGACCCATGGCTCTAGCCCAAAATTGTATAAGAACAGGTTGAAAAGTTCCGGACAAAAACTGGTTTGTATCAAACTGTCTAAATAAAAGAGTAATTTCGGTCGTTTCTATCTAGACTTACAAAGTAAGTATGTAAGTAACATATACTTATGTCACAAAGGAGATTTTAACTCTGCGCTTGTTATTCTAGTGATGCAAAGATATTATCTACAATTTTATTTAAAGACTTTAATTCATATCATTTAAACAAGTAATCATTTTAATAATTGTGATAAATATAATTATTTGTTTACTCTGAATATTCTAAACATAAATTTATAATACGAATGACAGAAAGTCATAAATAGCGCTTGCATTGTTAATTTGGTGCGTCTAAGCTCAATTTCACATAATGTGCCAAAAAAGACATTTTTGAGGAAAAAGTGGTACAATTTACGAATACACCAGCACACAACACTTACACGATTTTTGGAGCAATGTACATAATTATACATTAGTACATAATTTTATGATAATAAATAATTCTCTAGAAACGTACCGTAGCTCAAAATGTTTACTTCAACATTTAAATTTAAGATCTATTTTATCTTTAGTAAACTATTGTAAAATCTTGTCGTTTTCCAACTAAAGAAATATTTTATTGCACTGTGTGATAGTTTTTTAAATCGTCTTAAAAATATATGACAAGCGATTATGTATTTTAACCGACTTAAATATATACCACCCGCTCGCCCCACTTATCGTTACTTATTATCTATCTGGATTGTCAATAAGATGCTATTCAAAAATGCTATCGTTATAAGAAGTACAAAATAGTCCCCAGAAAACTTCCTATTGTTGCTATACAAAAAATGGGTGCGTGTACCAGGGCGCACGTGCAAGAAGTGGAACTTCTTTTATTCAGTATTCAAAACTATTTATTTCAATTATTGCGATATTGACGCGTATCTTCTGAAAGGTGCGAAAACAAGATGGCCACCATGAGTATCGTTATTTACAAATGATCAAACACACTCACACACTAACAGCTTGATTTATTTTTCGACAACCAGATTTAATAAAAATGTCAAGCTCGTTATTTTTAGTGTTTAAAATTGTTGTCTTTGAATTAATCACTCATAAATGTTCATAATCTTCACACAAATGTTGCAAATAGGTTAACATTCAATGTATTTTTTTTAAACAAAAGCAATTATTATTTATAAAGCACACAATATAATTACAATTATTACTGTACAAAAATATGTACACAGGGTGTAAGTGACGACGTACCTAAAACTTTGAGACCAGTGTGTAGCCTACAATAAAAATATGAAACGCAATCTATCGTAAACAACGCGATCCAAACGCTACGTGATGAGATTATTGTGCTACTGTGAGCGCTGATATGTGTGAGTTGTAGCGAAATAGCTAGAAAAAGCGAAAACAGCCGTTTTTTTATTCACATTGCAGTTTTATTCGACTGGAAAAAATCTGATATTCATTAAAAGACCGACGCATTTTTACGTTTTTATTCAAAATAGCATTAGGATAGACTAACGCAATTACTGTATCCCGAAATCACTTAAGAAAACTAGAAAAATATCTGGAAATTCATGAAAAGACCGACACAAAGTTCGAACGCTGAGGTTTCTAGCATCATGTACGATTACGATATATACGATACGATACGACGTTACGATGCGATTCACTTAATGTTATTCACGTTGATTACTGCGAGGCGTCCTATGATTAGGAAACGCACATGTATACTAAACACATAAGAATACATAGACCAGTAAAAAACTCGTACTAGGGGTAGTACATGTTTACAATCGAAACGTAATAGTAAACTACACGTTTTCCGTGTTCGGCGCTCCGATTGGTTGAAGAGTTTATCGCGTATTTTTTTTATCTATACTGTGCCAAAAGAAGTTTCTCTTCAAAAATATGTGTGACATGGTCACTCGAAATAATTATTGTTCCTTGGCTACGTAGAATTGGGTGGTTGCTAGATTTTTAAAGAAATCTTTGCCTAATATTTTTTTGGACGTTAGAACTATCTGACACAGTGTATTCCGTAGTTGGAAACCGGTCTATTGACTATATCACAGGATTAGAATTCACAGGGTTGCAAGAATCATGAATAGTCATTTCTTTCATTAATATAGTTTATACTTAAACACTTTTGTATCCATACTTTGATTTTATAGTGAATATTCTTTGCAATGTTTCTAACGTTAAGTATTTGGTTTGAAATGGTGCCATGGAAAATTTACGCTATGAAAGTTAGGAAGGTATTTTAAGGTTATATAATTATACTCATTTTTAATACTGATTGTTATTATTTATATTAATTGAATTATTTAAACAGGTTTGTGGGCTTGAAAGACTTGATAAATATTACCTATTGGTAGTAAGGTGAACTGGGTACCGGACTCTATTATGCAAAATGGAAGTACAGTTTTTTTTGCACGGTTTAGAAATTCAAGGAGTTTTCAACAAGGAATTCGAATAAATCTGTTCCACCCAGAGGCCTTAGGGGCTCAAGTGTTGTAACGTTGTAACGGTCCCATACCATGGGGATAACATATGGACCAGTATGCTCTAGTCGTCCGTGGCGCCATCTATAAATAGTTATAATTAAGCTTTTCACAAGTATTTTTGTTGGTTCTAAACGTCTGATTGCGGCGATATTATTAGAACCCCTTATTTTATCATCTTGGAAAAAGGTCATATAGCAAGCTCTAAAGGGTAAAAACAAATAGAGCTATTAGATTGTCGGTTTTAAAACGACTGGCAACACACGATAAATAAACGCCACACAATATACTTCGTTTTATAGGTTTTTTCACGCCTGCACCAATACATTCCTGTATATAAATATAATAAACAAGTAGTAGAATTTTACTATAATAAACTCTCACTGTTTCACTATTTTTACTTTTAAATATAATTATTAATTAGGGTAAGTAGGATTTGTTGTAAGGGTTGATTAATTATCATTGTTGACGAATATTTAACTTTATATTATTTGTTAATTTATGGAATAACAAGTATAATTTGTATGATTGCTCAATAAATACACATAATATATAAAGATGTGGCATTAAACAATTAGATTATAATCACAGAATGCAATGCAAACTTAAATGAAAATAAATTAATATAAATGACTACAATTGGACAGGTGTCTGAATATTTTATATATTATTTAAAAGAAAAACATGGGAGTGGTAAATGGTACTTTAAATTTAGTATTTTTATTCTTGATATTCCATAAATATTGCATTGGATTTGTTATTATAATTGCGTTTTTTCATAAGTTTGCCACCACTTATGACAAACAGTTAAATTATAAGATACCTATAGGTACATTAAGTGACAGGTTTGGTTCTTCCAAGATCCTTTGTTATTATTTTAATTTGGAACTTATAAGTTCATTTAATATTTCTTTTTGCTATTTAATTGTTGACTTGGTTTTTCCCCTAATATTAGATAATCAATAGTTAATGGAAGTAGTTAAATTAAAACATTGAATTTAATTAAAATAAGTATGTATTTAATGGGTCGACGAGAAGAGTATTGACGTGCGGGTAGCACTATTGTCTACGTTTTGTTAAAAATATTCAATGTTGCTAGTTAAAATATTATAATTATTTAACGAAAATACATATAACTAGATGAAATTACGTTGCTATTGAAATATGAAAATTTTATTGCATCTGTTTATTTAGGTCATCATTTTGATTTTACATAGTACAGATGTTTATTATGTAATATTTATAAAAAATATATACAAGATATAGACATTTATAGGTAAAATCATATTTATTAAAATATACTTATGATGTATCTTTTTTTAATGTTTATTGTAGTAGGCTTAATTTCATCTTACACTATTGTCTTTGAAAGAAATGTGTAATATGTGAATGCTGAAGGTTAGATTCATAGATATAATGATTTAATGTTGGGACTGTTTACAAATAGCTCGTTGCTAAAAGAAAACAGCACAGATAATAAGAATATATAACAGCACAGATAATAAAAGTTACGACCCATTTCAATGTAAGTACGCTGTTTACATTAAAAATATGTTTAATTTATTAGAACAAAGTTATTGTTTCAAAACTATATATTGTTGATTTTCATTGATATTAAAATGTTTTGATGTTTGTGAAAACACTTTACGATTAGAATCAATTAGTGATAGCGATGTTATATATTTTTTCTCTATTCATTATTACTAGCTAGTGCTGCTCTGGATTGAATGAGAGTTTGAGATTATATCTCACATTATAAGAATATTATATGTAATTAATAATATATTTATCTGAGAGTATTTTAACGTTATAATCATCACGAAAAATTAACACCTGATCCCCAGACATTCCATTTCTTTTTGTTATTGTTTATTATTTAAAGTTATTATAAAATCACTAAAATGTTATATTAATTTTAATCATGTAGTTTAAGTTGAGAATGTGTTGCTTCGTCGAATAAGTCATTGTTTGTGTACTTACTTCGGTTATAGCACTAGGTATCCAAAGGGTTAATTTTCTGTGGTTTTATGTTCAAACTTATCTAATTTGTATAACACATTAAGAATGATATTCTGAAACAGTAGTTCAATTTAAATGTACTAAAAGTTTAAATGTAAAATCACATGAAATCGAACGAAACTTAAACTATAGTTAAATCTAATACGATACTAATTTAATTCTTAAATTGTAACGTCTGATTTAAGTCGATTTGTACCAAATGCATCTGAGATGAACTTGTTCACATGGCCGCTTCAAATCGACTTGATTCAAACATATCCTTAAACGACACGCATATGATGTACGCAGTATCACAATACTAGAAAAAAACACTGACGTAAAGTGTGTTTATCTGATTCAAATAAAGATGACTGAAGTAAAACCTTATTATAATAACTGTTAACAATTGAATAAACGGCACAAAATATTGTTGTTTTATTTATTTGAACCTTTTGGATTTATTTTAGTTAGTACTGTACAGTGACCTGGTGGAAGTAGCTGGCATTCATTGGATGCGGGCTGCATGTAAGCGGTCGTTTTGGAAATTTATGGGGAGGCTATGTATGACGGCATGGTTGGTGCAGTGGCTGATATAGTCGGCTGCTGCGCACCGGGTTGTGGGTTCGATTCTCGCACGGATCTGCAGGTAGTAGTTCCGGTTCTGGGTGAATTTGTGTTTGTAAACGTACCCACGACACAGGAGTAATCCTAGTGTGGAGCAACGTTAGTTTAAAAAAGAGAAGAAAAAAAATGTTTAACAGTGAACATCCTTTGACTGATTTGATGATGATATACGCAGTCATTTGGCTAACTTAGCCAACTGAAAACGTTGACTGGTTAATAGATTAAACTGCGTAACGTGCTAAGTAGTAGTGGAGTCGCCCAACCCGTACAGTTCAGTGACGAACAGTTTCGGGGATCTATCTCTTCTCTGTGCGGTTGGTTTGGTTTCTTCATGGCACAGATATGAACAGTCGTGTCGTTGTGGCACTATACACCTGCATATACCGCCAGTGAATACGACATTTGGGATTATCCGAAACAAGTTACGTGCCTTGTGCCCTTATTCGTATTATTTCCAAGTCATAAGAACAAGATACGCAAGAGGAACCTGCAGGACATCTTTCAAACGTTAACTTTCCTAGGCACACGGATCCAGACGATGTTCTAACGTATGACCTGTGCAAGCTGCCGCCGGTTACGTCTGATCATGTGGACGTCACTCGGTTATTGACAGTAATTCGCTGTTGAACACGAAATTACACTCGTATATAGGAAGCTTGCAGCTTCCGAATGATAGCTGCCAAGTTACGGCAAGAAATCGCGCAAAGTAGAAGTACAGTAGAAGAAATCGTACCTATACCTCACCTATAGTGCTCACACTGGTGTGAGCTCTAAGCAATTTTCCTGTTACCTATAGTGGTGGTAATTTAGGGGACCCATCTTGTGAGTGGCGAGTCACCGTCTGTCACAGGATTGCACTTATACTATATAAGTTTGCACTAGCAAACAAGGTTGAAAGGCAGACGCCGTTGTTCCCGTTTCCCTTTTGCATTCTGGTGGTAGGTCTCTTATTGTAAGAGCCCGGCTAGGTAGGTACTGCAGAAGTTCCAGATATTCACCGCTAAGCAGTAGTGTTTAAACTTGACATTACTGTACTCCGGTTTGAAGGGCACTGTGCCCATTGAAATTACTGGGCATAACAGACTAAACTACGTCTCATCAATAGTCCTACATGCCCGGGGACAATCCGTGACTTCATTTTATAGTACATCCATGGAGAGACCCTGGTTAGCGTTCAGTTACGTTTTAGAATAAAGTTCTCTAAAAGACCTCTGCATGTTGGACCCATGTCCCCGTGCAACCCTATCAAAAAGACTGGGTTCCTTTTGTAGATGCTATTAACCTGTGAATAGAGGGACATTATAATACTTTCTTGTTTTCATTCCATATAATACCCATTGCAATAAAACTTTATAGTTATAGTTTATAATCTCATACTACATACTACTATTACAAATATAATAGTTCTACACAACCATGTACAATCAGTGATTTCATCTTATAATGCCCTCATGGACAGGACCAGGTGAGTCTCCTACTACATTTTAGACTAAAATTCTTTAGAAGGGCATCTGCGTGTTGGACCCATGTCCCGCGTAACCTTATAGAAATACCGGGTTCCTCTTTGCATGGGTTAGTAACTCGTGAATAGAGAGACATGTAGATAATACCTACTTAATACAAGTGTCAATAATTTTATGAATTAAAACACTGACATTTGGTATCTAGTTACTTAATAAAATGTATTACCCAAGCTTGTTTTGTCAGTTCAGCTAGGATTTATGAAGCCCGGGAGACGTTTAAATATGAATCGGCAGTCTGTACTACGATGGCGAAATAATAATAAAACAATATTTCGTTCACCATGTGTGTGGCTGTGTGCGTCAACTAATTAACTTGTACTGACTAGGGAAGGTGCGTATTTACGCGGCCAGGTATTTACTTTCAAGTACGCGCACCAGGTGCCGACCCGTAAGACTCTAAAGACTTGAAAGTATTTTCCTCAGCTACGCGCTTGTTCGCGTGACGTCACGATGTGGCTTCGGCCCACTTCATCCATGCTTGGTGGCACTAGGTGGTTGCATAGAGCTGAGAGCAACTAAAATTACTTATAGTAGTGCGAGTTAGTAATGGATGTATTTATTTGTTAACGCGATTGTGCTCTTTATCTATAGTAAGCGCCTGGAAAGTGTACAGAGACGTTTTCTTTACCATCTTTGCTATAAAACTAATTTGGCGAGAAAAATCAATAGCTACAATCTAAGTGTTCTAGCACTATAAAATATCCTCGCTGCAAGATAGTAGGAGATTACTTGACCTCGTATTTCTACACAAGCTGTTCGGTGGGGTTGTTGACTGTGGCGAGCTTCTTGGTAAACTGCAGATAAATGCGCCATCTCGCTTGCCACGTAAATGTAGCTTTAACCTTTTTAACGTGCCACGATCCAAAACTAATCTCGGACATTTCGCCATTATTGTGTTACTTAAATAGTGTGTAATTGTGTATCCTCTGTTGGAGATCGAAATAATAAATAAATAAAAAGGCCTCGGATCATTTTCCTATGCAAGTATTTTTACGTACAAGGCACGGAAGTATTAAGTTTTGCATACGCGATTGATCTATTTCCTATGCAAGTATTTTTACTTTCAAGGCTGGAAGTTAATTTTTTGCGTACGCGATTGTGCTCCTTATTTCGATGATTTTAAAGGAACAGAAGGAAAATACTTAGAAGTATTTCGAACCCTGGTTTTTGGTACTGGTATCTTAAGGTGAGCGTTCTTGGAAGCCCTGGTTCTCGATTTAACGAGTATGACCCATGCCTATACTGACGTGGTATTGACCACAGGCGTACTAAGATATTGACGCATGCAGACGACAAGAAGGCTCGGGACTAATGCATGTAATGATACTGACTGATACTATTTCATTTAAATGCTTTTTTCTGGTTTGAAGAGTAACTCGGGTTTTATCGACGAGTACTTATATCGACTTCAGTTTAGGGGAAACGTTCTTAGGAGTTGGCAACCCGTTATTTAATTGACAAGTGTACGCTCTAATGGACTAGAATCCAGGGCCGTTAAAATATTTTAAAAAGTCAAGTGTAAACTGAGTGTCGAGTGACAGTGACAGCGGATGTTTACGAGTTTACCTTGTGCAGTTTATTTATTTATATTTTCTGCGCTAAATATTGCGGTATTTGTTGAATAAAAACATTTAATTATCACAGATTTGGAAGAATGGATCAAAGAGAACGTCGTTCTAATGCGGGCAATCGCATGGCAAAGTTGCTGGACAATGAAGAAGAGGATGAATTTTATACAACAACTTACGGTGGCTTTCAAGAGACTGAGGAAGACAACGATTATAAGTACGTTTTTCTAATAGCGTTTTACTCATTTCAACTATTGTATTTGAAGTGGGTGGTAATGTCAAGCGGCTGGTAATCACAATACCGGTAGTCCGGCAACGGTGATCACAATACCGGTAGTATGACCACGGTGATTACAATACCGGTAGTCTGGCAACGGTGATCACAATACCGGTAGTCTGGCGAGTCTGGCAACGGTGATACTTCTGCTACAAATAAAGCAGTTACATAGTTATGTAGTTAGGTTTTCCCTAATAACACCAATTTATACTGCTCTGCTGTTAATAATACTAAATCCTATCCTCCCTATGTCATTGTGTTGTACCATGCCACAAGCAATTTGTCATAATTCTGAAATATGTTTATTTCTCAAAATGTCTTTTATGTGGACATTGAATAACAATATTTGATGAATTCAATAAATTTGTGTCCAGTTTGGTTCTGGAGCTGGTTGGTCTCACAAAGTCTTAATGCTCTAAGAGAAGTGACTATTTGATGCATATGTTTTTTAGCTTTTGCAGTAGTCAAATAAATGTGCTAATAATGTTGTATTGTATTGTGTTGAAGTAAAGATCAGAGTTACAATCAATCAGATTTGTTTTGTAACGTTGTCTACCTGTACAAACTTACATATTTTTCTACATAAAGATTTTCACAAACCTGTAAAAATGTACACTTATGCGTAGTCAGACTTGAGCTGTTGAGTTCATAGGTGTAGATTTATCAAGAAACTCCATGGTTACTGTTTAAATCATAATAGTTTATATATATAGAGTTTAGAAACTCTGCTTAAACCTAATCCTTTGTTTAATACTGAATTATTTTTCTTATCTGTAGAGAAGAGAGGGAGCAGGAAGATTTAGTGGACTCCGATTTTAGTATTGATGAGAATGACGAACCCACATCTGATCAAGATACTGAGGAAAAACGGACAAGGAATGTTGGTACTAAAGCCTACAAGGTAAGTCTTCTATCTAACTGCCTATCCTAAAGCCTTTGCCATGGCAAAGTGAGTAGTGTTGGCCATGTTTAGTGGTGCGATGATTATTATAATATCTGTAAAAGAGTGTTCTTTACTAAACAAAGTCCTCCCCCATAAAATTCCACAATTGTGTTATAATTTTAGGGGTTATTTGCCAATACTCACCATGCTTGGCAGGCGGGTTGGTGAGCGCAGAATGGCTGCTAACAAAAGCATGCTACCCATCTCTCTGGTTTAGCGTCCCTTAGTCACCTTTTACGACATCCACGGGAGATGGAGTGGTGCTATATTTATAATATGGACACCACACAAATAACAGTCATATGTGACTATAGTTATAACCACCACCCTTAGCAATTTGGATCTGAACTTTTGATGCTTTTGTCGCAATTTATGACACCCAAAGCTATTAGCATATTCACTATCGGGTACCACATGGCTAAGCATATTATTTCACAATAAATATTCATTTTTTAAGCAGACAGCAAATGTATCAAAATGTTTGTGTTCAATTATTGGAGGCATTTGGGGTAGGCCTTTGTTCAGCAGTAGTCCTTTGGCTGATATGATGATGATGATTGAAAGCATCTATGGTAATTAACTATCATGTGCCCAAATCCCTCAATAACCTCTCGCATGTCAATTGCTGTGTAGACACAATAGAGTTTTAATTCTGTCTCGTTTTACGACACTCAATGATATAAGTACACATTTGCTGGGCACCAAACAAGCACATAGCTTCTTTGGTGTGAGGCCGAAAATTAGAATCTTAGAAATTAATAAATAATTTAATTTCTAACTTCGTTTCCTAGAATTTTCATAGCATCTATTAAATGGATTGAGTTTTTAAAGGCATTAAATAATTTCCCCTGATATTTTAGGATCCAAATAGAAAGAGAAAAGAACCAGGAGCAACACCAGCTCCATCATTGGGTGATAAAGTGAAAAAGATAAATGAGAGGAAACCAAAAGAACACAAAACTAAACAAGAAAAGCTTGAAAAAGTTGAACGAATGTCACTTGACACATCTATAGGTAACTTTCCTTTTTTACTAGAGATAAATTTGTTCACTGCTACAGACTAACATATTTCCTTGGTAGTCTTGCTGTAGCCAGTAGTTGACTATAGTTTGAAAATGGGTTACTCCTTCCTGCCCCGAGAAGGAAGTAGAGTTGGTAACAAATTAGCTACTTCTCTAGTCTGGCGGTGACTGCTAACCATCAAGTGACCCGCATGCTCGTTTGCTAATCTCTCATAATTTAATAGATAAATTTGCTATGGAAACTATCCAGCAATCTTAAAGTTTTTCGTTGGTTAGATATTTCTCAAATATTTTCATTTTGGCCTATTAGTAACAAGTACCTGGATGACCGAGCTTTGCTCGGTATTTTCGTGTTACTTAACAACGCCATCTGCTGTTGTGTCGTTAAAGCAATTAGTTGCTCACAAAAAATAGTATTAGTATTCGCCAATAGATGTCAGGAAGAGTCATATTTTTCAGTTGAGACTACTCAAACGCCTATAAAATGACATTTTCTAAAAATGATTCCTAGCTAGATCGCTTTATCGCCCCCGAAACCCCCTATATACAAAATTTTATGAAAATCGTTGGAGCCGATTCCGAGATTCCAATTATATATATACAAGAATTGCTCATTTAAAGATATAAGATAAGATAGACAATTAGTGGGTAGCTATGGATAGATATTGGTAGACATTCAATGAATACTACTTTTGACGCTTACAATATGTACTTATTTTTATGATGATTATCAGCGTTTAATTAAATTTATTAATATGTCATCATCCTTCATCAGAATTGACTCTACTCTCACAAAATGCTCTGCAATATATTAAAGGGGAAAAATAATATATTTGCTTTTATCCTGTAAACTTAAATATTTGTTTTCAGAACGTAAATCCATAAGGCAAAGTACGGCAGTAAAATCTGCAGAAACACAGCAAAGAATTAAAATTAGGTCTGCTCTTAAAAGAAAGAAACCCAAGAGAGTTGAAGATAAGATGCCAACACAAGAAGAATTGTTGGAAGAAGCTTTGATTACGGAAAAGGAGAATCTTAAGAGCTTAGGTATGTTTGTATTTATATAGTAAAATTACTAAGAATTATCCACTCTTCTAAGACTGGACTGGACTGTGTAAATTTGGCGTACTGACTAAATTAGTAGCTTTATTTATTACTAGGTGTCGCCTGCGGTTTCACCCGCGTTACGAAAATAACTGATAACTGATACTTTATACAACGTTTGGCCCCCTCTTTTAACCCCTTAAGGGTACAATTATACTTTTTCTTTAAAAAAATTATTGATCTAACTTATAAAATGATGGAGTTTCATACAGCCTTTCAACCCATATTTCTACCACTTTAGGTGTGGAATTTCTGAAAGTCCTTCCTTAGTATTAAAACGTTATTAAAGGCATCAACTGCCAAACTTTCAAGAGGTTTGGCTTTGAGTCAGTCAGGACAAGTAATTATATATATGTAGATAATTTTATTTTAATTTAATATTAAAAGTACAATTTTACAAATACAAAAAGGACAATTTACTTACGGACAATGTCCTTCATGCCTAAAATGTGCCCATTTCTATTTCTATTTTATTGTTGGCTCCCACGGGCTCAGCATCAGCCGAACGCACTTCGACGCTATTGGGTCCATTGTGCTGCCCAAAGCCCTGCACTACTCTTCCGCCGGCAAATCAAGAAGTCCCTGTAGGTACTTCGCAATCATACCTGCCTGGAGCCGTGCAAAATTATCAGGCAATGGATCAGCTATTCCTAGATGTTTTGCCCTACGTCTTCCCATAGCGTCACAGCTGCACAAAATGTGCTGCATTGGCTCTTGATTGTCCATACAGAATCTGCATGTATCTGTTGTGCTAAGCATCTAGCAGCTTCTTCTAGCTTCTGCAAAATGTGCCCATAATGACGGTGGTATCTTCCGCGCATTCCTGATGGTTGCCACGCTATATTTACCCTCTTATTCATGAAAAGATAACATGTTGTTCATACCCATAAGGGTAAAATTTATTTTGTCCATATATTACAATGGTAATGGTAAAAGTACAAAGGAAATGAAATCGCCGTGTTGAAATTAGCTCATACAACCAAGGTTATATGGGCCTCACTTTTGAGAAGTAGCCTTATGGCCAGCCCTCAAAAGTGAGGCCCTTATGGCCAGAATACTTATTAACAAAGGCAATTATTCTAACTAACCCAATTTAAACTAAAAACCAAACCAACTAAAAAGCTCAATGCCTGGAAGTGCAACTGAGCTTGACAAGCTCTTTGAGCCTGGAAATGCATTGATCAATGAAATTATGTTTGTTATGTTTATTCCAGAGAGGTTTGAACAAATCGAATTGGAGAGAAAAAAGATACGGCCTATAAAGAAAACCATCACAGGACCTGTGATACGGTAAGAAATTTAATTATATAAAAATGCTTCAATTACAATAAATTTTAGCACATTCAGTTATCCTCCTAGTAAGAGTTTCTTTTTACAATCGTAACGTAATAGTAAACTACACGTTTACCGCGTTCAGCGCTCTGATTGGCTGACGAGTTTGGAGCGGGCCAATCGCAGCGCCGAACCCGAGAAACGCATAGTTTACTATTACGTTTCGATTGTAAAAATAAACTCGTACTAGGGGTACTGATTCCTGTGTGTGTTTGAGGCGTCAATGTAGTGGCGCAATTGGTGTGACCCGATACCTATTTTGAACGCGTTTAAACCCGTCCTTAATCTGCGGATTATCTGGCTGACGGCCGAATACTAAAACGCCACTTCACATTGAATCCCGCTCTATTTACCCGTTACGAGATACCCCTTTTCGGTAGAAAACAAATAAGGAGGAACTTAATTAATATTAAGTGACGTTTTTGTATTCGGCCGTTAGTCTCGTAAATAGCAAAGAATTGTTTCGGTTCTCGGAAATCTGTATACTACAATAGGTTGAATATAAAAGGTTCTGTGTGAATAGAACATTCGAGTTCCCTGTAATAATATTTTTTTAATTTGTCAGTATTTAAGCCATGAACATATTAACTTTAAAAAACAATACAGTAGTACTTAACATTTAAAACTGACCGCATAGTGGTATTTCAACTGAGCGTCTCCGTGCTTCGGAGGGCACGTTAAATCGTCGGTCCCGGTTGTTGTCATTAGACGGCAGTCGTTAACTCTACAACTCTGACACAACTAACCATACGAAATATGTATACTGTTTTATTATATGTATATTTTAGGTACCACTCCTTCGCCGTGCCTCTAATAGAAGAAATGCCATCAGTAGACGAAAAGAGAAGCTTGTCGCCGATCTTAGGAGACCTCAACTTGAGCGATATCAAAAGCGAAGAGGGTATGACCACAGTCAGTGTAATTAACTACTCTAGCTATCATATTCCTCGATATCGATAGATCTGAAAAACAATAGCAACATTATTTTCAGCCGAATGAACTTTCCACGAAAAATGGACTTTCCACTGCTGAACACAAGCCTCCCCCAAAGAATGCCACACGAACCGGTCTGAGTGTGTTGTGTGCTCATTGGGGGGTTTTGCCACAATCGCCAGGCCATTGGCAGGCGGGTTGGCGATCGCAGTAGAGTAGTTAATGTACTCGGAGGATGCTGCTGCCCATCCTTTCCCATACTCTGGTTAATCCCATAGTCACCTTTTAAGGCACCCACGGGATGAGATGAAATGGTGCTATTCGTAGCCGGCACCACACGAAACTATTGCAACATATTAGCCAAAGTACGTCCACCGCTGAACTACAACAAACCTTAGCCTCCCCCATAGTTTTCAACAATTGTTTTGTCATTTTGGGAGGACTTTCCCGGTACCACGCTAGGCAATGTGACGAGACAATTTACTGTGGAAGTTTATGGGGGAGGCCTTTGCTTTCAGCAGTGGATGTTCTTTGACTGATATGATGATGATGATTATAGAAATAGATGTAATGACCCATTTTAGTAATAGTTGTGGTGAGATACTGAAATGTTCAAGACTATTTTCGTTTTGTCAGGTTTACTAACACCAGGGGACATAGACATGCCAGAGATAAAGACCGAGACATCTGACCAGCCAGTTGAGAAGGTGGAGCCTGCAATTAAGATGAATATTGACGTCATAGGCCCTGACGAAGAGGTCAACATTGAAGATGTTAATACGTAAGACTTTTTCGTGTCTTAAGTGGTAATCATTATTATTCATTAAATCAGCCAATGGAAGCTGAACAAAAGCCTCATAGAGATTTCCAAAATTGTCTTGTCTTTTAGGGGGAAAATGGGCCAGACTCACCACGCTTGTTAGGTGGCTTGGTGACGCGCACGTGATTATGTGCCGCCGTGTGCGCAGTACAACGCACAGCGCAGCCTTAACAATCCTCCTCGAAAAGTGGTTGGGGGGCGGCCTTTTTACAGCCGCCTGCCCTCCGCTAGAGGGGGGGGCCCGCTTTACAGTCATCCCCTCCGTGATGTGCCTAAAGGCGTGGCACCAATGGGCGGCTCTAGTGTGATCTTAAGAGGACCTAGAGCCCCCTTCGGTGTCGAAGATGACCGCTCCAGTGGATTTAGCCGGTAGGAGTCTGGTCGCTCTTCCCCGGGGCGAAGGAAGTTCATGTAGAATTTACACTGGACAACAAAAAAAAAAAAAGAAGTTTAGTTGGTAAGCGCAGTATGGTTACTGTTCCACTGAAGGGACGCTCTTACGTATCCCTCTGGGTTAGAGTCCCTTAGTCGCCTTTAACGACATCTACGGGGGGAGATGGAGTGGTATTTTTAATCTGATCTACCTTATAAAAAATTATGGCCTTTAATGCTCCCTGTTATCTATTCAAGTTTGATATACAAATGGTTTTATGCGGGGGGAATTCTTTGTGTGGCTCAAAAAGTAGATCGAGATCAATCGAGTGCAGTTACGGCGCCGTTTTGCGTGTAATAGTGAGCTCGAGTTCGACTTTTGACAATACATATTATATTTTACTTAGCTGGACCTTAACGCTTTCAATTCTTAACCGACTGACCCAAAATTTTAATTGGTGCTTCATGATAACATTTTCTAGTGAAGGTCGAAGATTTTTTTTGGTTGGGAGACTAACTGGTTCTCTGGGTTCTATTTTTTCATTTTATTTTTTTTATATTATGTCGGTGTTAATTTTTTCAAACTATTGATTACAAAAAGCTCTAGGTCCTTCACTTATACACACAAAGCATAGTTGAACAATGTCTTACGTATTTGTTTTTTGTTTTATATCCAATATTGCAACGTTCAAGAGTACACTTAAGGTCTTCTAAAAATGAGTTTCTTGCGAGAGCTGCTCCACTGCGCTGCCATTTTGTTTCAAATAATATAAAATAATAATCAATTTCTTTCATCAATAAATGAGAGAAAATGAAATTAGAATAATGTCTTGCTTACTCCTTAAATTAAAATTATCAGTAATGGTGATGTTCAATTTAGCAGAGAAAGAAAGAGACGAAAGATTGGAAAGGACCCATGGCCAACAGTGAATGTTTATGGTTTGATAAGATGATAATGATTGTCAAGGTCAACTTAGTAGAAAGAGTTTCACGTGCATTATCAAGCTTTGCACCAGAGGCTAAATAAGTAATGTCTCGGTACATGCGTAGTGTGGTGCCATGCAGAACTAGTAACTATTGTTATGGGCACGCATGACGGGCGCTCGACTCGTACGTACCGACATTAATTTGCATTTTTTAAAAGCTCTCAACTAGGCTTCATTCTTTTTTATTTTTTATTGGTGTCCAGTGGAAATTCTTCATGAACTTCCTTCGCCACGGGAAAGGGCGAAGGGGTATGCCGGACTCCTACCGGCTAAAACCACTGGAGAGGTCATCTTCGGCACCTAAGGGAGGCTCCAGGTCCTCGTATGATCACACTAGAGCCGCCCACTAGTGCCACGCCTATAGGCACATCTCGGAGAGGGTGACTGTAAAGTGGTCACTCCCCGGGAACTAGGCTTCATTCTATTCATGCTAATTGTTGAACTTTTTGGTTGCGTTGAGCAGGGGTCGTATTATGAACTTTAAAAAAACCTTGTCTTTTCCAGGCAGTTCAGTAAAACTACTAAATCTTGACATTGATTATCTTTTGATTGATCTTTTAACATTTTTTTATATCTTAACATCGATAATTTTGTGTTATTTAAATGTATGCATGAGTGTAAGCCAACTGGCAGATTTTGTGGATTGTATGATGTACCTGTATTTACATTAGAATTAAGATCTTTTGTACCCAAAATCAGACCAATAAATTCTATTCTATCATTGGGCGTCAATAAAAAAGGGTCTATTTAAATAATAAATCGTATTATTTTAATATTAATAATTTATTATTCAAAATATTATATCTAATCAGTGCCCGATTCACTCGAGTCTTCATCTCCCACATTAATTACATCTATTTTCAGTAAAGAAGAGAAACCACACAAGAAACAGTCAAATATAAGATATCACGAACGGACACTAATTTCGTTCGAGAATGACATAAAGGACAAAGCTTTCAACGCTTGCTTCCCGAAGGCCCAGCCGAAGAAACGCCGCCAACTGCTGTGCGCTGTTACGAAGTACGTGTTTAACTAACCGTGTATAACTTTTTGTGTGTCTATTTATTGAAGTGTAACTTCTTTATCGACCTATGGGAGAAATTTTATAGCAGTGTAACGTTTTTCTGTTACGCGCCATCTTTATTTCTAAGTCACATTTTTCCGTTACGCGCCATATTGATTTGAAAGATCAATTGAATTTATCTATGAAAAACAGTCCTCAAACATCAACAACAAGATCCGGCACTACAATTGAAGGAGTTTTTACTCGGTCACTAAGTTCCGTGGAATGTAAACCATATATTTCATATTTCAGTTACCATAGGCCATTAATTACAAAAATATATAATAACGATAACAGTAATAGTAATAGTTCTATTATAATTAATGAAATGCTATAATAATCTTAGTCGCAATAATCACCTTATTGCGACTAAGATTATTGTATTATTTGTATCCATGTCTATGATAATAAAAGCCTTTTGCTTAAACATGATCTAATTTAGCTATATTTAACCAATTTCTGTAAACTTGTAAATAGTAGATCATTTTGATCGAAAAATAATGTCATAAAGAAGTTTCACTTCTTACGTGTGTACACTAATACACACACACTTCCTCATAAATTGGCACGCAAAAGTCAAGCGATTTAATTTAATTTTGGATGCTGTCTGTTTGACTGAAATCTATACTCAAACTTGATCATTAACGAAATCAGAAATTATAGTGCATGCGTTTTTATTAAATAAATATTTTCAATTGTTATTACTGTCGTCTACTGGCCATCACGTTTCCTCGCCTGACGCGCTGGCGGTTGACGTTTGCTCTGTCTTTTCATTTAAAATGATTAATAAACGTTAATATATATAATATTTATTTTGTGTTAATAATTATTGAATATTTCCGCCAAGGCTTAAAATTCGACAAAATAAATGTCATTTCGGCAAAGGTATAAGATAGGGTAGCAAATACACTTTGTATTTCTACGCAAATTAGATGGTATTTTCCCCTATGTTATTACCGAATTCGACGATTTTATTTGATTTTTTAATTAGTATT
The DNA here is from genome assembly GCA_947459985.1 of Diloba caeruleocephala. NCBI lineage: Eukaryota > Metazoa > Arthropoda > Insecta > Lepidoptera > Noctuidae > Diloba > Diloba caeruleocephala. The sequence goes on along the minus strand of OX381617.1, from coordinate 6,580,802 downwards.
TAGTTTTTTATTTCGTAAATGGTCGGAATTTCACTCAAAAAAAAACAGAATGTCATTAAAATAAAATTCTGTAAACATGACAAATTTTTTAACGTAATATGAGGAGACACAAATGAGTTACAAAAAGTTGATTGACCGATATATAGTATTCTGACCGTGTGGTTTCCGCGCGCAGAAAATGCCACCAGTGCTCTTCGTGTAGGTTTAGGATGGCGAGTAAGAGAACATAACAAGAGAAAGGACAGCAGTTCCCTTTTTTCTTTCTTTGATAGGTATGCGGGCATCGGCCTATCTGATTGTAAGTAACAACTGCAGTTATGGACATCAGCCATTTCTAGTGATTAATGATGCGTTACCGACCTGAGGCTTCAGTTGCTTTATGTTCAAGTAAATTCACTGACTGTGCCTACCCTTCATTCGGTACTCGGGAAAAAAGATAAAAATATTTTTTAGTCATGTAAAACCATTTATGATACTGCACTTATGAATACAACATAGGAAATCTACACCTTGGAACGCGGCAACAAAAGTTTTGCCGCATTCCAAGGTGGAGATTTCCTATGGAGAAGAACGGGCAAGAAACTCCATGGTTACTCTTTTTAAATTATATTGGTACAATGTTTTCTTTTAACTACAATATTCTCGAAATGAGGGTAATGTGCGGTCAATGGGGGAGAAAAGAGTCTAAACTTCGTAAAAAGTGTACACTAGGCAAGCCTGATTTTAATATTAACTAGAGTTTTTTTATTCAATTGTCACGACAGCATTAACTGAGACTGAAGTGAGATTAAATTATGAATTGACCGATAAAATGGTATTCTGCTACTCTTCAAAAGTTCAGTCGGATTTCAGTATAACCTCGATCTAGTCTCATTTTAATCTCTATTTTGCACAATACCGGTTTGATTTCGATCCACTTAGGGTTCTGAACGTCCGAAGGAAAAAACGGCGGAACCCTTATAGGATCACTCGTGAGTCTGTCTGTCTGTCCGTCTGTCACAGCCAATGTGCTCCGAATCTACTGGACCGATTAAGTTGAAATTTGGTACACATATGGTTTGTTGCGACCCAAACACGTACGTGATTTTGAATACGGGGGTCATTTTTGGCGGGCTATACAGAAAATTTAAGAATAAAGTTTTGCTAACTGTACCGTGTAATATATGAAATGGAAGGGCTTATGTGAGGGTCTAAAATAAGTTTATTTTAAAATATATAGTTTTAAAGTTATTTAACAAAATATATGAAAATTGACAATTCCTCGCCCCCCTCCTTATATCCAAAACTACTGAGCCTAAAATTCAAATTAAAAGAATCCATAGGGAACGTACGTACACACATCGATTTATATATAATATAAATCTCTAAAACCAATATTACTTAATTAAAACATTAAATAGTATAACTATGACTAAATTAAAAACCTTTTCCACAGGCGGCCGGCTCGCTACATAGACCCGATAACGAAGCTGCCATACAGAAGCGTGGATGCGTTCCGGATCATCCGAGAGGCGTATTACCAGCAGTTGGAAGCCAGAGGGGATCGAAACGACCCCCAGTTGGCCGCATGGCTCCAATGGAGACGAGCTGACCATGCGTCCTCTTACGTACAGATACATATAAAGTAAATTTTAGGCTAGGAGCGGTTTGCTTCGTTAGCATAAGCTATCGTAATCTGCGTTTGTTCTACTTAGTTTCATGAGATAACTGTTGTTATCCAATACGTACAGTCCTTCCAACAAGATATGAGTTTCGAGTTTCTATAAATGTTCGTCCGCATGCGCTGTTCGGTTTGTAGATTTTGACCAATCGTGCTGAAGTATGACTGCGTGACCCCGCCCCTTATTACTTCCAGCGCACATGCACTTGCGCACAAATACAATGCGCAGCCGCAGCTCAATTCTCAAATATAGAAAGCAATCGTGTCGACCGAAACGTCAACAGTGTAATGCATATGCGTGTTATTGTTGATTCCTATGATACCAAGGAGGCAAAGGGCTTATGAATTTCTCCATTCTCCACAACGCGCACTGATGCGGCAATGGCCAGGGCAAAGACCTGGCTGGCCGCATACGGCCAACAACAGCTTAAATTAGTATAGAAGCGGCCGTTGTGACCGCTAGTTCGTGCGTAGCGGCATTTCTTTCTTTATTTCAATGCAATGTGGTTGTTCAATGCGCGTTCGCTATAAAGACAGCGGAAAGGCAAAATGGCTACAGCGCCAAAATGTGACTTTACTTAAATTTAATCTTAAGCTATTGGCGATAAATATATTTTATTATTACAGCTCATTACACATAATTTTTTCTTAAGCTTTTTGCGATAAATATATTTTATTATTACAGCTCATTACCTAGTTTTGGATTTTTGAAATGAATAAAGTTAAAATAAATATTATAGATCACTGTAGCTATTGTGCCTCTTCACTTTCGATGTGCCGTCGACTTGGCCTCCGTCCACAATGCTCAAGTGCGAACTGTACAAACCCTAGTACGAGTTTCTTTTGATTTAGTCACAATCGAAACGTGATATTAAACTACGCGTTTACCGCGTTTGGAGCTACGATTAGTTCGCTGCAAACTCTTGAACCAATCGGAGCGTCTTAGGTAAACGCGTGGTTTACTATTAGGTTTCGATTATAAAAAACTCGTACTAGACAGGGCGGCTTGTTCGTCGTTTCCCGTCGGTTTTGCTCACGAAACCAGTTTCCTAAACGCTCTCATCTCAGCGTGGCGTATGGATATTCCAACTGTGTTCAACAAACATAAATATCTATTAAATTGTATAAAATCAGACCCCAAAATTTAACAGTTTTACCTGTATAGTGTTTGGTCTTAATAATAGTTAAAACGTTGGGGAAAATAAATTACAATGTACTCCATAATAGCTATGTTCAATTTTACACGTCCCTTTTTAAGAGTATTTAATTAGTAATTCTTTTGCCACATCAGTATTTAGAGTAATGTTTAGTAAAAAATAAAAAGTAACATGGAGTAACATTTCAGGGTAAACTTTATGATTTGTTTCTATGTATTAACATTAACATCCATTGGATATAACAAATTGACAACATTGGGCTAAATGCAGGACGATCATTGTCATTTAAAATTACTTATAGTTTTAATTATTCGTTATTTACTCTGTTTTTTAAAACGATTTCATTACTCTATTACATTCGTAGCTTAATGTATTGTAAATATTACATTTATGTTTTTTTTGTGTAAATAAAATAAGTATCGAAACAGTATTTGTATTTGTTTTCCCTGTTGACCCCTTAGTCTTAGCAGTCATAATATTTTGAGGATTACATTTTATTCATATAAATAATTCGGTGTGGTTCTCAATATCTCCCCTAAGTGTCGTAAAATGCGGATGTTGACCGATGATTTCTATTTGTCTAAAAAACAACGATGCAACGGAAGTGTCATAACGAAAGCAGAAACGGAAACAGATATCAAAATAAATTTTAGCGGAAACGGACACGGTAACGATAGTGTAAATACTATGAAAATAAAGTTTTTTTTACACTTTTTATTTTTATTAAATTAATAATCTAAATTAAATAGCGGTAAGTTATATTTTATGAAATTCGGCTAATGTTCGGCCCTTTTTCACTTAGCTTACACAAAACACGACACAAAAGTACAATAACAAACAACAACAGAAATTGTTACGCGCTTACACCCATGTCACGGCGCATTATAAACCAAAGAAAAAGTATGTAAAAAAAGTGTGTGTGCGCAATTCATACACGGCAAAAGTGAAACTTTTGAAAATAATCATTTCGGCCGAATAAAGTCCACTGCTGGACACAGGCCCCCCTCAAAGATCACCACAACGACCGATATCGGTGTGTTGTGTGCTCATTGGAGGGTTTTGCCATTATCGCCACGCTTGGCAGGCGGGTTGGCGATCGCAGTTGAGTTGTTAATGTATTCGAAGGACGCTGCTGCCCATCCTCTGTCTAATCCCTTAGTCGCCTTTTACGACACCCACGGGATGAGATGGGTTGGTGCTATTCGTAGCCGGCACCACACGGCATAAAATTGAAAATAATAATATAATTTAACTAATAATTTATATAAAAGTTATTGGTCAAATTAACACATATGTGTTAAATAATTAACATAAATTAAGTATCCAACGAATTGTAATACGCAAATGCACAAAAATTATACACGTGATTGATACACCACGTTGACTATGACGCATTTTCTGAAGGTTTTGTTGTACGCAGGCGCAATGATACGTGCTAGCATACGTACAAACATCCCATTCTCTCGTAGGCTAAGTCTCTTGGTGTCGCTTTTTCGTTTTATCTAATTTACAAAACAATGGTGTTAAAGGAGTTTCACTTCAACAAACGCGTTGCGACAAGTGCCGATAGATAGCCCGTGCTCGAGTCGCTGGCTGGCAAATATTCGTTATAAATGTTGCGGAAACAAGCAGAGATGGAGCCCGTATTTAAATCTTAGCATTGATCGGTCATTATGCATAATTGCTAATTAATCACACTGGCTGTAATATATAGTATATAAAATGTGACAAAGTAGTTAAATAACTAATAAGAACACGCATTTATAAATAAAATATGAATCATAATGAACAAAATGTTTATTAATTTTAAAGTAAAAGCGTGGAGTGCTCTATTTCAAAGGTAGATGAATTTTTGAGAATATAAGAAGAGAGAACTCCACGCAATTATATTTAACAAAGAATGTGCTAACTTGTTCTTAATTCATTCTTTTTTTTAAATTTCGGCCGAATGAAATCCACTGCTGGACACAGGCCTCCCCCAAAGATCACCACAACAACCGATATGGTGTGTTGTGTGCTCATTGGGGGTCTTGCCATAATCGCCACGCTTGGCAGACGGGTTTGCGATCGCAGTTGAATTGTTAATGTACTCGAAGGACGCTGCTACCCATCCTCCAGTTATTTTATTTTATTTATTAGGGAAATCAAACAATTACACACTTTACATGATTAAATGAAAGTAATTACATAAGGATGCATCAGCGTGCAACTAACTACGTAATCCAATCCACAACTTATATTACTAAAATGATTTTTACGAAAAATAAAAATTCTATTGTAATGATCTCTGGTACTTATGTACTGGCTTCAATGCGAGCGAAGCCGCGGGTAAAAGCTAGTAATAAATATTTTTAAAACGCGCGCCGCATTGATTGACATTTCATATTTGGTTAATCCCTTAGTCGATTTTTACGACACCCACGGGATGAAATGGGGTGGTGGCATTCTGAACCGGCACCACACGATATAGCCGGTACCACACGTACCATTTAAAAGCGTGTTATTATTAGATTTGAAACTAGGATTTTATTGTTTGGTGTATATTAATAACCTTTTATTAAGTTTGTTTAAATCGTGAGCTGATTATCCTTGTTACGGCACAAGGGCACCATCAAACCATTCAACCCTTCGCTTGGGTGGAATATCTCGTGCTCCACAGTATTATAACCAGTCAAACAAACCGAAACTCAAGTGGTTTTCTAGTAGGTAGCTATCAAAGAATAAAAGATAAATATATTTTTTATTCATGTAAAACCATTTATAGGCACTTATGAATAGTAAAGACTTTAGTTGCCGCGTACCAAGATGTAGATTTTCTATGGAGAAGAACGGGCAAGAAACTCCATGGTTACTCTTTTTAAATCATATAGGTACATTTTTTTCTAACTACAATGTTCTCGAAATGATGGTAATGTTAGGATAATGCAGGAGAAAAGTGTCTAAACTTCTTAAAACGTCTACATATATATAGACAAGCCTCATTTTAATATTTACCAGTATTTGATTCAATTGTCATGACAGCGTTAAGATGACCTATCCCAACAGACGGCACTCGTTCATGAGCATGGCGCATGCCTCAGCATCGCTCAGCTCAACCATATTGTAGGGAAACTTAGCGACACGACACACAATAAGCACCATAAGCAGGAGACTTGAGTGAGCATGACATACCTAAACTGCCAGACAAATATCACGTCAATACCACTAAGTATCCATTTCCAGGCTCATCTGAACCTCGTCACCAAGTGTAATATACGGGACTCGTCAAAACAAGTCCAATGAGCTCTAAACTCAAGGCCTTTACTAGTTGCTATCAAGGAGTGCCACTATATTCCTCCCGGTTCCATCATTAGACCTTCGTCACCTAATGTAATGTATCAGACTCGTTAAAACAAACCAAATAAGCCCAAACTCGAGGGGTTTACTACCAGCCATTGAAGAATTACACTATCCGTCTTGTTCCGAGTTGAGTTCCGTGTGGTGTCCGAATTAAGAATATAGCGCCACTCCATTTCCTCCCGTGGAGGTCGTAAAAGGCGACTAAGGGACTAAATCAGGGGGATTGGCAGCAGCGTGTCTTTTGTGAAACAGCAGTCAGTACAGTGTTCATTCTGCGCTCACCAACCCGCCTGCCAAGCGTGGTGAGAACTAGCAAATTGCTCCCTATATGATGACACAGTTGTGGAAATCTATGGGGGAGGCCATTGTTCTATAGTGGATGTTGTATGGCCGATATGATAATGATGATGATGACTACCCGTCTTCCAGCTCCATCATCAGACCCTCGTCGTCAAGTGTAATGTATTACTCGATTAATATTAAAACTCGAGGGGAGCCATTGAAGAGTTCTAGATCTGTTCGATGGTACCAAATTATTGTATTTTATTCGGATTACTGCAAAGTTTACCAAATCGATACTACAATCAGCCAATTTCGGTTCAAATCGACTTCCAAGATTTGGTAACATGGTTAGAAGTGAAGCTAATAAAATGATGTTAAAAACCACCTTAGTATAGGAATAATTACTAGCAACAATTAGTCTGTGTGGTGTCTGGATTAAGAATATAGCACCACTCCATCTCCATTCTCCTCCCGTAGATGTCGTAAAAGGCGACTTTGAGACGTAAAACCAGAGGGATGGGCAGCAGCGTGTCTTTTGTGAAACAGCAGCCCTTTGTGCTCACCAACCCGCCTGACAAGCGTGGCGAGTATTGGAAAATTCACCCCAAAATGACGCAATTGTGAGAATCTATGGGGGAGGCCTATGTTCAGCAGCGGATGTCTATAGGCCGATATGATGATGCTGATGAGACGCGCAGATGATATTAAGAGGATGGGCAGCAGCATTATCCTGTGTGCTAAGTCAAGACATACAGCGGTCAGTAATCATTGGGAAGCCCATGTTCAGAAGTGGACAATAACGGCCTGATGTATGTGTTGCTTTTAAAGGATGGGATTACCTTAAAATCAAATTTATTTTATTTTATTCTACATTTCAGAATTAATATTCCATACGTTGTGTTAGTAAATAAGAAGACAAAAAAAAAGATAATTTCTTTAATGTTGAATAAATAGTTACAGTAAAACCTTAAAACTTAATAATTAGATTCAACAACTGTACAAAATTGTACAATACTAGCATAATAAGATAGCAAGATAAAGCCTGCGAAATGAACGACAACAAAGTTTCTTACTTATTATTTTTGTAAGAAATTTCTAATATTTCTATAACACAATGTCACAGCAAAAATCTAATTATTTTCAATGACTCGTTCATACAAGCTGTCACATTTATGCGACCATTCTGTAACAATTCAAAGAACACAATCTAGCCGTAATAACTACATTATTAATGACATAAAATACCTTAAAATCCTTACAATCAAATTGAGTATTAACTACGTTTTAGGTACTAGTAAATACTGTAATTGCTATGATTATGTTTACTTTAGACCACTTTGAAATTACAAGACGAGATTTGATAGTTGTGTTTAAATTACATATAGAGAGTACAGAATTTCCGTTTATAAACTTTCGTAGTGTACCTCACTTGGGTAACATAATCTATAGGTCTACTGTGAATTTCGGGTTCAATCTTAAGTCGGGAAAACTGTTCCTCCGCGGTTTCTTTTCTTTCAATTCTTTCAAAGAGATGAGCCCAGACGCTTTTATGTCTAACCTCGAGTGATATTTTGACGGGTCAGTTGTTGGCAAATATGGATACTCACTCAAATAAGTCTGTGCATTTTTTACCGTATGCTCCTTAGCAAAATCAGTTAACTGTGACTCGGCAATTTCGTATGAATTTATTTTGGTATCGGCAACATTTTCCATTGATCTAAAGGTTTCTAACACCGCTTTTTTATGTGGTATTCCACGCAAACTGCCTTGCCTACTCAATTTACCTTCCGTCACATCAGTAAACAAGTCTTCCACATTAAATTTCTCAGAAATTTTTACCAATTTTGTGTTGGAATCGCTCTCTCGACTCTCCTGTAATTGATTCCATATCTTAGATATTTCTGCTGATGGCACGGAATGAGACTTAATGTTCTTTTTTACCCGTTTTTGCGGCCTTTCGTTCTCCAGAGATTCAGTCGATTGCTTTCGCAAAAGTTGTTCACATTCATTTAATTTTCGGGGCTTTTTAACTTCTCTTAGCTCTTCAAGAGATTGGAAGTATTCCTTTGCTAATTTAAATCGGTTTTTATACTCAATGTGGGCTGGTGCTTTTATCCTTTCAGGTGACGAGTCACTAGACTTTTGAGGACTGCTTTCTATAATCTCTAGTTCAATATCAGAAAGGCTTAAATAAGTTGTTTCTTTATTAATATTCGATATGACTTCAATTTCAGAAGAGCCGGATGTTGTGTCTAAGCTAAGATTGCTAACTGTTTGTAAATCCTTACTTGCCCACAGATTTGTAGGAGTTGCTCCCGGGGTGTTCGTTTTTGATTCACTGTTGGATACACAGCCATGTTCGATGCCACATAGATACACAGCATCTGTAAAGATATTTTAATCAATTCATATTGTCTATTCTTAAAACAGTTAACGTAGGTTTTAGCATACATACCTGAAGTTATGCTGTTGAATTGCGAAAGTTTATGTGAGTCTACGGAACTGGTTCTATAGACTCGTTTGGCTGGTTTTGACTTCATAGCAGATTTTGAAACACTTTCATAAAGTGATATAAAATTCTTCACATTAATCTTAGGCAATTCCTCACATGATTTGTACTTATCTAAACAGTCGCCTGTTGTATCGCTTGGAAGTTTATTAAAAATATCCATCTCCGATTTACTAAATGACTTCTTACGAAGAATCTCGCCTTTTATTTCATTAGGATGACTTTCCTTGTTATTTATTTTCATTTCTTGTAACTGTTTTACGTGAACTGTTTCATCTAAGATCTTGTTATATGTATTATGAACCATTCTAGCTCTTTTATTTTTCAATTTCTCAGATTCTGTAATATTTACATTTGTGGTTTCGCTGACTTTGTTTTTGGATGCTTGGAGAATTTCAGTAAAAGTGTCTTTAGGTTGATCGACATTTAGATTTTCTTCCATGGATAACAAGCTTTTGTCACTCTCTCTTCTTTGACTAACGTTATGTAAAGATTGACTCTTCCTTCCGGTAGACAGTAACTCTTCCGTGTTTGACATATTATGGAACAAAGATATGCGACTGGATACAAGACCAGTCTCATGACAGACACCGGTGACATCTGCCGTTGGAATATCAATAGTAGCTGGCTTTCCTAAGAATGTGTCAATTTTATTTAATATTTGTCGTCTCGATGTCCCGAAGAATCTCTTAGGACTTGTTTCGAACGCCTTGAAAACTTCTTCTGGCAATTCCTGTTTAACTGGCGCAGGCCCAATATCGAACGACGCATCTTTGCTATTATGTATTTCCACTTTAAATTCGGCCTGGTTCTGAATTTGATTAGAACACGGAGACGGCATCGTTATTTTATTTTTAGGAGATTTTGTTCTGATGGATATTGCTTCAACTTCTGCTTGATTCGTTTCTAATTTTTCATCCCAATATTTCTTCCATCTTTCAACAAGTTTCTCATCTGACTTCACTTCATCTATATACATTTGTTGTACAACCGGACCATATGCTAAGATTTCTAATTCTTTGTCATCAACATAATTAATATTTTTAACTTGACTGTAATCCCCAGCGCATAAGAAATTCTTAATTATTTGTTTACCTTTTCGCTTGCTTAGAGAATCGTGTTTTAGTTGTTTGGAAGGTATTAGCTTTTTCTTTGGAAGCGTTATAGTCTCGGCTGATTTCGCTTCTATTTGTCTTATTCTCTCATCCCAATATTTCTTTTTTTCCAGTACTATATTACTACGGCTGGTTTCACCAAATTGTGTTTGGTCTTTGCTTTCTTTTGCTTGATAATTTTCAATGTGAAGGGCCTGACTTACTGAAACAGATTCAGTGACATTTGCCTGAACCTCAGAAATCGTTCCTTCTAGTGCTTCATTGTGTCTTTTCACATCTGATGCTTCAGATGCAGAATTGACACCACTGTCCTTGGTTTGTGCAGCGTATTCTATTTCCATACTGTGAAGGTTACTATCTTCATCTGCAATGGTAATAGAGCTTGTTTCTGAATTTGGAAAGTATTCTTGGTAGATGTCATTTAGTTCAGCAAATGCCACTGAGACCGAGTCAGTTTCTCCTTGTTTCTTACGTATTTCAACCCTGGAAAAATATTTTGTGCTTGATGATATGCTTCTGTCGCTTTCTTCAATGATAGGTGTAAAAATTGGTCGTTTGATTTCCCATTTGTATGGTTTAACATCTTCTTGACGTTTAGTAGTATCGATTTTTAATTCATTGCACGTTTGCCATATTTCTCTTTCAGCCGGGCCCATGTTCGATATTTCCTCTTGTTTTAACCCTAAATTGTCTTCACTGTGAGAGTTTTTTTGTTTACTAAGTGTGTCATACATTGTTGTACTTTCGTTATTATTGCTATCTGGGGAACTGTTATTATCATCGATACTTACGTATGCAGAATCCCATATATCTTTCCTTGATGGAAGAATTCTGTCCGATTCAATCTGATACGGTTCATATTGATTATCGCTGACAGTATCGGAGGCATTAGAATTGTCTATTGTTTCTGTTAGGTTGGACTCAAAACTATGGAAGTTAGATGAGATAGTTGAGCTATCGTCCTTTTTGGAATTGTTTGGCAGTTTTAAGTTAATGTGCAAAGGAGTTGAAAACACTGATTCGGAGATCCCTTCACATTTATTTTCATGACTTTTTTCCGTTTGTTTGTGTATATTCTTATTTAATTTGTCATCATCTGCTAAAACTAAAGATTTAATTTCTGGCTCGGGTGAACGAGCTCTGATAATGGGAGGTAAAGAAACAGGTGCGCCAATAATAAAATCTGTCATTGGTGCTAGCCCGAAATTACTCGATTGATGGTGATGCACAAAGAATGGATTCACAAATTCATTGCCAAGTGCCTCTTCAGTTAACAGTTCAGATTGTGGGTCTTTATATACAGATTCATCTCGATTTACTTTTGCACCTGACATTATTTTGAAAATCGGTGTTTTTGGCCTTTCAAATGCAATAGGTTCAGGTCTTGCAAAACCGGTATTCTCTGCCATAATGAATGGGTTAATGTTTGTTGGCGACGGTGTCACATTAGAATCTATTACAATAGTTATTGAACTATCCCTAGTTTCCTCATTTTGGGAATTATTCGTTTCATATTCTGAAGCAACAAAGGTTCCAAAATTCTTAGAAGTAAGATAATTTTCTTCAAACATCTCATTCAAAAAAGGATTGTTTGGACTTGATAGTGGCATTCTTTCTACAGATATATTATCCTCTTCTGCGTGTGATGCATTAGAGCCGTCTAAGCTATCTGGGCTCTCAAAACTTGTAGATTCCATCGGCATATTTATCATGATATTTTCAGTATCACTCACAGGATTGTTTAGTTCATCATAAAAACTTTTAGATTTTTCTGCTCTCAAAGAAACTGAAATACTTTCTGGAACAATGAACTTTTCTCGCAATTCGGACAAAAGGTACGGATTTACGTTTGTTTCCGTGAAGGTGGAATTAACTATATCGGGAATATCTCGTTGACTTCTCGGTTGAATGCCTTTTTTTACCGAGTTTAATTGCTTTTCAGTGATTAGATCATTGAATATTTTACAAACTCTATACATAGCTAAGATTTTAGAAGCTACTTTGTTAAATCTGGAACTCTTCATCAGGGTCTGGTCAACATATTTTGAGATGTCAGTACAAGTCACAGTATCCAAATTCGTAATATCATTTTCCATGTCAGTAGCCATTAAAAATTTAGCTTCATCATCACTAATCTTTTCCAATGTCCCATTTTCTTTTAACAGCATTTTTTCAGTAACGAAATCTACTATCCTCAGCACAACTTTTCTGTCAGTTTTGCCGTCAACTATATCAACTTCTTCACCATCTTCTAAGCAAGAGCTATCTTTTTCTAGGGTACTAATTATGTTGTTACAAACTGTTACTGTAAATGGTGAACCAACAATGCTCTGACCTCTGCTTGTAATGGAAACTAGGTATTTCCCTTCAATATTTACCACGTAGCCTATTTTCACGTGATCTGTTCGAGATTCTACCTCTAGCTCAATATCATATTGGGTTTTAGGTATGTAGTAAGTTTTGTTCATATCGTTCTTACCATATGATCTTAAGTAAGTTGTTCCTTGTGTTATCGGTAAAATATTTTCTGTGAAGTTCTGCTTCGATTGCAATCCCAACAGTTTATGTCGAATAATTTGTGCTTTACCTAATAGTGGGGGTAATACTACCATGCCATGGGTTTCTCGAGGACCTCTGATAAGAATAGTTATTTCTCCAGGGTCTATGGCTTGTTGTGCAGTTGGATATATTTTAAAGTATGCTTTATTATCCACTTGAGCTGCTAATAAGCCCGAGCCTTTTGCGACATAATCGAGAGTAAATTGCGTGGTTTCTGGAGAAGTTCTTTGAGAGACAGGTTTTGAAACAGGAGGCGTTAATTTCGAAAGGGCTTGACGGATGCGATCTAAGTATGTAGCGAGTTTCCATTCTTGGTGTCTGCTCAACGAATCGTTCGACTCCAGCTCTTGGCGGGAGAAGACCTGAAATAGAGAAATTCTAGTTGAATTCTGGTTATCAATTTTACCTTCCAAAGACATAATTTAGGAAAGGGGAGGCGGTGGTTTTAATCATTTTTAGCCAAAACTTGAAAGCACGCTAGAGTGGCTTAAATTAAGAGTGAAATGATTAGTGTAATAAAATGAACAGGAAGAAGCTCCTTCCGCTTCTTAGCTTAAAATTTACATTGCAAATGTCTATAAGAAAAGTTAACACACTCACAGGTTCTACGCCTAGGTAATGGTCAGCGATCGCTTGCGCATGTTTCAAGGAAAGCCTCGTCGGCGGGTGGCCTGCGCATGCGCCGGGCATTGCCGCATCCAGTACGCTGCACAGCACCCAACCGTGTTGCCACACAGTGTCTAAGTGCTCCACTCTCACGGGACCAGCTTCGGCCAGCCATTGTAGGACAGCCTGTTTTTGTTCCTCGCTGGAGAATACTACTGTGAAATAGTATAGGAGCATCAGGAGTACGTTTTTGTAAATTGTGGTTAATATAATATAAGTAAATGACTAAAGTTAATAAATATATAATTTAGCGGTAATCCAGTCATTAAAATTCGCAAAAACAGCGGAAGATATTAGTGGTATCATCATCATCATATCAGCTACAGGCCGTCCACTGCTGAACAAAGGCCCCGCCCTTAGATTTCCACAACGACCGGTCACATGCCGCTCTCATCTAACGACTCCCAGCGACCATCACCAGGTCGTCTGTCCACCTCGATGGAGGTCGTCCCACGCTGCGTTTTCCGGTGCGCTATCTCCATTCAAGAACCTTTTTGCCTCAACGACCATCAGTTCTACGAGTAATGTGCCCCACCTATTGCCACTTCAGTTTACTAATCCTTTGAGCTATATCGACAACTTTAGTTCTTCTACTGATCTCCTCATTTCTGATTCGATCTCGTAGAGAAATACCAAGCATAGCTCTCTCCATAGCTCGCTGAGTGACCTTGATGTCATCACTGGTAACACACATTGGTTAAAGATTTTTGTCTTGAGGTATTGCGGTATTGTTGATGAGAAGACGTTGCGAAGTTTCTCAAACGCTGCCCAGCCGAGTCGGATTCGACGATTGAACTTTTTCCCGAAGTTGGACCTACCTAACTGGACAGTTTGTCCTAGGTAGACATACTCGTCAACAACTTCGAGAACAGAGCTCCCATCGGATATTGGGATGGGCACGACATGGGCATTTGACATGACTTTCGTCTTGCTCATGTTCATTTTAAGGCCCACCTGTTGGGAAACTCTGTTGAGATCATCGGGCATTGTGCTGAGCTCTTGCAGCGATTCTGCCATGACTACGATGTCGACGGCAAATCGAAGGTGAGTGATATACTCGCCATTGATGTTAATGCCGAATCCTTTTCACACCAGTAGCTTGAAGGCGTTCTCCATTGCAGCGGTGAACAGTTTCGGGGAAATGACGTCCCCCTGTCTCACATCTTCTGCAATGGAATTGCCCTCGTGCTCTGTTCATGTACCGTCACGGTGGCAGCGTGTCTGTATAAGCACTTCCAACACTTCAATGTACCGATAGTCAATCTGGCACCGCTACAGAGATTGAAGCACTGCCCAGGTTTCGATCGAATCGAAGGCTTTCTAATAGTCCACAAACGCCAAGCATAGTGGCAGATTATACTCCTCGGTCTTCTGTATAACCTGCCGCACCGTATGTTTGTGGTCTATGGTACTAAATCCTTTTCGGAAACCGGCTTGTTTGGGTAGCTGGAAGTCATCAAACCTGCGCTCGAGACGATTCGTGATGACCCTTGAAAAAAGCGTACAAACATGACTCAGAAGCGAGATGGGTCTGTAATTCTTCAATGTTATGCAGTGTTATCATCCTTTTTGAAGAACAGCACCACCTCACCTCTATTCCACGCTTCCGGCGTTGTGCCCTCGCGTAAGACGGAATTGAATAGTTTCTGAAGGACTTTAAGTAACGGTATGCCACCCGCTTTTAGAAGCTCTGTCGTCATTCCGTCCCCACCTTGTTATTTTAAGCTGTTTCAAGGCCACCCTAATCTCGTACAGGCTGATTTCCGGGATATCCTCGGTATAGTGTCGGGTTAGTTTGGCTCTTTGTCAGAGCCAATGGTAGGTATAGTTACCGAGGTGTATAGCTGCCGGTAGAAGTTCTCACTCTCTCAAAACCTCGACTTAGTCGACGCTACACTGTCGTCCTCGGTGTCCGCTTCATAAATTCATAAAACTGTTGGTGTTAAAGGTGCGGATATCGTGACGCAAGGACTTCCATATCCGTCTATTGAGCAGTTGGTATGCTTCAGTATCACCGGAGGACTGGCGCGTCTTTCTGCCATGAGGTGGAGAGTGTGATCGGAGAACTTTTTTGGTTTACCTTCACGGTAGGTTTTAAAGAACTTAGACCTACCATTAAAATCGTACACAGATACGCAATGTTCTAGGCAAACGAAGTCGTTTTGGAGTTCGAGTTGAAAGCTCTCGGGGTTTCGGACATGAGCCCTAGAGGGCCGGAGCGTACATCTCATCTGACGAGACCTCTCAACTTTGAGATTAATATTCAATGTGCCTCGTACGATTCGGTGATCACTACCGGTTTTCACCCTATGGATCACAGAGACATCATTGAGTATTTGTCTTTTATTGGTCATGATGCAGTCAATCTCATTCTTTATGGAACCATCGGGACTCATCTAGGTCCATTTCCTGTGAGGCGGCTTTTGCAAAAAGGGGGTCCTCACGAAGAGTCCCTCCTTTTCCAAAAAGTCGGCCAGCCTCTGTCCCCTGGGGTTCCGTTGCCCATATCCAAATTGCCGCACTCTCAACTCACCATCGCATCGAGTGCCCAGCTTTGCGTTGAAGTCCCCCATCACAACAGTGAAGTGTGTCGTCGAAATATGTATGGCCCTACTTAAGTCCTTATACATACTCTCTACTTTATCATCTGGGTATGTCGAGGTCGGTGCGTAGACCTGTGTGACCTTCAACGAATACCTCTTGGATATTCTGAGTTTAAGGTACGCTTCCCTGCTCGACACACTTTCGATGGCCACTATGCTGTTTATGAGGGACCTGCGGACGAGAAACCCGACACCACCTTGAGATAGATGTTCGCCTTCCCGGTAGTAGAATAAGTTGCCGGATTTCAGGGTTATCGTGTCCTCGCCCTCTCTTCGTCCTTCTGATAGACCCATGATATTCCGCTTCAACTGATCTATTTCTTCTTCCAGCTCAACGATCTTTTCGTCTGCCCTCAGTGGGCGTGTGTTATATGTTAGCAGGACCAGTTTTCGTTTAGGGTAGTAGCCGGATTTGTAGTAACCCACCACCAACCTGGTTCCAATGATGGTTTCAGTTTATCTTACAAATTGTTCCTAAAATAGCAATTTTACAGTTTTAGCAATTTTGGTATGAATCATTTTATTTTCACTGTTAATTTGATCTAATAAAATTATGGGAATATGTGTATACTTAAAAAGATTCGTGATACCTATTTTGCGGCGTATTCACTGATAATCTCGAACAGAGGATCCCGATTTCACATAGCCAGACTGTTTTAGCCGTAGAGGGTTTTAAAGCATGGATCCAGAAGCTCGCGTTGAATGGCCTTGGCTGAACCAGAGCAAAAAGGTCAAGCGCAAAGAATGGCCACTAACTCGCCAGCTACTAGCCAACCCATTCCCAATAGTCGCACAGGTGGCGAGCGTAGCGAGTCTCTTGCGGCTGCAGTCCATAGCGAGTTATTCGTAAGTGTGCAAGGGATGTGAAGGGGCGACGTACTTATAGCCAGAAACCGGGGTATTCTTTTGGTACGTATATTTATTCTTCGGTTCGTACTACACCACTTATTTAGAAAATCAATATGACTCTCCGTCAATGAAGTTACATACATTAATGACAGTTTATTCTCTCTGTCTAGATGGTTTGCTGCAAGTAACCTTTTACTCAATACTAATAAAACCAATGTTGAAGTTTTCGTTGTCAAATGTATCTCAAGTCGAATTAGAAATAATTCTTAAAGCCAACAATCTCGAGATAGTAACTGAAACTGTATTTTTCGATATAACCATTGATTCGAAATAAGAGTGGGGTATTTATATAAAATCTCTTTCCGGTAGCTTGAGTTCTGCTGCATTTGCAGTCAGAAAAATTAAGCAACTGACGTAGCTACGACGTATTTTCACAGCATAATGTCATATGCAATGTAGATGCAATATTTAAATTGCAGAAGAAGGCCATCCGCGTATCTATGATGTGGGTCCTAGCGAATCACTCTTAAGATATCCTGATATAAATGGATAAAATGACGAAACAAAAAAAAATATGGATGTAAAAAGAACAAATCGGTGTTTTAGAAAACGAAACAAAGTCTAATTAATGTAAGTAAAAATGCTTTCGGATAAACAAAAATCAGCGAATGGTGTTTCTAGCTTAAGAGGTAGGTAACCGAAGAGAGAATATCTGGGCGTAAACCCTGAAATCTCACACTTGCCAGACTATTATTTTATATCATAAATATACTATTTGATTTACGAATTAATGTTTATGTTGTTATTTACATAAAAAGGTGTAACATACCTACACGCCAAAATATGTACCCGCTTGCGTCTCTCATTAAAAACTTAACTTAAAATTCTGGCACTAACTGAGGTGAAAATTATCCACGGCAACTGTTTTTATAAACACGGGAGGTGTTTTAATGTCTCTAATCACCCAAAATTACTACAATGTGAACCAAATAAAGACGAAAGTCTTTATTTATTGGACAGAACGTAGAGATCAGACAAAAACTGGCAATAAAGTAAGTGAAACTGAGTTATAAAAACAATTTTAATGCACAAGATAATGATCGAGGCAAAGGTTAACGGTTGTGCATGTGAATTGATGGTAAAAGTACGCATAAAGCGTAGTTTGCACTGAGTGAATAATTATGGAGGCGAGAGCTGACCGCTTTATAAAGATCTATCAAAAGGGAAATAAGCGGATTAGAGAGAATTCAATTTCATTCTTCCTGTTGGCTTTGGCTTCCTTTAAAGTACTAGTTAATTGAATTTTCTGTCAGTACAGTCACTACTTCCTCATTTAAGTAGTATTTGTTAAGATTTGAAGCAGACTTCAAAATATATTAAACATTTATGACGCATTTGGTTACCTGTCATTAGGCAGCAGGCATTGTCGTTTTATTGGATACAAAATCTCTTTTTATTTATGGTCTGTATGACACGGTATGATGTAGGAACCTGTACATGTTTTTCGAAGTAGTCTCTGTTACTTTCTAAGCACCGTCTCATGCGATGGAATCATTGACTGAAGCAGTGCCGCAGTGAAGTGGCAGAAGCAACCGACTCTTCTTTATCTCTTCTAGGTTTTTTCGAACGCAACCATCTTCGTGGTTCATAAAGCGAATTCCTGTGAGTTTATCTTTTATTTTGGGGAATAAATGAAAGTCGCAGGGTCAGGACTGTAAAGAGGATAACTCAGTTATTCCACATCTTCCATAGACTAATATTCGATTGTCAGTCTGGCGAAGTGAGCTGCAGCGTTGTGATGGAGGATGATCCTGCTTCTTGGCTTGGCTGCTGTCTAACATTATCCAAGACAACCGGTAAACAATGACGAACATACCAATCTGTATTAACAGTCCTTGTAGCCTGTAGCACAATTGTTGCGAAATGGTCCCTCCATCCAAAGAATGAGGCAATCATCTCCTTTACTTTTGTTGGCAAATCTTCGAATGGACACATCCACTGGGCAGATTATCTTTTGGTTTCGGACTCGTAACAATATACCCAGCTTTCATGACTAGTGACGATGTAAAACACAGCATTCGTGTCACCTCCGTTTTCATTTTCAAGCATTTCGCGGCACCAGTCCAAACGACGGCGATTTTAAGCTTCCGTCAAATTATGAGGTATCCGTCTGGTGCAAAGCTTTCTGACGCCTAAATGTTCGTGTAAGACTTTTTGCACTTGACTCATACCAATGCCGAAACTTGCTCGGATTTGTTGATATGTCACTCTTACCAGCTTATATCATTAGCCGCCCAGCACTCACATTATCTTCGGTGGTCGCCGTAAAAGGGCGTCCATCGGGTGAATCATCAGTGAGATTACTTCGAGCACGTTTAAACTCATTAAACCAGTTATTAACACTGCCAAGAAATGGGGCTTCATCATAAAAGCCAAGACTCATTCATCACATTCACTTCGACGCACGAGCACGACACGCGCTTTTCACATTGACGCCAATTTGTAAGAACAAATTACAGATGAATTCAATTTACCTTACATCTACAGCTTTCCAATGAGGTCTTTATTCAAAATATAAATAATTTACTTCGCTAACTTTTCTTACTGGCCAATTCTAAAAACATATTATTCTACAAAACTTAATCTTTATATTTTTTTACCCCGGAGCATACCGAGTTTAAAAAGTATGCTAGGTAATCTGTATCCCCCGCTAGCTAGATTATATGTACCTGTACAGTCGCTCCCGCTTCGGTAGAGGTTGGAGGTGCTGGCTTTTCAGTCACCCCTTCAGCGATGTGTCTATAGACGCTGCACCAATAGGCGACTCTGGAGCAATCGTTCTTGAGATCCCGGAGCCCTCTTCAGTGCCAAAGATGACCACTCAGGTATTTTAGCAGTTAAGACTCCGGCCACTGCACTCTTTCCCGGGACGGAGGAAGTCGGACAGAATTAAGGCCGGGTATTAAAAAAATTGTTAAGCTCTCTCAGTCTTTGTGCTCTCATCTTAAATTTCGCTTTCAAACGGTTCTAGGTCGAGACAACTCTGTACTAAATTCTTTTAACAATAACAATAAACACTCGGGTAACTACTTATTTGTGTAAATTGTAGTTTTGTGTATTTGAGAAGTCTGGGATCTCTTCCCACGATTTTCGGAATAATATAACAATAGAGTGATAAATGTCCAAGACGAGCTGCTTTATTCACAATTTACATAGCAGTTTTTGTGATACTCATAAAAATACGTATTTTATTGAGTTTCCTTTACGATTTGTAAATGAATTACCAAAATACTGAGTTATTTATTGTCAATGCAAATCTTTTACGTCGATGAGATAATAAACCAGTTGAACTTATTTGAGTAAAGAGTTGATATGCGGTTCATCATCATTCATCATCATTTCAGCCGAATTACCACTGCCGGACACAAGTCTCCCCAAAAATCGCCACAACGACTGTCTGGGTGTGTTGTGTGCTTGTTGGGAGGTTTGCCATAATGGCCACGCTTGTCAGGCGGGTTGGCGATCGCAGTTGAGTTGTTAATGTACTCGAAAGACACTGCCCATCCTCCGGTTAATCCCTTAGTCGCATTTTACGACACCCACAGGATGAGACGGGTTGGTGCTATTCGTATCGGGCACCACACAGCGCGATATTTGGTTACGATTATTTATTTATTTGGATGTTTTTTATTATTAATATAGGAGGAGGAGGGCAAACGAGCACGCTCTTCGCCTAAGCAATCATCGACGCCCACATACTTCCGCAAAACCAGAGGACCCGTCGCTGATATCTTGCCGACCTTCAGGGCAGACATACACTTGAAGACAAAAATCATCAATCAAACAAATCGGCGATTGCTAAGCATTTGCTCGAGTCAGGACCAAATCACTGGATTGAGCTTTATGGCCCAAAAATTCTCTCCACTGATCGGCGTTACTATCCGAGAATTACTCGAGAAGCTATTGAGATTAAAAACATCAAAAATATTATTTTGATATTAATCTGTGCGCGAAAAGACCCGATATTGTCTTAAAATCATGGATTCAATTCGCGAAAGCTTAAGAATTACCATACACTTTTTCTTTGAAGGCCGCGATGTCGATGTCTATTGCTGCTATCAAAAATGTTGCTACTTCGCAACTTGTATTCTGTGACGGCGTGGTACTTCTCCGGTCTAGCCAGCCAATTTACGAGCTCCAACTAATGACCACAGCTTGGTTCTCCCACGCAATTTATAGTCATTTATATTTTTCCCCTTCTCCGGGGCGGAGGAAGTCCATGAAGAATTTCCAATGCGACCAATAAAATAAAAAATGGCACCAACGCGTTGCTAGACATTGCGCTGCTAAGTGTTTCAATATTATTATGTTCTGGTTTGAAGGGCACTGTAGCTAGTGAAATTACTGGGCATGAGAGACTAAATAACGAATCTCTCGAGGTGACGATCGCAGTGTGATGCCACACTATTCCCGGGTAGAAAGAAGAAAGAAAGAAATTAATGTTATTAAAATTAGCATTACAATTGTTATGAGCAGGCGTAACGCTTAGCACCAGGTGAATGACTTGCTCGTCTTATAATTGAGTATAATGCAAAAAAATGAGGGCGCGGGCGCCGAAAGATGGTGCTTATCGATCTCGGGCATTATGAGAAGCCGCCTACGGGTGAAGAACTAAGGGCAGTCCGTCGCCCGAACAGAAAAAGGCCTGAGACGGCGGTGCATGTGTTCTGCGTGCGTCTCTCAGTAGGATATGTGCAGCCAGCCAGGTCGCATAGAGACGGGGCCCGTCAAACAGTGACGGGCCGTACATGCGGGTTGCGGTCTAATGTTGACAAAGCGGACACCTCACCCACCGCTAGACGTAAGTAAGTAGGACACCGTGAGGCTTTAGCCGGTAAGAGTCATACCCCTCCGCCTTTTCTGGGGTGGAGGAAGTCCATACGGATTCCCAGACGACATAAAAAAAGGTTGGGTGACAACTACAAAAAATGGCCCGCTAAACAAAGTCAGCCCATCTTTCCTTCGTACCATCTCTCTTTGTATATTGTCTGGCAGGCTAATCATTATGGAAGAAGCCTAAAGATTTCCATTTCTGAACAAAGACCTTCCTCATAGATTTCCACATTAAACGGAATTGAGCAATTTGCATCCA
Source organism: Diloba caeruleocephala (assembly GCA_947459985.1). Taxonomy (NCBI): domain Eukaryota; kingdom Metazoa; phylum Arthropoda; class Insecta; order Lepidoptera; family Noctuidae; genus Diloba; species Diloba caeruleocephala. The sequence goes on along the minus strand of OX381617.1, from coordinate 6,558,911 downwards.
GCGGCATCTAGGCGACCTTCACGAGAACGTATTTTGGAACCATTCGTTTTCAGACTATATCTTTTCATTAAATATACTTACTAGCTCTAAAAGCCGAGTCGATGTGCTTCAACAACTTGAACAAGAAGCTCTGCTGACCCCAGAAGAGCGTAAGTAGTGTTGCCGGCGCGAGATACCGCAGCGTGGTCAGTATGGCGTCCAGGGCAACAGACCACATGCCTCGATCCGCTTCTAATTCGGGGTACTCCGGGATCGTAAACAACCCTGAAAAATATAAAGAGTTTGGTTAGAAAACTGTACACTGTAACTACAGACTAAAAACTAATTGATGGCTATGCCATAAAAAAAATACGGGTTGTACTCCGGGAGTGCCGAAAGAAGTGAAAACTTATTTTTTTATTTATCTAGACACGTTCGCGAGCTGCTATATGTACATGCATATATGCAAACACTATGGCTATAGCGTGTGCATGTGTGACTCACAACACCGTTAGGAGACGCAGCTGCATCTCCTAACGGTGTTGCGAGTCCAGATATTTTATCTTATCTAAAAATATGCGTACCGCGCTAAAAGAAGTTTTCACTTCAAAACAGTGGAATGTCATTTTGACAAGTGATACAGTTGGTGGGATTTCAAAATATGTCAAATAATTGCAAGTTATTAGCTCTGCTGTAGTATCAGTTTTAAACGGGTACGAGAATGAGATAAGAACTTGAGAGTAGATGCTAGAACTAAACACAGCAACGCCGAAGTCAAGGACGATGATATCTTTAACGTTGTCTTATTAATAATAAATACAGAATACTATAACAGAAAAAATCAGACAATATACAGAACTACAAGAAGAAATTACAAGAGTATGGAAAATGAATAGAGTAACAATAGTTCCGATAGTAATTTCAACGACCGGTGTTATCCCTAAACAATTATCCACTAGTTTAAATACACTCAACCTTTCTAAGTATACATATCTTACACTCCAAAAAGCAGCTATACTTAACACATGCCGGATAGTTAGGAAATTCTTACAGTTAGATTTGGACAATAGTATCACGCCAATGCAGGCATATCAGGCATATTAAACTTAAGATCGCACTTTGGTATACACCCGTGTGATCTTAAAATGACCAGGTATTAAAAACCTGAGAAAATCAAATTCTAAAAACAAAATAATAATAATAATAAAAAACAACTGGCAACACACTTATCGAGCAGTCAAATTTTTTCCTATCAATATATATTTTATTTACAAAATTTATAAAAACTACTTACATATACATTATAACAATAGATAAATGAAATAAAAACCGATATGAACGATATAAAAGAAATAAGGTAACCGAAATCTGGAACAAAATAAATTAATTAGAAATGACAGCGAAATACATAATGACAGAAGACATATTGGAGATGAAAATTTTATAAAAATGATAATAACGGAATTGGATTGGAAATGCTGACTCGCAAAAAAGCCAGAGAATTACAAAATGCACGCCCACCACCCTCGGCCTCGTCGCTCAGCTCCGCCTCGCAGCCACCGGAACCCGCCTCAACAGTGAGTGCTGTGGTATTGGCCGCTGCAGTTGCGTCGAGCTCGAGCGACGAGTACTTTTCGCCGCCGACGTCACCAACACCTACGCGTCGGCGAGGAAGAGGCCGACCGCCGGCCAGCTTGGGACCTCGAGGCCAACCGGCCCCGAATAGGGTCCCCGCTGCCGATGGAAATGTGCCGCGCATGAGATGGACACAGTCCATTAACGAAAATGTGATGCGCGCGTACTATGGGGCAACAAAGGGGGGAACTAACCTCACGGCGTACCGAGATAGGATGCTCTCTCTGTTTCAGGTGCTTGAGCCAGCAATCAACGTTTCAGCCCAACGACTGTCGGATCAAGTACGAGTCATTCAACGAAACCATAGGTTGGATGACATCGTGCTTGACAGGCTTCGTTCAGAAATACAATGTAGCCGTATTATCCCAACCTCGTCGGAGACTGCAGTTCATTCGGAAGTCCTTATAGTGAACCCTCTGCAGCACAATAGGACCGATGAGGAAGATGATGATAGGGCTACAAATGTAAGTACCCAGTGCAATGAACAATTGAGGAACGCGTTGGAGGATGCGATTGGGAAGTATCGATCCATGACGCCAGAGCAAAGACCGCGTTTACCGCGTTTGCCTATGCACAAACGAAATAGAGCGCTAGTGTGTGCCCTGGATACGCTGTTACCTAGGTATTTAGATAACAGCGAAGACTTGTACGATACACATTCGATTTTGTATTGCGCTGCCGTAGCGGCATGTCGTGTAGCTCACGTTAAATTTGATATACCTGACGGAGCTGCACGACCTAAATTATCTGTACCGGCATGGCAATGCAGAATCGAACGTCGTATTGACGAGGCCAGGGTACTCATTGGCAAGCTCATCTGCTTCAGGGGGGGCAATAATCGCCCAAGGGTAATGCGCTTTGTGAAGCGAGCATTCTTGGGGACGGGTATAAGTCCTCAAGAATATGCATCACGAGTCACAGAGCGCATTGACTTCCTGAAGCAGAAAGTTTATGCATGGGCAAACCGTATCCGACGGTATAAGAAACGCGTGGAGCGATATACCCAGAATCGCATGTTCCAAAGTGACCAAAGGTGGGTATTTAGAGCCTGGGAGCGACCCGTTCAAAGTGTGAATGACGGGCCACCACCAGATGATGACGCCACGATTAAATTCTGGCGCAACATTTGGTCGGTGCCCGTCAATCACACTGAGGGCGATTGGATGCAGGAAGTTGAGCGAGTGTGCGAGCCAATACAGGACATGGGGGCCATAACTATAGACGCTCAAGATGTGGCCAGTGCAGTCCGTCCAATGCCAAACTGGAAATCTCCGGGGCCGGACGGACTGCACAATTTCTGGTTAAAATGGCTCCGAAGCTCGCACGCTTGCTTGGCGTCTCAATTCCAACAGTCCGTAGAACGTGGGTCGCTACCACAGTTCCTAACGACTGGTGTTACCCACCTGCTCCATAAATCAGGTAGCACCGCGGAACCCAAGAATTATAGGCCTATCACCTGTCTACCGACAGTCTATAAACTTCTTACATCCATTTTGAGAATAAAAATTAGTCAACACATTGATAATAACGCTATCATGTCTACTTCTCAAAATGGATGTAGGAATGGGTCCCGCGGTACTAAGGAGCTACTCCTCATTGATATGACTATCTGTCAACAAGTCCGCCGTAACCGAAAGAATCTGTCGACATGTTGGATAGATTATAAGAAGGCCTACGACTCCGTGCCACATACATGGCTCATGAGGGTGCTGAAGTTGTACAAAATAAATACAACCCTGTGCACCTTCTTGATGTCATGTATGGGGCAATGGAAGACAGTTCTTCGCTATCCGGGATGTCGCCAGATTCTGGGAGATGGTGAGGCAATTTTTATCAAGCGTGGTATATTTCAGGGTGACAGCCTCAGTCCATTGTGGTTTTGTTTAGCTTTGAACCCTCTTAGTAATCTACTAGAGGGGTCAGGGCTAGGCTATCGATTGCGGAGAGACGGTCAGGTTATTTCCCACTTGCTTTACATGGATGACTTAAAATTATTTTCTCGCACCAGGTTGCAACTGATGGAGTTACTGAAAGTGACTGAAACATTTAGTAACTCTATCAGGATGGAATTTGGTGTGGAAAAATGTGCAGTCATGCATGTGAACCAAGGGGAAATTATAGAATCCGAGGCAATTGAACTCTCGGATTCTGTGAGCCTTCGATCTCTCTCCTCAATCGAGACCTATAAATACTTGGGTATGTCGGAGGCGTTGGACATCAATGAGGCTGACATGAGGCAGACGTTGAAGGAGCGCTTCTTCGGCCGCCTGAAAAAAGTATTAAAAAGTCTTTTATCAGGCGGTAACAAGGTGCGCGCCTTTAATGGCTGGGTCATGCCAGTTCTCATGTACTCCTTCGGCATACTCAAATGGACTCAAACAGAACTGGATGCCCTGGATAGGAGAGCCCGCACATTGCTGACTGCAAATCGGATGCATCACCCACGATCTTCGGTAATGAGACTGTACATCCCGCGGAGATGTGGGGGTCGCGGCTTTTTAAATACAAAGACCCTCCATAACCGTGAGGTGTGCAGTCTTAGGGAGTATTTTTTCCATACTCACGTGGGGATGCATCGAGATGTAGTGGCAGTGGACAGCGGGCTCACCCCGCTTGGTCTGGCAAAAGAGAACTGGCGCAAACCTGTAGTCATCAGTACCAATGACCGCAAGGAAATATGGCAGAGCAAGGAGCTGCATGGACGTTTTTATCGGGCCCTCCATGGTCCCGATGTAGATTTTCCAGCATCAGTATCCTGGTTACGTTTTGGAGACCTCTTTGGAGAAACCGAAGGTTTTGTCTGTGCGATTATGGACGAAGTTATCATGACGAACAATTACCGGAAATATATTGTTAAGGATGGTACGGTTGACATTTGTCGGGCATGCCACCGTCCGGGTGAATCCATTAGACATATTATTTCTGGTTGTTCTCGTCTTGCTAACGGCGAGTACTTGCACAGGCACAACCAAGTAGCCAGGGTTATACACCAGCAACTTGCGCTGAAATATAAACTTGTGGCCTTTGAGGTACCATACTACAAGTATATGCCCGACCCAGTTCTCGAAAATAGTCATATCACATTGTACTGGGACCGGTCTATCATCACTGATAGGACTATTGTCGCTAATAAGCCTGATATAGTGATGATAGACCGAGTAGAGCGCCGCGCAATGATTATTGATGTTACCATCCCGCATGATGAGAATCTCGTGAAAGCCGAGAAAGAGAAACAAATAAAGTATCTTGACCTGGCACACGAGATTGTCGACATGTGGGATGTTGACTCAGCAATCATTGTGCCGATAGTCGTTACGGTCAACGGCTTGATCGCCAAGAGCCTCGACCAACATCTTAAGAGGCTCTTGTTAGGCGGCTGGATCAAGGGCCTGATACAGAAAGTGGTTCTCCTTGACACGGCACGTATTGTCAGGAGGTTCCTCTCTCTGGAGCCCTAACCACCGGCAGCTTGGACCCTGTTCCCGATGCCGGTTGGTCACTATTTTTATATTTTTAAATATATGTTTTTATTTTTGTTTTATATATATATTTAAAAATGTAATAATATGTATACTAAGAAAATAAAGGAAATAATAATAAAATATACTGGCAGCACTACTAACAAATGTCAACATTTTCATAGTTCCATATAAAATATATTCCAAAAAATTACGTATCAGTACCAATTGGTGATTAAACTAATCATTTAACAAAAATCTGTTTGGAACCTCCATTAAAACTAAAAATGAAGAATAAAAGATGGCACAAAATGTTATGAAACTGGAAAATACAAATAACCGAAGATGACAGTGCTGTCATGCATGAAATGTCATCCCGCTGTGACAACACAAATGGAAAAATGGTTTATTTATTTTCAGTATACTGAATATCTATGTAAATGCTGACAAGGGCCAGAAAAAAAGCACACCCACCACCTCCGGACTTGTCGCCCAGTTCCGCCTCGCAACCGCCGGATCCCGGACCACCTGCAACGCCGGCGGTTGTAACTGCGTCGAGCTCAGGCGACAAGTTTTTCTCTCCGCCGACGTCGCCACCACCTGTACGTCGGCAGGGGAGAACTCGGCCACCGATCTGCTTGGGACCTAGGGGCCAACCGGCCCCGAGCCGGGTTCCCGCTGCCGGTGGTTATGTGCAGCGCATGAAATGGACTCGAGAAATAAATGAGAACGTCATGCGCGCATACTACGGGTCTACAGAGGGGGGAACTAACCTCACTGCGTATCGTGGTAGGATGCTTGCTCTGTTTCAGGTACTTGAACCAGCTGTCAACGTCTCGGCTCAACGATTGTCGGATCAGGTGCGGGTAATTCAACGCAATCATAGGTTGGACAATACCGTACTTGATCGGCTACGCTCCGAAGCGCAGAGTAATCATATCATTCCTCCGCTACCGCAGACAGTGGTACAATCCCAGGTACCTTTGGTGACTACACCGCTGTCTCAACGTACTGATCACGAAGATGATGAAGGTAATGAATGGGTTAACTCTGCCTTTGACCAGTACAATGATAATTATTTGAGGAGCGCTTTGAAAGATGCGATTCAGGAGTATAGATTCACACCACTTGAACATAGGCCACGTTTACCACGTTTGCCTATGCATAATAAAAATAGAGCGCTGGTGTGTGCCTTGGATTCGCTGCTTTCTAGCTATTTAGAAAGCAGCGAAGATCTTGGCGATACACATTCAATCCTATATTGTGCGGCTGTTGCGGCATGTCGTGTAGCTCATGTCAAATTTCCAAACACTGACAGAGCTACACGACCAAAACCCACCATACCAGCTTGGCAGAATAGGATTGGACGTCGTATCGACGAGGCCAGGGTACTCATTGGTAAGCTGACCTGCTTCAGGGAGGGCAATATTCGCCCTAGAGTGATGCGCTTTGTAAGACGAGCATTCCTGGGGACTGATGTCAGTCCTCGAGACTATATATCTCGTGTTACAGAGCGCATCGACTTTCTGAAGCAGAAAGTTTATGCATGGGCAAACCGTATTCGTAGGTATAAGCGCCGTGTGGATCGATTTACCCAGAACCGTGTTTTTCAAAGTGACCAAAGATGGGTCTACAGAACATGGGAACGACCGGATCAAGATGTGACTGACGTGCACCTACCAGATCATAAGGCAACGAGTGCATTTTGGTACAATATCTGGTCGGTGCCCGTTGCTCATATCGAAGGTGATTGGATGAAGGAGATCAAACGAGTATGTGAATCGATTAAAGAGATGGGAGAAATAACTATCGGTCCTGAAGACGTAGCTAGTGCAGTCCATCCAATGTCAAATTGGAAATCCCCTGGCCCGGATGGACTGCACAATTTCTGGTTAAAATGGTTACGAAGTTCGCATGCTCGTTTGGCCTCTCAGTTTCAATCATCTTTAGAATCTGGGTCGTTACCAGCGTTCTTGACAACAGGAGTCACCCATTTGCTCCATAAATCGGGTAGTATCGCGGAACCCAAAAATTATAGACCGATAACATGTTTACCAACGGTCTATAAACTTCTTACATCTATTCTGAGAACTAAAATTACTGATCATATTGATAATAACTCAATTATGTCCACCTCTCAGAATGGATGTAGGAATGGGTCCCGAGGTACTAAAGAGCTACTCCTCATTGATATGGCCATTAGCCAACAGGTTCGTCGTTCCCGAAAGGATCTGTCTACATGTTGGATAGATTATAAGAAGGCCTATGACTCAGTACCACATACATGGCTCATGAGAGTACTAGAATTGTATAAAATAAATCCAACTCTACGTGCTTTCTTGATGTCATGTATGAGGCAATGGAGGACAGTCCTTCACTATCCAGGATGTAGGCAAATTCAAGGGAATAATGAACCAATCCGGATTGAGCGTGGAATATTCCAGGGCGATAGTCTGAGTCCGTTGTGGTTTTGTTTGGCCTTGAACCCTCTGAGTACAATACTGGAAGGTTCAGGGCTAGGCTATCGGTTGAGAAGAGGTGGTCAGGTAATATCCCACCTCTTTTACATGGATGATCTGAAACTGTTTGCCCCCAGCAATTTGCAGCTGCTGGAGTTACTGAAGGTAACAGAAACTTTCAGTAACTCTATCAGGATGGAATTTGGTGTGGACAAATGTGCGGTCATGCATGTAAAACGAGGAGGGATTATGGAATCCGCGGGAATACAACTCACGGATTCTGTATACCTTAGATCTCTCTCCTCAACTGAGACATACAAATACCTGGGTATGTCAGAGGCGTTAGGTATCAGTGAGGCTGACATGAAACAATCATTGAAGGAACGCTACTTTGGCCGTCTGAAAAAAGTTCTAAAAAGTTTTTTGTCAGGCGGAAACAAAGTGCGGGCTTTTAATGCTTGGGTCATGCCAGTCTTGATATACTCCTTTGGTATACTCAGATGGACTCAGACCGAATTAGACGCCCTGGATAGAAAAGTTCGCTCACTGCTGACCGCAAACCGTATGCATCATCCACGATCATCGGTAATGAGGCTGTACATCCCACGAAAGTGTGGGGGTCGTGGATTTTTGAACGCTAAGACCCTGCATAATCGTGAGGTGTGCAGCCTCAGAGAATACTTCCTCCGTGCCGAAATGGGGATGCATCGGGATGTGGTCGCAGTGGACAAAGGACTCACCCCGCTCTCGTTGGCTAAACAGAACTGGCGCATACCTATTGTACTTGGAACCAACGACCGCAGGGAAGTATGGCAGAGCAAGGAGCTACATGGACGCTATTATCGGGCACTTCATGGGCCCGATGTAGACTTCCTAGCGTCCGTAGCCTGGCTACGTTTTGGTGACCTTTTTGGGGAAACCGAAGGTTTTGTTTGTGCAATTATGGACGAAGTTATTATGACGAACAACTACCGCAAATATATTGTCAAGGATGGTACGGTTGATATATGTCGGGCATGTCACCGTCCAGGAGAATCCATTAGACATATTATTTCTGGTTGTTCTCGTCTTGCTAACGGCGAGTACTTGCACAGACATAATCAAGTAGCCAGGATCATCCACCAGCAACTTGCTTTGAAATACAACCTTGTGGAATCTGAGGTGCCATACTATAGGTATATGCCCGACCCAGTTCTTGAAAATGGTCATATCACTTTGTACTGGGATCGTTCTATCATCACTGACAGGACTATTGTTGCCAATAAGCCTGATATAGTGGTGATAGATCGATTAGAGCGCCGCGCAATGATTGTCGATGTCACTGTTCCACATGATGAGAATCTCGTGAAAGCTGAAAAAGATAAAGAAATTAAATATCTTGACTTAGCACACGAGATTGTTGACATGTGGAACGTAGACACGGCAATCATTGTGCCGATAGTTGTTTCTGCCCATGGCCTAATGGCAAAGAGCCTCGACTATCATCTCAAGAGGCTCTCGTTAGGCGGCTGGGTCAAGGGCTTGATACAGAAAGCGGTACTTCTTGACACGGCACGTATTGTGAGGAGGTTCCTCTCTCTGGGGTCCTAACCACCGGTATCTTGGACCCTGTGCCCGATGCTGGTTGGTCACTATTTTTTATATTTTTAAAACATGTATTTTGATATATATTTTAAAAATGTAATTGATATGTTTATAGTTTGAATAAAGGGAATAATAATAAATCCTCTTTATTGCACACCATAATGAAACAAAAGTTAAACAGCTTTTACCATATGGAAGAAAAGGTACAATTGGCGGTCTTATCGCAATTCGGCAATCTCAATTATTAAATGTGCCGTAAGCCTATTTAAAACTGAAGAACTTCAAAATCTCTGGTTTCATTACTTCACAGATAACTATTATTCTTCACGATCTTAGCGCTAAAAGAATGATAGAAATGCCACTGGAATTGTTTTATTAAGGTACTTATATTGTTTTTTTACTTATAGAACGTCACGTAAAACTTCAAAAAATGACAGCTCTTTTATATAAATAAATAAAACAAAATCTCGAGCGTTATAAGCCGCCATTATTGTTGTATTTAATTACATTATTCTATTATACGAGTACTATACTTCAAATGAAATCTAATATTATTTTCGAACCAGTCTCAAGTTATTTATCTACCAGAAGATATATATAATGTAGAGTAACTGTAACTAGTGGTCGCTCAATGGTCGAAATTAGACCGTAATATATAATTTTTATTGTTTATACATAAGTTTTAACTTTCTGTACTCCTCCTCCATATGAACTTTCAAGTACACCAAATCTCACACTTCCCTGTGCGCGCAATGTGCTTAAAAAGCGGTACAACGTTTTTTCCTCACTTATTAATATATATAGATTACTGGGCATAGAGACTAAATAACTAACGTCTCGAGGTGACAGCGCAGTGTGGTGCCACGAAGGAATAGTTCTGGCTAGCATTACAATTCTCTCTATTCACGGGTTAATAGCCTCGCCAAGAGGAACCCGGTCTTTTGACAGGCTTATGCGGGGACATAGGTCTAATACGCAGAGGCCCTTTAGAGAATTTTAATCTGCGATGTTATGGGAACTCTACATGGCTGCACTATAAAATGAAGTCATGGATTGTCCCCGGTTGTGTAGGATTATTGTATGAGATGGAAACTAACAATAACTAATAACGATAAGGTTTATTGCAATTGATGTTATATGGAACGAAACCTTGAAGGAAAACGTGAACAGCGTCTGCCTTTCAACCTGTATATCTAGTGAAAATTAGAAGAGGGTCCCCTAAATGGCCACCACTACAGGCGACAGGATGCAACACTTGTGTGAAGGGCTCGGGGTGTCGAGAGGCACTGGTTTCACCATTGCGCGTTTCTAAGACTCGGAGTGGGCTTCCCAGTTATTACGCCATGAGACACTTCCACCCCCGACTATATATCTGCTCTGGCGGCTTTGATCAGCCAACTAAGGCAAGTCAGAATTGAAAGTCTTGCGGGCTCTCAAAAGGTTCCCGTCTAGCCGACCAATAAAGGTAAGCCGGAGACGAGGCTGTCTGGGGCATTCGAGTGCGCAGTATCGCCACTAACATACAGCTCGCCACAATAAGCTGCTCTGAGTTCTGTAAGCATCTTAATAGAGCTCCTTATGATATACTTTTTTTTTGTATCAAAAGGGAGGAAGAATTGATGAAGCTGCTTTAATCTCACCGCATCCGCAGCACCAGAGAAGTTGCCGACTGTTGGGACTGACATATACATTTTTCTTCAAAGCCTCGAAGTCGTAAATCGTATATAATCGTAATCTAATATATAAATATCTCGTGTCACCGTATATGTGGTCACACTCCTCCGAAACGGTTCGACCAATTTTAATGTTTACTGTTTCTGATACTTTTCACCCCCCATTTTTTATCGCGATTTTGGTATTTTTGTATGAACAGTATCCATTATGTAGATTTCCGGCCGACTGTAATATTACTAGAAACTTATTGCGCCGACCTCAAGTACCTTGAGCCCTTGAGGTAGGAACAAGAAGAATTTTCCACAAAGGGGCATGCCGGACTCCTACCGGCTAAAATCACTGGGGCGGTCATCTTCGGCACCTAAGGGGGCTCCAGGTCCTCGTATGATCATACTAGAGCCACCCACTGTGTGACCACCTGCGCGCCGCCATCTTCTCGTGGGTCGCTCGGTGTGGGCACGCAGATTCCCCAATCTAAGCACAGGCACACGCAAACCCAAAGACCCCCCCCCCCCCCTCCCCGCCTTATAGCGACGGATACATTCCTAAACGAAAAGAAACAAGATTTTTTTATAGTAATACTGACCTATGCTTCGCGGGTGTTCCTCTCTGAAAACATTTGCTTCGTACCGTTTCACCAAGTCTTCGATGCTGTCAGACATTTTTTATTCTATTTCACAGACTCCATTATCTTTGTTCCATAAATGCTATTGTAGGATTTTTTATATAAATTGAAGAAGTCGAAACTCTCGTTTGTGTGTGTGTTGATTTTTGGTCAGATTATTAAGTCTTAGTGATGGTTAATACAAGTTGATACCTACGTACTTATCTTTTGGTACCCTGTAAATTAGTAGAGGGGTAGCAAATTGCCTTACCTCTTGGGATTGACTTCATTGATTTACATAGTTGGATGAATAAAGAATAATCATAAATAGTATTTGTATATAATAATATTTATACATACAGGTTAAAACCATTGATATTATACCATAGATATGTTACGTCCATATTAAATGGCGCGCAAAATTCAGTCTCGCTATACATAGGCTGCACTAAAAGTATCGGGAATGGAATATTTCCACTGTTCCTGTCATATTAAAATCTTTTTAATTGAAAACTCCTTAGTTTTACAAATCGAATACCATTTATTTACTTTAAAAAAGATTCACGGTCTTGTCACAAGGTTTTGTCAAACTTGTTTAGTCGTTGAGAAAATGGAATTGACTCGAGAAAATTCAAGAGCGATGATTTATTATGACTTTCGAAGTGGTTTAACACAAAAACAGTGTGTTGACCGGATGATTTCTGCATTTGGTGATGAAGCCCCATCCGAAACCACAATTTATCGCTGGTTTGCTGAATTTCAACGTGGACGTGTCAAGCTCAGTGATGATCCTCGTCAAGGTCGTCCAAAACTGCAGTCACCCAAGAAAACGTTGATGCTGTGCGTAAGCTGATTGAGGAAGATCGACATGTGACATACCGCGAAATTCAGGCAACTTTAGACATTGGCATGAGTCAAATACAAATAATCTTGCATGAACAATTAGGTGTAAAAAAGTTGTTTTCCCGATGGATACCGCATTTGCTATGTGAAGAGCAAAAAGCGGCTCGCGTTACTTGGTGCGTCAGAACTCTCGAAAGATTCCACGCAGGATCCTCAAATGCTGTATACAACATCGTATCAGGTGACGAATCCTGGATATATGCGCACGAACCCGAAACAAAAAACCAGTCACGAGTTTGGGTGTTCGAAAATGAGTTATAGCCAACAAAAATTGTTCGTTCACGGAGTGTTGCAAAAAAAATGGTGGCCACGTTTGTCTCAAAAACCGGCCATGTTACGACTATTCTTCTTGAGGGACAAAGAACGGTTAATGCAGAATGGTATGCTAGCATTTGTTTGCCACAGGTCGTTTCTGAACTCCGTAGAGAGAACTGCAACCGCCGCATCATCCTCCATCACGACAATGCGAGTTCTCACACCGCGCACAGAACAAAAGAGTTTTTAGAGCAAGAAAACATAGAATAATTAGACCATCCGCCGTACAGCCCCGACCTAAGCCCTAATGATTTCTATACTTTCCCTAAAATAAAGAATAAATTGCGTGGACAGAGATTTTCATCACCTAAAGAAGCTGTGGACGCCTACAAAACGGCCATTTTGGAGACCCCAACTTCCGAATGGAATGGTTGCTTCAATGATTGGTTCCATCGTATGGAAAAATGTGTCAAATTTCGCGGAGAATACTTCGAAAAGCAATAAATACATTTTTAAATAGTAATGTTGTGTCACTTCCTTGATTCCCGAAATTTTCAGTGCCGCCCTCGTATGTAGGTATAAAGCAATAAAACTGCACACCTATGCTGTAAGAAAGAAGATACAAAATCTACGAGAGTAAAAGAGATAGCAATCTTAAATGACAACACGTGTACTCAATGTCTTTGTCGCACTTGTGATAGAATATATGTGTTGTCTATTCTTTTGTTCGAGAATATTATTCTATAGATAATTTGAATAGTATTTTTATTAAAATATTTTATATAGTTTGTTATTCACGTGTGGTATGAGATCCCTTGTTATTAATTTATTTTTGCTTGATGGTTTGTGCATTTTCTATGCGCACGACGGCATTGTTATTACTTAATTAAAAAAACAATACAGATTGTGACAGTGTGTGCTCATTGAGCTGTCTTGGGCGAACTGATCGCGAGGTGCTACAATCGGGGGAGTTTTGGTTCTTACTTTTGGCGCGCATGTATGTTACATGTAAATATTGTATTTTTTGTAACGACGCCTGTCACCTTAGTAATCCTGCGACCACGAATGCTGTAAAGTATTCGAAACGTCAGGAAAAACAAAAATCTATACTCGTAATATCCGCGATGTAATCCGTTTTTTGTTTTATTATAACGAGTATCTAATAATCGCGAAAACCTAAGACATTACTACTGATGAGTTGTCAATCACTTGGGAGGGAATGTCCTTTATCAATGACTCAACTTAGGAAACAGAGCAACAAAATGATGCCATTTTACGCCTCCAATCTGTTAGAGCGTGGAAATCTGCTATGGGAGTAAGCATGTTTTTGTGCTGCAGTCAATTACTAAGTTCTTCCTTGTTTACACTTAATGCTCAAAAATTTGATCTTTTTTTTTTTTTTTTTTTTTTTTTTTTTTCTCCCACAAGTTACAGGATCTAAAACCATTTATGTTTAAAATGTATGCAGTATGACAGTACATAGCTGACTTAATGCCGTATGCATTCTCTCTCTGAAGAGACAACATGGCAGGTGCAATACACCATAAAACGAAAGAAATCTAATAATATATTATATATGACTTTAAGATAATATTGGGTCTATTCGCGCACAAATTAATATCAAAATAATATTTTACCTAAGTCTACTTGTGACTACGGTCAATACAACTTTATCGAAACGTTGAGGTTAGTTAAAATATTATTTTTATATTTTAATGCGCAAATAGACCAGATATTATATTGAAATCATGAATTTAATTCGCGAAAGTTTAAGAATTACTAATATACTATATACACAAGCAAATTTATAAATTAGCATATCTAGCAAAGCGTTAACTATCATAATTTCGGCCGAATGAAGTCCACTGCTGGACACAGGCCTCCCCCAAAGATCACCACAACGACCGATATGGGTGTGTTATGGGCTCATTGGGAGATTTTGCCATAATCGCCACGCTTGGCAGACGGGTTGGCGATCGCAGTTAAGTTGTACTCGAAGGACGCTTCTGCCCATCCTCCGGCTAAACCCTTAGTCAACTTTTACGACACCCACGGGAGGGAATGGGGTGGTGGTATTCTGAGCCGGCACCACACCAAACTATCAGATAGTATGTTAAATTTTAGCAATAATTAAAGGATACGTAATTGATTCTTTGAGAGATTCGGAAATAAGATTACCATCGAAACCTGCTATTATTCCTTTTCAAATGAATCACTTGTTTTAATGGTTTCTGTAAACAAATAGACGAAGACTTGCCTTTGTTTACCTACTCACGTACGAGAGTCCAGCTATCAAGGTGTGTACGATGAAGTAACGCTTAGCGATAAGATATTGGGTCCAAGATTGTTATAGAGTGTGAGTAATGTCTTGTTACTTCATCGCCAAGCAGTAACAAGCCGATTTGTCACAGTAGACTTACAAATTGAGCGGTAAACACAGGCATATGTATAGATAGATAAAATTGTGGGGGTGGCGTATTTTTTACCGCAAGGGATAATTTCAGGAAAATTTAAGTAATTCGATAATTACTTAAAGTTATTAAGCCAAGGTCATGGTGCTACTCGTGAGGTCAAGGTATTGTCTAAGCAAAAATAAATCGATTATTTATGTAAAGTTATTAAGCCAAGGTCATGGTGCTGCTCGTGAGGTCAAGGTAATGTCTAAATACAAAATTAAAACATCAGTGCGTTACGAATACGATATACTTACATAATTTTTAAATATTTACAGAGTTAGCTTTCAAAGGCCAGCCTTAGCCTAAAGCAATTTTTTTACTTAAGACAGTCTTGCACTTTAAAGGTATTTAAAAAAAAATTGTCATTTTTGAATGAAATATTACAAAAACATGTTTTGAAAGAAAATATCCGATAAAATTCTTAACTTGAACACGACCGTACTTGCCGCTTATACTAGCTACATGTAGGTAGCTAGTGTGATCATACGACGACCTGGAGCCTTCCTTAGGTGCCGAAGATGACCACTCCAGTGGTTTTAGCCGGTAGGAGTCCGGCATACCCCTTCGCCCTTCCCCGGGGCGAAGGAAGTTCATGAAAAATTTTCACTGGGCAGCAATAAAAAAAAAATGGCACGCTTGACCTTGAATAGTGCGCGCGCGCCTTGCCAACTTTATGTATGCTTGCCACTTTTAGTGGCGGAACAAGACAAGACTACGGACAAGAATAAAATCTTGTTTCCATTTCATATATTATCGATTCTGAACCGTCTCTGAAAATGTGTCCGGTTAAACTAACCCTGTACATAAACGTAGGAGCGTCTGTTCATCATCATCATCATATCAGCCAAAGGACATCCACTGCTGAACGAAGGCCTCCCCCATAGATTTCCACAATTGTGTCATCATTTTGGGGGGAAATTGCCAGTACTCAGCACGCTTGGCAGGCGGGTTGGTGAGCGCAGTATGATTATTGTTCCACAAAAGGGAGACTGCTGCCCATCCCTCTGGTATTAAGTCCCTTAGTCGCCTTTTACGACATCCACGGGAGGAGATGGAGTGGTGCTATATTCTTAATCCGGACACCAAACGGACATCGGACGGAGCGTCTGTTAGTGCTGGTGTAACTTCTCAATGACTTAACCGGTCGAGGTTTTATTTACAGAATATATTTGTTGTGCCGAGACGCTAGGAGCCAAAAGGTGGCGCCACCTACCAGAAAGAGCAGGACGTCTGCCGAGCTAGCTAGTAAGTGTCAATATAAAAAACAACGGGTAGGTAAACAAGTTATTTAAACAATTGGTTTTTTGTCGCTGCTACGGCGCAAGATAATTTGTTTATTTGTCGTATTTTTATCTTTGTTTTCAAACCATTAGTGTGGGGAAAGTGATATTGCCGGACTATTATCGGCTTAAGCCACTACGGTGGTCCTTCGGTTAGGGGCGACGGATTCACTTGCAATTTCTATGAAACTAAGACGTTTGGTTTGTATGAATGTACCTGCGATTTTTGGATGCGATGGGTTGGAGCGATTCGTAGCCATGTGGGGCCGGCTACGACGAGCCACCAACCCATCTCATCCCGTGGGTGTAGTAAAAGCCGACAATGGGATTAGCCGGAGGTTGGGCAGCAGCGTTTTTTTGAATAGACAACTGCAATCGTGAACCCAGGTGGGCAGGTGCCTAGCGTGGCAATTATGGCATAACCCCTCATTGAGCACACAACATACCCAGACCGGTCATTGTGGCGATCTTTGGGGGAGGCCTGTGTCCAGCAGTGGACTTTATTTGGCAGAAATGAATGAACGACAGAAACGACTAATTAAGTTCCAAAGTGTTCCAAAGTTCTGATGTGCTGACTGAGTAAACTCTCAACTCTCCTAACACCAAATGGGCCTCTTCCAAAGAAGGGGAGAGGAAGGAGATGTTGATGATTTAGTGGCACCATCATTATATCCTTTGAAGGGCCCGCAGATGGCGGAGTTGGGGAAGACAGTCATCCTATTTGAAATGGGCTATAGTGGCTAGGGAAGTTCCACACGCGCTTCCCTCTGACGAAACGGGGCCTGCTTTATGGGGGCCGAAACCTGCTGTGGGTATGGTCCAATGCCTAACCCGTGAACACCCTACCCACAGCCATAGGTAAATAGAAGTAACCGTGGGGTGGGCCTTTCCCTGGGCGGCGGAAGTCCATGAGGATATCCATACGAAAAAAGTCCTCTATAAAGTAACGAATCCGAAAATATAAATTAATTTATTTTCTTTACGCCTCAGATTATGTCTTTCTTTCTGAGGGTCTTGTGGCTATATGCCTATCTACTACGGTCATACATCCTCGAGGTTAAGCTGCGCTTGCCGCGGTCAGGTTTTGGATGGGTGGCCGTGCTTCCTGCACCAAGATGCCTTCGTGCCTCGGAAAACACGTTGAGGTGTCGGTCTCGGCTGGTATACGAATATCTATAATAATCGTTACGGAAATCCTGACAACCAGTTTCAACCTCAGGATATCTATGTCCTTAGTATTTGGGTCGAGAAGGTCAGATGGAAGTCGCTTGCGTAAAATACTGATATAGCCGTGTATAGTTAGACTGGAAAAGACCGGAGCATAGAGGCGAAAAGCTGAGAAAAGAAACTACGTATTTCATTTCAAGCAAAAAAGAAATCACAACCTCACCTTGACTCGTGATAATTACTGATTAGTTATATTGTCGTTCTATCTTCTTACTAATCATCTGTTTTATCACTTTTTTGCATATCACCGCACTAAATATCACCGAAGACACATAGATTTCTTTCAAACGTAAGGCGTGGTCGCCGGTGGAGCCGGTCACCATTACCCGTAACTATCCGTTTTTTATTACACATCTCGGCAAATATTATTTTATCTTATCTGAGCTATGAGTGTGTGTCTAGCACTGTGTCATCTTTACGAGAGAGAGAAGAGAGCTTCAGTTTGTTTGTAACATAAAATATATAAAATGTAGGGTGCTACTTTAATAGTTATCTCCGTTTTAAGGGGACAATTGGTTCAAGAGTTTGGAGTGGGCCAGTCGCAGGGCCGAACGCAGTAAACGTATAGTTTACTATTACGTTTCGATAGTGAAAAGAAACTCGTACTACGGGTACTGTCGAATATAATGAGCGTTATGTGACCTGACAAAAAAGAAGAATAGCCATGTGAAGGACGAAGATCTAAGAAGATATGAGAAGACATCAGGCACGTATTATGCAAGGCGATGTATGTAGACATTCCGCTCACTTGAACTCCGATGCATAGAGTTCGGGTTGGTGGTGGGCGGTAGCGGTGCAACTATGGAATAGGTTTGAGAGTCATCCTTAAAGCGGTGCAGTCGCCGCGGTACCGTGCCCCACCACCCGCCGTCTGTATGATGTCGCTGATATATTGCAGAAATGCGCGAGCCTGCACCGCTTCCGCTAACCTCCAACCCGCCTTCTATGTAGCGGAACCTTTATGGTATAAAATGAAGTCGTCTAGTTTAAAAAAGTAAGCATAGAACAGATAGCAAACGTTAAATAGATTATCAGACTTTTTAAACAAAAGTAAATAGATATATAAATATGTACTAGGAAAAACCGTGGGTTCACCTAGTTTAGCGATAAAAACAAGCTTATTAATGATTCAGTGATAATGCTGTATTTTTAATCAGTAAATAAACATTCTATATGTACCTACATTGTTATTTTTAATGAGGTAGGATTATCCGAGGAATTTATTTATACGTTTATAATTATAGCTGGTATTTCTATGGAATTTTCTACAATTTAAATAAAGCAATAGAATACGATTAATTGGCCAATTATAAAATATAATCACTCAGTTTTCACGATCAAAATATTAGTGAATTTTACAGGGTCAGCGACTCGCGAGTGATTGCAAGCCCCGGTGCTGCAAGCACCAAGAATTACGGGCATAGCAAAGGCACTCGTGGGTTGCAGCTGAAAATCAGCATCAGGTACCTTGTACTGCCACCTGACATCATGCTGAGTGGATGGCCCTTTTGGCACCAATCATTGTATTTTAATTTGCCTATGTAATTGCTTGTGCTAATAAATAATTTCTTTCTTTCTCTCATTCACTGGCGTAGCTCCCTTTAGACGAGCCCTGTATCATAATTTGTTGGGGGGCCCAAATGAACGATTTTTCACAAAAGAAAGAAAAGAAAGAAAGAAAGAAAGAAAGAAAGAAACATATTTATTTTGGACTCGGACAACACTTACAGAATAGAATAAAAGACAGATAGTTACTTTTACGAACAAAAGAATGCTGTACGAGGCCAAAAATGGTCCCTATCTCAGCATATGCTGCAACGGTGGAACGTTACAGCGCTGGTTTTCAGATAGGACCATGTAGTGAGGCCACAGTAGGTCACTACATATACATTTAAAGAAAATAAATAAATAATGCAGATACTGTGATTAAATAAACAATAAAATTTAATAATTAAATCAAATAGTATTTAGTGTGTAAAAAGGTTGTTTCTTATCGGTCATTATCCGAGGTCCGCCTCTATTGTCTTTGACAAGAGACGAACGCTGCCACAGAGTAATTTAAAGACGCTGCAGAAGCTAGTCGCTGAGTACACATATTAAGAAAATAATATAAACAAAGATTAAACTACTCCAACGATGGAGCCAATAAATAAAATTGGAATTGGATTGGAAAATACTACTCTCTGAAAGGACATAGTTTACATTGAAAGTAGTATGGATAAATAAAAATAAATAAAAAATAAAGTGTAAGCCAAGTGTTGCTAACTTGCTATCTGAATATTTAAGGTTTAATAATATCATACATAATTTGTAATCATAATAATAAGTTGCTGGTTATACTGGGGTGGAGGAGATTTTAATACGATTCAGAAATACTATCTACACGCTATGTATCAGTCGAAAGGCCAAATAGAACACATAAAACACATCAATCGCTGCAAAATTGCTGATTTTGATCTACATTATTATTATCTAAAGTAGAACATAAACGTTCGCATAGAATTATTATTATATTGATTTTAAGTTATTATTTACAATTACTGCTCCTAGGAGCTAAGTTAGCAGAACAATTCAAATCAAATATACACTTTTCTCGCCCCTTTTCAGCAAACTTATTTATTAAATCATCCATAGCCGAATACGATGTCAGCTTTTTAGATTTTCTGCCTCTATAGACAATAGTGACAAGTCTGATAGCCATTCCTGTCCCATAGAAGTACTAAGATAATTTTTAACGGTGTTGATTTCGAAACAGTTGTTTCAGTTGTTGCAGCTGTAACCGGAAGGTTCAAAAATAGAAAGCATGCTGTTATTACCTCCGGAAAACTGGATGCAATGCAATTGAATTTTATCAGTAATCCTTCCACGAGTTCCTTAATGGAATGATTTTTCTGAATTTCAGATTTTAAGCATGTTTTCAACGCAATTAATTTTTCATACAGATCAACTGACATAGTCTTTACTGTATTTAGCAGATTGTTTCCCAGAATCCTTTTTTATTATTTCGTTTGAAAATGATAAGAGTTTCTCCGGTTGTAATACTTCGAACGTAGTTTTTATGTTTACCAAACCTTTTTTATTATCGCGCCTACATTTATTTTTTTGACATTACTTTATAATAATATGCAATCTACAATGTATAATTTTATTTCAATGCTGTTATTGTACATACTTTTTTCGTCGGCGTTTTTTCCTTCGGACGTTCGGAACCCTAAAAAGGTACTAATGGTACCTTTTTTAGTTACGATTTTTTAGATCAGGTGAGGTTTTTATTTACATAGCTGAGTGACGACACGAGCTAGACTTTCGCGTGGTGGTGAGCGTCATGCCTATCCATAATAATTATAACGCTACCCAGGACTACTCCAGACACTACATTTCACTTGTCACTGGGAACCGTGTGGTGCCATTCTTAATAGCACCTACCCATTAAATCCCGTTGATGTCGTAAAAGGTGACTATTTTATTTGCCGGAGGAAAGGCAGCAGCGTCCTTCGAGTACATTTACAACTCAATTGCGATCATCGACCCGCCTGCCAAGCGTGACGATTATAGGGAAACCTCACAATGAGAACACGTATCTCGACAGAAAATACGAATAATTTAAAAAAAATTGCAAAACTGAAAACGTCTCTCTTTTAGCGCTTTAATGCTCCAACGAAGTGAATTAACTGATGTTCTGATAGGATACGAAGATAGAGTTTTGACATTTGAAAAGAAGTAAAAGCCTAGACACAACGATGTATGTTTACAATAGGTGTAGTGGGTAGGAGGTGCAATAACGTATTTTCATAAACAACAGCCAATTACGGTCTTTTGAATTTCCGTTGCTTGCAGGAAATAAGCAAGAACGAACCTAAAATGACCTTAGCGATGGTTTTCACCAAGATTCCATTTCCATGCACATTTTCCGTGTGCATGAAATATGTCATAAACTTGTTGTACTTATGTAGTTATCGCGCCGACAAACCCAGTTTGGCACCTGTCAGATAAGATAAGATACGTTTATTCATTAACAGAATGTTTACTCTTGTATGATTGCATTTGTTTTGGATTATTAATATCCTGGTTAATATATTTTTAGGTGTATTTTGATCAGCCAGTAAATGTGTCAAACGAAAACCGAAACATCATTTCATATTTTCGGCCGAATAAAGTCCACTGCTGGACACAGGCCTCAACAACTCGCACTCCACAACGATCGCCAGCGGTGTGTTGTGTGCTCTTCGGGGGATTTGCCATAATCGCCACGCTTGGCATGTGGGTTGGCGACCGCAGTTGAGTTGTTAATGTATTCGAAAGACGCTGCTGTCCATCCTCCGGCTAATCCCTTAGTCGCCGTTTACGACACCCACGGGATAAGATGGTTGGTTCTATTCGTAGCCGGCACGTAGCACAGCCGTATGATCACGACATTTAAAATTAAATCAATCACTTAAGAGCTGCAGTGCTAATAAAAAGTAACTATATCATAGACTACCGGAACACTCATATTTTATTATTATTTTATTTAATCCTGCAACATATCCATATTAAGTTCATATCCACATATACATATATTAAGTTCCTTCATGACGTACACACAGGATACGATGCCAATGCATTCCACCAAATTCTTCGATAAATCTTTTACATTTCAGGCTATATGGTTGTGGAATGCATTGCCAGTGTCAGTAAGAGCTGCCAAATCATAACCCACCTTTAAAAACTTAGTAAAAGAACATTATCTGTCTTTTTAATTGAGTAATTTGTCTATGCTATTTCTTTGTTATCACATTGTGTTTTATTTTACTATATCACTTTTCTGTATTCATAATTACCTAAACTGTATGTATTTATGTATGTAAATATTATATTGAGATTTGTTTTAAATATATAGTACTATCATATACTTATCCGTACACCACGGACTACCCCATTATTATTTTTCGTGACTTTCTTGCCCATTCCAAGGTTGTCTAGAAAAAGACCTCCCATTGTAGATTGAATTAATATTTAAGTTTTAGTTCCAAATTGTCTACAATAAAGTATATTCTATGTCTTCTTTCCTGTAGGTAGATCAAAATGATATAGAACAGTTATTTTTTATATTTAACTATATAGGAACTATAACGAATCTTTGCCTTCATAGCCCTTTACCGGGATTCCTTAAATAATTATGACATTCAGAGGACACGCATAATTAATTAACAATTTGTAGTAGTCAGTAAACGAAATGGTCAAATGCAGATATGGACCATACCGGAACTGGATGTAACGAAATCCTCAAATAGTCATAGACGAAGACAGTTTCAGAGATGATCACAGAATGCCTAAGTTGCTGGTATATTTGAAATGATAAACTACTATTGGCTAATATAATATTTTAATATTGACTATCCTCATATACATAAATTTACCAGTTTTACAAATAGCTACAGTCTGTAAACAATGATCAGTAATTCGCTTTAAACCTCTGGGGGGGAAACGAAGAAATTACCTATTCCGATACACTAAGGTAAAACATTACTCATTTCGTTTCTGGAGCTTGATGTCTTATTTATAATATTATTCTTAGTTTATACAGAAACCGAGACACCCAAAACACTTTCATTAAAAAGTGTGTAATTAAATAAACATATAATTATACGAGTATTATAAACTCAAATACCATTCTATCGATTGATCTCTTGTATGTAATGATGTTTGACACATTACTGGAAAAGTTTAGAATGTAGTGTGATAAATGTTCAATAGGTGGCGCTGTGCTCTATTACCATAAACACGGCAAATTCATATTTACATGTGAAAATACAATTAAATAAACGTCAAAATTGAGACTAGATCGAGGTTATACCGAAATCCGACTGAACTTTAAGAGTAGCAGAATACCATTTTTTCGGTCAATTCATAATTCAATCTCAGTTCGGTCAAGCAGTTCGGTCAAGTTTCATAGTGTAAATTAATTACGAGAATTGGCCCCTTAGATTTCTTATTAATTTCGGCCGTAAGAAAAGAAGATGGCTACAGTTCGCGGGGTGTTGGATTACGAATATTTATCAAAGTGCATTTGTAGATCAAAATGATTATATAATATGCGCGTAAAGTATGAGCAGCCGTTCTCCAAACACGTAAGGGTGTATTTATATTTTTCGAACTCTACACCGCATTTTGCTAAAGATGTTTGCGCTCGCTGTAAAGTCCATTTGCAGTCAAATATGTGTACCTATTTTCTTATATTCCGTGTGGTGTCGGGATTAAGAATATAGCACCACTCCATCTCCTCCCGTAGATGTCGTAAAAGGCGACTAAGGGAATCTAAACCAGAGGGATGGGCAGCAGCGTCCCTTGTGTGAAACGGTAGCCATACTGCGCTCACCAACGCGCCTGCCAAGCGTGGTGAGTATTGGCAAATATCCCCCAATATGATGGCACAGTTGTGAAAATCGATGGGGGAGGCCTTTGTTCAGCAGTGGACGTATAAATGGCCGATTGATGTGTACCTACATTGTCAGATTGCAAAATTAAACAATCGGTAGTAAAGTGGTACGTAATTCATCAATGGTTAAACTATATCCTATTTGTACCATTGTTAAGTCATGAAACAATTATGATGGATGAGGATGTTTAATTTTGCAATAAGTTTGCAAAAAATTGCTCTTATAAACTTACTCGTGCATTATTATGAAATATGGGATGTATATTATAAGGATACTATCTTACGATTAAGTTTAAAACATCAAGAAAAAATACTCTTTGTCTTTCGTGATATCATTTGAACGGAAACATCAAGACAATTATAGAGGTGTACCATTGACTCTAGAATTTCAAATAAATAAATTTAAGTAGGTATATAGTTTTATAAAAATAGTGAACTTTATTTCAAGGGGACAAAAATCGGGCTCATAGTTATCGCGTTAATTAAAAAACAATTTTAGTATTTATTATTAATTAAAGTTGCTATCCGAGCACTAAAATAACAAACGCTCAAAAAGAAGGAACACGCACCGCTATAATAAAAAAGTAAAAGAATAAGACATTTTGTGTTCAAATAAGTGGTAACTTCACAAATACAATTTATTTCAAAACAAAAAATGGACATGGCAATAATTGATTTAATAAACACGATCCCTCTATCCTACTGATTGTCCCCTTGAAATAAAGTTCACTATTTTTGTAGGACCCTATAGGATTTATGCGCACTCTGTATACAGAGTAAAGATTTAGTTATAGACAAGTTAATTAAATAAAGCACGAGCCATGTGGTGCCGGCTAAGAATACCACCACCCCGTCTCATCCCGTGTATGTCATAAAAGGCGTGGAACCATGGAATTAGCCGGAGGATGGGTAGCAGCGTCCTCAGAGTACATTTATAACTCAACTGCGATCGCTAGCCCGTCTGCCAAGCGTGGCGATGATTTCAAAACTCCCAATGAGAACATTGTGGCAATTTTGGGGAAGGCTTCTGTCAGCAACATCTTCTAATAGATTAATTATAGATGTGTAACTGAAGGGTCCATTTAGCATATTTGGTGAAGTGGTCCGCGCAGTGGGTAAGCGATTGACTTTCTGGGCTGCGGGTTCCGGATTCAATTCCTGCGCGGAATAAATATTCGTATGCATGGCCTAGGTCGATTTTCCGGGTCCAGGTGTTTGTGAGGTTTATGACTGTAAATTGTGCCCAAGATATATAAGAAAAATCTAAGTGTCATCGCTTTTATAACATAAATATATACAGGCGACTGGTCAATCGACTGATCTATTGAAGGAGGGTGCTCACTAAACGATTCTCATTTCAAATAATATGTAATAAAATAATACCTTAATATTTTTAACCTACGGTACATTGTACGTTTATTGTAACATCAGAATCTACGAATGTGACTTCGCTGCCCTTGATCCATAATTCTACTTCACAAAGTATTATATTCAGACAGAATACTGAGAAACTTTGAAACATTGTGGGTGTAACACAATATTTTATTGTTATCTATATAATTATATATTGTTTCGAAAGATAATACTTAAATAACAATAAGTAACAACGTGTATGAAATTAGTTTTCGTGACTTGGAAATTTGATGTCCACACGTGGTAGAGAAAAAAATGATCAAGTAATTATGTTAAGAGGCACTTATTTCAGAAATCCAGATTTTCGAAAATTTCGGGTTTTAATGAAATCGGTATCCCGGGGTAATAGAGATTGCCACACCATAGACGGCTCGGTTGGTGCAGTGGCTGATACAGTCAGCTGCTGCGCTCCGGGTCGCGGGTTCGATTCCGGCACGGAACAAATATTTGTATGATCTGCAGGTAGTTGTTCCGGGTCTGGGTGTTATTGTGTGTGGAATTTATATCTATAAACGCACCAATGCCACGGGAGAAATCCAAGTGTGGGGCAACGTTTTAAAAAAAAACTACTGATTTCAAATGATTTTTCTTAAATGTATTTAAAAATATTCAAATAAATAATAATTGCACGAAGCTGTATTCGTAAACGCGCGTTTTAAGGTATGATATACAAATGTACACGTAAGCAAATTAAACTGTGGCTTTATAGAGCCTAGATAAAGTCCACTGTTGGGCGAGTGCCTGCTTTTTTATTTTTTATTGGACCTAGTGGATATTCTACATGAATTTCCTCCAAAACCGCACAATGAGCACACAACATAAACCCAAACCGGTAGTTGTGGCGGTCTTTGGCAGAGGCCTGTGTTCAGCAGTGGACGTTTTTCAGCTGAAATGGAACCTTGTATCAGAGCTCCGAGATCCGAGTGGTGCCCGGATTAAGAATATAGTACCACTCCATCTCCTCCCGTGGATGTCGTAAAAGGCGACTAAGGGAATCTAAACCAGAGGGATGGGCAGCAGCGTCCCTTCTGTGAAACGGTAACCATACTGCGCTCACCAACCCGCCAGCCAAGCGTAGTGAGTATTGGCAATTTTCCCCCAAAATGCTGATACAGTTGTGGAAATCTGTGGTGGACGCTTTTGTTCAGCAGTGGACGTATAAATGGCCGATATGATGATGATATGATGATCAGAGCTGGTCTAGTAACAACATTTGGGACCGACGATTTTACATGCCATCCAAAGCACGGAGACGCTCAGTTGAAATACCACTATGCGGTTACCCATCCATAAACTGACCGCGCCGAGTGTTGCTTATCCTCACCGGTCACTGAGTGCAACTGACTATGAACAGCTCAATTTATGACAGGTAAGTTGTATATAGTTTATAAACGTAAGTACAGTAATATTTTTTGTTTCAGATAAGGCTGGCCTAAAAACCTTAATCAAAGGATTTAAAAATATACCAGTGTCTTTTACCTTGTATGTAGGTATATTCTCCTAGAAGGCCGTAAGGCAGACTGTCTTGAGAGCGATGTATTTATGTGAGCGATTTTGAACTTTATATCAATTGAGTAAGGCATGGTGTTTTTAAAGATACAATAAAGATAAAAACATGAGATAGTGTCGAAAGATGAAGGATTGTTTTTATGTAATATTGGAAATCACATGGTTTTCATTTGGAATGTTTGATCTCACATGACAGTGAAATAAAATACTAGTTACAGATATCTCTTACAGATCGTTACGTTGATTTTTTTATTTGTAAATGAATATTTTTCGTCCGCAAGAAGTTCGTAAATGTTCTTTGTTAGATTAAGGCGTTCTTATAAACAACAAAGTAATCATTATATACTGTTTACCGGTGGTATGTCTCTTACTGCAAAAGTCCAGCTAGGTAGGTACCACCCGACCTCTGGCAGTAGTGGGCTGCTACGTCTCCCCCAACGTGTCTCTCGCCGACTTCGAGGGATACTTGGATGGGGTGGCGCGCAGCATTCGCTGTAAATGCTCGCCCCGTCCAATGCTCGTCCTGGGAGACTTCAATGCTCATTCTAGAGCTTGGGGCAATCGTCGGGACGGGCCGAGGGGGAGGATAATACAAGACTGGGCGGCATCGCTTGACCTCCGATTGCTGAATCGGGGGTCCATTAGCACCTGCGTTCGGTGGCAGGGGGAGTCGGTCGTGGACCTGACATGGGCGGCTCCTTCTGTGGCCAGCATGGTGTTGGGCTGGCGGGTTGCGGAGGAGGTGGTAACGTTGTCCGACCACCGCCACATAGTTTTTGAAGTGGCCCTCCGTCCGCCTGGCCCGAGCCGTCTAGGTCCCAGCCCGCAGTCGCGGCGTTGGGCCCTCACACAGCTCGATCGAGAGATGCTCGTCGCTGCTGCCAACGTCGTGGCGTGGTCAGAGGTCGATCAAGGGATCTTGCCCGATCCAGAAGAGGAAGCGGCCTGGTTCCGGGAGGCGATGACGTCGATATGCGATGCATCAATGCCCCGGGCCAGGCGCTCCCGGCGTACGGCGGTGTACTGGTGGTCGGAGGAGATTGCGCAGTTGCGCGCGGTCTGCCTGGCATCCCGCCGCTGGTACCAACGAAGCCGACGCCGGCGTAGTGCTACAGCTGGAGAGACTGCGGAGGCCTATCTGGCCTACCGGGCGGCCACGAAGTCGCTAAACAGCGCAATTCGCGAGGCGAAGGCTCGGTCCTGGAGCGAGCTCCTGGAGGGACTGGACAGGAATCCGTGGGGGAGACCCTATCGTATGGTCGTGGGCAAATTGCGCCCGTGGGTCCCCCCGGTGACCGAAACCTTGGCCCCGGATTTGTTGGAGGGAGTACTTTCAACGCTCTTTCCAGCGGTCCGGGACCATCCTGGTCCCTCTCCACCCCCGATTCCCTCAGAATGGGCCGAGGAGTTAGGGGTTTCGGAAGGGGAGCTGGGCCGAGCCATTGGCCGCCTGAAGAGTCGCAACACCGCACCAGGTCCGGACGGCATTCCGGGCCGCGCGTGGGTGTATGCACTGCAGTCTCTTGGGGACCGCCTGAGGCGGCTGTTCACCAGCTGCCTCCGTCGAAGCGTGTTCCCGTCCAGCTGGAAGGAAGCCGGATTGGTTCTGTTGAGGAAGGAAGGAAGGCCCGCGGAGTCTCCTTCTGCATATCGTCCAATTTGCCTGCTCGACGAGGCTTCGAAGCTATTCGAGAGAATAATTACCCGAAGACTCGTTGAGCACCTGTCGCGAGTGGGTCCCGACCTGGCCGAAAGTCAGTACGGCTTCCGGCAGCGGCGCTCCACAATCGACGCGATTCTTCGCGTCCGCTCGCTGTCGGAACAGGCAGTGTCCCAGCGGGGTGGGGTGGCGTTGGCTGTCAGTCTAGACATCGTTAACGCCTTCAACTCCATCCCGTGGGGCGCGATTAGGGGGGCACTAGTCCATCATCGATGCCCCCCCTACCTGCAGGGCATCATAGGGGCCTATCTACGCGATAGGCACATTCGCTACGTGGGCAGGGACGGTAGCGTAAAGCGGAGGGAGATTACGTGCGGGGTTCCGCAGGGGTCGGTTCTTGGCCCCTTTTTATGGAACCTCGCCTACGACGCGGTCCTACGTGTCGCTCTCCCCGCTGGCGTCAGCTTGGTGTGTTACGCTGATGACACTCTTGTGTTGGCCAGCGGGGAGTCCTTCGAGGGAACCATCCGGCTTGCCGAGCAAGCGGTGGCAATTGTCGTGGCCAAAATCCACGCTCTGGGTCTGCAGATAGCGCCTCACAAAACCGAGGCGCTATGGTTCCACAAACTGCCGCGGAGTAGAGAACCACCCAGTTCGTGGATACGCGTTGGTGACGCGCAAATCAGGGTGGGCCAATACATGAAGTACCTGGGGCTCACCCTGGACAGTCGTTGGGGCTTCGAAGAGCACTTTGCGCGCCTCGTCCCCCGAGTCGAGAGGGTAGTGGGTGCATTACACCGGGTGCTGCCCAATCTCGGGGGACCGAGCGAGGAAGTTCGCCGTCTCTACGGGGGCGTCGTGCGGTCTGTGGCCCTCTACGGGGCGCCTGTATGGTCATCCCGGCTGTCAGGCGTCCAGCGCTGCAGAAACAAACTTCACAGTCTGCAGCGCAGAGTGGCTATACGGATCGCACGGGGATACAGGACAGTGTCCTACGAGGCGGCAACTCTCCTGGCACGCTTTCCGCCTTTCGACATCCAGGCGGAGATGGATGCGTGGGTCTACGACCAGACACGCTCTCTCCGCCAAAGTGGGGAAGGCGTGCCTTCAGGGGCGTTCGACAGACTGAGGCGGCTGGCTCGACGGCGCGCACTCGAGATGTGGCGTCATCGCCTACGGTTGCAGTTCGCGACCAAGCGCGTCGTTGAGGCCATCCTGCCGCTCTTCGGAGCCTGGCTCCAAAGGAGCGAGCGCGTCACCTACCGTCTGACGCAGGTGTTCACCGGTCACGGTTGTTTCGGTGCATACCTGCACAGAATAGGACGCGAGGTTACGGCACAGTGCCACCATTGTGGATGCGACCAGGACACCGCACAGCACACGCTCGAGGAGTGCCCTGCGTGGGCGGCCGAGCGGCGGATCCTGGTCGACCGGATCGGGCAAGATCTCTCTCTGCCAGCAGTAGTGTCGGCTATGTTGGCAGAGCATGAAAATTGGAGTGCAGTGGTCTCCTTCTGCGAGAGCGTCATGTTGCAGAAGGAGACTGCAGAGCGGGATCGGGAGAGGGCCGATCCCGCACGGAGAAGGACGAGACGGCGCCGGGGCAACAACCGTCCCGGCTCCCAAGTCCAACACGCCTGAGCCCCCTGCCGTCAATTCATGGTGGGGGGCCACGGGGGTCGCGGGTGCGCAGATTGGGGAGTCTGCGTGCTCACACCGAGCGACCCCCGGGAAGACGGTGGCGCGCACGTGGTCACGTGCCGCCGTGTGCGCAGCACAGCGCAAAGCGAGGCTTGGGGGGATCCTTTACAATCCTCCCCGAGAAGTGCCTGAGGGGGCGACCTTTTTACAGTCGCCTTCCCTCCGCTAGAGGGGGTGACCGCTTTGCAGTCATACCTTCCGTGATGTGCCTAAAGGCGTGGCACCAATGGGCGGCTCTAGTGTGATCTTACGAGGACCTGGAGCCTCCCTTCGGTGCCGAAGATGACCGCTCCAGTGGTTTTAGCCGGTAGGAGTCCGGCATACCCCTTCGCCCTTCCCCGGGGTGAAGGAAGTTCCATGTAGAATTTCCACTGGACATCAATAAAAAAAAAAAAAAAAAAAAAAAAAAGGTAGGTACCACCCCCGTTGGTCGCGGGTGCGCAGATCCGGTAATCCGTGGGGCCCCACACCGAGCAACCCGCGACCAGACGGTGACGCGCATGTGTGCACGCGTCGCCGTGTGCGCGGCATAGCACAGCGCAGTGAGACTTCGACTTCCTTTACAATGGCCTGGGTGAACGCTCTACAGTCACCCCCTCCGAGATGTGCCTATAGGCGTGACACCAGTAGGCGGCTCTAGTGCGATTATATGAGTACCTAGAGCCGAAGGTGCCGAAGATGACCTCCACAGTGGTTTTAGCCGGTAGGAGTCCGGCATACCCCTTCGTCCTTCCCCGGGGCGAAGGAAGTTCATGATGAATTGGTACCACCCTAGTGCCACATATTCTGCCACCAAACAGTTTTTGAACATTTCAGTGTCCCGGCTTGTAGGGCACTGTTGCTAGTGAAATGACTGGGCATAAAAGACTAAATAACTAATGCCTTGAGGTGACGAGCTCGGCGTGGTGCAACGCAGAACCAGTCCTGGGTAGCATTATGATCGTCATGGGCACGTGTGGCGCTTAACACCAGGCGCATGACGATTTTACCTCGTGTACCTTACATACATACATAATCAGCCTATTTGACTGTCCCACTGCTGGGCACGGGCCTTTTCTCACGATGAGAAAGTTTAGGCCATAGTCCACCATGCTGGCCTAGTACAGGTTGGCGGACTATACACAGGACTATACATCAAGAACATTTTGGAGCCGTCTCATGTTGGTGCAGGTTGCAGGTTTTCCTCATGATGTTTTCCTTCACCGTTAACGCTAGTGATAGTCAAATTCTGATCCGTACATGAATCCGAAAAGTCAAGATGGATGTTTGGATGGCAAGCGTTCAAGCACCAGGTTATCACTGTTTTGATAAGGTATACGTAGCTTAAAATATAGTTTCGGTTTGAAAGATTACTTATTGACTAGGTGTTTTCGAGATGTGCCTATAGGCGTGGCGCGAATGGGCGGCACCGGAGTGTTCGTTCTCTAGAATCCGGAACCTCTCTTCGGTGCCGAAGGTGACCAACCAGGTCGTTTTAGCTGGCAAGAGTATCTGCCTCTATCCCCAGGGCATTGGACGATGCATGAGCTTTTATACCACGCGAAAAAAGCTACCTATGTGCAATATATGCCTACATTACCTTATGCCTTACTAATACTCGTGTTAACCCTTCCGACTCACTAAAATAAAATGCTTGTTTCGAACTCATGATTCCTCTATCGCTATAAATGCTTTGTA
This sequence comes from Diloba caeruleocephala, assembly GCA_947459985.1. Taxonomy (NCBI): domain Eukaryota; kingdom Metazoa; phylum Arthropoda; class Insecta; order Lepidoptera; family Noctuidae; genus Diloba; species Diloba caeruleocephala. The sequence continues at coordinate 6,527,019 of OX381617.1, read as the reverse complement.
CAGGTTTCTTCTGAAGGCCTAAGTCTATTCAACTACGTAATAAACTAATACATTTTATTGAAATGAAATTATCTTTACTTTAGCAAGTAGGTTTCATGAAACAATATAATATTTGGATGAAACAAATGTTTCCTACTGACTGCCTCTGAGATGAAGCGCCGAAGTTAACTCAAAGACATATTTAGATACAAAATTACGTGAGAAAAATGTAGGGCAACGTCGGGAATGGCCTTTTGAAGAAAGACCCATAGCCATTTTGAGAGGTCTTCTCAGACGGTCAGTCCTGACAGACTGAAAGCATTAATCAGTCATCGTGTAGCTCAACCCTATTTTTATTTTCTAAGCGAATTAAAAAATAAATAAACGCTGAAATATTCCATAGATCACGGTACATAAGTTACGCTGCTAATGTCACATATTAAAATAATGTTACAGTTAAAAAAAACTGCTTTAGTTTGATTTGAAAAATTATCAAAACAGCAAAATTATTTCATAGCGATTGTAATTCAATTAGCTTATCAATTTTAGATTATTCATTATAATGACTTCGTATATTTTAATGAATGCAATTTCATTGGTTTGGTTGATAGTAGATGAATAAACATTTCGTATTATTTTAAAATGAAATATAAGTCGAGCATTTTATTTTATTTTCATTGCTATGTTTGACTGAAACCTATGCTGAAACTTAGAACATGGAAGCCTGTAAGTATTTATGAACCCAGAACAATATACTTATTTTTAATGTCCAGTAAAGATAAACCGGGGTACAAACTTACCCCACACGTTATCATAAATATAACTCTCATAAAAGGAAAGGCAAAGTTTCTTCGTTTTTTTCACAACGAATCTCTCTTAAGAATCAAACGAAATTATGGTTTCGGGTCCCAGACTATTTCGGAACGTTTTGTACTTGTTCTACAACTTAAAGGGCTCGGGCGTGCGGTACGAAATTACCCCAGTGTACACACAGCTACAAATCAAGCTATATTTGCCAGTATAAAGGCCGAATACTCAAACGCCATTTAACGTTAAGTCCCCTCTTTAACTATTCGAGAAACCGGTTTTTGGTACAAAACCGGGCGGCTCAAATTGTTTAAGCGGGGACTTAACGTTAAATGGCGTTTGAGTTGTCGGCCGTAAGATGATCTCTCACTGTACCGAAAGTATATAAAATGCGAGATTGGCTTATCCTGGAAATCTATAGCTTGATAATGTAGCCCTGTGCACCTACCATTACATGATTCATTAATATTAAGTATTCAATTAATTTAAAAAAGTAGAATATTATAGACCCATTTTGCGTAACATTGGGCATCAAAACCACTTTTTAGTTATATAAAGATAAAATTCAGTTACAAAGCTCAAGGGTACTCAGCGAGCTATGGAGAGAGCTATGCTTGGTATTTCTCTACATAATTGAATCAGAAATAAGGTGATCCGTAGAAGAACTAAAGTTGCTGCGACATAGCTGAAAGAATTAGTAAACTGAAGTGGCAATGGGCGGGGCACATAGCTCGTAGAACTGATGGCCGTTGGGGCAACAAGGTCCTCGAGTGGACACCGCGCAGCGGAGAACGCAGCGTGGGACGACCTCCAGCGAGGTGGATAGACGACCTGGTGAAGTTCGCTGGGAGTCGTTGGATGAGGGCGGCATGTAACCGCTCGTTGTGGAAATCTAAGGGAGCACTTTGTTCAGCAGTGGACGTCCTGTGGCTGATATGATGATGATGAAATGTTAGTTTAATGATTACGTCAATGATAGGAGCTCAATAAATAAAACAAAACTACATTAAATTGGCTTACTAAAGAAACGAACTAAAAAAGTAAAAGGTAACCATATCGGAGATATTAATACAAAAAACTGTCAATCATAAATAAAATATATTGATACCAAAATTAGTTCAGCAGTTCATTAGTGAAAGTAAAAGGCAACAATGGTAGAGCTTAATACACATTTGAGTCATAGAAACTTTTTTTTTTGTCATCGAAACATTTGGTGCAATGGCATGAATAAGTTCGAGTCTCGTCTAAATGAATATTAAAGGACCGCCTGCTAAGCGTGGCGATTATGGCAAATACCCCCAGTAATTTCTCATCATTTCGTAAGCACACAACACTAATGTTGTGTGCTTACGAAATGATGAGAAGACAAAAATTACTTCCTATGAATTTCGTTTCATTATATCGGCCATTTATGGCCACTACTGAACAAAGGCCTCCCCCATAGATTTCCACAACTGTGTCATCATTTTGGGGGGAATTTACAGTATTCACCACGCTTGGCAGTATGTTTACCGTTTCACAGAAGGGACTGTGCTGCCCATCTCTCTGGTTATATTCCTTTAGTCGCCTTTTACGACATCCACGGGAGGAGATGGAGTGGTGCTATATTCTTAATCCGGACACCACACGCATAAATTGTGAATTTCGTTTACACGTTTGAAATATTAAGTAAGAAACAAAAGTTTGATGTTAAGTTAGTATTTACTATTTCTGTTAATAATTACTCTATACATTAATAGTACGCAGTTTTCATTTGTTACAAAAACTCAGCATCATCATATCAGTGATAGGAAGTTTACTGCTGACCAAAGGCCTCCCATGTATTTCCACCACTGTGGAACTACATTTTGGGGGGAATTTGCCAGTACTCACCACGCTTGGCAGTAGGTTTGATGAGCGCAGAATGCCTGGCTTTCTACCGAAAGGACGTTACTGCCCATCCCTCTGGTTTAGAGTCCCTTAGTTGGCTTACATTACATCCATAAACAAATAAATCATACCGCAGTAAACTCATTTAAAATATCAGTGACGCGGTGATCAAATTGATTATTGAAAAATAAACCTTCTTTTTTACACGCATAGAATTCAAGCTGATTTCTGTATAAATCTAAAGCAGTAGTCTGCAATTGCCTATTGTAAGAATTCGCTTTGCGTAAAATCAGATATTCGCCGTATCACTGATGAAGGAACGAGACGTGCGATTGTTAATGAGGGCATGACTATCTACTAGTGTGGTTGACTGGTAAGGTAGGCAAAACATTAGATGAAGAATATTATGCTGCATTTTCATGCCAGCGTATAGCCTAGGAAGCGTTGAATGATGGGCATTTTAGGGGCTGTTTTATATCTTAAGATGACATTCAAAAATAATTACTTCTAGTTCAACTTTTTTTTGAAGTGAAAGCTTCTTTTAGCGCGGTACGCATATTTTTAGATGAGACAAAATCTCTGGACTCGCGACACCGTTACGAGACGCTTGAAGTGAAAACTTATTTTAGCGTGGTACGTATATTTTTAGATGAGATAAAATCTCTGGACTCGCGACACCGTTACGAGACGCTTGAAGTGAAAACTTCTTTTAGCCCGGTACGCATATTTTTAGATGAGATAAAATCTAACGCGCCAAAATAAGTTTTCACTTCTGTCGGCACTCCCGGAGTGCATTTTGTTTTCTTAAATATTTGGCGACGGTACGAACAAGTTATTCGCTAGGTGGTAAGCGTATGATAATTGTAATGCTACCCAGGACTAGACCTGCGTGGCACCACACTGCGGTCGTCACCTCGATACAGTTATTTAATCTCTTATGCCCAATCATTTCACCAGCTATATTGCCCTTCTAACTGAGAGTGTGATGAGAATTGTAAAGGGACTTGTACTACGGATTAAGTCTACGGTAGTTAGTAAGGACTACGTTTAGTCATGGCTATTGGTATTTTCATAGATCGTTTTAATTGACAGTCATAAGAAAATATTGATGATATGATGCAAAAATATTGACTTCTACGTAGATCTTCACATACAATTACTTACCCTGATGTATCAACAATTCCAAGTAGGTAGTAAGTAATCTCTTGCCGTGTGGTGCCGGCTCAGAATGCCACCACCCCATCTCTTCCCATGGGTGTCGTAAAAGTCGACTAAGGGATTGGCCGGAGGATGGGCAGCAGCGTCCTTCGAGTACATTAACAACTCAACTGCGATCGCCAACCCGCCTGCCAAGCGTGGCGATTATGGCAAAACCCCCCAATGAGCCCACAACACATCCATATCGGTCGTTGTGGTGATCTTTGGGGGAGGCCTGTGTCCAGCAGTGGACTTCATTCGGCCGAAATGATGAGTAAGTAATCTATCTATATACATAAAACATTTATGATCGTTTGTTTAAAATCGCAAATCTCCTAAATTTCTTTACCAATTGTTTTGAATTTTTTTTACGTCGCTGTATTGATATACGCGCATGTTTTTATTAAATCAGGAGATTCATAATCTATTTATCTACATGTATAAAAAATCTGTTCGTTTGTACAAAATCGCAAATCTCCTAAATTTCTTTACAGACCGTTTCGAAATTTTTATATATCATTGTATTCATATATGCGGATGTTTTTACTAAACCAGGAGATCCTAAATTGTTTTTTTTTAACTCAGAATCAAAATCATGTTTTAATTACGTGCATTTAGCCACAGCAACGCGCGGCAGGGGAAAACTAAAACTAACATATTTTTGGGAAAATTTGGATAGATTAAATGTAACGTCACATTGTTTATCAGCCATTTGTTTTTCAGAGAGCCATTTCGCTACATAAACATAATATTCCGATTTACATGATGCCACTGACATGAATAAATAAATTTAAAAAATAACACAAGTCTAAGTATACGTTCTCTTTACGTAACGCACAATATTGATAACTGAACACGAATATGTAAATACTATCACTGATAACAAAAGTAATTTAAATAAGTTTAGGCAAAATACGCAAATCCGACCAAATTTTAGACGTAAACACGACCAAAAATCAACACACGACCAAAACACGTCTTCAGACTTTTTTATAACGTTTTCTATAAAATGTAATACACTGTACACCTTTGCACGCACGTAGAAAGAACACTGAGTGAGGTGTTCTAAAATTATCATTATCAATTGTTTTATATCAGTAGGATCAACGCAGACGATGCGACTCGACAGAATGCGATTAATCAGTCATTTGGTAATCAGATTTGTGTTTTTGTTTTGTTTTGATTTCTGAAGTGAAGATTTATATAGATAAATAAGAACCGGACAATTGCGAGTTGAACTCGCATGAAGAGAGTTCCGTACGATGAATATGCTGTCATGTTATTTTTTATATCTGACACTAATTTGTTTGTGGTAGGTGTAGAGGTAAATTTTTGAATGTAATGTCTATTATTGAATTCTGTCTTGTACCAATAATTTAGCTCAAGAACAAACTTAACATTGTAGTTGAAAACATGTTCTCCCAAACATTCCAACTGCTAATGTAAGTTTATACGCACAATATGGAAAGATTCACCATTTTATTTTAAGACCATAGACTTCTTATAGGTTTTCCTGTAATCTATAAGTGAAGAACTATTTTGTGTATTGTTTTAAAATTTTAGGCGCAGTATCGGAGAATAGCGGTGGTAAATTTTCATTTATGTTCTTAAATAACTATAAAACGAACTATATTAAATTTATACATAAATAAAATTGAGCCCCTCATAATAATTCCATTTGATATGTAACATGGTACAACCCGCAAAACTTCTTTTTATTTACTAATTTGACCCCATAAAGTTACCTCTATTTCATAATTTATTTATTTACGTTAAAATACGACCAGTATTTGAGTCGCAAACAATATGTGTAGCAAATTTTAACTGAATCGATCCAGTAGATTTGGAGCAAGCTGGCTGTGGCAGACGTATATAAAGACAGGTTCCACCGTTTTTTCCTTCGGACGTTCAGTACCCAGACAGAAGGACAAAAGGACAGATATTTAAAATATGGGTTCTCCCATATTACAGTAGCTGCACGTTAAATCGGGGCTAGCTAAAGATACCAAATATGGCGAAGGAATCTCAGATAATAATTTTGTATTAAATGGACAGAAAACGATATAATAATTTCGGCCGAATGAAGTCCACTGCTGGACACAGGCCTCCCCCAAAAATCACCACAACGACCAATATGGGTGTGCTGTGGGCTCATTGGGGGGTTTTGCCATAATCGCCACGCTTGGCAGACGGGTTGGCGATCGCAGTTGAGTTGTTAATGTACTCGAAGGACGCTGCTGCCCATCCTCCGGCTAATCTCTTAGTCGACTTTTACGACACCCACGAGAGGAGATGGGGTGGTGGTATTCTGAGCCGGCACCACACGGCAAGAAAGCGAGAGAACGATATGCATAAAGTTTACTTTGCCAAATTTTGTAAGCCAAGTAAGGTGTAATTGTCAAATTTGATTAAACAATGAGAAACTTGAATTTGTTATCAAGCAGTTTTCTTAGGAATCAGTCTCGATTCAAAACAGCAATGGAGTCTGCATTTTACATCCCTAGCAGGACATTTAAGTTTGGCTGCTAATGCTGTTAGAAAAATCAGTCTTAACAGATGTAGCTACTGCAATAAAGGTTCACTTTTGTTATCACATGCATTTATCGCATTAGTCGCTTTGTTTTCGATTACTTTAGACTACATTCTCACGTGGCCCAATGGAATTTCTGTGTTAGTGAAAATAATAACAATCGTAACATTAATTCGAGATACTAATTCTTTTTTTTTTCTTTTAAAAAAAAACGTTGCCCTACTCTAGGATTTCTCCTGTGTCGTGGGTGCGTTTACAGACATGAATTTCACATACAATACACCCAGACCCGGAACAACTACCTGCAGGTCATACAAATATTTGTACCGTGTGGGAATCGAACCCACGACCCGGAGCGCAGCAGCCGACTATATCAGCCACTGCACCAACCGTGCCGTCAAATTGTACGAGAAAATCCGTAAATATCACTAGTTTTAGTATTACGCTGACATGACGCGCAGCAAAATATAATATAGTTACGTATCGACGGAAAACCGGAGTAGTTGCAACCAATCAATGCATGCAAACGCCGTGTGGTGCCGGCTCAGAATGCCACCACCCCATCTCCTCCTCCTGGGTGTCGTAAAAGTCGACTAAGGAATTAGCCGGAGGATGGGCAGCAGCGTCCTTCGAGTACACTAACAACTCAACTGCGATCGCCAACCCGTCTGCCAAGCGTGGCGATTATGGCAAAACCCCCCAATGAGCACACAACATACCGATGTCGGTCGTTGTGGTGATCTTTGGGGGAGGCCTGTGTCCAGCAGTGGATTTCATTCGGCCGAAATGAATGCATCGGGCAATAGTATAGAATAAGACTATTTTCGCCGCGTGTCAATCAATATACATTTTTCATATTCTTCGACATTTTCTGTGGTTATTATTAATGTAACTCTATCAAGACTATCATGCACATTTGTCTTACCCGTACACTAATGTTTTCGAAACATTTAACAATATATTGTTACCTTCAATATTAATTAATAAAATCAACATCATATCAGTAATGGGACGTCCACTGATGAAAAAAGGCCACCCCCATGGATCTCCGTCTATTCCATAGTCATCTATTACGACATCCAGGGGATGAAATGGGGTGGTGGTGTTCTTAGCCGGCACCACATGGCAAGATTACTAGTGGTAGTTGGATTAGTCCATACATATCCAAGATATTCTAGACAATGTATCTGAACCATTTTACGTTATGAATATGGCATCAAATATTACTAATTCAAACATAGGATTTTAATTAATGCCAACCTTAGTTGTCTTAATGTTGTCTTTATTCGAAACCATGTATATATTTAGTATAAATATTAGGAGATTTATTATTTTTATTTATAATTTGTGTACACACAGCGATAATTTATTAGGATACCGTAGGTATATACAGACACTTGAGTACAAAGGTACCGCTTATTTCAAAAGAAATTTCTGCCAGCAGACCTGCGATAGGAGAGATAAGTTATAAAATGTAGACAGCAGTGTGTAATGGTAGAAGAGGAGAAATTACATAATTATTGTATAAATCTTAAACATTAAACACATAACATGAAAATATATATAATATAGTACAAATAAAATAACGAAAAGATAAATAAAATAATACTAAAAATAAATAAAATAATACTAAATATATATATATATATATATATCAATTTAAATACATACATATTCTAAAATATTACAAATAATTAGGAGAGGTATTAGTATACATCTCCAAAATAATTAATAACCTTATACATCATTAACGTGAGACATAGTATCAACTGTAATAAGGATCTCTTCGTAACAATCACGTATGTTCTGATAATTCATATCTTGCATGCATATTCAAATTGCTTGTCTCTGATCTGCCTGTTATGATAATAACATTATCAGCTTTGCCTACGGCTGCACCGATTACATCGGTTAATTTACCGATATTTTTCCAGGTTTCCAGTTACATCTCTGTCAAATTTTATAATTCCATGACAGGTGAAAGTGAGAACTTTCAATTTCATATTATGAGAAGAGACCATGACTCCTTTGTTTTTATTGGCGCCCAGTGGAAATTCTTCATGAACTACCTTCCTTCCAGGGGTATGCCGGACTCCTACCGGCTAAAACCACTGGAGCGGTCATCTTCGGCACCTAAGGGAGGCTCCAGGTCCTCGTATTATCACACTGGGGCCGCCCACTGGTGCCACGCCTATAGGCACATCTCGGAGAGGGTGACTGTAAAGCGGTCACCCCCCCGGGGGGATTGTAAAGGATCCCCCAAAGCGTTCCACGGAGACCATGAGTCCTAAGAGTCTTTAATTTAGCGGTATATGATGCTATGAAGCATTCAGCATCTCTATATAGAGCGTGTACGACTTACGAAATTATATCAACATGAATCTATTACCAGAACTTCCCCCAGTGAAATCCTCGGTACAAATAACACACAACGGTTATAGTGTTATTACTATGACAGGTGCGACAAATTGTCGCTAAGTGAGCACTCGGCCTTAGTTACATTAATAAGACATAGATCAATCACTAGAGCCGACACGCTTCTTGCACCTTATGAAAGTATTACTTTATAAATTATACCTAAAAATGTTAGTGTGTTTATTACAATTAATGTTAAACGTTTCTGTTCTAAGATACTCATTGATGATTTCGTTCACTCTCTCTCGTTTTTGGAATTTAAGGTCGGACTTTGATATTGTTACTTACTTAAGTAATACTTAAATTATTTGAAATTAATATACAATTACACATTTGATCTTCTGTTCTATATATAATCTGTGTAGATGAAAGATAGAAAGATGCAAGATAACATTACTCACGTACAGTGTTATATTACTTGTTGTAAAGGTTCTATTGCATTGATACGGTTTTGTGAAGATTACATTTATAGATGTGATGTTAGTTTCTCAAGTCGATGTTATATCATTCAGAAATCTAAACTTACGGCGTATTTTGATGAAGTCCATATTACCGTTTAGTTGTTTTGTAAATATCAGTTCTGTGCGGTTCCCGGCAAAAATAGACAATCCCTCTCCTCCCATGGGTGTCGTAAAAGGCGACTTATGGTTGATATCAAAAATAATATAAAATATAGTTTATTACCAAATCATTACCATATCAGCCTAAATACGTCCATAAAGGGGTATGCCGGACTCCTACCGGCTAAAACCACTGGGGCGTTCATCTTCGACACCTAAGGGGGGCTCCAGAACCTTGTATGATCACACTAGAGCCACCTACTGGTGCCAAGCCTACAGGCACATGTTGGAGGGGGTGACTGTAAAGCGGTCACCCCCTGGGAGTTGACATCATTCCTTAGAAATAAAAATGTCCCTTATTATTCTAGAGAATTAATAAGCCAGAAAAGACGTTGCCAAGCCGGGTAAAAAAGATTACAGCCCAAACAATGATATTATACCATCGATGTGTTACGTCCATATTAAATGGCGCACAAAATACAGTCTCGCTTGCACAACCATGAAGATACAAAAACAACAAGAGTAAAAGAGATAGCTATCTAGGTGAGTCGATTGCGAGGTGCTACAATTGGGGGAGTATTGTTTCTTGCTTTTGGTGCGCATGTAACATATTTACTTCTTTTTAATATAGGTATAATATAATTGAGCCCAAACTATAAACGCAAACGGCCGTGTGTTCGAATTTCAATTTTGAAATTGCTTCATTGGTGTATTGCATAGTGTGTACTTATACTATGGTTCGTTAAACTATTGTAGAAAGTGAAACTATTGCATGTCTTAAAATAACTGTTGTGATTTAACACGCTTTTTGTTGCGCTATTACAACAGAATATCATAAAACCAAATATATATCTTTTATTTACAACTCAAAAGACTATACTCTACAAGGGCCGGTGAGGTAGGTACTCCCGCAGCACGGGAAGACGGCGGTGTGCAAGTGGTCATGTGTCTGGGGCTGGTGCCGCCGTGTACGCAGCACATTGCTCAGCGAGGCTGCAGGGTAATCCATTACAGTCCCCGCGAGATGTGCCTGGGGGCGGTCTCTTTACAATAGCCTCCCCTCCGCTGGTGGGGGTGACCACTTTACAATCACCCCCTCCAAGATGTGCCTAAAGGCGTGCCCCTTCGCCCTACCCCAGGGCAGAGGAAGAACGTGATGAATTTTCACTGGGGACCAATAAAAAAAAAATAGGTTCTCCCGCAGTGCTAGATATTAAATGCCGTGTGTCGTCATTTTGGGGGGAATTTCCCAGTACTCACCACGCTTGGCAGACGGGTTGTTGAGCACAGAAAGGACGCTGCAGCCAATCCCTCTGGTTTAGAGTCCCTTAGTCTTCTTTTACGACATCTACGGGGAGAGATGGAGTGGTGCCATATTCTTTATCGAGATACGACAAGGATTCTTAATTCATCATTTCAACCGACAAACATCCACTGCTGGCCATAATCCTCCGCCAATGGTCGCCACAATGATCGATCTGGGTTTGTGTTGTGTGCTCTATGGAGGGTTTTTTTTTTCTAAGTCGTGGGTACGTTTATTGCCATACTAGCCACGCTTGGCAGGCGGGTTGGCGATCGCAGTTAAATACTAAATGTGTCGAAGGAAGCTGTTCGCCATCCTGCAGCTTATCCCATAGTCACCTTTCACGACACGCACAGGATGAGATGGGTTGATGCCATTCTTAGCTGGCACCACACGGCAATCTATACAAATAAATAAAATTTAAGTGCCTGTTTGTAATGTTAAAATAACAGTTTTTTTACTAAATGCATATGATACTTTCATATATACGGTACCTACAACAAAAAACTATTTATAATTTGTGTGTCTGTTTATCTGTTTGTTCCCGCTAACCTCCGAAACGGCTGGACCAATTTTGACTCGGCTTTCACTGGCAGATAGCTGATGATATAACGTATAACACAGGCTATTTTTATTTTAGAAAAATATTTAAGCTTCCTCGCAAACATATTAAAACCCATGAAGTCCAATATATATATTCTATGTCAGGTGGCTATGCCGAAGTACTCTAAATTATATATAAATAATCCATTATCTTTTAAATTAAATAGCAGGTGAAACCGCGGGTCCCAGCTAGTATTTAATATAACGATGTTACGTTTCAAAATGACAGAACGTCGACTTCCAATCAGCGCTGTAAGACAGCAGATTTGTTACAAAGCGAAAACACATTCGTTACAGCATCTAAATATAAAATTTCAAATCGTCAATACCACGTTGTTATGAAATTTGAATAAAAGAAATAGAGACGCCGTTTTCATTGATTTTCGAAAACGAGCGATTCGACTTTCTCCATCAAAATAAAAATTATATGCATGACTGGAACGCGATGCTGTTTTGTTAAAATACTGACTGGTTTTTAACGTAAAAAGAGAAAAAGAAGACCGTAAACATCGCTTTACTTTTAAAACTGAAAAGTTTTTGAAGTAAGAATTTCGGGTAACACCTTATATAGATATCTATCGGGTGTCCGGATTAAGAATATAGCACCACTGCTACGGATGTCGTTCAAAGCGATTAAGGGACTTTAAATCAGAGGGATGGGCAGCTGCGTCTCTTCAGTGTAACTGTAGCTATACTGCGGTCGCCAACCCGCCTGCCAAGCGTAGTGTGTACTGGCAAATTCTTTTCAAAATGTCGACACGATTGTGGAAATCTATGGGGAGGCCTTTATTCAGCAGTGGACGTTCTTTAGCTGATAATTGTTTGCGTTGGATGCGGGTGGCATGTGCCCGGTCGTTGTGGAAATCTATAGTGGAGACTTTGTTCAGTAGCTTTAATAATAATAGCAGGGCAGTTTGTGGTGTGCTGAATGTGAGTGACACTGCGTACCCGAATGCCCCAGAGAGTCGGTCATGGCCTCGTATCCGGCTTACCATTTTTGGTCGGTTGGAGTAGAAACCATGAATGCCCGCAGGATTTTAAACTCTGGCTTGCCTTGATTGGCCGATCAGAGGGTGGCCACCAGAGCTATATTTTCGGGGGTGGAAGTGTCTAATGGCGTAATAACGGGGAAACCCGCTCCGAGTCTTCGAGACGCGCGATGGTGAAACCGGTGCCGCACCTCTCTACACCCCTAGCCGCACACACCGGTGTTGCTCCTTGTCGCCTGTAGTGGTGGCCATTTAGGGGCGAGTGACTTATGAGTGGCGAGTCACCGTCTGCCACAGAATTTCCCTTTAAATATTAAAAGGCAGTCGTCGCTTTTTTTCAGTTTTTTAAACTATTTCATCTATTTAGCACCCATTGCAATAGACCTAATAATTGTAGTTTCCATCTCATACAATAGTTTTACGCCTCCGGGGACAATCCAAGACTGCATTTTTATAACGCAGCCAGGGAAAGTCTCCGGTTAGTGTCGGTTATATTAAGAATTTAATTCTCAAAAAGGGCCTCTGCGTGTTGGATCCATGTCCCCGCGTAAGCCTATCAAAAGACCGGGTTTCCCCTCACAGGGGATATAAACCCGTGAAAAGAGAGCCATGTAGATAGTAACAATAAGTTTATTTTTAGTAACTTGTACAACTTCTACAACATATCTTGTTAGGGTCTCCTTTTAAGTATACAAAAAGATACCTGTGATATGATCAACGATAATAGGTTATTCTAATATTAAAGACTGACCTTTAATGGTGACTGATTTCGATCTGTTACCAGTACCTATCTGATCCGACGTGTCACGCGTCCTAGCATACTGCTGCGGCGGAATGATCCTGCATTCCGTCTTCTATAAAAACATTTCATGATAAATACAGAATATTTGTCATATATGTATTCCCAAAACAAAAAAGAACATCAAACAGAAATATAATCCCCTTCCCTCAGAAATTCGTTTCATACACGTGCAAATTACAAGGGCTTTGCGGTTATATAAATACAATGAGAACAAACCAAAACGTACGCAGATAATTGATGTGTCAGAAGCACTGGGGATGCATCGTATTCACCGCGGACTGTGCCTTTACAACGGCCTGTAGTGTACGAATACCAGTAATATGTGAGTTACACATCAGGACAAATTAAATTGTCCTTTTGTTTTTGGGATTGGTTTCTGTGATGATATATAATCATTCATGTAGATAATTGTGGTTTACTACAAAGAAAACAAAATAAATAAAGAATACAGCACTCCCCTCAACCCGTGGGTCGTAAAAGGTGACTAAGGGTCGTAAGGGTAAGGGTGTATCAATGGGATCGGCAGCAGCTTCCTCTCATGTGCGAAAAACAACACACTCTGATCACCAATACGCCTGCCAAGCGTGGTGATTATGGCAATGCCAAGGCTGCTCATTGTAGTAATCATTGGGAAGCTCATGTGCAGCTGCAGCATTATGTAAATTATGTATAGGTGTCCCATCATCATCATCATGTCAGCTAAAGTACGTCCACTGCTGATCAAAGGCCTCTTGCCAATGCTGAACAATGCCAACCAGGCTCAACAATGCCAGGCGTGGTGAGTACTGGCAAATACCCCCTAAAATGACGAAACAATTGTGGAAGTCTATGGGGGAAGCCTTTGTTCAGCACTGGACGTATACATGGCTGATATATGATGACCATGCGATGCTAGCTAAGAATATCACCACCCCATCTCCTCCTGTGGGTGCCGTAAAAGGTGATTAGAGGATTAGCCGGAGTAACCCGAAGCGTCCTCCGTGTACATTTACAACTCAACTGCGATCGCCAACCCCTCCAAGCATGTCGATTATGGCGTATATGTCGTAGTGGCAATCTTGGGGGAGGCTTACCAGCAGTGGAAGTCTTTAGGCTGAAATCATGAAAGTGTGAAAAGTTTAGTCTAGTATTCCAGCTGTAAATTTCACCTTTGGAACTCTTGTAAATTGACGACTTCATTAAACTTCAGAACGCGTATGAGAAATTTAAGCGTCGTCGTCGTTTCGGCCGTATGAATTCCACTGCTGGACACAGACCTCCCCCAAAGATCACCACAACGACCGATATGGATGTGTTGTGGGCTCATTGGGGGGTCTTGCCATAATCGCCACGCTTGGCAGACGGGTTGACGATCGCAGTTAAGTTGTTAATGTACTCGGAGGACGCTGCTGCCCATCCTCCGGCTAATCCCTTAGTCGACTCTTACGACACCCATGGGAGGAGATGGGGTGGTGCCAGTCTGGGCCGGCACCACACGGCAAGTGAGTTAACCGTCGTGCTTCATACATATTCTTATACAAGTGATAGCTTGTTAACGTTCCAATGCCGACTACATTACGGGTAGTGACTTAATCGTAATAAAAATTCCCGCATTTTACATTTATTACACTCACTGCCATTCCGTAAATACTGATATATCCAACATTCATATTGTATTCTTTTTTATCTTCAGTGTAGGTATTTTTATTTTTATTTTTATTTTAAATTATTACTAAAATATTTGTTTCATGCATTCTGGCCTCTTTTTATTTATCTAATGTTGAAATAAGATATAGTGAAACGTCGAGAACCTCATTACTATTGTTTATTGCAATTAGTCTCTTCAGAGGGCAGCCTGGTGATCTGTAACACAGGTCTTACCTATTTCAGACACCAGTCTCTATTTAAGATGTTATTTTATGTGACTCTGTAATGTGATGATGAGATAAAATAAAAGATTATAAATTATAAAAATTATAAATTATTATGCTGCTGGATTCTAAATGGACATAATTGAGTGTGTGATTGAATATGAAGAATGTAATAATTGTTTGTCATTAAGCGTCAAATACCTAAATAGCTGGAAATATATTTTAGGGTATCTACCCAGTTTATTGAGATGACATATGGCACAGAGACGTGGTCAGCCACTATCGGCCTCATAAGATAGCTTAAGGTCACTCAGCGAGCTATGCTTGGTATTTCTCTACGAGCTCGAACCAGAAATGAGGAGATCCGTAGATAAACTAAAGTTTACGACATAGCTGACAGGAATAATAAGCTAAACTGGTCACGGGCGGGGCACAAGCTCCAACGAGATGGACAGATGACATGGTGAAGGTCACTGGGAGTCGTTGCATGCCGGCGGAGGTTGAACGGGTCGTTGTGGAAATCTATGGGGGAGGCATTTGTTCAGCAGTGGACGTCATTTGGCTGATATGTGTTGTGAAGAGGCGGGCCAAAATAATATCTCGTTCAGTTTAAACGAACTCTTTGAAAAAGACTTTTTCTTTTCATGGATTGCCATTTTTATTTGCACTCAAGTGATAATCATTTTGTACAGCCCACGTACCTAAAGCAAATATTTAGGTGTAAATTTTTATTTGAATTTAATTATCTCCCACGCTTGTAGTCACCGGCTATGAACTGACCACGTATCAATCTCTCATGTAGGAGTCTATAGTAAGTGACCGTGGTATCACATCAGGTTGAGTGGTAGTTGTTGTTCCAGTGATGACACCATGTTGTGATCACGGGCTCGCACGGTACGCATGATTCTAATCATCCACGGCCGAAATTAATAATCAGTCTAATCCAATATCTTTGGATTTGGGATTAAGGATATGTCTGTATTTTGTGTTAAATGTGATCCTAACAGAAAAACGGTTGAAGTCCAAAATCTTAAATCTAAAGATTTTGTATTAGATTGATTACTAATTTCGGCCGTTAGCCAGCATATCATATCGGCCATTTATACGTCCACTGCTGAACAAGGGCCTCCCTCATAGATTTTCACAACTGTGTCATCAATTTGGGGGGTATTTGCCAATACTCACCACGCTTGGCAGGCGGGTTGGTGAGCGCAGTATGCTTAACGTTTCACAGAAGGGACGCTGCTGCCCATCCCTCTGGTCAAGATTCCCTTAGTCGCATTTTACGACATCCACGGGAGGAGATGGAGTGGTGCTATATTCTTAATCCGGACACCACACGGACAATAATACTAATAAGCCAGCATAATACGGCGATAATTATTTCAGAATTTTCAAATTACTTATCAAAGGAATTAATATCATCATACAGAGTTTAAAGTCTATTCTACTCTGCTATATTTTAATTAATAATAATTGTAAGCTTTCATACATAAACCACTTTAAAAACTACTACTACTATTGTTATGCGTCGGGCCGTTGAGTTCCCTAAAGTAGGTTTAATTAAGCTATATATTGATTGATTCATGCTTGCCCGAGCTGTCTGTCAAGTCAAAACGGCTATGGATATTTATTCAAAGAATATTCCCGACGTCTCGTCCGTCGTCACCATTTTTTCACTTAATTTTTTATCGTAGCATTTGTCTGCACTATAAAACAAAAACCAGATGCCTAGACGCGGTGCTTCTTGAAACCTACTTGGTCAATAAAAATAACTTATCGTGTACAATCATGGATAACTTTTGTGTTGTCTGTACTACTAAAGTGATAATTATATTCTGTTAGATATAACGGTGAAGGAAAACATCACGAGGAAACCGGCATACCTGAGAGGGCTCCAAACTGTTCTCAATGGTGTGTGTAGTCCGCCGATCCGCACTAGGCCAACGTGGTGGTCTAAGGCGCGATGTCCCCCTATCTCATCGTGAGAAGAGACCCGTGCCCAGCAGTGGGACAGTATTGGGCTGATTAGTGGTAGATTTAAAGGTTTATTGACTGATCTCTGTAACTTTATCTGCACTAACAATATTAACAGTCTGTAAAGTTCAGCAGTAGACGTCATTCGGCTGAAATGATGGTGATGAAGATGATGAATATACAGTCGGACACAAGATGGTCACTAACCACTATAGTCCAATGACAACGAAATGAATGTGATTACTATTGGTTGAACCATTTAAATGTATTTTCTCTTTAATGAATACGAACACGACTCTGTTTTCAAAAGCTGGTGTGTCATATATAAGGGTTTGTTCATAACTCTAGCCTCAGTCACACAGTAACCGAAGTTAATTAATTCGGTTAAT
This sequence comes from Diloba caeruleocephala, assembly GCA_947459985.1. NCBI lineage: Eukaryota > Metazoa > Arthropoda > Insecta > Lepidoptera > Noctuidae > Diloba > Diloba caeruleocephala. The sequence goes on along the minus strand of OX381617.1, from coordinate 6,509,749 downwards.
CGATAATCGTTAGTGTATTCTCCGATACATGCAGGGTCCATTAAACTAATGTTAGATATTTACTATATATTGTTATAGTGCTCTAAAGTCTAGTATTCACTAGGCGACTGACGTTGCATTATGTGTTGCCTGAATGAATCTTAAGGGTTTATGAGTTCATGAATTTTGGTCTTTTTAATTGCAGGTAAAAAACCTCACGCATGTGGTCACGTGCTGCCGTGAGACGCTTTGGGGGATCCTTTACTATCCCCCCGGGAGGTGACCGCTTTACAATTACCCTCTCCGACATGTGCCTATATTCGTGGCACCAGTGGGTTGCTCTAGTGACCCGGAGCCTCCCTTAGGTAACCAAAAGATAACCGCTCCAGTGGTTTTAGCCTGTAGGAGTCCAGCATACCCCTTCGCCCTTCCCCGGGGCGAAGGAAGTTCATAAAGAATTTCCACTGGGCATCAATAAAAAAAAATGTCTATGCCTAGTTCCCTTCTTCCCACTTATTTCTGTTTACTTATGTCTGGAGCCAATTATTTAGACAGGAGACGGCTTATCCGGCCATCGCCTTCCTTCCGACATGTGGCAGATGTGACCTTTTTTATTGATCCCCAGTGGAAATCCACCCTGAACTTCCTCCGTTCGGATAAGGGTGAAGAGTCCTCCCAGGAAACTACTACTGCTACTATTACTTAAACCACTGGAACGGTCATTGACGGCACAGAAGGGGGCTTCAGGTCCTCGTAAAATCACATTGCAGCCACCCTTTGGTACCACACGTTAAGCCACGTCTCGGAGGGGATGACTGTAAAGTGGTCACTCCCTCTAGTGGAGGCGAGGTGACTATAAAAAGGCCGCCTCCCCAGGAACTTCTTGGCGGAAATTGTAAAGGATCGCCCCGAAGCCTCGCTGTGCGTTGCGCTGCGCATACGGTGGCAAGTGACCAAATGTGACCAACCCAAATTAATTTAAGCTTGGCAGCTGTGTGGTTTATATAAACAATTGGTTTTGGAACCCAGAGTCGAGATTCTTATACGATTAATTAGTATGACTGTTGAAATATTGCATTCCATTGCACGCTGACAGGCCTAAGTACGAACTTTGGATTTCCTAATAGTTTGTTCTAAGACTATAAACAGTCGTGGGAAATTTTATATTATAGTTTAACGCATACATTTTAAAACGCAGGGTTATAAAAAGTGCATAAATCAAGATGCGAAATATTTAATATTAATTCGCATAGTATAAAAATATGGATATCAATTTCGGAAAACGCTTCGGACGACCTCCAACGAAAAAGTCATTGGCTGCGAGCGGCATGTAACCGGTCCTTGCGGAAATCTATGGCGTATATGATGATGGTGATAATATCGGTTTTGCTATTGGTCATCACTGGTATAAATTTTTCGGAACAATAGTTACAATAAAAAAAAATCAAACCCACACTATTTCGCAACTGCGATGTTTTGCACCACCCGTGTTGCGTTGCCTTTGTTACCTTTTTATTTTTTATTGGTGCCCAGTGGAAATTCTTCATGAACTTTCTTCGCCCCGGGGAAGGGCGAAGAGGTATGCCGGACTCCTACCGGCTAAAACCACTGGAGCGGTCATCTTCGGCACTTAAGAGAGGCTCCAGGTCCTCGTATGATGACACTAGAAGCGGGCCTTTGTTCCTTTTTTTCTTTTTGGTGTCCAGTGGAAACTCTACATGAAACTTCCTTCGCCCTGGGGAAGGGCGAAGGGGAATGCCGGACTCCTACCGGCTAAAACCACTGGAGCGGTCATCTTCGGCACCGAAGGGGGCTCCAGGTTCTCGTAGGATCACACTATAGCCGCCCATTGCGGAGCAGATGCGCGGAGCGGATGACTCTAAAGCGGTCACCCCCTCCTAGCGGAGGGCAGGCGGCTGTAAAAAAGGCCGCCCCCCAGGCACTTCTCGGGCAGGATTGTAAAGGATCCCCCCAAGTCTCACTGTGCGATGTGCTGCTCACACGGTGACACGTGACCACGTGCGCACCACCGTCTTCACTCGGTATGAGCACGCAGACTCCCCAATCTGCGCGCCTGTGACCCCTAAGGGGCCTTTGTTACCTAGTGAACACGCAGCCTGAGATGTTTGATAACATAAACCGACAGCGTAATGAACGCAAAGCAATAATCTTAACATCACAGACATGGCATTTATAATGTATGTATGTTAATTGGTAGACAGTAACACTGATTATGAGATTGGAATCACGTGATCTTTGATGTCTATACATTTGTCAAGTTTGTATTCCCAAGAGCATGTTCGAAGGGATATGAAAGGTTTTATGTACTAGCTATATGATGTTATTTATCTAGTAGCCCAGATTTTTTTGGATTGGAGAATTGGTTAGATGTTAGGTTTATAAAAAAGATTACAATAAAGTCGGGCTTGGTTTTATAACAGCCTGAGTATTGATATTCGTAAGATTTTTTGTTCTGTTTCTAACCTTTTTAATACAATGAGCTTATAGTATATTTTCAAGCGTTCAGATAAAATTGGTAGAGAAATATCATTTACTTAATATAATAGAGTCGACGGTACGGTTGGTGCAGTGGCTGCTGCACTCCGGGTCGTGGGTTCGATTCCCGCACGGAACAAATATTTGTATGATCTGCAGGTAGTTGTTCCGGGTTTGGGTGTATTGTATGTGGAATTCGTGTCTGTAACTGCACCCACGACACAGGAGAAATCGTAGTGTGGGGCAAAGCTACGTTTAAAAAAAAAACACTGCCTGAATTCACTGTGCCGTCACTTTATATCTTCGTAAACGAATTTAGGCTTTTTACGCACGTACATTATGTACGTGCGTAAAAAACCTCAATTCGTTTCATGTAAACAGCGACTATCATGTTAAATATACTAGTAACAGATATTAAAATAGTGGTAGTTGTATACAGATTCACCACAGCTAATCAAACTAATCAGTCTTTCTTAGTGAATTGTCTCCGGTTCTATAATAAGTTATGAACACAAATTTAAACTGTAGATATTACTTACTAATATAATATGCCTTATTCACTATTCTAGTAAATAAGGCCTATTATAAAATTGAAGAGTATGTTGACGATAGGGACGTTCTTATCCGCAAATGCGGCTTCCCTAGAAACAAACTTTAGTTGCATTATTTATATTGTAGGTATAGCTGCAATATGTTTTTCAATGTATAAAAAGCTGTATTAAATAACACAGATTTAGAGATTCGGATGCCGTGTGGTGCCGGCTTAGAATACCACCACCCCATCTCATCTTATGGGTGTCGTAAAAGTCGACCAAGGGATTAGTCGGAGGATGGGCAGCAGCGTCCTTCGAGTACATTGACCCCTCAACTGCGATCACCAACCCGTCTACCAAGCGTGGCGATTATGGCAAAACCCCCCAATGAGCACACAACACACCCATATCGATCGTTGTGGTGATCTTTGGGGGAGGCCTGTGTCCAGTAGTGGACTTCATTCGGCCGAAATTATTACAAATTCGTTAAACAAGGTTTAAAAAAACAAAATAGACCAGGCCCTGAGTTTTTTCCGGCATTTCTTCTCAGATGTCATGTAGCGAAATGCCCTTCGTGACGTATAAAAGTGTCTCTTAGGACCTAAATAATCAGCCTATTACTGTCCCACTGCTGGGCACGGGCCTTTTCTCACGATCAGAAAGGCTAGGCCTTAGTCCACCACGCTGGCCTAGTGCAGATTGGTGGACTACACACACCATTGAAAACATTTTGGATCCCTCTCAGGTAAGCAGTTTTCCTCACGTTGTTTTCCTTCACGTTAACGCAAGTGATAATCAAATTCTGATCCACACATAAATGCGATAAGTTAGAGGTGCGAGCCGGGATGAAACTCAGACCCTTCTGTATGGAAGGCAAGCTTTCATCCACTAGGCTATCCTTAGTATGTATTAGGACAATAACTGAATAAATTATTGAATTGAAAAAATCTGTGTTCTATTTTGCAGTAAAACTTATTTATGCACTAACAGAAAACTAAATAAATAGACAGTTAAGATTAAGGTGTTTACACTATAGTTATGTTAGTATCTCCACCAACTTTCACATCAAGATTGCTGTAACTAAGATTACTTAATTTTGCAATCTAAAAAGTTATCTACAAACACGAAACTGGGTAGTTTTGCTCGGCCGCCATGTCACGTCTATAACCTAAATACGTGACGGTTTAAATATAGATGTTCATAGCAGTAAGCCGGTAAAACGTGTTTAAGTGTACTAGTAATTTACCAGAACTCTTCTGGATAGGGATACCGGCTTTTGGGATCGTATTGATTTGTGTAACTTAAGTACTGCTGGGCTTAGTCATACACGTAGGTACTTATCAGTCCGTAAACGTCCACAGCTGAACATCAATCTCCCAATGATCATACAACATATGGCACAATTATTTTTTTTAAACCTTGCCCCATACTAGGATTTCTCCTGTGTCGTGGGTGCGTTTACAGACATGAATTCCACATACAATACACCCAGACCCGGAACAACTACCTGCAGATCATGCAAATATTTGTTCCGTGCGGGAAGCGAACCCACGACCCTGAGCGCAGCAGTTGACTGTGTCAGCCACTGCACCAACCGTGCCGTCAATTGGATTGATTCTCGCACGGAACAATAATATGATTTTACTTTTAAGCGCTACTGTTTTTGTATCTTTTACCGATTGGTGTACAATAGAGAGTATAATAAATAACTACCTAAATAAATATTCTACTTTTCAAAAGATACTGAATCAACGATCCAAACGTTATGATAAAGTAGAAGCCAGCAGCCCTAAGCGAGCAGGTAGGTATGTTTATTAAGAACAGAGCGGCAGGTACATAGTGGTATTGCATGATAAAATTATGTTCAGTTCTACTACTAGGGCTCTACACTGTAATGGTTACGGTTAAAATACCACAGATTACTTAATAGTTCCTACATTCTTGTGACCGTCTCAATGGTCAAGTGACCATAAGCGGGTCGGCAGAGTGAAAAAGTGCAAAGTGTTGTTGGTATTTCCTCAGCAACCCGTGAAATGGCACTCTGCCCGCTAAATGGCAATAGGCTCAGCTCCTATATGGGAATTAAGTCGTCTTGTATTGCCTAACTTAATCATAAAATATGTAGAAGGCCACATAGAACGCTTTTATTGCAGCTTAGCTTATACTGGGCGATACATGTACAGTGTTGCGAGCCCACGTTGTTCCTAATGATCGGTCACCCAATACACAACCTTCCCTCCTTAGCTTTCGTTGCCGTCCGAGGCACATCCTCATCGACACGGACGATGAAATCCCTTCCTCCACACACACACACACACAATCATATAAGTTTCTTCTCGTAAGCGTCCAGTCCTGAACATGGACCAAGAGTCAATGAGCGGTCAATACTATCCCCTGTTGCTATAATCACCGCGCCCACCGTCCTAAAGGTGGACTTTATGTTTGCCGGAAGCCAGGCAAGGATCCCACTTGGGCGCGCCTATGGTGTTGCTTAGTACTTAAGCTATCACCTGGCTGATGGCGCTTATGGCTTTGCCAGTTTGTCCGATTAAGTTAAAACTCACAGAACCGCATGCGAGAAACCCATGATAAAAAAATACCCGCGTCCCAGCCGCCCGCACCGTTCCGCGCTCAGTGTAGCGCAGCATAGTACTTTTAAATAATATGCAGTTAAGCTGTTTTTTAAATCGTTTTACGGCATATAAATTGTTGTAATCGACGTCAATGCGCGTTTAATTTACGCAAAAGGTTGATGTTGTTGAATGTTTATCGAGAATTCAATGGGAAATTCGCCACATGATCTGTAGGTACATAAGCCGCTTTAATACTCAATGTTTTTTTTCGCAACTGCTTTACTGTGTACCGTCGTCTCTCATGACATTGAGAGATGTAAATTGGTTGTTTACATTCAGCCTGTTATTATCTACTTATATGCTATTGGGAGCGTGGGACGCGCCGCAGATGGTTTGACGACCTGAAGAAGGTTGACTCGATGCGGGAAGCGGAGGCCAGGTATTGTGACGCAACTCGAGAGAGCCTAAATGTCCAGCAGTGTACTGCGGTAGGCTTAATTGTAATCAATATTTTCTATGGAATTATTATTTTGCAATACTTCGAAATGATGACATATCTATCTATCATTGTTTATAACTGTATTTTTCATTTTGTGTGTGGCAACACTGCGTACGCGAACGTATTTATTATTAGTTTTAATGGAAAGCCAGCTTTCTGGCGGGAGAAGCTACAACACACAGGCGTAAGCAGGTGAATTTGATATGCGATAACGCGGTGAGATGTGTCTTAAAGCAGTCTGGCGACACAAGCGCCTTTAGTGGGTAATCGGCTTGTCAACAAATAATCGTGAAGCCTTTGGACAAGGTGGATAGCATACATCCAATCTCCATGAATGTGGTCTGCATGCGGTTGATTTGGTTCTGTCCGCCATCCAACCCGAAACAAACCCGAGACGCGCGCTGTGCGAGCATGCGCCTGTCTAGAGGATTCCGCAGCTAACTGTACAGGGAGAAGGGACCTGCCAGAGTGAGTGTCGAGCCGAGACCTATCTTGAGATACGAGCGCGGGATTCGCTCGCACAATCAATTGGTCGAAAAAGTGCCGTTTAATTCGGGAATAGTCCGGAACAATCTGCCGTCCCAAGGTAAATGTCGTAAATGAGGGTTTCCCTACGGTAAAAGAAAAGGCTATCTGCATACGCCGCGCCGTATGATATATAGCACCACTCTATTCTTCCTGTGGATGTTGTCAAAGGCGACTAAGGGACTCTAGTCCAGACGGATGGGCAGCAGCGTCCTTTCTGTGGAACATTTTACGCTTACCAACCAGCCTGCCAAGTGTGGTGAGTACTGACAAATTTCCCCAATAATGATGACACACGCTGTCTAATCGGATGACTATGGGGGTGAACTTTGTTCAGCAGTGGACGTATTTTGGTTGCCATGATACGCCGCTAGACGTCGCTTCCGCATCAATGCGTACAGTCAATTCATCATTCATGACATAACATTTTTTTTTTTATATGGAACTTCCTTCACCCCGTGGAAGGGCGAAGGGCGAAGGGGTATAACCACTGGACCGGTCATCTTCGGCACCGAAGGGGGGCTCCAGGTTCTCGTAAGATCACACTAGAGCCGCCCATTGGTGATACGCCTTTAGGCACATCATGGAGGGGATGATTGTAAAGCGGTCACCACCTCTAGCGGAGGGAAAGTGACTGTATAAGGTCGCCCCCAGATGACTTTACAACCTAACACGTCAACTGTACGTGGCTTTTCGCAAACGTCAAGTTTCTTTTCCGAGTTAAATCTAGAACAATTATGTAAGAGATCGGAGCACGAACAACACGTCGCATAATTATATCTTTAATCGTAACGTAATTATTAACAAACGTTTCCAGGTAAGCATGGAATACAGTAAAAACATCTGCCGACAATTACGACATAATTAAAACAAGATTAATCTTCACAGATCCAATTCTGGATTAGCAATAACCAATTAATTCGTTCTCTATGCAGTTACTTCATGTTATATCATTTCTTGGAAGCGTGTGAAGCCTTATTTACAAGTCAATAAGGTCTAAATTCATTAGCTTGGACTTTCGATTTCAAAATATCGCGTGCGCCGTCCAACAAGTTCGATAAAAAAAGTTTCGACATTGTTCATAATAGTTGTCGGATTGTTTTTTATTTGTTTACATCATTGTGTTTATAGATATAAAACGCTACGTATATTTACAATGCTATTTAGTAGTTTTATTGTACTTTTATTACCGATTCCTTAAAAACTAGCTGTGCCTCGCGGCGTTTGCCGCGTAAATACCGTTTTCATGCCGTCCTTTTTCTTTTATTATCCTGTGAAAATACATCATGTATTTCTTCCGCCCCGCGAAAGGGCGGAGGGTTATGCCAGACTCCTACCGGCTAAGACTACCAGAGTGCTCATCTTCGGCACCGAAGGAAGGTTTCGGGAACTCGAATAATCTCCATCCAGAGCTACCCATTGGTGCCATGGCCTTAGGCACATCTGGGATGACTGTAAAGCGGTCAACCCCTCTAGCGGTGGGAAGAACTATAAAGAGGCCACCTCCCCAGGCACCTCTCGGGGGGATTGTAAAGGATTGCCTCGAAGCCTCACTATGCACTGTTCTGCGCACACAGCGGCACGTAACAACATACACAACGCCGTTTTCCCGGAAGTCACTCGGTGTGAGCACTCAGATTCCCCAATATTATAATTATTGTGCCGTCCCAGTAACAAATGTTAGAATCTATTGATTGTGCTTGCCTGCCTCATATTAATTACCTGCATTCCAAAATTCAGTTCAGTACATCTAGCGGTTTGAGGCGTGTGCATATTTCAGTCTAAGTGAGTCAGCAGCTTTTTTCATATTATACTAGTTAGCTGTGTCCGCGATTAAGAATACAGACACGACTGACCAGCGCTTAACAATTTGCCGCATTACGATTAACCATGGAATGGTGTTGCACTTGTTTATTTCGAGTCGTCAAGCCTCATTGGGTAGAGGTCATTGCTCTCAGTGACATTACTTGAAGACAACTTGGAGAATTTCTCTCGTTGACTTGCAAGATGACTGTGTTTTACACGATTACCATGTTTTCTAAACTTAAGACATGTATGGTACGCATGTGTAGTCATTATGTTCTGATATTAATTTACTTAATTATTTATCTTTAACTCATTATCTGTCACAAAGCTAGACATAATTAAACATCTATTGTGTCTTGCGGCTGCCGGCAACAAACAGGTTAGAGGCCAAGCGAACCAAATCATGGTGAATAGCTAAATCGATAATAACTGTAACCGAAGAGACCTCTAACAAAAGTTTTTATTTCATTTAGTCTCTAATAAAAGTGGCAAAAGGGGCAAATTTATTCAACATATTAAGTACATTTGTTAGGTGGCAGACAACCTAGACCTGTGGGGGCAGCTGCCCCCCCGCCCCTCATGGGTACACCCATGTATTACAGTTGCCACAGTTAACATAGATCTGGCCCGAACGTGTGACTGGAGCAAGATATATGGACTAAAGGTCAATCCTATACAGACGCAGAGCATTTTTGTGGGAAACTCCAAAATGATAATGTAGATCCGAATGGACCACACTTCCATAGATTTATTTTGAAGCCACTATCTTTAGTGATAAAGTCAGGAACTTGGACCCCCAATAATAAGAATTTATCCTGGACTGATCCTCTAAAGAAGTTAGTCGTAAGATGTTTGTTTCAGCAAGCATCTTGAGAAGAATAGAAAGAAAGAAAGAAAGAAAAATGGTTTATGATTACGCAACTTACTTCCTACTGCCACTAAAATTACGCTTGCGAACCCTTAGCCAATTCCAGTCCTCGATTTTGCTGATACCAGCTATCTTGATATTCATCATATCGGCCATTTATACGTCCACTGCTGATCAAACATAAATTTTCACAACTGTGTCACATTTTGGGGGGTATTTGCCAATACTCACCATGCTTGGTAGGCGGGTTGGTGAGTGCAGTATGGCTACCGTTAGCAGAAGGGACGCTGCTGCCCATCCCTCTGGTTTACATTCCCTTAGTCGCCTTTTACGACATCCATTGGAGGAGATGGAGTGGTGATATATTCTTAATCCGGACACCATACGGAATGTGTTATCTTATCTTGATCTTACAGAGGAACAACTTGAAAGGCATGAGCAGCTTGAATTTTCCTGATAAGACTCATATTTGGTACATGAGAATCACGTTTCAGAATTACGCACTAAGATCAAGTGGCGCCCAATTCGCCTTCGTCGGAATACTCATATTATTTCGCTACTTTACAGTGTATTTAGTATACCTTCTACTTCCTCTCAACTTACAACGCTTTGAGTTCCTCGGTTATACTCATACGATATTTCTAAGATCATCAGAAATCCTAATACAAATGCCAATGCATTTCACTAATGATAAATCCTTTACAGTTCAGACCACTCGTTTGTGGAATGCATTAGCGGTTTTAATGGGACGAGCTCAGTCCCTATCAGTATCCAAAGGACTAGTGAGAGAAGAGGGAACATTACACTTCGCTGTAATTATAATTCTATTGTTTATGTTAAAAAATTTTTAGATCCGAATTTTCAGTATCTAATTGGGTCGAACAATTATATATATTTGTATTTCTGTATTTGTATATCTACATTTGTGTATACTATATAATCTTCATTGTTTAGTATAGTGTATATCATTTTGGTACATTATTGTGTTAGTGTGCACCATCGACTGCGGCATATCTTGTCCAGTTTAGTTATTATCAACCTAAGGATGCTTGAAATAAATCGCCGAGAGCGATAAGGCCGCCCATTGTTCTCTATATACTACAACTAGCTGTGCCCCGTGGTTTCACCCGCGTAAATCAGGATAAGTGTATGCAGCCTATGTGTTAATTGGTGATTGGACTTGGCTTGGTGAGCGCAGTATGGCTAACGTTTCACAGAAGGGACGCTGCTGCCCATCCCTCTGGTTTAGATACCCTTACTCGACTTTTACGACATCCACTGGATGAGATGGAGTAGTGCTATATTCTTAATCCGGACACCACACGGACTTTGACTTTGACTGTGACCAGCCAATATTTCCACGATATAATCATCCAGTTTGGCAAATAGATTGGTATACTTCATGTTGATACTTAATCGCCGTTTAATAGCCACAAAAAGAGGTAGTCATTCTATTTAACATACTACAAGGCCTATTCTTCCTTTTGGTCCTTTGAAAGTAATAGGCTGGGTTATCAGAGGTGATAGGATTGCGTTGCTGGCCAGTACCAAGTACCAGAGATTAAAATGAGAACAATAAAACTTAAATCCAAACATTCTATTGTTCAATTATTTCGAATGATTTGTTTTCCTTATCGTTTAATCTCAATTAATCTGACCGAACCGCAATACCTTTGTTTATTTGTATATTAGTATAATTTAAACTCTATCGTTTATGGTACAGAGTTTAATTCGCTTTTACGGCTTTTATGGAAACTGGCATTATAACGGTATTGCTCGGTAATCGCGTTTTGACTTGAAAACATTTGAAATGCAGATGTTTGTCGACTGTCGTTTACACATTGGCCGGCCAACATGGACCAATGTGAATATTGGTCCATGTTATCAATAGAAATTACGTCAGTTGGTAAGTACTTTTGAATGAAACATATCTTTTGAGTGATAGTATTTGTTGACGTCCTCGTGGTAAGAAACTATCGTTGTTGCGTATGGTATAATAATCTATACAAATAAATAAAATTGAAGTGTCTGTTTGTAATGTCAAAATAACAGCTTTTTACTAAATGCATATGAAAGTATATACGGGACATATAACAAAAAAACAATTTTTTACTTTTTTGTCTGTCTGCCGGTCTGTTTGTTCTGGGTAATCTCCGAAACGGCTGGACCGATTTTGACGGGACTTTCACTGACAGATAGCTGATGCTCTAAGGAATAACTTAGGCTACTTTAATTTTTAAAAAAAACCGCGAAAAAAAATCCTTGAAATCCAATATATATATTCTACGTCAAGTGTCTATGTCGAAGTACACCAAATTCCTTTTAAATTAAACGCGGGTGAAACCGCGGGTTCCAGCTAGTAAAGAATAAGCTTTCAAAGCGCAGAAGAAATGCATTGTCTTACATAAGCATATAAGGATAATATATTGGATGATACCACCATATATTAACCTCACTGTCCCAAAAACGAGGACATTATGGCAAATAAAAAAAAAAATTTGAATACTCATAAAATACCCTATCATACCATACAAATTTCATAAATGTAACGACCAACTCAATCCGGGGCCTAGCGTTGTATGGGCGATTGCCAGTCTCCTGTAGTCTCATGTTGTTAGACTGGCAGCATTCCCAAGAAAGGGTTAGGCATTGTGATGTCAAAACGAGTTCTAGGATGTTCCTCGACGTACATACGCCGCAGATCATATCAGCCATAGAACATCCACTTCTAAACAAAGGCCTCCCCCATAGATTTTCACAATAGTGTCATCATTTTGAGGGGAATTTGCCAAAACTCACCACGCTTGGCAGGCGGGTTGGTGAGCGCAGTATGGCAACTGTTCCAAAAAGGGACGCTGCTGCCCATCCCTCTGGTTTAGAGCCCCTTAGTCGTCTTTTACGACATCCTCGAGAGTTGATGGAGAAGTGCTATATTCTTAATCTGGACGCCACACGGAAATTTCTCGACGACCCAAAGAAGGCAGCTGTAGACTGGAGGCAGAGAACCTGGGGTGCAATTCCTTAAGGTCAAACATCCATACATCCTTTATTACAAAATTAAAATGACAGTGAAAAACCAATTTGGTATACGCTAAGACATGATTGAAGCTATTCATGGACACGTTGCAGACGGTGAATCATGGGGACGAGTCTTAGGGAATAGCAAATTGGGTTGTCACCGTTACTTCAATTCTGTATTCAAGGATGTCTGGATGTTTGATATTAAGGAATAACACCCACGGTGTCGAGACCTATGTCTAGAATTCAACTTCGGCAGGCTGTGTAGATACACAGATTTGATTTAAGTTGTAGTAAATTATCTAGTTACAGTCTCAAAACAAAGAAAATAATTCTGAATAAAACAATCTCAAGTTTATATTATATCATAACTTGATATATATTATGTATAATATTCCTCGCTTCGCTTATTTTATGTGCCAACAGACAACAGCGTCAAATAACAAACAAACAGTGTAAACATACGCTTGATCTGAACGTTTGTAACAAGATATTTTTCTTAGTCTCCATTCCTTTACGGTTTTAGCGGAAGAAATGTCGAAAAAATATCTCAATTACTGTGTGTTGTAATTTCTAAGCGGATTTTTGAATGTTTCCTTTGCATTTTGACAACTCAAATGGAGTAGGGAATAAATTAAAAAATCGTATTAGATCAAAAAAATGTGTGTCGGTATTTCCGAGATACGTATTTAGAGGATGGATTATTTCAATTTACATAACGAAATGTACAGCATTTCATGCCTTTTATTTGTGTGGAATTTTAGACTTAGCTGCGCTGTTAATAAGTTACGTCACTCTTGTTTCTTGTCAGACCGTAGAGACGTTCCATTAGGTAACAAAACGCTTCGAGCAATCATAACTTTTTCTCGTATGTGGGGAAATCCTAGGGCTCCTGCGCCCTGGGGAAGGCAGAGGAATATGCTGAACTCTCTAAAACCCTACGGTTTTCCTTCGACCTACTTACCCCTGGGGTGCGGATTCACATACATTCTCCACACCCCCCGCAGATCTAGGCCCACCACTTGGTCTGACCAGCCATGTCCCTGTACGGCCTGGCCAGCCGCATATCTCTATTTGAGAGGCGTGCGCAGAACACATCGCACCGCGGTCTTGGGCCTGCTTTTGGATGGGCGATGGAGACATCACCTTCTTCCAAAAGTAGGCGACGGCTTTCCTCGCACTCTCCCCCCGGACCATATACATAAGCACGGCTGCACGGCCGAAAGCGAGAGTTCATCGACATCAACTACCGCGTCACGCTAGCTGGGCGCTCCTTCAGAGTGTACTGCGCCGTGTCCTCCGGGCAGCTACCACATACGTGGTCAGTGGGCTCGAACCCGTGATATGTAGCACAGAAAGTCAAATACTGGCTAATTTAATATTATATATTTATATAATTATTAAAAACGTAATTGCCGTCATAAGCAATTGGACTATTCAACATGTTAGCCAGTGTTGTCGAATGGGGCACATAACATTTTCCGATATCATTTTCAGGATCCCATTGACCCCTCGACGAAATCAGGGAGCTGGATTTTTTGCGCATGATGTCGTATGCCCGCTCAGAAAACCACCACCCCATTTCCTCCCGTGGGTGTCGTAAAAGTCGACTAAGGGATTAGCCGGAGGATGGGCAGCAACGTCCTTCGAGTACTTTAACAACTCAACTGCGATCGCCAACCCGTCTGCCAAGCGTGGCGATTATGGCAAAAACCCGCCCAATGGGTCCACAACTCACACATATCGGTCGTTGTGGTGATATTTGGGGGAGGCCTGTGTCCAGCAGTGGACTTCATTCGGCCGAAATGATGATGTCGTAAAGTCGTCTGTGTGTGCTTCAGCAAACATACCGGATGCACTACAGAAGCGTGGAAGCCTCAACAGGGCCCTGAAAATGTTATTGTATTGTACACGTAGGACGTTGTAGGCACGCTGGGTGTATGCTGTCCATATGCAGCCCGCGTAAATGCATTGGCAGTACGCCTTAAACAGGGTGATCTTAACTGTCCTTTTAAACATTTGAAAGTCCAAGAAACAAACTTCAATTTATCAGACAATGTTATAGCTATTTATGCAATTTGTGATATCCTTATTAACTAATCTGTGCACGTATTAGGAAACTGTAAGTGCACAGAGCTCTGTTGTTTAATAAATAAATAAATGTTGTTTAATCTATACTCTATATACAAATAAATACAATTGAAGTGTCTGTTTGTAATGTCAAAATAACAGCTTTTTACTAAATGCATATTCAAGTATATACGGTACATATAACAAAAAAACAATTTTTAAATTTTTTGTCTGTCTGTCTGTCTGTTTGTTCCGGGTAATCTCCGAAACGGCTGGACCGATTTTGACGGGACTTTCACTGGCAGATAGCTGATGTTATAAGGAATAACTTAGGCTACTTTTATTTTAGAAAAATAATTAGGGTTCCGCACAAAAAAAAAACCCCTTGAAATCCAATATATATATATATTCTATGTCAAGTGTCTATGTCGAAGTACTCCAAATTTGTTTTAAATTAAACGCGGGTGAAACCGCGGATCCCAGCTAGTAAATAAATAAATAAAAAATAAACTGCGTTGGAACACCGAGCAAAATCTACGAATCAGCATACCACCACGCACCGTCCACTCCCTACCTTCCTTTTCAATATCAGTATCGTCACATTGATCTCAGTGTCCAAGATATTTAAATTCAGTTACCTGTTTAAGAGTTTTCTTTATGTATGTCTATGTTTGTAAGCTAATGGCAACCTAGGAGACGAAATATATTTTTATATATTATTATTCTATTTTATATATCTAAACTATAAATATTTATTTCATATATCACTTACGATGTCCTTCTCGAAGACATTGTCATTCGTCTTTATTATTCGTCAAATACTGTGTACCAACATCACGTACCTGTGTGAAGAGAGAAATAAAATTAATTATCAGTAAAGTGATTTAAGATATATGTATGTCAAACAATTCTGGACTCTAGCATATTTCTACCTCAAGACATAGTCGTAAAGCTGACACTAATAGGATCTAATATACTCTGAAAGAAACTCCAGAAAACATTAATAGACTAACACATGCAACAAAATAGACAAACATACACACACTCGCGTACTAAAACTTAATCTTTCATATATACTCTCACAAATACTCACACATCAACTCGCACACTGTGCGTGTTGCACACTCTTCGTTAACTTTTTGCATGCTGCTCTTTTGTATACATTTATAATTTATTTAAAACCTTTATTCAATGTATATGTAAATTGAAAGAGCTATTAAGGATAAGTCAATGAAACGGTTGCTTAAAAGGGGATTCTAAATTATGTAATATAAAACCTTGTATTTAAGTGATAAAAACTATTTCTATATGTATATTTTTCGAGGTCAGGACTTATGGAGGGTTCCTACGCTAAGGACAAATCTTCGCGATCGGTAAAAAAATTAGAAATCCATAATAGAAATAAAGTTGCCGACATAACTGGAAGGATTAGTAAGCTGTGGCAATGGGCGGGGCACAAAGCTCGTAGAACTGATGAGAGTTGGGGCAGAGAGGAGACCACAAACCGGAAAGCGGAGCGTGGGACAGCCTCCAACGAGATGGACAAACGACCTGGTAAAGGTAGCTCAGAATCGATGCATGCGGGCATGTAACTGGTCGTTGTAGAAATCAATTTGGGCTTGATACAGCAGTGGACGTCTTTTGGCTTATATGATGAATGCGATACATTTTTTTATAGATGGTAACAATTAGTACGAATTCGTTTTTCATATCGACTGATTTCAGATTGATGGGTATAAAATAGGCCAATCGGTTTAAAACTTGATTAGAAATCTGTGTCTATAAATTGTTCATTCATAAAAGATCCGAACTCAAAAGGTGCCAGTATTATTACATTTGGCCTTTATTAAGTTTTTGTCGTCTTCATTTCACTGGCTGACCTTAAAAAGCAGTGGCCGCCTAATTATCAGCTGACGAATTTCTTTTAGAGATGACCATATCGACTTTGTCGATATTTCGTTGTTTTATTTATTTGAACTGTTATTGTGGCTGGAGGTTTCTAATCGTGAATCTATCTGATATCATTTAAGACTATATACTACACCTATGACTTGCTTGTGCTTAAAATTAAAATTTATTTGTGTTAATTTTAGTAACACATGAAAACTCTCTACATTCAATAACTACGTGAATATCGATTCAGTTATCATTCACGGTTAGTTTTATCATTATGGCGTAATACACGGTATTCAAAATAAAAAATACGGCATTGTCGTATAAAATTTATAGAATTGCGGAACGTATCCATATAAAACAAATTGCTTTTTTAATTAACAACCATCGCAATGATTGAGTCACGCCGACACAAGATAAACTATCTAATAAATATGCGAAACGCCAGACCATAACAATGTTCTGTAAAAACCTTTCGTAGATCGATTTTCGAAACAGTTGACTCGAATGTGGATAATTAGGATTATCAATTTGCATCTGCCTACACCTCTAATTTATATGTTTAGTCTGCGTCCTCGATTTAAACTCCGATTGATTTTTAAACAATTCATCCAGACTTATCGATTTGGTAGCGAATTATGGCGGATCAACTGAGATAAATAAAGTGTTTGGAATATACATAGATATGATTAGAAAGTTAAATTCTATATTGTTATGTTTGTACGAGAGTGAATGTAACGGAACGACAAGATTGGATTAAGTATTGTGTTCTCTGACCGTAGTCAATCAAATAATGTTGAAGCGCTTTTTCCTTTTAACACGCTTTATTATTTTCATTTAATTAGATTGACGTACGTATGTAACTATGCATGAAATTTATTGATTCCTGCAAACTTGCAATATAATTTTCATTCACTTCTAGATGTCCGATTGACTTTAATTTTGCAGGCGTATCAAAATCGATGATTCTAAAATATTTGACATGACTTTTACCTGATGGCGTAACTAAGATGATTAGCTTATAATTTAAAAAATCTAATTTATTACATTACACACGTGTCTACGTGTTAATATTGAATTTTGATATATAAACTTAATTCATTTAAAACCAAAGAAACTAAAATAGAAGTGTGGCTACTCTTTATTAAAGGTAGATTAATTATGAGGATATACATATGTAAATTATAAGTTTTTTAAACTATACATTTTTGGTAAATAATACTCCAAATAGTTTTATACGTAGATACGGTTTATATATGCTCATTTATGGACGGATTTGTCTTCAAATAACATAGGACTTCTATAAATTGTAACATAGCACGACTCCGGGGAATTATACCTTTAAGTAATTATCACAATAGCATTAGAGATGATATTAGAACAGTATATAGTGATATCAGACTGCCGCGCAGAGGTAGGTGTTCCGGGATTTATGTCCGTAAAATGTATACTTAAGAAATACTAGTGTAGGTTAACATAAGTAATTTCTAAAATCAAAATAAATGCGTTTGTCGTTGAGTAAATTCTAATACTTCATATGTACTTATATTTTTTGCTTAAATCAATCGGTTCCATCTCGTCAAATCGATTTTAGTAATAGAGATTGGCGTAATTTGTGGGATTAATTTACAACACTAATTAATAAATTGAATTATTCATTGTATTATCTCACGCACATCACCTGATATTACCATCGTGATAAAACATTACAATTAGTTTGAATTGCTCACTTTGTTAGAAACTCTAGTATTATTAGTAAAGTAAGGTTGGTCATTTCTTTGATATAACGGTCAAACATAAATAGTGAACTTTATTTCAAAGGAATAAACATTGGGTTATTGAGATCGCTTTTATTAATTATAAGTTGTAATTCCTATAATCTTTTGCAATAATCAATAAATAAAGTAGCTAGTTTTTATTATAGCAACGCGTGTTATCTGTGTGTGTTTTCGTAATCATATGATGGAAAGAGAACAAATGTGCTCAAATAGCAACTTTGTTCCTTAATTTTATTCAATTATCATCATTATTTTAGCTACAAACGTCCACTGCTGGACAGAAGCCTCCCCAATGATTTCCACAACAATCGGTTAGAGTTTGTGTTGTATGCTCATTGGAGGGTGATGCCATAATCACCACGCTTGGCAGACGGGTTAGCGACCGCAGGACGCTGTTATGGGTAACCTTCTTCTTCTTCTTCGGCAACTTTATTGAATATAGTAATGTCTTAGATTTTCGCGATTATTACACATTATAATAAAACACTTTTAAACGGATTCTATCGCGTATATGATGGAGGATGGCTGATCCTGCGACTACGAATGCTGCAAAGTATTCGAAACGTCAGGAAAATAAAAAATCAAAATATACGCGATAGAATCCGTTTAAAAGTGTTTTATTATAATTTATTGAATATATAAATCCAAAAAAAGACAAATGACTACTTTTTTTATTACACGCTATCCCAATAACCTATTGATATTCCCTAAAAATAAAGTTTTCAATTGTTGTATGACCATATGTAGATAAAAACCGAAAACGTTTTCTAATCCCCTACGATACCCAGAGTAAGTAACGGGGTTCCCCATATCTTGCTACTTATGGATTTGTGCCGTCTAATAAAAGCTTTTTGCAAGAAAAATATCGTTTCAGCCGAATAAAGCCCACTGCTGGACACAAGCCTCCCCCAAAGATCATCACAACGACCGGTCTGGCTGTGTTGTGTACTCATTGAGAGGTTTTGCCATAATCGCCACGCTTGGCAGGCGGGTTGACGATCGCAGTAGGACGCTGCAGCCCAGCCTCCGGATAATCACATAGTTGCCTTTTACGACACCCACGAAAGGAGATGGAGTGGTGATATATTTTTAATCTGGACACCACATGGACAATCCTTTTTAACCGACTTCAAAAAGGAGCAGGTTCTCAATTTGATGAGTATTTTTTTATGTATGTACACCGATCACTCCGAGTTATGTAAACCAATTTGAGCAATTTTTTAACCGGTGCAGAATGCTTTCCTACCTGGGACCTATATAAATTTCATTACATTTGATTGCGTAGTTTTTTAATCAGCTTAAATAAACAGGTTAATTTGACTGCGCTTATCTAGATGATGTCTTATAGTTTCGATTCGTCTCAGATCAGAGAACCGATTTGAGTCATTCTTATTTTTACTGTTAAATACTGATGCCAAATTAGAAAAAAGTTCTTACAAAAAAGAAACAAATACAACCGTTCAACAAAAAAATACACCGACTTCAAAAACCCTACACGATCGGCGCCAATCATGGTTCATGCAGACCAACGAGTTATATTTTATACCTGGCCCCGCCTGACTTCATAAAAGTTTATTTTCCTTTTCTATGGTTTTAATATTTTTATATCGTATAGAGTTTTTGGAGTCGGTACATTTTTTGTTAAAACGTTTTATTTATAAACAACATTTGTGTAGGTACAAACTATTTGAGAAAAGATTAATAAAACCGTTAATTTAATTTATATTAGAGTACAAAGCTCACTTCATATTTGCAAAAGACATAAAGAGGTTACTCACTCTACAATCCCGTTAGGATTCGCACTCCAGTGCAATATGGCTGTTGCTGTTTTACTGCTAAACACGAACTTAAATCATGTATTTATTCGTTTGCACAACTTTGTATACTTGAGTCAATATGAACACACAAATCAAACGCATTGATTCGATTAGAATACCTAATTTTACAATAATTTAGGAGTGAGAATAACAGTTTTTAGGGTATCCAACGTCCGAAGGATCCTCCATCCTTATAGGATCACTCGTATGTCTGTCTATCTGTCACAGACAATTTAAAAGTGTAAATTAGGAAATTTTGAATTTGTGCGTCACTTTTGGAACATAGAAAATTACAGAATAATATTTGCAAACTGTATCGTGTATTATATTAAATGGAAGGGCTTATTGTGACAGACTAGTAACGTAGACTATAGCTACATAGTAGACTAGTAAGTATATTAATTATCAAATGAATAGTTTTAAAGTTATTTAAGAAAATAGGCGACCATTGTTCTCTTCAGTCCTTGGCAAAGAATATACCGTCCGTCTCCATCCTTGGGTGTCGTTAAAGGCAAGTTTAAGTTGATGTCGGGTGGTAACTGTATAAACAACATAATCACTAATGCGCCTGCCAAGCGTGAAATCAAAGAAAAAAAAAACGAGACAAGTAAAGATCTATAGTGTCTACACACACGGCTGCCGGCAATTGACACGCGAGAGGTTATGCGATACCGCCTGTGCCCGCTCATTGTAGTAATCTAGTTGGCACGTCCAACATTGGAAGTTTACGGGCTGAGGTGATGAAAATGTATCCATGATACGAGAGAAATGCTAGTTTAACTAATGTTATGGTAAAAATAGGATCGTGTGTATGTGTTTACAGCGATAGTTCGATTAATTGCCCGCCTGTGAACAGCCACAGCAGCAAGTTTTTAATAGACTAGAACAACCTTTGCCATAATCACCACGCTTGGCAAACAGACTGGTGATGATAATTCATTAAAATGAGCGCTTATGAGTTTACTAATATTCTGGACATTAATATACTATAAACATACAAGCGCTATCAAAATCATTCCGTCAAGCTTCGCCGCAGTCAAATAAACATTAAAGTGAAAGCATTAACAGTACTTGAATCCATTGTTCTTACTTTGAAAGGTTTCAACGAAAGTAACATCATTTAATATTTATTTTGACGTCTCAATAATATAATTGAATTAAGCGATGTATTGTGACACATTGTATTGAATAGTCTAGTGTGCTAGTGACCTAAAAACAGTACGACAATGAATACGCCTTAAGGCTCTGCTATAAAGAACGCGGGCAAGTTGCGTAGCGGTGGCGTGGTAGCATGTTTTTATTGTATAACACTAGCGGCCGTCCCGGCTTCGCACGGGTGGACATTTATTTTTTTAAACTTTTTGGGATAAAAGTAGAGTAAATGTAAACATGTTCTGATTTTGGATGGCATTTCTATGAACTTTTAAAATGTTTCTTCTTCTTTTAAAAAAAACGTTGCCCCAAACTAGGAGTTCTCCTGTGTCGTGGGTGCGTTTACAGACATGAAGTTATAGTTACATAACTACAATCGTTGGACATATGGTATCACGAAGGTTTTTGTAGATATTGATATGTTCTTTAATATTGTGCAGCATTTTATTGTTCTATCATCAATAGTTTCCACAGCGCATGTGCAGCGCATCCATGAAAGACATTTTATGGCGAATTTTTTACACCTTGGGTTACATTATTGAAGTTTTAGTAGAGATTCCTAATTTTTTCTATTAATAAATATACCCTATGTTACTCAAAGATATTGTAGCATTCTAATACTGAAATAAAATTTGAAATCGGTTCATTAGTTTTTGAGTTTATTCGTTACATACATACAAAAACACAAATCTTTCTCTTTATAATATTAGTGTAGATTGTGATGAGACGAGCACGTCATTCGCACAGTAGTAAGCGTCCTCACGCCTGCCCATAACAAAGATTGTAATGCTACCCAGGACTAGTCTTTCGTGGCGCCTTTTTACTCATCACCTCGAGACATTATTTCATCTCTAATGCCCAGTAGCTGAGGTGGTACTTGCCTTTTTTTATTGATGTCCAGTGGAAATTCTACATGAACTTACTTCGCCCCGGGGAAGGGCAAAGGGGTTTACCGGACTGCTACTGGCTAAAACCACTGGAGTCACCCCTTCTAATGGAGGGCAGGCGGCTGTAAAAAGGCCGCCCCCCAGGCACTTCTCGGGGAGGATTGAAGGATCCCCCTAAGTCTCACTGTGCGCTGTGCACACGGCGGCAAGTGAGCACGTGCGCGCCACCGTCTACCCGGGGGTGAGGTGGTACTTACCTAACTGGACTAAATAAAATAGACGGCAATTAGAGTCCTACCACCAGTAGTAGGTCTCTTAATGGCATATATGGCTTTGTTATGTATAGGCGATGTCACCATGAGAATGAGACAGTGGGGTGGGGATCGCTCGGCCACCGCCCCCAGTCACCGTGCGCCGTCGCTTATAATACCCGCGTTCGGTGTAGCGGACCCACTATCCATTCGAGAATGAAAGTTAAGTACAACTAAATTATTTTATGCCTAATAAAAAGTATGAATAGAAAGAAATGGATTATTTTAAAGAAGCTTTATAAAAAGGTTGATGTTTGATTGAAAAGCGAGAGAAGCCAACAAAGAATCGAGCTTGTCTGAAAATGGTGATCAACATTCCAGACTTGGAACGTGCACCACATGGACCACTTAATGAATGGTTGATATTCTTACTTATGTTGCCATACCACCAGGCTTGGCAGGTGGAAAAGCGATCGTAGTCTGTTATTATCATACAAGAGGACGCTTTTTTTTGTTGAATTAATCCCTAAGTCACCTTTTACGACAAACAAAAGCGAAGGGAAGGTGAGAGTCGTGACCAATAGAAAATGTGTTTATTGGCACGAACAATAGACACAACAACAAAAAATAATTGCCGAGTGTGAGTTCACACGCGGCAGAAGTGAAACTTTGTAGTTTGGCTAATTTGTAAGAGAATGAGATGAATACACTATGGAGGTGGTAAACAGAGAGGGGGGGGGGGGGATAGGAAAATTATACAGAAACGTGTTTTATCTCATTCTCTCAGCCTAAACCAAATAAGTACATTTATAGTTGTCTCTCTTTCGTTACACATTTTCGTTTCATAAAATCCAATTTACACCGTCCCAAAAGAAGTTTCACACAAAAAAACATCGTCTATGAAATATATAAAAGGGGGCCAGTAAAAAGTTTACATCATACACAGATAAAAATGTATAGCACCAATGTAGCAACACACATACGCATATATCAGCCTCTCAAAGCCGTCATAGGGGATATAGTCATGATCACCACACTTGGCAGGCGGATTTGAGATAGCAGTATGTTGTTATTAGCACACGGAAGAATGCTGCTCATGAGGCAAGCTCAGCTAAATTTTAAGAGGCAGACTAACCATCTAACGCTGATTTTCAGCAGTAACATTCTTCATCTTTCTACCTGCCATTAGCCATGCATGATTTTCCATAACAATAGAGATAATTGAGATATGTCTTGTTCGTACCAGTTGTTTATACAGTACCCAGGTAACATGTAATATGGTGCCTAATTCGATGTCTAGCAGTCTATCGATAGATATTAAATTAGGCACCAATATTATACATCACCAATATTGAGAACAGAGGGCCAATTCTCGTAATTTAAAAATGTTCAAAATATAGTTCCGATCTAGTCTCAGTGTCATAAATGTCACAAATGGTTTTTCCTAAACTAACAAACCACGTCAACCGTGAACTTACACTGTGATGAGATTGAAAATGGATCGAAAGTTGATCGAAGTCAAAACGGTATTCTGCTAATATTTCGAACTGTCACATGTACTAAATTGTCATTAAATAAACGTCAAAATTGAGACTGAAACTACTAGACTACTACTACTAGATCGAGATTATACCGAAGTCCGACTGAACTTTAAGAGTAGCAGAATACCATTTTTTCGGGCAATTCATAATTTAATCTCATTTCGGTTAAGTTTCAGTAATAGTGTTAATTTATTACGAGAATTGGCCCTCAGATGTAAGAAATCTAGTCCCCACCGTTTGTTTCTCACGTCAACGATAAATAATGTAAGCTTCTCCTACATTTTC
Organism: Diloba caeruleocephala; assembly: GCA_947459985.1. Lineage (NCBI taxonomy): Eukaryota > Metazoa > Arthropoda > Insecta > Lepidoptera > Noctuidae > Diloba > Diloba caeruleocephala. The sequence goes on along the minus strand of OX381617.1, from coordinate 6,485,778 downwards.
AGTACAGACAGTTTCAATTTAAACTCTTTAAATGTTTGCTTAATCTAATTTATCGTCTAGATTGGACTGAAAAATAAAGCAAGAAGTGGGAAATTGCTCCGCGCCAACTCCTGTTCAGGTGACCTTAATGACGTTAGCGTGCAAACTTTAAAAATCTATTAGTTTCCTTGGGCACAATTTTAGGAAATTATTTTAAAATAATTCGAAAAGGATATATATATATTATATAAAGGATCTGAAATCAGATTTTTTGATATATGTACCTTGCTTATGCCGTGTGGTGACGGCTACGAATAGCACCAACCCATCTTGTCTTGTGGGTGTCGTAAAAGGCCACTATGGGATTAATCTGAGGATGGGCAGCGTCCTTCGAGTACATTAACAACTCAACTGCGATCACCAACCCGGCAGTCAAGCATGGCAAATATAGCAAAAACCCCAATGAGCACACAACGCATGCAGAACAGTCGTTATGGAGATCTTTGGGGAGGATTGTGTCCAGCAGTGGACTTTATTTTGCCGTAAAAATGGTCGGTACCTAATTTAGTTTATCCCAAATTATGCTTAAATGTATTTTTTTCATATTTCTCTCTTACATTTACAATGAATATAATTCACATATTGGTGCATCTGGTGACATGGACACGACCGCACAATTGCCTTTTTGTTGTTCCTTGTATTTTTAGTTACAAGATTATGTTATTATACTATATTACTAACTGGGACCAGCGGTTTCACCCTTCGTTTAATTTTAAATAAATTAGATTATTCATAAATAATTTAGAGTAATTCGGCATAGACTCTTGACATAGAGTATATGTATTGGATTTCATGGGTTTTATTTGTTTTGCGTGGAACCCAAATTATTATTCTCAAATAAAAGTAGCCTATGTAATTCCTTATAATATCAGCTATCTGCCGGTGAAAGTCCCGTAGAAACCGGTCCAGCCGTTTCGGAGATTAGCGGGAACAAACAAACAGACAGACAGACAGACAAAAAAATAGTTTTACTGTTGACGGTACCTACGTATATACTTTGATATGCATTTAGTAAAAAGCTGTAATTTTGACATTACAAACAGACACTTAAATTTTATAGAAGATTATTATAATTATAAGTTCATCATAATCAATTGACGGTACAGTTGGTGCAGTGGCGGATACAGTCAACTGCTGCGCTCCGGGTCGCGGGTTCGATTCCCGCACGGAACAAATATTTGTATGATCTGAAGGTAGCCGTTCCGGGTAAACGCACCCACGACACAGGAGAAATCCTAGTGTGGGGCAACGATTTTTTAAAAGAAAACAAGACGATTTACGTTTGGTGTCGGGATTAAGAATATAGTATCACTCCATCCCCTGCCGTGGATGTTGTAAAAGGCGACTGAGGCAAACCAGAGGCATGGGCAACGGCGTCACTTCTGTGAAACAGCCATTCTGCGCTCACTAACCCGCCTTTTCTTTTTATTGGTGCCCAGTGGAAATTCTTCATGAAGATGGCGAAGGGGCATGCTGAACTCCTACTTCTACTGGCTAAAACCACCGAAGCGGTGATCTTTGGCAACTAAGAGGGGCTCCAGGTCCTGGTAAGAACACACTAGAGCCGCCCATTGATGTCACGTCTTTGGGCACATCTTGGGGGGGATGACTGAAATGCGGTTATCCCCTTTAGCGTCGCCATCTAAGGTCACCCCCCAGGCACTTTTCGGAGAGGATTGTACAGGATCCCAAGCCTCACGGTGCGCTGTGCTGCGCACAAGGGCAGCAAAGTCGTACGGTGTGTTAACAAATAACGAAATATTGAAATCACCGATCAATTCGCCAAGCGTACTGATCAAGGAATAAATCGGCAAGGCAAGTTTTGTACCATTCTAGGTCTAGGGCTAGATTCAGTGGGTAGTCCAGCAGGTATTCACTAATGAATTAATGACAGTAGCAAGGAAAACGTAGAGCTGTATATCTCCCTTAATATCCTGGCAAGTTACTCAAAATTTAAATAGTAAAATACGTTGAATTCTGTTTATTTTTTTGAATGAAAACGTTGCCCACTCTGGGATTTCTCCTGTGTCGTGGGTGCGTTTTACAGACATGAATTCCACATACAATACACTCAGACCCGGAACAACTACCTGCAGATCATACTAATATTTGTTCTGTATCAGCCACTGCACCAACCATGCCGTCTTGTCATTGTCATTTTCTTATCGATTTCTGCTGACCTAATTAGGCGACACTGCATGAAGATTGCGTCTGTTTTCATCTCAGGGATTATTAAATTACAATAATAGACGTAATACGTAACAAACAGACATTTGAACAACAATGGAACGATTGAAATATTTCGTCAACATCATAAAGGTAATTTTGCACCTTCATTCATTTCATTCGTTCAATTCAATCTGATCGTTATTCATTGAATCGATTTTGTGTAATCCATAAAATTGGTATTGCGTCGTGCGAAATTATTTTATGTACAAAAATTTAGACTGAGGTTATTGCGGATCTATTCGTGACTTGGCAATAGTAAACGGTGATATGCTTCGAGAGTGTTCTGTATAAAATAATTGTTGAGTACATTACTGGATTACATAATAGGTAGGTAGGCTAGTAGGTAAACGTGAAGGTTAAGGTGTGTGCCGTGTGGTGCCGGCTCAGAATACCAACACCCCATCTCCTCCCGTGGGTGTCGTAAAAGTCGACTAAGGGATTAGCCGGAGGATGGGCAGCAGCGTCCTTCGAGTACATTAACGACTCAACTGCGATCGCCAACCCGTCTGCCAAGGGTGGCGATTATGGCAAAACCCAACCCAATGAGCCCACAACACACTCATATCGGTCATTGTGGTAATCTACGGGGGAGGCACACAGGCCTCCCCCGTAGATTACCTTACCACAGCAGTGGACTTCGTTTGGCCGAAATGATAGTAGGTAAAATAAAGTTCCAGTGTGATCATACGAGGACCTGGAGCCTCCCTTAGGTGCCGAAGATGACCGCCCCAGTGGTTTTAGCCGGTAGGAGTCCGGCATACCCCTTAGCCCTTCCCCGGGGCGAAGGAAGTTCATGAAGAATTTCCACTGGGCACCAATAAAAAAGAAAAAAAAAAAAACACATACATATCAGCCGAAGGACGTCCACTGCTGAACAAAGGCCTTTTCCATAGATTTCCACAGCAATTGTGTCGTCATTTTGGGGGGAATCTGCCCGTACGCTTGGCAGGCGGGATGGTGAGCGCAGAGAAGCTGCTGTTGCACAGAAGGGACGCTGCTGCCCCTCCCTTTGGCTTAGATTCCCTTTGTCGCTTTTTACGATATCCACGAGAGGAGATGGAGTGATGGAGAATATAGTTCTTAATCTGGACACTTCACGGAGTCGTGAGACATTCGAAAGAATAGGTGAATAGAAATTTCATAAATGACTATTAGCTGGTCCTTGGCTCCGTTTCCATGAAAGGATTTGCGGGATGAACATTATCTATATGATTATGATCTAGATTGGCATCGAGAACACATTCTACCTGTGTACTGAGATGTACAAATCGTTGTAGTAACAAAAATCTGAACGTCCAAACGTTATTTAGCATTTAACCTAAATTCGATTTTTTTGTGTGGAAGAGCGTAGTTTTAGTCATCGGTTGACTGGAGCTCGTAAACGGGCTGACTCGACCGGCGTGCTGATTACGTATGTGACAGACGGTTTGCGACAGGTGGAAATCGCGCAGACGCCGCTGTCAAACATCATTTTAGCATTACGTGTTTGGCGATAGCGATTAAACAGGCGAAAATCTCCGACGCATGATATACATACATGTAACATATACGTATGTTGGACGATCATGAACTAAAAATTGTATCTTCACCTTGCAGTTTCAGCCGATTTGCCATCGGTGGTGTCACAGCTACGCGATAGCTGCTTACGCGTACCCTTCTTTTTATTATTTTTAATAGGCCTAGTGGAAATTCAACATGCTTCCTCACCCCGGGGAAGGACGAAGGGGCATGCCGGGCTCCTACCAGCTACAACCACTGGGGTGGTCATCTAATGGTAAGTGGTCACTGTCTCCTATGAACTTCTGCAATATCAGACAAATTGGTGATTTGTTGCCTACCAAAGGGCGGATCTAGGATTTTAATCTGGGGGGTCCTCAGTGTCTCATGTCAAGAATTCTAATCTAGGGGGGTGGGGCTCGGTGTCTCATGTTAAGGATTTCCGAGATCGTTGTTGATATTAGGTCTCGGCTCAACTATATCCTACAGTTATGGGGGGCCATGGCCCCCTGGCCATACCTGGCGAACATACCGCTGGAAAAACCAATTCCATCATTTGCAGATATGTATATGGGGAAATAATAAAAAATGTGTGGAGTGAGTTATGGCATGGTTTAATTAATCCTTGTGGTGTCTGGATTAACAACATAGCGCACCTCCATCTCCCCGTGGATGCCGTAAAAGGCGTCTATGGTACTCTAAGCCAGAGGGATGGGCAGCAGCATCCCTTCTGCGGAACCGTAGCCATACTGCGTTAAGCATCCGCCTGCCAAGCGTGGTTAGTACTGGTAAATTTCCCCCAAAATGATGACACAATCATGAAAACTTCGGCTGATATGGATGGTATGGAGTTGAGCAAGCAGCTCAAGTATCTATAATATGTGTATGTGGGTGGCAAAGTTTAAATGAAAGAATATATAAACAGTATTACCATTCAATAACTGTTTCCCGAGTACCTTTCAGAATTCTAAGCGGACGGATACGATGGATAGCTGGTATGGGACAAATTCGATCACTTGGCCCCAAACATACAATCAATTCATACGTATATAAGGGTACTTGGCTCGTATATACCCAAAATCTTGGAAATCAGTACGAACTTACCGGACATCTCAAGTCTTTCTTCGTAAACAATACAAAAGTAATGGCTACCTAGTTTTTACGAGCGATCGTCCTATCCAGTTGTATATAGACGAACCGACAGAAACTTAGGAAGACGTGGAAAAATAGAACGTATAACAGTAACTGTGTTCTTTTACGAGTATGAGATTTCGCGTTGGTATTAATAAATAGTGATTTTATTTTTGTTTTCTTTCGGGCTGATAATATTTTTAAAGCGATTAGTATTGCGATCTTTTATCAATAATTTCGGCCGAATGAAGCCCACTGCTGGACACAGGCCTCCCGCAAAGATCACCACAATGACCGTTATGGGTGTGTTGTGAGCTCATTGGGGGGTTTTGCCATAATCGCCACACTTGGCAGACGGGTTGGCGATCGCAGTTGAGTTGTTAATGTACTCGAAGGACGCTGCAGCCTATCCTCCGGGTAATCCCGTAGTCGACTTTTACGACACCCACGGGAGGAGGTGGTGGCATTCTGAGCCGGCACCACACGGCACTTTTATAGCAGATCTTTTATAGCAGGTGCATTTACAGTCGGAATTGTATTGGCACTGTAGCTAGTAAAATGACTGGGCATAAGAGACTAAATAACTATGACAATTGATTATACGAGTATGTCTTGAAGTGACGAGCACAGTGGTGATGCCAAGCAGGACTAATTCTGGGTAGCATTACAATTGTTATGGGCCGGGTGCGTAGATTGGGGAATCTGCGTGCCTACACCAAGCGACCCAAGAGAAGACAGTAGCACGCATGTGGTCACGCGCTGCCGTGGAACGCTTTGGGGGATCCTTTACAATCCCCCCGAGGGGGTGACCGCTCTACAGTCACCCTCTCAGAGATGTGCCTATGGGCGTGGCACCAGTGGGCGGCTCTAGTGTGATCAAACGAGGAGCTGGAGCCTCCCTTAAGTGCCGAAGATGACCGCTCCAGTGGTTTTAGCCGGTAGGAGTCCGGCATACCCCTTCGCCCTTCCCCGGGGTTAAGGAAGTTCATGAAGAATTTCCACTGGGCACCAATAAAAAAAAGGTATGACGCTTACCACAAGGCGAATGACTCGCTTGTCTCATCACCAAATTGTACAAAACTTTTTAACAAAATCAATACCGACTTCAAAACCCTACACGATATGAAAATATTAAAACCACGAAAAGAAAACAAAATTTAATTTTGAAGTCGGGCAGGGCCAGTTATGAAATATAACTTCTCTTTGGTCTGCATGAACCATGGTTGGGGCATACCTGGCCCTGCCCGACTTCATACATAAAGTTTTTTTTCTTTTCGTGGTTTTAATATTTTTATATTTTTGAAGTCGGTATTTTTTTGTTTGGTATAAATATTTATTTATTTCTTTTAGTGTAAATAAATTTAAGAACTTTTTCAAATTTGGTATCATTATTTAACACTTAAACAATAAGAATGACTCAAATCGGTTCTCTGATCTTGGAAGAATCGAAACTATTAAGCCATCATCTAGATAAGCGCAGTAAAGTTAAACCTGTTTCTTGAAGTTGGTTAAAAAGTACTCACTCAAATGTAATGAAATTTATATGGGACCAAGTCGAAAGTATTTTGCACCTATTAAACTAAGAATTGTTGAAATCGGTCTACACATCTCGGAGTAATCGGTGTACATACATAAAAACAAAATACGCATCGAATTGAGAACCTCCTCCATTTTGAAGTCGGTTAATAAAAAACTCCTCATAAAAGACACAGATCTGGAAACTACTATAAAGAAGAACTACAAATATTGGAAAACGCTAGAAAGAAGATAAAACTAAAACAGAAAGGGAAAACGAAGCAGAGTTCAACACTATGGAACGTTCACTCTTGTTATGGTTTCAACATTCAACCCACTTTCACGATCCGTTTTCGCGGACACCGAACATTTTAATACATACCTATTTAAAAATCTGTTTCACCTTAAATCGTTATTGACGTCAATTGCGTGTTGTGCGATTAATTGCACTTATGGTTACATAAAGTAAGTTCCGATTCCTATATCGATTTATTTGTATCGAGAAATTGGTTCCGTTATCGTCGTTTTTAAGTTGCAACTTACAGTAATAATTTATTTTGACAATGAATACGGAAAATCTTGAGTTGAGCAACCAACAAAATGCAGTATGGAACAAAATACAACTAATATTTATAACTTCTATTTGAACAATAGTGTTCCAATAAAGAACGATTTACAAAGGCAAGTGTTGTGTTTGCCCTGCTATTATGTGATTATGTATGCTTACATAGTAATTTCTATAGTTATCTAAATTGTGACAATTTAGCGCGGGAATCAAAACGTAATGTATATTATTATACAATGTTTTTGTAGCAGACAGGTGTAACAAGCGATAAATACGTAATAATATCCACGAAATAAAAAATAAACAATTTTTAGAAGCAGTTTTTACTAGTGGTAAAGACATGATTATGTTTGTTTATAATACAGGTTTAAACGAACTTGCCTTAATGTAACGGTAGCTACATTTTATCGGTGAGTAACTTCAACTGGATATTACAAAATTGTGTTAATGCAACCAATTGTAAACGGTTATTGGGTTTTGAAATTAATGTGTATAGGTGATATTTATTCCTAAAATGTTAGCCAATTTCAAAGTGTTTTTATTGATATTGTTAATTTGCTTGTTGCGTATTTTATTATTGTTTTTTATTGCATTTTGCCGGTGTCTCTGTTTAGTCTTCTACTCAGTCTTATACCCGCTCTTGGGTATTTCGAAGCAACTTTTCTATTATCTTTCGCTTGTGCTGATCCAACCCCATTGGGATGATTCGATTGGTACTGGCTGACACATTTGTTTTCAGTTCATGCTGTGTTTGGTCTGTCCATCTGTCCCTTCATAAAGGTAAACAAGCAAACGTAAATATCCCAAAACAAACAGATTTCTATGCACAGAATCTGACATCACATCCCGTGAGCTCTGTTTACCTTGACCAAACAAGACAAAAGAAGAAAGCAAAACATAATACCCATGCATAATTCAACTTATGTGGATTAGAAAATAATGAAACCTTAACTTTTACTGCTTGCGTTGTAAAATGATAAGATTTTTTAATGGTTTCTGTATACATACATTCATAGTAAAGTTTACTGGTCTTACTGCAAGAGTCCGGCTAGGTAGGCACCACTCATCGCAACACCGCACCGGGTCCGGACGGCATTCCGGGCCGTGCGTGGGTGTATGCGCTACAGTCTCTTGGGGACCGCTTGTCGAGAGGGTAGTGGGTGCTCTACACCGGCTGCTGCCCAATCTCGGGGGACCATGTGAGGAAGTTCGCCGTCTCTACGGAGGAGTCGTGCGGTCCGTGGTCCTATACGGGGCGCCTGTATGGTCAGCTCGACTATCAGGCGCCCAGCGCTGCAGAACCAAAATTCATGGTCTGCAGCGCAGAGTGGCTATCCGGATCGCACGAGGATACCGAACGGTGTCCTACGAGGCGGCAACTCTCCTGGCGCGTTTTCCGCCTTTTGACATCCTGGCGGAGATGGATGCGTGGGTCTACGATCAGACACGCTCCCTCCGCCAGAGCGGCGAAGGCGCGCCTCCAGGGGCGTTGGACAAGCTGCGGCGGCTAGCTCGGCGGCGCGCACTTGTAAAGTGGCGTCATCGCCTGCGGATGCAGTTTGCAACCAAGCGCGTCGTCGAGGCCGTCCTGCCGCTCTTTGGAGCCTGGCTCAAAAGGAGCGAGCGCGTCACCTACCGCCTGACGCAGGTGCTCACCGGGCACGGTTGTTTCGGCGCGTACCTGCACAGGATAGGACGCGAGGCCACGGCACAATGCCACCATTGTGATAGCGACGAGGACACCGCACAGCACACGCTCGAGGCGTGCCCTGCGTGGGCCGCTGAGCGGCGGATCCTGGTCGATCGGATCGGGCAAGATCTCTCTCTGCCAGCAGTAGTGTCGGCTATGTTGGCAGAGCACGAAAATTGGAATGCAGTGGTCTCCTTCTGTGAGAGCGTCATGCTCCAGAAGGAGACCGCAGAGCGGGATCGGGAGAGGGCCGATCCCGCTCGAAGAAGAAGGAGACGGCGCCGGGGTAACAACCGCCCTGGCGCCTAATTCCGATACGCCTGAAAACCCCTGCCGTTGCTATAAGGTGGGGGACCTCTGGGTTCGCGGGTGCGTAGATTGGGGAATCTGCGTGCCCACACCAAGCGACCCAAGAGAAGACGGTAGCACGCATGTGGTCACGCGCTGCCGCACTGGGGGATCCTTTACAATCCCCCTGGGGGGGTGACCGCTTTACAGTCACCCTCTCCGAGATGTGCCAATAGGCGTGGCACCAGTGGGTGGCTCTAGTGTGATCATACGAGGACCTGGAGCCTCCCTTAGGTGCCGAAGATGACCGCTCCAGTGGTTTTAGCCGGTAGGAGTCCGGCATACCCCTTCGTCCTTCCCCGGGGCGAAGGAAGTTCATGATGAATTTCCACTGGGCACCAATAAAAAAAAAAAAAAAAAAGGTATGCACCACTCATACCGACCCACGGGAAGACGGCGGTGTACACGTGGTCAAGTGGTGCCGTGTGCGCAGTACAGCGCACAGCAAGGCTTCGAGGGAATCCTCTACAATCCCCTCGAGATGTCTGGGGGTGGCCTTTTTACAGTCACCTCCCCTCCACTGCAGGGGGGGACCGCTTTACAGTGATCCGCTCTAATATGTCAACGGGTGGGAGTTCCTGGAGCCTCCCTTCGGCACCTAGGATGAGCACTCCGGTAGCTTTAGCCGGTAGGAGTCCGACATGCCCCTTCGCCCTTTCCCGGGGCGAAGGAAGTACATGAGGTATTTCCACCGAATCAATAAAAAAAAACAAGAAAAAAGGCGTCTCACGATGCCTTACTTTTTTAATTCACCACTAAGGTGGCTAAGGTGGCAAACAAGCATACGGCCTGCTTGACAGTAAGCGGTTACTGTACGCTTGCAATACCAGGAGTGCAACTCGCACATTGCTAACCCTGTGAAAATCACATGGTTCGAGGAATTCTAGATTATTCAATGCTGTACTCATCTGGGAAAACCTTGATTTTTATTTATCATCATTTTAATTTCGGCCTAATGAAGTCCACTGTTGGACACAGGCCTCCCCCAAAGATCATCACAACCACCGATATGGATGTGTTTTGAGCTCATTGGGGGGTTTTGCCATAATCGCCACGCTTGGCAGGCGGGTTGGCGATCGCAGTTGAGTTGTTAATGTACTCGAAGGACGCTGCTGCCCATCCTCCGACTAATCCCTTAGTCGAATTTTACGACACCCATGGGAGGAGATGGGGTGGTGGCATTCTGAGCCGGCACCACACGGCAATTTCACGGATTTTTATTTATAACAAAATAATAATTTTTCTGATTAGCTTCTTTATTTAATACGTAATATCGAACTGAGCCACTAACAAAAGCTATTACATTTCGTTTTAAGTATCGTAGTAGTTACATAACAATCGGAATTAGTTATAAAAATATTAATATAAATGAATTACAAAATAGTTCAGCTCGAAGAAGGGAATGACACAGCTCTACCACAAACCGAATGAGAGAGTGCTGTACTATAGATTTAATCTACGAAATTGAAGACACGATTGCAAAATTACCTAAATGTTAAATAACTTACGCAACAGTAGTGCAATTCCCTAAGCTGAAACATCCATACATCCTTGAATATAGAATTGAAATAACGGCGACAACTCAATTTGGCATTAGCTAAGAGTCGTCCTCGTGGCTGACCGTCTGCAAAGTGTCCTTCAGTAGCTTCAATCATGTCTTAGCGAATAGCAAATAGGTTTTTCACCGTAATTTCAATTCTGTATTCATGGTTGTATGGATGTTTGAGATTAGAGAATTGCACTACAGGAGCCCAACGTGAGGCTTCGAACTGACATTTGAGAAGTTGCCATTGCTAAACGTCCTATACTCTATTTCTATATGAAACGTTCTGTGTGGTGCTCGGATTAAGAATATAGCACCACTCCATCTCCTCCTGTGCATGTCAAAAAGACGAAGGGACCTACCAGAGGGATGGGCAGCAGTGTCTCTTTTGTGAAACAGCTGCCATTCTGCGGTCACTAACCCTGGCGAGAAGCGTGGTGAGTACTGGAAATTCCCCACAAAATGACGATACCATTGTGAAAATCTACTGGGCCTACTGTATGATAATAATAACATACTTGCGATCAATAGTCCGCCTGCGAAGCGTGGTGTTTATATATTCCCTATGATTTCGGTTGGTGTTGAGGCTGATACAGTTGCTCGTGCTGCGCTCCGGGTCGCGGGTTCGATTCCCGCCTGGAATAAATATTTGCATGATCTGCAGGTCGTTGTTCCGGATCTTGGTGTATTGTGTGTGGAATTGTTGTGTGTCTATAAACCCACCCACGACTCAAGTGAAACAAAAGAGCGGGGGAAACGTTTTAAAAAAAATGTAAGGTTCACGTTCAGCAGTTGACGGGCTCATGTGTACTCAGAGAGAACAAAAACTAAAGCAAGTTTTTTAGTTCCTTAATTTTGTACGAAGCCATCTGTTGGCATAGTCTGTGGTCTACATTTCTTAAAGAATAGTTCAGTGACACAACAGCGTTTCTAAATAAGTTAACCTTGACAAATCGTGTTATAAACAGTTGAAAATTGTTAAAATTATTCAGGGAGCAATGATCAGACGAAATGTTCGCTAGACAGTAACCATTTTTATTACAATAATTTAATATTTTCTCCATTGCAAAATAAAAATTATGGTGATATTTTTTAAGATAAGGTAGAAATTTTTGCAGCACTACTTCTAGCAACTGGAGTTGAAAGAATTAGGAATCAACATCAGTGGCAACATAATCACTCACCTTCGGTTTACGACAACATCGACATCATAGCAGTTTCGCAGCAAGAACTCAGTACAATGCTCGATGATCTCAATAGAGCTTCCCAATGGGAGGGCCTTAAAATGCCCCAATGTCCCAACATCCGTGGTTCAAGTGGTTGACGATGTCTACCTGGGATATACCATCTAGTAAGGCAGATCGAACTTTGAGAAAGAACTCGGTATTCGAATTCAACTCGGCTGGGTAGTCTTCGGGAAACTTCGAAACGTTCTTTGTCGAAAATACCACAGTGCCTCAAGATTAAAGTGTGAGACCTGTGTGTGTTACCAGCGAAGACATATGGCACGGAAACGTGGTCCCTAACTATGGGCCTCATAAAAATGTTCAAGGTCGCTCAAAGAACTATGGAAAAACCTATACTTGGTATTTCTCTACTCAGCTAAAGTGGAATTGGACGGGATACATAGTTCGTAGCACTGATGGCTGCTGGGCCACTAAGGTTCTCGAGCCGATAACGCAACGGAAAACGCAACGTGGGAGGGATCAACGAAATGGATCTGGTAAAGGTAGCTGTGAGTCGTTGGGGGAAGTCTATGGGGAGAGCCTTTGTTCAGCAATGGACGTTAAGATTGGGTTCACCGATATTTTAGACTTGCAAGTTCACATCGACGCTAGAGCAAGTTCACATCGACGCTAGACTGTATTGCAGGTATGCGCAGCACAGCGCACAGCGAGGCTTCTCCTCATCCTTTACAATACTCCCTGAGAGGTGCCTGGGGGGCGACCTTTTTACAGTTGCCCTCCCTCCGTCAGAGGGGATGACCGCTTTACAGTCGTCCCCTCCGTGATGTGTCCAAAGGCGTGGCACCAATGGGTGGCTCTAGTGAGATCTTATGAGGACCTGGAGCCCCACTTCGGTGCCGAAGATGACCGCTCCAGTGGTTTTAGCCGGTAGGAGTCCAGCATACCCCTCCGCCCTTTCCCGGAGAGGGAAACTACTTCCTACATGACGTATAACCGGAGGATCAATGAAAAAAAATAAGAAACTCTATTGCAGAACTTATATTACCGAGTAGTAAACAACACTTGATCCCATAAACTTAGATTAATAATTAGTGATGTGCATCCAAAATTGCTACAAGGATAATAACGTAACGTAATGGCAGATGCACAACACTAATAAAATTGCTAGTTACATTTTTACTTTATTCTTCGATCTATATTTAGCGATGACATTGCAAGTTCGTTGACTCTACCTGTAGCTCGAATATGGTCCATAGCATAAGTAAAAAATATTTTACTTCACGAATCGTGACTCTACCTGTCATGGTAGTCATTGTGATAATAATCATCCAATTTGTAATGTGTTACAACAACGTTGCTTGGAAATGTATGAAAAGATTCGGGAAGTGTTGTAACCTTGTGTTGTTTGTATTGATGTGTGCTGCGTGTAAGCAGCTACTTATGTGATGTCTAGAATCTCATACAGTATTGTTCTTTGTGAAGATGTGGTAATCCGATAATTTGGACAGCCCTCCAAGACTGAAGTAGTCTTGTATACGACCCGAAAGTCCCAGAATCAGAAGGGCACATGCCAAAGAGCCATCAGGGAGGCAGCGGAGCGTCTGAAATTGACTGTCGAGGAGCTTGCCAATAGAAACTCCACTGAGGAGACTCGGAGGCTGCAGCTCCAAATCGAGTGATTGCGCAAGGAGGTGGGAGCCCTAGCCAAGGACGCGGAGATTATCATACATATCCCATGATAGTAAAAGCTTGTACAAAATAATAGCAACAGTAGAAACCGACTTCAAAAAGGATCATGAGAGGAGAATAATTTGTGTGAAATAGTTTAGGAAAATGTGATTTGGTTTGATTTAAGGAAAAAGTGGCACCAACTTCCTATATGGTTTCACCTAATATATTTAAATCTTTTTGAAGGCTGTTCTTTCTTTTTTTTCTTTCTTTTTGAGTGGCATAAAAAACACAGATAATAAGCGATCGCTCTAATCACGGGAGATTTTCGAAGATCTACATCAGATCGTTACCAAATTTGAATGGGCAATTTCGGGAGAAAACCCTTTCAATCTCATCATATCAGCTACAGGCCATCCACTGCTGAAGAAAGTCCTCCTCCTTAGATTTCCACAACAAGCGGTCACATGCCGCTCTCATCCAACGACTCCCAGTGACCTTTACCAGATCGTCTGTCCAACTCGTTCGAAGTCTGCGATTTCTAGTGCGCGGTCTCCACTCGAGAACCTTTTTGGCCCAACATGATTTTCCCAAATCGGTGCATATATTTGTCGGGGTTATTGCCGCATATACATAAATATATATCTATATATAAAGACGAATGGAGAACCCGCTCGTTATCGAAGTCGGTTCATTTCGGCCGAACAAAGTCCACTGCTGGACACAGGCCTCCCTCAAAGATCACCACATCGACCGATATCGGTGTGTCGGTTAATAATAGCTATTTATGTTTTTCGTGAGCTGTGTTTTGTACATTACCGCATTTGTGACATAGAAGACTTAACGATAATTATTTATCATTTAAATTTTATCATTTTGCCCCAACAATGTCAACGAGATATGTACCTAAATATATAATAATATATAATTAGCAACCATTTCTGTGCCTGGTTTGATTTTGTCTGTCCTGCATTATGTCTAAATAAAGATTTATTTTTATTCAGTAGTTCGTGCAAAAACTTACCAGGCAGCATAACAAAAATGGTTGGTGATTATGGTAATTTTACCGGGATACACAAATACATATGTTGCTGCGCGATACAATGTGTAAAGCAGTATAGCTTCATCGAGGTACACACCTCGAGTGTTCAGTACAGATTGGGTCTACGGTGGCAAAAAAAAAGAGCTTTGTACACTACAAACCGTTTTGGTAATTAGCGGTTATTACAGTGGTTGCCATGTTTATTTTAAATTGATGCCCCATACTAGTAGTTCTTCTTTGTCGTGGGAACAGTTTTTTAACAATAAATAATATCTAATATTTATATATTCCAAAAACTTGTTACTGTACTATGTAACATACAAAAATTACGGGCAGTATAAAAATGTTATTATGTTTCAAAAAAATATTACTGTATTATGTTATAAATAATAATTTGGCAGTATTTTTTTAAACAAATGAATATATCATCTGTAGCCAAACTAGGCAATGCCTATATTCCTATATATATTATTAGTTATCAGCGCCAATCCCCTCGAATTATTTTACAGTAATAATAGCCAACAATATTCAGTCGATGGGTTGTAGTTACTATATTTTACAAAGAAAAGTAAATTTGTTTTTCAAATTATTTTTATAGACATACATAAATGCCACATGCGTAAACACCCGGCACAACTATCTGTAGGTCATATCAATTTTGTTCCGTACGGGAATCGAACTCGCGACACAGCTCAAAAAGCCAAGCGATTATCCACTGCGTTAAACGTCATGATATCGGCCATACAACGTCCGTACTGAACACAGGCCTCCCCCATAGATTTCCACTACTGTGTCATCGTATTGGGGGGAATTAAGTAGTACTTATCACGTTTGGCAGGCGGGTTGGTGAGCGCAGAATGGCTACTGTTCAACAGAAAGGACTCTGCTGCCCATGCCTCTGGTTTAGAGTCTCTTAGTAGCTTTTTACGACCTCCACGGGAGGAGATGGAGTGGTGCTATATTCTTAATCTGGACACCACATGGATTCGTGGTTAAACGTGCTGCCACTAAATTGTAGCAAGTCTTGGACGAATGACTGGAAAAGCGTGAAACGAACTAAAAGAGCCATACAGTACATATCCAGTAACAACTATCTGTAGATCATACAAATATTTGTTGCGTGCGGGATCGAACCCTTCACGGAAAGCTAATAAAATGAGGTCCGTTACTCGAATACAGATTATAACGCCGATCTATTCTCGACTGCAACTCGGAGTAAAGTGGACGGCAGGGTTGATGCAGTGGCTGATACAGTCGACTGCTGCGCTCCGGGTCACGGGTTCGATTCTCGCACGGAACAAATATTTGTATGATCTGCAGGTAGTTGTTCCGGGTCTGGGTGTATTGTATGTGGAATTTATGGCTGTAAACGCACCTATGATACAGGATAAATCCTAGTGTGGGGCAAAGTTTTAAAAAAAAAGAAGAAGGAAAGGAGTGAATACACTAGAATTTCGACTCACTACTAAGGACTAAAATGGCTGTTTACATGGCATGTTGGCAACCACAGATATATTTCGGTTAAAGTGTAAAAACTTGTCAACCGAGCTGCCTTTCGCGTAATAGTCTATTTATTTCAATCTTATACTTATTAAACCTTCGATGCAAACCTGTTCATCCCAAGGTTGTCGGCAGAAATCTCCGACTGCGATTTGAACAACTTTTGTGCATGCCTTTTCGTATATTGGATCGTCTTTTTGTTATTTGTGGTGTACAATTAAGATAAGTATACTGTATTTTACCAACAATATGACAACGAGGCTAAATTCTCAATCCACTTGTAACTGAAGGTTCTTCCTTAGCTGAATCTTACATATTTTCATTGACAATCATTATTTAGTTTGGCAATAAAACATTTGTTTATTTAAGTTAAGTACTATTTCTTCTGTATCGCGTACAGTTTACTGACATAAATCTCAGTCCCGAACTAACTATCTGTGAATCACACAAATATTTGCTCAGTGCGGAGATCAAACCCGCGACACGTAGCGCTGAAAGGACATCGTTATGCCACTGCGCCAACTTCGTCAAATAATTGGTATAAAAATATTATTATCATTCTGCTATCGTGAAATCACAGTGGCAAATCCCTCGATGATATTGTAAATTCTATGGGGGGGCCTTTGTTCAGCAGTGGATGTCCTTTGGCTGATAAGATGATGATAATCACACAAAATAATCTCGTTGTTTTGCATGCGTACCACAAATCACGGCTAATTCTTAGCGGTCAGTCCATGGATGGGTGACCGCATAGTGGTATTTGAACTGACTGTCACCGTGCTTCGGAGGGCACGTAAAATTGTCAGTCCCAGTTGTTGTTATGATGGCAGTCATTACGCCAAGTTGGAGGCTTTTGGGCGGCTTGAACAATTCTGACACAAGGCACCACTAACCACACGAATTTAATCAAAACTGGTTTTAGCCGTGTCACAGAATTTTAGTAACTATAGACTCCCATAGCTACTTGCAATCACTGATCGGTAGACAATCAGTGAGGTTAAGCAACGCTTGGTGCGGCCAGTCTGTGGATGGGTGACCGCATAGTGATATTTGAAATGAGTGTCACCGTGCTTCAGAGGGCACGTGAAATTTTCGGTCCCGGTAGTTGTTATGATGGCAGTCATAACGCCAAGTTAGATCCCATTGGGCGGCGTGAACAACTACCATACAGAAAAAAAAGAATCAAGTAATTAGAGACACATTTTCTATCAGAGACTATAGTTTCGTTAATAGTCGGCATAAAGTAAGTAGGTATTACTTTATGCCAACTATCAAGGAAACTCCATTCTCAGTACACTTAGTACCTACTTACAAGACAATTCATAAAATATTTTGATAACTATTAATATCATAACAAAATTATTTATACCGCAAACAAAATGTGAACAAAGCAATTGGTAGATGTAGACATTTTAATTTTATTTTGCAGCATATTTTACCGCAAAATCTCACTTGATTTTGCGGTAAAATAATAACAAAACAAACGTTTCCCGGTTTCGCGAACTGAGGATTTTCTAAAACCACATCCCATATTATTTTCTCGCAGTCGAAACGCACTGCATTTATAAAAGTTACCACACATATGTACCCGGATAAATAATTTATTACATCATATTTTTGAAATTATACACTTTTTAGTATAACAGTGAATCTTAGTTAAAATTCTACATGGAACTTCCTTCGCCCCGGGGAAGGGCTAAGGGGTATGCCGAACTCCTACCGGCTAAAACTACTGGAGCGGTCATCTTCGGCACCGAAGGGGGGCTCCAGGTCCTCATAAGATCACACTAGAGCCCCCCCACATTGGTGCCACGTCTTAAGGCACATCACGGAGGGGATGACTGTAAAGCGGTCAATCCCTCTAGCGGAGAGAAGGCGGCTGTAAAAAGGTCACCCCCCCAGGCACTTCTCGGGGAGGATTGTAAAGGATCCCCCCAAGCCTCGCTTTAAGCTGTACTGCGCACACGGCGGCACGTGACCACGTGCGCGCCACCGTCTTCCCGGGGGTCACTCGGTGTGAGCATGCAGACTTCCCAATCTGCACACCCGCGACCCCCGAGGCCCCCCACCATGTAGTGACGGCAGGGGGCTACATGGAGGACTCCTACCGGCTAAAACCACTGGGGCGGTCATCTTCGGCACCTAAGGGGCCTCCAGGTCCTCGTATGATCACACTAGAACCGAGTTATATCCATTGCTACACTGATAAAATCGTACTGTTCAATCCTGGTCTCTTTAAGGGATACGTCGTGCACTTGACACGCGTCGTCTCTACTATCCTTATTCGGTACTAATCGCCTTATCCTCATCATCTTCACATCAGCCCGTAAACCTGCTGATAAGGGCCTCCCAATGATTATTACAATGAGCGGTCATAAGAGGATATTGCCATAATCACACCACACTTGGCAAGCGGATTGGTGATCGTGGTATGTTGTTTTTAGGACAAGAGAGGACGCTGCTGCCCATCCTCTTGACATTAATCCTGAGTCGTCTTTTGCGACACTTATTGGTGGAATGGGGGTCTACTCTTTGCCGGGAACCACACTTTGCCGTGTGGTGCCGGTTAAGAATACCACCACCCCATCTCATCTCGTAAGTGTCGTAAAATGCGACTATGGGATTCGTCGGAGGATAGGCAGCAGGGTCCTTCGAGTACATTTATAACCTAACTACGATCGCCAACCCATCTGCCAAGCGTGGCGATTATGGCAAAATGATTGATGAATGAATGATTCTGCCCAGCAGTGGACGTTTTTCGGTTGAAATGATGAACCGTAACGAACGTCTTATTGTAATCCCAGATATTGAAAATACAAAAAAAAAAAATGTTTGGATGTCGTGCCTCAACACGTCGCGTCGTTGCGCTTAAATCATTTTTACTTTTCTTGTTTTAGTTTAGTTGTGTTAAGGACGAATAAATATATTATATATACCCTATGTCACTGCCACAAGTGGTTTTATTCTCTTTGCCCGAAACTTAATAATTAAATAACAATTCATGCTTGCGTAGCCGCGAGCATTGCTAGTTTGAGATTAAACTATTACTAATAAAAATACTAAACAATAATAATATAAACCTTAAAAGTAAAGTCGTAAATAATACTAATCATGCCTGAAAAAGTTATACAGAATATATGTCATCAATCAGAAACAAAATAGCCACACCATGGGTTTAGATACCTACATAACATTGAAATTTTGTGGTAAACCTTATGTTTTTTAACACAATAACACATTTGTTGCCTTAAATAAAGTAGGAACTTGGTTTATTGTTATTTTGGTTAAATTCCTCAGATAGTAACTGATGTGGAATGTGTGTAATCTTGAGGCCAAAGGACTACCTGTTTACGTGGGAATTCTAATGTCCACCGAGACCGAAGATGTTTATTATTAGACTTGGAAGTATTTCTTTGCTCTGACGTAGATAATAGAGTTATTGTTTTATAATTATAATATTAACCTGATTATAACCATTCTTATTTATTTTACAACTGAACAATTTAAACAACTATATTTTGACTTCAGAGGGCTTGATCTGCAAGCATTTTTTTTTAATCGACTGCAATTTTCTTAATACAAATTAAAATTAAATTCCAAAAGTATTTCACCAAATAACTGCTCATAGTTCAATGCGTTCCAAATTTTAGTTTACAACTTATGTTAGCCAATAGCTAACTTCAAATATAATTCTGGACACGAATAAAACTTTAGAAGAAAATATATTGCTAGCACTTAAAACGGTAGGTGTTGAAAAATCCGATGCCACCCAAATGGCTCTTCGTCAGAACAAAGATCTTTTTCCAACTAAACAAAAACAATCATTAATAAGAAACAAAAAGTATCTTAACTTACCTTTTCCGCTAATGACACTCCATTTTCTCCTAACGCCACAAATTCCTCTCACAATTTACCATCAGTCACAAAAGAAAAACGTTTAAACAAATCCCTTATCAACAGTACCGGCCGAGAAAACGATAACAAAACTACGAACTTGCACGTTAACGTTACAACGTTTACGGAAATACCGTAGAGTTTTTCGCGTAACCCAGCGGACGCGTACTTAGCGGTTATGGTACAGCGGTGAACGGTGAATGCGGCCGTGTTGGTCTCATGTTAGAACGCAAATGACCGTTGGCAGCGAAGCAGTACAATCGCCATGACGTCAGTACAAATGAAATTAAAAATGGAAGAAAAAATATCCGAAGAAGCTCCAGTGGAATGAATCTATAGAGTGTTATTGGTAACATGTACAACTTCGAGAGAAAGTTCACAGACTTACTTAGTCATTCGCGTCAATTCGAAAGTGCAAGTGACATTCGGTTTTACGGAATGAGCATAATAAATGGTACTCGTAAACAAGCAAAGAAAACGCAGTGATCTTTCATGACAGCAAAACGTACAGACTGCGGTCTTAGTGGGCGACTTCCGAATTTTTGCGTAACTCGCTCCCACATTTCTTTTGTTATATTTCATAATACATTCTTGCATAAATGTTTAGCTTCAACGTTATAGTTATACCGTTTGCTCCCATTTTGTCACTGTTTACGTGATTTCCATATTACGTAAGTATATAGTACAGAACAGAAGCGCCTATTACTACAATTAGTGTAGTGGTTATGGGTACAATTTAAAGATACTAAAAATGGCACATTTGAGTTATGGCAATGTATTCTTGTTTTTACCATGTTAACAGAACTGTGACGGTTTTAGCTCCGATAAGTGTTGGGTTTTCTCCGCTTCAGAGCACATTTCGCATTATGGTTAATTGCATATTGCGATTAGATGTCTGTTTCTTAAACTTTTTAATTCGCTTAATGTAAGTATTATCTTTGCCGTGTGTATCACTCCATCTCCTCCCGTGGGTGTCGTAAAAGTCGACTACGGGATTAGCCGGAAGATGGGCAGCAGCGCCCTTCGAGTACATAAACAACTCAATTGCGATTGCCAAACCGTCTGCCGAGCGTGGCGATTATGGCAAAACCCCCAATGATCCCACAACACACCCATATCGGTCGTTGTGATGATCTTTGCGGGAGGCCTGTGTCCAGCAGTGGATTTCATTCGGCCGAAATGATGAAGTTATTATCTATATCTTTAGCTCTGTATTTTTTACTTATTATCGAATCCGTGGCGTATTTGCCCGAAGGTTTACGAACTCTTCTTAGGTAATAAAGTACGACTTCATGCGCGTTCAAGGAATGTTAATACATCACTATAATACGTGCAAGGATAAAGGCATTACATTACACTTGTAATTTAATTAATACAGGTTTTTCAATATTTGGATATACTCACAATTCATAACGCGATTTTTTTTTATTGTCATCATGGATGCTGGCAATAGTAGTAGAGAACGAACTGTAAAAATATGTCTTTTAAAACGGCATGTAAGTACTGTCTTAGTTAATTTAAGACACCAATGGCTTTAACGGTGAAGGAAAACATTGCAAGGAAACTAATGGATCCGACAGTCCGAACAACACAGCCAACACGCAGTAGGTAAGCAAACGCGATGCGATGCTTTGTCTGAGAAGAGCCCTTTGCTCTTTAGTGTAACCAGTGCCTAACAGGCAAAACTCAAACTTATATTATTCGTTCGTACGACAGTAAAAATGACGACGTTAGGGTAATAGGTAAGAGTCACCGTGTCTTGAAAACGGACCTTTGAAAGAGAATTTGCTATTAATATTAACCTCAAATACTAAAATACAATACACAGTATTTTGTTTTTGTTTTTCATCACGCTGGAAATGCTCATGCATCGTTTAACGCATCTAACGTCTGACGCGACGGCATGGTTGGCGCAGTGGATAAGCAATTGATTTTCTGCACTACGTGTAGCGGGTTCGATCTCCGCACAGAACGTATATTTGTATGATCTATAGATAGTTGTTTCGGGTCCAGACCACGAACTCAGGTGTTTGTGCTGTGTGTGTGTGATGTAATATTTATGTCAGTAAATTGTATCCACGGCACAGGAAGTGTGGGACGGTTAAAAGAAAAAGAAAGAAAAAATACAGCCCGTCAGAGAGGGGCAAAGGGTATCGGACTATTACAAGCAAAAACCTCCTGAGTGGTCATCTTTAGCACCGAATCTGGGATCCCGAGAATATAAGTTTCATTCGACCCCTTTTATAATTAATACTAAAAAAGGTACCGAAAGTTTAGATATTCACATATTAGTTTTATGTCATTAAATAAGATTGAATGGCAGTTAAGGACTGACCAGTCCATATGATGGTAGCCGTTCACGAGTTTGACGCATGCACTGGCGTCGCTCAACCACATTGCATGGAGCTTAACGACCCGAGTAGTTCAAATATTTGCATAAATCACACCATTTCTATTTACCGGCCTTCGTATGGATAATATAGTAGATAAGACTGCGTTATTAATTCCGGTATCATGTTTACGATAGCGGAACTTGTGTTAATAAAAACGAAATCCCAATATTTTATAATTAAAAGAAATACTTAACGAGCGCATTAAAAAGTGAAACACTTATTTACGACTGGATAAAACAAAAATATAATAAATATACATGAGTGTTTTTTTATGTAGTTTTTATCTTTATACCGAAGTTAATACGTATTAATATGGTGTGTAGGGTGAAATGAGGAAGTAGACTGACACTTTCCCGCAACGTTATACCTTTTATTTTGTTTTAATTTTTTGATTGGTGCCCATTGGAAATACTTCATGAACTTCCTTCGCCCCAGCGAAGGGCGAATGGGTATACGATGCGATATTTTTTATTTATTTATTGGGCACCAGTAAAAGCAAATCCAATCAACAGTAGTAACATTTTAAGCGACAAGTTATGAGCATTTACCAATTTTGTTAAACTAGCCCTGGCTGAATACGTCTTGGTCTTACTAGTAACTCATTCCACAAAAAAGTAGAGCGAATAGTAAAAAAAAAATTCAAAAATAATGGTAGAATGCATTTGCACTTTCAGCTTCAAATATTCTGATGGCCTCAGTAATCGCATGATTAGTATCACTAAGTAACTCGAAACGATTTGTAGTATATACAAGACGGTAAGCCGTGTGGCTACAGCAGCACCAACCCATCTCATCCCGTGGGTGTCCTTAATGGTGACTATGAGATTATCCGGAGGATTGGGTAGCAGCGTCGTTCGATTACATTAACAACTCAACTGCGATCGCCAACCCACCTGCCAAGCGTGGCGATTATGGCAAAACCCCCCTGAGTACACAACACACCCAGACCGGTCCTGGTCCTCTCTTTGGGGGAAGCCTGTGCCCAGAAGTGGACTTTATTCGGTAAAATGATGATGATAACACGATACCTTTTGGACATAAACTTGTCCCGGAGTACCTCCCTCCGAGTTTCCTTCCCGGTTAGCTCACTAGGAGGCTCTATCCACGGCAGCAAGTAATGGAGTTCAGTTATTGTGATTCAATGAAACGTAGCATATATATTGTTATAATGGTATATTGATATTCACAACTTCATGCTGATGATTATATAAATTTTAAAATATAGCTTACTACCACAATTTAAGCTAATTAAAAATGAGTAATTGTAATATTGCAGGAGACTATTTGTCAGAGCGACAGCTATATGTCGAACCACTAGCGTTCAGAATCGAATGTGTAATGATAATGATCAAAATATGAACGATTCGACACCACAATACTAAATTCGAATTTTGATTTGAATAAAGAATGAATCATGAAGTTGACAGTGATGGAGATAAAAGGTATGAAGTCATGAAAGAGGTTGATTGAAATGAAGATGAAGGATGACTTCGTCACAAACTACTGTTAGGATTACAGTTGTTGAAACAAAGTGGTTTCTAATTAATGCCCGCATAGAGTTGTATTTTAATAGATCCGTTATCAATACATATGCAGGTACACAGTTTTAAAAGTGATCAATTTGTATTGGTAACATTATTTCAATTGCCGTGTGGTGCCGGCTCAGAATGCCACCACCCCATCTCCCCCCATGGGTGTCGTAAAAGTCGACTAAGGGATTAGTCGGAGGATGGGCAGCAGCGTCCTTCGAGTACATTAACAACTCAACTGCGATCGCCAACCCGCCTGCCAAGCGTGGCGATTATGGCAAAACCCCCCAATGAGCTCAAAACACATCCATATCGGTGGTTGTGATGATCTTTGGGGAGGCCTGTGTCCAACAGTGGACTTCATTAGGCCGAAATGATGATGATGATTTCAATTGAGTTTGAGAGAGTTGTAACTTTTATCGTATGTACGCCTGAGATTTTCTTTTAGAGGGACCTTTGGTATCTCTCTCAAGGTCGTTTCATCTGCCTAACCGAACAAAATGCTGAGGTGGAATGGCCTCCAGCCGAGCATAAAATACTACATCACAGCAACAATAGTAGCATAGAGCATTGCTGGTAAGTTAGATCTGGTTTAGATTATTTATTCATGTTCGGGACGGACTGGCTTGAACTGGGGTCGGGGAGACATCGAGCAGGTAGTCGTCATGTACCTCGCTGTCGAGGAGTAGCAGGAACTCCGGGGGGTTTTAGCCGGTAAGAGTCCGTCGCATCTCTCCGCATTTCCCAGGGCCGAGGAAGTCCATGAGAATTACCCCACGACAAAAAAAAACCCACACACTGTACGGTGCACTTGACTCTGCACAACTTTCTGTAGGCCATACAAATATTCGTCAGTTCATGGCCTTGGGGGTCACAGGCGCGCAGATTGGGGAGTCTGCGTGCTCATAACGAGCGACCCCCGGCAAGACGGTGGCGCGCGTGTGGTTGCGTCCCACCGTGTGCGCAGCGCAGTGCACAGCGAGACTTGGGGGGATTCTTTACAATCCTCCCCGAGAAGTGCCTGGGATGCGACCTTTTTATAGCCGCCTGCCCTCCGCTAGAGGGGGTGACCGCTTTACAGTCATCCCCTCCGTAATGTGCCTAAAGGCGTGGCACCAACGGGTGGCACTAGTGTGATCTTACGAGGACCTGGTGCTGAAGATGACCGCTCCAGTGGTTTTAGCCGGCATACCCCTTCGCCCTTACCCGAGGCGAAGGAAGTTCCACCTAGAATTTCCACTGGAAACCAATAAAAAAAGACCATACAAATATTAGCTCAGGGCTGGAATCGAACCCACGACCCAAAGCACAAAAAGCCACTGCCAACCGTACCTAATGTATGAATACACCATTATTTTCAGTATTTATTGTCGCTACTATTATATAATTCAGCTGAACTTTTATTACGGTCATTAGCTCATAGCCAGTTCTACTCGCTGATCGGTAAACAATAGATGGGGTTAAGCAATGCTTGGCGCGGTCAGTCTATAGATGGGTGACCGCATTGTGATATTTAAACTGAGTGTCTCCATGCTTCGGAGGGCACATAAAAACGGCCTCGATTGTTGTCATCATTAGACCGTAGTCGTTAAGCTAAGTCGGAGGCTTTTGGGCGGCTTGAACAATTCTGGTAAAAGGTTGACCACAAATCACATGATAGAAGAAGAAGCGTGAAGAATAAATAACGTTAGTATCTTAAACTGGGCTTGAAGAAGCGCAAATATCGCTATTTAACGCTATTCTAAAGAAAAGTAAGACAGCGCTTGCCTCGGCAACAACAGGTCATCATCATCATATCAGCCACAGGACGTCCACTGCTGAACAAAGGCCTCCCCTTAGATTTCCACAACGAGCGGTCACATGCCGCTCTCATCCAACGACTCCCAGCGACCTTCACCAGATCGTCTGTCCACCTCGTTGGAGGTCGTCCCACGCTGCGTTTTTCGGTGCGCGGTCTCCATTCGAGAACCTTTGTGCCCCAACGGCCATCAGTTCTACGAGCAATGTGCCCTGCCCATTGCCACTTCAGTTTACTAATCCTTTCAGCTATGTCGACAACTTTAGTTCTTCTACGGATCTCCTCATTTCTGATTCGATCTCGTAGAGAAATACCAAGCATAGCTCTCTCCATAGCTCGCTGAGTGACCTTGAGCTTTCTTATGAGGCCCATTGTGAGTGACCACGTCTCTGTTCCATATGTCATCACTGGTAACACACACTGGTTAAAGACTTGCGTCTTGAGGCATTGCGGTATTGTAACAACAGGTAAAAGTAAACATTGATCTAAATTTGGTTTTTGCTGGATTGAGCTGATTTGTAATAGAAATCTTCGATCTTAGATCGCTTGTTCTTTTATTGGCCTTCATTATCGAGACTATAAACGAAACATGGTGATTTAAATGCATAGAATAAAAGATTGTCTTTGTATTCTTGTCGCCTTCTATCGAAACTCTTCGAAGAATAGTCTCAGTTCAGTGTAGTGTCCGGATTAAGAATATTGCACCACTCCATTTTCTCCCGTGGATGTCGTAAAGGGCGACGGAGGGAACTGTGGAACAGTAACCATACTGCGTCCACCAACTCAAGCCAAGCGTGGTGAGTAATGGCAAAATCCCCCCAATGACGACGCAAATAAACAACCAGCTGCCAGTGTTCCAGTCGTTGTGGAAATCTATGGCAGAGGCCTTTGTTTAGCAGTGGACGTCTTTCGGCTGATATGATGATATTTGTTAACTTGTGATTAATAACGATATGATTGCCTATGAATGGATGAATTGCCACGGTTTACATAAACATATGCCGTGTGGTGCCGGCTCAGAATTCCACCACCCCATCTCCTCCCGTGGGTGTCGTAAAATTCGACTAAGGTATCAGCCGGAGGATGGGCAGCAGCGTCCTTCGAGTACATTAACAACTTAACTGCGATCGCCAACCCGTCTGCGAAGCGTGGCGATTATAGCAAAACCCCCCAATGAGCCCATAACACACCTATATCGGTAATTTTGGTGATATTTGGGGGAGGCCTGTTTCCAGCAGTGGACTTCATTCGGCCGAAATGACATAAACATAACCTTTATGGTGAAATATTGTAAGCTGTGTAACTATGCTGAGAACATTTCCGGTCGCGTTATTGTTCTCATTATACTCTGAGACAGGTAATCAGTATTAACAGCAAGACTATCATTCTCAAAGCAATAAAAAAATCCGCATTGTTTTATTCTAAACTTTTCCCATCGAGTTGCAATTATATTCGACAAATTGTAACTAATCGTTCGTAACGAAACTACTGGCACAAAATAAAGAATAAAAGAAGGTTCGTTTTATGAAATGCTTGAAAATATATTGCTTTTATATGGATGTGTTTCTTTTGCGGCGAGTCGGTTTTGTTTGTGAACTGCGTGTTTGGCGACTGTAAACATTCCCTAAATGTTCACGGCTTAATATGGGCCTTCTCACAAATCGCTCCCGGTGTCCATCTTTTGGCTTAACACCTTGATCGCCTTTTTAGGCATCCGTGCCAACCAAAACTTTGGCCTTGGCATCATGGTTGTATATACATTTATAGAGGCTCGAGTAAAATGATTATTTTTAGCAGTGCTATTCACTGGCTTTAGTATTTGACAACGCGTATCGGCCACTGTCAAACATGCTTGTTACCTAAAGTTCAGCTCGCGTAATGTGGGTGTGGGTCGATTATTATCGCACAGTGAATGGAATAAAAGTGGATCTTCCGGACCAATCTGTTATGTGTAACTAGTGCGGGCACGCGATTATGTATGCAAAACTCGAATACTAATCGAGATAAAATCGATATCAATCGATAGAACAAGAGCAATCGATGTTACATAGTAATTAATTTCACTGTTCCAATCGTGTTGCGATGATGTTTAAGAGATGCGGTTTTATGTAATGTTGACACACATATGTTGTATGGATAATCGGGATACACTCTATAAAGCTCACGAAACATGCGTTCTATAATATTATTATAATACCATCCTATAAATGCCCACTATAGGGCAAAGGCTTTTCAGTCAGGCCGGTCAGAGACAGGCCCGAGACAGGGGCGCGCCATGTTTCGTGCGCGCCTTTCTAGAGGATGATGCGACTGGCTTACCCGCTTAGGGGGCCAGGACCCGATGGTGCTGTCGTGAATGCGGTGAAAAGGTAAATGAGACACCGTGGTGATTTTACTCTTACGAGTGCAGCACTTCACCTTTCCCAGAGCCTAGGACGTCCGTGACAATTTCCCCATGTGAAAATAAAACAAACTACGCTTGCTTAGTGTCTTTTTGCGATTTCATGGGTACAATTCCTTAATCTCAAACATCCATACATCCTTGAATGCATAATTGAAATAACGGTGACAACCCAATTTGGCATTCCCTAAGACTCGTCCCCACGACCTAGAATAGTCATAATCATGTTTTAGAGTAAACCAAATTTTTTTACCGTCATTTTAATTCTGTATTGAAGGATGTGTGGAGGTTTGACCTTAAGAAATTGCACCCCAGATCATTACACATCCAGGTCCATGTCTGACATTAACTAAGACAGAACATTATGCCATTAAAATTATATTAATATTTATTACGTTTTATTTATCTATTCCAAGTTTTCTCATCTAAGTTTTCGATCAGATGCAATCCTACTGAGAGTGTTTTTCTTATCTTCCAGGAACAACAGTGTTTATTGTCTCTATTGAGCTAATTAGTTGCGAGTACAAAATAATGCATAAACCGGTTTACGATAAGAAATCGTAAGTAATACGTAATCGTAAATGTATTGGTCACTGCGCGCCGCCGCCTCTCAGCCGGCCGTTCTTTTGCTATCGGGATTATGAAAGACTCAACCAATAATGAGTTGTCGATTACGTATAAATGTAATGAGTCGCAAAAGGAAGTTTCGGAGGATATAAGGGTGAGATTCAGAAACGAGTCTAAGCGTGAACTTACGCTTCCATCTGTCAAAATTATGAGCGTAAGTAGTGCGTTTTGACAGATGGAAGCGTAAGTTCACGCCTATACTCGTTTCTGAATCTCACCCTAATACTCTCAGATATGGAGGAATCTACAGAACTTGAGAAGGAAAGTACGTATATGCACTGTAATGTTACTTGAAGGAGAAGAGTTCGGGAGGACGATTCATCTGGGAGTTGGACTACTGTTACTAGACGTGAGAAGATCACTAAAAGTGACAAGTCACAGGAGGAGATAAGTTGTCATACTTCAGAGGACAAAAAAAGTTCAAGGGAAACATAACAATTAATTTACTAGATACTTTAGTATCTATTTGTTATATTGGTCTAAAACAAACATAATTATGTAGAAGTTGAAGTCGAAGCTCAATTGCACTCTTTGCCCTCCCCTTGTATCTGTGCCTGAATTAGGAAGCTTTAACAACTACTTTCGTGGTAAGAGCATGATTTCACCAGTGTATGTATTATACAAAGCATTATTTATTTTTTCACAGGCATGCCATAGTTGAGTAAAATCTTGAGTATAAAACCGGTAACTTTTAAATTTCGTCAAATCATGCGCGATCACAATGATTTGGGTTTTAAAGCTTTGAAATGTCATTTCATCATATGTTCGTTGATTTTGACGAACTTTCAAATTATCTATTAGTGTATGGTTTTTATTAATGTAGATGTAGATATTGCTATTCATTACATTCAGTCATTATGTAAATTACAATGAAGTTCATAAGTCTTGTGACACATTAGAATGATTACAGCTGACATGAAATATCTCTCATTAGAGAATCGATAAGCGATACCCAAGGGCTGATTACGTCGCAGACTGTTTGCGACAGGCATAAACCGCGCAGACGCAACCTGTCAAATGTCATTTTTGGTATTTGCTGATAGCGATTAAACAGGGGAAGATCTCTCTCATCCCCTCCGAGATGTGCCAAAAGGCGTGGCACCAACGGGTGGCTCTAGATGGAGATCTTTCGAGTTCCTGGAGCCTCCCTTCGGTGCCGACGATGATCACTCCGGTAGTTTTAGCCGGTAGGAGTCCGGCATGCCTCTTCGCCCTTTCCCGGGGCGAAGGAAGTACATGAGGAATTTCCACCGGATAAATACAAAAAAAAGGGGAAGATCTCTGACGTACTTTGTGGGACGATCAATAAACCAAAAATACTTCTTAGCCTTTTAATTTCAGGCTATTTACCACCGGTGGATGGTACAATTAAATACGTGCATATAATTTAATTTACATAAACGTTTCTTCAACTATGTACTCCTTTATTTACTATGTGATTACCACAGCAACTGTGACAACGATCCTTGACACGGGGTTAAGAGTCACACTTCTCTTTTTTCATTAAAAATAATATATTTCATCAATAAATAACGTTAGTGAAAAAGCCCTTATTTATTTTTAAACTAGTGTAAATACACTCTCCTCTCATTAAAATTTCAATGCTAAACTAAAGATATGGACATAATAAAAAAATGTGACTTTTAACCACGATGTCCCCTTTTAATGGTTCTTTCTATTATTTTTCGTTTAGTTAGTGGCCTACGTGTCATCCTCGTTTAAGGAGACGCTCAGTTCAAATACTACTATGTGGTCACCCATCCATAGACTGACCTTACCAACGATTGCTTAACCTCACTGATCGGTAAACGATGCAGCAGCATCATTCCGTGTGCTAATAGCGTGCACATTGCGATCACCAGTCCGCCTGCCAGAGTCGTGGTTATGGGAACATCCCCTATGACCGCTTATTGTAGTGATGTTCAGCAATGGACGGTTATGGGCTATGTGTGTCTGTGTGTCGCGCGGTGGGTGGACCGGAAGCCAATCAGGATCGTACCTAATATAATTTTTCCTTGTATCACCCTAATGTAGACCAGTAGGTAACGCCTAACGTATTAAGACTGCCTTGCATGCATAGATAATAAATAAAATATGGCAAACATACGATATGGGGGCCAAGGAAAAAGTCTGTTTCAGCCCTAAAGGTCAGTACCATTTCCGTGATTCCTCTGGTGTTGCGAACGTTTATGGGCGACAGTAGAGGCGCGGGTGCTAAGGCAACCCGCTTGGTCCTTTGTCTTCCTAAATCTATACAATTAAATACTCTATACAAATGAGTAAAATTGCTGTCTCTTTGTAATGTCAAAATAACAGCTTTTTACTAAATGTATATGCAATACATGCGTATATAGGGTACTTATAACAAAAAGTCCATTTTTTATTATTTATCATTCTTGCTGTCTGCCTGTTTGTTCCAGGTAATCTCCGAAACAGCTGGACCAATTTAGACGGGAGTTTCACTGGCGGATAGCTAATTATAAGGTGTACCATAGGCTATTATTATTTTAGAAAAAGAAAAAGATTTAGGGTTCCGTGTAAAACATTAAAAACTACGAAATCCAATACCTATATACACTCTATATGTCAACTATTTTCCTTCATGTTTTTTTAAATGTTTTCCGTGTGGTGTCCGGATTAAGAATATAGCACTACTCCATCTCCTCCCGTGGATGTCTTAAAAGGCGACTTAGGGCCCCTTAACCAGATCCGACCGTTTTACCGCCCTCGCCGCCGAGGATGCCCGCCTCACCGACGTCGCGGAGGCCTATCGCCGCGTCACCTTCCCGTTCAAGTTAGCACTTCCCCCTCCTGTCTCTTGCTCGCGCCGGCCCGTGCCAAGCCTATAGTTTTAAATGTAATACATTATAAATAATACCGATCCAGCTGTCCCCAAAACAATAGCTTGTTATCCCCAGCAACGCCCTAAGCCGAGGTCCGTGTCCCGCAGAGGGCGCCCTTAGCGAAAGTTGCTTTGTTTTTAATACTAAATTTAAGCCTGGCTGGAGGCCTCTTTTGGCTTCGCCAGCAAATGACCGGTTAAGCAACCCCATTTCCTAGAAATGTATGCGAGAAACCCAACAAATAAAAAAAAAACCTTAACCAGAGGTATGAGCAGGAGCATCCCTTCTGAGGTAGCCATTCTGCGCTCACCAACCCGGCTGTCAAGCGTGGTGAGTATTGGCAAATTCTCCTCAATATGATGACACAATTGTGGAAATCTATGGGGAAGGCCTTTGTTCAGCAGTGGACGCTGCATAACCGCTATGCTGATGATGATGATATGTCAACTGATCTGATAAAAACAATAGTCGGATTTCTTAATTAGACGAAGGGTGAAACCGCGGCGCGTAGCTAATAATAACATAAAAAAAGAAAGCGTTTTCTACTCCACCAGATGCTTGGGGGATCGATAATATAATTTTGTAATAAGCCAGCTATTGATTTAAGTATAATGGAGTCTATCTGATCACAAAGTTTATGTTTCTGCTGTCGAAAGGTTAATTAATTTCAGAACAGAAATAAATCACTCTGGTAATTACTACGAATTTCAGTATCAATTTCATAGTCTGTACCTAAAATTAATAGTGGTATTTATTCAGCATTTTGAAAGGCATAAATGAATACATTATGTATATTTTCACATGAAGGTAGTTACCTAACCCACTAACATAAATATAAAACATAT
The DNA here is from genome assembly GCA_947459985.1 of Diloba caeruleocephala. Taxonomy (NCBI): domain Eukaryota; kingdom Metazoa; phylum Arthropoda; class Insecta; order Lepidoptera; family Noctuidae; genus Diloba; species Diloba caeruleocephala. The sequence goes on along the minus strand of OX381617.1, from coordinate 6,453,494 downwards.
TACATTGGAAGGTTTTTACCATAACGGTATAATGCAGACTACGAGTGCTTTTGAAGTCCAAGAAATTCTTAGTTTTTATAGGTAATTTGTAGTTTCAACTCTAATATTAGGCTTTTTCAGAAGCCTCGCTGTGCGCCGTATTTTCGGGGGTCATTCGGCATGAGCAGGCCTATTCCCTAATCTCCCGAGGCTCCCCGCCATGTAATTACGACAGGGAGTGAGCATGGGCGCCACAGCACTCCAATTTTCATGCTCTGATGCCAGTATCGATCCTTGATCCAATGGTCTGAGTGGCAACCCACGCAAGACACTCTCCGAGCGTGTACTGTGTGGTATCCTGGTCTACTCCACAGTGGTGGCCTGTTGCTGTGACCTCGCGTCCTTTCCTGTGCAGGTACGAACCTAAACAACCGTAATCGGTGAATACCTGCGTCACGCGGTAGGGGACGCACTCGTTCCTCTTGAGCCAGGCTCCGAAGAGCGGCAGGATGCCCTCCACGACGTGGTTGGTCGCGTACTGCAGCACTCGCGCCACCTTTCGAATACTTATCAAAATTGTATCATAATTTGTATCAATTTATTTAAGAGAGTATTCAAGGAATTTCTTAACGGCTCATCTCCATAGAATCAATCAACGTGCAGCTTATATTATGACGTCTCACAAGAATCAGTAATTGGTTGATTTGAAATAAAAAACGTTGACTTGACTTTGATCAAAATCATGCTGTTTATACACCACATTAAAGTTTCTACTTCACAGTACACAGTTCGTACATTGAGCATGCCTCTGCGCAATGTACGAACTGTGCCTGTACTATAGAAAGTAAGTGATTTGATCAAATCAGTCAATCTAACCTAAATTATCCGAGTCGGATCCGCCTCAGATAACTTAGGTTAGAAGGCTAAGGCAGAAGCGAAGCGCAGAGGAGCTCCCACATTGGCCTTCGTGGTTAATATTTTTTAAGGGATTTGTACAAATCACTCACTTTCTTTAGAGAAATCACGCCACTGAGTTATAATTTTAACATCTTCCACGAATGGATCTTTTTTTATATTTATTTTTATCATCTCCCTGCAACATAAATAGATTGCAGTGATAGTCTAGTGGTTCAACGCTTGCCTTTCATACTGGAGGGTTTGAGTTCGATCCCGGTCCGCACCTCAGACTTTTCGGATTCATATACGGATCCGAATTTAATTATCAGAGTTAGCAGTAAAGGAAAACATCGTGAGGAAACCTGCACATCTGAGAGGGGTCCAAAATGTTCTCAATGTGTGTAGTCCGCCAACCCGTACTAGGCGATTGGACTAAGGAACAACCTTTCTCAACGTGAGAAAAGGCCCGTGCCCGGCAATGGAACAGTGATGTGCTGATTATATAATATAATAGTAAATTGATATAGTTATGTTTACTTTTTGAAGTAAGAGCATAAAAAAATCTAGACGAAATAATGTACTTAGTAAGTTCTTAATGTAATTTCAGCCGAATAAAGTCCACTGCTGGACACAGGCCTCCTCCAAATATCGCCACAACGACCGATCTGGGTGTGTTGTGTGTTTATTGGCGGTTTTGCCATAATCGTCACGCTTGGCAGGCGGGTTGGCGATCGCAGTTGAGTTGTTAATGTACTCGAAGGACGCTGCTGTCCATCTTCCGGCTAATCCCATAGTTGCCTTTTACGACACGCACGGGCTGAAATGGGTTCGTACTATTCGTAACCGGCACCACAATGCCTATACATCATCATTAGCCTATACCGGTCCACTGCTGGACGTAGGCCTCTCCCGGCGTGCGCCAAATCACCCAGTCATCAGCTTTCCGCATCCAACTGGACCCAGCAACCTTTTTCAGGTCGTCCGTCCATCTAGCTGGTGGGCGTCCGACATTACGTTTGCCCATATGCGGTTTCCACTCTAGGACTCGTCTGGTCCAACGTCCATCGGTCCTTCGACGAACGTGATCAGCCCACTGCCACTTCAGCTTGCCGATTCGGTGTGCTATGTCGATCACTTTGGTTCCCTTCCAGATATCCTCGTTTCGGATTCTATCCATTAGAGAGACTCCGAGCATGTTCCATAGCCCGCTGAGTGACTTTGAACATGTGGACTAGTCCGGCTGTTAGTGTCCACGTTTCGGCTCCGTAGGTCATAACATCGAGCTCAGGGGTCGCGGGTGCACAGATTGGGGAGTCTGCGTGCTCACACCGAGCGACCTCCGGGAAGACGGTGGCGCGCACGTGGCGACGTGCCGCCGTGTGCGCAGCACAGCGCAAAGCGAGGCTTGGGGGGATCCTTTACAATCCTCCCCGAGAGGTGCCTGGGGGGCGACCTTTTTACAGTCGCCTTCACTCCGCTAGAGGGGGTGACAGATTTACAGTCATCCCTTCCGAGATGTGCCTAAAGGCGTGGCACCAATGGGCGGCTCTAGTGTGATCTTACGAGGACCTGGAGCCCCCCTTTGGTGCCGAAGATGACTGCTCCAGTAGTTTTAGCCAGTAGGAGACCGGCGTACCCCTTCGCCCTTCCCCGGGGCGAAGGAAGTTCATGAAGAATTTCCACTGGGCACCAATAAAAAAAAAGGTCATAACATCGTAGGTTAAAAGTAATAATTTGTGGGGATTCGCGGATGATAAACAAAAGATTAAATTAGCATCCAGTATGTTACTATATCCAATTTTAAGTTAAGAGTTTTAGTAGTAATTGCTGGTATTAGGAGGACTCGCTTCACCTCTCCTAATAATGATATCACTCGTGTGCGTATTTTCATTTAAATAACACGTTTTATGTAACGAAAGACAAAATGTAACTGTAGTGCGAACTCACACGACGGAGTCTCAGTAAGCAACTAAGTTGTAACTTGTAGAGATGTGTGTCAGAGGGAAAAGTGTTATGATGTTAATCAGAGGAAATCGGATAGTAGCTAGCTACTGTTTACCTTTCATTGAGGTCGTAAATGTGACGAGCTATGTAATTCCTATAATTTTCACACTTTTTCGGTAAAAGAGAGGATTGTAACAAAATTATTACGGATCGATCGATTTGCAATTGCAATTTTCATCCGAGTGGTGTCCGCTAAAAGAATATAGCACTTCGCCATCTGCTCCCGTGGATGACGTAAAAGGCGACTAAGGGAATGTAAACCAAAGAGGTTGGTGGCAGCTTTCCTTCCGTGGAACAGCAGCCATCTGTACGCTCACTAACCCGCCTACCACACTTGGCACTTAGTACTGAAATAAAACTTTTTAACAAAACAAAAAAACCGAATTCAACATTTAATACGATATTAAAACCACTAAAAAGAATAAAATAACTTTATTCATGAAATCGGGCGGGCCCGTAAATATAACTCGTTGGTCTACATGAACCATGGTTGCGGCAGACCTGGCCACGCCCTATTTGTTTCTTTTTAGTGTAAATAAATGTAAGAACTTTTCCCAATTTGGTATCCGTATCTAACACTTAAATCATTCTAAGAATCTAATCTAATCGAAACTGTTAAGATATCATCTAGGTACGCGCAGTCAAATAAAACCTGTTTATTGAAGCTGGTTAAAAAACTACTCATAATGAAATTGTAAGGGACCAATTCGAAAGCATTCTGCACCTATTAATAAAAAAATCGCTCAAATCGGTCTACAAATATCGGAGTAATCGGTGTACATACTTAAAAAAATACGCATCGAATTGAGAACCCCCTTTTGAAGTCGGTAAAAAAGGAATTCCTCTCAAAATTACGACGCACAGCGCGAAGAAATTCATGTCAAATTAACGCTGGGATCTGTGTGTGTGTGTGGTGGGACTGGCCCGCGTGCATCCAATTCAATGGCGTGTCTTTTCGTTAATAATCGTCGATTGTGATATTGTCAAAAGGGCCTGGGCAGTTCGTCTCTTTATTTTTAGGGTTCCGAACATCTGAATGAAAAAACGGCGACACCCTTATTGGTTCACTCGTGTGTCTTTTTATCTGTCCGTCTATTACAGCTAATTTGCTCAGAATCTACCAGATCGATCCAGTTGAAATTTGGTACACATATGAATTTCTACGACCTAAATACGGACGTGTAACATAAATGAATGTTTTTGAATATGGGGGCAAATATAAATAATATTATTAAAATAATAGAAAATTAAAGAATAAAGTTTTACAAACTATACCGTGTAACATGAAATTAAAGGCCTGGTTGCGAGGGTGTCAAATATATTTATTTTATATAAAAAAAATAGTTTTTAGTTTTTTAAGAAAATAAGAAGAGGAGAAGATGAAAATTTCCGCCCTCTCCCTATCACCGCAGCTACTGTGTCTATAGGAGACGGGCGAAAATCCATAGAACATTACCATTAACCTAGAGTTAGAAAAATGATTTCTGTTTTATTTTATAGGAATAATATTGATATTTCGAAATTAAAAAGATTTATACGACTGTTCCATGGGAGAAAGGAATATAACATGATGCATTCAATTTTAAACATTTACAATTGATGCCGACTTCACAATGTCTATTTGTCGAAGGTCCTAAGGCCAGCCCATAGGATGAACTGCTAAGTTCCAGCGTGCTTGATAGATATAACAGGGACTGCTGACATAAAAAGTATAATATTGGTAATTAATGTTTAACAATGAATTGTAGAGGTACATAAACTCAAGTAATTCTATAAATTACTGTCTGACTAACTGACTAGAAATCAGTGAGGCGTGGTAAAAAAAGGTTAACTATAACCGAGCTTGCTAATATAACAACGCCTCATCGTCTTTAAAAATGTATTGCCACTGGCGCTGACTACACACAAGTGATAAGCTCTGAAGAAAAAATAATGCACTTACCACTTGGGAAGCAATCTATTACTGAATATTTGAAAGAATACTTTCGTCTTCAAGTAGGTGCAGTCCTATACAAGTACTACGCTAGATAGCTATTCCGTAAATACAATGACATCGATTATTCATTATGAATTTTGGCGAGTGTTCTAAATCTAGTAGAAGAAGCAGAATCCTTCAAACGTAGCCATTGTCGTGAAAGGAAACTATTCATATAATATAATGATAATAATAATCTATCATGACGAAGAACTACCGAAAATATATTATGGTTGACATCTGTCGGGCATGTCACATTATTTCCGGTTGTTCTCGTCTTGCTAACGGCGAGTGCTTGCACAGGCATAACCAAGTAGCCAGGATTATCCACCAGCAACTTGCACCGCAATACAACCTTGTGAGTTTAGAACTGCCATACTACAAGTACGTGCCCGACCCAGTTCTCGAGAATGACCATATCACGTTGAACTGGGATCGATCTATCATCACTAACAGGACTATTGTAGCCAATAAGCCTGATATAGAGGTGATAGATCGAGTAGAGCGCCGCACAATGATTATGGATATAACTACCCCACATGACGAGAATCTCGTGAAAGCCGAGAAAGGTAAACAACTTAAATATCTTGACTTGGCCGACGAGGATGTCGACATGTGGGAGGTAGACTCTGCAATCATAGTTCCGATAGTTGTTACGGCCAATGGCCTTACGGCCAAGAGCCTCGACCAACACCTCAAGAGGCTCTCGTTAGGTAGCTGGGTCAAGGGCTTGATTCAGAAAGCGGTACCCTTAAACACGGCGCGTATTGTTACGAAGTTCCTCTCTCTGCAGCCCTAACAACCGGTGGATTGGACCTTGTTCCCGATGCCGGTGGGCTACTATTTTTTATAAAGTAATGTCTTAGGTTTTGCGATTGGAGTGAAGTGATGGTCAGTTTTGAAGTGCAGTCCTTTTTTACTGGATGTATGGATGTTGTTAAGAAACGGTTAAGTGAGCATGGCATGCCTCAACAATATGCAGAATTGCTTGAACACTGCCTTACCAACGGCTACCTGTTGTGGGACAATGAATTTTACCTGCAAACTGACGGTGTTGCCATGGGTTCACCGGTCTCTCCTGTAGTCACCGATATTTTCATGGAGGCTTTTGAGGAGAGAGCACTGATGACGGCCCCAGCTATGCCGAAGATGTTCAAACGGTATGTAGATGATACTTTTACCATCTTGCCTCCCAATAGGGTCTCTGCATTTTTAAAACATCTAAATTCAATACACAGTAAAATTCAGTTTACTATTGAATTGAAGGAAAATCCTTGGCCTTTCTTGACATACTTGTTATCCATAATCCTGATCATTTAGTTAGTCACAGTGTGTATAGAAAGCCTACCCATACAGACCGGTACCTAAACGGTGAATCTCATCCCACCCTTGTCAGCTACCGTGGCAAAATCTTTGTTACAGAGAGCACACGGCATCTGCACCGCCGACCACCTGGCAGGGGGAGCTTAACCATATGAAGCAAGTTCTTCAAAATAACAATTTAACAGCGCCACATCCCCGTCGCACAAGCCGCCCGAAACCCTCCACGGTTGATCGGAGACCTGCTGTTTTACCATTACTCAAGGGAGCCACGGACAGAATTGGTAATATCTTGAAGCGTGCTTCTATTAAAACCTACTTCAAGCCACATAAAAAGATCAGCCAACTTCTCAAACCCGTTAAGTGTCACATTCCTCTACAAGATGCAGGGGTCTACAAGATTGACTGTGATTGTGGGTTGTTATACATAGGGCAAACAAAGTGTAGAATAGCCACCCGAATTAAAGAACATCTAGCTGACGTCAAGCATAGACGCACCACAAAGTCCGCAGTGTGTGAACATGCCTTAGGCAAACCCAACCATTTTCTTCCATTTGATCATCCTCAAGTCCTCGCGAAAGAGTACCGTTATGTATCAAGAATGTTTCGTGAGGCTATTGAAATTAAAAAACATCCTAATTTTAATAGAGAAGATGGTTGGCAGCTACCACCTGTTTGGCATCCGGTTATTAAATTAATAAAATCCCAAACAACACACCACATTAAAAAACATCAAGACACTGTGAGTGATTACTGCGTGCATCGAAACAATTTTTGATTATTTTTGTACGGTAGATAATATGATATTTAAATCTGTAACGACGCTTGTCACCTTAGTCATCCTGCGACCACGAACCCTGCAAAGTGTTCGAATCGTCAGGAAAAACAAAAATCAATAATACACGCGATTTTATCCGTTTAAAATTGTTTTATTATTTTTTATATTTTTAAATATATATTGTTTTTTTTATATGTAGTTAAAATGTAATTTATATGTATATATTTAAAATAAAGGAATTAATAATCTCTTTATTCAATATAAATTGTTACATCTCGCGTACTACAGTCGTTCCTGCCTGCACATTACGCAAGGAATTAAGCAGCTACGTCTACTACAGGTAGTAGAAGGCTGCCCGTCCCCCACCAACAACTAGCGCATTATACCTATCATAACAGTTACAGTATGTAGTATAACTTGATCAACTTGAAACCCAAACTAGGCATGCCTATTCATTTGGGAATCAAAACAAAAGAAATAGTAAAAAATAAAAGAATATAAATTCTATAGAGATAATGCCACAATTCGTGTAATGTGATGATTCGTGTATGTTTGAGGGTATACCGTGTGGATGAGTGATTGTGAGTGTACGTGTTTTATTATACATGTAAATGTGTTTTAAGTGAGTACGGTTGTGCACGTACTGTGATGTGTAAGTGTGTTGTGTATGGCTTGTAGATTTATTTCTTAGTTATAGATTCTTCTTCTAGATCTAGGTTATTGGGGCGATTGCAATCGATTTTCAGTTTTTTCTTTGATTCGGTAGTTTTTTCAACCATGTTTTTAATTTAGTTTTAGTTTTATAGTTATTTGATAGATAACAAAACAAAACACTAGAAAACATTTACGAACATGACTGCAGAGCACTGCAGAGCGATGCGAATATAAACGTTTATTCATCGCATGGAACCCTCTCCACAGTTCAACCCGCACTTGTCCAGTTATTGTTTATTATGAAGTGTGTTTGGCAGTAGACATTTCCCAATACAAACGATCGTAAATATAAATACTAATTGATTAATTATGGAGATATATTATTATGTGTTGTTGCGTAACAGTATTGTGCACACATAATTACACTTCACGCAACATTAATTGGGTAATTTGTTAGCACTTGATAAATGGATAGCGGATCGCTATGAAATATTTTGCTGCATCCGTGGCTAGTTCCATAAAAAATGGTTACATAGGACACTTTACTTTGTCTGTATATATATTATAATAAAGATAGTATTGTTGATACGTAGTGCAAAACTGGATTTTAAGGCTCGCATACATTTTGAACTACATGGCATATTTCCTTTCTTCCTATAATTTTGGTGGCACCACACTGCGCTCAGTAATTTCACCAACTATTATCACTGCCTTCCAAATTGGAAGACAATAATGTCTAAAGTGTAAACATTTCTGCTTGATTACGAATATCTGACACTATTGCGATTGGATACCCGAGTAGGCCTGGATAGCAATATAATTGTTATGGGTAGGCGTGACACCTATTTGCTCGTGTCGTCACGAAGTTGAATAAAAATAACATAACTACGAGTATATAGAAAAACTAACGTAAAAGCAACGTGGAAAATAGAACAGCATGAAACAACACATGCAAGTAGCAATACTTCTAAGGCTTGCAGCGGATGATGCACTCAATAATGTAATTATATCGGAATCTCTTCAGTTGCACTTAGAAACCTTAGGAAAGATGAATATGTTCTAATATATTCACGACCCAGTTTCCCACGTACCTACATAAAGCTCATCATATGTCACGCCATTTTCCCTCAAATCTTTGCAAAAACCATGTCTTCCAGGCCTATTCTATTCTATCTATTCAGTAGTTTTGGAAGATAAGGATAACAATGCGATAAGTAACTGTCATTTATAAGTAGTTACAAATTGTGGTCAAATCATGTTATAGTCTTAGATTCTACAGTAGAATATAGGTAATGAATAGAATATGCTTTATTGTACACCATTTGGAAAAACAATATGCTAACGTATGTATAAATATAACGTGGACGGTCTTATCGCTAATAGCGATCTTTTCTAAACAACCTTAGGATGGACAATGAAGTTCAGGGAAAAATAAATTATGGCGTAGTCCGTAATGTACAGGTTGATAAATAATATACTTATGTAAACATCATAAACAAATACCATAATAATAAACTACACAAACAATAAAAGTGAAATAAATATTACAACAATATATCATTATATTATTATAATAGTGGCCCATCACACATATATTTGGGGATACATAATTGATGACTGTGTAAAAAAGTCACCGTTTTGAACCAGGTGGAACAAGGCGTGGTGGTCCACCATTGAAAAGAGAGGATCCTCCAACCGTGTGGATGGTATGTCTGGCAGGCCAAAGCCCAATGGCCGAAGTTGAGCATCTGCATGTGGCGATGTAAATGTCAGTGCATCACTCGACGCTGAAGACCAGAGGTGGATCGTGGTTGATGAGTCGTCGCAGCATCTTGTAAACTTGCCAATGTGGCAGTTAAGGATTCCAGTGAGTAGGAACTGAGTGCCATGGAGTCCAAGTAAGTTGGAACTTGCTTACAGTGACTATCCCCAGTGCGTCGGAACTGATGCTGCGTAATCTCCAGTGAGTCGGAGTAGTGTAGCGAAGTGCCACTAGGCTGGCTGCTGCATGTGCTAGGTGAAATTGCTCTGCTGGGAATGGTTTTGGTGTGTGCCAACTCAACACAGGCCGAATGCAAGTGGTGTAAATTCTCACCTTATTTCTAATGGATAATTAATTACGTGCATTTAGTCGACAATACAGGTGACCGAATGCAAAGGCGGCGCAGACGCACACCGTCTTTGTGTGCTCTTGGAAAAGCAGATTTTTGTCAAGAGTGATTCCAAGATTTTGTCATGCGGTTCACAAGGAATCGATTAGCCAGCGATGCCGTGGAGTCCCAGTCCCATTGAGTTGGGACTGCTCGCAGTAAATATCCCCTGTGCATCGGGGCTGATGCTGCGGTATCTCTAGTGAGTCGGAGTGATGCAGTAAAACGTAGAAAGAGAAATTGCTCTACTTTGACCGACCGTAGGTGCAGTGTCCAGTTATTAGATAGATATAAATATAGATGCAGGTACCAAATTGCAGAAGAGAAGGGGCCGACGTGGTAAGGAACTAAGCTTGCATCTGTTGTAGGCGTGTGTGTATTACCTAGTGGCCGAAATGCCGAAATTGCTGGCTAGCAGTGTGACTTGCTATTTGGTGCTTTTTGGGAATGCTGGGCGAGTGATAGCGATGATGCGGAGTAATCTCTGCATCGTTAAGGCTGCACTGATGTTCATCATCAGGGTCATGGTCACTAGTTTGATGGTTATATGGTGTACCTGCATTGAAAATTAAAGATACCAGCTTGACAGGTGGTATGCCTGGCGGGCCGAAGCCTGACGGCCGATGTTGGACGTCTGCACATATGCCGCGTTGTGCTTGATTTTCAAGTAGATGCCACTATAAGTTGTAGTTATATAATAGCAATGTAGATGTCACCACAAATTTCAAGGCAACTCAATTTCTGCTTTTTTTGTTTATGTTCTTGCAGACACTTTAGAGAACTGAAGCTGCTTAACCGAGCATTCTGGCGAAGCCAACAATTTCTCCAGTCATAAATATATGTACTTTAAACTAAGCAACCGCAGCTAAGCACGCCCCCTGAGGGAATCTAACCTCAAATTAGGGCGTTACTGGGGGGTCAATCTAGGCATAGCTGGATCGGTATAGATAAAACTCTTCAAGGGAAGTCACTTAAATCATTTATTAGTATTATTGTTGTGAGTTTCAGTCTAAGTCAATGCGGATAAATGGGATGAAACAAGGTATTACGTCAGGAAACAAGGTATTAGTATGGTGAATTGAGGCGTAGCGTTCTTCGACCAGGCAGTTGTCTGGTGAGCTCTGCCGTTCTCATCTAGTGGATATCGTAAAAGGTAGGAAAGGGCTTTTAGACGAGAAGTATGAGTAGCAGCGTACCTTCTGTGGAACAGTAGCCGTTCTATATTCACCAACCCACATGCAAAGCGTGGTGAGTGCTGGCAAATTCCTCCCAAAATGACTACACACGTAGCCGTATATGTAACCAGCCGTTATGGAATCTATGGGGGAGGTCTTTGTTTAGCAGTGGACCTCATTTGGTGGATATAATTATGATGATGGTACGGTTGGTGCAGTGGCTGATAGTCGGCTGCTGCGCTCCGAGTCGCCGGTTCGATTTCCGCATGGAACAAATATTTGTATGATCTGCAGATAGTTGTTCCGGGTCTGGATGTATTGTGTGTGGTATTTGTGTCTGTAAACGCACCCACGACACAGGAGAAATCCTAGTGTGTAGTTGCTACGTTTTTTTTAAAAGCAAAAAATGGAAAAGATGATGATGGTCTGTAGGTTTACTGCGAACACTGCACTTAAGCTGTTTAAGATTCTTGACGTCATCGGAGAAGTTGTACTTGATGTCTCAGTAGAGTGCGTGTAAGTTGGTGTAGTAACATGGTGACGATATAGGTGGCGCTACGTTAAATATGAGTATTTTAGGTCTGCAACTACTAGAGATTACTAATGGTTATCACTCAAAACTAGCGCTGTCGTGGGATCTGCCGCAACGTCACAGCAATTAGTTGAGTGGCAACAATTTTTTGCACGAAGCACGATTAAGAATATAGCTCCACTCCATTTCATTCCGTAGATGTTGTAAAAGGCGACAAAGGGTCTCCAAACCAGAGGGTTGGGCAGCGTCCCTTCTGTGGAACAGCAGACATTCTGCATTCACCAATCCGCTTGCCCAGCGTGTTGTGTACTGGCAAATTCCCCCCAAAATGACGTCACATGGCATGTAACCGGTGGTTTAAGGGGTAGGCCTTTGCTAACAGTTAACGTCTTTTGGCTGATGTGATGTGATGATATCTTAATTTTTAGAATTATCCTATAGGCTAACCATTTTGACTTCATTAACCTTATTGTAATCACAGGCCGTGTGGTGCCGGATTAAGAATATAGCACCACTCCATCTCCTCCCGTGGATGTCGTTAAAGGCGACTAAGGGAATCTAAACCAGAGGGAATGGCAGCAGCGTCCCTTTTGTGAATCGGTAGCTATACTGCACTCACCAACCCGCCTGCGAAGCGTGGTGAGTATTGGCAAATACCCCCCAAAATGATGACACAGTTGTGGAATCTATAGGGGAGGCCTTTGTTCAGCAGTGGACGTATAAATGGCCAATATGATGAATCACAGGCCCATCTATAACAACATTGAAATTTTCCTTACTACATAATGTCCCTTTTCTAGAACGAGAAGCAACAGCAACGTATTGTTTTCCTTTCTCAGAATCGTCTAAAAATGTTCTAGAAAAAGACGTAGATTTTTGTTTATTTAGTTGTTCATTCAAGTTCACCCAATACAAAAAAAGTACTCTTTTGAACTTACTTTTCAGCTTACAAACTTCAAAGCATTGACATGGCCGTGCCGTACTGACGTTTGCGTTTAAAAATACAACAGATAACATTTTATAGTAGTACAAAATATATTTCAATTTTAAAATCAACCTTTGGTTGTCCGTCTTAAAGTTCGAAATAAAACTGTAAGACACAGGAGCCAAGGACCGAGAAAAAGGAGAATAAGCAAAATAACTTTCCTAATTAAAATTTCACTGCCCACTGGCAACCGTACTGAAAGAATAAAACAAAAAGTATTCTTTTTTTCTGGCAGAATGGAGTTAATTCCCTTTGCCTGATAAAAGTCAGTCTGGTAATTTTAAATACTTGCATAAAATTGAGTTTTTAGTCGGCCGCTTAGATTAGTTTCGAAGAGAAAGATTATAACATGATTTTTTATCCCACACACATCACTCCGTAAACGTCCACTACTGACCATGGGCCTGCCAGTGATCACTGCAATGAGCAGTTGTATTGTCATAATCACCACGCTTGGCAGGCGGATTGGTGATTGCAGTATGTTGTTATTAGCACACAGCAGGATGGTGCTGCACATCCTCTTGATATCAACCCTCAGTCGCCTTTTACTACACCCATGGGTAGAGAGGAGTGGTCTATTCTATGACAGGAACCACGCGGTACCCTTTTCAATTAATCCCATTTAAACATATCATGTATTAAATAAAAGCCATTTGACACCTGATCACCTACCATTATTATTATAACATTATTATATACGATGGCATAACCACATGCGTCTTGCTCGTGAACGAGTGCTCTCTGTTGGGATTGGTCATATTAAATGCGGCCATAACAATTGAATTGTAAACTCGTATAAATGTAGCAATTAGGCTTGTTTAGTTTGAACATTTTAGGAAATTTAGACTTTTCTACTGCATTTTCCTCACATTACCTTCATTTCGAGAACAATGTACTCAATAAATAGTATAGTAATAATATTTAAAAAAAAGAAATGCCCGTTCTTCTTTTTTTTTTGGGCTTCTCGCGTACATTTCTGGGAAACGTGGTTGCTTAGCCGGTAATTTCTGGCGAAGCCAAAAAAGGCCTCCGGCCAGTTTTTTCATCTTGATCTTATAGAGTATGATATTATAAAGGCTCGGCGCTACCGAAAATTTAAAATGAAATGCATTGAATCCATAACATCGTTATCTCGTTTACAAAGATAAGGTGGTTATTATACTCCAAAACATTGTGGACACATCCTCGGGGGCCGAAAGCGCGCAGATTGGACAATCTGCGTGCTCATACCGAGTGACCCCACGTGGAGACGGCGGTGCGCGCGTGGCACCCTGTTATTATGCCCCCAAGATGTTCTTGGATGGCCTCCTTACAGTCGACTCCCCTTCGCTACCCCTGTAGCGAGTGATCGCTTTACAGTCAACCCCTCCAAGATGTGCCTAAAGGCGTGGCATAAATGTGTGGCTCTAGATGGAGAACTTTCGAGTTCCTTGAGCCCCCTTCGGTTCCGAAGATGTCCACCCCAGTGGTTTTAACCGGTACGAGAGTCGCATGCACCTCCGTCTTTCCTCGGGGCGGAGGTAGTACAGGACGTGCGTCCACCGGTTTTTGTTTATACGATGACATAATTATACTGCTCGTGGCTTTGAGTACGGAAAATGTGTTTTCGAAGTCGAGAGTGTTGAGTGCTAAGTAAACAGTGACACCTATATTTATGAAACTATGTACACGTGCTTAGGTAGTAACCGATGTGTTGGCACAGTTGGCATAGTGACTAAACGATTCGCTTTCCGCGCTACGGGTCGTGGGTTCGATACGGGGTCGGAACAAAATATAATTGTATGGCTACCAGCTGATGGGTGTTTCGTATGTAGAATTTACGCCTGTAAACTACCTACGATAGGAGAAACAAAAACAATGTTTCTCTTTTTCTTGGGTGCTCCCTTATCTAGATTCAAATCTATACAAATAAATAAAATTGAAGTGTCTGTTTGTATATGTAATGTCAAAATAACAGCTTTTTACTAAATGTATATGAAAGTATATACGGTACCTGTAACAAAAAAACAATTTTTAAATTTTTTGTCTGTCTGTTTGTTCCGGGTTATCTCAGAAACGGCTGGACCGATTTTCACTGGCAGATAGCTGATGTTATAAGGAATAACTTAGGCTACTTTGATTTTAGAAAAATAATTAGGGTTCCGCGCGAAAACAATAAAACCCTTGAAATCCAACATATATATTCTATGTCAAGTATCTATATCGAAGTACTCTAAATTTCTTTTAAATTAAACGCGGGTGAAACCACGGGTCCCAGCTAGTAATAACAATAAGAATATTTGGTACATTTAGCCAGAAACTCTTTTTCTTCCTACTCCACTCTCAAGTTACTTCGGTTCAGATATTTGTTAGGTTGCAAAATGTTTTGGTAAAAGGGTTTTACAATTAGCAGGCGCCTGATACCAACCCTCCTTGGGTATGCTAGTGCTGGTGGTTTACATGCCACCTGAGGGTAACCAAAGTGCTTATTGTTACGCACCGGGTTTCCAACTCCCTCAGTCACCGTCTACGATACCCATGGGATGAGATGGGGTAGGCCTATTTGTGTCTGCTCTACACGGCATTAGAACCATAGCGTAAATAATATACCTTCATTTATGATAGATTTCATTTATGTTGCAAGCATATGATCCGATCAACTTTTTATTGTGGCTAACCGCCACGTGCCGTTGCAACCGTGTCAATAATGCAGAAATTTTTTATGCAAACTCAGGGATACATTTCCACAAAATATTAGCAAAATTCGTTGTGAATTTTATGCTTTGAGAGTTTGCTCTCTAACTTAGATATGTTTTGTTATAACGTATTTTGTCGCTTACATGACGCTAAACTGTGTTTGGCACCTCGAGACATTCGTTATTTAGTCTTATCACCAGTAATTTCACAAGCTACAGTGCCCTTTAAACTGCAATACAGTAATGTTAATCCGAAGTCAATGTGATGTCCGGATGAAAGAAAGAAAGAAAAGAAACGTTACGCTTACGCTTATTAAAGGCTCTAAACCAAAGAGATAGGTAGCAGCATCCCTTCTATGGAGTAGCATCATTCTGCGCTCACCAAGCTGCCTGCCCAGCGTGGTGAGAATTGGCAAGTCTCACCAAAATTATTTTTGATGACACAATTGTGGAATTATTTGGGGGAGGCCTTTGTTCAGTAGTGGACGCACTTTGGTTGATAATGATGACAATGATAATGACATTACTGCTTACCAGAAGAATATCTGCCTCTATAGTCGTGCCTATTTAGCCGGAGTCTTGCATAAAGAAACTAACCACCAGGGTAGAAGCGTGAGGAACGCGTGTGACCCATGTATGTAGGTAATACGTTTAAGTGAATAGTATAATCATAATCATTATGCCGTGTGGTGCCGGCTACGAATAGCACCAACCCATCTCATCCCGTGGGTGTCGTAAAAGGCGACTAAGGGATTAGCCGGAGGATGGGCAGCAGCGTCCTTTGAATACATTAACAACTCAACTGCGATCGCCAACCTGCCTGCCCAGCGTGGCGATTATGGCAAATCCCCCCAATGAGCACACAACACACCGATATCGGTCGTTGTGGTGATCTTTGAGGGAGGCCTGTGTCCAGCAGTGGACTTTATTCGGCCGAAATGATGATGATGATTATTAATAAACAACGCTAAGCTGGGAGCAAATTACCGTTTTTCTAGCCGGATTCGAAGCAGAAGAATATCACAATTCAGACGTACAATCTGAAAGTCGGATCTAAAGTGTGGAAACCTATAATTAATATAATGTATCTCGAGCTTCAGGCGCTTCATATTGTCAAATCAGACTGTCGGACACAAATCAAAATTGTGCACTGGCTTGTTCTGCAGTTGATATAATGAAACCTAGCTTTTTCACGTTTCTGAATTACAGGATTGTTGTATAGGGTAAGCTAGACTTAAAGTCATTTACACGGGCTTAGCGAAGTCTGGAATTACATCAATAATATCTTTCTTGAGCGACTTTGTGCTGGCTGACTTCATCACACAGTCGAACTTGATTTTCACTGTGGGTGTGCTGGCCGTTTACAGATGTAAAATCTTTCCAGAGATTCAGTTAGAAGTTTTCATGAGCACTCATCAGTGTAACCTTTTGGCAACTGTGTTCGAGTAGCTGCAGTCCAAGTAGATCCACCAGGATGTCTGTTTTTTACAAGAAATGACTGCCATCTTACTTTACTACTAGTTAAGCGATAAGAGTATACCGATATTTGCGGGCTTTTGACTGTCGAAAAACACAGCGTGGGATATCTTCCTCCAACCAGATGTACAGGCGACCTGGTGAAGGTCGCTGGGACTTGTTGGATGCGGGCGCCATGCAAACAGTTTTAGATATCTTTGGGGAGGAGGGGAGGGGGGAGGGGGGGGGGCTTGTCTTTGTTTATCAGTGGACGCCCTTTAGCTGATATGATGACGATGAGTGACTGTCATGTGATCGTATGAAAACCAGGATGGATAGCGTAACGTGGTCTCCTAGGCACGGAGGGTCATCGATGTTCAAAGATCTGTTACTATTCGAAAGCCTCTCAAGTCAGTCTGTCTGAGTCATGAGCATCAGTGTGTCAGAAATAAACTATCTGCAGGCATGGTTGGCGTAGTGGCATTGACTTTCGCCGCTATGAGCCGCTAGTTCGATTCCCACAGCGAAAATTGTATCTAAGAAAAGAAAATGTATCCTTTGGTTTCGGGTCTGGGTACGCGTGCCTATAGAATTGATGTGTATAAACTGTACCCGAACAGCAGAAAACCCAGAGCCTAGCACATAAAAAAAACTTCTGAAACAAATTTACCTTAAATGCCTTTTCGAAATACGCAGAAGTAAAGCTGAAATATCCTTTTATTTTACTTTCACACCACTAGATGAAAAGACAAATAAAAAACTAACTTTTTTATTAAACCTTACAATTTACGGTTGAAGTTTTGAAAGTGGCGTAGAGTCCCGGTTTTCCTTGCTCTTATTGTTTTTGGCTAACTAAAGTTTGGATCGATTAGTGGACTGAGTTTACGGTTTTGCCTCATAGAGAGCTAATAGTGGCAATCAAACTGGAAGAGAGCTCGCAGTAGTTTTATTTTTCACTAGCTGTACCCCGTGGATTCACCCGCCGTTTACTTTAAGCAAACCGGATTATTTATAAATAATTTAGAGTACCTAGGCATAGGCAACCATCCGGAGGATGGGCAGCAGCGCCGAGGGATGGGCAGCAGCGTCCTTCGAGTAAATTAACAACTCAACTGCGATCGCCAACCCGTCTGCCAAGCGTGGTGATTATAGCAAAACCCCCCAATGAGCACACAACACGCCCAGACCGGTCGTTGTGGCGATCTTTGGGTGAGGCTAGTGTCCAGCAGTGGACTTCATTTTGCTGTGATAACGAATCAAGCATAGGAAACGGCCACCCTTAGCCCCCTCAACAAAGACCCATAGATTTCCACAATTACCGGTTACATGCCGTCCGCATAAAACGACTCCTAGGATTCGACGACGACTGGGTTGATTTTTTTTTTTTTTTCTTCGGCAATTTTTTTATATTGATGTCCATTGGAAATTCTACATGGAACTTCCTTCACCTCGGGGAAGGCCGAAGGAGTATGCCGGCTCCTACCGGCTTAAACTACTGGAGCGGTCATCTTCGGCACCGAAGGGGGGCTTATTAAGATATACAGGTCCTCTTAAGATCACTAGAGCCGCCCATTGGTGCTACGGCTTTAGGCACATCACGGAGGAGATGACTGTGAAGCGGTCACCCCCTCTAGCGGAGGGAAGGTGACTGTAAAAAGGTCGCCTCCCAGGCATTTCTCGGGGAGGATTGTAAAGGATCTCCAATCTGCGCACCCGCGACGTCCGAGGCCGCCCTTCCATGTAGTGACGGGGGACATGGGGCTCAAGCGTGTTTAGACTTGGGAGCCGGGATGGTTATTGCCCCGGCGCCGTCTCGTCCTTCTCCGTGCGGGATCGGCCCGCTACCGATTCCGCTCTGCAGTCTCCCTCTAGAGCATGACACTCTCGCAGAAGGATCTTCGGCTCCTAAGGGGGCTCCAGATCCTCGCATAATTACACTAGAATAATACATTATTACCACCTTAGCAGTTATAGAGGTATTACAGTATGGCTATGGTTTGGTCTTTATGAGTTGAATGTCAAGCAGCAATAATACAGCTGTGTGGAGGTACTACGTTAAGGTATTAATTAACGCATTACGTTAATTAAAATTAGATTTACAATTAAGATTTAGCTGTGAGTTGTCTGATAAATGTGATATATGATTTTAATTAAAACTTATGGCAAGGAATAAGTTAATAACTGTAATTTTATAATTATTACCTAGATATTCTGGTGCATAGTTTGATGATAAATGATAGTAAGTTTTAACGATTCATTCTTCGAAATAAGATTTTCGTATTTTCATTTCATGTCAGCCAAAGGACGTACACTGCTGAACTTAAGCCTCCCCAATAGATATAGATGTCCACAACGATCGGTTACATGCCGTGTGTCATCATTGGGGCGAACTTGCCAGTACCCACCGGGCTTGGCAGGCTGGTCGGTTAGGGCAGTATGGCTGCTCTAGATGGAGATCTTTCGAGTTTCTGGAGCCTCTCTTCGGTGCCGACGATGATCACTCTGGTGTTTTTAGCTGGTAGGAGTCCGGCACGCCCCTTCGCCTTTTCCCGGGGCGAAGGAAGTACATGAAGTATTTCTACCCGATAAAAAAAAGGGCAGAATGGCTATTGTTTCACAGAAGGGACGCTGCTGCCCATCCCTGTGGTTTAGAATCTCTTAGTCACCTTTTACGAAATCCACGGGAGGAGATGAAATAGTACTATATTCTTACACCGCACGGAATTGTCATTTAAGCATATTTAATTATTATTATTTCCTTTATTTTTTTAACTAACATATTAATTACATTTTTAAATAAAGCAGAAAACAAAAACACATACATTTAAAATATTTAAAATATTGACCAACCGGCAACGGGCATAGGGTCCAAGCTACCGGTGGTTAGGGCTCCAGAGAAAAGAACCTCCTCACTATGCGTGCCGTGTCGAGAATTACAGCCTTCTGTTGCAGGCCCTTGATCCAACCACCTTTTTTTTTATTGATGTCCGGTGGAAATTCTACATGGAACTACCTTCACCCCGGGAAGGGTGAAGGGGTATGCCGGACTCCTACCGGCTAAAACCACTGGAGCGGTCATCTTCGGCACCGAAGGGGGGCTCCAGGTCCTCGTAAGATCACACTAAAGCTTGATCCAACCACCTAACGAGAGCCTCTTCAGATGTTGATCAAGGTTCTTGGCAATAAGGCCATTGTCTGTCACAACTATCGGCACAATTACTGTAGAGTCAAAATCCCACATGTCGACAATCTCGTATGCCAAGTCAAGATACTTAATTTGTTTATCTTTCTCGGCTTTCACGAGATTCTCATCATGCGGAATTGTAACATCAACAATCATCGTGCGGCGCTCTAGTCGATCTATCACTTCTATGTCAGGCTTATGGGCAACAATAGTCCTGTCAGTGATGATAGAACGATCCCAGTACAAAGTAACACACACACACACAATGCACAATGGCAAAGGCACAATGATATTAAAAGAAGTAGATATGTCACATGCGCGCCAAAAGTAAGAACCAAAATTTCCCCAATTGTAGCACCTCGCAATCAGTTCGCCAAGACAGGACAACGAGCATGCACTGTCACAATCTGTATTGTTTTATTAAATTACCTACCTAGACCTAGAATCTACGTACCTAAAGGAAAATACATGAATTCGAGTTTTATTATTTATTTATTACTATTAGTCAAAATATGCGTATTAAGTCCATAAGATAAGATATGAGGAAGGCAATAAATCTTGTCATAGACAACCACAAAGAACAGCCAAAGTTGCATTTTCCATTCCATTCGATTATTTTGCTGTAACTAAAGCTCTATAGACATCTCTTTTTTTCATATGACGTTGCGCATGTGCTCGTAACAGGTGGTAATATATTTTTTGTTTATGCCTAATACTATCCATCTATAGATATTTGGTCTTCGAATTATTATCTTATCATAGAGTTTAGACATTGAACCTGTGATAGATTGTATCTAAGTTTATTAATTGTACGGTGTGCTTAATGTGTCAGTCTGCGAATATACGTGAAGTCCAAAGGTTGTCGTTTGATTGCTCATTATGGTGACCAGAATACTCCCGGAATACCATACCAGCTATATACACTTCAGAACCTTTAAACTAACTGAACAGAGAAACATTACAAAATCGGAAACTGACTTTGAACTGACAAACGTTCTACAGTGCTTGCTGCAAGTAGTAAAACTTATCGTCTTTATCTTCTATTACTACCTACCGACATTAAACTATTACCATTGTTCCGGTGTTTTCTACTCAAATCTCTGTTCATTACATGCGACGTTAATTGCGTTTAATTCCAACACATATATTTCCCTGGACAGATTCACACTGCAGCTAGAACGCTCTTAGTTTATTTATTACAATGTGCTCCGGAATTCTAAATGAGACAATGTTGGCATGTATTTTTATCTGTATTTAAGCACTACGTTTATTAAGATTAAATAATAATTGTAGTGATAATTATCTAATGTGTACTTTATGATAGCCGTTTCTTAAGTCAGAGAGGCACACAATTCCGCTCTAGATGTGCCTGGGGAGCAACCTTTTTATAGTCACTTCCCCATCGCTTTGCTTTATAGGCATACCCTACGAAATGTGCATGCCTAAAGGCGTGATACCAATGGGCGGCTCCAGTGTTATGGTTTGCGAAGATTGCCGCTTCGGTGGTTTTAGCTAGTAGGAGCCCTTCCCCGAGGTGGAGAACCTATATGATGAATTTGCACAGGGTGAAAAAAAATAACAAAAAACTAAGACATAGCAGCTCGGCTCTATTTCTACTGTACTGTATATTATTATCAGTTTGTATTTCTCTAAAGGCAAGCCAAGACTGAAGCTGACTTGCCTTAACTGCAAAATAAATTTGATTATGCTGTGCTGCATAATCAGCTTTATATTATTATCGCAGAAAAAATATTTCCGTGTGACTTCCTGCATAAAACCGACCCCTCTCCAGCCATGGGTGTCGTAAAAGGCCACTAAGGGTGAATATCAAGAGGACCGGCAGCAGCATCCTCTGCGATCACCAATCCGCCTGCCAAGCGTGGTATGGCCGCTCTTTGTACTGTAACCTCAAAAATGTGGTACCACATAGCATCTAAAGACTAGATAGTGGTATCATCAAGCAAAAGAACAACAAACAGCTATACATAATAGGGAGACATATAATAGGGAAACTATTTACTACCACACAGCAACACAAAAAACAAAATAAAAGCATCTCAATTTTTCACAAACAATTTTTTACTGTACCCTCTTATAACGGCCGCCAGTGTTTGCTATCACGCGTCGCGGTTGGGATTAACACTTGAAATGCAAATAAGGCCACGTAAAATACACACACGCGATACGCTAGAATTAATTCTGTCTAATTTCGCATAATTGTGCGACCGTAGGATTTTAACCCCGCTTAGTACGATTAAGCTGCACAGAATTATTTAACTCTTATCTATGAATGGTATAATGAAAATAATAGAGACGCTGGTTATGGGGATAGAAGTGGTGTTTTCTTATATAGAAGATAAACTATAGTAAGCATGACGTTATGAACGAATTATTGTCGATTGAACAATGAGAACTGAGTAGCCGTGTGGTAACTGCTACGGATAGCACCAACCCTTCTCATACTGTGGGTGTCGTACAGGCGACTATGGGATTAACCGCAGCAACTCAACTGTGATCGCCAACCCGCCTGCTAAGTGTGGTGATTGAGACAAAACCCTCATTGAGCACACAACATACTTACACCGTTAATTGTGGCGATTTTGATAGGCGAGGCCTGCAGGTCTAGCAGTGGACTTTATTCATATGAAGTGATGATGATGGTGATATTGTTGACTTTCTGCGCCGTGGGTCGCGGCTTAGATTCCCCGCAATAAACAAATATTTTCTAGGTTTAAGTGATTTGTCCATGGATTTCCTTTCTCGATTTTTTGTAAAATTACGAACAGAGTAGAAATCGTAGAATAGTTTTTTTTATGGATATGATACATATATTTGTTTTAGATTACATATGGTCGACGTATAAACATTGGTTCTAAAATGTCTGTGGGCAAGACAATGGCAAAACATAGTGACCGAAATGTAATAGAACTCTAACAGATTGTTTATAAACTACTGCGAATTTCAGTCCTATGAGAATTCATTAATTATCACCACGCTTGGCGGTCAGGTGAGTGCAGACATTTTTTCCCGTGTCATGGGTGCAGTGAACAGACATATACTCCACATTCTCAAATACCCTGACCGGAAAACAACTGTCTGTAAGTCAAATGTTAGTCCCTTTGGTGGAACAGCCGTAATTATGTACTCACCAACCCGCCCGACAACTGTGAGGAGTACTGGCATATTCCACCCAAAATGACGACACAGGGCATGTGGAGGAGGGAGGAAGATAATACAAATATTTATTGGGTAACACGCGGCGAAGAAAGTCAAGCGATGTAATTAATCTATTACAGAAAAACTATTGAATTGAATTAAAATGAGTTGTATAGAGTTATTCATCATTTTCATTATTTCGGCCGAAAAAAGTCCATTGCTTGACACAGCCCTCCCCCCTAAGATCGGCACGACCACCAGTGTGCTCATGTTGGAGTATTGCCATAATCGCCTGCACGCTTGGCAGGTCGGTCGGTTGTCGATCGCGGTTGAGTTACAAATGTAATCGAAGGACGCTGCAGCCCATTTTCTGCCTAATCGCATAGTCATCTTTAACGGTACCCACGAGAAGAGATGTGGTGGTGCTATTCCTTAGCTGGTACCACACGGAGATAGAGAGGAGAGATCGTACAGGTATCCAAGAAACGTTTATTATCAACGGATAATTATTACATTAGCGATTCTAAGATAAAATTACTGCTGATTGCTCTTAATTATGAATTTTAATTTAAATGGTAGATAATTATTAATTACTAGCTTTGCCCTGCCACGCGTTACTGAGGCTTAATGGACATAATTACAAAACGAATTTAATTATGAATAAATAAATAAAATATGAGTCCCCTGATTTCATAAAAAAACATGCGCGTACCTGCCGTTGCCATGTGGTGCCGGCTCAGAATACCACCACCCCATCTCCTCTCGTGGGTGTCGTAAAAGTCGACTAAGAGATTAGCCGGAGGATGGGCAGCAGCGTCCTTCGAGTAAATTAACAACTCAACTGCGATCGCCAACCAAGCCAAGCGTGGCGATTATGGCAAAACCCCCCAATGAGCCCACAACACACCCATATCGGTTATTGTGGTAATTTTTTGCGGGATGCCTGTGTCCAGCAGTGGACTTCATTCGGCCGAAATGATGATGATGCGCGTACCTATATGTAAGATGATACAGCGATGTGTAAGACTTTCAAAACGATCAGTAAAGAACTTCAGGATATTTGCGAATTTGAAACAAACGAAAATATTTTTTTATATATATAGATTATGAGTCTCCTGATTTAATAAAAACATGCGCGTATACGAATGCAACGAAGTGTAAAAATTCAAAAAGGAAAAAAAAAATACTGGTATGCTAGTTATTGAATAAGTGATGAATCAATACATAGTACATCAATACATAATATTTACATCGCCTTATGCATGACACCGAAATATTATTTCTGTTTATTTGTCGCTTACATTGCTCCTCTTGCAGATGAATCATAACTATGTACGTAAGGTAGGGATCACAATGAGATAATAAATGAATTCACGCCATCGACAATGACATTTATCAAAACCTATGTGATACTTTCAACGAGTCTGTTGCTGAAAATCAGCGCTGATGGCTCGTTGTGATGCCACAGTATTATGCTGAGCATCAACCTATGTTTTGCAAAGATGCGACGCACATCTTCTTTATGACCGTAATTTATTATGTAACCCTGTACCCTGTACTATAGGCATTGTTTTACGTTGGTATTTCTTTCTGGTTCTCGACCACAGACAAACATGTCAAAGATTCTTTGGTCACAAAATATTGTTATTATATTTGGCCTGGACACTAAGTATTTTGGCTATTTTGTCAAAATATAATAACAGTGTTGCCAGCGCGGATACGCTTTTGGTTTCATGCAGTGCTAGTTTTTAAGCGTTTAATTACCCTATTGTAGTTTTGATTTTAGCTATTTAGTTAGTTATACCATATGTGGAATTTTTATCTTTGTAATCTGTACTTGTGCGTCAACGTTCGCAGCAAAAAACTGTTTTTCTTTCTTTCTAGTTAATGGTCATTTTCTGTTAAAACCATAATAAAGGCGGCCTAGGTCCATTATAAAAAACATATCATGAATTTTCATCATAATCATCATATAAGCTAAAGGACATCCACCACCACTACTACGTCACCACAGCTTAAATACTAGGAACAGCCCACCTTGTTACAAAAACTATATTATTTTGCACCACCAGTTAATGGAGCACCCATATAAGTCTTACATATATTGACGTGCAAAACGAACCCTTTTTTGGTCTATTATGAATAAATGGTATTTCATTTCACCAATACAAGGTATTCAAAAGTTATGAACTAGCTTAGTGATGATCCATAACAGTTGGAATAATTAACTCCCCATAGAATGGCCGAAACGACCTTCAATCTAACAAATTGATTTGTTTTCGCTAAATTGTGTAGCAGCGGAAAATTGGAAAGCGTGTCATGGTTAGCTTATGTGGTGGAAGGGACATGGCGTGTTGCTAAACTAAGCCATAAAATTTCACAGATAATATTTATGAGCTGTACACGATCTTTGAAAGTCACGTATTTATTGCACAAAAATAATGTACAAAGTTTGTGCTACACATTTTTCCTGCTCTGTTTACATTCGTTACAATCTTTAATCTATGGTACAACTGCTTTTATTTATAACTAGCTGTGCCCCGCGGTTTCACCCGCTGTTTATATTTACGTATATAATATAATCAGAATCTATATATATTGGATTTAATAGGTTTTAAGTGTTTTGCGCGGAACCCTTATTATTTTTCTAAAATAAAAGTAGTCTAAGTTATCCTTATAACATCAGCTATTTGCCAGTGAAGTCCCGTCAAAATCGGTCCAGCCGTTTCGGAGATTAGCGGGAACAAACAGACAGACAGAAAGACAGACAGACATAAAATAAAAATAGACATTTCAAATCAGATGTTGGTACATGCATTGCCGTACATGGACCGTACCGTGTCCGGCATATAGTGCGTTAGAAGGAAGGTGACACCCACGCTACTTTTGTTTCAGACTCGCAAAGTGGCGGGACGCCCTCGACGATGCGCTTGGTTGCGTATTGCAGCCGAAGCCGCTCGCACCATAGCTCGAGTGAATCCACACTCTAGTGAGTCTGTAAGGTTTATTTTTATCCTACGTCTTTTCCCAAGTACGTTGTGGTCGACGTTCGGTCTAAGAAGATATCGCTGAATATCAGTATATTACACAGAAGACTTATCATCTGATCAGGAAACCTGGGTAAAAACTGGGTGATCACTGGGTTGGGTAAAAACTGTAAAATTCTGACTACCCATAATAGTGTCAGACGTACAGCACAACATGTATCGCACGGATAACTAGCAATATTCGCATCGAAAATAGTGGGTGTCAAAACGATATCTCTACATATCTAACGAAATCGTTACGGCTGTTCAAAGTCGGCAGAGAAAAAGTGGAAATAGTTGTTATTTTACAAACCACTAATCATGGATCTTGAACGAATTTGCAACATTATGCAGACGTGAACAACGTAGATGGAAATCGCAGAATTTCAATTGGAATTCACAAAGTTATTTTGCACTTGGGTTTAGCAAATATAGTTTTTGTTATAAGTTTGTTAGGGTTAAAGCTAAAGGTAAATTCAGAACAATAACTTTAGGAAATCTCGCGTCGGGCTTACCTGAAGCCACAGGCACCTGCTCAACGGCTGACACCTTCGGTTATATATATGAGATATTGTTT
Source organism: Diloba caeruleocephala (assembly GCA_947459985.1). NCBI lineage: Eukaryota > Metazoa > Arthropoda > Insecta > Lepidoptera > Noctuidae > Diloba > Diloba caeruleocephala. Next base: position 6,426,972 of record OX381617.1, on the reverse strand, counting down.
CGCGGTTTTTCAAATACGTACCTTTATACCTGTTATTTGAGCTTTTTTTAGTTCTTTGTTTATTAAATTAGTGAAAATAATCTTTGAAAGTGCGCCCCTTACACTTACAGTCCTTTAATATTAATATTATGAGCGTTTACATTGCGGCGGACCTCGTAAGTTTAGGTTTTTAGCGTAGGACTCGGTCATTTAGTTGAGCAGGCAGTGTCCCGGTTGGGTGGGGTGGCTTTGGCTGTCTGTCTGGACATTGTCGGCGCGTTTAACTCTATCCCGTGGGGTGTGATAAGAGAGCGTTAGTTTATCACCGGTGCCCCCCGTACCTGCAAGGCATCGTCGGGTCCTATCAACACGATGTGCTCATACATGGTTAGGGACGGTAGCGTAAAGAGGAAGGTGATTACGTAGTTTCCACAAGAGCCGGTTCTCGGCCTCCTCTTATCGAACTTCACCTATGACGCGGTTCTGCGTGTCGTTCTCCCCACTGACGTCAGCTTAGTTTGTTACGCTGAAGACATTTTTATGTTGGGTAACGGGGAGTTGAGGCGCAGAGTAGTCACACAGAGTACTGGAGGTGTGCACTGGATGCGAGTACGTTATGTCGATTGTCGCGGTCTCCACGCAAAGCTGTTACCTATGTTGTCTTTGTAGTTATTAAACTTTATAAACAACTTACTAACCTTACCTACGATATTTTATTAATATCTAAATTATTTGACCTATTGCCGATTCTTACGGACCAGCGTTATTTTCTTTGATTTGGTTGTTCATCGGATTCAAATGTTTAAAAGGGAATTTTATTTACCTTCTAGAAAGAGGACGAATATCTTTTGAAGCTCATGAGCTTCATCAACATCTGTAGGTAGCCATAGACATGCCGCAAACTGTTTTCCTAATGTAAGCAATCTCGATTCAGGGTATTACATACACTACTCACGTGGAGTCCAATGGCTACAGTACCAAAACATAACACCTTTAAAATATACGCATTTAGGTATGCATATTTTTGCTTGCAGCTCAGTTCTAAAGTTCAAACATTTATTCGTACGCAAACTGGTTCTGCCTCCATATTGAAAACTATCACATGAAAACATTATCTACTGAGGTAAAACTTTTCTCAGTTAATTTCAGTGGATGGGTCATAGTTTTGCATAACTCTAGTCGGTGAACTTTTACCCAGAGGACCGCAAGTATCTGGGGTTACAATGAGGCTTGGCACCTGATGGTGTTCGCCGATTTTACGTTGTTTTAAAATGATATAAAGTTTGGAATCATGTACGAAGGGCAGCCATGTTGAGTTGTTTGAAATAATATAATGATGATAAACGGATAAGGGGCGGTTTGATTAGAAAGAGAACTCTATATCGTGTTCTCTATACATATTTTGTTGTTAGGTTGCACAGATTACTTAGACATACTACTTATTTTTCTTTTTTTTTATTACATCTAGTAGTGATCTACCACAGATAATACAGATCCATTGAGCTTTGTAAACTGGATTATCAGAGATTAGTTTCTTCCGGACTGATAAGTTTTATTTAAAATCTGTGCAAAATTTTTTTATATTGCTGTTTTTATAATGTTATTATTATTTTGGCAGAAGAAAGTCTAGTTTTAAGTCTTGTGTGTCAATTGCGCGTAGAAGTAAAAAGTTTTCTTTCTTTCTATATCTGACAGATCTGCTGCTTTGCGTTTTGACAGTCGTAACTACATCTTTAAAATTAATTCAGAATCTTGTCTTGTTAATGATGTCATGAAATGCCAACTACTCGTAGAAATACCTCGTTAATTCGAACTTTTTGTATTGTGTATGTTGTATTATTGCCAGCCGGTTTGAGCGCTACTAATAAGAGTACCCGGTATAGTTCGTAGCAGGTTATCGCCGATGCTTTACTTTGAATTTTAAAGATTTTAAGACATTGCGTTTAGATTTGAATACTTTACCTATACTGTGTTGCTGGCACAGTGTATATTTATAGACATAAATTTGACATACACTAATACTCAGATCAGGAAAAACTACATGTAGCCACGCAATTAATATTATATCGTGCGGGATTCGAACCGACGAACTACAGCGCATAAAGCTAATTGGTTAACCACTTTGCTTGCCAAATTTTAATGATGCTGTCACACTTTTTTGATTGGATTGGAATTGCTTTAGTTTGTATAATGCAAACTAAACACTTTCGGCCATGTGGTGCCGGCTCAGAATACCACCACCCCATCTCCTCCCTTGGGTGTCGTGAAAGTCGACTAAGGGATTAGCCGGAGGATTGGCAGCAGCGTCCTTCGAGTACATTTACAACTGATCTGCGATCGCCAAACCGTCTGCCAAGCGTGGCGATTATGGCAAAACCCCCCAATGAGCCCACAACACACCCATATCGGTCGTTGTGGTTTACTTTGGGGGATGCCTGTGTCCAGCAGTGGACTTCATTCGGCTGAAACGATGATGATGACTAAAAACTAAAAACTTCACTGTAGAATAAAAAATAAACTTGGTTTATCGATGTTTTCCAGTTCCAGAGTTATACATGTTGCAAGGAGATAATAAAAATAGAGATTTGATCAAATCCCTTAACTGTTTATAACCTCGATGGCCAAACCTATAATAACCTTCTAATCTAAATTATCCGAGACGTATCCGCCGCCGACTTTTTTAAGGTGGGGTATGACCGCTCATTGCAATGATTATTGAGAAGCCCTTGTTCAGGCTGATGGATGTGTGTATGTCACAGGGAAATGATGGAAATGGAGATTTGATCAAATCCTTGTCAATAGGTCATGGGGATATTGCCATAATCACCACACTTGGCAGGCGGATTGGTGATTGAAATGTTGTTATTAGTATAGGACCGGATGGCTGGATGCACAGGGAGAATGCTGCTGCCCATGCTCAATCCTTAGTCGCCTTCTACGAGAGTTATAGGTAGAGAGGGATGGACTATTCTTTGCCGGGAACAACATGGAATGTGGAACTATAAACCTATGGAATGTTAAACTGAATACCTACCTGTGAACCATTATAATCCGAGACTATTAACCTTGTTCTGTAAAGTCATTCTAACGACGAAGAATGAACATTAAACTACAGAATTCTTACATTTCTCTATCTATTTTAGGGCTAATAGAGAGAAAGCGAGTGCACATAAATCGAAAGGTTGAGTCACCGGTCAACACGCAAGTAAGTCGACTCCACAAAAATTTAGTTACTCAACAAATAGGTGATAAATTTTGTGAAAAATGATAGTGGCAATACATTTCAAGGAGGAAGGCGTGTCGATAGCTTTCCATGGATTTATGTCAAATTACCTATCCTACCCACCTACCTATCCCATAGCAGCAGCCCATTGACCTCGTTTGTGTTGTAGGGCATAAGTTGGTAGCTTATGGATGTAATATTTATATTTTATTTAGTTAATATGTTAAACGCCGTGTCTGATAATGTTGGGTGACTCTATTTGCTCTCTGCTTGTGGAGCAACATAAAAATGCAGTCATAAAATGATTTTAAAATAGTAATCAAGGAATTTATTTTCTACGTTTAGTCTGCGAACATAGTAACTGATGTCAGATTAATTAATAAGTGCCATAAATAAAAATATTTATTATTAAATATACTTTAAATATTTTGATAATGATCATGCAATGATTTACGGTCTAAGTTACGTTTGATTTTAACTTCATCGAATATTGACTTCCAATATCCGCTGGCCGCTTGTAATTTAAAATAGTTCAAACATTACACTTTTTCTGTTATTGCTGCGCAGGACGATGATTTATGGAATACCTACCTCCAAGGTTTTATTGGCTTAATTTAAGGGAATTCTTCAAGAGGATCTCGTAAAGGTTTTTTTATTATTATCATTTCCACCACCGGTTTTCTTTGTAATAAAACCGCAGGAATATTACGACGTGTTCATTTGGTTGGTATCTTCTTTTTCTCCTCCTTGATTGGTATAATTGCCTAAATCGTGTTTGGGAGTGCTCTCGTAACAAACTGGAGCTATTCAATTTCTTTATTGTTCGTCTTTTAAAAGGATGCGCAGCATTAGGATTTCTCCTGTATCGTGGGCACAGTTTACAAACATAAATTTACTCACATGCACAAACATCCAAACCCGAAACAGATATCTTTCGGTCATACAAATATTTGTTTCGTGCGGGGATCAAACCTGCGAACTTAGCGCAGAAAGCCATCGCTTAGCTACTTCACCAAGCGTGCTGTCAAATGACGTATATGAATACATACTGTTTATATTAGTTACTTTCTTATGAGGCCTATAGTTAGTGACCACGTCTCTGTTCCATATGTCATCACTGGTTAAAGACTTTCATCTTGAGGCATAGTGGTATTGTTGCCGAAAAGACGTTGCCAAGTTTCCCGAAGGCTGCCCAGCCGAGTTGGATTCGACGATTAACCTCTTTCTCGAAGTTATAAGAAAGCTCAAGGTCACTCAGCGAGCTATGAATAGAGCTATACTTGGTATTTCTCTACGAGATCGAATAAGAAATGTGGAGATCCGTAGAAGAACTAAAGTTGCCGAGATATCTGAAACGATTAGTAAATTGAAGTGGCAAATTCTAATTGAAAAGATTTTTATTCATATAAACTATTTACGGGCGATTATGAATAGTCAGAATGCAGTTGCACGGAGTTGCATAAACTTGGTCCTATGGCGAAGAACCGATAAGAAACTCCATAGACACTCTTTTAAAATAATTTAAAAACGATACATACATTGCAATATAATTAAGTAGAACAAAGTTATAGTAAATAGCACTGAGAATAATGTACTGGCAACGGGCGAGGCAGATTGCTCGTAGAACTGATGGGCGTTTGTGTAAAAAGGTTCTCGAGTGGAGACTGCGCATCGGAAAGGGCAGCGTGGGACAACCTCCAACGAGGTTAACAGACGACCTGGTAAAGGTCGCTGGGAGTCGTTGGATGCAAGCGACATGTAACCGGCGTTGTGGAAATCTATCAGGGAGGCTTTTGTTCAGCAGCGAACCTCCTTTTGCTGATATGATGATAAGGGTGATGATGAACATATTAATAACATTGTGAATTAAAGTCCAAGAGATATACAAAGTCTCGGGGCATAACGATAAGGATAGGTCAAAACGGGTCATGATCACGGATGACTGCGCCCTGTTGAGAATTCCAACAATGATGTTGAATCGCGAAGTTCAAAAAATATGTAGATAACCTTAACAGGGTCATATTAAAACCACCATAAAATTGCACCAAACCCATGAATATGAACGGCATACAGATATTATATACTTTCCCTTTCATTCGAAATAAAAAAGCGCCTGAAGGTAGGATAAGAGCAATTTGCTATAAATCTATCGCGTATGGAAATCGTTTTAGGCGTTCTCAGGATGCCTTTACTTTGTCTTAAAAAATGGTAAAGAGGTCATGATTACGGATGACTTCATCATATCGGCCATACAAAATCCACTACTGAACAAAGGCCTCCCCCATAGATTTCCACAACTGTGTCATCATATTGGAGGGAATTTGCCAGTACTCACCACGCTTGGCAGGCGGGTCGGTGAGCGCAGAATGGCTACTGTGCCACAGAAAGGACGCTGCTGCTCTAGGTTAGAGTCCCTTAGTTAGCTTTTATGACCCCCACGGGAGGAGATGGAGTGGTGCTATATTCTTAATCTGGATACCACACGGATAGTCCGGACACCACAAAAAATTGCACCAAACCCATGAATATGAACGGCCTACAGATTTTATATGTTACTTTCCCTTTCATTCAAAATAAAAAAGCGCCTGAAGGTAGGATAGGAGCAATTTGCTATAAATCTATAGCGGATGGAAATCGTTTTAGGCGTTCTCAGGATGCCTTTATTTTTGTCTTAAAAAATGGTAAAGAGGTCACAGGCTTATATGTTTTCGTATTAACGATATCTTAGGTTAGAATCCGTGAGATAGGCTTTGTTTTACTGCCTTGAAAAGGGTTTTAGACGAAGAAAAATGCAAGTGCTTGAAGGTCAAGGAATTCCGCAAGAATTATACTTAATATCGTTTGTTAGATTTCAAAAATAATAATGTGCTAAACTTGCCACACACTAAACCTTATTGAGCAAGAGAAATTTTAAATAAACGTTAGTTAGTATCTGATTGTTTGTTGCCATGCATTTTTAACTTTTTTATTTAAGTGCATTAAATAACTGGCCCTGATATTTTCGTTCCATTACATCACATGACTGTACCAAGACTACGTCATAAGTAGTGATCGGAATTTCGCAAACACTTATTACTTACCACAACAATTAACCCTTCCTTTACTGGTGAGAATATAAAAGATTTACGAAAATAACTCACAAAATAAACTAAGGCTTGTTTAATGTTCTACATTAAAATAATTGAGCCTAAAATTTAGCAAGCTACAAGTTCTTTAGAGTACGAACATCTGTCGGGGTCACCGAAGCCACAGAACCAACCCAGCCATATATTTTGAGTGAACAGTAACTCGCCATGTTTTAACGTTATAAATCTTGATTAAATATGAGTCGGGTTGCTCATACGGCCCTTAAGCTGTACCAATTATGACAATTACTATGTACGTATATTCGGATAGTGCTTTGCGATGTTTCTAGATGAAATTTAATTGCTGTGGGTGAGAGGGGCTGGTTAGCCTTTGCCACGTCCATTACCACATGTTTTCGATAGAAAAGAGAGAGAGACTATAACTTGTTAAATTATATTGAGCTTTATGTCCAGTAAGGTAAGTGCTTCGTGCTGATAGCTAAGAGAATTTTTGTATCAGAGTGAGTTCATGTAGTGTCGGAAAAGGTGACTAAGGGACTATTAACCAAAGGGATGGGTAGCAGCCATTCTGCGTTCACCAACCCACCCACCAAGTGTGGTGAGTACTGGAAAACGACATGTAACTGGTCAGGTAAAGGGATGAGGCCTTTGTTCAGCAGTGGATGTCCTTTGGCTATGATAATGATGCTCATTGTAGTGTTCATTGGGTGGCCCTTGATGATTGTATTAGGGTGTAAGATTGATTGTATAAAGTATATTGGGATAACATAGTCAATTGTACTTAATGATCGGTAAACGATCGGTGAGATTAAGCAACGCCTGGCGTGGTGACCGCATAGTGGCACTTGAACTGAGTTTCTCCATGCTTCTGAGAGCACGTAAAGTCGTCGGTCCCGGTTGTTGTCATTAGACGGCAGTCGATAAGCCAACTCGAAAGTCTGTGGCCGGCGCGAACAAATGTGACACAAAGTTGGCCACTAACTAAACAAAACATAATGAAAATAAGTGGGTTGTGGAGGACGGATGGCACTCGCTCTTCTTTTCTTCTTTTAATTTTCTCATAGATTTGATGTTCAGTCGCCACTAGTAAGATAATGGTGATACCGATATAGAATCGACAGAACAAGCAAAGATCTTCCTCTCAAATGTCTCTATCAACTCTTGATTTTAAAATACGATTAATGGTCTATCGAGAAGATGTACAATAGTATTTTGTTTTTTATATAACCCAATGATGGAACGAGCTCGTTGTTCTCGCAATTAATTTTCTCTATGATGAAAACTTGGCCAAACTATGATTAAATTATGAATTGACCAAAAAATTGTATTCTGTAAGAGTAATAAGTTATAAGGCATATAATTGTAATAAGGCAACGTTGTACGGTGTTCAGATTAATCAATCTTTATATATTTCTCAAAAATGAAAAAATTATATACAAAAATATGTCGGCAACGTCGTACGGTTCAATTGTTTTTTTTTCATTTCAATCTCAATTTTGACCTTTATTTAATGTCAATTTTAGTACTCGTGACAGTAAAATGTTAGCAGAATACAGGTTTGATTTAATTTCCATTTTTGATCTCATCACAGTGTTAGTTCACGTTTGACGTTGTTTGTCAGTTTAGGAGAATAGCATTTGTCACATTTGCGACACTGAGACTAGATCGGAACTATATTTGGAATATTTTAAATATCGATACTTGGCCTTCTTTGGTCGTAAGTTTCGCGCCTGCTAATAACAATTGTAATGCTACCCAGCACTAATCCTGCGTGGCACCACACGGCGCTCGTCACTGAGACATACCCAAGTTATATAATTGTGTCTCTTATCCCTGTAATTTCACACAGTGCCTTTCTAACTGAAACACAGTAATGTCTAAAGTTGAAACCATTAATGCTTCATCATCATCATATAAGCCAAAGGACGTCCACTGCTGAACAAAGGCCTCCTCCATTGATTTCCACAATGAGCGGTTACATGCCGCCCGCATCCAGCACCTCACCGACCTTCACCAGGTCGTCTATCCACCTCGTTTGATGTCGACCCACGCTGTGCTTTCCGGTGCGCGGTATCCACTCGAGAACCATTTTTCCCCAACCGCCATCAGTTCTACAAGCAACGTGCCCCACACGTTCCCACATTTCAGTTTACTAATCCTTTCAGCTATATCGGTAACTTTCGTTGTTACTGTTTTCACCACTGCTTAGCAGCGTATATCTGGCCCTGCGGTGATTGTGATATTTACCCAGCCGGCCTCTTCCAATAAGAGACTTACCATCAGTATGTCTTATGTTGTCGGTTATTATAGCTGTTACTCGCTCAATATTTTGCAATGGATGAATATAAGCTGATGTTTACCCATCTCAACATATAAGGCGAATGGTTACATTTAAAGTAATATATATAATTATTTCTTTACATAGTTCTAGTCGATATGTCGTCGTATTTTTACCGAATACCCGTAAAATATCGATATGCAATTTTTTAGCTCTCACATCTGTATCTGACAAAATTAATTCCCTAGAAAAGAGTTTAAAAAACGCGTCTTTCCTATATTCCCACATTGTTTTGCAAGCATATTTGCAAGAATGATAGCATCTCTTTACGTCATAAATAAGGTGCGGTATGTAGTGGTTTTCTATTTCACAGTACTGTACCTGCTCTGTCGTCCATTAGTTTGGATAATAGACTTCACTGTATGTTGTGCTACTGCTGTGAGAAACGGAGATACACTCTTTTTATAAGGAGTTAACTTTAAAAAGTATGGACGTTAAAGTGTCGTTAATATTGCGTGGTTCTAAATAGATTGGATGAATTTGAAATACAAATTAACGTATTCAAATTAGGTCTTTAAAGCACTGAATACAATCATAATAATCCTAATCGTTTAATGGGAGTATACATAATAAGTTGATATTACAGATACATTTGTGCAGCTATATTCTGTCATTTGGAATGCATACAATACATTTTCATTATTATAAATATAAATTCACTAGTCAAGTCATATTATATCACATTTCTTTATTTTATATGAAAGAGACTGGACCTCACGACACAGGGTATCCTAGTTGGGGTCTTCAGTGTTATATGTAATCCAACTGTAAAAAAAAAACTGGTAATAAAATAAAATTATTATTATATATTATGTCTCTCTATTACACGGGTTTATATCCCCTGGAAGGGGGAACCCGGTCTTTTGATAGGCTTACGCGGGGACATGGGTCCAACGCAGAGGCCCTTTAGAGAATTTTAATCTAAAATGTAATGGGACACTAACCGGGTACTCTCCATGGCTGCACTATAAAATGCAGTCTCGGATTGTCCCCGGAGGTATAAAACTATTGTATGAAATGTAATGGGTGCTAAATGGATTTAATACTAAGAAAAACGGAAAAAACGGCGTCTACCTTTCAACCTTTATTGTGAAATTCGTGGCAGACGGTAACTTGCCACTCACAAGATGGGCCCCCTAAATGGCCACCACTACAGACGACAAGGAGACCGGTGTGAGCGGCTAGGGGTGTAGAGAGGTGCGGCACCGGTTTCACCATCGCGCGTCTCGAAGACTCGGAGCGGATTTCCCCGTTATTACGCCATTAGACACTTCCAGCCCCGAGCATATAGCTCTGGCGGCCCCCATCTGATCAGCCAATTAAGGCAAGCCAGAGTTGAAAATCCTACGGGCACTCATAGGGTACCACTTCAACCAACCAATAAAGGCAAGCCGGAGACGAGGCCCTGACCGACTCTCCGGAGCATTCGGGTACGCATTGTCGCCACTCACATTCAGCTCGCCACAAACTGCCCTGCGTTCTGTAAGCTACTTAATATACTTTTTTTTACTTATGATATACTTTTTTATACTTATGATATACTTTTTTTATATCAGAAGGTAGGAAGAAATCTAGCAGCTACTTTAATCTGCCCTCCAGGATTACCTTATCCCATGGTGAGATAACGACTGCCCAGAGGGGTTTATAAATTTTAAAAATTATATATTATTATTATTATTATATCTAATGTCAAATTATTATTTTAAACATGTCAAATTACTATTTTAAACATGTCAAATTACTATACCTATATATATATACTATAATAATAAAAAAATAAGAAATTTTGTTCTCCATTATGGTTAATTAGGTACGTATAAATCTAGAACTTTTTGCCATTGATATATTCAGTTATAATACAGTAGGCCTCGCTTTTAAGAAATTGTCTAATTTAAATGTACCTATATAATGACAGTCTAATATGGCTTTAGACCGATTATTGTAAATAATTCGAGGCGCGAAACAATAGACACTGTTGTTATCCAACTTTAAAGCGGAATTTACGGCATTGATGCGACACTCTGACCCGGAAAGCGTTGTTATAGGTATCTTTCTTGGACATTTTCGGACATTAAGTTTTATTTGCTTTCTTTATGACATTTGGAAGTAGGTATATTGGAATTACCTACAGTGAAATTAATTTGAGGATACTGTCTGGTGTATTTTCGAATGGTATTAAATTTAAACTGTTAAGTGACTTAAAGGAAAACGTATAATAATACGGCCTTTAACTTGATGGACGGACGACCGGGTGAAGAAAACTTGGAGGCGTTGGATGCGGGCGACATGTATCGTTCGTTGTTGAAATATTTAAGAAGATTTGTACAGATTTTAGATAAGTTGGAATCGCTTTATAATTGATCTTTGGTGTCTAAACAATCGCCTCATGAGAAAATAATACAAATACTTATAAACCTCGCATAAAAATAGAATTTATTTTATGATTCCTAACTTTTCTTTTGGGTTAATTTCTAAAAGCGTAGAAAAAAAAACAATATTGACAATTGATGAATGTGTACGGCTCATGTGGAAATCAACTCAATTTCCATTGATTTTCTGATATTTTACAGCTTCTAAAAATATTCTAAGCACCGAAAATTATTTTTAGGGACCAAGGATTAATATTAAAACTATTCCAACTTCTTCGAAAATATTTGTTTTTGTATACAAATCCTGCCGTTATTGGGGAGGCCTTTGTTGAGCATTGGCCGTCTTTCAGCTGATATGATGAACATGATAAGGTGACTATGATGGCAGAAATTTCGATTCGATTCTAATTAAGTGATTTTACTGGTTTTTTAAGTACTTAAGTAGATTTGTAATCGTTTGTCAACGAATTCCTTACTAGTGTGCTCGTAAAAGATAGGTTTTAAAGTGGATATTTGAAACAGTAGCCTATCAAAGGAATGGCGATTTCAAAGCAAGTCAATCATCCCAGCTATCAAGCTATCCTTTCATAACGCGTCCAGACACCATAAATAATAGTGTTTCCCACAATACATTATCTTTGACGCCTTTCATCTAAAGTTTCTGTCACCCCTGCGTTGCTTGCGGTTGAAAGCACATATTATCGATAACATCATGTCACGTCACTTCATTCTCCGATAAACTGATACTGATGCGATACATCTATTTATCCAAAATACATTGACGGGTCATAAAGACTGAATGCTAAAATATATTGAACTAAGACAGCAATGGTGTTCATGTTACTTTGTAATCGGAATTATGGTAAGGTAACTGTGTAGGAGGGAAATAGATAGGGAAGGGTGCATATTTGATCATTTGGTGGGTATGAAGCCGCAGTATTGAGGTGTTACCGTACACGAATTTGGTACGTTCGGTATTTGCGGGAAATATACGAAGCGGTACCGTAAGTTATTGAATGCTGTGTGGTGCCGGTTATGAATAGCACCAACCCATCTTATCCCATGGGTGTCGTAAAATACGACTATGGGACTAGCTGGAGATGGGTAGCAGTATCCTTCGAGTAAATTTCACAGACCAGTCATTGTGGTGATCTCTGGGGGAGGCCTGCGTCCACCAGTGGACTTTATTCGGCTGAAATGATGATAGTGATACATTTAATGAATGTACGTAGATGTGATGACAAATAGTGGCCTGTGATGCGCTACTGCGTGATGAAGAAAATATATTTAATACATTTGCATTAGCATAAATAAGCGGTGTTTCTTTTAACGGCCTTCCGATTATCGGCTTTGGTGGTGATTAGTCTCCTTAACTGTTAACTAACTTCATCGGCACGATTAGTACAGTCGCTTTCTGCGCTACGAAACGCAGGTTCGATTCCCGCATGGAACCAATATTTGTATGATTTATATATAGGTAGTTGTTTCGAGTCTCGGTGTTTGTACATGTAAGATGTATGTCTCAAAACTGTACTCATGATGCAGGAGGAACCTGATTTGGAGCATTGTTTGTGAAAAATAACTGGAACGCTAGGCCAAAACATTTATTCGGGGTTACGGGCTCGCTAATCTGCGCGCTCATACCGAACGTTCCCGGGAAGACGGCGGCGCGCACGTGGCCACATGCCGCCATGTGCGCAGCACAGCGCACAGCGATGCTTGGGGGATCCTCCCAGAGAAGTGCCAGGGGGTGGCCTTTTACAGTCACTTCCTCTCCGCTAAAGGGGATGAACGCATTACAGTCATCCCCCCGAGATGAACCTAAAGGCATGCCTTTGCAAATTTGCACTAGGAATCAATAAAAAAGGCAAAATTGATTGGACTCAATCGGACACTTTTATCTAGTACCTTTAATCATTGTAGACCTTAAAGTGGTTTTGGTAGTCTAAGTGATATTCTTTCTTTCTTTTTCTTGTGTTTAGTGGCCAACCTTGTGTCAGACTTGTTCAAACTACTCCAAGACCTACGTCGGCGACCTGGCCCGACGATTTTATGTACTCTCGAAAGCATGGAAATGCTTTGTTTAAATTAACACTATGCGGCCACACATCCATACAGAGTTTATAGTCGTTTGTATTCGATATTAATTTTAACTTGATTCCTCAAGCTGTTTACGAGAAAAAGGACACACACGGACACACAGACGCACAACAAACTGATCCTATAAGGGTACCGTTATCCTATTATGAGGTACGGAACGGTAAACGTCACCGGATATCAAATCCTCAACTGATCACTATTTTATCAATGTCTCACTGTTTGATTTCACCTGTATCGCGAGTACAGTTAAAAGACACAGAGGTGTTCCAAATGCTCGCAGACCTGGAATAACTATCTGTAGGTCATACAAATGTTAGTTCCGGAGATCGAAAGCGCGACACGCAGTGCAGAAAGCTAAACGATTAGCGACTGCGCTAATCGTGCCGTCTGTTGACGGTCATGCTACTGGATCATCGCGGATAAACAAAATAATCATCATATTAGCCAAAAGACGTCCACTGCTGAACAAAGGTCTCTTCAAAACGACCAGTTACAAGCGTGTGTCGTCATTTTGAGAATCTGCCAGTACTCACCACACTTGGCAGGCAGGTTGGAGAGCACCGAATGGATGCTGGTGCTACATAAGGGACGCTACTGCCCATCACTCAGGTTTAGAGTCCCTTAGTCGCCTTTTACGACATCCACGGGAGGGGATGGAGTGGTGCTTTATTCTATATCCGGACACCACACCTAAAAAACATAATAAATTATGTTATACGATTCATATCCCTAAATAGTCTCAGTTCCCGCGACCAATTACTAACGATAATAGTCCTAATAAACAAGGGCATTTGTTTCAACGGCATTCCGATTATCGGCCAAGGTGGTGATTAGTCCCCTTAACTAGAACGCCAGGCCACGAATTTATTGGACCCAATCGGACACTATTTATGTACCCTTAATTATATGGACCTAAAATGGTGTTGTTTGTCTGAGCGATTATCTTACTTTCTTGTTAGTTCCGAATGTCCGAAAGAAAAAACGGCGGAACACTAAAAATCACTAAATCTGTTTTGTAAACTTTTAATATAGATAATATAGATTTTTTAGGAGATGTCTCCGATACAGATGTTTAGATAGGTGATATGTAGATTTTGTTCTGCAGATCTGTTACTGTTTTTGAGCTCGAATAATTTGCAACCTCCGAAGACTTTATCCAAGTTTTAAGCCTTTTTTGTTTTTTTTATTGTTGCCCAATGGAAGTTATTCATGAACTTCCTTCACCCCGGGGAAGGGCGAAGGGGTATGCCGGACTCCTACCAGCTAAAACCACTGGAGCGGTCATCTTCGGCACCTAAGAGTGCTCCAAGTAAGTTTTAAGCCTAATGGTCATATGGAAGTGGTTGATGTTTGTATAGGTAGCACGTTAAGCTGCTACCAAGCAACGTTAGCTTGACATGCTCTTCGGGGTGTTATAAGAAAATATTACTCCCAAATCATGATCACGCGACTAATATATTTACTTTTCCCATTTGATCGATTTGTACACACAGCTATAAGACCTTGGACCCGTTGGTTGTTATAATATCCTTCATGGCTTCGTGTAAAGTTTTGATATGCATTTTTGTTCTTATTTGGATTGGTCAGCTTAAGCTGCCATGACAATTATTACAATCAGGCTTGTTTAATGTAGACTTAAAGTTTAGACTAGGATAATGCGATCCTCACATACAAGAGTAGAAATAAAGATATTTCGGGAACAATCTAGTCATAAATATTGGAACACTATCGAGTCCTAACCGCCGACTTATCCTAAGCGGCAATTCTTAGAATTTGCATTTTTTATCGTAAGCCATCGAGCTTATGATTCAAATTTCAAGTTCAAGAAATTGTCACTTACGATAAGTCGGCGGTTAGGACTCGATATTATGATTTTTAAACAGTAACCATGGAGTTTCTTCCACAAGAAATGTACTCTTGGATCGCGGCAACTAAATTGTGGCTATTCATGAGCGCCTTTTTTTTATTGGTGCCCAGTGGAAATTCGTCATGAACTTCCCTCTTCCTTCTTCCTTCCCTCCGGGGAAGGGCGAAGGGGTAGGGGCGGACTCCCACTGGCCAAAACCACAGGAGCGGTCATCTTCGGCACCTAAGGGAGGCTCCAAGTCCTCGTATGATCACACTAGAGCCAATTCATAAGTGCCTGGAAATGGTTTTAAACGAATGAAAAATATTTTTGTTATTTTTATCTTTTATCTTGAAGAAGAAACATGAGAGAATCATCTCAACAACCATAAACAGCAGTGCAATAAGCATTTTAATAAATAAACAAGTTGGTTGCTCATAAAACGTCTGATGAAGAGGTGTACTGCGAACTCTCACACTCTCCCAGCGATAATAAACCGTTTCCTTAGGCGCTACCAACTACTGTGCCGTAAATTACTAGGGTTTTCGGTGTTGTCGCCACAACCCTAAGGTAGAGTGCCACTTTCGGCGAGAATACGCTTGTGGAAATTGAGTTTTTATCTTGACGTACTGCTATGCAATTCTTTTAGCTCAAACATCCTTACATCTTTAAGAATTGAAATTATTGCATTAAAGCACTGTATTACATACAGATCAAGAATCAAAATTCAAGTGGAACTGAGTCGGTATTGCGTTAATCAAATATGCACCCTACGCAATAGGGTCCAGCATTTATGTTCAATTGACTCTTGATTGAGGTTTATACGGGTCAAAATGTTGTATTCAAGTATGGATGCAGCTTAGGGAATTTCACTACTGGACCGATATATAATAAAACTTAAACGTTAATTTTATCACCTTCACGAAGAAACTGATTTAATCATAAAGGTGACAACTATATAGACAGCTAAATTCCTTCTCTCTTGGCCTAATGTAAAATTTATTGGGATCGAGGTTAAGCTAGGTTGTTGAAGCCTTGTACTTACATCTGTTCGCCCTCTTTATTGGCTGTGTGATAAACGTAAGCACTGTAAAAGGTACAAAGTCAAGCATGAGCAGTAGCGCCCTCCTTCTGCCAAAGCGGTTGATTATGCCAATACACAAGAAAGAGAAAGAAAGAATTAGTTTTATTTTGAACTCACACAAGAAGTAACAGGCAGTGTAGTAAGAAAAAAATGTACAACACAAATGAAGCAATCTGTGTGAGGCCAATAAAGTACTCTTCTCAGCATTACCGATTATTGTAGTAGTCATTAGGACCGTATTCAACAGTGGTTATTCTAGGGCTGTTTCGGCATTCGGTAAGCTCAATAAATAAGTACAATGGCGATCATAAATTGCTGAACGCCCGTGTTCCAAGTGAATTGAACTGCACTAGGACACACTACAAAAATAAAAAACCGGTCTAGTGCATGTTGAACTCGCGTGGAGAGGGTTCCGAAATTACTGAATGTATTGCCGTATCCCAAGAACAAGCATCTGGGTACTTATGTATACTGTAATCAATCAATGCATAGTTGGTTTTGAACCCTTTCAATATACTGTACCGTACAGTTCGCCAAACTTTATTCTTTAATTTTCTATATTGCCCCCCAAAAAGGACCCCTACGTTCTAAATTCATTTATTTACATTACACGTACGTTTGGGTCGAGAAATCCATATGTCTATCAAATATCCACTTAACCGGTGCAGTAGATACAGAGCAAATTGACTGTTTCAGACGGACAGACAGGCAGACACACGAGGTATCCTATAAGGGTTCTGCCGTTTTTTCTTCGGACGTTCGGAACCCTAAAAAGCATAGTTGCAATGGGCACAGTCTTGAAATTTATAATAAATAATCAAATATATTGTATTGCCGTGTGGTGCCGGCTCAGAATGCCACCACCCCATTTCCTCCCATGGGTGTCGTAAAAGTCGACTAAGGGATTAGCCGGAGGATGGGCAGCAGCGTCCTTCGAGTATATTAACAACTCAACTGCGATCGCCAACCCGCCTGCCAAGCGTGGCGATTATGGCAATACCCCCCAATGAGCCCACAACACATCCATATCGTTGGTTGTGGTGATCTTTGGGGGAGGCCTGTGTCCAGCAGTGGACTTCATTCGGCCGAAATTATTATTGTATTTAACAGTTAGCTTGAAGTCAAACCCCACTTTAGCCTTTTCCTTGGAAACCCTTAAGTGGTATGGCAGTAAAAGGATCCTGTTTACTTGCCCGCTGTTTCTGTGGTTGTTAGGTAATATCGTTTCTAAGTAATTGTCGGCTATATACTGACCCTAACACCTGTGAACCTCAGAAATAATTAATGAATTGGTCCGCTTTATACTCGAATGCAGTTTGAGGTTAATTGTATGTGGGACTTTTTGGCTAGAATAGGTTAAGAATAGTTGATTCACATTAAGAATTCGTTGTCTACGTGGGTCACTGTTCAATAAGGTTAGAGAAACGTAGTAAGCCAAAGACGGCTCGAAATTCTGGCTTTGCTTGTTCTATAGTACACCTAATGATATTAGACTATGATTTCGGGACTTTTCGCGCACAGATAAATCAAAACAATATTTTGACTAACCTCAGCGTTTCGGCCAAGTTGCATTGACCGTGGTCACGTGAAGACGCATCTGATCTGTGCGCGAAAAGTCCCGAAATAATAGTCTAATATGAGTGAAATTCGCGATAGTTTAAAAACTTATACCTAAAGATAGTTTCATTTCAAAATTTGAAAGCGTCTTAAATTTTTTAATGTATGTGTATTACGATCATGCCCTAACTTTCTTAACAGACTGTTAGTCAGATATCCGGATCGGAAGGAACTGAAGACCAGAGAAAAAGACCATCATAGACTGTTCCGAGTTCGTGATAGTCTTCTGGTAGTCAAATTAGACTCCCATATCAGCATCTTATTATGTGGAAACCGTATTAATAAAAATCACACAGATCAGTTCATAAACGTCCACTGCGGAACATGTGCCTCTCAATAATCACTACAATGAGTAGTCACAAAGAATATTGCCACAATCACCACACTTAGCAGGCGGACTGGTGAGCGCAGTATGTTGTAATAAGCACATGGGAAGATGCTACTGCCCATCCTCTTGAAATCAATCCTTTGAAAGTGGTGGTCAATTCTTATTTTCTAGGATCCAAATGGAACTCAAATAATATAAAATTTATTATAACATTTATATTTAATATATATTTATTTCATTAATCAAACCTAATGAATCCGCTTAGAAATGTAAGTCAAAGGGATTCCAACTGAAATCCAAGATGAGATTGTTTAAAACTTTACATTTATTTATCCATAAATTAAATAAAGTATTTCAAAACTTCAAACCTTTTATTTATTTATTTATATTTTCATGTACAATGGTGGTACACAAGGTGAACATAATGCCATATGGCATTCGCTATCAGTCAACCTTTGGGTTAAAAAGAAAAGCATTGAAAGAGGTACAAAAACAAATAAGTATTTCAAGAATGATAATTATAAGATACATACAGATATATATACTAAAAGTACGGTAAAATACATATGTTATATACATAAATTAAATTATACTGCATACAATACGTAATTATATCTTAATAATGATTATAACGATGCCCGTATTTGTCGATGAGGATGCTGCGATTTCAAGTAGTGTTCCCGAATTTTCGTTTGAATGAGAATTTAGTTGTAGCTTTTTTTAAATTAAGGGGAAGTACGTTCCAGAATTTTATCATTGAGACGGTGAAGGAGTTAGAAATTAAACAGGTACGGTGAGGAGGATACTGGAGCTCTAAATTTTCGGCAGTTCGCAGGTTACGGCTGTGAGAACTATCCAAAACATGGAAACATTCATTTATATACTTAGGAGCACAGGAATCGTTAATAATGGAGAAGAGGAGACAAACGGATCTGAGAGATCTTCTCTGACGGATAGAAAGGGATTTAAGCTGGGAACGATTAAAAAAAGAACGTATTTACGAGGTCCAAAAATGAAGCAAATGCAGTTGTTTAGATGTCGATCCAATTTATGGAGAAGGTTTTTAGATAAACTCGAGTTACAAAGATATTATTCAATTTACATTCAATCAATATTTGTAGTGAGGTCGGTTATTGACGTAAGTTTCAATAGCGGGAATCTCGTGGACGTGCCTGTAGATTTGGTGCAACAACGGGTACTGCTTGTCCAAGATCTTGGAGCCCCACATACCCTCAACAGTCTCGATGATGCCCACGAAGTAGAGGTCGGCCCAGCTTATTTTCTGGAAGGAAGAGTAAGAATTCTGTAGACTGACAGATAATTCAAAATCAAGCATTTGAAATTTTTTGTACATACACAACAATTTACCTACATAGGATGAAATATGGATAATTTAGAAAAAGTAAAGAGGGTAACATTGAAGAAAGTAAAGAAAGCTTTGTTTTGATCAATAAATATTGTGAAGGAGTTCACAACCAACTATGCAATTATTGATTGCAGTGTACATAAATACCCAGATGATTGCTCCTTCATATAATCCTGAAGCAATTTCTTAGTAACCCTGCCAGTTTTTTTCGGTACATAATTTTCTTATTTGTCATTCATTGTGTTATGTTGACTGCCTTGTTATTTTCACTGATACTTTTATTTCGTTTGGCTTCCTTTTATCGTTTGTAAACCATTTTTTGCCTATACTATTGTTATAAGATGATGAAAACAATTGTATAATTATAATTTTATCGATTTACAATTCCGTTTCCGCATCCGTTTCTGCTAAAATTTACTTTTGATATCAGTTATCGTTTCTGCTTCCATTATGATACTTTCGTGGCATCAGTAATCATTCAAATTCAAATTATATATTGTATAATAGGTACTTACTTTGCCACCGAAGTAGCTTCCTTGCTTGTGGATAATTTCTTCAAGATCACCAAGGTATCTTGGGACCACTTTCTCCACTAATTCCTTCTCTAACCAGGATTTCCTCTCCTTGTTAGATTCGTGGTACCATTCATGGACCTCTGTAAATAGAAGTTACATTTTATTATTATCATTGTGGTACACTCTACCACCAGTGTAATGTTAATAATTTGGTTTGGAGTTAAATGAAATAGATTGTTCGGAGATATTTCAAGTTAAAAGTAAGTTAATCGTATTTCCGAGCATCGTTTTGCAGCTTCAAGTATTATATCTAGATAATTGTTTATCGAGATACAATCGTCATCATCATTCCTTTAAAACAGATTTGCAAATATTACCCATAAAAATCATTTCCTAAGGAAACTGAGCGAATAACTGTGAATACAAACTCACGCGTGCTTAACTCGTAGATAGTCAACGCAATGGCATCAAGCTCCGCTGCTTCCAAGTCATTTGCAGGAAGTAGACCCACCAACTTGCCGAGGTAACGACTGATAGCCACAGACTGGTAGATCACCTTATTGTCAACTTGCAGTACCGGTAGCTTGCCGAAAGGAACAGCTGGAACGAATTATAATATAATTTTATTGTAATGAACATAATAATCATGACTACGAATCATTGTGGTGTAAATCCACGCTGAGTATATTAATATGCCATCTTGTATGACAGAGTTTAGCAATAAAGTGTAACTCAATCAAGTACCGCGTTTCATTTCTCTCCGACACACCGTTCTTGCCTACATCATCATCATTCATATTAGCTTGTAAGCTTCCATTAGTTATCACAGTATGTAGTTACTAGCACGTGCCGCTGTGTGCGCAGCACAGCACACAGCGAGGCTAAGGGGGATCCTTTATAATCCTCCCCGAGAATTGTCTGAGGGGCGGCCTGTTACAGTCGCCTTCCCTCCGCTTGAGGGGGTGAGCGCTCTACAGTCATCCACTCCGAGATGTGTCTAAAGGCGTAGCACCAATTGGTAGCTCTAGTGTGATCTTACGAGGACCATTTCGATGCCGAAAATGACTGCTCCAGTGGTTTTAACCGGTAGGAGTTCGGCAAGCCACTTTACCATGGGTTCAATAAAAAAGGACAGATGGCACACTCCGTATAATTACTGATATGCTAATATTACACTTAAAGAAGAAATAGCTAATAAAAGATTTACAATAACCGATGCCCCCCAAAATGATATTTGCCATTAAGGTAAAACAAACAATATAAAATATATATTACCGCTCATCACTGACCGACACACCGATGGACTCACTGACTGACTCACTGAGTGACTCACTGAGTGGATCACCGAGTGACTCACTGAGTGGATCACCGAGTGACTCACTGAGTGACTCACTGAGTGAGTGAGTGACTGACTGACTGACTCACTGGCTGACTCATTGGCTGACTCATTGACTGACTCACTGACTGACTCACCCACTGATTGACTCACTCACTGGCTGACTCACTGACTTACCGACTCTCTCATTCACTGACTGTCACGCTGTAAGATGATTCATTATTTTACCACTCAACTGGCGCCTCAGGCCCTTTATCATAATTACAACTCATTAGTATCTCACTAGGGCGGTCGCTATTAATAAAAATAAAATAATCACTCCCACTATTCAGGTATATTTTAACTGAAAGCTGATCACAAGATAGTGGGGACAAGACTACGTTGATGACGATAACGTTTTGACAATCCCACAATGTACTTATTTTATGTGAAATGTAAAAATTAGTGCGATTCTGTTTTTAAGTGTTACACAATCATGCGTAAGAACTCATTATAGACGTTGGGACATCTGCATGGACATTCTCCAACTTCGAGAAGGTGGAGGAGTGTGCAGGCTCCTACCGATTAAAACAAGAACACACTGTTCCTCCGATCCGATGTCCTTCGATCTACATTTGTAGGGGGGTAGATCAAAAAACTGAAATATCAGGACATCATTCCAAAATTGGAGACGCTTATAGCCAGTAGTACTCATTGATAGTAATTAATCTGCCCGGCTCGGTCAGACAATGGATGGATGACCGCACAGCGGTATTTGAACTGTGTGTCACCGTGCTTTAGCTTGTAAAATTGTCGGTCCCGGTTGTTGTTGTTAGACGGCAGTCGTTAAGGTAAGTTAGAGGGGCTATGGGTGGCTTGAATAATTCTGTCTCAAGGTCGGCCACTAACCATAGGTAAAGAAAAGAATAATAATATGATATAAAAATATCGGAATTATTGATTATTAATCCATTTAGAACCCATTACAATAGATCTTATAATTGTAGTTTCCATCTTAAAAAATAATTTTATACCTCCGGGGACAATCCGAGACTGCATTTTTTAGTGTAGCCATGGAGGGTCCCCGGTTAGTGTCCCATTCCATTATAGATTAAAATTCTCTAAAGGGCCTCTGTGTATTGGACCCATGTCCCTGCGTAAGCCTATCAAAAGACCGGGTTCCCCCTTAGAGGGGATATAAACCCGTGACAAGAGAGACATGTAGATACAAAAATATCGGAATTATTGCGCTGTTGTCTGAAGAAATAAATATTATGAATCAAAACGCTACATTTATTTTAAAATCAACTTTAAACTTCAGAAATCTACATATTATTCAATAATTTAAAGCGGGATCAGCTCGCGCTTCATTAGCCCCCTGTTGGATTGGCCAACCTTGTTTCCAGCGCACCCCGTCCCAAGTTTAAAACCTCTCAGGTTCATACTCTCCAAAGCAATAAAATGTTCTACTCACATTTCTTCACGTCAATCCAATCAGCGTCTTGGATTACGACATTATCGTACTTAATGCTGCCAAAAGCGAACAGATACCTGATGGGTTCAGCAACACCCATCAAATTGAAGTACTTCAGCTTATAAACTGGGGCCATTTTGTTTTACTTCGAAGCACAAGAAACACTAATGATTTAGAAGAAAGTTTGCCGTTTTTATACTTTGGATTATCTGTTTAACCTTAAGAAGTTAATAGATATTGGAATGTTTTTAAATTGTCATCACCTTTAGCGTTTTATAAAGGGTAATTTTAATTAACTTGTTACGCAACGAGTTTTGTTTATTGTTGATTAAATGTATACAAGGTAAGATGAACTATTGTCGTGAATTGTTTTGCAGTTACTACATTGTTTCACAGATAAAATAAGTTTGGATGGCTGCAATGAATGATGAAATGTGTGCTAAGGTGATCGCGCTTTCACCTTAGCACAAATTTCAACTTCATAGAGACAGGACATAAATGCGGCGTGGACAATAACTCGGGAAATTGACGCCTCGGTTCCTCGTCTGTACCTTATTTGGTTGATTGTGGGGAAACCATACGGACATTTTTTCCCTTTGGAAGGCGGAGCGGCGGGCTCTTACTGGCTAAAGCCGCCATGATGTACCTTCGTCCTATCTTGCACCGGAAACCTTTGCGCCCTGTCCACACTCTGTCACTTTAGCATTTAACAACAATCAATGTCTTTAAAAGAGTTTTATCATTTTTAAGGTTCCAAATGTCCGAATGAAAATAACGGCGGTACCCTTATGGGATCACTCCTGTGTCTGTGTGTCTGTCTGTCTGTCTGTCACAGCCAATTTGCTCCAAATCTACTGGGCCGATTAAGTTGAAAATTAGTTAACATGAATTTTTGGGACCCAAATACGGACGTATAACGTAAATAGCGACCCAAATACGGACGTTTAACGCGTAAATAAATGAATTTTGAACATGGGGTCACTTTTGGGGGCAATATAGAAAAACAAGTTTTGAAAACTGCACCATTTAAATCCAAATGAAATTGATATGGGGTTCTTGATTATATATTTTTCATAACTTTAAAACAAATAGGTTTAAAGTTATTTAAGAAAATTGATGAACATTGATCATTCCCCCAGCTTATCTCTGAAACAAGGCCTAACATTTTGAAAAAGTACAGAAACTAGTTCTGTCCTTATCGATTACAGGCAAATCTAAAAGAAGTCTATGGTCTTTAAATAACATGGTAAATGTTTCAATACTGTGCGTACAAACTCAAATTTGCAGTTGAAATGTAAGGGAGAACATTCTTTTCTTTTTCTTTTTTTAAAAAACGTTGCCCCACACTAGGATTTCTCCTGTGTCGTGGGCGCGTTTACAGACATGAATTCCGCACACAATACACCCAGACCCGGAACAACTACCTGCAGATCGTACAAATATTTGTTCCGTGCGGGAATCGAACCCACGACCCAGAGCGCAGCAGTCGACTGTATCAACCACTGCACCAACCGTGCCGTCACTACAATGTTAAGCTTGTTCTTGGGATAAATTATTGGTACAAGACAGAATTCAACAATAGACAATATATTGAGCAATTTACCTGTACAATCCGGCACCGTACATACTTTTTTTAGTTACTGCAAGTGTATTTTGGTCAGATTTAAAAGAACGTGGTAGATGACATATCCGTCGTACGGAACCCCCTCCACGTGAGTTCAACTAGCACTTGTCCGGTTTTTTTACTCAATATGTACACTAAGATTATGAAAAATTGGGACCAGAAGACAAGTATCCCGATAATTTAAAGCAACACTTTAATAAAGTCATTGACTTACGATGTTGACTGCATGTTATGCTTAACATATGATGGTTCTACGGGACTTTCACTGGCAGATAGCTGATATTATAAGGAATAACTTAGGCTACTTTTATCTTAGAAAAACAATTAGGGCTCGGCGCAAAAAACTAAATACCCATAATATTCAATATATATTCTATGTCGAGTATCTATGCCGAAGTACTCTAAATTATTTATAAATAATCCAATTTCTTATAAATTAAACGGCGGGTGAAACCGCGGGTCCCAAGCTAGTATGCAATAAAAATAAGTTTATAAATCTCAAACAAGTTCTAAAATAATAAATAGACTTCTAATAGAAATAGTTGAAGGCGATGCACAAAGCAACTACGAGAAATCTATTTATTGGTTTAACGTTTTTTATGAAATTTTCTTCAAACTTGTTTCGTTGTTGTTTTTATGGTTTAAAAGTGGTATTATTGAAAAAGCCTATGAGTATTAGTGCTTTTCGGCATAAAAATAAAATGGTCTTTATGTATGTAATATTATAGGTAATCTAAATATTTTCAGAACGTGTAGGAACTCGATTCTTCATTGGATATCAAACACGAATGTATGCCAATAAATTGCTCGTAGAACTGAAGACCGTTGGGGCAAAGACGTTCTTGAGTGGAGACCGCGCACCGGAAAATGCAGTGTGGGACGACCTCCAACGAGATGATGGACAGATGATCTGGTGGAGATCGCTGGCAGTAATTGGATGCGGGCGGCATGTAGCAGGTAGTTGTGGAAATCTATGAATCTAGGCTTTGTTCAGCAGTGGACGTCCTTTGGCTTATATAATTATGGTGATATCCAAACACATGATATTTTAAACTTATACTATTTTGTAGCAGTTTATATCCGCAATAAATCGCCTTGTTGGCTTTTAAGTGACTTCATAGAGCTGTGGAATGATAATAGGATTCCAACGATACCTCATTTGAAAAATAAGACGCGTAATTTAGGCGATCCGAGGGAACAAATGAACATACTAACGTTTAAACATACATACATAGACGCTAAAACCGTAATCCTTTTGGCTTCACCATAGTCGGGTCACAAAACAGCCATGAAACGGTAAAGATAAAGATAAAAATATTTTTATTCATGTAAAACCATTTATAGGCACTTATGAATAGTCAAGACTTTAGTTGCCTCGTTCCAAGGTGTAGATTTCCTATGGAGAAGAACGGGCAAGAAACTCCATGGTTACTCTTTTTAAATCATATTGGTACAATGTTCTCGAAATGATGGTAATGTGAGGACAATGCAGGAAGAAAGAGTCTATCTTAAAAAGTCTACACTAAATAAGCTTGATTTTAATATTCACCAGAATTTTTGATTCAATTGTCATGACAGCATTAAGATGACCAATCCCAACAGACGGCACTCGTTCACGAGCATGACGCATGCATCAGCGTCGCTCAGCTCAACCATATTGTAGGGAAACTTAGCGACCCGACACACAACGCCACCATAAGCAGGACACTTGAGTGAGCATGACATACCTAAACTGCCAGACAAATATCACGTCAATAAAACAAAATAATTGAAAAGCCCACATGGTACTCGCACTATTACAGTATCAAATCTAAATGCATAACATGAACATAAAAATAACATTAAAAATAAATAACATAATGTCATATAGAATAATGAAATGTCATTATATGAATTAATATAATCCATTTTAAGAAATGATGCAATTTAAATGTCAAATTAATTAAAAGTACTGGTTTTAGATACATGTACATGGAATGTCAATATAAGCCTATGCATATCAGAGCAGCTCAATCCCAAGCATTTTTGTCGTCCATATAGTCTGTTACATTATAGAAAGCTTTTCTACACAGCTTCTGTTTTATAGTGGACTTGAATTTATTAACGCTTAGTTTTTTAATATGGCTTGGGATTTTATTGTAAAAACGTACACATTGACATTTAAATGATTTGCTTATTTTCTGGAGCCTAGTGGCAGGAACAACGAGTTTGTGTTTGTTCCTAGTATTAATACTATGGGTATCACTATTCTTTGCAAAGAGAGAGATATTTTTATGAACATACAAAACATTTTCGTAAATGTATTGAGATGGAACGGTCATTATATTAATCTTTTTAAATTGCTCCCTAAGTGAATATTTAGAGCTTAACTTATAAATTGACCGAATAGCTCGTTTTTGCAGCACAAAAATAGTTTGAATATCGGCAGCATTCCCCCACAACAGAATACCGTACGACATTACACTATGAAAGTAACCAAAATATACTAATCGGGCTGTTTCTATGTCTGTTAAATAACGAATTTTCATTACCGCGTATGCTGCAGAGCTAAGCTTTTTCGACAATTTAAGAATGTGTGGGCCCCACTGCAGCTTAGAATCTAAAGTAATACCTAAAAACACTGCGGTGTCCACAAGATCCAACTCCGCGCCATTCATTAATACACTGGTGTTCACCGTTTTAACATTAGGTGTTGTGAATTTCATACATTTAGTTTTTGTCTCATTCAAGACTAAATTATTAACATTAAACCAGTGGACCACTCTAGAGATAGCGTTATTTACATCGTCAGATGCCAGATGTTGGCGTTTAAGTTTAAATAAAAGTGATGTGTCATCTGCAAACAACACTATCTCATGATTATCCTTCATGATGTAAGGTAGGTCATTTATGTATATAAGAAACAAAAATGGGCCAAGAATTGAGCCCTGTGGTACTCCCATT
Source organism: Diloba caeruleocephala (assembly GCA_947459985.1). Taxonomy (NCBI): domain Eukaryota; kingdom Metazoa; phylum Arthropoda; class Insecta; order Lepidoptera; family Noctuidae; genus Diloba; species Diloba caeruleocephala. The sequence goes on along the minus strand of OX381617.1, from coordinate 6,399,765 downwards.
TTGACCACAGACCCAGGAGATCGCTTTCCATTAACATCAACTGTCTGATTCCTATTATTCAAATATGAGACCAGAAGTTCCAGTGCAAAATCCGTAATACCATAGTGAAGCAATTTCCTGATCAATATTTCGTGGAGAACACAATCAAATGCCTTAGACAAATCACAGAAGATGCCCAAGGCATCATGTGAATCCTCCCAAGCGCCGAAAACATGTCCTAAGAGTTCAACACCAGCATCAGTTGTTGAACGACCCTTTGTAAATCCAAATTGTTTGCAATGTAATAATTGATACTTATTAAAAAAGGCTTGTAATTGATTCAACATCAATTTTTCAAAAATTTTACTAAATGTAGGTAGCACTGAAATAGGTCTAAAATTACTAGGGTCAGATGTACTACCTGATTTAAACAAAGGAATTATTTTACTATTTTTCATAAGATCAGGAAATTTTCCACAGTCAATACATTTATTAAAAATTAGAGCCAATTCAGGTGCAACAATGTCAATAATTGATTTGGCTACGTTAACAGAATTTCCCCACAAGTCTGCAGTTTTTTTAACATTTAGAGTGTTAAAGGTTCTTATTATATCTCTAGAATTAACATGAACGAATTGAAATTCGTTACTGCAAAAATTTACATTTTGTTTAAGTAAAGTTTCTGCTACAGTAGGGGAAGAGTTTAATGATTTAGTAGTTGAAATGGGAATGTCAGTAAAAAAAATGTTCGAAAGCCATAGCTACTTGTATATCTGACTTAATTATTTTATCGTCAATAAATAAGCTATAGTCACCGTTCCGGCTACTAACTTTTCCAGTTTCACTACTAATAACATTCCAAGTCATTTTAATTATGTCATTACTATTTTTAATTTTTGAACTCAAATAACGAGATTTTGCTATATGACAAATTCTTTTAAATAATTTAGAGTAATTTCTAACGTAAAGATTAAATTTATCAGTATTAATATATTTTCGTTCATCATATAGCTCATAAAGTCTCTTTCTACTTAAATGAATTCCAACAGTAGCCCATTCACTAAAGGTTGCATTGCCATTAACTGTGATCGTCTTGGGGATAAAAGTTGCATTGAATTCTTTACAGTATATATTAAAAAAGTCATTATATAGTTTATTTGGATTATTGCTGTATGGTAAAATAGGTATTTTACTACTGAGTCTATTTCTAAATCTTTCCAAGCGACTCACGGTTTTTGGATTAACAGTAATATGCTTCTTAGCCACGTTATTCCTTTTGTTCATTATGGTAATCTGCTGTCCACAGTGGTCAGAGTCCAATAGGTTAATAACTTTTTTGTAGTGTGGTATAACATTTGTATAAATGTTATCTAAGCATGTGGCTGTAGTTGAAGTAATTCTGGTAGGCTCCAGAAATAAGTTAACAAGATTGTATGACTGAAAAAGGCTTTTGATGTTTGCACTTGAATTTGAATCTTCTAGTAAATTAACATTAAAATCACCACATGTGATGATGGTTTTATTCAAATTAGACATTTTATATAATACTTCATCCATAACTGTTTCAAAAGAATCATACAATGCTGAAGGAGGTCTGTATACACTTAACACAATAAATAATGGGGAACCGCTGTATATATGGGTGAAACATCGTTAAGATATTTGAGATTTGGTTGCTTTAAAGTTTAAAGGAGGTTGGTCAACTAGGTATAAGTGATATCTACGAGACATCGATAATTAATAATAATCATCATAACCATATCGGCCATTTATACGTCCACTGCTGAACAAAGGCCTCCCCCATAGATTTCACAACAGTGTCATCATTGTGGGGTATTTGCCAATACTCACCACCGCTTAGCAGGCGGGTTGGTGAGCGCAGTATGGCTACCGTTTCACAGAAGGGACGCTGCTGCCCATCCCTCTGGTTTAGATTCTCTTAGTCGCCTTTTATGACATCCACGGGAGGAGATGGAGTGGTGCTATATTCTTAATCCGGACACCACACGGATAATTAAGAATAACTGAAATTCAACAATATCGATTTGTAGTTATCAAAAAGTAAACAATTATGAATCTATCTATCTACATTATTACATAAAACCGTCCCAAAAGTGGGTTAGTGCTAAAGGTAACGAGTAGTTAGGTATTTGAGAAAATAATTACTGAAAACAGTCGGACTTGCGGGCAGTAGCTTGCGTTTACTATTGTTTTAATAATATAAATTACAAAAGATCGCCACAACGACCGATATGGGTGTGGTGCGTGCTCATTGGGGGGTTTTGCCATAATCACCACGCTTGGCAGGCGGGTTGGCGATCGCAGTTGTTGTTAATGTACTCGAAGGATGCTGCTGCCCATCCTCCGGCTAATCTCATAGACGCCTTTTACGACACCCACGGGATGATATAGGTGACGGCATCCCACGCGCTCTCGTTCCATACGATGGACTGAATCACGGCCGGAAGCGAGAGGTCGCCCCCTTCGACCGCCGCGACGAGATTACGGCACTGCGTTGCCCAAGCTGGGCATTCTCCCAACGTGTCCTGTGTGCACCGTTTCCTCCGGGTAGTCTCCGCAGTGATGACAAACGCGCGTTCCACCTATTCGATGCAGATACTTCCCGAAACACCCATGGTTCGAGAGTACCTGCGTCATCCGGAAGGTGAGGGCGCCATTCCGCCTCTCCAGCCATTCCTCCATAACGGGTCTTACCGCCGCTATTGCGGTATGCCCTGCATTAACATGGCCTGCGATATTAGGTTTTGTAATAAACTTTTATATGTGTATGACAGATTCGAAATAATAGGAGTTATCTTATCATTCAAACGATAATTACGTGCAGCATGAGAGGAATAAAAAATTTACTTATTGCAAATGTTATTATTTGGTAACAGATGATTAAGCCGAATAATATGTTGTTATTCAAACCAGATAATACAGAGCACTCAATGATATCCGAGGTTAAAGACCGATTTCATAATCATTGGAATATTACAAAGTATCCCTTTGTACCGAAATAATATTATAAACGTGAAAAATTTGGTTCGTTTGGACGTTTGTCTCTCATTGTTGGCACGGTTGGTGTAGTGGCTAGAAAGAAAGAAAGAAAGAAAATAATTTATTTGGCACAAACCCAGGACACTCACAACTTAAATACGTAAAAAAAAGGCTAAGCGGATGGGTTTCTCTGCAACGTGTCGCGGGTTCGATCCCCGCATAGGACAAATATTTTTATGATCTACAGATAGTTGTTACGGGTCTGGTTATTTGTGCATCTCAAATGTATGTCTGTAAACTGTGCCCACGACACTGGAGAAAACCTAGTGTGGAACAAGGTTTAAAAAAGAAAAAACGGGTTGCCGACAGAAGTGAAAACTTTTTTATTTATCTAGACGCATTGGCGGTCTTCTATATGTACATGCATATATGCACACACTATAGCTGCGTCTTGTAACGGTGTCGCAAGTCCAGAGACTTTATCTCATCTAAAAATATGCGTACCGTGCTAAAAGAAGTTTTCTCTTCAAAATAATGTCAAAATGCTGAAGGAATTCAAGTAGTATTTGGCAGAACGGTAGACGGAATACGAATGGAATCATGGAATACGACATATTATATACCTTTTAGTGCGTTATTTATTGGGTTTAAATGAGTTCCCTCGCGGAACAAGCTGTTACCCGCAACAAGTGTTTTATATATCTATAAAAAATATGTATTTGACGGCATGGTTGGTGCATTGGCTGATACAGTCGGCTGCTGCGCACCGGGTCGTGGGTTCGATTCCCGCACGGAACAAATATTTGTACGATCTGCAGGTAGTTGTTCCGCAGGATCCTAGTGCGGGGCAACGTTTGTTAAACCAAGAAAAAAATTCATTATCATCATCATGTCAGGAAAAATAGACGTGCAAGGCTGAACAAAGGGCTGCCCCATGAACCACCTGTCACTCGCCGTGTGTCTCCATTTTGGAGGAAATTTTCCAGTACTCATCACATTTGACAGGCGTGTAGGTGAGCACAGAATGGCGGCGATTCTTAAAAAGAGTCCCGTCGCCTTTTACGACATCCTCGAGAGGAGATGCAGTGTTGCTATATTCTCATTCCGGACACCACACGGAATGTATGTATTTAGTTACATGAATTTAATAAACACGATTAGGCTCGTCTTCGACACGCATTCGGGTCTCTAGCATGTATAACAAATAGTATAACTTAAGCCCTCATTTCGTTCCTTTAGCTTGATACCGCCAGTCAGTTTCAGACGCCACATCTCTCAAAGTTGTTTTCGAACGTAATTCCGAACAATTTTCTTGGAAGTACTCATCAATTTTTGAAATCGGAAAAGTTAGGGAGCGACGGGAAACATTCTAGATACTACAAGTTGGAACCTAGAATATTTTCTACTTCAGTACAAAACGGCATGGTTGATGCAGTGGCTAAGCGATTAGCTAACTGCACTATGTGTCACGGGTTCGATCCTCGCACCCAACAGATATTGGTATGATATACAAATACATAGTTTTTTTGGGCCTTAGTATCTCTTCAAATCTCACATGTTAGACTTAGGTTTGTTTGTAAACTGTACCCACGATATAGGAGTAACTAAAGAGATGGATTATGTTATTCTTTAATTATTTAATTATACGACTCTTTTTTTTAAACGTTGCTCCACACTAGCATTTCTCCTGTGTCGTGGGTGCTTTTCCAAACACGAATTCCACATACAATACACCCAGACCCGGAACAACTACCTGCAGATCATACAAATATTTGTTCCGTGCGGGAATCGAACCCACGACCCAGAGCGTAGCAGTCGACTGTATCAGCCACTGCACTAACCGTGCCGTCATCTCTGCTCAACTCTATTATGCCGATGTCAGAATTGAGTTCAACAGTAAGAAGATAATGGGGATAATTGAATCAGGCGCAGTGTACAACTGAGAGAGCAAATCGATAGGAACAACTAGTATTCAAAGCTTATCATCAACAGAAATAATACAAGCCGATATTGTTGACAAAACATAACTTTTTCCAGCATTTAAACAGCTGCAGATAGGTATTTTATGCACAGTCTCAGTTTGTTTACAATGGCGAAGAAACTCCATTATTTCAACGTAAACGCTCTCGCTGAGCCAATACGGTATATTTTACACTATACGAAGCAAGATTTTGAAGACATCAGACATGATTTGGAGAGTTGGCCTAATTATGAAATTAAAGACAGTAAGTGAAAATGCACACTGATTGTATTTATGTAACACTAACCGTCACCCGCCCGCTTTGCTACGCGTAAATTGTATTTATATTCATGTCTTATGAACCCTGCAAGATATCGGAATAGAACATACATACACGAAAATTTAAGTTAACATTCCTGGTTAAATCCTAAATATTTTATTGAAATACACTGAGCTGTTTCGGAGCCAATTCGAGACAGATAGACCAACATTCTAAAAACGTTGCTAGAGCTATATTCCCGGGGGTGGCGTAATAACGGGGAAACCCGCTCCGAATCTTCGAGACGTGCGATGGTGAAACCGGTGCCGCACCTCTCAACACCCCGAGCCGCTCACACCGGTGTAACTCCCTGTCCCCTGTAGTGGTGGCCATTTAGGGGACGGTACCCATCTTGTAAGTGCAAGTCACCGTCTGCCCCAGAATTTCACATTAAACGTTTAAAGGTAGACGCCGATGTTACCATTGCAATAGACCTTATCGTTATAGTTTTCATCTCATACAGCCTTACAGCACCGGGTAAAATCCGTGGCTTCATTTTATAGTACAGCTATGGAGAGTCCCAGGTTAGTGTCCCATTACATTTTAGATTAAAATTCTCTAAAGGGCCTCTGCGTATTCGACCCGATTCCCCGCGTAAGCCTATCAAAGGACCGGGTTCCCTTTACAGGGAATATAATCTCGTGAAAAGAGAGAAATGTAAATAATAACAAAAATCGTTTACTACTGAAATAAAACCATTACAGTAAATCTCTATAATATGATTGCAAATTATTTATAAGTACATGTACAGGGTGTCCAGTAAATAGCACGACATACTGCAGGGGGTGAGAGCTTGGGTCAATACCTACCAAAAAAACACAATATATGTTCAGCAAAATCTTACGGATTTACAGTAGTACAAAATTTTCCGAAATATCGAAAAATCTTTACCTTGACACTGGTTTTTAAGCATCTCGTAATGAAAAATTCCTTTTCTAGTTTTTTTTTTTACCTCAAATTATTTGTGAGTAGTTACTTTACTCATTGATAAGTCTTTATTCTATTAAAAACTAAAATGTTTTCAAGAAATAAATTTTTTATTTAAATTATCACAGTACAATTTTCTACTACAAAAATTTTGTACTACTGTAAAACGGTAAGATTTTGCTGAACATATATTGTGTTTTTTTGGTAGGTATTGACTCAAGCTCTCACCCCCTGCAGTATGTCGTGCTATTTACTGGACAACCTGTATATGTTTCAATTATAAATACTATGGACCTCTAAAGATTAAACCTTTTACTCGTTTCAGCAAAATAAAGTTCACTGCTGAACACAAATCTCCCACAAAAAATGACACAACGACTGGTCTGGGTTTATTGTTTGCTCATTGAAGGGTTTTGCCATAATCGCCACGCTTGGCAGACGGGTTGGCGATCGCAGTTGAGTTCTTAATGTACTCGAAGGACGCTGCTGCCCATCCTCAGGCTAATCCCATAGCCGCCTTTTACGACACCTACGGAATGAGTTGGGTTGGCTATTTGTAGCCGGCACCACACGGCAACCTTTTACTCATAAAATGCATATTCACATTACAATTGTAATGATGTAAAACTGGCAAGTAAATATTAGTGGCAGATATTTATTTTAACATCAAATCTCAGAACCACAGTAATTGTTCCGGTTGCAATACCTTCAATTCCAGTTGATGTACCGTTTTTTTCTTTAATCTGATATAAACAAAAGGAATGTGTGTGTTCTGTGAGTGATATGTTTGTATGTGTGTGTGATTGGTTAATAAGTGCACATTCAAGATCCATTTACTTAATTGTTTGTAGTCCCTCAACCAATGGGAAAATGGTTTCCAAATTTTCAACCTACAACCTTGAGGTTAAGAAGCGAGTCCGCAAATCTCCGGGCTACCACAACATTACACCAAAATAAAACCTCAATGAAATGTTTGAAATAAACTGAAACGTGTTCGTACTTATAATGGTGTCAAAATTTGGAAAGCTCATTCCCTGTATTCGGTATTCCCTGTTCGTATTTTTTGTTCTGCATTGTGAATTTTTTTTCTCGAGATAAAGAAAAGATACAACATGTAATTGAAGTAGAAAGCTGAAAAGTAGTGACGAGACAAGTAAGTCCAGGGATGGTGAACCTTTTTCCATCTATATTTCTTAGGGTGAGATTCAGAAACGAGTCTAAGCGTGAACTTAAGCTTCCATCTGTCGAAATTAGGGGAGTTATGTAGTGCATTTTAACAGAGGGAAGCGTAAGTTCACGCTTAGACTAGTTTCTGAATCTCAACCTTAAATTCTTCAAAAACTGTTTAATGTAGACATAACGTGCCATAAAGCAATCTAAGAATTTTAGTGTCATAATACAATTGAAATGTATATTAACATTTACATATACATACATGTAACTGAAATGGACTTATCTATTTATTCATCTTTAATAAAGGTATTAAAGACTTATAAATAGATACATTTTGCACTACAATTCAACTGTTGTAGCTTTATTTTATTTTATTATAATTATTAAAGGAACATTTTGTTTATAACATCGAACATCTAGTATATAAAAATCTCGTGTCACAGTGTTTGTGGTCACACTCCTCCGAAACGGCTCGACCGATTTTAAATGTTGTTTTTATATATTTGGTAGGGATGAGAATAGGTCGTAAAGTATTTTTCACCCGGGCCCCGCCCGACTTTAAAATTATAGTTTTTTTCCCTTTTCAGTGGTTTTAATATTTTTATATGGTGTAGGGTTTTTGAAGTCGGTATTTTCTTTGTTAAAAGTTTTCTTTTCACTTATCTTATTTATATTCTATTGTAACCCCAAGTTTTCTTTTTAAGTATATCCATTTTATTACTTGCTAACTCTTCTACATGGGACCAAAACCACCAAGCAACTACTTAGATTCCGATAATTCATAAGTGCCTGTAAATCAAAGATTTAAATCGTCTGTAAATACTTTTACATTATCGGTCTGGAAAAATTGTATTAAGGGGACCACAAAGAACATTTTAGATATATTCTATGTTTAATATGTCTGTGTTTAGCGTTGTACTCGATAAATAGCAATATGACCACCTACGACTACCTGGCTAGTTATAATTTCATCTGCAAACATTTATTAGGTGCACTTAAGGCATTTTAATTTACAGAGCTTCCATATGGCCAGCTTCCCCTATACGAAGAAGGTGAGCGTGTTCTCACCCAATCATTGGCCATCGCCAAGTATGTCGCCAGAAACACAGATCTAATACCAGCTGATCCTTGGCTGCAAGCTGTCGTGGAATCAGTCGTGTACACTATCTACGATTACTGGACAAGTAAGTGATTCAAAAGTTATATTTTCAGAAACCAAGTATTTTGTAGATCCGAAAATTGGTCACCAACAATGATATTAAAAGAAGTAGATACGAAAAATTAAGAACCAAAACTCCCCCAATTGTAGCACTTCGCAATCAGTTCGCGCAAGACAGGACAACGAGCACACACTGTCACAATCTGTATTGTTTTATTATTTAAGAAATAACAATGCCGTCGTGCGTATAGAAAATGCACAAACTATCAAGCAAAGATAAGTAAAGAACAAGGGATCTCATACCACAAAGTAACAAACTATATAAAATATTTTAATAAAAATACTGTTCAAATTATCTACAGAATAATATTCTCGAACAAAACATAGGCCAAGGAAAGAAAAGAGACAACACATATATTCTATCACAGGTGCGACAAAGACATCGAGTACACGTGTTGTCATTTTAGATAGCTATCTCTTTTACTCTCGTAGTTTTTGTATCTACTTTCTTAAATCATATGTGTATAGTTTTATAGCTTTATACCTACATATACATACAGCAAGACTGAGTTTCGCGCGGCATTTAATATGAACGTAACATTTATCTATGGTATAATACAATTGGTCACCAATTTTTTTGTTATAACTTTCTAACAATTTTTGTCACCTATCGCGTAGTGAAGCGGTGTTTCAACGATTTTGTTTTTATTTTGTAATTCACGTTCCTAGCACGTAGGGTATGTCTTAATATATACACCAGCCAAATATTGCTACAGATTTTCTATCTAAACCAAAAGCACCTCTAGTATACGTGGATTAACTTCAAACCTAAGTAAACGCGGCTGTTCAATATTTTATACGGAACGACCTAAAAACCCAATTAACTTTCCTTTTTCAGAAGTCTCCGCTTATATCCAGGAAAAAGACCCAGAAAAGAAGAAAGTAATGAAAAAGAAGATTCTCGAAGAAACTGTTCACTATTTCTTTACAAGATTAGAAAATCAGTTGCATGAGAATGGTGGATACTTTGCTGGGAAGGTAATCATTTATTTGAATTATTCAACATCATCTCATCAGCCAAAGGACGTTCACTGCTAAACAAAGGAATCTCTTTTTCACAATTGTGTCATCATATCGGGAGGAATTTGTCATTATTCACTATGTTTGCAAAGCGGGTTTGTGAGCGCAGTATGGTATCTCTGTAGTTTAAAGTCCCTTAGTGGCCTTTTGCAATATCCAAGGGAGAAGATAGAGTGGTCCTATATTAATAATCCAGACACAATACGATTTCAACATATGAACCCCCAAAAGTCCTATGTTGCAAATAAGGCTCCCCGTGATCGTTACAATGAAATCTTAAGAGATTGTATTTTAATTTTAAAGATTTTAAGGTGGATAAGCCCCCTCAAATTGTTAGGTTTCTTCTTATCATGAGATAAAGTGATAATGGATTTATGTATATGTTTTTACAACATCTAGATAATATATTGTAAGTAGTATAAGTAGGGTAGGGGTAGTCATACGTCCCGTATTTCACTAATGAGTCCCGTATTGCTATTTGTTCCGTTTTCTCCATCTTTCTTTTCATGTGGTTAGGGGCCAACCTCCTAATAGAGTTATTCGAGCCGCCCAAAAGGCTCTGACTAGGCTTAATGACTGCCGTCTAATGACAACAACATTTTACGTGACCTCCGAAGCACGGAGATGCTCAGCTCAAATACCACTATGCTATCACCCATCTATAGTCTGACCTCACCAAGCATTGCTTAATCTCGCCGATCGTTAACCGATCAACGAGTGCAAATGGCTATGAGCGCCTTACTTATTTTCAAAACAAAATTTTCTTCTTAATATGCGTAAAAACTCAATGATCTTTTCACGTCCTTTTAATTCGATTTGAGTACCAATCAATGTTTGTTAACTACTTTATTATTTATTTGAATAAAAGAATAAATCAGTCGTCATCATTATAATATATTAGCCAGAGAATGTCTACTGCTAAACAAAGCCTCCCCATAGATAATACACAATCGTCTCATCATTATGGGGGAAATTTGCCAGTACTCACTGCACTTGGACAGAACAGCAGCCATTCTGCTTTCACCAACCCGCCTAGGTTAGTGAAAGCAAAACAAAACGAAAGTTCTACAGAATTAACGCTGCTGCCCATCCCTCTGGTTAAGTTCCTTAGTCTCTTGTATGACACCTATGGAAGAAGATGGAGTGGTTCTACATTCTTAATCTAGACACCACACGAAAGAAGTAGTTCATCATCAATTCAGCCGAAAAACAGTTAATACTAGACACGGCCCGCCCCCAAAGTTCGCCACAATGACCGGTCTGGGTTCATGTTGTGTCCTCATTAGGGGTTTTGTCATAGTCACCACGCTTAGCAGGTGGGTTGGCGATTGCAGTGGAGTTATTAATGTATTTGAAGGACGCTGTTTTCCATCCTCCGGGTAATTCCATAGTCATCTTTTACGACACCCACCGGAAGAGGTGAGGTGGTGTTACTCTTAGCTGGCACCATGTGGTACAATTGTGGAGTTAGCTCAATTTAATTATAGCAAATTAATATCTCTTTTTCAGCTGTCGTGGGCAGAGTTTGTACTATGTGGTATAGTTGAAGCGACCAATCTATTCCTGGAAATAGAACTAGAGAAGAAATATCCGGCTGTAGAAGCTGTTGTTAAAAAGATAAAGAATCTGCCTGGTGTGAAAGAATACATTGCAGCAAGGGGACCTTATGAAATTAAAAAGTAAATTGAACTTGTGGGTCTTTTAATTTCATCAGTGTAGGCTTATGTATCTCAGAAAAAAAGTATTTTTGATATTGTATCTATAAACGATGTCATTTCTTTTCTCGACACATTTAAATTTAATTTTTCAATATTTATTTGAATATTCGATAGATCGGTTATTGATATAATATCAAAAATACTTTTTTCTATGAAATTAAAATATATATTTATATTTATATATATATATTCCGTGTGGTGTCCGGATTAAGAATATAGCACCACTCCGTCTCCTCCCGTGGAGGTCGTAAAAGTCGACTAAGGGACTCTTAACCAAAGGGATGGGCAGCAGCGTCCCTTTGCTGAACAGAAGCATTACTGCGCTCACCAACACGCCTGCCAAGCGTGGTGAGTATCGGCAAATTCCCCCCAAAATGACGACACGACTAATGCACCGGCCCCCAGTTCCCGGCAGCCCCGCTATTCCTGGTCATGGTAGCGGCCACGGTAACGGCGGGGCAGGGGGTGCTAAGAATCACCGGACGGGATCCGGCTACCACCCCAAACGAAAACTGGCCCTGGTAACGTATAACACACGCACACTGAGGGCAGACGAAAAGATTGTTGAGCTGGAAGAAGAAATAGATAAGTTGCACTGGGATATCATGGGTCTATCAGAAGTCCGAAGAGAGGGCGAGGACACGATAACCCTGAAATCTGGCAACTTATTCTACTACCGGGAAGGCGAACATCTGTCTCAAGGTGGTGTCGGGTTTCTCGTCCGCAGGTCCCTCATTAACAGCATAGTGGCCATCGAAAGTGTGTCGAGCAGGGTAGCGTACCTTATACTCAGAATATCCAAGAGGTATTCGTTGAAGGTCATACAGGTCTACGCACCGACCTCGACACACCCAGATGATGAAGTAGAGAGTATGTATGAGGACGTAAGTAGGGCCATACATACCTCGAAGACACACTTCACTGTTGTGATGGGGGACTTCAACGCGAAGCTGGGCACTCGATGCGATGGTGAGTTGAGAGTGGGGCAATTTGGATATGGGCAACGGAACCCCAGGGGACAGAGGCTGGCCGACTTTTGGAAAAGGAGGGACTCTTCGTGATGAACTCCTTTTTCCAAAAGCCGCCTCACAGGAAATGGACCTGGATGAGTCCCGATGGTTCCACGAGGAATGAGATTGACTTCATCATGACCAATAGGAGGCAAATATTCAATGATGTCTCTGTGATCCACAGGGTGAAAACCGGTAGTGATCACCGAATGGTAAGAGGCACATTGAATATTAATCTCAAAGTTGAGAGGTCTCGTCTGATGAGGTCTACGCTCCGGCCCTCTAGTGCTCATATCCAAAACCCCGAGAGCTTTCAACTCGAACTCCAAAACCGCTTCGAGTGCCTGGAACATTGCGTATCTGTGGACGATTTAAATGGTAGGTTTGTAGAAACTGTCCAAACGGTTGGGTCTAAGTTCTTTAAGGCCCACCGTAAAGGTAGACCAAAAAAGTTCTCCGATCACACTCTCGACCTCATGGCAGAAAGACGCGCCATGACGCTGCAGTCCTCCGGTGATGCTGAAGCATACCGACTGCTCAATAGACGGATATGGAAGTCCTTGCGTCACGATATCCGCACCTTTAACACCAACGGTGTTAAAGAGGCGATTGAGCGGAATCAAGGCTCCAAAGTGTTCGCAAGAGACAAGTCTATTGGGCAAAGTCGTATTATGAAGCTGAAGACCGAGGACGGCAGTATAGCGTCGACTAAGCCAGAGGTTTTGAGAGAGATTGAGAAGTTCTACCGGCAGTTATACACCTCGGTAAGTATACCTACCATTGGCTCTGACAAAGACCCGCGAGCCAAACTAACCCGACACTATACCGAGGATATCCCGGACATCAGCCTGTACGAGATTAGGATGGCCTTGAAACAGCTTAAAAATAACAAGGCGCCGGGTGGAGACGGAATTACGACAGAGCTTCTGAAAGCGGGTGGCACACCGGTACTTAAAGTCCTTCAGAAGCTATTCAATTCCGTCTTACTCGAGGGCACAACGCCGGAAGCGTGGAACAGAGGTGAGGTGGTGCTCTTCTTCAAAAAGGGTGATAACACCCTATTGAAGAATTATAGACCCATCTCACTTCTGAGCCATGTTTATAAGCTGTTTTCAAGGGTCATCACAAATCGTCTCGAGCGCAGGTTTGATGACTTCCAGCCTCCCGAACAAGCCGGTTTCCGAAAAGGTTTCAGTACCATAGACCACATCCATACGCTGCGGCAGGTTATACAGAAGACCGAGGAGTATAATCTGCCACTATGCTTGGCGTTTGTGGACTATGAGAAAGCCTTCGATTCGATCGAAACCTGGGCAGTGCTGCAGTCTCTGCAGCGGTGCCAGATTGACTATCGGTACATTGAAGTGTTGAAGTGCTTATACAGAAACGCCACCATGTCGGTCCGAGTACATGAACAGAGCACGGGGGCAATTCCATTGCAGAGAGGTGTGAGACAGGGGGACGTAATTTCCCCGAAACTGTTCACCGCTGCAATGGAGGATGCCTTCAAGCTACTGGAGTGGAAAGGATTCGGCATTAACATCAATGGCGAGTATATCACTCACCTTCGATTTGCCGATGACATCGTAGTCATGGCAGAATCGCTGCAAGAGCTCAGCACAATGCTCGATGATCTCAACAGAGTTTCCCAACAGGTGGGCCTTAAGATGAACATGGGCAAGACAAAAGTCATGTCAAATGCCCATGTCGTGCCCATCCCAATATCCGTTGGGAGCTCTGTTCTCGAAGTTGTTGACGAGTATGTCTACCTAGGACAAACTGTCCGGTTAGGTAGGTCCAACTTCGAGAAAGAGGTCAATCGTCGAATCCGACTCGGCTGGGCAGCGTTCGGGAAACTTCGCAACGTCTTTTCGTCAACAATACCGCAATGCCTCAAGCCGCAAGTCTTTAACCAGTGTGTGTTACCAGTGATGACATATGGAACAGAGACGTGGTCACTCACAATGGGCCTCATAAGAAAGCTCAAGGTCACTCAGCGAGCTATGGAGAGAGCTATGCTTGGTATTTCTCTACGAGATCGAATCAGAAATGAGGAGATCCGTAGAAGAACTAAAGTTGTCGACATAGCTGAAAGGATTAGTAAACTGAAGTGGCAATGGGCAGGGCACATTGCTCGTAGAACTGATGGCCGTTGGGGCACAAAGGTTCTCGAATGGAGACCGCGCACCGGAAAACGCAGCGTGGGACGACCTCCAACGAGGTGGACAGACGACCTGGTGAAGGTCGCTGGGAGTCGTTGGATGAGAGCGGCATGTGACCGCTCGTTGTGGAAATCTAAGGGGGAGGCCTTTGTTCAGCAGTGGACGTCCTGTGGCTGATATGATGATGATGAAAATATATGATTTGATTAAAATATAATAATTCAATTAAATAATATATATTATTAATATCAAAACACAGTTATGTTGATGAAAAATGAATAAGGATTTTGATACAAAGATAATACAATATTGTGTTTCTTATATAGTATAAGTTATTAAATCAATTTCATATATACATAAACAGTATCTGTTCATGTTAAGCCATATTTTCATACAAGTGCACATAGTCCTTTAAGTATTTAAGTGTATTTTACTATATTGTATTCTATGTAACAACTATTGTATCAATTTGTGAAACATAAAAGGTTTATTTTATACTAGCTGGGACAGGCGATTTCACCCGCGTGTTATTTAAAAGAAATTTAGAGTACTTCGACATAGACACTTGACATAGAATATAAATGTTGGATTTCAAGGGTTTTTTTTTTTGCGCGGAACCCCTAATTATTTTTCTAAAATAAAAGTAGCCTAAGTTATTCCTTATAACATCAGCTATCTGCCAGTGAAAGCCCCGTCAAAATCGGTCCAGCCGTTTCGGAGATTACCCGGAACAAACAGACAGACAGACAGACAAAAAAATTAAAAATAGATTTTTTGTTATAGGTACCGTATATACTTTCATATGCATTTAGTAAAAAGCTGTTATTTTGACATTACAAACAGACACTTCAATTTTATTTATTTATATAGATATAGATAAGTAGGCCGTGCATTACTGTTTACTCACAAGTTGCTGATTAAAGAACCATGATCTATATTAAGGCGGCGAGAGCGAGTCTATCGCTATTAACTGGACATAAATCTGAATCCTGAACTGTGCCCAAGAATTTATTACAAAAAATAAATTTTGCCGGCTTAGAGCTAAAAAGTGGGATCTCTTTTATTTATTATACTTTACCCGAACTTGAAAACAAACGAAAAACGAACATGTCATATGATACGAGCTATATATATTACATTATATATTATCGACGTGTGGTGCCAGCTACGTATAGCACCAACCCATCTCATCCCGTGGGTGTCGTAAAAGGCGACTATGGGATTGGCCAAAGGACGGGTAGCAGCGCCCTCGAGTATATTAACAACTCAATTGCGATCGCCAACCCACCTGCCGATTAAGCGTGGCGATAACGGCGATCCCCCCAATGGGCACACAAACCCATTCATTTACCTGGTGGCAAGCGCCTGACCATAACAATTGTAATGCTACCTAGGACTAGTCCAGCGTGGATCCTCACGATGCTCGTCACCTCACGACATTAGTTATATAGTCTCTTATTCCCAGTATATCACTAGCCACAATGCCCTCGACCGCCTGCAGCGTATTGTGAATTTAGTGCACGGATTAATGCACAGCCACCGCTCGAAACAGTTGACGACCTGTATTTTTATTAATTTATTATAGCTTTAGTTTATGATGGTTGTATTTCTAGTACATTTAGTTCTTCTGTACATAACAACACAAACATTAATTTTATTTATTACTTCTTACCTACATACTACTTTCACTATTGTTATTTGCTACACGTAGGTATTGTTATTTCAGTGGTCTCCTTCTGTGAGAGCGTCATGCTCCAGAAGGAGACTGCAGAGCCGGACCGGGAGAGGGCCGACCCCGCTCGAAGAAGAAGGAGACGGCGCCGGGGTAACAACCGCCCTGGCGCCTAATTCCGATACACCTGAAAACCCCTGCCGTTGCTATAAGGTGGGGGACCTCTGGGTTCGCGGGTGCGTAGATTGGGGAATCTGCGTGCCCACACCAAGCGACCCAAGAGAAGACGGTAGCACGCATGTGGTCACGCGCTGCCGTGGGACGCTTTGGGGGATCCTTTACAATCCCCCTGGGGGGGTGGGTGACCACTTTACAGTCACCCTCTTCGAGATGTGCCAATAGGCGTGGCACCAGTGGGCGGCTCTAGTGTGATCATACGAGGACCTGGAGCCTCCCTTACGTGCCGAAGATGACCGCTCCAGTGGTTTTAGCCGGTAGGAGTCCGGCATACCCCTTCGCCCTTCCCCGGGGCGAAGGAAGTTCATGAAGAATTTCCACTGGGCACCAATAAAAAAAAAAAAGGTATTGTTATTTATCCATGTTCTACAAACTGATTTACATCCGTAACACGTCACTACTTAAGGTCCAGTTGAAAACCAGCGCCAGGCACTAGTGGTCTGGCATGTTTGCTGAACTGGGCCTGTTTGGCGCAGCTGTGAGGCACACAATAATGTTCTCCTTGTGTTCTTATTGTATTTTTTTTTCAGTATATGTGTACCACATCGTCTGTGTCAAATAAATTTATTTTCTATCTTCTTCTTTCTTTCTTTATTCTAATCGAAATATTCCAATATCTAAAGTTTAAACACTTTTGCTTGGTGGTGAATATCTGCAGTGCTATTCCCTAAGCTCAAACATCCATACATCCTTCAATACAGAATTGAAATATTGGTGACAACCCAATTTGGTATTCGCTAAGACTCGTCCTCATGACTCACCGTCTGCAACATATCTATGAATAGGTTCAGTCATGTCTTAGCGTATACCAGATTTGCGTTTCGGCGTTATTTCAATTCTGTTTTCAATGATGTATGGATGTTTGAGCTTAGAGAATTGCACTACTGGCACTGGAGTGGTACCTTTTTTTACCCGGTGCAAATTCGTCATGTACTTTCTCCACTCCCAGGGGCATGCCGGACTGCTACCAGCTAAAACCACCGGGGTGGTTAACTTCGCCACCGAACTGCGGCTCAAGATCCTCGAAGCAATCACACTAGAGCCCATTGATGCCACGCCCGTAGGCGCATCTCTGAGAGGATGACTGTAAAGCGGTCACCCTTCTGGCAAAGGGAAGGTGACTATAAATAGGCCGCCCGTGGCACCTACCTAGCCAGCTTTTTGCAATAAGAGGCCTATCACCAGTACATGTCGCCCGCATCCAATGACTCCCAGCTATATTCACCAGGTTGTCTGCCTATCTAGTCGGAGGCTATTCGTGCCACATCTTCCACTAAGCCACCTCATAATCGAAATTCAATACTATTCGAAAACCCACCAGACAGGGTCCTCAAATAAATTTCACTGTAATTCCAATGGTATATTACTTCTAAAAGTCAAAAAGAAACCAAATATAACTCAATGTCTCATAATGGCCAAGACATACGCGTATTACCAAGCTTTCCGGGTCAGAGTGTCACATTAAAACCGTTAATTCTGCTCTAAACTTGGGAGCGTTAGTGGGGTTGCTAGAGACCATTGAAGAAAAGTAATGTTTAAAGTTTAAACACTTATTGCTTGGCGGCGAATATCTGGCGCTGGTACATACCTTTTTTATTTTTGGTGTCCAGTGGAAATTCCCCATGAACTTCCTTCGCCCCGGGGAAGGGCGAAGGGGTATGTCGGACTCCTACCGGCTAACTGGAGGGGTCATCTTCGGCACCGGGGGGCTCCAGGTCCTCCTAAGATCACATTAGAGCCGGCGGTGGCACATATATTTGCCCGACAGTGGGATAGTTACAGTCGGGGCTAGCTATTCTTTTCCGGAAACCACACTGCCGGGACACGACATATCAGCTTTATTTATTACAGCATTGTTTTACAGCCATCGTGTAATCTTAACAAATCAAAAAGCAAAGGAATGGAACTTTCGAGAAGTAATTAGAACAAAACTAATTTTGAAGTCTTGAACGGTCGTCGCTTTGACAAAGAGTTCTAATGTTTGTTGGGTAAACTTTATCTCGAAATAATTTAGAGTCCTGTCTGTTTGATACGTCTATATCACAAAATTTCTGGAATCATTACCACTTCTTTAGCTAACGTATTTTAAAGAGAAACGTACAAAAATTGTGAATTTAATTTCGAGGGGAGAATTAGTTGATTATATTATGTCCTGTGTTGCAATGATTAATGTAATTTATAAATAAAGCCACTATTTAAGCGCAAACAATATTTCTTTTCTCACCATTAACTTACAGCACTTATGTGCGTATTTTGTAATAATATGTCTTTACCTACGAAATTACCGCTCTGCAGTACTGGTCATTTCAAATAATAATATTTTTTGTTTGGCTATGAATTCTAATATCAATTTTATTAACATGGTTATCATTATTTAAAACCAGTCTTATGTGTACTGATAAGTGTTATGTTTTCATCACGTTTGAATCTTTTTCGTCATCATGGATACGTAGAAAATTCGAATAATTATAGAATATGAGTACCGTCCTGGCAGCAACGCGGCACAAGCGGCATGCAACATCATCGACGTTTACGGAGCGAACACTACAAACAACTCACTACCCGTTATTGGTTTGCCCGCTTCCGATCTGGAAATTTCGATCTGAAAAATGAACTCCGTGGTTGTCCGAGAACTTTGGTCGACAATGACGAATTAAAGGCGATTGTGGAAGCTTACTATATCATCATTTTTTCATCATTTCGGCCTAATGAAGTCCACTGTTGGACACAGGCCTCCCCCAAAGATCATCACAACCACCGATATGGATGTGTTTTGAGCTCATTGGGGGGTTTTGCCATAATCGCCACGCTTGGCAGGCGGGTTGGCGATCGCAGTTGAGTTGTTAATGTACTCGAAGGACGCTGCTGCCCATCCTCCGACTAATCCCTTAGTCGACTTTTACGACACCCATGGGGGGAGATGGGGTGGTGGCATTCTGAGCCGGCACTTACTATATATTTTATAGTATTATATAATTAGCAGCAGCTTTCGATGATTTCATCAAAATAATATTGGTCCATTTGCGTCAAATTGGCAAGGCAAAAAAGCTTGACAAATGGATGCCCATGAACTTAATGATCATCAGCGCAACATGCGCGTCGAAGCCTACCTTGCGCTTCTCAACAGGCACAGAAATGAAGGAATTAATAAAAAAGTAAAGTACTTAATTAAACAAGGCCGTAAGTCAAACCAAAGCCCTTTTCTCTACCATATTTTTCTACAATTCCTTTAATTAAACCTTAAAAAAACTACGTTATCTCAAACAATATAATTTTCTTCATCATGTTTTTGCCATTGTTTGAGATTTTTTTCATTCATTCATTTAATTTTTTTTTTATTTTTTTTTTATGTATTTTTTTTTTTTTTAAATTAAAAAAAAAAAAGGAAATGAATGAATGAAAAAATCTCAAACAATGGCAAAAACATGATGAAGAAAATTATATGTGTATGTGCATGGTTGCAGCCGCTATCTGGATTAGAATCCTTATATTTTACTTTTAACGGAGCCTAATCTCAATCCAGTAACTCCCTCTGGCTTAAAAACGCTACTTTCTGCAGATTTTATGGAAACAATTTCTTGGTGAGATGACTGTTTTAATAAGCTCCTCCGTTAAGGGGAAGAATTTGCGTCAGTTAGATTTTGTGAAATATGTTCAGTTTATTTAATGCATATTTGGAGATCATGGTTTATATATTATGTGGTCATGATTAAATTTGATGGCTCCAAAAATATAGCATAATAGCGCATGTGCCATTTATAACTCTACCCTCGATAGAGGCGGAGAGAGTAGGAGAATAAATCTATTTTTCTTTTTTGTTGAAATAACACTACTAAATTTTAAATTACATCTAAAAAAACATGTTTTACACGAACAACTAAATTTAAATCAATAGCAATGTGTAAATATAATTATAATAAAAATTATAATATGAACTACTAGCTGGGAACCGCGGTTTCGCCCGCGTGTGATTTTAAAGGAGATTTGGAGTGCTTCGACATGGACACTTGACGTGGAGTACACACGTTGGATTTCAAGCATATTTTTTTTCGCTGAGCCCTTTTTTTGGAATTGTGCTGACTAATTTGGAATTTTTTCATTGGTATTGAAACCAACATAGCCTCTTTCCATCCATGTTGAGGTTTCCTTCCAGTCTATAAGATGATAGTCTCTTCTTCTATAGTCTAGAAGATATGAGATGCAACGAAATGTCAGTATTCCTATCAGGGTCTACAGTCACGTTTCATAATGTCTGTATATTTGTCGATACTAAGTCTGCCTGCCCTTTAAGCCCCTTATTAAAGTAACAGTAGACTATATAAGGGATGCAATATTTTATCGCCCCACCCCGCTGAGATTATCAACAGGTGTGTAAACCTCGTCAGGCGGTAGTCGGTAAGTCATTAAGTTCTTAGTAGGTAGAGATTACTTAAAAACAAATTGTGTTTATTTAAAAGCATTAGCCTTGCTCTACGAAAACAAAAGGCAAAAGTCATGTGCTCACGTCCATTACTAACGTAAGTGCCCTTTTATTAAATTATTAGGCTTTGGAATCTACTAGTCAAATAGTAAACCCACATTGCATAATTCAGCCCAAAGTTAAGGTGGTCAATAGACCACTTCGTATTAAACCAACATTTGTAACTATACTGGTGCTGGGTCTGAATATTGCTCCCCCGGAGGGGTGACCACTTTACAGTCACCCTCTCCGAGATGTCCGCCTATAGGCGTGGCACCAATGGGTAGTGGGTGGCTCTAATGTGATCATACGAGAACCTGGAGCCTCCCTTAGGAGCGATGACCACAGTGTGGTGGCAGGCATGACTTGTCCTGCGAAGCATTGCAGTTGTTAGCTGGTCGTGTCGTTACCTGGATGTATAAACATCTTCATGCATAGAACGGTATCTTTGCTATGTGGTGCTTGACAAAGAATATGTCTTTATTTTTCTCTTGGATATCGATAGTGGATTAGAGGTATTAGAGTTATATGTAAAGGTATATTTATTATAACTATTGATACGAACTTCCTCCGCCCCAGGGAAGGGCGAAGGGACATGCCGGACTACTGGCTAAAACCAATGGAGCGGTCATCTCCGGCACCGAAGGGGGGCTCGAGGTCCTCGTGAGATCACTCTAGAGCTGCCCATTGATGCTACGCGTTTAGGCACATCTCGGAGAGGATGACTGTAAAGCGGTACTCCCTCTAGCGGAAGGAAGGTGACTGTGAAAAGATCTCCCCCCAGGCACTTCTCGGGTAGGATTGTAAAAGCCCCAAGCCCCACTGTGCGCTGTGCTGCGCACACGGTGGCACGTGACCACGTGTGCACCACCGTCTTCCCGGTGGTCGCTCGGTGTGAGTTTGTGTTTTCTAAAAATGACAACATTCAAAATGTTGTAGGCTCATACCACAACAGTTCATCACATAAAAATGTTGAAGGATTGTTAACGCTCTGCTTCAGTGGACTAGTTCTGAACTTCTGGAACAGTTTACAGGGATAGTTCATTAAGACCGTCGTTACTTTGTTGCACGGCGCGGTCTAGAAGCGCAAGCGGAATCTAATAAACTTTTTTTTAAACGTTGCCCCACTCTAGCATTTCTCCTGTGTCGTGGGTGCGTTTACAGACATGAATTCCACATAAAATACACTCAGATAGATAGATAAAGATAAAAAGATTTTTATTCATTTAAACCATTAATAGCACTTATGAATCGTGATGACTTTAGTTGCCACGTTCCAAGATGTAGATTTCCTATGGAGAAGAACGGGCAAGAAATTCCATGGTTACTCTTTTAAAATCATGTTACAATATTTATGTGTACAATGTTCTCGAAAATTCAGGTTAGATCTCAGATCCGGAACAACTACCTGCCGATCATACAATTATTTATTCTGTGCGGGAATCGAACCCACGACCCGGAGCGCAGCAGCCGACTGTATCAGCCAGTGCACCAACCGTGCCGTTTTTTTTGTATAAGTAGGCACCTGTGTTGTGTTTATCTCATACTTTAAAAGAAGCTATTCAAACATTTATTTAGTTAACGACAAAAAGTAATACGGCGACCACGTCTGTTTTATTTTAGAACCTTTTAGTTTTTTTCTGTTTTTAAGTATCTTGCCCCACACTAGGATTTCTACTGTATCGTGAGTACAGTTTACAGATAGATGTCTCAGATGCACATACAGCCTTATTTTTATTGGTTTCCAGTGGAAATTCTACACGAACTTCTTTCTCCCCGGGGAAGGGCGAAGGGGTATGCCGGACTCTTACCGGCTAAAACCTGGAGTGGTGATCTTCGGCACCGAAGGGGGGCTCCAGGTCCTAGTATGATCACAGTAGACCCCCCACTGGTGCCACGCCTATAGGCTCATCTCGGAGAGGGTGACTGTAAAGCGGTCATCCCCCCGGGGGATTGTAAAGGATCCCTCAAAGCGTCTCACGGCATTGCGTGCCACATGCGTGCTGCCTTTTTCTCTCGGGTTGCTCGGTGTGGGCAAGTAGATTCCCCAATCTACGCACCCGTAAACCCAGAGGTCCCCCGCGTTATAGCAACGGCAGGGGGTTAATAAAAAACCTACCACCAGTAAAATTACAAATGTCGGTTTAATACGGAATAGTCTATTGACCAGCTTGTCTTTGGGCTGAATTATGAAACCCAATTGCTAACTTCTGGCCTACCTAGAAGATAATATAATACGTAAACAAAACACATAAAACAAACAAAACTCTAAAAGTTAGTGGGCCCACCTTGTGAGTAGCGAATCACAATCGACCACAGAATTTTTCTCAATGCTTGAATGGCAGATGCCGTTGTTCCCGTTTATTATTTTCACTGCATAATTATAACGCCCTTTGCAAAAGACCTTATGGTTATAGTTTTCATGTCATACAATACTCTAATATCTCCAGGGACAACTCAAGCCTGCCTTTTATAGTACAGCCATGGAGGTTTATGGTCAAATTACATTTTAGATTAAAATTCTCTCCGCGTAAACCTATCAAAAGACTGGATTCCTCCTTGTAGAGAAAATTAACCCATGAAGCCTGAGCAATATAAGCCAGTAACTGTACTACTGCAGGGCAAAAGGCTCTTCTCGTACAAAGAAGCACCTATCGACTATCGAACAGTAACTATACCAAATATATATATACATGTAGCTGTAACCACGAGTTTATACTATAATGGTCATTTAGAGATTTTACTAAAAACTTATGTTTTTTAAAGATAACAAATTATGGATGTTGAATTGCACGCACGAATAATCAGAATTTAAATAGTTGTACGGTTCCGAGTCATTGGTCTAATGGAAAAGAGCCGCCAAGAACTCCATGGAAACTAAATATGTGAAAGTATTTCAGTTTTATTATTTTTTGTTACGTATGTGATGATAATTAGTGCCAATGTGTATAAATACACACCAAACTTCTTTGTCGTTTCGCTCTTGACAGAGCGATCGTTGTTGTCATGTAGTATTGTTAGGTAGGGGCAGACGTAGCTCGCTTCACGGTATTTAGAACATATTCTGGTACACTCATTCAAGGGTCCCAAGCAAGATTTTATCTGGTCGGTCAATCACATGGGTAACCATTTCCACACGGTCTGGTGCCCTCCACTCTACCTTGCACGAGAAGACGTTCTATCGAGCCATGCTCACGTCTTAAACGTGCCCAAAGAATTTCAGAATGCGAAATTGGACTTTAACTGACAGACTCTGCTTGATGCCGAGTTCTTGGAGTATGGAGATTGGTATGGAACTTGGTCCAATATATCTCAAGTATTCTTCTCCAGCACCACATCTCTAGAGCATCTATCTTCTTCTTCTCAATTTCTTGCAACGTCTACGCCTCAGTAGAGTCTAAAAATATGGGTATAATCAGTGTTTGAACAAGCCAAATCTCAGTGGCTGTGGTGATGTTTCGGTTTCTTCATATTTTCTTATGCCTGTCCATGGCAGTTCTCGTAATAGTCATACGCTGTTTCACTTCGTCCACGCATCCTTCATTGTTCGTGATTAAAGTACCTAGCTATATGTATGACTGGACCACTTCGCAGTTTGCAATGTGAGTAACATCTGGCGAGTTATTGTTAGCGCGGTCCACGATCATCATTTCAGCACACACACACAATGATTATTAATTGCCTTAGTATAAGATTGCTATAGAAGTAAAAAGCTTACCAGTCCCGATAGAGGGCACCCGTTCACGGTGATTTTTACGGTGAAATTATTCACTTCTCATCCGCGCGTCGTTTCTATCCAAACCACAGATATCACAGAAGAAATACTTCACTTTCTATAAGTAAGGAAATGAAGTTTTACCCACTCGGGACTCGTTTAGACTTCGTTGTAATTGGACTTAACTTGGCATTGTTTGATGCCAGTTTTGAAGCACTCCTGTTTAGACAGTTTGTCGCTGATTTATTCGAATTTAAGGTTGGTTGGACTCAAAATAGTTCTTTTTGGACTATGCTGTTCTTCAAGAGTCTCCTGTTCTGGTTACAATGTTTTCTCAAATTTCCGGTAAAAGAAAGAAAAACTAAATGGAGTGGAAAGGAACAGGTACTCCAGATCTAAAGAAATGGTTACGAATTTTTTAGAAAGTCTTTTAGTGTACCTTATGTATAGCAATAACCTCATCTTTGAAACCAAGTTTTTATGATATTTCATCTAAATAAATGCTGCGGCTCAATTTTCTCACAAAATCATAAGTAAGTAGTTGCGTTGTATCAGTTGTGTTGTATGTTGTATTTTAATTGTGTAATGTGTTTTTGAAGATGAACATGAGCATTCCCGGCGTTTGCTACATGAACTGTGCCGATCCTATGTCACTATATATATATTTGAGAGGTTTCCTTGGCAGCCTACTTATTTTTGCAGTATTATTGTTAATCGCTGTATGGTGTTTCAAACGAAGATGAACAAAGTTATGATAGAATCCTTCAATCGTCAATCATTTCCTGAAAGTGAAAATTTGTGAAATGGTGCCAGGAGTAAAAATATAGCACCACTCTATCTCCTGTGATTGTCATAAAAGGTGAGAGATTTTTAACCAGAGGGATGGGCGTCCGTACCAGTACCCTTCTGAGGAACAGCAGCCATACTGCGCTCACCACCCGCCTGCCAAGCGTGGTGAGTACTGGAAAATTCTCCATAATGAGACACACTTCTGTAAATCCCCGCGGGAGGTTTAGCAATGGAAGTCCTTTGGCTGATATGATGAAAATATTTCTCTAGTTTTAAGATATTTTGAAACTATTTCAAATGAGAGTATTTAAATCTACGACTGGCTAATCATGTTATCCATCTATATTAATAAATGAGAAGCATTAGTACTATTTAGCAAATTTCCATTTGGCCTCGTGGTTCTTAAGTAGCCCTATATTACTATACACTACATCTTTGTAGTTTATATTGTGTTTATTTTAGCTTTATGCAGCAAAAATAGTACATCGGTGAACTTAATGCTCAAGGCATTCTCTACTAGTCAACTATAGGGTGACGAAGAAACATCATGGCAGGTGCAATATGTCCAAAATAACATAAAATGTAGTTTTGTATAGCAGTGTGGCTTGGCTTGGGATGGTAGTGATACTACGGAGACTGACCGAAATGAGTACGTCAAGACTTCTACTTTAAACTCTTTTAATTAATTATTACAACGGTGACTTATTAACTAGACGGCGAGACTAGGAATGATCTTACTAGAAAATGTATGGGTTTTTATATGATGAACAATTGAGGAGGGGAAAATCTGTTATCTTAAACTGTTTCGCAATTATCATAAAATGTATAATTTATAGTGGACCGTGAAGGAGTCGTAAAAATATAATAATACATTTTAATGATTAGTGGCTAAACTGTAACTAATCTGATATATTTACGAGCGAAACCGTATATGAACTATTCATGAGCTTAAGGCGTAACTAAAGACCTTATCTTGTTAATACGAATATATGACTATGTAAGAAATATATACACACAAGTAGATAAATTTATAAATAATAATCTACACAAACATATCTATCTAAATAATGCATCATTATAATATAAGTCTTAGAAAATATGTTATGATGATTCTACTAACATTTTGTTGAAATAGTAATCACGATCAATTTTGTAGCTTATACACCCTCAGTATCTCTAAACATATGCACTGGTTGTAGAGCTAATTAATTGTGTGATATCTTTCACTACACGAATAGCATAATAACATAAAAATTCATATCAAAGATGGCATGAACAAAGTTCTAACAGAACAATAATCTCGTTAAGATAAGAATAACCGTATAACAAATTCTAATGTAACTTTCAAATTACTGTGAAATCAATTACTGATTTTATTTCACGCGAATCATCATAAGATCACATAGTTTAGGATTTCGAACACCACGATCATGTTTCACAGATATGAGTTCAAGTGTCTAGTTGTGTGCTATTTAGTTCTGGACATAGTGATAAATGCAGGCAAGTTATTTATTTGTATATATTATGTCATTGCCTGTAGCTAGCGATAACCGTTCGGGAAATCAATGCTGTATATAAATTTTAATTATAACATTCGAAAATGATACATATATCGTTTGGTGATCAAAGTTCACTTAAAATAAGTATAATTTTGATTAAACACAATACCTTATGTTGTGAACTTTTGTCAAATTTGAATAAGGTTTAGGGTTACACCCTAAATTAAACTTAGTCTTTAAAACTTAACCGCGATGCACAAATCACTTATGATTTTCGGCCTTCTACTACGAGAATAGCATTTATTGGGTTATCATTGTTTCTCCAGTGTGATCATACGAGGACCTGGAGCCTCCTTTAAGTGCCGAAGATGACCGCCCCAGTGGTTTTAGCCGGTAGGAGTCCGGCATACCCCTTCGCCCTTCCCCGGGGCGAAGGAAGTTCATGAAGAATTTCCACTGGGCACCAATAAAAAAAAAAGTTATCGTTGTTTAATGAAACTTCAAACTTGTTTTGTGCTTTTCCATGTTGTAGATTTTTGTATTATTATAATTTAAATTATTTTGGGGTTAGAGATCGCTTTTGAAAAAGCGTTTTGGCCTAATAGATTAGGCTTCAAAATTAAAAAGAAAATGGGTTTAATCTACGTAAAATTATAGGTAATGTATTTTTCATGATACTCGTTAAAATTTTTCATTGGATTCCAAGGACGATTATTACTACTATATACTTATATATATATACTTTTGGTAGCAGTTTATGTCTGCTAGAAACCGCCATGTTAAGTGTTATGTAACATCACAGCTGTGGACTAGCACGACGCTTCCAACAATACCTCATTTTTCAAAATGCAACAAGCAGTTTAGGCAATATGAGGGAACTGGTGAAAATACATACATACATACCCACATACATACCTAAATAGCGGTCAAAGTCATAACTCTCCTTTTTGCTTCACCGTAGTTGGGTAAAAAATTAAACGTTGACTTGTTTAAATCTGTTAGCTGTTATTTCGAAAATGAACTATATAATTTTGTAAATAAAGTTCTAATAAAGCTCTCATGCCCACTCATTTCACCAGTAATGCCTAAAATTCAAAATCGACTACTTAGCAGCGAATATATGGCACTATGGTGGTGCTATAACCAGGTACTATATCTAGGGTGTACATAATAGAGATATGTAAAATAAAACTGTTATCAATTCTATTTTTCTCTATTTTAGGCGATCAAATATTACATACATACATACATATAATCACGCCTCTCTCCCGTAGGGGTAGGCAGAGACCACTTCTTTCCACTTGCTACGATCCTTACATACTTGTTTCGCTTCGTCCACTTTCATTATTCCCTTCATACATGCTCTTCGGTTTAGGGTACTCTTGACCTGGCCTTTTTCCAAGACGTCCCTGATTTGGTCTTGAAACGTCCGCCTAGGTCTACCCCTTCCAGCACTTTCATTCACACTCGCCTTATACACCTTTTTCGTCAATCGTTCTTCATTCATTCTCTCAACATGGCCAAACCATCTCAGCATGCCTTTCTCAATATTTGTCACTACATCTTCTTTCAGACCACAACGTTTTCTTATCTCACCATTCCTTATCCTGTCACTCAGTTTAACTCCTATCATACTTCTTAACGCTCTCATCTCAACTGCATTTATTCTGCTTTCATGTTTCTTCTGCCATACCCAACTTTCACTTCCGTACATGAGTGTCGGAACCAACACCCCCTCATGCACAGCCAAACGAGCCTTGTTAGACACCTTCCGAGTGTTCATAAAGGAGTGCAAAGCTCCATTCACCATGTTTCCTGCATTCACTCTTCTTTCAATATCACTCTCACACTTTCCATCTCTTGTAAACTTTGAACCCAGATACACAAACTCATTCACCTGTTCAATTTGTTCATCTCCAATCACGATATTGCAGTCTGTCACTGCATCATCTCTTTCAAACACCATCACTTTCGTCTTCTTTACATTTATCTTTATTCCCTTTCTAACAAGAGCTCCACTCATAGCAGTTACCATCTCCTGCAACTCCTCTGCCGAGGACGCAAGTAATACTTGGTCATCAGCATAGAGAAAACATTTGACGAGTAACTCATTCATTCTCAACCCACTTTCATTCTCTTTTAAATCTGTCAAGCAATTGTTCATGAACAGATTAAACAGCCACGGTGACGCTACACATCCCTGTCTAACACCCTTTTCGATACTAAACCATTCAGTGTACGCCCCGTTTATCCTTACACAAGCACTAGAATCCCTATAAAGAGATTGCAGTGCTCGTATGAGATTACTGCTCACACCGTTCACGGACAATGCTGACCACAATTCATTCCTCACCACTCTATCATAGGCCTTTTCTAAATCAACGAAGGCGCAATAGCTTTTCTTGTTTTTAGCTAAACACTTTTCGGCTATACACCGCAGGGAAAAGACCTGATCCGTACATCCCATTCCCTTTCTAAATCCCGCTTGTGCATCCCATACTTTTTCGTCTGTTTCATTCACAACCCTTTCAATCAACACTTTCGCATACAATTTACCGACGACGCTGAGAAGGCTTATACCGCGGTAATTTATGCAGTCCTGCCGTGACCCTTTTCCCTTATACAATGGCACGATTACGGCTTTGCACCAGTCTCCCGGTACTTGCCCATTTCGCCAGCATAAATTGAAAAGGTGGTACAGCTGGCTAGCCACTATGCCCTGTCCAGCCCTCAGCATCTCGACGGTAATCCTGTCATACCCTGCAGCCTTACCTAATCTCATTCTTTCCAACGCTTTCACTATTTCATCCATGCTTATCTCACTTTCATCATCATTTATATCAGTTTCCATGGAAGGTGTCGGACGTTGAATCTGTTCTTCCTCTCTTTCAAACAAACTTTCAAAATACTCTTTCCATCTCTTTAACACACATTCTTCTCCTTTTATAATGCTCCCATCTTGACTTGATCAAATATTGATACATCATTTACCCAACATTCTCAAGAAAGTTGTGTCAAATCATTTTCAAATCAAGTCAATTTGATACACTGTTTTATATTGGTTACCTATTCACTCCAAGTAGGTGTCCAACGTAACAGTACCTACCTAGACGGACTATTGCAATATGAGACTTAGCACCGGTAAATTCTACCTCTGAACGACTTCATTTATCCTGCCACTTCTATGCAGAATCCAAAAATGTACTCAGAATCTTCCCGGAAAGAGACTAGGAAGCTGAAAAGATTATCAATAAAGATTAAGACTGGAGTTTATCTCATAGATTAGTTAGCCGCTCTAAGACCTGG
Organism: Diloba caeruleocephala; assembly: GCA_947459985.1. Taxonomy (NCBI): domain Eukaryota; kingdom Metazoa; phylum Arthropoda; class Insecta; order Lepidoptera; family Noctuidae; genus Diloba; species Diloba caeruleocephala. The sequence goes on along the minus strand of OX381617.1, from coordinate 6,369,601 downwards.
GTCATTGATGCCGGTAGCCCTAGACTGACCTCTAGAATTGACTGATTGCAACTTCCTCAGGTTTTATTAATGGTACTCTCCCTATTAGTGACACGGTTAAGAACCTGAGGATATATATTGATAAAAATCTTTCTTGGAGCGACGGATACAGTCATTGAGTCTCAAAATGTTTGCGTCTGTGGCGCCCTAGAGAATACGCAATGCTCTCTCTGCTGCCAGTAAAACTGCCCTTGTCTAAACTCTGCGTTAACATTGCATGAGAAGAGGGATTCTTCCAATCCTTGAGTACGCAGATGCTAGTTTTCTAGATCTTGCTGGGCTTCATTTCGTAAACTTGAGCGATTTAAATTACTGTATTCGATATGGAAATATGATCATTTTCATCCTCCGGATTTCACAGTAAGCCCAGATTGCTGCCAGTATGCCTTACTATCCATATTTTATCCTTACTAAAACTGTACAACATTCTGTGTACTCTTACAACACTTCTTATAAGTACTTTCTAGTTTCTTTCTGATACACTACTGATACTCATGATTATCAGAACTCTTGAATCACGATACGCCGATGAAATCGTCAAAAATGTTTCACATTTTTTTCGTAGTCCAGGCCATTTGCTAGTGACATGCATTGTCTGTGTGGTGCCGGTTTAGAATGCCACCACCCCATCTCCTCCCGTGGGTGTCGTAAAAGTCGACTAAGGGATTAGCCGGAAGATGGGCAGCAGCGTCTTTCGAGTATGTTAACAACTCAACTGCGATCGCCAACCCGTCTGCCAAGCGTGGCGATTATGGCAACACCTCCCAATGAGCACACAACACACCCATATCGGTTGTTGTGGTGATCTTTGGGGGAGGCCTGTGTCCAGCAGTGGACTTCATTCGGCCGAAATGATGATGAATGATGCGTTGTCTGTTAGTTATTTTTAAAAGATTACTCGAACTACACCACCAATCCCTTCAGTTATTTTGTTTACATTGTATTCGTATGGTATGCTAACTCCTACCTTGTCTTAAGAACTTACAAGTGTAATAATTAATGGTTATTATTTTTAGCTGCCGACATCTCCCTCGACTATTATTTCAGCAATGATGAGCATTTACGATCCGCTGATAACTTGGGTGATTGTAAGAGCGAAGCATTGATAGATGCTTGCTATCAAAAATGTGGCCCGGACCATGCTTGCTTATTAGGCCAGTGCTTTTGTGTTAAAGTGCTTGCCCCGGCAACAGAGGGTAAGTTCCATCATAGGTCTTTATCAATGAAATTATTGCGCAGTTTCCAAACAAAAATAGGCTACCCAAATATATAGGACCATATTAAGAGGATGGGCAGCAGCGTTTTTCTGTGAGCTATAACAATATTATTCTGCTGCCACCAATCCTTACCCCAAGCATGGTGATTTCCGCAATATTAGCTTCGACGATTCACGCTGGTGGTCATTGGGAGGCCTTTTTTATCCCGAAATACACCATGTACCTTACCGGGGAGGGAAGAGTGACCCGCTCTGCTGGACACTTACCGGCTAAAACTACTGGAGCAGTACTTTTCGGCACCAAAGAGTGCTCCAGATCTTCGATAAACGGCGGGCTGAGGTGGCGCTGGCTGCCAGTCTTGATATAGTCAACGCCCTTAGCTCTATTCCGGAGACCGCGATTAGGAAACCGGGAAAGGGCGGACTCCTAACGGCTAAAACCACCGGAGTGGTCATCTTCGGCAGTCGGTGTTAAATTTCTATTTTGGAGGATATTTTGACGAAGGTCACCATTGTACATATTACCGTGGCACATATATATATTTTTTTGCTGCGAACGTTTATCACTGTATTTAAATATTGCCAAGATGTCAAATTAAAATTCAAAAGATTTTTATTCATATAAACCATTTACGGGTGCTTATGAATAGTCAGAATGTAGTTGCACGGTTCCAAGAAGTTGGTCCTATGGAGAATAACCGGCAAGAAACTCCATAGTCACTCTTTTAAAATAATTTTAAAATGTTACATACATTGCAATATAGTAGCATAAAGTTATGTGAGAATACTGCCAGTGTGAAATAGATGAAGTAAAACAATAATCAAATAGATGAAGTAAAATTAAACAAGATTACATGGCAGGACTGACCAGTCCCACATGACGGCACCCGTTCACGAGCTTGACGCATGTATCGGCGTAAATATTAATGTCACAGAATTATACAAAATTTAAGAATGTCAAACAATTATTGTATTTAATTTGTATCATCTTTCTTTGTTCTAATATAGCTATAGTGCGATAACAAATGCACCCGCAATGCTGTTTAAAATAAATTATTTAAATGTATTTAGACGATTCATATGTTTCTTCAAGGTTCACATGTTAATATGTTAAGTCTTTGTTTCCTTAATTAAAAAAAGATAGTTGCAATATGGAGAATATAAATACACTGACATTTCCCTAACAAGTTACTTCCTGGCTGGAGGCCTCTTTTGGCTTCGCCAGCAAATGACCGGTTAAAACACCACATTTCCCAGAAATGTATGCGAGAAGCCCAAAAGAAAAAAAGTAATAAGTTACAAACCCTTTTTTTTATTTTTATTGATCCGGTGGAAATACCTCATGTACTTCCTTCGCCCCGGGAAAAGGCGAAGGGGCATGCCGGACTCCTACTGGCTAAAACCACCGGAGTGATCATCGTCGGCACCGAAGGGAGGCTCCAGGAACTCGAAAGATCTCCATCTAGAGCCACCCATTGGTGCCACGCCTTTAGGCACGTCTCGGAGGGGATGACTGTAAAGTGGTCATCCCCTCTAGTGGAGGGAAGGCGACTGAAAACGGTCGACCCCAGACACTTCTCGGGGAGGATTGTTTTGGAACCCCACAAGCCTCGCTGTGCGCTGTGCTGCATACACGGTGGCACGTGACCACGTGCACATCGCTGTCTTCCCGAGAGTGGCTTGGTGTGAGCACGTAGACTCTCCAATATGCACGCTACAAACCCTAGAACTCTCTAGAATTTATTATTGCGTTGCGACCTTAGTTTTTGCATATTTGCGCTAATATCCTTTTAATTTAAGTTCTAGAAAATGTGCTGATATTGGCAGAAGAAAGTGAAGAAAAAGATACAGCATCTGAATCTTATGAATATGAAGAAGATAGTCGTAAGGAGATGGAATTTTATTACCATAAATAGCATTCCATGATTTCTGTAAAATTTATTAAATCACTTTCTTCGGACTTTGCTTTTCTTTGCTGTTCTAGTTCTTTAATTATTCCAGTTATTTTACAGTTGATTTGCACCTAACAGCTTTTGCCTGCGCTTTTGTCTGCCTGAATTAATTTTTTTGGGAAATTCTGAAATCTTTTGGACTGAAACTATTTTTTAAACTACTACGTCTAACGATGCTTGATATGTCTTCTCTTTTTAAAGAGAGATGTTCTATCAATCTAGGTTTTCTGTCCTTAATTTCCCACTTTCGGTTTTATAATATTCGTTAGACAGGTTTATAATAAAGTTATATATTTACGATCATAAAGTCTACCTAAAGTATTCTGTTTGTGTGCTCAATACAGTTTCCTGTGTATTCATGTTTCAGAGAATCTCAAATATTTAAGGTAAATTCAACGGTACAAACTTGATTGAATGAAAACTATCAATTTCAATCAATTAACACTCTAATTAACGAAGTAACACAATACAGGAGGGATCGGATCCTCCTTTGCGTTACTTCGTATCCTGGTACTCTCGATTGCCATAAACTCATGGAGTTGGATTGGTAAAAAAAGTAATATAAATGAATACTAATCGTTTTAGGCGGAAGTTAATAAAATAAAATGTCTTGTTCCCTTTCAGAGTACGTTTTCATGTTCCATCTTCACTTGAAATATATTGGCAATTTACTAGTTTTATTTATATTAAACATTGGTTATGGTTTTGGCCGTGTGGTGCCGGCTCAGAATGCCACCACCCCATTTCATTCCGAGCCGTGTCGTGTGTCGTAAAAGTCGACTGAGGGATTAACCGGAGGATGGGCAGCAGCGTCCTTCGAGCACAAAACAACTCAACTGCGATCGCCAACCGGTCTGCCAAGCGTGGCGATTATGGCAAGACCCCCCAATGAGCAGGCAACACACTCATATCGGTCGTTGTGGTGATCTTTGCGGGAGGCCTGTGTCCAGCAGTGGACTTCATTTGGCCGAAATGATGATGGTTTTATCTTGCTTTTACTTTCATCCTCTTGTCATTCATCCAGTTGTATGTCTTTAACCAGCAGGTGGGGGTGACTTATACTAGACCATACCGTCCGCAACATCCGCATCGCACATGGTCTCAATCTTCAAGTTCAATCTTTCAATCTACTTATTTCAGCCTATCGCAGTCGACTGCCTATACATATTTCTCAAGTTGCAATTGTTATTTAAATCCTTTTATAGTATTTATGGAAAATCCTCCAAGTGGCCAACTTACCGGACTATGACAATACGTTTTATATTAGTTTTCATACCACTGTTCTTTGAGTACAGAAATACAATTTTACCAGTTCCAGAAACAGCAACAACTTCTGAATCAGAGTCTGAGGATGAAAGATTTGCAGCACGCCCAGCTTTAAGGCACCACATTGCTCATTTCTGTACCAACCTACAGGTAGCGAGAGCATGCATCACGAAATGTATGAAGCTTAGTAAGCCAGCTTTCTGCGGAAAAGATCATCACTGTTACTGTGGCCATAAGTACGATTATCCAGGTGTTGATCCTAAGTTGAATAGTTCCGCAATAGAAGGACAGTTTCAAGATTTATATAAAAAATATTTCGGACCTAAGCTGGCACGTCATAAGGGAACTGATGTTGTCTGAATGCAAATAACTGGGTACATCTAAATAAAAGAAAAAAGAAAACAGATTGTAAATTTTATTTTCATATTATAATTCCTGCATTCCTTTAAGTCTACAATTACAAGCAAGGCAATATTAGAATAGCTGCAAGACTCGGTGTAGTCGAATATATATATGGTGGGCTGCACTTAGCCTGATGTACTGACGACCGAGAACGCAGTTGGGGCAATGGCTTTTAAAGGAACAGAACACGGCGTTGTGACGCAACTTGGAACAGGCATATGACCAGTAATAGACTGCGACAGGCTAAGTTGATTGATTGCAGTCCATTGTTAGACTGATGCAGCCATCACACTGTGAAAGCCGGTTTGTGACGGCAGTACTTCTTGTGTGCATGATCCTGATGATAGTTCCATGGTTGGAGGACCCTCCCATTTCTACGGAGGAAACCACACCACGTTACTCCAAAACATAAACAAACACCTAGACCTAAAACAACTGTCCTGCCATATAAATGTTTATTCTTGGCAAACATCGTGCCCATGACCCATAGCTCGAAAAGACAAGTGATTATCCATAAGTCTAACGGGCGCTCGATATGATGATGATAATGATAGGATACGATTATGGTCCTGACCACCTATTCGTACCCAGTGCCTAATGTGCTAGCTGCAATTATGTTATCATCATATCAGCCACAGGACGTCCACTGCTGAACAAAGGATTTCCACAACGAGCGGTTACATGCCGCCCTCGTCCAACGACTCCCAGCGAACTTCACCAGGTCGTCTGTCCACCTCGTTGGAGGTCGTCCCACGCTGCGTTTTCCGGTGCGCGGTCTCCATTCTAGAACCTATGTGCCCCAGCAGCCATCAGTTCTACGAGCAATGTGCCCTGCCCATTGCCACTTCAGTTTACTAATCCTTTCAGCTATGTCGACAACTTTAGTTCTTCTACGGATCTCCTCATTACTGATTCCATCTCGTAGAGAAATACCAAGCATAGCTCTCTCCATAGCTCGCTGAGTGACCTTGAGCTTTCTTATGAGGTCTATTGTGAGTGACCACGTCTCTGTTCCATATGTCATCACTGGTAGCACACACTGGTCAAAGACTTGCGTCTTGAGGCATTGCGGTATTTTTTACGAAAAGATGTTGCGAAGTTTCCCAAACGCTGCCCAGCCGAGTTAGATTCGTCGATTGATCTCTTTCTCGAAGTTGGACCTACCTAACTGGACAGTTTGTCCCATGTAGTCGTCTACAACTTCGAGAACAGCTCCTAACGGATATTGGGATGGGCACGACATGAGCATTTTACATGACTTTTGTCTTTTCCATGTACATCTTAAGGCCCACCTGTTGGGAAACTCTGTTGAGATCATCGAGCATTGTGCTGAGCTCTTGCAGCGATTCTGCCATGACTACGATGTAATCGGCAAATCGAAGGTGAGTGATATACTCGCCATTGATGTTAATGCCGAATCCTTTCCACTCCAGTAGTTTGAAGGCATCCTCCATTGCAGCGGTGAACAGTTTCGGGGAAATGACGACCCCTGTCTCACACCTCTCTGCAATGGAATTGCCCCCGTGCTCTGTTCACGTACTCGGACCGATATGGTGGCGTTTCTGTATAAGCACTTCAACACTTCAATGTACCAATAGTCAATCTGGCACCGTTGTAGACATTGCAGCACTGCCCAGGTTTCGATCGAATCGAAGGCTTTCTCATAGTCCACAAACGCCAAGCATAGTGGCAGATTATACTCCTCGGTCTTCTGTATAACCTGCCGCAGCGTATGGATGTGGTCTATGGTACTGAAAGCTTTTCGGAAACCGGCTTGTTCGGGAGGCTGGAAGTCATCAAACCTGCGCTCGAGACGATTCGTGATGACCCTTGAAAACAGCTTATAAATTATAAATGATGTTATGCTAATCTGATATTCATATACATATCTTATAGTAGAGCAGGTAGGTAAACAATAACATTTCTTTGATATCGACTTGGTTACACCGCGCCTTCCAAGTAAAGTGTACCACCGGTTACGAAGAGGGCTACCATATCTGATCCCATGGGTATAATAGAAGACGATTAAGGGCTTTTAGATTCTGGTGCATACCATTAAGCACTTTGGGTTATCGCAGATGGCGGGTAAACCACTAACACTGGCATACGCAAGGAGGTTTGTTGTCAGGCAGGCGGCCGACTGTCAAAATCGTTTGCCAAAACCTTTTTAATATGACTTACATATTGCGCTGACCCCAAGTAAGTTGGGTTCAATAAGTGCAACTAAAACAGACCTCTACAAAGATCTAGAAAAGTCAAAAGAAATAATATTTGCCGTAAACACCACGTTTGACAAACGGATTAGTGATACAAGCGCAAAGTATTGCTGCCAATCCTAAAACGCATCTGAGTCGTCTTTTACGACACCTAAAGAGGGGGTTCCAATCTTTGTTGAGAACTACACTGCAGCCTCTTTTCCGATCATCAATAATCCTATATGACTGTATATTTTATATACACTGGGGCTAGTTAAAGTCCAATTACTAGAAAATAATTTAATGCAAAAAAATGTGCGTACAGTAAGAATGTCGCCGGTAGAACGAATCGACACTTAATTAATTAGAACAAAGGAACGTACCCGACGCCTGCGTAAATACTAAAGTAACACGACTTGTGCTTGACACTTAAGAAGTCCTTGTAAGTAGTTGCTACCGCAACAATGACTGATCATAGCACTAGCGGCAGATGTTTATGGCTTAACATATAATCTAAAAAGGGGGTAGCCCATACCTTGCTGGAAATCTTATGGATGACTAGGTCATTGATTGCGATTTGTAGTGAGTTTCGATGGAAGGATTTTAAACAACAATTAACTATCGAACTTCTCAAGTCTGGTAAGTTACGATCGGATTCTTGACTGACAAGATCAGATACAAGTATTTGAGACCTAAGTTTTAGTAATCTGATCGGATTTGAATGTTTCGGGGTTTGTGCAGTGAAGTAATGAAGTGTTTGTTTAAAGTTTAACGCTTCTAATATTTTATAATAATATATATCAGTCCGTAACTTTCCCACTGTCCGAGTGTCCAAGTCCGTGTAATGTCCGAATTTAGAATACAGCATCATTCGATTTGCTCCTGTGCAGTTGTAAAGACGACAGTTACCATACTGCGCTCACCAACCCGCCTGCCAAGAGTGGTGAGTACTGGCAAATTCCCCCCAAAATGACGACACAATTTTGCAAATCTACGGGGAGGCCTTTGTTTAGCAGTGGACGTCCTGTGGCTAATATGATGATGATGAAGTTAGGCGATGCGTTATCTGCATAATCATCATCATCATTTCAGCGGAATAAAGTCCACTATTGGACACAGGCCTCCCCCAAAGAGCACCACAATAATCGGTCTGGGTGTGTTGTTTGCTCATTGGGGTGTTTTGCCATAGTGCCACGCTTGGCGAGTGGATTGGAGATCACAATTCAGTTGTTAATATACTCGAAGGACGCTGCTACTCATCCTCCGGTTAATCCCATAGTCGCCCTTTACGATACCCACGGGTTGAAATGGGTCGGTACTATTGAAAACGGCACGACACGATATCATGATGTGCATTCAATACCAAGATATCCGGAGTATCACAAGGCCCTGTCCTCGGACCATTACATTATTCTATCTACCTTAGACCTTCCTCTGTCCGAAAAAATTACCATAGCGTGATTTTGATACCAAAGTCTCTTCAGAGCAACATCAAAACTGATAAGACTATATTATTGGATGTCTGAATGCCACCCAAATAACACCAACAAGCTTGTGCCAGAGAAATTCAGTCGTGCAACAATTTCTCTAAGATGCTAACACTGTCCACCAGTTTTTATTTTTTTATTTTGGAAATTCGTCAACCTGTTAGGTCCACAACATAGAATCGTCCCGACTGAAAAGAATAATATTGATAGGTAAGTGAATTATTAATATTATTGGTTTCTTGTAAGGCGACTATGGCCCATAGATAAAAATACACAAATACATTAAAATCTTATTAACGAACACATAAAAATCAATAAAATAAAACAAAAACTTTTCCACTATTCCACACGTATAGGCGGTGACGTGTTGCACTGCAGCATGATTTCCAGTAGTCTTCCACGGAACTTCCGGTACATGACACCCTCCGGCCAGAAGGTCTCCTTCATGAACACACGGCCACGGCACGGCACGGTTGGTTGATTCAGTCTGCTGTACTTCGGGTCCTGGGTTCGATTCCCGCACGAAACAAATATTTTTATGATCTGCATCCGTACTTAGATACGGCATTATAATATGGGGTAACTCAGTAGATTCTGACAGAGTTTTTAAAGCTCAAAAAAAATGTATCCGAACAATTTGTGGAGCTCACTTTTTAGACAGGTGTAAGCCACTGTTTCAAAAGCTTAAAATTCTACCTCTGCCATGTCTATATATTTTTGAAATTTGTATTTTTGTTAAGAGAAACTACAATTTATTTGAAGCTGGCACTGTCAGGCCAAATAGCCGAACACGGCATAGAGATAGACTTCGGCTGCCAACAATAAAAATAAAATTATTTAAGAGAAATGTATACTGCATGTCGATTATTATCTACAATCATTTACCAAACAGTTTTCAAGACTTACCGCAGACAATGTTTAAAAAAATACTCTTCAAACTATTACTAGTTAAAAGATATTATACCATTAAGGACTATTTAGAAGACAAATCAATAGAATTTGTAAGTTGGACTAATTAACATTCGCTAGTTGTTAATACATTTGCACGTCATGTTATGACAGGATATGCTGAAACAAATTTACTGTAACACCTTATGTACCATATTCTAGCAAATAAATATTTTGATTGATTGATTGATTGATTGCAGGAAGTTGTTCCGCACCGAGCGACCCAAGAGAAGATGGTATGGCACGCATGTGGTCACGTGCTGCCGTGGGACGCTTTGGGGGATCCTTTACAATCCCCCAGGGGGGTGACCGCTTTACAGACACCCTCTCAGGGATGTGCCTATAGGTGTGGCACCAGTGGGCGCCTCTAGTGTGATCATTCGAGGACCTGGAGTCTCCCTTAGGTGCCGAAGATGGCTCCACTTGTTTTAGCCGGTAGGAGTCCGGCATACCACTTCGCCCTTCCCCGGGGCGAAGGAAGTTCATGAAAAAATTCCACTGGGCACCAATAAAAAAAAAGGTAGTTGTTCCGGGTCTGGGTGTATTGTATGTGGAATTCATGTCTGCAAATGTAAACACGACAGAGGAGGACAAAAAAAGAAAAAAACTATTTAGATGGCGTGTCGGGACTCGCATGACAAACGATTTGAAGTTCGTCTTGTGGCGCGACTCCAACTTCTCTGTACTGCACGATCTCCTCAACCTTCGTGGAGTGGTGAAGACGTGACACATACAGCTGCGTCAAGGGTATAGCGGCACGCAGCAGCATGTTGGGTCCACTGAGTGAGCTACCGCACTGATTACGGTGGGACGACTTCTTCTTCTTCACCTCGATGAAGCCGTCTTGATCAGCCTGTCCTAGGTGTGCTGCTGGAGGCAAAATGCTTCGAACAGGATGTGGGGCCTATTGTGCACCCTCAAGCTTTGTTTTTGGCTGCCGCTGATGTTTCACTGGAGGTTGACTTACGGCAGCTGAGTAAGACGTCGAGGCAATTGCCGACGATGCATTTTCATTTAAAATTCCACAGTAAATTCATAATATAACATAACTTAAGCTTACAGTCAGTTCTTTGGTAGACGATAAAGAATTTCTTTCTTAAATAAATAGTAAATCATTTTTAACTGAATGTTGCTCCACTGATGTGTTACCAGTTTCTTGTATGTGTCTCCAGTTTTTTTTTGTCTCGTGTATTTGGAGTTGCCAACATTTGACATTACAGCATACCACAAGTATGAAAAATCTAAAATCTAAGCTCACCATATTTTATTCTTCTATTATACAGTTACACTCAGAATTTCAATGTGCAGAGGGGGCGCCACGATGGCTGTCTGCTTTGATTTATATGCCGCTAACACAACCACAACCCAACTGAATTTTAATTACATACCCCCTTTGGAAGTGTTTTTAATGGCCCTAGAGACGCTAGATACGACATAAAGGGAATTTCTTTTATCAAATCTTTTCTTGAAAAATTACTTTTATTCAACAACATGTTCAGTCGCTTTAATATCCGAGTCAGTAAATATCAATCATGTTTAGTCCTTTTCAATCTATCGCTCTAATAATCATATTAATTATTGCAATTTTTCGCTCACCTGATGCCAAATACTTTAGACTGCAAGCGATTTTGGAACGTATATAATCCATATTCCTGAAGTAGAAGGGTATGGTATAACAATTTTAGCTATTAAGGTAAGATGAACTTAAGATGAACATGGGCAAGACAAAAGTCATGTCAAATGCCCATGTCGTGCCCATCCCAATATCCGTTGGGAGCTCTGTTCTCGAAGTTGTTGACGAGTATGTCTACCTAGGACAAACTGTCCTGTCAATCGTCGAACGCGGCTGGGCAGCGTTCGGGAAACTTCGCAACGTCTTTTCGTCAACAATACCACAATGCCTCAAGACGCAAGTCTTTAACCAGTGTGTGTTACCAGTGATGACATATGGAACAGAGACGTGGTCACTCACAATGGGCCTCATAAGAAAGCTCAAGGTCACTCAGCGAGCTATGGAGAGAGCTACGCTTGGTATTTCTCTACGAGATCGAATCAGAAATGAGGAGATCCGTAGAAGAACTAAAGTTGTCGACATAGCTGAAAGGATTAGTAAACTGAAGTGGCAATGGGCAGGGCACATTGCTCGTAGAACTGATGGCCGTTGGGGCACAAAGGTTCTCGAACGGAGACCGCGCACTGGAAAACGCAGCGTGGGACGACCTCCAACGAGGTGGACAGACGACCTGGTGAACGCCGCTGGGAGTCGTTGGACGAGAGCGGCATGTGACCGCTCGTTGTGGAAATCTAAGGGGGAGGCCTTTGTTCAGCAGTGGACGTCCTGTGGCTGATATGAGCTATTAAACCGTCAGTGCTTCGAAGCGAGAATGTCAACAACAGAAATATAATGTCGGCATTATGATGACAGCCTAACTAATTAATTTACGGATTGGATTCCTTGTCAATTGCAGGAGGCTGGCTAGGAAGCTACCACCGCATTGACCGGTTTGAAGAGTAGCTATTAAAATTACTGGGCATAAGAGACTAAATAACTAATGTCTCGAGGGCAGTGTGTTGTCGCGTGAGGCGTATGGGCAGGCGTCATGCCACGCCAATATAAAGCCAGTCACGTTATAGGGTTATATATTATGTATAACTGTAAATCCGCACGGTGAAAATATTACATTTTCATGCATGTAAGGCTTGCACAGATTTCAGCCAAATAAAGTCCACTGCTGGACAAAAGCCTCCCCAAAGATCGCCGTATTGACCGGTCTGGGTGTGTTGTGTGCTCATTGGGTGGTTTGCTATAATCGCCACGCTTGACACGATTGCAGTTGAGCTGTAAATGCACTCGAAGGATGCTGCGTCCTTCCTCCGGTTAATCCCATAGTCACCTTTTACGACACCCAACAGATGAGATGAGTTGGTGCTATGCGTAGCCGGCACCACATAGCAAGTCCTCTAGTGCAGGGATCATTTTCTAAGGAAGTAACCTATAATATTAAACGAATTGATTACAACCCTGACAAAAGTTATATGGTTAACAGATTTAAGAATTACGTAGATTTAAAAGTCCTTTCTAGCAGATACACATCTGTTTTGAAACTAAATAAGTGTTTTATGGGTTGTTTATTGATTCCGGATTGGCCTAAAATTCCAATATACTTACTGCTTTTTCTCATGGGGAAACTCCTCTTGGATTATTCTGCCATCCTCTGCTACGGGGCAGGTGCAGAAGTACGACGGCCTCTTATCTGGCAAAATAACCCCGGTATTCTTTCGAACCACCTTACGTTGGTTTGCGGAATTCACTTCTGCGTACACTGAACCCAATGATTCTTCCTGATCTTTCAAGTAAAGTATATATTGAGTCATCATTATGTGTACTTATAAACATGGTATTCTCCACTACAATGAATGTTCATGATGTTGCAATAATCAGCATGCTTGATAACATATTGGTAATTAATTACAGTAAGGTTTTGTTAAGATGAAAACGAGTGTTCCAGTGATTCTTTTTGAAAGAAAGAAAGAAAATGTGTTTATTGGCACAAAAAGAAAGAAATACACAAATATTACAATTAGTAAATGTTATAAATATAGGCTACAAAAATAAATTAATCATTACAAGAACATTTTAGTGCCAACGGGGCCGTAGCTCTGCATAATGTTAGGAGGCAGAAATACCGACCACCTAACGCTGGTTTTCAGCTGCAATCCATGAGTGCCATACGCTCGAAGCTATTAAATATACCTAACTAGTTGGTTGCATTGTAAGGTGCCTAAGGCGCCCGTTATACTTATAACAAACACTTTAATTTAATATAAACATATTTATTTACAGCATCACAGAGTCATTCAGTGAGTCAGTGATGAGCGTAAAATATAGCTATTATATATAATATAGTAAAATTTCGTTGAAAAATATAATGAATTAATAGCAAAAAATAAAATAAAAATAGAACTGCATAAATAAATTTCACATTATAACATTAAACATAAACAAATAGAATGAATTTGGATCTGTAGCAATTCGCTGACATACAGTATCTATGAAATAAACAAGGGACTACACGGAACTTGTGCAATTAATCGCAATGTTGTCACTGCAACAACTGTTATCGTAGTATACCTTCTACCGGTCTACCTGGTCCCTATATAGCGGATGAAGTAGTTCGAACATTTTCACATTGCTTCTGGTGATGAAGTAGAGTTGAAGTAGAAGTAGAGAGTAGAGTTTTTTTTTTATTGGTGGAGGAATATTGTTCCAGCACTTTGTTGCTGCGTACCGAAAACTCCCTCTAAAAGCCGCTGTCTTGTGTCGTGGTATTAAAAGTTGCTGAGCACAGTTCCTCCCTTCACGGTTCTTATGCCTGCTTGTCCACGTCAGCTTTATGTATAAATATGGCGGCGCCTGTGATTTAATAACCCCAAAAAGCAAGGTAGCTAAGTGAAGCTTCCGTCGGGCCGTCATCTTTAATATATTATGTATCTTATAGAAAGGAGTTACGTGGCCTCTCAACGGGATGTTAACGCAAAAGCGTGCACAAGCGTTCTGGAGCGTTTTGATGTTAATCTTTGGTTGCTTTTTACGATACCCACCAAAAAACGGGTGACTGCTCCTTTGCCGTGAACTACACGACATTTCCATATATTATTATTTGTACCGCCAACATAGATACACTACTGCTGGCAGAGAGAGATCTTGCCCGATTTGTCCAAGGCCCCTGGGAAGAGAGAAGAAGGGTATGCGGACTTTTACTAGCTAAAACAATCTGGGCAGTCATCTTTGGCATTGAAGGGGTCTCAGGGAGCGCTCATAGACACATCTCACAAAAAATTCTACCAAGAAGTCGTTCCACAGCTAAGCCGTTTTTCTAGTGGAGTAGAGCGCACTGATGAGAGGCTGAGGCTGCCTCGTTGTGCGCTTTACTGCGCACACATTAGCACAAAATGATGGCACTTATGTGGTCACATAAGTGCCATCATTTTCACGGGGTTCACTCGGAATGAGGGCGACGAGTCCTTATTGTGTGCACCCGCAAACTACGAGGCCCCCGCCATATAGCGGAGGCATTGAATCAGGCGTGTAGGATATATAAGTCGGAGCGATTGTAACCCCAGCGCCGTCTCTTTCTTCTCCGAGCAGGATCGGCCCTCACGCGATCGCGCAACCCAGTGTCGCATGATAAATATTTGACTTTCTACGGTGGTAATTGAATACAATATTATATCCATTATCCCATAATTTATAGTAGTTGTAATGAATGTGTGGTCCGATAGAAGAAACGAATCCGTGTTAGTATCCGGATTAAGAATATAGCGCCACTGCACCTCCTCCCATGGATTCGTAAAAGGCGACTAAGGGGCTTTAATTCCGAAGGATGGGCGGCAGCATTGCTTCTGTAGAACAGTGGCTGAACTACAGCACTAGTGACGACACATACGTTGAATATTTCTCAAAACCATTAAGTTGAATAACATAACCATACTACACATTTCTAGGACTGTTTAACCTTTACGAAACATGTACAAACTTTTTTATAAATTCAGAGATTCATCTCCGGGCAGCAGATGCGGTTTCACGTGAGTAATGACGCGGCACGAGTTTAATTTATACGAGCCGATTAATAATTTGAAGCATTCAAGAACAGAATGATGCTCCACTGAAAGCTAAAAAACTGTCCAAGCTATGCGGGAAAGTGACATGTAAAAAGTAATGGGAGGACAAGTAATTGTTGTAGGAATGCCGTGATAATTAGAAGCAGCCAGGCGTTCTAAGCCTAAAAGTGAAGACTAGACACATAAATAGTTTTCTACCAAATTTGACAGATTTTCCACCTGAAATAAATAGTTAAGGTAATATGAGAACTAAGGTAGCGATGGGTGTGTAGTAAGGCCCGTCATGAAGAAATGGCAGAGGCGGTGCCCTAACCTTGCGGATGACGCAGGTGCTCTAGAACCGAGGAGTTTTCGAGAAGTACTTATGTCGAATAGGCCAAGAAGGGACACCCGGTTGTCATCACTGAGGAGACTGCCCGGAGGACTCGGCGCAGCACACACTGGAGGAGTGCCCAGCTTAGATAACGCAGTGCCGTATTCTCATTGCGGCGGTTGAAGAGGGTGACCTCTCGCTCCCGGCCATGGTTCAATCCATCGTCCGTAGCGAGCGCGTAGGATCCCGTCGCCTCCTTTTCCGAAGACGTGATGCAAGCAAAGGAGGCAACAGAGCGGGGAAGTGAGGAGACCACCTCTTATCCCCGCTGCAGAAAACGCACTGGGTGCAGGAGCCAGGGGAGGGCGCTGAACGATCTTCGGCCACCATGTGATGCGGCCTACGGGTAACGAACTAAGGGCAGTCCGTTGCCGAACAGAAACAGGCCTGAGATGGTGGCGGGCGTGTTCTGCGCGCGCCTCAGAAGATATGTGCAACCAGTCAGGTCGCACAGAGACGGGACCCATCAAAACGTGATGGGCCGATACAAATGCTGACAAAGCGAACACCTCACCCCCGATGAGAGGTAAGTGGAAGGACACCGTGGGGTTTTAGCCGGTAAGAGTCCGATATGTCTCTCCGCCTTTCCCGGGGTGGAGCAAGTATATGAGGATTTTGCCACGACAAAAAAGGCAGCGATGGTTGTAATATAAGTTGGAAGCGAAAAAGGAATATAAAAAGACTATTTGGCTAAACCAAGACCAAGGTTCCTATAAAAGGTATCAGGCAGTGCTGATAAGTTATGGATCTTTTAACAGTATGGATGCTTCATTGCAAATTCATTCATTTATTTGCCATGCGGTGCCGGCTCAGAATACCACACCACACCATCTCCTCCCGTGGGTGTCGTAAAAATCATCTAAGGGATTAGCCGGAGGGTGGGCAGCAGCGTCCTTCGAGTACATTAACAACTCAATTGCGATCGCCAACCCGTCTTCCAAGCGTGGCGATTATGGCAAAACCCCCCCAATGAGCCCACTACATACCCATATCGGTCACTGTGGTGATCTTCGGGGGAGGCCTGTATCCAGCAGTGGACTTCATTCGGCCGAAATGATTGATTTGTCCTTATATCTTAGTAAAGTACTTACGAGATAACAAAGTGCTGGGAAATAAAAATACGGATACTACTGGTAGTACCAAAGCTTTAGCTATTAACGGTCGAAATTAAAAATCAATCTAACTCATAGTTTAGATTTAAGATCACGAAGTTTGTCTCTTTTGTATTAAGATCACATATAATACACAAACAGACAAATCCTGAATTCCAAATCCAAAGATTTTGGATTATTCATTTCGACGGTTAGTAGGCATGTGGGGAAACATGGTTATCACGTCGGTGTCACCAGTATGGGGAACAAGGTGTGGTGTTCCTCCTTTGAAAAGGGAGGTACCTCCAACCAGGCGGGTATTATGCCTGGCGGGCCAAAGCCCAACGGTTGATGTTTGGCAACTGTATATATGCAGCGCTGCGCGAATACTTTACAAGTGTGATTCAGTATTCTTTGACGTCATCGGATTCAAGTAGATGTCGTTGTAAGTTGTAATTATGCTGGTGATGTAGCTTTCTTTGTCTATTTTCTAGTAGATATGTCGTATAGCCATACAATATAAAAAATGTGAAAATGGGCAAGGTGCGTCTCTCCAGTACAAACAGAAATAGGTATATCGCTCAGTTGCGTCACATAAATACACACAGTTTTTTTTTTTTTTTTTTGTTGGGCTTCTCGCATACATTTCTGGGAAATGTGGTTGCTTAACCGGTCATTTGCTGGCGAAGCCAAAAGAGGCCTCCAGCCAGGCTTAAATTAAATATTAAAAACTAAGCAACTTTCGCTAAGGGCGCCCCCTGCGGGACACGGACCTCGGCTTAGGGCGTTGCTGGGGATATCAAGCTATTGTTTTGGGGACAGCTGGATCGGTATTATTTAAATTGTATTAGGGGACATTTAAAGCTACAGGCTCGGCACGGGCCGGCGCGAGCAAGAGACGGGAGGGAGAAGTGCTAACTTGAACGGGAAGGTGACGCGGCGATAGGCCTCCGCGACGTCGGTGAGGCGGGCATCCTCGGCGGCGAGGGCGGTACAACGGTCGGGTGTTTAGTGAACGAGACAACGCGAGTCTCTTCATGTGATCTAACGTGATTTCATCGTCTGGATCGACCAGAACGTGCCTCGGGCGGCGTACTCTACTGATACGGGAGGGTTCGTAGTCGGCGGCTGATACCACAAGGGGATTTGGGTGGGACAGGGCAGAATCGAGATAGCGTTTAGACGCTTGTTTCATAAATTGCCTGATGGTCGGCAAGTTAAGGTCGAAATGGAGTTGGTCGTTTCGCATGTACAGAGGCGCTCCGGTGGCCTTGCGCATGAACCGGGTTTGGAGGGTTTCGAATCTACGCAGTGGGTATGATTCGGTGTGTGCGAACACTGGGCTGGCATAGGTCATGATGGGTCGAATGCATGTGGTGTAAATTCTCACCTTATTTCTAAGGGATAATTTACTACGAGCGTTCAGAATATAGTGAAGGCGACCAAGCTCAAAGGCAGCGCGGGCACGCACCATCTTTGTGTGGGGAATGAAGGTCAGTTTTTTGTCTAGGGTGACTCCAAGATACTTGGCGTGCGGTTCCCAAGGAACCGATTGGCCCAGCATCGAGATCTCCCTGAAGCGTGGGTGGTCGTCGCCTAATTTGCAAAATAGGACGGCTTTACTTTTGATAGGGTTAACTTCGATCCGCCATTTCCTAAACCATTTCCCGTAGGCGTTGGCTGTGGCTTGGAGGATCTTAGTTATATTATCGGGACTGCGACCAGAGTAGAAAATGGCCGTGTCATCGGCGAAGAGTGCTAATTGGGTCGTATTAGCAGGTCTTTTGGGGAGGTCACTGGTGTACAGTGTGAACAATAGTGGGGCTAGCACGGATACTTGTGGGACTCCGGCTCTAATGGGGTGAGGGGAAGAGAGAGCGCCCGTGATTCGATATCGGAAACTGCGATTTGACAAGAAGTCTCGTATGATGAGAACGAGACGGTCAGGCACTCCGAGTTGATACAACTTATATAATAAGCCATTGTGCCAGACTTTGTCAAATGCTTTCGCAACATCGAAAAAGAGGACTCCCGTCATCATGCCGCGTGAGAATCCGAACGTGATGTGTTCAACTAGTCGGTGGACTTGTTGTACACACGAGTGTTTGGTTCTAAAACCAAACTGTTCGTCGGGAATGAGTTTCTTGGAATCGGCAAAATCCTTTAATCGGGAATAGATAATCCGCTCATAAATCTTCGCAAGAGAATTGAGAAGGCTTATGGGGCGATAGCTGGAAGGCTCGCACTTGGGCTTACCGGGTTTGGGAATACCGATAACGGTGGCCTGTTTCCACGTATGCGGAAAGAGGTTATTGTTTAATGCCGCATTGAAGATGACGGTCATTAAGGCGATAAGACGTTCGGGGAAGAGTTTAATC
The DNA here is from genome assembly GCA_947459985.1 of Diloba caeruleocephala. Taxonomy (NCBI): domain Eukaryota; kingdom Metazoa; phylum Arthropoda; class Insecta; order Lepidoptera; family Noctuidae; genus Diloba; species Diloba caeruleocephala. The sequence goes on along the minus strand of OX381617.1, from coordinate 6,350,632 downwards.
ACCTTGTTGGTGATACCGTCAGAGCCGGGGGCTTTGCGAGGGTGAATCTTTTTCACGAGATTTCTGACCTCGTCTGCCGTGACCGGAGGGAGGGGGTCGTCAGGGTCCTCGGCAGGCGGAATAGCTGCTCTACGTTCGACTTCAGCGTCAACCTTTTTGAGGTGAGCTTGGTCTACAGGTAGAGTGCTTGGGGAACATTGCGCTTCTAGACTGTCAGCTAGGCATTCGGATTTTTCGTCGTCATCAAAGGCCGGCCTTTGGTTGGGACGGTTGAGGGGGGGGACAGCATTGGATGTTTCGGATTTGAGTTTCCGTTGCAGATGCCAGAACGCAAGGTGGGTTGGCTCTAAGTCGCCCAACATCTTATCCCAGTTAGCCTCTCGGCACTCCTTAATACGTTCCTTGACAGCACGCTGCAGGTGGCGCATAAAGAGGCGATTGGGTTCGCTGGGAAAAGATGAGTACGCTCTAAGGGCTGCGTTCTTCTCCGTCATCAGTGCACGTACATCGTCAGGGAGTTTCATGCGATGGTCTTCCATCGCAGGAACTCGCCGTGAACACTCGTCCACGACGGACTGTACATGCCCGGTGAGGGAGTCGATCGCGCCTAGCGTGTCTGCGACTGACGTTATGCATTCGGGAATTCTATCTAACTGAGCGGACGAGGGGTCGTTGAGGCGTTGCCTAACTTTCCTCCAGTCCGTCGTCACAATGGTCTGAGGGGGTAGCCCTGTGTCCGTGGGGCCAAAGCGGGAGGTGAGGTGAAGGATCACAGGACGGTGATCGGAGTCTAGCTCTTGTAGTACTTCAATGGAATGCAACTTGAGGTTGACATTCATTAGAAGTGCTATGTCGAGTATATCCGGGCGATGATTTACATTGCTGGGGTAGTGAGTGGGATACATCGGGGCGATGATGTCGAAATTGAGGAGGGTACTGAGGGAGTATAATTTACTTCCTCTGTGGTTGTGAGTGAGACAGTTCCAAGACTCATGTTTGGCATTGAGATCTCCCGCCACTATGACGGAGTCGCCTAGATCGAAGAGTGCTTCGAGATCCGATTGGATTGGATCGTCTTGGGCATTGGGGGATTGGTAAGCCGACACTATAGTGATCGGTTGATGACCTGTCATGCCTATTCTGCACACAGATGCCTCTAGATTGGAAAGGGACGGGGTATCTAGGGGCATGCAATAAAGGGATCTCTTATAGTAAATAAGAGTGCCTCCTCCACGGGAGTGGGTCCTATCGTTGCGCACTATATCATAGTTTGCAATTCTAGGGTTCCTGTGAGAGGGTTTCAAAAAGGACTCTTGTATCAACATAATGTCAATAAGGTGGTCGCGGAGGAATAAGGCGATTTCATCTTTTTGGCCATTAATGCTGTTGGCATTGAAGATGCCTATTTTAAGGGATCGGGGTTTTGTTCTGCACCTGCTTTGTGAATCCATTACGGATGAACGCGGTAGGAGAGGAGGGCGGATGATACGTCAGCGAAGTCGCTGAGAACTAGCATGAGGCCGTATTGGCCTTAGTTTGCCCTAATGGCTGCGGCCATTTGGGCGACTCTGTTCGGGTCGACAGAGTTAAGAAGACCGAGGCAAACAGAGAGGTCGTTAGTTTTGAGATGGGGTGTGGATTGGGGTGAGGGAGGGGCGGCCCTCTGAGAGTGCACTTGTGGTGCGGGTTGGTTGTACGGCACGGGAAGGTACGGTGCCGTTTGGGGGGCGGTCATCAGCGAGGGAATCGCTGACGCTTGGGTCGCCTGTTGGGTCAGTAAACTAGGCCTCAGGGCGGGGAACGCTTGCTGATGGTTCAGCGCGTTCCACGGCGATGGCCTTTGAGGGCTGAGTCGTTGGGGACGTATTTCGCTGGTATAACAACTGATATATATACTAACAAAAAAAACATTACAAAATCTGGTGCTAAGAATAACAAATATATGAACTATGAACTAAATAATATAGAAAATATATTTCCGTGTGGTGCCGGCTCAGAATACCACCACCCCATCTCCTCCCGTGGGTGTCGTAAAAGTCGACTTAGGGATTAGTCGGAGGATGGGCAGCAGCGTCCTTCGAGTACATTAACAGCTCAACTGCGATCGCCAACCCGTCTGCCAAGCGTGGCGATTATGGCAAAACCCCCCAATGATCCCACAACACGCCCATATCGGTCGTTTTGGTGATCTTTGGGGAGGCCTGTGTCCAATAGTGGACTTCATTCAGCCGAAATGATGATGATGATGATTTCCGCGTGGTGTCCGGATTAAGAATATAGCACTACTCCATCTCCACTCATGGATGTCGTAAAAAGCGAAGGGACCCTTAACCGTTCTGTGAAACAGCAGCGATTCTGAGCTCAGCAACCCACCTGCCAAGCATTTTAAGTACTGGAAAATTACGCCCAAAATGACGACACATAGCATGTGACCGGTTGTTGTGGAGATATATGGGGAGTGCCGTTGTTCTGCAGTGAATGTCCTGTGGCTGATGATAACATTATGTAGCCTTTGAAAAGTGGAAATGAATGGGGCCCTCCCATTCATTACACTTTTACGCTGCTATTTGTTGACCCGTCCGCACGCTCTCACATGTTCTAAGATGTTTTTATAGGTGTTTATAAAATATAGTTGGCTATGCTGTTGCGCAATTATTCAAGCGAACGGCCATTATTCTTTGTTGTGGTGCGATGCGTTATTCATCATGTTAGCCGAAAAACATCAACTGCTGGACAGAAGCTCCCCTCCCCCACCCCCAAAATTGCCACGACTGATATGGGTTTGTGTGCGTTTCGCTAAAATATGCGGCAGTGTTGCGCAGGGTTGGCGATCGCAGTTGTTATGAATGTACTCGAAGGACGCTGCTACCCATCCTCCAGCTAATCCCATAGTCGCCATATTCGGTCGCCGCTATTCTTATATTCCACTGACATAATATTTTGCTATTCGTGTCCAATAAATTTATATACAGGCTGTACGTGAAAACCTACCGAAAATTTTGGGAAGAGGTTACACTTAGGCCTATAGTAAAAAAAGGTAAGCTAGCCATCTCGTAAATAACAGATTAATATATTTTTGCCATTTTGAGCACGCAATGTATCGTAAACAAAGCGATCAAAATGCTACGTGATTAATGTATATGTTATTATTATGTTGTTGCGAACGATGACCTCATTCATGAACTGCAACGAAACAACAGTCGTTTAGTTTTTATTTACATTGTAGTTTTATGTGAAAATTAATAGTTTATTACGTTTTTATTCAAAATAGCATTAGGATGGTCGAAAACAAGTATTTTATACTGGAATCAGTTGATTAAACTGGAAATAAAACTGAAAGTTCATGAAAAAACCGACGCAAAATTCTAACGCTGATGTTTCCAGAACCATGTTCTGAATCCATGGTATCAGTTTTGGTTATGACGTCACTTACACTCGTTATAATTAGTAGTCTACAACGGTGCTGATACGTGTGATGTCCGGATTAAGAACATAACACCACTTCGTCTCCTCCCGTGGACATTGTCTGAATATCTTTCTTTGTAATGAGTAGAAACATAGGACATACCATATAAAATAGCTTGTTATGAAGTACTGTCTTTAGGTTTGCCCGTATCTATAGTTCTGTAAATTGCAAAAGGTCCTACTCTTCTCCTTCCTCCCTTCTCCTCGCTCTAAGCTCTAAGAACAACGCTTGCGTAGGTTGCGCATAATGAAGGATTTACGCTAGGTAACCGTCCGTCTCTCGGGGGTTGCGGGCACGCAGATTGGGGAGTCTGCGTGCTCACACCGAGCGACCCCCGGGCGGACGGTGGCGCGCACGTGGTCACGTGCTGCCGTGTGCGCAGCACAGCGCAAAGCGAGGCTTGGGGGGATCCTTTACAATCCTCCCCGAGAAGTGCCTGGGGGGGCGACCTTTTTACAGTCGCCTTCCCTCCGCTAGAGCGGGGTGACCGCTTTACAGTCATCCCTTCTGAGATGTGCCTAAAGGCGTGGCACCAATGGGCGGCTCTAGTGTGATCTTACGAGGACCTGGAGCCCCCCTTCGGTGCCGAAGATGACCGCTCCAGTGGTTTTAGCCGGTAGGAGTCCGGCATACCCCTTCGCCCTTCCCCGGGGTGAAGGAGTTTCCATGTAGAAAAAAGTAACCGTCCGTCTTGGATATCGTGATTGCCTGGCTTACACATTTTTTATGCCTGCAATGGCAAGTGCTGTGTGATGCCGGCTCAGAATACCTACATACTCGTCGTCTAATACAGGGCAGTGATTTTGATGACGAGACGTTTTATACGTTTGGTCGTGATAGCTATAGAACCTTCCCCCGTGTTTCACCAACTTAAAATAGTAACAAATGGTATCTTCATTGTAGTCACCACTGGGATTTTTTTTTTTTAAAACGTTTCCCCACACTAGTATTTCTGTGTTGATATTTGTGTGTGTGTTCTGTGTCGTGGGTGCGTTTACAGACATGAATTCCACATACAATACACCCAGACCCGGAACAACTACCTGTAGATCATGCAAATATTTGTTCCGTGCGGGAATCGAACCCACGACCCGGAGCGCAGCAGTCGACTGTACCAGCCACTGCACCAACCGTGCCGTTACCCCTAACCAGCGAAGTACGTCACATTTAGTATGTCATATAATTTCAGCTAGTAACAAACAATCGTGTAACTTCCTATGGGTATCGACAGCAGATATATGTGTGATGTCACGTGATGCTAATAATACGTGCATCATTTTAACTATTAACATGAAACCCACAAAAAAATCAACCCTAAAAGTTGGCTGCCGTAGCTCTGATACAACGATGGAAACCATGGTTATAATTGAATATGTCTAAGCTAACAGGATTTTTATACTTTTCTAATATGTTTCATATACAGTATCGTTCCGTAATTATTATCGCGTACTGATAACTATTCGCTGTAAAACAAAACTTTGTAGACATATTGTTATACTTCTCCCCGTTCATGCACAAAAACGTGATGATTTGTAAACCTATAGCCTGACCTAATATGTAACGGACATTTTTGCCATATTTAAATTAATTCTATACACTAGTTTTAGCATCCTCATCAAACTTAGAAACAGACAAACACAGAAAATAAAAAAAATGCAGTATTGGCGATATGGAGAACGCGGCAGTGATTTAAAAAGAAAAATTCAATTTTCAGTTTTTGTCTCTACGATTTTATTATAATACAGATATTATACATACTACATACATCTCCTCCCGTGGGTGTCGTAAAAGTCGACTAAGGGATTAGTCGGAGGAAGGGCAGCAGCGTCCTTCGAGTATATTAACAAATCAACTGCGATCGCCAGCCCGTCTTCCAGACGTGGCGATTATGGCAAAACCCCCAATGAGCCCACAACACACCCATATTGGTCGTTGTGGTGATTTTTAGAGGAGGCCTGTGTCCAGCAGTGGACCTCATTCGGCGGAAATTATGAATGGCAATCTGGGGTAAAAACGTACTCCACGCGTTTGAACGAGATTATCATCAATATTACTCGCTTAAAATCACTTTATAAGTACACGATTTTATTGATCTTTTGTAAGACGAAAACAATGCAACGTTCCAAAAGTAAAATAAATGTAATTAACAAAAGTTCAAGGCTTCGTACCTTTTCGACAACTTTGGAATCGACGTGGGGGACGAAATTACTCCAGTGTACTGCTCTATGCTTATATCTCACTTACTTAATTAGCTTATAGACAAAAATGCGGTAAGAGATAAATTATAAAAAAAAATTTATTTTAATTTTGAATAACTTTAACATGCACTTTCTTTCTATTAGTAAGTATAGAAAGATTTTTCTTCTGTATAAATATTTCGCTCATATCTAGCTTATCGGCCATTCAACAGTTTTAAACGAAATAAGCACGGTCAGCGCCAAAAGTATACAGGGTGTCCAGTAAATAGCACGACATACTGCAGGGGGTGAGAGCTTGGGTCAAATTTTAAGATAAGAAAATTGTACTGTGAAAATTTAAATAAAAATTGTATTTCTTGAAAACATTTTAGTTTTTAATAGAATAAAGACTTATCAATGAGTAAAGTAACTATACACAAACAATTTGAGGTAAAAAAAAAAACTAGAGGAGGAATTTTTCATTACGAGATGCTTAAAAATCTGTGTCAAGGTAGAGATTTTTCGATATTTCGGAAAATTTTGTACTTCTCTAAGTCCGTAAGATTTTGCTGAACATATATTGTGTTTTTTTGGTAGGTATTGACCCAAGCTCTCACCCCCTGCAGTATGTCGTGCTATTTACTGGACACCCTGTACTATATACAATTAGCAGCGTTACAGTAAATGTTAATAATGAGAAACTAAAAACTTAAATCCTATTACATATTCTTATTTAGTGTTATTAATTGGTCGTATCCGTGTGGTGTCCGGATTAAGAATATAGCACCACTCCATCTCCTTCCGTGGATGTCGTAAAAGGTGACTAAGGGATTCTAAACCGGTGGGATGGGCAGCAGCGTCCCTTCTCTGGAACAATTTCCATAACCAATGTTCCAAAGAAGGGCCTGCTGCGCTCACCCACCCGCTTACTAAGTGTGGTGAGTACTGGCAAATTTACCTTTATTCTGCAGTGGATGTCTTGTAGCTGATATGAATTGGCCTCAACGCGACTTCGCATTCATCATCGACTTACTTTTGAATTTTGCACATCTTTGTCACCAAGTGTACCTCACAGTAGTAGTAGTAGTAATACAGTATTTTAATTGAACTACGAAACTATTCTCTTTCTTCCTCTTTACAAAGACAAAATGTATGGGGCTTCTAGCACCGAATTTTTTGACCATGCAATTAAATGTACATTAGTAAAATAAAAAAAGTTGACTTTCGTTTTCCTAAAATAAAACAAAAAGGCTCGAAAAGGAACCCAGCATACACACCCTACATTTCGTGCAAAATCATCCCCGTCTTTTAGAATACAAACAAAACTAGTAAATAAATCGTCTACACGTACTGACAAAACCCACATCCTTCATATTAGCATTAACATTGTGTTCAAGCAACTCGAGTGGCCTATTGTTCTATGCTACAATCACACCAACATATATTTACACTCGGTATAAACCGTATAGCAAAGCAATAAGATTACTTGTGGAGTGGAGTAGTGTAATCATTCTGCAGGGACAGACATGGTGCGAAAGCGAGATGATTATACATTCCATTTCAATCCTGAAATCTATTGTTATTTTATTTGTATTTCGTGTTCGGTTTATGTCGTATTTACTTTTCGATAATCGATTATATACATTTCATGCCAAATTAAGAAGTTATAACAATATGCTTCGTTTGCGTGTCCGTTCCCAAAAACAAATGGTGTTGAATGCCAAACCATTCCTATTAAAAGACACTTAAGCCAATTTACCTGTTTACGGAGCGGTGCTACTTACAGATGTGAGGCTAATACATTACGCTGTGAACACTGCGCTTCATAGCTGGTACGATACGTTCAAAGATCTAACTTCTTTTTTTCTTTCTTTCTTTTTTTAAAACGTTGCCCCACACCAGGATTTCTCGGGGCTGCTGCGCACTGGATCGCGGGTTCGATTCCCGCACGGAACAAATATTTGTATGATCTGCAGGTAGTTGTTTTGTGTGTGGAATTCGTGTCAGGAGAAATCCAAGTGTGGGGGAAGTTTCTTTCAAAAAAAGAAAAATTGCCATTACTCACCACGCTTGGCAGGCGGGTTGGTGAGCGCAGAATGGCTACTGTTCCACAGAAAGGACGCTGCTGCCCATCCCTCTGGTGTAGAGTCCCTTAGTCGCCTTTTATGACCTCCACGGGAGAAGATGGAGTGCTCCTATATGCTTAATCTGGACACCACACGGATAACTAGTAACGCCTGGTAAAACATAGTAATGTCTTAGGTTTTCGCGATTATTACACATTATAATAAAATCAATATATCAATTTTAATCAAAAACTTAGTTTCGATGCACGCAGTAATCACTCACAGTATCTTGATGTTTTTTAGTGCGGTACGTTGTTTGGGACTTTTGGACTGGATCCCAAACAGGTGGTACCTGCCAACCATCTTCTCTATTAAAGTTAGGATGTTTTTTAATTTCAATAGCCTCACGAAACATTCTTGGTACATATCGATTCTCTTTCGCGAGGACTTGAGGTTTGATTTTTTTGATTAAAATTGTACGGTAGATAAAATAAAATAACGTTTTAAAAATCTGTATCTACGCCTGTCACCTTAGTCATCCTGCGACCACGAATGCTGCAAAGTATTTGAAACGTTAGGAAAAACAAAAATCTATAATATACGCGATCTAATCCGTTTAAAATTGTTTTATTTTAGCCTGGTAAAACATTAGAATTGGGCATTATTAAAATTGATTTTACACTCGGTAACTCAGCAGCCAGCAGCCTCAACCTGCATACTGAACAAACTGCAGCTTACTTTTCAACGAAAGCTAACGAGATGCATGTGAAAGGATTTCCTTTATGGTTACTCACCCGCTAGCTTCACGTGGTAACATTTTCGAAGGACGTCCACTACTGAACAAAAGCCCTTTAGGACAATCACCGGTCACATCCGCATTCAACGATTCCCAGCGACTTTCACCAAGTTATCTGTCTATCTCGTTGGGCCGTCCCACGCTGCGTTTTCAGGTGCGTGGTCTCGTGTCTTCCAATTGTTTTTCTATGATTAAAACTTTTACTTATGTGTCAACAACAACTGTACAAAGTTTTAAAATCATAGTATGTGTTTTCTGTTTTTCCAGATTATTTAACCGATTTCAGTATGAAATAATTGTTTTCGTGTAGCGCCTAGCGCCATTTTGCATAAAAACACAACAAACTATTTATTTTCACACAAAACTGCAATGTAAAGTTAGTTTTTACTAAACAGCTGTTTTGCGACAGTTCACGGATGAGGTCATCGCTAGCAGTAGTATAATAATATCATATCAATGTACAATAATCACATAGCGTATTAATCGTGTTGTTTACAATACATTGCGTGCTCAAAAATGACAAGAACTGTAACCTGTTTTTTCTGAGAATAAATGGCTTTCCAATTTTTATTATAGGCCTTAGTGTAACCTCTTGCCAAAGTTTTCGGTAAGTTGTCACTTACACTCTGTTTATAGATAAGATGAATGAAATTTCATAAAATTCATGGCAGAAAGTTATTATTGCTCTATTTTACATTAAGTCAATTAGTTATGTCAATTCATTCATATTATTTTTATTATAGACTCTTAAATTAAATAGGAAAAGAGAACATCAGTAATATCGAAATACATACACTGTCAGTACAAGATTACCATGCACCAAAGATAACAAAATAAAAAAACCCCTAAAGGAGACACTTTATTGGTGAACTATGAAATGAAAGGCTCATTATTTAAAGGAACAAAACCTTACAGCCATTTATTTCTATCCCAATGTCAGCTAGTTACAACAAATATATATGACGATGACATGGTTGACTTGACAGCATTGGCTAAGCGATTGCCTTTTGGCGCTACGTGTCGCAGGTTTGATCTCCGTACAAAACAAATATTTGTATGATCTGCAGGTTTCGGGTCTAGTAAAAGTAACCAACATGATGACCCTTTTGTCAAAAAAAATAAACACCGTTAAAAGCAACGAATTATTTCTACAACGTCCAACTTGATTGTACAGTTCCCCATTCGAAACGAAATTCGAAATGCAATTTATTACCTGACAGGTCCATACGTCATAAATGAAACGCAAGTAGGCTGTCTGACAGTGTTGACGGACCCTCTAATTCTATCCGAAGCTGCAGGGGTCCTCTTGGTTGGGTTGTCAAGAACATTAATAAGCTTATAGTCAGGTACGGCAGACCCGTGTCAATATGTTTACGTCTGTGTTTGTTTGTGTAACATAATAATGTCATCAAAGCGCGTTTAGGTAAAAGGGTGAGCGTTCTAATGAATGTTTATATATGAACTGTATGGAATAAACCTTAAATGGAAAGCAACACATATTGTTTCCACTTTTGGTACATCATCATCATCATTTCAGATAAAGAACGTCCACTGCTGAACGAATCATTTTGGAAGGAATTTGCCAGGACACGTTTGGCAGGCGGGTTTGTGAGCGCAGAATACAATGTCTGTTCAACAGAAGGAACGCATACCCATCTCTCTGGTTTCATCCATGGGAGGAGAAGGAGTGGTGCTATATTCTTAATCTGGACACCACGTGGACGGTAGATGATAGAGTATGCGTGGGCTACACTAATATTTTACTGTTGCTTTATTGGTAGCATGAAGGTAAAACAGTTGTGAAGTTTCTTGTTTTATTTTAATGTTTTCTAAATATAGGCTACAGTAGAAATATATATAATCTGTATTGTATAAGTTTAATTATAATCATTCTGTGGATGTCGTAAAATGTGACTAGATATTAAACCAGATGGATGGGGAGCAACGACCCTTTTATTTAACAGTGGCCCTACAACTGCCCTCGCCAATCCGCCTGCCAAGCGTGGGGAGTACTTACAAATTCCCCCCAAAATGACGATACAATTGTGGAGATCTATGGGGAGGACTTTGGTCAGCCGTGAACATCCTTTAACTAATATGATGATTTAAAAACAGATTCAATAAAAAAAAATCTTTCTTACTTCAAAATACAACACATTTAAAGTAAAAAAAAAAATTGCGTGAAACCACAGGACTGTAATAAAACTATGTCCATGATTTGAGATTCAATATTTTACCTTCTTTCTATTGAGACTATATCTAATGATTGAAAGTCTAGTGCACTGTGCATGCTTTTTACTTTTACCTGGCTTATGACCGCTACCCCCCGAGCAAGTCTTTGTGCCCACCCCGGGGGGCCACGATCTACACGTTGGAAAACACTACTATTTGTCTTTTGGTGATTGGTCGTTCTAAAGAAATAAGCTCTGTAGTTGGTGTTGTAAATGTGACTGTGGAATTATCCTGAGGATGGGCAGCTGCGTCCTCTGAGTACGTTTATAACAGAATTGCGATCACCAACCCCAAACCTAATGCACATAATACAAACCCAGACTGGTCGTTGTGGCGATTTTTGGAGGATGCCCAGCAGTGGACGTCTTTTAGCTGAAATGATAAATGATGATGGTGAATCATAGATCGATATACCTCAGTAACTGAATTAATAGTAAAAATTATAAATAGTAAGTTATCAATAGCTCATCACAGTAAAGTTTAAAGAAACATTTTATAATAACATACCATGAAATCCTGAACTTACACGGACGAAGGTTGCTAAGATAACGTCGTTGCCGGCATCTGTTTACCTTTCTCATAAATTTCGCCTTACTGATCTAACTTAATTAATATGACGTCCGAAAATTCAGAAAGGAATGAATTTATCAGGCAAAGTAGCTACCCCACGACCTTTAGCCGAGTCAATGAGCAAAATAAAACATAATTCATTTCAACAATTCACAGAAGAAACTTTGCCCTTTTTGCTCTCCCTAATGTATTTGTCCCTTTCTAACGTATTAGAGTAAGTCGACTACTTCATCCTGCTTCAGTTCACGCGAGATATTACTGATATCTCCTTTCTATGCATTTGCAAGGATAAAAAATGACATTTTGCTCTATTAAGTGAAAAGTTTGTACTCCGTGTGGTGTCCGAATTAAGAATACAGGGCCACTCCATTTCTTCCCATGGATGTCGTAACAGGCAACTAAGGGACTCTAAGCCAGAGCGATAAGCAGCAGCGTCCCTTCGTCCAAAAAGACGACACAATTATGGAAATCTATGGAGAAGGCCTTTTTTCCTTTGGCTAATGTGATAAAGTAAAAAGTTCGTTAAAGTTTTGTTGATTTGATACGTTTAATTTTTGTCAAAATTTATAATTATAACCAATTTAAAAAGTTTTAAATGTCCCTAAGATGATTGCTACTGCCGTGATTATATTACATTCATAAATGTTATCTAATATAAACACATCATCGTTTTCCATTGTATTAAAAATTCATTATAGCATATACATATGCGGTGGCAGACGGCCTTGTATAGCAGATAAAAATGTTAATAAAATGAATAAAAATATAAGTCCCCCAAAACCCCTTAATCCGGTGCGTTGTAAAATAATCTCAAAAATCTAAGTCGAGCACACTCCCCATTTCGCGCAGCTTCACTTCGATTGGCTACGGATCTCCCCTCGTAGCTCGTAGCAACGTGAGGCTGTCGTACGTGAGACCCGCTTCGGAGCGGACGTCTACGCCGTAGCAACCAAAAGGGGACCTTGACACGATTGTCACACCCCGAATTTCGTTTATCTCCTCAAATAATTTGATTTAAATTATAAATTTTGTGCTGTTTTCTTGGAATACAGTGTACAATGTTTATGAACACTTTAGGCCAAATTGAATAATACATTTCACTTTCGAGTGTTTGTTTAGTGTATGTGGACATTGACTATTTGACTTGTTTGCACGTGGAGTTGAACGTAAGGTGAGTATTGGCATTGAAATTTTTTTTATTGCATTAAATCTAACATTAAAATAGGTATATAAAAAAACGTGAAAGACGGTATTATTCGATGTATTTAATAAGTGACTTGCGTTTTCTAAATGGATTTCCAAAATCTAAACTAATACATAAGTTGAATAACATATTGAAATGGGTTTTATTAATGTATATTCAATACGGATGTCTGATATAATATCATGCATGAAATATAATTACTAAAAACGAAAATACATGGACTTATTTAGGTTCGATACATAATAATATTGTATTGGTTTTCTTATTTTATATTATTTTGGTGCTAAAAATAAAAACATTCGAGAAATTTCAAAAACAGTCAGAACTAAACAGGTTTTTACAACTGACTTAGTTTACATGAATGAGTAGAATCACGAATATATATTGAGCTAGAGAAAATTCTAGTAAAGACATTGAAATATTTGCCTTCTTTAGCTACATACTAAATATTTTATTAAGTAATACACACACACATATAATACCTGTAAACTTTTAATGCTGATCATGAGACTTCCATACATCACTACAATGAGCGGTAATAGGGATATTGCCAATATCACCACGCTGGGCATGGGTGATCGCAATGTGTCATTAGCATTCAGGTGGATGCTATTACTGATTTTTATCAAGAGGATGGGCAGAAGCATGCTTCGTTGCGGCCGAAATTAATTATCAGTCTATACCAATAACTTCGACACTTTAAGGATCTGGCAATTTTTTGAAATGTGGTCCTAACACAAAAACTATGACGAAAAATTTCAAAATCTTGAATCTGAAATTTTGAAAAAACTACGATTGATTATTAATTTCGGCCGTTAGTCATCTTATACGGAACCTTCTAGGATGGCACATGGTACATACTTAATACTATTACTTACTGCCTGAATTCAGATAAACCATCTAATCTACAGAAATACCATCAAGTTAATTTTACCTCGGTAACCGCAAAAAAATATGGGATTAATAAAGATGTCTTAGTTTGAAACAAATTTCACCGAAGACACATAAGGGTTAAAGGAGCCACTCGTTACGTAAGTATGACGGATCGCCGTATAGAATTTGCGCGGGAACACAAGACCACATTTTCTTGGGTTCTATTAAATTCACGCGAAAAATTATGAAATTATTATAATGTTGACATGTGGGTAAAATCAAAATAAAAATGTATTTATCCAAATTGGCCAAAGAATAAGTTATTTTTAAACGTCGAAGTTTCACAGAAGCCAGCACTTGTTCACTTACACTTCATCGCTTCTTAGTGTTAAATAATGATATACCGAGCCCTGAGTTTCTTTCGGCATTTCTTCTCAGAGATGATCAAGTTGCGAAATGCTCACAGTTGTTTACTTTGACGCGTAAAAGTTTTTTTTTAAACGTTGCCCCAAACTGGGGTCCTGTGTCGTGGGTGCGTTTACAGACATAAATCATCATACACCCAGACCCGAAACAACTACTTGCAGGTCATACAAATATTTGTTCCGTGTGGGAATCGAATCCGCGACGAGCGCGACAGCCTACTGTATCAGCCACTGCAACCCACGGTGGATTCTTTTGAACGAAAAGTTTGAATTTAATAAAATAGAAAGGGTTGTTTTAAAGCGATCTATAAAATAAAAATATCCAGTAGGAGGTTTAATCATCATAACATCAGCCAAAGGCCGTCCACTCCTGAAAAAAAGCCCCCATCATAGATTTACACACCGACCGATTATACGCAGTTGGTCGTCATTTTGGGGGAAATTTGCTAGTACTCACCACGCTTGCCCGGTAAGTTCGTGAGCACAGAATGTCTGCTGTTACACAACATACATTCTGCTGCTTTCGATTTTGCTGATCTCTGGTTTAGAGTCCCTTATTGACCTTTTACGACATCTACAAGAGGAGTTTGAGTGGTGCTATATTCTTAAGCTGGACACCCAAAGGTAATGAACTTATTATTTCTAATCTTAGTATTAAATGGTTGGTGCAGTAGCTGACACAGGTGGCTGCTGCGCTCCGGGTCGCGGGTTCGATTCCCGCACGGAACAAATATTTGTATGATCTGCAGGTAGTTGTTCCGGGTCTGGGTGTATAGTGTGTACTGTACTGTACTGTAGGTATTTTGATATTGTTGATGGTCTCTTTTTCTATTGAAGTTAAATTTAACGATATGTCCAGATGAATATAACGCCACTTTGTCTCCTCCCGTGGATGTCGTAAAAGGTGACTAAGGGACTTGCAACGCCCCTTCTAAACAACAGTAGCGATTATGCGCTCACCAACCCACCTGCCAAGCGTGGTGAGTATTGGCAAATACTCCCCCCCCAGACAAATCTATGGAAATCTATGGGGAAAGCCTTTGTTCAGCAGTGTCCTTTGACTGATATGATGATGAATTAGATGCGAATAGCTTAGTCTAGACATATTTATAGGTTGATCGCTATTTCTGCGTCACTGATGTTCTCATTCTTGCCTTTCAGGCTTTGACCTAGAGGTGAAATAAGCTAACAATGTTTACTATGTATTGTTTTGAGTTACTTCGCTCTCGAGTACCCTTGAGAGACTAGGAGCTCAGTATTACTTGAGTGCCTAACAAACTTGATACTTGGCGAATCTAAATTTACATTTTATAAGTTTTGAATGTTAGATAGCAATCTCATTATATTTTAACTACATTTTAACCAAGGGTATTGCATGGTCCAGGGTGTGGTTATCTGTTTAGAGACCTCCATGCCCCAAGCTATCATGATCATCATTTCGGCCGAATGAAGTCCACTGCTGGACACAGGCCTCCCCTAACCCCTGAGGGTTTTGCCATAATCGCCATGCTTGGCAGACGGGTTGGCAATCGCAGTTGAGTTGTTAATGTACTCGAAGGACGCTACTACCCATCCTCCAGCTAGTCCCTTAGTCGACTTTTACGACATCCATAGGATGAGATGGGGTGGTGGTGGGATTCTGAGCCGGCACCACACGGTGACCAAGCTATAGGTAGGAAGAATATTGTGGGGTTTTAGCCGTTAAGAATCCAGCAGCAGCACCACCAGAGTGCTCGATGGAAGGGCGGGGGATGTCCCCACGGATTTACCCACGCAAAAAAAAGCATTGCATGGCCGTGCTCATTAAACATATGCTAGCCAATAAAATTGTGTGCAAAGAATATGGTCGACTTTGAAAGATAGAATTAGAATAATTTAACTTTAATTAGCGATTTTTAATCCGAAAAATAGTATACATTAGTTCAAACGTTTAATAAATGTATCTTTGCAGGATTCCTGGCAGATGTAAGCCATAGAAATTAAATTTATTCGATATACGGATGTCCAGTAAATAGCACGACATACTACAGGGGGTGAGAGCTTGGGTCAATACCTACCAAAAAAACACAATATACGAGGGCGGCACTGAACATTTCGGGAATCAAGGAAGTGACACAACATTACTATTTAAAAATGTATTTATTGCTTTTCGAAGTATTCTCCGCGAAATTAGACACATTTTTCCATACGATGGAACCAATCATTGAAGCAACCATTCCATTCGGAAGTTGGGGTCTCCAAAATGGCCGTTTTGTAGGCGTCCACAGCTTCTTTAGGTGATGAAAATCTCTGTCCACGCAATTTATTCTTTATTTTAGGGAAAGTATAGAAATCATTAGGGCTTAGGTCGGGGCTGTACGGCGGATGGTCTAATAATTCTATGTTTTCTTGCTCTAAAAACTCTTTTGTTCTGTGCGCGGTGTGAGAACTCGCATTGTCGTGATGGAGGATGATGCGGCGTTGCAGTTCTCTCTACGGAGTTCAGAAACGACCTGTGGCAAACAAATGCTAGCATACCATTCTGCATTAACCGTTCTTTGTCCCTCAAGAGGAATAGTCGTAACATGGCCGGTTTTGGAGACAAACGTGGCCACCATTTTTTTTGCAACACTTCGTGAACGAACAATTTTTGTTGGCTTTAACTCATTTTCGAACACCCAAACTCGTGACTGGTTTTTTGTTTCGGGTTCGTACGCATATATCCAGGATTCGTCACCTGATACGATGTTGTATACAGCATTTGAGGATCCTGCGTGGAATCTTTCGAGAGTTCTGACGCACCAAGTAACGCGAGCCGCTTTTTGCTCTTCACATAGCAAATGCGGTATCCTTCGGGAAAACAACTTTTTTACACCTAATTGTTCATGCAAGATTATTTGTATTTGACTCATGCCAATATCTAAAGTTGCCTGAATTTCGCGGTAGTCACATGTCGATCTTCCTCAATCAGCTTACGCACAGCATCAAAGTTTTCTTGGGTGACTGCAGTTTTTGGACGACCTTGACGAGGATCATCACTGAGCTTGACACGTCCACGTTGAAATTCAGCAAACCAGCGATAAATTGTGGTTTTGGATGGGGCTTCATCACCAAATGCAGAAATCATCCGGTCAACACACTGTTTTTGTGTTAAACCACTTCGAAAGTCATAATAAATCATCGCTCTTGAATTTTCTCGAGTCAATTCCATTTTCTCAACGACTAAACAAGTTTGACAAAACCTTGTGACAAGACCGTGAATCTTTTTTTAAATAAATAAATGGTATTCGATTTGTAAAACCAAGGAGTTTTCAATTAAAAAGACTTTAATATGACAGGAACAGTGGAAATATTCCATTCCCGATACTTTTAGTGCAGCCTATGTATGTTCAGTAAAATCTTACGGTTTTTTTTTTCACCACTGTAGGTTAAAGTTAAGCGGTAAAAAGATAAAAAAAGATAAAAAATATTTTAATTCATGTAAACCATATACAGGCACTTATGAATCGTCGAGACTTTAATTGCCGCGTTCCAAGATGTGGATTTCCTATGGAGAAGAACGGGCAAGAAACTCCTAGGTTACTCTTTTTAAATCATATTAAATGTTACAATATTTTATGAGCACATTGTTGTAAAAATAAAGGTTATGTGAAAACAATGTAGGAGAAACGAGTCTAAACTTTTTTTAAGTTTTGATTCAGTTGTCATGGCAGCATTTGGCTGACCAGTCCCAACAGACGGCACCCGTTCACGAGCATGACGCATGCATCAGCGTCGCTTAGCTCAACCATATTGCATGGAAACTTAGCGACCCAATACACGACGACACCATCAACAGAACACTTGAGCGACCATGACATACCTAAACTGCCAGACAACTATCACGTCAATAAAACAAAATACAAAAACAACCAACATGGTTCTCGCACTGCCAGTACAGTAACAAATCAAAATAAATTATATTTAAAAATAAACAAGTCATTAAAGTAATTTAAAAAATATAGAATAATTGAATGTCATTATTTGAAATAATAGAATAGATTAATCAAATGTCATTATATGAATTAATATAATCCATTATAGGTAATATTGACATAATTTAAATGTCAACATAAAAAAAATGGCAATTGTATTTGATAAATACATAAAAAACCAAGAATGTCAGTATAAGCCTGTGAAAATTAGAGCAGCTCAATCCCAAGCATTTTTGTCGTCCATATACTCTGTAACTTTATAGAAACCCTTTCTACACAGCTTCTGCTTTATAATGGACTTGAATTTATTAAGACTTAATTTTTGAATATGACTTGGGATTTTATTGTAAAAAGGCACAGATTGACATGTAAATGATTTGGTTATCTTCTGGAGCCTAGTGGCAGGAACAACCAGTTTATGTTTTTTCCTGGTATTAATACTATGGATATCACTGTTTTTCACAAAGAGATTAATATTTTTATGTACATACAAAACATTTTCATAAATGTACTGAGATGGGAACGTCATTATATTAATCTCCTTAAATTTCTCCCTCAGTGAATATTTCGGGCTTAACTTATAGATTGACCGAATGGCTCGTTTTTGTAGCACAAAAATAGTTTGAATGTCGGCAGCATTCCCCCACAACAGAATACCGTATGACATTACACTATGAAAATAACTAAAATATACTAGTCGGGCGGTTTCTATGTCTGTTAAATTACGAATTTTCATAACCGCGTATGCTGCAAAACCAAGCCTTTTCGACAATTTAAGTATGAGTGGGCCCCACTACAGCTTAGAATCTAAAGTGATACCTAAAAACAGTGCTGTGTCCACAAGATCCAACTCCGCACCATTCATTAGCACAGTGGTTTTTACAATTCTAACATTGGGTGTAGTAAATTTAATGCACTTCGTTTTTTTCTCGTTTAAGAGTAAATTGTTAACATTAAACCAGTGAACCACTCTGGAGATAGCGCTATTTACATCGTCAGTAGCCAGATGTTGGCGTTTGAGTTTGAATAAAAGTGAAGTGTCATCTGCAAACAACACTATCTCGTGATTGTCCCTTACGGTATAAGGTAGGTCATTTATATAAATAAGAAACAAAAATGGACCAAGAATTGAGCCCTGCGGAACTCCCATTGTGACCACAGACCCAGGAGACCTCTTACCGTTAACATCAACTTTCTGAATCCTATTACTCAAATATGAGACAAGAAGATCCAGTGCAGAGTCTTTTACACCATAGTGAAGTAATTTCCTGATCAATATTTCGTGAAGAACACAATCAAATGCCTTAGACAAATCACAAAAGATGCCCAGGGCATCGTGTGAATCCTCCCAAGCACCGAAAATATGTCCTAAAAGTTCAACACCAGCATAATTTGTTGAACGACCCTTGGTGAACCCAAACTGTTTGCAATGCAGTAACTGATACTTATTAAAATGCCTTTGCATTTGATCCAAAATAAGCTTTTCATATATTTTGCTAAATGTAGGTAGCACCGAAATAGGTCTAAAATTAGTAGGGTCAGTTGTGCTACCTGATTTAAATAAAGGAATTATCTTACTATTTTTCATAAGATCAGGAAATTTCCCACAGTCAATACATTTATTAAAAATTACGGCCAATTGAGATGCAACAATATCAATGATGGATTTGACCACGCTGACGGAATTTCCCCACCAGTCTGTCGTTTTTTTTACATTCAGAGTGTTAAATGTTCTTATGATATCTCTACAGTTAACATGATTGAATTTGAATACATGATTGCAAGTGCTAACATTAGTTTTGAGTAAAGTTTCTGCAACAGTGGGGGAAGAGTTCAAACATTTAGTAGTTGAAACGGGAATGTCGGTGAAAAAATTCTCAAAAGCGGTAGCAACTTGGATATCTGAATTAATAATTTTGTCATTAATAGTTAAACTATAGTCACCGCCCCGGGTATTAACTTTTCCAGTTTCACTACCAGTAATATTCCAAGTCATTTTAATAATATTATTACTATTTTTAATTTTGGAACTCAAATAATTGGATTTCGCTATACAACAAATTCTTTTGAATAACTTAGAGTAGCTTTTAACATAAAGATTAAATTCGTTACTATTAATATATGTTCGTTCATTCGGTAAGAAATCGGTAAGAAAATTGTACTGTGAAAATTTAAATAAAATTTGTATTTCTTGAAAACATGTAAGTTTTAAGAGAATAAAGACTTATCAATGAGTAAAGTAACAATTCACAAATAATTTGAGGTAAAAAAAAAACTAGAAAAGGAATTTTTATTACGAGATGCTTAACAATCTGTGTCAAGGTAGAGATTTTTAGATATTTCGGAAAATTTTGTACTACTGTAAATCCGTAAGATTTTGCTGATACATTGTGTTTTTTTGGTAGGTATTGACCCAAGCTCTCACCCCCTGTAGTATGTCATGCTATTTACTGGACACCTGTATACAACTAAAGCAGTGATAGCCTAGTGGTTGAAAGCTTGCCTTTTATACTGTATGAGTTTCGATCTCGGTCTGAACCTCTGACTATTCGGATTCACATGCGAATTATAATTTGATTATCTCTTGCGCTAACGGCAAAGGAAGCCATCGTGAAGAAACTTGCACACTTGAGAGGGCTCCAAATGTTCTTAATGGTATGTGTAGCCCGCCAACGTGCACTAGGCCTGCGTGGTAGACTATCATGAGAAAACCTCCGTGCCCTGCAGTGGGACAGTAATGGGCTGTTATGCTATGAAAATAAAGTAGTGATTATTGTAGTATAGCCGAAACGAAGCCAATGTGTCGATGTACATGAGTAAAAAGTGCCGAGCATGGAGCGCCAAGGTGGAGAGAGCCGACGAACGACGAGGTTGGCCGATCGGCACGTCGCATAATGCCATAGGGGCCGCCCGTATAAACACGCCATCAGATGTTTCACATCAGAAATTCATAACTGTTAAGTTAAAATATCTATTATCTAGCCGTACCGTGTACCGTGTGGTTTTCGTTAAAGGTCACTCCTCTCCACACACGGGTCTCATAAAAGAAAGCTAAGGGAGGACATCGAGGGATGGACAACA
The DNA here is from genome assembly GCA_947459985.1 of Diloba caeruleocephala. Lineage (NCBI taxonomy): Eukaryota > Metazoa > Arthropoda > Insecta > Lepidoptera > Noctuidae > Diloba > Diloba caeruleocephala. The sequence continues at coordinate 6,329,789 of OX381617.1, read as the reverse complement.
GCATTCTTCCGTGTGCTAATAATGACACACTGCGATCACCAATCCGTCTAATGCTTGGTGATAATGACAATGTCCGATATGTCCGTTAATTAAAGCCATTACTGGAGGACCCATGTTCGGCAGTGGGCGTTTATGAGCTGATGAGATGAGAACCCGTAAAAAGAAAGCTCGTAGGAAAAGTGAGGAAACAAACTATTTAGCAATAGGTCAAGAAAAACCTTAGTCGATGATACTATAAGAAACAGATGAACGATTTACGGGGCTTAAAAAAGAAACAAAGTCAAAGTCAAAGTATTTTATTTCAAATAAACCAAATATTGGCACTTATGAAACGTCAGAATCTAAGTTGCAAACGAGTACCTAAAACCTTTACTACGGACCCATACAATACATAGTTTTAGTTACATGCCAAAATGTTATGTCATATAATGTATTATAAATTTCGTACCGACGCAGCTTACTTTACATACATTTCCTTTATACTAGCTGTGCTCCATTTAATTGAAAGAAATCGGATTATTAATTAATAATCTAGAGTACTTCAGCATAGAGAGTTCTTTTTTTTAAAACTTTGCCCCACACTAGGATTTCTCCTGTATTGTGGGTGCGTTTACAAACACAAACTCCACACACAATACACCCAGACCCGGAATAACTACCTGCAGATCGTACAAATATTTGTTCCGTGCGGGAATCGAATCCACGACCCAGTGCGCTGCTGCTGACCGTATCAGCCACTCCACCAACCGTGCCGTCTAAGTTGACATAGGCATGCACAGTTCGGTTTTTCTCGGTAATGCTCAGTCTTCATTGGGCGGCCGCCCTCAGCCTCCGAACCACCGTGTCGCATCGCCCGTGTGCGCTATGACTTCGTTTTCAGTTAGCGTTATTTCTTTATGCTCGGCTCCTAAGGCTTGTAGCGTGATGTTAAATAGCCAATCATAACCATAACCTTCCTCAAAAATTGGGCTATCAAATTCAAAAAGTTTTTTTCAAATCCGACCGGTAGTTCCAGAGATTAGTGCGTTCAAATACTCTTAAGGTTTTTATCTTTATATATCTAATTTTTCTGTACGTGTGTATGTCACTGAACTCCTCCTAAACGGCTGGAACAATTTTGATGAAATTTTGTGTGTATGTTTGAGTGGGTCCTTGAATGGTTTAAGTTCACAATTGGACCTGGTAGGTGGCGCCTGTGCGAAGCTGGGGCGCGCAGCTTGTATTAGTATACCTAGATAAACGAGGGTTTTTTCCGAATACGGGTATTTAGATCAACTCAATAAATCTGATAGCATGTTTGGCGTGAGTTGCCTTGTTTTTGCAGTACGTGTCGTGGGTTCGATTGCCGCACTGAACAAATATTTGGGTGGACAGATTATAGTTTTTTCGGGTCTGGGTGTTTGTGCATAAGATATGTGTGTTTGTACTGTAGCCATGATAAAGAAGAAATCCTAGTGTTCCACTGTACAAAAAAACTTAGATATAGAGAAAAAGAAATGTCGATTGTGAGTTCATACGCGGTAGAAGTCAAACTTTGTATTTTGGTTAATAAAATAATATTTAAGAGAATGAGATGAATACACTATGGAGGTGGTAAACAAAGAGAGAGAGTGATTGATTGACAATAGGGAATAGGGAAACCATATAGGAACGTGTTTCATCTCATTCTCTCACAGCATAAACCTTATAAATACATTTATAGTTGTCGCCAATGATATTATACCATAGATATGTCATGTCCATATTAAATGGCGCGCAAAACTCAGTCTCGCTGTATGTAGGTATACAGCTATAAAACTACACACATATTCAGTAAGAAGAAAGATACAAAAATTATGAGAGTAAAAGAGATAGCTATGTAAAATGACAACACGTGTACTCGATGTCTTTGTCGCACCTATGATATACGAATATACGTGTTGTCTCTTTTCTTTGCTTGGCCTGTGTTTTGTTCGAGAATATTATTCTATAGACATTTGAATAGTATTTTTACTAAAATATTTAATATAGTTTATTACTCACGTGTGGTATTAGATCCCTTGTTCGTTATTAATTTTTGCTTGATAATTTGTGCATTTTCTATACTTACGACGGCATTGTTATTATTATTACTTAATTAATAAAACAATACAGATTGTGACAGTGTGTGCTCGTTCTCCTGTTTTGGGCGAACTGATTGCAAGGTGCTACAATTGGGGGAGTTTTGGTTCTTACTTTTGGTGCGCATGTAACATATCTACTTCTTTTAATATATAATATAATTGATTGTCGCTCTTTCGTTACACATTTTCGTTTCATAATATCCAATTTACACCGTCCCTAAAGAAGTTTCACTTCAGAAAAACGCTCTCCAGTGCACATAACGTCACGGTTTTCTGTTAGGAATTTGAATATAGATCACGATTATTTTCCAATTATGTTACTGTATCAAATTTATTATGAACATACCTACATAACTTAATCGAACCAATATTTTTGCGTCATACTTAATCTGCCGTAAAGAAAGCGTGAACCAATATTTTCCCTTCTACCGTCGCAAATGGCTAAGAATATTATCACGGCTTTGCACAACAGGCCTTAGTAAATAGCAAAGGATATAATATGACATATATACATAAACACGTATCAGAAACCGAGAGTATACAAGAAAGGAGGTTATATTAGACTCGACGGGGAATTTGTTTTTCCGACACATATGTTTCTGATATGAACTGTCGCAAATGAGTCACTGGGTTCAATAAAAATATAATACAATAGGTAATTCTTTGAATTATTTTCTAAGGTAGTTTCTATGAATGACTTGTAACGAGTATTTGCTTTCTTGCCAATCAGTAATGTATTATTGATGCCAATTTGTGGGAATACATCAAAGGAAGTCCAAATAATTGAAGTAATTGGTTACAGAATTTGAGTACCTATATTCTTTTATATAGAAAATACTTAGAATAATAACACTTATAACGATAGTCGGCACAGGTATTCGTAACCATTTGAACGGTGACTGAAATTACACCATTTACTGGGTGGCCCGTTGGTGCTCCGTCATTTCCTTGTAATTGCTGCTGACGATTAATTGACTTATTTCGGTTTTTGATGTGTTCTCGAGTGAGCACGCCCCGGAAAACAGCGTGGGGACCTTCATCGAGATGGACAGACAACCTAGTGAAGGTAGTTGGGAGTCGTTGGATACGGGCGGCATTTAATCAGTCTATGGGGGAGGTATTCACACATGAATAGTCAAATTCTAATTATTATTTTATTTCATCTAGGCCCTAATAGGCTCTTACGAAAAGTCAACAGTTCAGTGCATGGTTCGGAAAAGTCGATCAAATGGAGAAGAGCCGGCAAGAAACTTAACGTTACATTACAATTTTGGTTATTACATTGTAATAAGCTAGGTATGTGCGAAAGTTAATTACTTAAATGCAAAATACAACAATAACAAAACAGACGATTGCCTCTACCATACACAATATCCAATAGAAAACCGATAATTATAAATAAATAAATCTTTATTGTCGCTAAAAAAATACATTCACAATTAATGCTGTTAGAGGTTACACTCAAGAATAGATTGATGTATTACGCTAAGAGTACTGATACTGACTCCCCAGCTAAGCTAATGCCTGTTTTGGGAGACAGCATGATGATGCATAGCACTAATAAAGTCGACGAAGTTCACACTTTTTAAAAATGCAGAAATACTGGGCATTTTGGACGCCAGAGCTTTAAATGTCACCTATACAAATAAATAAAAAACTATTTATAATATTTTTATAAAAAAATTGCCTCACACTCGGATTTCTCCTAAGTCGTGGGTGCGTTTACAGACATGAATTCCACCTAGACCCGGAACAACTACCTGCAGATCAGACAAATATTTGTTCCATGCGGGAATCGAACCCACGACCCGGAGTGCAGCAGCCGACTGTATCAGCCACTGCACCAACGCTTGCCTTCCAAACAGGAGGGTCTGAGTTCGATCCCGGCCCGCACCTCTGACTTCGGATTCATGTGGGGACTAGAATTATCATTATCACTTGCGTTAACGATGAAGGAAAACATCGAGAAGAAACCTGATCACCTGAGATGGCTCCAAGATCTTCTCAATGGTGTATGTAGTCCGCCAACCCGCACTAGGCCAGGGTGGTGGTCTAAAGCCTAAACTTTCTCACCTTAGGAAAAGTGCCCAGCAGTGGGACAGCAATGGGCTGATTATATTTTATACTAGCTGGGACCCGCGGTTTCACCCGTGTTTAATTTAAAAGACATTTAGAATAAGTACTTTAACATAGACACTTGGCATAGAATAAATATATTGGATTTCAAGGGTTTTTTTTTTGCGTGAATCCCTAATTACTTTTCTAAAATAAAAGTAGCCTAAGTTATTCCTTATAACATCAGCTATCTGCCAGTGAAAGTCCCGTCGAAATCGGCCAATCGGAGATTACCCTGAACAAACAGACAGACAGACAGACAAAAATATAAAAAAAATGTTTTTTTTGTTATATGGACCGTATAAAGTTTCATATGCATTTAGTAAAAAGCTGTTATTTTAACATTACAAACAGACAATTCAATTTTATTTATTTGTGTTTTTTTTGTTATATGGACCGTATAAAGTTTCATATGCATTAAGTAAAAAGCTGTTATTTTAACTTTACAAACATACACTTCAATTTTATTTATTTGTATAGATTAAGCACAAAGTAACAATTTGTGAGTCATATATAGCCACAATCCAGACAATAAAGTAAATAAACGTGCAAAATAACGTATAATTCACATAGATATGTACGTTACGCAGTATAACATAATAATTGACTAGTCGGTCTATTATAGTACAACGCCTGGATATAAGCTTCTTCTGAAAAGGAAGAATCGCCCAAATTCATCAACTGTATGGTACCCGTATTTCTCAAAATGGTGACATTTCAGCCATTATTTTCTATATTTAGCCCAACAACTTGGATAATATATTTTTCATCTTTCCATCATCAATATGACCTCGGTTCGTTCGCTGTAGCGTGTACTGTGTAGGTGAGGTTATCAAGAAGCTGCAAGTTGTTGGCTTCCCTTTACTCAAGTATGTATGTATGTGTTTTGCGCAAACTCTGCAAGACAGAGGCTCATAGCGAAGCTGACGTTACTCGGGTAATGCTGACTTTGCTAACGGTGCGAACTTTATCCATAACATACGCCGTACCGTTTTACTTGTAATACGCATACATAGTCAAGTCCCGCAAAAGACGGAAGCGTAAGTTCGATCAATCAAATCTGCGCGCCACATCTTTCAGGGTAAGTTTAGGGCGAAGCGATTGCTAACAATCAGACGATTAATTGCTTCCTTCCGTTTTGAGTAACGCGATTAATTATCAGTGATTATGAAATTCTCGATGTTTTAGAATTAGTTGTGTGTTGTGCAACAAAAATATGAAAAATTGAAAAGTAATTTTGAGAAATCGTCAATAATGGGTGTATCAAAGCCATAATATATACATTTTATTAAAACAGCGAGTTTATTTTTATATCAAGATGTCTGCAGTGAAAGTGCGAATTCATGGGGTGCAAGATGATAACTGGGTATAAAGGACAAAATCAACCAGTATCGGGGCCTGATAAAGTTATAGCTACGTATTGGAGAGTATTCATCAAGAGAACCCTAACAAGAGAAAACAACTTGATAGAATCAGATACACGAAGAACAAGAAAATGGAAAATTTTCGCTTGGCACAATTTATGAAAGGACTATGAAATTGGACTTGGGGGGAAGGCCTGGTGACCTGAAATACAGGCTTCAATCTAGTTTAGGCACCAGTCTCCCACAGTAAATTTTAAAACAATAACAATATAGCAATATTTATGTGATAAGTTATGAATAGTACTTGAGTAGTATTTGAGGTAAATCATGTGTAGGTATTTAAATTCTCCTTTTATTAATATTTATTAGAATTCTTAGCTTACACCACACGGCTAAGAAATATAGCCGTGTGGTGGAAGCTAAGAATACTACCAGCCAATATGATCATCCTGTGGGATTAGCCGGAGGGTCAGTAGCAGCGTCCTCCGAGTACATTAATTACAACTCAACTGCGATCACCCACCCGCCTACCAAACATGTCGATTATGACAAAACCCCCCAATGAGCATACAACACAAATCTGGATCGGTCGTTGTTGCCTGCGATTTGGTATGGGAGGCTGTGTCCTGCAGCAGATTTATTTGGCAAAAAATATGACATAAATATTCGTAAGGACAGCCAGTCCTTTGATTTTTAGTATGAAACTACTATAACTAATCACTTTGAAAAGAGCTGTTTAAAAACGAACAGGTAATATGATGTAAGCCCGCATCTAAATAAAAGTTAAGCTGAATTCTCCAATACTAACAAACGGAGCATCATGGATCCAATTACAATAAAAGCATATGCAAATAAAAATATTTTCTTAACAAACATCATCAGCGTTGGAAGCAAAATGTGCATACACTGTTTGATCTTTTCCTTCTGTGGTTATCCGACGATAAAATATTCAAAAGGTTTTAATGCCATGTTTGTCTGTGGCTCACTAGATGACTTAGTAGATGAATTTCTTGTGAGAAGCATAAATACACGAAAACAACTATTCCACTGAGTTTTTGACCGTCTCAGAAAAATTGTTAAATCTATTCCAAGGTCTAGATGCAAAATATGCTAAAGCAAAGTAAAGAAAACATGGTTAGGATCACGTAGTAATTGGACTACGTGATGAAAACTTAAATTCTAGAATGAATTTGTTTTCAAGGTATTTCTTATAATATTATTTATTATATACTATTATTTAAGGCGCTCGTAGCACTGATCGGTAAACGATAGGTGAGTTCAAGCAACGCTTGACACGTAAAATCGTCGGTCCCGGTTGTTGTCAGTAGATTGCATTCGTCAGCGAAGTTGAAAGCGTTGTGTTGTGTCCACTAACCTTTTGTTTGTTGGTCTCCAGAGGAAATGAAGAGTTCATTGAATTCACACATGAACTTCCTTCGCCCCGGGGAAGCCACACTCTTACCGGCTAAAACCACTGGAGCGATTATCTTCGGCAGTGAAGAGGGGGCTCCAGGTCCTCGTAAGATCACACTAGTGCCACCCATTGGCACCCACCACGCCTTTAGGCACATCTCGGAGGGGATGGATGCATAGCGTTTACCCCCTCTAGCGGGAGGGTTGAAACATCCCCTCAAGCCTCGCAGTGCGCTGTGCTACGCACACTGCGGCACGTGACCACGTGCGCGCCACCGTTTTTCCGGGGCTCGCTCGGTGTAAACAAGTGTCCACTAACCTAACACGAAAGGAAAAGAAGAATGTGTTTGTGAGCCTTATTTAAAACCTTTCGAATTGTGTTTATATATACTTAAGGCAACACTCAATCGCAGTTTGAATGAAAATCTTTATCTTATACGTTGTTAAAATTATGTTTGCCTAAGATTAAACTAGAATAATACAAGCGAAACGTATAGCCATAAAGAAAATTAATAAACTCCCTGAACAGTTAAAACTTACCACTGAACTCGTTCATAATTTTAATATTTCACCGGTAACATGTTTTGATGCCGAAGAAGAATATTTTAAGGATCAAAGGAAATTATATTATGAATCGGATTATATTTTCATCACTAAATCAATACATACAAGTATGTATTGAATTAGTTATGTAGATCTTTGTAGATTATATTTTCTTTCTGATTAATTATGAAATAAGGATATTTGGAATAATATGATTAGATGACAGTGACTGTCATAGCGGACTTCAGCGGGTGGTCACTTGAGGCCATCTTGTCTGTTAACTTTCTTGTATGCTCTTCGTATTTGTTCTGGTTTGATCATTCCTGTTTTCGAATATTGAAAATTGTACCTGATAGTTAATGACGATTACTAGGTATACATAACATTATCTTTAGGTTGTCTGTGAGAAATCTACCTGACGCTATGGCATTGGTTTTATATCTATCGCTATGATTTTATATCTTTTACAAATTAGTGTACATTAAAGAGTATCCCTCTTTATTGATTTCTACAACGATATAATCTTGAAAATAAAATATTTCTTTAATAAGTGTTAATCTTAATATTTGCATTTGTATCCCAAACGTAATAAATATATCATATCTTTGTCCATTAATTGGATGAAATTATCAAATTTTTGTATTTGTTTTTTATTTGATCAAATATTACACATTACAATATTTTCAATAAATCACAACTATTAGAAATGGGTATGTATGAAATATGGAATGAGTATAATAGGTAGCAATGTCTGTGTAATATTGTATGGCAGCGACATTATAAGAATAAAATAAATCGTTTAGAATTCAATGCAATGTAAAACCTCACATCTTGGACTCTATTCGATAGTCTGTCAGAAATAGATAAAAGTATATTTGACGGCACGGTTGGTGCAGTGGCTAATACAGTCGGCTGCTGCGCTCCGGGTCGTGGATTTGATTCCTGCACGGAACAAACATTTGTATGATCTGCAGGTAGTTATTCCGGGTCTGGGTGTATTGTATGTTGAATTCATACATGTAAACGTACCCACGACCCAGGAGAAATCCTAGCGTGGGGCAACGTTTTTTAAATAAAAAGAAATAAAAACTAGGATTATTAGATGGTAGAAATTTGAGTGAAACGATGGTTATTTTTATAAACAGGCCTAATTAAAAAACCTCTTCGGGGTAAAAGCTTTTTTATACACCTCGAAGTAGCTTTGGCACTGTGCCATGCAAAAATGTATACTATAACATTTTGCTACCGTTGAATTTTCGATGATAACAAAGCTTTTATTTAAGTGGTTTCACCTTGGCTCGGCTTATTGAGAATTTTCAGAAAGCATCTCCTATAGACTACCCTAAATTTAAGTGCAATTGAGACGTATCAAACAGAATCTGACGGCGCAGTGGTAAAGCTATTGTCCGAGTCCATGTGCGCCACGGATCGCGGGTTCGGTTCGCTCACAGAACAAATATTTGTATTGCCAAAAAGTAGCTCTTGTGGGTCTGTGACTGTGCATATTACAGAATTCTACGGAGGGGAATCGTATTGAAAGTAATACAAAATGAAGAAAGAGGCTTACATTTAAAACGGTCACAGTATCTCAATTCTTCAATTCGTTTTTCATACTGTCCCAAATCTGATTATCTGGAGCAAAGATATTGGAAGAAAGATCTGGAGGTGCCAAGCGCGGTTGTTAAGTTTGAGGCCATGGACTCAATTTACAGGTCAGACAAAGTGTTATAGGGTTTTTCTGTATGGACATTTTTATAGGTACTCAGTGGTAGCCTTGAGTTTCGATTTGCGCGCGGAGAATACCAAAAGCTCATTGTGGATATCAACAGTACAACTCTACCACATACTTCCAGCAATATAGACGTATATACCTTCATACTCGTAAGATCACCAAGATTTGTCCACTTCATATTCGCTTCCGTCATTCAACTGGCTGTAGGCGTCATTTAATTGCAAGCATGTGATTTGCCTGCTGCAATAAGAGACTTATGATCAATAAATTAAAATATTTTCATTGATCTGACGGTAATAAAATATTGTGAATGTAAGTATGCAGTGTTGACTAATTAGACACATCATTCATTGTCCACCAGCGTTGCTTCATCACGAAGTAGCACAATGCTAAGTTCTATTTTTAGAAATTAAATTATATAATATTGAATGTCTTTTTTTACTGTTACATATAAATCTTCTGCCTATTTTCAATAATTGAGAGCAAAATAAATGAATATTTTTCTTTATATTTAGACCTCATATTGGTCTGGTGTTTTTGGAGCCTACGCTTAAGCTTGCTATCTGTTAGGTCATCTTTATACGGCTATGGATCTTTCTTCTAAAGGTCATGTCTGACGTTGCCCTTGCTGTTTGATATTTTGCTCACATTATATTGCATCGAATACGTCTTAGTTTTCGAATCAAAAAACTGTTCTGAAACGTAAATAATATAATGTACAAACAGACAAAAAGAATCAAGTCTATTTAACCTTCAAATGCCTACATCATAAAAACAGAACCTCCCTCCATCAACGAGAGGTTAGCTTAACCGACACGTAAAAAATTCAAAACCTTCCATGAATATAAACTTGTGGTTCAACTATAAAACTGGTAGTGGTCGGGCCGAGGGGCTTTTATTAATATGGTGGCCCTTGTCAGAGGCGACAGCGACTGACATGGGTACGTTGATTCGTGTTTGAACGTAGGACTTTTTTTATTGCTGTGTTTTGGCTTAGGACGGGGTAAGAGACGAAATGACGTTTTATTATAAAGATTACTATGTTAACAACATAGAAAATAAAAAAAACTACTAAATATGGTCATCAATCATCAATTCGACCAGATGAAGTCCACTGCTGGACACAGGCCTCCCCCAAAGATCACCACAACGAACGATATGGGTATGTTGTAGCCTCATTGGGGGAGGTTTTGCCATAATCGCCACGCTTGGCAGACGGGTTGGCGATCGCAGTTGAGTTGTTAATATACTCGAAGGACGCTGCTGCCCGTCCTCCGTCTAATCCCTTAGTCGACTTTTACGACACCCACGGGAGGAGATGGGGTGGTGGTATTCTGAGCCGGCACCACACGGTATGTGTGCTAAATATGGTACATAGTTGCAATATTTCATCATAATATCATCATATCGTCCATTTGTACGTCCACTGCTGAACAAAGGCCTCCCCCATAGATTTCCACAACTTCATCATACGTATATCGATTATACAGAAACAGAGTCCTTACTTACATACGTTGCCTAACAATTATTACATTCCACAGTAACTCCCGCGCACGCACCCACATACAAATACACACACACACACACACAGCCACTAACAAACACTCCACATACACGTCCACACACCCAACAACACGCACAGCATTGCATCTGTCATTTTAAATAAGTCATATGTCTAAGCTATTTCATTGTTATGACATTGCGTTTTATTTTACTTTATCACTTTTCTATATTCATAATTACCTCAAACATATGTATTTATTTATGTATCTATTCTATAGAGATTTGTTTCAAATATTTAGTACTATCATCTACTTATCCGTACACCACGGACTAACCTATCATTAATTTTCGTGACTTTCTTCTCCACCCTAAGGTTGTCTAGAAAATATCGCTTTTAGCGACAAGATAGCCCATTGTACATTGCATTTAGTTTTCTTTTTAAGATCCAAATGGTGTACAATAAAGTATATTCTATTCTATTACATTCCACCTATTGTACAGATATAAAAAAAAACAAATAGCATTAAATTAATTCTAATAAATAAAATTGTCATTTGAAATTCTGTGGATTACATTGCATCTCCATAATTTCAAAACGTCATGAGCTATTCTTTAAAAAAAACTTGAATGGAATAGAAACTTTCCTCTACCAGCCAATCCCGCGACAAACGACAAAATTTTCTGTATAGTTGTTCAGAAATCCAGTAAGGCAAGGGGTTGTAAATCAATGGTGCCAAATCAATACAGCTGCATCTAAGCATCTCTGATTTCAGGTAAGTGAGTTATCTGCCGCTTATTACAATTGTCGTTGTTTTTGAAAAGAAATGGGTACTAATAGTATTGATCATTTAAGCCGAACGATCTCCACTACTGAACAAAGGCTTCCCCGACAGAATTCCACAACGAATGGTTACATTCCGCTCGCATCGAACAACATCCAGCTATCTCCACCAGGTCAGCCCTTATAGTTGGAGTTCGTCCACCACTGCATTTTGCCGGTACTGGTATTGTCGCTTAACCTCCAACGCATTTAAATATGCGAAAAGAGTAGGTTTACATCAATAGCGCAATAGTTGGGGTTCAAACTCGCATGATTCGCGGCCGGCAGTCCGACGTCTTACCCCTTGCGATATTAGTACTTAGAGAAAACTGGGTATTTAAATAAAAATAAAATATAGATGTTGTATGTATTTTAAAACTTTACTATAAATTATATTAATAGATGAAGCGAAAAACTATAAAAAAATCAATTAATTATAAACAATTAAAACTCTTTTTTTAAATCACGTTACTACGATCGCCATCCCGTCTGCCAAGCGTGGCGATTATGGAAAAACCCCCCAATGAGCCCACAACACACCCATATCGGTCGCTGTGGTGATTTTTGGCGGAGGCCTGTGTCCAGCAGTGGACTTCATTCGGCCGAAATGATGACTAGGAAGGTAGTTGCAGGAGTTTAACAGTAGTACAGTATCATCGGCTTCTACACGTGAATTGATTAAAAACCTTCAAAATTTAGTAAAAAGAGATTGTTTATAACAGATAATTGATCTAATAATGTGTGATAAAGGATTTACAAAGGCCAATTCTGATATTATACCTGATGTGGATATACTTATGGTGACTGATTTCCTAAAAAATGATATTCGGTTTAATTCAGCTGAAGATCGAGGTGCTAAAGCATCAAGGTAAGATTAAGTGTAGAACGACTACTACATACTTTTACCATTAAACTATTGGATAACAATATACACATTTATTATATGAACGTTTTAAATTAATCATAGAATATTTTTTATGTATTGATTTTTAAAAGTTAATATTTGGAGTTTAATAAAAAACTTTAACTATCAAATTCTATTTACATACGATTACATAAATAATTATTATTTACTTGCATTATATAGTTATCAAATATTTACATTAAAATAATCTACTCAACAAATAAAAAAATGATGTTGTTTTGGGATTAGATCGTCGAACAATATTGAACTATTTATTTCGACGTTTAACATCTTGTGGAAAATTTAAAAAACATTTTTTCGGGGGTTGTTTTTGTAGTATTCGTACATTATGGTACGAAGCAAGCACGATAGCTCTTTCGGTTCAGCATTTTTGATGTATTTACCAATATATTAACAAAAAATCAAAAGACTTAATTAATTAAAATTCAAAACACTGTAACAGCTGTATGCTACTGCGAGGAGAAATTAACATTGTGACGTCACACGCACTCGGGTTAGTTCGGGTAATCTGTGTTTTCGGTACTAGGTCCAATTTTTTTTATTTTAGTTGATATAGCTTTTAATTATAGCGGAGGTAAGGTATTTTTTGTTAGAAATATTGATCTATAAATTATATAAAAGAAACTAATTCAATCACCCTTGAACAAATGACCTTTTGAACATAATTATCTATACAAATAAATAAAATGAAGTGTCTGTTTGTAATGTCAACTTAACAGCTTTTTAATAAATGCATATGAAAGTTTAAACGGTTCCTACAACATAAAAGCGATTTGTAATTTTTTTGTCTGTCTGTCTGTTTCTTCCCGCTAATCTCTGAAACGGCTGGACCGATTTCTACGGAACTTTCATTAGCAGATAGCTGATGTGATAAGGAATAACTTAGGCTACTTTTATTTTGGAAATATAATTAGGATTCCGCGCAAAAAATAAAACCCATGAAATCCAATGTATATATATATCTATGTCAAGTGTCTATGTCGAAGTACTCTAAATTATATATAAACTAGCGGTACTTTCATATGCATTTAGTAAAAAATCTGTTATTTTGACATTAACATTAACTTTCTTTTAAATTAAACGGCGGGTGAAACCGCGGGTCCCAGCTAGTTTTTGAATATATTATGTGAAGTGGTTTCTATTATTCGTGGAATTCCGTGTGGTGTCCAAATTATGCTTATATATAGGTATACATATGTATGTATGTTACACTTCGACTTAGTCAAGAAGAAGAAAGAAAATAACAAATTAATATACTGCTGACGGTTGTAACTCGTTCCGCAAGAGGCCCCCAGGCTGAAAAGACCACGCGGTCGTACGATTTAAGAATACGGTCCCGGTGCGCGAGGGTTAGCCGATGTCGTTACTTGATTATGGTTCTACGTAAATAGGGGACGCTCCACGCTGCGCATTACGTAAGTATTCGTTTTCAAATCAGCACTGTATAATTTTGTGATTCTCAGCTTTTTACTAGGAGTCTTGAAAGCAAATGTAAAAACTACTTTTTCTTTTGGTAATAAAAGCTAACAGAGAAAAATGTATTAAATATTCTTGATTTGCGGCTTATTTAACTATAATATACAGGGTGTCCAGTAAATAGCACGACATACTGCAGGGGGTGAGAGCTTGGGTCAATACCTACCCAAAAAACACAATATACGTTCAGCAAAATCTTACGGATTTTTTTCTTCACCAGTGTAGTTTAAAGTTATGTTTGAATATTTGAGACCCCATCACTCACAATCTGCTAAACGTAATCTAATAAAATTTGGCAACGAGGTAGATTATGTGATGCAAACTCTTGCAATGTATAATATATGGAAGTTGTCGCGAGTAGTGCCAATACCGAGAGGCTCCGGATCAGAAGTGAGTGATTACAGGCCAGTGGCAGTATTATCGGTTTTTGGAAAATTATTCGAATCTATTTTGCAGTGTCGAATTAGACGCCAATTTGAGAGTCAGCTTACTGATGAGCAGCATGGGTTTAGGCCTGGAAGATCTACTACTTTTTGGTCTTATGTTGTTGACTCGGTAGATGCAGGCATGCAGGTGGATGCCGCTTATTTTGATTTTCGCAAGGCTTTCGACATTGTAGATAATGACATTTTAATTACAAAATTCGCTAAGGCAGGGTTTACTCCCCCATTGTTACGCTTCTTCTGTTCATATCTTAAGGATCGTCGGCAGTATGTGCAGTTTAAAGGCTATGTATCAGTGCCATATTACACGTACTCAGGGGTGAGTCAAGGTAGCAATTTGGGTCCATTAGAGTTTCTAATAATGATTAATGATTTGCCAGAGGCCGTTAGTGCGTTGTCTGTTATTCGCTGATGATCTGAAGCTTTTCATGGAGATACAAGGACCAGACGATTTTTGTCGTATGCAAGATGATATTGACAGACTGAGGAGGTGGAGTGAGTCAAATAAGCTTTTTTTCAATGAGAAAAAATGCTCAATAATCCCATTTCGACGAGCAAAAATACCAATCACAAATCAGTATCGTCTTGGCGATCTTGTTATCCAAAGGGTAAGTACTGGGCGAGATCTGGGAGTGATCATGAGTGAGGACTTGTCTTTCCAGTTACATATTGATAAAATAACAGGGCAGGCATTCCGTACTCTTGGGTTTATTCTGCGGCAGGCTAGACATTTGGATAGTGTACTTGCCATTAAGGTTCTTTATAATGCATTCGTAAGAAGCAAGATGGAGTGTAATTCATTGGTTTGGTGCCCTTATGAGGTAAAGTACGTGCAATTGGTAGAGAAGATTCAAAAGAAGTTTCTCAGATTTCTTTACCAAAAACAGTATGGATACTTTATTGGCTATCCATTTTTATATCCAAGTGCGTTCACTCTGGGGATGACAGGGTACAACAGCTTGGAGGTGAGACGTATTGTGCAATTGATGGAATATGTGGTTAATATATTAATAGGTCGTGTATCTGTTCCAGAAGTATTAGAAAGGATATCCATAATGGTACCTGATAATTACATCAGGGCTCGACGACACAACCTATTTAGAATTCCAATGTGCAGGAATGAGCTGGGGCGTCAGGCACCTATAGCGCGAGCACTACGTTTGCTCAATGCTGTGACTCATGAATACCCCAGTATAGACCTATTCCACTACACGCGGAGGGAATTTCATAAAGTGTCAATGGAGTTCGTTGTTAAATTACTTTAAAGTACAATTAGCACCTACAATAATTATTAGTTTGGTTATGATTTAGTTAGTATTAAGTTTAGAGTAAGTAGATGAGTATTTTTGATGGGCCTGCGGTAAGTGAATTGGGAAACTGTCATGCTTACCAAAGGCATGAATGTACCTAAAATAAATAAATAAATAAAAAATAAAAAATGTCCTAACATAGGATATCCATTTCCTTTAAGTAGGACGCAGACACACGCGCAACATCTAGTATTTTTAACCGACTTCAAAAACTCGACGCGATTTAAAAATGTGAAAACCACTGAAAAGGAAAATAAAACTTTATTTATGTAGCCAGGCGGGGCCTAAAAAGTTTTATATGTACTAATTAATATATACTTCACATTTATACAGTTATCCTGCGACCACGAACGCTGCAAAGTATCCGAAACGTTAGGAATGACAAAAATCTATAGTAAACCTTGTACGGATTAAGAATGTAGCAACACTTCATTCCTCTCATGGATGTCATAGAAGGTGAATAAAGGAATCTAATCCAGGGGTATGGGCAGCAGGCCCTTCTGTGAAACAGTAGCCAATTTGTGCTCACTAATGCATACGGGTGGCAGGCAGGCAGGCGGGTGATTAATGGCAAATTGTGGAAATCTATGAAGATGTGGCGACACCTACATCGCCAGCAATGCAACTACAACTTACAACGACATCTACTTGACTATTAAATGCAACTCTCCGATGACATCAAAGAATCCTGAATCACGCTATTAAAGTAGTCGCGCAACGCAGCATATATACAGTCGCCCAACATCAATCCTTGGGC
Source organism: Diloba caeruleocephala (assembly GCA_947459985.1). Taxonomy (NCBI): domain Eukaryota; kingdom Metazoa; phylum Arthropoda; class Insecta; order Lepidoptera; family Noctuidae; genus Diloba; species Diloba caeruleocephala. The sequence continues at coordinate 6,313,286 of OX381617.1, read as the reverse complement.
TTCGGCCCGCCAGGCATACCATCCGCCTGGCTGGGGGATCCTCCCTTTTCCATGGAGGTGCAGGTGTGGTGTACCTGTGAATCCATAAAGAGGTCTTTGTTCAGCAGTGGACGTCCTTTGGCTGATATGATATTAAACGCGATGTGACCCGTTGAAAAGTGTTTTATTTTAATACAAATACAACAAAAATACCTCGAATAAAACAAAAGTGCCTCGCAGAGCACGCTGAACCGTTGGTCTCAGTTGTCAAATAAAACATAATATGGTGATAATGTACGGGTAGTCAGTAAATATTACCCAATATTCCGTCAAATCTGGTCTAACCTAAGAACTTCGATATTGCCCAATATCTAGGTTGTGGCGGTCTGTAGACCCTAGGCCTGCCTAGACCCTAACATAGTTGGGAAATGGCTCAGAGGATGATGACAACAAAAATATCGTTCTGAGATGCTTCTTCTAGGTTCCCAGACCATCTTTGGTGAACCGTGGCCCTATGATAGTACGCATTTCTTTACTCCTTTCAACACCTATGCTTTCATATTTATACATATTGAAACAACGGAGGGCAGTTAGCTACGTCATAGATCATCATTTCGGCCGACATTGGTGTGTTGTGTGCTCATTGGGGGAATTTGCCATTATCGCCACGCTTGGCAGGTGGGTTGGTGAACGCAGTATGACTACTGTTCCAGAGAAGCGACCCTGCCACTCATCCCTCTGGTTTTGAGACCCACGGGAGAAAATAATGTGGTGCTATATTCTTAATCCAGACACCACACGGGTATTTGACACGGGTTCATAGCTACACACAATATGAAAAAGTCTAGTGTAGATCTTTGTTAAGGACGTGACGTTGTTTTTATTTTTAACAATGTAGGTCTCTATGGTTTCGTCCGAGTCTTGGGAAGGGACATAAATCTCACATGCACAAACACCCAGATCCGATATAACTATCTGTAGATCATACAAATATTTGTTCTATACGAGAATCTAATCCGCGACACGTAGCGCAGAAAGACAATTGCTTAGCCACTGTGCCAACCGTACTGTCAAGTTATTAATATTCATAGATGTTGAAAATTATTATCATGATGATCAAAGAACGTCCACTGCTGAACAAAGACCTTGCCTGTAGACATCCACTTTTTAAATTTGGGGGACACTTACCAATACTCACTATGCTTGGCAGGCGGATTGGTGAGCGCAGAATGGCTACTATTCCATAGAAAGGACGCTGCTACCCATCCCTCTGGTTAAGAGCTCCTCAGTCGCCTTTTACGACCTCCACGGGAGGATATGGAGTGATGCTATATTATTCATCCGGATACCACACAGAACGCGGAACCTGTTGCATACTTACTGCTGATTATCACTATTTACCACGGAGGGATTGTCACGTAACCTCCAAAAACCACAATAAAACTGATACATTTTGTGTTCCAAAGGTTTCCCACAATTATTATCTCGTTAACAAATAATGAGTTAGCAACAAACACACTATAACACCCGAAAATACTGTAACAATAAGAATCGCCAGCTGCCTACAAAACGGTACTCAAGGAGAACAATGGCACTTAATTAATTTTCTTTTAGGATAACATAAAAGAGAATGGAAAAGAATAGGATAGCGGTCTGAACACAGACATTTGGAGAAAAGCGGATTTAAAGCGACGCAAAATTATTGGTGCAGAAAAACAAACGAGAATTAACCTTATTATTAGACTAATAAGACGGTTTCGATTGTATTTAGGTAGAGACCACTATTACACGGGAAATGAATGTAAGGAATGTCTGGAAGATACGTTGGTCGTAATTATGGGTGGAGACGAATAGGGGGACGCATATTTTCCTTGTTGATGCTAGGTAATAGCGCAGTCTTGAAATAGTTTTGAGCCCACTGAGTTACTTAAGTGACAATAATGCGAGATATTTTGGTCCTATGATGGTGTTTGGAATTTTAAACGATTCTCGGAGGGATTTCTGAAAGTGTTCTGTGATTGCGTTAAGTGCTTGTTTTGATGGATAACAGACAAATGTCCTTCCGTAACTATTCTTAATCATTTTTATGTCAACGTCAAGTGTCAATGTGCTACAAAAATATGAAAAATTGAAAATAAATTTTAATAAATCGTCAATAATGGGTGTACATAAGCCATAATTTACACATTTGAATAAAACGGCGAGTTTATTGTTATATCAAGATGTTGTCTGCAGTGAACGTGCGCATTCATGGGGTGCAAGATGATAACTGGATATAAAGGACAAAATTAACCAGTATCGGGGCCTGATAAATTTATAGCAACGTATTGGAGAGTATTCATCAAGAGAACCCTAACAAGAGAAAACAACTTGATAGAATCAGATACATAAAGAACAAGAAAATGGAAAATGTTCACTTAGTACAGTTTATGAAAGGACTATGAAATTAGACTTCAGGGGTGGAAGGCCTGGTGACCTGAAATACAGGCTTCAACCTAGTTTAGGCACCAGTCTCCCACTCCCGGTAAATTTCGAAAATACTGTAACTTTTTCTTTATTATGATGAGAAATAAATAAATAAATATTTTTAGTCATATCAGCCAAATGACGTCCACTGCTGAACAAATTATTTTTTCTGCATTATTATTTATTGTTCTATAATAAGTTGTCGTTAGAACTTGTATGCTCTATTCTAGGTGTTGTTTGTGTAACCTTGTGTCTTCTAATAAACCATTTTCTCTCTTTCTTTCTTTCCATATACTACTGGGGTCTGTGTCGTCATTTTGGGGGAACCTGCCAGTACACACAACTTCGCATGCGTGTTGGTGAGCGCAGTATGGCTACTGTTCGATAATAAAAACGCTGCTGCCCATCCCTCTGGTTTAGATTGCCTAAGACACATTTTCATGACATCCACAGGAATTGATGGAGTGCTGCTATTTATTTAATCTGAACACCACACCAAATAATACTATTTTTAGTGGCATTTCAATATAGTTATACTTTTCGCCCGGTGGAAATCCATCATGGACTTCCCTGGGGAAGGGCGGAGGAGTATGCTGGACTCTTACCGGCTAAAACCACTTGAGTGGCCATCTCGGCCGGAGGCCGAGGATCACGAGAACAATTACCCTTAGGCACATCTTGGAGAAGGTGATTGTCCAGGATCCCCACGATGCCTCGTTGTGCGCTGAGCTACGCACACGGTGGCCCGAGCCACTGTTTTCATGGGCACCGCTCGGTATGAGCATAGATTGCCTAAACTGGACGTCCGCGACCACTTAGGTTATCAATACGAGATTGATATGTGCGAAAAGATCGCCGTAAGAGAAATATAATCCTAATTAGATACGGCGGTGTTGTAAATATGAAACATAACGCTATCTTATGATATGTTTATTAAGATGAAACGCATTTGGCAACTTGTAGCAGGCCATTATCTAGCTTTGGATCATAAGCTGAGTTGTTGTATGAACGGCTACATATCAATATATTGGCTATTCATTCATTGCGCTTCAGTATAAGCTGATCGCGCATTGTATAGGCTTTACTTACGATGAGAGATCAGTTCAAACTAGATTTGTATAGCTTCGATGTGTAGCCGCGTGTACTCGGCTCCATGATTACGTTTGTTATCCAGCTTCGAGCTTTTAAATGGGAAATTTGCTATCAGCTACCTGATGGACATGAGAACCAGTGATTGATTGCCGTTCCTGTAATATAAAAGTATAGGTGATCTCAGTATGATTTTATGACAGCATACAAGCAAGTTAAAAAAGATGGCGTTTTTTCAACCGTGTCTATATGGCGAACCAGAGAGATGGGCAGCAGCGTAACTTCTAGCAGCTATTTTGCGTTCACCAACCCACCTCCCAAGTGTGTTGAGTACTGGCAAATTCCCCCCAAAATTACGAAAAACGGCATGTAACTGCACGCCTTAGTTCAGCAGTAGTTGACTTTTGGCTGATATGTTCTTTCTAAATTTACCCCGAATCCACCTCTTTCACACGCATGCAGAGGAGACAGTCTTTACTTCGACGTGAAATATGTACAAGGTTAATCGGAAAGGCTATGAATGTGCCTATATTAATGTATACATCCATTTTCACAGCTCAGTAGATTTAAAGCAGCTAAGGCAACCCTATTACTACATAATAGAGCTATTACCAACCATATACTACTTTCAAATTTCAAAAATTGCAAAAGAGTTGTATTAGATTACATTTAAAAAAAGAACGTTTAAATTCCCGTTGTAAAAATTTACTATGAGGCTTAGCGCGCACGGGTGAGTTTTGTCAGTGACAATTTCGTAACTGATGAAGTCCGTGGGTTGACATGGAGGTGCGCGCACGTTACGACGTGACGTGACAGTTCCATAAATATCCATTGACTTGATATGAGTGACTAAATTGTCAGGTACCAAAAGTAACCCATGCGCACTAGCTCTAAAACAGTCATCGGAGACGCTTAAAATTCCCCTCAGTTAAGTACCTAAGTATCCGACTGAATTGTTAAATAATAATTGTATTTTTAATTATGAGGCCATTCTATCATCATCATCATATCAGCCATTTATACGTCCACTGCTGAACAAAGGCCTCCCGCATAAATTTCCGCAATGGTGTAATGGGAGGGGGAGGGGGGGGGGGGGGTATTTGGCAATACTCACCACCACGCTTGGCAGGCGTGCTATGATATACTAGTTTGTTATCATTATAACAATTTCTAAACGTACGGTCTATATACGATTAAAGTGCTTAACCAATATTGAAAACTCCTGAACTGTATTAAGTTTTCTATTTTGATACAAGTTTGCAAAAACTGTTGCAAGTAAAGCAATAATAATCGAGCATCACAAAAAATCCAGTTTTCAAGTTGGCAGCCGTAGTCAGTCCATCGTTACGAAAAGATTGTAAGTGGTATGTGCGGTATATTTAAAAATAGATCATCAGTATACAGAATATTAATGAAAACAGTGACAGTTCAACCAATTTCTTATTGCACTTGCGAATTGGAATTGCAATTTAAAAAAGGAACATGCCCTTCCCCTGGGCGGAGGAAGTCCATGATGAAATTCCACAGTGGTGATTTTTTTATAAAGATAGTTACAGCCAGTTTTACATTTAGATATACTACGTATTCGATTATAACAAAAGCAATTTGTCCAACAACTTAACCTTTACCGCAAAAATTCTGATGTAAGCACCCAAATAAGTCAGGATTTTTTTTACGTACACGAGAAGTAACTCCTTGTAGTTTCTTCTCGTGTATAGAAAACAAATCAAAGTTCTAAATCTCAGCAGCTATTTTGAGGCAGGACGTAACAAACGTTGTAAGTTAGCAAGCGACGTCGACACCGTTTCATTTCAAGTGTGGCTGAGTCTGTGCTGTGTTTGAAATTGTAATAGTTGTTATGTGACCTACTTGCTGTTACACTAGGTTTTTTTAAAATAAACAAACAAACACTTGACCGAGAAAAATACGGCAATAAATTTCAAAGTTTATTGTGAAGGAAAATTAATTTAATCTACATTTTGTTTTAAAACGTTGCCCCCCACACTGATAAGTGTGTGTCGTGGATGTGTTTACAGACATGAATTCCACATACATCCTTTTTTTCCGTTATTTTTTATATACATTTGCATATCATGTCTCCCGTACAGTTTAAACTCAAAATATATGTGAAACGTCATCCAGAGAACAATGGTTCTTCGTTACGAATTAGTTGTTTAGTCAGTTCAGGGGGGTCATAGGTCATAGTGAAATACAGCATTCTCTAATTTGACGGCATGGTTGGCACAGTTAGTGGTTAAGGTGAATGGTTTCCTGCGCTACATGTTACCAGTTCGATCCTGTTTTGGGTCTGCCAATTTATGCCTGTAAACTATATCCACAATACAGGAGAAATTCTAGTGGGGCATCGTAAGTTAAGCGCCAGGAAAGTAGGTAAGACATACTAAACAAGCCTCGGGATCAGGAATGTATGTTCAAATGCACGAGTTTGGATTGCAAACTGCAGTGACGCTACATTTTTACGTGCTACTCTGGAAGAACGAGCATGACGTAAATTTTTCAGTTTAATTCCGCTGTAGTCGCTGATTTATAACCGTAAAATAAATAACTAGCTCCATATACTAAAGTTTTAAAAATGTTTTGCAGCATTGCGGAAAACTGTGTTTGTTTTTAAGGACTTCTTTCACGGATTAGAACTTCAAGCAGAATTAATATGGATAGTCATTTAAAGTCTGTAATACGGACTGTCTTTTGCTTGTTCTTACTTGTTGTTAATGTAGTATTGTTATTGAATATGTATAAATATAAACTTTCAAAAAGAACGTTGACACATAATCATTATTTATTTTCAATTTCTATATTTCTAGTAGTAAGAATTCTGTTAATGTTTATAGGTTTTGTGGATAAAGGATGAATTTATCTTAATACCACAATTCGATTATCTCTACGAGTAAGTATCAAACCTACAAAATTGCATTTTAGGTTCGTTATTGCCATCGCTTCTAATTAACGTATATTTTTACATTTCGTTATCACAAACTAAAGTTGACGTCCTTTATAAATGTCGTGAAACGTATATCGTCCATGTGGTGTCAAGATTAAGAATATAGCACCACTGTTTCTCCTCTTGTGAATACCGTCAAAAAGGACTAAGGGACTGTCAATCAGAGGGATGAACAGCAACGTTCATTTTGTGGAACAGCAGCCATTCTGCACTCACCAATCCGCCAGCCGAGCGTGGTGAGTACTGGCAAATTTCCCCTAAAGTATTACATAGGGATATCTATTAAGAAGCTTCCAGAACATAGGGCAGCTTGTAGCAAGCTGGACGTGAGTGTATGGCGAGCTGGATGCTTCAGAGAATCGGTCAGGCCTTAGCCTCCAGCTTGCTCTTTATATTGGTCGGTTGATGTTGAACCTATGATTTCCAACTTTAGTTTGCCTTAGTTGGGCAGTCAAAGGGCGGTGGCCAGAGCTATTTGCTCGGAGGTAGAACTGTCTAATGGTGTGAAAACGGGGAAACCCGCTCCGAATCTTCGAGACGTGCGATGGAGAAACCGTTGGGAATCCTTGGGACCAGGGCAGAAAGAACAAAAGTTTCTTACGAGAAAAGATTTTTTCGTTATTGTACGTACGGTAGATTGGTTGTTGCAATTCGGTGATACACATCATCATCATCGTATCGGCCATTTATACATCCACTGCTGAACAAAGGCCTCCCCCATAGATTTCCACAATTGTGTCATTTTGGGGAGAATTTGCCAGTACACACCACGCTTGGCAGGCGGGTTGGCGAGCGCAGTATGGCTACTGTTCGACAGAAGGGACGCTGCTGCCCATCCCTCTGGTTAAAGTCCCTTAGTTGCCTTTTACGTCGTCCACGGGAGGAGATGGAGTGTTGCTATATTCTTAATCCGGACACCACACGGACGGTTTCGTATAGGCTAAGAATAAATATTATTCATGTTCTGAAAAAGTCCTGAAAATATTTTTGCCAGTTCTATCAGTATTATTATTTTTATATTGTTATTATATTATATATGCCAAACTAAACTGCGGTATTTGTTAAACCGGAATATACATATAAATAATCTGAGGATAACCACTTACGGATTTACGGCCGAAATTAATAACAATCTAAACTCTCTGTCTCGCTCACTTTCGAAGTAGCAGCTTATTCGTAAAGCTCCGTTTGTTTTCACAATTAAATTAGAAATGTCCGCAAAAAACACCGAACTAGCTATTCGCGACTTAACCAAGGTTGTGAACTCGCTACAGAGTAAAGTGTCTTCGCTTGAAATGCTTATTATCGAGCAAAATAAGCTAATAAAAAAACTAATTAGTGATGAATCAGTGACAACAAAACCAATTACCAACACCGTTGACGGTATTTCAACATTGGGAAAGAATGTGCGACCAATACGTGAGGCCCGTATTCGGGCAGTGTCGGCTATCTCCGCAGGAGCACGAAAGGTAACGTCGAAACATGCCACCTCCACCAACGCAGCGACAACGACGTCACCGACGCTGACCCCTACTTCGTGCGCGCTGACGTGTCCACAACTCACGGAAACCGACACTGCGACTAGCGAGTTACCCGAGAGTGGCGATACTACAGCGAGTGGGGCCGATTGGGTCGAGGTGAAGAATCGTCGTACTCGGCGCACGCTCGAAAATGTGACTCGTGGTACGGCCGTATCCACTTCCACTATTCTTTTGGCTGCGGAACGCAAAACATACTTGCATTTGTATTATGTTAAGATGGGGACAACAGCTGATCAAGTAATGCAACATCTCCAAACAATTTGCCCGGAAGATTATTGTACAGCTGAGGCGTTGAAATCTCGTGGAGAATACGCATCTTTTAAATTATCCGTGCCTACAAAAAATCTGGCTAAGTATTTAATGCCCGAGAATTGGGCTGAAGATGTTTGTGTTAAGACCTGGCGTAATGGATTTCGTCGAGAAGCCGCGCAAAACACCCAGGCCTAAATGTTATACTTTATTTTATCAGAATGTCAGAGGGCTTCGATCGAAATTAGACACCTGTAAACTAGCAGTTTTAAATATATCGGCTGATATTTTTGCTCTTACCGAGACGTTTCTTACAAGTAGCGTATATGATTCGGAGTTTTTTCCTGGCGGGTACACTGTAATACGTCGCGATCGAGCAAACGATGTAGGTTGGGGAGGAGTATTGTTGGCTATCCGCGCACAGTACGAAGTTAAACAAATCTTTGACATTGATGGATATTCTCAAGATATAGAATTAGTTGCGGCCATAATTTCTCTAAAATATAAGAGAATTTTGGTATGCGTTGTGTATATTCCGCCTAGTGCGAGTGACGATAAGTATTTACGAACATTTTTAGTAATAGAAAATTTAATATCAAAATATCCAAATACAAATGTGATAATACTTGGCGATTTTAACCTAAACTCTTGTAGTCAAAATGTAAATATACAATTTTGTTACTTAATTTCATTTTGTAAATTAACACAATATAATGTTACGCAAAATGCATACGGTAATGTACTGGATCTGGTGTTGAGCAATCTTTGTAGTAAGTACGTTCAAATGGCGGAGGACGTTGAATCGCTAGTTGCACCAGACGCGCACCACCCACCGCTCGGTGTTCGGCTCAGCGTGCCGCGGCCGACTGCGCGTGCGTATCAGTCTCGACTTTTGACTCAGCCGCAAGATAATTTTTTGCCACCACAGTGGACTTTTAAAAAAGCAGATCTTCATTCGCTTTATTCGTCGTTCGCCGCCTTAACTTGGGGCGATGTACTTAGTTCCGACAATGTTGATGTAGCTCTGAATGAATTTTACAATAATATTCAAGTATGCTGCACTAATACTAATGTACCTCTTAAAAAATATCTAAATTCGAATCATAAGCTTAAATATGAATATCCTTGTTGGTATACGTCGGAAATTATTTATAACATAAAGCAAAAATATTTTCACTTAAAAAAATATAAGGCCTTTAAGGCCGAGTTCAATCAGCAAATGTTTAAATATTACAGGCAGCGTATCAAAGAACTCACTAACTTAGCCTATACTAACTTTATCAAGCGAGCAGAGGCGGATATAAGAAAGGATCCAAAAAACTTTTGGTCATTTGTTAGGGATCAGCGCTCTTCTAGAAGCTCCTGCACCCAATTCGAGTATGAGGGTGAAATTGTAACCGATTTCAATGCCGCAAATGCTTTTGCAAGGTATTTTAGGTCTATATTTTTACCTGATCAACCTAGCCTGTCTACCGTAGTGGCAGAAGCTGAAACTTCTAGTACGCTGTGCTCCTCCCGGATTTGCCTAGATCATATAAGTTCGGCCGATTTATGGCTGGCCGTCAAGCGACTGAAGGCTCACTCATCTTGCGGACCCGACAGCATACCGCCTTTTTTAGTAAAAGATTGTATGGCTGTATTTAAAGAGCCTCTTTTACATATTTTTAATTTAAGCTTAAAAACGGGGACCTTTCCAGCCTTATGGAAATTGTCTCGCGTCACGCCTATACCCAAGGATGGCTCCAAATCGAAAATTGTAAACTATAGACCTATCGCCGTGCTGTCGGCATTCGGCAAGTTATTTGAATCTATTTTGAATCAGCATATTACCAGACAGGTCAAACCACTATTGAGCGATTGTCAACATGGTTTCAGGGCTGGTAAGTCTACAACTACAAATTTAATCAACCTCGTTGATTATGCTGTGACTGAAATGGATCGCAATAGGCAGGTGGACGTGGCGTATTTTGACTTTAAAAAGGCTTTTGACCGCGTTCACAACGATGTGCTTTTGAAAAAGTTTTCTGGGATAGGGTTTACACCTAACCTTTTAAAACTATTTTCCAATTACTTTGCCAACCGTAGACAATACGTGCAACTATCCCATTACCGATCAGATCCGTATGACACTTGTTCTGGTGTAAGTCAAGGCAGCACGTTGGGACCGACACAGTTCCTCATAATGGTCAATGACTTGCCGAACGTCGTCACAGCGGCTCAGTGTCTTTTGTTTGCGGATGATTTGAAGTTATTCTTGGGTATCGGGTCTGTTGCAGACTGTGACGCGCTTCAGCGGGATATCAATAGTGTTGTTGAGTGGGGCACGCGAAATCGCTTGGAATTCAACTTATCTAAGTGTAAAATAATAACGTTTACGCGATCTCGTTTCCCCAGCGCATATACATACAGGATTGCTGATGTTCCGCTTGAGCGTGTTACCGAAATCCGTGACTTGGGTGTAATTTTCGACAGTAGTCTGACGCTGAACACCCATATATCAGAAATCTGTGCCAAAGCTTTTAAATCACTGGGATTCGTCATGAGACAATCGGCTCGATTTCAGGACAAGGGTGCAATTATTGTCCTGTACTTTGCCTTCGTGCGTAGTATTTTAGAGTATAACTCTATTATTTGGGCTCCGCATGAGGAGAAGTATAGGACAATGGTCGAACGTGTACAACGGAAATTCGCACGTTATCTTTATAAAAACCTCTTTGGCTACTATCCGTTTTTGTATCCGTCTCTGTTTGTATCTGGTATGGTGGGCTTAAACACGTTGGAGTTAAGACGGAAGTGTGCTTTAATGGTTCATTATTATCTTACTTTAAACAGCAAGATCGACAACCCTACAACCCTCGCTCGTTGTTTCCTGTCCGCGCCTAACCAGTACACGCGGCTGCGCGCGCGCCTTCTACTCGCGATGCCATCGGTACGCACATGTACTTCCCAGTATGCTCCCACGAGTCATGCTGTTTCATTGCTAAACGCTCTGATTGCTCAGCAGCCAGAGGTTGATATTTTCAGCAACAGCATTAACCAATTTATTAGTTACTGTCTTAAATTCCTTAATGACTAAATATAAGAAATATGTATTTACGAGTAGCACTATTGCTTGGCTTACTGTGCGCGTTGGGCAACTGTAAGTGCAGTAAGCGGTTGTTAATTAAATAAATAAATAAATAAATAAATAAATAAATAAATAAATAAATAAATAAATAAAATCATTAGATTTTAAATTTTAAAATTAATCACTTTATGTGAGGATCACATTTTACACAGATGCCGTGTACCAAGTTCATTGAGGTTCTTACAAAGAAATTAGAACCCTTAGTCCAGCTTGTCACCTGTCGCCTGTCACCTGCGGCACATGACACCGCCTGGCAAAAACCTTATTGTTATGATCAAATTCATGTTTAATTCAAGAATTTCGAGCTTCAGAGATCAAGAGGACGAGGCAAATTAAATTTATTTGTAGATAAGACTGATGTGGGTGTGTGTATATTTTAAGAAGTTGGTAGGTGATTCAGGCACATAATATTTTTACATTCTGTTGGTTAATGGATTAAGCAGAACACCAAGTAATACTGTTAGAATACTGTTTATACAATATGTACCTATCTTAAACTCCGACCTATAACGATCATGTAGGTATATATTCGGATAGTATATAAAATGACAAGAATCACAAATTCTGAATATATCCAAAGTTTTACTATTTAAAATAAGTAGCAATCAATTCAATCAGCTTGTTTGAACATCTTTGCCATCGTAGTGGTCGAGGTAATTTACAAATTCAAATTCAGTAATTCGCTCCATTTAGAGTTAAAAAAATTCATTAACTCATTGCGTGTCGTAAAACGAGACACAATTAAAAATCTATTATGTCTACACGGTTGCCGAGAATTAACACATAACACATTATACCTATACATTACAGTGTAGTCTTAATTTCAGGTAAAGATTTTATCAATATGATCACATATTGGTAATGAATACCACCATCACAAATTTGACGGGGTTTTCTGTGCATGCATACGACGATCTCACGCATAGTTCAAACACTACAACGAGAGAAACTCACGGTATGAAAAGGAATACCGTATTTCCTCTTCAGACTGCCTAATGTGCCCCTCGAGTCACTTATAGTCTATAGAATATAATATACAATATTTTCGAACATTATAGTATCGATAAGTATTTTTTTTAATGTCAATATTTTTTCTACACTACGTATATAAATAGTCTCATAAGAACTTGACAAATTGGTTACTGTATCTTCCTATGCATCGTCCGACGTCAACGGTAGCGCCATGGGCGACCACTTTGGCACAAAAGCCGATTTTCCACGGACCTTATGTAAAGAGAGCTATATCGAAGCGTATGTTGTGGTGACTAAGTCTTAACAGCGTAAAGAATCCTCTAAGTATTGACCAAAGATTACCTTTTTAATTTAACTCGTTGGAAGAAAAAAGCATGTAATATGTAAAATTAACGATTCTATTACATAGTTATTTTACCATTTCATTTAAATAAGGCATGGCCAGATTCCAATAATATTCATTGTAAACCAAGCAAGAAGTCGGAACCTACCTAATAAATAGAAATAAGTTCTGGAACATACTTATACATAGATAGATAAACATATATAAAATATCACCTATTACCAAAACAGACACAAGAAGGTTTACAAAAAAAGGAAATACCTACCCCAGGTGCAATAAAGATTGTTTGGTATGGTAAAAGGGATGGACTCAGCAATGTCGGCAGTGCGATGAGATTAAAGCATGCATTGGTCTACGCTGGTTTTCAGTCCGTTCCCTTTAGTACTAATCAACCAATGAACAAGTAATAGGACAGGTCCTACAAAAAATAAACAAAGGAAATTTGAAAAATGTCTATAAATCTAATCTTATAAGCAGCCGACCGCTCGCCGTACACAAGCAAGCATGCATATTTAAATCAAAAGAAAGGTTTAGCTATATACAAAAACAGAAACATTACATCACATGTCTTTTAAACCCATCACATTTGTAAACCTGTAACAAATTCCAACATTTTGTCTTAGGACAAAGGCACTAGATAACAAACAATTAGGACGTTTTCGTGCGCGCGCCCCTAATCTGGGCGTTCATTTGTACGGCATTATTCTACGCTGTAATATAACCCTCGAATTTGGGAAGATCAGGGGTTTCGGGAGCTTTGTTTTTGAGGAATAAAGACCAGCTAATTATCAAGTATGTATATGTATTAGCGGGTGCAGAGGTCGTAGTAGAACATCAAATATATCAAAGCTGCGAAATATTTGAAATTCATTAAATTCTGATGGTATAACCTAACAATTGAAGTACAGACAAATAAATGAAATGGTTTTCTACTCAGTTCGAAAGCCAATACAAATAGAAACTTGTTTAGCAATTTAAGGAAGCAGTAAAAGGAAAATACACGTTGAACGGACAACTAAGAATTCAGAAAGTTTATTTAAGCACTGAGAATAGAAATAAAGATAAGTCTTAGAGATAATTGTAAATTCTAGCTTACTTCAGTTATCCTAACTACAATAGAATACTAGCACGTACCTAGTATGCTATAAATGCACCTAATGATAATATGCATGCAAATTTTCTACTGTACTAAAACAGATAATTTGTCAAAGAAAATATAACTAGATCTCCTCACACCTAATTCATTTTTCGATCTCACAGACGGAATAAATTGGCTGAATAGGTCAATATTTATTAAAGGTACGGTCCAAATGATTGCATCCTATTAGAAAATTCAATCGCTCATTTAACGGCCAATTGCCATACTCCTGCTTATTGTTCCATTATTAATATTTTCTTTTCACAGCAAATTGCGTTTCTTCAACGAAATGTTTTGGAAAAGGTTCTTGATTAGCCTCATGATTTTCTTTGTACGTCCTTTGTGAGAAACTTTTTTCTTCAGTTCATTTGGATTTAAAAATGGTTCCAGTTGTAGTCCTTTTTGTGTTGTGATTTTTTTTATATACTACCGCCTTTGTGAACGGTTTCTTGTTTGGTTTAAATGTTTGTCAACATTTGCAATATAACTTACAATGAAATTATAGATCAGTGATTTACTTAATAATTTCGTCATTTTGAAACTTTTAAGCTTGACATCGTAACGTCCTACGTCTTTTCAATCAAAATCCAATCACTTTAATCAAAAGAATTTCGCCAAATTGTCGGCTAAACGCTAATCAAACTGAATGAATTCATTACTATTGTCCCGTGGTCCCAGTAAAACGCGTGCGTTTAATGGTTGGTACCAAAATGATAATCGTTTTGTATAACATGAAAACTTTTACCCTCCGATGCACATGTTCTTATGTTAAACGCAAATTGCTCGCCCACCTGTCACGGGTTAATTGGATTCTTTATGCGAACATATTTGTCCCTTCAGATCCTGAAAGACCAATTAAACTTGAGCTCTCCGGTATAATAAATATAAGGTCTCTAAAAGAACCTGGATGGTGTTCAGAGATCATGATATACTGGAAGTGACCCTTTCGCTTGCCTTGATTAACGTTTCCTTGCTTTTGTGTGTAACTTATCCGTTAAAATGAACGATTACTATTCGTTCTGTGCCGAAAAATACAGTCACACGTAAAGGACATGGATGGTTTTGGGCCAGATCTGTAACTGAAATGAAAATTTAACCAAAATAAGTGTTTTATTTTTCATTTTCTTTCCCTATCAATATTTAGAATATACAATTAAAATAAAAAATCCAAAGAACATAAGAAGACAACTTGAATAAACCATTACAATGATACGCTAACATTGCTAGTTCTATGAGAATCCATACAAGCAAACCATGATCAATTGTGTCGTACTGGTGTCGTGGAAATGTCGATGTGCTTTTTAAATGTTCCAGTAAAGCAATAGTTATCACTACGTTTACTATTTAAGTGCTAAAATAAACGATAGTGGCTATTGGATTATAATGCCGTACTAAACCTCACTATCACAAAATCGAGGATTCTTTCATAAAAACAATTGAGAATCAATAAAAACAACGTTATTAAGATTTCGGCCGAACAAAATCCACTGCTGGACACAGGCCTCCCCCAAAGATCACTACAACGACCGATATGGGTGTGTTGTGTGCTTATTGGGGGGTTTTACCATAATCGCCACGCTTGGCAGGCGGGTTGGCGATCGCAGTTGAGTTGTTGATGTACTCGAAGAACGCCGCTGCCCATCCTCCGGCTAATCCCATAGTCGTCTTTTACGACATCCAAGGGATGAGAGATGGGTTGGTGCTATTCGTAGCCGGCACCACACAGCAATGTTATTAATTACTCGTGAAATACATTTCTTGTGGCCCATAATGAGTGACCATGTCTCTGTTCCATATGTCATCACTGGTAATACACCGACGCCAGTGAAGGTCACTAGGAATCGTTGGATGAGGGCGGGATATAACGCGCACGACGTGGAAATTTTTGGGCTCCTCAAAGATTTCCACAACGAGCGGTCATATGCAACAAAGGCCTTCGCCTTTGTTGAGCAGTGGACGTCCTTTGGCTGATATTATGATTACGATGCTGGTGATGAAATACCTTATCATACCATACCAATTTCAAATGTGTAACGACCAATGCAAATCGGGGCCTAGCATTGTATGTGTGTTTGCCAGTCTCCTTTAAGTGAAACAATATAATAAGGCATATAATTTTGAGAAGTTTATTCTTTTATCAAACTAAAATTACATTCTATTATGGTTTTTTTATACTTGGTATTTTTTTTTTAAATCATGTATACTGGAATCTCTAATTATGAGAAAAAATAAGCTGATGACAATAGATAATGACAGGAATTGTCATTCTTATGCTGGTTTAAATGCACCCACACCCATACATCAACCCTTTACTGCTGCACACGAGCCTCCCAATGATCAATACCATGAGCGGTCAAAGAGGATATTTTCATAATCACAACGTTTGGCTGTTAGATTGGTAATTTCAGTATGTTGTTATTAGCACAAGGGTAGAAGCTGCTGCTCATCCTCTTGATATCAACACTTAGTCGCCTTCTACGGTACTTATGGGGGAAGGGCATCAATTTTTCGCCGGAAACCAGACGAATTTTAAAATGACATGGAGAAACTGGTACAGTTTATATGCTTACGTTTCTCCTACCAAGAATAATAATAGTTCATAACCGAGCCATGATACACCAACTTCATAGGCAACTTACCACCTATAAAGTAGAATAAAATAAGTAATAACGAAAGCTTCTTTATATTCTCTGAAAGACAAATTTCTTATTCAAGATATCTGAATTCCCGCCACGAATTTGCCAATGACGTTTCCTCAATACTTCGACCGAGTGTTTTCTTCTCCCATTTATTATTTTCGTTTGTCTTTAGCCACCATTCTTGGCTCAAAGTCGGCACAGGTTCGGAAAGTAATTTCCATTGGCCTACAAAGCAATAACGTTGTTTTTGAAAACTCAATGCTAGCGATTCACGGTGTTTTCCCTTTTTTGCCTGCTGATGTAAAATTCTGGTCGTTTTGCGTGTTTACTTAGAAAAAGAGAGTATCGAATTGGTGCATTTTTTCGGATTGGTATGGTGGCGAGGTATGGAAGGATGTTTGTGAACAATATCTGAATATTTAAGTATGCAAAGTCTTATACTTTCATTTGACTTCAAAATATTGATTGCTACTAGCAACCTTGGTAGCACAACTGGTCACTTTCCAGTGGCACGTTACAAGGTAATTGGAAGATAGCGATGGATAACTTGTTTGTAGCGGAATATGTGAGGATCGATTAAGACGGAGTAGATGGTATGGTATTCGTAGATACGATGTTGTATGATACTATGAAAATGTAAATCGTCTGGCGAGCCTTCCTCTGTTCCATTGACCGGTTCTGCTTTACTCATATGTAGTTAGCTGTTTTTATTTCGACTTCTCTGATAGTAAGGTATTATTATCAGAAACCAGGCCTTCGTAGTGTATTGTTATAGAAAGATGCTATCATGTTTTATATCATCCTTTTATCCCCATTTACAATACTCATCGGAGCTACGTTGCCACTCATTCTTAAATAAAGACATATGTCAGCCGGTAAACGGTTTGTATCATTGTTGTAAATAGGCCTAGACTGATAAATTCACAGAACACGGAGAGTTTTAGCTGGTTGTTTTGTGTTCTGTGACAATGCAGGTTCATCACGAACGGAACGTGATATTCCCAGATGATCGTACATACGTACAATGGGGAGACTGAGGATGGCTTATATTTTACCTGAAACCGCACGTCCGTTAAATGAGTAAAACTACTAAATCGTGATTTTAAAATCCTATGCAATTTTACATCTCAGTGTACATATCAAGAGAAAAATTAAAAAGAAAACATAATACGCATCACAAGCAGAATACATAAATACATACAAAAACAGTACACACAAACACACCATACGCGTCCTCACGTAGATTACTAATGGACAGGGATCCCTGTGACTTTATTTTTAATCAAATCCATTCCACGCCTGTCCATATATATTATGCGAGTACGCTCTGGGATAGAATTAAGTCTGGTAAAATTTAGGACGACTTTTTTATCAATTTTACAAATGAACCATTTTTATGAAAACGTTTGTATTAATTGTTTTTGGTATTTACAATTGGATTGCGGTCAAATCCTATCAGCAATTATTTGAATGCTTTTATGTTTTATTTATGAATCGTATATATCATAGTTTTAGCCGGAGGATGGGCAGCAGCATCCTTCGAGTTCATTTATAATCTAATAACCGTCGTCAATCCACCTGCCATGCGTGTAGATTATGGCAAAACCCCCCAAAGAGCACGCAACACACCCAGACCAGTCGTTATGGTGATCTTTGGGGGAGGTTTGTACCCAGCAGTGGACTTTATTTGGCTGAAACGAACGATACGAACCAATTTACTACGTCACATATAGTTTTATTAAGTACATCGTCGTAGTTAGCATTTGGGTATGATTTATTATGTATATTTTTATAATCACTTTCATTTATCCTAACACAATTGGCATTCTTAAAAAATATATAATGAGAGCGACCGTAATTACTATTTATTTACTGTCAAAGTAAGTAAAAAAGCGCTTTAAAATGTTCGGAGTTTTGTTTACTTACCACTTACTTACTCTTGTCCGAAATAGCAGTTCTTCTAAAGCAGGCTTTAAACAAACATAACAACGAGACAACGTATCGTTTATTTTTTCCTCAACTTGGGTGGCATAAAAACGGGCATAGCGCGCAACTATTCGCATAGCGGAATAATAAATAACATTTTGAAGAGCGTAATTTATGCGAAGCTCCAAAAGTAGCGGCGCCTAGCGTGACCTACTTTTGTTAAACAAATATTGTGAGACAATGTTTGTACAACGATGAAGATACTTCTGCATAGTCGGCAACTTAATCCAGTCGTTCAAAATTATGAAAAGAAAAATGTTCGTTGTATTTCAAAGGGTCGTTTCGAACTGAATTTGGTTATCGTGAATCTTTTTACTGTAATGCAGTTCACGCATCATTTATCCGCATCCCATCATATGAGAAACGTAATTTATTGCATAGTTAAAAATTTGCATTTCAAAGCTATTAATGTGTCGAAGCATGAAGAAACAGTGAGGTAATTTGTTATTAAGGGACCCTCATCTACAACGCAACGTGCGAATAAAGAATTGAGTTGAATTAGTTGAATCAAAAAGTGAAGTTCGATTTTTTAAGTAAACACGCTTTTATTTTTACGAATGATGAATTAATTGTTCCCGATTAATAGCTTTTCCATGTAAGATAGTTTTGGAAAGCCTACTGTATTCTTATTGAATAAATACAAGCTGTCCATTTTTGACAGCATTAAAAAGTAGTCTGTTATAGAAACCAAATACATCACAAGAACCATGTCGGTCTCTGCATTTCAGTCATTAAATTATATTACACTGAGCAGAAGAACCTCCTTTCGAAATTTTAAAGTAACATCACTAAAACGAGATGGGGATAATCCTAATAGCGTCTCACATTTTCATATATCCATTCCGTGTATCATTTCCTTTAGGAACTAATTTACGTACATCCTTTTGATGGCAACATCTACCACTCGTAGCGTTTCAAATGGGAATGCAAATTTGTTTAGCCGAATGCATTACTTGAGCAATTTCGTTTTCCACCGTTGGCTGTGAATTACTGGATGATATTTTTTATGTGTGGAAAAAGGTGTGCTGTGCCAAAATTAAACTGTTTACAAGGGTGCAGGGTTAGATCGGAGAGAGCAGCCGTTGGATTTTTCTGGAACGTGATTTTTAGGTCTACTCAAGTAATTGGAAAGGTACGAAATTACAAATACGAATTGGAATAATACTACCGACATATCATGATATACGAGAAACATAAGAAAAATACGTTAAGGACGATGACCGCTGACTCTATGTATTGAAGAGAACAAAATAAAGTAGTAAAAATATAACAGATGGATCATTTATGGGAACTTTACTACAAATTCGATACCCTCTTAATAATAACAACTCTTTAGACACTTAACCTATGAAAAGCGATCGTAATGGTACACATCACAATCGCACTATGGCGTTTGGCCACACAGTTTTATAACATCCTTTAATAAATTTCGAATGGCACTTTTTATAAAACGAAATTCAGTAAATTGATGCAGGTTGGGCGTGAATAATTGATTTGTTCGTGTTATATCAAATAATCCAGAGAGTGTACAATTGAATTATAAATGGCCTCCCGAGTACGTTCGCCTGTTCACCCTGTTTGCGTAATGTGTTTTGTTTATTGCGTCCAATTTTGTAAAATACAGGTATTTTAATTCAGCTATAACGAAGAAATATGCCACTTATGATTTGTTAAATCAAAATTGTCAAGTTTATTCGTCAGGATCGGGAAGATCACCTTCTACATATTCACAAATCGATAACAAACATTTAATCTGTTACTGAAAATTGTGTAATATTAATGAATATTACGAAGAAAATATATACGTATACCTATTCAAATTATTATTAATCGTCTAATATCTAAATTTTGTGTGCTGTCCGCATTAAGAATTTAACACCAATCCATCTCCTCCCGTTGATGTCGTTAAACGCCACTAAGGGACTCTTAACCAGAGGGGTGGCAGCAGCATCCCTTCTGTGATAGAGCAGCGTTTCTGCACTCACCAGGCCGCCTACGAAGCTTGGCGAGTACGGGCAACTTCCATCCAAAATGACGACACAATTAATGTGGAAATATATGGGAGAGGTCTTTGTTTATCAGTGGAATTCTTTTGGCTGATTTAATGATGACGATGAAAAGCTAAATATAAAAAATCTAATATAATTTGAATCATATTTGCTTAATCAATCAATCGTCATCATCATCAGCCGAAAAACGTCCACTGTACAACATAGGCCTCACCCTAACATCTCCACAACGAAGTCTGGGTTTGTGCGCTCATTCAGGGATTTCGCTATAATCACCACACTTGGCAGACTGGTTGGCAATCGCCGTGAATTATCGTAGTAGAATTGTAAAAGTACTCGAAGGACGCTGCTGTACTTTATCCAGCTAATCCCATAGTAGCCATATAGGACACGGGATGAAATGGTGTGGAGTTATTCTTAGTCTGCACCATACGATACATACACACATAATCTATTAGGTAAACAGAATTTAAGAGAGTGAGTGGGGAGATTTCGACTAATAACATACATTGAAACAAAGAGTTCAAAACAAACAGAGCAACGGCAAAGAATTTGCGTATTCAAGAATTCAAAAAGCATTTATACGTTCCCAAAATCTTTTATACTAATATAAAACCAATAAGACAATGCGATATATTGAAGAAAATCAGATAAAATAAACGTAAATGTCGTCTAAATATGCAAATGATCACCAGAGAAACGCTGAGTGAGACGCTATTTTTCAATCCGACGTACGCGACTTGGCGTGCTTAATCGTTCCAGCCTCAGGATTAACTTTTGTTAATACATTTTGTTGAATTTTGAGGTTTTATGATTGTTTATGAATTTGTTATTTAAACGTTTAGCAAGTTTACTTTTTGTTTCGGTTAGTTGCATTGAAACGTGAATGTTTCATTTTATAAAAATAAATACAGGGCGTATAACAGAGTAACAAATAAAAATTCCCTCCGCAACGTTTTTCCCTAACCTAGACTAAGTTAGTTATACTACATATAAGGATATATTACTCACTAGCTAGCCTAAGTTATTCCTTTTAACATCGGCTATGTGTCAGTGAAAGTCCCGTAGGAATCGGTCCAGTCATTTCAGAGATTAGCGGGAACAAACAGACCGAAAGACAAATAAAATAAAAACAGTTATTTTGTTATACCGGTATGGTACCGTATAAACTTTCATATGCATTTAGTAAAAAGCTATTATTTTTACATTACAAACAGATACTTCCATTCCAGCCTAAAATCATCCAATGCTGGACAAAAGCCTCCCCCAAAGATTGCCATAACGACCAGTATGGGTTTGTGTTGTGTGCTCATTGGGGGGTTTTTGCCATAATCGCCACGCTTGGCAGACGGGTTGGCGATCGCAGTTGAGTTGTTAATGTACTCGAAGGACGCTGCTGCCCATCTTCCGGTTAACCCTTTAGTCGACTTTTACGGCACCATGAAATGGGGTGGTGGCATTCTGAGCCGGCACCACCACACTTCAAGTTTATTTATTTGTATAGATTACTTATACTCGGCTGATATAATGATGATGATGACTCATAGGCAACCAGAAGCTATTTTGCACTTGACAAGTTCCTTGATAGATAATTCTAAAATTAGAGCAAGCAAGTGTGAAGGTTAAACAGAGGGCAATATACCAATTAAACTAAATTCGTGTCAATATAGTTTGACAATCTGCTCGTACTACAAAAAAATAACTCAGTATGAAGAAGAAAGCCCAATTTGAATACAAAACTCCTTCAGACGATTTCACTTTGATCAGTTATCAGAACCAAACATTTTGGCGTAAGAATATCTCTTTTACTTATATTTACCAACAGTAGAGCAATCAATCGTCAGTGTAGCAGACGTCTGCACAACGCAGAAGAAATGTCAATAAACGACAAGAAAATTTATCTCTTCCTTACGGAAATTGAAATTTCGACCTCCGGCCGTCAAGTGGGGGCTGTCACCGCAAATATACTTGCTGAATGTGAAGCTTAAGCCTTTTATTACTGGCCACTAAATAGCTTCTTTGAAGTGTACATTGTTATTGAAGATATATTTGAATGAAGATTTTTTTATTAAGTGATCATCAATTTAATTAAATTCTTGTAAGACCATAAGCCGCTGAACATGGGAATCTCTATGACAATGTACGTTCATAGGGGATATCGTCACTATCATTACGCTTGGCATGTGGGTTGGAACTTGCAGTATGTATTATGGACGTTGCTGTTTATGCTCTTTGTATAATCCTTTAGGTGCCTTTTACGACAAAACCGGTCGTACGGTTTCGCATAATCTTTTCAAATGTCATAAAAGAAAATAAAGTTATGGACCTAAATAATACACAAATCATTAATTTTAATATCTTTTACGCCGTAGGGTTTTTAAGGATAGGCAAAAGACGTTTATGAACCTAACTATAACAAATACCGATTTACCCTTTTTTTTTTTATTGATCCGGTGGAAATACCTCATGTACTTCCTTCGCCCCGGGAAAGGGCGAAGGGGCATGCCGGACTCCTACCGGCTAAAACCACCGGAGTGATCATCGTCGGCACCGAAGGGAGGCTCCAGGAACTCGAAAGATCTCCATCTAGAGCCTTTAGGCACATCTCGGAGGGGATGACTGTAAAGTGGTCATCCCCTCTAGTGGAGGGAAGGCGACTGTAAAGAGGCCACCCCCCCAGGCATCTCTCGAGGGGATTGTAAAAGATTCCCCCGAGGCCTCACGATGCGCTGTGCTGCGCACACAGCGGTACGTGACCACATGCACCCGCTGACTTCCCGGGGGTCGCTCGGTATGCCATATAAAGACGACAGGGGGCTCAGGCGTGTTGGACACGGGCACCGCGGCGGCTGTTACCCCGGGTCCGTGTCCTCCTCCTCCGAGCGGGATCGGCCCTCTCCCGATCTCGCTCTGCGACCTCCTTCTGGAGCATTACGCTCTCACAGAAGGAGACCACAGCACTCCAATTTTCATGCTCTGCCAGCATAGCCGATTTACCTAGCGGGATTTCATATTCTAGTATGACAGAGAAACCTTTTTTTATTTTCGTTCTAAGAATTACTAAAAATGTAAAAAGAATTCCGACATGAATTCTGGTCATGTACTTGCTTTGTCAGATCTTGCCTAACGTCAACCTTAATTCAGTTTACGTCTATATGTATAGTAGGACAAGAAAAGGTTATTTTTGTATAGTTGATGTATTTTCACATTTATTTATGTTGTTTTTATAAGTTATACCTTTTTTTTTATCGATGTCCAATGGAAATTCTACATTAAACTTCCTTCGCCCCGGGGAAGGGCGAAGGGGTATGCCGGACTCCTACCGGCTAAAACCACTAGAGCAGTCATCTTCGGCACCGAAGCGGGGCTCCAGGTCCTCGTAAGATCACACTAGAGCCGGCCATTGGTGCCACGCCTTTAGGCACATCTCGGAGGGGATGACTGTAAAGTGGTCACCCCCTCTAGCGGAGAGCAGGCGACTCTAAAAAGGTCGCCCCTCAGGCACTTCTCGGGGAGGACTGTAAAGGATCCCCCCAAGCTTCGCTGTGCGCTGTGCTGCGCACACGGCAACACGTGACCACGTGCGTGCCACCGTCTTCCCGGGGGTCACTCGGTGTAAGCACGCAGACTCCCCAATCTGCGCACCCGCATTGTAAGTTATGCCTAGGATAAGTTTACTAATAATTACTATTACTGTTGTATGTGTAAGTTTATAAATTGAATAAGAGGTATGAATTCGTTATTGAAATAGAAAAAAAAAATCGTTTGTTAAACAATTCATAAATATTGTTATTTATAATGTAAATGTCTATGCCCCAACCATATAGCGACGGCAGGGGTTCAGGCATATCGGACATGGGTGCCGTGCCAGTTGTTACCCCGGTGCCATCCTGTTCTTCTCCGTGCGGGATCAGCCCTCTCCCGATTCCACTCTGGGTTCTCTTTCTGGAGTATTACGTACGCTCTCACAGAAAGAGATCACTGGTTGTTGTTTCTGGCAAGTTTTTGGGCTCTGCTAACATAGCCTGAGATCGAGCAAACTCGATCGACTCAATCATAATATATTTTATGTTGCTGTTGTTGTTTTAAAGATTGCGTATTTGTTTACTTACAAATTTCAATTAAAGATTAGTTGAATTATATTGTTTGTTTTGTTCCTGCAATGGCATCACAGTTTATCTATCTATAGTTTATGTATCCCGGCTAGAGGTAAGTGGAAGAACACCGTGGGGTTTTAGCCAGTAAGAGTCCGGTATGCTCCTTCGCCCTTCCCGAGGTGAGGATAACTCCGCGACAAAAAAAAAATACGTGGCCTCTACCAAGAAATATATTCATAATTACAGTAACACCACAATTTATTTGCTCATTCACTTGAATTCGACCGCGGCATTATCATAACTAAGGCCAAGGCACAAAAATCCCTTTCGATTTCGGGTCCGATTTACAGAAGAAAGCGTGACCCAAGTCCCTTAAGCCATAAACCTTATTTTACATCTATCGCGACTTTCCACAAAAAAACTTTGACTGTGCTTAAATTTATTTTTAGGTTAAGTGTTTGTGTGGGAGGTCATTGAATTTGATGGACCTAGCGATAAAAATCTTAGTCAGTTTATATTCATTACTGATCCTTTTTTCATATAACGTACGTAATAATATTATATCCTTTTTACTACTCTCAATTTTTTTTGCGTGGGTTTACCTCCGACTTAATTTATAGATGACTTGGTGAAGGTCGCTGGGAATCGCTGGATGCGGGTGGCATGTAACCAGTCGCCGTGGAAATCGATGGCGGAGGCCTTTGTTCAACAGTGGACATCCTTCGGCGGATATGA
Source organism: Diloba caeruleocephala (assembly GCA_947459985.1). Lineage (NCBI taxonomy): Eukaryota > Metazoa > Arthropoda > Insecta > Lepidoptera > Noctuidae > Diloba > Diloba caeruleocephala. Next base: position 6,287,954 of record OX381617.1, on the reverse strand, counting down.
TCATGATGGTGATGATTTTTTTAGAGTCTTATTTGAAAGTATCACTTGCCGTGTGGTGCCGGCTCAGAATGCCACCACCCCATCTCCTCCCATGGGTGTCGTAAAAGTCGACTAAGGGATTAGCCGGAGGATGGGCAGCAGCATCCTTCGAGTACATTAACAACTCAACTGCGATCGCCAACCCGTCTGCCAAGCGTGGCGATTATGGCAAAACCCCCCAAAGAGCCCACAACACATCGCTATCGGTCGTTATGGACATTTTTGGGGGAGGCCTGTGTCCAGCAGTGGACTTAATTCGGCCGAAATGATGACTTGCTTGTAAATAATCCATAATTATATACATATGTAGAACCATATACTATACATTTTACAACACAATATAAATAATTTTATTATCATTTATACTAGTAATAATAATTTTATTTTATAAATATTTATATTAATTTATTTTATTAATATTTATATTAATATTAATAATTTTATCTGAAAGAAGATGTAGTGACAAAAATTGAGAAAGGTATGCTGAGATGGTTTGGCCATGTTGAGAGAATGAATGAAGAACGATTGACGAAAAAAGTGTATAAGGCGAGTGTGAATGAAAGTGCTGGAAGGGGTAGACCTAGGCGGACGTTTCAAGACCAAATCAGGGATCTTGGAAAAAGGCCAGGTCAAGAGTACCCTAAACCGAACAGCATGTATGAAGGGAATAATGAAATTGGACGAAGCGAAACAAGTATGTAAGGATCGTAGCAAGTGGAAAGAAGTGGTCTCTGCCTACCCCTACGGGAGAGAGGCGTGATTATATGTATATAAATAATCCATAAGAATATAGGATTTCGTACATAAATATATGGATATACTCAATAAGAAGAAAGTACTATTGGTAAATACAATAAACATTTAAATAGACAAGTAACGATATATAATTGCCAATTGAAGCATTGGCCGTATGGTTCCCGGTAATTAATAGACTATCCCCTATCTTACATTAATTTTTACATTATCTTACATCAACAGTGAGGACATCAAGAGGACCTTCTTCATCTTCTTTTCGTGTGGTTAGTGGCCAATCTTGTGTCAAAGTTGTTTTAGCCGCTCAAACGCCTCCGACTTCACTTAACGACTGCTGTTTAATGACGGCAACCGGGACCGATGATTCCATGTGACCTCCGAAGCACGGAGAACACTCAGTTCAATTAAACTATGCGATCACCTATTCATAGACTAACCGCGCCGAGCGCTGCTTAACCACACCGATCGTTTAACAGTCAGTGAGTGCAACTGACTATGATGATGATGCTAAGGGGTAGCATCACTCGTGGTCTCATAACAACACATTGCGATCACCAATCCATTCGCCTTTTTTATTGGTCCCCAGTGGAGATTCTTCATGAACTTCCTCCTTCTTCATGAACGGTTAAGGACTCCTACGGGCTATAACTACTGGATCGGTCATCATCGGCTCCGAAGGTGGTTTCAGTTCTTCGTAAGATCACACTAGATCCCATGGATGCCACGCCTTCACATCTCAGAGGGAATGACTGTAATACGGTCCCCTCTAGCGGAGGGAAGACAACTGTATAATGGTCACCCCCCTACACACTTCTCAGGAAGGATAGTAAAGGATCGCGATCGTGAAGTTTGTTTCTGCAGCGCTGGACGCATGACGGGATGACCACACAGGCGCCCCGTAGAGGGCCACGGATCCAATCCATTCGCCTAGCGTGGTGATATTATGTAAATGTTGCTTCACGACCGATTGTTGAAGTATATAATTATCCAGTAGGCTCAAGTCAAACAGTGGACTACCAATGAAAAATATAAGCTAGTTTTATGCCATGGCTAAGAGATTCTCAGTATTTTATTTTTTCAATATTCAAAATTTCGGTTCTGAATGTCTTCGTCCAAGTATTCCGACAGAGCAATTATGAAGATAAGTGTGTGGTACGCTCAAGCCTTTTACTTGTACTAAAGATATGTGGCTTCGCTGACCTCCTCCAGTATCGAATGGAAGATTTATAGAGGTCGACATTCACTCCTGACACAAAAGACGGGGGCACGAAGTATATGCCCGCAGACAAAACACGCTATTGATTTGTATATACAACGTTCAAAAAGAATCTATTGTGATGTATACGAGTATTTACTATATCGTCAACGTTTTGATTTCCGTTGCCGTTATATTCCGTGGGTGTCGTAGAAGGCGACTATGGGAGTTTAGAACCTGGTCCGTACCATTAAACTCTTAAGATTACCCGCAATGCACATAAAAGTAGTGCGAGGAGTTAAATTCTGAACTGAGTCAGTTCTGGTGCACAAGTCAGTCCAGAGTCCGGTCAGTTTTTTGTTTTTATAATCATAATAAATAAAATCCCATTTGCGGATCCATTAACATATTAGTCTACACATGCATTGGTGCATATTTTAACATTTAATATCTTTATATGAGTACACCAGTCAGGACCAAAGCATTGGTCTAAGTTTTGTAGGTCATACCTTGGCTTACGTAACTAGTACAGATATTCTCGCCAGCCATTTTGGAAGAAGCCTTTGAAACTAGCAGGGAAATTAATTACAATATCCCAAAAGGTCACATAATGCGCAATTTCACACCTTTGTAGCTCAAAATGCAAGGAAAGATCCTAAGTCGCAGAAGAAATTCTTTGATTCTGATTGATGAATTTGAATTTTGATGAATCACATTTTAATAATATGAGTTAATGTCTACTTTCATTTTTTTAGGTTTGGAATCCGATATGTGAAATGCCCAATCAACTATAAAAATAAATAAAATTTAAGTGTCTGTTTGTAATGTCAAAATAACAGCTTTTTACTTACTGCATATGAAAGTATATACGGTCCCTATAACAAAAAAACAATTTTTAATTTTTTTGTCTGTCTGTCTGTCTGTTTGTTCCGGATAATCTCCGAAACGGCTGGACCGATTTTGACGGGACTTTCACTGGCAGATAGCTGATGTTATAAGGAATAACTTAGACTAATTTAATTTTAGAAAAATAATTGGGGTTCCGCGCAATAAAAATGTCAAGTGTCTATGTCGAAGTACTCTAAATTTCTATTAAATTAAACGCGGGTGAAACCGCGGGTCTCAGCTAGTCTTATAATATAGTTTTTCTTTATATACTAGTATTCGTGTGATGTTCGGATTAAGAATAAAGCACCACTTCATCTCCTCATGGGGATGTCGTAAAAGGCGACTAAGGGCCTCTAAACCAAAGAGATCCGCAGCAGCGTCTCTTCTGTGGAACAGTAGCTATACGGCACTCACCAAATCACCTGCCACGCGTGCTGGATATTGGCAAATCCCCCCCAAAATTAGGACACAATTGTTGATATTTATGGGGGAGGTATTTGTTCAGCAAAGGACTTACTCTGGCTGATAAGATGAGATGTAGGAGAGAGAGAGAGAAGAGATGTACACTAGTACCTCTCCTCTCATCTCATAATGGTGACAATTAGAGCTGCTATTAGGTAGGTTAGTACCTACACTGCATATATAATAGCAGCTCTAATTGTCACCATCTTTACAATATTCCAATACAAGACTGTTAGCCCAGCATCTGCTGTAACTTGACACGGCTGAATATCAGTTATTGGTACAATAAAACCGGCCAAAATACACTGCCAATAGTTGTTACAGTAGCACATAATTTAATATAGTGGTTAATTGAATATTCATTAAATTCTGTGAGGGTTTAACTTGATTCATTTTAATGGTAACAATGCGAAACGCAATCATAAAATGTATTTTATGCGGATCCGTAGTAATAACATCGATTGTTGATGATGTAAAGTATAATTTTGGATCCAGATTAATCCTAAAAAGATGTAAGTTACCTATCTGTATTTAAAGCCGTAACGATTTTGAAGGCATTTGTGATATAAACTAATGGACTCGAAAGTTTGATAACGATTATACTTAAATGCCAAAAAAAGCATTTGACACCGAAAACAGGTTATGTTTTGACAAAAGAATTCATGTTTATAACGATAATGCAATAATAACGATATTCCATATTCATTCTGTAAAGGCTTGGGAATCGATTTAAAAAAATCTATTATTACACTGGTTGTTAATTTTCCATTTAGTTAGAGGCCAACCCTGAGTCAGACTTGGACAAATGGTCTGGCCCAAAGGCCTCGAACTTGGCTTAACGTAAATTTTTTCAAGGATTTTATCTATTTCCATTTTAAACCCCTATGGAATAAAAAAATTACGCCAGAGATATTTCATTGTCTAAAGAGGTCATTTCAAACACTGAAACTGCCTCCCTCAAGTCTCTTATATTTGCACAAAAGTTTCCACTGCCACCCTCATCTAGGCTAGGTAATATTCATTGGCTGCCTAATGGAAATATGAATTATTCTAACGTAAGCACTAGAGTCATCTCCCGCAATGGAATAATTGAAGTAGAGTAACGTCGTATTGCGTTGAAAGTTGTGGTTGTCAGTCAAATGCTGCCATTAGATTAGAAATAAAGATAATGTTCCAGAAAAATCAATTGTATATAATTGAGTAAAATTGTGTATAATGGAGGTGGTTCTAAATGCAAAATATCTGATTTACATTTATTCGATCTGTACAGGGTTACGGCCTATTCTAATACGCACAGGATATCATCCTTATCATCATTTCAGCCGTAAAAACGTCCACTGCTGGACAGAAACCTCCTCAATAGATTGCCACAACGACCAGTATGGGTTTGTGTTGTGTGCTCATTGGGGGATGTTGCCATAATCGCCACGCTTGGCAGACGGGTTGGCGATCGTAGTTGAGTTATAAATATACTCGAAGGACGCTGCTGCCCATCCTCTGACTGATCCCATAGTCGCGTTTTACGACACTCACGGGTGAGATGGGGTGGTGGTATTCTTAGCCGGCACCACACGGCAGCATATCATCATCAACATATCACCCAAACGATGTCCACTAGTGAACATAGGCCTCCCCCTAATCGACCGGGTACATGCCATGTATCGTCATTTTGGGGGGAATTTGCCAGTACTCACCACGCTTGGCAAGCGTGAGCACAGATTGGCTACTATTCTACTGTTGATGCCTTTGGTTTAGACTCACTCAGTCGCCTTTACGATATCCACAGGAGGAGAGGGTGTGGTGCTTCTTCTTGATCTGGACACCACACGGATAATCTAATACGCACTACAAAATTAATCTAAAAATAAGCTCTCTCTATCACCCCCTCCATATTAAGCGGTACAGTGAACGTGACATCAGTACGCCAACAACAATTAATGGTGCACTTGACAGATAGTTACGGCTGGCTTTAACTGTCACAGCTTGACTTGGCATGGCGTGGCTCGACTCAGCTTGGCTTGGCTGGGTTTAACTTGGTTTGGCTTAATATAGCTTGGGCCTCGGGGGGTGCGAGCGTGCATATTGGAGAGTCTACGTGCTCACACCAAGCCACTCTCGGGAAGACAGCGATGTGCACGTGGTCACGTGCCACTGCGTATGCAGCACAGCGCACGGCGAGGCTTGTGGGGTTCCAAAACAATCCTCCCCGAGAAGTATCTGGGGTCGACCATTTTCAGTCGCCTTCGCTTTACAGTCATCCACTCCGTGATGTGCCTAAAATCGAGTGTGATCTTACGAGCCTGGAGCCCTCTTTAGTGCCGAAGATGACCGCCCCAGTGGTTTTAGCCGGTAGGAATCCGGCATACCCCTTCGCCCTTGGAAGGAAGTTCATGAAGAGTTTCCACTGGGCACCAATAAAAAAGGTTGCTGTTATATGTATATGTATTTATTATACAGCATGCACACCTCCCCATGTACTCGGCAGCAGTATATACGTTGCGGCAGAACTTCATAATATGCAGGCACACAACACACACATACAAACATACGCACACATTCAACTCTCAACCAGAGGTAGTGAACTATACAGTGAGACTACGAAGCATCGCACAAAGAGGAGGCCCCGAGAATAAGATACGCAGTGTAATGTATTCCATCTCATTCTTTTGCACGTTCAATCCTACAGATATATATGTTTGTCTCTTACTACGTAATGCCTCAACTTTCCGAGTGTTACACTTGATTTTACTCCTCATAAAATTTCCGCACCGGGCCTTATAACTTTAAATCGTTTCTTAAGATGTAAACTCCAAAAGTTAAAAAATAGTATATCTTGGTTGAAAGGTAGCAGTAAGGTAGGTCGCTATGTGACTCAAGAAATGACGTAGTGACAGGCATGGCTAGATTGGCGGGCGGGAAGGCTCGGTAGCGACATCTACGGTAACATTATTTTATCATACAATGGATTGGAAAATAAGAAATAAAATCAGATCGGCATCGTGTTCAGTGACTTTAGATGACGGTTTGGTTGGTGCAGAGGCTATGAAATTTGCTTCCTGGGCTACTAGTCACATGTTTAAGATCTCTGCGTGCAACAAATATTAAATGGCCCAGTTTTTGGTACTAATTTATTGACTGATTGTTGAATTGAATTTTTATGGCACATAAAACATTTGGAACCGATTCGGTTCGGTTTCGAATATTCGAAAAATATATAGATAATTAAAATGTCAAAATAAATATGTAACTGCACAATACTAGGTAGCCACTGCAGTACCACAGTATCAGTAACTTTAATAATAACTAATTAGCAACGTCTTTATTGTATTCAAATTTTAACGATTATTTTAAATCTCATACACCTGTCTACTTAAACGAAATTTTATTACTACTAATTATACGAATTCCAACACCTAAGAGTAAACGAAAATGAATATTATAACAGAGTTAATTTCATCACAAAGGCCTATTTAATACGACCTCACCTCATTAAGAGTATGGGTTAAATTCTATATATTCAAAACGTAGCACAGCATAATTCTGATGTCTATTATTTTCTCTCTAAATTATTAATAGGGCCTTACACTTCATTTAGACGTGTTATACGTAATGTATTGATATACATTTCGTGTTCGGTAATATGTTTCATTGGGATGAATGGGTATTTAATAGAGGATTGTGAACGATATAAATGTAACGTTCATAATTCCTTTACCTTACCCGTAATGATGGAATTATTTATCATATTGTAAAGGCCGTCATCGCTTAACATAAGCAATGCTATTATTCTAAATATAGGAATTCCCTAGCAAACTCACTTTAAAATCCGCAGTGAAAATGAGTAAATACGTATTGTATTAGTATTGTATTGAAGTTAGAGATTTCATTTTTGATTTGATATCATCATTTGAGTTTGGTAGTCAGCTCTTATAGAACCTTAGCTCTTACAGTCCTGGGCACCCAATTCTGCGTTGCACCATTGATACTGTGCTCATCACCCTGGACATTTACGTTCATCATCATCATATCGGCCATACAACGTCCACTACTGAACAAAGGCCTCCCCCATAGATTTCCACAACTGTGTCATCATATTGGGGGGGATTTACCAGTACTCACCACGCTTGGCAGGCAGGTTGGTGAGCGCAGAATGGCTACTGTTCCACAGAAAGCACGCTGCTGCCCATCTCTCCGGTTTAGAGTTCCTTAGTCGCCTTTTACGACCTCCATGGGATGAGATGGAGTGGTGCTATATTCTTAAACCGGACATCAAACGGATATTTCGGCCGCCACATGGATAATCCGTACACCACATGGATAATCCAGACACCACATGGATAATCCGGGCACCACACGGGTAATCCGGACACCACGCGGATAATCCGGACACCACACGGACATTTAAGTTACAAGCCAAATACTGAAACGCCAGTTAATATTAAATCCCGCTTAACCTTTTTTCAGTACAAAACCAGGTGGCTCAAATAGTTAAAGCAGAACTATTAACTAGCATTTGTATTCGGCGGTTAGTCTCTTATGCCCAGTAATTTTGCTAGCTACAGTACCCTTCTTACTGGAACACAATAACGTCTATTAGCGTGGATCTTGCAATAAGATATGACGGAGAAAGAATCTCCTCAGTGTTTTTAAAAAGTGTGACGTCAGCTGAGCTGACGTCACTAATTTTATTGTTCTCGTAATTATCACTCATCTTCAAAATAAAACTCACTAGTGACTTCTAAGGTCTTCTAGGTTAGATTGATTATTAATTTCGGCTGTATGAGACCCCTGGTTAGTGACATGGACTGTAACTAACATTAGAAAAACTACAATCTATAAAAAAGTGTTTTTAATTTATAAATAGTATAAAAAGTGTTTTATTATATTTGAGCTGACGTCACTAATTTTATTGTTCTCGTAATTATCACTCATCTTCAAAATAAAACTCACTAGTGACTTCTAAACTTCGTTTATATAACCGGCAGCGTAACGACGTCTTAGAGGTTAGCACTGTTCGGTGGCTCGAACGTGAATAATGAATCGAGCTTTTTTTTTTTTTATGTAGGGCTTCTCGCAGTAATCCCAAGGGGGATATATCTGCTTAACCGGGCAAATTGGCAAAGCATTAAGTAGCCTCCAGCCTTGAATGAATCGAGCTCTGTGCAGTGCTATTTATAGGACTCGCCGCACGTGCACATGTACAAAATATTCTTAGGTTAAGTATTGAATAAAGTATGGACATACTGTTTGACGTTAATTTTACATTGTAATAATCATTAAGTAATCAATCAACAATTTATGAAGTAATTTTAACATAATCAATTAATTAAACTGAATTATTTTGCCCCTTATAATTGATAAACTATTGTTGTCGCGCCGATAGATATCTTTTTTGCATTAATCCAGTGGAAATACGTCATGTACTTCTTTCGCCCCGAGAGAGGGTGAATGGGTATTACGGACTCCTACCTATCTGAGGCACCGAAGGAACTCGAATAATCTCCATCTTTAGCCACCCATTGGTGCCACGCCTTTAGGCACATCTCGGAGGGGATAACTGTAAAGCGGTCGCCCCTCTAGCGGAATAAGAGACCATCTGTAAACAATAACTAATAAACCACGTAATAATAACGAAACAAAAATAGGAATTACATTCTCCTTTTCACTCACGAGCCGTAATCAAAACATTCAGTAATTACGGCAGAACATTTTGATACATATCTATATTATATTCTAAGTAATTATTGGTTTTGTAATATCTGTTCAAATCCCGAGGGCACGGTATTAATTTTCCTCCTACTGTAAATAGGGAGCAACCTTAATGGGATTGTATTATTGACGTAATGGTCAAAGGACTATCTATTATGTTATGATTTGATATGACTTTGTATCAATGGGTGGCTGTGTAGTGTCCGGAAAAGAGGCCTATACTACCTCTTTACCCGTGGGTGTCTTAAAGGGTGACTTATACTCTACCCAGAGGACCAGCCATGTCATTTGTATGTTTTAAACGGTTAGTAAGATCACCGATCCAACTACCAAGCATGATGATAATAGCGATATCTCTCGTAAATAATCACTATCGGCCGAAATTAATTATCAATCTAATCCAAAATCTTTAGATTTATATGATTCTGAAATTCATCCGTTTTTTAATCAGGATAATATTTAACACAAAAAAACAGACCATTCCTTAATCCCTAATCCAAAGATTTTAGGTTAGATTGATTATTAATTTCGGCTGTATGAGACCCCTGGTTAGTGACATGGACTGTAACTAACATTAGAAAAACTACAATCTATAAAAAAGTGTTTTTAATTTATAAATAGTATAAAAAGTGTTTTATTATATTTTAATTAGTCTTCTGTAGTAGATCTGTAATTCTTAATTTAAAAATCTAAGCGTTCAATGCTTAAGACATTTTATCAAAGGGTGAGCGGGGGGAGCTGTCATTTAAAGAAAATTCATCAAAGTTGGATTTGCCATGTGTATAAAACTAAAAATATATCATGATCACCACAACATTCGATTAGTTTAAACGAAGTCAGATTCGGGGACATCGTTTTTGACCGACTTCAAAAAGGAGGAGGTTCTCAATTCAATGAGTATTTTTAAATTTATTTTTAATGTATGTACACCGGTTACTCCGAGGTTTGTAGACCGATTTCAGCAATTCCTTTTTAATAGGTGCAGATTGCTTTCAAATTGGTCCCTTGTGAATTTCATTGCATTAGAGTAAGTAGTTTTTAAACCACCTTCAATAAAAAGGTTTAATTTTACTGCGCTTATCTAGATGATGTCCTAATAGTTTCGGTTCCTCCGAGATTAGAGAACCGATTTGTCATTCTTATTTTTAGTGTTAAATACTGATACCAAATTGGAAAATTAGTAAAAACTTATTACCAAAAAAAAAAAATACCGTCTTCACAAAACCTAAACTATATGAAAATATTAAAACCACAAAAAAATAAAGCCTTTATTTATGGAATCGGTCGGAGCCAGGTATGCTCCAACCTTGATTGATGCAGACCAACGAGAAGTTATACAGGTTGTCCAGTAAATAGCACGACATACTGCAGGGGGTGAGAGCTTGGGTCAATACCTACCAAAAAGATTGACCCAAGCTCTGACTCCCTGCAGTATGTCGTGCTATTTACTGGACAACCTGTATTTTATACTTGGCCCCGCCCGACTTCATAAAAAAGGTTTCTTTTTGTGGTGTTAATATTTTTATATCGTGTGGGGTTCTTGAAGTCGATAATTTTTTTAGAAAAAAATATTTTTATTTGATCTAATACGATCAGTTTATGTTATCATACTCAATATAAATATATTGACATTAATCCAGACATAATAGTAGTAGTGGCCATTTTATTTATGAAAAATCGAAACGTAAAACAAAACAGCTGCACAATTTTTATTTTAAATGCTTTCACTCTGCTTTCTTTCTGTCCTTTCAACATTCGAACATTACCACCCTTCATGGTGGCTGCACAATGAAGGGTGGGGAGTAAAACAACCAGTCCAAGAGTAACCACTCTATACCCAAAGGAAAAGGAGTGAGTGCATAATTTCATACAATGTATGACCGAAGTATTATGTAGACGTAAAATTGCTTTAATTTCTTAAATTTTTAACATAACTGTTTAATGACCAGTTTCACCTCACTTCACCGAATATTTATATGCACGTAAAATTCTCAAAATAAATAAAGCGACCCCTGCAACCATCGTTGGACGAGTGTGAAACGATTTTCATGATCAAAACCAAAGGTTATTTAAATACGTGAACGATACGATAATTTATATAAGTAAAGCTTCGATTTTTTTTACGCTTGGTCTGGTTCCTGGGACAAAACAGAATCGCCAATCATGACATCAGCCAATGTTCACATCATTTTGGGGGTAATTAGTTAGTTTATAATTATCACTTTTTGGTAACACCCATTTTGTTCTTACCAACCAACCTTATTGATGAGAGCAGAATGGCTGGTGTTCCACAGAAGTGACGCTGCTACCCATCCCTCTAGTTTAGAGTCCCTTAGGTGCCTTTTACAAAATTAAAACGATTTTTTGCGATAAATATTTCGTTTCCATAAAATCATATCAGAATATCATAAATCAAATTTATCCGTGTGGTGTCCGGATTAAGAATATAGCACCACTCCATCTCCTCCCGTGGATGTCGTAAAAGGTGACTAAGGGAATCTAAACCAGAGGCAGCAGCAGCGTTCCTTCTGTGAAGCGGTGGCCATACTGCGCTCACCAACCCGCCTGCCAAGCGTGGTGAGTATTGGCAAATACCCCCCCAAAATGATGACACAATTATGGCATCTATGGGGGAGGCCTTTGTTCAGCAGTGGACGTATAAAAGGCCGATGAGATGATGTGATGATATTTCAGAAAACAAATGTATCGATAAAGTTAGATTGCTTCGTGATGAAATATTTAGTCGTCCCGTTCTTGTATCGTAAAATGTTAGAAACTCAAGTGGCCTCTCGATTCTAGTACTAGCCGCAAGAGGAACAAGATTAGGTACCTGTCTTACATTTCTCATGTTTGTTTTTTACTCAGCTGCCCCGTTCACAAGCTCGAGAGTCTCTTCAACAGCATTGTATGAGAGCTTAAACTTTCCTTTTCCACCGCAATGCGATTTTCGTTAAAGGTTTTATGGTATGTTTGGATAGAAAATATGCCAAACAGAAGTAAGTGTCGTGTAAACTCTAAATAATAGAAAAAATAATGTTGGTGATATGGTTAATTCTGAATTCTCTGAATTTTTTTGTATGATCTGAATTGGTTTTCTTTAAGTTAACGACGTGGAAGCTTTTGTTCAGCAATGGACGTCTTGTGGCCGATATGAGGATGATGATGATGAAGTTAATGATTTAGGTAAAATGAGACTAATTTATCTTGAAACAAATACTGAGTTCGATCTCTCCAGAGCTTAATAAATAGTATAAGTATATGTGAATACTAGTTAAAGATAATAAGAGCAAGATATTCCTGAAAGCAGAAATGAAATATTTATTCTATGTTTTTCCATCTTTGGCAGATTACTTAGCAAAAGGAGCACAGAAGGCGTTGAAAATAAAACATTTTTTCAAAGAGCGCATAGAGATGGCCATGCTAGTAACGATTTTTGCTCGCATGCATTTAGCGGGAGTATAAGGCTGGTATCATCCGGGTTTAGAGCAAACGCTTTGCAAATACATTACGAAGGCGCACGGTACATTAGGCAGTATGCGGATGCCTAGAGAGACTGGAGATTGTAATAGGAATTAAGTTGTTTATATGGAAACAAAGAATTTAAGATTTAATTGAAAACTAAGAAGAATTAGCTGCAGAACTACTTATATTATACCCGATGACCTTGAAGTAATATGAACACGAACAATTACTGTTGTTGAATTTCATATTACTTCGGGTAGGTCCACTCTCCACCATGGAGTAAGAAGAAGACTGTAAACGTCTACCGCTCGACTACTAAACATTTTCGTCCCTATGTTACAAGGAATATTTGTGGTCTTCTGCCATAATGTTGCCAGTATGTTCTTTTTTGGATGCTGCAGCCTATGCTTTAGATGAATACTTTTTTCGATACTTACGTATGAATGGGGCGATAGAGTGTATTCATCCGTGTGGTATCTGGATTAAGAATATAGCACTACTCCATCTTCTCCCGTGGATATCGTAAAAGGCGACTAAAGGGCTCTAAACCAGAGGGACGGGCAGCAGTGTCCTTTCTGTGGAACAGTAGCTATTCTGCGCTCACCAAGCGTGGTGAGTACTGGAAAATCTATCATAATCTAAATGTATGGGGGTGGCATTTGTTCAGCAGTGGACGTCCTTCGTCTGATATGATGTGAATTTGGAAGGGTATATAGCGCAAGAATGAAATATTTACGATCTGAAGTACCGCTATACAAGTATAAGACAAAAGTAAAAATATTATTATAGATTTAATGCCAATGCAAGTAAAAGTTAATTCCGGATCAAGAACCATTCCAGCTCCTCCCATGGAGGTCATAAAAGACGAATATGGGACTATAATAGAGGGATGGGCAGCAGCATCCCTTCTGTCAAACTGTAGCCATACTGCGCTCCCCAACCCGCCTGCCAATAGTAGTGAGTATTGGAAAATCCCCCTAAAATAACGACACAATTGTGAAAATCTATAGGGCAGGCCTTAGTTCAGCAGTGGACGTCCTGTGGCTGATATGATGATGATAATTAAGTAAAAGTAATATACTAAGTGTCCTATTCAAACCAATTCCAAGACTGTTCCGTTTTTGTAGCTCCGGTTAGAAAAACAATAACATTGGCACATGAATGTCGAACACAACGAATAGTTTACCGCCAGTTTTCAAATTCATGTTTCCACGTACAAATCCCATATTGTAACATTCTCCGTAACAGAAATACATTAGGCACGATATAACGGTACATTAGGCAAGGTGCAGATGCGCGGTAACTCGGCAACGGAGCTATTTTCATGTGATAAGGGTACATACATATGGTACGGTCCGCCCGCGCCCCTAAAATTTATTACAGCGGAAGATGGGTAAAAGAAATGCTTAAAAATGAATTATGAACAATGTTCTATTCTCTTTGTTCTGCATGTATGCAAAATGTGTCAGATTATAGATAATGACGACTGATATTATCGCTTTTAACTACACAATGCAATTTATTATTGATACCGTAAACAGGATTTTCATGTTTTCCATGGTTCGTGGAACATAAAATAGTCTTTTTTAATATGTTTAGGTACATGGTAGGTCAATAACATATAGTTCCGTGTGGTGTCCGGATCAGAATATAGCACCACTTCGTCTCCTCCCGTGGATGTCGTAAAAGGCGACTAAGGGACGCTAAACCGGATGGATGGGCAGCAGCGTCTTTTCTGTGGAACAATAGCCATACTGCGCTCACCAGCCCGCCTGCCAAGCGTGGTGAGTACTGACAAATACCGCCCAAAATGATGACACAATTGTAGAAATCTACGGGGAGGCCTTTGTTCAGCAGTGGACGTATAAATGGCTGATACGAAATAATAGGCACATATATATTTAAAGCGTATTAGAAAATTCCCAAAAAGTCTGCATTAACGTAAGTAAACCAATAAACGCATTATAGAAGAAGAGCCGTCTGCCACATCATATTTCCATACCTTAGAGGTTAACTGTCACTTTACCTCTGCGTTCTTCTTAAGAAGGTCGACTAAAACGTTCTGATATAGCTTAGTGACATGACAGGCAGACTTTTAAATTGAGTAGACTTTACGAAGAGAACGTTAAAGTAAAAGTTAAAGGATTTGTGGCTACATTGAGATTCTGCGATGAAACATTCATACATATTTAAAGGGGACCGCAAATTGAGACGTTGACTTTCGATATGACAAAGGCCTTCGATACGATCAGATACAAGACAGTTACATCTGTAATGAATATTGTATTGGATTCAGAAGGTTTAGTTGTATACTTCAAATATTGAACTTGATATAAAATGTGTCTGAATAATGTGTCCTCTATTTCTTTATCTTTTTCGTTTGGTATACCTTGAAGTACCACTATGTCACCTATCTATAGAGTGACCGTGATGAGTCTCCTCTACTACAATTAAATCATTACATTATTTGCCATCGAGTGGTACTAGCTAAGAATACCGCCACGTCATCTCAACCCGTGAGTGTCGTAAATGGCGGCTATGAGATTAGCCGGAGCATGGGCAGCAACTTCCTTCGAGTACATTTATAATCTAGCTGCGATCGCTGACCCGTTTGCCAAGCGTGGCTATTATGGCAAAACTCCCCAATGAGCCCACTGCTGGACACAGGCCTCCCACAAAGATCACCACAACGACCGGTATGGGTGTGTTATATGCTCATTAGGGAGTTTTGCCATAATCGCCACGCTTGGCAGGCGGGTTGGCGATCGCAGTTGAGTTGTGAATGTAATCAAAGGACGCTGCTGCCCACCCTCAGCCTAATCCCTTGTTTGTCTTTTACGAAACCCACGGGATGCGATGGGTTGGTGCTATTCGTAGCTGGCACCACATGACAACAAATATATTTTCGGTATGAATGAATTTATGTTTACAGCAAATTGGTTGTGCTGAAAAAAACTTATCATAATAACTTTCCTGTGTTAAGCTTTCGCAACGCGTCATTCTAGCATCCAAACTTTTACTTGGTCTATGTTTTTCTTCTTTGCCCTACCTTTCTGTTTAAAATGTTACTACATTTCATGACGTGCGCAGGAATTCAATATCTCAATCTTGATAAAAAAAAGAACAATATTGAGTGTAGATGTTATATTTGCCTGTTAGGTGTCCCGGTCCGTGGCCATCTTATTATTGGACATATCGGGTTTATTCAAGAAACATAGGTGGAATATTTTTGAAAGTCTTCATATGCTTGGTTTTTAGTAGTTACTTTTTTTGTTTCTTAATTTGTTATGTAGGAATAGAGATATAAACGGATAGTTCTATTTATCATAAACAAATCATAACTAAATTGATTCATACCGCCGCCGTAGTCAAATTATCATCCGTCACTTTAAGCTAACAAAGGACACATCTAAAGAACAAGACGCTATACGGCTACGTTACGGTTGGCGCAGTGGATGAGCGAGTGGCTATTGGCACTACGGGTCGCAGGTTTGACAGGTCTACAGAAAAAAATTGGGGGTTTGAATGTTTTTTCACGTGAGATTACAAAACCAAAACAAAACAGACACAAGCTACTTATCACATAAAGATCGGGTCTTAAATTTTGCTATACTCTCATTATTAAAAAAATACTACCCATCTAAATAACTTGTCATACAAAAATATAAATCAGAAAAATGTCTTACAAAAGTAATCATTTCATCTGTAGAATGACTTCTTAGCTCTGCTCACATTCGTACAATAGATGTTGGAATAAAAGTACCTACATCATAGTCTAAACATACTTTCGTTTCGGGAACATGACATATTTCATAATGCTTTTATATGTTCAAACCGCGACCTTTCATAAGGCGGCATTCACGGAAAACGTTCAATGATTCCAAATGAATGTTCATGTTATCCTTTTCTTGCGTCAATTTTGATAAGCGAGTGAAAGAGACGGCTATAAGTGATTGTGAGTATATCGTCTCGTATGAAATCGATTCTGAATCCACGTCCGAATTCGTCTTATATATAACTATGTGTATGTTTATCTCTATCGTTTTCGTATATGGTTTTTTTTAATACATCGACAACTTTATTTAGTGACACTTTAACTTTTTCCTGGCATAAATTGTATGAAAGGAAACATTAGGAAAAGAAATTAACTAACCGAACTTCTGAAATAATTCCCTCCTTGGAACTTATTCGGATTGTAACAATACTTGGGTAAGGCAGTGATCATGGGCAGAGTTATATATAAATAATGCGTCATAAACGAGTCGAGTGTGAGTAGCATTCATATCGGAAGAGTCTGTTGTACACTTATGTAACCTGTTTTGATAATGATGAATATATAAGGTGAAATTAGCATCTTAGCTTCAGCACAAAAGATCCACAGAGGTCGAGGTGCTTTTGGCGACAGCTGAGCCCGAATTATAGCCCACAATTAGCTTCTTAATTTTATGACCGAATTCGAGCAAATATAGAGAGGTACTGAGTCCACTGCTGAAGAAAGGTCTCAGCCAAGGTAAATAAATAATAAATAAATGCGTACTGCGCTCGCCATCTCGCCAAAGCGTGGCGAGTACTTCCAAATTCCTCGCAAAATGGCGACACAATTGTGGAAATCTACGGGGGAAGCTTTTGTACAGCAGTGGACATTTTTGGCTGCTGTTCCACGGAAAGGACACTGCTGCCCATACTTTTGGTTTAGAGTCAATTAGTCGCTTTTAACGACCTATCTCAGGGAGGAGATGGAGTGGTGCTATATTCTTAATGAGCAATTGATGTGTTGAAGGTTGCTGGGAGTCATTTGATGCGGAAATCTATGGGGAGGGCTTCGTTTAGCAGTTTACGTCGGTTGATCTGATGATGCATAATGATGATTTGAAAGCAATTATTTTTTGCTGAATTTAAAATATAAACTTAAACTTCGGGTTATTTACGACATAATTTTAAAAATATATTATAAATTTAGCTTTGTTTTGATTTTAATTTTCTGTAGAACCCGCAGTCTTTCTTGTTGTTTATTATTCGTAATAAAGGGGACGGACTGAAAACTAGCACACAGACAGCACGTTGACCCGTGCGTGGTTTAATCACTGCGCACTGCCAACATTGCTGAGTCCGTACCTTTTACCATACTACACAAAAAAAACCTATCTGTATTGTTTTGCATTGAACGGATTATGTGTTTAGTTTGGTAATAAATTTATCTTTATCTTTAACAAATGGCGTTAACCGTGTGGTACCAGCTACGAATCGCACCAACCAAATCATCCCGGGGGAGGTCGTAAAAGATGACTATGGGATTAATTGGAGGATGGGCAGCATCATCCTTCGAGTTCATTAACAACTCATCTGCGCTCACTAACCCGCCTACCAAGCGTGGTGGTTGTGCTAAAACCCTCCAATGACCACACAACACACCAAGAATGTGGTGATCTTTGTGGGAACTCTGTGTCCAGCAGTGGACTTTATTCGGCTGAAATGTTAATGATGAATAAACGAAAATATTACGCATACCCTAAAATTGTATTATTGCATGGGAAAAAGAGTGACTCGCTAAATAAACTTTACTTTTAGTAAGACTGTGTTTGTTTTTACTTTGTTTTTTTTTTAAAGACCCCACACTAGGATTTCTCCTGTGTCGTGGGTGCGTTTACTAACATAAATTCCACAGACAATTCACCCAGACCCGGAACAACTACCTGCAGATCATACAAATATTTGTTCCGTGCGGCAATCGAACCCACGACCTGGTGCGCAGCAGCCGACTCTATCAGCCACCTGCACCAACCGTGCCGTCCAACTACAGACTAGACAAAAAGCTTCCCTAAATGCGTACGATATGGTACCACACCGATCTACTATTTCATACGCTTTTAAATTGGACCTATTTATATTCAAGAAGCGGACGAAAACATTCTCCAAAGCCGTGACACTCCGACCACTTTTATTATTTATTTCGTGTAACATCACCCACAGAATTTCCAATGTTACTCAAAGAACTCTGCTCTTGATTATAGTAGAATATGCTTATTGAATTTTGTAGGTGCTGGTACTAAGATTTACTTGGAATATATTCTAGGCTTTTCCAGTTTCTTTGTCAACATTTCATCTAAAACGTGGGATGTTTACTAAGAAGTTACTTTGTTATTCTTTACGTATGTTTCTTTAGCATTACTATAATATTTAATAAAACTACTCTGCCCCTTTTTAGAATCATTATCTATACAAATAAATAAAAATGAAGTTTCTGCTTGTAAATTCAGAATAACAGATTTTTACTAAATGCATATGAAAGTATATCATCATTTCGGCCGAATGAAGTCCACTACTGGACACAGGCCTCCCCCAAAGACCACCATAATGACCGATATGGGTGTGTTGTGGGCTCGTTGGGGGTTTTGCCATAATCGCCACGCTTGGCAGACGGGTTGACGGTCGCAGTTGAGTTGTTAATGTACTCGAAGGACGCTGCTGCCCATCCTCCGGCCAATCCCTTAGTCGACTTTTACGACACCCACGGGAGGATATGGGGTGGTGGCATTCTGAGCCGGCACCACACGGCAGAAGTGAGAAGAAGAAAGTATATACGGTACCTTCAACAAAAAAACTATTTTTTTATGTTGTCTGTCTGTCGGGCTGTCGGTGACAGACAGACAGTGTCTGTTTATTCCCGCTAATTTCCGAAACGGCTGGACTTTAGATTAGATTGTTATCAATTAAAGTGAGGAATGGAAAGATCACTACAGTGGTATGAATAATTAAATTCTTTTCTTTGACATTGCTTTGTTCTGTTATGAAGGGTCGTGAATTTACTGGGTTATCATATCAGCCAAAAGACGTCCACTGCTGAACAAAAGCCTTCGCCACAGATTTCTACAAAGAGCAGTTACATGTGGTAAGATACAATGGCTCCCAGTGACCTTCACCAGGTCGTCTGTCCACCTCGTTGGAGGTCTCCCACGCTGCATTTTTTGGTGCGCGGTCTCCACTTGAGAACCTGAATTACTGGGTATAAGGGAAATAACTTATGTCTAGAGGTGATGACAGCAGTGTGGGGCCACGCAGGGCTCGTCCCGGGTAGCATTACAATTGTTATAGGCAGAGGTGACTCGTACCATCAGGCGAGTGATTCGATAGTCTCGTTACTTAGTTGTTCAAAAAAACTTAAATGTTCAAGTATTCATTAATACACTTTCGCGGTTCTAATCCACAAATTTAACTCAGTTATGTAACTAAATAATTAAGCATCTAAACAGTACATGTACGCTTAGGGTTGTAATTTGCCTAATGTAAGGGTGCAACTGAAAATTGGCTGAAGTTAGACGCAGTCTGGCTGTCTTCCCAAAAGCAATGCATGCTTACTAGAGAGTGTAGTGTTCGCAATAGATGAGATTATATATATTATGTATTTATTTGTGGGTTGTATGATCTTCATCATAGTTACGGGAAGGGTATATGTCCGAAGGAAAAAACAGTGGAACCCTTAAACGATCACTCGTGTGTCTGTCGGTCCGTCTGCCACAGCCATTTTGCATCGAATCTACTGGACCGATTAAGTTGAAATTTGGTACACCTATGGATTTCCGCAACCCAAACACGAATGTGTAACGTAGATAAATGAATTTTAAATATGGGGGTCACTTTTGGGGGGTAATATAGAAAATTAAAGAATACAGTTTTGTAAACGGTACCGTGTAACATATGAAATTGAAGGGCTTGTTGTGAAGGTCTCAAATATATTTATTTTATTATTTTAAAATATTAGTTTTAAAGTTATTTAAGAAAATGGACGGAAATTCACAAATCCCCGGATCTATATCTGAAGCTAGAGCCTACAATTTTAAAAACAAATACTTAATAGGTTTTTACCTATAGATTACAGGAAAATCTATAAGATAAGCGGCCCCCGGGAAGATGGGCGGCGGCACGCATGTGGTCTCGTACAATTGTGTGCAGTACAGCACACGCGAAGCTTTGGGGGGTCCTTTAGAATCCCCCTAAGACGTGCCTGGGGTCCTGACAGTCGGTTCCCCGTAGCCAGGAGGGTTGATCACTTTACAGTCATTCTTTCCATGATGTGCCTAAAGGCGAGTTACCAATGGAGCGCCCAGTAGGTTTGTTCTAGAGCTCCTGAGTGTTTCTGGAGTGGTGCTATATTCTTAATCTGGATACCAAACGGACATCATCATCATCATCATATCAGACACAAGATGTACATGCTGAACAAAGGCCTCCCCCTCACACTTCCACAACGAGCGATCACATGCCGCCCTCATCCAACGACTCCCAGCGATCTTCAGCAGGTCGTCTGTCCACCTAGTTGGAGGTCGTCCCACGCTGCGTTTGCCGGTGCGCGGTCTCCATTCGAGAACCTTTTGCCCCAACAGCCACCAGTTCTACGAGCAGTGTGCCCCGCCCATTGCCACTTCTGCTTACTAATCCTTTCTGCTATGTCGACAGCTTTAGTTCTTCTACGGATCTCCTCATTTCTGATTCGATCTCGTAGAGAAATACCAAGCATAGCTCTCTCCATAGCTCGCTGAGTGACCTTGAGCTTTCTTATGAGGCCCATTGTGAGTGACCACGTCTGTGTTCCATATGTCATCATCACGGACATATCTCACTGCGAATCCGAAGTTGAAACGTTTCCGGAAAATATTTAACCATCCTCTTATTTCCGTGGATTTTGTAAGATACTACTAAGGATACAAGAAAATGGAAAGCAGCATCGCTTCATGTGCTAATAGCAATACACTACGATCACAAATTTAATCACTAAGTATTGTTATGCATAGTAGCAAAGAGGAAACAGGTTTGTACGGAGTTGAGCGTTTGAGGCAACAAATCCTATACAGAGAACTAACAACGATATCGCTTGCTTTGGTTGGATCAAACAGTGTAGGTTACGAGATGAAAATTTATATCAATATGCAGGTATCAATTCCTAGAAACAGTTCTCAAACTTTAAGATCCTGCCGTATGGATATTATGAAATAAGGGAACTTCGTGCTCAGTTGTAAATTGTAAACTTTATTAAACACACTTCGTTATGATGTTTGGGTTTAATTATGTTCAAAGTCAAGTTTAATTTCAATTACTGCACAATTCAAATGAATCATTATGATAAGAATATTTTAGTCCGGATTGTCCATGTGGGGTCCTGATTCAGATTATAGCACCACTCCATCTCCTCCCGTGGATGCCGTAAAAGGAGCCATTCTTCACTCACCATACCGCCTGCCGAGCGTGATGAGTACTGGCAAATTTCCCCCAATATGATGGCACAATTGTAAAAATCTATGGGGGAGGCCTTTGTTCAGTAGTAGATGTTGTATGGCCGATATGATGATTTAAGAGAATTATATCAATAGCAAAATTCTTGATATTCCGTTTCCCAAAACTGAATTCCTTCATATATTTTGTACCACCATGTTATTAGCCAAACCTTAAACGAAACTTACTGAACGGTAACCTCATACATCAATATCAAGATTAGTTTTATTAAGGTTAATCTCTCAAAGATCTTCCTCTTCCAATTCCGGACAATAATTTTATTGGCAATTGAGGCGTAACAAGCAAATCTATTGGAAGAAACCCTCACATACACGAACTGACCCAAATTCTCCTTTGCTAAGGCTTTTTCGTTGGCCTAAGTGACAGGCTTGCTGCCAATACAGATAAATAATAACAGAATTGTGGGTTTTACCCACAACCACGCAGCAGTGTCATATTAGTCTTACTACTTAGGTTGTAAGACTAATATGATACTGCTGCGTGTTTGTGGGTAAAAATGGCAATAATTATATCTAGGGATCATAGAAAAAAGTGAATAGTTTACCAACTGTTAGAAATCATCTGAGAGATTGATGAAGTTAATTTTAAAATAAATGCAAATTATATGCGGCATACTTCACCTATCCGTGTGGTGTACGGATTAAGAATATAGAATAACTACATTTCTTCACGTGGATGTCTTAAACATGGACGTAGGCATGATATGAGCAGCAGCACCTCTTCTGCGGAACAGCAGTCATTTTGGGCATACCAACCCACCTGCCAAGCGTGGCGAGTACTGGAAAATACCCTCCAAAATATCGACACAGCATGAATCTGATCGTGGAAATATATGGCTTTATGCCTTTATTCAGCAGTGAACGTTCTTCGGCTGATATGATGAACGATTACTACTATATCCTGAGAACCTTTTTTGTTTAGAAAAGAAGACAGATTAGGATTGCGGGCGGACGTCGCATCTGAATGTGATATAAGCAGTGCGTACAACTTTATAAATAAGTTAATCCAAGTTACTGGACAGTCCCAATAAGATGCTTTTCATCGTGAAGTCTTCGCTGTGCCAGCTGTGATAGTCTTAATACTGTTGCGATCGAAAAATACTTGATTTCAGTTTTAGGGAGATCGACTGAATCGTGGTATGATGTGTGGCAACCGTCCAATAACAGACATATTGTCTTCGTTCCATGCAACATGCGTGTATTTTAGAGACAAATTTTACTTATTGCAATAAGACGTGCTCAAACACTATTTTTAGAAAATTCATCGTTTTCTAAAATATTTATTGTAATGTTATGAATTTTGTGTAATATTGTGTATGATATTTTGTACACTTGAACAGCCCAATATCTCTCTTCTTTATTTAGAAAAGATCACCTTGTGCGATAATACCGCCCATTGTATACTCATCTTTGTAATTGTTTATGTTTTATGTGTTATGCGGTGTACAATAAATAAATAAACAATCAGTGAAACTGCACAGCATCTACAACATTTCATACTTTTCATGCAATTACTAATTGTGTAGAAAATTTAAATACTGTTCTTTATATTCCGCGAATGCTTACATCTTAGGTCCAGCTTAACGCGTGTATTGTTCGGTATGATACAAATCCCTATAGGGACTAGTCTCACAGCCAGTGCATTGTGCAGTATTAGAGACGTCTGACTGGGTATGCTAGCAAATCCATAGGAACTAAACAAAGACGTGAATATACAATCCGGAAGTATGGTATAGGAATTCTGGGGCATAATAATCATATTTGTTTATGATATTTAGTTAAAACGAAGGAGTTAAAACTGTAAAATATAGTATTTACTGTTATGAACTTGTATGTTTACTGCATCTGCCGTCCAGAGAAGTTGAGAGTAGAATATGGGTGCTACGACGGCGGCACTGAAAATTTCGGGAATCAAGGAAGTGACACAACATTACTATTTAAAAATGTATTTATTGCTTTTCGAAGTATTCTCCGCAAAATTTGACACATTTTTCCATACGATGGAACCAATCATTGAAGCAACCATTCCATTCGGAAGTTGGGGTCTCCAAAATGGCCGTTTTGTAGGCGTCCATAGCTTCTTTAGGTGATGAAAATCTCTGTCCACGCAATTTATTCTTTATTTTAGGGAAAGTATAGAAATCATTAGGGCTTAGGTCGGGGCTGTACGGCGGATGGTCTAATAATTCTATGTTTTCTTGCTCTAAAAACTCTTTTGTTCTGTGCGCGGTGTGAGAACTCGCATTGTCGTGATGGAGGATGATGCGGCGGTTGCAGTTCTCTCTACGGAGTTCAGAAACGACCTGTGGCAAACAAATGCTAGCATACCATTCTGCATTAACCGTTCTTTGTCCCTCAAGAGGAATAGTCGTAACATGGCCGGTTTTGGAGACAAACGTGGCCACCATTTTTTTGCAACACTCCGTGAACGAACAATTTTTGTTGGCTTTAACTCATTTTCGAACACCCAAATTCGTGACTGGTTTTTTGTTTCGAGTTCGTACGCATATATCCAGGATTCGTCACCTGATACGATGTTGTATACAGCATTTGAGGAACCTGCGTGGAATCTTTCGAGAGTTCTGATGCACCAAGTAACGCGAGTCGCTTTTTGCTCTTCACATAGCAAATGCGGTATCCATCGGGAAAACAACTTTTTTACACCTAATTGTTCATGCAAGATTATTTGTATTTGACTCATGCCAATGTCTAAAGTTGCCTGAATTTCGCGGTATGTCACATGTCGATCTTCCTCAATCAGCTTACGCACAGCATCAACGTTTTCTTGGGTGACTGCAGTTTTTGGACGACCTTGACGAGGATCATCACTGACCTTGACACGTCCACGTTGAAATTCAGCAAACCAGCGATAAATTGTGGTTTTGGATGGGGCTTCATCACCAAATGCAGCAATCATCCGGTCAACACACTGTTTTTGTGTTAAACCACTTCGAAAGTCATAATAAATCATCGCTCTTGAATTTTCTCGAGTCAATTCCATTTTCTCAACGACTATACAAGTTTGACAAAACCTTGTGACAAGACCGTGAATCTTTTTTTAAATAAATAAATGGTATTCGATTTGTAAAACCAAGGAGTTTTCAATTAAAAAGATTTTAATATGACAGGA
Organism: Diloba caeruleocephala; assembly: GCA_947459985.1. NCBI lineage: Eukaryota > Metazoa > Arthropoda > Insecta > Lepidoptera > Noctuidae > Diloba > Diloba caeruleocephala. The sequence goes on along the minus strand of OX381617.1, from coordinate 6,263,029 downwards.
ACAGTGGAAATATTCCATTCCCGATACTTTTAGTGCAGCCTATGTACCTGTTAATAATAACGGAAAAAAGAGTTGTCTTTCCTCTAGTTGTTATTAGTCGTTTAGAAAGACTGAATATTCTTTAGTAAATTGCAGTAGAAAACGGAGCCTTCTGTGACTGCTACGGTCCGCTTTGCGACTAAGTTGACTATGCACCAGTGTTATAAAAGTTAAAGTAGCAACTGCTTTTATTCAAGGGTTACTGGTGAATTCACAAATTCTGTGTTAACATAGTTGAACAATAATGTGTTTAAATTAAAATTATTCCTGGGTTACAAAATAAAAATACTTGAACTAAAAGAAAACTAGACAAGTCGAAAATACTAAACTTGACGGTGAAGAGCATCTTATTAAGACTGTCCAGTAGCTTGGACTAACTTCTTTATGAAGTTGTATTTGGGTAGGTATTTTCGTACAAGTTGAGAACATTTTTAATATAACTTTTTTTGTGAATTTGGAATGAAATTATATATAGGCATGAAATGAATTAATTAATAATATTTTAGGGTTTTCTTCTACAGTTCATAATGACACACTTCGTTATCCCAGCAAATTTTTGGCCTAATGCCATTGTTCACTTTGCTTAAGAGCAGTGACATATTATTTTTACGCTTGTCTTCTTTTCATTTCGGCCTAATGAAGTCCACTGTTGGACACAGGCCTCCCCCAAAGATCATCACAACCACCGATATGGATGTGTTTTGAGCTCATTGGGGGGTTTTGCCATAATCGCCACGCTTGGCAGGCGGGTTGGCGATCGCAGTTGAGTTGTTAATGTACTCGAAGGACGCTGCTGCCCATCCTCCGACTAATCCCTTAGTCGACTTTTACGACACCCATGGGAGGAGATGGGGTGGTGGCATTCTGAGCCGGCACCACACGGCAAAGCCGGCACCACACGGCAAAATGTGTTCTTTAAAATACATAATAACTTATCACGGTTCATCAATCAAATGGTTTGAATAGAAAAGTATTCTTTATTGTACACCAAAAAATAATTGAATTAATATAATTATGCAAAGATATGGTATGTACTACAGAGACTTTTCGAAGTCAGCGATCTGTACCGGCAACCTTACTTTGAATTTCATTGATGGCATATAAAATTTACTTAATACATTTAACTCTAAGAAGAATCTAAAGAGAATAGTCCAGACAAAAACAAAACAGTAATTGTTAAAAACACAATTTCCGAACACTACATGACGTTAAAATAAATTTGAAGTATAATTAGAAGATAATGCACTTAAAAGGGACAATGGTACGCGAGGAAAGGCCCTTTCCGTATTTTTGTATTAGCCCTTGAATGTTGGACGGACGAAATTAGGGCCACTGAAACTCAAGCCCTCGTAAAATTAGGTATAATAAGAATGTAGGGGTAAGGATTGAGAATCGTGACGAAGTTGTATATGAATAATTGTCAGACATTTGCAGATTTTGTTTAACTGTATACATGTTAGAAAAATATATATTAAATAATTTTAGAGTAAAAGATAAATAAAAAGAAATCTGTACATAAAATAACAAAACTCAGGCGTCCAAATATATCTCTGCACTATCAACAGTTAACGTACTTAAAATAGTGACAAATATACCAGTAAGGTAGGAATAGTCAGCAAACTATTACAATACTTTACTCTTGTTTTTATTATCATCTCCATCAAAGGTTTCTTAAGTACAAAGTCAAGCTTAAGCTAAATTATGTTTATTCATCTTGTAACCTGTTACAATGTACAAAAAACTAAAAGCAATATGTTTATTTAATATTAAATTCTGACAATAAAAAATTGGCATCTAATCAATGTTTTGACTTACATGTTTTTACTGTTTCTTTGCTGATTCCGTCAGATGTTTCTAATTCTAAGCATTGATTAATATTTTCATTTGATTCGTTTTTCGCATTCGTAACAACCATTAATTCATTTTCTGTTAATAATAACTGCCAGTGTAATTTTAATGCACAGACTGCTTATAGAGCTATAGAAACACTAAAATACTATTCATAATAACTTTGAGTGATTATCAAATTATTTCAATAGCTCAAAATCTAGGCACTGTCTTTGTTGAGTTAGATCGTGAAATAAAATTGAGTATGTTAAAAACAACTATTGTATGGACTGATTGTACAAAGGTAGATTTAGTAGATATGGCTAATATTCCGAAAATACTGGCGTTATGTCGTAATACGTCGCTACGTACGTACCACTCGAGAAGCAGATCTCGCTTCACCAAAGCATAAGTGATTGGCGCTCATAGCCAGTACTTACTGATCGGTAAAGGATCGGCGAGGTTAAGCATCACTTGGCGTATTCTGTTTAAGGATGGATGACTGCATAGTGGTATTTGAACTGAACGTCTCCGTGCTTTAGAGGGCACGTAAAATCGTCGATCACGGTTGTTGTTATTAAACGGCAGTCGTCAAGCCAAGTTGGAGGTTTTTGGGCAACTTGAACAACTCTGACAGAAGGTCGGTAACTAACCCACGAAAAAAAAAGAAGCAGTATTTTCTTTAGATATGACTGTATTCCAGTTAGAAGGGCACTGTCCCTTGTGAAATAACTGGGCATCAGAGACTAAATAACTTCAGGTTTGAAGTAACAAGCACCATGGTGCCAAGCAAGACTGGGACTAAGTAGGATTTAAAAAAATATGAGTGGGCTGACGCTTCGAATCAGGTGAATGACTTCTTTCACTCGTCTCGTCAACACGGTGTATATAAAAAAAAACAGACACGTGCGACTGGAACTTGCGTGGAGAAGGTTCCGAAATTGCTAAATATATTGTCTATTGTTGAATTCAGTCTTGTAACTTATCAAGAACAAACGTAAGATCATAGTTAGAAACATGTTATCCCATACATTTTAACCGCAAACGTAAGTTTGTACGCACGATATTGAAAGATTATCTTATAGTAGTTTTCCTGTAATCTAGAGGTCTTAGAGCTATTATCTATTTTATTTTTTAATTTTAGGCTCAGTAGTTTCGGAGATAAGTGGGGGGAATGGTAAATTATAGTCTACTTTCTTAAATAACTTTAAAACAACATGTTTTAAAATAATTAAATAAATTTATTGGGAGCAAATTGGATGTGACAGACGGACAGACAGATAGACACATTAGTGATCCTATAAGGGTTCCGCTGTTTTTCCTTCGGAACCCTAAAAAGAAAATGATTCTCCAGAGATATAGGGCAGACTCATTGGCAACGTGCAACACTCGATTCTGGAGCTTCCTAAGACCGTAACCCTTCTTTTTTTGCTACTGAATCCGTTTGAGCCAATTAGTCCAGTGCTGGATACAAACCTCCGCCATAAATCGCCACAACGACCAGTTTGGCTGTTGTTTGATCATTCGCAGTTTAGATGTTAATGTACTCGAAGGACGCTGCTGCCCATCCTCCGGTTAATCCCAAAGTCACCTTTTACGACATCCACGGGATGAGATGGGTTGGTGCTACTCGTAGCCGGAACCACACGGCATACTACTGAATTACTGAAGCTATCATTTCTCGGCGCGATATTTTCATACCATTTCCAAACAAATAATTTCTGATAATTTATTTTTCATCGGATATCAAGTTTACTCCAATTTCAACCTTAAGTTTCAAATGTAAGGTTGAAATATATATGTTTAGGTGTAACGTTTGCTAACATAAGAACCGCCGATAGAGAAGATTTACTGGGGTCGAATGTAGACCCTTTAAACAAGGGGTTATAAAAGAACAACCGTGTGGCAATTGCGAGTGTCGGTCGGTATAAATCACACTAATAAAACATTATGACTAGTGCTGTTTTCTACTTAAATAAAAACTTAAACTTAACGTACGTAAATAATATGAAACGGAAGAAATGAATTGCAACAAATATGTTTTATTTATCCCACGATAACTTTCATTCTCATCATCATCATATCAGCCGAAGGATGTCCACTGCTGAACAAAGACCTTCTTCAAAGGTTTCCACAACCAGTCCACCAGTTTCCACAACCAACTTTCAGTTTGGGGGGAAATTGCTAGTAGTCACCACGCTTGGTTGATGGGTTGGTGAACGCAGTGCGGCATATTGTTCAACGGGAGGGACGCTGCTGACTCCCTCTGGTTAAGTTGATGAATAAGTGTATTACTAGCGTATGTAGTTTCCTGTTTTTTTAGAATCTCTTTGTACTGTTTCGGCTGTTTTGCAAGTACACACCCGTGATATGAGTTTCGGCTGTTTTGCAAGTACACACCCGTGATATGAGTTTTGGCTGTTTTGCGAGTACACACCCGTGATATGAGTTTTGGCTGTTTTGCGAGTACACACCCGTGATATGAGTTCTGGTATCACTCTTGTCGACTATCGACAACAAGCTCTATTTCTCCTGTATCGTAGTTGATCTGATGGATCCTCTTCTTCCTCTAAAGAAGATGAGTTGATAGATATAAATTTCACCCGCACATATACCTATGTGGAATTGGAGTTTGGAATTTTACCGGGAATTTATAGCAGACTTTATACCCGGGATAATTATCTGTAGGTCATACAAATATTTGCTCTGTGCGGGGATCGAACCCGTGACTTGTAACGTAAAAATCCGACCGTGCTGTTAGTTGTTACATGCTTTAAAATAAACGTGAATTTATAATCAATTTTATATATTAGTATAAAAGGGTACTGCCGGCAATAATTAATTGAATACCCAATCCATTTAAATACCTAGTGTATTTAATTAATGGATTGTGATTTGTGACGCTTCTATCCTATTGCACTCACTGATCGGTTAACGATCGGCGAGGGCAAGCAACGCTCAATCTATGGATGGGCGACCGATATTGGTATTTGAACTGAGTGTCTCCGTACTTCAAAGTTTTTGTCCTTAGGCAACAGTTTTTTAGCCAAGTTAGAATCCTTTGGGCAGCTTGAACAATTCTCACATGATATTGGGAACTAACCACATGAAAGAAGAATCAGTGCATAGTTTTAAAGTTGCCTGTTTAACGTAGTAACAATGCTTTCTTTTTACCATAAATAAAACCGATTCTTTAAGAATATTTCGAATTCACATCAAAATGTTCCAACAAAAAAGAAAATTGCCTTTGCCGAATCGGAAACGACTTTTTTCTGATCATTAAACCTTAAAGCAGACCGCCCAATATTATATCTCATTGTGCAAATAACAATTTCAATTATAAAGGTATTTATTCAGAAAGAGAAATGTAATAGGCTATTAGATCATTTATTCCCTAGACAGTGGCATCTTCTGTAAGCCCATTTAAATTGTTTAGTAGATGGAAATATAAATTATTCCATGAAAATGTTGGATGAAATATATGTATAACTTTTTTCGTAGGAAGAATAAACAACTCGGGAGTCGTGGACGCGCAGATTGGGTAGTCTGCGTGCTGATAACGATTGGTCCCCGGGAAGACCGCGGCGCTCACGTGGCCACGTGACACGTAGCAGTATTGTGTGATGTCCGGATTAAGAATATAGCACCACTCGAAATTCCGTCCGTGGATCTCGTATAAGGTGACTTCAGGACTCTAAATCAGATGGATTGGCGCCAGCATCCGTTCTGTGCAACTGTAGCCAAACTGCGTTCACCAACCCACGTCCACGTTTTGCGAATACCCCTAAAACAGACTGGCTGATATGATGATAATGATCCATAGCAGACACATGATCTATGCTGTTGCTAAAAACCAATCAGTGTTGAAAATACCGCACTGAATACGATGTCAATATACGCTTATAGAATTATATGTACCTACAGTAGGTAAACAGATAAAAGTACCCCTAAAACAATCAATACGTCTTCATGAATAATTCAAAGTATTCTAAAAGGGATCAGTTTCCAAAGTAACCCGACGAAGAAAAAACATAATTTATACTGAGTATACAAAGAATAGATACATAATAATTATGTATATATAAGTGTACTAAACACGAGTATACGAGGTATTGTTGGAAAGGGTCTAAATTCCAAGGCTATGAATTATAAAATTGAACATTATAGTCCACATTAATATCTCATAAAATAAAAACTTGTTAAAATATTTAACTAATGACTTCAAGTTATAAAAAGTCTTTTGAAATAATCTATTGGATTGAAAAACACATTTTAATCAATGTAAGCAGTGGCGTCTTTTTCATTTCACTCAAATGACATATTACGTCACACCTATCCAACAATTGTTAGTCTAATGAAGCATTACCTACAGGCTCTTCAAAAAGATATAGGGGGCACTATCTTAATCAATAATTAATATTATAAAACATGGCATTTTTCAGCCTGTTATTTCTTTACAGCTTAAGGTTTTTGAAGCTACAAAGTAAATAATAATGAAGTCGTTAAAATGTTTTGTAGAATTTATTACTCGTATTGTATATTCTTTTAGTCACTTCAATGCTACGCTTAATAACCCTTGGCTGTCAACAATTACTCGATCGCTTTATCTTGCAAGACCAGCGTTAACAAGTTATTATTTTTTACTACAGTGCTATTCATCTGTCTTCTATAAATTAGTTTTCGCTCCCAGTCCTTTGTTTCGCTCCGCAATCTGTTGAGCTTGAATGGTTTCTGGGTCTTCATGAAATTTATTTTTCAAGTTACTTCTTCATTTACGTTTATATTTTGTGGTTTAAAGGACATATTTCTAGTATATATTTCAGTAACAAAATACCTTAGTATTTAACCTTCATATACATTCAAATTTAAATTTGTTTCGGATCTATAAGTAAACACACTATTTATGTTACTATTTCTAACATATTCAGTATATTATTCTCACATAACTTTATGATACTATATTGCGATGTATGTAACATTTCTTGCCAGTTCTTCTCCATAGGACCAACTTCTTGGAACCGTGCAACTATATTCTGACTATTCATAAGCGCCCGTAAGTGGTTTACATGAATAAAATCTTTTGAATTTGTATTTGAATAAACAATGTAACTATTTTTGATCTGATCTTAATTTACCTTACATAAACCAAATAAAAATTTAAATCCATAAGAAATCTCCGACGTCAAGCAATAACAATGTTATACTATCTAAAGTACAAGGGTTCGTTTGCCATTTGGAGAATGCTGATAGAGAGAATCTTCGCACGCCATCAAGGCACCTCAAAATCAAAACATTCCAGTCACGTGTACTACAAAGCGTCAACTTCGGGCTATGAGCGGTCCCCTCAATTCGAACTGCTTAATGAAGTTACACCGGGATCGCTAGAACGCGTTCAAAATATCTAAAGCCAAACTTACATGGATTTTATCTATTGTTTTGTCTCGAATATTTTAATTTGGTTTCAATAATTTGTAAGTCGGGTGACATATAATTGTATTTCCTAATTATAGTACTACAAATAGTATTTTGAAAGAAATATAATGTATGTTCATAAAATATAAACATTATTAAATCTAAGTACACTATGGCGAGAATCATGAATAATCTATGTAATGAAAACAGTTTTATAACAAGATGTTTTTAAAGCTATACATTTTCTCTTATATTAGCATCAATGCTCTCATATTCATCATTCATCATCATCATCATCGCCGAAAAATCCTCCACTGCATCATCGCCGAAAAATCGCCACAACAACCGGTTTGAGTTTGCGTTGTGTGATCATTGATTTTTTGCAGGCGGGTTGGCGATCGCAGTTGAGTTGTAAATGTACTCGAAGGACGCTGCTGCTTAGCCGGCATCATACGTCTCCCAGACTCGTTAGAAAGAAAAAAAACTTGTGGTGAGAAAAAAAAAATTTTTTTTCGATGAAGTATCTGAATAAACCCAATATAACGGCTGTTCACTAAGAACCGAACCGCTTAAACTCCTTCGACAGCTTGATTGACACAAATAATTGGTCGTTGTTTTCAGCAAAAAAATGTCGCTGATAGATCCACTAAAACAATGTAATAAAACTCTCAGTTATAGAAAAACAATCCATTACATTTTCATTACAGGAACCTCGGATTTTTTCAAGCTTATATATGTAAATTATTTTATAAGAAATGTATTCTGAGCTGATCCGACGCCCGTAATTTGAATGTTATACAAAAAATAAAAGTTGTAAGAATCGTTAAGGCTTATTCTGATTTCTTTGTAGACTCTGGATTTGAGTTTGCGTGAATGTAAGAACAAAAAAATAAATTCAACAAATTACTTCAGTTCAGGTTTTGTTCTAAAATTTATTTCATGATTTCGTATTTGACGAAATTAGGATGGAATTTCTAGGTTGTAAGGAAAAAAGCACCTTTTAATTCGAAATTACTGAATAGCTTGTTGAAAAAATGCTTAATAGTCCGCCTCATGTGCATGTGTTACATTTAGTGATGGGCCGGATATGCGTATATGTATCCGTATCCGCGGATATTCGATGGAGAAATAAGATCTGTATCCGTATCCGCGGATATTCGATGGAGAAATAAGATCTGTATCCGTATCCGTTACTTTTTGGCGGATCTTTTAAATTAATGAATTGCATGCCGTATATGAAATTAATTTATTAATTCCGTATATTAAAATTGTAAAATAAGTGGCTGTGACAGACGGACAGACAGACAGACACATGAGTGATCCTCTAAGCGACCCGCTGTTTTTTCTTCGGAAGTTCGGAACCCCAAAAAGGTTAAATTTTTGTAGACTCATTTCAAAAATACTTTTACATATATATATATATATATTTACTTTTATATATATATTAAAATTGTAAGATAAGTGGCTGTGACAGACGGACAGACAGACAGACACATGAGTGATCCTCTAAGCGACCCGCTGTTTTTTCTTCGGAAGTTCGGAACCCCAAAAAGGTTAAATTTTTGTAGAATCATTTCAAAAATACTTTTGATACGCATTGTTTATTATATATATATAAATATATATATATAGATGTGTAATAGTTTTAAACTTATTTAAGAAAAGACAAAAATGGACCAATCCCCTCCCTTCGAAACTTATCTCTGGAAAAATAGCGTGACAAGCTAATAAATTAATAAATAATGTCAGTAAATGTGTATGCACACACTGCATCAAACATTTTTCCAAATTAAAACAGAACTAAAATAATTCATCAAAACAATTTAATTCATTAATTAACATCGTAGTCGCCATTTTTTAAGAATTTCAAACCAGAGACAACATTTTCTAGATGCTTTTTTTCGTTGAAAACACGGGTAGGAGAAAATGTTCAGCTCAATAAACCTCCACTTCTTTTGTTACTTCAGTTTCTTGTAGCGTAAGTAGTGCTAATTAAGGAACTGTTTCATTTTTGTTTATAGCTAGCTGTTTTCACCTCATTCGTTTTTGCTGTAATTAAAAGAACAGCAGCTAATTTCCAGTAGTGTTCTTATAGTACAATGTACTTATTAATTAAGCAGGAGATGAGGCTGTTACTGAGTTACGGACATTTAATCTAACAAAAGAGTGTCAAAGAACTAATTGTAAATAATAGGTTGTTGCCTTGCATTTAACTAGCACTTTGTATTACGTGAAACCAAGTATGTGAAATTATTATATTATTAATTACAATTAGTAAACTGAAGTGACAATGGGCAAGGCACTTTGCTCGTAGAACTGATGGCCATTGGGGCACAAAGGTTCTCGAATGGAGACCACGCATCGGAAAACGCAGCGTGGGACGACCTCCAACGAGGTGGACAGACGACCTGGTGAAGGTCGCTGGGAGTCGTTGGATGAGAGCAGCATGTGACCGCTCGTTGTGGAAATCTAAGGGGGAGGCCTTTGTTCAGCAGTCGATGTCCTGTGGCTGATATAATAAAGTATGTGAAATACTCAGTTGAAAAGCTATGTTACAGGGACTTAGGTAAATTGTTTTGATTTTATGCCATACGTTAATATGAAATATTGCGATCAAATTTTAGCAACTGAATAGAGGATATTATAGCAAGTAAATGTAGCTTTCAATGCTTTCGGTCTTTTTAAGGATATGTATTGAATGGAGCACCATTTAATTCGGAACATACAATTAATAGTATTTTTTAGTTTATGTAACATTATTGCTAAGTATTTGTTAATCTCTTGTAACATTTTAATAAACAAGTAAAAACACGTTATGCTTTTACTCAATTCCGGTCTTGTTTAAACTGTGCTATAGCAGTGAATAATTTTAATGGGAAATAGTTCTATAATCAATAAATACATTAAAATTAGAATTCAAATTTATATGGCCTTATTCTGAACGCCAAACTGGTAGAAGAAATAGTTTAATAATTATCGTGGACGGTTTTTAGTTTTGATATAAATTATTCATGAGGCCCATATCCTTGGACAGCATCATATGTAAATCTCAATTTACCACATTTATGTATAAACGCACCACTAACGCATTTATTGATATACTTTAACATATCGAAGAAAAACCCAACACTTCTATAGAGCAATCAGTGAGATACGGAACTTGTAAATGTCATAAAGTAAAAATGTTTTTGTGGTAGCTAACTTAGATGGAGGAATGGTGGGAACAGAATTTAATCAGGATTGACTTACAGGGCCTTCCAAGGTCGTTGATTGTTAAAAAGTTTCCGGCATCAAAATATTGGGTAGCGTGAAAGTTCGATCAATTGTTTCGAGAGAAATTTTGCCTTAGTATAGTAGAATTTTAGTTGTATAAACTAGCCTTTTTATTTCATAAACAAGCACGTTTTTTCCATCTGACCGTAGTGCAAAGAATTTGTGGTTTTTCATTATCATCTACCATACGTATAAACAATCATCATTTCGGCCGAATGAAGTCCACTGCTGGACACAGGCCTCCCCCAAAGATCACCACAACCACTGATATGGATGTGTTGTGGGCTCATTGGGGGTTTTGCCATAATCGCCACGCTTGGCAGGCGGGTTCGCGATCGCAGTTTGTTAATGTACTCGAAGGACGCTGCTACCCATCCTCCGGCTAATCCTATTGTCGACTTTTACGACACCCATGGGAGGAGATGGGGTGGTGGCATTCTGAGCCGGCACCACACGGCAAGTGAACAATACATCAATAATAAAATTGTACAAGGTACTTACTGCAAAATCACATACAATTCAATGTATTTTATTATACGGAGCTTACAAATGAGTGATATATTATCTTTTAATATGTCACTTATTTGTAAGCTCCGTACCTGAGATTCTTGCAAACACATAGACCGAAGTCACAACAACTTTACTGCTGATAAACAACGTTTTTGCCTAAAGGTACTTTAGTATAACTCGCGTGTGAAATAGCAAGTGTATTGTCTTCCGGAAAGGAACTATGAAATTGAAGTATCAAATAGGAATTTGCGTATCCTGTGGGAACGCAAACCAATATTCTTCGGACCAGTGATCAAGATATAAAAACAATCGAGTTCAATCTTCCCAGAAATAAAGTACACTTCTTTTACTATCATTCTGCTTCAATGGTCTGGCAATAAAACGGTAAAACCGTATTATATATACTGATCAGAACTGTAATGTATTAGGGACTTCCTGATAAGAAGTTTAATATATGACATCTCTCAGGTCAAGCCACCACAACCGTATCTTAGCATTCTCTTCTAGTCTTTCTAAGACTATCGTCATGTTATTTTAGAACCACCAAAATTAATGTATGGCAACATTAACATCGACTTTACCTTCGTAAACTGTGCCAAGCATGTGCCAAGATTATCAGTTTAACAGTGAATGGCGATAAAATATTTATGCTAAATTATGAATTATGCATCTGCACGACGACGGTAGCAGGGCTTATTAAACCGCCAGTAAGGCCGGGCTTACAACCTCACTGTAACCTATAACGTTTAAATTTATCACCTCATTTCCGTAGCACCAAAAATTGTAATTATACGTCCATAAAACGTGATAAAAACACAGATTAATTAGTACTTAAATTAGATGGTGAGTTATACTACCACACAGTGAAGGTGCTTACGAAAATTTATTGCATAGCTGGCTTTTTATGAAAGTGTATTCGAATTTCATTCCAGTTTCAGTCCACATTCAAATTGAAAACGAACTTCGCAAAAAGTGTTTATGTTGACAGTTTCTGAACTATCAATATAAGTCTACCACTAGATGCCATTATATCAACATGTTAAATATATTTACATAACCAGAAACAGAACCTTAAAAAATTATAACTTATAGAATACAATATAAGAGAACCCTATATTTGCTCCTAGCATGGTTAGATTCAGATCTTATGATACCTTGTAAGGCACGTATCGCCAGAAGCTGGCGTATAATTACTAAGCTTACATAATAATATATGGAGTTTCTTGCCCGTTCTTTTCCATAGGAAATTTACACCTTGGAACAGGGCAACTAAAGTCTTGACTATTCATGAGTGCCTATAAATGGTTTTACATGAATAAAAATAATTTTATCTTATCTTATCTTAAGCAAATTAGAATTTCCTTAAACATTTTGCATAACTTATTTATTTTTTGGCGGAACCAGAAAGTAGCTGTGTTAAGGCAATGAATTGGAATTATATGTACAATGAATAATTGGAATGAGTTATGAAAACAGAGAATATCATAAGTATAACACATAATTATCATCACCTAGATAGCATACTGTAACAAACTATTGTCTTTGTTTCAGCTCGCTATCTAGGTATCGATTATTATATAAGTAAATGGTCATAATCATTGGACTATAATTATTTTCTAAACACTCAATTTCACCATAAGATTACATACAGCTACAGTTATTTAATGTCAGTGACGGCACGGTTGGTGCAGTGGCTGACACAGTCGGCTGCTGCACTCCGGGTCACGGGTTCGATACCCGCACGGAACTAATATATATTGTGTGTGGAATTTATGTCTGTAAACGCACCCACGACACAGGACAAATCCTAGTGTGGGGCAACATTTTTTTAAAAGAAAAATAAAGTCAAATATCATACAAATAATTAAGAACAAGTCACACAATAATTGTTATTACCTTTCCCGCCTAAGATCTGAATTTAAAATATCTCTGCACTGAAAAAGCTGAATTCTTACTTAGTCATATAAATTGTGTTTAAACTTTTAAGTGGGCAAATTCTTAATCGATTCAGACAAGTGATTAAAATCGCACTGACGTCGCAGGACTATTTCCACTAAGTAAATAAGTATTTGAAAGAGTTCACTTATTAGGATACCTTGTGCAGAACTTACAAGCTGATTTTTGTATGTGCACAGATCAGGAGTAACGTTAGCAAAAATACAACTTTCAGAAATATATAAAGATGGAACTGTAACGACGAATGACGCAGGATGAAGACAGGTCACAAATTGATCCGACACATTGCTTTTGTTTATTGGCTCTGTTTAGTTATATATCGTAATATAAATACAAATGCATTAATTTAAGTGATTTTTTTTAATCATCTCGTCTCTATACATACATACAAATAAATATAATTGAAGTGTCTGTTTGTAATGTCAAAATAACACCTTTTTACTAATTCATATGAAAGTACCTACAACAATAAAACATTGTATTTTTGTCTGACTGTCTGTCTGTCTGTCTGTTTGTTCCCGCTAATCTCCAAAACGGCTGGACCGATTTCTACGGGACTTTCACTGGCAGATAGCTGATGTTATAAGGAATAACTTAGGCTACTTTTATTTTAGTAAAATGATTAGTGTTCCGCGCAAAAAAAGAAATAACCTATGAAATTCAATATATATAATCTATTTCAAATGTGTATTCAAAAGTACTCTAAATTGTTTATGAATTATCCAATTTCCTTTAAATTAAATGGCCGGTGAAACCGCGGGTCCCACCTAGTTGTATACTAAAATGAGATTAATAATATTTCAGTTGATTTCTTGGGAAACACTGAAGCAACACGAATGCAAATCCAGAAAGCGTTACAATGTATATTTGTAAACTTGCCGAACGTTGGACGAAAACAACGTGTTTCGAATTTCTTCAGCCTTAATACTAAAAGACAAAGCGTAATTTGGGTTTGTTCTACCAAGTTACTTCTGCAGTTTGAATAGACACATGAGGTCATATTAATAGAGTCGAAATGGAACCTCAAGAACCGCGAACAAAAGTTTGCGAGCGTTCAATGAAATCCGGATATTCTTTTTTGTATTCTCTTTAAAGCTGGAGCAATATCGGGGGTGAATTTAAATTTTTCACTCGATGAACAAATCTTTATTGACACGACTAAGCTATATCGCTCGAGGCCATGTTCACCGTGAAACTAGAACTTTATCGTCATTGTATGGAACCAATATGTTTGGAGGTGGATTATTATGACTATTTTCTAGCATATTCTGCAGATGGTTTGGCGATTATGTTGCGGAATGAGAACAACCTCATAAAGTATGTGACTATCAACTAAGTTTTGGAAGTGGACTGTATTCGAAGGGTGCTGGTAGAAGATGAGTTACATTAAATGGAAAACACGCGGATATAGGCGGGGTGATCGTTGGAGAGAGGATTAGGTGCACGCCTTACCTTGGAGCTGGCCGCTCTTTAGTATCAGTACGCCGGCACGCCTCTGATGTAGGTCTTCTTTCTTCCAAATCGCTGGCGAGGATTCACACACGCTAGGCAAGAACACGTGGCACAGCACAATACATCACTCAGTCTTACACCCGCGGGCGGTCCAACGAATTGGATGGCGATAGTCTTCAGCGAGACTGCGAGAAGACCGCGGTGAGTAGGTCTGAGCAACTTCCGATTGGGCTCAAGAGTTTTTTCATACTAGATAAAGGTCACGGCATTTACAAACGGCCACGATTGGTTAGCGTGCGAGTGGGGAGGTGGTAGGGATGATCGCCCGCGCAAGACATATTTTAATTAGTTCTTACACATTAGAGAGAAGGCGTTACCAGCAGACCTTTTTATTAATGCAGTGTAGTGTTTCATAAACTCTATTGAATTATATTTAAAGAAAGAATTGAAATCTAAATTTATTTACTGAGCTTATCACAATAAGTTCAATAAAGGAATTTAGATATGTACCGAAATATTTAGTAGGTATTAATATCACTTTAAATCCTGTTTAATTAGAAATGATAAAAACGTAACGAGTTTGACTAGGCATGAATTTAACTAAATCAATTTTCATATCAATATCAAAGCTAGCTCTTATAATTTATGATTGTTGAGCCAAAGAGCCTCGAGGGCTTTCTGTAATGATACCACCACTTCACAATCCTGTCCTATCAGTCGATTTTTCTTTGAAAATAATCTTTTATCTAACCATTTAGGCATTGATGATTTCACATGCATTATTTAACGGGTTCGCATGAAATTTGGCATTGTAGTTATAGCTGTAGGTATTGAAGTTCACGGAAGTTTGTTTGTTGATAAAGTTAATAGAATACTTGAAAATTATTAAAGAGCAATATAATTTGAGCATTGTGCCTTAAATCGTTTTATATCAGCTTACACGATGGTCATAGAAACATTAGTTTTTCCTTGTGTTTACATTTATGTTTCATGGCTCAAATCTTTGAATAAGAGTCACCGTGAGATACTTCAAAGTCAAAGTCAAATATTTTAATTTTAAATTAACCAATTACTGGCACTTATGGAACGTCAGAATTAGTTGATCCTATGGAGAAGAGCCGGCTAGAAACTCAATGGATACTCTTTTAAAATACTTGAGACAATAATTTTGAACAAGACAGGGAGAACTTAAACAAGGTGTTTAAAAAATATCAATACATTGATGAAGTATAAATGTAGCAGCTTTACAGTACAAATAACATGATTTGATGATTAGCAATGACTTGCTTGTGATGTCCGGATTTCCGTGTGATGTCTGGATTAAGAATATAGCACCACTCAAACTCCTCCCGCGGATGTCGTAAAAGGTGACTGAGGAACTCTAATCCAGAGGGATGGGCAGCAGCGTCCCTTTTGTGTTACAGTAAGCCTTACTGCGCTCACCTACCCGCCTGCCAAGCGTGGTGAGTACTGGCAAATTCCCCCCAAAATGAAGGCACAATTGTGGAAATCTAAGGGGGAGGCCGGTAGGAACAAAGTTCAGCAGTGGACGTCCTATGGCCGGTATGATGATGATGAATGATTTGCATTCGATTTATCTATTTACAACTGCCTTTATTATGCCTAGGCTATATGAGATATGAAATATTCTTTTATGTATGCTTCAGTAAATACATCAAAGAATATATCACAATTAGAAACTTTCCTATAGCTATGAAGAACATGAAAACATATTAATTATCTTAAACAAAAATGTTGAAATTATAAATATTAAAGCCCTTTTAGTATAATTTCTGTTCTATGTCTCTAATCATATAAAACAATGTTTAATGATTATAACTCACAAGAAGACTTAGAGAAATCCATTTACAAAAGGGAAGGAATCACTAAACAATTTCTAGAGGAGCGCGCTTATAAAGAGCTCTGTAAAGTTGTGAATTTCTGTACAATGTTTGATATCTATTAATTCATATTTCAGGTAAGATTCGGCAAGTTTCTACCGAGTTCCTTTTTAGACCATCTCGAAGTTCTGTGAGTCCAATTTTACTTTTATAAAGATATTAAATTGCATGCAGTCATATATAATCCAACATACTTACTGATATTACTCTACTTTAGCATATTACTTCGCGTTATTTGAAAATACTGCGGGCCATTGAAAAGTATACGTTTGAATATTTCATTTCATTTGAAACGTTTTCGTGTATCGTGGCAGCTAAGTTAAACTTTTACTAAAACTGTTATTTAAACTAAACAATTACACTTCGATACTATTTTGCATTTTTATCTCTGCTTTTATACTATCACATTGTTAAAGGTATATCTGTTAATGAACTCATTTTATTTCATTCTTCATTTTGAAATGCTTTTCCTATTTTCGCTTTAATAGTGACATCGGGTACGCGGGATGAGATATCGTTTCTGATGATCATATTCATTAAACGAGAGAGATGAGAGAGAGATGTAAGTAAAAATGTTGGCTATAACTAAACATACAAGCTCATATCATCATTTCGGCCGAATGAAGTCCACTGCTGGACACAGGCCTCCCCCAAAGATAACCACAACCACCGATATGGATGTGTTGTGGGCTCATTGGGGGGTTTTGCCATAATCGCCACGCTTGGCAGGCGGGTTGGCGATCGCAGTTAAGTTGTTTATGTACTCGAAGAATGCTGCTGCCCATCCTCCGGCAAATCCCTTAGTCGACTTTTACGACACCCATAGGAGGAGATGGGGTGGTGGCATTCTGAGCCGGCCGACTGAGCTCATATACGAACACACAAACATTTTAAATATTTATTGTTATTATTTTGCCTTTGGTTGTACCCTTCCAAGCTGTAGCTAACATGTAACATACAGCGGGCCAGTTTGATTCTCCTAAACATAGGTTGCTCAAGAACATAGATAGTTGAATCATTTCATTTAGTATTTCACCTGATCATGTGTGTGCCAGCTTGTTACTATATGTTGAACTACATTTTGTACAGAGTTTATTAATGTTGCGTTATTCAACTTGCAATAAATAAATTAACATGCGATAAGATTTTAATTTACACCCCAAAAATATGTAGTTGCTTTTATTCATGCACCATAAAATTTTCTGTAACATTCACTCCCAGCGTAACTCGTATTCATATCTGCTATTCGCCGATTCTCTCGCAAATATTAATGACTGAGCATAAAGTGAAAATGGATACATTTTCTCGGCCTCCACATTCCTGTTACATACGCAGCGGGCAGTAAGCCAAAATAGATATAAAGTTAGTAATTGCTTAGGAAGCCGTTTATGGAAATTGCTTATACAAATTGTTGTAGGATGCTTTGAAGTACTTATATATTTTTACGCTCTCGATTCTATACAATCTATACAAATAAATAAAATTGAAGTGTCTATTTGTAATGTCAAAATATCGGCTTTTTACTACATGCATATGAAAGTATATACGGTACAAACAACAACAAAAACAATTTTTACATTTTTTGTCTGTCTGTCTGTTTGTTCCGGGTAATTTCCGAAACGGCTGGACCGATTTTGACGGGACTTTCACTGTCAGATAGCTGATGTTATAAAGAACAACTTAGGCTACTTTTATTTTAGAAAAATAATTAGGGTTCCGCGCAAAAAATATAAAACCCTTGAAATCCAATATATATATATTCTATATCAAGTGTCTAAGTCGAAGTACTCTAAATCTCTTTTAAATTAAACGCGGGTGAAACCGCGGGTCCCAGCTAATTTTATATAAAGCAAGACAATATAAATTAATTATAATTTATTCCGTGTGGTGTGCAGATTAGGAATATATACCACTCAATATCTTCCCGTGGATGTTGTTAAAGGCGATTAAGCTCTAGTTCGTTAAGTTTAGAGTGTCTTTATCGGCAGTGCGATAGATCGAGAGCACCTCCCGCATGCGGCGCGCCAGGTTATCAGCCTTTACACCGCAGTCTTCACCAGCGACTGAAAGCACTATTCGATGGTCACGGTGTCGGGACCGATGCAGAGGTCGGCGAGCTTTATACTCTTCCTGGCCTCGGCCATCACCTTACGCAACCGACTGTGAGGTGAGCTCTCCGGCACGGTGACCATGATGGCGGCCGTTGACGACAAAGACGACGAAGAGGCTCTAAACGCAGCACAGAAGTGCAACGGCAGCCATTCTGCGCTGACCAATCAAAAGCCCCAAAATGACGACATCATAATCATATCAGCCAAAGGATGTCCACTGCTGAACAAAGGTCTCCCTATTAGATTTCCACAAGGAGCGGTTACATGCCGCCCTCAGCCAATGATTCCCAACGACCCTGACCAGGTCGTCTGTCTACCTCGTTGGGAACCTCCCACGTAGCGTTTTACGGTGCGCGGTCTCCACTCAAAACGACGACACACGGCATGTAATCGGTCATCTGTTGGGGACCTTTGCTCAGCAGTGGACGTCTTTTGGCTGATATGATGATATAAGAAGATAAATAAAATTAAGCCGTGTGGTGCCGGCTCAGAATGCCACCACCCCATCTCCTCCCATGGGTGTCGTAAAAGTCGACTAAGGGATTAGTTGGAGGATGGGCAGCAGCGTCCTTCGAGTACATTAACAACTCAACTGCGATCGCCAACCCGCCTGCCAAGCGTGGCGATTATGGCAAAACCCCCCAATGAGCCCACAACACATCCATATCGGTGGTTGTGGTGATCTTTGGGGGAGGCCTGCGTCCAGCAGTGGATTTCATTCGGCCGAAATGATGATGATGATGATGAAATAATATTATCATAATTCCTATAATATTAATTATCACAGTATGACACTGACACTGACAATGTCAATCTGTCAAATCTGTTTAATTCATTATTGTACACTGACACAATGTACACTAATGAATTAAAATTATTAAACCGAAAAAAACAAACAGAGGTTTCTGTTTTAAAGTCCAGAATAAAAAGAAAAAGAACTTTCAAATGAATTTTCTGGTCTGGAGTGGTTTTCTGAAAACGTAGCTAGTAAAATTACTGCGCATAAGAGACAAACTAACTTCACTACGCAGGTCTAGTCCTGGGTAGCATTACAATTGATAGTTCCCAAGTCTTACTTTAATAACGAAAGATTAGATCACCACGAATCGACTTTTATTGTGTTTGTAGACTGCTGACCTAAAAATAATTGAGAGAAAGGCAATTTTCAAGACAAATAATGACATTGAACTGAAATTGAGTTTTGGGAGAGGTTAAATGGGTCTTTTAGTGAAAATTGCTTGTTAGTAACGAGAATTCTATAGATTAAATGAACGTTTCTTCTCTATATAACCTCTGTGAGAGTGAAACGACCTTTAAAGGTCAATATTGTTTTGAGAAGAGAGAAAGAAAAAAAGCCAGACCAGTGCGAGTTAAACTCGCGTGGAGAGGGTTCCGAAATCTATACAAATAAATAAAATTTAAGTGTCAGTTTGTAATGTCAAAATAACAGGTTTTTACTAAATGCATATGAAATGATATACGGTACCTATAACAAAAACACAATATTAAATTTTTTTTCACTGTCTGTCTCTTTGTTTCGGGTAATCTCCGAAACAGCTGGACCAATTTTGACGGGACTTTCACTGGCAGATAGCTGATGTTATATGGAATAACTTAGGCTACTTTTATTTTTGAAAAATATTTAGGGCTCCGCGCATAAAAAACATCCTTGAAATCCAATATATATTATCTGTCAAGTGTCCATGTCGAAGAACTCTAAATTTCTTTTAAATTAAACGCGGGTGAAACCGCGGGTCCCAGCTGGTTGCTGAATATATTGTCTTTTGTTGAATTCTGTCTTGTACCAATAACTTATCTCAAGAACAAACACAACATCGTAGCTGAAAAACTTGGTTTCCCATACATTCCAATCAATCAATCAATTCCAAAAAATATTTGCCATGGTATTTTAAAACCATAGACTTCTTATAGGTTTTCCTGTAATCTATAGGTAAAGACCTAATATCTACATATTTTTTTAAATTTTAGGGTCATATACATTTGAGACCCTCGCAACTAGCCCTTCCATTTCATATGTTACACGGAACAGTTTGCCAAACTTTATTCTTTAATCTTCTATATTGCCCCAAAAGTGACCTTCATATTCAAAATTCGTTTATTTTCGTTACACGTACGTATTTGGGTCATAGAAATCCATAATATATGTGTACCAAATTTCAAGTTAATCGGTCTCGTAGGTTCTGAGCAAATTGGCTGTGATAGACGGACAGACAGACATACGAGTGATTCTATAAGGGTACCGCCGTTTTTTTCTTCGGTCTTACGGAACCCTAAAAACAGCTATTTATTACCACATCAAACGTGTATCGGTACAGTCACATTAATTAGACTAAAATCTACGCTAAACTTACTATAACAATAATTACATAATAGAACGATTGACTATAGAGTAGAATAGAAGTGAAAAAAGGTGAAGAAAATAATCGTTAAAATAGCAGTTTGCTGATTGATGCTCGTCCCAAATGTGGCAAACAGGTCAACACTCAGCATATTACTGTACTGTAACGTAAGTCACAGCACAGCGCTGTTTATCAGGGATAACCCTTTTTGCAGTGCTAACCCTTACTGAATTTTAATGCAATAGATTGGCAATGAGCATACGTGATATCTGATGTTAAGCGATCACCACCGCGCATAAGCTTCCGCAATGCCATAGGTGATATGTTACCAATCTTTGGGACTGGCATAAGAAATTCTTATACAAGATATAGGAAAGGAAGGAAGGACTTTTTCCTTAAAGGCCCCGTGTCGTATGTCTGCCCTATTCTTGAGGGTTGGACTTCCGGAAATCCTTACTCACTGTGTGAACGCAGTATCACAATATTACTACTTCAAGGCGGTACTCTGTGACGGCGTGGTACTTCCCCAGTCGAGCCAGGACATTCACGAGCTGTAATCAACTGATATCTACTCACTCCACTCTTCTCCACCCTATCATTAAATCTGGTAAGATCCCTATTTGGAAACACAACTTTTCTACAGATTTATAATATTGAACACAGAATTCATATCTATATAAGCTTATATAAACTGATGTCAAGAAATGTACATTTTTAAAGATATTGCGAACCTTATACCAACGATAGATTTAAGCGAACCACTTCAAAAGATTCAAGCGTGTGAATAAGAATAAAGTTTTCAGCGCTGTATAACCTTTGGAAGCACTTAAGTATATTGCTCTTATTAAATATTGATACGTTAAACGTAAGAGCTTGAAGGCATGTTATATAAATGACGTTTACATATATTAAGGACGTGTCTGTGATGTTTTGAAATTAATCTTGGATGAAAAAGTGCTCAATAAGATTATAATGTTGAAACCTGATAAAAGAATATTTTAACATGAATAGAACAGAAGTTTGTGTACTGTATTAACAAGAATTTGGGTTTAAGGCAAATTAGTATGTAAACAACACATTGGTAGATTCTATAATTGACCTGATAGAAGCTGACAACCCTTTTATAAAATTTTATGCCAATCCCCCATATCCAGAAGGAGCCTAGCCTAGGCTCTACTAGGGCTCTACGAAGTATTTTCGATAATGAGGAATTAGTAATGTCTTAGGTTTTCGCGATTATTACTCATAATAAAACACTTTTAAACGGATTAAATCGCGTATATTATAGATTTTTGTTTTTCCTGACGTATAATCCGTTTAAAAGTGTTTTATTATGAGTAATAATCGCGAAAACCTAAGACATTACTAATTCCTCATTATCGAAAATATTACTGACGAATAACAGACCCACAGTACTCGCAGTATTTAATATTTTCATGGAACTGTAAAATGCAATTTAGTTCCTAGTATCACTACCATTTATAAATAAGAATTGATTTTTGCATTGTTACTCTCTAAATGTTAGTTGTTGCTAATGTCTGTTGACTGAAATGGGAATTTAAATGATGTAGATCACGATTTAAGGCCATATCTAATTTCAGGAAAATATCGTGACACATGACAAATATAAATTTAACTTATAAATATAGCTTTCTGTGCAAAGTCGATGCGGGTAGTTAGTGATGTTATATATTATTTATTTCGCAACGCAGTTCAGCTTACAAAAGTAGATTTAAGCTGAAGGTATATGTCAATTATATAAGGAACTAGAAAAGTTCTAAAGACTCTTTGTATGAATATGAGTCCTCAAACTTTCTTCCCTATTTAACTTTAGTATTTCCTTAACTCCAAATGTACGTGAGAATATTTCTAATTTCCAACATTCTCCTTTAATCTCAGGGGTGCAATCAGAGTCTTCGGTGTTTTAAATGTAAAAGGCAAAGAAAAACGGTGGCATTTTAAATTTGTTACCAGTACGTGATTGAACGCCGTAAGTAAATTTCAAATAGCTTAGCAGTCGTAGAACTTTGATTTAATACTAGAAGATCAAACGAGTTAACAAGTATGAGTATACTATATAAGTTAATATTTCCTTATTTGCAAACGTTCTGACACTGACTTTTTTTTTCTCTTTTTTGTGTATGGCTAAGTAATGTATTGCGATTCTATGCTGTATAATAATTGTCAAATTTATAACCACATAATTTTTTCCAAATATGTTTTCAATTTAATCTATAAACACAAAAATCATTTTATCCTACTTAAAATTCAGAATAAATATTGGGTGAAAAATACAATGACTTAGTTATTATTGCTTGTAATGAGGTAGGTAATTCTATATCTTTGGTAATAACAATATGCGGCCACAAATCATTCTTATGTAGTAATTCAAATAACTTGCATTTTATATAGGTTCTATGTTATCAACAATATACTTCAACTTAAATAATATTTTATTATATATGATGGTATAAACGTAGAATAGTTTTCTTTTTCTTTGTTTTAATTCCATATAACACCCATTTCAAAAGGCCGTAAATCGTTGTAGCTTCCATTTCATGCAATAGTCTCGCACAGTTGGGGACACTCCGAGACTTCATTTCATAGTGCAGCCAGGGAGAGGCCACAGTTCGCGTCGCAATATACTTTAGATTAAAATTCTCTAAAGGGCCTCTGCGTGTTGGACCTTTTTTTTATTGGTGCCCAGTGGAAATTCTTCACGTACTTCCTTCGCCCCGGGGAAGGGCGAACGGTTATGCCAGACTCCTACCGGCTAAAACCACTGGAGCGGTCATCTGCGGCACCTAAGGGAGGCTCCAGGTCCTCGTATGATCACACTACAGCCGCCCATTGGTGCCACACCTATAGGCACATCTCGAAGAGGGTGACTGTAAAGCGGTCACCCCCCCGGGGGATTCTAAAGGATCCCCGAAAGCGACCTACGGCAGTGCGTGACAACATGCGTGTTACCGTCTTCTCTTGGGTTGTTCGGTATGGCCACGTAGATTCCCCAATCTACGCAGCTGCGAACCCACAGGTCCCCCGCCTTATAGCAACGGCAGGGGGTTTCATGCGTATGGAAATTAGGCACCAGGGCGGTTGTTACCCCAGTGCCGTCTCCTGCTTCTTGAAACGGGATCGGCCCTCTCCCGATCCCGCTCTGCTGGTCTCCTTCTGAAGCATGACGCTCTCACAGAAGGAGAAAACTGCATTCCAGTTTTCATGCTCTGCCAACATAGCCGATACTACTGCTGGCAGAGAGAGATCTTGCCCGATCCGATCGACCAGGAGCCAGGCAGGTACGCCTCGAGCGTGTGCTGTGCGGTGTCCTGGTCGCTATCACAATGGTGGCGTTGTGCTGTGGCCTCACGTCCTATCCTGTGCAGGTACGCACCGAAACAACCGTGCCCGGTGAGCACCTGCGTCAGGTGGTAGGTGACGTGCTCGCTCCTTCTGAGCCAGGCTCCAAAGAGTGGCAGGACGGCCTCCACGACGCGCTTGGTCGCGAACTGCATCCGCAGGCGGCGACGCCACTTTCTAAGTGCACGCCGCCTAGCTAGCTGCCACAGCCTGTCCAACGCCCCTGGAGGTGCGCCTTCGCCGCTCTGGCAGAGGGAGCGTGACTGATCGTAGACCCACGCATCCATCTCCGCTAGGATGTCGAAAGGTAGAAAACGCGCTAAGTGAGTTGCCACCTCGTAGGACACTGTTCGGTATCCTTGTGCGATCCGGATAGCCACTCTGCGCTGCAGACCGTGAATTTTAACCTATGTATCCGCGTAGGCCTATCAAAAGACCAGGTTCTTCTTTGCAGAAACTATTGAACTTTGATTAGACAGACAGTAATGAAAATAACAAAGAACTACAAACATATTCAAGGGCCTAGATGAAAATACAGTTGCGTGTTTAATAGATATATAGGATCCTAATTTTAATTCTACTCACGAAACACACACACACACACACATATATATATATATATATATATATTTGCAACATAATCAGACGGGAGGTCTATTCACAGGCACACGGCCCGAATATTCGATTTGATAGGCTTTATGTTATCCCGCCCACACTAATTATGCGTCCAAATACGCCACTGTCTTATAGAATCGAGACCTTGGCTCTTAAATATATGAGACTAAGCAATCATTCTTTTAAAGAACTCTGTGATCTTGGTATTGTAAGAGAACACTTTATAAATGGGATGGCAAAAATATTCTCCATCTGTATTGCGCCTGGTCTTTCATTGACGGGCTTAGACATTTTAAACCCAAGGAGTTTATGCCGTATTTGGTTTTACGTGGATAAGGTATCAAATTTAAAATTCAACTCATCTATTGGATTGTGTAAGAGTCAAATAAAAACGGCTTTTTCTATGGATATACTTTTAACTAATTTAAAAGTTAACCAATTTAACCGTATAATGTTACACAAGAATACGACTCTGAAAAAAAATGGTTCACGAACATTTCTGGAAGAGCACACCAGCATAGCAGTGCAAAGGCTACTAAATAAATATGATATTAATTTGCGTAGCATGGTTTTCTATTACTCAAGCACTCCAAATACACAAGAACATAATTTATGTCAAAAAGTAAGTGAAGGTTTTCGGGACGATTAATTGGTTCCATTTAGAATTCGACTTGTGTTTTGTCGTTGAAAACTTCAAAGATTTATACAGGTTAAATTCATTAGCTTTTGGTTTCTGCCCCGCTGTGGGGATTGTGTTTTATTTCTGTCACTTACATATTACGCATTTTGAAAATCCTTACGAATACCAATGTAATTTTAAAAAAAAAACTATTTAAATCTTTGAAATCTACTCAATCAACCGACTTATCGTAGAAAGTGGACTATACAACTAAAACTGTCTACCTTTTTTAGATATTTTATGTCATATATTATCATTGTGTCATAGAATGGGTCGTAACAAATTAACGTAATGAGTTTCTGTCCTGTAAAAATATAAAATTCAAAAGAATAATTACATTTCTTTACCTCTGAAGAAGTAAAAAAAAGTAAACATTATATAACATCAAACATCTTTTCTCGCAATAAAAACACTGTCATTACAATGTATAATAAATAATTGAAAAATAACCCAAAAAATAGTAATATTCGAGGCGCGATGTCGCAAATTTAATTGAAATGGCAAAAGACACGGGGTTGCTTAAGAGCCCGCCCTTCCTTTACTTTCATTAAAACCATTTCTCGTACCCACAATCCCCCTAGACGGCTCCTGTGTTTTGATTTTGTTACGAGAATAATTATTGTCCGTGTGAAATACTCATCAGACGTTTTTGTTTTCGTTTTAAATTATTAATTATTTAATAGTACTTTCTTCTAAGATGCTTTCAAAGTTTCGGGTTGTACGAAATTTTTATTGTTTTCACTTTCATAACCATGAGGCTTTATAAATAGAACACTTAATAACTCAGTTAAATGGATGTTCTGATTCGATATTATCATCATCACAACTCTTGATTTTCTTTTTCTTTTTCATGATATTGTTGCTTGGTAAAGAACTAAGTAAACATTTAAAAAATGTGCACCTAGAGAACTTTGTTGTTCATTTCGTAGGCGTAGGTTTCACATTTGGCATTTGTTATATTTTTTAACACTATGTTTTTCTTGAGCGCTTCGGTCAATACCTTTCTAAAAATAGCAGTTAGTTTCTCTATATTACCATTCATTAACTTCGACATCTTGTTGCTACTGATTCGTCGATGTTTTAACAAAAAAGAGAAATTTATATTCCATCAAATATTTCATCCTCTTTCAACTGTCCGTTAATATTTTGATCAAGCAACCAAAAAGAGCCTTTGTTTACAAATTCACGGTGCACATTGGTATGCGTAATATATACTAGTGGCAACCGTCCTTTGGGAGTGCCGATAAATATGTATGTATCGGGATAGACGGGACGTCACCTGGGAACGCCATAATTGCGTTTCAGTCCCAAATTATACATATTATTTATTTTTTGTTTAATCTTTTTATCATCTTTACATGTGACACTCGGCAAGTCACACATTGATTTCGTTATCGCATAGGCAGAACCTATAGAGATTTCCAAAATGAGTGACTTTGAATCTAGATCGTTTTTTTTTTTTTTTTTTTTTATTGGTGCCCAGTGGAAATTCTTCATGAACTTCCTTCGCCCCGGGGAAGGACGAAGGGGTATGCCGGACTCCTACCGGCTAAAACCACTGGAGCGGTCATCTTCGGCACCTAAGGGAGGCTCCAGGTCCTCGTATAGACAGAATCCTTTTCAAGGGAGAATTTAAATTTATAATACTTATTGCGATGCGTTATATCTTATTCTTTCATTCGACTTTTATAGTTTTTAAAATTTATTACCATCCCACGCTAGATAAAAAGCCTGACACGCATGATAAAAAAATGTAAGCTCACATTGTGCTTATTCATGGGAGGAATTTATTTTCAGCTACTTTGTAATGACATACAAGTATTCATCACCATCGTAGCATCATGGATTTCTCCAAAGATTGCCTCAACGATCGTCCTAGGTTTACTATGTTGTGAGCTCATTGAGGGGTTGGACATAATGGCTGTGCTTGGTAGGTTTGGCGAACACAGTTGAGTTGTATATTTACTTGAAAAATATTGCTGCCCATCCACCTGCTAATTCCATTGTCGCCTTTTACGACACTCACGAGAATATATGCAGTGTTGCCTGGTGCTGCCTGTTGGTGAGTACCTGTACGGTAACATACAAGTATTAGAAGGTATATTTTTTTTACATTACTCTACACTTTATAATTTTTTGTTATTGGTTATTGGATTTTTGTATTTGTAGTATATTTGTAGAATGTAGTGGATTAATGGGGCATAAAAAATATTTTCTAACTGTATTCTTGTGATTTCGTCTAAATTACCTTGACTTGAAATCATTTACTTCTCTACGCAGACATATTATACACCACTTTATTATTTAAGTTAATTTATTTACATATAGTTTCGAGCGTATGATACCAGTGAGTTACAGCTGAAAATCAGCCTTAGGTGATCAGTATTACTGTCTCCTAACATAGTGCTGAGCTGCTGGCCCTTTGGCACTATAATTTTGTATCCGTGAACTATGTTCAATTTATTAAGCCACCTTAAATTTAGTTTCATGGTCGTTCGTAGTTTTTTGTGTATACAATACAATTTCTTAATTTTTTCCTTCTTTCTGTATATCTTAAGAGCAAGTTCTCATCTCTTATCGCTAAGATACAGTAAGCTTAATTTAATGCATAATAAGCATTGCTTGTACTATCACATCCCCCATTGTTTTACATAGGTACATTGGTCAAAATGATTTTACTTTATCGTGGTGTGCAATAAAGAGAATTTATTACTATACAATTATTATGTGTCTGCTTCCACGGGTCCTAAAACTGGTAGGGTGGAATCCGGTCTTTTATTAGGCTTACGTGAGGACTCATGTCCAACACACAGAGGTAATTAAAACAATTTTAATTCATAACAGGGAGACTCTCTGTAGCTGCACAATAGAAATGAAGTAAGTGTGTGTCCCCAACCGGTAGTTTTAATTTTGAAACCAGACGGGTCAGTTCTGAGCAAGATCTTTTTCCACTTCATGTTGATGATATTTTAAATAACCTTATACATGGCGAATATTACTGTTAACTAGATTTAAAGGCAGTATATTAAAATTTATAGGCTCGTCTTAGTGCTGAAAATTTATCAGAATTCAGAGCCTTAGTATGCCTTAAGTACTACTATTCATTCTCATATCAATTGATTTATACAATGCAATATCTTCATAGAAAGTTTGCCAAAGGAAACACTGATTTATATCTACCAAGACGCATTCCGGCCAAACATGTATCGAACGTGAATGTTTTTATAAAAACACAAAATGTCAAAGCCTGGATAAGCCGAAAGGGGATGGGACTAAAGTTAAGTAAAAGAGAAAATACCTTTTTGTGATAGAGGCACATAAGTATATTGATAAATTCAAACGGGGATCGGATCCGGCTATAGGGACTCATATACTTTTTTACTTACTTTACTGCAAACCAAAATGATATAGCTAATAAAATGGTTACAATCTTCAACACGCATCTCGGGTCTGATATTAATACTTGAAATTATGTCATGTTCTTACATTTCCTGGATGCGAGAGGCACGGGAAAGAGATGAATGGAAAGGTTTAGGAGAGGTCTACACCGCAGAGGCGACTACTAACATTGCACTACTATTTTTACACATACATCATCATCATCATCATATCAGCCATAGGACGTCCACTGCTGAACACAAGCCTCCCCCTTAGATTTCCACAACGAGTGGTCACACGCCGCTTTCATCCAACGACTCCCTGTGACCCTCACCAGGTCGTCTGTCCACTTCGTTGGAGTTCGTCCCACGCTGCGTTTTCCGGTGCGCGGTCTCCATTCGAGAACTTTTTTGCCCCAACGGCCATCAGTTCTACGAGCAATGTGCCCCGCCCCATTGCCACTTCAGTTTACTAATCCTTTCAGCTATGTCGACAACTTTAGTTCTTCTACGAATCTCCTCATTTCTGATTCGATCTCGTAGAGAAATACCAAGCCTAGCTCTCTCCATAGCTCGCTGAGTGACTTTAAGATTTCTTATGAGGCCCATTCTGAGTGACCACGTCTCTGTTCCATATGTCATCACTGGTACACATACATACCTACATAATAATACAATGTATATAATTATTATACATAACATTATTTTGGTGTAGGTTAAGTATTCTCATGTAAAGTTTCATTGTAGTAGTTAGTAGGTAGCTCCGGGTCGTAGGTTCGATTCCCACACGGAACAAATATTTGTATGATCTGCAGGTAGTTGTTTCGTGTCTGGGTGTATTGTATGTGGAATTCATGTCTGTAAACGCACCCACGACACAGGAGAAATCCTAGTGTGGGGCAACGTTTTAATAAATAAAAAAGGCTATTTTTATTTTATTTATTTATTACTTATTTATTACACTTTTTTATATTAAAACTAACAATATCTTTGTGGATATACATAATATTTTGGAATATATATAAGGAAGGTACTCACGAGAGACCATATTATAAATAGTTCGGACTGCTCTTTTTTGTAATATTAAAATAGTCTCGACATAGGCAGCCGACCCCCACAGTAAAATTCCGTAGGACATAATACTGTGAAAATACGCAAAATACACTAACCTAGCTGTAGCCACATCTGTAACATATCTAATTTTCCTAACGGCAAATGCAGCAGAGCTCAGCTTGCCTGAAAGTGCTTTTATATGGGGTACCCATTGTAATTTTGCATCTACTGTAACGCCCAAAAACACCGTTGAGGGAACCAGATCTAAAGGATTTATCAAGTTTTACTTGAGTACTTACATGGGTCACATTTGCCTTTGAGAGTTTTACACATTTGGTTTTTTCTGCGTTTAGGTTACTTCGAAATATTAGTTATTTAGTATCTTAAGTCCAGTAGTTTCACTAGCTACTAGCCTGTGAACTGGAACATAGCACTGTTGTTTGGCGGAGAATATTTGTGGTGGTACCTACCTCATCATATCAGCCGCAGGACGTCCACTGCTGAACAAAGGCCTCCCCCTTAGATTTCCACAACGAGCGGTCACATGCCGCTCTCATCCAACGACTCCCAGCGACCTTCACCAGGTCGTCTGTCCACCTCGTTGGAGGTCGTCCCACACTGCCTTTTCCGGTGCACGGTCTCCATTCGAGAACCTTTGTGCCCCAACGGCCATCAGTTCTACGAGCAATGTGCCCTGCCCATTGCCACTTCAGTTTACTAATCCTTTCAGCTATGTCGACAACTTTAGTTCTTTACGGATCTCTTCATTTCTGATTCGATCTCGTAGAGAAATACCAAGCATAGCTCTCTCCATAGCTCGCTGAGTGACCTTGAGCTTTCTTATGAGGCCCATTGTGAGTGACCACATGTCTGTTCCATATGTCATCACTGGTACTTACCTACCAGGACTCTATTAATAAGATACCTACCACTATTAAACTTAAACTACTTCAAATCTTTGATGACGACAATTTCATACTAAGATATTTTACATAACACTTAAACATGTGGCTCACTCTGTTTCCATGAATTTATTACACATCTACAAAATTAATTTCCATTGTGGAACATAAATGTACGTGTATTGTAATCATGGCTGTTAAGCACGGGCTTACGTAAGCTTATTATTTTAATGTGACACGTATGAAATATACGGCTTTTATCTCTACTGAAATAATTTGTCGTTGAAATTGGAATGCTTGTGTTTTATGACACGTAATTATTGTCTCGCTATTAACTCTCTGGTATGAGCTAAATACTTGTAGTGTTGAATAACGATTTCGCAGATAATCTCAATATAAATTAGTGACTATTTTTATTACTTTTCTTTTCGTGATTTTCGAGTCACATTAGGACATATAAGGAGATTTATTAAATCGATTGCAATGTCCAAAAATACATTTCACAGACTAAGCTTTTATCATAACTTTCGTTCATCTATACGTTCCCACTAATAAGTACAGTCCGTTCCCAATAACTAGACTCTCTCGTTCTCCGGACGGATGTCGAATAAGCAGAAATTCTGTCCAATTTCCCGGTCTGTCATATTTATTGGCCCCCGACCCGTTCGCCGGGAAACGCTGAGTACAAGCTCGAACGTAAACCAGTGTAGATTTAACGAACCCCCTGTCCACCGACTTTACTGCACGTAAATGTGCTTTTGAAATATTTAATCAAGTCAAACAAATATAGATACAGTACATACTCGTACTGTATATATTTTCGGTCCGATATAAAATACATAATATAATTTATATCATACTGTGCTTTAATTTACAAGTGGAAGGTTTAGTTAGTTAGTTTTAGTTTATTTTTTTCTAAAAACGTTGCCCCACACTAGGATTTCTCCTGTGTCGTGGGTGCGTTTATAAAATCTGGACCCAGTAGGTGTTGCTGTGGCCGAGTTTTTATTAAAATAATATTTAACTAATACTATCATAAATGTGAAAATTTGTGTATTGAATGTTGAGACTCCATCATGCTCATGCGGATCGACGAATTCAAGTAAAATTTTGTAGAATTCATGGTATGGAATAGGAAATACGATAAGTTTTATTGCGTTGTCAAGTTACAACCCGTAAAGGGGTTTAAATTAGTGCTCACTAGGATGCAGACACGGATAGTAGCTAAGATGTTATCCACACCGTGTCAGAAAAATTATACGGAAGCCTGCAAGTATTAAAAACGTGCTTCCTCTAAACAAAGAACGACGTCTTTGTCTCCAAGTTTACAGAAACAAAGGACTCGATTAAAAGTCACAAACTAAGAGTTATTAAGATAAGACAGGCTGTGCTGTTAAAAATTGCTCCCGTAAGATAGCAGCGAGCATAAACTGGGCCTTTGTGGGTCGAACAAACTTGTTGCGTGGTCTAAGTTGGAGACTCATAACTAAGAAATCCAGAGATTTTGTAGACAGCAAAAATAAGTTCGTTAATGCAGTTTCGGTTGGTGCAGTGGCTGATACAGTCGGCTGCTGCGCTCCGGGTCGCGGGGAACAAATATTTGTATGATCTGCAGATAGTTGTTCCGGGTCTGGGTGTGTTGTGTGTGGATTTTGTGTCTGTAAACCCACGACACAGGAGAAATCCTAGTGGGGGCAATGTTTGAAAAATTAATGGTGTAAGATTGTAGTTGTTTTCTTTAATTATGTCGCCCCAATTATATTATATATTAAAAGAGGTAGATATGTTACATTCGCGCCAAAAGTTAGAACCAAAACTCCCCCAATTGTAGCACTTTGCAATCAGTTCGCCCAAAACCGCACAACCAGCACACGCTGTCATAATCTCTATTTTTTATTAATTATGTCAATGCCGTCGTGCGTATATAGAAAATGCACAGACTATCAAGCAAACATGAATAAAGAACTAGAGATACCATACCATACATGGGTAACAAATAAAATAAAATATTTGAATAAAAATACTATTCAAATTACTTATAGAATAATATTCTCGAAGAAAACCCAGGTCATGCAAAGAAAAGAGACAACACATATTCTATCACGGGTGCGACAAAGACATCGAGTACACGTGTTGTCATTTTAGAAAGCTATCTCTTTTATTCTCGTAGTTTTTGTATCTTCTTTTGTACAGCATAGGTAGATGTGCAGTTTTGTAGGTTTATACATAGAGCGAGATTGATTTTTGCGCGCCATTTAATATGGACGTAACATATCTATGGTATAATATCATTGTGTGGCCCATATACGCTGTAAGTCACATCCCGGTAAAATAATCTGAAACCTCATGTGCTTCAGTCGTGTCATGTAACTTATAATTAGCTTCCATAACCTTATGAATAAGATAATTAAACTGGAAGGTTACGGCAAATGCCTAACTACGGAGAACTTTTAATGTTGTTTAGTGACAATGGGATTAATTTTATAATTCATTTTCAGATCATAATTTAGTAGAGAATCCTTTGCCGTTAAAGTTCTAGTCCTCAAATTTATTACAAAACCCGTACCTTTCATCATATCTTCAATCGTTAAAAGCGGTATTAAATTTAAATTTATAACCAGTTCTATTTTATTACACGTTATCGCTTATACATTACAACGTATAGTACGGAGGAGTTGCCTGCAGCTATTGGCAATTATAGCAGCCTATTGCGCTTCAAAGAGATAGGAAGATGGTAAAACATAACGCTTTTCACACGTTGGAGGCATTAGCACATAAACAACTGGTGACGACGATGCTTGTACCGGAGAGGTTTGGAAATGACAGAAATATAATATGGTAAACGTGACGTAGCAACGTTTGGTTTATTTAATGGATGTTATGATTTTGTGCAAACTGGAAATCATATTATTCGTAACAGAAATAATTCTTCATCTATTATTATTATTATATAATATTAATATAGGCAGATCATCATTTTATCAGCTACAGGACGTCCACTGCTGAACAAAGGCCTGCCCTAAAATTTCCACAACTATCAGTTACATGCCGTCTGTCGTAATTTTAGGGAGAATTTGCCAGTACTCACCACGCTTAGAAAGCTAGTTGGTGAACGCAGAACGGCCACTGTTTCACAAAAGGGACGTTGCAGCCTATCCCTCTGGTATAAAGTCCCTTAGACGCATTTTGCCTTTTACATTTTACGTCTACGGCGATGGAGTGGTGCTGTATTCTTAATCCGGACACCACATGGATATAATATATATACATGCAGATAATGTTTTGGAATAGATTCTAGACATGAAATTTAGGAAAATCTATTAATTGTTTGTCGGTCGACTTTTGTTAATTTTCAAAATAACAAGAACCAATTTTTGTCGTATAATGCCATTTAACGTTAAGTTAAACAACTTAAACAAATTGAGCCACCCGGTTTTGTACCAACAGGTTCTCAAATAGTTGAAGCGGGGACTTAACGTTAAGAGGCGTTTGAGTAGTCGGTTGTAAATGTATTATACATGCTTCAGAGTCTTGATGTTTTCATGGCTAAGGAAATTAAACCCTTTGTTAGCCCCAAATTTATGAAAAAGTAACATAATTAAGAAAAGCGTCTGCTTATCTATGATTCCAATTTCTCGGGCATTCATGTTTTGCAAAAATAATAGAGAGAATATTTTATGGATGTTCGAGTACAATGACACGCGTATTTTAGGTATTTTGTGAAATAGTGCTAAAACAAACTATTGATAAAAAGAATGTCAGACGTAGGACACAGACGGTCACCTCTAGTGCTTTTAGGTGCAATGCATACGTAACGATATTTGTCAAAGATCACATTATAGAATTTTGAGAGAATTTCTAATAAGCATCACTGTTTTGCAAGTTAAACAGCTTGAGCATGAGATTATGAATTATTGTTTAGATTCATAATAAAGTTGGCTACATAATTTTAATTATATCTTATTTCATAAATAATAATTTCGTTTCTCTAAATATACTTTATGACAGTCACATAATCTTTTTTTAAATAGTTCGTTACCTTTAGCTTAGTTTTGCATTGGACTTCCACAGGCTTTCATCTATAAGTATTATAGGGCTTCTTTTAATATCCCTTTTTATATTACCTATTATCTAAGGTTACTGTACCATTTGTCATATTCATCGTTTCTGCCGAATGAAATCCACTGCTCGACACAGGCCTCCCCCAAAGTACACCACAATGACCGATATGTGCGTATTGTATGCTCATTGGGGGGTTTTGCCTTCATAATTACTATTAATTAATTACTACTATTTAATATTGGCTATGTTGTATTACTTATTAATTTGCTGCTGCAGAATTAACAACATGTTTCTAATTTGTTATTTAAGTACTTTATTGGGTTGTGGAGGTGTTGACGACGCAACTAAGTTCAATGCTGTTAAGGGCTTATGTGCTGTTAAGGTCAATTGTATACTGTAGTTTTTTTCTCTCTTTATTTTTGTAAAAGACTTTAATCCTATCAGGATACGTCAGTCCCATAAGACCTTAGCTATAAATATACTGTAGTTAGGACTTCCTCTAGTTGTTCTAGTAAAGTATAGTTTATGACGATTTTCTGATCTCTATATCTCTATTGCTCTTGAGGTTTGATTTATTTTATTTGTATTACTTCACGTTTACATATAGTTATAACAGTTTGGAACCTAATTTCTCCATTGAATATCGGTATTCTGATGATTGCAATTTAAAAGACCCTGTATCAATGATATTATACCATAGATATGTTACGTCCATATTAAATGGCGCGCAAAAGTCGTCTCGCTGTATGTAGGTATAAAGCTATAAAACTACACACATATACTGTAAGAAAGAAGATACAAAAACTACGAGTGTAAAAGAGATAGCTATCTAAAATGACAACACGTTTACTCGATTTCTTTTTCGCACCTGTGATAGAATATATGTGTTGTCTCTTTTCTTTGCTAGGCCTGTTCTTTGTTCGAGAATATTATTCTATAGATAATTTGAATAGTATTTTTACTAAAATATCTCATACAGTTTGACACTCACGTGTGGTATGAGATCCCTCGTTCTTTATTTTGTTTTTGCTTGATAGTTGTGCATTTTCTATACACACGACGGCATTGTTATTACATAATAATTAATAAAACAATACACATTGTGACACTGTGTGCTCGTTGTCCTGTCTTGGGCGAACTGATTGCGAGGTGCTACAATTGGGGGAGTTTTGGTTCTTACTTTTGGCGTGCATGTAACATATCTACTTATTTTATTATATAATATTATTGCCCTGTATAGATAGATTACCTCTAACTTTACATTTTAAGGATTTTTACATGGATTTCTCTGACTTTATTAAAATATTTATACTCTATGTTTAGCTATTGGGCGTAGTACTCAAACTACAAACTTATACTATACTACAACTACGGATTGGGGCCCTGGACGGCTCGTATCTTGAAGTCCCGTGAATTTAGCCAGATTTACACGTCTCGTGTCCCGGAACTATTGAGTCGAGACTTGTCACTTGAGTCGAGACCTAATTATATGTCAAAAATAAAAATGTTTCTTCGATGCGTAAATGTGTGGAAGTGAAACTTTGTATTTTAATTTTGATGAGGTTGTAAGAGATGGTAGAGAGAGAGAAAGAGAGAGAGAGAGAATGATCAACAAATGGGAATAGGAAAACTATATAGAAACGTGTTTTATCTCAATCTCTCACAGCCAAACCTCAAACCCTATAAATACATTCATAGTTGTCTCTCTTTCGTTACTCCTACGTTCTTGTTTCACAAAATCGAATTTATACCGTCCCAAAAAGAAGTTCTACGTAAATTATATTTTTTTTAAAAATTACGTTAATAAATGTTACATGTGTTAGAATTTGGTTTTATTTATGGAATTAAATGGTGATTTGACTAAAAGAATTATTTTATTGATATGTCTCACTGTAATGTGTTTTACACTAAGCTTCTTAAATCTCGAAGTCTCGGGACGTCCTGGGACTTCAAGAAATTTCGAGATTTCCCAATCTCTAACTACAACATAAACATCAAACATTTTAATTCTAAGTAGTAAACATCCCTAAAGTATGTATTTCCATTTTTTTATTACTGCTTTGCACAATTTTTGCATTATTCATTGCGTAGTTAATTATTTATTTTACGTAAGAAGTCTAGCATCTGGTCCGGAGACTAATCCTATAAGGCATTCTACTGAGACTCAACGTCAGTATCTCGTGGGGACCAATCAAACGTCTGGAACGAAGTTTGTTAATATTACCGAACTGCAAACTTCTGCATCTCCTAGGATGTTCCGATTACCTAATAACTTTATTGATGGGTTGTGCCAATGTTTCATGGTTTTATCACAATAACTTTAGAGATAATAGATGTTTGTTTATTAAATTTAATTTTTATGGTTGTCTATAAAAGATCGCTATTAGCGATAAGACCGCCCTTTGTAAATTATATTTAAGTATATATTGGTTATTATATTATGTTTCTAAATGGTGTACAATAAAGCATATTATATTCTATTATATTTATGTGAATGAACGGCTATATTTATATGAATGTATTTTTTTAATCAACTGGGCCAATGTATGAGCACTTTACACGAGCGATGTCGCGTTTGGAATATGGATTTTATGAATTTGGTCTCAAACTTAAAATGAAGAAATGATTTTATTGTACTCTTGCTAAGGCTAGTAAGTTGGATGGACATTAATCTCCTAGGAATGATAGATATTGATGCCTTCTCCCAAATGTTATTTAATATGGAGCATACATATATTTCCGTTCAGGTGCCGTGTACTGGAGGGGTTGACCGCTTTAAAGTCAAGTCAAGTCATCCCCTTCGAGATGCGCCTAAAGGTGTGGCACCGATGGGTGGCTCTAGCTGGGTATTGTTAGACTTCCTAAACCACCATGGTAGTTTTAGCCGGTAGGGGCCGGCATGCCCTTCCGCCCTTTCCCGGAGCGAAGGAATTTATGATAAATTTCCACTGGGGACCAACAAAAACAGGCGGAGATGGATGCGTGGGTCTATGATCAGACACGCTCCCTCCGCCAGAGTGGCAAAATAACGTTCCGTAGAGCGAAAACACATCAGCGCGGCCGGCGTTGCACTGTAGTAACGCATAATTTACAACGCGAATTTATGCGTTGCTGCTGGTGTCGTAGTGTGAGGCAGTGATCATTCATTGTACAGACATGAACCGAATTGAATGTTTTATTTCATGTTGCCTTTTTTCACTGAATTCTTCCGTAATCACTTGAACAATAATTTATAATGTCAGAGCATGCCGCTGAAAGTAGAATAGAATAGAATATTCTTTATTGTATATCATTTTAAAAACCACTACTAGGAGTCATTCTATGAACGGTAATTGTACAATGGGCGGTCTTGTCGCTATTAGCGATTTCTTACGGACATCCATTGGATGAACAAGAAAAATATGGAAAAAGACAAAGGGGGTAGTCCGTGGTGTTCTTATTATATTAATATAATCAAACAGCTTATCTAGACGATTAAATATAATGCGAATAGGTATCTATTCGACAAATTACATAAATAATATGCAGATTTATACAACCGTATATAATACTGTATACAATACAATATAAATAATCCATAGAAGTATAGGATATTGAACGTAATTATAATAAATATATGGAAAATACATAATAAGAAAAAAGTACTATACATACATACATTTATACAGACATGTAATTTTCTTCTTTTCTTTTTAAAAAAACGTTGCCCCACACTAGGATTTCTCCTGTGTCGTGGGTGCGTTTACAGACATGAATTCCACATACAATACACCCAGACCCGGAACAACTAACTGCAGATCATACAAATATTTGTTCCGTGCGGGAATCGAACCCACGACCCGGAGCGCAGCAGCCGACTGTATCAGCCAATGCACCAACCGTGCCGTCAAAATAATAATGTTCTTTTACTAGTTTAAAAAAAATAACCAATCACTGGGCTCGTTTGATTAACACAGGCAGTGCATTTCACAATCGGATAGCCTGAACGGTGAAGGATTTATCACAAAATTTGCTAGAATGCATTGGTATCTCAAGTCTCAAACTCTCCGATGCTCTCAAGAATCTCGAATGTGCGTCATTAAGGAACTTAAAACATTCTTCAAGGTAAACGGGGGTTGTAGGATTAAACAGAATACTGTAAAGCAGGTAAAGTATATGAGAATTCCGGCGAAGACGTATTGGAAGGCACTTGAGTTTTGTACGAAATTCTGAAACATGATCATTTTTGCGTATACCATACATACATCGAATACAAAAGTTTTGAATTCATTCATCATCATCATTTCAGCCAATAAAGTCCACTGCTGGACACAGGCCTCCCGCAAAGATCACCACAATGACCGACATGGGTGTGTTGTGGGCTCATTGGGGGGTATTGCCATAATCGCCACGCTTGGCAGACGGGTTGGCGATCGCAGTTGAGTTGTTAATGTACTTGAAGGATGCTGCTGCCCATCCTCCGGCTAATCCCTTAGTCGACTTTTACGACACCCACGGGAGGAGATGGAGTGGTGGTATTCTGAGCCGGCACCACACGGCAAGGTCATTCAAGTTTATCTAATTGTACCTCAGTAAGATCGAGATAACTGGCAGCAGCATAATCAACTTTAGGAAGGAGAAAGGAGAGGAGGCAAGCGCAGTTTTAGTAGCAGTTGGGAGAGGTAGTAGCTTGGTACAGCGGATACGCATTTTTAAACTAAACCGTAACATTAATTAAATTACGTTCCATATTTTCCTAGGTTTCGTCATTCCGTCTAAGGAATTGGTTTCAACATAAATTATCCGCAGTATCTAGGCCACATGTTTACATTCACGCCGTTCTCGATAGCCATGGCCGGTGGCACAAACAAACAATCGACGCCTAACGAACCCCAATTAGCCTTTGGCCGATCCGAGTGGGCCATGTTTATGAAGTTACAAACTCCTGGTTTGTTTTACTATAATGGTTCTAGAGGAAGTGCTGGAGCTTCACTACGTAGAATGTTCTAACTGACAGGACGAAGAACGTGTTGATTAGATTTTCCTGTTATTTCGTTTCCGTGGTAGGACAATGGTGAACAATGGTATCATATCGGGGTCACCAGTATGGGGAACAAGGTGTGGTGTTCCTCGCCGGTCACCAACACTCCAAGCCAGCATGACGGCACGGTTGGTGCAGTGGTTGATACAGTCGGCTGCTGCGCTGCGGGTCGTGGGTTCGATTCCCGAACGGAACAAATATTTGTATGATCTGCAGGTAGTTGTTCCGGGTTTGGATGTATTGTATGTGGAATTAATGTCTGTAAACGCACCCACGAATAATAGCTTATTCATAGGAGTTTATCGAAACTGTACATATGTTGAACGAATACCTAAGTCAAATATTATAATTTACTTGGATATTGTAGTTTTATATTTCAGGAGACTTTTCTGCGACAGGCGGGGCGAGTATGGCAATAAAAATTAGTGTTTTTTACCAAACAAGCGAGTCCAATTAGCGTAATATAAGAGTTATAAACGTAGCGTTTACAAAAGCCAAGTAAGTTGAGAAATTCATAAAGACTAAAGATTAGAAGCCGAATTATTTTAAAGCACATTATCGACCATTCTTTTTTTTACTTTTGAAATTGCACATATTTTTTGTCGAAAATCAATAGTTACAGATTTGAAGACGAGCTATTTACTGGCGCGTAAAAATAAACCTATAGGTCATGTTTATAGAGTTGAGTTCGTTGTTTAATTACAAAAGGTGCTGTTTACAACTAATATTAGCTATCTCCCTCACAGTATGTGGGCTGAACAAACACAAACATTGAGTATTGAACTAATCAAACATCGTAAGGGTTTATAGAGCCATGAGTCACCGTTTCTACGGTTAATAGTATAATTCCATGGATACGGTCATTTTGAACTTTGTTGCTTTCCTTTAGGGTTTCTTTTTGGTTGTTATATTGGTACTAAGAGTTAATGTCTCAAAGGTTGGAAATTGTTATTACATCTATTTATTTATCTAATATGAATGTATGCGTTGATCAGGTAGTTTTGTACCTTGTTTATTGAGTTTAATCATCAGTGTTTAATCACATATTATAAATTATATTGTATATTAAAACTTATAATATATATACGACGGCAGGGCTGGCGCAGTAGCTAAGCGATTAGCTTTCTGCGCAACGTGTCGCGGGTTTTAATCCCCGCACGGAACAAATATTTGAATGATAGTTGTTTCGGGTCTGGGTGTTTGTGCATGTGAAATGTATGTCTGTAAACTGTACCCACGATACAGGAGAAAACCTTTGACGGGGCAACGTTTAACAAACAAAATGAATCGCAAAATTAAAACTAAGTATTAAGCTTTGAATAAATATGCCATGTGGTGTCGGCTACGAATAGCACCAACCCATCTCATCGCGTAGGTGTCGTAAAAGGCCACTAAGGGATCAGCCGGAGGATGGGCAGCAGCGTCCTTAACATATCTATTAGTCGTCACATTCTATCGTAGAAATAACCCTATTTTAGCACGCTTAAGCTATAATATACACCAGAAATAAAGCATACACATATTATTATAAATATGTAAAATCATTTGAGAACAGAAAACGGACAGTTTGCTGTGTAAAAAATCAAAACATAGAATATATTTAATTTATAACTAAGAATGTTACTCTGAGGACGAGGAAACCTATGATGGAGATACAGTTTTTAACTAGTAGCACGGGGAAGTGTGAATCAGTCTGCACTTAACTGTTGACCCTACATGAAACAACTTTTTTAATATGATTTGAATAAGTCTAAAGTCCGGATTAAGAATATAGCACCACTCCATTTCCTCCCGTGGATGTCGTATAAGGCGACTAAGAGACTTTAAACCAGAGGGATGGGCAGCAGCGTCCCTTCTGAGGAACAGTAGATTATCTGCGCTCGCCAACCCGCCTGCCAAGCGTGGTGAGTACTGGCAATTTCCCCCCAATATGGCGATACAGTTGTGGAAATCTATGGGGGAGGCCTGTGTTCAGCAGTGGACGATGTATGGCTGATGAGAAGTCTAAAGTGAACCAAACCCAGCTCCAATTCTTCTTACTTGATAGTATTAATATTTTTTTGTGATTTGAATAGCATATATATAATAGCATGGTGTATTTTTTTATTAATCTAAGTGAATGTATATAATTTGTAAGTACAGCACGGGCCTAAGAACATCGAAACTACATTAGTAACTTTTGTAAGGTTGTCTCTAATTTATTGTAAATATTTTCCGTTGTTCATCATCATCATATCAGCTGATGGACGTCCACTGCTGAACAAAGCCTCTAAATAGATTTCCACAACGAGCCGTTACAGCCGCCCTCGTCCAACGACTCTCAGCGACCTTCACCAGTTCATCTGTCCATTCGTTGGTAGAACTAGTTAGTAGAGTTGAGAACCAAAATTCTAAAAGCTATGCTTACTAATCATTTCCACTATATCAGCAACTGGTGTTTTTGCTCTTAAATTACCTATACAGGCGATTATTTATACTCAGAAACCTAATTGAATTAATTTAATTTCGGCGTAAATACGTCCAGTGCATTGTAGAAATTCTATGGTTTTATGAGATAAGCCGTGTGAACACATATAATCTAATGTTATACCTACAACCAATTTGCGGTTAAGCTAAGTGTAAACTGCATGTCCCACTAATCTATGGACAAACCATT
The DNA here is from genome assembly GCA_947459985.1 of Diloba caeruleocephala. NCBI lineage: Eukaryota > Metazoa > Arthropoda > Insecta > Lepidoptera > Noctuidae > Diloba > Diloba caeruleocephala. Next base: position 6,220,464 of record OX381617.1, on the reverse strand, counting down.
TAATCAGTTGCGCGTAATTAAGGATTAAGTTTATATCCGACTCCAGCAGGCATAGCACAATCGCACAATCATATATCTATATGCAGGGTCTCAAAGTGACCATGAAAAAAACGAGAAATTTATTTTAAGGGGAGAATAAGTAGGGTAATGCGGTTATAAAATAAAAGCAATACCCTAGGCCGAGATTCGAATGCTGTAGAGGCCTTAGCTGCAGTTGCTTAATTATAATGAGTATATTTATGCTCAGCTGGAGGTCATTTCGGCTTCGACATATTGCTCCGTAAAGCAGCGACATCTCCCAAAGATGCAACCAAGAAGCCAAACAAAAAATTGTCTAGTATAAGTTTACACGCGGTAGAAGTGAAACTTTGTATTTTAGTTAATTTGTAAGAGAATGAGATGAATACACTATGGAGGTGGTAAACAGAGAGAGAGAGTGATTGATCGACAATAGAGGATATGAAAACTATATACAAACGTGTTCTAGCTTATTCTCTCACAGCCTAAACTCTATAATTACGTTTATAGTTGTCTCCTTTCGTTACACGTTTTCGTTTCATTAGATCCAATGCACAGTCCCAAAAGAAGATTCACTTTAAAAAGTTGTTTTTACTATTTCCCAGTTATTTTCAATTATAATAAAAAAATTGCTATTTGAGCACTAAAAGATATTCTTTTATCACCATAGTATTACGAATACGCACACAGACAAAGAATTCCTGCAGCTGTAATAAAATTTTGAAAATAGGTGGTTTTAAGTGCTCGAATATGAATAAAGTAATTTTACTTATTAATTGCAAAAATAAATGGAATTCACAACTTACTTTTTAATAAACGCGATCTCTACAATCTACTGATTTAAATAAAGTTCAATTAAAGAACAAGTAAAACTATCATATTAAAGTTATTCAGGATTATTCTGTTCCATATAACCGAAACACCAAACATCTCGGAAGTAAAACGAAATACTTGTAAAATTACATATTTTTAAGGGATTTTTATCGTGAAGAGACATGTGACATAATTATACACACGACAACATCTGCTTAAGACGATAATCTATCAAATCAGCCTATCATAGTCCACGGCTTTACACAGGTCCCTTACAAGTTGTTCCACAACACCGCTCGTGAACCTCGTGAACACCTCACTGAGCATAACTAACTCATCACAAGATCTGATAAAATTACAATGCGCTATTTTGATGAAGGTACCTACCATACATGTGGTGTCCGGATTCAGAATGTAGCACTACTCCACGTCCCATCACCGTAAAAGGTGACCAATGGACTCAAAACCAGAGGGCTGGGCAGTACACCCTTCTGTGGAACGGCAGCCATACTGCACGCACCAACCCACCAGCCGAGCAGTCTTTTGGCTGACTGTTTTTATGATGACACGAATTTGTTTTATCAATAAATAATTTACATAGATACAATAATAAGGTTCGATATCAAAGAGGTATATATATCATTATTCATAGCAAAAACTCCCATTAAACATATTTAAGAAGAAAAGATTTTGAATATTTCTTTGAAAGTAATATCTAGAAAAATAATAAAGAGAAATTGAAAAATCCCAGATGGTACGCTCTTGTATTTCCGAAATATAATAATGATTGAAAGCCTGAAAAAGAGATCTCGGGGTTACAGTACCAAATTGAACCCACAATATAGCAAAATTTAGTTCAATAAATTCCTTCACACAACGCTCAAATTGATCCCAAAATTGAACCCTTCATCCAATAAACGAAAAAATATATTACATACCAAGTCTTAATTACGTAGTATAAAATTTAATATCAGTATCACAGTTTCTAATAACAATATCGTCAAGGATCCGGGGAAGTTGGCAGGAAATCCCGTATCGTATTGTGTTGGAAGCCAGAATGTTAATTAGTGAATTAATGTCGGAGGTCGTTTCCTTCATGAATACGTATAACCGACGTTTGCCTAAAGTTGCCAGTCTGATCTGATGCAACCGAATATTCTATGTGGGTCTGTAGTTGTTTTGTTATTCTTTGGAAATTGAAGTTAGGATTGTTATGATTAGATCCGTCTATTTGGTTTGTTTTCCTATTAGTACGAGTGTCATGTGATCTATAATTTTATTAAGATATACGGGGTCTGTATATCTTTTGTTGTTGTGGGTATAGTTATATGTAACTGTTTTGTTGTTTTTAGACTTCTAAAATGTCATACCTAACTTTCTTAAGAAAGTTGTCTAAACAAATCTGATACATAATGAATAAAATTGCCTCAATTAAATTCATGTCAATCATTCTTTCAGCACTTAGGTCGTAACAGTCAATTTTCAAATGTCACTTTTTTTTTTAACTTTGGCCCACACTTCATTTCTCCTGTCGTGGATGCGTTTATAGACATGACTTCCACATACAATACACCCAGACCCGGAACAGCTACCTGCAGATCATACAAATATTTGTTCCGTGCGGGAATCGAACCCACGAGCCCTGGCACAGCAGTCGACTGTATCAGCCAATGCACCAACCGTACCGTCATATTGAAACAGAAGGCATTTCGCTACATAACTACCTATGTGAACAAACGCAAGATACTCTGTCCTGTATTTTTGTTTCTTATATTACAAGTCGTAGATGTCGTAAAAGGCGACAAAAGGACTCTAAATCGGAGGAATGGGCAGCAGCGTTCCTTCTGTGAAATATACTGCGCTCACCAACCCGCCAAGCGTGATGAGTACTAGCAAACTCCCCCCAAAATTACGGCACCATTGTGGACATCTATGGGGGAGGCCTTTGTTCAGCAGTGAACGTCCTTTAGCTGATGTAATGACAAGTCAGGGTTTATAAATTTAATTAAACAGATATTTCTATATTAGTTATAAAATACAAACGTTGCCAATATGGGCAGAAAATAATTAATGCCATACATCTTATGTCCTATATTGACGATATCAACATAAGTCTTTGATCTTGTAACAGCATTATTTATGAGAATTGTTTTAAAGTGTATTTTAAACTTCCCATTGGTAAGATCCGTACATTGTTTAGTAATGTATTATATAATCGGATACAAATACTTAAGAATTATTAATTTGATTTGGATAATCTAAACACAGGTTCTAATATTTTAATATGTTTATCAAACAGTTTCAGGTTTTTAAGAACATACATATCTTTGAGGATCAGTGTGCGTCTATTAATTTTACCCAAAAAAAAACACCCATAGACAGCGCAAAAGCAGGAGTCATCTTTTGCTTTTTGAGTCTCATTTTTTCGATGATGATCACACGATTATGTGAAAATACGCGAAACACACTCTTTACACTTTGGTAGTAACTGCATCACTGAGTTGCCTTAAAGATAAATATAAAACATATTTTTATTCATGTAAACTAATATACAGGCACTTAGCTGAGACTTTAGCTGCCGCGTTCCAAGCTATTGATTTCCTATGGAGAAGAACCGACAAGAAACTGCATAGTTACTCTTTTAAATCATATTAAATGTAACAATAATTTATAAGCACATTGCTGTAGAAATCAATTATTTGGTTTGGTTATGTGAAAACAATATAGGAGAAAAGAGTCAAACTTCTTAAAAAGTCTACTAAACAAGCCTGACAGTAATATTTTTTAAAGGTTTTGATTACGATGTCTTGGCAGCATTTGGCCGACCAGTCCCAACAGACTCAGAGCCAGAGCACTCATTCACGAGCATGACTCATGCATTATCATCACTTAGCTCAACCATATTGTAGGGAAACTTAGCGACTCAATACACGACGCCACCATCAGTAGAAAACTTGAGTGAGCATGACAAACCTAAACCGACATACAACTATCACGTCAATACAAAACAATAAAATAAGCCACATAGTTCTCGCGCTGCAAGTACACTAAGACTCAAAAAAAAGTGAATTTAAAAATAAACAAACACGTAATAAATGGCATTTAAACAAATATTGAATAATTGAATGTCATTATATGAATTAATAATAGAAAAATCAAATGTCATTACATGAATTAATATAATAACCAAGAATGTCAATATAAACCTCTAAAAATTAGAGCAGCTCAATCCCAAGCATTTTTGACTTTTCTTCCTTATCTTTCTTACTGCATTTACAGTAGAAGTTAACCTGCTAGACAAAGCTGTGATGTGAACTCTCTATTGTAACTTCAAAATCAATAGTCACACCCAGAAAAACAAATTTATTCATAACATCAGGTTTGGTACCACCGAACGCTAAGTATAATTTGACTTGGGGTAAGTTTGGCAACGAAAACTGTAAACATTTTGTTTTATTATTTCTTGATTACATATTTTTTGCAGCAAACCATTTAGATAGAGCAGATAAGCTATCATTAGAGCGGATAAACTATCATTTACATGTAAAGGTACTCATTCCATCTTTCATATAAATTTCAAAAATAAGGTTTAAGTTGCTTTCAAATTATACTATATTAGTTTCTCTTTTACACGGGTTTATATCCCCTGTAAGGGGGAACCCAGTCTTTTGATAGGCTTACGCGGGGACATGGATCCAACACGCAGAGGCCCTTTAGAGAATTTTAATATATAATGTAATGGGACACTAACCGGGGAATCTCCATGGCTGCACTATAAAATGCAGTCTCAGATTGTCCCCGGAGGTATAAAACTATTGTATGAAATGGAAACTACAAGTATAAGGTTTATTGCAATGGATGCTAAATGTATTTAATACTAAGAAAAACGGAAAATACGGCGTCTGCCTTAGTTATATTATTTATTATTATGATATGTAAATATTTTAAAATAGTGATGATACTTCGATAAATAAGTTAAATAAATTGTTATTCTACATACCTACAGGTACAGGTGTTGAAATCTCCAATTTCAGGAGGACGATGTCACTATATGGTATCTATATAGTAATTTAATTCACTTAGTTTATTTTCTAATACAGTGTTTTATATAATACTGCATTCAATTAAATTGGTTTGTATCATTTCTAACCTTCCTATGGACGTGCATTGCTATAGACAGACGGCCCCTCTGAGACATAGGGACCATAAACATGCAAGAGTAATATAAGTTTTAAGTATAATGATTCAGACAATAACAGGTAACTTTTAATATAACAATAAAATCGTTTATAAACACACACTAATAATTGGATTGTATCTGTCACTCGTGTAAATTCATCATCATCGTCATATCAGCTAAAGGACTTCCACCGCTGAACAAATGCTTGCCCTATAGATATCCAAAACGAACGGTTACATGCCACCCGCATCCAACAACTCCCAGAGACATTCACCAGTTCCAGTCTGTCAACCTCGTTGGAGGTCGTCCCAAATTAATACTCGTGTAAATTATTTTTGGTGTATGGTCTATATTTTATATGCAATAAATCGCATCTGATGACCTTCCTGCCCAGGTCTCCGGTTACTGTGGGTTAGCGCAATATGTAGTCATATTGCGAAGGTTTTAACAAAAAGATTTTACAGCCGCCTGCGTGCCTGACAACAACCCTCCTTAGATATGTTACTGTTGGTGGTTTGCCCACCACCTGCGCAAAACTCAACCAAAGTGCTTAATGGTACACAGCGGGTTCTTAACTCACTTAATCGCCTTCTACGACACCCACGGGATGAGACGGGGTAGCCCTATTCGTGACCAGAAGCTGTTTACATACAATAAATACATTTTTTTTTTTTTTTTTTCTATAAAACGTTGCCCCACACTAGGATTTCTCCTGTGTCGTGGGTGCGTTTACAGACACAAATTCCACACACAATACACCCAGACCCGGAACAACTACCTGCAGATCGCACAAATATTTGTTCCGTGCGGGAATCGAACCCACGACCCGGTGCGCAGCAGCCGACTGTATAAGCCACTGCACCAACCGTGCCGCCACGGTGCATTTGCATTTGATTAATAAACTTGTATTGACCATTCTGCGTAGTAATTTATTATCTACCGAAATCCCGTATCTATGCCGATCGTATCAATACATTACTGGACTGACATCCAACATTGATAGCTGGAGAAATTTATGACTTGATAAGGAGCAACCTAATGGATTGCTTGCCCAAGCCCCTTTTGGGACAAGTAGGGGAAATATTTGGAGAAAAGTATTTTTATTTTTTGAAAGATAATTTAGGAGTCGAATATGGGCTTGTAATAAACAACTATGACGGCCCAGTGGACGGTGATTGTATTGAAAATGTCTGTTATTATAAAAAGCAGCAGTAATAGGATCCAATTGCATAATATTTTTTCAAGTCGTTTAAATTTTTATTATTTTATAATGTTTACGTGTTGTGTCCGGATTAAGAATACAGCACCACTCTAGCTCTCCCCGTAGATGTCGTACAAGGCGAGCATGGGACTCTAAACCAGACAGATAGGCAGAAGCGTATTCTGTGAAACAGTAAAGAACAGAAGTGTGTGTGTCAGCTTCGAAGCACGACTAGAGTTTACTCAGTAAGTACAATTATCTCAGTAATTAATAGGCAGTGAGGGTTAAAAATAAAAAGCCCAGATGTTGATATGTACGATACATATCATATATAAAAATGAATTATTACCTACCTAGTAACTGCATCCATCTGTTCGTCGGGTTTTCTTCTACCGTCACCTAGATATTTACAATTTTCTTTCCGTATTAATAATGATGATATTAAATATCAATATTTATGCATATTAAATTTAATAATATAAATTGTGACATTTGACACATACATGACTTTAACGCAGAAGGTGCGCAGAAAAACGTAACGCATTTATGTTAAGGCTCGACAAAATTTCACTCCTCATAATTTTTTCATACGTGGCTTATATATAAATCGAATCAGGAGTAAACCCCAAAAACATTTTATCAACAAAAAAAATCGTAAACCTTTACCCTCGTATGTACGTATCGATTTAATCGACCGTCGTAAAAAAGACAAGAATAAAACAGTTTTAGCGCGTATTGATCAAAACCTGCCGATAGATCCTTTTCTTTAATCCCATGAAACACTTCAATCAACCCATAGGTTGGATGAAGAGCTAATCAACAGTAACTAATACGTATAAAATAAACGATGTTCGCACGCAGCAGAGCGCGCGACGCAGTTACATAGCTAATCATGTTAGGGACGCATCCGTTAGACCCGATAGTGAAGCTCGTATATCGATGATTTTATTAAAATTTCGGTGGACACGGATAACATATTTTAGGGTAAAGGTAGGTAGGTAGGCCTTTCATGTTACTTAGTATTTTTTTTGCTGTAAAGGTTTTTGTATGAACTAATGTAACAACACGTCATGAACGCGATACCACTCAGGTTAGGGTAATTGCCTTTATGTCATTTTATACGAAATTCGATTAACATAGGTTTTCTATGGATCGCTACAATAGATGACCGATTCTAACGTTAGTCAGGCAATTTTTTATCCATAGTGCGTTATTTTTAAAGCGTTTTGTGTAATGAATATCTAACTGGCACAAATTTAAGTAAGTACTAGCCGTATACCCATTTTAGTACATAGGGGATGAATTTCCAAATATCCTTTCTTACTGCTACCTGCCTAACCTACGTTATAAGGAACTTCTGTGCAAAATTTCATGCTTGTATACCCACCGGTTTAAGCTGTGCGTTGTGCATCAGTTAATACAAAAACAAAACGTTGAATGTAAATTTTATCTGTACTATTATTTTAAAATTTCAAATTTCATTAGGCCATTCTTGTGAAGTGAAAGTGAATAAGGGCAACGTAAAAAAGTAACTCGTACTACTTACTACGTAATATCTCATCTTATTAGAAAAATCGTTCGTCCGCTATCGGTCCAAGCCAGAGAGCAGTTGAGACTTTTGAAGACCATTTCCTTGCTAACTTTATAATTTTCGAGGAATTCATTCTTCGGCTGGTCGAGGGCCCAGTGAACTCCGTCACAGAGTCCTGTGCACCTTCCTCGAGTTCTTTTCAGCATAAAAACGGATTAAATGGTTGCGAAATAAACTTAGCTAACACAAAATAGTAAATACGCAATGCCGGGGATTGCGTATTTACTATTTTGTGTTAGCTAAGTTCCCGTAATCCTTTAACGCAACGCAAAATCTTACTATATAGATACGAAGAAACTCTTGTCTACGTCTCTTGGGATTGACTTTTTGAGAAGAAATACCTCTATCCTTAAATGTCAAAGATAGACAAAATACGTTGGTCATGATCGACGATGAAGACTTTTATCTAGGGAAGAGTAAAAACTACTCTTTCCGTTCATTCTTGAGATCGCTGTGCTCGGAATGGTAGAATTATTGCCACTGCCTACTTCCAAATGTCTTTGTCTACTCTTCCGTCAACAAGACCGTTGTCTTCGATATTCATGCATACTGAAGTCAAATTAACATTAGTATATTTTTCTATAATTTATTATAAACCATTAATTGTTACGAGTTAATTGAGTACAGAGCAAGTACATACAAAAGTTTGAATCAATTATATAGGTTTACAAATTTTTACATCAACTTCGTTTAGGTTAACTTTTGTTATAACGCATACAATAGATCAATCATCATGTCAACTTGGAAACCTATTGAATGGTGTGAATGGACTCACTATTACTCCTTAAATGTTTTGTCTATTCGACAATGTACAGAGAGCGTAGCAACGTAGATTCTGTGAAATGTATTGAGGCCATGACAGTAACATATTTAGTACTGGCATTTCTTGGATACCTATCTGCAAGAGAAATTGAGTCTGCAATCGAGATAGATAGAACTATCGATAACCCCTTGAATCTACCCATCCTTACATTACTGTACAGGTGAGTGGTAGTAAACATGCCCCGATAAGTAATATTACCTTCCTGCCATCCGATTATGGCACTCGATGAAATAGATGCCAGATTTTAGAAATTGTACCTAAGAAATTTTGAACTTTGTCATATTGCGACAAAGTTGGGTTTTGCGTTTGCGTTCATAAGTTTAGCTTCGATAATATTAATAGTTGGAGGAAGGTATACTTTTATTATCTTATTGTTCAACATTATGAAATCGGTGTGAAGAAGTATTTTTACTATCGTTATAGTTGTGTGTATCCTGTGTAGTTTTCGGCATAGAATAGACCACCCCTTTCCAACCATGAGTATCGCAAAAGCCAACCTAAAGGTTACTATAAAGATGGTGGGTAGCAGAATCCTCCCGTATGCTAATAACATACTGCAGTCACCAATCCACCTGCCAAGCGTGGAGATTTTGGCAATATAATTTTGTCCCACGCTGCGCTTTCCGATGCGCGGTCTCCACTCGAGAACCTTGTTACACCAACGGCCATCAGTTCTACGAGCAATGTGCCCATTGCCACTTCAGTTTACTTTTCCTTTCAGCTATGTCGGCAACTTTAGTTCTTCAACGGGAGCGTTCTCCAAAGGCGGTCTAATATATATTGCCAAAATCTCCACACTTGGCAGGTGGATTGGTGAGCGCGGTGTGGCTATTGTTCCACAGAAGGGACGCTGCTGTCCATCCCTCTAGTTAAGATGGATTTGGGATTAACGATTCGTCTGTTTTTTTGTGTTAAATGTGACCTTAACACAAAAACGAATGAATTTCACATTCTTAAATCTAAAGATTTTGGGTTAGATTGATTATTAATTTCGGACGTTAGTAGTCGTTAACGACATCCACGGGAAGAGATGGGGTGGTGCTATATTCTTAATCCGAACACCACACGGACAGGATACTAGTTGAAATAATTAAAATATTAAAACTACATGAAGCAAAACAGCAACATAACTAAATTACGCAGGTGCGGAAAATGTTTCGCGTAGTTATTCCAGAATTAGGTCAAACCCTAGAAACTCGCGTTACCAGAGAACTTCTCAGTAACAAGTGTATGACATCAAACTCATTACCACATGAGAATACCTTACGTTACACTAAACGTGTGTAAGTAGGTTGATGTCATTATATTTTTGTATACGATCGACGTAGAGGAAGAACTAAATAACTAGCAAAAACAAAGTTTGGAGCAAATGACGTCTTAGTTTTTTTCTCGTCTTACGTTATTTTTCTTTATGGACATATAATAATCCCGTCTGCCTTTTTATATGTCATGTATTCTAATAGTTGTATTTTTGGGGTTAATTGTTAAAATCAAAAACGATAAGCAACTAAGAAAACGCAACTACGAATAGCACCAACCCATGTCATCCCTTTGGTGTCGTAAACGGCGACTATGGATTAGCCGGAGGATGGGCAGAAGCGTCCTTTGAGTACATTAACAATTCAACTGCGATCGCCAACCCGCCTGCCAAGCGTGGCGATTATGGCAAAACTCTCAATGAGCACTCAACACACCCATATCGTTGTGGTGATCTTTGTGGGAGGCCTGTGTTCAGCAGTGGACTTTATTCGGCCGAAATGATGATAGAATTATCGTGTATGGCTGTCAACTTTAAATGCCTCTCCCAAGAGTGCTTTTTGCAACAGTCACTAAAGCTTTCATTATTTATCGTATCCCGCTTTTGCTTCAAAATTTATCCAGCAACGGCTGAATAAAATTTTATTGAGCAGTAAGCCTAAGATGTTTTAGCTTAGGATAATCTGGGTCGGTAAATTATGTAGACGAGTTACATTGACAATCACTGTAGATAGACATGAAATACACATTTTATAAAACAAATAAGGTTTCATAACATGATTCATGGTCGATTTTGTTTAAAGTACTGTTTCTTCTTGAATTGGTACATAGCACTAAGACTATCCTGCGCAGTAAACGAGAGAATGCTTTAGAAAAATTCTTAAAGAGGATAGTCGAAATCCACAGCGTTTTAATCGCAAAGAATGAAAAGTAAACGCAAATGATTAAAATATATATGCTATCCAAAATGTATGTTTGTAATAAGAATAAGAAGTGACTTATTTCTCTTATAAAAACGTACAATTATATTTGTAGAAAATTGGTATTAAATATTAAAGACAAAATGGTCTTGGACTCAGTATATTAGTTGGCATCGCGGAGCATACTCAACTGCTGTTATTCCGCCCAAGCAAGACAAACATGCAAACAGCAGAACACTATTTTAATATACATTCTACATTTACATTCTACAATTAGAATACACGAAATCAACAAAACCATGACAAAAATAAATACCAGGTGATAGTAATATAAAGCTAGGTATCCATAAGTATTCGCATAAAACGGAGCATATGTTATCTGGTGTCAATACCGCTTCGAAAGTCTACTTATCTTGAAAGACAAAAAGAGCCTGCTCACGAGTATTTAATTAAATAAAAATAATGTTTAATGTTGTCTCTTACTTCGTTGCTGGTTCATACCTTTACTTTGAATCATAATTATTGTGTGTAAAAACATAATACCACAGAGTTCACTTTTCTACCTACATTTAAATTTATTCCACTTCTTAAATATTTGTCTACTTTAGCAAACAAAGTCTGCTACCGCAAAATTCGAACCAAATTTTAACAAAGCTTTTAGTGGTTAGCCAAATCCTGCAGACGAATGCAGCCAGACTATTGGCAAACATTTAGTTCAATCAGACCAAATACATTTGGTAAATTGGGGAAAATACTTCTTGTCAATATAGTATAGAAACTTGAGGCAATTTGAAATGTGACGATACTACGAAGGAATAAATTTCTTTTCAAGTTAATTATTTTGCGTGATGTCATTTCAGACATGATTATATTATAGAAAATAATTTACAGGATATTTAAAAAGTTGCAAACAGACGCGTCTTTGTTTAGGGATATATCTTTTGTTATTTGTATTCACATGATGCGAGAGTGTTTGACTTTCGTTAAAAAATTATTTACATAATAAATAAATATTTTGACGAAGCTTATAATTTTAGATCTTAAAAAAATGTCTAAGCTAAAAATGTATTATTAGTATGATTCTGGCTGGTTCAGATTTTTGTGATGTTAATAAACTATAAGTTATTACATATTCTATTACGACACGCATTCGTGAACATATTGATTGAACACATTTATAACACGACGTAACCGACAAAATCGTTCCACTATATACATATATATATATATTGTATGAACGGATATTGTTAGAAATCTAATTCCACGGAAACACAGCCAACTCCGAAGTCCAGTAACATTGCATTAGTCCAGTGCTGTTCCACGAAGACAAATGGTGTTTGTTGAACAAATAGACTTAGAGTTTGATACTTTACCTAACTCTTATGTGGATTCACTTTAGCCACGAGTAATGTCCGCAGTTTGAGCTATGTTCGAAAATACGTTACAAATGTTGACTTTTGGGTCTGAAACTAGGTTTTTGTTTAAATATGGTTCTGGATATTTTCTCCTAGACTCTGAATTAATGAAGTCAGATTGTTCAGACACAATTCGTTTTTGACTGAGCTGATAATATTGACGACACTGATCTGGGTGTGTTAGCTATAAGCTTACTAGCTTACAGAACAGATAGTTCTAGGTTAAATTTACTTATCAGCATTTTATTGGTCGCTGTCCACGTGCTAGTTGTTTCACAAGAGTGTTATTTGAAAACTGTTATTCATGGTCATGACACAAAACAGTACCTTTTTTCTATTTAACCCGGTGTTAATCCATCATGTACTTACACCCGGGGAAGAGCGAAGGGGCATGCAGGACTCCTACCGAACAAAACCACTGGAGTGGTCATCTTCGGCAAGGAAGGGGGTTCCAAGTCCTCGTGGTGTGTGTGTCCTCGTATCAGTAAAAATAACGACCTCCCCATAGATGATCAGTAACATGTTATGTGTCGTCATTTTAAGGGAAATTTGTCAGTACTCAACACGCTTGGAAGGCGTTTTATTGAACGCAAAATGACTACTATTCTACAAAAGGAAAGCAGCTGCCCATCCCTCTAGTCAAGAGTCTCTTATGGCCGAAATTAATATTCAATATAATCCAAAATCTTCAGATTTAACATTTTGAAATTCATCGATCGTTGTGTCACGATTACATTTAACAGAAAGAACAGACATATCCGTAATCCAAAATCCAAAGATTTTGGATTAGATTGATTATTCATTTTGGTCATCAGTCGGCTAATACTTCATCCACCGGAGGATAAGGAGTGGTGTTATATTCTTAATCTGGACGGATTGGATCCGGATGATCTCATATCTTGAATAACATGGCCATACACTGATGCTATAGTTCTGTGATCACTAATCTGTCTGATAATCGCGATAGTATTATCTTTTTGTGATATTTTTTTGAAGATTGTTTAATGTAGCCATCTTTGGATAATCTATGATCAACAGTAGACTCTTCGTGGTTTCTATCGTATGGAAAGGGTTACAGACTACCACAATTTACAGTTTAAATAGGTCGGATTTACATAATGTTACGTTGTTGAAAAAAAAACTGGTATCACGTTTCATAGTAAAAGGCATCCTGAAGAAAAGAGACTTGTGAAAATTCAACGGTAGATACCTTCAACACTATTGCTTTTTAGTACAAAATTTCTCAATCGTTGAGGGTTCAACAAGGTAATTTTCTCAACCCTTTGTTCAGTTTACTGAGCTTGCGTAACCGCAAAAGAAGACGAAGCAAAAGACTACATAAATAATCAAAATTTATTATTGTATAACAATAAAAATGCTGGTCCTTTTAAGTGCTCGTCCTGTCTAAATCCTGTTTAAATTATTTGATAAGATGTATCACCCTAATGGTGATGATCCAATCACGAAAACCCCAAAAGCGATTTAAGCAGTAAACATTTATCTCGCGGTGAGTTTAAACTGCGAGCGTTCAGCTAAAGAGCTCCCCGATGACGTATACCGACAAATTGCGAACCAAGGGATAATGTATAGTACCTATTTGTGGCATAGGCGATAGCCAAAAAGAAACTCATTGATATTGCTTACCGTGGTTGAAGTTATTTTGTTAGACTCAATAAAAGTATTCATTATTTTTAATGTAGCATTTTAATAGCCAAGGTGAACTTTGCAATTAGATGCAGATGAGACTTTAATTTAATTTCCAGAAAAGTCTTTGTCGTCTGGCATTATAACAATAACGAAATCTTGTTGTTTAATATTACATTAATCGGAGTGAATGAACTTAAAAGTAAGAAAAAGGTCACAATGATAAAAATATTTTACATTTAAAAGAATGATCGCCCAAAAGGGGAATGTCCATTCTGGGCCCAACCGTGGACACACTAATAGTACTTGTTTGAATTATGGATTAATTTTGACAAACAGAAATTCGATTTTTAACCCTAGTTTAAAGTCTGCCAGCGGTTTATTACAAGTTTTTGATTTAAATGGGATTCAGATTGATTAGCCATGAATTAAAACAAATATTATTACTGGCAATGTTATTATACCATAGATATGTTACGTCCATATTAAATGGCGCGCAAAATTCAGTCTCGTTATATGTATAAACCAAAAAACGTACAAAACTGCACATCTACCTACGCTGTAAGAAAGAAGATGCAAAAACTACGAGAGTAAAAGAGATAAAATGACAACACATGTACTCTGTCTTTGTCGCACCTGTGATATAAGTGTTGTCTGTTTTCTTTGCTTGGCCTGTATTTTCTTGGAGAATTTTATCCTATAAATAATTTGAATAGTAGTTTTATTCAAATATTTTATTTTATTTGTTACGTGTGGTATGAGATCATTAGTTATTTATTCATGTTTACTTGCTTATATACCCACGACGGCATTGTTATCACTTAATTAATAAAAAATAGAGATTATGACAGCGTGTGCTCGTTGTTCTGTTTTGGGTGAACTCAATGCGAAGTGCTACAATTGGGGGAGTTTTGGTTCTTACTTTTGGCGCGTGTGTAACATATTTAACTCTAATAATATATAATATCATTGATTACTGGCAGTTATACTTTAATTGATTCTCGTTCTTTTTACTATGTAAATCCGTTCCAACAGTCAAACCATCTTGGAGTTTATTTAATAAAAAATGTTGTTACGTAAGAATCTTATATATTAACACTTTTAAACATATTTTCTAGCACTTCGATATCGATTATTTGAGAGTATTTTTTTTTTTTTATTTGTCATTAAAGTTACAGTCATGTATATACATTACAAATTCACAGGTCTTATAGTAAAATTATATTAAGTAGGCGAGTAAGTACATGTACCCCGTAAGGGTGTTTGCAACTGGGTGCGAGCATTTTACCCGTGTCATTTTACAGTATTAAATTTTTATTATAATATATATATATGTTATAGTCAGTACACAAAAATAGACAGAATATATTACTTCAGGTATTAAACTGATCGTCATTTTACATAGTATTTTATTAATATAATTAGACGTCATACGAGTACATATTTATTTACAGTTCTTGTTGTGTCAAATGATAATTGTTTAACTAATCATAATAAATTATAAGTGGTATGTTAGTCTATGATGTTGTGATTGTCATTTTTAAATTCTTCTACTGAATAGTACTGATAAGATATAATTTTAGCTTTTTACTAAACAATTTATATTTTGTTTCGGTTTTTAAATATTCGGGGATTTTATTATAAATTGATACTAATCTAAAGTTAGGACTTTTCCGCATTGATTGTAAATTTGTTGAAGGTATGGTTAGCTTATTTGGATTTCGTCTGTTATAGTGTGGATTAATTTCACGGTTTGATGTTGACATTTGGTTTAGATTTTCAGACTTTGTCACTCAAAGTCAATAATATTTATTTACTTTTTTGTTTGCACGTACCGTGAATGTGATTTCTGATTTCCTTGACGATATTCAAGATCAGTTTTCATCAAAAATCATCTAAAAACAACAAAGGTAACCCACAGATACAAATCAATGCACATCATTAAAATATTTTTCTCCGCAAACTGTGTGGAATTTATGTCTGTAAACGCACCCACGACATAGGAGAAATCCCAGTGTGGGGCAACGTATAAAAAAATCGACTATTTATAGCAAAAAAATATCCGCAAATATCTTACAAAAGTTATTCATATTCACCGCAACAGTGACCTAGCAAATACACTCAAACAACACACATTAAGCATTACAGCCGACCTAACAACGTGTAATACGCGTTACACATTAAATCGCGACGTCGACAAAAGTAAGTTAACAGCCATCTCTCGTAACAATATTGCTGGATATCATATGAAACTCTTGGGTTTATGCGCGTATTACTCAACCGCGCACGCTGGGTAGGTACAAGTAGTCGGGATTTAGCGGAATAGTAGGAATCTTCATTTTTGCTTTTACACAGACCGAAAAAAGATCGGAGATTGATTGATACAATATTTTGGACTAAACACTTGGGTGCAAAGATTAGACGCAACAAGTACGTACACAGTAAGTAGTAAAACTAACATATTGTTACGAGCCGGGGTTTGGGATAAATTAAATTCACCAATATTCATGGTACACACTATTTATTCTTAATTACAATTAATATCACTTATAAAACTTACAAGATAATTGCTTGGTATTCCACTTGTTCTTCACTATGTCGTAAACTGAACTGTCTGTCCTACCTTCGCCGTCGCTATGTATATGGGCCGACCGATACTTTGTAGAAAGTTCCAGAATGTTCGCTTTCTAGAATTTTCCTTACTATGTGGTACCGCTAATAGACACCAGATGGCGCTACGTACCTTATTTACGAAGAACTATCCAGAACACTATAAGTTACTACACACTTTAGTGTCGCTACTAAACACTAGATGGCACCACGTTTCACTATTGTTTACCGGATGGCGTAACAATATTATGTTCAACGTTTTGGCAGCAGTAGCTTCTATGAGCTCATAATAAAATACTGCGGCCCAGTCCATCTACCAACCGTAGTTATTATGGCAATGGGCCTGTGAATTTTAATTACATAATATTATGACATCATTGGGGAATCCCATGTTTATATTTATATAATATTATGATGCTCTTACAAACCTGGAGGACCTTGATTCCTTCCCCGGGGCGAAGGAAGTACATTACGTATTTCCAACGAATGAATAAAAAATATAAAAATAGGTAGCAGGGAAAGCAGACGCTGGCAAGAAGTTCCACACTTTGGCTGTGCGCATAATGAAGGCTGAGGAAAAGCACTGAATATTTGTGTCTGCAAACGCACCCTTGACATAAGGACAAATCGTAGAGTGGGGGCAAGGTTTAAAAAAAAGAGGTTAATCGCTTTACAGTTATCCCATCCAAGATGTCCTTAAAGGCATGGCACTAATGGGCGGCTCTAGTGTGATCATATTGAGGATCTGGAACCTCCTTCGGTGCCGAAAATGAATGGTTCCGTGGTTCCAGTTTGTAGGAGTCCATGCCTCTCCGTCCTTCTCTAGGGTGGGGATGTACATGATGTATATCCAAAGAGTCAATAAAAAGAGCTGGTATTCTCAAGCCCGCATCTAGTTGTGAATTTTGCGCAAAGAGAGAAACAAATGAGTTTGCCTTCTCCGCCGCGGTGTGAGCCAGCGTTACATTTGGCTTCAGCATCGGAGACGGCAAAGGACGCCAGAAGCTCATTTCAACCAATTTGGAGAGGAACCAAAAACGTTAGCTACCCGAATGGTAGGATGCCAGTTCGTCCAACGTGGTCAAAACGTTGGTGGCAAAATTGTAGGCTTTTTTCATTGCCCGGACTCTACGACCGTCACTTTTGCACGCATGATGTCGAGAGGGCGGGTGGTGGCAGAGGTGATCACGTTGTCAGACCACTATAGTGTTTGTTCCACCCACCTGGCCCGAGTCCCAGCCCGCCATCGTGGCATTGGGTCCACACACAGTTTTATCGGGAGATTTGTCTGCCTTCGCTACTGCCAACGTCACGATTCGTTCAGAGGTCAACCAAGGGATCTTGCCCGGTCCAAAGGAGGAAGCGTCCTGGCAATCTAGTATTTAAACTTTACATATTTCTGTATTCCGGTTAGAAGGGCGTCATTGGTACTGAAATTACTGGGCATAAGAGACAATATCTAGAGATGACGAAAGTGGTGCCCCACAGGCTATTTCTTGGTAATTATATTTTTTTTATGGACAGGCATGATGCTTGTCACCAGGCAAATGATTAGCCAGTCTCGTCAGCACGTTATTAAAAAAACATTCGTTTACAATTCGCACCACAACCACAGCAAGCCCTTTCGGTAATTGGACACATTCAGATATGCAAAAAGCGGAGGCTGCGTTCCAAATGGCCCCCTTTGAAAAATTTATGCCCTCCCGTTTGACGCGGCCCATGCCCCCTGGCGCCCATTTTTTTTATTTAACCCAAATTAATGGCCTGGCTTGTTACATCGATATTTCTTTTGAAGTTTCTGCACTCAGAGGAGGAAAACGTGTCGAACTTGCGTCAGTCAATCGGTATAATTTGTTTATGACTGAGAATTTCAAGTTAAAGGGGGCTGATGGATAACGGATTATATTGCGTACAGGAAGGTTACAAGATTTTTGATTTTAATTAAAGCAAGGTAAACGAGCTTGCGTGTCACATTTATTTTTGTCGTGTGGAAATTCTCATTGAGATCTTCCTGCCCGGGAAAAGTGGAAGGGCGTGCTCACGGTGTTTTTCTACTAGGTTTTCGGCTAGGAGTGTGGAGTTCGCTAGGCATTTGGCCCCACCCATCTTGCGTGTCACCTAATATGCATGATTAAGTACTATCTCCGCCAATTAAGATCCACAGCTCCTGAGAAGTAGCTAATGCATTACGGACCTATTACGGAGGTAGGGGAAGGGAGAAGGACTAGGCGTTTAGTACTCATCTCTTTGTACACGAAATGCAGCACTACAATGTTGCTACTTTACTCTGGTATTCTGTGCCAGCACTCTGCATAGACGATCTAAACTTGCCGAAATAGCTGAAAGGATTTGTAAGCTGAAGTGAGATGGCGGGGTACATAGCTTGTAGAATTTATGGCTGTTGGGGCTGACAAGTTCTCAAGTGAAAAGCACGTACTGGAAAATGCATTGTGGGACGGTTTCCAATGCGATCGACAACCGACCCAGTAAAGGTCACTGGGAGTCGTTGGATGCGGAATGTAACCGGTCGTTGTGGAAATATATGGGGGAAGACTTTGTTCAGCAGTGGCCATCCTTTGGCTAATATGGTGTTAGTGATGATGAGACACACATTGCACGCTTGTTGTTCCAAAATGTATAGCACGGTCTGTATTAAAAAAAAATGTTTTGATGCATTGTGCCGTGTGGTGCCGGCTCAGAATACCACCACCCCATCTCCTCCCGTGGGTGTCGTACAAGTTGACTAAGGGATTAGTCGGAGGACAGGCAGCAGCGTCCTTCGGGTACATTAACAACTCAACTGCGATCGCCAACCCGTCTACCAAGCGTGCTGATTATGGCAAAGCCCCCCAATGAGCCCACAACTCACCCATATCGGTCGTTGTGGTAATCTTTGGGGATGGCCTGTGTCCAGTAGTGGACTTCATTTGGCTGAAATGATGATGATGATGATGCATTGAACTTCTACGTCTGGTGTCTTGTTTATCTATATTTTATCTGCCAATTATTTAAACAATATACAAAATTATGTTAATATAATAAACATAGCTGCAATTTCTGATCAGAACAATAAAACATGACTGACGAAACAGTACCATTAATTCAAACACGGTTCCAACAAATTCAGTTTAGTTTATATACCAAATCTAAACATAAATCTGCAGTACCCATTTCTACAAAACACGTCGCAAAACGAGTGACTTATGCAAAATGCATGGGTTAATAACACGATATGCACTTAATCTAAATCCTTCGGATTTGCTATAAAACTGAGGATCGGAACTAATCATGCGTCAACCTATACGGGTTAGGGGTCGCTCATACTTAATCGAGGTAATCCATTTGGCAGACAAGTTTTATACAACGTCCATTTTATCTTGACCCGCCTAAACTCACTGCTATCAAGCGCGCTAGTGTGATGCAGGCAAAGTGATTTGTTGTGAGGGCTCTATATATTCTGGCCATGTTTTATCAGGCCGTAAATTTCTACGGGTATCTGGCGAGACGTCAACCTACGACGGCTTTTGTTAAATTTTAGTCGGAAAAACGATTCTTGTAGTTCGGCGACTAAAACTTATGCTTTATTTTTCTTGTAGGTATGAAAGTTTTGTGGGCTGTGTTCGAAAAATGGTTTTAGATATGTAAAGGTTATTGTTATGCCGTGTGGTGCCGGCTCAGAATACCACCACCCCATTTCCTGCCGTGGGTGTCGTCGACTAAGGGGATAGCCGGAAGATGGGCAGCAGCGCCCTTCAAGTACATTAACTACTCAACTGTGATCGCCAACCCGTCTGCCAAGCGTGACGATTATGGCAAAACCCCCAATGAGCCCACAACACACCCATATTGATTGTTGTGGTGATCTTTGAGGGAGGCCTGTGTCCAGCAGTGGACTTCAGTCGGCTGAAATGATGAAAGGTTATTGTATTATCTTCCTTGTGATTGGCATAACGCAACTTAGAATAAGGATATAGATGGGCGGAGCTGAAATATTATTGAGTGGATGAGTTAATTTTTTTATTTCCACGTGCCTGTATTGGTGAGTGAAGTAGTATTACTTTTAAGTAAGTATTTTTATAAACTCATCACCATATCAGCTAAAGGCCGTCCACTGCTGAACAACAGCCTCCCCTTAGATTTCACAACGAGCGGTTACATGCCGCATATATCTTTGAAAATATTCTATATGTGCGCAAATATCTGCACAAGTATTATAAAAGAAGCGATTTTCATGACATAAATACACGACATAAACATAAAATAGTAATACCCAAATTTAGATTAGCTAAAACGAATACGTTATTCCTAGGGTATAGTATACGTTTTTATAACAAGCTGCCCAAATCTATCACAGATCTTACCGAGGAAAAGTTTAAAAGCCTATATCAAACGCGTTCTTATTGAAAAAGCTTATTATAAAGCTATAGATTACGTTGACGACAGGAATGGTTGGCACCGATTCTCTCTGCACGTGGAGCTTTCCTGGTACCTTATTGACAAAATATGTGTTTATCTATTAGTTATTCTGAATTGCGATAAATGTGGATTTAATTCTTGTTAGAATTCATAACTTTTTATGTGTAGGACATGTTATATGTTTTGTTTTTGACTTGTTAATGTATACAATATGACATTGTTTATAGCTTTGATGGCTATATTGCCCTGTATTTTAAAATAGTTTAGCATTTGTAAATGATAGAACTTCGTTGACTCGTACCAGTGCTACCTGTGCATTAATAATTATCAATTTCTGATTGTGTATTATAGAAGAATAGTGTGTTTATTATTGTGCGGTTGTATTTCACATATAGTCCACTTTGTTTCCACATACCTGTTAAATTGTTCCATCACTTTTTTAAAAGAGTGTCTATGGAGTTTCTTGCCGGCTCTTCTCCATAAGATCAACTTTTCCGAACCATGCACCTTAACTTTTGACTTTTCTTAAGTACCTTTTAAGGCCTGTATGACATAAAACTTTGAGTTTGAGTTGAGTTTGAGTTTGAGGAGTGCAGGGGTGCAATTCCTTAAGCTCAAACATCCATACGTTCTTGAATACAAAATTGAAATAACGCCGTAAAACCAATTCGGTATTAGCTAAGACATGATTGAAGCTATTCAAGGTCACGTTGCGGAAGGTAAGCCATGAAAACCAATTTAGCGATTACCAAATTGGGTCATCATCATTATTTAAATTCTGTTTTCAAGGATGAATGGATTATTCAGCTTAGAAAATTGCACCCCTGTAAGTTAAAATGTGTGTGCAATATGTGTTACAGGTACATAAAATCAAATTTAAAATTTAATAAATCACGGTCTAATTTAGACCCCTGGGCGATCCCTGGGCAACCACTAGTTATTCTTTAATACATATATTCCTGTTTTCCATGTAGTCATACATTATACTCGTAAAAACCTGTACCATAAGTCATGTTAAAGCAGATTTCGCCTATCACGGTGCACCGATCAGTGTTATCTCCCCATTACCAAAACGGTACGGTCAGCAACGAAAGTAGCTGAAAGTTTTATTAAATATTTAAGAATATTTTTAAGCTTTTATTGTGCAATTTGTTTTCCGATAAGGCCATGTTTATAAACTAAAATGCTCAGCCCTACTTTTGTTGCTGACTGTACCTTGTATTTGTTAAACGTCGAAACACCAAAATCTATCCTCAACCCCTTAAGCTTTCAGCGCTTTCTGCACATAAATTCTAAAACTGTGATTACTTTCGAAACTCCCCCCTTGCAATATATCAACATTGACTTAGATTTATATTTGATTAAAGTTTCGACAATCTCCTAATTGGTTTTTAATTATAATTAGATAAGATTGGAATCTGCCGCTTTTACTCCTAAGGTATAAGTGATACAGAATTCTTATACTTAAGAGAATCAGGGGTATTTTCATCACAAGGTCCATTCTAATGAAAGCTGTCGGCAAACGGAATAAACATTTTTTTTAAATATCAGACAGACTAAGGGATTCTAAGCCGGAGAGATGTACAGCAGCGTCCCTTCTGTGAAACAACAGCCATTCTGCGCTCACCAACCCGCCTGCCAACGTGGTGTGTACTTGGATATCTATGAAGGAAGCCTTTGTCTAGCAGTGGACGTCCTTTGGCGATGACCTTTCTTATTATTCTTGTTTCGCTCTTGTTTTATTACGCAGAATTATTGATAGGCAGTTAAACGGTACACCGCTTTTTATTTGGCACACTATTTCGTCATTGGAAAAATTAGTAACTCGAGTACATTTCGCCGAATATTATTTTTATAATCGCGAAAAAATCGATCAGATGTCTTTATTTACGAATTCATGCGAT
Organism: Diloba caeruleocephala; assembly: GCA_947459985.1. Taxonomy (NCBI): domain Eukaryota; kingdom Metazoa; phylum Arthropoda; class Insecta; order Lepidoptera; family Noctuidae; genus Diloba; species Diloba caeruleocephala. The sequence continues at coordinate 6,197,672 of OX381617.1, read as the reverse complement.
GAATAAAATGTAGTATTTCATTATTTACGTTGATGTACAGGAAATAAATATAGCGACCCCTACATGGTTAACCGGTTAACGCTCAAAATGTATACTTAGCTTAAAGTAACATTGTATTTTATCGTCAAACGTAAGTTGTACTTTTGACATCGTAAAATGTTTCAACTATGTAACGTCAGACAATTTATTTCCAAACCAGTAAACACTAACGCCACTTCTTGGATAGTTCTTCAGAAATTATTATCACTTGAATAAATTCGTATAAAAGGAATTGATGATGGAATTCTTTACAACAGTTTATTTTCTGATAATCTTGAACGATTTCGCTATTTTATTGCGTATTTTTATATTTTGGGCTTTACTTTTGATGGATACGTAATTGTCACGGACAAAAGATAGAATAATATACAGGGTGACTGAACATTCAACCTATTCCTTGAAAGGGGATTATACTAAAGATCAATTAACTACATATTAACCTCTGCCAACCAGTGGTAAAAAATAAGGGGCTTTCAAAAAGGGGGGCTTAAATTTTTTTATAAAAATAATTCTTGCCGCTTAAGATGTTTTATTTCAGAAATTGTGGGATTGATTTTGTCTTCTACAGTAGGTCGATAAAATATGTAGATGTATTACAATAATTTGCTATCGGTAATATATCTAAAATAAAACAAAAAGTCTTTTAATCACCTCAACATATTTTCGATCCCCAGTTGGCAAAGATTAATATATTGTAAATTACCTCTAGTAGCCAGCCTGTATAGTACAACCTTCATGCTATACTATACTACTGGACTCCATAAAAATATATTTAATATTTAAATAGTTTCTACTACTGTACCTCTACCATGAGGTTACACGGCCAAAACTCGCTAGCGTGTCCGTAAATGATTTACTAGTATATGAAATATTTTAAAGCGCATCTAGCGGTCACGGAAAGAATTTAAATTCGTACCATGAGCAACATAGATTTCGATAGGTAAGAAACCTATTGTAATTTATTTTATAGTCACTAACGTTTTCAACTGTCACCACCACCGACGTGAACAATGTGAATTTTGAGCCTAAATAAGAATTCATGTGGGATACTACTTGGAACTCAGAGGGTCTGGTTGATGTCACCAGACTCAGATCCAGTGCCCAAGTCCGTAAAGGATAATTTCATTAAGGCTACGAATGGCACCAACCCTTCTCATCCCGTGGGTGTCGTAAAAGGCGAGCGGAGGATAGGCAGCAGCGTTCTTGGAGTACATTAACAACTAAACTGTGGTCGCCATCCCGCCTGCCAAGCGTGGTGATTGTGGCGAAACCCCCGATGAGCACACTACACATATCGGTCATTGTGGTGATCTTTGGGGGAGGCCTGTGTCCAGCAGTGGACTTAATTCGGCCGAAATGATGATGATGATGATGATGAACCTTTTTTTTTTTATTGATGTCCAGTGGAAATTCTACATGGAACTTCCTTCACCCTGGGGAAGGGCTAAGGGGTATGGCCGGACTCCTACCGACTAATACCACTGGAGCGGTCATCTTCGGCACCGAAGGGGAGCTCCAGGTCCTCGTAAGATCACACTAGATCCGCCAATTGGTGCCACGCCTTTAGGCACATCACGGAGGGGATGACTGTAAAGCGGTCACCCCCTCTAGCGGAGGGAAGGCAACTGTAAAAAAGGTCGCCCCCCAGGCACTTCTCGGGGAGGATTGTAAAGGATCCTCCCAAGCCTCGCTTTGCGCTGTGCTGCCCACACGGCGGCACGTGACCACGTGCGCGCCGCCGTCTTCCCGGGGGTCGCCCGGTGTGAGCACGCAGACTCCCCAATCTGCGCACCCGTGACCCCCGAGGCCCCCCACCACTGACGGCAGGGGGGATGATGATGAACCTAGTTTTCTCAGTTCTGAGTTGAAATGAAATGAAATAATGAAATGATCTTTATTTTAGCTAATAGTTTTCAAGAAACATTTTCACTCGTCAATAAATTTGGCTGAAACCGGCATTTCCTGCTGACTGCCGCTAAAGAAGAAACGCCGAAGCAAACTCAAAGGTTTCTGTTTTAAAATCCAGACATATTTAGATACAGTATTACGTGAGGAAAATGTAGGACGAATGGAATAGCCTTTTGAAGAAAGATTCATAGCCATTTTGAAATGACCCGTCCTGACAGATGGCAAGCATGAATCAGTCATAATACTTTTCTTTCTTTCTTTCTTTCTTCTTTCATCGTGTAGCTCAACCCTATTTTAAGGAGCTCAAAGACTCGTTGCACAACAGTACTATCAGCATGATATGTGTGTAGGCTACATGAATGGGGACCTCTGGGTTCGCGGGTGCGTAGAATGGGGAATCTGCGTGCCCACACCGAGCGACCCAAGAGAAGATGGTAGCACGCATATGGTCACGTGCTGCCGTGGGACGCTTTGGGGGATCCTTTACAATCCCCCCGAGGGGGTGACTGCTTTACAGGGATGTGTCTATAGGCGTGGCACCAGTGGGCGGCTCTAGTGTGATCATACGAGGACCTGGAGCCTCTCTTAGGTGCCGAAGATGACCGCTCCAGTGGTTTTAGCCGGTAGGAGTCCGGCATACCCCTTTCCCGGGGCGAAGGAAGTTCAAGAAGAATTTCCACTGGGCACCAATAAAAAATAAAAAAAGGCCACATGAATACCGAAAACTACCAGGCGTAATTGTGTAAAACTATCCTACATAGTACTCGCATTCACAAATATTTTATCATCACCAGAACAATGTCAAAAAACATTTTTTTCATGCAAGTAAGCGGGCACTCCTGTTATTACAGACTTGCTGTAAATTGGAGGCTGGAAAACGTTTAATACCAACGTATGTATTGTTTGAGTTTAATGTCTTTATTCGATCGCGTGTTAACGTGTCCTAAACATATATTGTAGCTAAGACACAGTTACTGCAAATTTAACCATTCCTGTTTTTGTAACTTTGTATGTGCAGCATATTTTAAAATACTCTATTATGAGACTATGACAGATAAACGTGTTACTGTAATGTTGATTGCGCGTTTCTTCTCTTAGACTGAACAGTAGGAGACGGTGAAGGGAGCGTTTATATGGTTACTATCTTATGCTGACGTTCAAAAATAAATGTTTTTTTAAATGGTGTGTCTTACTTTCTTCCTTAATCTCTAACGATCTTCTATTGTACCAATCTGTTAAAAAATCACCAGTGAATTTTAAAATGCCGATGATTGTAATTATTCTTAGAAAATTTGTGTCCATTTCATCATTTATGAAATCAATTAGCTGGTCCGGCTACAAAACTATACAGTTTAAGGCCAAGTGCCATCACTAAGCTATAATTTTTACATGCTCGGACGCCAGTTTGAAGTACCAACCCATGCGACCCATGGAACTTCTACATGGGTCACTGAACTACTCGTGTCTAGACATAATTCGGGTTTTAACATCGAAATTCCATTTCTGCCCACATTCAAATCAACATAATCTCTTACTTGGGCAAAGTGTGCATCAAATCCGCAAAAGGGTGCTCGTAACGCATTTTATGCCTCGAAAGGGTGTGAAAATTAGTGTGTTTCACCGCACTAGACAAAGTCTAAAGTGGTGCTTATCGCTGAAAGTACGACAGATATATATATATATGGAATTGATAATTATACGAAATAGTATTGTGTGCGTCACCGTTGCGGTTAGATTTAAGAATATAACAGATACCTTATTTTTTTAGTTAAGGTGCAAGGAGTAAGCATATTATTAAAAATATTTTGTAACTTGTTATAAGGCTTAAAGAATATTTATTATGAACAAGAACATTACAGTTCACTTAAATGAGATCTAAATTTAATTAAAAATAACATTTTGTCGTCTAGTTACGAAGCATGCAGAACAATAGGTAAACGCATAAACAAACCAAAGCGAACAAGATTCATAGTGTCATATTATGTATGTCTCTAATTAATTAATTAATTAATTGTAGTTCATCATTTCGGCCGAATGAAGTCCACTGCTGGACACAGGCCTCCCCCAAACATCACCACAACGACCGATATGGGTGTGTTGTGGGCTCATTGGGGGGTTTTGCCATAATCGCCACGCTTGGCAGACGGGTTGGCGATCGCAGTTGAGTTGTTGTTAATGTACTGGAAGGACGCTGCTGCCCATCCTCCGGCTAATCCCTTAGTAGACTTTTACGACGCCCACGGGAGGAGATGGGGTGGTGGTATTCTGAACCGGCACCACACGGCAAAATTGTATTTATCACAACAATATTTGCACTTGCAACATAATTATCAATCAAACAACTCAGCCTTGCTTGACGTAGACCTGTCCCAAGTTGTGCCACAGCCCATGTCTCACTGCCTTCTGCGTTACTTATGAAGTACCTTTATATTAGTTTACTTTTGTCTACAAAAGTTATTACTACGAGTAGTGTTAGTACTAAACCAAAAGTGTATTCAGAAACTTATGGCCTGGCCAGATTCTCAAACAGATATAGTTCTTGTATCAATCCACGAAGCTATAAATAGGTAAAAAGACAGCATAAAATAATGTCTATTCTCGGTCAACATCCGAAACCATAAAAAGCATCGAAGCGTTGACCCAAACAACCAAACCCATAAATTATATTATACAAACAGCTTAAAAGCTCAAAACTTTAGTCGCCACTAAATATCAGTGTTAACGAACGCACCTGCGGACCACAGTGGCCATAAACATAACAGAAGACCGTATGTTTACGGGCGTAAATGTTAAACTTTGAATATACCACCGCGTCGGGCCGTATTACAAGCCCCAAGTGTATGTGGCCTAGTTTTTAACCCCCACGTTAACGGGGCTTGTAGAGTTTTTAATTTTATTAAACTTGGTAAGAACTAACATTCGCACGTTGTTGAAATTTTAGTGTGCAAAGTTTCTCGAGCGTGTAAAAACTCTTTACTGATGCAAACTTTTGGGGTGTCTGTATTTCACTTTGATTTGGGTAAATGGACCAAAGTATTTATAATTTTATAGAAGTGATTGTAATATCATTCATCATTAAGATCATCGTATCAGCCAGAGAACGTCCACTGTTGAACAAATACCTCAAATATTTCCATAGTAATGTCGTCATTTTGGGGGAAATTTGCCAGTACTCACCACACTTGGCAGGCGGATTGGTGAGCGCAGTATGGCTACTGTTCCAAAGAAAAGACGCTGCTGCCCATCCCTCTGGTTTACTTACCCTTAGTCGACTTTTACGACATCCATGGGTGGAGATAGAGCCACGTATTATGCACAAAATAATAAACCTAAAAGACGAACGAATTAAGAGTAGTATTTTATGAGGCTTTTGTTCAGCAATGGACGTCCTTTGGCTGATACGATGATGATGATGATGATGATGACGGGTTTTCAAATAAAATTCGCTTCCAATATACACTTTTTTTTGATAAAGCTGTCATTTCTTTATACTTTCGCTAGGAAGAAATGCCAAAATTAACTCAAAGGTTTCTGTTTAAAGTCCATACATATTTACGATTCAATACTTCATACATCATTTCATACTTTTGTAGCTATCATCGTTACAGTTTTGTTTTAGTATTGTATTGGTTTCTTTCAAATAAACGATTACTATTATTATTATTAAGTAAGAAAAATTTAAGGACACGTCTGGAATGGCTTTCCAAGTTCCATTGCCGGGTTGCAATGACCAAATATTGGTAAGTGTCGTGGTCATGTCAAAGATCCTATGAGAGCAAAATATTCAAGGCAACAAAAGCCCAAAAAGGACAATTACCACTCCAGCCCTACCAGCTATTAAGGGAACAGATTCTTTTAAAAGTAAACTAAAACAACGAAATTATGCTATCAGTCAAAACGCAAACTCTTTTCGTTTTTAGCCCCTGTTAGGGCGCTATTAACTTCAGAGCACTCGACCCTCAGAACCTCCTCGGCTAATTAATAAAAGTGTCGCGGAAAGTTGTCACATAAATTGCGACACTGACGCCATTGTGACGTAACAAAACGTTTTTATAACCTTTTAAACGACACGCATAATTTTTTAAGCAAGATAGCTTAATTAAAAGTTTTGGAGGGGAAATCTTGATAATGGTTGTATGCGTCAAGTTTTGATGATAAAGATGTGTACTCGTACTCATATGCATGTTACAAAAGTTATCATCGTCGAGAAATCATCATCATCATGATATCAGCCAAAGGACATCCATTGCTGAACAAAGGCCTTCGCCATAGTTTCCAAAATTTGTGTCGCCATCATATCAGCCATTTATACGTCCACTGCTAAACAAAGGCCTCCCCCATAGATTTCACAACTGTGCCATCATTTGGGGGGTATTTGCCAATACTCACTACGCTTGGCAGGCGGGTTGGTGAGCGCAGTATGGCTACCAGTTCACAAAAGGGACGCTGCTGCCCATCCCTCTGGTTTAGATTCCCTTAGTCGCCTTTTACGACATCCACGGGAGGAGATGGAGTGCCGAAGATGACCGCTCCGTTCTGGTTCTGGTTTTAGCCGGTAGGATACCCTTCACCCTTTCCCGGAGCGAAGGTAGTTCATGTGAGAATGAGAATTACCACTGAGCAACAATAAAAAAAAATACTATTTCAATCATACTTTTATACTGTTCAACTATGTATTTATATTTAGTACACTAAGGCTGTAGATGGATTAATAATATAGTAAGGTATGTTGCAAATGTCACCACTTACTTGCAAGACAATATTAAACAAATCATATTTCAGTAAGCAGGAATTTGATAGTGTTTTGCATTATCATTTCAGCCGAAAAACGTCCACTGCTGGACAAAAGCCTCCCCCGAAGATTAATTACCACAATGATCGGTATGGGATTGTGTTGTGTGCTCATTGGGGGGTTTTGCCATAATCACCACGCTTGGCCGACGGGTTTCCGATCGCAGTTAGGTTATAAATATACTCGAAGGATGGGCAGCAGCTGCCCATCCTCCGGCTAATTCCATAATGGCTTTTTACAACACTCACGGGATGAGATGAGGTGGTGCTATTCTCAATCGGCCCACACACGGTGAATTGCATAATAGCAATGAATGAACCATTGTTAATATTACTTTATGTAACACTTCATTCTCGAAAATTCTTTACCAAAACAAACATTCAACAAAAATTCTGACACGTGCAAGGACTCGGGGAAAAAGAATGGCATAATTAATTATCTTTTCATGACTTCACTAACATTACCGCCTTACGTCGCTGGCCAGTCAAGAAGGGCACTTTTGTAATGCGTGCCCCAAAGGGTTCCAAAATATATGTTTTTACCTGTCTCTTGCAGCTGAGCACCAACCCTAATTCAAATCCTTATGTGTGAACCCCAATCCTAACTGTTTAGCACCTTTGTGTACTAGGGTTTATGTGGCACTTTCCAAACGCCCCAACTTTCTATAGAGTGAGCTCGTTCAATTTCTTTTATGTACCCGCCGCTTTGAGGCATAATTCTCTATTTAAATGGTTTTCGAAGCGAAACCTTATGTAAACATTTTAGACTTTACAATGTTCAAAAGTTTAAAGCTAGATACTTTTTCTAGTTCACTGAAAAAGGGAATTTTAGACGGTAATCTCAGTTTTTTTAATGTAGATATTTTTTTTGTTGGAAGTTAATAGAGGCTGGTAATGATAATAATGAAGTTAATAGACGCAGCTATAGTGTGTGCATATATACATGTACATATAGTAGACCACGAACGCGTCTAGATAAATAAAAATATATAAGTTTTCACTTATGTCGGCACTCCCGGAGTACAACCCGTATTTTTTGTTCTTATTGTCATTAAAATCATTATTCCAGCTTAAAAACGTCGACTGCTAAACATCGGTCCTCTGGGCATTTTCACCATCATCACGTTTGATAGACAGACCGGGGTCTACAATATGTTGTAATTAATAAACAGAAGGACCCTGATGCCCATTCCCTTGGTATTATTCTTTAATGGCTATTTTGACACCTATACCGACGTGGATAGATTTGCCTAATACATTTTACACATCATTTTTTTGTACAATAAATATAACAATATACAATTATTTTAAATTAGAGTAGAGTAATTAAGAACTATCATTGTAGGTACATTTAATTCTAGTCATATCAGCCACAGGACGTCCATTACTGAACAAAGGCCACCCCTTTAGATTTCCACAACTATCTATCTATCAGTTATCAGTTTTACGAGCAATGTGCCCTGCCCATTGCCACTTCAGTTTACTAATCCTTTCAGCTATGTTGACGACTTTAGTTCTTCTACGGATCTCCTCATTTCTGATTCGATCTTGTAGAGAAATACCAAGCATTGTTCTCTCCATAGCTCACTGAGTGACCTTGAGCTTTCTTATGAGGCCCATTGTGAGTGACCACGTCTCTGTTCCATATGGATCACTGATAACACACACTGGTTAAAGACTTGCGTCTTGAGGCATTGCGGTATTGTTGACGAAATTCGTAAAATGTAAGACTAAGAAACTAAGAACTAAAATATAAGAGAAGAAAAATATTAGAATTAAAAATAAAAGACATTTAATTCTAGTAGTGTTCTCGTTTTTGTGATTCTTGATACGATATCAAATTTGAATATTCACAAAAGGTGATTTAGGGGTATCAAATTGTTATCTAAGTTAGCTTCTATCGGACCAATCCGAACAATAGTTCGCGTTTATAATTGAAATGTGGCATTGTGTTGACGTCTAATTGAAAATGTTAGCTGTCAATAATTGTTTGGGAGGCTCTCTGTATTTCAGCAGATAATTCTGGATGGGCAACAGCATTCTCCCGTGTGCTAATAACAAACCAGCCAAGCGTGGTGATTATGGAAATTTACCCCCAATACTCATTGTAGTGATCATTGGGTGACTTATGTTCAGCAGTGGATAAGTGATAGGGGCCATCCCTCACTACACTTCTACTATAGATAATAGCCTACTTATATAGATAATAAACAAAACTGATGCAAATAAGTATGAACCCTACGTAATAGGTCTAGCATTTATATTCAATTGATGCCATCTCGACTAGAATTCTACTTGAGTTTTGATCTGTAATACGGGCCTAAATATCTCGAGTTAATCATTCGAGGTCTACCCAATTTGTTCCAGACTATATTCAATAATAGAAGAAAAATACTGGTATATTAATGAAGATTAATTACACAATAATCCAATTAATTTATACCGTCGTATGAACATAAATTGAAATCGTTAATTAGTCCAAGCATTAATGAGAGCATCGCAAGGGAATCGCGTTAATCACAGTTGCCCGGTAATTGTTCATCGATCCCGTCCCCTTTCCCCTTGTAATTATCCCCAAAACGTATCCCAACTTATAACAGCCGTAATAATTTACACCTTATTCAACCTTACCCTTTTTGATGTCTTTTTATGACAACGAAGTAGGGTTAACATTCTTTCGTATAGCGTAAAGATTAATTATTTGCTCTGTATTCCTTTCACCCGGCGACAGTTTGCGTGAAAAAGCTTGAGTCCAAAAGTATGATTAAAAACTTTTTTTCACCGCCGTTTTGTAGAAACAAGACAGACGTACTCTTATTTCGGTCATTGTACTCCGAATCGAGTGCCAATTGGATACTACATATTCTTCGCGGAGATAATGCGCTTTATGTTAGCATCTCCAAATCACCTATTTCATACCTCAAAAAAAGAAAAGGGATCAACCGTTGAATCCAACTCAGCTGGGCAGCTTTCGAGAATCTACACAATATCTTCTCGCCCAAAATACCACAGTGTCTCAAGATGAATGTCTTTGACCAGTGTGTGTTGCCGGTGATGACCTACGGTACCGAGACGTGGTCGCTCACCATGGGCCTCTCAAGAAAGGTCAAGGTCACCCAAAAGGCAATGGACGGAATGGAGGGCTATCCTCACAGTTTCCCTGCGAGATTGAATATAAAATGAGGAGATCCGCAAAAGGACCAAGGTAACCGACATAGCCCGAAGAATTGTTAACCTTAAGTGGCACTGGGTGGGGCACATTGCTCGGATGGCTGATGGGGCCGAAAAGTTCTTGAGAGGCGACTGAGTACCGGAAAACGCAGCGTGGACAGACCCCCCACGACCACCAGGTCACGAGATGGACCGACGACCTGGTGAAGGTTGCGGGAATCTACTGGATGCGAGTAGCGCAGAACCGGTCGTTGTGGCGATCTTTGGGGGAGGCCTACGTTCAGCAATGGTTCTCTTTCGGCTGAAATGATGACGATGACGATGATTAAAAAGTAAGAAAAGTATTTATTATTACAACAACATAAATAAGTAACAATTTACTTATTTATGCTGTTGTAATAACGTCCGCGCACCAGAAAACGCAGCGTGTGACGACCTCCAACGAGATGGACAGATGACCCGGTGAAGGTCGCTGGAAGCCGTTGGATGTGGGCGGCATGTATCCGCTCGTTGCGAAAATTTATGGGGAGGCCTTTGTTCAGCAGTGGACGTCCTTTGGCTGATATGATGATGATGAAACAAGAAACACTAATTTACGTACCAGTATTTACAATAATCAAGATCCCTTTGTTGCGCCTCTAGTTAACATAAAGTAGTAACATGTATGTTGTAGTTATTGCGGTCTTAACTAAGACAGTTAACGTTCACATAGTCACAGCACATCATATCAGCCAAATGTAGTCCACTGCTGAACAAAGGCCTCCCCCATAGATTTCCACAACTGGGTCGTAATTTTGGGGGGAACTTGTCAATATACTCACCTCACTGTGAACCCCCAATAGCTGCTGTTCCACAGAATAGACGCTGCTGCCCATCTCTCTGATTTCGGGTCCCTAGGCGCCTTTTACAACATCCACGGGAGGAGACGGAGTGCTTTATTCTTAATCAGAACACCACATGGATAAACATAGTTTTACAGCACATTGCACGTATATCATCATTCTATAGTTTACTCTATTTCTTAGATCAGATTTTTTTGAATAATTTGCCTGATTTACTTCTTCTTTCGTGTGGTTTGTGTCGGAGTTGTTCAAACCGCCCAAAAGCCTCCGACTTGGCTTAATGACTGTCATCGAATGACAACTACCGGTACCGATGATTTTACGTATCCTTTAAAGCACGGAGACGGTCAATTTAAAAAGCTTAATGCGGTCACCCATCCATAAACAGACCGCACCGAGCGTTGCTTAACCTCACCGATCAGTGGATGCAGGTGGCTACATAATAATATTTTCAACGTTTATTTTTCAGGCAACTTTGGCCCCTAAGACAATAAATCTTTATAGAAAAGCTATACCTACACAAGTAAATAATAAATTAACTATTCACTATTTCGCAGATTATTTCACTTTGAGCGTGACCAAAGTGACCGATATCTCACCGATCAGTGAGTGCTAGAGGTTATAAGCGGCTCAACAAAAGTAACACCGAGGTTTTGTTCAGGTATCTCGGAGCCGCTCAATACAAATACCGCTATGCGGTTGCCCATCCATAAAATGATCGTGCCGTGCGTTGCTTAACCTCATCGATCAGTGATTTCAAGTGGCTATGAGCAGCTCAACAAGAATAACACATATATTTCTTTCAGAATAACTACTGGACGGAATCTTTCAAAACTAAGCATTCTGATCCACTCTTTGATAATTAGCACCTCATTTTGTATTCAGCTGGTTATCTATCGCCTATCATCATCATTAAGAACATTATAGCAAATAGCTCTCAAACTATATATTATGTATGACAGAACCTTAGTCCCCTTCAACAGCGTGTTTAATACTCGCGGCACGTTTTGGGTCTCGCAGAATAATGTAAGGTCACCAAATTGTTAGGGTGTACCACACGATGGGTTGACTGTGCACTATTTTGTAAGTTGCCGAAATTAATTAGGTATATTATAAATCTACCAATGTCAGAATCAACAATCTCCCAATCCAGCATACAAGTTCTTTTTACTCGTCTCACTCTAGGATTTATTATGTGTGGTAGGTACAGATTACCACCGCGAGAAGTGCCTGGGGGGCGCGCTTTTTACAGTCGCTTTCCCTACGCTAGAGGGGTAGACCGTTTTATAGTCGGACTACTGCTCGACCGCGCAATGAGTTACAGGAGGATCCTCCAGCCAGGCGGATGGTATGCCTGGCGGGCCGAAGCCCAACGGTTGATGTTGGGCGACTGTATATATGCTACGTTTCGCGAAATACTTTAATAGCGTGATTCAGGATTCTTTGACGTCATCGGAGAGTTGCAATTTATATTCATGTAGATGTCGTTGTAAGTTGTAGTTATGCCGCTGGCGATGTAGGTGTCGCCACAGCCCCTCCGAAATGTGCCTAAAGGCAATGCGGGTTTCAGTGTGTTCTTACGAGATCCTTGAAGGTTTCTGTGGAGCCGTAGCCATAGCAAGCTCACCAACCCTCGAGCCAGGCGCGGTGAATACTAGCAAATCCTCCCAAAATTACGACACAAGTGTGGAAATCTATGGGGGAGGCCTTTGTTCAGCAGTGGACGTTCTTTGGTGGGATATGAAGATGTATAACAATCATAAATCTTACTACTACAACAAAAGAAGCTTTAAAGTTCAAATGTTCGAAGCTCCATCACTCTCAATGGGCTGAACGGACTCCAATGACTATGTCTCGAAACAGGATTTAGCACAGCATTCTAATTAAAGCCCAATTCCTCATTCTAATCATAAGTGTACATGATTTTGATTATCTCATTCTTTGAGTGTCATAAAAGGCGACTATGGGATTAACCGGAGGATGGGCAGCAGCACCCTTCGAATACAGTAACAACTCAACTGCGATCGCCAACCAGCCTGCCAAGCGTGGTGATCATGGCAATTGAGCACACAACACACCCAGACCGGTCGTTGTGGCGATATTTGGGGGTGGCTTGTGTCCAGCAGTGGACTTGATTCGGCTGAAATGATGATGATGTTGTATCTACGAAGAGTAATACATATATAGCAATATAAGATTTATATCTTAAACACAACGCTAATACTTATTTCTTTATAAAATATCCGATAAAACAAATATATTTTATCCCGTGTCAAGAGGTTACTCTATCAATACAAACTGTAGCTGTGATGGACCATTATCGTCTGTAGAATCTTAAACCGTCTATTCGGTATTAGGTCAGCGGGTTTCACAGAGTTGTAAAACGGTTTAATGTATCATAAATACGGTTTTAGTTAGTTTAAGTGCTCCCAAGGCCATACGGGTAATCGAAAACCTTGTTCTACACGAAACATAATGTTGAGATCACGTCTAAATAACTTATGGCTTAGATACAAACGCTTTGTGGTCTTCGTGTATTTTGGATTTGGTATTGTTATAAGATTAATAGTTGTGCACTGAGTTCAGAGGTTTAAGTTCAAATAATAATAATAATAGCACATAAATTCGGGTGAATCTATCCGTCACATTATTTCCGGTTGTTATCATCTTGCTGACGGCGAGTACTTCCACAGGCATAACCATGTAGCCAGGATTATCCATCAACAACTTGCACTGCAATACAACCTTGTGAGTTTAGAAGTGCCATACTACAAGTATGTGCCCGACCCAGTTCTCGAGAATGACCACAGATTGTACTGGGATCGATCTATCATCACTGACAGGACTATTGTAGCCAATAAGCCTGATATAGTGGTGATAGATTGAGTAGAGCGCCGCACAATGATTGTTGATATAACTATCCCACATGACGAGAATCTCGTGAAAGCCGAGAAAGATAAACAACTTAAGTATCTTGACGTGGCGCACGAGGTTGTCGACATGTGGGAGGTAGACTCTGCAATCATTGTGCCGATAGTTGTTACCGCCAATGGCCTTATGGCCAAGAGCCTCGACCAACACCTCAAGAGGCTCTCGTTAGACAGCTGGGTCAGGGGCTTGATTCAGAAAGCGGTACTCCTAGACACGGCTCGTATTGTTAGGAAGTTCCTCTCTCTGGAGCCCTAACCACTGGTGGCTTGGACCTTGTTCCCGATGCCGGTGGGCTACTATTTTTTATATTCTTAAATATTTATTGTTTTTTTTATATGTATTAAAATTAAAAATGTAATTTATGTGTATATATTTAAAATAAAGGAAATAATAGTAATATAGGCTTAATATAGTGGTGATTGATTGAGTAGAGCGCCGCACAATGATTGTGGATATAACTATCCCGAATGAAAGAATCTCGTGAAAGCCGAAAAAGATAACCAAATTAAGTATTTTGACTTGGCACACGAGGTTGTCAACGTGTGGCAGGTTAGACTCTGAAATTGTTGTGCCAATAGTCGTTATGGCCAATGGCCAAGAGCCTCAACCAACACCTGAAGAGGCTCTCGTTAGGCGGCTGGGTTAAACGCTTCATGCAGAAAGCTGTTTTGTTCAGCTGTGGGCGTACTTCGGCTGAAACGATAATGAAGAGAGGATAGAACCTACGAGTCGCAGCGCATAAAGCTAATTGACTAGCCACTTAATTATAACACGTATAAGATCAAAAAGCCGATAACATATTTTTATATTTGGTTCAGTGAAATTTCTACATGAACTTCCTTCGCCCTGGGAAATGGCGAAGGGGTATGCCAGGGTCCTAGGAGGGAAGGAGGGAAGGCAACTGTAAAATAGGTTGCCCCCCTCAGGCTCTTCATGAAGAGGATTGTAAAGGATCCCCCAAGCCTCGCTGTGCGCACCTCCATCTTCCCTGAGAAAGCCGATAATACCTACTTTCATTTAATTTCATTCTTACTATTAATGTTCCTCTTCAATACTGTCCATTTATTTAAGATTGAACATTTTGTTCCAGATCTTCATAGAAGCGGGCAATATCCGGCGTTAAAGCAAATGCGCTGACTTGCCAGCATGGCATTGTATGTGGTGCTGTTGGCGCTGCACTTCGCAGTCGCCAGCGCCGGGAAATGTACCACGTGAGTTGCATTGCATATTATTGAGATAGATTTTAAACCTTTTTGTTATGCAATTGTCTTGCGTCCGAGTACTGAAACTCCAGTTAATATTTAAATAGCACTTAGGTATATAAGACGCCCGGTTATGGTAGGCAGGCGTGCTTCTCAAATTATCAGAAGTTAAATATTAAGTGGTGTTTCCGTATTCGACCGAAAGTCATACAAACCTTTAAATGTGCTTGAAGTAGCAAAATTTACTTTTTTGTAAAAAAAGGTTTAAACATTTTTTATTAATTCAGTTCATTCGTCATAATCTTAAGTTATGTTATAAGTAAGTATATTATTTAGTTGTGTGGTGCCGGCTTTGCCGTGTCGTACCGGCTCAGAATACTCAATCACTCCATCTCCTCCCGTGGGTGTCGTAAAAGTTGACTAAGGGATTAGCCGGAGACTGGGCAGCAGCGTCCTTCGAGTACATTAACGACTCAACTGCGATCGCCAACCCACCTGCCAAGCATGGCGATTATGGCAAAACCCCCCAATGTGCCCACAACACACCCATATCGGTCGACATTACAAAAGAACACTTCAATTTTATTTATTTGTATAGATGATTATACAACAACAAAATAATTGCATACTTAATATAAAATTGGAAATTATAAATAAACAATTTAAAAGTACTATCCCTTTAATTGTCCTTGTGATTTTTCCTTTGAAATAAAGTTCCTAAGTTGCACAAAGAAGTCTTAACTAAATAAAAATACCTCCAACAAAATCCCTCAGCAAATTTTCCTACACACAGTAAGTTTCAAAATAAAAATAAAACATTACGCTGTCGCCCGCGAAATAAAAACCGCATATTACTGAAACATGAATGCGAATGCGACCTTTACAGAAACATCAGTGAAAACAGCCTCGTGTTAAACTACTTCTCACTTTCATTACGATATTCAAATTAAAAACAGACGGAATACTGCGAGTAGTTCTTGCTCCCTGAGGGTTCCATCTAGATATATATCTCTTAAGTGGTTTTTTTTTCTTTCATACAGTACATAAGAGAGACCATCAATTAAAGTTAGTCAAGCTATTCTAATGTTTTTACTATTACACTATGTATAAAACATCTAAATACATATTTGGTATACAAAAAAGGTGAAAATAAATATTATATAATAGAAACCTAAGCGTCAAAATACTCCTTATTGCCATGTTGGATGGCAATGCTAATTCTTTATCTTTTCTTTATCTTATTCTTTATCCAAAGAATGGGCCAGCCTTCTGGTCACGTGAAGAGTCCAAGAGACCAAGCGTCTAGCAATGTCTTTAAAAAGGAGACGTGCACTCGGACTCAATCGTTTCGACCCCAAATGGCTCAAACCGTAATTTCCGACGAGGTTATTGTATTTGCGCCGTTGAAGAGTCTCTCCAGCAGCAGCACAGCCCGCCGAGTTGGAAAGATGGGAAGGAGCAAGGGCGTTGACACAGATCGCATCCCACACCAGAGTCTTCCCTTGACTTCTTGCCCTTTTCCAGTTAGTCAAGTGATCATCATTCTAATTTAAAAAATATATAATTTTCTGAATTTTGAGGTCAATTTTAAAAAGTTTCCTTCGTCGAAATTTTTATGATTCTAGATCAACGGAATGTAATATATATGTTTTGATGTTAACTCACTGACTAGTCTATCAGTATGAAATTACAATTCGATTTTTTTTGTAATGCTTTTCGGAAACATTTCCTGGAAATGTGGCTGCTACCCGCTGCTAACCGGACATTATATATAAAGTCCGTATCTTTTTATATATAGTTCAGACCACTCCTGTTAAATAGAAAACACTTCTCCGCCCCACTGCCCCTTGCCCGTGCCGAGTCTGTATATTTAAACGTCACCTTATACAAATTAAATAAAACCGATCCCCTGCCAAGCTGTCCCCAAAACAATAGCTTTTTATCCCCAGCCGCCCTAAGCTGAGGTCCGTATCCCATAAGGGGCGCCCTTAGCGCAAGTTGCTTAGATTTTATTATTAATTTTAAGCCCGGCTTCGCCAGAAATGTCCGGTTGAGCAGCAAAATTTTTCGGAAATTACGGTGTGAAGCGCCACAAAAAAAATAGTTCAGTTTGGTTTCCAACAAAGAATAGACTGCTCCCCTCCACCAATTGGTGTCGTACCGACAACAAGGCGGCGCTATAAGTGTGCTGCTTTCTCAGTTATCGTACGGAACCCTACAAATATAAAAGGGTCACTTGACCTTTCGTGAAAGGAGTCCGTGGTTAAAGATATAAAAAAAAACTCAACACTCAGCTGAAAGTCGCGTTCCATTCGGGCAGTGGGGCGAGGGTAGAACGGGGAAAAGTGAAAACGTGTCAAGCGTCACGTGAGTGGTAAATACTGCACCTGTTAACACGAGTGTTTAGGCGGCGTGTCACGAGTCACGGACATAATGGTGAGGTTTTTTGTGTTTTTTAATAAAACTTTTGTGGTTTGAGGTTGTTTGTATAGAGGTTTGAGTCATTAGCAATTACTCTTATTTATGTAACGTAAAATTAACAATTTTTGTGATTTATTATTTGTTCCAACAAAATTCTGGTATTATATAAGAAATTAATTAACAGATTAGAAATTATCATTGGAACTGAAAACCGGATATTTACCATGTTTTTTATTTCTTTTGAGTTTCCGATATTTCGACGCTGTTGCAATCGCCATGTTAGCCCAATATCGGGAACTCAAAAGAAATAAAAAACATGGTAAATATCCCGTTTTAATTCCAATAATAGCGTCAGTGACCATGTCAGTTTAAAAACTTAGATTATACATTTATTTTAATAAATTTCGTTCATCTATAAAGGTAAATTTCCGTGGGTTTACTTACGGTCATCATTATCCATTATCATTTCGGCCTTATAAGGTCCAGCTGTAGACAGCATGATGTCGGATGTCATCAACCCATCCTTTCAGTGGTCGTCTACACGGTCTTGTATGCTGTCGTGATCTCCACTTTAACAGTCTCCGCGTCTAATAACTCATATTCATTCGAGCACTGTCCAGCTTATCTCCACTTTCATTCCGTCATCAATACTAATAAATCTGCCAAATTGGATTTGCAGCGATTTTGGCAGAATTATTAGTATTGAAATTGGGCAGAGGGAAATTCCAAGCATTATGCCATATCTGTCTGTGGGTGTCGGGTCGTGTGTTGTCGGCTCACCACCAAGACCACCACCTCATCTCCTCCTGTGGGTGTCGTAAAAGTCGACTAAGGGATTAGCCGGAAGATGGGCAGCAGCGTCCTTCGAGTACATTGACAACTCAACTGCGATCACCAACCCGCGAACAACCGATGCAACCAAGCGTGGCTATTATGGCGAAACCCCCCAATGAGCCCACAACAAACCCATATCAGTCGTTCTGGCGATCTTTGGGGGAGGCTTGTGTCCAGCAGTGGACATCATTCAGCCGAAATGATGATGCCATATCTTTGCACCATTTTAATACTCTGAAGTATAAGTTACTGATTTAAAGGAAAAGTAGGATACCAGGAACAAATAGCAACTCTGTTTAATGTCCTTCCGATAATATTTAACGGCAAGAAAGTTTAGCGATAATCATTTTTCAAAAGGTCGATGTAAAATGAGTCGCAAATAAAGGGGTCTTTGTAAGGGCTAATTTTATTCTGTGAAGTCATCGCGTTAATGACTTTATAACTTGGTTGGTAAACGGGGCAGGTATCTCTTAATGATCAGTGGAATCGCACTTGAGCAGTAAAGGGAACACCATGAAAATTTATGACAACGAAGAAGAAATTATTGGAGAAAGGTAGAAGTCGTTCGAAAAATTCCTAACCTCATTTTAATTTGCTATAGGTATTGAACACAAAAATAAAAGAATACCTTTCATAGTGTAGTTGAACTGCAGGTATACAATTTCAGTGTATATGATTATAATATGTCTTAGAATAATATATAGCATTATAATACATCTTTATTGACATAAAATTTAGATTAGGTCTTTACTTATGAAATTGCCGTTCTGCAATACCGGCCATTTCAAATAAAAAATATTGTAACCTATAGCTTCTAATTTCAAATTTATTTTATAAAGGACACGGAGCCGTGGTAACAATCGCCGCGGTGCCCGTGTCCAGCACGCTTGAGCCCCCTGTCGTCTTTATATGGCGGGGGCTTTAAGGGTTGCAACCACGCTTTTTATTTTGGGGAATCTGCGTGCCCATTCCCAGCTACCCCCGGGCAGACGGTGGTGTGCATGTGGTCACGTGCCACCGTGTGCGCAGCACAGCGTATCGCGAGGCTTTGGGGGAAGCCTTAACAGTACCCCCGAGATGTGCCTGGAGGGTGGCCTGCTTACAGTCGTCTCTCCTCCGCTAGATCAGGTGACCGCCTCAGTTATCCCCTCCGAGGTGTGCCTAAAGGCGTGAAACCAATGAGTGGCTCTAGATGGAGATTATTTGAGTTCCTGGAGCCTTCGTTCGGTGCCGAAGATTCTCACTCCAGTGGTTTTGGTATGAGTCCAGCATACCTGGGGAAGGGCGGAGAAGTACATGATGTATCACTACCGGATCAATAAAAAACCAGCAGTTAAATGGGGCTATTTCTAATTATCTACTAATCCAGACAGATTGGCTGGATTTTGTAAAGGCCAATACATAACAAATTACCTTCAGGTTGTAGTCATAAAACTTAAAAATATTTCTTGAAACCAGGCAGATTTCAGCTGAAGAAACCTATTTAAAAACTAAATTATATACTAACTGGTCGTCGGTCCACCCTGTGGGTGGTTTGGCCACGCTGCGTCTTTCGGTACGCGGTCGTCACTCGACAATTTTTCCCCCTCATGAGGCATTCATTAGTCCTACGAGAAATATGTCCCACCCACTGCCACCTAAGTTTAGCAATTCTTAATTGAATTCTAGTCTTCTTCAATTCTTTAACGTTTAGAACAATGCAATTATTTCTTTTTCCTGAAATATTACCAACATTTTGTCATCACTAACCCGTCTCCACAATTTGCAAATTATTTAGAAAATTATGTTGAATGCCAAGACGTCTTGGAAATGAATAGAAAATCATGGAGCTTGTGATTTGGTTTACTCTCCCTAAAACTTGAGATTAGCCTAGGGGAGAGAATTACAGTGTACTTGTTAATGGATTTCAATGTATCCCTCCTCATTTGAGAGTTGCATAGTCTCATTTAATACCATGATTTTACATTATATGAAATTACATTTGAATGATGAGATAATATACTTTAAATTAATTGTTTGACGGCACGGTTAGTGCAGTGGTTGACACAGTCGGCTGCTGCGCTGCGGGTCGCAGGTTCGATTCCCGCATGGAACAAATATTTGTATGATCTGCAGGTAGTTGTTCCGGGTCTGGGTGTATAGTGCGTGGAATGTATGTCTGTAAACGCACCCACGACACAGGAGACTCAACTAGTGTGGGGCAACGTTTAAAAATGAATAAAAAGGAGAACATAATCCCAGTCCAAGTAATTGAATAAACAATACGGCAATGTTTCAAGACGGAAGTCTTTAACCAGTGTGCGTTACCAGTGATGACTTATAGGATAGACGTGGTTCCTCACTATGAGCCTCATAAAAAAGCTCAAGGTCACTCAGCGAGATATGGAGAGAGCTATGTCTGGTATTATTCTACGAGATCGAATCAGAGGAGATCCGCAGAAAAACTAAAGTTGCCGACATAGCTGAAAGGATTAGTTAGCTAAAGTGGCAATGGGCGGGCCACATTGCTCGTAGAACTGATGGCCGGGTTAAATGGTTCTCGAGATGTGACCGCACACCGGAAAACGCAGCGTTGGAGAGGTGATCTGGTGAAGGACGCTGGGAGTCGTTCGATTCAGGTGATCTATACGAAAGGCCTCCGTTTAGCAGTGGACGTCTTTTGGCTGATATGATGATGATGAAATGAATAATATCGTTATAAGTAGTTATTTTGTTGTTGTGCAAGCTTAGAGTTCCAGACAACAAAGACGTTCTTATATGACAATGCTTCCGTAGCCTACGCAGATAAAGTCACAAAAATAGTCATCATATAAGCCAAAGGACGTCCACTGCTGTACAAAGGTCTCCTTCATAGATTTCCACAGTTATGCTTTCGTTTCGGGGAGAATTTGCCAGTACTCACCATGCTTGGCAAGCGGGTTCTTGAAAACTTTTTCTCATGTGGGTATTTGATTGTAAAATTCAGTCAAGTTGTTTCGACTAGCATCTGTCTATAATTTAATTCAGAGTACAATTATCAGTTGGATCAGTTCAAACATGATGTGTTAGGGGAAACACAAAAATAAATTTGACGCAAATTATTTTTCATACGACCTGGTAAAGATCGCTGGGAGATCGTTGGTTGAGGGCGGCATTTGTTCAGCAATGGACGTCCTGTGGCTGATATGATAATGATGAAATTATGTTTCTATTTCATAAATTCTCATTCGTTAAAGTTATTTTCGTATGACTTATCCTTTGTCCATGGCATATATTAGTAGACATATATTATTATTGGTTTCCGTTTCATAAAGAGCAAACCGTGTGGTGCCGGCTCAGAATACCACCACCCCATCTCCTCCCGTGGGTGTCGTAAAAGTCGACTAAGGGATTACCCGGAGGATGGGCAGCAGCGTCCTTCGATTAATTAACAACTCAACTGCGATCGATCGCCAACCCGCCTGCCAAGCGTGGCGATTATGGCAAAACCCCCCAATGAGCCCACAATACACCCATATCGGTCGTTGTGATAATCTTTGGGAGAGGCCTGTGTCCAGCAGTGGACTTCATTCGGCCGAAATGATGAAAGAGCAAACTTACCATTTGGTTATGATATTTTGTGTGGAAAACTCCTGCTTAACCTATTCCTGACCCGATAATCAAGTTTGAAATTCCAGCGTTCACTGTTGTGCTTACAATTAATAGTTTTGAAGAATGTATCTTCTGTATTTGTTTCATCCAAAAAATACTAGTTTTTTTTTTAAACTTTCCTCCACACCCGCCGTGTGCGCAGCACAGCGCAAAGCGAGGCTTAGGGGGATCCTTTACAATCCTCCCGAGAAGTGCCTGGGGGGGGGGGGGGCAACCTTTTTAGAGTCGCCTTCCCTTCACTAGAGGGGGTGACCGCTTTACAGTCATCCCCTCCGTGATGTGCCTAAAGGCGTGGTACCAATGGGCGGCTCTAGTGTGATCTTACGAGGACCTGGAGTCCACTGACCACGGACAAAAAAAATGTCTCACCAAGAGGAAAAATATTTACTATGGTAATTTGTTCCAAATCCTAGTCCATTTACCATGAGAGCGTGGGAAGCTCGGTTCCAGGTCTTTATTTTGGGTGATACCAGTATTGATATATTTATATAAAGCAACAGCTTTGGTCTATAAGCATCTAACAGCCTTTCTATTAATCTCAGTGTGTATTACTTTTAGGGATGATTTATAATTGCAGGAGGAGCTCAGTTGCTCAACCATGTCATATATAAAATGTGTTACAAAAAGGGTCAACCCTTTATGGGATGGTAGCATTTATCAATAAGAACACTTTAGTATGGAATACACAAATATTGAAAAAGAAAACATCTACCGTTCCATACTAACTAAAATGCCAAATATTTTGTATTTTGCGACATAATTGATAATTACGACTAGTAAAAATATGTTTTCTTGATACAAATTAATGTTGAGTTATATTTTAAAAATGCCTAAAATATATAATTTTCTTTAAAAACTATATACAAAACAACTACGTTGCGACAGCAAAATATGAAAACATGCGCTCTGGTACAAAACATATCTTTCCAATTAAATTCTATCCATTACCAAGTTCCATACATTTTGTCCGTCGTCCTTTCTAATCTTAAAGATCGCATAATTGTTATTGAGGACAAATGAAATCGATACCGGTCACATTCTTTTTTTCTTTTATTTATATTTTTCCTTATTGTTCTCAATTATATTTGTTAGACTCAGAATTTCTTTTGATTGATGGACACTTTGCTAATCATTTCGCTAAGAATACTTTGAGGATAATTTCTTTCTGCTGTCTCCTTATTATAAAGTAAAATATCTGACAGTAATCTGGGACTTACGAATGAGAATTAGGGGTTGCTATTATTGTACGAAGTACTTTAAAGATAATTGAACTGGGAATTTGTTGACAAGGGAGAGGATTCATTGTTTATGTGTGATATATAAATAATATTTTCAACTGCGTAGTGATCCGAAAAATTACAAAAAAGAGAGCACGTTTGGCGCAGTGGCTGGTACAGTCGGCTGCTGCACTCGCGACCCGGAGCCGGAGTTCCGGAGAACCCGGAGGTTCTCATTCCCGCACGGAACTAATATTTGTATGATCTGCAGGTATTCGTTCCAGGTCTGGCTGTATTGTGTTTGGAATTTATGTCTGTAAAAAGTACCCACGACACAGGAGAACTCCTAGTGTAAGCCAAAGCTTGAAAAAAATCCTTATCATGAAATAGAGGTAGTAAAAGTTGTAGGGAATTGCGTTTGCTAGATGAAAATATTGTTGGGGTCGCGGACGCGCAGTTTGGGGAATCTGCGTACACATACCAGGTGACCCCTGGAAAACGTTAATGCACGCGGCCATGTGCGTAGCACAGTAAGCTGCGAGGCTTAGGGGAAACCTTTACAATCGTCCGAGATGAGCCTTGGAGGGCGCCCTATTTACACTTTACAGCCACCTCCCCACCGCTAGAGAGGATGATCGCTTTACAATAACCTCCTTCGAAATTGCGTGTGATTGTTCTTGAGATGGTGCTGTATTCTAAATCCGGTCACCACACGGACGACACACAGATACAATAAACTAATAATCGTATTTGATGATAATGACATCTCGGTTTTCCATATCCGAAGTAAAGTACTCGAACTTCAGCTTAATTTGGACTGGGATGAATCTTTACATTTGTAATTACTCTGTGGCAATTTCATTTGCTTTTATATACAGGTTGATCTGAATTCCGTGGGGTGTTCGGATTAAGAATATAACCACTCTGAACTGTGTGAATTCTGGTTAATTCCCCCCAAAATTACAACACTATTGTGGAAAACTATGGGGGATGCTTTAGCTCAGCACTGGGCGTCTTATGGCAATAACGAAACCATCATCATTTCGGCCGAATGAAGTCCACTGCTGGACACAGGCCTCCCCCAAAGATCACCACAACGACCGATATGGGTGTGTTTTGAGCACATTGGGGGGTTTTGCCATAATCACCACGCTTGGCAGGCGGGTTGGCAATCGCAGTTGAGTTGTTAATGTACTCGAAGGACGCCGCTGCTCATCCTACGGCTAATCCCATAGTCGCCTTTTACGACACCCGTGGGATGAGATGGGTTGTTGCTATTCGAAGCCTTATAAATATAAGAACACAAAAAAATCAACACGTGATCTAAAACTTCAAATATTCCTAAAACATGATTTAATGTTTAAACAAAATAAAGGCCATTAGACTCTGCACGTACAAACATCAACTTAACACTTTCGCATCAGCCCGTAGAAATTCTGTTTGTCACCCGTACCCGGTGCGCCTCGACGTAGAAAATCAATTAATCATTTTGCGTCGCGCTAATAAAATTTACTACTCGACGTCACTCTGGCTGGGGGCTTAGAAAACTCGATTTATTTTAGAAAGTCATCTATTTAATTGAGGCAACTTTGCAACTTCGTGAAAGGGGACGGTGCTGAACGGGATTTCCCAAACTTCCCCTATAAGTTTTTTTAGTGTTAACGACAATCCTTCTGAAAGTTTTTTGCTATCGCTATGTGGTTTGGGCTTAAGCTTTGATGTTAGAGGACAGGCGGGTAAACGATGGCATTGTTGGGAGTATGTCATCATCATCTAGTCGTAGTTCTAAACCACAATAATGCTACTGAGCGTGTGTTCTTAGTTCGTAAAACATTTAATTTTGTAAGTAATGACATTTAAGACGGTAGTTCTGTAATTAATTTGTGCCAATGCACAACAAACTCTTGACCGAGTCAATACACGCACAGATATATTTTCATTCATTTCATTCATACCGGCCATTTATACGTCCACTGCTGAAAAAAGGCCTCCCCCATAGATTTTCACAACTGTGTCATCATTTTGGGGGGTATTTACCAATACTCACCACGTTTGGCAGGCGGGTTGGTGAGCACAGTATGCCTACCGTTTCACAGAAGGGACGCTGCTGCCCATCCCTCTGGTATAGATTCTCTTAGTCGCCTTTTACGACATCCACGGGAGGAGATGGAATGGTGCTATATTCTTAATCTGGACACCATATGGATATCCGGACACCACACGGATATATTATCTTTTTATTAATATCAATACAACAGTGAACCAGTTATATAACTTATACATATATGTATAATCTTCATCAGCAGAAAAAACAACTCAATATTTATGTAAATTATATTATTATATCAACTTATTTACCTTCTTCTTATTAGTTCTTACTAACTGGCATCCGTGTGTTAATATGGGCTCCAGCTGAAAATCAGCGCCCGACATCACTGCCCGGCATTATGCTGAGTTGGATACCTATTTAATACGGACATGGGACACACCATGAAATGTGTAAAATATAAGTAGATTTGAGGTATATACAATTAAATTATAAGGCAAGTTACATTTTATTTAGATCTATTATTATTTTAAATAACATAATTGTGTCACATGTATCTGTGGTCAAATAAATGTCTTTTATCTTATCTATCTCTCATTATTTCGGCCGAATGAAGTCCACTGCTGGACACATGCCTCCCCTAAAGATCACAACAACGACCGATATGGGTGTGTTGTGGGCGCATTGGGGGGTTTTTCCATAATCGCCACGCTTGGCAGACGGGTTGGCGACCAGGACATAATTTACTTCTATTCCTAATATAA
Source organism: Diloba caeruleocephala (assembly GCA_947459985.1). Classification (NCBI taxonomy): domain Eukaryota; kingdom Metazoa; phylum Arthropoda; class Insecta; order Lepidoptera; family Noctuidae; genus Diloba; species Diloba caeruleocephala. The sequence goes on along the minus strand of OX381617.1, from coordinate 6,171,875 downwards.
GTAGAATCCGTTCAGCTGTTTGAGCTTGATTGAGTCTCAAGAACATTCAAACTTTCACATATACCTATAACAATAGTAAAATTAGTCGTGATGCGTTGTAACCAAGACTGTATGTAGCTATTTTAAGCCATTTCATTCTTCGCTAAATGTCAATTTACTCGTATGAACACAAGAATTAATGTGCTGTACTTATATTTGTCGAGCGTTTTGAGATGTATCATTTGTATATAGAGGCACGAACATCGGGCACAAACCCAAATGCGAATTTTTGCGAACTGCAGGTTCTTGAATAGGCTCTCCACTTTATGCGCAGGTATAACTCTCAAGCCATCATTTCAGCAAAAAGACCGCCACTACTAATCAAAAGCGGGAGGCTTAGCCATGGACACAATTGTGTCATAATTTTGGGGGGGATTTGCCAATACTCACCACGCTTAGCAGCCGGGTTAGTGAGCGCAGTATGGCTACTGTTCCATAGAAGGAATGCCGCTGCCCAATCCTCTGGTTTAGAGTCCCTTAGTCGCCTTTTAAGACATCCACGGGAGGATGGAGTGGTGCTATATTCTTAATCCGGACACCACACGGAATGAGGCAACGTATAAAAAACATTCGTTCTCCGAGGTAAAATACTGAACATTTAATTATGATATGTCACTATAAATTAGGTGAAACACCTATAATCGAATGCTACTAGCATAATTATGCTGGTTAGCATATCATCATTTCGGCTGAATGAAGTCCACTGCTGGACACAGGCCTCCCCCAAATATCACCACAACGACCGATATGGGTACGAGTACTATTCGTTCTGTGCCGAAAAATGCAGTCACACGTAAAGGACATGGATGGTTTTGGGCCAGATATGTAATTGAAATGAAAATTTAACCAAAATTAGTGTTTTATTTTTTATCTTGTTTCCCTATTAATATTTAGAATATACAATTAAAATAAAAAATCCAAAGAACATAAGAAGACAACTTGAATAAACCATTACAATGATACGCTAACATCGCTAGTTCTATGAGAATCCATACAAGCAAGCCATGATCAATTGTGTCATACTGGTGTAGTGGAAATGTCGATGTGCTTTTTAAATGTTCCAGTAAAGCAATAGTTATCACTACGTTTATTATTTAAGTCCTAAAATAAACGATAGTGGCTATTGGATTATAATACCGTACTACACCTCACTATCACAAAATCGAGGATCCTTTCATAAAAGTAATTGAGAATCAATAAAAACAACGTTATTAAGATTTCGGCCGATTAAAGTCCACTGCTGGACACAGGCCTCCCCCAAAGATCACTACAACGACCGATATGGGTGTGTTGTGGGCACATTGGGGGGCTTTGCCATAATCGCCACGCTTGGCAGGCGGGTTGGCGATCGCAGTTGAACTGTTAATATACTCGAAGGACGCTGCTGCCCATCCTCCGGCTAATCCCTTAGTCGACTTTTAGGACACCCACAAGTTATAGAGTACGTATTTAGGGCATAAGAGTAAGCAAGCTACAGTGCCTTTCCAACCGGAACACAGTAATGTCTTAAGTTAAAGCACTACTGCTTAGAGCGAATATCTGGGTCTGGGGTGATACGGTAAGCGCCATGAGTCGCTGAACATATTTCTTTTTTCAAATCACTTTCACCCTCTCTTTTTGCATCATATCCATATTTTTTATTAATCCAGTCATTACTTAAATATGTTGCTATTAACTGGTTATGAGAATGTTCACCAACGTTTCTAAAATAAAGAGAATTAACGATTTGAAGTTTTTCAATCGCTCAGCGACTTATGTCGCTAACTGTACCTACCAACAGGCCTCTTGCAATTATAGACCCACCGCTAGTAAAAATCATATTAATGATGTATGAATTTGATACACTGTGCAGAAGTTTGGGTGACAGTTGTCCTGTGTTAGTACTGATATAAGTATGTTCAGTCACACCAGCTTACTGAGTCCGACAAGTCAATATACTAGTATAAAATCAGAACAAATACTCGTATAAGAATCATAATATAAGCATGGCCGTACATGGCTGGGATATGACTCATTGTCATCATTGAGACACTCATACCCAGAGGTTAATTAATGCTCGACGCGGTCAGTCCATGGATGAGTGACCGCATAGTGCTATTTAAACGGAGCGTCTCTGTGCTTCGCAGGGCACCTAAAATCATCGGTCCTAAAGAAGAAAGAAAGAAAACCGTATTTTTTTTAGCACCAGTAACACGCACACCTTAAATTAACCACATAATATTTATTAGAAACACAAAAACAAACATACAAATTGCAATATAATGGCAACACAAAATTATAATATAGGTACATGGCCAAAGGACTCGGACTCCAGGCCAAACATAAAATATAAACTACATTTCCAGTTTTATGTAGGTTTTAAAATGCTAAACATTTAAAATCCAAAAATCAATGCGTCGTGCCCGTGCCAAAAAGGTTGTCACTAAGCATAATGCTGTGACGTTGTTGGTCCTGGTTGTTTTCATTAGACAGCAGTCGTTAAGCCAAGTCGGAGGCCTTTGGGCGGCTTGGACGACTCTGATATAGGTCAGGCCACTAACCAAGTGGAACAGAAGACAGATTGTCAGACATAATTGCGACCGAGAGCTGATTAGAATTTTGTGTTTCAAAATCCTATTAACCTTTATCTCGATCCAAGTTATGAAGTAGGTACTATTCAAATCAAGTTCCGCAAATGGAAGTCAATCAAAACATGTCTAGGAAACTAGATGCAAATTGTATGGAGATTGAATAATGTTTTCACTAGCTGGGTACCAAACATGACGAGCATACTGGGGAACTTCTAAAATTGGTGATCTTCATGTCAACAAAGGGCTGCTTCAGTTCACTAAGGCTTCTTGCACAGATTTCAGATTCAGTTTATCTACAATGATAAGGAGGTTGTGGTCTTTGAATCCTGGTGCATGAGAACTAGTAATGCCTTGCCTGCCTCAATAGTGCGCCGCTACGGAGAGTCTATACCCTTAAATATCTTGGTCATTTATTGATACCTGATCGCCTTGCTTATGCTGATGGGCGTTGTTGATAAGAGGGAATATGCTATCTCGTAGATTTGCACGCTGCTCACTTTGTGTAAAACTCACGCTCTTTCGAGCTTACTGTATGAGTTTTTACACTCTCAGCCTATGGGTGAAATACACTCAAAAATCGTAGAACACCCTTCGTGTTTTATTTAATAATGCGTTCATGGTGCTGGTGGGGTAACCTCGCTTCTGTAGCGTTTCAGGGATGTTGGCAGATGCTCATGTGGCATCGTTGAGGCATGCACACGTGTATCCATGGTGCGCAGGGTGTGGGCCAGCTCTGAAAGAATTCCAAATATGAGTGCTAAAAGGCTTGATTATGCATACGTGAGTTGATGTTGCGCCATCTCTCATGCAGCGGTGAGTAGCGTATGATGTAAATATTTTTTAAAGACCTTTTTGAGTCTTGGTCACGTAAATAAATAGATTCAGTATTATTACTATAGTTTAGTGTTGCCAAAACAAAGCCACTTTCATACCAAAACGCAAAATCGTCCGCAATTAGAGTAGTTTTTGGGTAAAATATGTTTAAAGTAAATTTATAATCCATGCAGTGTCCAGATTAAGAATATAGCACCACTCCGTCTCCTCCTATGGATATCGTAAAAAGCGAATAAGGGATTCGAAATTTTTCCCTTTTGCGAAACAGTAGCTATACTGCGCTCACCAACCCGTCTGCCAAGAGCGGTGAGTATTGGCAAATTCCCCCACAAAATGACACAATTGTGAAAATTTATGGTCAAAATGCAAAGTCGTTGTGCAGCAGTGGACGTTCTATAGCCGATATGATGATGATTATGATGTTCTGGGCCAAATTTAGAACAAAGGACAATGTTGAAGGATTTGACATGTTTTAGAAAGTCATTTCTTGGGCAGAGTACCACATCTTAAATCCAACCATTGCATAGGCTTGAACGCGCAATGATGCTGAATTCTTTGTTATCAAGGCGTAGATGTAATTGAATGAAACGAAATTTGTTACTCTGAATGCTATTATACTCTGTAATGTGATTGAAAGGTTCTAAAATTGGATATCTAGACTACACGGCATTGTTCACGGCATTATTTAGAATTCTAGGCATGTACTAGATAAAGTTACATTGGTTTTATAGGAATTTTGAAACATATTCTCAATTCGATATATTAGTAGCTATATAGGCTAGTAGATCAGTTTTATGTAGGTTTAATGAATTGTCAGTTAGACTAATGTAGGCTAGGTCTACTATAATGTTTTGAAACGGATTCTCGCATCTCATCCGTGTTATGTTTATGGTGGTGTCGGAAAAGGCGACTATAGGACAGCACCAAAAGGTAAGCGAACGTTCCATTTGTCGAATCTCATATAATGTCTTACTTGCTCATATGAAGCATTGAAGTTCGTTGAAAGAGCATATTACTATATAGAGCATATGCGAGATTACCCAGATCGCCACATCGATATGGGTTTGTGTTGTATGCAAATATGCCAATGAGCAAGCGGTTTGGTGCTCGCAGTTGACTTGTAATCATACTCGAAGGACGCTGCTGCCCATCCTCCAGCTAATCCCTTTAGTCGCCTTTTACGACATACATGGGAGGAGATGGAGTAGTGCAATATTCTTAATCCGGGCACCACACGGATGGTTTAACTATTTATAGTTAAAAATGTAATTTTTTATAAACCTTCCCGCGAAAATATGGGCCAGTATCTTTCAAATATCAAATTATCCCATTAGCTGCTATAGAAAAACAAGGATAAAAATACTATATCCATTTATCGAGATCGTGGACTATTTAGTTCGTATCCGAAAATTAGTGCGACTACTTTATTCAAATTACGTTTACGAAATAAATCATGCTGAGGATGTTTTTTTATATATTTTTTTGACCTCAGGATGAGTAATCGTCTTTAGGCCAACTTTAATAAAATATAAGAAATCAAATAAATCATTTTAGATTAGTTAGATTATAATAAAATTCGTGTATATTGGTGAAATAAAATATATGTAAAAAATAATAAGAATGAAATTTTATCAGCCTAGTTATAAATAACCTCAAGTCAAAGATATGATTGAGTTAGAAACATGTGCGAAACAGCTGAAAATATAATCAGTTTGATAAATGTAAAAAAAAAGATAAAATAGACAGTTTAATCAGAGGGCCAGTAAGTACTCGTAATGAAAGATGTTCAAAATATAGTTCCGATCTAGTCCAAACGTGGGCTTACACTGTGATGAGATCGAAAATGGACCAAAACTTGATCGAAGCCAAAATGTATTCTGCTAATATTTCGAACTAACACAGGTCATTGAATTGAGACTAAATTGATCATACTTAAATCAGACTGAACTTTAATAGAAGCACAATACCAAGATTTTGTTATTGACAGTTTAATTTGAGTTCGGTCAACTTTCAGTCACAATGTAAATTAATTACGAGAGCTGGCTCTCAGTTCCTTATGCCGGTGGTCTTAAATTATATATTATTAAATATTTTAATCAAACTATAATAAATTTATAATTTATCCGTGTGGTATCCGGATTAAGAATATAGCACCACTCCATCTCCTCCCGTGGAGGTCGTAAAAGGCGACTAAGGGATTCTAAACCAGAGGGATGGGTAGCAGCGTCCTTTCTGTGGAACAGTAGCCATTCTGCTCTCACCAACGCGCCTGCCAAGCGTGGTGAGTACTGGCAAATTCCCCCCAATATGATGACACAGTTGTGAAAATCTATGGGGGAGGCCTTTGTTCAGTAGTGAAACGTTGTATGGCCGATATGATGATAATAAAATTACTTAAATATTTTTTTTTATTTCATCAACCTTATTTACTTACGCCCATAAGTAAATAAGCTACGATTCATGTATCCGAACAACTTAATTTGTTGACGTTTTAGTTGAACAATTCATGTATTATCCTCAAACCAATTAACAAATCTGGCCTCAAAATGGCTACTTTTTCTCCTCTAGCTAATAATATAAAACCGAGAAAATAAATCGTCTGTCGCCGAAAAAATCTAATGTTATGCTTTTATATCAATTTGTACCGGGAGTTAATTTTTATTAGGTATTAAAAGTATTTGTATATATGGACTACCGTGTTTTATTGCCTTTAACTTATTACGATCAACGTTTTCGTATTCACCAAATAGTAGAATCAGTAATCGTATTCTTCAAAGTAGTATTCCAGTAACAAAAAGCCATCAAAAACTACCTAACTAACTAGCAACCTACCTAAACAAAATATTGTCATAACCTCAATTTCAATTCACCTTCAACCAAGAACATCTAAGACAGTAAATAATATACCTAAAGACATGTCAATGGGCTCTCGATGTAAAGCCTTCAGGTCACTGGGCTTGGGTGGGGTGAACAAGAAGGAACGAAGGCGCCAGCACATGAATAATTCATTAGAACGTAATGAGCCGGGGGCAAGTATTCAGTCACACCGTACAGAAATCTATGGTAGAAGAAACTTAGCCCTTAATGATTTTACAAAAAGAAACTTTGGTCGTTTAGAAGCAGGTTTTTTGGAGTAAAGATTTTCAGTGGAGATTAGTATGTTCTTAAAGAACTGGAAGCTGTACATAAAATAAGATGATCTCAAAATACTATGAAGATACAAGGTACATAATGTGAATTATGTGTATATGTATTATGTTTGTTCCGTATGGTTCCCGGCAAAGAATATAACACCTATCTTTACCTGTTTATTATTTATTAACCCTGTGTTTCCCAACAGGTGGGCCTTAAAAATGGGCAAGACCAAAGTCATGTCAAATGCCCATGTAGTGCCCATCCCAATGTCCTTTGGGAGCTCTGTTCTCGAAGTTATTGACGAGTTTGTCTACCTAGAACAAACAGTCCAGTTTCGTAGGTGAAACATCGCGACTGAGGTCAATCGTCGAATCCGACTCGGCTGGGCAGCGTTCGGGAAATTTTGCAACGTCTTTTCGTCAACAATACCGCAATGTCTCAGAGCGAAAGTCTTTAACCAGTGCATATTGCCAGTGATGACATATGGAACACGGAGGTGGTCACTCACTATAGGCCATAGGCCTCATAAGAAAGCTCAAGGACGCTCGGCGAGTAATGGAGAGAGCTATTTGGTATTTCTCTACGAGATCAAATCAGAAATAAGGAGATCCGTAGAAGAACTAATGCTGTTGAGATAGCTGAAATGATTAGTAAACTGAAGTGGCAATGGGCGGGGCACATTGCACGTAGAAGTGATGGCCATTGGGGTAAAAAGGTTCTCGAGTGGAGACTGCGCACCGAAAAACGCAGCGTGGGACGACCTCCAACGATGTGGACAGACGACTTAATGAAGGGCACTGGGAGTCGTTGGATGCCGGCGACATGTAACCGCTCGTTGTGGAAATCTATGAGGGAGGCCTTTTCAGCAGTGGACGTCCTTTGGCTGATATGATGATGATAATGAACCCTGGGGCAATTCATCATGTACTTCGTCCACCACTGGGAAGTGTGAATGTGTGCCCACATCGGACTCCTACCGGCTAAAACTACCGGAGTGGTCATATTTGGTACCGGTGGTATCTGCAGGTCCTCGATAAAATCACACTAAAGCCGCTCATTGGTGCCACGCCTTTAGGCATATCTGGGAGGGGATGACTGAAAAACGGTCAACCTCTCCACTTACGGCTGTCGTAAAAAGGCTAGGTGATTAAGGATTGATGTCAAGATTATTGGCAGAAGCATCCTCCCGTGTGCTAAAAACATACTGCTATCACCAGTCTGATATATGAATGTGACCTTTTTGTAGCGGCCACTGGAAGGCCCATTATCAGCGGTGGACGTTTATCGGCTGATGAGATGAAGAGATGTTGTTTGGTAGATTATACCAAAATTTTGCCTGCTGCTGACATTTGTGATGGTGCCTTCTATTAACTGTTTGTATTTCAAAATACATTTTGGTTTATTACTGGCTACTCATTTTGAAATACTGTGAGTAATTTCATGTATGGACAGTAGATTTTGTTTTTATAGTTCTGTAATAATTTGTCATTTTTCCTATGGTGCCGGCTACGAATAGCAACTACCCATCTCACCCCTTGGGTGTCTTAAAAAGCGACTATGGCACTACCCTGAGGATGGGCAGCAGCATCCTTCAAGTACATAAACAAGTCAACTGTGATTGTCAACCCGCTTGCCAAGCGTGGCGACTGGTGGCGACTATGGCAAACCCCCCAATGAGCACACAACACACCCAGACCTGTTGTTGTGGCGATCTTTGAGGGAGGCTTGTGTCCAGCAGTGGACTGTATTCGGCTAAAAAAAATGACGATGGTTCGACACACAATTTAATCATACAATTTTGAAGTTGATTATTATGAAATACTTTTATAACAAAAAGCTGTATCGGATCCTAGACTGGCATCAATAAACATCCTAATCTGCTCATTTTGTCTCTTATCTAGCGTTATTAATGTATTCGGTGGCAAATTGCTCTATATTGGAGAGGAGTATCGTTCAATCAGTGAATATTGGGGATACCATACCAGATGTTGCCATCACATTCTTGTTTGGGTTTTCTTTGTATATTGACGGTATATTTCTAATAATGCTACCAAATATTGTAAGAAAGGTTTAATAATATGAAATGGGTGACCGCTGTTGCTCCAGTAATGAATCTTGAGACCAAAAATATTTCATTATCTGGGAAAAAGAAAAGCATAATATTATTTCTAGCTATTTTTATCTTTTTTTTTATTGAGTTCCAGTGGACATGCTACATGGAACTTCCTTAGCCCCGGGGAAGGGCGAAAGGGTATGCCGGACTCCTACCGGCTAAAACCACTGGAGCGGTCATCTTCGGTACCGAGGGGGGCTCCAGGTCCTCGCAAGATCACACTAGAGAGCTATTCATACCTAGCTGAAAAAATTACATCAGTAACATAAATTAAACTAGCTTGTATCGTACTCTAAAGAACAAAAGCCCATAATAAAAAATAAGATAATCTAGTAACAGACATATGTGTTTCTTCTTAGGTGTTTTGAAGTGTTAAATTAAAGCGCTGGTACGATAGAAATTATAAAATCTTTATTTTTACAATATTAATTTTAAGGTATTACAGACAATGGTTGCAATTAAAATATACGTGATCTCTACTTCAGGTCTTTGAGGCGAGTAGTTCTAATTCAAAAAGTTAAAGTCATGATCAAAAATAACCAACGTCGCGTTCACAAAACGTTTTGTTACGGATGCATTCGTAACAAGCTCCCACCAGGCTGGACGATGAAAGGCTTCAGCACGTCGTAGGGAGAGGGCAGATGTTGTTGTAAGCACGCGTGATGGTGCCTTTCTTAGTGAGTAGATCAGCCACCCTGCCAACAGAGTCGCCGCCATAGTGGATCCTAAGGACTCGACCCATGAGCCACAGGAGCGGAGGTTGGTTGCGATCTCTCACTAGGACGAGAGATCCAACTTGAAGCTGGCCTGTAGAATGATTCCATTTTGTTTTTGTCTGTAGAAGGGAGATGTATTCATTAGAATATCGTTGCCAAAAATGTTGGCGCAGTTTTTCGACCCTTTGATATCGTTGGAGGCGGTTGAGATGGTTCTCCGTTAGGTTTGTATGCGGCGCTGACAAAAGAGATCGTCCGATAAGGAAATAGGATGGAGAAAGGAATGAAAGGTCAGATGGGTCTGTTGACAAAGGAGTGAGTGGACGTGAGTTTAAAATTGCCTCTATTTGGGCCAAGCACGTGGCCATCTCTTCATAATTGAAGTGCGTTAAAGACAGGACTCTACGCAAATGATGTTTGACAGCTTTAACTGCGGCCTCCCATACGCCGCCAAAATGGGGACTGTATGCAGGAATAGTTTTAAAATGAATACCTTGATCGTTAAGTTGTGATTGCACATTGTCTAAGCCATTAAGAAACCGTGCGAGCTCGTTACATGCTCCGACGAATGTAGTACCGTTATCGGAATAAATTGTTGCAGGTTTTCCACGACGTGATATAAAACGGTTAAGAGCCGCCAAAAAGGCCTCCTTGGTGAGGTCTGTAACTAGCTCTAGATGCACCGCTTTCACTGCAAAACATATGAAAACACAAATGTATGATTTCGTCAGCTTACCTCCCCTGCCTTTACGATCAAGTATAAGCACTGGCCCTGCGTAATCTATACCTGTAGTAAGGAATGGATATTCTAAATGTGTTCGTTCCTTTGGCAAATCTCCCATGATAGGTTGAATAGAAGTGGCCTTAAAACGATGGCAGCGAACACAAGAATGTACAATTTTTCTGGCTAAATTTCTGCCATTAAGAGGCCAATAATTTTGTCTAATGTTACATAAAAGAAGCTGAGGGCCTGCGTGCATCAGAATTTTGTGCTGTAAAATGAATAAGATTTTAGTTATGTGATGCTTAGCGCTTAGAAGTACAGGATGTTTAACATCGTATGTATATAATGAATTTTTTAAACGACCACCTACTCTAATAAGGTCGTCAGAGTCTAAAAATGGCGACAAAGAATTGAGTTTGCTATTTGTAGATAAAGGCTGATTGGATTTTAATGTAAAATACTCGTCCGGAAACATTTCCATTTGAGCATGATGCAAGATTATTTTACGAGATGATTCAAGTTCTTCAAAATAAGATATTGTAAGTGTTGGTTTGGTTTTGTATCTGCAGTTATAAATGAATTTACGTACGTAAGCTAAGATTCGTATAATTTTGTTAAAACTACTATGTTTATGTATGACATAAAGAATTCTGTTATTATCGGTATTTTCTGTTAATGTTGTTGTTATTTTGTACGATGCAATGTTTGATTTTGCATGTACTTCTGGAAACTGAAAGTGTTTGTGATGTAAGAAATCTGGCCCAGACCACCACAGGGTGGCTGCACTGATGGAATCAGGCTTCACCCCCCGAGAGATAAGGTCTGCAGGATTAGACTTAGACGGCACGTAACTCCACGTGTGCCCGCTCGTACTTTCTTGTATCTCACCTACTCTGTTTCGGACAAACTGAATTACCTGAGAAGGAGAGTGCGATAACCATCCTAAAACTATGGTGGAGTCCGACCAGAAATAGTGTTGATGTATCTTTAACGTAAGAGCATCAGCAACCCTTTTCCAGAGTCTTGTGGCAAGCAATGCGGCAGAGAGTTCTAAGCGTGGTATTGTGTACTTGGGCTTATTGGGCGCAACTTTATTTTTGGAAGCTAAAAGACAAACATTTACTGACCCATTGACTTCGACCGTTCTTACATAGATACAACCACCATAAGCACGTTCAGATGCATCTGAAAATACGTGCAACTCAATTAACGACGGATTAGTGCATGACACCCATCTAGGTATTTTAAGTGAGTTTAAAAGATTAAGAGAATTTGCTAGGTCCAAAAATTCTTTCCTTATGTCTGCAGGTACTTCACTATCCCAATTGCATTTACGAATCCATAACATTTGAAATATGAGTTTGCCTAACACAATGCAAGGCCCTACGAGACCTAAGGGGTCAAAAATTTGACTAATGATTGATATAATATTACGTTTTGTTATCTTTTTGTTCATGTCAATGTCGATGACGAAATGTAAATTGTCTGATGTTGATTCCCAGAAAAGACCTAATGTTTTGGAAGGGGAACTATTATTCAAATTTACTGTGCTGTCCGAACCATTTATGTTGGTGATAGAATGTAATACATCGCGACTATTAGACTGCCATTTGCGCAAGTTCATTTTTGCATTACTCAAAGTGTTTTTTATACCCTTACAAAGGTGAATTACCGACTCTATTGTGTCACCCCCGCCCAAGTAATCGTCGACATAAAAGTCATGTCTAATAGCATTTTGTACTGCTGTGTCACTTTCATCATCAGCAAGTGACACCAAACACTTGGTAGCTAAATAAGGGGCCGATGCAGTACCGTATGTGACCGTATTTAGTGTGTATGTCTGTAATGGGTGAGAACGATGAAATCGGAAGACGATCTGTTGAAGAGATCGTTGAGAAGGTTCTAAAATTATAGATCTGTACATTTTTTCAACATCACCTGAGACTGCGAATTTATGTTGCCTAAAACGTGTCAAAATTGAAAAAATGTCGTCTTGAACAGTAGGGCCAACCATCTGAATGTCATTAAACGACTTGCTGGAAGATGTGGCAACCGACGCGTCGAAGACCACGCGTAATTTTGTAGTCGAGCTTGATTCACGAAGTACACCATGATGTGGAAGATAACTATTTGGATAATTTGATGTTAATTTACTTATCTGTTTGTTAAGAGTCATGTGACCTAAATCTATGTATTCTTTTATGAATTGCATGTACAAATGTTTTAAATTGGGATCCTTGTCTAGTCGCCGCTCTAAAGACAGAAAACGAATTTTAGCGATATAATATGAATCTCCGAGAACTGCAGGCGATTCTTTTAACGGGATAGTAACTATGAACCGGCCATCTGCATTGCGCCGTGTCGTAGTCTCAAACACTTGCTCGCAAGCCTTTTCTTCAACAGACATGCTGTGCTTAATTGACACTGCATCGAGCTCCCAGAAGCGAGTTAATAAAGACTCATCATTTTGACTGATAAAATGACAAAAATTTGTTGATATTACTGATTGAGATGTATTCTTATTTAGAAGACAGCCAGATAAGAGCCATCCTAATTTTGAGTCACGAAGCTTAGGTTGGTGTTTGCCTAGATCAATCACGTTTGAACCTAGGATGTTCCAAAAGACCTCTGCTCCTACTAAAATGTCAATTTCAGATGGCATATTAAATGAAGGGTCTGCTAATTTAATGTTTTTTGGAATATGGATGTATTTTGCATCTATGTAAGAAGAAGGTAAAGATTTTGTTATCTCTGGAAGAACATAGCAACTAATCACCTCCTTATAACTACCAAAGTATGATTCTATTGCCAAATCACAAGACTCCGTTGTCAAAGAAAATTGATTGTTAATACCGTTCACCGTGGAGTTGACGCGCCGGCTTACCAAACCGAGTCTCTCGCTGAGCCGCTGCGTGACGAAGTTGGATGTGCTACCATTGTCTAGCAGCAGCCGCGCCGTATGTAGCTTGTTGTGCGCGTCCCGTACTCGCACCATAGCTGTGGATAGCAATATAGTCGGCTGGTTACCGTGTATGGATGTTATGCCAGCAGACAATGCTACTGCCGACCCTCCTGACTCTTTTGTGGTTTCAAGATGTAATAAGGTATTATGCTTGTTATTACAATATTTACAATGAGTTAATTTACAATGCTTATAAGAATGACCAGGACGTAAACAATTCCTGCATAAATTGAGTTCATTGACCTTTTTTATCCGAGAATCAACATCAAATTTCCTGAATGTTTCACAGCTAAAAATGAAGTGATCCTGAGAACAAATTGGGCATTTGTATAATGTATGATGATCTGTGACAGTTGAATGTATTTTGTTTTTCTGTATATCTAATGGTGTTGCAATGTTTGTTCTATGTTTGTATATTTTGTTGTTATCTTGTAGTGTTTCAAGTAAATCTGCCCTATTGCTAATAAATTTTATGAACTGTTGGAGGTTTGGAAGGCCAGCCAAATCATTCCTGTACTCCTCCCATTTACGGCTGGAAATGGAATCTAATTTTTTAGACATAACAAATATAACCAATGTGTCCCAATAATCTGTTGGTTGCCCTAATGTTGCGAGGGCACGCAAGTTTTTATTTGTTACATCTATCATGTTTCGCAGCAAATAACTAGATTCTTTATGCATAGGTTCTAAATTAAATAAGGCCTGAATATGATGATTCACCAGAAGACGCTCATTGTCATACCTCTCAGTCAAAAGTTGCCACGCTAGTTTGTAATTATTAGCAGAAAAATCAAGGGACTGAATTGACAATGCAGCAGTGCCTTTTAATGCAGCACGAAGATAATGAAATTTGTTTATATCGCTTATAAAACTGTTTTTATGGATAAGTGAAAGATACGTATCTCTGAATTCGAGCCAGTGCTGATAATCCCCGCCAAAGTGAGGCAGATCAATTTTAGGTAGTCTGACGAAATCATGCCTGTTTCCATCGCTGCACGTTACCCCGTCATCAGTCGTCGCGGAAGACCGCCGTTGATGAGCGGCTGATGATGAACTGAGCAGTACCGAAGCCTCAGACACGAGTCTGTAGTATGCGCCATCAAATGCTTCGCGATCCGAATAGGCTGATTCTGGCGGCTCCGATAACATCTCAATCTCCGTCTGCAATACGTCGAAATCACTATGCAATAATTCAATTTTACAAGAACGGCACTTCAATTCGTTGATTTGAAGGTCACTTAAGGTATCACAGCTTTTTACCAATGTAAGATATGATGCGAACTGAGTGACTTTCGATTTTATAGACCCACGTTTTTTCACGAGTTCTTTCAACTTAGTTTCACTCATTTTAGATAATATTACACTAATATACACGAGTTTAGAGCGAATTGAATAATATAAACAACTATAATTACAACCAGTGGAATGACGATGCACTAATGAATATACCGGCGATGGCGTTAGATATTACTGTGACTCGGGTAACCGGTTTGAAGCGGTAGCTAACGCGTTCGTGCTACCGCGTCGAGCCGTATTACCTATAAGTATGTATGACAATATATTACGAAAAGATTTAATACGCGCTTGGTGCGAATAGGGCAAATTCAAACTCAATAGGTGATAGGGAAATATAAAGGAACGGACTCACTCGTATGTCGTTCTATTGAAGGCGACTTGAAGACGACTTTTCCGTTGTCTGCGAAGGCCACTCCTGACTGCTTTTTCTTGCTGATGGTTTCTGTTGAGTCTGCTTCGAAGATCTTGTATTTTCTATCTTTTTTCTCGAAGGACCATTTATTTCTTCTTAGGTGTTTTGAAGTGTTAAATTAAAGCGCTGGTACGATAGAAATTATAAAATCTTTATTTTTACAATATTAATTTTAAGGTATTACAGACAATGGTTGCAATTAAAATATACGTGATCTCTACTTCAGGTCTTTGAGGCGAGTAGTTCTAATTCAAAAAGTTAAAGTCATGATCAAAAATAACCAACGTCGCGTTCACAAAACGTTTTGTTACGGATGCATTCGTAACATATGAGTACCGCTCCAAAGTACCATTCATAATTTAATCTTAAGGACTGAAATTCGAATGGTCTTAATACCATGTCATCCAGTCTAAACTTGCTATTAAAACACACTTCGACATATTACGCCAAATGTAAAACTCCAGTGAGAAACGACAGAAGTTCATAAAATCGGCTATATTAGGGAACTGATCATGTATTACATATTGTGCCGACCCGAAGTAACTTAGAACTAGGGCAGGAAGGTGATGAAGATTCTGAGGCTGATCTTCAGGATCAATGTATATCATCATATCGGTCATACAACGTCCACTACTGAACAAATGCCTCCCCCATAGATTTCCATAATTATGTCTATGTATGTTCTTAAGCTGAATTAAAAATATTATGATGAAAAAGAAAATGTGCCAAAACACAAGTAGAAAACTCAACATTGACATTCCTACATTTATTTAATTCAACGTCTGCATAATTATAGGTATTTTGCTTCATCAACATGTAACGGCAAACGCTTCAACCTGAATATAAATCGAAAAAAAATACTTATTCCTTATTAAGACAGTTCTAATCCCAAAAAACTATACACATCGTTCATTTAACCGAACCACAAATAGCTAAAAGTCGACCCTCTTCATAAACATCGAAGAAGCTTATATATCCCTGACGATTTCTTTCGGTCTCTACCGGCTCGGATATCACGTATAGACCATTACCATTCCTATTTATTTGTAGCGGAGCGATTCAACCCGCGTCAAGCATCGGCTGCCAACAATGAAGTCACGAACGCACACCACTTCGCTGCCAGTGGACCTAAAATATATGGTAGGGTTTCTTTTTGTTTGAAAATATTGAATCGGGTGTTGAGTTTCCGGCAGTAAGGATCGATTCAAGGATACAAGCTTTCCTAAAAGAATATTATTGACGCATTTTCTTTTTAGATCTTCTAGCCACTGATTGTAAGCGTTTATCTATTGAATATTACCTGGGGCAGCTTCACGAACTTTCATTTAAAGAATAAAACAAACATTAAAAATATAGTCCATGCTTGCATGCCATGAGTCAGCCATATTATTTATCTATTGATGTGTGATTACTGATAAATAATATGGCTGACTCAAGTGCTATTGTAACCAAATATTCTGGTAGTGGACCCAACCTTAAGAAACTTTCCATCATTTCAGTCGAAGGACGTCCACTGCTGAACAAAGGCCTCTCGCCATAGTTTTCACAATGACGCCCACATCCAACGACTCCCGGCAAATTAATAAGACTTTCCAATTTTTTTTGCCTTATCCTGTCAGTCATAAATATCTCTAAAACTGCTTTATATCATGAAATTATTTATTAAAAAGGATGTCTGTTAAAATACACATAAACATACATATATAAATGGTTTTACGAATAAAATAACTCTATAAATAAAATCTTCCAAGGACACCTAACCTGGGTAAAGGTTACACACAGTATTTATCACTTTGTTTTGCACGGATACGCGTCAAAGGGATTTTACAGGTTTGTTGATACAACGTCTAACAGAATCTTTTGGACTGAAACCTGAGTCCAAAAAGTTCAATAACCTGCCTAAACAAAGTGCTATTTGAAAAATAAAACAGACGAGCGAAGTTTGGATTCACGAATATAAAAATGGTCATTAAAAAGCTATCACTTTTGTAACGTCTAGCTTATACGGAGCTGAGAAACTGAGAGAAGCAATCTTTTGTAGAGAGATTCGTATCGATTGAGCCAAACGGGCCTTGGCAAGTGTCCATTTGCGAGCCTTTTGTTATTCGAATTCGTTCCAAAAGTATATACATGCCGCCACATACAATGTTTTTGTGGTAGCAGCCAGACCGGCGAAATAGACTTTTTTGTAAACAGATATAAAGATTCTGCTTCGTTCGTATTTCCTTTGAATTTTTAGTTTCCGGCAGTCAGTAACCAAATTATCATGTTATCTTTTTTTGATAAAGTACGCTATTTGGATCTCAGTTGCCCTCACTAATTACGACGTGGCCGGTCATCTTTCGGGAAGTAATTAATTTCGTTCGCACCAAAACGTGACTAGAATTCTAAAGAAGAATTTGTGGATACTGTTGACCTTTGCGACGAGGTTTTGTTAATTATGCCATTCCGAGGACTGTGCTTTAGAGCTGTCAGTTGATTAGTTTGTTCACAAGATTCGAGATATATTTTCTGTTTTATATTCTTATTATCAGTGACCCCGGCTACGTTGATAAATGTATAGAGCTGAGACACTGCTTTTTTTATAATACCTTAAAAAAAAACACAAGCGAATAGTCAGTTGATTTGGTGTCTTAATAAAATAAAATACATTTATTTCAAACAACCTTAACTCATATGTGGAGTACACACAAACACAGAAAACACAATAAAAAGTAAAATAAAAATAACACAAACTAAAAGACTTACTATATAACGGGCCCTGCTGACGGCAACATGCCTATCATAGTAGTGCTGTATGTATGAGCAGTCCATCCGGTCCGCGATCATCGTCAGGACGATTTTTTTTTTTAACTTTGCCCCACATTCTTATTTCTCCCTCGTCGTGGGTGCGTTTACAAACACAAATTCCACATACAATACACCCAGACCCGGAACAACTACCTGCAGATCATACAAATATAAAAAAAGACTGCCTCTCTCTACAGAGGTGCAGTACGCCCCAAAGAGCATCTTCACCTGCCTCGAACAGCGCGCAAACCTGCGTGCAAGCATGTTCGCCCGCACTGACAAAGCCCTCCATTCCCGCTTTACTACTTCTTTTAGTTAAGTTAATAAGTTTTTTTTTTCAAAAATGATAGCAAGCATACGTGTTCCTTAATACTGATAGAAATAGTTTGTATTTAGATAGAAATGGTTTAAAATGATTTTGTTATCTTTTTTAAAATTACAAAGCCTATCACCATTGTGTCTATAAAAGTACATAATATAATGCTGACTTCACTATGCTAGCACATGGTTAGAAATCTACACATTAAAAGTACACCTTTCTGACATAAAGCTCACAAAAAACAAGGACAATACCAATTAAAAGATATACATCTTTTATCTGAGAAACTAAAACGGAACCGCCGTCATAAGGCTTTGTTTAAAGCCAAAGCGTCACACGTCTGCGAAGCGAGGGCACAGATAAAGCAGGAAACTTGTTCCGGAAACCACAGTACACTAGTTCTAAAATAAGTTCAGCCTGTGCTGGAGTTCGTTCTGACTTAGTTTCCTGAGATTTTTTATGTCATTTGATATGGTCAAAATGGTACGTGTTTAAATTGAATTATAATTTAACAATATAAGTATGCCTTCCTCAGGCCCAAACCCTACTGCCCTTGCAACCCTATTGCCTAAGTATTATTCTAAAATCTTTATTTATGTGTAAAATTTTGATTCCTTGTTTTTTTTTATTATCAGTGATGATGCTTGGAGCTCAATTAGTTTCAGAATCCGTTGCGTTATTTTTAAATCCAAAAGAATATCGCCACGGCCCATACATGCTGTGTGGTGTGTGGCTATGACATATCACGACCATGAATGAAATATGGTTTGGGTTCTCCAAGGCACAGTCTCCAATGAGAAATTAAAAATATATCATCAGAAACCCGAGGAACATATAACTTTTAACATATTTGTACCTTTTTGGGTTAAGATTTGACAACAATGCACCCATACCTACAATGTTTAATCTATAACTTATATTGCCTTTAATTTATTGAGTGATACATAAATACACCTACCGTGAGACATGATGACATGTAGGAATAGCGAGTGTACCACTTGAAGAGGGCGCCACATTCTATGCGGGAACAGGTAGAACATTCGGGAGTTTTCCTATATAATAACAGGATTGGATTTAAAAAAAACTTTGCCCCACACTAGGATTTCTCCTGCGTCGTGGGTGTCTGTAAGACATGAATTCCACATACAATACACCCAGACCCGGAACAACTACCTGCAAATCATACAAATATTTGTTCCATACGGGAATCGAACCCACGACCCGGAGCGCAGCAGCCGACTGTATCAGCCACTGCACCAACCGTGCCGTCGAATTATTTTAGTGCTATCGTTTGGTTACATAATAATCTTAGTCACACTGTACAATAATGAACCACCGCTCTTACGTAGCCGGAATTATGCTGCGTCTCATCATTTCGGCCGAATGAAGTCCACTGCTAGACACAGGCCTCCCCCAAAGATCACCACAATGACCAATATGGGTGTGTTATGGGCTCATTGGGTGGTTCTGCCATAATCGCCACGCTTGCAGGCGGGTCGGCGATCGTAGTTGAGTTGTTAATGTACTCGAAGGACAGTGCTGCCCATCCTCCGGCTAATCCCTTAGTCGGCTACTCACTATACTGATCATTAGGAGGCCCATGAGCAGTACACGTTTATGATAATGTGTATGTGTGTCTAATTAAAAAAGTAGAAGGAAGATGATATCAGAGTAAAATTTAATAGACACTATATCGATTTATTCCATGTCTTCTCTTATTGCAACTAAATCTAAGAACTCTCCAGGAGCAGAAATATTTGACTGATGTCACGTTCATCCAAAGTACCAAACCAGAGTCCTCAGGTGAGCACAACATCCGACTGTGCGATATCCTTTTTATATTTATTTTTTATTTGTCCCATTGGAAATGATTCATGAATTTCCTCCGCTCTGGGGAAGGGCGAAGGGGCAGGCTGGACTTCTACCGGCTAAAACCACTGGAATGGTCATCTTTGGCACCTAAAGGGCCTCGTATGATCACAATAGAGCCCCCCATTGGTGCTATGCCTATAGGCACAACTCGGAGAGGCTGACTGTAAAGTGGTCCTACCAAACAGTTGCAATAATACTCTTAATTAAAACATATACATATGTTTGCTTTCGAGGGTAGCCGGAAGTAGAAGGATCAGTCGGAGTCCAGAATCAAAGCCAAAAAAAAAACATGCTGAAAACTCATAAAATCGAATCGATGGACCGTTATGTACGAGGTCGACAGATGCCGCCGCCGCGTTGTCCGCTGTCATGTCATCATGATGACATTAAACTAAAACGTTCCGTTCCATCTGTTGCTGTAGGTATTATACGTATTCAATAATTCAATATTATGAAGCTATAATTGATACCATGCTTACTAGCCATGAAAAAAATTATACAATTATTAAGACATTACAATAATTTGTTAAAATCGGTAACATTAAAAATCTTTAATTTCTTTTAAGAATATAATATTTTATGCTTACGTACTCTGTATACCTCTAACACAACGTGTTCAGCTGCGTTCAAAAATATTACAGAAATAAGATTTATATTACTGTATTTCATTACATTTCCGGCCTTAATAAAATAGGTATAAATATATTTGACTATTTTTTGACGTATATCATTATTCCTAGGTCATTTCGGATCAGTCGTTGGGGCTTCGAAGAACACTTTCAGCGCCTCGTCCCCCGAGTCAAGAAGGTAGCGGGTGCACTACACCGGCTGCTGCCCAATCCCGGGGACCGGCCGGCCTGTCAGGTGCACAGCGCTGCAGAAGCAAACTTCACAATCTGCAGCGCAGAGTGGCTATACGGATCGCATGAGGATACGAGGCGGCAACTCTCCTGGCGCGTTTTCCGCCTTTCGACATACTGGCAGAGATGGATGCGTGGGTCTATGATCAGACACGCTCCCTCCGCCAGAGCGGCGAAGGCGCGCCTCCGAGGGCGTTAGACAGGCTGAGGCGGTTAGCTTGGCGGCGCGCACTTGGAAAGTGGCCAGCGGATGTAGTTTGCGACTAAGCTCGTCGTCAAGGCCGTCCTGCCGCTCTTCGGAGCCTGGCTCAGAAGGAGCGAGTGCGTCACCTACCACCTGACGCAGGTATTCACCGGGCAAGGTTGCTTTGGTGCATACCTACACAGGATAGAACGTGAAGCTACGGCACAATGCCACCATTGTGATAGCGACCAGGATACCGCACAGCACACGCTCGAGGCGTGCAGCAGTATTGTCGGCTATGTTGGCAGATCATGAAAACTGGAATGCAGTGGTCTCCTTCTGTGAGAGCGTCATGCTCCAGAAGGAGACAGCAGACCTAGATCGGGAGAGGACTGATCCCGCTCGCAGAAGGAGGAGACGGTGCCGGGGTAACAACCGCCCTGGCACCTAATTCCCATACGCCTGAAACCCCCTGCCATTGCTATAAGAAAAAAAGGTCATTTCGGATTTTGGTCAGGACATATTTGGTCATTGTTCTATAAACCGGTAAACCCGATACAAATAGTTCAATAAACCAATGTAAAAAGTATCGATCCATGATAAAAGGCACAATATGTATCGCAATTACCAAAACAGACATGAGACGGTGTTTTGATGTTTCATAAGTGTTGTTGTTATGCTGTCGTGACCCTCGTAAATGCTGTCGTTACCTTGTCTTCCTTTTTCATACAATGTCATTTAAAGTACAGTAGTATACAAAACGTAATAGGCAGGTAAAGTTCCATCCTCGGGGGTCGCGGGTGCGCAGATTGGGGAGTCTGCGTGCTCACACCGAGCGACCCCCGGGAAGACGGTGGCGCGCACGTGGTCACGTGCCGCCGTGTGCGCAGCACAGCGCAAAGCGAGGCTTGAGGGGATCCTTTACAATCCTCCCAGAGAAGTGCCTGAGGGGGCGACCTTTTTACAGTCGCCTTCTCTCCGCTAGAGGGGGTGACCGCTTTACAGTCATCCCCTCCGTGATGTGCCTAAAGGCGTGGCACCAATGGGCGGCTCTAGTGTGATCTTACGAGGACCTGGAGCCTCCCTTCGGTGCCGAAGATGGCCGCTCCAGTGGTTTTAGCCGGTAGGAGTCCGGCATACCCCTTCGCCCTTCCCCGAGGAAGTTCCATGTAGAATTTCCACTGAACATCAATAAAAAAAAAAAAAAAAAAAGGTAAAGTTCCATGGATTAATATAAGGAAAATAAGTAAAATCTTGCCTGAAAGCCCTTCCAATGTGCACGACGTATCGACTGTAACCCTTATCAAACGTAGACATTATGGAGCCATTCGTCTAGCAAATAAAAAATGACCAGAAAAACAACTATTTCTTTTTGTAACCATATTTATTCGTGGTTATTTTCCTGTATTATACATTTTCCATAATATAACGGATGGTACCGAATGTGATGTGGCAAATATAATCTAATACTAAGAAAATATGAACAAGAAGAAAAGAAAGTATATCTTACTTTCTTTTCCAGTAATTTAGTTTAAATACATAACCCGTCTTATTTGACAGCGAATAAAAATGAAATGATACCAGGAAGGAAGTTTAGGATACTAAACAACACAAACCAAAGACGACAATTGAGGCCAAATAGTAATGAACATCTCGCTGCATAGTTTAAAACTAACTAAACAGTATCAGGAAACTCAAACAGACGTAGGCGCGTTCTTGCACTCAAACAGGATGTAGCACGAACGGTTCCGTCAAACAAAATTCTGTATTCTGTGCACACGTAGGAAAATACAATAATTCGAACGTGTCCAACCGATTTGTCGCATTGCAGACTTTGGTCTGGATTTTTCAATATTTCCTTACGCTTAAAATTGAATTTTGTTGACCTATGTTGACGTACACATGTTCAATGTTTAAAATTTACGCCGATAAGAACTTACTGTTCCTATTTGGACGAGTACAGTTCCGAGCGGAATTTTAATTCCTTTTTGTTGGTGATAATTTGGCCGGTTGTCAAAGTCAGATTGTGGTTGATTCAGTCATAGAGATTTATTTTGGCTAGGTGAACAGTGTTTCTTTTTTTATATTTTGCACATTTAAGTATGCATTGCGATTATACGTATATATATAGCTTGTTTAAATCATAATGCTTGCCGGCTCAGAATGCCACCACCCCATCTCCTCCCATGGGTGTCGTAAAAGTCGACTAAGGGATTAGCCAGAGGATGGGCAGCAGCGTCCTTCGAGTACATTAACAACTCAACTGCGATCGCCAACCCGCCTGCCAAGCGTGGCGATTATGGAAAAACCCCCCAATGAGCCCACAACACATCCATATCGGTGGTTGTGGTGATCTTTGGGGGAGGCCTGTGTCCAGCAGTGGACTTCGTTCGGCCGAAATGATGATATAGCTTGTTTAAATCATAAGCTAGGTAACGAAATATTATAACGACGACGGAGATTTTAGTGACGGACAGAATGTAATACATCTGTTTTTGTTTCTCGGTCTATCGTGCTGGTCTTATTATTTATCTTCTCTGCTCTAAGGGCATATTTTTATGTCGATGTTATAGCTATAGGTAGATGTCACCATCCGTACTTGACAATATCCAATAATCAATTCCTGATATTTATATAAAAGATAGTCACACCATTTCTTGGTAAGTAAATCTGATATTACTATTTTTCTTTGCAGTGGCTTCTCAGTAGTAGCACCAGAAGTTGCAGTGCCGGGAAAAACTACAGCTATCCTTGTCACGCTCCACGGAAGAGCTGGCGATGAGACCTTGGACCCACTCAATGTCACAGTTAGACTTGAAACGCAAGACGCCAACAATAATGTGAAATTGCTGACCACTGCAAGTCAAATGATAATGGGTAAGTCTATATAGAAATGTTTTAATGTTATTATATGTTAAATAGGCGTCTACTATCCGTACGCGCCAACCAGAGCATCCGCATTTTTGAACAAAACAAGCTGAAAAATGCTTTGACTGGGACGGGTGAATAGGTTGACGGACACTTTTAACTTAACACTGTTAAATTTGAAAAATGTATTTTTTTATTTTTCTTATAAATAATGTTACAAATTGGAATCTTCAAAGTAAGTACTCAAAAATATTAAATAGTATAATCGATTCGACTTGATTTAAATCAAACTGTAAAAGTGTCATATTAACCTCTGTTTTATTTTTATTTTTGTATCAGTATGGAAATATACTAATTTTCTTTATTGTATCCCTTGTGCAACTATAAAGATATTCTGAAAAGCTTTCAGCGTTAAAGGTGCACTTTCTATAAAAAAGGTAAGATTTATTATCAACTTCCAGTATCTCTAAGCTTTTTCTTATTGTTCTGCTGCTAGGAACGTTATAAAATGGATAAAAATATCTGTGTAGATTCCTTCATTCTTATTATTTTATTTTAAAGAAGGAATAATGTTTTTGGTAGTCATATTTGACCCCTACTACTTATATCTCTCTTTCGTTCGGTTAGTGCTCAACATTGTGTCAGTGTTGTCCAAGCCACTCAAAGCCTCAGACTTGGCTTCCGAAAATTCTGCTCTATAAAGCATGGAGACGGTCAGTTCAAATACTGCTATACGAACACCCAGTCGTAGACCGCACAGACTGCATCGCTTATTTTTTCCGATATATGATTGCAACTGGCTGTGAGCACCTCAAACAACAGAGTAATAATAGTTGACATAACAAAATTCGAATCAAATAGTAGTTATCTATCATTAAATACCTGATATTAGTATCCTTAGAAGGTATTTAGACAATTGATATGAAAGGAAAGTTCTGGCATGAGAAAGAAATTAAAAACCAAACTAATGAACATGATTTAGTTAAATATGTTGAACTTATATAACTATAAATGTATCACACTGCTGCATCATCAACATATCAGCCAAAGGACGTCTACTGCTGAACAATCGCCTCTCCCATAGATTTCCACAACGAGCGGTCACATGCCACTCGCAGCCCAGACTCCCAGCGAACTTCACCAGGTCGTCTGTCCACCTCGTTGTAGGTCGTCCCACGTTGCGTTTTCCGGAGATTGTGCATCTCCACTCGAGAACCTTTTTACCCAACCGCTGCATAATTATTAAACAATAATGTACCCCTGAAAAACTTTATTCAGTGCTTCTACTTCAATTCTAGTGTCGGCCCAACTATAGCTTATATTTCACATGGAAATGGATCGTCCCCAAACGACCTGCTAATACGACCCATTTAGCACTCTTCGCCGATGACACGGCCATTTTCTACTCTGGTTACGTTCCCGATAATATAACTAAGATCCTCCAAGCCACAGCCAACGCCTACGGGAAATTGTTTAGGAAATGGCGGATTGAAGTTAACCCCATCATAAGTAAAGCCATCCTCTTTTGCAAATTAGTCAACGACCACCCACGCTTCAGGGAAATCTCGATGCTAGGCCAATCAGTTCCTAGGGAACTGCATGCCAAGTATGCCAGCCCAGTGTTCGCACACGCTGAATCCGGCTTACTCTGTAAATTCAAAACCCCCCAAACCCGTTTCATGCGCAATGCCACCGGAGCGCCTTGGTACAAGCGAAATGATCAACTCCATTTCGATCTTAACTTGCCGACCATCAGGCAATTTATGAAACAAGCATCTAAACGCTATCTCGATTCTGCCCTGTCCCACCCAAATCCCCTTGTGGTATCAGCCGCCGATTACCAACCCTCCCGTATCAGTAGAGTACGCCACCCGAGGCACGTTCTGGTCGATCCAGACGATGAAATCACGTTAGATCACATAAAGAGACTCGCGTTGTCTCATTCACTTAACACCCGACTATTTTACCGCCCTCGCCGCCGAGGATGCCCACCTCACCGACGTCGTGGAGGCCTATCACCGCGTCACCTTCTCGTTCAAGTTAGCACTTCTCCCTCCCGTCTCTTGCTTGCGCCGGCCCATTCCGAGCCTTTAGTTTTAAATGTCCCCTAATACATAATAAATAATACCGATCCAGCTGTCACCAAAACAATAGCTTGATAATCATCCCCAGCAACGTCCTAAGCCGAGGTCCGTGTCCCGCAGGGGTCGCCCATAGCGAAAGTTGCTTAGTTTTTAATATAAATTTTAAGCCTGGCTGGAGGCTTCTTTTGGCTTCGCCAGAAATGACCGGTTAAACAACCACATTTCCCAGAAATATATGCTTCTCGCATCGCCCAATAAAAAAAGGAAATGGATCATGCCAAGGAGAAAAACATAACCAGTCAGCAAGGTTGGTAACAGGGCTGACTGCTTAAATATCGTTACTCACGGAAGCTAAGCAGTACTGTAAACAAACAAACAATACCCAAGAAATATTATAAGCTTCTATTAAATTCAAAAAAATACAAACAACAGTTTGCAGAAGATAACAACAAAAAATACTCTCGACTCATCAGAAGATTTTTTATTGTTAGATCGAAATGAAAATTGTCGTTAAATCTAATAATAAAATTGAAGGAAACGCCTTCTAATATGATTTCGATGCTCCGATCCCGTAGAACCGTGTCCCAGATTCGATCAAGTTATTACTGCCGTAGTAAAAATCTCATTTCGTTCGGCAGACGGTGCTATTGAAAACTCTACTTATTGCCAAATAGATATAAACTGTGCTCAATGCACGTAGCCGGAAATATTTTCCTTACAAGTGCTTCAGTTATTGATATTTTGCCAAATAGTAAAATAATTTGCGACAGGCGAAATATTTGCCCGTGAATAAGCACAATTCGTGCTGGTTTTTGTTAAAGCAAAGAACAAGATTCATTATTAATGAATCATTATCAGATGAGGTATTAGTATAATCTAATAAAAAAATGGGCGTTGTGGATTTAGCATGTTTCAAAAGTATTATAAATTAATTTTCTATAGAATGACTTGAGTCAAAACCAATCAGCGGATTTCTTTCGAAATGACGATATCCCAACTTACATACAACATCACATACGAAATCATAAAACAACATTTCGTTATTAGCGCACTTAAGGGCGTGTATCCACGTGCGAGATTTAATTGTAACCGTTGCAGATACAGTAACCAGGTTTAAATGTGTACGCAATGTATACATCCTATGAACCGGGCCAGCGAGCAACAGTGTCAGATGTGTTCGTTATAAGCTTTGCTATGTCTTCTGTACGACGTAAATATGTTGACTAATTTCTTTTTGCAGGCCTGCCAGTTTCTTACTAAAATAAATAGTTTTTTGCCCAAACGTATTCCTTCAAGTGCTTCTGATGATTAGTTTCCATATCACTGGATGCTTTTGGAAATAGATGAGCTATTTAAAGCAGTTATTTATCCTCCTTCCAATTACTCATTAATAACCACCATTGACGACGTATATGAAATCAAGAATGGAAAATATGAAAATGGCTTGCAGTTGGTTAAAACACTCCCGCTCGATGCCCACGAGCGCGCTGCGAGCGCCTTGAGGTTCGCTACAAATATCGACAGCTCGTGTAACATGACACGCATGAGTCGCGACCGGTTTGCGAGCCACGTCCGCACTAAGGTCTTTGGTTACAGTAACGTGTTTGGTTACAGTTACAGCTCGCTAGTGAGTACCCAGGTAAGTGAGTGACCGGTTAGGGTGATTGCTCCAGGATCGAAATTTTAAGGTTGTATTTATAATTTATTCTTAAAATTTGATCATCAGCGTGACATAGTTTGGTTATATTAGGGGATATGTCTTTATTATATAAAAGTACAAAAATAAGTATGTATATAATTTCATTTTTAAAACTTAACGGTTTAGTTAATGTTTTTCGGAGGTTAAATAATTGTTACTACAAGCACAAAGTAAAAAATCGTTCCAATTTCTAAATCCAGACTTTAGTCCTTTTTTAAAAACGTTGTATTTATATTTTTGTAACAATTTGCTCGAGTTTCCAGAAAACTTATTTAAAGCACCCTTTAAAATTTATTTTCCACATATTACCGCCCACACTGCACGTCGTAAACCCGTGTAATCATCAACGAAACTAAAGTTTCAATACGAAAACTTTAAAGTTCCATATAAAACAATGTATCTTGAAGAATACACGAACACACTCTAGATATTTTTCAAGATTATTTTTATACTAAGTGAGTGCAGAGTTGTGGGCACTGGATTCAGAATAAATATCAATTTACGATGACTGAGGGAATCATAAAGACATTTTGAGTACTCCAAGCAAACTTCAGCCATTCCACTATCATGAAATGGTTATGCTCTTACAAAAGTTTGCCTTTTAGTGTCGTGTCTTGTTGAGTTTTAAATTGATTACTGAATTACCGTTATTTTAGATATTGTTTTACTAGTACGGTCTGCATTTTAAGCGCGTCGAGATCTGTTTTTCTTATGGTGATTATACCTGATGCAACGAATACTAATTTTACTATTCGTTGATTAATGTATGAGAATAATTAGTGATATAAATACAAATAGTTTAATAATTAAAAACATATTTATTAATTCATCATTTCGGCCGAATGAAGTCCACTGCTGGACACAGGCCTCCCCCAAAGATCACCACAACCACCGATATGGATGTGTTGTGGGGTTCATTGGGGGGTTTTGCCATAATCGCCACGCTTGGCAGGCGGGTTGGCGATCGCAGTTGAGTTATTAATGTACTCGAAGGACGCTGCTGCCCATCCTCCGGCTAATCCCTTAGTCGACTTTTACGACACCCATGGGAGGAGATGGGGTGGTGGCATTCTGAGCCGGCACCACACGGCACATTATTAATTATTTAATCATAAAAAATATATCTTAATTAATTATTTTATAATAAAGTAATACATTTTAGAATGCATAATATTTGCATTTTGTTTGGCAATCGACAATTTATTTTCTCTGTTTGTGTACGTATTAAAAATTGCCTGTCTGAGGCCAGAGTAGAAGGAATAATCAAACTAAAGTGTCAACAATGTATGTTCTGTACATAAATCGTAGCTCCACTATTTAGGGGTATGTTTTATCATTTTTTTACGAAAGGCTACAATTTGAAGAATATGAATTTTCGGTAATTGGCAATTATTCTGATAATACGAATATTCATATTTGTATCCACTGCATTACTAGAAATTTATCTGAAAATAAGAAGAGTAGTGTATTCTGGTTTGGTAGTTTAAATATATAATATAATCATTTATTATGGAAAAGAGTAGTGTATTCTGGTTTGGTAGTTTAAATATATAATCATTTATTATGAAATAGAATGCTTGTCATGATAAATAAAAACAACATTATCTATATAATCATATAATGTATTTGTTTTTTGTAGTTAATAGATATAGATGGAGTCAGCTGCCGTCCTCAGATCACCATTAGCAATATCTTTGTCTATGTACATTTCTGATATTAAGTTAATGTTAAAAAAAAAAAAAATGTAAAAATATAATATCATGTTGTTTTCGCGATTATTATTCATGATAATAAAACACTTTTAAACGGATTATACCGCGTATATTATAGATGTTTGTTATTCATGACGACCACCTTAGTCATCCTGCGACAACGAACCCTGCAAAGTGTTCGAAATGTCAGGTAAAACAAAAAGCTACAATATACGCATTATAATCCGTTTAAAAGTGTTTTATTATAATCATATAATATCATATTAGGTTCATCACCAATATAATTTTGCTAAACAGATAAACAAAATTAATAATTTAATTGTTATTTGTAACCAGCACAATTAAACTGCGCGCAATTTAGATACTCAAATAGAAAAATAATATTATGTGGTCGCGAAAATAGACAGGAAATTACAGTGCATTCAAAACAGTTTCTTTAATGGCGACCATGTGAAGATGATATTTAAAATGCGGGTAGTACATAATTAAAGTTCTTCGTCATCCTCAACATTTTAGCTGTAAGACGTCCGCTACTGGACATAGGCCTCCCCGAAAATGAAATTCTACTGCCGCAAACTCTCGATAAGTGATACAAGTAATGGTAACTATAGAAAAAAAATACGGGTTGCCCTCCGGGAGTGCCGACAGAAGTGAAAACTTATTTTTTTTATTTATTTAGACGCGTTCGCGGTCCGCTATATGTACATGCATATATACACACACACACACACACTATAGCTGCGCCTCGTAACGGTGTCGCGAATCCAGAGATTTTATCTCATCTGAAAATATGCGTAAAATAAATGCGCTAAAAGAAGTTTTCACATCAAAAATCATAAGAATCTGTGTATAGTGGCAATACTATCTATCTACTATTATGTTCCTAAATAGTTTCGTTTTTTGTGAGACAATATTATTATTCGTATATTAAGTTTGTCAGCAATTTGTTATACATTAAGCTGATAATAGCTAATTATTTATTAATAGTATAAAACAGACCAACGGTCTAGGTCCTCAAATGTAAAATAAAATGATGTGGTCGCAAGAACAGACATTAAACTACATTTATACAATTTCTTTAGTGGAAACCAAGCAAAAGATGACATTCCAGAGGCGGGTAGCATGAAATTAAACTGCCACACGCCTCGATAAGTAATGCAAGTAATAGTACAGAAACAATCTCGAGCACATTCATCTATGTCTAGATAACGTCGGAACTGCGCCGTCAGGCGTGTCGCTACAGTATGCTAGCTTTTATTGTCGTTACTTCAACGTGAAATAAAGTTCTGTTCATTCATGGCTCTCATAGTTTGCAGTACAAACAGATTCAACGACTTTTGACGTGTTGCGAGAATGTTGCATTGGAATATTATGGTGTGATTAATTAATTAGCTATTGTTTTGTTGTTGTTGCTGATGGCAGGTCTCTTATTGGACCCTGGGGAACGGTGGCACGCACGTGGTACGTTCCGCCATGTGTACAGCACAGGGCACAGAGAACCTTGGGGCGACCCTTTTCAATCCTCCCCAAGAAGTGCCTGGGGAGACGACCTATTTACAGTCGCCTTTCCCATGCCAGAGTCTATGGCCGCTTTACAGTCGTCCCCTCCGAGATGTGCCTAAAAGCGTGGCAGCATGGGAGGCCCCAATGTGATCTTACGAGGACCTGGAGCCTCCCTTAGGTGCCGAAGATGACCGCTGACCGCTGGTAAGAGTGCGGTATGCCCCTTCACCTTTCCCCGGGGCGAAGTGAGATCATGATAAATTTCACTGGGGACCAATAAAAAAAATGACTTCTTATTGCAAGAATATGGGTAAGTAGGTACCACCGTGCCAGATATTCGCTGACATATTGCAAACATGTCCGTGCTCCGGTCTTCTTTCGTGCAGTTAGTGGCCAACCTTTTGTCCGGTTGTTCAAGCCGCCTAAACGCCGCCGACTTGGCTTAACGGCTACCGCCTAATAACAAGAACCGGGACCGATGATTTTCCATGCCCTCCGAAGCACGGAGACGCTCAGTTCAAATACCACTATGCGGTCACCCATCCATAAAGTGACCGCGCCAAACGTTGCTTAACCTCATCGATCGTTTACCGATCAATGATTGCAGCTGACTATGAATGCCTCAAATGCTCCAGTTAGAAGGGCACTGTGGGTAGTGCAATTACTGAGCATCACAGACTAAATAATGTCTCGAGCTGACGCCACGCAGAACTCGTCCTGGGCAGCATTACAATTGTTTTGGGTAGATGAGTCGTTTACAATCAGACGAAGAACTAGCACTACACCCCGCCAGGTTGTATAAAAATAATATGTTTAATCCCAAAAGCTAAGCCTTTGTTATTTAATATGTGCATGTGGAATTTGAGTAATTCTTGAATTAACTTTTTAAGAATGTTGTGTTGCCAACAAAAATGGGTCGTTAAGGAAATAAATAGCAGCAATCACGTTATCCTCATGGTAATCAATCTAATCATAAGAAGTGGGAATGTTTGTTGGGGTGGATTACGGATAAGGTCTGGGCTAGCTTAAATATAGTCTTTCCGCAATAGCCCAATGTGGCGACACTTACATCGCTACTATGGTACTATAATAACTTACAGCGACATCTACTGAACCATTAAGTACAACTCTCCGATGAGGTCAAGAATAAATCGTGCAAATAACATATTACAATGATGCTGCTTAGGGGGCATAAGAAGGCCCATCACATAGCAGCCAACTGCACCCCCTCTAGCAGAAGGGAGGCGACTGCAAAAAGGCTGCACCCCCAGGCTTATCCAGTACCTAGTCCAAGAGATTACCCAGTGCAGTATTTTGTTACATGAACCACACTTGATCCATCATTCGATAATTAGGATTACAGATAAAAAAAAACATAGTGTATATACAGGTTGTCCAGTAAATAGCTCGACATACTGCAGGGGGTGAGAGCTTGGGGCATTACCTACCAAAAAAACACAATATATGTTCAGCAAAATCTTACGGATTTATAGTAGTACAAACATTTTATTGTAGAAAATTGTACTGTGAAAATTTTAATAAAAGTTGTACTTCTTGAAAACATTTTAGTTTTTGATAGAATAAAGACTTATTAATGAGTAAAGTAACTATTTACAAATAATTTGAACTAAAAAAATAGAAAAGGAATTTTTCATTACGAGATGCTTAAAAATCTGTGACAAGGTAGAGATTTTCGATATTTCGGAAAAATTTGTACTACTGTAAATCCGTAAGATTTTGCTATTTACTGGACAACCACACATTACATTATAATATTAATAACTTATTGAGTATAAATGCCTAAGAATTAAAGTAAGTTTTTCTGTCGATAAATAAAACTAAAGTATAAGCGACAAACCACTGTAAACAGCTTGGTCACTGAAGAGAGTCACATAAATAATATCTCCAAAGAAGAGATCTGAGACAAAACTTGAGATTAGATAAATGGACAAGATTATACACGTAACTACCCATTAGTAAGTAATGGATTCTCACCGCTTCCTTTTAGTCAGTTTGAGTTAATTTATAGAAAAAAGGGCAAACGGACTCCAAAGTAAATTATAGTCCGGGTATTTTTACTTTCAGAATGCGAAAAGATTTCGTGGATGTATTCAACGTGAAAATGACATCGGTTCAACACATCGCAATTGCGATTAGAAGTACTATTCTTTCTCTTGGTAAGGCTAGGCAAATGAATTGTATAGAAAATGCAAATATATTTATTTTATTTATTTGTTTGTTGTCAAGCAATAAAGGCCAAAGAGACAATAATAGTAAGTTATGTATAATAATAAACTATTAGTATAGAATAGTAATCTAATAACAGAATCATATATTTGTATGATCTGCAGGTAGATGTTGAAGAAGAGCGCTATTATATTATTAAAAACATTATTCTCAATCTTTAACTACATGTACCCGTACATGTAGTCAAAGCGATTGAGAATAATCATGTTATTGGGTGGCCCACTCTTTGCTTTGCCGTACGGTCACAGGTATCTAGAGTACTTAAATAACCAACACCCAAACTCAGCTAGTTCTGTTACACGTAACTTTCACTCAAGCTCATAGTTATTGTCAGTAAGCATTCAGTTGACTATCGCCACCTGATTGCGACAACGGGGATAGTGTTGCAGAAGCGTTGCTAATTATGTCATGACTTTATTAGTTACATCTGGAACGGTATCCTGTGAACTTTGTTGCAATTGGGTCGAATGTCCGCACGTTCTATCAATTTCACAGCTGGCATCGGGATCAGTTATAAGAGGCGTGTTTTAAGTTGGTTTTTAATACAGTTTGACATGAAATACAGGCATATTAATTGATTTTTTTAAACGTTACCCCACACTATAATTTCTCCTGTGTTGTGGGTTTGTTTATAGACACCAATTACATACAACAACACACCCAGACCCGGAACAACTACCTGCAGATCATACAAATATTTGTTCCATGCGGGAATCGAATCCACGACCCAGAGCACAACAGCCGGCTGTATCAGCTACTGCACCAACCGTGCCGTCAAACATTAGGAGTAAATTACAGTACCCACATTAGTTACTATTATTGCCGTACTAACAAAAGTCACTCATTAAGCTATGTGCTACAAGACAGGAAGGTGGTCTTGCAAAGTACGTTTTTGATAAGAAACCAAAAATTTAAATCTAGTTACATTGGTATATGCCAGCTAATGTGAGATTTTTGTGGTAAAAACAATGGAAGAATATAGAACTAGCATAGTTGCTCCTTTTTTTTATTTATTTTTTATTGATGTCCAGTGGAAATTCTACATGGAACTTCCTTCACCCCGGGGAAGGGTGAAGGGGTATGCCGGACTCCTACCGGCTAAAACCACTGGAGCGGTCATCTTCGGCACCGAAGGGGGGCTCCAGGTCCTCGTAAGATCACACTAGAGCCGCCCATTGGTGCCACGCCTTTAGGCACATCTCAGAAGGGATGACTGTAAAGCGGTCACCCCCTCTAGCGGAGGGAACACGACTGTAAAAAGGTCGCCCCCCCAGGCACTTCTCGGGGAGGATTGTAAAGGATCCCCCCAAGCCTCGCTTTGCGCTATGTTGCGCACACGGCGGCACGTGACCACGTGCGCGCCACCGTCTTCCCGGGGGTATAGAGTTGCTCCTACAGGATAATTCACTCAAGAACAGAAATAAAATTAGAAACACTCGCTGCGATACATAAGGGTTTTTATACAATTGCCAAAGCAGAATTATTTGCAAAGAAACTCGGAATTAATTTGACAAAGACAATTGTGTATCATATAATGCATAGAAAATAAATTATTCTGCTCTTATCCTGATGAAAATGTAAATGGAGTCGTTGGATCCTGTATTATGTCATAAAGAATAAAAAAGGACAATATACTAAGCCTTTGTAAGAGTTTCTTCTCAATTTGCTCTTGAAAATGGACGTAATTTAGGAGATATCCAGTCTAGTCTAAAATATAGTTCACTGTTTTTACATGATATGCGTAAATTTCTTAGGTACTCTTTTGAGTTCTGTGGATATAATGTTCTAATTCATTGCGATTACCAATTTGTTTTGTATGCGTGGTAGTTATGGCAATGTCCAAGCTATTTGTTGTCAGAAACCCACGTCTAGAAACCACGATAGCTATCTCTTTAAAAAAACTCACATGCACATAGTCTTGAAATTTTAGATCTGGCAGGAACATATATAAAGTAGCTATATATAGAATTTTCTAAAACAGTTTCTTGAAAAACAGACATTATAGACGAATCTAATCAATTATTATCATTTGAATAATATGTAAGGATTAACCGCTTTATTAACTTTCGAAATCTTAATAGCAAAATATCAACAAATTATCTCTAATGAAATCAATTTGACCATAAAATGATAATTTTTATAGTATTTATTTTATGCAGTTTTTTGCGTTTTGTTTATATCAATAGTGAGATGGACAGATTTTGTTTGAAAGTTGATTAATAAACCTGATTGTTTGCTCAAAAAACAAACTTAATCTAACTAGATAGAGTAAAAATATTGATGCCAAATTTAAATATAGGTAAGTATGTTTATATTTGGCATCAATATTTTTACTACATCTCTTGCTCTGGGTGTACTACTCGCCTTTAAGGAATAATGATGGTGTGCTTCATTCATTTATTTAAATTTTACTCCTAGTATACTATTTTGGCTTTGATATTAATTATTATAACTGCCCCATTCATAAAAAAATCTTCACAACTATAACAAACATCGATATTACCAAACAAACCGACTCGTAATTAGCTAAAACAAAACAAAACATTCACTTGTCGATCGCAGCATTTATCGACGGCAATGCTCCATGCGTTTACAACACTATCTGCACTGCAATCATGATTCATTAGCCCAAATCCGATATCTTTAAGGGATTGGCTTTGAGCTATTAACACACTGATTTACGAAGTCCCTCGAAATGGTAGCTTTAATGTAATTATGGAACCTACTTTATTGTGCTGTGTATTGATTTTGAGCTAGAAGGTATGGAATACGATTAATCGTGGGGAGTTTTTTATTTTTAATCAATAAAGAGCCAATTGCTTTCTTAAATGTGATGATTTTCTATTTAAATATTTACTTTCAGACATAGGACGGTAGACGTTAAGTGACATCAATTTCTATATTAAATATACGTATAAGTGCATATTTCATATCGATAATATACACATATTTTCACAAAACTTTTGGGTGGCTCCCACCTTCCTTCACCTTCGTGCTTCTGAAAAATATATTCTTTATTTTCTTCTTAACATTCCATCCCACAATACATGGTTTAAATCCAATTCTTTCGCTGTTTCAACAATAAAACTCTGGAATGCGCTTCTTTTTTAACTCCGAGTAAATTCATGTTTAAAAGTAAAGTGTGTCAATACTTCTTGAAATTGTTGCAATCCTGATCGTTCAAAACGGTCTTCGTCATTTAGAGTTAATATTTACATCA
Source organism: Diloba caeruleocephala (assembly GCA_947459985.1). Lineage (NCBI taxonomy): Eukaryota > Metazoa > Arthropoda > Insecta > Lepidoptera > Noctuidae > Diloba > Diloba caeruleocephala. Next base: position 6,135,716 of record OX381617.1, on the reverse strand, counting down.
GGTACATTTTTTTTATTCTATTATATTACTTATAATTGTGTTAATATTATATAGTACCTATTATATATACTATCTGTTTTTATATTAGTATATGTATGTATTCCTATTTTAATTATCTACAATTTTGTTTTTGTACCTAGAAGTGTTTTTTTACCTAAAGGTTGACTGGTGGAGAATGCCTACTGGCATTAAGTCCGCCTTGTGTATACCCAATATAGGTACATTAAAGTTTAAATAAATAAATAACTTTCTAACCCACCGCCAAACCGACGAACACTTTTCAATTCCAAACCGATTACGATTAATATTCAACTATAAGAATTATTATAATCAATATTGAGTTTATATGATTATCTTCAAATTTCGACCTCCAAAAAAATCGTTTTTTATTCAAATGTTATCCTGCAATATAACACCATCTAGCACAAATCTCATAAACCAGTTAACCAACCGCTAATTTGTGTTGCCAAAATCTCATCAGTGTTAGCAGACGAAGAAATTACTAAACTGCAATAAATACTGACAAAAGTGACATCTATTATTTTGAGAAAGACATACATCGTCATAGCGCAATTGGATCGTTAATTTCACCAAATCTAATATGAACTGATTGGTCTCGTGGCGTACGTGTTTGCTGAGAATTAATTAATGTACAGTGCCGTAGTGCGTTCGATTCTGACACATTGAGTTTATTTTTGTGTTACTTTAATATTTGAATTATTTGAACACCAATAGTTTACCATCATGAATTTCTTAGAAAATGTAGTAGAAAATATTACGTTTCGGCGCAATCGCACCAAATCAGAACCAATTAATGATAGCAGTGAATTTATCTCCCAAACATTGGATTGTACCGCAAACACCATGCCAGAAATGTCAGAAGATGAGGATGAAAACCGAATAAACATTTACAAAAATGAGATAGATAGTCTTAAAGCTCAATTAAAAAGCGCACATCAAGAAATAGAATTATTGTCTTTAGAAAACAGTAACATAAAGCAAATGAATTCAGACTTATTGAAGAAAAATGAAATTTATAAAAAAATTGCTAATAGCCCAATTAAGCAGAAACCGCAAACACCGAAGAAGAATATAACTAGCCGTACGAAGACAATACAGACACAGACTTCACAGAATATAGGAGAACATTTCACACCTCAAGTTGATACGGGAGCTAGAAGCGTTCAAAACGTCATATCACCCAACGGTATTACCGAAAACAATCCATCGCCGCCCCTTGTAAAACATAAAATTTGTATTCTGAGTAGTGAAACGTCAAATAGAATATATTATAAAATGAGCGAAAGAATTCACATGGGTAATTATAATATCTGTCATTATCGTATGCCTAGATGTGGATTAAAACATATTTTAAACAATATTGATAAAAAAGTGCAAAACTTTACTTACTCGGATTACTGTATTATTCATATTGGCGAGGAGGACTTCAGGAAAACACACAATTATATAGAACTTGTCACGTATATTCGGGAAAAATTAGAATCATTAACTCACACTAATTTTATAGTGTGTCTACCAACTTTTAAATATATGGAGAACAATAATATTATGTTTAACTGCCGAATAGATACTTTCAATAATTTAATTTACATGGATGTGGAGACATTTAAATATGCGTACATATTGGACTCCAATTGCAATCTTCCATATACTTATGACACATATAATCAGAGGTATGGGAGTTTAAATAATAAAGGCTTATATATTGTTATATCAGATTTGCAAGATCTTATCCTAAACCTTAACACCATAAACGCCACTCACTCAAAAGTTGATTGTTCCCAAAAAATCCAAACTGATTTACTAACTGATGTACGATCACAAAAAACATCTCAGTTTTTTCTATAGTAATTACCTTAATATTCTTCACCAAAACATAGCAGGACTTTTGAACAAATCGGATTTGTTGACAATTAAATTAGATGAGCTTGTTAATAAAGGAATCAATATAGATGTTATCTGCATTACTGAACATTTTATTGAGAGATGTTACGAAAATTTGCTACATATACCCAATTACTGCCTAGCTGCCTTCTTTTCGAGAAATGTTAAACGAGGTGGAACCTGTATTTTGGTTCGAGCGGGATTACATTATAGAGAATTAACAGATATAGCAAAACAGTCAGTAGCTGGTGCTTTAGAATGCTGTGGTATAGAGCTGATAGCTCATAATATAATCATTGTATGCGTATATAGAATACCTAAATATAATTATGACGTGTTGTATGAAAGGCTGGACAATATATTGCGGAAAATCTGTTCAACTATAAATAAAAATATTATATTAACTGGAGACTTCAATATCGATGTACTGAAAAGAAACAAAACTACACTAGAATTTGAATATTTTCTTTTGAAATATAATCTTAAACTAGCACTTCATGAACCAACTCGATTGAGTAGTAACTCTTGCATAGACAACTTTGCACACTCTTACCAAAAAGAATGTAAAGCGGAAATAATGGATCTAGTTCTTTCAGATCATACTTCTCAATTACTCAAAGTACCAATTAATAAAATCTGTACACTAAAGTTCTGGAAAACTAAAAAACAAGACATTTCAGCATATAATTTAGCTAAGTTCAAATACCACTTGGCATGTTTATCTTTTTTGCAAGTGTACAAATCTAAAGATGCAAATGAGTCTTATGAACATTTTATAGATGACTTTTTGCTATTATATCGATTATGCTTTCCAGAAAAAATTGTCACTATAAATACTAATAAAAAGGCTAAATGGTTATCTCGAGGAATTAAGTTATGTAGTCAAAAACAGAGACAACTACTTTGGGCATATAGACTTCATCGTAATTCAAAAAATAAACGTATTTTTAAGAAGTATTCTACACTTTATAGGAAAATAATAAAATTAACTCAGAAAGCCCAAAATAACCATTATATAAATACTTCACAAAATAAATCTAAAGCAGCCTGGCAATTAATAAATAAATGTAAATTTTGTTTGCCCCAAGAACCAATATTATCTATAACAAAAGATAATGTAACTTTTACACACCCCATGGATATAGCAAATGAATTTAATAAATATTTTATTGAGGTGGTTGAAAACAATATCCAAACAAATAGTACATCGACTAACAAACACATAAATAAAAATCTGACGTCTCAATCCTTATTTATGTTACCAGTTGCAGATGAAAACATAACTAAAATAATCAGCTGTCTCAAGAATACAAATACTGTCGGATATGATAGCATATCAACCAAAGTGATAAAATATGTTAAGGAAGTTATAGCGCCACCACTTTCACATGTGATCAATCTTTGTATTACTAACGGTATATTCCCAACTAGTTTAAAGAAAGTAATTATTAAGCCCCTTTTTAAAAGATATGACAGAACTGATGTTAAAAACTATCGCCCAATAGCAAATATTCCGGTGTTCTCAAAAATTTTTGAGAAAATAATTTATAATTCCGTATACGCTTATTTCGAAAAGTTTAAACTATTTTGTAATGAGCAAAAGGGATTCAGAAAAAATATTAATATTAATATGGCACTATTTGACCTGCTGTCTAGTGTCATGACATCTGTCGATAAGAGAAATCGTGTTTGTGCTATATATACAGATATGACGAAGGCGTTTGATTTTGTGGACCATAAAATTTTACTGCAAAAATTAGATGGTTATGGCATTAGAGGGAACATTCTTAATCTTCTCGAATCCTACCTAAGTGATAGATCACAATGTACGGAAATCTCTAGAATTTGTCCTATAAGTAAATTAGAAACCACATATACCTCTAAAATAAGGCATATAAAATATGGCGTGCCTCAAGGTAGCGTTCTGGGACCCCTGCTTTTTTTGATATATATAAATGACCTCCCAAAAATCACAGAACACAAAATGGTACTCTTTGCAGATGACAGCACGGCCATTATAGAATGCAATAACCCAAACAGTTATCAAAGTGACATCAATAATTCTATATTTCATATAATAAATTGGCTTAACGATAATAATCTTATAATTAATCTAAATAAAACCAAAATTATGCACTTTCACCAACGGCTTAAGAATCCACTTGTTGATGTTGCATATGATGACGTAAAAATAGAAGAAGCCAGTAATGCGAAGTTCTTGGGTATAACTATAGATAGTAAAATAACTTGGAAACCACATTTGGAGGAAATTTGCAAGCGATTAAGCAAATCAGCATATCTACTTTTTCAACTTTCAAAAACAGTAAATAATGATACACTATTAACAGCTTACCATGGTCTAGTTGCCTCGGTTTTGCGATATGGTGTTATTTTTTGGGGACAGTCAGCAAATAGGGAACTCGTATTCAGGATGCAAAAAAGATGTATTCGATCAATGTGTGGTTTAAAAACAACAGATAGTTGCATTCCATATTTTAAAAACTTAAAAATATTACCCTTACCAGCTTTGTATATCCTGGAAACTGCATTATTTGTTAAAATAAATCCACATTTATTTAAAAAACTTTATACAACAAAGAAAACACCTATACGTGCTCAATATATGAATAAATTATGCCTTGTGAAATGTAAAACTTCTTTAATGAAAAAAAGCTTCTTTGGTGTTGCTCCCCAAGTGTATAATAAAATACCCGATGAAATAAAAAGTATGCCATTACATAAGTTCAAAAAAACACTTAATGGGTTATTGCTTGAAAAATGTTATTATTCTCTAGATGAGTTTCTTTATGATAAATCTCTATAACTATAATTACATAAATTTTAATAGTAATAATGCTTACTATAGTACAATTACTTAAATTTATTATATTCTTAAATACTTATATCACTAAATTTATATTTTTAATTAATACAATAGTTTTCAGTAACAGTAGAATATAATGTTATCTGTAAGTACTTACCTATTTGTATGTCATGATTGGCAAAGCATAGCGCACTACCTAACTATTTAAGACCTTTGTATGTAAATACCTATGTTTCACAAATAAATATTCTATTCTATTCTATTCTATTCGTACATCAGGTGTTAATGCTTCAAAGCGATTGCTAATTTCATCTCAAAGAAATCCGATTTGCTCTGCAGCAGCTAACGAAGCGTGCTGCCAGTGTCAGCTGTACCGTCTCATCAGATCATACGGAACGAATTAGATCGCGTACAGCAAAAGGAAGATGTTCTTGTTAGGTTACTCGTTATACCGACCGTGTTATACATACGTACGTTTACAAGCAAATACGTGAGCGAGCGAATTTGTTTGTATAGATGACGATGTTTGCTATAACGTATGCACAGTTTTATTGGAGAGGAAATCGCTTTTGCTTGCCGAGCTTGGTTTTGCAGATTTGTACTATCGACTTGAAGTCGTGTATTGGAAACAGTAGCAAAGAAACAGCCATACTCAATAGTGGGTAGATTCTGGCTGAGGATCGTGATGGCAATAAGAATGTACTAACGTAATTATCAGCATGCGTAGATGATATTGCATTGAGTAGTGATAGCCTAGTGGTTGAACGCTTCCACACAGGAGGGTCCGTGTTCGATCCTGGTTGGCATATCTGAGTTTTCGGATTCACATGCGGGACAGAATTTGATTCATCATTTGCATTAACGGTGACGGAAAATGTCGTGAGGAAACCTGCACACCTGAGGGTGCTCCAAAATGTTCTCAATGATTTGTGTAGTCTGCCAACCTGTAGTAGGCCAGCGTGGTGGACTAAGGCCTACCCTTCTCATCGTGAGAAAAGGCCCGAGCCTTTTTTTTATTTTATGTACATGATATCTGTAGTACAAAAAATGTGTAAAATAAAAATAGCTGAAGCCAGTATCTTCAACCGTAAGCACGTCTATTAATTTACTAAGCCTATTAATTAATCAGTTAGAAGGGTGATAAAGAAATGTTAATAACATGGCTACATAAATAAATGAATAAAATCAACTTATTGTTTTTTTTTTATATTTCGACCGAATGAAGTCCACTGCTGGACACAGGCCTCCCGCAAAGATCACCACAATGACCGATATGGGTGTGTTGTGGGCTCATTGGGGGGTTTTTCCATCATCGCCACGCTTGGCAGACGGGTTGGCGATCGCAGTTGAGTTGTTAATGTACTCGAAGGACGCTGCTGCCCATCCTCTGCCTAATCACTTAGTCGACTTTTACGACACCCACGGGAGGAGATGGGGTGGTGGTATTCTGAGCCGGCACCACACGGCATTTATATACATGTTATTAATTCAGTTTCTCACTTCCACACACAAAAGGAACTTTTTTATACGTCCAATCCAATCGTTTCCTGTGTGAAAGAGCTGAACGCCTTTGAACAAAAACCTTGCTTGTTTGTGCGTCCGGACAATGCCAATCTCTCAGATTTCTATGCAAAAGACTTCCTCTGAACAAAAATATTATGTAGAATATTGTTGCTTTGTGCTTATGGAAATGTTATGTCGTTCGCCTCCGAATAAAGAATGCCAAGTAAAGTAGCCAATTGAAAAATTTCGGTCTCTTTTAAAATTGTTCTATTCGGACACCCTCATGATTTTTTAAGGACTGGACAGAAAGCTAAAGATGTAATTATTTTTATCGTGTAGGTATTTCCTTCTTTCTTATTTTTGATTTTGTTATCCTATTCCAAATTCAATTCTATTTATTCCTTTAAACTATGTAACTGTAATTTTTATTATACCAGGAATTTTGTCATTAACGATGATCAGCCCTTAACTTAAACTTAAAACGGGCTTCAGAATTGTACATTATGAATAAAATACATTCTAAAATATTCCAATTTGCCGGCACGGACAGATTTGCGTTGCTAGAAGAAACTTGGCAGCCGTTGTAGACTACTGAACAGTATTTTTCACTCCAGGAAATGGCGTCTCTCCAAAGTCAATGTTTAAAGAACCTTTTCAAAAGATAATTCCAAATACAAAATCTTAATGACTAACAGTAGTAATCCGTGTGGTGTCCGGATTATGAATATAGCACCACTCCATCTCATCCTGTGGATGACGTAAAAGGCGACTAAGGGACTCTTGACCAGAGTAATGGGCAGCAGCGTCCCTTCTATGCAACAGGAGCCATACTCCGTACACTAACCCGCCTGTCAAGCGTGGTGAATACTGGCAAATTCCCCCCAAAATAATGACACAATAGTGGAAGTCTATGGGGGAAGCCTTTGCTCAGCAGTGGACGTCCTATGGTTATTAAGATGACCTCTGACAGATTGCATAATATTTGATGTTACGCAACTGTTATAGTAACTAGTATTTCTTTATAAAAAAACTACTCCCTACATATGAAATTCTCCTCTATCGTGGGTACATTTGACAGATATACATCTCACATGCACATATACCCAGATCCGAAGCGACTATCTGTAGATCATACAGTTATTTGTTTCGCGCGGGAATCAAACTTACGATATGTAGCGCAGAAAACTTATTGCTTCGCCACAGCGCTAAACCGTCAAATATCTAATAGAAAAATTACTTTTAACAAAAGGTTATCCAAGAATGTAGATTCTTTACAACACCGAACCGTTAAAATATTTTACCGATCTACATTCAAGCTACATACATTTTTCAGTTCGAAATTGGAACATGTACGAAAAAAATATATATTTGAATTTTTTCATCCTAATGAAATCCTAAAACTCACTACGTTTGAGGGTCTCGTTATCGATTGCTGCTGATATCGATGTCGATATTTCTTTTGTATGGTAAAAATATTTGAAATTGACCGTTTCTAGTTAACGTTGTTTGAAACTCTTTGTGCCGACGATAAGAATATTGTTACTGTTAAGCCGCATTCTTGATTCCAGCGGGCACCGGAGCGGTGGTGTTAACGCGGCCTTATTCTCCTCTCCTGACTGTGTAAATGCGGCTTCATACAAATGTGTACGTTTAGTAATGATACAAAGGGTGCAACGTGAAGCGGATGCGAGATTATTTAAGCCTGGTTGCGATCTGGTGCGATCAATTAGTTTGCAATTATTACGTGGAGTCGCGGTAGACGATAATAATTAGAGGTGGTCATTATTTCAATAACGGATAATATAATGCATTATTCTTACGCAATGTATAACACATTATTGAACACCGAATTATCCTGTTGTCGTTTTTCGTTATTGTTATTGACAACAGCCAGGCAGTGCGCGCACACTCGCAGCTAACGTCGCACGGCTACGTGGCGAATAAGAAAGCATTATGCGCAACCAATAGGCGTGAGAGATATGGTGTTATTCAAATATGACGTACTTCACATTGCTAAAGAATTACAAATCATACGATTATAGTCCTTAAGTGCACGTCATAAAGTTCACTTTTATTTGTATCGTTGTGTGTTACCTTAATGTAGTGAGTCACATGTTTTATTTTACGAGTTTATGCTTTATTTAATTGGAATAATGTCGATTTTAATATTTAACTGAGCCAATAACTAAACAACGGATAACGAAAATTTGACAACAGTGAGACAATAATGTAATGCGAGTTGCGACCAATGTAAATGTTATTGTTATTCTTGTCATTGCGATCACGAACACGATTGTCATTATCCGCTGTCACTGTCCGGTGATAGTTGAAAAGTTTAGTTTGGTGTTTTAGATTATTGTAATTACTAAATCATTTTAGTATAGTATATAGTAAGTGTTTTAAATTATTTTAAGTAATTACTAAGTAATGTACTGTATATAAACAAGCTACACATAATTCATAATTCATTATATTGTTGCAAAACCGCAAAACGACTCAACAGATGGATAACAGGATAACTGACAGCAGTTTACAATAACAGTTGTTGTAAAATAACACATCAGTGTAATTCATTATTGAAATGTAAAAAATTCGTGAAACGATCCTATTGTGCAATAATCATGTGATTCATCAGTTATACTGATCGAGATGATCAGGGCAAGCATAACTATACAATACTGGTCAAGTTTTATTGAAATCCGAGATAACATAATCAGAGAAATCGACAGAACAAAACAGAAACACATTCTAAGAACTTCTGTTTAAATTTCTCACATAAAAAAAGCAAACTTAATTGATTGCAAGAATAACATTTTACATTCAGATAGGCAGCCCTACACGTGTCAGCTACGCTATTTTCACTACGATTTAGTTTTTTCATTGGCAGTTTCAAGTCAAGGAGCCGACTTCAAACATATAATTTTGTTACTCTTTGTATTATAATAAGCGTTAGATTCAATTATGTGTTTAATAAAATGATATAACAAAGACTATAGTAATATTTATGTTGTTGTGAAAGTATTTTTATTTGCTTTTAGGTTATACAAATACAAATACAAATATTTTTATTCGCCAAAAGATATCGTTTTTAGCTTAGTTTTTACAATCATACTTAATATTATAAATGTGAATATAAGTTTGTTTGATACGCTTTCACGCGAAAACTACTTAACCGATCATCATGAAAATTCTTGGAGGTATTAGAAGTAACATAGGATACTTTTATTACGAAATGTTTAATATCGACGAATAACCAAATTATTCATTAACTATTTCATTTGGTAGGCGGGTAGGCACAATATTCACACGCAACAAAATATTAAGCTAAAATCGGCTACAGTAAATACCTTTATTGAATTATTACACAGGAAATTCACAATCAGAAATCAGCTACAACAGCTAGATATAACAATTATAATTGACACCTTACATAATGATTGATACTATAAATCTAAGTAAACTAATCAAAACAATACAAATCACAGAATGTACTTAACTTAAATTACAGAATGAGGTTCGATCCTGTTACTTGTTTTTCAGCAAAAAGAGGGCCGAAATGCGTTATGCCAGGGTATATATACATTTTCTCACGTCATGGCATCTCACGAGTATGTGGAGGTGGTAGGCAGTGGAGGGCACGCCACCGATGTTGCCAGTGTCTACAGGGTGGCCATTATAGATGTAACACTTTTTATTGATTTGTTTTTACAAAAAAAAAAAAAATTGTTTGTTAGTAGGGAGTGATTAATTTCTATTGTAATGATGTCTGATACTTATTTAATGGCTTCAATGCGAGCGAAGCCGTGGGTAAAAGCTAGTTTTCATATAAATATGATTTGTACTTATATGTATTATAGAGCACCATAGAGTTTTCTATATCGGGCATAAGGATTTTAAATTTATAATTTAATACCTACAGGGCAAATATCTTGTCTCAAACTAAGATAGAAAGAACATTGATCACCACGCTGTGTGGTGATCGGACCCAGAGTCCCTAGCGATGTTTTCCATCACCTAAAGTTAGTGGTGTCGTAGATTATCTTGGAAAGTAAATATTACACCGGAAAGTCACATTACTACATGCTAGGCTTTGAACACTCAGCTCTAGTGTGATCTTACGAGGACCCCCTTCGGTGCCGAAGATGACCGCTCCAGTGGTTTTAGCCGGTAGGAGTCCGGCATACCCCTTCGCCCTTCCCTGGGGTGAAGGAAGTTCTATGTAGAATTTCCACTGGACATCAATAAAAAAAAAAGGCGTTTAAAAAGTGAGTCCATACCCTCCGGCCACCACGACTTCTATAATTAACTAACATTATTGTTTATAATATTCAAAATGGTGGCACACGTTGGGATGATACAAAAATAAATAAATAAAGATGGTCGTTTCTTTAGATCCAATACCAGAACCAACTTAGTGCATTTTCTATCAAATAATCACTAGTAAACAATAGTCGTACTGGTTGTTACTTAGCTTGGATGATATGTACAGATTGCATTTAGTGTGAATATTCGTATGCATGCTGTGTTCGCACTTAGAAGGTGGTTAAACTATCTTGTTTTTTACGTGAGCGTCAGGATGACTGGACCAAGAGAGATTTTGAAAGTTTGAGCAATACCAAGTTTTTGTACCTATTTGGTACTATTTGGTACCAGAAATCAAATAATTTGTACCTCGCTAAAGAAGCAAAACTATTACAAGGAAAGTGGTGACGTGGACCACGTCGGTTTCGCCTGGTTGTAGGCATTATAACCAGTTCATATTTTCGTTAAACTTTAGTACCTCATTGGTACCAAAATCTAATAAAACCATATGTTGAGGACATATGGTTTTATTAGATTTGTTCGATAAGCCAAAAATAAGTTACTCCCAGAAAAAGTTTTGTATGTAATCTGGACCCGGTCGGTTTCACCTAGTTATAGGCGTTATACCTAATTCATCTTTTCGTTTAAATTTCAAACTTTCTAAATCTCTCTTGGTCCAGTCATCCTGACGCTCACTTTTTTACTTGTTAGGTATTATTATTGACTGTTAGTTGTAATTGCCAGTTTGCAAGCCATTAATAAAAAATTAAAAAACAGCTCGCTCTTATAACAGGGTTGTATGTCCTAAACCTCGTATATCATACACCAAAAAAACATAAACACATCGATTATTAAAAAGAGTTCGGCGTACGAGTATATACACCGCACGTGCAGCAGTGCGGATGCAACACTACTCCCGCAGTTTTATTTGTTAAACAAACCAAGTTCCTGAATCAAGTTGCGTGCATGAGGAGCTGATAAATCGTACGATTAATCCGCTCAAACTAGATCAAACGAAATTAGGTTTTATCTTTAATCACATTACGTTGAATTTAGATTGACCAGCCACGTTTCGGGGATGTGAGCGGAATGAATATGGTTAGTCAGTTATTTTTGTTTTAAATCGCTTCGGGATATTGGGGTATTATAAACTTTAATTGGGAGACAACATGACGTCCGATATTTTTGGGAAATATGCTTGTTATGTTTAATTTATGTTGCATTTCCATTGATTCATTAAATTAAGTGTGAATCTTGCTTAAATACTGCCGATAAAATGAGTTAGAGATGATATTATAATATATGATGATAAAAATTGCAGGGGATGGCAATAATAGGCGCAGAATGACTGTTCCAAAGGATACACTGTTGCACATCCCTCTGATTTAGAACCCGTTACTCGCCTTTTAAGACTTCCACGGGAGGAAATGGAGTGGTGCTATATCCTGATACCACACAGATAATTTGATTATCTATTCGATATAAAAATGTGTCTATTATAGAAGTATAGCATGTCTGGGGAGTCTGCGTGCTCACACCGAGCGACCCCCGCTCGCCGTGTGCGTAGCACAGCGCATAGCAAGGCTTGAGGAAATCCTTCACAATCCTACCCGAGAAGTGGGGGCGGACCTTTTACAGCCACCTGCCGTCCGCTGGAGTGGGTGACCGCTTTACAGTCATACCCCCGAGATGTGCCTAAATGCGTGGCACCAAAGGGCGGCTCTAGTGTGATCTTACGGGGACCTGAAGGGGGGCCCCTTCGATGCCGAAGATGACTGCTCCAGTAGTTTTCCCGGGCCGAAGGAATTAAGTGATGTATTTCTACCGCTACTCAGTAGCCCACGTAGGGCACTCTCCGAGCGTGTACTGTGCGGTGTCCTGATCGTCTCCACAGTGGTGGCACTGTGCCGTGACCTCACGTCCTATCCTGGCAAGTACGCACCAAAACAACCGCCCCGGGGAAAGGCGAAGGGAGTTCATGTAGAATTTCCACTGGACACCAATAATAAAAAATAGGATTATAGCATGTTCTAAATGTAGAGCTGTTCTGAAAAACATAATAAGGCAAAAAAATACCCTGACTGCTTCTTCCAGGACTATAATATTGTTTGCACCTGCAAGTCTTTAGCCAGATGTAAGCGTAACATCTGCCAATAAAAATAATAATGTTACCCAGGTCTGGTCCTGCGTGGCACCGCACTGCACTCATCACCTCGAGATATCAGTTGTTTAAGCTCTTATACCAAGTAATTATATTTCCACATTGCCGGTAGGCAGGGATTTCAGCTATATGGTCCTACTTTTAGATTAAATATAATTAAAGTATTTTTTGAGCTTCTGTAATTTCTTGCCTGCAGCTATTCGTCAGAATAAAACAAATTGGACAAACTTTTATGTCTTAGTCCGAAACGAAATGAGACGTTATTATTCCAGCTTACTCCTTACTCCTCCTTATCTCCAAAAACACCCTGAATCACACTTGATCCCCGTATAGTAGTGGTAGTTAAACGAAATAAATCCCTAGACCAAAGTTTAATTGAATTTATATAACCGATAGATAGATAACCGATAGATAGCCGTGTGGTGCCGGCTCAGAATGCCACCACCCCATCTCCTCCCGTGAGTGTCGTAAAAGTCGACTAAGGGATTAGCCGGAGGATGGGCACCAGCGTCCATCGAGTACATTAACAACTCAACTGCGATCGCCAACCCGTCTGCCAAGCGTGGCGATTATGGCAAAACCCCCCAATGAGCCCACAAAAAATCCATATCGGCTGTTGTGGTGATCTTTGGGGGAGGCCTGTGTCCAGCAGTGGACTTCATTCGGCCGAAATGATAACCGATAGATACTATTTGCGCACAGAATAATATCAAAATAATATTGTGACTAACATCCGAATTTCAATCGGGAAGATGGATTTAGGTTATCCGCGTCGTGGAATCTAGTGATAAAGAGTGTTCGCGTCGCGATTTATCTTTGTGTGTACCTGCCGATACTGTCAGTAGTGTGTGTCGTAACGGTGCACTGCAAGATCAAGTGCGGGTAGTTGGTAAGAGCCATCTCGACGCAGACACCCGCTATTCCAGTCTACTCGTGACAACGGTTAATGCAATATGATCGAAACTTCGCTTAGTCAAAATATATTTTAAATATTAATCTGTGCGCGAGTATCGGGTCTTAAAATCATTTATTCAATTCATGAAAGTACATATAAGAATTACTTTTCTAAATCGTTGGCGGCTGAAATTAATAACCAATGTAATCCAAAATCTTTAGATTTGAGATTATGGATTTGTCTGTTTTTGTGTTAATAGTGATCCTAATACAAAAATGGATGAAGTTCAGAATTTTAAATGTAAAGATTTATAGTGAGGTGCAGCGATATTGCCGTCATTAAATGGGACATCGTAATGAAGTGTGGTGTCTCCTGTACGAATGCGCTACGAATAGCACCAACCCATATCATCCCGTGCGTGTCGTAAAAGACGACTATGGGATTAACCGGAGGATGGGCAGCAGTGTCCTTCGGGTATATTAACAACTCAACCGCGATGCCAACCCGCCTGTCAAGCGTGGCAATTATGGCAAAACCCCCTAATCAGCACACAACACACCTAAACTGGTAGTTGTGGCGAACTTTGGGGGAGGCTTGTGTCCAGCAGTGGACTTTTTCAGCTGGAATGATGATGAAATATGGACTTCTTTAATTGAACTCATATTGTTATTGTTATGTCGTACTTACAAAAATGGCCTTCATCATCATGAAATCAATTTAAAAGCCTGTGGATTTGAGCACCGATCTTCGAATTTATATAAAATTAACCTTAAATAAATACGATATTTCCGTGTGGTGCCGGCTAAGAATACCACCACCTCATCCCGTGAGTGTCGTAAAAGGTGACTATGGAATTAGCTGGTGGATTGCAGCATCCTTTGAGTACATTTATAACTTAACTGCGATTGCAGCACACAACATAAACCTATACCGGTCGTTGTGGTAATCTTTGGCCTTTGTCCAGTAGTTGACGAATTTCAGCTGAAATTATGACGATGAAATTCAATATAAAGGTGACATACTCATACCAAGATACTATAGAATATATTTCTACCTCATCCAGAAATAATTTAGAAACAAGAATAATAATATTCCAGTTATGTACATAAACAAATTATGAATGCCAGCTTTTAGATATAATTTAATTGAGTTATCTACTAATGTAAAAATTCATTGCGAGGCTTATCACGGAAATTAGATTTCCTTTTCTGGAAATGGGAAACGAAATCTCTTTTAATTTTATTTTAAGTGCTCCAAACTGTTCTATCGGTACTAACGGTATATATACAAGACGTGACAACGTACCGAAATATCTAGGAAAAGGTTAGACTTAGGCGTATTATAAAAATAGGAAAGCCATTTATCTCAGAAATAATTGGTTACAGTTTTTTGTTGTTTTTGAGCACGCAATGTATCGTAAACAACGCGATCAGAACGATACGTGATTATTGTTATATAATATGATATTATTATCCTAACGAGAGTTTTGATTTACATTGAGTTTTATGTGAAAATAAATAGTTAATCGTGTTTTTATTCAAAATAGTGTAACGATAGACGAAAACAATTACTTTATACTGAAATCAGTTAATAAACGGGAAAAATCTTGAAATTCAAGGTCCCGACGCAAAATTCTAACGCTGAGAGTAACAGAATCATGTACAGAATCCATGGTATCAGTTTTCCTGACGATGTCACTTAAACCCGTTATAATTGACATTAAAGTATGGTCTAAATATCCAAATATTTATTATTCCAGATAAAATAGATGCACTATGTTGCTGATTATTCACGCAGTCACTTGTATTGTATCAGTGTAGCTGATTATTCAGCAAATGAAATCTGGAAAATGTTCTGGAAAGCACTATTTGAAGCATTATAGTGTGATCTGTATTTTTCCAGCATGTTTCAACGTAAGCAACTCGTAATGACTATTAGTCTTTCGCAGTATAGCACTATTCGCTTCTTTTGTTGACTTTTTCGTCTCTTGCCAGAACTCTACCGGCTACGTTTACCAATATTCTTTCACTTGAACAGTTGCGTCGTATTTTTAATTTTATTGAAGTTATTTTGGCTTCTGTCTTTAAAACGCAGTGTCAACTTATTACCTTCTGTAATTATGCTTGATTTGCGGTCCGTTCCAATGATCACAGCTGAACTCATGCTTCTTTTTATGAGAAATGACCATTAAAAAGAATTGGTGATCACAGTATGTTGTTATTAGTAGAAGGGACCCGGTCTCTTCTTTAGCGTGAACATTTTCAGTGCATGCACACACACACACAAACACACTCATCGGCCCATAAACGTGCACTGCTGAACATTGGCCTCCCAATACTCAGTACAATAAGCGGTATAGGTCATAGTCATCAAGCGGGATATGCCATAATCACTACGCTTGGCAGGCGGATTACCGGTAATCAAAATATTTTGTTATTAGCATACGGGAGGAGCCGTTTGGTGCCGGCTAAGAATACGTAAAAGGCGTTTAAGGGTTTACCCGGAGGAGGAGCACAGAGAGGCAGCAACGTCATTCGAGTAGGTACATTCAAACCCAACTGCGATGGCAAAACCGTCTGCCAAGCGTGGTGATTATGGTAAAACCTCTCAATGAGCAATCAACACAAATCCATTCCATTTGTTGTGGCAATATTTCGGGAGGCTTTTGTCCAGCAGTTTCTCGGCTGAAATTATGATACGGGAGGATTCTGCTGCCCATCCTCTTGATATCAACCCTTAGTCGCTTTTAACAACACCTGATGAATGAATGGTGAGGGATGGTCCATTCTTTGCCGGCAACCTCACAGAACAAGCAAGTGCCTCCTACAAAAATAAACGTAGAGGGAAAATCAATAAATTTTTATCGACAAACTGATCTGCTCTACCTACCTACCTCTACTAATTTGATATGAATTACTGGCAAACCATCAACAACGAAGCAAACGACTGATTCAGTGCGCTAAATGAACCTATTCATCGTGTGTGTCCTCATGAACTCGTTAAAGACTCTAATTTGCTAAAATGGATGCAGCTTGAAAATTAAGCCCAAAGCGCGACATAAATTGGCACAGCAAACAGCTTAGAGCCAGTGAAACGAGGTTAGCCTGCTAGAAACGTACAATTTGGTACAGATTTGCTGGAATAACCATATTTTGCCATTGCAATATTAATGTTGTTTAAAACATGAACGAGTCGTTATGTTGCCATATTTTGTTGAGTTGATGATGAATATAGAACCAACCACTCCATCTCCTCCCATGGATGCCATAAAACGCGATAAGTGACTCTGAACCAGAGGGATGAGCAGAAGAGTTCCTTTTGTGAAACAGTAGCCATAGTGCGCTCACCAATCCGCCTGCCTAGCATAGTAGCGGAAAAAATCCTGGCACAATTGTGGAAATCTATAGGGGAGGCTTTAGTTCAGCTGTGGACGTCTATATGGGAGGCTTTTGTTCAGCTTTGGAAGTCCTTTGACTAAAATGATGATGATGATAAGTTATTTTGTGGTTGTTATAAGATAAAAAAATATGTGTCTAACTATTTAACTCTAGTCTCATATTTTCATAATTTTTTCTTTGATCTTTCAGATTAGTACGGGCACTAACTTAAATTTAGGACCCATTAAAAGTTGAATATCTTACAGAAAACGTATACCATAAGAGCTACTATTTTGGCATGTAAACTTGATTTCGAACTATTGACCCTCATCATTTCGGCCGAATGAAATCCACTGCTGGACACAGGCCTCCCCCAAAGATCACCACAACGACCGATATGGTGTGTTGTGTGCTCATCGGGGGGTATTGCCAACTTTTGACCCTATTGCATATGAATGTTCTTAGAAAAAAATCAAGGAAATTAGTCCAATATTAAAGTTCGTGGTCGTAGAATAATAATACATTCTTACTAACGCCTGATCCCGGTTCTTAGATCCATACCTATGTCAGCTGTATATGACCCTTGGTTAACCTAAGTATATCGGTTTGAACTAGTTGTTAATTGTAATGGGGGCTCAGATGGTAATTGCTCTGCGTCATGACATTAGTCCATAAATGTCCACTGTTGAAGCAACTCCCCTGTTATTATATATATTGGCATATTCACCACGCTTGGCAGAAGGATTGATGAGCGCCATATGTTTATTTTGTGAAAAAAAACCGTTGCCCCATACTAGGGTTGCTCTTGTACCGTGGGTACAGTTTACAGACATAAATGCACAGATATCCAGACCCAAAACAATTTTCTATAGATCATACATATATTTGTTCGGTGCGGGGATCGAACATGTGATACGTAGCGCAGAAAGCTCTTTGATGAGCCACTGCGCCAACCATGCCGACATCAACCCTTAGTTGCCTTCTACGACACCCATAAGTGGAGAGGAGTGGTCTATTCTTTGCCGAGACCACATCACGGTCTTGGTTGGTTGTTCTGCGTAAATTAGAATAATGTATTACACTTTATAAACACATAATTTCCTCAGGATTCGACATCATCATCATATCAGCCAAAGAACGTCCACTGCTGAACACAAAACTGGACCATGCATTTCCACAGTTGTGTCATGATTTTAGGAAAAATTTGCCACATTTGCTGTACAATATTCTACTTTAACTGTACTTATCTGAAAGATCAAAGAAGAAATTAATGAAAATATGAGGCTCAAGGAAAACAGACAAATATTGCTTGATCTTATAAAACTACCAAAATAATTCATCATCATCATCATTTCAGGTAAAGGACGTCCACTGCTGAAAAAAGCCTCCCTTATAGACTTTTTAAAGTGTTTTTTTATATAAAATAAAAAAAAGTTTCATCATTTGGGGGGAAGTTTCCAATACTCACCACGCTTGGTAGGCGGGTTGGTGAGTGAAGTGGTCGATAACTTTGTACTAGTTACACCCATTTGTAGATTTCTACCTGCGCCTTCCGTTTGGCATGCGGCGATCAGGCCATATGACGTAGGGTGGCGTGATGTTGGTGCTGCGTTCAAGCGTAGCGTGCGTCAAGTGACTTGCTTGCTACAGTGAGCGCAGTATGGCTAACGTTGCACTTTTTTAATTAAACCTTGCCCTACTCTAGAATTCCTCCTGTGTAGTGGGTGAGTTTACAGACATAAATTCTACACACAATACACCCAGACCCGGAACAACTACCTGCAGATCATACAAATATTTTTTCCGTGCGGGAATCGAATCCACGACCCGGAGCGCAGCAGCCGACTGTATTAGCCACTGCACCAACCGTGCCGTTATGGAAATGGAACGCTACTGCGCATTCTTCTGGTTTGGGGTCCCTTATCGCCTTTCATGACATCCAGATAATTAGACATAGGTCGAGTGGTATCTATATTCTTAATCCGGACACCACACGGAATGTCACCTCAGGATTAAGAACGTTTTTATTTTTCTATTTAATGTATAGAAACTAACAGAAAGCTTTTAATTCGGCACAGGATATAGGATGACAGTACATAATAAAAAATAAAACACATTTAAAAATATGTACGCTGACGAACGGGTATGTAGTGAAAGGGTTACCAACTCAGTATATACAGGTTGTCCAGTAAATAGCACGACATACTGCAGGGGGTGAGAGCTTGGGTCAATACCTACCAAAAAAACACAATATATGTTCAGCAAAATCTTACAGATTTACAGTAGTACAAAATTTTGAAAAAAAAAGCATCTCGTAATGAAAAATTCCTTTTCTAGTATCTTTTTTACCTTAAATTATTTGTGAATAGTTACTTTACTCATTGATAAGTCTTTATTCTATTAAAAACTAAAACATTTTCAAGAAATACAATTTTTATTTAAATTTTCAGAGTACAATTTTCTTATCGCTTAAATTTAACCTACAGTGGTGAAAAAAAATCCGTAAGATTTTGCTGAACATTTTTTTTTTTTGGTATGTATTAACCCAAGTTCTCACCCCTGCAGTATGTCGTGCTATTTACCGGACACCCTGTATATTAAAGCACTCAGCGCTGGTTTTGAGTTGGCACCCATAATGCCGAAAACGAGTAGAAGTCTAGGTAGAAGTGTTACCATACGTAAAAACAGGTAGGTCACACAGTAAGTCTTGTCGTTCGACAAGAAATCAAACTTAAATCAGTTTGTTCACATACCAGCACATGTGTATACATCTATTTGTACGCAGTTTTTTTTTAAATCGTTGAATTAAATCGTTCTTGTTCTTGACGGCATCTCACACGAATTCTCAAATTCATGCGATGATTTCAAGCTAAATGATCTACCCTAGGGCTGGCTAAGTAACTGCCGTAATTAATAATCAGTCTAATCCAAAATCTTTGCATTTTGATTAAGTATTTGTCTGTTTCTTATGTTAAATGTGATTATAACACAAAAACTGTTGCAGTTCAAAATTATAAATTTTTAGATTTTGTCGTAGATTGATTATTTAATTTCGGCTGTAAGTGATGTGTCGTGCAACAAGCGCTTCTATATCAGAAGAAGCCAGTAGCCGGTTGCACTCACTGATCACTAAATGATTATTTTGGTTAAGCAATGCTTGGCACGGTCAGTATATGGATGGGTGACCACACAGTGGTATTTAAACTGAGCGTATTCGTGGGCACATGAAGTCGTCGGTTCCAGTTATTATTATCTGTAGTATCCGGGTTTTGGGGGGCTTGAACAACTCCACTAGGTTGGCCACTAACCAAAGGAAAATAGAAGAAGACTACAAGAAGGATGACCTGGTTCGATAATTGGTTTCAGCATCTGAACAAGTACATGAATAGTGACGAAAATTACTTTGAAAAACAACATTGATTGACAGAGGAATCTGAAAAAAATGAAAACACACTTCCTCAATGCATGTTACAGTTGACTTTTAAGTCCGCTTTTGGCATGCACAGTATTTAGTACGTATAGTACAGTACAGTACGTACAGTAGTAGTAGTAGTATAGAAACAGAGATATGCAGTGTAAAAATACTGTTAACATGAACGCCAGTATGAAAAATACATAACTTGATTTGTGCTGAGCAATTCTCCTGTGTTATCCGAATCAATGACAACTGTGTATTTTTTGTTCCGAATAAATTCATTTTTGATTTTTATTAAACTGGTTAGCAATATTGAATATTAACCGCCAGTGGGCATTTATTTACATGTACGAGCATGATTTTAGAACGTATTTAGAGGGTCCATCTGCCGTACAAAAGAAACCCGAGATGAACAAAAATGAAATATGCACCAAATTGTACTTCGAATCGACCCATTACAGTTTAATTAATTATCTAAAAACTAGGGAGAAGCCAGTTTAAAGCTCTTTGTGAAAGATAGGTTATGTCAAGGTTAGGGCACAGAATACATAAGATTGGCGTTAAGTAATAGTAAGAGATTAATAAGAAATAATTAAACAATAACAAAAACATTTAGCAAAGGCAGTCTGTAATTCGCAAACGTAAAACAATGAATTAAATTACGTGAACGAATGAAAAAATGAAATGTGTTACGGTAATGCCAAATTGTCATTGCAAGGCAAACGACATGCGGTTAATACAGCCTAAGTTTTTTTTTTATTATTTGAATTTATCAATATTGGCATGCTTAGATGATCAGATTTACAAAATCCAAGCCAAGTTAAGTCAAATATGAATGATTAAATATAAATCAACCATTCAAGACCCTTAAAAACCTTATTCTACGACAATCAAATTAAATTCTAAAATAATAGCTATTCTTTCACCCTAGTTAACCAAACTTGAGAATAATTTTATTTTTCATATATTATTCCAAACAGAATTTAGGACTATTGGTAGTTTCTGTTTAATTCAGGCATTTAATGGGCATACCCCTTTAAATTGCTAAAACAAAGAATTGTTCTGTAAACTCTCTATCAGCCACTGACAGCAGTCAACCAATGTTGCTATTGTTGCTGTTTTAAAGCGGTAACAACGCGGCAGATAAGGTGTTGGACTGATAAACGTGAGATAATGAGAGTAGTGATTGATAGTGAGTGGTAGTGACATCACACAGTCAGTCTTCTATAGATTGTACTTTGGAGAGCATGCGTGGGAGCTACACAAACTGATCACACCAAATTGTAACCTATCAATCATAATTTATAACCCGTTTATCTTTAAAATAAGTGTCAATAGGTATTTTATGAGTGCAGTCTTTCCGTCATGGACCTCATCCATCGTTTTCCATCAAGAAAGATCGAAGATAAGAGCAGGACATAAATTAACAAATAAAAAAGGAATCGTATTTTTAACGATGTACTACACTAGGATTTATCGTGTATCGTGGGTTTAGTTTACAGACATAAATCACACATATACAAACACCTAGAACCGAGATAACTATATGTAGATGATACTAATATTTGTAATGTGCGGGGATCGAACCCGCGATACGTTACGCAGAAAGCCAATTTCTCAGCCATTCCGCCAACCGTGCTGTCGTAATTTACCTTAATATGAGATGTTAAAAGTAAAGTTAGTCATTTGTAACTCAAATAGCTAGGAAAATGTAAACCAGCTGGTTTTGTTTCTGTATAGATTTGTGTTTTTCATACTACACAAAAATAAAGTAAGAGAACACTTTGTTCTATATTCGAATTTCTTAAAAATATACATTTCATTTTCTTTTCATTCGTCTTAAGAGCTTTACATCATTCAGCAGGTTTAACAGCAAGATGGACGTAGCGAAGTGATTTAATTATCTGTGCACACCGGATTAGCTTCGCTTCTTTTGTTCCGACACTTAGGGAGGATGACATGACAGCCTTGGAATAATTTAATGGAGATTTCGAATTCACTGAAATTGTTTGAAGCCTGATTGAGCGTACTCGTGCCTTTTCAGGAACGATGTTGAGTTGATGGCAGGATTGTGTTAGTTGTGATTGCATATTTAATATGAGTATAGTCTGAGGAATAAGTACAGAATAGGTTTTAGTTGAGTTTTTTATTAGGTTGCTTCCAATCTATGATACTGTATCTTCTATACAAATAAATAATATTGAAGTGTCTGTTTGTAATGTCAAAATCAGAACAGCTTTTTACTAAATGCACATAAAAGTGTATACAACAAAAAAACTATTACAATTTTCTTTGGCATTCGGTCTGTTTTTCTGTCTGTCTGTCTTTCTGTCTGTAGGTCGGTCTGTCTGTTTGTTCCCGCTATTCTCCGAAATGGCTGGACTCTCGCAGATAGCTGATATTATAAGGAATAACATAGGCTACTTTTATTTTAGCAAAATAATTAGGATGCGCGCAAGAAATTAAAACCCATGAACATCAATATATATACTCTATAGTATATGTCAAGCGTCTATATATTACGAGTATAAGCGTATAAGTACTCTAAATTATTTATAAATAATCAAATTTCTTTTAAATTAAATGGCAGGTGAAACCGCGGGTCCCAGCTAGTTGAAAATATAAGTATTAACAAGTATGTCATGTCCATTGTCATTTGTAGAATAGTGCCGAGGCCGTGTAGTGCCGATTACGAATAGCACCAACCCATCTCATCCCGTGGGTGTCGTAAATAGCTACTGTGGGATTAGCCGGGGGATGGGCTGCAGCATCCTTCGAGTACATTAACAACTCAACTGTGATCGCTAAGTCGCCTGCCAAGCGTGGCGATTATGGCAATATCTCCCAATGAGTACACAACACACCTAGATGGGTCGTTGTGGTGATCTTTGGAGGAGGCCTGTGTCCAGCAGTGGACTACATTCGAATGAAATGAGTATATATAGCTGCTAAGAATTATGTATGCCTTTAATTCATGATCATAACAGCCAAAGAATGTCCACTAGTGATCAAAAGCCTTCCCCATAGGTTTCGTCAACTGTGTCGTCACTTGGAGGAAAAATTAATGACTACTCTCCAATACTTTGATATAACTTTATCAGGCCCCGATTCTGGTACATTTTGTCCTATATAACCGAGTTATCAACTTGCATCCTATGAATGCGCACATTTGCTGCAGACATCTTGATATAACAATAAACTCGCTATTCTAATAAAACGTGTATATTATGGCTTTGATACACCCAATTGCCGTGTGGTGCCGGCTACGAATAGCACCAACCCATCTCATCCCGTGGGTGCCGTAAACGGCGACTAAGGGATTAGCCGGAGGATGGGCAGCAGCGTCCTTCGAATACATTAACAACTCAATTGCGATCACCAAACCGCCTGCCAAGCGTGGCGATTATGGCAGAACCCCTCAATGAGCACACAACACACCGATATCGGTCGTTGAGGTGATCGTTGAGGGAGGCCTGTGTTCAGCAGTGGACTTTATTCGGCCGAAATGATGATACACCCAATATTGATCAAATATGTAAAATTACAGCTGTACTACCCGTTCCTTGCCGGCGTCGCAAAGCGTCAGATACATAATAAGTCGTTGCAAGGCAAAAAAGATAAACAAGTGTGACGATAAATTTCACCATAATTTAAATAAAAAATATCCTTTCCCACGACATTATCTACCTCTCCCCTGCTCTCTTATGACGTTTGGTGCCGGCTAAGAACACCACCATCCCATCTCATCTCGTGGATGTCGCAAAAGGCGACTATGGGATTAGCCGGAGGACAGGCAGCAGCGTCCTTCGAGTACATTTATAACTCCACTGCGATCGCCAACCCGTCTGCCAAGCTATGGCAGACTATGGCAAATCCCCCCAATGGCCCTATAACACAAAACTATACCACACTTAACCACCAATTGTTATGTGGTGTACAATAAAGTGTATATAAATAATAAATAAATGAGTAAGAAAAATATACAACGGTTGACAACCATGGTTACTGTTTATGTATTTTGTGGTGTACAATAAAGTATATAATCAACAAACAGATAAACCACCTTCAACAAACAGACGATAAAATATTTGGTATGGAATTTACGTAACTTATAAAATGTCTATCATAGGTGCTTTTACAGACATACATTTAAGATACCGCCGCGTACCTGGCTTCTTAAAAATGAATGAAAACAAATGTTCTGATCTCTGAAATGGCTTTTCACCTAATCCCGAATTCATGACACCCAGCTATTCAGATGTCCATCCTCTTATCTCTCTGATATCTGCTTCTAATGTACTCAGCAAATGAGTTCCGGAATCAGGGCTCCGTATTACCAAGTTAGGGCACGACAACGCTAAGTGAATTGCGTTTGTCTGCAGACAACGGTGACCACTTAATGTTGAGTGCTGACCTTCCTGTTAAATGTGTGAGCTCGTACATACATAAGTATATTGTCTGTGTTCAGACCGAGAGGTGAAAAGCTAATTGTTTTAAAAGTTAGTAAAAAGTATTAATCCATCCGCTTCATACTTAAACCCGGGCAAAAAAGAATACAAAACCGTAACGACAGCTAACCATCATCTCTATTAAAATTAGGATAGTTTTTAATTTCAATAGCCTCACGAAACATTCTAGTTGCATATCGGTGCTCTAGTGTGATCTTACGAGGACCTGGAGCCCGCCTTTGGTGCCTAAGATGACCACTCCAGTGGTTTTAGCTGGTAGGAGTCAGCCGCTAGGAATCCCTGGTAGGCATACCCGTTCGCCTTTCCCCGGGGCGAAGGAAATTCATGTAGAATTGCAACTGGAGACCAATATAAAGGTACATATCTGTTTCCTTTCGCGAGGACTTGAGGTTGATCAAAACAAAGAAAATGGTAGGGTTTGTCTAAGGCATGTTCACACACTGCAGACTTTGTGGAGCATCTATGCTTGACGTCTGTGTATGTGCTATTTTATTCGTGGGGCTATACTAAGCTTTGTTTGGCCTATGTATGACAAACCACAATCACAGTCAATCTTGTAGACCCCTGCATCTGTAAAGGTATGGTTGTGACATGTGAATTCACAAAAGCAATGTTCCCCTACGACCAATAGTAAGTCTGATTGACACACCAACTTACTTACTTACTTGAGGTCCACTCCTTGCACTACACGTTGCTGATATGCACATCGATTTTTTATGACTGTATAGCTTTTTTACGCCTGTACTGTGTATTCAGTATTGACAATGTATGTATATTGGCAAACATTTAACGGCACGGTTCGCGTAGTAGCTTAGCTTTCTGCGATATGTCGCAATTTTGGTCCCCGCACAGAACTGTATTATCTACAGTTATTTCGGGTGTAAGTGTTTGTTTATGAGAGATTTATGTCTGTAAAATATACCCGTGACACAGAAGAAATCCTACTGACATAACATCGTTTTAAAAAAAACTTAACAATCGCGCATTACAGTTCTTGGCATCCAATTACTTTGTAAAATTAAAGTTAACATACAAATTAATTACCTAAAAACATATTGAAATTAGACTTTGGTTTTTAACATTGTAAAGGTTTGCCTCAGTAAAAGTAAAAGTAAATTACTAATCTCAATCACAGTTTTCTTAAGTTACTTAAGGAACATAATCTTACAAAAGCCTAATTAAAAGCTTTCCTAAATTCAATGTATTGAACATTTCTGTCAAGAAATACTATATTTTGAAGTAGCGTTTACCCAGTTTGAGTGGTCGATTTTGAGAATCGAGATGTACGAGTATAAGAAAGTACGTCAAACTATCAGTGCTGCTTATAACGGTTTTATTATTTATGACAGTCACAATACTGTATGGACCTCGGTAAAAATAGACCACCCCAGCTCTCAACCCACGGGTGTCATAAAAGGCTACTAAGGCCCGTATTGATTCCGAATGATCAACATAATGGGCGATATTGCAATAATCACCATGGTGGGGATGGGTGATCGCAGTACGTTGCTATTAGCACACGGGAAAACGCTGCTGCACATCCCCTTAATATTGACACTTAGGCCCTTTACAGATCGAGAATCAAAACTCAAGTAGAATTTGAGTCGAGATTGCATCAATTGAATTTAAATTTATCATTTCAGTCTAAAAACGTCTACTACTGTCCAGAAGCCTCCCCCAATGATTGGCATAACGACCGGTAAGGGTTTGTGTTGTGTGCTCATTGGGGGGTTTTGCCATAATCGCCACGCTTGGCAGACGGGTTGGCGATCGCAGTTGAGTTGTTAATGTACTCGAAGGATGATGCTGCCCATCCCCCGGCTAATCCTATAGTCGACTTTTACGACACCCACGGGAGGAGATGGGGTGGTGGTATTCTGACCCGGTACCACACGGCAATATATATAGAAATGAAATTAATTGGAATGATAGTGGTGCCATCTGTCTAAGATTGGTCGTACCAACTCAGAAACCTTTGTGGGCTCATGCACAACACTTTGCTGAAGATCATGACATGATCAAATGCATAGTTTACGATTCTATAAAGGACATACACACAAACATCCATTTTTATATATCTAGATGTATCTAAATATCTCTTTCGGTCCAATATCATTGAGTCATAAATTATGTAATATTAAGTTGCGCCTTAATACTTTTCATAATGCGCCTACCAGATTTTTATCTCAGTTATATCATCATCATCACATTATCAGTCAAACGACGTCCACTGCTGAACAAAGGCCCCCCCTTAGATTTTCACAACGAGCGGTTACATGCCGCTCTCATCGAACGACTCCCAGCGGACTTCACCAGGTCGTCTTTCCACCTTTTTGGAGTTTGAAAGTCGATTAACATGACCGGCCGAATGCCGTTCTCCAAGAAGGATAAGAAGCGAGTGAGAAATTTTCAAAACATGATTCTGGTGTTAAAGGAAATTCGACTCTGACGACATTACATTCGTGGCGAAGGAACTACGCAAGCTACCTCCCGTCCTCGACGTCATGAGACTGCTTAAGGACATCACGCCTCTGAAAGTAGGTCTGGCTGAAAGGAATTTCAAATTACAGACTTCACAGAACACCATAAGTGAACTAAGTGTTGAAATAGTGGACTCACGCAATACTATGACAATATGTAACTTACATAAGGCTGTCAACGTAAATAAGCGTCGCGGAGTATTCAACGCTTCGCAGCTGAGTTTTGAGTAAGCGATGCGCAATATTGTCCCTGCGGTCCCGCTTACCCTTTTTTTTCTTTTTACTGTCGTGGGGAAATCTTCATGGAAGAGAAGAGCGGAGAGGCATGGCCTCCTCACGGTGTCCTTCCTCTTACCTCTAGCTGAGGGTGAGGTGCACGCTTTGTCTACGTTAGACCGCGTCCCGGCAGGTATCGGGCCGTCACTGTCTGACGGGCCCCTTCTCTATGTGACCTTGCTGGCCGCACCTTTCATAAAGAGTGGCGAGCGTGCAACACACGCGCCGCCATCTCGGGCCTGTTACTGTTCGGGCGACGGACCGCCCCTAGTTCGTCGCCCGCAGGCCGTTCCTGATCGTGGCCGGAGATCGTTCAGCGCCCTCCTCCGGCGCCCGCTCCAGTGCGTTCTCTGCGGTGGTGAAGGTGGTCCCTCCCGTGCCTGCTCTGCCACTTCCTTTGCTTGCATCACGTCCTCGCAAAAGAGAGCGACGGCATCCCACGCTTTCTCGCCCCGGACGATGAACGGCCGGAAGTGAGAGGTCACCCCCTTCGACCACCGCGACGAGGTCATGGTGTTGCTTTACCTAAGCTGGGCACTGAAATGAACACGACGCTAATAAGAAAAATATAGATAATTTCTGAATTTCTTTTGCGATATATCGATTGTAATGGATACATCGATGATATATCGATCAACCTATGTTGGTGCGGTATAATCAACGCTAAGCCGAAAACATATCTTCTCTGAATATATGTAGGTAGGAATAAGATATTTTTTCTGCTTGGTAAGTAAGGTTTTTTGGCAAAGATAAATTCAAGGAAATGTTTTTTCCTGTTTGCGTACGTGATCCGAATATGGGCGTGGAAAATAATAAGGTAGACAAAATACATAATATCTGTTCTATCATTGCCTTATGATACATATACCTCCATCTTTTAGTGATAGTAGAGTTCTATGTGAAGGGCACAACTAGGGAAGGATACTACAAGGAGGGGGGTCCTTGTACCTAAGATGACCGCTCCAGTGATTTTAGCCAAGTTTTAGTAGTCGGGGTGGAGGAAGTTCATGATGAATTTCCACAAGGTGACCAATAATAAAAAAGGCAAGTACTAGGTGTGTTTCTAGATGTGTTCCGAGTGAAGGATAGGAACAGACAGTGAATTTCTCGATTTACGGGTCGCACTTCGACTTAGGTCGGAAACGCATCAGTAATGACTATATTATTGGTGTCCATGCGTACAGATGACGTTGCCATGCGTATGTCATGATGTTGTTACTTATTGTCAAGTAGGCAGTTGGCCATTTGCCTTTTCCTTAAAAATAATTGGATAACAAGAGTTTGTAATCGATTTTAATTACGCTCCTTTTGAGTCAGGGTCCAAAGAAGAGCAGGGTTCAAGCCACCCACAGGCTTCCAAATCGGCTTTACTTGTCTTTTAATGACAGCAACCGGGATCGACGAATTTACTTACCCTCCGGAGCACGAAGACGCTAAGTTCAAATTCCACTAGTCACCATTCCATAGGCTGACCGCACCAAGAATTGTTTAACTTCGCCGATCGTTTACCGATCAGTGAGCGCGATGAGTGCCTTTTTTATGCTAATGTCGCTAATCACAGTCTAAGCACGCAGATCGTTTCATCTAGAAGTTTAAGCTGCGCTTGAGATCTTAACGTTGGACCTTGAATATGTCTTTTATAAATACATTAACGGAGAGGTGCGTACCTCAGAAAGTACGCTGAGCTTTAGGTTCTGGTTGCCTACGAATACCATTGACAGTAATTCATCAAGTCAGCCAAAGGACGTCCATTGGTAAACAAAGGACTACCCCACAAATTTCTACAAAAATTGTGTCATTTTGGGGAGTATTCCCCGATAAAGACTGCAATATTATACTGTTCCCCAATACCTATCACGCTTGGCTAGAGGGTTGGTGAGTGCTTAATGGCTGCTGTTATACAGAAGGAACTCTGCTACCTATCCGTCTGCTTATGTGACATGATATTCTTAATCTGAACATCACATGGAACAGTCGTTACGGACAGTCCAAAGTCTTTAATTCTTACGAACGGTGTAACCTCAGGATATCGGCATCCCCCAGTATTTAGACAGTAGAAGTAATATGGCAGTCGCTCCGTCCATTTTAGAAAAATGTTTACTGACTGTAATCAATAACAATTACATTAAATACATTAGAAATATATTGTATCTCATTAGTCTACATACATCGGCTCGTAAACGTGCTCTGCTGAACATGGGCCTCTCAGTGAGGAGTACAATTAGTGGTCTTAGGGGATATTGATCGTACGTCCCTTATTGCAAGAAGCGGGCTAGGTAGGTACCGCTCCAGTGTCAGATATTCGCCACTAAGCAAAAGCGTTTTAACTTTAGACATTACTGTGCTCCGGTTAGAAGGCCACTGTAGCTAGTGAAATTATATAGGCCTAGAAAAGACGCCCGGTTGTCATCACTGTGGAGACTGCCCGGAGGATAAGACGCAGCATAGTGTGACCTAGTAGTGTGCCATACCACCATAGTGTGACATAGTGTGTGCATAGGAGTGCCCAGCGTGGGCAATGTAGCGCCGTGATCTCGTCGCGGTGGTCGAAGGGGGTGACCTCTCGCTTCCGGCCGTGGTTCAGTTCATCATCTGGGGCGAGAAAGCATGGGATTCCGTCGCTTCCTTTTGCCAGGACGAGATGTAAGCAAAGAAGGTGGCAGAGCGGGGACGGAAGGTGATCACTCTGATTCTCGTCGCAAAAAACGCACCAGTCGCGGGCGCCAGAGGAAGGCACTGAACGATCTCCAGCCGCCACGAGGCCTGCGGGTGCCGAACTAGGGGCGGTCCGTCGCACGCAGACAAAGCATGCACCTCACCCTGGGCTAGAAGTAAGAGGAAGGACACCGTAGGGTTAAGCCTGTTTGAGCCCAGCCCACTCTAGGATTTCTTCTGTGTCGTGGGTGCGTTTACAGACATGAATTCCACATACAATACACCCAGACCCGGAGCAACTACCTGCAGATCATACAATATCAGCACTATTTCAACGCTTAGTTCACTTATGGTGTTCTGTGAAGCCTGTAATTTGAAATTCCTTTCCGCCAGGCCTACTTTCAGAGGCGTGATGTCCTTAAGCAGTCTCATGACGTCGAGGATGGGAGGTAGCTTGCGTAGTTTCTTCGCCACGAATCTAAGCACGTCGTCAGAGTCAGTTTCCTTTAACACCCGAATCATGTTTTGAAGATTTCTCACTCCCTTTTCATTCCTCTTGCAGACTCATTCTACCGGTCATGTTGATCGACTCTTACAGTAGCACCTTTGCATTGCAAATCTCGTATTGGGTGTAGCTTGAGCTGCAAATCTACATCACGCTAACTTCAGTCATGACGTCTAATTGATGCTGCAGGTATGCCTAGAGCTCGTTGACAATACGTTTTTGTGAACCCACAGTAAAAGAGAGAGACGACTAATGCCGCTCTTACCACGAATTAAATATGAAATTCAAAGCATAGAGTTAAGTGCGTCCGTTTCCAAACACGCATCGCATCTGACTAATACATGATACACAAATTACAGAAATTAATATTAAAATCATTATTAAAAGTACTTAATTGCTCAACCGTAGCTTGGCTGTCATAGGATACCTACTTCGGGCCAACGCTATGCAATTATTAATTTTAATCTCCATCAATATGTGTCAATTTCCATTATACATGAAAATTAAGCTTCCGTTCGCCGAGTTCGACGTGTATTATATGTGTATAGTACTTGAATAATACCTTCACTCACAGACTTGACGAGTATATCGTGTTGTTCGACTGATTGAGCACAAGCTTTTGGGGTTAAGCTTAGTACATCCATAATACTAAACTCATTTATTAATCAAGATCAAGGTACATGATCAATGTTTTAGATTAATTAATTTAGGCTAAAAATGAAATTAGACAAATATCTCATCAAAATTTGCTCCATGTATGTACAGTTTAATAATTTTACAAGGTAACGTTGGTAAAACCTGCAATAAACATAGGAATGTTTTGCGACAGGAGAGAAAAGACATCTTAAATGCAAAAGTTTATCAGCTTTTTTAAGTTATATGCGTTAATAATAATACAGTAAGATCACTATTATCCAAATCTTGTAGTATCCTATTACAAAAATATTTAAACTACAATAAAACAAATTCAAAGTCAAATTTCAAGTACAAATAAAACCTTCAAAATTTTAAGTAAAAAATACTTTAAAATTCCGTTTAGAGTCATGAATCTTCGTATCGCTTTACGCCCCACTGATTTCAAGCAAGAAGGCAAAATACGGTTTACCTCTGAGCGCCTTGGGGATTCGAACAGTTTATATCTTTACAAATTGGTAGGTTAATACCGTTGTCAGTATGTGGTTTTAATTCGTAGAGGGATTTAGTTTCTTAATTAGAACAGGTTGCCCTAAATAGAGCTTTATGGGGCAATCTCTGTTCTTAAACGTGATTAATTGCATTTATTCGAGTTCTATTTAGAGCTTGCATTGGGATAAATTATGGGATTTGGTATACACTTTTATCTATGATTGGTTGTATGAACATTTACTATGAACATTATATTAGCACAGCACAAAACAAGATTAATACATCCACTGCTGATGTCCTCTGCTGAACAAAAGCCTCCCCTATAGTTTTACACAATGTGTCATCATTTTGGGTGGAATTTTAACCCCCGAAGCAAACAGAGGGGTGTTATAAGTTTTTAACATGTGTGGTCTGTGTATTTGTCTATCTATGTATCTTTCTGTGGTGTCTAAGCTCTCAAAGGAATGAACTGCTGTGGATTTGTTGTTTGTTTGAAAGGTGACTTGATTGAGAGTGTTCTTAGCCATTATTCAAGAAAATTTGTTCAGATGTTTGAAGATCATCAGCTCTTTTCTAGGTAATGAAAGGATTTACGCAACATCCACAAGTTTGATCGATTTGAAATTTAGTATCCTGTTACTCCACTGTGACATTGCAAGAAAGTTGTAACTTTCTTGTCCCTTTTGCACGCCTCATAAGCGAAGCGTTGAGGTGGGTATTACTGTCAGTTTACGCACACCGAGTGATTCTCCAACTTAAAATGTCACTTTTTTTATTCTTTATTGCTTTTATAAGTGAATATAAATAGACAAATGTTGAGAAAAACACTATTTTTAACACTCATGATATTTTTAAATCTCTTTTTATTATTTAAACTAATTAAAAAATTGTTTAAAAAGTTCTGTCTTGGACGTCCGTGTGTCTGTATGTGCGGATCCCGTATCTTGTGGTCACGATAACGACCGAAATACTGCACTTATCGAGTTGTTTTTTTTTTATAGGCTTCAGTATTTTGAGGAATAGAAGCCTATTACTTCTCACGGTATAATTCGATGTAGTTTAATTATTATTTAATAAATTAAAGATTATGAGGCGTGCACTTTTGTATTTTCCAACTGTTTTGAAATGTTTTATGTTTAAAAATGTTTGTTTGTTTTTTTAGTTTACTTTTTACGATGCATTTCAACAGTTACACAAATTCACGCACAGCCAGTTGTAATTCACATAAGTTTAAATATAGAACCAAAAAATCAGCTTGAAACAACGAAATAAAGGTTCAAGGTTGGATAGGTAATAGAAGTCATTAATCTTCCACCATCCATCCTGCACTGCCTGTAAAGTTACTTTTAAGAAAGATATATACGTTGTGTGATAAAAAAATATTTTACTGTGGTAGCCGGAAAAAAAATAGATATGAAGATAAAAGGCAACATTGTGAAATACCATTATGTCAACTAAAATTAAACAAATATCAAAAACATAAAATGATATTCAACATTACCACATTAAACGCTCATAAAACTTAAGTTAATGTCAACTTGAATATAAAGGCTATCAACTCGGATATAGAGGCTTCTATATCACATTCTTTAAGTACCTCCATTTATTATTAAAGATAAATGTTTAGGTATTAAAATAGGAGTACTTAAAAAACACTGAATTTTATTTTTAGTAACATAATCAGCCCTTTACTGTCCCACTGCTAGGCAAAAGCTTAGGTTAGGCCTTAGATCACCACGCTGGCCTTGTGTGGGTTGGCGGACTATACACACCATTGAGAACATTTTGAAGCTATCTCAGGTATACGGGTTTCGTCACGATGTTTTTCTTCACCGTTAACACAAGTGATGATAAAATTCTGATCCGCACATCAATCTGAAAAGTCAGAGATGCGGGTCACGATTTTGTTTGTAAGGCAAGCGTCCAACAACTAGGATATCGCTGCTTTTGAAATTTATTACATTTATCAATTATGGACTTATTTATGCCTATAAGTCAAGCTAATAAAAGCGAAATAAATGGACACAGAACAAGTAAAATACCTAATGAAATAATCCAAGTTAAGATTATTTCTTCAAACAAAAATAATATCAATATTATCAAGTTTTGTACACAGTAAAGGATACTTCGATATTAAGATAAAATATTTCATTTCTTAGAAGGAGCTTTACGAGTTTTAACGAGGGATCTCTCCCTTCATTTTATTTCGTTTGTTTGAAAAACAAAGGGGAACAATATACAGTACAAGATCATTAAAGTATGTTTTAACAAAATAATAATGGAGGAAAGTAGCTGCGAGCTACTCTATCTGCGTATAATAAATGTAATGAAGCCGTTTGTATGCTTGATGTTTGAATAAAAGAAAAATGATTTATATAGAGCTGAGAGTAAAAAACACCAAATAAAAGAACTACGAGAAAGTGAAGGACGAACACATGTTACGGTAAAATCCTGACTAATGTTAAATCTTAAGTTTTACTTGGAGGTCTTAGGATTTATCAACTTGAGTTGGTAAATGTCAGGTTTGATAAAAAGAGTGACGGCAAATTCAAATTACGAGGTGTCAAAAATACTGAAAAAGGCTAACAATACTGAGTGAGTGACTGACTGTGAGCGAATACAAAAATGTATGGCCGAAATTATTTCTTGTGTTCATATATTTGCGGTATTGAGGTTGCCCGTGGGCCACCCCAGGCGCACCATAACTTACTGTGACGGTGGGTACATATTTGAACGTCGAAAATGAATATATCTACGGGTAAAATGTTCAAAACATCGAAAACTTAAATATCGAACGACCATAAAACCGAAAATTAATATAATGTAAGTTTATACTGTCGAATGGTTAGATAACCTACGCCCAATACATCTAAAATCTAATTATCTATAAAAGTGACATTGAAAGACCTAAATATCGAAGTACAGAGTATCGAGTGTGTACAACATATAACACAAAAGAATCCTTCTTTTTATTGAATATCAAAAATCAACTATAAAAAATACCACTATAAATACTTTAAAGATTTGAAGCAGTTGCCATTAACAATCCCACAAAGAGTACTCTGTAATATTAATGGTACATACTTGGAGTAGTCCGACTCGGATAAGTTAGGTTAGTGAGTCCCGCCGTAGCCCACGCGTTTTTTTCATTTTAATCATTCGATATTTTAATCATTTGGCATTTCAATCTTAGACATTTTAAGCTTAGGTATAACAATTTTCGATATCTCCATACAATCGATTTTAAGTGTTCGATGTTTTGAACATTGTAGGTATTTTTATTTTCGACGTTCAAATATGAAGCCGTGATAGTGTTTGTTTTTTAAGATGAATAATAACTATTTATTTATTATTATAATATTATTTATAATATATATATAACATTAATCATTAATTGTCTCTGACCTTAGATTTACCGAGTAAATGCCAGTAAATAGTACGAAATTAACAATTACCACAGATCAGTTCGGACTTTTACCATTAGGACTTCATAAATTTAGGGTTTTACCGGACAATCTTAGGATTTACCGTAGTATGAGCTTTTACAGTAACATATCAATTATGATATCTGTCTTGGAATGTTAGATATTAAACAATTACTATTCTATACCTTTAATGAAAATTGAATGAAATGAGATTTTATTGTCTCTTAATCGATCGATTATTGTCCCACTACTATGCTGGGCACGGGCCTTTGCTCACGATGAGATAGGTTAGGCCTTAATTCACTACGCTTGCCTAGTGCGGAGTTTATTTTTAGCCCTCTCTGATGTGCTGTATTCTTAAAAAAAATATAATCTGTGATAATTAAAGAAATTAAAATATGAACGCGCGTGTCGTGAATGCGGTTCGAATACCCAATGACCCGCGGCAAGCGGCTGGCGGGAGCCCTGACGTTGGCTTGTGTGTATTAACATATAGGCATCACATTTGATAACAAGAGGATAGGCAGCAGCATCCTCATAACATAGTGCAATCACTAATCTGTCTGCCGAGCGTGGTGATTATGTCAATATCCCCTATATACGACACTGGTGGTACTAAGGCGGCATTCGTTCTCGAGATATAGTTCGGAAGTAATGTTACCACCGATCGTCGAATCATCAAGTTAATACTTGGTGATTTGTTGACTTGTGTTAACTGTTGATAACGAGTCGATTGTAGTTTAATCCAACTTGTTCATAAGTCATGAATCACCAGTATATAAATAAAAAATAACAACCGATAACATGCAGTGGTACTTTGCAGAAGATCTTCAGTATTCAATATATTTTAAGTACTGAAGCAACGTGAAGAACAGGAAGGAAACTCGGAGGATAAGCTTGTTATAAATAATTCGATATCTTGTTTGAAAGTCGTCGTAACTTGAAGAATAATTTGAGTATACGTTTATTTAATCGTTACTTAAAAGTGGTGTTTGGAATAGTTTTTATCAAGGTTAGTTGTTGCCGTGCCATTTTAAATAAGTCGAGTAGGGATACCTTTACTACTTTGATACTTCAATACCATATAAAATTACGCGCCGATATTATATTTATCAACTGCAAGAGTTTTATAAATAGAAATATCATAACAAAGGACATTTTAAAATGGAAAATTCAAACACCATTTTTTGGATAATACACAAAGCTACGAGATTAACTCTTCAGCACTCATCTTCAAATATTAGTTACCTTTTATTAGGCGTATATTATATAAACGCATATTGTCCCATGTACAAGTATGACCAGCAATGGGGCAAACTATACCTATTTGATATTTTTATTATTAATCAGTTAATTAGTAATCTTTCCCTAAAATCTAAAATTGAAACTTCAGTGTCAGGAGTCGTAGGGGACTCCTCTTAAAAGTTTTCAGCTCATCATCTATATAACAGGACAACGGATAAAAAGCTACCTCAAAGATATCAAGGAATGAAAGTGAACTTACCAAAACTTAAAAAGACATATAAATTTTATTCCAGTTTTTACAATATAGTACAACAATAGCAAAGACAAATGTAGTGAGCCGGAACTGGAACATTCCGCCAATGCATCGTAGCACACGTAGCGACCGTAGCAAAGCACGTGTAGTCACCTACGGTAACACATTGAATTACTTTTTCTGAATGGGTTCATTCGTATAAAGGGGATCGAAGTTTTATTTTATGAAGCTTTTACAACTTTCAACAGGTATTTTAGACCTTCAATAAAATCTGTTAGTATAATTTCAATTAAAATGTTAAGTGCCACAAAATAACTTTTTGTGATTGGCAATTTTTTTATTTTATATGTGATGGTACAGATGCATGTCGAAAATATTTAGTTTTATAGAATTAATTGCAATGCATAGCTTTACATACAGAAACAATCCGAGTCCAGAGAGTTTTTTTTTATTATGATTAGTTTTCTCGTTTCAAGCCAAGCCCAAGCCAAAATAGAAACTTCTTTTAATTAATGAATTTTGTAGTTACAACTAAACATTTATTCTTATCCATTGTGTAGCTTGGATTTCCAATCTAAATTTTAATAAAACCTCCATATTTCTCAATCGCTTTCAACTTTTCAGCAACAGCTTTCGAGTCAATAGCAGAAAAGTTTGTACGTCAATGACCACAATTTCCTCGCGACACATGAACGAAGTTGCACGTTCTCATTCCCGCTAAGTCCGCTTCAGAAAGCTATTATTGGCAACATCGTGCGTTCCAAATTGAAATACTTCAGTTTCTTCGAGTGTTCGGAGTTTTGCTAAGCGTTGGTAAGGGTTACGTTACTAGAAATTCCAGAAGCTAAAGAAGTCAAGAAAATGATGGGTTGGTAAATATTGTAGAGAATACCTGCGTCATTGATTTATTAATCGTATTTTTGAGGCTGCTGTGTTCGAGGCCTTTCCAGGCCGGGTAGTCGCATTGAGTTCTCAGCACGCAGTTTGAAATTGCAATAGACTCGCTCCCTGTCCAATGGGACTACCGTCGTCAGCGAAATGTGTTTATCATATCTGCCTTAACCCTGGGAAGCTTAGGCGTGATGTCGTATTATTTAATAGAACGTAGGAACAAATATAACAAACGCAGTGAATTTAAAATTGACATAATTACTATAAAGCACTGTAATTATGATGTAATTTACGCTACGAAGATGACTAAGCTCGCTATGCAGTCGTAGCAGATTACCGATCTGCTACGCATCAATCATCATTTTCATTTT
Organism: Diloba caeruleocephala; assembly: GCA_947459985.1. NCBI lineage: Eukaryota > Metazoa > Arthropoda > Insecta > Lepidoptera > Noctuidae > Diloba > Diloba caeruleocephala. The sequence continues at coordinate 6,097,639 of OX381617.1, read as the reverse complement.
TCATCATCATTTCAGCCGTATGAAGTCCACTGCTGGACACAGGCCTCCCCCAAAGATCACCACAACCACCGATATGGATGTGTTGTGGGCTCATTGGGGGGTTTTGCCATAATCGCCACGCTTGGCAGGCGGGTTGGCGATCGCAGTTGAGTTGTCAATGTACTCGAAGGACGCTGCTGCCCATCCTCCAGCTAATCCCTTAGTCGACTTTTACGACACCCTTGGGAAGAGATGGGGTGGTGGCATTCTGAGCCGGCACCACGCATCAATACATTAGTATATTATTCTAAAAAAACTACTTTAAGTAAGATCTCTGTTGTAGTCTGTCTGTGGTTTACAAACATCAATCACAAATACTTAAACACTAAGCCCGTATTACAGAATGAGAATCTTAACCCAAGTCTAGATTGCGTTAATCAAATATGAACCCTACGTAATAGGCCCACCATTTATATTCAATTGATTCCATCTTGACTGAAATGCTACTTTAATTTTTATTCTGAATCTGTAATACAGTATTCTTCGCTGTACCTACGATACAAGAAAATGCAAAGATGGGGCAACATAAAAAATACACGCATTAGACTCGAAAAGCTTTTGGTGGTTTCAGGTGTTGAACCCACGATTGAGCGTTTAAGGCTCATCTCGCAGCCACAACGCCAATTGATTTATCATTCAACATTATTTTGTAAGTGACGTCTGAAGCTGACTAAGACGTCCTTTGTCGGAATTTTTTCAAAGTCGAACTTTTTCTTTACATAATGTAAAGTTCTTTTTTCTTTCTGCAAATATAAAGGTAATTTTTAACACACTTTTATTAACTGACAGCACGCTTGGTGCAGTGACAAATTTCTTGGCTCGCTACGTGTCGTAGGTTCCATTCCTGCACAGAGAAAATATTTGTATGACCGACTGGTAGTTGTTCTGAGCTCTGAACACTTTTATTTTACACTGAGTCCCGCGGTTTCACCTGCAGTTTAATTTAAAAGAAATCGGATTATTTATTAAGAATTATTATTATATAATTAATATATATATTGGATTTCATGTGTTTTTTTTTCGCGGAGCTCTAATTCTTTTTTTCTCTTTCTCAACTATCTGTCAGTGAAAAACCCGTCAAAATCGGTCCAGCCATTTCGGAGATTAGCCGGAATAGACAGACATTAAAAATAAATATTGTTATTTTGTTAAAAGTGTCATATATACTTTTAAATCATCATCATCATCATATCAGCCACAGGACGTCCACTGCTGAACAAAGGCCTCCCCCTTATATTTCCACAACGAGCGGTTACATGCAGCCCTCATCCAACGACTCCCAGCGACCTTCACCAGGTCGTCTGTCCACCTCGTTGGAGGTTGTCCCACGCTGCGTTTTCCGGTGCGCGGTCTCCATTCTAGAACCTTTGTGCCCCAGCGGCCATCAGTTCTACGAGCAATGTGAGCCTGCCCATTGCCACTTCAGTTTACTAATCCTTTCAGCTATGTCGACAACTTTAGTTCTTCTACGGATCTCCTCATTTCTGATTCGATCTCGTAGAGAAATACCAAGCATAGCTCTCTCCATAGCTCGCTGAGTGACCTTGAGCTTTTTTATGAGGCCTATTGTGTGTGTGTGATACTTTTAAATTTATTTAGTAAAAAGCTGTTATTTGGACATTACAAACAGACACTTAAATTTTATTTATTGTATAGATTTAAAATTCTTTTTGTACTTTTTAGTTTATATTTGATAAGCACGTTTTATTAGGTTATTCAACGACTATCTGGGACCCACGGTATCGCCCTCATTTAATTTAAAAGAAATTGAGAGTACTTCGACATAGACACTTGACATATAATATATATCGGATTTCAAGAGTTTTATTTTTCGGCGCGGCACCCTGATTCTTTTACTAAAATAAAAGTAACCTAAGTTATTTCTTATAACATCAGCTATCTGTCAGTAGAAGTCCCGTCAAAATCAGTCCAGCCGTTTCGGAGATTACCAAGAACAAACAGACAGACAAAAAAATGATTTTTTGTTACATGTACCGTATATACTTTCATATGCATTTAGTAAAAAGCTGTTATTTTGACATTATAAACAGAAACTTCAATTTTATTTATTTATATACCTAGATAAAAATTATGCCTTAGTGGACTGTCCATGGCCACCCTTAATCAACGTTATTTCATGACAAGGAACATATTTTATAGCTTTCAATCATTCAGGAATCGCTATTTGTTTGACTCGTATTTGCAGCCTTGGCGAACGTGTAATAAATATGTCTAGATGATAATTTTACCTACACCTGAGCGTGTAATGAGGCAACCCTTAGTCTTATAATTAATTCTAGACATGTCCTGAAAGTACCTGCCGCGAAGGGCATAGAACGCGTAGGTAATTTGGATATTATTCATACCTTTTGTAATTTTATGTTTGTAGTACGTACTTGCGCGTATATAGGTATCATCATTTCAGCCGAAAAACTTCCACTGCTGGACAAAAGCCGCCCCTAAATAAATGGGCACTCAGCACAACAAACGATATGTGTTTGTGCTGTGTGCCCATTGGGGTCCACGCTTGGCAGACGGGTCGGCGATCGCAGTTGAGTTATAAATGTACTTGAAGGACGCTGCTGCCCACCCTTCGGCTAATCCCATAATTACTGGCACCCACGGGATGAGATAGGGTGGCCGTTCTTAGCCGGCACCACACGGTGTATGTAGGTATCAACATGAAGCAAACATTAATTGTAAAAGCTGTAAAAGTGTGCCATCAACTCATTTAAGCGATACCCCTTACCCGTATAGTCGTCTCAGAGGTGTGGGTACAGTTTACAAACATAAATATTATATGCATGAACACCCAGATGTATATGTGAGATTTATGTCTGTAATCCAAAACCTTTCTGAATCTTATCATACGAATATTTATAAGTTGGAAATTCAGTTCTAGATATTTCCTAGCTTCTAGCGATCCGAAAACATCCGGTGCTCATGCCACCAACTCTCGCAACGTGATTAATCACTGTTAGGAACCTAATGATGATAGGTGTACCCCGTGCTAATAAGAGTACGTTCACTGTTGAACTACAATAGTACTGCAAATAGCGACCTTCGGTTGAGGACGATAAAGATTAAATAGAAAACATAGAGCAAGGTGGTATCATCGATCAATTAGATCAGGCTATCGCAGTCCACGGCTGGGCATAACCCCCTTCTACGTTCTTCTCATTATGATGGTTAATTATACTACGCAAAAACGTCAAAATAAGCATCTCACCTAAGCATTAGATGTTCATTCATCAACCATCTAACTTCAGGAAACTAGCGGAAAAATACAAAGTAATAAGTAAAACCGATTGAAAAGGAAGTATAAAAATTATTTTCAAAACCTTTCAAAGTAGAACGAGAGGATTTCTCCGGCTCTTACTTATGAGATATAATAACTCTTACCTTTTAATAGTGTCTGCTTCATTTAAGTGTTCGGTTGGCAGAAGCACTGGGAATTTCTTCGACATCCCTCCATTTGGAGATGCTCCAAAAGCTTTTATAGTTGGGATCGAACTTGCCTTGCCATTATTATTGTGTTTTAAGACAGATATTGCCTAGTTGCTGAGGTTAAAGATTGCCATTCAACTATTTTCACGTATACGTAGTTAAAATTTGCAATGCATGTTTGTGGCTGGTACTTTTAGTTGACAACACTTTAGCTAATACGATGGAGGATTGGTGCAGGGAATAATCAGCCCCTTACTGTCCCACTGCTGAGCACGGCACATTTTTTACGATGAGAAAGTTTACGCCTTAGTCCACCACGCTGGTTGGCGGACTACACACACCATTGAAATCATTTTGGAGCCCTCTCCCGTCACGTTTTTTTCTTCACCGTTAACGCAAGTGATAATCAAATTCTGATCCGCACGTGAATCTGAAAAGTTTGATGTGCGGGCCGGGATTGAACTCAGAACCTCCTGTAAGGTTGGCAAGTGACACAACGAAAACTAATATAACATAAGTTTATACTGTCGAATGGTTATATAACCTACATGCAATATATCTAAAATCTAATTATCTACAAAAGTGACACCGAAAGACCTAATTGTCGAAGTGTAAAATATCACCACGAAGGGCAATGATATCGCCATTTAATCTTCTAGAACGGATCCGACTTGGATAATTTAGGTTAGAAAGCCTTGGTCTTCGTGGTTATTTTTTAAAGCCTAAAGCGACTATCGTTTGCAGACGTATTGAACATCTAATTATCTACAAAAGTGACATCTAAAGACCTAAATATCGAGGTAGAATTCGGTTCTGGTCGTTATGGTCGCAGTTCTGACCTAACCTAAACCTAGTAATTTCTGTTCAATTGATAGGTATTTTTAACGTAAATATATAATTTAAGTGTATTAAACGTTTACATTTTGGACTAGTATAGACTATCGACATTTTTAATCATTCGATATTTTAATCACTAGGAATTTCAAACCTAGACATTTTAGGCTTAGGTTTAACTTACCTCAAACTTTTATAAATTTTCGATATTTTTCCGTACAATCGATATTTAAATTTTCGATGTTTTGAACATGGACATTTTACCCGTAGATATTTTAATTTTCGACGTTTAAATATGATGGACCCTATCACTGCTACGTGCCGGGAATACTAATCTCAGTTATTATTTTTCTGGGCGTATTGTATTGTGTTCAGTTGTATTTGCCAATTAGTTTATTAAACAATATTCTTTCATTTGTGATTTGACAGATTTTATTTTATCTTTTTTGGTAAGTGAAACTGAAATGGTACATACCTACCTACCTACCTAGGTACCTACCTACCTAGGTAGGTACCATTTCAGTGCCAGTTATTAGTTTGCCAAGCAATAGTGGCACTTAAGCTAGTGAGTATGTCTACCTGGGACAAACCGTCTAGTTCGAGACTTCGCAATGTCTTTTCATCAGTAATACCGCAATGACAAATATACAATATTCTTTAACCAGAGCGTGTTACCAGCGAAAACGTATGACACAAAGATGCGATCACTCACAATGGGCCAAGGGAGGCTCAAGGTCACTTAACGAGCTTCCATAGCTACGCTTGGTATTTCTGTACGAGATCGAATCAGAAATGAGAAGGTCCGTAGAAGAACTAAGACAGACGATCCGGTGAGGGTCGCTGGGAATTACTAGATGCGGACGGCATGTAACCGGTCGTTGTGGAAATCTAAGGGGGAGGCCTTTGTTCAGCAGTTGACGTCCTGTGGCTGATATGTTAAGTAATGAAATTACTGGGCACATGAGACTAAATAACGAATATCTCTAAGTGACGAGCACAGTGTGGTGCCACGTAGGATTATTCCTGGGTACCTTTTTTGCATCTGGTGTGGACAGCCATGTTGCTTACCACCAGGTTAATGACTTACCCATCTCGTCACAATGTTGTATAAAAAAAACAGGATTCGTGTGCTGGTTTGCCCTTCTTTAATATAAAACACAGATTGTATTACTTTAAGAAACTGATCATCATATTTCGTTTAAGTTTCATTACATGAAGAGAAAATTCACAACACTAAATTCAATTATCATTAAACTTTTTAACAAAAATAAATACCGACTTCAAACACCCTACATTATGTAAAAATATTAAAGCCACTAAAAAGAAAAAAATCACTTTATTTATAAAGTCAGGCGGGGCCAGGTATGAAATATAACTTCTCGTTGGTCTGCATGAACATGTCGGGGCATACCTGGCCCCGCCCGACTTCATAAATAAAGGTTTTTTTTCTTTTTAGCGGTTGTAATATTTTTATGCCGTGCGGTGCCGGCTCAGAATTCCACCACCCCATTTCATCCCGTGGGTGTCGTAAAATTCGACTAAGGGATTAACCGGAGGATGGGCAGCAGCGTCCTTCGAGTACATTAACAAATTAACTGCGATCGCCAACCCGTCTGCCAAGCATGGCGATTATGGCAAGACTCCCCAATGAGCACACCCATATGGGTCGTTGTAGTGATCTTTGGGGAGGCCTGTGTCTAGCAGTGGACTTCATTCGGCCGAAATGATAAATATTTTTACATAATGTAGGTTTTTGAAGTCGGTATTTATTTTTGTTAAATAGATTTATTTAATTTAGTTTTAGTGTAAATAAATGTAAGAATTTTTTACAATTTGGTATCAGTATTAACACAAAAAATTACTCAAATCGGTTCTCTAATCTCGGAGGAATCGAAACTATTAAGACATCGTCTAGATAAGCGCAGTCAATTAAACCTGTTTATTGAAGCTAGTTAAAAACTACTCAATCAAATGTAATTAAAATTATTTGGGGCAAACTCGAAAGCATTCCGCACCTATTCAAAAAATAATTGCTGAAATCGGTCTATAAATCTCGGAGCAATCGGTGTACATACATAAAAAAAAATACGCATCGAATTGAGAACCTCCTCCTTTTTGAAGTCGGTTAAAAATACTCACCCAAATACAATTTCTCTGTAATTAATGACTTGATATTACAACATCCAATTATATTCTCAAAAGACAATTCAAAGAAACATGAACAAATAAACTTAGCACGCTGTTCAAGACCGATACTAATGGCGCTGTCAGAATGCAGCATAACAAAAAGTTGATCACTTATGTCATACACAATGTATGACGCAAACTTTTATAAATGTTCCGTGTCATTCACACGAGTGCTGCGAACAACGCGTGATTATCGCAAATGAGGCCTTTTGTCATGTACGTTAATTTATGTTTTTATTTTGACGTTTTAAATGTATTCTGTTTGAGACTGAGTAATATATTTTATGAAAAGGGCGTTTTATCCGTGTGTTGTTAGTTGTTATTGTAAAGTTGAGTGGAAAAGGAGTCTATAAGTATAGAAAACCGCTGTTATCATTATTGTTCATTTGAACAGGCTTGGTGAAGAAGACAAACTTCAGAGATTTGCTACCTGTATGTTTTTTTTGTCACTATGCAGGAGAGCAAACGATCATGTAGGCCGCGTAAACGATAGGGAGTCTGCGTGCTCACACCGAGCGACCCCCGGGAAGACGGTGGCGCGCACGTGGTCACGTGCCGCCGTGTGCGCAGCACAGCGCAAAGCGAGGCTTGGGGGGATCCTTTACAATCCTCCCCGAGAAGTGCCTGGTGGGAGACCTTTTTACAGTCGCCTTCCCTCCGCTAGAGGGGGTGACCGCTTTACAGTCATCCCTTCCGAGATGTGCCTAAAGGCGTGGCACCAATGGGCGGTTCTAGTGTGATCTTACGAGGACCTGGAGCCCCCCTTCGGTAACGAAGATGACCGCTCCAGTGGTTTTAGCCGGTAGGAGTCCGGCATACCTCTTCGCCCTTCCCCAGTGTGAAGGAAGTTACATGTAGAATTTCCACTGGACATCAGTAAAAGAAAAAGGCCGCGTAAACGATATATGGGTATGTTGTGTGCTCATTGGGGGGTTTTGGCATAATCGCCACGCTTAGCAGGAGACTGACTCAACTGCGAGAGTTCTTAATGTACTCAAGGATACTGCTGCCCATCCTCCGGATAATCCCATAGTCACCTTTTACGACACCCAAGGCATGAGATGGGTTGGTGCTACTCGTAGCCGGCACCACACAGTGCAATCCTCGGTAGGAAATGGCGCGATTCTATACTATTAATCCGGACTCCACACGAAAAATCATAATTAGGCTACCATATCATATCAAGCTATACGTTTCCAGTATAAGCTGATCTCGCATTGTCTAGGCTTTCGGTACGATCAGACCAGCCAAAAGTGGATATTCCGGGTTAGTCGGAAAGGGTGTACTAAGCCGTGGCCAATTTAAAGTGTCACTGATGACTGTTTCACATTAAATGCCTCAAATTATAAGAGGTATTTTTTTGTAACAGTGTAGTCAGTGATAGCGGTCATGGCTTTTATTATTATTTTAATCCCTTTGTCGGAAAGTACTAGGTCTGTGAACCCAAATATGACGTTAAATGTAAGACACAGCTGATGATAGGGTTGTCGCAGCGTATTTTTCATGAAAAGTTTGAACAGCTATAACTTTTTCAATTATTGGGGACAGTCGTATAACAAAAGTTGCTCATTTCTAACCATAGTATTACACCCTTTCGGCTTTGTACACCCTTTCTGTCTAACCCGGTATATAGCTTGATATGTACCCATGCGTACATAAACTTAGAAACTTACACAACGCTACGACAGTGTACTCTACGCTCTACATCTTTGTGAATAATAATTAAATTGTAATGTAAGACACCGTTTCAACTATACATTGCTCCACACTAGGTTTTCTTCTATATTTGAGTACAAGTAGTTCAGAAAGCTAATCGCTTGGTGACTGCCAACCATGCCATCAAGAATACAAATGCTAGTCATTCGCTTGGTGGTAAGCGTCATTGTTATGGATAGACAATTGTGTTGCTACCCAGGACTATATATGAGTTTCACACACTGTACTTGTCACCGCGATACGTGAAGTTGTTTAGTCTCTTATGCCCAGTAATTTCACTAGCTGCAGGGCCCTTCTACCCGGAGCACAGTAATGTCTAAAGTCAAAACTCTACTGCTTTTTTTATTTTTTATTTATCCGTTGGAAATACACCATCTACTTCCTACGCCCCGGGAAAGGGCGGAGGGGTTTAGCCAGTCTCCTACCGGAACTCCAGGAACTCAAAATATCTCCATCTAGAGTCACCCATTGGTGCCACGTCTTTAGGCACATCTCGGAGGCGATGACTGTAAAGCGGTCGCCCCCTCTAGCGGACGGAAGGCAACTGTAAATAGACCTCTCCAGGCATTTCTCGGGGGGATTGTAAAGGATTCCCCCGAAACCTCGCTATGCGCTGTGCTGCGCACACGGCGGCGCGTGACCACATGCGCACCGCCGTCATCCCGGGGGACTGGGGTGGTACCTACCTTGCCAGCCTCATGCAATAAGAGACCTACCACCAGTAAAAGTGAAAATACTCACACTCAGTTGCAAACACCCTTACGGGCTACAGGTACTTAATTGCCTACATATTATAATTTTACTTTAAGACCTTACAAGATAATGTATGTATATGACTATAACTTTAATTAAAGCAAAAAATAATTAAATAAATGAATCATCATCATTTCAGCCGAAAGATGTCCACTGCCGGACATAGGCCTCTCCAAAGCTCACCACAACGACCGCTCTGGGTATGTGTTATGTGCTCATTGGGGTTTTCCATAATCGCGAGGCTTGGCAGGTGGATCGGTTGTAAATGTACTAAGGACGTTGCTGCCCATCTGCCGAATAATCCCATACTCGCCTTTTACTACACCCACGAGACCAGATGAGGTGGTGCTATTCATAGGCGTGTGCACTGTCATATTTCAAACCATTATAAAAATATTTCTCTCTTGTTTTAGGCTATGGCATCATTCCCCTCAAGATACCGTCATCGCCAGCCACTCATTGCACACTGCACACTACAGTTGGCTGCGTTGGTAATGATGAGTGCACGGCCAAGAGCCACAGCGTCATCCGACTACTCGGTCCAGTGAGAGACGTGATTGTACGCCCAGCTCGTCATCATTACCGGGCTGGTGAGACAAGTAAGTTAAATTTAAGCAATACGTAGTACGTATTTACTTAGTAAGTTTTAAAGCAGAAGGCAAGAGGACTCCATCAGTGCAGTGTTTTTAAGCTAGGGGAAAATCCTATAGCTAGTGCTTTCACGGTCATAAGAAGTCCTTAAGGCACTAAAAACACACCGCCATAGGATTCTGGTGTTTTGTATGAATGGTTGTTTTGTAGCGAAGTTTTCTATCACCGTATATAAAAAAGTGGTATTTACATAAGAACTGTATAATAACAAACTGGTAACAAATAAAAATAAATTGTCTTCTGTAATCTCAATCGAATTAGTATCAATTAGGATACCATAACATATAGATTATATCTCAAGTGGAGTTATATGTATTATGTACTGAGTCAAGTTAATGGCACATGGAACCGAGCCGTTCGAATTTTTTTACGTGCCCTTCGTATCACGGATATGCTTAGTTCAAATACCATATGCGATCAGCCATCCATAGAATGACCGCGTCAAGCGTTGCTTAACCTCGCCAATCGTTTACCGATCAGTGAGTGCAACTGGCCATAAGTGTTGAAAGTTGGGTATGGTAATGAGACTACTGGGGCTGTCATACGTCCCTGTATACCAGGACACGTGCCGGTTTGAAGCATTGTGTCCCCATGTCCCGGTCAGTAAAGCAATTGTCCTGGTTTGTTAATTCTAGTTAGAGCAGGCACGAAGGCAGGTAGGAACAAGAGTTTGATTTACAAATTATAAAATGACCTGCATAGAATATTATTAGTATGTTAAAGGTGAAAAGGATTAAAGTAAAAGAGCCAGACCTTCAGAAATCTATAAAGAGACAAAGAATAGTGGCACCGAATCCTAATTCCTAGTTTTCTTAGGCTGAGAAGTAAGCCTAACAAAATTAGGAAGGAAAGTTTCGATACGTAGAATTGTAAATTTCTCGCATTTTTTTATGTACCAAAAATATATAAGTTTCTAACATAAGTTCTAAATGTAAGTGTGATTTAACTGGTTTTTTTTTATATAAGTTTATATATCTACCCTATTTTTACTCCAAATTTCCAGCAATGCTATTCTGTAAGGGCTCACTAACAAACTCCCTTCTGAATCCGCAGTGAAATATGGTAAGAACCCGGACAAGTGTGAGGTGAACTCGCGTGGAGAGAGTTCCGTGCGATGAATATATTATTTACAATGTTTTTTTAATCTGACCCTTGTGGTAACTAAAATAATTTATCCCAAGAACAACCTTAAAATTGTAGTTAATAAACATGTTCTCTCATACATTCCAACTGTAAATGTAAGTTTGTATGCACACGTATTGGAAGATTTGCCATGTTGTTTTAAGACCACAGACTTTTTATAAGTTTTCTGTAATCTATAGGCAAAGAAATATAGTTTCGGACATAACTAGGGAATGGTCAATTGTCATCTATTGTCTAAATAGCTTTAAAACAGTTTATTTTAAAATTATAAAACGAATATTTGAGACCCTCACAATAAGCCCTTTCATTTGATACGTTACACGGTGTAGATTGCAAAGCCTTTTTAAAATGATCTATAACTCCCCCAAAATTACTCCTATATTAAAATTTCACTTATTTTTATTACATGTCCGTTTGGGTAACAGAAATTCATATGTGTACCAAATTTCAACTTAATCGATCCAATAGATACGGATCAAATTGGCTGTGTCAGACGGACAGACAGGCAGACACGCGAGTGATCCTATAAGAGTTCCGTTTATTCATTCGGACGTATGGAACCCTAATAATATAAAATTAGAGAGTTCACTGCTGATTTAGAAGCGAATATGACAGTGAGTTCTTAGATAATAGCACACAACAGTGCTGCCCTTTAAGTACTCACTTCTAAATCCGCAGTGAAATCTCAAATTTCGTATTGTTTTTACTACTTTTCTCTGCGGATTCAGAAGTGTGTTTGCTAGTGAGTTCTTAAAGTATAGCACTGCTGATCGGCGTTCCAACATTGATGGTAGCCCTATACTATAGCCGCTAAAAGTTATCAGGGATAATTAGACCCTCATAAAGAATTAACGAAGTACATTTAAAAATAAACATACACGCCCAACCCAAAAATACAGCGTAAAAAGAAACATTACGGCTGTCTTTCATTACACCTCCAATTCGCCCAAAAAAAAACTTTTATTAGGCACATATTCACAATTAAGTCAACATTAAATTCGTTTACACTCGTAATTTCTTTCCCCGAATCCCTATTCCAAATTTTACTTTCCTAATATACGTTCATAATACTTCAGCAATTTTTCCTACATAAACCAGACAGTGTAAATGAGTTTTATTTTCAAGTTTACAGTCCATAAAATGGCGGGAGAAACTCGGACACTCGCACGGAATTTAATGGAATTAATACTTAGCTTGTAATAAACTAATAAATGCTTTAGAATAAAACGATGGATAACTTTTACAGACTATTATTTTCGTGTAATAATTATGTTCCTTTAGTTAATTTTACTTTTAAGTAAGTATATTTCAATAAACAGAAAAAATTGTTTAAATTAGTAAAAAAATATTTAAATTCTGAATAAATAACTCTTTCTAAAGCTGTAGATGTACATTGAATTTTTCGCGAAATACTTGAAACGTAATGAAGGTGACTCGAATGCTGTGTTAGACATCCTCATAGGTGATAAAATCTGGATATATTGTTACGAACCCGAAACCAAAAGACCAGTCAGATGAACAATCTAATATTTATGGTGGAATTTGTGAGTCATCCTCCTCACAGTCCTGACCTGGCAACTTGCGAGTTTTATTACCCATAATAAAAAAATAACTCAGAGGAATTCGCTTTATGAACTCAGAAGATGTCGTGGCTACGTTTGATAAAAAAGTGGAAGAGATCCCTAAAGAAGAGTGCTCACTCACTGCTTCAGTCAATGCAGCCAATTCCATTGCAGCGACGGTGCTTACAAAAGGAAGGGAAACTACTTCGAAAACCAATAAAAATATAAACAGGTTCCTACATCATTCCGTTATTGTTTATCTAAAAACTTTTGGTATGACCTTTGTATTATAGACATATTATTTAAACGATGCAAGTAAATCTTTCGTTTGGAGACTCACTACAACAGACTACACACGAGTATCATACACTAACATAAACATCAGCCCGTAAATGTCAACTGATGAACATGGCTCATTAATCAATACAATGAGCGGTCATAGGGGATCCTGCCATAATCACCAGTTTGCAGGCAGTTTGATGATCGCACTATCTTGTTATTAGTACACGGGAGGATGTTGTTGCCCATCCTTTTGATATCAACCCTAAGGTGTGGTCTGTTCTTTTCCGGAACCACACGGAACGAATATTAACAAAATATATATACATTATTCGTTAAAGAAGCAGCCAGCGCGAAAAAGCACCGCACCATCTCATCCCATAGGTGTAGTAAAAGGCTACTTTGGGATTATCCGGAGGATAGCCAGCAGCGTCAGTATACAGTACATTTATTGCATATATCCACAATGAAGACTTAAGTGGTAAACATAAATTATGAGATCTATCGAGGACCCTGTCGGACAGGACAGGACAAAGTAGGAAGCGAGAAAGAGGACATAAATCTATCTATATTACTATAAACTATAACAATAAAATTTGTATATATAAATTACAGAGATTTGTCGTTTAGGTATTCATTGATACTATAATAACATTTGTCGAGTAATAGCTTTTTTAGTTTATGTATTACTTTTATTTTCGTTTTTGATGATTTCCTAATATATATTTTAAGCGACATAACAAAGGGGCTAGTAGAGTGCATATTTAAACGAGAAATTGGCAGATTTAGTCGTGACTTGTGTCGTAATGTGTATCTTGATCGTGTGTATTTTTGTTTTGTGTAGAAGTATTTGTATTTGTGTGCAAATTTACATATTAGAGTACACTAATTACAACTTAACTGCGATCCCCCGCCACTCGCCAAGCGTGGCGATGATGGCAAACACCCCCAATGAACACAACACAAACCCAAACCGATCTGTGCGGCGATCTTTGAGGGAAGCCTTTTGACGTACGGATGGTTGAAATGATGATAATGATAAAAAATATAGCCAATCGTATGAAATACCGTCGCCACAAATCGATGCACTATTGACACAAACTAAAAGCACCTGACGTTTACACGCGAACCGATTCTCGCATTCAAATACGTTGAGTGTAGATTCGACTATTTATGTGTGTGCATTTTCAATTGACACGTTTAATTCAGTGCATTTCAGGTCACTGTCATCGCCATCTGCTGGATTAAAGCAAAATCATACCTAACATTGGGGAGGGATATTTTATACGGATGATTTACTATGACTGAAGTCTCATTATCACCATCATCATATCAGCCATATAACGTGGGCTGCTGAACAATTGGCTCCTCATCGATTCCCACAATTGTGTTGTTGGTTTTGGGGAAATTTACCAGTCTTAACCACGCTTGGTTGGCGGGTTGATCCCTCTGGTTTAGAGTCCCTTAGTCGCCTTTAATGACATCTATAGGAGGAGACGGAAGTGCTATATTCTCAATGTGGATACCAAATGAGGTCTATAATAATCATAAATGTTGTTAACGAAAACATTATACATACATTTCAAGTAAAAATTTTAATACCGGGATAAGTCTCTCAGATTTTTTAAACTTAGTTTAAACGACACTAAAGTACTATATAGTATACTATACTATAACACAGATAGTCAGCGTATCGTCCTAATTAGAAAGAAAAATCTCATTATATCGGAAATAGACTTAACCACACCATACCGTCATATTATAGACGAACATTTTGAGGAAGGTTTTAGTAATATTCTTGTACAACCTCTCAAACATAGTCCGCAACTTACTCTGACTTTATTCTCGGAACTAGGTACCATTAAACATAATTAATTAATTCAGACAACTCAATGTTTTTGCCGATGCTTCACGCTGGTCATTCTGGTTACAGTTTTCAAACAAAATCTCACACCACAACCTAAATTCATTATATTTGTTGCATTCTGGAATGAAACCCGAATTCGTACCTTTTCCTTTTTTGGACCCAGAGGAAATTCTACATGAACTTCCTCCGCCGCGAGGAAGAACGAAGGGGCATGACGTACTCTTACCGGCTAAAACCACTGGGCTGGTCATCTTCGGCACCTAAGCCCTCCTAGGACCAGGTCCTCGTATGATCACACTAGAACCGCCCACTAGTGCCACGCCTATAGGCACATCTTGGAGAGGGTGACTGTAAAGTGGTCACCCGCCACGGGACGATTGTAAAGGATCCCTCGAAGCGTCCCGGTACACTTTTGCTATGCTACGCACACGGCGGCGCGTAACCATATGCACGCCATCGTCTACTAGCAGGTCGCTAGGTGTGGGCACGCAGATTCCCCAATCTACGCACCCGCGAACTCAGGGGCAGGGGCCTTATAGTGACGGCAGGGGTTTTAGGCATATATGAATTAGGCACCAGGGTGGTTGTTACCCCAGCGTCGTCTCCTCCTTCTCCGAGCAGGATCGGCTCTCTCCCGATGCTGCTCTGCGGTCTCCTTCTGGATCATGATGCTCTCACCGAAGGAGACCACTGCATTCCAGTTATCATGCTCTACCAACATAGCCGACACTACAGCTGGCAGAGAAAGATCTTGCCCGATCTGACTGACCAGGATCAGTGCAGGTAGTAAAGGAGGGAACAGAGTTTATCCTAAAAGATTTAGAGAAGAGCAATATCTGTTATTGCAAAGGTCCGGCTAAGTTGGTGGCTACCATCACAGTTCCAGATATTCTGCCGCGACCCAGTTCTGTTTCAACTTAAAACATTACTGTGTTCTGGTTTGTAGGGCATTGTAGCTAGTGGAAATATTGGGCATATGAGACCAAATAACTAATATGTCGAGATGAAGAGCATCGTATGAAACCATGCAGTCCCGAGTAACATCGTAATTATTATGGGCAAGCGTAACGCGTACCAGTCGAATGAATCATCCCGTCACTAAGTTTACTTGCAAAGTTTCGTTTTAAAAAACATAATTCTGCAACGACATGCATGTTAATCTCTATCAAACATTTTAGTCGAATGTTTATCCGTGCATACGAGGAAATGTTGAGTTTCATGTGCCAAACTTAGTCACGCTGTGAACTTTCGCTTTATTGTGGGTACAACAGGAACTAGCTAGCTCTACAAAATCACATCTGTAGGGCTTAGTGCTGGAAAAGAAAATAATTTGAAAATCAAATAATATTGTGAGTTTCAACTAGAAATGTTTTTCGTGGTATATTTGAGATTAAAGTGTATAAATGCACGTTTAGCACTGACTAAGCACTTAGGGTGAGATTCAGAAACGAGTCTAAGCGTGAACTTAAGCTTCCATATGTCAAAACGCACTACTTACGCTCATCATTTTGGCAGATGGAAGCGTGAACTTAGCTTAGACTCGTTTCTGAATCTCAGCCTTAGATCTCGCGCTTTGTGTCATGAGCTAGATCCCCGCACGGAACAAATTGATATTACCTACCTACAAATAGTTGTTGCCATTATGGATGTTTGTGCATGTGTGAATGTCTGTAAACTGTACCCATGATAAAGGAACCCTAGTGTGGAACAACGACTGCTTTTTCTCTCTTATTGACACAAGTCATATCATTTGCAATAAGAATAGCTAATGCCCGTGGTGAAAAGGTTAGCTCATCACAAAGATTGGTAATGCGCTGACAACCAAGATATACTGAGGTATATACGTGGATGTTAGTTCCATGAACCTCCAATCATACTGCTGAAAACTGGTTTCTTGGAGGTTTAACAAACCCCAAAATGATTACAGTTCTTAATGTGGATGCACAATTGAACTGCGCTCTTCGTTCATGCGCTCAGGGGGGCTAAAAAGGCCGCTTTAGGTGAATCATAATATGAATTACATTAGAAATCACAAAATGGTCACGTTAATGGTCAGTTATGATTAAGTAAAACCTAATACGGTCTTTTTAGGCCTTCTGGACCATTTGGTGATATTTAATCTGATTCATATTATGATTCTGCTAAAGCGGTCTTTTTAGGCCCCCAGGTGTCGTCTTTAGTGCAATACGTACCTATATCTTATCTAAAACTCGAACTTCGCGAACACTTGTTTTAGTGTTAAGTAATTTTTCGAGAAGATATTTACATGATTAGAGTTACTTCATTTAAGTACACTGCCACTCGAGGCACATTGCTCGTGAACAGATGGCGCATAAGACAAATTACTCGAGTAGTGACGGCGTATTGGGCGACGCAGCGTGATCAAACTCCCCACCAGGTGGACCAACGCGACGACCTGGTGAAGGTTGTGCATATCCGCTGGATGCGAGAACCGCAGGACCCGCTGTGTAGCGATCATTGGGAAGGCCTTTGTCCAGCTGTGGACGTCTTTCAGCTGAGATAATGATGATGAATTCAACTAACTTTCGTACTTTATTAAATTCTGAACACGTGTAAACAGGCTTTTAGATCCTGATCAAATTTGACCATTCATCGGCAATATTCTGACTGCCAAATGTCGCGTTATTCCCTCGTCGCACTTCGCAATTTCACTAACAGAATTCCCAATACAGCTCTCGACTTGTTTCAACCACTACAGTGACGTCAGCAGGTCCCGCCAGCAGTGGTTTCTGAGGAAAAAACAACAGTATAATCGACCATGCAAAACATTTATACTGAATTTCGTGTCAACATTGGCGAACTTGGTCAAACAACTTTCGTTCTCACAAGTTTCAAGCGTTTTACTCGAAATAATTAATTGGAAACTGCTCCATACGACGTTTTACTAGTTTGAAATTTTAAAGCAAAGGACTCGGTTAATTTAATAGTAGAGCAGCATTTTGTAGCAATTTAGACATTTTGCGACTAATCGATAGTATCCCACGAACGATACGGGGTCCACGCCAATTGATATGCCAAGCGTGAAGGCAGAACTTGGCCTGTAATGGATGAAAAAGTTATTTAAACCTAGGTAAGTGTTATCTGCTGAAAGAGGTATTTTTACATTGTCTTCAATTCACTATGTCTTAAGTTTGGTTCTTTGGCTAAGCGCTTAGTTTTCGCTCGGATCAAGTATGTATTGTATAATCTACCGAAAGTTGTTTGGGCTCTGAGTCTTAGTGTATGTGAGGTTTATGTCTGTAAACTGTCCCTACGATATTGAAGGTTTACTGGGCCTCTTTATATACTACTGTAATGCCGTAAGGATGATCCTAATCATGATGGTTCTCGTCGTCTTGTCATTAATAATAACTGTTTGTTTTAGCTTTATTAAATAAAATGAAAAACAGACAAGATACAGTCAGCACCAGCCATTATATTTTGTACACCTAAAATTTACGATAAGTCATTGATAAAGTTAATTGCGTGGGCGTATATCTGTGTAATGTAATAAAGCGTCAAACGTTTATAAGTATCGCGAATGTCATTGAGTGCTTTTCATGCATTTCGTCGTTCATTATCACTGATATAGATGAGTTTTACATTTCTTGAGCAATGGTAAAAGCCATAAATCTAATAACACAAGTGATCAGAAAATATTTCGTGAAGGCACTCCGTTTTGTTTTATTAAAAATACGATTGTGGTTGATATTGTTAAAACTTTTTCCGAGTGATGTCTGGATTAAGAATGGTGTCTGGAAAAAGAAAAACATCGTCTCCCGCGGATGTGGATGGATCAACTTTATAGTCTAGTCTACAGTCTGCGAGTAAAATAGCTTTAACAGATAGTCAGACAGCCAGACGGACGGACCTGGCGAAACTATAAGGGACATGTTTGATTACGGAACCCTAAAACGCCACATCTTTACTTGCCAGGTTTTGAACCCGCAAGCTATTGCTTAAGAATAGAGTTAGCAAACCTCCGATACTGCATGATATACGAATGTAGTATACTCGTACATATTTCAGATATTATAAACTAATATATAAAATATTAAATTACATGATAACATACAGAATTTATGGTCAATCAACGGCACGGTTGGCATGGTGGCTAAGCAATAGGCTTTCAGAGCTACGTGTAACGGGATAGATCCCTGCACCAAAAAAATATTTGTATGATCTGCAAATGATTGTTTCAGGTCTGGGTGTTTGTGCATGTGAGAGCAATGTCCGTAAACTATATCCATGACTCAGGAGAAATCCCACTGTGGGACAAGGTCCTTATGAAAAAAATAGGTAAAACTAGAAACTCCATTCAGATCAAGGAGCCCCTTGAACTAAAAATTAATTGAAATCTTTCAAGAAGAATTCAATTTTTGAAGATTTCAATTATTAAATTTAACCCTGACAATAAGCCAAATAAACACTCAAATAAAAGTTCGGAAGCCCCTGTTCTGATTTCGGTACTAACCCTTCGAAATTCCTGAAGGCAACAAAAATAAAGGACAATAAGTCCAATAAACACTCAAATAAAAGGTCGGAAGACCCCGTTCTGATTTCTAAGTACTAACTTTTAGAGATTCCTGAGTTCCTCAAGGCAACATCAATTACTTGTTCTAAATTTCCAGTAAGAAAGAAATGCCTAAACGATACATTTAAACTACCAAACCGACTAATTCAATTATTTCTTTCTTCGCTGTATACTACATTGTTATTTCAAGTTAGCTAAGAATATTTAAACTCGTTTTCTCCACAAGTATTTGTCAAGAGAAAACGGCTCTTACACACTATTATTATGTCGTGGAATGCCTTGTGCGAGGGAGTAATCATGAGTAATTGCTGTTCAATGAATAGGAAACGTAATTATAGATCTTAGAAAAAGATAAAGTTTTCTTTCTTTACTTCTTTTCTCTGACAATCTTTTACTAGGTGAATGTTATAACCAGGCCAAACGGTTAAGGTCAAGTATCTGTGTATCTGTATTTCACGGGAAAGCTCTCAGCATTCAAGAACTCGCTGACCTCATACAATGTTGCAAAATGGGCTAGTTGCTGTTACATATGTAGTGCGATAGTTAACGCTATTAATGAGAAGTAGAAATTCTAATATATATTATGGCATTAGTCACATCGGCCATACAACATCCACTACTGAACAAAGGCCTCCCCCATAGATTTCCACAACTCTGTCATCACATTGGGGGGAATTTGCCAGTACTCACTACGGTTCGCAGGCGGGTTGGTGAGCGCAGAATGGCTACTGTTCCACAGAAAGGACGTTGCTGCCCATCCCTCTGGTTTAGGGTCCCTTAGTCAGCTTTTACGACCTCCACGGGAAGAGATGGAGTGGTGCTGTATTCTTAATCCGGGCACCACACGGAGAATGGCAATATGGAATTGCATTAGCAATGGCAATGGAATGGCATTAGCATTATTTAAATTATTGCTTGGTCATCACATCAGCCAAATATCGCTCACTGCTAAACAAATGCCTTCTCCATAGATTTCCACAACTGTGTCGTCATTATAGGGCGAACCCACCACGCTAGGCAGGTGGGTTGGTAAGGGAAGAATGGCTCCTGTTCCACAGAAGGGACGCTGCTACCCATCCTTCTGGTTTAGTCTCCTTGTCGCCTTTTAAAACATCCATGGGAGGAGATGGAGTGGTGCTATATTCTTAATTCGAACACCACAAGTCATAAAATATCGATCATAAACGTTTTCCTCACACACACATACATATATATATACACGTAGTTATACCGTAGCTTTAATTTAACATCATTGACTTGAACAAACAAATCGCGTGACGAAGCTCCATCTACCGCAACATTTGCTGTCTTAGAACAAATTTTATCTCCTTACTTAAAGCGTTATCTTGGTCATTACCGGCCTAAATGCTTAGAATTAATGGAGTGAAGACAGATTGCTAAGTAAGATATGCGACTAGGAAATACCAAGGACGCTGAAGATAGTGTTAAAGGATTATACGGTGACTCTAATTGATGGCACGGTTGATGCACTGGCTAAGTGTTTCGCTTTCTGCGCTACAGGTCGCGGGGTTAATTCCCGCACGGACCAAATATATATGTAGCCTACAAGTAGTTCTTTTGGGTCTGGGTGTCTGCACGTGGATTATGTATGAAAACTGTACCCACAGGAAAAATCTTTGTGTGGAGCATTTTAAAATAAAAGCAAAGAAGGATAGAATAGTATTAAGGGCCCCTATCAATATTATTAATGCAAATTGTGTTTGTTGGTTTGTCCCTCAATTCTCAATTCTTTATTACATTCCATAATGTAATATTAAAACAGATGGTAGGCTTAAGACTATGGGATCAATTATGGACCCTGTCAGGCACAGCACAGTTTCGTTGGAGAGAGGAAGAGCGCATAATTATGTTTGATTGTAATTCAACATTTAGTTTTTTGTTATAGATATTTTGTTTATTTAAAAATCTTAAACTATATTAATAAGTTTTGAGATAATGCATATTGTATCCCTTTTATTTAATATCTTGTCCATAATTCTTTAAATTATTGCATGGTTATATTTATTAATTGTGATTTATTATTTACTGTTGTTAATCAAGTATTTTTTATTGTTATTATGTTTGTATTGATGGTATGCTGTATTCATCATTCGTTGTTATTGGATATTTTATAAATGTAATTGATGGATTGCATTATTTACTGTATATTTAAATTTTATTTTGATATTTATTTATTATTAGCTAATTGTTAAGTATAGGATATTTTTTATTTATTTTTAATAAAATTGTAATAAAATTACTGGACTATTTATTATGATTTAATTATGAATTTAATTATTATTTTCATGTCTCTCTTTTCACGGGTTTATATCCCCTGTAAGGGGGAACCCGGTCTTTTGACAGGCTTACGCGGGGACATAGGTCCAACACGCAGAGGCCCTTTAGAGAATTTTAATCTAAAATGTAATGGGACACTAACCGGGGACTCCCCATGGCTGCACTATAAAATGAAGTCATGGATTGTCCCCGGTGGTGTAAGGCTATTGTATGAGATGGAAACTATAACGATAAGGTCTATTGCAATGGGTGTTACATGGAATAAAAAGACTAATAAATACGGGAACAACGGCGTCTGCCTTTCAACTTTGATCGTGAAATTCTGTGGCAGACGGTGACTCGCCACTCACAAGATGGGCCCCCTAAATGGCCACCACTACAGGTGACAAGGAGCAACACCGGTGTGAGCGGCTAGGGGTGTAGAGAGGTGCGGCACCGGTTTCACCATCGCGCGTCTCGAAGACTCGGAGCGGGTTTCCCCGTTATTACGCCATTAGACACTTCCACCCCCGAGCATATAGCTCTGGCGGCCCCCCTCTGATCGGCCAACTAAGGCAAGCCAGAGTTGAAAATCCTGCGGGCACTCATGGGGTTCCACTCCAACCAACCAATAAAGGCAAGTGGAGACGAGGCCCTGACCGACTCTCTGGAGCATTCGGGTACGCAGTGTCGCCACTCACATTCAGCTCGCCACAAACTGCCCTGCGTTCTGTAAGCTACTTAATATACATTTTTTTTTTTTTTCTTAAGATATACTTTTTTTTAAATCATAAGGTATGAAGAAATCAAGCAGCTACTTTAATCTGCCCTCCTACTACTACTACAGGATTACCTTATCCCATGGTGAGATAGCGTTTGCCCAGAGGGGTTAATTATTATCTTAATTGTTATTATTTACAGCAGCAACGGAGCTACGGATTGACGTGATTTTTTGCATAGAAATCATGTATAGGCTGGAAAGTGACATATGATAAAACACTTTTAAACGGATTCTATCGCGTATATTTTAGATTTTTGATTTTCCTGACGTTTCGAATACTTTGCACCATTCGTGGTCGCAGGATGACTAAGGTGACAGGCGTCGTTACAGATTTTAAAAAGTTATTTTATTTTATCTACCGTACAATTTTAATCAAAAAATTAGTGTCGATGCACGCAGTAATCACTCACAGTGTCTTGATGTTTCTTAGTGCGGTATCTTGTTTGGGACTTTATTATTTCAATAACTGGATTCCAAAGGTACCCCCTACCTGCCAACCATCTTCTCTATTAAAATTAGGATGTTTTTTAATTTCAATAGCCTCACGAAACATTCTGGGTACATATCGTACATATCGTAGTATGTTGTTCAGAAGGCACTCCGCCTTCTAGAAATACTTCGTGATATTAGAGTTATGGCTTTTATTATTGTCCAAGAAAAGTGAAACTCATCTATATCCGTGATAATGACCGACGAAATGAAACGAAAGCACTCAACGACACTCGCGATACTTGTAAACGTTTGACGCCTTATTACATTACACAGATGTACCAGCAAGCAATTTACTTTATTAATGGCTTATCGCAAAACTTTAGGTGTACAAAAACATAGTGTCTGGCACTGACTGTATTATATTCGCTTTTAATTTTATTTTACAAAGCTAAAATAAATAGTTGTTAACAAGAGGACTAGGACCATCGTGATTAGGACCATCTTTACGGCATGGTAGAAGTCTATAAGGGGGCCTAGTAATACTCCAGCTTACAGACAGGGGGACAGTTTACAGATATAAAATCTCACATGCATTAAGATAACAGATAACTTTCTGTAGATCATACAAATACATATTTGGTCCGTGAAAAAGCTTAGCACTTACTCAAAGAACCCACCGCGCCATCAAACTTAAGAAATGAGTGAATTGAAGATATTGTAAAGATATTTCTCCTATCAGCAGATCACACTTACCTAGGTTTAAATAATTTCTTCATCCATTGTAGGCCAAGTTCTGACTTCATACTTGGCGCATATCAATTGCAGTGGATTCTGTATCATTCGACTATCAATCAGTCGCCATGTTTACAGTTGCCCATTCATGTCGTTGTCATCGTATTTTTTATAACGCTAGTCTAGATATTATAGGTTCATCATCGTCATATTAGCCAAAAATTCACTGCTGAACAAATGCCTCCCCGTAGATTTCCACAACGAGTGGTTACATGCCGCCCTCATCCAACGACTCCCAGTTTCCTTCACCAGGTCATCTGCCACCTTCGTTGGAGGTCGTCCTAGGTTAATCGGATGCCGAGCGGCGGATCTTGGTCGATCAGATCGGGCAAGATCTCTATCTGCCAGCAGTAGTGTCGGCTATGCTGGCAGAATGTGAGAATAGGAGTGCTGTGGTCTCCTTCTGTGAGAGCGTCATGCTCCAGCAGGAGGTCGCAGGGCGGGATTGGGCGAGGATCCCGCTCGGAGAAGGAGAACACGGAGCCGGGGTCACAACCGCCGTGGCGCACGTGTCCGTGCCGAAGATGATTACTCCGGTGGTTTTACACAGAAGGAGTCTAGCACGCCCCTCCGCCCTTTCTCAGGGTTGAGCAAGTACATGACATATTTCATAATTCATTTAGGATCAATAAAAATAAAAATAAACGTTAAAGGTCTTTTTTTAACTTTGGCCTACACTAGGATTTCTCCTGTGTCGTGGGTGCGTTTACAGATACAAATTGCACTTACAATATACACTTTACAATTAGTTATTCATTAGTACATTTATAAAACATGACATTATGCTTATGAAACGAACAAACTCAAGCATGTACAGAAGCCATGCTGCGCTCATCAACCCGCCAAGCGTGGTGAGTACTGGCTAATTCCCCCCAAAATATCGACACAATTGTGAAAATCTATGGGGGAGGCCTTAGTTCAGCAGTGGAAGTCACTTGGCTGTTATGATGATAATGTGTATAAGTTCTGTAATCTTAAATATTTACTTGAAAGAAAACTTGGAAATCTGGGGAATGCGTCTTGCTCTTAGACTGATGATATGCCTTCATTTACACCACATTTCACGCAAATAAATTTTATTATCATTATATCGTAAAAGAACAGTCGAGATCGATTTTTTATAGCGTAAACCTCGATTGTGTAGTACAGCCTTAGTCATTAATTTTTGTTCAACTTTGTGTTACTTTTACGACCGTGTTTTATGTTACTGTGACCCTAAAACTCGCCTTAGATGTTTATGAAGCGAACCCCAAATTAATGTTAGACGATATTGCTTCTGTAATCAACGGTTTTTCTATTGTAACATTAATTAAAAGTTTTGCCGCGAAATACTTAACGAATTTCTTTGGAATTTATTGCCCAGCACTGGAGGTTTATTTATACACGAAATACGGACAAAGGGACATTGCTGGTTCAGTCGAACTTGTGATACGCCTTTAAGGTGTAGTTTCCATAGCACATTTTTTAAAATAATTCAGTATTTTTGCAGCACATCCTCAAATAAGATCTCAATCAGAAAGAACATTAATGTTTTAAGTAAAACATAATAACTTTATAATAATAATCATTCATTATCATTTCAGCCGATCAAAGTCCACTGCTGGACACAGGCCTCCCAAGTTGTATACTCATTGAGGAGTTTTGGCATATTTGCCATGCTTAGCAGGCAAGTTGGCCATCGCAATTTAGTTGTTCATGTACTCGAAGGACGCTGTCACCCATGCTCCTAGTCACCTTTTACGACACCCATACGATGAGATGTGTTGGTGTTATTCTTAGCCCCCACGACATGGTATAATAATGTTTAGGTAGAAAATAAACAAATAAGCTTAGCATTTATAAAAAAATATCTAAAAGTAAAGGAGATATAACGCCACCCTGTGGTACACTAATATTAGTATCAAACCTGACGGAAAAGGTATCCTCTATGCGTATACGTTATGGATGACCATATAGAGAACTGCAAAACCAATCAATTACCGTCGGACACGTGTACTTGATTTTTAGTATTTAAAAAAATACGTTCCTTCACCATAAGATTTGTTCCTTGCCATCTACACTATCAATGACCACAATGGTGTTTCCATGCGAGTTAAATCGATTACTGCATTATTTTTCTTCCTTCCTTACAACAAATTTCTCTACCTGTAATAATAGTACTAGATTTTTCCATATTGACCCTAAGGGGGCCTTGTATATATATATATATAGTTGTATAAATATTTAGAATCTGCAGCGTCTAAGTATAGCCTGTCTGGCTTATTGATAGCGTAAAGATTGATGATTGATTTTAAAGAGTTTTACTGGTGGTAGTTCGCTAATTGCAGCTCTTCGGAGCCTGGCTTAAGAGGAGTAAGTGTGTCACCTACCCCCTGACGCAGATGTTCACCAGACACGGTTGTTTTGGTGCCTACCTTAATAGGATACGACATGGCACCATGGTGGCACCACTTTGAAAGTGATCAGGATACCGCACAGCACACGCTTAAAGAGTGCACTGCATGGGCTGCCAGCGGCGGATCCCGGTCGATCGGATCGGGCAAGATTGCTCTGTGCAGGAATCAGTGTCGGTTATGCTGGTGAAGCCTTAAAAGTGGAGTGCCCTGCTGTAAAAGTGTCATGCTCCAGAAGTAAACGGTAGATCGGGGTCGGGAGAGGGCCAATTCCGCAGGGAAAAGAATGAGATGGTGCCGGGGTCAACAACGGGAACAACTGCCCCAGTACCCAGGTCCAACACACCTGAGCCACTGGCCATAAGAGGCTAAATACCAAATGTCTCGAGGTGACTAGCGTAGTGTGATCCACAAAGGACTGAATGTAACATAATCCCAGGTAGCGTTACAAAATTGTTATAGGTAGGCGTGGACGCTTACCATAAGGGGACTGACGTGCTCGTCTCGTGACTAGGTCGAATAAAAACATGATGTAGTTCCTTACTTAGCAGTCAATAGTATTCCGAATCCAGCTTGACCTAGCAACCTTCTTCACGTCATCCATCTGGCTGGTGGGGCGTCTCGCGCTACGTTTGCCCTTACAGGACTCGTCTGCTCCATCGGCCATCAGCCCTTGACAGACGTGAACAGCCCTCGCCCCCTTCAGCTTGCTAAATCAGTGTGCTATGTTGATCACTTTGGTTCTCTTCTGAACCTTATAAAACCAAAGATTTAAATCGTCTTTGTATAAAACCCAAATTTTGTTTTATTCCATTAATAATTCCAATCACAAATTGATTTACGTTTATAATTTCAGCTTAGATTTAAGGTTTGGTAAAAGTTATTAATTAATTAAATACCTCACGAGGTTAATTAACTAGGTATTTTAACGTAAAATTACTTGTTAATACTTTGCGCTGTCGGTATTTTGCCTGCCTTTGGCAGTATAAATTTTGGAGTGGAACTATGGAACTCATCCAAGTAAAATAAGGCTTTGTACACACGGCTACACGTAAAGCTATAAATTTCCAGTATAAGCTGATCTCGTATTGTATAGGGTTTCCTTACGATGAGGGATCAGCTTAAACTGGATTTGTATAGCTTGATGTGTAGCCGTATGTACGCATGTTGTATTTATTTAGCGTGGTTTCTTTTATATTGTTCTTGAGACATGATTATCTATGGTACGAAATCAGTAGGGTTCTTACAAATATTGTATGGAATAATTTAACGTCAGATTTGGACAGACGGCTCCGGGCTATAATAATAATGTTACAGAGGAAATTTATTTTTAGTTAGAACGCCTTTAGCTAGATAAAACTGGTATATACTGAATGTCTTTGTCATAACCGTGTGGTGCCGGCTACGAATAGCACCAACCCTCATCCCAAATCTCATCCCGTGAGTGTCCTAAAGAACGACTATGGAATTAGCCGGAGGATGGGTATCAGCGTACTTCGAATACATTAATGAATTTATTAATTTATTTAATGTTGAAAGACCAACAGCATTTAACAATTACATTATTTATTTTACACTAGTTACATTCAGCCAATTCAAAGGTCTTCATGTGTTAGCCAAAAGAGGCCTCCAGCCAGGCTTAAATTAAATATTAAAAACTAAGCAACTTTCGCTAAGGGCGCCCCCTGCGGGACACGGACCTCGGCTTAGGGCGTTGCTGGGGATATCAAGCTATTGTTTTGGGGACAGCTGGATCGGTATTATTTAAATTGTATTAGGGGACATTTAAAGCTACAGGCTCGGCACGGGCCGGCGCGAGCAAGAGACGGGAGGGAGAAGTGCTAACTTGAACGGGAAGGTGACGCGGCGATAGGCCTCCGCGACGTCGGTGAGGCGGGCATCCTCGGCGGCGAGGGCGGTACAACGGTCGGGTGTTTAGTGAACGAGACAACGCGAGTCTCTTCATGTGATCTAACGTGATTTTATCGTCTGGATCGACCAGAACGTGCCTCGGGCGGCGTACTCTACTGATACGGGAGGGTTCGTAGTCGGCGGCTGATACCACAAGGGGATTTGGGTGGGACAGGGCAGAATCGAGATAGCGTTTAGACGCTTGTTTCTTAAATTGCCTGATGGTCGGCAAGTTGGTCGTTTCGCATGTACAGAGGCGCTCCGGTGGCCTTGCGCATGAAACGGGTTTGGAGGGTTTCTAATCTACGGAGTGGGTATGATTCAGCGTGTGCGAACACTGGGCTGGCATAGGTCATGATGGGTCGAATGCATGTGGTGTAAATTCTCACCTTATTTCTAAGGGATAATTTACTACGAGCGTTCAGAATATAGTGAAGGCGACCGAGCACAAAGGCAGCGCGGGCACGCACCATCTTTGTGTGGGGAATGAAGGTCAGTTTTTTGTCTAGGGTGACTCCAAGATACTTGGCGTGCGGTTCCCAAGGAACCGATTGGCCCAGCATCGAGATCTTCCTGAAGCGTGGGTGGTCGTCGCCTAATTTGCAAAATAGGACGGCTTTACTTTTGATAGGGTTAACTTCGATCCGCCATTTCCTAAACCATTTACCGTAGACGTTGGCTGTGGTTTGGAGGATCTTAGTTATATTATCGGGACTGCTACCAGAGTAGAATATGGCCGTGTCATCCGCGAACAGTGCTAATTGGGTCGTATTAGCAGGTCTTTTGGGGAGGTCACTGGTGTACAGTGTGAACAATAATGGGGCTAGCACGGATCCTTGTGGGACTCCGGCTCTAATGGGGTGGGGGGAAGAGAGAGCGCCCGTGATTCGATATCGGAAACTGCGATTTGACAAGAAGTCTCGTATGATGAGAACGAGACGGTCAGGCACTCCGAGTTGATACAACTTATATAATAAGCCATTGTGCCAGACTTTGTCAAATGCTTTCGCAACATCGAAAAAGAGGACTCCCGTCATCAGGCCGCGTGAGAATCCGAACGTGATGTGTTCAACTAGTCGGTGGACTTGTTGTACACACGAGTGTTTGGTTCTAAAACCAAACTGTTCGTCGGGAATGAGTTTCTTGGAATCGGCAAAATCCTTTAATCGGGAATAAATAATCCGCTCATAAATCTTAGCAAGAGAATTGAGAAGGCTTATGGGGCGATAGCTGGAAGGCTCGCACTTGGGCTTACCGGGTTTGGGAATACCGATAACGGTGGCCTGTTTCCACGTATGCGGAAAGAGGTTATTGTTTAATGCCGCATTGAAGATGACGGTCATTAAGGCGATAAGACGTTCGGGGAAGAGTTTAATCACCTTGTTGGTGATACCGTCAGAGCCGGGGGCTTTGCGAGGGTGAATCTTTTTCACGAGATTTCTGACCTCGTCTGCCGTGACCGGAGGGAGGGGGTCGTCAGGGTCCTCGGCAGGCGGAATAGCTGCTCTACGTTCGATTTCAGCGTCAACCTTTTTGAGGTGAGCTTGGTCTACAGGTAGAGTGCTTGGGGAACATTGCGCTTCTAGACTGTCAGCTAGGCATTCGGATTTTTCGTCGTCATCAAAGGCCGGCCTTTGGTTGGGACGGTTGAGGGGGGGGACAGCATTGGATGTTTCGGATTTGAGTTTCCGTTGCAGATGCCAGAACGCAAGGTGGGTTGGCTCTAAGTCGCCCAACATCTTATCCCAGTTAGCCTCTCGGCACTCCTTAATACGTTCCTTGACAGCACGCTGCAGGTGGCGCATAAAGAGACGATTGGGTTCGCTGGGAAAAGATGAGTACGCTCTAAGGGCTGCGTTCTTCTCCGTCATCAGTGCACGTACATCGTCAGGGAGTTTCATGCGATGGTCTTCCATCGCAGGAACTTGCCGTGAACACTCGTCCACGACGGACTGTACATGCCCGGTGAGGGAGTCGATCGCGCCTAGCGTGCCTGCGACTGACGTTATGCATTCGGGAATTCTATCTAACTGAGCGGACGAGGGGTCGTTGAGGCGTTGCCTAACTTTCCTCCAGTCCGTCGTCACAATGGTCTGAGGGGGTAGCCCTGTGTCCGTGGGGCCAAAGCGGGAGGTGAGGTGAAGGATCACAGGACGGTGATCGGAGTCTAGCTCTTGTAGTACTTCAATGGAATGCAACTTGAGGTTGACATTCATTAGAAGTGCTATGTCGAGTATATCCGGGCGATGATTAACATTGCTGGGGTAGTGAGTGGGATACATCGGGGCGATGACGTCAAAATTGAGGAGGTTACTGAGGGAGTATAATTTACTTCCTCTGTGGTTGTGGGTGAGACAGTTCCAAGACTCATGTTTGGCATTGAGATCTCCCGCCACTATGACGGAGTCGCCTAGATCGAAGAGTGCTTCGAGATCCGATTGGATTGGATCGTCTTGGGCATTGGGGGTTAGGTAAGCCGACACTATAGTGATCGGTTGATGACCTGTCATGCCTATCCTGCACACAGATGCCTCTAGATTGGAAAGGGACGGGGTATCTAGGGGCATGCAATAAAGGGATCTCTTATAGTAAATAAGAGTGCCTCCTCCACGGGAGTGGGTCCTGTCGTTGCGCACTATATCATAGTTTGCAATTCTAGGGTTCCTGTGGGAGGGTTTCAAAAAGGTCTCTTGTATCAACATAATGTCAATAAGGTGGTCGCGGAGGAATAAGGCGATTTCATCTTTTTGGCCATTAATGCTGTTGGCATTGAAGATGCCTATTTTAAGGGATCGGGGTTTTAATCTGCACCTGTTTTGTGAATCCATTACGGATGAACGCGGTAGGAGAGGAGGGCGGATGAGACATCAGCGAAGTCGCTGAGTACTAACATGAGGCCGTATTGGCCCTGGTTTGCCCTAATGGCCGCGGCCATTTGGGCGACTCTGTTCGGGTCGACAGAGTTGAGAAGACCGAGGCAAACTGAGAGGTCGTCAGTTTTGAGAAGGGGTGAGGGAGGGGCGGCCCTCTGAGAGTGCACTTGTGGTGCGGGTTGGTTGTACGGCACGGGAAGGTACGGTGCCGTATGGGGGGCGGTCATCAGCGAGGGAATCGCTGATGCCTGGGTCGCCTGTTGGGTCAATAGACTTTTCCTCAGGGCGGGGAACGCTTGCTGATGATTCAGCGCGTTCCATGGCGATGGCCTTTGAGGGCTGAGTCGTTGGGACGTGGAAGGGGCCTGAGAGGCGTAGTGGGCGGCCGCGAAGGCTTGGGTAGCCGCTTTGCGCTTAGCTGCCTTGTTGTTTGCTCGCGGGGCTTTGGGGCATCCGCGATAGTTCGCTGGATGACCCGACTCACCGCAAAGCACACAACTCGGGGGCTCTGTGCATTGCGTGCGATCTTTGGGGCGATCGCAGTCGGAGGTGCTGTGGTCACCTAGGCACTTAACGCACCTAGGTTTGGCGTAGCAGTGTCGCTGCGCGTGGCCATAGAGTTGGCAGCGGTGACACTGCCCGGGAGGACCATAACGATGGGGAGGTTCAACTTTTATGCCTGAGAGGTGGCATACAGTCTTGATATTAAAAATCTTCCGATCATTATCGGCGGTCTTTTCGCATATGGCGAGGACCATATCGTAAGCTTCACCGCTGCGACCAGCGTGCATGCGATGAACTTCGAGGACGGGGATACTTTGCGACAGAAGGTCGTCTTTGATGGAGTCGGTGTCGATCTCCTTGGGGATGCCTTTAAGGACTACCCGGAGTGGGCGTTCCTCAGCGAGAGAGTACGTGTGAAAGTACACGTTCCTGTCTTGGAGGGCACGGGTCAAAGACCTGAAGTCTTGGGCAGTGGGAACTGCCACTTTGACCCCGACGGCTGTGGTGCGGGCACTTAGGTAGTTAATACCTAGTTCTATACACATTTTGGACACGTCATTCCACTTGTCCTTGGCCTGAATGTATATTGCAGGCGGTTTTTTGTCCTTTTTAGGGACCTTGGCGGGCTGGGATTGGGAGTTAGCGGGGGTAGGGGTAGGGGGAAGACTGGCCTGAGAAGAGGCCGTTGTGGGGACAGGGGCAGAGGGCGGAGCGGAGGACGAAGCCTCGTCCGTTTTCGGGGCTTTGGCGGGCGCAGCTTGAGCGGAGGACTTGGCCTTGCGGGCCCGCTTTTTACGGCTACCGCTGACGAGTTGGAACTCGTCAGAGGCCGAATCGGAGGAGGGGATTTGGGGAGGAGGGGGAGAGTCCTCGCTCTCTGACATGTCCGACACGTCCGAGAGTATGGGCATGTCGGCTTCGGGGGACGTGAAGGCGTTCGTGCTGGCGGTGGGGAGGGGGGTTTTTGCCTGAGGGGCGGATGAGATGCCGGCATCTAATTCGGGGGTTGTGCCCCTTTTTTTGGGTTCGGGATAGGGGGGCTGCACTTTTGTGCCTGGCTCTAGTGGGGAGAGAAGGTTGCCATACTTGGCAACAAAGTAGGGGTCCTTTAGGAGGATCTCCCTAATATTTTTCCACAGCGTGGCGTCGTCGGCCATTTTGTTTATAAAACAAAATGGCGGACGGGGGACGAAAACAAAAATACGCTATAAGCGCGGAGGAACAATTGCGATTTACGCGGTCCCTAACCTCCCGGGTTGGATGGGCCCGGGGGTGTGTAACAAAACCCTCCCTGCCGGGTGTAGGCAGGGAGGTGAGTGTATCTAAGGTGAGCCCTAAGCTAGTATCATCCGTGGCCAGTCTTATTGGGCAAACGGGTCCCTGACAGCTCTTTTGCAAGGGGCGATAAGGTATCGCCCGCAAGAGACTGTATAACCTGAAAGCGTAGACTCGAACTAGGGTCGACTAGGGTAGCCCCCAAGGCCGGTGGTCCTAGTCCGCTGCCGACTAACTGCTTTGCCCTGATGGGGCTAGGCGGGTGTGCCGGGTCAACACCCCACTCGGCTTCGTTGGCACCGTAAGGTATCCGCCGAGGACCACCAAACAGTGGTTTTTCCCTGAAGGGGCACAATAACGCGATGAATTTGATCGGTGAAAGAAACAAAATCAGTAGTCGCCTTGAAAAAGGCAACGCGTGATTTATTTGAAGTGACTGCAATCCGATGGGACGGATTGCGGAAAAACACTACACGGCACACTGATCGGGGAGCGCGAGCACTGCACGACCGTCTGCGGCGAGCGTCAGACACGGAATGATTGTATCTTGTATCTCTACTTGTGTATATATGTAACCAATAAAGTGAGTGGATACACAAGTAGAGACATTAAATATGATAATAAGTATCACAGAGCTAAAAACTTGAAAGAACTCTAGACTAAGTGCCCGTCTCGCCGATTGTAGAATTGAAATGCAAGAATTTTTTGTTTATGGTATTGCCCGCTCGCCACAGGAACGCATTTTGCCGTAACATCTATAGTGCGGTCGTCAACCCGCCTGCCAAGCGTGGCGATTATGGCAAAACCCCGTTTGCATATAACACACCCTGCCTGATCGTTGTGGCGATCTTTGGGGGAGGCCTGTGTCCAGTAGTGGAAGTAGTCCTTTTTCGGCTGAAATGTTGAAAGAATGTCTTTGGTAAAACAAGAATTTCCTGCTAATCAAAAATAAATATCAGTTAATACTGGTTTTAACTAGACAACACGTGTTTACAGATTATTATTGACACTGATTATTCACATTTATTCTGATTTGGGCATCAAACTGCACATTGTAAACGGTATTAATATATAGGGTCTTACTTTATTAATAGAAAATATTTTAAGGCTAGGCTCTATGAATGGTATAGAGTTCATTTCAAATATCAAGTATCGGTTTTACCGATAATAATTTCATTCATATTCAAAGACTCGACTAGCGTAAGATGTACTGACTCAGTATTATTTTATAAAATGAATGTGGATGTTATGTTTATTTATATTGCTAAAACGCATCATTGCAACCTATAGATTTACCTCCTAAAATATTTTCCATTATTAAAGTAAGACCCTATATAGGTACTGTAAATCATCTTTATAATAAACTATTCTAATAATAATTTCTTGTTTCAGTTACCTTCTGGGTACTGGCGCTGGACCACGACTTGCGGCTTGTTCGGGGTGAATTGGCATACGTAGCGCTTAGTGACCCGGCCGGCACTAAGGTCGCTATATGGGAGCAGCTTTCAATGGATGAAGGTAAGATTAATATAATAAAACAATTTTAAACGGATTAGATCGCGTATATTATAGATTTTTGTTTTTCCTGACGTTTCGAATACTTTGCAGCATTCGTGGTCGCAGGATGACTAAGGTGAAAGGCGTCGTATAGATTTTAAAAAGTTATTTCATTTTATCTACCGCAAAATTTTAATCAAAAATTAGTTTCGATGCACGCAGTAATCACTCAAAGTGTCTTGATGTTTTTTAGTGCGGTATGTTGTTTGGGACTTTACTATTTTAATAACTGGATTCCAAACAGGTGGTTGCCGTGTGGTGCCGGCTCAGAATACCACCACCCCATTTCCTCCCGTGGGTGTCGTAAAAATTGACTTTCACCGATGTGATCTTTCAAACTTGTTACATGTCTAAGTACTATAAAAGGAATGGGAGCGCGTGCATCTTTGTACACCTGACAGAAATGAAACTTCATAGTTTCAGGACATAAACATATAGCATAGAAACAATCGCTTATGCCCGCGCATGCGCGTACAATATTATGCCCACACACAACGTTACACTCATACATGATCTAAAATAAAATTCTATATTGAAGATTTTTATTAATATAATAGTCATATTGATAACCAGTGTACACCAGTGACGACATATGGTACAGAAACGTGGTTACTCACTGTGAACCTCGCCAGAAAGTCAAAGTCACTCAGCGAGCTATGGGGAGAGTAATGCTTGGTACTTCTCTATGAGATCGAATGAATCAGAAATGAGGAGGTCCGTAGTTAGCCTAAAGTTGCCGATATAGTGAAAAGGTAAAGGTTAGTCAGCTGGCTGTTGGGGTGAAAGAGTCCTCGAGCCACATGGAACTTCCTTCATCCTGGGGAAGTGTGAAGGGGTATGGGACTTCTACCGGCTAAAACCACTGGAGCGGTCATCTTCGGCACTGAAAGGGGCTCTAGGTCCTTGTAAGATCACACTAGAGCCACCCATTGGTGCTACACCTACAGGCACATCTCGGAGGGGATGACTGTAAGGCGGTCACCCCCTCTAGCGGAGGACAGGCGGCTGAAAAAGGCCGCCCCCAGGCACTTCTCGGGGAGGATTGTGAAGGATCCCCCCAGATGACCTGGCGAAGATGACTGGGAGTCATTACATGCGGGCCGCATGTGACTGGTCGTTGTGGAAATCTATGAGACAGACCTTCGTTCTTCAGTGAAAGACCTTTGGCTGATATCATAAGTCATATTCTAAATTCATTGTTGTCCATCTTTAAAGACCGGATTATAAGCGTTTGCAGATTTTGGCATTTTTTCAGGTTATTTCATATTTTACCTGAAATCCTGATCATGCATACTAACTTTAACTAACCTTTCTCGTTGCATGGTAATATGACATGACAATTTAATCATAAATCAGACTTGTTTAATTTAGACTTTTTAAGAAGTTTACTTTTTTCTGCTGCATTCTACTCACATTATTTATCTTGAAAACAATGTTATTATTATGATGTAAAAAAAGAGTAACCATGGAGTTTCTTGCCCGTTCTTCTCCATTGTAAATCAACATCTTGGAATGCGGCAACTAAAGTCTTGAATATTCATAAGTGCCTGCATATGGTTTTACATGAATAAAAAAGATTTTTATCTTTATCTCTATGCTAAATCTCACACTCCTCCGTGCCCGCAATGTGCAAAGGTGTATCAAAAGGGATACAAAGCTTTTTCTTTACGTATTAATATAAATATTATAACTCCCTCAAAGTCAAATGACAATCTGCAATTTCTTTTTTATTGTAAACGTTGCCCCACACTAGGATTTCTCCTGTGTCGTGGGGCGTTTACAGACATAAATTCTACATACAATACACCCAGACCCGGAACAACTATCAGCAGATCATAAAAATATTTGTTTCGTGCGGGAATCGAACCCACGACCCGGAGCGCAGCAGCCGACTGTATCAGCCACTGTACCAACCGTGCCGTCTAAGTACTTACACAATACAAATAATTAGAACCCAAAAGAAACTTGCAAAAAAAGTTAAACAAAGTTAAGCACATATTCACATAGCAAATCTCTTGGGGACTAACGTAAATAATACAGAGTAAGACGATTTGGTCCGCTAAAAGCGTTGTCTTGTAGTCACCGTAGGATTGAGAGCCTCTACGGTTTGACAAATCCAATTTCCTTGAACAAAACGCTTAAATATTTAATGCTGGGTAAATAATCGTATCTACTGCAGTTTTCTGTATTTATATCTACCGAGGAAGTACTGTTTCAAGAATATTTAAGTTATTAGCATTATTTAGGAAAACGGAAAACCTTACATCGTTTATTCATCTAAAGGATGATATTTTACATATAAGAAATAAAATGAATAAAAACAAGTAAATTTTTATAAAATCATGTACCTATATTGCCGTGTGGTGCCGGCTCAGAATACCACGACCCCATCTCCTCCCGTGGGTGTCGTAGAAGTCGACTAAGGAATTAGCCGGAGGATGGGCAGCAGCGTCCTTCGAGTACATTAACAACTCAACTGCGATCGCCAACCCGCCTGCAAAGCATGGCGATTATGGCAAAACCCCCCAATGAGCCCACAACACATCCATATCGGTGGTTGTGGTGATCTTTGGGGGAGGCCTGTGTCCAGCAGTGGACTTCATTCATTCTTATATTATGTACGGATTAAGAACATAGCACCGCTCCACCCCTCCCGTGGATGTCGTAAAAGGGGACTTAGGGAATCTTAACCAGAGGGACGGGCAGCAGCGTTCCTTCTGTAGAGCAGTAACCATACTGCGCACACCAACCCGCCTGCCATGCACTGCGTTGTACTGACAAATTTCCCGGTAGCCAGTATTTTTGAAGTGAAAACTTCTTTTAGCGCGGTACGCATAGTTTTAGATGAGATAAAATCGATGGACTCGCGACACCGTTACGAGATGCAGCTATAGTGTGTGCATATTGCATGTACATATAGCAGACCGCGAACGCGTCTAGATAAAAAAATAAATTTATTGCTATAAAATTTTCACTTCTGTTGGCACTCCCGGAGTGCAATCCGTATTTTTTTTGTTGGGCTTCACGCATACATTTCTGGAAAATGTGGTTGTTTAACTAGTCATTTCAGGGCGAAGCCAAAAGAAGCCTCCAGCCAGGCTTAAAAAGACACGGGCCTCGGCTTAGGGCGTTGCTGGGGATAACAAGCTATTGTTTTGGGGACAGCTGGATCGGTATTATTTATAATGTATTAGGGGACATTTAAAACTACAGGCTCGGCACGGGCTGGCGCGAGCAAGAGACGGGAGGGAGAAGTGCTAACTTGAACGGGAAGGTGACGCGGCGATAGGCCTCCGCGACGTCGGCGAGGGAGTAGCCGGTCGCTTATGGGGGAAGCTTTAGTTCAGCAGTGGTGATTTTGATGATGATGATTTCGTATTGGAGCATGTGTTCATTAACAGCAATAAACCTACAAATATCATGCGTGTACCGTATTAATATGTCAAGTGTTAGATCAATTATACGCGAAAAGTGTAACCGGGCACCATTTTTTGGCGATTAATTAAATATACACGCGAACTCTTATAGTATTTATCGTTCGTTCGTCGTTTCAGCCAAATGAAGTCCACTTCTGGATACAAGCCTCCACCAAAAATCGCCACAACGAGCGGTCTGGCTGTGTTGTGTGCTCATTGGGAGGTTTTGCCATAATCGCTACGCTTGGCAGCGCTTGGCAGGCGGTGGCAGGCGGGTTGGTGATCGCATTTGAGTTGGTAGTATACTCGAAGAACGCTGCTGCCCATCCTACGGATAATACCATAGTCGCCTTTTGCGTCACCCACGGGATGAGGTGGGTTGGTGCTATTCGTAACCGGCACCACGCTGCTAATATTTATGCTTGCAGCAAAAAATGGGGATCATAGTTTCAAATGCGCTGGGTTGTACCATTCGTGATCCAATTTTGTGCACTGCTATCGTATCATCATCATATTAGCCAAAATACGTCCACTGCTGAACAAAAGCCTCCCCCATAAACGACAGGTAACATTTTGGGGGGAATTTTCCAGTACTCACCACGCTTGGCAGGCGGGTTGATGAGCGCAGTACGGCTGCTGTTTCGCAGAAGGGATGCTGCTGCCCATTCCTCTGGTTTAATTAAAGTCCCTTAGTCGCCTTTTACGACATCCACGGGAGGAGATGGAGTGGTGCAATATTCTTAATCCGGACACCATACGGACTGCTAATAATTTGCTGAATATATGTTTTAACTAAAGACCAGCCAGCTTGATATTCTTATCAAATCTGAAACTTAATTAAATTCGACGTTCATTAACTTTGGTGGCCCGCAAATGAGCTAGCAAGTTTATGTAACTATTACACGTAAAATAGTTCAGTGAAACGGTAATATAGTTTAATTCACTAATAGTATATAAAGTAGCGAACTGAATTGTTACGATCAAAGCTTGCACAAGAATTTTTACATTATCTGTATTCGATTTAGAATTCAAGCATACGTTATTTTAACTGCATGCTATGCTTTATTAATTTAAATAGAAGAACAAAAGTATCGTATAGGATAGTACAGAAGATTTAACATTATTTAAAACACAAATTACAAAGTTAATATAATTAAAAATATAATTTTGTTCTGCATTACGCGGATTACAGGAGTGTGATTATACGTACTGCACATCTACCTGGAGCCCCCTTAGGTACTGAATATGACCATCCAGTGGGATTAGCCGATAAAAGTCATAAACTTCCTACGCCCCTTGGCCCTTCCCCGGGGCGAATGAAGTTCATGCTGAATTGCTACTGGGGACCAATAAAAATAAAATAAAATAAGGTACTGCACATGTATGTGGTCCCGGCTAAGAATAGCACCACCCCATCCTTACCGTGGATGTCGTAAAAGCCGACTAAGGGACTCTTAATCAGAGGGATGGGCAGCAGCGTCCCTTTGGTGGAACAATATCTACACTGCACTCACCAACTCGGCTGCCAAGCGTGGTGATTACTGTAAATTTCCCCCAAAATACGACACAATTGTGGCACCCTATGGGGAGGCTTTTGTCCAGCAGTGGACATCCTTTACATGATATGACTGCACAACCGTGTGATGTCTGTGGCTAAGACCCCATCTCTGTGGGTGTCGTAAAAGTGACTAATAGATTAGTCGGGTGATAGGCAGCAGCTTATTTTAAGTACATTAATTAAAACTCAACTCACAAACGTGGCAATTATGACAAACTCCCCGATGAGCACACAACACAAATCCAGACTGGTAGTTATGGTGATCTTTGGCCCACTGGATTTATTTGGCTGAAATGATGACAGTGAACTACTGTATAGGCTAGTTGTAGTAGTTTAAGGATTAATTGTTGAGTAACACACTCTTCGTTGTCAGACCCACAGAAAACATAATACAAAGACAAATAATGTTCAAAACGTCATAATATCAACGGTAGAGATAAACAAACAGTATAATACATAAAATTCACGAATCAATCGTACGTAGAATACTCAGCGGTGCAAAATAATAGATAATTTAAAACAAGTAATTACAAGAATAAGTCATTAAAAGTTCAATCGAACAAGCTAAAATAATTTTACGCAGTCATTTACGTATCTAAAAATTGAATCTGAAAATTGACTGCATTAGAATCATATTTATAAATAAATATAACTCGATCCTTAGATTGTGTATATTTTTCTATTTCATACTCTATTATAGAAATACCTCTACATGTAACAAAGACCAACCTCCGTTGGTCCCAGTACAATTTCTCTCTAATTGTAAAGTAACTTTTGTTATTGTTTTCGCTTTTCGGCTGAATAGACGTTACGAGAGACGCTATAAATTAAATATAAGTTGTCCTTTTTGTGCCATGATCCTAAGACAACACTTTCATTAAAGAAGAAGCTACGCTATTGATGCGATATATTAATAAATATTATTTCTTCATTCAATATTAGGCATGAGTATCAATTTTTTTTATAATAGCCGTGTTTTATTACTAACTAGCTGGCACACGCGCTTTCACCCGCGTTTAATTTAAAAGAAATTTAGAGTACATCGACATAGACACTTGACATAGAATGTATATATTGAATTTCGAAGGGTTTTTTTGCGCGGGTCCCTAATTATTTTTCTAAAATAAAAGTAGCCTAAGTTATTCCTTAAAACATCAGCTATCTGCCAGTGAAAGTCCCGTCGAAATCGGTGCAGCCGTTTCCGAGATTACCCGGAACAAACAGATAGACAGACAGACAAACAATTGAAAAATGGTTATTTCTTATATGTATCGTATATACTACACGGTTGACGTAGTGGCTGATACAGTCGGCTGCAGCGCACCGGGTCGTGGGTTCGATTCCCGCACGGAACAAATATTTGTATGATCTGCAGATAGTTGTTCCGGGTCTGGGTATATTGTACGTGGAATTCATGTCTGTAAACGCACCCACGACACATGAGAAATTCTAGTGCGGGGCAAATTTGTTTTAGAGGTCAAAAATTAAAAAATATGCATTTAGTAAAAAGCTGTTATTTTAACATTACAAACAGACACTTCAATTTTATTTATTTGTGTAGATGAATCATGTTTCTTTGTCAGACGGTTTTTTTTAAAACCTTATCTTGAAGATAATTACATATTAATTAATAATAATGTTATTAATTGAAAAGAAAGACTTGGCGTCTTTATTTATTCTTACAATGGCTTAATTGTCACACTTGTTCACATCTCTGAAGATAGATAGTTAAACACTTTTCTAGATTAAAAACTCTTAATACTGACTTTTTAAGTTCTTAGTTCGTAAATTCGTCTTGACCGTTGAACCCAACAAAGCACGACAGTTTGCTGCTCGCCGGCAGTGAAAGCCTTTCCATGTCATGCCCCTTGCCAACCCGTGTCAAATTTTGATAAATTACATTTTCCTTACAAATATGATTGACTTATAACTGACAGATATTATTGAGAGGATCATGTCTAGATATAATTTCTGGATTTGATCATGTGACAAATGTTACTTTTAAATATTTAGAAAACATGTTGCTTATTTATACTTACATATTTTACACTTTAACTTTTACAACAATTGTAGGTTGCTCCTTAACAATTAACGCCTTATTAATTGGTTTGAAGAATTTAACGTTAAAGTTTTAGTACCCATATACATTGAAAAACTTGTTTCAACATTTCTGAAATGCTCGTTTTATTCTTTAAACATATTTTCAATTTAATCAACGAACTTGCCGGATTTTTATTTATAATGCTTGAACTAATGATAACTGAAATATACGACATCTATTTCATATATTTAGAACAAATAATAATTTAGTATCTATACATTAAATAAGGTTAGGTATCAGTGATATCCTAGTGGTTTAATGCTTGCCTTCCATACAGGAGGGTTAGTTCGACCCCACCCCGCCCCTCTGAGTTTTCGGATTCATGTGCGGATCAGAATTTGATTATTAGTTGCGTTAACGGTACAGGAAAATATCATGAGGAAACCTGTACACCTTTCTTTTTTTTTTATTGGTGCCCAGTGGAAATTCTTCATGAACTTCCTTCGCCCCGGGGAAGGGCGAAGGGG
Organism: Diloba caeruleocephala; assembly: GCA_947459985.1. Lineage (NCBI taxonomy): Eukaryota > Metazoa > Arthropoda > Insecta > Lepidoptera > Noctuidae > Diloba > Diloba caeruleocephala. The sequence continues at coordinate 6,056,290 of OX381617.1, read as the reverse complement.
TATGCCGGACTCCTACCGGCTAAAACCACTGGAGCGGTCATCTTCGGCACCTAAGGGAGGCTCCAGGTCCTCGTATGATCACACTAGAGCCGCCCACTGGTGCCACGCCTATAGGCACATCCCTGAGAGGGTGACTGTAAAGCGGTCACCCCCTTAGGGGGATTAAGATAAGATAAAGATAAAAAAATATTTTATTCGTGTAAACCATATACAGGCACTTATGAATCGTCGAGACTTTAATTGCCGCGTTCCAAGATGTGGATTTACTATGGAGAAGAACGGGCAAGAAACTCTATGGTTAAATCATATTAAATGTTACAATATTTTATGAGCACATTGTTGTAAAAATCAAGGTTATGTGAAAACAATGTAGGAGAAACGAGTCTAAACTTCTTAAAAAGTCTACAAAACAAGCCTGAATGTATTTTTTTTTAAGTTTTGATTCAGTTGTCATGGCAGCATTTGGCTGACCAGTCCCAACAGACGGCACCCGTTCACGAGCATGACGCATGCATCAGCGTCGCTTAGCTCAACCATATTGCAGGGAATCTTAGCGACCCAATACACGACGACACCATCAGCAGAACACTTGAGCGAGCATGACATACCTAAACTGCCAGACAACTATCACGTCAATAAAACAAAATACAAAAACAACCCACATGGTTCTCGCACTGCCAGTACAGTAACAAATCAAAATAAATTGAATATTTAAAAATAAACAAGTCATTAAAGTAATTTAAAAAATATAGAATAATGGAATGTCATTATATGAAATAATAGAATAGATTAATCAAATGTCATTATATGAATTAATATAATCCATTATAGGTAATATTGACATAATTTAAATGTCAACATAAAAAAAATGTCAATTGTATTTGATAAATACTTTTACTACTACCTATTGTAAAGGATCCCCCAAAGCGTCCCACGGCAGCGCGTGACCACATGCGTGCTACCGTCTTCTCTTGGGTCGCTCGGTGTGGGCACGCAGATTCCCCAATCCACGCACCCGCGAACCCAGAGGTCCCCTGCCTCACAGCAACGGCAGGGGGTTTCAGGCGTGTGAGAATTAGGCGCCAGGGCGGTTGTTACCCCGGCGCCGTGTCCTCCTTCTTCGAGTGGGGTCGGCCCTCTCCCAATCCCGCTCTGCGGTCTCCTTCTGGACCATGACGCTCTCACAGAAGGAGACCACTGCATTCCAGTTTTCGTGCTCTGCCAACATAGCCGACACTACTGCTGGCAGAGAAAACCTGTACACGTAGGAGGGTTCCAAATGTTCTCAATGGTGTGTGTAGTCCACCAACCCGCAATAGGCCAGCGTGGTGGACAAAGGCATAACTTTTCTCAACGTGAGAAAAGGGCCCGTGCCCAGCAGCGGGACAGTAATGAGTTGATTGTAATAATATTAAATACTCATTCCATCCAATTAAACTTTTAATTCCTACATCGCTAAGTTTACGTAATAAAATGGTGTGACTATATGAGGCCATACTGAAACACCAGATAATATTAATTCCCGCTTTAAACTCGTAGCTGTATCAAAAGCCTTCGAAAGATCCATAAAAATACCTAATTTAAGTCATTTTAAATGAATATAAATAAAATCATTATAAGTAATGCGCATAACAGATTGCAATTTTTACAGCCATGTAAAATAAATTCTGGCATTACCGAATAAAAATGGTCGTCATTTACAATTTGTCAATTCCAAAATAGAAAACCTCCGATCTGACAGCACCCTTCTTTAACGTATATGGGTAATATTTTTACAACGATTTAAAACGTCGATGTTTTGAACGGTAACGATTTATCATGGGGACATGGGGTTCTACGGTAAGACATGAAAATTCTTTTACTAAGAAAAGGGATCAAGTTTACCTCTACCTGAAACGCATTCAGTTCCCCGTCCTTGCCTTAATGCGATAACACAAAGTCATCCATAGACGTTATGGAAAAAATGGGACGGTGACAAATCACTTTTAAAGAACGTGTCTCAAAATTTCCTAAATAAATTGCAAACTTTTAGAAGCGATAGAAGTTTTGATGTTTGCTTTGCTTGTGGTTTGTAACCGCAAATTCATTTCAATAATAATAAAGATTTCTTTACTTCAACATTATTACGTAACTTTGTACCCAAAACCCCTATATTCGGCAATGTCAAGAGAAGTTACTGCATAACCTTGTCAGGACATGAGCGGGGTCCCACTCGAAGTATAGTTTGATTAATTACATTCGCCGACCCTCTTGAAAGTCACATGTCATAACTGATGACAAAAACTTAGGTAGGCGAGACACGGTCTATTTTAGAGGACAAACCTGTTTTTGTTCATTGTCTTCTTTATCTTTACCTATTATGGTCTGCATTTCTTAAACTATTATTTTGTCATATTCTTTTCAAGTAGGTACATAATAATCAATAGTTCGCTCTAATTAGGAATGAGTTTATTTTTAATAATCATTATTTAGTTTATTTTGAAGCATCGTCAGGAGAAAATAGCTCCTGTATCTTCGGTATTGCTCAAAATACATCTCTCAGAGAAGGGGCCCGTCAAACAGTGACGGGCCGATACCTCCCGGGGGACGGTCTAATGCAGACAAAACGTGCACCTCACCCCTGGCTAGAGGTAAGACGAAGGATACCGTGCCATTTCAGCCGGTTTGATTCCGGCATGCCCCTACGCCATTCATAAGGCGGAGGAAGTCCATGAGGATTGCCCCACGATAAATAATAAAGGTATCTTATCGTAGTGCAGAAGCACTTGTAGTGCCGAGGTACGAGATACGAACGTGGGCGTGCTGATTGGGGAATCTAAGTGCTCATATTGAGCAACCTGCTGGCGAACGAGATTCTTTTACAACCCCCTTACGAGATATACCTGGCACAGCCTTCTAAGAGGTGATCGCTTGACAGTCATCCCTTCCTAGATGTATCTAGAGGCTTGGCACCAATGGGCGGCTCTATGGAGATAGCAGTTAAGATCCTGGTCATTGTCAGCACCGAAAGGCAGCTCCCATTCGCTGCCGGCGATAACCACTCCGATAGTTTTAGCCGGTAAGAGTCCGGCATGCTCCTCCACTCTTCCCTGGGGCGGAGGATGTACATAAATTCAATCCAGCAGATGAAAAAAAAATTGCAGTGATCTGGCTGTCGAAGTTTTTATTATTACGAAGCCACTAGGAATGTTGTTAGCTTTGTAAATAATTAAAAGTGTTGTCCGCACGACTATATATCAAGATATACATTTCCAGAATAAACTGATCTCGCGTTGTTGCTTAAATTAAATGTGTATAGCTTGATGTGTAGTCATGTGTACCTATTACTAGTCTGAGTAGTAAATATTGAATGTATTGAAGTCAAATGTCGCTTGTAGCTACGTACACACGGCTACATATCAAACTATAATTTTCCAATATCAGCTGACCTCTCATTGTTTGGAAAGCTTACATAATGCGAGATCAGCTTGTACCGAAAAAATATACCTTGATACATAGCAACGGTAGTGCACCACATACACTACATCCACTATCGTTGCTTAATATCTTATGCTCAAAATTTGTTACTTCTGCTTCATAGTCTTATTCGTTATAACTTATATTTGTAACATTTTGAGGATTATTTAATACGATGATTGATAGCACGTTGCGTGATTCTACTTTACGATATATTTTTTTCCTATTTCAATATCCTCAGCCTTAAGGTTGATGAAAATCAAATAAAATATAATATACGCGATGATCCTTTTAAAAGTGTTTTATTATAATATATAAAAAGTGGTATTTAAAAATAGGAAATTGTCTAAGCTGCAAATTTTATTCGCAGGAGTTCGCAAAATGAGCGCTATTCTGGCGACTGGTGCACGCTCTGGTACCTGGCGTATCGAAGCCAACTGTGGGGGAGCTTCTGCCCGCGTGGACATCATTGTTGGGAATGGAGTGGGTAGCACTGCCGCTGCTGCCCCAGCCGCTGAGCAACACTACGTAGAACTGAGGTTCGCAGACAGCATGAGACGGCGGTACAAACCTGGACTGCCTTTTGTGGGGAGGGTAAGTTTGAACACCTTTTTATTAGACAGGGTCGGGATGCCGAAGATGATTGACTTACAGGTGAAGCGCTTGCTCGTCTCGAGCCACGCTCCAAAGACGGCATGATGGCTTTGACGACACGCTTAGTAACACACTGCAGCCGAAGGCTTCCTCAGCGTATCGAACGTGAACTGAACGAACTAACCGTGTCACCACATTGCGCTCGTCATCTCGAGTCTTTAGTTTTTAGTCTCTTATGCCCAGCAATTTCACTAGTTACAGTCAAACCACAGTTTCGTATCTAATTTGATAACCTTTTGAATCGGAGAGCGGTGATACTGCTATGCCACCAATAAAGTTCTATTTCGGAACTTACTGGCAATGTAATAATTAAAATAATAAAAAAAAAATTATGTAATAAAAAAACTGAATTATCACACATAAAATTATGTCGTGCCTAGTTGGCCTGGTGACATCGCAACACATATTAATACGATAAATATTCATAATAAAAATGCGTACTAAGTCATTGACATATACGTAGTTACGTCCTAAAGGCTATAAATGTAGTTTAGTAAATTATCTGTGACTACACTCTAGGGCATAAAATGTCAATTTTCTGTTGAAAATATTATATTTACTATTGTCCCCGACGTCCTAAATGAACGACGACTTATAATATTCTTCATTGCGCCATTTCATCCGAGTTGTTTAGCCTGAAATGCCTGAATTGTAGCAAATAGCGGCTCGTTAGCTCATTCCGTCGGAACTTTTGATAGCTGCCTTTATCTAAGCTTTAGACAACGCTAAGGTTAATGTTAACGTGGACATTTAAGGACAATAAATAGACGTTCTTCTTCTTTTTATTCTTGAGTTTTGTTATATATGCCTCTTTGCAAATGTTAATTAATTATAAGAATAAGAATAATTTATTTGTCAGAATATGAGTACAGTGGTTGATGAAAGATAGTAGTGAACAAAGTATGACGGACATACTCTAACAGAAACTGGTGTGCAAATATGGTAAGTACTATGATGAGTCTTAATATTCATGCATTATTCAATAAACATAATCATGAACAATGATGAAATAAAAATACGATGTATTGTAAATTAATAACAAAATTTTTTTTTTTTTTTTTTTTTTTCTTTTTTTTTTTTAACGTGGCCCCACACTAGGATTTCTCCTGTGTCGTGGGTGCGTTTACAGACATAAACTCCACATACAATACACCCAGACCCGGAACAACTACCTGCATGTCATACAAATATTTGTTCCGTGTGGGAATCGAACCCACGACCCGGTGCGCAGCAGCCGACTGTATCGGCCACTGCACCAACCGTGCCGTCAAATTTGAAGTACAAATGTCATTGAAATAAAAAATATATAGTCACAATCATGATAGATATGTCTAATAAACAGCAGTAAGTTCAGTTATAATAAAATGTCTAATAAGCAATAAAATGTCCACAATATATTATTAATCAAATGTTTTTTCCGTCAGAAACTCCGAAATATTATAATAGCATTTTTCTAACAAAAACGGTTTTAATCATTTTTTGAACAGATATTAAGTTTCTTTAGGTGGCCTGGTATGTGATTGTAAATTTTAGGTGCCATGCAGAATACACTTTTGTACATCAGTGCTGTATAAGACCTTCTTACATATAATTTGCTATTATCTCCTCGACTACGATTGTTTACATCAGATAATTTATTAAATAGTTTAGGGTTACTTTTAACAAAAACGAATGAATATATACAATGAAGGCAGTGTCAATGTTTTATGATTGCTGAAATAAGGTTCATATGAATCAATAATATGTAGCCCAAACATTGACCTTAAACACCTTTATTGAAGTTTAAAAATTATTTCTCTGCTGCTCGAGTTTCCTCAGAATATAACGCCAAACCTTAAAATCGAGCCAACGGTGCCATGATATGCCGCAAGCAAGGCGTCCGTGTCTAAAACTGGAGCTAGTTTGTACAAGCATAGGTAGATTTACTCTTCGCCGTCTCTACGGGGGCGTCGTGTGGTCCGTGGCCCTCTACGGGGCGCCTGTATGGTCATCCCGGCTGTCAGGCGTCCAGCGCTGCAGAACCAAACTGCACAGTCTGTAGCGCAGTGGCTATACGGATCGCACGGGGACACAGGACAGTATCCTACGAGGCGGCAACTCTCCTGGCACGCTTTCCGCCTTTCGATATCCAGGCGGAGAAGGATGCGTGGGTCTACGACCAAATACGCTCCCTCCGCCAAAGCGGGGAAGGCGTGCCTTCAAGGGCGTTCGACAGAATGAGGCGGCTGGCTCGACGGCGCGCACTCGAGATGTGGCGACAAGCGTGTCGTCGAGGCCATCCTGCCGCTCTTTGCAGCCTAGCTCAGAAAGAGCGAGCGCGTCACCTACTGCAGAGCGGGATCGGGAGAGGGCCGACCCCGCACGGAGAAGGACGAGACGGTACCGGGGCAACAACCGTCCCGGCTCCCAAGTCTAACACGCCTGAGCCCCCTGCCGTCACTTCATGGTGGGGGGCCTCGGGAGTCACGGGTGCGCATATTGGGGAGTCTGCGTGCTCACACCGAGCGACCCCCAGGAAGACGGTGGCGCGCACGTGGTCACGTGCCGCCGTGTGCGCAATACAGCGCAAAGCGAGGCTTGGGGGGATCCTTTACAATCCTCCCCGAGAATGCCTGGGGGGGCGACCTTTTTAAAGTCGCCTTTCCTCCGCTAGAGGGGGTGACCGCTTTAAAGTCATCGCTTCCGAGATGTGCCTAAAGTGTGATCTTACGAGGACCTGGCGGTGCAGAAGGACTGGGATAGTCCCGGGCCGCCGGAAAGAGCGTTGAGAGCACTCCCTTCAGCAAATCTGGGGCCATTGTTTCGGTCACCGGGGGGACCCACAGGCGCAACTTGCCCACTACCATGCGGTAGGGTCTCCTCCATGGATCCCTGTCCAGTCCTTCCAGGAGCTCTCTCCAGGACCGAGCCTTCACCTCGTGAATGGCGCTTTGGAGCGTCATAGTGACCACCCGGTAGGTCCGATAGGCCTCCGAGATGTGCCTATAGGCGTGGCACCAGTGGGCGGCTCCAGTGTGATCATACGAGAATCTGGACCTGGACCCCGCTTCGGTGCCGAAGCTAACAGCTCCAGTGGTCTTCGCCCTTCCCCAGGGCGAAGGAAGTTCATGTAAAATTTCCACAGGAGACCAATAAAAACAAAAAAAGTTTACTGATACACAAGAGTGCGCTTGCTACTTACCATCTGGCAGGCCATTGCTGGTTTCCTGCCAGGGGTACAGTCTGATACGTACAAGGCGAACACCTCACTCCTAGCTATAGGAAAGTGAATGGACGCTATGGGGTTTTAGCCAGTAAGAGTTCAGCATGCCCCTCCGCCCCTCAGAAAACAAAAGGCTATTGCACATTTGTTGTTCCTAAATAGTAATTATACTTCTTCATCTTTCGTGTAGTTAGTGGCCAACCTTGTGTCAGGGTTATTCAAGCCACCGGGGAATCTTCCGTCCGTATTGCACGGCCCTGTAGTTGCGGTGAAGCCCTGGATGCATCGTCGTATGTGACGGATAGGCCAAAGTGGGCCAACAGCTGATGGGCCGTGAAGGCAGTATCACACAGTACTTGCGGTCCATCAAAAAACGGTTGCAGATCAACATATCGGAGTTTTTAGTGGGTGCAAGTCTCACATAACCACAAAGTATCCCCAGACGTAGTGGGATGCATAAAGTATTTTCTTCACGCAAAAAAAATCGGATTTTCAAGCCACCCAAAATGCACCCGATCGGGACTGATGATTTTAACCATTGATCCTGAGTTACACTTTGAAAAGCACATCAGCAACGCCATGAGGAATTGCTTTTATAGATTAAAGATATTGTATTTAATCAGAGAATACTTAAGTGTTCCTCTGCGGAAACAACTAGTGGATAGCCTAATCCTGTCAAAGCTCAACTATTGCGACACTGTTTATGGTCCATGCCTGCTATCAAGAACAGATAAGCTGATCCAACGCATACAAAATGCATGTACCCGGTTCTGTGTAAACATTCCACGAAGATGCCACATAACTCCATTTACTAATGCTAATTGCATCCTTAAAATGGCAGCGAGGAGGAAGCTGCATATGGCTGTTCTACTCTTTGGTGTCATTACTACACAAAAACCACAATATTTATTTACAAAACTAAGTTGGAGACACAATCAAAATAGAAACTACATACGTACCACAACAATTCCTCTTTCCATTCCAAAACACAGAACCATGGCTTTCAGGGGGAGTTTTAAGTATGCTGCCACTCGCTGTTGGAATGACCTTCCTCCACCAGTGCGAGGCCTACAATCAAAACAAACCTTTAGATCACATTTGAAAAAACTTTATATGCAGATACAGCAGTCCTCGACCTAACATATATAAAAATAGTTATGTTCTTACATCAAGGGCCACAGCCTCACGGCAAGGAGTTGGGTCCCCCTTTCCTATTTGGCTGGGTCTGTGTCAAAAGTAGGGGCAAACATGGTGGTTGCATCGTTGCAAGTAAACATAAAATATTATAGTTACATACCTACAACCAGAATTTAATATCACTCGTAATTTTATAGTTTAGAATTATTGGTTAAATTGCATCATGTCATACCTCTTTTCGCCATGAGGTTATGCAAGATAACCGCGGACTGCTTCCTCAACTCTTATTTACATTATCATATATGAAACTTATTAAATATATTTCTCCTCATAAACACTGAAACAATGTAAGAAAAATTGTTATAGGATATATAACCCACCCAAGGTCCCAAGCATTCTCACTTTAAACTACTACCTACCTACACTACATGCTCGCAATTTGGTGTTTAATAAGTAAACATAGTAAAATTAAAATATCTACATAATGCGTCTCTAAACGGGAAAATTACGTGACAGCCAGCCGGTGACGCCGACGCGTCGTTTACCGTTTGCGCTTATGCAACAATGGCCGCTGCTTTGCGATTGACATAACTTGTTGTGTTGTAAAATGAAGTCAATTGTAATTTGTATTCTTCCATATATATTTATTAGGTTCTATTTATCTTAGTGTACACTGTATGTTTACGTCTTTACTCTAACATATTAATCATTACTTCGCTAATTTAAAGTATGAAGTACTTACTTTTTAGTTTTTCACTGGTAGGACTCCAATACGTCACACAAAGGTTGTTGCTGAAAACCAGCGCTGTTGGCTCTAGGTTCGTCCGGAGCCACGGCATAATGCTGAGCAATTACCTACATTTCTGCGCACATACGACGCACAACTTTGTACATCAATAATTTATTTCATTTGTTGTGTATAACTGTAACCTGTTTGTTATTGTTTGGTTGCACAGATTACTTAGACATACTACTTCTTTTCTTTTTTTATTACATCGAGAAACCACAACCACAGATAATACAGATATACCATTGAACTTTATAAACTGGATTATCAGAGATCTCATTTCTTACGGACTGAGAAGTTTTATTTATAATCCGTGCTTCAATTTTTTATAGTTCTGTTTTTGTTATAATGTTATTATTATTTTGGCTGAAGAAAGTCTAGTTTTAAGTCTTGTGTTAAGTGTTGTGTGTGTCAATTGCACGTAGAAATAAAAACTTTTTCTTTCTTCTTCTTTCTATTTTACGCTCAGTTCAAATAGCACTACGCGGATCCATAGACTGACCACGCCGAGCGTTGCTTAACCTCGGTGATGGTTTACCGATCAATGGATGCAACTAGCTAAGTGCGCCGCCTAAAAATTGTAAAATTAGATTAAGTTCAGTTAATATAAGTCACAACTAACAATATTTTATTGAAGTAATTAGTTTTTAGCCCAAGTCTTCAGCATCATATTTGCCAAAAACGGCCACTGCTTAGAAAAGGCCTCCCACACGACCAGAAACTGAACAACCGGGAATTTTCCAGTACACCTCGCTTGGCAGGCGGCTTGGTGAGCGCAGAATGGCGGCTGTTCCACAGAAAGGACGCTACTGGTTAAGAGTCCCTTTGTCACATTTATCCACGACATCCATGGGAGGAGATGGATGTAAAGACAGAACCCAAGTCTAAAGAGTCGTGAGTTAACTCGGTTAAGTCGTGAGCTCCACGGCACGGTGGGTGCAGTGGCTGATACAGTCAGCTGCTGCGCACCGGGTCGTGGGTTCGATTCCCGCACGGAACAAATATTTGTACGATCTGCAGGCACCCAGAACCGAAACAACTTCTGGGAGTACTGAGTGTGGAATTTGTGTTTGTAAAAAAATCTCTAATAAGTACATAAGCTGTGTTATAATACCAAGTCCTTGACACAGAATACCTTATGGTCACTATAGAAATTATTCAGAGTATGTGCGTAGTGAAGTCTTATGGGCTCATATATAGGAACTCATAAGACTTCGTCAGTTCAGTCGAGTACTTTCCGACAAAGGATCTTTTCAGAATGAAAATAATAAATCAAGCGCTGCCCGCTATCTTTGACTACACTTGATGAATTTGAAATTTATAGTAATTACGTTTTATTAGATGAGGTATTTACTGTGAAACAGTCTTCAGTGACACTTTAATTTAGTACACCCTTTCCGACTAACCCGGTATACATACTTTCTTTGCCTACAAAACATGTTCTGCGGCATGATGTTGTAATTTCCTATCGAAACGATTCAATGCAGGTATATGCTCGTTATGACTTCGTCATTCGTTTGCTTCCGGGATTGAACAGGGAGAATGCTTTAGTATTCATAAGTCATACGTTTTGTATAAACCTGTTCAGAGGGGGAGCTTTCACGTTGAATAATTTTAGGAAAATGTTATGATAGGGTAGCGAAAAAAGGTTCGAAGTTAGAACTCCAGTCACAACAAAGTTAAACGCAAAAAAAATCAAAGGGTATCTAATGTTTTTACAGAACATGAAAACTTTGTTCTTCAAGATTTTTCCATACACAATAGATTTTTGATTTGTTGGCTAAATAGGCTTAAATATCAACACTAGATTTTGGTTTCAAATATTACTCAAAATACCCAATTTATCTGGCATCAAGATATAACACATATAGTTACTGCACTATTAACAGACTTACCAATTCTAAGGTTAACAGTAATATGTATGTTTATTGTTTTTTATTAATAATATTCTTTATAATAATAATAATAAGACCCCTCTGGGGCACTCTTTCTTACCATGGGATAACGCAATCCCGGAGGGCAGATTAAATCAGCTTCCTGACATTTTTCCTCCCTTATGATACAAAAAAAAGTATATCATCTAAGAAATATATTAAGATGCTTACGTTCACGCAGGGCAGTTTGTGGCAGGCTGTATGTGATTGGTAACACTGCGTACCCAAATGCCCCAGAGAGTCGATCAGGGTCTCGTCTCTGGCTTACCTTTATTGGTCGGCTGAAGTGGAACCACATGAGTACCCGCAGGACTTTCAACTCTGGCTTGGCTTAGTTGGCAGATCAGGAGGGGCTGTCAGAGCTATCTGCTCGGGGTGGAAGTGTCTAATGGCGTAATAACGGCGAATTCCACTCCAAATCTTCGAGACGCGCGATGGTGAAATCAGTGCTGCAGCTCTCAACACCCCGAGCCGCTCACATTGGTGTTACTTCCTATCGTCTGTAGTAGTGGCCATTTAGGCAGCCCATCTTGTGAGTCACTGTCAGCTACAGAATTTCACTATGAAGGTTGAAAGGCAGACGCCGTTGTTCCCTTTTCCTTCAAGTTACCCTTGCACATAAAACCCATTGCAGTAGACCTTATCGTTATAGTTTTCATCTCATACAATAGTTTTGCACCACCGGGAACAATCCATGACTTAATTTTATAGTGCAGCAATGGAGAGCTGGTTAGTGTCCCATTATATTTTTGAGTATCAGTCTCTGAAGGGCCACTGCGTGTTGAACCGATGCCCCGCGTAAGCCTATCAAAAGACCGAGTTCCTCTTGGCAGAGGCTATTAACCGTAAATAGAGAGACATATTGACATTAATAAATTCTTTATTTTGACCCATAGATATATATACCTTAACATAGAAAGAAACTTATTTGTATATTAGTAAAAACCTAATTTTGCACTTCGTCATTGTGCGTTCTAGTGACATTTGTCCGCGGAAGTATCAGATTATCCGGTCTTGCGGCCAAAAGTCCTTTTCCATGACAAGATACAGATAACACGTTAGTACTCGCACCACGAACGCCTTGAAGTTGACGTTGCGGCGCAACTTCTTCTGCACATTTGCCTTTATTGGAACTTCTTATGCTTGTCTTAAAAAAAAGATGTCTTTTTTGAAGGCGCGTTACATCGACATGTTCGAAAGTAACGGGAGCAAGCTTACGTCTAAGTCCTTCGCCACAAATGTTGACACATTGTCCGGTTCGGTCTCCTTTACTAGCATGATGATGTCTCGTACGCTTTTGTTCGTCCCGTCACGCCTGTGGCACACCATCTGATCATTGTCACTGTTATTCAGTACTATGTCCAAGAGAGATTAAGGAAGCAGCGATGTCACCCTCGCTGAAGTTTGTTATGCAGATCTGGACACCTCTTCCACCACATCCAACTTATGCTGCAGCCACACCAGTAGTTCATTTGCCATAAGTCGTTAACATACATAATAAGCCCATCACTGCCCCATTGCTGGGCACGTGCCTTTTCACACGATGAGAAAGGTTAGGCCTTAGTCCACCACGCTGGTCTAGTACGGGTTGGTGGACTATACCCACCATTAAGAACATTTTGGCCCCATCTCAATTGTGCAGATTTCCTCACGATGTTTTCCTTCACCGTTAGAACAAGTGATAATCAAACTATGACCCGCACATTAATCCGAAAAGTCAGAGGCGTGGGCCGGAACCCAACTCAGATCTTTCTGTATGGAGGGCAAGCGTTTAACCATTACGCTATCACTGCTTTGGGTATCACAAGTTGTTGACAAATGGCGATTATAATTACTAGCGACGGCTTACGCCGCACTTTACGAAAAATACGCGTCAGCAAACACGTCCGCATCAAAATGCGGGTAATGCGAGATCAAACCACATCCATATTCATCTTTCGCCATTGTTGGCGCAAGAACAATATAATAAATTACAGAGTCAGCCTAACGAACAGCTTTTATATCGACGGTCGCTTTTCTTTCTGTCCGTGTATTGTGGCCACTACGACAGCGGTACAAACTGATTATTACAGTACAGATTTATTGATTATTACGTAAATAATATATATTTTTTATTATGACGTGTGGTGCCGGCTAAGAATACCACCACCTCATCTCATCCTGTGGGTGTAGTAAATGGTGACTATGGTATTAGACGCAGGATGGGCAGCAGCGTCCTTAGAGTACATTTATAACTTTGTTCTTTTATTCCGTGCGGGGATCGAACCCGCGACACGTTGCGTATGAAGCCACTGCACCAACCATGTCGTTTTTGCCGCCATCTTTATCATCAAAGATCATTGTAATCAAAGACGATCAATTGCTGTTCACAACTAAACTGAAAATTTCCACAATTGTGTCGATTTTGGGGGGAGTTTGCCAGTACTATCCACGCTTGGCAGGCATTTTTCCAATGAAAGGACGCTGCTGCCCATCCCTCTGGTCTGAACTCCCTTAGTTGCCTTTTACGACATCCATGTGAGGAGATGGAGGGGAGTGGTGCTACATTCTTAATCCGGACACCACACGGAATGGTTTCCGTTTAAATGGGATGTTTAAATTGAAAATTCGCTTTATCGATTTCGCCGATTCTGGAGTTTGAAATTTCCCCTCTAGTTACAATTAGCGACATTCGTATATTTTCTTCCTTAAAATAATTTTTAGATTGATTGGGTTATCTTTGTGAGGATAAGACGACAGTGACTTGGCCACGAGTTAACTTTCGATTTAAATAAGGCTTTTCTCTTGAAATGAAACTACATCTAGAAATCTACATATTAATACGTGAAGAAAAACTTTGTACCCCCTTTTAAGCATATATGTATTGTGCGCACGGAGGAGTGTCCGATTTGGCATAGTTTAAGTTCATATGGAGGAAGAGTGCAGAAAGTTAATATATTTGTCTAAAATTTAAATGAATTACGGTCGAATTTTGACCTTTGGACGTTCACTAGTATAAATAATTCCCCCTTAATTCATGCAGACATTTCATTGTATGAAAGTTGTTTTTGAAGCTATGCGTGTTTTGGAGTGTATTGATACAATAATGAAAGTGATATTTACTATGCTACGCACGCATACCGACACTCGAGATTCACAGTTAAAGTTAGTCGTCAAACAAAGTGAGACAGAAATTTTCGCACAATGAAGTTAATTGTTAGTCGTTAAAGTCAGACAGTCAAATTTATTTTATTAATTAAGTAGCATCAATGCGCCGAGAGTGTAGCTGCTGGAGTTGCGCTGCAACGTAAACCTTAGGAAGGCGTTCGAGGTGCGGGTACCAACGTGTTACCTGGGGTGCAATTCCTTAATCTCAAACATCCATACATCCTTGAATACATAATTGAAATAACGGTGACAACTAAATTTGCCATTCCCTAAGACTCGTCCCCATGGCTAACCAACTGCATCAAGTCCTTGAATAGCTTTGATCATGTTTTAGCATATACCAAATTGGTTTTTCCCCCTCATTTTAATTCTGTATTGAAGGATGTATGGATGTTTTAACCTTAAAGAATTGTACCCCTGCATCTCGTCATGGAAGAGGACGATGTGTTCCAACGCTCCCACGGACAAATGCCACTATGCCATACAGCGACGTAGTGCGAAATGAAGTTTTTACTAACATGGAATTAAATTTCTTTATACTAACATAATCTTTTTTTTTATTTATCATTATTATGCCGTGTGGTGCCGGCTCAGAATACTACCACCCCATCTCTTCCCATGGGTGTTGTACAAGTCGACTAAGGGATTAGCCGGAGGATGGGCAGCAGCGTCCTTCGAGTACATTAACAACTTAACTGCGATCGCCAACCCGTCTGCCAAGCGTGGCGATTATGTCAAAACCCCCCAATGAGCCCACAACACACCCATATTGGTCGTTGTGGTGATTTTTGAGGGAGGCCTGTGTCCAGCAGTGGACTTCATATGGCCGAAATGATGAATCTTTATTATTATAATATCCATGTTAGTTTGTAAGGTATGTATGTATGGGCCTAAGTATCATGAAAATAAAGAATTTATTATTATGTACATGTTTCTCTATTCACGGGTTTATATCCCCTGTAAGGGGGAACCCGGTCTTTTGATAGGCTTACGCGGGGACATGGGTGCAACACGCAGAGGATCTTTATAGAATTTTAATCTAAAATGTAATGGAACACTAACCGAGGACTCTCCGTGGCTGCACTATAAAGTGCAGTCTCGGATTGTCCCCGAAGGTGTAAACTATTGTATGAGATAGAAACTACAATTATTAGGTCTATTGTAATGGGTGGATTTAATACTAGGAAAAACGGAAAAAACGGCGTCTGTCTTTCAACCTTTATAGTGAAATTCTGTGGCAGTGTAACTCGCTACTCACAAGATGGGCCCCCTAAATAGCCACCACTACAGACGACAGGGAGCAACACAGGTGTGAGCGGCTCGGGGTGTCGAGGGGTGTGGCACCGGTTTCACCATCGCGCGTCTCGAAGACTTGGAGCGGGATTCCCCGTTATTATTATTGTTATTATAACATAAAAATACAGGAACACTCTTTTACAGACATTGGTGAATCCATCGCATCTATACCAATATAATGAAACTGAAGTATCTGACTGTGATTTCAAAATAAATGCCGGTTTTTTTTTTGGCATTGAATAAATAATCGTAAATGGCCAGTTTTAGAGTTTTTGTCTGTCTCTCTTACAGTCTGTCTCAAATATGCTCCAAAACGGCTCAATTTAAATATACTTTACTCCCAGCGAATGGTTAGTCTATATTATAATTGAACAAAAACAAAAAACGCGATTGCGTTTCGAAACGATAGGGAAAGAGAATGCACGAAAAGCTTAATTTTTGAGAACAAACAAACAGGCACTGCATTCTGCATTGACAGATAGCGATGGAAAGAATTCGCACCAATAACATAATAATATTATGTAATTGGGGCCAATTTATATTATCACTATGAAGCATAATGGGCGAGTTAGCTATGCTTGTAAACTATGTAATTTGACGGGTTTGTGTTGGGCGCTGGCGCCATTTGTGGTACGTGATCGCTTTCGTTTCATGGACTGATAACATTGGGGGCGGCATTTTGTAGTGATACGCTGATTTTAAAATTGGAATGCTTTTGAACATTTTTGTTCTCGAATAGTTGCGGCAAAAGAACGGCAACGGTAGTTTTTTACATTGTTATAAACAATAAAAAATATCTATGTTTTGATTTATATTTTCAACCATAAGAATATTTTATCATTCCGGTCGAATGAAGTCCACTGTTGGACACAGGCCTCCCCCAAAGATCACCACAACCACCGATATGGATGTGTTGTGGGCTCATTGGGGGGTCTTGCCATAATCGCCACGCTTGGCAGGCGGGTTGGCGATCGCAGTTGAGTTGTTAATGTACTCGAAGGACGCTGCTGCCCATTCTCCGGCTAATCCCTTAGTCGACTTTTACGACACCCATGGGAGGAGATGGGGTGGTGGCATTCTGAGCCGGCACCACACGGAATATATAAGAATATTTGTATCTATTTAATTACATAAGAATATAAAAAATGTTGCAATCCTATTCCTACTTCCACAGTTCATATCTTGTCGTGACGGCAACTTTATTTTATTTACGGACCAAACAGAAAACGATTACAAAATATTCATCATCATTTCGGCCGAACGAAGTCCACTGCTGGACACAGGCCTCCCCCAAAGATCACCACAACCACCGATATGGATGTGTTGTGGGCTCATTGGGGGGTTTTGCCATAATCGCCACGCTTGGCAGGCGGGTTGGCGATCGCAGTTGAGTTGTTAATGTACTCGAAGGACGCTGCTGCCCATCCTCCGGCTAATCACTTAGTCGACTTTTACGACACCCATGGGAGGAGATGGGGTGGTGGCATTCTGAGCCGGCACCACACGGCATCGCCGGCACCACACGGCACGGCACAAAATATTAATGACGTTTAATTATCTCAGTATTTCATATCTTACCCCTGTCGGCACAGGTTTTGGAGTTAAGCCAGGATGGCATGGTAAACTTAATGGCTTAATTAAAGACTTCAGTTCACGTCAAAATATTGTTCTTATTTCACTGCCAGGTATATGTTGAATTACTTTAGAAACATTTATCTGGACAGTATTCGGATAGAAAAATTTGCATACATGTATAAATTATTGCTACAACATTTTACGTAAAAAGAGTGCAAGATCTTTATATTTTATTATAATATTGATATATTTATCTTTATATTAATTGAAAAAAGGTTTAATATGTATTGCTATATGATTTAGTGACAACGTACTCGTTATAACCTCTTTGATCCAAGTCACCGACATTTTGTGGATATATACCATAGAAGATAATAGAAGGCCCCAAGTTTTATTAGAATATGGACATCTGACAACTTTAGTTTCACTGATCAGAAGGGTTACTATGAATAAATACCTACCCTTGTTTCTGATGATGACTGCGTCCTGTTCCCGCATTAATCAGATTGTGAAAAAGCCCGATATTTACTAGTAGACTTGTAAGCATCTTTAGCAGTCGTACGTTGTACGTGTCATCATCATTTCGGCCGAATGAAGTCCACTGCTGGACACAGGCCTCCCCCATAGATCACCACAACGACCGATATGAGTGTTATGGGCTTATTGGGCAATTTTTCCATAATCGCCACGCTTGGTAGACGGCTTGGCGATCGCAGTTGAGCTGTTAATGTACTCGAAGGACGTTGCTGCCCAGCCTCCGGCTAATCCCTTAGTCGACTTTTACGACACCCACGGGAGGAGATGGGGGTTGGTATTCTGAGCCAGCGGGTTCGATCCCCGTATGGAACAAATATTTGTGTGAGCTACAAGTTGTTTGTGCATGTGAGAATTGTGCATTCTTAAACTGTACCAGCAGGAAAGAGGATAAACTTCGTTTAAAAAAAATCAATTTGCAAATTGTCATCTGTTTATCCACGGATATCGTAATATCACTATGAAACAAGAACGCAAAATCTTTTTATCATATGACAATACATCTCAAAACTTAAACGTTTTTAACCTCAAGGGTATTTGAGGATAAATACAAGTACTGTAGTATAAACGAATACAAATTAATTATTGCGTGTACTTCGTATAAAAAGCGCACCGCACCACAAGACGGAAGACTGCCTTATCGGTAACATTTTATTTATTTATAAAAAACGTTGCTCTTTACTAGGATTTCTCCTGTGTCATGGGTGCGTTTACAGACACAAATTCCATACACAATACACCCAGACTCGAGACAACTACCCTGGTACATTAGGAAAAAACTGCGGATTCCATCGTTTAAGGTAGAAGAAGTGAATCAAGACTTCGTATTCAACTTCTAGACACTAGAAATGCACAGTGTCAACAGAACGCTTGAACTATCGTCTGTGATATTTTTGTAAGTCAAACTCAAACTCAAACTCAAATTTTTTATTTCATATAGGCCCTAATAGGCTCTTACGAAAAGTCAAGCTAAGTGCAATGTACACACAGCTACACGTCCAGCAATATATATCAAGTTTAGCTTAAACTCTCATTGTATGGAAAGCCAATACAATGCGAGATCAGCTTATACTGGTATTTAGTAGCTTGATATGTAGCAAAATGAAAAACAAAACATAAATATAATTAAGTATCTCAAATATGATTGTATGTCGTGGTAGCCTGAAGATTTATATGATCATCATTTTTATACCACCAGGTCGAAGCAATGAGCACGGAGAAGCGGGTTCGGGTCCGTGTCAAGTTATACGACGACAAAACCGACATCTACAGCCAAGACATCGACATGTCCACGGGGGAAGGAGGTTTTATAGTCCCAACTGTCATGGCCGATGCTCCGTACGTCAATTTGCAGGTGAGTGCAAACTAAGTTTTATAAGCTAATAAAAGATTTACTTGTACGTGATTACGGTTTTAAGAAGAGAATGTTTGACTGAATTATTGTGATAAGTGAGTTATACAGTGCATGATATTTGACTGAAGCCATGTCATGAAACTAGATACGTCACTAGATAACATTACGAGCGCTTTAGAGAACTAAAATATTTTGGGTATAAGCAACTGTTTCTGTTTTGAGGCCGATCATCATCATCATCATCATCATATCGCCCACAGGACGTCCACTGCTGAACAAAGGCCTCCCCCTTAGATTTCCACAGCGAGCGGTTACATGCCGACCTCATCCAACGACTCCCAGTGACCTTCACCAGGTCGTCTGTCCACCTCGTTGGAGGTCGTCCCACGCTATGTTTTCCGGTGCGCGGTCTCCATTCGAGAACCTTTGTGCCCCAGCGGCCATCAGTTCTACGGGCAAAGTGCCCTGCCCATTGCCACTTCAGTTTACTAATCCTTTCAGCTATGTCGACAACTTTAGTTTTTCTACGGATCTCCTAATTTCTGATTCGATCTCGTAGAGAAATACCAAGCATAGCTCTCTCCATAGCTCGCTGAGTGACCTTGAGCTTTCTTATGAGGCCCATTGTGAGTGACCACGTCTCTCTCTTACGTCAAGAGGCCGATGTAATAGTCAAATTGTTAAGAACTACTAAGGTCTACACTAAGGTCCGTATTACAGAACAAAACTCAAGCTTTGACCTCAGTTTAAAACTAGTTTTCGAGTTGGGCATTAATTTTAAAACGTCCCTCAAGCATAAATTTATTGAACATTGTTCAACTGAGTCCTGGCTGTATTCTAAATTGTCACTCGGTTCAAGGTCTGTACTTGGGCAGATTTTTGAACTGCGATCACGTAAGTGTGGTCCAGATAGCGCTTGAGCACAGTTTTTAATCTATATTGTTTCTTACGCATTAATTTTAGGTTACATTGTTATTGAATAGAAGCTAAGATGTTTTTATAAGTGTATCTGCAATGATATTATAGATTAATGTATCTGTAAAATGTCATTGAATGGAAGTATATATTTATCACAAAGTGGATATTTTTGGAGAAGTTGACTATTATAATGATTTATTTAATGATCATTCGAACAGAAGTTTGGTCTTTAGTGTTCCTCTCAAATGTAAACGTTCTTGTTTTCCCATTATGAGGTGAAAAATGTCATACTTTCTTTTCTTTAACTTTCACGATTTCGCCACAGATTATTATGTTAATATGTACATCAAATTAAACTAGATTTATTTATCAATATAACACCTTTTCAAGTGTTCAATGACAATAGGCGCCAACGCCAACACACGTTCTTTACTTACAACTTCAACAACATTCATCCCGATAAAGTGTATAAAAATAATTTACATAGGAACCTAGTATCTCTTTTAAAAATGAACCTTGTATGTAAAGAGGAACTACTTTGTGAATATCTATATTTCTTAATTAATAGAATTTTTGAGGTACATTTCATTATTCCCTATTCTGAGCAGATCGGAACAAAGTTGGTAACGGAAATAAGTCGTAATCGAAAACAGACCGATGCATAGATAATGAGTAATATGTGCTTGAGGCGTGATTTGAATCTCGTCTCAGCTGAGTTTAGATTGATTACCGTTCTGGAATATGACCGATACTCCAGCACAGATTCTATACTTAAACAGTGATCAGGTGATTAAAGATCAAACTGGACTTGAGGATCGTTCTGTACTATGGTACCTATAAGTGATACAGTTAAGAACCTGGGGATATATATTGATAGAAATCTTTCTTGGGGTCCACAGTTACAAGAAGTAAGTCGAAAATTATTTGCATCAGCAAGCTCAAAATAGTGAATATTTGACTATATAGTCATATTAATATTAATATAATAAGTACACCTCGGAATACCCCTTTGTCTTTGTCCATCTTTTTCTTATCCATCCAAAGGTTGTCTGTAAGAAATCGCTAATAGCGATAAGACCGCCCATTGTACAATTACTATTCATTAAATTATTCCTAGTAGTTGTTTTTAAAATGGTCTACAATAAAGAATATTCTATTCTATTCTATTCTAAGTTACTGACACACATGATTATCATGAAAGCATTCTAGTATTGAGCAGTTGCTACTTAGTAGCATGTGTGCTCCGCATCGTAGTTTACGTATTGTAGTTATGTAACTATAACTTCTTTTTTACGTTTTAAAAGTTGATAGAAATGCCGACTAAAATCAGACCATGTTTACATTTACTCTACGTTTATCCAAAAATATTTAAAAAGTAAATAGCCGCTGCTATATAATAAATATATGTAACTGATAAATAGAAATAAAATCAGAGCACAGATGAATCTTTCAACGTCTGTTCATGTAGGTATTTACTATATATCATTACTTTGATCAAAGTAAATTGGACTAAACAGTAAAATTGTTTGAATTTACAGTAGCATTAATATTCATAATTACCACAATTAGTTGGAACTGTACAATTTGTACGGCTATTTTATATTCTAACCGTTCGATGGCGTATTCTAATTAAGTTTAATAATCTCATTAGTATGGCCTAATTTCGTTTATTTTCGAACATTGTCAACATCGATTGAAATCGTTCTATACAACATTAGTGGAACAGCATCTAAACGTTTCTAATTAAATCCTTTGAGAATGTCTTCAATCAATAATTGTGTGGTAATGTTATTGATTGCGATAAGACTTATGACATCGCATAAATTATTTATGTTTTTTTGTGACGTTTCCAACACTATGCTTGGTGCCAGCAGTTTAAGTCCCAAAAAACATACTACGGAGTCTTTCTAAGGATAGAATCCGAAACGAGGATATCCGGAAGAGAACCAAAGTGATCGACATAGCACACCGAATCAGCAAGCTGAAGTGGCAGTGGTCACATTTGTCGAAGGACCGATGGCCGTGGGAGCAGACGAGTCCTATAGTGGAGATCGCATATGGGTAAACGTAGTGTGGGACGCGCACCAGCTAGATGGACGGATGACCTGAAAAAGGTTGCTGGGTATGGCTGGATTCGGAAAGCCGATGACCGGGTGTTGTGGCGCACGCTGGGAGAGGCCTACGTCCAGCAGTGAACTGGTAAAGGCTGATGAAGATGACATAGGTAGGCATTTGTTCAGTAGCGGACGTCCTTCGCCTGATATGATGATGATAATGATAACATTACATTTGACAGTACGTTTAATAATTGTGAATGCATGAGGCTAAAACTGGTACCTATCTCAGCTAGTGCTACAGCAAGCAATATGCTCCTACACTGATATTCTGATAGGTTCGAATTCTTAGTTTCTGGGAATAACAGGTTTAGGTTAAGACAGATTATAATAGTAAAATACTATCCTTTACAATGCCCCCATGAGCATGGGAAGATGGCCTCATTACAGTCGTCTCCCATCTACTAGATGGGGTGAGCTCCTTACAGTCATCTCCTCTCAGAAGTGGACATACCTAAGCCGCCTCCGGCGCCATAGATGACCGCTAAAGTGGATTTGTACACCGTTCGCGCCTCTATTGGCTGATATAGTCGCCTGCTGCGCTCCGGGTCGCGGGTTTGATTCCCACACGGAAGAAATATTTGTACGATCTGCAGGTAGTTGTTCCGGGTCTGGGTGTATTTTATGTGGAAGTTATGTCTGTAAACGCACCCACGACACGGGAGAAATACTAGAGCGGGGCAACGTTTAAATAAAAATGCATTTTCACCGTGTTTGAAATAAACACGGTGAAAAAAGGACTGCATTATAGTTTACTCCTGCACCTTTGATTATTTACTATGTGATTCAGTAAAATACACACCGCAGTACATGAGCCTAGAACAAATTAAGATTAAATTCTAATCTCCTTAAAATGTGAATGGCGAACCGCAACCGCAAGGATCTGTCTGTTTCTAAATTGGCCATTCGCGCCTTAAAGTCTAGTTTAGTTTAATCGCCTCATTAATCGGGCTTCGTGAAACTCCGAACTTCGATGCCCTCGGGAATAGTGCTACGAGGAATACAAATGGCCAGATTTACGACGCGAACTGTTTTCGCGTTAATCCTCCCAATCGGTACTGATAGGTCGATTGTATAAGCTATGCAGATATATTAAGATGATAACGTAAGTATAACTCCTGCATAATATTATAGTACATTAAAGATATTTAATTGTCCATAGTTATAACTTTTTTTATATATGTATTTCTCCGTGTAATGTCCGGATTAAAAATAGAGAACCACTCCATCTCTTCCCGTGGATAAGACGACTAAGGGATTTTAAATAAGAGGGATGGGCAGCAGCGTCCCTTATGTGGAATAGTAGTCATACTGCTCCCACCAACCCGCCTGCCAAACATGGTGAGAACTGGCAAATTGCCCCCAAAATAACGACACAATTGTGGAAATCCAATCCAACGGCTCGGTCCAACTCTCCTTCCGAAACCGCCAATTCCTCATCCCATTCCAAGGCAATCAGCGGTACAGAAGGACCGGGATAGTCCCGGACCGCCGGAAAAAGCGTAGAGAGCACTCCGGCCCTGCCCCCTATCTAACAGGGAGCAGGGTGGTCCTCCGTCTACCGCAGCCCAATGAATGGCGACGGAGTCCTCGGCGTCCCTGAACCAGCGAGGATGTTCCTGGACGCCGTAGGGCTCCGCTACTACCACCAAGGCAACCGAACACTCCGCAACAGTCTGCAGCAGCAGATTCTGCGCGTTGCGGCAGTGGTTCAGGTTACCCTGGAGAATCCTCAAGGCTGGGAAGAGGACGTCTCCATGTCCTCCGTAGGGCCTGCGACCGATGGCGCTGGCGCTGACTCTGCCTGCCTATGGGCAGCTGAGGCAGGGGGGGCTCGCTTTCCCCTCCTGCCTTTCTGGGCCGCACAAGTTTTGCCGCCCAGTCTATGCCCGGCAGGCAGACCAAAGTCTGCGCACAGTGGACAGTTCTGAGACTGCGCCGTACACTGCCTCGCCTTGTGGCCCTGGCTGCCACAAGCGAAGCAAAGGTCACTGCGGTCAACCCCCCCATGGGTGGCGCACCGGAGACGTACGTGCCCGAGCTCGAGGCATCGGTAACACTGTAAAGGCCGTGTTGCCAATACCTCTACTCTAGCCGACGCCCACCCCACGCAGACTCGTGAGGCGGACGCCACCTTTCTGGCCGCCTCCAGTGGGCAGCGCACCCAGACGGTGCCCAAGGACACGGGTGAGCGTCGAATGTCGCCCACCTTAATTTCCTCGGGCTGACAGCCACCAGCCGCTGCGATTGCATTAACCACCTCTTCTGGTGTGACGGCGTCGTCCAGGTCACGCACCCTCATCTCCGCCGTCTTTGTCGGCCGCGCGATCCGTACGGCAAAGACGTGGGAGAGCACCTCCCGCATACGGCACGCCAGGCTATCAGCCTTGGCACTGCAGTCCTCACCAGCGACGGACAGCACCATTCCGCCGCTGGCCGCCCTCTTGATTGTCACCGTGTCGGGACCGATACCGAGGTCAGCGAGCTTTATGCTCTTCCTGGCCTCAGCCATTACTTCACCCAACCGACTGTCGGGTGAGCCTTCCGGCACGGTGACCGTGATAGCAGCCGTTGCGGGAACCCTGGGGAGGTTGACCTTTCCCCTTCCTTTTTTTATCCTTCTCCTTCCTCCACCTTTGGGAGAGGAAGTCTGCGCGGCCTGCGCAGTAGCGGCCTTCTGGAGCTTAGGGAGTTGGGGCTTCTTGGGTTTTTTGGCTATAGTGGACCACAATTCAGTGGTCTCATCTGCTGCCTGTGAAGCCACTTCTGCCTGCGATGCCACCGGCTGTGTCACCACAGATGCAGTTGCCACCGCAGCTGCGGTAGATGTCGCTGGCACATCTGCCACTCCAGCCCTCCTTGCCGCGTTTGTGCGCTTCTTTTTCTTCCCTTGCGCCTGAGTCACAGGGGAAGATGGCTGCATCGCTACCGGAGCTCCAGACGGGTCCTTGGCGGCCGCATTAAGGCTCCCGTTGCTCAACGGTGCCCTAGCAGCTGCCGCGTGCGTAACTGCCTGGGCGGCCTGCGCCGACAGCATCCTCCTATCAGCCGCAAGTGGTGGACGGAGATGAGGCTCCGGAGGCAGCCTCTTCTTTATAGCCTCGAGTTTTGCGTCCATCATGCCCCCAACCGCAAGCATGATAGATCGCAAAAATTCGTCCTCCGACTTAGTGGTTGGCGTGGCGGTCCTACTAAACCCCGCCCCGGAATCACCATGTTGACGGAGGATTTTGATCTCCTCCGTCAGTTTGCCCACCTGGGATGTGAGACTAACGAGTAGAGAACGTAGATCCGCGTTCTCTTTCTCCAGTCTCTCTATATTTGCTCCAGTAGCAGTGCGCTGAGCCACCTCATCCACCGCAGCCTGCACCGTTAGCGCGGCCATTCGGAGGCTGCGGGCAAATGCCCCCTTGAGGTTGCGGGACTTGTCCGCAACATTCTCCACGGCATCTAGCTGTTGCTTGATGCAGGCACTGAGATCGGCCGTAGGCCTCGCCTGCGTCTCCTTTGCGAGGTCCTCCGGCTGGGGCAACTCCTGTCTAGCCCGAGTGCTGGATGGAGGCTCCGGCAACCCCGGGTCCATTTCCTCACCAGCGACACTAGAAGAACCGCTCTGGACCGTCATTCGTTTCGGCCCAGGCAGCTCTCCATTCCCAGTCGGCCGGGTCCGCTTTCGCGCGCGGAACACCGCCGACGCCGTCGACGTTTGGGAGGTGAGCGATATTTGGGAACCATCCGATTCACCTCCATCACTCACCATCTCACCACTAGCTGGTGTTGCCGGGCGCGGGAGCACAAGCTTCCCGCGCGTCCGTGACAAGGTCACCGGTATAGGCACCGGAAATGCCTCTTCATCCGGGACGCTCTGCGCCTCAGACCTACTCTCCGATATAGAGTCGGTTATCGACTCCATACCAACATCATCATTTTTTGTTTGTTTGTTTTTTGTGTCCATATTTAATCCCACGAGTATGGGGGAAATAAATGGTCCACCCGAGCAGTGCCCCCTGTACCCGGGTAAGCGTATTTACTACCAGGGTTTCCGCCGGTACCCTGGAGTTGCGTGCTAGAGACTGAACTACCCATCAGCCATGCATCCCCTCGCCGCACGCCAGCTTGGGATTTGGGGTAATTATTTTATAGAGATTTTCTTTCTCGCAGTCCGGGCGATTAAGCCAAGACCCTCGGTCCTTATGCTGAGCCGCGAGACATGGCCACGACACTCAGCATACTTCAGGATTACGATGTGGAGACGTTGGCATTGCTGCCAGTCCGTCAATCGTGTCCACGACTGACGAAACCCGTCTCGGTTTCGCATCCTCAGTATCCTCTGCTAAACAGAGCAAAACGAGGAGCGAAATTCGGGCACCATCCGAAAAATCGGGCGGCCCGTCCACACGGCAGTCTACACTGGACTCCGCTCCTGATCCCTCTTAGTCTGATCTCTCCCTTTGGGCCTGTCCGGCATGAGTGACTCTACCGACTTAGCCCCAAAGATCATCGAGATACGCAAGCCCCACCACGACGACAACGTGGGAATCTCGGTGGGGAAGCCTACCTTACCTAATAACCTGTCTCTACTCTGAGAGGCTGAACTGCCAGCCGGCAAAGTTGCCTGAGTAATCCGCCGGCCGTGTCAGCAAGGCACATAATCAGTGCATCACTCTGGCGGGTTTGTACTGCATTTTATTTCTTTCCTCCAAAAACTCAGTTTCCTCAGCAAGGCAAGGCTGTACTTCTCATCGGCGAGAAGACTGCCACTTTATAAGTTGCAAGCAAGCTATATGGAGTACTGCCACATAATAGAAAATAGTAAACTGCTGTCATTTAAGTGCAAGAACACCTGGATACCAGCTTGGACCTTGTCCAGAAACTTGCAGTTAGGATTATCTACGATTGCAAGTTCACAAGCAATATAGAACCACTAAGTCTGAGGAGAAACTTTGCCTCCCTCTCTATGTTATCTCCCTCGTACAACGGACAGCAGTCTAAGGAATTGTTTGCTATGATGCCAAAGGCTACCATCGCATCTCTTGTCATCAGTAGAAAGTTAATCCGCTTGTCTTAGAGCCAAAATACCAAACGGTTTCAGAGGAACTTCCTCCCCCGCACGTTCAGGTTGTGGGATCAGCTTCCATAAAAGGTTTTCCCAAAATACTACAGCAGCAAGGCTCTTCAAAAAGGGCGTGAAAAGGTATATACCGTGACGGCAACGCAAAAGTGATTCCTCTGGTATTACAAGCGTTTATAGGTTACGATAACCGCTTACCATCAGACAGGCCGTATGCTTGTTTACCACCTTAGTGTTATAAAAAAAGCTTTGCTATTTTCATTCATATGAAATCTACAATGTCCTTAGTTGTATAAAAAGGACTTTGTTTATATTCAATAATATAATAATATTTTACAATAAGCGTATACTATGTCTATGTCTTAGCAATTTTTACGGGCATAACCACAATCCATGTTGTAATAAAATTTCTATTCGATTTAAGAAATGATATAACAGCTACACACGAATAAGCCCCGATAAGATTTTCTCTTATCGGTAGTGCTAGGCCTGCCACTAGCTAGTGTGATCGTGCGAGGACCTGGAGCTCCTCTGTCGGTGCCGAAGATGACCATTCCAGTGGTTTTAGCCCGTAGGAGGCCCGTAGCCGGCATTCGCCCTTCC
The DNA here is from genome assembly GCA_947459985.1 of Diloba caeruleocephala. Lineage (NCBI taxonomy): Eukaryota > Metazoa > Arthropoda > Insecta > Lepidoptera > Noctuidae > Diloba > Diloba caeruleocephala. The sequence goes on along the minus strand of OX381617.1, from coordinate 6,028,508 downwards.
CCGAGTCGGAGGATATTCATGAAGAATTTCCACTGCGCGACCAAAAAAAAGGCCCGCCACTAAAGATAAGAAACAGCTAATAATCCAACAATTGTTGTTTTAAAGTATTCCATTTCTATAAATTTTCTGTGTATCCCAAAGTATATCTTGATGTCGACCCAGGAAAGCAATTACACCCTGGCAGGGAATGGTTATGACGCTGTCGTCATGCAAATACGTGAGCCCCGAATATGATTGCCAATCCGGCTAAAGTGCTTTTAGGCCCCTGATAACTATCTTATGAATTATTATATGAGCAAACTTTATGTGATCGGTGGACATACCGACGGGTCGTTTGGTGACTATACCTAATAATTTTGGTGATTTGATGGTAATCTAGAAACGTTACACAAAGTGTCTATATATGGATCAGCACCTATACTTGTCTGATTTTCATTATGTAATCAGTGAATTGTTTCTTAGTCTGTCGTCGTTGCTTAGTAACGCAGACACAGTACATATATTGTTTGTGTTGTAAGAATTTCAATGGATAGTTCCCCTTACGAATAAATCATATCAGGACATGTACAGGTACATTGGCCAAAATTCCAAAGCGAATTTAAAGAAGAAGTATTCATTGGAATCAAACTCATCGCAATCTACAAACTCACAGGAAAACTAGACTAGACTTTCGTTTATTTGAAGACAATGATTTGATTAAATCAAGCCCATCATATCAGCCGCAGGACGTCCACTGGTGAACAAAGGCCTCTCCCTTAGATTTCCACAACGAGCGGTTACATGCCGCCCTCATCCAACGACTCCCAGCGACTTTCACCAGGTCGTCTGTCCACCTCGTTGGAGGTCGTCTCACGCTACGTTTTCCGGTGCGCGGTCTTCATTTGAGAACCTTTGTGCCCCAGTGGCAATCAGTTCTACGAGCTATGTGCCATGCCCATTGCCACTTCAGTTTACTAATCCTTTCAGTTATGTCGACAACTTTAGTTCTCCTACGAATCTCCTCATTTCTGATTCGATTTCGTAGAGAAATACCAAGCATAGCTCTCTCCATAGCTCGCTGAGTGACCTTGAGCTTTCTTATGAGGCCCATTGTGAGTGACCACGTCTCTGTTCCATATGTTATCACTGGTAACACAAACTGGTTAAAGACTTGCGTCTTGAGCAAATCAAGCAATTTAAATATATTAAAGGATTAGTAAGCTGAATTAGTAATAGGCGAGGCACATTGCCTAAAGAACTGATGGCCAAAACTGTCGGGGCTAAAAGTTTGTCACGCTACTACAGAACGCGCACCGAAAAACCCAGACGGCCTCAAACGATATGGACAGAAGTACCTCTTTTTTTTATTGATGTCCAGTGGAAATTCTACATGGAACTTCCTTCACCCCGGGGTGCGAAGAGGTATGCCGGACTCCTACCGGCTAAAACCACTGGAGCGGTCATCCTCGGCACCGAAGGGGGGCTCCAGGTCCTCGTAAGATCACACTAGAGCCGCCCATTGGTGCCACGCCTTTAGGCACATCACGGAGGGGATGACTGAGGGGGTCACCCCCCCTAGCGGAGGGAAGGCGACTGTAAAAAGGTCGCCCCCTAGGCACTTCTCGGGGAGGATTGTAAAGGATCTCCCCAAGAACAGGAAAATAAATAAATCTATGGAGTATGAGGCCTTTGTTCAGCAGTGGAAGTTCTTTGGCTGCTGTAATAGATAAATGCTTCGGATAAATATTAGATCACTTTAATTTAAAAGTAACATAATCAACTTTATATCCTTTTTATTGTGGTGCCGGCTATGCCGTGTGGTGCCGGCTCAGAATGCCACCACCCCATCTCCTCTCATGGGTGTCGTAAAAGTCGACTAAGGGATTAGCCGGAGGATGGGCAGCAGCGTCCTTCGAGTACATTAACAACTCAACTGCGATCGCCAACCCGTCTGCCAAGCGTGGCGATTATGGCAAAACCCCTCAATGAGCCCACAACACACCCATATCGGTCGTTGTGGTGTACTTTGGGGGAGGCCTGTGTCCAGCAGTGGACTTCATTTGGCCGAAAGATGATCCTTTTTATTCAATTTAACCAGTCATAGATGTTAACCATCTCGTAACTGTTTCTAATTCCCCTCATCGAATGCAAACACTACTGAAATTTTATGGCTTTTAACTCTAGTGTCAGCAAATATTTATAACATTTTACCGAACGCAAAACAACGGTTATTACAACGCATTATACGTATTGTATTGGAAATAAATTTGCTCCGCCGTTTTTATGTGCACCCATTGTTCTGACGACTGATACATGTTAATCTCATAGCCCCTGAATATTCATATAAAGCGGGCACATTCATTTAAATAATCGAGCGTTTTTGATAGTAAGTTGTTGTCTTGTGTCAACAGAGTGCGCAGCGGCTTGTATTTTGCTTTGCTCGACGTATTTATTTGTTGTGATAAATTTGTTACTTGCTGCTTTAGTTAATTTAAATACATTTTAACTATAGCTTTGAAAGAATTAAGAAATCAATTAATTTCAGCTTCAAATCGATGAACAAATATATCGTTAAAATTCGACATAAGGCATGTCTTACTAAATATTTAGCTTGGAATCTAAACACTAAAACTATGAATATAAAAACTGAACGTACATTTAAATACACGCGCTGGCAACACTAACGATTTTGTAAAGCCTACGCTTACCTACGTGTTAATACGCTATACGTTTATATCATTGTTATGACAACATTCAGGTTCTAGGACTCTGAACTATTTTTCGACTTTTAGCGAATTTATTACTTAAAGCTCGAAAAGTGGCAATTGTGTATCGCATCTGTGCAAAAACTGGGTCGTTGCTGAGCGTAATGCTGTAGCATCATAGCGAGCCAACAACGCCGATTTTCACCAACAACAAACATTATTTTATTTCACCAAAAGAGAACACTTTTGAGAAACATGTAGATCGCCTGCGGCTTTTATATGCATACAAGCATTGGGCGCTGACTGTCCTGACCTAACATTGCAAAGATCGGCTAGAACAGAAGAGTTTTCGTGGCAGTGAAAATTCAATTAGGAAGTAATAATTCGCTATCACCTTTCCTTACTCAAAAACGCACTGTTGTTAACCAGCGATATTAAATATATTAGTAACAAAATATCGATTCAGTAGACACTAACAGAATTTAAATTTAAGTACCACTCGAAGCCTAATTTCATATTAGGTACTTACTTCTTGCTGGAAACTTTTCTAACGAGAATTGGTATACTCTTAACAGAAAAATATAACAATTGTTTCTTTTCAAAATTAAATTTCTGTTTACTTTTGACGACCGTGTGTAGTAATACTTAGCAATAGTTAATGGCTGTGCTCATCCCAAATTACTTAGGTTATTGCTAGCCTATATTATAAAACTTCCGTGTGGTGGTCAGTTTTATAGCAGCACTCGATCTCCTCCTGTGGATGTCTTAAAAGGCGACTGAGGGATTCTAAACTAGAAGCATGGCTAGCAGCATCCCTTCTGTGGGACAGCAGCCATAGTGCGCTCACCAACCAAACTTCCCCTCAAAATGACGACACTATTGTGAAAACCTATGGAAATATTTGTTTAGCAATGGATGTCCTTTGGCTGATATGATTCTGATGACGAAAAAACTTCGCTTAAATTGACGATATTAAAAGGCTTTATTTTCTATGCGTTTTCATAAGATCTAGGATAGGTTTGAGTGAAATAAACAATAGTTATTAATTCACGACTTGTAATTTCGGTTATCAATATTTACTGCTATAGGATTGTTATGCTAACATTGAATGATAGCTAGCCAGACCAAAATTAATGGTGGTAGTTTTTTTTTTTTAGTCTTGTGTGGTCTTGACAGAGCTTACAATTATCTCATTAGATTATTTAAGATTGAGTTTATTTGACTAAAGTTGTAGAGTAAGACGAGTTTTATGCCTTTGAATAACAACCTTAAAAATATTAACGACACCTAGTGTCATTGCCTAAAATTCATGGCTTATTCGAACTCTGCGACGCGTTGAGAACCAAATTACTTATTCATCGTCATTACCCCTATTTCATGCCAGTGCTTCTTTTATATTATCTGCACAATGATTCTGATTATTCATATCTCTTTTTTTTTGTAGCTGTTTCTTGAGGGGATCCTCTTTTGTTCCGCTTTATCGGCAGTCATTTTTTCAGTGAGATTTTCCGGCCTAAGCTTAATTCATCCAGATAAATTATGCCAAGATAGAGACAAATAATCCAGCACTCCATTAAATCTGAAAAAAGCGAACGCTTTCACGAAATTAGCCAACTAATCTCGGGACTGACTTAAAAGGGGATTATATCTTGGAAAAATGTGCGTGACCTTTTTTAATTTTGCTTTTCTAATGCAAGTTTCTTGTAAGCTGACACTTATGGGTGGGATGCTTTTCTATGAAATGAATGAAATTTTCCTGTAAATATATTCGAAAACGTTTGTTTAACATTAATTTCCGGGGAGTTTGTGTTTTATATTTAGATGTAAAATCACGTCGTTATCGTTACAGTGAAACTCCGTCTTTTAGTTAAAACGTGTGTTCTCTGGTTAAAACTAGTTTATACTGATAGCTTTCATTAAATGTAGAATTTTATCATCATCATATTAGCCACAGGACGTCCACTGCTGAACAAAGGCCTCCCCCTTAGATTTCCACAACGAGCGGTTACATGCCGCCCTCATCCAACGACTCCCAGCGACCTTCACCAGGTCGTCTGTGTTGGAGGTCGTCCCACGCTGCGTCTTCCGGTGCGCGGTCTCCATTCTAGAACCTTTGTGCCCCAGCGGCCATCAGTTCTACGAGCAATGTGCCCTGCCCATTGCCACTTCAGTTTACTAATCCTTTCAGCTATGTCGACAACTTTAGTTCTTCTACGGATCTCCTCATTTCTGATTCGATCTCGTAGAGAAATACCAAGCATAGCTCTCTCCATAGCTCGCTGAGTGACCTTGAGCTTTCTTATGAGGCCTGTTGTGAGTGACCATGTCTCTGTTCCATATGTCATCACTGGTAACACACACTGGTTAAAGACTTGCGTCTTGAGGCATTGCGGTATTGTTGACGAAAAGATGTTGCGAAGTTTCCCAAACGCTGCCCATGTAGAATTTACTGCTAGCCAAAAATGAATGACGGTTAAAACCAGTTTTAATTGTAATTAATTATTTTTGAATATTAATTTCGGTCATTAGAGGATTGAATAGTAAAAACGGTTTGTCTAGTCAAAACCAATTTCAACTGAAATTTGAAACGATAACATCTAAAATGGGTTTCCACTATAACATATAATAATAATAAACCTTTATTTGCACGAAAATGTGGTAGGTATACACGTTGTTATAAGTGGTATGATAGTTAGTTAGCAATCACCATATCTTTGTCAGATTATTGACAAGCAAATAGTGTAGTCAAAAAATTACACAGGTCTGCGATGAAAAAGTTTTGTAAATAAATTTATTACAAACATGTAGATGTTGGTCTGTATATAGCAAATATAAACTTTGTTTTAACGTATCACGTCACATTCTTTATAGATAAATATATAATAGTTCGTTAAATCGGTAAGTTGATTTGTTATTCTTACAAAATTGATTCCATGATCTATATTTCTATTCTATACTCTATAACCGACCATCCTATATAGTCTATTGTTACTAACCTACCTTTACCCTGTGAGAAAAAGTAACAAAAATAAAGTTTTATGTAGTCTATAACTAATTATAGTGTTTAAACCGCAAAAAAAAGTGTAATAAAATATTGTTTTATTAAATCTGCAACTATGGCTCCTCGGAGTTGCAAAAACAATCCAAATGTATTTTGCTATATTTGCGGACAATAAACAATAGTTAAGCAAAGATAAAAAATTACAGACTCTGTAAAAATGCTGTAAAACCTGTAGCTCATTCAGTTTATCTTAAAGAAACTAACGAATACTTGAAAAAATATTTGGAGAAAATAAAGTAGACCGAACACAAATGGTTAGTTTGCGGTGACTTAAAAATCATATGCATACTTCTTGGTTAGCAGCAAGGCTATATTTGTGAATGGGATAGTAGAGCAAGAAATTAACATTGGAAAATTAGCATGGAATAAAAGTCGGAGTAAAATATCTCATCAATCCGAGGATCCACCTATCCCGAAAAATATTGCTTCCACCACTTCACATCATACTTGGTTTAATCAAACAGTTCGTAAAGGAATTACCGCAAGATGGAGATACTTTCAAGTGTCTTTGTCCATGTTCCCTAGCATAACTGATACGAACTTGAAAGAGAAAATATTTACGGGACCTGACATCAGGAAACTGATTAGGGATACAGAATTTGAAAAAGTGATGAAAACCTTGGAACTAATTGTCTAGCATGGCTTTAAAAATATTGTATCTAAGTTTTTAGGCAACATAAACGTTCCTGAGTATAAAAATATTGCTCAGGAAATGTTAAACGTCTATAAAAATTTTGGCTGTAATATGAGTCTGAAAATTCAAATTTTTAAGTCTCACATTGATTGTTTTCCAAAAAATCTAGGCGACTACAGTGAAGCACAAGGTGAATGTTTTCATCAGGATATAAAAGAGATGGAAAGAAGATATCAAGGCCATTTTGACGTTAATATGATGGCGGACTATTGCTGGATGATACACAGAGATGACATAAAAAATCATAAACGAAAACCAACAAAACGCAGCATTTTTTCAAAAAGTAAACGTTATTATTATTTGTTTTCTTCACGAATACCTTAATGTTGTATTTTCGTAGCTATAGTGAGTCTATAAGATCATATAAAACTTTATAAAATATTCTCAAATAATTCTCATTCATTTTATAAAAAAATGTTTTGTTCTTTTTCGTATTCAAATACTATATCATCAAAATCTGATAAATGTGACGTCGTATATATCATATGAATGCCGTTTTCTATTACTTTTAAGACAATTAAAACAAATATTAAACATTTAACAAAAAAACTTTAAAAAAAAAAATCGCAGACCTGTGTTATAAAATAACGTTATCGTTATAAATATTTTTAATGAAGTAATTATGCCTTCATCCAGTAACAATTCTATTCTTATTATTGATTAATATAGAAACCAAAAATATTTACTACCAGCTTTTGCCCGCGGCTTCGCACGCGTGGAATTTAGTAATGTACATCATGTTATTGAAAACATGCAATAATGACCTGAGCTTTTATTAGGAACTTGTAAAAGGTGTAAGCACTATTTATGAACTCCTCGATGATCCTCCTTGATACGATCACACATCACAAAGCAGTTTCTTTTGTAAAGAGTATTGCTTGGTACTCGCGGTAAGACAATTCTATCCGGATTTCTAGTGTGGATATCTGGATATAAACTTAGTACCATCGATTTCTTTGTTATATACAGTCTTTATTGGTAATCTCGAATATTATATTGCATATGTTTATTATGTTCATAATTGCTAAGCTCGTAAAGACAAATATACATAAGTATATGATGAGATGAATGAAGGCCGATATAAATAGTACGTTCAGAGAGAACCCTTTAATTATTGAAAACAACTTTATAACAGCTAGCAAAGCTCAGAAGAGAACGTTACGAAGAAACAACTAAAATGCATTCACATGCCTACACTACTTTCACCATAATCCACAAAATTCTTCTGAAAACGTCCAATGCTATAAACACTGGCTCCCATTAAACCACTGCAATTTAATCTAGTCGTCAAGATCGTCAGTCATCGTTATGCTTAGCAAACAGGTTCTATTTCAGTTTAGTCATCATGATCCTGAACAGATTTTATTTGACAGAACCAATCAGCATAGCGTAAATAGCGCTATATGGATAATTCAGTCAAATATTGCCAATTAACATGATACTAATTATATTCGCTATTTATTTCCCACCAACATATTAATCGACAATACATATGCGATACGCTGTTTCTATTTAGAGGCAATTAGAATACTAAGTGGTACGGATTACGAACGAAAATCGTAACCAAATCATTATTTTGAATCCAGATAATGTTCGTTATTACTATACAAAATTAATCGGGCTTCTTGTGTGTGATTTTAAATGTGTAGGTAAGGTATATGATACGCACGAGGACTTTTATAATTAGCTCATACTGTCAGATTTGAGTAAGCGTTCAGTTTGGCGTAGATTAAAATATTGATTGAATCGTTTGAGAAATCAAAGTCTAAAATGTAACAAAATACCCATTGAATCGTCTACCATATTATCCAATCATAAAGCCACGATATCATGATGATGGGCGGCATTCTTCCGTGTGCTAATAACAACATACTACGATTACTAATCCTCCTGCCAAGTGTAGTGAAGATGACAAAATCCTATATGAATGTAAGTAGTAATCATAGGCAGAACCGTTTTCAGCAGTGAATTTTTACGGGCTGATGTGATTTGATGTGTGATGACGTTTTCATTTCACGCGTTTGATAAATACAAATTCAAATGCACGCGCAAACTTTGTTAAACCTTAATGCATAAAATAATGTCATATTGTTATATACAATATCATAGTCTCCAAACAAGGTTGCAAACCTTGGATACATTTTTCACGAGCGCTATAGTGTTGATGATTTTTTAAGACACCTGTAGGGGACGGTAGCAAGATGATCGAATGTTTGATAAGCACTAATTGTCCTTTTCCTGTCCAATAAGTCTAACCTTCCAAAACGAGTCCGCATAAGCTCTAAAATATTAGCTGTGTTTGAACTTAGTTCGGAACCGATTCATTTGCGGGATTTGCAGTCTACGCCCAAACCTCAAGATCATTCATTGAAGTTGAACACTCAAGGCAGAACCTGTTTGCGGTCCCCAATCATGGGAATAGTTTGATTTGAAACTTCATTAGTCTTTAGTTCTGATTGCAATTGCAGATTCAACGTAACTATGAACTGCCTTACTCAGGTAATTTGAGCAAATGAATTCTTGGCAAAGTGGGATTGCCTTTTGCTCTTACAAGTTTCTCAACTTAATTTACACTGAAAGCAAAATTCGAGATTCCGAAATTAAATACATACATTTTTGAACGTAAATGTTACATGTGTAAACGGATTTCGTCGTGTATATTATAGAGTTTTATTTTTACTAAAGTTTCGAAAACTACAGCATTCGTGGTCGCAGTATGACTAAGGTGACAGGCGTCATTACAAATTTAAAAAAGTCATTTTATTTTATCCAGCGTACATGTTACATTTTTTATTACAAATAATAAAATTGTTTCGATCACTTAGAGTGTTTTGATGTTTATAGTGTGGTATGTTGTTTGGGACTTTATTATTTTAATACATAACAGGATTCCAAACTGGTGGTATCTGCCAACCATATTCTCTATTAAAATTAGAATGTTTTATTTTATTTCAATGGCCTCACAAAATATTCTACATACACATCGGTTCACTTTTGCGAGGACTTGAGGTTGATCAAAACGAAGAAAATGGTTATGTTTGCCTAAGTCATGTTCACACACTGCAGAATTGTACGTTTATGTTTGTCGTCAGCTATGTGTTCTTTTATTCGGGTGGCTATACTACGTTTTGTTGGCCCTATATTTGACAACCCACAATCACAGTCAATCTTGTGTAGTAGTACCAGATAGGTGGTGACAACATGAGCAAAGTGACCGATGATGATGAAAATATTGGGCTCAGTGACGTACTTTGGGAGATACCTATGTGCAGCAGTGGGCTAACACAGGCTTATTATGCTGATGCTGTTGTTGATGCTGATGATGACAACTATTCCATATTAACTATTTAACATAGATATCACACTCGTTTATATATACATAGTTATCTTTTAGTTTACTGGAGAAAAAGTTCCATTATTTTCTATTCATATTCTCAAAGGGTCCATTAGAAAACTTTAGAATAAAGACGCCTGGATTGGCGGAAACCTACATTAATATTCCAGGGCTATGCTCAAACTAACGGAGAAATTGAGAGCTAGCAATGTAATCCCGGCAGTTGGCAAACTCAGCGAAATCCACCTATTAGGAAATTAATTGAATTAGGTTCAATCGGAGCTGATGTAGTGCAGACGTATGTAATTTTCCAATAAATTCAAAAATTAATTAACTGAGTAGAAGGTTAATTGATACGCAAAGGACTGAATACTTGAATATTGATTTGCATGTTTGTAAATTCGTAAATAAATGTTTGGAGTAAATGAAATTAGAGTAAAGTTCTTCATCATTTTGAAAATGTTAGTTGACGCCTCGACGTGAATATCCATTTACATAGTCATATAGTGGGGTAACCCTACTATTGTCAATCGTTTTTTAATCAGTGATATTTTGATAAAAATAAAATCTATCACTTTTTGATCTTATGAACTATTGGAAGCATAAAAGTCAGCCAATAAGGCCGGCCCAGCGAATCCAATCAATGAGGAGATTAATGAAATTAGTCTGGCACCGAAGCTGACTTCGCTTAACTTGCTTGCGGTGATCTTGGGAACTAACTAATACTGGTTGCTAGAGGAAATAATGAACGTCGGTCTTAAAACATGGAATAGGGAAATTAGTAGTACATCTCTTGGACTTGCTTCTTGTTAGGTTAAAGTTTACACCATAAACGATTACAAGAATGATAAAAGTTGCTGGTCGCTGGGTTCAGCTCAAAACTATCTTAATTAACACGTATGGAGTGAGTTTCACTGAGTGAATATTATATATTTACATAAATTTAACATTATGGCATTGATTGACTATTGTTAATTATTATTAATATTGTTCTTGTGACTTTAACTTGTAATGCCTACTTTAAATATATAAACCCTGCAAAGTGTTCGAAACGTCAGGAAAAAAAAGTCTAAAATATATGCCGATAGAATCCGTTTTAAATTGTTTTATTATAATGTGTAATACTCGCGAAAACCTAAGACATTATTAACTTATAATATTTATACAAAACTGTAAATCTGTGAGCATCATGTAGCCATTAATGTTATATGTGCAGTGCTTATTTTGATTGTGTCTTTTGCCTGGCTGTCTTGGTCTGTCATGCTCACTAAAATGTCTTGCTAATGCTGGCGTTGTGTATCGGGTCTTTCGGTTCCCTACAATATGGTCGAGCTAAGTTATGCTGATGCATGCATCATGTTCGTGAACGGGTGCCGTCTGTTGAGACTGGTCAGCCGTTAACTGCCACGGCAAATACATCACTATAATATTATTGTGGTATGTTCCATCTAACCTACACTTTTCTTTGTATATATTTTACAATCATTTGTATCATTCAACATTGTAATCCCCAACTATTTTAAAAGAGTATCCATAGAGTTTCTTGCCGACTGTTCTCCATGAGATTAACTATTTGAAACCGTGCAACTTAGATTCTGACGTTTCATAAGTGCTTATATTTGGTTTATTTGAAATAAAAATCTTTGACTAAAGACTTATTTGTTTTGAAGATTTTGATTCAAAATACAGAACTGCAATTTGGTACATCGATATCTCTTTCTCATCCTCTCTTCTACTTTAACTCATTATACGACAGTATCTATATAATATAACGCGAAGAAAAAAAATTGTACCCCTTTTTATGCACATTGCGCGCACGGTGGTGTGTGAGATTAGCCATAATGAACGATCATATGGAGGAGAAGTGCAATTAGTTAAAATTTAGGTGAAAGTAAAACCGAATTTCGATCACTAAGCGACCGCTAGTTAATATTAATCAGCTAAAATTTGAATTATTTATAACATCATTTACAAATACCACTTATAAATTTTCCTCTTAATCGTTACATATTCTTTCACGTTTTTTTAACTTAACGCAATATTTCATATTATATTTTGGGTGTGAAAAATATTATTTTCATTTTCTTTTTTAATCTAGTCAGAAGAAGTTATTCAAATGAAGAAAAAAATAAGGTAGTATTAATTTATTCATGTTGTTTGTGGTCTATCCTTGTGTCAGAGTTGTTAAAGCCTCCAACTTGGCTTAATGGTCTAATGACAAGAACCGGGACCGACGATTTTACTTGCCCTCCGAAGCACGGATACCCTCAAGTTCAAATACCATTGTCACCCATCCATAGACTGACCGCACCAAGCGTTGCTTAACCTCGTCGATCGTTTAGCGACCAGTGAGTGCAACTGGCGAAAACATTTGTTGAAATGGAATAATTACATACCTACTTTTAAAAAAGCCGTTAACAATTCAAAATCGTTATAATTTAAAACAATTTTAAACGGATTACATCGCGTATATTAGCAACTTCCTCAAGGTCAACCTGCGACCACGAATGCTGCAAAGTATTCGATACGTCAGAAAAATCAAAAATTTATAATATCTATAAATAATAATAACCGACCGATTTACCGCCTTCGCCGCCGAGGATGCCCGCCTCACCGCTGTCGCGGAGGCCTTTCGCCGCGTCACCTTCCCGTTCAAGTTAGCACTTCCCCCTTCCGTCTCTTGCTCGCGCCGGCCCGTGTCGAGCCTACAGTTTTAAATGTCCCCTAATACATTATAAATAATACCGATCTAGCTGTCCCCAAAACAATAGATTGTTATCCCCAGCAACGCCCTAAGCTGAGGTCCGTAAGTAAGGGGGCGCCCTTAGCGAAAGTTGCTTAATATTAATTTTAAGCCTGGCTGGAGGCCTCTTTTGGCTTCGCCAGAAATGACCGGTTAAGCAACCACATTTCCCAGAAATGTATGCGCGTAGCACAACAAAAAAAAAAGGATTTTATGGTATAAAATATTTTATTTAGATTATGATTCGTTTTGTTTCCTTTTTTAGTAAATATATTGTAGTAGTGTATACCTTCTTGTATTATAGTACCTACATCACTTACTAGACAGGTACTTAGATCTTAAGATTTTATGTTTAGCGTATTCAATGCAAGTTGATTTCTGTGGCAATACATCATTTTCTTTCTTTCTTCTTTCTAAACCGTTTAAAATTGTTTTTATTATAACTAGTAATAATCTCGACAAACTAAGACAATAATACGAAAAAATCATTTATATAAAGTAGAAAGCATACTTCGACGTTTGTATTGTTTCACTTTCTGGCTATTCCTTTTTATGAAGTTAAAATGTAAGTAAAGGGACAATACATGTAGGCGTATAGTAACTCTTATAAATAAGACAATTCGTATTCCACTTAAAGACCTCAAGCGCAACTTTGGCAGTTTAAATTAGAAAACGAAGGCGTGCCTGCTGTTTAGAGTTGAAATGGGCTCTAAGATTGTTGGCCAACAATTCCCAAACACATTAGCGGCAATCGATGTTACCACTTAGTAAAACTACTGTGAAACTTATGTAGCGTTTACACAAGTTGGGCTACGAAACCCCGAACTTCAGAGAGCTGTTTGTAATGACTTCTATCGCGGATGGCGCTTAAATTCGAGTTTCATTATATTTTTATCTACTTGGATCTTTTTACTCCCAACTCTTTAAGGCAGGGATTCCCAAAGTTGTCGGTTTCCCAGAGATGGACATACCTAAACGTAAACAGATTTTGGGGGTCAATGAGGTCTAAAAATCGACCCCCATTAATTAACACAAGTTCTTATTTGAAATTTTCAAGATACTCTATAAATTGTGTTATGGGTACCAACTTATTATAAAAATGACTAATATTGAGAAAACAAAGAAACCGTTTGGAAATGAACGAACGCGGAGATTTAAGGCTACAATTTAAGGATTTAGCGAGATTAGTAGAAAGTCACAAGGTTCATCCTTCACAATCAATTTTTTCTTTGGGACTTTAATTTTTTTTTCCAAAAATAATTACCTACTGTATATTTTTACGTAATTTGTATTAATAATTATTAATTAACTACACTTGATGTTTACTGAATTTAATGTTAAACAAATAATGATAAATTAACTGACCGCAAAGTTTTTAAATTGGTAAGTATTTTGTATCAGTAAGAAAAAAACTAGAGATAGGATTATTAAAGTCATTTGGCTATCAAAGTCAAAGTCAAAGTCAATTTTTTTTATTTCAAATAAACCAAATATTGGCACTTATGAAACGTCAGAATCTAAGTTGCACGGTTCCAAATAGTTGATCTCATGGAGAAGAGCCGGCAAGAAACTCTATGGACACTCTTTTAAAATAATTGAGATTACAATGTTGATTGATACACATTATTGTAATATATATACCGAGAAAAATGTAGGACAATGTGTAAAGATGGAACATACCACAATGAAATTATAATAATAAATTATTTGCCGTGGCAGTTAACGGCTGACCAGTCCCAACAAACGGCACTCGTTCACGAGCATGACGCATGCATCTATGGGGGTTCTCTTGCCCAAAATAGTTCGGGAATCCCTTTTAAGGCATAAAATATCTTAAGAATTCGCTTAAACGTTGTGAATATCAAGGTATACATTTGACAACGAATATAAACTACAGAACATGGGACCATCTTCAGAATTAGTTGTTGCTACATTGACTGGTTCTGGTAAGGGGATTCTGATATTTCCTATAGTCACTCGTATATCGCCACGGTTGGAGCAGTGGCTAAGCAATTGGCTTCCTGCGCTGCGTTTTGCGGGCTCGATCCCCGCACAGAACTAATATTTGTATGATCTACAGATAGTTGTTTCGGGTCTGGGTGTTTGTGCATGTGAGATTTATGTGACTGTAAACTGTACCCACGACACAAGAGAATGCCTAGTGGGGGACATCGCAAAAAGAAAACTAATAACATATTAAAGCTATATTAAACCTCTTCACGATGCATCTATGACTCCAAGTTGATTGTTGGCGCAGTTAATACATAAGGAATACATTAACATCGGTCTACAAAGAAAGATTCTTCTCGTCATATTCGTGGTGAATTTTATTTATTACATTTTTGAGATAAAATTCAAATATACTATTGATAAGATGGTTCCAATGCCAGATTAATCTATAGAATACCCAAATCTTATGGAACCTTGCCAAATAGTTCAAAGGTAAAGGTGCCATGAAAACCAGTTTTAAGATGGTTATTGTACATTGTGTTAATGTATTTTATAAACAAGATAGATATAAACAGATACATTGTCCAACAATACAAGACTATGTAGGCAATCAAATCAATGATTCTAGTACCAGTTTTTATTTAATTCCATCGCGTGTTCTTCGTTTTTGACAGATTTTGCTAAACATACGATTCTGTGTCTCATCATCAGTCTTATTCAAGAATATAGACATAGTTACAATCTTGTAGACGTAAAAAGCTACTTATTTTTTTTTTATTAATTTTATAAATAATTAATATTTGTAATATTTACATGAACGTTAAATGTTCATAATTTTAATTGAAAGACTAAAGCACTATTAATACGCTCGCGAACGTGTTATCGTCATCATCATCATATCAGCCAAAGGACGTACACTGCTGAACGAAAGCCTCATCTTAGATTGGCACAACGATCGGCTACATGCCGCTCTCATCCAACGACTCCCAGCGACCTTCACCAGGTCGTCCCGGACGTTACGATAGTATATATACATCATAGTAGATATACATCAATGTCCCGGACCTCATTGGGGGTCGTCCCACGCTGCGATTTCCGGTACGCGGTCTCCATTCGAGAACGTATGACTATAACAAATTGCTTACCAATTCTTAAAATTATTATCATTATCGTGATAAAGAGTGGATACTTTTCCCTACATATATTGTAACATATTAGGATATTAATATATGAAAAGTCCCGAAAGCATAGTGAGTGAAATTCGCGATAGTTTAAAAACTTATATATTATAACAGTTATAAAACATCTACACTTATTGATCGATGACTTATACACAATTGTTATAATCGCGCATGTCACATATGAAGAACAGGAAATCCGAAACAGAATTACTTAGTAGATTCATAAATGTATAAAAGTTAGTTTAAAACTGTATTTCGGACAAATAAGGAGTTATAATAATGTAACCGTCAATTTTGAACCCCTAAAGAGCAACCCATTTAGGTAGATTGCTATTTTCCAGAGAACAGAGACCAATGTCGAAAAATATGTAACCAATATCGAAAAGGAGTCAATTTTGTTAGTCCATAGACTATAAGATCACTTTCCTCGGGAAACGGCACATACATATGTGGGCTGGGTTTATGATGCGCATGATCTACAGTACTATTTTTTAAGAGCTCACTAGCACACTCATTTCTGAATACGAAGTGAAAAGTAGTAAACAAATACAAAATAAGAGATTTCACTCAGTAGTGCTTGTCTATAAAATCTCACTACCAAAATTCAGTTTAATTAAGTCAATTATCTTTTAAACCAGCTGTTGAAACATCGATTCGTGGAAGATCCACAATTATAACTATAATATCGGAACTGATTCCTGTTAGAATAAATAAACATATAATATTTCGTTCGTTTTATAAATAATGTGACTAATCTAAAAGTTACCATAGTTTCTATTGTTGAATTAAACTTAATTTGGATTCGGTTCTCTTACCATATCAGCCAAATGATATCCACTGCTGAACAAAAGAGGGAGGCCTTTGTATTAGACTTTGCCATAGATTTTTTTACGATTGTGTCGTGATTTTGGGAGGAACTTGCTAGTACTCACCACGCTTGACAGGCGGGTTGGTGAGCGTAGTATAGCTTATGTTCCATAGAAGCGACACTGCTTCCCATCTCTCTGGTAAAGAGTCCCTTAATCGCCTTTTACGACATTCACGGGAAGAGATGGAATGGTGCTATATTCTTAATCCAGATATCACACGGAATAAATCTCGGTCAAATCAAAATCTGTTCTCTTAGTTCATAGCATAATGGGAATTCAACATAATGCTTAAATAATAATGAAATGAAATAAAAATGTATTTATATAAAATAGAGTAAATACTTTTATTGTTCTTATATTATTCAAAGTCCGTCTATTTTGCCATTAGGCAGGTGAACTCTTTGCATTTGATTAAAGTTATTTATATTTGATTACAATTGTTTTATCATTAAATTATATAATACATATATTACATTACAATTTGATGGTAATAAAATTATAATAAAACACTTTTCAACGGATTATATCGCGTATATTATAGATTTTTGTTGTCACCGTAGTCATCCTTCGACTACGAACCCTGCAAAGAGTTCGAAACGTCAGGAAAAACAAAAATCTATAATATACGCGATATAATCCGTTTAAAAGTGTTTGAGACATTACTATCAAATAAAATGTCAATCAGAACCAAAATGTCATTCATTAATAAGTGTAGGGTATGAACAATAAGTAACATCTATTATATATACATAGTAACAGCTGCATCTAACGAGATGTATCTAGGTGTAGTCTTACCAGACTGGTATCCATTGGGATTGCCCACTTGTGAAAAGGATAAGATGATCATGAATTAATATTATATACATCAGAAAGTCATCAGATACGTTCATTCATACGAATGAATAGCAACGTAACTTTAAATTCTGATAACAAAGGAAGATGAATATTGAGTGGATATAAAAAAGAAGCTTTGACAGCGCATCCCTATCAATCACTCTATATCGCAAAAGAAGGCACTTAGTATAGTACTTTTTTGTCTCTGGCTTATTCCCGTGATCAATCTTGAAATATAGATGGATCGGTTTTTGTGTTTTACAAAAAAATGCTCTGCTTTTTTGTCTAATTTTATTGGAATATTTTCAGATATTTTTTATATAAACTTTTTCTCAAGGATATAGCCAGTTTTGACTTCTATTTGATTATCGTAATTGGCAGGGGAATCATATTGCCCAGGAAAGCCACTACTCATTATATAGGGATGGTGCCGATATTAATATTTACTCTCTTATTTTTGGTTCTCAGTCTTCGTTTACCTATTGGAAAAAGTAGAGGCAAGGGCAAGACGGGTTTTATTACAATTATCCTTTTAGGATTTTGATTAAAATGAAATAATAGTTTTGAGAATCAGGATTAAGTCTGTAGATCCGAACTCCGCATAGAAGCTTGAATTTATATCAACTTCTGTTTTTATACGGCTCAGTCGCTTGCCAACAGACTACGGAACAAGCGATCTGAGCCCGTACGTAAAGTTGAAAACTTTTCTATGAGAGTTCACAATAAAACACATTTACTGTAGTTTTATGAGTGAAATCTGTGTTTTATACCGTCTCGTCACCATTCTTGCCTCGTTATTGTTATTGAGATCATATTTTGAGGTCTAGTTACCGTCTTTTAGATGGTTTTAAATAATAAGATGCGTAGCAGTCACAACATTTTTGATTTGTTTTAAATATGATATTGTTTATAGTGTAAATAAAACAGCTGCAAATTGATGATAAGATGATGTGATGTGGTGATACAAATAAAGGCATAGAGGTATATAGAAAACATTATCATACTAATAAGGGCGCCAATCACGTTACTGACACAAAACAACGTGAAGAAAGACTAATTAATAAGCTTACGTAGTTAACACTGTAAACGTTGCAGTGCAAGATTCCAAAAGATTTTGGCTTACGTGACAGGGATCACGTATGTCAAAATCTCAATCAGTATTCCTTGTTCGAAACAAAAACCGCGTAACTCGACGGTAATGAATATTTCATGCGATAATTAATTGCTTTCACATGTTGAACAGCCAGGTGCCGTCTCCGCATACCACATCGCGCAAGCAAAATTCATTTGCAACTAGTTTGACTTTGCGGTTTTAAACGCGTAGATTACCGTTGAAGGAACTATTGTTCTTTATTGTATTTTGATATTAGTTATATGCCAATTGCTTTTTAATGTTAATACATGTTATTTTCATCATTGAACTATTATATAGATATCGGACTGAAAGTTTGTTTGTCTTATCATTAGGATCCTTAATACATCTAGTGTGATCTTACGAGGACCTGGAGCCCCCCTTCGGTGCCGAAGATGACCGCTCCAGTGGTTTTAACCGGTAGGAGTACGCCTTCGCCCTTCCCCGGGGCGAAGGAAGTTCCATGTAGAATTTCCACTGGACACCAATAAAAAATATAAAAACAGGATCCTTAATACAAAAATAAAAGCATAATCACAAAAATTTTACTAAAATATTACAAACACAAATATTAACTCAAACAAAAACAGCTACAAAAAGCAAAACCAAGCTTATGTAATCGTCTTTTTTATTAGATTTACTTGTGATTGAATAGTGGGATCACAAACAAACATCACCGTCTTATTTATTTATGTCCAGAGCAAAGTAAACAAGTACATTAATACAGAAAAATATATGAAGGAGGCTTGAGGCACATAAATAAGTGTAATAAGAAGAAAAAACGATATTTGGAGCACCCCAAAAAGTATTCATAGGTCTTATAATAAAAGAAAAGTAGGGACAGAGAATAGACGGGAAGGCAGTTTAAATTGGTCCTTTAAGTTATTATTTTGTCTTTTAGTTATTTTGCATTCCATAACTGGAGATATTATAAATATTTGGTATTTATACTGGTTTGTAATTTATTATCTAGATATTTCAAACTTTTAAAAATAAAGCCCACCTGCAGCGGGGACAGTAGGGCGTTATTAGGTGGCAGTAGTCCACCATCAATCCCACTTACCTGCAAGACATCGTATGGGGCTATTTGCGCGCTAGGTATGTCAAGTGGACAAAGATTATATGCGCGGTTCTGCAGGAGTTAGTTCTCGGCTCCCTACGATGCAACCTTGCATACGGCGTGGTCTTGCGTATTGTTCTCCTCACTGGCATCAGCATAGCCTGTTACGCTGACCGTAGTTACGTTGGCCAGCGGGAAGACCTTCGAGGGAACCATCTGACTTGCCAAGCAAGCAAGGTGGCTAAAGTCAGTGCCAAAATCCACGCTCTGGATCTTCAGGTAGCATCACACAAAACCGAGGCATTATGGTTCCATATATTGCCGTGGAGCAGGGAACCGCCCATTTCGTGGAAACGCATTCATGATGCGCAGATCAGGGTGAGCCGATACAAGAGATACCCGAAGCTAATTTGGACAGTCGCTGAGGATTCGAAGAGCACTTTGAGTACCTGGTCTTCTGAATCAAGAGGGTAGTGGGTGCCTGCACTGACTGCTGCCCAATCTCAGGAGACCGAGAGAGAAAGTTCGCTGCCCTTACGGGAGAGTCGAGGGCTCCATGCACTCTGCCGACAGCTATGCTGGTAGAACATGAGTGGAAACGGGAGAGAGCCAATGCCACTCGGAGAAAGAAGAGAGGGCGCGAAAGTAACAACCACCCCGGCGCCTATTTCCGTGAAGAATTTGGCACATCCCTGGATGAGGATTGCCACCGTGGTAAAAAAAGGCTCCAGAGAGAGGAATCTCCTTGCAGTACTAGCCGTCTTGAGGAGTGCTGCTTTCAGCATCAAACCCGTGATCCAGCTGCTTAATGCGAGTGCTTTGAGGTGTTAGTCAAGACTTTTAGCGATAAGATCATCAGCAGTAATAACTATCTTCGCAATGATTGCAGAATTCAGTACAGTTTAACGTTGACAAGAGAGAGTGACACAAAAATAAAGTGTCTTTACTTAGCGCACTAGGTTAAATCAACAGGCTTTATTTTTCTCTCGGCTTCATGCCAATTCCCATTATTACAGTGCCCCTATATTTTGATATCTTCAAACACGTATGAAATAGTGTGTTGCCTTTTCCTATTCGCTCTTTTTGGATGATTAAGCAGCCGAGTCACTCCATTTTACCCCCATTGATTAACATAAAATCATGATTATAAGCAACTAAACGATTTATAGGTACTCGTATATGATGAGCCAAAAGAATAATTTTGTGGTCCTAAATAAAAGTCTTGAAAACCTATCTCAGAAGGATTTCCGAAATTCGTTTAAAGGGAATTTAAATTGGGTCAATCTCTTCTTGCAACTCTTGCAACATTTTGCCCTTGTACTTTGTTTAAAGTTTGTCCTTTGAAAACTTTGGAAAAAGGATTGGCGAGATTCTAATGAGTACAAAGGCGCTGATTAAATTCATATTTAATTACGGTCTTAAACAAATGGACTCTAATTGCCCGAAATTTAGTACTGTGTGTGTTTTTGTGAGTGGAAAAAGCCAACCTTCACATATATTTCAAGAGCACGTAAAGTCGGCTAATTACCATAATTGTTATACATTTTCCCACTTATTTTTATCAAAGAGTTCAGCCACGTTCGCAAGGTCTGAAAATGCTCTCAACGACGAACCAAATTAGCCTCAATTATGATCGCTTGGAATGAAGGTCACTAAGCAAAGGTTCTTAGGGACCCTACAGAAGTGCTACCACTTTGTGGGTCGTATATAATTACAATTTCTTATTAACTTTAATGTTGTTTATTGGGATATACTTACAGATAGATGTTTTTTAGTTTTGAGTGTAAATATAATAGGAAAGGGCCAATTGCTAGTTAGAGAGTCTGAATTAGAATTCGAAATTAACGTACAATTTACGTAAAATACGGATAACGATAAACTGTTGGCCAATTATAAAAATTCTTCGAGTTTACTCTCTTTCAAATCAGCCTTTCGCAGTCCGCTTTAAGTTGAATGCCTCTTTCATGTTACGTGATGACATGAAAATACATCTTCTTATTTTTTTATTTAAAAGCCAAACTCTTGTAGGTGCTGCATTTGCAAGTGCTCATTATTTTCTAACTTCTTTTTAACCTGATACGACTTATTCCTTCACGTATTGTAGTGTATCTTCGTCTAGTTCTTCCCCTTCCTATCATCCTTTAACTGATCAAAGAGGCCACCCGCCAGGTACATCTCGGAGGGAATGTAAAGGATTCCTCTGAAGCCTCGCTGTGTGCTGTACTGCGCATACGAAGGCATGTTCACACCGCCGTCTTCCCGGTGGTCACTTTGTATGAGCACGCAGATTCCCCAATCAGCGCGCTTGCGACCCCATGGCCCCCGTCATATAACGACGACAGGGGGTTCGGGAGTGTTGGTCATGGGCGTCGCAGTGGTTATTACCCCGGTTCCAAGTTCTCCTTCTGCGGGTGGGATCGGCCATTTCCCGACCCTCTGCGATCTCCTTCTAGAGCACTACTTCCTAAATTGTCTTTTAAACGTTATACTATCGTATCAAATAGCCAGTCATATTTCCTCGCTTATTATCTATGGTTCTCAATAACTGTCTTCCCTCGTTAATAACCATTAGTACTAGGCATACCTTTTAAGTTCTGTCGTTTCCATATTTCCCGGCAATTTTGAATTTAGAACTGTTCTATATTCGAATGTGTTAAAATTTTGAATCTCAAAACAGTTGAAAGTATTAGGATTAATGCTATTGTTTACTCACAGCGTCGATTGGAATCTGTCAGGTTACGTACGAAACTGAATCTTTCTAAGGAAAATGTTCGTGCAATAACTTTCTACAAATTTAGATGAGGCCTGACACGGCTTCAGTGTTTTGAAGAGCTAACACCTGTATTCAGTGATGAAGCCCCATGTCTGCGGAACGGAACGGAACGCTGGTATTTAGAATTCCAGCTTGGTCATACTAGTGTTAGTGACAAGTCTCGCGAAGGATGCCCAAAATCCGCCTTCACTGAAGATAACATCATTACTGTGAGACAACTAATTCTCGAAGATCGTCATGTGATGTATCGAGAGATAGAGGCTCTATTAGGCATCTCAGAGTCAATCATTCAGAAGATCTTGCACGAAGCGCTTGGTGTGATAAAGCTAGTTTGCCGTTGGATACCACATCTGCTTTCCGACGATCACAAGGCGGCCCGCGTCAGATGGTGTAAGAAAACTCTGCAAAGGTTCAACCGAGGAGAGTCAAATCACGTCTACGACATCTTCAGTGGTGACGAATCTTGGATCTATGCCTACGATCCTGATTCCAAACAAGAATCTACAATCTGGGTCTTTCAAGACAAGCTAAAGCAGACTAAAGTTGTTCGTTCTCGAAGCACTTCAAAGATGGTGGTGACCACGTTCGTTGGAAAAACCGGCCATGTTGCGACTATTGCACTTGATGATCGTAGAACGGTTAACGCAGAGTGGTATACCACAGTTTGTTTACCATAAGTTATCGCCGAATTTCGGAAATCTAACTCAAAGCGACGCATCATCCTGCACCACGACAACGCAAGCTCACACAGCGCTCGTCAAACGATTGAGTATTTGAAGCAGGAAAAAGTAGAAATTCTTGACCATCCTCCATACAGTCCTGACCTAAGCCCTAACGATTTCTTTACATTTCCTAAAATTAAGAAAAGTCTTCGTGGTCAATGGTTCCAGTCCGGTGAAGAAGCAGTCGACGCTTTCAAGTCAGCCATTTTGAACACCCCCACTTTAGAGTGGAATAAATTTTATAATAACTGGTTTGAGCGAATGGAAAAGTGTATTAAGCTACGTCGTGAATACTCGTACTTTGAAAAACAATAAAAAGTACTACAAGGTTCTGGTTGTGTTTTTCTTCAAACGACAAAACTTAAAAGGCGTGCCTCGTATCACTTCCTTATTCGTTTTTCTATCCGTCCAACTGATCTTCTCCACCCTACTCCATCATTTTAAATGCTGGTTACCTTTCTCTGTCCCTTTGGTTCAACATCCATGTTTCGCAGCTGTATAATGCCATGCTGCAGATATAGGTCTTGTTGAGCCGTTCACTTGTATTTATTTTGGCTTTTTTTTCCCAATAAGGGCTTGTTTATCAATGGCAATTCGTCTTCTTTATTCAATGAAAAAACATACCTACATGATATAAAATACTATATTGAACTCCCGACGATACGAAAAAGAAATTCAATGAAGCTCAAACAAACCGCCGATCCTCTGTATTGTGAACGTTATTATTTAAAAAAGTTTCCTTTACTACAGAATATAAGCATGTTAAAGGGACACGATAAAGGAACAATAGAAAACAAATGAGGTGTAAGTTATTCACTGCTCGCTGCGTAATGGTCCGGGTCCCCACCCCGGTCTGATCAGCAGAATGGAAGGGATATACGGCTTTTAATCTAAACTTATATTTACCGAGAAAAAATGGGGGAAATAAAATTATTAAAATTGAACTGGATGAAGAGAGTTAAGAGAAAATATAAATTCTAGGAAGCTAAAAATTAAGCTAATGTAGAGCAGTGTTTTAAACCAGCCGAGAACAATGGATCGGTTGTTACCAGGATTTGTAGATTTATTGCATTACTAGCTTTTACCCGCGGCTTTGCTCGCATTGAAGCCATTACATATGTATTTTTTTTTTTCAATAAGAAGTATCCTATATTACTAATACCTCCAAGAATATGTGTACAAAGTTTCATGATGATCGGTTAAGTAGTTTTCGCGTGAAAGCGTAACATACAAACTTACATTCTCATCTATACAAATGTAAAAGTGTCTGTTTGTAATGTCAAAATAACAGCTTTTTACTAAATGCATATGAAAGTGTGTACGTTACATATAACAAAAAAACTGTTTTAATTATTTTGTCTGTCTGTCCGTCTGTCTGTCTGTCCGTCTGTCTGTCTTTCTGTCTGTCTGTTTGTTCCGGGGAATCTTCGAAACGGCTGAACCGATTTTGACGGGACCTTCACTGGCAGATAGCTGATGTTATAAGGAATAACTAAGGCTATATTTATTTTAGAAAAAATAATAGGGTGACGCGTAAAACAAATAAAACCCTTGAAATCCAATATATTTATTCTATGTCAAGTGTCTATGTCAAAGTACTCTAAATTTCTTTTAAATTAAACGCGGGTGAAACCGCGGGTCCCAGTTAGTTTATAATATTAGTATAGATATAGCTAGGCAAACGTGCATGCAAGTCACCTAAGCTATCACCGCGACCATGCACATCTGCAACACCAGAGGTAGAGGTAAGTAGAGGTTGCCGACCAGGGTAGACATGCGGTTTTTCTTGAAGGTGCCCATGTGGGCCATCTATCATAATTTTGGTGGTTTCGCTTCGGGTATTTGTCACACACCATACGAAACACAGCAACACTGTTGCTACTTCACCTGAGCTTCTGTGACAGCGTGGTACTTCCCCGGTCTAGCCAGCTCATTTACGGGCTCTAGTCGAGTAATAAACTTTTTTTTTTAACTTTGCCCCATACTAGGATTTCTTAGGTCATGGGTGCGTTTACAGACATAAATTACGCACACAATACACCCAGACCCGGAACAACTACCTGAAGATCGTACAAATATTTGTTCCGTGCGGGAATCGAACCCGTGACCCGGAGCGCAGCAGTCGACTGTATAAACCACTGCACCAACCGTGCAGTCAAATAACCACAGCTAGGCTTACCAGTTGAACAGAACTAAGCAGCGAATATCTTTGTGGATTATCCATCAGCCAGAAAACGTCCACTCTTCAACATAAGCCTCCCCCAATAAAATGATCGGTTACATGCCACGTGTCGTCATTTTGGGGGAAATTTGGCTTGGCAGGTGAGATGGTTAGCGCTGAATGGCTACTGATCCACAAACGAAACGCTGTTGGCCATTCCTCGGGTTAAGAGTAGCTTGGTCGCCTTTTACGCTATCCACGGAGTGGTGTTATATTCTTAAATCCGGACATAACACGAATATCGATTTTCGATTTGTGGATTCGTTTCCTCTGAAATATTTGATTATACAACCCTTAACTTTAGGGTTTATGAAAACAACTAAGCAGACTAATCGCATACTTCATTTGAATTACATTCACAAATCACCTGGGTTTTAAAAGCATGATTTATTCTTTAAATGAATCTTTTAACAACTGTCTGTTCATTATTTTACTTAATAGACTAACAAAATGAATGAGTAAAAGTAGCATCTGAACTGAGTGCGATTTCATATCTCAGTTAAACCAGTCGCTTGCTAGTAGTCGGTTTTGTCCCGAGCAATTATTCTGCAACTTAAATTGAAGTTTGAAATAACTTCGTAAGGGAGATTATCCAAGCGATGAAGCGAGACAAGGAGCTGGTTATTATTTAGAATTCAATTTTTGTTTTAGAATAAGCTGATGTTTGTAGGTTATGATTTTTTTTTACTAGAAAGTATTGTCCCTAGTACTTCATTTGGTTCAAAAACTTCAAAATTGAAATTGTAATTATTAATATGACAACACGTAGTATAAATTGGAACAAATTAATCTTGAATATGCACTAA
The DNA here is from genome assembly GCA_947459985.1 of Diloba caeruleocephala. Taxonomy (NCBI): domain Eukaryota; kingdom Metazoa; phylum Arthropoda; class Insecta; order Lepidoptera; family Noctuidae; genus Diloba; species Diloba caeruleocephala. The sequence goes on along the minus strand of OX381617.1, from coordinate 6,002,444 downwards.
AATGAAACGTGTCATTTACATTTATGAGTGCATCAGAGCATAAGTCTTATAAGCTTTTGCCTTTTAGTTAGTTTCACACCATCTAAATAAACATATATAGTCAGATTTTCAGGTGGATTTCGTTTTAAAACTAATTGCAATAAATTAAATAAATGCATCTAATGTCGTGCTTTACACTAATTTCTTAATTATTTGGATATATAAGGACATTCCCTCGTAATTAAAAATATTGGGTATTATTTGCTTTATTTAATTTTTATAACATAAAATTAAATTTATAAACATAAACACATAAAGTTATATTTCAAAATATAAAAACAGTGACCAACTGACAGTCGGCACAGGGTCCAAGCTACGGCCGATTAGGGCTCTACAGAAAGAATCCTCACCCAGCCAGCCATCTAGTTAAGCCACCTTCTCTTTTTAGTAATCACCGACCTAGTAGGGGGAGGATGAAAAGACCTCCCCTAGGCTCATCCCCGGGGGGTATTGTAAAGTATGAAAGGAAGGAAAGGAAACCTCGCTATGCGCTGTACTGCGGACACGGCGGCTACCACGTGGAAACCACCGTCTTCCCCGGGGGTCATTTAGTATGAGCACACAGATTCCCCAATCTGCATTCGACCTCGTTTCCAATCCTGTTGATCCAGCCACCTAACGAGAGCCTCTTCAAATGTTGGTTGAGGCCATTGGCAGTCACAACTATCGGGACGGCGATTGCAGAATTCACATCAAACACATCGACAATCTCGAGTGCCAAGTCCATATACTTAATTTGTGTTTTTTTCTTGGCTTTCACGAGATATTCATCATGGACACATGGATAGCAACAACAACAATCGTCGTGCGGTGCTAACAATAAGCCTTAGATAACGGTCAAAAATAGTCCTATCAGTGATGATAGGTCGATACTAGTACAACGTGAGTCGACTAGTTTCAAGAACTGAGTCGTACACATACCTGTAATACTGTACCTCAACATCCACAAGTTTATACTTCAGAGCAACTTGCTGGTGGATGATCCTGGCTATTTGGTTATGTTTGAGCAAATATTCACTGATAGCAAGCCGAGAACAACCAGAGATAATATTTTTTCTGGGATTCACTCGGAAGGCAGCATACTTGACAGATTTCAACCGGGCCACCCGATACTTGCTCGTCATGATAATTTTCTCCATAATTCCACAAAAATAACCTTCAGTTTTTCCGAAAAGTCTTCCAACCGAGACAGGACATAGACACAAGGAAGTTTACGCATGATGAAAGCGTCCTTATCCTTATATACTTGCTCTACCATATATTCATCCGGTTGTTGGTACTAAACACGGTAGGTTTGCGCCAGTTCTCTTTAGCCAAACCAAACGTGGTGAGACGTTTATTTACTGCCACCACATTGAGGTACATCCCCACTTCGGAATGGAGGAAATACTCCCTGGAACTGCATATCTCTCACACGGTTGTAGAGACTCAGCATTTAAAAAGTCTCGACCTGCTTACCTCCATGGGATGAACAGCCTCATTACCAAAGATTAAGGGTGATGCATCTGATTTACGGTCAGCAATGTACGAACCTTTCTATCCAGGGCATCGTCTTCTGCCTGAGTTCACTTTACTTTCTTCAGGTGGCCAAAGAAGCGTGCAAGGAAGCAAACAGTGTGGTGCCTGGATTAAGAATATAGCACCACTCCATCTCCTCACGTGGATGTCGTAAAAGGCGACTAAGGGAATCTAAACCAGAGGGATGGGCAGCAGCATCCCTTCTGTGAAGCAGTAGCCATACTGCGCTCACCAACCCGCCTGTCAAGCACGGTGAGTATTGGCAAATACCCCCCAAAATGATGACACAGTTGTGTAAATCTATGGGAGAGGCCTTTGTTCAGCAGTGGACGTAAAAATGGTCGATATGATGAAACAGTTTCGGGTTATCCATGCAAAGGACTGCGGTTTTACTTGACATTTGCTCCGTAACCCAGCCCTGACTACTCCAGCAATGTATTGTCAGCGTTTAAGGCCAAATAAATTGGTATTGCGTATTACCACTGTCACTATCAGCAGATCTATGCAAACAACACTTATTTAACCTTGTATCTATGTTATCATCATATCATACTGGTGGTAAATCTCTTATTACACGAGTCCAGCTAGGTAGGTACCATCTCAGTGTTGGCAGAGCACGAAAACTGGAATGCAGTGGTCTCTTTCTGTGAGAGCGTCATGCTCTAGAAGGAGACCGCAGAGCGGGATCGGGAGAGGGCCGATCCCACTCAAAGATGGAGGAGACGGCGCCGGGACAACAACCGCCCTGGCGCCTAATTCCCATACGCCTGAAACCCCCTGCCGTAGCTACAAGGCGGGGGACCTCTGGGTTCGCGGGTGCGTAGATTGGGGAATCTGCGTGCTCACATCAAGCGACCCAAAAGAAGACGGTAGCACGCATGTGGTCACGTGCTGCCGTGGGACGCTTTGGGGGATCCTTTACAATCCCCCCAGGGGGGTGACCGCCCCAGTGGTTTTAGCCGGTAGGAGTCCGGCATACCCCTTCACCCTTCCCCGGGGCGAAGGAAGTTCATGAAGAATTTCCACTGGGCACCAAAAAAAAAAAGGTACCATCTCAGTGCCAGATATTCGCTGCCAAGTAGTAGTATTAAGACATTACTGTCTTCTGGTTTGAAAGGCACTGTAGCTAGTGAAACTACTGGGCATAAGAGACTAAATAAGAATATGTCTCGAGGTGACGAGCGCAGTACAGTAACACACAGGACTAGTTCTGTGCAGCATTACAAATTTTACGGGCAGGCGTGACGCTCATGGGCTACCTTTTTACAGTCGCCTTCCCTCCGCTAGAGGGAGTGACCGCTTTACAGTCATCCCCTCCGTGATGTGCCTAAAGGCGTGGCACCAGTGGGCGCCTCTGGTGTGATCATACGAGGACCTGGAGCCCCCCTTCGGTGCCGAAGATGACCGCTCCAGTGGTTTTAGTTGGTAGGAGTCCGGCATACCCCTTCGCCCTTCCCCGGGGTGAAGGAAGTTCTATGTAGAATTTCCACTGGACATCAATTAAAACAAAAAAAAAAGGCGTGACGCTCATACCAAGCGAATGACTTGTAATTCTCGTCACAGAGAAGTATAAAAAAAACTACTACTAAATTCTCATTCGTACATATTAATTAAATGCACGCGATTTTCACCCTATGTTTACATAGTATATTTATTGAGATAAGAATACATAAGTTCCACCACTTGCAACAATAAGCTTCATACACAGTTCAGGGCTGCTGGGTATTTTTTAAATTAGTGCAGACTGACCATTGTGACTCAGACGTAACCGTACCAAACAATTCCTTTTGAAGTTGGTTTCCGGTAAATTTGGCACGGCCCCTTTTCACTTGCGCTGGTATAAGTTAAAAGGAATACGCTTTAAAGTTAATTTCAATTCAATGTTATTCGATGTCGAGTCGATGTTCTTTGTCAAAGTCATAAAATGTCATAAATGTCGACTAAGGGATTAGCCGGAGGATGGGCAGCAGCGTCCTTCGAGTACATTAACAACTCAACTGCGATCACCAACCTATCTGCCAAGCATTGTGTTTATGGCATATCCCCCCAATGAGCCCACAACACACCCATATCGGTCGTTGTGGTGATCTTTGGTGAGGCCTTTGTCCAGCAGTGGACTTCATACGGCCGAAATGATGATGATGATGATGACCTGGCTAAGTCAAATAATTTAAATATTCATTAATTTAAGTATTAAAAACTCCGTTTAAAAGTGTTTTATTGTAATATCAAAAGAAAATAATTTTATTGGACTAAAGAAGTCGATCTAAACATACATACAAGCCTATTACCGCTCTAAGCGTATTACTTACATCAAAAGCATTAAGTCAGGAGACGCGCAGACCTTTTTTTTCAATAATAATTATGTGCAGTCTGGTGGAAGTTATTACGGGAAACATACTTTACTTTCGACTGAGTATCTAATATATAAATATCTCGTGTCACGGTGTTTGTGGTCACACTCCTCCAAAACGGCTCGACCGATATTAATGATTTCTTTGTATATTTGGTAGGTATGAGAATAGGTCGTAACGTAATTTTCACCCTCCTACCCCACCCCCCATTTTTTAATCGCGATTTTATTATTTTTGTATGAGCAATATCCATGATGTCGATTTCCTAATTCCACGCATGCGAAGCCGCGGGCAAAAGCTAGTATAGTTATATGGAACACTGTAAAGAAGGAAGGAAGACCGTTAAGTACGACGTTCGAAGTACTACGCCATCACGTTTTTATTTCTCGTCGTTGACATTAGTCTCAATCTTCTTTCACAATTCTCTTTGTTTGTAAAACGCACGTACATAGTCATTCGGTGATATGTTTTATTAAAACAAAAATGGAAGAATTGAAAAACTCAAACTCAAACTCAAACTCAAATCTTTATTGCATTCATATGTTCATAAGTTAACAGAAAATTAGATGCGTATCAATATGAAACCCTGTTAGGGTGCAGCAATTTTACTATACAATAACAATAGTATTTATGTTTGCTTAAAATATTAAAAGGAAGAGATAAATACATACTTATTAAAGGTTAAGGCGATTATTCAGCGGTTATTTATATTAATTATAAATTTTTGATACATCTTGTATATTTTAATATTATATTATTAATAAAGCGAAATCTGATCATTCTTATTATATTATATAAATATTATTTACTTAGTACGTATAAAATTTGTTTAATCACAAGATACAAATTTTATCTTGTCTTCAAAAGACTCTTGCAAAGTGTAATAGGATTTTTGCTTTAAGTATTTATTTAATTTTACTTTAAATACGTTGTAATTTAACGTGTCTTTTATTTCCTGGGGTATTTTATTATATATTTTTATAGACATTGAATACGGGCCAGAGTGGAATATTGTTAGACTTGAGATGGGAAGGGACAGATTATTTTGATGTCTTAAATTACGTGATTGTGAATATTGATCTTTTCTCTGGGAGTACAGATGTTTGTGTTTTTTGACAAATAAACAGATTTCGAGAATGTACAGTGATATTAGAGTAAGGATGCCTAAATTACGAAAGTATGGCCTGCAACTATCCATTCCTCCTATATTAGCAAGAATTCGTACACATTTTTTTTGTAATTTAAAAAGCACTTCATTGTCTGTACTGTTTCCCCATAATACTATGCCATATCTAAGCCAAGAATGTGCGTAGGCGTAATATGCAATAGTGGCTGATTTTATATCTGTCGATATTTTTAGCTGGTATAATGCATATGTAAATCTAGATAATTTTCCACATAAATATTGTATGTGAGATTTCCAGTTTAAATAAGTGTCAATATTTAACCCTAGTAGTTTAAATGTGTTAATGCATTCTGGATTAACGTTGTTGTGTATGTAACTAATTGTTAGTGGACGTTTTTGGTAAGGCCGAAATTGCATAATTTGTGTTTTTGAAAAATGTATCTCGAGGTTGTGTTCTTGTAGCCAAACTAACACTTCTGTTAAATGGTTTTGTATGATATTATTTAAGTTTAGTTCACTTTCGCATGGGAAAACAACTGAAATGTCATCAGCAAAAAGTATACTTACAGCATTTATTATTTTGGGAAGGTCGTTAATATATATTATGAACAACAGGCATCCAAGCACACTTCCTTGTGGGATAGAATTATTTATTTTCGCTTCTTGAGATCTAATATGAGTTATTTCACCAGTTTCTACATGATGGTGTTCAATTTCCACATATTGACTACGATTATTGAGATAGGAAACAAACCATTTGTGGGCTATACCTCTTATCCCTATACCATTTAGTTTATTTAAAAGTATTTTATATGAAACTCTATCGTACGCCTTGCTCATATCAAGCAGAAGGCCTATTGCATATTTCCGTTCGTTGATAATATTTAATATTTCTTGTATATATCTATATACCGCATAAGCAGTGGATCTGTTTTTTCTGAAACCATTTTGACTTTCATCAAAGATGTTGTACTTTTCACAGAATGCGTAAAGTCGTTTGGACATTGCAGTTTCAATAATTTTTGAGAAGGTAGGTAAGAGAGCTATTGGACGTTAATTTGTGCAGTCGGATTGATTTCCTTTCTTAAAGATAGGCTGAATGAGGCACTACATAGCTAGTATATTACAGTAATATTATACCATAGATATGTTACGTCCAAATTAAAAGGCGTGCAAAACTAAAAAAAATAAAGCTATAAAACTACACACTTATGCTGTCAGGAAGAAGATACAAAAACGACGAGAGTAAAAGAGATAGCAATCTAAAATGACAACATGTGTACTCGATGTCTTTTTCGCACATGTGATAGAATATATGTGTTGTCTCTTTTCTTTGCTTGGCCTGTGTTTTGTTCGAGAACATTATGCTATGGATAATTTGAATAGTTTTTTATCAAAATATTTTATATAGTTTGTTACGTGTGGTATGACGTCCCTTGTTCTATATTTATTTTTGCTTGGCAGTTTGTGCATTTTCTATACGCACGACGCCATTGTTATTACTTAATTAATAAAACAATACAGATTGTGACAGTGAGTGCTCTTTGTCCTGTCTTAGGCGAACTGATTGCGAGGTGATACAATTGGGGGAGTTTTGGTTCTTACTTTTGGCGTGCATGTAACATATCTACTTCTTTTAATATATAATATCATTGGTATATAATAAATATTTGCAGACTTCTATGAAAACCAGCTTGCAATATGAAAAGTCCTCTTCACAATAAGTAGCCAAGTTCAATTGTGTTTTTGGTTAAATTTGGTTTCAAGAAGCTTATTATTTAAAAGAACATAGTTCACAGAATGAGATTACAATAGATTATACTTATATCAAAACCAATTCGGGTTACTTATTACCGCAGATAAAGTAAAAAAGGGTCAACAAAAATACATAAAGTGAGAATGCCGTACCGTTTTAGTCATTACTAGGTCTCCAGTCCAACAATTCACACATTTTAATTCGTAGTCTATTCTACTAACTCGACTACAAATATGAACAGATATCTCAATTTCGCATTGAATAAGTGACATTCAATATATATGAAAAATAAAACGCAATAAAATTCTGTATCGGCGGCCAACACGCGACTCGAGGGGCTCAATATTTACGACATTGGTTCTAAAAAGGGTTCTCAATACCAATAAACGGACTATACCTATATTTTTATAGATTTTCGTATAAAATATCTCTTATTTCACACGTACTGGAGTAAATTATAATTTTGTTTTTATATGGAAGCTTATTCTATATAATATTATAGTGAATTTTTATTATGGAGCTTACAATATTTTGTGTCGCACTTGAAAGTTTATGATAACGCCATCTAGTGTGAACTAGAAGTACTGATATAACCACATGTAAAAATGTTAGTTTAAGTAATGAAAACATATTGGTATTTCCTAGCAACTTTACTAGGATTTTTTTATTTAAACGGTTACACGTGCAGCGAAGATTTATAAAAAGTGCCACGTTTGCGATCTGAAACAAATCTTAATATACACTCGCTCTGTCACAATTAGTAGCAGTAACTAATTTACTTCATTTTAAAAACTGCTGACTATACAATAAACTAGCACCAGACAGAATTTTGGACAACGTGCACAAAAATGAAAGTAACAATCAAACCAACTAAGTACCTACATTTATATGCTGCTGTAAGAGCAACTACGGGCTCTTGGCACAATTTTGTATAAATCATATTTCACAATACAGTGCGAATGCATTGCATATGGTCCCATATTTTTCATAGACGTTACAGGGAAACGGGATATCCCTATGAATTATGATTGCACAATATTATACAAATTCTCAAACACATTTCACAATGTTGTGTTTTTGTTGCAAAAATTGTGAAATTGTTGTGCAATATTGTTATTTATTCCATCTGTACGTTATCTAATTCTCGTTCTTCTTAATTGTAAAACTTTTCATCCTATAGAAAGCGTATGATGGAATCTTAAATAATCAGGCTGGGCATTAACGTTATTCAGTTCATAATACACGCATGATTGGATAGTTTCTGTACTGGTTTTCTGACTAACATTCGTGATATCTGCTGGAAAACCATTTCGTTTAGATAAAATATTTGGATATGATCGATAGAATTCCGTTCTTAACTTATGGTATAATTCATCTGCTTAAAAAATGCTAATATAATGCTGCAAATAAACAAAATCTTTATAATACCTGTTAACAGTGCAATCGTACATTACTGTTTGTAATCAAATAAACAGCATCTACAATTTATTCAATATTCATCATAAACTGTATACTGAAGACACAAAGTTCAAGTTTCCTTAACACTCACCGCTTTATTATCAGTACCGATGATGACTCACGTTGAACGAACGTATATAAAGCCTTTCAACGCCTATTGCATCCCATAAACTAGTCGACAGCTTTATTTGATAGTCATACATTTTTTTCTAAAAATGCGAGTGCGTTGCAAACGGTTCGGCCCAAAGCTGACAGAATTTCCTACTCTCCAGAATTTGAATACAAGAAATCACCTTAATAATGAAAAACAGGAGCTATTGAGAATGTTCGTCAAATAATTGCAATCAGATGAAAAACATCAGCATACTATGCATGAGCATAGACATCATGGAAAGTTTGCACGTGGTTTTGGTGGACATGGACATGGAATGCGTCATGGATCACCATCCATACATCATGGATCTCACGGACATCATGAATATCACGGAAATCGTGGACGTCACGATCTACACGTTAATCACAAAGGAAAATGTTGTGCACAGTGGACTGTTGACCTCACTCTCGATGACTCTGATGACCGCATCGACCATGGCCTTGAAACCGGTCATAATTCATCGCAATCTCCTCAAAGGAGTGAGTCAGTGCCAAACGATCAAACGCAGATAATTTACAAAAATGAGCGGTGTAATTGTAGATGCTCTCATTTCGGAAGTCATCGTCGTGGTCGTTTTGGGCCATGGAGGCTTTGCCCATACAAAAGAAGTAAAGTAACAACAACAGATAATTCTTGCCAAACTGACGAGAATATTGAAGAGATACAGAATAATTTGACCGAAATGGTGGAAAATATTAACATTGAAAACGCAGAATGAAAAAACTGAAGGTTGTAAAGCCAATGGAATTCACTTCATCATCAGTGACGGCTGGGTTTTTCCCTTAATGATGGTATTTATGGTGTAGGTAACTTTTTCACATAGTTTTATTTTTTGTTTTGCTTGTAAGAGATGAATGAGGTTTCAAGCAACTCTTAGATAATGCCCTCTCTATCTTAATTTTCTTGATGGATGGAATTAATCGTCGTCATGGTAACAAAATAATTTTTCTGGATATAATTATTGAATGACATTAATTCATCATCTTTTTTTGGTCATATAATATGGTTTCAATAGGTTACGTAAGTTCGTATTATGTTTTCGTATTCGTGTTTAATCCTCGTATTTATTATTTTTATTTTTAGATTTCTCAATAAAAAGCTTTGTTTATATCAATAAAGCAAGTTATCAGCAAGATTTAAGTGAAATAGGAGTTTGAAGGATAATAATTATACTTCAAGAATGTAATAAACTATTTGATTTATAATGAGACAATATAAAGCGAAATATTGCAAAGAAACTACAAAAATGGCGATTATATAATTGAAATGGGACTTCGTGAACATGAAATGAAGACATAAACAGTCAAGTGACTGCTTAGTAGAAGTTATGAAAAACCTTGCTAATAAATAAACACAATTAATGACTTATCGTTTTATTTCCAATGTGTGTGGTAGGTATCCGGTTCATTCAATTCTAAGACAAAGAGCAGAAGGCTTAATCTTGATTTCCGTTTTTAAATAACGCAATGTTCTTACCTGTAACGATACTAAAAAGTTTGCAGATATCTTTGTCGTTACATATTTCTGCTCCGTAAACTTTATATTTCTAAAGGAAGAAATGTTTAATGATGCAGATATTCCCTTGACTAAGTAACCCATTAAACGTGTTCATAACGCTGTGTGTAATCCCAATTTATGTAAATTATGTTAAATAAAGGTGTCTAAAGTGAAACATATCAACAAACAGCGGTCATACTATATACAAAGATAAGATAAACATACTCAGTCTTATTACAAAAATCTTGTTAGACTCAGGTTTAAACCAGAACTATGAAGTCTGGACTTAGTACGGAACTAACGTTAGTACCGTGGTTTAAACCCGTCCGTATTACAAATATCAAAATAAGTCAGGACTAGATAGTACCTGTCTTTAGTTCTGGCTTAAATTATTTCCACAGATTATACACGGAATTCATTGGAAACATTCATTCAATCAGATAGCATTCGCATACATTACGTTCCGTTTACCCAAATGCTGAATATTTCTGTAATTTTTTTATATTAATGGTATTGATGTTTTAACATATATAATAGGGTATTTAATGACGATAACTATTAGAAACGAATGGTTGTTCTTGTTTCAATAAATGCCATTTATTTTCTTTATGATATTTATTTCATGTCCGAAAATGTACTTTCAAACAACACTAATGCGTAACGGAATGTCTATATCGCGCGGAAATCTTTAAACATAGGTAAAACTATTCTGAGATTTGGACGTTTCTTCGTACTTATTATTGATAAGAAGTTAGGGAATAATATTAATAAAATAGAACAACAGAAAAAAACGAAGAAGTGAAAACTGGAATTCTGAAGAAAAAGTTAGTACTTGCCTACAATTATTGTAATTACGGCACATTACTATCTTTAGGACGACGCAAATTGAAACTATTTCAGGAAATATAACAATACAACATACAAAAATAAACCAATCTAACCTAAAAACAATGAATTTGACGTATATTTGTGACTTAGACCAAAGGTTATAAAGTTAAACTAGGTCCCCATCAGGTTTATCTTTAGTACCATAGATAGTCCAAGACTAAGAGTTAAACCACTTTTTGTAATAAGAAATTTGATTAAACCACACTTTTAGTCCGAGACTATCGATAAACCATGTTTTGTAATAAGACGGAAAGACATTACAGGGCACACACACAAGTCCATTCCGACACGTCGCGATCAGTCTCCTTAACGAAAGTCTATGTTTTTTTTATTATTTCATATATTTTCTACGATGTGGTAAATAATATCTTGATGTATGATATCTTTGCCTTTGTATGCCGTGTGGTGCCGGCTCAGAATACCACCACCCCATCTCCTCCCGTGGGTGGCGTAAAAGTCGACTAAGGGATTAGCCGAAGGATGGTCAGCAGCGTCCTTCGAGTACATTAAAAACTCAACTGCGATCGCCAACCCGTCTGCCAAGTGCGGCGATTTTGGCAAGACCTTCCAATGAGCCCACAGCGCACCCACATCGGTCGTTGTGGTGATCTTTGGGAGAGGCCTGTATCCAGCAGTGGACATTCGGCCGAAATGATGTATGATATATTTCTAGAGCGCCTAGAACTTTTATTTTTATTGATTTTAGTGAAACACTGGTGGAACCTGTATGTACTTCCTCCGTCCTGGGTAAGGGCGGAAGCGGAGGGGGACTCCTACCGGCTAAAGCCATAATCTCCATCTAGAGTCACCCGTTGGTGCCGCGCCTTTAGGCGCATCTCGGAAAGGATAACTGTAAAGCGGTCAGCGGTCTAGCGGAGGAAAGAGGCCATGCACCTCTCAGGGGAATTGTTAAAGACTCCCCCAGGCGTCGCTATGCGCTGTGCTGCACACATGGCGGCTCGTGATCACATGCACACCGCCGTCTTGCCGGAGGTCGCTCGGTATGAGCACTCATATTCTTCAATAGGCGCGCTCGCGACCCCCCAAGAGAGCGCCTCCCCGGTCGGTCAAATAAAGTGATGCAAATGTAGATGAGCGCCATTTTGGTCGAATTGTAGTAATGGGCTGGCTATACGTTTTCTATTAACCTTTATTTTATCCTATATTAAAATGGTTTGTGTTAGCTCACACGAAACCTTGCCATTTGCATGGTTGTTAATGTTCATTATATTTGTAACGTGTACCGAATTTTGAAAATATATTTTTATTAAGAGACATTTTGGAATATGACGAGCGCAATTTGGTGCCACGTAGTAGTCCTGGGTTACTATTGCTATGACTAGGCTTACTACTAGACGAATACTTGATCATTTCATAACTGGAATTGATACAATAGGGAGTGAAATTATAAATGCAATTTCACAATAATGTAATTTAATTTAAGCCAAAGAACGTCCACTGTTGAGCAAAGCCCCCTTCCCATAATCAACCGGTTATATGCCAGGGGTCGTCATTTTGGGGGGAATTTGCCAGTACTCACCACGCTTGGCAGGCGAGTTGGTGAACGCAGAAAGGCTCCTGTTCCACAGAAGGGACGCTGCTGCTTATCCCTTTTGGTTTAAAGTCCCTTAGTTGCCTTTTATGACATCCACGAGAGGAGATGGAGATTTATTTGATATCTTAATCCGGACACCACACGGACATTTTATATTGTGTAGTTAAATTGTATAGGGTTTTATGTTCTAACAAAACCCATACATTTGAGGCTACGATCTGTAATACGTACCTTCAAAGCAATTTATTTGATAGTCACACGTAAACCTAACCTTCAGGGGTTATAAACGTAACATTTAAGTATAAATACAAAACATCCATAAACAAATTAAAGCAAGTAGGATGAAAATAAAAGTTCTAACAAATGAAATCTTTAAAAACAACGTCGTAAAGAACCACCTTCATGTTGTTTTTTTCGCAAAAGTTCAACAAAATCAGAGCCAATTTTATTTCTGTTTATGAAACAACTTAACCGATGTTTTTAGAAGCTTTAATTTTTAGAAACTTTGAGATCGGTGTGGCCCTCATTTTGTGGGTCTTTCGTTATTATTTCTAATTAATACTCAGTTTATTATGAACCGAGTTACAAAAAAGTTTTTTTTTAAACGTTGCCCCACACTAGAATTTCTCCTGTGTGGTGGGTGCGTTTACAGACACAAATTCCACACACAACACACCCAGACCCGGATCAACTACCTGCAGATCATACAAATACTTGTTCCGTGCGGGAATCGAACCCACGACCCGGTGCGCAGCAGCCGGCTGTATCAAGCCACTGCACCAACCGTGCCGTCTAAAATATCCTTCTTCCTCCGTCTAAATTAATCCGTGTAGTGTCCAGATTAAGAATATAGCACCACTGGTGAGCACTGGCAAATTCCCTCCAGAATTACTCCGCAATCGTGGAAATCTATGGAGATGGCTTTTGTTCAGCAGAGGATGTCCATGTCCTGATCTAATAATAAAATAACAAAAAACTCGTAATAATCGGGTCTTTCGCCCACGAATGGCTTCAACACAATTACAACAAAACTTAGTGACAGTGCCATATACTGCGTTTGAAAGAATTGATATGGATTCATATAAGGATAGGTGAAGGTTGGACCCTGTCCTTGCCCAAGTTGCACCAGAACACTAGGTATCCTCACTAGAGTCGCAACACACACTCATACAGATCAGTCCGTAAACACTCACTGCTGAAGATAGGCCTCTCAATCACTAAAATGAGTGGTTATATGGCCATAATCACCACGCTTGGCAGGCGGATTGATGATCGCAGTATGTTGTGGAAGGATACTGGTGCCGATCCTCTTGATATAAACTCTTAATCGCCTTTTAAAAACAACCATGGTGGAGGAACGTGGTCTATTCTTTATCGAGAATCGCAGTAAATTGCGATAAAAATATAGGGTGAGAGCTATGCTTGGTATTTCTCTACGAGATCGTATAAGAAATGGAGAGATCCGTAGAAGAATGAAAGTAACCGACACAACTGAAAGGATTTGTACACGGCAGTGACAATGGGCGGGGCACATTGCTCGTAGAACTGATGGCATTGGGGCGAGAAGGTTCTCGATTGAAAATCGCGCACCGGAAAACAGCGTGAGACAACGAGATGAACAGGCGACCTGGTGAAGGTCGCTGGGAGTCGTTGGATGAGGGCGGCATGTAATCGCTCGTTGTGGAAATCTATTGGGAAGGCCTTTTCAGCAGTGGACGTCCTTAGGGTGACATGATGATGATGATGACATTGAATCATAACAGGTATAAAGTGTATCCTGAATCGCTTCTGATAAAGGAAAGAGATTGGCCATTTCGTATTTGTCCATAACCTCACAAGATATATATAGATATAGTTCTCATGGAATGAACATTACATTGCTATGTGTTTTGTTACAGGCGGAGTTAGTAGCAGTTGAAGGCAAGGAGATAGAAACCCACTACGTCTTGGCTCGGGAAAAGATTCGTCGATGGAATTCTACGTCTAAATGCTACCTGCTCGTTGAAAACTTACCAACACCTCTGCAGGTAGATATTCATTGTTGTACTAACGTGTAAAGTCATAATATTAACTACTAACTTACTCTGTATACGTAGCATGCAGATTTAGTGCTCTAAACTCTATTGATTTAAATAAACAATACGTATTTAGAGTGAATATTTGAAGTACATACATAGCATTAAGTATAAAAGTCTACCTAAAAGTTAAACCTATGTGGTTTAACAGTTGCTTGAATGTTGCTTTTTAGAACAATATATTAATAAGGTCTATTACATAGCTAATAAAGTGGCATTATACTTCCCAAACTCCATTTATTTATTTACAATTTCACTCAATCTACTCCGTGTTATTTAACGTTCATAAAACCTCATTCTGTCTATAAAATTGTATGATTGTAACTCAGTACAAAAATTAATAAGTTCAAGCTCTACATGTAAACTTATTTGATTCATAAAACCTTTTTAAGTGAAATCATAAAGTCTTTCTTTTCTTTCTTTTAATAAAAACGTTGCCGAACTACAGGACATAGGCATCCCCTAAATATCGCCACAACGACCGGCTTAGTCTGTTATGTGCTCATTGGGGGGTTTTGTCACAAACACTCGGTAGTCGGGTTGGCGATTGCAGTTGAGTTGTTAATGAACTCAAAGGATGCTGCTGCCCATGTTCCGGCAACTCCCTTTTAGGCCACCCACGGGATGTTATAGTTTGGTGCTATTCGTAGCCGGTACCACACGGTATACGGAACTTTTTATTACCCCTAATTTTCATCGACATTTTATCTAACTAAGCTGACCATTCATTCCGATAGGCGGGTGGCATAGCGAGTGCAAGCGTGTGGTCGTCGTGCGGTTGCCGTCAGCGGCTGCTGGCCGCTGTCACGAGCGGTGGGCGCGCCGTGCACTGGGCCGCTGTACCGGCACCGCCGGCAAACGATTCGGATTTGTGCCGTTTCAATTACACGTGAGTCGTTTGAAATTATAACAGGTTTACAGGAATACATTTTTATATTATGTAAGTTGAAGAAGCAGCTGTTTTGTTAGCCGACAGACACAAAGGAGGTAGATAAAGATTCGCCTTATTTCGCCTAAGATAATAAGTTACTATTTTAACAATTATTTTGTATTGAAGTTTAAGTACCAAGTACGTATGTCATTAGAACGGTGACAAAAAATCTAAAAAGCGTCTAAAACTGCTAAAATTCTACAAACATGGTGTGGTTCACGGGCTGTTCACGTACTACTATAACTTGTTAACTTGTTATTACTGTACTACAAAAAAAACAAAATCATTTGTTTGTGATTCACAGGTAAGAAATAGGTCTTAGTCGAATCATTAAATGGAGTTCATTCTGTGATCAGCCTCATGGACATACAAATTTCATAAAACATAAATAAGTTAGCCTATATCATCCCACTGCTGGGCAAAGGCTTCTCCCCATGATTTCTACACCTTTCGATCTAGAGTCAGTGAGAACCATTCTCCATTAGTTTTGTCTAGCTCGTATCGCCATATTCTGACGACAACGAGGTATACCGCGACGCCATCTCGTCCCATCATCAAAATACTTGATCATAGTCGTTGGATGCGGGAAGCGTATAAATCTCCTATAGGTATATAAATGTACTCTGTGATGTAACCGGTTGTTATGGAAATTTGTGGGGGAGGTCTTTGTCTAGCAGTGGACATACTTCTACTGGTGAAATTATGAATTGCTTGAACTTCAGTTGAACTTATAATTTTCACAATCTACCTATCCCCTTTAATGTTTTAATTTTTATTTGACCCTCACTATTATATATTAAATACCTCTCCGCCCTTTCCCGGGGCGGAGGAAGTACATGATGCATTTCCACCGGATCAATAAAAAAAGTACCTGACTAATATACTGGTAAAATAACTTCAGCTCTTTAATCCTACTTGATCGCAGTATGTCATCTACTAAAAGGCTCAGCGTTGACTAATCCTCTTATATGGGTATAATAAGAACAAAACCAAGCTTTTACCGTACCGTTTGTATGTTTACTTGCTACTAACTGAAATGAAATTACGTATTATTTTGCGTTTAACTTTCAATTTAAGTGCATTTCAGATCCCTTACAACGCCCTCGTAAACGCGAAATAACCTATAAAGTTGGTTTTATTTCGACGAAATTCATTAAATGTACAATTCTCGATACCAATTCCGGTGCTACGTTGTTCTTGGGAAACCTCATTAAGCTGTTCTATCGAAGATCTTTTATGTACTCAAGAGCTTTTTGGTATGTCATACAACTGATCTTGACTTATAGGGTTAGGTTAGATCTGGATACTTTTGAGATAGATCTCAAAGGGGCCTGATGATAGAAAACGAAAACTCATCTTTGCCGCTCATAAACTTAATATCGTATTTAACAGATCTGACTCTATATTTTTCCGTTCTTTTTTTTTGTGATTTGTTAGTGGCCAATACCTGTGTTAAAGTTGTTCAAGCAACCCAAAGGCTACCGACTGACTAATGATAACAGCCGGGACCGACGATTTTGCGTACCTTCCTGAGCACGAAAACGCTCATGTCAAATACCACTGTGCGATCACCCGTCCGTACACAGATCGCGCTGAGCGTCTCATTGAGCGTTTGCCGATCTGTGAATTCAGTGGCTATGAAGCCTCAAATTTTTCCGTTCTCTTTCCGATACAACGTAACTGAGGGCATACCTCTTTTTTATTGTTTCGGTCGTAATACCTCCTGTACTTCCTTCGCCCAGGGAAAGGGGAAGGGGCATGCCGGACTCCTACCGGCTAAAACCACCAGAGTGGTCATCTTTGGCCACGAAGGGAGGCTCCAGGAACTCGAGTAATCTCCATCTAGTGCCCCCCATTGGTGCAACGCCTTTAGGCACTTCTCGGAGGGGATGACTGTAAAGCGGTCATCCCCTCTAGTTGAGGGAAGGCGACTATAAAGAGGCCACCCACCCAGGCATCTCTCGAGGGGATTGTAAAAAAATCCCCCGAAGCCTCACTATGCGCTGTGCTGCACACACAGCGGCACGCGACCACAGCACACCGCTGTAATCCCGGGGGTCACTCGGTATAAGCATGCAGAGGGCTTGCATGCAAATCATGCCTACAGTAAAATCTTCTTTCGCTCAGAATTCCAATTGAAAAGGCTATGCAGCGAGTGAAATTACTGGGCATAAGAAACTGAATAACTAATGTCTTGAGATGACGAGCGCGGTGTAGTGCCTGGCAGGACTAGGTAGTCCTATGTAGCATGGCGTGAAGCTTAAATAAAATACAAATGATTACAAATTCGTTTGCGCTTCAATAACACGTTGTGGCTACATTGCGAACGTGGTGCGGCAGAAAATACAACTTTGTATTACCAAGCCATTTCTGCTGTCGTGTTCCTTTCGCAATATATATTCATCTATATAGATGTCGTGTTTCTGGACCGCAAATAAGGTTGGTAATTGTTATCAAATTAAATTCAAACCAACTTTACCGGGCGAACGACTTGGTCGATACTATGTAATAGGTATAAAATAAAAACCGCCCGAAAGACGGGGGCACGCACGTGGCTAAGTGCCACTGCGTGCGCAGCACAGCGCACAGCAGGGCTTGGGATGATTCTTTACAATCGACCCGAGAAGTGCCTGGGGGGGTGGCAGTTTTACAGCCGCCTATCCTCCGCTAGACGGGGTGACCGCTTCACAGTCATCCCCTCTGAGAAGTGCCTAGAGGCGTGGATTAATGGACGGCTCCAGTGTGATCTTACGAGGACCTGGAGCCCCGCTTCAGTGCAGAAAATGACTGACAACTGACATACCCCTTCCCTTCCTCGGGGCGGAGGAAGTCCATGAAGAAATTCCACTGGCGATCAATAAAAAAAGCTACAAAATAAATTATAAGACTGTAAGCGTTCCGTTCAAACTACAAAAATAAATGAAAGCCTACGACCCACACGCTTGATGACAGTGGAAGCTGGCAACATTATATAAAAGGAAAAAAATCAAAGTATCACTCAGAAACGTACAAAGCTGCATCATAAAGATGAAGTGTTGTAACATCAGTAAAATTTACACATATCATTAGATATTAAATTTCAAAATAATCTATTTCCCACAATGTATCGGTAAAACGATCCGTCTGTATTATATCATAATATTCAACTCAGCTGCTATAATTAAGCGAACCGATCCATAAGTTATCCATAAACATTCAATTCGCGTGGCTCTTGATAATTAGGCACTGAAAAATCCATTAAAAAGGTTATGGCTGCATCGTTAAAAAGAACTGATAAAGTTCTAGTTAATTAAAGAGATGAAGAGGTTTCTCGGTGAATTTAATTATGCGCGCAGTACGTAAATAGGTTAAGTAATTCACACAGAGGTCAGTATACGGACGGACAGCTCAAGTGGCCTTTAATTTGGTGGCGCGTTTAAAATCAACTATTGGATTACTTAAAGTTCCACCTCGATAAAAGTGATAATGAAATCAGAAACAATCAATTCACTTACGATGCTTACACAGAATTTGCACTTGCATAGGCCGCGAGGCGCATAACATTACACGGTCTTCGCCTCTTACATTGACTGCGGTGCAAACGCGAGGCGCTTTTATTAAGCATGTTCATATCTAACTCTTTTTAGGGTTCCGAACGTCTGAATGAAAAACGGCGGAACCCTTATAGGATCACTCGTCTGTCTGTCTGTCTGTCCGTCTGTCACAGCCAATTTGCTCCGAATCTACTTGACCGATTAGGTTGAAATTTGGTACACATTGGCAACGAAATATAAAAAAAATTTGGTACACATATGGATTTCTGCGACCAAAACACGTAATTGTAACGTAAATAAATTAATTTTACATATACCCAAAGTCAAAGTCAAAGTCAAAGTCAAATATTTTTATTTCAAATAAACCAAATATTGGCACTTATGAAACGTCAGAATCTAAGTTGCACGGTTCCAAATAGTTGATCTATGGAGAAGAGCCGGCAAGAAACTCCATAGATACTCTTTTTAAATAGTTGAGATTACAATGTTGATTAATACAAATTAAGGTAAACCATATAAACAGCATTATGTAGGCCAATGTATAAAAAAAGACATACTAATGTAATATAATCATTATTCGCCATGGCAGTTAATGACTGACCAGTCCCAACAGACGGCACCCGTTCACGAGCATGACGCATGCATCAGCATCGCTTAGCTCAACCATACTTTAGGGAACCGAACGACCCGATACACAACGCCACCGCCAGCAAGACATTTTAGTGAGCATGACAGACCGATACTACCAGGCCAAAGGTAAAGGGTACTAAATATATAACATTAACGGCTACATGATGCTTGCACATTTACAATTTTATGATTAATTAATAATGTCATAATATTATTAGAATGTAAATTGCAGTCATTAAATTAAACATAGGCAAATAATTTATATCATAAATATAGAATTCAATTTTAAATAAGTCAAATTAAATGTCAAGATGTCAATAAAAAGAAAAAGAATAAGTCAAATAAATGTCAGGATATCAACAAAAAATTAACTACAATTTCTGTGTAGACGGTAAAGCATTGATTGGGAATAACAACACGTCAATCATGCGAAAATTATACAATATATTATAAAGCGCCAGAGGGTCGCAGTGTGCAGGAGGGAAACGTTTGCCAGACATCGCTATCGTCGATGTAATGATTTATATTATAGTAGGCTTTCGAAATTAAAATGCGCTTAATCAATGATTTGAATCTTATTTCTGGTAAGTCGGTAATACTACAAGGAATTTTGTTATAGAATCTAATACTGTTTCCCATAAACGACTTGCTGGTTCTGCTAAGTCTAAAGCCAGATACAACCAACTTGTTCTTGTTGCGAGTATTTAAGCTGTGCACGTCACTTTTCTTACTGAAATTTGCTATATTTTTGCGGATATACATAATGTTTTGGAAAATATATAAGGATGGTAGAGTAAGAATGTTTGTTTCCTTAACTAGTTCCCGCAGAGACTCACGAGAGTCTAGGTTATAGATAGCTCGCACTGCTCTTTTCTGTAATATAAAAATAGACTCAACATCAGCAGCCGAGCCCCACAGTAAAATTCCATAAGACATAATACTGTGAAAGTACGCAAAATATACTAACCTAGCTGTAGCCACATCAGTAACCTGTCTAATTTTCCTAACGGCAAATGCAGCAGAGCTTAGTTTGCCTGAAAGTGCCTTTATATGGGGTCCCCATTGCAATTTTGAGTCTAAAGTAACACCCAAAAATACAGTTGAGGAGACCAGATCTAATTCTTTTCCGTCAAGTTTTACTTGTGACCTTACATGGGTCACATTTGCTGTAGAGAATCTTAGACATTTGGTTTTTTTTGCGTTTAATAGAAGATTATTCGCCGAAAACCAATCAGATATCTTATGAAGTATATCATTGGATTCTATAAGATGGCTATCCTTTCTATTTACTTTAAATATAAGTGACGTGTCATCAGCAAACAAGACTATATTCGACATTGTATCGTTTATCATGTATGGCAGGTCATTTATATAGACCAGAAACAAAAATGGCCCCAAAATTGATCCTTGCGGTACCCCCATTTTAACGTGTGTGCCTGTTGATGTGACGTTTTCAATTTCTACTCTTTGATCCCGATTTGACAAATATGAGCTTACAAAATCAATAGATCTACCTTGAATTCCGTAGTACTTGAGTTTCAGAATGAGGGTGCGGTGGTCCACGCAGTCGAATGCTTTAGACAGATCGCAGAACACGCCTAAAGCATCATGTGCATCCTCCCAGGCCCCTAAAACGGTTTTAATGAGAGTGGACCCAGCATCCTCTGTAGATCGTCCCCGCGTAAATCCAAACTGATTGTCATGAAATATCCTATTTCTGTTAAAGTGTGCTGCCATTTGATTTAAAACTAGTTTTTCAAAAATTTTGCTTAAGGTTGGTAGCACAGATATTGGCCTATAATTTGATGCATTATTTAGGCAACCAGCTTTAAAAATGGGTACAATTTTGCTGGATTTCATGAGATCGGGAAAAGTGCCCTCTGCGATGCAGGCATTAAATATTGAAGCCAAAATTGGCGCAATATTAGTTATAACAGATTCGACGGCTTTCGTTGACAATCCCCATAAGTCCTCAGTTTTTTTAACTACTATTGTTTTAAATGTTTTAATTATATCACTGTCTGTCACAAAACTAAATTCAAAGACAGGTACATGTAAATCGACATTTTTCTTTAAGAATGCCTCTGCTGCTAAGGGAGACGATGGAAGGTGTTTAGTAGTCTCTATTGGAATATTAGTGAAAAAGTTTTCGAGGAAATTTGCGACTACAGACTTATCTGAAACTAGTTTGTCATCGATATTTAAACTAATTGCACTGTCACTGAATCTACCATCACTAGTTTCAGCATTAATTATTTTCCATGTCGTTTTTATTTTATTATTCGACTTTTTAATTTGGTCACTAATATAAGCAGCTTTTGCTTGCGTACAAACCTTTTTAAACATTTTAGAATATTTTCTAACGTAGTTATGGAAATTAATATTAGGTATATAAGACTTTTTGTCATATAATTCGTATAGGACATCCCTACTGCGTCTTATACCCTTTGTTGCCCAGACACTGAACGTTAATTTTGGTTTTACATGAATTTTATTTACTTTGCATGCTTTCTGAAACTCATTACATAGTGTATTAAATAGGGTACGGTACATTTCATTGGGATTGGTATAATGCGGCTTTAGAGTATGAAGTTGAGAAGCTAGATTTTTACTAAAATTTTCTAGACTTCTTTTGGTTAAATTTCTACAATGTATTATTTTGTGCCCTTTAACTGCATTATAGTTTATTTTAACAATCTGGCACTTATGATCCGATCGAATGCCACTAATCAGTCCCTTATCTCTTATTTTAAAGTTTGTTATAATATTATCTATACAAGTAGCTGAGGTAGGTGTCACTCTAGTCGGCTCTGAATACAAAGACTTCAAGTTAAATGACCTAAATAGGGCTATAAAGTTATGTTTATCTATCGTATCTATTAGAATGTCTATATTAAAATCACCACAAACTAATATCTTTTTGTCAATTTTAATTTTTCTAAGTACATCCTCCATTGTTATAAGGAATAGAGATGTATTAGAAGAGGGAGGCCTATAAACACATAAAATGACAAACTCCTCCGTCTCTGCACACGCGAGCTCACAAACTCGTTCAACAGAGAGGTCGCAAATATCTAGTCGTTCTTTAAATTTCAAGTGTTGTTTCATCATAATTAATGACCCCCCACCTTCTGCTGACACTCTATGGAACGAACTGGCTACTTTAAAATTATTTATACAAATAATCATTTTATCTGCCTTTAGCCATGTTTCTGTTAGGCATAAAATATCCACATTATATTTCTCAGCAAATAATTCAAGATCTAAAATTTTGCCAGAGAAGCGATTAATATTCTGATGTGTCAGTGTTAAATAATGACAATCCTTCTCTGTTGTCACACACTTAAGTTTAAATTATTAGTTTGTCTGACCACATTAGGATTAGTACTACTACTAATAAGAGTGGAGGTTGGAGATGACTTCGTCATACTACTTATGACTGAGTTAATATTATAAGCTACTAGTGTAGCAAGGTGACGCTTACATCTAAAAGGCAGATACACAGTATCGCCAGTCAATTTTAATCTACCAACAAAACAATTGGTGTCAAAAAATATAAACTTGTCACTATAGTGACTTACTAAAAAGTGCATGTGCATATTTAGCACATGAATATTTTTGTTTAGTTCCTCTGACTGGTGGTCTAGGTAGGGAAATGAACACAATATTATTCTACCACAGTTTAAATTTAACATCAAAGCAACACTGTCCGAGATGTCTTTTTTCCTAACATTTAAACTATTACCTACTAGTAAAGTTATATTAGTATAAGGATTGAACTTATCTGTCAGAAGTGATGTTATTATTTGATTGTAGGTTGACCCAGGCATGCAATTATTATGTGCGGAATGACCCAGGCTGTTGCTTAACAAACTCCCAAGACCTTTGCCTGTGCTGTCTGAATACATGACAGTGCGATAGCAAATTGTTTCACTTGTACTATGTACTTGTAGTGTACTTGTAGTGTTCATGTCTACTGAATTAGTTATTATAGGCTGAGAATTAACCTCTGACAACATTACAGCACACTGACTTCCAACCTGTGACAAGCCCACCAGTAACTCGGGTGGGGAAATTTCACAAATAGGTTCACTCATACATTTACATAAGGCATCGCTGGACAAGGAATTAACTTTTTCTTTATTATGATTGCACATATTAACAAGCTGGTTTGCAGCAAGGATATGTTCCTCAATTAGTTTTTGAGATGAAACATACTTAGTATAGAGGGAATGGAGTGACTCCTCCAAGTCCTTGATTTCAGACTGCAAGCGCTGAGTGTCAATTTCATATATATTTTTACTATCTTCTAATTTTATCTGGTAATTATTGAGTTTATTGATTAAAGCAACACGTTCTTTCCTTAATTGAGTATTTTTTAAGTAGTGTTGTTGTTTTTTCCTTGAATTTTGACATTTTCTTAAAACTTTACTAATTCTAATATATTTTTTTATTTTATTGTGACTTATTTTACTATTATGTTTGTAGTCCACAAAAGAAACTTGCTCAGTTAGATCAATAGTAACTAATGATTTTAGAGACTTAGGGTCTGAACTAGAGTTAATTAACTCCTCAAACAGATGTTGGGTTGCAACAGCCTGTGTGCAGTCCTTGTCATTTTGTAAGTTTAATATTTGTGAATTTGCATTTAATAATTCATCCTCCAGATCCCTGACTTTCCGTAAAGCCTCCTCATATAGGCAACTACACTGACTGAAACCATCCGTTACCATCTGAAGCTTGTCCCGTTCATCAATAACATCCAGGTGTAGCTGATGTAAGTCTATTAATTCCCTTTTTAGGCTTGAATTTTTGCCAACAATCTTCTTTACTTCCTCCTCGCTATCCTCTCTTTCCTGAAGCAGTTGTTGACACTGTTTGTTTGATGCTTTGAGTTCTTTTAGGGCAGTATTTAATTTATGCTGCATTTCTTGGGCTGTAGCTTTACGGGTGAGCATCGACATGGTCTCAGGGTTGAGTTACTGTAAGGAGAAATTAAGAAACAGACAGAATAGCTAGGATAGATGGAAATGGAAAAATATGTAGAAAGTGTAAGAATAGTTTTTGTAGATAACAAGAGAGGCTGCAATTACGGGGGACCTTCAAATAATTATAATTAAATAGAATTACATTTTTCTTTGAATATGATGTGGGTACATAATTGTAAATGTGAAATGAAATACCGATCTATTTATCTCTAGTCAACGCTATTGTTTTATCTTTAAATAATAATAATCTACACTGTAGGGTTAAATTACAGTCACTATTTACAATAAAAGTACAGGACAAAAGTAGTTATAACTTCGTTTTCAGTTTATCGTCAGTTTTGGTTAAATACTGTGCCAGATCTGTGATCACAAGTTCTTCATACTAGACAAGACACGGTAAGAGTGGTGTTTTAGATCTGGGTGCGTGATTAGTATTATAAAAAGGTAACAATACTCCCCAGTAAAACTGATGAATTCGAAGTTCGGCCGTTGACCGGTCACCAGCACCGGTGACTAATCAGACACTGTGTTTTGCAGCAGATATTAGACGGATAACTATAAATCCGTATATTTTACTTGCGTTGATGAGTTAAATCATATAATTAGCTACTAATAACTATTAAAACTTAAATAAATAATTTATTAAATACGGAACAAATAAATTGACATGTAAACGCAACAGTGTTGCCACAAAAAAAACCCCTCTATTCACACATCACTTTAGGGGAGCAATAGGTATAGAAAATTTAAGAATAAAGCTTTGCGAACTGTACCTTGTAATATATGTAATGGAAGGGCTTATTGTAAGGGTCTCAAGTGTATTTATTTTATAATTTTAAAATATATAGTTTTAAAGTAATTTAAGAAAATATACGAAAAAATACCATCCCCCCCAGTATATCTCCAAAACTACTGAGCCTAAATTTCTGAAAAAGCTATAGGTAATAGCTCTTCACCTGTAGATTACAGGAAAACTTATAAGTCTATGGTCTTAAAATAACATGGTAAATCTTACAACATTGTGCGTACAAACTTACGTTTGCGGTTTGAATGTATCGGAAAGCATGTTTTTTAACTACGATGTTAAGTTTGTTCTTGGGATAAGTTATTGGTACAAGACCAAATCGAACAATAGACAATACATTTAGCAATTTCGGAACCCTCTCCACGCGAGTTCAACTCGTACATGACAGACTTTTTTTCTTATAAAATATCCTTTATTGTGAAAGGGGCAGAAAGTTCCGCATGTAATGAACGATGTAAGAAATGCTTTACCGTACCATGCCAAGGTGTTATCGAAAGTGGGTTAGTTATGACTTTTCCAGATAAATCAAATCAATTTAGTTTTAGAAATCTGCTTAACACACAGACACAAGTTTAATGTCATTAAGATACAGTGTACATTACTTATATTACACCTATGAATGCAAATATTCAGTTAAAATGACAAACAGCAAATTGCATTTGAATATGGAACGCATCACCCCGGCCCGTACCGAACTGTAGTAAGGCACACACATGAGTTTAATGACAGTATTTACTATACAAATAAATAAAATTGAAGTGTCTGTTTGTAACGTCAAAATAACAGCTTTGTACTAAAAGAATATAAAATTGTATACGGTAAAAAAAAATCTTTGTCTGTCTGTCTTTCTGTCGTTTTGTTCCAGCTAATCTCCGAAATTGCTGGACCGATTTTGACGGGACTTTCACTGGCATAGCTGATGTTATAAGGAGTGACTTAGTCTACTTTTATTTAAGGAAAATAATTAGGGTTCAGTGAAAAACAGTTAAAACTACTGAAAATATATACTAATTATATAATAATTATTTATAAATAATCCGATTTCTTTTAAATTAAACGGCGGGTGAAACCACGGTACACAGCTAGCATCCGCTATGAATCTTTTCATTCTAATATTCATGACTAGTATTTTACTTTTTAAATCATTCTAAACAACACCCCATCTTCTATCTACAATACTGTGCAGAAACCGTGTCCAATTGAATTAAACATTTTAAAACAAAGCATCTGGAGAATTCAACACCGTGTTTTCAGTATAATGGAATTAGAAATACAATAAAAACACCGTCCGAGAGCGTAGACGTTTATTCTCAGTGATTTATATGCATTTTGGGAATCGCCCGAGCAGGGTATTTAAATGCTGACCCCATTTTTTTAAGTGGCTACTAGCGAAATAAGGTTTTTTTAGAATAAGAATTGTTTTTGCCAATTCTCGTTGATTTAAAAACTGGCCTTCTTGGAAGTTAAATTTGTTATAGAAATTTGATGAAATTATCTTAAAGTGATTATACACTGCGACATTTTGCAGTCGTGATGTAGTAGCGATACCTAACCGTCTACCCAGCTAGGCCAAAAAGTCACCGTGTGTAACCACCTTTAGACTGTAAACCAGAGGGATGGGCAGCAGTGTCCCTTCTGTAGAACAGTGGCCATACTGCGCGTACCAACCCGCCTGCCAAGCGTGTTCATCATTTCGGCCGAATAACGTCCACTGCTGGACACAGGCCTCCCTCAAAGATCACCACAACGACCGATATCGGTGTGTTGTGTACTCGTTGGGGGGTTTTGCCATAATCACCACGCTTGATAGGCGGATTGGCGATCGCAGTTGAGTTGTTAATGTATTCGAAGGACGCTGCTGCCCATCCTTCGGCTAATCCCTTAGTCGCCTTTTACGACACCCACAGGATGAGATGGGTTGGTGCTATTCGTAGCCAGCACCATACGCCAAGCGTGTTGAGTACTGATAAATCCCCGTCAAAATGACGACACCATTGTGGAAGTCTATGGGGTGTCGTGTGGTGCCGGCTTGTCGTGGGGTGCCGGCTCAGAATGCCACCACGCCACCTGATCCTGTAGGTGTCGTAAAAGTCGACTAAGGGATTAGCCGGAGGATGGGCAGCAGCGTCTTTCGAGTCCTTAACAACTATATGTTGTGTGCTCATTGGGGCGAAACCCCCCAATGAGCACACAACATACCCATGTCGGTCGTTGTGGTTATCTTTGAGGGAGGCCTGTGTCCAGCAGCGGACTTGTTCGGCCGAAATGAATAGTGCATTAACAAATTGTTGCATTATTTTGGTATGTTAAAAATATTCGTCCTCAATTTGCTTGTACCTCAATTTAATTCTATGAGTTGATGAGACATCTGGCTAAATAATACCTCAAAAGAAAGGGCAATCATCAAGCATGAACAACTGAGACCATTTTTTTTATGGCGTGAACAAAACATCTTAATTTTTTTAAAGTTTCATAAACTTGAATATATGTAGATTATTTCTCTGATAACTCAGATGCTTGGAAGTTATTTTGTTTGATTAATCACATATTACATAATTATAAAATATTAACATAACAACTTTTACTGGATACTATTAGCAATTAATTGAAAAAAAATGGGGTATATTGTTGAAAATCCAAGTATGTTCTCAATGCTCTGAGATATCACCCCCTAAACAGCCTGTATAGCTCGTGATAGTGCAGTCACCTTGCGCATACACCAAAATCATATAGACCATCGAAAATAAAAGAGTCATTATTCAAACTTTCACGAGCATTATTAATGCGGGATTAACATTTACCCAGTAATAGCTATTGTTTGCTGCTACAGCCGAAGCTTCAAAGAACACAATACACTCAAAGCGCCTGAAAATAAATGAATGTTCTAGCAATATAAAAAAATAAAAGCAAACGAACGAATGACTAAAAAATATCGTTCAATGTGCCTGTGTCGGAATGGAAACAAGATTATGACGGTTTTGATAAATGAGCCTCCAGGGTCACACCAACATTGTACCAATTTTGCTGTGTAGGTACGCTCCCAGTATTATTTGTATTAAAATTTACATAAAAATTAAGAATTTTCATGTATTAGGAAGTACCATATAGCGTGAATGTCGTAGTAAAAAAAATCTTGTTCATATGCTTACAGAAAATAATTATATTCGTGTGGTTTCGGGATTAAGCATTTAGTACTGATTCATTTCCTACCTTAGATGTCGTAAAAAGCGAATAAAGGTGGATGACAGATGGAGATGGATAGCAGCGACTCTTCTATGAAACAGCACCTATTTTACGCTCAATAATCAGTCTGCCAAGCGTGTTAAGTATACTGATAAATATATTCTATTATACTATGAGCATATGAAGCTATACGGAGAAGCTATAAGGTCACCGTGGGATTTTAGCCGGTAAGAGTCCGGCATGCCCCTCCGCCCCTCCCAAGGTGAAGGGCGACCACAAGGACTTCCCACGACAGCAACACAGTTATTTTTGTTCAAAGCATACTATGTGAATATCGAAGGTATAGTCATATATAATTTCCTTTTATTCCCATATCGGATTAACCTACATAGAAACCTGTTTACGTATTCAAAACATTACCAGATCATTTGTCGACAGCATTGCAAATTGTTAGGAAACTCCAAGCGTCGGGTTGCGTATCGGAGCGAATACTAGCGACATGACATTGATTGCTGCGTTTTCGAGCCGCAGCACTGAGCTATATTAATTGAAAAGCTATATCCTCGTCGCATACGTAGCTCATATATACATGGTATAGTAATACTGGAATTTGGTAAGGAATGCCGGAATATGATACGTAAGGAAGCTTTACGCTGTTTTAGCATTACAAAATTCCGTGTGGTGGCTAGATTTAGAATACAGCACTACTCCATCTCCTTCCGTGGATGTCGTAAAAGGCGACTAAAGAAACTCTACGCCAGAGGAATGGGGAGCTGCGTGCCTTCTGCAGAACCGCAGCTATTCTGCGCTCACCAATCCGCCTGCCAAGCGTGGTGAGTACTGGAAAATTAGCTCTAAAGTACACACACGGCAAGTAATCGAACATTGTAGAAATCTATGGGGGAGGCCTTTCTTCAGCAGTGAAAGTCATCTGGCTGATGTTATGTGATGAGCGTTATAAATGTGGGATGTTTCAAAAGGCGAAGCCAGTAATTTGTCTTTTTTTTTTTTAAGCTTTGCCCCACACTAGGATTTCTCTTGTGTCGTGGGTGCGTTTACAGACATAAATTCCACTCACAATACACCCAGACCCGGAAATACTACCTGCAGATCATACAAATATTTGTTCCGTGTGGGAATCGAACCCACGACCTGGAGCGCAGCAGCCGACTGTATCAGCCACTGCACCAACCGTGCCGTTACTAAGCTTAAAAAATGTGAATAAAACCAGAGTAGATATTGGAATTGCACGATTTAATTTCCCCTAGCTAATTCTATCATCGGATAACCAGACAACGGGATTCCGCCGCTGTTATAAGGTAGATGTGTTACCCGTAATCATGAAACGTACGTACCACAAAGGAGTCTACTTGCCCGAATCTTTTTTCATTTATTTTTTATTGATCCGGTGGAAATACATCATGTACTTGTACTCCGCCCCGGGAAAGGATGGATTCCTTCAGCACCGCAGGGGGGCTCCAGGTCCTCGTATGATCACACTAGAACCGCCAATTGGCGCCACGCCTTTAGGCACGACTCCGAGGGGATGACTGTAAAGCGGTCGATCCTCCCTCTAACGGGGGGCAGATAAAAAGGCCATCACCCAGGGAGTTCTCGGGAAGGATTGTAGAGGATCCCCCCAAGTCTCGCTGTGCGCTATGCACACGGCTGCACGTGACCACGTCACGACCACCACCACAGCCACCGCTACCGTCTAGCCGATTGAGGAGTCTCGCTGGGTATGTATCGGTATGTGAGCGCATACTCCCCAATCTGCGCGTTCGCAACCACACCATAAACTGACGCATTACATGACACAGTGCCACCATTATGGAAGCGACCAGGATACCGCTCGATCAGTGCCCTGCGTGGGCTGCTGAGCGGCGGATTTTGGTTGTTCAGATCGGGCAAGATTTCTCTCTGCCTGCAGTAGTGTCGGCTATGTTAGCAGGGCATGCAAATTGGAGTGCAGTTGTCTCCTTCTGTGAGAGCGTCATGCTCCAGAAGGAGACTGTTGAGTGGCACCGGCAGAGGGCTGATCCCACACGGAGAAGGACGACACGGTGCCGAGGTAACAACCACCCCGGCGCCCAAGTCCAATACGCCTGAGCCTCCTGCCATCGCTATATGGTGCCTCGGGGGTCGCGGGCGCGCAGTTTGGGGAGTCTGCGTGCTGATACAGAGCGACCCTTAGAAAGACGGTGGGGTGCATGTGCTCACGTGCCACCGTGTGCGCAGTACAACGCACAGCGAGGCTTGGGGGGATTAATAAAAAACCAATAATAATTGTCATTAATTGATATTTTTTGACATTTGTTCAATTTATATTTTTTGACATTTGTATAATTGATATTTTTTGACATTTGTATAATTGATATTTATTTTTTGACATTATTATGAATGATAACATCAGTAATTTATTATTATAAAACTTTATTTATTTTAATTGTAAATGTGAGTGTGATTTGGCTTACTTGATTCAGATTTTTGGCACTAGCATGCTAGTTATAGATAGCCTATATCTACACTACTCTCACATATAGTTTGCCATAAAAAACGTTGTATTCAGACAATATTTTGAAACATACACAATTGGGCAAAAATAACGAACGCTGAGTTTTATTCGGCATTTTTTCTCAGAGGTTGTCATGTAGTGAAATGGCTACCGTCGTTTCAATATGACGTCTAAAAGTGTCTGCTATGGCCTCATTACTGAATAAACGAGTATATTCTATTCATGACTAAATTATCTTTCATTTATCATGAATAACTAATCTTACAGAAAAAATCCCTAGTTTATCAGAATGTTTTCAACCAAATTAATTATCCTTGCAAATTTATAATTCACCGGCTCAAACGTTACAACAAACTTATACGAACCATTTAAAGACACATTTTTAAACAGACTCGATTTCAAAAAGCACCTCCAGTGTTGCCAATAAAACATGCAGGAATAATCCAGCAGGCTGACACTTTAGTTGATGTATAGTACCCCAGAGCGTACACGTCTTGAATTATGTCTGGTTTATTAAAGAACCGTAGATATTTTGTTGGCATTAATGCATAAATAAAATTACTTTCTTTTCCAAATTATAAGATCATCTTTGCAGTGTATATCATATCTGGGAAAACTATCTGCTAATATATGCCAATGAAAACGTGTAACACTTTATTTCTACCTAAAAATAAATTCTGTAATTGTTGAGAGTGGATTGGAGAAGTACAACTTGCAAAATGAATACACTTTCAACAGGGAAAAAGAACTGGACTCAAGACATCAAGACTGAAGAAACCTAAATAAGATGGAGAAGAAAACATACTTCTACATTTACTTTTCTTTGGTCTATAGTAAAACTTGAAATGAAAAAGAACAAATGAAAATGAAATAATTCACTGGCCCTCTACGAGGCGCCTGTATGGTCAGCTCGACTGTCAGGTGCCCAGCGCTGCAGAACCAAAATTCATGGTCTGCAGCGCAGAGTGGCTATCCGGATCGCACTACGAGGCGGCAACTCTCCTGGCGAGTTTTCCGCCTTTCGACATCCTGGCGGAGATGGATGCGTGGGTCTACGATCAGACACGCTCTCTCCGCCAGAGCGGCGAAAACGCGCCTCCAGGGGCGTTGGACAGGCTGCGGCGGCTGGCTCGACGACGCGCACTTGTAAAGTGGCGTCACCGCCTGCTGATGCAATTTGCGACCAAGCGCGTCGTCGAGGCCGTCCTCCCGGTCTTCGGAGCCTGGCTCAGAAGAAGCGAGCGCGTCACCTATCGCCTAAAATGAAATATTAATATATTTCTGTATATATAGTTACTTATTATTTTCAACAAATTTCTCACGAGTATCCAAATTTCACTCTAACGAAGTGGATGCCTAGATATTTTAAAAATCTTTACTAAATTGCTTATGGACATCAATACCTGTTTACGAGCTGATAAAGGGCTGGGAGTTTAAAATTAATTTAAGTAAAAATGGACGCGGTAGCCCGTAACCCCGCCGGTAATAGCATAAGTTCCGATACGCTCAGAACGTTGAATAATGTCATCTCGTTGAGTTAAACCAGATTGTTTTAGTTTAAAATTGAGTAAAACATAGCTGCTTTGAATATCCAAGTAGTTTCTCTTAGGGGTTATTTTTCATATTTTAGTAACTATCTTTACAACACATTAAACAAAAGATGTAATATATACTGCGATAATAAATTCATTTGCAAAGAAAGGTCTCCAGCTGGCTAATGGAACAAAACTACCAACAAACCGAAAACCTATTAAACTCGACATAGCACTATACATTTCTTATTTAGATTACTGCACACACACGCACCCACGCAGATGCGCAAACACACACGCAAGCTCACGTACTCACTCGTGCTCGCACACGCGCACGCACTCACGAACGCGCCCACATTTCTATTTGTAATAATAAGCACACACTGACACGAACGCGCAAACAATTCTATTTATAATATTAAGCATAAACTCTTCTAGTTCTAAGTTTTTATATTCCTGATGTAACTGTACATTTTAAAAAATTATAATGTGAAGCGGACTCTAGTACCCTGTACCCATAACACAAGTTTAATCTTACCATGGATACCTGAGTTCCGTTACTCCATGATATGTTCTGAAGTGATGTCCGTTTTGTCTAATTGCGTAAGTATTTTATCTACCATTCATATAATTTGTATTTTGTTCTTTGTAATTCAACAAGTTTAGATTAAATAAATAAATAAACTAAAATATGTACAGATTTGTCGTTTTAAGTCATCGAGTAACATTACATCACATTGCACCTGGTTAAAAGAGGATCTGAATTCCGTTCAATCATTTATTTAGTAATTAAGTCCTCACGGCCACTTTCACATGTCTTGTTGAAACAATGGATAAAATTTTCTTTTCACTTATTTTAGCTTTCGATATACCATGTTTGCCATGTAACGAGGCTCCAAGACGAAAGGTGGACCAAAATGATTACTTCGTGGAACGGTCCAAAGGGGAAACGACACAGGGGAAGACCCCACACAAGATGGCAGGACGACATCACAAGGACAGCGGGTCCAAACTGGACACAAGTGGCCCAAGATAGGGACCAATGGGCTTCTTTGGAGGAGGCCTTCACCCAGAAAGGGGTTCTTGCAAAATAAATAATAATAATAAGAAAAACATTAGGTTAATCTTTGCTAGCAAATTAAATAAATAATTGAGTTGAATTTTGAATTATCGTAAGTAGATTTAGCATAGCTATATATTTTTTTGTTGGCCTTTCTCAGGGTAATATATAATAGCAGTTGTAACAGTATTAACTTCAAATACATTAATATATAAAGGAAACTTTGATAATCCAGATATGTATTAATCTAAATTAAGTTAAATAGCGTTTATTCAAAACACAAAAAGTTTGCTTGGACGTCAATATAAGACAGCACCCTTATAAGCCCACCCTTCACCGCTTCCTGGTGATTAAGCTGGGGAGCAGAAAAAGCGTAGCAATCTCCTCAGCAACATATTAGTCTGTCATGCTTAATACAATATTTTTAAATACATATGCTTCGTATTACACAAAATAATTAATATGATGGTTACTTGTAGTAACTTTGTCATAGATATATGTCTGCTAGCACACACCACTACGCAATCGAGCTTAACTATCAAATTTCTCATATAAATTATGATTTTAAAAAAAGGGTCGTATTTTAGAAATCTCGAAAGTAAACAGAATCATCTCGTATTCTACCAAGCGACCAGCAATTTGTATTATTTAGATAATAATCTGTAGTGTTGCCTTTTTAATCAAGTTATCTTTAATTTTGCTCTTAAAATAAATAAAAGGTAAATCTAAAAGAATAATAGGTTTTTTGTTATACAGACGGATACCGAGTCCTACAAATAAGTTATGTGCTTTATGTAGCCGGTGATAAGGGACACGCAATTTATGCATATTTCTACTATTAACCAGTGAAGACTAAAACCAATTTTGCTATCCGATTTTTATACCACGTAAAAGATTTAAAAAATTGTAATTTTCATTTACTGATAATACGTCAACAAATAAAACTTGACTTTGAGTTTAAATTATCTACATGTAAACTATTAATTAAATATCGATCGCTGCTCCCTGGTGAACAATTATTAATTGACCCAAGTGATTAGTAGTTTGCCAAAACCTTCGCCCAATTTGTCGATAGAATGATTATATTTGTTTTTTATATCTACGAAAGGCTGAGCTAGACTGTGTTGAGACAACCAATATAATTTTTTTTTAGAGATTCTGCATTAGACTCCTATTGCACCACTTTTATTTGCCTATCTGGTGATTGAAGTTCAAAATTTAAAAGTGCTGCTTGTAAGTGTATACGAAAATTTTTCTGTGTAAGTGACTCACACTTATCCATATTGTAAGTGCCCTTAATCAATCAATTCATTTGCAGCTAAAATACGTTTATGAATTTGGTCTTGTGCACGAGTGTATACAGGGTGTCCAGTAAATAGCACGACATACTGCAAGGGGTGAGAGCTTGGGTCAATACCTTTTTTTTTTTTTTTTTTTTTTTTTATTGATGTCCAGTGGAAATTCTACATGGAACTTCCTTCACCCCGGGGAAGGGTGAAGGGGTATGCCGGACTCCTACCGGCTAAAACCACTGGAGCGGTCATCTTCGGACACCTACCAAAAAAACAATATATGTTCAACAAAATCTTACGGATTTACAGTAGTACAAATTTTTCCGAAATTTCGAAAAATCTCTACCTTGACACAGTTTTTTAAGCATCTCGTAATGAAAAATTCCTTTTCTAGTTTTTTTTTTTACCTCAAATTATTTGTGAATAGTTACTTTACTCATTGATAAGTCTTTATTCTATTAAAAACTGAAATGTTTTCAAGAAATACAATTTTTATTTAAATTTTCACAGTATAATTTTCTTATCGCTTAATTTAACCGGGAACCTCTCGGGGGGGATTGTAAAGAAGCCTCGCTTTGCGCTGTGCTGCGCAAACGGCAGCACGTGACCACGTGTACACCACCGTCGTCTTCCCGGGGGTAGCTGGGTGTGAGCACGCTGACTCCCCAATCTGCGCACCCGCGACCCACAATGCCCTCCACCATGTAGTGACGGCAGGCGTGTTGGACATGGGAGCTGGGACGGTTGTTGCCCCGGCGCCGTCTCGTCCTCTGTGCGGGATCGGCCCTCTCCCGATCCCGCTCTGCAGTCTCCTTCTGGAGCATGACGCTCTCACAGAACGACAGCACTGCATTCCAATTTAATAATGTCTAGATTAGATTAGACAGTCAACGCCACCCCACCCCGCTCGGACACTACCTGTTCCGACAGCGAGCGGACGCGAAGAATCGACGAAAAAGACGTCGATTTTGGACCGCCGCTGCCGGAGGTCATACTTACTTTCCGCTAGGTTAACACCCACTCGTGACAGGTGCTCAACGAGTCTTCGGGTAATTATTCTCTCGAATAGCTTCGAAGCCTTGTCGAGAAGGCAAATGAATATGTAGAAGGAGACTCCGCAGGCCTTCCTTCCTTCCTCAACGTAACCAATCTGGCTTCCTTCCAGCTGGAGGGGAACGCGCTACGAAGGGCGCAACTGCTAAACAGGTTGCCACAAGCGGTCCCCAAGACACTACTTGTGGGGACACCTACGTGGTCACCATATAACTACAACTTACAGTGTACTACTTGAACATTAAGTGTAGCTTTACGATGACGTCAAAGAAACCTGAATCACGTATCTAAAGAGTCCACACAGCGCTGCATATATTTTGACGTCGAACATCAACCATTAAGCTTCGGCCCTTCAGGCATGACATTCGTCGTGGTGTTTCTCCACACATTATTTCTTTTTTGTTACTGCTAATATCGTAAACAAGTTTGAAGATACATAATCAGTTAAGAAAGCCGATAAACCACAGAAAGTAGCCGTATAATCCACGATCATAAATTTCTGGAAGACACAAGATTTATATCAAGAAGTAAAATGAAATCACTCCATTGTGACATTATCTATCTTTATAAATCAGATATGATGTAGAAACGACATTTATAGCAGGAAGTGGCCATAAACGGGCTGTAGAGGTCATAATAATGTTAGGTAGTTTCAAAGATTTTGATATAGTATGAAATATTGCGTAACTTTAAGGGCTGACCTTTAAGTTTTAAGTGGAACACAGATGATGTCAATCCAAACTGACATAACGCGTTACAGAAAAAAAAACATTACTATAGCCAGAACCTTTGCTTACCCATGAGTTATATGTAAGATAAGAAGCTAAAAAGAGTACCTAATAATACGCCTTACTGGAAAATTTCCACTCTCACTGCGGCAGTTGGTAATATTGTTTATTATGCTTTTACAGTTTGTTACGGATCATAAAGCGGATTCCCACGTTGAGATAAAATATTGCACTGTCTACAAAACAAAATTTGTTTCGGGAATGATTACGTTGTTACTTTAGCTCGTGTTGAAGTTTTTTATAGCTACGAGCACGATGATGCTATGTAGAAACACCTGTTTATTTTTTTATTGGTGCCCAGTGGAAATTTTTCATGAACTTTCTTCGCCCCAGGGAAGGGCGAAGGGGTATGCCGGTCTCCTACCGGCTAAAACCTCTGGAGCGGTCATATTCGGCACCTTAGGGAGGCTCCAGGACCTCGTATGATCACACTAGAGCCGCCCACTGGTGCCACGCCTATAGGCACATCTCGGAGAGGGTGACTGTGAAGCGGTCACCCCCCCATGTAGAAACACCTTAAAAACTATTTCACCTAATAACCAACATATATATATTGATTTGCGTGACGTTACATCCCTACTAGTATTATAAATGCGAGCGTTTGTTGGTTAGTCTTTCTACCGCGCAGCAATGGAGAACGGATCAACGTTATTGTTTTCATAGATACATTTTATGGTGCGGAGAGTAACGTAGGCTACTTTAAATCCTGAAAAATACATGGTTCTGCAGTAGATGTAGGTATCCCTACTAATATTATAAATGAGATAGTGTGTTTATTGGTTTTTCCTTCTTTTACGCAACAAGAGAGCAACGGATCCACGTATTTTTTTGCATAGATATTATGGGCCAAAGAGGATGATATAGGGTACTTTTTATTCCGGAAATATGGACGGTTAAAACTAGTAAAAGAACATTACTTGTCTGTTGAAACGTTTGTTGTATTTAGTAATATAGTACTTTCTTCTTATTGTGTATTTTCCATATATGTATTATTTTTATGTACGATATACGATATTCTTATGGATTATTTATATTGTATAAAGTACTAGCTTTTGTCCGGGGCCTTGCATGCGTGGAATTTAGAAATGTACGTCTTATTATTGAACACATGCAATAATGACCTGAGCTTTTATTAGGAACTTGTGATAGGTGTAGAGAGATCATGATACATTTCCGATTGACACGACCCGTTAGGCCTGCCGCATATTGCATCCAGCCCAGCTGAGTGCCAAACCATGCGCTCTTGTCTTTTCTTTGGAAATGCTTCCCACATGGCACTTGGTGTCGTCATCAATTACTTTCATAAAATGTACCATTTAAATTAGGGCTTTAATAGAATAGAATCGATCGTAACGACTGGGACTGTCGCTGACCTACTGGCGAGCTTTGTCCCAGTGTTTATCATCGCCAAGTAGATGGAGCGCTCTGTAAGCTGGATATATATATGGGCAATATTTGGGAAACTTAACGGCATCAAAACACTGTGTGCACTAAAAGGCGCAAGAAATTACAGTACATTATTTGGATGCACAGTGTAGACAAAAGATATTGGAAAAAAGGAGATATGTAGTTCAAAATGCATGCGAGCCTAGAGATCCAGTTTTTCCCTACCATTCATCATAAAAACATACTAAAGCGCACAGTTACAAGTTCTCATCCAATGACCTGAATTAACCCAACATTATAATTGGCTACTCATACTAAAATACACCCACGACTTTTGGGCAGTCAATCATACCAAGACGTATGGACTACACACGGCGGCCGTACCACGCGACACGTACGTTTAATGGGAAAACCATTCGCTTTTCTACTCATCGCGTTTCCTATTCACCGATTGCTAGTTAAAAGTGGTAGATTAGAAGCGTTATATTTTGTACAAAAATAATAATGTCGTTGTGCTCCATCAAGTCCAATGTAAAATATTTAAGAAAACAATAGCGCTAATAGCGATAAGAATGCCCATAGTACAGTTACTGTTCATAGAATGATTCCTGGTAGTTGTTTTTAAAATGGTGTCCAATAAAGAATATTGTATTCTCATAATAAGCACAAATCTGTAATCTTCACACTAAAAGGGCTGAACGGGGTTCGATGAAATTTGGTATTGAGATTTCCTAGGTCCTGAAATGACATAATATAAAAAGCAAGTAAGCAAATGAATTGGTTCCCCGATTACTACTAGACAAAATTCATATCTTCCTATATGGGTTACATCAGATAGAGTCAGGAAAAGCGCACTCATCTTTGTCGCCGCCCCTGGAGGGACAGGAAAAAGTTTCTTCTAATCTTATTGCTGGCGTACATAGGAATAGACAGAAACCTATAACGGTACGAAATGAATTAAAAATAGAATGAATAAAAGGGTGTTGTAGCAGTAGGTAGCGAATGTAAAATTTGCTCATTACTGTCACCACTTCAACAGTTACAACTCCGCCCCCGCACGTCCACTGCCAGCCGCATACACTCGGCCCGGTACGGTCCACTACGTAAATAAATTGGTATTGTTGTATTCGTTAGTTGGACCGCTCCGGTTGCGCAAATTGACGTGTCTGCGTGCTCATGCCGTTCGACCCCCGGGAAGACGGTGGTGCGCACGTGGACATGTGCTGCCGTGTGCGCACAGTGCACAGAGAGGCTTCGGGGGAGTCTTTATAATCCTCCCCGAGGAGTGCCTGGGGGGCAACCTTCACCTTCCCTGCGCTAGAGGGGGTAACCGCTTTAGAGTAATTTCCTCCGTGATGTATATGAACTATAGAGATGTCTGGCAAAAATTTCCCTACTGCATACTACGACCAAACCAAGCAGTGCCAACTAATGAAGATAGCCATGTTTTTTTAAATATTAGCGTATCTATTTAATCAAATTTAAATAGCATATATCGGACATAAACTCGGTTTTACTGTATTATATTATTTTTATTTAACATAAACCTTGACGAATATAATTATTTTTCTTTCTTTATAATTTGTAAATAAATCTTTTATAATTTGTTGCACAAACAAATTATAAAATTGCCGATATAAAATGTATTAAACCTTATACTGTGAAGTATGAATTAATAATAAATACACATTGATTAATTATAATGATGAGATCAAACTTAAACTTCAATTTCTGAGAGTCTCTATAAACATAAAGATGATAGATTGTACATGTATCTTTTTAAATATTTATCTCTATGTATTATGTGGTGTACAATAAAGAGTATATAAATAAAATAGATTCATTAAAGGGAAAAGATCTTGTATAGACAAAGGGTAATAAACGTAGTCCACAATGGGTCTAGACATCAAACGCTAGCCCATAAATTTGTAAGTCTTAGCACTAAATGCTTTTAGGTCAACTACCAATGTTATAAATGGACGTCGTATAAAACCAATCGTACAATAAACATCCCGTAGACCGAACAACTCGAAAATTCTAGTGTCGGGAAAAACAGGCTTAGATTTATAGCGACAAATATTGGTATTGTCGGGAGAAAATTTGATTTGTATGCGTTGGGTCTGACAAGTAAGATCGTGGAAACAAAGGCGTTGTGTTTATTACCAGGCCGATGTTCACGTAACCCGCGTTTGTTTCGTTTACATAACCACTTCGAAGTCGATAAAAACGTCAGAAGAATCGTTTGTGCTTGCTTCTGGAGCGATCGTGACTTTGGAGGAAATTAATATTAAGTAGAAATTGGATATGAAGAAAAATCATAACAAAATATCACGATCGCTTTAACTTCGTACTTTCTTTTCGTGTCAATGAATTCAAACTCAAACTTTTTTCTGCGATAGCCCTCATTTCAATCCTAGTATCTGCAGGTGGTCGTGCATATCGGGCAGGTAAGCAGTTGATTCATATCGTGTACAGTGGCTCCGCACTGGGACGAGTCAATTATATCCTATCTGGCCGGATAAATTTTCGAGCAACCTTAATCCGGAGACAGCTGAAGGACTCCCATGTTGGCCAAGGCAGTTCATGACCAGGAGGTAGCTGTCCGCTGTGGTAATGAATTGTAGGCTATTTTTCCTCCACATCTCAAACTTCCCGTCCACCGCATATTAGTCTGATGAGGTCGTATGTCTCAAAAAGATTCTCGACTCTTGAGCAAGCGCGTGGGAGGCGTATCCATGCAGAAGGTGGCAGTGGTTTTACTAAACATATAAGTTCCACAAGAACATAAGTAGGCCAGTTCTACAGCCTTACGTTACGTTAACGTTAACAAAACATAAAATAAGTTGGCAGAAACCTAAATTAAAACTTTTTTCATACCTTAAGACTGAATACTGAAGAACACTCGTCGGCTAAGATTAACTAGGTTGTAGTAACAGTATTTAAAATAATATTCGATTAATATGTACACATTAACGCTAAGCCGTATGTATTTTAAGAACACACGCACCAATAGTATTATATTAGTCGTCAAATTCACCGTTAGTTTATGTTACATACTTTTCCGAATACTTTTGCAGAGTACAGCAAAGAAATTAAATAACTTTTACAAACAAAACGGTATCACTTTGCCATTAAAACTTATAGTCCCAGCTATTATTAAAATGAAACCTGTGTCGGTGTGACCACGATAAAATTACATATAAATTTTGCATGTCCTCGAAAAAGGCCAGCGAAAAACAATCGCAAGATGTTTGTCCAAAGCCGAGTGTAGCAGCGATGAAATATTGTTTCACAGGTGTACTTTATGAACCTAGAAACTGCTTTAATGTAAAATTTCGTTTGTGACCATGTGAGAACCATTTCGTGTGAGAACCATGCACTAAATCACATTCCCCACACATTGTGGGGAATGCGATTTAGTGCATGGTTCTCTGGTTACTTAAGAATTCTTAATGCCTTCATCATATCAGCCATTTATACGTCCACTGCTGAACAAAGGCCTCCCCCAAAGATTTCCACAATTGTGTCCTCATTTTGGGGAGTATTTGACAATACTCACCACGCTTGGCAGGCGGATTGGTTAGCACAGTATATGTACTGTTCCACAGAAGGGACCAGGGAAAGTCCCTCAGGTTTAGAGTCCCTTAGTCGGCTTTTACGACATCCAACGGGAGGAGATGGAGTAGTGCTGTATTCTTAATCCGGACACCACACGGAAAAATATTAAATTCGGCAATAAGTTTTATTACATTGTTTACACACGTTGCAATTTAACCATATATATTTAAGCTTACTATTGGTCGCCGAGTGGTCGTAATTCAACCGTAATCCATAAATGTTTTAGTTTATTTTAGCTTTCTGTGGTCTCCATAATGATAAATTTTCATCATATGGGCCATACAACGTCCACTACTGAACAAAGGCCTCCCCCATAGATTTCCACAATTGTGCCATTATATTGGAGGGAATTTGCCAATACTCACCAAGCTTGGCAGTCGGTTTGGTGAGCGCAGAATGGCTACTGTTCCACAGAAGGGACGCTGCTGCCCATCCCTCTGGTTTAGAGTCCCTTAGTCATATTTTAGGACATCCACGGGAGGAGATGGAGTGGTGCTATATTCTTAATCCGGACACCACATGGACGATTTAGTTTTATTTAGGTTATAAACTTTAACTATGCCAAATCTCACACTCTTCCTTCTTCGGGTAATTATGTTTA
Organism: Diloba caeruleocephala; assembly: GCA_947459985.1. Classification (NCBI taxonomy): domain Eukaryota; kingdom Metazoa; phylum Arthropoda; class Insecta; order Lepidoptera; family Noctuidae; genus Diloba; species Diloba caeruleocephala. The sequence continues at coordinate 5,960,109 of OX381617.1, read as the reverse complement.
AAAAAGGAGTACAAAGTTTCCTCTTCACGTACTAATATCTAGATTGCTCATGGTCATTATCATTTCGGCCGAATGAAGTCCACTGCTGGACCCTGGCCTCCCCAAAGATCACCACAACCACCGATATGGATGTGTTGTGGGCTCATTGGGGAGTTTTGCCATAATTGCCACGCTTGGCAGGCGGGTTGGCGATCGCAGTTGAGTTGTTAATGTACTCAAAGGACGCTGCCGCCCATCCCCCGGCTAATCCCTTAGTCGACTTTTACGACACCCATGAGAGGAGATGGGGTGGTGGCATTCTAAGCCGGCACCACACGGCAATTTCTCATAGTAACAGGACTAATTACAATAATATTGCTTAAGAAGCAGAAGCTCTAGTCTGAGTTATAAAATTAATCCGTATTATCTCATACCTTTACTGTGTTCAGTATTAAATACTTCGTTATCACGTATATTCGTCATCTTAATTAATTAAAACTTGGCAGCTCAATATTTTCAGCATCAGTTTATCTTTACAAAAATTTCCCTTGTCATAATTATATTCTATGTCTATAATTCACGTGCAACATGATTAAAGAAAAAAAAAAGCAATTCTTGTACATTACTTACTGATAAAGTAATAACTTCATAGTTTCACTTTTATATATAACTAGCTGGGACCAGCGGTTTCGCCTGCCTTTAATTTAAAAGAAATTTAGAGTACTTCGACATAGACACTTATTTCAAGGTTTTTTTTTGCGCGGAACCCTAATTATTTTTCTAAAATAATAATAGCCTAAGTTATTCCTTATAACATCAGCTATCTGCCAGTGAAGGTCCCGCCGTTTCGGAGATTACCCGGAACAACAGACAAACAGAAACAAAAAAAGTTTTTTGTTATAGGTACCGTATATACTTTCATATGCATTTAGTAAAAAGCTGTTATGTTGATATTACAAACAGACATTTCAACTTTATTTAGTTGTATACATATGTAAAGCTTAATTGAGGACACGATCGAGATAATTAAGAGTGTTTGTTAGTGTAACGGCCCAATGTTGAAACGCCACTTAATATTAAAATACCGACTAATAATTTTAAGTGGCGTTTCAGTATTCGGCCGTAAGTGTACTTATTACCTTAATTATGCTGGTAAACGCCAAATTGGCAGCTATAATTCATGAGTAATTTAGAACTTAAGCTCCTGTTTCTGAATCCATATTTCTCCTTAAGCGAAAACCTTCATATGCTAACCTATTTCTAACATACGGTATTTCCTTAGGTTTCCAGTGACGGCAGACATGGCGCCCGTCAGTTCGCTTCTCGTGTATTACGTCACAGAAGCCGGCGAGCCTGTCAGTGATGTCGCTAGCTTCCACGTGCGACTTCTGCATAAAGAGGTGAGGACGGAGTTTTATTGCATGGTATAAACTAGCGTTAGAATAGTGAATAATTCACAAGAGGAGTTATTTCTATAGTTATATATATTTATATAAAAATAACTCCTCTTGTGGATGTCGTAAAAGGCGAATAACGAACTCTAAACACTCTTGTAATATGCATGCAAACAATGTAACTTGAATATCAGCTGATGCACATTCTTTCATCATTTCGGCCGAATGAAGTCCACTGCTGGACACAGGCCGCCCCCAAAGATCACCACAACGACCGATATGGGTGTGTTGTTGGCTCAATGGAGGGTTTTGCGATAATCGCCACGCTTGGCAGACGGGCTGGCGATTGCAGTTGAGTTGTTAATGTATTCGAAGGACGCTGCTGCCCATCTTCCGGCTAATCCCTTAGTCGACTTTTACGACACCCACGGAGATGGGGCGGTGGTATTCTGAGCCGGCACCACACGGAACATTCTTTAATCTACTCGCATTATGTGCACACAATTAAACTTGAATATCACCTGATGCACACTCTTTAATCTACTATCATTTATTGTGAAGATTTGTAAGTGGCACAGGATTACTTATGTACTATATTATAGATTTAATTTGTCCTTAAACAAATACTTTATATAAATAAATAAACTCTAGTTTTAGGGATGGAAAAAAAACGTCATTTCTGTGGAACAGTAGTCATGCACTCAAAAACCAAACTACCAAGCGTAGTGAGTACTGGCAAATTCTCCCCAATGTGACGACATGGTTGTGGAAATCTATGGAGAGGCCTTCATACAGCAGTGGATGTCGTTTGGCTGTATGATGATGATAAACAAACAATTCGGTAACTTCACTACTGCACATTTTATCACACTAAGAACTTGTTCCACGTAACAATTCCACTTAATTAATACCTAATTACAGGTAACATTTGAACTGTGGCACCACACGACAATACATGCGATTACGAATTGCACCAACCCATCTCATCCAATGGGTGTCGTAAAAGGTGACTATGGGATTAGCCAGAGGATGGACAGCAGCGTCCTTCGAGTATATTAACAACTCAACTGCGATCGCCAACCCGCCTGCCAAGCGTGGCGATTATGGCAAAACCCAATGAGCACACAACACAGCCAGATTATTGTGGCGATCTTTGGAGGAGGCCTATGTTCAGCAGTGGACTTTATTCGGCCAAAATGATGATCACTACTTACCAAATAAGTCCACAGGAAAAAACACGATATATTTAGCAATGTGTTAGAACAAATGTTTTGTCCAACAAAATGTTATAATTGGTCCTTGGTGGACCTTTGTTAATATATAAAGTTACTTGTTTATTATAGGTTATTACAGGTTGATATACACGTTGTATTAAGCCAAGTTATTTATATTATGTTTATAAAATATCAGGCCATACAAAGGGGGGATAAAAACGTTAAAACTCAAACATGAAAAATATACTAAGAATCATGCGATGTTTTTATCATACATTTCTATCGTCTTAGTTTTTTCGAGTGGGAGGCTTATCAAATAAGTTTTTCATAGTTCACAGCTAGACCCCTGTGGTCTCATAAAAGCAAAATATCTCTTTCTCCGGTTTTGGCTAAAGTCGTCCTTAGTCATTCCATTAGGTCGTCAGTCCATCCGTCTGCGGGACGTTTCGTAGAACGTTGACCGGTTTGCGGTCAGAATTTAAAGGACTGCTCGTATAACGATAAATTGTTCGACAAGCTATCTTATAAAACTGAGGGACTACGATCCATTGTCTTTAAAGTTTTTTTTTATTTTGCCACCTGAAATGCAACCTTAATCCTCAGTTAGTATGTATGACGATAATAAGCATAGAAATAGAAATAAGATAATAAGTACTGATACATACTGATGGTATTGTTGTGCGATGGGTCGTTGAGCTCCCTAAAATAGGGTCGAGCTACACAATGACCGATTCATATTTCACACGTTGCCCTACATTTTTCTCCCATAATATTGTATCTAAATATGTCTGGTCTTTAAAACAGAAACCTTTAAGTTAGTTTTGGCATTTCTTCTCAGAGGCAGTCAGTATGAAATGCCGCTTTCATACTAATTGATTGACAAGTGGAAAGTGTGTCTTGAAACCTACTTGCTAAAAAAAGATAATTTCATTTCAGTTCATAAGTCATTGCCTAAACAGTTCTATTGTTTTTATTCAAATTTATTTTCCGTGTGGTGTCCAAATCCTGTATGGTTGTCTGATTAAGAATATAATACTACTCCATTTCCTCTCGTGAATGTCGTAAAAGGCAGCTAGCTAGCTAACTAAAAGACTCTAAACCAGAGGGAGCGGCAGCAGCGTCCCTTCTGTAGAACATCAAGCCATTCTGCACTTCCCAACCCGCCTGCCACGTGTGGTGAGCGCCTGACAAAGGCATGTAACTGGTCGTTGTTGAAGTCTATGGGGAGGCCTTTGAACAGTACACGCCCTTGGGCTACTATGATACTGATGACGAAATTAAATTCCATATTTTTCTATACATAATCATCATCATCATCATATCAGCCATAAGACATCCACTGCTGAACTAAGGCCTCCCCGATAGATTTCAACAACTGTGTCATAATTTTGGGGGGCATTTGTTCCCTTAGTCGCCTTTTACGATATCCATGGGAGGAAATGGAGTGGTTCTATATTCTTAATCCGGACATCACACGGATAATCCGGACAACACACGGATAATCCGGACACCACACGGATAATCCGGATACCACACGGATAATCCGGATACCACACGGATAATCCGGATAACATACGGATGATATTTTTTATACAAAAGTGATTATTAAGCATTCATCTTTCATTTTCAGCCCAAAATCACATGTAGTCACTCAATCATTACCACCCATTGAACCTGCATTGTTCATTATAATGATTAATCAGGGTATATGAACCTTTGATCAGTCAATTGGCGTGAAATTGAAATACCGTTTGCCGAGCTTAATTAGTACTTTGTTGATTTTGGATCCCCCAGTTCTAGTTTGTTTTTCAATGTATTCAGTATTTTATGTTTTTAATTATGAAGGCGAAATATTATGCTTTTGATTGGTGACCTTTTCAAATATACTCTGTAATAAAATAACCGAACGTTGCGCTGTATAATGTTTTAGTTTTAGGGTTCCGTAGCCGAATGGCAACAACAGAAACATTATGATTAAGTCATGTCCATTTGCTGCCATAGCCTGATGAATTTCGAGAATACTATAACTTAAAAAAACCGGAGTGTGTTCCGAAATTGCTGAATATATTGTCTATTGTTAAATTCGGTCTTGTACCAATAACTTATCCCAAAAACAAACTTAACATCGTAGTTGAAAAACATGTTTTTCCATACATTCCAACCGCAAACGTAAGTTTGTACGCACAATATTGAAAGATTTACCATGGTATCTTAGGACCATAGACTTCTTATAGGTTTTTCTGTAATTTATAGATAAAGAGCTATTATATGTATTTTTTTTTTAAGGCTCAGTAGTTTCGGAGATAAGGGCCAATTTTCGTCTATTTCCTTAAATAATTTTAAAACTATATATTTTAAAATTATAAAATAAATACACTTGAGACCCTTACAATAAGCCCTTCTATTACATATGTTACACGGTACAGTTCGCAAAAATGTATTCTTAAATTTTGTATATTGCCCCCCTAAAGTGACCCCCATATTTAAAATTCAGTTATTTCCATTCATCATCATCATCATCATCATTTCGGCCGAATGAAGTCCACTGCTGGACACAGGCCTCCCAAAAGATCACCACTACAACCGATATGGGTGTGTTGTGGGCTCATTGGGGGGTTTTGCTATAATCGCCACCCTTGACAGACTGGTTGGCGATCATAGTTGAGTTGTTAATGTACTCGAAGGATGCTGCTGCCAATCCACCGGCTAATCCCTTAGTCGACTTTTACGACACCCACGGGAGGAGACGAGGTGGTGGTATTCTGAGCACCACACGGATCTATTAATTTACATATTTATTATTACAGTTATTTACATTACACGTACGTATTTGGGTAGCAGAAATCCATATGTGTACCAAATTTCAGCTTAATCGGTCTAGTAGATTCGGAGAAAATTGGCTGTGACAGACGGACAGACAGACACACGAGTGATCCTACAAAGGATCCGGCCGTTTTTTCCTTCGGACGTTTGGAACCCTAAAAATCGATAAAAGGACAATAGATCTACTTGCCTACGTTAATAGGCCCTTAAAATGAGATCTAAAGCATGATTATGAATAGCGTTTGAGCTTTTTTGCCGACTGATAACATGCTTGTAAAAAACTCGCAGTTACTATATAATTATCATATCATGTGTATGGCAAATGGATCAATGTCAGGTAAAGCAGCTACACTTCTTGGAAGTGCCAGCGAGAAGCTCAACAAAAAGAAAGTGTATGAAATCATATGCAACAATTTTTTTTTAGATTCAACTTTTGGATGTAGATTTCTTATTGCAAGAGGCCAGCTAGGTAGGTACCATATGGTACCACTCCAGTGCAAGCTAAGCAGTACGGTTTAAACTTTTGACATTTCTGTGCTCCGGTTAGAAGGGCAGTGCAGCTAGTAAAATTACTGGGCTTAACAGGCTAAATAACTTCACGTCTCGAGGTGACGAGCGCACTGTGATGCCACGCAGGATAGTCCTCGGTATCATCACAATTGTAATGGGCAGGAATAACGCTTACCACCAGGCGAATGACTTGCTAGTCTCAACACCAAATAGTATAAAAAACTTTTATTAATAAACTGCAGGTCTTCTGAACAATAGAGGGGGTGACCGCTTTACAGTTATCCCCTCCGAGATGTGCCTAAAGGCGTGGCATCAATGGGCGGGTCTAGTGTGATCATACGAGGACCTGGAACCTGTGCCGAAGATGACCGCCCCAGTGGTTTTAGCCGGTAGGAGTCCGGCATATCCCTTCGCCCTTCCCCGGGGCGAAGGAAGTTCATGTAGAATTTCCACTGGACACCAATCAAAATAAAAAAGGTAGTACTCTGGCATCTTTCCCGGGGTGAAGGAAGTTCCATGTAGAACTTCCACTGGACACCAATAAAATAAATATGTTCAATGGCCAATGATAATAGAATGTACCTACCTATGGTATATACATGACATATAAAATGCTGTGTAATATATTATGTGAGAGTAGGTACTTTTTTTATCTTTATTTATTTACAGGACTTTTATCCATGGATATGTCAGTCCTATTGTTACAAAAATTACATATCTATTACATAACTAGTTTTTTACACATTTCATAGATATGTAAAGCTGCCTCTGAGTTTGGAGTAGCTAAAATGCTTTGAAATAGACCAATATTTTGTCTGCTTACATTAAACTTCAGAAAAAACTATTCCCGGCTGCTACGATTCCGTTCACAGTCCATCAAGTAATGTTGGACATCATCAACTGTGCCACAAATTTCACAATTTGGTGAATCATATTTTCTCATCATGTGTCCAAACTTCCTTGATAAAACATGACCGGTTTGCAACCGTAACGCCATAACTACTGTGCTTCTATTCAAAAGACTATCAGCAAACCAAGGGCCACGAGGAGGCTCACTTTGAACAGGTTTGTACCATATTGGAGTAGGTACTTGAATTTATTCAAAACGTACACGCAAATTATTTTGTGGACAAAAATACAACAAATTACTTTAAAGTATACAGCTTATAAATTAATTTACGAAATTAATTATCTTTCTAATGAAATACAGGCAACTAAATTAATATAGTTTAGAAGTCTAGACTATTTTCTTTAAGAAACCCTAAATAATTAGTTAGGAGTGATTTCAAGTAAATATTAATTTATATAACTCTTGAATTGATTTCAAATACAGATATTGCGTATCAGAATTTACTGAAGATCTAATTTCAAAGTTTAATTCAAAGTCAATTATGTAAGTTTTATGAAACTTAATTCGCCATTAAGTAAAAACCATATTAAACTCCGATAAGTTACGCAGAAAACAATTTTCAATGTCAGGGCTTCGAAAATGAATATTCACTTTAAAAACCACCCAAATCTCAAAAGATAAACAAAACACAAATGAATCATCATCATATCAGCCACAGGATATCCACTGCTGAACAAATGCCTCCCCCTCAGATTTCTACAATGACCAGACTCCCAGTGACCTTCATGAGGTTTTCTGTCCACCGCGATGGAGGTCGTCCCACGCTTTCTGGTGCGTGGTCTCTACTCGAGTACCTTTTAGTTTACCTTTAGTTCTACCAATTGCCACTTCAGCTTACTAATCCTTTCAGCTATCTCGGAAACTTAAGTACATTAACAACTCTTACCAACCTGCCTGCCAACACACCGTTGTCGGTCGTTGTGGTGATCTTTGAGGGAGGCCTGTGTCCAGCAGTGGACTTTATTCAGCCGAAGTGATGAGTGATGACCGTAATGGTCAGCGACACATCAGCAATCTCCTCAGGAGTTGCGGAGTCAGCAGCTTACAAGCCCGTTTGCGTAAAAAATCCGACATCATCTCGACAACTCCAAATTGTTAATATTCGCAGGAGCGGAGTCGCCGTTCTTTGCTCGGAAAGTCACATCCTGCTGTGCGTGTGACAGCCCTTTTTGTGTTCAACGCCCTTTGATGGTGGCAAATTTAATTAAAATTGTTCTTCGTACAACATGCTTCAAAGAATCAACGGATGTACAACGTAATGTGTGTTAATGTGGGAAGTGTAAGTTATTAATTACTTTGCTTGACGTTACTTGAAGTCTCTTGATGCCCGGTTCCAGTGTCAGAAAACGGATCGTTCTGCTTCTAGCGTGGGTGAGCGTTTTTTTGTCGCGGGGAAATCCTCATGGACTTCCCCTGCCTTAGGTTGGGCGTTGGGGCATGCCGGACTCTTACCGGCTAAAACCCCACGGTGTCCTTCCACTTACCTCTCGTCAGGGGTGAGGTGGAGGAGGTTGCTTTGTCAGCATTGGACCGCACCCATGGGAGATATCGGCCCGTCACTGTTTGACGGGCCCTATCTCGGTGCGACCTGGCCGACCGCACATATCTTCAAAGGCGCGCGCAGAACACACGCACCACCGTCTCGGGCCTCGGCCTCTGCGTTTGTTGGTAACAACAGTGTTGCTGCGTTTCGTTTCGTAAGTCCAATATGGCAGACGCGATATTCTGCCTTCAATGAAAAGGTCTGCCACAAATCAGCAATTCCTTTTGTGTTATGGATGTTTTGGGTGGCAGTGATCGCTTAGATAAACTGCATGCTTGTTTGCCTTCATATATATATAAAGAAATGCAATGGATGAATATGGTAATGCCAATTTGGCTATGCTCTAATAAACTTAGAAAACCTATAGTCCCTGTAGATGCTAAGAAGGGGCAGATGGACCTTACACTACGCTATGGAGACTATGCCTAGGTACAATAGCCTCAAGGCTTGGGAGGATCCTTTACAATCCTCCCCGAGAAGTTCCTGGTGGGGCGACCTTTTTACAGTCGCCTTCCCTCTGCTAGAGCAGGTGATCGCTTTACAGTCATCCCCTCCGTGATGTGCCTAAAGGCGTGGCACCAATGGACGGCTCTAGTGTGATCTGACGAGAACCTGGAGCCCCCCTTCGGTGCCGAAGATGACCGCTCCAGTGGATTTAGCCGGTGGGAGTCCGACATACCCCTTAGCCCTTCCCCGCGGTGAAGGAAGTTCCATGAAGAATTCCCGCTGGACATCAATAAAATAAGGTACAATAGCCAACACAATTACAAAATTAGGAACTTTTGGTAAAAAAACCTATAGGTACCATAAGTTTTCAAAGTTTAGGCATCAAAATCAGCTCCAATACCATACTGATTGGGGTACAGGTACAGGGTATCACCCTAGAAATAAATCAAATGAAGCCTTTTTAACAAAAATATGTATAAATTTCACATACTCATTTCGAAAATAATGTTCCTGTTCTTCTATCCATAAAACAATTAATTCATGATATGCAAATAAAACAAAATCATACATACAATCATATCCTATTGATTCGATTTAAGTAATTAAAAATTGTTGCAAAGTTGTGGCAATATGACTGAGCGTGCTTGCCGTGACTATAGGTCAACTAAAACGGGTATGGATCTTTTTTAAAAGGGCATTCCATACATCGGCCTCAATTTTTCGCCTTCGCCTGTAGTATTGCACCATTAAAGCTGACTGGACTGTAAAACAAAACCTTTGAGTTTGTTTCGGCGTTTCTCAGACAAAGTGGAAAATGCCAAATTTATCCATGAAGAGTAAAAAGAGTCTTTTGATGTCTAAATAAAGAACATTTAATATTTCATTATGTACACTAGGTATATTTTTCAAAATGGTTGCAACCAACTTGCTTTATATCAAATCCGAATAAGAGTAGCCATCTCAATTTTAATTAAAGTTAATAGTCCCCTTCGGCACAGTTTATTCAACATTTTTCGTGACAAATTATTTAATGGATTCCCTTCCAATTACGTTTATTTACAGGACTTGGAAATGGAATAGCAAATTTTGACCAGGGACGTGCATTTCATATCGGCCATTTATACGTCCACTGCTGAACAAAGGCCTCCCCCATAGATTCCACAACTGTGTCATCACTTCGGGGGGTGTTTGCCAATACTCACCGCGCTTGGCAGGCGGGTTGGTGAGCGCAGTATGGCTACCGGTTCATAAAAGGGACGCTGCTGCCCATCCCTCTGGTTTAGATTCCCTTAGTCGCCTTTTACGACATCCACGGGAGGAGATGGAGTGGTGCTATATTCTTAATCCGGTCACCACACGGACGTGCATAATTCATAATAATAACGAGAATTTACTGATAAAATACTTTAGTGGTTAATATGGAACCTTAAATACAAGGAATCTAGAATATTAATGCTTTTAAAGTGAACTTGTATGTACGGATCAGCCTTCAGAATTTTAATCTTAATGGTACCTGAATCTATCAGTAGGTCTTATCTGTATACATATTAATGTTGTTATACGATTCTAATGACCGTTTTTATTATAATTTAATGTTATACAGGGTTTTGAATATTTCATAAAAAAATCTTTACCATCATCTTACAAGTATTTCTTAGATCTACATCATCATCACCATCATATCAGGCGGAGGACGTCGACTGCTGAATAAAGGTCTCCTTCATAAATAATATTTAAAAAAATGACCGACCTCAAATTACTGTAATAAATAAATAACTTCTTTATGTCAAATTATATAGATTAACGTCGTTTTATACATTCAGATGATTTGTTTTATTACCTTTACGAACTGCCAACATTGATAGTCAATATAATCCGAAATCTTCAGTATTAAGATTTTGAAATTCATCCATCATTGTGTATACTTATTTAGACACGTTAGAAATTATACTTGCTTGAGGTAACAATTATTTTTATCGTTTGCCTATTATTTGCCTTTTTTTTTATTTTTTTATTGGTGCCCAGTGGAAATTCTTCATGAACTTCCTTCGCCCCGGGGAAGGGCGAAGGGGTATGCCGGACTCCTACCGGCTAAAACCACTGGGGCGGTCATCTTCGGCACCTAAGGGAGGCTCCAGGTCCTCGTATGATCAGACTAGAGCCGCCCGCTGGTGCGACGCCTATAGGCACATCTCGGAGAGGGTGACTGTAAAGTGGTCACCCTCCCGGGGGGATTGTAAAGGATCCCCTAAAGCGTCCCACGGCAGCGCGTGACTACGTGCGTGCTACCGTCTTCTCTTGTGTCGCTTGGTATGAGCACGCAGATTCCCCAATCTACTCACCCGCGAACCCAGAGGTCCCCCGCCTTATAGCTACGGCAGCGGGTTTCGCCTATTATTTACCTAGCTAGGAAAAACGATAAACGATGATCGGAATGAAGGTTGAAGAACCAATAAAGGTTGATATATATGTTGAATATAAGCGATGTAATACGTTTTCTAAAGTGTTCAACGATAGTAGGCAAAATCAATTAAAATTTTATTGCCAAATAATTGAGTCAAATATATTTAAAATCACATTCTAGATAAAAAATACGCACTTTTAATTATCTTCGACGGCCAGCTTCACACTGTCAGATTCTGACTGCGCGCGCATCTCCCAATTTTACTCTCATCAAAAATCTTTGACGGCTTACTTCATATCGTTGAATTTTCGTGACGGTATGCACACGCAGCTCCCAATTTTAAGTCTTGTCAAAGGCATCAATAATGTAACTTCAAAGTATTCTATGTATACCTTCACTGTCAGATCAGAGTTATAACGTCCAATAATAGCGCAGCTTTTAATTAACGCACTCTAATGAAAGGCAATTCGTTGTCTGTTAAAGGACGCAATTAAGAACGCCTGTAATTTCCACTGTACCCCGATATCGCTCCAATACGTACAGTATACGTATTGCGTAGTGTTAACTGGGTCTTGGACATTAAATTTATTGCTACAGTTACTAATGGACGATGGATTTGAGCGTGTGTGATCCTACGTTCGGCAAAATACGCTCTAAGCTCTTGGTTTTCATGATTCTATTCTGTGCTCAACGGGGTTTCAATACTACTAAACCAATATTCTAGTTCCAGTTGCCCCAAATTTTCTCACATAATATTGTATCAGAAATATGGTGGACTTTAAAACAGAACCTTTGAGTTTGTTTTGACATTTTTCTCACAGGCAGTCAGTAGGACATGTCACACATCAGTGACACATCATATAGATTTAAATGATTACTTCATTCGAATGCCATTTATTAACATTTTTTATGATTGAAAGATTAGTCTTCCAAGTCTGGATTTATGGGAAATGGGACAAAATTCTTACTGTCCTCAAACTAAAACTTCACTTGTGCTGAATCTCACTATAAGTAGATATTTTATGATGATAAGAGTAGGTTCGAGTTTCGAGTTCAAGTCAAACGAGTAGTTTGCAAACTCTCAACCTCTTCATCAGTGTCTCATCTCGCCAGTACGAAGTACCATTTTTTATTTTTGTATTGGTGTGCAGTGGAAATTCTAAATGGAACTGCCTTCGCCCCGGGGAAGGGGGAAGGGATATACCGGACTCCTACCGGCTAAAACCACTGGAGCGGTCATCTTCGGCACCGAAGGGTTCTCCAGGTCCTCGTAAGATCACACTAGTGCCGCCCATTGGTGCCACGCCTTTAGACACATCTCGGAGGGGATGACTGTATAGCGGGCACCCCCTCTAGCGGACGGCAGGTGGCTGTAAAAAGGCCGCCCCCCAGATACTTCTCGGGGAGGATTGTAAAGAATCCCCCCCTAAGTCTCGCTGTGCGCTGTACTGCGCACACGGTGGCACGTGACCTCGTGCGCGCCACCGTCTTCCCGGGGGTCACTCAGTATGAGCACGCAGACTCCCCAATCTGCACGCCCAGGAAACTGGGTACCAGTCCATTGCCACTTAAATTCATTTACAAACCAATAATTATGTTTAATTCGTTACCAGGTTGCTGTAGCCATAGAAGAGAGACGCTGGTGGTATCCCAGAGCGACACTACAGCTGCGTGTTCTCGCTCCACCTGACTCCACTATGTGCCTGATTGGAGCTCGAGCACCACCTGATGCGAGATTCGATCCTCACCAAACGTAAGTGAACCTCATATCTTAAGCAAGTAAACGTCCACTGCTGAAGATGGACCTCCTAATAAATGCCCATGTGAGATATTACCATAATCACATTGCTTGTCAGATTGATTGGTAATCAAAGTTCGTTTTACCTTACCTACCACAATGTCTTCGTTGTCTTTAACAGCTCTTTCCTGTGGAGAGTCTAAGACTACTATTACTTCTACAGGTTGATTTTGATTTAAGGATTGCTCATCATATGCTACAATAATGTAAAAAAACTAATTCAAAAATAATTGATTCGAACACGATAAACTTCAACCTCAACTCTTCTAATATGGCTAGATAACTTATAGATAAATCTTCCACAATTTCACTAATGTCATGTATAAGGGCAACGTTGGGCAAAAATGAAAAAAAAATTGTAGACAACGTCGTATGGTTCTTCTTCTTCTCTTTGATTATGGCTTCTGTAGAGTACCTTTCACAATTTCGCCAATATAAAGTATAAGGCAACGTTGTACGGTTTTCAGATTAATCATCTTTACAGATTCATGAAATATTATTAAAAAAATGTACAAAAATATGTCGGCAACGTCGTACGGTTTAATTGTTTTTCGTAGTATGGTTTTCAAATGTATTTTTTTCTAAATTCACGATTTATTTGTGGTTGACTTTTGGTTAAAACTTGACAGCTGCAGTAAATGTTGCTAGTAGAAATACGTTAAAAATGCCGTCATATTCTTTATTATTATAATGAAATCTGCAAAATTACAAATTGCATTGTTTATTAAATTTTCCATCGCAATATTTTTATTCTTATAACATTAATAACATTGCTCTCCACTGAATGCCGTCAAAAACATACATTTCGTTGTCCCATTAACAGATTGTACTCACAAACGTGACTGGCCATCGCCTATACAACGCTAGGCCCCAAATTGTGTTGGCCGTTACGTTTAAGAAATTGGTATGGTGTGACATTTTATTAGTATTTAATTACTTTTTTTATTCACAATTGCGTTTAAGTAAAATCCTCGTTTTTATGACAGTCAGATTAAATATGGCGGTATGATCCAATAGCTACGCACGCTACTATATGCATATATATATGTAATTAAGGAATTGTTCGTAAATATTCTAGACAAATCGGTATCCACGAGAACATTTTTTACATATTTGGCACAATTCCATAGTATATGCATTTCATTGAAATGTCACTGGTTTATTCATGTTGTCTTCTTATTTTTTTGCAATTTTAATTTTAATTGTAAATCTCTAAGATAAATAACGAAACAAAATATAAATTTATACACTTATTTTCAGTTAAGCTTTCATTTCTATAACAGACCAGGCCCAAAAAATGACCCATGTCCTTTCCAACAACTTATTTCGGCTATCGTAGTCTGCCAGGCGTAACACCTCGCTTGGTCAGAGGATTTCCCTTTTACTTTGAAGTAACATTGTTTATTGGTTTCTGCACAATATAGGTATTTGTAATTTCTATAATGACCTACATAAGAGAAGAGAAGATAAGATAGAATGAGTGTTAGTTATCCAATGCGCTTTGATCGTGTGAACTGTGATTATTGAAGATATAATCTTACTAATTATCATCATCGTTATCATATCAGCCATAAGACATCCACTGCTGGACAAAACCTATATACTTCGACAATTGTGTCGTCATTTTGGGGAAACTTGCCGGTACTCCCCACGCTGGGCAGGCGGGTAGAAATACTGAACGATAAGTTTACTGTATATTTATTAATTTTATCATTTTAATTGTAGATACATTGTTACCACTTATTATAATGTACCTTACGTAATTACTACGATGTACGATACTGTGTACTTACTATAATACGTTAAGCTCACATTAAACAGAATAGTCAGCATCTATCTGGTACTAAACAGTAATATTAACTATTACTGTACGATTTTTGAGAAATATAGCAATAGTATTTTTTCTCCCTTGCTTAAACAATTTTACTGATGGTAGGTCTCGTACTGCTCTGCCGGCCCGGTAGGTACCATCCCAGTGCCAGATATTCTGCTACCAAGCAGTAGTGTTTAAACTTTAGACATTACTGTGCTCCCGTTTGAAGGGCACTGCAACTAATGTCTCGAGGTGACGAGCGCAGTGTGGTGCCATACCGGAGTTGTCCTGGGTAGCATTACAATTGTTATTGGGCAGACATAACACTTACAACCAGGTGAATGACTTGCTCGTTTCTTCACCATGTTGTGTGTATACATCGCTTATATACCGAAATTCAATTAACATTTCAGTACGATTATTTTACAAAGTACTTACCTCCTATCTTTAGCATTATCTAAACCAGAATAATAGATTTTGTGCAAAATACTATTGCGTCATCTGTTACCGACATCATTGCATCTTAAACAAAACAAAACACAGCGTCTAAGGAAATTTTAATTTCCGCTATCCACCACCGGTAGTCTCATAAGGTTGAGCAGAAAAACTTATAATTTCCAAGTCTGTGGTACCGACAGCTTGTAGTGATGCGAATAGAAACTCGTTATTGGTCGGGAGATCGAATAACACAACCACAGCGGTATAATAACTGCGTTCTGGGAAAAGCGAGTGAAACGATGCAGCGGATTGTATGTTGGAGCCTAGGGAGTAACGTTTCTAAGCGTGTACATTGAAATATTTAAAATTGAATTTTAATTGCCAACGGTTACTTTTATCTGTTCTTTATTTTATTATGTGTAGTTTTATGCTATGTTCTATGTCACTTCTTATCTATTTGTTGGCTCTACTATATTGGGCTCAGCTGTGGCCGATAAGCACCCCGACCCTTGTGGATCTTTTGTGCTGACCCAAGGTCCCAAGGTCTCTATTCCATTGCCGGTACATCGAAGAGTTCATATAGGTAACCATATACCACCACTTATCTTATCGCCCTACGCCGAGCAAGAGCGTCTCAGTCACATGTTACTGTGTCCATACAATATAAATATACTTTAAGAACACTGGTTGTTTATATGCTGAGTTAGTCGATACGATAGTCATCTTGTTCAAATGTGATTATTTGTATAATATGATATAATTTGTTCAAAAGAGAAGCAGTAAAGAATTGCTACTCATGTCGATACTTATAATCAAAGGTAGCCTATATGCGCATTCAGATATTATTTACATGTCTCTCTTTTCACGGGTTTATATCGCCTGTAAGGGGGAACCCGGTCTTTTGATAGGCTTACGCGGGGACATGGGTCCAACACGCAGAGGCCCTTTAGAGAATTTTAATCTAAAATGTAATAGGACACTAACCGGGGACTCGGATTGTCCCCGGAGGTATAAAACGATTGTATGAAATGGAAACTACAAGTATAAGGTCTATTGCAATGGGTGTAAGGTCTATTGCAAATAACAACTGCCTAGAGGGGTTTATTTTTTTATTTACATAATTATTAATAATAACTGTGTCAATAATATACTTCAACTATTGGCTATTACAAACCATGATATGATTGTTTGTAAAAACTGAGAAAGAAATAAAGAAAATAACTGCAACACCGTCTCAAGTTGATTATCATTTGTTTCATCTGCCTCGGTGTAAAACAAGCTGCCGTCAGCAGTGAGTGAATTTTCTAAAATTAAGTAATCTCACAATTGAATTTCATTAAATTGTTTAAGAGTAAATTGCCTGGCAGATTAATTTTATTCAATTTCAACGGTGTAACTGATAAACAATTTAAAGATTTGTGTTGTATCGTTTGTATCTTGATTTATATTGAGAATTAAATTAAGATAAGCTATACCATAAGGGTTTCATGTTCATTCCGTATGGTGTCCGGATTAAGAATATAGCACCACTCCATCTCCTCCCGTGGGTGTTGTAAAGGCGACTAAGGGACTCTAAATCAGAGGGCTTGGCAGCAGCGTCCCTTACGTGGAATAGTAGCTATTCCTCCCAAAATTATGACATACGGCATGTAACCGGTCGTCCTTAGAGGTTTTAGTTCCGCGATCAACCTTTTTTGGCTGATATGAGGATCATAACTATATAATTATTTAAATTAAGAATTCAATTTATATAACCTTGTATTTTTATTTTTATTTATATAATCTTGCGCACTTATGCGCAAGATTATTAAGATTTGAAAGGATGTCATCCCAATTTACCGACATCATCATTCATCATTTTGGCTGAATAAAGTCCACTGCTGGACACATGCCTCCCTCAAAGATCACCACAACAACCGATATTGGTATGTTGTGTGCTCATTGGTGGGTTTTGCCATAATTGCCACGCTTGGCACCCTGCTGCCCATCCTCCGTGTAATCCCTTAGTCGGCTTTTACGACACCTACGGGATGTGATGGGTTGGTGCTATTCGTAGCCGGCACCACACACATTTACCTACAGGTGTGATCGTAATCGAGAAATGACCGAAACATAGAAGTTCCACGTAGAGTAAAACACTAAACTTTTTTGTTCCCTAGACGGAAGAACCGAAGCTTGCCTCTTTCGACGTAGAATCAAAATGCTTCGAATATAATTGGATTGACTTCTATCTCTTAACTTACACCACGCCCTGCAAAGAACAAAGAAGGAAGCGTCGGACTTTGATAGCACTAAACTCATTTTGCAGAAGCTTATTGTTTAGCAATTAAGCAACTTCATTATTATCATACAAACTCCTGTTTTCAATTCAAAACAAAGTTTCAGAACAATATTGTTCGTAAACAAGATGCCGATTATAGTTTAAGCAACAAGTACTATTGTTTTTATTAATAACTGGGGGCTTGTTTATGTTTCCGCTATATTATATTAGTAGAAAATAGACGAGAAATAATACTGAGTAATCTTTATTTTTGTTCAGAAAATAGGCCTCTTGTCATTGTGTATAGCTTTGTGTGAGTATTCGACGACATATATCATTTGGGAAGTTATGCCTACATTAGACAAATAGGTGACCATTTCTACAGTTCAGGAAATTCTACGAGCTGAAATTATCATAAGTGCGAGTAGCTTTTGAGATTATTTATTTACTGACGGTGGTGCAGTGGCTGAAACAGTCGGCTGCTGCGCTTCGGGTCGTGGGTTCAATTGCCGCAAGGAACAAATATTTGTATCATCTACAGGTAGTTGTTCCGGGGCTGGGTGTATTGTACGTGGAATTCATGTCTGTAAACGCACCCACGACACAGGAGAAATCCTAGCGTGGAGCAACGTTTTTTATAAAAAAAGAAGAAAAAGGAAATAGTTGAATCCTAAATCAAATCAAATGCTTACTGAATTTAAATAAATAGCCGTTGTCGTCAGGCATACATGGCTGGCATGGCATGACAATTCCACCAAAATGTGCCGCTAACATTTAGACAACTCGCGGTACGTGTACAGGAACGTCAATCAAATATCGTGACAATACCAAACGACGACGTTCAAAGGGAGTACATTATTTATCGTCACACGATTCATCTTCCTGTGTGGAAACATAGCAAAATATATTGCATGCGCGCACGTGACTAAGTATACCAGTAATCAGTCTGCAATGTTGCTGTTAATTAAGGTTGAGTCAAAAAAAATAATACCGGACAAGTAAAAGTTGAACTCGCGTGGAAAGGGTTCCCAATATGCTGAAAATATTGTCTATTGTTGAATTCGGTCTGGTACCAATGACTTATCTCAAGTACAAACTTAATGTCGTAGTTGAAAACATACATTTCAACCGATAACGTAAGTTTGTACGCACAATATTAAAAGATTTACCATTACCGCTTACCATTATAAGACTTCTTATAGATTTTCCTGTAATCTACAAGCCCTTCCATTTCATGTTACATGGTAGGTACATTTTGCAAAACTTTATTCCTTAATTTTCTATATTGCCCCCCAAAGGTGACCCCCATATTAAACAATCATTTATTAACGTTTCACGTCCATGTTTGGTTTGCAGAAACCCACATGTGTACCAAATTTCAACTTCATCAGTCCAGTAGATTCGGAGCAAATTGGTTGTGACAGACGGATAGACAGACAGACGCACGAGTGATCCTATAAGGGCTCCGCCGTTTTTTTCCTTCGGACGTTCGGAACCCTAAAAATCATTAAATAAAACAATTAAAGTATGGTTTGGAACTCGTCGAGTGATAATATTTAATCCATTTACTAAAATAATTGTTGGATGCGAATGCATCCTACGATGTAAACGGGCCCGTTTCAAACTCTACCCCGTATATTGCACTACCCGATTTCTTCACAGATACGTCAAGGATTATGTCACATGATTCATCTTTCAGCCGGTTTTCGAAGGAAGTATTTGGTGCCTTTTCATCTGTCTAAATGCTGTCGTATGCTTCGCTGTATGAACAGTTTCCGTTGTTATTGAGACATCAAGATAGACATTCGTTATGACTTCTGAAGTTGCTCGTGTATTTGTTTGCTTTCATCATCATCATCATATCAGTCAAATGACGTCCACGGCTGAACAAAGGCCTCCCCCACAGATTTCCACAAAGTCCAGTTACATGCCACAAGCATCCAACGGCTCCCAGCGATTTTGTTTGTTTGCTGTGCAAAGTTCGTTATTTTGCTTCCACATCACCATGGAGTATCGTATTTAACGATGCCCTCCTACGAGGTTTGCTCATGGATTCCATGATCGAAGACGTTTAATGATTTAAAACGTTTGTTGGAAGACTATTATTAATTATTGACAGTCTAGAAGTTATCTTTGTTTTTACTGTCACATTTTAACTAGCCATATTTTACACTACATTTCAGTTTGATTTTTAAATAATTAACTATTTTATTTCGTTATCTCTACTACAATCGCAGACAAATTATCACCATCATCATTTCAGCCGTAAAAACGACCACTGCTGAACAGAAGCCTCCCCAAAAGATTGCCACAACGACCGGTATGGGTTTGTGTTGTGTGCTCATTGGGGGATATTGCCATAATCCCACGCTTGGCAGACGGGATAGCGATCGCAGTTGAGTTATAAATATACTCGAAGGACGTTGCTAGCCATCCTCCAGCTAATCCCATAGTCGCCTTTTACGACACCCACGGGATGAGATGAGGTGGTGGTATTCTTAGCCGGCAATAGAATACATTTATTTTACCGCGCTGTCAAGATGTTTTCCCGCAATAAAAGTGTTGACAAAAGATATATATTTATGTATTCCGAAGGGATAGGTAGTTAAGTAAAAGTATTAGTTTTATTTATATGTGCCTTGAAGGTACCGTCAAGGTAGATATTTACGTATTTTCTTGTAACCTCAACTCAATTTTTACCACCAGAACCCCAGAACATGAAGAACAACCAGGACCTGAGTTCGTGTCTGCCGGTGTCTCTCTCTTCGTCGGCGGTGGCGCGTGCGGCGGTGGAGTTTTATACCGACAGCGTACCGCACCTACACCGCATGCTCCCGCTCACCTGGTGCCACCAGCAACGCATGATCGACTGTGGATGTGGAAGTGCTTTAATTATACGTAAGTATTTTTAGTGTCCGTGTAGTGTCCGGATTAAGAATATAGCACCACCACTAGCGTAGCATAATAATTGTTATGGGCAGACGTGACATATCTCAACGAAATTCTAGTTTAGCTGGAGCAAGATTCACGCTTGTTGCAAATCTTTATCAATCAAATCATCAATCAATCTCTATAATGGCTGTGTTAACAGCGTGCCCAGGTCATGCATTCCTGTGTTCCTACGCATTACACACAACATCTTGAAGTTCAGTGTACAAAATGATTACGGTTGGTGCAGTGGCTGACACAGTCGGCTGCTGCGCTTCGGGTCGCGGGTTTGATTCCCGCACGAAACAAATATTTGTATGTTCTGCAGGTAGTTTTTCCGGGTCTGGGTGTATTGTGTGTGGAATTAATGTCTGTAAACGCACCTACGACACAAGAGAAATGCTAGTATGGGGCAAAGTTTAAAAAAAAAATAGAACCTACCGTCATCCACTCGAAGTAGGTGAGTACGGTAGCATACACCCTTGCTGTTAAAACTGAGTAGTATTTGACTCCTCACTGAACCGTCCCTGCCCTCAAGACCTCCTTGGAGAGCATCCTATGATAAATATAAATAATATTTTATTATTCATGTAAACCATATTACTTATGAATTGTCGAGACTTTAGTTGCCGCGTTCCAAGATGTTGACTTCCAATGGAGAAAAACGCGCTAGAAACTCCATAGTTACTCTTTTAAATCATATTAAATTTTACAATAATTTATGAGCATATTGTTGTAGAAATCAATTATTTGGTTTTGTTATGTGAAAACAATGTAGGAGAAAAGAGTCTAAACTTCTTAAAAAGTCTACGAAATAAGCCTGACTGTAATATATTTTTGAGGTTTTGATTAAGTTATCATGGTAGCATTTGGCCAACCAGTCCCAACAGACTGCACTAGTTCACGAGCATGACGCATGCATCAGCGATGCTATGGTATTGTTAATTTATCATCATAATATTTCACGGATGTAAATCTATCTACCTAGGTAACGTACGCGCTATTTCCCTTGCACAAACGAAATCGAAACATAAATGAGGAGGTCCGTAGAAGAGCTAAAATTGCCGACATAGCTGAAAGAATAAGTACGCTAAAGGCGGGCGGGGCGCATTGCTCGTAGAACTGATGGCCGTTAAGGCAACAAGGTTATATATAGAGTGGGAAAATGCAACGTGGGATGGCCTCCACCGAGATGGACGGACGACCTGATGAAGGTCGCCTGGACTCATTTGATGCGATATGATGATGATGATAATGAAACGAATGTAGGATAAGTTTGTAATTCTCTTTACTTTAGTAAATTAGTAAGATTTTTCATCAGGTATTTACCTTTTGATTGGTTTAAACTTGTTTGATTAAAATTAGTAACTCAAACAACTAATTATACCGCCTTCAATATAATTTCATTTCAAAACAACTTGTATAAAACATTTAGAGGATTTTCACTAATACATTTTCTTTTGCAACTGCGATATTAGGCACTTTTAATATAATAAGTTTGAAAAATATAATCTTATAATCCCTTGAATACATAATCCTTCTAAGAAATACTAAAAGATTTGACTAAAACTTTTGCGAAATGCCAAATTTAACGGGGAAAGATCGTTTTTTCTTTGATATTAAATGCATTTAATATCAAAGAACGTGGTGTTGCTATTTATTATTGTTACTTATTTTTGCCCCGACATTGCCTTGCCGTTAGATTTTTTCTCTTAATAATTCCGGCAGGACGTACCGGTGCCGTTTGCCGGTTCCGGCAAAGCTTAGACCACCTCTCTCCGCCCGTAGGTATCGTACAAGGTAATAAAGCGTTGATATCAATGGAATGGGCACCAGCTCGGGGGATCCTTTTCAATCGCCCCGAGAAGTGCCTGGGGGGCGGCCTTTTTGCAGTCGCTTACCTCCGCTAGAGGAAGTGACCGTCTTACAGTTATCCCCTCTGAGATGTGCTTATAGGCGTGGCACCAATGGGCGGTTCTAGTGTGATCGTACGAAGACCTGGGGCTGCCCTTCGGTGCCGAAGATGACCACTCCGGTGGTTTTAGCCAGTAGGAGTACGGCATGCCCCTACGCTCTTTTCCGGGATGAAGGAAGTATGATGTATTTCCACCGGGATGATAAAAAGAAGATGGGCGCCAGCATCTTCTCATGCGCTAATAACAACAAACTGCGATCACCAATCTATTTGCTAAGCGTGGTGATTATGGTAATATCCCCTTTAGCTGATCATTATAGTAATCATTGGAAGGCCCAAGTGCAGCAACGCTAGTCGGCTGATGTTGTGTCTTCTTAAAATACTTTTTCTATTATCCCGCTAAGGTGGCTAACAAGCATTTGAACCACTTGGTGGTAAGCGTTTACCGTAGCTTATGGACGCATGCAACATCAGGGGTATCATTTGCGTAAAAGTTATTTCATTCCTCTTTTAAAGAACCCATAGTACTACACCATGGGGTACAGTAACTATACTTTATCCATGGTAATTAAATATATGTTACATAGTCAAATGATAGTTGACACAGAATATTTAACATGGTAATTAAACAGTTGTATTTTAATTTTTTATACGTTATTCACTCACTATGGGCCTCATAAGAAAGGTCAAGGTCACACACTGAGCTACAGAAAGAGCTATGCTCGGTATTTCTCTATGAGATAGAATCAGAGATAGAAGAGATCCGTAGAAGAACTAAATAAAGTTGCCAATATAGCTGAAAGGATTAGTAAAATGAAGTGGCAATGGGCGGCACATTGCTCGTAGAACTGACGGCCGTAGGAGTAAAAAGGTTTTTGATTGGAAGCGCGCACCGAAAAACGCATAAACACCCGAGCTTTACCTCTGATGTTGCCAAGGTTTCATAGGTTACATACATTAACCACATACCATCATACAGATCGAGCGCTTGTTTAGTACCTTACTTGTATTTTTTTATCAGGAATCCTGATAATTACGTAATAATTCGGAAACATAGGAAGCACAAGATTAAAATGACGTTAAACACATACACGCACACCAGCGATGAACACAAGTTTACCGAACAAATTTACCTATATTGTGGTAGGTAGGTAGAAAGGTAGCAAGTAACAAGAAACATCTGAAGCAAAATTCTCATTCGCAGCATGTTCGATATGAGAAAAATGCCACAAACTTTGTTTTCTCCCAATTCCGAAGAGGAAAATTCGCGTGAAAAGCACTACGAAGTAACTCTTGGCATCGGTAGTAATAAATAAGTCAACTCGCAAATCCAATTCGCTGATTCGTCTGTTGGCCGGCAAAAGTTATGCGAACACCAATGACGAATTGCCGACATAGTGCCCCTGACCAAAAAAATGGAAGAATAAATGTTACAGGAATGTCCTATGCAAAGTTTTCCAAGTAGGTATGGCTGTATTTTTCGACAGCAAACAAATCACCGTTCTTAAAAAAATATTTCAAAAATGGAAAGTATCAAATTTAATTTCTGTCGTCCGTTCATTAAGTTATATTCCATTTTTGAAACATTTTTTTAAGAACTTTGATTTGTTTCTATTCCAATAAGTGTATATATTAAAGGACGTCCGTTGTTGAAAATAGGCCTCTCCCATAGATTTCTATAAATTGCGTCGTCATTTTTGGGGAATGTTCCAGTACGGTCACCGTGCTTGGCAGGCAAGTTTGTGATTACTGAACAACGGGAGTATGACTACTGTTCCACAGATTAATGGAAGCTGCTGCCCACATTTATTTAGAGAGACTAGAGACCCCAAGTATCCCAAGTATCAACGGAAGGAAATGGAGTGGTACAATATTTTTAATGCAGGCAATACACGGAATACATTAGGTAGACATTAAAAATCCAAAGTCAAAACAAAAATCAGTCTAATACTAAGTAGAAGTAAGTACAAGTATTAAGCGAAAATCAAACTCACACAAAAACATAATATAGTATGTGGTGTGGCTCAGTACCTGCACTTTTAGATCTAGAGGCGAGCTGTTTTGGCCGCAATTTCCATAACGACACTCAACTCGAGATAATACATTATCTATTGAAACACTATGAAATTCACGCTAAGATACATAGTACAATAATGTTTGTGTACCATGAAATGTAATACGCATCCTAAACCCATTCACTGTCCAACAGAGCCTGTCAAATGTATCATATCGGACTATTATAAGTCATGAGTAGACAGCAAGACAAACGGCCGGCTTCTCCGCCGTCCGGGGACCGTCCGGTGATCCCACGGAGACAAAGCGATGTCGCCGATAATATTTTAACTTTATGCCTTCGAGATTTGCGTAGCCCTTGAGCATGCGGTAAAACTTATCGTTTGAGGATAAACACGACAAATAACGTCATTTGATATCGAATTTTGAAAACAAAATCAATTTCGTTGTTATAAAAACAAATCTTTTATTATTTTTGTAACAAGGAACTTTTACTTCCTTAGTCTCTATAAAAAGAAATCTTGAGCTAAATAACAACAACATAAATATCCTTAGTCTTTAGAAACATTAATCAAGAGATAAAAAGTGGCTGCTTTGTCTGAGAATAAAAACCAGTGCGAGTGAAATTGACTACAAATTATTTCAACTTCATTACCGTGTCCAAATCCACAAAACGAATTTGTATCGACCATTCACAGCAAGCGTATGTACACAACACAACAAAAGTATTTATCCAAACACGTCAGCCACCGAAAGTATGTTTAACCGTTAATCATTCAAATTATTCCAAACATTGGTTTCAGATAACATCATTTTACTATTCAGTTTAATTAACATAAACCGGTACATGCAGAGAAATTAATTCAGTGTAACAAAATTGAAAAGCTTCCATGTAGTTGAAATGTGTAAACACTGCACTACCATGAAATAATTAACAATTTTCCTACATTAAAACTCTTGTACGAAAATTATAAACTACAGGCTTGTTTATACAACTGCGTGAAATGGAATGGAATTAAGAAATTTGAATTCACGTTTCAATATTGATATGTTCAAATAATTGTGCATCCGCTTCAGTATTGCGTGGGTGTTAGTTAAAATTATTGTGACGAAAGTGGTGAAAGAAAACAGCTGGATATTTTTGCAGCATCGAGTAAAGTCTTGCCAACCAGATCATATATCGTCACGCCATTGATTAGGAAATTCATTATGATTCTAACTGAATTTTAATGAATGGTTTCAGAGGTCTTAATATGGTGTGTGATTAAGCTATGACTGCGGCAAACGCAGCTTAACACAATAACTCAATCAGTCAGAATTATGTGGTAAAACTATATATTTGTTTAATCTACAGGAACCAGCTTTCAACCGACGGTGTAACGATATCAGCGCCTTCCGAAGCTGGTCGGTGGTCTCTCTGGGCACTGTCTCTCTCCAACCACGGACTTCGCTTCTCAGCACCTCGGACCATCAACGTGTTTCGACCGATACAGTTGGACTTCTCCCTCCCACCAGCTCTCAAAGTCGGCGAGACGGTTGAGGTGGACGTCAAGATTACTAACAACATAAATAATTGTATGGATGTAAGTAGATCATCATTTCGGCCGAATGAAGTCCACTGCTGGACACAGGCCTCCCCCAAAGATCACCACAACCACCCATATGGATGTGTTGTGGGCTCATTGGGGGGGTTTTGCCATAATCGCCACGCTTGGCAGGCGGGTTGGCGATCGCAGTTGAGTTGTTAATGTACTCGAAGAACGCTGCTGCCCATCCTCCGGCAAATCCCTTAGTCGACTTATATGACACCCATAGGAGGAGATGGGGTGGTGGCATTCTGAGCCGGCACCACACGGCAATTGCACCCTAGGTTTAGTTTAATATCCTTATTGTTGTTTTCTGCCTCAACAACGGGAATATAATATTGCATGATTTCTAAGCCTACTACTACTATAGAATAAACTATAAACGTTTCCAAGTTAATTTAGTCGCGTCAAATTGATAAAAGTAGACTTACTGAGAGCAAACAGTGGCTTAGCTTAATACGAACCGTTCCGTGCGAGTGCATCCTTATGATCGATTTGGCTAGAATTGCCCTGCGATAGAATCCGTGGACTATACCGAGAGTATTTTTGCCAATATAAATGAATTGGTTTTTATTGTATGTATATAAATGCGGTCCAAATTTATTCGAGCTTTGTTGGAATACCGCAGAATTGTATACTAAATAGTTTGGTTTTATTTTAACATACCGCGGTTGAATTATTGTCACTGCCGATTCTCAACACTAGTTAACCTTTTTGTTTTTATTGTTGCCCATTAAACGTACAAATCAAGTCGTCAAATATCAATACAAATTTCTGCGTTTTATCAATACCTTAAACGCGTAGATAAACAAATCAAACAACCTCGAGCTGACGGCAAGGTTGGCGCAGTGGGTAAGCTGACTGACTGACTTTTTGTGCTACGGGAAGGCTGCGAGGGTTCTCCGATTGCTACTGAGAATTACTTAACAGAAATATCCGACAACATTTTGCCTGACCTGGGAATCGAATCCAAGACCTAATGCTCAGCAGCCACGCTTGTGTTATTTTAGCAGTGACTAAATGTCCTATTTACAATAGAAGGACGACATGCAGATATGCCCTCTACGTACCCTCAATCGTGTTGCTTGAAGAGGTGGAGAGGTTCTTCAAGCGCCTTATTGCTACTCCCCCGTCGAGCACATGAACAGGATAGATGCCGAACTATCCAACAACCAGTTGGTGTTCTGAGTGGGCCGACTGACTGATGTGATCTTATTTGTCAACGTGCTTTCAGATCTGATTTGTCAACGTGCTTTTAGAGAAGGTGGTTTCCAGTGGTGGAGCAATGTTAGCGGTTTAACACGCTACCTTGAAGCTGTCCGAGTCCGAGTGGCTCTAGAATGTCACCAGACGGGCTAGTTGCATCAGATACTTGCTGATTATCTTGAGGAGAGATCCGTCTCGTAACCAGGAAGTGTGGGAATTTGCTGAAAACAAATCACGCGTGGTGTTCCACAGGAATTTGGACCGCTCCTGTGAAGCATTGGTTACGATTGGGTCCTTCGAGGTGCTAATTTCCCAGGTGTCAGTGTTAAGTTCCACGCTCAGGAAGCGCTTGTCGTTACTCGAGAGAACTCCTACAGAGAGGCCGCCCTCCTCGCTACAGCTTGAATGGCTCACGAATGGGTTGATTGCTTCTAAAGCTAGTGGGGGTTAACCAGCTGCTGGTATCTTTATATGAAGGTCATACGTTCTATGGTCCGAGGAAGCTGCTAGAGAAAGCGGGAAAACTGTACTCACTAAATGCGAAGCAAATGGTCTGGGGGCCCTATAATCGCGGCTAGTGAGTAGCGTAGTTGGAAAAATCCGCCGCTTTATTACTAAATGGGCCTGAGGGGACCACAAGGATTTCCCTACGTACAAAAAATGGTCTCAATTTGAATATCGAATATTTGAAATCCTCAAAACACACACGACTGTAAAATTACATCGGGGTCCGTTACTAAAACAAAATTTTTGTTTAGGTCCAAACGATTAATTAAATATCATATTAATGTACACGATGATTACAAAAATATTCGATATCGATACAAATTAAATGGTTTAATCCTTGTTTTCCCTTTACGTATTATCTTACTAGCTTACCAAAACCATTCTAAAGTCCTCACCTAGAAACCCAATCAAAACTGGCATTTGCTGGAGTTTAAACCATATAACTGGGCTTTTATCCATCTGCATTACCGATTTTAATAAAATTTTGCACACTGTGTGCAGTTTTATCCAACTTAAAAGAAAGGATAGTTTATCTCAATTTATAAGCGCAATATTATTTTATTGCGAATTATTTGTTTATTATCTGACAACGAGTCATAATTATCTGTTAGTTCGATAACATTCTAACAGATGGCGGTATACGGCAATTAGTTGACTGGATTGAGTAAGTATCCAATTGTGGCGTTGAAAGTACAAACGTTGTTGTCTACAACGCTTCATTCCACTTTCAATCATACGTGCATCCCCACACATTTATAGTGAGTTAGTTAATATTTATTTAACTACAAAAATATTTCCTAGAAATAATGTATCTGACAAAACAACGTTTGCTGGGTCAGCTAATAATACATATATTTTTTCCAGCCAGTACTGCAATAGTTTGAAATAACACTGGCAAACGATTTTTTCTGCGTCTGATTTGTCACTAATATTGTTAGATTATAATAAATTATTTTGCCGACGTGAGCAGGGTAACCTTTATATTTAAATGCGTAACATTTGTTCAGAATATCATACAAACTGGGCCAAATTTCTTCTACAAAAATCGTGAGACCGTAAGTCGACGGCGTTCTGTTTAAAATGAACTCTACTTAATAAAGACCAAGTAACGGCCGAAAACTGTGAAGCCACTTTCATCTATTTTAATCCCGCTTTACTATTTGAGATCCCGCTTTTGGTAGGTAGTTCAGCATCTCAAATAGTTAAGCAGTGTTTAAATATTAATAGGGGTTTAAGTATTCGGCCATAAGTCTCTTTAAAATTAGATTGTTATTATTTATCACAGTATTTTTTCTAGATCTTCATACTTCCAAGACTAATTTTCAACAATTCAATAAATACAAATACCGGTATTTGAAAGCAGCAAACCTGAGCCTTTGTTGAATTCAAAGTAAATTACGTGGCATTTAGCCTTGTACGACATCATTGGTTCCTATTACCGCAGCTAAGTCTCTGTAAGCTTTCTAGCCTATCGATAGAAACAACCCGAGTGGATTTAGAATTAATTCCGCTTTAACGTGGGATACACACAGACGATTAGATTTAGGAACGTAATTCGAGTAAAGTCTTATAATACCTGAATATACTCGTTTCGAGTGTTTAGTTGAGATCGAGACAATTTAGCCGTATGCTTCATTTGTGACAGGTAAAATTTACGGGGGCATCACGAGTGAGCGGTTACCTGCACACCAATTTGAAAGCAACTTTATTTATCATCATCATATCGGCCATACAACGTCCACTACTAAACAAAGGCCTCCCCAATTGTGTCATTTGACGGCATGGTTGGTGCAGTGACTGATACAGTCGGCTGTCGCTCCGGGTCGTGGGTACGACTCCCGCACGGATCAAATCTTTGTATGATCTGCAGGTAGTTGTTCCGGGTCTAGGTGTATTGTGTGTGGAATATGTGTTTGTAAACGCAACCACGACACAGGAGAAATCGTTGTGCGGGGCAATTTTTAAAAAAACCCGTCGTATCTGCTGAAAACAACTCGTACAAAGTCAAGTACCAGTTTTTGGGGTGCGTGGGTAAATCCTCAGGAACGTCCTCTGCCTTGCGAAAAGGTGGAGGGGAGTGATGGACTATTACCAGCTAAAATTCTACAGTGTTCCTTTGACCTACTTATCACTGCAGGTGCGGGGTTTACTCGCATAGTCACCACACCACCAGCACAATGTACCTGCCTCTAATCAAAAACTAGCATTACAAAAAAATACGGGTTGCACTCCGGGAGTGGCGACAAGTGAAAATTTTATAGCAATAAATGTATTTTTTTATTTATCTAATTCACAAAATAGAATACTATATTATATGGATGCGGTGCGAGTCGCCTCACCAAATGCGCGCGCTTCCCGCCGCGTTGCGAAACCAAGAAGTTTTCACTTCAAACAGACGTCAAATAGCGTCTCGGTAACGGTGTCGCGAGTTCAGAGATTTTATCTTATCTAAAAATATGCGTACCGCGCTAAAAGGAGTTTTCACTTTAATAAAAAAAGCAACTTCTTCACTACCAACGACGTGCATGCTTTTCAACCAGCGCAACCGTAAACCGCTGCCGCTCCCACACGCTGATTTGAGTTTGAAGCGCTTAAACCGGGATAGATTGCCTAATCGCCCCATTTGCCGGGATCCGCGTCTGAATCGTCGGGATCATCCCCGGAATCCCTAATCGGGATTCGATGAGCGACGCCGATCGCAAACAAATCGCTATCATATGTGGCTATCGCCTAGTTTGGGTTCAGTGGGGTTTATCGAGTGTGCAATGGTTTTTACTGCGTGATCTTATCTAAATGGGCATTCACTTCTCAAAAATAATGGACGGAAACGGGTGTTGTTTGAGAATCTGTTACCTATATGAATTTAAAAACTGGGCGTAGTTTCGCTTCCGTATGGTGTGCAGATTAAGAATATAGCACCGCTCCATCTCCTCCCGTGTATGTCGTAAAAGGCGACTAAAGGACTCTGAACCAGAGGGACGGGCAGGAGTGTCCGTTCTCTGGATCAATAGCCAGACTGCGCTCAAAAACCCGCCTACCAAGCGTGATGAGTACCAGCAAGTTCCCCTCAAAATGACGACACAATTGTGGAAATCTAAATGAATAATGGTGACGATGATGGCATAGTTTCGCTACGTTGTCTGGTTTTCAGAAGTTTCAGAGTTCAATATTATAGCTACAGTGATTTGTTTAACGAAACAGATGGAATATCATCCGAAAACTGATCAGGCTTGTAACAAATTCCATTGTTTACCTTACTATATCTCAAACATATTCGATTTACAAAATATACTTGAATAGTCTTCTCTACACTTTAATGACCCTAACGAAAATAAATTTACGCAATATAAACGAAGCAACATTCAAAGCTTCACTTGAATATTGTAAATTAAACGATAAATCACAAACGAGACTCTTAAATTAAAATATTCTTGCTACCAGATAAGGTAAATACTTCGTACTATCTAGGAGGGTTATCCTTTCGGGGATAATTGTGCACCCTACCACCCCCTGCCACCCCGCGTCTATTGGCACAAATATCTGATAAATCAACACTACAAATCACACTTTGAGACTGATATTATTCTTTGAAGTGACCATACTTTTGTAGGTTCGTGGATTTATTCTTACGAAATAGAGCATCCAACTTGAAATGAGTGTCGTAGAGTATATTTTAATGACTCTCATCATGCCAGCAAACATGTCCTAATACTCTACAGAAGCAATCATATAAAAAAAAAGAAGAAGAAGAACATGTCCTATTGCTTCCTATTAAACCACCTATAACTTGCTAAGTAAGGCGACTTGCGAGTGAAGTAAGTAAGTCCGTGTGGTGTCCGGATTAAGAATATAGCACCACTCCATCTCCTCCCGTTGGATGTCGCAAAAAGAGGACTAAGGGATACTCTCTACGGATAGGACTCCATAAACCAGAGGCATGGGCAGCAGCGTCTCTTCTGTGCTCAGCAACCCGCCTGCCGAGCGTGGTGTGCATCGGCAAATGCCCCCCAAAATGATAAAATAATTGTGGACATCTAGGGGGAGACAGTTGTTCAGCAGTGGATGTATAAATGGCTGAAATGATGAGTGAAGTAAACCCACATAGAATCCTACTATAGAACACCTGACATGCCGCATTTTTATCAAGATCTGCGGGAAAGCTTTACCTGTATTTGTTTAATTTGCAAATTATTTAATATAAAACCATTTATAGCGATAAACGTTGAGTTTCCTGTTATAATAAAATGAAGAGATTACAGCGTCGTTACTGATACCGCAATTAATTATTTAAGTTCCAATTACGTTCTCGTTTAACAATCCTTCAGTAATGTTGTTCTTTGGAAATGTGGAACAAATTAATTTCAATCCAATATCGGCTGTAATATTAAATAATTTAAAGAGACAATTTTTCTTTTTTAATTTTTTTTTTACCATTGCCCCACACTAGTATTTCTCCTGTGTCGTGGTTGCGCTTACAGACATAAATGCCACACACAATATACCCAGACCCGGAACAAATACATGTAGATCATACAAATATTTGTTCCGTGCGGGAATTGAAACCGCGACCCAGAGCGGAGCAGACGACTGTATCAGCCACTGCACCAAACGTAATAATAATACACCAATATATCGTGTCCAAGGCACGTTTACATTTACTATAGGGCAGTGTGCTGGGCACATACGCATACTATTCTATAATACTTCGTATACAAAACTTCTTAAGAAGAACATTAATTGCTAAACAAAGGCCTCTCTCATAGCCATATCGTCCACTTAAATGATGAATGCATCCAACGACTCGAGCCTATTGCCATTTCAGTTTACTAATACTTTCAGCTATGTCGGCAACTTAAATTCTTCTACGGATCTCCTCATTTCCTTATTTCTGATTCGATCTCGTAGAGAAATACCAAGCATAGCTCTCTTCATAGCTCATTGAGTGACCTTGAGCTTTTTATGAGGCCCATGGTGAGTGGCCACGTCTCTGTACCACATGTCATCAATGGTAACTTTTAAAAATATTATTTATTATAATATTATAAACGCACAAATATATGAATACAAAACAATATTTTAATTGTCTGGACAAGATAAGCCACTTTTGCGCTCACCGCCCCATATTTTGTACTTTATACTAATATTTGCTGTTTGTATAGAATGGTATGGTATGGAAAGGTATATAGAATGTATGAAATAAACACGATATAATTATTTCCGTAAACTATTTCCATTCGTAAACTCCAAAAAAATCATCATTTCGGCCGAATGAGTCCACTGCTGGACACAGGCCTCCCCCAAAGATCACCACAACCACCGATATGGATGTATTGTGGGCTCATTGGGGGGTTTTGCCATAATCGCCACGCTTGGCAGGCGGGTTGGCGATCGCAGTTGAGTTGTTAATGTACCCGAAGAACGCTGCTGCCTATCCTCCGGCTAATCCCTTAGTCGACTTTTACGACACCCATAGGAGGAGATGGGGTGGCGGCATTCTGAGCCGGTACCACACGGCAAAAAATTAAAGAATTAGATTTCAAATATTAGAATCTATTACCTATATAATTAAAACAGCCTATATAATGCCGTGTGGTGCCGGCTCAGAATACCACCACCCCATCTCCTCCCGTGGGTGTCGTAAAAGTCGACTAAGGGATTAGCCGGAGGATGAGCAGCAGCGTCCTTCGAGTACATTAACAGCTCAACTGCGATCGCCAACCCGTCTGCCAAGCGTGGCGATTATGGCAAAACCCCCCAATGAGCCCACAACACGCCCATATCGGTCGTTGTGGTGATCTTTGGGGGAGGCCTGTGTCCAGCAGTGGATTTCATTCGGCCGAAATGATGATGATGATATAATATTTGAATTAATTTTACTTCGTTGATAGTTCTTGCTTCTGATATCACCAGAACCGTGCTGCCACACTTGAAGTCAAGCTCAAATTACTACATAAATTGACTACTTTAACGGGAATCTTGAATAAAAATGAACTGTCATACATATTCCCGGCAAAGAACACATGTGTTCTACTGTATGTAGAATTCATGTATGTAAACGCAACCACGACACAGCAGAAATTCTAGTGTGGGACAAAGTTATTTTAATAAAAAAATATTTAGTTGTTATATGATGATAATATCAAATGATATTATACGATGATTGATATGTTAATATCAATCATCGTATTTGCATGGCATATTTTTTTATTCTGTGGTGTCCGGGTTAATTATATAGCACCACTCCATCTCCTCCTATTAAGTAAATGACGACCAAGGGACTCTAAACCAGAGAGATGGGCAGCAGCAGTCCCTTCTGAGGAACAGTAGCCATACTGCGCTTACCAACCCGCTTGCCAAGTGTATTGAGTACTGGCCAATTCCCCTCATAACGATGACACAATTCAATCATATCATATCGGCCATTTATACGTCCACTGTAGAACAAAGGCCTCCCCCAAAGATTCCACAACTGTGTCATAATTTCGGGGGGTATTTGCCAATAATCACCACGCTTGGCAGGTGGATTGGTGAGCACAGTATGGCTACCAAATCACAAAAGGGACGCTGCTGCCCATCCCTCTGGTTTAGATTCCCTTAGTCGCCTTTTACGATATCCACGGGAGGAGATGGAGTGGTGCTATATTCTTAATCCGGACAACTCATGGACTAAACACTGACACAATTATAAACGTCTTTATTTAATTTTATTTTTTCTCCCGCACGTCATTATAGGCACTAAGAATGAGACAAGTCGTCTAATACTCGAAAGTTTGGCCACCGTTGTAATAACACAGTGGCAGTCGCTATTGACTTTGCACCTCTGGGACGACTCAAGGAAGCGACACCTCGAGAAATTCTATTTCAGATAATATTATATCGATTATCGAAAATCCACTATACACTGCCAAAACATTGACTTATTGCTTTTGCAATGTGTCTTCCATCTTTATTATTCTTTTCGTTTGGTAACAAGGAAGTCCAAGCTGTACTATATTACCTATAAGCATACCGTATCAACAAAGCTCTTTAATGTACTTTATTTCATGCTAGGGTTCTATGGAGTTATTTCTAGGGTCCACAAACTAGATGACTTTGCTAAATGGTATTTTTTAACAAGATTACGACGGATTTCATCGTCGTCATCATCATATCAGCCACAGGACGTCCACTGCTGAACAAAGGCCTCCCCTTAGATTTCCACAACGAGCGGTCACATGCCGCTCTCATCCAACGACTCCCAGCGACCTTCGCGAGGTCGTCTGTCCACTTCGTTGGAGGTCGTCACACGCTTCGTTTTCCGGTGCGCGGTCTCCATTCGAAAACTTTTGTGCCCCATAGGCCATCAGTTCTACGAGCAATGTATCCGCCCATTCGTTCGGGTTGCCGATCGCAGTTGAGTTTTTAACGTATTCGAAGGACGCTGCTGCCCATCCTCCGGATAATCCCTTAGTCGCCTTTTACGACACCCGCGGGATGAGATGGGTTGGTGCTATTCGTAGCCGGCACCACACGGCAACGGCACTTTGTGTTGTTTGTATTATGCTTCACCAAAAGCTTTAAAAAAGCGGCTTTTTTAGGCCCCCTCGACCATTTTGTGATTTCTAATGTGAATCGTATTATGATTCACCTAAATCGGCCTTTTTAGGCCTACGGGTGTTTATTGATACAAGCAAGTAATGTTTGGTACCGACCGTTAGCGTAGTGGGA
Source organism: Diloba caeruleocephala (assembly GCA_947459985.1). Taxonomy (NCBI): domain Eukaryota; kingdom Metazoa; phylum Arthropoda; class Insecta; order Lepidoptera; family Noctuidae; genus Diloba; species Diloba caeruleocephala. The sequence goes on along the minus strand of OX381617.1, from coordinate 5,924,714 downwards.
TTTCCTAAGGATTCCGCTATGCTGAGGGTAAGCCTGGACTAAAAACTTGTTATAATGTGTCGTATTATATTAATTTCCTCACTAAAAGGAGATGAACTGGCTTCCATATTGAAACTCAACCCGTTTGAGATTGTTGTATTTTACACATTATTTATAGATACGGATTTTACTGATTTGTTAACGTTTTTACATACTAATTTTCATTGGACTTATATATATTTTGTTGACAAAAGAATGGATAAAAACATTTAAAAAGTAATATCTTACTAAGTCAGCTCATCTTTTGCAGGTTACAGCACTTCTAGCACTAAGCGCAGGCGCAGCATTCGCAAGCACTGGTGCCTTATACGTCACCGAGAGGCTACGGCTTGGACCTCGCGGGGGTACTCAGCTGGTGGTCAGGGTTGCTGTCAATACGCCTGGAAGGAAGAATATTACTGGTACGTTGACTGTGATTTTTAGGTAACAACACATACCGTAAGCGCAGCATTCGCAAGTTTAAAAGCCCTGTATGTCACGTGACTTGAACCTTTGAAGAATAATTAGGGTTTACAATTAAGGTTCAAAATATAATAAATGATTAAATGGCTATCATGCAGAACACTCGATCTACGACGTTAAGCTGTGCTTGTTGCAGTCAAGCTTTGGATGGGTGACCGTTTTTTACATCAAGCGTTCCGTGCACTTTGTGTTGTTTATCTGTTTGTCATACAAACATCAGAAATCAGGGGCCTAAAAAGGCCGCTTTAGGTGAATCATAATACGATTCATACATACATACGAAATCACAAAATGGTCGGATATGATTAAGTGACCATGGACGTTACTGGCTGATATTAATCATATTTCATTGGTTGTTTAGGGCAGAGAAAAGGAGATTGTTCTTTTTCCGAGCATTTCCAGCCTTTTGCTTAGAAAAGAGTGCTATCAGGCATTTAATAACAGCTTTTTCTGGCACTAGAAAGAATGGGTTGAAGATCTGCATATGAATAACTTTATAGCACTTCGCAATAGCACTGGTACAACAACCCAAACTAATTGTAGTCATCGTCGTCATTTTAAGGAAAATGAACCATTATCAAAGTTCTTTCTTTTTATCTATGTTAATTTCTCGCCTGCGAACGCTTTCTATTTTTCTGTGTGCACTTACATTATCTACTTATATGCCTTCTACATTATTCAGTTTTAAAATCTGTAAAGCTAAACGCTTGCACAAAACTTTGATAAGCTACTAACATTTTAAAACTAAGGTACTTGTGTTTCGTCCCTTCTCTCTCTAATTCATCCAGTACAACAACCGTGCTTTAAAATTAAAATCTTAATCCCCATCAACGTCAGCTCTTGTCAATTTTAAGATTTATTAATAGCTACACGAATACTTAATTAATGCTGAAGAATGCGAAGCTTCCTACCAAAAATTTATTCCGAATCTTTGTCGAAGAAATCTGTGGAGTAAAATATTTTAATGAAGTTGTGGAGAATTCTTAACCCGCGGATCCTACGTAATTGTAAAATTATTAAAGACGCCAGAAATTTGCGAGCGTCGATCGCAAACTTTGAGTTTGCATCTGGGAACTTAATAATCATTCTATAGTAGTTATACAGGATAATGAAGAAGTAAGTAGTGTCCCATAATCGCCATAGCACTTTCGGTAAAGGTTTGCGTAAATTGTGTCTTTATAAATGTAGTAATTTTGTTCCTAGGATTATAAATTTCATTGCATAACATTAACGTTATCATCATTTCGGCCGACTGAAGTCCACTGCTGGACACAGGCCTCCCCCAAAGATCACCATAACCACCGATATGGATGTGTTGTGGGCTCATTGGGGGGTTTTGCCATAATCGCCACGCTTGGCAGGCGGGTTGGCGATCGCAGTTGAGTTGTTAATGTACTCGAAGGACGCTGCAGCCCATCCTCCAGCTAATCCCTTAGTCGACTTTTACGACACCCATGGGAAGAGATGGGGTGGTGGCATACATTAACGTTAACAGTAACACTTTTCCCAGTTGATTGTCAGATATATGCGTTTCGTCACCGTGAATTACCCCAAAAAAGTCAACCTTGGCAATCACTTTATGATTTTTTTTCTTTTACACCTATGTATCTAAGAGGGCATTTAACTTTGAATGTAAATCGGTCTTTCGCTCTTAGGACCAAATTCGGAATAGCAAGCATTTTTTGAAAACAGATTTTGCAGAGTAGGCAATTAGTGTTGACAAAATGTCATTTTCAATTTCAACTGGTATTGTTTTGGATTCTCTACCGCTGCCATTTGTTTGCATGATTGAAAGGTTTGGTGAAGAGAGACTAGAAATCAGTTTCATTAGTCCTGTACTAGTGGATACCACTTCATTTCTCTCCATCGCTACCTCTGAACCAAGCCTTATTACATATATAACAATGGAAATATTGGCGAGGCTATGCTTTACGCATCTTATAAACGTTCTCTGCCAAACTTGATACACGTACTAGATCATAGCAACGAACGGCGTTACAATACCACATTGATCTCCAGACTTGGTAAATTGAATTTTGATTACATTTACATAATTAAGGTGAGCAAGCCTTTAAGTAAGCTGCAAAGAGAAGAGATGGTAATTCAAAATAGTTTTTAACCTTAGCGAACAGTTTTTGAAGAACAATCTATTAATTCCATCAAAGGATTTGAATGAGTAACTCGAATCCTTTGATGCACTAATTAAAACACCCCTCATGCTAGACAATTTATTCAAGCACTTAGTACAGGACAGATTATTTTGCCACAATACAGTCTGAGCTTCTGTTTAAACTAATTCTAAACACAATCTAAATCCCTTTCCACTGATGATACATGAATTGTATATTCAAATGGTACGATTAGAGCGACATTCTCATTGTCTGGTCCAATTCACGGAGCTGTTTCAATAAACATTTAAATTAGACTCGGCACAACAAAGCCATATATGTCGGGGAAAATTAGCAATTGAGGCAATAGATAGAAGCCGGGCTATGGTAATAAGTTATGGTAATGCTGCATTTGTATCCCCCGGGGTAAATGAGGTCGCATATACTTACTTCGAATGACGTTATGTGGTATCAGAAGCTGTTTTGTAAAGTGTTTTGTCTCATGGTGCTGTCCCAATCTCAGAATTTATTTTATTTACCCTTTCACGAAGGGAATGTATACTAGGTAATCGAATTGATGAGAGTTTGAGATTGAGGAAATTAACTGATTGGAACATAGAAATTAGTTTTACCTACTACATACATTTTAATACGCAGTAGAACGTTATGTTGGATTTGATTTTATTCCCCATTACATAATCATCATCATCTTCATATTACCAAAAAAAGATCTACTGCTCCACAAAAGCCTCCTCCATAGATTTCGACAACAAACGGTTACATGCCGTGTCTCGTTATTTTGGGGGGAACTTGCCAGTACTCACCACCCTTGGCAGAGGGCTTGGTGAGCGCAGAAAGGCTGCTGCTCCACAGAAGGGACGCATCTGCCCATTCCTCAAATTTATAGTCCCTTAGTCACCTTTTACCACATCCACGGGAGGAGATGGAGTGGTGTCGTATTTTAATCACAAGATGTATGTCACATAGATTTTCTCAACATATAAAAGTTTTGTCTCCCTACATAGGCCCTATATTGGACGACAATACTTTTTGGTTCGCTATATAGGCATGCATTTAGGTGCTCCTTGTGTTGCTCCACATCGATGTCACTGTGATAAAACTGTCGACTGCCTCGGACACCAAAGTTTGTCTTGCAGTAAGTCTAGATCGCATAGCACGGCATGCCAATATAACGACATTATTTGTCGCTCTTGTTACTGCCAGCGTAACAGCTGTTGGCAAAAGACCGTGACGGTATGTCGTTACTGCCATGGAAGATGTGTGTTTGTTGTGTCGACACCCTTGCTCCATCCCATCTTTCAAGCACGGCAGGCTTTGCCCACGCTACCGCTTCCGCAACAGCCCTAAAACGTCGAAAATACAATAACGTCATCAGTAATTCTTTGGCCAAAGAATAAGCATTGCCATTCAACGTAGCAATGCTGCCAGTCTTCTGGGAATGTTATCAGCTGACAGCGATGAGGAGGAATCACAGACTAGGTAGTAAGATACTTCGTATAGGAGGAGGAATACTTTAAATAAATACTTTGACATGTGCCAGTTTTATATTTTTCCTATTTTTAATGTAATTTCGTTTAATCATAAATAGTATTTAGTTTTAACGTGTATATAAATATTATTTGTTTTGTATTTTATGAGTTGTTACTATTTATATAAATTGGGTTCCCTCAAAAATAATTCAACAGATTTTTCCAGTTTATCTGTAGAAGACAAATAAAAATTATTTCTGAATTGGAATCACCAAATCCATTAAAAAAGATTTTAATACATTTAGAACTATTCAAGCCACGTTGAACCTCGATCCCGCCAACAATAAAATGACACTCATTGTATTTCAATTGCTTTCCGAGTGTTTCCTACGGCTGTGCTAGCAATAAACGTAGCAGATTCTATTACCTTTGCAATACGATTTTATGCTAGGGGGAATGTGTGATCCTGGCTTATGGTCTAAGTTAGAAGTAAGAATTTGTAGTTCTATTTCTGGTTATTTTAGAAGATAGTTTTAAATCAAACGATCTAAAAATGAGTAGTTATTCAATTTGATTCTTAGAAATTCTTATAAAGAAATCACAAAATACCACTAACAGTGATATTAGAAAAATTGTATAACACAACTTAGTGAATGTTTTATATTTTTTGATTTTCTTGAAGTTCTCATAATTTGACTAGCTCTTAATTTATAAGAGGAAATTGTTTTGCTCCTCAAACGTATAAAAAGTAGAAACCCTCCTAGGTTCTTTTGATTGGCTCTAGTGGACTAGTTACGAGGACCTGGAGCCTCTCTTCGGTGCCGAATATGACCGCTCCAGTGGTTATATCTGCTAGAAGACTGGCATGCCCCTTCACCCTTCCCCGGGGCAGAGGAAGTTCATGAAGAGTTTCCACTAAGGACCAATAAAAAGCTCTGTTGATTGCTTTATATACTTTGACAGGACTCTTTGAATGATTTAGATTCCACTCCCACTACACCTCTCGCACCCCGCTCCCGCTACACCGCTTGCTCCCCGCTCTCGCTACATGTCTCGCACCACAGCATTTCCCTTACGGTCATAGTCATAAAGAATAGATATAAAAATGCTGCGTCGTGAATGGGGTTCAATGGGACAGTGGCACATAAAATGATTTTATGTCATCCTAAATGATTACAGCACCGATTTATGATGACACGATGATGACGTAAAATTTGTTCGGTCGCTTTCGATGATGATCATTATCTTTGAGTGGTTGTGTGTTATGTATGTAGCTAAAATAATATAATCATTTATTCAGTAAATAGGTCCTAACGTAAGATGTTTTTATAAGTGTAGATGTGTTGCCCGCTTTTTATAAGTGTACATGTTTTGCCCGCGCTCCACGATGGTCACATGAAAGCAAGGTAATTGTCTGGAGTTCACTTAGTCGCGCATCGACCAGTGTCGCGACTCGACGTGAATCATAAGCGTAATTCAGTAACGTATTGTAAAAAAAAATGCCTTCCTGTGTTTATAGACGATGCACGAAGTATACTGCTATTGTGAGAGATAAAGACGTTTTATTTCATAAATGAATAAATACGTAACGTAAATCGATATTGGAAATAAAAAATTGTATTTTGTTTTATTTTATTACCGACTTCAAAAAGGAGAAGGTTCTCAATTCGCTGCGTATTTTTTTTTATGTACGTACACCGATTACTCCAAGTATTGTAGACCGATTTGAGCAATTCATTTTTTAACTGGTGCTGAATGCTTTCGAGTTGGTCCTATATAAATTTCATTACATTTGATTGAGTAGTTTTTAACCAGCTTCAATAAACAGGTTAATTTGATTGCGCTTATCTAGATGATGTCTTAATAGTTTCGATTCCTCACATATCAGAGAACCGATTTGAGTCATTCTTATTTTTAGTGTGAAATACTGATACCAAATTGGAAAACGTTCTTACAGATATTTACACTCAAAAGAAACAAATAAAACCTTTTAACAAAAAAACACCGACTTCAAAACCCAAAATTCATAAATAAAGTTTTTTAGGAAAGGTAAAAAAACTTAATTTATGAATTAGTAAATAATGTTCCTTTTTCCTTTTCAGTGGTTTTAATAGTTTTATATCGTGTAGGGGTTTTGAAGAAGGTATTTTTTTTTTTGTTAAAATGTATTATTTTTTATTGCCGTTTTGTAGTGCAATAATGTTCGTGTATGACGCGTCTCTATGTAAAATGCCATTGGTCCTAACAGGCACTTTTATATGTCACGGAGGGCATTTCGCTACATGACAACCTCTGAGAAGAAATGCCGCAAGAAATTAGGTTAGGTCTTTTTAGTCATATTTTATTAAGTATATTTAACAAATCTGTTTACAAAGACTTGAAACAGTCATATAAACATTGAAAAAAGATAAATATGACAGATACACAGTGGAAATATTACTTCATATATATTTGGTTTTTAGGGAAGCCACATGAGCAGGAAAGAACTAACGCCATAATATGTCCCTATCGTCAACATAGTCTTTAATCCTGTAATATGTTTTTTATGAGAATTGATTTGAAGTGCGCAAAGATATAGTATTACCTAGTTACTTGGTCTTAGGACGTGCGATTTAAACTTCCCAACTGTCAGATCAGTAGAATGTGGTACTAGGTAGAAATTTTCTTGGTGGTTTGGGGACTGTTGTGTCCTTTGTATTCTGAAATAAAACAAGTTAGAAGAGCCATACCATAATCTGACGTCAGCGTTTTGATACCATTTGAATTGACTGCATATTGTCACTGTCTAATCTTCGTACATTGTAACTATAGCAATGAGGTTAACTCATAAAAAACCGCACTTAGTATTCCATTGCTATAGGTCAGTGGAAGCCAAACTAGAACGAATACTAGATACTAGCAATTTTTTGTCTAAACAATATCAAATAGCGTATTCATTCTGTTTCACAGTGGAAGTGACAGGTTACAGCGCTGATAACTGCTCGGTATCCTACACGTCATTCAACAATGAAACTCTGGTCGGGTCTGTAATCAGATCAGCCAGCGTGCTGGTTCTACCAGAAGGTCTCCACAGGACTGATACACAGAGTGCTTACTTCTGTGCTAATGGTAAGTAGTATTATTATTCGTGGATCCTTAAGGAGCATCTTTTTGTCTCTTGTTTCTACATCTAATTTTGATATATCATCATATCGGCCATTTATACGTCCACTGCTCAACAAAGGCCTCCTCCGTAGATTTTCACAACTGTGTCATCATTTTTTACCTATTTGCCAATACTCACCACGCTTGGCAGGCGGATTGGTGAACGCAGTAAGGCAGCGTTTCACAGAAGGGACGTTGCTGGTCCCCATTTTTCACCTTTTACGATACCTACAGGAGGAAATTCAGTGGTATATTCTTAATCTGGACACCACACGGACAAATTTTGATATATACCCACCTTGAAACCGTTTGTACTTGTGCAGATCCGAATTATTTTTTATTTTTCATTGAGTTTACCCTTAAAACAAGTTCTCGATTCTTTACATTGATTTCAAACCACTTTCTCCATTCTAGAACACTTAGCAGTATCTTCACGTGGCTCTTGGGAGTGGCAATGGGTAGCAGCACCAAGGAACCGGGCTGGTTTAGTTTTAGAACTGCGAGCACAAGGTGCAGCTCATGTTGCGCTGTCAGCTATACGAGAACCTTCAGATGACATGTACAGAGTCGTGTTTGAAAGGACTAGGGTTTGGATCGCTAAAGGGAAACACGGTGAGTTAATTTACCTTAGTGAAAACGAACTATAGTTGTAGTTTCTCGTAAACTGTTTTAAGTTTATTTCTTCGCACTTATTGTACTTAATCCCCACCGACGCTCTAGCTGTTATTGGTAGCTAACACCAAAGTTTCGAAAGTAAATACAAGACAAGACAAGACAATATTCATGAACTCAAAACTCTGTGTCAATTGTACACTGAAACTTAATTTGATATAGTTATGTACGTCATAATGATAGCGACTGAGGTGCGAGGTGTCAAAGTTATCATCGTCAAGTCCAACAAGAACTTATGATTTAGACTCTCATTGTAACACTCAATCGTTCGGGCAACAAACTACAATAGCCAGGACTTACTTCAGTTTAAATATAATGAAATAGTGTTCTGGCCAGTGCGTAATAAATTACACTCGTACAACGAGTTAATTCCCAATACTGACAAACTGTTTTTATTAATTAAGGAACAGTATTGATGACACAAAACTGCCATTCCCTCTTCAGGCTACGACGTTCACCTAGCAAGTGCAGAGCAAACAGAAAGTGACGAAGATTGTTCCGGTGCAGACTCATGGTGCGCCTGGTGGGTTTGGTGGGAGGGAGGCAGACTGTCCGTCGGCAGGGGCGCTTCGCCTTCAGAGAGACGATTACTGGTCTGGCCGTTAGTTTCTGATATGAGGATTAAATTCGTTGGTTTTAGTGCGCTCTGGGGTGATAAGGCTGATTTTAGGTAAGTCTGAAATATTGTCTTTTAAGTGTTACTCTTACGATACTAGCTAATATGATTCGCAATTTAATGAAACTATTTCTCTTGGTAGATAGAATTTTTCGTAAATTTTTGGTAATTACGATAGCTATTCAAATTTATTGTCCGTCTAACGCTTTCTGACTACTTTTCCGTTGTGTAAATATACTAGATATATCCTTAATTATCATATAGGAAGTAAATAATACAATCAATCCAATAATGAATGAACTGAATAAATGATTCAGTAATTAGGTCCTAACATACATTTTTACATGTCATGTTGAAACAATGGAGGGCATTTTGCTACATGACAACCTCTGAGAAAAAAATACGAAACATACTTATTGTCACTATACTATGTCTTTTTTCCCCTTTTAACATTCTATTACAAGTCTAAAAACTTAAATAAAGCATAATACAGAAATACTTTAAAATAGCGCATTCGATATTTTTTAGGATTTGGAACTTCAATGAAGAGGCGGGCTTCTCCCAGGTATTGGAACTCGGTTTACCTCATGGAGTCGTCCCTGGATCGGCAAGCGGAACACTCCTAGTATCTGGTGGACTACATCTTCCTCTGTATAGCCCTCAAACAGACTCTACTGATCAATGGGCCGAGGTCTGGAGAGACTCGCAACTGTCAGCGGCTTCTGCCAGTTTGGCGCCACTTTTAGCGCTAGAACACATACCGCATTTGGTTGATGACGCTGAGAGGGATAGGATTTTGAGGAAACTGCCAGAGCAGGTAATGAACTTTCAATCTTCTTCACCCTTAAAAGTGTTACATCGGGCAACCAATAGTGTCCATTTGAAAATTGTAGCCATGAACATAAAATTAAGAACATTATCTTAATGTTTACATTAGGCTCTTAACCAATCGGCACACCTGATTATTATAAATTGTTCATCCACGATCGTTTGTTGAAATGGCATTATGAGAGGTGATAACATTCAGTGACAGGTCGAAAATTGTATGTTGCAATATTAAAATAAAATCCTTAGTATGGTTATTGAAGTATACTAATATTAATACGAACACGACTTTTATTCCAGGTGCAAGTTTTGTTATCATTCCGAAAGAGTGACAATTCCTTTAGTGATCACCCAGGAATGAGCAGCCATTTATCTACAATAAAAATACTAGAAATTTTGACGAAAATCCAATCATATTATCCAGTGGATCCTGACCTACTCCAAGCTATTAAGAAATGGATACAAACACGACAGAATCAAGATGGATCGTTTACACCTCTGGCTGCAGACAAGGAAGTGGATTATTATCCCGTAGATGTAAAAAAATCTAATGGTACAGTGCAAGAAGTTGATGTAAATGAATACTATTATTATGATAAAGATGGAAACATGACACAAGAAGAAATTGACTGGGAGAGAAGAGTTGAAGTTACAGCGGAAACTTTAGTTGCGTTGCTCGAAGTTGGTGTGGAAAATCAAGTAAGGTTCTATTTTCTAAACGATTAATACTGATAACCCTTTCTTAAATTATTATTTCACCAGTTGGAAATACATCATATACTTCGTTCACTCTGAGCATGTGATCTAGCACCCGGTGGTTATCTATATTATATATTAACCACCGGAGCGGTCATCTTTGGCAACAAACGAAGGCTCCAAGATCTCACAAACTATCACATTTGAGCCACCCAGTGCCAGGTGCTGCACCTTTAGGCACATCTCGAAGGGGATGACTGTAAAGTGGTCATCCCCTCTAGCGGACGGAAGGCTGTAAAAGGTCCCTAGATACATTTCGGGGAGGATTGCAAAGGATCCTCCCGAAGCCTTGCTGTGCCTCGCTATGCTGGCTCCATGGTGGCACGTGGCTACGTGCGCACCGCTGCGCCTTCTTCCCAGGGTCACTAGGTATGAGCACGCAGATTCCCCAGTCTGCACACTCACGACCCCTGAAGCAATAATTTTGCAACCTTGCAAATAAATTATTTATTTTAAACTTTGTTTTTAGATTGATGCAGACGTGGCGAAGAAGTCTCAAAATTTCTTGGAACATAACTTACACAACTTAACGTCACCAGCTGCTCTTGCTGCCACTGTACTAGCGTTGGTCCTGGCAAGGTATTATACCCTTATTACATGTTCGTGAATGAATCTATAATTCTAATTTCCCTTCAATAGTGCTCATGTAATGCTCTTCACTTTATTTTATAGTAAAAACTAAAACAACTTCCATGTAACTGAATATTCTAGGAGTCCGATAGTGCCGGAAGCACTGGTGATCTTAAGAAACGCATCAACAACAGAAGAGGGTGAGTTTGGATGGCCAGCGCCGAGGAAAGACGCTGCTGATTGGCTTCTAGAAGAAACTTCCAGGAATATTAAGACTACATCTTACGGTAAGAAAAAGAGAATATAATAAGCGTTAGATAAAATACTCACGAGATAAAGAAAATTTAAAAGCAGTAAAATAATACATTCCAAAGTTTAAAAAAAATTGGTGTCCAGTGGAAATTCTACATGGAACTTCCTTTGCCCCGGGGAAGGGCGAAGGGGCATGCCGGATTCCTACCGGCTAAAAGCACTGGAGTGGTCATCTTCAGCACCGAAGGGGGCTCCAGGTCCTCGTAAGATCACACTAGAGCCACCCATTAGTGCTACGTCTTTAGGCACATCTCGCAGAGGATGAATGTAAAGAGGTCACCCCCTCTATTTCGAAAAGAAATTCAAAAACTTGGGTACAGCTATTTGTCGATGTTTTGTTATAATTTTAGGTAGCCAACTCAATTTTGTCTTTTTTCTTGTCACTATTATATATTTATGGATTCAAACGCCTATTCCTGATTACACCAAACCGTAAAGTACTATACTAATAAATAATGATGATCTTACAGAAGCAGTAACAATGGAACAATACGTAGCTGGTGTTCGAGTTCTTCTCGCAGCGTGCGCTCGCGGTGCTCTCGCAGAAGGAGAAGCCGCAGCCCGCTTCCTGTATTACCGAGCTTCTACATTACAACGGCATCCCAGCTTAGCTTACAGCGCAACGAAGGCTGCTGCCCAATATGCTGCGTTAGCTCATGATAGGTATCGTACTATACTATGGTTGTTAGATTTTAGAGATAGTAGAGTTCCACTTCAAGGGCTGGGTGGTAGTAGGGTCCTACTTATTTCATCCAACATGACAACCATATGGGAGCGTAGTTGTGTTCTTGGCGAATATCATGTGTATCTGATATACTTCAATAATAAAATAAAATTCAATAAAGACTCAAAATATCCTCAGTCTCATATTGCGCACATTAACAGCGAAAATCTTACTCCTATATAAAAAAAAAACAACATAATACCATCAAGCAATCTATCTTTTATTCCAGACACCGAGCTTTAACTGTATCGCTGGCTACAGCCGGTATGGAGCTCACAGATACCTTGGAACTCCGCGCACGCACCCCACCAAGACCGCTGCAGTTACCTGGCCTGCCAACCAAAGTGTTCGTGTATGCAACTGGCGCTGGATGTGCCACAGTTCAGGTATAATATCGTGCTATCCAAAGAATCTATCTACTTCACATGAGAAGCATTTTAAGCCTTTCATTTATTATCAAGTAAAAGACGTCCACTGCTGAACAAAGGCCTCACCTATTCGATGGGCTACATGCTTTATGCCATAAATTTGAGGGGATTTACCTAGTACTCACCACGCTTGACATGCGGGTTGGTAAGCGCAGAATGAATATTTTTCCACAGAGAGGACGCTACTGCCTATCCCTCTAATTTAGAATACCTTAGTCGCCTTTTACGACGTTCATAGGAGAAGATGGAGTGGTGCTATATTCTAAATCCGTAAACCACACGGCTATGTAATGTGTGTTCTGGATTTAATATTTGATTATATGATACTACCTACTATTGCCCGCGGTTTCACCCAAGCATTTATTTTTATCAATATAGATACAAATGTAGCCTATATCACTCAGGAAAGGTGTAGATTCCTTCTTTAGATTCGGAAATAACAGATACTCCATACAAACTTTCACCCCCTACTTAACCTCTTTGAGGGTAGATTTTACAAAAACACGGAATCACGTATTTCTTAATTTTCTACAAGATGGCATGGCTGAAGGCAAAAAGATGGATTCATGTTACCGATGCTTAGGTTCAGCATTGCAATTCCCTAAGCTCATACGTCCATACATCCTTGAATACAGAATTGAAATAACGGTGACAACCGAATTTGGTATTGGTATTTAGTAAAATTTTGGTTTCCAGGTATTCTAAATTTTTAATTTAATTTAATAAAGAATTTTAACTGATACATATAGATAAATGAACTCCTTTAATTATTTGTCTGTCTTAATTCTATTTATAAATCTCTTTTTTCTTTCTTTCTTTCTCTTCTCACTCATTTATTAATTTTCTTTTTCGTGTGATTTCCCGTTTAAGAATATGGCATTAATCCATCTCTTCATGTGGATTTCGAAAAAGGCAACAAAGGCACTCTAAACCTGAGGGATGGAGAGCAGTGGGACCTTCTGTGGTACAACAACTATTATGTGCTCATCAACCCACCTGCCATAATGACACGTGGCTTGTAACCGGTCGTTTATATGGGAACTACTAGTTCAGCAGTGGGCGTTCTTGGCTGAAATGATGATAATTTAATTTATTCGTTTCAGGGCACAATAACTTACTCCACATACACGCCAAAACCCGAAAACACTTTGTTGAATATCCAGGCTGCAATTATTGAGGAGATTCATCCTGAAAGGAGCAGCATCGAAGACTTGCAGGGCAATCTGCCGACTCTGATCATCAAGACATGTTTCAAGTAAGATAACATTTTCGTTAGGTATTAATTATGTTTGGGCTGCCGAGCGGCGGATCCTGGTCGATCGGATCGGGCAAGATCTCTCTCTACCAGCAGTAGTGTCGGCTATGTTGGCAGAGCAGAGAGAAAACTGGATTGCAGTGGTCTCCTTCTGTGAGAGCGTCATGCTCCAGAAGGAGACCGCAGAGCGGGATCGGGAAAGGGCCGATCCCGCTCGAAGAAGTAGGAGACGGTGCCGGGGTAACAACCACCCTGGCGCCTAATTCCCATACGCCTGAAACCCCCTGCCATAGCTACAAGGCGGGGGACCTCTGGGTTCGCGGGTGCGTAGTTTGGGGAATCTGCGTGCTCACACCAAGCGACCCTCGAGAAGACGGTAGCACGCATGTGGTCACGCGCCGCCGTGGGACGCTTTGGGGGATCCTTTACAATCCCCCCGGGGGGGTGACCGCTTTACAGTCACCCTCTCCGAGATGTGCCTATAGGCGTGGCACCAGTGGGTGGCTCTAGCGTGATCATACGAGGACCTGGAGCCTCCCTTAGGTGCCGAAGATGACCGCGAAAAAAGGTATTAATTTTGTTGTGTACATTTTAATTTATCGACAGCAATAGGAATATAATATATATATGGCCGATGCCAATACGCCGTGTGGTGCCATTCCAAGTCCAATCTTAGGGGAAGGCTTCTATCTAACAGTGGACGTTTTTTGGCTGAAATGATAGTGATGGTGATGAATAAGAATGTCTTGGTCAACTGTATCTAATTAAACTTCAAGTCTACCGACCCAATAGTTGGGTAAAGAACAGGCCAGTAACATAACTTTAAGTAACAGTTATTTTTTTAGAATTTGATTAATGGTCAAAGATAAAATCGTGAGGAAAACAGCATATAGGAGCAGGAAAAAAGTACTGAATGGTGTGTGTAGTCTGCCAACCCGCACTAAGTAAGCGTGGCGGACTAAACCCTAACCTTTCCCATCGTGAGAAAAGGGTCGTGCCAGGGGACAGTATTGGGCAGATTTTGTTTCATCATTTCGGCCGAATGAAGTCCTCTGCTGGACACAGGCCTCTCCCAAAGATCACCACAACGACCGATATGGGTGTGTTGTGTGCTCATTGGGGGATTTTGCTATAATCGCCATGATTTGAGGGTTGGCGATCGCAGTTGAGTTGTTAATGTACTCGAAGGACGCTGCTGCCCATCCTCCGGCTAATCCCTTAGTCAACTTTTACGATACCCAAGGGAGGAGATGAAATTAATTAAATAAAACTATTGTTGCTATACATTATTAATTAAAAAATAAATCGTATTTATATTTGTATCATCCTTAATACAGTTTATATACATAACTATCCCATGCACGAACACTTAGAACAGGACGGGGCCGTACAAATATATATTTTGAATTCAAATCGATTGAACCCGCGACTCGTAGCGTAGAAAACTTCACAAACTTGTGAAGATTATTAATTGCTCTCATCACAGGCTTCCGGTTAATTCCATAGTCTTCTTTTACGACCACGGGATGAGATGGGTTCCTGCTATTCGTAGCCGGCACCACACAGCCTTGATTATGTTTAAAACTGCTATATTATAGTTGAAGAACCAATTTATTTTATTATTCATATATAACAATAATGTTTTCCAGGTGGAAAGGCAAGGAGCGTTCGGGCATTCTGCGATTAGAATCGTCACTGTTCTCTGGCTATGAGCTGCATTCTGTCAACCCTGTTGTACTCGATGGCGCTACGTTTGCTGACTTACATTATGGATCAAGAGGAGAGTCTGTGTGGTTCGTGTTTGCGAATGTAAGTAACGTTTACCACGTTTTATGTTTTATTGATTACGAGTGTGCCCATCTCTTCCCGTGGGTGTCGTAAAAGGCGACTAAGGGATTAGCCGGAGGATGGGCAGCTGCGTCCTTCAAATACATTAACAACTCAACTGCGATCGCCAACTCGCCTGCCAAGCATAGTGATTATGGCAAAACCCCTCAATGAGCACACAACACACTAATATCGGTCGTTGTGGTGATCTTTGAGCGAGGCCTGTGTTCAGCAGTGGACTTCATTAGGCCGAAATGATGAGTGTAGTGGTAGCCTTGTGGTTGAACGCTTGCCTTCCGTACAGGAGGGTTTCATTCGATCCCGGCCCGCCCCTCTTACTTTTAGGATTCATGTCCGGATCAGAATTTGATTATCACTTGCGTTAACGGTGAAGGAAAATATCATGAGGATACCTGCACACTTGAGAAGGCTCTTAAGTGTTATTAAACGTGGTAGTCAACCCACACACTAAGACAGCGTGGCTGACTAAGGCCTAACCTTTCCCATCGTAAGAAAAGGCTCGTTTCCAGCAGTAGGATAGAAATGAACAGACTATAATAATGTATAAGTATATTATAATAATTACATTTTTATATACGTAGTAATTAATTCATATACATCAAAAATCGGCATCGTGTTCTAGGATTGACTAGTAGTAATACAATAATGAAACATTTTCCTTGTTAGACGGATATTTCTGAATACAACAAAATATAGCTGCACTAAAATAATAAATCAACGCCTTTAATATACTTTACAGATCAGCTCTACTTGCCCAGTCTGCGTGACCTACGAAGTGCGCTCCAAATTCGTTATCACTAGCCTACGACCAGCTTTTGCCAAGATCTATCCTTCAACACGGCCAGATCTAGCTGTCGAAACGTTCTTCCATGCGAGACCAGGAAGTCCACTCCTGCGCGGAATCACTGACGATGACTTTATTACATGGTTTGATAAAACTGAACTTGCTAGTCTCAAAACAAGTGCAAATATTGATAATATATGCGAATGTGGACGCATATGCAGTAGAGATTATGAATTTAGGAAGAATTATGACGATCATAGTATAAGTTCTACAGTTATTGTAGAAACTACTAATGTCATAGAAACGACTACACTAACATCAACAGAACCTTCGACAACTGAAGAGACGACGACTACAGGCTCTTCAACTAGCACAACCGAAATTGTTACAACAGATGAATCTAGTACAATAATAATCGAACGCAGTGACGACCCGATAATAATTCCAACTGTGACTTATAGTAAAAAAACAGACACTCCCGATGTTAATAATAATATAGGACCTTTACTGCCAAAGATAAATGGAGAACTAATCGTTCAAAAGTTGGCTTTGCCTAAGGTACCAAAAAAGGAAGAAATTAAAAAGAAACAGTTGCCGAGAAGGAAAGGGACTCTGAAAGCTACGTACGGAGACAAACATGAAAAGTTCTTTTTGAAATTAAAACAAATTGAAAGCACGGTTTCTACTACCACTGCTTATACTACAACTGAAGAAAATAAAGTCGTCTTTAGCAAGGGCAAAAATATTACTAGCGAAATACCAGCTCCTATATCCAAAAAAATTGAATATCCAATATACAAAGTCATTCTTGAGAAAACCGATGTTAAAAAATCTCTTCTTCCAGTAAATTTGGTAGTTAATGAAACGCATATTAAAAGTAAGATGACTAACAATAGTTTAGTTGCAAATAACATAAAAGGAAATGGTGATAATATAACAGAAACTAAAACAACAACTACCCAAATACCACACACTGACATTACAACTGTAAGCGCGATTGAATCAATACTGCCAATTACGTTCCTTCACTCAGATGCTTCTTTGCCGCACACAATCACAGCAATCACCAATAATAATATTCAATCAATTCACTACAGAACAAAGAAACCTAAAGCTATCACTCAAATAAAGAAACCATTAATTCACGCAGTTCATAATGCTACTAAATATAACAAAAGTGAACATATAGACTCTGATATAATAAATATGACGAAAAAGAAAACAATGATTCCCAATAAATATAATGCAAAAACATTGAAGTCAATAAACAAAGAAATACACAAAATACCACCAACACCAATGAGTGAAACATCAAAAACATTGTCAGAATCTCTTAAATACGATATTGCCCCAGAAAATAAGGGTGGCTTTGAAATATTAGACAAGAACAATCTATGGGAGCTACTCAAAGAAGGTTCTGATAACGATGCTTCTAAAACGGAAGAAAAGCTTCATATTCATAATAGACTTAATATGTTGGGACAAAACCTGTCTAACGTAGATGATAACCGATCATTATAAACTTTATTGTTATATAATGTATAAGATACAAAGACTTCAGTATAAATATTTTTATAACAGAGTATGCCACCTGTAATTAGTCTCAAAGATATGGTTGGCGGAAACGCATGGTTTGAAATAGAAATATTTTGTTTTAGGTTTAAATAAATGTGTTCTCATAAAAGACTACAATCACTTACTATTCTCATTTAAGTACCAAATTATAATTCCATTAAAGAGATTTCTTCTAACTCATTAAATTTAATATCTAAAATCCCAATATCTAAGTTCCCACATAACTCACGAAAATCGTTCTTAAGATTTTGTCAGTTAAAATCTTTTGATTTAATTAATTGCTCCTGGTCTCGAAACTTAGTGAAATCTAAAAATAAAAAAGTAGTAAATATTTGCTATCAGCAAAATCTTATATAAATTTGAAATAAGTGTCTTGTTTTCTATTATATTTTCTATTTCAAAATTATGCACCGTCCGAATTATCTATCTTTGTCTGCAATCAAATTGTTGATAATCACGAACATAATTCCTAAAGCACATTTTATTGTTGATTGTTAGAATGTATTGCACTCATCTGAATGGTTTGTGTGAAAGATTGTGTGAGATGTATATATTATGTGTAAGCTAAAATTATTGACTAAGTAAAGCGCTGTGACCTATGACTCCTAATATATGTGTGTCGTCTTTGCTCAAAAGCAAAGATTGTGTTTCCGACTTAGATATTGCGCCGATGTACTATTCGGCTTTGTAGTCTCGAAAGAAAAGTAAACAGTAGTTTAGAGTAAATTCTACTGAAGCTATCTTTATAAGTTGGATTTCTGCTTCAACTTAGATGCTACTTTAACTTTAGGAGAGCTAGATATGCTGTGCTTAGTATACCCTTGGGCTACCTGTCTAAATATTAACAGGTTAATGTTTATTTATTTATTTAACTAACCTGATTATTTCTGTTTTAGTAGGTAGGTCGGCTATAAGAAATCTATAAAAAATTACGGTGTCACAATATTTTCATATAGAACCCAATTATCACAAATCACTTACTAAAACTAACACTAAAATAATGCTACATGAGTGTTGGATCTGTTTTTTTAAGGATACATTTCCTAGTAATATCTGAAATAATGCTATACCGAGATGGAGAGTCTTTATCCGAACTCCTTATTCCTAGTTGTAGAGGTAGCCCTAATATTGTTAGAATAGTGGCTCCTTATTTCTCTAATGTAAATAGCATCTCTAATTGCCAAAGTAATTGTTTACCCCTTAATATAAATAGTGGTACTAGTCTTTTAGATATGTAATTGTAATGCTAATGCCCCAGAATTTCCATCCGTCTATCGTCTTCTGTATCTATTGTATGTAAAATGTAGTTCTCGTAGCTGTCTAGTTGTTTTATGTTGTGTTTAGGGGCTGTGAATCAATATCTTGCAGGTATTAAATAGTTTTTTAAATTGGTATTTTCGATAGTGGCAGTTTCTTTTTATAGTGACATCTCTCGGTAATTATTGATACTCGGTGATTTCAAGAGTATAGAGGTTTTCTATAACAATTTGTAGATGACGCTTTTTTAAATAATGTTGCAAAACAGAACTATTCGTCTGAAAGCGTCATCTAACTAAATTTGAACTTTCTCATTATCGCTTTTTTAGTCGAACAAGTTATGGATTCACAATCCAATATTTCTGTAGTACTTTAGATCTCAATTATGTATGATTGTATGCATGAACTGATCTTACCTGATAATTTTTCTAGAACTTACCTCTTAATCTTAAACTATATGTTCAATATTGAGGCTATTCAACTGAATAGCTTTAGATAGGGCTAATATAGTATTATAGTACTTACCTACTACTTATCTTAGAATCTAAATTCGCCGGTGGGGAGATACAATAGATGTTTAATTGTGTCTGGAATTGAGCCCGTTAATGAGATACTTACAGCCGGTTTTTGAAACAAAATTATCGCAAAAATTACGTGACAAGCTGTTAATCTCGAATTAAAAGTGTTTTGGGTTTCTCAAACACAAATGTTAACAATGTGTCAAATCTCCAATTAACAGCTTGTCAGAGCAGTTTTGGGTTTCTAGAAAGATTTTTCGCTTTTCAACAAATTGAGCTGAGCTATTTTATAATTGGTGAATATTGACCGATTAATCGCGTGTTAAAGTAAATATTACTCATTTTAAGGCTATTTACATGAAAAAGGTTAATTATAAAGTACGTTAGTAAAATACCAGCATGAATGTTTAAATAGTAACAACGTTTAAAAATGAACTGAATTAATTGGTATGTAATAGCAAATATATTAATTGAATTTGAACACATTATCTACTCACTATTGTCAGAAACTGCCTTTTTCTGTAAGTATAATTTTTTCGAGACATCAGCTTCGAATCTCAAATTCAACTCTTGATTAGTGGCTTTAGTCACCACAAATTTGCCATACAAAATCATCATCATTTCAGCCGAGAAACGTCCACTGCTGGATAGAATCCCACAAAGATTGCCAAAACGACCGGTATGGTTTTGTGTTGTGAGCCCATTCCGGGATTTTACCATGATCGCCACGCTTGGCAGACGGGTTAGTGGTCGCAGTTTAATTATATAAATGTACTCGAAGGACGCTGCTGTTCATCCTCCGGCTATTCCCATAGTTACCTACTTTTACGACACCTACGGGATGAGATAGGGTGGTGGTATTCTTAGCCGGCACCACAAGTACTAGTATAAGCTGGTCTCGCTTTGTGTAGAACGCTTGTCATCGAAAGGTACAGTGAGAGATCAGCTTATAATGGTTACTATAGCTTATATGTAGCCGTGTGTACTATAATAGATAAAAAATAAATTTGGACGGCGAAGAAAAACAGAAACAATAATCTGTTATTGATTGATACTGTTTTCGTATTTCTACGCAGAAGTATTCCCATTTGAAACAACAATAACCTAACTTGCCAAATTTGAGTATCTATTAAACAAAAGAGACAACGATATGCGCTAGACAAAAACAAAGAACACTTTCCCGGACGTTCCCGAACAACACGCGTCAACAGTCAATTATAAATTTTTCAATAATTTGCGTAACAGAAACCCGTAGAGTAGATGACGTACTGTTAACGGACCGGTAGTTTTGACAGTTTGTTAGCTAGTTCGGCATTTGACACGCCTTTCAGAAACCGGCTGTAATTCTCTGCAAACCGGTTTCTTTATTTTTTATTATTTTCTGTAATCACAATACTGTAACTAACGCGACAACTAAAAACAAACTTTAATGTAACGTCTTTCGTATCTTTCTACAAAATTACCTTATTATTGTAAATACATATATAATACGATAACGATACGTAGCCGTGACACTCATGACAACTAACAACACGCTGCTGCAGCAAGTCTCACTATATTTGCTATATTTTTATCGTTTAGCTATATAGAGTTATCTCTCTCCCTCTCTCTGTCTGTCAACAAGAACACAAGAGAGTCCTTGCCAAATAATGGGGACTTTTTATAAGCTATAAATGCCCTTCAGTTGACAGTTTGCTCATAGTTATTGAAAGTATGCGACTGCCAAGTTGAACTGCAATTAGAGCTTATAGCCTTCAAAGCTTGTTTTATTGTAATTTTTAAGAAAAATGTGCATGAAGTTGAACTGAAGCGTCCCTGAAAGCGATCCTAGTGTATCTTATTATAACTATTATCAAATGTATAGATGTTCCCCCTTATTCACAAATTTTCTATTACGTAAATCTTAAGCACCCTTTAGTGCTCATAGCTTTTTATAAACTAAGTATTCAGTTGTTCCTAACATCCAAAAGCCCCGATTTCATCACGCATATTTTTGAGTTGAGTACGTTTGTTTTTCAATGTATATCATATTGACTTACAGGCAATTAACTTTTATGACATTCAAACTTTGATCTGAATTAAATGAATAAGGGGGCTTAATAAAATAGTTAATTAAGCACGATTTAAATCTGTAAATGTAAGGTTGTATGATAAATAGGTGCTTGCGCGGTGGACAAACGTCAATTTTTCGATATTATGTATAAAAAGATCTCATTTCGATTGTATAAGGTTTATAGTTTAAATGTTTGTGCTTAAAGAGTAAGCTAGTCATTCATTAAGTAACCTCGATGTACTGAAACGGATTAGTTAATAGGAACGATTAAATAATAATACTTTAAACTGTGTTTTTTTATCACATTTAAAGGGCCAAAATAGCGAAAATTAAGTCCGTAGAAACCTGAAAATGCTGTACAAGATATACACTAGGCCCTATTCAGAGTTAGCCCTTCCCCAGGGCGAAGGGATTTCCATGTAGAATTTCCACTGGACACCAAGAAAATAAAAAAGGACACTGTCCTGTATCCTGAGCGATCCGTATAGCCACTCTGCGCTGCAGATCGTGAAGTTCAATTCAATCAATGGACGCCTGACAGCTGGGACGACCATACAGGTGCCTCGTAGAGGGCCACAGACCGCATGAACAGGGGGCTGTAGAGATGGCGAACTTCCTCGCTCGGTTCCCCGAGATTGGCCAGCATCCGGTGTAATGCACCAACCACCTTCTCGAATAGGGGGACGAGACGCGCGAAGTGCTCTTCGAAGCCCCAAAGACTGTCCAGGGTGAGCACCAGTGACTTCATGTACTGGCCCACCGCACCATATGTATATAGATCTAGATAGATATATATGTACATAGATATATATCTATATACATATACTAGGCTATACCCACCTGTTGTCTGGCAGTATGCGTCTGTCATTCTCACTAAAATGTATCATTAATGGAGGCATAGTATATCGGGTTTTAAGTTCCCGGAAATAGAGTTTTAATCGTTTTTTTTTGTGTACAACTGCAGAGATTGCCCGAGGTAAATGAAGGAATACTTTGACGCCTGAACGACACCTCTTTACAGTTTTATATTTATTTATTGTTAGCTATTGAAGGCATAATATTGTGTATATTATTAGTTATATATATGTTATTAATATACGGTTACGTACAAAGATATTGGAAGAAAGTAGATATGTCATGTAGTTCAAAACGTACGAAGCCTGCCTAGACATCGCTGGGGGACCTCTTAAGGCGGCTGTTCACCAGCTGCTTCCGTCACAGCGTGTAACCGTCCAGCTGGAAGGAAGCCGGATTAGTTCTCAGAAGAAAGAAAGGTAGGGCCGCTGAATCTCCTGCGTACCATCCCATTTGCCTGCTCGACGAGGTTTCGAAGCTATTTGTAAGAAGACGTACGAAGAAGTACGAAGACTCGTTGAGCACCTCATGCGAATTGGTCCCGATCCAGCCGACTACTACTTCTACTGCATACTGGCTGTATGGCTTCCGGCAGCGGCGTTTTACTATCGACGTGATTCTTTGCGTCCGCTCGCTGTCAGAGCAGGCAGTGTCCCGACGAGGCGGTGTGGGGTTGGCCGTCAGTTTAAGTTCCCGTGGGGCGTCGTTAGAGGGATACTTGTCACCATCGGTGCCCCCACCGACAGGGCATCATTGGGACCTATCAACACGATTGACACATTCCCTACAACAGCCCTGGCGCCCAGGTCCAACACGCCTAAGCGGTGCCATCGCTCTATGGTGGGGGCTTGGAAGTTGTGGGCGCACAGATTGCGGAGTCTACGTGCTCATACCGAGTGACCCGATGGCATATTGACAACGAGTTGAGATGGGGGTAGGTACTTCTATTCTCTAAGTTGTCTGAAACTGGCGTTAAAGCCTGTGATGAGAACAATCGATTTGAATTCAAAATATATATTTGTACGGCCCCGTCCTGTTCCAAGTGTTTGTGCATGGGATAGTTATGTATATAAACTGTATTAAGGATACAGGATACAAATATAAAGACGATTTTTTTTAAATTAATAATGTATAGCAACAATAGTTTTATTTAATTAATTTCATCTCCTCCCTTGGGTATCGTAAAAGTCGACTAAGGGATTAGCTGGAGGATGGGCAGCAGCGTCCTCTGAGTACATTAACAACTCAACTGCGATCGCCAACCCGTCTGCCAAGCGTGGCGATTATGGCAAAACCCCCCCAATGAGCCCACAATACATCCATATCGGTGGTTGTGGTGAGCTTCGGGGGAGGCCTTTGTCCAGCAGTGGACTTCATTCGGCCGAAATGATTATGAAGGATACAGGAGAAATAAAACTAGTCTGGCCCTACATCAGAAATAATCTTGTACATGTAAAGATCCATACGATCATTCTAGACTAAATACTTACTCATTTTAAAATATCATAATGTACCGCATGCCAAACATACATACATAATCAGCCCATTAGCTACGATGAAAAAAGCGAGGCCTGAAGGGGCCTACTCTGCAGGGCCCTACATGCAGTATCTCTGCCGGATTGTATAGTATTAATGTTTCATCATATCATATCGGCCACACACAGAAGGGACGCTGCTGCCCATCCCTCTGGTTTAGATTCCCTTAGTCGCCTTTTACGATATCCACGGGAGGAGATGGAGTGGTGCTATATTCTTAATCCGGACACCAGATGGAATGTTAATATTTGCAGTGACAGAAACAGTGCTTTGAGTAGGCCGTTTTAGTCCGCCACGCTGGTATAGTGCGAGTTCGCGGACTACACATTTTGGAGTAAAAAGTTGTCAACTTTGTCAAGTGCGCAGTTTTCCTCACGATGTTTTCCTTCACCGTTAATGCAAGTTATAATTCTTATCCGCACATAAATCCGAAAATGCAGAGGTGCGGGCCTAAATGGAACTTAGTCCTGAACGGAAGGCAAGCGTTCTACCACTAAAAACTGGTATACTAACACTCGCATTTCGACAATGACAATATAGGGGTATAGGTCGGGTACAGCATTTCGATATTCACTGGGCGTTAACTCCCAACTCCATGCTTACTAGGTACAGAGAATTTCTTAATAGAAAATATGACTTAATTTAACCTTTTAACACAGTTTAAATTTGCATGCCTTGTTCAACCCCCCTGGGGAGACAGGCAAATATTGTTTTACTAGCTAAAACCACTTCATCTTTTGCACAGAAACGGGGCTCCGGATCTCGAGAACAAAATTCGCCCTTTACTATACCCGCTAGAAAAGCGGGTCCTGTTTTCGTCAAAAAACATAATCCAACCCAAATAATATCACTGAGAATTCAGCCCACACTTTCAAAGAAAACACCTTCCTTAATGTACATACGCCATGACATACCACTGTCGTGTATACAATCAAATTACTGTTTTCTCGCAGTCGAACAAAATCTTATTTGTTCTGTACAAATATTTCAAATTACATAAACGATTATTCGATTCGTCGAGCGTGTTATCGTTGTTTGGACTTGAATCTTTGTATTTTACATTTAAAACTACTGAATCGGAAAATAGGAATTGTTAGTACTGTCAAATCACTTTTGGTGACCTAATTACGAGCCAGTGACGAGTCCATCTGTTATGGTTGTAAGTGGCCGCAACAAGCGATGGCCCTCACATTGATAAGGGAGTACGGTACCTCCCTTCAAGTTGGCGAGCCTCTTTACTCGTAGTCTGCGCCCTAGCATATGAAGCAAGAGCACTCGCGTCGGTATATCGGAGCGACTTGTGTATCTTAGGGCAAGGCAAGCAACGATTACAGCGGTAAGACTCATCACAGAGGAGTGGCTGGAAAGGTGGCATGGTGCACTCGACTTCAGTCTGATATTGCTGCTCCTGTACACGAGTGTTTTAGAAACTATCAGTACAAAGTAGGCCAAGAGCAGGCGCCTGGTTGTCACAACTGCGGAGACTGAACGAAAAACACGATGGAAAATACGCTGTAGGATTGCACAGTTTGGGCAACGCAGTGCCATAACCTCGTCGCGGTGGTTGAAATCGGTGTCCTCTCGCTTCCGCTGGTAGTTCTGTCTATGCTCCACTTCCACAGCTGACGCATCGGCGCCGAAGTTCGCTTACCGAATTCCGGTCTCCTTGAGTTGCTTTATTTGGGCGGCGGACTTGAGGCAGTCCATCGCCAGATCAAAGATAGGCCTGATAAGCTGGTTCATTGTCTTCTGGGTCTCTAGAGAACTGTGTCGTAATTTGGGGTAGTGTTTACCAGTACTCACCACGCACTACGACTACTGTACCACAAAAGGTGCGTTACCGTCCATCCCTCAAGTTTAGAGTCCCGTACTCACCTTTTACGGCATCATCGGGCAGATATTCTTACATCCGGACAGCACACGAAAGACCCCATCAGGGTACAAAGAACGATGTTGAGATGACATGTTAGATCACCACACTTTATCGCACCGCAAAATGATACGATTATCACCTATAAAACACTTACAGGAAATCATAGAAACCAACAACCTGATTTCGTGATAACCAATTCATGTCTTTGAATATTTTAATGTCATCTTAACGTTAATATTCTTCCATTATTTCCATTAACATTTAATTGTTCAAAGCAATCGTACAATTTAATTAAAACAGCGTAGGCCGGTTACTGATTTCTTGCGGAAATTGAAAACAATCAAACAAACAATTAAATATTACGTTTTATCAATTGCTTTTATTCATAACATTACAATTATATTTGATCCGTTAAGGTACATTGTTATTTCGAATTTCTATGATATAATGCCTCTTAAGTTACATAAATTGAGTGTATACTGGAAAATATTTAAACATCTCAAAAGAATATGACAAATACTATCAAAACATATTTAATTGAACTTCATATTATAGCGTTACAAAACCAAATAAATACATATGTCAAAATAACATTCTTCAAACAATCAACCTAGAAATAAACAATTCAATAAAATAAATAAACGTATAAATAAAATAAAAATCAGTCAAACCGCAAACTAGTGAGTCCTCTATGTTAATTATGGGATAAAGTACACGTTGAATTATAAGTTTTATTTTGAATGTGGTACATAAACGTTTTAAACTGTAACAGCAATCACGAACATTGATTTAAATGACTTGGTTATTAATATGGATCCCGAAATTGTCGCGCACCTCATCTCCTCCGGGCGTATGATAGCCAGGCAGGTAGGTCCGGCTTCTGAAAAACAAAATAATGTCAATTTATTAAACTTATTTTTTCTTAGTATTTTGATCTATTCGAGGGCACGGTTGGCGCAGTGGCTAAGCGATTGGCTTACTGCGCTACGTGTCGCGGGTTCGATCACCGCACGGAATAAATATATCTACAGATAGTTGATTAGGGTTTGGATATTTGTACATATGAGATTTACGTCTGTAATCTGTACCCACGACACAGGAGAAACCCAAGTGAGGGAGGGACAAGGTTAAAAAAATACAATAAATATTCAAATAAAGATATGATCAAGACAAAAATATTTTTAATTCATATAAAACCATTTACAGGCACTTATGACCATTCAGTCATAGTCAGACTTTAGCTGCCGTTTAGTTTGCTAATTCAGTATGGCAGAATACCAAATCTACAAAATATAGACTTTAATAAAAAAACCGGACAAGTGCGAGTTGAACTCGTGAGGAGAGGGTTCTGAAATTGCGGAATATATTGTCTATTGTTGAATATTGTCTTGTACAATAGCTTATGCGAAGAACAAACTTAACATCGTAGTTGAAAAACATGTTTTCCCGTACATTCTCCTTTTATCTATAAATAAAGAGCACACAATCTATATGTTTTCTATTTTTTGGCTCAGTGGTTTCGGAGATAACGGTGCGAATGGTAAATTTTCGTCTATTTTCTTAAATAAATTTAAAACTTATTTTAATTTTATATTTATTTCCGATGTGTCCTAATATTGGGGGGATTTTGCCAGAACTCACCAGGCTTGGCAGGCGGGTTGGTGAGCGCAGAATGGCTACTGTTCCACAGAAGGGACGCTGCTGCCCATCCCTCTGGTTTAGATTCCCTCAGTCGCATTTTACGACATCCACGGGAGGAGGTGGAATGGTGCTACATTCTCAATCCGGACACCACACGCATGGTTTGATTTCTCATTTCCACGGCTGATTTCATTTCATTCATTAGTTATAATGGTTTATATTATAAAGATTTCGGCTAAATAAACGCAATGATGATCATCGATACGCAATCATTAAACTGTGATAATATCAGCGTAAAGCAATTTAGATTTAACGACCAATACTGCAAAGCTTTATTGAAATTCAATAAATGCAAACACCTACAGGAACAGTTTCTCTACCACTGTTTTTAATACTCGTTAGTAAACTTGAAGCCGGGCATGAGCTTATGATCCCTCCATTTTAATCATCATATCGGCCATTTATACGTCCACTGCTGAACGAAGGCCTCCCCCATTGATTTTCACAACTGTATCATCATTTTGGAGGGTATTTGCCAATACTCACCACGCGTGGCAGGCGGGTTGGTGAGCGCAGTATGGCTACCATTGATGCCGGAGATGGAGTGGTGCCACACCACACGGAATATTGTTTTATTTATTAGGTATAAAAGTGTCTGTTAGTACCTAATTACTGAATTGAATTGAAAAAGCTATTGTAGCGATTCAGAATCAGGCAAACTGTATGAAAAGTGGCTGCTTGAGATTAAGCTACGCTCGGTGCGGTCAGTCTGTGGATGGGCGATGGTATATGAACCAAGCTTCTCCGTGATTTGGAGGCCTGCCACGCATGGTGAGTATTGGCAAATACCCTCCAAACTGATGATACAGTTGTGAAAATCAATGGGGGAGGCCTTCGTTCAGCAGTGGACGTATAAATAAAACACGCTAGTAATCAAAAATGGCGTTGCCATCACCATCAAATTCAGTCTCCAATCTAAATCTCATGGTAAGGTCTCCAATAATAGAATATAACGATGTAGATAAACCCGGTGATATACAAGCTACATTGAGATGCAATATTGATCATTATTCTTCATATTTATTATACCTAGGAGAACCACATAAATCCTGCATCAAACGCTGGAACAGTAAAAGGACTCAATAGGAATTTGAAATATGAGATACGTATTGAAAAGCTCTTTTATATCCATTTAGTAGAAATCTTTGTAAACTTATATACTTGGCTTTTTTGAGCCTAAAGGTATCGTGGTATTGTGACGAATAGACATAACAAGAAACAATTTTGATTTAAAAACTTTTTTTTTCTTCCTACGTATGCCACGCCGTGTCCTCCGGACAGTCTCTGTAATGATGACAACCGGACGGCTCTTATTGGCGTATTTGACACAAGTGCTTCCCGAAACACTCATGGTTCAAAAGTTCTTTCCTTTACACCATCAGGATCCGCCAAAGCTCGAACCGTCGTGCTTCGATCTTACGAGATACTGGCCGTTCACCTCGACTCAGTGCCTCCCCGCGCCACTGATATAATGACGCTACAGTGCTCGCTTCCAGATCCTAGGGTGGTGATCAGACTAGCAGGCTCCCCACCTCATAGAAGACCATGCAGTGCACCCTTATCACCATGAGAGCCATCGCTCGCTGCTGTTTTCGCAATACAGCGATGCTGAGAGTCCTCAGGGAGTTCACCCACACTGGTGCCACCTAAAGGGCCATGAACCGAACTACCCCCACGTAGAGCCTCCGTCAGGAGGCATTGCCCTACAACGCACAGTTTTTATCGGTGCTTTGCGTTTAGGTATTTAAATTTAGAATTAAAACCATTTTCGGCTAGTGCAATGCTACCTAAATTCAGTTATGAAGTCCCTACGTAATATTAGGTCTTTGCCAATGAAATTGCCGTTTTGTACGAAATAAAAAATAGTATTTTTTTTCTATCTTATTTACCTATTTTAATTAAACTAGTCACCCATGCAATCGCTGCGCATTGGCAACGCAGTGGCAGTTCCGAGTAAAGTACTATTTATTATATATTTTTGATTTATTTCTATTATTTATTTCTATTATTATATTATATTTATTATATATTATTTATTCTTTACTCATATATTTTATGAGTAAAGAACTATTTATTTATTTATGTTTCAAAGAAATGCACGCACATGACTAGACAAACTCGACGCGTTCAATAAGGAATTACGACAGATGGTCATCAGTAGAAAAATACATGAAGAGGCCTATCCTGCCACCCTAATGCCACCTAACCCGATATATATATTTTTTTGTTTTTATTATAAATTTATTTTTTATTTCCCGTTATGAAATCGTCATCACATAAACTGGTAGACTACTAATATTTGATAGTTACCGAACGTATAGGCCGTGTCATACAAGCGCTGCACTGTCTCGATTTCACTGCGTCTCGTACGATCGCTAATAGAACCGATATATAATTATCGAAGGCAGCCGCTGCGAACGCGATATCGCCACTATGATAACGTAACAAACCGCCTTCATCACACTACTGTCGAACATAGTAATGAGGTTGCATTTCCACGATATTATCACAAGGACAGAGTCTTATCGATGTCGCTCGAATGCCCCTTCCATTAGAAATGACTTATTCGAGTGAGCCGCATTGAATGTGCACGTTGTGGAAAGGCCATGGAGGGATGGCTGGTGGTAACATAACTAAATTATCGCATCATATGAGTTTTGCCAAATGACTATCTTCACGTAGATGACAAACTCGATAAAAAATTAAAATAGTTCTCTTAGCTTCCTTACCTCACTCAAATTTCTTCTGAGACTTCTCCATTTTAAATGGCTCAATGAATTTCCATTGCCGTTCACACAAATAAAGTTTCTATATTAACATCGTTACAATAAGCAAACAGTTATTATAAAAATCTTTATTTTCCGCTATTTTTTACTTATAGAACTAAATGTAACGATGAAACACATAAATATTTACATAATATAATCTTTACACGGCAAACAGAATTGTTTATTCAGGCCTCCTTATTAATTTAAGAAAGCAACACCAAAGGTAAAAGATCAAAGGCAACCAAAGGACATTTAACTACTAGGGCTTAATTAATAAATTATGTTTGGCAATAAACAAACGTTTTAATTTAATTTCTAAGGGTTCTGTTGTAGGGTCTTAAGTAGGGAATATAGTCGCGTATTTAGGCTGGGTACAAATTTCTGATTTGGTAGTGTTAACCGACAATCTAAAGGTGTCAGACAGCGTCCCAGTTACTTCGTGCGATTTCCGTTTGTGCGACTCGCAGCAACTTGTTCCAACTTGTTAGTTTACAAGATTCGATGTGACGTAAGGACTGGCGACCAACCAGGTTGCTGGTTCTATTCATTTGCGTACAGTAAGTAGTGACACTGATAGTGTACAAAATTGAATTGTTGGTCGTTGCAATAATCGCTGGGTTACTCAAAGGCTGCACTGTTTCGTCATTTAAAATCGCTGCGAGTCGCACCAGCCGCAATCGAGCGACATCGTCGGCACGATGTGCGATTCCTAAGGCCCGAAATTAATAATCAATCCAATCCAATAACTTTAGTTTTACGATTTTGAACTTCATCCGTTTTTGTGTCAGGATCACATTTAACACAAAAAACAGACCAATTCTCAATCGAAAATCCAAAGATATTCATCATCATCATCATTTCAGCCAAATGATGCCTCCCCAAAGATCACCACAACGACCGATATGGGTGTGATGTGGGCTCAATGGGGGGTTTTGCCATAATCGCCACGCTTGGCAAACGGGTTGGCGATCGCAGTTGAGTTGTTAATGTACCTGAAGGACGCTGCTGCCCATCCTCCGGCTAATCCCTTAGTCGACTTGTACGACACCCACGGGAGGAGATAGGGTGGTGGTATTCTGAGCCAACAAATCCAAAGAAAAAAAGAAAAAAATCCAAACATTATTAATTTTGCCCGTAAGTCATCGGATCGGACGTCGTCATTGGATCGCACGTCGTCAACGCATATCGTAAGTATACCATAGTTTTCTGATCCGACAATTAGATTAGCAAATTAGTAAATTTGTTTCAGGCCTTATACATTATAAAGCTAATTTTAATTTTATCATTCTAATGACTGACGCTTGAAAACATAATTTATTCAATTTATATGCTGTGTTTGTGTCAAGTTGTATTTGCTGAATACTTAATTACTAACAATATGTACAGTAGTTCTGAGAATGTGTACCCTTTAACGCTTTTTAATACTAATCCAATATCCTGTTCTACGAACAGTTCCAAAATATCACGTAGAGATTAGGACAGGATATCTGGTAAAATTACTTTTGAGAGGCGGTCTTTATCAAGATGAGTGTGCTCCAATGATTGAACTTGGTAAAAGGATAAATTGGGTTACACAGCCAACAAACTGTTGGGAATTCACTTGACATTGGCATGGATTTTTTGTTGAAGTGAGAGATTAAATGAGTAAAAGTTAGTCAAAATATACCTTCATTTGGTAATTCCCCTAAAGACGTGATGACTTCAATATTTTCTATAAAAACGATTATATTTATGGCTTTTCATCATCATTTCGGCCAAATAAAGTCCACCGCTGGATACAGGCCTCCCTCAAAGATCACCACAACGACCGACATCGGTTTATTGTGTGCTCATTGGGGGGTTTTGCCATAATCGCATAACTTGGCGATCGCAATTGAGTTGTTAATGTATTCGAAGGACGCTGCTGCCCATCCTCCAGCTTATCCCTTAGTCGCCTTTTACGAAACCACGGTATGAGATGGGTTAGTGCTATTCGTAGCTGGCACCATACAACAACACATCCATATCGGTCGTTGTGGACATCATTGGGGGAGGCCTGTGTCCAGCAGTGGACTTCATTCGGCCGAAATTATGATTATACCTACTGCATCCGCGTTAACAATTCATAAAATTTTAAATAATAGTGTAATAGTGAGTCTGTCATGCTCACTAAAATGTCTTGTTGAGGGTAGCGTTGTGTGTTAGGGAGTTAAGTTCCCTGCATTGGTTGAGCTCAGCTATGTTAATGTATGCGTTATGCCCGTGAACGGGTGCCCTCTGCCGGGACTAGTCAGTTTTTAACTGCTATAGAAATCTTATTGTATGGCAATTAATTATCACTGTACATAAATATGTGGTATTTATCCCACAAATTGGCTTGCGTTATCCTCACATACCTTTTTTACGATTATACTGTAGAAAGTAATAAGCCTGTAATACTTTCATATATTTCAAAAGAGAATATCCAGAGTTTCTTGCGTATTCTCCTTCATAGGACCTACGACTTGGAACCGTGTAACTATTTAAATTCTGACTATTCGTAACTGCCAGCAAATGGTTTATATGAATTGAGGCGCTCATAGTCAGTTGCACTCAGTGATCGGTAAACGATCGGCGAGGTTAAGCAGCGCTTGGCATGGTCAGTCTCTGGGTGGGTGTCCGCATAGTGGTATTTCAACTGAGCGTCTCTGGGCTTAGGAGGGCACGTTTTTTTGTTCCTTTTTTTTAACGTTGCCCCACACTATTATTGCTCCTGTGTCGTGGGTGCGTTTACAGACATGAATTCCACATACAATACACCCAGACCTGGAACAACTACCTGCAGATCATACAAATATTTGTTCCGTGGGAATTGAACCCACGACCAGGAGCGCAGCAGCCGACTGTATCAGCCACTGCACCAACCGTGCCGTCAATTTTTTTTATTTTATTCGTCACGTTAAATCGTTGGTCCCGGTTGTTGTCATTTGACAGCAGTCATTAAGCCAAGTCGCAGGCCTGTGGGCGGCTTGAACACCTCTGACGCAGCAAAGGTGGACACTAACCATTCGAAATATATATATATGAATTTAAAAAACTACTGTACATTAATGTTGCCCCACACTAGGATTTCTCCTGTGTCGTGGGTGCGTTTACAAACACAATTTCCACACACAATACACCCAGACCCGAAACAACTACCTGCAGATCATACAAATATTTGTTACGTGCAGGAATCGAACCCGCGACTCGTTGCGCAGCAGGCGACTGTATCAGCCACTGCATCAACCGTGCCGTCATTTGGAGGCCATTATTCAGCAGTGGCCGTATTTCGGCTGATGATTAGTATTTTATACGTAGGGGCTGCCAGCCGAGCTCCACTACCCATTTACTGAGGGATGCCGATATCCTAAGGTTAGACCGATGATCAGGCTACCGGGCTTCCGACTGCTTCTGACGGTAATTACTGCCATAGATTTCCATATGGCAAACGGGGACGAAATGCAAAGAATTGACACCTATACAAAATATGATCACGGTACGGTAGCTTAGCCTCGCAAACCAGTCAATATTAAGCTTCAGCTTTACGTCACGTTACCTTTAGTTTAGAACTAGAAAACTTATTATAACTGTGTCAAAATAATATCTGCCTGTGACCACTAGAGGGCGAACACCCCGTCTCATAAATAGAAGGCCATTGATGACCACGCTTGGTCCAGGGACCATGCTTTAGACCCAACTTTCCTCACGATGTTTTTCTTCACCGTGAAAGTCAGCGGTGTCTTAGATTAATGAAAGTACATAATATAACATTTAAAACATCATATTGGTACATGCAAGACTTTAAACCCGCTATACAGTGCTTAAGAAGCGCATCCATAACTCTGCAGGCCTCCACAATACTTTCATCAAAATAAAATCGATTCTCATCTATCTTCTAATACAAAGTTAATCCTTCAGAATTAGTATGCTAGCCTCCCTTGCAAATTGATTAACGATTATTTGAATAAAACCATTAAAATTTATTTTCCGATTCAAAGGAAAACATTTGTTACGTAAATCATTTTGTTTAACGAATTTCAATCCAAGTACAGTCTTTAATATAATATAAATTTTGTTAATAAGTATTTGATAAATTGTAATTAAACTTATAGTGTTCCGTTGATTAGTAATTTTGCTTTAGATGTTATGAATGTAATTAAAGCAGATGGGAATAACAGAAATACAGACTAAAAAGTATAAAATAATGGCTAGCCGCTAAAGATTGAAAAGAAAAAACATGAGGTACATGGAATAAATAATAACAGTATGGATTGTAGGAAGTAGCTGTCAGCAGTTGTCGTTGATTAAACTCACACAACAGTTCAAGTCATTTGCAATGCAATAAAATTGTTAGTAACTTAGGTGAACTATGGGTATGGTGCCGGCTCAGAATGCCACCACCCCATTTCATCCCGTGGGTGTCGTAAAAGTCGACTAAGGGATTAACCGGAGGAGGGAAAAAAGTTCAGAGCTATGCTGAAAGTCACTGACTCAGCAAAAAAAAACTGAACAGACAACACAGCAAGACAGACAAGGGAGTGAGATAATAAAAACGTGGCCAAAAGAAATAAAATGGCGGCAAACTCGTGATTCTTTGTGGAGTTCTGTGAGTGAAGACTCAAAGTGGGTTTCCTTGTTATTACGCCGTTAGTCACTTCCACCTTTAAGCATATACTGCTGATGACAGGTCAGATGGGCTGACAGCCCAACTAATACGAGCCAAAGTTGGGAGTCCTGCGGGCACTCACGAGGTTCTACTCCAGCCACCCAGTAAAAACAAGCTGGAGACGAGGCCATGACCGACTCTCTGGGGCATTCGAGTAGGCAGTGTCGCCACTCACATAAAGTCTGCTACAAGTTGCCCTGTTATAAGACCGGTCTGTAAGCTTCTTAATTAGATAATTTTTTGTATCAAATTATTGAGGATCTGGATTAATCTAAAGGATTACGTTTCTCCCATGCTGGGATATCGTTTGCGTGTCTAGTTTTTCATATTATTTGTAATATATCTTAATAAAACATATAAAAAATCTAAACGACTTGAAATAAAAGTCAACGTTGAAAATTCTTAATGGATCTAAAACTAATTCTTGTTGGAAGACTAGACTTTTATTAAACGTTCACAAATCAGGTTTGGTTAGTGAAAGCACGGAGACAAATGAAGTTCTTTGTGTAAAAATTGAATTAATGTAAAGCTTATTTTGTGAATCACTTTATATCTTATAACAATCTGTCGTGGCTTTGTTTCCGTACCTCTACTAACATTAACTCCTATAGTTGATGAATATTTGTATTTATTTGTGTTCGTAATGTCATGTACAATATCAACCTCGAGAATCTCAGTAGTTATTAGGCGCGATTATAAAGCGTTTATATTACCTACATACCTATACATAACGACTTCCGGAGTGTTGGGCTGGTACAGAGTACCTGGTGTAAAGATACTGGCAACATGCTTCCTTCCTTCCTAACCTTCTCTATTAATGATCTTCAAAGTAAATCTTGTTACGTCGCTGTTTTTAAACATTAACCTTAGGCTAATACCGTTTATTAATTAATAGACACGTCATTTATTATTTCCTTTTAATAATTAGACAGATAAATTACCTTGAAACAAAATTTATTATTGCTTGTTAAGGACTTTTTGGAAAAATTTAATTGGTAAACTTGATTGGTGTAATTAACTTTTTATAAACGTGCTCTCAAACTTCTAATCAGGGTAATGAACGAAAACATGAAAAGATACCTAGAGTATTCTTAATGTTTCATATAATATCTTAAGCCAGCCGACAAACACGTATCTGATTTTTGTATTTAGTATTGAATATATGTAATATTTATTTTATTCTTGTACAGTATATTATAACCTATTCATAGTTATGAGATTTTTCACATCCACACTGTACACCAGCAATATCCAAAAACGAGGATTGGCCAAATTGGCCCTCATCTACACCGGTAAAAGCCCTGATAGGAAAACTCATATCCTTCAAATTGCAGGCACCACTCTAGAGTGAATTCCCACCTAAATCCAAGTGATAAGAGTTTCTCTTACAAATGTGACATTTTGCATCACGTGCGTACGGCTCATCATGACTTATGACAGCTTAGTGTTCGAAAATGTGGATAACCCCCAAATACGTAGGATGGATACCCTCTATAATCAATTTATGTGAACGGCTACTGGAGCCCTTTGGTAACTTTTCAATTGACAGGTCATATCTATATGAAATGTCTAGGTGATACTACGACTGTGCCCTGCACCGTCCAAATATGGTAGTAGGTATCAGCCGCCCGATACAAACCTGCCCTCATTAATAATGTCGTCGTCCGAGGCACGTGCTTATAGAGCCGAACAATTAAATAACTATTCTCCAGGATTCATATAAAAAGAGAGTAGCAAAGTCAATTCAGCTCCCTGCTTGATACCAAAAGCAACGTCTTAAGCCAAGACCGAGTCACACTAGGGGCTTCCTTCACCCCGGGAAGATGACGGTGCGCACGTGGTCAGGTGCCACCGTGTGCGCAGCACAGCGCAAAGCGAGGCTTGGGGTATTAAGCATAAATGGCACAGTTGATGCAGTGGCTAAGCAATTGGCTTTCTGTGCAACGTGTCGCGGGCTCGATCCCTGCTCGGAACAAATATTTGAACTACAGATATTTGTTTCGGGTCTGGGTGTGTGTGCATGTGTAATATATGTTTGTAAACTGTACCTACGATAGTGGAGAAATCTTTGTATAGGGCGACGTAAAAAAAGTTTGGATTAAATTGAAGTCCAAGTATTTAACTTAACATAGGTGTTTATAAGAAATATTTAAAAATTAGTAATATCTTAGATTTTCGTGATTATTACACATTATAATAAAACACTTTTAAACGGATTATATCGCGTATATTTTGATTTTCCTGACGTTTCGAATACTTTGCAGCATCCTGCGACCACGAATGCTGCAAAGTATTCGAAACGTCGGGAAAATCAAAAATCAAAATATACGCGATATAATCCGTTTAAAAGTGTTTTATTATAATATTTAAAAATTATAACAGCAAGTTGCATACGCAATCCGCCAAACACACCATATTTGTCATTATTTGCAATTACTGACGTTTTTTCGAATTTTCAGCCACTATGATCTAACGATGCGCTGAATAAACCAAAACAAATCAAAGTTTAATGTCAAGTATGGCAACCGTAATTTTCGGGAATAACAAAATTATTGACTATGCGGCGTAGACTATGTTCTATAACTAAAACTTCAAAAAACGTCGACAATTGCAAGAAATCCACAAACATAGTGTGTTTAACCAACCTGGTTTATGTAACTTGTAGTACATAAATTGTTGTAGTACTTGTTTTTTAAAAATATTATTTTAAGTTAAATTATTTTACTTTAATTAAGTATAAAATAATTACTCCAATAAAAACTTTAAATTTTAATGATTATCTTAAGCGAATTATAGCCCCCAGTTGCAGGTATATTTAATATTTTATTTCATCATCATCATCATTTCGGCCGAATGAAGTCCACTGCTGGACACAGGCCTCCCCCAAAGATCACCACAACCACCGATATGGATGTGTTGTGGGCTCATTGGGGGGTTTTGCCATAATCGCCACGCTTGGCAGGCGGGTTGGCGATCGCAGTTGAGTTGTTAATGTACTCGAAGGGCGCTGCTGCCCATCCTCCGGCTAATCCCTTAGTCGACTTTTACGACACCCATGGGAGGAGATGGGGTGGTGGCATTCTGAGCCGGCACCACACGGCATATTTTATTTGGATAACAAATATCCATACCCGAAATATATATCTATATCTGGATATCAAATATCCATACCCATCCATAACATTTACACTCTAAGTGTGTTTTATGCTGGAACATAATATGTAGATAAACAATTACTTTTTTTTACTTTATGTTTAGTACTTACCTCAAGATCCTTGGTCCAGTTCGTGTAAGCATCGGAGCGTTTGCCAAACCTGTGAACAAAAGAATTAATTGTTACATAAGTGGAAATAATAATATATCACTTTTATATAAGACACGAAACGGTAACAATAAATCAACACAGAAATCCACTACTGGACTCATGCCTCTCACAAAAAGGAGATTAGGTGTATCGTATATATGAAAACACTTAAAACTGCAGAATGAATCCATCGTCGTTTCAGCCAAATAATGTCCACTGCTGGACACAAGCCTCCCCAAAGATCGCCACAACGACCAGTCTGGGCGTGTTGTGTGCTCATTGGGGGTTTCTCGTAATCCAGCCCAACATTATTGGAACTACCTAGACTTATCGCAACACTATTTAGCGATCGATAAAGTCATAAAAGGAAAAGTGTAGGCTGCAAAAATCCGCAATAAACGAGGTTTCGCACGAAACGTTCATTGCGAAGTATAGATAAATGAAGCACAACTTATGCTGAAACATGCGAGTCTGTGAGCGATGTATAAACATGTCCAAAATTCATAAAATGCAGAAACCTCAGCGTATTCTGACGCATTGTTAAAAATCAGTTTAAAGCAACTGTCCCAAAATGGGATATATTCGCGGTAAAAACTTTAACTCCCTTGTCATTTCACTTTTTCATACGGAAACAACAGATTTTTGTTGAGTTCCATATCCAAAATTCCAATTTCGTTCAAAGAGTTACAAACAATACAGTTTATATCAAGATCTAGTTTTGTATAATTTTGAGAGTTGATTGTCGTTATGAAAAGAATTAATGACTGATTAAACACTCTAGTATTTACAAAGCTTCACAACCATGGCATAGTTTGAACCATCAGACTTCTATACAAAGGGTCGAGGTAACAATAGGGATAAAAACCAGTGGTCCCCAGATTTAAAAAAACTGTCCCGTCGCTAGTGCTGTGCATATGACAGATAAATTATTCAAAATAGACTAAAAAAGTACCTTTCGAACGTCAACATAATATGAGACAACCCC
This sequence comes from Diloba caeruleocephala, assembly GCA_947459985.1. Classification (NCBI taxonomy): domain Eukaryota; kingdom Metazoa; phylum Arthropoda; class Insecta; order Lepidoptera; family Noctuidae; genus Diloba; species Diloba caeruleocephala. Next base: position 5,885,590 of record OX381617.1, on the reverse strand, counting down.
CAAAAACACCCACCCTTCACACCTTCCTAGTGCTTAAGTTAGGAAGAAGAAATTGCGCAATAAACTCTTCAGCAACACGTCTCTGTCTGTCATGTTTATTTTAATTTTTGTATTATCTTTCGGCAGCTGTGTGGTGCCGGTTAAGAATACCACCACCCCATCTCATCCCGTGGGTATCGTAAGAGGCGACTATAGGATTAGCTGGAGGATGGCAGCAGCGTCCTACGAGTAAATTAATAACTACTGCGTTCGTCAAGCCTTCTTGCCAAGCGTGACGATTATGGCAAAACCCCTCAATAACTCTACATAAACCCATACCGATTGTTCTGGCAATTTTTGGAGGACGCTACTGTCTAGCAGCTTTTCTGCTGAAATGAAGATTATGTTCTTCTTCCTACACTGGTCCCAAGTTACTTGGAATTGGCGCAATATGTTAGTTATATTGCAAAGGTTTTGGCAAAAGGGTTTTACAATCAGCTGCCTACCTGACAACAACCCTTCTTGCATACTAGTGTTGGTGGTTTACCCGCCACTTGCGGGTAACCCAAAGTGCTTAATGGTACGCACCGGGGTCGAAACTCTCTTAGTTGCCTTCTACAACACCTACGGGATGAAACGGGGTAGCCCTATTCGTGACCAGAGCTACACTTTTATTTACTGTAGTATACTTAAACTTTGTATGAAATCAAAGAATAGCAAAAGCGTTTCCTGTTACTGCAGGTAAAACTGTTGTTATTCTTTGATTGGCTGGTTCTTATGTCAGATTTATCCGTAAACACAAACGAGATACAGAAATAAATCTTAGCAACACCATTTCATAATAATAAGTATAAATATCCATGTGTCATGCAACTAAATACTTAGAAGACATTTTTCAAAACTACTTTAGAAATCAAAAGGAAAACATTACAGTAAAATTTTCCTACCTTTTTAATTATTTTGGCTTCGAGAGTTATAACTGTAACAACTTCAAGTTTCGTTAAAAACTCAATATGTACGTTCTCGTATATATTTGGGATTTTATACAATACTGCTAAACTTGTTTAATCAAATAGATATAGATAAATAGATGATAGATAGAAATAGAGATATAGATATAATTACAAAATTAAACTTCTGTTTCCGGAATATGTAGGTTTCAGCTAAAATTATTGTTCGTAAAGATTTTGAGATTTAAAATTGTTTTCATCACTATTGTAGGCGACACAAAATAAATGTGTTTATTGCTTTACTTTTAATATAATTATGTTATAGTGTTAAGAATGCAGACCTATATAAACATATTGTATGTTAGTATAAGAGGGGAAATCTGCGGGGCAGGCGGGCTCTCATAGCTTATTGGTGTATTTTATATACGCAAAAAGTAATGTATTCCATACTGCGTTCCGAACCGACCTCCGCGGTGCACACGAATTGTTGTCTTTGTAATCGTGCTAAGTAAAGTATTTTAATCCTTTAAACCTCGTTAGTATTTTAAACCTCGTTTTACCTCTCAAAAGAAACCCTTTGTCATCTATAACTATGTCATTGTTTTAAGATATGTTTTGCTTAAATATACGTGGTGTAATAAAAAAAACTTCATTATAAAAGAAAATGTACCTTAACACTTGAATTAGTAGCGAATTGATAACACATCCATTACGTAAAATCTGCAATTTTGTTATAATGTTAAAAGCCTATATTGGTTGAACGCTTGCCTTCCATACAAGCTGGTCTGAGTTCGATGACTTTTCGGATTCATGTGCGGATCAGAATTTGATTATCACTTGCGTTAACGGCGAAGGAAAACATCATGAGGAAACCAGCACACCTGAGGGCACCAAAATGTTCTCAATGGAGTTTGTAGTCCGTGAACCTGCACTAGGCGAGCGTGGTGGACTAAGGTCTAACCTTTCTCATCCTGAGAAAAGGCCCGTGCCCAGCAGTGGGACAGTAATGAGCTGATTATATTATGTTGCTATCCTATAGTTTTCGTATTCGCTATCATTACTCATTATAATTTGTGGTGTCCGGATTAAGAATATAGCACTACTCCATCTCCTCCCGTGGATGTCGTAAAAGGCGACTAAGGGAATCTAAACCAGAGGGATGGGCAGCAGCGTCCCTTCTATGACACGGTAGCCATACTGCGCTCACCAACCCGCCTGCCAAGTGTGGTGAGTATTGGCAAATACCCCCCAGAATGATGACACAGTTGTGAAAATCTATGGGGGAGGCCTTTGTTCAGCAGTGGACGTATAAATGGCCGATATGATCAAGTATTCTAGTAATTTCAGTACTATGACGGTCGGACTATGTTTATGTTGTGACTGGCTGTTACACTCATTACCGCATTACATCAGTAATGAACAGAATTTTAAATTGATTACATTGCGTATATCAAAGATTTTTGTTTTCCGAATATACGCTTCCATCATCATATCAGCCAAATGATGTACACTGCGGTTGCAAGCTGCCCTCATCCAACGACTCCCAGCGACCCTCAGCAGGTCGTCTGTCCACCTCATTGGAGGTCGTCCCACGCCTCTTTTTTCCGGTGCGCGGTCTCCACTCAAGAACCTTTTTGCCCCAACGGCCATCAGTTCTACGAGCAACTTTATTTGCTTTGCCATACTTTGCCATAACAAAGTTAGCATAGCATGTCTGCTAACTTTGGCTTAAAGACTTTGGCGAACTTTTTACCCCAACGGCCATCAGTTTTACGTGCAATGAGCCCCACCCATTGTCATTTCAGTTTACCAATCCTTTCAGCTATGTCGGCAATTTTAGTTCTGCTACGGATCTCCTCATTTCTGATTCGATCTCGTAGAGAAATATCAGGCATAGCTCGCTCAGGGACCTTGAGCTTTCTTATGAGGCCCATATTGAGTGACCACTTCTGTGTTCCACATGTCATTACTGGTATAAAAAAAATTTATAAACGCACAAATATATGAATACTAAACAATATTTTAATTGTGTCTGGAAAAGATAGGCCACTCTTGTGCTCACTGCCTCATTTTATGTTCTACACTATCTACTCACATTTGCAGCATGCACGCAGCGTGGGACGACCTCCAACGAGGTGGCGTCAGGTCGTCCCACGCTGCGTTTTCCGGTGCGCGGTCTCCACTCAAGAACCTTTTTGCCCCAACGGCCATCAGTTCTACGAGCAACTTTATTTGCTTTGCCATACCTTGCCATAACAAAGTTAGCATAGCATGTCTGCTAACTTTGGCTTAAAGACTTATAAGTTGTAATGTAGAGAGTGCACATTTTTACATATTCGTTAAAAAGCAAAACATGGAAAGGATTTTATTTTTGCAACTTGAATGATACGAGTACTAACGTAAAGACAAAAAATTATACTGATGTGCCCTTTCACGGTAATGCTTCAGGCTTTTTGTGTTTCTGGCCATTATTTTTTGCGTTTTCCAGCACATTTCCATAGTCAGCTTAGTTAAAGTAAAGAAAACGGGTTCTTACAGAAGTTGGTAACTGGAAAGCACACTGGCAGGATCCTTCACATATTACGATACAATAGTGCAGGTTTTACTTATAAAATTATCACTAAATTTATTTTGGGTACAATAACAAACTATTTAATCAAATTTAAATTATTTTACTTATTAAAAATTCAAATTAATTTTAGTTTATGAACAGATAATGGCTGTATAAACAATGTTGTTTGTTGCACTTATTTTTATAGAGGTATCAATTTCCTTCAAAATTATAAAGAACTTTTTTGGCCGGCAGCTTTCCTTTGACTTCCGGAATAATATTATCTTTTGACAAAAGCAACCACTGGCCTAATTTGAACTGTCAATGTCAAGTAAGTCAATGAAGTACATTCAGAATAAAGAAGAAATAATATTATGACAATTTCAAAATTACTCGTCTTAAAAATTGAATATTTCATTGGAGGGCTTAAGACGTAATTTATTTTTAACATCTGTTTCAAAGGCTTTCTAGTGATGCTACTCCAATGTTTTGTTTATCTATCGGTAAGTTATAAATATTACACGCAAGTAATAGCTACGTTCTAAACTTTAGATTTATACTCACGTGTAAGGTCGAAAAATAAAAACGAATTGAGTGGCCGCTGCTTACCCAACCACATGAGACGTAACTACTACAAATGTTTTAAAGGTTTTTTTTTAACTATAATATAAATATAATCATCATAATTTCGGCCAAATAAAGTCCACTGCTGGACACAGGCCTCCCCCAAAGATCACCACAACGACCGATATGGGTGTGTTATGGGCTCATAGAGGGGTTTGTCATAATCGCAACGCTTGGCACACGGGTTGGCGATCGCAGTTGAATTGTTAATGTACTCGAAGGACGCTGCTGCCCATCCTCAGGCTTATCCCTTAGTCGTCTTGTGTGACACCCACGGGAGGAGATGGGGTGGTAGTATTCTGAGCCGGCAACACACGGTACTACGGCAATATAATAATAAATAGTAGATATTTCATAAAGTATTTCAAATTCGTTTTAGTAATATTATTAAATATGATTGTAATCCGAAAAGACTCGTGTTTCAACCACACAATCGTAGCGAGCAATTATACGCTAACCTAAAAAAAGTATTATCTTTAGAACTACTATTAATATTTATAATATCATTTGTTGGCACCATTTATTTGTTATACATCCGGAAAAAGAATTTGTTTCCCCCTTAATAAACTAACAATCAAAGGGTATAAGGCATGCAGGAAATACATAGAATACGAACGTGCGCTGAATTATCGATGATGGGAAGGAAACATCGATTATCGTACCTTGGTCGGGTGTGGTAGGAGTAAATGTTGTCTAATTTCTGCAGCACGAGGAGCCGCACAGCGCGATTTAACAAGTCTGGATCGACGCGGTCTTCACCCGCGATGTCGCGGCGGTCGATCCTGCCAATATATCGATAACGATATAACAACCGTGCTAACAACACTACTCAACACGGCCAAGATACGATAGACTTTCATTCCGCATCAAAATGGTGTTATAATACCAATTTAAATATTCGAATTAATAATTTAATTTATTATACATAGCTCTAACCCGTACCATATTTGAAAATATTTATCTTAAAAGTGAAGTGAATTCTAGTCATAGGAAACAAAGCTAAACCAAAGCTAGACCATGTTCTATGTTTAACTTTAACGCCAATTCACGAAAACTAAGATGTGTTATTGATAAAAATAAACCAAATAAGCCTAATTTTAGGGGTTCTAGTTGCCATTGAAGAGTTCCACTATCCACCTCCCAACCCTACCAAATCAACTAAATTATTGTATTGTCATCCGTATCACATTGATTTGAAACATTGCAAGTATATTCTTGACGGCATTGTTGGTGTAGTGGCTGATACCGTCGGCTGCTGCGCTCCGGGTCGTGGGTTCGATTCCCGCACGGTACAAATATTTGTATGATCTGCAGATAGTTGTACCGGGTCTGGGTGTATTGTATGTGGAATTCATGTCTGTAAACGCACCCACTATACAGGAGAAATCGTAATGTGGGGCAACGATATTAAAAAAAAAAAACAATTTCAAATCGATACGATATTAGAAGTAGGTTAAAATCGACTTTGATTGCATAGTTCATTAGTTATGAACCAGTGAAGCGAATAAAAGCGTGATAATAAATAAATAATTGAAACCAGCCACCATGAGCATTTGACAAACTGTCCTTTTAATAAAGTAAAAGATATTAAGTCTTAACGTTTTTCATCTTCATATAATTTGGCCCTCGTATTTGAGAGCTTATTATTATGAGTAAAAAAACGTAAACAATAAATCACAATTATTCAATAAACCGTCGTCTACAAAGTTTTTTTATATTTTTCTACATAAACTGAGTTTACTATTACGAGCCTTGTTTAGGTTACCATAAAGAAAAAAGGCAAGCTATGAATAAAACATGAACCTACTCTATGATGTTAAGAAGTGGGATACGGTCACATTATTCAATTTGGCCCAGTAAAGTTGCAACGAGATTTTCCGCAAACAGTCCCTTTGTTGGGGAATGCACATTGGGAATCTACTTAACCTTGTCAAAAAGGTACTTATGTCCTTATTGTCGCTTTACACTATCCTTGCAAGGACGGAAAGTATTACAGTAGTTATTTCGCTGAGTCCACTTTAATGCAATTGCATATACATTTGAGGAATAGTTAAGTTCCGTTTCAGACCTATATAACTATATAATTTCAATACAAACTATATGATGAAATCCGCCTATAAATATCCACTGCTAAACATCATTCAAATAAAACCACAGGCTTTAAGACGAAGTTAACTACGATTAGATTGTAACATCTCTAAATAAAAATAAAAATAGTTTGAGTTAGCCCTATCGTGGATTAAGTAACTTTCAATTCCAAATAGAAAATATATAAGCCACAAAGTTACACTATCGATAGATGTCAACAAACCAAAGCATTGAGTTCTACAGTAAATATGAATTCAATGGCGAATTTTACGTATAAATAATACTAAGAACACAACTAAAGCTTTCATTATTTAAGTAGTAAATTGAATTAAATTTTTGAAATTGAATATATTTATTTCAGACCCAGCACACAGTATTTGATACATGTCCATACTATGTTAGTAGGTAGACACATATAGCCATGTTAGTAAAAGTTAAAATTATTATTATTTTGGACATGCATGAGCGACCAATGCCTCAGGATTCGGATGTCCACTCTTCCAACACCACGCTCAGAAGCGTGTTGGTGCTACCTTTTACCCAAAACCATAGGGAAGCATCGCCTGGAAGCTGTCCATGCTATGGTCCGCGAATATGCCGGAGGCATTGCACCGCCATGGGAGCCCCAACAAACCCCTCAACACGTTGTTATACTGGACGCGCAGACCATTGCAGGCTTTTTTGTGTAATTGATCCACATGTTGCACGTGTATTTGGTAATAGCTTTTGAATAGTGTGACTTTAACGTCACGTGAGCAAACCTGCGAGAAAGCATATTACTCCTTACCGACAATGCCCTGCGCTCCCTATCTATGTCCATATCATCATTTAGTTTCTCATTGACCCAGTGACCGAAGTACTTAAATTGGGACACTTGCTGTAGGCGATTCCATTTAGTGTGATCGGAGGAACAGGGTAGGATTTAGTCCCAGCTTTAAAAACTAGCAGCTCGCTCTTCTGAACATTGTTCACATGTAGTAAATAGTGACGTCACAGAACTAATTGAGGATGACATTGCACATATGCCCAGCATATATCTCGTTTCTCATATTCTCGCTCACATTACAAATCTATACAAATAAATAAAATTGAAGTGTCTGTTTGTAATGTCAAAATAACAGCTTTTTACTAAATGCATATGAAAGTATGTATGTTACATATAACAAAAATACTATTTTTTTTGTCTGTCTGTCTGTCTGTCCGTCTGTCTGTCTGTCCGTCTGTCTGTCTGTCTGTTTGTTCCGGGTAATCTCCGAAACGGCTGAACCGATTTTGACAGGACCTTCACTGGCAGATAGCTTTATAAGGAATAACTTAGGCTACTTTTATTTTAGAAAAATAATTAGGGTTCCGCGTAAAAAAAAGCCCTTGAAATCCAATGTATTTAGTCTACGTCGAAGTACTCTAAATTTCTTTTAAATTAAACGCGGGTGAAACCGCGGGTCCCAGCTAGTTTAAAATAAGCACTAATCTATTTTGCACTCATCCCTTACCACAATCACTAACGATAAGTTACGATAAACTGATACAATAGTTAACAGACGAACAAATCGCGTAATTAGCGTGACACTCGAACCGTTCATTATATGGTGCAACCAACCGTTAATATAAACACGTTGGTTTAACTAACGATAGTTTATCGTAAAATAAACACACTTCATATACCTATTAAGCTATTAACCATCATACAGCATATTGTTTTTAAAGGTCGAACTAAGTTAGTTTTATGTTAAAGTTTATTTTCGTGCCATAATTTTGTTTTCTATGATAATCCACAGTAGAGTTACTTAGCGCAGCAGTCGACTGTATCAGCCACTGCACCAACCGTGCCGTCTAGCTCTCTGCCTCTTGAATATGGTTCTGTTTTAAGTTATGGTATTAACGATCATGATATGCGCATCACTCACTTGCACATTGCACACATGATGCGCCAAACGTGCACCTTCTTGACACACAGATTGATTTGTATATTTTTCTCAAAAATCTGTTTTGTCCTTATTGTTTTCTCGTACGCTCACCAACCCACATACTAAGCGTCGGAAGTACTGGAAAATTCCCCCCAAAATGACGACACGATTGTAAAAAACTATAGGCGAGACCTATGTTTAGCAGTGGACGTCCTTTGGCTGATATTTTGATGATGATGATAGTTATGTAACTGGTTCGGCATTGTGGAAATCTTTCAGAGCTTTATTCAGAAGTGGATATCCTTTGGCTGGTATGGTGGTTAGGCTTAAATTAATGTAATTAAACTTTGACACAAGATACATAGTAATTACTAGCTGAGACCAGCGGTTTCACCTGCGTTTAATTTAAAACAAATTTGGAGTATTTCGACATAGACACTTGACATAGAATATATATATAGGATTTCAAGGGTTTTTTTTTTGCGCTGAACCCTAATTATTTTTCTAAAATAAAAGTAGCCTAAGTTATTCCTTATAACATCAGCTATCTGCCAGTAAAAGTCCCGTCAAAATCGGTCCAGCCGTTTCGGAGATTACCCGGAACAAACAGACAGACAGACAGGCAAAAAATTAAAAATTGTTTTTTTGTTATATGTACCGTATATACTTGAATATGCATTTAGTAAAAAGCTGTTATTTTAACATTACAAACAGACACTTCAATATTATTTATTTGTTTAGATATGTAAAATTAAAATAATTTTGAATCCTCAAATTATTAACTTTTGGTTAAGTCTAACGGATACTTCTTACCACAATAACCAAAACTTAGGCAATGTCAATATATGAATGTGTCCCTAGGCACCCATCAGGTTTAGTTGTTTCATAATTCCAAACTATAGTCCAATTCAAAATTACCGTGCGGTGTTAGCAGAATATAGGCTGACTAAGGTGTGGGGGATCATGTTAAACTTGAAGAACAATCTCCGTACGGGGACTGGGAACGATCAACTACACGTGGTTATTGTTCTTATTACTGTTAGCCTCTACTGTCCCACTGTTGGGCAAAGGCCTCTCCCATGACCTTCAAACAGGTCTAGAGTCAGTGTGAACCATATATTGTTCAATTTGTCCAACTCATCACTTCAGGGTCTGCCGCGGTGCCGTCTCACGTTATCAGAGCTCCTTTGGCCAACAACTTATCAGACATCTGGCAAATGCCCTGCGTGGGCCGAGTGGCGGATCCTGGTCGATCGGATCGGGTAAGATCTCTCTCTGTCGGCAGTAGCGTCGGCTATGTTGGCAGGGCACGAAAACCGGAATGCAGTGGTCTCCTTCTGTGAGAGCGTCATGCTCCAGAAGGAGACTGCAGAGCAGTATCTGAAGAAGACTGATCCTGCTCGAAGAAGGAGTAGATGGCACCGGGGTAACAACCGCCCTGGAGCCTAGTTCCCGTACGCCTGAAACCCACGGAACGCACGGATCGGATCCAAATGAAACAATATTCTCTCACGACTGTTAACGGTAGCAGTCTATCTAAGCATATATTCAGCAAAGTACCTACATCTACTGGCCGAAATGATAAACCAACTTAATTATTCCTTACACAAGTAAAAACGAATGCCGATCGATGCTTCGACTTCAGCCTAAAATAATACCAATACGGTTTAATACAAGCGTCACTACACCCAATATCAATATTAGTCAATTTAAACTTAAACTAACTATAACAAGATCACTTCAATCAAAACAGTCCCACGTCGGACCTCTATTATACCCTTACGTCTAATCGTTATTACTGGCAGGTGACAAGAATAAAATTAGGGAGCCATTAATTGAATAGGTATTTGAAAATTTCGAATATGTATTTTAATTTATAATTATTCATAAATTATGACATTCTCTGATAACTCAACCAGGAAGTCTCAGTTCCTATTTCAAAGTCAAAATTTATTACTTAGGTAAAATGTAATTTACACTTTAAGCTAAAACTCAGTCGTACTGTCCAAAAATTAAACTCAATGGAAAAGAAACTGAATAATGTAATGGTACCAAAGGTTAATTGGTATACCTTGTGCTAAACTATATAATTTCTATGACTTTAGTGATAATGATGCTGCTGACGATATATTTTAGCAATGCTCAACAATTTGAGCCAAAAATCCGCCATCTATTTCTTTCTCTATCCTATAAACGAGAGTAAAGAAAGAAAAACTTTACATTAATTTATTCGTAAACTGAAAACGACGCACACCCTAATACAGCTTTTTTTTTCAAATACACACACTTCTATTATTCGATATAAAATCGCACTGATTCGCGTTACTTCCACATAAAACACTATTACCCCTATTTATGATTGGTATCACCTTACCACTTAATACAATTTGAATTAAAATCAAAAGCATAGTTATAATGTAGTTTGGTAACGAAAATCTTTTTTTTTTTTGTTATGATACAGACTGGACGTCACGATACAGGGTAACCTAGTGTGGGGTTCGGTGTTAATTATAATCGAAATGTGAAACACCTACTGGAAAAATAAATACAATTTATTATTTTAGATTGTACATCTGAACGTGAAAAATCATCGCAGTAGTTTAAAAAAGTAGTATAAAGCTACTATTATAAATTTGTAAGTTATCATGTTTGAATTTTTGAGGCTGAATCGCGTTCAAACAACCGTACTGGTTCCAATAAAATGTAGCATAAAGGCATATATCTAGGATATATTTTTTAAAGTCCGGGAAGGAATTAAACTAATAAAATATATTGACTTAGTCTTTCGCTGAGAAAATAGAAAAGGGTTTTAAACGTCCTTTGAAATAGAAAGATAAAGTACTTCATACTGGTAAATAAAGGCACAAGCAGCCGAGATACTTTTTAAAATATCTTAACGAACCTCACTTATCAGACTTCCTTCTAGAAGACCTTTAGCTCATAGAGAAAATTAATTTCTAAATATTTTCTTATACTGACTATTCTAATTATTATTAAATCATTGGCTATTCGATACGACGTTAAAATCCTGAATATGAAAATAAGGAAAATTTTAAATAAGTATTTGGAAAGACGAAGGTAATTTGTAATACTGATGTAGTAAAGTAAATTAACATGATACTCGTATATTTCGGGGCTTCATAGAAATTAAACTCTTATAAATCATAATATTCCATTCCGTCTTACTCGACGGCACAACGCCGGAAGCGTGAAACAGAGGTGAGGTGGTGCTCTTTTTCAAAAAAGGTGATAACATCCTATTGTAGAATTATAGACCCATCTCACTTCTGAGCCATGTTTATAAGCTGTTTTCAAGGGTTATCACGAATCATCTCGAGCGCAGGTTTTATGACTTCCAGCCTCCCGAACAAGCCAGTTTCCGAAAAGGTTTCAGTACCATAGACCACATCCATACGCTGCGGCAGGTTATACAGAAGACCGAGGAGTATAACCTGCCACTATGCTTGGCGTTTGTGGACTATGAGAAAGCCTTCGATTCGATCGAAACCTGGGCAGTGCTGCAATCTCTGCAGCGGTGCCAGATTGACTATCGGTACATTGAAGTGTTGAAGTGCTTATACAGAAACGCCACCATGTCGGTCCGGCCGGTGGTGGTCCACCAGAGGTGTGAGACAGGGGGACGTCATTTTCCCGAAACTGTTCACCGCTGCAATGGAGGATGCCTTCAAGCTGGAGTGGAATGGATTCGGCATTAACATCAATGGCGAGTATATCCCTCACTTTCAATTTGGCGATGACATCGTAGTTATGGCAGAAACGCTGCAAGAGCTCAGCACAGTGCTCGATGATCTCAACAGAGTTTTCCAACAGGTGGGCCTTAAAATGAACATGGGCAAGACAAAAGTCATGACAAATGCCCATGTCGTGCCCATCCCACGACATGGGCATAGCTATCCGTTGGGAGCTTTGTTCCCGAAGTTGTTAACGAGTATATCTACCTGGGACAAACTGTTCAGTTAGGTAGGTCCAACTTCGAGAAAGAGATCAATCGTCGAATCCGACTCGGCTGGGCAGCGTTTGGGAAACTTCGCATCTTTTCATCAACAATACCGCAATACCTCAAGACGCAAGTCTTTAACCAGTGTGTGATGACATATGGAACAGAGACGTGGTCACTCACAATAGGCCTCATAAGAAAGCTCAAGGTCACTCAGCGAGCTATGGAGAGAGCTATGCTTGGTATTTCTCTACGAGATCGAATCAGAAATGAGGAGATCCGTAGAAGAACTAAATTTGTCGACATAGCTGAAAGGATTAGTAAACTGAAGTGGCAATGGGCAGAGCACATTGCTCGTAGAACTGATGGCCGCTGGGGCACAAAGGTTCTAGAATGGAGACCGCGCACCGGAAAACGCAGCGTGGGACGACCTCCAACGAGGTGGATAGACGACCTGGTGAAGGTCGCTGGGAGTCGTTGGATGAGGGCGGCATGTAACCGCTCGTTGTGGAAATCTAAGGGGGAGGCCTTTGTTCAGCAGTGGACGTCCTGTGGCTGATATGATGATGATGATGAAATCATAATATCGACAAAACAGTAGTTTATAATATTAGGAATCATACCGTTCATATTAAGACACTACTAAAAAAGCAAATCGCTTTTACTTAATGCAACATAAACGGTTTAAGTACGTAATCATCAAAGTTGGGCATGCGACACTTTCAGCTAAGTATCGGACATCCCCATTAGCTGGCACGCGAATAAGTGATTACTTTGTGTTATTGTTCACTTTTCATTTGTCTCAATGTGGATTATGTTTAAGAGCTTTTAACAGTGCATTTTTTAATTTTCATGGGTTTGAATTAGACTTTATCAATTTCTCATTTTCTATAACTAAAACCTTTTTTTGTGAATTTGTCTATATAAATTAAGGAGGCAATTTACAAATTACGAGTACGAAAATTATGCACGATTGTAAAAAATATGATAGAAAGCATGGCTATCTAGATTGTAGCAATTATAACAAGCGCCATAACCCAGAGCGTAAAGAATTCAAATACAGCCGTTACACTTTTCTTTCAACAACCAGTCTGTGAATGCTGTGTATTCAGATAGAAAAATTGGAAAGTCTGAAAGCAAGTGTTATAATTTTAACGTGTGTATCCATCTGTCTGTGGCATCATAGCTCCTAAACGGAAAAACCGATTTGGATTTAGAGTTTTTGTTTGAAAGGTGACTTGATTGAGAGTGCCCTTTGCCCTTGCCCTCTGATCGGCCATCTAAGACAAGCTGGAGTTGAAAATCCTGCGGGCACTCATTGGGTTCCACTCCAACCGACCAACAAAGGTAAGCTGGAGACGAGGCCGTGACCGACTTTCTGAATCAAATTCTCGGCAGCACGCAGGTTACGGATATGAAAGTTACCCAGTACTAGAAAAAATATAATTTACAATAATCAGGAGCACAAGGATCGTTAATCATGGAGAACATCTTGTTGAGAAGGTCTTGGGATAAATCCGAGTAACAAACATCCGTATAATCGATTACAGGAAGCACAAGGGACTGGACCAGAAGGGTTTTCGTGTTAGATGATAAAAAATGCTTAAATCTATAGAGCGATCGCAGTATGGCGGTGACATTACGGCTAACCTGACAGACTTGCTTATTCCAACTAAGCCAATCATCAATATATAAACCCAAATCCTTTAAGTCAGCGGATAACGGAATAACTGTACTGTCAAATATAATCGGCGAACGGTGGTCAGTATTTAGGTTTCTTAAGTGCAATGAGCTTCCCGTAAGGATGGCTTGACCTTAACCGACGTTCCCGGCAACTCCAAAAGTACGTGACCAGTCTGCGATCGTATTCAGGTCAGCCATTTAAATAATTTTATTTCTAGTCTTAATACTAGAAATGAAATTATTTAAATGGCTGATGTCAGCTTGAGTGTATAATTGCAAGTCATCAGCATACATATTATAAATAGTGAATGAATATTTAGAATACAAATAGGTCATTAATGGAATGTATTAAATATTGACATAAATTATTATTGTTTAATTAGTTTTATTGCGATACTATAGACATGACAACTCTCAATTGAAATGTAACTACCTAATTTTGATTAGGAAGGATTTTGTTAAGGAATTGATAAATAAAAGTCTAGAGAGTATACCACCTTGTGGTACACCAGTTGCCAGGTTGCAGCATTCAGTTAATTTCTGATCAGCACGTACTGCTTGCTGGCGACCACGAAGATATGATGAGAACCAACCCTGAGATGACGATGAGAATCCGATTTGTGTAGAATGGCAAGGAGAATGTCGTGGTCAACGGCATCAAACGCATTGAAAAAGTCTATTAAAATTTAAACCTTAAGTTTCGAATTCTCCATACCACACCCCGCGTCTTCTGTGACTTTATGAAGACCAGTAGATGTGCTGTGATCAGGCCGAAAACCGGATTGGTACTGAGATAGCAAGTTATTCTTGAAAATGTAGCATGAAATTTGTTTGTGAACAACAACTTCTAGTACCTTGGATAGAAATGGAAAGTATCGATATCGGTCCATCCGGAAATAATTAGGTAAACTTAATCCGATGGTGAGATAACGACTGCCCAGAGGGATTTGTTTACTTTATTATTAAATTTGTTTATTATACTTAGCAGGGATGTCCAAAATCGATGGCACGGTTGGTGCAGTGGCTAATACAGTCGGCTGCTGCGCTCTGGGTCGTGGGTTCGATTCCCGCACAGAACAAATATTTGTATGATCTGCAGGCAAGGAGAAACACTACTTTGGGGCAACAAACAATTTTCTTAGGACTTTCGCAAACGAGTATGTGGATCGCTTAAAAGTAAGCATCACCCCACCCCACACATGAACATCCGCAACACCAAAGGAGTCGCTCATGCATTGCTGACCTTTTAAGGAGATGTGTACACCTCCTTAACCACCTCCTCTTTTCTTAAAAGGCCCCATGTTGTATGTGGTAGAGAAAACCGCTGACAGAAGTTGGTTCCACATTTCCTTCAATATTGAATATAGAGTTCCTCCACTTAGGCGATAATATTGGCAGAGGCATTTTAATCGTCCGACCAAAAACAAACTGGCCCCCTATGGGTAGGATGCAAAGAATCACCCTAATCTACCGCCCTGTAGTGCCATACACGGTGGCTGCTGGCAGTTCGTGAAGACATTCGGTGCGTAAGAGGCACCTCACTGTATCAGACAGTGACCGAATCGCTGCAACATTAGTAATTGATGCCTAAATACTCTGTGAGAACGTGGCACTTTCCTAGTCAAGCTAGCTCATTTACGAGCTACAGTAAACTGCTAGCTACAGCAAGGCTCCTGCCACTTAAGAGTTGAGAATCGATCGCTTTGCAGTAAAAATTAGAACCCTTTCCTGTCTTGTCGTAAATGTTTGTTTTAAAATATGTATTCTTGAATACACCTAACATAGTCGAAACTATACTTGGTTCAATAATATTTAACGCTGACAACATAAGTAATTATAATTAACAGAAATGAGCAGAAATATTGAGCAAAAGGTATTTTAATCTACCACCATGAAATACTTCCAAGCTCCGGTAGCTTGGACTGGACATTTCGTGTCACCAATTGTACAGACCACGGCTTTGAAGTTTTCGTGGGAAATAATTCGATATGTATACATAGGGTTCTATTTGAACCCGAATCATACGGGATTCCAATCCAAAACAAAACATATATATATAGTTTATTCTTCATTCATTTCGGCCGAATAAAGTCCACTGCTGAACACAGGCCTCCCTCAAAGATCACCACAACGACCGATATCGGTGTGTTGTGTGCTCATTGGGGGTTTTGCCATAATCGCCACGCTTGGCAGGCGGGTTGGTGATCGCAGTTGAGTTGTTAATGTATTCGAAGGTCGCTGCTGCCCATCCTCCGTCTAATCCCTTAGTCGGCTTTTACGAAAGTTTATCCCATAGACTCATCATTTCGGCCGAATGAAATCCACTGCTGGACACAGGCCTCCCCCAAAGTACACCACAACGACCGATATGGGTGTGTTGGGGCTCGTTGGGGGGTCTTGCCATAATCGCCACGCTTGGCAGACGGGTTGGCGATCGCAGCCGTGTTGTTAATGTACTCGAAGGACGCTGCTGCCCATCCTCTGATTAATCCCTTAGTCGACTTTTACGACACCCACAGGAGGAGATGGGGTGGTGGTATTCTGAGCCGGCACCACACGGCAGTTTAGGCAAATAAAAATAAATCCCATAGACTACAGACTACAAATTACAGTATGCACAAATTCAATAAAATTATTATGGCTTTAATTAAATTTACTACTAGTGAATTTTGAAAAGAAACAGAAATATGCGTAGTTCGTAATGTTGTATTTACACAAAAGAAATTTTTCAAATGCAATAAAAGAAACACTAGAGAGCATGTTAATCCTAACTATCCAGTTATCGTAGCTATATACAATTCGCATATTAAAACTAGCTGACCTTATGAGAATTTAAAGTTTAAGTAAATATATCGTCTATGACTTTCAAAACTATGTACCACAATAATTATATAAGTCGACACTTCCTTTTTAATTTACTAGACGTCATATTTAATTTCTGGTCTATTATCAGATAGATTTTCCGAGTAATACATTGCTATCAGTTGACCCGATAAAATCCATCAAAGTCAAGTAATTTTTTTTAAAATTCATTTAAACCATTTGCAGGCACTTACGAATAGTCAGAACTTAAATTGTACGGTTCCAATTCGTTGGTCCTATGGAGAAGAACCGCCAAAACTTCATGGTGGTACTCTTACAAAATATTTAACAGTACTACAGTCTTATTCATACAATAGAATCGTGAAAAAGTTATGGATGCCAATGATGTATTAATATACACACGTAATGCATGCCAATGTGTGGGATAAATACCCGCATCTTGGATATGATAAATATATAGAATAGATGCACTAGATCCATATAAGAGATATCTCAAATGTTAACCCCTACCCATTGTCTAAGCAACAGGAGGCACCAGTCATTCGCCGTGTTATCATGGCGAACTTGGCACGTAATAACTTCCCAATAACGCGCAGCCTCTCCGCACTCAACGCTCTCCTTGATGTCAATCCTCAGTGTGATTTAATTGCAGATGATTGGCCCAAAGTATTGATAAAATGTTTGAGATTGTGAAAGGAATCCGTAATGGGATTGTTTTGATTTTGTTTTAGTCTTTAATTGTTGTAACTGTAAAGTAAATAAATAAATGGGATACGGTCGGTCATAAACCAGGAACAAAATAATCGGTCATTAATATTAACCAAAAGCCTTTTAAAGAGATCCACGGGAGGGGATGGAGTGGTTCTATATTCTAAATATGGCATGTGGTGCCGGCTACGAATAGCACCAACCCATATCATGCAGTGGGTGTCGTAAAAGTTCTTTGAGTGCATTAACAACTCAACTGCTATCACCAACCCACCTGCAAAAGCGAGGCGCAAATCCCCCAAGCAGCACACAACACACACAGAGCGGTCTTTGTGGTGACTTTGGGGAAGCCTGGCTCCAGCTTTATTCGACTGAAATCTAAATCCGAACACCATACGTAACTAATCGTTATATACATACGAGGAGGGATCAAAAAGTAGTGAGAATGAGATAGAATATTATGACTATTGATAACTTAATAATTTATTTTTCTACATAGTTTCCGGGTCTCTCTACACACCGAGTCCAGCGCTTTTCCAAGGCTTCGATCCCTTTAAAAAAAAAGTTTTGTCTTGGTCCTGCAAAAAGCTCTCGACGGCATGTATCACCTCGTTATCGTCTTCGTACCTGTTTCCCCTTAAGTATTTTTTTCAATTTGGGGAACAGATAAAAATCGCCAGCCACCTGGTGAATAAGGGTGTTCAACCAATTCGAAGCCAGCTTGCTGAATGGTAGCCATCGCAACTGCCGACCTATGTGCGGGTGCGTTGTCGTGATGAAACAGCACGCCCCTTCGAAGTTTCCCTCTCCTTTTCTCTTTGATGGCATTCCTCAACTTGGGAATTAAAGCTGCATAATATTAGCCTGTAACAGTGGTTCCAGAGGCCATAACCTTGCCAGCTGATGCCACGACACGAAACTTCTTCGGGGTCTTGTCTCGGGATCAAAATGATGGACCCATGTTTCGTCCATTGTTACGAAACGAAACAAAATGTTTTCAGAATCTTCTTGAAACTTGTCCAACAATATCTTTGAAATGTCAAGTCGATTTTGTTTCTGACTGTCGGTTAACATTCTCGGCACCCATCTTGCGGAGACTTTTCTCATATTCAAAGATTGTTTCAATATAGATTGAATACTACCATATGGAATGCCCGTTTCTTGAATTAAGTATCGGATGGTAACTCTTCGATCGCTCAATACAATTTTCTCGACTTTCGCAACACTTTCTTGGGTGACTGACGTCGATGGACGGCCGCAACGATGCTCGTCTTCCATGCTCGTTCTCCCTACTCGAAATTGAGAAGCCCACCTTGCGACAGTGGAATACGGCGGAGCAGACTCTTTATAATGTTGCCTCCAAATCCCAATGAATCTCTTGAGTCGTTAACTTTTTTAAACAGAGGTATTTAATAACGGCTCGCTCTTCGTTTTTCTCCATTTTCGAGAACACGTTCCGACACGAAACAACAAAATGACTGCATTCAGAAAAAAACAAAAGAGAATCGAAGATTTTCTTCTTTATTAATATTACAAATATGTATCTGAGCTATGCCTGCCAGTATTTTTTTTTTCTTATCAAGGAGTATGTCGTTCTCACTACTTTATGATCCCTCCTAGTATAAACTACCAGAACGGCACGTTAGGCACAGTGGCTAGGAGTTTGGCTTTCTGTGCTACGTGTCGAGAGTTCGATTCCCGCACGGAACAAACGAGTGCTTGCTAGCTTGTTAACATAACACGTTAAAATAATTTATCAGAATTGAAAAAATGGTAAATTTCTGTATTTATAATAAAGCTAGCTTGGTAATAAAATAACACGTTAAAAGCAGGACCTGCAAATTGGATTAGTACTTAACGTCGTGTTCTTTTTAAAATCTCACTGTAAAGGATAAAAAACCCGTAATTTAAATTCTCAACGACGGCAAGTAACCAAGTATTTTTAACAAAGAAAACTTCATTGTTATGCAGTGAAGCCCTTTCAAAGGCTTCTAAATACTTGTGTTATGCCTAGCTTTTTGTAATCTGAAGGCCAATTCTCGTAATTTAAAAATGTTCAAAATATAGTTCCAATCTAGTCTCAGTGTCATAAATGTCACAAATGGTATTCTACTAAACTAACAAACAACGTCAAACGTGAACTTACACTGTGATGAGATCGAAAATGGATCGAAAGTTGATCGAAGTCAAAACGGTATTCTGTTAACATTTGGAACTGTTACATGTACTAAATTGTCATTAAATAAACGACAAAATTGAGATTGAAATGAGACTAGATCGAGATTATACCAAAATCCGACTGAACCTTAAGAGTAGCAGAATACCATTTTTTCGGTCAATTCATAATTTAATCTCCGTTCAGTAAAGTTTCAGTCATAGTGTAAATTAATTACGAGAATTGGCCCTCTGATCACTATGCATGAAGTGGGTGACCACGACGAAAATACATATCGTTGTCATATATGTTATACCTATATCTTTATGTCAAGCATTACCACATAGACAGCATATACCTGGGCTACGTAGGTCCGAATTTTGCACCTTGTGATATTTAGTGTTTATATTACAAGCAGTAATACGCCGTGTGGTGCCGGTTAAGAATATCAGCACCCCATCTCATCCCGTGGGTGTCGTATATGTCGACTAAGGGATTAGTCGGAGGATGGGCAGCAGCGTCCTTCCAGTACATTAACAACTCAACTGCGATCTGGCGATCTGCGTCAGCCAAGCGTGGCGATTATGGCAAAATCCCCCAATGAGCATACAAATCCATACCGGCTGTTGTGGCAGTCTTTGGGGGAGGCTATCTTATCAATACAATACAATCCCAATTTATTTCCTTGTATTGATCAACAACACAACATGACAAATCTCTTTTGTAATAACAAAACTCATATTTAATTCTGCGTTTTTTAGATCGTCTGATGTTATTTTTGTCTTTTTCAATTGATTTAGTGCCTATAAGTAGGTAAATAAGCTTGCAAATCCGCTATTTAATAATAGAGAAACTGTGCAGGACCCTTGGGAAATCATATCTACAATAATGTCTTTGCTTACAATAGGTTTTGTTAAGTATGTATATATGGGAAATATTTTGTTAATATTGTGTGGGGACAGATCTGTTTAACCGTATAATTTGCGATATGGAATAAATAAGGTGAACTGGAAGTGAAAGAGAAATATGAAACAGGAATAGGGAACAGCTGTATCAATTTGTAGATAGTCGTAATAGGGCTGGTTTGTATAAGATTTCTGACTATTAGTCAGTTGCGTTGTATCTGGTTCAAGCAATACTATGCGCTCAGATTCAGTTTTTCTTAAAATGTAGACCAATTAGCTCATATATAGTTGTATTAATAGCGTGAAGTATTAAAGAAGTGTATAATGTAAACACAAAAAATATGACCAGTGAATGCTATTCAAATGTTAACTAATTTAATTAGAAATATTTTGTATAATTCTCTATTCTTGAGTTGAGTAAACTATATTCTGTGAATGAATAGCTACACTAAGAATTGATTCGGTTATTGTGAGGAATAATTTATTTCACAATTCACTTCTTAAACGCATATTCTACCAACCATTGTAATAAAAACAAAGAAATCTTTTTTTACAGAAGCACAGCTGATCTTAAAGGAGAATCTAAAATCAAAGTTACATCTAGAGTAAACAGTATTGAATTTGTTGTACCAGGGTTGTCTCCTTCAAAGACATTTTACATTAGTTCAAAGGTTTAGCTAGGAAACTTTTGTAATTGTGTACAAATGAACTAGGAAGTAATGACTAGCTAGTGCTATGCCGTAGCTTGGTCAATGCTGTTGTGTTACTTTGCAAATTTATCCTTAACTCACCGCTTTTGATACAATATCTTCTAGACAAGTCTATATTACGCACATGGAAATCTTAGAAAATATTACGCGACAATATTATTTATAAGGGATATTACGTGTGTGTTACAATTTTAGATTAATGTCAAATTTCAATGAACAAAGATTTAATTTTGAGAATTTTATATCATTCTCAGCAGATATCTCTGCCGAATCTCTCTCCCATGCCTAATCGATACAAAATAATCAAATGCTTTAAGGTTAATGTCGAATTAGTCCACTGAGAGATATCTGCTGAGAATGATATAAAATTCTCAAAATTAAATCTTTGTTACAGATCAGCAATTGACATAGCATTATAAGAAAGTAATAAAATATAAATCGTGACAAACATAAGCCATTATCAAGAATCATGAAATTGAAATAAAATATACTCGTTCAAATAAAAATAAAACATATATATATATATATATATAAACCCAGAGGGATGGGCAGCAACGCCCCTTCTGTGGAACAGTAGCCATACTGCGCTCACCAGCCCACCTGCCAAGCGTGGCAAATTCCCCCCCCAAAATGACGATACTATTGTGGAAATTCATAGGGGAGGCTTTTGTTCAGCAGTGGGCTATGGCTGATATGATGAACATTTTTTTTAATTTTTTTTAATAAAAACATTGCCCCACACTGGGATTTCTCCTGTGTCGTGGGTGCGTTTTACAGACATGAATTCCACATACAATACACCCAGACCCGGAACAACTACTTGCAGATCATACAAATATTTATAACCCTGCAAAGTGTTCGAAACGTCAGGAAAAACAAAAATCTAAAATATACGCGATAGAATCCGTTTAAAAGTGTTTTATTTTAATACAAATATTTGTTCCGTGTGGGAATTGAACCCACGACCCGGAGCGCAGCAGCCGACTGTATCAGCCACTGCACCAACCATGCCATCAATGCCTACAGAAACATTAATAACTTAACAACCGAAATCCACTGTTTACCTTAAGATGTACCATGTTAATTTAACAGGAAGTTAAATAATTAAATAGGTCAAGATAAAAATATCTAATTTTCCCTAGCCTCGGGGAAGTTTCTTTTGACCTCCATGGAGTAAGGGAAAAAGTGAAAAGGATTTATTTATAATTTTCATTAAAACAACGGTCTAGTTCATTATCATCATCATATCAGCCTAAGAACGTCCACTGCTGAACAAAGGCCTCCCCCACTGATTTCCACAATGAGTGGTTATGTGCCGCCTTCATCCAACGACTCCCAGCGACCTTCACCAGGTCTTCTGTCCATCTCGTCGGAGGTCGTCCCACGCTGCGTTTCCCGATGCGCTATGTTCTCCACTCCATAACGTTTTTACCCAACGGCCATCAGTTCTACGAGCAATGTGCCCCGCATATTGCCACTTCGGTTTACTAATCCTTTCAACTATCTCGGCAACTTTAGTTCTTCTACGGATCTCCACGATCTAGTCAGAGTAGTCGAATGCCAATTTAGTCACAAATGACTCAACAATTGACTAGAACCGACTTGTTGGAGTCACGTAGTAATTTTCCCCTTAACATGCCACATTTTGCCCCATTGCATCTCTGTGCATAACACGCCCTTTCCGGTCAGAAAATGACCACTGAATACACGTAACAAAGGAAAATTGCCTAGTGACAAAATTGGTTATGCAGTCAAAATTACTTTTGTGTCAAAGCAGTAAGATTGAATTTTGGACATCTTGGATCCTGATTTGTTCGGGTTGAAAGTGATACTGATGGATTTTCAGTTAATTGTTGTAATTGATACGCATTTGAAGGACTTCTTTAATCGACATTCGGGAAGCATTTATTATCACGTTGACTTTGTGCTCATTAAGTGACTTTGTATATTTGTTTTTATATAGATTCTTAGAAAGTTATGAATACGATGTTTAGAAAGCCAAATTTAGTACATAAAATCATTTAATTTTTACTTATTGAACTTCAACATAATCATGCACATTATATAGTACTATAAGCCTTTTACTCGTAATTAATCATTATCGCATTTTTACATACATGTATTATCTATATATTAATACGTGACGAGAAATATTTGTACCCTTTTTAATCACATTGCACGCACGGAGGAGTGTGAGATTTGGCGTAGTTAAGGTTCATATGGAGAAGAAGTGCAGAAAGCTAAAATAAAATCGAAAACAAATGCTCTGTGTTGCGGCTAACGTTACAACACAGTACCATGCTGAGTGGTGACCTCTTTGTCACTTTTAAGACGTGCATCAGCAAACTGCTATTGTTTTTATGACTATTTTCTTTTGTATCTCATTTTTTATTTCAATTCTACGATCAATCTTTCTGTTATGTGGTTTTTTATTGCAATTTTAGTGTAGATTTTAGTCTAATTAATTTGAATGTACTGATGCGCGTTTTTATCATCATCATCATTTCGGCCGAATGAAATCCACTGCTGGACAGAGGCCTCCCCCAAAGATCACCACAACGACTGATATGGTGTGTTGTGTGCTCATCGGGAATCTTGCCATAATCGCCACGCTTGGCAGACGGGTTGGCGATCGCAGTTGAGTTGTTAATGTACTCGAAGGACGCTGCTGCCCATCCTCCGGTTAATCCCTTAGTCGAATTTTACGACACCCACGGGATGAAATGGGGTGGTGGCATTATGTGGTTTAATAAATCGCTTATCTTTCTAATTACGGTCGAATTTCGACATCTGGGTGACCACCAGTACATATAATAATTTCTTCGACATAAGTTTCAAAAATGTTTAATTTACTTAAGACCAATGACTTCAACCTACTACATGATTATATTTTAATTTGAGGCCGCAGAGCTGTCGTATCAAAATGAATATCGAAATCATGCATTTATAAAGATTATGCATAACGTTTCCTAAACTGAAGTAAAACATGAAACTAAAATGTTTTGGCAGAAGTCACAAATAGTTATGTTATTATTTCAAATTGAGTGGTTTCGATTCAATTATAACGTAAAAATCAGCCGACAGTACTACACCTTTTTTTTTATAGATGTCCAGTGGAAATTCTGCATGGAACTTCCTCCACCCCGGGGAAGGGCGAAGGGGTATGCCGGACTCCTACCGGCTAAAACCACTGGAGCGGTCATCTTCGGCACCAAAGGGGAGCTCCAGGTCCTCGTAAGATCATACTAGAGCCGCCCATTGGTGCCACGCTTTTAGGCACATCTCGGAGGGGATGACTGTAAAGCAGTCACCCCCTTTCGCGGAGGGCAAGCGGCTGTAAAAAGACCGCCCCCCAGGCACTTCTCGGGGAGGATTGTAAAGGATCCCCCCAAGTCGACAGTACTACACCTAGAAACTTAAATTATGGATATAATATTATGGATAAAACGGCAAGTCATTAATTTGATAATGTGAAACAATTAGTTGGAAGTAAAGTAGGAAATAATAATAAATAAGCTGGAAGGAGGAGATACTCGTTTTGTTGACATTGTCTCCAATGTTTCAACAGTTTTATTTGTTTTTCATCATTTCTCTCTATTTCGAGCACTGTTAGCCACTTAATAGTCCTTAAGCATGTTGACACCATTAAACATAAAAGAACTTCATTGAAACTACTAATAACTTTAAAATAGGAATTAAAGTCAAACATTTCAGAAGCATAGCTTTCTAATATAGGAGTTACGTAGCCAAATTCTATCGATATCTGTGTGGTTTATCGAGAACTCTCGGATACGTGACATTACGATGTTATCAGCTATCTAAGATCTCCCCGCTGCAGCTGATGACAAACTGCGATAGCTCACACTCCCTTCCCCATAATACGTTAAACACCTATATTAAAACGTCACACCGATACCCCTTAAATCATCGCGAAAATTAGATATTTGGAATTTGTCATATAGTGATATTATTTTCAATTATTCTGATGCAAATGGTGAAATATCAGAGAAGTAAAATAACGATTCATTATTTGTGGAAGTACACACGTACAATATGATAATTTTATACATTTTGGGAAGTTAGTCTTCAGCTTCTTTCTTCGTGGGTGTTGACCGAGGTGCATTTACATACACCCTTGATCCGCAAAGTTTTAAAAATAGCACTGGCTTTAATATATTTTGCATTTTGGAAGTGCTAATTACATTTAAAAGATCTAATTTTTCATCCAACATATGTTCTATAACAATAACAACTAGCTAAGCAATTATATTGTGATCCCTACATTTCTATGATTTGAATTGTAGAACTGTACCTATTTTGCTCTTGAATCGTTTAGTAATAACTAACTGAAATATAATTTTACAGTGAAGAATAAGTCGAAAGCAATCCAGTGATTGATTAAAGTGTTCTAATGAGTGAAAATTAATGGGTTTGTTCAAGAGATTAAATTGGAGTACACCAACTGTTCGAAGGAAGTAGCTTTACGCACAAAGTTTGCGCTTAAACTTTTTCGATTTCACTTTCGTCGCAACAATATTACGAGCGTTCAAGGTGAAGTTGAACTAAGTAAAACTTACTTTGCTTAAAGCAAATTGAAGTTTTACGGGGTTGTAAAAAGCTAACGTTATGTTTTATTTGCTAAAACTTTAACTTTTAATGAAATCAAAGTAACTCAGACTTGAAAACAATATGTGATTTACTGCAGTAATAAGTAACTTCAAGTAGTACAGTATTACGAACTGCAAGTTTTTACATTTACTATTATTAAGAAAGTGCCAATAAAATAAAAAAGTTTAATTTAAAAAATTTAAGTCGTGTGGTGCCCGACGCCAAGAATACCACCACCCCATCTCATCCCCTGGGCGTCGTAAAAGGCGACTATGGGTTTAGCCGGAGGATGGGTAGCAGCATCCTTCGAATATATTTAAAACTCAACTGCGATCGCCAACCCGTATGCCTAGCGTGGCGATTATGGCAATATCCCCCAATGAGCACACAACACAAACCTATATCGGTCGTTGTGGCAATCTTTTGGGGAGGTTTCTGTCCAGCAGTGGACGTTTTACGGCTGAAATGATGAAGTCTCCATCATCTGTGATCATCATGTGATTAAATCCTTTTAACGCCTAGTCTAATACATACATTTAATCTAAGTTCTTTTACAGTATAACTCCAAATATCAGGTAAATTCTCCAAATTCTCCCCGATAACACTGCCGTGGTTGATTACCTTCTAAAATTATATTTACAGACAACTTCATATGCAAAGCGTAGAAGAGTTTTCTTGACTTCAGATATTGACTGCTCTGGATAAAATCTACATTCACAATCTCCGCTCAGAACCTAAAATGTTCTTGATAAATGCTGACTTACCTTGGTCTAGCAGCCTGAGTATAGTAGCGATCCAGTTCTTGGAGCATGCGGAGAGCATCAGCCATGTCATGAGGCCCCTCCTCCCTCGCTTCGGCCAGACAGACGATGGCCAGGACCACGGCGACAGCGATAGCTATGTTCTTGTTCAGCATTTTGATTTCTACAAAATTTGAGAGATGAAGTCAGAATAAAAGAGACGAATTTGTATTATAAGGCGTAAAAAAACTAAACTAAACATGTAAAACCTGAGTAGCGTTCACGTATGTTATTTCAGAATAAAAGGGTTAATTCCGGCTGGATATCGGTTCATCATGAAATTATATGAATGTATTCTTATACAACCTTTCCTCATAAGATATCTATCGGCCCATTGCCTGCTAGAGATACACATTTGACATAAGCTCATATAAATGCTGCATAATTTCAATATCTAGTAAGGCCAAAGGCGGCTGAGTTATTTGGGACTAATCTTTAGTAACGTATAAGTAAGTATTTATCTCTGCAGTAAGTATGAGGAGTAAAAACACTTATGGTATTTTTTTACTTTGCCCCACACAAGGATTTCTCCTGTGTTGTGAGTGCGTTTACAGACACAAATTCCACACACAATACACCCAGACGCAAAACAACTACCTGCAGATCATACAAATATTTGTTCCGTGCGGGAATCGATCCCACGACCCAGTGCGCAGCAGCGGACTGTATCAGCCACTGCACCAACCGCGCCGTCATGCTATATTGCATAGAGCAACGCCGCCAAATGTTCTACACAGTTTACATGTCACAATTATAATGACTATGTGTTATATATCTAAGGGCCAGTTCTCGTAATTAATCTACACTATAGCTGCAAGTTGACCGAACTGAGATAAAATTATGAATTGACAAGATAATTGTATTCTGCTCCTCTTGAAGTTCAGTCAGATTTCAGTATGATGTCGATATAGTCTCATTTCAATATCAATTTTGACTTTTATTTAATGTCAATTTTAGTACCTGTGTCAATTCAAAATGTGAGCAGTATACCGTTTTGGCTTCGATCAGCTTTCAATCCGTTTTTGATCTCATCACAGTATAGGTTCACGTTTGACGTTGTTTGTTAGTTTAGGAGAATACCATTTGTGAGATTTACGACACTAAAACTAGATCGGAATGATATTTGAACGTTTTTAAATTACGAGAATTGGTCCTCTGTTTTTACCCGACCCAGAGCGCAGCCAACCAACCGTGCCATCAAATACTTCTTAATTCTAAATCCACACGAAATGTCATGAAACTAATGTAATTAAGAAATAATAATTTTTTTGCTTGAAAGTATGTGCACTTTGTTGCACGTAACTATGTTCAAATTAAGTATGTACATTTTAGAAAATCGTAAATTTATTTCAGTTCCGATTAAAATAGAAAGAAGAAAGAAAAGAAAAATGATTTATTAGAGCACACAAATCACACACTACAACCAAAAGAATCGCGCACACAAATTATAACGACAACACATTATAAAACATTAAATAATAAATTGAAACAAAGAAATACACAGTAGGTACGTAATAAAAAGAACAATAATGATCGGCGGGTCTCGGCTTATCTATAGTCTTGGGCTCTCGGCACCATCAACTATCATCCGATCAGCGCGTTCGCGCCGCGCACACGCTTCAGTGACATATTACACTTTGCAGTGAGCGGCCATCGCCCGTCATCGAATGAATATCGATAGCGCTGCGTGCAAATCATACGGTTTCGGCCGGAAGCCGAATATATTGATCACTTATACCCACGTAATAAACAAAATAATGTTAACATTTTTTTTTTGGGCTTCTCGCATACTTTTCTGGGAAATGTGGTTGCTTAACCGGTCATTTCTGGCGAAGCCAAAATAGGCCTCCAGCCAGGCTTAAATTTAATATTAAGAACTAAGCAACTTTCGGTAAGGGCGGCCCCTGCGGGACCTCGGCTTAGGGCGTTGCTGGGGATAACAAGCTATTGTTTTGGGGACAGCTGGATCGGTATTATTTATAAGGTATTAAGGGCCATTTAAAACTACAGGCTCGGCACGGCCGGCGCGAGCAAGAGACCGGAGGGGAAAGTGCTAACTTGAACGGGAAGGTGACGCAGTGATAGGCCTCCGGGTCATCGGTGAGGCGGACATCCTCGGCGGCGAGGGCTGTAAAACGTTCCGGTGTTTAGTGAATGAGACAACGCGAGTCTCTTTATGTGATGTAACATGATTTCATCGTCTGGATCGACCAGAACGTGCCTCGAGCGGCGTGCTCTACTGATACGGGAGGGTTGGTAATCGGCGGCTGATACCACAAGGGGTGGGACAGGGTAGAATCGAGATAGTGTTTAAACGCTTGTTTCATAAATTGCCTGATGGTCGGCAAATTAAGATCGAAATGGACTTGATCATTTCAATGTTTACATTCAATATGCAATCATAATAGAAACAAAAGTCTAGAATACTTGTACCCCGTTGTATTCTGTCTCGCTCACTCACATGGGCAACAATATGCGCTGCGTAGCCAATGAGGTGCATTGCATCGTTGCGTTCCCTCATTTCATATTCTGTATTATTATCAACCAACCATCTCATCCCATAAGTATCGTAAAAGGTGACTATGGGATTCGCCGAAGGATGAGCAGCAGCGTCCTTCGAATACATTAACAATTCAACTACGATCGCCATCCCGCTTACTGAGAACACAACACACTAACCGGTCGTTGGGGCTATTATATGGACAGACTTTTGTCCAGCATTGGACTTTATTCGGCTGAAACGATGATGAACACCATCTCAAACGTGCGTTAAGCAGTTTTGGTTCAATAGGGAAGTGGAACGTATATTCTTTCCTACTCCTCCTTTTTCTTTTCTGATTAATTTCGGTGCGGGTTCCAAGACAGTTATTCATTTCTCTGGGACACACCGAGCTTCATTGATCGGTGTTCTTTTCGGTGGTCGCTATCGCCAATACATCGTCCTGGCTTACAGGAGTTGCAGTGGTTGGGAATGTGTGGCGGGCTTGTCCCAACAAAAAAAAAAGTTTTGGTTCAAAAAGTAGAAAACGTTTTGCCGACTGTTATTTTCTTTTAATAAAGGCACATACACACCTATGGAGTTATAAAAGATTTTTAGTTTAAAAACTCTAGTAGAATGTTTATGAAAAAATAAGGAGGGTTACATCCACGCATTGACAATATTATATTGCTTGTATAACCCCAACATAGAGGACGCAATCTCGTCATGTTCGTTTTCCACCGGGATAGGCAAGGGACACAGAGTTATTCTGACAATCTTATTGAGGCCACAATGGTATGCGAAAGTTTTGACTATAAATTTATTATTGTCCTTCCAACATTCAAATGATATGAGGACATATTTCATATTAGGATGTCGCATTGATTCTCAGGAGGGCATCAACCAAATCAAAATAGACAGCTCATATATTTTGAAAGTTTTGGAACGTAAACAGCAGTTACGTTATTGTGTATTAATATCGGGATATGACGTGTGGTGCCGGCTACGAATAGCACCAACCCATCTCATCCCGTGGGTGTCGTAAAAGCCGTCTAAGGGATTAGATGGAGGATGGGCAGCAGCGTCCTTCGAAAACATTAACAACTCAACTGCGATCGCCAACCCGCCTGCCAAGCGTGGCGATTATGGCAAAACCCCCCAATGAGCACACAACACACCGATATCGGTCGTTGTGGTGATCTTTGAGGGAGGCCTGTGTCCAGCAGTGGACGTTCTTTGGCTGATATGATGTGATAATCATGATATATCAAGAGATATACAAATCGTAGAATGTTATAAAATCTTAAAAGAGTTACATTATTTATGTTCCTTTATTTATATGCTGCGATCTTCGCTTTATCAAATTGCCGTTTGTTTTTTTTAGGATTAACAACAATAACGAAAAAGGTTTACTTTTTAAATATTTAGGAACGAAATTTAATATTTAAGGTAAGAAATATCTGCTCTAAATTTCATGTGAGTAAACCAACGAAAAAGTTCAAAATCGTGTTCGTAAGGCTCTTGGGAGCGATTTGTGTAAATAAACAATAAAGTAATCTTAAGACACCAAAATTGTATACCTACCATGATTTAATAATCATCTCGGAATGATGCTACAATTAGGTCTATGTTGCAGATGTAAATGTTTGTTTTAATTACAATGATTAACTCAATGTAGCCAACTTAGGCATAACATTTAAATGTAAATAATAAATAAAGCATCACTAATATGTAGTAAGCACACAATTTGGTTTATTTTCTTTATTCATTTCTTTCATTACTGTCAAAGACAAGAAACGTTCAACCTTATATGTATTTTTCTTCTTCAGTTTCAGTATTTAGAAGAATAGGGGAAATAGTTTTGCTTTCAGTCAATGACTATGTTTTATTGTTTACGTTATAGGAACGGAGTGGCAAATTGGATAATTGTCCGTACTTAGCGAAACTTAACAATAAGTAGTTCTGTAGCTCAAAATAAACTTAAGTAATATATACTAATTCCCCCAATACGATGACACATAAAGCTCAAGGTTACTCAGTGAGCTATGGAGAGAGCTATGCTTGGTATTTCTCTACGAGATCAAATCAGAAATGAGGACATCCGTAGAAGAACTAAAGTTGCCGATATAGCTGCCAGGATTAGTAAACTGAAGTGGCAATGGGCGAGGCACATTGCTCCTAGAACTGATGGCGGTTGGGGCAAAGAGGTTCGAATGGAGACCGCGCACCGGAAAACGCAGCGTGGGACGACCTCCAACGCTGTGGACAAACGACCTGGTGAAAGTCGCTAGGAGTCGTTGAATGAGAGTGGCCTGTAACCGCTCATTGTGGAAATTTAAGGAGGAGGCCTTTGTTCAGCAGTGAGCATCCTTTGGCTGATGTTATGATAATGATAAATATAATCTTCTGTGTGATATCTGGACTAAGAATATGGCACCACTATCTATTTCCGTGGATGTTGTAAAAGATGACAAAGGGATTCTAAACCAGAGGGATGAGCAGCAGCGCCTCTTCTGTGGAATAGCAATCATTCTGCGCTCACGAACCCGCCTACAAAGCGTGGTGGCAAACTCTCCCCTACGATGACACAACCCAACAACCGGCCTCCAGTTCCCAGTGGCCCCGCTATTCCTGGTTAAGGTATTATGGCCAAGGTAATGGCGGTGCCAGGGGTGTTAATAGTCTTTAGTAGAGATCTAGCTACCACCCCAAACGATAACTGGCCCTGGTAACCTACAATGTACGCATACCGAGGGCAGGCGATAAGATCTTGAGCTAGAAAAAGAAGTAGATGAGCTGCACTAGAATGTCATGGGTTCACCAGAAGTCCAAAGAGAGGACAGGTGGTGAGAACATCGGGCTCTGAACCGCTGAAGTCTGGCAACCTTTTTTATTACCGGGAGGGCGACTATCTGTCTCAAGGTGGTGTTGGGTTCCTCGTCCGCAGATCCCTTATTAGCTTCATAATAACATTAACTACCATTAAAAGTGTGTCGAGCTGGGTAGCATACCTTATACTCAAAATGATCAAGATGATCCTTCAAGGCCATAAATGTCGACGCATCGACTTCAACACGCCTAGATGATAAATTAGAGGCATATATTAGGACGTAAGTATACATACCTCCAATTTTACTGTACTGTAATGGGGGCTTCAACGCGAAGCTTGGTACACGATGCGATGATAGAGTTAGAAGTGGTGCAATGTGGTTAAGGGTAACGAAACCCGAGGGACAGAGGCTGGCCGACTTTTAATTGAAGGACCCATCGTGATGAATTCCATTTCCAAAAGATGCCTCACAGGAAATGGACATGGAAAAGTTCCAACGGTTCCACAAATAATGAAATTGGCTTCATCACGACCAATAAAACACAGATATTCAATGATGTCTCCGTGATCCTTAGGGTGAAAACTGGTAGTGATTACCGAATGGTAAGAAGCACGTTGAATATTAATCTTAAAGTTGAGAGGTCTCGTCAGATGAAATCTACGCTCCGACCCTCTACTTCTTATATCTAAAACCCGATAGCTTTAAACTAGAACTCCAAAACTGCTTCGAGTGCCTAGAATATCGTATGTCTTTGAAGGATATACTACAAGCATCCAAATAGTTGCATCTAACTTCTTTAAAACCCACCCTCAGCCTCGTGGCAGAAAAAGTACTATGACACTCTAGTCCTTCGGTGATGCTGAAGCATACCGGCTGTTCAATATACGATAGTGGAAAATCTAGCGTCATGATATTTATACCCTTAACACCACCGGTTTTAAAGAGGTGATTGAGTGGAACAAGGGCTCCAAAATGTTCGCAAAGCTGTATTATGAAGCTGAAGACTGAAAACGACAGCATAGCATCGTCGACTATGCCAGCGGTTTTGATAGATCGAGAAATTCTACTGACAGTTACATACTTCAGTAACTACACCTATCATTGGATCCCACAAAGATACGCGAGCTAAATTTACCCGACTCTATACTGAAGAATTCCTGGACATCAGCCTGTACGAGATTAGGATCGCCTAGAATGAAACAGCTCAAACAACAAGGCTGCGGCAAGGCCGGTTGATGATAGATTTAGGACAGTGCTCTAAAGCTGCTAGAACATCGGTATTTAAACTCCTTCCCAGGCTCTTTGATTTCATCTTCCTAAAGGGCACGACACTAGAAGTATGGACGAAAGGCGAAATGGTGATCTTCAAAAAGAGTGATAACAGCCTGTTGGAAAATAATAGCCTCATCTCGCCTCTGAGCCATATTTAGTAATCTGTTTATCCAAGGTCATCACAAATTGTATCGAGCACAGGTTTCATGACTTCCAACCACCCGAAAAAGTCAGTTTTTGAAAAGATTTTTGTACTAAAGACCACATACACTGTGCGGTTATTCTCTTTATTTTCATAAAATACTGTAACTCCAACTACCATTTGTCCTATATCTTTGGTACAGTTTACGCCCAGACCATAAAAAACTACCTGTAGTCCATACAAATATTTACTCCATGCGGAAATTAAATCCATAATGCAGAAAACTAAACCGTCAGCCAACACTCTCAACGTCTGAGAAATTAAATAAGGAAGTTTTTGTTGATTTAAATCAGCTTATATCATAACCTTTTAAGTATACATTTAAAAAACATACAGAACCATCCAAGTTACGACCTTTAAGACCAAACAAAATAATTAATACCATTTTCTATTTACTAAGTACCCATTATAACTATGGACGGAGACATAACAGGCCAACATTTTCATAAGCCGGAAAGTTCAATAATAAATTTAATACGGAAAGTTACATATCAAAATGTCAACTCCTCTTCAAATAATAACGGTAATATGGTTGTTTACGTCGTAATAAATATTAATAAAACTATATGTATATCAAATGTCAGGTTTGTAATCTCTGATTTACAAATATTGAAACTTCCATAACTTATTGGCGGTAGATTGCACACCTTAGGTGCAGATGGCCACCCCAGTAGTTTTAGGAGTCCGGCATGCCGCTTCGTCCTTCCCCTGGGCAGAGGAAGTTCATAATGAATTACCACAGGGCCCAATAAAAAAAGAAGGTAGCTTATTGTAAGGGTCTGCCGTAGGTACCACCGCAGTACCCCCGGGAAGACGGTGGCGCGCACGTGGTACACACGGCGGCACATGGCCGCCGTGTGCGTAGCACAGTGGACAGTGAGATTTGGGGGAATCCTTTACAATCCTCCCCTAGAAGACCCTGGGGAGCGGCCTTTTTACAGCCGCCTGGCCTCCACTACAGTGGATGACCGCTTTATAGTCACCCTCGATGGCACCACTGTAATGCCCGGCTCTAGTGTGATCATACGAGGACCTGGAACCCCCTTTAGGTACCGAACA
Organism: Diloba caeruleocephala; assembly: GCA_947459985.1. NCBI lineage: Eukaryota > Metazoa > Arthropoda > Insecta > Lepidoptera > Noctuidae > Diloba > Diloba caeruleocephala. The sequence continues at coordinate 5,851,298 of OX381617.1, read as the reverse complement.
TGACCACCCCAGTGGTTTTAGCCGGTAGGAGTCCAGCATGCCCCTTCATCCTTCCCCGGGGCGAAGGAAGTTCATAGAGAATTTCCATTGGGCCCAATAAAAAATTAAAAAAGTTACCACCACCAGATATTCTGCTGCCAAAGCTAGTGTTAAAACTTCAAACATTAATGTGTTCTGGTTTTAAGGGCACTGTAGATAGTGAAATTACTGACTAAGACACTAAATGACCCATCTATCGAGCCGACGAGCACAGTCTGGTATCACGAAGGACAACTTCTGGGTAGTATTACAATTGTTACGGGAAGTCGTGGCGCTTACTACCAGGAGAAAGGCTTGCTCATCTCATACCTAATTGGTATTTAGTTGAGTCGTCATTTTGGGGGAAATTTGCCAGTACTCACCACGCATAGCAGGTGGGTTGGTGAGCATAGAATGGTTCCTGTTCCACAGAAGGGACGCTGATGCCCACTGCTCTGGTTTAGAGCCCCTTAGTCGCCTTTTACGACAGACACCACACGGATCGAATATGTGATGAACATTTTCTTCGAAAATCAGCTTTAGCCGAATCGAGCACATTAATTTAAACGACTTTTCCGGGATGAGAGTAGCCCATTCAGCCATCGTATTTTTTTTCTTCAATATAATATGTATTGTATCATGGCGCTATAGTGGAGAAACCCATTCCATGGCTTCAGGCGTGCCAGGGCTAATTTATTTCATCATCATCATATCGGCCATTTATACGTCCACTGCTGAACAAAGGCCTCCCTCATAGATTTTCACAACTGTGTCATCATTTTGGGGGGTATTTACCAATATTCACCACGCTTGGCAGGCGGGTTGGTGAGCGCAGTATGGCTACCGTTTCACAGAAGGGACGCTGCTGCCCATCCCTCTGGTTTATATTCCCTTAGTCGCCTCTTACGACATCCACGGGAGGAGATGGAGTGACTTGATCTTAACACTACGTTGAATAAAAACAAAATAAACTATCTATTTTCACATAAAACTGCAATGTAAATAAAAACTAAACGGCTATTGTTTCGCTACAGTTCACGGATGATGTCATCGCTCGCAGTTCCATAATATCATATCATAGTACAATAATCACACGTAGTGTTTTGATCGCTTTGCTTACGATACATTGCGTGCTCAAAAATGTCAAAACTGTAACCGAGAAACCATTTAGTAAAACGGATCTCCTATTTTTTACTAATTTTATATTATTTATTCATTTATTTGCTTAAGTGTAAACTCTTCCCAGTGTTTTCAATACGTTGTCACTGATGGTAGAGAACAATTTCTTAATATTAAATATGATATAATAATTGTTCCATACAAGCCAACGTGTATCTACTTCTACCATTGCACCTCTCACCATCGGCGGGTAGTTCATCCGCATAATCTAGATTTAAAAAGGTCTGTATGGTTTCAGAGAGAGTTCTTCCCAGGCACAATCAGGTTGTGGTGTGACTAAGAATAAGGAACTTTAACCACAGGGATGAGCAGCAGCGTCCCTTTTGTTGCACAGTATCAATTCCGCGCTCACCAACCATCCTGCCTGCCAAGCGTGGTGAGTATCGGCAAATTCCCCCCAAAATGACCGCGACACAATTACAGCACTGGCCCCAGTTCTCGACAGCCCCGCTATTCCTGGTCATGGTAGCAGCTACGGTAATGGTGGGGCAGGGGTACTAAGAAACTCCGGATGGGATGCTGCTACCACTCCAAACAAACACTGGCTCTGGTAATATACAATGCACGCACACTGAGGGCAGACGAAAAGATCGTTGAACTGGAATAAGAAATGATTAAGTTGCACTAGGCTGTCATGAGTTTTATCAAAAGTCTGAAGAGAGGCATGGAAACAGCTTATAAACATAGTTCAGAAGCGAGATGGATCTATAATACTTCAACTATGTATTGAAAAGAAGAAAAGGTGATTGTGCATGTGAGATTTCTATGTCTGTAAACAGCATACGAGAAATTTTAGTGTAGCGCTTAAAAAATTAAACGTATGTTATTCCTACGTGCCTAAATTCGAATTTTGGAATATGTTTGACCACGAGTTCTCCACTTGCTTCTATTTTGTAATAGTGATTATTAGTAGGTACCATCTTGCGAATAGTGAGTGTAAACCGCCTCACAATTTTAATTAACGTTTTAAATATAGCGAACTCAATGCAACCGATAATTTGACTAACAAAAGCTAGAACTATGCCTTAGATTATTAACTATAGATGAAAAAGAGGAATACAGGGGATTTGTGTTTCGTGATGTTTACACATTAGAATAAAACAGTCACCCTGTTTTATTATAATGTGTAAACATCGCGAAAACTTGCGAACACAAACCCTGCAAAGTGTTCGAAACGTCAGGAAATATATAATATGTGCGATGAAATTCGTTTAAAAGTGTTTTATTATAATACAGGGGTAATCCGTAAATATATTCTGATAGTGCAGCTGTAAAGTCCCCAGTTAGCGTACCATTCTATTTTCGATAAAAAATCTGTAGCTGAACTTTGCGGATTGAATCCATGTCGTCGAGTATGTTTTGAGGGTTTAAATCAATTAATGGTAAAACAGGAGTGTCAACATTGTACAGGTACAATGTTTATGGCACTTCGGTTTATTTGTTCTCTTGATTGTAGCGTCACTGTAGTGTGTTGCAAACCCATATTAAATGTGGATCTTTCCGTAACAGAAATGCAGTTTGTTTGACCGAAGGCCATTTTACATTCTTGCGTTTACATCGTAATGTAGTAACTGCAGTTTGAAAGTTCTTGAGTTCGGATCCAACCTAAACCACAGCGATGAACTCACTGCCATTACTAAAGTAATTGAGATCAAAATTTTATTATTAATGAAAAACCTTATATCTGAATAATATTTCTTTATATCAAATATTTTATCGTTATCTTTAGAGTGAATATAATCTCAATGACACTGTTCTTTCAGATAATTTTGAAAAACATTAATTCATGCACGGATATGCAAATACGTGCTATTAACACAACTTAAAATTCTCAAATTTGTCTATAATCGTAGCATTCAGTATATTTTCTTTGGTATAATCTAGAAGCTAATAAGCTACTTATTTAAATAATGAACCAAACATCGTTAGTATACGTGGCTGCTCTTAATTAGGGAAGGGGCATAATTATCCAATGCCTCCCCCGTGACTTGCCTTGTTCTTATCAAAATTTCAGTAAGCACCCCTTCACAGCACATCCCTTTAGTTTAAACGCTACCGTTCAAACTTTCAAAAGGTGGCCAGCTTAAATAAAATAAACGGAATACCTTCTTAACCGTGTAAGTTAGGGTTATTTTGTATTGTCTCAGTGTAAATGGCTTATTTACAAATAGCAAATATGATGAGTACAGTACTCGTAGTCTGAAGGGAAAACAGAAAAGTTGAGTTTAGAAAGTCAACAGCTAATATCCTTATTTAATTTATTCTTTGTGAAAAAGGATTACATTGTTCAAGAGCTGTGGGCCGATTCACAATATTCACAGTTGTTTGAGTTTGAGTCGCGATCTGTTTGACTTGAGATTAAATCCCTGTCAGCGAGGCATTGGCGATACTCAAGTTTTTAATGTAATGACAAAAGCTCATAGTATTAAAACCAATGCAGACCTGAAGATAAAGATTGACGAAAAGTTTTTTAATAATATCGATTAAGTATTTTGTTGCTAATTTTTATTGTATACAATGCTGACATGTACGCCGTATATCATTGTTGTTATTTAAGTTCACCGTTTTGTTTATTTGATAAAAATAAACATACATGTATATATACGCTCATCACTGACTGACTGACGCTCGCACGCTGTGACTGTTTCTTTGAATGATTCGTTATTTAACCTTTTCTTCGGGTGTCTTAGTTGCTTACAACTCACTAGTATACTCACGTTTAGGCAATTCGATTCTTCGCAAAAAGAATCGATTTTGGAATTGATTCGAATAGTACGCATCAGAATCAATTCTCAATTAAAGCAAGCACTGAAAGATTGATTTTTGATGAATCGATTCGTTTATCGATGTCTGGATACGATCTTAGTATTAATCGCTTGGCTTTCTGCGCTACATGTCGTGGGTTCGATCCCCGCACGGAATGATTATTTGTATATCATACAGATAGTTTCGAGTCTGTTTCTGTATTAGAGTATCCACAATACAACAAAAACAAATTGCAGTAGAGGCACCATTTTAAAGAAAGAAAAAAATGTATCATGATAAAGAAATCTTGAAAACCGAAATTAGCCGATCATTAACAACTGTCTCTATCTTATAACCGAATTAGTAACTTCGTAAAGAGCATCTTACACGTGACATTCAATTAAAATCTGTATAAAATATTAAATTGTGTAGCACGTTTTTGGTTACTCAAAAGAATATAATTAATGACTCCTATTTATTAATGTTATGAGCTAATTAATTGTATTGTTGTGTCATTTGCACACTATTTGCGCTATTACTAAGTCAGTTTATTCAAATCTTAATTGGAAGGTGCTTAATAAACTTTTCAACGTGTTTTGAATTAAGTAATATCAAATGTTTTTCATATAAAGAAATAAAATAATATTTTACGGAGTCTGGTACACAAGATTTATACTATATGGTATACGGCACTAGCTATCTTAAATATATTGATCTAAATACTTTTAGTTACGTCAAGTTTTTTTTCACTGGAGACCTTATGGCCGGACTCCTACAGGCTAAAACCACCGGAGTGGTTATCTTCGGCACCGAAGGAAGGCTCCAAGAACTCGAATAATCTCCATCTAGAGCTACCCATTGGTGCCACGCCTTTAGGCACATCTCGGAGGGGATGACTGTAAAGCAGTTATCCCCTCTAGCGGAGGGAAGGCGACTGTAAAGAGGCCATCCCCCCAGGCATCTCTCGAGGGGATTGTAAAAGCTTCACAAGTAATTGCCTCACTGGGCGCTGTGCTGCGCACACAGCGGTCCGTGGCCACATGCACACCGCTGTCTTCCCGGGGGTTGCAATAAGAGACCTACCACCAGTATTGAACAGCAATATGAAATGAAAAAAGCACTCGGAATTCCGTAAAAAACACACTAGTACAAGTATTTATTCATAACATTTTACAACCGTACCTACCTAAAAACCTTTTGAGATATAAAAAGCTTTGACATCTTAAATCATTATCTTGAAATTACAAATAAAAGAAATAAACACAACAACAATGTAATGAGTAAATAACGAATTGAGTAGCTAATAAGATTTTGTAGGATGAAATACTTTGTTTTTATAGCTCTGCCTTCTGTTGATTATTACGAACATTTGAAGCAAGAAATATTTAAACATAAAATCTTAAAAGAAGACTGAACTTTATTTCAAGCAGGAACCGTACGACCCGGTTGAGTGATACGTCTTCGAAGGGGTAACCTTTTCATGAAGTAACCTCTTACCTCTGGAATGTGTATTCTCCTCGTGACACATTGAAAATGGTAACCCCTTCATTATGATATCCATTTGAAAGGGTTAGGTACCCCTTTTGCTTGGGGCTTCGAAGAGCACTTTCAGCGCCTCGTCCCCCGAGTCGGGAGGGTAGTGGGTGCACTACACCGGCTGCTGCCCAATCTCGGGGGTCCATGTGAGGAAGTTCGCCGTCTCTACGGAGGGGTTGTTCGGTCCGTGGCCCTCTACGGGGCGCCTGTATGGTCAGCTCGACTGTCAGGTGCCCAGCGCTGCAGAACCAAAAGTCACGGTCTGGGTTCGCGGGTGCTTAGATTGGGGAATCTGCGTGCCCACACCGAGCGACCCAAGAGAAGATGGTAGCACACATGTGGTCACGTGCCGCTGTGGGACGCTTTGGGGGATCCTTTACAATCCCCTCGAGGGAGTGACTGCTTTCTCAGGGATGTGCGTGGCACCAGTGGGTGGCTCTAGTGTGATCATACGAGGACCTTCCACGAGGACCCTTAGGTGCCGAAGATGACCGCTCCAGTGGTTTTAGCTGGTAGGAGTCCGGCATACCCCTTCGCCCTTCCCCGGGGCGAAGGAAGTTCATGAAGAGTTTCCACTGGGTACCAATAAAAAAAAATGGTACTCCTTTCGCTTAGGTAACCTATTGAAGAAGCTTTCCTCTTGAACGGTTTTTGTTCGGGTTACCTTATGGTTCCCCATAAAAATTGTGATGTATAAGTCTTTTAGTTCAGGCATATTACTCCCCCTTGAGGTATGTTACCCCACATGTATTCGCACTAGTGCGGCATGATTACGTGCGGATAATGGGGCAACATAACAAGCCTATAACTTTGTGAGTTTTCAGTATATTTCGTTTATTATACAAATTTAAAGACAATCTTTTTGGAGTGGCTCGGCTTTTCTATACACTAAAAATGATGTTGTATATTTGCAAATCAATGCGTTATTGGTTTGCCCACTTCCGCTCTGGAAATTTCGATCTGTAAAATGAACCTCGTGGTCGTCCGAAAACTTTGATCGACAATGACGAATTAAAGGCGATTGTGGAAGTTGATGATGCTCAATCTACGGCTGAAATAGCAGCAGCTTTCGACGTTAGCATCAAAACAATATTGGTCCATTTGCGTCAAATTGGCAAGGTAAAAAAGCTTGACTAATGGGTAAAAACTTAACGATCATTAGCGCAACGTGCGCGTCGAGGCCTGCCTTGCGTTTCTCAACAGGCACAGAGACGAAGGAATTTTGAACCACATTGTTACCTGCGACGAAAAATGGATTCTGTTTGATCATCACAAGCGCTCAGCAAGTTGGTTACATCCTGGTGCTGACCCGTGAAATTAAAATATATTTGGAGTGACTCGGCTTTTTTATATACTAAAAATAATGTTGTATATTTACATATATAAGTCAGATGCGTATGCAATGATGGTGAGTACTGGCAAGTTCTCCTCAAAATGATGACTCGCGACAAATAACCGGTCATCTATGGGGGAGGCCTCTGTTCAGATGTGGACATGGCTAATATGATGATTTATTTTAGTGCGTGATAATAATAGACTGGAGACCATACTTAGATTTAGACCTAGACTTTGCCTTAGACTTTGACCGCTTTGTGATGCTCTGTTGGGTATTAAATTATAAATGCAGCTAAAATCAGATGGAAATCGCTTCTCGTCAGAGCAAGAGGGGTTCTGCAATAGTAACCTTTATGTTAAGGGGTTGATGAGTAGGTTGTTTAGACAACTTGCTCTTAACGCGTTACCTAATTATATTATTTGTACTACTACTATTATAAATACTCGGTTTCCGGTCTAACATGCCTAATCTGCCGATGTGATATCATCAGTGCGATCAACTGACTGCGTGGTAATATGTCGAGCTTAAAGCATTTTTAACTTAGCTTGAGGAAAAATAAACCATGGTTTAAAAACTATTGCAATCGATTCTATTGCTGATTCTGAACAAACTATTTTCTGGTTACGGAATCGGAAACGGAATCAATGACGGAAAATAAATACTTACCTTCATCATTTCGGCCGAATGAAGTCCACTGCTGGACATAGGCCTCCCCCAAAGATCACCACAATGACCGATATGGGTGTGTTGTGAGCTCATTGGGGGGGTTGTGCCATAATCGCTTGGCAGACGGGTTGGCGATTGCAGTTGAATTGTTAATGTACTCGAAGGACACTGCTGCCCATCCTCCGGCTAATCCCTTAGTCGACTTATACGACACTCACGGGAAGAGATGGGGTGGGGGTATTCTGAGCCGGCACCACACGGCAACTTACCTTATTAAATAAATATTATTATGTCGAACTATCAATCAAAAGTTCTATTCATTTTTAATACGTCTAACGAACCACGTAACTGCGGAACTATCTCAATAGGTACCCCTTATTATTTGCGCCATGTCATTTTTCCGCAGAATTGCCCTCGCGTCCTTCAGGAATTTTTTTATTTAAGAAATGTTATTTTACTGAGACTATGTTCAATACTTATTGTCCAACTTTTTTATTATATAGGTTCCTATGAAACCTTCATAGCAGCAGTGAATAATTTTAGGAATCAGTCCTACAGCTTCCGAGGCTACCCACAAACAAAATATTATAAAATCTTTACATTTTATAATGAACATGTTTATTGGAAGGTTTGCATTCTAGGTTTTCGATCTTATTTCGTTTTGGTTAACTACAGTTAAGGAAAGTTCCTAAACAAAGCGTTTTGAGGGATAGATACTGACGAACTAATCAACCAATCATCTTAATTTAGAAAAATTTACTTTCAAAGTTAAATCATCATCACTTAGATAAAGATAAAAATGTTTTCATTCATGTAAAACCATTTATAGAAACTTATGAATTGTCAAAAACCGTACGACGTTGCCGACATATTTTTTAGATTTTTTTCATTTTCAGTCAGTCAGTCAGGAAAATCAAAAATCAAAATATACGCGATAGAATCCGTTTAAAAGTGTTTTATTATAATGTGTAATAATCGCGAAAATCTAAGACATTACTTTGTGAAACATTTTATAGATATGTAAAGATTAATTAATCTAAGCACCGTACAACATACATACATACATACATATAATCACGCCTCTCTCCCATAGGGGTAGGCAGAGACCACTTCTTTCCACTTGCTACGATCCGTACAACGTTGCCTTTATACTTGACATTGGCGAAATTGTGGAAGATACTCTACAGAAGCCATAATCTAAGAGAAGAAGAAGACTATAGTTGCCACTTTACAAGGTGTAGATTTCCTATCGAGAAGAATGGGCGAGAAACTCCATGGTTACTCTTTTTAAATAATTTTCGTACATTTTTTTTCTAACTACAATGTTCTCGAAATGATGGTAATGTAAGGACAATGCAGGAGAAAAGAATCTAAACTTCTTAAAAGTCTACACTAAGCAAGCCTGATTTTAATAATTACCAGAGATTTTGATTCAATTGTCTTTTTATTTATATAGGTCTGTGTACCTGCTATAGGTCTTGACCGATTAATTATTCCTTGATTATCTTAAGCTATAAATACGTATTCAAGTTGGTTTGGCGGTTATGTTGCGGAATGAGAACAACCTCATAAAGTATGTGACTATCAGTTATGTTTTTGGAAGTGGACTGTATTCGAAGGATGCTGGTAAAAGATGAGTTACATTAAACGGAAAACACGCGGATATAGGCGGGGCGATCGTTGGAGAGAGGATTAGGTGCACGCCTTACCTTGGAGCTGGCCGCTCTTTAGTATCAGCACGCCTCTGATGTAGGTCTTCTCTCTTCCAAATGGCTGGCGAGGGTTCACACACGCTAGGCAAGAACACGTGGCACAGCACAATACGTCACTCAGTTTTACACCCGCGGGCGGATAAGTAATCACAACACTTTATAGGCGTCTATAGTGCAGTCCAACGAATTGGACGGCGATAGTCTTCAGCAAGATTGCCAGAAGACCGCGGTGAGTAGTTCTGAGCAGCTTCCGATTAGGCTCAAGAGTTTTTTCATACTAGATATAGGTCACGGCATATTCAACGGCCGTGGTTGGTTAGCGTGCGAGTGGGGAGGTGGTAGGGATGATCGCCCGCGCAAGACATATTTTAATTAGTTCTTACACATTAAAGAGATGGCGTTACCATTTCCCCCAGCCTTAAAGGGTTGCCTTTAAAACAACATAGAATAAAAGCTTGGGTATTATAAGTGCACTACTAGATATATATACCCAGACAATCGCGTCAGACAACACGGTAATATTTAAATTAATTTATGGCAAGTTGCCGGTGCAAGCTACAGATTGCAGTTACTTACTTATAACTACTAAACTAAATAATTAATGCGAAGCTACAGACTACCTAAACTAATAAGCCTAACCCCATGGTCAGGCGTTACTGAGTCGGTAACGGACACAAACGCACAACAGGGCGCACGTAGCTACCCTTCGCGGTTTTAACGGTGACAACACGGGTTATACCATCTTTGGAGGGATGTAGTTTTTCCACGATACCTAATGGCCATGCAAGAGGCGGAGCATTATCTGTTATTATAACAACTAATATCCCCTCGTGTATAGGAGATGAAGGAGTATTCCATTTGGATCTAGCCTGAAGTTGGTGCAAGTACTCTACACGCCAGCGCTGCCAGAACGATTGCACCAACTTGTCGAGTAAAGTATGACGCTCAAGCAAGCCAACATCGTCTGCTTTAGGAGCGGGCAGGGACGACAGTGGCACCGTGTGCAAGAAATGAGCCGGAGTAAGTGCGGAAGGTTCCGCGGGGTCGTAACTCATTGTCGTGAGCGGGCGCGAATTAAGTAGTGCCTCAACTTGAGTGAGTACAGTAATAAGCTCCTCGTAAGAAAGTATTTGTTGACCGATAACTTTGAAAAGATGTGATTTCACTACCTTAACCATACTTTCCCAGCAACCACCGAAATGCGGGGAAGCAGGCGGAATAAATTTCCAATCTATGCGATTCTCAGTAAGTTCTTCTTGGAGGCGAGGACGATATTCTTTACTAAGAAATTTATAGAGATCGCGTAAATAAGAACTTGCACCCACGTAACAAGTTCCATTGTCTGTGTAAAGACATTTAATAGGACCACGTCGTGATAGAAAGCGTTTAAGCGCAGCAAGGAAGGTCACCGTACTCAAATCCGTAGCTACTTCAATATGTGTAGCACGGGTTGTCAAACATGTAAATATACATAGCCAAGCTTTACGGCTCCTGACACCTCGCCCGCGGACTGGAGTATATTGCAATGGACCTGCATAGTCACACCCCGTATGTGTGAACGCCTTATCGACTTGGTTAACGCGCTGGCTAGGAAGGTCGGCCATAAGCGGAAAGACCTGACGTGGTCGAAATTTAAAGCAAGTGTTGCACTTGTGAATTCTTTGACGAATTATTCGCCGTGCAGCCAAAATCCAATATTTACGCCTAAGTAGGGACATAAGCAACTCCGGACCGGCATGCAGATATCTTTTGTGATAGAAATCAACAAGAAGATCGACTACGTGGTCATGACGTGGTAGAATACGAGGGTGTTTGTATTCAAAGTCTTCTCCAGAATTAGTGAGACGACCACCAACGCGTATGAGACCGTTCTCATCAAGAAACGGCTTAAGCTTATGAAGTGCGGGTGAACAAGGTTTGTCATTTTTTAAATTATGAATGTCGTCAGTAAAATGAATGGCCTGTACGACTTGCAAAATTTTGATTTCTGCAAAATCGAGATCTGAGCTCGATATAGAAGTACCACGAAGGTTTGGTTTTAAAAACCGATATACATAAACTATAACGCGTAGCACCTTAGACCAGGATGACATACGATGAGCCAGCGTATAGGTAGGAGATTCAGTGAGATTTGAAGTCACAGGATGAGCAACTGACTTCTGCTCGGGTACATCTCCGTGTGACCCGTAATTATCGAAGATATTTATGGGCCATTCCGATACATCACGAGAAACCCAAGAGGGACCGTGATGCCACAAAGGATGATGTACGAGCTTGTCCGGGGTAATACCACGGGACAAACAATCAGCGGGATTCTCGGTACCCGCGACGTGATTAAAACAAGTAGCGGGAATAAGTTCTGTTAATTTTGTAACCCGATTGGCGACGAATGTCTGCCAACGATGCGGAGAAGAATTTATCCAGGCTAGCACGACCATGGAATCGGTAAATGCGTAAACTTTACTGATGGCAAATCGAGGCGATATAGTATCTTGAACTTTGCGTATCAACTTAGATAGCAGAACAGCTGCGCATAACTCCAGTCTCGCTACAGAAATGGTTTTCACAGGAGATACCTTTGACTTGGCACATACTAGCTGCACTGAGTAGTTGGAACCAATACAGACTTGTATGTAGACAACTCCACCATAAGCACGCTCACTGGCGTCAGCGAAACCCACCAAATTTACGGTACATCCTTGGACTAGTCCCAGATGACGCGGAATAGCAATTTTATTAAGCGCAGGAAACTCGGAGCAAAACTGCGTCCAAGCAGAGATGACATGACGAGGCGGTGCGTCATCCCATCCACACTTTGATAGCCAGAGCTCTTTGATCAAGAGCTTGGCGTACAAAATGGTGGGAGCCACAAACCCCATTATATCCCAGAGTCGAGCCACTGTAGATAACATGGCGCGCTTGGTGCACAGGCTCTCTGGTGTAGTGACTGCAAAGTGGAAACTGTCAATGGATTTATCCCAGCGCAAGCCCAGAACCTTTTGCGGTACAGATTTCTCGAACTCAATGTTCTGAGAATCTTTATGAGAGTCAGGTATGTGTGCAAGAACCTCCTTTGAATTACTTGTCCATTTGACAAGGTCAAATTGGCCTCGCTTAAAAAGCTGAATAAGCTCTTTAGAAAGCAAAATTGCTTGCGGTGTGGTCATGACACTATAGACTATATCGTCCACATATAGGGCGAAAGAAGCAGCAGCTGCTGCAGCGGGAAAATTATCGCCTTCATCAGCGATCAGCTGGCGAACAACACGCAACGCATGGTAAGGACTAGATTTCAGTCCGAAACAAACACGGTTGAACTGATACTCTGCTATAGGATCGATTTTATCGAACCTATATAAAATACTTTGGTACCTGCGGTCAGATTCATGTACCAGTATTTGAAAAAACATCTGACGGCAGTCAGCGGCCAGCGCAATTTGAAACAGCCGAAAGTTAATTATTATATCAAAAAGGTCACCTTGCAGATTAGGGCCCGCATGCAAAATGTCATTAATCGAATGACCTGATGTGGTCTTACTACTCGCATCTAAAACCACGCGAAGTTTGGAAGTGGTTTTATCTTCGCGAACGACACCGTGATGCGGTATATAATACGAGGGACGTGAGGTGTCGGCATTTTTAAAATCAACCGGACTTAAATAGCCGTTATTTATGTAGTCACGCATGACAACATTATAAGCGTCGCGCATCTTTAGTGACGCATCAAGTTTTCGTTCTAGACAATGAAAGCGTTTTAGCGCAGTCGTGTATGAATCGCCTAGTGAAAAAGGATCGCCACAGAAAGGTAACGCGACTGTATATCTACCACTTTCATCACGAACGGTGGTAGCGCGGAAATGTTCTTCGCACTCAAAGTCGCTAGGACTTTTCGCGGGCGGCGCGGAAACCTCCTCAAGTTCCCAGAATCGCTTAAGAAGCGAATCTATACCATCTACTTGAAGAACAGAACAACAAGACGTTGTATAGTTGAAGGCAAGTGATGTAGGTACGGTACCCATAATCACATACCCAAATACGGTCTCAATAGCGGGAGGTATATTATGTTGATTACTACGTACAACGTTAGGCAATAGCAAATGCGGGAAAACTGAAGCACCAATCAAGACATCGATATTGCCCGGCTGCGCAAACGCAGTGTCTGCGAGCCGCAACGTTTTGAGGTGAGACAGTTTGGATAAGTCGATGCGAGCGGCAGGGAGCGTCTCTGTAATACGTTCCACGATAAGCGAGGAAACGTCGAAGTTTATAGCATTATTATAACGCGAATATATTTTTAAATCTACTGAACCCTTAACAGACTTTTCTGAACCCCCAATTCCCTTTACAATTAAGTTACAATTCTTATAAGTATTCATATGTCCGAGACGCTTAAAACAGTCAAAAGTAATAAAATTACTCTGTGATGCACTGTCTAGTAAGCAACGAACTATGTGCGGTTTATTACTATCATCGTATATAACCACTTGCGCAGTAGCGAGCAAGACTGTCGTAGGCACTGTACATTGGCGACTGTCTTCGGATACAGTCGCTCTGTGCGCAGTGAGACGTAAGGGCGACATCGCATTGGCTGTCGCACATAGCGATACTTCTGGCTGCTGCACAGACCGCATAGGCGCAGTGGCACGAGTGACCTGCGATGCAACTTGCTCCTGCTGTGAAAACACCGGGACAGCTGGGGCGGGGTCTATAACTACGTTAGAAGTGTCATCTGATAAGCAAGGGGTTTTCTTATCAAAATGCAACAACGTATGATGACGTTGGTTGCAAGAGCGGCATTTTAATTTAGAAGAACAGTTACTAGTCTTGTGTTTTAAACTCAGACAATTGACACATGCGTTACTATCCTTTACAATTTTAAAACGAGCGGACGGAGTCAAATTATTAAATGCGGGACATTTATAATAGTGTGCATGTACAATAACATCGCACATGCACTTGTGCGAGTTATGCGACTCTGAACATGACACATAAGATTGCGGATTGGGAGCAGAGATACAATTATTTGTAGTTCGATATTTATTCGACTTCTGTTTCACGTTATTATTAATAATAGACGAGCTAGGCGTGCTAGGCTGCGTATTACGGAATATTCTACACTGATCTTTAATAAAAGACAAAAAACTATCGAGTGTAGGTATTTTATTATCACGCTCCGTCATCTCAAAAGCACGGATAGTGTCAGTGTCGAACTTTTTTATTGCGAGTTGTAGTAGTATAAAATCTGATAAGTTATCTAATTTAAGATTTTTAAGGGAATTAACTGCAATAACATACTTATCCACAAACAGTTGGAAGTTTGCCGCAGACGCGGGACCGGAGAATTTCAGATTTAGAGCTTGATCTAAATAAGTAGATGCAAGGATACGTATATCCTGATACCTATCGAGTAATGACTGGAATATGACCTGGTAGTTCTCAGCACTGGGCGTTACCCCCGCGAATACGGATTGCGCCTTTGTTGACAGCTTACCTATGAGATAATACAATCTTTCAGCGTCTGTCAGCGATGTATTGTCATGTACTGTAGACTTAAAACTCGCATAAAACAAAGGCCAGTTGCGTATGTCGCCGTCGAATGACATAAGTTCTATGGGCGGTAGCCTAGGCTTACGAATCGCGGAGCTAGGACAAACATGGGACACGGAGGACGAGTCCGCGAACTGAGACATCACGCGTCTAATATAACAGTACAGGTCTTCAAACGAGGCATAGGCTTGGTAGTTAGGCTTAGCGGCAGAATTAGTAGCTAGTAACTTCGCATTATAATCGTCTAACAACTTATGAAAGTCTGTACGAATGTTATCTAATGTTATACAAGAACTAAGAAAGCTTTCCTTTTTATATTCGGAAGTGGTGGCGGTTTTAGATTGCTCATAAATCCCTTGAATACGTTCGAATAGTGCATTACGTTTTGCCTCTAAAATCACCAACTGTTGTTCTTCCGAAGAAGGTACTTTCTCATCACGCGTCATGTTTATGTAGGTATTTATTAACCACAAGAAATAGTAAAGAAGTAAACTATTCACTATGAACAAACAAGCATAAACATGTAACTTGCAGCCTGCAATCGTTGCGAAGTACTGGGATTAATGTTATGATATTATACCTAGTAGAATTTATAACTTACAATTGAATGGGTACCAACCTAATAATAGTGCGGTATGCGGAATGTTATTTGTACGGTGTACCGAATAATTGTAAATTCAATGTAGGTAGACAACTACTACAAGGGCGGTGGAATAAAAACTATTGAAATATGGAGTTCACTAGTAGACTTTTATAAAATCTTTAAATAATAACAACCACACAATGGGTTAAAATGGGTAGTTATGTAAATATTAATTAGATACCTATTACGCTTAGGGAGTTGTTGCAACCACGTACTGGGTGTACAACATTACTTCCAATGTAGGTATATCGGATAAAATCCGGTGCGATGGATCAAAAAATGGTTTGGCGGTTATGTTGCGGAATGAGAACAACCTCATAAAGTATGTGACTATCAGTTATGTTTTTGGAAGTGGACTGTATTCGAAGGATGCTGGTAAAAGATGAGTTACATTAAACGGAAAACACGCGGATATAGGCGGGGCGATCGTTGGAGAGAGGATTAGGTGCACGCCTTACCTTGGAGCTGGCCGCTCTTTAGTATCAGCACGCCTCTGATGTAGGTCTTCTCTCTTCCAAATGGCTGGCGAGGGTTCACACACGCTAGGCAAGAACACGTGGCACAGCACAATACGTCACTCAGTTTTACACCCGCGGGCGGATAAGTAATCACAACACTTTATAGGCGTCTATAGTGCAGTCCAACGAATTGGACGGCGATAGTCTTCAGCAAGATTGCCAGAAGACCGCGGTGAGTAGTTCTGAGCAGCTTCCGATTAGGCTCAAGAGTTTTTTCATACTAGATATAGGTCACGGCATATTCAACGGCCGTGGTTGGTTAGCGTGCGAGTGGGGAGGTGGTAGGGATGATCGCCCGCGCAAGACATATTTTAATTAGTTCTTACACATTAAAGAGATGGCGTTACCACAAGTATTATCTTAAAATATAAAGCCTATTTATACTGTAAAGTGGAATGGATTAGTATGATTTCTCCACGAAGACAAATTTGAATCGCTAATTGTACGTATTTCGTTGTTATTTCCTACCATCAAACATAAACGTGGAAACATATTTCGCTTGATAAATCTTTCGTTAAAATGGTGTAGCTTCCAAAGTAAAAAACATCCATACAGTCTATTTTTGTTTTTTTTTAAAACGTTGCCTCACACTAGCATTTCTCCTGTGGCGTGGGTGCGTTTACAAACACATATTCCACACACAATACACCCAGACCAGGAACAACTACCTGTAGATCGTACAAATATTTGTTCCGTGCGGGAATCGAACCCATGACCCGTTGCGCAGCAGCCGACTATATCAGCCACTGCACCAACCGTGCCGTCAGTTCGTCGTTTACTTTTATCTTGACTTTGTCTTTTTGAGACAAGCCCACCAGGCCTTCTCATCCATTGCAATTCTTGAAAGCCTCTCTACAATGGCGACCACCGGAAACACTGACCAATTAAGCTCGGTGTGTCCCAGTGCAATGAACAGTCTTAAAACCTGCAAAGAAATTAATCACAAAAGAAATAGGAGGAATATAAATCCATTCAAGTCTACTAAAGTAAACTTTAATAACTTCTTCCGATCCAGGGTAATTTCCCTTTTTTTCTCTTCTGTCTTTCTTCTTACTGTTCTCAACTTTTTCTTGTCTTTGACATCCTCAATAACCAGTTCACTGGCTCTCATATCGTCCTCCACAACATCGTATATACTAATACCGGCAATTAGATCACTTGAATTATAGATATCAGATACCTATCTTAGCTTAATCCTTGCATACTAAGCCCATTTTTAATCAGGTAAATATATTCGCACATTATCCACTTACTATAGCTTAACTGTTGAAATGCTGTAATAAATCATCCTCTTGATTATAGGCGATATGTCATACTTATCATTTTATATCTTATCAATGCATTATTTTATACCAAGCTTGTATTTTTGATGCTTATATACATGTCAACAGATTTTAACTTAATTATTGTTATAAAGACAACTTAGATCAGAGGGCCAATTCTCGTAATTTAGAAATGTTCAAAATATAATTCCGATCTAGTCTCAGTATCATAAATGTCGCAAATGGTATTCTAGTAAACTAACAAACACCGTCAAACGTGAACTTACACTGTGATGAGATCGAAAGTTGATTGCAGTCAAAACGGTATTCTGCTAACATTTCGAACTGTCACATGTACTAAATTGTCATTAAATAAACGTCAAAATTGAGATTGAAATGGGACTAGATCGAGATTATACTGAAATCCGACTGAACTTTAAGAGTAGCAGAATACCATTTTTTCGGTCAATTCATACTTTAATCTTAGTTTAGTCAAGTTTCAGTCATAGTGTGAAATAATTACGAGAATTGGCCCTCTGATCAGATACTGAAATTAACTTTTAAATTATGAAGTTTGAATTCTGTGCTTACATAGGAGACTAAATACACTTTCAATGTGTAAGGAGTTAAGATATGGTTTTGGTCGATATTTTTTTGAGTTAAATATTCCCCTAATTGTCGGGTAACAAATAAAGGTACAAAATTGGAGTGAAATATAACATGTTCAAATTATGTTAAATTCAAATTATGTTAAATGTATTGCACTTTTGCCGTGTCAATAAATTATAATATTATATAATTTATTTTTTAATCATTAAACATACAAACCGAGAATCTTCAACGCGTAGATATTACGGAAGGTGTTTACTTATTCCTTCTTTTTGAAAAATAGGTAATGAGATCCAGGCAATTCAATTTATTTTTGCTGTAAATATTAAGCTAAAATATGAGCCCGTAGAATGGTGACCCGACTCTGATCATTAAAATCTTAATTACAAACGGGGTCGTATTTCGAAGTATCGAATTTATGAATTAATTTTTTCCTGGTTATTGTTAGTTTTTAGCGTTCCGCCATAGCCGGACCAATACCGCTGTACCGCGCCTTAGGTATGTGTGGAGGAGGTAGGGAGTGGGAAGGAAAAAGCAGGAATGACGGAAACGGAAACGGAGCGGCTGCTCGGCCCCCCAGCCTCGCTGATCGCATACCTGAGGCTCGGTACAGCGGTATTGGTCAGGCTATGGTTAGTTACATTCAGTGCATTTACCATCAGTTTCTGAAAGGCGTGTAAAATGACGAATTAGCTGATATGCTGTCACAATTAACCTCCATTTAACAGTTAGGCGCCTTTCCCGAGATTTTGAAACGCAAGTTATCGAAATTGCTAGTTGATCGCTAACGCGTGTTCTTCGCAAAGTGTTTTTGTTTTTGTCAAGCGCATAATATCGTTGTCTCTTTCGTTTAACTAGGCAAGGCATTCCAGGTTTGCACCTATACCAATACCTTGTTTTGGAAAACAAAAACAGGCAGCACTGTTGTTTATAAGCAGAACTTTTTTTATCGTGATAACATAAATGAGTAATATAAATTTTGATACGAGATTAATCGGTCAATATTCACCGATTATAAAATAAGCTCGTTGACAATCTGTTGATAGGCAAAAAGCTTTTCGGTTATTTTTCCCGATAGGGGTTTTGATGATTTCATACATTGTTAACAATCTGTTGTAAGAATGTCACATTTGTGTTTCAGAAACCCAACATACGATTAATTTGTGATTCACAGCATGTCACGTAATTGTTGCGATAATTTCCGTTTAAAATACCAGCTGTTAAATACACAAATAAATAAAATTGAAGTGTCTGTGTGTAATGTCAAAATAACAGCTTTTCACTAAATGCATATGAAATAACGGTACACATAACAAAAAAACAATTTTAATTTTTTTTGTCTGTTCGTCTGTCCGTCTGTCTGTCTGTCTGTTTGTTCCGGGTAAACTCTGAAACGGCTGGACCGATTTCGACGGGACTTTCACTGGCAGATAGCTGATATTATAAGGATAACTTAGGCTACTTTTATTTTAGAAAAATAATGAGGGTTCCACGCAACATAAATAAAACCCTTGAAATCCAATATATACACTACTCAAAACTAAATAGGGCCCACCATGTTTTTTTTCCTTAACTTAAAATTGAACATAATTGTTCAGTTTTTATGAATGTATAAGTTTCAAGTGGGCATTCAGGAATAGTGTAAACACAAACAATGGAATCATTTGTTTATTTCCTTTAATAAAAACACAAATAACAGTTTTTAGGAAAAATTACACAAAATAAAAGATAAACGTAATCTGGTAAAGCACACGTCTTCTGAAAAAAAATATGGTGCTTGTTATTTTTTAATAACGAGTGGGTCCTCCTCTGCTCCGTATGCACTCTCTGAGCCTATCTGGTACACTTTCAATCAAGTGAGTCACTTTGTGTGCGGTATTTGTTCCCAACAGACTTTCAGGGCGTTAATGAGCTCCTGCTGGCTGTTCACATCACTGTAGTTTTCTTTCAGGCTTCTTTTGAGTTGATCCCATAAATGTTCTATTGGGTTGAGGTCGGGACTCATGGCTGGCCATGGCAAAACGGTGATATTGGCTTCAGAGAGTGCTCTTTGTGTGGTGCGGGCTGTGTGTGCGCGAGCATTGTCATGCATAAAGACAAAATTATTGCCCACTCTTTGTGAAAACGGGATGACATGTGGCCGGATTACTCGCTCGATGTAACTGGCGGCGGTTACGGTACCTTCATTGAGAATTACCAACTCCGTTTTGCCGTGTAAGCTAATTCCACCCCATACCATAACACTGGGACCCCCCCATCGGTCTGTTCCATGCACGCATGGTTGAGAAAAACGTTCCCCTTCTCTTCTCCACACGCGTATCCGTCTGTCATCACTGAAAAACTTTACTTTAGACTCGTCCGTAAAAAGCACATTCTTCCAGTTATCCATGGCCCATTCCAAATGTTCCCGGGCGTACCTTAAGCGTGCTGCACGATGAG
This sequence comes from Diloba caeruleocephala, assembly GCA_947459985.1. Taxonomy (NCBI): domain Eukaryota; kingdom Metazoa; phylum Arthropoda; class Insecta; order Lepidoptera; family Noctuidae; genus Diloba; species Diloba caeruleocephala. Next base: position 5,831,088 of record OX381617.1, on the reverse strand, counting down.
CCCTCGTCAGTTTCAGTCGAATAGCGCGTACTCTCGAGCGTTGTCCATCTTCGTGAAGCCGATTCCGAATGGTTTGGTCGCTGACTCTCGTCCCTGTGGATTGCCGTAGTCGAGTTTGTAAGGTCCGAGCGGTAACAGTACGCTCCCGTCGTGCGGTTAACCTTAGATATCGGTCTTCCTGGGCAGTTGTAGCTCTAACTCTTCCTGTGCCAGGTCTCCTAGCTACACTTCCGGTCTCCTGATATCGTTCCCAAACATTTCGGATTGCTCGTCGCGAAACACCGAGGTGTATAGCCACAGATCTCTGAGACTGTCCCTCTTGAAGCAAAGATACTGCTCTTGCAGCGGTTTCCATGTCCATATGTCGGCGAGAACCAGGCATAGTGATCACAACTAACACAGGAACCAAACAAAATTGTTAAAAACGTGAGTATTCCACAGCAGTGTTTAGTGTAGACTGAAAACTTAAGTGACCGAGAATTTGTGCATTCGATGTTTTTTTCGAGTACTTCACTTTTTTAGCTACCCTCTTGAAACCAATATGAATATTGTCGAAATAAACATTGATAAGGGCTCCTAAACATGGTAGCTTGATGGTTCAATGCGTAACTTTGACAACAACTACTTAGATAACTTTATTTTGACCAAAATAGTGACTGATTCGAGGTGGGCCCTATTTTGTTTTGAGTAGTTTATATTCTATGTCAAGTGTCTATGTCGAAGTACTCTAAATTTCTTTTAAATTAAAACGAGGGTGAAACCACGGTTCCCAGCTAGTGTTAATATAAAATTGAAAATTCTATATTGCCTGCTAATTAAATCAAAGAATAGATCATCATCATATCAGTCTGAGGACTTGTACTGCTGAACAATGACCTCGATAGAGTTCCACAGTTGTCGTCTTAGTAATTTCGGAGATAAGAAGGGTGGAATGTTCAATTTTCATTTATTTTCTTAATTAACTTTAAAACTGTTTATTTTTAAATAATAAAATAAATACATTTGAAACTCTCACAACAAGTCCTTCCATTTCATATGTTACACGGTACAGTTTGAAAAACTTTATTCTTTAATTATTATATTAAAAGTGACCCCCATATTCAAAATTCATTTATTTACGTTACACGCACGTGTTTGGGTCGCAGAAATCCACATTTTTGCTAAATTTCAACTCAATCGGTCCAGTAAATTCAAAGCAAATTGGCAGTGACAGGCGAACGGACAGACAGACAGACAAACGAGTGATCCTATAAGTGCTCCGTCCATTTTTTCCTTTGGACGTTCGGTACCCCAAAAAGAACCTATCTTTATAGGCACGTGTAATTTAGTATGTTTATGTCAGTACTAGTACGTGCATGAAGGAAGTTTATAAACATATATAGGTATTAAAAAATCACGACATCTAATAACAAAAACAAAAACAATCTTTGCGTGAAGATAGATACCATTTTTCAAAAGACCGTAGCTACGGCACATGTTTTCTCATGTGTCGTAGCTACGGTTTGCAGACAACTAACTGTAGGCTGCACAAATATTTGTTGCGTGCCTGAATTGAACCCGCGACAGTAAGCCCAGAAAGACAATCGCTTCGCCACTGCAGTGTCGTCATCCTATGTAGCCTAACTTCACGCAGACGTGTTTTTTATTACAGATTTATCTTCAACTTCGTGGTTGATTGACATTAATAAGGGCAGAACCCGCGACTTGTCAGGCTTTCTATTTTCACGCCTTTTGGGTCGTGCAGCTACCTCTTTATTATATAATACAGACTGGCAAAGGTCTTGCACTTTTCTGACTCTTTGTTTCTTTGGCTAGTCATCTAATGAGGTCCACAGCAAATCTTACTAAATCAATATTGCTTTCATCGACTGCCATAGAATATTTTAATAATTGAAACATAACAACAGAATTGGTCTGACTTAATATTCACTTTAGAGCGGAACAGAGTGGATTCCAACACAAGTGCCATCGAAAAGACACCGACCATACATCGGTGGGTCCAAAATTTTAGTGAAGCGTTACAAGTTTGAAATCATTGTCTTTTGTTAGATAAATACATAAGATATAAGCTGTCTCAATTTTAGTTTGATCGACAGTGGCATAATCAAGATACATGACATTAAATCTGCGGCGTAGTGCATCTCAATAAAAAACACAATCTATACAAATAAATAAAATTGAAGTTTCTGTTTGTAATGTCAAAATAACAGCTTTTTACTAAATGCATATGAAAGTATGTACATTACATATAACAAAAACACTATTTTTAATTTTAATGTCTGTCTGTCTGTCCGTCTGTCTGGCTGTTTGTTCCGGGTAATCTCCGAAACGGCTGTACCGATTTTGACGGGACCTTCACTGGCAGATAGCTGATGTTATAAGGAATAACTTAGGCTACTTTTATTTTAGAAAAATGATCAGGGCTCCGCGTAAAAAAATAAAACCCTTGAAATCCAATATATATATATATTCTATGTCAAGTGTATATGTCGAAGTACTCTAAATTTGTTTTAAATTAAACGCGGGTGAAACCGCGGGTCCCAGCTAGTCGTAAATAAAACTGTACATTTAGCAGCTGTAAATGTAAGCTATTTTTATAACTACTGTTGACTTTTTCTGTAACGCGTGGGCCTAAAAATAGGCTGTCTCGTTTTGTTTCATCGTGGATCAATGGTCAAAAACTAACCTAAAAGTCTACACATCCGCTTTGACTAATAAATATTCTAAACAATATAAGTGATGTGGAAACATTGAATTGGCTCTCGACACACACACACACCCACACACAGTTTCACAATGCTTGGCCATGAGTCTATGAAGCAAGCCTCATAGAATGACGATTCCTGTTTTTGTCAAAACAGAGCTTGTAAATTCCTGCACGTGAACAGTACACTATATGCAACAAGTCAAGTCTAGTAAAACACTTTTAAAAGCCGTGTACACGTATCGGACAATGGCATAATGAGAGCTATATATGAAGCTAACTTTTACTTCGTATATGGCTGTCAATATGCCAGCTAATATTTACATAATTATATAATGGTCACTCCCTATTAACGTTCCAATTTTAATTTGACTAATTAATTTATATTAATCAAATTTATCTCCGATTGCAATTATTTTTTGTCAATGATCTTTTCAATAATTTTTTGTATATAAAATTGTATTATGATAATTGTCTATGGGTGTATGCCTGCAATAAATAAATAAAAAAAAAGGATTGCATGGAATATTTTTTCTAGTTTATTGATTTCCTGACGTTTCGAACACTTTGCAGCGTTCGTGATCGCAGGATGACTATAGTGACTGGCGTCGTTACAGGTTTTCTCATTTGGAATCATATAGGTAACTAAAACAAAAATCCCAAATTTCATACCATACTGAAAAATTGCGTGAATCGAAATAATCTTTCATTATAGTCGTACGGTAGATGAAATAACTTTTAAATCTGTAACGACTGTCACCTTACGGCCGAAGTTAATAATTCATGTATTGCCATATTTCCCACGCTTGGCAGGCGGGTTGCCGATCCCAGTTAAGTTAGTAAACATATCTACTCCAAGGACGCTGGTGCCCATCCTCCCGCGTACTAATAACAACATATTGAGATCACCAATCCGCCTACCGAGCGTGGTGATCATGGCTATATATATCCCCTATGACCGCTCATTGTAGTGCTCACTGGGAAGCCCATGTTCAGCAGTGGACGTTTGCGGGCTGATGTGTGTGTAAATTACACGAAAATCTTTAGAAAAATGCGCCATGCATGGCTTCCAGCACCACAGTCACAGGATTGAACCTTGCACTTTACAAATGTGTGTGTGGTCTACAGGTACAGCTACAGGTATATGGATGTCTGTTCATACGAGAGTTAACGCACCTTTTTTTTATTGATCAGATGGAAATACCTCATGTACTTTGACTCCTACCGACTAAAACCACTGGGGCGGTCATCTTCGGCACCGAAGAAGGGCTCCAGGTCCTCGTAAGATCACACTAGAGCCCCCCAGTGATGCCACGCCTTAGGCACATCTCGGAGGGGATGAATGTATATGCCGAACTCCTACCGGCTAAAACCACTGGAGTCGTCATCTTCGGCACCGAAGGGAGGCTCCAGGAACTCGAATAATCTCCATCTAGGGCCACCCATTGGTGCCACGCCTTTATGCACATCTCGGATTGGATGGCTGTAAACAGGCCACCACCCCCTGGCACTTCTTGGGGGGAATCTAAAGGATTCGCCCAAAGCTCCTTATGCGCTGTGCTGCGCTGTGCACACGGTGGCACGTAAACACGTGCGTGCCGCCGTCTTCCCGGGGGTCGCTTGGTACGAGCACACAGACTCCCCAATAGGCACGCTCGCGCCCCCAAGGGTCACCACTATATAAATACGATAGGGAGCTCAGGCGTGTCGGACACGGGCGCCACGGTGGTTGTTACCCCGGTTTCGTGTCCTCCTCCCAGCGGAATCGGCCCTCTCCCGAGTTAACGCACCTAGATACATGAATCGTAAAGGAAGCAAAGTATAGAAATATAAATAAGTTAATAAATAATAATCTATAACCCGACTACAGAAATGCACAAAACAAGTTAAATTATTATATAGAGATAGATTTCTCGTAGTCAAAGGCCCAAACTCGATGCACAAAGTGAAATAGTAACTGTTCTCGGCCTTCGACTACGAGAAATATAGCCATATTATATCTAACTTGTTTTGTAAACACAGTAAAAAATTGAATTATTTTTTTGGTAGTAGTGTATGTCCGCTATGTACGCCATGTTAGATTTTATGTGACGTCATATAGCTTACTTCTTCTTCTCTTAGATTATGGCTTCTGCAGAGTATCTTCCACAATTTCGCCAATGTCAAGTATAAGGCAACGTCGTACGGTGTTTAAATAAATAAATCTGTACATATTCATAAAACATTTCTCAAAAATGAATAAAATATTTGCCGTGTGGTGCCGGCTCAGAATGCCACCACCCCATCTCCTCCCATGGGTGTCGTAAAAGTCGACTAAGGGATTAGCCAGAGGATGGGCAGCAGCGTCCTTCGAGTACATTAACAACCCAACTGCGATCGCCAACCCGTCTGCCAAGCGTGGCGATTATGGCAAAACCCCCCAATCAGCCCACAACATATCCATATCGGTCGTTGTGGATCTTTGGGGGAGGCCTGTGTCCAGCAGTGGACTTCATTCGGCCGAAATGATGAATAAAATATGTAGGCAACGTCGTACGGTTTTCAATTGTTTTTCGTAATACTCGTATAGCTTATAACATGTGGAATAGCATGACGATTCAACGTCATTTTGTCAAAATGCGACGAGTAGTTTAGGTAATCTACAGGCGAGGAAACAGTCCACCTGTTTCCTCGCCTGTAGATAATACATATAATATACTAAAATACATACAAAGATGCTAAAATCTTAAACCACCTTTTGTCTTCAGCTTAGTATGGTAAAAACTGTATTAAATGCAACATGCGACATAGTTAGGACGGGGTGCATCTTCTATAGCAGGTAAATAAAGGAAAACTGAACCGCACGAAATGGAAACTATAAAACAAAATAAATTTTAAAACACATACGTCTCTATTTGCTGTTCTATCTTCTGTTATGTCTTCATATGAAATGGAAAATACTATTTGCTGTCGAATAACACGTTGAAATTCCAAACACGATATGTTTAAAATGAATATTGCTTTTAAACTTTATTTTTTTCCTTAAACTATTTGTTTAGCAGCATACTGTCAACACCAGGGGAGCACGATTGGGTCTCTTTTTTTAAACAGATTAAAGGTAATCTATATGTTTTTGGAATGTTCACGTTAACATTTTTCATTGGATACCAAATACAATAAAAAATTGAATTACTTTTTTGGTAGCAGTGTATGTCCGCTATGTACCGCCATGTTAGATTTGGTGTGACGTCATATAGCTTATAACGTGCGGAGTAGCACGACGCTTCAACGAAACCTCATTTGTCAAATGCGACTAGTAGTTTAGGTGATGTACAGGCGAGGGAACAGATGACCATAATAACTAATATACATACAAAGATCCATACATCTCCTCCCGTAGATATCGTAAAAGGTGACTAAGGGACTCTAAACCGAAGCGTCCATTTTATTTTTATTTTTTGTTGGTGCCCATTGGAAATTCGTCATTAACTCTTCCTTCGCCCCGGGGAAGGGCGAAGGGGTATGCCGGACTCCTACCGGCTAAAACCTGGAGCGGTCATCTTCGGCACCTACGGGAGGCTCCAGGTCCTCGTATGATCACACTAGAGCCACCCACTGGTGCCACGCCTATAGGCACATCTCGGAGAGAGTGACTGTAAAGCGGTCACCCCCAGGGGGGATTGTAAAGGATCCCTCAAAGCATCCTACGGCAGCGCGTGACCACATGCGTGCTACTGGAAGCGTCCATTCTGTGGGACAGTAGCCGTACTGCGCTCACCAAGCCGCCTGCCATGCGTCGTGAGTATTGGCAAATTCCCCTTAAAATGTCGACACATTTGTGAAAATCAATGGAGGTGGCCTTAGTGCAGCAAAGGACGTCCTGTGGTTGATATGATGATATAAATATGCTAAAATCATAACCTACCTTATGGCTTCGCCGTAGTCGGGCAAAAAAACACAAAATGAAACATGCAACATAGTTAGGATACGGTGCATTTTCTATCGCAGGTAAATAGAGGAATTACTCGACCGCAAGCATTGGATATTATTAAAACAAACTGAATTTTAAAACACACGCGTCTCTATTTGCTGTTCTATTATGTCTTCATATAAAATGGAAAATACTATTTGCTGTCGAATAACACGTTGAAATTCCAAACACGATATGTTTTAATTGAATACTGCTTCTAAACCGTATTTTTTTCGCCAAGCTATTTATTTAGGCTGCATAGTGTCAACACCAGGGGGCACGATTTCTTCTCATAATTTCGGCCAGATGAAGTCCACTGCTGGACACAGGCCTCCCCCAAAGATCACCACAACGACCGATATGGGTGTGCTGTGGGCTCATTTGGGGTTTTGTCGCCACGCTAGACAGATGGGTTGGCGATAGCAGTTGAGTTGTTAATGTACTCGAAGGACGCTGCTGCCCATCCCCCGACTAATCCCTTAGTCGACTTTTACGACACACACGGGAGGAGATGGGGTGGTGGTATTCTGAGCCGGCACCATACGACGATTTCTTCTGTAACGTGGGTAATGTTTACAGACTTAAATCTCACATGCATAAACACCTTTTTTTTATTGATGTCCAGTGGAAATTCTACATGGAACTTCCTTCACCCCGGAGAAGGGTGAAGGGGTATGCCGGACTCCTACCGGCTAAAACCACTGGAGCGGTCATCTTCGGCACCGAAGGGGGGCTCCAGGTCCTCGTGAGATCACACTAGAGCCGCCCATTGGTGCCACGCCTTTAGGCACAACTTGGAAGGGATGACTGTAAAGCGGTCACCCCCTCTAGCGGAGGGAAGGCGACTGTAAAACGGTCGGCCCCGCAGGCACTTCTCGGGGAGGATTGTAAAGGATCCCCCCAAGCCTCGCGTGCATAAACACCTAGACCCAAAACAACTATCTGTAGATCATACAAATATTTGTTCTGTGCGGACATCGAACCACCGACACGTAGCGCGGGTAGCCAATCGCTTAGCCACTGCACCAACCGTGCCATCTGGCCTCTATGAATTGCGGCCTGCAGCGGCAGACTTGGGCCAATCCGTTGCCCGTCCAGAAACAAGCCCGAGGTAGCGGAGCGCTGTGTTCGATGCGATTGTGTTTGTGTCCCAAGGCCGCACAGGAGGACAGGACAGGCCAAGCCATACTTATAGGTAAACTTTGACTTTTATACATTCAAATTTCATTGGCTGTCAATCGAGAAAGCTTTCTATCATAATTATATTAATATATTAATTGTGTCTTCAAAGGACCTTCTTCACCTGCTTCTTTCCCATAAAAATGAAATATTCATGAGGCTATAAAATACCGAAAAGTGTGTTAAGCATTTAGCTCAAAGAAAATGCTTTTATAATCGCTTGGTAACACCTATCGTAATCACCACACTGAATAAATGCGGGGTAGGCTACGATAAGCATTAACAAGTGATTATTTCCTTAATAACAGAGATATACGAGTATGTAACCTTTTTACTGATATCAAAAATATACAAAACATTTGAAAAGCGGAGCTGTTTATGATCTGTTGTTGAGTTTATTAATTCGCGCCCTTTTTTCAAAGATCAAAGTGAAACGTGATCACCACGCGTGCTATATGCGTGTTGGTGATTTAATTATTTAGATCTAAGTCTCCTCACGAAATTTCCTTCACTAAAACGTACATTCCGGTAACTGGCACTGTAGCTAGTAAAGTTCTCAATTTGTAAACAAAAAAGTACATCTTGAGGTGAGGAGCGCACTATAGTGCTACGTAGCATACAATTGTTATGGGGCGTCATGCCGGACGCTTACCACCAGGCGAACAAAAACAGAATTTTTGACGTGAATTGGACTTCCTACATTCAATGTAGCATAGATTTATTGAACGATTTGAAAGAGCTCATAGGATTTCCTATACTAACCTTTGTAGCGTACGTCACTTTAGTCGCTTCTCATTGTTATAAAAATACTCGTCGAACTCGAATTTGAACTGCGATTAATTGGAAATCAACAAAAACAAACGCGTTTGTTGTTCGTGTTCAAAACAACAGGCTTTTTGTGCGCTCTTTTGTATGATAACGAATTTTGTGAGCAAATACGTTTGGAACACTTGTACGTATAATTTTATTGTTTAACGCACAAAGTTAATTGAAAAGATATTGTTTTCAATGTGATAAGTAATAAAATATAATCGAAATGCCCTGAGAGGTCTATGAAGAGTGGTTAGTGATGTTTGCAGGTATTCAGTAGTGGGGCTGACCTTGGTTATCTTTGTTTTTACCTTATTTAATAATATCTATATGTAAATCATGAGTTTCTTTTTATAGCCAGAAGAAATTTCAGGAAACCACCCGTGTCGTGGGTACAGTTTACAGACGTAGGTGTACCTACATCTCACATGCACATACACCCAGATCTGGAACAACTACCTGTAAGACATAGTAATATTTATTTCGTGCTGGGATCAAACCTACGACGAAGGAATTAGCCACTGCGACAAACGTTCCATCAAAAGTAGATAATTATGGCAAGATTGATTCTAAAAGAGTTTTCAATATCAGGAAGCTGATTGCAGATTGATATGCTATGTATATCACGCGAGTTAAGTAAGGGTGGGTCGCCATTCCTTCTAATATGGAGACTACGAGCTATAGCCATCATCATCAAATCGGCCAAAAGATATCCACTGCTGAACAAAGGCCTCCCCCATAAAAGACCGACTGTCTGCCGCGTGTGGTAGTTTTGGGGGGAATTTGCTATACTCACCACGCTTGGCAGGCGGGTTGGTGAACGCAGAATTGTTGCTGTTTAGCATCCCTTTGGTTTAGAGTCCCAAATCGCCTTTTACGACATCTGCGAGAGGAAATGGAGTAGTGCTATATTCTTAATCCGGCCATCACACGGATTTGACAAGCAGTAGTGTGTTATAGGATTTTTATCATGTGACAAGCACGGCAACGCGCAGCGGGCCACCAGGTGGTAAGAAGCAACCGCTTTAGTAATTACTGGGATGCAGGGTCCATACTCCAGCATACCACTGTTTACTGATGCGTCGCTTACCTAAGGCTTAAGTTGGAATGCCTTTTTTCCGGTAAAGGACATTGTTAAAAACGGCCTATTGATCAACACGCATGCCACCATAACTTCTAGTTTTTTAATACTTAAAATATCAGATAATACAATCTAACGGACACTGCACAATCTCGTAATGATTTTTTAAAGGGGTATAACGACTTCATTTTCGATCATGTTCACGGCGCCATATTTGGCAAATTCAATAAATAGCGCTTTCAGCGCTTTCATCATTTCGGCCGAACGAAGTCCACTGCTGGACACAGGCCTCCCCCAAAGATCACCACAACCACCGATATGGATGTGTTGTGGGCTCATTGGGGGGTTTTGCCATAATCGCCACGCTTGGCAGGCGGGTTGGCGATCGCAGTTGAGTTGTTAATGTACTCGAAGGACGCTGCTGCCCATCCTCCGGCTAATCACTTAGTCGACTTTTACGACACCCATGGGAGGAGATGGGGTGGTGGCATTCTGAGCCGGCACCACACGGCATGAGCCGGCACCACACGGCATTCAGCGCTTTATCTATGGACAATTCCAACTATTGATTTTTTTTGTTGCAAACATATGTATATAGCGCCAATGCGATAGGAGAGCGCTGACTCGCTGAATGGGCGTGGGTATTACGAGTGACAATAATTGACACTACATAACTAAAAGGTTTATATTTTATTCAAGTATTTAGATTTTCCTAAACTAATAATTATTCCCATTATTATTAGAATTGCATAGATAACAACTTAACTACTATTATAATGATTATTTCGGAAGGTTTTCTGTACATGTGCAGAGCCTTAACAATTTCGTCTCGAAATACTAGAACGTTAGTGGCTCCATATTCTGATTAAGCAGGCAGATGCACAACAACATTTATTGTCCGATAGTAATAGATAGTTAGATAGTAGTAAAATGCATACACTTATAGCTGGTCACAACTAAAACAGAATAATCGACAAAATTGGCAAATAGTCAGAGAAATAATTTTAATTCGTAAAAGGTTTTCGGGTTTTTCTGACTACATCTGACTAATGTAATAAAATGAAGTGCTTAAAGGTAAAGCTTATGTAATCTTAATCTATCTCACGTTTTAGCGTCTGTTACAGATATTTTTCTAATGCGACCTGTGTGTGATGAATCGTGGTAGATGTCTATTAAAACCTAAAAATCCGAAAGTTATTTTTATGCTAAACAATTCTTAGGAGTGTCCGTTACTTTCATTTAAATTCAATCGAATGTAGTCATCATTTAGAACACATAAAGTAATTTTACGTGTCTGTTGGTTCTTAGGCGAACAATGTATAGCCGCAGAACAATATCATTTCATACCCTTCACCCGGAACAGAACTATGCTAACACAGTTATTATGGTGGGTGAAATAAGTAGGATTGGAGTACTGCCCCATTTGAATCCTGTACATAGAACTCTACTATCACTAAAACTGTTGTCCGAATGATAGTGAAAGCCTTATATTTATAGGGTAGTATTTAAAAGAGTGACTGTAAATTAAAATGACTGAAAACGGGTAACAGAAATACAATGTGAGCGACTAACTGTGAGCGACTAAAACTATTTGGTGTGTACTCTACTATCACTAAAACTGTAGTCCGAATGATGGTGAAAGCCTTATATTTATAGGGTAGTATTTAAAAGAGTGACTGTAAATTTAAATGACTGAAAACGGGTAACAAAAATACTATGTGAGCGACTAAAACTATTTGGTGTGTTTGCGGCATTGGGGAGGGCCGCACATAGGCGCACCATACATTTTTTTCTTTCTTTTTCATAATACCTTTTATTATTATAAATAAATTGTATTTACATAATTAGCCCAATACTGTCCCACTGCTGGGCACGACACTTTTCTCACGATTAGAAACGCTTAGGCCTTAGTCCACCATGCTCGCCTAGTGTGGGTTGGCGAACTATCCATTGAAAACATTTTTGGAGCCCTCTCAGGTGTGCAGGTTTTCTCACGATGTTTAACCACTAGCCTATCACTACTCTCTAAAATGTATTTGGTTTAGTCTTAAATTGATTTACTTTTAAAACTAAAAGTATAGTCATTTTGATGGCATGGTTGTCGAAGTGATTAAGCCAAATTGGCTTTCTGTGCTACGGGGTCACGGGATCGATCCCCGCAAGGCAAGGCAAATGTGCCATTTATGTCAGTAAACTGTACCCACTATGCAGGAAAAAATCTGAATTTCTCATGAAGACGTAGTTTCGACAACATTGAGTGTGATAATTTTAACACGCTTTTATTAGCTTGTTATGTATCTATGAATCTATGTAACAGTATTTTTTTACTCTTTTTTCATCCCCTACAAAACATCGGATTGATTTGAAACATTGCATACTTATCAAGGATCGACGACGATTTTCCACGGCAAGAGTGCGATGAGACTCGAATATTGTCTCTTTCTTCAGATGATTTTATCCGTAATGGAGGGAGAATTTGTTGACTTAAACGTCGAAAGGAAGATGCTTGGGTAAATAATTACCACTCGGAGTTATTGAGACTATGGACAGGCAACATGGACATTCAGCTATGCGCAAAAAAAAACGTTTTTTGTAGTAAGCCACACTAAAAAATAGAAAATAAATGATAGTTTAAAACAAACTAAAAAACACGCTTTTGTAGATAACCGAACTAAAAAGTAGAAAATAATTTTCAATAAGTTTAAAATAGCATAAGAGCGATTAAGAAATATTTTTTTGTTAAAAAGCGTGGGGTGCTTTATCAGATATTTTCATGATGACGCTACTTTTACAAATATTCACAAAATTATTTACCACAATTGACATCAAACACCCCACGCTTTTTACATATTTTTTTGTTTATCACTCTTTTGTTATTTTAAACTTATTGAAAATTATTTTCTACTTTTTAGTTCGGTTATCTACAAAAGCGTGTTTTTTTAAACTATAATTTATTTATTGTCACATGTAAACTTTCCCATTCCTTCAAATTCCTATTGTAAGTAGAGCGTAATGTAAACTTGAATAATATGTTCACGATTTTTTTATATTTAAATCAAGCAGAAATAATTTAAAAAATGTTTAGGTACTACTAATAAAACAAAATTACCTTGTCTATGTATAGAGATACAGAAAAGAATGGGCAAATAAACAGATAGATAGGTATATATGCGCTGATTTCGAATATGCTCATAACTAATTTTCGACAAAAAATATAACTCAGTGACCTTAACGTTAACACGGCAGTACCTACATGTTACAGTCTTGTCTATTTCATCAGTCATGACTACAACTACACATAGTTATGTGTAGTTCTATTCCGGGTGATTGGTCATCTTAATGCGGCCATGACAATTAAATGTAAAACTTGAATAAATATAGCAAACAGGCATGTTTAGTGTAAAGTTTTTAAGAAGTCTAGACTGTTTTCTCCTGCGTTGTCAAATTACCTTCATTTCAAGAACAGTGTAGGCAAAAATACTGTAATGTTATGATTAACAAGTAACCATGGAGTTTCTTGCTCGTCCTCCATAGGAAATCTACATCTTGGAACGCGGCAAATAAGTCTTAACTATTGATAAGTGTCTGTGTAGGCCCTGATCGACGAGCGAGTAATACCGCAGTTTTACGGCTCGTCGGTAAACCTCACCCGTCTATCACTGCAAAATCGTGGATTTAAAGACCGACGAGCCTGGCTTGTGGCTCGTCAGTGTTGTTTTAGTTTTTATTCGGCTCGACACACAAGACCGCTTGTCGATCACGGCTGGCAAGCCAAGCCGTCAGTCCAGTGTTACCACCTTAGCGATTTTGTCACTAGATCTGGTGACTATGAACCCTTTTGGCCGCCCTGTTACCAAAAAATTTTAAACATGAAGGATCAGATAAGAAAGGAAAGCCAAATATATATATATAAATATTATTTTTGTGCAGAAGACGACGATGGCGTGACAGATTTAAGTGATAAAGACAATGATAATTATTTAAAATAAATTAGTCACTAATGTAAAATTATGATTGTGCATTTTAAAACTTAAATGTTGTTTTTTTACTAGACAAATGCTTGGTTTTCAATTATGGTTATGCGTTTCATATTACAATTACCTTCTAAAGAATACAAATAAAACATTTTTAGTAAGTATTTTATTTATTTTATTCAATAAGGCATCTATCCTTCTTAGCATTTTCGTGGTGGGTTATCTATCCATATAGGTAGGCATCTATCCTCAAAAAAAAAAGGTTCTGCAAAAATACTTTTCCTGCACAATTAGTAATTGTTAGGTCAACAAAAACCAGGTGTTAGTGAAAAATAAAAGATGAAACTAGCTATTTTCATAGGAATTACTTATGGTAAATCAATAGTTTTTAAATTACGAGCCACTTTCAAAAAGTGGGGCATCTATCCCGGTTTAACCCTATATGTACAGGGATTATATAAAGAAACAGTCTTCTCCTACGCTATCACCATTCAGTTCTCCGAGCGTGGTGATTCTGGCGTACATAATGTCACGGTCATTTAAAGTAAGGAGGACCATTGCAAGGATAGAGGAATAATCGTTTCAAATTCAAAACAGTTTAACATTTTAATTTATAACAAAGATTTTAAACATTAGAAAGAAGAACATTTTAATGATGTTTCTATAATTAGAACAGACATATACAAAAAACATATTAACATTTGTATTTTACTTCGTTAATGTAAACGTGTAGAAAAATTAGTTTTACATAACCTTACTGTTAAAGCTTTATTCTCTTTTGTTAATTACAGTCAAACGTACACTCTGAAAACACGTGTAACGTTTTTTATAAAACACATGCCTTTGATCTGATTGTTGTCCAAATAAGTATAATATTAATGAAATATAAACATATACCGATAAAAACCAGCTACTAGCTAAACTCGCGTGGAGAGGGTTCCGTACGATGAATATATTACTTATCTATCATGTTTATTAATCTCAACCAAATTCGTTTGTGGTAACTAAAAAAGTATGCATGGTACCAGATTGTAGAGGTAAATGATGAGTTCTGTCTTGCACCAATAATTTTTCCCAAAAACATACTTTGTACACAGTGATGCTAAATGTTGATAAAAGGACTCCCGTTTGCGCTGTGTACTGCGATATGACGCAAGCCTTCGATTATGTTGACCACACTATTTTAATGAATAAACTTGACGCATATGGCATCAGAGGGAATATTCTGAAATTAATTCAATCGTATTTATCCAATAGAAGACAACTCACGGCAATCGCTAGAATAGATGACACTAAAAAAGAGACTACATATTTGTCTCAGGAACGTTTAGTAAAATTTGGAGTGCCACAGGGTAGCGTCTTGGGCCCCCTATTATTTATTATGTATATAAACGACTTTCCGAAATCAGTCAACCACCCTATGACTCTTTTTGCAGATGATAGCACTGTGACAATAGGTTGTAAGAAAATTGACATTTATGAATCTGACATTAATAACTCCTTGACATCGATTATTACCTGGCTTGATAATAATAATTTAAAAATCAATTTAGACAAAACTCAAATAATGCACTTTAGCCAACGGTTACCAATGACAAATAAAATTAATTTAACCTATAACAATCACATCATATGTGTAGCAGACACTGCAAAATTTCTAGGGCTAACTATAGACAGCAAACTTGATTGGAAAGCTCACATTGAAGGTCTTTGCAAAAAAGTTAGCAGTTCTGCTTACGCACTTTTTAAACTCACTCCAGTTGTCAATACGGATGCATTACTTACTGCTTATCATGGACTTGTCGCATCCATTCTTAGATATGGCATACTTTTTTGGGGAAACTCAGCAGACAAGGAATTTATTTTTAAAATGCAAAAGCGGTGTATAAGGTCTATGTTTGGACTCAAAACGACCGATAGCTGTAAGCCATATTTTATAAAACATAACATTCTCTCGCTTCCGTCCCTCTACATATTTGAAATGGCCTTATTTGTGAAAACGAACCCTCAACTGTTCTCACGGCTATCTGATGGTGCCATTAGAAGCCAGCGTGACAGCAGTAGGCTTCGTATACATCATGCAAAAACAGCCCTCATGGGAAAGAGTATATTCTGCATGGCTCCAAAAATCTACAATAAGATACCGAAGTGCTATAAAGATTTAAATACGAGCATTTTCACTAAAGCCATGAAGGAATTGTTACGTGCTAAATGCTACTATAATATCAATGATTATTTAAATGACGTATTATAATTAGTATTTTTAAGTATTTCTTGTTATTTGACATGCATTTTCTTTTTTTACATTTTGACATATGACATTTTTATATTGAGGGTCTACTATTTTTATCTTGCTATTAATTAGATCACCAGACTTTCAGACATATGTTTTATTAGGTATCTTATTATTCAAACAAGTAACATAAAATGATTTTGTAAATTTACATTTGTACGCCTTTTTAGGCAAAACATGTTGGCACTTTTTATATTTTCTTCAATTAATGTGACCTGATTGTAAAACTAACACGTGTTTTAACAAATAAACAAATGAAATGAAATGAAATGAAATGTAGTTGAAAAACATGTTCTACCATACATTCCAACTGCAAATGAGTTTGTACGCACAATATTAAAAGATTTACCATGTTATTTTAAGACCATAGACTTCTTATAGTTAGTTAGTTTTCTTGTAATCTATATCATTTCGGCCGAATGAAGTCCACTGCTGGACACAGGCCTCCCCCAAAAATCACCACAACGACCGATATGGGTGTGTTTTGCCATAATCGCCACGCTTGGTAGACGGGTTGGCGATCGCAGTTGAGTTGTTAATTTACTCGAAGGACGCTGCTGCCCATCCTCCGGCTAATCTCTTAGTCGACTTTTACGACACCCATGAGAGGAGATGGGGTGGTGGTATTCTGAGCCGGCACCACACGGCAATGTAATGTAATCTATATGCAAAGTACTATTTTGTGTATTTTTTTCAAAATTGTATGTTCAGTCGTTTCGGATATATGGGGTGGTAATGGTCAATTTTCATCTATTTTCTTAAATAACATTAAAACTATTTGTTTTGAAATTATAAGATAAATTTATTAGAGACCCTCACAACAAGCCTTTGCATTTTGATTTGTTACACGGTGCAGTTTGCAAAACTTTATTCTTTAATTTTCCCCCATAACTGAACCCATCATTTACAGTACACGGAGTGCGTCTCTGGAATTCTCTTCGACACACACTACGCGACAGCTCTTCTTTGGACGTTTTCAAGAAAGGACTCTAAAAGCATTTCCTTTCAGTCTAACTTATAAGTATGTATTTAAGGTATATATTTATTTTTATAGTTATGTATTTATTTAAGTATATATTATATCTATGCTGTATAGTTGGCTATTTTAAGATTATTCTTAACTGTTGTTTTCTTCCTGATTGTACACTTCATACTGTCCTCTTTTGTTTCTATTTTTTATTTATTTTTACATTCAAAGGTTTGCTGGAAGAAAACTCAATGTTGAGTTAAGCTCGCCTTTGTACATCATGTTTTATTTTATTTAACAATAAGTCTGTTTTATGTTGTACAATAAAGAATAAGAATAAGAATAAGAACCCCATATTAAAAAAAAAACATTTATTTATGTTACACGTCTGTGTTTCGGTCGCATAAATTCATATGTTTACCAAGTTTTTACTTAATCGGTCCAGTAGATACGGAGCTAATTGGCTGTGACAGACAGACAGCCTCAGGAGTGATCCTATGAGGTTTACGCCGTTTTTCATTGGGACGTACGGAACCCAAAAAAACCGGTGGTACGTCCCGTATTTAAAACCACAGGTAATATTTGTAATTTACATTGAAACGAAGGTGTGTGATAGATGAATCCGTCCTTGTTACGGTTATTTGCAATCAAATGTCAATAATTTATCATCCCCTGCACAAAGCGCTCCGTATTTTTCCTTTCAGATTGTAATATAGAATTCCAATTGGAATCATTAATTGAACTACTATATTCCAATGAGAGTGTTCAGTATAAATTCAATTAATATGGGTAAAGGCAACTTAATGTTTTATTTAGATGTTTGTACATGGAACAATGGATAATAGTTATTGTTTTCTGTTAGTGGAAACTTCAATATTGGAAAATCTATGACTACAAATAACTGGACAAGTGCAAGTTGAACTCGCGCGGAGAGGGTTCCTAAATTGCTAATTATATTATCTATTGTTGAATTCTGTCTTGTACCAATAACTTATCCCAAGAACAAACTTAATATCGTAGTTGAAAAACAACGTAAGTTTGTATGCAGTATATTGAAAGATGTACCACGTTATGTTAAGATCATAGATCTTCTAGGTTTTCCTGTAATCTATATGTATAGAGCTATTTTCTATATTATTATCAAAATTTTAGGCTCTGTAGTTTCGGATTTAAGGAGGATGGTCAATTTTCGTCTACTTACTCAAATAACATTGAAATTTTAGGTTACAATGTTTGGGTCACAGAAATCGGAAGGATTCGGAATTCGGAGATAATTGGCGGTGACAGACGGACAGACAGACAGACACACCAGTGATCCTAATAGGGCTCCGCCGTTTTTTCCTTCGGACGTTCGGAAACCTAAGAATAAGGTAATGTTATTGTTTACTTTTTTATTCAATCTCGTGACCAGCGAGGCTCGTATTTCATTCACCTGGCGGTAAGCGTCATCATATATCATATCATAATATCGGCCATTTATATGTCCGCTGCTGAACAGAGGCCTCCCCGTAGATTTCCACAACTGTATCATCATTTAGGGGGGAATTTGCCAATACTCACCACGCTTGGCAGGCGGGTTGGTGAGCGCAGTATGGCTTCACAGAAGTGACGCTGCCGCCCATCCCTCTGGTTTAGATTCCCTTAGTCGCCTTTTACGACATCCACGAGAGGAGATGGAGTGGTGCTATATTCTTAATCCGGACACCACACGGATTAACCACGGTAACCGTCATCTACCGAGAACTAGTCCCGTTTGGCACCACACTAACTGGCTACAGTGCCCTTCAAACAGGAAATAATGTTTAAAGTTTAAACCCTTACTGCTGGGCGGGGAATATCTGGAATATCTATCACAGCGTTGGTACTTTTTGTTTATTTTTTTTATTGGTGCCCAGTGTAAATTCTTCATGAACTTCCTTCGCCCCGGGCAAGGGCGAAGGGGTATACCGGACTCCTACGGGCTAAAACCGTAAAGGATCCCCAAAGCGTCCCGGCAACGGCAGTGCGTGACCACATGCGTGCTACCGTCTTCTCTTGGGTCGCTTGGTGTGGGCACTCAGATTCCCCAATCTACGCACCCGCGAACCTAGAGTTCTCCCACCTTATAGCAATGGCAGGGGGTTTCAGGCGTATGGGAATTAGGTGCCAGGGCGGTAGTTACCCCGGTGCCGTCTCCTCCTTATTCGAGCGAGATCGGCCCTCTCCCGATCCCGGCAGCGGTGGTGCCTACCTAACAGAATTCTTGTAGTAAGAGACCTAAGCGTTGGGTAGACTAACCTCTTTCGGTATACTGCTGACCGCAGATTAAAACTAACTGCTTTAAAAAAAACACGTGGTCCTTTTACGTATTATGTAGGTACACGATTAATACATAATCGAGATTTTGTGTAATAAATTTGAGTGACGATAACAGATGCTGGCCATTTGCTGATAAGTAATAAGCTATTTAGTGGAATTCCAAGACTGAGAGCCCTAGTAGGACACACTGTTATCAGTGATGTCCTACAAAAAGGCCAGGTCTAAAGTACTTGCGTGGTTTGCGGACCGGTATTGGTGTGTTGTGTGCGCATTAGAAATGCAATGCCGTGTGGTGCCGGCTCAGAATACCACCACCCCATCTCCTCCCGTGGATGTCGTAAAAGTTGACTAAGGGATTAGCCACAGGATAGGCAGCAGCGGCCTTAGAGTAAGTACATTAACAACTCAACTGTGATTGCTAACCCGCCTGCTAAGCGTGGCGATTATAGCAGAAACCCCCCAATGAGCACATACCCAGTCCACTCGTTGTGGTGATCTTTTAACCTGTGTTCATCAGTGGACTTTATTCGGCCGAAATGATGATGAAAGCAATACAACTCCAAATAATATGATGTTACCTATATATAGTATCAGACGTATACAACTGTACACATACATTGTATTTGTCAAGATTGTCAAGATTAATATAATAGAAAACTTTATGGAAGGCATCGTTCTTGCCATGTTACTAGATATTAGTGACAAATGGGTCAAGTGGGAACTCTTTGGAAACTTATTATGATATTGCTTGCTCGCGAAATATGAGTTTTGCCTGCGATTTGATTACTTGCATGTAGTAAATACCTGATGGATTTGTATTCGGGGATAATATCTAGTTATCTAAATTACTCATATAGATCGGGATCGGGAAACTTCACAACGTCTTTTCGTCAACAATACCGCAATGCCTCAAGACGCAAGTCTTTAACCAGTGATAATCAGAAATGAGGAGATCCGTAGAAGAACTAAAGTTGTCGACATAGCTGAAAGGATTAGTAAACTGAAGTGGCAATGGGCAGGGCACATTGCTCGTAGAACTGATGGCCGTTGGGGCACATAGGTTCTCGAATGGAGACCGCGCACCGGAAAACGCAGCGTGGGACGACCTCCAACGAGGTGGACAGACGACCTGGCGAAGGTCGCTGGGAGTCGTTGGATGAGAGCGGCATGTGACCGCTCGTTATGTAAATCTAAGGGGGAGGCCTTTGTTCAGCAGTGGACGTCCTGTGGCTGATATGATGATGATGATGATGATCTAAATTAAATTGGCGAACGTCTATTTCTGCTTAGTGTAAACTGGATCCTAAACAACTACAAATAATATTTTACACTTAAAGGAAATCCGCGTTCGTAAAAATAATAAATTCGCTTACCAGTGATGTAATTTTTTCGATTTTATAACATCCGCAGGAAATGGTTTTTTTTAAATGTGCTTGATATTTTTACAAAATCGTTATCTATTTAAAACCGTTACAAAAAATTCATAAATCTCGATATTAAACCCGTAAAAACTGAAGGGTTGAACAAATATTAATTTGTAAATGGCAATTTAATTACTATTAGAATACTGCATTTCTTTGCTACACTGGTTTTAACAATATTTTACGCGACTTATAAAGAAAAAAAATACGTTTCTCCGATATTTTCTAATCAAAATCTTCATACATCGCATGCGAATCGATTACGAATTTTTCCCTGTTAGTTTATTTAGATATCGAACCTTCTTGCTAGAAAATCTTTGCTGTGATCTTTGAAATATCACACCGTAATTAAAATTAAAAAATCTCGTCAATTACTGTAATTTATGGTTTTAACGGTATGGCCGTTAGTAAATTTATGGACGCTTTTCATTTACTCATGTCGGACATACACTCGATTTTAATGAACACGTACCAACTGTTTATAGTTCTTCTGTTTTAAATAAAAAGTAAAGAAGTATTTATGAAACTAAAATGTCGAATATGTCAAAAGTTTTACTAACCCTGTGTTAAAATTCATTAGCAAATACGTTTATAAAATATGATACGGATTTTTTTAAGTAAAACATTATTCCTGATTTAGTTGATACTTTATGATTAAAATTCTCATACATTAAGTCACAAAATTAAGTAAAAAATATTATCTCCACTTAATATAAATAAAAAGTAAAATCTGTAACTTAAAAAAGAACGTATTCTATAAAATATAATTTTTCCACTTACCTAGAAGCTTTTCAGCGATGTGACGACGGCAGTTGAAACTTTTCGAACTTGGAAGGACCGGAGAGCGCGAAAGTGCACCAAGTTTAGAAGTGGAATACGAAGTCGCAGCGCCTCCATTTATAGGGAGCACTTGGGCGGGATGTAGGCGGAGCCACGCACGCGTAAGCAAGCATTCTACCACCGATGCGGTGACGTGTGCCTTCCTGGGAAAGGTAATTTTAAACTACTTTATATGAACCTAATTTAATAATAGCATAATTATGGTATGTAATATATGACTTTTTTAGACCACAACCACTATCTCCAATACTATTTTTATCTTATCTTCGACCTCCTCATCAAATAAAACAAAAATGGATATAAAATTGATTTTAATGTAGCTCACTCATTACCGCTCTTGATTAATTTAATAAGCTTACGTAGGTATCCCCAACCTCTCGATTAGTCATTGGGAAAAAGGGTGATTACCCTTTTTGCCAATGGCTAATGTTTCACTAAATTAAGTACGTAACTAATAACTTACGTACTTATTTTTAATATTCATTCATCCCCATCATCATCTCAGCCAAAAAATTAATGATTTGTTCTGGCCTCCCCCCATAAACTTCCACAACGACCGGTTACATGCCGTGTGTCATTATTTTGTGAGAAATTTTCCAGGACTTACCACGCTTGGCAGGCAGGTTGGTGAACTCAGAATGTCTATTCTGTGTTTTTGTTAAAATGTTTCTCAGAAGCGACGCTACTGTCCACCGCTCTGGCTTAGAGTACGTTAGTCACCTTCTACGGCAACAACGGGAGGAGATAGAGTGGTGCTATATTCTTAATCCGGAAACCACGCGGGCTACTTTAATAATATAATGTTATTAAATGTATAATGTCATATATGTCCGTGTGGTGTCCGGATTAAGAATATAGCACCACTCCATTTCCTCCCGTGGATGTCGTATAAGGCGACTAAGAGACTCTAAACCAGAGGGATGGGCAGCAGCGTCCCTTCTGAGGGACAGTAGATTTTCTGCGCTCGCCAACCCGCCTGCCAAGCGTGGTGAGTGCTGGCAATTTCCCCTCAATGTGATGACACAGTTGTGGAAATCTATGGGGGAGGCCTGTGTTCAGCAGTGGACGATGTATGGCTGATGAGAAATGTATAGCATTTGTTGGGTATTAGCTATATCCTCATTAGCATGCAGAAAGAGTACGTACTTGAAAGGTCGCACTCTTTATAGGAACTCTTTGAAATCCGAGTTTAAATTTAATAATTATTAAGTTTAAAATGCTATAGCTCTATAACACGAAACATTTTAGCGTACATTGACTGAATACTTATTCGGTTTGATAGACGGAATCAATGGATACCTGGGAGGTATATTCAATCAGTGAGCAAAGCTAAACTAAGTGAGGCTGATACAATCGATCGTTTATAAACCACGAACAATTTTTTTAATTGATTATTTTATTTAAAAAAAACATTGGCCCACACTCGGATTTCTCTTGTATGGTACAGTTTACATTCATAAATCTCACATGCACATACCCCAGACCCGAAACAACTATCCGTAGATCACGCAAATATTTGTTCCGTGCGGGAATCGAACCCGTGACACGTAGCGCAGAAAACTGAACGCTTAGCTATTGCGCCAACTGTCCTGACAGCGTGTTGTATTATAACTAAAATAATCTCTTACTCGGACTTGTAATTCCTGACAAAGAATAAACCATAGGTCCTGCACCCATATCGTAAAATAAGTCTTAAATACGTTCTATCCAAAAATCATAAATCAAATCTCCTTCTAGTTGATGAAACAGCACACTTTTATTTTTTCAAAATTCAAAGTCAGAGTCAAATGTTTTTTTATTCATGTAAACCATTTGCTGGCACTTACGGATAGTCAGAATTTAAATAGTTACACGGTTCCAAGTCGTTGGTCCTATGGAGAAGAACCGGCAAGAAACTCCAATATTCACCTTACCAACCTTGATACTTATGACAATGTCTTCTACGTCCAAAGATTGCAGTGGCCATTAGGTAGGCCGTCTTCAACAGTGGATGTCATAATATCAGTCATTTATTATCGGAATAGGCAGAGTATAATATACCTTAACTTCAAGAAAGTAATACACATACAGTGGATAATACCGTCCTCTACATACATAAAAGGTTTATGTACTCCATCATCATCGTCGTCATATCAGCCAAAGGACGTCCACTGCTGAAGAAAGGCTTCCCCGTTGATTTCTGCAATTGTGTCGTCATTTTGGGGGGAATTCGCCAGTACTCACCACGCTTGGCCGGCGAGTTTGTGAACGCAGAATGACTGCTCTCCTACAGAAGGAACGCTGATACCCTACGTTAGAGTCCATTAGTCGCCTTTTACGATATTCGAGGGAGAATATGGATAGGTGCGATTTTGTTAATCCAGACCCCATACGAAATACTCAACACTATGAAAAATTAATATTGTTCAATTTGTAGTTGGATCTAAAATTAATTCGATTAATGGGATAAGCATAACGAACAGGTAAACTAACAGGCTATCATCTTTCTGTATTTTGTATTTTCTGGCGTAAAATACGGGTGAATGTACTTACTTTTTGAAAAAGTAATTATCAGCATATGTCCATGGGTGCAGATATAGTGTGAAAAGCTTTTGATAAATATAGGAATATTTAATAAGGGATAACACATTTAGGCTTATCGACAACTTTTAGAACGATTAAGCCAGTTTAACTAACTAAAGAAATGGACAAATACCAAATTGGTTATTCACATTAATATGTAAATTTGTGGAAAAACTTGCATAGTAGTTGTTGTTTAAACTCGCATTATAAATAAACTGTAGAACGAACTATTTTAAAATAAGTAATTACAATAGTAAAGAAGAGTCACTGATATACGGGCTGCCTTAAGGCAGTACCTTGGGGCCATCTTTTTTCGAAATCTATGTGTCTCTGTCAGTTAATAATTCAAAATTGTGAGGATTCATATAGCTCGATAACACTAAGTTAATATTG
This sequence comes from Diloba caeruleocephala, assembly GCA_947459985.1. NCBI lineage: Eukaryota > Metazoa > Arthropoda > Insecta > Lepidoptera > Noctuidae > Diloba > Diloba caeruleocephala. The sequence goes on along the minus strand of OX381617.1, from coordinate 5,806,617 downwards.
TTTGGTTCAGATTAGTCTGAAGTTGTAATAGTTGCTATAAATGAACTTTTTTGTCGTGGGGAAATCCTCACTGACTTACCGGCTAAATCCCCTCGGCGTTCCTTCCAATCGCCTATGGCTGGGGTTGCGGTGTTCGCCATGTAGACAATTGCCTATGCTGTCAATGTTATGTGCTATGTTCTGTGTTTTCCGTACTACGGCATTAGCTTCCTGTATTATACCATAACACCCATTTTTACATGATTTGCATTTTTATAAATTTCCTTTTTTGACCTTTAGTCAAACAGAACATAACATAAACCGGTGCAGACTACCGTTTCAATTCTATGGTTTTTAAACAATGACTCAATTAATTTATTATTCATTTTCACATTAATGATGATTAATGTTAATTTTAATTAAAATTGCGTTGAGTATTTGTTTCATAGTACTTTATTCAAACAAATATTCACCAATTCACATTCGTAGGGCTGCCTAGCACGTGCGGGTGCGGTCTAATGCTGACAAGGCAAACACCTCACTCCTAGCAAGAGGTTAGTGGACGGACACCGTGGGGTTTTAGTCGATAAGAGTCGCAGAGATGCGCCTCCGCACTTCCCGGAGCGGAAGAAGTCCATAAGGATTTCCACAAGTCTGAAAAAAAATCATTGATTATATTATAATTGCCTATGCTCTTGACCTTATCTGATAGTTACCGTTTATGGCACCACTTTTTAGTGGCTTATTCTTTTTCGGGAACCACACAAGATCCGCGAAGGAACAAATTAGTTAGGTAGTAGTGGTAAGTCTCTTATTGGGTCATAAGGATTCATACATTTTCAAATGAAACCCTAAAATACTTTTAAAATCCTGCGTAACTATGCACTTGCTTGTAAACAAATAAACAGCTTACACTTAAACTTTCTAAGATAGGGTTAAGTGCTATTACCATAAAACCCTTTGGCAATTGGGATACCTCAAATTAATTGAATAGCCGTTATACTCAAATCTTAATAACAATGAACCAATACGGTAACAATTAAATTATTCATCTGAGGTATCCGAAGTGTCTGCCAACGGTTTTGTAGAAATTATATTTCTGTTTGTTATGTTCTGTAATTGAACTGGCAAGATGGCTGTTATCTGTCTAGAAAGATAGGTTTTCAAAATTGATTTTAATTATGCGGGGTTACTTTTCGTTTCTTCTCCAAAAATTATAGATATTGTACCAACCTCAACATTGAATACTTTTTTATATAGAAGGCAAGGTATTTCAATTTCTAAGAATGATATTTGTACATATTTTAAGCTAAGTATATTTAATTATTTTACTAGCTGAACAAACAGACGTTTTCCGGTCCAACTGAAAAAATACTTTCAGTTTTTCCCAATTTATATGTATATATATGAATCAGCAGAACTTAACCTGCTTGACAAAGCTGTGATATCAGCTCTCCATTGTAACTTTGAAATTAATAGTGATACCTAGAAAAACAGTTTCATTTGTAACATCAAGTTTGTTATCCTCGAGCGCTAAGCTTAGTTCGACTTGTGGTACGTTTGGTAACGAAAATTTAAAACATTTAGATTTATGATTTGTGATTATGGCAAAACCCCCCAATGAGCTCAAAACACATCCATATCGGTGGTTGTGATGATCTTTGAGGGAGGCCTATGTCCAACAGTGGACTTCAGTAGGCCGAAATGATGACTATTTAGCATAAGATTATTTGCCGCAAACCATTTAGATAGAGAAGATAAGCTATCATTTACACGTAAAAGTTCTCCGTCTTTTCTATTGATTTTAAAAATAAGGGAAGTACCGTCCGTAAATAGAATTATATCAGATAATTCAGTCATCATGTACGCCAGATCGTTGATGTAAGCAAGAAACAAAAAAGCACTCAGAATAGAGCCTTGAGGCATGCCCATTTTCACTAGAGACCCTCGTCATTTTAAAACCACTAACAAAATTGTTAGTGTCAAAAATTCGGCAATTGACAGATTAGAGGATAATTTGTCATGATGACATGTCAACATATAAATTAAATTGTTTGAGTTATGTACATGTTTATTATCTTCATCCGATAATTAGTCAGAATAAGGCAAAGCACATAAAATCCGTGCGTGGTGTCGGACACCGTGTGGTGTCGGCTACGAATAGCACCAACCCATCTCATCCCGTGGGTGTCGTAAAAGGCGACTAAGGGATTCACATTAGCTGGAGGATGGGCAGCAGTGTCCTTCGGATAAATTAACAACTCAACTGCGAGCGCCAACCCGCGACCAAGCGTGGCGATTATGGCAAAACCACTCAATGAGCACACATCATACCGGTGTCGGTCGTTGTGGTGATCTTTGAGGGAGGCCTGTGTCCAGCAGTGGTCTTTATTCGGCCGAAATGATGATGACATAAAATGATTTTACCTATATTCAATTTTAATAAGGTGTTAACACCTTTAATTTTGTCCGTTTTTCTTATTCCAATGCTGTTACCCAATAACAGTACCACAATTGATTGACTACCTAAGCAAGTATTTACAACTTTTTTAATAATATGGTTAAACACACAATTTGCCATGCGTTGAGCCATCTCTGGTAAATATAAAACCGGTTCAGGAGTCTGGACAGAGTGGGCACAGTTGCATGATAGATTATTTGTCAATGATAAACCTCTCAGCATTGTACTTCACCAGGTCCATGAGCTCACTGGCCTCCGAATAATCTCTCATGTAGCCGTACCCACTGTCCTCCGTCTCCTGAGCTCCAGCCTGCAGGCCCCTCTGCAGCATCAGCACATTGACAACAAATTGAGAGCAGATTCCTAATAGGAATTGATCAACAAAATAATTTGACACAGAATTTGCACTTCTTCTATATTATGTAAAAGTCGTTAATGCTCCATTAGATTGCCAATCAACTGTGGTATTGTTAATATTATTGGAGTAAGAAACAGGGACATTATTAACACTATTCATTTCAGCCTAAAATTATCGTCCACTGCTGGACAGAAGCCTCCCCCAAAGATTGGCACAACAACCGGTATGGGTTTCTGCTGTGTGCTCATCGGGGGGTCGTTGCCATAATCGCCACGCTTGGCAGACGGATTGGCGATCGCAGTTAAGTTCTAAATGCACTCGAAGGATGCTACTGCCCATCCTCTGGGTAATCCCATAGTCGCCTTTTACGACACCCACGGGATGAGATGGGGTGGTGGTATTCTAAGCCGGCACCACTTGGCCATTAACACTATTGTCAGGTGTCAATACCGTTAATAATGTACTTCCATTATCTGATGTGATAACAATCATTCCCCCTAAATTAAGTAAGATTACTACGCTCCAATAAAAAAAATTGGGAAAATACTCATGGATAGGAAGATGAAGAAATTATAATGTTTATAAGACCATAGTTGTTAATTTGGCGGAAGAAATACGTGATGTATTTCCACCGGGTTAAATAAAATAAAAACGTTACTTATTTTACTGCTAAATCAACGCGTGCATGTAACTATTCCTTCAACATTATTTCACGGACATTGGTGTGAATTACACTTTTACCTACTTTTAAATGAGTCCTGTATACTGTAGTTGTAGTGTGTAACTGTGTTTGTACACACGGCTATAAATCAAGCTATAGTAAACCAGTTTACCCTGATCTCTCATCATACCGAAAGCCTATATAATGCGAGATCAGCTTATACTGGATTTGTATAGCTTGATGTGTATCTGTGTGTACCAATAAGGTAAAATAAAAAATAACATGTATAAAGTCGCATTGGTACATACATGGTATTGAACCGGCAACAAAGTCAAATCAACACAACACGGGTACAAATAAAATATTTGTGACTTACGGCCGAATACTAAAACAACCTATATTAAGTCCCGGTTTAACTATTTGAGACGCCCGTTTTCCTACCGAAAATGGTTTTCTCGAATAATTAAAGCGAGACTTAATATTAAGTGGTGTATCAGAATTCTATATTCAGATGGCTAACAATCGGAACAACTTTAAAACTAAATTACGAAAATACCTTTTCGAAAAGACGTCAGCAGATTCATCTCAACTCTGATTTTATTTATTTTTTCTCGTCTGTGTACATTTATTATATAATATGTATGTATGTGTTTATTTCGTATATATAAATATATTTTTATACATGTAATGTTTATGCACGTCTATGTATTTGTATAATATGTCTTCGCAAAATATGAAAGAAAGGTATAGAACCTTTCTTTCATATTTTGTTGGTGCACCTACCTTATTGTTCTCTGCATCACCCAAAGGTCGTAGTCACCCAGAAAATGCCTACGGCATTAAGACCGCCTTTGTACACTAGTGTACATTAAGAATAAATAAATAAATAAATAAATTCGGCCGTAAGTCAAAGTTTTTAATTTCAAATAAACCAAATATTGGCACTTCTGAAACGTCAGAATCTAAGTTGCACGGTTCCAAATAGTTGATCTCGTGGAGAAGAGCCGGCAAGAAACTCCATGGATACTCTTTTAAAGTAATTGGGATTACAATGTTGATGATGCAAATAATTGTAAAATATAAAATTCCAAACCATTTTTATTATTTTCTACTAGATTATCATTTTGTCCGATTAACATCCGTGTGTCACAGTTAGGGTCCAGTTGAAAATCAGTGCTAGATACACGTCTAGCGAATGCTGAACTGGATTCCGTTTTGGTGCAGCCGTGAGATGTAATTTGAGATAGTCATAAGTAATGTTTATGCTAGTGTGGTGTATGCAATGTATTTACTTTCTTATCTACTAATATATAAATTTCGTTTGCTATGTAAATCTTCTCACGTTTTGTCCAAATAAATGATTTCTTTCTTTCTTTCTTTCTTTATATACCGAGAATAATGTAGGTCAATGTGTAAAGATGGAACATAACACAATAATACAATTTTTGATTTGCCGTGGCAGTTGACGGCTGACCAGTCCCAACAGACGGCACCCGTTCACTAGCATGACGCAAGCTTAGTATCGATTAGCTCAACCATAGCACCGATGTTATAATATACTACAGGTATTTTAGGGAACCGAACGACCCAATACACAACGCCACCGCCAGCAAGACATTTTAGTGAGCATGACAGACTAATACAGCCAGGCAAAGTCAATCAATATAAATACTAAAAATAACATTAATGGCTACATTATGCTAACACGCTTACAGTTTTGTATGAATATTATAATTTAATGTTACAAGAACAATATTAACAATAACTAACAGTCAATCAATGTCATAATATTAAATATAAGAAAACAACATAAAAAATATATAATTTTAATTTAAAAGCGAAGTGAAGCGCTTTGGTACATAAATGCCTTTATAAACGAAACGTATGTATGTTTTCTTCCTGGTCTAATTAGTTTTGTTTTCTTTGTAATGTGCCTGTTGATTTAATTGTCAGTATAAAGAGTCGAAAAGTGGGACCCATGTCTTTCATGTTATGTGAGATACATATTTATTAGGCCTTAATTATGTTAATAATGCGTCGTACATGTTAGAACGTGTTCAAAAGAGAGCTTGAAACAAGGAAATGGATTTTACACACCTACACGTAGTCTTATTATGTTTGCCCAGACTTTGTCACACAGTAAAAAAGAAACGCATGTAAGTGGGGCTGCCAGATCCGAAATACGAAATATCAGGACAAAAGGAGACGTTTCATTTTTGATTACTATACTTTATTTCGTACGAAACGGCAATTTCATAGGTAAAGCCTAATATGACCATATTAAATCTACATTAATTTCACATAGGAACAATAAGATGAATGATAAATATGAATAATTTAAAAAATAACACACTAAACGTTCAATTAAATTTACCTTCATTGTAAATTACTTGCTAGTCTGACAAATTTTTAACTTATTTCTTATATATATTACTTTTGTCATCCAGGGCATTGGTTTAATTGTTATAATATAATTATATATTTTTATTTTATTTTTTTTTTATTTTTTTTATTTTTATTTTTTTTATTAAAAAGAGGAACAACAAACAGCTACATAATATAATATAACTAACAGTATAACGTATGTAAATAAATAATAATGTAGCCCACAGCGCTGTTCACAGATTACCATAAAATGTATATAAACTTTAAGTCGCTAGGAAATGAGCTGTACGTGCACGACAGCTATTATTATTGTATTATAAAAATAAAAATAAAATATATATATATATTAACATTAAAAAGAGCTATTAACTTAAAAGTGTCTCATATAAAAGGCTTCGAAACATTTTCATGGAATAGGTAAAAATATCGATGTGTTCGAATGTATCATTATACGTTGCCGCCATGCGTCGAATTGGTGAACGTAGGCCAGTGTTAGATCGGCAGGTACCTACTGCAAAGAGTTTGCCTGTACGCACCTGCCGTCTATGGACAGTTCTGGGGACTGCATAGCACAATGCATTGTTAAGACTAATACAGTCAAATTTTCCATTAACAATATTGTACAATGTCGTTGCTTCTAACTGTTTGCGTCTAGAGCTCAGCGTCAAAAGCTTGTATTTATTGAGCAACTGGCCATATGGAAGATAAGATCTGTGGCATCTATAATGCACTGCACAAAGAAACCTATACTGAACATTTTCAATCATCTCAACGTATTTTTTATAATATGGGTTCCAGATGGGTACGGAATATTCTAGCTGTGAACGGACTAGAGTTTTGTATAGACACAGGTACGAAGAATCGCGTTTAAAGTCATGGGTTGATCTCATTATGAATCCGTACATCTGGTATGCTTTATTCACAATTTTTTCGATGTGTAAGTCCAAGCAAAGTTTTGAGTCAAATAGTATACCCAGATCTCGTACCGAGTTTACCTCAGTTAGTAAGACGTTACATAAAGAGTATGCAAACTTTATAATGTTTTTATTTTTGGTAAAATTTAGATAATTGCACTTGGGGATGCTTAGTTGAAGTTTACTTTTGTAACAGTAGTCTGTTAGCCTATCTAGATCCCCTTGAAGAAGATAGCAATCCTGTATATTTCTAATAGGTCTATAGACTTTAAGGTCATCTGCGTATAACAAGAATCTAGAGTTTTTAAAACATTTACTAATGTCATTAATGAAGATAATAAATAAGAGAGGGCCTAGAATGGAACCTTGAGGAACACCTGAGGTTACCTGAGTAGCATCAGAGCGATACCCATTGATTACAACCCTTTGACATCGATTTGTAATATATGAAATGAACCATCGCAACAAGTTGCCACGAATACCGTTAAAGGCTATTCGGTTCAACAACAACTCGTGGTCCACCTTGTCGAAGGCTTTTTGAAAGTCCGTGTATACTGCATCAACCTGTACACGATTATCGATGTTGACGAATAGGTCATTGGCAAATACCAGCAAATTAGTTGTCGTAGATCGCCTTTTCACAAAACCATGCTGTTGCTGTATTATAGAGTTATGCAAAATAGGATATACTTGGTTATGTACTAGTCTTTCAAAAAGTTTCGACAAGGTAGACAATATAGAGATTGGACGGTAGTGTTCAACATTACGCTTAGATCCGCTCTTGTGCACAGGTGTGATGTTAGCATGTTTCCATACCGTTGGCATAACACCTTCAGTGATGCATTTGTTATAAATTATTGTCAGAGGCTTACAGATAACAGAGGCAGTATTTTTAAGAAAAAACGCAGACAGACCATCAGGACCTGGTCCCTTAGAAGGATCCAGATAGAAGATATATTCTGCAATTACTAGTGTTGTTTGTCTTCTGCTGGACAGTTTTTAATATAATTTTATAATTAAGTCATATCAACTGTTTTCGAGAATTTCAAATAAGGACAAAACATCGTGAGGAAAGGGTTACCGTGTATGACCTACAGGAATATGTTCTTTTGCCTTGTCTGTAAACTATGCCAACGACATGTGTTTTTAAGGTTCCGAGCGTCCGAAGGAAAAAACGACGGAACCCTTATAAGATCACTCGTGTGTCTGTCTGTCTATTCCTCTGTCACAGCTAATTTGCTCTGAATCTACTGAACCGATAAAGTTGAAATTTGATACACATATGGATTTCTGCAACCCAAACACGGACGTGTAACTAAAATAAATGAATTTTGAGTATGGGGGTCACTTTTGGGGGGCAGTATGGAAAATTAAAGAACAACGTTTTGCAAACTTGTACAGTGTCATATATCAAATGGAAGGACTTGTTGCGGGGGTCTCAAATGTATTTATTTTATAAATTAAAAATATATAGTTTTAAAGTTATTTAAGAAAATTTACGAAAATTGACCATTTCCTCTCTTATCTCCGAAACTATGAGCCTAAAACTTTGAAAAAAATACATATAACAGTTGTTTACCTATAGATACCAGACCCGGCACAACTACCTGCAGATCATACAAATATTTGTTCCGTGCGGGAACCGCGAACTGGAGCGCAGGAATCGACTGTATCAGCCACTGCACCAACCGTGCCGTCATTGATTGTCAGCCATAGATAACAAAAATATATGTATTTGGTTGTAAGTTATATATTGTATAATTGCAAAATGATTGCAAGTCACCGAAATTACATTGTATAGGTAAAGACTCGCAAGAGATGCGCTGAGTTGGTAGGTGAATCTTTTGGAGCCAATAATGACTCACGAAGTGCTGGAAAAAAATATCTTTATGTGCCCAAGAAATTGTTCTTATTTTACAACTACAGTCAATTTGTCCAACTCTTTCTATCAGAGGAAAGGTAGATACTTTAGATAATTGTAGGTGGCAATCGTTACCTTGTACGAATGCAATAAAATCTGACGGGATGCTGTCTAATCAGACTAAAAGGCTTCACCTTAGATTAGGTGGTCAATACAACGCATATTGTGTTAATATAACGAAAGGGGCGCCTTCAGACGGTCAAGTTATTTGCGAAGGATTTGCATAAAAATGGCAAAAGATATCTATGCAAATTCTCGGGTAAGAAATATTCAATATAACCGAACGTTTTAACGGTAAGCCGATACTTTACATGGTAAAAGCATGGTAGGGATCTATAGTCTTAAAGTACATTGGGTCTCTCTAGGTACGCCGGAATGAAAAAACGGAACCTTTATAAGATCACTCGTGCGTCTATCTGTCTATCCGTCTCACCCCCAATTTGCTCCGAATCTACTGTACCGAACCCATCTCATCCCTTGGGTGTCATTAAAGACGGCTATGGAATTAGCGGGAGGATGGGCAGCAGCGTCCTTCGAGTATATTAACAACTGAACTGCGATCACCAATCCGCCTGCGAAGCGTGGCGATTATGGCGAAACCTCCCAGCGCACTGGAACGCGCAGCTGCGTACGGTGTATATCCCCAGTGGGTTGGGGCTGATGCTGCGTAATCTCCAGTGAGTCGTAGTGGTGCAGTGAAGCGTAGTGGCTGGCTGCTGTATGGACCGAGAGAAATTGCTCGGCATAGTGGCAGTGGGTGCAGTGTGCTGTTGCCGTGCTGAAAAGAAGGGGCTGAAGTGGTTAGGAACCAGGCTTGCATCTGCTGCAGGCGTGTGGTATTACAACATTGTGGCCGAGATTGCTGGCTGGCAGTATGACTTGCTGTTGCTGCTTATTGAGAATGTTGGGGGAGTGATGGCGATGATGTGAAGTAATTGCTTCTCTGCGTCGTGAAGACTGCGCTGATGTTCATGGTCAGGGGCCTGGAGTATGGGGAACGCGGTATGGTGTTCCTCCATAGAAAAGGGAGGATCCTCCATCCAGGCGGGTGGTATGCTTGGCGGTCCGAAGCCCTATCGTTGATGTAAGGCGTCTCTATATATGCATTGTTGTGCGAATACTTTAGATATGTGATTCAGTATTCTTTGACGTCTTCGGAGAGTTGCAATTAACGTTTAAGTAGATGTCGCCGTAAGTTGCATTCATATGGTGGTGATGTAGGTATCGCCACATTATCATACCCCACGTCTCCCATCCCGTGCAATAAAATACAGTCGGTACCGTGCATTACATTGTGCGCTACTTAAAATAGCTATAGCTGTACATCACTACCATCATATCAGCCAAAAGACGTCCATTGCTGAACAAAGGCCGCCCCCATAGATCTCCACAATGAGCGGTCACATGCCGCCTGCATCCAACGCCTCCCAACGACCTTCACCAAGTCGTCTCCCTACCTCATCGGAGGTCACGCTGCGTTTCCAGGTGCGCTTTCTCCATTCAAAAACCTTTTTACTCCAATGGCCATCAGTTCTACGAATAATGTATCCCGCCCATTGCCACTTCAGTTTACTAATCCTTTCAGCTATGTCGGCCACTTTAGGTTTTCTTCTTCTCCTCATTTCTGATTCGATCTCGTAGAGAAATACCAACCATAGCTATCTCCTTAGCTCGCTGAGTGCTGAGAGCTTTCTTTGAGGTCCATAGTGAGTGACCACGTCTCTGTCCCATATGTCATCACTGGTAACACATGCTGGTTACAGTGCTGGCACTGCCGAATGTCTGGATTGAGGCATTGCAGTATTGTTGACGAAAATACATTGCGAAGTTTCCCGAACACTGCCCAACCGAGTTCGATTCGATGATTGACCTTTCTCGAAGTTGGACCTACCTAACTGGACGGTTTGTCCCAGGCATAGGTAGACATACTCGTCAACAACTTCGAGAACAGAGCTCCCAACCAATATTGGGATGGGCACAACATGAGTATCTGACATGAGTTTCGTCTTGTTCATTTACGTTTTAAGGCCCACCTATTGGGAAACCCTGTTGAGATCATCACGCATTATGCTGAGCTCTTGCAGCGATTCCGCCATTAGACATGGCGATGTTATCGTTAAATCGAAGGTGAGTGATATACTCGCCATTGATATTAATGCCGAATCCTTTCCACTCCAGTATCTCGAAGGCATCCTCCATTGCAGTGGTGAACAGTTTCGGGCATATGACGTCCCCCTGTTTCACACAATGAAATCATGCTCTGCTCAGCTTTGTTCATGTACTCGGACCGACATGGTGGCGTTTCTGTTTAAGCACTTTAACGTACCCGTAGTCAATATGGCGCCGCTACAGAGATTGCAACACTGCCCAGGTTTCGATCGAACTGAAGGTTTTCTCATAGTCCACAAACGCTAAGCAAAGCGGCAAATTATACTCCTCGGTCTTCTGTATAACGTGCCGCAGTGTAAGGATGTTATCCTGTGGTACTAAAACCTTTTCGGAAACCGGCTTGTTCGGGAGGCTGGAAGTCATCAAACCTGCACTCGAGACGTTTCGTGATGACCCTTGAAAACAGCTTATAATCATGTGTCAGAAGCGAGATGGGTCTATAATTCTTCAACAGATAACCACCTCGCCTCTGTTCCATGCTTCCGACGTTGTGTCCTCGAGTAAGACGGAATTAAATAGCTTCTGAAGAAATTTAAGTACTGGCGTTCCACCCGCTTTCAGAACTCCGTCGTAATTCTGTCACCAACCGGTACCTTGTTATTTTTAAGCTGTTCCAAGGCCATGCTAATATCTTAAAAGCTGATGTCCAGTATATCTTCGGTATAGTGTCGGGTTATTTTGGATCGCGGGTGTTTGTCAGGGTTAATAGTCGGTGTAGTTACCAATGAGTATAGCTATATAATAAGTTCTCAATCTCTCACAAAAGCTCTGGCTTAGTCGACGCTACACTGCCGTCCTCGGTCTTCAGCTTCATAATACGACTTTGCCCAATAAACCTGTTTCTTGCGAACACTTTGGAGTCTCGGTTCCACTCAATTCTCTTTAACACCGTTGTCGTCTGTCCGTACTAACGCTACATAAAAAGGCTGTTCTTTAATAAGTACTTTAAACTTAAAGTCGCTTCCTAGCCGTTATTTTTACTCAATTACATACGTGTTGGAATCTTACCGGGTAATAGTCCACGGTGGCCGTCTTCGGAACATACGGACTCCATTGGAACGCACCGGTGAAACTAGAATATAATTGATTACGTTTCTACTTTTTAAACTTCATCATATTATAGGACGTCCACTACTGAACAAAGGCTACCCCCATAGATTTTCACAATTTTGGGTGAATTTGCCAGTATTCATATACCAGGTATATACCAGGCTTGGCAGGCGGGTTAGTGAGCGCAGTTTGACTACTGTTCCACAGGGATGCTGCTACCCATCCCTCTGGTTTAGAATTCTTTAGCGGCCTTTTGCAACATCCATGGGAGGAGATGGAGTGCTGCTATATTCTTAATCCGGACACCACACGGATGGACGCAAATATCTCAGTGTATCCGAAACATAAATATTAAAAAGTAAGTATGCCTAAATATTATTTTTCCTGTATCTACTAAAAGTGCCTAAAGTATATGCTTTTCCAGATAGTAAATTATAAAAATACATCCATTACCAATATTTGCGTATCTGACTGAAGATAAAAAATCGAAGCTAAGCTTTGTAATCTGAGTTTCCGATAGGTATTATTTTTAATCGCTAATTAGTAGTCAAGCTGAAATATTTGCAAAAGAGTCAGGTTTGTAATACTCGCAAGTTCGTATATTATGTATTTTTTATTCATATAAAACAATTTACAGTTACTTATGAATACTAAGACTTTAGTTGCCATGAATGCGGAAGAAGCAGAGGGAGTAAGAAAGTAAGAAAGAAGAAGAAAGAAAGAAGAGTAACGAGCACATATATTCTATACTTGTTTAAATTACTTTAATTACTTGTTTATTTTTAAATATTCAATTTATTTTGATTTTTTACTGTACTTCGTTCGTGCGAGAACCATGTGGGTTTTTTATTCGATTTTATTGACGTGATTGTTGTCTGGCAGTTTAGGTATGTCATGCTCTTTCAAGTGTTCTGCTGATGGTGGCGTCGTGTATTGGGTCGCTAAGTTTCCCTACAATATGGTTGAACTAAGCGACGCTGATGCATACGTCATGCTCGTGAACAAGTGCCGTCTGTTGGGACTGGTCAGTCAAATGCTGCCATGACAACTGAACCAAAACTTTAAAAAAAATACAGTCTTGTTTAGTAGACTTTTTAAGAAGTTTAAACTCTTTTCTCCTACATTGTTTTCACATAACCTTGATTTCTACAACAATGTGCTCATATATACAAATATTGTAACATTTAATATGATTTAAAAAGAGTAACCGTGGAGTTTCTTGCCCGTTCTTCTCCATAGGAAATCCACATCTTGGGACGCGGCAATTAAAGTCTCGACGATTCATAAATGCCTGTATACGGTTTACATGAATAAAAATATTTTTTATCTTATCATACGGTCTGTCGTTTTGGCCTAACCCATGGGGATAAGCATGTATGTATTAAAAAGGTTTGGCTAAACGTGATGATGGCAGCTGGAATGGATCCCTGACAGAATATTAGCCGAAAGAGAGCAAGGAAGGAACGATAGTAAGGAGAGTTGGTGATATTGTCAAGTTTGTCGGTAAGACCTGGACAAGATTATCCCAAAACAAAGAAGCAAGCTTTTAGGAACTTATGGCGAAAAAAAGGACCTTACGCCATTAAGCATAATTTCAAGAAAAACAGGGCTTGCAAACCCTGCAGAGGGTGTTTAAAAGCTTTGAATGATGATGAAGATGATGGAAAAAATCAAAGTAATTAGCCATTTAGAATAAAGTTTTAAAATTTCATATATGAAAAGAAGAACATATGTAATCATTGTCACAACTACAGCACAAATAAATATAACCGAGGAAACAGTTTTATATCGTACAAGAATAAACAGGTGCTGCGGACCAAGTTTTTATATTGGCAACTACCTATACAAACCAAAATTGATAAGGAGCATCTACTATTGGAAATAATGAGAGATAACAATGTTTTTTAATTTTATAACAGCTATTCTAAATAATAGTGCAGTGGCTAATACAGTCGACTGCTGCGATCCGGGACGCGGGCTCGATTCCCCCACGGAACAATTATTTGTACGATCTGCAGGTAGTTGTTCCGGGTCTTTGTGTCCGTAAACGCACCCGCGATACAGGAGAAATCTTAGTATAGGGCAAAGTGTAAAAAAGGAAAAAAAACAGAAAGAACCAGCACTGAGCCTTTCTTCTTCTTCTTTCTTCTTCTAGAGGTTGCCATGCAACGAAATGCCCTTCGTTGTTTCAATATGATGAATAAAACTGTCTCGTAGGACCTAATTACTAAATAAATGATTGAATTGACTGTTGGGTTTAATAGAAATTGGTAGCCATAAGCTTCGCAAGAAAATTAAAATCTCCCACTTTTTTTTTAAACTTTGCTCCTCACTTGTATTTAGGAGAAATGTGCCGTGTGTGCGTTTACAGACATGAATTTCACATACAATACACCCAGACCCGGAACAACTGCACATCATACAAATATTTGTTCCGTCCGGGAATCGAACCCACGACCCGGAGCGCAGCAGCCGATTGTATCAGCCACTGCACCAACCATGTCGTTCCCACCTATATAGTATTTAAACCACCGACGACCACGGAGTCCCTACGTATAAATTAAAATATATACATTGGAAAGTGTCAACAAAAAACAAATTGAACCCTAAAATATTACGTTACAATGACACGCTTTGATACCCTTTCAGAGCCACTCAAACCGTTCTACATTCAAATAATCCATCCTGTGGTTAATCACCGCTCTAGGATGACTAACAGATCACCACTCCAAAGATAAACGGTTTTAAATCTATTGTTATCAGCACTTGATTAGCTTACACACACGCTCTCTATACGAGTGGTTTTGTTTTAAAGTCGTGTCAAAACGTGGTTGGCACTTCAAAAAGAAACTAAAAACGATGTAATCTTATGCTCGGTCAACAGAGAGGCAAAGGTACCGATAAATCCAAAAGTTTATTTCGTACACTAGTAGGTACTTATATTTTCTCTAGATGGAGATTATTGGAGTTCCTGGAGACTCCCTTCGGTGCTGAAGATGTCCACTCCGGTGGTTTGCATGGCAATGGGCCTTGGCATGCCCCTTCTCCTTCCCCGGGGTAGCACAGAAAGTACATAAATCGCTTAGCCACTACGCCAAACGTGCCGTCAATTATTTGTTAGCGTCACGCCCTTAAACTACTTCATATGGATAAATTGAACAAAAAATTCACTTTAATTCTTCCAATATCTATGATGGCAATGATAATGGGGATCTTTTGCATTATATTCTTTCATTATTTTCCTGGATATCAATCTTTTCCACTTTATTTTATTTATACTTTATTGCACACAATATTTACAGATTAAAACAATATTAAACAAAAGTTGATGTACATAGGCGAGCTTAACTCAATATTGAGTTCTCTTACAGCAAACCTTTGAGTGATAGAGTAATGTTAACATGAGGATCTAATTAAGTGTACAACAAGAATGAAGCATGACCAGATATTTATAAAATAAAAGTACATTAAAATGCATAACATATTAGGTATATAAATAAATACTAGATGTTTGACCGAGCTTTGCTCGGTATTTTTTTATTTTTAAATTGTGTTTTCTGGAAATTATATTTAAGTACGAATTACTAATAAAATAATGAAATATGAATAATATTTTTCGATCTTACCGATAGAATAATAAAAAATATGAACTGGTTATTTAAAGAAAAAAATCATGAGTGCAATTAGTATAATCTTATATTAGAAACAAATACTTAATTTTTTACAGTTTATTAATCAATTACGTAAGTATATATATATAGTATTATTATTCGCCAATAGATGTCTGGAAGACATAGACTATACACTTAATACTGACATAGATGCGTAACTCTAAGACCACAATAATCAAACATGCGACCTTGACTACTAGATGGCGCTACGTTTTCATTTAGTACCGAAACAATCCTGCAGGTGGCGTGCCTCTCCAGAAGTATTTTTAATAAAATTTGTTCATTATATGAAAAAATCACTAGATCGATTAAATTGCGCCGCAGACCATAATATAATATATTGAAAAAAAGTTTTGCAATTTAAACCAACCTAATAATTTCTCGAAACTAGAATAGTTCTACAAAAAAGAAACAAGGGAAACGTTTCAATGTTTTTATTATTCTTTTCATATAATAATCATATCGGGTCGTTCGGTTCCCTACAATATGGTTGAGCTAAGCGATGCTGATGCATGCGTCATGCTCGTGAACGAGTGCCGTTTGTTGGGACTGGTCAGCCGTTAACTGCCACGGCAAATAATTTATTATTATAATTTCATTTTGGTATGTTCCATCTTTACACATTGTCCTACATTTTTCTCGGTATATATATTACAATAATTTGTATCAATCAATCAACATTGTAATCTCAATTATTTTAAAAGAGTATCCATGGAGTTTCTTGCCGGCTCTTCTCCACGAGATCAACTATTTGGAACCGTGCAACTTAGATTCTGACGTTTCATAAGTGCCAATATTTGGTTTATTTGAAATAAAAAATTTTGACTTTGACTTTGACTTTGATAAGCTTACCAATACGAGGTCATTCTTATCATATTAAGAAAATTTTACATTCAAAGTTATATTCACTTCTTTATACCGTGGATTATAAAATTCAGTGCGAGATTATTCAGAAATTACAAGAAATTCAACGTAAAATGATCACACTCGTAAAATAATCTAATCTAATAGCAAACACGTAAACACCAGCTAAATTAAGTTTACAAACTTGTAAAAGGTACGTAGGTATCTTTTCTCTTTGACAATTTGTGAAGTGATGGTATTTTAATAATAAACATATTATTGTTTGTCGACATTAAATAAACGAAATCGCGTTTATTTAATGTTATTTAAGAACGTATTACCAAAAAAAAACATTAAATAAATTTATTTTGGGTACCTCCAGTAAGGTACTACTGCCATCTAGTCATATTTTGAATAAAACTTAATATGAAATGTGCCGACTGTAGGCAGGAGATGGCGCTACTTTCGATGCAACTTTTCGTACTCACTATTTGTATGAGAGTTTCACCCCCCTGCTGGAAGAGTCATATTTTTCAGTTGAGACTACTCAAATTTAAAGATATAAGATTAAGAAAACTTGAACTTCAATATTTTGAGTTTAGCGCCATCTATGCGGCAGTAGTGGTACCACTAAGCACTCCATTGTCTCAAAATTAGACTACATAGCTAACCTCATAAAATAGTTCTTAGAGTATGTAACAGATGCTACTTCTCCAAATTAATTTTTTTGGACAAAGTATTTAATATTGAATGTCAGTGGTACCTAAACAAAATTATAATACTTCCATTATAATTAACTTTTATACTATAATGTGAAATAATAATTGACATTATAGTATAAAATGAACATGGTGTTATGCTCGATTATTAATATACCTGGATGACCGAGCTTTGCTCGGTATTTTCGTGTTACTTAACAACGCCATCTGCTGTTGTGTCGTTAAAGCAATTAGTTGCTCACAAAAAATAGTATTATTATTCGCCAATAGATGTCAGGAAGAGTCATATTTTTCAGTTGAGACTACTCAAACGCCAATAAAATGACATTTTCTAAAAATGATTCCTAGCTAGATCGATTTATCGCCCCCGAAACCCCCTATATACTAAATTTTATGAAAATCGTTGGAGCCGATTCCGAGATTCTAATTACATACAAGAATTGCTCATTTAAAGAGATAAGATATACTTAGAAAATAAGTCACATACAAATATATAAAACAATAACAATAATACATAGATACAATAACGGGGAAACCCGCTCCGAGTCTTCGAGACGCGCGATGGTGAAACCGGTGCCGCACACTCTCTACACCCCTAGCCGCTCACACCGGTGTTGCCCCTTGTCGCTTGTAGTGGTGGCCATTTAGAGGGCCCATCTTGTGAGTGGCGAGTCACCGGCTGCCACAGAATTTCACTTTAAAGGTTGACAGGTAGACGCCGTTTTTTCCGTTTTTCTTAGTATTAAATCCGTTTAGCACCCATTGCAATAGACCTTATCGTTATAGTTTCCATTTCATACAATAGTTTTATACCTCCGGGGACAATCCGAGACTGCATTTTATAGTACAGCCATGGAGAGTCCCCGGTTAGTGTCCCATTACATTTTAGATTAAAATTCTCTAAAGGGCCTCTGTTGGTTGCGTGTTGGACCCATGTCCCCGCGTAAGCGTATCAAAAGACCGGGTGCCCCCTTACAGGGGATATAAACCCGTGTAAAAGAGATACATACATACATATACCAATATCTATTATGACATATACTACTAAGTCATAATGAAAGAAAATGTTCCTTAATTATTTTCTTGAAAACATCAGACGAAGAGCAATCACGCAAGGAATGAGGAAGCGAATTCCAAAGGCGCACTGCACGTACAGTCAATGTCTCATCATAACAAGTTGAAGTGTGACGAGGAGTAAGAAGGAGAAGAGAAAAGGCCGTGCGGCAAGGTTTACCTCTGGGGATAAGGTACTCAAAGCGATCCCGAACATATGCAGGAGAATTAGGATTGTGAAGAACAGAATAGAGAAAAGAAAGTATGTCAGTATCTCGACGTAGCCGAACGGGTCGTACTTTCGAAGGCCGAAAATGAAGCGGATACACAAATTTAGCAGACGTTCGAGTTTATTTATAAGAGAAGAGAGAAGAAGATAAGAGATCCGTTGCATCAAGAAAGCAGACATCAGCATAGTCTAGAAGTGGGAGAAGTTGGGCATGAGTAATGTTTATTTGAAATGGCAGGAACTTCTGGAGACGTTTGAGTGACTGGAACGAACAATACACCCTCCTGCTAACCTCTGCAATGTGGATATTCCAAGATAGGTGACAGTCTATATAGACACCCAAATGTTTTGCACTTCTCGAGTAGGCTATGGTGACAGGAGTTGTAAACACTAGAGGGAGAGACTAAGAGACTATTATGACTTATATTTTATCCCTTACTTATATCCCACGAAATTCCTTTTAGGGTGGCTCGGTTTTAATTCCTTGGAGGTGAGACGGACTTATGACCAGATGATTGTAAGCTGTAAAATCCTTAAAGGGAGAATCGATGCCACTGATCTTCACAACAAAGTGTGCCAGTTATGTGTTCCTAACAATTACCTTCGCAGCAGGAGCCATCAGTTATTACCAGTCCCTGCATGCCATACTGTTGCACACTCCGAATTTCCCATACCCCGGACAATGACTGCGCTTAACGCTCTCTTGGATTCCAACCCCTACTTTGATTTGTTTGATGATGCCTGGAAGACTGTTCTGTCGAAATGTATAAAGTTTTGTGAAAATAATGCATGAATGTGTTATTTGTGTGTTTATTTGTGCCTTATTTTTAATTAATAATTGTGTCTTATTTATTTCTAGATTTTGTCTTTTTACCTTATAAATAGTTGTGATAATTTTATTTATAATTTATTGATAATTGTCTTTAAGTAGAGTAATTGGCTTTGGCCGTTTTATTTAAAGTGAATAATTAAATAAATACATAAATAAAATAAAATGACTTCCATATTAAAAAAGCTTCTCTTCCTCGTGACCTTCTTTATATCCTATCCTTAACTAATAAATCCATAAATCTCTTTGTAAGTTTATTTCTTTTCATAATATTTCCATGTAGCTTTACCTACCTTTTTTTTTATTGGTGCCCAGTTGAATTTCTTCATGAACTTCCTTCGCCCCGGGGAAGGCAAACGGGTATGCCGGACTCCTACCGGCTAAAACCACTGGAGCGGTCATCTTCGGCACCTAAGGGAGGCTCCAGGTCCTCGCATGATCACACTAGAGTCCATGTAGGTACCTGACTTTTATGAGTATTTTTTATGTATTTATTGCCCTACTTCGTATTAGTCCGCCTCCTAAATCCATATATCATATACAACCTCCCATACTATATCGTCATAAAAATATGTAAATTGAACTTACTGCTCAGACGTTAGTAAATTCTCCCGTTTTGTTAATCTTTTTATGTCTTTCGTAGAGTTGTATGTAAAATCTAGTACCTATTATATTAGTCTTATCCATATTAGTCATCTTCACATTAGTTTATCCATATTAGTCATCTTTATATTAGTAAGTATATCCATATTCGTCATTTCCCACATTTATTCTTATAGTTCTTTGTCAAAGATTGAAATCTATTGTCTTCTTCTTTTTTGAATATGGCAATCGGCATCAAAATACGCCATTTCTGCCAATGTCCAGTACGTTTGGATCTGGAATCTTAAATTTTAAATATTTTGATGGTGATACGCTTGGTCTTCCTTGTTATAACCTGTAATGTCTAGTTCAAACATTAAAATTAAAACAAAGCTTTTAGTAATACAAATAAAAGATTTCATGAAAATAATAGAAGTGGTAACGGACCTAACCTTAGTAGATTTCAACCTATCTATTTACAACTTATAATATAATAACAAGGCAAAGACACAGAACAAAATTACTCCTAACAACCACAGAATACTTGTATCTTACTAATAACAAATACCTTAGATAGTATTTAAATTTCATTCATTGTACTTAATATAAATTGTACAAAAAGTTAAAAGTTCAGGTTCAACATAGATTTTTAGAAACTCATCCGACAAAACAAGGCGCCGAGTGTTGAAAAATGAACACTCGAAGAGTATGTGATTTAGTGATGGAACCTTTTGTGTTTTACAATAGGGCTAATTGACCATTTTGATGAGATGGAGGTGATAATTCAATTGACAGTGACCAAAGCGCATACGATTATATAGATGTTTTTTTTTGTTTCTTTAAAGTGTTAAATCTGCAAAACCAAGGTGTGGAATTTAATTGGACATCCAAAGCATTATACCAAGTACCTTTACCATTGATGTGTGCAGTCATAGGAATGTAAACCTCATACTTGACATATCCGTTGTTATAAAAGATTTATTACATCTGTAATAAAATATTTGCATTGCCACTAGAATCAGGAATAACATCTGCAAACTTAATTATAGTGCTGGCCAAATAACCAGCTCGCTCATTTCCGACAACACCTGTATTTAAAGGCACCCACACAAAAGTAACTTGTATATATTAGAGTCTTTAATAAGACAACTCAAAGTTGTTTTATGTTATATATTAAATAATTAGTACCAGCATGTATAATATTACTAGCAAAGTTTCAAAACATTCATGCTATAACTAACCACAACCCATTTAGTATGGTCTAGATTATTACATAAAATGTCTTTCATTGCACACTTGAATTTTGGCAGTGATGGGTTGATGGCTTGATGTTGATGCCGATTACCATATCCAAAAAAAGAATAATAACAAAACGTTGTGGCAACACTTTGCCATACGTCAATGTCATATAAACAAAAGTATTCCAAATTCAAACAGAAAAACGAGCGCGTTAGTATAATTAGAAATTAACTTTATTAAATCAAATTTACTACTTTAACTAACTATGGATAACGCATTAAAACACCTGTCGGAGAATTATTCAAAATATTACATCGAAAAACAAATAAGTCCAAGTTACATAGAAATGTATACGAAAAATAACAGGGAAATTGTGTTAGTTTGCAACAAGGTAATTAAATAGATATTGTTTTATTAATGTCACTCGAATATTACTGCGTTCATTAATATTATGTTCTTTACCCAAACTGCTTTCAGACTAAGCAAACTCCCAATATTACGGATACAAATAAGATAGCAAAAAATATCAATAGCAGAGATGAGGCGGGTAAGTAAAACAGAATATTTTGTTTATTGCATTGAGCTATTATGTACTACGTATGTTTATTGTGGTTAATATTTATTGTCCCGTTCATTTACATGTTATATTTAACAATGCTTACTGTGGAGTTCAACTTATCTTAATGTACTATCCATACTGTGAAGAAAGAATCCATTGTTTCTGCTTGGTACAACTAGATTTATGCAACATCAATAAATATATAAAATTATAAAAATAAAATATTCGTTTTTAACTTGGTTTGTAGCTTCTATTCGTATTATACAATTTTTAAAATCATAAGGAAAGAGTTAACCTATAACAAAACTACAATAAATTTAAGAAAAAAAAAGTCTTTTACTATGAGCAGGCATAGCTGGTGGGGTCCAATGGACAACTAGGCTGTGTTATGTAAAGCATTGCTTAACTTACATTTGAACTTAATTACAATCATTGCAGAGGAGCTAGAACTAACTGGATCTCCGCTCAAACTGGATTTAAGTCTACATACAGTTTTTGATGATACACTGATCACTGATGAGCCTCAAATGTGGAGCAAAGAGGAGGCAACTCATGGCCCTATCGGTATAGATACTGCTAGGTTGGTAAACTATATATGTTGGACTTTCACGGGAGTAAGGTTTACCATATTTTCTTGCTGTTCTATTTTTTAAGCAAATTACTCGAGTGATCCTGATCAAGTGCTCACAACTCATCTGAATTAAGTATTTTCAAATGTTCAATTTTTCAATATACAATGGCAAACTTGACTAAAATTAGAAATACTATCTTTTGTGAATTATTATAATTAAAAAGATTATCAACAGCTTTAAATGAATAATTATAATGTTTAAATAAAATAATTAGTTTATGTGTGGTGTCAGATTAAGAAAAATAGATAATTGTACCACTCCATCTACCATGGTTGTCATAAAAGGCGACTATGGACCTCTAAACCAGAGGGGTGGACAGCAGCGTCCCTTCTGTGGAACAGTAGTCTATGACTACTGTGCGCATCAAGTGTGCTGTACGCACCAACCCACCTGCCAAGCTCTTAAAAACTTAGCTACTGGCAAATTCCCCCCAAAATGGTGACACAATTGTGGAAATCTATGGGGGAGGCCTTTGTTCAGCATGGTGAAGAGCTTTTGATGTGGCAAGTGTGTGCCAAAAGAACATTAAAACAAATTGGTTGCAATAAATAAAATGTCCTACCTTTTGTCTGACACTAGGATCCTATTAGTTCGCAACCAGGTGTAATGCTTGCTACAGGTTCTTTATTTTTTACATTCAAGAATTGGTTTTTTATTCCACCTCTAGTGTATACTATAGAAAGGCCAGCCTGATTAGGAAGTATGTCAACCTACCAGTAGTTAGGTAGTAGTGTTAGGCTACCTAATCCACTACATACATAATTACCTATCTTGATTCTCTTAAATCAAATTCTTCTATCTCTGTACGAGTTATTCATTTTTTATGATAGTTTTATTCACAACAAATTCAGTTTCACCTGCTATCCAATATGAGCTGTACATCATCCCATAAAATGGATGAAAAGTAGGACACTCCAGCTCATAAACCATCTCTATGCAAAAAATCACATTGATTTGTTGCTTTCTTGTAGCATGAAAGAGAACAAACCAACATATATGCTTTTGCATTTATAATATTAGGCGGGATTTAAAAAAAAACAAGTCTTATTTCAAATTATTACAGAGAAATAGCTGATCTTTACAACAAGAGCCGTGACCAAGTATCATCGGAAGATGCAATACCATTATGGATACTAACCAATCCTCTAGAAGATGGCAAGCCGTTGCTGCTTACAGTACAATCAGACAATCGTCACTTTGTAAGAGGCATAGTGACTGATGAAGGGAGTATGAATCAGGATGATGTTGATTTGGAACAGTTGGTTGAAGAATATGCTAAGCAAGAAGGATTGACTCCAGATTTGGTAAGTTTTATCAATGAAGTAATAAGACACAGAATTGTGTGCTTGTTATGTGTAATTGTGTTTGCCCCAAAAGTCCAATATGCCATGTGTGATTGAGAGAGAGAGACTGGGACAAATTAAATTAGGATATGTTTAGATAATGTTATCCAATCCAGCTGCCAAACTGTCATTATTACAAAATCCAAATGTTGCAACCAACGGCGATTCTAACCAGCCATTTTATGCCTACAACACAGTGCTTTCTGATTTATTGTTGAAACCATTGTGACATAAATCTTGGTGTCTTTAGCTGTGGAATGTGTTACAGACTGAATTATAGTGCCGCCAACTTAACTGACCCAGTGACCAAAAGTGCAACTATCACTATTGCAGAACAATTATAATGTCTTAATGGCTACTATCTCCAGAGGACAGTGACGGTTTCCTATAGAACCCATAGAATATATTGAGATAACAACAACAGCAAAGTAGAGAAGACCTGTTAAAAAAGTTGTCGAGTGTGAGTTCACACAGGGTAGAAGTGAAACTTTGTATTTTAGTTAATTTGTAAGAGAATGAGATGAATACCCTACATTACATAACATGTATTATACATAGACAGCGTAGTTCAGTCGAATTCAGTAGAATTCAGTCGTGTTCAGTCGCTTTCAGTCGAGTTCAGTAGAGTTCAGTCGAGTTCAGTCGTGTTCAGTCGTATTCAGTCGAGTTCAGTTGAGGTCAGTTGTGTTCAGTTGAGTTCAGTCGAGTTCAGTCGAGTTCAGTCTAGTTCAGTCTAGTTCAGTCTAGTTTGTGGGGCGACTACGAAAGCGCGAACAAAGAGAAGACGAAGATTGAAGGAAACACTGTATATTCTCTCGCAGGCTAAATCCTATTTATGAATATTTTTGACCCTCTTTGAAGTCGCTTTTTCGTTTCATCGAATTTTAAAATCACAACGGTGCTAAAGAAGTTTAATTTCAAAAACTGCCTTCCATTTTGGAGAATTCAATGAAACAAGATATTAGACAATATCTCGTTTCACTGTGGCAAATTTGGTAGAATCCAAATTTTTTTTACACTTTATATTTCAGGTCACGACCCTAGTTGACTGTAAGTACCTAATTTCGGGCATGTCATATGGCTCACACATCACTGATGAGCTGCTGAACGCTCCGCACGGCGGTATCACAGAGTTACAATGCGAATGGTCGGGGAAAACGTTGCACACGCCATTTATAAGCTGTAAAGTTAATTTTGTGAGTATTTTAAGTAACTGTATTCCTACTGTCGTGCTCAATATTGTTGTATTGGAAGAAGCTTTTACTTCACAATCTGACTCTAGTTTATCAGATGGATTTGCCTTGAAGTTGCTAAATCATAAACTGTATTTTAACCAAGATTATTTAAGAACAGAGCTGCCTTTGTGAAATGATATAAGGCGACTAAAAACTAGCCTATTGAAATTGCCACAATTGGTCTGTCAAACTAAATGTAAATGTTTGCCTATTTTACAGGAACAGGAGATCATTGTGGGTCATCTAGCAAGTCCATGTAATCCAATTTGGAGGTCTGTGTGCTCATTACACAATATGAACCAGCTTCTAGTAGATATGACTGCTGCTGGATACACCTCAGTCAACCTGGAAACTGCTGTGATAAGGTATCATATACATGTTACGTAAGGTGTTACAAATATTATTGAGACTGTACATTCTGAATTCAGAGATGCAATAAAAAAAAACCATGCCTGATTTTGTATCTTGAAAGTTACGAAAAAAAAGCGAAAAACGATGTCAAATATAATTATTTATGTACAATGCGTGGGTCACACAGTTTTTTTTTTAATTGGACCAAACGAAAAATTTTTTTGGGAAGCTGAAGTTACCTAACATTGATGTCATATGTCGTTTGTTTTTCAAAACAAATTCGCTGCAATTTTTAAAGTGCGTGTCGTGCGTCGAAATGAATTTGACTATAGAAAATTTTCGCTCCATGATTTATTACGACTTTCGTTGCGGTCTTAATCAACAACTGTGTTATGAGAGACTTCGATGAGCATTTCATGATAAAGCCCCATCTCGTGCTACTGTTTATAATGAGTTTAAACGTGGTCAAAGAATTCACACTGATGATTTGCGTGAAGGACGTCCTTCTACAGTACCACTGAAGACACACACACTGTGTTACCACAACCTGACTGATTAGCGGTTAATCGTAGAAGCTGATGAAAGAATGACATATCAATAGATCCAGGCTAGGTTAGGCATTGGTAAGAGTCAGGAGAAAAAGGCTTAACACTAATATTTAGACGTCAGAAAGCTTGGCAGAAAGTATAAAGAAGGTGACTCGAATGCTGTGTTTGACATCGCACATGGCGGCGCGTGACCACATGCGCGCCTCCTTCTCGTGGGTCGCTCGGTGTGGACACGCAGATTCCCCAATCTACGCACCCGTGAATCCAGAGGTCCCCTGCCTTATAGCGACGGCAGGGGGTTTCTGGTGTATAAGAATTAGGCGCCAGGGCGGTTGTTACCCCGGTGCCGTCTCCTTCTTCGCGCAGGATCGGCCCTCTCACGATCCCGCTTTGTGGTCTCCTTCTGGAGCATGACGATCTCACAGAAGGAAACCACAGCATTCCAGTTTTCGTGCTCTGCCAACATAGCATAGACACTACTGCTGGCAGAGAGATCTTGCCCGATCCGATCGACCAGGATACACCGCTCAGCCTACCACGCAGGGCACGTGTCGTGCGTATGCTGTGCTGTATCCTGGTCACTATCACAATGGTGCCATTGTGCCGTGGCCACGTGTCCTATCCTGTGCAGGTACGCACCGAAACAACCGTGCCCAATGAATACTTGCGGCGGTAGGTGACGCGCTCGCTCCTTCTCAGATAGACTCCGAAGAGCGTCAGGACGATCTCGACCTGTCGAACGCCTCTGGAGGTGCGCCTTCGCCGCTCTGGCCGGAGAGAGCGTGTCTGATCGGGGTGTTACCTAGCCAGCCTCAAGAGACCAATAAGAGACCTTCCACCAGTATAAGGGTCCTTCCATCAGTATAAGAAACCTACCACCAGCTAATCAAAGGCCTCCTCCATAGATTTCCACAATAATTGTCGTTGGAATCTTCCAGTAGGACTCACCATGCTTGGCAGGCGGGTTGGTAAGCGTAGTGTGGCTACTAATTCACAGAAAGAACACTGTTGCCCGTCCCTCTGGTTAAAAGTCCTAAATAAATAGTAAGAATACGATGTCTCCTGGGTACAGTTTACAGACTTTCACATGCAAAAACTCGTAAACACAAAACAACTCTCTGTAGACTATACAAATATTTGTACCATGCGCAGAAAAGCAATTGCGTGCGTAGCCACAGCGCCAAACGTAGCGTCATAATAATATTGCCTTCACAAAATTGCGTTTATTGAAGATAAAACTGCAGCTCTGGACGTTTTACGGACTGATATAAGAGACGTCCAATATCTAACTGATGAGAAGGCAACTGAATTTAAGTAAACATAGTAATGTCTTAGCATTTCGCGATTATTACACATTATAATAAAACAATTTTAAAAGGATTTAATCGCGTGTATTATTGATTTTTGTTTTTCCTGACGTTTCGAACAGTGGACATCAAGCATAGACGCACCACAAAGTCTGCAGTGTGTGAACACAACAGCCATAGGTAAACCCAACCATTTTCTTCGATTTGATCATCCTCAAGTCCTCGCGAAAGAGAACCGTACCCGTACCCGTACCGTTATGTACCAAGAATGTTTTGACTATTGAAATTTAAAAAACATCCTAATTTTAATAGAGAAAATGGTTGGCAGGTTCCACCTGTTTGGAATCCGGTTATTAAATTAATAAAATCCCAAACAACACAACACACTAAAAAACATCAAAAATTGTTTCAATCCACGGAGTAATCACTCACAGTGAGTGATTACTCCGTGGATTGAAACAATTTTTGATTCGTTTTTGTACGGTAGATAAAGTAACTTTTTAAATCTGTAACGACGCTTGTCACCTTAGTCATCCTGCGACCACGAACCCTGCGAAGTGATCGAAACGTCAGCAAAAACAAAAAATCAATAATACACGCGATTTAATCCGTTTAAAATCGTTTTATTTAAGTATACAATTAAAAAAATATTATTTTTCAGAAACAATGTACTAGGCTCTAAACGTCCTGACAACACGAAACGCGTCAACGATCTACTGAATGAGATTGAAACATACGCGTACACCGCAGAATGTCCTGCTGGCGGGTGCATTTGCATCACTGAAGACACTACCACCCTAGGACAATGTCTTAGTGAGATGAACAGAATTGGGACCAGCAATGACTTTACATACAAACTTTGGGATATATTAAGAGGTCGGTTGGTACGATGAAACAATAATAATTAACCTGCATGATTGCTTGCTTGTGATAGCGGTAGCCTAGTGATTGAACGCTTGCCTTCCACTCAGGGGGGTCTGCGTTCGATCCCCACCCGCAACCTCTGATTTTTTTTCAGCCTGCATACTTGAAAGGGCTCCAAAATTGTTCTCAGTGCTGTGTGTAGTCTGCCAACCTGCACTAGGTCAGCATGGTCTTCAGTACTGAAGATGACCGCTCCAGTGGTTTTAACTGTCTGACACCACGCTATTCTTCTTTTTCGTACCAGTGTTTTTTTTTGTGAATGGATTCCTAATATATTTTCCGCTCCGCTTTACATTCTCCAAGATGTGCCTATAGGCCCTGGAGCCCCCTTCACTTCCCAAGATGACCGCTCCAGTGGTTTAAGCCGGTAGGAGTCTGGCATGCCTCTTCGCCCTTCCCCGGGCTAGAGGAATTTCATGAAAAGTTTGGTCTGCATCAATAAAAAAAGATCATCCACTGCTAAACAAAGGCCACTCCCACAGATTTCTACAATTGTGTCATAATTTTGGGGGAAAATTGCCAGTACTCAGCACGCGTGGCAGGCGGGTTGGTGAGCGCAGAATATAAGCTGCCCATATCTCTGATTAGATTCCCTTAATCGCCTTTTACAACATCCGCGGGAGATGGGGTGGTACGATATTCAGACGGACTATTGCCTTAGCTGATCAGATAAGAATAAGCTAAAAAGTCTCTTCATGTTGTAAGCCTTACTTTTATGCCTTTTACAGACTGTGAAACAGCTGAAGAACTGATAACTTTATTAATACAAGCTCTCAAATTTATATCGTCGGGAAAAATAAGACCATTTGTAAGTTAATTTAATTTAGTTGCTTACGAAAAGTCTGCATGCTTATATTGAATTTCACGTAATTCTCACAGATTGACGCCAATAACAAGACCTATTTATCTAAACTTGTGCTGAAACTGTCTCGTGGACACTCTCAAGCTTCCAAAGTGCTAAAGAACTTGCGTTCCAGTCCACCTCAAGCATTATCATTGGTTGCTCAAGTGGGTATAGAGAAGACTATGTGGGAATACACCAGGATCATGTCATTGTTGGAGCATTCGTTCTTTATAGCTGGAATATGGAATAATGATGCCAGGTATACGCTTTTTCTTCTGTTTTACATAAGTTTTGTTCAAACCGAGTGGGAAAACGAATCCCTTCATTCATTAGGTTGCATTCTTCAGACGGCCATCTGATTCCATTGATCTCCATTTTGGACGCCACAAATCTCATAAAAATCAGGGGACTTATTATGAGCTCTGTAGGCCATACTAATATTTGTTCCGTGCGGGCGTCAAACCCGCGACACGGCTCAGAAAGCCAATCTCTAATTCACTTTGCCAACAGTGCCTTTAACTGACATATACTAATGATATTCCAGGTCCTGCCCTGAGTCGATGCAGAATGATTTGATTAGTGCATAGAAGCTACTTAATAATCTACCTAATAAAGTCAGATCATGTAAAAATAACATAATGTAGCAGCCCCCTCTCAAGAAAAAAATATGAATATAGTCGTAGTAGTAGTAGAATATATGAAAATAGTCTATTACCTCAACAACTACTCCCCCATCTTACTCGAAACGAATATGAATTGCCCAAAGATCCTGAGTGTTGTCTTGTATGCAACAAATTCTTCCACGTCCATCGCTCTGGGGAATGCGGAGGGGTGTGCCGGACTCTTACTGGCTAAAACCTTCTTCATCCTTGTGCCGATATAGATATAGCGCAATATTTGCTCGCGCATTTAGCGCACCAATTGAAACAACTCTTTTTGTATTGATCCCCAGTGAAAATTCATCAAGAAGTCAGCCTTCCTTTGCCCCGGGGAAGGGTGAAGGGGCATGCCTGACTCCTACAGGCTAAAACCGAAGGGCGGCTACAAGTCCTTGTAAGATCACATTAGGTCCGGCCATTGGTATCATCCCCGACTGTAAAGCGTTCACCCCCTCTAGCGGAGGGGAGGCAACCGTAAATAGCCGCCACCCTAGGCACTTCTCGGGGGGATTGTAAAGTATCCCCCGAGGCTCTCTATGCGCTGTGCTGCGCACACGACGGCACGTCGCCACGTGCGCAATTGACACAACCCTAGATTGGAAAAGTACGACCAGATAGATCGAAGTCTAATACACAATTACCTTTCAGGACCCACGAATCCATTGAACAAATAAACCAAACTATACAGGATATGACTATGAGCGGTGGCGACTTCTCGCTAAACCCGTTCGAGAGTCTCACAAACAGTGAGCATTCTATACGGTTGGACTGTGAATCGTTCTACGAAGATGACCCTAATGAACTGACAGTTGATGACTTCGCCTCGCTCAAGAAACACGGGCTTGTTAATGATAAGAAAGACGTCAATGAGGTAGGCTGAGTTAATTTTAGATATATATTTTTTAAACCTTGTACACCCAGCTATACAAAACCAGTATAAGCTGATCTCGCATTGCTTTCGGTATGAAGAGAGTTCAGCGTAAATTGGTATTTTCTAGCTTGATGTGTAGCCATGTGTGCCTCTAGGATTCTCCCTGTGGGTACAATCTACAGATACAAATATCACATGCGCAAACACTGAGACCTGGAACAACTATCTGTAGAATATACAGATGTTTGCTCCGTGCGGGGATTTAACCCGCGACACGTAGCTCAGAAAGCTAATTTCTTTAGCCACTGCGCCAATAAGCCTGGGATACTATATGACTGTAGTTGGAGACTGATTTTGGAGGCAGAGTCATTATTCTGTAAATGTATAGTAGATAAAGCCGGTCCGGCGTCGTTTGTTCAGGAGCGGTAAGAATAAAACCTTACTAACAGAAACTTACAAACACCCGGCTCAGAATACCACCACACCATCTCCTTCCGTGGGTGTCGTAAAAGTCGGCTAAGGGAGGATGGGCAGCAGCGTCCTTCGAGTACATTAATAACTGCCATCTGCCAACTGCGATCGCAGTTCGCCAACCCGGTTGCCAAGCGCGATTATGGCAAATCCCCCCAATGGGCCCACAACACACCTATATCGGTCATTGTGGTGATTTTTAGGGGAGGCCTGTGTCCAGCAGTGAAAATCTCCCAAGATGATGGAAACGAGAAAGATATCGTCCGTGGATAAACAATTCTAATAATAATATAAATTATTAAATTGACTTTACAAGGAGATCATGAGCCATTTCACAACTTCCAAAAATAATGATCGATTTCATACGATCTATTGGTGTTAGGCTGTATAGTTGTAACACATCCTGGCGCTCATATAAAAACAAATACTGTCAAGCCGATCAGGCTTGACCCAAGTGCGCCCGCTGTTATTCGTTGCGAGCTTGCTCAGGTATCCGCATTTGAATCGGCTCGCTTCATAGAGCGGCTTATTCGCCTGAGCATGCCCACTTGCGTACGAGGCTTCAGTCCATACTATCCTACATTGTTCTTACATATTATTGGTTATGGTATTATTAATTAATTAATTTATTTATTACTGGAAAATCTACAGCTAAAAATACAGGTGTAACAATAATAGTAAGGAAACAGAAAGCCAATTACAGATTTCCACATATAGCAGTTGCATAGATAACTGTTAGTGTTTACACAGGTTACAACAAATTGAATATATAAAAATAAAAATATAAACATTTATATGATAAGTTTAATGGTTATGATCTATACATATAAGTAATAATTAATATTCACTATATTTAATAAACATATTTAATAATTATTTATGAGACATTAATGAGAACGAGAGTTTGTAAATTTGTGTTACCGTTTACACGAGAAAAAATCAAGGGTCAAGCACCGTTTTGCTGATGTTATACTGGTTGTAAACGGATCTAGGTCATAATTTTTGCATATTTTATTGAAATTTTTACTCGCTCGCACTGTAAAGGAGTTTTGGCGATAGTTGGTTGATGCTTTAGGAATATGAATGGGGGGATTAAACCTTGTACATTTAGTTGGAACATTGAATTTAATTGTTCCTAACAGTCCGGGACAATCAAAAGTAACTCAATTATATTAATATACTCAATATTAATTATACTTATTTTGGAATGAGCACCTTTTTCCACGCGGTGTATCTTGGGTGGGATTGTAAACGTTCCTCTCGTAGCGCTCGGTATGCGCTTTGCTGCGCACACGGCGGCATACCCGATCCGGCGCTCCCAAGAATGCGTATCTCATTCTCGGGAGTCGCTCGGTATGACCGGGTAGAGTCCCTTTGCACGCTACGCACGTTCACGAACCCAGAGCGGTGGCAGGGGCTTAAGTCTGTGGGAGATTGACGATTGATACTCTGGTGACGTCACCTTGTACAAGCGGGATTGGCTCTCTCCCGGTCCCGCTCTGCGTTCTCCTTCTAGAGCGTGGAGCTATTCGTTTGGTACGTGAATGCCTATTAATAAGTTAACTTTATGTTTCAGGTACCATTAATAACAGATGAAATCGACATCAGTCCGTGGAAGAATCTTCTGATGAAATTTGCACAAGTCCATGCATGTTTAGAACATCTTCATCGTGCCGAGTATTGTTTGAGAGCAGATTTTGGTAAATTATTTGCGTTTTAAAACTAACCGCATTATTTATATAAGATATAATGTGTTTGAACAACGTTTTATAATTTTTATGAATAATGTAATATCATTACTATTTTTGTAGAGATAATCAGATTGTAGTAAAATTACGTAACCATTAGTGATAGATCGTCGGTTAGGGCAGAGTTATAATATGGTAAAGCCAGAATGTTGTATAAATGGTATTAAAACATTGGATAATAAGTCGAATACAATGTAGATTATTCTAACTGTAAAATCCAATTATACTTTTCTTTATTTTACTAGATTATTGACAACCATGCCTCCCTTCATTAAAGCCAACAAGCAAATAAAACAGTGCACATCCAGCCTTGTGGCTCTAACTAAATAAGGCCACCTTCTCTTCATTCATCGGAGGCTGATTAAGGGTTTATCCAGGGGATGTCAAGATGGATGTGTCTTCTGTGTGCTAAAACCAACACAAGATTCAGTAATCCTATCATATTGATAGTGACAATGTTTTATTCTTTTTAAGCGTTGCCCCACACTAGGATTTCTCCTGTGTCGTGGGTGCGTTTACAGACATTAATTCCACATACAGTACACCCAGACGCGGAACAACTACCTGCAGATCATACAAATATTTGTTCCCAGTAAAAAGTAGACCACCCCTCGCCACCCATGGGTGTTCATAAAGGCGAATAAGGGTTGATATCACCCTCTCCACCCATGGGTGTTCAGCATTTCAGCCGAATAACGTCCACTGCTGGACAGAAGCCGTCCCAAACATTGCCACAATGACCGGGTTGGGTATGGAACCCATAGGTTTGTGTTGTGTGCTCATTGGGGGGTTTTGCCATAATCGCCGGGATGGCGATCGCAGTTGTGTTATAAATGTACTCGAAGGACGCTGCTACCCATCCTCCGGCTAATCCCATAGTCGCTGTTTACGACACCCACGGGATGAGATGGGGTGGTGGCATTCTTAGCCGGCACCACACGATCTAGCCGCCACCGCATGGTCTGGGTGATTATAAAGGCGAATAAAGGTTGATATCAAGAGGATGGGCAGCAACACCCTCCCATATGCTAATAAAAATCGTTCGGAGGCCTATGATCAGCATATGTTTACGTCAGGTTTTGCACAGTCGCTAGACGCTCCGCTGTTTGCTTTACGCATCGAAAAAAGTTCCAATCAATGAATCAGGATACTAAAGAAACGTATTAATTTTGCAGCTAATTTAAAACCTATAACGTCACGATTACTGGAGCAGTACGTATCAGAGAAGTCACCAATACGAACAGTGGGACAGCTGATGAGTGACCCCTTGCAAAAGATCAGCATGCCTGTCGCTAACAACATTGTACAGGATCATTTGAAGTGAGTATTATGTCGAAATATTTTAAGCAATTTCGTAAACCATAAAGACCTGCAATTTAAATCTCTGAGGTTTTAATTTTTAAGTAAAATTTAACGTTTTAAATATTTTGAAGTGTAACGTCTTTTGGGACGGTGTGAATTAGATTTTATGAAATGAAAATGTGTAATGAAAGAGACACAAGTATAAATGTTTCCCTATTGTTCACTCTCTCTCAACTATTTGTACGATCTGCAGATAGTTGTTTCGGGTCTAGGTGTTTCTGCATGTTCGATTTGTGCTGTAAACTGTACCCATAATACATAGTGTAGGGCAACGTATGTATCAGCCATGCTGTTAGTATAAGCTACATATTTTAAAAGTTTCAAGTCGTACGCTGTTATTTTGTATGAATAATTAAAGCCAGCGACTAGCGATTAGGGCTTTAATTAGCCTTCCAGAGGAGGTAATTTGGCTATGTCCTCCTAAACATGCGCCAAGTTTTCTGGATGACTCAGGCAGATAATGCATTAGGATACTACTGCCGCAAGTTTCAACATACCTTGCCTTTCTGTAGGAAGCCAGCCTTCTGGTACCGCGTGGAAATGACGAGAAAGGAGACTGCAGCTAGCAAAGGCATCCAAAGGGACTGTAAAATCGTCTACGTATTCTCACAACAGCCCGTGTTCCCGCCAACTGTGTGGCAGAATTTAGGTAAGTTTAGCATTCTGTAAATTCCGTGGGGCCGACGGCGATGTGTATATACTGTGAGTATCGTTACATAATACCCTGTGACTCCTGCGCATCCCCATGTGCTATAATAGTAACTGATAGCGATAATCATTGTCTCGACGACACGGTTGGTGCAGTGGTTGATACAGTCGACTGCTGCGCTCCGGGTCGCGGGTTCGATTCCCGCACGGAACAAATATTTGTATGTTCTGCAGGTTCCGAGTCTGGGTGTATTGTGTGTGAAATGTATGTCTGTAAACGCACCCACGACACAGGAGAAATCCTATTGCGGGGCAACGTTTTTTTAAAAATACAAATAATTGAAAAATTACAATTGTTTTCCAAGCATGATGTTTTAGTAGGGGACGTTTACGGGCTGGTATGCTCGGACCTATTATGCTCGCCCTATAGACTATGGTGGTCTGAAAACATACTCTGAGAGTTCCCACTGTATAGTTGTCTAGTTTTAACTTGAAGAATTAAACTCTGTCTCTAAGCAATGGTCCAAGAGTAGACACCATTTTGTCCTTGGGCCCCCATGTCGTATGTCTGCCATATTTTTGAAGGTTTGCTTCCGGTATTGAGCTATAGAGCTTAGAGCTATGCTTGGAATCCGAAATGAGGAGATCCGTAGAAGAATTAAAGTTGCCGACATAGCTGAAAGGTTTAGCAAACTGAAGTAGCAATGGGCGAGCCACATAGCTCGTAGAACTGATGGCCGTTGGGGAAGAAGGTTCTCGAGTGGAACGTGAACGTACCGGAAAACGCAGCGTGGGATGACCTCAAACGAGGTGGACTGTCGACCTGGTGAAGGTCGTTGGATGAGGGCGGCATGTAGCCGATCGTTGTGGAAATCTAAGGGGAGGCCTTTATTCAGCAGTGTGGCTGATATGATGATGATGCTTCCGGTATTCGTTACCCACCATACGAAACGCAACGACAGTGTTGCTACTAACAATGTTGCTACTTCACTTTGGTATTCTGTTACAGCGTGGTTACTGCCCCGGTCGAGCCAACTCATTAACGAGCTACAGCTCATGACTATAGCAGCTAGGCTCTCCCACGCAAGTCCTCCTTTTCTTTTTCTTCAGACTTCACTGTCTGTGTATGATTCCCTTGGAATTTGTACTAGTCAGTGATAGATGTTGGTATGTTTCGTGGAATCTTAGCTAAGCCTAATTCTGAAGCAGCAAAAATATTATATACATTTTTATTAGATAAGCAAGTTGAAGTTATTTTAGTTTTATTGGCTATGTCTGATTAATATTAGTTAAATTATTTTATGAGTTAGTTACTTTTTGTAAAAGCACGATGGGATTGACATCGTCGCAAATGTGTACATAAATCCCTTAAATAATAAAAAAAAAGTATAGTACTACAGAGTGGTCTTTCTCAAAGTATGTGTCACGATAAGTGGTCATTCTAAATAGATGTTAGTTAATATTTCTACAATAATGAGTATAATGAAAAAAATATTTAAAAAATGGGTATAGGATAATCTTTTCATAGTATAGATTGTACTTAACGTATTTAAAATTTGTTTTCAGAGCCCTCCTCTGATGATGTTGCTGAAGTAACGACACTAGGAGAAGAACTGAAATACCACGCCACAAAATACATATTTATTAGCAACAAACTTGTGAATAAATTGCCTATCTGATGTTATATATGTTTTGTAAATAGGACAGTGCCTTATATTGTTGTATAATCAGTATAAAATATTGTATATATTATTATAAGTACTTTTATTTAACCTGAGTTTTCGTAAGCAGTTCGCACACAGCTTTCACAATAAAATATTCGAGGACAGACGACGGTGACTGCAGTGGCTAATGGCTTGGTTTTCTGTGCTACATGTCGGGAGGTAGAACCCCGCAATGAGCGCACCCAGAAGATGCTTATTCACTCTTATTTCAAAGGTTATACGGGTTATAGGTAGCAGCACGCTGGCTAGTATTCCCAAACATATATTGTGCCTGTGAAGGTTAAGGTGAGTACTACATATCGGTATCGGTCCCAAGTGCGGCTGGTAGATGGGAGATGGTGGAATTAGTTCGTGTAGGTCAGCGGATGATCTACAGGTAGTTGTTCCGAGGCTCAGTATTTGTGCTCGTGAGATTGAAGTCTGTCTGTCTGGAGTCACTATACAAGACATAATGTTTGGGATGTGAGGCTTATGAGTTGAGAACGCAGATCCGCGTTCTCCCTCCAGCCTCTCAATATTTGTCCCAGTAGCAGTGCGTTGGGCCACTTCGTCCACCGCCGCACCGGCACTGTTCGCGTGGCTATTTGGAGGCTGCAGACAATGGCCGCCTTAAGGTTTAACTTCTACGTTCACCACGGCCCTCAGCTTTTGCTTGATGCAGGCACCGAGATCGAGGCGTTGGCCGGGCTTGCATTACCTGCGAGGTCCTTCAGTTGGGGTTACTCCTGTCTTGTACGAGTGCTGAATGGAGGCCCCAGCAGCTCCGAGTCCACCTCCTCGCAAGCGACACTAGAAAGCCTGGTCTGGACTGGCATCCTTTTCGGTCCAGGCAACTTTCCATGCCCAGTCGGCCGAGCCCGCAGCGTGCGGGACACCACCGACCCCGTCGACGTCTGGGTGGTGAGCGACAATTGTGAGCAAGCAGACTCACCGCCATCTCTCACCATCCCACCACTAACCAGTAACGAGAAGTGACCACGATACTCAGTATACCTCAGGATTATGATTTAGTGACAATGTTGTCAGTCCGTCAATCATGTCTACTACTGACGAAACCCGACTCTGCATGCTCAGTGCTAGACAAAGAATTCGAGGAGTGAAATTCGGGCACCATTCGAGACCGGACGGCCCATCCACATGGGAGTCCACACTGGACTCCGCCGTTGGTCGCTCGGTCTAGTTTCTCACTTGGGTCTGTCTGGTATGAGTAACTAGTGGTATAGCCCTGGTATATCCCTAAATATCATCGAGACACGCAACGGTGGGGTGTTTGTACAAACCTACTATTTATATCGTCAACAGACGCTCAATTTTCCGAACACTCGAGGTGGTTCTGGAGTTCCAGTTGAAAGCTGTCGAAGTTGTGAATATCTGCGCTAGAGGGCCGGAGCGTAAACTTCTTCAGACGAGACATCTGAACTTAGAGTTTAATATATTATATTACCCTTCATATCGGCCATTTATACGTCCACTGCTGAACAAAGGCCTCCCCCATCGATTTTCACAACTGTGTCATCATTTTGGGGGGTATTTGCCAATACTCACCACGCTTGGCAGGCGGGTTGGTGAGCGCAGTATGGCTACCGTTTCACAGAAGGGACGCCGCTGCCCATCCCTCCGGTTTAGATTCCCTTAGTCGCCTTTTACGACATCCACGGGAGGAGATGGAGTGGTGCTATATTCTTAATCCGGACACCACACCGGTCCCTTACCATTAGGTGATCACACGGTATTTATTCTGGATCACGGAGATATAATTGAATGTTTGCCTATTATTGGTCATGATGAAGTCAATCTTTTTCTTAATTGAACCATCGCGACTTATTTAGGTCCATTGCATGTGAGCCGCCTTTTGAAAAAGGAGATCATTACGAAGAGCCTCCTTTTCCAAAAAGTCAGCCAGCATTCATTCTCCGTTCCGCTGTCCACAACAAAAGCTCCACTCTCAATTCACCATCTTTACCTTACCCAGGATGACCTGTCGTTGGGAGTTGTTGGAAGTGTGCGACATGAACCTAACCTAACTGGTCCTTGTGGAAATCGTATAGATTTAGATGTATCCGGCTAATATGATGATCTTGACCAAAATGCACGTAAAAAAGTTACGAAATAAAAACATTTCTGCAGTACAGATTCATATTTACCCAATTAAACATCTTTCTTATCTTACAATACATATAAATCAGAAGATCAAAAGGATAAAAAATACACTGAGTAACGAGGTTTCAAATAAATAAACGAATGACTGGTTAGCTCTTTGATGTCGGTTTAATAAACTTTGTATCTGTTCTGTATGCTTACGAAATTATTGATCGGATCTCGTTTACAATAGTTTAATGTTTTACGAAAGGTGGATCGTAAATGAAGGATCTGAAATCCAGTGCTACCCATTTATTATCTAGCACAATGAGCTAAAACTATATATTTTGGCGCAATGGTATGATACGCACGATGTGCCTTCGTTGACTATTGATGGTTGTTAACCTAGTTTACTTTGTTTGGACTAAATACATTCATTATTTATACAGGACTACAACGGATAAATGCGTCTATAGATAACACGGATTGGCGTCATATCCATACTCACATTTACTCTCGTGATTCGTCTAGACTTTTCGTCGTAGATGGCATAACTATTGTACAACTACAAAATAAAGTCCCATAAAAAACAACTTATTCGCAGAAGATGTCACATAAAACCCGTCAAACCGTGTAACGTGGATGGCGTAAATATTTTTATGATTGTCACAATACACGTCTGCAGTATTGGACTACAGTATTATATTCGCAAAATAAAAATCTATGAACTGAAATTTATAGAGCGACGGTACCTTCCTACAATAAAACAAGAACCGACCAATGTTCCGTTTCTCTTTCAGTATTTTCTGAATATACAGTTTTACTAATATCATAAATGGGAGATTTTGTGTGCTTGGAAGTTTGTCTCTTAATCACATTCAAACGCCTGAATGGATTCGGACGAAGTGTTTGGCAGAGAGGTGGAAAAATAGGAAAACCAGCGGACTTCTAGACGCACCGCAGGTTACCATCCGCTGGGTGGCTCTAGTGTGATCTTACGAGGACCTTCGGTGCCGAAGGTAACCGCACCAGTGGTTTTAGCTGGTAAGTACGGCGTGCCCCTTCGCCCTTCCCCGAAGCGAAGGA
Source organism: Diloba caeruleocephala (assembly GCA_947459985.1). Taxonomy (NCBI): domain Eukaryota; kingdom Metazoa; phylum Arthropoda; class Insecta; order Lepidoptera; family Noctuidae; genus Diloba; species Diloba caeruleocephala. The sequence goes on along the minus strand of OX381617.1, from coordinate 5,767,163 downwards.
AGTTCATGATACATTTCCAATAGGAACCAATAAAAAAGATTACCATCCGCACTTGGGTAATATTCCGATATGTCATACTTAGCGCTTCTTCTCAACCTTCATTATGCGCTCAGCGTAAGAGTGGAACTCCTTGCCAGTGGCTACCTAAACGATAACCTAAACTAAGAGAGAATAGGCATCTTCTGGTTGCGCTCGTTCCATCTTAGACCTCTTCCATACCTTTCCATCAAATGAGATCGAGGTCAAGAGCTGACCCAGTCATAACAGAAATAAATAAATAAAAAGTAAATATAACATATCATTGCTGTCTCACTGCTGGGCACGGGCCTATTCTCACGATAAGAAAGGTTAAACCTTAGTCCACAACGTTAACCTAGTGCGGGTTGGCGGACTACACACCATTGGGAACGTTTTTTTGAAGCCCTCTCATATGTGCAGGTTTCCTCACGATGTTTTCCTTCACCGTTAATTTATCTTTAATCTCTGTTATAGAAATCTGCGTTACAGAAATCTACCTCAATTAAGTTAGCAATATAATACATGTTGCACAAAAAGAAAATCATGAGCGATACAAGTATCAAACCATTGTGTCCTTAATATAAAATAAGTAACTTCGGAGTTTCGGACCGGGTGACATTTTCAAGACTGTCGTCCATCATTTTATCTCTTAAGTTTGTGACACAGGCGGCCCTTGACGACTCACTAATGAGTTTTTCTGCCATTTCCGTGTGCTATTGTGTGAGCAGTCGCCGGTAATACATTATATGTACTCATATATATAGGTACGGACAGAAATGGGACATGCGCGAAACATTAATACAGCGCAATGTTTAGTACATATACCTACAGTGCCAATATTGGTACATACCTAGCTTGTATCAATTGATACGATCTGGGTACACTGTGATTGAAAGTTAGATGTATTTTATTTAGTAAACAGTTGTGCCTGACCGATTTTACGAAACAACAGTTTAGTTGCGCGTCCACTGCTTTGGCATTGGAGTGTCAGGCATGTCGCTATTTTTGCTTGTTTGTTAATCTAGTTAACGTAGTTTCTGAATCAATACTTCCGGTGTTCCTCAGGGCTCAATTATGGCCCCCCTACTTTTTAATTTGTTCATCAATGATATAAATCTTTGTCGCAAGTTCTCAATATTTGATATACGGTGAAGATAATACGATTTGTAAGTCGTGCAAGAGTCCACAAGACTGTAAACTTCTCCCCTGTAGAAGTTTACAGTGTAGTGGACTCTGTGGACCTTAATAGAGTTTCTGAATCACATTATTCACACAACAAACTTCAGCTCAGCCTACCTAAATGTAATGTAATATCTTATACAAAAAATGTAAATATTATTAAATATGATTACACGTCGGATGGCATTGCGTTACATAAAGTCGACAGCATTCGAGATCTTAGGGTGACATTGGCCTTAAAATTGCAACTCGGTCCATCATGGGACCACACGGCACATCATGATGATGAAATATTACCTTTCATTTAAAATCGCAGTATATTTTCATTACTTATTTAACAAAATCATTTCCCGCTCTGGGGCTCTCATGTAACTTGGATACAGTTTACAGACATATTTCGCATGCATATAAACTCAGATCAGAACAAATATCTGTACGTGTATGATAAAAATATCTATTAAAAATCCATAAAAGACTTCTAGTGAAGAGTGAAATAAATATATATTCGGTCACACAGACGCACTAAGGAACATAAAATATGAAATTTGGCGTAAAGAAAAAAATATAATCGTTTGGCATACTCCACATTTCTCAAAATAACCACGGTAATTCTCAGGTTATGCAAATTGCGTAGTACTCCATTCATGTTACGCCAGGCGTAGCGTTAAATCATATAAAAATTACTCATAAATATCTGGTATTTCCTCTGCCCTCTTAATCCCAATCTCTTCGGTTATGATGGATCATTAACCTGACGATATATTTACTGGAAGTACAGTCAGCTATAAAGATTTTTAAAAGTACAAGTAAAATATCTCCTGTATCTGATCCATTTTCAGACACTAGTATCATATGCGCAAAATCCCAGGCTCGAATCATTTACCTGTGGCTATAGTCAAAGTCAAAGTCAAATTGTTTTTATTCATGTAAACCATTTGCTGGCACTTACGAATAGATAATATTTGAAAGTATTACAGTCTTCATATAATCGTAATAACTATGTGAGGATAATGCATGCCAATGTGTGGGATAAATACACACATATTTATGCACAATGATAATCAAATGCTTTACAATTAGATTACTATAACAGTTATAAGCTGACCAGTCCCGACAGAGGGCACCCGTTCACGGGCATAACGCATGCATCAGCATAGCTCAGCTCAACCATAATGCAGGGAACTTAGCCACCTAACACATAACGCTACCTTCAACAAGACATTTTAGTGAGCATGACAGACTCATACTGCCAGGCAACAAGCTGGTGTATATGTTATTACATTAGTGGCTACATAATGCTCACATTCACGATAATAAAAGAGTAAATTTTTATACATGCAATATAAAATTAATATCAGGTATACTAAAATTATTAAACAGTATCAAATATAATGTACCTATAATGTAAAACTAACAATTAAAAACAAATAACACATTTGTGTCTTCCGTGTGGTGTTCGGATTCAGAATATAGCGCCACTCCATCTCCTCCCGTGGACGTCGTAAAGGCGACTGAGGGGCTGAACCAGCGTTCCTTCTGTGGAACAGTAGCCATACTGCGCTCAATAACCCGCCTGCCAATTGTGGTGAGTACTGGCAAGATCTCCCTAAAATGACAACACAATTGTGAAAATCTATGGGGGAGGCCTTTGTCCAGCAGTGGACGTCCTTTGGCTGGTATGTTGATGATGATACATTTGTAGTTTCGGGAATGGAACACGACCTGGGCAGAAAGTTAAGCTCTTAGCCAAGCGTTAAGTAGTCATCAATTCGAATCGGTGTAGGAACAAGCCAAAACACATAATTTTAATCATCAGATCTTCATCGTCAATTCATCTTGGCCTTATCACAACTATGTTAAGGTAAGCTTACAGATTGTCCAATAGAGCAGGAGATCGTTTTATAGTCATCCCTCCGAGATGTGCCTATAGGCGTGGCACCAATGGGTGGCTCGGGAGAGTTCATTATAGAGATCCCGTAGCCCTGCTTCTGTGCTAGAGTTGACCACCTAGGTACTTAGTTTTGGCTGGTAAGATCCGGGCATACCCCTCCACCACGGATGAGTCCGTGAGGATTCCACAGAGAGGCTTACTTACTACTTATCTAAGGTAGTGTTCTCGCGGCGACCATCTTACGGGCGGTAGCAGCATAAAATTGCTTTATTGCAATGCGCAACGTGATGCTGCTTTGGAGTGTAAATCCTGCTTTAGCATACGTGGCATACGTGCAATATATGAGTGCCAAATCGACCTCACAGTGTCGTCAATACGGCACAAAGTCGTTTTATCTCGTTGCCGCGCTGCGTCTGTGAACGTGCGTTAGAATCTATTGATACAAAAACATTAAATTCATTATACAAGATCCATGCTAATTACCGCGGCCAAACAAAGTCTACCTTTACCAACTGCTGTAAGTATTTTGTGGTATTTATTTAAGTGGTCGAAAAGAGATAATACCCTGGTGAACTACGTGCATAACATTAAGCCAGAAGCCTTAAAAAGTATTGTTTTTTAAAGCCTTAAAACCATGAATGCCAGCTAGCGTTGGTAATACGCTTAACTCTGAATAAGTAATAAATACAAAAATATATTTAGATGTAGCATATGAAACTGTGACGTGGATCTCGGCGTCGAATTTGCTTAGAAGTTAGCCACTCAATCATTTCATGTTAGAAACGACGGGATGGAAGTTGGTTAGACATATGGGTAACTGAACCCATATGTCGATATGTCTTCGTATCAGTAGATCATTACAAAAGGCGTTTTTTATACGTTAGTATCAAGTATGTATTCTAAACAACATAAAATTACTTTAAACATATGAGAGATATATAAAAATATACCAATCAAATAATGGAAAACTAACACATATAAAACTTTAGACAATACTAAGTCTTCCAGTACACAAGCACAAGGGCACTGTAGCTAGTGAAATTACTTGACATAAGAGACTAATTAACTTGTCTCGCGGTGACAAGCGTAGACCCAAGACTAGAGTCCTAGGTCGCTTTATATTGTTATGGGCAAGCATGACGCTTACCACCAAGTTCATGACCAGCTCGTGTCGTAACCAGATCGTATAAAAAAGACAGAATATAACGATAATTCATTATTCTAAAGCAGTACTTTAACAAATGTCCGTGTGATGTCCGGATTAAGAATATAGCATACTTCATCTCTTCTCGTGGATGTCGTAACTGGTGACTAAGGAACTAAACCACATGGATGGGCAGCAGTGTCCCTTCTGTAGAATGGCAGCCATTCACCACTCACCAACCCATCTGCCACGCGTGGTAAGAACCGTAAAGTTCCCGCCAGAATTATAACACGCAGATTGTAAACGGTCGCTTATGGAAGAGGCGTTTGTTCAGCAGTAGGTAAATTTCTTTTGGCTGATATAACTTAAACAAATAATTCAGGGTTTGTTGAATACAAAAACATCATGAAATATAAATATAATCATTACATGAATTATTACAATAATGAAATTAATTCAAATTCATTTATTTGCATAACACGAGGTTAAATAAAGGTGACACAAGAGTGAAAATGTACACTGTTTTACCGCAAATGGTGTGCAAATGTGAAATTAATATCTCTAGTGTGATCATACGAAGACCTAGTGCCTCCATTAGGTGCCGAAGATGACCGCCTCGTGGTTTTAGCTGGTAGGAGTTCGGCATGCCCCTCCGTCCTTCCCCGGGGCGTAGGAAGTTCATGCAGAATTTCAACAGGGTCAAGATTTTTTTTTTTATTGTGAAATTAACATAATAACGACGAAATAGAATTAGTGTAGCAATCTACAATCCTCAATGATCTAGAATATCATCCGAAGACAGACGCAAACATGACTCGTAAATATTATTATTACATAGTCTTCTTGCAGACAGCTCCTGGTGCTGCCGCTGCTTAACCTGGCAATCAGGCGAAATGTGCAAAAGGCCTCCATCCAGAACTCAATATGGTAAGCGCGTTTTTAAAGAAATAATAAGTACTTGAGCAATGTAAACACTGTATATATTGTAAAGGGGGATAGCTAACATTACTTTCGTCTTGCGAACAAATAAATAACATAGGTAATTTTGTATTTAAAGAGCATTCTCCCAAACACATTTCTAAAATACCTTAATAACTATTGAACTAATTGAAATTTTATCGCTATATAAACTGCACAGAAATAACACAGAAGCGAACAAAAGCAACAAGCAATCACTGTTGGAGATACTCGTAAATGCATTAAACGTCTACCGATGAAGTTAAGACCTAGTTACAAAGACAGTACCCGCTCTCGTGGCAAAGTTCTTGCTCTCCAGATTAAGCTCTATAGAACACTTCAACGGACTACATCGCGTATTATATAGATTTTTGTTTTTTCAAGCGATTCGAACACTGTCGTGTTCGCTGTCGCGATTTAGGGAAAACAAATATCTATAATATACGCGGTGTAATCGTTTAAAAGTATTTTATTGTATTGAGTACTAATCGCGTACCTATGCCATTATTTTGATTTTTATTAGTGTCTAGTGGAAATTCAACATAAACTTCCTACACTTCGGCTTGGGGGGCGCTTTACAGTCATCCTCTCCGAGACGTGCCTAAAGGTGTGGCATCAAAGTAGGGCTCTAGTGTGATCATACGAGGACCAGGGGTGCAATTCCTGAAGCTCAAATATCCATACATCCTTGAATACAAAATTGAAATAATGGTAAAAAACCAGTTTGGTAATCGCTAAGTCTGGTCCTCATGGCTCACCGTTTGCAACGTGTCCTTGAATAGCTTCAATAATGTCTTAGCGTATACCAAATTGGTTTTATACCGTTATTTCGATTCTGTATTTAAGGATGTACGGGTGTTTGAGCTTAAGGAATTGTACCCCTGGAGCCTTAAGGGAGGCTGTCGAAGATGACCACCCCAGTGGTTTTAGCCGGTAGGAGTCTGGAATCCCCCTTAGTCCTGCCCCAGGGTGAAAGAAGTTCATGAAGAATTTCCACTAGGCCCAATAAAAATAAAAATAAAGCATGCATAATAAACTTCAGTTGTCATGTGTCACAACACAAAAAATAATAAATACAATAGGTATATCAGTATTGATTAACCGTCTATAGTTGATGACGATTTTGACAAATACATCAGGTCAAGACATAAAGAAATACTCTAAGGTCCTGTCAAAGATTCATGTTATTTAACTATGAAATTCCATTCGAATCGTTTCTATGGTTTTGGAGAAGAAAAAATAGCGTGCGTGCAACGCATACGGGGACAATTGATACCTGACCGCGTACGCGCCCACACAACGTTAGTAAAACCCGCCCAAAAAAATTAAAACGCGAAATGAAACTCTCTTATGTAATCCCGACCGTTTTACCGCCCTCGCCGCCGAGGATGCCCGCCTCACCGACGTCGCGGAGGCCTATCGCCGCGTCACCTTCCCGTTCAAGTTAGCATTTCTCCCTCCCGTCTCTTGCTCGCGCCGGCCCGTGCCGAGCCTGTAGCTTTAAATGTCCCCTAATACAATTTAAATAATACCGATCCAGCTGTCCCCAAAACAATAGCTTGTTATCCCCAGCAACGCCCTAAGCCGAGGTCCGTGTCCCGCAGGGGGCGCCCTTAGCGAAAGTTGCTTAGTTTTTAATATTAAATTTAAGCCTGGCAGGAAGCCTCTTTTGTCTTCGCCAGAAATGACCGGTTAAGCAACCACATTTCCCTGAAATGTATGCGAGAAGCCCAACAAAAAAAAACTCCTATATAATATTACTTGTATTGTACGTAGTGACAATAATATTAAACCTGTGTATATTCTAAATGAACACTATTTAATCAGTGGAAAAGTTAATTATAAATACTTTAAGCCGAAATTATAGCAACATATAAAGACATTTTCGTGTGCAAGTGTACACGATCGCCCATTGTTTACACCGCTGCTATAATGTTTACCTCTCGGGCCACGTGCAATAATTATCTTCTTATTACTCAATCATATTGTGAAGCTATTCGGGGAATGTTTGGACAATCGCGCACGGATTTATTGGGTCAGGCGCTCCGGTCAGTATCACGGCGTAATGGTTTTAGTTCTATTGTAGTTTCAATAACAATTCGAACCAACTGTACTGTGTAAACTTATACAAATTATCGCTTCGAATGTCAAGCGAGAAAAAGATAGGAAATTTAGTTTTGCGGTAAGTTTAGATAGGCCAAAAAGAGAGATCGAAAGTTCAATCATTTGTTCCCATAAAAGTATTGTGAATTGATTTTATTAAAAATGAGTGGGGGACGGTCCGTTTGCCCAGTTTTATTTAAGTAAGTATTTACGTGCCGTGTGGTAGCGGCTCAGAATACCACCACCCCATTTCCTCCCGTGGGTGTCGTAAAAGTCGACTAAGGGATTTGTCGGAGGATGGGCAGCAGCGTCCTTCGAGGACATTAACAACTCAACTGCGATCGCCAACCCGTCTGCCAAGCGTGGCGATTATGGCAAAAACCACCAATGACCCCACGACACAACCATATCGGTCGTTGTGGTGATCTTTGGGGGAGGCCTGTGTCCAGCAGTGGATTTCATTCGACCGAAATTATGATGAAGTAATTACGTGACATAGAGCAAAAGTCAGTTACAAATACTTCCGAGAAACGTGGTCACTCACCATGGGCCTCATAACAAAGCTCAAGTTCACTCAGTGAGCTCTGACTCTTCAGCTATGCTTGGTGTTTATCTATCTACGAGATTTAATAAAAAATGAAGACATCCGTAGAAGAAAAGTTGCCGACATAGCTCGATTTAGTACGGCTTTAGAACTGAGTTTGCTATTGAAGCAAACTTACTCATGACTCCGCAGTGAAAACTAGTAAAAACAATACGATATTAGAGATTTCACTGCGGATTCAGAACTGAGTTTAGAGTTCTATCAGAATAGTCACGCTGATGTCCGTTGGGGCAAAAAGGTTCTCAACTGGAGATTGCGCATCAGAAAACGCGGCGTGGGACGACCTCTAACGAGGTGGACAGATGACCTGGTGAAGGTCACTGGGAGTCGTTGGATGCGGGCGGCATATCGCTGGTCGTACGTAGAACGTTGGCAGGAGAGTAACATTTCCAATAGAGCAACGTAATATTAATTAACTAAACTAACTATTGAGCAAGCGTGCAGATAATAGCTTATACTCAGTATAATGCTGCGGGGCGTTGAGGTAAAGTTAACATTGTATATATAATTGCTTACTGCATACAGTGGTCATCATCATCATCATTATATCAGACAAAAAACGTCCACTGCTGATCAAAGGCGGGAGGGCTATAAACAATGTAGGTACATGCCGTGTTTCATCATGTTGGAGCGAAACTGCCAGCTCACCACATTTGGCAGACGGGTTGGTGAGTGTAAAATGGCTGCTGTTCCACAGAAGGGACGCTGCTGCCCATCCCTTTGGTTTTGAATCCCTTAGTCGCATTTTAAGAATCCACGGGAGGAGATGGAATGGTGCTAAATTCATAATCCAGACACGGACAATGTTGCATCGTTTTAAATATTGACAGGTCTTGCACAACTTCACAGAGCTGCACCGTGACACGAATTATTACATTAAATCTGTATTAAACGTCAAATTGATGCTAAATTTAAAATCAGAACAAGAAGCCTTAATAATATAATGTCATTCGTGGGCGTCGGACAATCATGTTTTGTCATAAAATAAAATCGAATTAACTTCGACGTTCATCTAATATTAAGTACAACATTGAATAGGAATGTTTATTTTCCTTCCCCCTCGAGAAAAGTCAATTTGGGGCAATTCGATCGGATATTGTTTTACTTAATTTTAACGATGTCAATAAAAATCCATCTTCCATTTAGAGTTCATTTTACTTGATATTAAAAATAGACTGGCAATAATAATAGACTCAGTGTCGCTCTGGTTATGATATTTTTAATGAGAAATGTTGTTGTTTTGTGATTAGTTGCACCAGCAGTTGCTGGTGTGTTTTGTTGAAGCGGCTAAATATCCTTAGTGCAACTAGTGGGACTCTAGCTCACGACTTCTAGAACGCTAGACCCTCGCCCCCGTTGCGAGGTTATTGCCGCTTTGAAGGATAGATCTGTAGATTGGATATCTTATTTTCTAAACCATTTCAGGCAAGGTAAAGCAAGCTGTCACATCCTGGACTGATAATCTCTGCATCAAAGCGTTTGCAAACCAACGTCAGGGGATGATAACTGGGTTACCGTCATAGTAACGTCAAGTCAACTTGCCTCCAGATGGAAATTTGCAACAATATATTGTGTCTGTGTACCCATTTCGTGTGGTATCTAAATTAAAATTTTCGCCTTAGACATCCACGGGAGGATATGGAGTAGTGCTGTATTCTCAATCCGGACTCCACACGGGCAACTTAATAACTATGCATACTTAATATAATGAGTCATCTACAAATTACAAATTTACACCAATTTAGCTGGTATATAATAAAGTTGTTAACAGACTCAGCTTTATGGCTTCTACACAGCACTTTTAACGCATCACCGACGATTCTCGCTTTTTAGGGCATTCACGTCAAGGTTGGTAGGAACTTGGGTGCGTATCGATCTCACAAAGGTAATTGGTACTCGACTGGACAGTCTTTTGTTCGTGCAACAAAACTGTCACGTGATTTTTGAAGAGTGAGGCCATTATCTATACAAATAAATAAAATTGAAGTGTCTGTTTGTAATGTCAAAATAACAGTTTTATACTAAATGCATATGAAAGTATATACGGGACATATAACAAAAAACATCTTTTTATATTTTTTGTCTGTCTGTCTGTCTGTCTGTCTGTCTGTTTGTTCCGGGTAATCTCCGAAACGGCTGGACCGATTTTGACGGGACTTTCACTGGCAGATAGCTGATGTTATAAGGAATAACTTAGGCTACTTTAATTTAAGAAAAATAATTAGGGTTCCGCACAAAAAAATAAAATCCGTTGAAATCCAAATATATATATATATATATTCTATGTCAAGGGTCTATATTGAAGTACTCTAAATTCCTTTTAAATTAAACGCGGGTGAAACCGCGGGTCCCAGCTAGTAATAATAATAAATTTGTTTATTCTGAAAAAAGTTCAATACCTTTTACAATAAGTGTCTTACAAATAAAATGAGTTAGCTGGTTATGAGTTTGGCCTTTACAGGTTCAGTAGTTAACTATATATTCCCCTCTGAGATGTGCCTAAAGGCGTGGCATCAACGGGGGGCTCTAGTGTGATCTTACGAGGACCTGGAACCCTCCTTCGGTGATGAAGATAACCGCTCCAGTGGTTTTAGCCGGTAGGAGTCCGGCATGCCCCTTCACCATTCCCGGGGTGGAGGAGGTTCAGCTAGAATTTCCACTAACCAGCGCAGCAAGTCAATCGCCTAGCCACTGAACTAATCTATGGTATCTGTACAGAAAGAACCTGTTGTCTATCCTAATGACAGACCCTTGGACAGTTTACGACACCCACGGTAAAAACACTACAGTTTACGTGACCCAGAATTAATCTCGAGCCGCATTTAATCGATAAGTCAAGAACTGACTCCGTTGTTTTACTTTAGAATAACATAAAATCAATAAGTTCTTGAGTCTGTTCAATAATGCCCTCTCAGACCCTCTTCCGTCTCAAGATTGCTGAAATTTGTTGAGGGCCGTCAATCACCAGATTGACAGAACTTTGCAGTATGTAGACTATTATATATTAGGGTTTTATCTATATCACGGGGTTCATTTTTCAGATCGAAATTTCGTGGTCGCAGGATGACGAAGTGATATAAAATCAAAAACCTACAATAACGCGACGTAATGCTATAGGTGTTTTATTATAAAGGTAATATTTTGAACACCTAAGACATTGACTATTGAAGCACTTATTTTTAAGAAAAAAAATTTCCTATTCAAATATTAGAATAATTCGTTTTGAAAACCCTCTACATTAAAAAGATCGGTCCAATGTGAGTTGAACTTACGTGGTGAGGGTTCCAAAATTGCTGAATATATTGTCTATTGTTGAACTCGGTTTTGTACCTATAACTTATCCCAGGAACAAACTTAACATCGTAATTGAAAAACTCGTTTTCTCATACATTGCAACTGCAAACGTAAGTTTCTACGCACAATATTGAAAGATTTACCATGTAATTTAACATCATATACTTCTTATAAGTTTTTCTGTAATCTACGGGTAAAAAGCTACTAAATGTTTAGTTTTTTCAAATTTAAGGCTCTGTAGTTTCCGAGATGGTAATGGTAAATTTTCGTCTATTTTCTTAAATAACTTTAAAATTATAAAACAAATATATTTAAGACCCTTACAACTAGCCCATTTCATATGTTACACAATACTGTTTGCCATACTTTACTCTTCAATTTTCTATATTGCCCCCCAAGTGACCCCCATATTCAAAATTCATTATTTTCGTTACACGTCCGTGTTTGAGTTGCAGAAATCCATATTTGTACCAAACTTCAACTTGATCAATCCAGTAAATTCCGAGCAAATTGGCTGTGACAGACGGACAGACAGACAGACACACAAGTGATCCTATAAGGGTTCTGCTGTGTTTCAGTCACTTTGGTTATAACTAATCAACGATGAGATTCTGTAAACTAGAAAAACTACCCCATTTATGGCCGAAATTAATAATCTATGAAATACAAAATCTTTGGGATTGAGGATTTGTCTGTTTTTGTGTTAAACGTGATCACAAAAATAGATGAAGTTTAAAGTCTTAAATGTAAAGACTTTCGATTAGAATGATTATTAATTTCGGTCGTTAGGCAGTCAGCAAGCAGTTAAATTGGTCAACTTAAACCATTTTTAAAGAACTATAAACCAAATATTTACCTCCCTAACAAAAACATTGGTCGCAAAACTGTACTCTGGTTAACATAAAAAATGAATTAATAGTCAAACCACCCAATTATTATTGAAAACTGAAGATATTTTTACTAATTTGATTAATAAAAGATATCGAACTTACGTTATAGACTAAACATGGAAGATGAGCACTTTAAAAAAATGCTCTTCTGAAGAAAACTCTCCAAACATTACCTTTCGAACAACACAATTACTATTCATGCCAGAACGATTTTTTGCGATGTTTATCAATCAAAATTACCTGTTATATAAATATATATATATCGACATGTAATATAGTTGTCGAACAAAAACGGAAGATGGCCCTTTTAAAAATGTCTTCGGAAGAAAACAAAACCAGAACAACTAAGGACCAATGTACAGGCGGAGCCGCTATATTACTAGACAGACATACGAAACGCAAACAATTGGCCCCAACGCATACTGTGGTTAAGAATAAAACTAATTAACGGGCAGGTTGAATACATTCCGCAGCTCGTCTCGACGACCTCATTTTAACAGATTGTGTTACGCCCGTACCCTGAGTGCCCCGGGTATGCAACGCCACTTTTTTTAGAAAAAGTTAATCCGCACTTCAGTTTTTGCAATGGAGAAAATGTACATTTTTGGTCATTTGGGATTTTGTAAAGTTGTAGTTTAGAATGCAAGGTATCGCGGAGAGGGGATATCGCACACAATTATGTAGGTACTTGTGACCATAGCAGTGATAGTATAGTGGTTGAACGCTTGCTTTCCAAACAGGAGGGTCCGAGTTCGATCCCGACCCACACCTCTGACTTACGTTATGACACATACCCGTGACGTGCCGGCTAATGCCTGTGTGGTGTCGACTAAGAATAGCACCAACTCATCAAAACCACCCAATCAGCATACAACAAAACCCAAACCGGTAGTTGTGGCGATATTTGGGAGAGGCCTATGTTCAGCAGTGGGCGTTTTTTCGGCTGAAATTATTACGTTAACGCTGAAGGAAAACATTGTGAAGAAACCTGCACCTCGGGTGTGCTCAACAATGTTCTCAATGGTGTGTGTAGTCCACCAACCCGCACCGGGCGTCATGGTGGACTAAGACTTAACTTTTCTCATCGTGAACAAGAGTCGTGCCCAGCAGTGGGACAATAATGGACTGATTATGTTGTGACCAGTCCATACTAATACCATACCACGTTGGATGACTGAACTTTTCGACTCGCTACATTTTGACGTTTAAATGTCGTACTCCACATTGCTGTCACCACGGTGAAAGTGTTTACTGCCTCGGCCACCATGTTTTTTCTCGTAGTAGGACCGTGGGTTACATAGCACGTCACGCCAATATTAATGACTTTATTCGCTATGCTCTTGTCGCCTCCAGCGTGCCAGCTGTATTAGAACCCAGTGGAATGGCACGTGATTATGGGAAGAAGTTACACGGTACCTCGCTAATGCCGTGGATGATGGAAACGTGTAGGAGGCAATTTGTTTCCATCCCATCATTCAAACTCGACGGACAGTGCTGGCGCCGCTGAGACTCTCAAACAGCTAGGCAAATATATTTCTTGGGAAGCTATGTTTCAACCGTTTGGGGTACAACACGGTCGGATCATGGGGTCTAAGCGTACGTCTGTATATTATATTATATTGCTAGATACTTCGCGAACTTCGCGTAACCAGAGGGCTGGCCTATTATTCTTTTAACAAAAACTAGCATTTCCTATCAATGTGGTAATGGTGATAGCCTCCTGGGTACATTGCCAGATAACAGCAGTCATCATTCATCATTTCGGCCGAATGAAGTCCACTGCTGGACACAGGCTTCGCCCAAAGATACCACAACGACCGATATGGATGTGTTGTGGGCTCATTGGGGGTTTTGCCATAATCACCACACTTAGCAGGCGGGTTGGCGATCGCAGTTGAGTTGCTAATGTACTCGAAGGACGCTGCCGCCCATCCTCCGGCTAATCCTTTAGTCGACTTTTACGACACCCATGGGAGGAGATGGGGTGGTGGCATTCTGAGCCGGCACCACACGACAAAGCAAAGCGAAGGAGTATTTTGATGTCTCTTTTTACATACATCATTTCGGCCATTTATACGTCCACTGCTGAACAAAAGCCTCCCCCATAGATTTACACAACTGTGTCATCATTTTGGGGGGTATTTGCCAATACTCACCACGCTTGGCAGGCGGGTTGGTGAGCGCAGTATGGCTACCGCTTCACAGAAGGGATGATGCTGCCCATGCCTCCGGCTTAAATTCCCTTAGTCGCCTTTGACATCCACGGGAGTAGATGGGGTGGTGCAATATTCTTAATCTGGACACCACACGGATAATTTTTTATATACATAGCTTAGTGAATGAAAAACACATATGTTAAAATAAATTTACGCAAATCAAACTGATTATTGAGTCATAACAGTTAGAAACTCAATCGAATATTGGAAGCCAAGATAGAGTACATTGTAACGTTCGAATTGATCGAATGAAGCTGGGCCTGTCTATTGGAAACTTCCTGATAATGTATTGCGGGCGTTGATGTATTCCAGAAGCTTTGACTCACCATCACGGTAACTATAGTTAACGTAGCTTTGTTTGTAGAATGATTGGTATGTTGTATTGTTTGGATTGGCGAGTCTTCGTAGTTCGTAGCCGATATAGAATAGCAGTTCTGATTTCTTTTTAATTGACTGTCAGATGGGCAGCGGTTTCCTTCGAATTCGGATCTCAATTATTTTAAGAGTATCCATGGAGTTTCTTGCCGGCTCTTCTCCACGAGATCAATTATTTGGAACCGTGCAACTTAGATTCTGACGTTTCATTAGTGCCAATATTTGGTTTATTTGAAATAAAAAACGTTGACTTTGACTTTGGGTCAAAAGTGATCCAGATGAAGTTACTCGTAACTTTAAAATAACAAGTTAAGGAATCTCAGCTGCGATAATTCATTATTTATTATCATTTCGGCCAAATAAAATCCACTGCTGAGCGCAGGCCCCAAAGATCGCTACACCGTGCTTTCTGGGTGTGTGTATGTTACCTCATTGGGGGTTTTGCATAATGGCCACGCTTGGCAGGCGGGTTGGCGATTGCAGTTGAGTTGTTAATGTACTCAAAGTAAGCTGCTGCCCATCCTCCGGTTAATCCCATCGTCGCCTTTTACGACACCTACAGGATGAGATGGGTTGGTGCTATTCGTAGCCGGCACCACACTAAGCGATTAGCCGGAAGATGGGTAGCAGCGTCCTTCGAATACATTAACAACTCAACTGCGACCGCCAACGCGCCTGCCAAGCATGGCGATTATGGCTAAACCCGCCAATGAGCACACAATATACCGATATTGGTCGTTGTGGTGATTTTTGAGCCTTTATTCGGCCGAAATGATGATGACGTGGCTTTCCTATTTTTATTATAGGTCTAAGTATACGCTCTTCCCAAAGTTTTCGATACCTTGTCACTTACACCCTGCATATGTGAAAGAGTGTAGTTAGGTACGTCTCCTAATTACGCTCAAACAGCAGTTTTTTTAATAATTACAAATTGTGACGACGAGCAAGTAATTTGCCTGGTGGTAAGCGTCATGCTTGTCCATAACAATTTTAATGCTACCCAGGACTAGTCCAGCGTGGCACCGCTCTGCGCTCGTCGTAAACTTTAAATACTACTGCTTAGCGGCGAAATCTGGCACTGGGGTTGTGCCTATCTAGCCCTAGCTTATGTTCCCCAGTGGAAGTTCTTCATGAACTTCTTCCACCCCGGCAAAGGACGAAGGGGAATGATCGGCTAAAACCACTGGAGTGGCCATCTTCAGCACAGGACAGGGCTTCAGGTCCGCGTAAAATGAACACACTAGAGCACTAGAGCAGACACTAGAGCCGTCCATTGGTGCCTCGTCTTTAGGCACATCTCGGAAGGGAAGACTGTAAAGCGCTCACCCCCTCTAGCAGAGGGGAGGCGATTATAAAAAGGTTGCCCCCCATGAACTTCTCTGGGATGATTGTAAAGGAACCCCCAAGCCTCGCTGTGTTCTGTGCTGCGCTTAAGGTGGCACATGACTACGTGCGCGCTGCCGTGTTTCCTGGGTTCGTTCGGTACGAGCACACAGACTCCGCAATCTGCGTCCAATAAGAGACTTAGACAATCTTTACAATCAATTCAAAGAGAATATAAATATCCAACTAAAAGGATTCAAGTGTTTGGCAGAGAGCTAGATCATGGAACAGGATATAAGACTAACAGGAAGAACTATCTGTAGGCCTAAAACGATATCAGTTTCCTGCGGGGAACAAACCCAACCGCAACCTTTAGCGTTAAAAACCAATCACGTAGCCACTGCGTCATTAGGCCTTCTACATAATTGATAATCGTTAAAGTGCTTCAAAATCCAGTTAGTAAACATTAAACAAGATTAATTAATTACATAGGACATCGTTCTTCACCTCTAATACAATAATAACCAGTCACATGAATTGCGAAAGTACAAACTAATACCTCGTCAGACGTAATAATCTTGTTAAGTACCTGTAATAAATTACAAATGATCTTTAGTTTAGTAATTAGCAATTAGGTTTGAAGAAACACTTTCACCAGTTAATATATTCAGATGAAGCCAGCACTTACTGCTGACTGCCTCTGAGAACTGCTCTGCCTAAACAAATTCAAAGGTTTCTGTTTTAAAGTCCAGACGAAAGGTATTGGAAGAACGGAGATATGCTATGTCAATCAAAATGTATGCGAGCCTAGAAATCCATTTTCCCACTACCATTCTTCATAAAAGCACACTAATGCACACAGTTACAAGGTCTCATCCAAGGAACAGAATAAACACAACATTATAATTGGCTTCTCATACTAAAACACACCCACGACTTTGTAAGCAGCCAATCATACCGAGTGTACAGACCGCAAACGACAGCCGTACCACACAACGCGTATGTTTATTGGAGTACCATTAGCTGTTCTACTCACTGCGTTTGTTATTCACCGATTGCTAGTTAAAAGTAATAGATAAGAAGCATTGTACTTTGTACAAAAATAATAATGTCGTGCTGCTCCATCAATCCAAATGTAACACAATAAAGAAAACAATATTTTTTTGTTTATTTTTTTTATAGACAAATACAAGATAATTCCCTCACTTACATATTGTATATGATGCCTTCCTTGATGAAGTTATTATTGTCGCTTCGGTTTTTGCATGTTATCCCCGAAGAACACGACAATTTAACAAAGTTTCACTTACGCGATCGAATCTCAACTGATATTATAAAACGGCCATTTGTTCCGGATGGATCAAACTGGTCATGTCGTGGTGGCGCGGTTACGCCCCCATACTACTTCTCCTTATTTCCTGTTTCTGTGGTCCAGACATTTCTATGATGCAATATTACGCCAATGTCTGGAATGGCCTTCTTTTTTCTTCGTCTTTTGTAGAAAGATTCATAGTCGTTTAGGGATGGTGGATTCATGAATGAGTCAGCATGATTTTAGGGAGCTCAATGTCTCGTCACACGTCTACAGCATTAGCATGAAATTTGTGTTGGCCACATGAATATACCAAATAGGAAGTCTAAGTGTCCCTTCCCCGGGGCGAAGGAAGTTCATGAAGAATTTCCACTGGGCACCATTAAAAAAAAGGAAGTCTAAGTGTGTAACTAGCCTACTGAGTACTAATCATCATAAAATCAGGTGCTAAAAAGCTATGTCGTTTCATAACAGTTCTTCATCGTCGACGTTCATGTAGTTTATTAGTCATATTTGTGAGAGTGTATTAATTCTAGTGTTTATGTGTACCTGTAGGGTCATATTATATATTTTCGTAACATAACTATCTTAAAAGGCACGATGTGGTGGACGTTGACGATCTGCTTAGATCAAAACCCCTAAACAATAAAAGAAAATCCACCAAAGAAAGTGCACTGTTGAACAAAGGACCGATAGATTTGCATAATTACGTCGTCATTTTGGGGGGAATTTACCAGTATTCACCACACTTGGCAGGTGTACGGCTCCTGTTTCACAGAAGGGACACTGCTGCCCACCTCTCTAGATTAGAATCCCTTACACGCCTTGTATAACATCCACGGGTGGCGATGAAATGGTGCTATTCTTAAACCGGACACCACACGGAAACGCATTTTATTTTCTTATTATTATTCTCATATAGACCGATTAAGTGGAATTTATATTTCAGGAATAAAAAGTATTTCAGAACGGTGTCTACATCGCCTTCTAGCGTCCCATTTGAATTTAGAATTTAGTTGGCGAATAATAGGGTGAATAGCTAGACTAAAAGCGACTGGCCCGAGAGGGTCACCTTGTCAGCATCCAACTGCAGATTCTAAAAGGTTGTCCTTATAAAGTAATTAAGAAGGATATCTGTAACGCTGCCAAAGAAAGCTGGTGTATTGTATGTGGAATTCATGTCTGTAAACGCACCCACGACACAGGAGAAATGCTAGTGTGGGGCAACGTTTTTTAAAAAAACAAAAAATACAAAAACAAAAAAAACAAAAAAACATTTCGGGTAATTCTTTTCTAACTTCTACCAATAAGGTGCTATTGACGGAATAAAGGCGTTATTAATGTCAATCTTAAGGATGACTTCACCTTCTCCTTATTTTAAGTACTGCATACATACATATGCAGTACTTAAATTATGGAGAAGGTGAAGCCTCACAGCCTACTTTTGAGCCGAAACCAAGTTGATGAGGCTGACATTTGCTGCAAAGCGTTTCGTTATAATTTTTTATATAATTAAATTGTATTTTAAAATACATAGTAGCCTAGTAAAGTTGAAACATTTAGGTACAAATTAATATAACACACTGCACCTGCCTGGGACTTCGCTCCCGATTTAATTTGTTTAGCACTCGAGTTTATAACAAGCGACGTCGCAGGCACAGATTATATGCAGAATGCCTTAAATTGTAGCTAGATTGAAGCGCTTTAAGCCTCGAACTACTTTGAACATTTAGAAAGTCTGAAAGTCTCAGAGAGTAATAAAACCAATACTTAGCTTTTTCAAGAGAAATTTACTTTATAGAGGCCAAGTCTTGCTCTCGTCGCTTCTAATTTAGGAGCCTTTGCATTTCGCTAAATTGAGAGTTTCTTTTCATAAAGGCTGGCGAATTTGGTTTTATGAAGGGAAGTAATTACTGTTGGACTAGGTATAAAATAAAATTGAATAAATCGGCTGCTCCTCTGCTTGAGCGAGTTTTATGAGAAGGTGTAAATTACTGTTGTGAATTGCCTTAGTTAGAGCACTTTTATACTGTGTGACTATGAGAAATACCCTCCCAAGACTATTTATAATTAATGTCTTATTCATAATAACATGGCTAATGCGGTCCCCGACAAATAGACCACTTTCTTTCACTTATAAGTATCGTTACGAGGTCTAGGAAATAGTAGGGCAGGAGCGATACCAGTGTCAGTCAGGAGCGATCACTAATCAAGTGTGGTTATTATGGCAATATTTTCCAAGTCCTAGCGATCATTGGACAGCTCGTGTTTCGCAGTGGAAGTGTTCGGGCTGACAGGATGAGTATTTGCATAACAATAGAAGTCCCACACGAAGATTTCTTCTCTGTCGTGAGTACAGACATAATACTCTCCGTGTACGGCCACCCAGACCCGGAACAACAACTATCTGTAGATCATACAAATATTTGTTGCAACGCATAAAGCTAAGCGATAAGCAAGCAATAGCTATTTTTTCATCACCCACAACATTATAATGAGTACATAATAAATGAGACACAAGTTTACTACATTAGCTAAAGACTTTTGTTAAACCTCTATAATTGCCCTAAATTGGTAATTAATACCTACCAATATACATGAGCCACCATTGATTTCTTCGTGAAAAGTACGAAGTAAGTTTATAGTTTTGTACCTACAGATGTAGCACGTCCTCTTGAGTGAAGCAATGTTCACACATAGAACATCAACTATTTTTGCGGTTGTTGGCAAATTCACCAATACATACGGTTCAAGTCCGATTTATTAATATGCCTGTTTATGTTTTGGTGCATTATATACTCGTTGTCGTGTGGTGCCGGCTCAGAATACCACCACCCCATCTCCTCCCGTGGGTGTCGCGGAAGTCGACTAAGGGATTAGCCAGAGGATGGGCAGCAGCGTTCTTCAAGTACATTAACAACTCAACTGCGATCGCCAACCCGCCTGCCAAGCGCGGTGCTTACAAAACCCCCCAATTAGCACACAACATACCGATGTCAGTCGTTGTGATGATCTTTGAGGGAGGCCTGTGTCCAGCAGTGGACTTCATTCGGCCGAACTGATGATGATGATATACACGTTTGAACTGTTTTACGCGAAATAAATTATTTTTACAGTTTGTAAGATTCTCAGTACTACAAAGTATTTGCAATTCATTATCATTTGAAACAACATAAGGCATAAAAGCTACTCAAGCTTTTATCATTGCCCCTGTCATTTTATCACATTTAAATCCCTGAATCTCATCTTTGTATATAATTATATTATTTTTATTAGTCAAGTGTAATATTTATTTTAAGAAGCACCTTTTAGTAGCAATTAACATCTCCTCCACTCCATCTCCTCCCGTGGTTGGCGCAAAAGGTGACTAAAGGACTCTAAGCCAGAGGAGTGAGCAATAGCATCCCTTCAGCGGAACAGCAACCATTCTACGCTCACCAAACCACCTGTCAAGCATTGTGAGTACTGGCAAATTCCTCCCAAAATTACGACACAATTTGCTGTGGATATCCATGGAGCATGGGAGGCCTTTGTTCAGTAGTGGACGTCCTTTGGCTGATATGATGATGATGAATCAAAACAAAGAATACTAACGTAATTATTTGTGACATAGCTCAGAACAAACACTTAAATGAGACCAAACTTAATTACGAATTGAAATAAATGTGTCAAAAATAATGACTAGACAGAATAATGACTAATGCTGCGTTCTTGGATTTTAACTAAGTATAACAAAATTATCGGCTCAGAATACCACCACCCCATCTCTTCCCGTGGGTGTCGTAAAAGTCGACTAAGGGATTAGCCGAAGGATGGGCAGCAGCGTCATTCGAGTATATTAACAACTCAACTGCGATCGCCAACCCGCCTGCCAAGCGTGGCGATTATGGCAAAACCCTCCAATGTGCCCACAACGCACCCATATCGGTCGTTGTGGTGATCTTTGGGGGAGGCCTGTGTCCAGCAGTGGCAGCTGTTCGGCCGAAATGATGATGATAACAAAATTATTACACCACGAAACTATTTCATACTCAATTTAAGTTCAGCCAAAAAACTAAATTACACTGCAAATCAAATGGGTTTGCATCGTACGTTCCACCCAACAATACAACATAGTCTCTTCCATTATAAGTACACATTTCCGAAGCAGTCGAACTTAGTACGACTTCCATATTCGCTCTGAGTTTCCACGTAAATGTTACAAGATATTCAGGTCCCAATAATTTCGTTAGAATTTCCCTAATTCCTCTTCCTTATTGATCTGCTACGATTGCCATCCACTGCTTGGACGTTGATAATATATTCAGACTTTGCCTATATATACTATTTGTGTTTTGCTTTCATACTTAACTATGTTTCAGTCTGATATCCACATTGACTATTAGATTAAATTGAGCCCATTGACTATAAGATGAACATGAAGTTATTTATTTATTTATACTTTTATGCACAATGATGGTGCACAAGGCGGACTTAATACCATTTGGCATTCTCTTATCTTAAACTTGTCACGTTGGGTGAGGTTTTAACATAGAATAAAAAACTGTATCTCACCAAACACACAGATAGTGTTTTATGCTTTATTACCATCTAGTTAAAATCATTTTTACAGATTGTTACTGCAGACTGTTTTCAGTACACACCTGCCGTTTTATTCTTGCCTGAACTCAACTGCTCCCAGAATCGTCGATTTCTACAAAATTAATAACTATATTTTATTTTAGCAGCAATTTTCGTATTTTTACTTGTGCATTTATTTAATTACTTACTTGCCTCGATGGGTGTAAATTAAAATGTAATGTGTGTCTATACACATATATGAGGCTCTCAGACTATTTTTAATCTCATACATAGTCGGTATCGAGTGTATAGTATATAAGTTATTTTAGTTAGATCCGTTTTGTTAGATTCTTTTAAATTGCTTATAGCCAGCCAGTTTCATTCACTGATTGGTAAACGTTAAGCAACACTCGGTGCAGTCAGTCGATGATAGATGACTTAGTGGTAATTAAATTGAGCGTCTCCATGCTTCAGAGGGCACGTAAAGCCGTCGGTCTCGGGTTGTGTCGATAGACGGCAGTCGTCAATCCAAGTGAGAAGCTTGGACTTCTCAGACACAATAAATACACGCAAGTCATTTGCTGGATTTGGTCATGCCTGTCCATAAAAATTGTAATGCTACCCCGGACTTTTCTCGCTCGAAGAAGGAGGACACGGAGCCGGGGTAGCAACCGCCGCGGTGCCCGTGACCAACACGCCTGAGCCCCTTATCGTCTTGTCTTCATATGGCGGGGGGCCTTGGCGGTCGATGGCAGTGTGCACGTGGTCTCGTGCCGCTGTGTGTGCAGCACAGCGCATAGCGGGGATTTTGGGGAATCGTTTACAATCTTCCCGACAGGTGAAGGTGGTCTCTTTACATTCGCCTTCCCTCCACTACAGAGGGTGACCGTTTTACAGTAATCCCCACCGAGATATCCATCAAGGCGTGACACCAATGGCTCTAGATGGAGACTATTCGAATTTCAAGAGCCTCCCTTCGGTGCCGAAGAGGACCACTCCGGTGGTTGTAGCCCGTAGGAGTAACCCCTCCGCCTAATGAAATATTTCCACAGGATCAATAAAAAAAACCTGGGTGGCACCACACTGTGCTTGTCCCCTCGAGACATTAATTACTAAAGTCGCTTCAATGTATGATTTATTGTTTGTTAGAATAGTAGCCATATTAATCTCGCCAACCCGTCTACTAAGCGTGGTGAGTACTGACAAGTACCCCTTCAAATGACGATACACGGCATATAACCGGTCGTCTATAGGGGCAGCAGTGGACGTTTTTTGGCTGAAATGATGATGAAAGTTGCTTCTAACTTAACTTAAAACTAACACTACCGCTTCGCGGCGAATATCTGGCGCTGCGGTGCTATTTACCTTGTTTTTTTTAAACCACTGGGGTGATCATCTTCGTCGCCTAAGTCCTCGTATGATCACACTAGAGTCCAACACTGGTGCCACGCTTATAGGCACATTTCGGAGAGGGTGACTGTAAAGTGGTCACACCCCCGGGGGTATTGTAAAGGATCCCCCCGAAGCCTCACTTTGCGCTGTACTGTGCTGTGCACACGGGCAGTGCTACTTAGCTAGCCGAACTCTTCCAAAAAGAGTCTACGACCGCAACATATGGTTATATCTAGTGGATGCAGAACCGGCCTACAGTCAGGAACCGGGTTTACCGGTGCCAGTTCCGAACAGAACCGGGTACCCGGGACCTTAAATCTTCTGAAATAACTATGGTTGTCTTTGTGAGCCGCATTAATAATTTATTATTGTTAAATGTACTTGTGGGCACAATTTTATAAATAATTAAAGATGTAAGAAAGGAACTTAGTGCAAATATTTAATTTATACAATTGAATAAAAAAATAACTGAAAGGACCGGGTAACCTAATTTTTAAACCGGTTCTTATAGACTAGGTAAGAATCGGGTAAAACCCGGTTTTACGGAACCGGGTAGAGCCGGTTGCATGCTCTAGTTATATCTATATCGATATAAACGAACGTATACTCTATAGTACATATTAATAAGCATGGCTGGTTACATTTGGTTAGTACTGGGTTTCTGCCACTACCTTTTTTTATTGGTCTCCTGTGGAAATTCTACATGATTTGCCTCCACCCCGGGGAAGGGTGAAGGGCATGCCGTCCCTTTTGTGGAAAAATAGCTATACTGCGCTCAGCAACCCGCTTGCCAAGCGTGGTGAGTACTGGAAAATTCCCCTTAAAATGTAGACACTATTGTGAGAAACTATGGGGGAGGCTTTTGTTCTGCAGTGGACGTCATTTGTCTGATATGATGAGGTAATCAAAGTCAAAGTTTTTTATTTCAAATAAACCAAATGTTGGCGCTTGAAACGTCAGAATCTAAGTTGTACGGTTCTGAATAGTTGATCTCGTGGAGAAGAGCCGGCGAGAAATCATAATTTTTACCAATTTACTGGTATAGAAGTCCAATGAGTACCTAAACCTAAGTACATATGGTGTAGTTATAAAGCTTTGTATGAACCTACGTGTTCATAATACTAATTCGATTAAGAAGATGAGTCACAATGAGCACTTGTGCTACTTACAAAAATCGATAATACTGACTCTATCGAGCATGTCCCTTGTCACACAAACTAAAAGGTAAATGTACACCCTTTATACATTTACAATCGCGAGCGTGATAATATGTGGTAACCTTGTAATGTAAATAGCACCCAGAAATATATTCCACTAGCGCAATGTGTAAGCATTTGAACAGTGACAAATATGACACCAAAAGTCAAAGTTTTTTTTACCTAGAATAGAATAGAATAAGATAAGATAAAATAAGAAGAATGAAGAATAGAATCTTTTATTCAGTAATTAGGTCATAGCAGACACTTTTACACGTCATAATTGGGCATTTCACTACATGACAACCTCTGAGAAGAAATGCCGAAAGAAACTCAGGGCTCGGTCATTTATTTTTTTCAAATTGTGTATGTTTTACAAATCTCAAATAATACATTGTTTTTATGGCAATCCATATGTGAGAGTAGTGTAGATATAGGCTATCTATAACTAACATGCTAGTGCCAACAATCGGACTCAAATAGCTACATCATACTCGCATTTACAATGTGAAAAAACAAAGTTATATAATAATAAATTACAGATGTAATCATTCATGACAATGTCAAAGAAGAGATGTCAATTATCATCATCATCATTTCGGCCGAATAAAGTCCACTGCTGGACACAGGCCTCCCCCAAAGATCACTACAACGACCGATATGGGTATGTTGTGTGCTCATAGGGGGGTTTTGCCATAATCACTACGCTTGGCAGGCGGGTTGGCGATCGCAGTTGAGGTGTTAATGTACTCGAAGGACGCTGCTGCCCATCCTCCGGTTAATCCCATAGTCGCCTTTTACGACACCCAAGGGATGAGATGGGTTGGTGCTATTCGTAGCCGGCACCACACAGCCACATGTCAATTATGCATATGTCAAAAAATATCAATAATAAAAATGTCAAAAGATATCAATTATTATTAGATTTTCAATTAATAATTAATGTCACAAAACAATGCCGTTGAGATGTCAACATAATGAAGCGACACCTCGTGTAACTCTAGTCTTGCGGAGCTGGACTTCAAATACCTTCAATGAACAATATTATTGACAATTTTGAAACGTCAATTAAGTTGCATGGCTTTAATTGGTTGATTCTATGGAGAAGAACCGGCAAAAAACTCCAGGATACTTAACGTTTCTACCTAAGATGAACGATGTAGCACCACTCTATCTCCTGCTGATGTCGTAATAGTCGACTCTGAATCAGAGGGATGGGAGCAGCGTCCCTTCTGTAGAACAGCAGTCATTCTGCGCTCAGCAACCTGTCTGCCAAGCACAAATTCCCTCAAAAATGACCACACAACATGTAACCGGTTGTTGTGGAAATCTATGGGGGAGGCCTTTGTTCAGCAGTGGACGTCCTTTGGTCGATATGATAATGATTTTTGTCAAATTTTAAAATACGCTCTAATTTAATTCTGATAACAGATAATATTATAATATCACACATTTTTACGACCTTAATAACCGATCTATGTGAAGGCCTACAATAATTTTATAATATCGTTTTTAATGCTTGAGTATTTTTATTTTATTATTCTAATGTATAAGGATGAGTACTAGCTAATATAAAAAATGTCATAATAATTGCAACTGAGGCTCTCCTTTTTATTTAATTTTTTTTTTTAATATCAGAATCACGCAATTAAAACTAAAAATATACATTCTATACTACTATGTAACTAAACTAACACAATATATATACAAATAAAACTATAAGAAAGGGAGCGCATTTAGGCGCCAAAGTACTCCTCCTCATCGCTGATAACGTTCCCAGAAAACTGGCAGCATTATCACGTTGAATGGCAATGCTAATTATTTGTCCAAAAAATAGGCCAACCCTCTGGTCACGCGAAGAGTCGACCAAACGTCTAGCAATATCTTTAAAAAGCAGACGTGCTCTCGGACCCCATGACCCAAGCGTTTCGACTCCAAACGGCTCAAACACACTTCCAATGAAGTTATTATATTTGCGCCGTTTGAGAATCTCTGCAGCATTACATTTTATTTAAATATGATATATTCATTAAAAATCCCATGACGGGCAGAGTCGTGTTGCTGCGGAGTTTGTTGCGCCGCTTCTTCTTCCCAGCTTAACCACTAGGAAGCGGTGAAGGGCGGGCGTTTTGAAGGCTGTTTTGTATTATTACACGTTCAAAAAGTACCTACTATAATAGTAATGTCTTAGATTTTCGCGATTATTACACATTATAATAAAACACGTTTAAAAGTGTTAACATGATGCCCGTTAAAAAAATGCCCTATATTACCTTTTTTATTATTTTATTATCTCGGTGGAAATACTTCATGTACTTCCTCCGTCCAGGGGAAGGTCGGAGGGGTATGCTGGACCCCTTATTTTTATTTTTTTATTGGTATCCAGTGGAAATTCTACATGAACTTCCTTCGCTCCGGGGAAGGGCGAAAGGGTATGCCGGTCTCCTACCGGCTATAACCACCAGAGTGGTCATCGTCGGCACCGAAGGGAGGCTCCAAGTCCTATAGGCACATCTCGGAGGGGTTGACTATAAGGCGGTCATTCCCTCTAGCGGAGGGGAGAGACTGTAAAAAGGCCACCCCAAGTACTTCTCGGGGGATTGGAGGCGCTCATAGCCAGTTGCACTCATTGGTTGGTAAAAGATCGGTGAGGTTAAGTAACGCTCGACGCGGTCAGTCTATGGATAGGTGAAGCATAATCGTATTTGTATCGGATCACTTTGTTGTTACTAGATGGGAGCCGAGTCAGGCGCCTGTTGGCGGCTTGAACATCTCAGAGACAAACATGGTCAGCCACTAACACAACAAAAAAGAAAAGAAAGAAGACCGACATGAGAGCTTTTTCGGATTTCAGTGAACTGTGGGTGAATTAAGATATATCACTGCTTACCCCTGTGGAAATTTTAATCACGGCATCGTAAAGAGCACAATTATCCCACTTTTATCTGTAGGAATTAATCCTGAAAAGCGTGAATAAACTATTGAGAAGAATTAAATGAGACTTCAGTCGGAGAAAAACACTTTGGTCTATATTAATTTGCTTCGCAGAATTAAAACTAATCAGGTTTCACAGTGGGGAGTGAATGAAGCCTTGCAAAAGCAGTTTTCTTGACGGAAGTGGGGCAAACCGGATTTAACATGAATTCGTTACCAGGTGTACTTGTAATGGGAAAACACACAAGATTTTTAAGTTTTTAGGTCATGTACACAAGCCCCATTACATGATCGGGTATGAAACAAGCTCTTCATCTTAGAAGTTTAACTCCATTTATTTTTAACAAATGTTATAATAACATTAATTAACAAATGAAAACAACCAATTAACCAAGCATGATTTATGAAAATATAAAAAAAATACTGAAGAGGTTTTATAACGTAAATTACAAAACAACACAATTCCGTTTGGTGTCTGGATAAAGCACCTCTCCGTCTTCTAAAAGCCGACTAAGGGACTCTAAGCCATTATGGGCAGCAGCGTCCCTTTTGTGGAACAGTACCGCCAAGCCTGATGAGTAGTGGCAAATTCCCGCCAAACGACACGACATGTTGTGGAAATCTATGAGGGCACCATCTTTCATGTTCAGCGGGTTGTTTGGTGCTGCCGCTGCCGCTGCAGAGGCTCTCAATCGGCGCAAAAGTAGTAACCTCGTTGGAAGTTATGTGTTTGAGCCGTATGGCCCCGAGCTTTTCGACCCCAATGACGACCCGACCTCAATAATGACGACTCGACCGTCATGGAGTCCGAGTGCACATCTCCTTTTTAAAGACATTTCTAGACGCTTGGTCGACTCTTCACGTGACCAGAGGGCTGGCCTATTCTTTGGACAAAGAATTAGCATTGTCATTCAACGTGGTAATGCTGCCAGCCTCCTGGGTACATTACCAGACGACAGCGATTCGGAGGAGTATTTTGACGTTTAGGTGTCTTTTGAACATTCTTTATTTTCACCTTTTTATATGTTTAGTTTTAATTGTGTACATATATAAATTTGTTACAGCTAAGAAAAGCAACAAAAGAAATATAAAATGTGATGTCTGTAGCAATAGACAGATTGAGTTGGTAACGCTAACCCTTGTAAACTAAAGCAAAAATGCGAACAATTTTATCCATAAATCAAAGCCGGTTTTATGCCTATTGACTATTCTTTTATCTGTCCAACAACGTGTGAATCTGCGTTAGTGATGTGAGAATCAAGTTGATCAAAGGTTGAATGGAATACGAAAATAGAGGAAAAGGTCGAATAAAATGCCAGGTACATTCCTCTTGTTATAAAATGTTTTGTGTAATATAATTTCGTGTAGACATCTTTTATAATATTTATTGCTCATATTTGTATTGCACACTGAAGCCAATATTTTGGGTTAGGTAGTATCTGGCCCGTTCGGAGGAGGAGGACACTGGACTAAAATAACCCATGGATGTCATAAAAGGCGACTAAGGGACGCTAAACAGCAGGAATGGGCAGCAGCATCCCTTCTATCGAACAGCAGCTATGTGATATGTGTCTTTTTAAGTGTGATCCCCCAAAGCGTCCCACGGCAGTGCGTGACCACATGCGTGCTACCGTCTTCTCTTGGGTCGCTTGGTGTGGGCACGCAGATTCCCCAATCTACGCACCCGCGAACCCAGAGGTCCCCTGCCTCACAGCAACGGCAGGGGGTTTCAGGCGTGTGGGAATTAAGTGCCAGGGCGGTTGTTACCCCGGCGCCGTCTCCTCCGTCTTCGAGCGGGATCGGCCCTCTCCCGATCCCGCTCTGCGGTCTCCTTCTGGAGCATGACTCTCTCACAGAGACCACTGCATTCCAGTTTTCGTGCTCTGCCAACATAGCCTTGTCGAAATACCTGTTCTTTTTTTATTGGTGCCCAGTGGAAATTCGTCATGAACTTCCTTCGCCCCGGGGAAGGGCGAAGGGGTATGCCGGACTCCTACCGGCTAAAACCACTGGGGTGGTCATCTTCGGCACCTAAGAGAGGCTCCAGGTCCTCGTATGATCACACTGGAGCCGCCCACTGGTGCCACGCCTATAGGCACATCTCGGAGAGGGTGACTGTAAAGCGGTCACCCCCCCGGGGGGATTGTAAAGGATCCCCCAAAGCGTCCTACGGCAGCGCGTGACCACATGCGTGCTACCGTCTTCTCTTGGGTCGCTTGGTGTGAGCACGCAGATTCCCCAATCTACGCACCAGCGAACCCAGAGGTCCCCCGCCTTGTAGCTATGGCAGGGGGTTTCAGGCGTATGGGAATTAGGCGCCAGGGCGATTGTTCCCGCTCTGCAGTCTCCTTCTGGAGCATGAGCAGCGCTACCTGCAGGTAGGGTGGACACCGGTGATAGACTAGTGCCGCCCTAATAGCGCCCCACGGGATGGAGTTGAAGGCGTTGACGATGTCTAGACTGACCGCCAACGCCACCCCACCCCGCCGGGACACTGTCTGTTCCGACAGCGAGCGGACGCGAAAAATCGCGTCGATGGTGGACCGCCGCTGCCGGAAGCCATACTGATTTTCGGCCAGGTCGGGGCCAACTCGCGACAGGTGCTCAACGAGTCTTCGGGTAATTATTCTTTCGAATAGTTTCGAAGCCTCGTCGAGCAGGTTGTCGAAATACCTAATGTGCTCTATCAAATTATCAATCTCAAAAGTAAAGGATGCGCCTTTACTTTTGGTTCAGGAATCAGTCCTATGAAAAGGGCCGGCAAGAAACTCCAGGAATAATAAGAATCATCATTTCGGCCGAATAAAGTCCATCTGCTGGACACAGGCCTCCCCCAAAGATCACCACAACCACCGATATGGATGTGTTGTGGGCTCATTGGGGGGTTTTGCCATAATCGCCATGCTTGGCAGGCAGATTGGCGAACGCAGTTGAGTTGTTAATGTACTCGAAGGACGCTTCTGCCCATCCTCCGGCTAATCCCTTAGTCGACTTTTAATACACCCATGAGAGGAGATGGGGTGGTGGCATTCTGAGCCGGCACCACACGGCAAAATAATAAGAATAATCATTTGAAAAAGAAACAATCCTCCACCTCATTAACTATTTACTGATCAGTGAGTGCAACTAGTTGTTAGCGCCTTAATAAGTAAGGTATCACCAATATCACCATCATCATCATTTCAGCCGAAAGATGTCCACTGCTGAACATAGGCCTCCCCCAAAGATCGCCACAACGACCGCTCCTGCGCTTCTCGCATCGAGCAGATTTCCGCAACCTTCACCAGGTCGTCAGTTCATCTCTTGGGGAGTCTGCTCACGCTTGCTGCCCAAGAAAGGTATAATACACATCAATAGCTTTTAATAAGATTTATAGACTTTTTTAGAAAATATTAGTTGCATTAGTGGTTGGTAGCTGAAACATTAGTCATATTTCACTTGAAAACGATACAATCAGAGCATGAATGTTCGATATCCGAAACAAAGGGATAATATCCATTTGTAGAAACAATTGGATAATATCTGGGCTTCCCAGCGTAGCGATCGTGAGTATGACGATACGGAAGATGTAAATTCATAAGCTTCTTTGAGATCAATGACCTCTGCGGTCAAAGGTCTGGATGGATGATGGCCCGATTCGCCCTACTACCGGCTTCCCAGCGTTCGAACGTCACTCTATCACGGTAGTGCCAGTTCAAACAAATATATAAAACCGGACCAGTACGAGGTAATTTCGCATGGAGAGGGTTCCGTACGATACATATTCTACATACCATGTTTTTTTAGTCTGACACAAATTTGTTTATGGTAGATATGGAGGGAAATTGCCAAATATAATATATTGTCTATTGCTGCATCCATTTATCCTTAACAACTTACAAACTTAACATTGTACATTTTAGGCCCCTCTAGTTTCGGATAAAAACGGGAATTGTTAATTTTCATCCGTTTTCTTCCATTCTCAAATAATTTTAAAGCTAATATTTTCAAATAATAAATATTAAATTTTGACCATCAAAACAAGCCCTTCAATTTGATATGTAACACGGTACAGTTTGCAAAATGTTTTATTTTGATGTTCTAATTTGCCTCGTAAAGCGACCGCCATATTCAAAGTTCATCTATTTACGTTACACATTCGTTATTAGGTCGCAGAGATTCATATTTATACCACATTTCAAATTAATCATCCCAGTAGATTCGGAGCAAATTGACTGTGACAGACGGACAGACAGACACACCAGTGATCCTATAAGGGTCCCGCCGTTTTTTCATTTGGACAGAACCCTGAAAATAGTAAATGAATTTAATCATAACAATATAGTGTGCGCATTATACTTCCACGTTTTTCGTGCGTACCGTTGAGGAGTTAGTACTCCTTACCAGAGTATGTGTTGCCCATTCATCATTTCGGCCGAATAAAGTCCACTGCTGGACACAGGCCTCCCTCAAAGACCACCACAACGACCGATATCGGTGTGTTGTGTGCTCATTCGGCATCAGGCGGGTTGGCGATCGCAGTTGAGTTGTTAATGTATTCGAAGGACGCTGCTGCCCATCCGCTGTCTAATCCCTTAGTCGCCTTTTACGACACCCACGGGATGAGATGGGTTGGTGCTATTCGTAGCCGGCACCACACGGTTGGTAAAAGATCGGTGAGGTTAAGTAACGCTCGACGCGGTCAGTCTATGGATAGGTGAAGCATAATCGTATTTGTATCGGATCACTTTGTTGTTACTAGATGGGAGCCGAGTCAGGCGCCTGTTGGCGGCTTGAACATCTCAGAGACAAACATGGTCAGCCACTAACACAACAAAAAAGAAAAGAAAGAAGACCGACATGAGAGCTTTTTCGGATTTCAGTGAACTGTGGGTGAATTAAGATATATCACTGCTTACCCCTGTGGAAATTTTAATCACGGCATCGTAAAGAGCACAATTATCCCACTTTTATCTGTAGGAATTAATCCTGAAAAGCGTGAATAAACTATTGAGAAGAATTAAATGAGACTTCAGTCGGAGAAAAACACTTTGGTCTATATTAATTTGCTTCGCAGAATTAAAACTAATCAGGTTTCACAGTGGGGAGTGAATGAAGCCTTGCAAAAGCAGTTTTCTTGACGGAAGTGGGGCAAACCGGATTTAACATGAATTCGTTACCAGGTGTACTTGTAATGGGAAAACACACAAGATTTTTAAGTTTTTAGGTCATGTACACAAGCCCCATTACATGATCGGGTATGAAACAAGCTCTTCATCTTAGAAGTTTAACTCCATTTATTTTTAACAAATGTTATAATAACATTAATTAACAAATGAAAACAACCAATTAACCAAGCATGATTTATGAAAATATAAAAAAAATACTGAAGAGGTTTTATAACGTAAATTACAAAACAACACAATTCCGTTTGGTGTCTGGATAAAGCACCTCTCCGTCTTCTAAAAGCCGACTAAGGGACTCTAAGCCATTATGGGCAGCAGCGTCCCTTTTGTGGAACAGTACCGCCAAGCCTGATGAGTAGTGGCAAATTCCCGCCAAACGACACGACATGTTGTGGAAATCTATGAGGGCACCATCTTTCATGTTCAGCGGGTTGTTTGGTGCTGCCGCTGCCGCTGCAGAGGCTCTCAATCGGCGCAAAAGTAGTAACCTCGTTGGAAGTTATGTGTTTGAGCCGTATGGCCCCGAGCTTTTCGACCCCAATGACGACCCGACCTCAATAATGACGACTCGACCGTCATGGAGTCCGAGTGCACATCTCCTTTTTAAAGACATTTCTAGACGCTTGGTCGACTCTTCACGTGACCAGAGGGCTGGCCTATTCTTTGGACAAAGAATTAGCATTGTCATTCAACGTGGTAATGCTGCCAGCCTCCTGGGTACATTACCAGACGACAGCGATTCGGAGGAGTATTTTGACGTTTAGGTGTCTTTTGAACATTCTTTATTTTCACCTTTTTATATGTTTAGTTTTAATTGTGTACATATATAAATTTGTTACAGCTAAGAAAAGCAACAAAAGAAATATAAAATGTGATGTCTGTAGCAATAGACAGATTGAGTTGGTAACGCTAACCCTTGTAAACTAAAGCAAAAATGCGAACAATTTTATCCATAAATCAAAGCCGGTTTTATGCCTATTGACTATTCTTTTATCTGTCCAACAACGTGTGAATCTGCGTTAGTGATGTGAGAATCAAGTTGATCAAAGGTTGAATGGAATACGAAAATAGAGGAAAAGGTCGAATAAAATGCCAGGTACATTCCTCTTGTTATAAAATGTTTTGTGTAATATAATTTCGTGTAGACATCTTTTATAATATTTATTGCTCATATTTGTATTGCACACTGAAGCCAATATTTTGGGTTAGGTAGTATCTGGCCCGTTCGGAGGAGGAGGACACTGGACTAAAATAACCCATGGATGTCATAAAAGGCGACTAAGGGACGCTAAACAGCAGGAATGGGCAGCAGCATCCCTTCTATCGAACAGCAGCTATGTGATATGTGTCTTTTTAAGTGTGATCCCCCAAAGCGTCCCACGGCAGTGCGTGACCACATGCGTGCTACCGTCTTCTCTTGGGTCGCTTGGTGTGGGCACGCAGATTCCCCAATCTACGCACCCGCGAACCCAGAGGTCCCCTGCCTCACAGCAACGGCAGGGGGTTTCAGGCGTGTGGGAATTAAGTGCCAGGGCGGTTGTTACCCCGGCGCCGTCTCCTCCGTCTTCGAGCGGGATCGGCCCTCTCCCGATCCCGCTCTGCGGTCTCCTTCTGGAGCATGACTCTCTCACAGAGACCACTGCATTCCAGTTTTCGTGCTCTGCCAACATAGCCTTGTCGAAATACCTGTTCTTTTTTTATTGGTGCCCAGTGGAAATTCGTCATGAACTTCCTTCGCCCCGGGGAAGGGCGAAGGGGTATGCCGGACTCCTACCGGCTAAAACCACTGGGGTGGTCATCTTCGGCACCTAAGAGAGGCTCCAGGTCCTCGTATGATCACACTGGAGCCGCCCACTGGTGCCACGCCTATAGGCACATCTCGGAGAGGGTGACTGTAAAGCGGTCACCCCCCCGGGGGGATTGTAAAGGATCCCCCAAAGCGTCCTACGGCAGCGCGTGACCACATGCGTGCTACCGTCTTCTCTTGGGTCGCTTGGTGTGAGCACGCAGATTCCCCAATCTACGCACCAGCGAACCCAGAGGTCCCCCGCCTTGTAGCTATGGCAGGGGGTTTCAGGCGTATGGGAATTAGGCGCCAGGGCGATTGTTCCCGCTCTGCAGTCTCCTTCTGGAGCATGAGCAGCGCTACCTGCAGGTAGGGTGGACACCGGTGATAGACTAGTGCCGCCCTAATAGCGCCCCACGGGATGGAGTTGAAGGCGTTGACGATGTCTAGACTGACCGCCAACGCCACCCCACCCCGCCGGGACACTGTCTGTTCCGACAGCGAGCGGACGCGAAGAATCGCGTCGATGGTGGACCGCCGCTGCCGGAAGCCATACTGATTTTCGGCCAGGTCGGGGCCAACTCGCGACAGGTGCTCAACGAGTCTTCGGGTAATTATTCTTTCGAATAGTTTCGAAGCCTCGTCGAGCAGGTTGTCGAAATACCTAATGTGCTCTATCAAATTATCAATCTCAAAAGTAAAGGATGCGCCTTTACTTTTGGTTCAGGAATCAGTCCTATGAAAAGGGCCGGCAAGAAACTCCAGGAATAATAAGAATCATCATTTCGGCCGAATAAAGTCCATCTGCTGGACACAGGCCTCCCCCAAAGATCACCACAACCACCGATATGGATGTGTTGTGGGCTCATTGGGGGGTTTTGCCATAATCGCCATGCTTGGCAGGCAGATTGGCGAACGCAGTTGAGTTGTTAATGTACTCGAAGGACGCTTCTGCCCATCCTCCGGCTAATCCCTTAGTCGACTTTTAATACACCCATGAGAGGAGATGGGGTGGTGGCATTCTGAGCCGGCACCACACGGCAAAATAATAAGAATAATCATTTGAAAAAGAAACAATCCTCCACCTCATTAACTATTTACTGATCAGTGAGTGCAACTAGTTGTTAGCGCCTTAATAAGTAAGGTATCACCAATATCACCATCATCATCATTTCAGCCGAAAGATGTCCACTGCTGAACATAGGCCTCCCCCAAAGATCGCCACAACGACCGCTCCTGCGCTTCTCGCATCGAGCAGATTTCCGCAACCTTCACCAGGTCGTCAGTTCATCTCTTGGGGAGTCTGCTCACGCTTGCTGCCCAAGAAAGGTATAATACACATCAATAGCTTTTAATAAGATTTATAGACTTTTTTAGAAAATATTAGTTGCATTAGTGGTTGGTAGCTGAAACATTAGTCATATTTCACTTGAAAACGATACAATCAGAGCATGAATGTTCGATATCCGAAACAAAGGGATAATATCCATTTGTAGAAACAATTGGATAATATCTGGGCTTCCCAGCGTAGCGATCGTGAGTATGACGATACGGAAGATGTAAATTCATAAGCTTCTTTGAGATCAATGACCTCTGCGGTCAAAGGTCTGGATGGATGATGGCCCGATTCGCCCTACTACCGGCTTCCCAGCGTTCGAACGTCACTCTATCACGGTAGTGCCAGTTCAAACAAATATATAAAACCGGACCAGTACGAGGTAATTTCGCATGGAGAGGGTTCCGTACGATACATATTCTACATACCATGTTTTTTTAGTCTGACACAAATTTGTTTATGGTAGATATGGAGGGAAATTGCCAAATATAATATATTGTCTATTGCTGCATCCATTTATCCTTAACAACTTACAAACTTAACATTGTACATTTTAGGCCCCTCTAGTTTCGGATAAAAACGGGAATTGTTAATTTTCATCCGTTTTCTTCCATTCTCAAATAATTTTAAAGCTAATATTTTCAAATAATAAATATTAAATTTTGACCATCAAAACAAGCCCTTCAATTTGATATGTAACACGGTACAGTTTGCAAAATGTTTTATTTTGATGTTCTAATTTGCCTCGTAAAGCGACCGCCATATTCAAAGTTCATCTATTTACGTTACACATTCGTTATTAGGTCGCAGAGATTCATATTTATACCACATTTCAAATTAATCATCCCAGTAGATTCGGAGCAAATTGACTGTGACAGACGGACAGACAGACACACCAGTGATCCTATAAGGGTCCCGCCGTTTTTTCATTTGGACAGAACCCTGAAAATAGTAAATGAATTTAATCATAACAATATAGTGTGCGCATTATACTTCCACGTTTTTCGTGCGTACCGTTGAGGAGTTAGTACTCCTTACCAGAGTATGTGTTGCCCATTCATCATTTCGGCCGAATAAAGTCCACTGCTGGACACAGGCCTCCCTCAAAGACCACCACAACGACCGATATCGGTGTGTTGTGTGCTCATTCGGCATCAGGCGGGTTGGCGATCGCAGTTGAGTTGTTAATGTATTCGAAGGACGCTGCTGCCCATCCGCTGTCTAATCCCTTAGTCGCCTTTTACGACACCCACGGGATGAGATGGGTTGGTGCTATTCGTAGCCGGCACCACACGGTCATTGTTGCCCATTATATCCTGTGAACCTTCAAATCGCGTGTGAACAGGTTTCATTGAGGAAAGCGCGCACCATCGTCGACCGCATCGTCACCTAGCAACAGGAGATAGTGGATAAAGGCAAGCCTATTCAGTTTTAAAAACAAAACGGAATAAATAACTGACGTCATAGATCTAATCAGTGTAACATCTCCGCGGATGCTGTTGTAAGATGGCCGAGTGACCCATCGGTCGCGCGTCACCGGCTGGATTACACGACTCATGTGACCTCAGCAAATTAGGGAATCGCACTCTTAAATAACGAGTCACTGGAGTTCCTAAAATAGTGCAGTTTATTTCTGATGACTTGGAAAGTACACTATCGGTGAGCCCTAAAGAAATGGAAGATCATGGAACTGTTTTATGAATTCATGCCTCACAAATGATTCTCCTAATTATCATTGATTGGTTTCCAGACATATATGGGAAGATATCGTCATTAAATACTACAGTGTGAGGATCCACAATCACCAAATATGATTAATTGGTTCGTGCAATTCAGATATTACAAAATTGTTTACGAATATCATGAGCATCATTATTGCCATCGATTTGACATAATATATAATTACTAGCTGCACCCCGCTGTTTCACCCGCGATGGGGATAAAAAGTAGCCAATGTGTTAATCCAGGGTATAAGCTATCTATACAACCAAACTTCATTCAAATCGGTCCAGCCGTTTGAGCGTGAAAGAGTAACAAACATCCACACATACATCATAACATAACATAACAAACTTTCGCATTTATAATATTAGTGGGATAATACAGTTTGTGGCTGAATAATTGCTGAAATATTGAGCTGAATGTGAGTGGCGACACTGCGTACCCGAATGCTCCAGAGAGTTGGTCAGGGCCTCGTCTCCGGCTTGCCTTTATTGGTCGGTTGGAGTGGTACCCCATGAGTACCCGTACGATTTTCAACTCTGGCTTGCCTTAGTTGGCTGATCAGAGAGGGGCCGCCAGAGCTATATGTTCGGGGGTGGAAGTGTCTAATGGCGTAATAACGGGGAAACCCGCTCCGAGTCTTCGAGACGCGCGGTAGTGAAACCGGTGCCGCACCTCTCTACACCCCCAGCCGCTCACACCGGTATTGCTCCTTGTCGCCTGTAGTGGTGGCCATTTAGGGGGCCCATCTTGTGAGTGGCGAGTCACCATCTGCCACAGAGTTTCACTTTAAAACCGAAATTGGCACACATTTCGTCTCTAAAGCGCAACGAATTATACCTTCCTATCTTTAGATGGGTGGACACCCATCAAGCCTGTTAAATAGGACCTCTGACCTCTGTTAATTACGACCCAAGTGGATAATAGCGTAATAAGATAATAACACAGGAAGGAACACGGACTTTGTTACGAGTGAATGATCAGCTGTTTTTAAATGGACCTACTAATTCCTTAGTCATTTGCGCTTACTGCGTCTAAAGAGTATGTTGTCTTGGACTTTAATGATTTTTTTTACGTATGTTGCCGTACCTTATATCTTTTTCTTGAAGAATTCATGCTTCTACCCACTTGTATAACCTTTATTTAATGTATTAGCAAATTTAAGCTTTGTGAAGAAACACCTCTTGTTTTACGTTGGGTTGTCGATTTTATTTGTATACAATACTTTTAGTTTTACTTGTCGTCATTAACATAATTTAACATTATAGTCTAAAAGAAATACACAAATTGTTTTCAGTTCTACAATAAAATCTCTTCAAGAATAATAAAAACATAACCTGACAATAGAGTTCAGTCTGTAACAAAGAAAAACTAGCTAGTAAATGGTTCTACCATGAACTCATAATCGGACAATCCTATCCATCGCAAACTATAGCTATTCAGCGAGCTTAGCACGTACGCGGTCATAAATAAATATGATGTGGAAGAGATAGCGAAAATAAATAATAGTTTAAAAAAACTAAAAAACACGCTTTTGTAGATAACTGAACTAAAAAGCAGAAAATAATGTTCAATAAGTTTAAAATAACAATAGAGTGATTAAGAAAAACAAATATTTTATTGTAAAAAAGCGTGGGGTGCTTTATCAGATATTTTCATGATGACGCTATTTTTACAAATATTCACAAAAATATTTACCACAATTGCTAGAGACATCAAGCACCCCCACGTCGATGACATTATCATTTTTTCCAGGTATCGGTATCAGAAATGAAAATGTCGCTAATCCTGAAGATCCTGGCGAGGATAAAGAGATGAACTATTTAAATGATTGAATTTTCAACGGTCCTTGATAAGTGTGCGAAGTTTCAAATCAACCCGACGTTATGAAGGGGATGCACATCGAGTTCAAAAATTCTTATACATAGATACATAAATTCATAGATTCATAGATTCATAGATTCATAGATTTATAGATTCATAGATTCATAGATTCATAGATTCATAGATTCATAGATTCATAGATTCATAGATTCATAGATTCATAGATTCATAGATTCATAGATTCATAGATTCATAGATTCATAGATTCATAGATTCATAGATTCATAGATTCATAGATTCATAGATTCATAGATTCATAGATTCATAGATTCATAGATTCATAGATTCATATATTCATATATTCATAGATTCATAGATTCATAGATTCATAGATTCATAGATTCATATATTCATTGATTCATAGATTCATAGATTCATAGATTCATAGATTCATAGATTCATATATTCATTGATTCATAGATTCATAGATTCATATATTCATAGATTCATATATTCATAGATTCATAGATTCATATATTCATAGATTCATAGATTCATAGATACATAGATACATAACATACCAAGCTAATAAAAGCGTGTTAAAAAAAGTTTTAGAGTCGCCTGAAATTGAAAAGTGAGGATGTAATTTTTTGTGCATTGATCGTCCGACTGAGTGTGCGTCAGAGATCTTCCGCCTGTTTAATCACTATCAGCTAATTCTTAATACCAAAATGATGTTTGATGGCGGCGTCTGCGCGATTTACGTCTGTTGCAAACGATCTGCGATATACGTAATCAGCCCGCGGGTATGAAAGAAGCGACTGCTGGCGTCCCGCTCATCAGTTTATACAATTATGTATCTTAAGCCCCGTCTGACCCAAAAAGAGCGTATACAAGGTCTTAATTTAATAGTCCACGATATTTTGCATGGCGCTATAGTGAACGATGAAGATAATGTAGGTATAAAAAAATACTTGTAAATTTGCTGTTTAAAAAAATATTTTATTAAATCATTTATTTCATTACATCCTAGTTCTCTTAGTTGTGATAATATTCACATGCATCTAGTAAGACAATGGCGGACGGGGCTGGTTGACTGATATAGATAGCCTGTAACGTTAAACAAAACAGACGGCGCACGGTAGCGACATCACACAAAAGAAAGAAATGGATTTTTACCGTGAGATTTTTTTGTGTTCGGTACATCATCTTAAGCATTTACTGAGGCACCATGCAAAATATCGTGGATTATTAAAATAAGACGTTATATATTTCGATAGTGACGGCACAGTTGGCACAATGGCTAAGCAATTGGCCTTCTGTGCAACGCATCGCTGGTTCGATCCCCGCACGCAACAAGTATTTGTATGATCTACAGATAGTGGTTTCGGGTCTGGGTGTTTGTGCGTGTGAAATGTATGACTGTAGTTTACACCACAACACAAGAGAAATTCTGGTGTAGGGCAAAGACTTTTTAAACGAAAAAAATGCATTGATTTAATTGATATTACATAAAATGCCAAATAAACGAATTGTGAAAATATCTAAAGTTATAGGTACTATTTACTACAAATAACCAAAGGCCGTCCACTTGCGAACAAAGGCCTGGAATCAATGGTTCCATAATTTTATAGTCATTTTGGGGACTTTTGTCAGTACTCACCACCCTTCGCAGTCTGGTTGCTGAGCGCAGAATAGCAACACAGAAAGGACGCTGCTACCTCTGTTTATCGCCATCTTCACCTGAGTCTGCCGCGATGCCATTGGATGTTTCCTGGGAACCAATTGGTAATATTTTCCGAAGCGCAAAATATGCATAAAATTTCTTAACTATTCAGTTCCGCGTATCGCCGTTCACAGCTGGACAACGGTATACCCTAAGTAGTGCAACTACACTCGGTCGACCGCCTTCCGCGTACAGTACACCGACTCGTCTCAACAACTACTAATCTGAACGATAAGATCAAAGTTGAGTCATGTAATGCTCTGAATAAATTAATAAGGTGACACATACCTATGTACATTGTCGTGGGTCTTGGGATTTCATTGCTTGACAGGTTAATAAAACGACATTTAAGAACTTATTGGATCAACATATCTGAACTGCAACAGGATAGAATATAATAGAAAAGTATATTCTTTATTGTCCACCATTTCAAAAACAACTACTAGGTATAATTCTAGAACAGTAATTGTACAATGGGCGGTCTTATCGCCATTACCGCTGAGCTTACCGCCCTTTCCCTTGTATGCTTACAGTACCTGCCTTAATTAATCACCAAAATATCCATAGATTTTCTAACACAGATTCATTTCAAAACAGCTGACGGTCAGTGGCCTCATGTGCCTACCATATGATTGGGCGGTAGGCACCAAACATCGCCGCAGTATCCGCCTTTTTTGTCGTGGGGAAATCCTCATGGACTTCCTTCGTATTGGGAAGGGTGGTGGGGCATGCTGGACTCTTACCGGCTAAAACCCACCTCCTTGCTTCCTCCACCGACATGCTCTGTCAAACCGCACCTCCGGCAGGTATCCGCCCGTCGCTGTTTGACAGGCTCCGTTTCTGTGCGACGTGGCTTGCCGCACCTATCTTCAGAGAGGCGCACGCAAAACACATACGCCGCCGTCTCGGGGCTGTTTCTGTTCGGGCGACGGAGTGCCCTTAGTTCGTCACTCGCAGGCCGCCAATCATGGGGGCCGGAGATCGTTCAGCGCCTGCTCCTGGTGCGTTTTCTACGCAGTGCCCACCTCGCTCTTGGTACCAGACTAGTATGTAAGCTGCAAATGATTTGGTTTGATGTTAATTACATTATCGCGTGATTTCTTTAACCGACTTTCAAAAAGGAGGAGGTTCTCATTACGATACGTATTTTTAATGTATGTACGCCGATTACTCCGAGATTGGTTTACCGAATTGAGCTATTCTTTTTTTAATAGGTGCAGAATGCTTTTGGTTTGGACCCCTATAAATTTCATTATACTTGATTGAGTCGTTTTTAACCAGCTTCAATAAACAGGTTTAATTTTACTGCGCTTATCTAGATGATGTCT
The DNA here is from genome assembly GCA_947459985.1 of Diloba caeruleocephala. NCBI lineage: Eukaryota > Metazoa > Arthropoda > Insecta > Lepidoptera > Noctuidae > Diloba > Diloba caeruleocephala. Next base: position 5,724,888 of record OX381617.1, on the reverse strand, counting down.
TAATAGTTTCGATTCCTCCGAGATTACAGAACCGATTTGAGTCATTCTTATTTTTAGTGTTAAATGCTGTAACAAATTGGAAAAAGTTCTTATATTTATTTTCACTGAAAACAAAAAAACCAGGCGATTAGTACAGGGCACTTCAATACTCTCTATACATTTGAAAGGCAGTACATCTGTGCCACGAGTGTGGCTTCTGACTAACGCGATTTGCACGCTGCTTCCTCCGGACATCGATTGGTATGGTTTCAGGTTTAGTCTGGCTCGGTTGTTATGTAGACTTATGTCAACCTATGTTGAAGTTATGTGCATGAGTTGATGACCTGCTTTTTTTGGAATTATACGATCTCACTCAGTTTCTTTTCGTGACCAAAAAAGCTGAAGTGTTCGAAACATCGAGAGAATTAAGTGTTTTTATATGTATATCTGTTTTGCCTGCGTTCATATCTTCACACATAATTATAATTTGTGGTCGTATACATTATCAGGTATATTTATGTCATATTATTAGGTATATATCATCATTTCGAATAAAGTCCACTGCTGGACACAGGCCTCCCCCAAGATCACTACAACAATCGATATGGGTGTGTTGTGTTTTTTGGGGGTTTTGCCATAATCGCCACGCGTGGCAGGCGGGTTGGCGATTGCAGTTGAGTTGTTAATGTACTCAAAAAACGCTGGTGCCCATTCTCCTGCTAATCCCATAGTCGCATTTTACGACACCCAAGCGACGAGATTGGTTGGTGCTATTCGTAGCCGGCACCACACAGCTTAGGTATATTTATGTTGTATATTTTATCTATTTGCGAATGGAAAACTATAAGGTGGAACATTATATAGTGTTTTATTTTATACCTACTAGCTAACTAATGCTATGCATTGCAATACCTCTTTATCAATCTATTCATTTACTTTTTGCGATATCAGAGAATTACACACATTTCTGTGCAAAGATTTAACTCAAACGGATGAATGGTATAGGAACGAATACGGGACAAACAAAAAAAGAAATGTTGATTTTATATATAAATAGATACCTATTTATTCATGTATTTCTCTCTTTCCTTTGGTTTGGCATCCTGCTCTGTCAGCGTAACGTTGATTCAATCTTGATATTACAGAAAAGGGCTATCCGCGCTATCTACGACATGGGTGTTCGCAAGTCGCTTAAAGAGTTTTTAAAATATTCAATATACTCACTCTGCCGTCACCTATATTTTCGTGAATATAATGTACGTGACTTAAACTCTCATCTCGTTTAATGTAAACAGCAACTATCGTGACAAATACCTACTATACATAGACATAAAATAGTGATAACAGTGTTATCTTAATAAATATTAACCAAGACATAAACATTTTTCTTAGGGAATTGTGTCCGATTCTATAATAGGTTATCTACCAAAACAAATTACAGATCTTACTGGAAGTTTCGACACGAAATAGTAATAAAAAACATCACATTATAAAATCAAAGACTATGTTGACGATACGGAAGAGTTGCGCTAAAAGATAAAAGATAAAAATATTTTTTATTCATGTAAAACCATTTATAGGCACTTATGAATAGTCAACACTTTAGTTGCCGCTTTCCAAGGTGTAGATTTCCTATGGAGAAGAACGGGCAAGAAACTCCATGGTTACTCTTTTTAAATCATATTGGTACAATGATTTTTTTAACTACAATGTTTAAACTTTAATTATTGACTGCACAGGTGGCTTCCCTGGAAACAAATTTTATCCGCATCGTTTGTATTGTACATAAAGGCTGTCTTAAATAATTTGTAAACACATTATTTGTATTATATGTAAAACATTAAATAAAACAAAATCACAAACGACTTAACCCTGAGTTTCTTTCGGCATTTTTTTCTTAGAGGTTGTCATGTAGCGAAATGCCCTCTGTAGTTTCAATATGACATGTAAAAGTGTCTTGTTTTTATTTGGGACAAGCCCGCCACACGTTCCCAACCACTGCAACTCCTGTAAGCCAGGATCTACAATGGCGACCACCGAAAAGAACACCGACCAATGAAGTTCGGTGTGTTCCAGAGTAATAAAGAACTGTCTTGGAACCCGCAACGAAATCAATCAGAAAAGAAAATGGAGGAGTAGGTAAGAATATACGTTCCACCTCTCTCCGTATCAAGCAGGAGACATAGAAAATACTATAAGCCATAGGCACAATAATTGCGAGTTTACAACTAGGATAAGCCTAGTTGCAAAGCACCACGGGTACAAACATGTTTATAAATATTTAATTACGGGTCCTATGTTGTGAGCTATTATTGTGAATGATTCCAATAGTAGATATGGCAATAACGCCTGAACATACGGAAATTCGTCCTAGTTGCAACAAGGTCTGTATAGTAAACAACTCCGGATGTAACTTGCAAGCTGTCAAACATAATATTGCGTTCATCTTGCCAAAGAACACACTCCCACAGGATCTTATGTGCAGACTGTTCATATTCACAGTCCGGTGTTGAACAATTGCAGAATGGTGAGACAACAAGCTTGAAGATATGTAAAAGTGTCTGTTAGAAACGAATTATTGAATAAGTTATTGATTTGATCTTGTTCTTGTTGTTTAAGCCACCCAAACGCCTCCGACTTGGCTTAACGACTGCCGTATAATGACAACAACCAGGACAGACGATTTTACGTATCATCTAAGGCACGAAGACGATTTACAAATTCTACTCTGCGGTTACCCATCCTTGAAATGACCGTGCCAAGCATTGCTTAACCTCACTGATCGTTTACTGATCCAACCAAAATACATGGTTAATTTGTAAAAAAATTAGATGAATATACTATGGAGGTGGTAAACAGACAGAGGGAAACTTTATAGAAACGTGTTTTATCTCATTCTCTCGCAGCCTAAACCCTATAAATACATGTATATTGTCTCTTTCGTTACACATTTTCGTTTAATAAAATCCAATTCACACTGCCCCAAAAGAAGTTTCACTTCAAGAACATATTTCTTATTCATGCTTTAGTCCCTTGTTCCTTGCGGTCAGCGCAATATGTTAGTTACTACCACTAACAATAATACTATTAATGTTTTTTTTTTATAATGCCCAGGGTTTCTCCTGTGTCATGAAAGTTTACAGACATACATCGTAAATGCACAAACAACAAGATCCAGAACAAATATACGTGCGTCATACAAATAAAATGTATTCCTTGCGAGAATCGAACCCGCGGCTCGTAGCACAGAAACCCAATATCTTGACCACTGTGCCAGCCTAGTATCGTCACACATATGTGTAACACATTTTCAGTAACCTTATTAAGAGAAACAACAAAAAATCTATTTAATATCGTCCTGAAACGCACTAATAGTTTTATTATAATGTTACACAAGATAGTGTCCTGGATACAGTTTACATAAATCTCACATGTACAAACACCCAGAAACAACTTGTAGATCATACAAATATTTGTTCCATGCGGGTATCGAACTCGCGGAAAGCCAGTCGCTTAGCTCTACTCCAACCGTGCCAACCAGCTAACAGAACGGAACTAAAGACACATGAGGTCATTTCCGATTAAATTTGAGGTCTAGCTCTATGGTATTAAGATCTGTTTGCGTCAAATGTGATCCTTTTTTCTTACGGCATAGTTGTTTCTAAGCCCTTAAAATACTCGGAGTTGTGCCACATAGAGATTTTGTATGGTATGCAGACCTGTTACCTGCCTGTTATTTTGTATGTGGAATTCATGTCTGTGAACGCACCCACGACACAGGAGAAATCCTAGTGTGGGGCAACGTTTTTAAAAAAAAACAAAAACAAAAAATTCCAGGCGCAAAGTGCTTAAAATATCCGAGGTAGATGTAACATAATTTCAAATAGCAGGACTTACACAAAACAAATTTGGCACCTGAAGCTACCAGTAGAGTTTGTCATAAAAATATATTCAGGGTATGACAGATATCATAGGAATGGAAAATTACGTATGTCTGGACACAAATCATCCGAAAAGTAATGGAATAACGTTGTCCCGGCACTAACCTTACACTCGGAAAATAAACCATCAAAATTGAGCTATGTTTAGATATTTTCTGTGGAAAAAGCGATATTATTGCCGGTCCCTGTTGCTGAGAAGAGTTAATATTCTTCCCTTAGCTCATGTTATTTAGGGAAAAGAATGGGAGGAAGGTGTACTCGTACTTTTAAGACAGTCCTAATTTCTAAAGTGTAACAACCGTGGGGCCGCGGCCATTTGTTTCGTTTTGTTTTTGTAGACAAATCATTCATGAATAAGAGTCTATTGGCCAGTACTGAATGATGCTACTAGGCCTCACTTAAATATAATCACTTAAATACTGCTTTATCAACATCAAAGTCTTTGAAGAATTCAATTTTAAAGCGTAGCCTACACGTGTCGCCGTGTGGTGCCGGCTCAGAATACCACCACCCAATCTCCTCCCGTGGGTGTTGTAAAAGTCGACTAAGGGATTAGCCGGAGGATGCGTCCTTCGAGTACATTAACAACTCAACTGCGATCACCAACCCGTCTGCCAAGCGTGGCGATTATGGCGAAACCCCCCAATGAGCCCACAGCACACCCGTATCGGTCTTGTGGTGATCTTTGGGGGAGGCCCGTGTCCAGCAGTGGACTTCATTCGGCCGAAATGATGATGATGAACATGTGCTACAGTACCTATCCATTTCACGTCGTCACTCTCTATGGGCCTCATAAGTAATCTCCGGGTCACCCAATAGCTGAAAGAATTAGAAAGATGAAGTGGCGATAGGTGGGGCACATTGCTCGTACCAACGAGATGGACAGATGAACTTGTCAGGTCGCTGAGAGTCGTTTGATGCGGACGGCATGGAACCGGTAGTTGTGGAAATCGATATGGAGGCCTTTGTTCATCAGCTCACATCCGACGGCTGATATGATGATGGTGATGATAATGATTATCTCTCTTCGTCTTGAACTGTATCTTCGTCATCCGTATTTTTACAAAGAAAAATAAGTGCTCTGTATTTCCATTCCTGCATAATAAAGTAGGTAGAAAGCCAGTCCAAGGTTGAGACACTCGACAACTATAAACAACAGGAAATCGATCAGAAAATTGAGTTGAGAGTAATCAAAGTTTCTTGATAACTTTGGAGGGTGCTTTTAAGGCAAGATATATGCAGGTTATAATACTCGCATATGTATAATAACAGTTGTTTATATTTTGGTGTAAGTTAGTAAAATTATATTAAATTATAGTTAAATTATATTATAATACGCAGTGGAGTGATTAAGTAAAATTAAAAAAAATGGAAAATATAGTGAAATCTAGTGACGGTGGAAGTAAATCCAACGAACACGTGGATGCAGTTACTTGGTAGGTTATAATTGGTTTTTATATATTATACATCGTACATATAAACCTCCGTGCTTTTTATTTTTTAACCCTCACTGCCTATTAATTACTGAGATAATTGTATTTAGGAGTAAACTTCAGTCGTGCGTCGGAGCTGACACACACATTTTATTTTTTATTCAACTTTTTCATGGTCTTAATTTCAGACTACCTACCTTCACTTAGTATGATCACATATCTACACTGAATTTTACCTTCCCGGAGCGGGCAAAATTTTGGTACATATTGTTTATATATAAAAAAAAATATACACTTTGTGAAGAACTGATTTTCAAACCCTATTGCGACCCTCTGTATGAATTACTGAATAAATGATACTCTTCTATTCCGTTCTGCAAAAAACTTTATCCATGTAATATTATTTCTAGATAATCGAATAGTTGCATGTAACGGCTCGTTGCGGAAATTTAAGGGGAGGCCTTTGTTTAGCAATGGATGTCCTGTGGCTGATATGATGATAAATAGTTTTTTAAACAAATAAATATGAATTACAACTCGGAAAAATACGATGTTGTATGGTCTATCTAGGTGAGTATATGAAAGGACATGCATCCCTTTTTATACTCTATGTAAAATAATATATATACTGCATATTAATGTCCAACATGTAAATCATAATTATGAAATAAAAATTACAGAGTTTACTTTTAATGGCCAATGCCTTTAACATCATTTTGATATGCCTTTGTATTACCATATTCCATAATGCGTCACAAAAGATGGATACAAATGCATATTTTAAATTAATCTGAAGTGTATGGCCAAATAATAGCTTTACCTTTGAAATTGCCGTTCTGCAGTACTGCTCATTTCAAATCTTTTTTGTTTGGCTATGAATTCTAATTTCAAATTTATTTTATTTTATAAATGAGTATTCGTTCTATAAAATCAGTCTTATGTGTATAGACGAGTGTTACGTTTTCATTACATTTGAAACTGTTTCGTCATCATGGATACGTTGAAAATTCGAGTGATTAAAGAATATGAGTACGTGGCAGCAACGCGGCACAAGCGGCATGTAACATCATCGACATTTACGGAGCGAACACAATAAATGAACGCAAAACCCGTTATTGGTTTACCCACTTCCGTTCTGGAAATTTCGATCTAAAAAATGGACCCCGTGGTCTTCCGAAAACTTTGGCAGACAATGGCGAATTAAAGGCGATTGTCGAAGCTGATAATACGCAATCTACGGCTGAATTAGTAGTAGCTTTCCACGTTAGCATCAAAACAATATTGTTCCATTTGCGTCAAATTGGCAAGGTAAAAAAGCTTGACAGCTGCAACGAAAAATGTATTCTGTTTGACAATCGCTAGCGCGTAGCAAGTTGGTTAGATCCTGGTTCAGCACCTAATCAATGCTCTTAACGAACAATGACCCCTATAAAAATGATGGACTCTGTTTGGTGGTCTAGTGCTGGTGTGATTCATCACCGCTTCTTACCAAACGGGATGAGCTACAAATGTGTGAAGAATTGAAAACTACGATGAAGAATCTTGCACATCTGCAAACATCTTTGATCAATCGCTCCTATCCGCTGCTCCTGCACGACAACGCACGAACCCTTACTGTACAACAAACTATCTCCAAGCTACAAGAGCTGGGGTTGGAAGCTCTCCGTCATCCGCCGTGCTCACCAGACCTTGTGGCTACAAACTTCTTTTTTCAGAATTTGGATAAATTGTTGGCGGAAAAAAATCAATACCTGAGAGGCAGTATAATATGCCTATGAATAGTTTGTCACCTCCCGTCCTACTGGTTTCTTCTAGAAGGGCATCGATATACTGCCACTGCGTTGGCAAAGATGCACCCATTTCATGGGTGATTACTTTGATTAAAATAATTAAAAAAGGTAGAAGAGAATTTACAATACTTTATTTCGTACTAACGGCAATTTCATAGGTAAAGACAATTTGAAAACAAAACAATTTGATCATCATATCAGCCATAAGACTACTTACTTTTGTTCACCAAAGCGCATAAACGACCACTTAAATGCCGTGTGTTGTAATTTTGGGGAGAGTTTGCCAGTACTCACCACGCTTGGCAGGCGGGTTGGTGAGCGCAGAATGGGTACTGCTTCATAGAAGGAAAAAAAAAGGTGAGAGCAAAGCTGGCAAAATTTTCATACGCTCTACGCGAAGTCAAAAAGACCACAGATTTATCAACTGCACTCGTCACCTACTATGCCTATGCCTACTCCTGGCTCAGCTATGGTATAATCGTATGGGGAAATAGTACAGACGCGCCCACTGTCTTTATCCTACAATAGAAAATAATAAGAATCTTAGCAAACAGAAGAAATCAACACTTGTAAACCCTATTTCTAAAAACTCAAAATTTTAACGCTGCCATGCACCTATATTTTAGAAATATGTAAATTTGTCCGTAAATACCCTGAATTCAATAAACTTGAAAACATACAAACCAAAATTATACTTCGACACAAAAATAGATTAAATCTACCAACTTCTGGACTAGATATGTTCTCCTCGGGTCCCTTGGTGATGTCTATAAAAATATATAACAAGCTATCAAATGTCATAAAAACTGAAAATAAAATTGAATACTTTTGTATTTAAATTAAAAAATATTTGCTTATCAAAAGCTACTATAGCGTAAAGGAATTCATCAACGATAAATTAATTAATTATTTAATTACGATTTTTTATTATTACTCTTCCTCTCTCTTAATTAACTATGCTGTGCCCAACAGGGTCCATAACTGGTCTATAGATATAAACCTTCCATCTGTTTTTTTAAATAATTTAGGTACTTATGGATTGCAATAAATAATTGAATTGAATTGAAGGAATGCTGCGGCCCATCCCTCACCTTAGAGCCCCTTTGACGCCTTTTGATGAAATGGAGTGGTGCTACATTCTTAATCCGAACACCACACGAACAGAAAACAATATCATACAAATATGTATGCAGTCCCAAAAACGTTATGTCAATAAATTCGTAGTGAGCGATATAACATTAATTGACCTACTTCGTATTACACCACGAAGCCAACGGTAACTACAAAAAATAAATTTCACGTTTGTCGAGAATATCATAACGATGCCGGCTGTTGGGCAACCTGTAGGAAATCACAATACAAGTTCCATTTAATTAAAACTTTGTGGAACCCAGTTTCATATTTACGATATAATAATACGAGATGTGTTATGCAAGTTCTCCATGTATCTAGCGCTTATTTTGAGGTGACTTTACCGTTTCTACATCTTAATTAATATCAACGTACGTAGCATTAAAGTCTGCAAACGAGGACCTGGAGCCTCCCTTAGGTGCCGTAGATGACCGCTCCAGTGGTTTTAGCCGGTAGGAGTCCGGCATACCCCATCGTCCTTCCCCGGGGCGAAGGAAGTTCATGAAGAATTTCCACTGGGCACCAATAAAAAAAAGGTGCATCATGTTCAAGGGGGGCTCGGGGGTCGCGAAAGCGATCCTGCCAGGGGGGGTCATCAGGTGATCAGGGTCTGCGTGCTTATACCGAGGGGCTCCTGGAAAAACGGTGGCGCGCACGTTGTCAGGGTCGCCGCCGTCTGCGCAGCACAGCGCACAGCAAGGCTTAGGAGGATCCTTTACAATCCTCCCCGAGAAGTGCCTGGGGAGCGGCTTTTTTACAGCCGCCTTCCCTCCGCTAGAGGTGGTGACCGCTTTACAGTCAACCCTCCCGAGATGTGCCTACAGGCGTGGCACTGGGTGGCTCTAGTGTGATCTTGCAAGGACCTGGTGCCCCCCTTAGGTGCCGAAGATGACCGCTCCAGTGGTTTTAGCCGGTAAGAGTCCCTATACCCTTCGCCCTTCCCCGGAGCGAAGGAAGTCCATGTAGAATTTCCACTGGACAACAACAAAAACAAAAAGCTATCACTGATCATTCAAGGTTATATAAATGAATATTTTAAAACTTCTTTTACTATTTTGGTGGAATTTATGGTATACCTTTTTCTATTGCAACAGGATTTCATCGACTCCATGTGATTATTGGAACAAATTTTTCGTCAATATGTTTATTTCTTCATTTAGAAACTAATTTTTCTACTAATCATCATTATGGTTTTATCAAGAGTATGGAAAGCAGCATCCTCACGAGTGCTAATAACAATATACTGCGATCACCAATCCGTCTGCCAAGTGTGGTGATTAATGCAATATCCTGTATGACCGCTTATTGTAGTAATCATTGGGAGGCCCATGTTCAGAAGAGGACGTTTAAGAGCTGATGTGTAATGTGTGTGTATGATGATGATAAAGAATTTCTGTCTGCACAAATCAATAGCACAAGTCGATAGCAACAAGTAAAATATTCCGTTATGAGAGACTGGAGTCCGTGCTAGTGAATCCCTGTGTGACAGATCACCAGGCTCTCACCCTGAACAGGCGTGGCACCAGTGGGCGGCTCTTGTGTGCTCATACTAGGGCCTGGACCCTTGGGTGCCGAAGATGACCGCCCCAGTGGTTTTAGCCCGTAAGAGTCCGGCATGCCCCTTCGTCCTTCCCAGGAGCAGAGGAAGTTCGTGACAAATTTACACTAGGAACAATAAAAAAAATACATTGGTCTTATTAACTATTTAATAATAATTAAAAACATTCATTATCGTGCCACTTTTGTTTCAAATGTGCGAGTAAGTTACTTCCTACATATCTCTTTTAATTACAATGAAAGCGATACATATAAATACGTTACAGGTGACAATACATTTTAACGAAGATTAATTGTCCTAAATAACAAGGGGTGTCGACATGCCGAAAAATAAAAAGCAATGTCCCTGTGAAATTGATAAACAAATTGTCGAGCTAATAGGTTTTATTTGTGTAAGCATTGAGGTCCAAATTCCGGTAACCCAGTTCGGACTTGGTAGTGTTCGCGGACAGTGGACCGTCCCGGCTAGATGCGGATAAAAAAACCACATTATGAGAAAAATCACTCAACATCTGGTGCAACTTACTAAAAGCCTATCTCTAGTGGTCGACTATGATAGGCTGTATTTTTTTTTTTTAAACGTTGCCCCACACTAGGATTTCTCCTGTGTCGTGGGTGCGTTTACAGACATGAATTCCACATACAATACACCCAGACCCGGAACAACTACCTGCAGATCATACAAATATTTATTCCGTGCGGGAATCGAACCCACGACCCGGAGCGCAGCAGTCGACTGTATCAGCCACTGCACCAACCGTGCCGTCATTTGTTGGTTTTTTTTATTGAAACGAATCATTTTTCCTCAATATACCCTCTATAATAAGTATATTTAAAAATATTGGGACCATTTTTCCGTGTGGTGTCCGGATTAAGAATTTAACATCACTCCATCACCTCCCATTGAGGTCGTAAAAGGCGACTAAAGGACTCTAAACCAGAGGGGTGGGCAGCAGCGTCCTTTTTGTGGAACAGTAGCCATGCTGCGCTCACCAACCCGCCTGCCCAGCGTGGTGAGTACTGGCAAATTCCCCCCCACGGTTGGTGCAGTGGCTGATACAGTCGGCTGCTGAGCCCCGGGCCGTGGGTTCGATTCCCGCACGGAACAAATATTTGTATGAGCTGCAGGTAGTTGTTCCGGGTCTGGGGGTACTGTGTGTGGAATTTGTGTCTGTGTACGCACCCACGACACAGGAGCAAGCCTAGTGTGGGCCAACGTTCAAAAAAAATAAAAAAATATGGCACTGTTGTGGAAATCCATGGGGATGCCTTTGTACAGTAGTGGACGTTGTATGGCCGATATGATGATATGCAATCTTGTAGTATTTATAATATTACTGTACTGATTTAGTGCGGTTCAAATCTTTCCGAATATAAGATTCGTTCGTTTATCCGATAAATTGTAACATCCTTATTTCCAAGCGTACCTCTAACAGGGGTAGCTTTGAAGCGTTTTCCAACAAGATCTCTGTGTTCTTGTGTGTGGTTCTTATTACAGTATTTACAACATGTGGTTACGTTGAGTATGAACAAGGAGTCCTATTGTACGCTTTCATTGTGAAGCGTAGTATTTACAATTCTATTTCCACATATTGTTAATTTATTATGAATTGTAATTGATTCCCTTTTTTTAAACGTTACCTCTCACTGTTTTTTCCCGTGGGTATAGTTTAAAGACATAACATTTCACATGCACAAATACCCAGACCCGAAAAAACTATCTGTAGATCAACAAATATTTGTTCCATGCAGGGATCGAACCCGCGACACGTAGTGCAGAAAGCCAATCGTTTAGCCCCTGCGCCAACCATGCCGTCAATTGTGCTCTAATGGCCGAAATTAATAATCAATCTAATCCGAAATCTTTAGAATTAAGATTTAGAAATCTTCAAAATCTTGGGTTACGTTATTGGAAAACTCGTAGGGATCTCCAATTATTTTTTAAAAAATAAAATACCGCCCATGTTACTCGCTGATAATGTAACTTTCTATAGGTAAAATATTTTTAACGTTGCGCAAAAAGCCAATCGCTTAGCTACTTCGCCTAAAACAATCAATCAGAATGCACAAGATTGGACAAAGTCAAATGATTTATTCTTTATTACCTAATTAAACTTATTTACAGTATAATTAAAAATAAGTGAAGACATCGAATTTGGCCTGCATATCATCTACCAAAACAAACAAAACGTGATAGTAATTACTGATGCCATCATCAGCCAAAACTGACACTCATAAGGCTGCCTTTACCCTAGCATTGTACTGTGTTCGTACTCTCCCCGGTCGGGGTAGCTATGGGGTGGCGGGGAGGGGTTGCCGGGCTCCAGGGCCGTAGCTTACATAACGCCGAGGAAAGCGGATGTACAACCCCGGCTGGAATGCTGTCTCACTCGCACATTATTGGGCTGCGTGCAGAGGTGAGGGAGTTTTCGCGCGATTATTTTAAATACACGTAAAGTCGTTGCGTTTTTGCCACTTGGTTGTCATTTTATGGCAGTGTAGATATGGCAGATGATATTAATTAAGAATTAAACCAAATTATTCTTAACACAATTTTGCTATAGGTGCTTCACGGAAAATGTAATCTGTATATGTAATATATAATTATTTATCCTGACTGACTGACTGATTTATCAACGCACAGCCTAAACCGCTGCGGCTACAAACTTGAAATTTTGGCAGTTGCTGCCTTTAATAACGTAGGCATCCATTAAGGAAGGTTTTAGAAACTCCACCCCTATGTTGGTAAAGTAGGAGTTGAAATGTTACATAAAACTCCGTAATTTTATAAGTTAGATCTATTAAAATTGGTATTTGGCTTTTTGGTTCAAAATAAACAGAATACATGCTTCACTGTATTAATAAATTGTACCCTTCAGGGGGTAAAAGAAGGGGTGAAAATTTGTATGGATTATCCGTTATTTTTGAAGTTAGATCTATGGAAATTGTAAATTGGCTTTTTGGTTGAAAATAAAGAAATACGTAATTCCATGTTTTTGTAAATTCTACCCTTAAAGAGTTAAAATAGGAGGTGAAATCTTGTATGGAATATTTGTTATTTCCGAATCAAATTTTTTTTTTTCACTATTATGAAGCTACATTATCCCTTACTATTATAGACTATATTTGTACCTGTATTAATAAAAAATAAACACCGCAAGCAACCGCGGGCGACAGCTGTTATAGAATATTCATACAATTAACCAATATAGAGAGGTATAAAATCAACTTCTGTATGAATAGCATAAGACTGGAAGGAAGCAGGAGAAGAACCATTAACAGTATAAAAAGTTTCGTATTTATACTAATCCCACTAGACACTTTAAAACATATAATATATCACCTTCGTTAAACCTAACTAGTCTCAACGCACTTTCACTTTCTTCGAACAAGCATTGCTATAGAATACCAATTAGTGGTATTTGTATTCTAGAAACATCTAAACTTATTTTACTATAGATTTCACTACAGACGTGCGTACTCTAAAATAACAACCCTGTACTAGTTATTCCGTACTAAAAACTAAAACTAAACCTCTTAACCTTGCCCTGCATGTACATTTATCAATTTGCAAAATTTGTGAGGCAACATCCTTCCTTCTTTGCCAGAGCAAATGAGATATATCCGAGAAACACCAGAAATCCGGATAGAATTGTCTTACAGCGAGTGCCAAGAACTACTCTTTACAAAAAAAACTGCTTTGTGATGTGTGGTCGTATTTATAATGCTGTTCCAAATAACTTCAAGCTACTACGAACCTCCCTATTTTTAAAAGAACTAAAATGTTGGCTTATAAAGAAATGTTTTTATAATGTGGAGGAGTTCATTAATAGTGACAAATAATAGTAATATGTATTGTGGCAAATGTTTCATTGGAATATATAATAATGACATATTTAATACTACACTAATAGTCATATATCTTAAAATTATGAATATTAGTAGTTTCTATACTAACCAATAATAAGAATAAAATTGATAATAGGTGAAGGTATAATTTGAATTATTACAATATAATGATAAAGTCTTTTTAATAATTTTTGTGACTACACTATTTGCATGTCAATAATCTGACAAAGATGTGCTGATCGCTAACTGCTATGACTTGTAACAACCTATGTACCTACCACATTTTCTTGCAAATAAAGATTGATTTGATTTGATTTGATTTGAATGATTAAAATATTAATTATGAAACTATAACAGGCAAACCTAAAATTTCTTGAAAATTATAATTTAAAGTTTATTCATTGTTTTGTATGTGACGGAACCAAAAAAACCCCTAATGTTCGACCGTAAAAATAGCAAGGAAAAGTGTTTGCATAGTACACGCCGCTTTACTACGGCCCGCACATGTGCCGATTGTGCTGACATTTACGTAGTGCGCTCCGTACCGCCGCGAAGACGCGCGTCAGTCACGCGTAAAAAAAATAATCGTTCCGAATTTCACAAATAATTCGAACTGCGTATATTTATCCGAAAACGAGAGGTGCCTATGTTTATTTTTTATTTGAGTGCTAAGTTACAATTTTACGTACTATAAAATTGGAATTTGGAATTGCGTATTTTGGATGTGAATTCGCTAGGGGTCGTTTTCCCTGGGAGAGCATTGCTATAGCAACGAATTTACGTCAAGTTCACGGGCGGCTGGTGCATCTTCGCTCGATAATGTGTAGTTTTGGTGATTGCTGAGTTTCTTTTAAGACCAACTTCAGATAAAGGTGAGGTTTAAAATATTATATTTTGGTATTGTGGATAACTGGAGAGGATATTTGCTTCGAGTTAAAAATCGATTTGTGACTACTACATTTGATTGGATAGTGTTAATTATTAGTAAGAGATGCTGACTATGTTTTAAATTAAAAACAGAATATGAACTGTAAAGTACGCAGAATGCATTATATATCTCTTATTGTAAAATCTATTTTCTGTATTATGTAATTTATTATAGTTATGCATTTTATTGTTTAAAAAAATCCTCATCTAAGACATAAGTTGAATGTAATAATGATGACGCATAAATTAAGTTTTATACAAGTAATATAGGAAAATATTCTAGAAATATACACCATAATACTATAAAAACTATAGACAGGTCCGTTTCCCATACAACATTAGCAAAATGTCGTAATAACTTAACGCGAACTTACGTCCAGTCCTACTTACGATCTCCAATCAATATTCATCTTTATTGTGAAGAGACTAGAATACTGTATGCATAATAAAAACCGGTTTTAGAAACGCGGTGATTTTTCTTGGCGAGGTCTCATTGCGTAATGAATGAATGTTGACATTGTATGGTGCCTATATAATGGGAGTGGGGGTACTATTGGTACTCGCAGGTTCTTCGATTCATTTACTACGTACGACGCCGAGGATAAAAGCTGGGATTGTGACATAGCAAGATATTTATGGTTATATTTAAAGTAAAGATAACCAGTTCTTAGTATACGAAAGTAAATATGAAAAGTATTGGTAAATATCTATACAAATAAATTAAATTGAAGGGTCTGTTTCTAATGTCAAAATAACAGCTTTTTACTAAATGCATATGAAAGTAGGTATATATGATCATCATTTTCATCATCAGTTCGGCCGAATGAAGTCCACTGCTGGACCGCAGTTGAGTTGTTAATGTGTTAGTGTACTCGAAGGACGCTGCTGCCCATCCTCCAGCTAATCCCTTAGTCGACTTTTACGGCACCCATGGGAGGAGATGGGGTGGTGGTATTTTGAGCCGGCACCACACGGCCTAAGCTACATACAACAAAAAAACTATTTTTTGTCTGTCTGTCTGTTTATTCCACTAATCTCCGAAACGGCTGGACCGATTTTGACGGGACTTTCACAGGCAGATAGCTGATGTTATAAGGAATAGCTAAGCAACTTTTTTTTTTTTTAATAATATGATTTCCGCGCAAATAAGTTAAAACCCATGAAACCCAATTTAAATAGATACTGATTTCAATATACATAAATGTAAACAGCGGGTGAAACCACGGGGCACAGCTAGGATCAAAATAAAATTGTACTGATAAACACCGTGTTAAAAACAAAAATATGACTGATAACCTTAAAGAAGCATATCAATATTGTAATTTAATATATTGTAATATAGGAGTACTATCGAGAATAATGATACGAAACATGTAAGTAGTGATGTAACGAATACGAATATTCGTATCAGACCAATCATTTCATCCGAATGAAGTTCACTGTTGGACGCAAGCCTCCCCCAAAGATTGCCGCAACAATGGGATTGTGTTGTGTGATCATTGGGGGCCTTTTCCATAATCGCCACGCTTGGCAGACGGATTTTCGATTGCAATTAGGTTATTAATGTACTCTAAGGACGCTGCTACCCATCCTTCGGCTAATCCTATAGTCGTCTTTTACGACACCTATGGGATGAGATGGGGCATTGGCTTGGCATTTTAAGCACCACACGGCGAAATGATTTTAATGAATATACTTTTAATAATACCAATAAAGGAACAACAAAGCGTAACCATTTGAACGGTGACGGATATGATACCATTCGGTAAGTAACCTGTTAGTACCTACTCTGTCATTTCCCCGGAACAACGCACCAGAAAAATAATTATGACAATCCATGGTATGAAAAAAAATGGCTTACTAATGGCCAAAATTAATAATCAATCTAATCCAAAATCTTTAGATTTGAGATTAAGGATTCGTTTGTTTTTATGTTAATTGTGATACTGATATAAAAACGGATGAACTTAAAAATCTAAAGATTAAATTGATTAGGTGTTAGTTGCCGTGTGATGCCGGCTAAGAATACCACCACCCCATCTCATCCCGTGGGTGTCGTAAAAGCTGACTAAGTGATTATCCGGAGGACGGGCAGCAGCGTCCTTCGAGTATATTTATAACTCAACTGCGATCGCCAACCCGTCTGCCAAGCGTGGCGATTATGGCAATATCCCTCAATGAGTCCACAACACCAACCCATGTCGTTCGTTGTGGCAATCTTTTGGGGAGGCTTCTGTCCAGCAGTGGACGTTTTGCGGCTGAAATGATGATGATGATGAGGTGTTAGTTTCAGTCGCAAATCAACATTATCTTTCCGCTCGTGTGTGGTAGTGAAAGTAAACACACGCTGCGTACGCACACACGAATAGTGTTTAAGTTACGACAGCGGTATGCAAGATACACGCAGTTTTGGTGCCACCCATTTTGGTGGTATGAAGCCACCCATATCGGTGGTATGGAGGTTTTATTACTCTTATGCCCGTTTGCACTGAACGATAAGTAGATGCCTAACTATCTAAAACTCTTAGCGATTCAGAATTGTATGCCAAAGGGACTTTAGTGGTACTTAGGACCTGTCCAATAGTGCAAACGAGCATACGTGAATAAACAAACAAATGACTAACCTCGCCAGTGATAAGAACTCGTAGTACCTACGAACCAGTAGTTCCGATTGACCCAATACACGTACCGTGCCATAGGCCTGAATTCAAATTAGATTACGAAGCCCTGTCAAAACGCACGTCGATCACAGATGTATATTTTGGAATAATATTCGCGTATTTTGCCGTGTCTAAAATACGCAATATTGAAATGCTAGCAAAAAGTGGTCATGTCACTTATATGCCTATCATATCATATCACTTAATACATAATATATACAATCTATATAGGATTTGGTTAGTGGACAATTCAATTATCTAGTTGGAGTAAAAATAAATTCTGTATCGTCAATTTTAGAAGTACATGCGTAATAATTTTGTTATATTTGACGGCACGGTTGGTGCAGTGGCTGATACAGTCGGCTGCTGCGCTCCGGGCCGTGGGTTCGATTCCCGCACGGAACAAATATTTGTATGATCTGTAGGTAGTTGTTCTGGGTCTGGGTGTATTGTATGTGGAATTCATGTCTGTAAACGCAGCCACGACACAGGAGAAATCCTAGTGTGGGGGAAAGGTTCATCATTTCGGCATAATGAAGTCCACTGTTGGACACAGGCCTCCCCCAAAGATCATCACAACCACCGATATGGATGTGTTTTGAGCTCATTGGGGGGTTTTGCCATAATCGCCACACTTGGCAGGCGGGTTGGCGATCGCAGTTGAGTTGTTAATGTACTCGAAGGACGCTGCTGCCCATCCTCCGACTAATCCCTTAGTCGACTTTTACGACACCCATGGGAGGAGATGGGGTGGTGGCATTCTGAGCCGGCACCACACGGCAAAAACGGTTAAAAAAACAAAAAAAATTGATGCTACAAACAAGGAGATTTTTTTATGCATCGCCTGGCCTTTTTTAAAAATTTTAATTGATACCGTGGAAAAACATCATGTACTTTCGGCGGAGGGGCATGCCAGACTACCGGCTAAAACCACCGGAGTGGTCATCTTCAGCACCGAAGGGAGGTTCCAGGAACTCTAGAGCGACCCATTTAGGCACATCTCGGAGGGCATGACTGTAAAAAGGCCACCCCTGCCAGGGGGCTCCTTTTACAGAGCAGTCTTCGGCTTATCAATTAGTCGCCTTTTACGAAGCCCATAGAATGAGATGGGTTAATAATAATAAATTCATTTATTTTCAGACTTGTATTGTCCGTATCTAAGGTCATAAAACTTCTTTTTTAACTTTGTCCCACTCTACCCTACTACCTCTACCCTGTGTCGTGGGTGCGTTTACAGACATAAATTTCACACACAATACACCCAGACCAGGAGCGCAGCAGCCGACTGTATCAGCCACTGCACCAACCGTGCCGTCTGAAAACTATATTAGTACTTTTCACTATTCATGTATAAATTATCATGTCAATAATAAAACGTTTTAACAAAAAAAATACCGACTTCATAACCCCTACACGATATAGTCGGGCGGGGCCAGGTATGCCCCAACCATGGTTCTTGCAGATCAACGAGAAGTTGTATTTTATACCTGGCCCCACCCGACTTCATAAATAAAGTTTTTTTTTTCTCTTCAGTGGTTTTAATATTTTTATATCGTGTAGGGGTTTTGAAGCCGGTATTTTTTTTGGTAAAATATTTTACTTGTTTCTATTTAGTGTAAATATATGTAAGAACTTTTTCCAATTTGGTTCAGTATTTAACACTAGAAATAAGAATGACTCAAATCGGTTCTCTGATCTGAGAGGAATCGAAACTATTAAGACAACATCTAGATAAGCGCAGTCAATTAACCTGTTTATTGAAGCTGGTTAAAAAACTATTCTTTCAAATGTAATGAATTTATATGGGACCAACTCAAAAGCTGTTTACACCAGTTAAAAAAAATTTGCTAAAATCGGTCTATAAATCTGTGAGTAATCGGTGTATATACATAAAAAAACGCATCGTATTGACAACCTCTTCCTTTTTGAAGTCGGTAAAAACCAAATGGCATCTCGTCACATGAAGCTGGTTGCGTCTCCCTAGCACTGTGAACTCCGACCTCTCAGAAATCATCACTTGCATCGCCGTCCTAATTAATGTTCTGGAATATAGAGTTAAAGGATTTAAAAAAAAACGAACAAAGTAAAAATAAAATCTAAATACGTAGTTACGGTAACGGTAGTTAGATTTTAAACTAACAATTTGTCTCAACCTACGGCAATTTCGCCAACTTATAACTCTTCAAATTTTTGCCAAACGTACCACGCATTGCATTAACACAGATTATAGTACTTTAAACCCCGTTGAGGATTAAAAACGTAACGTTTGGTAAGCATGTTTTCTACCTTGACCTAATGTCATTAGAAAAAAAATACATTATAGCCTATTGTTGTACTAGCGAACCTTTAAATGAACAACCTGCTTTGTAAACACGCTACACATCAAGCAATACTAAACCAGCATAAGCTGAACTCGTAATATATAGGGTTTCTGTATGATGAGAGGTCATAGTAAACTGGTACTAAATAGCTTGATGTGTACCTACTGCATAATTCATTCAGTAACTCATAACGCAGGTATGCTAGTGGTTAAATTGATTAATAATGGTATGATGACAGATTGATGCCAGTGACGCATGCCAAAGCCTCGTCACCGATCATAGTTAACGAGCTTCATTAAGTAATCTCATTAAAGCTAATTAATTAACTAACGTGCTGTGACAAGAATTGTGGACATAATAGAAATATCTTGGTAACAATTAACGCTTAGTAAAAAAGTAAAAAGATACATAATTATTAAAGTGTTTTACACTATTGAACTGCATAGCATATTCTCATATCAGCCAAAAGACGTGAATTGCTGTATAAAGGCCTTCCCATAGACAACCGGCACCCTGATTAGCTAAAAGCAGCGACAGCTGATATGACAGCAGCTATCGACAGTAGCCAAAGAGCCACCGCTGGCAAATCGTCTGAACTTGAAAGGCAAGGATGCATTTTTTTGTTTATTGATCGTCCGACAAAGTATGAGTCAGAGGTCTTCGCCTGTTTAATCGCTATTGGCAAATACGTAACACTAAAATGACGTTTGACAGCAGCGTCTGCGCGATTTACGTTTGTCGCAAACCGTCTGCGAGATACGTAATCAGCCCGTGGTTATCTACCGTGAGTCATCATTTTCCAGAACCCACCAGGCTTGGCAAGTGGGTTGGTGAGCGCAGAATGGCTGCTGCTTCATAGAAAGGATGCGCTGCCCATCCCTCTAGTTATCGTGGTCCTTTAGTCGCTTTTTACGACATCCGTGGGATGAGATGGCGTGATGCCATATTCTTCATCCGGCCACCATGTGGAATGCCCGAACAGCGACATTAAAATAATTTTGACTAGAAATTTGCAAGAGAACAAATTGCAGTAAAACAATTAACATTAGTCCGTGTGGTGTCCGGATTAAGAATTTAGGTAACTAGACTAAGGGACTAACCAGAGGGATGGGCAGCAGCGTCCCTTTGCTGAACAGAAGCATTTCTGCGCTCACCAACCCGCCTGCCAAGCGTGGTGAGTATCGGCAAATTCCCCTCAACATGACGGGACATCTAAGGGCCTTTGTTCAGCTGTGGACATGCTGAGGCTGATATGATGAATTAACATTAAATTCAAAGAATGTTACTCGTCAATCAATAAAAAGTTGTATTATCGTCAATAACTAACATATAATATGATTCTATCATCATTTCTAAGAGTTGCTGATAAACATTCCTTGAGGTAATACAAATCTTTTTTGTCGTGGGGACTTCCTGCGGCGTGCCGGACTCTTACCAAAACCTCACAGTGAACCTCTCATTCTATTTACAAATGGCTAGGAGTGCGAAGTTCGCCAGTCAACCGCATGGACCGCACCCCCGGCAAGGGTATACGAAGCTTACTCGATGAGGCTTTTAGGGCTCAATGCTGATAACATTTCCGTAATCTAATATACAAATTATTGACCTACTAAATAATTTAGAAAAGACGGTGAATAGTCTTAGATTAATTTAAAAAGAGATGTTTTAAAAGCTATCATATCAGCCCAAAAGATAACTGCTGAAGATGGACTTGACCAATGACCACTACATAACCGCATGGACATTGCAGGATTCACCACGCTTGGGGAGTGGATCGGTGATCCTTTTTAGCTCTCAGAAGAACGCTGTTCATCATCTAGAGAGACCCTTATTTGTATAAATCAAACACGGGTAGGATCATTACAAATGTCTTCTTCATTATCGTAATATCAGCCAGAGGACGTCCACTGTGACTTTTGACTTGTCTCCCCCTTAGATGTCTACGAGTGGTTACATGCTAATGTCTTCTTATATACTCAATATTCCATAACTATTATGTAGGAACGAGATTCGAGTATGCAACATAGAGCATATTTTGGTCGAATACATTTTTATTCTGTATTTCCGAAAGCACAAACAGAGATTGTGTTACTGGAGATGTTGCGTCATTTCTTTTACCTAGGCTAAAATACTTGGAAGTGGTGAAGGGTAGACCATTTATCACGCTTTATATTGACTTAACCTGTATGTACTCACGGCTACATATCAAGCTATGGATTCCAGTTTAAGCTGATATCGCATTGTATGGGTTACCGTATGAAGAGAGATCAGCTTAAACTGGAAATGTATAGCTTGATATGTAATCGTGTGTACGAGTATGTATGTATGAATATAGGTATGTAACAGTATATGAATGTTATTAAATTGTCACCCACCTCTAGTGATAGCGGCCTCTACTCTGTTTAATTGCGCCCGTTCGACCAGAAGTCGATCCTGACATAGTTTAAAACGCTGGGCTGATGGTGTACTGAAGCATGCTAGAGCATCTAATATGCTGCAGTACGTCAGAACATGTTTATATTTTCTGGATATTATATACGTGCGTCGTTCCCCTGGTGGGCATGCCTACGCATAACAATTGTAACACTGCGCTCTCACCTCGAGATATGAGTTATTTAATCTCATCATCATATCAGCCATAGGACGTCCACTGCTGAACAAAGGCCTCCCCCATAGATTTCCACAATTGTGTCGTAATTTTGGGGGAGTTTGCTAGTACTCACCATGCTTGGCAGGCGGGTTGGTGAGCGCAGTATGGCTGCCGTTTCTCAGAAAGAACGCAGCTGCCCATCCCTATGGTTTAGATTCCCTTAGTCGCCTTTTACGACATCCACGGGAGGACATGGAATGGTGCTATATTCTTAATCCGGACAGCACACGGAAATTGATTTCAGGGTAAACCTTTATTTTTCTTTTAAAAAACGATGTCCACACTGGGATTTCTCCTGCGTCATGGATACAGTTTATAGACATGAATCGCACATGCAGAAACAACCAAACCCAAAACAATTATGTAGCTGTAGCGTAGTTGAAACGGTTTAGTCTCTTATGCCCAGTCATTTCACTAGCTACAGTGCCTTTCAATCTGGAAAACTGTCCAAAGTTAAACATTACTACTCGGCGGCGAATATCTGGCACTACGGTGGTACCTTTTTTTTTTTTTTTTTTTTTTTTTTTTTCTTTTTTTTTTTTTTTATTGGTGCCCAGTGGAAATTCATCATGAACTTCCTTCGCCCCGGGGAAGGACGAAGGGGTATGCCGGACTCCTACCGGCTAAAACCACTGGAGCGGTCATCTTCGGCACCTAAGGGAGGCTCCAGGTCCTCGTATGATCACACTAGAGCCACCCACTGGTGCCACGCCTATTGGCACATCTCGGAGAGGGTGACTGTAAAGCGGTCACCCCCCCAGGGGTTGACCGTTGATTATGAACACACGTTAAAAAACTGTATACAATCCATATCCAAATGGCTAGATGAAAATAACCTGACTGTTAACATATCTAAAACGAAAGTCATACAATTTAGAAATTACAATAGCACTGTCAGTGACTTAAAAATAAATTATAATGGTCAACAAATAGCAGAAATTAATGAAACGAAGTTTTTAGGCATAGTGCTCGATAACCACTGTAACTGGAAAGCCCATGTAAAAAAACGTTTGTACTCGTATCAACAGATTCGTATATGCACTCAGAAACATTAGGAGGCTAGCTTGCGAGAGGACTGCCCAAATAGCATATCATGGGTACGTGGGGTCAGTACTCAGATATGGCCTGTTACTGTGGGGTAATTCGACGGAAATAAGTAAAGTGTTTGTATCACAGAAAAAATGTGTCAGAGCAATATGTGGTGCCGGTCCTGTTGATTCTTGTAAGCCCCTCTTTATAAAACTAAAGTTGCTTACCTTAACGTCTCTCTATATTTTTGAAATCGGTGTATTTGTCAAAAAGCATTCTGATTTATTTGAAAGAACAAGTGACAACCGAAGATTTATATCAAGAGACCCGAGGAAACTAGTACTTCCTATGATGTCAACCGCTTTGTTTAAAAGAAATAGTAGTTGCATGACTATCCAAGTTTTTAATAAAATACCGAAAGGTCTGAGGGAACTACCACTTAATCGCTTCAAACCTGCGCTTAAGAAATGGCTTGTAGATAAATGTTTTTACACTATTACTGAGTTTATGACATGTAAGGATTTGTAAAGCGAATGATAATGATGTTCTCTTTTGCGAAATTCTGGAATAAGATATAATAATCTTAATTTGACATTTTTTATATTTTAATTTTCAGTTATATTTGTGAAATGACATTCTAACTTAACTCTTAGCAATATTATAATTTTTTTTGACATAGGTACGTTTCATGGTAAATGTTGTCTACACGCTTACATATATATATTACTACTGCACTAATTCAATATAATTTAATAAATAATATTACTGACTATGGTGTCTTCAAATTCAATTTATGTTTTGTTGCATATGTTTAAATTCATTACTAGGTACAGAAATAATAACACTTGATTTTTGCATGCCGATTGTACGGTGAGACGTGCTGCACTATACCAATTGATGTAACATCTCTGAAACCATGTGTCTAGCAAATAAATGTTCTATGTTCTATTCTACGCACCCGCGAACCCAGAGGCCCCGCCTTATAGCAACAGCAGGGGGTTTCAGGCGTATGGGAATCAGGTGCCAGGGCGGTTATTACCCCGGCGCCGTTGCCATATGAGACCTACTTGTACCATTAAAATACATATCATTTTACAGCAAGCTGCCTTTGTAATAGATTACGGGCCCATTCTTACCCCAGGAGCACACGGTACCAAGCATTTTTAACAATAGATTATTTTTTGTATTACCACCGCCTCGATGGTTTTATTGTACTATTGTTGTCGTCAGATTTTTTGCGTTTGCATTACAAAACGTGAGATTCCATTTGCATTTACTAATGGCTTTGTAAGGCACAACAAAACACACTCGTAGTTTCCATTCAGGCTTTATTCTGTTTGTAGTGTGAGCAGAATTCCAACTGGTATATTCAGGGTCGATGATTGCCAGAAGTTTTAAACCTAATTACCGCTAGTTTTCGTAATGGCCTGCAATGGAGGCTATGTTACTTTTTCTACATAATATCTAAATTTCGGGCACCAAAGGGTCCATCAAAGTACTATGAAGGTCAATTATTGAATGGCACCTGAAAGTAGGGTATTCGGGATGATAGAGTAAGACAACGCTATAAGAAGGCCAAGTGTAAGAAAGAGCAAATGTCCCAGGGCTAACATTTAGATAAGGATGTTGAAAAAATACCAGACATTACGTAAATACATTTAAATCTATACATCGACAGAAACAAAAGTTTTGTGAAGACTTCCAGTATCCCATAAGCCAAACAAAACTTAGTGACTTTTCTTTTTTTTCTTTTCTTTTCTCTCTATTCTTAAAAATCGAAGTTTCTTACTTACAAGCTTATACAATTTAAAGTTGTAAAGACTACTTATAATATTAGGCATATGACCACTGAATCATCGTTTACAGAAAATAATCCATAATAAAGGTCATTGTGTAGGGAACAATGTAAATCAAATATGGGACACTAGGTACGTATGAGTAGTCACAGTTACACAATGATAACAGCATGATTCAGTGAGAGGTTTCCAAAATGCCATGAACAACAATCAAACCTTCTTTTAATTATATTCTTAATGAAATTATAGCTTAAAAGGTAATAATGAAAAAACACTAAAAATAACACAATGCAATCAGAATGAAAAAGCATATAATATTTTTAAATGTAAAATTAAATGCGTGGGGTGCTTACTTATAATTGCTCTACCTTTGAAATCGAATACCCCACGCTTTTATCAATACAAATAAATAAAATTGAAGTGTCTGTTTGTAATGTCAAAATAACAGCTTTTTACTGAATGCATATGAAATTATATACGGTACATATAACAAAAAAAAACAATTTTTACATTTTTTGTCTGTCTGTCTGTCCGTCTGTCTGTTTGTTCCGGGTAATCTCCGAAACGGCTGGACCGATTTTGACGGGACTTTCGCTGGCAGATAGCTGATGTTATAAGGAATAACTTAGGCTACTTTTATTTTAGAAAATTAATTAGGGTTTCGCAAAAAAAAAACCACCCTTGAAATCCAGTACATATATTCTATGTCAAGTGTCTATGTCGAAGTACTCTAAATTTCTTTTAAATTAAACGCGGGTGAAACCGCGGGTCCCAGCTAGTTTAACAATAAAAAAAATTACCTTGTAGTTGACATTTCATTAAAAATCCTTCTATCTAATCTAATTTTATGTTATGTATTTAAGAAAAATTAAATACCATAAAACCTATAGTCATGTCTGCATAGGTTCAAATTATTGGAAATTCATAAATAGGTTAATTAGACCATGTCCAATTATTCAAGTGACTTCTGTACTATGACGATTACGGTTATACTATACGTTTATGTTGTGACTGTACATAAATAAATATTGAGACGTGTGTATAATAACCTGTTATTAGATATATTTCTAATCATGCGCTGATGATCCATAAAATTACTGTGTTGTCATCGGTTCTTATACTTTTACTTTATTGTACAAAATATAACAGAAAACATAGATTGTTAAATAAAATACAAAATTATGTACAAAGGCGAGCTTAACACAACATTGAGTTGATTCTTGATAAGTTTGAAAATTTTCAATTCAAAGGGACATCTAGAAGTGGATGTAATGAGAATGTAATGTCAAAGACAAAGTCAAAGTTTTTATTTCATATAGGCCCTAATAGGCACTTAAGAAAAGTCAAAAGTTAAGGTGCACGGTTCAGAAAAGTTGATCTTATGGAGAAGAAGCCGGCAAAAACTCCATAGACACTCTTTTAAAAAAGTGATATTACAATTTAACACGTCAGGTATGTGGAAACAAAGTGGACTATACGTGAAATACATATACACAATAATAAACACACTATTGCTTCTGTAATAACAATATTCCATTAAATTTATAAATACATACCTACTTACATAAAAATAGTCAAGCTAATCAAAGCGTGTTAAATAACACTTGTCAAAACCACCCTATGCAACTTCTAGCGGTAAAAGCTATTGTTATACCATGCCAATAGAATGTAATGTACAATATTATCCATGGACCTTATTATGAGCTCTTATTGCCAGTCAAGTGCTAGACTGATAATTGTCTGTTAATAAGAGCTCTTTCTAGGCCTTATAGCATTGGTAGTGAATAGTGATTGAAAGTTTGTCTTCCATACACGAAGGTCTGAGCTCGATCCTGGCCCGCACCTCTGACTTTTCGGATTCATGTGCGGATCACAATTTGATTATCACTTGCGTTAATGGTGAAAACATCGCGAGATAACCTGCACACCTGAGAGGGCTCCATATTGTTCTCAATAGTATGTGTAGTCTACCAACCCACACTAGGCCAGCGTGGTGGCGCCTAGCCTTCCTCATCATGAGAAAAGGCCTGGGGGCCTAAAAAGGCCACTTTAGGTGAATCATACTATTCACATTAGAAATCACAAAATGGTCTAGAAGCCTAAAAAGACCGCCTTTTTTGGTGATCATAATATTGATCTCAATACGATTCACATTAGGAATCACAAAATGCTCACTTAATCATAACTGACCATTAACGTGACCATTTCGTGATTTCTTATATGAATCATATTATGATTCACCTATAGTGTATAGTGTAACGGCTGATTATGTATGAGGCCTCTAGCGTATAGTAAACGTGAATATAGTAAAGATTTTTAACAATAGCAAAAGAGCATAACGTATGTTCATAAATACACAATGATAGCAAAGATAAAGACTACTTCAAAAGTATAACACCTCTACAAATGACCCGCGTATCATCTCTAATAGAAAGCAATGCATATTCCCCACCCGCACACAGCCGACATATGGCTCACACGACCCGGTGCACCAATAAAAAGGTCGAGAGCACTTAATTTTTTACACCTGCCTCTCCACTCGGCCGTTTCATTAAGATTGGTAGCAATTATACTCGGCGCCGCGCGCTGTACGCGTTGGCCGAATTACTCGCACAAATTGAGTTTAACTCGCAACACGTAGTTTCGTGTTGAGCAAAATTAAGTTTTGTTTATTAAACCTGTGTACGATTGTTTTTGTTTTTAATTGTATGTTGTGTATGTTTCACGTCGGTTAAATATAACATATTGTTCTTCTTTACCATCAAGCACGCAGCATTGGAATGTAGCATTTTACTGGGAAGACCTTTTGTGACTTCTGCTAATGTTTTATTGTATATAGTTGATACCGTGTAGCTTCGGCACGAATAGGGCTACCTCATCTTCAGCTCTAGTGTGATCCTACGTGATCCTGGAGCCCCCTTAGATGCCAAAGATGACCGCCCCAGTGATTTTAGCTGGTAGGATGCCAGCATGCCCCTTCGCCGTTCCCCAGGGCGGGAAGTTCATGAAGATATTCCACAGGGCAAAAAAAAAGGCCTTCCTCATCTCATCCCGTAAAAGAGAGTTTGGGAACCCGATGCGTACCATTAAGCACCTTGCCCGCAGGTGGCAGGTAAACCACCATCACCAGCATACCCAAGAAGGGTTGGTGTCTGTTAGACAGCCGACTGTAAAACCCTTTTGCCAAAACCTGTGCAATATGACATACCCAAACCCACGTAACTTAGGAACACAGCAGCATGGTGACTCTGTATTTGATTAATACCATTTCTTGCTCTTTTTTGTTTCAAACAAATATACAGGTTGACTGATTAAACTAGTGGCATATTAAAGCACGATTTCAGTATACGATTCTCATTCCAAATATGTATGTATAAAAAGTATACCCTAAAAAAATTTACAATTTTTTCCATAATTAAAATATATATATATATATATATATATATAAAATAAGTTATATTAGAATGAGATAAAAAGAAATCTCGACAGATATATAAATATATGTGTAAATTGTCACGTATTTGAATATATCACTCGTTTACAAACACATTCTGTATAATATATTTCATTTATTTTTGAAGGGAACCTTCTTTTGGGTCTGTATGAATTGGATTTTATTAAACGAAAATGTGAAACGAAAGACATGTATATATACGGTTTAGGCTGTGAGAGAATGAGCTAAAACACGTTTCTATATAGTTCCCCTATTCCCTATTGTCGATCAATCACTCTGTCTCTGTCTGTTTACCACCTCAATAGTGTATCCATCTCATTCTCTTACAAATTAACAAAAATACAAAGTTTCACTGCTACCGCGTGTGAACTCACACTCGACAATTTTTTCACTTAATTTCTAATCTGGCAACCCTATATTTAACGCTGTGGAAACTTCTGACCTGTGGTGGAGCATGCTGGACGACATACAGGCGTGGAACTGCGCAGTCTGTGATACCACGCGCTGTGGGAAGTCGCGACAATAGTATCTTCTACAGTTTGATGCAAGTTTAATATTTGCTTTGCTGTTCCTATTATTTTCGTATATGAGAACTTTCAGATATTTATACTATCCTTTTCTGCGGAAACCAAATAAAACATTATTTTATTGGTCAATACAATGATTGAAGGCTTTTTTGACGAATCTCTGTGTCAAGGGTAATATCGGCCATGAAAATGGGTAAAGTGGGTGATTTTATTGGGACGAATCAAAGACTGATAAATGGGCTTATACACCCACGTCACATAATAAAGGTTCCGCCTTTTACGCTTACGATGACATTATATTTCAGTTTGTTAGTATGTCTTATAAAGACTTGTTGGTTATGCATTTTGAAATGTGTTAATTTCAGGAAGATTTCTGTGGCATAACGCGTCTTTTTTCTTTTTTGAAGCCGTTTGAATTGTCTTTAGTTCAAAATAATGTGCATTTGGTAATTGGGCCTGGTGAATACCTAATGCCCATCTTTCTATAGTGCTCCGTTTCACTGCAGATCATATAGTATGCTACCAAAAATTTTTCACAAAAGGGGACTTATACTTTCAAAGGAAACAAAAAATATTAGTTTTAGTAACTTCAAAAAAATAAGGTTCTGTGTTTTCCCCGTATGTTTATATGCGCGTGATTTTTCCAGCAACTACACGACCGATATTAATTATACTTTCACTGGAGTAATCTTTATACTATATGAAATATTGAGACACTATTCTTAAGTATAAACTTGTATAGATAAAATTATTGATATTTACAAGTCGGTTTACAATAAAGTTTTGTGTTGTTGGGTTTTCTTTAAACTTACTTGTTCAGTTCATGTTTGGAGATTACTTTTGAAGCAAACAGTAAATACAAACAAGCATACGAGTCATATATTAAGTAGTTTATTTGTATTGATAATAGTTCCAAGGTTTCTGTATAAATTATCAAACATAATTTATTCGACAAATTGCCTGTGTAGTGCTTAGAAAAGAATGAGATCCTATTCAACCGCGGGTGATATAAAAGGTAACGAAGTGTCTTTCAGAGTATGAGTAGCAGTGTCCTGTATTAAATCAATATACTACGACCCGGATGCGCTTTCCAAGCATAGTAATTATGGCGTAAGTTTGTGTCTCTTTGACTCCTCTATTCAGCAGTGGGCTGTGGGCAGCAAAAAGCTTAATTGACAAAATTTAACTGAATTTTATCTCACTTTGACACTTTTAAAGAAAACTGGCGTGGCTTCTAATAACAGAACAGTACCGTTGCCCTTTAAAAAAAAAATTCATCGAACAAGGTAAAATGTCAACTAAGCAATAAAATTATATAAACGTCAGGCATTGTCAAGCTCTAGAGGAAAGCTCCAATTAAAAATTTCCCGGAATAATT
Organism: Diloba caeruleocephala; assembly: GCA_947459985.1. NCBI lineage: Eukaryota > Metazoa > Arthropoda > Insecta > Lepidoptera > Noctuidae > Diloba > Diloba caeruleocephala. The sequence goes on along the minus strand of OX381617.1, from coordinate 5,694,466 downwards.
AAGTTCAGAATTTTTATCCGGTATTGAAATCTAAATGGAAATACTTCACGCGCAAATCTCCCTAAGTGAGTTTGATATAATTTTATTAATATATTGAGTGACCGGAAATATCTTTCCGGGAATAGTATTTCTGTCTTACCCTCAGTAGGCCAGGAAGTTCCTCTATGTAATGAAAGAAAATATCATTATCTCATTATCTGTCACAAAGCCAGACATAATTAAAAATCTATTGTGTCTCTCGGCTGCCGGCGATTAACAGATTATAGGTTATCAATATATAATAATATAAGACGAAGGACGTCCACTGCTGAACAAAGACCCCCACCTGATATTTTCGTAACGACTGGTTACGTGACTCCCCCATCAAACGACTCCCAGCTTCGTTTACCAGGTTGTCTGTCCATTTCGTTCGATGTGGTCCCACGCTTCGTGTCTCCGGTCTCCACTCGAGAACATTTCTGCCACAATGACCATCAGTTTTACGAGCAATGTGCCCCGCCGATTACCACTTCAGCTTACTAATCCTTTCAGCTATGTCGGCAATTTTAGTTCTTCTACGGATCTCCACATTCCTGATTCGATCTCGTTGAGAAATACCAAGCATAGCTCGCTGAGTGACCTTGAGCTTTCTTCTGGGCCCATAGTGAGTGACCACGTCTCTGTACCATACCTCAACACTGGTAATACACATTGGTAGACTTTTGTCTTAAGCACTGCAGTATTGTTATTTTTATCTTATACTAGCTGGGACCCGCGGTTTCACCCGCGTTTTATTTAAAAGAAACTTAGAGTACTTCGACATAGACACTGTACATAGAATATATATATTGGATTTCAAGGGTTTTTTATTTTTTGCGCGGAACCCTAATGATTTTTCTAAAATAAAAGTAGCCTAAGTTATTCCTTATAACATCAGCTATCTGCCAGTGATAGTCCCGTCAAAATCGGTCCAGCCGTTTCGGAGATTACCCGGAACAAACAGACAGACAGCCAGACAGACAAAAAATTTAAAAATGTTTTTTTTTGTTATAGGTACCGTATATACTTTCATATGCATTTAGTAAAAAGCTGTTATTTTGACATTATAAACAGACACTTCAATTTTATTTATTCCCATGGAGAGCCGCTTCGCTACGTTGAATGTAAGAGGAGGAATGGATGGTAAGGTAGATGAAGTATGTCAGATGATGGATGAACGATGCATAGATATTCTGTGCGTGAACGAAACCAAGAGGAAAGGATGTGACACCACGGTTCATGGTCCCTACACGGCATACTGGTCGGGAGTCCACCAAACCAGCCGAGGCTGTCAGGGAGTTGGTGTAATTCTTTCCTCTCGAATAGCTGAATGCGTGAAGGAGCATGAATGTGTAAGCCCAAGACTCCTCTGGATTAGGTTAAAAGTCGGACTCACTCGCTTGTTTATCCTTGGGGTCTATGCACCGACGGATCAGCGCGGAGGTGGGTCAATAAAAGCCCAACAAGAGAGAAAGGAATTTTGGGATAGCATGAGAGAGGTCTTGAATAAATGCGGAGAAAATGAACGGACCGTAATGTTAGGAGACTTTAATGGGTGGGTTGGAGTAAAGCGTGATGGGTATGAAGGAGTTCTGGGTACGTTTGGGGACGAGAGAGTGAATGACAATGGGAGAAGCCTGCTTGAAGTATGCTTGGAATGGAATCTTTACGTGACCAACACAATGTTTGACCACAAAAAGATCCATTTGTATACAAGAGATGAGGGTGAGTCTAGAAGTATGATTGATTTTGTAATTGTGGATGATAGACTGAGGAAGAAAGTGCTAGACACTCGGGCATACCGCGGTGTAGGCCTCGACACAGACCACTTCCTGGTCATAGCCCGAATGCGTGGCCTGTTTAAACGGTGGCGACACCGAGGGGCCGAGCCTACGAGTGTTTTGGACAGAGTAAAAGTGGAAAATCTACAAGAAAAAGAAAAGAAAGATGAGTATGTAGAGAAACTGAAAGAAAGTTTTAAAGGCATGGAAGAGTTAGGTATGATTGAGGATTTGTGGGAGACATTTAAGAAAGGGGTCGTGAATGTTGCTATTGAGGTATGCGGGGTAGCTAAAAGAAGGAAAGGAAGAAAGAACTATAATGTGTGGATGGATAAAGATGTACAAAGGGCTGTGCAAGAAAAGAAGAAAGCGTGGTTGGATTGGTTAGCAACAAAAGCTAACCAAAAAGTTTGGAAGGCAACGGATAACGAGATAAAGGAAGCAAGAACGAAGTATAAAAGATTGAAATCAGCAGCGAAAGAAGTTGTGTCTAGAAAGAAAGAAGAACGAAAGGATGATTTTGATAGGAGGCTCACTGAAGATTTCCAGTCAAACATCAAGTTTTTCTGGAAATCGATCAAAACAGCCAGAGGAAAATCTTCTACCTCGGAGCTGAGTACAATCAGGAGTCAAGATGGGAGCATTATAAAAGGAGAAGAATGTGTGTTAAAGAGATGGAAAGAGTATTTTGAAAGAGAGGAAGAACAGATACAACGTCCGACACCTTCCATGGAAACTGATATAAATGATGATGAAAGTGAGATAAGCATGGATGAAATAGTGAAAGCGTTGGAAAGAATGAGATTAGGTAAGGCTGCAGGGTATGACAGGATTACCGTCGAGATGCTGAGGGCTGGACAGGGCATAGTGGCTAGCCAGCTGTACCACCTTTTCAATTTATGCTGGCGAAATGGGCAAGTACCGGGAGACTGGTGCAAAGCCGTAATCGTGCCATTGTATAAGGGAAAAGGGTCACGGCAGGACTGCATAAATTACCGCGGTATAAGCCTTCTCAGCGTCGTCGGTAAATTGTATGCGAAAGTGTTGATTGAAAGGGTTGTGAATGAAACAGACGAAAAAGTATGGGATGCACAAGCGGGATTTAGAAAGGGAATGGGATGTACGGATCAGGTCTTTTCCCTGCGGTGTATAGCCGAAAAGTGTTTAGCTAAAAACAAGAAAAGCTATTGCGCCTTCGTTGATTTAGAAAAGGCCTATGATAGAGTGGTGAGGAATGAATTGTGGTCAGCATTGTCCGTGAACGGTGTGAGCAGTAATCTCATACGAGCACTGCAATCTCTTTATAGGGATTCTAGTGCTTGTGTAAGGATAAACGGGGCGTACACTGAATGGTTTAGTATCGAAAAGGGTGTTAGACAGGGATGTGTAGCGTCACCGTGGCTGTTTAATCTGTTCATGAACAATTGCTTGACAGATTTAAAAGAGAATGAAAGTGGGTTGAGAATGAATGAGTTACTCGTCAAATGTTTTCTCTATGCTGATGACCAAGTATTACTTGCGTCCTCGGCAGAGGAGTTGCAGGAGATGGTAACTGCTATGAGTGGAGCTCTTGTTAGAAAGGGAATGAAGATAAATGTAAAGAAGACGAAAGTGATGGTGTTTGAAAGAGATGAGGCAGTGACAGACTGCAATATCGTGATTGGAGATGAACAAATTGAACAGGTGAATGAGTTTGTGTATCTGGGTTCAAAGTTTACAAGAGATGGAAAGTGTGAGAGTGATATTGAAAGAAGAGTGAATGCAGGAAACATGGTGAATGGAGCTTTGCACTCCTTTATGAACAGTCGGAAGGTGTCTAACAAGGCTCGTTTGGCTGTGCATGAGGGGGTGTTGGTTCCGACACTCATGTACGGAAGTGAAAGTTGGGTATGGCAGAAGAAACATGAAAGCAGAATAAATGCAGTTGAGATGAGAGCGTTAAGAAGTATGATAGGAGTTAAACTGAGTGACAGGATAAGGAATAGTGAGATAAGAAAACGTTGTGGTCTGAAAGAAGATGTAGTGACAAAAATTGAGAAAGGTATGCTGAGATGGTTTGGCCATGTTGAAAGAATGAATGAAGAACGATTGACGAAAAAAGTGTATAAGGCGAGTGTGAATGAAAGTGCTGGAAGGGGTAGACCTAGGCGGACGTTTCAAGACCAAATCAGGGACGTCTTGGAAAAAGGCCAGGTCAAGAGTACCCTAAACCGAAGAGCATGTATGAAGGGAATAATGAAAGTGGACGAAGCGAAACAAGTATGTAAGGATCGTAGCAAGTGGAAAGAAGTGGTCTCTGCCTACCCCTACGGGAGAGAGGCGTGATTATATGATTATATGTATGAATGAATTACAAACAGACACTTCACTTTTATTTATTTGAATAGATGAATAGATATATATTACTTTCAAAGCTGTCCAAATTGTAGACGTGATCTAATATCGACGTAGCATCATCCATCATAGGCTTAACATTATTATTTTCATAGATAGCAAAATAACCCTTACCGAAGGGCAAGATAAGCGTATTAAGGTATAATATAACTAGGAATATTATCAATATGGTACGGCCCCACTTATCCCTCCACCTGTGGTTAACCACCCTTTGTTATGCGATGGGTTATAAGTATTTGATTCACGTTCCATAATCGGATTTTTTGTATCTCTTACCGTCTTTTATTTCAAGAGTCCGGAAAGGTACAGGTAGGCACCACCGCAGTGCCAGATATTCTGCTGTTAAGCCCAAGTGGTTATACATTATTATGTTGCAGTTCGTTGTTAGGGCACTATAGCTAAAGAAATTACTTGCCATAAGATACTATAAATAACTAAAGGTTCGAGGTAACGAACGCAGTGTCGTAGGACTAGTCCCGAGTTGGGATACCATCTTGCTGGATAAATTCGTCTTGACCGGATTTTAAGAGCCGGTACCGGACTTAGTCCGGATTTTTTTTTTTTTGTTGGGCTTCTCGCATACATGTGGTTGCTTAACCGCTCATTTCTGGGCGAAGCCAAAAGAGGCCTTCAGCCAGGCTTAAAATTAATATTAAAAACTAAGCAACTTGCGCTAAGGGCGCCCCCTGCGGGACATGAATTTCGGCTTAGGGCGTTGCTGGTGATAACAAGCTATTGTTTTGGGGACAGCTGGATCGGTATTATTTATAATGTATTAGGGGACATTTAAAACTACAGGCTCGGCACGGGCTGGCGCGAACAAGAGGCGGGAAGGAGAAGTACTAACTTGAACGGGAAGGTGACGCGGCGATAGGCCTCCGCGACGTCGGTGAGGGTTTCCCCCTATCGACGTCTTGCTTTTATTTTTATTTTTTGGTTGGGCTTCTCGCATACATTTCAGGGAAATGTGGTTGCTTAACCGGTCATAATACGGATTGCTTTACAGATCGGATATTCATATGTCTACATGTTGTGAGACTCGGCCTTACGCTACCTGCACGCGCCACCTAGCTTGTCATTCATGTAAACAAATTACATTGTTCAAGTCGAGCGCATTAGTTCGGCAAATTCGTCAATCGTTATTGCGTTGCGTACTTGCGTGCGCTTAGTGAAAATTCTTGCGATAAAAATAGCTTCCTCCGGCTGAAACCCGGACATTTTACCAAAAATCATTCATCAATAGAATATTCATTATTGTACACCATTAGAATAGTAATTTGTAGGAAAATAGATCAAATATGGAAAAATACTAAGGGGGTAGTCCGTGGTGTGCTTATTATACAAAAAAAAAATACAAAAACCTTATCTAGGCAATCTAATATAGATGGTAATATTATATTCCTAAAATACTAAGATAATACATACATAAAAATAAAATAAAATATACAACTATATATTATATAAATAATATAGGATCTATATAAAAATATATCGTACGTAAATTTAATGAATAAAAATAAGAGTAAATACAACAAATATTTAACTACGTTACTATATGTAAAAATATTCGTGCTAGGCCCTCTGAAGTAAATCGTTGCTACGTCCCTCATTACGTCAGAGATTGTGTCGGCTAAGCTATGGGTTCTCCATAAAAGTTTTCAATCTCTGTAGGTTAAAAGTTGCAGTAAAAAGGAGGTTTGTAACGATGGCAAAATTTCCATAACGAAAAAGATTTTTGTGCGCTAAGCATGGGTAGAATTTTCTATTTTACATAACACAACAATTTTTTTTTGCTGTAGGGAGGTATAACCTCGTATAGCCTCATAAAAAAGTTCAAGGTCACGCAGCGAGCTATGAAGAGAGCTATTTCTTGGTATGTCGGCAAGGTTGGTGCAGTGGCTGATACAGTCGGCTGCTGCGCACCGGGTCGTGGGTTCGATTCCCACACGGAACAAATATTTGTACGATCTGCAGGTAGTTGTTCCGGGTCTGGGTGTATTGTGTTATTAGCTATTAGCTGAAAGGATTAGTATACTGAAGTGGGCAATGGGCGGGCCACATAGCTTGTAGAACTGATGCCCGTTGGGGCAAAATGATTCTCGAGTGGAAACCGCTCATCGGAAAACGCTGCGTGGGACGACCTCCAACGAGGTGGACAGAAGATCTGGTGAAGGTCGCTGAGAGTCGTTGGATGTTTGTATGGACCTTTGAATGGAAATAAAATGTTCCATGTTTATTTATTTATTTAATACTTCATGCACAAATTTTGTACAGAGGCGGACTTAATGCCATTAGGCATTTTCTACCAGTCGACCTTAGAGTGATTCAGAGACAAAACATGGTAGGGCATAAACTGTGACTGTAATCAGTTATTAACAAAAAGGATAATTACATGAGTAATCGCAAAGCTTTTTAAATAACATAATATAAGTAGATACAAAAATATAACTACATACAATAAATATACATACATATATAATAATAAATACATACACAATAATAATACATACATTCATATAATAGGAAAGATTAACGTTGAGATGATTCTGCCAAAGAACTGAGAAAGTACTTTCGCAATTTACTTTTAAAGGAGTAGCGACTGGTGGCCATCCTAATTATGTAGTAACAATGTTTACTGTTAGCCCAATGTATTATAACTCGGTTAATTTGATGACAACTCCTTATTCCCAATTCCCTATGAATTTTGTCTAATAATCTTTTTTTATAAATGTGTGGTGTCCGGATTAAGAATATAACACCACTCCGCCACCTCACGTGAGTGTCATAAAAGGCGACTAATGGACTCTAAACGAGACGGATGGGCAGCAGCGTCCCTTCTATGGAACAGCAGCCATTCTACGCTCACCAAGCGCAGTGAATACTGGAAAATTCCCCCAAAAATTACGATACACAGCATGTAACCTTTTGTTGTGGAAATCAATCGGCCTTTGTTCAACAGAGGGCGCCTTTGTGACTGATATGATGATGATGATGATGATGATGATAAAGCAGTATAAGTTTTCATTCTAGCCTAATCCTATGATATGATCGGCGCAATCGTTCAAATCCTTTTTCGTCCGTATAACTTGTAGCATTATAAGAAACTTTAATAATTATATTTAATTTGAATCTCTAAAGCTTGTTCACCAAATTTCTTACCAAAACAAACTGATTTACATTGACCACTACCACTTTCTCTGCTTCAACATAGCATAACATAACATACCCATATAAATATGGTTGACACACATAATATGTGCAGCCAGCACCGACTCACGTAAACAGCGTAAAATACTAGTAAACACAACCTAGACAATATGAACCCTATGTCACGGTCATAAGGGGTATAGTTGTAGCTATAGTTTCTACATATACCGAAGACTGGTCGACCTTAACGGTTCTTACGTAATCACGTTCAAAGCAAACAGGTTCTATGCACTCGTAGCAAGAAGTATCTAATAAAATGTTTGATTTTTCCATTGAGGTAGGGTTAGGTTAATTACAAACAATATTTGTCATAAACAGTATTTTGCAACAAACAGAACTTTAAAATATTGTCTCGTTTGAAAAAAGAATTATTCTAGTATCACAGAGATCGGCAAACATCTTTAAAAGTGACCTTGGCCTAGTCAATTTTTAGGTCTTAGATGGGGTACAATGATATAATACCATAGTTATGTTACTTCCATATTAAATGGCGTGCAAAATACAAGAAAGAAAGATGATACAAAAACAATAGTTAAAGAGATAGCTATCTAGGCAAACCAATTGCGAAGTGCTACAATTGGGGGAGTTTTGGTTCTTACTTTTGGCATGCATGTAACATATCTACTTCTTTTTAATATATAATATCATTGATGATGTAGGTATATATGAACATAAATATACGTGCATGTATATTACGGTGTATTTATATTCTCAGAACTTTTTAGCCAGAACCCTTACGCACGCCGCGCCGCCCCGCGTTTCTTTCAAGATGTTTGCCGGTCTCTGCACATTGACATCTAAGATTGACATTAGTATACTTAGTTGTTTATATATATAAATGTATATATGTATATAAACGACTATATATATTTGCTCTTTGTTGTACACCATAATTTCTCACTAAACACCCGACCGTTGTACCGCCCTCGCCGCCGAGGATGCCCGCCTCACCGACGTCGCGGAGGCCTATCGCCGCGTCACCTTCCCGTTCAAGTTAGCACTTCTCCCTCCCGTCTCTTGCTCGCGCCGGCCCGTACCGAGCCTGTAGCTTTAAATGTCCCCTAATACAATTTAAATAATAGCGATCCAGCTGTCCCCAAAACAATAGCTTGATATAGCTACGCAACCCAGCAACGCCCTAAGCCGAGGTGTCCCGCAGGGGGCGCCCTTAGCGAATGTTGCTTAGTTTTTAATATTTAATTTAAGCCTGGCTGGAGGCCTCTTTTGGCTTCGCCAGCAAATGACCGGTTAAGCAACCACATTTCCCAGAAATGTATGCGAGAAGCCCAACATTAAAAAAAAAAAAACACCATAATTTTATCGTTACAGAAGTTTATAAAAAACAGGGGGCCTAAAAAGGCCGCTTTAGGTGAATCATAATATGAATTACGGTAGAAATCACAAAATGGTCACGTTAATAGTTATGATTAAGTGACCATTTTGTGATTTCTAATGTGAATCGTATTGAGATCATTATTATGCCTTATAAATAAAGCCTAATACGGTCTTTTTAGGCCTTCTGGACCATTTGGTGATATTTAATGTAATTCATATTATGATTCTGCTAAAGCGGCCTTTTTAGGCCCCCAGTACATTAGCCGACCCTCCGGCTATGGCAATCTCTTCCAGGTAACCTTTCAAATCCCTGTGGTGTCCGGATTAAGAATATAGCACCACTCCACCTCCTCCCGTGGATGTCGTAAAAGGCGACTAAGGGACTCTAAACCGAGTGATGGGCAGCAGCGTCCCTTCTTTGGAACAAAGCCACCGTATGCAGTTCGTTCACTCGGCATGATTGGCTACCCAAGAAGTCGTGGGTGTGTTTTAGTATGAGTAGCCAATTATAATGTGTTTATTCAGATAGTTCGATGAGAACTTGTAACTGTGTGCATTAGTGTGTTTTTACGAAGAATGATAGAGAAAAACTGGATTTCTAGTGTTTGGCGCAGTAGTAGGTTGGTTTTCTGCGCATCAGAGATTTGGTGTCCGCACGGAACAATTATGTATAACCCACAGATAGTTGTTCCGAGTCTGCGTGTTTGTACATAGGGAATATAATATCTGTAAGCTGAACTTACGACACAGAAGATATCTTATGGTCATAGTTACACTCTGTTTAACATTCAGTAACGGAGTTGGCTTGTTTTTGCATTTATAAGTTTTTTTTTTGCAATTGTAGAGTAAATAGTATAGTCATTTTTCAAATCAAAGGGCGATAGCCAAAATGTTTCATTTTTATGATATATATATATATATATATATATTATATATTACCAAAAACGGGCGCCGGTTTTCTTTTAGCGCGACTAAAATAATAATTCCGTGGGTGTATTACTTACCTCCGATTGTTGAATCGGGGGTCCATTAGCACCTGCGTTAGGTGGCAGGGGGAGTCAGTCGTGGACCTGACATGGGCGGCTCCTTCTGTGGCCAGCATGGTGTCGGGCTGGCGGGTGGCGGAGGAGGTGGTAACGTTGTCCGACCACCGCCACATAGTTTTTGACGTGGCCCTCCGTCCGCCTGGCCCGAGCCGTCTAGGTCCTAGCCCGCAGTCGCGGCGTTGGGCCCTCACACAGCTCGATCGAGAGATGCTCGTCGCTGCTGCCAACGTCGTGGCGTGGTCAGAGGTCGATCAAGGGATCTTGCCCGATCCAGAAGAGGAAGCAGCGTGGTTCCGGGAGGCGATGACGTCGATATGCGATGCATCAATGCCCCGGGCCAGGCGCTCCCGGCGTACATCGGTGTACTGGTGGTCGGAGGAGATCGCGCAGTTGCGCGCGATCTGCCTGGCATCCCGCCGCCGGTACCAAAGAAGCCGACGCCGGCGTAGTGCTACAGCTGGTGAGACTGCGGAGGCCTATCTGGCCTACCGGGCGGCCACGAAGTCGCTAAACAGCGCAATTCGCGAGGCGAAGGCTCGGTCCTGGAACGAGCTCCTGGAGGGACTGGACAGGAATCCGTGGGGGAGACCCTATCGTATGGTCGTGGGCAAATTGCGCCCGTGGGTCCCCCCGGTGACCGAAACCTTGGCCCCGGATTTGCTGGAGGGAGTACTTTCAACGCTCTTTCCAGCGGTCCGGGACCGTCCTGGTCCCTCTCCACCCCTGATTGCCTCGGAATGGGCCGAGGAGTTAGGGGTTTCGGAAGGGGAGCTGGGCCGAGCCATTGGCCGCCTGAAGATTCGCCACACCGCACCGGGTCCGGACGGCATTCCGGGCCGCGCGTGGGTGTATGCACTGCAGTCTCTTGGGGACCGCTTGAGGCGGCTGTTCACCAGCTGCCTCCGTCGAAGCGTGTTCCCGTCCAGCTGGAAGGAAGCCGGATTGGTTCTGTTGAGGAAGGAAGGAAGGCCTGCGGAGTCTCCTTCTGCATATCGTCCCATTTGCCTGCTCGACGAGGCTTCGAAGCTATTCGAGAGAATAATTACCCGAAGACTCGTTGAGCACCTGTCGCGAGTGGGTCCCGACCTGGCCGAAAGTCAGTATGGCTTCCGGCAGCGGCGGTCCACAATCGACGCGATTCTTCGCGTCCGCTCGCTGTCGGAACAGGCAGTGTCCCAGCGGGGTGGGGTGGCGTTGGCTGTCAGTCTAGACATCGTCAACGCCTTCAACTCCATCCCGTGGGGTGCGATTAGGGGGGCACTAGTCCATCATCGATGCCCCCCCTACCTGCAGGGCATCATAGGGGCCTATCTGCGCGATAGGCACATTCGCTACGTGGGCAGGGACGGTAGCGTAAAGCGGAGGGAGATTACGTGCGGGGTTCCACAGGGGTCGGTTCTGGGCCCCTTTTTATGGAACCTCGCCTACGACGCGGTCCTGCGTGTCGTTCTCCCCGCTGGCGTCAGCTTGGTCTGTTACGCTGACGACACTCTTGTGTTGGCCAGCGGGGACTCCTTCGACGGAACCATCCGGCTTGCCGAGCAAGCGGTGGCAATTGTCGTGGCCAAAATCCACGCTCTGGGTCTGCAGATAGCGCCTCACAAAACCGAGGCGCTATGGTTCCACAAACTGCCGCGGAGCAGAGAACCACCCAGTTCGTGGATACGCGTTGGTGACGCGCAAATCAGGGTGGGCCAGTACATGAAGTACCTGGGGCTCACCTTGGACAGTCGTTGGGGCTTCGAAGAGCACTTCGCACGCCTCGTCCCCCGAGTCGAGAGGGTAGTGGGTGCATTGCACCGGGTGCTGCCCAATCTCGGGGGACCGAGCGAGGAGGTTCGCCGTCTCTACGGGGGCGTCGTGCGGTCTGTGGCCCTCTATGGGGCGCCTGTATGGTCATCCCGGCTGTCAGGCGTCCGGCGCTGCAGAACCAAACTTCACAGTCTGCAGCGCAGAGTGGCTATACGGATCGCACGGGGATACAGGACAGTGTCCTACGAGGCGGCAACTCTCCTGGCACGCTTCCCGCCTTTCGACATCCAGGCGGAGATGGATGCGTGGGTCTATGACCAGACACGCTCCTTCCGCCAAAGTGGGGAAAGCGTGCCTCCAGGGGCGTTTGACAGAATGAGGCGGCTGGCTCGACGGCGCGCACTCGAGATATGGCGACAACGCCTACAGTTGCAGTTCGCGACCAAGCGCGTCGTCGAGGCCATCCTGCCACTCTTCGGAGCCTGGCTCAGAAGGAGCGAGCGCGTCACCTACTGTCTGACGCAGGTATTCACTGGTCACGGTTGTTTCGGTGCGTACCTGCACAGAATAGGACGCGAGGTTACGGCACAGTGCCACCATTGTGGAAGCGACCAGGATACCGCACAGCACACGCTCGAGGAGTGCCCTGCGTGGGCGGCCGAGCGGCGGATCCTGGTCGATCGGATCGGGCAAGATCTCTCTCTGCCGGCAGTAGTGTCGGCTATGTTGGCAGAGCATACAAATTGGAGTGCAGTGGTCTCCTTCTGCGAGAGCGTCATGCTCCAGAAGGAGACTGCAGAGCGGGATCGGGAGAGGGCTGATCCTACACGGAGAAGGACGAGGCGGCGCCGGGGCAACAACCGTCCCGGCTCCCAAGTCCAACACGCCTGAGCCCCCCGCCGTCACTACATGGTGGGGGGCCTCGGGGGTCGCGGGCGCGCAGATTGGGGAGTCTGCGTGCTCACACCGAGCGACCCCCGGGAAGACGGTGGCGCGCACGTGGTCACGTGCCGCCGTGTGCGCAGCACAGCGCAAAGCGAGGCTTGGGGGGATCCTTTGCAATCCTCCCCGAGAAGTGCCTGGGGGGGCGACCTTTTTACAGTCGCCTTCCCTCCACTAGAGGGGGTGACCGCTTTACAGTCATCCCCTCCGTGATGTGCCTAAAGGCGTGGCGCCAATGGGCGGCTCTAGTGTGATCTTACGAGGACCTGGAGCCCTCCTACGGTGCCGAAGATGACCGCTCCAGTGGTTTTAGCCGGTAGGAGTCCGGCATACCCCTTCGCCCTTCCCCGGGGTGAAGGAAGTTCCATGTAGAATTTCCACTGGACATCAATAAAAAAAAAAAAAAGGGTGTATTACTTTCGAAGTTTTGTGCATCATCATTTCGGCCGAATTAATTTCACTGCTAGACACAGGCCTACCCCAAAGTGCACCACAACGACCGATATGGGTGTGTTGTGGGCTCATTGGGGGGTTTTGCCATAATTGCTACGCTTGGCAGACGGGTTGCCGACTGCAGTTGAGTTGTTAATGTACTCGAAGGACGCTGCTGCCCATCCTCCAGCTAACCCCTAAGTCCACTTTTACGACACCCACGGGAGGAGATGGGGTGGTGGTATTCTGAGCCAGCACCACACGGTTTTATGCATAAGAAAAATAAATATTACGAGAAAAGTAATTATTTTCGTATTATTTATTATTCTTATGGTTTGGTTCAATTAACACTGCCAATATCGATCTCTGACAATGACTGATATCACAGCTTGTATCCATGTAAAAAAAGTCTTCAACTCACGGCCCTAAATCGATTATCACAAACCTTGAATTAAATAAAACCTTCATAAATATTACCTGACACAATCAAATCTACTTTTATTTCAATAAAAAAACGTGTCTGCCATATTTTTTGCTATTGAAATTTTGTTAGCAACAAATTCACTGGTCGCATTTAGAAATCGAAGTAAACAATTGTGTCCATTATAAAAACATTTAATTTATTTAACTATTTAAACACACACAGATAATTAGACACAACAATTAAACATCGAAGTAAACGATAGAGTCCATTATAAAAATATTATTTATTTAACTATTCATGCACACAGAGAATTAGACACAACAATTGAATAGGAGAGTAAATATCTTCCAGCAGACCTGCTAGAGAAAAGTTTGAAAAAGAAGAATTGTAGACAGTGCGAAGTAAATTCAATACATACAAATAAATAAAACATGCATATGTGTCTAAATTTAATAGACAGGAATGAACATTATAAATAAATACATACAAACGAAAGGTAATAAATTATTTCGTATATTTACTAAGAAAACAACGTCTGATGTTTCTCTTAATAGCATTTTATACGCCCTATTCATTAGCCTCGCATTGCAAAGTGACGGTGAAGAAAGTCAACTGATTAATACAGAATTGTGAATGTACTTTTAACATGGCTTCAATGTTACTTTCCGAGTGATTTACGGTTCCTCTATCTTCTATTCCGCTTATCTTTATCCTCGTAAACTGACTTAACAATTCATCATATCAGCCAAAAACGTCCACTGCTGAACAAAATCCTCCGTGTAACACAACCGGTTATAATTTAATTTAAATTTATTTTAAACCGTTGCCTTAGGGACTCAAGCTCCCCCCAAAAGCATCTGGGTCTACCCCCGACAAATCTTAAATTATACTTAATACTTATCTTACCTTCTTCTAGTTATTATCTTTATACTACATCTTATCATAGTATAAGTACAACAGTATAATTTTCATTATTCAATGTTCTTTTTAGTGTTTACCTTGATAAAGCCTACCATCAGCTGGGTCAAGCCCCTCCCAAACCAAAATCCTGGATCCACCACTGCTCCAGAACCTTTTTACTCCAACGGCCATCAGTTCTATGAACAATGTGCCCCGTCTGTCTCTTAGTCACGCTCAAACAGCTGAACGGATTTAAGAGGAAATTGGCAGAAGATGGTGTTACCGAATGGGATATAAGATACATTAATTGCGTTATCAAGTTCCGAAATTATGGGTTTAATTATTGTTAGTTCCGTCACGTACGAAGTCACAGATAACAGCCAGTAATTAATATAAACCATGACTTCTTATTATACCTTCCTAGTACATTGCTCCCAGATACGATGCCCGGGTCGCTGGGCCTAATCTGTGGTCTTAAGTATTATTAGTTAAATTAGGGTTTTATAGTTAAAAAATCCATTATAATATCATTATGTCCGCCTGTGACAAAATATGTCCAGCTTTTCCAACCGTGTTTTATTATTGTGTGTATTTATTTTGCATTTAGTCTACTTTGTTCGCACTTACCTAACATGTAAAAATGTAACAATCAAAATTGAGTTGAGTCACCATGGAGTTTTTTGCCGGCTCTCCTCCATAGGACCAACTTTTCCGAACCATGCACCTTAATTGTTGACTTCTCTTAAGAGCCTACTAAGATATATATGAAAAATAACTCTGAATTAGAATTTTATATCGTATATTTTAAAAGTCTGAAACTAGTTTTTGATGAACTTGAACTTTTGATTAAAATATTTTGAGCCTCTTATATCGGGAACTTTAAAGATAACCTATTAAGTTATTAGTCTACTTACGCTAGGAATTAAATGCCCTAGTTGAGCTTTATATCAAATCTCCGTGTGAAGTAATACATTTTTTATTTGTAATAACAAACGTACTACATTGTTCCAAACGTTTTTAACACGAAACTTCGCGATTACGTAAGAGAATCGTAAATTGGAATGGAACAATAAAGTCGCGGTCCATAAGGAGAAAAAAGGAAAAGTTTAAAAATAAACGAATGCCGAAGAAAAGTTGGAATTGTTCGCTCTTGAATAAATTCTCTGTAATGTGTGGCGTTGAAACCCGACATCGTGAGAGTTTTCTGTGAAATTTATGTTTATTTAGAGTTTAGCTTATTTTATTTTGTTTGGGAATATTAATTTTGAGGTTTCTGTGTTTGAAATGGTTTTGCGGCGCTCTTAGAATAATTGCTTCAGTTGTACGTTGATGGAACAAAACTTTGTTGGAGGTGATCGTTCTTATACATCAAAAGCAAAAATTAAAAACAGAACATATCTATGACCAGAACTTTATTGCTTATTTTATAATAAAACACTTTTAAGCTGATTATATCGTGTATATTAAAGATTTTTGACTTTATTATTTTAATAACAGGATCCCACTGGTGGTACCTGCCCACCATCTTCTCTGTTGATTTTTTCTTTTATCATTATTTTAATTTTCTTTATTACCGTCTAATATTATGTTACTGTATTACAGCAATAAGTGTTTATATGTTCATCATCATCATCATCATCATATCAACCAAAGGATGTCCACTGCTAAACAAAGGCCTCCCCCATAGATTTCCACAACGAGCGGTTACATGCCGCCCGCATCCAACGACTCCCAGCGACCTTCACCTGGTCACCTGTCCACCTCTTTGAAAGTCATCCCACGCTACGTTTCCTGGTGCGCTGTCTCCACTCACTAAACATTTTGCCCCAACAGTTCTACGAGCAATGTGCCCTGCATACTGCTACTGCAGCTTATCCTTTCAGCTATGTCGGCAACTTTTGTTCTTTTACGGATGTCCTCATTCCTGCCAGTCAACCTGTTAGAAATAAAAATCATTATGAAACTTACGGCCGAAATTAATAATCAATCTAATCAAAAATCTTTGTATTTGGGATTGAGGATTTGTGTTTTTGTGTTAAGTGTGATTTTAACACAAACATCGATCAAGTTCAAAATCTTAAGGCTAAAGATTTTGAGTTAGATTGATTATAAATTTTGGCTGTAAGGCCAAACGCGATGTAGTATATTTGTTCCGTCAATGAGCGTTTTTGAGCATAACTTACGTATACACGCGGTAATGAAAGCCTATACAATGCGAGGTCAGCTTATACTGGTAATGTACCTATAGCTTGGACATGCAGCCGTGCGTACATAAAAGACACGTAAATTTTTATTCCCAATAGATACGCTGGGTGTTTCCACCAAATTAAGTTATAGCGTTCATTAGCTTCCATGTTCGAATCAACATGAAATTACATAACTATACCTAGTAATAGTGTAATCCCTGATGATACTACGAGCGTGATAGTTCCTGAGAGATTTTAGTTGATTATGTTTGCACTGGGTATGTTTTACAATTTTATCATCATCATCATAACGTCCAATGGACATCCACTGCTGTACAAAGGCCTCCCTCATAGATTTCCAGAATTGTGTCATCATTTTGGGGAGATATTGCCAGTATTCGCTACACTTGGTAGGCGGGTTGGTGAGCGCAGAATGGTTACTGTTCCTCAAAAGGGATACTACATCCCATCCCTCTAGTTTTGAGTCACTTAGTCGCCTTTACGACATCCACGGGAGGTAGTATATATATTCTTGGTCGGATTCGGACACCACTTGAAGGAACTTACAATTATAGTCATCATTTCGGCCGAATGAAGTCCACTGCTGGACACAGGCCTCCCCCAAAGAATACCACAACGATCGATATGGTTGCGTTGTGGGCTCATTGGGGGTATTGCCATAATATCGCCACGCTTGGCAGACGGGTTGGCGATCGCAGTTGAGTTGTTAATGTACTCGAAGGACGCTGCTGCCCATCCCCCGGCTAATCCCTTAGTCGACTTTTAGTGTGTGGGTGTCGACCCACGGGAGGAAATGGGGTGGTGGTATTCTGAGCCGGCACCACACGGCATGCCGGTACCACACGGCACAATTATAGTGGGTACCTATATATACAATTAGTACAATATATATATATCAAAATAGGTTTTTGTATAGCATTGTTGACGATAGGCGGCAATGTGGTGCGATTAATCGAATTATTTAAATGTGTTGTTTTTGTATACAATGGAATAATATTTCATTCTATTACTCAACGAAACCCGAGCCTTCAAAATCAATGTATAACTGACCAACAGAATTGGCATCTGCATTACTACAATAAAGCGCAGGTCGCACAGGACAATGACAATAAGTAATCTAAATTTTTCCCTACGATAATATTACGATGTAAATGGTTTACATTTATTTATAAAACTCGTTAATAATTCAATGTTGACTCATTGTTGACATTTTGTTTTCGTATTTCATACGACTAACCTGTCTACTTTCCACAGAGTTATAAAGCGAGATGGTTTCCCTTGTTGAACACGATGCTGGCCTAGTAGAAATCAACTCAGATGCCATAAAAAAAGAAAAAGTAATGAACGCAAATGTGACATAGCAGAGAGTTAAATTTTGTTCCACCTTAACATAAAAAAAAACGCCATATTTGACCTTATAAGAAAAAAAAAAATTTAAACCGTACGACGTTGCCGACATATTTTTTGGAATTTTTCATTTTTGAAATAAAAAAAAATGCTTATGCATGTATTATTCTAAACACCTTACGACGTTACCTTATACTTGATATTGGCGAAATTGTGGAAGATACTCTACAGAAGCCATAACTTAAGAGAAGAAGACCTTACTAAGGGTGTATAATATATTTGTCAAACATATATTTAATCAACGACATTGGATGATTTCATCAAATGGACTAGCAACACTAGTTATTTGATCAAAGATTTTGACCTTTCAATATTTTCAATTAAAACAAACTAATTGGGCAATATTAAAAAAAATCTTCAAAATTTAAACAAAGCAATATTTAATGAGTTTGAAAGCAATGAATCTATATAGTACAAGACACCCCAGAATATAAAAATAAAGCGTTAATGTAAAGTGAACGTGAGTGTGTGTGTGTGCCAAACATCAATTCCTCGACATTGGTTGAGTCATGAGTGGCATAAAGCACAGGTGAAAGAAATTTGATCAAACCTTGGTCAAAGCGATTGCACAAAGATATTGGACGAGTAGCATACAGCCCTAAGTAAATGCCGCCGCACGCCGCGACAGCAGGAGCCTTGTCGAAGCCATATAATATGTTAATTAGTCTACTGAGCAATATACACACAGCTCGACTAACAAATTGTGGTGAACCACACCTAAGACCAAGTACATAACTAATTGGATTACAAGGAAACCACATAATGCGTCATGTATTGTCGTTGTGACTCATTTGCTTTAGTAGTTCTCAATGTACATGTATTTATTATGTAGCCTGTATATAAAGAAACCGTGTTCCGTGTGGTGTCCGGATTAAGAATATAGCACCACTCCACCTCTGCCCGTGGATGTATGATCCAGTGATGTGTGCCCTAAACCAGAATGGGCAGCAGCGTCCCTTGTGTACACACACACTAGGACCGCGCTTGTGTGTAACAGCAGCCATTCTACGCACACCAGCCCGCCTGCCAAGCCTTTTTTTTTTTATCGTGGGGAAATTCTCATGGACGTCCTCCCAATGCCGGGATCAAACCGGCTAAAACCCCACGGTGTCCTTCTTCTTACCTCTAGCCGGGGGTGAGTTGTACGCTTTTCTGCATTGGACCGCTCCCCCGGCAGTCGCCTGCCAAGCCTGGTGAGTACTAGCTGCTGTCCTCAAAATGACACAATTGTGGAAATTTAAGGGGAGGCGTTTGTTCAGTAGTGGACCTTCTTTGGCTGATATGATGATGATGATAAAGCTATGATGATAAGATATAGCACCACTCCATCTCTGCCGGTTGTTGTAAAAGGTGACTAAGGGACTCTAAACCGGACCACTTGACTACGTGCGTGCCACCGTCTTCTCGGGGGTTACTCGGTATGAGCATGCAGACTCCCCAATCTGCGCGCCCGCGGCCCCCAACGATAATGTACCTACTACACAAAATTTGCTAGTATAAATCCATTTGTTTTCTGCGATTCCGACGGGCGCCACCATTAGTCTCTTTCGTTTGACGTTGCTGACTTCCTAAATAGTCAGCCGGCTACGTCCGTCATATTCTAGATCCATGTGGTTATATTACAAATTACTGGAACAACCGGTAATTCATAAAATCAGGATTTATTTTATATTAAAATAGAACTGATTTATTTTTGTGATGCCTACATTATCTTCAGCACTCACGACGGAACTATGCAAAATACCGTTGACTATTAAAGCAAGACATTATATACAACTGACTCAACGATAAAGTTACACTTTTTTGACAATCCTCATGCACTTCCTCCGCCTTGGGAAGGGTGGAGGAGTATGCTGGACTCTTACCCGCCCCACGGTGTCGATGTAATCGGTTGAAGTGTTTTATTTTATTGAGCAATAATTGCGAAAACTTAAGACAATTACTAGATCATCATATCGGCCATTTATACGTCCACTGCTGAACAAAGGCCTCCCCCATAGATTTCACAACTGTGTTATCATTTTGGGGGGTATTTGCCAATACTCACCACGCTTGGCAGGCGGGTTGGTGAGCGCAGTATGGCTATCGGTTCACAAAAGGGACGCTGCTGCCCATCCCCCTGGTTTAGATTCCCTTAGTCGCCTTTTACGACACCCACGGGAGGAGATGGAGTGGTGCTATATTCTTAATCCGGACACCACACGGATAGATATAATTACTAGATAACATATCTATACTTTACGGTGATCACGTGGTCGATTCCATCCTTAATATTTTCGTAGATTTAAGTTGTATTGCTTGGTAAACCTTAACGTTAATGCCTGACATTTACTGAAGGATAGTCAAATCCTAGTCAAAATTACGATTGGTTTTTTTATTGTAAATAGTACAAATTTCAGCCATCATCAAGCCAACAACAATACTGAAAGGTACTGTTATACCAAAAACATAAATTCATTAATTCATAACAACTAGATTTCAATGCCACTAAACTAAGCCGTCGCTGTGATCTTTCTGTAGTATCAAGTCATTTTAAAACGAAAGATTGAAAAGGATATTAGCTCTCGCCAAAATGACGGCGCAAATTAAAAATCATAATAACACTACCAACTCAGCCGGTAACACTCGCTTGATAATTCTAGTAACCAAAAACAGTTTCAGCCGGACCCAGCAATCTCTCATCTCGTCATCTCTCAATCTTCAGGTCGTCCGTCCATCTGGTCGGTGGGCGCCCCACACTACGTTTACCCATACGTGGTCTCCAATCTAGGAACCGCCTGCTCCATCGGCCATCGATCCTTCGAAAAACGCGGCCAGCCCACTGCCACTTTACCTTCTAATTTGGTGTGCTATGTCGATAATTTTGGTTCTCTTCCAGATATCCTCATTTCGGATTCTATCCTTTAGAGAAACTCGGAAAATAGCACGTTCCATAGGCCGTTGAGCGACTTTAAACTTGTGGACTAGTCCGACTGTTAATGTCCACGTTTCGGCTCCGTAGGTCATCACAGGTAGGACGCACTACAATTTGGTGATATGATCTATACAAAACTGAATTGAAACTGAAAGTTCTAATAAACATTGTCATCACCAAATACCAAAACTTACCAAAACGATTATTAAAATACTTCTGAGTCTTTGATAGTTGGATGTTGGGATCTGTCATATGCGGAACTCAATGAACACACGCATTTATATGATAGTCTCGTGGAAAAATGTATTTATTTATGCGATTTTATTAGTTATTATTGAGATTTTCCTTTGCGACGGTTTGTGGTGAGGTATCACTCTCTCTATGAAAATCGCAACCGACCAATATTTTGCGTGTATTAGCTTACGACGTTCACATTGGCAGAATCGTATTGGGCCTAGACTCAATGGCATAAGCTCTAAAGATAGAAGAATAAAAACATGAAGTTTAACTATCAAACCAAGCTAACAACACTAATTTGACAACTATGCCAACCATAACAGTTAAACATGAAATAATGTAAAATGTTAGTAAATGCAAAACTAAATAATAATATCCCAAATAATAAGAAAACTGTGTCACATTTGCATGAGAATAGGACGTCGCTCAGCTTAATGCGGTTGCTGCGGCAGCGCCGGTTTTCAGCGTCTATACATCTTGTTTTAGCGCGACGTTCGTTTCTATTATTATCATGGGGCCAGTTAAGTTGGTGGCACTACAATTATTTTTGTCATCATCATCATCATAATTCCGATCAGCATCAACTTTCTCTCTCTCGCTCTTTCATCATGGCACTCTCGCTAGATGGCTACAATGAACTGTTGTGAGGGAATAATCCTCAAGCTTGGCAAGCGGGTAGGTGGTGATCGCAATATGTTATAAGAGCACCATAAAATGCTGCTACAACTATATTCTTATAAAAGTAAGTATTCTGAGCCTGGAGATTAGCCTAATGTTATTTTTATGTTTTCCAAGCTTAGCAATGTAAATGCAACATAGTTATTACTTTTAAAACCAACCCTAGATTGGAATTGCGCTGGAATTTCATAAGGGGCCTCAAATAACACCTCGAGGCGTACGCGTATGGATTAAATTTCATCGAAAACACGGTAACACTATCGATAGGTAATAAAGTAAAGCCTATTGACCTTTTTTTTTTTTATTGGTGCCCAGTGGAAATTCATCATGAACTTCCTTCGCCCCGGGGAAGGAGGAAGGGGTATGCCGGACTCCTACCGGCTAAAACCACTGGAGCGGTCATCTTCGGCACCTAAGGGAGGCTCCAGGTCCTCGTATGATCACACTAGAGCCACCCACTGGTGCCACGCCTATTGGCACATCTCGGAGAGGGTGACTGTAAAGCGGTCACCCCCCCAGGGGGATTGTAAAGGATCCCCCAAAGCGTCCCACGGCAGCGCGTGACCACATGCGTGCTACCGTCTTCTCTTGGGTCGCTTGGTGTGGGCACGCAGATTCCCCAATCTACGCACCCGCGAACCCAGAGGTCCCCCACCTTATAGCAACGGCAGGGGTTTTCAGGCGTATCGGAATTAGGCGCCAGGGCGGTTGTTACCCCGGCGCCGTCTCCATCTTCTTCGAGCGGGATCGGCCCTCTCCCGATCCCGCTCTGCGGTCTCCTTCTGGAGCATGACGCTCTCACAGAAGGAGACCACTGCATTCCAATTTTCGTGCTCTGCCAACATAGCCGACACTACTGCTGGCAGAGAGAGATCTTGCCCGATCCGATCGACCAGGATCCGCCGTTCGGCGGCCCACGCAGGGCACGCCTCGAGCGTGTGCTGTGCGGTGTCCTGGTCGCTATCACAATGGTGGCATTGTGCCGTGGCCTCGCGTCCTATCCTGTGCAGGTACGCACCGAAACAACCGTGCCCGGTGAGCACCTGCGTCAGGCGGTAGGTGACGCGCTCGCTCCTTTGGAGCCAGGCTCCAAAGAGCGGCAGGACGGCCTCGACGACGCGCTTGGTTGCAAACTGCATCCGCAGGCGATGACGCCACTTTACAAGTGCGCGCCGCCGAGCTAGCCGCCGCAGCTTGTCCAACGCCCCTGGAGGCGCGCCTTCGCCGCTCTGGCGGAGGGAGCGTGTCTGATCGTAGACCCACGCATCCATCTCCGCCAGGATGTCAAAAGGCGGAAAACGCGCCAGGAGAGTTGCCGCCTCGTAGGACACCGTTCGGTATCCTCGTGCGATCCGGATAGCCACTCTGCGCTGCAGACCGTGAATTTTGGTTCTGCAGCGCTGGGCGCCTGATAGTCGAGCTGACCATACAGGCGCCCCGTATAGGACCACGGACCGCACGACTCCTCCGTAGAGACGGCGAACTTCCTCACATGGTCCCCCGAGATTGGGCAGCAGCCGGTGTAGAGCACCCACTACCCTCTCGACTCGGGGGACGAGGCGCTGGAACTGCTCTTCGAAGCCCCAACGACTATCCAGGGTGAGCCCCAGGTATTTCATGTACCGGCCCACCCCAATTTGCGCGTCACCAACGCGTATCCACGAACTGGGTGGTTCTCTGCTTCTCGGCAGTTTGTGGAACCATAGCGCCTCGGTTTTCTGAGGCGCTATCCGCAGACCCAGGGCGTGGATTTTGGCCACGACAATCGCCACCGCTTGCTCCGCAAGCTGGATGGTTCCCTCGAAGGACTCCCCGCTGGCCAACACCAGAGTGTCATCAGCGTAACAGACTAAGCTGACGCCAGCAGGGAGAACGACACGCAGGACCGCATCGTAGGCGAGGTTCCATAAGAGAGGGCCGAGAACTGACCCCTGCGGAACCCCGCACATAATCTCCCTCCGCTTTACGCTACCGTCCCTGCCCACGTAGCGAATGTGCCTATCGCGCAGATAGGCCCCTATGATGCCCTGCAGGTAGGGCGGACACCGATGATAGACTAGTGCCGCCCTGATTGCGCCCCACGGGATGGAGTTGAAGGCGTTGACGATGTCTAGACTGACCGCCAACGCCACCCCACCCCGCCGGGACACTGCCTGTTCCGACAGCGAGCGGATGCGAAGAATCGCGTCGATGGTGGACCGCCGCTGCCGGAAGCCATACTGACTTTCGGCCAGGTCGGGGCCAACTCGCGACAGGTGCTCAACGAGTCTTCGGGTAATTATTCTTTCGAATAGCTTCGAAGCCTCGTCGAGCAGGCAAATGGGACGGTATGCAGAGGGAGACTCTGCAGCCCTTCCTTCCTTCTTCAAGAGAACCAATCCAGCTTCCTTCCAGCCGGACGGGAACACGCCACTACGGAGGCAACTGGTGAACAGCCGCCTCAAGCGGTCCCCAAGAGACTGTAGTGCATACACCCACGCACGGCCCGGAATGCCGTCCGGACCCGGTGCGGTGTTGCGACTCTTCAGGCGGCCAATGGCTCGGCCCAGCTCCCCATCCGAAACCCCCAACTCCTCGGCCCAGTCCGAGGCATTTGGGGGTGGAGAGGGACCAGAATGGTCCCGAACCGCCGGAAAGAGCGTTGAAAGTACTCTCTCCAGCAAATCCGGGGCCATGGTTTCGGTCACCGGGGGGACATATGGGCGCAACTTGCCCGCTACCATACGGTAGGGTCTCCCCCACGGATCCCTGTCTAGTCCCTCTAGGAGCTCGCTCCAGGACCGAGCCTTCGCCTCACTGATGGCGGTCTGAAACGCCAGTGTGGCCGCCCGGTAGGCCCTATAGGCCTCTTCAGTCTCTCCGGCTGTAGCGCTGTGCCGGCGTCGGCTTCGTTGGTACCGGCGGCGGGATGCCAGGCAGACCGCGCGCAACTGCGCGATCTCATCCGACCACCAGTACACTGCCGTACGCCGGGAGCGCCTGGCCCGGGGCATGGATGCGTCGCATATTGACGTCATCGTCCTCCGGAACCACGACGCTTCCTCCTCCGGATCGGGCAAGATCCCTTGATCGACCTCTGGCCAGGCCGCGACGTTGGCAGCTGCGACGAGCAACTCTCGATCCAGCTGTGTGAGGGCCCAACGCCGCGACCGCGGGCTGGGACTAGAACGGCTCGGGCAAGGCGTGCGGAGGGCCACGTCGAACATTATGTGGCGGTGGTCCGAAAGTGTGACCACTTCCTCCGCTACTCGCCAACCCGACACCATGCGGGCCACAGAAGGAGCCGCCCATGTCAAGTCCACGACCGACTCCCCCTGCCACCGAACGCAGGTGCTAACGGACCCCCGATTCAGCAATCGGAGGTCAAGTGACGCCGCCCAGTCTTCCACTATGCTCCCCCTCGGCCCGTCCCGACGGTTGCCCCAAGCTCTAGAGTGAGCGTTGAAGTCCCCCAGGACGAGCACTGGACGGGGCGAGCACTTACAGCGAATGCTGCGCGCCACCCCGTCCAGGTATCCCTCGAAGTCGGCGAGAGACACGTTGGGGGAGACATAGCAGCCCACTACTGCCAGAGGTCCCCACTCTACTACGACAAAGCCCTGCCCCCTGTCCAACAGGGAGCAGGGCGGCTCACCTTCGGCTCCAGACCAATAGATGGCGACGGAGTCCCCGGCGCCCCCGAACCAGCGAGGATGTTCCTGGACGCCTCGGATCGTGGCTCCGCCACAACCGCCAAGGCAACCGACCACTCCGCAACAGTTTGCAGCAACAGATTCTGCGCGTTGCGGCAGTGGTTAAGGTTGCCCTGGAGGACCCTTAATTGGCCTCCATCGCCTCCGGTGAGCCGGAGCGTGTGACCGGTGCCGCCGGCGCAGACGCTGTCAGCCCCTCGGCCGAGGCAGGGGGGGCTGGTTTTCCCCTCCTGCTCTTCTGGGCTGCACAAGATTTGCAACCCAATCTGTGCTCGGCCGGGAGGCCAAAGTCCGCACACAAAGGGCAGTTTTTTGTCTGCGCCTGGCATTCCCGAATTTTATGGCCCTGGCCGCCACATCCGAAGCACCGGTCGCTACGGTCAACCCCCCCGTGTTTGGTGCACCGGAGGCGCACATGCCCGAGTTCGAGGCATCGGAAGCACTGTAATGGCCGTGCTGCCAACACCTCGACCCTAGCCGTCGTCCAGCCGACGCAAATGCGGCAGGTAGACGCCAGCTTCTTGGCCGCCTCCAGTGGGATCCGGACCCAGACTGTGCCCAAAGACATCGGTGAGCGACGAATTTCGCCCACCCTGACATCCTCGGGCAAACACGCCGTCGCAACCACTATGGCATCTGCGATCTCCGCTTTAGTGACGGCGTCATCCAGGTCCAGTACCCTCAGCTCCGCCATTTTAATCGGACGTGCAATATGCACGTCAAATATGGGGGTGAGCACCTCCCGCATTTTGCGTGCCAGGCTATCTGCCTTGGCACCGCCATCCTCGCCAGCGACGGAAAGCACCATTCCGCCGCTGACTGACCTCTTGATGGTCACGGTGTCCGGACCAATGCCGTGGTCGGCGAGCTTAATATTTTGCCGAGCCACGGCCATGACTTCACCCAACCTTGTGTCGGGTGAGCCCTCGGGCACCGTGACCGTTATGGCGGCCGATGCGGGAACCTTGGGGAGGTTGACTTTCCCCTTCCTTCCTCTCTTTCCGCCCAGTTTTCCGCGTTGTCTCTCTCCATTCTGGGGAGAAGATTGCGCAGGCTGTGCAACTGCGGGTTGTTGGGCCTGAGAAGGCCGGGGCTGCCGCTTCTTTCTGCCCGCAATGGACCACCCCTCAGTGGTGTCCATTGCGGACTGCGAGGACTCGGGCTCAGTGGCTGCTGGCTGGGTTAGCGCGGATCCAGTGGTCGCCGCAGCCCCGTCAGCTGTAGCCTGCTGGTCGGATTTTCCGGTCCCCTTTGCCACACCACGACCCCCGCTCTTCCCTTTCGATAGGGCTGGTGCGGTACTTTGCACCTTAGCGGGGGCCGCAGCCTTCGCCGCGCACTTCGTCGCCCCGGCAACGGCCGCATACGTGGCAGTCTGCGGCTGTCGGGAATCCGCTGCCAGTGGTGGGCGCAGGCGTTTCTCCGGCGGGAGCCGCACTGCTAGGGCCGCCAGTTTGGCGTCCATCATCCCCCCGACTTCGAGGACAATGGAGCGCCTAAACTCCGCCTCTGCATCCGGCGGCAAGAATGCCGGAGCGACACAATCCTTAGGCCTCGCAGTACCGTTACCCTGACGACGAAGGAGACCCACCTCCGTCGTCAGTTTCGCTATCTGCGCCGAGAGGCTGGCGAGTTGAGAGCGCAACTCAGCGTTCTCCCTCTCCAGCCTTTCGACGTTCGATTCCTTTTCGGCCTTTTTGGCCGACCTTTTGGCGTCGGGGGATGACCCGACTGACGCCTTCGGAAGGGTCCGCTTGCGGCCCTCTGCACCTAACACCATGTTGAGTGAAGCGTGCGAACCCCGAGGGTCCAAGGACTCCTCGGAGTCGCTCACCCCACCCAACAGCAACGGCGTACGCGGACGCGGCAGTGACGCGACCCCACGCTGCGCACGCGCACTGGCGCGCAAGTTACGCGCGCTGGCGCGCAAGTTACGCGCACTGCGCGTCCAGGTACCTGAACCGGACACGGAGCCGACATCCGACTCCATGTCCATCTGGACGCTGTCGGACTCCGACAGCGAACCAACCCTCTCACCTCCCACCTTCTCTGCCTCCACCTTCTTCACGTGTTTTATTTTAAGTTTATTTAATGTTTCCATGTCTAGACCCACGAGTATCGGGGAAATAAATGGTCGACCCGGGCAGTGCCCCCTGTACCCGGGCAAGCGTATCCCATCTTCAGGTTCCGCCAGTCCTGGGGTTGCGTGCTCGCGACTGAACTTCCCATCAGCCATGCACCCCTCGCCGCACGCAAAGCTTGGGTTCGGGGAATTTTTATAGAGGCCTTCTTCCTCGCGATCCGGGCGGTTAAGCCAAGATCCTCGGTCCCGGTCGGAGCCGCGAGACGTGACCACGACACTCCAACCGAGGTTACGATATCGACGGTGGCAGGGAAGGGGATTCCTCCCACTACCTGCTCGGGGCAGGGTGAGTGCACACCGAGCCCGCCGCTAGCCCGCCCATGCTCCTCCGAAAACGGAGGAACACCATACGGCCTACCTACAGCCCACAAACTGGGCCCATCCCTGTCAGAATATTAGCCACCGGGCAACAAGGTCCTCCAAAAAGTGGAGTAGTTATTGCCCGGTGCCCAGGGTGCACCGGCCCGACAACTGCTCTTCCCCCCGGACGTATCAAGAGGGAAAGCCTATTGACCTGGGGCACTTGTTGGATCTAAAGTAATCTAAATTAAGATGGTTTAACCTTTGCGTCTGCTCTACCTTTACTGCGACCTCTATAAATTGGCCCTAATTCGCTAACGGCCAGTTAAAATTAAGCTGTCGTACCTATCGAGTGTGCAATGAATGCTTAATGATATAACATTACTGGATATTACCCGACATAATTTTAAATAACTGTTTTGGGGGTAACCAATAAAATAATTTATTTAGTTATTGGGTCATAACGTTAATTTTTAGACGTCACATTGAGAAGATGGAGAGCATTTTGCTGTATGACAATCTATGAGAAAATAAGTCAGTAAAATAAACTCAGTGTTAGGTCTTTTTTATTATTTTGCTGAGTCTGTTTTTAAGCCTTTTATTTTCATTCGTTTTATTACAAGATTATTAATAATATGGTTTATAAATTACTAGTTTTCTCGCTTACGCTAAGCCTCTACGTGACGACTCCCTGACTTCAAACAAACCTCCGCACAGTCTAATCAAAAGCCCGGTCGCCTTGTGGTTGAAAATGTAAGCAAGCTAATACGCAATTTCTATAGATATCGCAATTTTCATCATCAAGTGAATGTAATAACAAGTTAGTAAGGTTTGGAACGGGGCTGACTACACAGGATGCGCTGGACGTACTTAGGTGTCGTGACTTGTGGAAGCTCTTTCATGCTCCTCATTTTGTTGTTATATCTTAGCATTTCTGTCTTCTTCTTCTCTTAGATTATTGCTTCTGTAGAGTATCTTCCATAATTTTGCCAATGTCAAGTATAAGGTTGTACGGTACGCAGATTAATCAATCTTTACTTACATTTTAATTACATACATAAAATATTTCTCAAAAATGGAAAAAATCTATAAATATTTGTCGGCAACGTCGTACGGTCCAATTGTTGTTTCTTGCATACCTATTTTCATTACTTGCGATCCAGCTGTATATTTCTTGATTTTGTCTCGCGATATACATGCTATAATAAGGTTTGTATTATTGTAGAAGCATTCAATAGTTCTTATGATTCCTGTGTTTTTATATTTATATTTACTAGTACTTCTGATATTTATATTAGAATAAATTAATGAAAATGTACAACTTGGACAGCTGCTTGTCATTCCGTCATCAACAAAGTGTACGGATCACCGAAAAAAGTAGAGTTATATAGTTTAAAATAATTGAAATGTAAATCTTCTTACACATAATATTGTAACGAAAGTTAGAAGTCTTCTTCGTACAGTTCCAGTGAAAATATTTGTACATCATACATAAAAAGGTGTTTATTTCTTCTCTGCCTAGTCTCTAGAGACTTACATGAGCGATTTATATCTCCCTAGTCTACGTCGAGCACTCCATAAACGGCAAATGTTCCAGCTTTCAACAACAACAATAAAATCTTAGTCCAAATTAATGTTTACTTTTACGAAACTTTTACGTTCGTATTTGATGAAAAATTTACGTAAAGATGAAGTTTTGGTGATGACGGAGGATGAAATAAGATTATAGTTTCAAAATAAGTTGTTTTTAAGCGTGGCTTTGCTTTACATTAATAAGTGCTTCGTTTCGGAAATATTATCTTTGTAAGGATACAAACACTGCTAGAGGTAATGAGGAAGCTGACCGGTAAGCTAAGTAAGCGGTTACAGAAGGGGAAAATGTCTTTATTAAACCACATTATTCAGAACTGTTATATAAATTCAGAATTATGTGCTATAATAAATGGAAGGAATATTTTGATGAAAATACAAGGGATCTGGTATAAGACCGTCCAGTCAGAGCCTCCTTGTATACCTTGGTTTAGTAACTTTAAGATAAGTAGATCTTATGTGACAATGGCTAATAGACTTCGTTCTAGACACGTTCCATCAAGAAGATTTGAGCATCTGATGCGAAGGTCGAATTCACCAAATTGTGAACTAAGTAACATTGTAGATGATTTGTAATACTTACTGATGGAATGTGTCAAGAATCAAAATAGAAGAAAGGAAATTCCATAATTTCCTTTAGTTTCCACAGTTTAGAGTCAACCGTTTGGATGTTGGTATTATTCAAAGTATTTTGGCTTTACCAACTTCGAAACAAGCAATGAGTCTATACGATTTAGCATCGTAATAACAATTGGTAAAGGGTCATACATAATAGATAATTATTAAAGTTATATGTATTTAAAGTTAGGGTCTTATGGCACTGACATATCCTTATAGGATAAAAATCCCTTACAAAAATAAAGAGAATACAAAAATACATTGTTAAGATTAAAACCGTTATATATAATGTTCAAATTAAAACCGGGATTGAAATTATGTCCGAAATGTTGATAAGAGTCACTTACAATCAATTATATCGAAACTGGAGAACCTTTAAGAACTGTTTTCATTACAATGTAGGTTCCGCACAAGTGTTGGAAGATACTAGAAAACACGGAAAGTTGACGTTTAAATTCCGCGTTGATCTAATAACTAAAATTTCTCGGTTGTTTATCAACGTCAAATTATAAGAATCTGCGGAGGAAAACAACTTGATGTCATGCCATTTACTAAAGTAACTTTTGTGGGGTTTGGCTTAACAAAAGTGAGCAAAACTAGAACCGATAGCTCTGATGTTCCAAGCCGTGGGCCGTTAGGTTGTTTGCTACCATAGTGGTATAAAAAAAGTTTGTTGATTAACACACGGGGTTGCGTTCTGCTTTAATAATATGATAGGGCGGATTTAGTGCAGCACTAATTTCTATAACAATCGCTCGACTGATTTTTCAGCAGTTTTAATGCAATGTAGTGTTCCATTGCTATGTCAAATCTAGCAGCGATGCGTGGGATACTATTCTAGAGGCATTTCGAAGCACTCTATAATAATTTACGCAAAAATGTTGTACTCTACCCATTTGGTTTTAGCCTATGGTTACAGATTACAGATAAATATCTCACATGCACACACACACCGTAAACACGTAGCGTCGCCAAGCAAAGGTCGACCTTTTTATTTATTTGACCCGGTGGAAATACTTCTAACGTTAATGTACTTCTCCGCCCCGGGAGCAATCGAAGCGGTCGTCTGGCTGAACTGGGACTGAGTTCCAGGAACTGGAGAACAATCACACTTGCGCCAAGCGACGAGCCACCTGTATCAAACGCCAACAGCCGCAGCTCTAATTCTCGGTAACTTACAGCGCGCCTTGTTTTGCCTGAGTGATGCGATAGCTTTTAGCAGTTAGCAGGTTTTTTCCAGAAATTTACTAATAGTAGACTTGTTACTTTGTTTAATGCATTCTAGAATGAAGTTCGATATTAATTAAAGAATCTTCTATGCTTCTCATTACTTGCCTTACACTGCGCTTCGCATGCGAAAAACAATCATTGAATTAAATGGTAATTCCATTTAATTTTGTGATTGTTGTGTTTTGTGACCAACTCGAAAGCATTCTGCACCAGTTAAAAAAAGAATTACTCAAATCGGTCCACAAATCTCGGAGTAATCAGTGTACATACATAAAAATTACGCATCAAATTGAGAACCTCCTCCTTTTCGAAGTCGGTAAAAATAATAAAGAGAGGAACACATAGTAACAAGCGCAGCAGACATAACCACAGTTACAAAGCAAACTACGCTAAACTTCGTCTCGAGCGTTGTACTTTATAATACTTCGATGTCGCGTAAATCTCACCTCGTTAAAACCTGCTACTGAGCGTGAAATAATATAACGTTACAACCGCCAAGGGGACATCTCTCTTTAATGTCAACGTCAACCGTTTACTTGTCGCTACCAATTACCATCTTATAAATCATTTTTATCGTACTGCTTAAGCCATTAGACCGCATTTTGGGTGGCTCGTTAAATTCCTTGCATTTTAAATTGCAAAAATTAACGTGAGTACTGAAGAAATTGTTAAAAAAATCTTTTAACAATGAGCTATGTTAATTAGGTATTATTTTCTGACAGACTTCCCTACTTTATTATCTTGGTACTGTGACAAATGGTAGTAATTTCTGGAATACGTGGTTTCTGCCTGCGTTCGGAATGAAATAATCATACCTGTAATATCGGCAATTTATTTTGCTGCCAAGAAATAAGAGGTTATGTTCGTGAAGGTTTTGGCAGCCAGCCACTGGTAATACATTACAACAATGTTTGGACTTTAATATGAACCTCAATTTTTTTTATATAATGTCTAAACCTCCCGTGTGCATGGCACTACTGGCATGACTGATAAAAGAAACATAACAGTTACATTTTATTTCATTTGGTTGGTCACACTGAAAAGTACGCATCTGGACACTAGATATATTTGAATTTCGAATGCTATAATAGAACACGGCTAGGAAACTATTGAAAACCGTATGACGGTATTCACATTTTATAGAACTTTTTCATTTTTGAGAAATGTTTTATGAATATGTAAAGATTGATTATTCTAAACACCGTACGACGTTGCCTTATACTTGACATTGGTGAAATTGTGGATACTCTACAGAAGCCATAATCTAAGAGAAGAAGAAAACAGCTGGATATTTGGAGATAAAGGAATTTACACGAGACTCTTAAAAAAAACAATTCAGTCAAAGATTTATTTTTGCTGAAAAGTGATTAACCAAAGAAATGGTGGTAAGGGAAAACGTCGTGAGCAAACCTGCACACCTGACATAGCTTCAAAATGTTCCCAATGGTTTGTGTAGTTCGCCAACCCCACTAATACAGCGTGGTGGACTAAGGCCCTAATCTTTTTCATACTAAGACAAAGGCCCATGCCCAGCAGTGGGACATTAATGGGCTGATTATTATGTATAGCCGTTTAGCCGTAATGGCACATTGTCATTGCTAAAGCTTCCTTCTGACAAATATAACCTTAACCTTACTTAAGCGAATACCTTACCGGACCGAAAATAGAATCCGCATTCCGGCCATTAGAACCTAACCGCAACATCCCAAAAGGCTGAACTAGCTCTAATACCCGTAAATTACCTTCATGTCGTCACTCTTGGTAATTTCGGTCGGT
Organism: Diloba caeruleocephala; assembly: GCA_947459985.1. Lineage (NCBI taxonomy): Eukaryota > Metazoa > Arthropoda > Insecta > Lepidoptera > Noctuidae > Diloba > Diloba caeruleocephala. The sequence continues at coordinate 5,661,443 of OX381617.1, read as the reverse complement.
GAAAATGAGCGGCCCCTCAGTTCCTCCCGTTGATAATAACGAGTGTACGTAGAAATGTCTTAGCTACCTTTCATTTTCTAGCTTGTAGTACCTACCTGAAAGTTATGTGCTCCTAGCACGCCCAGTTAGTTTACTCATTTTCTTGGTGAAATGGTGAACAATTTTACGGAGGGGAGAAACTAAAGAGATGTTGTTATCCGCCCCGGTTTTGACACCTCACTTAATTCATTTTTTGAATAGGATTGACTGAGGAGGACTAACACAGAAATAGGAAATAAGGAGAAGTGGTACGGGGGTGTAACCGCGCCACCGCGACTGGATCAATTCGGGCCATCCGGAAAAATGGCCGTTTTATAACATCAGTTGAGATTCGATCGCGTAAGTGAAACTTTGTTAAATTATCGTGTTGTTAGGGGATAACATGCAAAAACCGAAGCGAAAATAATAACTTTATCAAGGAAGGAATCATACACAATATGCAAGTGAAGCAATTTTCTTGTTTTTTTCTATAAAAAGAATAAATTAAAAATTATTGTTTTCTTTATTATGTTACATTTGGATTGATGGAGCGGCACGACATTATTATTTTTGTACAAAATACAATGCTTCTTATCTACCACTGTTAACTAGCAATAGGTGAATAACATACGCTGTGAAGAGAACAGCGAATGGTACTAAATAAATAAATAAATAAACTTACGCGTTGTGTGGTACGGCTGTCGTTTGCGGTCTGTACGCTCGGTATGATTGGCTACCTACAATGTCGTGGGTGTGTTTTAGTATGAGAAGCCAATTATAAGGTTGTGTTTATTCAGTTCATTGGATGAGAACTTGTAACTGTGTGCATTAATGTGCTTTTATGAAGAATGGTAGTGGGAAAATGGATTTCTAGGCTCGCATACATTTTGATCTACATGGCATATCTCGTTTCTTCAAATATCTTTGAGGACTAAAAAAAGTTGTGTAATGCTGTGAAGATAGCAGATTCATACAGTAACTACAATAACTATGAAAACAAAAAAAAAAATTATAGAACCCCGATAAAAGAATACACCTAGAAGGTAAACATAGGTTGTCATATTCTTGCAATATTGTTGAAGTAACAGGAAACGGAATTTCGAATCGATCACACCTGTGAAAGTTGCTTACATCCCTTCATTCCCTAGAAAAGAGCTGATGACCTTCAAATATCTGAACAGATTTTCTTGAATAATTTTGAAAATAGGAGAACACTCTCGACTTAACCACATTTCAAACAAAAAGGCCGAAACTTATAACACCCCTCTGTTTGCGCCTGGGGTTAAAAATAACTTCAATACTTGGGTGTTGCAAGCGTTCATAGGTCATAGGTTACGATAACCGCTTTCTATCAGGCAGGCGGTATGCTTTTTTGCCACCTTAGTGCTAAAAACGAATGGATTAGATTACCAATACCTTCTAGTAAGACCGTAATGCACAAACGGTTTCTATAGTGAGGGCAATTTTACCTTCGCGTACTACCATCGGATGAAAGTGTATTTGGAACAGATGCACGAGACATAGTATTAACTAATAAAGGTCTGTAAGATACCATTAATTATCATTAATCATCCTTTGTTTAACTCCAATAGTTTTAGAGCCGTAATATGCTAACGTACTAGTAAGTAACTATGTAACGTACTAGTTAGAATGTTAAGTAAATGCTTTCAAAATTTGTTTTTACATAAGCATGTAGGTAACTACAAGCTAAAAGATTTCTATGCTGAAATATACGGTTTCCATTTCACAAGTAGTTCTTTAAATGTAAGAAGAAACCCGTGAGATGATTACATATATCGCAGACGGTTTGCGACAGGCGTAAATCGCGCAGACGCCGCCCTCAAACGTCATTTTGGTATTACGTATTTGCCGATAGCGATAACCTAACCATAAGATACCGAAGATCTCTGACGCACCCTCTGTCGGATGATCAATGAACTAAAAGTTACTTATACAGCTACATTATCGCTACTGGCGCTAGTGACTATGCTTTCATTCCAAATTAGCGACAAGCCGGCGAATGTCTTACCTTATACCACTTTTTTACGATTTGTCACCGGTGGATGTTTAGCTGCGCAATAGCTGTTGCCGCATCTGCTGTCGCTGTTTTTAGCTAATCGGGGCGCGGGTCTTTTGAAAGGCTTGCACATGGACGTCGGTCTAACACGCAGAGGTTCTTTGAAGAGTTTATTCTAAAACATAGTTAGACACTAACTGGAAATTTCCATGGCTGCACTACAGAAATACAGTCAAGAGTTATTGTTCCCTGGGATGTCATTGTTGGATGATATGGAAGCTGCAACGATAAGGTCCATTGCAATGGGTATTATATGGACTAAAAACTGTAACAATAAACGGAATCGACGACGCCTGCCTGTATGACGTCATAAATAAGCTTAATGGGGTATTGAGTATCTCCTCAGCTAAACTTAATCTTAAGCTAAATCCTGTCACATTCTGAGAGCAGGATTAAAAACGGCATATTGCTAAACAAAGTTAGTTTGAATAGGATTAATGCCTTTATAGAAAGCCGAATGATTAATGAGTAGCATCCAATTTTAGTGTAGACAAAGTTTCATACATTCAAAGCCGACGAAAGAAAATACATAACGATGAGTCGACACATGTATATTGCTAAGTATGTACTACGTCATGGAATTGTGTCAAAGAGTCACTATTCGACTAGTCGATTTTGGTATTAAACCCTAATACGCTCAACGTTTCCGTTAATTGGACGGAGATCCTATTTCGGATTATAATTTATAACAACGGCTTTTTCTGACAGTAATTTCAATGAGGTACTCTTGAACTAGCAATCGCTTTACCGCGGGCTGACTACGTATGTCGCGGACGGTTTACGACAGGCGTGAATGGCGCAGACGCAGCTGTTAAGCGACATTTTGGTATTACGTATTTGCCAATAGCGTTTAAACAGGCAAAGATCTCTGAAGCGCACTCTGTCGGCCGATCACTGAACGAAAAATTGCATCCTCGCCTTTCAATTCCAGGTGATTTGCCACTGGTGGATCCTTGGCCGCGCGATAGCTGCTGTCGTTGTATTTAGCTAATCAGGGTGCGGGTAATTAGGACTTAGCAATAAGCAATCTTATTAAAAGCACATTTTTATTATTATTATTCAACCATTACACACTGGCAGTCAGGCAGGCACACTATCTACAATGTAACATGTTTAAATTATTTTAAAAGATAATAAAAAAATCGAACAGAAAACCTTTTGAATTTGAATTCGTAAATTTTAGACTATCCTTTTTCATATAAAATGACAACTCGCAACGGACTGGTAATTTGAGTTCAAAACCCCTTGGCAAACGCTTTTCTGATAAAAAATCAATAAACTAATTATATTGGTATATGTGCTAATGAAAATCGGTTACTACTTGCGATTACAAGTACATGGCGTGTTTATAATGACATTAGTGGACAATGTAAACGCACACATGGACGCTGTGAACCAGCTCACATAATTATACCTCCAACGTGTAACATGATTGTATTTATGAGTACAATTCTGTTAGTATGTACCTAATACTGTAGACGTAGTATTAATGCAATATATAGGTTGTAAATAAAATAAAAACATTAATATGTTGGCCAACTCTAATATTTATTTCGTATGGTATCGTATGCTGTGCTAGGTTCGATGTCGCGACCCTTGGTGTAGAAATCTAAGTAAGCCAATTATCTAAACATCAGCTTAAACTCGACCAGTCCCGTCAAATATTTGGAATAGTATTTAAAAGGCGACTGAGGGTTGATATTAAGAGGAAGGGCAGCAGCATCTTCCAGTATGGTAATAAAAACATACTGCGATCACCAATTCACCTGCTAACCGTGGTGATTATTGCAATGCCCCTTATGATATTGTATTGGTCATTGGGAAGCCCATATTTAGCAGTGGACGGTTTTCGGCCGAAGTGTGTGGCCATCCAGGCCTCTAAATAAATCGGTTATAAGGAGTAACCAGGTCATACTACCTCCTTACGACTATCTAGTTCAATTATCATAACTCATAATTTCTATTATTTATTCATTTATACTTAATGTACAACAGCGTATACAAGGGCCAGACGCCCTTTGAACGTTTGTTTTTATTTATTTTTATTTATACCATGTTTGTATAAAAGCATACCGCAATTTAGGGTTGGTCTTACGGCTAGGAAACCAGTTCACGAACAATGCTCTAAGATGGTTGTACGAAGCGCTTGTAAAAAGTCATTTGAAATGCAAACTAATGCTAGAACGGATCCAGAACAAATTTGTGAGATTCCTGTACTTAAAGCAGTATGGTGTGTATCCAGGGTATCCACTGCTGTATCCTACTCTATTTGTGCTGGGCATGGTAGGCTATAATAAACTGGAAGTAAGAAGAGAAGTAGCTCTCGCCACTTACTTATTTAAGATTATGCGTGGTAACATACACAACCCAAGCGATCTACGTACGGTTGGGCTGTGTGCTGGGGGTGCCCCCTGCTCGTACCAACCTGCTGCAGTACGCGCCGCTGACGCGCGCCCTGCATACACTCAATATGGTGTCACAACAGATTGACTGGTTTAATTGTACTCTTAGGCGGCATTTTTTAAAATTACCCTATTCATAATGAAATAATTGTAAGTCTAATCTTGTAAGCTATTATATGTATAACTATAGCTACACTATTGTATTAGGTAACCCTGTGATGATAGTTGTGTGTGTTATTAAATAAATAAATAAAATTAAAATCCACAACGTTTCCACATATTACTTGTGCAAAACTATGTACAATAATCGAATTTGAATTTCGTACTACTACTACTAGATAAGCATAGTTTAAATACTATCTGAGACTATTAACAATTTTGTTTTTAAAGCTACAGTGAGACAAAACAAAGATGTCCATATCAACAAAGTGTTTAAATAATTAAAAAAAATATAAATATACAACTAGGGAAAAAAGAGAATCAGAGCCAAGATGAATCTGCCGACGTCTTGTAAATTTATATTACTACTAGCTGCCCACCCCAGCTTCGCACAGGCGCCACCTACCGGGTTGAATCTAAACCATCCAGGGACCCACTCAAATATACACACAAAATTTCTTCAAAATCGGTCCAGCCGTTTAGGAGGAGTTCAGTGACATACACACGTACAGATGAATTGTTTAAATAAAGATCAGATTTTGTTCCTCTACCCTGTATTACATTTACACACTCAGCAATAGCAGTGCTGTCGTGTCAAGGTCCCAGACATCCAATTGTCGAGATTGGCGCGGCAGGGCGCAGTCAATTGAAAGGAAGGATGCATCGAGCAATTTGTTTTTATTTTCCACCATTTTGTTCCGATTGTGATCGGTTGGACTTTAGATGGATTAATTCGAAGACTGTGTATAATGTTTTAGGTCCATGATCGAATTATGCTGACTCGATTGATTGATTTAATTACAATTTTTAACGCCTTTTTTAAAGTATAACAATAATTTAAGTATAATAAATCCCGTATCTGTATATATAATGATAATTTATCTATGTATTTGTATCTGTTTGGCATCCGTGCTTCACTTTATGTTGGTCTAGCTGAAAACCAGCGCCGGGCATTATTCGTCCGGCTGCTGAGCTGGTTACCCTTTGGCGCAAACTCGAGACACAGCGTGAAGCTCTGTGTTTAAGTTTAAATTTTATTTGTTCTAAACTAATTTTTTTATTTAATTATTTGTTGTGGAAAAGAAATATTTCTCTATTTCTTTCTTTCTTTACTCATAGCAGTAAATCTTCGGTATACTACATGCAAACCATAACTAGCAGTGTGATTTCCAGCGAATAATAGACAATGTCGTAGAACTGTGACAGTATGGTTGGCACAGAAGATTAGCCACTCGCTTCTCGTTTCGTTTTCTGCGCTGCATGCCGCAGGGTCAAACCCATAATAAATAGTTGTAGATGGTTATTCCGGATTTGATTGTTTATGCACGCAATTATTTATCTGTCAACTAAACCCTCGAGACAGAATATATACTAACGACGCATTGTTTTTAGAGAAACAAAGTGTATTTAGAACAACATATCTACTGCAATTACCAATCCGACTGACACGCGTGGTGATAATGTCAAAGTCGATAACTATGGCGATTATTGGGAGGCCCATGTTCAGTTGACGGTTAGGCGCCAAGTTATTAATTAAGTAGAAGGTTAGTTTTTTTAATTGCCTCAATCACAGCGATTGGCAGATGTATTGGCTATCAACATATTATTAAATTATTTTAATTATTTCCCTACACACGCACACACCTTAAAAGTAAATATTATAATGTCACTTACGCTATTATATCCAACTAGCTCGGCCCAGCGGTTTCACCCGCCGTTTAATTTAAAATAATTCAGATTATTTATAAATAATTATTATACAATTAGTGTATATATATTGGATTTCATGGGTTTTCTTTTCTCGGAAGCCTAATTCCTTTTTTATAAAATAAAAGTAGTCTTAGTTACTCTTTATAAATCAGCTATCTGCCGGTGAAACTTCCGTCAAAATAGGACAAGACGTTTCAGATCAGGATCCCGGAACAAACAGACAAACAAAAAATTAACAATTGTTATTTTTTATAAGTAACGTATATACTTTTACATACATTTAGTAAAAAGTCTGTCCGTGTGGTGTCCGGATTCAGAATTTAGCACCAGTCCATCTCCTCCCCTGGATGTCGCAAAAGGCGACTAAGGGAAACTAAACCAGAGGGATGGGCAGCAGCGTCCCTTCTGTGGAATAGCATCACTCTGCGCTCACAAACACGCCTGCCAAGCGTGGTGAGTATTGGCAAATTCCCCCAAAAATGACGACACAATTGTGGAAATTCACGGGGGAGGCCTATGTTCAGCAGTGGACGTTGAAATGGCTGATATGATGATGATGATGACTAGCTTGCTTTATTATATTTATTACTTACTTACTACTTCAATGAAGAGTTAAATCGTTAGCTCCATAGCATATCATTTCAATCCAAAAGGAACAATACTCAAACTAAAAGCAATCCATTGGGAAGATAGTTATGTCGAAAAGTTGAATTACCGAAATTGTCTCGGGATTATGTCTGAGTCATCTCGAGTTTTACAAAGGCTCAATTTTAACACGTATTTAACGTAGTTAAATTTTATTCATTTGTATAGATGATTCTTTTTCCAGCAATGCGTCCCTCGATATCATTGGCTTTAAATTAGTTTTGTGGCGGGCGTAAATCAATTTATTTGCGATAATAGCAATCTAAAATTTGCTACGCCATTGAAAGGCCATATTATTATTCTGATTATATCCCAATGTACTTTGAAATCATATCCAATAAAAGCTTATTTAGTAAAATTAAATGAACCACATATATATTTATTAAAAATTGATTGGTATTTTAAAAGTTTTTTTTATCACGAAAACAATAATAATATAATACCCTTTGGGCAAAAGCGTTATTTCTCGTTATGTTGTTTGATAATATTTATGGCAATACTTAAACTTTTGCGAAGTAGACAGTAGAAGAAGACAGTAGTCTTCTCGTGACCACGGTCAATGCAACTTGATCGAAACGTCGAGGTTAGTCAAAGAACTATTTTGATAATATGTACGCGAAGAAACCCGATACCGTCTTAAAAGCTAATATACTATATATAGCTTTGTTGGAATTGCGCCAGATAAATGGCGACTGGATCATCATCATAATCATGTCACGCATAACTAGTCTTGAGTAGATTTATCATTGTTATGGGCATCTGACGCTTATTATCAAGCAAATGACTTACCGTTCTCACGCCCCCGATGTATTAATATAAACTATTAAAGTCCAGAGCCGGAAATAGGGCCTTCCAAAATTCTAGGTTAAACTCTTCATGTTGGGCTATTGGTCTGTTGCCAATGACTCAGTCCTCTAATAAAGATGTCGCTGCTCGAAGTAAACGTTTCATTTCTCTAGCATTTCTGCCTGTCTTTTTAAAAATAACCCCGAGACAGTAAAAGTATTTTTAGAAAGAGTCAAAGCGTCGCTGTCAATCTACGAAAAGCACTTAGATAACGAAAGTGAGACTTATTCGTGATACTCCCACGTCTGATAATACAATACTCATGAAAGTAAACGTTGAACGTCAAGAGGGTATAAGCCAGAAATGAAAACGCAGAATTCCCTTCAGATTTCTTTTAAGGTTCGTCCTGACAGTTACACGCTAAGTATATTACGCGCTGATTTTCAAAGGAAAGCGTACAGCGCAAGGTTTATCTCACGTTACCTTCAAATGAGGTACTGGAATGGTTTTTTTTTATACATATATCTATTTTAAATGTGTCCGTATCAAGATGTTACTAATAACATATTTTTCATAGAATACAAGGTTTGCTGTACAGTCTTCGGCAAATCTTTCTTCCCGTCTTGCTGTTGAAGTTGACTATGGATTTATGTCTAAAATTCTTTTTGATGCTTTGGCTTCTCGCAAACATTTCAGGGAAATGTGGTTGCTTAACCGGTCATTTCTGGCGAAGCCATAAAAAGCCTCCAGCCAGGCTTAAATTTAACATTAAAAACTAAGCAACTTTCGCTAAGGGCGCCCCCTTTTTTTTATTGGTGCCCAGTGGAAATTCTTCATGAACTTCCTTCGCCCCGGGGAAGGGCGAAGGGGTATGCCGGACTCCTACCGACTAAAACCACTGGAGCGGTCATCTTCGACACCTAAGGGAGGCTCCAGGTCCTCGTATGACCACACTAGAGCCGCCCGCTGGTGCCACGCCTATAGGCACATCTCGGAGAGGGTGACTGTAAAGTGGTCACCCCCCCGGGGGGATTGTAAAGGATCCCCCAAAGCGTCCCACGGCAGCACGTGACCACATGCGTGTTACCGTCTTCTCTTGGGTCGCTTGGTGTGGGCACGCAGATTCCCCGATCTACGCACCCGCGAACCCAGAGGTCCCCTGCCTCACAGCAACGGCAGGGGGTTTCAGGCGTGTGGGAATTAGGTGCCAGGGCGGTTGTTACCCCGGCGCCGTCTCCTCCTTCTTCGAGCGGGATCGGCCCTCTCCCGATCCCGCTCTGCGGTCTCCTTCTGGAGCATGACTCTCTCACAGAAGGAGACCACTGCATTCCAGTTTTCGTGCTCTGCCAACATAGCCGACACTACTGCTGGCAGAGAGAGATCTTGCCCGATCCGATCGACCAGGATCCGCCACTCGGCGGCCCACGCGGGGCACGCCTCGAGCGTGTGCTGCGCAGTGTCCTGGTCGCTATCACAATGAAGGGCGCCCCCTGCGGGATACGGACCTCGGCTTAGGGCGTTGCTGGGGATAACAAGCTATTGTTTTGGGGACAGCTGGATCGGTATTATTTAAATTGTATTAAGGGACATTTAAAGCTACAGGCTCGGCACGGGCCGGCGCGAGCAAGAGACGGGAGGGAGAAGTGGGAGGGAGAAGTGCTAACTTGAACGGGAAGGTGACGCGGCGATAGACCTCCGCGACGTCGGTGAGGCGGAGCCAAAAGATTAGCTGCACCATCCTCTTATATACTAATAACAACATACTGTGAACGTCATTCTGTTTGCAAAGCATGGTGATTACGACAATATGACTGATCTGGAACTAAAGATAGATGGATTTCGTCCAATCGTCGATCGTCAAAATCCATCCATGCGCATTTTTTTATTTAGAAATAAGAAATGGGTCCGATCACAATTGGTCCATGTGTTATTTCTACAACAAAATAAACTAATCTCAACAATAACTTTAGAATTCATTTTACAAAAAGTCTAAAGTTGTTTAACTGGCATTATGGCACATGACAGACCTGTTAGTATGATCGACAACATTAATTCCATTGTAGCCATATTATAAATGTGCATTGTAGAGGGTATTAGGAGGCTCATGTTATGCAGTTGAGGTTTAGTGTTAAATTTTGCGGAGCAACTAAGATGCGCTCATGGACTACAAAATACAGCGGAGTCGCCGTTCGTTCGTTTATATTAAGCAGTGAAGCCGCAGCGTTCTCCGATATAATTTGGAGATGCGACCATGTGATTGAACACGTATAAATTGAAGGGCGGATTGATCGGGCGGCCTTTACTAAATTCGGCCAGGCTGTAAAATAATTAAGAGTGTAAGGAAGAATACTGTGCACAACGTTGTAGAATCCAAGGTCAACATTTATTTCAAACTATCAATTCCAACTTTGACGGCACGGTTGGTGCAGTAGTTGATGCAGTTGGCTGCTGGGCTCCGTGTCGGGGGTTCGATTCCCGCACGGAACAAATATTTGTATGATCTGCAAGTAGTTGTTCCGGGTCTGGGTGTATTGTGTGGAAATCATGTCTGTAAACGCACTCATGACACAGGAGAAATCCTAGTGTGGGGCAAAGTTTTTTTAAATAAAAAGACATTTAAAAAAAGAAGCTGCACGCAGTGCACTTTGATTGATATGAGACCAATGGCTCTTTTTCGATTGCAGGATCTATCCAGCCAGCCCCAAATACGCGAGTAGACCATTGATGGATAGTAGTGTAACCAATATAAATAAGAGGCTCTGCGTTTACTATCTTCCTTGACCAGAGTTTTAACTACCCACTAGAAAGTTTGGAGAGATCCACATAACTCATGATACGCATTGTAAGTTCAGTACAGCCTGACGACACTCGGATTATGAGCAGAAGGTCGACATTTGGCGACATCTACATCGCCATCATATAACAATAACTTACAGCGACATCTAGCTTGCATTAAGTGCAACTCTCCGATGACGTCAAAGAATCCTGAATCACGCAATTATTCGCACATCACTGCATATATAAAGACGCCCAACATCATTCGTTGGGCTTCACCAGTTAAGCAACCAAATTTACCTGAAATGTATGCGAGACCCAACAAATAAAAAATAAAATAAAATCGTTGGGCTTCGGCCTGCGAGGCATACCATCCTCCTCCGCCATACTATACGCCTTGTTCCCCATACTGGTAACTCCAACGTGATACCTTCGTTCACCATAGACATACGCCTGTGGCTCCAGGATGCTTATCAAACTTTAGGACTTATAAGAAGTCTATCATCCAACTGGTACGGTAAAGAGACTTAGCAGCCCTGAAGCGACATCATAGCAGATCGGTATCAAGACGTTCCAGAGCTATATATAGCATAGCAGATTAGATCGGATACAAAATGAGCACAGCCAGGCTAGTTCTGGAGTATGAGAAATAAAGTACCGCCCGTTGGATGTTAGTAATCGACCCACAAGAGAGCCAGTAAACGAAATTAGAGAAGACTTATTAGGGATAACGTACTTATGGTAGGTTTAATTGTGCTAATCGTTAATAAGAAAAATCTATGTTGAGTAAAAACTTCCTAAGTAAACAAGCTTTCGTTTTTAAATCATGCTTTTAAATTTACTAAGAAAACCTTTCAAGACCTTACTCGTAACTTGAAAAGGAATAACTTTTCCAGAATATACCGCGTTTCGTTCATATCCTCATACATTTTACATTTTCCGATGTTTCGAACACTTTGCAGCGTTCATGGGCCCTGTTGAACTTCGCGCTTTTGATTCATAATAAATGTTCCTGTTATTAGAAAGATCTCTTTCCATATTTTTGAATTCTTGATTGCCCGGGTGCTAATAATAATGTTTCTTCTTTTATATTTGCTCACTTTTTCCTTAAACGGCCCATGTCGCATGTCTGCCATATTTTTAGATCCCTTAGTCGTCTTTTATGACATCCACGAGAGGAGATAGAGTGGTGCTGTATCTTAACCCGGATACCACACAGATACCACCATACCACCATATTCATGGTATTCTATGATGGTCATTTTCCCGGTCGAGCCAGCCTATTTACGAGCTCTACGCGACCAGGCAGTGGCAGCTACCTCGCTCTAGTGTGATCTTACGAGTACCTGGAGGTACCTGGTATCTGAAGGGGGGGTGATCTTCGGGCCCTTCGGTGCCGAAGATGACCGCTCCAGTGGTTTTAGCCGGTAGGAGTCCGGCATACCCCTTCGCGCTTCCCCGGGGCGAAGGAAGATCATGTAGACTTACTGGACACTAATAAAAAAATTATCCTCCACACATCTTTTTAAATCTCTTTTATTTTGTTCTTGAGTAGTTCTTTAGGTATTTTTTACGTTGGAGTATTGTGCTTATTATGACACACGCTAATATAATTTGTACAGTGTTTACTTTACAAATGACAGCAATTTTAATATGGCTTTGTGTGTTTTTGTTTAGGATTGTTTCATACAATGCAGTGTCATTAAACTGTAATTGCCCGGCAATAATTTCATACTCCAACATATGGTTATGCATTGTTATGTCAGATAATGATAGAACTGATGGTTTTTGAATAGAAATAGCTGGGGAAATAAAATAGGTACGTACTTTTTTGTTTTCCAAATTTTACTTAAAGTATCTTGCTTTGCCCATTTATTGTTACAATCAAGGCGGAGTTTATTTGTTATTATTGGTATCTACAACAAGGAATATACAGATTAAACACGTTCATAAAAAATATAAATAAATATATAATTGTGCGGAGCCTGGACTGTAGGTTTTCTATAATGACTTCGATGACCAACTTCGATGAAGTTTCAGCTATTTATTTTTACAAAACGAACACCACACGTTTAATCAGCAGACATATTTTTGGAAGAGAAGAGGGCAAGTGTTGCCATTTACGCAACTAACATTTATCATAATTTCATGTTTGTTAATGTTGCTAACAATAATAAATATTTATTATATAATAAAAATAAAGATAGACATAACAATTAAAGCGATAAGATCGGACATTACACTAATGAAATCAGTTGTTTGATATTTAAAATATTAAGAGTATGCCAACACTCGAAGCTATTAGGATTTCAAATGAATTGAGATAAGCGATTTGCATTTACCCAGACTGTTATTAAATATGTCCATGTCTTTTGACGCACCAGATATTTTATTGAACTATTGCGTCCTTTCTATTTGCAAGTCAACATTTCAGCCGAATAAGGCCCACTGGACACAGGGCTCCCCCAAAGATCGCCACAACGACACGTATGTTGTGAGCTAATTGGGGAGTTTTGTCATAATCGCCACGCTTGGCAGTCGGGTTGGCGATCGCAGTTGAGTTGTTAATGTAGCCAAAAGACGCTGTTTCCCACCGTCCAACTAATCCCATAGTCGCCTTTTACGACACCCGCGGTATGAGATGGGTTGGTGTTATTCGTAGGGGGCACCCATCGGTAAATGTTTACCCTGAAGGGACGCTGCTGCCCATCTCTCTAGTTGAAAGTCTCTTATGGGTGAAATTAATAATCAATCTAATACAAAATCATTGGATTCCGGATTTCGAATATGTCAGTTTTTTGTGTGAATTGTGATCGTCACACAACAACGGATGGATTTCAAAATCTTAAATCTGAAGACTTTGGATTAGATTGATTATTAATATCGGCCGTTAGTCGCCTTAACGACATCCACGGCAGGAGATGGAGTGGTGCTATATTTTTTATCTGGACTCAGAATTGATGAATGAATTTATTATTACCTTACTCAAATCTAACGAAACTCAAGGGAAGGGAAAAGTGGTATATTTTAAGCTTTTGATGATTTTGACTGCCAACTCTCCCAATTGTGTCGTGTAGTCCCCAACTAGCTTCTTGTATACATAGAGTTTATTGGCTGCCAACTAATTCTGGATAAATTGTAATCATATTAAAATTATTCGTTAACGAAGCGAAGGGTTTCGAACTGAACTGTCAGGAGTTTCAGCAATAATTGTTCGAGACAATTTATCCCAACGCTTTGCCCGAGAGTTGCACCACTCAATAAAATAAATTAAAACTATCCTTTGAAGTGCCAACATTGTGTTGTTAATAATACCAAAAAGGCAAGAAGTCGATGAGTATTTTACGATCGGCCTGGCTGGCTGGTATTGGCTGAAATTAATCAATCAATAATCCATTTATTTCCTCTTCACAATAGGTCTTATACTGCTAGGTTAAACTATCATGCCACAAATATAAAAACCTGACTTTGTGAGAGACTGGTGCCTGAAGAAAGTTTTTTATTTAAACCTGTAACACAGGTCACCAGGGCCCTTCCGCAGCTAGTATTTTTACAATGCTTTGGCCTTGCGTGTAAACAATTTTCGTCTACATAACGCAGTACAATTCTACTAGAACAAGTCTAGTAGAATTGTACTGCGATATTTTGATGTAATATTTTGGTTTTGCTAGGGTTCTGGTTGACATAATCTTGGTAAACTGTCAGCCAATAATACGTCAAAAGTAATCGGATATCTACCGTGCGGATCGATTCTACCCCTAATCAATCAAACTCTGTTGGCGGATTTCTGAAATCTGAAATAATCTGAAAATAATAGATTAAACTTGAGATAGATATGGAATTAGGAAAATATATAAATTATTAAAATAGGCATCAATTCATCAATATTACTCACTGTGGAATTACGTATAGCGCATTGGTCCGTCTCTCTCGTTTATATATGCCTACGCGCTGTCCACATATATTCTTTTTCTAATACATTGTTCTTTCTTTTTCTCTCTCCGGTAATTTTCGTTCTATTTGCGAAACGTTACACATAAAATGTTGCACTCAACTTTGACCTTGAATCTTAAATCTCATCAAGCTCGAAGAAGTTTTACTTCAAACATATAAATAAGTATAAATGAAAAATATTAATTTGGTTATAAGCAAATAATAATGTTTACTCGTCTGGCGACACTTTTCGTATGTTTCTTCCAGCGTCCCTGGACAATACACCCGTTATATTGTTACGAGAAAAGTGGGTTAACCAAGGTTTCCCTCGCCGATTGCACAAAGTGATAAATCGTGTACATGTTTGGAAAACATATTGGTGGTTCAGCCGACCTCAGAGTCCCTACAAAGTTAGCCAAACAACATTTAATAGATTGTTAACTAACATCCTAATGGGATAGAATCCTAAATCTAACCTGAGAGCCAGTTACGAACAAAACAATACTTAATATCGTAAGCAATAACGTTCAATTTAGCTTGCTTCGGAATTGCTTTGATTTGAAATTGGCTCACGTTCGAGTGGGGAACGACGGAAAAAATCTATTGAACACCAAAATTACCTTCCGCGTTTGCGGGAACCACAAACTTGACCCACTTTGTTTCAACTTCACCTTTTATGAGTCACAAAGTTGTATAAAAGTCGTTAAAATAGCTTTAACGGTACTGCAGGTTTCCTAAAATGTATTTATGGTAATGGTGAAGTCGCGTGATCGGGGTAAAATTGAATTTTGTGAAGATTTCAGAGTCAAAAGAAGTGACTTCATAGGTATCCATTATATTTACTTTATCTTTAAATATATATAAAAATGGATGTTGGTATATCTGTTTGAGATTTATAGACTTCGACACAGTTTGACCGATAACCGTATGTTGGCACATATATGCATTTATTTTCGTGGAATAGGTTTTTATGCTATCCACTTTGTTGTAACTCGCCGCTAGATGGCGCTGCAGCACATCAATTTCTATACCATTCAACCGATCGCCATGAAAATGGCAGAACAAAGGTGTGGAACAAAGGCCAACTCATCTATAGTAGAATCAGATATGTAAACTCTTTCCGTTTTCTTCTATGCACCTCGAGCTGCCGCGGTCTAGCCTAAGAACTTTAACGGGTGTAAGTACATCGAACGAAAACTGATACCATGGATTCAGTACATGATTCTGGTACCCTCAGCGTTAGAATTTTGTGTAGTTCTTTTCATGAATTTTGAGATTTTCTAAAAACATAATAAACTATTTATTATCACATAAAACTGCAATGTATATACATACTATACGGCTGTTGTTTCTTTACAGTTCACGGATGAGGTCACTCGCTCGCAGTAGCATAATAATATATCATAGTACAATAATCACGTAACGTTTTTATCGCGTTGTTTACTATACATTACGTGTTCAAAAATTACAAAAACGGTAACCTATTATTTCCGAATTACATGACTTTCCTATTTTTATTATAGATCTAAGTGTAACCCTTTCCCGAAGTTTTCGGTAAGTTATCACGTGCAACCTGTACCAATACTTCGACGCCGCTACTCTCTTGGTCATCGTTTTGTTTTAGAAAACTAGAATTGACTCCAAATTACAAAATAAAACAAAGTGTTGCTATCTTAGTAACATAGTTCTAGCAACAGCTAGAAGGATAGTCTGCACACGCAGTGCGTAACCATTTGAACGATGACGGATAGATTACCATTCGCTGGCATTGTTCAAATGCCTAAAGGCTTAACGAGAACTTGGCTTAACGATTGCCGTAATGACAAGAACCGGGACCGACGATTTTACGTGCCCTCCGAGGCACGGAGACGCTCAGTTTAAATAGCACTATGTGGTTACCCATCCAGAAACAGACCACGCCAAGCAACAATTTACCAATCAGTGAGTACTTATGGCTGTATGTAAGAAACTGTCATTCTAGGTGTTTTATTCTAAGGTCCAAAGGGCAATGCTCATGCGCCATACAAAAAATGCCTGAGATGAACAGAAATGAATTATTCACCAAATTGTATTGTAACCGAAGGAAACCCATTACAATTTCATTAATTTTCTAAAATCTAGGGAGGAACCAATTTAAACCTTTATGTGAAAGATAGGTTATGTAAAAAGGCACAGATTACATAATAGTACTGCCATAGTTAGGGATAAATAAGCAATACTAAAACAACAATAAAACATTCAGCAAAGGCAGTCCGTAATAAAAGTTGCGAACGCAAACGAATTAAATTTTATTAATGAATCAAAATTTGTATTATTTAATTAATATTATTGTATGTATGTATTACGTAGTACTTATAGCACTAGATTAGCAATTCAAGTAATACAGTAATGCCAAATTGTCAGTAAGGCAAAGACATGTGATACATACAGCCTAATTTATGTTTTGTAATTTTCAATAATAATTTGGTTTTAGTAATATTGGCATGTTTAGATGACCAGTATTACAAAATCCAGGCCAGGAAATCATGTCAAATATGAATGATTTATTACAAATCTATCATCCTTGATTACCTCATTTGATGAATCGAACGAAATACTATAATAATACTTATATATATATGTTTATTATTATTATTTATATGTTTACCCTAGTTGAACAAACTTGAAAGTAATTTAATTATTCATTGTTTATTCTAAACAGAATTTAGGTCTATTGGTAGTTTCTGTTCATTTCAGGCATTTAATGGCCCCTTTAGCATTGGAAGTATACGGACTGACATGACGCTGACGAATAACAAAATGACGATTGTTTCGAAATATAAATAATATCAACGTTCCTACTTCAAGACAAAGATCTCTTCCCATACAGGAGGACCAAGCTCACTGCCTCTTGGCTAAATCTGAACATTAGATATAGGCTTCTTCACCATGGTTTTATTCACCGTATATCTGTTATATACTATCGAAACTCTTGAAATAAATTCACACACCGTTTCCCTTTATATATCTCTTCGTGTTTACAATCCAATAGAAACAAAACCTTTATAATATTACAAGATAATAAAAATACATTTGTGACAAAAATAAGATCACAAGAAGAATCCATCTAGGTTCGACATAAAATCTGGTACAACATGACAACATGAAAGTGACAACAGCCGTAATACGCGAACCTATCAGAGTTGTATCGCGGTACCTATTTAGTGGGGATCAATTGGGATTCGGTAGAAACCCGGAGATTAGGGTGAAAAAGGGAGAAATCTATGAACAAAGCTGAGGTAATCACTTGTGTTAACGTAAGCATAGGTGCTTACTGTATTTAGTTGAGATTTTGGATTTATATTAGCGTGATTTACTTTGAAATGTATTGCTTTTAGTTATCAGAGGTTTTCAGGTAAACTGGATGATTTTGAATGATAATTCATATCCGTGTGACAATATAAAATCTAATGCAACGCTTCCTGTTTAGTATGCTTGGAATAACTAGACCAAAGAGGCGGATGAGTTATGTAATTCTCTTCTAATCTCAGTTATTAAATTAACTCATCATTTCAGTCGAATAAAGTCCACTGCAGGACACAGGCCTCTCCAAACGATCGCCACTACGACCGATCTGAGTGTGTTGTTACTCATCCGCAAATCCCCCCAGGATTTGCCATATTCGCCACGCTTGGCAGGCGGTTGGGCGATTGCAGTTGAGTACTCGAAGGACGCTACTGCCCATCCTCCGGCTAATTCCATAGGCGCGTTTTATGACAGCCATGGGATGAGATGGCTACTCGTAGCTGGCAGCACACGGACGGATATTATCCGTTATGAAGGCAATGCATCATTTTATTTAACGCAAAGAGATTTTCCAAATAAGGTCGCATAACGTAAGGATCATATTTTTAAGTAGAAGATATAGATTATTAACATTGCCCGTGACTCCTTTCGCATGGAATTCGGATACTAGTGGAAAAGTTATTGGAAAAACATCGCATTTCTCTACTATTTTATGACCATTTCTTTCACAGCCAGGGTTAGACCTTTTCCAAATCATATCAACGAAAATCCCATTTTAGTAAATATTTATATCGTTTGTCACTATTTTTTTTCTAACGGAGTTAGGCCTAACGCGCCTACGTGTCACCGCTAGATTACCGCCATTGGTAAACTGTGATGATATGTTACCGATCTTTAGGGCATTAATGCCACCTTGAAGCCATGTCGTATGAAAAAGAAAGAAAAAAAGATAAGAAAGCTTTTTCGCTCAAGCCAGCCCATTTACAGCTCTAATTAACCGAAGATAAAAGCTAGGTCCACTAAGAAATCTGTAGGATTTATAGTTCCAGACATTTCGTAATGAGTGAGTCAGTCGGTCAGTGAGTGATATTTGATTTTTATATGTAGATTGTACTTCTATTAAAATACAACTTGAGCATTTCGTACTTGGCAAATAAAAGACATGTTTCACAAAAAAAGTGAACTAATGAAATGGCTGTATACAATGCTCGTCTTGGTTTTACCTCTATTGTTCCATTTGAATGCAATTGTTTCTTCAATACTAAGTCGTGTTCCCGCAATGGACTTTGAGACAATTCAAATAGCAGTCATTATTTTCTTAGGGCAACCACGCAAAGTACCTAAAAAAGTCCAGCGAAATAAAGTCCTTTTTAGAATCCTTTCAACAAACATAATCACAGCAAAAACCTCAAATCGCACATTTAAGTAAACCGTGCCATTCTTATCGCCGATTCGAGTAAGGCGACCCAATTTAATCGCCAACTCGAGCCAAGTGAAGCTATTCTGCAGTGATATAGGCGCTAGCTCGTACGTCCGTTGGAAAAAGTCGCGCACAGAAAATGTAAATCTTGGCAAACAATTTTCGTTGCCTTGAAACTTGCGGGTCAGGGTGACACGTGAACACCGAGTTAATCCGTTTTGCTCTGCTTTGCACATAATGTGCAACCTTTTTAGAATCTTTTTGTTTTGCTTATCTTTGTTACGGTAAGGTTTCCGTCTATGTATGTGTGAAGTATGTAAAGATCCGTAGAAGGACTAAAGTTACCGACATAGCTGAAAGGATTGATAAGATGAAGTGGCAATGGGTGAAGCACATCGCTGGTAGAACCGATGACCGTAGGGCAGAAAGGTTCTCGAGTGAAGACCACGAACTGGAAAATGTAGCGTGGGACGGTGTTGAAAACTATGGAGAGTCCGTTGTTAAGCAGTCGACGTTTTTCAGCTAATATGATGATGATGTGTGAAACGCAACGAGGAAAAGCTTTGAGTCGTTTTTGTTTTTAATATCATGGAAAATGTGTTCATGTTTAGAAATTCTACATGAGCTGCCTCCACCGCGGGGAACGACGGACGGGCATACCGGACTCTTACCGGCTAAAACCACTGGGGTGGTCATCTTCGGCACCAAAGGAGGGCTCCAGGTCCTCGTAAGATCACACTAGAGCCGCCTATTAGTGCCACGCTGCCACGCCTTTAGGCATATCTCGGAGGGGATGACTGTAAAGCGGTCACCCACCCTAGCGGAGGGCGTAAAGCCGCCCCCAGGCACTTCCCGGGGAGAACTGTAAAGGATGGTCGTGCTTCCCTACATCGTGGAAACACTACCCCACTGCCACTTGTGCGTCGTATAGAATGATTGATTATTATCTAAAGTTCTTCCTCAAGTAAGTATCTGTACGTCGCGTTCCGTTTGATCTAATCAGAACTATCTGTATAACTATAAGCTTTTCATCGTATCGAATAGTAGCTCTTTGAAAGTGGAACAAACAAACAAATCGCGTGTATGATATTAAATTAGTTTACGAGTCAGGATTGCATGAATCCGTGATAACTCTATGGTAACCAGAACAGAGATGTCGTATTACTATGTCGCGTTTAAATAATACCTATTTACATTTGCCAGATCCATTTTACTGCCTCATCTTGTTATTGGAATTACGAATATGTGTAATTTTAGTATATATCACTGCTCCATTTCCTACCATAGATGTCGTAAATGGCGACTAAGGGACTCTAACCCATAAGGAATGGGCAGTAATGTTTCTTCTGTGGAACAGTAGCCATTCTGCGCTCACCCCCGCCTGTCAAGCGTGGTTGAGTGCCCGTAGATGTCGTAAAAGGCGACTAAGGGACTCGTAACCAGAGGATTGGGCAGCATTTTCCCTATGTGAAACAGTAGCCATTCTGCGCTCACCAATCCGCACGCCAAGCGTGATGAGTATAAATAAATTATATTATAAGTATACAAATTATTATATAAAATTTACCCCCCAGAACTACGACACTATTGTGGAAATCTATGGGGGCGGCCTTTGTTCAGTAGTGGACGTATAAACGGCTCATATTATGACGATTATAACGAGCAAATCTATTTATTGAGATTCTTTTTGGTAACTAACTTTTTCATCATATACTTTTCTCTCTTTCCTAAATTGCTTTTCATCGTTATCGAAGCTGTCTCGATTGTGAAAAAGCTCTTCTAGCTTATAATTTAAAACCAATTTGAAGTTATAACGTATTGAGATCTCGATTGTACTACGAATAATCGCTTTATTGTATAACTAATAATAGCTTCAGTCTGTATAACTAATATATTTTCAAAATGTCTGACCTAGCTAGCACCACCAACAGTAAATTAAATTCAATTGACGTGCCCACTGAGCGCAGAGTTAAAACGAAATCGATGTAGTAGTCTTTGGAATGACCTAATTTCCGCTTGCGACATCCTAATCCGGATATAGTGAGGCCTCCGTTGGCTTAATTTAGGCCTAGGCCGCGTCAACGGCGTGTTTTAACTGATTTATTTAATTAAAGGATTAATTGGAGTGATTGTTTTATGGACAGATAAAGTTTTTGGGTAGTGGAGGAGAAATTCAAGACAGAAGTCAGTTTCAGGGATAAAAGCAAACATCATCATCATTTCAGCCGAAGGATGTCGACTGCTGAACAAAGGCCTCCCCCATAGATTCGAACAATTGTGTCGAATAACTGTGTCGTCATTTTGGGGAAATTTACCAGTACTCACCACACTTGGCAGGCGGTTTGGTGAGCACAGAATAGCTACTGTTCCACAGAGAGGATGCTGCTGCCCATCCCTCCGGTTTAGAGTCGTTTAATCACCTTTTAGGACATCCATGGGAGTAGATGGAGTGGTGCTATATTCTTAATGCAGACACCACCTAACAACAACAAAAAAACAACACATTTTTAAGATAATTTTACTGATTTATATATATAAACTCCAAGAATGCTCTATGAGTTCATGTATATTTATGCATTGGTTTAATATAATATAAAACGAGTCAGAATTTAGGCTATAAATTAAATAAACATTATTTGAAACGGAAAGATTTTTGAGATAATTTTCGTATAGATATTCTATTAACAAACTATGCGACTGAAGAGAGACCGAGAGAAAGGCCAGTAAACGGCAACATGTAAATTGAGATGCAAATGTATTACGCCCGGTGCAGGAATCAATATTTAAAGCTCTTTGTCTCCGAGACAACAAAGACAAGTCTGTCCGTTCATAAAACTTTATTAAATAGGATTAATAGATAATCTCGTTACTCAAAAAGAATTGCCAGCGTCTATTAGATTTTATTTTACGAATTCAATATGGAGAATCATAACAGTTTCGTATGCAAGCAGACAACAACCTGTGGTATTAATTAAACTCGTGGCGAGGTAAAATTATGAGATAGCATTAAATTTTGCTTCAGTATCACAAAATTTGTTTAACAGAGAATAATTGTATTTCATTTTGATACTTATTAAATTTAATTATAATGGTAAGAAGAATCGTTAACTGGGTAACTGAGGAGATAAATAAATTATTGGGATATTTGGAGGTTGAATATTGAGTTAGGTTTTCTCTGTTTGTAGCGCATAGCATAGGTGACATAAAGTTGGGGCTAAGGGAGTCGCGAGCGCCATGTGCTCAACATGCCGCACTGGAATGGTTCCGGGGGATCCTTTACAATCCCGAGATGTGCCTAGGGGCGGTGGACTCTTTACAGCCGGCTTCCCTCCTCTAGAGAGGTGACCGCGTTACACTCATCCCCTCCAAGATGTTCCTAATGGCTGATGGATATTGTTAAGTTCCTGGAGCACCCTTTCGATGCCGAAGATGACCACAGTAGGTCGGAATAGGTAGGAGTCTAACATGTCGCCTACCCTGGGGCGGAGGAAGGACATGTTATGTTTCCACAGGGTTAAATAATTAAAAAAGGTCAAAGATATAGAATACATTGGTTTATAGCCATCACTAAATAACTTCTTCTAGCGGCTAAGCTTTAAAACGAAATATGTTTTGGATTAAGCTCAGAATTTGAAATGCAGCTCTTTAACGGCTGGTGCAGTGGCTGATACAGTCGGCTGCTGCGCTCCGGGTCATGGGTTCGATTCCCACATGGAACAAATATTTGTATGATCTGCAGGTAGTTGTTCCGGGTCTGGGTGTATTATATGTGGAATTCTTGTCTGTGAACGCACCCACGACAAAGAAGAAATCCAAAGTTAAAAAACAGTTCCCACATCCTATATACTACCTGCTTCAACTGGTATAATGCTCCGCAGCAATTTATTTTAAAATTAGTTGCGTCCTTGAATTACCTGTAAGTTAATAACTTCAATGTTTGGTTGCTTTGCATATTTTAGTCAAATATAGAGATCTTACACGGCATAGCTACTGCACCTACATTGAAATAAATACGAGGTGGGAGGATTATAAAGGAATGTAATCCTCCTCGAGATGTGCCTGGGGGGATTGGCTTATTAACAGTCGCCTCTACTCCACTACAGCAGGTGATCACTCTACAGTCGCCCCCTCCAAGATCTTCCAATAGGCGTAACTAATGAGCGGCTCTAGAGCGTTCGTTCTCGACATCCCCGAGCCCCGCTTTGGTACTGAAGTTGACCGCCAAGGTGGTTTTAGCCGTTAACAGCCCGACAAGCTGCTTCGCTCTCCCCAGAGTAAAGACAGTCCATGAGGAATTTCAACGTGTTGAAAAAAAGTTATTCAATTCTATACATAACTAAATCCTAAAGTAAAATCTACCACACCTTACCTACAAGTTCATGAAAGCTCACTTAACAGCAATGTTACAGCTACTAATCCAATGTACCATCCTGTACCAAAATTAAATCTATTCGCTTAGCCAAAATTATAACAATCCAAAACAAAGCATTTAATTGATCATGTAAGCGTTGTAGACATGTAACTTTTTGAGAACAAGCTTATATACAGGATGTCCAGTAAATAGCACGACATACTGCAGGGGGTGAGAGCTTGGGTCAATACCTACCAAAAAAACACAATATATGTTCAGCAAAATCTTACGGATTTACAGTAGTACAAAATTTTAAGATAAGAAAATTGTACTGTGAAAATTTAAATAAAAATTGTATTTCTTGAAAACATTTTAGTTTTGACTAGAATGAAGACTTATCAATGAGTAAAGTAACTATTCACAAATAATTAGAGGCAAAAATAAAATCTAGAAAAGGAATTTTTCATTACGAGATGCTTAAAAATCTGTGTCATGGTAGAGATTTATCGATATTTCGGAAAATTTTGTACTACTGTAAATCCGTAAGATTTTGCTGAACATATATTGTTTTTTTGGTAGGTATTGATCCAAGCTCTCACCCCCTGCAGTATGTCGTGCTATTTACTGGACATCCTGTATATAAGCTTGTTCTCAAAAAGTTACATGTCTACAACGCTTACATGATCAATTAAATGCTTTGTTTTGGATTGTTATAATTTTGGCTTAAAAAATTGGAAAATGGTATTCTGCTACTCTTAAAGTTCAATCCAATTTCAGTATAATCTCGATCTAGTCTCATTTCAATCTCAGTTTTGACGTTTATTCAATGACAATTTAGTACATGTGACAGTTGGAAATGTTAGCAGAATACCGTTTTGACTTCGATCAACTTTCGATCCATTTTCAATCTCATCACAGTGTAAGTTCACGTTTGACGTTGTTTGTTATTTTAGGAGAATACCATTTGTGACATTTATGACACTGAGACTAGATCGGAACTATATTTTGAACGTTTTTAAATTACGAGAATTGGCCCTCCTGTCCGATTGCAATATTATTATGTAACGTTAGGATGACCAATCCCAACAACTGACAAGTATCATAAGTGCAGCATCGCGCATCCATATTGTCGAGCTACTCGAATTACGACGCTGCCATCAGCAAGACATTTGAGTGAGCATGATATACTTAAATGTCCAGATACATAACATTATACAGCAATCACCGATTTGTTTTATAAGCGTTGATTAGGCAATATACCCACACGATTTTTGCTGTAGATGATGATAAAATAATGAATAAATTTAACGCAACATTTATCAAAGAAAAGACCACATCATGAGAATGAAATATATGTAGTATTTACGTCGTTACACATTACGTGTTAAGAACAATGTACGAGCGGTTTATTCCGACATTTCCGACATTTTGTAGAGTGTAAAGGATTTTGTTTTTGTTACTCGAACACATGAGAATGATGAAGCTACCGGCGACTACCTCCCAAAAAAGCCATTGAAATTTTAAACCAAATAACCCGGCCGTTGAGATAGCCTCGTACCATATTAAAACAAGTCGGATAGCGTCTCTGACATTTTAAAAAGTCGTATGTTAAACATTTGCCATGTGGTGCCGGCTCAGAATACCAGCACTCCATCTCCTCCAGTGGGTGTCGTAGAAGTCGACTAAGGGATCAGCCGGAGGATGGGCAGCAGCGTCCTTCGAGTACATTAACAACTCGACTGCGGTCGCCAACCCGTCTGCCAAGCGTGGCGATTATGGCAATACCGGGGGGTATTGCCATAATCGCCCAACGCTAATTAGCCCACAACACACCCATATTGGTCGTTGTGGTGATCTTTGCGGGAGGCCTGTGTCCAGCAGTGGACTTCATTCGGCCGAAATGATGATGATAAACATAATGTTTTCAGACACGACTGAAAAGACTTATTGTAATGATAGTGCATGTATTCAAAAAATTGAGTAGCTTTATTTTTAATGCATCTATTTAATGTTAACCGATAACCTAGATAAGGATTCTTCTTTCTACTGTAATTTTATTATAGAATGTCGAGTTCTATTACGTCACCGCGTAGTCATTCAAAAATGTTATTAATGTTTCTAGAAAAAGCTTCACTTGTTTTAAAGCCACCGATAAATAAAAAACAGTAGGCAGGTTCTTGAAATAAAACTGCAGCCTTTGTTCCATTCCAGTATCCTTTCTACAAACGAATACAGCGGCATAATAGTGTATTAAAATGTAAATGAAGAATGCCACGGGTTGATGTTGGGTCGAGGGCACATTTGAACTTAATTAATTAATTCTAAATTCCGGATGAGAACACGACGAATTTTTCTTATAATTTAACATTTTCCGTAGGTGCCTCGTAAAATCATTGAAGTAAGCAATGGCTTATAAAGTGATTTCTTGTTATTTTCCGCTTAAATTGGTTCGTTATTTTGCCAATTTATTTATTATTTGATCGTAAAATACATAAGTTCACCTTTTCTGAGAATCACTTGTATTAAACTTTATTTAGAACACATCATATCCGATTGAATAATTTTTCCGGAGAAGTGAAATGAAAAAATAAAATCTCACGCATTTTGATGATGATATTTTGATGAAATTGATCTTTTTATTTTTGCCGCTAATATTGAGTTGAATAGTATAAATTATTCGTAAATATAATATTTATTTTGGGCCTAGAAACGAATGTTTTACGTTCTGTAACAAATAAAACATAGGCATCTCATTACAGTCAGTACACTTATTAATGCAGTTTGAAAAGTGTTACGTAAATGTACTCAAGTGTTACCGGCAAGTGTTTTATTGTAATTGAGTGAATATCACCGTGCGACCCAAATGTATCAGTTTTATGAGGGAGTGCACTTATACGCTGAAACATGGTAAGTGTTCACGAAGACGGATTTAATGTTTTAGGCTCAGTTTGTTTTGTTTGACCTTGACCCTTTGGTTTACAGCATATAGTTTAAATGTAGAAGTAGCGTGCTAGACACTTAGTAGCTAATGTATCTGTAATATATTTTAGCCAGTATGTTCAAATAATCATTTCACAATTTTTAGGTTATTCAAAAACCATTAAATACTTTTAGTATATTAAATGTATTATAAATAGGGTGAACATGTAGTTTAATAGTAGACATATAAACATAACATTCCGTGTGGTGTCCGGTTCCGAGTAGTGTCCGGTTCCGTGTGGTGTATGGTTCCGTGTGGTGTCCGGTTCCGCGTGGTGTCCGGTTCCGTGTGGTGTCCGTTTCCTGTGGTGTACGGTTCCGTGTGGTGTCGGCATCGAGAATATAGCACCACTCCATTTCCTCCCGTGGATGTCGTAAAAGGTGTCTAAGGACCCTAAACCAGAGAGATGGGCAGCAGCGTCTATTCTGTGGAACAGCCATTCTGCGCTCGCCAACCCACATGTCAAGCGCGGTGAGTACTCGAAAATTCCCCTCAAAATTACAAAATCTATGCGGGAAGCCTTTGTTGAGCAGTGTTACGTAGTTTGGCTGATATGGAGGAGTCGTGGACTTCGATAGGCTGAGATAATATACGTTGCAAAAAATTTGCAATTCTTACTTTTTTCAGAACATGTGATGTTATTTAAATATAACACAAAGATACTTTCAAAATCACCCTTTACGTTTCAGTGCTTTCGAATAAAGAGGCAAAACGAATTATACGTCTACGTGATACGTGATCGTTTAGCCGCTACAGAATTTATATTTATATTCGGCTATCGTGATACATTTATTTACATCGGAAACGCTAACGACGCTTTTTTTGACGAAACATGGGTAGCGTTAACTGATTTATTTTTACATATGGCCCTTTTTGGATAACATTTGTATTAAAAATATATATGATACAGAGGTTTTTGATTTTCAGTAAGGGATTTTTGTTTTTCCGTCGGTTAGGGGGGATAATATTTAAACGTCGAAAGTTAAAATACCTACGGGTAAAATGTCAATGTTCAAAACTTAAATATCGGTTGTATCGAAATATCGAGAATTTGAATATCGAAATGCTGAGTGATAAAAACCTCGAATGATTAAATATGTCGATAGTCATTATACCTAAGTTCAAAATGTTAGATTCGCAAACGACAGTCGTTTCAGGGTAAAAACAATAACCATGAAGGCCAAGGCGGGAGCTCCGCTAAATCGCCTTCTAAATCGGATCCCTAAAGATTGAGAGAG
Organism: Diloba caeruleocephala; assembly: GCA_947459985.1. Taxonomy (NCBI): domain Eukaryota; kingdom Metazoa; phylum Arthropoda; class Insecta; order Lepidoptera; family Noctuidae; genus Diloba; species Diloba caeruleocephala. Next base: position 5,633,664 of record OX381617.1, on the reverse strand, counting down.
TAAGTGTCGCTGCTAATATTGATAATTTAAAACTTTGTTTAGGTCTTTCGATGTCACTTGTAGATAATTAGATTTTAGATATATTGGACGTAGGTTATCAACCATTCGAAAATATATCCTTACGTTATTTTAATTTTCGGTTTATAGTCATTCGATATTCGATTTTATTCGACGTTTTGAACATTGACAATTTACCTGTAGGTATTATAATTTTCGACGTTCGTATATGTATCCGGAGGCAACCTTATCTCAAAGTTGTACAAGGCCCAAAGGCCTCCGACTTGGCTCAACGACTGCCGTCTGATGACAACAACCGGGACCTAGGATTCTACGAGCCCTTTGAAGCACGGAGACGCTTAGTTCAAACACCACTATGCGGTTCCAATCCATAGACCGACTGCGCCGAGCGTTGCTTAACGTCAAGAGTGCTATTGCTATGTGCGCCGCATTGAAGATTCCCAAATGGAATTATAGGTAGGAATTGAAAATGTTGGCATAGGCCAGTTTCGGCTTAAAAGCAATGTTTATACTCAGATTGTTATTTGAATTAAATCTACGAGATTCATTTTTAATAACATAGGTTATAAATGACTTATTTCAAGGTTAGGTACTTTAGATAGGACGGTATTAATTTTGTTATTTTTGAGAAGTTATCTTATTGTTTTTGATTATTAATAATTTAGTTTTATGTAAATGGTTTATGTTTACTTATAGCTCAGTTTTTTGTTAGATAGATTTTTTAAATATGATATCAGAAAATAGGAAAAAATACATACTTGAACAAAATATCGGTTGTCCACAAATCAGTATCTGAAATATATTTGAGTTTTGCTCACAAAAGAAATTACATTACTAATACACAAAAATAACATAATGTCACCGTAATGGCGTTATTCCACCCAGGCGAAGCTACGGGAGTAACCTAACTAATCGATAGTGACGATAAGTGATGTAACTTTTAAATTACCTACCTAACTTTAGCCGAGTACTGAAACTTGTAAACTGGTACCTAGGCATAAAAAAATTACAGTATATTTCCCGCGGGAAATTCTGTGCTAACCTATATAATGTATTGTCCACTGCACTGGACTTGGCTGGAATCAGTGGTAATTCTTAACACAAACGCAATTTTTCCTTATATTCCGCGCGGAAATGGAAAATATGGCGACCGCAGTGCACGCCTCGATTTCCACAGCAAATACCTATATTGAATCGCGTAGAACGCATTGGAAAACGTTACTATTATTTCATAAGCGATTTTCAACCCAATGTAAAAGGTTGAAGGTTGAAAATCGAGATCTCGGTGTTTCGTGCATAACAAAATTTGTTGCCCGGGACAAAATCTGTCGCCTGTTGACGGAAATCAGGCATATGCACGTGGAATTACAAATGAAAGTAGCTTATTTTGGAAAATGAACGCAAAATTATTCATATCAATTCAATATCGAATATGCGCCAACAGTAAGTTATTGATAAACTGGCTTTGGTTATAGATAAATAATGAGCGCAGATGAATAAGTTACGATACAGCCAGAGTGTATTAATTTATTTTTAAATCTGTTGCTTAAAGATTGATGAAGTTCACAAAAGTTTTGAAATTTCGAGGTTTTTGCAGAACTAGCTTTGTTAGTACGAGTACAAGGCCTTGATTCACAGTCGTTCGTTGGGGCCAAAATTGAATCCAGGAAAACATGTTTTCTGTTTTGCATAACAGTGGCTACGATGGTAATGAGCTGGAAATATACGAGTCCTGTCTTGTGTTGACGTTCACAAAGTACTGTTTTTAGTCAATTTTAAATATTAATGACGGAAATTCTGTTTCGAATGTTGATTCGTTTAGTTTTTATTAAGTTATGCTGATTTAGGGTGCGCTTTTAAAGTTTCACACACACTCTTCACTTCAGAATTTTAGTCGAAAGGTGTCCACTGGCTCCAGCCAGTCAGTTTTATAAGTCATGTCCACATAACTAATAAAAAATGTTTTCGAACTAAGGTGTAATAAAACTTTTTAACAAAAAAAATACCGACTTCCAAATTGTAGACGATATTAAAACCACTAAAACAAATAAACTGGCTGGAGGCCTCTTTTGGCTTCGCCAGAAATGACCGGTTAAGCAACCACATTTCCCAGAAATGTATGCGAGAAACCCTTAAACAAAAGTGGCCATGTATAAACTCGCTGGTCTGCATGAACCATGGTTGGGGCATCGACGGCTTTAAATCCCAGATTACGTAGACGGGAAAAAAATCTATTTCGTTACGAGTTTCTTTGCAGCCCTAATAAAAGAGGAAAAATATTCTAAGAAGGGTGCTCTTCGTTTCCTAATAAAAGATCAATAATCTTTCGGAAATAGTATTAAAATATTATTTGGTCTGCCTAGAGGAATGGTGCTAAATGGGCGCCTTGCTTGCCCTAAGATAATGCATTACGACTTTGGTCTTATGAGCCCGTGGTTTATAGTTATAGCTTACAAATGCGTTGGTATATTTATTCTAGGTAACTAACTGTACTAAGTAAAAACTAGAAAAGGAATTTTTCATTACGAGATTCTTAAAAATCTGTGTCAAGGTAGAGATTTTTCGATATTTCGGAAAATTTTGTACTACTGTAAATCCGTAAGAATTTGCTGAACATATATTGTGTTTTTTTTGGTAGGTATTGACCCAAGCTCTCACCCCCTGCAGTATGTCGTGTTATTTACTGGACACCCTGTATACTGAATTTTGGATACTGTATATGAGATTTTAACATAGTTATGCTCCATCAAGCAAATATTTTCCTTTGAAGTAAATATCCATTTCAGAACAACAAAAATAAATAAAAGAAACCCCTTGGTTCTGCTTTCATCAGCAGACGATAAATTGACTCTACCCAAGATGTAAGCGATCTCGAAAATCGTTTAACATGGCGACTTATCTCAAGGATAACCTTGTTATTCATAAAATCTGGCGGATCGATTCCAGCTGCGTCCCAACCAAGCGTTTTGGCTCCACACTCGCTTTTACAAATTTACGTATATTTGAATATATTATTTACATTTATGCGATTATAAGGAGATATAAGTATACTTCGGTGGCAAAAAGTTAATCATTCTTCGGCTTCGGGACTTGAATTGCTATTTTATTGGACTACTTTGAACTGAGATTTACCTTTGATGATTACTTATTCATATAAATTAGACAAATTGTTAGGTGTTTTTTATTTTAAAATTATTGTTAATTTGTATATTATATTTTAATAATTTCATCAAGGCAGCCACTGAGGTTTTGCGCTCGATTCTTGAAACAAACGGGGTAATTACTAATACACGATGATGATAGGATGAATAATAGGTTGTTATATCTTTTAAATGATGCAGTATATCATCCATCCTTTCTATCTCGCTAATGCTATTAAATGACCGTTCCCCATCCATTACTTCTTGTTTCCTCCATTTTGTTTGCTTGCGTTAACTTGGGTGTTCTCTGCCACTATTTTCGTTGTGCGTATTTTAATCAATCAACAATAATAATAAACTCTTTTAAACGGATTACATCGCGTATATTATAGATTTTTGTTTTTCCCGACGTTTCGAACACTTTGCAGCATTCGTAGTCATCAGACTAAGCTGACAGGCTTTATTACATATTTTTAAAAGTTATTTTATTTTATCTGTCGTACAATTCTAATCAAAATTTTTAAACCCATCGTATCTAAATGATCTTATAACGTAAAGTCATCTATGTATAGCGTCTGCTTTAAAATCATCAGTGCCAACTTTTTTATTTGTCATTTTAAATAAACTATGTGAAAAGGGAATGTTATCTGTACAAAATAAATGTAAATATTTCAAGCACTATTACCGTATTATTCGCGGTGTTACATTTTCATGAAAATCACTTTATTCTCGTTTTACTAATAACATAGGCACGGATTGCGGGTGCATTTAATTGGTTTAATATAGGTTTCCAATATCAGCAAATAATCAGTTTTAATTGTGTCGGTGTTAATACGTTTTGAACCGAAATGTTAAACAATGAAATCATATAACATGCACCGTGACTACCCCGGGGGTTTGACCACTTTAAAGTCACCCTCTCAGAGATGTGCCTATGCGTGGCACCAGTGGGCGGCTCTAGTGTGATCAAACGAGGACCTGGAGCCCCCCTTAGGTGCCACAGATGACCGCCCCAGTGGTTTTAGCCGGTACGAGTCCGGCATGCCCCTCCGAGGAATGGAAAGGAGGAAGTTCATGTAGAATTTCCACTGGGCCCAATAAAACATATTTTAAAAAAGGCACCGTGACTAGTGCAATACTGTTAATAATTAATTTAATAGTATAAATCCATGCTGGTAATACCTACATAAAACTGAAAAAAAATATTGTATGCGACCAGTGCTTGCATTTTTTGCTGTGGAGCAATATTTTGAAAGCAGTATGTTCACCATTTAATATAAAAAGTGGCTGCTTGAACTAATTCACATCCGAAAATTAAAGTGAAGTAATAGAAAGATAAAAACGTTTATAATAATAATAAACGAACACACAATTGGAAAGCACCCGGATCAGACAATATTCACAACTATTGGTACAAGAAATTCTCTTGTACCCACCCATACATCCACAATCACATTTGCCAATTCATACAGTCACCACAAACAATGCCACCATTTATAACTCACGGAATCACTTACTTGCTACCAAAAAGCTCTGATACAACAGACCCTGCCAACTATCGCCCCATAACATGCCTCCAAACTATATATAAAATAGTAACGGGATGCATCAGTGAGCTGATTTATAAACATATAGATCAATTTAACATATTAGCCGAACAGCAAAAGGGGTGTCGAAAAAATAGTAGAGGATGTAAAGAACAATTAATAATAGATAGTATTACAATGAAACAAGCGCTAACAAGAAATAGGAATATACATACAATGTTTATAGATTATAAGAAAGCGTTTGATTCTGTTCCTCACAGCTGGCTTCTATACATACTTGAATTATACAAAATCCATCCTTTTGTCATTTCTTTTCTTCAGGTGGCCATGCTACAATGGCAGACACAACTAAAATTAAACCATAATAACACGACAATTATAACTGAACCGATTCGTATCCAAAGAGGAATATTCCAAGGAGATGCTCTCAGTCCCTTATGGTTTTGCTTAGCGCTTAATCCCCTGTCACACCTGCTGAATACTAGTAAGTTTGGTTTTAAATTGAAACACAATAATAGCAACCACACCCTAAATCACCTTATGTATATGGATGACATAAAAATGTATGCATCCAATATTACGGAATTGTCAAGCCTCGCGGACATCACGCAAACCTTCTCACAGGATATACGTATGCAGTTTGGGGTAGATAAGTGCAAAATCCAATCCGTCCATCGTGGAAAAGTTCAGCACAACACCTATACTCTAAACACTGGACAAGAAATCGAACCTATGGATGAGCACTCTACTTACAAATACCTCGGGTTTCAACAATCAAGACAAATACATAAAAAAGAAACAAAAATAGAACTGACCAAAAAGTTTAAGCATCGACTGCACCTAATACTTAAAAGCCACCTTAACTCCCGCAACACTGTAAAAGCTATAAACACATACGCAATACCAACCCTCACTTATTCTTTTGGCATCATAAACTGGTCTCAAACGGATTTGAAAAAACTTCAACGTACTATCAACACTCACATGACTACATATAGAAAACACCATCCAAAAACATGCACACAGCGTCTCACACTTCCACGCAAAGAAGGCGGAATAGGACTCATCGATATTCAGAATCTCCACAATAGTCAGATATCCTCATTACGCAAATATCTCTTCCACAAATCTATACACTCGCAACTACACAAATATATTACTGCCATAGACAATAAAATAACACCACTTAACTTATCAAACACAAACAAACAACACAATGAAACCATATCAACCCCTCAGAACAAAATAGAAATTTGGGCGCAGAAGTCTCTACACGGGAGACACCGAGCCGATTTATGCCAACCTCATGTCGACAAAGATGCGTCGAACGCGTGGCTTCGGCGAGGTGAACTTTTTCCAGAAACAGAGGCTTTTATGATCGCCATCCAAGACCAGGTCATGAATACGAGGAATTACCAGAAGCACATCCTCCGCGTACCTAGTCTAGTAACAGATTTATGCAGACGATGTCATAGTAGCTCAGAAACTATCCAGCATATAACCGGTGGTTGTAAAGCCATCGTCCAAACGGATTATAAGTACAGACATGATCAAATAGCCTCCATAATTCACCAAAACTTAGCCCATAGATACAAATTTATCACAATAAAAGTTCCATATTACAAATACCAACCAAGTACAATTTTAGAAAATAATCATATCAAAATTTACTGGGACAGAACAATAATAACTGATAAAACAATTCACTTTAATAGACCAGATATAACAATTTTTGATAAATTAAATAAAATTTCCTACATCATAGATATAGCAGTCTGTAACACACATAACTTGGTGACAACACATACTGAGAAAATGGCAAAGTACACAGATCTGGCCATCGAACTTAGAACGCAATGGCGTGCAGAAACAGTAAAAATCATACCAATTATCATCTCCACAACGGGTGTAATCCCGAAAACCCTCAAACCAAACCTTGACATCCTGAATATGCCACCATCTACACTGCTCCTGTTACAAAAAGCTGCCATACTAAACACTTGTCGAATCACACGAAAATTTCTCGCTACTTCATCATCGTCTTCACTTTCTTTTACGGGTCTCATATAAACCTGTCGAGCTTGGCTACGGCTCGCCCGCCAGGTTACTAATTCACCCTTCCTAGGAGGGAGAAACTTACTTAAAATAAAAAATAATAATAATAATAACGTTTTATTCCAGATAATACAATCCATTTTTGTTAGTATCACTCACCTTATATCTATTTCAAAATATTCAGTAATTAATATTACATTAACCATTTCACAACATTTAAATTATAAATTATTATTTTTATAAAACCTCACAAATTTGTTATAAAAGAATATAAATTTTTGAGTTTATTTTAGAATTAGGGCGGGGCCAGGTACAAAATATGATTTCTCGTTGCTCTGCGTGAACCATGATTGGGGCATACCTGACCCTGCCAAATTCATAAAGCGTTTTCATTTTTATTGTTAGTGGTTTTAATAAATATTTTTTTGGGTTTTGAAGTCGGAATTTTTTGTTTGTTAAAAGGTGCTATTTGTTTCTGTTTAGTGTAAATAACTGCAAGAATTTTTTCCAATTTAGATATCAGTTTAAATCGTAATCTACCAGGGATACCTGGTTGTCCAAGTTAATAGACAGTCAAAACTCACAGATGATAGAGCGGATGTCATAAGAAACACTAAACTAAATTTAATGATATTTATATGAAACCAATTTGAGAGTATTTAACACTAAAAATAAGAATGACTCAAATCGGTTATCTAATCACGGAGGAATCGAAACTATTAAGACATCATCTAGGTAAACGCAGTCAAATTAAATCTGTTCATTGAAGCTGGTTGAAAAACTACTCAATTAAATGTAATGAAATTTATATGGTATCAATACAAAAATATTCTGCACCTTTTAAAAAACATTGCTCACATTGGTCTACAAATCTCGGAATAATGGCCTTTTTGAAGTCTAAAAAGGATAAAAGATGCTGCTGAATATACTTTTAAAAACATCTTAGGCTGAATGTCAGTAATTTACACGGAGATCATAGCCGCTTATAGCCGGTTGTACTCACTGATCGATGAACGATCGGCGAGGTTAAAGAACGCTTGTCGCGGTCAGTCTGTGAATGGGTGACCGCATAATGGTTTTTAAACTAAGCGTCTCCGTGCCTCAGAGGGAACGTAAAATCGTCGAGTCCATTTATTGTCATTAGATGGCAGTAGGACGCCTTTTAGCAGCTTGAACAATTTTGACGCAAGTTCGGCCACAAAACCACATAAAACTGGAAAAAGACGGAGATCACTAGCTGGTTAAAGCTTAAGAACCTCTGTTATATAACCTAGATAGTTTGGGCCGGATAGCTTTAAGGTCTGACTGCCAGTAAAGACTGTCAGGCCGAGGACTTAAGTTCGCTCTGAGGCAAGAAGGGTCTCAATGTAGTAATAGGTACCTTTTTAGGCATGCATGACTGTGGCAAGCGGCTTAACTTCTCGAATCGATCGATCTACGTGTATCGACGACTACTAGCTATCAGCCCCTCAAAAGCTCACTAAATACAAGTAATATGCTTAACCTTTATTTGTCTTCAGAATATTCAAGAAAAGTAATAAAAATATGATCGCGATCGCATTTTTAAGAAGGTTTATTTTTAAATCATTTTGACGATAATGTGTATTGTTGCAGAGTTTGATGGCGATTATAAAGTTCGGGTACGCGTTAGTGGTGGTGACGCTGCTGCTCATGGTATGGGCGTCATTGTCGAGAGCGTTGGAAGTAAGTAAACTTTTACCTACATTGTTAACATTTATATTAGCCCTCATGGAGCCACGGAAGCCAGAACGTTCATAGAATCACTTCTTAAGCACTAGCTTGCAGGTTCAAAACATTGAGTATTTGGATGGCTTTATCAAAATTATATTTTTCATATCTACTTTCTTAGTTAATCTGTAACACCACTGACTTGAGGTGCAATAAAGCATCTGGGTCTGATGATCTGCAATCATCAACACGTAGTAAGAAGCATAATGATTAATGCTAAGGTCATCGGAAAACGGTTCAGTCCAGGCCTCCCGTGGAGGTCGTAAAAGGCGACTAACGGCTGAATACACAAACGCCATTCAACGTTAAGTCCGGTTTAACTGTTCGAGAAACCTGTTTTTGGTACAAAACCGGGCGGCTCAAATTGTTTAAGCGGAGACTTAAGTTAAATGGCGTTTGAGTATTCGGCCTTTAGTGCCTCGGAAAGCATGTTAGGTAAGCCGTCGTCAATTAGATTCATACAAAAACTGTTCTAATTTCAAATCAACAGTCGAACATTCGTTGGACACAGTTAATGAAAAACAGCATTGGATCTCCATGTTTTTATTTCAATTTATGGATTATTCAAATAGCTTCAGTCGACATTTTGTTTAATTTTTTACAAGCTTTTATTAACTTACAATGTATGATATTTTGTTTAGGTCATATCTTCCAGGCCAAATTTGAACCACTTCCTCTAAACTTAAAGACTTGAAATTTTGCATGCTTCTTCAGTTCTGATGATAATACACTAAAATGATAGAAATAATCTGATGATGCAGCCATAATTGTATCCTCAACGGTTAGTAGCACGGAAATTAAAATTTGCATATACATTTAATTTTAATACCTAAACGTGATCTGTACCATGAACTGAAGCTTCGGCCAGCATTGTCTTCTCATGAGGACACTCCTCAACGGCTAACCGTTATATATAAATTAAACTGATTAAGCATATACGTTTAATTTATCTAATGCTTGGGATAGTGGAAATCTCCTCATTCTGCACCTCCAAATCCATCACATTCACCAATGGTTATTACAAACTGCTGATAAGTGTAAACTTACTTTTTATATGCAAATTATCTCTGTGCCGTACTTTGTAGAACCAGTTCCCTTCCTAACTTTTGGCTTCACAGTGCTCAGGAATTTGCGCATGGTAAAACAGTATTTTCCTTCTCGAAAACAACTTGCAAAATGTTCAACTTTTTTAAAAATGCAGTTGTTCTCTTGTACGTAGACGAGGCAAGTTAGTGAATACTCGAGTTGAAGTTAGCTTGCCTCTTGTAGTTTGTGTCAAACTACGGTTGGTTCTGTTTAATAAAATAATATTGAAGCTGCATATTCACGACGTGATATGTTGGGCAACATGAGTTCCTTCTCCGGAAAGGAAAGAATGGCTCTGCCGTTGTCAAAGTAGTGTCTGTGGTATTACCTTCTTGGCAGCCGGTTTACGCATTTTTTTATGTTGCCCCACACTATGATTTCCCCTGTGTCGTGGGGGCGTTTACAGACACAATACACCCAGACCCGGAACAACTACCTGCAGATCATACAAATATTTGTTCCGTGCGGGAATCCAACCCGCGACCCGGAGCGCAGCAGTCGACTGTATCAGCAACTGCACCAACCGTGTCATCAAAATTGCATTGCATGAGCTTCTTGCGCTACAGGTCGTAGTTAGATTTCTGCAGTCAGCCTCCAAGTAATTGTTCTAAGTGTTTGTGAATGTGCGATGTGATATTTAACTGTACCCATTATAGAATAGAATAGAATCGTTTAGTGAGTTATCAAGTCCTTACCGACACTTGTACACGTCATATTGATATGACATAGAAACCCCAGTGTGGGGTCTCAACATTTGTTTTTATCTTTTGGAGAAATTAATGTGAAACACTTGGAAACGTAGCATGTTAAAAATATTCTACAGCAAATAAAATAAAATAATCGTGAATCGTAAAGTCGTAATCGTTGGGAAACTAGGGACCAGTTGCCAATGTCACAAACAATACTTGGTCCAACATTCGTCAACCAATAATACGCTTTATAGTTAACAATTTTGAGAGCTGTAATGAATGAAGTTGTCAACTATAATACGCATTTCAACGTCGAGAGTGATCGTACTTGAAAGCGGTTTATTAGCGGAGGTAGACTTAAACCACAGGCTTGGTATAGTTTAGTATAGATTATAAGTCTTAAACTTTAAGTCTTTGCTAAGTTTGGACAATATATCTTCGTGCCAGTAATTAAATGTCTGATACTGATATGATAATTTATGCTTACACGGATAAAAGTTTATCATTTCAACTGAAAAACGTCCACTGCTGGACAGAAGCCTCCCCCAAAAATTACCACAATTACCGATATGGGTTTGTATTGTGTGCTCATTGCGGGATTTGCCATAATCGCCACACTTGGCAGACAGGTTGGCGATCGCAGTTGTGTTATAAATGTACTCGAAGGATGCTGCTGCCCACCCTCCGGCTAATCCCATAGTCGCCTTTCACGACATTCACGGGATGAGATGGTGTGGTCGTATTCTTAGCCGGCACCAAACGGCGTTATGATCGAGATAAACGCAATAACTGCTTACAAGCATAAACTAGATGATATAAAATCTAGAGATATGCTCACAATAACGGACGCTGAGGTCAAGCACCCACACAAACACCTGATGTGTATGTGTGCACTACAGTGCTCTAAAGGGGTTTTGTAAACCGAGCTTTCAGACTTCAGACTTTTGCTCCCGCTCTATTATAGTCCTACCCTACCCTAGCTTTTATTGTTACGATTCAGGATATTTGTATGCATGTATGCACTTAATAATGTTCGTCATACAGCCAAAAAAAAAAGCGAGCCAATTTGTTCGGAAATATGAAACATTGTGACCACTTGACCATACTTAGTTGCATTTATGCATTTATCAACACAGATATGTTATGGCTCATGCCAATGAGTATTTTCGCCGAGGTACAATACAAAAGTAAGTATGCAAGCAATTTGTGACAATGTTGAGTTCTCAAGTATATATTCTTCATGATCAGAAAACCGTTGCTTGTCAAAAAGTGGTGGTTTTCTGGTGGTAGGTCTCTTATTGCAAGAGGTCGGCTAGGTAGGTACCACCCGGGGGACTCAGGGGTCGCGAGCGCGCAGTTTGGGAAGTCTGCGTACTCACACCGAGCGACCCCCGAGAAGACGATGGTGCGCACGTGGTCACGCCGTGTGCGCAGCACAGCGTACAGCGAGGCTTGGAGGATACTTTACAATCCTTCCCGAGAAGTGCCTGGGGGTGGCCTTTTTACAGCCGCCTGCCCTCGGCTAGAGGGGGTGACCGCTTTACAGTCATCCCCGCGACGCGAGAGAGATACGTCACTTTCCGACCGCGCTTCGTGTTGTCGGTTGCTATTGTTCTCTATTTAACTCTCGTCTGTCTTTTGTGTGTTTATTGATAAAGTCACGTCTGTGTTACGTCTACGTCTAGTCCGTGCCATGTCTTCCATACATATACACAAAACATTTTCCTCGTGGAGAAATCGGAACGCAAAACCTAGTTAGTATCTACAGTTACATAGTTACATAAAGTAGTAAATTCCCAGTTAGTCCCAGACAGACTGGCGTTATAGAATTTTTTCTCTCAACTTCAGTAGTGTTATGATTCGGCCTCGAGGGCGTGAAAGTAAGTGGCCTATTATTTAGCATAACGTGGAATATTCAGGGTATATTCAGCCTTCCAAAGGGAATATTTGGCTACGGCATAATCCGTGAGAATAACAGGGTAATATCCTATTGTGAGGCGATCGTACTTACCCGTAGGTACTGTAATTGAGATATAAATTATTGTGGATATGCGATGAATATATTTTGTGCCGTGTGGTGCCGGCTGTGCCGTGTGGTGCCTGCTCAGAATGCCACCACCCCATCTCCTCCCATGGGTGTCGTAAAAGTCGACTAAGGGATTAGCCGGAGGATGGGCAGCAGCGTCCTTCGAGTACATTAACAACTCAACTGCGATCGCTAACCCGTCTGCCAAGCGTGGCGATTATGGCAAAACCCCCCAATGAGCCCACAACACATCCATATCGGTCGTTGTGGATATCTTTGGGGGAGGCCTGTGTCCAGCAGTGGATTTCATTCGGCCGAAATGAGTGAGTGATATTTTGTGAAAAATGTTCGTAAATATAAATTTCCGGATAATGCGAGGGTTAAGGAAATTTCAACGGTTTAATACCTATACTTAAGCAATTTTTAAGTCAGCGTGACTCTAGATAGTCTTTACATTGACGGTGGGGAAATTTCAAGGCTTGTATAACTTTTTTTGTGGGTTGTCCCTACTATAAACCAATTTACTGGTTTAGACCTAATAAATAGTTCGTCTAGGTAGGTACTCAGGAATATTCAGTACACTCGAGGCGTGCCCTGCGTGGGCCGCCGAGCGGCGGATCCTGGTCGATCGGACCGGGCAAGACGGGGCTCTCTGCCAGCAGTAGTGTCGGCTATGTTGGCAGAGCACGAAAACTGGAATGCAGTGGTCTCCTTCTGTGAGAGCGTCATGCTCCAGAAGGAGACCGCAGAGCGGGATCGGGAGAGGGCCGATCCCGCTCGAAGAAGGAGGAGACGGCGCCGGGGTAACAACTGCCCTTGCGCCTAATTCCCATACGCCTAAAACCCCCTGTCGTAGCTATAAGGCGGGGGACCTCTGGGTTCGCGGGTGCGTAGATTGGGGAATCTGCGTGCCCACACCGAGCTACCCAAGAGAAGATGGTAGCACGCATGTGGTGACGTGCTGCCGTGGGACGCTTTGAGGGACCCTTTACAATCCCCTCGAGGATGTGACCGCTTTACAGTCACCCTCTCAGGGATGTGCCCATAGGCGTGGCACCAGTGGGCGACTCTAGTGTGATCATACGAGAACCTGGAGCCTCCCTTAGGTGCCGAAGATGACCGCTCCAGTGGTTTTAGCCGGAAGGAGTCCGGCATACCCCTACGCCCTTCCCCGGGGCGAAGGAAGTTCATGAAGAATTTCCACTGGGCACCAATAATAAAAAAAAGTTAGTTACTAGGTACCACCTCTGCAGCCTCCGCTGCCAAGCGTGACGTTTACCACCAGACGAATTACTTGCTCGTATCGTCACTGAGTACTTAGTTTAAAAGAAAACAAATTATGGGGGATTTTATAGAAACATAGAAACTCCAAATTCTTGTAAGGTTGTATTTTTAGTGAGCTAGTTAGTTTGTGAGTGAGTGAGTTAGGTGAGCCATGGGGACGAGTCTTAGGTAATACCAAATTGGGTTGTCACCGTTATTTCAATTCTGTATTCAAGGATGTATGGATGTTTGCGATTAAGGAATTGCATCCCTGCTAGTATATTCTTAATCCAGACACCACACAAGACTTAAATGCTTCCTTATAAATATATTTATTTGGTTATAGTTAATGAAAACGGTACAACACCATTAATTATTAACATAGAAATGAAAACATAACATGTCGGAACATATTGTTAAAAATAGTACCTTCGTACATTTATTTAATTAAGATCTACAGTGCGGCCGTCGAAAGAATGCGTTCCTGACTGACCGCTTTACAGTCATCCCCTCTGTGATGCACCTAAAGGCGTGGTAGCAATGGGCAGCTCTAGTGTGATCTTACGAGGATCTGGAGCCCCCCTTCGGTGGTGGTTTTAGCCGGTAGGAGTCCAGCATACCCCTTCGCTCTTCCCCGGGGCTAAGGAAGTTCCACGTAGAATTTCCACTGGACACCAAAAAAAAAAAAGGTGACGGCTACACGAATTGATTATGCCAGGCGCGGCGACGGCTCTGAAGGTGTTCATCGTGTCGGAAACAAATAGTCGATAGAAAAGGCCTCAGGACTGTCGATACCCCCGCTAAGTGAAGGTACCCTGGGCTGATCAGTCTCTTGTCACGTCCAACGATTTAAAGCCTAACTTCCTAAAAGATAGTAGTGTGAAACTTTTTGTACCTTTTCAAGCATGAATGTTTGGGTCACATCTAGCAACGGATTAGTCACAATTCAATCAATCAACTCAATCTATTAGAGTCCACTGCTAGGATAAAGGCCTCTCATAAGCTGCGGCTGAAAAATGGTCCACTATTTACCTGGCAACTGATAGCTTACCTCTGCTTATTTATTTAGGAGAATACAGGCACGGTTGTTTATTTTTTATATTCACTGTGTTCCAAATTTGAATATTCCTTAAGATGTTCCCGGTTTATTCTCGAACATTAGTGAAGCAATATAATTTAATTGCTACAGCGAGTCGCCACCAAACGATCGGGCCTGAACATTAAGCAAGTAATAATAATAATTTATATGAAAAAAGCCCAGCATTTAGATATCAAGTCACGTAGTTATGATACAGTATGGTGTGTTATATTGATCATTTCGGCCGAATGAAGTCCACTGCTGGACACAGGCCTTCCCCAAAGATCACCGCAACGATCGATATGGATGTGTTGTGGGCTCATTGGGGGGTTTTGCCATAATCGCCACGCTTGGCAGACCGGTTGGCGATGGCAGTTGAGTTGTTAATGTACTCGAAGGCCGCTGCTGCCCATCCTTCGGCTAATCCCTTAGTCGACTTTTAAGACACCCACGGGAGGAGATGGGGTGGTGGTATTCTGAGCCGGCACCACAATGTTATGACAATTAAAACAGCCGAAAAACAACTTTATATTTTTGATATACTTAGTAGACTGTCATTTCTCAAGGCATATCTCAGACTTATTTAAACAAAATATGTGCTGTACTGGTTTCCTCGTTCACTCAACACCCGACCGTTGTACCGCCCTCGCCGCCGAGGATGCCCGCCTCACCGACGTCGCGGAGGCCTACCGCCGCGTCACCTTCCCGTTCAAGTTAGCACTTCTCCCTCCCGTCTCTTGCTCGCGCCGGCCCGCGCCGAGCCTGTAGCTTTAAATGTCCCTTAACACAATTTAAATAATACCGATCCAGCTGTCCCTAAGACAATAGCTTGTTATCCCCAGCAACGCCCTAAGCCGAGGTCCGTGTCCCGCAGGAGGCGCCCTTAGCGAAAGTTGCTTAGTTTTTAATACTAAATTTAAGCCTGGCTGGAGGCCTCTTTTGGCTTCGCCAGAAAATGACCGGTTAAGCAACCACATTTCCCAGAAATGTATGCGAGAAGCCCAACAAAAAAAAAGTACTGGTTTCCCCCTAAAATGAGACACAATTATGGAAATCTATGGGGGAGACTTTTGTTCAGCAATGGACTTACTTTTCATTATTTGAAACAGTTATATAGAACAAATAAAAAAATCTTTTGTTACCAAGCTGACTTACAAGGTGATCTAGTTTCAGTACCATTAAGCAGCACATCATGGTCCATATGTTTTACACAGGAGGCCATTTTCTGGATTTATTTACAATTATAGTTAGAGGAGGCCGAATGTATGGTGGATCCCGAAAAGTACTAGACAATCCCCTCAAATTACGAACGAAACCATTCGCTAAGAGTACACATGTTATGTTAGCTTGAATTGATGTGAATTCGACGAGGGTTTTTGTAAGATCTTCATGCCCCTAAACGCGCTATTATTTACCGACTACCGCAATATGTGTAAAAACCAAAACATGAAACTTTCGGATTGTACCCAATTCATTTCGTTGTTAATACGTAGTTCCAAAGTTTTAATATTGTTCAAACTATAGTAAAACTCAGCAGACTGCAAAATAGTATATTTTGTAGGTGAACTAATAACTGATTTGTATTCTTTGAATGTCAAAAGTTAGTTATCTTATATATATTCTTCTGTACGCGTGTATGTCACTGAACTCCTCATGAACGACTTTAGTTTTTTCTTGTGTATATTTGAATGGGTCCCTAGGTGGTTTAGATTCACAATTGGACTACCGGCGCTGCAATCGGGTTTGCATGTACCTGCCTGTGCAAAGCTGGGGCTGGCAGCTTGTTTCGGTATGTAATGTTAGCAATACTCTTAAATGCGGTTCATTAAGACAAAGTAAATAAAGAAAAGAAAAGAAAGAAAAATATATTTATTAGACACACAACATTGAAAAATTGCCGTACAACTGTACACAACACATGTTACATGTTTGGATATAGAGATCCATATGTGTACCAAATTTCAACTAAATCGGTCCAGTAGGTTCGGAGCGCATTGGCCGTGACAGACGGACAGACAGAGAGACACACGAGTGGGATAAGGGATCCGCCGATTTTTTATTCGGACGTTCGGAACCCTAAAAAGAACCATGTTAAGTACTATTGATTGCTTCTACTAATTTTTTTTTTAAGGTAACATTGCCCTTGAGTCGTATTTCAGTTTCACAACACTCACGGGAGGCTATGAAATGGCTTTTAAATCGGGGTCTCACAAAATGGCCTTATACACACAGAAGCTTTCCATGAAAGCAAGATTCCGAACTGATTGATGAGTAGACAAGACTCGTTAATAAAGTGGATCTTTTGTAACGCAGTTATCATCGTCCGCCTTGATTCTTGAGAATAATAGCGCCTACAAATTTATGAGCATTCATCTGCTCAAGTTAAAGATATGGCTGCCATTTAACTTGACTGTTTGGAAGATGGATAGCGATCTATTTGTTTCACTCAACAATTTAGGTTTTAACAAAATTGGATATAAATTGTAAATGTTTGTAAGGTCTTGCTATAATACTTTATTATTCTACTAAAAAAATACATCAGTAACGATTCATTTATTGGGGTGGACTGCCATCATAAAAAGAAAAATATGCTGTGCGGGGTTTCTCCTGTGTGTTAGGTACAGTTTACAGACATACATTTTACATGCACCCAGACCAGCAATGCTATACTGTGGGAACTCACTTTTGAATCCGCAGTGAAAAGTATTAAAAACAATACGATGTTCGAGAATTAACTGCGGATTCATCAGCGAATAAAGTCCACTGTTGGACACAGGCCTCCCCAAAAGATCACCACGACCGGTCAGGGTTTGTTGTGTGCTCATTACTCGAGGGACGGTGCTGCCCATCCTCCGGTTAATCCCACAGTCGCCTTTTACGATACCCACGGGATGAGATGGGTTGGTGCTATTCGCAGCCGGCACCACATGTTACTTAGTTATATATACAGAATGCGTACTTTGGTTTGGTGAAGGTTCTTACATCCCGTATGCAGCGTTGTGCGAAGTTTTTAATTGCATGCATGGTTCAGAATTATTTTGACGTCAACGGAAAGTCACACTTAATTTGCTAGTAGATGTTACTGTAAGTTTTAGTTACATGGCGGCGATACAGGTGTCATCTTTGTGTCACCACACAGGTATCCTCTTGATGTTTTTTATTCACCGTTAATTCGTCAATGCTGTCTTAGATAAACCAAGAAAGTAGGTAAATTTTCCATTAAGAAATCACATCGGTACAGAACAGGTTATGAACACGCAAACTGTCGAACGTGTCCTAATATTCTTCCCCAATGAGTACTTATCTAAATGACTGGTAATCGCAATTTATTGGCCAATGTTCATCATCACCAATCGAAATAGGAACACATAAAAAATCAATAAAGAACGATCTCTGACCATCAAATTGTTTCCTTTCAGCTCCACGTAGACACCGGTCATCCACCATGCCTGTTCCAAGCATTGTGCACGTGTTCGAAGTCAGCTGGGGATCTTGGCATCGTTACGTGCAGTCACGTCCCGATCCTCAGGGTGCCGGGAGCTATCAACAGCTCAAAGGTCTTCATGCTGCAGCTGACTGGGAACAAAATTAGAGATCTGGAGCCGCAATTCTTTCAAGCTACAGGTTAGTTGGTAAAAGATGAAGACACTAAATGTTTTAGCACATACGGGATAATTTGGATCTCAAAACTGTTGTTAAGTTGAATGCGCGTTAAGATTTACCCTTTTAGCTATAAGCGATATCAAGCCGAGCGAAAATGTAATGAGAAGAACGCTTGTAAGAATTCCGAACTTTTTTTATTAATATCCTATCCCAAAAACCTTTGTTGTTGATTGTCTATTTTTGTAGGACTTATATTTTTTCTGCAATCCATACAATCATTTTTTTATAACCGCGATGGAATGCACCATGGACTTCCTCCGCCCCGGGGAGGGAGGCTAGGCATGCCAAACTCTTATCAGTTTAAACCTTGGGCGGTCATCTTCGGCACCGAAGGGGGCTTAGGGAGCTAGAAAATCAACGCTCCAGAGTGATTGGGGACAGGTCTATAGGCATATGTCTGAAGAGGCGATTGTAAAAGTCGCCCCTTCAGACATGTGCACAGACACCAGACGGAAGTCATCCCCTCTAATGGAGGGAGCTCACATTTCCATCCTCCCGAAGCCTTGCAGTGCACTGTACTGCACGGTAGCACGTTACTACGAGCGTGCTGCCGTCTTCTCGGGAGTCACTCGCATGCAGTATCGCCACTCTACTATCAACACAATCCCTTGAAATGATTTCCTAGATATAAGCATGTAGGTACCAAATCGCGCCTCAGTACAGATACGTACGGTATGAATAAAAATAAAATCCAATACTGGAACCAGATTATATTCATTGTTTGTAATATTATGGCAGTTCAAACGATTATTTCAACGTTCTAACATGAGCTATATGGCTGAAACATTACATTTTACAACAAAATCACAAAGAGCATTATAACGTTCATTTTAAACTATAACAGAATATCTATAAGTTCTACATTGTAAAGAGCTGACTGCAGTTATTCTGCTTGAAGAACTAAACGTATAATTTACAACCAGCATTATTAAAAGCAAAGAACTTAGTTATATAGCATCCAGGGAGAACTTTACATAATAGAAAACATGCGATGAAACTTTCCTTTAAATAAACTGCTGCAGTTTGTTATACGGGGAAATTCACACACAAGTTATCTAAAGGTGATCATAAAGTACACAGGCCATTATAATTGAAGAAACATGACGACACTCTGCTATTTTGACAACACTGCAAATATTGATGAGTCAATGTTGTACATTCAGCGGAACCATTTCCAGTGATATTGAAAATTTCATTAGATATTGGTCTACAATTTTCCGTGATTTTCAAGGAAATGTTGTGAAAGAAGTTGACTAAGAAGAGTACCTTAACCCAGTTATACTTTTAAAAATGACTGTGGTCTAACATCAAGGTCATCTGCCACTAAAGAAAGGGCTCATCATAAATTGATGAACGAATAACCACATACTATGGTAAAATACCCAGGCTAGTGTCGGGAAGCGTCGGAGAGCGCCCTGCGTGGGCTGCGGAGCGACGGATTCTAGTCTATCGGATCAGGCAAGATTATTGTATCTATAAGTACAGCCTTATATAAACAATAATTATGTTTATTTGACGTTAAATAAGGTACCATTCTTGTGTACATACATAACCATCTTAACTTAACATACTAGAACCTTTCCATAAGTATATAGACTATCCCAGCTACAGAATCCTAAAAATAGATCATGTAGTCTCTGAAAAACGCAAATCATTTGGCGGACATAGAGAACCTTTTTTTAAGCCGGTTACAGATGAATCCTGTATCAGCACATATTGCAACAAAGTTACTGCTTAAAAGCTTGCGCACAATGTATGCAAAGTAGCTTTGTCATGCTTGCCGTTTGGTTAAATTCTGACTAAAGCTTCAAATTAAATTTCGGGTTGTGTCTGGATTACGAATTCAGCACCACTTCATCTCCTCCCGTGGTTGTCGTACAAAGCGACTAAGGGCCTCAAAACCAGAAGGATGGGAAGCAGCGTCCCTTTTGTGGAACAGCAGCCATTCTGCGTTCACCAACTTGCCTGCCAAGTGTGGTGAGTACTGGCGAATTTCCCCCAAAATTACGACAAAAGCCATGTAACAGGTCGTTACGGGAGGTCTTTGTTCAGCAGTGGACGGTCTGACATGATGGTGATGATAATGAACGTTTCAAAGTAGCCAGCAGAATGCAGTTTGCGTGAGCTACAACAGATTTATCACCTCCTTTAACAGCGAATATCTTTAAGATTACAGAGTAGCATAAGGCGAAGACATGTATATTTAATATCACCTTCCTACATAAATTCTTGTGTCGCGCTGACTGAGCGCCACTTGCGACTGACACGTTAAATATAATAAGGGTAGGTTTGTCTTAATCCTCGACTCAGCGTTTCACACCGGTAAATACGTAAACCCTTGGAATGTGTGGCACTGAGGCAGATACGCTTGTTTCTGTCTATTGTGAAAACCTTCTAAAGGGTTGGTTTAAAGGGTTTTTAAATGGATAAATGGCTACTGAAAATATCGATCGATCTTAGAGGACAGATCCCACAGATCAAGTGATCCTCTTCCTCCCGGATTATTATTAGTGGTATTGGACGGCAAATAGCACCACGCTGAGAGACGATCTTTTTTAGATGTCAAGATGTCATGTTGATTTCGATATGTATTCAGTGAATAAACAATCGAATACACGATCGCACAATTTTTGATTTATTGGATTGTTTTAGTTAATAGCCTATCGCTAGCCCAAACTTATAAGAATAAAATTTTGTGATATCCTGCAATTGAGAAAGTGAACCATGTAGCCACTGTGCTAACCGTGTTAGGATAGTATATTGATATTGGCCATTATTTGCTGTAGAGGTCAGACAGTTGTGAATTCATGTAGAGTATTGGTATTTAACAACATCTGGTTACAAAGTTGATAAGAGCCTTCCTGAAAACGGCCTCCCCCATAGATATCCACAACGACCGGTTATATGCCGCCCACATACAACGACTCCTAGCTATCTTCACCATGTCATCTGTCCATCTCGTTGAAGGCCGTCTGCTATGCTGATAAATAATGATTCCCTTTAGTAATAATATCAGTCTGTAACTGTCTCACTGCAGGGAAAAGCTTCTTCTCGTACAGAAAAGGGAGAACATCAATCATCACGTTTCCTTACTATGTGTTGACCATTTCAGACCATTAGATCTAAGTTTCCTCACGATGTTTTCCTTCACTGTTAAAGTCTGTGGTCTCTAAGATTAACTAGGATAGAACATATAAGTTTGAAACCGTCACACTGGTGCGTACCAGGTTTTAAACTCACATCCTTATTTTTAAAGCTAGTCTGTAAACGTACGGGCCACTGCGACCCTCCGGATAATCTGGACTGAATGATTATTAATATTGGCAAAATCTTTGACATTATAAAAGAGATCAAACAGCTGTGAATTTAACCTTTGCGTCTTCAACTTAACTTGGGTTACGATTAAATTCACGTTAGTTGACATTTATTGGGTGCTTAGATTGATAATATGAAGTATTTGCTTCTACCTATCTTCGATTACACTGCTGCCAGCTATCTAGATCTCACTCAGGAAAAAATATATAAGATTGAGGGACTTACATAAGATTCATATTAGGTTTACGCAAATGTGATCACGCGTCGCAATTCTGGTTGAAGCTCAAATGGCTACCAATTCAGCATCGCCGGAATGTTAGTATCTTTTCGCTTCTATACTCCCTTATAGCGCAGAAACTGTTTCGAGTTTCTTGGTCACTATGATTGTCACCAAGAATTCTAAATAATAGATTCATAAGGTCATCAGAACATTTTTAAGCTGAAAATGACAACGCATTACATTTTGTTATCTTTTTTATCCTTTACTGTCCAAGTAACTTGTTTGAGGAATGCATTAACAGTAACAATAAGACGTAGTCAGTTACTGTCAGCCTAAAAAGGCTGGTAAAAGAAAATTACTAGTCGCTCAAAATTTTAGTACATACTCCTGATGATTTAGATTTGCTTTCGTACTATTTGATAAATACATTCAGTATGTAAAGTTATTATTTTCATATATGTATATTCTTGTTGTATGTACCTATGTTTTTATGTATTTAGTACAGTAATATTTATTTGTACCAAATTAGATTATCTATTAATGTACCAAAGTATATTACACCTTAGACTGCCTCATAACTTTTCTATTCACTCTATTCCATCCAAAGTTAGTCAGTGGAAGAGATTTCTGATAGCGAAAAAGTCGCCTACTGTACTGTTTGTCTTATTAAAATGTCTGTAAATAATATGTTTTGGTGTACAATAAAGAGTATATAAATAAATATGTAGAGCATCTAAATGCGGTCAAGTTCCTTCGTCATTATCGTAAGCATTTCAAAATAAACTGCTACGAACTCCAGCGAGAAATGTTATAAATATATACCACTTTAAATAATATTTCTTCTAATTCTATACAATATGTTAATAACACAATCTTGGAAAGACCCCTTAGAATTTGCCAGTTACAGTTTAAAAGATTTCTCTTAAGTTACTCTGTGTTATCATTGATGTGTCTTATCGGTAGCTCGCTCAAACATAGTCCCCAATAAGTCTCCTTATCTCTCTAGGATCGTTATTCCAATTTATGAACGAGTCTGCAAAAGCCATTTTCGAGATGATATTAATGAACAAAATAATGAATGTTGTTTTAATGATAGCAGCGTATAAGATTAACAACTTAATTACACACTCGTCACAAATGCTTAACAATCGAAACGCTCATTATCCTCACGTAAAGTAACTAAGACAATTAATTCCAGGCTTGTACCGGCTCGCAATTAACGAGAATCCACTAGAGGATATCCATGAAGAGGCGTTCTATGGTCTCGACAATACTCTTTGGGAACTGGAACTACGACAAGACAAATTGACGTCTGTGCCAAGCAGGTCGCTTAGATACTTGCAGAAACTCAGGCTTCTGGATTTGACAGGTGAATTATATTTAGAATTTTTATTTCCATCTAAGTTGGATATTGGTGCGAATTCTGGACCTGTCTTGAAGCTGTTTGACAAAGATTTTGTGTAAATTCTCATTTTTAGATTTATTGGGACTGAAGTGAGACAAATTGCCTTACTTTAAAACATGTGTAAAGATTTATTCGAAGTGAACTGTGACAAATTAACTTACGTACAAAGGGGCTCTCTAGAAGCTCTTTCAAAGATTAAAGCCTGTTGAAGTTGACGGGTGATTTATTATTACTTCAACCTTCTCTTGAGTCTAAAGACTGTAGTCTATACTTTTCCATGTTACGAGTACTATATAAATACTTATTTTATTTAAAACGACATGTTTAGCTTGAATTTAAACTTAAAAATTTACTTTAAATTATACCATCACAAATCAAATTAATTTTGAATGATCTTTATTACGATTTCACTATGATTTCTCTCGTATCATGTGTACCCTTTACAGACCTAAATATATTTTCTATTCGGAACATCTAACTGTGGGCCATACAATAGTTGTTTCGTGCGGGAATCAAACAATAGCGCTATAAGCCAGCCACTTAGCTACTGCGCCAACTATATTATTGTCATTGTTCTCGAGTTGTGCTTCCAAAGATTATTGAATTTAGTAAGTGTTGATTATCCTGAGATATACAGTCAATTAGTACACTGTCTAAATGATAAAATGATGTTCACACGCTATAATCAATTTTAAATTTACAGTATCTACCTTAATACATGTTATTTTGGTCGTGTGGTGCCGGCTACGAATACCACCAACCCATCTCTTCCCATGGGTGTCGTTAAAGGCAACTATGGTATTAGCCGGAAGATGGGCAGCAGCGTCCTTTGAACAACTTTGAACAACTTACCTACGATCGCCAACCCGCCTGTCAAGCATGGCGATTATGGTAAAATCCCCCAATGAGCACAACACACACCCAGACAGCTCGTTGTGGCGATCTTTGGGGGAGGCCCTGTGTCCAGCACTGGACTTTGTTCGGCCGAAATGATGAATACATTTTATTATTTTAATTCCAGGCAACGAAATAACAGACATATCTGGTGACAACTGGCGTGGTTTAGAGCATACATTGACGACGTTAATTCTGGCAGACAACTCGATAGCGAACCTTCCTCTAGACGCTTTCTCCAGTTTGTCTATGTTAGAGACTTTGGATCTGCATGGAAACCATTTATCTGTGATCGATAGCGGTGTGTTTAGAGATGGGATGAGCAGACTTAATAGGGTGAGTAAAGATTTAGTTATTTGGGGTTTTACTGTATCATTGCTGGTGATTCCCAGTAGTGTATAAAATAGTGCTTCCTATTTTTCAACCTAATTGTCTACATCTCATCCCTTGGATGTCGTAACAGGCGACTATGGGATTAGCCGGAGGATGGGCAGCAGTGTCCTTCGAGTACTTTAACAACTCAACTGCGATCACCAACCCACCTGCCAAGCGTGACGATTATGGCAAATCCCCCCAATGAGCACACACCACGCCCATATAGGTCGCTGTAGTGATCTTTGGGGGAGGCCTGTGTACTTTATTCGGCCGAAATGATGATGATGAAACAGTTGATAATATATCTTCTTAACTTAAAAATAAATACACCTCTTTTACATATAAAAAATAATAACCGAAAAGAATATAATAGAAGTGTATCATGAGTTCAACTTACTTTAGATAGCAATTATAAAAATCGTTTTTTAACCTTTTCCCAAATATTTGACTACGATAATTTTAAGTTATGTGAATAGAATGGAAAGTATATCGAATCATCTTATCAAACTCTTAATGCAAAACGAGGCTTTTATCACGACGTAGTCCATAACCTAAGGTACCTAAACTCATATGTTAACACTTGTTCAGTGTCATCACGAAGGCCTTGCCGTTAAGGTTGCCTCATTGAATCTGAAAAACCTGAATCCTCGCCTGAGCTATTTCCTTTGGAATATAATGTTATCAGTTCAGTTAAATACTGCTTATAACCCTTTAAGGAAGTCACAAACATCATTTCTAGAAAAACCCATTTACTAACTTTCTATTTTTCATTTCCAGCTCCTTCTCAGCGACAACCAACTTGCCTACATACCGTACGAAGAGTTATCACCGTTACGGCAGCTAAGGTTTCTGGATCTGTCCAACAACTTGATCAAACAAGTTCCACCTGCGCATGACCTGAATGGTGTTCGACTCTCGTTGGATTCTTTGAAGTAAGAAATTGTCTGTTCGATTATTTTCATTCTAGCCTACTTCAAATATACCAGATGTGGCTATGTCGACATATACTTATATTTGACTAGCTGGGACACGCGGTTTCATCCACCGTTTAATTTAGAAGAAATTGGATTATTTATATATAATTTAGAGTACTTCGGCTGGACCGCGTTCTACGGGACTTTCTCTGGCAGATAGCTGATGCTATAAGGAATAACTTAGGCTACTTTATTTCAGAAAAATAATTTGCGGTTCGCGCAAAAATATTGAAACTAAGGAAATCCAATATAGATACTCTATGTCAAGTGTCTATAACATCAAAAACGATCATTTTTTTCACACGAGACTTAAAAATATTTATTACGATTTTTTTGCGCCACCCTAGTATAGTCACTTTACCTATGAAGGTCTTGGACACTTAATCTGTGCCAGACATCACTCTTCACTGTCGTTTATTCCAATTCAAAGTAGGGTTTTAATATGCATTTTAAGTACAATACGTCTAACAAAAAATCGAATGCGAGGCGTTCTGGCTTGTTTTGTTATTTGTTCCGATACGTCTCCACTATAAGCTTAGCAAAGACACTTGAAACGTTCTTGATTCAAACTTTGTTACTTCACATGTCTTTTTTATATTTTTTTCATATTTTTTAAAAATTTTTTTTAACACTAGGATTTCTCCTGTGTCGTGGGTGCGTTTACAGACATGAATTCCACACACAATACACCCAGACCTGGAACAACTATCTGCAGATCATACAAATATGTGTTCCGTGCGGGAATCGAACCCACGACCCGGTGCGCAGCAGCCGACTGTATCAGCCACTGCGCCAACCGTGCCGCCTAAAATATTTTATATGATTTATTTCAGATTGGACAACAATCTCATCAAAATACTGTATCCTGGATCGTTCAAGTACTTCAACATTTTGAATTCAACTTCTTTAGATGGAAACACTTTGTACGCGTTAAGAGTAAGTATGAAACTATTTTCATCATCATCATTATTATCCTGATATGATGATGATGATGGTGAAATTAGTTTTTTATTTTATTTTATTGAAAATAATTCGTTCCAAAGGACGTCTTCTGCTGAACAAACGCGTCCCCCATAGATTGGGTACCACAATTCTATCGTCGTATTGGGAGGAATTTTCCAGTACTCCCACGCTTGGCACGCGTATTGGTGAGCGTAATAAGGCTACTATTCCATAGATCCCTTCTATGGAATAGTAGCTGTCCTTTAGTGGCCTTTTCATTCCTAATCCGAACGCCACACGGAAAATGTATTCTACTTAATGAGGTTATCGTTACGTTAACTTTTTTTTTTTTTTTTATAAAAACGTTGCCCCGCACTAGGATTTCTCCTGTGTCGTGGGTGCGTTTACAGACATGAATTCCACATACAATACACCCAGACCCGGAACAACTACCTGCAGATCATACAAATATTTGTTCCGTGCGGGAATCGAACCCACGACCTGGAGCGCAGCAGCCGACTGTTATCTTTACCAAGTTAAATTATTAATGAAAAGGTTTGTGATATTCTTTGTAAGCACAGGTGACAATGCCATAGGGCTGACCTTGATCATTATTCACGCAGTAAAACGACGAGTAAATCTTTGAGTAGTTATTTTATACAAGGATAGAAGTGATTTATAGGCAGGTAGGATATTTTTTGAGTGTGCAACAATGATATTACATATTATAAAGAAGTAGATATGTTACATGCGCGCCAAAAGTAAGAACCAAACCTCTCCCAATTGTAGCACCTCGCAATCAGTTCGTCTAGACAGCTACCTCTTTTACTCTTGTAGTTTTTCTATCTTCTTTCTTACGACATAGGAATGCAGCAGTGCAATTCCCTAAGCTCAAACCATGCATCTTTGAATACAGAATTGAAATAACGGTGGCAATCCAATTTGGTATTCCCTAAGACTCGTCCTCATGGCTCACCGTCTGCAACATGTCCTTGTATAGCTTCAATCGTGTGTTAGCGATTATCAAATTGGATTGCCACTGAGACTGAATTTTGCGCGCCATTTAATATGGACTTAACATATCTATGGTATAATATTATTGGTGTGCAATAAAATCTGAACATTAACAGAGATCGCATGTATTTTACGTAAAACACGAAGGCATTACGCGTTACCACATAAACATCTTATCGGTCGTAAAAATGTACACTCAGGCTAAAGCTGAATATATTTAACTCACCTAGTTTTTGCCGTGTGGTGCCGGCTCAGAATACCACCACCCCATTTCCTCTCGTGGGTGTCGTAAAAGTCGACAAAGAGATTAGCCGGAGGATGGGCAGCAGCGTCCTTCGAGCAAATAAACAACTCAACTGCGATCGCCAACCCGTCTGCGAAGCGTGGCGACTATGGCCAAACCCCCCAATGAGCCCACAACACACCCGTGTCGGTCGTTGTGGTGATTTTTGGGGGAGGCCTGTGTCCAGCAGTGGACTTCATTCGGCCGAAACGACACCTAGTTTCATCTGCATTATTCGCTAGTAAGATGCGTAACCACATTTTTCTTCCTTTCATTTTAAAGAATACGTTCCCCCACACTAGGATTTCTCCTGTGTCGTGGGTGCGTTTACAGACATGAATTCAACACACATTACCCCCAGACCCGGAACAACTACCTACAGATCGTACAAATATTTGTGCCGTGCGGGAATCGAACCCACGACCCGGAGCGCAGCAGTCGACTGTATCAACCACTGCACCAACCGTGCCGTCATGAAATTTACCATAGGTTTATTCCCAGTGGTTCTATTCTACAGTTCGATAGAACTAGTGAGACTTTTTATTCCCACTTGTTCTATTGCTACAGCTTGATAAGAAGAGACCGAATGGGAATAAAATAGTAGAAAAAGACCCACTAATCTATGTATATTATTTTGACCGTGATGATTATCATATATTCTTAAAATATGAGAATTAGGCAAGTACAGTTTAGATTTTTGTGGTACCAGGCTGCCATGATATCAAGAGGGTACTCTTTTTTATTTTCTAACAAAAAGCAGCTAGGCGTACTTAAATTACGGATTTAGTGTGATCTTACGAGGACCTGGAGCCCCTCTTCGGTGCCGAAGATGACCGCTCCAGTGGTTTTAGCCGGTAGGAGTCCACCTCCCCCCTCCCTTCCCCGTGGCGAAGGAAGTTCCATGTAGAATTTCCACTGGACATCAATAAAAATAAAGGATCTGGGCACCTATCTAAGAGTAAGTACTAGGCTGTCATGAAATCAAGAGCGGTCTTCTCAATTTTAATAATTACCTGTAAGCTTAGATCTGTTACTGAACATTGTGATCATTGGAACAGTGGACGTTTACAGGGTAATGTGATGATAGGACTTTATAATTGAGAAAAGAAACAATAGTTGCCTGGGATTAGAATTAAGCTCTGAATTGGTTTTCTCCATAGGATTACGTTTGTTTTTTCTACCAATGTTTATTTCGATTGGGAACATGTTTTTTGGTAGTGTTTTGGATTTTTGTGGCACTACCCAAAGATTTAGAATGGTCTCCGATTAATGGCAATACTAGCCTATTTCAGACCTTATTACGTTATTGTAAATGAAACGACATCAGTGGTTTTATACAAAATCATCTCTAGACTTAAAAAAATTATTTTCCAGGAAGATGCCTTCAGGAATGCTAAGATCAAAACGCTCTCGCTTCGTGACTGTGGTTTACCGGAACTTTCACCGGCTTCCTTTGCTGGTCTCGAGAACAGCTTGCAGAGCCTCGACCTATCCGAGAACAACCTTACCATGATTTCCAAGTTCATGCTGAATAAACTGGATTCCTTGAGGTTCTTAAACCTTAAAGAAAATAAGGTCAGTTCTGTCATACTTTTTTATATTTTTATACATATGGGACAAAAAACAGTTACACGTTAAATTGAATTGAATATAGCAGAACAGTGTGGTGCCGGCTCAGAATATTACCACCCCATCTCTTCCCGTAGGTGTCGTAAAAGTCGACTAAGAGATTAGCCGGAGGATGGGCAGCAGCGTCCTTCGAGTACATTAATAACTCAACTGCGAGCGCCAACCCGTCTGCCAAGCGTGGCGATTATGGCAAAACCCCCCATTGAACTCACAACACACGCTTATCGGTCGTTGTGGTGATTTTTGGGGGAGGCCTGTGTCCAGCAGTGGACTTCATTCGGCCGAAATGATAGGAGAACAGTGACGGGCGTAATACCCTTAATTTACAAGCTGCGAGCATTATTATTTATAAAACAAAAAGAAAAAATAGTTTATAATAGAATAGAACACAATATTATTTATTGTACACCATTTAAAAAAACAACTACTAGGAATAATTCTACATATATGAACAGTAACTGTACAATGGGCGGTCTTATCGCTATTAGCGATTTCTTACAGACAAACTTTGAATGGGCAAGAAAAGATAAAGAGAAAGATAAAGGGGTAGTCTGTGGTGTACTTAATATATTAAGTATTAAAATTCAAATAGCGTATCTAGACAATTAAATATAATACGAATAGTTTAGCGTGAGTGGCAAGTAAAGCTGATATAGATATGCTTTTGAATTTTGATTGTAAAAATGCGAATGTAAGACGGCACGGTTGGTGCAGTGGCTGATACAGTCGGCTGCTGCGCTCCGGCTTGTGGGTTAGATTCCCGCACGGAACAAATATTTGTATTTTACAAGGTCTTAAAAATATATTAAACAATAAAATTTAAAAAAGGCTCCGTTATAGATATTATGTTACAGAATTGCGTTCTTATTGATTTTCACGTACATAGTTTATTATCAACTACACAAGGTGTCCATTGAAACAAGTTTTAGCAGTTGATAAAAAAACATGGTTAGGCTTCGTCTGGCCCTCTACAACTTTTATGTTAAAAACTTAAAAGCTCAGTCCGAAAGTGAAAGCGAATGCACCAGACGGCTTAATATAAATACTTTTCACGGAACAACTGCCATTTGAACTTCGGAACCCAATCAAAACTTGAGCAATATTCACTAGAAGATACCGATGTCCTTTTTTGTCCTCGTGGACTTCCGTCGCCTTCCTGAGAAAGGCTGAGCGGACTCTCACCGGGTAAAATCCCACCGTGTCCCTTCTTCTCACCTATGGCTAGGGTGAGGTGTTGTGCCGATTAGGCATTGGGCCACACCCCGACAGGTATCGCACTTGTTCTGACGGGCCTCATCTCTGCGTGACCTGGCCAATCGCCCAGGGGCACGTGCAGAACACAACATGTTACTATCTCGGACCTGCTTCTGTTCGGGTGACGGACTACCTCAATGATGTCACCCGCAGGCCGCATGTCATGGAGGCCGGAGATCGGTTAGCGCCCTCCGATGACGATGTGTGCGTTTTTTGTGGCGAGGTCAAAGGTGGTCTCCTTCCATCCCCACTCTGCCGCCTCCTTTGTCATCATTCCACGGCATTCCACACTTTCTCACTACCAACGATGGACTGAACCACAGCGGGCAGCGAAAGGTCACCATGTACGGATGAGATCACGGCACTGCATGGCCCAAGCTAGCCACTCCAGCGTGTGCCGGGTCTTCTAGACAGTCTCTGCAGCGAAGACAGCCGGGGGTCTCTTCCTGGCCTTTGAGATACAGACTTTTCGAAACTTACATGTCCCGAGAGCATTTGCTCAGCCGGAAGGTGAACATGCCATGCCACCTCTCCAGCCAATCGTTCATGACGGGTCTTACCGCCACTATCGTACGTGCCCTGGGATATCAATATCCTAAGGTCAGACCTGTTATTAGACTTTTGGGTACAATAACGACTGTTATACATATTTATATGATTACCGGTACCAACGACGGCTTACCATATTATACGAGATCTCGATTTCGTAGGAACAGACACATTTAAGGGGCGACTGTGTAAGCGTGGTTAAAAGCACAAACAATATAATAATTCTAACGCAATTCGTCTCATTTCAGGTTGACATAAATATACTGACGTCGAGTACTCCATCGGAATATTCAACGACATCCTTAAATAACTTCCAATACAAACTGTTTTACTTGGATATCAGCGGTGCCAATTCCATTGAAATGAGTTTACAAGATTTTAGAAGGTTGGTGTTATTTGATTTTGACACAAATTATAAATGTATGTGTAAATGTAAATTATCCCCTAAATTCATTTTGCTAGGATAGGATATGGATAAATAAAAATGTATTTTTAGCGCTTTTCTAAGGGCTGATAAAGGTTGCAAAGACAAAAAATGCGAAGCTGACCTATGTAGATAAATAAAACGAATACCCTAGAGATTTAAGAACTTTATAAAGTTTGTTGCCCCCGATAATCGTTAAGAGACAATTTCAAGTATGCCGAATAAAGAAATATTTTTTTTATTTTTTTCAGAATGAGGTCGCTCCGATTCCTTTCAGTTAGCAAATTGCTGCGACAAAGTATAAGAACAGAAGATTTTCTAGAATTTGGTGTAGAAATAGAAGACTTGAAGATCTTCGGCAGTACAGTGACGAGAATAGAGTCTAGTGCCTTCCAGCATGTTAGGACTATCAAAACTTTGGATATATCAGAAAATAATATAGAGTTCATTGATCCTTTTGCTTTTGCCGAGGTAAGTGCTCGGATTAAGAATATA
Organism: Diloba caeruleocephala; assembly: GCA_947459985.1. NCBI lineage: Eukaryota > Metazoa > Arthropoda > Insecta > Lepidoptera > Noctuidae > Diloba > Diloba caeruleocephala. The sequence goes on along the minus strand of OX381617.1, from coordinate 5,601,577 downwards.
GCACCACTCCATCGCCTCCCGCGGATGTCGTAAAAGGCGACTAAGGGACTTTAAAACAAAGGAATGGGCAGCAACGTCTCTTTTATGGAGCAGCGTCATTCTGCGCTCACCAACCCGTCTGCCAAGCGTAGTGAGTATTGGCAAGTCCCCTGAACTGAAAAATGATGACACAATTATGGATTTCTTTTGGGGAGGCCTTTGTTGAGCAGTGGATTCCTTTGGCTGATCTGATGAGGTAATTAAAAATAAGAGACGTTATCATGAATTTCATAAGTTCTATAATAATAGTACTGAAAACAATAACCATGTTTTTATGACTGGGCACAAAAGCTACTTAGACGTTGGCCTACTTTTGACTAAATCAACGTGGAAATTGGTTGAGGATGATAATAAAGGAGGATGTAATGAAGTTGAAAGTAACAAATAAAACAACTCCTGATTTCCTCCTCCTGATCCTGACGTTTTTCTTTCCAGTTACACAGCCTAACAACATTAAAAATGGCAAATGGCCTAGCAGATACCGTGAAAATATTGCCGTTCGAACCTTTGAAGGCCCTAATAGAGCTGCAATACTTGGACCTGAGCAATAATAAGTTGAAAAATGTGCCCGATACGTCATTCCATTTTCTGTACAAGTTAAAACGATTGAACTTGCAGGATAATTACATTGATCATTTCTCTAAAGGAACGCTGCAGGTTAGTACTGTGAATTTGTTTTGAGTTTAGTCGTATGATTGGTGCTCTAAGCCAATACCTTTCTGCACTACCGCCGACGGGCCTAAAATAAAAACGGGAACTAATATTTGTACTATCAACAGATACTAAGTTCTCGGTCCAGGTGTTTGTGCGTTTGAGATTTGCGTTTGTAAACTATACTCAAACTACAGGAGAAGAAAGTATATTTCAATCCTAGAAAATAGCACTTGCATACATTTAATAACAAAGGAGAATTTTTTTTTTCACAATACCCAAAAATTTACCACCATCTTACCTAGAACTTGACTACTCGGACGTAAACTGGAGGTAGGATTTGCCGACAAGCTACAAAAGGCTGGGATGTTTCACAAGAAGTATGTATAAAACGACTTCTGATACGTCAGAGGAAGGAGAAAGAGGAAGGTACGCCTTCTGCACATCTTTCTCATATTATACGACGGCACCGCTGGCGCAGTGGTTATACGATTGGCTTTCTGTGCAACGTATCGCGGGTTCGATCCCCTCACGGAACAAATATGTGTATGATCTACAGATAGTTGTTTCGGGTTTGGGTGTGTGTGCATGTGAAATGTATGTTTGTGAACTGTACCCACGACACAGGATAAATCCAAGTGCCGGGGACCGTATAAAAATTCGTTGCGCTTCAATTAGCATTTTCATTTTGTGAATAAAGCTTCAAATCAATCAATCAATCAAATTATTTATTTGTTCGAACATGGTAGGTTTAAATACAGATGTTAGTCTTAAAGTAGTTACACCATATTCTGCCCCTTGGGGCGTGCAAATTGAATCTATAATAGAACATTAATATTGCAGGTGTTTTATCTTCTAAATATTCTTTGATACTATAGTAGTTTTTAATAAAAAGATGTACATTTAGTTTTTACAACAGGGAAAACGTAATTCTTTGATTGTTTGGGGAAGATGATTATATATTTTAATTGACATACAAAATGCATTTTTCCTTAATCTTTCTAGTTTTATATTATAGAATTTTTCAAAAAGATCAGGGTGTTGTTTTACGAGCATACAAATTTCCAATATATAGAAGCATGGTACGTGTATATATTATCTTTAGTGAATACTGGTCTGCCACTGTCTAGGAAGAGGGGTATAGCGTAATCCATAAATGGACATTGACGTGTATTTAAGCTCTGGATGTACAATAAACTGATTAACAAATAACTTTTTACAGGGTGACATACACGGCCAACTTGAAAGCATATGTTTATCCGTAAATCAAATAAAACACATTGTACAGCATGCGTTCGTTGGTCTAAGAGAACTTCAAGAGGTTCTAATAGAAGACAATCTAATAGAGCTTATACAAAGAAGGGCTTTCACAAGCCTTGACAATTTGAAAATTATTAAACTAAAAGGGAACAGGATCAACGAAATAAGTGAAGAAGCCTTTCAGAATGTACCTGCTCTTAGTGAGTAAGTATAAATTAAATACAAATATTTAGCAACAATAATTTTACTTACATTTTGATTCTCGTTCTGTAATACAGGCCTTATAACCATGACTAGGTGAAGGAAACTTAAATTGAATAGTCTGATATCACCAACGCGCAGAACAAGCATGGATATTAATGCTCGTTCCTTGTCTGTATGAGGAGAAGCCTTTGCCTTGCATTGGAACAATAATTGGCTGACATAATCTAAAATAAGTAAATTCTATTAAATTGATGAGTTCCGCAGCCACTCATTCCCATGAGAGTTGAGAATTGAGATAAAAATATACATAGCTGTAGTATTTTGGACAATATGGTTACGTTTAGAACTTTAGTAATAAGGTGACTTACAGTACCTCTAAGCGAAATCATATTCGCGACTTTATATTTAACACTATAGTAAATTTTCTTTCTAGGCTGGACATATCATTTAATAATCTAGAAACGTTTAAGTTTTCTATATTCGACCAAGTAGGTTCGGCTACGGCTCTAAAAGTCAACGCTTCATACAACAGAATCGTAACATTAACGGATTCCAACGCGCCTAGTTTCTATACTTCCAATTTCTACCCACCACCAAAAGCTCAGAGTAAGTCTTTATTCTGTTCAATTTTATTTATGGCACTCTCTTCTTATCTATTTTTATTGTATTTATGTCTTAATTCTTCTTCTTCACTAATTTTATTAATCTTCGCATTTTAAACCATTTCATTTGGACCTTCAAGACTTTTCATCAAACATCAGTATGTATGAAAGTATGCTTTAACTTTTTTTACACTCACTTATTTTGTTTACCTTTGATCAACAATACTACTATATTAAGGATCAGGAACAAAAACACATCGCTCAAGTAGCCGCGATTGCATAAACGCATTGCATATGTTTATTGTTCTTACTGCTAAATATAGAAAAAGTAAACATCTTCAGTTCAAACCTTAAAACTCTAGCATAAAGTTTATTACCGTTTGCAATATATTTGTATTTAAGACTTTTTGTCATCGGAGAAAAGGTGAAAGAAATAAATTGAAAGTTACGCTTTGAAATTTAAGTATTTTTAAATATGTACAGAAATATTTGTTCTAAAATAAAACATAACATCTAACAGTAAGGTTGAAAATGCGTTCACTGTTGTTAAACAGTTAATGTTTGACAATAACGGTGCGTTGTTCCAAGCGTTGGTGAAATGAGCATAATCATTTGTGAAATAGTATATATTTCATGTTTAATTCAATTTTTACTGTATAAACAAATACTTTTCACATAAACTTGCCGAAAACAGATATTCCTTCAGAAACCTTGGTGTTACGGTGGTTATTTTCGCAACTGCTAAACCCGCACTGCAATATTTTGACGTCTTTATGTTGGCTATGATTGGACCATACTAATATCAAATAAGACCACAAAATTATTTGTCATGGTTATTTTTCGGGCCGCTTTTGAAGCGCTCATCGGAAATTTTGTACAATTGTTGATCGAAGATATTAACTATTTTTCTTAAATATTATTTTGATAATTTATTTATTTTGTGTTCCTTTTAGTTTGCTTCTAATATTTTTATTGCTATCTGTTTTTTCGCTTTTTGCGCAGGTTTAGTTACTGATACTGAGGAAGATATTGTTACAACTCAAGGTGACTAGAACATAAGTGCTTTAAATATATATTTTAATTTAAATTACATCATTTTAGAAGAACAGAATTAAAGAAACATTTTTTTCAGGTCTAGGGACAGTCACAGTAAATATCAGAGTTCTGGATTTCTCGCATAATAACATTACGTACATTGCACCGTATTACTTTAGGTATGTTTTATTTACAATATTACAAATTTTTTGACCCAGTAAGCCACTATATCGACGTATATTATTTATATGTTTCCCAGACATACTGATTTAACTCTAAAGGAGCTACATTTATCCCACAATAAGCTGAGGAATATAACGCGTGAAGTATTCGGTTCTATGCTACTCCTTCAGTATTTGGACTTGTCACATAACTATATCTTCCACATGGAATACGATTGCTTTAAGAGAGTAAAGAATTTACAGGTGAGAAGGAAATCATTCATAGGTGTTATTCCTGTTTATTTAGATCTAGCAAAAGGTTATAGCCAAATAAAATGGTTTATAAATTTTAAATAATTATTAATTATTAGGTATGTAAACTTATTTAAACATAAAAGAGAATAAATACAATAATTAAGATAGTAATATTTATACTTACGATTTCAGATCATAAACTTATCTCATAACAACATAATTGAGCTCCCAGTTGAAATATTTCATGATATGCAGTCGTTAACATCGGTAGATTTATCGGACAACCATATAAAAAATTTGGCAGACAACCTTATTCCATCACCGGCCTTAGAAAGGTAACTCAAATTTTATTAACTAAATATTAAGGGCTTCGTGATTTTGATCTCCATATAGAACAAATATTTCGAAACAGATGGTCGTTTCGGATGTGTTGATGAATTTGACATACTCGACACAGTTATGCAACTGGGCGTTGTAGAAATTTATAGCTGGCTTTTATTAAGCAGTGGATGTCCTTTGGCTGAAACGATGATGACACAGGAGAAATCCTAGTATAGTTTATTTACAACATTAAAAACACAATGACTTAAAACAAGCGGGTATTCATATTCAGTGACATCAGGGGATAAAGGCGTTATAGATAAGCTACTATTCTGAACTAAAATGAACTTAGCTCCTTTGTGGTCTTCAATCGAAATGGTAATGAACACATTAACAATTTCATATTTTAGGCAAGAACATTTAAACTGCGATGCGATGGTTAAATTCTACATAATATTTATTTCTAGTAAATAAAGTACAATGTTGAGATAACGTGATACAATGCCTTTATGATCTTCAATTATCAATTTTAATTATTATAAATGAATATAATTAGTAATTAACCTAAACTGTGTATATTATCCAGTATATACATGACTGTTAAATGCAGTCAAATATTGATGGAGTCTTTTAAAAATTACTAAAATACTAAAACTTTTTTCCCTAGGTTAGACCTGTCTGATAATGGATTATCAAGAATTCCAACGAACAGCCTGTCCGCTGCAGCAGCAGCCAATTTAGTCGAACTAGATTTTAGTGGTAATACTATACCTGCCGTGGCTTTGGGTGACTTGGTCCAAAGATTCCGGGTAAATACCATTTTAATAGAGTTGTTAGAAGTAACCTATATTCCCATTGCATCTGTTTGAAGTTTTAACAACTAACTGCTCGATAAAAAAAAGCATTTGATCTGCAACATGTAAAGTTGAAACAATGACGTTTGAATTTGTTGACCTGAGTAATTGTATATACTAATCCACTATTAAGAAAACATGTTTATGTTTCACAATACACAATTCAAAATTTGTAAGCAAAATATACATTGATTATTTGCTACCTATAGTGCTATAGGTACATAGAAGGCGAATAAGGCGTTTTAAACAATGATATTATACCATAGATATGTTACGTCCATATTAAATGGCGCACAAAATTCAGTGTCGCTGTAGGTATGTATAAACCTCTAAAACCTATGCTGTAAGAAAGAAGTCACAAAAACTATGAGAGTAAAAGAGATCGCCATCTAAAATGACAACACGTGTGCTCGATGTCTTTGTCACACCTTTGATAGGCCTGTGTACTTTTCGAGAATAGTATTCTATAAATAATTTGAATAGTATTTTTATTCTAATACTTTATTTTATTTGTTACTCACGTGTGGTATGATATCCCCAGTTCTTTATTTATTTTCACTTGATAGTTTCTGCATTTTTTATACGCATGACGGCATTGTTATTACTTATTTAATAAAACAATATGGATTGTGACAGTGTGTGCTCGTTGTCCTGTTTTGGGCGAACTGATTGCGAGGTACTACAATTGGGGGAGATTTGGTTCTTACTTTTGGCGCACATATAACATATATATATAATATCATTTGTTTTAAAACGAAAGTGTTGTGATACATGATCACGTTTCCATGATTTATTTTAACAGAGTTTTGACGTAGTAAATGCAAGTGTGTGAGTAGCTGTGCTAATGTGTTGTCCTGTCATGCATGTGTCGCCAGAACCCCGATCAGTTGGGCGAGTATTGGCCTGAGGAGCCCGACTACAGTGACGAATACATGTACCACACGGCTAGGCGAGATCACACCAGAGTGTTCCACCAAAAAAAACAATACCCGCAGAATATATTGTACAAGGTAGATTGTGATTTAGATGTTCATGCCATTATTAACCTTGTAGATATCATTCTTAAACACTTTCTGCACTATCTTCTTTATCTATTTTAGTCTCCATGGAGGTTCTTCAGCATAAACATTATTACGATTTTTTTACTCATATACTGTAACAAAGAATGTCAGAATTTTATTTAACATCATTATTTTCGTCATTTGTTTTTATTTTTGTTTCAGTAATTGCCTGCAAAGTTCCACTATCAGAAATTGTTTCAATGATCATATTATCGAATTCTAAAATTATTTTACTTTCTTTTGTTCTACGATGCTCTGTTTCAATCATTGTTTTAACTAAAGATTCATAAATATTTAATTTTCCAGTCTCTAGCTTGGTTAGATTTGTCAAACAACCATCTTGTACGTATAGAAGGTGGATCCTTCTCAGCATTGCCGAAACTTCGCTGGCTTGACCTTAGTAACAACTCGCCTTTCAACTCTGGTGAACGAGGAACTACTATATTCAAAGGACTAGAGAGAAGACTTTCTCATCTGGGACTAAAGAATGTCAGTCTGATCTCTGTAAGTATTTTTATAAATATGCATTTTACGACTGTCTGAAATAATATTGTGTCTGGGAATATTTGTATTGCACTTTTGTGCCTTGCGCTCACCCTCTCAATTCTGTTATGAAATCATTAATTAAATTCATGATATCATTTTCTTCTGACTTTTCTGTACTGTAATTTCAGGTACCTGCAATGTCACTATCAAAACTAAAAAGCCTGGATTTGTCATACAATAACTTGCCATCTATTCCGCCTGACACCACTGCCAATTTGACTCGCCTTAGAGCGTTGGATCTCTCTTACAATGATATTACTGCAGTACCTGTGGTAAGTAATAGACTAGACATATAATTTTTCATATCAAACCTTAGTGTCCACTGTTTATAATAATATTTAAATAATCGATACAGATAGACAACGATTTTGTCTGCATGGTTGGCGCAGCAGCTAAGCGATTGGCTTCTTGCGCTACGTGTCTCGGGTTCGATCCCCGCACATCAACAAATATTTGTATGATCTACAGGTAGTTGTTTCGAGTCTGGGTGTTTGTACATGTGAGATTCATGTCTTAAAATTGTACCCATGACACAGAAGAATTGCTAGAACGTGCAACGTTAAAAATATATACGTTGCCATAATCATTACACTTTGCAGGCTAGTTAGTGATTGTAATACACAGAGACATGCTGCTACCCATCCTCTTAATAATCCCTTAATCGACAATCTTACGACAATCACGAATAAAGTGGAGTCAGCTTTATGTAGGGAACCACACGTCAAAAATATATGTATTTAAACAAACATAACAACATGGACATGGAGGAATCCCCCTCAGATTAAGCTTCTGTAGAAAGTATGCAATTTCCCTAAAGTTATACTCATCATCATCATCATCATCATATCAGCCACAGGACGTCCACTGCTGAACAAAGGCCTACCTCATAGATTTCCACAACGGGAGATTACATGCCGTCCCCACCCAACGACTCCCAGCGACCTTCACCAGGTCGTCTGTCCACCTCGTTGGAGGTCGTCCCAGGCTGCGTTACTCAATGTATACATAAAAAATAGTCTATTCTTTCACTGTGCAGACTGCAACATATTTTTGGTTTCTTATATTTTCAGGCTACACATTCACTTAGTGAGCTCCGCTGGCTTTCGTTGTCTGGTAATCCGATCAGTGCTCTAATGAACACAAGTTTGTATGGAGTGTCTCCACGTCTTGAATATCTTGATGTGACTCGTCTTCGGCTGAGGATACTTGAGGTAATCTTACGTTTTTAAATACTTTAACTTGCTATACAAAGCCTCATACTATATGCTTTTGTGTCATATATGTACATCACCATCATCATCACATGTCCACTGCTGAACAAAAGCCTCCTTCATAGACAATTATGTCGTTATTTTGGGGGGAATTTGCCAGTACTAACCACGCTTGGCAGGCGGGTTAGCGAGCGCAGTATGGCTACTATTCCACAGAAGAGACGCTTCAGCATATCCCTCTGGTTGAGAGTCCCTTAGTAACCTATGACATCCATGGGAAAAGATGGAGTAGTGCTATATTCTTAATCTGGAGACCACACGAATTCATATACATATTGAGAGATTCTAATCCGTAAGCCTGAACACGAAGAGAGTAATATTTCAAATTTTTATTCATCTAACTAAAGGATTCACCGTTGATGAGCACCTTGCCATTAAAGTTGTCAATATTACCAATCTACCCACTGCTATTATTTGACTACACATACATATATAAGTGTCAGTAAATGGCCCATTTATTGTGCACTTAAAATTAGTCTAAGCAATAAACTATTAGTTTTATCTTCATTGTCAGCACGGAATCTTCAGCAAAATGTACGGTTTAAGAACTTTGAAAATAACCGCATATTCCAACGTGAGAGAATTCAATGTCCCGAAGCTGTTATCATACAACGCCGGCTTAGAGAACTTGTTAATAGAAGTCGATGATAATGGAGTTGAGTTCGGAAAGGAAATGTATGGGCCATTGCCTAGCAAACTCAACAATATTACTATAACTGGAAGAGCTCTGAAGTATCTCACGCAGTATTTATTGACCGTAAGTATTGGAATAATTAATAAAATAAATCTCTGATATAATAGACACAGTAAAAATATAGTAGGTTCTTAAATAGCAGACTGTACGAGCCTCCAGTTCCTGAGGCTGTGTGAAACACATCATGTGTGGGTCTAAAATTTACTGTTACTTAGTAGAAGTGAAAGGTTGCTCATTGTAGCATTTTATGGAAAAGTCTATGTGTAACAGTTTTTATAATATTCGAATTGGATAAAGTTAACTCTAATTAAACACTTAAACATTTTCAGGGTGTCCAATCAAAAGTGCTCCGTCTCACAGTCTACAACACAAGCGTAGAAGAAATAGCAAGCGAAGTGTTCTGGCGACCGGGTCGTGTCGCTAACTTGACTTTGGATCTTAGAAATAACTACATCGTGAGAGTACCAAACCCTTCACAGAAGGCCTGGCCTCGAGTACCAAATACTGTATTCCTTCAAGACATACTTGTTGCTGGGAATCCTTTGAATTGCGATTGCGGGATTGGGTAAAAATACTTGGATAATCATTTGTCAGCGCTAATTTGTTAGTACTAAGGGCCTTCAAATTTGTCGTTATGTGTCAAGCGACAGAAAACGCGCGACCATGCTTTAATTCATAAATCGACTAGTGACGTGGCCCATTTTCATCTTATTCGAATATAAACATGAATGAAACACAAATAGAGTAATTAATTAACGAACTAAATGAACATGCCTAGTAACTCGAAAGAAGTGAGAGATGCGCTGCAGCCAAGCTACTATCGTGCGACACATAGCGACAAAATAAATTAAATAAGTTGCTATATCAATATCTATATTAACAACGTTGATTGCTTTCATTGATGTGTAAAAGTTAGGGTAATTTTATCGACATACAGTAGCTGCTTTACTTGTGAGTACAATATGGATAGAAATTACAGTGTTCGTCTTGTAGTATTAGACACCTTCAACCGTGAAGTGAGAATAAAGTCTCAATTTAGTAATTCTCGGTTCTCAAATCAAGACTAAGTTTTCTTTAACGTGTGCACAGGTGGATAAAAGCATGGGACCGCAAAAGAAGACAGTATCTTTGCGACAGCCCATCGAAATGTATTGCAACGCGCGATGACATCAGATTTGCAACGTGTCCAACCTATGATAATAGAACTTTTGTTGACGTGAGTTGGTTTCAGATTTATTTAAACTTTAAAATTCTTATGATGAGTATGACATGAATTTTCAATCTTGGTTATTCGCTTTATTTTCAAACACTACAACATTTTGTAGTTCCAAGTTGGTTAGCTGAATTGTTGATATTTAAAATGTCTAAAAGGCAGACATTTCTGAACTTTTCTTTAAGATTCACATAATCAATGTTTTTCCAATTGACATTTCAGGTTCTGACGAGAGACCTAGATTGCGAATGGAACAAAGGATTCCTAAGATCACCTAACTTCTACATAATATTAGGCATGTCGATCTTAACGTGCCTGTATGTATGAGGGCTCTTTTGGCTACTTGGGGTATACGAAGAATTCAACTTGATTTTGGCAAGGCTGTATAATTCTTAGGGCACTTTGAAGTCTCAAGATGTATATGATTAATCATTATGAATATAACAATTTTAAACAGAATTAAATTCTGATGTTTAACACACTTTCAATATTTTGAAATATGGTCTATGGTTATATTTAAACTCGAAGAAATTTTTTATTGTTCTAATAAAAGAATATGTAAATAAAATCAAACACAATCGTTGAGAGCTATATAAATTTTCTTCGATAGAAAATATCCAGAAACGAGTGAGATATTATTGAGATGATTTTTCATACTGTACCTGTTTATGTGGCCTACATACTTGAGTCTTGGTCTGAGGTGATCCTGAATAGCCAAATCCTAGTAAGTGTTAGTGATACGGACGTATGCTTTAAGACTTGAAGTCAGAACATTGACAATGAGGACGGAGAACAAGTGACTTTTATATACTTAAAGTGATCGCGATAATTCTAGTGAAGCCTACTAAAATGTGATTTATCGTTTTAAAAATGAAAAGCAGATGTGTGATCTCAGAAGAATCGTTGGATATGTTACCATAACTTCATATTTCTTAGGATATTACCGTTTGCGTTCTCCAAAAAACTTATTTTGCGTGTGTAGTTTTAAGATTGTGTTTTCTACATTACACCCATTTCGTGCACTGCCTTACATAACGAATTGTCTGTGATTATTGTCCAGATTTAGTGTCCAACATGTACAGTGCGTTTGATCTTACACGATATTGTTAAGAACCGCGTGTGGAAGTGCACTTAATGTGTTTTAGAAGTTGCATTTACGTCGATTTATAAGACAAGTTCACACGAAAGCAATGACTTAATTATGATCGTCTAAGTAGACTGCATTCGCTCGAATGGTATATGTGTTCGTCCATTATTAAGAGTAATAATATTATTTATAGATGTATTCATTTATGTAATAGGTGACTAGGTGTAGACTAATCGAATCATTTATAAAGATTTCCCTATATTTAATATCTTTAACAATATCTTCATTGCCAGTTATTTCATAATACGTAGTTATTTTAGAATCATCGTCTCGATGATTTTAAATTTTAATGAATCGTTGTACAAATTTCAACCTCACCTTCCATAAAGCCTATATTCAGAGTCACTATCTTCAATAAGAAAGCTTAATCCTATTTACTCTTTAACACTTTTCATTGTTTAGCTGTTTACAAAGTCTATCTGGTTATTGTTGGATAAACATATTTTATTACATATTATGTATAAATAAATGTGTCACTAGCTGTTATCGTTTCGGAGCATGCTGTAATATATAAAAATCATTGTACGTAAACTAGGATTTTATCGACTGAATTTAAGTGTTTCGGAGCTATATCGCTGTTTATTATATAAGAAATGTTGTTTGTATGATGTCCAATGTGGCTTGTTTATATTGTTGCATCGCTTCATTGTTTTTTCCACGTTTTGATTTTTCTGCTTATATTTTAGTGATGCACGCTAGCAATAGTTTAGTTGATTGAGAGTTTCATGTTACTTGTAGCTTTCTGATACATCTCTTTAAATGAGTGACTTCAATTGAATACCTCTTCTTCAGTGGTCCACTATGTGTTGTCAGGCCTATTGTTGGCTTTTGTTTTCAATGCCATTTCACGATGCACTAAATTTGTTTGTTACATCAAATAATCAACTGCTCTAAGATTTTCTATTTTCACATCATTCACGTTAAGTTTGGTATTGAAAACAAAGGGATGTTGTAACAATGAATATATTTTGTGATATATATTACTCTAATCCTTCTATTTTTGATAAAGCCTAAAAAGAATATTGCTAAACTAAACGGGAATTGTCAGCTGATTAATAATGATATGATTAAAATATTATAATGATTATCGCTTCTCTATAATGTAGAACAGATCGTAATGTCAATTGTAATATAACATATATTTCTTCGATGGTACTGAATGAAATATTGTATTTTCTTCGTATACTAGCTTGCTTTATTATATTTGTTACTTACTTACTACTACAATGAAGAGTTAAATCGTTAGCTCCATAGCATATCACTTCAATCCAAAAGGAACAATACTCAAACTCCAAGCAATGTTCCCAATGGAAAAATTGCTTTTAGTTTATGTCGAAATGTTGAATTACCGAAATTATCTCGGGATTATGTCTTAGTCATCTCGAGTTTTACAAAGGCTCAATTTTAACACGTATAAAGATAAAAAATGATTAAATAATATATTTATACTTTGCTTATTAGTGCCATCTTAGTTCGTAAAAAGCTCGAGTATAACGAGAACCTACAAATATTAAATCTTCTGCAAGGTCCATTGTGATAGAAATAGCTAGTGCCAATATTACAAAATGTAGTATTTAGAATACACTTATCTTGGAAAGAAAGTATAATTTTATTTCACGATTGGAATCGCAATAAAAATTACGCAAGAATAGTTGTCTTATAGTGGTTTTGTAAATTGAGTACAATCGAAATTGAGCGATTAGAAAACAGAATAAGTATGTCAGTATTATTTTGGTCTTAGAATTAAGAGGAAATGAATAATGTAATAATTAACTTCTTGGTTTAATTGCATAATAATAAAGAAAAGGTCCAATCGTAAAATAAAAATCAATTAAGATTACGCTTTGGTACGTTCTGAATACGATTTTAACTTCTATGAAAACGCTGTAAATATGATTTATATAAAATATTTTCTTCGTAGAAAATAAAAGAGATTATAATCAAAATATTTAACGCATCGCCATTTAAGTGACTTTACTGTTATATATTATTTAAAGGAGCGTAGGACAACGGAATGTGTTTGTCTTCACTACTTAAAATAGTGTGAAATAAATAAGTAATCATTGAATTATTAGAGTAATAAAATAAATTATTGCGTAAATATTACATTGCATATTTTTTACCCCAAGCCTTTCAAAGCTGATCTTTATGATGAAACAGAAAACGTCCCTAAGGAGGCAGACATGAAACTCTCTCTCTCTCGCTCTAGTGGCCAACCTTGTGTGAGATGTGTTCTAGCCACCCAACGGCCTCCGACTTGGCTTAAAGACTACCGTGTAATGAAAACCGGGGCCGACAGTTTTGGGTACCCTCCGAAGCACGGAGACGCTGAGTTAAAATATCACTATGCGGTCACCCATCTATAGACTGACCCCGTCGAGCATTGCTTCACCTCAGCGATCATTTACCGACCAGTGAACGAACTGTCTATGAGCGTCTCAAACGCGGGACTAACTTTCTTATATTATACTCTACAACTAACTGTTTAATACAGTTATACCATAAATACTGTAAATATAAATACCATTATTTCAGCCGAAAAATGTAGACATTTTTGTTCTGGGAGCGGCTGTTTGGGTAAATTGTAAGCGATGCGCTTTGCTTTCTGGATTATTATCTCGACGAATATGCGAACATGCCAGTTCTGGCTATATATATAACCATCATCATCATCATTTGAGGCTAAAAGATATCCACTGCTGGACAGAAGCCTCCCTAAAGATTGCCATAATTGTGTCGTGTGCTCATTGGGGGGTTTTGCCATAATCGCCATGCTTGGCAGACGGGTTGGCGATCGCAGTTTAGTTATAAATGTACTCGAAGAACGCTGCTGCTCATCCTCCTGTTAATCCCATTGTCATCTTTTACGACTCCCACGGGATGAGATGGGGTGGTGGTATTCTTAGCCGGCACCACACGGCAAATATAAATATGTACCGGTAGACTGGGGTTTCTTTGATTCGCGAGGTGACTATGGTCGAAACTTTCTTTTCATCTTCATCATCATCATATCAGCCAAAGGACGTCCATATTAAATAACGTAAAAACGGAACGCAATTCTGTACTTTTTTCTGGGATAGCAACACTTTAGCAGCTGCTTTAAGCTGTTACTTGAACGGGATGGTGGTGTTGTGGCGATAGGCCTCCATAACATCGGTGAAGCGGGCATCCTCGTCTGCGAAGGCGGAAAAAGCGGTCGGGTGTTGAGTGAATGAGACAACGCAAGTCTCTTTATGTGATATATCGTGATTTTCGATATTCGTCCGGGTCGAGCGTGCCTCGGACGGCGTACTCTGCTAATACGGGAGGGTTGGTAATCGGCGGCCAATACCCACCCTTGTGGGATGTGAGTAGCACAGGGGTGTAATTCCTTAAGGTCAAACATCCGTACATCCTTCAATACAGAAGCAAAATGACGGTGAAAAACCAATTTGGTATACGCTAAGACATGATTGAAGTTATTCAAGGACACGTTGCAGATAGTGAACCATGAGAACGAGTCTTAGGGTCTCAAATATGTTTTACACCGTTATTTCGATTCTGTTTTCAAGGATGTATGGATGTTTGAAAGGAATTGCACCCCAGGGCAGAATCGAAGTAGCGCTTGGACGCTTGCTTCATGTATTACCTGATGGTCAGCAAGTTTAAATCAAAATGAAGTTGGTCATTGCGTAGATAGAACGGCGCACCGTTGGCCTTACGCATGAATAGATTTTGAAGGGTTTGAAATCTAGATTTAATTAATAATTAATTAAGTCTTAGAATTTGCCGTGTGGTGCCGGCTCAGAATGCCACCACCCCATTTCATCCCGTGTGTGTCGTAAAAGTCGACTAAGGGATTAATCGGAGGATGGGCAGCAGCGTCCTTCGAGTACATTAACAACTCAACTGCGATCGCCAACCCGTCTACCAAGCGTGCCGATTATGGCAAACCCCCCAATGAGCACATAACACACCCATATCGGTCGTTGTGGTGATCTTTGGGGGAGGCCTATGTCCAGCAGTGGACTTCATTTGGCCGAAATGATGATGATGAATGATGAAATCTAGAAAGGGTATAGGAATAAATGTGTGCGAAAGCTGCGCTGGCATGGGTCATGATAGGCCTGATGCACGTGGTGTGAATCCTCACCTTATTTCTAAGGGATCTGGTTGAGAGTCCCTTAGTGGCCTTTTACGACATCTACGGGAGAATTTAGTGGTGGTTTTTTATCCGGACACCACACGGTATCATGTATAACAATGTGGGGCATAATTTTTATTGTGATTAAAAAAGAAATAGAGCAATGTTCGATTCATATAGCAAGCATATATCTTTGCTTCCGTTAGAGCCAATCTAAGGATATATGCACAGGATAACATGGGGAAACATGATAGGTTGATGTGCAGCGTCACGTGATCGCGTATTGTAGTTTTAATATAGTTAAACCCTCACTAAAAAATCAATAGTGTAGTAACAAACTTCAAACTTGATGATTGAATGATATGTACCCGTGGCTACTATTGCTGATGGATAGATAATCAATCGCCAACCCACGTGCCAAGCGTGACGAATATGGCAAAACCCCCCAATGAGCACACAACACACCCAAACTGGTAATTGTGGCGATCTTTGGGGGAGGCTTGTGTCCAGCAGTGGACTTTATTCCTGGTCAATTGGATCGGGCAAGATCTCTCTCTGCCAGTTTTCATGATCTGCCAGGCTATGCTGGCAAATCATGAAAATTTGAGTGCGGTGGTCTGCTTCTGTGAGAGCGTCAAGCTCCAGAAGGAAGTCGCTGAGCTCTCCCGATCCCGTTCGGAGAAGGAAAACACGGAGCCGAGGTGACAACCACCGCAGCACCCGTATCCTACACGCCTGAGCTGTCGTCTTTATGACGAATTTTGCCTTAGAATTAATTATAGGTGCTGTACGGTGCTTGGCGTGCGGCGCGTGTAGTGAATGCCGTGCTTTAGGTAGTCGGGAAAATTTAAGGTTTTTATATAAGCAATTATTTTACTTAGATAATGTCTAGATTTTATTTTTTGGTTTCAGCTGAATAATCGTTAGTCATGCCATAATAATTTGCAAAATAAATTGTACGGCTGTCTTTCCTGCATCCTCCTTTAACGAATGTCGCAATTTATAATCTTATCGATGATAGTATAGTGATAAGCAGTAGATTTTTTCAGTATGCTTACTGTACTGTGATCACACATGACCTCATGACATGAGTCAATGTGTATCGGGTCCGTTGGGTTCCCTACACTATATTTCCTAATTCCAGAGGAATTAGGTAATATACTGTAGTTTATCTTTTATTTTGGGGAATAAATAAAAGTCGCAAGGTGCAGGTCGGGACTGTAAGGAGGATAACTCACTAATTTCACACCTTCTGACAAATATTCAATTGTCCGTCTGGCAGAGTGATCTGGAGCGTTGTCGTGATGGAGGAGGATCCTGTTTCTCGGACGCTGCTGTCAAACAATTTCGAAGACATCCGGTAAACAGTGACTAGCATACCAATCTGCTGTAATAGTCCTTTTATCCTTTAGCGCAATTGTTTAGGGCACAGCTCTCCCGTTATCTCCAGTGGTCGCCGTAGAAGGACGACCTTTACGCAAATCATCAGTGAGGTTGCTTCGCCACGTTTAACTTAATTATCAGTTAGAAACAGTGGCACGATACTATCACGGTGCTTCATCATGAAATGCCAATCGAAGTCTATCAAAATATAGTTGTTGATTAAGACGACAACGACAACGAAAGTCGAAATAAATGGAGTGAAAATTTTCTCTCATCACATAAGCCAAAAGACGTCCGCTACTGAACAAAGGCCTACCCCATATATTTCCACAACGACCTATTACATGCTGCCTGCATCCAACGACTCCCTGCGACCTTCGCCAGGTCGTCTATCCACCTCGTTGGATGTCGTTCCACGCTGCGTGGTCTCCACTCGAGAACATTTTTACCCCAACGGCCATCAGTTCTACGAGCAATTTGCTCCGTTCATTACCAGTTCAGTTTACTAATTATTTCAGCTAGGTATGTCGGCAGCTTTAGTTTTTCTATGGATCTCCTCATTTCTAATTCGATCTTGTAGAGAAATAACCAAGCATAGCTCGCTGAGTGACCTTGAGCTTTCTTATGGGACCTATAGTTAGTGACCACATCTCTATCCCATATGTCATCACGTGTATGTGTTCCGTGTGGTGTCCGGACTAAGAGTATAGCACCAGTCCATCTCCTCTTGTGGAGGTCGTAACAGTCGACTAAGGGACTCTTAAACAAAGGTACATGCAGCAGTATCCCTTTTGTTGAACAGCAGCAATTCTGCGCTCACCAACCCGCGTGCCGAGCGTGGCGAGTATCACCAAATTCTCCACAAAATTACGACATTATCTCTAGGCAAATTCAATTCGACGCACGACACACACTTTTTAAATTGACGCCAATTTGTAAAAATAAATGACATATGAATTCAATGTAGATACATCCACAGATTCCCAAAGAGTTCTTTATTCGAAATTTAAATAAATTTTTCATCGGCAAATTTTCTTACTGGCCAATTCTATAAATATTCAGTGTGACCATCATAGTAAGTTGAATAATTATAATGATTGTTCTAACGGCCTCATACTTTGAATCTAATGGCGTGTAGGTATCTTAATAATGCTATACTTCTCGCCTAAATACCCGCTGGTGTTAAATGTCACAGAATAAAAGGATCACGCCCTAAATGTCAGTCCATTTGTGGTAATCTACGACAATGCAAGTAATTGAATCGGGCTCCCTACCGCGAACAAAATTAGATGAGACGACACCGTATCTTATTTTATTACAAAATTATCTATCATACTGTGGAAATGTATATTTGTCAGAGTGCAATTTTCTTTGTATTGTTATTATATAATTATATCGCCACTCTGTCCAGCGTGGAGAGAAGAAAGTAATACATTTATTAGATAACACAAAACCAATAATACTCTTTTAATAAACATATTTCTATTATTACAAATGTGAAAGGTTTTACTGTTTCTACTACACTTTAAGTCTCCATTACGCTCATACGAAATTAAATTTGATATAGAGGTACATAATGTTGTGGTTTTAAAAAAATAATAACTTGTTATTATTTCTCTTTGCACAAATGCGAGCTTAATATAATACTAGTTGACGGCACGGTTAGTGCAGTGGCTGATACAGTCGGCTGCTGCGCTCCGGGGGGAGAAATCCTAGGGTGGGGCAACGTTTATTTAAAAAAAAAGTTTTTAGTTGATGCCGTTATCTGTATCATATAATAGGGTGTATCCTACTTGCAATCCAGTGTTCACTTCCATATCCCGGGCTGTAGCTGATACATTTTTTTACATAAAACCGCCATACTAATGCACCACCACTATCTAACCCAGAATCTAACGTTCAGCAGTTGTGCTTGTAAATAAGACTACGTGACCAACAATAACTACTCAAGCCAACCAACTTTAAAAGTGTATGATAAACCAGTGTTGTAAATAGCAAAAGTTAACAATATGCGAACAAATAATAGAGGGTAATTTAGAACAACATTTTTAACTTTTTTTTTAAACGAACTTTCTTGTGGACTGGAACAATGAACATGTAGTAGAGCACATGTTTGAAATAAATTAATCGTTTACCTCGTTCTCAAATTTCTAACTTTTTTCATAAGTTTGATACGAAATACAGTGCTACGAATTAAATAAAAAACGCTTTACTTTTCTGTAACAATTATTATTATTTTAGAGCTTCTATCTGGATCCGTAATGAAATCAAAACAGCTGTACGACCCACGCCACGTTGGCCATTAGCAGTCCAAGTCATTGATTCATGTTGCTCTTTCAAAACAAGTGGGCCATACTTTAAAGCGCAGAATAAATTATTTCGCAGCTTTAGGGATTTTTTTTAAGAATTTCGTTCAATCATTCTATTTTTGGCATGGCTACAATAATTCTAACTAGTCCATTGTTACGTCATGAGCATGAGATTGAATGTATGCTGTCGAAAGATCTACACGGTAGACCCGCGTAGAGCTTTCGTCCGCATACATTCCATATCCATTAGCACCATCCAAATTCAAGTTTTGTATGGGGGACCGCTATCTATCTAAGGAGATCCTGTAATTACAATTGTTGATGCCAGCTGCCATAATTATAGCCGTCACAAGCCCTGTTTGACCTCTGTAGACTAGAGGGTAGAGTTCAAATTTCACCCTAAATCATCACAATTTTAGGTTATAAAATACAACATAATTCAAAAAAGATTAATGAGTACCTACAAGGATAAGAAAGAAAGAAAGAAAGCATATACTACCACACTAATTTATCACAAAAAAAATACAAGAAAATAACAAGAAATTTGTTAGTATAGTGTGGCAAAAGGTCTCAGCAAAATGTTGAACAGTGAGCAGCATAGCCGTAACACTGCCCAACGCTGGTTTTCAGTCCGTTCCCATTTACTACCGTTATTTAAATATAGATAATACATTAAAAATACAATAAACAACATTACATATAAGTTAAAAAAGTAGTAATTATGTAGATTAAAGATTATCGATTGCCACTACAAAAACAAAAAGAAATTTTTAATTTGTATAGCCTTTTCTCAGAATCCGGCCCCGTAACCAACCCGTCATCAAACAAATAATAATAAGCGATTATTCATCATGATCTCACATTGTACAAGCTTGCCGTACGAATAGAGATCAGCTTAAACTGGTACATACGTTGAGCTATTACGAAGTACATGATAGCTCAATGGGTATATATAGCTTGATATGTAGCCGTGTGTACAATGTTGCAAGTATATCGGTAAGTGGCAGTACTTGCATGTCGTCATAAACAATGATCCAAGAGAATTACGTACCTACCTTACCTGTTATAACTAATTTCACCTGATAAAAACCGTATAGTCAGAGACCAGTTGGCGCAGTGGCTATTAAGCAATTGGCTTTCTGCGTAGGTATGTGGCGCGGGTTCAATCCCCGCACGGAACAAATATTTGTATGATCTGCAGATAGTTGTTTCGGGTCTAGGTGGTTGTGCTTGTGAGATTTACGTCTGTGACAGGAGAAACCATCATGATCATCATCATCATCGCATCAGCTAAAGGACGTCCACTGCTGTACAAAGGCCTTCCCCATAGACTGCTACAAAGTACGGTCACATGCCACACTCATCCAACGACTCCCAGCGACCTTCACCAGGTCGTCTGTCCACCTCGTTGGAGGTCGTCTCACGCCACGTTTTCCGGTGCGCGGTCTCCACTCGAGAACCTTTTTGCCCTAACGGCCATCAGTTCTAGGACCAGTGTGCCCCGCCCACTGCCCCTTCAGCTTACTTATCCTTTCAGCTATGTCGGCAACTTTAGTTCTTCAGAAACCATAGTGTGCAAAGATTTTTTTCTTCTGAAAACTAATATGTTCGATAGGGTTTCACCGGTTAAATAAAATATTTCGTAATAAAAATAAACAAATCAATCTAGTCGTGTTCAGCGGTATACTGTTTATGAATTTAGTTTTGTGTTTATTAAGGCTTTGTTAATATCAAAGTTTTAGGTTCCTATACTTTACAACATGACCAAATGCCTCTATAATCCTTAAACTTTAGCTTTAGTACCAAACTAATGCAAACTATTTCTACGGATTATATTCCGATACAACTACACATATAACCATGCTATACAAATTCTGATAAGAATTTCCATTTTAATTTGAGCTCTGAAAATGTATTACATAACCTCTATTTCTAGGTAATGTTAGTGCACTCAGGGAAGTTGGAGAGGTACATATATATTAGTCACCTTGTATTTGTCCATATTGAGTGTATATCGGTCCCACAGCCACTATCTGTATGATGATTTCAGTAAGATCAAAATGAATTTCCATGAAATGATAATTCTATTGTATGCTGAGGAAAAGTCACACAGTCGAAATAATAAGTTCAGGTATATTCTGCAACCCCCGGGGGGGTGACCGCTTTACAGTCATCCTCTCCGAGATGTGCCTATAGACGTGGCACCAGTGGGCGGCTCCAATGTGATCATACGAGGACCTGGAGCCTCCCTTAGGTGCCGAAGATGACCGCCCCAGTGGTTTTAGCCGGTAGGAGTCCGGCATACCCCTTCGCCCTTCCCCGGGACGAAGGAAGTTCATGAAGAATTTCCACTGGGCACCAATAAAAAAATAAAATTTAAAAAAAGGTATATTCTGCAAATTGATAAGTTCAGTTCATGAGTTCTTGAGCTTATTCTGACTGAGTCATCATTTGTCCTTTAACACACGCTGTCCAAGCAGAGAGGTGGATTTAATATTCATAATTTGATGTTGGTTCTGGTGTAACCGTGGCACGCAGTATGGTGTCCGGACTAAGAATATCCTCCCGTGGATGTCTTAAAAGTCGACACCCAGTTGTTTGCATCAAGAATGATGAGTAACGCTTATTTTTTAGGGTTCCGAACGTCCGAAGGAAAAAATGGCGGAGCCCTTTTAGGATCACTCGTGTGTCTGTCTGTCTGTCCGTCTGTCACAGCCAGTTTGCTCCGAATCTATTGGAGTGATTAAGTTGAAATTTGGTACACATATAGATTTCTGAGACCCAAACATGTACGTGTAACGTAAATAAATGAATTTAGAATGTAGGGGTCATTTTTGGGGGGCAATATAGATATAGATCAATTTAAGAAATAACATGTGAAATGGAAGGGCTTGTTGTGAGGGTCTTAAATGTATTTATTTTATAATTTTTAAATATATAGTATTAAATTTTCTAATTCTATTATATATTTAAATTCTCCCAGTAGGCCCCTCCCCCCTTATCTCTGAAACTACTGAGCCTATAATTTTGAAAATAATGTATCTAATCGTTCTTTACTTATAAATTACAGGAAAACCGATAAGAAGTCCATGGTCTTAAAATAACATGGTAAATCTTTCAATACTGTGCCCACCAACTTACATTCGCAGTTGGAATGTATGGGAGAACATGCTTTTCAACTACAATGTTAAGTTTGTTCTTCGAATAAATTACTGGTACTACTCGTTCCGCTTAACTAGGCCAAGCATCCGTCAGTTCTAGTGCCTAAAGATAACATATTCATCGTACGAAACCCTCTCCAGGCGCGTTCAACTCGCAATTGTCCTGTTTTTTCTTTTCGAACTATGCCAAGGATTCAGAAACACTCATCAGAAACTTTCAATGGCACGCTTAGAAAGTTTCCAAGTATTTTATTACTATAGTGGTACATCTTCAAACTATTCAGAAAACATCCCTGGCATGCTAGTTGGGAAGCACTATCTCGATACTACGAGGGACATTTAGAGTTCGATCAAGAAAATCGAAAGTGCACCCGAGTGAGCATTATTCCTGCGAGCCCAAGTTTTGAAGTGAAAACTTCTTTTAGCGCGGTACGCATAACTTTAGATGAGTTAAAATCTCTAGACTCGCGACACCGTTACGAGACGCAGCTATAGTGTGTGCATATATGCATGTACATATAGCAGACCGAGAACGCGTCTAGATAAATAAATAAAAAAACATTTATTACTAAAAGAGTTATAACAACTGTTTTGCCTAGTGTTTTAACAACCGATAATACAACAATTGTTAACCCTCGATTAATAAATATTTTTTTAAATAAATGAATGTTTCAATATCACAGTAACATATGCCGAGTATAGACGTTTAGTCTGGCGTTTCGCCGTCGGGATCTCATTAACCCTAGTACCCATATAAAAAAAATGTCTAACGCGCCAAAATAAGTTTTCACTTCTGTCGGCACTCCCGGAGTGCAACCCGTTATTTTTTTTAAATGCTATCATTACTAAACGTCCCTTTGGTGTCCGTATTCAGAATTTAAAACCACAATACTTTTGTTAATTCAACAACCAGGTTTGTCACTGCATCACCCTATGAAAGTCTGGTAGAAAATACCTAAAGTAATAAGTTTGTCTCTAAAATTTATTAAACGGTGCCTCATACTACTATATGTCATGTATCGGGTATAGTTTACAAACACAAACATCTGAACCGAAACCTGTAAGTCGTACAATATATAAAATAATAGTTGAGAAATTATGAAGTTCTGAAAATGCCGAAAGTCCTGGTAATTAGGTTGTCAGTACTGGTTGTAGGTAGAAAAGAAGGATACCGAAAATTCCCGTCATAAACCAGTACCGGGATGTTCCGGCAAAACCCAGTACCGGGAATTCCCGGGAGCAATCCCTAATAAGGAGCTTCTAATCAATGGTCACAAAGAATCACCGTGGAGACACTTACGTCATGACATCAAGGCAAATTAAAGATCCGTAGTATAATTAAATATAATTTATAATTGTTTTTTTGTTGTCGGTCCGGATTTACTTTCATATGCATTTAGTAAAAAGCTGTTATTTTGACATTACAAACAGACACTTCAATTTTATTTCTGTGTATAGGTGTATATAGATATAGATTTTATACGACTGAGCAGTTGTTAAAAAAAGAAAAATCCGGACAAGTGAGAGTTGAACTCGCGTCTAGAGGGCTCGTCTAGAGAATACGCTCTTGTACTAATAACTTATCCCAAGAACAAACTTAACATCGTAGTTGAAAAACATGTTTTCCCGTACATTTCAACCGCAAACGTTGAGTTTGTAGGCGCAATATTGAAACATTTACCATGTTATTTTAAGACCATAGACTTCTTATATTATTTTATTCCATATTTTTTCAAAATTTTAAGCTGAGTTGTTTCGGAGATAAGGTCGAGAATGGTTAATTTTCATCTATTTTCTTAAATTACTTTAAAACTAAACATTTTAAAATGATAAAATAAATATATTTGAAACTCTCACATCAAGCGCTTTCATTTCATATGTTACACGGTACAGTTTGCAAAACTTTATCTTTAATTTTCTATATTGCCCTCAAAAGTGACCCCATATTCAAAATTCATTTAATTGCATTACACGTCCGTGTTTGGGTCGCCGTATTATGGATTATGGTACACATATGGATGTATACCAAATTTCAACTTAATCGCTTCAGTAGATTTGGAGCAAACTGGCTGTGCCAGACGGACAGACAGACATACGAGTTATCCTATAAGGGTTCCGCTGTCTTTTCCTTCGGACGTTTGGAACCCTAAAACTAAAGCCAATGTTCATTTAATTACTTATTTACTTAGACGCTGACTACTGAAACAAAATGTGAACCATCCCAGTTTATAAAATTGGATCTTTAATATTACATCTGTACAAGTTATACATTAACACTAGTTTCTGTAGGCGGTATATGCTACCTTGTCCTCCGGTGCGACATAGAGCATAAAGTCAACAGTCGACGGACCAGCATCATACCACAGTTTGCATTGTATAGATAAGGATATACCTACTGTGAAATCTGATATTTGTATTGCCACTAATGGAGATTTGTTGTCATGAACAAGTGGGAACATATCTGCATCAAATCCAGGCGGATCGGGATAATACTTTATCTGCCCAATGTGTTCTTTATCATAAGAGTGGTACCCGCTACAATGCAACCAAAGCTTCGTCTTATCTGCCTCCATCCATTTTTTGACTTCGGCTGGGGCCGTCGTCGCTGATGTTGAGTTGGACAGCAGTGGCTGGCCAGACCATTTCAGTTGTCTATTAATTTTTACAATCACACACGGTTTTTTGCCATACCCGTAAGGATGTTGCCCGCATGGTCCCAAATTATTCACTTCTCTTTTCCGCCTGTTGCTTGAAAGAAGCTTGTCGAGTGCCTGAACATATTTCTCATACTCATCCTTATCCCCGTTTTTATACCAAATCAAAGGGAAATTGGTCTCGGATGTGGGTGCAGCCGTTAATCCAATGCCGTGTTCTGGATACGTAAGTAGATCCATTTTGTCAATATTTTTGAAGTCTGACCCTAATTTAAGTATCTGCAACGACGCGTAGAGTAATACCATAGTGAAAGTGCTTAAAAATATTAGATACATGATTGAATATGATATTATGTAAACCCAATTCTTGCACGTTCTACCAAAGTATTCTCTTGTTTCTCTTTTATAAAATTGATCCTTAAATCTCTTCTTAGGAGGATCCAATTCGTTTGAGCCTCCATCTCCGGGATCCCAGGAAGTTGTTGGTACAGTCGTTGGTAGTGAAGGGTCTTTGCTGGCCATAAATGGTACTGCACTCATGTGAGATCCGACATGGATTGGTCTTAACTCGCTCTCATCATAATTACGTGTTGCCATTTTTGTAACAGTAAAAATAGAAAATTGCTTAGCCTAATATAATAATCGTGGTTAACATTGTATTAACTAAATTCATTGTCAAAGAGAATTACGATCATTCACTGTGGTTATGACACATTGTGTCATCTCATTATGTCTTTTTATTAGTCAAAGATGTTTTTATGAGTAATGAGCGAAACCATCGTGTTTGTTTCTTATTCTAATAAAGACTTTTTGTGAGAATATCCACAAACAGATTTTTCTATCCTTAAAACAGCGTATATACATTCTTCAAATGTGTCGGCTAATCATTACATTGTAGGCAAGAACGTAATGTTGTATTAGTTCGCGTCTATTTTTCCTGTGTGACGATTGTTTCGGTACGTACCTGCACAGAACAGGACGCGAGATTACGGCGCAGTCCCACCATTGTGGAAGAACTAGGATACCATGCAGCACACGCTCGAGGAGTGCCCTGCGTGGGCTGCCGAGCGGTGGATCCTGGTCGATCGAATCGGGCAAGGTCTCTCTCCGCCGGCAGTAGTGTTGGCTATATTGGCAGAGCATGAACATTGGAGTGCAGTGGTCTCCTTCTGCGAGAGCGTCATGCTTCAAAAAGAGACTGCAGAGCGGGATTGGAAGAGAGCCAATCCCGCACGGAGAAGGACGAAACGGCGCCGGGGTAACAACCGTGTCGGCACCCAGGTCAAACACGCCTGAGCCCTCTGCCGTCACTACATAGTGGGGGGACTCGGGTGTCGTGAGCGCGCAGATATGTAAATCTGCGTGTTCACACCAAATGACCCCCGCGAAGGCGGTGGCGCGCACGTAGTCACGTGCCGCTGTATGCGCTGCACAGCGGGGATCCTTTACGATCCTCCCCGAGAAGTGCCTGGGGGCTGACCTTTTCACAGTCGCCTTCCCTCCGCTAAAGGGGGTGACCGCTTAACATTCATCCACTCCGAGATGTTCCTAAAGGCAAGGCACCAATGGGCGGCTCTAGTGTGATCTTACGAGGAACTGGAGCCCCCTTCGGTGCCGAAGATGACCGCTCCAGTGGGTTTAGCCGGTTGAAGTCCAGCATACCCCTTCGCCCTTCCCTGGGACGAAGGAAGTTCATGACGAATTTCCACAAAAAAAAGGTTGATTAGAGTCAGGTTTTCTAGGTGCGTAGTTTTGTTTTATCGGTATCACGAGTTCGTGAATTAGTTTATTGGCATGGTCCTTTGGGCTGCAAATAAATCCAGGAAAATTCCAGCTCAAGATAATTATCAGTCGAAACATGCGTATCAGGCTTAATGTTGCGTCTTTAACACCGCTCCACTTGAACGGTGTTCAAATTGATTACAGTGACTCAGCTAAAAATTTAGGGGTGTTTATGGACTTTAATTTGACATGGAGAACACAAGTTAAGGTAGTCAGTAAGAAAGTTAACTTCACCTTTCATTCGCTGAAATGTCTCCAGAGCTTCTTGCTTCATCATTTCGGCCGAATGTAGTCCACTGCTGGACACAGGCCTCCCCCAAAGACCACCAGAACGACCGATATGGGTGTGTAGTGGGCTCATTGGGGGGTTTTGCCATAATCGCCACGCTTGGCAGACGGGTTGGCGATCGCAGTTGAGTTGTTAATATACTCGAAGGACGCTGCTGCCCATCCTCCGGCTAATCCCTTAGTCGACTTTTACGACACCCACGGGAGGAGATGGGGTGGTGGTATTCTGAGCCGGCACCACTTCTTGCTTATGAAAACCAAAATCTCTCTTGCTCAAACTCTTATTCAGCCCATCATAGATTACGCTGATGCCTGCTATCTGGATGCCACAGAGGAGCTCTTGGATAAACTTGATCTATTACATAAATTATGCATTCGTTTTGCTTTCAATTTAAAAAAAGTATCACCACGTCTCAGAAATGCTCGGATATTGTGTCTCTTTAATATCCTTCATAACCCAACATCTCCATCTTACCTGCGGGAATGATTTTCCTATACTTACCAAACGGATATGCCCTGCAAGTCTCATCTTAGAACCATCCTCAAATTCCCATTCTCCTTTTCTATATATGCGGTTAGATTGTAGAACTCACTCCCGCCTGATATAAGGAACTGTACAACCGTCTCTATATTTTAATAAACGCCTTAAAGAGCAATATCGCTCCACGTATATAGTTGCGTAAATATTTTATTTTCAATTTTGGATATGTATGTGTGTATTTATATTTTACATATCATTGTATATTTTTATATAAGCAAATGTATATTTCATTTATTTACTCCTTTACATACTGACTACATTTCTAGTTCAAACTTCCTCTTGCGGGTCTGCTGGAAGATATTTCTTAAGAAATAAACAGTACCTTTGTACCTTTTCATCTTGCTTCTATTCCTATTTCATCTTTCTTTATATTTATGTTTCAATGCGCGTAAAATAAATAAAATTAAAATAAATATCCTTATTGATTCTCCTCTCGATTTTGATCTAACTAGTTTCAGGTTTTGCGTTATTTCAAATATACGATGTAAATCACATTACACGTCTATCATTTCGACTATAACATTGGTCAGTAACCTTTTGATATAAGAGGGCCATAAATTTTAGTTGAAGATCAGCGAGTACCATAACCTCATAACTTTGTCAATAAATATTATCAAACCTTCAACGAAAACGCAGTAGTACATTTTATAGCCAGTTGCTGCCCAGCTGATCGGTAAATGATTGGCGAGGTTAAGCAACGCTTGACGCGGTCAGTCTCTGGATGGGTGACCGCATAGTGGTATTTCAACTGAGCGTCTCCGTGCTTCGGAGGGCACGTTAAATCGTCGGTCCCGGTTGTTGTCATTAGACAGCAGTCGTTAAGCCAAGTCGGAGGCCTTTGGGCGGCTTGAACAACTCTGACACAAGGGTGGCCACTAACCATACGATATATACATATATATATATATATATATATATATATATATATAAATTTTGCAGACCACTTTGCGCTAAATGAAATACCTAATGGAAATTAAACAATTAGCCTTGACATTAGTCAACGGTTCTTGGCTAATGTAATTACCGCCTAGTGTTAAGTTACATACCTACACAATGGATGCATTAAGTGTCTAGTAATCCATCGATAGACATGCCTTTATATACAAGAGCCATTAAAAGGTATCGGTTTTCGCAGCTAATTGCACTTTCCCGTAGTACATTTCTACCGGGCCGTAATAACTTAGTCTTGGCTTTCAAATAAAGCTAACTAACAGCGGTGAATTTATTATAATCCATGAAGAAATAATTGACCATCGCCTGATTAAAAGTAGTTAATTAAGTAGCTCTTGCGAATGGTGGATTTGATTTTCAGGTCGGAAATATACTTTGCTTACCTTTATATAGGTACTTATTTCACTTGTTGACCATATTTATCATTTGAATACATTTGTTAAATTTTCTTTTATTTATAACAATGATAATGATTTTTATCACTCTCTTCGCAAAGGTTACAGTTTGGTTAGACAATAACAACCAGTAAAATAGTCCTTTGTGAGAGATTGGAGTCCGTACTTAGGAAGCCCTGTATGACAGATCCCCAGGCTCTCACCCTGAGAGAGGGCCGATCCCGTTCGAAGAAGGAGGAGACGGTGCCAGGGTAACAACCATGCTGGCGCCTAATTCCCATACGCCTGAAACCCTCTGCCGTTGCTATAAGGCGGGGGACCTCCGGGTTCTCGGCTGCGTGCTCACACCAAGCGACCCAAGAAAAGACGGTAGCACGCATGTGGTCACGCGCTGCCGTGGGACGCTTTGGGGGATCCATTACATTCCCCCCGGAGTGGTGACCGCTCTACAGCCACCCTCTCCGAGATGTGCCTATAGACGTGGCACCAGTGGGTGGCTCTAATGTGATCATATGAGGACCTGGAGCCTCCCCCCTTAGGGGCTGAAGATGACCGCTCCAGTTGTTTTAGCCGGTAGGAGTCCGGCATACCCCCGGGGCGGTGGAGGTTCATGAAGAATTTCCACTGGGCACCAATAAAAAAAAAGGCTCTCACCCTGAAACATCGTAGGCACCTTATATATATTAAACAATTTTATATAAATGTTATACAATTTTCTACGGGCGTGTGTCTATGTGTGTGTCGTTACTGTATTTTCATATTATCATATTACGAAGAGATAACCAATAACTCTTCAGTGCTGGCATAGTCTAGAGTGCGAAACCATTTAGTTAGGCCTTTTTTACGTTGGGTTTTGGTTAAAGGGTTAATAAGCAGTACTTGATTTATTTTATTATATGAATAGCCTCCAAGAAATACAAAATGTTTATGAGACAAACTAGCCCTTAAATAGCCTATCAGGGCACATTGCATACTTGCGTCTTTTATTTGAAAGAATGTTGGAATCGTAGTGTAATTGAGAGTGTTTGCGAAGCAACATATTCAAAACGAAGAGTTGCCGCACGGATAACAGACCACAGCATTCATAAAAGTCTTTGATGGGATAGAGAAGTGGGAAGAACTAACTTACTTTTAGTAATGCTCGTTGGACTCGCTCGAGTATCAATATAACGGTTTTAGATGCGCTTCCCCATATATTTTTTTTGTAACTTAGCAAGGACTGGTAAAGTGCGTAGTATACCATTTTTGTGACATCGAAATCTACTACATAGCGGAGAAGTAAATCTATATATATGTGGAAGCTTAGAGTGTTTTCTATTATGATTCCCAAATATTATCTAGTATTGGTCTTGTTTAATGCGGGACAAACGCAGACAGTGGAATGAGGAGCAGGGCAAAAATGGGCTTTAATGGATAGATGACTGGTTGACTGGAGTGTGTAATTTGTGAGAGAGAAAATAATATATTTGGTTTTTCCTACGTTAAAGGTCAGTTTATTTTGCCTTATCCATGAAGACACCATGTTAAATCCGGTTTGTGCGAAATTAAAGACTCCAGGTCACGTATTAGCTTCAAGTAAGAGTGTTGTATCAGCGGCAAAATTAATATAAACCAACCTTACCGTTAGGCACGTTGAGTTCGCAGAGTTCGTTTATGTATGTTAACCCTTGGAGCGCGCTGGCCCCGCCCGCCCTACAGAATGCATAATATCACGGTTCTTGGTTTGCTTTCTGGTTTTAGGCACTGACTGACGGCTGATGTGTTAACACATTTAAACCTAAAAAAATTGCGTGCACTATAATATATTCTGCTGCTAGCATTATTGTTTAAATCGCAGTTCAAATTAGAGACGCCGTGAATAGTGATTATTGTGAATATTTGAATAGCGATTATTCGACATAACCTATGGCAAATAGTCGACTTATTCGCCATAATTATTCGACATAAAAATTATGCCGTCACAAGTAATACAAATAAATAAGACGCCTCCAGTGACTTTTAAAGTAGCGATTCTCTCGATTTTGATACTTATGTTATATTTACGTATAAGTGTTGGCAAGCCTTTTCGATTCGGTATGTTTTACAGAGAATATCTCGTTTAGGACTTTATTTCACCTATATCTCGTAAAGTACCGTAAACACAAATGCCCAACTTTACAGGGGAGCCTTTTAAAGTTGGGCTAGTGCTAAAATGGGGAATAAATATATAATAAAATTTAGTACATACATATTTATAATATGTAGTAACAAAAATATTCGATTTTTTTGTTGTTATTGAGATTTTGTTGTTGTTATTGAGATTTTGTTGTTACTACAGATTATTGGGATCACCTATCTGTGTTTAGTATTGTATCGTTGAGAAATAACCGTTAATTTTTTTTGTATGAGCTTTAAATTAGGCCTTTACCTATGAAATTGCCGTTTTGTATGAAATAAAGTATAGTATTTTATTTTTCTATCTTAAAAGTAATCACCCATGCAATTGATGCATCTTTGCCAACGCAGTGGCAGTTTATCGATGCCCTACTTGTAGAAACCAGATGGATGGGAAGCGACAAACTCTTCAAGGGAATTTGTACTGCCTCTCGGGTATTGAATTTTTTCCCGCCAAAAAGTTATCCAAATTCTGGAAAAGTAGAAGTCTGTAGGCGCAAGGTCTGGTGAGTACGGTGGATGACGGCGAGCTTCCAACCCCAGCTCTTGTAACCGCGCGTTATTCTGCAGGAGCAGCGGGGACGAGCGATTAAACAAAGTTGGCTGCAGATGTGCGAGCTTCTCCATCATAGTGTTTAACTCTTCACAGTACACATCTGCAGTAATGCTCATCCCGTTTGGTAAGAAGCTGTGATGAATCACACCGGCACTAGACCACAAAGTCAAATATATTTATCTATACAAATAAATAAAATTGAAGTGTCTGTTTGTAATGTCAAAATAACAGATTTTTACTAAATGCATATGGAAGTATATACGGTACCTATAACAAAAAAATCTTTTTAAATAGTTTTTCTGTCTGTCTGTCTGTTTGTTCCGGGTAATCTCCGAAACGGCTGGACCTATTTTGACGGGACTTTCACTGGCAGATAGCTGATGTTATAAGGAATAATTTAGGCTACGTTTATATTATAAAAATAATTAGGGTTCCGCGCAAAAAAAAACCTTGAAATCCAATATATATATTCTATGTCAAGTGTCTATGTCGAAGTACTCTACTGGCACTTATGAAACACCAGAATTTAGGTTGCACGGTTCCAATTAGTTGATCATATGGAGAAGAACCAGCAAGAAACTCAATGGATACTCTTTTTAAATTATATTATGTTACAATATTTATGAGCATTATATTTGTTATGGACAGGCGTGACACTAGACGAATGACTCACCAGTCTAGACAAAGGATTGTATAAAAAAGAATATATTTAAAACTTACACAGAAGCAAAATTAATGAATGCTTACTTCACCTACGCAGTAACGTAAAGTGTTTGAGTTACAAACATCAATATTGAATGCAATAAGGCTGTGGCCTTCTACTGTTATGTAGCTGTGGCCACACCCGAGCTATAAATGTTGCTAAGTCGGTCTACACACACTCGCTCTTGTTGGATTTACCTAGGAATGTCCTATGCACATACCATTTTGACTATTTATCGTCATTTGCCATAATCCCCACGCTTGGTAGGCGGGGTTGGCGATTGTAGTTCGATTTGTTAATGTACTCGGAGGACGCTGCTGCCCATCCTCCGGCTAATCTCATAGTCGCCTTTACGACACCCACGGGATGAGATAGGTTGGTGCTATTCTTAGCCGGCACCACACGGCACTATTTACACTGTGGTTTTAAATTATTTCTTTCTTTTTCGTATAGTATAACCTTTTTTGTTTTTTACTGATGTCCAGTGGAAATTCTACATGGAACTTCCTTCACCCTGGGGAAGGGCTAAGGGGTATGCCTCCTACCGGCTAAAACCACTGGAGCGGTCATCTTCGGCACCGAAGGGCGGCTCCAGGTCCTCGTAAGATCACACTAGAGCCACCCATTGGTGCCACGCCTTTAAGCACATCACGGAGGGGATGACTGTAAAGCGGTCACCCCCTCTAGCGGAAGGAAGGCAACTGTAAAAAAGGTCGCCCCCCCAGGCACTTCTCGGGGAGGATTGTAAAGGATCCTCCCAAGCCTCGCTTTGCGCTGTGCTGCGCACACGGCGGCACGTGACCACGTGCGCGCCGCCGTCTTCCCGGGGGTCGCTCGGTGTGAGCACGCAGACTCCCCAATCGTATAGTATAACCTAACCTAACCTTGTGTCAAACCGCTCAAAGGCCTCTGACTGCCGTCTATTAACAACATTCAGGTACCGACGTGCCCTCCAAAACATGGAGACTCTCAGTTCAATTATATCACTATGCAGTCACCCATCTACAAACTGACCGCACTGAGCGAGTCTTAACCACACCCATGATGTACCGATCAGTGAGAGCATTTGGCTATGACCACCTGCTTTTAAGTTTACCTAGATTTGTCTGGGCATGTATTGCTAAGTAAAGTTTGATCGGCCCTACTGTTTTCCTTTTTGCTGCGAAGCCATCACAGTGTACGTCCGCATCCATACCAGTTGCGCTATAGCAAGGCAGCATCGATGACATCCTGAACGTATCGTTGTAGCTACTAGATTCGAAGAACACTGAAGACTTTCTGCGTATAAGTATAATTTATTTTTATTTTACACTAATTTAACTCCATATGTTGTAAGTAACATGTAGTAACTACATTTATTCTAGGATATAAATATTATGAATTATACACCGTCGAGACACTAAAACACTGTTTACTTCATAACAGACATGTGAACCCGTATCAAGTGTCCCAGCATCGGACAGTCCCATTTATCAGACAATGTGTTCAAGACGATCGTACTCTGCAGAGGATGGTGGCGCAATGGTTTCGGATGATGGCATGAAAACCATCGACCCTGGCCTCGGAGAATATCCAAGATGCGCTGCCAAACGGTAGTACTAGCACCACTAGTACCTTGAACGCTTTGTTCAAAGGCTGTTTGACAATACGCATTCATCATACCAGCCAAATGTCGTCAATTGATTAACAAAGGCCTAGGACCATAGATTTACAAAACTGTCACTTGCCAATTGCCAAACTTGTCAATACTCACTACGCTTGGTAGGTGGGTTAGTAAGCGCCGATGCCTGCTGTCCGCAGAAAGGACCCTGCTGAGTCCCCTATTCGTCTTTTATGACATCTACGGGAGGAGATGGAGTGGTGAGACACCACACGGATAATACAATACATACTTTTACACGTACACCATGAAAACCTTTGAACAGACATGCTGATTTTCTATATGTTCTTGACAGTTAACGCCAAAGTTCTCTATACAGTTAAAGCTAAGTAAATAGAAGCAATCGAATTTCATTAAAGTAAAAGTTCCCAGAAAATATATATTTGCCAACTTTGCTAGTTTCACAGAACAATCGAACCAGAATAGGTTCCTTTCCAATTCTCTTTCAAGTAAACAGTTGAAAATGGCACTAAACCGAGATCGGGTCGGTTACGAATACGCAGAGATATCAAATCAGTCCACAAACGGTCTCCAGGGAAATGAAGGATTAGGAAAAACCACCGAACCCCGCGTCCCATATTTGATCCAATCTTTGGGACATAACGATCGCCGATTCTGTCGAATGCTTCAGATAGCAGTAAGCACAACCCTCTTGAGTTTTTTGTTGTTTCAGTAATATAACAGTTAATCTTCTTAATTAAATACGTTTTGTTGTGGAAAATATGTTATAACTTGGCTCTTCATTAGGTCTTTACCTATGAAATTGCCGTTTTGCACTAAATAAAGTAGTTTTCTTTCTTTTCTTTCTTGTCTTTCTTTTCTTTCTTTTCTACATTTTCTTTCTTTCTTGTCTTTCTTTTCTTTCTTTTCTACATTTTCTTTCTTTTCTTCCTTTTCTTTCTTTTCTTTCTTTACTTTCTTTTCTTTCTTTTCTTTCTTTTCTTTCTTTTCTTTCTTTTCTTTCTTTTCTTTCTTTTCTTTCTTTTCTTTCTTTTCTTTCTTTTCTTTCTTTTCTTTCTTTTCTTTCTTTTCTTTCTTTTCTTTCTTTTCTTTCTTTTCTTTCTTTTCTTTCTTTTCTTTCTTTTCTTTCTTTTCTTTCTTTTCTTTCTTTTCTTTCTTTTCTTTCTTTTCTTTCTTTTCTTTCTTTTCTTTCTTTTCTTTCTTTTCTTTCTTTTCTTTCTTTTCTTTCTTTTCTTTCTTTTCTTTCTTTTCTTTCTTTTCTTTCTTTTCTTTCTTTTCTTTCTTTTCTTTCTTTTCTTTCTTTTCTTTCTTTTCTTTCTTTTAATAGCTATCACCCATACAATCGATACATCTTTGCCAACGCAGTGGCAGTTTATAAATGCCCTTCTGGAACAAACTAGATGGACGGGAGGCGACAATCTCCTCAAAGGCATTTTGTACTGCCTCTCGGTTATTGAATTTGTTTCCCGCAAAAATGTTATTCATATTCTGGAAAAAGAAAAAGTCTGTAGGCGCAAGGTCTAGTGAGTACGGTGGATGACGGAGAGCTTCCAATCCCAGCTCTTGTAGCTTCATCATTTCATTTTAATTTCGGCCGAAGGAAGTCCACTGCTGGACACAGGCCTCCCCCAAAGATGTCCACAACGACCGATATGGATGTGTTGTGGGCTCATTGGGGAGTTTTGCCATAATCGCCACGCTTGGCAGACGGGTTGGCGATCGCAGTTAAGTTGTTAATGTACTCGAAGGACGCTGCTGCCCATCCTCCGGCTAATCCCTTAGTCGACTTTTACGACACCCATGGGAGGAGATGGGGTGGTGGCATTCTTTCATTTCATTTCTTGTAGCTTGGAGACCGTCTATTGTGCAATATGGGGTGGCACGTTGTCGTGCAAGAGCAGCGGGGACTAGCGATTGGTCAAAGCTGGTTACAGATGTGCGAGTTTCTCCATCATATTATTCAATTCTTCATAGTACACATCTGCAGCCGTGTTAGGTGCCGTGTGGTGCTGGCTCAGAATGCCACCACCCCTTTTCATCCCGTGGGTGTCGTAAAAGTCGACTAAGGGATTAACCGGAGGGTGGGCAGCAGCGTCCTTCGAGTACATTAACAAATCAACTGCGATCGCTAACCCGTCTGCCAAGCGTGGTGATTATGGCAAAACCCCGAATGAGCACACAACACACCCATATCGGTCGTTGTGGTGATCTTTGGGGGAGGCCTGTGTCCAGCAGTTGACTTCATTCGGCCGAAATGATGATGACACATCTGCAGTAGTGCTCATCCCGTTTGGTAAAAAGCTGTAATGAATCACACCAGCGCCTTTCCTGCGTTTCTGTGCCTGTTGAGAAGCATAAGGCAGGCCTCGACGCGCACGATGCGGCGATCGTTAAGTTCGTGGGGCACCTATTTGTCAAGCTTGTTTACCTTGTCAAGTATATATTGTACGATGGAGGGTTTGAGTTCGATCCTGACCCGCACATCAGACTTTTCGGATTCATGTTCGGATCAGAATTTGGTTATTACTTGCGTTAATGGTGGAGGAAAACATCGCGAAGAAACCTGCATACCTGAGAGGGCTCCAAAATGTTGTCAGTGGTGTGTGTAGTCCACCAACCTGCACTAAGCCAGCGCGGTGGACTAAAGCCTAACCCTTCTCAAGGTGAATAAAAGGCCCAGCAGTGGGACAGTAATGGGCTGATTATGATGATATTTTATGTCTCACTTTCCTCAGTCACCTATCACGACTACATTGGGTAGAGAGGAGTCTTTTATAAGATAAAGATAAAAATATTTTTATTCATGTAAAACCATATACAGGCACTTATGAATAGTCAAGGCTTTAGTTGCCGCGTTCCAAGATGTTGATTTCCTATGGAGAAGAACGGGCAAGAAACTCCATGGTTACTCTTTTTAAATCATAATAATTGTTACAGTATTTTTGGTTACATTGTTCTCAAAATAAATAATGTGAGGACAATGTAGCAGAAAAAAGTAAACTTCTTTAAAAGTCCACACTAAACAAGCCTGATATTTATGTTAAATTATGATTAAATTGTCATAGCAGCATTAAGCTGACCAATCCCAACAGACAGCACTCGTCCACGAGCATGACGCATGCATCAGCGTCGCTCGGCTCAAATTCACTCACTGCATTCCATATTGTAGGGCAACTAAGCGACCCGATACACGACGCCACCATCAGCAGGACACTTGAGTGAGCATTTTATATATATGTTAAGTATCACCCAACCCCCGTATAACCAATACAATACCCGTATTGCAATCAACAGTATTGAACACAGAGCATAGCATTCCCTATCGTCATCATCATCATCTTATCAGCCATTTATACGTCCACTGCTGGACAAAGGCCTTCCCCACAGATTTCCACAATTGTGTCGACATATTGGGTGTATTTGCCAATACTCACCACGCTTGACAGGTGGATTGGTGAGCGCAGTATGGCTACGATTCCACAGAAAGGACGCTGCTGCCCTTCCCTCTGGTTTAAAGTCCCTTACTCGCCACCAACGGGTGGAGATAGAGTGCAACTATTTTCTTAATCTGGACATATATTCCCTATCGTAAATTATTTTTAATATTGAGAAAACTGAACCGAACTTACATCCGTCCGCACAGCGCTACAAACTGACCCGTATATAAAGTCCGGATGTTTCACATTTATCCGTGCTCGTTTGGGGTCGCTCTGCTAGTATTCCGGCGGAGCGAGTGATCTCTATTTAGGGAGTCGAAGAGATGTACTTTGTAGAGGTATTCACCAACAATCATGGAGCGCGGGCGCCGAATCAATGCAGGTTTTGTGCGTTTTTATTTACAAGCAATGAACTAATGACTGTAATAATGGTGGATATATTTGCGTTTGTTTGCTCACTTTACTATTTTATTTGTAAGTTTGCCATATATATAGTTGTGTTGGTTATTTATAATTATTTTCATATTATGTATATTTACACATTATTTATACCTTTTTTTTTTTTTTTTTTTATTTGTGCCCAGTGAAAATTCTTCATGAACTTCCTTCGCCCCGCGGAAGGGCAAAGGGGTATGCCGGACTCCTATCGGCTAAAACCACTGGGGCGGTCATCTTCGGCACCTAAGGAAGGCTCCAGGTCCTCGTATGATCACACTGTGCCACGCCTTTAGGCACATCTCGGAGAGGGTGACTGTAGAGCGGTCATCCCCCCCGGGGGGATTGTAAAGGATCCCCCAAAGCGTCCCACGGCAACGCGTGACCACATGCGTGCTACCGTCTTCACTTGGGTGGCTTGGTGTAGGCACGCAGATTCCCCAATCTGCGCACCCGCGACTCCCAGAGGTCCCCCGCCTTATAGTAACGGCAGGGGGTTTCAGGCGTATGGGAATTAGGCGCCAGGGCGGTTGTTACCCCAGCGCCGTATCCTCCTTCTTCGAGCGGGATCGGCCCTCTCCCGATCCCGCTCTGCAGTCTCCTTCTGGAGCATTACACTCTCACAGAAGGAGACCACTGCATTCCAGTGTTCGTGCTCTGCCAACATAGCCGACACACATTATATACACCTAGTGTTGTTTATTTATAATATCTACATATTAATGATATATTTCTTCACATATTCTTCTTCTTGATCGTTACACTCTTGACAGAGTGGTCGTGGTCATCACTTTAGGGTTTGTGGCGCGCTTCACTATCCGTCGCCAATCCTCGCGAACAGCTGCCTTTCTCGTACACTCATGGAGAGGACCATCGAGGGCCGCCGTCACCTGGTCGGTCCATCGCATCGGTGATCTGCCGCGTGGTCTAGTGCCCTCGACTTTCCCCTGTACCACCAGGCGTTCCACGGAAACATCTCCCCGGCGAGCGACGTAGCCGAAGATAGAATACGAGCTTGGACGATGGAGGACAGACGCTGTTTGTCGCCAAGCTCTTGAATGATGGAATCGTTGGTTCTAAAATTAGTCCATGATATGCCAAGCATTCTTCACATATTAGTATAACTTAAAATAAATATTAATGCTGTGTCGCTTATGTGAGCCAGTAGGGGGTCTAGTTGAAAACCAGCGCCAGACGCCTGCCTGGCACATACTGAATGCTAGATACCCGTTTAGCGCAACTGTGGGGCATACATTATGATCAAAAATTTTCTTCATATTTCTGTTTAGTATTATTATTTGTGATGTCTCACTTTGTCACTGAATTATTAGTTTTTTCTTTCAACGCGTAATATTGTGTTAAGATTAAACACCAACTTCCCACTTGCAGATCGGTAAACGATCGGCGAGGTTAACCAACGCTTGACGCGGCTAGTCTATGGATGGGTCACCACATAGTGGTATTTGAACTGAGCGTCTCCGTGCTTGCGAGGGCACATGAAATCGTCAGTCCCGGTTGTTGTCATTAGACAGCAGTGGTTAAGTCAAGTCGGGGGCCCTTTTTATTTTTAAACTTTGCCCCACACTAGGATTTCTCCGATGTCGTGGGTGCGTTTACAGACATACACATCACACACAATACACCCAGACCCGGAACAACTACCTGCAGATCATACAAATATTTATTCCGTGCGGGAATCGAACCCACGACCCGGAGCGCAACAGTCGACTGTATCAACCACTGCACCAACCGTGTCGTCGTATGGCTTGAACACCTCTGACATAAGGTTGGCCACTAACTACACGAAATAAAAAAGAAAATTGCATATTTTAGCACAGTGTATAAAAGAAAATACACATTCAACGCCACCATACAACGCCACGTATATCTTAGTATATATCACAGTACTATTGATCTAGGTCACCGGTTATACGCCTCACATATCCTACTTCAAAGACCGGTATATTTATTGGTATACGTGCCACACATTTTGTATAGGCATTTGAAACCAGTATTGTATATTCCTACATGTTTTGACACATAGATACCTTGACGCTGTGCTGAGCGTATTAAAAAGTAAAATTTTAGGTGCTTGACACGATAAGTAATTCAGTTTAAATTTAAAGAATATTTTGAAAATCGAACAGGAGCTCTTAATCCAATAGCTACGTTTTCGGATTTCAAATCAGACAAACGGGACGGGGACGTTTTGTTATCCTTTAGACTTACACAACACTTAAAAAAACCTTTTTATGAGGATATTAATCGTTTCTGAACTAGATTCTAACTAGGAAAATCTTTTCTTTTTCTCAAAAACTAGACAAGAAGACAAGAATTATTATTATTTCAGGAGGGTGAGCACCATTGTGCGCTCACAACATCATACTGCGATTTACTATTCAATTTCCCGATCGTGTTGACTATCGCAATTCGCTCGTATTACTATTTGTTGCTGTGTCAAAAAGGCTCTGTTCAACAGTGCACATAAATAGGCTGTTGACATTGCGATGCGTGAAGAGGGTTCCCAAAAATGTACACAAAACAAACTACAATTTTGCAGGTTAAAAAAGAATCAAAAGAATCAAACACTTACTATATAACATAAACATCTGACCGCGTAGCTTCGGTCAGTAATAAGGCTGCCCCGATTCATGCTGTTGGTGTCGAAAAAGGCGCCGAAGGGAGCTTGGAACCCAGTGCGTACTATTAAGCACTTTGGGTTACCCTCAGGTGGCGAATAAACCACCAACGCTAGCATACCTAAGGAAGGTTGGTGTCAGGAAGGCGGCTGATCAACAACCCTACTGCCAAATCCTTTACAATATAAAGATAGGTACTGCGCCGACCCCAAGTGACTTAGGACTAGGGCCGGAAGCAGAAGGTAACATATACGGGGGTAAGTAACTATATACCAAAAACTTTGGAAAGGGGCCTGGGACCTGGGCCTATGATAAAAATAGGACAGCCATTTATCTCGGAAATAATAGGTTACAGTTTTTGTCACTTTTGAACACGCAATGTGTTGTAATCAACGCGATCAAAACGCTATTTGATTACTGTACTAAATATTATTATGCTACTGCGAGCGATGACGATGAAAGGATGAAAAGGTTGTTGCTGAAAATCAGAGCTGCTGGCGTTAGGTTCGGTAGGCGTTATGATATTTCTGCGCATATGAGACGCACAACTTCGGACAGCATTATTATGTTCCCTATTTAATAATTGCTTTTGATTTTTTCCGTTTGATTGCACCGACTACTTAGAAACTCTCAGTATTAAGTGTATAGTCTATGTTAGAAACCACAGATAATACAGATCCATTGAACATATAAACTGGATAATATTAAGTACTTACAGACTGACTTAAAATCAGTGCTACCAATGATTTCTCTATTTATGTTTAATTTATGATGTTATTATTATTTTCTGTAAAGTCTAGTTTTAAGTGTGTCAACTGCGCCTAAAAATGAAATCTTTTTCTTTCTTTTTATGACCTCTTCCTTTTTTTTTATCGTGGGGAAATCCTCATGGACTTGGGCATGCCAGACTCAAACCGGCTAAAACCCCACGGTGTCCTTTCTCTTACCTCTAGCCGGGGGTGAGTTGTGTTTTGTCTGCATTAGACTGCGCTCCCGGCAGGTATCGGCCCGTCAGTGTTTTTTTTTTTTTGTTGGGCTTATCGCACGTCACTGTTTATGACCTCATCCCTGATTTGTAGCGATAAAACAGCCGTTTAGTTTTTATTTATACTGCAGTTTTATGTGAAACTAAATAGTTTATTGTGTCTGTATTCAAAATAGCGACAATGCTAATAATTATTGAATACTGAAATCAGTTAAATAAACTGCAAAATTCGTGAAAAGAGCGACGCAAAATTCTAACGCTGAGGGATGTACATACATAGAAAGAAAGAAAGAAAATTTGTTTATTTTGAGTCCTCATTCATACACACGCTGCAAATTTTATATAAACAGTAAATTAAATATGATAGTACGTGGTTACAGTCATGTACTGAAACCAAGGTATCAGTTTTCGTTACGATGTCACTTATAACCGTTATAATATATTGTCTGGTGTAAAACAATACCACGATTTCATCTTTATGTGAGACTAGCTCTGTCCCACGGTTACACCCGCCGTTCAATTTAAAAGAAATCGGATTGTTTTGGATTTCATGGGTTAACATTTTTTTTAATTAGCCTAATTTACTCCCCTATGACATAAGCTATCTGCCAGTGAAAGTCCCGTCAAAATCGGTCCTGCCGTTTCGGAGATTAGCCGGAACTAACAGACAGACAATTTTTTTTTATCGTTATAAGTACCGTACATTGTTTTATATGCATTTAGTGAAAGGGTGTAATTTTGACATTACAAACAGACGCTTCAATTTTATTTATTTGTATAGATGGGATAACCGGACCCGTTTTTGAATGTGTATCACGTTCTGCAAAGGTTTATATTTCTTTCTCTTCGTTATATTTCTAGGAAGGATAAATTGCTCTACAAATAATATTAGAGATGAAAATATAAACGGTTACACTACCTGGAAAAGTTGAGATATAAGGAAATAGTGAAAATAGTCTCAAAGATATGAAATAATCAGTTTATCAGATTATTCTATTTAGAGGCGAGGCTTGATAAAAAATGTACGTATATGGTGTGATCTGCAGATTCCCCGTTAAGTTGGCCCCGTTCTGAGTGTTTTTACACGTGAGATTTCTTTCTGTAAACTGTGGGTACACCACCTAAAAAAATCCTAGAGTGGGGACATTATTTTATCGATGAAAATCGACAACAATAGGTATATCATGTTTTAAACTTTCACGAGTTGCTCAAGTGGCTCCTTATCCCCTTCGCTGAAACACCCGGATATTGCGTCTTCTCTTTAACATCCTTCATAGACCGGGAATCATTTTCCTACACTCCACTGACACGTACTGCATGCAGGTAACTCAGAATCGTTATGAAATTTATCTTCTATATACAAAAAAATGAATGTTTGTGCGTATGTCCTTTATAGAATCGTAAACTATGCATTTGATCATGTCATGATCTTCAGGAAAGTGTTGTGCATGAGCCCACACAGGTTTCTGAGTTGGTACGACCAATCTTTGACAGATGGCGCCAATATAACTCCAATGAATTTCATTTATATATTTATAAAATAAAACGGCGGGGGAAACCGCGGGTCCCAGCTAGTTTCGAATAAAACAGATTTTATGTCCTTTTCAGTACATGGTGTTAGGCTGCGAGATTCGTTTCCTCCTGATAAAGGGAACTGTAGAACTATTGCTATTTTATAGGTACTTACTTATATTTCCTCGTCAACAGTTGCTTGTGGGTTTTAGTATCAATGATTTATGCCGATATGTGATATTTCAGATTGCATGTATGTTTATATATACCTATGTATATATATATATATATATATATATATGTCGGAGATATACCATTCTCATCGGTGGTCACGGGTCTAGTAGGCGTTATCAGGGTTAAGTGCGAGCACAAAACAAAGTAATCGCTGTTCCGTACAATTCAATAAAAGATTTACAAGCTTTTCGAGTCACTAAAGGAATAAATACTTAACAATTACGTTGCAATTAATTATTACTAATTTGAAACGTTAACTTATAAATTTATCCGAGCAGCGGGTTCGCGACACCGACCTAACTTCGCCAAACAACAACTGTCACACTGAGCCTCCTCACCGTAAGTTCTTCTGCGCGCCCCCGCAAGGGGGCGCGAGGATCGGTTCCTGGGTGTTCTACCATTCTCCGAAGTTTCGGGGTCGCAACCCATATAATTATGGGTTGGGTCTTGGGTTCCATATAAAAATATGGTGTTTCACAGTTGGGATTGTGAATCCCTAGCCTCTGTGCAGTGCACAGAGTTATGAATTGTTGTTGGGTGTTCCTTAGAGGGGCGCCCGAATGCTTCACGGAGAGCGTGCGAGTGGGCCCTACCGGGTGAGACCCCGGTTTCCCGGGTGAGGCCCAGCAGATGCCCGCCCTGCGAACGCTTTCCGGCTTTGGTGGCGCCCCCTGTCGGTTAGTTGCCCCACTATCTGCGACGTTTTCAGAGCAAGCCGAGCCCGCCACAGACAACGAGGCGTAGTAGTGAGTATAGTGCGACTTGTGTTTGTGTGTCGTCGCACAGTGTTGCGTTTTGCATGCGCGCCCATACACGCCTTATGCTCCACGCGTGAGTAAAGATGTAGGTATGTTTAGTAGTGTGCAAGAGTGTTCACTGTACTTGTTGCACCTATATTAACTTAGGTGCAATTTGTACAGCGTGTGGGTTGTGTGATCCTCCTCGATCCAAGACAATTACTAATATACCCACACGGCAACAGTCAAGATGGCGCCACGACCCCACTCGAGGCCTACCCTCTGCTCTGATTGGACATTGTATAATATGATACAATACAGTAACTTTAAATAAATTGTTAATATTTTACACGATAAAAAAATATGATAAATCAATTAAAATTTAAATGGAGTTTTAACAAAGTATTTTAGTAAACAATCGATCTCGCGTTTATAAATCAGCAATCGGCTCGATTCAGACACTTCCTCCGACATATATATATATTGTACAAGTAAGTATGTTCATAATGTTATGTATAGATTATATTTATTTCTTTATAAACGGTGTCTATATTTCTTTTGTTCTGCCTTTCCTACCGCAGGTCTGCTTGAAGAGATTTTTTTAGCTATATAAAATAAACGGTAACTTTATTCTTTTATTGTGTCCTAATATTATGTGTGCATAAATTGTTAAATAAAAATAAATGAATAGAAATATCATGTTTCCTGTCTCTGTT
This sequence comes from Diloba caeruleocephala, assembly GCA_947459985.1. Lineage (NCBI taxonomy): Eukaryota > Metazoa > Arthropoda > Insecta > Lepidoptera > Noctuidae > Diloba > Diloba caeruleocephala. The sequence goes on along the minus strand of OX381617.1, from coordinate 5,556,947 downwards.
CAATTTTCACCTCAGTATCACAAAGTACTTGTTCGTGATCGTATGCTCCGGGTCCGCAGGGGTGTGGGACGGTACGCCACACATAGCTACTAAGGGATCTCTGGGAATAGTGAGACTTCAAGGATAACAATGTAATCGGAAACTTCAATGACTAAACTCGAGGGTTAACCTACGTGAGGCGTCGGCAGTCGAGTATAAAACGGTTTGCTTTTTTTCGTATTTGCCGTCACGCAAACGTCTCGAGGGAGATGTGGATAATCAAACGAGTAATTGGCGAAGTGAAATAGCCTCCAGCCTGGCTTTTATTTATAAACTAAGTAACTGTGCCTCAGGGTATCCCCTGCGACAAACGCAGCTCAGCTTAGGGAGTTACAATTGAGAAAAGGGACTGCTGGATCTATGCATTATTATGGTGGTATTGGGGATGTTTTTAAATCTACCGAGCCTCAGCGCGGGCCGGCGCGAGCAAGGGTCGGGAGCTTTTACATTAATCGGGTGGTCGCGACGTTAGGCCTCCGCTATGGTGTAGAGGCGGACCTCAGCAGCGGACATTTGAATGAGACTGCGTAAGTCTCTTCTTGTGTGCTACGTCGTAGAGGGTGGTTCCTTCGTCCAGGTCGATGTTTGCTTTAATTCGGCCGCTCCTTTTATATTATACGAATACTACGTGTCCCTTTACTCAGTATTTCCCCCTCTTCCCGCCAATATTTTACTCAGTATACAGGTTTTCTTGGCACGGTTGGTGCAGTAGCTAAGCGATTGGCTTTCTGCACTACGAGGCACGGGTTCGGTTCCCGCACGGAACAACTATTTGTATTATCTACAGATAGTGGTTTTGTCATCTGTCCATCTCGTCGGAGTCCATCCCACACTGCGTTTACCGGTACGCGGTCTCTACTCGAGAACCTTGCCCCAACGGCCATCAGTTCTACGAGCAATGTGCCCCATCCTTTGCTTTTCTAACTTACTAATCTTTTCAGCTTTGTCAGCAACTTTGGTTCTTCTACGGTTCTCCTCATTTCAGATTCGATATTTACACACACATAATGGTTACGTAATCGTTCACACAAGTTTTCCTATTGCGGCACATTGGTATATCTACACACCGATACATTTACAGGTGTTCTGATGGGTATAGGCCTCTCCTAAGGCCCATTAAATGAGATGACATGATCATTTATTCAAAATACACAAAAAAAAACGTATATAAGCCTACCCTTGAAGGCTTCCTCACCACCCGCTTCTAGTGTTTAAGCTGGGGAGAAAACACCACGCAACAAACTCCCCAGCAACACGTTAGTCTGTCATATACAATAACGTTTTTAAACACATGTACACAATAATTCTAAGAATTAAATTATATTTTTAGAAGTACATAATCCATTGAGCACTCATTGCAATAGACCTTATAGTTCTAGCTTCCATCTTATACAACAGTTCTACCTCTCCGGGGACAATCCGAGACTGCATTTTATAGTGTAGAGGCCCCGGTGAATGTTAGGGTTAGTGTCCCATTACATTATAGATTAAAATTCTCTAAAGGGCCTCAGCATGTTGGACCCATGTCCCCGCGTAAGCCTATCAAAAGACCGGGTTCCCCCTTACAGGGGATATAAACCCGTGATAAGAGAGACATGTAAATCAAAATAATGTATAACTGAAAAAGATCTATTAAAATAATTGTTTTGTGAATATTTTGTTAGCTTAATATTGTTTAAGTCTATATGTTGAGTATGATTTGAACATGTTTTTGTTATGGTCACTAGAAAGCAATCGATACGTTCACAGTAGAGTTCTTTTGCGCTTACAAAATTGTCTAAAACCCTTTGAAAGCCATTTCGAGCGCTTATTGATAGGAATCTTTACACGTATAGTAGGAAAATAGAGGTCTTGAAATAATTGGAAAAGATCATAAAATTTCTCAAAAGCACTATTCGCGCAGTCACATAAGTAAACTTCTTTAAAAGTAAGACTATTGAGACATTGCATAAACCTTTCCTTATTTTCTTCGGAATAATCTTTATTTATTCGTTTATTTTATGTGACAAAATAAAAAAATGCATGGCCTACCTGTAGGTAGTTGTTCCAAAAAGGGGTATTTATGCACGTGCAATTTATGTCTACAAACTGAACCCACTAAACTAAACTGGTACCCGCTAAACTGGTAGCCTCAATTATTTATTTCCGCCAACATAATATTACAATGAGTCATAGCTCCCAATATAAACTTATGCAGTAGCTAGCAGTATGTAAGCAGTTCATCCACAGTGCAGGGCTTTTCGCAGCACTCTTCGACGGGTAAGCCCTTGCCGCGCATGCCACCAAGCGACCGCGCAGATAGAATAATAGAAACTATATGATTTTCACTTATTTAATACTTATATTTTACTAACAATTAGAAAAGATTTTTACCCGTTTTTATTAACGAATGAGCGATCGACGTGTGAACTTACGGGAATTGCCAAATATTTTTACTATACTAATTCCTAACATAAATAGACGTCAAATTTTGGTAAGGATATAACCTACTAATTTAATATTAAAAAAATACACATACAAATCAAGTTTGCAAAATAAATCAAATCGAAGGGTTTTTAATCTTTTGTATATTCACATAATCTTTTGGAATCATATAGGTATTATTTAGCAAATTAATGAAAGTATTTCAGTGAAGAATTCTGTATAAGCATCGAGGTTTTACTGACCCAAATACTAAGAAGACCCTTTTCTCCGAGTTTTCTTTTAGATACATGGAAAGATAAGCGACATACTCTTGCACTAAGGTTTCATTTCATGTTTGGGTCATAGCTTTTTTATTTTATTCATAGCGAGAGCTGCTTATTCAATAGTCTGTCTCATTATTATGTTTTTTAAGTCTATAAAAGAAAAGATAGATAAGAAGATTTTATTAATTTAAACCATTAATAGCACTTATGAATAGTCGCGAGCAAGAAAAGCCATAGTAACCCTTTTAAAATCATGTTACAATACTTATGAGTACAATGTTTGCGAAAATTCAGGTTATGTGAAGACAATATTCCTACATGAAACATAGTAAAGTATAAACCTCTTAAAAAGTGTCGGTATCAAATCTTAAAATACCAGCTGAATACAAATAAATAAATTTGTGTAATAATAAATTCAGATGTAAATAATTAATAATATTACTGTCAAAAAACAATAAACTTAATGTCAACAAGAACAATATTATAATTATAGTTTTTGACGGCAAGTGTATTGTGTGTGGAATATATGTTCGTAAACGCACCCACGACACAGAAGAAATGCTAGTGTGGGGCAACATTTAATAAATTTGATTAAAGCATTGATAACGTACCGATAAAGTATTTTTCGTAACAGTTTTCCATTACATCAATTACAGGCTTGACTCCCATTACTGAAACATTCACGCTGTGAACCGAACCAATTCAGCTTACATCCTCGGACGAACCTTTCCGTCTTTCAGTACCCCTTCACACTTCAGCGAGAGAGGGTGCCTCGTCCCGTCTCGCTCCAAACTCTCGCGATATCAAAGTTGTCCACAAAAGTCGATATGTTCTGCAAATAGTTTTCGTGTCGCTTGTATGAGTTGTTTAAGTTGGTGTGATGTGATTAATTTGGATAAAATTCATTCAATGCCTGGTGAGTTTATTTATATATAAATATACTACGCTTCATTAAATGATAAATTATTTGATAAATAAAATTACGGTCCAGCTGACGCAATGGTTAGCGCATAGCTTTCTGTTTTTTTCTTTACTTTCTTAATAGAGGTATTTTTTCATATAGCACGTTTTTGAAACCAATCAACCTATCTTACTTACACTCTTATATTAATCTACCTTTAATACCGAGCATCTCACGCTTTTATTTTACATTTAAATATGTTTTGCTTTTTAGTTATTTTATATTTCATCAAAAATAAATTACTTTATACTTTTGAATTCGTTTTAAAAACGCTGATTGAAAAATAAATAAAATAATTTAAACAAATATACGCTTTTGAGACCTTATGCAATTATCAAACACTTTTGATATTGAGTGTACTAATAAAATAATGATACAAACTACTTATCGACTTAAAATTAAACAATTTACCAACAGATGGACTTTGCGGTGATCAAAACAACATCGGCTCTCTGTTTTTACACATTTTCTATTAGCTTGAATTGTATACGTACTGAACTGTACTGTATATATGAATGTGATGGTATCTCGCACTTCGATTTTCACTCACTTCTAGATGGATAATTGACTTGAAATTTTGCAGACGTCAGGAATCGATAACACACAAAAAACATATAATACGTTCATGACTTGGTGCAATCACCAGGATCATCAGCTCCTGTTTTAAAAACACCTACTAACAGGCAGTTATTATAAACTAGACATAATGCATTTGAATCTATATGTAATGAGTTCATAGGTTTCTTGGGCTAACCTTGCCTTATTCATTTAAAAAAAAAAGAACTGCTCTCTACTTATATTCCTATGGGCATATATATCTTATCTTATTATCTTTGACATCGAGCACCCCACGCTTTTATTTTACAATTGAAAATTATTTTGTGCTTTTGTTTATTCATATTTAATGCAAGCAGTCCACAAGGAACGGTCATAAGTACGTTTACAGGGCGAAATGAGAACATGGAATTTGGTCATAATTCTACTATATTTCTCTTTACGCGGTCCGGAGCGCAGCATTCGACTAGTGTGCCTATTGTACTTTGTTTTTTGATCCGTTGTCTTGAACAATTTTTCTGAATCTATTGGTTTTGAAAAGTTGTAGAATAAAAGTTATTCAATACCATGGATACCTACTTTAATATCCTTGCGAATTTGTACTGTAGCTGTAATGTATATTATATGTAAATATATTTCAGTCGTTATCGCCCATCTGCATAGATAGGTATTTGAATTTTAGATAAGCTCCTCCACAAACATCAAGAGCTTACTTCAATATTTCAAAATGGAATTTATTGAAGAAACATTCTGAACTTACAAGTGAAACTCTGAGCTTTAGCCTTTTGCATACAAAGCCTGATAATGAGATCAGATGCCGATTCAAGTGAAGGCATTTGGTTTTTATATCATACATACTGATGAGGGACCGTTCTTTATATATAAAGATCGCTGTGAGCCTGGGGAAGCCTGTCCCAGTTGTCACACACAAACACACATACATCGTCTCACTTCCACTGCTGAACATGGGACAGTGACCACAACAATGAGCCGTCATGAGATGGAGTGGTGTTATATTCTTAATTCGGACACCACCAATACAGGTACTCACCAAATAAAGTGACGAGTGCGTAGCTCCGAGGTGACGTAGCCAGGCGAAGAAAGCCGACAACTCACGAGGTTAACCGAATGGCAATAGCATGATTAAATTGCGAAGTATTATTTTGAGTTACTGATACTCGTGATTAACAGTTTTCATATTTGGTTGAGTTATCGAGCAAATATTAACTAAGTAGCAACCGTATATATCATCATTGCGGCCGAATAAAGTGGCTACAGGCCAAAGATCACCACAATGGACGATATGGGTGTGTTGTGGGCTCATTGGGGGGGTTTTGCCTTAATTGCCACGCTTGGCAGACGGGTTGGCGATCGCAGTTGAGTTGTTAATTACTCGAAGGACGCTGCTGCCCATCCTCCGGCTAATCACGTAGTCGACTTTTACGACACCCACGGGAGGAGATGGGATGGTGGTATTCTGAGCACCATACGGCACCGTATACATAGGCATCGGCAATCTAGTAATTTACTGATTGACGGCACGGTTGGTGCAGTGGCTGATGCAGTCGGCTGCTGCGCTCCGGGTTGTGGGTTCGGTTCCCGCTCAGAACAAATATTTGTATGATATGCGGGTAGTTGTTCCGGGTCTGGGTGTATTGTATGTGGAATTCCTGTCTGTAAACGCACCCACGACACAGGAGAAATTCTAGTGTGAGGCAACATAAAGAAAAAGAATACTTACGTGTTTTAGAGCTAAGGCTAAAAATGGAATGCTTTGTGTTCCGGTAAACTCACTGGCTATTCCTACTCTTCACCCGGAATACAACTACGCTTATGTATAGTTGTGAGGACTGGTAAAGTAATTAATAACTTCGTCCAAAGAGCCAGACCTCAGTGACACCACAATTTAAAACATAATGGGACGATGTAATGCTGGCTTCGGAAATAGAGCGAGATCTACTTCCGTTAACAGTTTGTAATTTCAGCTGAAGACGTCCACTGCTGGGCATAGGCCGCCTCAAAGATCGCCACAACGACCGGTTCTGTACTATGGCACCACTAAACTAATCTGTGATCATCATATCAAAAGACGTCCACTGCTTAACAAAGGCCTCCCCGTAGATTTCCAATGTATTATCCATGTGGTGTCAGGATATCCGTGTGATGTCCGGATATCCGTGTGGTGTCCAGATATCCGTGTGGAGTCCGGATATCCGTGTGGTGTCCGGATATCTGTGTGGTGTCCGGATTAAGAATGTAGCACCACTCCATCTCTTCCGTGTGTGTCGTAAAAGACTAAAGGACTCTAAACCAGATGGAGGGGCAACAGAGTCCCTTCTGTGAAACATTAGCCATCCTGCGCTCACCAACCTGCCTGCCAAGCGTGGTGATGGTGGTGCAGGCAAACTCACCCCAAAGTGACGATTCCAATAGTCGTTAAAATTTTTCATTTATTGTCATAGCAACATTAAACTCAGAAATCCCAACAGTAAGCAATAATTCTTGAACATAACCAGCATTGCTGAGCTCAACCATTTGGTAGGGAAACCCAGCAAATCAATATAGGTACGACGCCACCATCAGCAGGACACTTGAGTGAGGATGAAATACTTTGAACTTCCAACTATCAAGTCAACTAAAAAAAATTTTAAATTAAAAAATGAAGTAGGTTCAATGTATGTATCTACTACCTTATAACAAAACCCTTTTAAATGGATTCTATCGCGTATATTTTAGACTAGCTGGGACCCGCGGTTTCACCCGCGTTTAATTTAAAAGGAATTTAGAGTACTTCGACATAGACACTTGACATAGAATATATATATTGGATTTCAAGGGGTATTTTTTTTGCGCGGAACCCTAATTATTTTTCTAAAATTAAAGTAGCCTAAGTTATGCCTTAGAACATCAGCTATCTGCCAGTGAAAGTCCCGTCAAAATTGGTCCAGCCGTTTTGGAGATTACCCGGAACAAACAGACAGACAGACAGACCGACAGACAGACAAAAAATTTTAACATTGTTTTTTTGTTATATGTCCCGTATATACTTTCATATGCATTTAGTGAAAAGCTGTTATTTTGACATTACAAACAGACACTTCAATTTTATTTATTTGTATAGATTTTTGTTTTTCCTGACGTTTCGAACACTTTGCAGGGTTCGTGGTCGCAGGATGACTTCAAAAGTGTTTTATTATAATGTGTAATACTCGCCAAAAGCTAAGACATTATTATGTCTACTACCTTTTTTATTTTTATTGGTGTCCAGTGGAAATTCTACACGAACTTCCTTCGCTCCGGGGAAGGGAGAAGGGGTATGCCAGTACATTCCGTAGTTAGTGAGGCTCTTACTTTAATAAGGATATTAAAACATCATCACCATTGGCTGATGTCCAACACGGTACATCGGCCTCCCAGTACAGTTCCAATTAATCAGTTTTAAGTACTATTCGATATGCCAGCAACGGAGTAGAACGCTAGGATCAGCACAAAAGACCCACAATGGTCGAGGTGCTTTCGATGGCAGCTGAGCCCGACATTATAGCCGAAAATATTTTAGATTAGATTACCATGTACCTACAAATATGAAAGTACTCGATGAAAATATTTGGTATCTAACATGCATCCAAAGAGTCTCATGCTCTACCGACTGAGCTAGCCGTGTGGTGCCGGCTCAGAATACCACCACCCCATCTCCTCCTGTGGGTGTCGTAGAAGTCGACTAAGGGATTAATCAGAGGATGGGCAGCAGCGTCCTTCGAGTACATTAACAACACAACTGCGATCGCCAACCCGTCTGCCAAGCGTGGCGATTATGGCAAAACCCCCCAACGAGCCCCAACACACCCATATCGGTCGTTGTGGTGTACTTTGGGGGAGGCCTGTGTCCAGCAGTGGATTTCATTCGGCCGAAATGATGATGCATCCAAATACCGAGTATTAAGTACAACAAAAAACATCTATCCGTGTGAATGAACACCAGATACAAAAATGGAGTGACCTACTTCCTCGGATCGCGTATGAAAAAAGGCTTTCAAAACCGACGCGTTTGACTTTATAGCGGTTGGCGACTTTGATATAACGGTTCTATCTGAGTCCTAAAATTATAATATTCAAGTTTAATTAAGTGAATTTAAAAAAGTATCGGTAGACTATCAAACTTCTTTTAACGAACGACTTTTCTGTATGGTGCCCGGACTAAGAATATAGCACCACTCTATCTCTTGCCATGGAGGGCGTAAAAGTTGACTAAGGGACTCTAAACCCGAGGGTCGGGCAGCAGCGTCCCTTCTGTGGAATAGTAGCCATATTGCACTCACCAACCCGCCTGCCAGCCGTGGTGAATACTGACAAACATCCCCAGAAATGTCGTCAATTGACACACGACACACGGTATGTAACCGGTCGTTTATGGGGGAGGCCTTTGTTCCAGAGTGGACATCTTTTGGCATATATGAGACTATCAAATATTTGAATATCTAACATAAGAGGATTCCCACGACAAAGGGGAAATATGTAACGCCCACGGTATAAAAGACGGACTTCTGAAAGATATCTAGTTCTACTCGTATTAACTGCTGAAATTTCTTTTCATTCAAATGATAATTATGCATGTTGCAATATCATACACCCCTAAACTTGCTCGACCTTGGTATTAATTTTTTAGGTAGTTTATATCATGATCTCTTATTTCCATTTAGTCATAATTTCATCCGAAAAACATCCACTGTTGGAGACAAGCCTCCCCCAAACATTGCCACAACGACCAGTATGGGTTCATGTTGTGTGCTCATTGGGGGATTAGCCATAATCGCCACGCTTGGCAGACGGGTGAGCGTTGCGTCCCTCATAGATTTTCACAAGACCCGGTTACATGCCGTGTGTCGCGAATTTGGAGGAACTTGTCGATACTCACCACACTTGGCAGGCGGGTTGATGAGTACAGAATGGCTACTGTTACACAGAATGGACGCTGCTGCCCATTCCCCTAGTTCAGTCTCACAGAAGGGACGCTGCTGCCCATTCCTCTGGTTTAGAGTCTCAGTCGCCTTTTAAGATATCCACGGGAAGAGATGGAGTGCTTTATCCTTAATCTGGATATCACACGGAGTCACTATAGTCTTCGTCCCTGAAGCAAGCGCATACAAAGTTCGAAGCGTGCCCAGAATACACTAGATACTTACATATACCATTTTACGGGGCTTATAAGAACTTTTCCAATGCATTGCTCTCGACGTCTCGACTTTGGTGGAAATGGTTTTCTTATTGATTTAACGGTCTTAACTTGCTTTGCACACCGACTTTACTTGACTCTTCCATTTAGTAACTAAACACACTTAATTGACGGCTATTCCTCGTAGACTCCCTCTGGCTGGTTACTCAGAGTGGAAAAAGGTTATGTCGTTTAGACTTCATTAACTTTCTTGTGCCCAAGCTCTACTATTATAAATGTAAAAATAATAGTTTTAAAAAAACTGAAAAAACACGCTTTTGTAGATAACCAAACTAAAAAGTAGAAGATAATTTTCAATAAGTTTAACAAAAAAAATAATTGTGGAAAAGCGTGGGGTGCTTGATGTCAATTGTTGTAAATATTTGTAAAAATAGCGTCATCATGAAAATATCTGATAAAGCACCCCACACTTCTTTCAATCGTCAAATAGCGTCACACCAATTCTTCCAAAAGTCGACGGCAGGTCTAAACCAGAGTGATGGGCAGCAGCGTCCCTTCTGTGGAATAGCAGCCGTTCTGCGCCCACTAACCCACCTGCCAAGCGTGGAAACTACTGGAAAATTCCCCCCAAAATTACGACACACTGCATTTAACTGATCATCTATGGAGGAGGCCTTTGTTTGTGTACGTATTTTGGTTGATATGATAATGAGCTATTTGATTTTCCAGGGATATTGATAGTTAAAATCCGTGATTACAGTGGCTTTCTATATTACCAAGCAAGTAAATTTTCCCGCCAACTCCGCGATTTCTCTGTACAATTTCATTTTCTGTAATGCCGCGTGAGACACGTGCAACGGTTACCTAACGCTAATTAATCGCAGCTACTGAAGTTTTAACTGAACGTAGAGTTATATGTAAAGGGGTCATATGGGGTGGTTCTACAATCTTACCGGTTTCATCCACTATAATAACCATGTGTAAATGATCTAGGTAAAATCAGCCAGTGAAGCATTAGAACTAAAATCTTCAATGACCACGTACTTCTACAACAAATTCTCCAGCTCCACTCCGACTCCTCCCGTGGATATCGTAAAAGGAAATTAATGGACTTTAAGCCAGAGGGATGGGCTGTAACGTCCTTTTTGTGGAATAGCAGCTATTCTGCGCTTACCAACCCGCTTAGCAGACTTTGTGAGTACTGAAAAATTCCTCCCAAATTGACGACACAATTGTGAAAATCTATGGTGAGGCAACAGTGGCTTCGTGTGATGGCTTTTGTGTCTGGTATGACAATGAAGACGACAACGGATCAGTGGTCACTAGCTTTCTGCGGTCGATGGGTTCGTTTACTACTTACTATGAGCCGTTGCTCAGTTGACTCCCTGTCGTATACCTTACCAGTATCCTTATACTGGTAAGGTAAAAAAATTCACTGATACGTCTAAATGCTGAAACCAATCATGGTGTCTAAATGCGAATGACTTGCTCTTCTCGTCAATCGATAGAATAAAAACTAAACATATTAGTCCTCCAATTAAGCAAATTGTATAAAATAGGAGCGTGTTGCCACCGACATGTAATGGGTGCGGTTCGAACTCACTAGCTGTCGATAGGTAGACCACACCTTAGCTTTAGATAATTCATTCATATCAGCCAAAGGACGTGTACTACTGAAAAAGGCATCATTTTGTGAGTTATTCCCCCCAAAATGACCACACAATTGAGTTTCGTTCAGCACAACACAACATTCGTTCAGGTGGGAGAGGCGTGTTCAGCTGTTGATGATGATGATGACCATTAAGATTTATTTTCTCACCACAATACATTACACTATTAAGCATTTTGGAAAACTGGTGCCTAAACTATGCGTAAAGCCTGTATTTCAGGACACCAGGTTTCCCACCATGGGTGAATAATTATATTTTAATGACAGCGGTAGTACTCGTACATTGACAAGAATGGGGTAAGTTATTAACAAGGTTACAAATTATATTTTTAATTTCAGTGTTGGTATGGTTAGTATATGTATGAATTTAAGTGTATTTTTGTGCGTGTATAAATGTGTTGTGAATGTGTCTGCGTGTATAAATGTGTTGTGAATGTGTCTGCGTATATAAATGTGTTGTGAATGTGTCTGTGTGTAAGGGGAAATAGAAATAGTTAATGGAAGAGTCAATGTGCTGTTATGATGATTTGTATGAGCGAATGATCAAATGAAATTATTAAAATGAAAAATTGTATGCAGTATGCTTTAATTACATTAATTGTTATTATATATTGTAGAAATAAACAAGTTATACTAGTAGTTTTTCTGTGTCATCATAGTTTTGTTTTAGTTTAGTTCAAGTCCTGGAGCCAGCACCTTACCTTCATTTAGCACTTGATCTTGGAAGATAATAAACAGAAACCAATTTATTTATTTTATTGTAGATAAAGCTACCTAGATGGCTAAAGAAGCGATTAGAGAATATAGTAGTGAGCCGAGTGTGATGGCAGTCAACGGGATTGAATCGTCTTTTTCCACTACACACCTTACGGGTTCAAAGAAACGAATCCATGATGTTTTAGAACCGTTTGCAATATAAACAACTAACGAACCGTTAATACTTTGGACTCTTTGTATAAGAGCGCTGTTGGATAACGGTATGGTAGGAATGAAGACTCCTTCAAAATGGCTCTCTGCGTTCATTCTAGGTCCATGATTGTGGATTTTAATTCTGAAATTACATTATGCAATGGGCTGATAGAGACTGAGCCAGGGCAAAGTAAATTGATTTCCTCAGCTTTTCGTCAGCCACATGTCGTAGCGTCTTAAATATACATATTAATTTATGCAATCTACAGTTAAGGGTGTTGATGTTCTCCTGGAACCGTAGGTTACTTGTCTTTTATTACACCTAAGTACTTTTCATTATCTATTTGATGGATGCGGGTGCAGGAGCAGGCATTATCGTTCTGATTAGAACAGGAGTGGGCTACTATGGAATACAAAGGCGTCGGTGTCGTCTGTTCTTTATTCTTTGGGGAAAAGATGACGTGTTTTGTTTATCCGCGTTTGGTGTGAGAACATTATTTTGCAACCACTCCATCACAACCTTAAAAACGGACTGAGCATACACTTCATGCCACGAACTAGCGTTGAAGAGAAAGACAGTGACGTTTACAAAGGTTATAATTTTACAGAGAGTGAGCGCACTCAGATCTTTGATACATATATATGAGAAAGAGAGTCGGACCAAGTACGCTGTGTGTATGTTTTAGTATATCCTCGATAAAAAGATACTCATCAACCATACATCGTCCACTGCTGAACACAGGCCTCCCCCATAGATTTCCACAACTGTGTCATCATATTGGGGGGAAATTGCCAGTACTCATCACGCTTGGCAGGCGGGTTGGCGAGCGCAGAAAATCTACTGTTCCTCAGAAGGGACGCTGCTGCCCATCCCTCTGGTTTAGATTCTCTTAGTCGCCTGATACGACATCCACGGGAGGAAATGGAGTGGTGCTATATTCTTAATCCGGACACCACACGGACAAGATACATTTTAGGCTAATCTGGGCGTTCGGAAATTGGAGTTCGGTATTTATAGAAAGAGTATATCTGTCGAAATACTATATAATAGGTGGACAACTAATTTTGCTCAGAGGACCTTGAGTCCTTCGGCGGCGAAAATGACCACTCCAGTGGTTTTAGCCGGTAGGAGTACGGCTTGCCCCTTCGCCCTTCCCCAGGGCCGAGGTAGTTCAACAAGAATTTCCACTGGGGACGAATGAAACAAAAATATAAGTTCCGTGAAAATCGCGTATTACGTTTTTTTACGTTACTCTTAAAACTTGACTGGAAATAATAATTTACCGTCAGTGTATCTTTCTCATTTTCATCTTCGGGATATTTTTTTTCAAAGGTACCGTACCGTAACTAAGAAAAGCAATAAAAAAACAAGTAATCCAGTTTCCCCTCTACCTAACTTTCGGAATATAATGCAATTAGTATTTTTTTCCTGTTAGTTGTTTACTTCTCCCACGTATGAAATCCATTTCAACTCTCCTAAAACGTCAAATAAGTAACCATATTAAGTTCTGCCTAAACTTTATTGACATGCACGGGCCATATGTTGTACTCGTAGTGGCTAAATTAAATACGATACCTTGTTCAACTGTTTCATTGGTCAAGTAATCAATGAGAGTTATTGATTTTTTTCTCGTTCGTTTCTCTCTTCTCCTCCTTTAACTATACATTTTTCCACCTGGGTTAATTAAGTTAAGATAAATTTTTTTTGCGTATATAGCACCACTCTATCTCCTCTCGTGGTGGTTGTAAAGGGCGACTTCGGGACTAAACCAAAGAGATGGGCAGCAGCGTCTTTCCGTGGAACAATAGCCATTCTGCGCGGTTCAGCAGTGGACGTCATTTGGCTGATATGATGAGAAACGACATTATTATCTGCACATTTCCATCAAGTATCCAAAACGTCGCGGGCACAGGCATCAATGATAACTTAATAGTTCCTTTATTAAATGAAAGCGAACTGTTTCAGTTGTATGAAATTGTATAGCTAACTATCCAAGGCAATTTTTGATCCACCCTCGTGGGTTTATGATATTCTGGGTTCCAGCAAAACTATATTACGCTTCGTTAGACTAAGTTTTATTAACAATTTACTTCAAATTGGCAGGATAGACACATTTTCTTCGTCCAAGTTTCAGGGATTACGTTCATCGTCGTCATCATATCAGCCAAAGGACGTCCACTACTGAACAAGGCCTCAACCATAGATTCTACAATTGTAGCGTGATTTAGGGCGGAATTCGACAGTACTTACTACGCTTGGCAAGCAAGTCGATGAGCGCAGTATGGTTACTATTTCACACAGGGACGCGGTTCCCACCCCCAATCATTTGTGTCCCTTATTCGCCTTTTGGATATCCCGAGATGAGATGGAAATTCTTAAGCCAGACGCCACACGGAAATGGATTTTCGTTGTGTATAAAATAGAGTAATCAGTTTTGTATTGTCATTGCACAGCATATACAGACTGTCATAAGCGTTACGGTTATTACAAATATTGAACAGGCGTTTGTCGCTACGCGTGTGCCGCAACGCGTGTGCCGCTACGCGTGTGCCGCTACGGGTGTGCCGCAACGCGTGTGCCGCAACGCGTGTGCCACGACGCGTGGGCTGCTACGCGTGCGTAGCTACGCGTGTGCCGCGACGCGTGTGCTACTACGCGTGCGTAGCTACGCGTGTGCCGCGATGCGTGTGCTGCTAATCGTGCGTAGCTACGCGTGTGTAACTAAGCGTGTGTCACATCACGTGTTAGTAGCTACGCGTGTGTCACTTCACGTGTTTTGCTACGCGTGTGTCGCTTTTTTTTAAATTTATTTTTTAAAACATTGCCCCACACTAGGATTTCTCCTGTGTCGTGGATACGTTACAGACATGAATTCCACACACAATACATCCAGACCCGGAACAACTACCTGCAGATCATGCAAATATTTGTTCCGTGTGGGAATCCCGGAGCGCAGCAGCCGTCAGCCACTGCACCAACCGTGCCGTCGTTTGTTTCGCTACGCGAACGCTCCGCATATACAACGTACACCTCATTCTTCAAACAATTAATTCGCGTAGCGTTCGAACAATTCTAACCTTCATTACAAGAGTTGTGGGAGGCAAAGACATTATCTTGTTAAATGAGATGATTAGCGCTTGGAAGAAATTAGTGCGAAAGAAAAACGACAAAGTGTGCAGGGAAGTGAGAGAAAATATAATATAAGGTTCTACCTTCATTTGCCCTTTATGCTTATTTAAGATAATTTTTAATACAATGTACAGATGACATAATATTAAAACTCTGGCGGTGGTAAGCCTTTTACTGCAAGAGGCTGGCTAGGTACCTACCTACCTATGGCTAGGCGGTACCTACCAACCCAGTGCCAGATGGTCTCCGCTAACAGTAGACTATCTACGCAGTGGGTAGTCAGAAAATCTTACAACTGGTCTAACCGGATAATTTCAGTTGCTCTCTATAAAAAGTAATAGCTTTATGAAAAATACTGATAACTTAGCCGTTTTTTTATTCGATTGAAAGCCAGTCGCAATATTATTGGGATGTACTCAAGAAAGGTAGCAATAGTACGTCGAGGATGATAAAAACCAAGTAGTAGACTTTAGTCCAAGTCCCTCAAAACGGACTTAGCTGGAGTACCGCGTCGTGACGGGCTCAGACCGCGGTTGCGCCGAATGCACGAGCAGCCTTGCATTTCTAGCGATACGTAGGTCGAACGAACACCGAGGAGCTTTATGTCTAAAATTAATAATCAAACTAGTCCAAAATCTTTAGATTTAAGATTATGAACTTCATAAGTTTTTGTGTTAAAATCACTTGTAACATAAAATGCAGAGAGTCCTTAATACAAATCCAAAGATTTTTGATTGGATTGGTTGTTAATTTCGACCGTTAGTCGGTAAGAGTCCGGCAGGCCCCATTACCTCATGATTAAGATAAAGGTAAAGATAATTTTCCGTGTGGTGTCCGGATTAAGAATATAGCACCACTCCATCTCCTCCTGTGGATGTCGTAAAAGGCGACTAAGGGAATCTAAACCAGAGGGATGGGCAGCAGCGTCCCTTCTGTGAAACGGTAGCCATACTGCGCTCACCAACCCGCCTGCCAAGCGTGGTGAGTATTGGCAAATACCCCCCAAAATGATGACACAGTTGTAAAAATCTATGGGGGAGGCCTTTGTTCAGCAGTGGACGTATAAATGGCCGATATAATGATGATGATGAAACATAATTTATTACCAAACTAAACACACATAATACGTTCAATGCGAAACAATCCAAATAGGTAGGAAATTAGGAATAGATACAATTCTTTCTTTGTGTAGTGTGGTAAAAGGAACGGACTCAGCAATATTGGCAGTGCGCAGTGGTTAAACCACGCCGTGGTCAACGCTGGTTTTCAGTCGGTCCCCTTTACTACGAACAATACATAAACAGAAGACAGCGGGTTCTACAAAAAAAATACAGAATTCTTACGAAAATAAAATGAAGGCAAAAAAATTTACAAAATAAATAATTAATTTATAGGTAAGTTAAATATGTCTGTATCAATTGTTTGTAGATCGTTTTGCCTGCGCATCAAAGAAATAAAATAAAGTACCTAATAAAAAACGCCTCGATAATACCGATCGGCCGCTTGCCGCATACGTGCATGTAAACAAAGGAGAGGTGCGGAGTCGCGGGGAGGCGGAGTCATTCGCGTCGCCAATCTCAATATTTCTATTTAAATATGCGATCGGATTTGCTATCACCGGAAGACCAAGTGCATTTTATTGGTTTGTGCTAATAAACTCAAACTGTGCTGTCCATGAGGATGTCCCCACGTACAAAAAAGTTGTACAGCGGCAATTTTTTTTTTCTTTGCCCCTCTCTAATATTCCTCCTGTGTCGTGGGTGCGTTTACAGACATGAATTCCACATACAATACACCCAGACCCGGAACAACTACCTGCAGATCATACAAATATTTGTTCCGTGTGGGAATCGAACCCACGACCCAGAGCGCAGCAGCCGATTGTATTCTAGATTAAAAAGAGGCGGCTACTGTCTTTATATCAAATACCTACTTACATAATTATGTTACTCCAAACTTAGCAAAAATAATTAACAATGCTAGGCAAGAGAAGATCGTGATGAGACATTCGCTCAATCAGAAATCCTCGAACGAGTCTATCGCGACGGATCCCTCATAATATCGCCGGGATAATGTACAATCAAGCACTAATAATAACTAGGTATGTAAATTCATGGATCGAATAAATATTTATCGGATCCATCCATTACATATCTACATATATATCTACGGATATATATACTTGAATCAGATAGCTATTATTGGCTCGTTTAAATCCGTTGATGATCACATATGGCTTGTATGCTTGATTACCCGTTAACATCCACAGCAGGACTTCCCAATAAATATTGCCATTATCGCAACATTTCGCAGGGATTGGTGATCACAGTATGTAGTATATGATTTAAACCAAGTCCCGCTCTAAAAAAAATGTATGAATATAGTATACCCACACAAAATGTATCTGGCTGTGCAAAACTCAACAAAGGATGGCCTCTTTATAATGGCCGTTATTCATTAAAAAAATAATGCGTTGGGCCTTTTTACTGATAAGTATTTATGTTACTTTGAGCCCAAATGTTTGTTATACTCGGCTAAGAATACCTTTAGTTCGCACATTAGGTAGGTACCACTAATATTAGAGTGTCTATACGGATCGCACATGGATTTAGAACTGTGTCCTGTGAGAAGCCACAGTCGCTTGCGCGCTTTCCGCCTTTGGACATCAGGGTGGAGATGGATGCGTGGATCAATGAGTAGGTAAACAT
The DNA here is from genome assembly GCA_947459985.1 of Diloba caeruleocephala. NCBI lineage: Eukaryota > Metazoa > Arthropoda > Insecta > Lepidoptera > Noctuidae > Diloba > Diloba caeruleocephala. The sequence goes on along the minus strand of OX381617.1, from coordinate 5,539,116 downwards.
GCTTTCCGCCAGAGGGACAAAAGCGCGCCTTCAGGGGCGTTCGATAGGCTTGGCGGTGCTTACTCGAGAACTGACGAGCCTGCCTTAGATTGCAGTTTGCAACTAAGCGCGTCGTCGAGGCCATCTTGCCGCTCTTCGGAGCCTGGCTCAAAAGGAGTGAGCGCGTTACCTACCGCCTGCCCATGGTATCGCTCGGCTCATTAAAATTTAAAGGTAAAACAAGTCCAGGTTCAAATGTTAAATTATCGAGTGTCAACAGCACACAACAACGGACAGAATACTACTTAGCTATTATAATATCAGCCTGTCTCTGTCCCACTCTTGCAAATGCCTCTTCTAATACAGAGGAAGAACGAGCATTGATCACTACCTTTGCTCACTCCGTTTTGGCGATGTCAGACCATTAGATCCAGTTTCCCCACGATGTTTTCGTAATGTCTGTATTATCTTAGATTAACTATAACGAAAGGACATATGACATTTAGTAAGTCACAATGTGACTTAAAAGGTTATGAACCCGTAACCTTATGAAATAATTAATTTATAAAAAATAATAAGTTAAGAAATAAGTTCATAAAACTCCAAGCCATCACGACGTTTACTTACGCATAATCACAATAAATTAAATTATCAAAATAAATATACTAAGATTGACGCAAAATTAAACACTCCAAACTACTAATATTTATATCTACCAAATTGTTATTATAAATAAATATTATGCTCTACTCTAATAAATTTACTTCTAATATCAATAAATACTTTTTACAATAATAATGACATCATTCTAAATTCTAGACAGTGGGTAAATATTAATGTATCCATTATAAATATACAGATGAAGGGTATCCTCAAGATTTCACCGTTTATAGATAGGCATACTAGTGTGTACCGATCCATAAACAGTAAATTCATATCAAGGTATCGTCCAATAACGAGGGCGCATTATATTGCAGTATATGGCATTATTGGCGTGTGATACACATTTGTAGGAATCTTTCGATATACAGGGTGTCCAGTAAATAGCACGACATACTGCAGGGGGTGAGAGCTTGGGTTAATACCTACCAGAAAAACACAATATATGTTCTGCAAAATCTTACGGATTTACAGTAGTACAAAATTTGTAGGTGCAGTTTGTAGGTTTGTTAATAGGTCTCCTTATTATTATTTTTTGTTTCAGACGCATTAAGGAACTCGTCTAATCTCGTATCCGGGATCCCATGGTGAGATAACGACTGCCTTAGATGGGTTATTAAGCTTGTAACTTGAAGCAGCAGCTAAATATTCTGTAACGACCTAATTTCTCGGCCAATTTATTTATAGGATATCGTAATAATATCTTGTTAGATACTGGTACTAAGCCCTGGCGATCTTGGAAATACCCCAACAATTGATTGAATACGTGTTTGGCTTCACTAGATTGCCGGCTCTGTATATTCTTGCTGTTATAAATCTGAAGACGAATTGTTTCCATGGAGCTGCATATTCGTGATGTTTTAGGGTTTGTTTGGTTTAATCTGTTTGATGTGGTTCTTGGCAATGAATAGACCAATCCTCTCCACCCATGGTGCCGTAAAATGCGACTAAAGGTTGATGTCAAGGGGATAGGCAGTGGCATCCTCCCATCATCATATCAGCCAAAGAACGTCCACTGCTGAACAAAGGCGTCCTCCATAGATTTCCATAACGACCTGTTACATGCCGCCCGCGTCCAACGACTCTCAGCGGGCTTCACCAGGTCGCCTGTCCATCTCATTGGAGGTCGTCCCACACTGCATTTTCCTGTGCGCGGTCTCCACTCGAAAACCATTTTGCATCAACGGCCATCAGTTCTCCGAGTAATGTACATCCTCCTGTGTGCTAATAACAACAGACTGCGATCAGTAATTCGCCTGCCAAGCGTGGTGATTACCGCTAGGTATATCCCGTATGATCGATCTAATGAGTGGTGATCATTGGGAGGCCCATGTTCAGCAGTAGACGTTTACGGCCTGATGTGTTTGCTTGTGTGTAGATTTAATCTGCAGTATATAGACACACTCAAACATAGATATACATAGGAAAGAAACAGCATTTTATGTATCAATACGGCTCTGATTCTGATAAATTTAAAAATATCACAGTCAATCATTTCGGCCGAATGAAGTCCACTGCTGGACACAGGCCTCCCCCAAAGATCACCACAATGACCGATATGGGTGTGTTGTAGGCTCATTGGGGGGTTTTGCCATAATCGCCACGCTTGGCAGACGGGTTGGCGATCGCAGTTGAATTGTTAATGTACTCGAAGGACGCTGCTGCCCATTCTCCGGCTAATCCCTTAGTCGACTTTTACGACACCCACGGGAGGAGATGGGGTGGTGGTATTCTGAGCCGGCACCACACGGAAAAATATTATATATATCACAGTAATACAAAACAAAACTACTTCATTTTCATTAAAACTAAAAAAGAAGAAGAAAATCATCTTCATCATCATATCAGTTGTAGTACGTTTATTGGTGAAGAAAGGCATCACCCATACATTTCCACAAAGACCAGTAACATGCCACCCACATCTGACGACTCCCAGCTTCACTAGGTCTTGTAAATACATCATAAAGAGGTCCATCTCGTTGGAGGTCGTCCAGGATGCGTTTTCCGGCGCGCACCTCCACTCAAGAAAAGCAATGGCCTAAACTTACTTTGAAAACAATCAAATCTGTTTACTGTTTTGTATTCTTAATTCAAATGTAACTGGCTTTTCCAGTACATATAAGGCCTGTCATAAACTAATGAATCGCTGTACTTATTCGTAATTACCGTGTCATTGTGGTAGAACAAGAAGTATAATGCACGGAACGAGAACGGATTTTGAATGTTGTTATAACGCCCCCAACATGTTAATAAACCAAGCAATATTGAAGTATCTGAAAACCAAAAGACGTATTTTTTTATGCTACGGGTGGCAAACAAGCGTACGCCCTGCCTGATGGTGATGCCAGAGGTAACACTCGCACGTTGCCGACCCGGTCAACATCTTTGCACGTCCTATTTGAAGAGGTCCATGTAGTCGCTTAGGACAACCTCGGTGGGTAGCTGATTCTACAACCTAATCGTGCATGGGAAAATATTCCTCTGGTATCATACGATACGAAACCATTTTGGCTCTAGGGTAATCGGATCAACTCCCCGCCGGTAGCGAGAGGTGCGATGGTAGAAAGTTGCCGGTGGCCTCATATCGAACAATTTCTTAGAATTCTGGCCGTCCAAAGTCTCTCCTGAGGTTTAAAAGGTGCTAGACAGCTTGTGAGCTTGGGACCTACATGTAGTTTCCGTATTAGGTACTCTGAATTTCAGCCATTTCCAATTTTCTTTCAGTTAATTCATTCAAACTATGCACCGACCGACGCTTGTGTATCTTCCTTCATGGCATGGATAAAATTGAACGGACCGAAACGCCTAATTGGAATGGTGCACAGGGAAAATATTTGACTCTTAGTCGATATTCACTAGATGCAATACCACTTTAATATTTATAGAATTTAACTAAATGTGTAAAAATCTCTTTAATATTTATACTTCAACGATTTTGTTACTTTCTCGATGATTAAAAAGTATGTACACGTAAGTATGAAGTCGTTACTCGCGGCATCAACGTATAGGACCCATCAGAAAACCAGCATTGCAGCAATTGTTGCAGCGTATGCTGAAATAGGGACCTTTTTTGACTTCATACAGCACTACTGTAGTCTTATTTTTTTTTTTGTTAATAGTCTTATTTACACTTCGTTATCATCATCATTTCAATCAAATAAACCCACTGCTGGACACAGCCTTTCCCAAGATCGCCACAACGACCAATTTGGGTTTCTGTAGTGTGGTCATTGGAGGATTTTGCCATAATATGCCATGGCGATCGCAGTTGAGTTGTAATTAATGTAATCGAGGGGCGTTGTTTCTCAACTTCCGGCTAATCCCATAGTCGCCTTTTACGACACCCACCGGATCATATGGGGTGGTGCTATTCTTAGCCGGCGCCAATGGCATCTTCATCTGCATCTGGAAAAACATTTGCTTCAATACTAACTTACTAAACAAAACTTATACCTACCTAAATAATTTATTTTTGAATATAAATGTAATTTGATAACTTACCTTACAAAACTTGGCATTATTGATATCACTGGTTTTACTGAAACACATTTCAGTTTATAACGGGTATAAAACCTGGAGTCTGAAAACGAAGCTATTCTTCCATTTCTTTTCCACTGAAATGGTTTCTTTTTAGTACAATTTATAAGCTTTTTTGTCCAGGTGCTCGTAATATAGTCGATATTAAATCATTCGTGGTATTGTCGCTACAACACAACTTGGGTAATGCTTATTCATATCTATACTGTAATAAAATCATAGAGTGACTAAAAGTGTACATTTAATATTTTTTTGAACAAAACTACTACTTCGTGCTCCAGAAACGAGACTCCAAAGCTAGTTTTATTTTATTTCTGTCTGTCTGTTTCTATGTTTGATGAGAGCGCTAAAACTACAGTACAGAATTAATTAAATTTACGCAAAAATGTCCGTTACAGTCCGGAACAAGTTCTAAAATACAAATCATCACGCTTTTGTACATGGGAGGTGAGTAGGTAGTACAACACTATTTCTACAAAGTTATATGTTACAGCTAATATTATGAAAAGTTTACACAAGTGAATATATTCGTAATCAGTAGGCAATAAGGTTATTGAAAAAAATTACCATCACGCTATATGTAAAGGGAGCTATACGACAGATTTTAAGAATGAAAACGCGTATTTTGATTTATGGCCTGCTGACGTGAAACGTGGAATGTGGTTGTTTGATCTCGGGATCAAATGTTATATGCAATTCAATTCATTATCATATCATCAGTAATAAGGTACTTACTTTTACATGTCATATTGAAACAATGGAGGGCATTTCGCTACATGACAACCTCTGAGAAGAAGTGCCAAAAGAATCCATCTTAGTACACGGCAACTAAGGTCTCAACTATTCATAAGTGCATGTATTTACATGAATAGTTGGTTTAAATGAATAAATCTTTTAAATTTAATATAATTAATAAAAGTCATTGGGTACCCACTCGTTTTATAAGGTTTATATTTATAAGGAATACTTTATTGATGATACCCACTGGTTTTTTTTTTTTGTAGACACAGTTTCTACATGACTTACCGATTGGCTGTCTGGGCTACGTGTCTCGGGTTCGATTCGCGTACGGAACAAATAGTCGGCGTAGGTAAAGAACTAAATAACTAACATTTTTGTGGAAATTTACTTTATTGCGTATTCTTGTAGCCCCAAAAATCCGGCCGACCTTTCTCTTAAACACGTTAAAATATTTTTAGTCACTAAAACAATATCTTAATTTATGAACGCAGGTGGAAAAACGTATATATTTACGTTAAAGGGGACAAGCAAAAATAAATAACACGAGAAATAAATCAATAACTCTAATTACTTGAGCAAAGCAACAATTGAACAAATTATGTCATTAAATTTTGCCACTACATCAAAGGGCCACGACCATGTCAATAAAGTTTAAGCAGAACTAAATAAGGTTACTTATTTGACGTTTTAATTTTAAGAGAGTTGAAATAAAATTGATTTCCTACGTAGGAGAAGTAAACAGCTGACAGGAAAAACGTTCTAATTACATTATATTCCTGATTGGGTAACTTGTTTTTATTAGAATTTTTTGTGGTTTTCATAGCGGTGATACCAGCTTTTGAAAAATTCTCTCAAAATGATGAAGATATACAACATGTACAAACACTGATGATAAAATTGTTATTTCAAGTAAAGTTTACAAAAATTATTGTACTTAAAATAAAAACACTAAAACGCGATTTTCTTAGAACTGTGTATTGGTCACCTAAGCTACGCCCACAAAATATTTTTTTATGATCTACAGATAGTTATTACAGCTGTAGATGTTTGTGCATATGATATCTACATATGTCTGTAAACTGTACCCGACAAAGGAGATATACAAGTGCGGTTAAATAAAATTTTGCACATTTATTTGAACAAATACGGTGCTTTTCATAGATTAAGTGAAGCGTATTCGTAGTTTTTATGAATTAGTAGATAGTTACTATATCGATAGATATATGTCTTAAAGATGTCGTAGTGATAGCCTAGTGAATCCTTTTTTTATTGGCCCCAGTGGAAATTCTTCATGAATTTCCTCCGCCCCGGGGAAGGACGAAGGGGCATGCTGGACACCTACTGGATAAAACCACTAGAGCGGTCATCTTCGGCGCCAAAGGAGGGCTCCATGTCCTCGTAAAATCCTTAGTGGGCTAGTGATTGCAACATGATAGATAACATTGAATTTGAATTTGATTATCACTTGCGTTAATAGTGAAGGAATACATTGTGAGGAAATATGCATGCCTGAGGGTAGTCTGCCAGTGGGTATTGCCGTCTGGTGCCGGCTCAGAATACCACCACCCCATCTCCTCCCGTGGGTGTCGTTAAAGTCGACTAAGGGATTAGCCGGAGGATGGGCAGCAGCGTCCTTCGAGTACATTAACAACTCAACTGCGATCGCCAACCCGTCTGCCAAGCGTGGCGTTTATGGCAAAACCCCCCAATTAGCCCACAACACACCCATATCGGTCGTTGTGGTGTACTTTGGGGGAGGTCTGTGTCTAGCAGTGGACTTCATTCGGCCGAAATGATGAGGGTAGTCTAATATGTTCCCAAATGTGTGTGTAGTCCGCCGACCGATTTAAAACATATTCATATATACATGAATATTGTGAAGTGAAGGATGACGAAGGAACATGATTTCAAGGACACACCGTCACATGCACTCTGTTAAAGTGGAATGACATGTAGGTAGAGTCGGCTTACATCAAGAACCTGTGTATACGAGTAGAATGAAAGAAAAGTAGATAATAGCCACAATGCTTTTTTACTTCTTAAAGAAAAAACGCGGTGTCTGTTTTCAAAGGACAACGTGTCTTATATCTTCAGCTAGAAACATTTACGTTACCAATACCAAGTCCATCAAAACTTTTACGATTCTTCTGGGGTCGATCATATGTTTCACCTAAAGCATCACCACCGCCCACGCCGAAAGACATCCGCACGCCAAAATAATTTTTGATGTGTTGCCGACCTTTAATGACCCGGCAGACATACATTTTTCTTTCCCGAGTCGTATGTCTGCCATATATTTCTGAAGGTTAGTCTTACGGCACACTTACCGAACGAAATACAGCCATATTGTTGTCGCCAACAACGTTGCTACATCAAGCCGGTATTGTGACGGCGTGGACTTCCTTGGTCGAGCCAACCTATTTAAGAACTCTAGTCAGCCGATGACTGAAGTTGGCTCTCCTGCGCTACACTTCACATAAATTTTAGCTGTGTCAATTTTAACTTTAACAAGAATTTGCATAGTAATAATACACGAAGTTCAAATGAAAAGAAATAAGACCGCAAAATAAACAGATCCGCATTTTGGGATAAAAGTTTTAAATGAATATAGACCAGCGTTTGAAACTTACAAATTTTCTCAATTAAAGTCCCTCAGCAATAATTTTATTGAACTAGCAATTTTAAATATTATTCATGAGTGTTCATTATCCATGATGTCATGAACTGATTTATGGGCAGATCAAACTTCGGACTGGTGTAACACAAAGGCACTTGTTTTATTGGGATGCCATGAAATTCTTTTAATTGTTACTGTTCTTCCTAGCCAGCTTCCAGTTTAGCCAGACGTTTTCATTGTTATCGCTGTTCTAAAACTGAAATATTTCCAAACCACGAGCCTTATAAAAATCATTTTGCTATGTGTTATTGTGACACGCCTTTATCGTGTCGTATTGTACTATCTGACATCCCAACTCGAACGAAGCACATGTAAAACTCTTTATGATTATTTGTCTAACTTTCAAAATAGCGTAAAACAGAAATATGTAAATAAAACATATTTGAAAGCCAGCTCATTAAAGAACTGAAAAATAAACACAGATATAAGAAGGAAATGAAATAAAACATGATGTACTCGCCTCTAAAAGCATTTCAGTATTTGTAAATACTCATAAAATAACCATTAACATTTAAGTAAGCGAATCTTAGTTTGCCCAACGCGAATATATTTGTTGATCCATGCGAAATTATTTCAGTACCTACTTATCATAAGCTTTAGTTGAGTCTACAATACAATAATAAATTAACGAAACTAATTGAGTCTACAATAGAATAATAAATTAACGAAAGTAAAACATGCAAAACAATTCAGACACTACAGTTATTTTCCTGTATACTGTTATATATTATGGTCGTTCATTGGGAAGCCCTTGATCAATAATTTTACGAGCATGTGATCATCTTCATCATCATATAAGCCTAAGGACATCCACTACTAAACAAAGGTCTCCTGCATTGATTCTCAAATTTGTTTCGTAATTTTGGGGTGAATTTTCCTGTACTCGCCACGCTAGCAGATGGGTTCGTGAAAGCAGAATGGCTGTTGTTCCACAGGAGGAATTCTGCTGCCTTCCTCTCAGATTGAGAGCCCCTTAGTCATCTTTTGCGATATCCACAGGAGGTAATGGAGTGATAGCACATCCTTAATCAGAGCACCACACGGATATTCATGCAGATGCAGGCTGTACAAATACGTAAGGTTACATTCAATTGGTTGTATGGCATAATTCATTATACTTTTCCATCTCATCCTCTGATTTAAAATCTCTTACGGCTGAATAATGAAACGCCACATAAGAATAGTTAAGTCCCGCTTTAACTATTCGAGAAAGCCGTTTTCGGTAGTAAACCGGGCGTCTCAATTAAAGCGCGGACTTAATATTAAGTGGCGTTTCAGTATTCGGCCGTTGGTCTCCTTTTACAACATCCTCGGGAGAAGATCGAGTATTCTTAATCCATGTGGTGACACGGGCATATGATAGTAAAATACATTTGTTGCTTAACTGATGTCTCGGTCGCCTTGTTCTTCAGAGAGAATTTCTTCAATGAAATATACAAAGAAACCTCACTGCGGCGTCTGCAATAGTTATTTATTAAGTAACAGCTTCGCTGTAGCCTATCTATTGCCCGCTGGGACGCAACAGACCGCAAATAGCTAACTCACAAATAATAATTGGATCGCAACGTCTGAGAGTAGGGTGAGGCCGGTTTCATATTTGAACAGTTTCACCATCTGCACTTTTCAAGCTGAAAGCCATGTTTTGCGAACACCGTTGTTGTTGTGGGATAGGTGTGACTTGCTTGGGGGTCACGGGTGCGCAAATCTGAGAATTGCGTGCTTATACCGAGGCACCACCGGGACGAAGGTGGGGTGCGTACATGTGTTTACATGCCACCGTGTGTGTAACACAGTGCACAGCGAGCTTTTGGGGGATCCTTTTTAATTCCCCTGAGATTTCCTGGGGGACAGCCCCTCCGCGAAAGGGTATGATCGCTTTCTTTACAGTCATCCCCTCCAAGATATGCCTAAAAACATGACACCAATTCCGTGCTCATATCCAGTGACCCCGGGAATATGGCGGCGGCCACATGGTCACATGCCAGCGTGTGCGTAATACAGCGCACGGCGAGGCTTCGGAGGGATCCTTTACAAACCACACGAGATGTGCCTGGGGGGTAGCTTCTTTACAGTCGCCTCCCCTCCGATAGAGAAGGTGACCTGTTTACAGTCACCCCTTCCAAGCTTTGCTAGACCGCGACCCCGACCCCCGAGATTATTTTGCAACCTAAGAACAAATTCAAATACTAGTATCGTCAAATCAAATATATTTTATAAGCTTTCGAAGATAAGAAAGATTAAACGTTATAATGCCCACGCAAGTTATATATGGCCATGATAATGTTTGAAAATGAAATATGTATTCAGAAGCTACATGTCGTGATAACGTTCGATATTTGAAATTTTGTGCATGTTCGTTGCTGAATACTGATATAGTTTCTAGATTAAATGTTGGTTCGATATTTGAAATGATGTGCATGTTCGTTGCTAAAATCTGATAGCTTCTAGATTAAATGTTACATCATAAGTATATTTATTTTGGGGGTTCCTCAATCGTTTAATGGAACCCTTGTGGGATCACTTTGTCGTATGTATGTCTGGCTGTTCGTTCGCTAAGATCTCTTTTTCTCCGGACTGGATAGAGGTATCAAGTTGAAATTAATGGCATATACCTTGGCCTTGACGGTATAAAAAAATTAAGTAATACCTTCAATTTCTACACCACCAAGGGACCTTTTAAATAGTTAAGATTACATTAAACACAACAAACAAATAAATCCTCAATCCCAAATCCAAAGATTTCAGATTAGATTAATTATTAATTTCAGCGGTAAGTCAACGTAATCAAAAGATACCATTCATGTCACATACTCATTTTGATACTCGCTAACTCACGCATCAAGACCTATTAGGTACTTCCTGTTGACCTGGAATCATGAAATTTAGCACGAAGTGAGTTCTTATGGCACAAGTAGAGGAATAAATCCAAAAATTACTCTTTACATCCTGTGTGGAATTATTACGAGACACGCAGACATACAGACAGATAGATACAAGATGCATACGATTGCTGTTAATATTATAGCTTACTGTGACGTTCTGAGGTTTAATAAACAAGTTATGCGTGTTGTGGCGTGCGGTGCGACGTAGTGACGCACCACACTCGACACTTGTAATCGAGTGGCCGTCGTTACAGCACGTCTAACGCAGTACAATTGTGAACTAGTGTTTTATTTATATGACCCGACACCACACTTACTATACACGCGCGTCTGTAAATATAAGTTTGTCACTTAAACACGCAATACACTTGGGGGATCCCGAGTACGGAACCCTTTCAGTGCGCAACTTTTACTCGCAATTGACCGTCTCTTTTATATTTTCTTTTACTTTCATTTCTACTCTGACGCTGTCATTTAGCAAAATGCGCGTCTATTTCAATATGACATGTAAAAATTCCCGCTAGGATTATTGATTAATGATTATTGATTAAATTATTTTATTCTATGCATAACAATTTGACTGTTCTTTCTTTACGGAGTGAATTCACTGCGTAATGTCGATTATGACATTTCATATAGTGTATCAAAAGAGAATATGATCTGAATGGTCTTGCAATAAGAGACCTATCACCAGTAAAGGCTATTGTTACTTATATACATACTAGCCGTCCGCCCCGGCTGCGCACGGGCAGGTACATGCAAACCCGATTGCAGTGACACCTACCGGTTCCAATCGATCCAGTCAACTAATTATCTTATACCGCCATTTGTTAGAATCTTATCGAACTAACAGATAATTATGACTCTTTGTCAGATAATAAACGAATAATTCACAATTAAATAATACTGCGACTATAAATTGAGATATAAACTATCGTATTTTAAGTTGGATAAAATTGCACATAGTGCGCAAAATTTTATTAAAATTGGTTCAGTAGTTTAGGAGTCCATAGCGGACAAACAACGTGACACGTAATTTATATATACTAAGAAGATATGGTGTATGTACGGTCAGTGACATAAGTCGCCGAACATTTTTATTCCAAATAACTTGCACCCGACTGTTTTGCATCATATCCATAATTTTTCTTACTCAAATCAAATAATATTTAAATATGTTGCTATTATCTGGTTTTGTTTTGTGGTTCCGGCTCAGAATACCACCACCCCATTTCCTCCCGTGGGTGTCGTAAAAGTCGACTAAGGGATTAGCCGGAGGATGGGCAGCAGCGTCCTTCGAGTACATTAACAACTCAACTGCGATCGCCAACCCGTCTGCCAAGCGTGGCGATTATGGCAAAACCTCCCAATGAGCCCACAACACATCCCTATCGGTCGTTGTGGTGATCTTTGGGGGAGGCCTGTGTCCAGCAGTGGACTTCATTCGGCCGAGATGATGATCTGGTTTTAACTATGTTCACCAACGTTATAAAGAGTATTACCGATTACGTTATAATATAAAGAGTATTATTTTTTATTGTTCAGGGACTTATATTGCTACTACTACTATTCTACTTGCGCAAGATAGTCATTTTATAATACTCCTATAAATAAATACTTGAACCTATACTATGTAAAGTAAAATACATCTGGCCTTTGTACAGAATTTTTCTCCTAACGTGGTTATCCGCTAGACACGCAGACCATACAAGGTTTGACGCGTAGCAACCTCTCAGAAGTAATCTTCTCCACGGTAAACAATTATTGAATTGTTATTAGCACTTATAAACTGAGTACTCCTCGAAAAAAGCCCTCTAGTACGAAACACTATTAACAATAGTCTTGTACTATCAAATATATAATTATTGTCGTACTAATATAAATAGCACTGTTGTGGGACATCTTCCTCCGTTCGCAAGCAGCACCCACTTTTGTACTCAACTCATCGCGAAAACCTTTAGAGTTGATGCGTATTTACGCCTAAGGATAGGAGGTATTAGACAACTCTTCAAGACCAGGGGAAGACCCTGAAGCTTATGAAGTTTTATCTCTTACATTTTCGGCGTACTTACTTACTTGGTAATTTGTACCATGAGCGCCCGTATTCGTACGGTAAAACGTTAAATTTGAACGTGGCAACAAAAAAGCATACGGAAATAGTGAAACAAATTAAATAAATTAGCCAATTATTAACTTCGTGTGGTGTCCGGAATAAGAATATCCATACACTCCATCTCCTCCCGTGGATTTCGTGAAAGGCAACTAAGAGACGCTAAACCAGAGGGATGAGCAGCTGCGTCATTTCTGTGGAGCAGTAGCTATACTGCGCTCACCAATCCGCCTACCAAGCGAGGTAGTACTGGCAAATTCCTACCCAAAACGACGACAATGTTGTGAAATCTATGGGGGAGGCCTTTGATTAGCAGCAGACGTCCTTTGGCTAGTATGATAATAATTATTAACCAACTGGTGTCAGCATATCATCATAGCAGCCAAGGGACGTCCACCGCTGAACAAAGGCCACCTCATATATTTCCGCAACGAGCGGTTACATGTCGCTGTCATCCAACGACTCCCAGCAACCTTCAGCAGGTCGTCCGTCCACCTCGTTGGAGATCGTCCCACGCTGCGTTTTCCGGTTCGCGGTCTCCACTCGAGAACCGTTTTACCCCGACAGCCTACGGTCAGTTCTACGGGCAATGTGCCCTGCCCATTGCCACTTCAGTTTACTAATCCTTTCAGCTATGTCAGCAACTTTAGTCTTTCTACGGATCTCCTCATTTCTGATTCGATCTCGTAGAGAAATACTAATGATCTCTCAATAGCTCGCTCCAACTGGTATAAAATTAACTAAATTTCCTTTTAACAGTATTCCACGCGAAAACGGCTATGTGGTCGCGCAAGCAGTCAGTATGCAGCGCTGTCAGTGGTGCGTCCAGGGGCGATGAAGTGGAACTGCCGGGAAATGGCGTGCAACTGTATCCCTTTGCTATAGGATTGAGAGTTCGAGTATTACAGGTAAGTTTTTATATCTGTGTAAACATAATATATATTGTATTAAGTTGTTGATATTTACGAATAATATATGTACAAAAGAACAAACGTACTGATTTTCTTGCTTTAATAATTACGTACCTATAGAATCTACTGGACCTGTTAACTTGAAATTTGGTACACATATGGATTTCTATGACCGAAACACGCTTGTAACGAAAAAGAAAGTTTTTGAACATGGAGGTCACTTTTGGGGGGCAATATAGAAAATTAAAAAATATTCCGTATAACAAATGAAATGGAAGAGCTTGTTGCGAGGGTCTCAAATGTATTTATTTTATCATTTAAAGTCATTTAAAAAGTAGACGAAAATTGACCATTCCCCCTCATGTCCGAAACTTACGAGCCCGAAATTTTCAAAAAAAAATGGTTAATAGCTATTTACCTATAGATTACAGGAAAACCTATAAGAAGTCTATGGTTTTAAAATACTGTGGTAAAGCTTTCAATATTGTTCGTACAAACTTACGTTTGCAGTTGGAATGTATGGAAAAGCATGTTTTTCAACTACGATGTTAAGTTTGTTCTTGGGATAAGTTATTGGTACAAGACCGAATTCAACAATAGATAATCTATGCAGCAATCTCCACGCGAGTTTAACTCGCATTTGTCCAGTTTTTGGTGTTGACTTTACTTGTACTATATGGTGCCAGCTAAAAATAGCACCATCCCATCTCTTAACGTGGGTAAAAGATCACTATGGGATTAGCCCGAAGATGGAGAGCAGCATCCTTTGAGTACATTGACAACTCAATCGCAATCTCCAACCCATCTACCAAGTGTGGTGATTATGGCAAATCTCCCAATCAGCACAACACAACCCAAACCTAGACCGGACATTGTGGCCGTTGGGGAGGCTGAAACCCAGCAGTGGACGTGTTTTGGCTGAAATGTTGATGATGATGATGATGATGATGATGATGATGATGATGACTTAACGTTATGCGATCAGAGTAAAAGTGTAATAATAAAGTAGACTTGGCTAGTTACCGTCTCCTCAACAATGTGATTGGATTCGGTCGGCGGTTACTTGTCGTCCCCGTTATGGATATTAAATTTCCTTGGTGTTCTGAGAGTTACATTTTCGATTGGGCAAAAATCTTAACATGATTCAATAGGTTATATTACTAAACTCATCTACAGTATCAAAAAATCTAATGAAAGAGCTTTAAATAAACAAAGAGTTATTTAGTATTGTCATAAGTCGGTAATCATTGTATTAGTTTGTTGAGTGTGTTATCTTAACAACGTTTGGAGGTGCCTTGGTGTGAGGAATGACCATCCAAGACAGAATCGCAAGCACAGCTTATCCACGCATAAGCTCCTCTACTTGTCGCTAATGTTAAGAATAAAAGATTGCACTGTAACTACTGCGTCTACTTAAACGGATATTTGCTCCGTTTAACTCGACTCATCGTCGAGACTAGGGATGGGTAAATGAACAAAATATATCGATATATGTCGAATCGATATCAAATACAGTATCGATATATATTAAGAAAATATATCGATATTTCTGCCCATTGCGATATGGCAAAAATTTATAAATTTATTCTCAAAATATATAAAATATTTAACTAAAGCACATTTTTTAAGACTCTTCCAGAACATCGTTTATAGTACATTATGTTTAAAAAAATCTATCGATTTTGAAACCTAAATTGATACTAGAAAATAAAAACGATTATCGATATATCGAGATAAAAAATCATCATATAACATATCGGCCATTTATTCTACTGCTGAACATAGATTCCACAACTGAGTTATCATTTTGAGGGGTATTTGCCAATACTCACCACGCAGGCAGGCGGGTTGGTGAGCGCACTATGGCTACCGCTTCACAGAAGGGACGCTGCTGCCCATCTCCGTGGTTAAGATTCCCGTAGTCGCCTTTTACGACATCCACGGGCGGAGATGGAATGGTGCTATATTCTTAATCCGAACAGCACACGGATAAAAAATGTCGATAGTAAATATAAGCTGCATTAAAATATCGATATATTCCAAGCCTAGTCGAGTCATTATTCTTAGAACTTTATTATACTGCGGATATGAATTTCTAATAATAACAGTTATTGAAAATTTTGAAACTTGAAAGAGGTGTTTTTCGTATAGGACTATATTATATCATATTAGAGGATAGGAGACACTTCATAATAAGCACTTTATTTATTACTAGCATTAATATTTATTTATACTCAGTGGCTGCACAAAGTAATATCAGTACGAATGTACACACACGTTATAAAGGTCGCAGCGAGTCGAGCGTCAAGATAAATAGAATGGATTAAGCATGTCGCAGTCACTTACACTTGCAGTTATCTAGTGACACTGTAATCGTGTTACCCTTTCGTTATCATCTGTCAGAATTACCACGAACACTTTTAGACATTAAAATGACTAACCAGAGTCGGTGCGACAGTTACTTTTTTTGTGCGGGCTTTTAATCCTGAATCCTATCATTTGCACAATATAATTTTTCATCACATCACATTTTTCTAATCTTAATATTCTGGAATAACGTCATTATTTCCGCGGAGACGGGCGATGAACGATGATAGCTGCACTACAGTTTTATACTATTGTAGCTATCTTAGTTTTGTGTATGTTTGTGTAAAAAAGTGTATATTCCAAATAAAACATTTATTTATTATTATTATATCCAGAGGATGCCAGCAAGGGCCATCTGGATGTATAAAATACCTTAGGTACTGCCATCGCTTCGAGAGCCCTTCCAGCGCCTCGTCCCCCGAGTCGAGAGGGTACTGGGTGCACTACACCGGCTACTGCCCAATCTCAGGGGACCACGTAAGGAAGTTCGCCGTCTCTACGGGGGGGTCGTGCGGTCCGTGGCCCTATATGGGGCGCCTGTATGGTCAGCTCGGCTATCAGGCGCCCAGCGCTGCAGAAACAAAATTCACGGTCTGCAGCGTAGGGTGGCTATTCGGATCGCACGAGGATACCGAACAGCGTCCTACGAGGCGGCAACTCTCCTGGCGCGTTTTCCGCCTTTCGACATCCAGGCGGAGATGGATGCGTGGGTCTACGATCAGACACGCTCCCTCCGCCGGAACGGCGAAGGCGCGTCTCCAGGGGCGTAGGACAGGCTGAGGCGGCTAGTTCGGCGGCACGCACTTGGTAAGTGGCGTCACCGCCTGCGGATGCAGTTTGCGACCAAGCGCGTCGTGGAGGCCGTCCTGCCGCTCTTTGGAGCCTGGCTCAAAAGGAGCGAGCGCGTTACCTACCGCCTGACGCAGGTGCTCACCGGGCACGGTTGTTTCGGTGCGTACCTGCACAGGATAGGACGTGAGGCCACGGCACAATGCCACCATTGTGAAAGCGACCAGGACACCGCACAGCACACGCTCGAGGCGTGCCCTGCGTGGGCCGCCGAGCGGCGGATCCTGGTCGATCGGATCGGGCAAGATCTGCCAGCAGTAGTGTCGGCTATGATGGCAGAGCACGAAAACTGGAATGCAGTGGTCTCCTTCTGTGAGAGCGTCATGCTCCAGAAGGAGACCGCAGAGCGGGATCGGGAGAGGGCCGATCCCGCTCGAAGAAGGAGGAGACGGCGTCGGGGTAACAACCGCCCTGGCGCCTAATTCCCATACGCCTGAAACCCCCTGCCATTGTTATAAGGCGGGGGACCTCTGGGTTCGCGGGTGCGTAGATTGGGGAATCTGCGTACCCACACCGAGCGACCCAAGAGAAGACGGTAGCACGCATGTGGTCACGCGCTGCCGTGGGACGCTTTGGGGGATCCTTTACAGTCCTCCCGGGGGGGTGACCGCTTTACAGTTACCCTCTCCGAGATGTGCCTATAGGTGTGGCACCAGTGGGCGGCTCTAGTGTCATCATACGAGGACCTGGAGCCTCCCTTAGGTGCCGAAGATGACCGCTCCAGTGGTTTTAGCCGGTAGGAGTCCGGCATACCCCTTCGCCATTCCCCGGGGTGAAGGAAGTTCACAAAGAATTTCCACTATGCCCAGTGGAAATTCTTCATGAACTTCCTTCCAATAAATAAAATATAAAAAATGGTACTGCCATCACCAACCCGGTGGATATGGCAATTTCCCATATGATTAATTCATCATTATCAATCATCATCATTTCATCAATAGTTTAGTAAGTACAACTGTTAGTAGGCATTCATGGTCCGGACTGACACTGACTGAGCTGGGCGCGCAGCACCACCCTAACACTTTCGGTACCCATACCCATCACACACATGCAAGGGACGAACATTCGGAGCATTGAAGCAACGTAAAAGCATATCCATCGCGCTATCCAGCTTATTTGGTCCAAAACGGTCTTAAACAATAACTCCGAAAAAAGTATTAATATCTTTCGGAAAAAAAGGACAAAAATGAAAGCACTCCGATTTATGGTTTTCAAAACTAGGTTATTTTATTATTAAACACGAGATCTTATAAAACAAAAACTTGTGAAACATTTCAATTCAAAGTGTTTCCCAACATTAACTTCTCCAAACAGTTGGACCGATCTGTTTGTAACTGTCCTGACCCTTGTTCGTGACTGATCCCTTCGTAATCACGGCCAAGATAAACATCAACCAAATTTCATCCTACGGGGGAAAAGCCGTTTTTCTGGATGTTTCGTTCAAGACTTGTCCATAATATCGTTACATTCATGTTTTGAAACCGAATTAGATTCTAATTTTGAAACATGACAATACGTGGGTGCCTAAACCGGTATAGTAAACATATTATGGGTATTCAATATTCATCATCATCATTTCGGCCGAATAAAGTCCACTGCTGGACACAGGCCTCCCTCAAAGATCACCACAAAAACCGACATCGGTGTGTTGTGTATTCATTGGGGGGTTTTGCCATGATCGCCACGCTTGGCAGGCAGACGGGTTGGCGATCGCAGTTGAGTCGTTAATGTATTCAAAGGACGCTGCTGCCCATCCTCCGGCTAATCCCTTAGTCGCCTTTTACGACACCCACGGGATGAGATAGCTTGGTGCTATTCGTAGCCAGCAATATTATAGGATAATAAAGACCTACTTACATTATTACATAGCTGCAGTCGTCACTACCAGTGTCAAATACCGCATATGTTGTGATGCTGTCATCACACAATAGCTTCTTTACTGCTAAAAAAAGCAAAATTTATACATCTTATCATATATGGAAGTTTTCTCAATTGTAAATGTCCCAAGTTTCGTGGTATAAAAATATCACTGATCAGTGACAGTGCCAGATTTTCAGCTTTCTATGCGTTATTATTTGTTCAGACGAGCTAATTTTCGATATAGATATTGTTAGTAAACTCTTAAGGCTAGATCTGTAAGGCATTTGACGGTGCATCGTTGTATCGCTTGCATGAAAACAATGAAGGCGACGAATTGAAAATGTTGGCGTCAGGGATGTCAATATTTCTCAGCAATTATAAAACATTCGGAACTGATATTTTAGCATTTTATTTATCATATATTTAACTTAATGTTTGTATTTGCATCACATGATTGGTTTACTTTTAAAGCAGAAAAAAAAATCAAAAAAAAAAAACAGAGATGTTAATTCTACAGGCAAACCAGGCCGATTTAAGCCCCTAAATGTTGTACACAGAAGATTAGTCTGAAAACACACTTCAGAATCGAAATTGGATTTTCTAAAATTAGCGATGGTCTTTATTTCAAACGAAAAATACTGACATATAAAAAACGCGCGAGTTTTTATATGAAACAATCCCCTCAGTCTGATAGTGACCATTGTCAGCGATGTTGCTGTGTCAGTCGAACTCCCACGCGCCATCGATAGCCGTAGCATCAAAATGTCTTGCGAGTAACATTTTGCTATTAAAAATGGGGGAAAAAACTGTAAAAAGTTCTAAATAAATCAAAAAAGCTTGTTTAAGAAAATAAAATAAAAATGGGTTGCACTCCGGGAGTGCCGACAGAAGTGAAAATTTTATAGCAATAAATGTTTTATTTTATTTATCTAGACACACACTATAGCTGCGTTTCGTAACGGTGTCGCGACTCCAGAGATTTTATCTCACCTAAAAATATGCGTACCGCGCTAAAAGAAGTTTTATCAATAATGTAATTATATGATTAAGAAACAATAAGTACCTTCAAGCTCATACGATTTCATTATTGTTGTAGTTAGCTGCGTAAGAATACCGAGGTGAGAGGAGGTGCGGGGCGCAGTCCCGATTTGAGATTAATAGTTTACCAATGCCTCGCCTGTCACTAAATCCCCCCATATAGTCAGGTACCATGTTTTCTGTTTATGCAAGAACTAATGATAATTGATGAACACACAGACGACAATTAAGCTGGACCGATAGAAAAAAAATATGAAAATGTAAGGATTGCCTACTACGGAACTTTATCCATTTTACAGTTAACATAAAATGAAAATTATAAACAGTCAAATGGAAAATCTGGTAAAGTATGTGATAAAGAGCCTTACAAACGATTGAATGTGTAATGGACAGACCAACATGCGAAAACTAGAGACGTTATCAATTAAAATATGTATTGCCCTAATGTTTCAAAACCAAACGTCGCACATCGCAATGAAAGATACCAACAAAAAGTATTTTAAGTAAATTAGGGTTGACCAAAGTTATTTTTAGTAAGGCGGTAACGTTTTTTTTGTGAAACGTAAAGTGTGTTTTATTGGGACAAGCCGGGCTTTTGGGCTTTTAAGAAAGTAACAGCACTGATCATGTGTGAGATCTTATGAAACAAAAACTTGTGAAACATTTCATTTTAAGCCACCTTAATTAATAAGTTCAGCAACAAATTCTATATTTATATTCAGGTTACTCATTCTGTTAAATTCAAGTTGCTCCGACAACAATTAAATTAATTAAAGCAACATTTGCGTCGATAAGTTCACACGTTTGCTGGTTAGGTGTAAGCATAAAACTTCAAGTCAATATGAAAGTTATTAAATTAATCATACCTACCATTATCTCGGTATGTTTCTCATTATGCTTGGTATTGGTAAATAGATTGTAAAGCAAACGTTTTGCTAAAGCGCTACAAACGTAACGAAACCATGACACATAATTTATGACTTTCATTGTAGGTAAAAGTTGTGTACATAACTTTTAAGGGATGAAAAATTACCCGTGTACGTAATAAATTTGTTCTACAATACGTGAATACTTGTCATTTCTAAATACTTCCCAACATTTTTACCTATTTGCAGTCCTAACCTGAGGTTGAGGCTAAGGTTTGTTGATTCATCGGACAGGTGGGCTCAATAGCTTCTTCAACCCATGTCTATGTGTGTCTATGACTGGGCCACTGCACAGTTTGCAAATTGAACTAACTTTGGTGGTGGGTTACTGTGAAAGTGGTTCGTCATAATAATTTTGGTCTTGCTGCGATTAATCTTGAACCCAAATTCATTATCAT
This sequence comes from Diloba caeruleocephala, assembly GCA_947459985.1. Lineage (NCBI taxonomy): Eukaryota > Metazoa > Arthropoda > Insecta > Lepidoptera > Noctuidae > Diloba > Diloba caeruleocephala. Next base: position 5,518,181 of record OX381617.1, on the reverse strand, counting down.
CATATCGGTCATTAATACGTCCACTGCTGAACAAAGGCCTCCCCCATAGAGTTTCACTACTGTATTATCATTTTGGGGGGTATTTGCTAATACTCACCACGCTTGGCAGGCGGGTTGGTGAGCGCAGTATGGCTACCGTTTCACAAAAGGGACGCTGCCGTCTATCCCTCTGGTTTATACTCCCTTAGTCGCCTTTTACGACCTCCACGGGAGGAGATGGAGTGGTGCTATATTCTTAATCCGGACACCACACGGAATAAACCCAAACCCAAATTACAAAGGCTTAATATACGCGTCGTTTTGAGCAGTAGTATTTCCTAAGGCAATACACATATCAGATACATCCATACAATATTTTGAGTTAGCCATTTGGTTCAGTCTCATCTCATGGTTGCTGCGAAAGACAGCCAAGGAATTATGCCAAGGAGATTTACAGCAGCATTTAGCATAAGAAGTCGTTCTTTCCACTAAAACCTTGCGCTTCAGAATATACGTTATACGTCTTCGTTTTCATATGAATACCTGAGACAGTTGTTACAGACAGTCAAAAGCTCAAAAGTTTGACCACCGGTCTATCTATGTATCTTATAGGTCCACCCGCAGCTATCTATCATATTTACCCACTGCTGGGTATAAGCCTCATCTAGTTCATGCTATTTTGGCCGGCCTTGTGCAAGTCTAATCCATTTCCACCCGCATAAATGACAACGTCGCCTAACCATCGGGCTCGTGGTCCGCCTCAAGGTCTATCTCCATCTTTTGGGATACTACGTAGTGACAGATTTTTCCAACAGGTTTCATCTCGCCCTGTCAAGTGTCGTGATCATTTCCACTTTAACCTTGTAATTCATGTACGTCGTTGACCTTCGTGCTATGACGAATTTCGACGGTTAAGAATTTTCTGACAAACGGCCTAAGGATAACTTAAGGATATCTGTATTATATAGTCATTCGGTTGCAGACTTACGACGATTATAATTCTTCATTATCAAATCAGCCAAAGAACGTCCACTGCTGAACAAAGGCCACCTCCATAGATTCCCACAACAACCGGTCACATTCCATGTATAATTTTTGGGAGAGCCAGTACTCACCGCTTGGCAGATGGGTTGATCGCAGTAAGGCTACTGTTCCACAAAAGTGACGCTGCTACTTATCCCTTTAGTTTAAAGACACTAAGTCATCCTTCGCGACATCCATGCGATGAGATGGAGTAGTGGTTAATTCTTAATCCAAACACAACACGATTAATAACAGTTACTTCGAGTAAATTACTAACATTCAGTCACTTCGGTTAGACTGAAAACCGATTATAACAGTTTGGAAAAGACTAGACAACTTATGATTTACACGTGTCTACAAGTGGGTTTTGATACAATTTAATGTTTTGTTTAGGGGACATAAATATTATGTAGAAACATTAATATTCTGTCAAGTTATAACGTTTCATGTAACTTTGCCGTTTATACTGGTATACACAGTTTTAAAACAGGCTTTGAGTCAAGGTAAACCAAGCTGAGATAAGCTAAATATTATCCTGTATACGTGACGTCATTTACATACTAATTTTGTAGAAATAAGGAATAGAGATGCTACATGTAAGTAATACGTGGATAATTTACATATAATTCCGCTTGCTAATTGTTAATATGTAGATAAACCCTCATTGCTTGTTATCTTCGAAGAGATATGTATAGCCAAGAATTATAGGAATCTGTTTAAAAATGTCAGAATGTCGGTTCCGTCGCGTCGTCGCGACTACAAATAAAGGATTGTTATGCCATCCAGCAATGAATAGCGAACATAGTGCCACCTGGTACGTAGTAGCATAACTGCAGCATGAAACGTAATGTATTGGTCGGCTGTTACATATAGGAGGCGCGAAGGAAGGAAATAACCCTCCAAAATCGAATCATGCCTAAGGCCACGGGAGCGCCCTGGTTCATTCGCAATTATCAACTCCATATCAATTTAAACTCGCCAACTATCAGGCAATTCATGAAAAAAGCGTCTCAACGCTTCTTCGACTCTGCCCTGACCCACTCGAATCTTCTCGTAGTATTGGGCGCCTAATACCAACCCTCCCGCATCAGTAGCGTACGAAGGCAAGTACCGATCGACCCGGATGACAAAATAACCCTAGAATACATGAAGAGACTCTAGAACTGTATTTAACTCAACAGATGGTCTGTGTCATAGCGCCATTGCCGCCGATGATGTCCGCCTCACCGACGTCGCGGAGGTCTGTCGCCGCGACACCATCCCGTTCAATCATCATCTATACTAAACCCCGACGCGTAACAGTATCTTATCACTTTCCCGCTCTATGACGTATAGAGTATATATACTCCCAACGTTAGACTGCTAAATCAAATATTTTGTACACTTTGCAACTATTTGGTCAATATATTACTTGTCAGGAGTAACTTTTTCAAGTTATACTTCTGTTGGCGCCATATGAAAAAATCTTGAAAGTGAATGATTATCGAACATGCGCGTGCAGATGCAACCCCAAGATTCACGGAGAAGTCGGTGAGGTGGAGCTGCTAATGGGGTACAGAGCAGGGAAGAAAGCTCTAGTGATAGCGTAGGCAAAAATCCTGGCTCGCGAGTGACTGCCGATACTGGACCGTTATCCGTGGGGGCAGCCTTACCTAATGGCTAGAGGCAAGTTTCACCCGCGGGTCCCCCTAATGTCCTAGAGCATTGGGTCTTAGCTGCCAGAGGCCGTAGTGAACACTCTGTTTTCTTCAAGGCTGGAACATACTCCGCCGCCAATGGTTAGAAAATTCCCTTAGATAAATGGTCGGACATCAGACCCTACTAATTTCAGACATGTATTAGTAATACTACCTACATTTAGTAAATTTTTCACTGAAAACTGATGATCAAAAGCAGTGGTATTTTAATAAGTATCAATTGCTAAATTAAATACAGTTTGGCTTTACGAAAGGTCGTTCGAAAACCGATGTTATCGGATGCAACGCAACGGGTGTTGAACTTTTAGGACAGATTATCGGTGCGGTTTATCTAAAGCATTTGATTATGTTCTCACACTCAAAATATTGATTAGGAAATTACTTCACAATGGCTTCAAAAACTCTTCACTGGATCTTCTTGTCGCACATTTGAGTAACAGGATTCATAAAGTTTATTTTACCGGAAAGAGGTCTCCTATATCTATTGTCCAAATAGAAGACAACTGACATACTGACCGGGACATGTGTATATTTTATCATATACAACATTGTTTTTACTTAAATTGTCTAAAAAAACTAAGAAAACTAAATTATTGGCTTGTTATATTGCCCCGTTTTCCGCGCAGGATCATGCACGGGTGCGGATGGAGAAGGGGTAGCGCCAGGAATAACATACCTAATCTATCGATGCAATGTCACCGACGCGGTCAGCTGATATACGTATATATGTGGCCAAGTTAAATTTTTGGTTCATAATAATAAATACATGGGTCAAAAGAGGCGCGCTGTCTTCTGCGCGAGCCTCTCCCCAGGAATTGCTGCAGTCGATTTTATTACTGATTCTGAGCAAACCATTTTCAGGTTTAGTATATACAAAAAATAATATTGTAAAAATACCTGGTCAATTTTAATTCAATAAACACTGAAACCTTATATCGAACGATGAACTCTTGATGTCGACTACGAGTATACCTACGCTCGAGAGCGGCCATGATGAAATAAATAAAAACGCACAATGATTGAGCAAAGACTGGACGTTAAAAAATATAAAATTAAAACCCTAGATGGATCTGGTCTCGAATCGCTGACCGCGGCTCAGTGCGGCTGAAAGTAATTTTCTCGGATAACATTCCAGCAAATCCTCGTACTCGTGTGTTTGGGACATGAAACTTTTCTAATACGATATGACATTAAAAGCCGCATGTTTATTAAAAAGTTTACATGCAGGCGGGAATAAAATATATACTTTTAAGTGTAGACAGACATGAGAAATACAAAATTGGAATGCTTGTACATTATTTGGTACGTACAGAATTTAATATAGGATTCCTGCGGGACCATAGAACCTCATTTAGTTTAGGGTTCTCTTTTCGTTGAATAATCTTAGGGTGTGTCTATACATGTGTACCATGCTATGGTATCAGCGGTGTAAAGCAACATGAAAATAATTTTACGAACATATTTCGGAAGAACAATGAAAATATCTGTGACATGTGGCGCCGGCTACGAATAGCAACAACCCATCTCATCCCGTGGGTGTCATAATACCTGGCTATGGGATTAGCCGGAGGATGCGATCGCTAACCCACCTGCCAAGCGTGGCGAAAAATGGCAAAACCCTGAGTACACCAAACACCCAGACCGATCGTTGTGGCGTTCTTTAGGCGAGGCCTGTGTCCAACGGTGGACTTTATATGGCTGAAATGAAGAAAATAAACGAATGAAAAGATCAAAGATTGATCCTCTCTGTGAACGCAGAAACGCGTGACGCGCCGCATCTCCATAATTGAGCCCTTAAGATTAAACTGCTCAAATATGTAAAGAACACGTAAAATATCCTGATGTGGTACAATGACAATAATTTCGTGAGAGCTTAAGACGAGCAAAACATTCACCTGGTAGTAAGTCTTGCTCTCTTGCGTCTTCCCCTAACAATTGTAATGCTACCCAGGACTAGTTCTGCGTGGTATCACACTGCGCTCTTCACCTCGAGACATTAAGTTATTTAGTCTCTTATGCCCATTCCGTGTGGTGTCCGGATATTCCGTGTGGTGTCTGGAGATTCCGTGTGGTGCCCGGATTAAGAATATAACACCACTCCATCTCCTCCCGTGGATGTCGTAAAAGGCGACTAAGAGAATCTAAACCAGAGGGATGGGCAGCAGCGTCCCTTCTGTGAAACGGTAGCCATACTGCGCTCACCAACCCGCCTGCCAAACGTGGTGAGTATTGGCAAATACCCCCCAAAATGATGACACAGTTATGAAAATCTATGGGGAGGCCTTTGTTCAGCAGTGGACGTATAAATGGCCAGTAATTTCACTAGCTACAGTGCCCTTTTAACCGTTCACAGTAATGTCTAAAGTTTATACACTGCTACTTAGCGGCGAATATCTGGCACTGGGTGGTAACTGCTTGGCTGGCCTCTTGTAATAAGAGACCTATCACCAGAAAATAGTTACAAAATTATGGTTTAAATCGACCTATAAAGGGAATTAAAGTCAAAGAATGCATGTATTCGCAGGCACTTATGAAGAATCAGATTTTAAATAGATGCACGGCTCTAAGTAGTTAGTTCTATGGAGAAGTGCCTGCTAGAAATTTCATGGATGCATCTGAATATTTTAAATATGACAAAATAATATTGTGAAAAGAGTCATATGAACGTAATGTGGGCCAATATGAGAGATTAATATAGCAAATCACATACAGTAATAATTGATTTTCCTTTAAATAAGACTGCCATAGCAATTAAATACTGACCAGTCCCGGACATGTACCGGGCCAGGTATGCCTCAACGATGGTTCAAGTACCAACGAGAAGGAGAAGTTATATTTTATACCTCGTTCCGCCCGACTTCATAAATAAAGTTTTTTTTTCCTTGGTTTTAATATTTTCATATCGTGTAGGGTTTTTGAAGTCGGTATATTTTTTGTTAAAACGTTTTATTTGTTTCCTTTTAATGAAAATAAATGTACGAACTTTTTCCATTTTGGTATCAGTATTTAACAAATCGGTTCTCTGAGGGCCAATTCTCGTAATTAATTTACACTATGACTGAAACTTGACCCAAAAAATGGTATTCTGCTATTCATAAAGTTCAGTCAGATTTCAGTATAATCTCGATTTAGTCTTATTTCAATCTCAATTTTGACGTTTATTTGATGACAATTTAGTACATATGACAGTTCGAAATGTAAGCAGAATACCGTTTTGAGTTCGATCAACTTTCGATCCACTTTCGATCTCATCACAGTGTGAGTTCACGTTTGACGTTGTTTGTTAGTTTAGGAGAATACCATTTGTGACACCGAGACTAGATCGGAACTATAATTTGAACATTTTTAAATTACGAGAATTGGCCCTCTGATCTCAGAGGAATCGAAACTATTAAGACATCATCTAGATAAGCGCAGTCAAATTAACCTGTTTATTGTAGCTGGCTAAAAAACTACTCAATCAAATGTGATGAAATTTATACGGGACAAACTCGAAAGCATTCTGCATCTGTTAAAAATTGCTCATATCGCTTTATAAATATCGGAGTAATCGGTGTACATACGTAAAAAATAAATTTAAAAAATACTCATCGAATTGAGAAACGCCTCCTTTTTGAAGTCTGTTAAAAATCAATATTTACGGTGAATTCGTCAACAAGCCGGTTACAAACACACTGCGACACAAAGTTATCAAGTATCAAGCTCTATTTAGCAATCATGATAATTATAACAATACTTTCCTAATTCAAGCACGTGTTTCAGATTGTTTGCGGCATCGGGGGCTTGGTGCTGGGAGCGGTGGGCTGGCTGGAAGAGAGACAGAAGCCAGCACTAGGTCTAGGAGTGCCTGCAGGTGCTATCACAGTCCTGGCTGCAGGTAATAAAGACATTCAAATTCCACATGGACATATATTACATGCAAATTAGGTAAAATTAAAAAAAGGGAAAATAGAGCATTATCTATCTCTTTAGTTGACTTAAATATCCAGTACTGTATCAGCAAGTATCCTGGCTGGAGGCCAGAAATGACCGGTTAAGCAAACACATTTCCCAGAAAAGTATGCGACAAGCCCAAAAAAAAACAGCAAGTATCTATGTATAATATTATACTATAGATACATACATTTGTATTTATGTATTTTATTTATGCAAATACGTGTATTTTCTTGTATATATATCGATATCATTATATACATCATCATTCAGTACACCACAGACTACCTGAATTTCTTTATTTCCTTACTTTTAAATCCATCCTAGGTGTAATGCTGTCAAATGTCTGTAAAAGATCGCTATTAGCGATAAGACCTCCCATTGTGCCACGCTAACTATTGTAAATAATACTTCATATTATTTTGATGTACAATAAAGTTTTATTCTATTCTATTCTGTTTATGATGATATTCGTCACCTAACTTGGAAAAATTCGGGACACTTGAGAGCTTCCACGGGGCGTGCGCTTATTAAAACGTTCAAAAACGAGTCCGCGACTGTATGTTTATATTTTAAGGATAACTTAAATATTGTTAATATTTTATATTTTGGTCAAGAATGAGAAATTATAATCAAAGCTGTTTTAACCGTTATGGTGTTAATGTCAGGGTCATATCCACTGCTAGAAAAAGGCCTCCCACATAGATTTCCACAATTGTGTTGTCATTTTGGGGGGAATTGGCCAGTACTCACTGCGCTTGTCTGGCGGGTTGGTGAGCACAGAATGGATACTTTTCAACAGAACGGACGCTGCTGCTCATCCCCTCTGGGTCCCTTAGTCACCTTTTATGACATCCTCAGGATGACATGGAGTAGTATATTATGCCTTATGGGAAATTGTGCCGATGTTGTTATATAGCAAATGATTACGTTGTTTGGCTATAAAATTGCCCATTAGTACAGAAGACGCATCAGTACACTGTATAATGGCGAAGATCATGATATATAAAATTCTACTGTCTCATAAAATTAACCGCCGCCGTTTTGTAAGCATTATAGTCGCGCTTATAAATTTTAATGTCGTATTAAATAATTTTCTTAACGAATAATTAGCTTTTGACCTTTTAAATTGGAATAGGGCTAGTACAGTGCGCAATGCACGGTTATGAAGGGAAAATAAGGGATATGAAATTTCGATTTTACAGATTCTTCATGTCCATGTTCTGCTGTCATGTGGACTTTGCAGTACCCACCACGCTTGGGAGGCGGATTGGTGATCGCAGTATATAGGTAGGCTAAGAAAAGGATACTGCTATCCATCGTCTTGACATATTCCCGTAGTCGCCTTTCACAACAACTACAGAAAACCCTCTTCCTGGGGTAAAGGTTATCCATTACCACCATACATCAAGCTCTTACAGCTTGCGCTAATAATAAAATATATATTTACGCAGTAGTAGGAAACGAATCATGTACTTACTTCCTCTGCCCTGGGGAAGGATGGAGGGGACCTGAGTGACCATATTCGGCACCGAAAGGGGCTCTAGAATCTCGAGAACTACCACACCGTAGCCGCCCATTACTGCAACGCCTTTAGGCACATCTCGAGGGGGATATGTAAAGAATCTCCTTGAATCCTGCCTCGCTCTGCGCTGTGCCGTGACCACGTGCGTGCTACAGTCTTCCCGGATTCCCAATCTGTCCAGCCGTGTCCTCGAGGCCCCCCGTTATATAGCGACAGCATAGGGCTTAGCCGTGTTGTAAATAGACGGTTACCCCGGCTCCGGCCTCCCTTTACAAGGGTGCATCTCCTTATTCCAATGTTTTATGGTCTAGCTGTGTGCAGAAACAAGGAAAGAAACTAATGTTTGTTGGAACTAGTGGGAAACGCATGCGTCTATGCTTGCGTTCTAGTATCTATGCTTCTCGTTTTATCCCACTCCAATCACACGGCACGGTTGGCGCAGTGGCTAAGCAACTGGCTTTGTGTGCTACGTGTCACGGGTTCGACTCCCGCATGAAACAAATATTTGTATTCAGGTCTGGGTGTACGAGTATGTGTGATGATATGTCTATAAACTGTACAAAGACAAAGGAGAAATCAAAATAAAAGGGCGTTATTTAAAAAAATTGCTGTCGTCCACATAATACGCTACACTTATTTTTTATACGTCGGGTAGGCACTTACGTTTCTAATATTCATCCGATCAAACATTATAAATCCTTTAAATGCATATTTTTTTATTTTCTGCTGTTTTTCACTGTTGACTCTGACTGACAACGAATGGCATATAATAACATCGGCAAGAGCTAATTTAATCTTCAATTGCCTTCTAGCGAGTTTAGATCTTTATGGTGTAAATTTATATTTGATAACAAGAACTTTCGGGAGTCATCAATTGTTTAATATAAATAATTGAAATTGGAACGGAATAGCGTTCAAAGAGGGATCACCTATTGTTATTGAGAGCAATTTGTGATGAATAAGATTACAATCAAGAAGAATTTTATAATCTGCTGAATCAGTCAGGCTTGCAATAATTTCCAGGAACTGAAACGGGAATGGTGGTACTGAAATTTAAATACAGTCCCGTAATAATGGGACGTATAACAACCCTATTTACAATACGACTTTTTGGCCACCCAATTTTGAGTGATCCCTCCGTTTGATAAGAAGCCTCCATTCCACCTTCGACTTCAATAGTGCACACTCATTTACGTAACAGATGTGACTGTTAGTATTAATGTTCTTACATGTATGTGTGATTTAGGGTTAAGCTAGTTACGAGTCCAGTTCTCTTTGAATGTACATATCAAATTTTAATCTCATAACCTTATTAATAAAGCATTCGCGAAAGTCTTTGAGACCGCGTCGTGTTCGTTTTTTTTTTTTTTATTGTTCTTGCATTTATTCGCAGGTGAGTACGCAACTCAACGATGCACAGCATGGCTTTCGAACGGGTCGCAGCACGAATTCCGACTTGATGTGCTTTATGAATCATGCCACGTCAGTGCTTGACTCTGAGGCAGGTGCCCAGCTGGATGTCGCGTACTTCGACTTCAGAAAGGCTTTCAATAGCGTAGACAATGACGTTCTGTTAAGCAAATTCGCGATGGCAGGTTTCACTCCAGACCTATTACAGTTTTTTTCCAGTTATTTAGGAAATAGGAAGCAAATTGTGGAATACGCTGGCTATACCTCAAACTCGTATAGTACTCTTAGTCAGAGTTAGTCAGGGGAGTAATTTGGGTCCGTTGGAATTTATTATTATGATAAATGATCTCCCTGAAGTTATCAAAGACGCAGGTTGCCTACTTTTTGCGGACGACCTGAAATTGTTTTTGCTGATTACCAATGAGTCGGATTGCGAACGACTACAGCGTGATATTGATCGTGTGGTAGAGTGGAGTGTTGAAAACAGGCTTTTCTTCAATGTGTCCAAGTGCAACGTGATGTCTTTCACACGGGCAGTAGTGCCACGACATAACGTATATCGAATGGAAGGGGGTGTCATACCACGGTTTACATCGGTTAGTGATCTTGGCATATTATTCTCTCAGGAATTATCGTTTCGTGCTCATATCGTACAGCTGTGCAAGAAAGCTTTTAAAATTCTAGGATTTGTAATACGGGAATCCCGGGATGTTAATAACGTAATAGTGGTGACGTCTCTGTACAACACATTAGTTAGGAGCAGTTTGGAAACTAGTGCTATCATATGGAATCCGCATGAATCTAAGTATTCTCTCATGGTTGAGAAAATGCAGAATAAATTTACCCGATACCTATATTTAAAGCAGTATGGAGTCTACCCCTTTTATCCACTTATGTATCCAACCCTTTTTGTAATAGGAATGGTTGGTTACTATAAGTTGGAGGTTAGACGAAACTTTGCTTTAGTAAAATATATATTTCTTGTGTTCCGTGACAAACTAAATAACCCATAAATATTAGAATCGTTGGGGCTACTCATTCCTAACACCAAGCTGCGGCAGGGGCCGAGGAGGAAGCTGTTTGAAGTACCGGTAGACCGCACAAACATTTTAAAATTTGCACCCATTGTTCGAGTAGCACGAATACTCAACACCATCTCCCTACGGCTTGATATTTTTACTTGCTCATTGGCAGAATTCGAGAAGGTGACGATTAGTTATTTGTCTTTTGTGTAACTACATTGTTGAATTGGGTTGAAACCTGTATTGACAATTGTAATTTGTGAAATAAATAAATAAATAAAATAAATAAACCTGTAGAAATTCGTCCTAAGTCCTTCCTCTTAGATAGAGTGTCACATTTTTTTTTTCTTTTAGCGCGCTACGCATATTTTTAGATGAGATAAAATCTCCGGACTCGCTACATCGTTACGAGACGCGGCTATAGTGTGTGCATATATGCATGTACATATAGCAGACCACGAACGCGTCTAGATAATTTAAAAAAATTAAGTTTTCACTTCTGTCGGCACTCCCGGAGTGCAACCCGTATTTTTAATTAACAAATATCATAAACATTAAGTACAGAGCCCATGGTTAGGTACGAAATTCACCTTTTAAACGCCAACATTAACGGCCTCGTTTATAGAAAAAATCGGTAGTTCTCAAGTACATCTTCAAACATTCGGCACTTCTTTCTAAGTCTCAAAAAGCTCAACCAAAAACGCATTTCCGAAATTTTCAAATGATTTCATTCGATAGAATACCTTCAAAAAAGTCAGCTATATGTTTTAAAGAATTTCTGAATAAATGATAATGTTATTTATTTATTTCACAATGGGCAGAATAATAACAGAGATACCAGTAAGGTGCTAGTCTATAGAAAATGCATTGTGAGAGCTGATACCTATAGTAGGTTTATAAAAAAATCATGTATTACACGTCACCTGGTCTCACGTGGCAGTTGCATACAATCTACGCCTTAATTGATATAAATAACTATATGCAAGTTGAACAAACAATATCCTTATTTCACTATGATTTAATAAAGATCTAAAAAGAAAAAGAAAATAAATGATTAAACGTTAGGCGTTAGTTCGAGTCCGATAGGCATACGTGCAAAGTGTGGAAAATGAACGACGAATATAAAAAAATAAGTTTTATTGATTAATTAATTTGAGCAGACTGGGACGAGAAGTCCTTATATTAAGTCAGTCAACAGTTTTTTTTTTATAAAAACGATTTCTCACTCTAGGATTTCTCCTGTGTCGTGGGTGCGTTTACAGACATAAATTCCACACACACAGTGGAAACATATCTATGTAGGAATTTTCTGACGTGTCATAGCTAAGCTTTTTTATGTATTTAATTACTGAAGTTGGCAAAAATCACCAATGTAGATGAACAGGATCAAACCAAGTATAATTTCTTAAGGCACACCAGAGGTTACAGGTAGTTCATTACTTAGACGCTGACCAATTTTAACTCTTTGCTTCCTGTTGGTAAGGAAGTCTAGGAATAATTTTAGAGGAAGACCACGTATCTTTATACTTCCCATCATGGACAGAAGATGTGGGACAGAGACCCTATCAAAAGCCTTTGGCAAGTCAAGGAACATCGTCAAGTATTTATTTCTCTTTCTCTTAGAGTTTACTAAGTACGAGTTCATCAAACGTTCTTATATTTTGAAGAATGTTGGTAACACGTATCACACGTAATAATTTTAGCGGCATAGTCCTTATGTACGGGTTCGATGAGTACAGATTTAAAAGCTAGTTGGAATACGTACATTGATACGACCGTTTACAAACGTGTATAATGACAGGTGTAAGAACGTGAATATTTCTATACATATCTTTAACATCTTTCTCGAGATTTGGTTAGTTTCAACCGCACAATTGTCCCTTAATCCTTTAATTAACTGGGTTAATTAAAGGATTAAGAGATCTCGCACTCGTCTGTAGAAAGCATAGCAAAGGAGTCAAAACGCGGCGTATATGTAATGTATTATATATTTGACTCCTTTGCTACCTTTTGCCCTTACGGTCTTCGGGTATCTGTCCAATAAAGTGTGGTTGAAAGAAGTAAAATCCCAAAGTAACTATTGACATCATCAATGCTCATGTCAGGGTTCTCATTTGCAATGAGACATGAAAAGTGGTATATTAACTTTTTAGAACCGCTGATTTATTTGATAACATCTGATCGTTTCTACTTATTGCCTCACTTGCGTTCTCCATCTCCTGCTTCTAGTTGCGGTTAGCTTTTTTAAAAGTGAAGTACAAAAATTGGTGACGATGGCAATATGAACTGCTCATTTTAGGGAGGCCCATAACCAGGAATGGACGTTTTCGGGCTTGTGTGTGTGTATTTATTTATTGTTTTTTCTTTTCTTACTTAACTTCTCTTGTATATTGGGTAGATAATTTACAGACATAATTCTCACATGCACAAACACCCGCACTAACTATTGTACATCATACAAACATTAGTTCCGTGCGGAGATTGAACATCCAACACGATGCGTAGAAAGCCAATCACTCAGCCACTACGCCAACCATGCCGTCTGTCACCCTATATCTCCGTCCGAGATCTTTGTTCACCCTTTTTCACCTTAAATACCTTTTCAGCCACATCAATTTACTACAGCAGAGGCTTCGGTGGATGGGTCTCCGCTCGATCAACGGCGACGCGGAACTGGGGGGCTCCGTGGAGAGCGTTAGGGCCTTCACCTTGTGCCGCAGTACCGTTGACCACATTGTGGACGGCAGCAGTGGCAGCTCATGTGGCGATGCTGGCGTTCTGTGTCAGGTCTCTAATGAATATTGGGTAAGTGTACATTTGGAATTATCCTCGGCAGAAATAAGTGGAAAAGTAGGGTAAAGTAACTTATAAGTATATATGTATATGTATCGTCATCATCATATCAGCCAAAGGACATACACTGAACAAAGACCCCTACAGACGACCGGTTACGGTGCAGAATGGCTCGCGTTCCACTGAAGAGACACTGCTGCCCATTCCTCTGGTTTAGAGTTACTTAGTCGCCTTTTACGACAACCACGGTAGGATATGGAGTGGTGCTATATTCATCCGGATATCCACACGGATTATATATGTATAGTATACTACCGCCGTTGTCGCTGCTAGCCGTTACCTTCTTGCTATACTGGGCTTAAATTAAAATTCATCATAATCATCATCACAATATCAGCCAAAGGACGTCCACTGCTGAACAAAGGCCTCCCCTATAGATTTCCACAACGAGCGGTAACATACCACCTGCATCTAACAACTCCTAGCGACCTTCACCAGGTCGTCTGTCCACCATGTTGTAGATCATCCTATGCTGCTTCTTCTAAATATTCGTATTTTAGGAACAACCAGTCAGTGACTCATAAATAAAATCTTTTCGCATAACTGAGTGGCCTGCTGATGGTCTTTTACGCCCGACTCTATATTTATGCGCAGCCGGTAATAGATTCTGTATTTTTTCTTATTAATGCTTCATTTTTGTAAGTTTACTCTACGCATGTTATATTTAGGTACAGTGTATTTCATACCCACGCGGTTCGATAACGTATCTAATCAACCAGATGAATTATAACGCGAATCGCGAAGTAGGCACGCATGCCTACACTAATACACGCAGCAGCATCTGACTATTATTTATTATTAGTACAGCTATCGGCTGTCCATCTTTTTAATCGCGGTATCGCACTTATTTTTATCTACTACCCGTATCAGTTTCATGTTTACGTACTTGCTTGTTACTAACGAAATTATGTAAATAACTATTTCAAACCGATTCAGTGCACTTTATTTGCACTGGGACTAGCTTCCTAAAGTGTCCCAATATTATTTATTGTATTTTGTGTAAGTTAACTAATGTATAAAGTTTGCAATGTACATATTCTATACTAATATTTTAGTATTTTGAACAGAAACTTTTATATTCAGCTACCTTACCTTAGCCATCTACTTCAGCTGAAAATCAGCGGTGAAGCTGTCTGTAACATTTGCTAAGCTTTGGCCTTTCCGGCACACCATACACTAAACCCAGCAAGTGAGAGGATATCTACCTACTAGAGAAAGATATCAGTTATTTTTGATCATTGTCGTAGTACGCATCACCGAATTCTTTTATTTTTATTTTGAAGTAAATTAGTGTCGATATAGGGGTATTGGTTTTGAATTATCTAATAATTATTTACGCTATAAATGTGTGATAATCCGTTACAAGGGATCAGTTTCCGAACAGACATACGCATTGATTTATAAAATATGCGCGCTCTATTCTTCTATCAAAATTATCATAGATTAGAGTTGAAAGTGTCGGATTTCTACTTCCATCATCATCATCATCATATTAGCCAAAGGACGTCCACTGCTGAACAAAGGCCTCCCCCTTAGATTTCCTTAGAGGAAATCGAATTCGTTAGAGGTCGTCCCACGCTGCGTTTTCTGTTGCGCGGTCTCCATTCGAGAACCTTTTTGCTCCAATGGCCATCAGTTCTACGAGCAATGTGCCCCGCCCATTGCCACTTCAGTTTATTATTCCTTTCAGCTATGTCGACAACTTTAGTTCTTCTACGGAACTCCTCATTTCTCATTCGATCCACTTTATTAAAAATATCCGATGAGAGCGGTACCAAACGAGTTAGTGCAAAGCGCTTTGGAACGCTTATACGAACAGAAACGCTATATAGGTCAATTTATTTGCTAAGGAAAAAATTAACCTATCTAGAAGTCTCATGCATACCCAGATATCGTAAAATCTAAATTTAGATGTGAAATTAAAATAAAAACTATTATTTAGTGAAGCAGTCTATTAAGAAGCTATGGTTCAGCAGTGGACGTTAATAGGTTGATTTATGATGATATCTAGATAGTGTTGTGTCCGGATTAAGAATATCGCAACACTCCACCTCCTCCCATGGATGTCGTAAAAGGCGACTAAGAGACCCTTAATGAAAGGGATGGGGATGGAAAAATGCAAGCAGCAATTTTCTGGATTCTGCCACTTACTAATCCACCTGATAAGCATAGTTGCTCTTAATAAGTGTACTCATTGAGTGCATTTAGCAGAGATGTGTAAGACTGTAAAATGTTTTTTGTCTGATATGATGATTGACAAATAAAACATGCTACCTATGTACAATCTAAACATTTATTTTCATATGTCCACTGTCATAGCTAAGCTTCTAGGCTATTGAGTTTTGGCATCTTGTCAATCACTACGCTTGGGTGAAATATTGGTAATCGCGATAATGGTATATCATCTTCTACGACACCCGTAAACACAAAGGGGTTGAAGTATTGTTTGCAAATGATCCACAAAATATCACCACATATATGGTTCTACAATAAGGAACAAACATTCTACATTCGTTTCATTTCAGATGCGGAAGCACGACATGCATTGGCGTAGCTAGTGCTCAGCTAACAGTGTCCATCACGACCCTCGCTGCAGCAGTCTTCATGTTACAACTAGACCTGAGATTTGATGCGTCCCTCTCTCCACCCCCGAGGCAGTCTGATACGCATATATGTACTGCTGTGTCAATGGTATGTATATTTTTTTATTATATGGCGGTCAGTGAGGTTAAGCAATGATCGCTGAGGTCATTGTATGGATGGGTGACCGCACTGTGGTGTTTGAACTGAACGTCCCCGTCCTTCGAAGGACAAAAACGTCGGTCTAGGTAGACAAAAGGAATTGTAGAAAACAGTAAGAAGTAAGTGGTATACCTACATAACTAATGGCTTTAAAGA
Source organism: Diloba caeruleocephala (assembly GCA_947459985.1). Lineage (NCBI taxonomy): Eukaryota > Metazoa > Arthropoda > Insecta > Lepidoptera > Noctuidae > Diloba > Diloba caeruleocephala. The sequence continues at coordinate 5,501,841 of OX381617.1, read as the reverse complement.
TTCAAAGTAAAGACTATCATTAAAAATTCATGACATACTCAACATGTCAGTTCATCCGTATACAAGAGACGTATCGATATAATTCATAATCATCATCATCATCACCATAGCCTGTATAAGCCAAAAGACATCCACTGCTGAATAAAGTCGTAATTTTGGGTGGAACTCGCCAGTAATCTCCACGCTTGGCAGGCGAGTTGTTGAGCGCAGAATTGCTGCTTTTCTACAGAAGGTACGCTGCTGCCCAATTCTCTGGTTTAGAGCCCCTTACTCGCCTTTTACGAAATCCGCAGGAGAAGACGTAGTGGTGCTATATTCTTAATCTGGACACCACACAGAAACATGTATAAACATATAGTTATAACCCGCGCCAAACTTCGGGCCGCATTCCTAAGTTGTAAAGAATTTTCTACTGGGCACTGAGCGGTGGGGTGGTTTACAAACGCTCATGGTCTGCACAGCCATCACGATCGTCTTGTGCATATATTTGCATCGTGTGTACCTCTTCACCATTATTCGCCAGCGCAAACACTAACTCCAGAGCAGCTAAGACGTTTGGTGCGGACTGTAGTTAATGTTTTGTTAGTAGAGTTGTTAAAGCCGCCCAAAAGCCTTCTTTTGCTATAGAATTAACGACTGCCTTCTGATGAAAACCGGGACCGACGACACGTTTTATGTTTATGTGCACGGAGCAAGGAGACGCTCAGTTCACATATTACTATGCAGTCATCCATAGACTGCCTGTGCCAAGCGCTGCTTAACCTCACCAGTTATTTATCAATCAGCGAGTGCAACTGACGGTTGCACGGTGCTGAGTGCAAATGGCGCTCATAGCTAGTCATTGAGTGCGATTTTTCATTTCATTAACTTTATTTTTACACAATATGGTACTTAAATAAAATGAACCAATGTATTTTTATTGACATTTCTCCACTCTGGCCAATCCATTATAGTTTTAGACAAATCTCACTCAAGTCCGTGGACCTTACAAATATTTTCGCTGTTTGGGGATCAAATCTGCGACCCTTGATATAGACCCAAGACCTAGCGCACTATGACGATAGTCATCTAAAAGCACTAGGTTTTCATAAAATGCACCAAATACAATATTTTCGCGTTCCAAATATAAGGCTTATATTGTCAATTCCTGTGGAATACGGTAAACTTAATAAAATTTGGGTATGCGTGGCAAGTTTGTCACGCCCAACACACGCCAAAGAATATATGTACCTACTCAGTATGTTAAATCGGATGGTTTGGCTTTTACATTTCGATTACCAATATTTGGGTTTATAGAGGTTAATCTTGAAATAAAAAAAAGGAGTAATTAATGACAGACAATTTGCATTGATTTCAATAATTTTATAGAACCCCTACTGGGCAAGCAGTGTACCGATGAGTTTAACTTAGAATGGCAAGCTATAGAAACATTTACTCAGAAATCCTCGACAAAGCAAAGCTGCTAAAGCTTAGCAAAAGCAATTTTCCGAATTTTATAATATTCAATACAAATGCAGAATCCTTAATATTACCAAAGAACATCTGAAGGTAGCTGTCTAAACGTCATTTAAAAAGGACTTATTACTTATAACTTTTGTTAATGTATACAGAACAACTGCAGACAATAATTCTCTCTAGTCCACTGCATTCACATTCGCAATGGCTACTTTAATACACGAGACCAGTATCTTATATAATGAGGGTGCTCAAGGGACTATACAACTACATGAATAAAATAATTCATGCGGTACCTACAACGACCTGCCTACATTGTAATTAGAAAGTCTTTAGAGATCTCCAACCAATAAATTTACAGGTACCTTTGACGTCAGTGGCAATCAACAGCGGTAACAGTGATGCAGCAGATCCTGGTGGCAGTCCCCAGGGTAAGGAGAAGGAGCCCCCACCTCTTGAACCTCCCACGTGATGTAGTGAAGCCGCTTAAATGAATGGACAAGTGTTCTGAGTGACTGTTATTTTTACAGATTAAAAATACCGAGTGACTGTAGTACGTACTAAAATTATTAATAAGGATCGATTTGTGTTGTACTGTTTGATTCGTGTTAAAATAAGTTTAGTCAGAGATTCGCATTTTTATAGATATTTGGAATTCAATATTTTTTCTTCATTGCTTACTCGATACGAAGACGATTCCACAATTCCCAAAACATATTTTCGAAAATATTTCAATAGGAAAGTGTAAAATTTAATAAGTAAGTAAATAAGTACCCTTTCATAATTCTTCTTTTGAGCGGCAAATTGTTTTCTCCCCTGCGAGTAATATTCTGATATTTCTCAATCAAAACTTTTCAACAATATATGGTTTTATTGTTAATTAAATAACTATAGTGAATTATAAGGTAATTTGATGATTTTTTTAATTTTGTTTGCCCACTATATTAGCCATCTTCCAGATTTGTTGTATTGTCCAAAACAATTCTTCATTGTCTTAACATCCAGGTAGGAGGTTTAAGGTATTTAAATACGTCATATTCAAAACGAGATATTAGTGTATACATGTTTTTTATAAGAAAAATACCCGTTTAATTATTCGAATTCTCAAATTCCGAATTATTAATAAAATACATAATAATGTCTTAGGTTTTCACGAGTATTACTCATTATAATAAAACACTTTTAAATGGATTCTATCGTGTATATTGGAGATTCGTGGTCGCAGGATGACTGTCATCCTGCGACCACGAATGCTGCAAAGTATTCGAATCGTCAGGAAAAACAAAAATCTAAAAGATACGCGATAGAATCCGTTTAAAAGTGTTTTATTATAATATAATACATATATTACATGCTAATGTAAAATTTTAACCCCACAATGAAACTATAATTTAAATTGTGACTTAATTCAAAATACAATTTTAATTTCTACCTACTGCTAACCTTAGTAGTAGACTAACCTGTAACAATAAAAGAAATACGAAATCTTGAATAGCGTGCTATAAATATTACTCTGAGCGGATTATATAATCTTGGTTCGCGAAAGTATTTTCCCTTAAAATCATTATAATTATATTTAATATTGATGTATTCTAATCACTACTGGAATCTAGGACAAATAAGTTTTCACCAGAAAACATCTGTAACAGCAGTGATTGTCATTTGTTTTTATTTTTGGGCACTGATATTGTTCCAGTATTTTTAATCTTGACTTCATATTTACAAGATCTACACACTATGGCCAATTTAACACTAAAATTGCTGTAATTTTTATGTGCGTATTATTTGTGTCAATTTTAAAGTAATGGAAAACTTGTATTTTGTACTGTGACATTTATGTTTAATTTAGAAATAGCTCTTATTTCAATCTATCTAAGTGCAATCTACTTTGTGTGTTCAATCAAATAAGTTTCATTTTGTAGCAGAGGTGTTGTACCACCTCTATTTCAATTAAATTAAATTAATGAGATACCGTCCCATTTACCTAAGTAATTGTCTAGCACTACTATTTCACAGTAAATGAACATGATACTGATATGCAATATGTATGGAACTTAATTTTCATTTTCAAATGTGTAATATGCTTATCTTGTAACATTAGCGTTCAGGTATAAAATATGTTTGATATAGTTTAAAAATCTTTTGATCACATGACGTGTATAATCTTTCTTCGGTATTTTGTAACAGGAAACTCATAAGCATAAGGTAGTCCACACTTTCTACTTTACGGAATAGAGATATAACTTTTACATTATTTTCTATCACCTCGCCCACGGAGTGCAGAGTGGTGTGATTATATTAGCGCGTAACTTTTTTCCTTTTTATATCATACCTAAGAAACTCTTTTATTTACCCTGGTGTTTACTTGTATGTGGACTAATATCATTTGGGATATTGATCAATATATACAAAATGTCACTGGCACGATCATAGAAAATGACACATCTTTACCAACTTTTTTGAGTGATATAATAGACATGTTGTGACCACGAAAAAAAGTATATTCTTTCATATCTAATCGTTTCTTTTAGTGCAGAAGCCTTCATCATAAAAAGTAATTTACGTTGAAATCTAGTCACATTTTTGCATATTCTGCGACTGCATTGCCAAAACGGTGACATACACAATAATACGAAATTATTCGGCTTTCGTTGCTTACAAGTTACAATGACATTGAGACTAGATCGGAACTATATTATAAACATTTTAATTACGATAACTGGCCCGCAGATGTATTTTTAGACTATGCAACATCAAACTTATAATCAAAAATGAGGCAACAGCACCTCTTGTGTGATCATACGAAGACCTGGAGCCCCCCTGAGGTGCCGAAGATGACCGCCCAGTGGTTTTAGCCGGTAGGAGTCCGACATACGGAGGAAGTACATGTAGGATTTCCACTGGGTCCAATAAAAAAAAGGAGGCAACGGCATCAACATCCAGAAGTAGAATTATAATCATCGTCATCATACATCACCAGATCACCAGTGAGCCATTCATGCCTCGATTGCCTATGCATTATTGTTTATAAACACCGAATACTAATGGTATTACCTAATAATATAGGTACCTAGCTGCACGCCCCAGCTTCGCACAGGCAGGTACATGCAAATCCGATTGCAGTGCCACCTACCGGGTCCAATCTATACAAATAATTAAAATTGAAATGTCTGTTTGTAATATCAAAATAACAGCTTTTTACCAAATGCATATGAAAGTATATACGGTACCTACAACAAAAAATACTATTTTTAATTTGTTTGTCTGTCAGTCGGTCTGTCTGTCTATCTGTTTGTTTCCGCTAATCTCTGAAACGGCTGGACCGATTTCTACGGGACTTTAACTGGCAGATAGCTGATGTTCTAAGGCGTGACTAAGGTTACTTTTATTTTAGATAAATAATCAGGGTTTCGCGCAGAACAAATAAAACCCATGAAATCCAATATATTTACTTACTCTATCTCAAGTGTCTATGCCGAAGGACTCTAAATTATTTATAAATGATCCAACTTCTTTTAAATTAAACGGCGGGTGAAACCGCGGGACACGGCTAGTTATGAATATAAACCATCCAGGGACCCAGTCAAATATACACAAAAAACATCTAAATCGGTCCAGCTGTTTAGAAGTAGTAAACTACTGACATACACACGTACAGAAGAATTATATATAAAAGATAACCGGCAAACTCTAAAATATACGTCCGTGATAATGTAGTAAATTCTAACATTTTGTTAAATAAAAACAGGCATTTGTAAAGAAAAAATAGTTGCAAAGCATGTGACGGTGGCTGGTACTTCCCATTTTTATTCTTAGCATAAATCTTCACAGAAGCGTTCCTATTTCTGAGAATATATTATGTAAATACCACATTCTTGAAAGGGATTTTCCGTGCGGGGTTTGAAAGGGTTCTAAGACAAATAACATCCCTACGAGCTTGGGTAACGAAATGGAAAGTAATATATAAGAATTTTCAAAAGAATTAAGGTGTGATAAAAGGCCGAGCAACAGTCTTGGTGCCTTTCTAGAAGATGGTGCTGCTAGCCTAGCATGAAAATGGAGCCTACCAGAATATGTGGGTCAAGAGCTGCCGAGTGTGCAGAGAGTGTGCGAAAGAATATCGCGCCTCCGGCACAAGGTAAGTTGAAACAACTTATTATTAGTGTTTTAGACAGTAATATTCCGGTACATCCCTCCACCTTCCCGAAGGCTGAGAGCTCACGACTAACGGTAAAAGGCAACTGGAACTGTTTAAAAAAAACAGGCAGCAGTATCTTCCTGTGGGATAACAACACTGCAGTCACCAATCCATTCGGCTAGCTCGGTCGGAATCGGAATATTCAAGGCTGTTTTTCTGTGCCGTCTTTATTTCTGAAGTCCATCTTAAACAGAAGGTCAGTGGGTTAATGTGATACATTTAAAAATAATGTAAAACATTGAGTCGTGCAGTGAGCTCTTTCAACAAATGCTTTATGGACTAGCAAACTGGCCTGTCAAGTGAAGTCAGAAACATTACACCAGTTCCTATAATGTGATAAATTCCTGCAAAACGGTGTTAAGACATTATTTCACCGGAATATACTCTAGGCATGCTGTACAATAGTTCCTGTGCGGTCCTCGCTAAGAATAGCAGCAACCTATCTCATCCCGTGGGTGTCGTAAAAGGTGACTATGGGATTAAGGGACTATGGAATAGGCAGCAGTGTTCTTCGAGTACATTTACAACTCAACTGCGATCGCCAAAGCGTGTCAATGATGGTAAAACCCCCCAACGAGCACGCAACAGAAACCCAAACTGGTCATTGTTCGTTCTTTTTCTATGTCCAGCAGTGAACGTCTTTCAGCTGAAATGATTATGCTGTACAAATATTTTTTGTAGCAAGCCAACAGGAATTCATCGATACTCAGACTAAATGGCCTGGTTTTAAGGTTTCTCTATTCTGGATTACTCCCCATGTCAAATAAGAAACCCGGTCGTTTAAAAACCTATGTAGAGACATGGATCCAATAGGCTGAGTCCTATTGAGAATTTATATCTAGAATGTATTGGGTGGTGGCTCCCATTGGTGCCCCTTGCACAAATAGGTTAGGTTTATTTTCTTAATCTCATCTGGAGTATATCCCTGTGGTGTCCCGGTTAAGAATATGAAGAATCTGAGGGCATCATCCATTTAATGCCTCAGCACCAGACTAGCACCACTGCGCTTCAAAATCTAGTTAATGAAAAACGGACTGTAAGCTGTGTGCTATACAGTATATTTTGTATATGTAAGTGAAAAACGTTGGGACAGTGCGTCGCACACTCTGCATGAAGAGCACCCCAGCCGCTCTGCGCGCCCTGCGTTGTGTTGCAATAATTGCTGGTTCACGGAATGTAAAAGACATTTGAAAGATACGTGTTGACTTTTCTCAAGTCTAGTCTAACACACGACTAATTTACACGCGGCGTTACAGGTGGACCGCGTAAGCTGATTGACGACAAACTTTTGTGACTTTGGTGATCGTGTGCTAGACTGGTGCCGAGGCGTTATCTCCTCCTGTGGATGTCTTAAATGGTGAGTAAGGGACTCTAAGCCAAAGGGATGGGCCAGCAGTGTCCCATCTGTTGAACAGTAGCCATACTGCACTCACCAACTGACGTGCCAAGCGTGGTGAATACTGGCAGTTTCCCCCCGCATATATTTGCACAATAGAAATATATGCGGGAGGTCTTTGTGCAGCAGTCTTTTGGCTGGTGTGACGATGATGATCTGGGGTAATTTAGCATGGGTACGGCAAATGAGCGAGTGAACCCCGTGCCCTTAGTGACAGGTCGTGGGAATACCGCGGGGTTTTAGCCGGTAAAAGACCGGCACGCCATTCCACCTTTCTCAGGAGCGGAGAAAGTCCATAAGTATTTCTTGAGAAACAAAAAGCGGCCATTCTGTATAAGACTGTAGCTCTCCAAAATCTTTCGTCTTGAGACAATCTCACAGTAGCCTACGCATTCATTTTAAAAAACAGGAATAAGTCTAGAAACGTATTTAAATTGAAGGCCTCCAGAAGTTTAATATCTGACTTCTGACAAATAGAATCTTTACTCTATGAAGATTTTATTAGTTATAAAGGTCCGTTCACGTTTGGATTATACTTGTACAATAAGAAATGTGGTACGAAACAGGGGTGTATGAAAAAAATATCCGCGAGTGACGATACCTTTTTTTATTGTTTATTTTATTAATTTATCCCAGTGGAAAATCATGTTCAAAGTTGTCCTTTTTTATTGAAATTGCTTGCGTTCATCCACTGTCTCACCTGTACCCCTAGTACGAGTTTCTTTTTACAATCAAAACGTAATAGTAAACTACATGTTTTCCGCGTTCGGCGCTCCGGCGCACCGTACTAATGTTAAGTGACGATGCGGCCGACCATGGTGCACGCTTGTCTAAAAGAAACCTGTTACAATACAATATCTTTATTTGACTGAATATGGTTGTTACAGGTCTTAAAATTAGGGGTTACAGTTTCATCATATTCTGCCATTTGTGGCATGCAAATTAACACACAAATAAATTAAAATTAGGACACATATTGCAATAAAACATTATTAACAACCTACTATAAAATAATTGAGATGTCCGAAATAATTATTGCAATTAATTATTAGAATAGAACCACATTTTATATTTAGATTAGTATACTAATAGATTCTGTATATTTTATAATATCACAATAGATTATTTAAAAGTATCGTTCAAGAAGTCATTAATGCTATAGTAACATTTACTATGCAAAATATCTTTTAATTTCTTTCTAAATAAGTTTAAGTTTAATTCTTTATAAGTGGTTGGTATTTTGTTGTAGATTTTAGGTGCTGCACAAAAAATGCTTTTCCACATAAGGGCTGTCCTAGCGCTGTGAATACAAAGTTAAGAGTTATCACGTCTGTTGCGATTAACAAGATATGAAAGCCGTGGAAAGAATTGCGGGTTTTGTTTTACAAAAATGGAAACTTCCAATATATATAGAGACGGGAGTGTTAGAATTTTATGTTTAACAAAGTATGGCAGAACATCTAAGCACATTCTATAATAAATGTTTTGACGAAGGCGTTTTCCCGGATCAACTTAAAATAGCAAAAGTGATTCCCATACACAAAAAAGGATCAAAAACGGATCCGAATATGTACAGACCAATTTCCTTGCTGCCAACTACATCAAAAAATTTTGAAAACCTAATAAAAACTAGATTGCTCAGACATTTAAACTTAAATGGAGTACTAAATAGAAGACAGTTTGGATATCAGAAAAATGTTGGTACACAGGATGCAATATCCACTCTGGTAAGTGATGTTGTGAGTAGAATTAATGACAAGCAAAATGTAGCTGGACTTTTCTTAGACTTAAGCTCAGCCTTTGACACAGTGGATCATGTAGTACTATTAGACAAACTTGAGTACTATGGTGTCCGGGGTACACCTCTAGAGCTCCTTAAATCTTATTTAAATAATAGAAAAATGTTTATTGAAATTAAAACAGTAAAAAAAAGGATAACTCTTCAGACTGCAATAACCTATATGAAGAAACGTATAGGTCTGGGCTAAAACCTGTGCAAGCAGGTGTTCCTCAGGGATCCATACTAGGTCCGATACTCTTCATCACCTTCATAAACGACCTGATTCAACATATGACTGAAACTACTGCAGGATCTGTCCAGCTAGTGGTATTTGCCGACGATAGTAATGCAGTTGTGTCGGCTGACAGTATTTACAGTTTAAATAGTGTAGTAAACCAAACCCTTAATTTATTTTACAACTGGTTCACAGTTAATAAACTTAAAGTAAATGCTAGCAAAACCAAGGTAGTACTCTTTCGTTCAACTTTAAAAAATACTGCGAGTATTAACTGTGTAATGAATGGTGAACCAGTAAAATTGGCGCCGGTAGTGAAGTTCCTAGGAGTTCACATAGATAGCCAATTAAACTGGAAACCAGAGCTTAAACATCTGCAAAAAACAATCAGCTCAGCCTGCTACGTGCTCAGGAGTCTTAGAAATGATGTGGGCACGAAGCACTTAAAAATGGTCTACTACGCTTTAGTAGAATCGAAACTGAGGTACAGCATTCTCTTCTGGGGTGGTAGCTATGATTATAACACTCAAAAAGCTTTGGTATTACAGAAAAGAGCAATAAGAACCATCGTCAGAATTCAACAGCAGGAATCATGTAGACCACATTTTACAGAATTAAACATACTAACGGTTCCTAGTTTGTATATCTTAGTCCTGCTCACTCATTTATCCAAATATATACACAAATACGAGTCTGAAGAAGAAAGATATAAAAGGGAGAACACAAGGAGAAAAGATCTCCATACAAAGAATGTGCCTCGGCTTAATGTTGTAAAGCATAGTGCCTACTATAAGTCAGTAAAAATATTTAATAAACTGCCAACAGAAATTAAGAGTCTAGTGTACACAAGAGCTTTTCAGAATAAACTTAGACTGTTCTTGTTAAATCAGTGTTACTATTCAAGTGACGAACTAATTATTGTTTAATAATGTTGACAAGTTTAAGGCAGACATTTAATAAGAATTGCAAATTGTTTAAAAATGTTGACATTATACTACTACTGACATTTAATACTGACATTTAGAATTCTTATTATATTTAAGTTTTATTTTGATAAAATTATGACATTTTAATATGTTGATTCGGATTATTATATCTGCTCATATGAAATGAATATTATAGGGGTAAATTTAAAGTGCAAATAAATAATTAATAATTTGGAATTGTGTAAGTAGTGGGAATAATGCATGTACTTGAAGATGTATAGAGTTATAAGAAATTCAGACACAATGTATAAATTGTTATTGAATAAATGGAATTGGAATTCTCAATGTTTCTTGTTGTTGTTAAATAGTTGAGTTTAATCGCAATGGTCAAGGACGAATTAATAAAAATATGGTATACAGCTGTCAGTTGTTTGAAGCCCAAACATTGCCCTAATACATCGTTTTTGCATCTTAAATACTACTACTGTTCGCTCGAGACTTGAAGACTTCCAGGTTATAACGGTCGAGAAACACAGACACGTTCTAGGAGTACTGCGGTTCACACGAAAAACGTTGAAGCAAAACGATTCGTGTGTATAGGTGGAAAATTCACCACCAATAACTCGTTGCGTGTCGTAAAACGAGACACGATTAAAAATTGTTTGTGTCTACACGGCTGCCATTGACACGCGAGAGGTTTATACGGTGGCGCAATGACGTTCGTCTGGTTCTCCGATAATGAAAGGAACCCTGCACAACACAGCAAGCTCTTCGATCATATTTGCGACATTTTGCATCTCTAGATCAATGAAGGAGTCTGTCCAACCATTTACATCAGTAATTTCCCCAGAGGTTCGATTTTGAGGAATCTCCTCAGTAACCATATACGTAATCAGGGCCGGTGTAAATGATCCTTAAACCTTACTTACCTATCCTGTATTATGAGATTATCAAGAATCTGTTCCTATATTTATGTGAACGTTTACTGAATCCAATAAAACTTATTTTCCGTATTATTACATTTTATTCTTAAATCTCATTTTCTCCTCTTTTACGGGCTACGCGTACAAAGTGTAGGTACCTATACGTACATAACGTAATCGAGTTGGTACAGAACTTGAATTACTCAATGACTCGAATTCAATCATTCTTTATGATAAAAAGGGTTAACTTTTTACTATTTACATATGTATGTGTTTGAGTACAAGAGTACATAATAACATCCATATTCAATTCATCCCGTCGATCCCTTCAGGCCCAATTTATAAAATTTACACTACCTACATGATAAATGATTATATTTTTGTGTTGAGGTTGAAACGCAGATGCCGTATTATATACAGGTCAGTCTTTACTGCCATACAATCTTATTTAATGGCACAGCATTATTAGTTTCATCATACCGGCTATGCAACGTCCACTACTGAATAAAGGCCTCCCCCATAGATTTTCACAATTAGGTCATCATATTGGGAGGAATTTACCAGTACTCACCACGCTTGGCGGGCGGGTTGGTGAGCGCAGAATGGCTACTGTTTAGAAGGGAAGCTGCTGCTCATCCCTCTGGTTTAGAGTTCCTTAGTCGACTTTTACGACCTCCACGGGAGGAGATGGAGTGGTGCTATATTCTTCATCTGGACACCACGCGGGCTATTACATTATTAGTTGACTTCATGCATTTCACACTGGCAGTACATTATTCTCACATAACTTAATTCTATTGTGTGTATGTAATATATATTTAATTATTTTAAAAGAGTGTCTATCTAGTTACTTGCCTGTTCTTCACCATAGGACCAACTTCTTGGAACCGTGCTACTATATTCTGACTATTCATAAGTGCCTGAAAATAGTTTATATGAATAAAAATCTTTTGAATTTGTATTATAATTTGAACCCATATCCTTGTGCTAGATGGGAGTCTGTCAACTTCCAGGCCATCACAACATATTATGCCGTTGTTTCAGTTTCTTATTTTTCATGTAATAGCCGTGCAATTAACATTACCGTGTGGTGCCGGCTCAGAATACCACCACCCCATCTCCTCCCGTGGGTGTCGTAAAAGTCGACTAAGGGATTAGAAGGACGATGGGCAGCAGCGTCCTTCGAGTACATTAACAACTCAACTGCGATGGCCAACCCGTCTGCCAAGCGTGGATATTATGGCAAATACCCCCCGATGAACCCACATCACACCCAAATCGGTCGTTGTCGTGATCTTTGGGGGAGGCCTGTGTCCAGCAGTGGACTTCATTCGGCCGAAATGATGTATCTTCATCCCATACAATAGTCCTACACCCATGGGGATAATTAATGAATGTATTAATATAGTGCAACCATAAAGAGCCCCGGTTAACGCCCCATTACATTCTAAATACAAATTCTCTATAGGTCCTGTGCGCAAGCCTATAAAAAAATCACATTCCTCACTATCCGGATTAACCGAGTACATTAACAACTCAACGGCGATCGACAAGGCGCCTGCCAAGCGTGGCGATAATGGCAAAACCCGCCTAATGAGCACACAACACACTCAAAACGGTCGTTGTAGTGATCATTGGGGGAGGCCTGTGTCCAGCAGTGGGCTTTATTCGGCTGAAATGATGATGATGAGTTTATGGGCCGGAGAGTGACATAGGCTACTACTTTACTACTTACTAGTTACTTTTAGAAAAAGAAATGTGCAGATTCTGTGGAATAGCGAGTGAAACAATATAGCAACAATATAATATTATATAAAAAATATAGCTAGCATATATATCCAGCGACAACATAGCATACTTACAAAGATATAAATATATTAAAAACAAACAAGACAGTCTATAATAATTACCGTCTGCCCGGATAAAAATACGAGCGATCTGACCTTATTCTTTTCGCCCTTATTCCGCATAAAAGCAGTGTAACAAAATGTTTATCGGATCTCGCTAGCTGTAACACAAAGGAATATGGGTTAGTCTACTGATAGATGACGGACAAGCCGCCCATCAGGGTTCATGCAATGTTATGATTTGATCAACAATATAGTGCACATCTCTATTGTCCCAGCTGATGATAATTTTAGACTAGAATTAAAATAACTATATCCAATATGTTCCGTGTGATGTCGGATTAAGGATATAGCTCCACTCCATCTTCTCCCGTGGATGTCGTGTCTGTACGTCTGTCACAGCCTATTTGCTCCGAGCCTACTGAACCGATTAAATTGAAAATTAGTACACTTGTGGATTTCTGTGACCTAAACACGGTCGGCTAACGTAAATAAATACATTTTGAATATGGGGGTCACTTTTGGGGAAAGAAAATTTAAGAATAAAGTTTTGCAAAGTGTACCGTGTAACGTAATAAATGGAAGGGCTTGTTATGAGGGCCTCAAATATATTTATTACATAATTTTAAAACAAATAGTTTTAAAGTTATCTAAGAAAATAAGCAAAAATTTACCATTCCCCGACCCTATCTCCGAAAGTAATGAGCCTAAAATGTTGAAGAAATTTCCTGTATTACTTATAGATTATAGGACAATCTACAAGAATTCGTCCGTCGTTCTGTCCGTCTGTCACAGCCTTTGGTACACAACATTACATTTTAAATGGAAGGGCTCGTTGTGAAGTTTTCAAATATATTTATTTTATTGGTTTAAAATAAATTATTTAAGAAAATAGGCTAAAATTTACCATCTCCGAAACTACTGAACGTAGAATTTTGAAAAAAAAATTGTTCTTTATTTGTAGATTACAGGAAAACGTATAAGAAGCCTTTGGTCTTAAAATAACATGGTAAATCTTTCAATATTGTGCGTACAAACTTACGTTTGCAGTTGGAATGTATGGGAGAGCATGGTTTTCAACTAAATTGTTATGTTTGTTCTTGGGATGAATTGTTGGTACAAGACAAAATTCAATAATAAACAGTAATTGTGTTCAGCAATTTCGGAACCCTCTCCACGCGATTTCAACTCGTACTTATCCAGTTTTTTGAAAAGAATGTGACCACTTTTGTTTTTTATTGGTTCCCAGTGGATATTCTTCGTGAACTTCCTTCGCCCCGGGGAAAGGCGAAGGGGTATGCAGGACTCCTACCGGCTAAAACTACTGGAGCGGTCATCTTCGGCACCTAAGGGAGGCTCCAGGTCCTCGTATGATCACACTAGAGCCTACCCCTATTATCATCTACTGATGGTCCTCTTTAAATAAAGGTCACTATTCAAAGTCAAAGTCAAATATTTTTATTTCAAATAAACCAAATATTGGCACTTATGAAACGTCAGAATCTAAGTTGCACGGTTCCAAATAGTTGATCTATGGAGAAGAGCCGGCAAGAAACTCCATATATATATATCCACTATTGTTGTCATCATCATCTCGGCCGAATGAAGTCCACTGCTGGACACAGGCCTCCCCCAAAGATCACCACAACGACCGATATGGGTGTGTTGTGGGCTCATTGGGAGGTTTTGTTGTAGGACCCTATAATGATAACCTATATTAGGTTAGGTACAGTTGTCGTGTAGTGCCAGCTAACATTAACACCACCCGATCTCAATCCCGTGGGTGTCGAACAAGCTGACTAACGGCTAATACTGAAACGCCACTCAATATTAAGTCCCGTTTTAACTATTCGAGTAACCCGTTTTCGGTAAGAAACCGGGTGGCTCAATAATTAAAGTGGGACTTAATGTTAAGTGGTGTTTTAGTATTCAGCCGTAAGGGATTCGGAGAATGGGCGTAGCAGTTTTCGAATACATTAATTAGAACGAAACTGCGTTCGCCCGCTGATCTGCCAAACGAGGCGATTATAGCAAAACCCTCAATAAGCACATAAATCAAACCCAGACCGGTAGTTGTGGCCTATGTCCAGCAGTGGACGTTGTTTGACTGAAATAATAAGGATAATAATTTAATAGTTTTTAGTAATTTCCGTTTTTCTTAGTATTAAATCCATTTAGCACCCATTGCAATAGACCTTCTACTTGTCCGGTTAGTGTCCCATTACATTTTAGACTTAAATTCTCTAAAGGGCCTCTGCGTGTTGGACCCATGTCTCCGCGTAAGCCTATCAAAGGACCGGGTTCCCCCTTACAGGGGATATAAACGCGTGTAATAGAGAAACATGATAATAATAATAAATGATTAGTTACAAAATAAAAGTATTTTGGTGAACAAACATTTAAAAGATTTTTACTCTAGGTACTTACATCCCTACCGTCGCTTCAGGGTGCGGGGCCTCGGGAGTCGCGGGCGCGCAGATTGGGGAGTCTGCGTGTTAATAACGAGCGACCCCCGGGAAGACGGTGGCGCGCAAGTGGTCACGTCCGCCGTGTGCGCAGCACAGCATACAGCAAGGCCTGGGGGGTCCTTCACAATCCTCCCCGAGAAGGGCCTGTGGGGCAGCCTTTTTACAGCCATTTTCCCTTCGCTAGAGGGGATGACCGCTTTACAGTCATCCCCTCCGAGATGTGCCTAAAGGCGTGGCACCAATGGGCGGCTCTAGTGTGATCTTACGAGGACCTGGAGCCCTCCACGGTAGGAGTCCCCCTAACCCCTTCACCCTTCCCTGGGGCGTAAGAAGTTCATGTAGAGTTTCATAAAGTTACTTACATATCTAAATCAAAGCTCGTAATATTACTAACTACTTAAAAAATATTTCGATCATCACTGAAAAACTGCAGTGTAAGTAGTAAGTAGTCATGACAATTGAATCAAAAACTCTGGTAAATATTAAAATCAAGCTTGTTTAGTGTAGACTTTTTAAGAAGTTTAGACTCGTTTCTCCTGCATTGTCCTCACATTACCATCATTTCGAGAACATTTTACCAATATGATTTCAAAAGAGTAATCATGGAGTTTCCTGCCCGTTCTTCTCCATAGGAAATCTACACCTTAGGGAGGCAACTGAAGTCTTGACTATTCATAAGTTCATGGTTTTACATGAATAAAAATATTTTTATCTTATCTTATCTAAATACTGAAAATAGCGTCCACGTCACTGTCACTGGTCTATAAATATTTAGAAAGCGGCAAGGCTAATCTAATATCTAAGTTCCTAAGAGCTGTATTTATAGAACTGGGTCGCAAGTTCTCGCGGATAATTACCTCATCTGGATTTATATATTGCACGCTAGATGACCCTTAGCTTTTATATCTGCAAGTAATGTTCGAATGGTGCTGGAAATCTGCAGAGGTTTGAGGGTACGATTAATTCCAGCTCTTCTTAGGGATATCTATAAGAGATGATTTCGTGATATAAATAGTCTTATGTAGGTAGGTACTGCCACTTATCTATACAAATAAATAAAATAGAAACAGTGACTGTTTGTAATGTCAAAATAACAGCATTTTACTAAATGCATATGAAAGATACATGTAACAATTATTTTTTTAAATTTTTGTCTGTCTGTCTGTTTGTTCCGGGTAATCTCCGAAAAGGCTGGACCAATTTTGACGGGACTTTCACTGGCAGATAGCTGATGTTATAAGGAATAACTTAGGCTCCTTTTATTTTAGAAAAATAATTAGTGTTCACCGCAAAAAAAAAGGTCTTGAAAGACCCAGATTTTAGATTGTTGTTTGGAATCCAAGATTCGTCACCACTGATGATGTTGTAGACGTGATTTGACTCTCCTCGGTTGAATCTTTGCAGAGTTTTCTTACTGGTGTAAGAAAACACGACGACGCGGGCTGCCTTGTGATCGTCGGAAAGCAGATGCGGTATCCAATGGCAAGCTAGCTTTCTCACACCAAGTGCTTCATGCAAGATCTTCCTCGGCCTCGGCGTCATCTTAGGCGTTAGCCTAGGCGTCGGCGTCGACTTAGGCGTCGGCCTAGGCGTCGGCCTTGGCGTGGGCCTCGCCGTCGTCTTTGGCGTCGGCCTAGGCATCGGCGTCGGACATTGCGTCGGCCAAGGCAGGGGGTGGGGGCTGCTTTTCCCCTCCTGCTCTTCTGGGCTGCACAAGATTTGCAGACCAATCTGTGCTTGTTGCTTTGTTGTGTGCAAAGTCACAGTGGGCAGTTTTTTGTCTGCGCCTGGCACTCCCGAATTTTGTGGCCCTGGCCGCCACATCTGAAGCACCGGTCGCTCCGGTCAACCCCCCCGTGTATGGTGCACCGGAGGCGCACATGCCCGAATTCGAGGCATCGGAATCACTGTGATGGCCGTGCTGCCTATAGTTCGACTCTAGCTGACGTCCAACCCACGCAAATGCGGGCTGCCAGTACCTATAGCCGACAAGAGTGACGATACCTAAGTACGTCTAGCGCCAAGACTACCAAAGGTGCGCTCCCTTGGCAGTCAGCCCCGTTTTCAACTTTGCTGACTGGCTAATCTATTCACCACAACATCAGTTATTTCGATAAAAATAGAATATAAGAATATGAGAAAAAAGTAGACAACGAAATTAAATATTGCTTTGGTCTTTGTAAAGTATCTCAGATTCAATGGAAGTGGGCAAATTGCAATTGGAAAATTCTTTACATTTTGGCATAAAAGAAACATAGTAATTTATTTTTGGATGTAAGACGCAGAAGTGGGTGTAATGAGATTTCATCACTTTTCTGTTGTTTTTATTTTACTATATCCTGTTTTTTTAAAACGTTCCGAAACACCACGTCGAAATGCAGGCGCTCAAATTGCCACATGGATTTTCCCATACCTTTCACATGAGTTTGGTGACGATGTCTCAAATAATGCACTTTTTGTTGTGTCGGATAAGTTGTAAGATTTTGCTGAACATATATTGTGTTTTTTTGGTAGGTATTGACCCAAGCTCTCACCCCCTGCAGTATGTCATGCTATTTACTGGACACCTTGTATATGCACATATATATAGCAGACCGCAAACGCGTCTAGATAAATAAAACAAACGAGTTGTCACTTCTGTCGGCATTCCCGGAGTGCAACCCGTATTTTTTTAAATATTAATTTTAAGGCTGGCTGGAGACCTCTTTTGACTTCGCCAGAAAGGACCGGTTAAGCAACCACACTTCCCAGAAACGTATGCGAGAAGCCCAATAAAAAAAACAAAAAAATACGATGCGGCAGTATACAGGGCGTCCCACGGCGATGCCACACGGAGGGAAAGTACCTTAAATATTAAAGATAGGATATTTTACTGAAAGAAGACATCGTTTAATTTTTAATAATAAGTAGAACTGCATTCACAGATTTTTTTTAAATCGCCTACCTCAACCGGGAATCGAACCCGCCAAATGTGATAGTAAAATTACATGTATTTTATAATAGCGTTTGAAAGGGCTACTCATAAGCATTATTTTTTCCTAAATAACCTAGCATATTAAATGAAACTAAGATCATAAATAAATTAATTTATCAAATGCTCAAAATGTGATCCGTTCTGTTGTATACAAATTCTCACTCTTTTAATAATTTCTCTCCCTGTCGATTTACTTATTTTTGCATGGTGGATGTTTGAAATAATACGTCTAAGTTCATTTTTTAACTCCTGCACACTGTTGTACCGGTTCCTGTAAACTAAATCTTTTACATAACCCCATAAAAAAAAATCTAGTGGGGTTAGATCTGGGGATCTCGGTGGCCATCTAATTTGTCCAAAAGTGCCGATCCAGGAAGGAAAATGTTCATTAAGAAACTCGGCTGTTCTCCTACTGTTATGAGCCGGAGCCCCATCTTGCTGGAATATGAGATTTCGTCGATCTGCATCAGGAAGATTATTAATCTCATTTCTTAACATCTCGAGTATTTCTAGATATCTTTCCGTGTTCAGAGTTCCTTCGTAAAAATGTATTAAGAGAACCCGGTTACTTACAATCCCACACCAACAGTTGAAAGAAAAACGCACTTGATCATTAGTCTCGCGGATTCGTAAGGGATTCTGTCTGGACCAAATGCGATTATTACGCCGGTTGTACATACCGTTGTTACTAAAGTTTGACTCGTCTGACCAAATAATTTTGTTCAAAAAATTTTGATCCTCAAGGATGAGTCTCTCGATATGTTGGCAGAAATTGAGTCGTCGGGATATCTTTCGCGGTACCATCGCAAAGCTAATGAAATGTCTTTGTGATTTAAAAAGTATGCTTCTATTAAATCCAAATTATTTTGGTACGCCATGGTAAGTAAATCACAAAAATTGCTAATAAACGAAAATGAAACTCACAATAAACAAAAGAACAGACGCTTGAAAATTTACGTGTTCCATTTTCGAATTATTTATTTTTACTAATATCAGCCAGTTGCATGGTAATTGTGAGCTCATGAAGAAATGCATACAAGTACCTACTACACTTTATGTATCGCTTTATTATTATCATGTACTTATACCACGGAAATCTCGTATCTCAAGTGGGCAGGTCTTTGAAATGATAATGTTTCATTTAATAGGAAAAAATAATGCTTATGAGTAGCCCTTTCAAACGCTATTATAAAATACATGTAAGTTTACTATCACATTTGGTGGGTTCGATTCCCGGTTGAGGTAGGCGATTATTAAAAAATCTGTGAATGCAGTTCTACTTATTATTAAAAATTAAACGATGTCTTCTTTCAGTAAAATATCCTATCTTTAATATTTAAGGTACTTTCCCTCCGTGTAGCATCGCCGTGGGACGCCCGGTATAGAAAGTAAGATTTTTTTTTATTGGCTTATATCGTTGATACACCTCGCAATACGACACAAATATGGCACTTTCGTGAAATTTACATTGCCATTCCGCATTTCAACGTAGTGGCTTTAATAGACGCTCAAAGAAAGTCGTCGACAGGCGTCGTGCTTTGCATTAAATTTCTATACCCGACTCTCGACGTGTCCCGGAACGTGTTAAGACTGCAATTTGATTGTCTCAATTTATTTTTCTTTTGTGTTTATATACAGGTCATAGGTAGTTGTGTCGAGTCTGGGTGTTTATCATAGTGTGTGTGCGGAGCATAGTTTTTCAGATTTTTTAAAATAAATAACAGTTGAATAGGTTTACATATTGGCATATATGTGCCGTGTGGTGCCGGCTCAGAATGCCACCACCCCATCTCCTCCCATGGGTGTCGTAAAAGTCGACTAAGGGATTAGCCGGAGGATGGGCAGCAGCGTCCTTCGAGTACATTAACAACTCAACTGCGATCGCCAACCCGTCTGCCAAGCGTGGCGATTATGGCAAAACCCCCCAATGAGCCCACAACACATCCATATCGGTCGTTGTGGACATCTTTGGGGAGGCCTGTGTCCAGCAGTGGACTTCATTCGGCCGAAATGAGGTTTACATATTGACGATCTAGAGTGAGTTTGAAAGCCGTGATGTGAAAAATACGTGAATTGCTGCTTAGCATAAGTTTTAACAGTGTTGTTTGCGTTGTTAATTCTATAAATATATTTACATAATAAGATCCAACGTCTTCTACTTTCACTGTTTCATATTGCAACAAAACATAGATTACACCAACAAGGATATTATAATAGGCTGACACAGTAGACTGCTGCACTCCGGGTCGTGGGTTCGATTCCCGCACGGGACAAATATTTGTATGATCTGCAGGTAGTTGTTCCGGGTCTGGGTGTATTGTATGTGGAATTCATGTCTGTAAACGCACGCACGACATAGAAGAAATCCCAGCCAACGTTTTTTGAAAAAAAAAAAAAAAATTCTCCATGACAAATTCGTCGTCAGTCCATTAATTCAATAAAAAACAAACACTGACAATCAAGAAAAATTATGGTTTCGCTATTGTTCACTGAAAAGTTTTAAAGAACAGAACAACTGCTAGCTTGTAAATAACAATACCGATGTAAATCTCATAAGAAATGAAATAAAATTTCCCAGTTTAGCCTCGTTATTACGGTGATAATGTCTGGAAACGAACCTCCCAAGTTTTTAAAATTATCTTTTTTCCCCTTTTGTAGTGTAAGTATTGCGTAACTAAAGATATAAATTAATGCTTGGCGTAAACAAACTCAAGCTTGTTCACCGCCCCCTTACCCCATACCCTTGTGATATTTTATTATGAGTTACAATACAATGTTTCCTTTTCATATATGTGGCTATTTCATCATTTCGGCCTAATGAAGTCCACTGCTGGATACAGGCCTCCCCCAAAGATCACCACAACGACCAGCATGGATGTGTTGTGGGCTCATTGGGGGTTTTGCCATAATCGCCACGCTTGGCAGGCCGGTTGGCGATCGCAGTAGAGTTGTTAATCTACTCGAAGGACGCTGCTGCCCATCCTCCGGCTAATCCCTTAGTCGACTTTTACGACACCCACGGGAGGAGATGGGGTGGAGGTATTCTAAGCCGGCTCCACACGGCTATTTGGCTGTCCGGAAAATTTCATCATAATCGTTTTGGCGGTCTGGCCGTGACAACGCGATTAAACCAATGGATAGACAGCAGAGAAACTCTTCCTAGTACGTACATTTGTTTGATCAAAATAACTATCTCATTATTTATTGTTCACAGACTAAACAGGTTATAGTTTCCCTAAATTAATAATGGGTAGGTATAATTAAATCTCAAAAACGGAAAGTGGTAATAATCAGAAGCAATGCGCTTGTATTGTACATACTCATCATCATCATCACCATCAGCCAAAAGACGTCTGAACAGAGGCCTCCCCCATAACCAGTATGCTGTTTATCGTAATTTTGCGGGGAATTTGCCTATACTCACCACTCTTGGCAGTGGGTTGGTGAGCGCAAAATGGACGAAGTTCCACAGAAAGGACGCAGCTGCTCATACTTCTGGACACCAAACGAATACTATATTAACAACTAGTTTTACGTACGTACGTATATTATGGCAAAACTCCCCAAACATCCCTACACCGACCGATATGGGTGTATCGTATGCTCATTGGAGGGTTATGCCATAATCGCCACGCTTAGCAGGCGGGTTGGCGATCGTAGTTGAGTTGTTAATGTACTCGAAGGACGCTGCTTCCCATCCTCCGGCTAATCTCATAGTCACCTTTTACGACACTCACGGGCTGAGATGGGTTGGTGCTATTCGTAGCCGGCACCACACGGTATTTTTATATACATATATAATAACTATTCTCTTGACGTACTACAGAACATAATAAACAAGTATGTTGTAAAGTACATACTCCATGTACCTAATCCCAAGTCAAGCCTTAACCACAATCTACGTTGTAGATGAAGTTAGTTTATGCTAAGGCGAAAATGAAATACTTTTAAACATTGCTTCATCATATTGGCCATTTATACGTCCACTGCTGAACAAAGGCCTCCCCCATTGATTTTCACAACTGTGTCATCATTTTGGGGGGGTATTTGCCAATACTCACCACGCTTGGCAGGCGAGTTGGTGAGCGCAGTATGGCTACCGTTTCACAGAAGGGACGCTGCTGCCCATCCCTGTGGTTTAGAATCCCTTAGTCGCCTTTTACGAGATCCACAGGAGGAGATGGAAAGGTGCTATATTCTTAATCCGGACACCACACGGAAAACATTGTTTACAAGGTGTAAAAGTATTTAAAAGTAAGGCCCAATCTGAAGTGAAAAAACTGAACCAAATTTCACTGAAAATTGGCAAGGGGCTGATACAGTCGGCTGCTGCGCACCGGGTGTGGATTGGATTCCCGCACGGAACAAATATTTGTACGATCTGCAGGTAGTTGTTCCGGGTCTGGGTGTACTATATGTGGAATTTGTGTCTGTAAACGCACCCACGACACAAGAAATCCTAGTGTGGGGCAACGTTTTTTTTAAAACAAAAACAAACCAAATATATGCCGAAATTTATCAACCCGAAAATGATTAAGGTTGACATTTGAGCTCGAAGCGACAAGACTGAATGATATCTCTATCGCAATGTTTGGTAATCAATGTTGTTGTCACTTTTATATTTTCTGCCGTAATCATTTACACATACGACATTATCTCGTAAACTCAGTAATCCCTTGGGTATCGTGAACGGTGATAGGTAATTGGATTTTATAAAGATCTCCAATACGTTTATAAAATGTGCTCTTTATAGATATATTTCCTTACGACTATAATTCAAGTAGTCTATAAGGTGAAGATTTAAACATTCCGTCAAAAAAGTATCGGGAATGGACGATTTGTTTATGGTTCCAAATTCAAATTGTTGTTTTTGTTAAATTGGCACAACTGTTTTCCATTTTGGCGCGGAGTTTGAGTTGCATCTGTTATTTATATTAAATATAGTGCTGTTTTTAGTTATATCATATCTAGTGTGTATAGCAAATATCATTATGGACAAAACCACCGAACAGAGAGTTTGTCTTAAATTTTGCATCGCCAATGGAATTTTGTGTTCGGAGTCACTGAAAATGTTGCAGAAGGCTTACGGTGAATCGACTTTATCAAAAACACGTACTTATGAGTGGTACAAAGCGTTCAGAAGCGGTCGAGAAGTGATGGAAGAATTGCCTTGCTCTGGTAGGCCATCAACTTCTGCAATTGAAGTTAACATCGCAAAAGTGAAGGAAATAGTGACTGAAAATCCTCATTCAACTTTTAGAGAGATAGCCGCCGAACTTTCTGTATCTCACGAGTCGATCCGTACAATTTTAACTAATCATTTGGGTATGAAACATGTTACCGCTCGGCTAGTCCCAAAAGACCTGAATTTTCTTCAAAAACTCAATCGCATGAGAGTCGCTGAGGACATACTAGAACGAGTCAATTCCGACCCAACATTCATGAAACGCATTGTTACTGGTGACGAGACGTGGATTTACGAGTTTGACATGCAAACTAGTCAACAAGCTTCGAAGTGGCGCCTTCCAACTGAACCGAAACCGAAAAAACCATGCCAAAGTCGATCAAAATTCAAAGTCATGTTGACTGTTTTCTTTGACTATCGCGGTTTTGTGCACTCGGAATTCTTGCCGGAAAGTCCAACGGTAAATAAAGAATATTATTTGAGCGTTATGCGGCATTTAAGACAGCAAATTCCAAGAAAAAGGCCAGATTTGTGGAAAGAAAATTCTTGAATTTTGCGCCACGATTAATTCATTTTGCATCATTGTGAACGAATTTTTGACCAAACACTCAACAAATACCATCGAGCAACCACCATATTCACCAGATATGGCTCCAGCCGACTTCTTTCTTTTTCCTAAACTCAAATTACCACTTCGTGGCACCCGTTTTCAATCGGTAGAAGACATAAAGGAGAATTCGCGGCGAGAAATGAACTCAATTCCGGAAACAGCGTTTAAAAAATGTTTTCATGATTGGATTATTCGTTGGCGTAAGTGTATCGTTTCTGAAGGAGCATACTTTGAAGATGATAAAATAAATTTGAATGAATAACAAACATTTTGTGTATTATTGATCTTTTCCCGTTACTTTCTTGACAGAGTAGTATTCTCCGTTTACATATGTTCACTTTGAATGAATATCTTTATATTTAGGATACATC
This sequence comes from Diloba caeruleocephala, assembly GCA_947459985.1. Taxonomy (NCBI): domain Eukaryota; kingdom Metazoa; phylum Arthropoda; class Insecta; order Lepidoptera; family Noctuidae; genus Diloba; species Diloba caeruleocephala. Next base: position 5,477,473 of record OX381617.1, on the reverse strand, counting down.
CTAAACATTCATTTTAGGATGACTGTGTATAGTCATTCATCATACAAAGTGAAAAAAAATCTTTTCCAACTGTATAGGTATAGCGGTGAATTAATGAACGGCTTTTGGAAAACAGCTTTTTATCAGAAAGGCATTAACTGTTTCCACGGTTTGAAAAACAGGTTGAATTGGATTGAACTGGTTTCAAAACACGTAATGTATGCCATTGACCAACAATTGTTTGAATAAATTATAGTTTAAAAAAACAAAAAAACACGCTTTTGTAGATTACCGAACTAAACAGTAGAAAATAATGTTCAATAAGTTTAAAATAACAATAGAGTGATTAACAACAAAAAGAGATTTGTAGAAAAGCGTGGTGTTTCTAATTTGCCCCCCAAAAGTGACCCCCTAATTCAAAATTCATTAATTTACGTTACACTTCCGTGTATGGGTGACAGAATGTCGTGTGTGTACTAAATTTCAACAATTTCTTTTTTTTTTCTTTTTCTTAAAACTTTGCCCCACACTAGGATTTCTCCTGTGTCGTGGACAACATAATCGGTCCGGTAGATTCGAAACAAATTGGTTAATATAGACGGAAAACACAGATTCTGTAAGGGTACCGCCGTTTTCCTTCGATCGTACAGACCCCTAAAAACCCTCTCATCAAATCTGAACAAAGGCCTCATCCAAAAAAAAACACAATTGTTTCGTCATTTTAGGGGTGATTTTTCGTCAGCTTGACAGGTGGGTTGGGGAGCCAGAATGATGCTGTTCCACAGAAGGAACGCTAGTGCCCATCCCTTTGGTTTAAAGCCCCTTAGTCGCCTTTTACGACGTTCACGGGAGGAGATGGAGCTGTGCTTTATTCTCAGTCTGGACACTACACGAACGTCAACTTGTTATTCGTTGGAAAAAGCAGTTACATTGCCATGAAAAATATCATTGCCGTGGGGTGTGGGCTACGAATAGCATCAACCCATCTCGTCCCGTGGGTGTCGTAAAAGGCGAATATGGGATTCACCGGAGGAGGGGCAGCAGCTACCTTCGAGTACATTACAACTCAACTGCGATCGCCAACACGCCAGCCATTCGCAGCGATTATGGCAACCCCTCTCCCCCAAATGAGCGCACAACACATCCAGATCGGTCGTTGTGGCGATCTTTGGGGGAGGCTTGTGCCCAGTAGTGGACTTTATTCGGCTGAAACGAACCATCTTTCGTACTCCCGGTAAATCTGATTTCCGGCTAGATGCGGATGTCAACATTAAGGATAACAGAAGAGTCGTATACTTTCCGATCTCGCACTGGATATGGACTTACATTGAAAAAACATAATATATAAATAAAACGAATTAAAAAATCTATCCTATATGTTTTGTCGGTACAAAGTAACCACTATCGACGACACGGTAGGTGCAGTGGTTGATACAGTCGACTGCTGCGCTCCGGGTCGCGGATTCGATTCCCGCACGGATCAAATATCTGTATAATCTGCAGGTATTCCTGTTCCGGGTCTGGGTGTATTGTGTGTGAAATGTATGTCTGTAAGCGCACCCACGACACAGGAGAAATGCTAGTGTGGGGCAATGTTTAAAAGAAATACTATTTCGCGAAACGAGACATTTCCGCGAGTAGTGTTCCAATATAAATTTCTCTTTATCGTTCCATAAAGGAATAAAAGTGGACTGGACAACAAAAACCTTTTCGGGTGCGAGTAATTCGGGTAAATCCTTTTTTATCACTGTTAGGCAGCAGTGGTACCGCCTGAATGGCGGACTAGCAAAACTGCTTTCTACACTATGGTATGCGGGTTCGACCCCCGCACGAAACAAATATTTGTAAGGCCAGATATAGTTATTCTATGTAACAGGTTTATGTCTATAAATCGTACCCACTAAACAGAAGAAATTGTAATGAGGGGTGTCGTTTTTCTTTATTACGGTCTCACCGGTAGTAGGTATCTTATTACCGGAGAGGGCCGATCCCGCTCGAAGAAGGAGGAGACTGCGCCGAGGTAACAACTGACCTGGCGCCTAATTCCCATACGCCTGAAACCCCCTGCCATTGCTATAAGGTGGGGGACCTCTGGGTTCGTGGTTTGCAGGATTGCGGAGTCTGCATGCTCATACCAAGTCACCCCCGGGAAGACAATGGCGTGCACGTGGAGATATGATGGCGTATGCGCAGCACAGCGCACAGCAAGACTTCGGGGGATCATTTACAATCTTCCCCGAGAATTGCCTGGCGGGGCGACCTTCTTACAGTCGGCTTGTCTATGCTAGAGAGGGTGACCGCTTTACAGTCATTCCCTCCAAGATGAACATGAGTGGCTCTAGGATGATCTTACGAGGACCACTGGAGCCCCCCTCAGTGCCAAATAAATATGACCGCTCCAGTGGTTTTAGGCAGTAGGAGTCCGGTCTGCTCCTTCTCTCTTCCCCGGGGCGAAGGAGGTTCATGATGAATTTCCCCTGGAGACCAATCAAAAAAGGTAGCTACCATCCCAGTGCACCAGATATTCGCCACGAAGCAGTAGTGTTTACTGTAGACATTTCTGTATTCTGGTTATATGGGTAGTGTAGCTAGTGCAATTACTGCACATAAGAGACTAAATAACCTGTCTCTAGGTGACAGTGTAGTGCGGCAGTCATGACGATAGTAAATTTATTTTCTTTTTGTCTTCTTTCTTTCTTTCTTACCACCAGGCGAATGACTTGCTCGTTTCGTTACCAAATAGAGTACAAAAAAACATTCCTTTGACTTTATCGTACAAAAAGGAAAACCGCTGGGGTTAAAAAGCAGGCACCCTCCTAAATCTACATTTATATTGGAATCTTGAATAAATTCATACTGATAGTTTTCAGAACTAGTTAGTTGTAAGGCGCCTAGGTCACTCGTTATAACAAATACTTGAATTTAATATACATTTTATTTTATATTATAATTTTTTATTACTACGTTACAGAGTCAGTCAGTCATCGAATGAATCATCAATTCTTTAGTTTTCCAACGGGCGCCTTAGAATTGCTTACAGCTCACTAGTATCATATAAAATGTATTAACGCTCATCACTGACTCACTGAGTGACTCAGCCAGTGAGTTTGTCAGTTAGTTAGTCAGTGGCTCAATCAGTGAGCCAGTGATGAGCGTAAATATATATTTTAATTATATGATATGATCATCGTGAGATGATAAAACAGAGAAAAGAAAACATCTATATTTCCATCAAAACTTACTTATGAATCCATGTTTGAATGATTGAAGCCCGATCACGCTCTGTTTGAGCATGAGAGCTTCAAACGGACCGTGATGGAGCCTCAAGCATAAGTGAACGGTGCAGAAGGATTCTAACAAGATTTAGCATAGAGATAGATTATGTCGTGGAATAGAAAATAGGATATTTATTACGTCTACAAGGGGTTTAAATTAGTTCATCCACGAATTAATCGCAGGTAACAGCTACGAAAAGTGGTAATCACAAATAAAAGATTAAATTACTTTAAATCATTTAAAACGTTGGAGATTTTGCTACAGTTCTGTTATTAAATAGGAGTTTCAGTTGAGTTCCAGTTTCAGCGTCAAATCAGCCCACAACAACTGGAAGCAACGTGCATAACCTCGCTTCCATTTACGTAGTTTTTAAAGGCTTTATTTATCTGTAGCAAAAGTGTGCATCAATGTTGTCATAATAAGATCGACGGTCTCTCTATGAGACGGCCGGTGCAATTCGGCCTATACTTACAATACAGGTTATCCAATACCCAATAATTGTTTTTCACAGTTCCGAAATTCAATGATTTTATAATGCGTGCTGCTCGCGACAATTTAAATATAATCATTGTTTTTTAAAGCTATACATATTAAGAAATTGCCGTTCTAGGTGGGTTGACTTCAGTCGAAACTAAAACATTTCGGTTTTGAAACCTTGTTGCATTGTCTCCCCTGCAATGTTGCGGTCAACAAAAGTGAATGCTTGCATAAAAGAAACCCAACTCGAAGATACCCAGACTCACTTGTAACTTGATGTTTACCAGGTTAAAACTGCATGGAATGTATTACTGTATATACGTATATTAAATGTGTAAGCCAACTGTTTCCGGCGTATAGGTGGAATACCTACTACACCTTTAACATACTTTTATAGGTAAAAGCAATGATTTAATCTTGTTTTAAAACTGCGCTACAAAGAACGCAGGTCGGTAGCGGTGCAGGAGCGACATAGACGTTGGGCCTACACAGCTCTATAGCGTACTCTTTATCGTCACACTGATAGACTATTCCTCTTTTTGTGTTACTTTTAAAACAGTTGTTTGGTGTCCCAGTATGTGTTCAAATAAATGTATTTAATCACTTTTTGTGTCTTGTTATTAGTATAGGCAGATACTTCTGTTTATGATTTTTTGATATTTCCTTAGTCACCTTTTATGACAGCCGCGGCAACATATGTGTCGGCCATTTTTAGGGTTCCGAACGTCCGAAGGAAAAAACGGCGGAACCCTTATAGAATCACTCTTGCGTCTGTCTATCTATCCGTCTGTCACAACCAATTTGCTCCGAATCTACTGGACTGATTCAAGTAGAAATTTGGTACATACAGGGTGTCTAGTAAATAGCACGACATACTGCAGGGGGTGAGAGCTTGGGTCAATACCTACCAAAAAAACACAAATGTTCAGCAATATCTTACGGATTTCTTTTTTAAGCGATAATTGTACTGTGAAAATTTTAATAAAAATTGTATTTCTTGAAAACACTTTAGTTTTTAATTGAATAAAGACTTATCAATGATAATGTAACTATTCACAAATAATTTGAGGTAAAAAAACCAGAAAAGGAATTTTTCATTACGAGATCCTTAAAAGTCTGTCAACGTAGAGATTTTTTGATTTTTCGGAAAATTTTGTACTACTGTAAATCCGTAAGATTTTGCTGAACATATATTGTGTTTTTTGTTAGGTATTGACCCAGCTCTCACCCCCTGCAGTATGTCATGCTATTTACTGGACAGCCTGTATATGGACTTCTACGACCCAAACGTGTACCGTAAATAAATAAATTTTGAATATGGGGTCACTTTTAGGGGCAATAAATAAAATTAAAGAATACATTTTAGCAAACTGTACTGTAACATATGAATGGAAGGGCTTGTAAGGGTCCCAAATATATTTATATTATAATTTTAAAATATGTAGTTTAAGTTATTTAAGAAAATAGACGAAATTTTACCATCGATTTCAGTTAAATCATAAAGTAAAATAAATAGGTACACAAATGTCATGTTATAATTCACATTGGCCAGGACAGTATAGAACAATTTTGTATTTCAATCACGCTTGAAGCAAACAAACCATACACGAACTAACCAAATATAAATCACAAAAACAACAGTTGAATTCGGCTCGACAAGTGGAAAATGCAATTTCCAGACGCGAAATATGTTAGCTCCAAACAAAACTGCCAATGCAATGATAATAATTTAGAATTTTAACAAGTCTCATGCAGACTCAAGTTCCTTGAAAATGAATGTGGAGATTGCATTTCCACCTCAGTGGTTTAGGGTTGAATATTTCTCAAAGAGAAGGTATCTAGCTAGGCAGACTCTTGCAACAAAAGACGTACACTCGGCTACACATCAAGCTATACAATCCCAGTTTAGGCTGATCTCTCATCATACGGAAAGCCTATATAATGCGAGATCAGCTTATACTGTGTATCACCGTTTCAAACTAGTTTTGCCCCGCGGTTTCACCCGCTGTTGAATTTAAAAGAAATCGGATATTTGATTTCATTCTTTTTATTTTTCTTATATAACAGTAGCCTAAGTTATTCCTTATAGCATCAGCTATCTGCCAGTGAAAGTCTCGTCAAAATCGGTCCAGCCATTGTGGAGATTACCCGGAACAAACAGACAGACAGACAAAAAAAATTAAATTGTTATTTGTTTTTTGTCGATATACTTTCATATGCATTTAGTAAAAAGCTGTTATTTTGACATTACAAACAGACACTTCAATTTTATTTATTTGTATAGATATACAATTACTGGAACTTATGAAACGTCACGTTGTCGTGTGGTGTCCGGATTAAGAATATAGCTCCACTCGCATCTACTCCCATGAATATAGTAAAAGGCGACTAAAGCAGAGGGATGGGCAGCAGCGTCCCTTCTGTGAAACAGTAGCCATACTGCGCTCACCAACACACCTACCAAACGTGACGAGCACTGTCAAATACCCCGGAAAATGATGACAAAATTGTAAAAATCTCCATAGATTTCTCATCACCCCATGGTGGCCTTTGTTTAGCAGTAGACGTCCTTTGACTGATATGATGATGATGATAAAGAATCCTCAGAATTAAAGTTGCATTATTATTAGAACTGAAAACGGGATATTTACCATGTTTTTTATTTGTGTTGAGTTCCCGATATTTCGGCGCTGTTGCAAGCGCCATGTTCACGGATAAACTTGCAACAGCGCCGAAATATCGGGAACTCAACACAAATAATAAACATGGTAAATATCCCGTTTTCAGTTCTAATAATAGTGTAAGTGACCATGTCCGTTTAAAAACTTATAAAGTTGCATTGTTTCAATTGGCTGATATTAAGGAGAAGAGCCGTCAATAATCTCCGTGGATAGGTACGTTTTTAAAACAATTGAGGTTATTGATTGATGCAAAGGATGGTTAAATATTTAATGAGAAAAATATAGAAGAAACATACTACAGTTACATTATAACAATTTAGTTGCCATGGCAGTTAAAAGCTGACCAGTCCGGAGAGACGGCACGGCGAATGCGAGTTTGACGCATCAGCACCTCTTAACTCAATGATATTCGACAGAACCGAACGAACCGATACGATTAATGTACCGATAACCGCTACAGGCCGTGTGGTGCCGGCTCAGAATACCACCACCCCATGTCCTCCCGTGGGTGTCGTAACAGTCGACTAAGGGATTAGCTGGAGGATGGGCAGCAGCGTCTTTCGAGTACATTAACAACTCAACTGCGATCGCCAACCCGTCTGCCAAGCGTGGTGATTATGGTAAAACCCCCCAATGAGCCCACAACACACCCATATCGGTCGTTGTGGTGGTCTTTGGGGAGGCCTGTGTCCAGCAGTGGACTTCATTCGGTAGAAATTATGAAATGAAAAAATGATGAACCGCTACAATGAAGTTCGTACACATGGCAGTAATCGCCAGACGGATTTTTAATGGCAGTTTCATGTAATACAAGACGAGGCTATGAGACAATGACTTATTTGCGTTTAAAATGTTCCTCTTTTCTCTCCCTTTACTTTTATCTTCTTCTTTTCTCATCTTTTCGGCCGAATGAAGTCCACTGCTGGACACAGGCCTCCCCCAAAGATCACCACAACGACCGATATGGGTGTGTTATGGGCTCATTGGGCGGTTTTGCCATAATCGCCACGCTTGGCAGACGGGTTGGCGATCGCAGTTGAGTTGTTAATGTACTCGAAAGACGCTGCTGCCCATCCTCCAGCTAATCCCTTAGTCGACTTTTACGACACCCACGGGAGGAGATGGGGTGGTGGTATTCTGAGCTGGCACCACATTGATTTACTTTTATAACCTTAGTAGAATCCTAGCAGTCGACACATCCTGCATTTTCAAATAATAAATCTATTCAAGAGATCCATCGAAATTGATATTCCAATATCAATATTTCATATTGAAGATATCTCTTGATTGGCAACAGCTCTCGGCGATTCGAACGTTCCAGTAATGACACAAATTGAATAAAATCTCAAACGATCTAATTGATTGCGAATAAAATTCTCGAAGTCTTCCGATTTCAGCAAAAAGATTTCTTTTCGTCGTTAAGAAATATTTCTTCGCTGTATTTATTCAGGTAATCGACTTAAATTGTCGCCCTTCATTGAAGGCTATATTCCTACGGCTAAATATAGTTTACGGAACTACGAATACATGCTTGTAGCATCATTGTTCCGTTGTTATGCCGTGTGGTGCCGGCTCAGAATACCACCACCCCATCTCCTCCCGTGGGTGTCGTAAAAGTCGACTAAGGGATAAGCTGGAGGATGGGCAGCAGCGTCCTTCGAGTTCATTAACAACTCAACTGCGATCGCCAACCCGTCTGCCAAGCGTGGCGATTATGGCAAAACCCCCCAATGAGCCCACAACACACCCATATCGGTCGTTGCGGTGATCTTTGGGGGAGGCCTGTGTCCAGCAATGGACTTCATTCGGCCGAAATGATGAATGATGATCATTGTTCATAATTGTTCTTGAGTTTCATCACAAAAATAATAAATACAGCATTTTGAGTTAAAAAAACCGGACAAGTTCGAGTTGAACTCGCATGGAGAGGGTTCCGCACGATGAAGAGGTATGTTATCTACCATGTTTTTTTATCTGAACCAAAGTATGTGGTAACTAAAATAATTATAACCCAAGAATAAACTAAACATGATAGTTGAATAAAATGTTTTCCCATACAATACAACTGCAAAATTATAAGTTTGTACGCACAATATTGAAATACCTAAAAATGATAAATGTTCCGCCTTTCAAAGATAAATATTTTTTGCGTTACGCAGCCGATCATTAATCATCATTTCGAATGTCAGCTGCTTCGTAATCTATTAAAAATGAGAGTCTGAAATAAACAAACTGTTAACGGATTAATCGTTTGACCTTTTTTTTTTTATTGGTGCCCAGTGGAAATTCATCATGAACTTCCTTCGCCCCGGGGAAGGACGAAGGGGTATGCCGGACTCCTACCGGCTAAAACCACTGGAGCGGTCATCTTCGGCACCTAAGGGAGGCTCCAGGTCCTCGTATGATCACACTAGAGCCACCCACTGGTGCCACGCCTATTGGCACATCTCGGAGAGGGTGACTGTAAAGCGGTCACCCCCCCAGGGGGATTGTAAAGGATCCCCCAAAGCGTCCCACGGCAGCGCGTGACCACATGCGTGTAATCGTTTGACCTAATAATGTTTGACTGTGAGCGCCAGTTGTACTCGCTGACCGTAAACGATTAGTGAGAATAAGCAATACTGTGCGCGGTCAGTCTTTGGATGGGTGACCGCATCATCATATCACCCAAAGCACGTCCACTGCTGATCAAAGACCTCCCTGACAGATTTTCACAATTGTTTCGTCAATTTTAAAGCCTCCCCCAAAGATCACCACAACGACCGATATGGGTGTGTTGAAGGCTCATTGGCGGGTTTTGCCATCATCGCCACGCTTGGCAGACGAGTTGGCGATCGCAGTTGAGTTGTTGTTGAAACTGTTGCCCATCCTCCGGCTAATCCCTTAGTCGACTTTTACGACACCCACGGGATTAGATGGGGTGGTGGTATTCTGAGCCGGCACCACATGCATTTCATTACATTTCAAATAATACCTACTGCAAAATGATATTAATCTTCATAGTGGGACAGTAGTAATACTGATCTAAAATCAGGAATCTCATGTCCCTTACCATATTAATGTCTAACGTTTGGTGTGTAGTCAGTTCGTACATATTTTTTATTTCAGGTTTACAGAGTAGATGAAACTTCTTAGGTTAGATTGAAGGTTTTATAACCCTATTTTTTATATTTTAGTCGTGTCACCCTCTTAGTCAATATGGGGGGCAACAGACTCATGGGGGACAACTAACAACTCTTCTTCGTATTACAGCTACCATAATCCGTCTATCAAGCGTGGTTATCATGTAAATATTCCCTAACGTCCGATTATTATGGCAGACGATGAGACCCCATTTGCATAACTTTTACACATTTGGCATAATTTCAGTACATCGGGCTGTACAGTGTGCGCATTTGGATTTCTGTGCTACGTGTCACGGGTTAGATTTTTGTACGGAACAAATATTTGTGTGATCGCTAGATCTGCTTTTGAGATTATTTGTCTGTAAACTGTATCCACGATGCTCCACAATACAAGGGAAATATTAGAGTGGATGAGTTCCAGAAAAGTGGCAAGCACCTGCACCCCAAACCATAGAAAGGTTAAAGAACACAGGATTTTAGCTGGTAAGAGGCTATCTGTACGGCCTTGTATCCTACTTGGGGAAGTCCATGAGTATTTCCCAAGGTACAAAAAATAAGGCTAAAAACGATATGAACACTTTATTAATTTATTAGCTATTAATAAAACCCCACAGCGGTGCAATGGAACCACTCGTTATAACGAGCTGGGAAACCCGAGCTATCCTTGGAAAATAAATTGTCGATCATTTGTAAACACAGTTTGCAAAGTGGCAACTAGTAATTAACCCGTTTTTTGCTCGAAATAACTAAATTGGAGTAGATAATGGAAATCATACTGAACATTTTACCGAGCTCCGAAGCCTACATGGTAAAAAATCCAAACAAAATCCGTATCCAATGGAGAAATAATTTCTACTACAAACTGATATTACTCTTCACAGTAGGATATATATAGTAATAATACTTATCTAAAATCCTTACCAACTTAATATTTAATGTGTGGCGTGTAGTTAGTTCGTACAAATTTTTTCGTACTTCAAAACTCCTGCGCTATGTAAAGAAATGTCTGATATTCGGAATGTTCGTGTGGCGTCCTTATTAAAAAAATAGCACCACTCCTTCTCCTTCCGTGGATGTCGCAAAAAGCGACTTAGGTACTCTAAACCAGAGGGATGGCCTTCAGCGTCCGTTCTGTGCAATAGTCACTAACCCGCCCGCAAGGCGTGGTGAGGTGGCTTGCAAATTTCCCCCATAATAATACAATTGAAGAAATCTCTGGGTAGGCCTTTGTTCAGCAGTGGACGTGCTTTGGCTGTGATGATGATTCGGAATAAAGTTCTAGAAAAAGAACATGAATAACAGTTTTTTTTTCATCTATTTTCAAGCCTAGAACAGTTTTATCATCGGATCTCGGAATGTTATACACCCATAGAATAGAATATACTTGACATATATAATTCTTCTGTACGTATGTATGTCACAGAACTCCTCCTAAACGGCTGGACCGATTTTGATGAAATTTTGTGTGTATCCTTGGATGGTTTACATTCACAATTGGACCCGGTAGGTGGCGCCTGCGCGGAGCTGGGGCGGGCAGCTAGTATATATGTATATATATGTATAATATATGATAACTCATAGAATAGTAATAAATACATCTACATACCTACGAGTACCTACATCAATACAAGAATAGTATCGCTATATTGAATACAGACAAACACTCTTTAACTATATTTCACAATGTGAGTCATGCATAGGTTTAACCCAAATCTATGGAATTGAATTCAGTTTATAATTATTTATTTTTTGTTGGTTTTCTCGCCTGTAACAGAGATACAATTACCGAGAAATGTGGTTACTTAACCGGTCGTTTCTGGCGAAGCCAAAAGTGACCTCCGGGCAGGCCTATAATTAATATTATATGCTAAGCAACGTGCGCTAAGGGCGCCCCCTGCGGGACACGGACCTCGGCTTAAGGCGTTGCTGGGGATAACAAGCTATTGTTTTGGGGACAGCTGAATCGGTAAATAAGAACAGCGCCGCCGCGCCGCGTTTAAAGATTTTTTAAGTTAGTATCTCGTAGCCGTAGCTCCGTCGCATATCAAAAATTAAGTAAATGTGGTGGCGCGGAGATTTGCAGATCGCTTCTTATCGTACGTTACGTTACGTATCAATGTAAGTTCTTAGTTAATCTAAGACCAGACTGACTTTAACTGTGAAGGAAGAAATCGTGAGAAAACATGAATCTAATAATCTGAAATCAGAAGTGGATAGACGACGCCGTCACGCTTGAGGAGGTGGCTGATGCCATTGCGGTGGCGGGCGGCTGTCGGCCCGAAGTGAAAGTGGGCGACATTCGCCGCTCATCCGTGTCCTTGGGCACCGTCTGAGTGCGCTGCCCGCTGGAGTCAACAAAAAAGGTAGCGTCCGCCTCGCGTGTTTGTGTGGAGTGGGCGTCGGCCAAGGTCGAGGCATTGGTGGCACGGCCTTTGCAGTGTTACCGATGTCTTGAACACGGGCACTTGCGCCTCCGTTGCGCCATCCATGGGGAGCTGACCGGAGCGACCTCTGCTTCGCTTGTGGCAGCCAGGGCCACAAAGCGAGACAGTGCACGGCACACTCATAGAATTGTCCACTATGTGCGAACTATGGACTGCCGCCAGGACATAGGCTGGGCAGCAAGTCATGCGCTGCCCAAAAAGGTAAGAGGGGGAAGCAAGCCCCCTCTGCCACTGCCAATAGGCAGGAGTTGACTGTGCCGGCGACATCGGTCGGGGGCCCGCCGAAGGCAATGGAGGCCAAAAATTCCCAGCTCTAAGAGTTTTACAGGGCAACCTGAACCACTGCCACAACGCGCAGAATCCTACTGCTGCAGACTGTTGCGGAGTGGTCAGTTGCCCTGGTGGTTGTGGCGGAGCCCTACGTCGTCCAGGAATCCTCACTGGTTTGAGGGCGCCGGGGACTCCGTCGCCATCTATTGGGCTGGAGTTGAAGATGTGTGTGTGTGTTGAATGCGTATCACTGTATCACTAAGAGCTGTCCGTCAAGTGTCCGGTTTAAGAACATAGCACCACCCCATCTCTTCCCGTGGATGTTGTAAAAGGTGACTGAACTCTAAACCAGATGGATGGTTAGCACCGTCCCTTCTGTAGAACAGCAGTCATTCTGCACTTACCAACCCGCCTGTCAAGCGTGGTAAGTACTGGCAAATTCCCACTAAAATGACACAAGCATGTAAAGGGGCGTTGTGGAAATTTATGAGAAGACTTTTTACCCTTTTTTCAACAGTGGACAAAAATAAATGAAGGTAAAAAGAATAAAATTCCAAATTCATCTACGATTTTCCCCTACAAAACAAAACTTCCATCAAGAACCAAAGTTTAAGATGAATCCAATAGTTGGTCTTGACCAGACTTACGTTGAAAAGCTGGGACACTGGAATTGACTCGGTGCTTCGCAAATTAGACCTACTACTTCCGGAACCTTGCGTCTACGCGACAAATAGAAGAAAATAAGAGATTTTCAAACAAGAAAAAGGAGGGTCTCCGACCGGTCGTTCACGGAACGTTGGACATGCCATAAAAAGTAATTATCTTTTCAAAATATCCCCGCTGTATTAATGATCAGCCAGAATATATACTGTCTGAACACAGTATATATGTATTTTTTTAATTACTCATTCATACATTACGTGTAACGAAACTTGTATATTTTCAGTTGTTAGTTTAGTTGTCTATGTTTTCGTTAACTACAGGTTTTATAACATGAATAATATTGATATTGAAAACTATCAATATTTATGTAAACCCATTCATATACCTACAGGCCGTCTTTTAAATCCATGCATATTTTATTTATTTCTATTTAGTCTTTACTATTTTGTAGGCAACGAATTTATATAAAAATAAGTTGCAATCTCTATATATTTTTTGCAATTATTAATAAATAAAGTTGCTACATTAAGACTAATAAACATGTTACATTACGTTGAAATAAACTGGTCTGTCGCTAGCTTTAAATGTGTGTGTTCACGTAAAATGTTTGAAAGGCTCGAATAGCAACTTTATACATTAATTATTCAATATTAAGTATAGCAAATACCCATGTCGTGCCCATCCCAATATCCGTTGGGAGCTCTATTCTGGAAGTTGATGACGAGTATGTCTACCTGGGACAAACTGTCCAGTTAATTAAGTCCACCCTCAAGAAAGAGGTCAATCGTCGAATCCATCCAGTATCAGAAAACCGACATAGCTGAAAGGATTAGTAAATTGAAGGCAATGGGCGGGACACATTGCTCGTAGAACTGATGGCTGTTGGAGTAAAGGTTCTCGAGTGGAGACGGCGCACCAGAAAACGCAGCGTGGGACGACCTCCAACGAGGTGGACAGACGACCTGGTGAAGGTCGCTGGGAGTCGTTGGATGCGGGCGGAGTTTATCCGCTCGTTGTGGAAATCTAAGGGGGAGGCCTTTGTTCAGCAGTGGACATCCTTTGACTGATATGATGATATCAAAAAAGTGAAAAAAAATCCTGGTATTTTTAATAAACATGATTTCTATAACCAGGGCTCGTCCCCCAGAAATAAAGTTCATTATTTCTGTTGGACGGTTTTTAATTTTATAACATTATGCTGTATTAATATTATGCCTAATTTCAAACCAAATTGTAAACAAGAGAGAACCTCTGCATTATTTTCTTAAGGTATTGAATCAATTGAAAGGTATTTATTTTGATTGTCTTACATTCAGAGTCAGATACTAAAATCATCACTTCAAAGTTTATTTTGTAACAGTATTCAATCTGTACATTCCGCCCACGTCCAAACAAAAATAGCGAAAGATTTCCGTCGGAACTAAATCAATTAAAAAAACCAATGCTTTCAAAGTAATGTATATAGTACCTATATTTATATAGTAACTATATTTAATTCCAGTTACAATTTTAGTAGTTTTTTCGGTAATTCTGCCAATGTCAAGTATAGGTATAATTAGTAAGTAAGTAAGTAATTTATTTTCTCACCACTATAATGAAAAAGTTGCAACAAAATACAATGTTGCCTAGTTTTAGTATAATTCTAATTTACTGTGGGATTAGAATTTACTGGCGTCCCCCCCCGAAGTCCAATTTTGCTCTTTCATAAACTGTGCCAAGTGAAATTTTTCCATTTTCTTCTTCGTGTATCTCATTCTATCAAGTTGTTTCCTCTTGTTAAAGTTCTCTTGATGAATACTCTCCAATACTTTGATATAACTTTATCAGGCCCGATACTGGTTGAGTTTGTACTTTATAACCTGGTTATCATCTTGCATCCCATGAATGCGCACTTTCGCTGCAGACAACACCTTGATGTAACAATAACTCGCTGTTCTAATAAAATGTGTGTATTATGGCTTTGATACATCCAATATTGACGATTTATCAAAATACACTTACAGTTTTTATTTTGACCTATTGTACGGCAAAAACAATAATTAAATTAATAAAAAAAACAAATTGTGATGAATGAAACAAACGAAAATGAATATATATAAATTGCTTTATTTATTTATGCTTAGTGCACAACAGCCCAATTTCATAAATATCGAATGCTTTGGACGTTCCGGCGATAATTGGGATACAGAAAAAATAATTTTAATATAATAGTAGTTATTTTAATTATGTCAGTTATATTTTCGCTTATTGCTAAAGATGTTATGTTCTTTCTTTCTTTAAAAACCAACGTTGTTTTATAAACGTTGCCCCACACTACGATTTCTCGTGTGTCGTGGGTGCGTTTACAAACACAAATTCCACACACGATACACCTGACCCGGAACAACTACCCGCAGATCATAGAAATATTTGTTCCGTGCAGGATCGACCCACGACCCGGTGCGTCATTGTTACAGAATTAATAATTAATTCTAGTCTACCCTCATATACTATAACTGGCTGAATGAGAAAAACATACATTATAATCATATCATCATTATCATATACCATGACTATCATAATCACACTAATCACACCTTAGCATCAACATCATTTCGGCCGAATGAAGTCCACTGCTGGACACAGGCCTCCCCCAAAGAATATCACAACGACCGATATGGGTGTGTTGTGGGCTCATTGGGGGGTTTTGCCATAATCGCCACGCATGGCAGACGGGTTGGCGATCGCAGTTGAGTTGTTAATGTAATCGAAGGACGCTGCTGCCCATCCTCCGGGTAATCCCTTAGTCGACTTTTACGACACCCACGGGAGGAGATGGGGTAGTGGTATTCTGAGCCGGCACCACACGGCAACACCTTAGCATCAACATCATTTTATATCGTGACTATCATCATCACTATTACTAACTACGTAGTATAAAACAAACCCCAGCTGAGATTTTCTGTCTGTCTGTACGCGGTGATCTTAGAAATAACTGAACCGATTTTACACCAGTCTTCACCAATGGTTAGACTGTTTGTCAGGGAAGGTTTGTGTTATAATTTATATTGACAGTACGGTTGGCGCTGTAGCTAAGCGATTGTCTTTGCTTTATATGTCGCGGGTTCGATCACTGCTACGATCAACCGCTACAGATATTTTTTGGGGTCTGGTTGTTTGTGAGATTTGTATCTGTAAACTCCATAGCATCGGCACGCATGTGTTCGAGTGCCACAGTGTGCGCTGTTCTACGCACAGTGAGGTTTCGGGGGATCCTTTACAACTGTATGCTCCCGCGAGATGTGCCCAGAGGATTTTTATAGTTTCTTTAGCAAAACATTTCAGAAATCACACAAGAAAAATCACAATAATAAGGTATATATTTTAGAAACTTACAATACAATTTTATATAAATAAATGAATACAAAAATAATGAGGTACTTTAATTAAATATTACAGTTGCCAATAAAACCATAAATTCGTATGCATAATCTTATGCTAGCAAATACTTGAAACTATTAGTAAATAATACTACTGATGAAATAAGCATTACTTACTTATATTATGTAGATGATTAAAGTTTATACCAAAATATACATATACATCTAAAAGTGCTAGTAACAGTCGTTTTAGTTATTAATGTCAAACATTGAGAAAGGTAAATATTTGAAGATATTAATAGGCAAGGGATATTATAGCAAGTATACTGTTATAATAGTGTACCAGAGCTGGCAAACTAGAAACCAGATGGGCAGACAATCTATGACGAGGGCAAACAAGCATTTGATTGTCATAGACATGATAAGAATAGGGGAATTAGGTAAGGCACAGGTACAGAAGCTTGTCAACGATGACGATGACATAGAGATGACGGTTCGGTTAGTGGTTTACATTGATTTTAATTCTTGAGTTTTAAAGCAATGTGGGCAAACAATATTATCATGGCAACTATTTTAAAACGATATGATTGTCAATGTCATTTAGCTATGCTCACATACAAAGCAAGCCTCCTTGTATTGGAATATAACTTTAAGAACTCGTTTCTCATTGTTACAAGTGTCAACGCGTCTTCTATTTATTTTGCAGTGCTTCTTCAGTATACCTGTATGATTCACTATTTTAGGACACTAATAGAACACAATCAATTATTACGTAGACACCAAACAACAAGTAATAACATTCCTTATTGCGTACACAGTAAGTACATTCATTAGGATATTGAAAATCGAGTTCACAATTATATAATTATATTATAGCATTCAATAAACTGTATTTATGACTATAACGTAAAACCAATAGACAAACCTACATTAGTCACCAACATTGACTGCAGTATTTGATCTAGTGTTGGCTATATATCGGGCTCAGCTGTCGCCGAAAGTGCCTGCCCTTGTGACTTGACTCCAATATAGTATAATAAAGTGGTAACATTGTCATGTTGGCTAAGATGCCAGAGCTTTAGAGACATATAAAAAAATTTAAGCTGCACTAAACAAAACGAGTGATTCTACTGATTATAAGGATGAAGCTATTTAAAATTGATTTAAAAAATAAATTCATTACATGGAAGAATGTGACACATAATTATTATACAAACGTTAGTCTAGAAACAATCAAATTTTTGTTGATTCTTGTGTGCTTTATGAATAAGCCTGACTGTCGATCTCTAGTCCATAAGCAGATGACGATTCCAGTACAACGGTCCGTGACACAGAAAAGCCATCTATTACTCAATCAATCCACTATAGACAGACCCCCCTAAAACATGAATTCAGGTGACATTATTAAATTTAGTCCGGAAGCAAATTTACATTTTGGTGACTCTTCTGCGCTTAGTGAAGAACCGTCTAACTCCAAGACAATGTTTGGTCTGGAAGCAGAAGACAACGCCAATGTCGCAATCGGTGTGGCAGGCGCATCCAAGACGGCAGTTCGGCACAGTTAGCGGACACTGCTTAGGCGGGGCAGCACCAGGGCAGGGTGGAGCACATTCAGTCTCATTGCAGTAGTCCAAGTCAACTGAGGAGCAAAATTATGCAATTGAAAATACAAAAAAAAGTGTGGTGAATACTGGCAAAGGAAATCTATGGAGGAGGCCTGTGTTCAGCAGTAGGACATTCTTTAGCTAATATGATAACGAAATTAATAATACTGGGAGGTCACCAGCTAAGCACTGACTATTCTGACGTCCGAATTCGAGGGCCTGTCGTAAAACACTGGCCGAAAAAACCTCTATAAAAAGATCATCTGACATGAGGCCTGTTGATACAACCATTACAGTGCAATCATTATCATTATCATATCAGCTGAAGGACGTCTACTGCTGATCAAAGGCCACGGCCCACGTTCCAAATGCATCGTGGGAAAGCCTCCAACGAGATGTAACTAGGAGTCTTTGGATGCGGGTGGCACGTGACCGGTCGATGTTGAATTCTACGTTACAATAATTGATCTTGTTAAATTATAGTTTCGTCATCATGTTAGCCAAAAAATATCCACTGCTGGACATAAGCCTCCTCCAAAGATTGCCACAACGACCGGTATGGTTTTGTGTTGTGGGCCCATTGGGGGTTTTGCTATAATCGCCACGCTTGGCAAACGGGTTGGCGATCGATGATTTATAAATGTACTCGAAAGATGCCACTGTCCATCCTCCGGCTAACTCCATTATATATCCACTATTATAATGTGCTGAAATATAATTGCACTGTATAAATTTGCATAAACACTTCAAGCTTGCCGTTCGCCATTGTTTCTCTAAAAGCAAAGGTCGAGCTATTCATGAAAGTCCATTGCCTGGACATCCTTTCAATTGTGCTACGATACAGACAGAAAAATAACGCACTTGGCCTACGTATATTACGAAAATATTGTGAGTCAAGTATTAATTCGTCACCAGCGATAACTGTATGTAGTAAACATAAAAGCACAAATAATTTAAAAGACATTGTAACTGATTATTTAGGAAAAATAGACAAAAGGAAATATTTCTCCACGAATAAATTTTGATTTTGAATGACGTGTTTGTGGAATTATTTCTTCTAGTTCAGAAATATAGATTATAAATTGTTTAATGCCAAGATGCAAATGAATAAGAAGAATAAAAAAGTTTAGAGGAATAAAAAGGTTTTATACTTCTTATATGTCCTAGCTATAGCTGATAATCATCATCATCATATCAGCCAAAAGGCGTCCAGTGCTGAACAAGCGCCGCTCCATAGACTTTCACATTGTGTTATCATAGAGAGCAAAGGCCCCATAGATTTCCACAGCGAACAGTTACATGTCGCGTGTAGTTTTTTTGGGGGGAATTTTTCAGTACTCAGCACGCTTGGCAGGCGGATTGGTGAATGCAGAATGGCTGGTATTCCACGGAAGAGACGCTGCTGCCTACCCTTCTGATTTAGAGTTCCTTAGTCGCTTCTATGACATCCACGGGAGGAGATGGAGTCATGCTATATTCTTAATCCAGAAACCACACGGCACATGGCGGTGATTATGGCACCTCTATGAATAACATGGACGCTATGGACGAGGATTTTTTTAAATAAATAGAAACATTTAATAACTCACATGTGATTAAGGATATTTCCGTATGAATAGTATATAAATTATTTCGATTATGCTTAGGAGAGATGCACCAAAAAACACACCGATGACACCTCCTATATCGACTGGAACAAAAATAAATCGAAACTGAGTCCATAACAGTTTACATTGTGGAGCTATATAATTGCAAAGACATTGTAATCAAGGCAGAGAGCAATTTGTTTTCTCTACGTTGGGTAATCTTCAGACTTCCTTCGGCCTGAAGACATCACGGTGGCCATTTTCAGCACATACATAGTCAGCACCGGGATATCCGTTGGAACGCATTGGTGCTGTCGCCCGTGCTTGATCGAGAGGTGACTCTATACCAACACTGTACACCTTAAGTAAACTCTTCCAGAGTCCAGAGTTTCTACTCTAAGCGAAAACATATTTAGGACATATGGCGCTTTTTCACTTTAGGTGTCAAAGAGTCGGCAAGCGATTACAAGAAATATAATAAATATCATGCGATGTTTGAACCAGACTGGCGTCACATCACCCGTACGTATACAAACTCCGGCTCCCGCTACGCGTTTTGCAGCGTACTGCGCAAGAAACTACGCCTATTCCGTAGCGGGCTTTGCGTGCGCAGTATCCGTCTCCCTGTCCATAAGGGAGAATATGCGCCATCATTTGTTCAACTCTCCACGTATCGTGGTGAGCTCCGCGTCTCCATAAACGAGTCCCTAAAGAGCATCCATTGTACTACTTTCATAAAGATTTGATATCCAAAGCACTGTGCAGTACATGATAGCATTCACGGTGATAGCAATCGAAGAAAATTATTCTGCTTTCAACAAGGAGAGCACGGACGAACAGTTCCATCGTGAACCCAATAATAATTTAAAACGAAGATATAAATTAAAAACGGTATATTCAAAATAAGCCTTACCAGTACGTAGATAAAAAATGACCGAAAGAGTAAGATGTTTTTATAAGTGCTGAAACTCCATTTTAAAAGGCCGATGGCTCTACACAAGTAAGGTAAATTAAGAAGAAAATATACACAGCCCTCAACATGCACAGGTCATCCACCCCTGCACCAAAACCCCATTTTCGAAATATATTTTAACTATTGCCAGACCACATACGAAAGTTATCTGTTAGGTGAGAAAATGAGCTCTCGTTTAGCTGTTGAGGCATCTTTGAAACTATCTGGAGAAGACACTTATTAATTAGTTTCGAGACGGTTCTTATGGACAGCAAATCACTAATATCTCACTTTGTGTAGAAAGATTAGTGATTTGCTGTTCAGAACAGACTTAAGAACACCGGACATCCAAAACTTATAGATAGGCACCATAATAATGTTCTTTATCAAGCCCATGAAGGTATAGTAAATCGATAATGTTATCAGCAAAGGCAATGTGGCATGACAGGTGCATTTTAACGGCACAGTTGGCGCTGTGGCTAAGTACTCTATTTTTTGCGCTACGGGTCGCGGATTCTATCTCCGCACCGATCAAATATTGTTATGGCCTACGGGTAGTCGTTCTGGGTCTCGGTGTTCTCTCGATGCATGTGAGATTGTGTGTGGATGTGTGGATGGAGAGAGGTACAAGAGAAATACGTGTATATAATCATCAATATAGAAAAAAAGGCGCACACCTTCATTTTACAATGATTACTTTATATTGTAACCCACTCAATAGGGTCTGTAATCGGTAAACGATCGGTGAGGTTAAGCAATGCTCGGTGCGCTCAGTCTGTAAAAGGGGCATCGACGGCACGGCTGGCGCAGTAGCTAAGTTGCTTGCAGACAGTTGTTTCGGGTCTGGATGTTTGTGCATGTTATATTTATGTCAGTAAACTGTACCTACGATACAGGACATAACCAAGAATGGGGTGTCACTTTTTTAAAACCAAAAATAACTGTCCATAGTCATTTTTTCAATACAATCTCGTTGCTAGGCATGCTTCTGCACTGATTCGCCTAGTGGTAAGCGTCATGCCTGCCTATAACAATTGTAATGCTAATATGGGTAGAACTCATCCTACTTGTCCTGCATGGCACTGCGCTCGTCAATTTGAGATATATCCAACATTGTCAATTTTACTAAATACCTTGAAACTGGAACAAAGTAACTGACTGATGTTTAAACAACACAGCTTGGCAGCAGAATAACTGTCACCGCGCTGCAACCTACCCAACTGGACCCTTGCAATAAAAGACCTGTTAACGTCGGCCCCAGTTGCTGTCATTAGACAGCAGTCGTTTAGCAAAGTCGAAGGCCTTAGAGTGGATTGAACAACTCTGACACAAGGTTATCCAATAACTAAACTAAAAAAATTAAATAGGTATGACATAAATTCAGTATAAAATATATATTTTCATAATTACCAACAAGTCCAAGCAATTCCCTGATAGCGTGACGTCGTACCCTCAATGTAGGTAGATTCCCTAGATGCATACGACCCTGTGTGCCTCGATTTGTCAGTTCCTCTGGCAGCTTTCCGCTCTGACGCCTACAAATGCAATTGTTGATCTTGACTTTTAAGTTAGGAAGGAAGGAAGTATAGGATACTGTAATCATTGGCGGATAAATCTGAAGAGATTTCATATAGTCGCTTAATCATTCTCACTCAATAGTCCTCTAGTTTGATCTTCCGAAGACCCGGAGCCCCCCTTTGTTGCCGAAGATGACCGCTCCAGTGGTTTTAGCTGGTAGGAGTCAGGCATACCCCTTCGCTCTTCCCCGTGGCGAAGGAAGGAGGAGGAAGGCTACTCAACAATTCTACCGTAGTGAACGCGGGTAGCAAGCCGGAACTACGTCAAGGTCCGTAAAATTATTTCAATACTTAATAGCAGGCATACTAAATCGGGCAACTTTGCAACGTCTTTTTATCAACAGTACCTCAATACCTTAAGACAAAAGTGTTTGCCCAGTGTGTGTTACACTGATGATATGGTAAAGAGACGTGGGCGCTCACTATGGCCCTCACAAGAAATCTCAAAGTCACTCAGCGAGCTGTGGAGATAACTATGCTTGGATCTCCCTACGAGATCGAATCACAAAATAAGGAGATCCCTAAAAGAACTAAAGCTGCCGACATAGCTGAAAGGATTAGTGATAAATGGCAATAGGCGAGACATATGAACCCTACAACTGATTGCTGTTGGAGCAGAAAGGTTCTCGAGTAGAAACCGCGCCCTGAGAAACGCACCGCAGGACGGCCTTAAACTAAATGAACTTGGTAAATGTAACAAGTCGTTGGATGTGGGTGGAAATCCACGGGGGAGGCCTTTTTCAGCAATAGAAGTCGTTCGGCTGTTATGATGATGTATGTACTTAGACTTTTGTCTGTCTGTGTAAAATCGGCTATTTTAACATCAAATTAGTCGCTATAAAGCCTTTGAAGAAATTTATTACCTGCTAATACGTGAACAAAATACTCTGTACCCAATAAGCACATTACGCCCACGGAGGAATTTGTGATTTGGCATAGTTAAAGTTCATATGGAGGAGGAGAGCAAAAAGTTAAAATGTATGTACAATACGTGTTACAAATACATTAAATCAAATTTTAAAATTTAATGGATCACGGTCCAATTTCGGTCCCTGGGCAACCCCTGGGCGACCATTAGTCCAATAAAAATTGCCAGGGTACAGACAGTAGGAATATACATCGGATCCACGGAAGGCCAAGAAAAGGTGCCCACTGGTCCTCGTGCTTTAACCATACTATTTATATTACTTTGGGTATTTTATTTTTATGTCTTTACTTACGGACAAGTGACATGACCGACTTTGTAAGACACTTCTTCACAGGCCATCGGACATAGGTAATTGTCAGTGCTCAATTTATCTAGAAGAAAACAGATTAATATTCTTAGGTCCGACGTCACCGACAACTGACAAGTTCCTACTTCTAAGATATACCTACTTAATAAATAGATTATTTTCTTTAGTGAAACAAGAGACTTGGGTACAAAAGTAATCCATAATGTTATATTTTTGTTCTATGCTTTTCATTTTCTCTTATGTTATTTCTTTTAATTTATTAGATTTATGTTTGTAAATTATTTGGTATTTGTATTTATGTTTGTAATTTATTTGAAAGCAAGAAAGATTATCAAGTTAATTTCACAAATATATAACAAATAATTAAAAGAACTAAACTTAATATAATTTGGTTTACTTTCATTTAATGACAATAATAACAAGCATCTTTTGCTAAATAGTAGATACTTTTAGCAAAAGATGCTGAAATGAGTGCACCCAAAAGATGTCTATTAATTCTTTCTTTGAAGGTGAACAAGTTATAGGTAGTAGGGAACACAAACGCTGGCAAGGAGTTCACTGGGAGAGAAGCGCTGATTACGACATACCAAGATATCAACCAAGTGCGGATGGTAACAAGCAGTGCACCTGGTATATATGCGATGTATGTGCGATGGCAAAATGGTAGATAGTGGGATCAGTTAGTATAGCTCCCGCGCACTCCTCCAAGTACAAACTGTAGAAGACTGACAGACAAGTAGCGCTTTGCTGACGTACTAGGCTGTAGACCTTGGCTGCCAGTGTCTTGTCGTCTGCGATTCTTTTAGCTCTGCGTTTTACCGAATCTTTCGTTTTTGTTTTGTAGATACCCAAATCACCACCTTAGCCATAACAGTTTACATGGTTTTAAGATAATATTGGGTCTTTTTGCGCACAGATTTATATCAAAATAATATTTTGACTAACCTCGACGTTTCGATCAAGTTGCATTTTGTAGTTTAAGTTGCAGTTTAAGAATTACGACTACAGTTTAGTTTGAATTTCCTCCATAGATTGCATTATACTAATCAACTCGTTTTCGTGTATACGGGCCTTCCAATTAATGGTTATAAGGGTTAATCTATCTTTCACAATCACCACGCACCATAAGCATAAAAGGACATACAACACACAGATAGAGGATAACAGAACCCGTCCTCTTAAGTTAAACCCGAAATTGCCTTTTATACACCTATGAGTCGATTTTATTCTTCACTAGGAACACGTGACCATATTGAAGCATCAATTGATCGTTATTGCTTAATCATTCTCCAAATACTCCAAATTGCTTACCTTTTTTGGCTTTGTGAAGACAACCCAAGCCTTCAATATCACATTTCGGTGAATCACCTAAAAAGTATGACACAATAAAAGGTATTCAAGGTTATCTATAAATAAAATCCAAAGCTCGGGACAATAATATAGTAATAATAAATATTTATTTCAGGAAGTGTGGTAGAGTCTGGTACATAAATAGAATTTTACAATTTAGGGATCTATCGTCAAATCAAAGAGTAACAATGTCAGATCTGGCGTTCTAGCTAGGTTACATGTGCTAAGATCCACCAGCCCTTAGTTCCCACAAAAGGAGTTAAAAAATAATGGAGACTGCAGTAGAACAGTGAGCAGCAATGTGCATTTACAATCTTATACTAAATATGGGTAGTAACTGAGTATGTTATGAGTGTGAAGGGAAGTTTGAGTGTTGTGTGCATGTGAAAGTGGGAGTGATGTGTCTGCATGTGTGAATGGAGTGGAAAAAGGTTGGGTTTGGATGCTAAGTGATTAGATATAGTACTGTGAGTAGATTCAATGTCATCGTAATTTTATTAGACAGAAATTGTGTTATCTGTATTTCCATATTTCGTAAGAAGATACATAGTATAAGTATGCATCGGGATACATAGCAAAAGTATGTAATTATGTACATAGCCCATTGACAGTTCTTTGCCAAATCAGAAGTTGTTGGAGAGCTTTTAAAGGGCGGAGGATTTTTTCTTAATATATACCTCTCGATTCTACATGTGTACGGAGTAAATACTGCTAAATATAAAATTAATAACATGTATTTTACACCAGTTATAATAAATTAATCATATATTTCAAAGAAAGAAAGAAGAAAGAAAAAGTTTTATTTTGGTCTCATACACAATGACAATTAAAACGAAAAATAATAAGAAAATATACAAGTATAAGGCTTAATAGTGATGTACGAGGCCAAAAAAGGTCCCTATCTCAGCATATGCTGCAGCAGTTTATGCTACAGCGCTGGTATTCTGATAGGGCCTCGATGTTGATGCCATGGGCGGCTACGGCAAAAGATTAACATATATATCAATCAATCAATCAGCCAATCATAGTCCACTGCTGGACATAGGCCTCTCCCAATTTACGCCACAACACCCGGTCCTCCGCCTTCCGCATCCAGTCCCCTCCAGCGACCTTTCTCAGGTCATCGGTCCACCTGGCGGGCGGGCGTCCTGCCTTACGGTTGCCGAGCCGCGGTCTCCATTCTAGGACTCGTCTGCTCCAACGGCTATCGGTCCTTCGACAGACATGGCCAGCCCATTGCCACTTCAGCAAGCTAATTCTACGAGCTATGTCGGTTACCTTGGTTCTTTGTCGGATGACCTCATTTCGAATTTTATCCTTCAAAGAGACTCCGAGCATAGCTCGCTCCATAGCCCGCTGTGCAACTTTAAACTTGTGGACTAGTCCAACCGTTAATGTCCACGTTTCGGCACCGTAAGTCATAACAGGTAGGACGCACTGGTTGTATGCTTTCGTCTTCAGGCATTGCGGTATAGGCGAAGAAAAGACTCGACGAAGTTTGCTAAACGCTGCCCAGCCCAACTGAATTCTCCGATCGATTTCCCGCTCGAAGTTGTTTCTACCAAGCTTAATGACCTGCCCTAGGTAGATATACTCTTGAACAACTTCGAGCAACGATCCTTCGACATATATCGGTCTCGGCCTGACATGTTCATTGAACATGATCTTGGTTTTATCCAAGTTCATGCCAAGACCGACCAGTCGTGAAGCTTCATCTAGGCCATGCAGCATCTCGCTTAGCTGGTCCAGCGACTCTGCTACTATGACGATGTCATCGGCAAATCGAAGGTGCGAGATGTGCTCACCGTTCACATTTATACCCCGTCCAGTCCAATCCAGAGTTTTGAGTTTGAACATATATATACTTATTAGTAAATGAGGAAGAAACACATAAAATATTGGAGGGATACATAACATATTACGTAGGACGAGAGATTTTTACACAATTAGTCAGTTTAAATAGATACTAAAGAGGATAGAATTTAAGTAAAACTCGACTAAGAGTCCAAAATTAACTCTGTGCACCTTTCCGAATGCCCAACTACAAGGACTACTTTCGACAAATAAATAAATATTGTACTACGTAGTAATATCAGCGCCGGAGCAGACGTCTCCCATTCGCATGCCAAGTAGGTGACTATAACAATATCTCCAATGAACAGGCATTATGGCGGTCATTTGAAGGATCGTTCAGTGGGAGTTTCGGGGCTAAGTAGAAAGAGTACATAGCCACAGGTTAATTAACAGATGACATGGTTGGTGCAGTGGCTGATACAGTCGACTGCTGCGCTCCGGGTCGCGGTTTCGATTCCCGCACAGAATAAATATTTGTATGATCTGCAGGTAATTGTTCCGGGTCTGGGTGTATTATGTGTGAAATTTGTGTCTGTGTACCCACGACACAGGAGAAATCCTAGTGAGGGGCAACGTTTTTGTAAAAATGAAAAAAAATATGAACTGGAGAATTTTCTTAATGTTGAAGAACAATGCGATACATGATTTCATAGGAATGGAGCGCATATATACAGCCAAAGGACTTCAAAATATGCAGCACATATTTTTAGTCACCCGGTGGAAATTCGTCATAAGTACAAACCACGCCGGGGCGGAGAGGTATGCCGGACTCCTACCGGCTAAAACCACCGAAGCGGTCATCTTTGGCACCGAAGAGGGGAACCGACTGTAAAGTGGTCACCTTCCACTCACTGTGACTTGTATTTTTTAATAAAAATGTCTTCATACAATCTTTCTTTGTTTTATTTATTACTTTAACAGCTAATTAGTGTATTACATACCGATTTGTGGCATGAAATGATGCGTACAGTTGCACACATCTACTTGTGTGACCGCTCTGCAGTACATGACGCACGCGCTGTAAGAGTACCGCGTAAACGGCCAGAGGTGCGCAAACGCAGGTCGTTCGTGCTTAAACAGGCAGTCGCGACTATCGGGCGAGAGAAGCTGCACGGATACGTCGCTTTTCGTTTGTTCAGCCTGTTGAAGTATTTGATAACAGAAGAATAAGCCAAGTAAAGTTGTAAAGATAAAACATAAAAAAAAAAAAAACATGTAAACCATATACAGGCACTTATTAATCCACATCTTGTAACGCGGCAATTAAAGTCTCAACTATTCATGAACTTATGAATATGATTTCCTATTGAGAGGAACGGGCAAGAAACTTCATGGTTACTCTTTTTAAATTATATTAAATGTTACAATATTGTATGAGCACATTGTTGTAAAAATCAAGGTTATGTGAAAACAATGTAGGAGAAAAGAATAAACTATATGTACAAACTATATAATAAACTTCTTAAAAGTCTACTAAACAAGCCTGAATGTATTTTTTTTAATTTTAATTCAGTTGTCATGGCAGTATTTGGCTGACCAGTCCTAACAGACGGCAGACGGTAAGGTAATGTTAGGTATTGTCCAAGGCACCATGTCTCCCGCTGCGAGTTTCTTTTATTGATGTCCATGATTGAGCTAACTAGAAGAGTGAACCCCGTTTGAGGGTGAGTTACAGATATTTGTACCTTTAACGTTACTTCGAAGTCGCTGATAAGTGGCAAAATACTGCATCGAGTCAGTACATTTTCTGAAGCTACCGTTATCATGTCATCCAGGGAATGAATCCAAACCTGAAACATTAAATTTGTTTGCAAATATTACAGTACTATGTGCCGTGTGGTGCCAGCCCAGAATACCACCACCCCATCTCCTCCCGTGGGTGTCGTAAAAGTCGACTCAGGGATCAGCCGGAGGATGGGCAGCAGCGTCCTTCGAGTACATTAACAACTCAACTGCGATCGCCAATCCGTCTGCCAAGCGTAGCGATTATGGCAAAACCCCCCTATGAGCCCATCACACATCCATATCGGTCATTGTGGTGATCTTTGGGGGAGGCTTGTGTCCAGCAGTGGACTTCATTTGGCCGAAATTATGATGACAGTACTATGTAACTCTGCCCTAAATATCTCACTTTAGGTTGGTTCGGCCCCCTGATTTTGCGACGCAATGACATTCTGTCTTGAGTTACAGGACCGGGCAAGTCGTCTTAACATTAGAGTCCGCTTATGCTAGTCTGCTATTAACACAGCGGGCGTCCCCGGGCTTTTTCGTTTTCTGGGAGGCATAGAGCTTTTAAGTCCACGTGTTCTTAATTTGAACGAATCGCGTGGCCTTACTTCCTCAAATGACTTTCTAGTAGTTTCTCGAGAATAGGTGCAACCTAAATATTTTTTTGTGCACACATCTCTTTTACAATCCAGCAGAGTCTCCTATATTTAACCTCGCTGTCCACATCGCTATGTTATATACTTTGCCCTTTGTGCAGATATTAATCACACAGAATCCAAGGTCGAGATCGCTATTTCTGCCAGGAAACCCTTAATAGCATACGCCACATCCAATTTAACATCTGCTTTATCGTTGATTATTGATCCTAGTTATTTCATTTGTGTTACTTTTTGTACCGGTATGTTATCAGTGTAGAAAATAGAGGGCGTATCAATGTGAATGCTACATAAGGTTTGTTTTTCAGGTTTAGAATCCAACACGCCTGAGCCCCCTGCCGTCACTACATGGTGGGGGGCCTTGGGGGTCGCGGGTGCGCAGATTGGGGAGTCTGCGTGCTCACACCGAGCGACCCCAGGGAAAACGGTGGCGCGCACGTGGTCACGTGCCGCCGTGTGCGCAGCACAGCGCAAAGCGAGGCTTGGGGGGATCCTTTACAATCCTCCCCGAGAAGTGCCTGGGGGGCGACCTTTTTACAGTCGCCTTCCCTCCGCTAGAGGGGGTGATCGCTTTACAGTCATCCTCTCCGTGATGTGCCTAAAGACGTGGCACCAATGGGCGGCTCAAGTGTGATCTTTCGAGCCCCCCTTCGGTGCCGATGATGATCGCTCCAGTGGTTTTAGCCGGTAGGAGTCCGGCATACCCCTTCGCCCTTCCCCGGGGCGAAGGAAGTTCCATGTAGAATTTCCACTGGAAACCAATAAAAAAAGGCCGGTTGGTGAGTTCTGCGCTGACAAACCCGCCTACCAGATGTAGTGATTTCGGGCAGATTATCCCTAATGATGACACTATTGTGGAAATCCATGGGAGGCCTTTCTTCTGCTGTGGACTTCCAGCTGTTCCAGCGGCGGTTGCTGCGTATAAAACGGGTAATCAACCACAAAACTATACCTCAGAAAAAACCCAGATGACCTACATACATATACCTACATTGCTATGCCCGACTGGATCTATAATGACCTAATTAATTGTAACTAGTAGTCGCCCTGAAGTCGAAATTCAACCGTAATTTACTAAATGCTTTAATTTGATTTATTATATTCATCATTTCGGCCGAATGAAGTCCACTGTTGGACACAGGCCTCCCCCAAAGATCATCACAACCACCGATATGGATGTGTTTTGAGCTCATTGGGGGGTTTTGCCATAATCGCCACGCTTGGCAGGCGAGTTGGCGATCGCAGTTGAGTTGTTAATGTACTCGAAGGACGCTGCTGCCCATCCTCCGACTAATCCCTTAGTCGACTTTTACGACACCCATGGGAGGAGATGGGGTGGTGGCATTCTGAGCCGGCACCACCATTATATTTATTTCATTATATTTGTTCCATTTATTCCATTATTATTATATTTGTAACATCTATTTAAGCATACATTTTCACTTTCTGTACTCCTCCTCTATGTGAACTTTAACTATACCAAATGTCACACTCCTACGTGCGCGCAATTTTTTTCAAGTGTAAACTTTTATTAGCGCGGTACGCATATTTTTAGATGAGATAAATCTCTGGACTCGCGACACCGTTACGAGACGCTGGAAGTGAAAACTTCTTTTAGCGCGGTACGCATATTTTTAGATGAGATAAAATCTCCAAACGCGCCAAAATAAGTTTTCACTTCTGTCGGCACTCCCGGACTGCAATTTTTTTAAATAACTATTAGCTGATGCACGTTTTAATTGTGGAATGCAATAAATATTGAGTATACCAATATTCTGTCTCAGTTCAGTTCAGTTCTCATACGGTAAGACTTGCATACTCACGCCTATTTCCTGCGAGGACGAAAACACTAAGCTAGGAAGGCCAGCCTTCCTATTAACAGAGAGTACGGTCTCGTTGCCGGTCAGGCATGAGTTGAACACGAAGCACGTACCGTACTCAGTAACAATCGGACGGAACCTGAAGAATAACCAGACAACGGAGAGGATTATTATATTATATTAGTTACATATATTTATTATATATGTATATATGTTTATTTAGTATATGTAAATATATACATGTAATGTTTATGTAAGTTTACATATTAGTATTCTATGTATATTAAAGTCTCACTTTTATTTTTTTGGTGCATCTACCTTTTGTCTCTTCTCTGCATCACCCAAAGGTCGTCTGGCAGAAAATGCCTATGGCATTAAGACCGCCTTTGTACACTTTTGTACATCAAGAATAAATAAATAAATTATTTAGATTCTTACTTAAATCTTTGCTGTGTAAGTATGCGACAGCGGTGACACAGACACGTCTTTAAATTTTAAAGTTTCAGTTATCATTAAGTACAACATATTCATGATTTGTTAAATTAATGTTTGTGGTACATAGATATTATACGAGGTGTTTTACGTAGCACTGAGGCTGTTGGGGCAGAAAACGAGTGAAGACCACGCCCTGGAAAATACAGCGTGGGATAGTGAGAACAAGATGGACAGACGACCTGGTAAAGATAGCTGGAAGTCGTTTGATGTGGGCAGCATGTAACCGGTCGTTGGGAAAATCTACAGAGAGACCTTTGTTCAGCAGTGGACGTTCTTTGAATGACATCATGATGATGATTTTCCGGAATTTATCAAATATATAACAAATGAACTGCCAACCCTAGCTTCGCAATGCAAACCCGATTGCAGTGCCACCTACCGGGTCCAATTGTGACTATAAACCATCCAGAGACCCATTGAAACATATATACAAAGTTTCATCAAGATCAGTCCAGCCGTTTAGGAGGAGCTTTCGAGGGAATCCTTTACAATTCTCCCGAGAGGTGCCTGGGAGGAGTGGCCTTTTTACAGTCGCCTTCCCTCCGCCAGAGGGGGTGACCGCTTTACAGTCATCCCCTCCGAGATGTACCTAAATGCGTGGCACCAATGGGCGGCTCTAGATGGAGATTATTTGAGTTCCTAGAGCCTCCCTTCGGTGCCGAGGACGACCACAGGTTGTAGCTGGTAGGAGACCGACATACCCCGCCGCCCTTCTATGGGGCGGATGAGGTACACGGTGTATTTCCACCGGGTCAATAAAAAAGGGATAAGCAGAAGCATCGTCTCGTGTGCTAATAACAACATACTGCGATCACCAATCAGCACGCCAAGCGTGGTGATTATCACTAGTGGTAGCCGCTCATGGCCATGTTGAGCAGTGGACGTTTACAAGTTGATGATTGATGTGATTGTGAATTAATCACGCAGAAACAGCTTCACGCGCTGAATGTTTTTAGAGAATCTATTAAATTACAACATATTTAACCAGTGTTTGTTAATTCAACCTCATACTGAATTATTCACGACCTAATTACACTGTAGACCCAAAGTAAATTCCTATTTAAGGGCCAACAATAAATGTCTAGGCCAAAAACAAACCATAAAACACCAATACCTTTGTTATCTTTAATTAAGCTCAACTAATATTGGCAACACTGACCTGACCTGATTTAGTGATGTTTGTATAAATCTTAATTTAAATTAGGTTGTAGCTTCTGTGCCTTTGTTCGGAACAATTGTTATAATATTAATTGAGATGGGATTACGAATCATTATGGCATTATTCTTCCTGCTCTCTTAGAAATTCTCAAACAAAGTGACAATATATCAAAGTAAGATAACCTTGAAGAAATTACATGTGTATACGTGTGCGTGTGCGTGCGTGTGTGGCGTGTGCGTGCGTGTGTGTGCACGTACACGTGTGTGTTTGCATGAACGTGTGTGTGCGTGAGAGTGAATGTGTCTTGTCTAAAAGGGCATAAACGGCTCTACAATAAAGTTATGTTACTATTATTCCGTTACAGCATTTAATAACTTTTTATGTAAATACCTAAGATGTTTTTATAAGTGTAGATGCATTGAATGCGCTCTACGATGGTCACATGAAATCAAGGTAATTGCCCGGATTTCACTTAGTCGCGCACCGACTAGTGTCGTGGCTCGACGTGAATCATAAGCGTAATTTTATTTTGTAATATTTATAGCTGTTACTGTCTTCGCTATTCGAAAATATCCAACTCATGTGATGAGTCGGTAAGTCGGTCCTTGCACCACCCAGAGCAAGAGAGTCGCTTCGTGACTAGAAGTCTCTAAGCCAAATCTTTTATTGTACTTAATCTTGTGGTCACATGCAAGGCCGAAATCTAAAAGTCTAATAATTTACCATATGGTTGACGCACTGGCTATACAATTTGCTTTTTGCGCTACCTGTCGCGGATTCGATCCCCGCACGGAACAAATATTTGTATGATCTACAGATAGTTGTTTTGAGTCTGGGTATTTATGTATGTGAAATGTATGTACTTTGAACTGTACCCACGACAGGAGAAATCCTAGTGTGGGGCAAAGTAAAAAAAAGTTTAAACACGGTGCTTAGTGGTGAATATCTGTCACTGCGGTGGTACCTACCTTTTTTTTTATTGATGGCCAGTGGAAATTCTACATGGAACTTCCTTCACCCCGGGGAAGGGCGAAGGGGTATGGCCGGACTCCTACCGGCTAAAACCACTGGAGCGGTCATCTTCGGCACCGAAGGGGGGCTCCAGGTCCTCGTAAGATCACACTAGAGCCGCCCATTGGTGCCACGCCTTTAGGCACATCACGGAGGGGATGACTGTAAAGCGGTCACCCCCTCTAGCGGAGGGAAAGCGACTGTAAAAAGGTCGCCCCCCAGGCACTTCTCTTCTCTTCTAGGATTGTAAAGGATCCCTCCAAGCCTCGCTTTGCTCTGTGCTGCGCACACGGTGGCACGTGACCACGTGCGCGCCACCGTCGTCCCGGGGGTCGCTCGGTGTGAGAACGCAGACTCCCCAATCTGCGTGCCCGCGACCCCCGAGGCCCCCCACTATGTAGTGACGACAGGGGGCGGTGGTACCTACCTAGCCGGAAGCTTGCAATAAGGGACCTACCACCAGTGTAAATCATATAAAGAATAAAACACAAATTCTACTCAGTATCATAATAAAAGCAGCTCGCACCATCTTGTACAGCGCGCTTCGAGATAACAGCTCAGAATTTAATTTAGCACGGAACTCGATCAAGCTAGTTTTAATAAAACCATTTCACATAATAAGTGTCACATTTAATTTAGTTGCGAGCAGAACTTAATCTGAAACTGGACGAGTCTTGATTAAATTATTTAAACAAGGATACAAATTTAGGTGAAGATCCATAATGTGAAGCTGTTATCGAAACTTTGTGAGTGCAGTAAACGATCAGCGGCTTACTAGCACCCTGATTAGCTAAAAACAGCGACAGCAGACGTGACAGTAGCTTTCAAACCCGTCCGCGACATACATAATCAGACCATTACTGTCTCGCTGCGGTACAGGTCTTTTCTCACGATGAGAAAGGTTAGGCCGTAGTCGACTCGCTGGCCTAGTGCGGGTTGGTGGACTACAAACACCATTGAGATTTAGATTAGATTTGAGAGAGATTTAGAGCCTTCTCAGGTGTACAGGTTTCCTCACGATTAATCCACGCATAGACAATAACATAATCACATTCTGATCCGCTCAGGAATCCGTAAAGTCGGAGCTGCGGGCTGGGATCGAACTTATACCCTCCTGTATGGCAGGCAAGCATTCAACAACGAGTCTATCACTGCTGTACGTGCGTTGCCAAACTATGGCTTAAGTAGGACTGCATTTAGCTTCGATAAATAAACTAGCTGTTCGTATCCATCACGCGAGACCCAAATAAGCTTTTTTTATATCAAGTGAAACTGTTGTTAGCAAGTGTTACGTGGCAAAGTTGGTGCAATGGCTAACAAATTGATTTATGTTACGTTGCGGGCACTCAGACTATATATTGCCTATCGGTAGAGCACAATATATATTCTTGATATTTGACAGCATGTTTAGCACATTAGCTAGAGCCTTGGCTAGAGGCTTGGCTAGAGGCTTGGCTATCTGCGCTACGTGTTACAGGTTCTACTGTAGGCTGTATCCATTATACAGGAGAGACAATAGTGTGACATGGCTAAAAAAATCACGAGCCGCTCACGTGTTGCTCCATGTCGCTTGTAGTGGTCTCGTTTAGGGAGACCATTTTGTGTGTGGCGAGTTACCCTCTGCCACAGATTCTTAATAAAAGATGGAAAGGCAGACAGACGCCTTTGTTTCTATTAAGTCGTTTTCAGTCAATATAAAACCCATTGCAATAGACCACATTGTAGCTTCCATCTCATACAACAGTCATATATCACCTGGGGCAATTCATGACAGTTTTTCTATAGTGCAGCCATGGAGAGTCCCCGCTGAGTATCCCATTACATTCCCAATAGATTAAAATTCTCCAAAAACCTCTTCGTGTTGGACCCATGTCACCGCGTAATGCTATCAAAATAATGTGTTGCTCCTTGCAGAGAGGTCACCCGTGAATACCTCCGTATATCTGTATAGGAAATCAACATCTTGGAACGCGGCAACTAAAGTGACTGCATATGGTTTAACATGAATAAAAATATTATTATCTTATCTTTTATAGCCATAGTAATAATGATAAAAAGATGCATGGGACTCTACTACACCATACCTGCTGTAACCGAATGATCTCTTCCTGAATATTACTGTATTCTTTCAGTTCATTTCAAACCAACAGAAAAGCTGCTCTTTATGGAAACATTTAAGGTAATATTTCCATAAAGAGCATCTTGCTTGCATCCATGCTTGGAAAGTTTACTCATCGCAGTATGCTGTTATTACCGCACAAAAGAACCTCAAAATGTCATATATTACCTTTTACAGCACGAGAAGGGCTTTCCATCCCACCAACACTTGGTAAGTAGTTCAGCACACTTCATTCTGATGCCATCGACCAGCTCTAGAAAGTCTTCTACACATGTCACGCCCATCTTGCACGAGATACACGACTTGCAGAACTTCGTGTTCCAGAAACTAACTTCTTTACTGAAGGTGGCTAATGTTGATGGCAGATTGTGTCTAAATATACAGAAAGGTCTGTACTTCATAATCAAGTCTTTCGAGTTCATATGATCCCATAACCCATGTGATATATTCCCATAATTAGGACTATTTACAAATGGATTAGTGCTCGAATGGTATATTTAGCGTCCAGTCGGAATCTTCAAAGAAATACATTAATACATACATACATTAATACTATTTACTTGCACTATTTCGGTGCCAAGGAATATGTTCACTAAGGATGTTATATAACCTTTTATATCTTGGGCGTAGCAAGCATCAGAAACTTCAATAACTTCAATCAGAGTCTTATACTCTGTGGCTTTAATCTTTACTGTCTATGCTGCAATAATACAAAATCATAAAAAGCAATCCTTATCGACCATCTGAACTTTGAAACAGGTGGGGCTGAACTTCTTGAAAAAAAGAACCACAAGACTCTTCTCAATGAAAGCTGCTGCTAAACCTCAACTAAAATTTTTAAAAATATCCCTTAGTCACCACACTGGGTAAATGCACCCTCTCGGCATAATATTAACGTCTCCACCACACACAACGGCAAGATGTGCAGGTGTGTGTGTCGTTTTGGGCAACTGATTTACTTGTCGCTTTTCCCTATACTCCTCAAACAAACTCCTTACTTACTGAATAAGGTACTTCTTTATCCGTTCTGGGTTTGGTTGTTCGCATATTGTTAGAGCTGGATAAGGCGTGTCCCACTCCAAATAGTCTGTTTCCACAGAGTATGACACGGCAACAGAAGTATACAAAGTCAAAGCTCCTCGTAATACTGCCGCTGAACAGGCGCAGCAAGCCGTGATTGTAGCTAACCAGAAAAATCTGGAAATAATTTAATGAATATGTAAAATATTGCCGTGTGGTGCCGGCTCAGAATACCACCACCCCATCTCCTCCCGTGGGTGTAGTAAAAGTCGACTAAGGGATAAGTGGGAGGATGGGCAGCAGCGCCCTTCGAGCTCATTAACAACTCAACTGCGATTGCCAACCCGTCTGCCAAGCGTGGCGATTATGGCAAAACCCCCCAATGAGCCCACAACACACCCACATAGGTCGTTGTGGTGATCTTTGGGGGAGGCCTGTGTCCAGCAGTGTACTTCATTCGGCCGAAATGATGAAAAGTACCAGAAAATGGAAGAAAGAGCATATTGACCTTTTAAAGAAGGGTGTAGGGAACGGAGTAAATACATAGCCGAGCCATTGTAAGCTGCAATTATCACTTAAGTACTGTATTTTGTTCTTCAGCCTTATTAACAACGGAGTGCTTCGATTTTCTTGATACATTGTACTGTAACAAATAATTTTAGACTTTATGTAGCTTAAATCAAAGATGTTTTTCCTTCGTATCGTTTTTTATCTAATTTATTACACTGCTCCGCCATGAATAAAGTACTTACTCCAATGACTACAATTAATTGAATCTTCTTAGGGTCTACCAACTGGAATTCTAAACCAACCTAAGAATTTTACGATTTAAATGGGAAATAATTAATTGCATATAGAAATAATAATTCACATCATACATACTAGAGCAAATTATTTCCAGTACTCAACTAAAATACAGATTGCAAATCAAAATTAAAGCCTATTAAAAACACTGATTGCACTTCAAATTATGTTAGACCAAACACTGTCACAGTAGGTTAAGGTGGGGCTGCGGTGACCCTTCGGCCACTCCAACGCCGCTACCGCATAACAATGCTTATTTTTTCTATTACTAATATTATATACTTTGTGATGACTAGCCATGCATTATGAACTTGAATTCATGCTAATTTAATTTTATTTGTCTACATCATATCAGCCATAAAACGTCCACTGCTGAAAAAGAGCCTTCCCATAAGACGACTGGTTACATGCCATATGTCCACATTCTTCTTCTTCTGGGGAATTTGCCTGTACTCGCCACGCTTGGTAGGCGGGTTAGTGAGCGCAGAATGACTACTGTTCCACAGAAAGGACGCTGCTACCCATCCCTCTGGTTTGGAGTCCCTTGGTCACCTTTTACGATATCCATGGGAGGAGATGGAGGGGTCCTTTATTCTTAATCCGGACGCCACACGGATTTATTCAAGTGTTTATGTGCAATCAATATTTTTGAAGTGTAGTCGGTACTATTGTTAAATAATTACATTATATGTAATAAACTCCGGGTTTCTCGGTGAGCGGCTATACTACCCGATTTGAAACAACTAAACTGTCCTATGAATAATAGAATTGTAAATCACTGTTTAATATAAATAGCGTATTATCATTTGCATTTTAGTCACATTACTGATGCTAATGGCTTTCTAGCTTCCGTGTTTAACAAGGGATTATGCTCGGAACAGTGAAATTCAATTAACAGTGACACACGCAAACCACATTAAATGACTTTGTTCGGTGAACCAAACATGATTAACCAATACACATATGCAACGAAATGATAGATAGAGACTTGTAGATTTTCTTTCGGTCCACTAGTGGCACTACTAAGTAGGAAATATAGTTTTCTCCTTCTTCTAGAAGTTGCCGCACCACTTAGGTTCTTACGCTGCAGCCCATCTCTCTGGATTAGAGTCCCTGAGTCGCCTTTTACGACATTCACGGGAGTGGTGCTATATTTTTTAATCTGGACACAACACTTATTTTGGATGGTGTTTTTTAATACAGTCATCCCCTCCGAGATGTGCATAAAGGCGTGGAACCAATGGGCGGCTCTAGTGTGATCTCACGAGGACCTAGAGCCTCCCTTCGGTGCCGAAGATGACCTCTCCAGTGGTTGTAGCCGGTAGGAGTCCGGAATACCACTTCGCCCTTCCCCGGGGTGAAGGAAGTTCCATGTAGAATTTCCACTGGACATCAATTTAAAAAAAAGAAACAAGGTTAAGAAACTTAGTCAATGCTGCTGCTTAGCCTTTTATCACTTCGTTTAATATTTAAGTTGGTAAGCTAAGGCTGTTTCGTCATATTTCAGTCGTCGTTAGGGCCTCATTATCCAGCAGCTAAATGTACCTACAACATGCATCAGAGGCTGATTGTAAGCCGGTTATACTGCAGATATAGTTACACATACAGTTATATTATAAGCACGCAATGTGTGCATGTGGCGAACCAATTGGCTTACTGCGCTACGGTCGCGGGTTCGGTCCCCCGCGGAACAAATATTTGTTCCGGGTCTGGGTGAGATATAAGTTTTATGTCTGTAAACTGTACTTTACACAGGGCTAAAACTTATGTTGAGCATGGTAAAAACATCACAAAAAGGAGAGAACATACGCATATTTTTGACGGCCCGGTTGGTGTAGTGGCTGATACAGTCGGCTGCTGCGCTCCGGGTCGTGGGTTCGATTCCCGCACGGAACAAATATTTGTATGGTCTGCAGTTAGTTGTTCCGGGTCTGGGTGTATTGTATGTGGAATTCATGTCTGTAAACGCACCCACGACACAGGAGAAATACTAGAGTGGGGCATCGATTAAAAAAATAAAGAATATGCCCCAAAATAAAAACACACATGTTGTGACACACGGCACCGACGAAACGACGTTCATTGGACAATCGCCGTCGCGTTATACCGGAAGTCGATGAGCTATCGATCGCGGCCGAATCAGAGCTGTTACAGACAGGCCACTGCACCTCGCGCCGCATATTCAATCTATCAATCTTTTGCGTTGCTTTTTTCAAAGTCGAAGTCGTTTTCCCACACACAAGACGCATTTCTTCGAAGCTGACGAACAATTTTACATAGTAGGTTTCAAGTTTTATACATATGTATACAAATAAATAAAATTGACGTGTTTGTTTGTAATGTCAAAATAACATCGTTTTACTAAATGCATATAAAAGTATATACGGTACTTATAACAAATTGACTTTTTTTTATAAGTACTGTTTATTCCGGCTAATCTCCGAAATTCTTCTTTTGACGGGACATTCACTGGCAGATAGTCGATGTTATAAGGAGTAACTTATGCCACTCCTTACAACATCGGCTATCTAAAACCCATGAATTCCAATATATATACTAATTACATGATAATATTATTTTATAAATAATCCGGCTCTTTTAAATTAAACCGCGGGACAAAGCTAGTTAAGTACTCGTATAAGAACTGTGAGCTATACCAAATGAAGTGCTAGCCTAGTAGTTGAACGCTTGCTTTCCATACAAGAGGGTCTGAGTTCGATCCCGACCTCTGATTTTTCGGATTCATGTGTGGATCAGAATTTTATCACTTACATGAACGGTAAAGGAAAACATCGTGAGGAAATCTGCACACCTGAGACGGCTCCAAAATTTCCAAAATATCTAAAATGTTGTGTAGTGTAGTCCGCTATCCCGCACCATGCCAGCGTGGAAGGCTTAAGGTTAGTTAACAGTGAGAAAAGACTCGTACCCAGTGGCGGCATACAAAGGGGCTGATTATATTATGTTTACCAAATACAGATATTTATCAACCAAAGTTGACCCATAATCTTAACTAACGACCCTTTTGGTGCAGTGGATACTACGGCACTACGTGTCACAGGTTCGATCTCCACTGCACGCAACAAACAATTGTGTGGCCATGGATGTGAGATTTATGGTTCTTATCTGTCCTCACGCTCCAGGAGAAATACTAGTGTCATTAGTTATATAAAAAAGAAATATATTGTAGGATTATTATATTTCTTTTCATACAAAATAAACAAGTTAAGTATAATAGCCATGATGTTGTGATTAGATAACTAGGGCTTATCATAATTAAATATTATTTTTATTCATCTACTAGCTGGGACCCGCGGTTTCACCCGAGTTTAATTTAAAAGACATTTAGAGTACTTCGACATAGACACTTGACATAGAATATATATATATATATTGGATTTCAAGGGCTTTTTTGCGTGGAACCCTAATTATTTGTCTTAAATAGAAGTAGCCTAAGTTATTCCTTATAACATTAGCGATCTGCCAGTGAAAGTCCCGCCAAAATCGGTCCCGCCGTTTCTGAGATTACCCGGAACAAACAGACAGACAAAAAAAAATAGTTTTTTGTTATATGTACCGTATATACTTCCATATGCATTTAGTAAAAGGCTGTTATTTTGAAATTACAAACAGACACTTCAATTTTATTTATTTGTATAGATTTTGTAAATTCTGTTTCTAAAACTATTATTTTGTGATTCTGTTGAGGAACCAGAGCGCAGTCAGAACTGCCGCTGGCTGGTCCATTGCACGGTATCGTCATCGTCATATCAGTCAAAAGTCAAACCGCAAAACAATGGCCTCCCCCATAAATATTTAAAATTATTAATTATTATTATTTCATTTTGGGGGGAGTTTACCAGTAATACACTAGTATTTTTACAGTTATGGTGGCAGGATCTCATCCGGGATCTTTAGCACCCCCTGCCCCGATGTTGCCGTGACCGCGACCATGACCAGGAATAGCGGAGTTGCCGGGAACGGGGGCCGGTGATTTAATTGTGTCGTCATTTGGGAGGGAATTTTCCGATACTCAATACGCTTGGCACCCGGATTGGCTACTGCTTGGCAGAAGCTACACTGCTGTCTATCCCTCTTGTTTAGAGTCCACTAGTCGCCGTTAACGACATCCATGGGAGGAGATGGAGTGGTGGATTTTTCTACAGAAAAATAGTATCTTGAGTGAACTTTATCGGAGTTATTTTTGCAGAAAGCATAAGCTTCATGTTATGAAGCTGGTGCCCAGAAATCTTAAGAAGAATATACTCCTAATCGTTACTCAAAAACGCATTCCTAAGGAAGCCACATAGACTTATCCTTCGCAGCTATTGGGTTCAATGCATTCAAACACAATACTTACATAGCTATGTTCAAATAAGACGCATAGGACATGCTCTAAATGGATCGCACGGTTTCTATCCTTATCGCGCCCTATTTGCCTTTTTTATCTCGCAATCGCTGGATTTCAATAGCAACATTAATTTACTTACATTCTTCATCTACAAACTATTTATCGTCGCTATCAAAACGTATCAACACGGCATTATTACGTACAAATATTAAATAACACAGTAAACAACGAAATTATCAGTAGCTATTGCGGCTCTCTGTTGCTCAGTGTGCGTTGAGTCGTGGCAACGTCAACTCTTGCGCAGAATGGTCGAAATTAGACGACCTTGACTCGGGTTGCTCATTTTAAATTCCGAACACTGTTTGAGTAAATTCGTTATTTTGATAAATATGTCATTAAAGTTTTAAATAAAGTGCAGTGAAAATGCTAAGTTTTTATGTGGGAGCGAGACAGCTGATGAAGTTAAAGGAGTTGCGATTCGATCGGGTGAAGTATCATTCAGGAGTGGGAGTGTTCGGGCATCGACCGACGAAAGTGAATGACGCCGGTACGTTAACATGCAGTTTGTTGGTGTGTTATTTAGTTAAAAATGCCATGCGTGATACGTGGAATAATTATTTCACTACTATCATTGTAAAAAATTGCGAATTTCATTCCAACCTCGGTTATCTTGACCTCCTAGCACGGACTAATACCTGATAAGCTACATTATCAACGACATTATCATTACTATACTCAACTAGTAAAAACAATCAAACTACATGTGAATTTCTTATGAATTTAGTAATCTGAAACCTTTCATAGGATATATACTATATTTATTTTTCATTCATCATTTCGGCCGAAAGAAGTCCACGCAGTTGAGTTGTTAATGTACTCGAAGGACGCTGCTGCCCATTCTCCTGCTAATCCCTTAGTCGACTTTTACGACATCCACGGGAGGAGTTATATATTTTACTAGCTGGGACCCGCGGTTTCACCCGCGTTTAATTTAAAAGAAATTTAGAGTACTTCGACATAAACACTTCACATAGAATATATACATTGGATTTCAAGGGTTTTATTTTTTTTGCGGCATCCTAATTATTTGTCTAAAATAAAAGTAGCCTAAGTTATTTCTTATAACATCAGCTATCTGCCAGTGAAAGTCCCGTCAAAATCGGTCCAGCCGTTTCGGAGATTACCTGGAACAAACAGACAGACTGACAAAAAATTTAAAAATTGTTTTTTTGTTGTAGGGATCGTATATACTTTCATATGCATTTATTAAAAAGCTGTTATTTTGACATTACAAACAGACACTTCAATTTTATTTATTTGTATAGATTATATATAATATATATTTCTAGGCATTATATATATATTATACATAATACCTAGAAAGACAACAATTGTATGAGGATTCATAACAGATTTGTAAATCTTTACGTATTTAGACAATTGTCAAGTAACCTTCCAAAAGAGACGATGACTACAAACTCTTATCTTTAATCTTCTAACCTTATTGTTAT
The DNA here is from genome assembly GCA_947459985.1 of Diloba caeruleocephala. NCBI lineage: Eukaryota > Metazoa > Arthropoda > Insecta > Lepidoptera > Noctuidae > Diloba > Diloba caeruleocephala. The sequence goes on along the minus strand of OX381617.1, from coordinate 5,434,367 downwards.
GATTTTGGACTCATAAAGCATGCGTAGATTCCATGCGGCTACTGATGAACTCACAAAATTGACTGCTGTGTTTTATTCAACACGAACTTTCTTTATTTAAAAGTAAGTATCTATGTGATTAGATTTTAGGGTATTGCTATACAGCTGGAAAGGCTGTATTGGGACGATGAAATTAATGTACTCCGTACTCCGTATGGTGCCCGGTTTTAGAATACAGCACCACTCCGTGTCCTCCCGTGGATGTCGTAAAAGACGACCGGGGACTTTAAACCGGAGGGATGGGCAGCAGCGCACTTTCTGTGGAACGTTACCCCTAGTAGATTAGAAAGAATAGAAGAATAGAATAGAAAATACTTTATTTGGCACAGGACACATTTTATAGCACATCATAAAATACAAGTAAAATTAAACAAACACATTTCAAAATAAGTGCTCTGACGAACATGCCCATACCGAAAGGGCAACCAACTCAGCATGTACTGGGTGTAACACCCGGCGCTGGTTTTCAGTTGGCACCCCGCAGTGACACACGGACGAAGGTAAGTGATAATAATAAATAATAAAATATTCTTGCTATAATAATAAATAATAATACTTTTTACTGTAAATAGAAATAGGAACACTGTATACTTCACAAACATAAATAATTCTTTTTACGATCGAAACGCCGCCCGCTCCAAAAACTTCAACCAATCGCAGCGCTGAACGCGGTAAACGTGTAGTTTACTATTACGTTTCTATCGTGAAAAGAAACTCGTACTAGAGGTACTGTAGTCATACTGCGCTCACCAACCCGCCGCCAAGCGTGGTGAGTACTGGCAAATTCCCCCCAAAATGACGACAAAATTTAAACCGGCCCCCAGTTCTCGGCAGCCCTCGGCATTCCTGGTCATGTTAGCGGCCATGGTAACAGCGGGGCAGGGGGTGCTAAGAATCTCCGGACGGGATCCAGCTACCATACTACTATGCTGCTACCCATTCCTCTGGTTAAGAGTCCCTTAGTTGACATTTACGACTTCCACGGGAGGCGATGGAGTGGTGCAATATTTTTAGTCCGGACACCACACGGAAGGCTGCTTATCTACTTGACATACAAAGGCATCGTTGATCATTTCAGTTTGATAGTCTAGATACTACGTTATCCCTTAATGCTCGAAAAATCGACGATACTAAAGTTCGAAATTTAACGAAAACCTTCGGCTGTGCACGTCACTCTCTACAAATATTTGTCCATAAGAATTATTTTAAGCATACAGTTAAATATTTATTTATAGATGTTCCTGAAGAAGTACTAGTTAGAAGATATGAGAATTGCCGAGCACAACGGTTGGTCGACGCGTACCGCACTCACGGGCATCTTAGGGCAACTATAGACAATGTCGACTACAGAAACGAAGACAGGTAGTCTTTTTTATTTTTTTTATTCGTGCTCAGTGGAAATTCTTCATGAACTTCCTTCGCCCCAGGGAAGGGCGAAGGGATATGCCGGACGCCCACCGGCTAAAACCACTCGATTGGTCATCTTTGGCACCTAAGGGAGGCTCTAGGTCCTCGTATGATCACACTAGAGCTGTCCACTAGTACCACGTCTATTGGCACATCTCGGAGAGGATGACTGTAAAGCGGTCAACCCCCCGGGGGATTGTAAAGGATCTCCCAAAGCGTCCCACGGCAGCGCGTGACCACATGCGTGCTACCGTTTTTGCTTGGGTCGCTCGGTGTGGGCACGCAGATTCCCCAATCTACGCACCCGCGAACCCAGAGGTCCCCCGCCTTATAGCAACGACAGGGAGTTTCTGGCGTATGGGAATAAGGCGCCAGGGCGGTTGTTACCCCGGCGCCACCTCCTCCTTCTTCGAGCAGGATCAGCTCTCTCTCGATTCCGCTCTGCGGTCTCCTTCTGGGGCATGACGCTCTCATAGAAGAAGACCACTGCATTCCAGTTTTCATGCTCTGCCAACATAGCCTTGAAGATGAGAGATCTTGCCCGATCCGATCGGGCGCAAGCCTCGAGCGTGTGCTGTGCGGTATCCTGGTCGCTATCACACTGGTGGCATTGTGCCGTGGCCTCGCGTCCTATCCTGTGCAGGTACGCACCGAAACAACCGTGCCCGGTGAGTACCTGCGTCAGGTGGTAGGTGACGTGCACGCTCCTTCTGAGCCAGGCTCCGAGGAGTGGCAGGACAGCCTCGACGACATGCTTGGTTGCAAACTGCATCCGCAGGCGATGATGCCACTTTCCAAGTGCGCGCCGCCGAGCTAGCCGCCGCAGTCTGTCCAACGCCCCTGGAGGCGCGCCTTCGCCGCTCTGGCGGAGGGAGCGTGTCTGATCGTAGACCCACGCATCCTTCTCCGCCAGGATGTCGAAAGGCGGAAAACGCGCCAGGAGAGTTGCTGCCTCGTAGGACACTGTTCGGTATCCTCGTGCGATCCGGATAGCCACTCTGCGCTGCAGACCGTGAATTTTGGTTCTGCAGCGCTGGGCGCCTGACAATCGAGCTGACCATACAAGCGCCCCGTGGAGGGCCACGGACCGCACGACCCCTCCATAGAGACGGCACCTGTAATGACCTACAGAGCCGAAACGTGGACACTAACATTCGGACTAATCCACAAGTTTAAAGTCACTCAGCAGGCTATGGAACATGCTCGGAGTCTCTCTATAGGATAGAATCCGAAACGAGGATATCTGGAAGAGAATCAAAATGATCGACATAGCACACCGAATTAGCAAGCTGAAGTGGCTGTGGGTTGGTCACGTCTATCGAAGGACCGATGGCCGATAGAGCAGACGAGTCCTAAAGTGTAGACCGCGTATGGGCAATCGTAGTGTGGGACGCCCACCGGCTAGATGGACCTAATATTGCTCTAGAATAATTCCAGTTCACAATGAAAACAAACGCGTCTGTTATCATAATAACCCATTAGAAGTTATTGAAGTCTTAAAATTTTACTCAAAAAGTTTCTCTTATAATTTCAGGAGTGTCAAAGAGCTCAGTATATCAAGATACGGACTTCGGCCAGAGGACGCTGTTGACTTAGGATTATTATACGGTTATGATGGCAAACAATCTGTGAAGAATCTTGTGGATACATTGGAGAACATATATTGCGGGCCTATTTCTTATGAGTTTGCGTATTTAGAGGTGTGTACAAAAACAACCGTGTGGTGCCGGCTCAGAATGCCACCACCCCATTTCATCCCGTGGCCGTTTTACGAAAAGTCGACTAAGGGATTAACCGGAGGATGGGCAGCAGCATCCTTCAAATACATTAACAACTCAACTGCGATCGCCAACCCGTCTGCCAAGCGTGGCGATTATGGCAAGACCCCCCCAAAGAGCACACAACACACCCTTATCGGTCGTTGTGGTGATCTTTGGGGCAGCCCTGTGTCCAGCAGTGGACTTCATTCGGCCGAAATGATGATGAAAACAATGTTCGCGTGGTGTACGGATTAAGAATATATGCCTACTCCATCTCCTACCATACATGCGTATAATGTGACTAAGGGACTCAGCCAGAGCCAAAGCCAGAGGGATGGGTAGCAGCGTCCTTTCTGTGGAACAGAGTAGTCATACTGCGTTCACCAACCAGCCTGCCAAGTGGTGAGTATTGTGATAGAGTGAAAATCTATGGGGTGGCCTTTGTTCAGCAGTGGATGTATCAGGTTGGCTGATAGTATGGAAACTTTGAAGTAGCCTGTGACAACTTTTTTAATCATATAAATGTCCCTATTGTTGAAGTTATTAGCAAAACATGTTGATATCAACATATTCTACTTCTTATTCATTTCGAATACATTCCGCTACTAATATTTCTATTACCAGTGCATTAAAAAAAAGCTAAACTGCTGTGAAACAATTTTCTAGAGCAGCAATGTCTCTCTTTTTTTTTAAATCATAAATGTCTGCTAATATCGGTAATTACGCACATTTGTTTATCTCCTGACCTCATTTTTAATCACCAATCCGGGCTCGTGTTTATCAATAAAATGACCAGTATCACCAGCTGTTATGTAGCAATCAGTTATCAATTTAGGGTCCGCTACATACAACATGGGCTAGTAGAGGGCGGTCGCCATATGGGCCCCACCACGATTTCGGATCTGTGCAGATCAGTATAGGCCGCGCGAAACTTCTTAAGGCCGAAATTAGTAATCAATCTAATCCAAAATCTTTAGATTTAAGATTTTGAAATTCATTCGTTATTGTGTTACGATCACATTTTACACTAAAACAGACATATCCGTAATCCGAAATCCAAAGATTTTGGATTAAATCGGTTATTAATTTCGGCCGTAAGTCGTCTGAACTTGTTGCGTATGCCTGCACAGCAGCGAACTTATAGTTGGGCATGAGCGTTTTGAGGACGGTGGGTTATATGAACTAGCTAGCATTTCTTAAATAGCTCTGAAAAGTAAAGCCGAAAAAAAGTCAAGGTCCCTTTTAAAGTCCAGTTTTCTTAAGAAGCCGGGTAATATTTGAGAATAATATAGTGCAATATTCAATTGCAGAAAAGCACCTTAGCAGTTTCCCCTCGCAACCCTCCGTCACCTAGTACACAAGCGTTTATCTGTATTGTACGTAGGAAACTTGTTTATGTATGTTCGACCTTTTTGTTTTTTAATTTGGTGCCAGTGGAAATTCATCATGAACTTCCTCCGCCCGGGGGAAGGGCGAAGGGGATTGCCGGACTTCTACCGGTTAAAACCACTAGGGCGATCATCTTCGGCACCAGAGGGGAGCTCCAGGTCCTCAAAATAATCACACTAGTGGGAGTTGATACACCTACAATACAATAAGTAAAGCTAATATGACACTCATTTGAAGTTTCCTCAAACATATTTTTGTAAATCCCTTAAACAAACAAAACTTTTCTCTATGGATTATTTTTGACTGTATAGTTTATTTTTAGACAGAAGCAGAAAGAGAATGGTTTGCTCAACGCATAGAGAGTGAATCTGATTCCGTCGACAATACCCGTAGAGTGGAAATAGTGAAGGAGTTACTCCACTCCCAAGCTTGGGATAAGTTCTTGGGCATCAAGTATCCGACGGTGAAGAGGTATTGCGGGGAAGGAGCCGAGTCTCTTCTAACATTCTTCTCAACTCTGTTCCGACTAACCACTTCTGGTAAGATGGTATTTCTGAAGAACAATAAGTCCATAAAGTGTTTACTCGTGCGTGTACAGCTTCAGCTTCACTTTATTTTTTTTATAAAAAAAAAACATAAACATTTTACATCTCCAATTATTTGGGCATCTGAATCGTTTAATCTAATAACATATGGTAACTATTTGAATAATATACCCATCGGTTTTCTATACACTTCACTACATAAAATAATGAAGCAAGTTCAAAGTCCAGGCCTATGTTTTGAAAACATCAATCACTCTTCGTAATTAAAGATTGTATAATTTGCATTTGTAAAAACGTTACATTTATAAATAAACTGAAATAGTTTGGACGTTTATTTTTACAGCTCAACCACTAATACTACTAAGCCTATCGAAGGAACTATGACTTCGCCGACTTTTCTTCAAATCGCCCATTTATACGTCCACTGCTGAACAACGGCCTCCCCCATAGATTTTCACAACTGTGCCATCATTTTGGGGGGTATTTGCCAATACTCACCACGCTTGGCAGGCGGGTTGATGAGCGCAGTATGGCTACCATTTGACAGAAGGGATGCTGCTGCCCATCTCTCTGATTTAGATTCCCTTAGTCGCCTTTTACGACAATCACGGGAGGAGATGGAGTGGTGCTATATTCTTAATCCGGACACCACACGGAATAATACGACTTTTCTTATCGCCTGTTATATCACAATCATGAAAGACAAAAGATTTTGCGTCCTGTCTTTCATGACCTACGATGCTGAGACGCTGACTCTAACAGTTGGGCTATATCACAAACTTATAGTCACTCTATATTTCGGGTACGTTTTAATCGAGTTAATTTTAATGTTAAAATCCGAAACGAGATCGTTAAGAGCAGAACTATTATCAACGACAAAGCTTGCAGAATCAAAAAGCTAAAGTGTAAATGGGCTGGCCACTAAGGTTACTAACAAATATATGGGCGCCTATAGACTTTTACCCGATTACTAGGAGTCGCGTATTCAGAGTAATTGTAATTGTTTAATTGTCAGGCGCTTACAGTCTGTTGCACTCAATGATCAGAAAACGATCGGTTAGGTGAAGCAACGCTCGGCGTAATTAGTACATAGATTTGGTGACCACAAAGTGCAATTTAAACTGCGTCTCCGTGTTTCGGAGGGTATGTAAAATCATCGGTCCGAGTTGTTCAGTCATTAGTAATCCGAGTGTATTGAATGACATGTGTTTGTATGTACCTGACAATTACGTTGTACGGCGGCGGAGACCGCGATTAATCGCAGTTCCACGTGAGTGAACTAATTTACTCGGCAAAGCGCCTATGACGCGCGCCTTGCACACATTAAATGACGTTGCTGAGAGAATTGATTTGTTTTCCTGCTCTCTGAATTCATTCACAAAAATTACATTATATGTGTTGTTTTTCATAATTAAGGACCACTCTACCGCATTGGGTGCTGCACTGATAGATAAATAAATAAATTAGACGGCAGTTATTAATTCGGGGGCCTTTGGACGGTTCAAACAACTCTGACACAAAATTGGCCACAAAGCAAACGCAAAAAAAGAAGAAGAATAGTAACAATCTGCGTATTAATTAGGAAACATATGTCGCGCGACATGTCTCAAGACAAGTCGTGCGGTCTCGCGCGATGTCGACAGATTTCGCGCAACAAGTCTGACTACATCAAAATGTTTGGAAAACGTCTGCCAACATCTCCGGCGGGCTGATTAGCTAAAACAGCAACAGCAGATGCGATAGCAGCTATCGCACAGCCAAGGATCCACCGGTAGCAAAGCGTCGAAAAATTGGTATTACGTAAGGCATTCGCCCACCTGTCGCTACTTGTGGACAATGCATAGTAACTAACAACTAAAACACCAGTAGCGAAAAAGTAGCCACCAGTGGAATTAAAAAGAAGGAACGTTTTCAGTTCATTGATTTTCCGACAGAGATCTTCGCCTGTTTAGTCACTATCGGCAAATAGGTAATACCGAATTGACGTTTGACAGCGGCGTTGGCGCAATTTACGCCTGTTGCAAAGCGTCTGCGACTTAGGTAATCAGCCCGCCGATGTCCGTCGACACACACACATTCACATTTGTCTCCTTTTATTTTGTTTTTTTTTTTTTTATTGATCCGGTGGAAATACCTCATGAGCTTCCTTCGCCCCGGGAAAGGGCGAAGGGGCATGCCGGACTCCTACCGGCTAAAACCACCAGAGTGATCATCGTCGGCACCGAAGGGAGGCTCCAGGAACTCGAAAGATCTCCATCTAGATTTCTCATTAGATCACATTTGTCTCCTAGTAAAGAGTAGGAGCTACTACTATTATTACCGTGACGTTTTGCTGTCTCAGATGTCTCAAGTGGTTCTGAATAACCCTGCATTTCTGTCAAAGAAACCACGGCCGCTGTAGAATGCGTGTGCTTGAGTAGTATATATATACATAGATTCCTTGCATAACTATGATTTTTTGAACTAAGGCGGAGGGTATATCTGAAACTGTGATAATGTGCTCTAACGTTGCACTCTACTGGTCAGCATGTTCATATAATAGTACTTCTTAAACTTTCGCGAGTTGAATATATTCATATAACCTTCTTTCTTCGTATTTCAGAAGGAGTAGAGCAAGTCATCCTAGCCATGGCTCACAGAGGTAAACTGAATGCTCTTACTGGCGTCCTGCAATGCCCACCAGTGAAGATCTTCCACAAGTTCAGTGGTCAGCCAGAATTTCCCATTGAAGCGAACGCAGCCTGTGATATTTCGACGCATCTAAGTAAGTATTAGGTCAATAATTTTGATATGTTTACCACCGGATTTCTTATTTGTGTGGGTGCACTCTGATATAGGTAATGTGAATAAAACACTTCACAAGAAAAGCATTCACAAATCTAATTAATTTGACATCATATTTTTACTTTTACATCGTCATGGCAACGTCCTCCGCCATGATTTCAGTTGCAGGTAAAAGCTGGTGCAGTTGTTGGCGCCAAACGGGGCCCTCCTCTTTCAGCACTTCGTAATGGACCCTTGTCAGTAGTAAGAATATTTTACCGAGCTCCCATTTGCGACTAGAAGACGATTAACTCATGGCTTGTAATCTGTCTGAACTCTATTTTCAAAGATTTAAAACGGGTCGTATTCTTGTTGGCAAAGGTTTGTGATAGTGGTGGTTTCCGTAACATCACGACGTGTGGCTTCGTCCTCACTTCCCTTCCAAATATGAGCTGGTATTTTATTTCTTAATTTTGTGTATTCTTTTCCATATTAAGGTAATTTTCCGTCCGGTTTAAGAGGCCTCGTAATGTAACTCATACTCGATTACATTTTTTACATTACGATTCCGATATCTCTGCACCAATTTGTTAAATAGAATACTTTATAATGAAACTTTTTTTTGTTTGTTGTTGTTTTCGGTTATAGCTCAGATTTTTGACCAAGTATTGCATTATTGATTACTACTACATCAATAAATAATAATACCACGCCCGTACTTCCTGAAAGGTAACACAGAGATGTATTGTGAAATACTCACATTTTGCTGAGTACGTTATTGAAGCCGATAGTAGGAATCGATTCTCTGGCCATTAGGCACAATCCCATAAATGGAACTGCTACAATGATTAACGGAATCCAACCCAGAAATTCACGCTCGGCAGCCGCTCTTGGGAGCTCTGGTCTAGGAGGCATTTCATTAGAAAATACTCAGATAATATTTAGTCGCAGGCAACTAAGATCTTTAAAAGATTTTAAATTTAAAACATGTTCCAATTACCAGCGTGAACTCAAGCCAATAGAGCCTTTGATGTGGGTAAAAGTTGACTTACCGTTTTTTTTTACTAAACTGTTATCAGTAACTAGTGAAGCATATAATAATGAAAGTCCTCAAACGGATTTCGATCTAATAATACCGGACTAAACGGCTTATCTCTAAAGATCGAAAATGAAAACTAAACAACGCGACGGCCCAAAAATAATTCGTATAAAACTGACATAATACAATACCGAATTTTGGCAGGTTTCTTCCCCTCTATCGTTTGGAATAACGAAAAATGTATTACAGGAAAACGAAGTTCGCTGAAATTATCAGCAGCCTAGGCTTTTGCGTTATGCGGTTTATATTCTAGTCAGGCCCTCAATCATTCCAATTCCCCGCACGGAACTTGATATTGATATTTTTATAAACACTTATTGCGTCACGATTACGTTGCGTGCGTGTAATTATTTCACATGGCATAGCGAGTAAGAGCCCAGATGCGTTTGAATATCAGTATGCCGAAACGAAGCCGCGCAATAGGCTTACCCGAAAGTATCATTACGTGGTGGGTACTGGGTCACTACAAACAAAAGCACCCAGGCTCGTACGATATAACATAGATATTAACATAAGCAACCACGAGCGTAAAAATTACAAGAAGCACCATAGCGCCTTTCGATACCTTAATTGGCAAACCAGCTAACTCCATTTGAGTAAAATTTTCAGGAGTAGCTTTAAACGTTGTGATATTTTTTATAGACTACTTGTGAAAACATCTAAAATACCGTTAGTAGATAATATTGTAACCTATTAGTAAGGTAACCTATTATTAAGGTATCGCTTTTTATTATTACTTTTCTTCGAAGATATTTACCTACAATGTGAAGTTCGTATGCACAGACTTTCTCTTCCCACCTCTAGCTGTAAAACGCGAGTCAGGGAAGACGCAGGTTAGCTAATAACAGCATGCTGCGATTACAAATATACCTTTCGAACGTGGTGATTACGGCAGTGTAATTACCGTTCGGTGTAACGATCATTGGAGGGTCCATTTCATTATCAGATGGAAAGATAGGTTTACGGACTAATGCGTGTTGCTATTCAAAGGATTCCGTGTAGTATCCGGAGTACGGCTATAGCACCACTCCAACTAATTCCGTGGATGTCGTAAAAGGCGATTAAGGGATTCTAAACCAGAGCAATGGGCAGCAGCGTTCCTGCGAGGCACAGCAGCCAATTCTGCGCTCGCCCAAGTTCGCCCCCAAAATGACGACACAACTGTGGAAATCTTTGGGAGGCCTTTGTTCCGTAGTAGACGTCATTTGGCCCACATGACGATTCAAAGGAAACATTGAGTTTTTCAATTGTTTTATACCCTTTACTTTTATTTCAGGCGCCTCAGTGGACATTAGCGTCAACAACAAATCAGTCAGATTTTCTTTATTAAACAACCCATCGCATTTGGAGGTAAACCTTTTAAATTATTTTTACCGACTTCAAAAAGAGTAGGTTCTCAACTTGATGCGTATTTTTTTATTTATGTAGACCGATTACACCGAAATTTGTAGACCGATTTGAGCAATTCTTTTTTTAACTGGTGCAGAATGCTTTCGAATTGGTCCCATATAAATTTCATTATATTTGATTTTAATTAGTTTTTCAACCAGCTTGAACAAACAGGTAAATTTTACTGCGCTTATCTAGATGATGTCTTAATAGTTTCGATTCCTCTCAGATCAAAGAACCGATTTGAGTCATTCTTATTTTTAGTGTTAAATACTGGAACTACCAAATTGGTAAATTTTCTTACATTTATTTACACTAAAAAGAAACAATTAAAACTTTTTAAATTTTCATGCAGACGAACGAGAACTTATATTTTATGCCTGGCCCCGCCAGACTTCTAAAATAAAGCTTTTTTTCCATTTCAGTGGTTTTAATATTTTTATATCGTGCAGGGTTTTTGCAGTCGGTATTATTTTTTGTTAAAAAGTTTTATTCACTAATAACATGACCGTGTCATGGCTTTGTTGGCCGGTATACGGTGCATCTTAGAGTCTTTGAAGGGATTTGCCGTTCCAAATCCACACTCTATGTAAAAGTCCCTGCTTGTAGAAACATCTTGAAAAAAGTTGAAATGGATCTTTTAATGATTTTAATTGCTTTAACAAAAGATTGTAGTAATCAAACGACGATAATTTGACTTTTAGTTAGTATTCCAAGTGTTTAACTGTTGTGTAGAGTTTAACCCTAATGACGGCGAAACATGACGACTTGTTCCCTACTGTTAAAAATGTTATCTTTTCTCTTATATAAGTTGGCGTAGGTATTTTAATTAAATTAATTTTGAATTCGACTTCGTCCATCGTATTTCAGATTTAGTTCGAAGGGCGCATTGAAAGTTATTTTCAATTTTTACTTGTCTTTTATCTTTTTTTAAGAAATCCAAATGTATTTTCTAGGCTGCAAACCCAGTGTCAATGGGCAAAACTCGATCCAAACAACTTCGCTTGAGAGAAGGAGACTATTCAGAAGACGGTTCATCAAGATTGGGTGACAAAGTCCTTAACGTACAGGTGAGACCTCAGAGGAGTGTAGACCACGCACCGGATAACGCAGTGTGGAAAGACTTCCAACGAGATGTCCATTTCGACGACCTGGTGAAGGTCGCTGGGAGTCATTGGATGCGGGCGGTATGTGACCGCTCGTTGTGGAAATCTATAGGGTAGGCCTTTGTTCAGTAGTGGACGTCCTTTGGCTGATATGATGGTGATGATGAGAAGTCATGTTTCATCATATTCGTTTGTTCCACTGCTGAACATGGAATTTCACGACAGGCAATTGGATTCAATCACATAATCAGCCGTATGGTGCCGGCTACGAATAGCACCAACCCCTCTCATTCCGTGGGTGTCGTAAAAGTCGACTAAAGGACTAGCCGGAGGATGGGCAGCAGCGTCCTTCGAGTACATTAACAAATCAACTGCGATCGCTAACCCGTCTGCCAACCGTAGCGATTATGGCAAAATCCCCAATGTGCCCACAACACACCCATATCGGTCGTTGTGGTGATCTTTGGGGGAGGCCTGTGTCCAGCAGTGGACTTCATTCGGCCGAAATGATGACTGCTGAACATGGAATGTCATGACAGGCAATTGGATTCAATCACATAATCAGTAAATAAAAGTGTCTGTGAAGAACTCACTTACACGAACACTCACAGACACTTTTACACGTAATTTTGATACTACAGAGGGTATTCCTCCTCCTCATTCCACTTCCTAGTGTTTAAGCTGGGGAGAGGAAACGGCGCAACAACAACTCCCCAGCAACACGTTAGTCTGTCATATACAATATTTTTAAATTCATGTGCTTCATATACCACAAAGAGGATGGTTACTTGTAGTAACTTTGTCATAGCTACATGCCGCTGCCGCTAGCACACCATTACGCAATCGAACTAAGGTAATGAACTTACAAATATTGATCTACCAAGCGTCGGTTAGGAAATGTTAGATAGCCATAGGTAGGATAGGTATACATGTTCCCAAAATTGGAATGTACAGAAGTAGGATCAAAGTCAAAGTCGAAGTCAAATATTTTTATTTCAAATAAAACAATTATATAATACGGCAGATCGGTCTTGTAAAACGTCAGAATTTAGGCTTCACGGTTCGAATTAGTTCATCAGGTGTGGCTACTTTTATATTTGGTTACTTACTCAATGGGTGTCTGTGGGGGCAGTAGTTCTTTATGTACTACTAGCTGTGCCCCGCGGTATCACACGTAAATTTAAGTGAAGTCGGATTATTTATAAGTAAGTACATTGGCAGAGTACTTCGGCATAGATAGTTGACATAGACATCCACAGTTCGGCTCTTCTCGGTAATGCTCGGTTCTCGGGCGGCCCCCGATCCTACGCGTCGCGTCGTCGGCCCGCTAGTACTTCCTTTTCACGCGTTGTTTCTGACTTTATCTTTTTGTTCGGCTCCTAAAAGTCGTAGCGTGATGTTAATATCCGATAGCCTTCCTCAAGATTTGGGCTATCAAATGCAAAAAGATTTTTTCCAAATCCGCCTGTAGTTCCAGAGATTAGCGCGTTAAAACAAAAAGCAAACAAACTCCAGCTTTTCTCAAACGTCAATAGCCGCAGCCCGCGAGTTACGATAGATTTTATTTATGTCAGGCATTGCCTTTTTCTTTCTTTTCGTTTTTTTAAAAACGTTGCCCCACACTAGGATTTTTCCTGTGTCGTGGGTGCGTTTACAGACATAAATTCCACACACAATACACCCAGACCCGGAATAACTACCTGTAGATTATACAAATATTTATTCCGTGCGGGAGTCGAACCTACGACACGGAGCGCAGCAGCCGACTGTATCAGCCACTGCACCAACCATGCCGTAAGCGTGTGACAGTTAATGAGCTATATTATTATAGATATAGAGAAAAGTCTTCATAAAACGATAAATAAATACAAATTATCTGCGTCAGTTTTAGACATGGGTACCTGTATAAAAATCAACAAAGAGAAAGAGCCGAAATCACAGGCATACGTCTAAAAATATAATAAAAGCCGTGACCTTTTCTAATTAAGTTACATAAATATTTCCTCATCCTTCATTATTTTCATAGTAACGGTATAAAATAAAGGACCAATTTAGTTATCGGGTACGCTTCCGCATAAAAACATCGATGAAAGAGTCGTCCCAGAATATATATTGTAAACAATCAAAATACGCCTTATATTTTAGAATTGGTTTCAGCATCAGCCAAAGAACGTCCACTGCTGAACAAAGACCCCATCCATCACCCATTTTCAAGCCCCGTTGGTCTCCTCGCGGAATCAGCACCTATTTAGTTTCCTAATTTCACAGATTCATGGCGACGCGGCCTTCACTGGACAGGGAGTGAATCAAGAGACACTGATGTTGTCCCAAGCTCCACATTTTAATGTTGGCGGATCTCTACACGTCGTTGTTAATAATCAAGTGAGTAAAATGTGGTTAATATTCTGTTACAAACTTTAAAGCGACAATATCCAGGTCGGTAAGGACACAGCCTGCAATTACAGACCAATAGGTCTGACAATCGAGACATCGTTAGTTTGATCATCCTGTAAGACTATTAACTTGACACTCCTAGAACGAACATATTATGCTAGATTAGATGTCATAGTATCACCTTAGTTTAGTTACCCAGCAAACATAAAGAGTTCATTCACACAGCTTATAATACTTTCGTATTCTTAAACCAAACGGTAGACGTCAACACAGCATATAGTATTTTAATATCCCTATTTCTTAGCCATATCATATTACAATTAGTTCTTCTTATCCTAACAACCTTTTCCGCAACCGTTCTCTCAATTATCAACTAGAATCTGTGAAACATGATCTTACTTTTTCTGTGAGATTCAGGATTGTTCAGTGCAGATACCTTGGGGTTCGGCTTGGACTCTCACAGAAACCATGCACATTAGAGTTTAGCATTAGAAATGTAGATACTACGTATACCTTGGACATATAAGTTCGGAACATGATAGTATTGCAGAGAATTTACAAAGTATGGAAAGATGGAAGTAAGTATAGTAGGTATGGAAGGAGTACAACAACATAAAAAGGTGTTAACAAAATGAATATGCGAAACAAAAATACGCATTTCAATAGCTCGTTCTACAGCAAAAGATCCAAGGCGACAGAATACTAGGCATGCCTTTTAAGTTCTGTCGTTTCCATATTTCCCGGCAATTTTGAATTTGGAACTGTTCTATATTCGAATGTGTTTAAATGTTGAATCTCAAAGCAGTTGAAAGTATTAGGATTAATGCTATTGTTTAGTCACAGCGTCGATTGGAATCTGTCAGGTTCCGTACGAAAATGAATCTTTCTAAGGAAAATGTTCGTGCATTAATTTTCTACAGCTTTAGAAGAGGCCTGACACGGCAGTGTTTTGTATTTTCAGTGTTTTGAAGAGCTAACATCTGTCTTCAGTGATGAAGCCCCATGTCTGCGGACTGTCGAACGCTGGTATTTAGGATTCCAGCGAGGACATACTAGTGTTAGTAACAAATCTCGCGAAAGACGCCCAAAATCCGCCTTCACTGAAGATCCGCCTTCATTGCTGTGAGACAACTAATTCTGGAAGATCGTCATCTGACGTATCGAGAGATAGAGGCTCTATTAGGCATCTCAGGGACAAGCATTCAGAAGATCTTGCATGAAGCGCTTGGTGTGAGAAAACTAGTTTGCCGTTGGATACCGCATCTGCTTTCCGACGATCACAAGGCGGCCCGCGTCAGATGGTGTAAAAAAACTCTGTAAAGGTTTACCGAGGTGAGTCAAATCACGTCTACGATATCATCAGTGGTGACGAGTATTGGATCTATGCCTACGATCCTGATTCCAAACAACAATCTACAATCTGGGTCTTTCAAGACGAGCCAAAGCTGACTAAACTTGTTCGTTCTCGAAGCACTTCGAAAAAGATGGTGGCCACGTTCGTTGGAAAAACCGGCCATGTTGCGACTATTGCACTTGAAGATCGTAGAACGGTTAACGCAGAGTGGTATACCACAGTTTGTTTACCACAAGTCATCGCGGAACTTCGAAAATCTAACTCAAAGCGACGCTTCATCCTGCACCACGACAACGTAAGCTCACACAGCGCTCGTCAAACGATTAAGTATGTGAAGCAGGAAAAAGTTGAAATTCTTGACTATCCTCCATACGGTCCTGACCTAAGCCCTAACGATTTCTTTACATTTCCTAAAATTAAGAAAAGTCTTCGTGGTCAATGGTTCCAGTCCGGTAAAGAAGCAGTCGACACTTTCAAGTCAGCCATTTTGAACACTGGGGGTGTTTAGAAACTTTAGAAAGGAATAAATGTTATAATAACTAGTTTGAGCGAATGGAAAAGTGTACTACGTGGTGAATACTTTGAAAAACAATACTATAAGGTTCTAGTTGTGTTTTTTCTTCAAACGACAAAACTTAAAAGGCATGCCTCGTACTAGGAAGAAGAAGGTCGGTTAACCAACTTAAACCTTAGAGACTGGTTCAAATTGAGCACCAGCGCCCTTTTCCGTATATCAACGTTATCATCCTCGAACTCCGACAGAAGATGAATGCATATAAAGCATCATCTCGTCGCACCTCAATGATAAGTGGGTCTTGGAACTTTAAACTGCATAGACATTGCCCTTACAAGTAGTATAATAGCTCACACTTAAAAAATACAATTGTTTGAATGCATAGACAAGTGCAGGTGAACCAAGCTTTATTGAAACGAGATATCTAATTCTATATATTAAGAAAAGACTAAAAAAAATACGTTTTCAACGTCACCATTATGTAGATAGACTTTGACGTTGCAGAAAACGGCTAGTAATGCGCACACAAAGTATAGCTACAATTCAATTCATTCAAAAAATTCAACCTCCAAAATACCAAAACAAGCAAAGTTAGTGCGGAGCAAGAGCCGTACTTACCATGTAATGTGAACTCGCACATGAAAAATCATTTAGTAAAAACACGAAATTGCCATTCATCGTGCAAACCCGCCTGAATACAATAATAATTACTCCCTTTTTCCGCGACGTTATGTAACTAAGTAAATAATGGACAAACAAGTCCGTAAATGACAAAATAATAACTGACCCAACTTACTCCCATAGTGCTATTTATAAATCGGATAGAACAGGTTGAGTTCTACTAAAATGCCCCAACAGCTTATGATTTTATAATTCTACTTCACGATTGTGATAAAGGTAGGTAGGACCTTGAAGCTTTCTAGCTGTTATGAACAGGCAGGGTACCTAAGCTGCAGATAGCGCCGCAAAAATCCGTTGCGCTATGCTTCTACACACTGCCGCGGAGCAGAGAACCGACCAGATCGAGGATACGCGTTGGTGATGCGCTAATCGGGGTGGGCCGGTACATGAAGTACCTGGGGCTTACCCTATACAGTAGCTGGGGCTTCGAAGAGCACTTTGAACGCCTTGTCCTCCGGATCGACAGGATCGGCCAAGATCTCTCACTTGCCAGCAGTAGTGGCTATATTAATAGAGCATGAAAATCGTAGTGCTGTGGTCTCCTTCTGAGAGAGTGTCATGCTCCAGAAGAAAAATGCAGAGTGGGATTGGGAGATAGCCGATTCCGTATGAAGACGGTCGAGATGGCGCCGAGGTAACAACATCGTCGTCATCGTCATATGGCTGGGGGCCTCGGGGGTCGCGATTGCGCAGATTGGGGAGTCTGCGTGCTTATACCGAGTAACCCCCGGGAAGATTGTGGTGCGCACGTGGTTGCTGCCGTGTAAGCAGCACAGCGCACAGTGAAACCTCTAGGGATCCCCGAGATGTACCTTGGGGATGGCCTTTTTACAGTTGCCTCCCTATTGCCAGAGACGATAGTGTGGCACCAATGGGCGTCTCCAGTGTGATTGTATCGAGGATCTGGAACCCCTTTCGGTACCGTAGATGACCGCTCAATTAGTTTTAGCTAGTAAGAGTCCGGTATGCCCCTCCGTTCTTCCCTGGGCGGAGGAAGTATATGATGTACTTCTACAGGGTGAAAAAAGGTTACCTTAGCTGCTCAGAAGCTTAGCTAGAGAGACAAAATTATTCAGTTAAACTTTTATGCACAGTGATGGTACACAAGGCGGACAATGCGACAATGTGATATTTTCTACCTAACCTTTGGGCTAAACAAAACTGCATCGAAAGAGGCACATACAACAAATAATGATAGGATACATATAATAGGAGTTCGGAGCAATCCGGGCTCGGAAACGGGCATGCCTTATTGTACGATTTGAATTGCATGATTCCCCCTAAGCCTAGCATTTGCCGTTGCTGTGCTCATCACCATAGGTATCGAAAAATTATGGACCGTGAACTCCTGGCGTTCCGTCAAATATTATGGGCTGTTATGGATTAGTGACGCTGACCATGCAGATTCGCATGTTCAACTTCACCGAAGCAGATATTGGCAGATGCTCCAGATGCTGTAGGAGTCACTCGATGTGACTGAGCAAATGTCATTAGGAGGGGCAAAAAGGGAGAGCTTTCGATTCTTCTACTTGATTATGCCTTCAAGACACAATTAATTTACCGGATGACGTACCATCGTGGTGAAGCAGCTGAGGTAGCTGTCCCCCGTCTCATTTGATAACGTCAATGTGACCTGGTTGCATGAGGAATAACAACCCTGAAAGTGACCCTGGCTGAGGTGAAAGAGTTAGATGTTGGAGGCTTCAAGACAAGGCACCAAGATAGTAGAGTAACGCAACGTATTTAGTTCACCCGAAGCTTCCAACAAAAACGTCGTACGTGTCCAAACTATCAAAATCTAGAAAGACCTTCTGAAAAGAAAATCTTTGACAAAAAAGTTCCGTGTACAGACGTTTTCGCGGAAGGTTACGCGACACCTCACAGTGAAATATGACGCCGTGTGTGTGCAGTAGTTTTTAAAGTCTAGTATTTTATATTGCTTGTTATTTATTAGTTACAAGATTTTACTGTAATTGTGTATTTTTACTACGGTCCTTAGTAAATTGGCAATAAATAAATAAATCAAATCCTGATAATAAAACATTTTCAATAGATGAAATTTATATTTCAGGTAGGATTCACGTTGCCAGCTCTCCGTGGCCGGTCGTGCCGATACGTGACGGACCTAGCGAAGGCAATATCTGTCCCTGTTATCCATGTCAATGGTGATCATCCAGAGGTGAGGCTAAGGAGCTTTTTATCAGCATCAAATATAAAACTGCCCGTTATATACATATTACATGATTCTTTTCGTCACCAATGTTGGTCCTTTGTACGTTTTTATAAAATGTTTTCTCCGTGTGTTGTGTGCAGTTAAAAGTATACTCTAGGTGCTTTAATTTTTATCAATTATTATTGACCAGTATGACAAATATTTTTCTCGGAATTTTAAAATGCAATATCATAGAAACTAATATTCTTTGTACTTTGAAGTGTGCTCTATTTGATTAAAATTTACGAGTAATATTTTAGCAAGCTATTTTTTCATAAAACACTTGAAACCACTTGAAACTGTACAATGATAGCTTACTTTTGATATTGTCTGTGTCTCTTTACTTACCATCATCGCCAATCAGTCAATAGAATGTATGATATAGACTTAATTAAACAAGTGACACTTCGATAGCTTAGAGTGAAATGTTCCGGCACAGACCGCAGAATTTAATGGGAACAGTTAGGACTAATGATAACTAAATTTGACTATGAAATGGGCTGTGCTAGAAACTGATTACTAAATACCGCATTCATACTAATCAATTTACCAAAGTCATTTAGAATTATTTTGTGACTTTATTAACCGTTATTGTCGGCTAGATGTCGGGCTCAGCTGTCACCGAAAGCACCTCGACCCTTGTGGATCTTTTATGCTGAAGATCCACAGTGGTCAGGGTGCATATTTTAAAGTCCGTTACACCTTCATGGTAACTCATTTTCTTTGCTTTTATAATTCAATTTTGAAAAATAATTTACCATAAATAATCTCATTTGCCGTTTGTCTCACACGGCAGAAATAAAGCAGGATAAAGCCACAGGGGCTTTATTAAAATGCTGATTAAGGCTTTAACCTCTGTACATGGCGCAATGAGACCCTTTTCAATTCTGAGCCCTTTAGAATTAGTGGTGTAAGCTTATTAAAATTTGTAAGATGGTAACAAACACATGCATACTTGAAGATATTGTCAGTTTAACAAAAAAAAGCTTTTATGCTTCCAGAATATTATCCGTATTGAAAATAATGGCTTTATCTAATTCATGATATAATAGAAAAATACTTATTTTGTTGCCTAGCGCTTGAATTCAATTTTACAAAGTCCCGAAATAAGATATTGATTTCAAAATATTAAATTTTACCTTTGAATCACATCAGCCAAGAGACGTCGACTGCTGAACAAAAGACTTCTACAACGACCGATTGCCAGAAATGCCGCATGTCATCATTTTAGGGCGAATTTGTCAGTAGGTACTCACCACGATTAGAAGACGGGTTGGTGAGCGCAATATGGCTACCGTTCCACAGGAGAAACGCTGCTGCCCATCCAAGTTTAGTGTCCTTTACTTGCCTTTTACAACATCCATGGGAGGAGATAGACTGGTGCTATATTATTATATATTATTTTATATATTATATATATTTTTTATCCGGACCCCCAAACGAACAATTCAAATATTTTTGGTGACCGCCTTATTGAAACATTTATTCAAATGAAATAAAGAAAATGATCTTTCTACTTCTACTTTCTACTTTCTACATCTAAAAGCAAAAACGTACTACAAATGTTCTGCACGGAATTAGTAAATAACTTCAGCATCACAGGGTAAGGTAAATTTGCATGAACTCCGTGGCTCCATTGTCTCGCCTCTTTGTCTTGAAAGTTTACCTTTATCTAATTTGCAGTTGGTTGTGAAGGCGACGAACATTGCCTTCGAGTACCAGCGTAAATTCCGCAAGGATATCTTCATTGACTACAACTGCTTTAGAAGATGGGGTCATAACGAACTGGATGATCCCACGTTTACTAACCCGCTGCTCTATAAAGTTATTCATAACAGAAAGTGAGTATTTTAAAGGGTAAATGATTAGAGAAATAGAATGGCCACTTCTTACGAACTCCTACTTCTTCCTCCACTTAGTCTAAGTAATGGTGTGGTCGTAATCCTATACTTTTGATAGCAAGCTTCTTACGATGAGCAATAACGACCTGAACCCTCAACCCTTTAAGAAGTCACCATTATATCATACACTGACTACAATTACCACACTTGGTGAAAGAATTGTAATCGCAAAATATTGTTGTTGGAGTATAGTGTAACGAAGTGGATGTGGCTTTTATAAGAAGATCAGCATCTCTTCTTATAAAAGCCACATCCACTTCATTACATCTTTGAACAGATCATCATCATCATCATCACATCAGCAACAGGACATCCACTGGTGAACAAAGGCCTCCCCCTTAGATTTTCACAACGAGCGGTTACATGCCGTCCTCATCCAACGACTCCCAGCGACCTTCACCAGGTCGTCCATCCACCTCGTTGGAGGTCGTCCCACGCTGCTTTTTCCGGTGCGCGGTCTTCACTCGAGAACCTTTTTTCCACAACGGCCATCAGTTACTCATGTTTATTTTAAGGCCCACCGTTGGGAATCTCTGTTGAGATCATCTAGCATTGTGCTGGGCTCTTGCAGCGATTCTGCCATGACTACGATGTCGTCGGCAAATCGAAGGTGAGTGATATACTCGCCATTGATGTTAACGCCGAATCCTTTCCACTCTAGTAGCTTGACGGCGTGCTCTCTTCATGTAATCGGACCGACATGGTGGCGTTTCTGTATAAGCACTTTAGCACTTTATGCCCCGATAGTCAATGTGTCATCGCCGTAGAGACTGCAGCAGGACCAGGTTTCGATCGAATCAAAGACTTTCTCATAGTCCTCAAACGCTAAGCATAGTAGCAGATTATACTCCTCGGTCTTCTGTATAACCTGCCGCTGCGTATGGATGTGGTCTATGGTACTAAAACCTTTTCGAAAACCGGCGTGTTCTTGTTGATCATCATCATCATTTCAGTCAAAAAAATATTCACTGCTGGACAGAAGCCTCCCCCAAAGATTGTCAAAACGACCGGTATGGGTTTGTTCTATGAGCTCATTAGGGGGTAATCGCCACGCTTGGCAGACGGGTTACCGATCGTAATTGAGTTATAAATGTACTCGAAGGATCCTCCAGCTAAACCAAATCCCATAGTCGCCTTTTACGACACTCACGGGATGAAATAGGGTGGTGATATTCTGAGCCACACGGCCAACAGATCCAATATTTTATTTTGAACAGATACTATACTGTAAACAAGCCCATCTTGTTCATATTCACCCGTAAAATTCCACTGCTGAACACGGGCCTCTACATGACGACCATAATCACCACGCTTGGTGGTCGCAGTATGTTATATTAGCACACGGGAGGATGCATATATAACATACTCCCCTTTTACCACACCCTTGGAGATTAGGGACCCTTCTCCGGAGTCCCTTTCTTAGTGATTTATTTTTTTGTCCGAAACCAAACAGCACATATTATCCAGTATCATTTCGGCCAATTGAAGTCCACTGCTGGACACAGGCCTCCTCCAAAGATGACCACAACGACCGATATGGGTGTGTTGTGTGCTCATTGGGGGTCTTGCCATAATCGCCACGCTTGGCAGACGGGTTGGCGATCGCAGTTGAGTTGTTAATGTATTCGAAGGACGCTGCTGCCCATCCTCCGGTTAATCCCTTAGTCGACTTTTACGACACCCACGGGATGAAATGGGGTGGTGGCATTCTGAGCCGTTTATCCAGTATTATTATCCATTACATTATCATTATATAAAGTAAAACTGCATGTGATATTTTCAGATCAATTCCAGACGTTTACGCCGACAAACTGATATCAGAAGGTGTCTTAAAAGCAGACGACGTGAAGGATATATCAGCGACATACACCAAGTATCTCCAGTCACAGTACGAAGCCGTTGGAACATACAAACCTGAGGTAATACATATTGATAATATATATATTGAGAAACAAAGCGTTGTGTTTTGCCAAGAAACCAAGGATTCTAGAATGTACTGCAGAAAGGTCATTGGCAGTTAGTAACTGCGCAGAGCGAGTGGTCTTGGTGGATAAGCAGCACTTGCCACTTTTATTCTTGGAATATATTCTTATTAAACAACAATTGAATTATTTAATTGTTGGATTATTGCACGACTATTGCGCGATTTTAAATTGGCGATATAACGTGAGCTATCTATTTTAGTAAGCCGCTCGGTCTCTACCGAAATGGTGTTTAAAAAAGTTTATTAGTTCTTCTATGGTTCTCCACATTTCTGATTCGACCTCGTAGAGAAATGTCAAGCATAGCTTTCTCCATAGCTCGCTGAGGGGCCATGAGTTTTTTTACTAGCCCTAGCTCGTACTACGAAGCTCTACCTGAATCTATTATCATAGTTTTTTGGAAGAATGCGTCAAATCTTGTGCGTTCGAGCCGACCGAATGAAATAACCCTATATGACAGGTAAGCGCTGAGGAAACGCAAACCTCACGGAAGTTCACGTCATTTTATCGAGTTGTGCAAGGGATAGTGGCTTGGTCGAGATGGACTTATACAGAGGTGCCATTAGTACGCATTCTCTAGTCCGGTGGATGTCATGGCATAGTGAAAACTGTATCTATATTGGATTAGAAATATCGTTAAGCCCTTTTATGTTTTGGAATTGCACTTAATTCGCTCTCTTAATCCTATAGTACTTACAAAACTTATTCATTACAGTTCCAATTGCAATATTAGTTTAATTAGTCCATCGGTTTATCGATGATTCTACCAATGTCGAGGTTTGATAAAACAACAACGTATTTTGTGAAAGACCAAAATAATCATTACAGTACCTCAAATCTAAAACAATACTTTTTGGCAGCTGTCAAAACCTGAGATCAGGAGGGCCAATTCTCGTAATTAATTTACACAATTACTGAAAGTTCACCGCACCAAAAATGAGGTATTTTGCTCCTCTTAAACTGGCCTGGTTCAGTATGATCTCAATCTAATCTCTTTTCAATCTCAATTTTGACGTTTATTAATGACAGTTTTAGGACCTGTGTTAGTTCATAATGTCAGCAGAATACCGTTTTGGCTTCTATCAATTTTCGATCCATTTACGATCTCTTCACAGTATAAGTTCACATTTCACGTTGTTATTCATTTAAATTTACGACATTGGAACAATTTGGAAATATATTTTGAAAAAAAATGCGTTACGAAAATTGGCCCTCGGATTTGGAAAACTAAACACCCGACAAGCGATTTCTTCTTTCCCACTCTCAACAATGTTAAACTCTTGTTTTAGTTCGCTAGACCACAGATAATGCATCTGGTGTAAAAATGTTTTGGTCAGTATCTTTATCATACAGTTTATCATTTTATAAAACATAATATATGTCGTTATAGGTTTGGTACCTACTTAATAATAATACATTTATTTATTTTCAGACTATGTATTTGTCCATAACATTGTTAGTATCAAAGATCTAAAAACTATGTTAGCAGTTATTGCATCATTCATAACATTCAGTATTAAATTACAAATTATCATGTCAACAAAAATCATTATGTCATCTCGTCACATGAAGCCTGATTGATGAGTCTCCTTAGCACTGCGGACTCTGGCCTTTCAGAAATCATCTTAAGGCTTCCGTTAACGCTCCCCCGAATCCGGTGCATCAGAGAAGCCATTTTTTACGCATAATGGCACATAAGTCGTCCACACTTGCATCAGCAAACATGCCCGACGCGCTGCAGAACCGAGGGAGCCTCAACAGAATCCTAAAGGCGTAGTTATATTGTATGCGAAGAGTGCTGTAGGCCCGCTGGGTGCAGTTGGTCTACAGAGTGCTAGCGCAAAATCTTTACGCCAGCCTTCTATGGATGATACAGTTTATACAAATATGAGTAGGTAATAAGGTTAATAAAAATATCTTAGTCACGGCGTCTATTCCTTTTGTTGGCGATTATCATCTCATGGGTGTCGTAAAAGGCGACTATGGGATTATCCAAAGGATGGGCAGCAGTGTCCTTCGAGTACATAAACAACTCAACTGTGATCGCCAATCCGCCAAGTGCCGAGCGTGGTGATTATGGCAAAATCCCCCAATGCGCGCACAACACAAACCCGGACCGGTAGCTGTGGCGATCTTTAGTGGAGGCCATGTCCAGCAGTGGACTGAAGACGGCTGAAATTATGGCAATTACACAATGAATTGAAACTGACGGCACAGTACATATTTTATACAGCAGAAATCAACGGTGAATATAAAAATAATAATATGAAAATAAATAT
The DNA here is from genome assembly GCA_947459985.1 of Diloba caeruleocephala. Lineage (NCBI taxonomy): Eukaryota > Metazoa > Arthropoda > Insecta > Lepidoptera > Noctuidae > Diloba > Diloba caeruleocephala. The sequence goes on along the minus strand of OX381617.1, from coordinate 5,409,553 downwards.
TTTATAACAATACAATATTTGATCATTTAAAATCAGCACGATCTATTAATTACAAATTAATCAACATTTTGTTACAGCATAATGCATTACTTAAATGATCATCAACTAAAACGGAAATCACAAATTAAGTAAATGTAAACAATGATCAATACAATTACTGTTGTCTGCACGATATCAAACAAAGCACATTTAAAAAATAAATGTATCCAGAAATGGATTCTAATTTCTAGTAAATAAATTCATCCATAAACATATCAAACCGGAATACATAGCAACAATTAAGAAAAAAATCCGTATTTTGTGTTTATACCCACATACTTAAATTATTTGATAAAAATACCATTATGCGCCCGTATGCACAACCACCGTTAAAACATAATTTGCTTACATGCATTCAATACAAGTAATTAATTTTCTAATTACCAGTGATGACATATGGAACAGAGACGTGGTCACTAACAATGGGCCTCATAAGAAAGCTTAAGGTCACTCCGCGAGCTATGGAGAGAGCTATGCTTGGTATTTCTCTACGAGATCGAATCAGAAATGAGGAGATCCGTAGAAGAACTAAAGTTTTCGACATAGCTGAAGGGATTAGTAAACTGAAGTGGCAATGGGCGGGGCACATTGCTCGTAGAACTGATGGCCGTTGGGGCACAAAGGTTCTCGAATGGAGATCGCGCACCCGAAAACGCAGCGTGGGACGACCTCCAACGAGGTGGACAGATGACCTAGTGAAGGTCGCTGGGAGTCGTTGGATGAGAGCGGCGTGTGACCGCTCGTTGTGGAAATCTAAGGGGGAGGCCTTAGTTCAGCAGTGGACGTCCTGTGGTTGATATGACGAATGCTAATTCACCACGCGAATTTTTCTTGTTGATGACGTCACATGATTGGTGTACGTATGAACGTTTTGCTGCCCTACCCTGTACTGTGTAGATAATTGGTGTAATTGGTGCCATAAAAATATGTATAGCTTATACAAGTATTTTTACTGAGCGGGTATCAAACCGGTAAATTTGAGCAGTGTACTATGAAAGTCGTCGGTAACAACATGAATAAATTGCTCTCATTTACTTTCGGATTAAACTCATGAAATATGTAAATGCGGTAAGCTTCAATCTTCAAGTTTTGAAGGAAGTGCTCTGATATTAACTTTTGGTTAAGGAGCGAGTGACTTCCTCAAGGTAAACGAATTATAATGGCTGAGTTGGGAAGGTTAATTTGTTGGTGCCCCACCGGGCTAGCAACTTGCCTTAATAACACCAATGTTAGATAGGGAATATAATAAGCACTCTAATTAAGCCGCTCAATCTTTGTCATCATATCAGCAGAAGGACACCACTGCTGATCAAAGGCACAGTTAGAAAACTTCTTAGCATCTCAATAAAATTATACGAAATACTGGGTTATTCACGGAGTTGCCAATTGCTCTGCTCATAACCCAAAATTCACTATAATCGATGGCATTCGACGAAAATACAAATAAAAATCGTTATTACTAATTCTCTAAATGAAAATTATTCTAAAACCATTCTATAAGATTGAATTTGAATTTGAATTGAATTCTATAAAATATTTCTATAAGAAAGGATATAAATCTCTCTCAGCAAAAGTAGGCACTGTTTCATTGCTCCTATGCGTGGATCTCTCTAATTTAATTTTTTGGACACTTGTTCGTCCATCCTCATTTCCGTATCTGAGGAACTTTATCACTGCCAAATTTATCTTATGTCTCCGTCCGTGGTTTCAGTGCACGCGTTTAATTAGCTGTGACAAACTGTCTGCTTCTCAAAGATAACACAAACCGAAAATGCCAATGCTTAAGATGATTCCTTTGTTACTTACTCGTATCATCATAATTATAACAAAACAAACCTTATTAACCTTAAACTTTCTCATCAGTTACCGAATGTTTTTATTTACGTCTCATAGCTTAATGAAGAGTGGTAGTTTATGGAGATATCAATCTTATAATTTGGGATTAAAGCGTCTGCGTTAATAACTTTGAGATGGATTCTTTTTTCAATTCTAGTCGGTTCATAATTTCGGCCGAATGAAGTCTACTGCTGGACACAGGCCTCCCCCAAAGATCACCATAATGAATATGTGTGTTGTGGCCTCATTCGGGGGTTTTGCCATTATCGCCACGCTTGGCAGACGGGTTGACGATCGCAGTTGAGTTGTTAATATACTCGAAGGACGCTGCTGCCCATCCTCCGGCTAGTCCCTTAGTCGACTTGTACGACACCCACAGGAGGAGATGGGGTGGTGGTATTCTAAGCTGGCACCACACGGTATCTAGTCTGTTAGATATCCGGAAAATCTAGAAACACATGGTATTTCGATGCTTGACTAGCGGTCTTGATAGCAGTGATAACCTAGTGGTTGAACGCTTGCTTTCCATACAGGAACTGAGTTCGATTCCGGCACGCACTTCTGACTTTTCAGATTCATATGCGGATTAGAATTTGACTTGCACTTGTGTCAAACGGTGAAGGAAAACATCGTGAGGAAACCGCCAACATTAGGCCAGCGTGGACTAAGGCCTAACCTTTCTCATCGTGAGAATAGGCCCGTGCCTAGCAGTGGGACAGTAATGGGACGATTAAGACTAGCGGACACAATATGATATTCACTCAATAGACGAATGCAGTTATTACCGACTTCGAAAAGGAGGATGTTCTTTATTCGATGCGTATTTTTTTTATGTCTGTACTGAGTAATCGGAACTCCGAGAATTGTGGATCGATTTGAGCAATTGTAACTTTTAACTGGTGCAGAATGCTTTCGAGTTGGTCCCATATCAATTTCATAACATTTTATTGAGAAGTTAATTTTACTGCGCTTATCTAGATGATGTCTTAATGGTTTCGATTCCTCTCAGATCGGTGAACCGATTTGAGTCATTCTTATATTTAGTGTTAAATACTGAACCAAATTTGAAAAAATTCTTACATATATTTACGCTAAAAAGAAACAAATCTTTTTAACAGTAAAAATACCGACTTCAAAATCCCTACACGGTATAAAAATATTAAAACCACCGAAAAGGAAAAAAAAACTTTACGAAGTCGGGCGGGGCTAGGTATACCCCAACCATGGTTCATACAGACCAACAAGAAGTTATATTTTATACCTGGGTCGCCCGACTTTTCAGTAATATTTTTATGTCGTGTAGTTTTTTGTTAATAAGATTTATTTTGTGATGCACTCAATTTCAAGAAGAAATTTCTGAAACGTAAATCACCCCGTGAGACACAGGTTGACTGCTCAAGAATAGAATAGATAGATAGTGTATACCTGTACAAATATGTGTTGTTTTTGTATGGAATAATCCCGCCACACTGTCCCCTGCAACACCTGTTACCAGGATCTACAATGGCAACCGCCAGAAAAAATACCAAATAATTATTAGACTTGGTGTATCTCAACTTCTTCTGTCGTATGGTTAATGTTCAACCTTATGTCAGAGTTGTTCAAAATGCACAAAAGCTTCCGACTTGGCTTAACGACTGCCATCTAATGACAACAACCTGGACCAATGATTTACGTGCTCTCCGAAGTGCGGAGAACGCTCAGTTCAAATACAACTGTGCGGCCACCCATCCATAGACTAACCGTGCCGAGCGGGTTTAGCTTCAATACTTGAATGCAACTGGTAAGGAGAGCCTCGTTCCCGACCGAATAACTTTCTTTGAACCTGCAATGAAATAAATCAGACAACAAAAAAGTGGAGAAACCTAAACTTACATTTAATTTTAATCTCACAGGTTACGTACTATCAAGAGCAATGGTCGGGAATGCGTGCAGCCCCGAACGCCGTGGAGACCTGGGACACCGGTGTAGACGCCGGTCTACTGAAAATGGTTGGACAGGCTTCTGTCACCGTACCTAGAGACTTTGTAAGTGTAATTTTTCTGCATAATCATATCAGCCAAAGGACACACCTGAACAATGGGCTCCCCGATAGATTTCCACGATTGTGTCGTCAGTTTGGGGGGAATTTACCAGTATTCACCACGCTTGACAGGCGTGTTTGTGAGCTCAGTATGGCTACTGTTCTACAGAGAGGTCGCTGCTGCTCAGCCCTCTGGCTTAGAGTCCCTTAGTCGCCTTTTACGCCATCCTGGGGTAGATGGAGTGGTGTTATATTCTTAATCCAGACACCACACAGAAAACACAGAACTTAAACACCAACTACGCACTACTATTAATTACATTATTGTACCTATTATGACAATATAGAGTTCTTCTTTTAATATATAATATCTATTGATTATACCTAAATCTTTGAGACAGATTGTTTATGAACATTGAGGTATAACGTACTAGAGCGATGTTGGCCTAGCAAGACGATGAGTACATGATAATTATCTATATATTACTCGTAATACATGAAGGAAAAACTTTGAACCCCTTTTTAAGCACATTGCGCGCACGGAGGAGTGTGAGATTTGGCATAGTTAAAGTTCATACGGAGGAGGAGTGCAGTTAAATTTTATGTATAATAAGGTGTTACAAACACATTAATTCAATTCGTTTTAAGAATATCGGCGTATTTCGATTTCTGGGCGACCACTAGCTATACGACACGGTTGGTGCAGTGGCTGATACAGTCGGCTGCTGCGCTCCGATTACCGCACGGAACAAAAATTTGTATGATCTGCAGGTAGTTGTTCCGGGTCTGGGTGTGTTGTATGTGGAATTCATGTCTGTAAACGCACCCACGACACAGGAGAAATCCCAGTGTGGGGCGAAGATTTAAAAAAAAAATTGATACGTACTTAGTTATTATTCTAGAAGATGAATATGTCCACGAGAACACTGCTGACAAACTGTACTGCGGTTTGGCAGAAAAACTATGTTTACCAATATGTACAACATCTATGAATTATAACATTAAAAAAAAAGCTATTACAAACAAATTATATGGTCCTGAAGTTGTGACAATGGGGCACGCCACTCCTTGACTTTTACATAATGTGTTTCTCGAGTTATAAAAATAATATCTCACTGCACATAAAGGCATATTTAAGAAATACAACTTAGCACTCAAACACGTCACGTTGCGGCAAGCGGCCTGACACAGACATGACATAGATAAGTAAGTTAGAGTGGAGGCGTCTTCTCCGCTACGTAGTACATTATACCTTAATATGTAAAGAAAAACTATTAAAATTATGAATACCTTTGTACCCCTTTTTAATCACAATGCGCGCACGCAATGTGAGATTTGAAAGGGTTAAAGTTGATATGGAGGAGGAGGTGCAGAAAGTTAAAATGTATGTATAACTAGCTGTACCCCGCGGTTTCACTCGCTGTTTAATTTAAAAGAAATCAGATTATTTATAAATAATTGAGAGTACTTCGGCATACGCAGTTGATATAATATAGAGTATATATATTGGATTTCATGGCATGTAATTTTTTGTCGCGGCACCTTTTTTCCTCAAATATCCTATAGTATAGCCTTTTGTACTCCTTATAACGTCAGTGAAAGAACCGTCAAAATCGGTCCAGCCGTTTCGAAGATTATCTGGAAAAAAAAGTTGTTACCTACCTAGAAGTACCGTATATACTTTCTTATGCATTTAGTAGAAAGCTGTTATTTTGATATTACAAACAGACACATCTATTTTATTTATTAGTATAGACATGTGTTACCGGCCGTTAAGTGCCGTGTGGTGCCGGCTCAGAATGCCACCACCCCATGTCCTCCCATGGGTGTCGTAAAAGTCGACTAAGGGATTAGCTGGAGGGTGGCCAGCTGCATCCTTCGAGTACATTAACAACTCAACTGCGATCGCCAACCCGTCTGCCAAGCGTGGCGATTATGGCAACACCCCCCAATGAGCCCACAACACACCCATATCGGTAATTGTGGTGATCTTTGGGGGAGGACTGTGTCCAGCAGTGGACCTCATTCGGCCGAAATGGTATGTGTTACAAATACATTAATACAAATTTAATGAATTGCGGTAGAACTTCGACTTCTGGGTGACCACTAGTAATTATTATTATTTCAATCCCACTGAAAAATGAACTTGCATTAGAATGAACTTGCATTTTCGCGCGATTATTTTCACGGTAGTGTGTTTATGTACCTCTTGAAATATAATCAAGCAATTTGAAACTGTTTCCCTGAAACGGAAACATTAATCAAGTTGATTGTTAATCGGTTCACAAATTGTTTGCAGAGTGTTCACCCTCATCTCGCTAAGACGCATGTGAAGAACCGTTTGGCTAAACTGTCGGAAGGAAACGATATTGATTGGGCAACCGCAGAGGCGCTGGCTTTAGGTAAGATGAGACTTATCACTATACAATTTAAACAGAAAACCAACCGTACATTACACAACCGACATACGTACATACTGTTGCAACATCAACAATATTGTTATATTTTTTATTTTTATTAAATTAATATTTTGCTATCATACATTATAATTGTTTACCCACCACTGCACCTACTTAGGCTTCTGCCATAACCCACCACTGAGTCTGAGATCTTCAGTCTGGTGCTCCGTTGGACTAGCATTACTGTCGATATGGGCAGGCGCGACGCTCACCACCAGCTGAATAAATTGCTCGTCTAGCTATATAAAAAATGTAAAGTATAAAATCAAAGAACCTGACTGCATACACAACGAATTGAAAAGATGTAAACAAGACGTAGGAAAATATTTAAAGTAGGTACTGTTATCTTTCAGAGTAGCTAGTATAGACAACATTTTCGGACAAGGTTTTCAATAATCGTATAATTAAATCATAACATGCAGTCGGATGCTACCTTTTTTTTTATTGATGTCCGGATTGGATGGAAATTCTACATGAACTTTCTTTGACCCGGGGAAGGACTCCTACCGGCTAAAACCACTGGAGCGGTCATCTTAGGCACCAAAGAGAGGCTTCAGATCCTCGTAAGATCACAATAGAGCCACCCATTGGTGCCACGCCTTAGGCACCTCACGGAGTGGATGACTGTAAAGCGTTCACTCCCTCTAGCGGCGAAGGCAACTGTAAAAAGATCACCCCCCCAGGCACTTGTCGGGGAGGATTGTAAAGGATCCTCCCAAGACTCGCTGTGCGCTGTGCTGCGCACACGGCGGCATGTGAACACGTGCGCACCGACATCTTTCCGGGGATCACTCCATGCGAGCACGCAAACTCCCCAATCTGCACGCCCGCGACCCCCAAGAGTCGAACGCTACCTACGAATTATGTACTTAATTCGTAAACTGACTGACCAAAAATATACGTAGCCTCCAATATAACAGTAATGAAGGCTAGGCCAGGCTATCATTAATTAACACACAGGCGAGTAAAAGCGCCCTGAATGAAATAAATAGCTATGTAATCATTAGAGTATCATTATTTTAAGCACATAGGAAGGATTAGTAAACTGAAGTGGCAATGGGCAGGGCACATTGCTCGTAGAACTGATGGCCGTTGGGGCACAAAGGTTCTCGAATGGAGACCGCGCACCGGAAAACGCAGCGTGGCACGACCTCCAACGAGGTGGACAGACGATCTGGTGAAGGTCGCTGGGAGTCGTTGGATGAGAGCGGCATGTGACCGCTCGTTGTGTTAATCTAAGGGGGAGGCCTTTGTTCAGCAGTGGACGTCCTGTGGCTGATATGATGATGATGATGAAGCACATAATATACGACAAATCTAGCTGTCATATCAGCCACCAGCCGTCCACTACTGAACAAAGACCTCAGATTTCCACAATTCAATTCAACTTTTTGTGTCGTCATTTTGGGGGCAATTTGCCCATCTAGCTTAGGCCTTTTTTTTTTTTTTTTTTTTTTTATTGATGTCCAGTGGAAATTCTACATGGAACTTCCTTCGCCCCGGGGAAGGGTGAAGGGGTATGCCGGACTCCTACCGGCTAAAACCACTGGAGCGGTCATCTTCGGCACCGAAGGGGGGCTCCAGATCCTCGTAAGATCACACTAGAGCCGCCCATTGGTACCACGCCTTTAGGCACATCACGGAGGGGATGACTGTAAAGCGGTCACCCCCTCTAGCAGAGGGAAGGCGACTGTAAAAAGGTCGCCCCCCCAGGCACTTCCCGGGGAGTCTAGCTTAGGCCTAGATTAATTTCTAGTTTACCCTTTTACCTGAACATTTATAAATATCATTAAATGTTCAGAATCTTCCTCATTTCTCAATTTTTTTAAAACGTAGTCCCTTCCTTGTATTTCTCATGTTTCGTGGGTACAGTTTACAGGCATAAATCTCCCATGCACAAACAGTCAGACCTGGAACAGCTAACTATACATCATACAAATAGTTGTTCCGTGCGGTGATCGAACCCAACCCAAATAATATCAATTTCTAACAGGTTCCCTACTAATGGAAGGGCGGCACGTGCGTCTGAGTGGCGAGGATGTCGGCCGAGGAACGTTCTCACACCGCCACGTGATGCTCGTGGACCAGCAGACGGAGGCCATACACATACCGCTCAACCATATTCATGAGAAGCAAAAGGGATTTCTAGAGGTGGGTATCAGTAGTACTTATGCTTTGGTTACATATAACAAAATGGTTCCATTAGTTTTTCGTGCAACGTTAACCATACTTTATCTATTAGTTTAGATACTTAACTAAATGTAAACAAACCACTACCCTTGGCTTGGCTTGGCTGAACAAGTGCCGTCTCTGGGACCGACGATTTTACGTGGCCTTTGAAGCATGGAGACGCTCAGTTCAAATACAACAATATGTATAAAAAATATGGCACATAAATCAATAAATTTAATATACAGTACATCTATACATCTCGCTACAAACAAATCACACACCGGTGCTTCATATATACATTCGGCAGTGCACAAACAAGAGGACAAAACAAATTAAGTATCTTGACTTGGCACACGAGATTGTCGACATGTGGGATGTGGACTCTGCAATCATTGTGCCGATAGTTGTAACAGCCAATGGCCTCATTGCCAAGAGCCTCGACCACCATCTAAAGAGGCTCTCGTTAGGTGGCTGGATCGAAGGCCTGCTACAGAAAGCAGTAATCCTCGACACGGCACGTATAGTGAGGAGGTTCCTCTCTCTGGAGCCCTAACCGCCGGTAGCTTGGACCCTGTGCCCGCTGCCGGTTGGTCTCTATTTTTATATTTTTAAATGTATGTGTTTTAGTTTTAAAAATGTAATGAATATGAAAGTATCAGAAATAAAGGAATAATAATCTTTATTGACACCAAAATATACATAGTGCACAGTTTTAAGTAACAACTTGTGATATGGAAGTCAAGATGTGAAACACGTCATTCGAGTCATCTCCTATATAATATATATACTTTTCAAGCATTTCGTGACACTAATCCAAAAGACGGCCTTCACGGAAGATCATATTCCGTGATATTATGAGGTATCATCAATCTGGTGCAAGGCTTTCGGATGCCTAAATTTGCCTGAATCTGTTGATATGTGACTCTTTTAGCTTCTATCATTAGCCGCACAGCACTCACGTTAGCTTCGGTGGTCACCGTAGAAGGACATCCTTCGCGCAAATCTTTAGTGAGATTGCTTCGACCACATGGTCGAACTCAATAAACCAGTTATACATAGTGGCACCAGATGGGGCTTCATTGTGAAATGCCAATTGAAGTCTATCACAATATAATTGTCAATTAAGACTGCAACGAAAGTCGTAATAAATAATGGAGTGAAAATTTTCTCTATTTAAATAAATTTGGACAGAAGAAACGCACTTTTTAAATTGCTGCCAATTTGTAAAAACAAAGGACATATGAATTTAATGTACATCTAAATTCAATATACCAGTACAGCTTCCCAAAGAGTCATTAATTCGAAATTGAAATAGATTTTTCATCGGCAACTTTTCATACTGGCCATTTCTAAAAACATTCAATGTGACCCTCGTACTACCAGAAAAATTAGGTATTCGTTAGTATTGTCACCGAGCTTGTCTTGTACTTGGAATTTCGAAATACCAAAGTGCGAAACATTCTCATGCAATTTGTCTTGACAATCAGTAACACTCAGGAAGCTTTTTTACTAATCTTCAATGAAGCTTAATAAAAATGAGCTGTAAAAATAAATGTAGGTATTTTTTATTTAGGTAATGATGTCTTTATTAGGAAACAATAGCGCAGTCAACATGCCAAACATTCCCAACAAGATCCGAATGTGAAAAGACCCTAAGGCAACAATTTTTATTCCGTTATCCTTACAAACGCATTTCTCCTTTCAGGTAGCAAATTCGATTTTATCTGAAGAGGCTGTGTTGGGCTTTGAATACGGAATGGCTTACGACTCTCCGGATAATCTGTGCCTTTGGGAAGCGCAGTTCGGAGACTTCTATAACGGCGCCCAAATCATAGTGGATGCCTTTATAGCGTCTGGTGAATGTATGTATAATTTGTATATATTACTATGAAAGGTAGATACAATTCGAGCATTTAAAACCTTTTCAGCTGCAATTTATAGTATTTAACAGTTTCTGGGTATTTAATGTCAAAATAAATATGTAATTATGTTGACTGCTCGGTTGGCGCAGTGGTGAAGCTATTGGTTTTCTACGCTACGATACGTGGATTCGATCCCCGCACGGAACATATATTTGTATGATCTACAGAGAGTTGTTCCGGGTCTGTCTGTCTGTCAACTCCCACGATGCAGGAGACAGGATCATAAAAAAAATTTAATACATTCTAGTGACATGTTATATCGTGTTATTCCGTGTGGTGTCCGGATTAAGAATATAGCACCACTCCATCTGCTCCCGTGGATGTCGTAAAAGGCGACTAAGGGAATCTAAACCAGTGGGATGAGCAGCAGCGTGTCTTCTGTGAAACGTTAGCCATACTGCGCTCACCAACCCGCCTGCCAAGCGTGGTGAGTATTGGCAAATACCCCCCAAAATGATGACACAGTTGTGAAAATCTATGGGGGAGGTCTTTGTTCAGCGGTGGACATATAAATGGCCGATATGATGATGATGATGACATGTTATACCTAAAATAATTGAGCGCTCGTGGTCGCAGGATGCCAACCATCGTCTCTACTGAAATTAGGATGTTTTTAAAATGTCAATATCCTCACGTAACATTCTTGGTACACGTCGGTTTTCTTTCGTGAGAACTTGAGGTTAATCAAATAGAAGAAAATGGTTAGGTTAGATTCGTAGTAGTTAGCCGGGGCTGTCATCAGTGCTCTCTCCTAGAGGATGACATGGCAACGCGCGACCCTACCATAGCAACCTACAGATTGGCCTCCTAAAATATTTTCCATTAATAAAGTAAGGCCGTGGGGGTGGGGTGGGTATGCGGGTTTTGTTTCCTATCTCAGCCCGTCACTTGGTCTGAGAGTCTCCGTCTCTATGTGAACTGGCCTGACGGACATCCCTATCAGAGAGGCGTGCGTGGAATTCAGTGCAGCATCATTTCACTCTCTGTCACTTACTTTTGGTCTGGCGACGGACTGCTCCAAGTCCGTCACCCGTAGGCCGCAATTCTTGGAGGCAGGCTATGTTGAAGCCTGGAACTTATAACACATGTCCGCTACGTTCAATCTTTACGTTCAGTATTTAAGATTATGGGATTTAAACTTCTTCTGGTTCAATTTATCTGGTTTTGTACCGTTAGTTCTATGCAAATTTGTTTGGTTTTGTTTTTTTTTATAAAAAAACGTTGCCCCACACTAGGATTTCTGCTGTGTCGTGGGTGCGTTTACAGACTTATATTTCACACACAATACACCCAGACCCGGAACAACTACCTGCAGATCATACAAATATTTGTTCAGTGCGGGAATCGAAACCGCGACCCGGAGCGCAGCAGTCGACTGTATCAGCCGCTGCACCAACCGTGTCGTCCCCCTAACCCTCTGGCATCATTTTTTTATTGAATTCGCATTTTTCAGCTAAGTGGGTCCGCAGTAATGGGCTGGTAATGCTTCTCCCACACGGATACGACGGCGCCGCCTCCGAGCATTCCTCCTGCAGGATGGAAAGGTTCCTTCAGCTCACAGACAGCCGGGAGGCAGCACCAGATTCCGAGAACGTCTGTCTACATGTTGCGAACCCTACCACGCCGGCACAGTACTTTCATTTGTTGAGAAGACAGGTGAGCATTCATCATTTCGGCCGAATAAAGTACACTGCTGGACGCAGGTCTCCCTCAAAGATCACCATAATGAGCGATATCGGTGTGTTGTGTGCTCATTGGGGTGTTTTGCCATAATCACCACCCTTGGCAGGCGGGTTGGCGATCGCAGTTGAGTTGTTAATTTATTCGAATGACGCTGCTGCCCATCCTCCGGCTAATCCCTTAGTCGACACCCACGGGATGAGATGGATTGGTGCTATTCGTAGCCGGCACCACCACCAGCAGGTGAGTCAATCAGTACCTAAAGCCTATCACAAATCACCCGGACATATATTATGCCTCTCCAACACTGACGGCCGAATAGTGAAACTCCACTTAATATTTAAATCCCACTTAGCTATTTATTTCCGTGTGGCGTCCGGATTAAGAATATAGTACCACTCCATCTCCTCCCGTGGGTGTCGTAAGAGGTGACTAAGGGACTCTGAACCAGAGGGATGGGCAGCAGCGTCCCTTCTGTGGCACAGTGGTTATAAGTTCTACTTGAGTTTTGATTCTCGATCTCGTAATACGGGGCCTAGTATTTCTCCCTACACTATTGGTTTTTAGTAAGGAAATATCGCGCTACCCCTAGAACCACGTTCTAATGAACATAGTCATATTTTATAATAAACACTTTTAAACGGATTCTATCGCGTATATTTTAAATTTTTGTTTTTCCTGACGTTTCGAATGCTGCGACCACGAATGCTGCAAAGCATTCGAAACGTCAGGAAAAACAAAAATCTAAAATATACGCGATACGCTCTATGTAAACTTTAACTATGGCACATCTCACACTCCTCCGTGCGCGCAATTAATTATGCTTAAAAACGGGTTCAAATCTTTCTCTTCACGTATTAATATATAGATTATATCATGCAACGCAAAAGTCTGTACAATAGTACAAATACAAAACTAATAAGTCTAATCATTAGTTCAGTAAACTCAGTAGCAAGTTTCAGTAGAAATCTCACTAGACCGAAACCTAGTGTATTATAATATCTGTGCCGAAACTAAACTCCTATATTATATTATAACATCCGAAGTAACTGTGAAGTATTAAGTTGTATGTATAACGTTACGTAACGGGTACCCATCTACTATATGGAGGGTAGAATATAACAGATATTTATTCAGTCAATGGTATCAATCAACCTGTCTTTGTATGTATAATAATTTTAAAATATCATGCTTTTAACAAGTCGGCTAATTCTAATCCATTAAAAATATAATTCATGATCATTTTCCACGGTGCAATCGCACATGCACTAATACCCACTTAATGTATACAATATCATGTATAGTCGTATATATCGTCGTATGGTCCGTGTGGTGTCGGGATTCAGAATATAGCCACTCCATCTACTCGCGTCAATGTCCTAAGGGACTGAGCCTGAGGTATGCGCACACTAACCCGCCTGCCAAGTGTGTTATTCCTTCAAATTCCCCCCAAAATTTCGACACACAGCATCTAACCGGTTGTATAGGGTGCAGACCGTTCTTCAGCAGTGGATATCTTTTGGCAAATATGATTATATGCAATATCCCGATTATTGTTTTACTATTATTTATGTTATGATGACGGAATGGCTGAACGCATTTGAATGAAACTTGGCAGTGATTCATTTATTAGAACTGAACGGTACATATACCATTTACCTACACTATTCATTCAATCAGATGCAGTTAATGACTGACCAGTCCCAACAGACGGCACCCGTTCACGAGCATGACGCATGCATCAGCATCGCTTAGCTCAACCATGTAGAAGGGAACCGAATGACCCGATGCACAACGCCGACCGATATACCTCAGTCTAAATAATGATGATCATTGGTACGGTTGCTACTTATCATTAGGTAGGCCCTTAAAAGATTTCCCGTGCCTTTCACATAAAAAAATCTCGTGATTGCCTTTCACTACACCCACGAGTAGAGATACGGTGGCTAATTATTTACCGGTAACCACACTACCTGTCAATTTACTTTTACCAACTAAATCTATAGATAAATTTGTGATACGGTATTAATTCACCAAAACACATTATACAGAAACCTGCAGAGTCAATGAAAGTTGCAAACAGCGAACAACAACGAAACAAGAGCCACAACTTCGGCTTATTGAAGCTAACATTGCTTCATTTACTTAAGTAACTCCAAAACTGGCTGCCTTTTCAGATTACGGAACATTCTATGAGTACTCATTCTTTTTGTTCATAAAATATTTGTCCCCATTTATCATCATCATCATTTCAGCCAAATAATAGTCTATTTGCTGGACACAGGTGTCCCCCAAAATCGGCACAACGACCGATCAGGTTGTCTGTATGCTCATAATATAATTGCCACGCTGCCCACGGAGGCGATCACAGTTGAGTTGTTAATGTACTCGAAGGACGCTGCTGACCATCCTCTGGCTAATCCGCTTAGTAGTAGTAGTCGCCTTTTATGACACCCACGGAATGAGATGGGTTGGTACTAATCGTAGCCGGCACCACACAATTTGAAAGAAATTGAAACAACGCAACAAATAAATTGCATAATATTTTTTTCTAATTGTTTTACCGCGTTACTTCTAAGTAATAGTTAAAATTGTTTACTTCTCAAGAATTTCTGTGAGCAATTTCTGGTCAGAGGAAGAATGAAATTTTGCCTACAGATAAATTTAAATTAATTATATAAAAACGTTTTGTCGAAGTTTGACCACAGGCGATATAGGTAGTATAAATTTATATGCCTACTAGTATACTGTATTTTTAAATACCATCTATCAATCTCATTGAAGAAAAAAGCATTCGAAACAGTAGTGACTCCCACACTACTTACTATATGGATGTCAAAGCTAGGCGCTAACAAAAGACATTATTCATAAACTTCAACTCGCTAGTCGCGGGACCTACTTGGAAAAGATACAAAACTGTGGAAATGTACGGAGCCAACCCGTCTGCCAAGCATGGCGATTATGGCAATATCTCTCAATGAGCACTCAACACAAACCCACCGGACGTTGTGGCAAGCTTTTGGGGAGTCTTCTGTCCAATGTGGACGCTGTGGACGTTTTTACGGCTGAAAAGATGATGGTGAGGTATAGGTATACTACAAATGTTTCCGTGTGCCGTCGTGATTAAGAATATAGCACCACTCCATCTCCTGTGGATGTCATAAAAGGTGACTAAGGGACTCTAAACCAGAGAGATGGGGAGCAGCGTCTCTTCTGTGAAACAGTAGCCATACTGCGCTTACCAACCCGCCTGCCAAGCGTGGTGAGTACCTCCCAAAATGACGGTACATTTGTGAACATCCATGGGGAAGGCCCTTGTCCAGCAGTGCCGTCTTTTGGCTCATATGATTATGATAATGTATTGGCTATTTTCTCATACAATCACAATAATCTTTTTTTTATAACGACAGATCTTTGTGTATCCTATTTTCATTAAAGATGTTTTATATTATAATATAACCTTATTTAATTTCATTACCTTTATATAATACTACTTATTCCATTTTGTTTTGCTTTAGTCTTTTATCATAACTGTCATCTAAAACCACGATAAAGGACATTGCCCAGTTTTCATAGAAGCCGAGGCCCACAGTTAAAACGAACAAATAGTTCATGAAATTATAGTATAAGTTATTATAAACTTCTTCTAGTACTTATGCGTTAATGTAATTAATTAGTCACCGTTTCAAAATAAGTCACCTTCGATTGTCGACATCAAAACTAAACATCATTTAATTTTTCAATCATCATATCGGCCATACAACGTTCAAAACCAAGAGGAACAGTAGTGATATTAATAATGTAGGTTTCTATGTATAAGTGTGTATCAAGACATATTCTCGCATGGTTTTGAAGCTACTAAATGGATTAAAACAAATGAGGTGCCAATTATTTTATCTTATCTGAGAGAGCTATATTTGTGCTAGGTTTTGTTTAAAAGACAGTATGGCAACTAAGAGGTCAAAAAATAAGACTACGATAACAGGCTTTTTAACTCCGAACCGACTACAAAAAATAAGAAACAAGTACTAAGAACTTGCCGTAATGAAATACCTACCTACCTACTAGTATGGCCAACTGCAACGACTACGTAAGCTATATATATAATATGTATTGGTTGTAACGTTCGTTTTCCTTGGCTTATGTGTTTAAACTATAATTTTTTAATTATACAAATGTCAACGATTTCAAAGCTAGACCGCAAATGTAGTCTTCACGTCTATAAACTCTTACTAAAGCCTATACAGATTATTCGCTATAATTGAAACAGTTCATTCGATTCATAAAATATATCGACTGAAATAAATATAGTGCTCACCGTATTTAATTGAGAGTAAATGGTAACCCCGAACTACGCTGCGAAGTGAAATCCACAATGTAATTATTGAATTACTTATTAACAGGTTTTTATTACGGCGTGTTTATTATAAAATAATCTTATACGGATAATTCTTATTTTAATAACTTATGTTTATTAATTATCTATTAAGGAACAAACAAATCGCGGTTGGGCCACAATTGGGCGTTGTCCTTTATTTCTCAATTATTTCCTCGATTTGCTGTTGGCTCTTGTTCAGCAGTGGACGTCCTTTAGCTGATATTATGATGACGAATTAACTCTAGCTTGCTAGAATTATGTAAGGCTAAGAGATTTCATATGGCCATGAGCAATAATTTTGCGTCTTATTCTCAGGTAGCAAGAAATTACAGAAAGCCTTTAGTGGTAGTATCACCGAAAGTGCTGCTACGGTTAGCTAATGCTGTGTCACCTTTATCAGACCTCGCGCCAAGAACACATTTCAAGAACGTTATTGGTACGTATATTGAAACTTTCCCAAGGCTCTTTATAAAAGCAAAGAACACTGTAACTATAATAATTAATTTCAAATTCAAAAAGCACCCAGGTTATTCGTCCTACATACTATTTACTTTCTTCAAAATGGAGAAAAGCAAACACTCCAGGGATAAATATGGAAAAGTTCCTCACTTTCCGCGACTTTTAACTAAACACGGAAATGCCCAGAAGAATATCCGTCGTATAACCCTATAACAAAACAAACTCAGTTTGAAAAATATCAAGCGAATAAACAAACGACTTGGTTTATATAAATGAGTTGTAAACATACGACTATGTATACATAACCGTATATAAGAGAAAATAATTATGAATTCTTTATGTTTATTCCGTTTGTGCTGTTTTTCTATGCTTGGGTAATAACTAACACAATATTTTATAGTGCTTAGATTATATTTGCAAGCAACATTAAATTAATAATGTATATTACAGTTAATAATAATATTTATTCAGACAATTATTTTATTTTACTTTATTTATTTAATGAAACAATATTGTGGTACATAGGTAAAATAATGATAATATGTAGAAAAATATTGTGCTGCTATGACCCGCCAATGTAGGCATACAATAGTTACAGTCCAAAATAGGAAGTTGAAAAATAGAGATAAGACAATAATAGTCAAGTATAAGTAGCGAAAATTACGCAAAAAAAAGCAGTTTTATGAGGTATCCGTATCATTCGATCATTGCGTCTTGCTCGGTTGCTAAAATCAAAAAGCTCAATACAAAATGCCACGGTTGATTCATTAGGAACGAAGGAGTAAATGATTATCAGAGTGGGACATCAACCTTTGATTTGCCTCTGACTCTTTAACGAGTTCCTCGCACCGGCCACCAATATATATAATTTTAATTGCTTGGAAAAATTACAGTTTTTGATCGAAGGTTTACAATATTATATTGTGTTTACGATAAGGATTGCGATTATGAGTGAGTAGAGTTGAAGTGTGCTAGTGTGTATTGTATATAGGTCTGTGATCGTGTATATGCATTCGTGTTTAGGGGCACGTGTGTTTGTTATGAGGTGTGTTGAAAGATTGGGCGTATGTGTGAGAATGCATGTATGCAGTATGAAAAAAAAGCAGAAGAGCGAAAGAAGAACTTGATTTGAGATTTCACCGTGCCACAATCCAAGGTCTGTAACCATTTAAAGGCCTTATCTTTTGCTCCAAAGTTAGTAAACGGGTAAATATTTAGTAATCTGTTTGCTTTATTCAAGTGATTACAGCGACTCTAGGAGTGTTGTTTGGTTGGGGTTGTTACAACAACCCATACACACCCTTTTTTTTTAAGAGATGTTGCCCCACACTAGTGTTTCTCCTGTGTCGTGGGTGCGTTTACATAAATAAATTCCACAAATTCCACACACAATTCTCCCAGACCCGGAACAACTACCTGCAGATCATACAAATATTTGTTCCGTGCGCGAATAGTTTTTTTAGGTTTTTTTTTAGTAAAAGCAAATATTTAGCGTATTCTCTACTGTAATTTTTTTTTCCTTTTCTTTGGTTTTAATATTTTTACATCGTGTAGGGGTTTTGAAGTCGGTACTTTTTTTTTGTTGAAAAGTTTTTTTGTTTTATGAATGGTTTTTTCGCTTTATGTTTGCGTTGTGAGTATCGACAAACATCGAAATGACCACTTCAACATTACCTACACATTTTGCAAACTGCCGTGATGAGGCTTGGCCTACCTCAAATGGCGCAACCCAACTTAATTGCCACCTAGTGGTAGGCAGTAGCGTCACTTTATTTTCACAAATCCGTTCCAGGTGATACCCTAGCCGACCCGCTGAAAGTGAGGAGAGTAATCTTAGTCAGCGGCAAGCATTACTACGAGCTGCACAAGGAGAGAATGCGAGCTAAGATAGACGACGTCGCCATAGTGAGGCTTGAAGCACTGGCACCCTTCCCCCTCCACGAACTGCAAACTGAACTCTCACGATTTCGTAATGCAAGAAGTTAGTTGGTTTATTTTTGTTTCCTTATAATTATAAGGAAAGGCCAGGCCTTTAGGTTAACTGCCATGGCAAATAAGTTATTTTTATATTAGTCTAGTATACTCCATCTTCGTTACATTTTTCGTAATATATCTTTTACTTTAATTTGTATCAATCAACATCGTAATTTCAATTATTTTAAAATAGTGTCAATGGAGTAACAGAATTAACAAATTGGAACCGAGCAATTAAAATTCAGACATTTCATAAGTGCAATTTGTTTATTTAAAATAAAAACTTTAACTATTAACTGATGCTAAATACGAATTTCGTTTTATAACTAATTCGGAATAGAAGTCAAGAAAATGCCTGAGTGATGAAGTCTGGTATATTATTGTCCCACACAAAGAGATCGGCTAGAGCGTACCGACACGTAATACACACTGCCGAACTGTTATAGTTTTCATAACTATATAACGTCTATATTGTTATAGTTATAATTTACTACTTGCTGTATTTGTTTCAAAGTTTCTGAATAAACATGAACCAATGAATATTCGAAACAAACCGCACACAGGTAACCAGTTTCGTTTACTTCAGTATAACAGGACTAAAACTTTTTCAGAATTCATATGGAGTCAGGAAGAGCACCGGAACATGGGCGGGTGGAGTTTCGTCAAACCACGGTTTGAAAATCTTCTCGGAAGACAGGTAACGTGTACATATCATCAAATATCCGAATTAGCTTAATTAATTATTACTCAAGTACTCCATCTCCTCCCATGGATATTGTAAAAGGCTACTAAGGGACTTTGAACCAGAGGGTTGGACAGTAGCGTCTCTTCTGGGAAAAAGTAGCCATACTGCACTCACCAACCCACCTGCCAAGCGTGGCGAGTACTGGCAAATTCCCTCCCAAAATGACGACACAGTTGTTGAAATTTATGTGGCCTTTGTTCAGCAGTGGACGTTTAAATGGTAAATAAGTATAATTATGATGAAATATTAACGCGTGAATGGATTTTACTGTTACTTTTAAGTTAGAAATGTATTCTTGTGTCTCTTTCCACATTCAGCGGAGAAAACTATACTATGCTACTTTTTTTTCCTATAGGGAACTGGCAACGCCTCATACCGAAATAGCTTTGTCTGATACGGGAAATAAACGATAAGTTTCAGACATTACTCTATTAAACAAGTCCGGGATTCTGTCTGTAACACATTTTTTCTCTACCGCGTAGCGTCCGGATTAAGAATATAGAACCGCTCTATCTCCCATACTAAGGGACTTTTAACCAGAGTAAGTGGCAAATCTCCCCAAAATATTGACGTAATTGTGAAAACCTATGGGGGAGGCCTTTGTTCAGCGAGCTATGCTTGGTGGAGGTCCGTAGACGAACTAAAGTTGCCGACATAGCTGAAAGGATTAGTAAACAGAAGTGGCAATGGGCGAGGCGCATTGCTCCTAGAACTGATGGCCATTGCGGTAAAAAGGTTCCCGAGTGGAGACCGCGCACCGGAACACACAGTGTGGGAGGACCTCCAATGTGGTGGATAGACGACCTGGTGAAGGTCTCTGAGAACCATTGGATGCGGGTAGCATGTAACCGCTCATTGTGGAAATCCGTGGGGGAGGCTTTTGTTCAGCAGTGATCCGCAGTCCTGGCTGATATGATGACATATTTTCTTATGGTCTGGAATTGTCTGCGAGAAATAGTGAACTTTATTTCGGGTGATGACCGGATTAACAATATAGCACCACTCCATCGCCTCCCGTGGATGTCGTAAAAGCCGACTAAATGATCTAAACCAGAGTGATGGGCAGCAGCGTCCTTTCTGTTGAACACTGACCATAGTGCGCTCACCAACTCACCTGCTAAGCGAGGTGAGTACTGGCAAATTCCCCCCAAAATGATGACACAACTGTGGAAATCTATGTGGGACGCCTTTTGTGATATGATGATGATAATGATGAATAGTGAACTTATTCATCGGCGACAGTGAAAAAAATTATCTAACTAAACGACACGATTGGCTCTATCGCGCTCTGTAGAAAGGTCGCATATCCGCTACCTCATCAGATATTCCAACAGCAATTCATATTCCTGAAATGATTTCACGTAGGACTAAATATTAGATTTGTAGGAGCAAATAACTTGATCACGTTCCTGACCTCGTATGGTTTATGGACGTAGGTACCTGCTATATGAGAATAGGAGGGGTCCGGCTACTCTATCGTACTAACTGATGAAGATAAGTTTTGCAGTTTGTTTCCTTTTCTTAATTAAGCTTACCTTTGCTTTCATTTGATAACTTCAATGGATATTTTTGGGAAAACTATTTTGCATCTCTCTTATTGCGAGAATCCGGTATGTATTACCGCAGTGACATTCTGCCGCCAAGCAGCAGTGCTTTTTGTTCTAATTTGAACAGTAACTAGTGAAATTACTGGTCAAGATAGAATAACTACAATGTCCCAATGTGACGAATGCAGTGTGGTGCCACGACCATTTCAGCCAAATAAAGTCCACTGCTGGACACAAGCCTCCCCCAAAGATCGCCACAACGACCGGTCTGGGTATGATGTGTGCTCATTGGGGGTTTTACCATAATCGCGACGCTTGGCCGGCGAGGTGGCGATCGCAGTTGAGATGTCAATGTCAAAGGACACTGCTGCCTATCATCCGGTTAATCCGATCGTCGTCTTTTACGACACCCACGGGATGAGGTGGGGTGGTGCTATTCGTAGCCAGACAGAAAGTGGCGTCACCACCTGCGGATACAGTATGCGATCAAGCGCGTCGTGGAGGCCGTCCTGCCGATCTTTGGAGCCTGGTTCAGAGGGAGCGAGCGCGTCACCTACCCCCTGACGCAGGTGCTCACCGGACACGGTTGTTTCGGTGCATACCTGCACAGGATAGGACGGGAGGCCACTACACAACGCCACCATTGTGATAGTGACTAGGACACCGCACAGCACACGCTCGAGGCGTGCCCTGCATGTGCAGCCGAGTGGCGGATCCTGGTCGATCGGATCGGGCAAGATCTCTCTCTGCCGGCAGTAGTGTCGGCTATGTTGGCAGAGCACGAAAACTGGAATGCAGAGGTCTCCTTCTGTGAGAGCGTCATGCTCCAGTCTCCTTGGTTGAATGTTTTTTTTTTTGTTTTGCAGTTGGTATACGCCGGCAGGGCAGAGGCACCGACTCCTGCTGTAGGTGCATCAGTGTTACATCGAGCTGAAGTGGAACATGTGCTGAAAGAACCGCTGTATAATATTAAATAATTATATTATTTGTATATGAATGAAATAATTTATAATTATTATTCGACTGTCCTTACACTCACGTCTTTATTGTAGCAGTTAATGCAAATGTTAAATTATTCAAGAACATTGAGTTGCAATGTAAATATAAATATTTATTTTTAAATGTATGAAATTAAATAATTCTG
Source organism: Diloba caeruleocephala (assembly GCA_947459985.1). Classification (NCBI taxonomy): domain Eukaryota; kingdom Metazoa; phylum Arthropoda; class Insecta; order Lepidoptera; family Noctuidae; genus Diloba; species Diloba caeruleocephala. The sequence goes on along the minus strand of OX381617.1, from coordinate 5,387,175 downwards.
GCAAGCTGAGTTAATTATTTATTTTTCTAAAACCTAATGTTAACCAATATAAATATTTATTTATTTATTTTTCCTCTATGAAGTAAGTATATTATGTTTGATACAGTAGCCATGAGCATAAATATGTTTAAATATTTTTAGCGAATATTTATAAAAATATTTTTTATGAGGACCAGTGCAGTAATTGTTTTTTTATGTTGTTCTATCTGACGCTCCACAAAGTCTGCAGTGTGTGAACATGCCTTAGGCAAACCCAACCACTATCTTCGTTTTGATCAACCTCAAGTCCTCGCGAAAGAGAACCGATATGTACCAAGAATGTTTCGTGAGGCTATTGAAATTAAAAAACATCCTAATTTTAATAGAGAAGATGGTTGGCAGGTCCCACCTGTTTGGAATCCAGTAATTAAAATAATAAAGTCCCAAACAAGATACCGCACTAAAAACATAAAGACACTGTGAGTGATTACTGCGTGCATCGAAACTAATTTTTTGGTTAAAATTGTACGGTAGATAAAATAAAATAACTTTTTAAAATCTGTAACGACGCCTGTCACCTTAGTCATCCTGCGACCACGAATGCTGCAAAGCATTCGAAACGTCAGAAAATACAAAAATCTAAAATATACGCGATAGAATCCGTTTAAAAGTGTTTTATTATAATTGTTCTAACTGTATCATGAATATTTGGTTCGTTTTACCATTTATATTAATCAAACTATAATTGTGCTTACGACTGTGTCTTATGCCTATCCGATAGCTAAAATGTTTTTGGATAGGAAATATTGTCGATCCATAATTGTGGTATTATAAATGTATTCCAAGTATTATAATAACCACAAAATACTAAACAGTTCTCGTAGTGAGAACTCACTGTGTTCTTTTACTATACACAAGTAAAATACCGAGTTCGACAGAAATTCCAAGTGTTTCGCATCGTTATGCAAAAGCTGAATCCGTTTTGTCCTGAAGACGTTCAATATAGAACGCCTTTATGATCTGCAGAGGTGAACGGACTAAATGGAAAAGAGCCAAGAGATGTCCTATAACCGTTTGGAAAGTGGAACGTGAGGATATAAGGTATTTTGTACCCTATAGTTTAGAAAATAGGACAGAAGTAGAGTAGTTATGTTAGTCGTGTAAAGTCTCGGTCGAAAAACAGTTTATCAAATTCAAAAAACAAAAATCGTTTAAACCATTTACGGGCGTTTATGAACAGTCAAAATGTACTTACACGGTTCCAAGAAGTTGGTCATATTGAGGGGAACCGGCAAGAAACTGATTAGACACTCTTCTACAATAATTTTAAAATGTTACATGCATTGCTGATAGTTACAATATGTTAAACTAGCTGGGACCCGCGGTTTCACCCGCGTTTAATTTAAAAGAAATTTAGAGTGCTTCGAGATAGACACTTGACATAGAACATATATATATTGGATTTCAAGGGTTTTAATTTTTTTGCGCGGAACCCTAATTATTTTTCTATAATAAAGTAGCCTAAGTTATTCCTTATAACATTAGCTATCTGCCAACGAAAGTCCCGTCAAAATCGGTCCAGCCGTTTTGGAGATTACAACAAACAGACAGACAGACGGACAGACAGACAGACAGACGGACACAGACAGACAGACCAAAAAATTTAAATTTGTTTTTTTGTTATATGTACCGTATATAATTCCATATGCATTCAGTAAAAAGCTGTTATTTTGACATTACAAACAGACACTTCAATTTTATTTATTTGTATAGATTATATCAATTTCAATACTTAGATATCAGTATTTATTATAATGAGATATACCGTGCTTGGCTAGCGATGTATTCTCTGATAGTCGTAAAATAAACATAAGCTGTACGTGGTTTTGGAGCACTTAATACAAAAGAAAAATACCTTATATTTTATTTGGAAGTGGTAATAATTCTTATTAGAATTTACAAACTATATAAATGTATTGCCTATATGTTACATACTTTGACATGTTAATATTATTAATGTATTCTTATCATTATAATATATAACTATTTCAAGTTTTAGCGTCTTACATGCCCTTTAATTCATAGAATTTAATTTATTTTGTAAATGTGCGAACTACGTGACCTTGATTAGTGCTATGTATTAAAAATTCTCAATTTCCTATTGTGTATTGTAAAAGCAATAGTCTGTTTTATTATTGAGTGTATTTATTTTACTTGTGTACTTTGTTGGCAAATGAGTTTTATTTTTATTTTTATTGATGTCCAGTGGAAATTCTACATGGAACTTCCTTCACCCCGGGGAAGGGCGAAGGGGTATGCCGCCGGACTTCTACCGGCTAAAACCACTGGAGCGGTCATCTTCGGCATTCGGTTTTTAAGTAATCACTAGAAGTTTCTTAAGTCAAAATATATGGTCTGATGCCGATGGCGGCAATTTACAAACCTATGAAAGTGCTCACAGGTGTAACTGTGGTCGACGGCACAGTTGGTGCAGTGGTTCGATCCCCACACGGAACAAATATTTGTATGATCTGCAGGTAGTTGTTCCGGGTCTGGGTGTATTGTGTGTGGAATATATGTCTGTAAACGCACCCACGACACAGGAGAAATCCTAGTGTGGGGCAACGTTTTTTTTAAAGAAAAAAAAAAGAAAAAAAAAAAACTATCGGAATATCTAGAATCTGTGTCTGAACGAGCAAGCCTTTGTATAATCAATAATTCTGCCTCACCGTTGTCAAGGATACTAAAGAACCTGGTTACATCTGAAACAAAAACCCTGAAAACATGGCTGGCAAAGGCAAAGGTAAGAAAAAAGAAAAGAAAGAAACGGTAAATGACGGCGACAGCAAAATGGAAGAAAAGAAATCTAAGAAGAAAGGAAAGAATAAAGGCAAATGTAATGTCGACATGCTAACTGAAGCGGCGATGGACAACGTATACTACGCATGTCATAATGTTCAGGAATTGCTTCAGGCAAGGGGATTCCATCCACCAGATTTTGCTAAGAAGAAGAAGAAACGTTAATGTTTTTATAACAGCGTGTGTGTTTATTAATCTATAAGGATTGAAACCAGACAAGAAAATTTACTGTTTTGTTTGAATTTGATTGTAATTTTGTTGGATATAATGTTGAAATAAACTTTTTTTTTTATTCATCGTTCGTAATATAATTCTATTCTCTATTCTATTGTTGGCTCCCACGGGCTCAGCATTAGCCGAACGCACTTCGACCCTATTGGGTCCATTGTGCTGCCCAAAGCCCTGCACTACTCCTCCGCTGGCAAATCCAGAAGTCCCTGTAGGTACTTCGCAATCATACCTGCCTGGAGCCGTGCAAAATCATCAGGCAATGGATAAGCCACTCCTAGATGTTTTGCCCTACGTCTTCCCAGAGCGTCACAGCTGCACAAAATGTGCTGCATAGACTCTTGATTGTCCATACAGAATCTGCATGTATCCGTTGTGCTGAGCTTCATTCTATGGAGGTGCTCCTTGGTGCCAAAGTGGCCTGTCATTGCACCTATATAGTGCCTTAAATGGGTTTTGGTAAGATTTAATAGTCTCTTACACCCGTTTAGTCTTGTGCTGCAGAAAGTTTTGGAATGGTTTAGGCCTCTCGCTTGCCTCCATTCTCTGACATGTTCCTTATCAGCAAATGCATGTAATGCCAGTTGGTAGGTACCCTGAGGTATTCCTACGAAAGGCTCAGGGCCAATGAACTGCTTACTCGCGCCTGCCCTAGCTAGTTGATCCGCTTTCTCGTTACCTTCAACACCTTCGTGTCCAGGTACCCAGATAAGCTTTACGTTATTGTGTTTTCCTAGTTTGTTTAGTAAGATAACACCTTCCTTGACTAGTTTCGAGTTTACTTTAAAGGAGATTAATGCCTTTAGAGCTGCTTGACTGTCACTGAGTATGTATACGGTTTTTTCCTTCACATTCCTCCTTAGCATTTCTTTAATGCTGACAATTATAGCATAGGACTCCGACTGGAAAACCGATGTATATTGCCCCATGGATTGACTGATATTGCAGTCATTTGACCAAATTCCTGCACCCGTACCTGATTTCATTTTAGATCCATCAGTATACCAAATGAGATGAGCAGTGTCATTTATGGGCTTGAGTCCTCTCTGCCACTCTTCCCTTGTGGGTATATGTACGCTGTATCTCCTATTGAACATATAGACTGGATTGTCAGCATCACATGTCATGTCCATTAAGTCATCCAGTTCTTTCACAGGATCCATTGATGTGTGTTTTGTGCAGGGCTTGTATCGATTCCACGCGCCTGCCCTTGCAAGTCTATAATGAGATTTTCTTGCCTCTGTTTGTATGTGAATATGAAGTGGTTTAATGTTCAACATCCACTCGAGTGCCATAGTAGGCGTGGTTTTAAAGGCTCCAGTGATGCCCATGCAGGCTACCCTTTGTACCTTCCTTAAGGTGTCTTTGCAGGTTTGTAACAAAGTTCTCGTCCACCATACTGCGCTGCCATATGTTAGTATTGGCCTCACCATCATTGTGTATATCCAGTATATGACCCTGGGTTTGAGTCCCCACGTCTTGCCATAGGCTGAACGGCACATATTGAACACTCTTAGGGCCTTTTTAGTTGCATTTTCAACGTGAGTACGCCACGTTAGTTTCTTATCCAGTGTTACACCTAGATACTTTACCTCCGTGGCCCATTTAATTTTAGTGCCGTACATTTTTAATTCCTTGAGTCCACTCAGGTCTGCTTTATTTGTGAACGGCACTAAAACAGATTTGCTTGGATTTATGGATAGGTTATTCCCATCACACCATCCTTCTACTTTGTCCAAAGCCTCCTGTAGCAGGTCCGACACAGTGTTCGGGAACTTTAATTAATTGACGAATGAAATGAATGAAAAATGTTTGTCTATATGTACAATCAAAATATAACATGAGTGTATGAGGTGTGCATTTTTGTATTTTAAAAATTAATTTGATTTCCACTGGTTTTAGATTGCACGCTGGCTTATCTTGGCTACATTTTTATTTTAGGTTTGTTTTTTTATGAAATTGTAAAAAGGTTCATCATTATCATGATGAGAAATAATACTATCATCAGTAGACAGTAGATTTTGGGTTTATGGTACACTTCTGTTTACTCCTCCGGGCGCGCATGAAACGATGTTATCTACATATATTATAGTCTTATCTTAGTATATTCGTTTAAGTTATTTTTAAAGAGTTTAGGGATTATCACCGTCATATCAGCCAATGGACGTCACCACACCAAACCAATGGACACACACCAAGTCCTCCCCATAGATTTCCATAACAACCAGTTATATACTGCCGCATCCAAAGACACCCAGCTATCTTCGTCAAATCGTCTGTCCACGCTGCGTTTTCCAGTGCGCGAAAAAAGGGTGCCTTTTTCTAGTTTAGGGAAGTCAAGGGTTGGGTGCTAACAAGCTATCAAGTCTCTCTAAAATCCAACATGCGATATGCCTTATTTCTCATGTAAGTTACTTGTTTATCAAGAATTAGTTTAGTTATTTAGTTTAGTTCTATTTATGTTTGTAGATCGCGCACACAGAGAGCGTTAGTCTCCTGTTTGATTTTCAAATCGTATATACAGCCAGCGAGATAGAAGCGTATTCATTTTTTTTTATTATAAATAATATCGTTATTTTCTTAGAATGAGAAATTATATTCTTTAATTCAATAAGAATGTTCGCGATCTAAGTAAAACTAAAGCAGAAGACAATCGAGATGGAACGCAGTCACAAGCAATTAAAATTAACAACGCAAGAAGAATGCAGTCAGAACTCTGCTTCTCTAGTTTTTCTAGGGGTAGGACTCTTCTTGCGAGAATTCGGCTAGGTAGGTGCTACCGCAATGACAGATATTCTGCCGCCAAGCAGTATTTAAACTTAAAATATTAACGACGCACGACATAAGAAACTCTATCACTAATGGATCAAGGGCTAGTTCTGGATAACATTACAATAGTTATGGGCAGGCAAGACGCTTACCACCAAGTGGATGACTGGCTCGTCTCGTCACTAGGTTGTATAAAAACATCATCATCATAATTTCAGCCGTAAAACATCCTCTGCTGGACAGAAGGCTCCCCAAAGATTGCCACAACGACTGGCATGGATTGGTGTTGTGGGCTCATTGGGGGGTTTACCTAAATACAAATGAAATATTTAAAACATACTCGAGTTTTAAAAGGACTACCTTAATAAAATTGACAATACTCAGGGAAAGGATTACGAACTCATACATAACATTGTATCTGGCTACTTCTTCAGCATCAATGAGTGACGTTGATCCTATATTAAATCAAAATGAAATCATTCTTGTCAAAATCTTATGTCAAATTTCTACCAACTGTAGCAATTTCCTTCGGAAAAATGTAAATGTAAATTAAAATGTATGTGATATAATAGATCTGCCAAAAATGAGAGAAAAGATTTATAGATAAAGATCTCCGATTCTTCGTTAATGATAATAAAGCCGTAACTATGAATTAAGTCAATCATGATACTAATTAGATGAGGTAATTAAAATTGTATTACTTAATTCCGTTAAACAGTTTTGGTCTTAGTTTTTAATAAAAAACACTCCTATTAGATTTACCACACATTGCAAATATATTATGGAATTGTTTTAACCACTGCCCCATTGTTGTACGTTCTTAAAACAAACTTTTCTTAAACTGGAATTATTAATATCGTTACATAAGATCCTCATATCAGGTATAACAACAGCAAAGTGTATCTCTGTACAAATCGAGCACATCATTCTGGCTCGGCCCAAATACGCCTCCATTTTATTCCTCCAGCTAAAATAAATACATCACAGCTAATTTTCTATTTACGACTCAATAAAACTCCGACAGTTGTTCAATCAGCCAGTATCACGACTTCAAGCCCCACAATTAATGGGTTTGCAAAAGTACTATCTACCTACACAAATATTGTAAAAACCGGACAAGTGCGAGTTAAATTCGCGTGGAGAGGGTTCCGTACGATGAATATGTTATCATTAGGTACAAGAAGTGACGGACCTAGCCTAGTTAAAGCGAACGAGTAGTACCAATAACTTATCCGAAGAACCAACAACATTGTAGTTTAAAAACATGTTTCCCATACATTCCAACTGCAAATGTAATTTTTACCATGTTATTTTAAGACCGTAGACTTTTTCTTATAGGGTTTCCTGTCATCTATCCTATCATATTTGAGACCCTCCAAACAAGTCGTGTAAGTACAGTAATTTCTAAATTTATTTGACATTACAAATTTCTAAATTTATTTGCCACTAGCTGGGACCCGCGGTTTCACCCGCGTTTAATTTAAAAGAAATTTAGAGTACTTCGACATATACACTTGACATAGAACATATGTATATATATATTGGATTTCAAGGGTTTTATATTTTTTGCGCGGAACCCTAATTGTTTTTCTAAAATAAAAGTAGCCTAAGTTATTCCTTATAACATTAGCTATCTGCCAGTGAAAGTCCCGTCAAAATCGGTCCAGCCGTTTCGGAGATTACCCGGAACAAACAGACAGACGGACAGACAGACAAAAAAATTAAAAATAGCTTTTTTGTTATAGGTACTAACGGACTAGCCGGAGGATGGGCAGCAGCGTCCTTCGAATAAATTAACAAATCGACTGCGATCGCCAACCCGCCTGCCAAGCGTGGCGATTATGGCAAAACCCCCCAATGAGCGCACAACACACCGATGTCGGTCGTTGTGGTGATGGCGGTGAGGCCTGTGTCCAGCAGTGGACTTTATTCGGCCGAAATAATGATGATGATGATGTTTTGTATTACCCCGTAACTACTTTGTGAAGACACTTCCTAATTATACCTTTCTATATTGGAAAAGATCTTCAATCGTAACCGTCGCGAGCCGCGGCATCTGCCCCAGTTGAACCTAAATTGAATTTAAATTGTCAGCCAAAATAAACGTTTTGTGGGCCCTTAAAGAAAATACATTGGAAACCTTTTTGTTCCACAAATGGGACTGACTGGTTTCATTAGACGAAACATTACGAGTTCTCAGATCGACGATAACTTTGGTTGGAATTTATTGCCTGTCTCTTCCCTAACGATGTTAACGATATGCCCAGTTTTATGGTTTGAAGAGGTCTAAAATGGCAGTTGGTCGTGTAGTATTGGGCTCGAATTCTCTGACCGGCAAACTGTTGCAGTCTATTGGTTGGTATTCATTCTAGTAAATCATGACATGTCCGCCCACAAATAATACCAGATCTCTATGATAAATGAGAGATCGAAGCATGATATGATCGATGTATGGCAGACCATCAGAATGAGATCATTAAAGAAGAAGAAGAATTCTTTTATCATTAAACCTATAACCAATACTAGCTGCTGCTTAGCGTAGCTTCGGGGATCACAAGCGTTGTGGTCATGTAAGAATAATTTAACAAAATATAAACACAAAACGAATGGACCTCGATACAGGCTGAATTCTTAAAAATTATAAACAATCAAAAATCGAATAATAAACCATTGCATTAGGCATTGGTGAGATTTTCGCAAAGTAAAACCTAGCGGTAAATCAGTACCACAACAAGTAAATAAGACCAACTGTCATACCTACAATGCACCACCATAACGTCCGCCGTTTTTTTTTTTTCATTGGTGTCCAGTGGAAATTCTACATGGAACTTCCTTCGCCCCGGGGAAGGGCGAAGGGGTATGCTGGACTCCTACCAGCTAAAACCACTAGAGCGGTCATCTTCGGCACCGAAGGGGGCTCCAGGTCCTCGTAAGATCACACTAGAGCCGCCCATTGGTGCCACGCCTTTAGGCACATCTTGGATGACTGTAAAGCGGTCACCCCCTCTAGCGGAGGGCAGGTGGCTGTAAAAAGGCCGCCCCCCAGGCACTTCTCGGGGAGGATTGTAAATGATCCCTCCAAGTCTCGCTGTGCGCTATGCTGCGCACACGGCGGCACGTGGCCACGTGCGCGCCACTGTCTTTCCGGGGGAACGTCCACCGCCTACCATCCCCCGTCACACAGTTACTGTCACCACCGGCTGGTAGAGGTAAACGTAAATATTTAGACTCCCTAGCAGACTACCGAATATAAGCCTCCTACCATTATAACGAACGATCTTCTTCTTCAATGTTGCTCTAATCGCTACACTGAACTGCATTTAAGCGATAATTTTGTTATTGCATACGCGTGCTCATTTCCAGCGCACTTCCTCATATGTAATATATCGTTTGTATCAGTTTATAATATGCCTGTGTTGTATATTACCAGAGTAAGCCCTGCCTATTAGCATAACCCGAGAGAATGTCACTGGTAGAGTCAGATTGAATGGTTCGTTTCATATACCAGCAGGACATTCAATTCTGAGGTAGATACAGTTTATTACACAAACTGCTCTGAGGATAAGTTGTACTGGCAAACGCCACAACTAAGTTTGCGTATATTCTATTCGTAAAGAAAAAAAAATGCCGTAGTAGCGTTATTAACCTAAACAACTTCCACTATCCCTTGATAAACATTTTATGTGTTATCGGTATGAATCATAAGTTCGTGATTTATAAAAACAGGCAGCTGATACATATTATGCATATCTTATATTCCAAAATCAGAGAAGAAATATTTATAAACAAAATCTAATAATACACAAGCCCGGAAACTAATTAAACTTTCCCCAACTGGATTGGACAGACAATGCACGTGAAAGCCAATGATAAACTTTAACGTAGTCACCGGATACTAGCTAAATATGGGGACTCGCTTGTATATAATAATTTAGAGTAGCGCTGTAAAGACGAGCGAGCACAGTTATGAGCTCTGAGTAATTCTTCATAATGATTTCCCTTTGCACCGTAAGCTAACAGGAGGTGACTTGAAAACGGGTCACTGGGGGAGTACTTCCTTAATTACGTTACGCGTAAAAGTGTCGTGATCCTGTCCCACTGTGTCACAAACCCAACAAGTCTAACGCGTAAACATATAAAGTGCCACTTAGTTAACGATGCCGCTACGCTCTCAAAGCATCGGTTATGAATGTTTTCGCTTCTTTAAGATGGTTTTATTAGAATAGTGGTTTTATTAGATTCCGTGTGGTGTCCGGATTAAGAATATAGCACCACTCCATCTCCTCCCGTGGAGGTCGTAAAAGTCGACTAAGGGACTCTTAACCAGAGGGATGGGCAGCAGGGTCCCTTTTGCTGAGCAGTAGCAACTCTGCGCTCACCAACCCGCTTGCCAAGCGTGGCGAGTATCGGCAAATTCCCCCCAAAATGACAACACAACATAAGCACCGGCCCCCAGTTCCCGGCAGCCCCGCCATTCCTGGTCATGGTAGCGGCCACGGAAACGGCGGGGCAGGGGGTGCTAAGAATCTCCGGATGGGATCCGGCTACCACCCAAACCGAAAACTGGCCCTGGTGACATATAACACACGCACACTGAGGGCAGACGAAAAGATTGTTGAGCTGGAAGAAGAAATAGATAAGTTGCACTGGGATATCATGGGTCTATCAGAAGTCCGAAGAGAGGGGGAGGACACGATAACCCTGAAATCCGGCAACTTATTCTACTACCGGGAAGGCGAACATCTGTCTCAAGGTGGTGTCGGGTTTCTCGTCCGCAGGTCCCTCATTAACAGTATAGTGGCCATCGAAAGTGTGTCGAGCAGGGTAGCGTACCTTATACTCAGAATATCCAAGAGATATTCGTTGAAGGTCATACAGGTCTACGCACCGACCTCGACACACCCAGATGATGAAGTAGAGAGTATGTATGAGGACGTAAGTAGGGCCATACATACCTCGAAGACACATTTCACTGTTGTGATGGGGGACTTCAACGCAAAACTGGGCACTCGATGCGATGGTGAGTTGAGAGTGGGGCAATTTGGATATGGGCAACGGAACCCCAGGGGACAGAGGCTGGCCGACTTTTTGGAAAAGGAGGGACTCTTTATGATGAACTCCTTTTTCCAAAAGCCGCCTCACAGGAAGTGGACCTGGATGAGTCCCGATGGTTCCACGAGGAATGAGATTGACTTCATCATGACCAATAAAAGACAAATATTCAATGATGTCTCTGTGATCCACAGGGTGAAAACCGGTAGTGATCACCGAATGGTAAGAGGCACATTGAATATTAATCTCAAAGTTGAGAGGTCTCGTCTGATAAGGTCTACGCTCCGGCCCTCTAGTGCTCATATCCAAAACCCCGAGAGCTTTCAACTCGAACTCCAAAACCGCTTCGAGTGCCTGGAACATTGCGTATGTGTGGACGATTTAAATGGTAGGTTTGTAGAAACTGTCCAAACGGTTGGGTCTAAGTTCTTTAAAGCCCACCGTAAAGGTAGACCAAAAAAGTTCTCCGATCACACTCTCGACCTTATGGCAGAAAGACGCGCCATGACGCTGCAGTCTTCCGATGATGCTGAAGCATACCGACTGCTCAATAGACGGATATGGAAGTCCTTGCGGCACGATATCCGCACCTTTAACACTAACGGTGTTAAAGAGGCGATTGAGCGGAATCAAGGCTCCAAAGTGTTCGCAAGAGACAAGTCTATTGGGCAAAGTCGTATTATGAAGCTGAAGACCGAGGACGGCAGTGAAGCGTCGACTAAGCCAGAGGTTTTGAGAGAGATTGAGAACTTCTACCGGCAGTTATACACCTCGGTTACTATACCTACCATTGGCTCTGACAAAGACCCGCGAGCCAAACTAACCCGACACTATACCGAGGATATCCCGGACATCAGCCTGTACGAGATTAGGATGGCCTTGAAACAGCTTAAAAATAACAAGGCGCCGGGTGGAGACGGAATTACGACAGAGCTTCTGAAAGCGGGTGGAACACCGGTACTTAAAGTCCTTCAGAAGCTATTCAATTCCGTCTTACTCGAGGGCACAACGCCGGAAGCGTGGAACAGAGGTGAGGTGGTGCTCTTCTTCAAAAAGGGTGATAACACCCTATTGAAGAATTATAGACCCATCTCACTTCTGAGCCCTGTTTATAAGCTGTTTTCAAGGGTTCTCACGAATCGTCTCGAGCGCAGGTTTGATGACTTCCAGCCTCCCGAACAAGCCGGTTTCCGAAAAGGTTTCAGTACCATAGACCACATCCATACGCTGCGGCAGGTTATACAGAAGACCGAGGAGTATAATCTGCCACTATGCTTGGCGTTTGTGGACTATGAGAAAGCTTTCGATTCGATCGAAACCTGGGCAGTGCTGCAATCTCTGCAGCGGTGCCAGATTGACTATCGGTACATTGAAGTGTTGAAGTGCTTATACAGAAACGCCACCATGTCGGTCCGAGTACATGAACAGAGCACGGGGGCAATTCCATTGCAGAGAGGTGTGAGACAGGGGGACGTCATTTCCCCGAAACTGTTCACCGCTGCAATGGAGGATGCCTTAAAGCTACTGGAGTGGAAAGGATTCGGCATTAACATCAATGGCGAGTATATCACTCACCTTCGATTTGCCGATGACATCGTAGTCATGGCAGAATCGCTGCAAGAGCTCAGCACAATGCTCGATGATCTCAACAGAGTTTCCCAACAGGTGGGCCTTAAAATGAACATGGGCAAGACAAAAGTCATGTCAAATGTCCATGTCGTGCCCACCCCAATATCCGTTGGGAGCTCTGTTCTCGAAGTTGTTGACGAGTATGTCTACCTAGGACAAACTGTCCAGTTAGGTAGGTCCAACTTCGAGAAAGAGGTCAATCGTCGAATCCGACTCGGCTGGGCAGCGTTCGGGAAACTTCGCAACGTCTTTTCGTCAACAATACCGCAATGCCTCAAGACGCAAGTCTTTAACCAGTGTGTGTTACCAGTGATGACATATGGAACAGAGACGTGGTCACTCACAATGGGCCTCATAAGAAAGCTCAAGGTCACTCAGCGAGCTATGGAGAGAGCTATGCTTGGTATTTCTCTACGAGATCGAATCAGAAATGAGGAGATCCGTAGAAGAACTAAAGTTGTCGACATAGCTGAAAGGATTAGTAAACTGAAGTGGCAATGGGCAGGGCACATTGCTCGTAGAACTGATGGCCGTTGGGGCACAAAGGTTCTCGAATGGAGACCGCGCACCGGAAAACGCAGCGTGGGACGACCTCCAACGAGGTGGACAGACGATCTGGTGAAGGTCGCTGGGAGTCGTTGGATGAGAGCGGCATGTGACCGCTCGTTGTGGAAATCTAAGGGGGAGGCCTTTGTTCAGCAGTGGACGTCCTGTGGCTGATATGATGATTAGAATAGTCAGGCCGAAAATAGGTCACTGGGTACTTCTTAATTACGTTACGTGCAAAGTTGTGATCGTCAAGACATGTCGTCACTTAGTGTGTTTAAAAGTAAAGTCAACTTACTACTGGCAGGATTTTATTAGAAACTAAGTAAATTATTATATTTTTCAATCATAGTAGTCCAATAGGATAGGTTTCATTAACTATTTAGTATAATCTAAATCACCTCATGCTCTATCACAGTAATTGTGCAAAATTATTTTACTGAACCTTATTAAAACTGCTTATTTAAATTTATCTTCTTTACTTTCAAATCTTGTTTATAATAATTACGGTCTTTTGTTCGCTAAAATATATTTTTTATAAAATACCTGCTTAGTTGGCAGAAAAGCGTTAGAATTACAGAGGACTCATTCAGTCTTTATATAAAGCTTTTAATATTTCAAGTGTCTTGCGATAAACTGGCAATAGCTCTTCTACATACGATGATCGACTATCGGTATTGTTAACCGGTTTCCTTGGTTTTCGTTTATTTTGGGTTAACATGGTCGAATATTTAATATCAAAATCAAATTTAAACAACACACCAGGTTCAAATTTTTTTGGCTAGCGGTTTGAATTTCAGTCCTCTAAATGTTGTCTTCTGTCGAATCCCGCATCCAATGTTTACCAAATTTGAAGCATTTGATATCTGTAAATTCATCTTGGCCCATTACATTTCATTATGAACAACACATCAGCCAAAGGACATTTAGTGCTGAAGCAAGGCCTCTCCTATAGTTTTCCACAGTGATCGTTTAGATGTCGCCCGCATCCAACAACCTTCAACAGGTGGTCTACATATCTCGTTGGATGAAGTCCCACGCTGAATTTTCTTGTACATGATCTCCACTCAAGAAACGTTTTACCCCAACAGCCAACAGTTCTACGAACAATGTGCCCCACCCATTGTCACTTCAGATTACTAATCCTTTCTTCTACGGATCTCCTCATTTCTGATGTCGCAGATAAACACCAAGCATAGCCCTCTCCATTTCATTTACTTCATACTTATCTCTCCGGACTTTAAAAATAATGACGTACATTTGTTCCAGTGTGTATGTGGTTTTATTATATTTTGCGCGTTTAATACATGAATTTGTCGAATCCCCATCCGACTGGCTATGAAAATTCAAAATTGTGCGTCAAATCGATTTTATATTTTCGGGCGAAATTTACCGTAAAAGACAACGAAACAGTTGTTATCCCGCACAACTATTTGAATAAAATAGAAACTGTTGAATACAGTTATTGATTTCAGATACAATAAACTTAAGCAGGATACTCTCTTTTTCTAAAGCACCTATTTTTGCAAGCTGAGGTGCCGCACATACCAATTACCTCACGATTATATCAGCCAAAGGATATACTGCTGTACAATGGCCTGCGCCTTATTTACACAATTGTGTGCGTCTTATTGTAATTAGTCATGTTTCGTTTATTCTGAATGTAGACACTGATTCTTCATAATAAGGCATAAGGAAAGAAAGAAAGCTAGAACCATTTATTAGACCTCACAAAAAAATGAACACAAGTGAAGCATAAAACAAAACAAAAGAAAACGTTATAAAATATAAAATAAAACAGGAAATAACAAAAAGAAGCACCGAAAAATATGGTTTCAATATTTCAAACGCTAGACTCGCGGCCTAATACTGACGCCCGTTTTCGGTAGGATAATGGGTGTCTCAAATAGTTTAGAGGGTCTTAAATATTGAGTGGCGTTTCAGTATTCGGACGTCGGTGTTGTATTGTGTGTGATAAGGCTTCAAATCCGCAAACAATTGCAGCTAGCTGCAACGTTTATTTTCAGTTGGCCGACGGACGACAGAAAATATTTATGGGATAATAAATGGAATAAATCTCGTATACACAATGTTCCTGCAATAAACACAGTATTGCAATAATTATATAAGTGAGATTACTAAAAGTATAGAGAGAAGTGTAGTAGATTACTAAAATGCTCGTATATAATAATTAAGTCCTGAAAAACATTTAGATATTAAGATTTTTGTACACATAATTCTGATAAAAACTAGTATATGGGACTTTTTTAAACAGTCAAAACTATAACACAGTGTGATTAAAGATCGTATCACATTCATAGGATTTCAATGGGTCAAAAAATAAAATAAGGCGCACTGGAAATTTGTTTCTGGAAATTGGATGGATTATATTATTCGAATGAAAAGTGATTATCTTATAAAGTGGACCGTTCCAAGAAGAAAAGTACCCCTCTAGCCTATAAGAAATACGAGTAGCTATAAGGTTATCCCGGAACCTCCTCACTAACCCTAAAGTTAGCTACATCTCCCGTCTGTTTTATATGTTTTAGATATCAGGAATTAACCTGAATCATAAAAAAATATGTATCCCATCATTCTTTTGTTTTAACAGTATCTAACGATGACGCCAGCAGTGGGCATAGACCTCGGGACCACATTCTCCTGCGTGGGAGTGTTTCAAAATGGTAAAGTCGAAATAATTGCAAATGAACAGGGCAACAGAACAACACCCTCCTACGTCGCGTTTACAGAAACTGAGAGGCTGGTCGGAGACGCTGCCAAAAATCAGGTAGTCATGTATATTAGCGCCCGTTGCTGTGCCAAAAAGATAAGGATAGCTACCGTTGCCGACAAGGACAGATGTCCAGAACACTTCGCCTAACCTTGGTATAATATGATGAGTAGGTGATTTGATGGAAAGTATTAATAAACTTACTAAGTTCCCTTACCATTCCAGCAATTTCCAACAATCAACTATGAATATGAACAATCTGCACATTATATCATATAACCCTATATATTAGTGTATTCTTTGGCAAAATGAACGCAATATTATTGAAAGCTTGCAAGCTAGATCTGAAATTGTTTACTATATAGACCTTGTGACCTTGTTGTTGCTAGGACGCGTTGTTGGCGGTTGCGATGCGATCGAATTTTCCTGTTTTCTGCATGTGTAAAGCCATCCTTGTCTACTATACTTGCCTTCGCTTTCTGCCGCTGTGTCCCATCACCCGTTGCCACATCAGCAGCAGGTGGTTTAAAACTTGGGCAGAACTGCTAATTCTTCTTCGTATAAATTTTTCTTTTATGTTCTCTTGTTTTATAATTTAGTGTGGTTTAGAAGTAATGAATATTTCGAAATTATTATTTCGGCAAAAATAAAATGCTTTAAACTTTTCCACACTCATTCATTCATGAAGCAATCAGCTGTGAAATGTCACGAACAAACAATGCTGTATGTTGTTGGAAACCATTTTTTCCTGTGAACCGCTTAAGTCAGAAGTCTACTTTTCTTTTAGTTCTGGAATCTTTAGAAATCTGAAATAAGAATTATGCTCTATTTAGAAAACATTACTAGAATTATTATCGTTGTATCGTATCGTATCACTAAAGTTGTTATCAACATATTCATATATGTCGATAACAACTTTAGTGTAGACGTGTACCGTACTACTAATAGAAAGACAGATAATTAATTATTAACTAATTAGAGAAAGGGGCACAAATCAGTAGGTGGACAAAATGGCGGTATGTTTGCATCGCCCACCAGTTTTACTTGAGCCCTGCAATCCCTTAATATTTTTCTTAATCATTCAATCATTACGAATAGTTCGTACTTACTTACCAATAAAAGTTATATCATCCTTTTTATAGTTAGATATCTTAGATGATTTTCAACACCATTTAATCGACCAGGAAACCATTTGGACGAGTTATTTGCGCAAAAATATTCAAAAAGCTGTTAATACTAGTACGTGCGCAGAGATCTGACTTCTGGTCGGAACTAAAGTGACGAACACGTACCGCGGTCTTACCTAAGCTCTATACTCCATGTTTGGCGTGAGTTTGTGCCCTGTACGCGCCGTCAAGTGGTTTTATAGTCATTGGTTACAGTCCTTCAACAATTTACGATTCTTTTTATTTACCCCTTTTAATTGATGTGACCGTTCTATTTTGTAGTTTACATAATTATACTACGTAAACATATTTATCACAATTCACATATATCCGTGTGGTAGGTCCTCTCCATTTCCTCCTGTGGATATCGTAAAAGGCGAATAAAGGACTCCAAGCCAAGACGAATTGACAGCAGCGTCCCTTTTATGGAACAGCAGCAATTCTGCATTCACTGAGCCGCCTGCCAAGCGTGGTGAGTACTGGAAAATTTATGACACAGTTGAGGAAATCTATGGGACGGCCTTTGTTTAGTAGTGGACGTCTTTTGGTTCATATGATGATGATGCATAGACCTACATAAGTGTATTTTAATCTGTATAACAATAACGTAACCCCTTATCCTATCTTAGCGCTCGCTGTCTGCAGTGACAATCGTGGATAGTGCATTACGATATGTTGCGTGACATGGTCTTAGACATTCTTACATTCTAGGTAGCAATGAATCCAAAAAACACAGTTTTCGATGCAAAGCGCCTTATCGGAAGAACATTTGATGACCCCAAAGTTCAACAAGATATTAAACATTGGCCGTTTCAAGTAATCTCCGATGGCGGAAAGCCTAAAATAGTCGTTGAATACAAAAAGGAGATAAAAACATTTTCGCCAGAAGAAATCTCATCAATGATAGTAAGTAAAATGAAGGAAGTTGCTGAAACCTATCTAGGCGGAACAGTTAAAGATGCTGTTATAACTGTGCCAGCTTATTTCAATGATTCGCAACGTCAGGCGACAAAAGACGCTGGTGCGATAGCTGGACTCAACGTCCTCAGAATAATTAACGAACCAACTGCCGCTGCACTAGCTTATGGTCTGGATAAAAATTTAACTGGTGAAAAGAACGTGCTTATTTTTGATCTGGGTGGTGGAACATTTGATGTATCTATTCTACAAATTGCCGAAGGATCGCTATTTGAAGTTAAATCGACAGCAGGTGACACACATTTGGGTGGCGAAGACTTTGATTGTAGAATGGTTGATCACTTTAGTCAGGAATTCGAAAGAAAGTATAAAAAAAATATAAAAGAGAATCCAAAGGCAGTTAGAAGACTTCGAACATCTTGTGAAAGAGCCAAGAGGACGCTGTCTTCAAGCACAGAGGCTAGTATTGAAATAGATGCGTTACACGAGGGTGTCGATTTCTATTCCAAACTCACGAGAGCACGTTTTGAAGAATTATGTGCAGATCTTTTTCGGCAAACTCTAATTCCTGTTGAAAAGTCGTTAAAGGATGCTAATTTAAACACAAGAGAAATACATGACGTTGTCATGGTGGGCGGTTCCACGAGAATACCGAAGATTCAAAGATTATTACAGGTAGCGAATATTACAAAATGTAATGTAGATCTAAATATTAACCCCTATTATTTACTTATCATGACTTTTATTAAAAATATCAAATACTTAGGGTAATTTTAATGATCTAGTGAAGAGAGTTTTAAAAAACAAACTGATTTAATAACCAGATAGCGGTTCGATCGGTCAACACTTCGATCCAGAATAAAAAACTATACATTTCATGTTTCTATTATAAAATTACAATCCGTATACTGTAATGTGTTAATTTGGGCTTTAAAAATATTACAGGAGTTCTTCGGTGGTAAATCGCTTAACCTGTCCATTAATCCCGACGAGGCGGTAGCATATGGTGCTGCAGTGCAGGCAGCCATTTTGAGTGGTTCCAAAGACACTCGCATCGCAGACGTTCTATTAGTTGACATAACTCCACTGTCCCTTGGCATAGAAACTGCTGGAGGAGTAATGACTCGTTTAGTTGAGAGAAACACACGTATACCAACAGCTCAAAAACAAACCTTCAGTACCTATGCAGATAATCAACCTGCTGTCACCGTCCAGGTAAGTAAATTACTTTAAGGGGCCATCTTAACTTGCGAAGTTAACCTCGCCCATGTCACTGAATTTGACAGCATGGTAAGCGCAATGGCTAAACCATTAATGTATTTCCGCTCTACGTGTCGGAAGAGCGCTGCAGACTAGACTGACTTTTAGACGAACTGAAAATATTATCGAATTGGCACTAGAAGTAATCCGAAAACCTGAACCTAACTTATCCTTCAAGACCAGAGTTCAAAACTGTGGCCGATAAATACTCTGATATTTTCTGTATATTTTTTATTTCACAGATATACGAAGGTGAAAGAGCAATGACGAAAGACAATAACTTACTGGGCACTTTTAATTTGTCCGGCATTCCACCAGCTCCACGAGGAGTGCCCCAAATCGAAGTTAGTACCTATACTTCGTATCCCTAAAATGTATTAACTCATAATAATCCGTTAATGCCGTGTAAATAGAACCTTAGAATACCACCACCCCATCTCCTCCCGTGGGTGTCGTAAAAGTCGCTAAGGGATTAGGCGGAGGATGGGCAGCAGCGTTCTTCGAGTATATTGACAACTCAATTGCGATCGCCAACCCGTCTGCCAAGCGTGGCGATTATGGCAAAACCCCCAAATGAGCCCACAACACACCCATATCGGTCGTTGTCGTGATCTTAGTTGGAGGCCTGTGTCCAGCAGTGGACTTCATTCGGTCGAAATGATGAGTCCGTTATGGTCCATAGCAGAAAATTGTCCTCTTAATGAACCGCTCCAAAGTGGGTGAGTAAGCAAGCTTTCCTTACATAGGATGGTATAGGATTATTGATAAATTATATGTTCGCTAAACCTAAGACATTATTATATGTTCATTTAGATTTTTCTACTTTGAATGAATACTCTAGTTAAGTAGACACCAGTTTTCTTTTTGATTAGGTATATACCATAAAATTCATATTTATGTACATTTCATATGTAAAAAACTGGAATTTGTTTTCCTCAAAACATTATTTTTGTCTTGCATGTAAAGCGAATACCTAACCGAATGCTTCTTTATTCACTGTCTTTCACTAACTTTTCTTTTCTAATAAATAAATTATCTGCTTATTATCTGGGCTTTTCATCTGCCTTCGTTTGAATATGTAAGTACATTTAACTGATTAATCAAAATATCATTGGATTGGATTTGTGCGTCTTCTTTTTTTAAGAGATTGTAGGGTAGCCCAAGTAAATTTCTATTTTATCGGTATTTATTCCTGGTTGCATTTCTTCTTTATTTATCGTTTATACTTCAATAACAGAAAGATTCTTTTCAAGATTCAGTGGCCTTTTAGTAAAAGCCTCAGGCACAGCAGACATCAAAATCTTCTCACACATACACATAATCCCGGATTTATAGTAGTTATTTTATCAATATTTGCTATTATACTTCTGCTCTCTGACATTGTGCTAGCTAATCGAGTATCGTACCACCGAAACCGAATCGAAACCTTTCATGTTTATTTTTACTTAAATCTATGGCAATTTAAATAAAAATGTATCTAAGAATAAAATCTAAACCTTTCAATAATGATATCTAGCGCATAAATGATAATGAAGTTAAGAACGTAAACTAATAATTGAACATGATGAAAACGTCCAATTCATTCATTAGACTTTATGAACCATTAAATGAAGATACTCGTTTCAATATTAACTCATTGCGTGCCGCAAAACGAGACACAATTAAAAATCTATTGTCTCTACACGGCTGCCGACAATTGACACGCGGGAGATTGCAAATTAATGTTACTACTCCCAAAATATGAATCTTAAATTAGAAAAATAAATTGGTTAAAAAAATGAAATTTACGTTAATCTAGTTAATGGACGGTCGTCCCCTTAATTAACTGGTTTTTAAATGATTTTTTGTGCCAATGTCAGCATTGATTACCTAATAATTTACTAAAAACTGGCTAAAATGACAACGAAATTGATTTGAGACATAATAGTGTAACTATCATTTATTCGAAATAATAAATAGTTTCTCACAAATAAGAACTTCGATTACAGCTGCAAAGTCGTATAAAAATGTGTTTCGTACCTGAGTTCTTATTACTTGCCCGTACAAATATAAAAGAAGATGTTGTCTTCGTTCATTTCGAAGAACTTTAAAGGCTCATCATATTGAAACGAATCACTGATGTAAGAAATAAATGTTACTACAATATAGAATAGAGTCGCAAATACGAAAAAAAGTACTTTGTTGGGTAGAAATCTCCTATATAATACTAATACCAATTACCACTACATCGTATAACGGTATAATTATACTCGTATACCATATACCGTTACCAATATATTTAATATAGGTCTGTTTGGTGCAGCCTCATAGCTGTATACCAACCATAAGTCCAAATCTATTCCAAATAAAAGCTTTTGATAGCACCTTTAATTCATTTCGCTTATTATTACTGGTTAGCCTAACGTTCTAAATGCGCAAATTTTGAGTTACTCAATATGGAAGGACTTTGTGTGGTCATGTAAAAAAATTGAATCTTTGGTAGGAAAGCGTGTTTTCTCACCCAGTGTGCGTTGCAACCATCTTGTCCCGAACGTGGATGTCGTAAAAGGCGACTAATGGATGAAATTAATAATCAATCTAATCCAAAGACTAGATTTATGATTTTGTTTTTCATCCGCTTTTGTGATCACATTTAAAATAAAAACAGTCAAATCCATAATCCCAAATCCAATGATTTTGGGTAGTAGATTCATTATTATATTATAAGTATTTGACCAGTGATGACATATGGAACAGAGACGTGGTCACTCACAATGGGCCTCATAAGAAAGCTCAAGGTTACTCAGCGAGCTATGGAGAGAGCTATGTTGGTATTTCTTTACGAGATCGAATCATAAATGAGGAGATCCGTAGAACTAAAGTTGTCGACATAGCTGAAAGGATAAGTAAACTGACGTGGCAATTGGCGGGGCACATTGCTCGTAGAACTGATGGACGTTGGGGCACAAAGTTTCTCGAATGGAGACCGCGCACCGGAAAACGCAGCGTGGGACGACCTCCAACGAGGTGGACTGACGACCTGGTGAAGGTCGCTGGGAGTCGTTGGATGAGAGCGGCATGTGTCCGCTCGTTGTGGAAATCGAAGGAGGAGGTCTTTGTTCAGCAGTGGACATCCTGTGGCTGATATGATGATTATATTATTAATTTCGCTCTAAGGCACTCTAAATCGGAGTAACGGGCAGCGGCGTTCCTTCTGTTGAACAGTACCCATTCTGCGCACACCTACCTGCTAAACGTGTTGAGTAGGTACCTACTGCCAAATTCCCTCCAAAATGATGACACTATAATTATGGAAATATATGAGGAAGGCCTTTGCAGTGGACGTCTTTCGGCTGATATGATGATGATGATGATGATGAGCGCTGCATTGAACAGTTGAGGAAAATTACCATATGCACTGCTTGCATATCCTCTCAAATGGCTAAAGTCGCTAGTTGTGAGAGACAATAGATTATTAATTGTGTCTCGCATTGAGCCAGTTAATGAGATATGAATAAACATTAAGCAGTATGTAGTTATAACCACTTAAAGATTTCTCTGGACTAATCCTAATGTCACATTTTACTTCACTGACGGAACGAGAATCGTATCTCCGCGATGAAACTGCTACTAACAATATTAAATTACTCAAATAAACTTCATCAAAGGTGACATTCGACATCGACGCCAATGGAATACTGCATGTGAGCGCCGAAGACAGAAGCACTGGGAGATCGGAACACATCACAATTACCAACGACAAGGGTCGCCTCAGTAAAAACGACATAGACAAGATGTTGAGTGAAGCTGAGAAGTTCAAGGCAGAAGATGAAGCTACAAGGAAGAAGGTGGAAATAAGGAACCAGTTGGAGGGATACTTGTTTGGATGTAAGACGGTCTGTATCGATAACATTTCTGACTAGGTATCCAATTACCCCACCGAGATTTTTAGGTTGACGTCGTGGTGGGGCTTGCGTGTCTCGTTGTGGAAATCTGTAGGGAAGGCCTTTGTTCAGCAGAAGACGTCATTTGGCTGATATGATGATGATGACGAATAAAGATAAAAGATTAGATGAAAGTAGCTCCGAAACTTTTGATACAATAAAAAATATCATAAGGAGATCTATTAAAAGGCTAACAGAACACAGGGCAGTTTGTGGCAAGCTATAAGTTTGTGAGTGATGACACTGCGTACCCAAACGCCCTAGAGTCGATCGGGGCCTCGTCTCCGGTTTACCTGTATTGGTCGGCTAGAGTGGAACCCCATGAGTGCCTGCAGGACTTTTAACTCTAGCTTGCCTAAAGGGCCTCTACGTATTGGATCAGGCGTGGCGCTAACCCCGCGTGAGGCCATCAAAAGACCGGGCTTCTTTGTAGACTATTACTCCGTAAACAGAAAGACATGTAGATACCGTGCATAGAACAAGATGATATCAGGTTTAATCTTAATAACAATTTAATCAAATTATCTTTGTTATCAAAATATTAAAAATATTTTCATCGCAGGCTGTAGAAAACGCGAGTAGTAGGCTGACAGACGCTGAAAAGACCAAAGTCCTTACTGAGTGCAACAACCAGCTGCGTTGGCTAGATAGCCACGCTGATGCGTCTAAAGACGATTTGGAGAAACGCTTGAAGGACGCCCAGGTGGTCTGCCAACCAGCCATGATGAAACTTCACGGAGCAGTAGGTGGAGGAGGTCCAAGCTGTGCCCGCCCGGAAAGCTCAGGCGGTCCTAGGGTTGAAGAAATCGATTAATTTCGATATTTGACTGAAACAGCTTATAAAACTATGTAAACTTTAAACATTAAACCTTAACGTTCTTATTAAATGCAAACTCAGATATTTTTTCAATTTTACATCTTGTTTTAAATATACATTTACTATTTCGGTGAAAAGTATTGAAGCAAATATCATGGACAATAAAAGGTATACATACAACATACATTGATGTTTTATTAAAATAATACAATTAGCGTAATACAAAATCATTTATTACAAAAATATAACAATATCGATCATTTTAATCATAAATAATAATGTGTGCTATAAATTATTCAAAAAATGTGACAGTCGATTATAACTTGTCTAAAAGCCAAGCATAAAGCGAACTGGAAGGCGTAACGAGCTAGTTTTTAAATATACATACATGGCCCATACTTTTCCATTTGACGCATACTAATAATTCATGTCGCCAAGCCTTCGGTTCGCTACGTGATAAAGGGTTTATTGTACTAATAATAATATTGCGTCAATATTTGTGGGAAAATACATTTTCTATGCGCGTGTAAATGTGAGAAATCGTGTTCGTACAGTCAGCGATTAAGTCACTGAACATTTAATTTTTTTCAAATCGATGATACTCTTTATTTTACTAACGTTGGTGAACATTTCCGAAACCAGATAATAGCAACATATTTATATATTGTTTTGATCAACAAAATAATGGATTTGATGCAAAACAAGAGTATGTAAGATTTGAAAAACTTAGAATGTTCAGAGATTTATGTCGCTAATTTGTGGCGTTGGCACCGATTCGTTCGCCTAGTGGTAAGCATAAAGCCAGGCATGCCAATTGTACTGTGGCCGACACGGATCGTGAGCGCTCTGTAAAAGAGGGGAATCGGTATACCAAACAGACCCCAACAATCACTTCTGCGCAGTTAAAGGGGCCAAGGTCAGCACTCAAGATCAATGCCGGATACTAAAATGATACCCAGGACTAGTCCTGCGTACCTCCACACTGCGCTCGTCCCCTTGAAGCATTTGTTATAAAATCCAGTATTTTCAGTAGCGACTGATAACATATAGTTAAATCCTAAACTCCAATCAATTTAATCCAACGGACTTCACACTATTCTGTGGTGAAGCAAATATTTATAAGTATCCACGAACCTTGCTTTAAGCAAATAAAAATAAATGAAAACAAATTTTAACAGTAGTGCAAATAGGTTTTGGTGCTTTTAAAGTGTATGATAACAAAATCAATTTCACTATCCTTAATTAAGTCATTTATCAGATATAATAGTAAAAAGCGACCCATCACAAATATTATTAGGAAGGCCACTTTCTACTTCTAAGCGAGCTTGAGGTCTAGTCCTAGCCTTTGAGAGGGCGCGATGCAAGCAAAAGAGGTGGAAGAGGTGGGATGGGAGGAGATCACCTATGATCCGCGCTTTAGAAAACGCGCCGGGCGTGGGCGCCGACAGCAGAGGGCACTTAATCGGATCTCCGGCCCCCGTGAGTGGCGGCCTGCGGGCGACGGACTGCCCTTAGTTCGTAGTTCGAACACCGACACCGTGGGGTTTCAGCTGGTAAGAGTTGCCCCTCCGCCCTACGCAAGGCGGAGTAAATCCATGAAGATTCACCCACTACAAAAAGGCTAGTCTTACCTGCGAGCGGAAATAAACATCCTACATAAACAGTGAATTGTATTTTAAGGAAACATCAGTAGATAAGTGGTCATGTTTTTATTTCAAAAAAACTTTTACTCGCCGCTTTGTTTTTATAGTGGCGTGTTTTCTTTATTTTTATGCGTAATGTAATATAAAAATGAAAATATTTATGTACTTAAATATTTATTAATTAATTATTGCAGAAAGTATTGAATTTACAAGTTACTTTTTTAATAAACGCGACAACGGTAATCTACTTATTACTTCCTTGAAATAAAGATTTAACTGTTTTTGTACGATATGCTTCATACCGATCCTGCGTTCATACAACAAAATAGGGTATATTATTCCCAGTAGTCCCACTATAGTTTTTTAGAGATTGTTCTTCCCAGAGGTTCTATTAACTGCACAAATTGTTTTTTAAACGTTGCCCCGCACCGTGATTTCTCCTGTGTTGTGGGTGCGTTTACAGACACAAATTTCAGCAGTACCGTGTGTTTTGTGGATGATACAGAGACGCACAAACGTGCAATTTGACATACAGGTTATGCAATCCGAAACGACGAATCTAGATTCAAGAACAAACACTGTCACAGTGCGGAACATGTATACACACGAAAAATTTCATCTGGGCAAGAAACATTTTGGAATACCGTCATTATGAAACTGGGAGCCATTTTGAGTCTTACCGATTGAAAAATCGGCTGTTGGTGTTTCATTCTGTAGTAAAAAAATATCATGACACAAAAAATAAAAACAGACATATCCCGGTCGAAAATGTAGTCGAAAGTGCCACTGAATCTCCAGAGGTTCCTCCTCCACCTCTGGGACAAGAATTCCAGTAGTCCCGTCACGGGACAACAAAAACGGGTCTACTGGGAATACACCTAAAATATGTACCTATATTTACAGAGCTCAGATATCGTTCGCGATGTCCAGCTAGGGCAATATAACGCAACTATCAAATTTAAGTTATAAAGGACAGCACCACTGCTTGGACTTCTGTATTATTATCTATATATATGTCCAAGATGTGATGTTTAACAAGCGGCATAATATTTAAATTTTAGTTTTATAATCTCAGTGCCTAATAAAGTATACTCATTAATAATTGGTTTTACACCCATATAGTTAGTGATTTATAGAAAATATTGAAATGTCAAATTCTAGGATAAAATAAAAAGTAAAACGTTTTTTAAAATCATCCAGTTTCTTTGATCAAATGTACATTGGAGAAATATATTGGATGAGTCGCATACCATTAATAAAGGCAAACATTTCATATTTGAACTCTTGCTTAATTCGGCCATCGATAACAAATCTTCATCATATTTAGCACCACCAAAAGTTGCACTCGGATAAACAGTTGAAAAATTAAGTGTACAAATAATTGGATAAAACTCTAAAAAGCTAAATAACTATATATAAATAACCTAAATATTATTACATTTGTTCATACATAATCCTATAGGTAACTATAGTAATTTGTGCTTAACTATTAATAGTAAAATATCTCTACACTTGTGATTTTAAAGGTAATAGAAACAAATAGCTCATCAGCAAGAGCTGTTCAACTCTGGCTGGAGGCCTCTTTTGGCTTCGCCAGAAATGACCGGTTAAGCAACCCCATTTCCCAGAAAAATATGCGAGAAGCCCAACAAAAAAAAGCGGTCCAACGCTGGGATAACGTCTGCCGATTAAACCTTTCTCACTTTAATATAAAATTACTTATGCTTCTCAATGTTAAAAAAGGAAAAAAACTCATGAACTAGAAAATCAAAACAGAACAACATAAATAATGGTCTTTATTTTTTAAATAAAGTCCACTGTTTCTGCACAATAAATAGGTTATAGACATCGCTTTTAATAACAAGTAAAATTAGTAAGTAAAAAAAAAAACTGACTACGTAAAAAGTAACAAGCGTCATTTTTAAATATAATATCCTATGACGCTCCCATAATTAAGACGAATCTAACGACACCTCGTATGTTAAAACCCACTAAGCCTTTTACGCTACAGAGCGTGCCAATAGACATATCTATACATACATTTGAAAAACATTGGCATTGGTCTTCGGCCCGCCAGGCATAACACCCGCCTTGTTGGAAGATCCTCCCTTTTCAAGAGAGGAACGCCACACCTTGTTCCCCATAGTAACGCTTATTAATGTTCAGAGTAGGAGCCTGGTGATCCGTAACACAGGGCTTCCCTAATATGGACTCCAGGCTGACACAGTCGGCTGCTGAGCTCAAAAAAAAGGTCGTATTAGTAATCCATAATATGTTACATTACCCTCCGTCCGGCGCAGTCGGGAAATAAAGTGGATATTTAAGCATATAATGTTCTTTTTTACAATAATATTATATATATAATAATAGAGTCGCACGCGTCGCTGTTATGTTAGCACAAAAATCATTTTTTGAAGTGAAATCTTTTAGCGCGGTACGCATATTTTTAGATGAGATATAATCTCTGGACTCTCGACACCGTTACGAGACGCTTGAAGCGAAAACTTCTTTGAGCGCGGTACGCATATTTTTAGATGAGATAAAATCACCTAACGCCCCAAAATAAGTTTGACTTCTGTCGGCACTCCCGGACTGCAATTTTTTTTTGAGCTCGTATTTAATTATTTATTTATGCTTCATGTAAAACGGTGTACAAAGATCGACTCAATGACGTGAGAATTTTCTACACACCTTTGGATATAAAAGACAACAAGGTAGATTCACTAACAACATATGAGCGAAAGGTACAGATGTAAAGCAATTTCATTTTTTAATTATATCAATGGAATGAAAACATACAAATGATTTTTTAATAAACGCGATTTCTATAACCTTCTGATTGTGTCCCTATTAATAACATTTGAAACTTTGTAAGAAGTTTGTAATACATGACTGTTAGTGTTGTTCGGTTCCCTACAATATGGTTGAGCTAAGCGATGCTGATGCATGCGTCATGCTCGTGAACGGTTGCCGTCTGTTGGGACTGGTCAGCCGTTAACTGCCACGGCAAATACATTATTACTATATTATTGTTGTATGTTCCGTCTTTACACATTACCCTACGTTTATGTTTCACAATAATTTGTATCAATCAACATTGTAATCTCAATTATTTTAAAAGAGTATCCATGGAGTTTCTTGCCGGCTCTTCTCCACGAGATCAACTATTTGGAACCGTGCAACTTAGATTCTGACGGTTAAGTGTCAATGTTTGGTTTATTTGAAATAAAAAAAACTTTGACGTTGAATAATCATCGATTACGCATCGTTTTAAGGAAACTAATTATTTTACATCATAAAACAAGTCTAACAGCTTATTCTCGAACGTTTTTCTGTGGAATTCGGAGCTATGAGAGATTTATGGCAATCATAGCCATACTGAGGTGCTCATAGCCATATTGCGGCGCTCATAGCCACCTCACTGATCGCTAACGGATTGGTGAGGTTAAGCAACGCTTGGCGCGGTGGCCGCATAGTGGTATTTGAACTGAGCGTCCCCGTGCTTCGGAGGGCACATAAAATCATCGGTCTCGTTTATTGTCTTTAGAAGTTGGCACTTGTCAAGCCAAGTAGTAAGTCGTAAGCCTTTAGTCGGCTTGAACAACGAAAACAAATAAAAAGCTTTATGGTTTATTACTTACTAGCTTTTACCCGCGGCTTCGCTCGCATTAGAGCAATTAAATAAGTATCAGATGTTTTCTTCTTCGATGAAACGTATCCTACGTTACTTCTAATGCCTCCAAGAATATGTGTACAAAGTTTCATGATGATCGGTTAAGTAATTTTCGCGTGAAAGCGTAACAAACAAACTGGTCTGGTCGGGACCTATTCCCAAACCCTTGAAGCCTCGGTCGTTGGCGTACGTTTATTATGTACAGAAAACGCAACAGACGCGATCACATTACGTGCCCATATATTGCGAACGAAAAACGCGCGTATAAACTTGTTAACTTATGAAATATACCGTACGGCTAATATAATAAGTTTCGAAAGACTGCAGCGTACCAACCGCGCGATATCACGGCGGTGCAAACGCGTTTATACAATGGAATAGAATAAGTAATTAATTTCGTGATTAAGTACTAACGGACTCTTACACGTATTGAAACTAAAGACTTCAAACATATACGCACTTACATATTGACGAACATGTTTTATTCTCTTTCAATATATGTAGCCAGATGTGTCTTTAACAATTGGAATTTATTAGTGATGTCAAACATTCACCTAATTATCAAAAAAATCCTACTTACTGCTTACAGAAATAATTGTCTATCACGCTTAAGCATATTATTGCGCAGAAGCGGCACTTGACACTATCGCCGGATCAATACTACAGCAGATACTATTAAACAAACCACAGACAGCGCTTCACTTCATACCATACGTGAAAACACAAAACAAGCGCACACGCACACGAGAAGCGATGTGTACCTTTTGAACGACAGTTGAAAATGAGCTTTCGTCAGTTGGGCATAACGTACATATTTTCTAAAAATGTTAAGAAGATCTGACTTTCATTCTACTGGCATTCTACTCATGTCTCACTACCAGTGGCGCTATTCTAAACGTGTCGAGAACACAGAGACACGGTATCAAAACCTACTAATAATAAAAGGGTAGAAAATGTTAATACATAAAAAATAATAGGTTTACACATTGATTATAAAACAGATGTTTTCGTTAGCATCAATCATAATTGGTAGATATTTAATACCAATCTCCGACCGACACGTAAAGTTTTCATGCGTGCGTTTAGAATAGCTCCTCAGTTTCCATAGTGAAAAAAAAGGCAGTAGAAATCCTACCAAAGGCAGAAGTCCTACCAGATTTAAATGTCAAAATCAAAGTCAAGTCAAAGTCAAAGACAAAGACAAAGTCAACTCAAGTCAAGTTCAAGTCAAAGACAAAGTCAAGTCAAAGTCAAGTCCAAGTCCAAGTCCAGGTCAAAGTCAAGTCAAATTCAAGTCAAAGTTGAGTCAAAGTCGAGTCAAAGTCACGTCAAAGTCAAATTGTTTTTATTCATGTAAACCATTTGCTGGCACTTACGAATAGTCAGAATTTAAATAGTTGCACGGTTCCAAGTCGTTGGTCCTATGGAGAAGAACCGGCAAGAAACCAGTGGACAGAAAGTCCAATGAGGGCGAGGCTCGGGTGTCACATCGGGATTTTCAGAGAGCATAGTTGCTATTAAGTCTAAAGTCAACTGCATCCCACAGTTTTGGGGGTGCCGTGCCCCCATGGGTTCGCCCTTGCCCCCCACTAACATTTCTACTGTCATATGAACAGTTAACGAACGTAAATACCACCACGTGTACATACACGTAATTGAAGAACAGAAGGTTCTTTCTCCTCTCCCCTAACAGAGCTAAACTATCGATTCTTAGATTTGTTGACGTGTCGTTCTAAATCTACCAAAACGCGAGATTATTATCAAGTAATAGTATGAAGTGAGACTTCTGTGCATCTTCATGTGGTGTCTTTACTAAAACGGTACTACTATTATTGTAAGGGCTTGGAACCTTAACAACGTAAACACCAAATAATAATTATGATATACCCATTTAAAATCAACCCTGTACCACAAAATACCGAATACCATTTAACATAAATCACAGACTTGCACCTAAATAAAATGTAGGCGGAATTACTTAGCGGAAGTAACTGCGGTTTTTTCATTTAATAATGTATACGAATTGTCTTATTGTAGTGTATATGTAAAACTCTATGTATGTTCTTTATTTTGAACCTAAAAGCCAAATATCAACTTTCATAGATCTAAATTATAAAATTACGAAGTTTCATACAACCTTCAAGCCCTATTTTCCCACGTTAGGGGTGAAATTTCAACTTGTGGTTCAGTGTCCCGATCCCTACAACCTATTGTTTGTATCCCTAAAATAAAGTCCACTATTAGGTTCACACTAGAAGCTTTACTGAAACCGCATATTCAAGTCGGGTTTGAAGGAGTACGACATAACAACGCGAAACGCAAATCTTATTTATAAGTATTATTTTATAAACCATTGACTGTGAATCATTCGACGATTTGTTACTTAGCACTAAAATGGAAATGATTTAATAAATATTCATGCCCGTTACTTCCATGCAATCCTACCTCGCAAAAACAATATTACACAAAGAAATTTTTCAAAGCGCGCTAGCTTAAACTCATACGAAGGTTACAATTTTCTTGATGAACGCTGACTGGATTTCATCGGCTCTGAAAGAAAAACAGTGGTTTAATTCACCTGAAATTGTGTTAAAACAAGAGACACATTAAAAGATCCTGAAAATCTATTATAATCTACAGCCCGTCTAGTCTTCTTGCCATTCGAGACAACTCAGTGTCTGAGGTTTATTTCCAGGCCAATGAAGGGGAATAATTTTTCTGACACCATGGCACCTGGTGCAGCTCCTGAGTTTATTATTCTGTCTCGAAAATGGTGACAGGCTCGCTTTGTCATATGGCCTTCCTCCATTCAAAGAAGGATCTTTGACCAGTCGGGTATTAGCAGGACGGGCTGCAGGCTTAACACGATTTTTATAGCCGGACGTAAATCGGAAACAGGGTATTAAGCTCCCGACCCTTGCATAAGACAGACCGTGCGCTCGTGCTAAGCTTAATAATGCCCCAAAAAACCAAAATAATCATTCTGATCAAGCCCCAAGCTTGACCCCCCAGCTACGCCTTAAGCCAAGGCCCGAGTACAGTAGGTGGCGTCGTTAGGGAGAGCGCCGTGCATGTCCAACACGCCGTTGTCGTTATATAGCCGGAGGCCACGTGCCACCGCGTGCGCAGCACAGCGCACAGGGATGAGACTGAGGGGTGGCCACAGTCACTTTACAGTCACCCTCCGAAATGTCTAAAGTCGTGGCAGCTATGGGCGGCTCTAGATGGATCTTTTTGAGTTCCTGGAGGCCCCTTTGGTGCCGAAGAAGGCCGCTCCGGTGATTTTAGCAGGTAGGAATACGGCATGCTCCTGTGGCAAGTACAAGAAGTGTTTCCACCGGGTCAATAAAAAAGGGCGCCGTCAACTGTGTTGCTTAGTATTTAAGTGATTGCCTTGCTGTTGTACAGGCTACACAGGGTGGCGACCCGGGTTGTCGCCCCTCATATCAGCAGGACGTCCACTGCTACACAAAGGCCTTAATGTTGTGATTACATTCCACCCGCCTCCAAAGATTTCCAGCGACCTACTCTAGGTCGTCTGTCCATCTCGGTAGAGGCCGTGCCACGCTGCGTTTTCCGGTCTCTACTCTCCACCCGTGAGTCTTTCTTAACAAAAATCACCGATTCCTAATTATTGTGCACCTACTAAACTATGATCATGTCATTCACCTGGGAGTAAGTGTCACTTCTACCCATAAAAACTGCAACACTACCCGGGCTAGTCCTGTTGTACCTTTTTAATTTTTTTTTATTGGTGTCCAGTGGAAATTCTACATGGAACTTCCTTCGCCCCGCGTAAGGGCGCAGGGGTATACCGGACTCCTACCGGCTAAAACCACTGGAGCGGTCATCTTCGGCACCGAACGGGGGCTCCAGGTCCTCGTAAGATCACACTAGAGCCGCCCATTGGTGCCACGCTTTTAGGCACATCTCGGAGGGGATGACTGTAAAGCGGTCACCCCCTCTAGCGGAGGGCAGGCGGCTGTAAAAAAGGCCGCCCCCCAGGCAATTCTCGAGGAGGATTGAAAAGGATCCTCCCAAGTCTCACTGTGCGATGTGCTGCGCACACAGCGGCACGTGACGCGCCAACATCTTCCCGGGGAGTCCTGTTGTACCTACTTAGTCTACAAGCATAACATCTGTATCCATAAAAAAATGTGCGACTCACTTAGCACTGGTAACGGTGTGCATCAAGTTGATAATATATCTGGGACAGACGTCTTCATGCATAACTCGTGCATGGAACAGCAGGCCTTGGCACAAGCAGTACAGAATTTCGACTAGTGGCCAGTTCGCTGGGATCATGCCATTCTGGTAGCCCCATGAGCCTAGGATCTGGTGAGAATACGAAAAAGAAAAACTTAAAGTTTTTACAGATTACACACAGTTTCATAATAACGCCATTTTAATATATTTGTCGATACTAATGTATGATTGATATCAACTCTCTGAAAGCTATAGAATCACTAATTTGTTTGTTTATTGTCTCCGAGATGGCGCTATGCATAAATCGAAGCCGTTTCTAGAAAATAGAATATCCTGTTTTACCGAATCTAAACGACTTGAGAATATACAGAATTTGAAACCACCACGTCTTTCGTTTTATCGAAGGGAAATCCTATAAAATTTGGTAGACCCGACGTAATTCTGCGCTCACATCAGCCCGTAAACGTCCACTGTTGAGCGAGGATAGCCTCCTAATCATCATCATTTCAGCCGAATAAAGTCCACTGCTAGACACAGACCTCCATCACAACAACGATCGTCATCGGTGTGTTGTGTGCTCATGGGTTGCCATAATCGCCACGCTTGGCAGGCGGGTTGGCGATCTCAATTGAGTTGTTAATGTACTCGAAGAACTCTACGCTGCAACCCAGCATCCGTCTCATTCCATAGTCGCCTGTTACGACACCCACGGGATGTGATGGGTTGGTGCTATTCGTTGTCGGCACCACACGGCAAAATAACTTAAATAATGATAAAGTTACATTGGTGCATGCATTTGCATCTACGACCAAGTGCTAAAAAAGCGAATGCGCAAACCTCTGGACCACCACAACACTCAGCCAGCTCGACGTAGAAGACACAAATAAATTACCTGTAATGCAGAAGTGACAGGCGCCAACGAGATCGGCGTCGAAGGTGCCGCTCTAAACGCAAGCCCGGAGAGGAAGCCCGCAGGTATCGCGTAGAGTGCACTGTCCTTTCCGTTAGCTCGACATAGTATACATACTATTAACTGAAATTAAAGACCGTGTTTGTAGTGGGCGAACGTAAGTTTTTCTTATACACCCTAATGAGGGGGCAAGCCATTCACCTGGTTAGGTAGGTGGTAGAAAGAAAGAAATATTCTTTTTTCCGCACTCAATCGAGCACACAACATTTAAAACCAAATGTAATTAATTAAAACTAAAAACATGATAAATTGACAACAGGATAAAATAAAAGTATCAATAAAAATAAACTGGCAACCCTATAAAAGTAATATATTTTGCAGTAGACACGGAAAACACTCAACATCGTAAAAAAGAAATCTGGCCAAAAGACTCAATTCCAGGCTACACTAAATACAAGCTTTTTGAAGTGAAAACTTCTTTTAGCGCGGTACGCATATTTTTAGATGAGTTAAAATCTCTGGTCTCGCGACACCGTTACGAGACGCAGCTATAGTGCGTGCATATATGAATGTACATATAGCAGACCGCGAACGCGTCTAGATAAATAAAATAAAAAACGTTTTCACTTCTGTCGGCACTCCCAGAGTGCAACCCGTATTTTGATTTTTTTTATCTGTGGTATGGTCATAATCTATGGATTACCAGACAGTACGAGTAAACAACAAAAGACTTACGTAATAAACAATATTTTGATTGTAATTACATTGAAGTCAAATTATACGTACACACGGCTACACATCAAGCTATTAGTATAAGCTGATCTCGCATTGTATAGGCTTTGGGTATACTGAGAGATCAGCGTAAACTGGTTTTGTATAGCTTGATGTGTAGCCGTGTGAACCTACCGTGTGTCGTATGTGCGCAAAAACAGATTATTGCTCAGCATAAAAGCTGCTACTTCGGACGGCCCTAACGTAAACAGCACTAAAGTAATAACCTAGAGTGACACAGGTAGGCGCCACACCCGCCCATAACAATTGTAATGCTACCCAGGATTAGTCCGGCGTGGCACCACACTGTACTCTTCATACCTATACATTAGTCATGTAGTTTCTTATGCCTTGTAGTAATAAATAACAGGTGTAAGTAATATCGTAACGTAAACTGATACCATGGATTCAGTACATGATTCTGGATCCCGCACCGTTAGAATTTCGCGTCGGTCTTTTCATGAATTATTAGATTTTTGTTCCAGTTTATTTTACATAATCAGCCCATTACTATCCCACTGCTGGGCACGGGCCTTAGTCCACTACGCTGGCCTAGTGCGGGTTCGGGGAATATTTTGGAGCCCTCGCAGGTGTGCAGGCTTCCTCACGATGTTTTCGTTCACCGTTAAAGGAAGTGATAATCAAATTCTGATCCGCACATGAATCCGAAAATTCAGAGGGATCGGGATCGAACTCAGAACCTCCTGTATGGAAGGCAAGCGTTCAACCACTAGGCTAGTTAATGTAACTGATTTTAATATAAAATCACTGTTTTCGTCTATCTTACTATTGCTATTTTGAATAAAATACAATAAACTATTTTCACATAAAACTGCAATGTAAATAAAATCTAAACTGCTGTTGTTCCGCTACAGTTCAAGGATGAGGTCATCGCTCGCCGTAGCATAATAATCACGTAGCGTTTTGATCGCGTACTTTACGATACATTGCGAGCTAAATTTATTTTTTATTATAGGAGTATGTTTAACCCTTTCCCAAAGCTTTCGGTACGTTGTCACATCATCATATCATGATCATATCAGCCACAGGTCGTCCACTGCTGAACAAAGGCCTCCCCCTTAGATCTCCACAACGAGCGGTCACATGCCGCTCTCATCCAACGACTCCCAGCGACCTTCACCAGGTCGTCTGTCCACCTCGTTGGAGGTCGTCCCACGCTGCGTTTTCCGGTGCGCGGTCTCCATTCGAGAACCTTTTTGCCCCAACGGCCATCAGTTCTACGAGCAATGTGCCCTGCCCATTGCCACTTCAGCTTACTAATCCTTGCAGCTATGTCGATAACTTTAGTTCTTCTACGGATCTCCTCATTTCTGATTCGATCTCGTAGAGAAATACCAAGCATAGCTCTCTCCATAGCTCGCTGAGTGACCTTGAGCTTTCTTATGAGGCCCATTGTGAGTGACCACGTCTCTGTTCCATATGTCATCACTGGTAACACACACTGGTTAAAGACTTTCGTCTTTAGGCATTGCGGTATTGTTGACGAAAAGACGTTGCGAAGTTTCCCGAACGCTGCCCAGCCGAGTCGGATTCGACGATTGACCTCTTTCTCGAAGTTGGACCTACCTAACTGGACAGTTTGTCCCAGGTAGACATACTCGTCAACAACTTCGAGAACAGAGCTCCCAACGGATATTGGGATGGGCACGACATGGGCATTTGACATGACTTTCGTCTTGCCCATGTTCATTTTAAAGCCCACCTGTTGGGAAACCCTGTTGAGATCATCGAGCATTGTGCTGAGCTCTTGCAGCGATTCTGCCATGACTACGATATCGTCGGCAAATCGAAGGTGAGTGATATACTCGCCATTGATGTTAATGCCGAATCCTTTCCACTCCAGCAACTTGAAGGCATCCTCCATTGCAGCGGTGAACAGTTTCGGGGAAATTACGTCCCCCTGTCTCACACCTCTCTGCAATGGAATTGCCCCCGTGCTCTGTTCATGTACTCGGACCGACATGGTGGCGTTTCTGTATAAGCACTTCAACACTTCAATGTACCGATAGTCAATGTGGCACCGCTGCAGAGATTGCAGCACTGCCCAGGTTGTCACATATAACCTATATACTAAGTTTATATCACAACTTTGAAAATAGTACCAGTTGTTCTGGAGATAATAAATAAGGCGGCGTGAACAAGAGTGAACT
The DNA here is from genome assembly GCA_947459985.1 of Diloba caeruleocephala. Classification (NCBI taxonomy): domain Eukaryota; kingdom Metazoa; phylum Arthropoda; class Insecta; order Lepidoptera; family Noctuidae; genus Diloba; species Diloba caeruleocephala. The sequence continues at coordinate 5,349,924 of OX381617.1, read as the reverse complement.
ATCTTTTCCAGACACAAATAATTTTTTAAGTGTCTGGAATGATCGACACTTTTGCTCACACCACCTCAAATCATTCTGGGCTAACAGCAATGGGATGTTTCGACTACTTAAAAAAATCGTTAAATATTCAACACTCCTTTACAGTAGGCTTGAGAAAGAAATAAAATCAATAAATAAACACATGAGATATTTGTATTTTGTATGTAGTAGAAGGTGGGTAAAGATCAGCCTTTTTTGCCGAAGATAACCAGGATAATTAAAATATTTTATTTAAAAGCTATTATTTAGTATTGAACTGAAGTTCATATAACCAACTTAATACATCTGAATCAAAATAAGATAGTTAATTGACGAGTAGTCAACTCTACTATTAAAAAAAAAAAAAAACTTTGATTATTGCGGCGCCTCATTAGTAAATATTGGCTGAAAATTGGAAAAGGGTTGTTACGTTGTACTTGCAAGTTACACTTAAATTAAGCTAAATGTCCTAAATATAAATCTATTTGCACTTAAAACTTAAATAATATAAACTAACAACTAATTCCTATATTACTTAATAAAGTAATATATACATACATATACTATTATAGTTACAACTTAAAATATTAAGCTGTTAATATATAAATATTATACGGAATCTACATGTTTATCACTATGGTTGCTTCTAATGCGCTTGCGCATCTCTATACCGATCGCTTCCGAATTGCGTCCACGATTGGTCATTCGGATGGTTTCGAAAATCCTGGCGAAGGCGAAGAGGATTATATACTATATAGCTTTGAAGGATACCTACAGAATAACCTGAACATTCCGTGTGGTGTCCGGTATTCCGTGTGGTGTCCGGATTAAGAATATAGCACCACTCCATCTCCGCCCGTGGATGTCGTAAAAGGCGACTAAGGGAGTCTAAACCAGACGGATGGGCAGCAGCGTCCCTTCTGTGAAACGGTAGCCATACTGCGCTCACCAACCCGCCTGCCAAGCGTGGTGAGTATTGGCAAATACCTCCCAGAATGATGACACAGTTGTGAAAATCTATGGGGGAGGCCTTTGTTCAGCAGTGGACGTATAAATGGCCGATATGAACCTGAACATTGTTTGCTGTAACTAAATCGTCAGTAATTGGATAGAAGCTTCGAAGGGTTCCGCAAGCTACGGTTCAGGCCAGTGTACCCTATCTTATAAACTACCCATAGGAAACCAAGTCTTGAGGTGGCCACTGAATTTTAGGCAATAAATTATAATTATAAAAGTTCTAGTGTTTAATTCGAACCCTTAAACTATCTGTAGGCAAGCCCCCCAAGGGTAGTGCCACAGGGTCAAAAAATGCATAACATGTGTTTGATGGATGGTTATCGCACTTTCTGTAATATTTCTTTAAATATTTAAAAAATGGTACATGCTCATACTTCAATTAAATACAAAATAAGTGCTCGAGTTCTAAATTCATGTATCACCAAGTGTATGGATCGCATAGTATTTACTAGGACAAATTACATAACACCTCACCACCTAATTCAGTTTTAAAACTCACCCTATAAATACCAATGTATCCACCGAAAAATAGTCCCAGTTTCAGGTGTGATAGTCTTAAAGATTTAAATGCTTTGGTAGGTGTTAATATCTTGGGGATTATCGTCCTCAGCATCGACATTGCGCATCCAACGCCGAAGAGTTGCGCTGTACCCTGAAATGGAACGTAAAAGTCAAGTAATTAGATTTCGTTGTTTCATTTCAAATTCCATCTATTGCTAAACATCATGATCAAGGGGATATTGCTATAATAACGACAGTCAGATTGGTGATCACAATATGTTATCATTAACGCAAAAGTTGTTACTACAAATAATGATAGGCGAAGATAATAATTCTACAAAAATATCGTACAGTCAGCAACAAAAATGTATATACACACTCAGCAACTGTTTAAATTCAACAAATAGTTTAATAAAAATTCAATAAAATGTAATTAAAAAAAACTTTCTAAAGACCGTACAGAACGACTATGTACTACGTACTAGAGAAGAAGCCTGAAATAGATCCTTTGTCAAACGCGTCAGAGCGCATACACTCTAACTCACTTATGTGCCAGGCCGCTTGCCGCAACGTGACGAGTTTGAGTGCTAAGTTTTACTACTTAGATATGCAGTGTTCGCCTTCATGTGCAGAGATATTGTTTCAATAACTCGAGAAACATAATATGTAAAAATCAAGAAGTGACTTCATCAGTTCAAAATATTATCTTTAAAACATGCGTAATTAAATTAAAATACTATCAATATGTGACGCGTGGCGACGCGACACCATGGTAACGGCCATATTTCGTTTACATGTTTCTATGACAACATACACCCCCGCTCGCCCCGCGTTTATGAAGTTGTGCGCTATAATTGCAATAGCTACTCTAGTACGTAGTACATTATACCTCGATGGTCTTAGATAACGATAATCGAAAAAGAAACCTACGTAAATAGGTGCAGGATTTGTGTTCAATTGAAGAATTCTCCACATAAGTGCTACCCAGGTACACTATCTAAGTTCATAGGATTGTAAAGAAATAAAGATTGTTTAATTCCTGTAGTTTAAATTTTAGCCTTTGTTAAGGAATCTGCAACTACATAATACATTACCTTCAAAATATAATTCATGCATGGTCCCTTGTGTGGACAAGCAGGACTTCTGCCCTTAATTCCTGTCACCGGTTCACCGACCTCTTTGGATACCCGCGGTGGCGTGAAGAACCTTGAACCAATATTTATGCAATTATCGCGATATTCATATCTTATCAACACATCCACATAGTACAAAAGTGTAATACATACACATATTAAAATATTTAATATAAATCTGTTTGCAAAATGTTCGAACAAGTCGATTGAATCCAGGCTATTTTATAATAAATAAATAGATTTTCGCTAAGTAGCCTTTAGATATTTTCTCAATTGAAGACATCAGGAGATAAAGGCATTTTCTTACAAGCAACTAATGCGAGATGATAAAATGAACTCGGCAGCTTTCGGTTCTTCAAACTTATAATGAACACATGAATGATGCCTGCGTCAATTTAGTAATTAAGGCAGGAACATTTTAACGTTGAAATAGTTACACATTTCTACACCAAATAATACCATTATCTAGCAAATAAAATACTATTTTAATCAAATGTGACATGGCGCCCTGGGGGCCTAAAATGACTTGGGCCCCCTGGGCCATTTTGTGATTTATAATGTGAATCGTATTATGATTCACCTATAGGCCCCCTGATGTCTTCAATTCGTAATTAATATTATATTTGTTGTCATTCATATCAATTATTTTACATAGTTTTATTATCGGAATATTTACACGCGTTCCTTTTGGGTCGGATAGGGTTTAAAATGCGTCTAAAGTCTGTATGAGCTGCTTTAAATTGTAATTTACAACATTGTCATTATCGTAGAACAATGAAATAATAATATAGTACAAAGGGCAGATTACCTTGACCAAGGTAACAAATAAAACATTGTACAATGTTAACGAAACGTTCTCACCGCATATGTTAGTTTCAAATGTGTTTTACACATTATTAAAATGTCGTTATATCTATTTTAAGTTCAATTAGCTGTATAATAAAATGTTGTTGATATCTTCAAAAGTGAATCCAATTATGAAATTATTAAAGAAAATAGATGAAAATTTACTGACTAAACGCTTAAAACTAACACTACATGACACTGAACGCGTAATAGCACTGGCAACACTGAACTTATTACTATAATAGTGAGTTTGGAATCGAAAATCGCAATTTTTATAATATAAAGATATGAATAAAGTCTTCAATTTAAATATAAATTATGTGCGAAACAAGTATTTTCAATTCAAAATTCACTCACATTAGCGTTACGTTTGTGTTACTAAACGGCAAAATATTCGTGCTAGACCCACAGAAAGAGACTATTATAGGCGGTTATCAGTCCAATTGGCATGGATTGATCTTATGTGGAAATTGTACGTGGCAGAAGCCCCAAACATACGTATTTGCTCAGCGTAATGCTGTGGCATCAGGACGAGCCAGCAGCGCCGGTTTTCAGCAACAGCCTTAGTGACTAACGTATTAGCAATTAGTAGAACGCAGAAACGCGTTTGAAAGATAATTATTATATATACCTGGAGACATTCCCCTGATTCTACCCCGCGCCCCTCGGCAGAATAAACCAAACCCATTAATTAAAGTTGTTTATGACTGTATATTTGTGTAAACCAACAATGTTTATGAAGCTTTTAAGAAAACATCAAAATCTGTGTTGCATAATACTGATAGTCAAAAAATAATAACAAACCAATAACGCAAGGCGATACAGCCATTACAGCCATTAACAATTACGTCACAACACAAAACAAACAAAAAAAAATTCTTACATACGGCAATGCAGTATGGTGGACAAGGACTAAATTAAAAGTGTGCAAGAACACTTTAACGAAGGTCCAGAGTGTAGCCTGGCATGCATGGCTGGCACCGGGGCCTTTAAAACTACGCCTACATTGGCACTTGAGTGGATAATCGGTCTAACCCATACATATCCACATTCAGATGGAAGCAAGGAAGTCACTGTACAGACTTGCGAAAGCAGGACCTTGGAAGCAAAACGAGCCCTGCCCAAAACACACATTTATGAATCCCGTGAAAAAACTGGATGACCTGATGGATATGTTATGTGATAAAATAAATCCAATACACATGTTAAACAAAAAGTACAGAGTGCATATACCAACAAGGGATGAATAGACGAGGGGACTGAAACCTGTTGGTGAAACTCACTTCACATTAAAACTGACGGCTCCAAAATTCAGTCAGCTACAGGCGCAGGGATTTACTCCAATTACTGCAGCATCAGTCAAAGTATGGGGCGATAATTGCCAGCATCAAATAAATGCAAAAGAGGAATGTCAAAGATAAAACCATCAACATAGTCAGTGGCAGTGAACCGGCCCTCAGAGCGCTTAATTCCTTTAAGGTTAGTTCATAACTGGCCAAAGAAGGTGTATGAGACTTTAACAGCCTGGGAAGACAACAATGCCAGCCTTATGTGGGTACCTGGACACGAAGGTGTTGAAGGTAATGAGAAGGCAGACGAATTAGCAAGGGCTGGCTCACAATCGCAGTTAGTTGGCTCTGGTACATGGTAGGTATTCCTCATGGAACCTATCATCAAGCATTATATGCACATGCTAGAAAAGAACAAGTAAAAAAATGCAGGAAGTAGGCAGTAAGCCTGAACCACTTCAAGACCTTCTCTAGCACAAGAAAGACTGGAGTAAAATTATTAAACTTATGTTTTTAAATTCTTTATTGTACACCACATAACACACTCACTTGAACAGATCACAACAGGGACACCTTTCAGGTGCACTGAGAGGGCCCTTCGATACCAACGAGCACCTCCACAGAATGAAATTGAGCACGCTAAATACACGCAGATGCTGTAGAAGTGAAAAATAATGGTAGATCGAATTTATCAAAGCTATAAAAATATAATGTTATGAATTTTAATAGGAACGTAATGTTTTTAATGAATATAATCTAATGTCGATTTAGTAACAAAATAACTATTTAGACGTTTTTACAAGTACAATGATAAACAGAAAAAGAAAAGAAAACGAGAGGAGAGGACAGGAGCTGAGACGATAAACGACCGCAATGATACGAATGCATTTAAGCTGTAAACGCGTTTCATATGGTTAACAATTTTTTACATTATTTCTCTGAGTTTCCTCTTCCCCATTCTTTTCCTCCTTCAAGGTTAGAATTAAAAATGTACAAACAAATAAAGTCAAATTAATTATATAAATAAATTGAAATTCATTACTTTACAAACACAATTGGTCTAATTTTGAACAAGAGATTTTAGTATAAATTATTGGACCAGGCACTTTAATTAACGGAATTCTAGTCATACATACCAAAACAAAGGCGTACGTTTATTGTTATCTCTGTCTAGTCGCATGAGATAGAAGAAGAAAGCACTACCCAACATGAAGGTTAAGGTTTCCTTGCCGGGAGACCGTCGGAGCCAGCCTTTCATTTCTGACGTCCGTACCCAATACTCGAACACCTAGAAGTAACATTGTATTCTTTAACTTTCCCTTCGGAAATGCTTTGTCCAATAGTGGACTACCTATGAAAATGGACCTATGGCCGGTCAAAACAGCCATAACATTTTTGCCAACATACTTATGTTTGGTTGAATTAGTCGTTCACTGAAGTTCATCATCATTACCACATCAGCCGTCCACTGTTAAACAAAGACCTCTCGTACGACCTGATAGCCGTGGCTGGGGCGGGCCTGCCCAGAATCCTTCTGGCCCAAGTCAGAATTATTTTGATCACTTATTAAAATAAACTCAATATCGGTCTGCAACAGTGGTTTCGATGCCACCCCCCATCCAATACCTCCCAACTACCTTGACCATTAATGGAACTTTAATAAACCAATCTAACCTATATATATATAGATATTCATCTTTTTACAAAAAAATGTGATCGGCATAACTATAATACAAGATATAAATCTAAACTAGTACAGCCAAAATTTCGCTTAGCTAAAGTCCATACTTCTTTTATGGGTTATAGTATAAAATTTTATAATAAAATACCGGAGACCGTGCTGCAATTACCGCAAAATAAATTTAAAATATTTGTAAAAAATACTCTGTGCAAACAAGCATATTATACGTTAGAGGATTACCTTAGAGATATAAATGTTTGGCAGAGTGCTTGTCCAGCTCCGCAAGACCACTATAAGAAATGATTCAAAATTTTTATTTTTGACTTATTGACATGCCATCTTGTTGTTGCATGTTTTGTGACATCAATTTATTCAGATTTACTTTTCTGACATTTCAATTATTATTTTTTGACTTGACATTATTATTATTAATTATTTACACCTGAATTTATTATTGTATAATTTTTTTATATTCAACTGGTTTATGATTTGATATTGACACTTTTAAGAGGTTTAAGAGGTTAGACTTTACTATGTTTAATGTAGGAACATTGTCTTTATATAACCTGAATTTTCGAGAACATTGTACACATAAATATTGTAACATGATTTTAAAAGAGTAACCATGGAGTTTCTTGCCCGTTCTTCTCCATAGGAAATCTACATCTTGGAACGTGGCAACTAAAGTCTTGACGATTCATAAGTGCTATTAATGGTTTAAATGAATAAAAATCTTTTTTATCTTTATCTTTATCTTATCTATAAATATTTTACGTCGGATGAATCTTTTAATGATTATGTTAGAAATTACTCGAAAATATTTAAAAGGGTATGCGCGTTTGCTAAATCGAAATTAATCAGTAGCACAATAAGTAAATCTGAGAATAAAATAAAAGCAGTATGGAAGGTTATAAATAATGAAACTGAGCAAATAAATCGACGGGATCCTGAATTATCTTTAAAAATCAAAGATAAAACGATATCGGACAAAGCAGAAGTCGCCAACACATTTAAACAATTTTTCAGCAATATCCCGATCGAAGTAACTAGTTCACTTGATTCGTCCCCTTCATTACTAGAATCATTGCTTAAACAATATTTTACTAAAGATATTCCAACTTTTAAATTCCTACATGTCAATTTATTTACAGTTATTAAATCTTTTAAGAGTTTAAATATGAAAAGTACTGAAGACTTATGGGGTATATCCGTTAAAGTGGTAGGGTCTATCATCGATAACATCGCCCCATTTCTTACAAAACTTTTCAAAGATTATATCGATAATGGAACATTCCCTGATTTAATGAACCATAGTAAAGTTATCCCAAATTTTAAATCAGGCTGTAAGCATAATCCCTCTAACTATAGACCTGTAGCTGTGCTTCCAACATTGAGTAAAGTTTTTGAAAAAGTTATGCTTGATCAGATGATGGTTCATTTTAATAAAAACGAGATTTTGCATGATCGGCAGTTTGGCTTCACGAAGGGTCGATCGACTACTGACGCGGGCGCGAAACTAATTACTCATATACTAGAAGCCTGGGAGGGCTCACAGGATGCCCTTGGTATCTTCTGTGTTGCGTTGATCACAATACGCTCGTTTGTAAATTGGGTCACTACGGAATTCGTGACCAGCTCTCGACCTTGTATTATCATACCTTTCCAAACGACAGCTAAAAGTAGGTATAAATGGTATGACATCATCAGTCTCTAATAAAAATAGGCATGCCACAGGGCTCAATTTTGGACCCCTCTCTGTTCTCCTATATTAATGATCTGCCTTATATGATATCAGCATTATGTAATACAATCACACTTCGCTTATTTTTAATATAACCAGGAAAGACAATGAAGTTGTACATGTCAATGAGAGTTTAATCTCTCTGTCTAAATGGTTTACTGCAAATAATCTCTTATTAAATGCAAATAAACCAAAATGTTTAAAATTTTCGTTGCCAAATGTACCTCAAGTCGGATTAGAAATAATTTTCGAAGGCAAAAATCTTGAGATTTTACATGAAACCGTATTTCTAGGTATAAATTGGTTATAAACTACAATGGGGTGCTCATATAAAGGCTTTATCAAGTAAGTTAAGTTCTGCTACATTTGCAGTTAGGAAAATTAGGCATCTAACTGACGTAGCTACGGCCAGACTTGTATATTTTACGTATTTCCACAGTATAATGTCATATGGCATTATGCTGTGGGGAGCAGCAGCTGGTGTAGATTCAATATTTATATTCCAGAAGAGAGCCATCCGCGCAATATATAATATGAGCCCTCGCGAATCACTTAGAGACCTCTTTAAAGATATTAATGTACTAACAATGCCTTCTCTTTACGTTTTTGAAAATATCATGTTCGTCCGTAAAAACTTGCTAATGTTTAAAGTAAAAAGCGACATTCATAATAGCCAGAAATAGACATAATATAGAAATAGACATAATATAGTAATACCTAAATTTAGATTGTCCAAAGATTTTAGATTGTTCGGTTTTATAATAAGATACGTAAAGAAATTATTGATCTGACAGTCGGGAAGTTTAAATCGCACGTCAAATTAATTCTTATAATAAAAGCATATTATAGGATTAAAGACTATGTTGACGATAGGAACATATGGCGTTAGTCCTTTTCTGCACATGGCTTCCCTGGAAACCAAATTTATCTGAAATGTTATTTGCATTGTATAGCTGCCATATTTATCTTTAATATATAGATGACTAATTTAAATACTTTGTAACGAACAGATTTGTAAAAGACGTAAAAAAAAATTACAAAAAAGACCTAACCCTGAGTTTCTTTCAGCATTTCTTCTCAGAGGTTGTCATGTAGCAAAATGCCCTCCGTTGTTTCAATATGACGTGTAAAAGTGTCTGCTAGGACCTATTTACTGAATAAATGATTCTATTCTATTCTAACGGAATGGCGATATACGGCCAAAATTAATAATCAATCTAATCCAAAATTTCTGGATTTGGAATTAAGGATTTGTCTGTTTTTGTGTTAAATGTGATCTTTAACACAAAAACGGATGAAGTTCAAAATATTAAAACAATTGCAGTATTGACGTGGAGTTCTAGCATAAACATACATACTACAAAACTTAAGTAAAACTCGAGTCTAGATTGCGTTAATTAAATATGAACCCTACGTAATTGGTCCAGAATTTATATTCAATTGGTGCAATTTCGACTCAAGTTCTACTTGAGTTTTAATTCTCGATTGTAATACGAGAATATTATCATTTCAGCCGAAAACGTCCACTGCTAGATATATGCCTGCCTCAAAGTTATTACCAGTGGAAATGCATGCCATAAGCGAGCGGTATGTTATGGATTTGCCAACGAAGACAGTTAAATGTATTGGCATTTCCAACCCCGGCTTTCTGATGACAATCTCGAATGTATGTCATGGAGGAACGCAAATCATCTTTAAGTATTAATATTATTAGTTGGCATTAGCTAATAACTCAGTACCGTACGTACAGCAATGACTGTATCCAGATTAAGGATCATGGCAACTGATTTTGAATTAAAAAATAACATTATGTTTGTGCTAAATTCGCTGGTCGTTGAAAATTGTGTTATCTTATAATACCTAAATCAAGGATATATGACTAATTTACGATTATGACACGATATCGATAAGACGTTAAGAACCAAATATCCGATAATATTGTTACGGATTGTATTGAATAAACATCGGAAGATGATAATTTAAAAAAGGTTAACTGTTTGTCTTCACAATATATTTATTAAGCGGATATCAAACCTAATGTATGTACATCGTCAGACAGGAGTAACGCGTGCCTAGAAACCGCGCCCATCTTTTTGGCCGCTATGAAGACAAGGCCTACGTAGGGTTGCCATCTGTAGGTATATCAATAAACCTACTGCTGAGCTTAAAACCTAGATATTTCAGGACTCAACCCAAGCAACTGCAAAATGTGTAGTGTGATATGGGGGCGTATAGAGCGGGAAACTTTAAAATCCGGACTGAATAGAAACCCCGCCCGGACGCTCCCCTGAGGAAACGGGTTCGTTCTAGAGCTGCCGGTCTAAAGTCAACGTGTCCGTAGGTTATTACTGTCATTAGTAACCCACAATATTTGTATCAGTAAAAACGACACAGGCCTCAATAGATTATAGATTAAGGACGAAGATATTAATAACACAAACGGTGTTACAACACAATATTTGCGTGCGCTTTATTATTTTATAGTAATAAAGCGCACGCAAATACCTTAGTTTAAAACTGCTGTCAGTTAACAGACTTACTTGTTAATAGCACTTTACCAGCTCATTGTGTTTTATACGTTAATGCTTGAATAATTGTTATTATTAAGACAAATCTCATTCCTCATTCAAAGGTAAAAGACCTTTAATAACTTATGCAGTTTATTAAAGGTCTTGCCGTTTAGGACAATGCTTAAACTAACACTAGTGCAGCTCCTTAGGTATGTTGGCTGAGGTCGCACTAGCTATTTTTATGCGCACGGAAGCGCTGCACGTCCCCGGAGACGGGATAAGGAGGAATAAAAAAAAATGTTAGGTTATATTAACTTTAAATGCTTAATTTGTTCTAACTTGCTCTCTATTCATATACATTTTGTAAATATTTGACTCATGAGTAATAACGGAAATATTGCGAAAATAATGGCTTCCCTCAAAGACTACAAAATCTCAATTGGTCCAAAAAAAACTGTTCATGTCTGGCTTAGAGTTCCTCGGTCACCTCCTAGGACATCCACAGGAGGAGATGGAGTGGTGCTATATTCTTAATCCGGACACCACACGAAAAACAATAAATATCCTATACTAATATTATATGAATATTGAAACTTACCAAATTCACAAATAAGTTGACGACCATAACTCTTCTGTATGGAGGTTCGAAGTACACAGCAAGTCCGCTGACAGTACATGGTAGTAACACTGTTGTGTAATATGAAAATTCACTGAAGAATAATCTCCTGTAAACAAAATAGATTTTACTGTATAACTCAAAGTTTTTATTTCATACTAGCTAGGACCCGCGGTTTCACCCGCGTGTGATTTAAAAAGAAATTTAGAGTACTTCGAAATAGACACTTGGCATAAGATACACATATTGGATTTCAAGGGTTTTATTTTTTTGCGCGGTACCCTAATTATGTTTCTAAAATAAAAGTAGCCTAAGTTATTCCTTATAACATCAGCTATCTGCCAGTGAAAGTCCCTTCAAAATCGGTCCAACCGTTTCGGAGATTACCCGGAACAAACAGACAGACAAAAAATTTTAAAATTGATTTTTAGTTGTATGTATATACTTCCATATCATTTAGTAAAAAGCTGTTATTTTGACATTAAAAACAGACACTTTAATTTTATTTATTTGTATATATGAATAGATAGGCCCTAATAAGTACTTAAGAAAAGTCAATAGTTAAGGTGCACGGTTCGGAAAAGTTAATCTTATGGAGAAGAACCGGAAAGAAACTAAAAAAAAACGCGATATTACAATTAAACGCGTCAGGTATGTGAAGTGGGACTATACGTGAAATACATACACACAATCATCATCATATCACCCAAAGGACGTCCACTGCTGAACAAAGGCCTCCCCCATAGATTTCCACAAAGTCCGGTCACATGCCACACGCATCCAACGGCTCAAAGCGACATTCTCCAGGTCGCTGGGAGGAGTCACACAATAATAAACACACTATTGCTTCTGATATACACGATCATAACTTGATAATTATTAACGCACAGGTTACTGTACTACAAAATGTAGAAGATACTAAATTATTATTATCTATATTAAAATAAAAGGGCATTATAGTCATCAAAGCTTACAATGTCATATTGTATACAATAACATGTCAAAAATTACATAAAAGTATAATAATGTCCTATACAAGAAAAACAAACAAGAATTATAATAAAACACTTTTAAACGGATTCTATCGCGTATATTTTAGATTTTTGTTTTTCCTGACATTTCGAACACTTTGCAGGGTTCGTGGTCGCAGAATGACTTAGGTGACAGGCGTCGTTACAGATTTTAAAAAGTTATTTTATTTTGTCTACCGTACAATTATAATCAAAAATTATTTCGATGCACGCAGTAATCACTCACAGTGTCTTGATGTTTTTTAGTGTGGTATTTGGTTTGGGACTTTATTATTTTAATAAACAGGATTCCAACTTGGGGTACCTGCCATCTTCTCTATTAAAATTAGGATGTTTTTTAATTTCAATAGCCTCACGAAACATTCTTGGTACATATCGGTTCTCTTTTGCGAGGACTTGAGGTTGATCAAAACGAAGAAAATGGTTGGGTTTGTCTAAGGCATTTTCGCACACTGCAGACTTTGTGGAGCGTCTATGCTTGACGTCAGCTATGTTCTTTTAACCTGGTAGCTATACTACGCTTTGTTTGCCCTATGTATGACAACCCACACTCACTAACAAGAGTTATATCCACGTTCATCGCAATTCAGAATAATTATTAGGCAAACACATATTTTGTCAATAAAGTACCAGGGAAGCCACGTGTGCAGAAATAATCAGTGCCAAACATCCCTATCGTCAACGTAAATAAGGATGTATGTATTGTGTATGCCACAGGCTCAGTAGAGCCAAAGTACTCACTGTTAAGTGTTAACCAAGAAACTTAATATTTTCGTAATGTGTAATCAAGTACATCCGATATAAACAACAACATAATGCAATCACCAATATGTTTAATGGAAATAATGGCAGTATTCCCTCATGATCGGTCATGAATTCAGCAGCGGAAGACAGGCTAATTATGTAAAATATACATAGCCGTTGTTTATACAATCATCGTAATTAAACAGACAATTTAAGATTGGAATACTTAATTAAAGGCTACACTATCCGCCTTGCGCTTGCGGAGAAAATATAATTCCATTCTGAATTTCATTGTTGTAAACCTCCGCCTGTGACAATATATGTCACATTTTTATACTATATATGTATTATTCATTATCATCATATCACCCAAAAGACGTCCACTGCTGAACAAATGCCTCCCCATTGATTTCCACAACGACCGGTTACATGCCATGTGCCGCCATTTTGGGGGAAACTTGCCAGTTCCTCATACATTTGGCAGGCGGGTTGGTGAGCGACAGAAAGGACGCTGCTGCCCATTTATCTGGTTTAGAGTCGCTTGGTCGCCTTTTATTGCGTCTACGGCAGGAGATGGATTGGTGTTATATTCTTACGGCCGAAATTAATAATCAATCTAATCCAAAATCTACAGATTTAAGATTTTGAATTTCATCCGTTGTTGTGTTACGATGACATTTAACACAAAAAATAGACTTATACGAAATCCAAAGATTTTGGATTAGATCTATTATTAATTTTGGCCGTTAATCACGACACCACACGGATATTAGTACAAATTATTACAACATTTAACAAGTTTTATTTCCGATTTACAATAACTTTTTCAAAGTGTGTCTTCTCTTCAGCGCGATGAGAGTATGTTCTCAAGGGAAAATTTAAATGCAACGTTTTATATATAACGTTGTGTGGCGCATGCGCGGGCATTAAAGGTGGGAGCGCGTGCGCAGGCAGGAAGTTTCACTTCTGTCGCGTGTGCAGAGTTGCGGGAGCTCTAATTTTTGTTATTGATCCACCAGTGCAGTCCGTTACATAAAGATTAAAATAAAATATAATTTATTCATGTAAAACCGTTTACAGTAAAAAACCTGAAGTCTTCATAAGTGCAAATGGTATATGTTGTTGGTATACCATTTGCACTTATGAAGACTTCAGGTTTTTTACTGCCGGGAGGAACTTATAAACGAAATAAAATGTTTCCTGCATACTAGAAACAAAAATAACATATTCGTGAAAGAGAGACAGTAGGAACCTACGTGTCTTGATAGAGTATACCTGCATTTCCTTTTTCTTTTCTTGTCGTTAGTGATAGTGGCCGACCGGGTGTCAAAGTTGTTCAAGGTGCCCAAAGGCCTCCCGACTTAATTTTTAATTTTAATTATGGGATTACCTTCGAGTACATTAACAACTCAATTGCGATCGCTAACCCGCCAGCCAAGCGTGGCGGTTACGGCAAAACCCATATAGAGATTTTTCTCCATAGCACCAATGCCTTAGAACCATATTTTAAGTCTCATCATCATCATATCAGCCACAGGACGTCCACTGCTGAACAAAGGCCTCCCCCTTAGATTTCCACAACGAGCGGTTACATGCCGCCCTCATCCAACGACTCCCAGCGTTTCGTTCAACCTTTACCAGGTCGTCTGTCCACCTCGTTGGAGGTCGTCCCTCACTGCGTTTTCCGGTGCGCGGTCTCCATTCTAGAACCTTTGTGCCCCAGCGGCCATAAGTTCTACGAGCAATGTTCCCTGCCCATTGCCACTTCAGTTTACTAATCCTTTCAGCTATGTCGACAACCTTAGTTCTTCTACGGATCTCCTCATTTCTGATTCGATCTCGTAGAGATATACGAAGCATAGCTCTCTCCACAGCTCGCTGAGTGACCTTGAGCTTTCTTATGAGGCCTATTGTGAGTGACCACGTCTCTGTTCCATATGTCATCACTGGTAACACACACTGGTTAAAGACTTGCGTCTTGAGGCATTGCGGTATTGTTGACGAAAAGATGTTGCGAAGTTTCCGTATGGCTGCCCAGCCGAGTCGGATTCGACGATTGATCTCTTTCTCGAAGTTGGACCTACCTAAGTGGACAGTTTGTCCCAGGTAGACATACTCGTCAACAACTTCGAGAACAGAGCTCCCAACGGATATTGGGATGGGCACGACATGGGCATTTGACATGACTTTTGTCTTGCCCATGTTCATCTTAAGGCCCACCTGTTTGGAAACTCTGTTGAGATCATCGAGCATTGTGCTGAGCTCTTGCAGCGATTCTGCCATGACTACGATGTCATCGGCAAATCGAAGGTGAGTGATATACTCGCCATTGATGTTAATGCCGAATCCTTTCCACTCCAGTAGCTTGAAGGCATCCTCCATTGCAGCGGTGAACAGTTTCGGGGAAATGACGTCCCCCTGTCTCACATCTGTCTGCAATGGAATTAATAATATTAAGTCATCAAACCTGCGTTTAATGACTTAATATTTTAAGTCTGACTATTCGTAATTGGACAGACGACCTGGTTAAGGTCGCTGGGAGTCGTTGGATGAGAGCGGCATGTAACCGCTCGTTGTGGAAATCTAAGGGGGAGGTCTTTGTTCAGCAGTGGACGTCCTCTGGCTGATATGATGATGATGATGATGATTGCCTAAGGCATGTTCACACACTGCAGACTTTGTGGAGCGTCTATGCTTGACGTCAAAACTTATAATATACGCAATGTAAGCCGTTTAAAAGTGTTTTATTATAATGAGTAATAATCTCGAAAACCTAAGACATTACTACCAATAAAGAAGTTCGGTTCGAGTTTTGACTTTGGAGTCTTTATATTTTAATATTAATACCTGCCTATATACAGAATCGAGACATCCTAAAAATTAAAATGTCTGTGTTAAATAAAATGGAAACTCACAAAGTGATATGCTTGGTGTCCCGTTGTATCATTATATTATATATTACACTTTAGATTCTATTACTGATTATAACTAAATAAACAAACAATTTCCAGGTTTAATATCGACTATAAATAAAGTTGTATACTTTTAATGTTGCAATTTTATGATGTTTTGGAGTTTTATTTTATTTTAATCTATCTAATATGTGGTATAGCAAGTTAGAAACATGATTCTCAAATAAGTTAATGCACCTATGTTATCAGGTCACCGTTGGGTTCAAGTGGTCGGCGATAGTTTCGAACCAAGGAAATAATGATATTTGAATGAGGGAATTAAAATGTAGTGTTGCATGCCTAAAACTGGAGTAAATAAAAGGACTGATGTGATTATGTATAGATTTTAAGTGTAGCTGCCAGATATTCACCAATCAGCAGTTACGTTTAAAGTTTAGACATTACTGTGTTCTGGTAAGAAATTACTGGGTTCGAGAGACTAATAACTCATTGTATCGAGGTGACGAGCGCTGTGAGGTGCCACGTACCTCTTGTCCTGGGTAGCATAACAATTTGTCTTTTATTGATCATGATCAAGTCAATCCCATTCTTTGTGGAAACAATGAGGCTGATTGAGGTGCATTTCCTATGAGATGGCTTTTGTAATAAGGAGTGCACTATAAAGAGTAACTCCTTTTCTAAGAAGTCGGCGAGCCTCTGTTCCCTGCGGTTCAGTAGCTTATAGCCAAATTACCCCACTCACAAATCACCATCGCATCACAGCTTAACAACAGTGAAGTGTGTTTTGGAGGATGGCCTACTTACATAGTCGTACATACTGTTTTGACCGTGTGGTGCCGGCTCAGAATGTTACCACCCCATCTCCTCCCGTGAGTGTCGTAAAAGTCGACTAAGGGATTGGGCGGAGGATGGGCAGCAGCGTCCTTCAAGTACATTAACAACTCAACTGCGATCGTCAACCCATCTGCCAAGCGTGGCGATTATGTCAAAACCCCCCAACGAGCCCACAACACACCCATATCGGTCGTTGTGGTGATCTTTAGGGAAGGCCGGTGACCAGAAGTGGACTTCATTCGGCCTAAATGATGACATACTGTTTACTTTATCATCGTGTTTGCCTAGCTTGGTGCAAACACCTGTATAACTGTCAAGGAATACCCTCTTAGACATTAGCATCTCATACATACCATTACGTATTCTTGGCAATCACTTTCACCATTGACAAAGTTAATTATGTCTGTAGGATTCTCACTCTACAGTGCCTTTAGCAGTACCCTGAAATAAGCTGAGTGTAGAAGTAAAGAACAATAGTTTCAGTTAATTACCTAAATATGCAGTTTAATGTTACAAATGCACATCCCACAGTCAATCCAAATATGCCAGATTTTAAATATAACTTGAACTGTTCTAGTATTTCCTTTTTCCCCAATTTTTTTCCTCTCATTAATATTTGAATCTGAAACAATATTATTAAAATTAGCCAAGATAATGATTCAAAAGGTCATAGTAAAAGATTCCAATAGTAAACCATATAAAACCTAGTTGTTATGCAAACAGTTTCGTCTTTTGTATATAGTACGCCAAAAAAACGGAATATACAAAGATAATTATTAAAATGATGCTTAAAATTCTGTCAAGAAATAACTATTTATTTAAAATTTATATTAAACACTAGCCATTACCCACCTGCTTTGCTACGCGAAAATTATTTTTTAAATATCGGTATGGCACATATACGAAAATACAAGCTAAAATTCCTGATTGTCCCTAAAATTTGCATTTAAATCCGTCGAGCGGTTTCAGAGCCTGTTTGAGACAAACTTTCAGACAGACACACAATATCTATACAAATAAATAAAATTGAAGTGTCCGTTTGTAATGTCAAAATAACAGCTTTTTACTAAATACATATAAACGTATATACGGTACTTATAACAAAATAACAAAAAAATAATTGTGTCTGTCATTCTGTCTGTTTGTGCCGGCTAATCTCCGAAACGGCTTGACTGATTTTGACGGCACTTTCACTGGCAGATAGCTGATGTTATAAGGAGTAACTTAGGCCACTTTGATTTTGGAAAATAATAATCAGGGTTTTGGGAAAAAATAGTCCATGAAATCCAATATATATATACTAATAACTATTTATAAGTAATCCAATTTCTTTTAAATTTAACCACAGGTGAAACCCTAAACACAGATAGTATTTTGTAAAAACGGTCATTTATCATTAAGCCTTTTATTAATAGCAGTATTTACTTAAATTATGGCATTTATTTTGTAATCACAGATAGACACCTCAATTTTATTATATTGGTACAGATAAATGACCTATACCTAGACTATATAAATGAAATCAAATCAGTGTGGACAGTGGCCATTCTGGTTACCTGTTGAAAGGGTTCTTTGAGAGTGATTTTTAGCAGTGAACAGAAAACCCATCCTGTATGTGTTACACTATTGAATGGCTTAATTTAAACCATCTTGCACAGGTTACCCTTTCAACAGTTTCAACTGCCTAAATGATTCATACTCAGACAATGTATTATAATCTCTCAATGATTGGCATTAGTTACCATGCTAGTATTTTGGTGGCCTATTAACATGCAACAAGACCCAAAGAATAATATAAACTAGTAAAAGTTAAACTAGTTAATATTATTATTTCTGACCTGACACATTATATGGGTGAAGTAGCAACATTGTTGACAGCAAGTGTTGCTGCATTTTATAAGGTGAGTGACAGAATACTAGAACCCCATCCCACAAAAATACTATAGATATACAACATGGTGGCTTCAAGGAAAAAGTGTATGTCTGCCCTTACAGTTGGCAACATAGCAGCAACTGCTCAGGGGTGCAATTCTCTAAGCTCAAACATCTATGGATCCTTCTTGAATAGCTTCAATCATGTTTTAGCGAATACTGAATTGTTTTTATACCGTTATTTCGATTCTGTATTTAAGGATGTGTGGATGTTTGAGCTTAAAGAATTGAACCCCTGGTGTTGCAGATGTTTATAGGCAGTAATGTTCACTTAGGTGAAATGCATGTTTGTTACTCATTCTAAATGATAAAAAGACATTTAAGATATCATAAGATTATTCATGTCACTACTTGCTTTAACTTTGAACTTGGACATTGAAGTACCCTGCCATTTCATTGCAAAATTGTATAGATAGCCATAAGGTAACCTGAATAAAAGACATTCAAGAGGTTAAGAACCTTCAATGGGTAGAAATTAATATAAATTATTTCATTATTAAGTCACAAATTGAGCACAAATAATTCATAGGATAATCGGGATTCCATAGTATATTAAGGGCTGTAATTTGTGTCTAACAGAAAATGTCCCAATAATTACAAATTAATAAGTAATGACATCTGAAAAACAATGTAAATATTGTTTTTACTAATAATATTATTTTGGTTTATCTTAAGCATACAAGACTAATTGACCCATGATTGCAAATTATTATTCACATAAATGTATGATGTGGAGGGTTTAAATCATACTGTCAGGATTAAGTCATACTGTCACTAATTATCAGCATTGCCATAAGTGTATGAATAGTATCTTAAAATAGTTTATCTAATACATACATTCGGGAACACTGCTAATACTAACCAAAATTCTTATTCTTGAGGAAAACATACTTTTGTTTTTGCCTTTTGTTGATTTCCTTGAATTTCTAAAGCTCACTCTTCTAAAGAACTATTTACATATGTACTACTGGCTTAACACCAAAACTGCTGCATAAATTCAACAAATAAGCAAATTACTGCTACTAAATAAAATAAAAAAATAACCAGGTCGAAAGCATTGATCAATTATGCTATATAATTCTAGATATGATATCTGATTTTAAGAATAATAACTATATAATTCACTACCATCAATAACAAATAAACACTGCTACCCAAAAAAATGATTGGCTAGGTTCAAAGGGCTAAATATGCGACACCTCAATACAAAATTAAGATAGTAATGTCTTAGATTTTCGCGATTATTACACATTATAATAAAACACTTTTAAACGGATTCTATCGCGTATATTTTGATTTTTGATTTTCCTGACGTTTCGAATACTTTGCAGCATTCGTGGTCGCATCTGCGACCTGGAATAATAATAATAATAATAATAATATGAACCGTTTAAAAGTGTTTTATTACAAAATTAAGAATTTAACTACTTGCCAAACAATCACAACAAATATTTGTGAGACACATAAATACTTACAAGGTAGACCATAGCATAGAATTTATAGCTTCCTTTGATGCAACCAATCAGCATGGTTCTGGTAGCATCAGAACATCTGTATGTCCAAGGATGAATGAGCTCATGGCATCTACAATCACTGCACGCTTTTTCGAACCAGAATTTACTCGCTTCAACCATTTTTAAATAAAATATACTATTTATCACGTCTTGATTCCTTGTTGCACTATCAATTGGAATTGATTATGGGATAAAATACCTATTTGGAAGACAACGCATGTGATTTAGCACTCACGCAGGAGTTAAAATTATGATAACTTTTACCTAACAGGTTTCTTAAATAGAACTGAATGAAGTTTTGTGCAAAAATATACTGGAACAATGAAGAGCCTACTGTGAGTATGTGTTCTACCACAACAAATCGCATATCTTTTTATTATGTAGTGGAATTTAAACACTGCTTTTGTTATAACTCTGCTGATTATCACACTAATAATTAATGACATACGACATTGACATTGACAATGTTGACAGCAAAGTCCTCAGACAGCAGTTATTTTATTGCCCTATTGGAAAACCGTACGACGTTGCCGACATATTTATGTAGATTTTTTCATTTTTTAGAAATATTTTATGAATTTGTAAAGATTCATTAATCTGAACACCGTGCAACGTTGCCTTGTACACGACATTGGCAAAATTGTGGAAGATACTCTAACAGAAGCCATAAATCTGAGCGAAGAAGAAGTATTGCCCTCTTGGGAAGGGAATGGTCAATAGATCATACTGCATAATCTGACGTTATTTCTTCCGTTTTGTGATGTCTATAAAATGTCTTTCGTAGAATTGAATCAGTCATATTCATCACATTTTTCGATATTCGTTGATATGTTCTTCCGTTTTGTTAAGAGTAAGAAAGTTAGTAAGTTAGAAAACACAACTTTAAAAATAAATCTACACCAACAAACAATGTCCTTTAGTTCTATACATAGATAATTAAGGCAATCTCTCAGCACCGCTAAGCTAAGTGATTGCCACTACAATCAATGCAAACTATTTCATCTACCAATTGATTGTTGTCCTGCACATTTAATTTAAAGGAATCAAACAGTAGTATATTAAGTCTTATACAATGGTTTTAAAACTAGACTAAATAAATATACTACCCACTACATTTTCCACCGATTATTTTATAGAATTTGGAGGAACAACTGTGGACTCCTCTGCATTCCTTGGTCGAGTGGTTGAATTTCAGACATAGCACTGCAATAGAGGTGGTATAGAGACATTATCTTAGTATCTGAACAGACGCATACTAATTATTATTATTTCCTTTATTTCAAATAAATACATATCAATTACATTTTTAAGTACATATAAAAACAATATATATTTAAAAAAATAGTAGCCCACCGGACACAGCCACAGACAGATGATACCGACATTGAGAAGGAACGGAGGGCGCTGGCAGTCAATATTAATATGTTAATCCATAGGTTTGCAAAGTGTTCTAAGGTTGTAAAGATAACCCTATTCCGGGCTTACTGTCAATCTTTTTACACCTGCAGCTTATGGATCGACTACACTCAAAGGGCTTATAGCGCCCTTCGTGTCCAGTACAATAACGTGCTTAGGGTGTTGTTCGGGTTGCCACGACGATACAGTGCACCAGGAATGTTCACAGAGGCGCATATAGATGACTTCTTCGCCATCATGCGGAAGCGTGTTGCCTTACTGATGCGGCGGGTGCGTGGCAGCGCCAACAGCCTTTTAGTTACTGTGGCAGATAGTGAGGATGGCCCGATACTGGGACACTGGACCAAACTGCATGTTATGCCATCTAACCGTTTTGCCAAATAAAATAATATTAATCTATAATTTTATATATTGTGAAATGGTTAGTGTAGTACATAGGCTGCACTAAAAGTATCGGGAATGGAATATTTCCACTGTTTCTGTCATATTAAAATCTTTTTAATTGAAAACTCCTTGGTTTTACAAATCGAATACCATTTATTTATTTAAAAAACGTGGACGTGTCAAGCTCAGTGATGATCCTCGTCAAGGTCGTCCAAAAACTGCAGTCACCCAAGAAAACGTTGATGCTGTGCGTAAGCTGATTGAGGAAGATCGACATGTGACATACCGCGAAATTCAGGCAACTTTAGACATTGGCATGAGTCAAATACAAATAATCTTGCATGAACAATTAGGTGTAAAAAAGTTGTTTTCCCGATGGATACCGCATTTGCTATGTGAAGAGCAAAAAGCGGCTCGCGTTACTTGGTGCGTCAGAACTCTCGAAAGATTCCACGCAGGGTCCTCAAATGCTGTATACAACATCGTATCAGGTGACGAATCCTGGATATATGCGTACGAACCCGAAACAAAAAACCAGTCACGAGTTTGGGTGTTCGAAAATGAGTTAAAGCCAACAAAAATTGTTCGTTCACGGAGTGTTGCAAAAAAAATGGTGGCCACGTTTGTCTCCAAAACCGGCCATGTTACGACTATTCCTCTTGAGGGACAAAGAACGGTTAATGCAAAATGGTATGCTAGCATTTGTTTGCCACAGGTCGTTTCTGAACTCCGTAGAGAGAACTGCAACCGCCGCACCATCCTCCATCACGACAATGCGAGTTCTCACACCGCGCACAGAACAAAAGAGTTTTTAGAGCAAGAAAACATAGAATTATTAGACCATCCGCCGTACAGCCCCGACCTAAGCCCTAATGATTTCTATACTTTCCCTAAAATAAAGAATAAATTGCGTGGACACAGATTTTCATCACCTAAAGAAGCTGTGGACGCCTACAAAACGGCCATTTTGGAGACCCCAACTTCCGAATGGAATGGTTGCTTCAATGATTGGTTCCATCGTATGGAAAAATGTGTCAAATTTCGCGGAGAATACTTCGAAAAGCAATAAATACATTTTTAAATAGTAATGTTGTGTCACTTCCTTGATTCCCGAAATGTTCAGTGCCGCCCTCGTATTAATGATTGGATATTTTGAAATAGATATAAGGTGAGTAATACTAACAAAATGGATTGTATTATCTGGAATAAAACGTTAATATTATTATTAAGTCTGTGTAGTGTGTACTCTAACAATACCAACATTTTCACAGCATAAGTTAATAGAGGTTATGGAGATTTTGATTCCAACTTTTTCATTTTCTGTCGATTCTACATAAACAATGAATTCATTCATTCATACCCCCCGTATTGCCATAATCGCCACGCTTGGCAGACGGGTTGGCGATCGCAGTTGAGTTGTTAATGTACTCGAAGGACGCTGCTGCCCATCCTCCGGCTAATCCCTTAGTCGACTTTTACGACACCCACGGGAGGAAATGGGGTGGTGGTATTCTGAGCCGGCACCACACGGCATAGCCGGCACCACACGGCATGCCGGCACCACACGGCAATTCATTATTATGCTTGTAATTTATACAGGAGTCGAATAATTTGAAATTTAAATTCATTGTATTCTTGAACTTAGATAAAGAATCGGAGATGTCTATATCAGGCGTTTTTGATAATGCATTTAATTGCCTACAAATCCTGGAGACAGCCCTGTCATTACCTAGGTTACAATGTATTACTTTACTCTATGCTAGGTTAGTTCTTCTAGGACGGTCAGCGACTTATGTCACTGAATTATTTTTTTGTTACAAATCGCTTGTACACTCTCGTTTTGGATCATATCCATATGTTTTCTTAATCAAGTCATTATTTAAATATTTTGCTATTATCTGGTTATGAGAATGTTCACCAACGTTTCTAAAATAAAGAGAATTACTTAACGACTTGAAATTTTTTAATTGTTCAGTTACTTATGAGTATTTTTTGTAGTTTTTTTTAGACATTAGAAATGTAATGACAAACAATTTTTGTTAAATTTGAACTTTATTGCTGAACTGCCTATTAAAGCAAAGAGGTTTTAATAATCACATATTGTTTTTCTTTGGGACTTCTTCATTGTCGTCTTTTGTCTTTTCTGATGTGTGTCACAAAATAAATTTCTATTCATGTTATAATGTTTTGTATTTCATTTAAACATTATATGTGAACGAGAATACCAATCCCGTTCAGGTTATGGGCCCAGCACGAGTCTATTCAATGTTTAATGAAAAAAGTTGTTACCTATTATGGCGACTGAAGGTAAAGTTGTAAGTACAACTTCAAGTGGTGAGCGACTGGAGAGATTGCAACCACATGATACAGGTATGAGCTTAACGTCTATAGAGAAACTTGACGGAAACTCTAATTATAACACATGGAAGTTTATGGTAGAGCTGTACTTAATCCATGACGACCTTTGGGAGTACACTCAGACGACACCCGAGAGTTCAGATGTATTAGGCTTAAAAAGAGACCAAAAAGCTAGAGCCAGGATATGCTTGATGATAAAACCGCATTGCCTGATCCACGTAAGACATGCAAAAACGGCAAAGGAGGCGTGGGAGTCTTTAAGGTCAGCTTTTGAGGATAAAGGATTAAATAACAGATGCCGACTTTTATCAAAGCTTGTAAGCCTAAAGCTTGAACAGTTTACATCAATTAGGAGTTATGTCACCGAGCTGATGTCAGTAGCGCAGCAATTGAGTGACATCGGTAAGGAGGTTGACGATGAGTTATTAGCAACGTTGATGTTACAAGGTTTGACTGAAACTTTTCAACCGATGAGGCTTGCGATTGAAAACTCAAGAGTAGAGTTGACCACAGACTATGTGAAGACCAAGCTGTTACAGATGGAAGCTTCATACAGTTCAGGTCTAAGTACCAGCACCAATGATACTGCACTTCTAACCGATAAACATCGTAAAGCAAAGAAACCTGTGCCAAGAAAGGCACATATGATAAAATGTTTTATCTGTAATGGACCACATAAAGCAAAAGTTTGCCCTGAAAATCCAAAAATCAAGAAGAATGCTTCAGTAGCACTTGGACTTGCAACGGCAGGAGAGTACCAAGAATGGATTCTTGATTCAGGAGCAACTAACCACATGACCAATAATAGAGAGTGGCTGAGAGATTTCAGGATGTGTGGCCGAAAGATAGAGATTGGGTGTGCAAATGGAGGTAAGGTGTTTGGTATAGGAGTAGGGTCTGTGATATGCGAGAAAGAAAATGCGAGCGTAAGTAATGTGATATATGTACCCGATTTAAAAACCAACCTATTAAGTGTGAGCACTATTGTAAAGAGAGGCTTTGTGGTAGTGTTTTCAAGGAAAGGTTTTCAGTTGTTGCGAGAAGATGGATGTAAGGTTACAGGTGATGTTGCACATACAGGTGTTGAGGAGAATGGTGTTTATAAACTAAAACTCTGTTCACAGGAAATCGCACTAGCTTCGACTATCAGTGAAGATATGGAGTTGTGGCATAGGCGTATGGGGCACCTTGGCATACGTAACCTTACATTGTTGAGAGACAAATTAGCCACAGGAGTAAGTTTTCCTAACACTTCAACTAACTTAGAGTGTACAGCGTGTTTAATGGGGAAACAAACGAAACAACCGTTTCAGAGAGGTCGTGCGAATAGGGCTAAAGAAGTTCTCGGATTAGTTCATTCTGATGTTTGTGGACCAATGGGTGAAAATTCACTCAGTGGATACAAATACTTCTTGACTTTCATTGATGATTTCACGCGTAAAACTTTCGTGTATTTCCTCAAGAATAAGAGTGAAGTATTTGAAAAGTTTCACGAGTTCAAGACTTTTGTAGAAAAACAATCTGGGAAGACTCTGAAGATTCTTCGGTCGGATAATGGCAAAGAGTATGTCAACCGACAGATGAACAAGTTGATGAAGGATTGTGGAATCCTACACCAACTTACAGTGGAGTATACGCCCGAGCAGAATGGTGTTGCAGAACGTGCAAACCGAACGATTGTAGAAAAAGCTAGGAGTATGCTTCAAGAGGCAGGATTGGAAACAACTTTCTGGGCCGAGGCCGTAAATTATGCCGTTTATTTAAAGAATAGGTCTCCGACAGTCGCAGTCAAAGGGAAAACGCCAGAGGAAGCGTGGACGGGGAAGAAGCAAGATCTGAGTATGATCAAAGTTTTTGGATGTAAAGCATTTGCACATATCCCCGACGCTAAAAGGAGGAAATGGGATCCAAAATCGAAAGAGCTTATTCACGTCGGTATCTGCGGAGAGTCAAAGGCTTACCGACTAATCGATCCGGCAAGCGGACAACTTAGTAAGGCGAGGGACGTTGTATTTTTCGAAAATAAAAAATTCAACAGTGTGAATCCTATAGAGAATAAGAATGAAGGGCATGTGATAGTCAGTCTTGAAGAAAATTTGACTAAGAATGTAGACGAAGGTCTGCACCTGAGAAAAGCTCAAGAAGATTTTCAAGGAGATACTGAAAATAAAGAAGAGAAGATTGAGCAACCGCCAGTGCAGGAGTGCATTGAAGCAGAGAATCAAGTTGTTAGTGATGAAGAGTGGATGACATCTGATGAAAAGGAAGATGATGATCATCATGTGGAAAGGAGATATCCTATTAGAGAAAGGAAGAAAAGAGACTTTCCAGGTTATATCACTTACCAAACAACCGCTGGTGAAGATGATCCACAGAGTGTCGAAGAGGCAATGTCTAGAAGAGACAAAGAAATGTGGAGAGCTGCTATTAAGGAGGAGCTGGAAGCGCTGAAGAGAAATAAAACTTGGACTTTGGTGGAGCTACCACAATCTTGCAACGTTGTGGATTCTAAATGGATATTTAGAATAAAAGAAGAGACGGGGAGAAAGAAGCGATATAAAGCTCGTCTTGTTGCAAGAGGTTTTAGTCAAAGGCGGGGCATTGACTATTTTGAAACTTTCTCGCCAGTAGTGAGGCATAGCTCACTGAGGACGTTGATGGCATTAGCAGTCCATATGAATCTAAAAGTAGACCAAATGGACGTGAAAACAGCTTTTCTTAATGGAAATCTAGACGAAGTTGTCTATATGAGGCAACCTGAAGGTTTTGAAGAGAAAGGTAAAGAAAATCACGTTTGTTTGTTGCAGAGGTCGCTGTACGGACTTAAACAAGCTCCGAGAGCATGGAACAAAAGACTTCATGACGAACTGATAAAACTTCAGTTCAAGAGATCTGAAAATGAACCTTGTGTTTATACCAGATTTAATGAAGGAAAAATCATCATCATTGCAGTATATGTTGATGATATTTTATTATTCTGGAACGATGCTGAAGACTTGCGGAAGGTCAAGATAGATCTCGCCAACAAATTTGAGATGAAAGACCTAGGCAAAGCAGAGCTTATGTTGGGAATACGTATAACTCAGGATAGTGAAGGGATTAAGTTAGACCAAGAGCGGTACATAGAAAAGATCCTACGATCTTTCGGAATGGAGGACTGTAAGCCAGTCGCCACTCCAGCTGTATCAGGTTCAGGACAGCGTCTAGAGAAGCCGCAACCTGATCATAAATTGAATGAAGCTATTCCATATCGAGCATTAATTGGATCACTGATGTATCTGGCAGTGTGCACGAGGCCCGACATTGCTCACACAGTAAATCAGCTAAGCCAGTTTAACAACTGTTATGATGAAAAACATTGGATAGCTGCAAAGAGAGTACTACGCTATCTAAAAGGAACCATGCATTATTCATTGAGATACACGAGAGGTAATCGACAAGAACTTGTTGTAGGATATGCAGATGCAGATCATGCTGGAGACTATGATCGTAAATCTAATTCAGGGTGGTTGTTCTTGTCTCAAGGAGGAGCGATTTCTTGGGAGAGCAAGAAACAAAGAACAATTGCTTTATCAACTGCGGAGGCAGAATATATTTCACTATCTGAGGCTGCAAAGGAAGCGGTATTCCTTCGCAGGTTTATAGCAGAGATGGGGCGAGAATCAATTACGCTACCATCAATTACTATATTCACTGATAGTCAGTCGGCTATGGCGATAGCTAAAAACCCAGTGCACCACCAACGTACGAAGCACGTGGATGTGCGATATCACTTTGTCAGAGAGGCAATAGAGAAAGGTGATCTACAATTAAGGTACAAGGAGACAGCGCGGATGGTAGCGGATGTTCTGACCAAGGCGTTGTTAAGACAGAAGTATGAGTGGTGTGTGAGTAGTATGGGGTTGAGATGATGATGAGTGATGAGAGGAGTGCCAGGAGATATGAGATTAAGGAGGAGTATTAAAGCAAAGAGGTTTTAATAATCACATATTGTTTTTCTTTGGGACTTCTTCATTGTCGTCTTTTGTCTTTTCTGATGTGTGTCACAAAATAAATTTCTATTCATGTTATAATGTTTTGTATTTCATTTAAACATTATATGTGAACGAGAATACCAATCCCGTTCACTGCCAAATAAAGTAGGAACTGACAATTTTAAAGGTATAGACAACTTGGAAAAGGTGAAATCCTTATTTGTGGCAGAAACGCACTTTTCTTTAACTTTTGCCATGGTATTTTAGAATTTGGAGTCTCACCTTTAAACACCTAAAGACGAAAGCCTTTAACCAATGTGTGTTACTAGTGATGACATATGGAACAGAGACGCTCACTCACAATGGGCCTCATAAGAAAGCTCAAGGTCACTCAGCTAGCTATGAAGAGAGCTATGCTTGGTATTTCTCTACGAAATCGAATCAGAAATGAGGAGATCCGTAGAATAACTAAGTGGCCGACATAGCTGAAAGAATTATTAAACTTAAGGGGCAATGGGCGGAGCACATAGCTCGTAGAACTGATAGCCGTTGGGGCAAAAAGATTAAAAACGAGGTGGACAGACGACCTGGTGAGGGTCGCTGGGAGTCTTTGGATGAGGGCGGCCTGTGACTGCTCATTGTGGAAATCTAAGGGGCAGGCCTTTGTTCAGCAGTGGACGTCCTTTGGCTGATATGATGATGATGATAATGATGATGATGATGATGAAAGAAAGATTCCTCTAGAACTATTATGGACTGCGATATTCTCTCTGCTCCAAAACTCTTAGTAAACTATGATGCATATCGTCATAGAGCGCACACAGACAGACTGTATTTTATGCCTCTATCCAGTTGACATTACAGCCGAAACAATACCTATTTTGTTTTTACCTCACTCCTTTGGTAGGCTGCAGTGTAGATATGGGTGATGGGTTTTACAAATAAATCCTTTGGATAATTAGGCAGTGGATATGTTCATAAACAACCTCCACAGGATAATTAAGTCGAAAATTTCCGCGCAATAGTGCTCAGGTGCTTGGTCCATATGCACATAGATTTTCCCCCTATGATTTGATTTGTTGATTTCACCCTATGGGATGGCGTAACGCCGCCTTAAAAATCAGAATGGCCATAAGCAGACATTAACTCTACATTTTTCAACACCAATTACCAAATTACATAAATTGGCATACTCACAAAAAACATAGCTTGATACGGTGCAAAATACACTAAAGCTCCTTTCGTGCACAACCAAAACATAGTACGTAAAGCATCAGTGCAATTATTTGTCCACGGATGGATAAGTTGTTGACAGGTATATTTAGTCATTTCACTACCATTTATCATAAACTTACTGACTTCAACCATTTTCACAAAAAATAGAGAAGGGCTAATACAAAAAAAAGTATTCACAAAGCTCTTTAGTACATCGCGGTTTGTATTTTACTAACATACATTGATTCTCAATCATTTCATCGCGTTGAATGAGTATTAATATACTCAATACAATTTCATCGTAATTGTTAGGTGTCAGTCAAAGTTCACATGGAATTTTAATTTAAAATGTGTAAACCAGCATAACAATACGCACCTACCTGACATGAAATTCAGAATTGCATGACATCACCAGCTGCATATCTATACAAATAAATAAAATTGAATTGTCTGTTTGTAATGTCAAAATAACAGCTTTTTACTAAATGCATATGAAAGTATATACGGTACATATAACAAATAAACAATTTTTAAATTTTTTGTCTTTCTGTCTGTTTGTTCCAGGTAATCTTCGAAATGGCTGAACCGATTTTGACGGGACATTCACTGGCAGATAGCTGATGTTATAAGAAATAACTTAGGCTACTTTTAATTTAGAAAAATAATTAGGGTTCCGCGCAAAAAATATAAAACCCTTGAAATCCTCCAATATATATATTCTATGTCAAGTGTCTACGTCGAAGTACTCTAAATTTATTTTAAATTAAACGCGGGTGAAACCGCGGGACCCAGCTAGTATTATAAAAAAGTAATCACCTCAAGCGTGGTCCAGCCCCCGCGGCGGCCAGACGCTCGCTCCGCCTCCGACATGATGTGGTAAGTGCGCCCGCTAGCGCCCTCATGCTTGTCTTTGTTGCGAGACATTCTGTCACCCTGTTTAAATAATTATTATTTATTCAATGTTCATGTATTTAGTATAGTATATAATCATATTTGTTTAAATTAGTATATATAGTTTCACCTCTGACTGCCTCATAATTACTTCTATCTACCATTTTCCATCCTAAGGTTGCCTGGAAGAGATCGCGGATAGCAATAAGGCCACCGTACTGTAATTTTATTTTATTCAAAACTTCTGTGACTATTTTTTGGTATAAAATAAAGAGTATACAAATAAATATTGTGTTATTATTAATTATTGCTCCGCACTACAAAACTTCGGATATGTCACATAAACCATTATATTACTATTCTGCTGGGGAAATTTAAAGCAGTGTACCCCATTGGCAAAGCTCAGCAGCTCAGTGAACCCATCTCAATACTACGTCTCCAACTTTAAGCGATGTGATTGGCTTGACATCTGGTGCAAGGCAATATAGCCATAGATCTTCATCATCATCATTGAGTCGATCAAGATAAAGAGAAGTAAATAATATATAGCCGTGTGGTGCCGGCTCAGAAACCACCACCCTATCTCCTCCCGTGGGTGTCGTAAAAGTCCACTAAGGGATTACCCGGAGGATGGGCAGCAGCGTCCTTCGAGTACATTAACAACTTAACTGCGATCGCCAACCCGTCTGCCAAGCGTGGCGATTATGGCAAGACCCCCCAATGAGCATACAACACACCCATATGGGTCGTTGTGGTGATCTTTGGGGGAGGCCTGTGTCCAGCATTGGACTTCATTCGGCCGAAATGATGACTGACATTAAAATTACTGTTGTATCTGATTGCGTAAATTTTAACACACCTGGGGCCTGTATATGTAATTATCATATACGATTAACCTATTGAAATAATTTAAATTAATATTTGCACAATCTAACGGGTAGAAATGGACGTACTATGTATAATATAAACCTAACCAAAATTAATTGAATTGAATACAATATATAAAATCTACATTTCAATTTTATAGAACTAAATCTATATTGCACGTGCATTTCACGAATAGAACGATGAATTTGTTTTATATCTATGTAATGTAATGTGTACAAAGTACATTGAAAAATTTATAGAGTATTTAAAACTTTGTGCCAGAGTGTTGTCTATGGTCGCCACAACACACAGTAAAGTTCTAGAATTGTCCGCTAATGTCGACTGTCGCTGCAGTCGGTAAATGGACGTTTGATGTGGTTGTTTGTCAAGAGTGTCCCATTGTCTGTTTACAGTGATTTATTTCCCATTACTATAATCCTGATTGAAGTAAAAGGTTTTAAGGAGTAGATGAAGGTGTGTATTTGTCGGTTGCATAGTTATTTCGTTGATACATTCGTATTAAGTGTGAATAATGAATTGGCGCTTGAGGACTCAACTGTGGTTCGAGTCGATTCACCTCTTTTATGTCAGCTGTACACAAAGATGCTACGCATTTACACAGTAATCATCGAAATAATGAATTAAATCAGTACTTTTTCCAGGAAATAGGTCTAGTTTCGTTGTTCAAAGCCTGTTAAGAGTGTATATTAACTGTATTCTTTAGGTTTATCCGCCGTACGACGGAGGTTATGGACTTGTGTTGTCCTTATTTTTCGAAAGAAGATAATTTATCGAATAAAGTTGTTTTATCACACCTAATGACCCCTCGCGGTGTTATACAGGTATATTTTTATCAGTACGTACCCCTTTACTGTAAAGTATCGTGTCCATATGTATGAAAACAATCATATCAGTGTTTACGTAGATAAGTATGAAATATGGATTGTTATAACATAAGTATTGGTCAACGTTTCACAAAAATCGTTGCAGTTCTAGTTTTGTCATGTTGTTGTATGATATTTGCTGTAATTCAAACCTCCTAGGCATAATCTTCATGTAATATGAATTACATACGAACCTAAACCATTAAGGCTATATTATTAATTGTAATAAATTATTTTATTGATAGAAGTAACTTGTGTTTTAAATTTGGGTGTTACTTTTTGTATGCTTCATTAAAATTACAAACATATCTAAGTTATAGTTGTTTTAACAGAGCGTAGGATATAGCTTTATATGTTATAATTATTTTACTGTTCATAATAAGTATACTGTCATGATAAATAGGTCAGTGTATACACGATTCACTAAAAGCCATCTACCTGGTAGACATTACACTGGTTACAGGGATAGTCACCTTTTTTGACAACCTTTTTGATACCATTAAACTATCAATATGGTCCTCTAATTTATAAAACAATGATTCAAGATTTTTAAGCATTGTTCCGAGTCAGTCTATTTAATACCATATTTCCAAGTACCAATTAAAATAGATTTGCTATAGTTCACCTACTCCATATGCAACTATACATATTATACAATATTCTTTAATGGACAAAAGTAGGCTTTAGCTGAATAAATCACTAAATTTGTCACTGTTAGTTGTATAGGCAATAAACACACACCAAACAAGTGAACACAAAGAAAAAAAAACAGCAGCTATTGAAAACTGCAGTTTTAGATCTAACTTGAATGGATTAGAAATTGACCTAGTTACATTGAAAATAATCATTGTTCAAGATTTTGTGGCCTGAATGCTATATTAGAACACATTTCAGTGTTTTTCCATTTTAATGTTTATTTTTTCGTTACATAAAAGTTGTCTAATCCTAGTTAGCATTTGGGTGCTTATTAAGTCAACCATAAATTTAAGGTTTAAATTGCCTTGTTTTCCCATTAGAAGTTACTTGGAATTTTTCACATTCCGCTATTGAATAATGGATGGAATGTCCAACTCCTAAGTTGACTCATAAAGCTTAATCATCTGCCATCCACCCCCAATCCACCCCAACTAGAATATTTTGGGTACTGCAATTAAGGAAATTCTTAATTTGGGTCAAGTGTATATTAAATATAATGCATTTTATTGTCTTCTTATTTAATTCTTAATGTCTCGTATTTACAAGAAGCGTAAAAACAGTAACAGAATAAAATTGTTTACTAAATCTCATTAATCCAGTAAATTTTAGTTTCTTATGTGCAGAAAGTGTTTGGAGAAGTGAAATGTATGTTATGTAATGTTACTTTCTTCAATGGGTTATTAATATCACCTCAGTATTTGAGTTTAAATGTAGACATATACTGTACTAATTCTTGTATTGATAGTTCTGTTTTTATTACCACCAGTCAATTTGTTAAGCTATGTGTAGTTGCTATGTGTTGTTCGTTCAATCTGAAGAATCTCAATCAATACTGATCTGTTAGAAAAATGATATGGGTCTTTCACCCCGTTCAATCAATTGATTGGTCAATATGCTAATCATTCATTCTTTAAACTGTATCTCTTAGTTCCTAAAAACGCATTTCACTAAAATCGTACTTTAATACTGAGATCTTAGTCTTTATTATAAATAGCAATACACATGAAACGCATTGTGCAAAAGTTGACCCTAAATAACTTTAGATCGATTTTAGCTTATATTATCATTTGTTCACTTGTTTATTCAATAGTTTCGTGTTATTTCCGTCAAACAGTCCACATGCATTTGATTCTTCAAAGTAGAATAATTTCTATTGTAGTGATCCAATCATTTGCAAGGAGTTTAAGACCCGGTAATTTGATTTTTTCAATTGCGAACAACACATATCTAATATGTAGATATCAAACCAGGATATTAATATATTTTAACTATTATAAATTCACATTCATACACACTCTTCTCTCTCTTCTTCTTCAAAGTGTTCTGGCCTGGCCTGTTCCATAAGTCTGTTTTATTATTGTCACCTTCACTTGGCCTGGTCTTATGCAGCCTAAAACGGCCCTAGCCTAAAACATAAATATGTAAATATCGTCTCTGCAAACATTCACACTATACAATCCGGCAGATTCGACGGCACGGTTGGTGCAGTGGTTGATACAGTCGTCTGCTGCGCTCTGGGTCGTGGGTTCGATTCCCGCACGGAACAAATATTTGTATGATCTGCAGGTAGTTGTTCCGGGTCTGGGTGTATTGTATGTGGAATTTATGTCTGTAAAACGCACCCACGATACAGGAGAAATCCTAGTAAGCAACATAAAAAAAAAGATATACTGCAGGCAGGGCTTTGAGGAGGCCTGGTTACTGTTATTGTAATGGCTATGTGAATTTTGTTGACTTAACAGTGGATACGCTTTAATTAGAAACCAAGTCCAGTTATGAATATTAGGCCAGACAGAACAACAAAACCTAAAATCATTCTCCATCCATTGACTTCGTAGAAATATGGTAAATAGTTGACACTATATCTCATGCTCGATGATAAAACCTTAAAAATCTCCAGGTGACAGAATGTCTCGCAACAAAGACAAGCATGAGGGCGCTAGCGGGCGCACTTACCACATCATGTCGGAGGCGGAGCGAGCGTCTGGCCGCCGCGGGGGCTGGACCACGCTTGAGGTGATTACTTTTTTATAATACTAGCTGGGTCCCGCGGTTTCACCCGCGTTTAATTTAAAATAAATTTAGAGTACTTCGACGTAGACACTTGACATAGAATATATATATTGGAGGATTTCAAGGGTTTTATATTTTTTGCGCGGAACCCTAATTATTTTTCTAAAATAAAAGTAGCCTAAGTTATTTCTTATAACATCAGCTATCTGCCAGTGAAAGCCCCATCAAAAGCAATCCAGCCGTTTCGCAGATTACCCGGAACAAACAGACAAAAAAATTCAAGGTTGGTTTATTGTTATATGTACCGTATATACTTGAATATGCATTTAGTAAAAAGCTGTTATTTTTACATACATTACAAACAGACACTTCAATTTTTTTTATTTGTATTGTGGACTCTTACGTGACACGTTCCGTTCGCCATATGCTATATAGCCAAGCAAGAAGATGCTAGCGGGTGCGTTGCTGTGAGAGCTGGCCCACGCTGTACTGACACATTGGGAGAGAATCGAAAGAATCAAAGAAATCGGCTAAGGCAGCATACTATGCGTATGCCCACTCTTGGCTACGTTACGGTATAATGCTTTGGGGAAATAGCGTAGACTCGGAAAAAATATTCAAACTACAGAATAAATGCATACGTATCCTGTCAAACATAGGAGGCATGGAAAGTTGTAGACCGCATTTTAGTAAACATGGTATTCTCACACTAACATCTCTATACATTCACGAGATTTGCCTGTTTGTCAGAAAACATATGTCATTATTTTCTTTGAATAAAGACCACTACACGCAATCCCGTTACTTACGACACAAAAACAGATAGCATTACCATCTTCCAACCTATCTATATTCCATTCTGGTCCATATGTTATGTCCATTAAAGTGTTCAATAAAATACCTCACGCACTAAAAGATACAAAAAACAATAATATATATAAAAATAAATTAAATAAATACCTAATAAAAAAGTGTTTTTATAACTTGTATGTCTATGTACACATGAAAGCAATAAATACTTTTGAGTTTGAGTTTGAGACATTTACTCACACAAACACATACACACATCAGCCCGTGATAATGAGCCGATAATGACGCCGTGTGGCGCCGGCTACGAATAGCACCAACCCATCTCATCCCGTGGGTCAAAGGTGACTACGGGATTAGCCGGAGTATGGGCAGCAGCGTCCTTCGAGTACACATACAACACACAACTATACTGCGATCGCCAACCCGCTGCCAAACGTGGCGATTATGGCAAAACCCCCCAATGAGCGATCTCTGGGGGAGGTCTGTGTTCAGCAGTGGACTTTATTATCCGAAATGATGACGATGATGATGAATGAGCGGCCTTAGGGGATACTGTGTTAAGGCCGAAATCAATAATCGATCTAATCTAAAATCATAACATTTAAGATTGAAAACTTGATCTTAACACAAAACAGGCAAATCCTCAATCCCAAATCCAGAGATTTTGGATTAGATAGATTATTAATATCGCCCGATAGTCATCACGCTTGACAGGCAGGTAGGTCACCGCAGTATGTTGTTTTTCGCACACGGGAGCATGCTGCTGCCCATGCTCTTGATATCAACCCTAAGTCACCTTTTACGACACCCATGGGCGGAGAGGGGTGGTCTATTCTTTGCCGAGTACCACACGACACGGACATTTACTCAATGAGGACAAAGTTGAAGGCATCAGCGAGCTTCATGTTGGAGGCAGTCGGATGACTGCTCATGAATTATCAGGAGTTAGACTACAACTGTC
Organism: Diloba caeruleocephala; assembly: GCA_947459985.1. NCBI lineage: Eukaryota > Metazoa > Arthropoda > Insecta > Lepidoptera > Noctuidae > Diloba > Diloba caeruleocephala. Next base: position 5,313,136 of record OX381617.1, on the reverse strand, counting down.
GTAAAGTTGTGTATGAATGCCGCCAACTTAAGGTCGTTCCTAATGACTATATCGACTTGCTTTTCTACACTAAAATTTATTTAAAAGCATCCTTGTTATGCAAAAAAGCACCAGCTAAGTTTTTGCCTCCATTGAGAGCACCGTTCTGGTAAACTAAGCGCTTACCCCTTTTCTCCCGATGGTTAAGTATAGGCCGTCCTCATATCAAATGTTTTATTACAAAAACAATATCTATGGCATTATGTTAGTTTAAAAAAGATTTCCGTCAAGTTGGATAATAATATTACCGACTTTTTGTGATAATTAATAAAATGAATACGTAATCTTGTTAACTGTTAGTTAGATCAAATATACTCTCAAGAATCGTTTAGTTTCATCTTATAATGTAATTTTATTCATACAATCGCTTTCCTTTTTTTTCACGGCTCTATATCGAGCATATGTTTTTATGTCATCATCATATCAGCCAAAATACGTGCACAGCTGACCAAAAGCCTCCCCATAAACGACCGGATACATGTCGTATGTAGTCATTTTAGTGGGAATTTGGCAGTATTCACCACGCTTGGCAGGCGGGTTGGTAAGCAAAACATGCTGCTGTTCCACAGAAGAGACGCTGCTGCCCATCCCTCTGGTTTACTATACTTTAGTCGCCTTTTACGACATCCATGGGATATGGGTGTGGTGCTATATTTTTAATCCGGACACGACACGGATATGACGTCAAAAATATATATAGGTAATTTGGTTTTAATTAGGTAACTAAGCGCATACATAATATACAAGATAAATAACTACCTCCTTGCTTCTCGACCTCATTAAAGACCCTTCATCCTAATATGCTAAGTTTAGCATTGGTTAAAGGTTAAAACTTATGTTTTCCTCTTATAAGATGAGTAACTAGGCAGACTAAGATTTTCATTTTGCACTTTTATTTATGCAATAGTGTCAAGACTTAGTAACGCGTATAAATTTTTTCCTTACATTGCATTGTATCCGATATCTGTCTCCTATAAACTCGATATTTGTTAGAAGGCAATCTCGAAATGGTTTAAAGGTTCATCATTATATATCAGCTAAAAGGTGTCCACTGCGGAACAGAAGCCTCCCCCATAGATTTCGATTGATGTGTCATGTTTTTGGGGGAAATTTGCCAGTACTCGCACGCTTAGCAGGCGGGAGGTGGTGAGCGCAGAATGGCTGCTGTCTCACAGACCATTTTTTGCCCATCCCTCTGGTTTAGTCCCGTAGTCACTTTTACTCGCTTGGAGTGTTGCTATATTCTTAATCCGAACACCACACAGACAAAGTACAAGTATAAAGACTGCAACTTTTATTGGTATCTTGCCGAGCCTTGATTATCTACCGATCTGGTTGAGAAACCCGAAAATAGAACTTAATCTACGACAAAGGCTTTATGTTATATGTTACTCCAGATCTAAGAAGAAAAGAAATAATTAAGATCAAATAGCTAAATTGAAAATAAAAACAAGAAGATTAAAGCTTAATATTGTTCTTTTGGCCTTTGTTTATTTCCGAGTCATTTTTATTGAATGGAAGAACTGACTTTCATAGCTACTTTGGAAACGCGTTCTTTTTTCAAAATTGTGGTCCTTTCCGCTTATCATTTTGTGCAGAGAGTCGTTCTATGGAGCGATAATGTTGGGGCGAATTGCAGTGCCAATAGCGGATAACTTGACTTCTATTGGTAGGTACCGGGTCGTGGTGTGACGGGGGATTGAGATCTGTTAACTGATTACACAAAAAACCCAATTTAATTAATATTTACCCAGAGACCCGGAACAATTACCTGTAGTTTTCATTTAGCCAAAAGATGCCCACTGCTGGACATAGTCCTACCCCATAGTTTCCACGACGACCGGTCTAATGCCGCCTGCATCCAACGAGTCTGAGCTACCTTCACCAGGTCATCTATTACTATATTCTGTAGGCATACAAATATTTGTTTCGTGCAAGAACCCGTAGCGCAAGAATCCAATAGCCCCCTGAGACGTCATCTTAATAAAACAGTGGCGCGACGTCGTAACATGAGTCTGACTAAATTATAAGACAAATTTCAAGGTATTGAATGTTTATTACTGTATGGTTAACACTCAAAATATATATATAAACGCACGTCATCTATAATAATGAACTTTAAAGTATAGATAAGAAAAAATAACAGATGATTCACTCCAAATTCTGTTCTATATATCGATAATGGCGATGTAAAATGTCTAAAGCGTCATTGAGCTGCTATGACGACACAGTTGGTGCAGTGGCTGATACAGTCGACTGCTGCGCTCCGGGTCGCGGGTTCGATTCCCGCACGGAACAAATATTTGTATGATCTGCAGGTAGTTGTTCCGGGTCTGGGTGTATTGTGTGTGGAATTTATGTCTGTAAACGCACCCACGACACAGGAGAAATCCTAGCGTGGGGCAAAGTTTATCTAAAAAAAAAAAAAAAAATGACTCTGGGACCCTCAGCGTTAAAATTTTGCGTACCTCTTGATTAACTTTCAGATTTCTTTTCCAGCATATTACAATATAAAATAGTTGTTTTTTCTATCTTAAAACTGTTTTGGATAAAATATAATGAACGATTTATTTTCACATAAAAATGCAATGTTAATACAAACTAAACGGCTGTTGTTTCGCTACAGTTCACGGATAAGGTCATCGCTCGCAGTAGCATAATAATATCATAGTATAATAATGTCGTAGCGTTTTGATCGCGTTGTTGACGATACATTCATCATTTCAGCCGCCACTGCTGGACACAGGCCTCCCCCAAAGATCACCACAACGATCAATATCGGTGTGTCGTGGGCTCATTGGGGGGTTTTGTCATAATCGCCACGCTTGGCAGACGGGTTGGCGATCGCAGTTGAGTTGTTAATGTACTCGAAGGACGCTGCTGCCCATCCTCCGGCTACTCCCTTAGTCGACTTTTACGACACCCACAGGAGGAAATGGGGTGGTGGTATTCTGCGCCGGCACACCACACGGCGGGCGGACGATACATTGCTTGATCAAAAACACTATAATTAAAATAAAGGAGATAATTGTCTATGATATTTTATTTTACGCCTAAGTATAACCTCTTTCCAAAAGTAACGGAATGTTGTAAAACATTCTGTATTTATTGTTATTCAAGTACATAATTTAAAGTTTAATGTTTCCATGCTATAATCGTGTTAACTCTAGAATGTAACGTGTGTAACCAGTGTGTTACCGGTGATGACATGGAACAGAGAAATGATGAGAGCCGTAGAAGAACTAAAGTGGCCGACATAGCTGAAAGGATTTTCGAGTGGAGACCGTGCACCGGAAAACGCAGCGTGGGACGACCTCCAACGAGATGGACAGACGACCTGGTAAAGGTCGCTGGGAGTCGTTGGATGCGGGCGGCATGTGACCGCTCGTTGCGGAAATCTATAGGGGAGGCCTTGTTCACTAGTGGACGTCCTTTGGCTGATGTGATGATGCTAGTCTTATGTCTTGAAACAATGACCTTTCACTTCTTCACGTGCTTCTGTTCTAGATCATATCCATTTCTACTCACTAATGACCCCTTGATTTTTTCAGGTAACAGGAGGTGTGCGCGCACTGGCGCCTCAACTGTTTCAACTGACGCACCTTACCGCGCTATATCTGAACGACAACTCCCTGCAGCGAATCCCGACCGACATCAACCAACTGGTCAACTTGCACACGCTCGATATATCCAATAACAAATTGAGATCGCTGCCCGCTGAGCTTGGAGACATTATACAGCTGAGGTGAATATTTACACATGAAGATTGATGATCATATCTTATATAATACCAGTCTAAGTCAAGGACTGTCCCAATATACCACAAGCACAAATCAGCTCACTAAGGTCCACTGCTGAAAATGGGCCTCCCAATGAGCGTTCGTAGGGGTTATAGGGTAGGGTATTTCCATACTTACCACGCTTGTCAGGCGGATTAGTGATCGCAGTAAGTCGTAGCACACGGGAGGGTGTCGCTACTCCTTTTCTTTATCGACCCTTAGTCGCCTTTTGCTGCACCCATGGGTGATGAAGGGTAGTCTACTCAGCCGAGAACCATTCGGAACAATATACCGTCAACAGAAAATTAATCAGCACCCTAGACTAGAAGTTTATCGGCTATTGCAGTGTGTTGTTATTATACCACTGTAAGATATATCATCTTGACGTAATTCCCTGGTCGTCTTAAACGATACCCAGGAAAAGAGGTGGGTGGGGTTTCTTTTCCGAAAATTAAAACGGTTAGATGTTTCTTTTAAACCCATATCCCCCTGATCACCTATAGCAAGATGCGGTCTCGATGGTAAACCAAACAATAATGTCGTAAAGTATGATATTGATTGCTTTATATGATTCGTTTTACGCGCGTTTGACGGATAATATCAATTATCAGTTCTTCTCAACATAAAAGTATTTATTACTAGTTAGTCATTTTCATTCAACTTTCTCTTACGTTCAAGAAGCCGATACAGTGATAGCCTAGTGGTTGAATGTTTGCTTTTGATATACGAGGGTATGAGTTCGATCCCGGCCCGCACCGCTGAATTTTCGGATTCATGTACGAATCAAGAATTTGACTATCACTTGCGTTAAGCATGCAACACCATCTGAGCTGGCTCTAAATGGTCTCAATGGTGTGTGTAGTAAGCCAACTGGCCAAATGCCAGCGTGGTGGACTAAGGCCTAAAGGGGCCTTTGGATGTATAGTGGGGATTATACAGGCTGTCCAGTAAATAGCACGACATACTGCAGGGGGTGAGAGCTTGGGTCAATACCTACCAAATAACACAATGTATGTTCAGAAAAATCTTACGGATTTACAGTACAGTACAAAATTTTCCGAAATATCGAAAAATTTCTACCTTGACACAGATTTTTAAGCATCTCGTAATGAAAAAATCCAGTTCTAGTTTCTTTTTTACCTCAAATTATTTGTGAATAGTTACTTTACTCATTGATAAGTTTTTATTCTATTAAAAACTAAAATGTTTTCAAGAAATACAATTTAATTTAAATTTTCACAATACAATTTTCTTATCTTAAAATTTTGTACTACTGTAAATCCATAAGATTTTGCTGAACATATATTAGGTTGGTATTCGGTAGGTAAGGTAAGCTCTCACCCCCTGCAGTATGTCGTGCTATTTACTGGACATCCTGTATAGTAGCTGCAGGCAGGGCTTTGAGTAGGCCGCTTAACCCGTCTCATGATATAAGGCCCTTATTTCATTGTTACGTTCAAGAATAGAATACCAAGGAAAAGTTTTTACGAAATACATTAGTGTTGTCATTACTGTTTTCAATTCACCAATGAGTTTTCCTCTCAAGAGTACAATTAGTATGTTCGGCGTTAGCAACCGTAGGTCAACGATATTTTAATGGTAATGAGAGTTATAGTATGATAGCGAAGTAGACATAATTTATCGTCTGAATAACAAACTCCGATCTTAAACAAATGGCCGAGAAGCGATATTGGAATAATACATACATACATAGTCTGCGAGTAGCGATTTTGTGTACGCCAAACAGTGTTGATAATAATTTATATCGGTATATAATGCATAATAACAAATAGTTATTTATAACTTTAAACCAATTATTAAGACTTCCCTAGTGTAGTCTATAATTATCGATATAACTTTAACTTACGCTATGCGTTCTTCAACGATGTATTTGTTGCCATTGCCAAAAATACTTTAACTAATGAATGAACGACTAGAGACGGGATCTATTTAAATACCGGAAGACTTAATCAATAAAGTGTACTGCGTTGGTTTACGAAGACTATACAAATACAGCGATTTATTGAAGACGAACGTCGTTAGGAATAAATTATATTTACATTTATATTCATATCTTCCGAACCCTGCAAGATATCGCAATGGAACATCGCGAAAATTGTTAAAATTCCTGTTTTAATCCTTAAGCCATTGGAATCCGTTGAGCCGTTTCGGCGCTTATTCGAGACAAACTTTCAGACGAACAGACAAAAATTCTAAAATCGGGCCTAAGTATACTGCTATTGTGAGACGAAGAACGACGAAAAAGACGTTTTATGTCATAAATAAATAAATACGAAACGTAAATCGATATTGTAAATATAAAATAAAAAAAAATTTTTTTTTTATTACGCGGTCCGATGGCGGCCGGCGCGCCGTTTTATAGTGCCATAATTTTCGTGTATGGCGCGTCTATATGTAAAATGTCATTGCGTCCTAAAGTATTTGTTCCGTGCCCGAATCGAAACGCCGAAAGCCAATGGCTTAGCCACTGCGCTATCCGTGCCGTCATTAGTAGTTTTAGTTGAAACACACCTTATTATTATAGCTTCCATCTCAAAATATTCCTACAGAGGCTGTATTTTTATAGTGCTACCATGGAGTAATACATAGTATTTCAATTCTCTAGAGCGCCATTGCGTATTGGAGCTAGTATATTTCGCAGTAGCATTTGAAAAAACCTGGAGGCCTAAAAAGGCCGCTTTAGTTGAATCATAACACGATTCACATTAGTAATCACAAAATGGTCACGTTAATGGTCAGTTATGATTAAGTGACCATTTTCTGATTTCTAATGTGAATCGTGTTGAGATCATATTAGATTCACCAAAAAATATATTTAAAGCTAAAAATATGTTTAGACCCCTTGGACCATTTAGTGATTTCTAATGTGAATAGACATAGAATAGAATGATTCGCTTAAAACGGCCTTTTTAGGCCCCCGGATTCTTTTTATTTTACTTATGTCATCGTTGACTATCGCAGTCTCCTAATAGAAAAGCATTGCTTAAAAAATAAAACATAGGCCTCTCCTTAAAAGGAGCCTACACGTAAGATAGTTATGTAAGATAGTAATGTCGTACGGTATTCTGTTGTGGGGGAATGCTGCCGATATTCAAACTATTTTTGTGCTGCAAAAACGAGCTATTCGGTCAATTTATAAGTTAAGCTCTAAATATTCACTTAGGGAGCAATTTAAAAAGATTAATATAATGACCGTTCCATCTCAATACATTTACGAAAATGTTTTGTATGTTCATAAAAATATCTCTCTCTTTGCAAATAATAGTGATACTCATAGTATTAATACTAGGAACAAACACAAACTCGTTGTTCCTGCCACTAGGCTCCAGAAAATAAGCAAATCATTTAAATGTCAATGTGTGCGTTTTTACAATAAAATCCCAAGCCATATTCAAAAACTAAGCGTTAATAAATTCAAGTCCACTATAAAACAGAAGCTGTGTAGAAAAGCTTTCTATAATGTAACAGACTATATGGACGACAAAAATGCTTGGGATTGAGCTGCTCTGATATGCATAGGCTTATATTGACATTCCATGTACATGTATCTAAAACCAGTACTTTTTAATTCATTTGACATTTAAATTGCATCATTTCTTAAAATGGATTATATTAATTCATATAATGACATTTCATTATTCTATATGACATTATGTTATTTATTTTTAATGTTATTTTTATGTTCATGTTATGCATTTAGATTTGATACTGTAATAGTGCGAGTACCATGTGGGCTTTTCAATTATTTTGTTTTATTGACGTGATATTTGTCTGGCAGTTTAGGTATGTCATGCTCACTCAAGTGTCCTGCTTATGGTGGCGTTGTGTGTCGGGTCGCTAAGTTTCCCTACAATATGGTTGAGCTGAGCGACGCTGATGCATGCGTCATGCTCGTGAACGAGTGCCGTCTGTTGGGATTGGTCATCTTAATGCTGTCATGACAATTGAATCAAAAATTCTGGTGAATATTAAAATCAAGCTTGTTTAGTGTAGACTTTTTAAGATAGACTCTTTCTTCCTGCATTGTCCTCACATTACCATCATTTCGAGAACATTGTACCAATATGATTTAAAAAGAGTAACCATGGAGTTTCTTGCCCGTTCTTCTCCATAGGAAATCTACACCTTGGAACGAGGCAACTAAAGTCTTGACTATTCATAAGTGCCTATAAATGGTTTTACATGAATAAAAATATTTTTATCTTTATCTTTATGTCAAGTTTATTTTGCGTAAAATACTCGAGTAACTTAGGAAATCGTCTGTGAAATTAGTTTTATTTTAAGATCAACGTTTCATTCTAAGAATTCAATACGCTTGGGGGATATGTTTATTGACAATTTTCTCTGCATATAGTGATACGATAGCAAGTAAAAATAAATAATGTTAACATTACAACTGGTCGTATGGAGACTAAAAACATTGGCCAGTTATGCATTCCATATATAATTTTGAAGAATTTATTCAATTGTAATGGTTTAGAATACCGACTGAATTGTTATAATTAACCTGAAGCTATTCTCATTTCTTGACAGTATGTTTTTGCTATAGGCATTGCTGTTTGACATTGGAACCGGACATTTTTTATTCCAAATAATATCTTGGTTATAAATATTATTGGTATAAATTACAAATTGGTCTAGAACATAGGTTATAGGTACCTGTTTATTAAAAAATATGACAACTACCAATAAACATTATTGTTATTAAAAAGAATACAACTTTTAAAATGTTTATCGCCCCCGTAAGAGCAGTCGTTTGCCGGGGTGTTCAACATTTATCAGTTTTACAAAATTAAAAATATTAACACTATAAGCCACGCAGTGAGTAAGCTGGGGTGATCGGTGCTGTGAGCAAGCGAGTTGATCAGAGCTCGATCCTTTTTGGTAATAGAGAAAGCATTTGCCCTGCAGTTGGACAGTTACAGGCTGATATTATTATTATTATAACAAAAAAAAAATAACAGCAGTCATTCGATTACTATTAATTCTTTAGTCGATATTGTCCGTTGCTCGTGGCCTTCGGTTCTAAGATATTTACTGCTCAGTCACCGTCTAATCACAGCCTACTTGGTCCTAATCGGTTACCGAGCTCTAATGGTTTTCGTGACGAAACACCGGTCTGAATCACGAAATTTCTGACGCTATTCTGTGATCTCTCATTTTTGGTAATTTTTCGTATGTCGCACTCGTAAGCCAGTGACGAGTCTCTAAATTATCGAGATTCTCGTTTATCGAGACAAATTCGGTTTATTGGTTTATCGTAACGTCGTTATCATTGCCGAGTGGCTTCCGGCATAGAATATGCCACATCCTCCAAAGGCGGTGAGTTTTTTTTAAACACTAGGATTTCTCCTGTGTCGTGGGTGCGTTTACAGACATGAATTCCACGCACAATACACCCAGACCCGGAACAACTACCTGCAGATCATACTAATATTTGTTCCGTGCGGGAATCGAACCCACGACCCGGGACGCAGCAGTCGACTGTATCAGCCACTGCACGAACCGTGCCGTCTATTTATTTATTGTACGCCAAAAGATACCAAAACAGTAGTGCAATAAAAAATTGTGTATAGCGTACAATGGCGGCCTTATCGTACACGACAACTTATATTAAGAGAACTTTATTGCGAGCGCTCAATAAAAACGACTTATCCTGTTATGGATACTTGTTATCAAATCAAACTCAATAAACTAATAATAAATAGCTAGTCCCACTCATTAATCGGTAAACGATCAGCAGCCAGCAATGCTCGGCCTGGTCAGACTATGGATTGGTGAGCGCGTAGTATTATTTGAATCAAGTGTCTCGGAGGGCACGTAAAATCTTCGGTCCTAGTTGTTGTCATTAGACGGATATCGTTAAGTCAAGTTGGAGGCCTTTGGGCGAATTGTACAACTGTTACACAAGGCTGGCCAGCGAAAAAGAAAAGAAAGACAAAACTGCTAAGAAATTATATTGTCCCAGATGGAAATAGGCTATTTCTATCAAAGTCAAATACTTTTATTTCAAATAAACCAATTACTGGCACTTGTGAAAAGTCAGAATTTCAGTTGCCCGGTTCCAATTAGTTGATTCTGTGGAGAAGAGCCGGCTTCATGGAAACTCTTTTAAAATAATTGAGATTACAATGTGGATTGACACAAATGATGGTAAAACATATAACGAGCATAATGTAGGTTAATGTATAAAAAAACTTCATACTACAATAATATAACATCATGATCGATGCGAGAACAGGTCGCTATCACTTTGGGGTCGCGGGTGCGTAGATTGGGGAGTTGGCGTGCTCACACCGAGTGACCTCCGGGAAGACGGCGGCGCACACAGCGAGTCTTGGGGGGATCCTTTACAATACTCCCCGGGAAGTACCTGGGGGGGCGACCTTTTTATAGTCGCCTTCCCTCTGCTAGAGGGGGTAAGCGCTTTAGTCATCCCCTCCGTGATGTGCCTCAAGGCGTGGGCGACTCTAGTATATTTAACGAGGACCTGGAGCCCCCCTTCGTTGTCGAAGATGACCGCTCCAGTGGTTTTAGCCGATAGGAGACCAGCCACCTTTCCCGGGCGAAGGAAGCTCAAATAGAATTTACACTGAAGACCAATAAAAAAAAACTGCCATGAGCTTCGCAGATCGCTCTCACTGATAATTTAAGTGTTTGTTCATTCCTCCGTCCCTTCACGCTCCGTCTGAAGCTAGCCCGTAGAGAGAATGTGGTTTAATCGTAGTATGGGATTACTTAGGTTTCATGATAATACATGTAACATGTGGTAGTATGTATAGACCTAATGTTATATATTTTTCTCCGTTGTTCACGGCCGCAAAGAAGTGATTGTCTATTATGTTACAAGAATTAATTCCGATCAGCGAGCAATGCCGACCTCGTTTTATATCTCAAACGTTCGACGTGTGTACTCATTAACTTACAAACTGTTGACCTTTATGCTAATTTGATGCAACACTAATGATTTTAATAGTGGTTTGGTAGGTCACATGTACCTTTGAGTGTTATTTTTATCGTTTTATACCCAAACGCGAATACACATGCGTTTGTAAATGCGTTATTTTTACCTATAAACGTTTAAATTGTATATATACATAATTGCTGTAGAATTAAGTTGGACGGAGAATTTTATAGTGTGTATAATTTCACAATACGCAATTGGGCAAGCTTTTATCGTACCTACAATTGTTTATAGAATTGTTTTATAATAAAATGGGTCTGAGAATGAATAGTTTATTCAGTAATTAGGTCCTAACCACAGTTGGGGGATCCTTTACAATCCTCCCCGAGAAGTGCGTGGGGGGCGACCTTTTTACAGTCGCCTTCCCTCCGCTAGAGACCGCTTTACAGTCATCCCCTCCGTGATGTGCCTAAAGGCGTGGCACCAATGGGCGGCTCTAGTGTGATCTTACGAGGACCTGGAGCCCCCCTTCGGTGCCGAAGATGGCCGCTCCAGTGGTTTTAGCCGCTAGGAGTCCGGCATACCTCTTGGCCCTTCCCCGGGGTGAAGAAGTTCCGTGTAGAATTTCCACTAGAAATTAATAAAAAAAAAGAAAAAAAAAGGTCCTAACCACAGATATTATAATACACTACTATCCTAACAGACACTTATACAGCATAGTCTGCCAAGTCACCTGCCAAGATGGTGAGTACTGGCAACTTCCCTCCAAAATAATAATAATATCATTTATAATGCTTACGCATTGTGGAAATCTATACCCCCAGGCCTTTGTTCGGCAGTGGACGTCCTTTGGCTGATATGATGATAGGTACGATGTTTTTTATGATAAGCTATAATTATTTTCGGCTTACAGGGACTATATATAAGGGATATAACTAAATAACAAGCAAATTGTATAGCGTGTTAGATACTAGTTTTCTCAACCAAAATGTTACATTTATTTTTGTAAAAAAAATATCTACGTCCTATTTTTATATTTTGGAACCTTATTTTTTGGGTAAATTAACGAAACTTAAATGGTTTTTTTCACTGACAATGTATATGATGCTACAACCAAACCAGTATTTTTATGGTCATAAGACATCAAAATGTGTCGACTAAATAGAGTAGAATGCTTTGGCCTATAAAGCAACAAAGTCTAATTTGACAATAAGATTAGTTATGCTGTTTTGCTCCTACGCCCACGAAATGTGTAAACAGGTCTTGACGAATAGGACAACTTTCTATATTAAGTCATGGCAGCCCTGAATTGATCAGTCCCGATTCGTACCCGTTCACGAGCCTGAATTCGTTTCCATACAACCTGGCGACAACACGAGCATGTCACTCGTGATGATAGGCATCGCGCCTGTCCATGACAATTGTAATGCTACTCAGGACTACTCCTGCGTGGAAACATTGCGCTCGTCACTTCGAGACATTCGTTATTTAGTTCTTATGCCCAGTAATTTCACTAGCTACAGTGCCTTTCACACTCGAAGGCAGTATCATGTCTAAAGAAAAACACTTGGCAGCACAATATCTAGCACTGCGGTGGTACCCAACCGAATTCTTGCGATAAGACACCTCTTTTTTAGTTTTTCTTTTTTATTGATGTCCAGTGGAAATTCTACATGGAACTTCCTTCAATTCCTTCCTTCCTCCTTCCTTCCTCCCGGGGAAGGGCTAAGGGGTATGCCGGATTCCTACCGGTTAACACCACTATAGCGGTCATCTTCGGCACCGAAGGGGGCTCCAAGTCCTCGGCAAACCAAAGCAAAGCAAAAAGATCACACTAGAGCCGCCCATTGTTGCCACGCCTTTAGGCACACCACGGAGGGGATGACTGTAAAGCTGTCACCCCCTCTAGCGGAGGGAAAGCTACTGTAAAAAGGTCGCCCCCCCAGGCACTTCTCGGGGAGAGATAAGACACCTACCACAGTCTATATCGACATCGCTCAGCTCGCTACCATCTAAAAAGAGTTGCTCCCATTGCGATACTGGAGAGAGACAACTTATAAAATTGCTAGTCTTCTACAGAATAATATCGATTTGCCCCAATTATCACGATTAATATGCAGATTGGTTAACAGTATCGCTGAACTCGGCAACAGGTTTACTGATGGTAGGTCGGTTGCAAGAGTCCGGATGTCAAGCGTAGATCGGCGCCATGCCCCCCAACTGTGGGATATAGTTGACCCTTGATCTCATATCAACAATAATCTCTGAAATTCTTGTCACGGGACGCCAAGGGTCCTACCCCAGATTAAAATCCTTGATCCACCCTTGCTGGCTAGGTAAGTACCACCGCAGTGCCAGATATTCTGCTGCCGAGCACTGTAGCTATAAGTGAAATTACTGGGCATAAGAGACTAAATAACTAATATAACGAGGTGTCGAGTGCACTGTGGAGTCACACAGGATAGTTGTGGTGGGTAGCATTTCAATTTTCATGGGCAGGCGTGCTTCTTACCACCAGGCGATGATCTGTTCGATCCACAAACAAAATCCTTTTTCATAATCAATCGAAAACATCTACAAAATGAGACACCTTGAAAAACTATTAGACTCACGCCGTATAGGGATAAAGTAATCTTATTTCGTACTGTACAATGTAAATTTCCTCCGTGTCACGGCCATATCTTGTTAACTTAGACACGATTGAGTAACACACATACATTCTCATTTATTAGTATAATTTATTTTTAAAGCGGAGGGAAATTCTTTGAGCATTTATTGCCGTCTATCGGCGAAAACATTGGAGCGATTAGTTGAGCAATCTGTAGAAATTTCGTTCGAAAATTAGCGACTGTCAAGTAACATTGACCCATATTGGTGGCTGCCGGGTGTTGCCGCAATCCGCCCATTTTAATTGCTTGTGTGAGATTATCTTTACATATATTGAAACTCACTAGGATTATTGACTCTGTTGTAGATACTAGAGTTTAGTATCGGGCTTTATCTAAATTAAAAGACACTTTTTTACTATGAATTCATATTTTGTATACCTATATACATACAAATAAATAAAATTAAAGTGTCTGTTTGTAATGTTAAAATAACAGCTTTTTACTCAATGCATATGAAAGTATACATGGTACCTACAACAAAAAACATATTTTTTTGTCTGTCGGTTTGTCTGTCTGTCTGTTTGTTCCCGCTAATCTCCGAAACGGCTGTACCGATTTCTACGAGACTTTCACTGGCAGATAGCTAATGTTATAAGGAATAACTCAGGCAAAAAATTAAAACCCATGAAATCCTATATATATATATATAATTTAGAGTACTTGAGCACAGACACTTTACATAGAGTATGTATATATATATATTATCTAAATTATTTATAAATAATCCGACTTCTTTTAAATTAAACGGCTGGTGAAACCGCGGGTCTGTACGCATGACCGAAAACGTTCTGTCAGAGCATTTTCAAACAAGTACTCAATTCAAATCGTATACTTTTTAATATTGGCCAATAAGTTACACCAAAGAGTCGACTATCATTACAGTACCAAGTAGTGATGTGAATATATACATAAACTTTAAATGATAAAGTACTTTCTTTCTGTTATCATGAAAATTGTAAGAGTTCAAATTGATAGCACATTGTGACTTGATGTTATCATAATATACCTCTTTCTCATGATTTTATTATTTATTCTGCGAGTTTATCTAATGATAAAATATGTATAGATATATAAACAAGTATATTTGCATGTCGTATTATGTTGTATGTATAATTTAGTATAGTGGAGCGGGTATGTAAAGATCCAAGGTCTTTGACCTCTCGCGTGTATTTTACCTTCGAAGTGTATTTGTAAACACTGGGCGAAGGCATTTGAACTTGTTATTCTTTGACTATTCATTTAAATGTATAAGTTTATATATTATTTTAATGTAGACGATAGGCACTTCAGATTTTATTAAAAATAACGTCATATTAAGTATTTAAGTGAGCAATTTAAGTTTAACTCTCAACAAAGAGTATGTACCTAAATGAGACTTCAGCTTGCTGCATTGTTTTAATTACGAATTGATATCTAGAAATACATGTTTCTTGCAGACGTGAAATACTCAACAACTGAAATATTTATATTATTTCCTATAATTAACGTCTGAGGGAGTCGTTGAACCGAAACGGTAACCTATTTTGGCGTGGTTATTATTTGTGATCGCCATTATTAATATCGCTATCAGCGCGGAAATTGCCTCTGTCTAGCAATGTTTATCATTATTTCCTGGTATTATTTATATTTTCGGGTAAGTTCATTTGTAGGGTTATCAATTTACCGCGGATATTGTTAGAAGGAGAACCGAAGTAAATTTCACAAAGACTTCGTCAACCACCTGTGTCCCCCATTCTCCTGCGTAGAAGTCAACTTTGGCTGTATGGCGGTATCCAACTGCGCAAGACGATCCCCGCTCAAGATCCGTGTCGAGCATTATAGAAGCTTTTTTTTCCACCAAAGTCGCCTACAAATAGTTCCGGAAGGTCCCTTATCGTAGCAGGGTTCCTCAACCTGCCTTGTAAATACAGCGTTTGCTATTTCACTTGAGTAATTACTCAAAACTACCTACCTTTTTTTTTATTGATGTCCATTGGAAATTCTACATGGACTTCCTTTGCCCCGGGGAAGGGCAAAGGGGTATGCTGGACTCCTACCGGCTAGGGGGGCTCTAGGTCCTCGTTAGATCACACTAGAGCCGCCCATTGGTGCCACGACTTAGGCACATTTCGGAAGGGATGACTGTAAAGCGGTCACCCTTTTCAGCGGAGAGTCGACAGAGTTTTACTGTAAAAAGGTCACATCCTGCAAAAGATGCCCCAAAGCCTCGCTGTGCGCTGTGCTGCGCACACGGCGGCCCGTGACTACGTGCGCGCCACCGTCTTCCCGGGAGTGTCAGAGCCTATAAAACCCAATGACTTATAAAATTAAAGTCAATCAGTGTTAAACATCGATTAAGCCCCGCTTAGTTAAACTAAAGTTAGGTATTTTACTGTAATTGTTGAGGCGTAAAAGCCAATATCCTATATTGCTACTGCATAATCCGTTAATTACGGTAAATTCTAATAAAACCTATTAGCATTACTGAAATGCCGTCTTACTAACCTTTGGAAATACGACCTACATTTGTTTATTGACAGGAACTGACGTACAGCGCAAAATTATACTCGTAGAAATTTGGATCAGGACAAATGTAGGGTAATAACATTGAACGGGCTTGATGGCACCACGCGCCGTGTGGTGCTGGCTAAGAATGCCACCACCCCATCTCATCCCGTGGGTGTCGTAAAAGGCGACTATGGCATTAGCCGAAGGATGGGCAGCAGCGTCCTTCGAATACAATTATAACACAACTGCGATCGCCAACCCGTCTGCCAAGCGTAGCGGTTATGGCAAAACCCCCCAATGAGCACATAATCTTTAGAGGAGGCTTCTGTCCAGCAGTGGACGTTTTTCGGCTGAAAGGATGGGCTTGATGAGGTTAATGATATACTCATCAGTTTGTAAACGTCCACTGCTGAACATGGACGTCCCAATGAGCACTACAGTGAGCGGTCATATTGCCGTAATCACTACGCTTGGCTGGTGGATCGGTGGTCGCAGTACAGTCATTAAATTCAAACTGGAGATGCGGCTTCTCTATTGACCTCAACCCTTAGTTGGCTTTTACGATTTTCATGGATGGAGGGTGGTCAACTCTTTGGCGGAAACCACACGTATCGACGTATGATATTAAAATGAAGGTAATACCGTAGCCTAGCTAGCTAGCTAGCGTACTTAACTAGAAACTGACTATTTCAAAGAATGCCAACGTAATAAATGTATTCGTTTATTACGTCAGGAAATCAGTAGTAATAGGAAGATATAAAAGAAGTACTATTTAAAATAGTATATTTTATCTAAAAACACTATCAGCTTTTGCAAAGTTCTAATCTTACTTTATTGGGTCAAATCACAGAAATAGAAAATAAGAAGTGGTGCGGGGGCGTAACCGCGCCACCGCGACATGCACAATCCGGGCCATACGGAAAAAATGGCGGTTTTATAACATGTGTTGAGATCCGATCGCGTAAGCGAAACTTTTAAGTGTTCGGGGTAGTAGAAGTAAGTGTTGTTCGGGGATAACATGCAAAAACCTAAGCGAAAATAATAACTTTATCAATGAAGGAATCATATACAATATGCAAGTAAAAGAGTTTTATTGGTATTTGTCTATAAAATTAATAAATAAAAAAAATGTATTTTCTTTATTATGTTACATTTGGATTTATGGAGCAGAACGACATATCTACCACCTTTAACTACCAATCCGCAATGCGCTCCGGGTCGTGGGTTCGATTCCCGCACGGAACAAATATTTGTATGATCTGCAGGAAGTTGTTCCGGGTCTGGGTGTAATGTGTGTGAAATTCATGTCTGTAAACGCCCCACGACACAGGAGAAATCCTAGTGTGGGGCAATGTTTTTTTT
Source organism: Diloba caeruleocephala (assembly GCA_947459985.1). Taxonomy (NCBI): domain Eukaryota; kingdom Metazoa; phylum Arthropoda; class Insecta; order Lepidoptera; family Noctuidae; genus Diloba; species Diloba caeruleocephala. The sequence goes on along the minus strand of OX381617.1, from coordinate 5,295,875 downwards.
TAAATAACAAAATATAACCATCGGTGAACAACTAACGCAGTGAATAGAACAGTGAATGGTACTCCCAATAAACTTATTGCGTGGTACGCCCGCTGTGTGCAGTCCGTACGCTCGGCACGATTGGCTACCTACAAAGTCTTCAGTTCATTGGATGAGAACTTGTAGCTGTGAGCAATTAGTGCGTTTTTATGAAGAATGGTAGGGAAAGCTGGATTTCTAGGCTCGCATACATTTTGAACTACATGGCATATCTCCCTACTTTCAATATCTTTTGGTCAAAATTTGTCCGTATTACCAAGTTACTGTTTTTTTCATGCAATACATTGGAATTTCTAGTTGCACGCAGAATGATTGCTTCTGTGCTCTGCAATTTCTGCAATCGTTTTAAACATAACTGATTTAACCTGATACCACAAAATATGAAGTGCATAATTATCACTCGCCTATCATGAGGTCCCTGCCGGCACTCGGTCCGTTACCACCATAACCGTCATCATATCCTCGATCATCATAAGCAGCACCGTATAAAATGCTGAGTTTTCTAGTTTCTATATCTTTGTGTATCGTAAACTGTCGACTAACTGTCAGTCCCGATAACCCATCTATCGGCTTGCGCCCTACTAGAGCTATAAATTTGGTATCCCTATTAGTAATATTATGAATGCGCTTTTTTACAGACAAAAGTATTTTTATGTAAATATAATATTTATTCAAAAAAAAAAACATGACTCGTCTATCATCATCATTTCGGCCGAATGAAGTCCACTGCTGGACACAGGCCTCCCCCAAAGATCACCACAACCACCGATATGGATGTATTGTGGGCTCATTGGCGGGTTTTGCCATAATCGCCACGCTTGGCAGGCGGGTTGGCAATTGCAGTTGAGTTGTACTCGAAGGACGCTACTGCCCATCGTCCGGCTAATCCCTTAGTTGACTTTTACGACACCCATGGGAGGAGATGGGGTGGTGGCATTCTGAGCCGGCACCACACGGCAATCACATTTTACTTATTAATATTGAACAATATAATTACATTTGCTTGAATTGGCAACACTACCTACTAAGTCAACTAAGGGATTAGCCGAAGTGTGGGCAGCAGCGTCCTTCGAGTATATTAACAACTCAACTGGATCGCCAACCCGTCTGCCAAGCGTGGCGATTATGGCAAAACCCCCCAATGAGCCCACAACACACCCATATCGGTCGTTGTGGTGATCTTTGCGGGAGGCCTGTGTCCAGCAGTGGACTTCATTCGGCCGAAATGCTGATTAAAAAATAAAAACCCGCCTGCGTAAAAAAATAACACATGCCATATTTAAATGCGTAAAAAAAAGCCTTTCTTCGCTTCCTTTATAAGCGCATGTATGTGTATTACCCATACAGGTATCCGACGAAGTTCCTCTTGGGCTACTTAGGCTATAATTCATTAGAAGTAAGACGATCGAATGACCAACTGCTCACTATGTGCAAGGTTCTCCGTGGAGGAATAGACACCCCAGATCTCCACAGTGAACTGTTACAGCTCTTCACTCCGAATAATTACCGCCGTAACAGGAGACACAAACTATTCTCAGTTCCCTCATGCCGAACTGTCGCGAGTGATCGGTCCCCTATTCCGCGAACCCTCACTGCCCTCAATGCTCTCCTAGACGCAAAACCTGATTGTGATGTGTTTGCGGATGAATGGAAAGTGATTTTGTCAGTGTTTGGAGTACTGTGAGAAGAATGTGTGAATGTGTGTGTAGCTGTAATGTATATTATACGAGGGCGGCACTGAAAATTTCGGGAATCAAGGAAGTAACACAACATTACTATTTAAAAATGTATTTATTGCTTTTCGAAGTATTCTCCGCGAAATTTGACACATTTTTCCATACGATGGAACCAATCATTGAAGCAACCATTCCATTCGGAAGTTGGGGTCTCCAAAATGGCCGTTTTGTAGGCGTCCACAGCTTCTTTAGGTGATGAAAATCTCTGTCCACGCAATTTATTCTTTATTTTAGGGAAAGTATAGAAATCATTAGGGCTTAGGTCGGGGCTGTACGGCGGATGGTCTAATAATTCTATGTTTTCTTGCTCTAAAAACTCTTTTGTTCTGTGCGCGGTGTGAGAACTCGCATTGTCGTGATGGAGGATGATGCGGCGGTTGCAGTTCTCTCTACGGAGTTCAGAAACGACCTGTGGCAAACAAATGCTAGCATACCATTCTGCATTAACCGTTCTTTGTCCCTCAAGAGGAATAGTCGTAACATGGCCGGTTTTGGAGACAAACGTGGCCACCATTTTTTTTGCAACACTCCGTGAACGAACAATTTTTGTTGGCTTTAACTCATTTTCGAACACCCAAACTCGTGACTGGTTTTTTGTTTCGGGTTCGTACGCATATATCCAGGATTCGTCACCTGATACGATGTTGTATACAGCAGGATTGAGGATCCTGCGTGGAATCTTTCGAGAGTTCTGACGCACCAAGTAACGCGAGCCGCTTTTTGCTCTTCACATAGCAAATGCGGTATCCATCGGGAAAACAACTTTTTTACACCTAATAGTTCATGCAAGATTATATGTATTTGACTCATGCCAATGTCTAAAGTTGCCTGAATTTCGCGGTATGTCACATGTCGATCTTCTTCAATCAGCTTACGCACAGCATCAACGTTTTCTTGGGTGACTGCAGTTTTTGGACGACCTTGACGAGGATCATCACTGAGCTTGACACGTCCACGTTGAAATTCAGCAAACCAGCGATAAATTGTGGTTTTAGATGGGGCTTCATCACTAAATGCAGAAATCATCCGGTCAATACACTGTTTTTGTGTTAAACCACTTTGAAAGTCATAATAAATCATCGCTCTTGAATTTTCTCGAGTCAATTCCATTTTCTCAACGACTAAACAAGTTTGACAAAACCTTGTGACAAGACCGTGAATCTTTTTTTAAATAAATAAATGGTATTCGATTTGTAAAACCAAGGAGTTTTCAATTAAAAAGATTTTAATATGACAGGAACAGTGGAAATATTCCATTCCCGATACTTTTAGTGCAGCCTATGTATGTCCGATATTATATTATGTAATTCAGTATTTTTCTGTTTACTAAACCTTATTTATTTTTTATTATCGCGCCTATATTTATTTATTTTTTGACATCACTTTATAATAATATGCAATCTACTATGTATAATTGTATTTCATTGCTGTTATTGTACATACTTAGAAATTAATTATTGTAATTGGCCACGGCCGTGTAATTAATTGTATTTGAATAAATAAATAAATAAATATTATATATGCCCTATATCACTACCACAAACTTACGACACCTTATATGTTAAAATCCATCAAGCCGTATAGACTACAGAGCGTGCCAAGACATTACCCGTTTACGAGTTATCGAAAGCTATTATCCCCCTTCTGAGTACAGTCGGGTAAAAATAGTACATACCATCATCATAACATTAGTAATCACTTATATAGAGCTGAATTTCTGTATGGTGCCAGGAACTAAAATATAGCACCACTCCATCTCCCGTGGATGTCGCAAAAGGTAACTAAGAGACGCTTAACCGAAGGGACCGGCAGCAGCGCCCCTTCTCTGGAACAGTACACATACTGCGCTCACCAACCTGCCTGGCAAGAGTGATGGGTACTGACGACACAAACCAGTGCCCAGTGTAACTGGTCGTTGTGGACATCTATGAGGAGGCGGCCTTTGCCTAGATATGATATATGGAGCTTGTGTCAAATGTATATATCTCTAGTCCGCGTGGTGTCCGGACTAAGAATATAGCACAACTCCATCTCCTCCCGTGGATGTCGTAAAAGGCGACTAAGGGGATCCCTAAACCAGAGGGATGCGCAGCAGCGTCCCTTTTGTAAAACGGTAGCCATACTGCGCTCACCAACCCGCCTGCCAACGTAGTGAGTATTGGCAAATACCCCCCAAAATGATGACACACTTGTGGTGTGCCGTGCCGTGTGGTGCCGGCTCAGAATGCCACCACCCCATTTACTCCCATGGGTGTCGTAAAAGTCGACTAAGGGATTAGCCGGAGGATGGGCAGCGGCGTCCTTCGAGTACATTAACAACTCAACTGCGATCGCCAACCCGCCTGCCAAGCGTGGCGATTATGGCAAAACCCCCCAATGTGCTCACAACACATCCATATCGGTGGTTGTGGTGATCTTTGGGGGAGGCCTTTGTTCAGCAGTGGACATACAAATGGCCGATATGATGATATCTCTAGTAGGGCTGGGCTAACATATTATTAGCAACCACATTATCTTATACTGAGTTACTGTGTAGTGAGCACCATTAGCCTTTTATGTTAGTGAGTATAAGTGAATGGTATTAGCATGTAACTTCCCGTGTTATTCTCGTAATATAATTCCCTTAATAAAGGTGGGTTGTGTGATTCATAGTTAAAAATATACTAGCTGAAATTTGTTGACCATGGAGACATTAAGGAAACAATTTCGAAATAATAATATAATTAACGTTATAAGAATAATTTTATGTTTCAGCAATGTTTTAGAAACACGAGAACATAGGCATCTAATAATAGAACTGCGGCAAGATTTTAGAAGACTAGTAGCATTAGGAGTTCATTATTTCGTTTTAGAACATTTTTAATTCAAATAAAAGCATTGATTTAATTATTATTATTTGTATGAATAAAAAAAACAACTTAAGCAAGAATTTTCGTCAAAATCTGCAACTAATAAGCCTAACTACAGATTTTTGACTTGAAGTTAACAAACTTGCGATCAAGCTACCCACCGTAAATCCCGTAAGCAAGAATCAAGGTTAGACAATGCCTCGTTTATATATATTGAGTCGGTATAAAAGACCATGACTTCTCTTGATATCATCAACTGCTGAATATGTAACTTTCAATAACCGCTTTAAATTTCGGTGATATTCGTCGAGGACATTGCCTTATGGCACGTGATTATCACGCTTGACAAGTGGGCTAGTGAACCCCAGTGTTGTTTTAGAACCCACCAGCACGCTGCTGATCATCCGGATAGTCCTTCTTTCACCTTCACGAAGCCTATGTGGCATTTGCTTTGCCGCGAAACGCTAGCGTACCGACCCCCTTGACAAGCTTTATATCCATTTGTTGTCTCCGAAGATCAATAACCATGTCTTCAATAACAACCCTCCCCATTACAGAGAACTACACTTGCATAACAACTACCTACGCGTCCTGCCGTATGAGCTGGGCAAGCTGTTCCATCTGCAGCTACTGGGCCTTGGGGGCAATCCGCTCAGCAAGGAGATGCTCTCCATATACAATGACAACAACGGAACTGCGAAGCTGTTAACGTATATGCTGGACAATTTGCAAGGTAAGTGAAAGCTAGCCGGCTGACCGCGTACGGCATCTTAGTGTATTACGTAGTTCAATGGATTTTCTGACAACTAACAGCGTGGCGTTTGCGCCGTCTAAAATCGTCTTTATTGCTTTAACAGCCCACGAATGGTTACTACTATTCTAATAGCATGATCGACCCGAGACGCAACACTTATTATGCGTCACCAGGCGTACATAGGCTCAGGCAAGCAAATGAGGGTCAGTTTCCGAAGTAAACAGTCCGAATTGTTGATAAAACTAGACAAAGGCTGCTTTAAATAACAAAATACACGGGTATGCTTGGTGACCCATGGCAGATTGCTGGCTACGTTATAAGGTTCTGCTGGCTAGAAGTGTTGCAGTATACCTAATAAGCTTAATTGCGAATAATGTTTTTAAATTTGACGGAATATGATAAATATTTTTCAATTTAAAAAGAAAGTATAAAACCTTTTTAAATGTTGGTGTAGCCAGCGCCATCTATCCGCCTTCGAGAGTACTATTTCAGTGCTAGTTGTCCACGCTAGAGGTCGCCATTTGTAGCGTTATAACGTTATTCATCGCTTGTTACAGTTCTAATTACCTACTTAATTAAAAGTAGATTTCATCCTCTCGAGATGCTGAGTCGTCATAAATTTTTACTAGGTCAAGTTGATTTAACTGGAAAGGTCACCGTGACGCCACGTTTTATTTACTTAACTCTTTTGTTGTTTTTAACAATGAATCTTTTGACAATATTGTCACGCGGAAGGAATGATTCATATTTTCGAAATTTATGTATTGTAGTCCAATTTTTCCAAGGTATTCTCTTTGTTACAGTGGGGTAGATTAAGACAGCGATGTTAACGTATAATACGTTTCTCAGTTTCTCTTTAAACATTTTGGCTAGAGAAAGTTTTTATTGAATTAAGATTGCGTAATGTATTCTTATGTAATCACGAAATGTATTCATAGAATTATGATTGCGGGCTACTTTAATCGAGTTTAAATTCATTCTTGAATTTGCAAACGATTAGCTGTTACATGGAGGCCGTGGTTTCCGGCTAGGAAGAGGATACGACCTTTACAAAGACCGATTCAATGTTAGGATATTCATAGCAGCCCGAAGACAACTTTTGTTGAATATGGGTCTCCTAAAAACTTTTAGAATGAACTGTCGTGAATTTAGCAATCAGATTAGTGTACGCTAAGCCTCGTAATATTTCATATATTTTTAGGGGATATTTAAAGCCCTGCACGGACTGGCTCAAGCAAAGTGGGGGGTGATTCAATAGGTCAATGCAACGGGCCCCTTCGGTGAGGACAGTATACCGGTCTGTTTTTTTATGGAAAAAGAAAATGAAATGTTTTTATGAAGAGAGGATGAGCAGCCTTTATCCTTGCTTGTGCAATGCAAATGCAAATGCTTTAATAACCGTTTAGTCGCTATTTATGTGACTCACAGCAGTCTATATATCACTGTCAAGTCAATCAAGATGCGGAACTTGACAAACTGACAGGTAGTTGCGACTGCGTTGTTTTCTCTCTTTGGAGCCCGAGTCCTGAACACATTTCATCGCTAAATAATTGACGTGAAATAAGACTTAAGTCACATAAGTTTCGATCAAACAGAAATGTCTTGTCATGCAAGTGATATGTACCATCGTGAAGAAATCTTCATGGACTTCTTCTGTCCTGGGCAAGGTGACAGGTGTTCCTTCGATCCACCTATTGCTCTGTCGGCAGCTAAAAACGACGCGGCGTCTTATTATTAATAATAAAAATAAGTGATTAGGGCAGTAATGTTCCATACATTTTTGTGAGGCCCGGACTCCAGAGCTGAAGTGATTCAAGGGTATACACAAAAAAAATATAAAATACCCTAGTCCTGTGCCTGACAGGACTTCATTGCCTGACTATTGACTATACTGACTAACTATGTTGTATTCTATCAATATCGGTGATCATTTTAGTCGTAGCATATGACTTTATGAATACAAAAATTACATAGTCAATATATCATAAATTATAAACAGCCTAATCCGTTGAGTTGATCTATAGTGGACATTTATTTTAACCATTGGTCCTAGTATTTTTTTAGTTTTGATCTGTCATAAAATGAATCACGACTCCATAGTTTCTTTTGTTGGACTCCTGTTTAGGCAGGCTCGCATCAGGATTTCCAAATGTATACAATACAAAAAAGAAAAAAATAATTTATAGCGATACACTAATAATCTTATTTGATTATGGAATTAGAAACCGGTCTAGAATTTTCTGGTTTAGACTTTGCCTACGGCGTGCGGTTTCGCGAAGCACAGTCCACAAACATATACTGTGGAGCACTATTTTGTATAAAATTCAGTAAAGAGCGACACTTTTGCTCTGCCGGTGCGACACGTGTTGGATAAACATGAAGTGTGTTTATCAACTAAGTAGTTGTTTTGACCTGCGGGCGGCGGACTATGAACAGTCCGTCACCTGATTAAAGGCAAACCCGAGACGGTGGCGTCTCGTGTTTGCCTTCTGGACAGAACACATCCCAAAAGATTGCCACAACGACCGATATGGATTTGTATTGTGTGCTATTTGGGGGATATTTCCATAATCGGCACGCTTTGCAGACGGGTTGGCGATCGCAGTTGAGCTATAAACATACTCGAAGGATGCTGTTGCCCATCCTCCGGACAATCCCATAGTCGCCTTTTATGACACCCACGGTATGAGATGGGGTGGTGATATTCTTAGCCGGCACCACACGCTAAAGCCGGCACCACACGCCAAGACCTGTCCTGGGAGCGTTTATTGCGCAAGTGAATCCCGCACAGCACACGGTAGGTGAAGGAACTCCGTGGTAGTATTAACCATTAAGTGTCCCGCACACCACTCCGCCTTCCCAAGTGTAGAGGATATCCAAGCAGGATCGCCCCACGAAGAGCAGCTGTAGTTATCTGTAAAAAGACATACCTCAAAAAGAGAGAAAGACTTAGATTTCATTAGAAAGTTGCTTTAAGGATTGGTCAAGCTAAGTGAATGTCGAGCGGGACACGATTCGTGCACGCGTGTTAGGTAGAAAACATTTATTAATGTTTTCTTGACTCGAGTGATTTGCCTGTTTTGACCCTGTTTATTGATGATCTAAAACAAGAAAACAAAGATTGTTGATAGAGAATGTAAAAAGAAACGCGCGTTTAATTCGACCCGGTTATATCACTCCCATTTCTTTTTATACACCCTGGTGACGAAAAGAACAAGTCATTGAACTAGTTGTGCGTGTCACGCCTGTCTATAACTATGGTAATGCTACCCTTAACTAGGCCTGCCTGCTCCCGCCACCTAAAGTCATTAGTCATATAGTATTTTATGCCCAGTAATTTCAATAGCTACAGTGCTCTTTTTTTCGTCGTTGGAAATCCTTATACTTTTCCTCCGCTTGGGAGGGGCGGAGGGGCATGCCGGACTCTCACTGACAAAAACCCCACGGTGTCCTACCTACCTTTGGCTGGGGGTGAGGTGTTCGCCTTGTCAGCATTAGACCGTACCCCCCGGGGGTTGAGGTGTTCGCCATGTCAGCATTAGACCGCACCCCCGGCAGGTAACGGCCCGTCACGGATCGACGGGCCCCGTTTCTGGGCGACCTTATCTTCAGAGGCGTGCACAAATCACACGCGACGCCGTCTCGAGCCTGTTGTGTTCGGGCAACGGACTGCCCTTCGTTCGTTGCCCGCAGGCCGCTATTCATAGAGGCCGGAGATATTCTGCGGTGGGGATCAGAGGTGGTCTCCTCCCGTCCCCGCTCTGCTTTTGCTTGCATCACGTCTCGCAAAAGGAGGCGACGGCATCCCACGCGCTCTCGTTCCGGACGATGGACTTAACCACGGCAGGAAGCGAGAGGTCGCCCTCTTCGACCGCCGCGATGAGATCACGGCGCTGCGTGGTCCAGCATCAGCTGCGTTGAGCTACAGTGCCCTTAAAATTCAAACTGGAACATAGTAATGTTTAAATTATGAACTACTGGGTGGTGGCATAATAAAACAGATAATATAAATAGAAACTCCGATGCTCGGTGTGTTTTTACGGCGGGGTAGAGAGGTGGGTCTTCCCACCCCCATTCCGCCGTCTCCTTTGTGTAATAAAAGACCTAAGACTAGTGAACACCATACTAAAGTAAGGCTAGAATGTATTAGGTATTAGTTATTTATTATAATTGACTACCCACATAATTCAACAGTTTTCGCGGGTGATGGGATATTCACCTTACCTTAACGGTACATAGAGATTTCTACTCGTATTTTTGAAATTAGAAGATACGTTATTAAAACTTCGGTCTTCAGATAACTTCTGAAAAATAGACATCTTCACTTAGAGATAATATAATATATATATATATATATGCTTCATATAGTTTCATCACAAAAATCTCTATTCTGTATAGACCTTTACTTACCTAAAAATAAAATCGGTATCAGAATTTTTGTGATTATTCAAAATACCTAAAAATATCGAAAACAAGCGCTAATTTAGTGACTAGACTATTGTAACATTGTAACAGATCTTGCCTCATTTTTGCTAATAGGCACTTTGAGCATTACCAATCAAGGAAACACGAGCTGAATAATAAAACGAAACCGAAGTGCAATCAACTCTGCTGTTAACAAGTGATAATGGTACTTGCAAACATTTGATAACATCACGCTTTTGATGCCTAACACGCAGAATAGTCGTAATTTGAATATTTGTTCAAATTCTCATAATAACTTTTCCTAAATGTATTATTGTGGTAGTAATTATGTTTCCTTCTGGCATACGGTTTTTTTTTTTTTTTTAAACTTTGCCCCACACTAGGGTTTCTCCTGTGTCGTGGGTGCGTTTACATACATGAATTCCACACACAATACACCCAGACCCGGAACAACTACCTGCACAAATATTTGTTCCGTGCGGGAATCGAACCCACGACCCGGAGCGCAGCAGTCGACTGTATCAACCACTGCACCAACCATGCCGTCGCCATACGCCACCGTCTCCCTTAGATTTCGTACAAGGCTACTAAGGGAACCTAAACCAGAGGGATGGGCAGCAGCGTCCTTTTTGTGGAACAACAGCCATTCTGCCCTCATCAACCCGCCAAGCGTGGTGAGTACTGGCCAACTCCTCCCAAAATGACGACAACGGCACGTAACTATTGTGGACGGCTATGGAGGAGGCCGTTGTTCAGCATTACTAGACGTCCTTTGGCTGATATGATGACCACGCTTTGCAGGCGGATTGATGTTATTAGCACACTGGAGGCTGCTGCTGCTCTTCGTCTTGATATTTTTATTTTATTTATTTATTTCCTAGGGAAACTAACAGTTTTACAATATAAATTTGAAAAACATACAGACAATGCAGAAACCAAAAGAAGTTTCCAAAAATTTACAAAATAATATAAGTGATATCACCAATTGTAGACACTATAAAGGAACCTACTATCACTCCAATGGTGATTGATTGAATGGTGCCATGTGGTGCCGGCTACGAATAGCACCAACCCATCTCATCACGTAGGTGACGTAAAAAGCGACTAAGGGATTATCCGGAAGATGGGCAGCAGCGTCCTTCGAATACTAATGTATACTCAACTGCGATCGCCAACCCGCCTGCCAAGCGTGGGGGTTATGGCAAAACCCCCCCAATGAGGACAGAACACACCGATGTCGGTTGTTGTGGTGATCTTTGAGGCAGGCCTGTGTCCAGCAGTGGACTTTATTCGGCTGAAATGATGATGGTCACTCAAAAGTTTGAATTGACGAGTAAGAGAACATGTCGCGCGAAGCAAAAATGTAAATGCGATAAACATTCCAGACTTGCCATGCAATAACCACTAAAATAAGCTTGTTAAAACAGGAGGAAAACATGGGACATAATTTTTTTTTTAATTAAGAATAAAGACAGGAAACATGTTGTACACTATTTCGACATGCTAATCCTGAACTTTGTTAAACTTTCATGAAAAATATCAATATGACTACAGTCTCTGTCATAGATTTTACAAGATCTATTGATGAATAGGTTGGAGCAATATCTAGAATTTGTAAAGAGAATGTGGAAATAAATATCTTTCTTATATTTATGCGTTGACATCTGAACTGAATTTTGCTTAATAGATAAGGACAATCAATGTGATTTTGTAGAACCTTATACAAGAGTATTTGGTCTCTCTCGTTGCGGCGTTAGTCAACACTTAGTCGCCTTTTAACACCTATGAGTGGAGAGCGGTTGTCTATTCTTTGCCGGGAATCACACGGAACAGCTCATAAATAGCACAGCGATACATAAAACATCAAGTGGGATACACAATGTAAACAACCATCTTTTGAGTATATCTTTCTAGTACACGGACGTAAAGAAATAATCGCCTCACCCCGATATTTCTAAGACCATTAAAACAATTAATATTATCACAGTCAACTCTCACACTTTCTAACTCCATTGTACTTAGAAGAGACAATCGCATCTCTTTCATTAAATGTCGCGGAGACTGATGAAATCACGACTATATTATTTCTTATAGAAGTGTGTTATCTAGATATTGCACTTTCTATTATGAGCAACGGAAATAAATTGACACCCATTTTGCGTTCGCTTCATATGTTTAAGTGGAGGTTGAATTTGGGTAACAGTATATAAATGGGGGGTTACGGCCAAAATTATCAATAAATCTAAATCCAAAATCATTGGATTTGCGATTGAAGATTCACCACGTTCAAAATCTGAAGATTTTGGATTCGATTGATTAATAATTTCGGCCGTTAAATGCTTTGGTTATCAGTCAGTTTTTTTAAAAGAAACACATTTTACGTGAGAAATATGAAAGTTGAGGTATTTCTTACTTTGGGCAAAATCTCAGCCATTATCAAGTGTTGCTTGGTTGTGGCTGGTTGGAATCCTTCTGACCTACTCCAGAAATATACTGAATCGCTTATAAATTACCTAATATCTGGTTGCAGTACAGGTAGCAATCAAGCCCCTCCAACAAAAAATATGCTACGCCCTTGACCATTATAGTCTATTCAAACGTCATTAAAACTGCGTATTTGTTTTCTAAACGATTATTTTTATGGACGGAAAGCTGAAACTGCGCAACTGACCTCTGACTGGCTCTTCTATAATTTCCAGATTTCTTTTATTTGATTGCATACTACATACGTCTACACCAAAAAGGCAACAATCGTTTTTTGGCAAGCGATTCACAATTGCGTCGTCGTTTTGGGGGAAATTTGCCAGTACTCACAATGCTTGGCAGGCGAATTGGTGAGCGCAGTGTGGCTACTGTTCTACGGAAGCGTCGCTGCTGCCCATCCTGTCGCCTTATACGAATCCTCGAGAGGAGACGGAGCGGTGCTATATTCTTAAATCGGACACCACACGCAACTATGTGTAGATTAAAATATTTTTTTACTTGGGGTATTTGAAATGTGTTTATTGGTCTTGGTGCTTATACGATTCTCGAAGTGAACTGGCATATTCAAATCGATTGCACGTTTAATTTCGGTCCAAATCCTATCAACCAAATTACGCTGCAAACGGTATAAAAGTAAGATTGTATTTATCAGATTCCTTTTTCAAAACGAATATAAAATATTTTTACGTAGAGTAACTCTGTCTTGCCATAATCGCCACGTTTGGCAGACGGGTTGGCGATCGCAGTTGAGTTGTTAATGTACTCGAAAGACGCTGCTGCCCATCCTCCGGTTAATCCCTTAGTCGACTTTTACGACACCCACGGGATGAAATTGGGTGGTGGCATTCTGAGCCGGCACCACATGGAAAAATTTGTTTAGTGTCACCAATGAATTATTATTTGATGCCGTTACATCATATCATGACGTCATCGCTTTCGATCTTTATATAAAATTATTACTATTTATTATATAACGGATTCAACTGTTCGCTGCAAATAAAAAAATAGCCAAGCTTGTGTGATTAAGTCCAAGTCCACAACAACTTAGCACACTTATAATTTCTACTAGACCTGAGTAATAGCGTAGAACTCTGAAGGCCAAATTCTCGTATTTAATCTAGTCGCAATGTCGTAAATTTCACAAATGGTATTCTGCTAAAGTAACAAACAACGTCAAACGTGAACTTATATTGTGATGAGATCGAAAATTTACTAAAAGAAATTGGAATGATATTTAAGAGGAGCAGATTACCATTTCTTTGTCATTTCAACTTTCATAGTGTTAATAAATTACGAGAATTCGCCCTCTGGTCAAACCAGTAAATATTTAAGAAAGTGGACATCTATTGGACCAATCGGTTTAAAGACTGCTGCCGCGAATTATTTCGTCTGTCCAGGTCATATTGAAACGACATTGAAAGTGTCGATTTTGTTAAAACAAATTGCCTCATATGTAACATTTTGACGTAGTTACTTTTTTGCATGTCCCGAACGTTTCTCCTCCATTATTATACACTTAGTAAAAATAAACAATTCGTAATCGTAATGCCTGTCTATGAATTCTCAATAACCATAACTTTCTGATTTCACCATTTCGGCCAAATGAAGTCCACTGCTGGACACAGGCCTCCCCTAAAGATCGCCGCAACATCCGGTTTTGTGGGTACGTTGTGTTCTCATTGGGGAGTTTTGCCATAAGGGCCACACTTGGCAGGCGGGTTGGCGATCGCAGTTGAGTTATTAATGTACTCGAAGGACGCTGCTGTCCGCCCTTCGGGTAATACCATACTCGACTTTTAGGACACCCACGGGAGGAGATAGGGTGGTGGTATTCTGAGCCGGCACCACACGGCAACTTTCTGATTTAAATACATCGAAATACCAATAATTCTGCTTACTATTGGCTGTAAACGAATTAAACTTTATTAATGTTAGACGTAATAAATGTGAAACAAAAATGATTGTAGATAATAATTTACGTGATCGAAATAGCCAGAGTCCACTTAGTTACGTAATTTTTTGTTATGTATTGATCACGCGCTTGAGCGAGGTGAAATTCGCCTTTCGCGGGCTTCCAAATTAGAGAGCCGACACTGTCTCATTTTAATAAAAGTGACCATCTAGTATCCGCCTAATTTAGAAACTGCTTACGTGAGCCTGACGGCAATCTAATAATCTATACAAATAAATAAAATTGAAGTGTCTGTTTGTAATGTCAAAATAACAGCTTTTTACTAAATGCATATGAAAGTATATACGGTACATATAACAAAAAATCAATTTTTAAATTTTTTGTCTGTCTGTCTGTCTGTCTGTCTGTTTGTTCCGGGTAAACTCCGAAACGGCTGGATCGATTTCGACGGGACTTTCACTGGCAGATAGCTGATGTTATAAGGAATAACTTAGGCTACTTTTATTTTAGAAAAATAATTAGGGTTCCGCGCAAAAAAATAAAACCCTTGAAATCCAATATATATATTCTATGTCAAGTGTCTATGTCGAAGTACTCTAAATTTCTTTTAAATTATACGCGGGTGAAACCGCGGGTCCCAGCTAATATAATACATATGTTTCAAAAATCTCAATGTTTAAGAAAAATCATAAATAATTGCATACATAATTCACTTGTTTCGTGTTTGACGTTAATATTCGAGTTGTTTAATCAATTAAGGTTGCCACTATTTATTGTTGTATGTATTATACAGGTTCCTACCAAAATAGTGAACTTAATTTAGAAATAGTGAAAATATTTTGTTTCGTACTTTGCAGGGTTCGAAACGTCAGCAAAATCAAAAATCAATAATACACGCGATTTAATCCGTATAAATTGTTTTATTATAATGTGTAATAATCGCGAAAACTTAAGACATTACTATATTTTGTTTCGTAAATTTCTTCAACTAACACTTATAAAGGACACGCTCTAATAAAGTAGAGTTCTTACTTTTTATTTTATGTATCTTTTTAAAAACAACGTAGCCCCTAACTAACTCTAGGATTTTTCCTGCCTCGTGGATGCAGTTACAGACATAAATTCTAAACACAATTCAGCCAGACCCGGAACAACTACCTGCAGATCATACAAATATTTGTTCCGTGCGGGAATTGAATCCGCGACCCGGAGCGCAGCAGCCTACTGTATCAGCCACTGCACCAACCGTGCCATCAAATGCTGAAATAGCAACTTTACTCATTAATTACTGAAATAGTTCTTTTAGTTTCAAATACAACATTTACCAAACTCGAGAAAAAAATGTATACATAGTGCACGTTTTCCTTTTGTATAACTAATGCCACATTGGTAACATCTTTAATGGTTTCTGAATAGACGTGTTGATTTTTAACTGGTCATCGATAGTCACGAGCGGAATGACAATAGGTCGGGTGTTACCGCCACACGTCGCGTTCGCCGGCGCCGTGCCCCGTCCGACCGGTGAAAGTGTTTCGCGAAAGTGAAGCCGGAACCAAACGCGCTGACGTCACAACGATTTGCGCAAGAGCACCCGGCTATGGTGAGACGTTGCGAAATGTTACCTCCTTCGTATTGTTGAGGATACGTTCTGTGTTGCTGTTTTTGTGTAGCGCATCGATGTTACTTTGTTAAGTGAATTACGTTGCTTGTGTAATAGTATTCTGGCTTTTCAAGCTCTAGTAATGAGTCTTGAATAATGTTTATAATCATTTGTGATTTGTTGGACGGTGTACGCGATGGTCTTTTGTTAGGAGTTCAATTCACTCCTACGTCTTTATGTAGAGACTACTACGTTACATTTCGAGGATGACTTGTATATCTCTGAATATTACCGCTAAAGCAATTGAGTGGAAGATTTCTATGCTTTCTATTGCAAGCAAATATTATTATCCATGCTGTTGCTGCTTAACGAGAAGTAATGTGATCATAAAAACAAAAAGAAGTATATGAGTTCAGTCGCATCGTTTCATTCCATTTTTATATCGGTAGTGTAATGCGGTTATTATGTCTCGGTATTTTGCAGTCTCGTGGGAGAAACGTTGTTTTACAATACGACAGCTGGAAAATATTTTGATGACATTTAATTTGCAGACGGCGTTTGTAGGTTTATGCGCGCTGTTTAATAGTAAGGTCGGTTATAAGGGTACATGTTTTTTATTTTCTTTGTATCGACACTAAGGTGTTTTTATAAGTGTAGATGCATTGACCACGCTCTACGATGGTCACATGAAAACAAGGTAATTGCCCGGAGTACACTTAGTCATCCACCAACCAATGTCGCGGCTCGACGTGAATCATAAGAGTAATTCAGCAACATATTGCGAAAAAGTAATGCCATCAGACGTTTTATTTCATAAATAAATACGTAACGTAAATCGATATTGTGAATAAAAAATAGTATTTTGTTTTATTTTTTATTACGCGGTTTAATGGCGGCCGGCGCGCCTTCTGTAGTGCAATAATGTTCGTGTATGGGCGCGTCTGTTTGTAAAATTTCATTGTATCGATATCCTAAAAATAAAATTGCATACAACACCATTGCTGCCAAATCGCGGCTATTTTGCTCACGTTATGAATTTCAATAAATCAATTAGACATTTGAACTTCCTAAAGGAAGTAATTTAAAAATGTAATTAATATCCTCTTTTCATACGATATCCTCATCCTTAATCAAATCTATATGTCCATCACGACTCACGACCACCGCTCGTTAGTCTCACACTTATGAACATTCAGCTTCGCCATAAAGACTTGCCCAAACTTTATTGCTTTTTGACGATCGGGTGTAATCAGGAGTAGGAGATTAGTATCACTCGCACGTAGTTCCCAAGACCGGCCAGAAATATAAATTCGTTTTAATTAAAACTTAGGCAAACTTGTGTCGTTTGGATAATAATACACCCACTGGCCACGGTCCACACGTTGGCGTTATTGTAGCAGAGGAAGTTTTAGATGATACCGCCTTTTGAGATACTTGCTACAAGAAACTGCTGTAAATAAGTTTCTGTTAGTGGAAAAATGTTCTTCGGCGTTTTCAATCAGGTTTATTGTATGTTTGTCTTAGACAATTGCTTTCTTTTTGTTGCTGTTGCTATGTATGACATACCATAATTATTACGTGACAGATAGAGTGGTGCTAGTTATTTAATTGCGCCGCTTTTTGCCACCAAAAATAGAAGGAAGGACCCGTGCAGGGTGGTCAAATAGAGGTGGCGTGTATTGGTTGAGGTTGACTCAGTTAGAAAGGGAATACTTTTTAATCTATTTTGACTCGACCAATCAAACTACTACTATTCCACTGACAAGAGCTCGGCTCTTAAATAATTAAGTTTCATACATACATACTTACATTGATTTGATTGATTGATTGATTGACGAAATGGCAATTTTATGCGTATCCTAGTCAATTCGAGTTAAAAGGTATATCATTAAAAATAAATGTAGGTGCCTACGGGGCTTCTATCCAAGTTAGGTACTAAATATTGTTTCCGCTTAACAGATCATTTTCATAATTATCGTCAGTAAAAATAATATCCGTAGAACTAAAGTTGCTGACACAGCTGAAAGGATTAGTAAGCTGAAGTTGCTTGTGAAGCTGAATGGGCGGGGCACATTGATCGAAGAACTGATGGCCGCTGGGGTAAAAGGGTCGAGTGGAGACCGCGCACCGGAAAACACAGCGTGGGACGACCTCCATTGAGATGGACGGACGACGGCATGTAATCGGCCGTTGTGGAAATTTATGGGGGAGGCCTTTGTTCAGCAGTGGATGTCATTTGGCTGACATGGTAATGGTGATGATGTAAAATAATAATTCGTTTTATGGAAATATCCAGGTTAAATTGAAGTTACGTAATCATCATACCTATAAGAATTCAACGTAAGAAATCCATTGACTGAAAAACCTACCTCTATACTGGTGCTGATTTAGTCACCCTTAACCTATTAGGAGGTGAATCAGTACGAGTATCTGTACCCAAATCTGTTCAAATAATAGTACCTTAGTTTTACACCAAAATATTTACTTATTTATCATTCATCAGTCATTATAAAACAGCTGACTGTCATAAGCCTAATGTGCCTTACATTAGATTGGGTGGTAGGTACTTAACATCTGCGACCAAGCGCGTTGTCGGGGCCGTCCTGCCGCTCTTCGGAGCCTGGCCCAGAAGGAGCGAGCGCGTCACCTACCGCCTGACGTAGGCATTCACCAGGCATGGGTGTTTCGGTGCATACCTGCGCAGGATAGGACGCGAGGCCATGGCACAATGCCATCATTGTGACAGCGACCAGGATACCGCATAGCACACGCTCGAGGCGTGCCCTGCGTGGGCGCCCGAGGGGCGGATCCTGGTCGATCGGATTGGGCAATATCTCTCTGCCAGCAGTGACACTACTGCTGGCCATGTTGGCAGATTATGAAAACAGGAATGCAGTGGTCTCCTGTGAAAGCGTCATGCTCCAGAAGGAGACCGCAGAGCGGGATCGGGAAAGGGCCGATCCCTTTCGGAGAAGGAATAGACGGCGCCAGGGTAACACCCGCCCTGGCGCCTAATTCCTGAAACCCCCTGCCGGTGCTATAAGGCGGGGGACTCTGGGTTCGCGGGTGCGTAGATTGGGGAATCTGCGTGTCCACAACGAGTGACCCACGAGTAGACGGTGGCGCGCAGGTGGTCACGCGCCGCCATGTGCGCAGCACAGCACAGCGCACAGGGACATTGCGGGGGATCCTTTACAATCCCTCTAGGGGGTGACCGCTTTACAGTCACCCTCTCCAAGATGTACCTATAGGCGTGGCACCAGTGGGCGGCGCTAGTGTGATCATACGAGGACCTGGAGACTCTCTTAAGTGCCGAAGATGACCGCTCCAGTGGTTTTAGCCGGTAGGAGTTCGGCATAGCCCTTCGCCCTTCCCCGGGGAAGTTCATGAAAAATTTCTACTGGGCACCATAAAAAAAAAATACTAAACATCTCCACAGTGCCCGCGTCGCGCGGTCAATGTACGAGACGGGTGTATATTTAACTGCAAGTGAAAAGTGGATACTCGTTATATTGTTTTTTTATTGGTATGTCTTAATAAAAAATAAAAGAATGGGCTCAGTGCACTACCTGTTGGTTGGACTGTTAAAAGTAACTCAATTGACACGCATTATGTTCTTTATCGGTTAGGGTTCGATTAGGTACACTGTTTCTGATAACATTTATTACTACAATACAATACAAACTAAGATTAAAGCACCATTTCGACCTGTTACTACCCCGTCGGGGCCAAACAAGTAATTGAATATTAATGACGTCAGGTGCGCAGTTAAAGCGGGAGTTTAAATGGATGATACGTAACGTTTAAACTTTCCCTTAACAAAATAGATTAAGGAGAAAAATGGGCAACTTTCAAAACGAAAATGAGAGGCTCGATTTAAATGCGTCTGGTTTTTAACTTTAACAGAAAGCCTGCGAAAGTACCTATTAGGGGGAATACATTTTGATATTACGTTGGATAAGGGGCGGGCGCTTAAAGACAAATTGTAAATCTTATACCAATTCTGTGTGCAGGGGTTGTTCGCTCAGATCGGAGGGCTTATATACAAGTTAATACACTGGCTTAAGAATGGTTGCCTTATATATAGATGATATAGTTTTAATTATCTGTTTACAATAGGTAGCGTTCTTAATTGGTGTGTGAGCAGGATAATAAAAAAATACTTACGACGGCACGGTTGGTGCAGTGGCTGATACAGTCGACTGCTGCGCTCCGGGTCGTGGGTTCGATTCCCACACGGAACAAATATTTGTATGATCTGCAGATAGTTGTTCCGGGTCTGGGTGTATTGTATGTGGAATTCATGTCTGTAAACGCACCCACGACACAGGAGAAATCGTAGTGTGGGGCAACGTTTTTAAAAAAAAAAAAAAAAAACTACATGGTAAGTTTTATTTGTAGGTAGATTAAGTTTTTCGTCATCCTCATCGTTTCAGCCGCAAAACGTCCACTGCTGGACAGAAGCCCCCACAGGTTGTTGCCTGAACGACCGGTATGGATTTGTGTTGTATGCGCATTGCGGGGTTATGCCATAATCGCCACGCTTGGCAGACGGGATGGCGATCGCAGTTGAGTTTAAATGAACTCGAAGATGTTGTTGCCCATTCCCCAGATAATCCCCTAGTCGCATTGTACGACACCCACGGGATGAGATGGGGTGGTGGTATTATTAGCCGGCACCACACAAATTTTTAACTGTTACTATATTTTTATAAATTATATTATTTAGACGTAACATTATCCACTTAATTAAGAATAAATAGACAGCTTTTTTATAACTACAATAGTACGAAACAAGTACGTTAATTTTTCCAGCAAGTTTACGAGAAAGCACAAAAGCTTCATTCGAAAACATTTGTTTACACGGCCGGAATCCTAGCTATTTAGCAAATATCGAAACCTAGTTTTTTTTCAGTTTGACAGCACTAGGATTATTATAATCTAGTTTCAGTGCTGTCCGGTATAATTACCTCGCTCGGCTCGGCAATCAGCTACCAAATTAACTCTTCTTAGATCACAAGTCATATTAATAAATTAAAACATACATACAGGCACATTTGCTGCCGTCTTTGAACCGAACAGTTATTGGTTAATGAGTCGACAAATGGCCGGTTGAGTTGCTAAGCGCAGCACTACGGCAAAGGGCGGACATTGGACGCAGTGCAAGGGCACAGTGGCGCCCTTGACGGGTACTCGGGGCGCAGTCTAGAGGTCGCGGATGTACCCTTTCTTCGTCCCTTAACACCAACTTTCCTGCCACAAACTCGGACTATGATAACTTTGTTATTCACACAAATCTATAAAGGCCCGCCTGATTAAACCTCGCACTGTGGGGCGCACAACTTTTCAAAGGGCGGACGTTGGGTGAAGTGCAAGGGCGAAACGTCCTTGCCCTCCTGGAGTCTGAAGGTCGATATGTAGTGTATCGTCCATTCCATTTGGTCCCTACTACTTTTTTCAAAGTAGATCCGTTAGCCTTGCGTCTGGAAAAAACGAACGGTTCTCCATTCCTACCATCGTGTGCATTTGCCAAATAAAAGTAGCCGACAAAAATGTGAAGTATGGCGCGAAGTTGCTATTACTTTCAGCAAATGAAAAAGCTTTATGACGTCATGACTCTTGTTTCTTTGTCTTTATCAGCGTTTTCCACAAAAGCATCGCCAAGTCCGATACATTTGGGGTTCATTCGCATAGGACAGTGGATTAAAATTATGTCCTTTTGTATTCATGTAAATAATTGTATACTTTTAAATTGATAGAATAATTATTGACAAGGCCAGGGAGGTTAAGAATTGTTGCTTTAAATGGTCTGCGACAATCAATGACAAAGTCTTCTGACTATGTTTACTGAAAACCATTAACTTTGTCCCGGTAACCTTAAACTGTGATCTTTGATAACTTTGAGGGAATAATTCATATTAGAAATCATGAATATTTATTTGAATATCTACGGTTCTTCAGTTATCAACTTATCATGTTACAAATAATTTTGTAGAATGTAAAATCAAATCTGTAAGTTTCTGTTCGAAAATCGTAGTAGGTGACCTAAGTAATAAAGTCGATGTAGGTGACCCAATTTGTGTCTATTGTTGTTGTTGAAACTTTATTCGTTCAAACAGAAGATTGGAATAACTAGTTTATTTGCTATAGTTGTATTACAAACCTCCAAATTCAATGTGGTGTCCGGATTACATGTGCAGTGTCCGGGCTCCGTATGGTGTCCGGATGAAGAATTTAACACCACTCCATCTCCTCCCGTGGATGTCGTAAAAGGCAAGTATTGTGCTCTAAACCAGTAGGATACGCAGTTGCGTCTTTTCTGTGTAACAACAGCTACTGTGAGCTCACCAACCCGCCTGCCAAGTGTGGGGAGTACTGGCAAATTGGCCCCAAATTAAATCTATAGGGGTCTTTGTTCAGCAGTGGACATCTTTTGGCTAGTATGAGCGCTGAATGAATGAATGTATATATACAAACATTCTCTCTTTTAGCACGAAACCCACATTTAAACCATTTTTCTTTTTCCCATACATAATTGTGCATATAGTGATGATTTGAATGAAGTATTGAACTTGAAAAAATACAGTCAAAACCTCGAGTTAATGTCATAGATCTGTTCGATACAAGATGATACAAGAATCTTCCAATTTATGTCTGAGAGGAATACAAATGAGGTTAGGCATAGTTCTTAATATTGCTCAGTCATGGAGGCTCGACACGTCATAGTTTATTGCCTCGTAAAGTGAGCTCGTGCCGCGAAAACGCATAACTTTGTATTAAGTTACAATTTCTTTGGCGCGATCATCCATTATACAGTGTGCGCCTAGACACTACTCTAGCAATAAAACCTAAAGCTGGTCTCATACCGTTATAAACATAGGTACTCTTTCTATTCGTTTTTTGTCATAATGTTCAACTGAAACTACTTTTTTTTTATCCCAGTGGAACTCCCCCTCCCCGGGGAAGGGCGATGCAGGGCTACTACCGGCTAAAACCACTGGGGCGGTCATCTTCAGCACCTAAAGGGGTTCTAGGTCCTCGTAAGATCACACTAGAGACACCCACTGGGGAGATTGTTAAGGATCCCCCCGAAGCGTCGCTGTAAACTAAAACTACCTTTTTTTATTTATTGGTGTCCAGTGGAAATTCTACATGGAAATTCCTTTGCCCCAGGGAAGGGCTAAGGGGTATGCCGGGTCTCCTATCGGCTAAAGTTACTGGAGCGGTCATCTTCGGCACCGAAGGGGGGCTCCAGGTCCTCGTAAGATAGGCACACTAGAGCCACCCATTGGTGCCACGCCTTTAGGCACAGCTTGGAGGGGATGACTGTAAAGCGGTCACCCCGTCTAGCGGAGGGATGGCGACTGTCAAAAGGCCGGCTTCCAGGCACCTCTCGGAGAGGATTGTAAAGGATCCCCCAAAGTCTCGCTGTGCGCTGTGCTGTGCACATGGCGTTCACCAAGTCACGTGACCACGTGCGCGCCACCGACTTCCCGGGGGTCACTGTGTATGAGCACGCAGACTCCCCAATCTGCGCGCCCGTGACCCCCGAGGCCCCCCCACCATGAACTGACGAAACTCCATGAGTGCTCCATCGTCCTTAACGTGTCAAAGGCAAGCCAATTAGATATAAAAAGAACAAAAAGAATAATAGTTTCAAAAGAAGGATTTTTCGATGTTAACTCGGTTATTTATAGAAAAGTAAAGAAAGCGTATACTTAATCGATTCAATCCGCGCTAGTTTCAGATATATGCGATTCGCGTCGTGATTTTCAATCGAGCGCTCGCATTATGGACGTAATGGCAGTAAACGCAAAACATCAGGTTTAGTGAATGTAACAGAAACAGACTGTAAAGAAACCATAACGTAAACGCAGTGAAAGTGCAGGCTTTGAGCGGCGCCAATCAAAATCGCATTAACCCTCGATACGGCGCAGACCCATCTGAACGATCGCGATGTTTTGTTTTTGTTTTGTGTGTTAGACATATTTTTATGAAAAAGAAATAACTTTACATCCATTTCGCTTAAGTGTTTTAACAGATCTACAAATGTGATGGATAAAATAAACATAAAAAATAAGACTGTATGTAATACTTAAAGGTAAAGCGCGTCAGTATTCAAGATATTAACACGTGCACGGTTTCGTTACACTTTACAAACCAGTTACTTCTAAGTGGTGTGCTCTGCTAACAAATGACGCATAATGTGCAGTGCTTATTTAAAATGGCATTTAACACATCGATGATTAGCGTAAACAATGGGTAGTTATCGAGTAAACGGGCCGAACACCCGGACCGCGCGGCGGCGGCGCCTGGTGCAGCCAACGGAAACGCAATTAAGTGAACATTCACCGGAAGACATTGCGCGCGCGCAAATGACTAGTTTAAAGAGCTAAATGGAAATGTGCGCCACTTGTCAATTTAAATTTTTGAATATAGAATGGAGCTCGAATTAAGGAAGTTATATTGACACTGACAAACTCCCGTAGTAATTAAAAAAGGCTGGTCAGTTATGTGTAAACATGATATAATATGTACCGGTAAAATAAAATAAAATGTCCTAAAATAATAAATGAAAAAAAAGTTCGATTAATTATATGTGGGTTTTATGTGACAGACTATTTTCGGTCCGATTGTCTAGACATGTCAATGCGATAAAATAATTCATCTGTCAGTTTATTTGATGTGTATAAATTAACCTTGGATTGGATCCAGCGTAAACGCGGTCAGAAATTGTAGTAACTACATTACTAGCAAAGTTAGTAACATTAACATTTATATATTGTTTATGTAATGTTTAGTTATAACTTAGAATATGTTGCGGTCCGCTTGCAGTCTAATAAGTAAGAAAAGATAAGGGTATCTTTATTTTACGATTACGTGGACCGTGGCCATCTGATCTCTGATCTGATGGTTGGATAAGTGGGATTCGACCTTTGTTTTATATATTTATTATTGGTCCCAGTGGAAATTCGTCATGAACTTCCTCCGCCCCCAGGAAGGACGAAGGGGCATACCAGACTGCTACTGGCTAAAACGACTGGGAAGGTCATCGTCAGCACCAGGCTAGGTCGTCGTATGATCGCACTAGAGCGAGTGGCATTCAACCTAGTAAAATCCTTCGTTCGTACAGAGGGCAGGCGTAACCATACGGAGGGTCTCCGAGATCTGGGACTGTGGAACGCACCGACATCCCAATAACGGCACGGTTGACACACTGGCTATGCTTTTGGCTTCCTGTGCTACATTTCGCGGGTTCGATCCCCGAATTTGTATGACCTACAGATAGTCTCGAAAGTCTGTGGGTGCATGTGCGGTTTACGACTGTAAACTATATCCACGATGCTGGAGAAAAATTTGGCTGTGGCATCAATAAAAAAAAAGTATAGAATCGGTGTATAAAGGTGGAACTTTCAGGCTTTCGACTCTTCTTTCGACTGGTCTTTGTTGATGTTTATAAGATACTCTACAGAACCCATAATCTAAGAAAAGGAGAAGTTGTTTTTTTATAACCGGGACTGAACGCTCAATAACTTGTGATTTCCGAGGCAAGGAGAGATCTTGACATGTAAAGATCGGTAAATGATTTATGCTATGACTGCGTTCATCATATCGCCCATTTATATGTCCACTGCTGAACAAAGGCCTCCCCCATAGATTCCACAACTGTGTCATCATTTCGGGGGGTATTTGCCAATACTCACCACACTTAGCAGGCGGGTTGGTGAGCGCAGTATGGCTACCGGTTCTAAAAAGGGACGCTGCTGCCCATCCCTATGGTTTAGATTCCCTTAGTCGCCTTTTACGAAATCCACGGGAGGAGATGGAGTGGTGCTATATTCTTATTCCGGACACCACACGGACTGCGTTATTTACGGGTTAACCTCGCTGCCACCAAGTTTGTTAGCTACACAAATAGTAAAATAACACAAATGAATGAGTAATCTGTGAATATAGGCACTTATTACCTCAACCTCAACCTCGACATTGAAGCTGTAAAGCCTAACAAAGCATGAACTTGAATTATGTGTCGATAACATAAATTCTTCGATGGAAACCAATACGTAATTTCTGTTGGTATGAATTGAAAGGAGTGGAAATGGAAAGTGGATCCGGCAATGGTGATAATTAACCGGTAAATAAAACATTTGGTGACTTTCGAATGTAATGTTGGTAATATTTTTGTTTTTACTTTTGCGGCCGCTAAGTTACAAAGTGTTGGGGAATTACTTAACACCTCCATCGGCTCATGTCTTATGTGTAATACGAATACGTTGTTTTCGCTTACGAAAACGTTTTTAAACTTCGATCGAGTAATAGTTTAATTCCCATATTTATGAAATCAATCATTCTGCCAGCACTATTTCCGCAGTTGCTAAGCAATTGGCTTTCTGCGCTACGCGTCGCAGGTTCGATTCCCGCACGGAAAAATATTCGTATGGCCTAAGGTAGTAAGTAGTTCTGGGTCTGGGCGTATGTGTATGTACTTGTCTATAAATTATACCCACAACACAGGAGAAATCAGAGAGAGGGCCGTCGATCTGTATTTTATTTTTAATAAACATACAATTAATATAAAACTTTCAATCCTATTTTATTTAAAATATGTTTGTCCTGATATTTCATTGGGTCGTTAGGTTTTGAAAAGTAAGACAGAACACGTTAGCAAAAATGGGTATGAACAACGGTTTATCTTTTTACGAATAAGAGGGAAAGTTTTTATTACAAACTAGCTGGGACCCGCGGTATCACCCGCGTTTAATTTAAAAGAAGTTAAGAGTACTTCGACATAGACACTTGACATAGAATATATATATTGGATTTCAAGGGTTTTTTAGGGCGCGGAACCCTAATAATTTTTCCAAAATAAAAGTAGCCTAAGTTATTCCCTATAACATCAGCTATCTGCCAGTGAAAGTCCCGTCAAAATCGCTCTAGCCGTTTCGGAGATTACCCGGAACAAACAGACAGACAGCTATAAAAAAAAAAAAAGTTATATGTACCGTATATACTTTCATATGAATTTAGTAAAAAAGCTGTTATTTTGACATTGCAAACAGACACTTCAATTTTATTTATTTGTATAGATAAACCAATTACATATACTTATGAAACGTCAGAATTTATGTTGCACGGTTACAATTAATTGAGTGGATTGAGAAATGTTGATTGATACAAAAGTAAGAGATATAATGCAAAAAAAAAAGATTTATTACGTCATCATGATCATCATATCGGCCAGAGGACGTCCACTGCTGAAGCTGAATACAGGCCTCCCCCTTAGTCTTCCACATCGAGCGGTCACATGCCGCTCTCATCCAACGACGCCCAGCGACCATCACCAGGTCGTCAGTCCACCTCGTTAGAGGTCGTCCCACGCTGCGTTTTCTGGTTAATAGGTAAAGAAGGAAAATCCCTTCTATGGAGCAGTAGCCATTTTGCGCTCATCAACCCGCCTGCCACGCGTGGTGAGTAGCTATCGGCAAATTTCCCCCAAAATGACTACACACGACATATGGTCGTAGTCGGGTCATCTAAGGGGAAGGCCTTTGTTCATCAGGAAACGTCATTTGGTGATCTGATGATGCTGGTCATGTTCGTGAACGGGTGCTGTCTGTTGGGACTGGTCAGCCGTTAACTGCCACGGCAAATTCATTATTATAATATTATTCTAGTATGTTTCATCTTTACACATTAACCTACATTTTTCTCTGTAAATGTTTTACAATCATGTGTACCTATACAATCAACATTGTTATCCCCAACCATTTTAAAAGAGTATACATGGAGTTTTTTCCCGGCTCTTCTCCGTGAGATCAACTATTTGGAACCGTGCAACTTAAATTCTGACGTTTTATAAGTGCCAATATTTGGTTTATTTGAAATAAAAAACTTTGAATTTGATGAAGATGACCAATATTCATAACACAAAAATACCTACTTTTCATTTGGTATAGGCCTACTTCAGTGGTGTTCTACTGCAGAGCAAAGCGTCCCTTCTCTAACTCGCCTTATCCTTGTATACTTTTTTTTTGGGACCCATACTTTAGAAAATAGTCATCAAGTAATTTCACCGCCTCGAGTCTGCCGTTTCGTTTGCTGCTGTTAGAAACGACCTGTGTGCTAGTTTTCCCATATTTCCATTGCTAGTAAGGGAGCTAATTGGTCGCGTAAACCTAGGACGACTAAGAAACGTCGGTATTAAACAGTTCCAATGGCCAGCTCTGATCTTGAGCGTTCTGTGAAAAAGTGGAATCAGCCTGCTCAGTTGAATACAGCCAAGCAGGCGCTAAAATCACTTTTACGCAGAGAAAGGGGGGATGGTCAGTCTATCTCTGTTTAATTACTTGCTTCTTCTTGGGAATGGTGGGGGAGTGATAGCGATGATGCGAAGTAATTGCTTCTCTGCATCGTGAAGGCTGTCGCTGATGTTTATGGTTGCGGATCACCAGTATGGGTGACGAAGGTATCACGTCGGGGTCACCAGTATGAGGAATAAGGTGTGGTGTTCCTCCATAGAAAAGGGAGGATCCTCCTACCAGGCGGGTGGTATGCCCGGCGGGCCGAAGCAGAGAAAGGGGGGATGGTCAGTCTATCTCTGTTTAATTACTGTAAGAGATTATTCGGCGTATCTCGCAGAAGAGAAGGCGAACATACAAATAGAATATTTTGACGCCTTCGGGGCAGCGCACAGATCTGGTTCGAACACACAGCCAGTAACTTTCCCTTTGTAATATATAATCAGTGATGATCTCGTAACAAACGTAACACGTAATAACCACAGAGTTAGTCGGTTAACGCATCTCTTCGAGAGCGAGAGTGTATAGTAAATTGATTTTGTCTAAGCACGCAACTGTAAGGGTCAATGAATCTGAACACTCTCTCTATGATCCGCCGTGAACGAGCTGAACGATGTACTGCATATTACGTGACGCTGGTTGCACGCTATTATTGTCTTTGTACACGTGTAATATGAACTAAAGTTGCTTAAGTTCGTGGTAGATTGGCGCCGAAAGATAGTCATTTATGGAAAGCGAGTAAAAAGTTATAAAATTGCGGGTGGTTTGAAAATACGTGCGTTGTCTAAAAAGTATATAAAGAATATCAATATAAGGTTATTGTATTGTCATAATCATCTCAAAGTAAATAACATCATCATATTCCATGTGGTGTCCGGATTAAGGATATAGCACCACTTCATCTCCTCCCGTGGAGGTCGTATAAGGCGACTAAGGGACTCTGGGAGGGATGGGCAGCAGCGTCCCTTCTGTGGATCCGTAGTCATACTGTGGTGATCAACTCCCCGTGACTAATTCCCCCCAAAATAATTACATAATTGTGAAAATCCATGGGAGAGGCCTTTGTTCAGCAGTACACGTCCGTTGGCTGATATGATGAAATAAAATCATCTCAGTTTTGAGTTATCAATCATCAATAAATTTAAGTTGAAGTGTACTTATCAATATTGGTCGGCACGGTTGGTGCAGTGGATGATATGGCTGGGTCAGCTGCTGTGCTGTGGTCGTGGTTTCGATGCCCGCACGGAACAAATATTTGTATGATCTGCAGGTAGTTGTTCCGGGTCTGGGTGTATTGTGTGTGGAATTCATGTCTGTAAACGCCCACGACACAGGAGAAAAATTAGTGTGGGGCAACGTTTTAAAAAAAAAATATATATATATATATAATCATCTTAGATAAATCGTATCAAATACTCACGGCGCATAACTATCTCAACTTAACTATTGAACGAAACATTAGTAAATGCCTCATTACTCTTAGATGTCAAGGTGTCAGTCTCCTTTTCAACCTTTTTGAACTCACTAAAATTAAATTTACTACACATTCTTTATATTATTATTTGCATACACACTTATAGTCGACTCACCCCTTTTAATGTACATAAAAAAATACAAAATAAACAATGTTAAATTTTTTATTCCATTTCAACCCTCAACGTGGGGTCGACACATTGGCGTGATATCAAACTTTTTAACGAGCCGCCATTCCCGTGGCAATGACAGGCACGAAGGTATGACATGTAACTCGTCAGCCATCATTTGATATTTGACCTCTTTGTCTGTCCTTCTGGGCTCTTTCAAAAGGGGTCAAACAGCTGACAGAATATTTTATTCAGTTATTGTGTCTTTTAAAATGAAATGAAGTTTTTGTAACACAAAAAGTAACTTATGACTTGTCAAAATAGTACTGCATGTGTAATAGGTTTTATGTGGTTTCCACCAAATCATAGACCACTTGTCTCCACCTATGAATGTCGAAAAGGGCGTTTAAGGTTGGTATCAAGAGGATGGATAGCAGCATCCTCTGTGTTCTAATAACAACTAACTGTGATCGCCAATCCTGCCAAGCGTGGTGATTATGTTAATTTATAATATGACCGCGTTGTAGTGATTATTGGGCCAGCTATGGACGTTTACGGGCTGAAATGTGTGTGTAATAAAGAGTTGATTTGGCTTTCGAGAAATTTTATGTGGTGCGATGCTTTATTTTTAATGTGACAGGTTGTTAATAAATCGAAACAACAGACAGCCCGCTGTCCGCTGATTGCCCGCTGCAAGAGCGCAACCTTAGTTATAAGAAACTCTAAGAACACATAGCCTGAGGCTCTTTATCTTCTACTATTAAAAATCAATTCTATTCTTAAACACGCTTTTACTAACTCCAAAGATACAATCGTAAATTAAAACCCATATCTATACAAATAAATAAAATTGAAGTGTCTGTTTGTAATGTCAAAATAACAGCTTTTTACTAAATGCGTATGAAAGTATGTATGTTACTTATAACAAAAACACTATTTTAATTTTTTTTGTCTGTCTGTCTGTCTGTTTGTTCCGGGTAATCTCCGAAATGGCTGAACCGATTTTGACGGGACCTTCACATGTTATAAGGAATAACTTAGGCTACTTTTATTTTAGAAAAATAATTAGGGTTCCGCGTAAAGAAAAAACCCTTGAAATCCAACATATTTATTCTATGTCAAGTGTCTATGTCGAAGTACTCTAAATTTCTTTTAAATAAATTAAACGCAGGTGAAACCGCGGGTCCCAACTAGTACAAATATAAATTGTTTACGATAATAATACGATGTATCGTGTACGCATCAGATTCTCCTGACTTTCATTCTTCGTTCGCCTTGCGATGAAAGTTCTTGTCGTTATAATATGCATATGCTAAATGAACTTACTTATCTGTATCTGCATAGTGGACAGTCGCGTGCTCAGTGTGAATATAAAATGTTTTAATGAGTTTCGGTCTGATTGAGTTTGTTAATTTGATTTGTAGCCGAGTTTTTAGGGGTTAGTGCAGACCATCGAAGTAATTTAAAGTTAAAATATTCATTAATGGGCGTTCTGTTCGTGGAACGGACACATTTGCCACTTTATCAATAAAGCAAAGTCGATTAATTATTTACTCTATAGATAGTATGAAAGAAAAAATCTCTATAATTTTTATCCTTTGTTTTTTTTTTGTTAATCAATGTAGGTACTTAACAGTCCTCCCCGAGAAGTGCCTGGGGGGGCGACCTTTTTACAGTCGCCTTCCCTCCGCTAGAGGGGGTGACCGCTTTACATCCCTTCCAAGATGTGCCTAAAGGCGTGGCACCAATGGGCGGCTCTAGTGTGATCTTACGAGGACCTGGAGCCCCCCTTCGGTGCCGAAGATGACCGCTCCAGTGGTTTTAGCCGGTAGGAGTCCGGTATACCCCTTCACCCTTCCCCGGGGTGAAGGAAGTTCCATGGAGAATTTCCACTGGACATCAATAAAAAAAAAAAGATACTTAACAGAATGAATCCAAACCAAAAACTGGAGTACACAGCAGTATCTATACTGCTACCACTACGCAAGTTTAATGCACACGATAATATTCACAAAGTTGACGTTTATCGAGAGAGAAGGTTGAGTCATGAAGTTCACTTTCACCCTCCTTTAGGGACGACGCTATTCAGAGATCGACGCACGTCACGGGTCAACACTACGAAAATTAACAATGGGATGAAGTAGCTAAGAAAAGACTTATTGATGCTCGTCAAGTCTACTACGAATAATACAAAATTAGCTTTAATAAGGCTGTGTTAGGAGCTGTATTCTGAAAAATATTTCATCATCATCATATCAGCCACAGGACGTCCACTGCTGAACAAAGGCCTCCCCCTTAGATTTCCACAACGAGCGGTAACATGCCGCTGTCATCAAACGACTTCCAGCGATCTTCACCAGGTCATCTGTCCACCTAGTTGGAGGTCGTCCCACGCTGCGTTTTCCGGTGCGCGATCTCCATTCGAAAACCTTTGTGCCCCAACGGCCATCAGTTCTACGAGCAATGTGCCAAATATTTAGGGGTCTAGAAATGTAGAGACCGACTATATTCAATACTGTAATGTTTATCGAGAGGAGTTGCTTGAAAATTCAGTCACAATCGTTACACGCAACGCTGTTGAGATGTTGAAACAAATGTACTCTCCCTTCTCATGAGACCGTGAACGTCCACTCCTGAATATGGACCTCCCAATGACCGCTACAATGAACGCTCCTAGGGGATATTGCCATACCTGCCGGGGGCGCGCTCTAATGCAGACAAAGCGTACACCTCACCCCCGGCTAAAGGTAAGAGGGTGGACACCGTGGGGTTTTAGCTGGTTTGAGTCCGGCATGGCCCCTCCGCCATTCCCAAGGCGGAGGAAGTTCATGATGATTTCGCCACGATAAAAAAGGGGATATTGCCATAATCACCACGCAGGAGAATTTTCCTGCGCATCCTCTCGCCTTTTGCTACACCCACAGGGTGGCCTATTCTTTTGCCGGCAACCACACAGCCGTTTAGAAAGGAAAATTTACTATTGAGCTATAAAGGAACTTAGGTAATAGGACGTTAGGGCTGCTAGCTGCGAACGCTGTGACAAATACAGTTAGGTACTTCAAAGCTCTAGATACTAGACTATGTTGTATCCATAAGTAAATTAACGTCGCGAGAGTATACATTTGGCTCATCATTTCACCCGAATAAAGTCCACTGCTGGACACAGGCCTCCCCTAAAGATCGCTACAACGTCCGGTTTTCTGGGTACGTTGTGTTCTCATTGGGGGGTTTTCCCATAATCGCCATGCTTGGCAGGCGGGTTGGCGATCGCAGTTGAGTTATTAATGTACTCAAAGGACGGTGCTGTCCGCCCTACGGGTAATCCCATACTCGCCTTTTACGACGCCCACGGGATGAGATGGGTTGGTACTATTCTCAGCCGGCACCACACGACATTTAGTTCACAGAACATTTAACATTGTCGTTTACTGAATTTCTAAGAACACCTTAATGTTTGTGGTTTTAAAACACACAGTTCTTTGTATTCATGTCAGAATAAGAATAAATCCATTCACATAATATACCTATAATGTGGTTAAATAAATAAAAGATGGCAGTCTTTGAGTATTGAGATTTTGCAGCAAACATTCCCGTGCACGCGGTGCACGTCGATAACATGTATGTCAATAAAGCTCCCTATTAAAATTCATGATTTAAATATTCAAGAAAGTCATTCGAAGAGCGTAAAATTATTATGACTTTATGCTGACGAATTTAGTTTTCCGCGACATCCCTACATACTTACAAGAAAGTGTATCATTATACACACTCATACAGGTAGGTATGTTACAGTGTAGTTTTCAAAACAATTTATTGCCCAATAAATGTATTTTACTAACGTGGTTTGTAGGTGAAGCGTTACTTATAATGGCTCGTTTAGGATGTCTGAAGTTCCTTATCTGTGACGATGTCTTTAATGTTCGTTATTTTATTGTTTTAGGTAAGTTTATGTTGTCTCCCTAGAGGGCCTGCGGAAAGGGGTAAGTGGGTAAATATTTAATTTAATTTAACAAACACAAAAATTACCATCAATTTATCGACTACACATGGAGTAAGTAGAAATAACACTATTTCAGCAATAAATGAAATACACTCAACCCAGTAAACGAAGTTGTGATTTTATCGGCTTCGTTATCGTAAATGAACAATACAAAAGTTGTTTTCTTTTTTTGTACACCACAAGAAAAGTAAACAATGTCGAGCGGTTTAATTGTAAAGCGATTAGGGTTGTAAAGTTTTCCGGTGCATCGAAGTCGTAACTATAGACGCGTGGCTCGGCGAGTCAGAGGTACTCCCACTCAACACTCGCGGCCGCGGCCGGCTCGCACCGCACTCATTCACTCCAGTCTTCTGCCGACTGTCGCGGCGATAGCGCGCGCTTTCCGTTACACGCCTCAGATGTTAGTGTACGATTACGACATCGCGTTGCATCTCAGACTTTTACCGTGACAGTGAATTGTACTTTCACGAATATGGGTTAAACACCCCTTTCAGCGTGATGAGTCCGGGCGAGCGCGCCGCCCCCGGGCGCCGCGAAGCCGCTCGCCCTCAATATGCTACAACCGCACCGGGTTTCCCGCCGCCCTATTATCCGCCCTATGCCGTGCCGCACCCGAATGCATGGCTTGGTGCCCCCCTCATATCCATGGCAGGACGTGCACCACCACAGTCCCGGAATACACCTGTATCCAAGCTGGCTATGCACGCACAAGGAGCACCGCTCATCATACAAAATAGGCACGACCGACGAAAGTACACCACCGCACCGGAGCAGCGCAACCATCGGCCGCTCGGACAAACGGAGCACGTCACTAGAGACCGGTGTGATGCACCCGAGGGAAATAGGCCGCGCAACCAACAGCAGCAAACGCGTTCCGCGCGAGGCGGACGTAACAACAACACGGATGCGGTCAGTGTCGCGAGCGATGAAAGTTCCGGCTCGACCAACTCCGAGACTATGTTGCCAAGGATTATCAAACCGCGGAAACGACGCAAAAAGGATAGAAAACCCAATAATATCGTACCGCATGATTTATCTGCCGCTGCTTTGGATCTCGGCGATGTCGATCATTGTGCGGTTTCAGGTCTAACTACGCACGGCCTATATGAGGATACTTATTGTCGGGAAATGTCTCTGCCTTACCGCTTGGATATAAAAGTTTTAGAGTACCCCGAACCAGTACCGGAGACGTATCGAGTATCCGCGTTGGGAGAGGCGTTAGAGGCAACCCGATTTGGTCTGGCAGAAGCAGCTTCACCCGCGGAATCTGCAGTCAGTTCGTGTCAGTGTCGTCTTTGTGACCCCGTCGGACAAATCTGGGATGCCGATTCTATAGCGGATTTGCTTGATGAGAATTCGTACGGTGATTTCGCGCCAACGAAATTAGAGGAGTCTATGAAAGTAGTGGGACCTCTAGGGAAAAGAGGAGCTGACACGACTTTGCGACGCAGCTGGAGCGATCCTTCATCGAGGGTTCCGGAACGACGAGAGGCTAACACTGGCGAAACATATTCCGCCCCGAATCTGTACTCATTGTTCCCACCAACGAGAAGAGCTAGCTCGCCGGAACCTCGCTCTCCTCTCGCTCTAGACATATCTTCGGAGATCGTCACTTCAATGAACGGCCACCGTGACCTGGAAATCAAGTTGTTTTCGACCTCGCCTCCGGCTGCGAACTCCGACCGCCGCTCCTTTTTCGCCGATAAAAGTGAAAGTGCTGTGAACAGATGTGTTGCGAGCCACGATCTTAAAGTGAACAGTGCGGTGAATAATAACAGAGTCCAATCTAGTGTCAAACCAGATGGAAAAAACAGTGAGGATGTGTCTGATACGGGGTGTTCTTCGGCATTTGTGGCCGGAGAACCCTCGCGCAACATTTGTGATTTAGCCTTAGTTACTGCCTGAGGTACTCGTGTTTGTGTAATGCGATATGTCAAGTGAAACTTTAGTGTTGTCGAACAGTCCAGGTGGCTCTTCGCTCGCCATTTGAGCTGGACTCAAATTGTCTCAGCGAGGCATGCACGGAGCGTCTCACGGCCCACTAAAAATTGAGATCTCCGAATCGGTTTCCTGTAGATTCTATAATTAATTTATTGATAACAATAGCGTAGGAAACTGACGGGGGACTTTATCTGGAAATGAGTAGAGGTTCACAATACGCCGTTTATCATTATGTTGCTAGGAACATTCGATGTTCCTATCTACGTAGAAAGTTTGTTTGAATTTATACGGATTCGTTATTGAAGTTATAGGCGTCGATGCCAAACGATTGAATGTATAATCGGTGGATTTGCGTACAGTTAGTAATTGAACGTGGTTCAGAAATGTTTTTGACTCTATAGTCAAGATGGCAATGTATGATATATTATAAATCAATTGCAAATTAGTGAAGCTGCAGCGATGCGGCGGACCGGGCGCGCCATAACTCGCCGTGTGCAATTAGCGTTTCACACTACTGACACGGTTCTCGCGCTGCGGCTGCGCGTTCAGTATTGCGGTTTCCCGCGGTTTTCACCGCGCGCGCCGTTCCGGGTGGCGCCTCGTGCGCGTGTACACTGGTTCATACCACTAATGACTTTTTTCATTCCTAACTCTTAGCTCTCTCTGACATGAATGTTCATTTCATAAAACGTAAAAATTAATTTAAATGTTGCAGGTAATTCCGTGCGCTTATCTAAAATCTATCGATCCTAATGTGCGTATCAGTATTTCTAAATAGAACCATAATATAAAACATACGCATTCGTCACGTTCGAACTATCAAGTGAGCGTTAGGTACTAAAAGTTATTAAAATATTGTAAGCGATGAGCACGTTTGACGATTACATACATCACGTCCAAGCGTAAAATTCACGAAAGTACCATTATCACAGCCATTGAAGTCATTATCGTCGACACTTCTCATCATCTTTATCATTATTTGCACTTTACATCACGTTTCATCAACCGCGATTGCAGATTTGTTAGTATTGAAATTACTATTATTTCCTGAATTACGTGACTTAGTTACGAAATGTGTTAATCTTGCGTCTCTACCTTCTTCGTAGTTACATAACAGATGTGCCGTAGATAAAATGCTGTAATATACAATATTTATACCCGTTTCTTATCTGTATTTGTTAAAACCGTGTACAGAAGGGGCCTTTTAAAAGTTTAAAGATTTTATAAGAGATATGTAAAAACAGACTGTATAAAATGTTGTCCGTACGTTTCTTTTACAAAAACAATTT
This sequence comes from Diloba caeruleocephala, assembly GCA_947459985.1. Lineage (NCBI taxonomy): Eukaryota > Metazoa > Arthropoda > Insecta > Lepidoptera > Noctuidae > Diloba > Diloba caeruleocephala. The sequence goes on along the minus strand of OX381617.1, from coordinate 5,258,964 downwards.
CTGCTTTGTAAGTTGGTCAGATAATTCGAAAAGGATTGTTTTTACGACGGTAATTCGGTTAGCAATGTTCGTTTTATGTATGGCACGAGACCGTCAAGGTTCCCATCAGTGTAACTGAAGATTTTATTGTCTCAAATAAAATAAATTAACAGCGTGATAGTATTATCATACGTGTAAGCTATAAAAAATATCGTAAAGTCCATTGATAAACGGCGAATTAAAATCTCCCTTTTCCGTATGTCTGTCCGTCTTTTTGTTTTATGCGAGGGTCCAACGGAGTAAGTGATGCCAGATAAAGTTCCATAATAATGTAGATAATGTGAATATAACTAAGTTATTCTGGCTGTACAGTTGTTCGCAGTCTCTATCGTTGGGTTTTACATTCTACCAGCTGTTTCTATGTTTTACGTTTTTATTTTTATGCGTGTTTGCTTATATGTATTGCTAGGTGTGTGCGTGGGACGACATGATAAATTGGTTTTTGCTTCACTTTTTTATCTCTACGACAGACTCGGGCGAAGCCGAGGAGTTATTACAGCCCCTTATCTTCTTTAAATTCAGATTTTAATGCGTGTGAGCGCAAGCTCAGCGTTTTGGGTATTTATCGGTGCTTATATATATTATCTGTGCAGTAAGCAATAGCCGATCTTTGAAGTTGAGCCTCCTTCATTTAATGTAAACTTTTTATCGAAAAGGAAGGGGGCAATAGCTTCTTTATTACACGATGATAAGTATAGTGATGTTGCCTTGACTGTTAACGATATGTAATCAAATAGATAGCTAAGGTTGTTATTACTTCTGCCTAGCATTAAATGTTTTCGGATTTACTCGTCGTTATACACATAACTATCTATATAGATTAAACAAATATGCCTAGAAGTCTGTTGTTCTGTTGGGATTTATATGGGTCGTGGCAAAACGTGGTTGTAAAACTCAACGATACACCTCACTATATTATAAACAAGAATAGGCTATGTCTAACATACTGAGTGAATGCATTTTATACATAAAAACCTAGGTTTAATATTTGTTTGTGTATTTGTGAGGCAAGAGTTCACGCTCGCACACTATTTTTGTACAATAAATTACCATGTCCCGATGTAATAGTGGTTGTTTTATTTCAATTTGTTATGTTCCGACGCAGTAGTTTGTTATACACGTGTATTTGAACTGGCCGGTCAATATTTCCTACCGTATTTTATTGTTTTCGATTACATTTTTATTGTAACACTATTTTGATAGTTCTGAATTATATGGAAAATGTGCAAAGATATACGAGGTTCACATAACATTGCATGATAAGAAAAAAAAGTTGACCGTGTTACATGACAAAGAACTGATTGGATATTATGAATCGTAGTTACGAACAACAATGAGGAAACTATCGATACTTTGGAGGTTGACGATTGAAAATTTAAAACAAAGTTTGTAAACAAACTGTTTGCGTAACTCTTTAAAGCGACTCTCTATTGTGGTACAACAGCTGGTAGTCGGTTACGCATGTACCATTGTGCTCTCGTTTGCAATGGGCACGTTTGGGTGCGAATTATGGACACAACTCAACTGGCCACATTAAAAAATTCGTTAGGTAATCAATTCAAAGACGAGGAGGACTCTTAACTAGTTTCTATTATAAATAAAAGCTATGATAAAAAGAAAGCTGCGCTACCACAATTTGATATTAGAAATTCTGCTCAGATGCAGATGCTCTATCAGTAGCTGGATAGTTACCTACTATTTATTTTAACTTTTTATGTTACGTAATGTCCTCTAAAACAGCGATGAAGGTTAAAGCTAGATTTATTATCAAGCTATGCCTTATTTTAATGCTGGAAAGAAAATACTATGAATATTTTATTATGTTGTAACTGACCGATATGTAGGCGATTGAGAGTGGAAAGTGTTCATGCATTTTTGTTTTTTCTGAGATAGCGTTTCACCAAACAGTTAATTTGCATCGACATTGATTACAGAGTAATTTGCATAACATTTTAAAAGAATGGAACTTTTACAAGGACGTCGGTCGGCTTGATCTGTGTCGCAAATATTTGCTTTTATAATTTTTATGGTTATAGCCGTTTCGCAGACACGTGCCGACGAATGAAATTCGCAACACGTGTCTGTTACACTGTAATTTTGATAACTTCTACTGTTTGTGTATCTATTGTGAATATTACCATTCCAGAATTTATTATGTTTCTTTCTTCGCTGATTTCCAAAATGGAAGGTTCTTTGTTTTCCCCGTTTGTTCGTATATGCGCGAGTTTGTCAGAAACTACACGACTGATTTTTATGATTATTTCACTGGCTATATACTTATGGGAAAGTTCTAATATGTAAAATATTAAGGTACCATTCTTATACACAGTATCTGATAGGCATAATAGTTGTGTTTATTTTAAGTCGGTTTTAATTTTTTCTTAAATAGTTTTATTGAGTAATCAATTTGGCAACTAGATCTAATAAAATACGTAGATGTAATCAAAACAACATAAATCCGGGAAGTACTTGTTTCTTATTTAAAAGATGAGCTATAAATCCGTTGTCACTAAAGTTTCGGTATAGTTATTTTTGTTCAATCTTTAGTTATTCTGAATTTAACCTCTGTGTATCCTCGAGACGCTGTCAATCATAGTCTTTAACGCTTGTTATGAATTTGCTAAAGTTACATTTTTTGCAAGTATTAAATTGCATCTTATGAAGTGTGAACACGAGTTTCTAGATTTTAATTTATATTAAGTTACACCTAGTATCGATATTTTTCAAAACCTATGATATCATATTCTGCTTTTTAGCTCTGTAAAGCGTCATTTTTCCTTTTGTATACATGCTTCCATATACACTGCGTCAAGTCCGATACTGAGTTGTAGTTTAACCGTACAATATAAGGGATATGGGTCTGGAGAGGTTTTTTTAAGAATCAAAAGCGAAGCCAACAAAAAAAAAACAAAAGTATGAGAGGTGAAATACATTCCGTAGCTCCACGACCCATGTTTGCTAAGCAAAGTTGTTCAGTTTCATGGTTTGAAAATTACATTAAAGTTCGTACAGTATCAGACCTTGTTGAGAACCACATCAATTATTAATTGCACATTCATCATTTGTATCTGCTTACCGCTAATAGAACGAAATAAAGATTGCACTTTTTAAAACCGTTTCAAATAATGCTTATTTATGCTCTATTGTTGAAATCTAGCACGCAGTTTAAACCAAGAATGTTCTAGTAAATCATCGCCTGAAGGGTATCCAATGCAGATTGTTCACGCGTCTCGTAAGCCACGAATCTGGAGCACAATTTTAGTTGATCTCGTAAATCCCGCTGTGCTATCGTACATTCGGTTATTTGTTTACGCAACATCACATATCACGCTTCGTTACGAGACATTACAGTTTCTGCGCGGACATTATTACTCTTTTATTGCGAGTTGCGACACTTGGTACAAGGCACAGCCTTGTAATACTAATATTATATGAGATTACTGCGGATATAGTAATATTTATTGTCAACTTTGTTCCGGTGTGGCGATTTTGAGAAGGTTGGAGAAATATTGTTTAGTTCCAGTTAGGGTTTTGTTGAAATGACTGGTTGCGAAAGTTGCAATTGAGGGCAGGATACTTATGGGTTTACTTAATATTACCAAAGGCAGGTGTAATTTACTGAAATGTCTTACGTTAAAAAATTGCAAAACTTACAAATTAATCACATTGTAAACTATAGAAGGTTCACGGTCGAGCAAATGTGACATTTCCTTTCGCAAACAAAACGCTAGTTCTAATTACGTATTCACATGTCCGAAATAATTGTCTCAAAGGCCAATTGTACAGGAAATTATTTATGACATCAAATACAGAAGAGTGTAGAATAATTTAAATCAAGCAACTCTGTTCACACAACACAATGGGTGATCGCACGTGGCGGGTGACCTTGCCGCGCTCGCCTATAGAAATCGCCACTTGTATATTATAGTCTCGACAATGTAAGGTAAACATAACAACATGTAGACAATGTTATACGTAATAGCCGTGAAACATACACGCTGGTTTGTTCTAAGCTGTTTTCTTGGCATTTAAGGGATTTGTGAATGCTTTATGGCCTATCATGTTACATTATAGCTTTACTTTCTATTAGGGCCCTGCGTCCACAATCGGTTTTGGGTCGTAAGTTGGTCTATGGTTTAGTACACAGGCTTGCGTATTTTTATCTGAGTATGATACAATTGTCAAGTCTGTCAAGACTACCACGCATTTTTATTTATTTAGGTCGTTACACTGCTTATTCCTTTAACACCAGTTGAGATAGTGAGCCAACGGGCAAGGAAGATGCTTCGATTAGAAAACACCAAACCAAAAAGTATGGTCGTCGACCGACAGGCCCAGAACGAGGAGCTTAGAGATGTTATTAGAGACATATGCACTCATAAAGTGAGTGATTTGCTATGTTAATAAAATTGGTGCTGCTTCAGCTACACCGCAATTGCCAATTGCCAATTGAATGAAATAATTTGAAATTCTGAATCATATTGCGCCCAATTTAAAACCAGTGCTCACATGCATCAGGCATTACTGACTGTTTCGTTTAATTCTCTACCATAGGAAATAAACAAAAATAATCCGTAGTGCTACGTTTTTATTTTACATCTTCATATCCATCAACTATTTAAGAATTGCATATTTAAAATTAAAACTGTTTATACAAGTGTGCCGAATGTATTGCGTATTGACGTTATGGACATGTTTACTGTGCATGAACGATACGTTGATTGAAATATGACAGACGAGCCGGTTAAATAAATAATTTTCTACAAAATTTCAATCTGCCTTAAATTAACCTGGAAGATAGCGCAAAAGATTTACTAGATGAAAATGTTATATGCTAACAAGTTCCTATGCTTCCCGCAACATTGTACAGTGGAAAGTTTAGTGTTCTATTACATTTTACACTTAAATGGGATCGTAAACCGCATAGCTGTCAACGCCCTATCTATGCGGCACGTAGTTACTGGCACAGGGTTACTTTTCTTCGTTGGCGACGGGAGGCGGGGTAGAAAGCCGACTGGCTTCCGCTCGGAAGTTTCACGCGGCTTTCACTCGCCACCCGGCGAGATATGATGCCTTGCCGCACTGTACCGGATAAATATTATATGCTTGAGCTGATTTGATCTGTATTAGAGAGAAAACAGACATTCGACTTTAAAAATTTCGTTCTCATACGAAAGGAGATCGACGCCAATATGATCCAGTGCCAGTAGAGAAAGGTTTGTAGCCATAATTCGTTTATGTTTATTACTTTTCATAAACCAATTAGTAAAAATAAAAAGATTTATTATATCCTGTTCCTTTGTTGAATGGTCAGAATCTCGGGCGGTACCATTAATATTATTAACAAAAGCTCAAATTGAATGTCTAAAGGAAATAATTTATCAAACAAATTTATTTCAAGCAACGGACTAGCCCTGCCTCTGTATGAAAAATAACGATTGGGTCGGACTTTCGAACTACTAAATTGTGATAGGATTGTAATTTTTCTCAAGACTTACGTAAGCCTGAGTAAAAGTTGTTAGATTTTTTGTGTAGGTATCTGTCTGTTTGTCATTATGCTCAAAAGGAACCTTAATTTGCTTCTTATCTTAATGCTGGCCACATGTCGCCATGCTGGTGTGTGAATAGTCTGCTAGTTGACTGTCCGATGCGGGTGTGTTGTTGTGTCCATGCGCCCCCATCAGACGGGACGTGACCGCTTTGTCCGCGGGCAGTATCCTGCCGGCGCTGCACCCAATGCCTAACAAACTCCTTGCCTCGGGGATAGGCTAGGCACATTCCTCCGCCTTTACCGATGGGGTGCGGGGGGGGGGGGGGGGTGTTATGGTGATGGTACCAGTGTAAAATTTTGCCCCAATAACGAGAAGCAAGTCCAAGGTAGCAAGTGTGGCACCTAAACGTCAAAAAACATTTCAGAATCAAGATTATTTTCATCCTTTTGTTTTATATATAAACAGTGCTAATGAACCTTTTTACAGCAAAAAAGAAACAATGAACGATCCCAATTTGTTCACACGTAGAGACCATGTTTGAAGAAAAACGGTTTCATATGAACAATTTAATTTAAAAGTTGTGTTGGATGCTGCAGTTCTGTTGGGTCGACGCACTGTCGAGGTTCGTGCAAATCATCGTTATGAGAAATAAAAATACTACTTTTTCTTAAGACCGTACAAACGATTTGTATCGGCACAGTGTTAAATCGCATGTCTTCACGCGATTAATGTTAAATGTTCAATGATTTATGCTACGGTGAAAATTAAAATCCATTTTGCTTCCACATAACGCGCGATTTCGGAAGGCTGGATCATTTAAGTCGTATGTAATTGTAATTAAACAAATTACTTTACTTGTTAGCTAATTTCTATTCGCTGAAGGTTCATTAAGGACGTTAGTAATAAAATGCACGGCAATCTTCGACGCGGACCTTGCAATTTCTCTTTACTAATTGCACACCACACATTATTCAGTTCACCTAAAAAATAAAAGGGCCAGAGTGCTTTAAATAATTATAGAGCAGAATTGTGGAGAACTGTCGAATCAAATAAGATCTTTGGATGATGTGCAAATGTATTGTGTCTGATTATATATCGCACCTCTTTGTCGTTTATTAACGATTCCGTTTAGTCATCTAATGAAGTATTCAGGGCTTGAACATCGTGCGTTCTCGATGCATCCAGCTCGGTGCGGTCTTAATAACAAATCATCTTTACCATTGTGTACGGATTATAGAGAATTACACGCTGATTTCCATTACCATGCCTTCGTGTCGTTTTATTTCGAAACGTTACAACATGATCGTAATTTCTGATTTATTCATATCGTTCCTTATCACAATAACAATGTTATTTTTGATGTTCTCATTTGATCTGTTTGTGTATCTATCTTCAGATAAACTTATATTTAGGTCGTCTCGACTATAGCCTACCTACAAAAAGAAGCCTACTGGCTATCAAAACAAATAACTAAACATAAATCGTTGAACCTTCATTTATCTTGTCTTGTTTCTTAAAAACATCGCATTAACAGTACATTCAACCTATCTTACAAAACCGACGTATATACCTATACTGAAAGTTGACGTTATTCTTAGACGCGTTTAGTTTTTGACGTAGTCAATACAATCCACATACATTCTCTTTCATTCTTTCTTTCTTCATTTATCACCTTGTTATAAAAATAGAGTTCCGTGACATCAATTACCAACTTCATATCTGCCTTGTTCATTTTGGTATGACATTTCCTCGAATCGTGAGATGTATCTGCATGCTCATGAAAGTTTGTCAGTGTACAAGCCCACGCTAAAGAAGAGGCGAATGATATCACTATAAATACATATATGAAAGTAAGCCGTTACAATATATAGCGGGCGTAGCAAATAAAGTTTAATTTGTGTAAGTCTGCGACGGGCGCGGTGCTCGGTGCGACTCGATGGTGTGATTTCATAATTTTCTCCTGGCAGTTTTCTATGGGTGCGCGCCGATAAAGCTGTTCGAGTCGCAAGAGAAAGCCGATATAGTGCTGCGTTTCCCGATGTTCTTGCACTTAGCTGATAGGTGCTAAGTTATAAGCGAATTAAATAAAATGTTGATAATTGATTTAGATTTTTCTGAATCTTATTTATTTCAGTTCCCAATATATGTAGTTTAGCTTTAGTTTCGATTTTTTAGGTAACAATGTAAACAAATATGTTTGAATCGACTTTAAATTCGTTTCGTGCTTGTTTTGTTAAATTTAATCAAGCGTGTAAATTACTAATATAGTCCAAAAGACGTTTACTAAAGGTTGTAATAAAAAAATAAAACTTATTGATTAGCAGCAAACGGATCAAAGGCTTCTTTCTCATTACACTTTGAACGTGAAAATCAATGAATAGGAAACGTGTTTTTTTTCTTTTGATTGCGATGAGCTGTAAAGCTCCTAAGCATTTTTTTATTAAAGGAAAGTGTAGTCATATGTGTGTTTCGTAATGTTACTGCTGTGTGTCTGTAGTTTTAATATGACTCGTTTATATAACTGGTTCATTCTTCTAGAAATCAATCGAAGAAAAAAATCAAAATGGAGTGTAATGTTTCAGCATTAAATATTAATTACTATATTTAAAGCAAGACTAAGTTCTTGTTTCTAAATTCATTATCAATGACATTAAGCAAATATTTCCTTTTAAGTTCGTATAGAATTTAACATGTAAATCTCCATGATTCTAAATCGGAAAGATAAAATGTGGATCCGTCATCCTTAATCTGAAGGAAATCTACCTTGTAGAACCTTGCCTCTTGGTCCTTAAGACGCCTGGACCATTATTTTAGGACGTTCGGTCTTTTAGGACCTGTCTGTGAGATTCATGCTTTCTCATTTATACAAAACGCTGTTTATTTACGGCATGCGTCGTCAACCATACTCGTAAGCACCGGTCTCGCGTCGATACGCGAGCGGTGAGAAAGTTGTTCAGCTGCTCTCTCGGCGCGATTGATTCTGTCTCGCGTGCTGCAAACCGTGGCTCCGGGATGGCTGCGTCACCTGGTTGCGTTCAGTCAATTAGCTTTCCAAATCCTACAAAAACATTTTTTTTTAAACTTTGCCCCACACTATGATTTCTCCTGTGTCGTGGGTGCGTTTACGGACATAAATTCCACACACAATACATCCAGACCCGGAACAACTACATGCATGCCGTCATTGTTTATTACACAGACTTATGTTAGATTGGACTACTGTAAAATATCTCTTATTGCCTTAATTTCGTGCCTTTACTTAGCTTGGTTTTTCATAAACTTAAACAAAAAAAAAATACAGAATTTTAATCTGAATGTCAAGTGGTTTAGTTTTGTTGAATTTGTAATGTAAATTCTGTTCTCTGATTTCTGTTAGTTTTTAGTCTAGCCACTGGGACGAACTTCAAGTAAATCTGTCTAGCTTTCTGTATTTTCTAACTTTTGACAGACGAAAGTCGTCCCAAGAACAACATTAACTTTCAAACGCAAACATATGTTAGAAACGTTTTACTTTAACTACGACCAGTGTTTCGTCGGTAAATATTAAAGAAACCTTTATCAAGGCTCCACTAAGACAAATATCAAACAGTCGGAAGGCAAGGACAGATAAGGCCAAAGCTTTATGAAACCGTTTCGAGATTACGTTGGTGTCGTCGTAAGACACAACACTCGATAAAAGATGGTGAGAGGTCACCATTATCTTCTTCCTTATTTGATTCGGGCGCGGCTTTCATACGTTACCGATGTAATGCCAGATAAAGCACTTAAAAAACGATTGGCCTTGAGCTGTTAAGTGTTCCAGTTTATTTAAGATTTAGATGCGAGGATTTCTCTTCGTAACTTGTATTCAGTTATAGTATCTGTTCTGTTAGTTTAGATTATCGTATGCGTTAATTTTATTAACGGGATGATAACATACGATTATTTTAATTCACGTAGCTTCATTCTTATGGCTGTAAACAGTAACCGATTGATAACCTGCAATGCATGAGTGCACGTATAGATAAATGATGAATGTATCTATGAGGTATAAACCGCACCTCATTAATACGATTTGAATTAAACATTATATCAAACCTTATAATATTCTAAAGACAGTAATTATAATGTTTACTGTTACCTTCCACATTTTCAAATGTATGTAAGACGCGACGACGCAATGGATTGAATGTTGATCAGCCAGAAAACGTCCACTGCTGAACAGAAGCCTCCCCTATGAACGACCCATGCCGTGTGTTGTCATTTTAGGGAAATAGCCAGTACTCGCTTGGCAGGTGGGTTGATAAGCGTAGAAATACTGCTGTTCCACAGAAAGGATGCTGCCGCCCCGTCCCTCTGGTTAAGAATCGCCTGTTACAACATACTCGCTAAAAGATGGAGTGGTGATATATTCTTAATCTGGACATCACACGGACATTGTAATTGATTGAATATGCTTCATCAAAGGACGTCATTCTTCCACAAGTAACAAATTGAGAAAGATGAGTTCCGTACAGAAATAGCTACGGTTTGGCTTCTCGCTCCTAAACGAGCGCACGTGACTTTGCAGGAGAGATACCGACACGTGGGGGCCCGAGGACACGTGATTCCCATTCGGGATCATTCTGTTGAAAATATTGAACGTTTTACTTGGGTATGAATTATGACCTGGAACCTACAAAAGGTTTTAAGTAAAGGTCAAATTCAAATATACCATTTACTGGCACTTATGAAACGTCAGAATTTGATTTACACGGTTTCAATTAGTAGATCGTATGGTGAAGAGACGTCAAGGCACTAGAGATACTCTTTTAAAATAATTGATATTAAAAGGTTGATTGATACAAATGGTGGTAAAACACATAACGACAACAATTTTGGATAATGTGCAAAGAACTTGATACTAAACAACAACAAACAACTTTGAATTCATCATTCATTCATCATTTCGGCCGAATGAAATCCACTGCTGGACACAGGCCTCCCCCAAAGATCACCACAACGACCGATATGGTGTGTTGTGTGCTCATCGGGGGGTCTTGCCATAATCGCCACGCTTGGCAGACGGGTTGGCGATCGCAGTTCAGTTGTTAATGTACTCGAAGGACGCTGCTGCCCATCCTCCGGTTAATCCCTTAGTCGACTTTTACGACACCCACGGGATGAAATGGGGTGGTGGCATTCTGAGCCGGCACCACATGGCAAATTTGCTTTGAATTGAGCTTTGAATTCATGGACAAGCCGAACAGTTCACGTTTCCGAAGCGTATGTCATAACACTGATTAAAAACTTTTGTCTTGAGACATGCCGCCCAGCCCAGCTGAATTATTGGCCTCTTTCTCGAAATTTTTCTCACCCAACTGCTGCTGCAACTCAGTTTTCTTGAGGTAAGCGTATTTTTGAACAACTCCGAGAGTCTCACTTTTACTGCAACGGATTCCGGTATGACATGTTATTTAACCTTGATCTTGGTTTTATCCAAGTTCATCCGGAGATCGATGCGTTGAGAAGAGTCATAGGCCGTTCAGCATCTGTTGTAAATCCTGCAGTGTAATGCATGATGAGGATGTCGTCAGCAAATCTTAGGATGTCCTCGACGTTCATGTTTGCCACGTCCTTTCCAATCTAGCGTCATTAGCACACCCTACATTGCATTTGTGAACGATTTGGGGGAAATAACGTCCCCTTGTATCACATTTCGATGCACGGGTATAGGCTCGAGACTTCTGGTCTTGGGGTGCAATTCTCTAAGATCAAACATCCTTGAATACAGAATTGAAATAACGGTGACAACCCAATTTGGTATTCGCTAAGATTTCCTAATGGCTCACTGTCTGCAACGTGTCCTTGAATAGTCTCAATTGCACTGCTGTACTTGGACGGTAATCGACGAGGCATCGCTGCAGCGATTCTAGAACAGACCACGTCTACAAAGAGTCAATGGCCTTATCATAATAAATAAGTACTAAATATATAACATCAATGGCTACAATGCCATGTGGTGCCGGCTCAGAATACCACCACCCACCATATCCTCCCGTGGGTGTCGTAAAAGTCGACTAAGGGATTAGCCGGAGGATGGGCAGCAGCGTCCTTCGAGTACATTAACAACTCAACTGCGATCGCCAACCCGTCTGCCAAGCGTGGCAATTATGGCAAAACCCCTAATGAGCCCACAACACACCCATATCGATCGTTGTGGTATTCTTTGGGGGAGGCCACGATGCTCACACATTTTCAATTTAGTATAAATGTTATAATGTTGCAGAACGTGTTTTCAGCGTTATTGATTATTTTTATTATATTATTATTGATGTAAAATAAATATAGCAGCTATAGATATATTTGGTTTCCAGGGAACCCACATATGCAGAAAAGAACTAACGCACTATTATGTCCCTGTCTCAACATAGTCTATCTATCTAGTCAATCTAAATTTAGGTACTTACTATATTATGTTTATTTCTAGTATTTATACAATCAATGTCGCTCTTTACATTAAACATTTGCAGGTTCTTACGGACTAACATAAAATAATAGATATAAATATTGAATCCACATTAGCGGCCGCTCCCCACAACAGAATGCCATATACGAGTATAATATTATGCTGATTTAAAAAAGGATTGTTTGACAGAAGTATTTATGCGTTCCTATTTCGTGAAATTTTCTGACATTGGTTAGTTTAGACAACATACTAAATTAAACGATATATATTTTCAGAAATAGCTTAATGACTTAGGCCTCAGACTGTCGATCGATAGGACATGAGTTTAAAAGACACCCATTGCACTGTTGAAGTGAACGCCGCCCGATGCAGACCCTCCCTCAGCAATGATCGTCGTCGCCCAAGGCACGTTCTCATACACCTGGACGCTGTAATCACTCCATCACATAGCACACAAAAAAGACTCGCGCAGTCTTGTTCAAACAGACAGCTTACACCGTTATACGTTATACCTCGCCGCCGAGTTCCCTCTCGACACCCTATTCAACCTCTCTCTGACCCCTCGTCGGGCCAGTAACTTTAAACATCGCCTAAAAATATTGAAATAATACCGATCCAGCTGTCCCCAGTTTGACCCTTTTTAGCATTGCCCTGAACCAGATTGCTCGGTTAAGCACCAACAGCTCCCTGAGTTGTCTGCGTGAAGCCCTTTTATTAGAAAAATTGAATTGAACTCCTTTTTTGTAAAATCCTCATGCATATCTTCCGCCCTAGGGAAAGCCGAGGGGCATGTTGGACTTTTGCCAGCTCGAACTCCAAGGTGTTCCTCCATGTATATTGCGCCGGGGTCATGCAAGGCGATATGTGGATCCACTCCTAGTACAAGCATGTATATTTTTTATTATGAAGGTAACGCGATTTTCGATTCAGTCGCGGACTCGCGGTACAATCGCTAACCGTTTACCTAGCTGGGCTAGTGTTTATGAAACGCGCGATTGTATCGAAGCAAAACATCGCCATGTGTCACCGCCCTAATGCGTAACCCACATTTTTAAGAATCTATTTCCTGTTTCATTATTTTACAATTTAAATTCATAGTATTGCATGGCAGACTAATGGAAACAACGTGAAAAGTTTTAGCACTATAGCTTATTACAAATGCTTATGTAATTATAGTTTTAATAATAAACTACAAATTGTGATTTTTTATTTAAATTCCATTAATACGCCATCTGCATATTACGTCGGAGACTTTCTAAGATTGTGACAAGTGTGAATGAGATGTATTAATTAAATTGCCTTCGGCGTTGCGTGTGCGACGCCACGGTGCGACCTACAACTGCATGATTTGACGTAGATACTTTGCTACCGATTCCTCACATGTATATTTAATAAGGCATCGTCTGGAATTATTGAAATTATAATTAAATATGTACTTTATGTAGACGCTGGAAGAAGAAGCATAAGTCCTTCGTGAATGTTTAAAAGAAAATTATTTTTTTCTATGTTAATGGACTTATTATCCATTTATAGTATTGAGTTCATGGAAAGTAACTTGGCGTTGAATATCTTCAAATATCTTCTTATTAGTGTGGAGATTCCCTTCTTTGGCTTTAATCTCATAGAGTAACTGCATTTAAATTACGCATCTCGATTACAAAACGCATAAATTTAATCCCTCTGGCGTTTGAGGTCACCAGAATAAGAAGCTTTGCCTTTTCTAGTTGTAAACAGGAAATTCGTTTCATCGTTATTTTCAAAATAACCGGTAAGATATAACAGTATCTATAGTATAACATTTTCATACAATTGTAATGAAAGTTGTAATAAAAAATTATACATGTAGCATAAATGCAGAGCTACCTATGATATGTATAATAGTAAGTATTGGTATAATCATAAGTAGTCGTGTTGCGGGAAAGTCCACCGATGCGTGTGGAAGGTCGGATCGTTTACCCCGCAACGTGATATCATGTACGTTACGTAACAGTTCAATGCCTACAGTTAGATAACGGAAATCCAAACCCTAAACATAATGAATTTTGGGACGAGTTTCGATCGTTCCGTCTCGCGGTGTTTTCATCCGTAAATCGAACAGTGCGTGTAATGAAAGCTTTTCGTAATACTAATAAAGCGAACACACAATCTTATCGCTGTTGTGTCAATGAGTTACTTTATTTTTTAATAGATATTATTTACATACAGGCAACATTTTTTGGCAAATAGATGTAAGATTTTTTGTATTGGAACCAAAACACGCTCGTAAATGTCGTTGTTGGTGAGTAATGTGATGATAAGCGCAGTTCAGGTCGAGCCACTATGTCTAGGTCAGTAACCGTTGTCCCATTTACCTAAGTAATGACTTTGGGCGTCGTGAAATCTGGACCACTAGTATAAATACTCAATAGTCACAAAATTTTATTGAGATATTTGTTACGGCAACCTCGTTCCCGAAACAACGCGAAAGCTTGTAGCTTTACGACACACTGTGCGCGGTCATCTTTTATTGGTCGAGACTATATTGAGACATTTAGACGAGAACTTTTCATAAATAAATACATTGTATTTCTCAAGTAATATTAAGAGAGACAGGCCAGCAGTGTTGTGTATTTCGCAAAATAAAGTAAGAAGTATTTCACCCAGTCAATTTATACATGGATAAGTGGCGCCTTAGTCACTTTTATGATATAGTTGTTCATGTCAAATTAAAACAATAAAAATAGTCAGGCACGGTTTTTTAGATAACATGGGCGCTTTGTGGTCAGACGGGTTACTGCGCAGTGCTCCCATTAGTGAAACCACAGCCGGTAGCGATTTGGTACTGATCGACCTCGCACTAAAACATAATTTATCGCTCGTAACAGGCCACCAAATATTTGGTATGAACGAACGAACCAAATAACAAACCCTTGAACATTGAGAATGTTAAGGTAATTTGAGCTGCCTATTTTTATGCAATACGTGCAGAAATGTTTCATGATACATTCGCCTCTGTACGTTACCAAATAGCTCTCATATTTGGGAAAAAAATATGAAGCCAGCATTTTTACTAATAAAAGCAGTGCTTGACAGCGAAAAGATTCAGACATTGAGGAAAATGTAAAGAGTTAGTATGTCGGGTAAAGACGCGCTAATGACGCGTAGACGCCTGTAGAGAAACAACGCAAGAAAAATTGTGTTGGCAGAAAGTTGTTTCCACTACGCGTGCAAATAATTTATCAATTTTTCAATGATTTATCTAAGCGTTATAATTTGGATAATTTGGCCCTCCCGTTTTCAAAGTACAAAAAAGAGTTCAAAATCATTGACATTTAAGGTAATGTGTCTTCAACGTCTCATTTTTACACTTTACTTTTTTTTCTTATATTTGACTGTATTAATTATTTGGGTATTGTTAATCTTTTTCCTATTAATTTATTGTATTCTAGTTATGTTTTCTTTGGAAGTGTTTTAAGATTGTTCCAAATCAAATTATTGCATGTTTGTTTTTCATTTAATACTTGTTATTCAAACAAATTTATCGTTTAATTTTGTTTGAATATTAAGTATTTTATATTTTATTCAAAAAAATCTACTATTTCAATTTAATTTAAATTTTGTAAATTTTTCTTTGCTGGTTCACCTAGATATATTCCACCTAAATATACAAATTCCATGTATGTCTGTATCCTCTGTTGGAAGTCCATAATAAATAAATAAATGAAATGTTTTTGTTCGAGTTATTTATTAATTCCTTTAGAGCTCTGATATTCCAAAGGCTCATAAACATTTCCCGGTTGATATTTACAACTTGCGTACGATGATTTTGTAAAGTATCACTCGGCAGCGTCTATACGCGCGATATATATTGCATGTACAAATGCAAGATGGGTAGAACATAAATTATTGTTTCATACATTCATACATAATCAGCCCACAGGCTAGTGCTGGGCACGGGCCTTTTCTCATGATGAGAATAGTTAGGCCTTAGTCTACCAGGCTTGCTTACTACGAATTTGCGCGTAAATACACGCAATTGAAAACATTTTTGGATCCCTCTCAAGGGTACAGGTTTCCTCACGATATTTTTCCTTCACCGATAACGCAAGTGATAATCAAATTCTGATCCGTACATGAATCCTAAAAGCCAGAGGTGCGGATCAAACTCACCCTCCTACATAGAAGGCGATCGTCCAACCACTAGGCTATCACTGCTTCTGTTGCTTTACTTCATACATTTGTGTATTTATGATGCAATAATTGCATGCATTGTCCGTTGCATGTATTTCCACCGCAAGTATGGACGCTATACGTGGTCTAGAAAAAGATACCAATGTAATTTCCGTAAGCTATATCGATTCATTCTGGTTTAACCTTGTTTTAATCTAAAGTTAAGCAGATTAAGCTACTACTTACCATAAAACCTCCATGAAAGCCTTGAACCATATACTAGATACACAAAGACCAAGGTTAAGTCTCCATGAGGATATTATTTTCAATTATTCGAGTTCAGATTAAGATAAGTAACCACGTCGTTCAGGCTTGCTTGGCTTTTAAGTAATGCATCTTGAGTATTAATGTAGGCAAGCATAAACGAAAAACGATTGTAAATTCATACCATACGTATTCGAAACAACAGTAATAAATATAGGAATAAAGGTACAATCATATAAATAAAGACAATTGCTCATTCAGATGCCAGAAGATCGGCCATGATAATTAATTCATCCCGCTAATTTCCCCATTTAAACGTAGATGGGCGTTTAAATGCATCGTTCGATTGCATTTTATTTATAAAGTTATTAAATCAACTAACGATAATTTATCGCTCGCTTTACGCAGCACTAGATAATTTATAAAGTAGTGAACGAAGACAACTTTTACGAAAACGATAAACCGATTCTATTACTCCCAAATACAAATACAAACATGAATATGCTGAATTAAATTCGGGCAGAGCAATAAACACGTACCTACTTTAATAACCCAATTAACTCCTGGTATTTTTAGGGTTCCAAACGTCCGAAGGAAAACAAGGCGTAAGCCTTATAGGATCACTCAATTTGCTCCGAAGCTACTGGATCGATTAAGTTGAAATTTGGTAGACATATGGATTTCTGCGACCCAAACGCGGACGTGTAACGTAAATAAATGAATTTTGAATATTGGGGTCACTTTTGGGGGCAATATAGAAAATTAAGCAATAAAGTTTTTCAAACTGTACTGTAACTGTACATATGAAATGGAAGGGCTTGTTGTGAGGGTCTCAAAAATAATAGACAATAATTAACCCCCCCTCCCCCCTCCTCCTATCTCCGAAACTACTCAGAAAGATAGAAGAAAGGTTTAAAAAATATAACAATAGTACTTTACCTATAGATTGCAGCAAAACTAATTAAAAGTTTTGCTGCAATCTATAGTCTTAAAATGTAATTATAGTCTTAAAATGGGCTAATATCTTTTCGTATGGCCAACTTGTGTGTCAGAGTTGTTCTAGCAGCCCAAAGGCCTGCGACTTGGCTTAACGTATGTCTCAAATAACAACAACCAGCAACCGTATTAGCTAAAACAGCGACAGCAGACGCGACAACAGCTATCGCGCATCTAAGGATTCCCAATGGAAAAGAGCCTGAAATTGAAAGCTGAAGATGCAATTTTTAGTTCATTGATCGTCCAACAGACTGCGTCAGCGATCTTCGCCTGCTTAATCGCTATCGGCAAAAACGTAATACCAAAAAGACGTTTAAGAACGGCGACTGCGCGATTTACGCCTGTCGCAAAGCGTCTGCTACTTACGTAATCAGCTGGACTGATGATTTTACGCACCCTCCGAATCCGCTCAACTCAAATACTACTATGCGGTTACCCATCCATAGACTGACCGCGCCGAGCGTTGCTTAATCTCTTCTTCTTCTCTTAGATTATGGCTTCTGTAGATTATCTTCCACAATTTCGCCAATGTCAAGTTTAAGGCAATGTCGTACGGTATTTAGATTAATAAATCTTTACATATTCATAAAATATTTCTCAAAAATGAAAACATATCTAAAAATGATGTCGGCGACGTCGTACGGTTTTGCTTAATCTCGCCGATCGTTTACCAATCAGTGAGTGCTGACTGACTATAGGCGCCTCGGTCGCTATATTTGATAAGACATGATGTGCAGTATTATTTTGATTCATATACCTAATGTTAATCAAGCAGTAGGTGCGTGTGCTACTGATTTTAGGAGGAATTCATACGAAACAGACATTCTTTTCAAATTAATCGGAGATTGCGTGTCAAGTTCTCATGTTAGTCAGCTTTCACAATTAATTCCAGTTTTATCTCTGTTACAACATTTTTCATTCGTCTCCATTTCGGCACTGGGCTAATGAGACAACATGATATATTACGATATTATTAGTCAGTTCCTTCACTGTGTTTCTGTTAATCTAAAAAGCTCTCTCTCATCTTAACTTCCACACTGATCTAGGAGAATATATAAGAAAATGCTGAGTGCATATTCATTTATTTGTTAAACAAACGTATTCCCACACTAGATAAATCTCAAATAAATAACCAACACCTAGAGCCGAAGCAAATATCTGTAGATCATACAAATATTTGCTCCGCGCCGGTATCGAACCTGCGACGCGTCCAACCGTGTCGTCAAAATCTATACGCTCGACGCTCAAAGCCAGTTGCACTCACTGATCGGTAAACGATCGGCGAGGTTAAGTAACGCTTGCCGCGGTCAGTCTATGGATGGGTGACCGCATAGGTGGTATTTGAACTGAGCGTCTCCGTGCTTCGGAGTCTTTAGACGGTAGTCGTTAAGCCAAGTCTGGAAGCCTTTGCGCGGCTTGAACACCTCTGACACAAGGTGGGCCATAATCAGCCCACTACTGTCCCACTGCTGGGCACGAGCCTCTTCTCACGATGAGAAAGGCCTTAGTCCACCACGCTGGCTTAGTGCGGGTTGGCGGACTACACACCATTGAGAACATTTTGGTGCCCTCTCAGGTGTCCAGGTTTCCTCACGATGTTTTCCTTCACCGTTAACGCAAGTGATTAACAAATTGACTCGAGATTGATTGCCTGTTGTGGTTTTTTATAGCTTAGCACCAATTAACGCAGTACATTAGGATATTAAGACGTCATAATACTGTCAAAAAATCAATGAACTCGCAGTTTACAATGATAAATCGGAGCGTGCGGTGGCGTGACTCGTCACAATTTTGTTATTGCCGAGGGGTAGCCGGCGACCCCGGTGATATCGCCGATGGCAACACACGTTTGCCGTGTCATGTAGGTGCTCCTCCACAATTTGTATACTTTGTACGACTTTTATAGCGGTAGACAAACTTTAGGGTATGTCGCGTCCGCGTCGGTGAAATGGTTCAACGTATATGGGTACTAAAAATGCGAAGGCGAGGCAAGGTTTTTGGTATTAGTACGTACCTATGGAATAGAATATTCTTCATTGTAAACGATGAGATTATGTATTTAATGTCCATACGCGGTCGGAGATAATTATCCAGTTTAATGTGTTTGTATGAAGAGGCAGGAGTTTTTACCTGATTGATGGACAAGAATAACCATGGTAATCATCATTCATAATATCAGATCATGTCCTCTTCTGAACAAAGGCCTATGGGCTATATTTTTAGAGGCCGCCCGAAAACCTTTGCGCCTCATCTGCATCAGTTCTACGAGCTATGTACCCCGCCCACTTCAGCTTACTTCAGCGTATTCCATGGCTATGAACTTGAAATATACGGAGAAGACTTACGCATCCCCGGGGCTTGTAAATAGCATGTCATCTTGGCAATAATTCTATAAGAGCCAAATACAAAGCAGAAATGATAAGCATAAGGTTGAAAATGGAATGAATAAAATATATGTAGTAACATACGTGACTGTTTGTTACTATTGTCGTGTTGTTCGCACTTAAATCATGCGTGATCGGATGAAAGTCCGATTGTGGCGCTATCTTGCATCTTCCCACGGGCGACGCGCGATGGACGGCCTCTGCCGCCCTATTGTTTCTAGTTGATATTATGTCGAAAGAAACCACCAACAAAACAATACTAATAGGATGGATCTATTACAACGATAACAATGACACGTCGTACATCATTCATGACTTTTTTATTAAGTCCCACCTGGAAAAGAACAACCATTTAAGGCTTGTTAAACATCAACTCAACTAAACGTTGACAATGTTAAAGAAAATCGTAGAATTAATAACACGAACTCCTAATAATCATTATCTTTTCAGCCGAAAAACGCTTACTGCTTGTCACTTTTCCTTAAAATCGCCGAAAGTACGATCTGGGTTTGGGTTGTGTGCTCATTTGTGGTGGAGGAGGTTGTTACTCAGAGAACGCTGCTGCCAATCTTCCTGTTAATGCTATAGTCACCATTTATGACACCCACGGGCTTAGACCCCATCTGATGCTATTCTTAGCCGGCACCACATGGCCTATCTCTAAATGCAGTAAAATGTAAATTAATTAAACGCAATCAATCAGATGTCTTCTGAGGCAATAGCTAGCCGCCGTCGTGGTCGCGCTATATAAAGAAGTCTTGCAATACACGCTTCATTTAATAAATCAGCTATATAATACGGCCATCAAAATTCGACAGGGAATCCTTTGAATTCGTTGGTGCGTGATAACGTCGTACTCCAAGCGCCAAGGGACCAAAACTTTTTTCTCATCGACCACATTCAAAGCATAGCATCGATTAAAATTCCACGGCGCGATCCTCCACTTTTGGGAGTTGACATATTTCTTAAGCGTTGGCTGGATGTTTTTTACGGT
This sequence comes from Diloba caeruleocephala, assembly GCA_947459985.1. Taxonomy (NCBI): domain Eukaryota; kingdom Metazoa; phylum Arthropoda; class Insecta; order Lepidoptera; family Noctuidae; genus Diloba; species Diloba caeruleocephala. Next base: position 5,238,219 of record OX381617.1, on the reverse strand, counting down.
AAATGTACATGTACAGCTTTGTGTCGCAACATCCCATATACCTCGATACGCAACGCGCGACCACCGGACATTTATAATGAACGCGTCAGGTTAATAACCGACATAGTACATGAGGTGCGGGAGATTCCTAACCACAATAAAATTGTCATTATATCGCCGTGTCCTCTGTAATTACGTTTGTGGTCGCTATAGCAAACGTGAAATGTTTAACTATACGGGATACTCTAACGGCTTCTAGGAATTTTCGGAAGACTCAATTTCTATTGCGTTCAGGTTATCGGCACATCTTACCTGACACCTCGGGTGGAGCAAAGGTGTGACGTGAGAAGCGACACTCCCAGCTAATACATTGTGCAGTATTGCCGGCAGCATAAATTGCAGCTTTATTCCCCTGAATTTTCCGCAATAACCAGGGCTCTTTTCAATTGTCCGTACGTGTTCAAAACGATTGCCGCATACTACACCGACGTATCTTTGCCTACAATTTCTTCGATAAAACCTCGTGTCCATCGCTACGTCTCGTTGAGCTGTGCGGTTAGCTCTCAGCAATTTAACCTGACCAAAATTTAAAATACTAAATCGATCACGAGCCTGCATCTAAATATGTGTCTATATTACGTTATAGCACAGCAAACAACGTTTCTCAATGTTACCGCAAGGGCCAATTTGAGAGCGGAGCCTTCCGAGCCACCCACCGGAGTCGGCCTGATTGATTGCTAATGACTATTGTTACGCTGTTACGCAACCCCCTGGGCGAGCCGTCTGAACGGACGCCGTACATGACGGCTAACATTACTCTCATACTTCCACGTCATGGATGGTACTAAACCGTTTATTTGCTTACAACAATAAACGGATATGTTGGCCCTCGGGGAATCGACGTATCAGTGATACCGGACACACACGGCACTGATCGAAACCCTGTAATAATCTTCGATATTCACCTCCTCAGGCCCAGCAATTTGAAATGACATCGTCTATGATTGGACTATATTTTCATTCTCTGGCCATATAATCGGGCGCAAGACGTCTACACGAATATAAAGATGTATTTGCCGCAGGCTGTAATTGCTGTCCAGTGAACCTGATTGATTGCTAATGGATATTGTTACGTGATCGCCTCTATTGGTAAGATAATGCTTGTTCAAAGAGGTCTCTGCCTCATGTGCTTGATTGATCTGACCTTATGAGTTTTCTCCCGCAAGTTGTTGCCTTGGCGTTTGCGGTTTAATAGAGGTTTGCTCGCGCGAAAACATCTAAAGCTCTTGCTCGCAATAATGTTTAATCATAGTATTCTCAGTAGTTAAGTTACTGCTAATGAAAAGTCCGAGTTAATGTTATTATATCGCCCTGAGGGTTGCTGTTTAATAGTTTCCTGCAAGTAATATAGGGTATAATTTATTTAAATTCGATAAAAGCTGTTGAAAATTCTCTACTATGAGCGTTGCGACAATCCATGTTGCGTGTTGTGTATACCCTGATTCGCCAGCAATTCGTGACGCACGATAATCGATCCGCGAGCATCGCAAACTAGCGAGTTGCGATGCCCAGCGACCCGGCAGACCTCGATCTGAATCAGCACGCGGCCGATTCAGCGAACAGTACAATCTGACCAAGTTGGAAACGCACAACACAGCTAGCGAAGCCGGTGCAACACACCGACCGACCGGCCTCGGTCGATTATGATCGCGTCGCTGCATCGCCGCACTCCCATTATGGCCTTTTACGTGGCGGTTGTATCAATTGTGACGTCGATTATCGAAAACGCGTCGAGGCCAGTTCTGACAAAAAAGACTTTAAATCCATTCATGTGTTAAAAGGGTATGTCGTTTTTTGTCGATACTCGAAGTAGATACGGTCGAACATAAATATTCAGCAGGATATCGTTTAAATTGTATGCTCTTAAGCATCTATTATCTGAAGGTGATCACTAAAGTAACACAGTGGGTAAACAAAGGCAGCAGGGTCAGGGCAGACTGCCGGGGGCGATGTGCTGCTTGATTTATTGGTGCTCGATACCGGAGCCCTTCTGTGGTGTCTGTTGACGGTAACCGCACGGATCTCGATGGGCCCTTTTAAACCACCAGTAAAATCCTACTTAATTGTATCCAAGTACAAGGAAAGGGCTGTGGTTACTATGCTCGTATTCAAGCGTTTTTCCGCTTTCGTAGGGTTTCCATTTTATACCTGTAACATTAATCTTAGTTGCCTAAAGAGCCAAGTATTCGTACTGTATTTTTTACTTCCACACAATGAGATATGAGTGTTATTACGATATGATTATGTGCCATTATTCTACGTGGGTTTCAGTTGTAAAATTGATGGCTAGACCAGAGATACGCAGCTACTATTAATGAAAAATACACCATTCGAGACCTGTACTTACTCAACGAGCCAATCCAGGCCGCTCCCTGCCATTAACGCATTAATTTTCATCTTTGCAAGACGTTCTGCGGTCGTATTGGAAAACAGTTGCCTGTGAAATTGGAGCAAAGTTAAATGACTGACACGAGCGCGATCATACATGTTCTTTGACCACTACAGGGCGCTGTGGTTTCTACTCTGCCGGTAACATAAGTAGCCCAGGACAGAATTAATTATCGACGGGTAGAAGTGCTCAACGGTTTCTTGTGTAAAACGAAACGAGACGCACCATGGGAAAAAGGTTAACTGCATATGCATACATTGTGTCAAGGTGAAATTTCTCACTTGTACGAACATTCGAAAGTCTTAACTTTTTTCTGGTAGTAGGGATGGCCAATGACAGTTTAATTCTTAGATTACCGTTTCCGGTAATAGACTTCAGCGATCTTTGAGGTTCCTATCAAGAATTGGTACTTGTATCTACAACTGCAACCTAAGCGCAGGTTAGAGTTACTTTCTTTTATTCAGACATATAACTACGACATCGCACTAAGATTTAAAAAACATTTTTTTATCTGTTATGGCTATCTTTCATTCGTGACGTATGTCATTTTTGGAACTTGGGGATACCATGTCAAATATCTTGAATACGTACTGTTAAATATATTGCGTATATTTCACATTCGTCTAAAGAAATACCTGTATATAAGTTGGATAACCTAGGCAGTATTTAAGGGGTAGTAGACATATAAACTGCAAGTCGATTTAATAGTATTTTTAACTATACATTTTATGGTGTAATACATCACGGTGGCATAACATCGGTGTAGGGTATCTTAGTAATTGGATACACTTATCGTGGCGGCCGCGGGCGGGTCTGTCCCCGTCTACCGAGTGGATTTATCGCCGCAGCAAATCATTGCGTCCATATCACTCGAGCTTGGCTTCCCTTCAGCGAAACCTACATTTTGTCCTTACAAACCACTGAACTTCCATTAGCGTAACTTCCGAACCTTCTACTTATTGATATCCCAAAAACACGAAGACAGGAAAAGCTATTGCCAAATATAATTCACATAAATTCGGATACTTCCGCGAATCTTCATTTTATAGAAATACATGAAAGTAGTCGACTCAGAAGTCTAGTATTGCTTCATTCAAATACAAGTATATTACATTCATAGCATTTTAAGTTAAAATTGTTCATTATTGTAAGCTTTGCTTGTTTTTGTTTATTATATCGTTAGTTATTTCATTTGCATAGGTATTTTTAGAGCCGATAACCCGACGATATAAACAACGATCATAATTCTTGATGTTGGATACCAGAAGCGTTATTCGATTGCGTCAGTTCCAAGAAACTTAACTGGAATTAATAAAAGCCAGCTTATGTGGTCCTGATTGCCACACCTAATAAATTGTTCGTCTAAAAAATGTCTTAGTACGTGGCCGACGAAGTAACGAACATGGTCATTAAGTCCTCCATTGAATTTATCACTGCCACAAATTATCAAGTTAGAAACGACAGTAAAAAAGTTTATTTACTGCTTTATGTTTATACTTCTCGGAGTTCTTAAAACGGCACCACCCCTCTTTTGAGGCAGAAGCTATTGCTACCGAAATTACAGCAAAGTAATAAAAAGTTTTAACTAGGGGTACTGACGAATAAATTGTATCTCCCTAGAATTTTCGTGTAAGGGATTCACTTATTGCGCTGTTCACGGTATAAACATGTGAGTTCGAACGGATCACAATGTTTGCTGTCGTATTATCTCTCATCGAATTCGTCAATGTCATCTCGATAAACGATCCGACTAAATTGGAAATGCATTATGCTTTGTGTGCCTAAGCCGCTAAAACTGTTTGTGATAAATGAGACACGTCTAACGTGAGACAATATATCAGCTTCTTCAATCGCTTAACGCTTTCGCGTCAATTCTTTACTTTCCCGTGTAGCTTCTCATCTACCTCATTCCCATTGATGTTCAATTTTCATTGGCTATTATTTGATATACTGTTTTACCAGCATTGCATGGCGAACAAAAGATGCTATAGACGTGACCGCTCAAACGATCGTTGTATTGCAACAACAGGTCTACAGCTGTGATCCTAAAGGTTACCGCGGAGACGATCATTTGTAAAGCTTTTGACCTCTGATGACCAGTGTTACCCTTCGATCGGGTCTTTGATAAATGTGTGCACCTACATTCAATTCGAAACGACCGCTCAACGATTCTTTTAAGTTTTCTTTTATCTTATACCTACATCATTTATGTATACTGCACTTCTAAGTAATGTGCCAGCGGGTTGTTCCACGAAGTTTACGTAGTGCTTATTGGGTCAAGCATTTAATCATTGTCGGTGGTTGCATAACGTGTACATGTATCATGTTCCGTTTACGTGTCGGGTTTACACCGTTAACTGTGTCCAGTAACAAGTGTAGGGCTTCAAAATCGTTACGAACGCTGGGCATCCCATGCCCGGGCTGTGATTTGTAACTTAACGCTTTGTTTCTCACGCTTCAGGTTACTTTAATGCGATTTAATGTTAAAGCAGAATTTGCAAATGTTACTCGGAATGTGCACATTTGCAGCAATTTGTGGGTATGCGAAGCAACTAATAGTGCAATTACACTCCGCTTACTTTATTTACATAACAACAAATCAACTCAACAAGATGTTATCCTACACATGTCAATGGCTGGTTTAACAATAAAGTACTTTTTTTATATTTATGCCCTTCGTAGATAAATCAGCTTACATATTTATCATTTTAGTCACAAAGAGTAAATTTATAAATATACACTATCTATCAAAATCTTCATCTCATGATTGCTTAGCAAATAAATATTGAAAATTTAGATCAGCAAAGCTTGCGTGCGGCCTGATTGCGACTATAAACTACTCATCCTGAAACTAGAAGTGCAGCTAATCCTAACATTATTTGCGCGCGATCAGAAACCAAGCGACGTATTGTCGTTGATTCATAAGTACCGTTTGTAATAAAGTTGTTATCTAGCGTCGATTTGTCACAAATGTGAAATTATTGCGTTTTTGAAACAGTGATTTGTTGGTAACGGGGAATTTCGTTGTGACAGATAAGCTTAGAAAATGTCATCATCATCTTCATATTAGCAATTTAGCATGTACAAGTTGACTACTGAAGGCAAATTCTCGTAATTAAAAAATGTTCAAAATATAGTTCCGATCTAGTCTCAATGTCGAAAATGTCACAAACGGTATTCTCCTAAACGAACAAACATTGTCAAACGCGAATTTACACTGTGATGAGATCGAAAGTTGATAGAAGTCAAAAATTTAATAAATTTAAAAAAATTTTCATCGAATAAACGTCAAAATTGAGATCGAAATGAAACTAGATCGAGATAATACTGAAATCCGGCTGAACTTTAAGAGTAGCAGAATACCATTTTTTCGGTCAATTCATAATTTAATCTCAGTTCGGTCAAGTTTCAGTCATAGTGTAAATGAATTACGAGAATTGGCCCTCAGATCGTTTCTTCTAATAACGTGTATGGTAGTATCACAAAAACACTTACCACACTCTTTATTTAGACGGTACCCACGCGAGAAATAGAGGTAGCCTGTATTAGTTGCTTGGAATTAATCAGCGCAACCAATGTAGTCTCTAACGATAGTGTCAATAGGTGAGAGTGTAAACTGAATCGCTGATGAACGTAAACCTTGTACCAGTTGTGATCTAAACTTTTCTCAATTCATACTGATGTAATTTTTTCACGTCCTCAGACTTTTTTTAGTATGATCATTTGTAACGAGATAACTTTATGCTTATTATTATTTAAACGGTGTTACTTATTCATTTGATTCTGCGGTGCTTCTTTGATAAATTAAATCTTTTGGTTGTATAACATTTATATGAAACAGATTTTACTTTGTATGGCTTCTCTCTGTTGTGCCCGCGGGGTTGAATTAGACCTTCGGCTGTTCACAGGATTTCCTTAAGTATTGAATTTAGGACGGGAAACTAAACCAATTTCCTAATGCGTCATCGGATCACGTTGCTTACCAGCTGGATCAGAACGTGAGTGTTCGAAACTAGGTAAAGTAACCACGTCGAACGCCTCGTGATCTGCGGTTTTGTTTTAAATATTACCATCCTCTTTACAGGTACCTATTAAATCTCTGGCCGGAACATTTGAAAGTGGTGTAGCTGTAAACATTTATATGATATATACCTATATTGTGGTCGCTAAGACTCGATTTCTTACTCGGTATCTGTTATTCGAGAGGATTTGCAAATTAAAGTTGTTTCGTACGCAGTGGAGTTAAAACATGTGAATTTACTGGACTATCACTTGAACGAAGCCACAGATATAACGTTGTTATAATGTTCAGTAGTATCCGGTCTTCATCAGTATTTTTCTTAACAACTATGCTTCTCAGTCCTTAGACACAACATTATTGTTTGGCTTCCGGGTCATCAAGAATTATAACTGTGAACTTCGTCTGGAACTTTTTGAGTGATACCGGTAGAAATATACGAAGTTGTTAAATTGTTATTTTCACATCTTTTCGACACTAATGATGTGTTGACAGTGTTTTATTAAAGTTTATGACGTGCATAACTAAAGGCGGATGCCAGTTATCTATTAATACATTTACGATTAAAATTATAATGTTTGCGTTGTGAATCTCTTAATATTTTTTAACTTACTTATTGGTATTATAATAAAACAATTTTAAACGGATCAGATCGCGTATATTATAGATTTTTGTTTTTCCTGACGTTTCGAATGCTTTGCAGCATTCGTGGTCGCAGGATGACTAAGGTGACAGGCGTCGTTACTGATTTTAAAAAGTTATTTTATTTTATCTACCGTACAATTTTAATTAAAAAATTAGTTTCGATGCACGCAACAACAACAACAATCTGTAACGACGCCTGTCACCTTAGTCATCCTGCGACCACGTATGCTGCAAAGCATTCGAAATGTCAGGAAAAACAAAAATCTATAATATACGCGATCTAATCCGTTTAAAATTGTTTTATTATAATGTGTAATAATCGCGAAAACCTAAGACATTACTTATTGGTATTTATCCCTGATTATTATCATTACAATTAACGAATTCCTCAGTATAACAAGCATAAACAGGCTCTTCTATTCCAATTAAGAGAAAAACGAGCCGAAGCGTCGCATCGCCTCCACACCGGTCTTAGGCTATTTTCTACTTTGATTTTTTGTTCTTCGATAATTTCATGCTCATCCTAACGTCTATGCCTTTCTTTTTTGAGTTCGTTTATCTTTTATTTCAAGTTCTTGTGAGCGTCCGATCTTCACTAATAATATAATATTATTATGAGTTGACAGCGCTGACTTTAATACCGCTACCAATTTTAAAGCAATATTTCCTTTTTTGTCCGACAATTTCACGACCAAATTGATAATATGTAGTTAAGGATCTGTTTGGTTAACTCTCCTTAATACAACCATGTGACGTCACATTTTTTCATCATTATCATCATCACCATTTCAGCCGAAAGACGTCCGCTGCTGGATATAGGCCTCCTCATATATTGTCACCACCACGAGTCAGGGTTTGGTTTGTGTGCTCAATAGCCGGTTTTGTCATAATCACCACGCTTGGCAGGCGAGTTGGCGATCGCAGTTGAGTTGTAAACTTACTTGAAGCACGCTGTTGTCTATCCTCCGGTTAATCCCATAGTTGCCTTTTACGGCACCCATAGGAAGAAATGGGGTGGTGCTAAGTTGTGAAAGATCTCCATCACAATAACATATGCACGTATATTTTATTGTGATGCACTCAATATAAAGTTAGTGACATGTTAGGTATAAAATTCCATAATATCGCGAGGTCGGCGAGCGAAATGTGTCAGGTGAGCTGTGTCGTTTGCGGAATGGAAGATTAATTCGGAACTTTACGACTCACCGCCCACTGTATAACTGAAAGTCGAATTCATGCCTATGGCCGCATCCGATTTTGATCTTTCCACGATTTACGTGGATAGCTGTACTAAGAACATTCCACTTGAAATAAAAAAAATGCATTTCAAATGCATGTTTTTCGATACGAAATCAATGAAAAGCAAACCGTTATTGTACTAAAGTATTTAAACCAATGAGCAATAGATATTTAATATTGATTATTTTAAGGCCCACTGGAAGCGGTACAATTAAATACCGCTGCAAATATTCCTTCTTACAAAATTGGTTCGAGTTATGTGTGGCCTGAGGCGTAGCGGTAGCGTTGTGAAATTGAAAATATAATTAACACAAACCACGAACTACTTCATTATAAAATTGAACTGTCTTTAGAACGCCTACCGCATACATTTTATTAACATAACGTCAAGCGTGGAACTGTTCAATCAACTTGTTTGGTTTCACAGCCAACGCACAAGCGCTTGCGCATCATGAAATATTATTTATTGTATATTCCTTCTACATTGCGCATTCAGCTTTCCATTTGAAAAAACATGCTCGAACAAACTAACAATGGAAAAGCAATAAGATATTGCATGCGGCATAAAAATGCTGTGTTTAATGTTATTTATACCATTAAAGTAGCTGTCTGTGATTTCAAAATAAATGCCAAAATGTAAGTGAAACCTGCCAATTATACGACACATAATCATCATCATTGTATCGGCCTATACGTCCACTGCTGAACAAAGGCCTCCCTCACGGATTTCCACAATCGTGTCATCGTTTTGGGGGAATTTGCCAATACTCACCACGCTTGGCGCGGGTTGGAGAGCGCAGTATGGCCGCTGTTTCACAGAGGGGACGCTGCTGCCCATCCCTCTGGTTTAAGTCCATTAATCGCCTTTTACGACGTCTACGGGAGGAGATGGAGTGGTGCTATATTCTTAACCCGGACACCACACGGACAACACATAGTCATACATGTCATTTTGTATGTCTGTCTGAAAGTTTATCTCGAATAGGCACCGTAAAAGTTCAACGGATTTATATGAACATTTTAGAGACTGAATACAGAAATTCCACTCAATATTGAAATCCCGCTTACCAATTTGAGACTTCCCGCCTTCCTACTGAAAACGGGCGTCTCAAATTGCCAAGCGGGTGGTAAATATTTAGTGGCGTTTCAGTATTCGACCATAAAACAAGAATTTAGCTTAAAATTTCGTGGGTTTCATTTCGATATCTTGCAGGTTCAGAAGATATGATGAATATAAATATAACTTACGCCTAACGAACTGGTTAACTGCTAGTAGTAACAATATAACATACGTCTCTAGCATAAAAGGCTAACCTATGGCTTGTTGATCGATTCTTCTTTAGTTCTTCAATATTAGTTCAGTTTTAGTTCTTTGTAATACGGCTTCTTAACCGTGTGGTGCCAGCCCAGAATATCACCACCCCATCTCCTCCCGTGGGTGTCGTAAAAGTCGACTAAGGGATTAGCCGAAGAATGGGCAGCAGCGTCCTTCGAGTACATTAACAACTCAACTGCGATCGCCAACCCGTCTGCCAAGCGTGGCGATAATGGCAAAACCCCCCAATGAGCACACAACACACCCATATCGATCGTTGTGGTGATCTTTGGGGGAGGCCTGTGTCCAGCAGTGGGCTTCATTCGGCCGAAATGATGCGGCTTCTTTAAAGGTTATGCGGCCTGAAATGATTCCTAATTGTAAAAACCACATTATATCGCATTTATTTATGGACTTAAAAACCGTTACAATGATGGTCAGTCGTAATTAGTTACACCAAAATGCAAATGTCACCTTTTAGTCACGCGATGCGCTCGTTTGCGAGCTGTGTATGACGAAATAATTAATTGATTGTAAACCTAATCGTTAGCAGTTCAACGCCAATCCTGCGCACACTCTACTGGTGATCTAGATCACTGATCACATTTAAAATATCTTTATGATAATGACCTTCGTATTTAATATCTATCTCAAGCTCATATGTTAAGTTATTCCAACCTTCGATGGTTTTGTAACGTACATATATTCCATATGTTGTAAGTTAAAGCATTATGAGGCCAGCCGATGTGGACGGTTTATTTTTTTATGTTAATTTTGTTTATTGTGAATTCATTACAATGATTAGTACTACAATAGAACCATTGAATTATTGGCCCTTCAGCCATGAACATTCATTGTCAATCAGTCGCAAGGTTGATTGGTGTACGCACGCAGAAAGAAGTTATCCCATTTTTTCTTTTTCGTTTATTTATTTATTTTGACGGCACGGTTGGTGCAGTGGCTGATACAGTCGGCTGCTGCGCTCTGGGTCGTGGGTTCGATTCCCGCACGGAGCAAATATGTGTATGATCTGCAGGTAGTTGTTCCAGGTCTGGGTGTATTGTGTCTGGAATATTTGTCTGTAAAACGCACCCACGACACAGGAGAAATACCTAGTGTGGGGCAACGTTTTAAAAAAAAACACTTTGTCTGAAAATCTAATACGGGATGTATTAGATTGTCCTTGTTGTAACTTAGAATTTGTGATTTCGTGAGATCATCTCTTCAAGGTCTACAACTGAACTACATAACTTAATAAATTTCTGTTTCTATATTTATATTGCTTCTTTTGGGGTTATTAGGTTATTTTAAAGCTATGAGTACTTTATTTTGTTAGATTTTTATGGTTATAACTGCTACTTAGTGACCAAAAGGCTAATCAGAAACGCCAATTGTATCCCATTATCATTTATTTTGCCATGCCTCCACATAAATCATAGCGTCGTTAATCTTTGCACAAGAGCATATTATTTATCAGGTCGTCTAGTTAGCCATAGTGATGTGTATGTAGGTCAGGCGTAATAGGCGATGCCATGACTCCATCGGCGGGGTTGTTACCAGCCTTGTCCAAGATTGAACTAGTTTTTATATCTATCGAGACGAGGGCGAGGTGATTGTGAACTACGATACGGCACGAACAAGTTAGCGGAGGGAAGCGTGGGCGATTTGTGGAACCATTGCACTGTTTGACGAATATTCAAGCGTGAGGGCTTTTTGAGTAAGAAAATTGATTGTAATATGAATATGGAACTAATAAGATATAGAAAAAATATAGTTGATTGCTACAAAAAAAAAATGCGTTCTGATGTTCTTTGTCGGGATAAACATTTAGCTTTTGCCTCATCTAGACCATTGTTTTACGATCTATCAAAGATATACATTTTGAACGTTGTGTAAGTTATTATTGTGCAAGAATCTTAGGTGAGCTAGTTGACGATTGCATACAAAGTCCATCGGCGAACAAGTTTTTGATTAATATTTAGAACTTGATAAAATTCACTTTTGGAAATTAACCTTGGCTATTCTGAAGCACTTCAAAATTCAATATTTCCATATCGTCTTGCATCATTAAGATGAGGTTACTTGAAACATTATCTTGGACCGAAGCCAAGATATGTCTATGGCTGATAATCTTGCTTTTGCTAATATATTGTAATATATGTCAAGGCAGAGTGTTTAAAACTTTCATATAATCTTTAGCTTTATAATAGACATTCTTACACTAGCTACTAAATCTGAAGTCTGGGAAGATTTCATTGTCAGTATTTCAATAGTTCTCGTAAGTACCATTGTTTTGTAATTTATTTTTGACTTGCACCAAGTGGTGAATTAAAAGGTCGCATTGAATGAACACAAATCATTCCTTCTATTGAGGTAATGAACTATATGGATGTGACTTTGAACTAATAGAACGTGATTGACGTGCGACTATTGTCGCTGATGCTGGACCAAGGTCGCTGTCTTCCCACTACACCTACTGCGTATTACTGTTGCCAAAGGGAACCCACATTGCGTGTGTTGATAAACAAAATCTAGCGAACTCGTACACGAAACGATTTCCGCTAGTTTCCCTTCGAAATCTGCCCGTATTCTCTAAAGATTGTCTCCGAGCAGTCATCATTGGGGTCACGAGGTTTACGATTTCACTCAATACATCTAAATTCTCGCTGCTGCGCTTGTTGATTTTGGAGACTGTTTTATGTTGTCATAAAACCCGCAATGCTTTATTCCAGCTCAGAACTTTAAACGAGAAAACGCACATCTTTGCGTCATATAATCTTGGAGTGTCATTCGATTTACGATATTTAAATTATTTATCAACCGTAAATATAGAATTTTATTTCGTAAACGATCTCTCCGTTTTATTAGCCTGTTCAATCGGGTACTCAGAAACTGCTACGAGATAAAACCGAGCCGAGAAACATAAAATTATAACGTGATTACTTGGATGACAAAATATTAAAATTGCTCTATCAGCTAGAGCTGTTATGTATGTATTAGGTGTCGTCGATATAATCATATCCTCCCGCTTGGACTGCAGTTTAAACTACGTAGCGATTGTTACTTGTTAATATTTAATAGCCCCATCGGCATTGGTGTCAGGCTCGCTAGAGAATGGAAGGTTGTCGATCGGCACACCTCACCTACCGCTGCGGACAAACGTGCAATTTACGCCGCCGTTGCATTCCTGCCCTTAACTATCTCACTGTAAGACATAATTGGGATAGGCAACTAATACACCAAGCGACGTAGATCTACATGCTGTACTTATTCAATTAACTTAATACGTGTGAAGACCACCCCTTCTCCTCCCATGGGTGTCGTAAAAGTCGACTAAGGGATTAGCCGGAGAATGGGCAGCAGCGTCCTTCGAGTACATTAACAACTCAACTGCGATCGCCAACCCGCCTGCCAAGCGTGGCGATTATGGCAAAACCCCCCCAATGAGCGAGAACAAATCCGTATCGGTGGTTGTGGTGATCTTTGGGGGAGGCCTGTGTCCAGCAGTGGACTTCACTCGGCCGAAATGATGAAAAAAACAGTTTTCTGAAGTATTCCACTTTGAGCAGCAATTTTTTGGGCTTTTAGTGCCAAAGATATTCACTTAGATCACCAATCAATATTTTAGTTTGGTGCTAATATTCAAACTAAAATATTGATTGGTGTTCAGTAACATCACGTCTTATTTTAATCTATTCGGTAGAAGCATAAACCTTTTTATGACCTGTATCTGCAATATGAAGAGTTGTCATTTAATCAATATATGAAGTAGCTTTGCATCTGCGCCTCTGCGGTGTTCACGAACCTATTTAGATGTAATGTAAATCCAAAAGGGCAAAGGCGTGGCATTAAGTACTTCGGACTCGTAAATATATCTGTAGGCGCAGCAGGTGACCTCTTAGGTGTTTAGTCCGTGAGCTTGCATATATATTACATCCAATACTCAACTGGACTCTATTGTAACGTAGTACAAACACACCCACTGTAAATCATTCGCAACACGTGAGACAATATGTATCCTTGTTTTGCAATAGTATTTACTACTGTGCTTACTTATTTATCTGTTTTGGGAACAAAATCAAGTTGAACACAAAACTTAGTTTTCACTTAATAGAATATTATAATTTATATGACGTCCATAACGACTGTCTGTTTATTCTACGCTCTTTGACTAATTTAAATAACCGCATTCTCTTATTTGACCTTCAGAAACTTTGTGCCAACTGAACTCTAATACATTTAACCGATTGTATTGTAAATGTTAACAATCAACGTAATTGTACTCTCAATAGTTTATTTGCTAGCCGATAGCAGATTACAATGGAATCTGTAATTGGCAACATTTGTAGAGTATAATGATTGCATTCGAGCACCACCTGTTTATACGAAATCCGCGTGGGAATCAACGATCGCCTGAGGCGCGGCGTACTAGAGTTGCGCAAACGCACCGATCGACGGCGGCGACGAGGCAACCAACTGAAGTTTCGAAAACGGCTGCGACTGCGCACCTCGTTAATGCTTCGCTGGCAGACGACTACAGTTACAAGAAATGATTGGAACAATTTAGCAAACATTATTTTTAATATATAGCAACAATTAGGCTACCTAGACCAAAAACTTGTTTATTGGCCGACATAATTTGAGTTAACTTTCTGCAACTTTGGATGTCTGATTAAATGCACAGTGATAGATACAGATTTGAATCTATTAAGTCGTCGTTTCTGTAGAAAGGATCCTGTTATAATTGCGATCGCGCTACAAAATTTATCATAGCAATGGTTTTTATCTAATCTTGCCATAATTTTGCACAAAACTCGAAGTCTTCTAGTCTGCAAATATTAATTCAATTGATGAGTACATAGAATGGAGGTAAAATAATTGTCACGAAAAATATTACAATAGCGCTTTACAGTTTCCCTTTCCTTTCCATTCAGACTCAGTATCAAGCGGAAAAGCATTTATTGAATGCAGGGTGTGTTAACATTCCGGTACCACGATGAATGAGTACCGTCCGACAGACCACCCCAGTCTCAATCGATAACACTACAAATTTACATCAATATTAAAACAACAGCACAAAAGAAGAAAGCCCCGATAGGTTTCCGTTCGCTTAATAAATCGTCATCAACCCACACGCTGCAGGAAGCTTTATGTGCATCCACACACGGAATTGTTAAAACAAACAACGCGAGCCAGCTCTGTAAACGCTTCCGTTGCTCACTTCGACTATTGTTTGCACAAATAGTTGACAAACAACACAACGAGTGAATGCGACCTCCGTAAACGCTTTTCACTGTCCCTCGATTGTCGTTAATTTGAAACTGTTTCGGGCTATTGTAAAAGTGAAATCTTAAACGTTTAGAGCGACTTTGAATAGTGAATGATCTATTTACTGAACTGAACTTGAAAAGAATACATACTTTTTGTTATCCATTTCCATGTATTTTTTCCTCTTGTATGCAGAATATGAAAGCAGTCTTCACTTTCTGGTGAATATTGAATGAAATATATACGCTGTTCCGATAGGTATCCGAAATAGTTTTATAGCAAAGCGACCTGGTGAGCTTTGAGGATAAATATTCTATAAAATCTATTTTTAAATTAATTGTAGATACGATTTATTTACTAAAAAGTGGAGGATAATTTAGTCAAATATGTTTTTATGAGAATCGAGAAGTGGCCTGTAAGTTCTCTACAGAAAATACGCCAGTTAATTTTGTTCCAATTATTTTAGCATAAGATTTGATAAGAATATGGGAAATTTATAATATTTTTTTACGCTGCTATGTAACTGACGTTAATTTAAATTGCATAGTATAGTAGGTGTAAGATTAAGATATTTGAACGGATAGAAAAATATAGGTCAAAACTCTTATATTGTGAGTTTTGACCTATATTTTGCGTGGCGTGGTAACTGACAGCTCAGAATTTGGTTGTTTATTAATAACATCTAGATAATCACAAAAAAATCATGGATTCGACCAAACTTTTAAATTTACATGTAGCTATAATATAATTAGCATTTCTACTACGACTACTTTTTTATTGTTACCTGCGATTTTGTCCTTCAAAACCAATGGAAATTTGATACTTAACACAATAAAACGAATCTGCGTGACGGACATGATCTATCTCTGCCAAATTATATTCAAGTCCGTTCAGCCGTTTCGATGTGATAGAGCAACAACTTAGTTCATCCATATTACAATATGGACACTCGACAAGAAGATAGGATTGTTCTCGTTGTACAAACAAGTACATTAGGACACAAGTAGCTACATCATAGCTTCTAGATTATCGCCACTCACTTTAAAACACAGGCCGAGTTTCAATTCGAAACTACAACCCGTGATCAAAGGCAAATGGGGTTATAACAAATCCTGAAACAACGGTTGAGTTATTTTCAGAGTCAAGCTACAGGCTCGAGGAACGTCGACTTGCAACTTCATAGTAATCTGTGTTACAGAGCTTTATGCAGATTTTTTATTATTATATTTCCAGGTTTTTTATCAAATCACGTATTTACTTATTACTTTTGATTGATTCTTCATTGCCTAATGATATCGCTACCATAATTATACAAGCGATTATTATTTCTATACGCGTTCAATCAATTCGCGAGGTTGATCAGCTAAAAATAATTATATCTTTAAACGTTGATA
Organism: Diloba caeruleocephala; assembly: GCA_947459985.1. Classification (NCBI taxonomy): domain Eukaryota; kingdom Metazoa; phylum Arthropoda; class Insecta; order Lepidoptera; family Noctuidae; genus Diloba; species Diloba caeruleocephala. The sequence goes on along the minus strand of OX381617.1, from coordinate 5,221,912 downwards.
ATCAAACTAGTTGATAGGTATTGGTAGTTCACTTCCTATTTCGGCTGTGATATAAATATCGTTGTCTAGGTGCCAGATACTTACGTAAGCGGCTTTGCTGAGTTCGTTCGCGTTTGAATATCGTGTCTTTTGTATTTTTTACATTCGCCGAGTATTGGATTTCTTTGCCTCGTGTAATACTTACGATGTTTTATGTAATGTATGTACTTATCTCACACGTTTTTGCTCTGGCGTACAGAGATATCAGATCAGTTTGATATTGGGTTTAAAGATTTTAAAATTATGTATGGAAGGGCTGTTCGAACTTGTAGACCGTATTTGCCAGTAGTTTGAAGAGTATATACCATGCTAAAGTGATAATTTATGTTAAGAGGATATCTAAGTCTAGTCTTGCGTTTAGGCATAATTTTCAGATTCATTAGACATACTTATGTAATGAAACCTTGTTGCGCATAAACATTATAGTACCTACCAAATACAGTAAAACTAATGTCATCATCGCATATCAGCCAAAGGAGGTCCACTGCTGAACAAAGGCCTCCCAATCTCAAACATTAGAGTATTTAATTTATATTTTTAGCAATTGATGTTCGATATGTGCGGCTTGCGTACGTATATTCAGATTATTTTAATGCATGCCCACTACGGACTGTAATTGGGCTCCCACTGAGTACAATATCGAATTTAACTGGTACTAAGTCACAAAACACATTGTTACACCGTGGGATAACGTCACTTTAATTACCACAATACGGGTATTTTCTGCACAAATTGAAAATGTAGCATGACGTATTGTGTTTGGATTGTTTCATGCAGCTCTTTGTTCTTAGCTGTAACGTACTAGCATATGTATCTCTCTTTTATCGTTCATAATAATAAATGAGAGCGAGAGAGACGAAACACTGTGTCAGTGGGCGCAGGTGAACGGCCGGCATACATTCGCTTATCAGCCGCCGACCGGTAGTGACGTCCCTACGCACCTGTCGATTTCTACATCACGATAATCAAATTTTCGAATGACTTGTGAAATCCGGTTATTGGCTAATTTATGCTAATGTTACAAGGAATCGTTATCATTACTGCACACCACTAAATATCATTACAAATAAAAAAAATGTGTTTCAATCATGTGTATTGAATGTTTATTAATTCGCAGTTGTATTACTCTTCTGAATAAACTATATTAGAAACCGTCATCGATATCGATAAAATATTGCAGTGCAATGCCGTAGCAATAGGAGTTTTGTCATCTCGCGACGATTAAATATAATTGAATCTGCCGAGTAGCAAGTTCGAACCAATCTAACCTCTCACGAAGTCGGACGCGATTCTGTGCCGCAACACCGAAGAGTATCGTACCACTCGCTTACGATTTCGCAACGAAATATTACTATTACAACATTGCACAATGGAGATATCGACACGTATAGTTTTCATGAATTTGTAATGTCAGCTTTCGGCTTCCTTGAGCATGAAAATCTGGATGGCCTTGACACATAATCTTCGGGGTCGATATTTAATATTCCGATGCGTTATTACATTGTGATGCCTTTTTTCTGCATTCTGTAATTGGCTTTTAATCGAACCCTTCCAATTGTACTGAGAAACGATAAGTAAACTGGTTCTTTTTCATTTCAGGTACGTACCACAGGATAACAGCGTATGGTTAATTGGGGCCGGGTATGTACACAAACCGTTTTAATAATGACGGCCGTTTAAAGCCACTGGACTGTGCCTACCCTGATTGCAAACCTGTAACGATTCCTTTGAACAGACTCAATGTCTACTAATGTTAAACTCTTCTTATTTGATTTTGTATTGACAACTATTTATGTTAGGTTTACTCGAGGTTGACAACACCTCACATGCGCTATTTTAATGATATCATAGTCTCTAATAAGAATGTACTCCCATGATAATGTCATTGAATTACAAATAACGCTATAAATCGATGGTAAATAGGGCTTAGAGGTCACGCCTAGAGGCGTACCCTAGATGACTTAATAGTTACCACGTGAGCTATACCGAAGATTCAACAATACCGCAGTAGGGTAAACCTTCTTTGGTTCTTTTTTTTTAAGAAGTACTTTGCCCCACTCTATATTTTCTCCTGTGTCGTGGGTGCGTTTACAGACATGAATTCCACATACAATACACCCAGACCCGGAACAACTACCTGCAGATCGTACAAATATTTGTTCCGTACGAAAATCGAACCCACGACCCGGAGCGCAGCAGTCGACTGTATCAGCCACTGCACCACCCGTGCCGTCCGTTGAATAAACACACGATAGAAGACATGGTATTAGTGTAAATTTGTCAATTGTCGATCTGAAAAGCATATACACGTAATTTAGTTAGTTAATTTACAATAGTATCACTGCCTTGTAAGGCAATATCCACTGATTGGCCTTCACCGACTTCATCCACCAACGTAGCTGTCTCAACCATGCAGCCAAGGATGTCCGCGCCGTTGACATTGTTTATTGTTTACCCCTTCATTTGCCCGCTCGTTGCCCAAGAATGACATGTTGTATGAGCTCTTGCAAAAACCTAACGCTTGGGAATATACGCCCGGATCATATAATTGGCAATTGTTTTCTTGGAACTCGGTGCTTACTCGTTTATGAGGCAAGCCAGCAACAAACTTTTACCGTTGCTAACTTATTTATTTATTCTTTATGCACAAACATGTACAGAGGTGGATTTAATGCCATAGGCATTTTCTACCAGTCTACCTCAGGGTGAAGACATGGTGGGTGCAATAACAACTTTATTGTAAGTCGAATGAATGAGACATTTTTAGGAATATATGTTTAAAACTAGCTGGGAACCGCGGTTTCACCCGCCGTTAAATTTAAAAGAAATCTGATTATTTATATATCATTTAGAGTACTTCGGCATAGAGAATATATATTGGATTTCATGGGTTTTAATTTTTTTGTGCGGAATCCTAATTATTTTTCTAAAATAAAAGTAGCCTATGTTATTCTTTATAACATCAGCTATCTGCCAGTGAAAATTCCGTAGAAAACGGTCCAGCCGTTTCGGAGCATAGCGGGAACAAACAGACAGACGGAGGGACGGATAGACAGAAAAAAGTAAAAATAGATTTTTTGTTGTAGATACCGTATATACTTTCATATGCATGTAGTAAAAAGCTGTTATTTTGATATTACAAACATACATTTCAATTTTATTTATTTATATAGATGTGTAAATAAAACAGATTGTACTATTTTTAATTCTTTTGTCTGTCTGTTTGTTCCGGGTAATCTCCGAAACGGCTCGACCGATTTTGACGGGATCACTGGCAGATAGCTGATGTTATAATGAATAACATAGGCTACTTTTTATTTTAGAAAAAAATAGGGTTCCGCGCAAAAAAAATTAAGCCCATTAAATACAATATATAAACATACTCTAGTACTCTAAATTTCTTTTAAATTAAACGCGGGTGACACCGCGTGTCCCAGCTAGTTGGTAATATAATATAAAGCATTATATAAAAACCGTATGATTATATACCTACCTACGTATTCAACGTTTTCATTGATTTATTATTCCTCTACTTAATAATTTTTCCGTTTCCTATTCCTAGTCAATCTGTTCGCTAAAAATTGATAGATACTATGCCCTGATTTACTCATAAATGTTAATAAAAAACTGCTGTGACGTCATCATAAATAGTTGAAATTTGTGTTATGAAATAATTCAATTACTTACGATCATACATTATTTTAAACAGGGTTCTCAATTATTCCCTCTAATTGTAATTACTAGGCTTGGATGCAACTGATTACCTTAACCTCGTGTATGCTGCAATTCCAGACAGTTAAAATTCCAATATGTCTCGCGTTGATCAACGTTTAAGCAGAAGAGGGGTTAGTCGCAGTCGCAACATTGTCATAACAAAACATTTAGCTCACCTGTGTGGGCCCTAATAAGGACCACATGTCTTTAATACCGTTTAATACTGACAAAATTACAACCTACAGCTCCTACTCCCCTTGCGGCTTTACTGTTGATTACAGACAAAGCTGTAATATTAAATTGGCAGACAACTTGCGCGTGGAGGTTAATGGTAACATCGCATGTAACGTACGAACAGCCTTGTATTATTATGTGCGAACTAAATATTCTCGTCTATGTAAATTAAGCAACGCTGGGATGTCACGCAATGTCCTTGCGAACTGCCTACAAACTTGAGTCAAAAGAACTTGTCACGTGAATTAAGAATTAATCCAATAATAATAATATACTCGCTCATATTCTGTGGGAGTGTGTTCTTTGGCAAGACGAACGCAACATTATGTTTGACAGCTTGCGAGTTAGATCCGGAGTTGTTTACTATACAGACCTTGTTGCAACTAGGACGAATTTCCGTGCGTTCTGGCGTTTTTGCCATATTTATTGGAATCAGTCACAATGGCTCACAACATAGGACCCGTAATTCAATCGTCGTGCTATTCCGCAGGTTATAGGCTATATGACGATACATACAATTTAATAGTCATACCGGACATAAACTGCTACCAAAAAGGATATAAAATATCGTATTTGGTATCTAATAGAAAAATCTTAACGAGTATGTTCCAAAAATACATAGATTACCTATAATTTTACACACACATTTGTTTATAAACATACATTTTTAAGTCCAATCAATTTGGTTAAAACGCTTTTCCAACTACGATCTCTAACTCCGAAATAATTAAAAAATAAGATTATAAAACTAAAACCTGATTATGCACAAAACAAATTTGTAGAAAATTTCCCAATACATATTAAACTAATAAATACATTTATCGTAGTTGAAGGCCAAGAATCGTTAGTTATGCTTTGTGCATCGCGGTTGCGCCTAGACTACGAGATAACATTATTTTGTGAATTTTTTTCCAACCGTTTTCGTGCTTTGCCATAGTCGGATTTTAGTATTTTAATCTTATTTTTATAGGACCATAGACTTCTTCTAGGTTTTCCTGAGATTTATAAGTAAAGAACTATTTTACGTAGGTTTAAAAAAATAGGCTCAGTAGTTAGTATGTAATTAGTTTCGGAGATAGTGGTCAGTATGGTCTATTTTCTTAAATAACTATAAAAAGAAGAATTGACACCCTTACAATAAGCCCTTCCATTTAATATATCCCACGGTACAGTTTGCAAAACTTTATTTAATTTTTTAATTCACCCCTAAAAAGTAAACCCCATGTTCAAAATTAATTTGTTTAATTATTATTTATTTAATTACTTACGTATTTGGGTCGGAGAAATGCATATGTACCAAACTTCAACTTAAGCAGTCCAGTAGATTCGAAGAAAAGTGGCTGTGACAGACTGACAGACAGACAGACAGACAGACACACGAGTGATCCTGTAAGGGTGCCGCCGTGTTTTCATTCAAACGTATGGAACCGTAAAATTAATGTACCATAATGATAAAGCTATAATTCCAATTGTTTTTATTTGAAATACATAATAAAAAGTATTAAATTCTATCAAACGTATGATTTTGACAGATATTCTATATCTTGCAACCGCTATTTAATAGCACTGCGGCTGTGCAACTTCATAATCTAGTAACAACAACATTTTTCAATGGTGATTTTTGCATATGTTGACTTTGTTTGGACCTAACAAGTCAAAATATGCAAAAACCACAATTTACAACAACAATGTCAGTTGCTCGGTTTTGAAATTGCACAGCCGACTGTTACAAGTTAGCTATTTATTACTAAGCGTCTACCACACTCGACATATGGGCTCAATTTCAAATTGAATCTGTGAGATATACTCCAGACGTGTTTAATTACCAGAGCAATATTTCAATGGCTTGTCTTAACGCATCGAGATTCAATTACACGTAGCATTTAAAGGATTCACGAATAATAAATGTCAGTTTTTTAAATTATATGATACTTACTATAACCTTCTTTGCACTTGTGGGCAATGTGGAGTGCCAAGTTCTCACCTCTGTTTTGAACAGAATACAATATTGAGTTTAGTCGAAGACAGCTGCAAAATGCAATAGAAATATATTTTGAATAATATTATTACTACGAAATTCTCTCTTTGATAAAAGTTTTAAATTGGGACGCAAAGGTACACCTAAACTTGTTTCAAAATTTAGTCTCGCAACTAGTTTCAATATTTGGGACAAGGACTCCGAAAATTAAACGTCGAGCTATAGTTAGTTTCCAATTTAGTTTTAATATGAATAATTTAGTTTTAATATGAATGATTTAGTTTTAATTTCTCTTTTAAATTGTAGGTTCACTATAACAATGAATGAAGCTATTTTTTCAGAGAATGAGTTCTAGTTTTATGCATTTTTCAAGGTTATTTTTCTTTGGCCTCAAGTTCTAACGAGATATTTAAACGTTTCTTTCAAAACGTACTATCGTACTAAACTACTTGTCCAACTGTGTTTTTGATTTGCCAAATAATGTGTTGAATTTCCTTATACCTCGTTACTCATTCGCATGATTTCTGGACTGTGTGTGACGTAACTATTTTCACCGTCTGAGACACGCCTCGCTTGCATAATAATGAGTTCACGTTTATTTTGCACGATTTTATAGCAAAAAACTGAGCCACTGCCTAAGCCGAAGAAAACTTACATAATGGTAGCTTTAAGTTAGCAGAGCCACCATGTTATTGGCTATGTTTTTGGGAGTTTAAGAGTACAACCGCATCGTTGCATAGCCCAATAATTTGATTACAGTCTCATTTTTGAGAGGAAATTAAAGCAAAATGAAACAACAACGTCGAACAATGGTATCTGCATGCAAATTCAATTTTGTGTGACCGTACTCACACTCAACCTTCACCCTAAGTCCCAACGCAGCGTTAAATACATATTATATGAAGCTTTTGTCGCCTCGCCATTTTTTTTACTAACGTGCACATACAAGTGTTGTGTAGGCAACACACGTAAACCATAGCAGTTTCAGTTCTCATCAAAATATACGTGTTAATTAACAAACGTTATTGAAACGACCTGGTTATTCTTCGAAATTGAATCATACACGAGATTTTATGTGATTATGATTTATAAAAGTAGTTTATGGTGTGCTGCTACGCGCCTCCTCCGTTATCAATATCATGTTATTAGATAAGTAATGGGTTTAAATCCGATTCTGGGTTAAGGCGCATTTACGTAGTATGTGCTTGGTGATCACACATGTGCCTTCAAATAGGCAAACCTGTCACATTCGGAGTCTGTCAGCTCAGAATAGACATCGGCCTCCACCTGCATGTTAATAATAATAACCGGGTTCACCACTCCGTCTGCTTAGCTCCATTGGTTACGATAGTGATTAATGTTTGACGTCGTAACATTGAAATCTTTGCTGTCTCATATCATACTTACGCGTTTGTTCTGAGTTGGTGTTGAGGTTTGGTATGAAACAGCAGAGTTTTTCTAGATAAATGTCTGCATGTCCGTCCAAAAGAAAATTTTTAAGTTTGATGGTCTGATCCATCTTTTTAAATATGACCACTCCTTTTTATTTCATTCTGTATAAATTATATCAGGAACATGTTTAGGCGTTTAGCAGCGGAAATTTATATTATTACTGAAAGAAGCATTGTAGCGCATCGCAATGCGGGCACTAGCATTGCGATGCGCTACAATGCTTCTTTTTTCTTCTGAGAAATCTTCACCCAAGTGCCAACATATATTAAAATCCCTAAGGAAATTGTATTACTTAATATTAAATTCAATAAAATAATGTTACATTAGATATAAGTGCCGTGTGGTTTAGGAACGCATAGAGGATAAACATACAAACATTATTTTTTATTTAAATTATATTATTATTATCGATGTGGTGTCCAGATTGAGAATATAGCACCAGTCCCGTGGTTGTCGTAGAAGGCGACTAAGGGTCAAAACCAGAGAGATGGACCGCAGCGTCCCTTCTGTGAAACAGCAGCCATACTGCGCTCACCAACCCGCCTATAAAGCGTGGCGAGTACCTTTTTTTTGTTTTTTAATTTATTGTTGCCCAGTGGAAATTCTTCATGAACTCCGCTCAGCTGCGAAGAAGGACTGAGGGGTGTGCCGGACTCCTACCGGTTAAAACCACTGGGGCGTTCAGCTTCGGCAACTAAGGGGGCTCCAGGTGGCGTGGTGAGTACCTTTTTTTTTTTTTTTTTTTTTTTTTTTTTTATTGGTGCCCAGTGGAAATTCATCATGAACTTCCTTCGCCCCGGGGAAGGACGAAGGGGTATGCCGGACTCCTACCGGCTAAAACCACTGGAGCGGTCATCTTCGGCACCTAAGGGAGGCTCCAGGTCCTCGTATGATCACACTAGAGCCACCCACTGGTGCCACGCCTATTGGCACATCTCGGAGAGGGTGACTGTAAAGCGGTCACCCCCCCAGGGGGATTGTAAAGGATCCCCCAAAGCGTCCCACGGCAGCGCGTGACCACATGCGTGCTACCGTCTTCTCTTGGGTCGCTTGGTGTGGGCACGCAGATTCCCCAATCTACGCACCCGCGAACCCAGAGGTCCCCCAACTTATAGCAACGGCAGGGGTTTTCAGGCGTATCGGAATTAGGCGCCAGGGCGGTTGTTACCCCGGCGCCGTCTCCTTCTTCTTCGAGCGGGATCGGCCCTCTCCCGATCCCGCTCTGCGGTCTCCTTCTGGAGCATGACGCTCTCACAGAAGGAGACCACTGCATTCCAATTTTCGTGCTCTGCCAACATAGCCGACACTACTGCTGGCAGAGAGAGATCTTGCCCGATCCGATCGACCAGGATCCGCCGCTCGGCGGCCCACGCAGGGCACGCCTCGAGCGTGTGCTGTGCGGTGTCCTGGTCGCTATCACAATGGTGGCATTGTGCCGTGGCCTCGCGTCCTATCCTGTGCAGGTACGCGCCGAAACAACCGTGCCCGGTGAGCACCTGCGTCAGGTGGTAGGTGACGCGCTCGCTCCTTTGGAGCCAGGCTCCGAAGAGCGGCAGGACGGCCTCGACGACGCGCTTGGTTGCAAACTGCATCCGCAGGCGATGACGCCACTTTACAAGTGCGCGCCGCCGAGCTAGCCGCCGCAGCTTGTCCAACGGCCCTGGAGGCGCGCCTTCGCCGCTCTGGCGGAGGGAGCGTGTCTGATCGTAGACCCACGCATCCATCTCCGCCAGGATGTCAAAAGGCGGAAAACGCGCCAGGAGAGTTGCCGCCTCGTAGGACACCGTTCGGTATCCTCGTGCGATCCGGATAGCCACTCTGCGCTGCAGACCGTGAATTTTGGTTCTGCAGCGCTGGGGGCGTGGTGAGTACCTACTGGCAAAATTCCCTCAAGATACGACACGCGGCATGGAATCAGTCGTCTATTTAGCAGTGGACGTCTTATAGCTGATATTTTTAATTTGTGATGTCGATAATATACATATTAATAATAAACAGCAACTTGCACTGCAATACAACCTTGTGAGTTCAGAAGTGCCATACGACAAGTATGTACCCGACCCGAGAATGACCATGTCACGTTGTATTGGGATCGATCTATCATCACTGACAGGACTATTGTAGCCAATAAGCCTGATATAGTGGTGATAGATCGAGTAGAGCGCCGCACAATGATTGTCGATATAACTATCCCGCATGACGAGCATCTCGTGAAAGCCGAGAAAGTTAAACAACTTAAGTATCTTGACTTGGCGCACGGGGTTGTCGACATGTGGGAGGTAGACTCTGCAATCATTGTGCCGATAGTTGTTACGGCCAATGGCCTTATGACCAAGAGCGTCGACCAACACCTTAAGAGGCTCTCGTTAGGCAGCTGGATCAAGGGCTTGATATAGAAAGATTTACTCCTGGACACGGTTCGGTATTTTATATATATATGTGGGTGGGCTGGTGGCTGGGGCCGGTGGGCTACTATTTTATATTTAAAAATATATAGTAGCCCACCGGTGTCGGGAGCAGGGTCCAAGCCACCGGTGGTTAGGGCTCCAGAGAGAGAGGAACTTCCTAAAAATACCGAGCCGTGTCCAGGAGTAAATATATATATATATATATTAAAAAAAAAAAAAGTGTTTATGTAAATAAAGGAAATAATAAAAAATTTACTGATAAAACAAAGCCCTACATGTTTACATACATTTTATAAACTATTTAAAAAGGTACAATGCTTTTTGGTATTTAGGTACATAAATGAGTGTGTGCTGACCCCCAAACTAGGCGGAAAAACTTGTGTCTTGGGATTTACATCCTTTGTACTTGTAATACATACATACAACATATTTTATAAGCAACCGCATATCTTTTATTTATGTAAGCGGTGTATACATGTGCCAGTTTACAATGTTATCAGCTTTCAACAGGATATAAGGCGTTTCAAAGATCAACATCATTTCGGCCGAATGAAGTCCACTGCTGGACACAGGCCTCCCTCAAAGATCACCACAGCAACCGATATCAGTGTGTTGTGTGCTCATTGTGGGGATTTGCCATAATCGCCACGCTAGGCAGGCGGGTTGGCGTTCGCAGTTGAGTTGTTATTGTATTCGAAGGACGCTGCTGCCCATCCTCCGGCTAATGCCTTAGTCGCCTTTTACGACACCCACGGGATGAGATGGGTTGGTGCTATTCGTAGCCGGCACCACACGGCATAAAGATAAAGATATAAGATACAGTTTACAAAAACACGAAAAATATTCCGCATACGATTTTGATAGGTGCTTCTTTATAAAAACTTGTTGATTAGTTCAGCAGAGCAAACGTTATCTTCGTTGTTTCATATCATTTCTGCCGTAGAAATATCATGAAATATCTTTTCATGTAAGACGTTATTCCTTCACCCCGTTACTAAGCTTCGTGTCTAAGGGTGAGATTCAGGAACGAGTCTAAGCGTGAACTTACGCTTCCATCTGTCAAAATTATGAGCGTAAGTAGTGCGTTTTGCCAGGTGGAAGCGTAAGTTGACGCTTAGACTCGTTTCTGAATCTTGAATCTAACCCTAAGGCCTCACTAGTGTTTGTACAACCGATTACGATATAAAGCGGCTTTGCTGCTTTACTAATATAAATATAATGTTACGACGGTAATCTTACTCGTGTTGTAGTTAACCAGGTTTCGTTTGACTAGTCGTTTTAAATTTATTAGCTTATATGCCATAAATATAGTTAATTTAGATATTTCGGCATCTCTTGTGAAAGGAAACCCATTAAGATGTGTTCACTATTATATCATATGGATAGTGCTTAATTGGCATGATTAAACTGTAAAATTGTAAAGCTCAAGCGCGATTTCATTTTTATTTTATATAATAATCATAAAATCATATGAATTTACGATCTTCGCTATTTTAATACACACAAACTATAAATATCAAATGTAAGCTTAGTTTAAACAGAATGTGCTTGAGACAACAATACGATAAAGCATTAGTTTCACAGTAGTCTATAACACACTATATATGACTTATTCATTTTACCAGCATTTAAAATTTGATAACGGAACGGAACTTCTGTTGAAAGGCAGATTGGCGTTAACCGATGCGTTTGCGTCGGGATCACTGTTTGCAATGAATAAATAAAATTACTATTGGTCCTAACGCACGTTGTTTGCATCCCGAACAGTCTTATGTTTTTAAAGTAGCATTGCTTTTATCGGTCCTGATATCAAAAATGTAAAGCGTTATATTCGATGTGATTTCGTGCTGTTCAATTTGTATTTTTTTAATGCTGTTAGCTTATTTTAATTTTAGAATAATTTCCTTATACAGATATGATTTCGTCCTGTTCGCAAGAATCCGTGCAGGTTTATTCTGGTATGTAGATAACAGGAACGCTTCCAACACCGGAGGTCACACTTGCGCATTGCCGACTCTGTAAATATTCTCACGCCCATTTTGAAGAGCCCTACGCTGTAGTAAGCCATATTACTGGTTGTAAGTCACAACGTACCGAAAACTTTGGCAAGAGCTTACTCTAAGGCCTAGAACAAAAATAGGAAAGTAATTTATCTCGGAAATAACAGGTTACAGTATCTGTAATTTTTGAGCACGCAATGTATTGTAAACAACGCAATCAAAACGCTACGTGGTTCTTGTACTATATTATTATGCTACTGCGAGCATGAGCTGATCCGTGAACTGTAGCGAAACAACAGCCGTTTAGTTTTTATTTACATTGCAGTTTTATGTGAAAATAAATGGTTTATTACGTTTTTATTCAAAACAGCCTTAGCCTGGAATCAGTAAAATAAGTGGAATAAAATCTGAAATTTCATGAACTGACCGACGCAAGATTCTAACGCTGAGGGTATTAGAGTCATGTAATAAATACATTGTATCAGTGTTTGGTACGATGTCACTTACACTCATTCATCATATCATATCGGCCATTTATACGTCCACTCCTGAACAAAGGCCCATAGATTTCCACAACTCTGTCATCATTTTGGGGGGTATTTGCCAACACTCACCACGCTTGGCAGGCGTTAGTGAGCGCAGTATGGCAACCGTTTCACAGAAGGGACGCTGCTGCCCATCCCTCTGGTTTAGGTTAGCTTAGTTGCCTTTTACGACATCCACGGATGAGATGGAGTGCTGCTATATTCTTAATCCGGACACCACACATTCACACACTTACACTCGTTATATCTTGATAGCTTACCACACGCTACTGCCAATATATTCATACACAGATAAGAGTATAATAAGCGTTAAACAAGTGATAGCAAGGATTTTATTTTTGAATGGTCATAGGTACCGATTTTAGCTGTAGTGTGATCATACGGGTCCTGGCAGCCCTTAGGTGCCATAGAAAACCGCTCTAGTGGTTTTAGCCGGTAAAGAGTCCGGCATGCCCCTTCGCACTTCCCTATGGCGGAGGAAGTTCATGAAGAATTTCCTTTCTGACAAATAAAAAATAGGTACCGTTTTTAATGTATTCTATTCTTATTTCTTTATTCTTAAAAAAAAGTTGCCTCACACTAGGATTTTTTTCGGTGTCGTGGGTGCGTTTACAAACACAAATTCCACACACAATACACCCAGACCCGGAACAACTACCTGCAGATCGTACAAATATTTGTTCCGTGCGGGAATCGAACCCACGACCCGGTGCGCAGCAGCCGACTGTATCAGCCACTGCACCAACCGTGCCGTAATTTCCCATTGTGATCTCGATATATCAATGCGTTTTATCGCAACATATTCTTATCAAACTATCACAGGTCATTGCTCGTAGAACTCATGGCCGTTGGGGCAAAAAGGTTCTTGAATGGAGACCACGCACCGAAAAACGTGGCGTGAGACCACCTCCAACGAGGTGGACAGACGACCTGGTGAAGGTCGCTGAGAGTCGGTGCGGCATGTGACCGCTCGTCGTGGAAATCTAAGGCAGATGCCTCAGCAGTGGACGACCTGTGGCTGATATGATGATGATGATGATCACTGGTCAGTTTTTGTGTGCTACGACGGCCTTATCTAATTAAACGCTATATTTTGTCCTGCTTAAAGAACTGGTACTTTTCCGTGCCGGATTTAAGACGAAAATTGTTCGAAATCCGTTGCGAATGTACTAAAAGTTTTTCATCAACATTTTATTTTCATTAAGTTACGAGGGCGGCACTGAAAATTTCGGGAATCAAGGAAGTGACACAACATTACTATTTAAAAATGTATTTATTGCTTTTCGAAGTATTCTCCGCGAAATTTGACACATTTTTCCATACGATGGAACCAATCATTGAAGCAACCATTCCATTCGGAAGTTGGGGTCTCCAAAATGGCCGTTTTGTAGGCGTCCACAGCTTCTTTAGGTGATGAAAATCTCTGTCCACGCAATTTATTCTTTATTTTAGGGAAAGTATAGAAATCATTAGGGCTTAGGTCGGGGCTGTACGTTGCCTGAATTTCGCGGTATGTCACATGTCGATCTTCCTCAATCAGCTTACGTACAGCATCAACGTTTTCTTGGGTGACTGCAGTTTTTGGACGACCTTGACGAGGATCATCACTGAGCTTGACACGTCCACGTTGAAATTCAGTAAACCAGCGATAAATTGTGGTTTTGGATGGGGCTTCATCACCAAATGCAGAAATCATCCGGTCAACACACTGTTTTTGTGTTAAACCACTTCGAAAGTCATAATAAATCATCGCTCTTGAATTTTCTCGAGTCAATTCCATTTTCTCAACGACTAAACAAGTTTGACAAAACCTTGTGACAAGACCGTAAATCTTTTTTTAAATAAGTAAATGGTATTCGATTTGTAAAACCAAGGAGTTTTCAATTAAAAAGATTTTAATATGACAGGAACAGTGGAAATATTCCATTCCCGATACTTTTAGTGCAGCCTATGTAACAGCGAACTATTTAGAATTATATACGTTGAACAGTTTTTAAAGTGCGTTGTTTACCGCAGGGATTGCAATCGTGAAAGTCCTCAGTGACTGTTCGAGTGTAGGCACCGTGGTTCTATTAGTAATGCAAAGGAATTCCCACCGCTCGTTTCAATTCTGTTTGTCTGTCTGACGTGACGTATATGTATTTTCTTAGCGCAAAATTATTTGTCATGTTGGTTTCTCGACCAGAGTTTTTCGCAATTGTAAGTGTTCCATTATGAAGTCCTGGTGGTAGATGCGGTCGCAGCTTGGTAGCCGACAGAGAATAGGCACTACCTTCTATAATCGTGGGAGTAGTAAAAGCGAAATCTAGAGGAACGGTACCAGAATCCTCTGAGTATATTGTTATACTGCAATCACCAATCCGTTTTTCAAGTCCAGTGATTATCGCATGTAAATTGTTCCGTAAGTTATCAACAAGATATGGCGATGTTTTTCTTATTATTATGAACAAAAAAGACTAATTTTGTGTGCGATATCTTGTGGTCAAGTCAATCAATTATTGTAAAAATATTGCTTGAACATTTGAAAAACAAATTTGCTTCTTGTTTTTTTAATTTTAGAATCATAACGATTTACCCATAGTTGTTTCAATAATCACCGATATAAAAAGTCGATTTATTTTGATAGCTTCAACCAGATTTTTTCATTTAAGATCGCTCAGTTTTTGTGGTCGATCATTATTAAGTTACACATCTTGACTGACAAACTGTGACGGCCATGATGCTTCATAACTATAATGAATATTTTCATATCTGTCAGTTTTTGTTGAGTTACATTATACTGGGTCCTGCGCGCTTTGCTCTCTTGTTAATTTTGTGTTTTGTTTGGCACCGAAACGTCTTAGGTGCATTCACCTGAAACGGTTATAAGATAAATTTGTCATTACATATTTATCATTTTAATACCTTTTAGTTTTTGGAGTTGCAATATAATTCGCTAGCTACTGAACCGTATAAATAAACTGATGGTTATATTAATGCAATCTCAGCGCCTTCGAAACATCTATTAATAATAAAATCAAAACTATAAAAATGCTTACATGGTGAATATTGTTTTATTAAAAACTAACTTTAGTTTGCGTTTTTACAAACCTTTATTGCGATTACTATAAGGCTGAAGATACTTGAACACAATTTCAGTCGTTGTCAACACACTTCGGTATTTCAATATAGAATGCGCCGCGGGAACAAGGATATCATTCGAGTGGTAAAGGTCACTTGGTTTGAGGAGAGACCGGTCAGCCTTGGGCTGTGTAATTCACTTTCGTACTCAACTGTATGGCCCTTCGTATGGCCTCATTTCTCAACACTGTTTGTTTTGTTAGCAAACCTGCGATGTACAAGACAGCCCTTTCATTATGTGTGTACTCATACTTCTAATATTACACAGGGAAAAGCTTGTATGTAGAGAATAAACACAAAAACGTCTCTCGTTTTCGATTAATATGAAACTAAAATCCTCATATTATTCTTCGAAAGATGCGGCCTGCGTCTAGTTTTCCTTATAATGCATGCTGACTTAAATTAGAAGAAACTAAATTAAGTCAGCATGAGAACGCTAATTCGATCCAAATCTTGTTTTTCCTATACTTTAAGTGAAGTGTTTAATAACTATTTAAATTTTATTAATCACTAGCTGGTGCTGGCCTCGGTTTCACCCGCCGTTTAATATAAAATAAATCGGATTATCTATACAAATAAATAAAATTGAAGTGTCTGTTTGTAATGTCAAAATAACAGCTTTTTACTAAATGCATATGAAAGTATATACGGTAAATAATTTAGAGTACCTACTTCGGCATAGACATTTGACAAAGAGTATATTTATTGGATTTCATGGGTTTTAATTATTTTGTCACAGCAATTGTATATTAACATTTATGAGTAGATCAGGGCATAGTATCTATGAATTTATAGCAAGTAGATTTACTACGCATAGGGAACAGTAAAATTATTAAATAGAGGAAGTAAGAAGTAAATCAATCAAAAAGTTGAATACGTAGGTATATAATCATACGGTTTTTATATAATACTTTATATTATATTACCAACTTGCTGGGACCCGCGGTTTCACCCGCATATAATTTAAAAGAAATTCTTCGACATTTAAACTTGACATAGAATATATATATTGGATTTCAAGGGTTTTAATTTTCTTGCGCGGAATCCTAAATATTTTTCTAAAATAAAAGCAGCCTAAGTTATTCCTTATAACATCAGCATCTGCCAATGAAAGTCCCGTAGAAATCGGTCCAGCCGTTTCTGAGATTAGCGGGAACAAACAGACAGACAGACCGACAGAAAGACAGTCAATTTTTTTAATAGGTTTTTTGTTGTATGCATGTACCGTATCGTGCGTATCTTTCATATGCATTTAGTAAAAAGCTGTAAGCTTATTTATTTGTAGTATAGATGTTCTTCTTCTTCTTCTTCTTCTTCATGTATAGATACGCATAATTTACACGCCTGTACTTTAATTTGGTCCCGTGAATAGTTGCTTTGTTGCATGGCGATTAAACCAATTGCTAGCGACCTATAATGAGGAAGCTCATTACTCAGTAGTGAGACATTAACAAGCTGTTATTGTGCCTATGAACTGCTAGACTGTCTTGGAAATCGTACTTCCTTGGTTTAAATTGCTCGCCAAGATAATATATCACACCATTAGATTATGTGCGTTGAGGTAAAAATCTTCGATCGAAGAATCAAAATGCTTCTGGCTAAATGGCTAACACGCAGAACGGAGGATCTGCGAGGTGAGGCTGTCCTTGCCGCGGTCTGGTTTTGGATGGTTCCTTCCACGTCAACATTAACCTATCGGTCCCGGTTGTCGTACGAATATCTATGATAGTCAATACGGGAAGGCAGAATACCGAAAATCTGACAATCGCTCTAAGCCTAAAGATATCGGTAAGTATACCCCGGTTATTGAGTTGCAGAGGTCAGTATTACGTGTGGTGTCCGGATTAAGAATATAGCTCCACTCCATCTCCTCCCGTGGATGTCGTAAAAGGCGACTAAGAGGCTCTAGGCGAGAGGGATGGGCAGCAACGTTCCTTCCGTGGAACAGTAGCCATACTGTGCTCACCAACCCGCCTGCCAAGCGCGGTGAGTATTGGCAAATTCCTCCCAAAATGATGACAATATGTTAATCTATCCAGGGCGGCTTCCGTTCAGTAGTGAACGTCTTTTGGCTGAAGTGAGAGTGAGAGGTCAGATGGCAGGCGCTCCGTGTCATCATCATCTTGATATCAGCCAAAGAACGTCCACTACTGCATATATACTGCCAGTACTCACTACGCTTGGCAGGCTGGTCGTTGAACGTAGAATTGCTGCTGTTCGACAGAAGGGATGGTGCTGCCCATCCGTGTAAAGCGTTCATATTTAGCCGTATCTAGTGAGACTCGTAAGACTAGGAAAAATTAAAATGTCAGTCTTATTACACAGGAATGTATGATAATTTTATATGTTATCACTGGTAACTCTTTACAGTCGTCTTCCGTCCACTAGAGGGGATGACCACTTTACAGTCATCCCCTCCGAGATGTGCCTAAAGGCGTGGCGCCAATGGGTGGCTCTAGATGGAGATCTTTCGAGTTCCTGGAGCCTCCCTTCGGTGCCGACGATGATCACTCCGGTGGTTTTAGCCGGTAGGAGTCCGGCATGCCCCTTCGCCCTTTCCCGGGGCGAAGGAAGTACATGAGGTATTTCCACCGGATCAATAAAATAAAAAAAAGGTCTCTTATTGCAACCCCTGGGAATACGGCGGAGCATGACCACGTGCAGCCGTGTGCGTAGCACAGCGCATAGCGAGGCTTGGGATCCTTTACAATCCTCCCCGAGAAGAGCCTGGGGGGCGACCTTTTTACAGTCGCCGTCCCTTCGCTAGAGGGGGTGCTTTACAGTCATCTCCTCCGTGATTTGCCTAAAGGCGTGGCACCATTAGGCAGCTCTAGTGTGATCTTACGAGGACCTGATGCCGGTGGTGACTTCGGTGCCGTAGATGACCGCTCCAGTGGTTTTAGCCGGTAGGAGTCCGACATACCCCTTCGCCTTTCCCCGGGGCGAAGGAAGTTCATGTACAATTTCCACTGGACACCAATAAAAAAAGGAGTCCGGAATACCCCTTTGCCCTCCAAAAAAATGGTCTCTTATTGCAAGAGGCCGGCTAGCAAAGTACCATCCCAGTGTCAGATATTCTGCGCTATGCAGTGTGTAAACTTGCGTGCAGTGTTTAAACTTCAGACATTATCTACTATATTCCGGTTAGAAGGTCACTGCAGTTAGTGACATTACTGGGCATATAAGAAAGTGAGCAAATGTCTGAGTTGACGAGTGTGACAGTATGGTGCCACACTACACTAATCCTAATTGAAGACATCATGGATAAAGGAATTATGTGACAAGGTATCATGCTGAGATAGTAAAATGAACGCAGCTTTATGTTCTACAATCGAACTTGTTTTGGACATATGATGCCCTTATCGATTTAGTATTTTAGCGGAACATTTTAATGGTATAATGTAATAGTCATATGTTTCTACACCACAGTAAATAAAATACGATATAGAAAAATCTTACCTAGTGCCTTTGTCAACTGATGTCTTCATTTGTTATATGCAGGCATGACGCGTACCACCAGACGAATGAGTTGCCAGTCACATCACAACTCTGTGTAAAAAAAAATTGAAACTTATTTCAATATGTTTCAATAGAAGCTAAAACGTCAAGCATAGACGCTCCACAAAGTCTGCAGTGTGTGAACATGCCTTAGGCAAACCAAACCATTATCTTCGTTTTGATCAACCTCAAGTACTCGCGAAAGAGAACCGATATGTACCTAGAATGTTTCGTGAGGCTATTGAAATTAAAAAACATCCTAATTTTAATAGAGAAGATGGTTGGCAGGTACCACCTGTTTGGAATCCAGTCATTAAAATAATAAAGTCCCAAACAAGATACCGCACTAAGAAACATCAAGACACTGTGAGTGATTACTGCGTGCATCGAAACTAATTTTTTGATTAAAATTGTACGGTAGATAAAATAAAATAACTTTTTAAAATCTGTAACGACGCCTGTCACCTTAGTCATCCTGCGACCACGAATGCTGCAAAGTATTCGAAACGTCAGGAAAATCAAAAATCAAAATATACGCGATAGAATCCGTTTAAAAGTGTTTTATTATAAGAAGCTAAACCCCTAAAAAAATTTGCAGTTTCGTTAGAAGCCATTTGGGATACAAGTCGCAGATATGGAACCCACGTTATAACAAATACATTTACCGTATAGAGAGCATACAGAAACGTTTTATAAGGTACCTATGTCTTCACCAAAAGATTCCATACCATTCAAGCGATTATCTCCAGCTCTGTAAGAAATACCATCTGTTGCCACTTGAAAATCGTCGTGAGATAGCTGATTTTATATTTTTAATAAAATATCTGAACAATGATATCGACAACCCTGAACTTTTATCAACATTTTACTTTAATGCTCCCAGTAGATCGATTCGCTTTAATCCTTCAATAAGCATATCAAATGCTTCAACAAATTATAGGCAGAATAGCTATATTGTGCGTGCAAGCAGAAGTATTAATAAGTTATGTAAGCAGCATGATCTGGATCCGTTTAACTCTATTGTGACCTCGGCAAGACGGTGCTTAAGCCTTATATTTTTAAATAAACATACGTATTATAATTGTTAATGTTAACAGTATGTGCCTACTTTGTTTGCTCAGAAGTGTATTTTACGTGTAATTTTAGTTTAGTTCTATAAGTGAGGACTTATTATTGGCTCTCTGTTGGCAATTTTTTTGTTACTTAACTTATATAGCTGTAAGTCTTCCATGCCTTAAATATAAATAACAAATAAATAAATATTTCTGTATCCGTATTGCTCTTCGTAAGTGTTTTCAGAATGATCCTGTGCTTTCCGAACGCACTCAACACAATTTACATAGTACACTCATAAACTAAACATATTGGCTGTTAAATGTGCGACCAATCTAATCGATTTTGCACTTTCTCGTTATCTATACGGATGAAACGCATAAAACATATGGACGGATGGCGTTATGTTACAGGGAACCATTCTAAATTTAATTTTACAATCCACTTATACGAGCTTTAAATCTAAATTTTCCTGGTCACCATATAATAGTAACCAATAGGTTTAGTTTTATAACTCTAGTTCCTATTACCTCGACTTGTAGGACCCCGTGCAATACTGGGAACACGTTTATATAATCGAGAATTGATTCGATTCAATATTCTATGGAACGTTATCGATTGTTTCGGAATGCTCGTATGTGAATAAACCGATTATTTCTTATAGATATTCTATACTAAGAACAATCCTATTTAGGTCGTATTTACATACATATCAGCCGGTATACTTAAATTCACGAATTCCGCTCAGTGGAGCCCACGTTTAGCCGCTTGCAAGATTTTACCGTTAGACTGTAACAAAACCTTGCAACGTAAACGAGTGCATTATCCTAAATGCCCATAATAGGCACTTCTGAATATGTTTAGAATTTATTTTCTAAGGAAGTATTTTATGCACTTAGAGCATGCAACGGATACATACGACACTTATACAAAAGTAAATCACAAATATCCTAAAAGAACACTGACACTGCCGTTGTAGCTTATAAAAAATCATAATAATAACTTTGTTAAACCTAAATAAAATTCCAAGGAGAATAGGAAGGTAAAATTCGGCAGCAATCTCACCACAAGGTAAACATGATTTGAATCATACTACCTGCTTGATTAAATTACATATATCAGTAGAAAGGAACGCGTGTTGTAGTGGAGATAATAAAAAGAAACATTAAGGATAACCCAACCAAGAAAGACCTCAACAACCTGTCTGGGTTTGTTGTGTCTTCATTAGAGGAATTTGCTAGAATCACCACGCTCGGCAGGCGGGTTGGCAAACGCAGTTGAGTTGTTAATATACTCGAAGGACTCTTGCCCGTACTCTGGCTAATCCCATAGTAGCCTTTTACGACACCCACGGGAGGAGATGGGTTGGTGTTATTCTTAGCCGGCACCACACGGTTACCAATCAAGCATACCATTCAATATTGCAGGTCACAACACACCAACCTGTAAAACTCCATTGCTGAACATTGGGCCTTCCAATGAGCGGTCATAGGGGAAACTGCCATACTCACCACGCGTGGCCGGCGGATTGATGTTAGCAGTATGTTGTTATAGTATACGGGAGGATGCTGCTGCTCATCCTCTTAATATCAACGATTAGCTATACCGAGAACTACACGGAACTAATAAAATATATTTTCATCAGATTTTTTTATCATTTAAACGTTCACTACTAAACAAAGGTTTTTTATTATTATTAGATTTACACAATTGTGTCATTTTGAGGGAATTTGCCAGTACTCACCACGCTTGGACGCTGGTTCCCATACCTCTGGTATAGAGTTCCTTAGTCGCCTTTTACAACGTCCACGGGTGGAGATGGAGTGGTGCTATATTCTTAATCCGGACACCACACGGAATAAAAACAAATGAGTATTCTAGATAAACAATAAAGAAAGGTAGATTAAAATATACAGGGTTTTACTTTAATAGTCTACGATATTTTTCATGGCGCCTTAGTGAATGCGGAATAACATGCAGGTATCACAAAAAATAAATCTGAGAGATCAGTCACTTTTTTAAAATTAATTAAACATTTAATTACTTAATGGTTATATTAGTTGTAATAATATCTGACAGATTTAGGTAGTCGCCGTAGGTAACGTCAAACGAAACAGACGGCCGAGGCGGCGCATAGTTGGTGTCGCACAGAAGCAAAAAATAACAGATTTATACAATCAGATCTTTTTTTTTTGTGGTAGGCAATTCATCCTTAGCATTTACTAAGGCGTTATGCAAAATATCGTGGATAATTAAAATAAGACCTTATAAACGAGTATGTGCCACAACAAGAACGTTCTCTATGACAATTAGGGTAATTACCAACTTGAGTACAAGTATAATATACTCGGTACCGCTATTAACGACGAACTCGGTTAATATGAGAATTACTTGAGTAGTAAAGTTTAATTGTATTAGATCTGCAGAGGCATTCAAACGTTGTGAGTAGATTATACGGCGTTCAAGGAATACTCGTTTCTAAGGAGTATTAAGTACTAGACGACGAGACACCCAATCCGACACTGCGATGTAGGTATTGTATAGACACATCAAATTGGCTTACGCGACCTGATTAAATGATGGTTAGCGCATGACTAAGCGATTAGCTTCCTGCAATACGTGTCGCGGGTTCAATCCCTGTACAGAATAAATATTTTTAGGTTATAGTGAATGATATTATACCATAGATATGTTACGGCCATATTAAATGCCACACAAAACTCAGTCTCGCTGTATGTAGTTACTATGCTGTAAGAAAGAAAATACAAGAACTACGACAGTAAAAGAGTTGTCTCTTTTCTTTGCTTGGCCCGTGTTTTGTTCGACACTGTTATTCTATAGATAATTTGAATAGTATTTTTATTAAAATATTTTATATAGTTTGTTACTCACGTGGGGTATGAGATCCCTTGTTCTTTATTTATTTTTGTTTGATAGTTTGTGCATTACTTAATTCATAAAACAACACAGACTGTGACAGTGTGTGCTCGTTGTCCTGTCTTGGGCGAACTGATTGCGAAGTGCTACAATTGGGGGAGTTTTGGTTCTTACTTTGGCACGCATATAACATATCTACTTCTTTTAATATATAATATCATTGGTTCTAGTAGTTGTTTCGGTTCTGGGTGTTTGTGCTTGTGAGATTTATGTCTATAAACTGTACCCCTGACACATGAGAAATTCTAGTATTGGCAAACGTTTAAAAAATACTGGATAATCAGTGACGGTTATGGGCGAACTATTTGTTTAGTATGTTTTCTGCTTTAGATCCCTGAAAAAAGGAAAAGAACGATTTAGATAAACTGCTTTTTACTAAAGTACAGTAAGTAGTACTGGTAAGTTTAAGATAATATAGCTTAACTATATACTGAATATTAAATAGCTTAGGTACTATAAATTAAAGAGTGTAGCCATCACAGTCTCTAAACAGTGATGACTAACTTAAATTTAAAAACTAATTGCTACGCGGTTTTGTCTGTGATGAAATTAACATCATCGTCACTACTATCATCATCATCATATCGGCTAAATTACGTCCACTACTGAAAAATGGCCTCCCCCAGAGATTTCCACAATTGTGTCGATTTTAGTGGAATTTGCCAGTACTCAACACGCTTGGCAGGCGAGTTGGTGAGCGCAGTATGGCTACTGTTCCACAGAAGGAACACTGCTACCTATCCCTCTGGTTAGAAGTCCCTTAGTCGATTTTCGTGACATCCATGGGAGGAGATGGAGTGGTGCTACATTATTTACCCGGACTCCACACGGATAATTAACAAATAAGAGTATAATAAATATATTATTACGTGACTTCATTTAAGTCTTAAGGATGGAGCTTCGGTTCTTAATGCCCATATTAATGTGACGTCATACACACATACTACACGTGTGGTCACAAAATCTCGTACGCTTGATTACATAATATAACACTGGTTAAAACGAATCCATTTACTAGAGTATGGATGGTAATTAAGCGTAACAATAAACAAAATCTGTACTTATTGCCGTTTCACCTTGGTTGTTCTTAACATCTTTAATATTTTTCCATTTAGACGTAGTATTAGCACGGTGTTATCATGTTTTATACGTTGTTCGTGTTGTGTCGGCTAAGAATACCACCACCTCATATCATCCCGTAGGTGTCGTAAATGGCGACTATGGGATTAACCAGAGGATGGGCTTTCGAGTACATTTACAACTCAACTGCGATCGCCCACCCATCTGTTAAGCGCGCCGATTATGGCAAAAACCCCCACATGAGCACACACCACAAACTCATACCGGTCTTTGTGGCAGTTTGGGGGAGGCTTCTGTCCAGCAGTGATCTTAATTCGGCTGAAATGATGATACATTGTTACATGGATTTTAATCATTATCATACCAGCCGATGGACATTCGCAGCTAAACAAAGACCTCCCCATTGATTTCCACAGCCACCGGTGACTTTCACATGATAGGCACAAAGAAAGAATCATTTCAACCAAAATACGTCCACTGCTGAACTGATGATGTTGTCTGACCTCTCCAATAGACAACCAGTTATATGCCGGCATTTTGGAGGGAATTTGTCAGTACTCACCACGCTTGGCAGGCCGGCTTGGGAGCGCAGATGGCTGTTCTATAGATGGGACGCTGCTGTCCATCCCTCTAGTTTAGAGTCGCTTATTTCTTTTTACAACATCCACGGCACGGGAGGAGTTAGCCTGGTGGTATATTCTTGATCTAGACTCCACACGGATTCGAAAGAAATAATAAAACCTTGAAACAGCCCACTGAATTCTAATGTAAATGTACCAGACAAAATATCTGGTTCCGACCTCCAATAGAAAGTTAATTACTTTATATCTGCACCAACATATCGATTTTGTCACACAACCTGATTAACATATACCAAAATACTTATTGAAACATTAACTGGAAATACCGTAGACAAAACTCTACAAACTTGATATTGAAATTAGTTTAGATAATACCGTTTAAGTAAATAGGAAGATAGAAACCAGTACTGTAGGTACGCCGCTCGGGGCAGCAGGTTTGCATAGGTATTCATTGAAAACACATGTTGACCAATTATACGAGTAATATAAGATGTTAATAGACTGTAGAATTAATTATCGGATGGATGCCTTTACGACATTCACGGGTGTATTCATAGCCAATTACTAAGGCTAAAACACATTACTAGACACCAGCCTAAGTCTTAACAGTTCAAAATAGTTTGATAAGTTTTTTTTTTTTGTTGGGCTTCTCGCATACATTTCTGGGAAATGTGGTTGCTTAACCGGTCATTTCTGGCGAAGCCAAAAGAGGCCTCCAGCCAGAAGTCTAAGAAGTCGAAGTATAAGATAGCACGATTGAGCTTAAATATCTAATACACATAATTTATTATTAAATTTAAAGATTTACTCAGGTTCTTTCGTTCGATATTTTTCTGTGTTGTTGTTTACAAAATTAGACCAAGTTTTTAAATAAAAATATGCGCATGCATTGGTTGGTAAGCTTAATGTCTTAGCTGTCTCTCAAGTCGATCTTAAAATTCAATAAAAAGCTGTCATCACAGGGTCGCAGTAAGGAAAACTGGTTATTTTATAAGGTTTTTTATATTGATAACAAAACGGTGTGTGTAAGCGCGTTAAAAGTTAAACTTGTATAAAAAAACCGCATGCTTATAAGTAAAAACGATAAAGTTATCGAAGAAAGATATTAAATATAATTAATGAAGGTTCTGTTGGTGCAGTGGCTGATACAGTCGGCTGCTGCGCTCCGGGTCGTGGGTTCGATTCCTGCACGGAACAAATATTTGTATGATTTGCAGGTAGTCTTTCCGGGTCAGGGTGTATTGTATGTGGAATTCATGTCTGTAAACGCATCCACGAGGAGAAACCCTAGTTTACAAAGTTTAAAAAAAAAATTATATTAATTAATGTAATTTAATTAAAATGATATTTATTGTTATACAGTAAAAATTCTTTCGAACATTGTCCTTAATAACACAGTTGCATAATGTCCTGTATTAAGTTATGCAACCAGTATCGCATTAGTTTGTGAGTATAAATATGCTAATACTTCTGTAGGGCATGGCCCGGGTCGATCCGGCCAAGGATATCGCATTGGAGAAGGGACGTTTAGTAACATTCCACAGGTTTTCGTGGGCTTTGAATGCGAATGTAAATCGACAAGTACTTCCAGCGGTACTTCGTGGCACTAATTAAATGAGTGCACAGTTATTTTATTGATTTGAGAACGCATCTTTTTTAACGTTGTTTGTAAGTTGTCGTGCGATGCGGCACCTGTGCGCGTTCTTGTTTAAAGATCTGTATCAGACGCAGTTCGCGGAATGCAGCGCGGCACCTTTATCCATACTACTTTTCTTATGGAGCACTTAATAGTTTGCCTGACGATGGCTGCACAATGTCTCAAGAATATATTATTTAAATGAAAAATTTACGTAGGCCAATAATGTAATAACATGTATTGTCCACGATGTGGATAAACGTAATAGCTTTATGCACATATTATCATAAACTGACATTTACTTGATTAAATATGCGATTTAAAAGTATCAATCGGTCAATTATGTTGATCACATCAATAATACGTGATGGCTTTATAAATATAGGCAGTGTGTAAATTGTGAGTAAAAAATACATTATTTTTACATTGAACAGTCAAGGTGAAACCGATGTCATCGCACTTATTATGCAAATCCTGCCTCCTAACACGATGACCTATTTCCTTCTTTGGCTGCGTATAAGGTTAACTACTACATCTCAGCAAATTATTAACCGGCATTGGTTTGTATACTGCCATATTTGTCTTTTGAGATTACTTTGTTGCTAAAAAACATTTCAAAATTAAACATAATGTTACATATTTTACCTGTTATCAATTCTTTACTAAACCATCGTCGTTGAAATTACCATCAAAATGATTTTTGTGCAGGTAATATGGCTTTTAATGTAAAACCGGAAGCACTTAAATATCATTAAGCATTTATATAAAGACCAGTCCAGTTTGTCTCTCCATAGGAATTTCGTGAATTTTCATTTGAACTCCAGAAACGACGAAAATAAAATTATTTGCTCACTAAATTGAATTTTTGTGAACTATGATTTTGACTGCTTATGTCGCTCTATATATCCATTTTTCTTCTCAAATGGGCGCACAGTCACCCAGCCTGGTAGGTAATGTATCGCGGTGCGGTCACGTTCTAAATAACCTACTTGTATTATATTTCACAGTCTTTGTGTCACGACTCGTGACAAAGCTTCTGCCTCTGTATCATCGTTCATATTGTGCAACCCGATGTGCTGAGCCGGGCCATGTGTCTGTTCACAGGGGCACGATTACCCAACCAGTTTCAGTCGCGCTCGATTTCCTAAGCCTCTCGATGTGCGATGTGGTTTTTGCCTAGCCGCAGCCGTTCGCTGGATTTATTAAGCCGCATAGTAAAAGTGTTCGTCGCTTATGAAACATTCAAGCGAGACGCGTATAGTACGAGAAGTCATCAACTCGCGTCACGTTTTATCAAACATTTCATCCTTTGAAGCGTAGTCGCAGTATTTCATCGTTGGCAGCGGTGAAATTGGTGTTCGTTTGGTTGGATGTTCAAAGGGGACATCTGATGAGGCCAGCGCACCGGAGCGCATATCCTGTGACATGCCCATCCATATAACTTAAATGCATTCACTTTATTTGCACTGTTGAACTGACAGGCAAATACAAACCCACTCATTTGGGTGCAACTACGTTCTGTAATAGGTAATAGTATTTAATAATACTGTTTAGCCGTGTGGTGCCGGTTACGAATAGCACCAACCAATTTCATCCCGTGGACATTCATTCCGTCTACTATGGGATAAACCGGAGGATGGGCAGCAACGTCCTTCGAGTACATTAACAGCTCAACTGCGATCGCCAACCCGCCTTCCAAGCGTGGCGATTATGGCAAAACCCCCCAATGAGCACACAACACACCAAGACCGGTCGTTGTGGCAAACTTTGGGGGGGCTTGTGTCCAGCAGTGGACTTCATTTCGCTGAAACGACGATATAATAATACAATAATATATATAATTCTATAATACTCGTATTTATCATTCGGTTCCGCCATTGTTCCATAAACTAATAAATTTTCGCCTCACACGTCTGGCCGAACGTTGGCGTTTGCACTGAAAGCAGATTGATTAATTTCCGTTTACTCTCCGGCAACGAACAAATTTACTCTCGTACCTGCCGTCCCGACATTGTGATGAAAAATGATGTGTTTTCTGCATCGTCGAATGAACTCAGAATTTGATTAAGTGTATAAAACAAATTATACTATAATCTTGTCCGCTACGTAAAGGTTTTTAGAAGGGCGTGACCACAGCGGAAGGTCGCCATAAATTGCGTGTGACATCATATTCATTTTGTTGATCGTCATTCGCGGCGTTTGGGTTAAAATCACGTCATTTGAAAGGAAAGTTCTTCAAGTTCCAAATCGATTTACTGCCATCTAAGCCAGATCTCAATATCGTTATGATTTTCCACTGTTCTGCACTACCTTGCTATCTGTTACTCATTCGTTTAGATCAGGGATACCCAAAGTGGTTTCCCAGGGGTCGACGAGGTCTAAAAATTGACCCCTATTAATGATCACAAGCTCTTATTGTTCTAGATACTGTATAAGTTGTGTTACGTGTACCGACTTGTTGACTAATATTTTAGTAGAAATAAGAGGATTAGGAATTTGTAAGTATTTTGTATTAATATGAAAAAAAACTAGAGATTTTTAAAGTAATTTGGCCAGACCTCCATAGGTCTAAAGTAAGTATCAGTTCATTTTGGAAAAAGGGTCTCTTGCTCTAAATAGTTTGGGAATCCAGGGATTCCGATGATAAAATTCGTAATAAAGAATAAAGATGAAATAATTCACACTCATGAACCATTAACTTTTCAATAACAATCGTCTAATATGTGGACAATCATAATAAATTCTCTATGCCAACACGAAGCTGTTCAACTCTTTGCGTAGAAATATGTCGCTTTCCATTAGACATGATGCCAAGAGATAGTGCTCATGATGGCAGATTATTAAGCCTTATTAGGATTGTACTTATCGTTGATCAAATTGTTGTTGTAAAATAAATATAAGAGTAGTAAACGAAAATAAATTCGTAAATCCTTCACCTTTTCTTAAAAAAAAAACATTGCCCCACACTTAAAACCTTCTTTTAAACTAGTTCAGTAAACTGTTTACCTCTTTTGTTTTAAATGGTTTTATGTGATTTCCGGTCAACATAACATTTACAACACCACTGGTAAGATCAATTTCCTATTTATATTACGATATAACAGAAATCCTTTTTTTTGCTGTAATAAAGAGAACCTTGGTTTGTTAAGTAACATTTTGCGCAACATTGTGACATCTCAGTACGTACAATTTCGGACAGGATACATAAAATATTTTATGGCTTTACGTAATTTATAAATATTTTGTGTTTATGCAAAAACAATCGAAATCCCTGTAAAAGCGTATCATATTGTTTTGTACGGGTACAGGGTGGGACGTTCAAAGTCAGGCAGTCATGCACCGAAAATAATTAGGGCAGTGCATCGAGGCGCAGCAGGCGTGCCGTGCGGTGACGGCCGGCGCACCTCTAACAAATGCGAGAGCGCAACGGTCAACCAACTGTATAACAATATACTCCTTATAAACTTAAATTTCCGACTGCAATGATTTCATTTATGTTCAATAACTTCACGAACGTTTTTGTTGACCGTATGCAGACAAGGACTTTTTTGTTGACCATCTTTGTTGGTCACAAATCATAAATGTATGGACGTGGTCAGAAATAAATTGTTACTGTGACTATATGAAGATTATTGGTAAATTTACTCGACTGTAGTGTACCGTAGAAGCTCAAAAAAATTAAAGTAAGCTGTTCTTGGCCTTTCTCTCAACATAATAAACGCGTGTAAAATCATTTTCAATAATTTAATTTAGTAGTAGTAGCTGCAGTGATACACAAATTATATTAGATTGGTTTTCATCCATATTTGGTTCTTTTTATTTGATGTTTCTTGACAATTTGACATTATATAAATAAAGATTCTAGAGAGTCAACATAAAATGTTATTCTTTTATACGTTATGTCTCAGATAAATGCTCGCGCCCACTTTAAAATCTATGAATCTCTAACATTAATCTGATATAATGGTTCTTCAAACTCACACCTCACGGTAATAACTGTCTGATCAACCTACGCGTCACATATCATAGATGGCATCTAACGATTATTGGCTTTCTAACACATTATCTATTTGATCTTTGTACTCGGCTGCTATTTCTCTCAATTCGCTTTAACTTTAACTTGTTAATTGGAGGGCAATACTGTCGCTGTCTGCTCCACTTCAGCCCATTGTTTGAGACACGACACTTTCTAAACTAATCTCTACTTCATATCTAGTTTTAATCACGTAGGGCCCGAGCATAAGCCTCTTACGCTTAAGCCTAGTCATACTTGTATGAATGCCTAAGTACTTTTTGATTGGCAGACTCATATTAAATTTATTTTCCTTTCTGTACTAAGTTACTGTACTTTAACTCTTAAATTGCCGTGTGGTGCCGGCTCAGAATACCACCACCCCATTTCCTCCCGTGGGTGTCGTAAAAGTCGTCTAAGGGATTAGCCGGAGGATGGGCAGCAAGTGTCCTTCGAGTACATTAACAACTCAACTGCGATCGCCAACCCGTCTGCCAAGCGTGGCGATTATGGCAAAACCCCCCAATGAGCCCACAACACATCCATATTGATCGTTATGGTGATCTTTGGGGGAGGCCTGTATCCAGCAGTGGACTTCATTCGACCGAAATGAACTCTTAAATTCATCAGCTGTGAGTTATTTTATTTACCTCTCAAACAAATAAGTCGGATCGTATCTTAACTATTTGCGATTTTGCTTGTTTGCAAATATTTATAGCTTATATACGCAAATGTCATGCAGTCAGTAAATAATAAATGCATTTTGCTGTATCAGACCGCGCTCAGCAATATCGCGGAGTCGGACTTTCGACTTCGCAACATTTGACTCTTCATTATTGACCTTAATTTGAGCTCTGATTAAATTACCGTGTTTTATGATGCGTTTGTTATCTAGCCCTGTCTGGTGAGTGGGTGTGCACGAAATAACTCTACCATAATTACGATCTCGACTTAGCTCTAATTCGTGAGTCACGGCCGAGTGAAATGGCACGCAGTCCATGATCGCGCCGCCCCCCGTTCATTCAATTACAATGCGTGATGTGAATTGAAAATTATTTTACTCGACGCCAATTTGTCATCGGTTCATAACAGATTTCCGAACTTTCACCTTCTATCAAAATATTGACAGTCACAGCAACGATTAAAATACGATCAAGATCGCAAAGCGACTGAAATAAACTCGTATTGAAGCCATTGATATATCGGTTTGATCTAGACAGACTTTGACTAGAGCCGATAGCTCGTAGCTATAGCACTTAGTATGTGCTGTACCGATAAACACACAACTATTATATTGTCACAAACTGCCGACGGGTGTGGGTTGGCTGCTAGCGGTGCGCCGTCGAAACTGGGACACATCGCCGTACGTAATCCTATTAAGAGCTCGTTAACGTAATCCCACTTGGTCCACAATTCAGCTTCAGTAAAACTCAGATTCTATCTATCTTTTTCTTATTATGTAAACTGTAGTTAGTAGGTGTCAACCTTCGCTGATTCATCAGCAATTACTTATTGATTCACCAAGAATAAAACTGTGTAATGCGTCTTCAAGACACTCAACACGTAGCTTATTACCAATAAGACAATCGTTATTGCCTTCTGCTTAACATTGTTCATTGTTTAGCTGACTCATAAACTATGATAGATGACTGACTGTGCTCTGCCCTTGATTACGCGTCATAAAATAATGACATCAAATTATACCATTATATTATTGATGTCTAGCACTGATGTTAGGATACCAGATCACGGCGTAATGCTGAAATGGTGCGATTTATTCCAAAGGAAGTGCTTTGCCATTTAAATATTTAGCTGGAGTTCTACAATGATCTCGCTACGCCATTTACAGCTGTAGACAATCATGAAGAAATGTATTGAACGTTTTTGTTGTAACCTGGACCTCTGGGGCAAGCTTGTTTTAACAATGGTGTATTATTCAAATAGTTTTTATGATTGCATCTCAGTTAAGATAAAAAACCATACACAAATTGTTTCCGAGTAGAATACGTGTCCCCGAAGGCCCAATTCCTTGAGCCCATTGTCGTCGGCGCGATGTTATCATGCGTGGGCGATGTCACGATAAGTTACATTTGTTAGATCTCAAGTCTGTTTTCATTACTTGCTCACTTCTTGACCTTTATGAGTTGGGGTTATTTATGCGTGTAATGAAGATCGTGCACGTTCCCGGTTCGTATTCGAGACTGGGCGTGTCCTGCTGTTAACTGGATTGTTGTAGATTTTTGACGAGATACGACTCCCTGCGGAAATATTATGCGGTCGACCTGACCGCTCTGACATTTAAAGAAATGTTTTTTTCTGTGGCGAGGTAATTCTCTTTATTAGCTCGTAATTTTGGTCTTGTTTCGCTAAAGTAATAGCCTATTACGGTCCCATATTGTCTGTAGTTATAGAATAATGGTAGTAAATTGGCCTGTCTAATAAAAAGAAGACCTTATTATCGGACACTGTTATTGTTATTATGTCATTAACTTTAATTTGTCTACTGAAATCGGTCTTTTTATTTGATGTCCGTTTATAAAAACATAGGATGTAAATTAAGAATTAGAGGTGATGTGTAATTGACTAGACGTGGGCGGGGCAGGTTCTGTGTATAGTACAGAACTCATAGACCAAAAATAAATGTAACCTCGATTCTGTAGAACCGCATAACAACTCTCCATACGTTGCGACTCATCTCAGAATATATTATTGTTTACATACCGTAAATAGATACAAAGATTTAAATTCATTCATTCCAAATACCGGTTATATAATAATAATATAACCGGTATTTGAGCCCATAATAACAATATTGTGTAACACTTACGCTTGTGATCCTTGAAGGGCTGTGTGGCGATATACTTCTCTAAAACAATTGGGATAAGGTTCGATATTATATCGAAAAAAACACTATTGAACACGGTGCTGAAAGAGGCCAGTTTATTTTTCCTAAAAGCAAGTCAATCTGCTGGCACCTGGCAACTGACTGGCGGTTTGAGCTCATCGAAGCCTCAGTACTCATTTAGAACTATGCATTTTGGTAATATATTCTAAAACTGTGGCCAGAACCGAGTTCCACAGTGTGTCGTACTCTAAAGAAGCTCACACCCACCTGACTGCCAATCCAGTATGTGACGTGTTTGCGTTGAATGGAATAAAATTATGTGTGTGTGGCTGGTGTTCTGTATGCAAGGGTGTCCATTGTTCCATGTTTGTTCTGAATTTATCATCATTATCATCATTTCGGCCGAATAAAGTCCACTGCTGAATACAGGCCTCCCCCGAAACATCGCCACACCGAGCTGTCTGGGTGTATGTCAGTGTGTACTCATTAGGTGGTTTTGCCATAATCGCCACGTTTGGCAGGCGGGTTGGCGATCGCAGTTGAGTCGTTAATGTACTCAAAGGACGCTGCTGCCCGTCCTCCGGCTAATCGTATAGTTGCCTTTTACGACACCCGCGAGATGAGATGGGTTGGTGCTATTCGTAGCCGGCACCACACTTCCTTATTAAATTATATGGTGCCATTTTTTTATTGTACCTACATATAATGTTTCCATTTCTGTGTTAATTAATGTAACTAGTGTTGTACCGTTCAAGTAACTATGAAATAAAAAAATATTGTAAAGAACAATTCACATTTCATCTAGTTTTTATTTGCATACATAGTTAACCTATAATGCTGAGATCGCCATGCAGGCCGGAGTGTCACGTCAGCATCATTATCAGCAAATTTACAACAAGTCACTTCCAAATAACCTTAAAACGAGAAGTAAGGTCGTTCACACAAAATATGGCATGACGACACATTTATATACTGGCTTTGAAGTACATCTCAGTTTCTGGAGCTTTTCCTTTTATCTTCCAATGCCTTTTGATCGATTCAATACACGAAATGTCGTTTTATAGCGATGTAGTGTATTTTGCTGGAAAGAGTAACGGATTTTTTTTGTAAAAACATTGGATAAGGAACGTTTTGTCTGGGTGGCATCCGGTGCATATACTTTAAAAATGAGTTTGTTAAAACTTTGATCCATTTCCCTCTCGTACCCTTAAGACTGCTTTTGATTTATCCATAGCATAAAATATACGCAACTTAAGACATGGCTTACTTACTTAAAATATAGTTTTCTACCATCACTAATGCTAAATAGCCACTTCATTTTACCTTACAATCGAAATTGGGTCTGACGTCGCCTTACGGACAACATTGATTTCACTTTCAGCTTGACTTTTATGACCAGGACGCAAGGTTCAAATTTGAGTGATTTACATGCCCTCGTAAAATGCAACAACTAAAACGATTATGGGTAGTTACAGTCTGTCGTTTGTCTTGTCCCATCAAATAGCAGGCGTTTACAACTGACACGGAGTTTTAACCTGTAGCTTAATTGCTGCTCCACATTAGCGGCATTGACGGCACGCCACCGTGTTCATGCTTTCAGGCTTTCCGCACTCAGGGTCGCGGGTTCTATCTCCGTACGGAAGGTGGTCGTACTGTCGTCTGTTAACTGTACCTAGGGTTGCCAGTGGATCATGAATCTGGGAGATGAAATGTACAAAAACAATAACAATTTAACTCTAATATTTATTATTAATACGTAACAAATTGCACTGTCGAAAGATAACTCTTTATAATGAAATGATTTTTCAGAAGCATAAGCAAGTTTAAAAAAAAAAAATTGGTGTCCTGGAGATTTTAGCTGCGTTCATAGAGCCGGGAGGTTTTAAAAATCAAGAGCCTTTTTTCCGGGAGATTTGGCAACCCTAACTGTACCTTCGATGAAATAGGTAAAAAAGTAAAGGGCATGTTTTCCTTTTCACTTCTGTATCGCCGTGGAAGCCTCTCGTGGAACTTCTCGGTTAAGATTCCGGTCACGAATAGAGCTACCCCAATTCATCCCGTAGGTTTCGTAGAAGGCGCCTAAGGGAGTTTAGAACTTGATGCGTACCTTTAAGCACTTTGAGTTGGTGGCACCAGCAGGTGGAGGGTAAACCAACAACATCATTATACCCAAAGAGCCTCCTTGACCCTCCGCTAGCTCTACAATCATACCCTTCGATATGTGCCTAAAGGCGTGACTCCTATGGTTGGCTCTAATGTGATCTAACGAGGACCTGGAGGTCCCCTTTGGAGTCGAAGATGACCGCTCCAGTGGTTTTAGCCGATAGGAGTACGGCATACCCTTTGGTCCTCCTATGGGGCGGAGGAAGTTCATGATGAATTTCCACTGGGGACCAATAAAAAAGGTAGGTACCATCTCATTTCCAGATATTCGCCGCGAAGCAGAAGAATTTAAAATGTAGACATTGATGTGTTCCGGTTAGAAGGGCACTGTAGCTAGTGAAATTATTAGGCATAAGAGTCTAAATAACTTGTCTCGAGGTGACGAGCGCACTGTGGTGCCACGCAGGACTAGTCTAGTTCAGACTAGTCTAGTTTAGACTAGCCTAGACTAGTCTAGTTTAGACTAGTCTAGTTTAGACTAGTCTAGTTTAGACTAGTCTAGTTTAGACTAGTCTAGTTTAGACTAGTCTAGTTTAGACTAGTCTAGTATAGACTAGTCTAGTTTAGACTAGTCTAGTTTAGACTAGTTATGGGCGGGCGTGACGCTTACCACCAGGCGAATGACTTGCCCGTTTCAACATAAAAAAATATTTAAACATAACGAGCCACATCCAGGAACGTAACATCTGTGAGAAACCGCGTTCCAAAGTCCCATTGAAATTGTTTAATGACCCGCGTAACTTGAATGCGGGACTGCTAAGTAATTAGGGAAGTCGAAATGCTCCCAACTGACTCACTCGAGGACTTTCGATTCGATGTTCCACTTCTATGAACGACGCTGGCAACAAAAGCATAATAGGCAGGAACGGTTATCGCTGAGTTTGTTCAATAGTTCGTCTTAGGCTTTATTTAATACAATTAAAGAATTTTATTCTCGATGCACTTAAGCAAAAAAACTCAAAATGATAGTAATATGTATGCAAAATTAAAATAATCAAAGACAGTTTTTTTTTCAGACTGTAAACCCACTACTCCGGGGAAGTCCTAGTGTGGGGCAACGTTTTTAAATGAAAAAATATAGATAAAACGTTTTGTCACGTACTTACTTACGTAGTTACTAATAAAAAGCTAATAAAAAATTAAGGCAGGCGACAGTCTAAAGAAATCTTATATCTAATCTAAGAAATATACACGTAACAGAAAGTAAATAAATGTCGAAATGGAATGTACATATAAATAAGTACGTCATCATCATTTCGGCCGAATGAAGTCCACTGCTGGACACAGGCCTCCCCGAAAGATCACCACACCGACCGATATGGGTGTGTTGTGGGCTCATTGGAGGGTTTTCCCATAATCGCCACGCTTGGCAGACGGGTTGGCGATCGCAGTTGAGTTGTTAATGTACTCGAAGGACGCTGCTGCCCATCCTCCGGCTAATCCCTTAGTCGACTTTTACGACACCCACGGGAGGAGATGGGGTGGTGGTATTCTGAGCCGGCACCACACGGCACACACACATTAGTAGTCGATTATATTTAAGTAGGTACTTAAATATAATCGACTACTAATATTACTTTAGTCCCAATCGATTCAAGTTGCGATTGTAACACATTTACTATTTTTTTAACGCGTTCCGTGCGTGACGTTGTTGATTAGAATACATGACTAAGTACTACTCAACATACCCAACGTCAGATTCGACTTCGCACGTAAGTCGAAGATCGGGGTAAACGAATTACCAGGCTACAGTAGAGATTATGTAGCCAATAGCAGGACGGCGACTGCCAAGAAGACCTAAAACGCGATGCGGGAATAACACCTTAAAGACTGCAGCGACTGGACCAGCAAAAGTGACGTAAGAAGAGGAGGCCTTTACTCATGGAGAGGTAGTTGTAGGCTAAATAGATAGATGGACTCAAAATGTCAGTTGTGTTGTGAAACCAAAACTACAAAGTATAGGAATATGCCGTGAAGTGGGTCCTTAAATATCTGAAACGTCATAATATTTAATAAACACCATAAACGCTGAGTATTAATTAATTGTATGGCATTGACAATTAATCGCATGCACGACAATGCCCACACAAATTATAAAATTATAAGTTTACTTAGGCTTTCATTATTAATTTAATTTGTGACTAGCTGGGAACTGCGGTTTCAACCGTGTTTAATTTAAAAGAAATTTAGAGTACTTCGACATAGAATATATTGTATTTGATTTCAAGGGTTTTTTCATTTTTGCGCGGAATCCTAATTATTTTTCTAAAATGAAAGTATAGGCTACTTGTACTTGTTCCTGATAACTAATAAATTCCCGTCAAAACCGGTCCAGCCGTTTAGGGGATTAGCCGGAACAAACAGACAGACAAAAAAAATTATAATTGTTTTTTTGTTATATGTACCGTGTATACTTTCATATAAACATTGAAATAAGATTGATATAAAACCAGGCTAACGTATAATAAATACATAAGTACTTTAGAATTGCCTACATAGTAATTATGTTTCATATCGTCCACGCTCCTATGCAGGTAATCGTTGTAACAAATCGATTGATATTACAATGTAAATATAACAATGTTCTCTGATAAGAGAACAGTCGTGTTGTGCAGGTACTATGTTACGTGACCAGGATACCGCACAGCACACGCTCGAGAAGTGCCCT
Source organism: Diloba caeruleocephala (assembly GCA_947459985.1). NCBI lineage: Eukaryota > Metazoa > Arthropoda > Insecta > Lepidoptera > Noctuidae > Diloba > Diloba caeruleocephala. The sequence continues at coordinate 5,183,949 of OX381617.1, read as the reverse complement.
GCGTTTGCGGCCGAGCGGCGGATCCTGGTCGATCGGATCGGGCAAGATCTCTCTCTGCCGGCAGTAGTGTCGGCTATGTTGGCAGAGCATGAAAATTGGACTGCAGTGGTCTCCTTCTGCGAGAGCGTCATGCTCCAGAAGGAGACTGCAGAGCGGGATCGAGAGAGGGCTGATCCCGCACGGAGAAGGACTAGACGGCGCCGGGGCAACAACCGTCCCGGCTCCCAAGTCCAACACGCCTGAGCCCCCTGCCGTCACTTCATGGTGGGGGGCCTCGGGGGTCGCGGGCGCGCAGATTGGGGAATCTACGTGCTCACACCGAGCGACCCCCGGGAAGACGGTGGCGCGCACGTGGTCACGTGCCGCCGTGTGCGCAGCACAGCGCAAAGCGAGGCTTGGGGGGATCCTTTACAATCCTCCCCGAGAAGTGCCTGGGGGGGCGACCTTTTTACAGTCGCCTTCCCTCCGCTAGAGGGGGTGACCGCTTTACAGTCATCCCTTCCGAGATGTGCCTAAAGGCGTGGCACCAATGGGCGGCTCTAGTGTGATCTTACGAGGACCTGGAGCCCCCCTTCGGTGCCGAAGATGAGCGCTCCAGTGGTTTTAGCCGGTAGGAGTCCGGCATACCCCTTCGCCCTTCCCCGGGGTGAAGGAAGTTCCATGTAGAATTTCCACTGGACATCAATAAATAAAAGAAAAAAAAAAAAAAGGTACTATGTTACGTCATCATCAGCCTTTTTTGTCACGTAGAAAACTTTATGGGTACTATCCGCCCTGGAGAAAGCGGGGCTGACTCTTAAATTACCGGCTAAATCCACCACTGTGTTCCTTCAACACACCTTGTACCGTAGGCGCGAGATTTTCTCGCTCATGTACACACAGCTACACAACAAGCTACACCAACCAGTATAAGCTGATCTCGAATTGTATAGGATTTCGGTATGAGGAGAGATCAGCGTAAACTACATTTGTGTAGCTTGATGTGTAGCCGTGTGTACCACTCCCTGGCATTTATCATTTTGGTGGACCCCATTCCCCTGTGCGACATGAGGGCCAATTCTCGTAATTAATTTACACTATGACTGAAACTTGACCGAACTAAGATTAAATTATCAATTGACCGAAAAACTTGTATTCTGATACTCTTAAAGTTCAGTCCAATTTCAGTATAATCTCGATCTAGTCTCATTTCAATTTAAATTTTGACGTTTATTTAATGACAATTTAGTACATGTGACAGCTCGAAATGATAGCAGAATACCGTTTTGACTTCGATCAACTTTCGATCTCATCACAGTGTAAGTTCACGTTTGACGTTGTTTGTTAGTTTAGGAGAATACCATTTGTGACATTTACGACACTGAGACTAGATCGGAATTGACCATTTTTTAATTACGCGAATTGGCCCTCTGGCTAGCTACATAATCCTATAGAGAAACGCACGTGAAACTCAACGAGCTACAGTATTGGTCTTTTCGAACCCATATCATATCGTGGGTGACGTAAAAGGAGACTAAGGGATTAACCGGAGGAGGGGCAGCAGTGTCCTTCGAGTACATTAATTAACAATAGATGACGATACGGTTGGTGCAGTGGCTGATACAGTCGACTGCTACGCTGCGGGTCGTCGGTTTGATTCCCGCACGGAACAAATATTTGTATGATCTGCAGTAGTTGTTCCGGATCTGTATCGTATGTAGAATTCATGTCTGTAAACGCACCCACGACACAGGAGAAATCCTAGGGGGGGCAACGTATAAAAAAAAAGTCTAAATACACTAAAACAAAAATACACGCGATTTAATCCGTTTAAAATTGTTTTATTATACACTATTAGATTTTATTAATCTAAAAAGTACACCAAAGACTACCCCTTTGATTTTTCCATCTGTTTCTTGTCCATCCAAAGGTTGTCTGTAAGAAATTTCTAATAGCGATAAGACCGCCCATTGTACAATTACTGTTCATAGAATGATTCCTAGTAGTTGTTTTTAAAATGGTGTACAATAGAGAATATTGTATTCTATGGCTTTTCGTGTTATGTATAACAATTTGACAAAAGTAGTCTTAAGAGATTTAAGGTTGATAAGGGTAATGCGATAATCTACGGATGTCACCGGTAACCCCCGGGACTGCGAATATAGATGTTAATAACCCATGTTTAACAGACTCTGAGGGTTACTAAGTAACTGTAAGTAGAATGTAAGGTTTTGTAGTAATCGGATTAAATGTATTTACTTGGATTCTTAACAAACAAACTTGTCTTTACAAATTAAGTATGATAAAGGATGCTATTAACATGTCACTGACGCTATAAGCTATGTCTAACAGTCATAACTTGTCGCTATATCACATTACGATTAATCTGTTTGTACCATTGTGTTTTATTCTAATAGTTCCATTGAAACCGAGCGCATATTTAACTTTATTTACTCAATTAACATTATTATTGATGAAGATAATCTGTCATTGATATATGACTCATGGGAGATCCGCTACAGTAAATATTGAATTACCTGAATAGGATGTAAATGCTCATTGTATTTCGTATTATTAATGACGGCTTATGTCAAATTTTACAGAAACTATTTGTCAAATTATAATCCGCGAAAACGTTAAAGCACGACTAAAGCTCTGTTAACTAATAAATAGATATCCTCGCAAGTGATATCCTTGGCCGCAATGTGCCCATCCCTTGTCCTACAAAATTTACACAGCCTAAAAATATTCTGTGTTGCATGTTAACCTACACGCATGTGAGATTTAATTTATAATCCTTAGCAATGGAAATAAAATAAACCAAAGTATTAATAGTACTTTATTTACAGTGTTATAATTAATCTCAGATGAGTACATCACATAATTTTTTTAAACTAATCACTGTCGTCCGAATCATTTTGTACTTTAATTATTGTGCCGATTCGAGAATCGATGTTATATATTGCCTTATTCAGAGGGTCCGTCTCATCGTCTATTATAGTGAACTTGTCGAAACAATTAGGTTCGTAGTAATTCTGATCAGCTTTGAATATTACGTCACAGATAGCTTGTTGCACTGCGTTTTTGGTTGTGTCAGAGTATTTCTTCATTTTGTTTCCTATGAATGATGTAAATGATTTGATCTCGTCGTCTCTCTCTGCTGCCGTTTGGCTAGGACCTGGAGCCGGTTGTGTTAGAGACGTGACATCATTCAACACATCATCCCGTATTGATTGCGTTACCATTGTAGTTAATTCCTTTTTCACTGATGGTGTTCGTCGAACTTTCTTCATCGGTAGAGGTGTTCCCACATGATTTCTTAACATATTAGGTATGGAATCCTCATCATCGTCGTCTTCCGCCCCCTGGAATTTACAAAAGAGTTTAATATCTACTTATCGTGTACGTGTACTTCTGAAAGATTACTTGTGCTTTTCTTACAGTCAATTGACGTTTTCTTTCATTTTCTTTGTCCATTAAAAAGGCCAAATCTTTAAATGCGAACCATGTGCTCTTATATACTTGAGATGGATCTGTAATTTAAATATAATAACATTTACATAGCATCATTTGCAGAGTATTACTGCAAAATAATGACAAAACAAGGAAATTACAAAATATGTGAATTACCTTTTAAACTGTGCATAATTTTTGCTTTTTCTCTTCTGAAAGATGACATTAAAATAATCATCTTGTGTTTACATTTATCCGGAGAAATATTAAGTATATTGCCTATTTCTATCCAAGCCCCAGGTTTCATAGTCTTTTTAAAAAAGAACGGATCCTTCTGGTCCCACAAAACAGGTCTGGCTCTAAATTCTCGTATCAGCTGTATACATTTTTCTTCAGACCAGTCATCTGTTATAACCGTAGCCATATTTTAAAAACTTGCAACAGGACAAGCGTCGATTCAGGTTCGTGCGAACGCTACACTGGGGACAAAATGGCGGCCAAACATGCGGACGCACCGTGCGATGTCGGTGTCGACGCGTTGCAGTAACCACGACCCACACAATATAGGCATCTCCTTCGCACGATCTGTGTTTGCGCCAAGGTGCGAGTGAATCTGATATAAAGCGCTGCTGCATGTCATAATTACAAATCTAGTTGTTCGGTCAACGTACTGTTACTGTAGCGAATGTACATTAGTGTGTGTACGCATGAACATGTGTTGGATTTGACGAAACCAGTGTTGTTGTGTTGCTTTGCGAACAGCCTTGATTTTGCGTGACGCGCATTGTTGACAAATAATGTATGCTTGTTTACTTCATACACAATATTATCTACCGACGACCAAATGATTGTACCCTGAAATAAAATAAAATTCATGACTGTCTATAATATTCTGATCGTACAGGATTTATCCAATCCACAATAACCCTCGGTAACTTCCTGTTGTTTACGCTACAACCAGATTGGGTTGATCCTAACCGCTTATAATATAAAGATAAATTCCTAGACCCGTAAGGAAGTCATTGTTGAACTAACAGCGCTACATGTAGTCAGAGCTCGGTTATAATTCGCAACCTTTATATGTAGGTAGGATAGACGGGTGAGGCCAGTTCACAGCTCATGAAAGTGTCACTTTCAATGCTTATTCTAGGTCAAATCGTGGAACGAACTTCAAGAAAAGCCTTCTGACTGCCATCATTCAAATGCAAATCATAGTCACTTCACCTGTCTGTTATTAGTATAGTTCTGAATGCAAATACGCGAATTTTACGTCCAGATGATCGATAGTTAGATAGCAATTCAGATAGGCATGAAAATTCAAGTTGTCTGATGCAGCCGCGGCTGCAGCAGTCGTCTGTCATTTGTACCGCGATGCATGCGATTCATGTTATCGGTAAAGTTCAGCTCGTTCTGTGAATGCTAAGAGGGCAGATTAGTAATGCGATGCAGTCCTATGTCGTCGTTCACACGCGTCGAACACAGATGTACGAATGATAATAGCCAACAATAAACGAACCGGCGTTTATATAATATACGTTTTCCTTGAAAGGGATATATCTGTCGTTGACGTTGCTGTGTCTCCGATACCTGTCGTATTTTGTTTACTCACATAATTCCTGTTACACTAGGCCCAGAACATCATTGTGACCAAACAAAGGTTTTCTGATTGCGAACGAAAACACACTACCATACACTGTTCCCGTAATATGGTAGTATTTATTTATAGCAACACATATACAGAGTATTAAGTGCAACGTATACATAGAGACTAAATTAATTAGACTAGAACGGTTTGCATTCACTGGTACATTAGTATCATAATTGCTGCTTATATCCTAGTATCCATAAAAGGCATGACGATAAAATATTACTATGTCTAAATCGTAACCGCTGAATATATTTGATGATAAAATAAGATCTGTTCACAGAATAATCACGACGTCCTTTTTAAGGAAAGCTGGTTCTATAAGTACGTAACGATGCCCTTTTGCCTAGTTCAAGCGTTACAGCCATCAGAAATAACCCGCCTCGTGAACTAGAAGATAGAACTCGACGATGAGAAAAAGTCTCATAGTTTATGATAATGGTAACTTTTGATCAAATGTCATCTCTAAATTTCTTACTCAGCCGCAGACGTCAATTAATAAAATGAAAAAATACTCGCGTGTCCGCTTGGAGATAAGTGATACATTATAATACCGTTAATACGATTCCATTTAACGCTATGCGTGCATACAACATTTTCTTCGTCTAAGATAATGTCGCCCATTTCAATTAGTACGATTAACCTGTCACAGTAAAGTTTTACTCCTATCAATTACTCATGCAAATGGTTTCATTTTATGAATATTCATTCAAATAGCTCACGAAGTATTTTTTAAATTACCGCGGTCAATCACTCAATTTTTCATTATACGCGTAAAGGTCGTCCCTGTATTATTATTTGTGCTCATATATATAACTACGACTATTTCGGGGCACGCTTATACAAATTGTTTAAGTACATACATTGCTTGGAAATTCTCTAAGCTAATCGTACTATTTAATTTAACATCAATGCTAATTTGCACATCAATGTTCTATAAAGCATGCCGATGGAAACAATAAACAACGTATTAGAAATTCACCACCATGGAGGTCTGATCTATAAATGATATATATATATGTACTTATGCTTATTTGCATGGGTGAAGCGTATCATCACACACAAATTCAGTCCACTTTTCCATTCCAGCAATTCTAAAAGCAATATTTCATTGTTTCAACTATTGTCTCACTCAAATACGGGTTTATTGAAATATTTGCGTGTGTGTGAAGTGATGAAAGTTAATGTCCGCTTATTATTATTGCTGGTTGACGTTGATTTAAGCCAAACTCTTCCGAAAACGGACGTTGGCGCTGTTGACCAAGTTATTGTTGAGTTGGAACCGCTACTATGAATTATTGTTACGTTAGACCTTGAAATATATAAAATACACGGTCGGCGGGATTGTAAAATTTGACGCAAATAAATTTTGATGAATTGATAAAGTCAGTTCTTTGTGCAATGTATGTTGTTGAATATAATATTCCGAAATTTAAGAGGGCTCCCATAATTTATTTAAGCTTTCTATCAGGATAATTTCTGTGCCTTTGCAATAAATTCTTTTACTTTTTTTGCAATTAATGTAGACGTAGATAACTTATTTAAGCTTACCATATATTTTATATCAAAATGATTACAGAGCCTTAACATTTTTTTTACTTTTTACTTATTAATGTAGATTTAAAAACTATTCTGTATTACTTCTTTAATGTAGACTTGTTCATATTATTTTTGTACCATTAAATACACAATTAATAGACGCCTGAGTTTTATAATGCATAAATCGATCGAAGCGTGAGTTGCTAATTTCTTGTATGTATATCTAGTACACTAACACACTTAATACACTAGTACTTCGAGTACATTAACAACTCAACTGCGATCGCCAACCCGTCTGCCAAGCGTGGCGATTATGGCAAAACCCCCCAATGAGCCCACAACACATCCATATCGGTCGTTGTGGACACCTTTGGGGGAGGCCTGTGTCCAGCAGTGGACTTCATTCGGCCGAAATGATGATATCTAGTTGTAAGGCCGTGTGGTGCCGGCTCAGTATACCACCACCCCATCTCCTCCCGTGGGTGTCGTAAAAGTCGACTAAGGGATTAGTCGGAGGATGGGCAGCAGCGTCCTTCGAGTACATTGACAACTCAACTGCGATCCCCAACCCGTCTGCCAAGCGTGGCGATTATGGCAAAACCCCCAATGAGCCCACAACACACCCATATCGGTCGTTGTGGTGTACTTTGGGGAGGCCTATGTCCAGCAGTGGACTTCATTAGGCCGAAATTATGATATCTAGTTCATATAAATAAATGGTTGGAATAATAATATCCAATCTTAATAGTATCGATACGAGTTCTCGCGCTGCCTTAATTTACATTATATGCTTTGTATCCTGTGCTCATTAAAAAAATATTCATCTAGTTACTGTTTTTATTATATAATCCCTATTTTGTTGCAGGTAAACCGGAACGAGCTTTTGGTAAGCCCAACTACATACAAAGATATCATCTACTACAAAAAGAGGCGCCACATTATAGATTTGTATATCCCGACCCTTTTCTTCCCATTATACCTGCGCTGGACATTCGGGGAATATTTATTTTTAAAAGTAACGACTTATTTTCATTGTATGTTACTACGCGTCGGTATCAGTTCTTCGTATTTTAAACTGGTTGTTTATAAGTACGTTTATTTTTGTCATTTGCATACAAAATGTGACATTCAACTCGAGCGGTATGCTATTCGAAAGTGATTGTATTTTTATTAATGTTGTTTATGTCTTCTAAGACAAGTGAGCCTGCTGGTAATTACGTTTTTTATCATCGTAAACGAAATTGCACCTGTGTGATGCATACAAAATACTTACGACGGACTGATTCCTTTATTCTGGCTTATAATATTAAGACGTATTTAGGGACACTAAATACGTAATTCAATGTTCTGTACCGCTGATAATACTTGCATGATGAGCCACTACTGTCCCACTGCTGGGCACGGGCCTTTTCTTACGATGTAAAAGGTTATATCATAGCCCACCAGGCTTAGTGCGGGTTGGCGGACTACACACACCATTGAGTACATTTCTTTTTGGAGCCCTTTTAGAGGTGTATTGGTTTCCTCACGATGTTTTCCTTCACTGTTAACGCAAGCTATAATCAAATTCTAATCCGTACATAAATCCGAACAGTCAGAGGTGCGGGCCGGAATCGAACTCACCCTCCTGGATGAAAGGCAAGCGTTCAACCCCTACGCTATCGCTGTATCCTGATAATACTTAAAATGAATTAATTCCGTCTGTGCGGTTGCAAGCACGCTTTCTGATTCTTGGCGCCAAACAGTCGATTATTTACTATTAACTTTCCAACAAATTGTGCTGTTTGTTAGTTATAATCGAGTCTTGAGCTGATTTTCCGTCGTTTCATTACCTACCGCGTTTCAGGTTATCCCAGTAAATGTTTTCTGCTTTCAAGCATGTTGCATTTGCATTTCTGTTTTTAGATCGCTGCCGATAAAGCCGCCATCCGTTCTCTTGTATTACTTCTACTGACTGTAGATTTATTATCCGTTTTACAAGCTTTGTTTGCCCAGCGACTTTTTATTACTTTATTTTCTTAGTTTGGTAAGAATGTTGCATTACGCCCGGTAACTTCCTTGTTGACATTAACAATAAGTATCTGATTAAATCGTTTTTCAGATCTACCTGATAAACGAAACTTTTATTGCAAAAACACAATGACTAAACGATCATAACGCCGTAAAAAAATATGAGGAAACTACATAAAATGGTGACCCTACGTTTGACTCGTAATACGTGACAGCAATAAGGAAGACGTTATGTCTACAATGAAATCGCTGTTCTGTCCAAATACGGTTGCAATCTGCACTAAAATAAACGGGTCAAATGAAGCGTCCATATTCAGTGAGGTTCCGCTTCTTGGGGGCCTTGAATAAATTAAATCAACAGTGATTCGTATATATACCAAAGCTATGCGAGACCAGATTTTTTACTATCAGTCATCATGCTCATTAAAACGCTACGTCTAACGATAAACATCATTCAATGTATTGAATGTATCCTTATCGAGATCTACAGCGATCGCCGCACGCACGAGTGGTTTCAAATCCTTTCGATCCTTCACGCGGAATCAGCTTTTTATCCATCCGTTGATCACTCGCTATTCAAAGGTAGGCTACCATTTACTTTATTTCATGTCTCAGTTTAATACGTCCATACTGCGATAACTGAATTTTATCAGTTACGTTTACTTAGGTATTTTGGAAGTGTCCTTGACCCGCTGATTCGAACGCAGCTCGTGGTATGAAAGGGGTCAGGATGAAAAAACTTTGTTGAAAAATTGAGCTTTCTCTTGTGGCACCGTGGGAGGTGAAAGTCGAACGGCTTGTCCTTGAGTCCCTAATGTAAGTTACAAACTTGGTGCGGGAACAGTATCTAGTTTTTATGGCACTTTTTCTAACCGGGTTAATCGAAAGAATAGATTCCATTTTAGGATTTCTCGAGGAAAGAATTAAGTTACATAATGGATAGTGACCGACGAACACAAAAAAAAACATTACTTGCTTTACGTATATAGCTTGCACCAAGGCCTTACCATACATACACTTTCATGGTCGGTGGATCCAAAAACGGACAGAAAGAATAATTACCATCACTATTATGTTAATCAATTCTTTTAACGACGCTGCATGGGGCCGAACTTGGAGCTGCACTCGAAATTTGAGAGAACCCATTTTATAGTTATTTCACAACTGGTTTTAAAACGATCGATAAATTATAAACAGCTGTCACCATTTCCTTAGGTATAAACGTTATCAATTTAAAAAAAGAACAGTAAAAGTTTAATTGTTTGTTTCGTTGTCGCGTGAAATGATACCGCGGTTTTCGTATTAGATATTTCAAAGTAGGGCAGTATATTAAAAAGGGGTAGATTTCATGATAAATAAAAAAAAACCACCGCTACGTTTGTGTACTGTTACAAAAAGCTTTCTCGTGCCAACTGACGATACGGTTCGTAAAGTCTGGCCAAATGCAATAAATGCGATTACTGACACTACTGTAGTGTTGTTAAATTGTTTATCAGGTTTAGCAAGTTTTAAACATTTGAATATTCCGAAATCGAATCGCACATAATCATAGACTGCATACACAATGATCATTATTTGGGTCTGGTCCGTTGGTAGAAAATGAAAAATACACTGTTAATATGTATGGAAAAGTTTATCTTTACTTTAGAACTGAGGGCTGTTATAATGTGACACCATTACACTACTGTAGTGGAGTATTTATAAAAGTGAAGCGACATCGGCTGTTACCTGAGGGTAAATGACCACCTGACCCATATCCGCGTCCCGACTTTCACCGGCGGCCGTTCACCCGGGAACCAGCGCGTAAACATACGTTCCAATTTCCAAAATGGACTCGCATGGAACGAGCGTAGTCCACATTAATTGGGGCGCATTCCAATTAAGACCTCGTTACGTACGCCTCTTACGCAATTAGCATCGTCCGGCTTAACGATTAAGTGAACAGGCAGGTCCAATTTTTGAAATGAGAACACTGGATTTTTTCGATCCAAATTGAGGATCCACTTTGTTCCTTTTCTGTTTACGTTCGTTTGCATCCTATCAGAATGACCTATCTATCAGGCTTGGCTTAATGCAAAAAAATGTTCTCTTTAGCCCTCGCCTTCGTAGTAATACCCTTATTTCCAGTGTACGCCTTGTTTAGAGGAACACAGTCTTGCGCCTGCTAATGAACTCGTAAAGTTGTGGTTTGATATGGACCGATTGCTGTTCGACCTCCGCAACTATTATAATCAGGGTCTCGCAATATTAACAGCCTCTAATGAAATCCGAAGCGGACAGGTTGGCATATTGTAGCAAGTAAACGGAACGCTTGTACTCTGAACGATAAATATCGACAGCGACGCCACATCAATATTCTGTGTATGACAAATCGGTTACAGTTCACGTTATTGTATGCTCGGAGACTATTGTCAAAAGCTATTTCCCACAAGTATCGAAACTATTGCAAAACAATTCAGTTTTTGTAGTACAATACCAAACCGGTCGTTGATACTTACTAACTTATAATAGATACCGAAATGGGAACTGATAGATCCGATAGTATACACTAGAAATTCTGTTACACGATGAACTATTAAGATTATTTATTAAATTCATCTGTTTAGCATTCATGCGGTCCAAAACAGACGTGTGTTATTGTTTTCCGTATACAAAGAGATCCTTTTGATGCCGATGCAGCACAATGATCTGTATTTAACCAATTCATACCACTATTGTCCTTGTGCCACGGCTGTACACAAAAGACCTGTTTGCATAATGTACTTATCTTGCACCATCTAATTAAGATCAAAGTGTACGTGTATTTTCTAAACACAAGAGTTGCAAATTATGTACTGCACCACAAGAACGTATTACTGGAAAATAGCATGTGGCTGCATTCCCAACTCCAAGGATCGATAAGCAGAATGAAATGGTTGGCGGTTATAGCTCGAAGAAAGAATTATGTTAGAATGACAAACACGGTGAAAAGGAATACGAAAGAAAGGTGTGTTTTGTTACTTTTAATAAATTTGCCTATCTTGGGGTTGAACTAAAGTATGTAAAAAAAATGCACTCCGGGAGTGCCGACAGAAGTGAAAACTTATTTTGGCGCGTTAGGAAATGTTATCTCATCTAAAAATATGCGTACCGCGCTAAGAAGTTTTCACTTCAAGCGTCTCGTAACGGTGTCGCGAGTCCAGAGATAGATTTTATCTCATCTAAAAATATGCGTACCGTGCTGAAAGAAGTTTTCACTTCAAAAATTCGCAGGGATGAAAATAATGACAATTTCCTAAAATTATGCACTCAAACTAATCTCTTCGCGAATCAAGTGGGTACGATCAGCGACATAAGGCACTAAACAATTCGTTTTTTCAAATCGAGACGGTGCAAGCCTCTCTTTTTGCATCATATCCATATTTTTTCTTAATTAAGTCATTAATTTATTATGATGCTAATATTATGAGAATGTTCACCAAGGTTTTTAAAATAAAGAGTATTAACGACTTGATATCTTTTAATTGTTCAGCGACTTATGTCGCTGACTGTACAATGCAACAAAACAATGCTGAATGCTGAATTGAATATTTTTTAAATATTCCTACAATATGGAGAAGAAGTGGAAAGTCTAGCAGGCACCAGCAATTTACGTAGTAATTGAAAGTCGATTTCAATTCAGGTGCAACGAAAGCGTTTACTGCGCGTAACACGAGTTTAGATAATATAATAGCTATACTTTCTAAAACGTTTCTTATTTTCACATCATTTTAGTCAAAGTTGCAATTAGCTACACAAATACTTGTATGATGATTGATAACATTGATTTTATTATATTTGTCGCTTTGTCGTTGATTTTAATTTTATTATTCCATGTTTAGAATATAGCAGCACTCCAGCTCCTACCGTGAATGTCGTAAAATGCGATAAGGGTGTCTAACCCAGTGGGATAAGCAGCAGCATCCCTTCTGTGGAACAATAACTATATTGCGCTGCTATACCCGCCTGCCAAGCGTGGTAAGTAGGCACTGCCAAATTCCCCCCAAAATGCGCGTCTATGTGTAATGTTGTCCAAAATCTAAGAGGGTTGCCTTGGTTCAGCAGTGGACGTCCTTGGGCTGATGAGGTTATGGTGATATTCGTCGCCGTTAACACAAAATAAAAACTAGGACTAACAGGTTGACTTTCCTACGTACAATTGAATTCGATTCAATATACCAAATTCAAGATATCAGCGTTTTAAAAACAGCATCTCTGGAATCTTAGCATGAATTCAGGATGCAATTATACCTCTGAGAAGCTCTCATTGTATACCTTTCCTCATACCATGGTCTCTTTTTTGTAAAATCGAACTTAAAGAAGCAACTGTAGCGCATTGAAAAACTTGTATCTTTGGAGGTAAACCGGGTCCGTATTCAGAACTGAAGGGACAAGTGGGCCTTGAGCAACGTCGCACCGGACGACCGCAGCCGGCATGCAGTAAAAATAAATAGGTACACAAAAAGCCTTCGTACTAAACAAGGTTACATACGGATAGGGGGCATGAATCAGACGCCGTGATTCGACGCTCACTTGAATGCATCGCGATTATCTGTAATATGCGCGCCATGTGCGTTTTTGTTTATGCTATGGCTATAATATAAATATGTACTCTTGATCTCGTTATGTAAATGTCGGTTTTAAGTTTTTTACATTACGGTTCTTTTTACAATGCAATTACAATTGTACACAAGATGTTCAAGACAAAGGATTAAAATTATTTTTATTTGCCCCTGTTACTGTTCGTTTATATTTACCGTTGATTGCTCAATGGTCCCATTCACTATAAACCTTATTGTCTACTCCCAGCTTGTACCTTTGTGGAACTCGTTGTTTTTGTCTAATTCCAAATGATACTATCTCGGCCATCACGAGCATATACTGTTATTTCAACTAGTAACAAGTCAACAATTCGGTCGCTACATTTATTTACTGCGCGCGCATTAAGAACATCTCCAAAAATTCAATCCGCAGTTATCTAAATTGGATTATAGTCTTATTTACTCTTGTTATGAGAAAGGTCGTGACTCAGTGCATCGATTTCACCGTTTCACGCAGAGATTTTGGAAATTTCGTAAGAGTCAGTCATTTATCTTGTGTATTTTGAGGTCCGGGTTGCATTTGAATTTTTCGAATAGTTTATCGATAGCTGATTGCGTTACCGTTAAGTATTATTTGTTTACGTGTGTGTTGAATAATCAGTTTTGCAACGTTCGGTCGCATTGTTGGTGCGACGCGCGTGCGGCTCGCGGGGGCGTCGCCCTAGTGAAAGTGTGAAAGTGAGGCGAATGTGCTTGCGCACCGCAACTAGGAACTAGGAATATTGTCTATGAAACGAACCATACATTGCGCTTTTTAGATTTATTGCTGTTTTATTAAGCTTACTTCATTGATGAAGATATTGGTGCTTCATCATTTCGGCCGAATAAAGTCCACTGTTGGACACAGGCCTCCCCCAAAGATCACCAACCACAACGATCGATTTGGGTGTGTTATGGGCTCATTGGGGGGTTTTGCCATAATCGCCACGCTTGGCAGACGGGTTGGCGATCGCAGTTGAGTTGTTAGTTAATGTACTCGAAGGACGCTGCTGCCCATCATCCGGCTAATCCCTTAGTCGACTTTTACGGGGTGGTGGTATTCTGAGCCGGCACCACACGGTATTTGGTGCTTATTATCTTAATATTGTACACTTTCTAATCATTATTGTCTTACACTTATTTATAGCAAAATTAAATGTAATTTTTTTCACAGTGGTATTAAATAAAATTTTGTGTAAACATAAGCCATACTCAAACGCAATTTCATGCGAAGTACATCAATCCCTCATAAATAAGTTCACATAAAACCGGGGTTTACAATAATTTTAACTCCAAAAGTGTGGGACTTTTAGAGTTATATATATTGTAAATCATAAAACAGTCACGATTTTATCTATAACGAGGGGAGATGAAAAAGTTTAACGAGGCTCGCGAATAATGTATCTAGAGCGCGCTGGTACGCCGCAGTCCGACCGTTGTTTGTGCACCGACGTACAACCGGCTCAACTCTACTATACATATTTATATATCACATAGAAGCATGAAGCCCTAGGTCCCAAACCCAGGTGAGGCAATTTTTCTGTTAGTAAATTTTCATTAATACCTCGTTGGCGTTGGCTTGTTATTGTCCCCGAGAAATGGCAATAGGTTGTTACGTGAAACAAATACTGTCATCGGCTATTGCTAGCTGTGTAAAATACCTCTTCCCACAATTATTAAAAAATAAATTTAACTTTTTTCGTGTTTTGATTTTATAGCGGACTTTTTCTCCATTAATTAGTTCCACATGGAGTTTATCATGTTTATTGTGCCCGGCTACCATATCGCGTATACAACTAAAATGTTTTTATAGTAAGTAGATCTTTTTAAAACCATTTCATATTGACGTTATTTATATTGAAGTCGGTCATTGGCTAAATAGTAGTGTCAACACTCCGTTTTTACTTCCTACATTAATTTCGGTTTTTCAAGATCATTCAGTATTATCCGGGCGCTGAGGACAATTAATTTATTGCGTGAGTCCGATCGAAATAGGGACTTGTTTTGATTCATCTCGAAGCAAGGCTTTCGAAATGTATGCGACAGATAAATATGTGCCGTGCGGAATAATGACAGTAAATTATCGCCGTGTTGAGTCATGTAATTGTACCGCAATCGATGCGTTGCGATGCGACCTCCATAGCAGTAAACCATCCTTCTCGGCGATGAAGTGTGGCGAAACTGATAATATTTTAGAATTTCTAATGGTCGCGTCGAGATATATATCAGCTTTAATCACGACTGTTACACAATTTGATATTTTCGTGTAATTAAGATTACGAAATTTACGTCGATTTGCAGTTTTATTTTTGCAGGTCTACGTAATTTAGGAAGTTGTTGGCAAGTATACAAGTCAAACGATATATTTAATACATCTCCACTATAAATTCGCTTAAATACTTTCCTTCAAAGTTAAAGTAACAATCCTGCAAATGGAACGTTCTTCCAAAACAATTCAGAATCACTCTGTTTTACATTAGACATTGTATCGTCGAAAGCGACTACGAAATGTGTCATAATAGTCGCTACAAACCCTGCTGCTACGAATGCTATAATTTTTAGACGCGTGCTCTAAACGCTCGACTTGTTTGTATAATACCCCATGAATATGAATTAAATGTAGATTATGTTGCAACAAATTGCATTTTGTCAACTGTAGTCGCGACATTGTCCCATTTGAATGTGATTATAGTCGTTACGTGTTAAGTAATTCGGTTAATGCTCTTGTAAGCAAGAATAAAGGATCAAATTTATACTATCTTTGTGTCGCCTTCGTTTTTATAAAATTAGACAATCTTCGATGACCTGGTTATTTTTCCTTACCGAAAATGCCAATTAACGTAAAGCCATGCCTCAGGCAAATAAACGGTAGTTGCCAGACTAGATTTTGTTCTGCATGAACTAAATTCCTGTTCGACATAACTATGCTAATGAATGAAATCACATTTAGTTCTGTCGATGGCGCTGCCTCATAGTAACTGCTTTTAAAACGGACAGGAGCCATTTTGTTAATTCGATGAAGTTGGCGAAGGATGATTTTGCTCATATGATAAAAAATCTAGTGCAATCAATAAAAGCTGTGTAGAAATTAAATTAAATTGTTATCAAATGATGCTGATATTTAAGGATGGTCGTTTCCTCGAGGCGTGCTTATCGTACACTTGATGCGTTAAAGCTGGTTCAGATTGTTATGAGGCGCATGCTACCATGATTAGTAATGCATGATGCTCGCTCTTCGTGTCGCTCTCTCTATTGTGCAGCGCATGACGTTTCACAATCTTTTGTACATGCCTCGCCAGTACTCATCATTCTTTCGTTGTAGACCACAGTTGAACTTTTTGTACGGTTTTTCTTATCTATCCCGCTTTGTGTCGGTTCTCGAGCATTAACTAATGTCCCCTGTCTGTCAGATGATATCGGGCTCTCGTTAGTGGCATTGTGGCACCCACGCCGAGCCCTGCGCACGGACCTAATGGACCACTGACAGGATTACCTGTGAGCTGTACGATTAAATGTTTACCTGAACAGCACTGATGATTTATAGACAAACGATTTTGCTCACGATCTAGTTATGCTTATAAAACCGGCAATTTTCAAGGCATTCCGGACTATGATTCACCGATGTCATACATCAGATGTATGTAGGTGTGTCAAAACACGAAATCTCAAGAGCGTGTGAACAGCGAAATGCTCTGAGAAGACTACCGGCGATGTATCGGTCTCACGCGCTCTTGATTTTATCACACTTTGCGTTCCAAGCTCGCCTAATCATTGATCTTTACGTGTCTAATGGAAAATATCATGAACATAATAAGTTGTATCCCGTGCCAGTTGAATCTGTTTATCGTACTGTTTTTCTACCAAGTAATCGCTCTCACTCTTCAAATTCGAACGCGAAATCGTTGTGATTGTCTCGTGCGCGCTCTCGCGAGCACGTTATCTAATACACTTCTCACAATGGATCAGCGCGCTGAACGGCCCGACACAATGCTTCCGTCGGCTTCGGTTCCGCTCTCGTGAACTAGGTAAGTGGTGCATTTGACGAAACTTCACTTTTTCACCGTCCCAGTTTACCCCGCTGCGCGCTGTTGAATTTACCAATCTTTAATTTGTTTGCTGCCGATTAGCAACGCATTTATCCATAAAAGTTGATTTCCACGCTGTCTCGAGGGTCCATTAGAGAGCTGCCGATTCGCTACGGGAATTCATGCGATCTTTTCGCACGACAATCGGGAGCGAGACACGACAACTGGAGCGACTAATATTCAAATGGACCGGTTTTAGATTCTCTAATATCTGCTGCTTGGACCGACGCCGTTCTGCATGTAGTACTAGTTTTCTAGTTCATTTATATTCTAACCTTGAAATTCACTATTTTTATTTACCGATATCAGACATGAAAATACTCTGATTTAAATATTTGTAAGTATGTATGCATTAACTTAGCAATCGCTACAGCCGTGTGCTTCTGTGCGAGCATGTAGGTCGATCTAACTCAACGCTACACTTTCGTTGGCGATATGCAAATCAGAGCGTGAGCCTCGCAGTCAGTCGGTGCCTACACTATAAAATTGTTTAGAAACTGCCTAATAGACGCCTCGTTTTGCAGACGGCTGAACTCTGCCGCTGCATTATTGTTGTCATTACAGTCATTACTATCCGGTAATTGTCGGATCCACCGCAGCTGCTTTCACCTCAATTCGAACAATTTCCCCCGCTTCAGAATCCGCTGGGTCCTGCCGTACCCTGTAGATTTTAAGTGCTCATATTGCAATACAGTCGCAACGTTCACCCAGTAATGTGTGGGAAATGGGCGTTCCAACTTTTTAATTGCCTTGTGTCGGTAGTGTGGTATGTTATTATTGCGGAGCGTAATGCAACGCGGGCCACAGAAGTAAGGCGCCTAGCTGTCTCCGGACAATTTCGTTGTTAATTAGCTTCCATCGGCTGGCTGGATGCTCGGTGGCACGTCTGGCCCGCTGCTACGAAAGTAGGCAACGAGTGTGTGGTGCTTGATGCACGTCAACTATTCTCGGATGGTATTTTCGATGCACAGCTGTTGTGGGTCGACGACCTATCTCAGAATTGCCTACCGCGTTATTTTGTTTATTGCCTCTATTCCTGGAATAGATGTAACGTGAATTTATTAACTTAGAAGCTCTGGTCTTTGAAGGCAATTCAATTCTCACTCCAATTTTTACTTCAATACGATGATAATTTTAGAGTTTCATCCAGTTCCAAGCTTTTTACAATTCTTCAGTTAACAGAACTAGCGGAGAGTTAAATTACACGCAGAATCCTGATTGAATTTTGTCGTTGCATTACAATCGTGACCCAAAGATAACTTAATTCTAAATTCGCGGTGAATACAGTCTGTTCTGTTTCGTTTAATCACTCGGTGCGACGAATCAGTAGGTTTAAGCTTTAGGAATTACTGTGTTCGGCTTCCGGAAGGGCACAGCTAGTGAAATTACTGGACATAAGAGACAAAATTACTAAAGTCTCGAGGAGCCAGCCGCAGTGTGGTGGCACCACAGGGCTAGCTAGTTATCGGTAGCATTACATTTTTTATGGGCAGGTGTGACACCTGCCACCAAGCGAATGACTTGCTGGTACCGTCATTACAAAAAAAGATCCGGCTCCTTCGTATTTGACACACTTGTCTACTAATTAAATTAGATTTTATGAACTAAAGTTTTTACTACTTTTCTTTTGCTCGTTAATCGAGGTAAAGCCGCAGTGCGATAGGAAAAAAAATAGCGTTTGATAAATATATTTACCAAGTATTGTAAAAGACTTAATATCGCGTTAACATAACAATAAATCAGCATTTGCTATTCGTCCACAAATTATGTAAAAATATATTAGCAATCGCTGAAATATCAACTTAATGATTTCATTTAAATGTTTTCTTTAAAATGTTGCCAGAGCGTTGCAATATCAACCATACTACTTGTAAATGCGCCTATTTGTCATATATATCGCATGCGGTTACGCTTATTGTTCCGAGTGGTTCCCAGCAAAGAATAGACCGCCCCTCTCCACTCATGGGTGTCGTAAAAGGCGGATAAGGGTTGGTATCGAGAGGCACCAGCATCCTCCCATTTATTCATATCATCATATCAGCCAAAAGACGTCCACTGCTAAACAAAGGCATCCCCCATAGATTTCCACAATCGTGTCATCATTTTGAGGTTCAATCAATTTGCCGGTGCATACCACGCTTGGGTGGATTAATGCAGTATGGGTACTGTTCCACAGAAGGGATGCTGCTGCATATCCCTTGGGCTTACAATCCCCTTGTTCCCTTTTACGAGATTCTCGGGAGGAGATGGTAGTAGTGCTATATTCTTAATCCAGACACTACACGGATAATAACAACATACTGCAACCACCAATCGACCTGCCAACCGAGGTCACTTTGGCTACTATCCCCTATGACCGCTCATTGTAGTGGTCATTGGAATATACTCATGTTAAGCAGTAGATGTTTACGGGCTGATGTGTTATGCTCATTGATTTTCCTGACTCATATATTCTCCATCTGAAAACCACCTCAAGCGGTATTTTCATTTATAATATTAGCGAATTCACCTCGCCCGTTACTTAAGACCTAGATGGCAAAGCGGCTGGAAAGGTACGATTATTATCTGGTATTTGGCACAATACCGCTGTTTCGTTGTAAAATAACATTCTCTCTTGATGAGTCCATTACGTAGACATGGAATTGTTCTTTGCTAGTTGCATTCGTGCATTTCATGTCTCTGTCGTCTATCTTAATATGGGTATCTATATCATGATACCAGTCAGACGTGCATTACTACTGCGGAACATTCGATAAAGTATTCAATACTATTGTTTTAGGTTTTCGCGATTACGAATCATTTTTAAACAGATTATATCGCGTATGTTATAAGTTTTGTTTTGCCTAACTTATCAAATACTTTGCAGAGTTCGTGGCCGTATGATGCCTAAGGTCAGTGATATACCCGGGTTAGGAGGTATGGGGTCGGTGAGAAACAACGTTCCGTGTCCCACAGGGATCGGTCTTGGGAGCGCTTTTGTGGAACAGCGGATGCGATTGGGTCCTGCGCGTTGCGATCCCCCCCCCGCCGGCATTGGCGTAATTTGTTACACCCACGACACGCTGATGACGGCGCGGGGGAAGATGTTCCATCGCACAGCCATGTTGGCAATGATGGGTGCTGCACAAGTCGTTGAAAGGATCCAGCAGTTGGCTCTCAACAAGCCGGAGGCTGTTTTCATGGGCCCCGGTGCGCGCCTGCCTCTGGATTCCACAACGTGTATGGAGGCGTTTGCATCGACGATGAAGTATCTGGGACTCGTCCTTCGGTAAAAACTAAAATCTATAGTGTTTTATTTATAGAGTATTCAATATTATCTAGAAGATGTTTAACCATACATTTTCTTCGGGTTTAATAAGGAGCTACTTTGGCGTTATTTATACCAAAAAAAAAGCAATAACACTAAACTGTATGTACAAATAATATTTAAATACAAAACAACGATTACAATTAAGCACTTTAACAAAGTTTTAACGCGATATAGACGCGCAACCCCAATTAAATTTTACACAAATTACACTTGCTGAATTTATTATAGCTCTTAATTTCTTAGTATGATCTCTTTAGCTCTTAATTAATTCGTATAGGTAACTTCTAAGAGCGTTAAGGCGCGTTTAGATCAAATGAACAACACGAATTCTTTCACATATTCTGTCAAGGCTTAGATGTATTTTTCAACGATGCTCCACACCACTACCTCTTTTATATCTCGAGAGAAAAGTAAGACTATAGACTAAATATCACATTTATTTTTTATTTATTGGTGTCCAGTGAAAATTCTACATAAACTTCCTTCGCTCCGGGGAAGGGCGCAGGGGTATGCCGAACTCCTACCGGCTAAAATCACTGAAGCGGTCATCTTCAGCACCGAAGAGGAGCTCCAGGTCCTCGTAAGATCACACTAGAGCCGCCCATTGTTGCCGTGCCTTTAGGCACATCTCGGAGGAGATGACAGTAAAGCGGTCACGCCTTCTAGTGGAGGGCAGGCGGCTGTAAAAAGGCTTTCCTCGGGGAGGATTGTAAAGGATCCCCCGCAAGCCTCGCTGTGCCTTGTGCTACGCACACGGTGGCACGTGACCACGTGCGCGCCACCGTCTTCCCGGGGGTCACTTGATGTAAGCACGCAAACTCCCTAATCTGCGCGCCTGCGACATCCGAGGCCCCCCACCATGTTGCGACGGCAGGGGAGCTCAGGCGTGTAGGACCTGGGCGCTGGGGTGGTTGTTACCCCGGCGCTGTCTCGTCCTTCTCCGTGCGGAATCGGCCCTCTCTCGATCCTGCTTTGCAGTCTCCTTCTGGAGCATGACGCTCTCGCAGCAGGAGACCACTGCATTCCAATTTTCATGCTCTGCCAACATAGCCGACACTACTGCCGGCAGAGAGAAATATTGCCCGATCCGATAGGCAAAATCATCTAGAACTATTTCTTATTATCATCATTTCGGGCGAAAGACGTCCGTGAACATAGGCTTCCCCCAAATATCGCCTAAACGACCAGTCCTGTGTTTCTTGCATCCACCGGATTCCCGCAACCTTCACCGGGTAGTCGGTCCATCTCGTGGGGGGTCTGCCCACGCTGTGTCTTCCGGTATGCGGTTGTCACTCGAGAACCTTTCGGCTCCATCGGCCGTCCGTGCTACGAGCAATCCCCACTGCCACTTAAGATTAGTAGGACACGCAAATATTTGTTACGTGCGGAAATAGAAACAAAGACTCGTAGCGCAGAAAGCTACGCCAACGCTACGTGTCTAGACTCTTAGAAATATTGAATACTACAGAGCAAGGACTATATAAAACACATATTTGCTCAATATTTAGGTTAAAATGCTAATGTCATTTACATTTCGGCCGACTCATCATGTCAGCTAAAGGACGTCCACTACTGACCAAAGGCTTCCCTCAAAGAATTCCACGACTGTGTCATCATTTTGGAGGGTACTTACTAATACTCACTACGCTTGGCAGGCGATTTGGTGAGCACCGATTGATGCTGTTCCACAGAAGGGACGCTGCTACCTATCCCAGGTTTAGAGCCCCTTAGTCACCTTTAACGACATCTACAAGAGGATGTTTAGTGGTACTATATTATTATAACCACACTGACCGATCTACCGACTATAAACCTGGTTCCAACCTATGATCATTAACGGTTGAAATTAATAATCAATCTTTTCCAAAATGTTTTGATTTGGGATTAAGGATTTGTCTGTTTTTGTGTTAAATGTAACCCTAACACAACAACGGATGGAGTTCAAAATCTTAAATCTAAACCTTTTTGGTTAGATTGATTATTAATTTCGGTCGTTAGTCTAAATGTAGCTTTAGATGTGGGCTGACTCATCGCCAACGACGACTTGTTCGTGACGTGAAATGCTAACCTGTAATTTGGACTAAGATTTACGAGGCGACTCTCGCGGTGATTATAGTAATTCTGAAGTGTGCGGTTGCCAATATTAAGAGGTTACACCGTGCGATGATAAGTGGGTATATACACGATTTCATATTTGAGCTCATATACATGTAGTTTGTTCGGGATTCTCTAGCGTTACAATAGAAATCTGCATTCATTTTTATTAATATCTGCAAATATGGTCTATTCATTACAATTCTGTAGTCCGTGTGATGCCGAGGGATGGGCAGCAGCGTCCGTTTTGTGGAATAGTAGCCATTTTGCGCTCACCAGCCCGCCTGCCAAGCGTGGTGAGTACTGCCAAATTCAACCCAAAATAGAGACATGACAATGACAATTGTAGAAATCTATAGAGGAGGCCCATTTTTCAGCAGTGTACCGCCTTTGGCCGATATGATTAAGTACCATATGGTCTCGGAAAAAGGAACCACCTCTGCGCCACCTTTCGTAAAAGGTGACTTATGGATTATTATCTCTAGAGTATGGTGTGCTTTGCCGCATAAGGGGACAAGGCACGCCAAGTAGGCTCGCTGTGACTTACCGGGGACGCGACGAATGGGAAAGCGTGAAGGTAGAGGTATATGAAACACTATATTGGTTTTTGCCGATAAGAGCATATCCATCTGCCTTACCAAAGGTGGAGGAAGTCCACGTTAAGGGATTACGTTGACACAAGGCAGTGGTGTCCTCTCTGAATAAAAACGGTAGACTGTTAACCAATCTGCCTGTCATTAGGTAACCCATGTCCAGCAGTGGGCGTTTTTGGGCGGACATGATGACGATAATAAAAAAGTTATCATGTAATAAACAGACTGTTTTATTATATCCATAAATGTATATTGCTGAAATCAATCTTGTTACCTACTTTACGGACTGGTCCCGAGAATTAGTGACATTGCGTATGCGCATGAATCAAGACATTTTCCTGGTATAATCTCAAGTCGCATCTTACGACCGTCACAGTTGAAACTATACAGCACATTGCTCGTTTTATCTATGTATGCTGTTTTATTATATATATAAAATTATTACGCGTAAACATAGCTATTTGCATAGAGAACATGAACGCTCAAAAAATATTGTATGAAAAGTGTATAAAATCATGATTGGTACAAAAAAAACGTACCACGGTGATAAGAAGTTTGTTGCTAAGCACACTTCTATCTGATGTGTTATTTAACTGGCTCTTTGGATTTGATTTTGCCTCTTGCCAAAAAACGCCTTAAGCAATAATTAAAATCATAAGAACCTATAAACACATTCCCATAGAATCGACTCGAAAGTTTTTTCTACGATGGTAAGTTTATAAACCGCGGTCGTCACGTTTTTTGTTACATCATAAAAACATGTCCCGATCACGGTGCCCATTTTGTTTAATCATAAGCTTTCAACTCGCCTTTCAATTTGAATTGCCAGCGATTTTGCATGTTTAATTTTTTTTTCTCTGAACTATTACCGTCAGTTTTTCTACCATCACGAGTTTAGTAGTGTTTACCGGCAAGATTCTTTTCCAGTGCGGCTGTGTTGCCCATAAATGGCGTTATTTCCTGCCTACACCTGCACCGATGGTAATTCCTTAGCAGCCGACGCGTCGTCGCCCGCAATCAATGCGTCACGATTAGCAGCAAGCCGCAAAAACCTCGGAGCAGCTTCCTTAATAGATTATTTTTTGTAAACGAATGTCCTTTCGGCCGATTATTGAACACGTGGAGTGTACTTACAAAAAGTATTGGAATGCGGCCCAGGAACTATACTCGTTTGTTTATAATTGGCATTTTTACGACTCGCCACACTAATATCTTTCTTATATTATGGGTACTGTACTCTACAGACATAAATCTCATATGCTCAACACCCAAATCTAAAACAGCTATCTGTACGCCATGTAAATATTTGGTTCCTGCGGGGCTCGTATTCGCGACACATAACGCAGAAAGCCAGTCGACTAGTCACTGCGCGCCAAATGTACCCTAGATCTACAAACACTATATTTTATTTTATGCTACTAAGGTGGCAAACACGTATACGGTCTTCCTGATGGTAAGCGGTTACTGTGAGCTATGAACGTTTTTTGTAGTGTCATCATTTCGGCCAAATGAAGTCCACTGCTGGATACAGATCACCACAACGACCGTAATGGGTGTGTTGTGTGCTCATTGAGGGGTTTTGCCATAATCGCCACACTTGGCAGTTGAGTTGTTAATGTACTCGAAGGACGCTGCTGCCCATCCTCTGCCTAATCCCATAGTCGCGTTATACGACCCCCACGGGATGAGATGGGTTGGTGCTACTCGTAGCCGGCACCACACGGCCTGCGTAACTTTGCTTGCGTCTTTTTGTAGAGCAGGTTCATGAGTTTGCACTGATTTACCTTGCCACTCTATTACTCTAATTTCTTGTGCGTAGGGAAATCCTCTTGAACTGCCAGACTCTTACCGGCGAGTAATACCCCACGTGTACCTCCGAACACATTGCTCTGGGATCACGAGAGGCGCTCTTGCATTCGTAGGCATCCCCACTGCCAGTGCCGGTGCACTGTATGCCCGTCTCTTCGGTTGGGGGATGGTGTTGCTTTCACCCTCGATCCAACTTTAAGCGGCGTGAAACAAAATATTCGCCACGTCGAGCCCGTTGGAGAGATAGACTTACCGAATTCCGTTCACGGGCCACGACTAAAAAGGGCCTGAACGTTGTCTGCCCGTCTTCTTAGGCCCCTTGATCCTCTGCTGCAGATTGGGAAAGCGGTCATCACCTCCCGCTCTCCCCGCAGAGGATGAGTTCACCGTCATCCCACCATATTTTTTGGACTATGGCCGGCAGGGAGAGGTCTATCGAGAACTCATCCGCGGCCGCGCACTATGTATGACATTACTGTCCGACTGTGACAATGCCTATTGCCAGTAAATGAATTACACATCAAGTTTTGTTCTATACTGTGTTACAGTTTTGTGAATAAACACAATTTTCCAAATAAATATATACCACCATACCGGCCATTTATACGTCCACTGCTGAATAAAGGCCTCCCCCATAGATTTTCATAACTGTGCCATCATTTTGAGGGGTATTTGCTAATACCACGCTTGGCAGGCGGGTTGGTATGGCTACCGTTTCTCAGAATGGACGCTACTGCCCATCCCTCTGGTTTAGATTCCCTTAGTCGCCTTTTACGACATCCACGGGAGGAAATGGATTGGTGCTATATTCTTAATACGGACACCACACAGAAAATAAATGTATACGTCCCGACAGAACTTTATCACTCGTTCATTTTAAATGAGTTTTGTTGAGATTAAAGTTCAAATTGTTTAACCAACGAGCTTTATTCTCGTTGTTGAGACAAGTCAACACACGAGTCATGAGTCCCAACCGAAGCTCAAGTCAATGCACTGTGGCATTTTCTTGGCGAGTTGGCATTGCTATCGTACGACAATGAACCCTCGTCACATCTTGTACGCGATAGTGGTAATACCGACGTCTTTAGTGCCGTCGGCGATGTTTGCCAAAACGCTCTACTTCTTCATTATGATTAGTTAATTTCACTAGTACTTTAGCCTTTTTTTTATTGGTGCCCAGTGGAAATTCTTCATGAATTTCCTTCGCCCTTCCCCGGGGCGGACTGCCGGACTCCTACCGGCTAAAACCACTGGGGCGGTCATCTTCGGCACCTAAAGTAGGCTCCAGGTCCTTGTATAATCACACTAGAGCCGCCCACTGGTGCCACGCCTATAGGTACATCACGGAGAGGGACTGTAAATCGGTCACCCCCCCAGTGGGATTGTAAAGGATCCCCCAAAGCGTCCCACGGCAGCGCGTGACCACATGCGTCTTCTCTTGGGTCGCTTGGTGTGAGCACGCCGATTCCCCAATCTACGCACTCGCGAACCCGGAGGTCCCCCGCCTTATAGCAACGGGGGTTTCAGGCGTATTGGAATTAGGCGCCAAGGCGGTTGTTACCCCGGCGCCGTCTCCTCCTTCTTCGAGCGGGTTCGGCCCTCTCCCGATCCCGCTCTGCGGTCTCCTTCTGGAGCATGACGCTCTCACAGAAGGAGAAGTACTTTGGCCTAGCTATTGATTTTTAACGAGCGCTAATCGTATGGGTTCGGTTGGTTCATTATACCCACTGGCATTCTTCATTGTGCTCAAAATTACTTTTTGATACACATATTTAATGCTGATAGGTTTACCGACACTTAATCGCGTTCACATCGTACAATATATATACTATTTATTATGAGTTTCTAAGGTGTATTAGATTTTCAATTGAAATTCACAATATGTGTTAAAAGTTATTTTAAATAAAAAATCTGTAACGACGCCTGTCTGTCACCTTAGTCATCCTGCGACCACGAACCCTGCCAAGTGTTCGAAACGTCAGGAAAAACAAAAATCTAAAATATACGCGATAGAATCCGTTTAAAAGTGTTTTATTATAATGTGTAATGCTCGCGAAAACCTAAGACATCACTATATATACCTGATAAGTACTCGTCACTGTAATTAGTATCTAAACGAATGTTGATCCATGTACGTGTTTACATAAAGGGCATTGCCAAGATTTTGTTATGTCCAAACTGATAAACAAAGTACACAACAGGCAGGACAAATGTTTACTGTGCTGTCACAATAATGATGTCACATGTCTAATGTAGTGTATCTACTTGTGGAGATAACGAGAACTTCAGGTTATTCACCTTCCGCGAGGCTCATTGTACTAGTTGGAGCATCGCATGACAAAATACAATGTGTGTGTTTAGCGCTGCCCCTAATTTGAAAGCCAAAAGTACAAAGTACACGTATAGTTCGCGAACGGTTCACGGACTATATTGCTTTCTGAACGTTCCGATAAATTTACGAGTTGAAAATGTTGATACACGTTACATAGTTAAGGCAAAGAGGGCACATTCGTTGGCAAGCTCCCTCCAACGTATAAATATTCAAAGTAGGAGATTTATTGCTACGACATGATGTGCTTCAGATCCCACTGATGACAACAGACGGCTGTGTTGGTAATTTTAGACTTATAAAACAAGAAAACACGACAGTCGTAATAAATGATGATTAGTACTTGCCAGTCAAGAGGAATGATGTAGCAGAAACAAGATATTCAGCTTTACAAATGTGTGAAAGGTTACTCCTGTACGCAATATAAATGTCGCAGGCTATTAGCTGACATTTTAGGCCAGGCCCATGTTTACGATTTGCTTTCCGATCGTCTGATCTATTTGTATCAGAAAACCCACACTCACTTTCTATAGTATGCTGCAGGCTTTGTGTCAAAACTTATATATTTCGAAGTTAGATACGTTTAGTTTTTAGAAAAAGCTACTCGGGATTAGTCGTGCCCAAAAGATTAACATATTTCGTAATTAGTTAAGGATTTAATTAGGTAAAAACAGTTTCACATGAAACGCTCGCGGCACAAATGTGCTACATTTGTGCCTTAATCTCGAGTTTACACATTAATTGCAAAAGTTAATTTAGCGCTGTTCTTTAGCAACTTTCTCACGGAAATTGGGCGTAGGAGGACGTTTTCTAAATATTTCACGTCGGCGCTGTGGCGTCTGAATAACTAATGATTTGTTATTTACTATCAGACACCGAGTTCAAGAATCACATATATAAGCAATCACGAAGTACATCACTATATTACTGAAGGTGAGCCTTTTAATGTGATATGAGTAACGATACAGCTGTCACGCTGTACACATGACAGTATGCATTTTATGAGGGCCCTAAAGCGGCATATGTTTTGGATTTATCGCGACAGATCAAAAGGCAATAAAAATCCGAAGTGCATACAATTTCCAAGATTACAGTTCACCGACCATTTTAAAATCATCAGCTTCTGTCAACTCTCGTATCGATCGCATATCGGGGCCGCGGACGTATGGAGGAGCACCGTGGAGCCTTAAACGTTAAGAGACTGGCATACCAAATAATAAGCATCGAGCTAATATAAGCACTGAAAGAGATGAAACAATTTATTTTATTATCCTTGAACATCAGAACAGTTTTAAGAGCGTAAATGTTTACAATATAATATGACTGAATCTTAGAATGAACAGAATCCTCATAATTTATTAAAATGCAGGTAACCTACTTTCTGAATCGAAGAAAAGGCGAGCAAATAAACATTCTTGAATACGACACGAAAGAGAATATGGCCAGTCGTTTGAATAACAAATTCGGCTTCCAAACTAACGTAGCGCCAAAGAACATTTAAAGTGTTGTAACAGAAGTGTTCGGGTAAGCTCCGAGTCGGGCCCCGGATTTGTTCAAAAGCCTATCGCGTATTTGCAGTCCGCTCACGACTTCACTTTCACTAGCGAACTATCAATCTCGACTGTCACGCTTAAAAAATACATTGCGTACTTCGTACTTACTTTGTATCAAGGGACTCAGTTTTATTCTTTTGTACTATACGCTATCTAAAGAATTTACTTAAAACGTGTTCGAGTAAGGCGTGCTCGTTCCACTACATCTGAAAAAAAATAAGCTTTGTAACTGACGTTTGCGGTTTTGGATCAAAATCAACATCAGTCTCGGTTTTATTTTTAGTACTTAAACGATGAAAATGTTCATGATTCGTTTTCACAGAGAGGCTTCCTTTAAACACCTCCTCGAGATGCGTGTAGTGGAGCGGCCTCTTTGTAATCATCTCCCCTCCGCTAGAGACGGCACGGTTGGTGCAGTGGCTGATACAGTCGGCTGCTGCGCTGCGGGTCGCAGGTTCGATTCCCTCACGGAACAAATATTTATATGATCTGCAGGTAGTTGTTCCGGTTCTGGGTGTTATTGTATGTGGAATTCTGCCTGTAAACGCACCCACGACACAGGAGAAACCCTAGTGTGGGGCAACGTTTTAAAAAAAAGAGAAAATAATAGAGGGATTTATTGCTTTACAGTTACCCCCGCCGCTAGAGGGGGTATTGCTTTACCCCCCACCCTTGAGGGGGCGATTGCTTTTCAGTTACCGCCTCCGCTAGAGGGGCCGATCGCTTAACAGTTACCCCCTCCTAAATGTGCCTAAAGACGTGACACCAAACGGGCGGCTTCTGTGCTATTGTTCTCGAGAATCTGGACTCTTCTGTGCCGAAGATGACCGCTCAGGTGACTATCTTACGGCCGCAATCCTTGGAATTGGGATTGAGGATTTGTCTGTTAAGTGTGACCTTAACACAAAAACAATAACATGACGGATAAAAAGGGTAAAAAAATATGTTTTCTACATTGTGGTATTCGATTGCCCGGATGGGTAGCTTGTACATAATACTTAGCAGTTCATACGTAACAAAATTATTACTTACAATAATTAATAAGTCTACTTATTCGTTGTCTCGTCTTTTTGTGCCAGCAGTCACAAGTCACTCGCTTAACAAAATTACCTGTCATAGATGGATGCCGAACTACTTCCTCGGGTTTACCGGTTTACTAAATTTGGTGTAAACTAAAACTTAACTAAAACGCAGCAAATAAGAGCTTTGTGTTCGACGCTGCGTGTCGCGGCTTCGATCTCCGAATGGAGGTGTTTTTTTTTTTTGAAGAGTACTACAGTTTCTTGTTCCGGGTCTGGGTGTTTGAGCATGAAAATCTTGGTGTGGGGTGTATATTTTTATTACATAATATATGGCTCCCACCGTTTAGGTACCTATAGGTAGTTTAAAAAAAATTACTTGAACCGTGTGAACTAGAATTTTTTGTATTTAATAGCGAATCACTGAACTTTAGCAACAAACTAGCATGGGTATGTCTACTTCTTTTTTGTCGTATGGTGAATGGCCAACCTTATATCGGAATTGTTCAAACCGCCCAAGGCCTCCGATTTGCCTAAACGACTGCTACCTAATTACAACAACCAGAACCAGCTATTTTATATGCGTAGGGCAAGCACGGAGACGCTCAGTTTAAATACTACTATGCGGTTACCCATCCTTAGGCTGACCGCGCCGAGCGTTGCTTAACTTCACTAATCGCTTACTGATCAGTGAAAGCAACTGGTTATAAGCATATTAGTAAAGTACTAAAAACAATACGAAATTAAAGAATTTACTGCGGATTAAGATGTGAGCAGAACTCACTAGCAAATATCACTCCTGAATCCGCAGTGTAAAGTAGTAAAAACAGTACGAAATTAGAGATTTCACTGCGGATTCAGAAGTGAGTGTGCCAGTGAGTTCTTACAGAATAGCACTGCTGGACCCACGACACAGAAATCTTAGTGGGAGACATCGTTTTTAGAAACAGAAAAGAAGAGAAAGAACTCCTCTGGTGTTGATTATGTGGCCGGTGGTGATCGCTTAGACGAAGCGGAAAGACATTCCCGCTCTTATTATAAAATAAAACAGGTTTAAGATTCAATCTGTAATACAGTAGGTATTATGAATAGGTTCTTGGCCTGCCATTGTGTACAACCAATTATCAGCTATATCTAGTTAATATAATAATTGAATCGAGCGTGGGTACATACAATAGACGCTATAGCTCCAACGTTTGGCGTTTTAATTACTTTGAAATATTACATAGACAAAATAATTACTAATCGGTAGACGAGGAGTTTAACCCCACATGTTCATGTTATGAATTGCATTTTGGCTTTGTTTGAAGCTTTGAACCAGTTTGTGGCAAGCTAAGCTAAGTTGCTCGGATAGAAATCACATTTGAATGTAAACATGGCTTGGAGAATCACAGTTAGGGTATTATGAATTCATATGCTAGGCTGATATTATTGTAATTTATTAATTACTAGCTGTCTCGCGGTTTCACCTGCCGTTTAATATAAAAGAAATGGGATTATTTATAAATAATTAGTTTATAAGTATATTGGATTCTATGGGTTGTTTTTTCACGGAACTCTAATTCTTTTAATAAAACACGTTTAAACGGATTCTATCGCGTATATTTTAGCATTCGTGGTCGCAGGATGACTAAAGTGACAGGCGTCGTTACAGATTTTAATAAGTTATTATATCTACCGTACAATTTTAATCAAAAATTTGTTTCGATGCACGCAGTAATCACTCACAGTGTCTTGATGTTTCTTAGTGCGGTATGTTGTTTGGAACTTTATTATTTTAATAACTGGATTCCAAACAGGTGGTACCTGCCAACCATCTTCTCTACTAAAATTAGGACGTTTTTTATTTCAATAATCTCACAAAACATTCAAATATTTGTTCCGTGCGGGAATCGAACCCACGACCCGGGGCGCAGCAGTCGACTGTATCAGCCGCTGCACCAACCGTGCCGTCTTAAGATAATGATTAGGTTTGCCTTAGGCATGTTCAGACACTGCAGACGTTGTGGAGCGTCTATGCTTGACGTCAGCTATATGTTCTTTTATTGGGGTGGCTATGCTACGCTTTGTTTGCCCTTTGTATGCAAACCACTATCACAGTCAATCTTGTAGACCCCTGCATCTTGTAAAGGTATGTGACATTTCACCGGTTTGAGAAGTTGGCTGATCTTATGCTGCATGAAGTAGTAGGTTTTAATAGAAGCATGCTTCAATATATGACCAATTCTGTCCGTGACTCCCTTAATAAATGGTAAAACAGCGGGTCGTCGATCAACCATAGTGGGTTTCGAGCGGATTCTGCGACTCCGTCGTGGATGTGGAATGTGGGGCTTTCAAATTGTTATTTTGAAGAACTTGCTTCACATGGTTAAGCTCCACTGCCACATGGTCGGCGTCGCAGATGCCGTGTGTTCTCTGTAACAAAGACCTGGCCATAGTCTCACGGTCACTGGCCATGGTCTCACGGTCACTGGCCAAGGTAGCTAACTGACAAGGATGGTGGTGAGATTCACCGTTAAGGTACCTGTCTGTATGGGTAGGCTTTCTATACACAGTGTGACTAAAAGAATGATCAGGATTATGGATGAGAAGTATGTCAAGAAAGGCCAAGGACTTGTTATCCTCCAATTCCATAGTAAATTGAATTTTATTATGTATTGAATTTAGGTGTTTTAAGAATGCAGAGACCCTATTGTGAGGCAAGACGGTAAAAGTGTCATCTACGTACCGTTTGAACATCTTCGGTTTAGCCGGGGCTGTCATCAGTGCTCTATCCTCAAAGTCCTCCATGAAAATATTGGCGACTACAGGAGAGACCGGTGAACCCATGGCCACACTGACGTACCACAACAGGTAGCCGTTGGTAAGGCAGAGCTCAAGTAACTCTGCATATTGTAGAGGCGTGTCATGCTCACTTAACCTTTTCTTAACAACATCCAGGCAGTCCTTTACTGGTAAATTGGTGAATAAGGACTGCACATCAAAACTGACTATAACTTCGCTTTCAGCCAGTTCAAAGTCATTTAATTGGTTGACAAAGTGCTAGAAATCCTTCACATATGTGCTAGACTTTCCACGAAGTTTTGAGAGTGTCTTCGCTAGGTGTTGTGCCAGTTTGTAAGTTGGTGTATCAATCTGGCTTACTATTGGTCGTAGGGGAACATTGTTTTTGTGAATTTTCGGCAACCAGCTTTGGTGCAGTCGGAATTTTTGAAACGGCAGGTTTGGCGACATGCATTCGAGCTGTAGCGCAAGCGGCTGATGCTGCCGCAGTTCACGATGTTGCGCGTCGTCGAGCGCGTCACTTTACGCCTGACGAAGAGGTAATCACCGGACGTGGTTGTTCCAGTCCGAACTTGCACAGGATAGGACGGAAGGTCACGGCACAGTGCCACTATTGGTACACTATTCGTAGTGTCCTACGTGGGCTACCGAGCGGCGGTTCCTGGTCGATTGAATCTGGCAAAATCTCTACCTGCTGGCAGTGGAGTCGGCTATGATGACAGTTCATGAAAATTTGAGACCTGTGGTGTCCTTCTGTGAGAGCGTTATGCTCCAGAAGGAGATATGTGATCGGGCGAGGGCCGATCTTGATCGCAAAAATAGGACACGGCGCCGGGTTACCCGGAGAGGAACGCGGGTCGCAAGCTTATTGGGGAACCTTCATGCTCATAAGAGTGACCCCGGGAAGACGGCAATGCGCACCCAGTCACGTGCCGCCGTCTGTGCAGCACAGCGCACAGTGAGGCTGCGGGGGGATCTTTTACAGTCCCTCCCGAGATATGCCTGGGCCACTTTACAGTTTCCTGCCCTCCGCTAGAGGTGGTGACCGTTTTGATATCATCCCATCCGGAATGTGCCCTAGCGTGGCACCAATGAGTGGCTCTAGATGGAGATTTTTCGAGTTCCTGGGGACCTTTGTCGCCGAAAATTACCACTCCGGTTGTTTAAGCCGGTAGGTGTCCGGCATGCCCCTCCGTCCCGGGAAAGGAGTGCAGGAAGTACATGCTGCATTTCCACAGGACGAATAAAAAAGTTAAAATAAATGCTTATCATTAGTTCTAGAGGGTAATTCATTCTGATTGAGTGCAATGTGACATTCTTTTTAAGCTTCAGTTGTATCGGATCATTTGAGCGACAAACTTGAATTTTTTATTCCGTATTTTGAAAAGTGTACCGTTCGGTACTTGAACTTTTTATGATTATTTGTTTTTAATTTTAATGTTTAAAAGGTGCTGTAAAACGAAAAAATAATTATGCTCTGAACACCAGCTCAGTTTACACAAGCTGTAACGTTAATCGACCAGGAGTTGACACAACGTGAAGTGGCTATTGCTTGGCTTACCACGTTCATACTGATTGATGAACGTGGTAAGCCAAGCTATAGCGTATACGTAATAGCTATATACGCTCAGAAACGGTACCAGGAGACTGGCCACTTCACCTGCAGACCAGGTAGTGGACGTGTAAAATGCACATCGGCCCCAGACGAACGGTGCATTGTATAATTTTG
This sequence comes from Diloba caeruleocephala, assembly GCA_947459985.1. NCBI lineage: Eukaryota > Metazoa > Arthropoda > Insecta > Lepidoptera > Noctuidae > Diloba > Diloba caeruleocephala. The sequence goes on along the minus strand of OX381617.1, from coordinate 5,149,420 downwards.
CGAAACCGTTACTGTACCGCAGTTGAAATCCGGCAGCATCTCCAAACCGCCAGAGGTGTTAATGTTATCGAGCGTAGGGTAGGAAGACGCATGGAGGAAGTGGATTTAAAAACCCGTTGATCAGCACGCAGCCTACAGTTCCTCAGACAGCGTCGAGTAGCTAGACTTCGTTTCGCCCGAGCAAACGCCAACTGGACCCACGAGTATCGGGCTAAAGTTTTCAGTTAGTACGAGTCGCGGGTTCAATTCTGGCACGGAACAAACGATATTTGGATATCCTATTTAGGGTAGTTGTTCCGGGCCTTGGTGTTTGTGCTTGCGAGATGTATATCTGTAAACTACCCTCGATACAATCGTATTAAAAATATAATATATGTATAATATCCAATTTAATTTCTTGGCGTATTGCGAAATATATTATATGAAGTACCAGTTAACCGTTTATCTAGTTATAAATCAAATTGCATAAGCTCAGTTGACGCATCCGACACCTTCCCGCCGCGACCTCTGCACGAAGGGTTGTGAACTATTGCACTGCGGAATATTTTGCCTAGAATATTTCACGCAGAGGTTCAACGCGCTTGATATTTATGCTAACTATAAGTAGTTGCAACGTTTTTATGATAACCGTTGAGTTATGCTTATCCTACTCTATTACCTGGAACGTTAAGCGCCAGCTGTCCTGCTGAGCTGCTGTGTAACAGTACGCTGTTTTTTAGTAAATAAAACGATTATAATAATTACGTATTCATGTATGACAAATTCTGCAGCTGACTAAATTTTTTAAATCTCAAGTGCCTGTTACAATTTGGTAGCAAATTACGTAAGCTTTGTTCGATCACAATTCACAATATATCAAGGTCTGCAAATAGTACTTTAACATTTAAGTGCTTCAACAAAAACGTCTAGCTTAAGTTACTAGGTAGGTATTAGAGTAATCTAAATATCCTGGTTTTACTTTTTCATCGTTTCGGCCGAATGAAGTCCACTGCTGGACACGGCCTCCCCCAAAGAACACCACAAACGACCGATATGGGTGTGTTGTGGGCTCATTGGGGGGTTTTGCCATAATCGCCACGCTTGGCAGACGGGTTGGCGATCGCAGTTGAGTTGTTAATGTACTCGAAGGACGCTGCTGCCCTTCCTCCGGTTAATCCCTTAGTCGCCTTTTACGACACCCACACGGGTGGTAGTATTCTGAGCCGGCACCACATGGCTAATTTACTCAGTTTTACTTCTTCAACGTGTATTTAACCTCATTGTATCCATTACAGTGATGACGGGAGAAACAGACGTGTCAGTAGTCAGTATTACTACCTACGCTAATATTTCCAAGTGCTACTTCCGCATCACTCTAAACCTACCCTGATCAAAATCAAATCAAAGCTTTATTTCATAATGGCTCTAATAGTTCTTAAGAAAAGTTAAGAATTAAAGTTCATGGTTCGGACACAGCAAGAGACTCCCATGAATACTAGTTTGAAAAAAACTAATGAATCACCACTGTGACACGTTGGGTAAGTGAAAACAAAGTAGACTATGTGTGAAATAAATAAAATACCCCCGTAAAACTTTACATCTATAAATGCTTGCTAGTTGCCATGTCTTTCTAGAAATACCTGTTACTGTGGAGACGGTAAAGGAGTTGAATTGATAAGTCTAGATCAATTAACACTATGGGATACTGAAATGTTACCTTTAGTAAAAAAAACCATAGCAAAAACAGAATGGTAGGCAATCACTATCAAATGACACATCAAAACCGGTCCGACAGCGTTAACATTCTCGAGTACCGGAAAAAATCGCATTTGGGCGAAAACTTAGAAGCCAACACGCCATACAGTAGTTATAACGTGAATTGCCACCGCACAGTAATTAAACATAAGTACATGGATTAGTAACGGAAGCCGAGCGTGGCATATTCGCTTGATTAAGCGTTGCTACTGCCCATCACCCGTCAGCACGGCCCGCAATGAACGGTTAAAGTTCATTCGTTATTATCACCCCTTTGCTTCGTCATCTATGAAATGTTAAACTAGCGCCCCATGATTATATTTCATTCTCATAACGTACTGACACAAACAAATTGACGATAATTAGACAAGCGGTTCATCATTATTTCGGCCGAATGAAGTCCACTGCTGGACACAGACCTCCCCCAAAGATCACCACAACGACCGATATGGGTGTGTTGTGGGCTCGTTGGGGGTTTTGCCATAATCGCCACGCTTGGCAGACGGGTTGGCGATCGCAGTTGAGTTGTTAATGTACTCGAAGGACGCTGCTGCTCATCCTCCGGCCAATCCCTTAGTCGACTTTTACGACACCCACGGAAGTAGATGGGGTGGTGGCATTCTGAGCCGGCACCACACGGTCAACAAGCGACAAGCGGTTATTAAGTATTTATTCCGTGTGGTGTCTGAATAAAGAATATAGCACTACCCGATCTCCCCTCGAGGACGTCGTAAAAGGCGACTAAGGAACGCTAGACCAAAGGGATGGGCAGCAGCGTCTCTGCTGTGGAGAAGTAGCCATTTTGCGCTCAACAGCCCACGAGCAAACGTGGTGAGTACTTGCAAACCCCCCAAAATGACGACACAATTGTGAAAGTCAATGGCCGGACCTTCGTTCAGCCGTGGAAGTCCTTTGGCTGATATAATAGATTATGATAAGACAAGCGACAAGGTATGGAAACAGCCGGAGGTGGCGGTGAAAGCGGGAAAAATGAAACCCACCGCCCGCTCAAACTAGGTTGAATTAACGCCGTGGTGGTTTTAGCCAGTAAAAGTCTGCCTTCCCCAGCGCGGAGGACGTCCATGAGGACTGTGGTAAAAAAGTTCCCTATGATAAAAAAGGGTAAAACTTATTTTAGATGTTCCTTGTGTTATTAAATCGGGATTTATCCTGGGCAGTATTCCGTACCAAAATAATTCAAATAATAACGTAGCAAGACAATAGGCTAACGTCGTTCAGAACGTAGACATGATTGAATCTCTCACCCAGAGCACGCCGCGACAGCGGCGTTAATACCTGTAATGAAGTAGTAGCAGAGCAGAGGCAGCAAGGCGCACTCGCCATCCGACGGACGCAGATACTTTCAGAACACGAGTGTTTTGGGAAGTATCTGTGTCGCGTGGGCTGAGAACTGAGGCAGACGACTCGTTGTCACCAATTTGGGAACTGCCAGGAAGACACGGCGCAGTACACGCTGCAGGAGAACCCAGCTTGCAATACCGTGCCGACGGTCGGGCCGGGACGGTCAAATCGGTGACCTCTCACTCCTAGCCATGGTTCTGTTCATGGTCCAAGACAAGAGTGCGTAAAAAGCCGTCGCCTTCTGCGAGGAGATCATGTGAGCGGCAAGAAGCGGCGTAACGAGCGAGGGAGGCAACCACGTCTACTTTCCGCAGAATACATACCGGGTGGCTCGCTTGCCTATCTCCGCCGTCCATGAGGCTTGGCCTGTAGGCGGCGCACCTAGGGCAGTCTTTCGTCCGAGACGGTGATGCATCGTGCTAGGGAATCCTGCGGCTGCTATGCAGCACGGGGCAATGGGGTCCTCCAAAATGAGTGGCTGGCTAACGGCCGAAATTAATAATTAATCTAGTGCAAAATCTTTGGATTTGAGATAAAAATGTTGATCTATTTTTGTGTTAAAATCACAGTTAAAACAAAAAACAGACAAAATTCAAATTAATAATCAATGAATTTACGACCGCATCCCGCGCGGCGGTAATAAGAATGTTGAGAAAACACTACTATGATTATTTTTGCCGGCAAGAGTCCGCCTTCTCCTGGGCAAAGATTATCGAGGGTTGATAAAAAAATTAATGAGGTATATTTCATCCAAATAGTATTTCAGTTAAAAGCTTGGTCTAGCTTGGCACCAGCCAGTAATGCGTTAAGCGGGCTTCCGCTCGCATTATCGCTTTAAATAGACAGAAAAAACAAGAGTTGTTGAAAACAACGCTGATAACAAGTACAGATAAAACACGCTGATAAATTTTATGAAGTAAAAACTACACCAACCCGCTTGTCTATGCTTCCGTTATACGCTTGAAAATAGGTTTCTTTTTTTCTATTTATTCAGTTGTGTACGACTAAAACAACTATTATGCTAAAATGTTTAGAAAATTTTAATAAAATATACATACATAATTTTAAAAGCTAAGCCTTTCGTCTGTTCTTCATGTAATATTTCTCAAGTTCACTTTTTTTTCTTTGTATAATTAATCGCTTTCGTCTTTCGTCTTCGAAAGCGATGCTATGCTCGGAGTCTCTTTGAAGGATAAAATTCGAAATGAGGTCATCCGACAAAGAACCAAGGTAACCGACATAGCTCGTAGAATTAGCTTGCTGAAGTGGCAATGGGCTGGCCATGTCTGTCGAAGGACCGATAGCCGTTGGAGCAGACGAGTCCTAGAATGGAGACCGCGGCTCGGCAACCGTAAGGTAGGACGCCCGCCCGCCAGGTGGACCGATGACCTGAGAAAGGTCGCTGGAGGGGACTGGATGCGGAAGGCGGAGGACCGGGTGTTGTGGCGTAAATTGGGAGAGGCCTATGTCCAGCAGTGGACTATGATTGGCTGATTGATTGATTGATAATTAATCGTTGTCGGATATTGTTGTTACATACAAAAACAAACTAATTAGGTTAGCTTAGGTTATTTTTATTATTTGCATGACGGCGGCAGCAACATGTGGTCACGTGCCACCACAGCCCAGCACAACGCACAGCGAGGCTTCAGGGAGATCCTTTTTCTGTCCTTCTGAGATGTGTGGGTACCTATTTACACTAACCTCCCGTCCGCTTCCGCCTTGCGACCGCTTTATAGTAGATGGGCGGCTTTCGTTCTCGAGACATCGGAGCCACCTTTGATGCCGAAGTTGACCGCTAAGGTGGATTTTTAACGAGTCCAGCAAGCCTCCTCACTTCTCGGTGTGAAGAAAATTCATGAAGGTTTCCACGGAGGTGAAAAAAGCTCTATGATTTCTCCTGTGTCATGGGTGCGTTTACAAACACAATACACCCAGACCCGGAACAACTACCTGCAGATCGTACAAAAACTTATTCCGTGCGAGAATCGAACCCGCGACCCGGAGCGCCGCAGCCGACTGTATCGGCCACTGCACTAACCGTGCCGTCAGTATAATCGAATCTGAGTACCTAGGTTTTAATAAATAATACTTGTCCATTGATATGTAGAAGCGGTCGCATTTGTTACCATATTATACCATCATCTTATTTACAAACATACACAATGACATACCCACTTCTCTACACGCGTATAGAATCTTATCACTGGGCACTTTCACGTGATACGATCATATTAGCTCACAGATACAATACCTCACTCGTTCACTTTCGTCTTTCGTGGTCACGACTGGCCATAGTTCACGATCGTCACAGAGACTCCTTAGCCACTGGTATTCAAATGATACGGGAAAGTTTTCAATTGACCTTTACATAAATATTGTTGCTAATACTACTCTCACTCGATATTTGTGACCTTTGCAGTGTCGCACTTGTTAATGGTACAGCTGCCAGATTGTAATTACATTTACAGTAATGTTAGAAGTGGGACAATGTCTCTATGCGGTATGAACACGTCCCTCACTCGGACATTGCAGGTTATTTAGATACTAATTATCAGGCAACCTTTAACGACGGTAAAAGTAATTCTAACGCTCTTTAACTGCTTTTGCTTTTGTACATTACTGTGGCGAGATTGTTAATTTTCTCTTTTTGATACGAGCGTTGTCCCTGTACACACCGCCAAACCCTTTTTTAACGCACAAGACGCCATGAAGTCGGCGCGTGGGTTTCGAAATTTCTGTAACGTTTAACATTATTTCAAAGATAACAGCAGAAACAGCACTCCACGGACAGTCCACTGATGAACAAAGGCCTCTCCAAGATATTTTCCACAACGAGCGGTTAAATGTCGTCCGCAGCCAACGACTCCCTGCGACCTTCACCAGGTCGTCTATCCTCCTTGTTGGAGGTCGTCCCACTCTGCCTATTCCGGTCTCCACTCGAGAATCTATTTGCCTCAACGGCTAAAAGTTCTACGAGCAATGCGGGGCACATTGCAACTTCAGTTTAATAATCCTTTCAGCTATGTCTACGGATAACTCTCTCCATAGCTCGATTATATCGCATAATCTCATTCAAGTTAAAATAAAAAATTGATTGTTTTTGACGGTCAGGAGTGCAATTCTCTAAGCTCAAACATCCATACATCCTTGAAAACAGAATTGAAATAACGGTGGTAACCCAATGTTGTATTCGCTAAGACTGGTCCTTATGGCTTACCTTCTGCAACGTGTCCTTGAATAATTTCAATCATGCCAAATTAGTTTTTCACCGTTATTTCATTTCTGTATTCAAGGATGTATGGATGTTTGAGCTTAGGGAATTGCCTCTCTGTTTCTGCACCACGTAAGAATCACTGGCTGGATTACGATATAACTTTCAGCATCGTATAAAAGATTTTAAAATCTAAGATATGTTCAGCTTGGTCCCAAAAGGCAAAATATAGTTTAAATGTATGTAGTATTTCGCCACCACCACTATCGTTTATGCTTCGTTGACGTGATTAGTCATATGTACTTACGTACAAGTTTCATATCGAGTTATCTTCAGTGAACTTTTGATCTGTTGCAAAATTGTATAGCAGTAGCATGACTCATGTGATTTCTCCTGGAACTCTTGCGAGATTGCTTTATCTATTTAGATTTATCTGCGTCTAAAATAACTTCAACATAAGTTGCAATTATTGTAGCATTTGTAAAGAGCTCAAGAACCGACTTTTGGTAAATAAAAATATCATTTCTTTTCCACTTAGTAATTATTTCATGCCGGTAACTGGTCGTTTTATTCTCATCTCTTTATTTTTTCTTTACTGTATACAATACTTTTTAGTGCACACTAGAAATAACAAACTGTAAGTCTTTGTGGGGGATAGGATACACGAACATGTCATTCGTTTGGTGGTAAGCATCGCGCCTGCCTTTAAAAATCGTAACGCTACCCAGGAGTAGTCCCTTTTTTTGTCGTGGGGAAATACTCGTGGACTTCCTCCGCCTTGAGAAGGGCGGAAGGGCATGCCGGACTCTTACTCACTTAAACCCCACGGTGTCCTCCCACTTACCTCTGGCTGGGGGTGAGGTGTTCGCTGTGTCAGCATTAGACCACACCCCTGGGTATCAGTCTGTGCGACCTGGCTAGCCGCACCTATTTTCGGAGAGCCGCGTGCAGAACACATGTGACGACGTCTCGGGCCTGTTTCTGTTTGGGCGACGGACTGCCCTTAGTTTGTAAAAGGAGGCGACAGCATCCTACGCGCTCTCGCTCCGGTAGATGGACTGAAGCACGGCCGGAAGACTAGTCCTGGGTAGCACCGCACTGCGCTCGTCACCTCGAGTATCTTATGCCCAGAATTTTCGTCCTGCTCGGCTGCAGAATCACTGGCTTTGCGGTGGTAACTAGGTACATATCTGGACGCTTTTTTTCCGGTGGAAATACCTCTTGTACTTCCTTCGCCCCGGGAAAGGGCGAAGGGGCATGCCGGGTTCCTACCGGCAAAACTACCGGAGTTATCGTCGGCACCGAAGGGAGGCTCCAGGAACTCGAATAATCTCCATCTAGAGCCACCCATTGGTGCCACGTCTTTAGGCATCTCTCGAGGGGATTGTAAAAGATTCCCCCGAGGCCTCACTATGCGCTGTGCTGCGCACACAGCGGTACGTAACCACATGCACACCGCTGTCTTCCCGGGGGTCGCTCGGTATGAGCACGCAGATTTCCCAATAAGCGCGCTCGCGACCCCCGAATAAGTCAGGTACTATCTGGTCCGTGTGGCGTCCAGTTTAAGAATATGGCACCACTGCAACTGCTCTCGCGGATGTTGTAAAACCTATCCGGACCCACCACAAGTAAAGTATGTGAACTGTATATTTTTCTTTTTCAAATATAATTAACCTCGTGTATGTCTAAACGTGGATCCCGGCGGGATATAATGGAAATTTAATTGATTCTGGCATTGCAACATACAAGAGCTGAGAAAATTAAAGTTTTCAATATAATTAAAATACATGAATAGATTAAACAAATTTCACATTTTCTTAAACGCTTCTGCTGACAGTAGATACTTGCAAATCTGCAGAATGAAGAGTTCAAATGCATTTAGCCGATTCACTGTCCTGTTCATACACCTCGTCCGAGTAAAACCGATATTTCAAACAACTTTGCGATCGGCAATCGGCATAAGTGTTCACACAGCTTTCTACCCGTCATCATTACTCAAACTGTCATTTACAACTCATTTTATTGCCATTCATACAATATTACAACAATAGCTAACGAGACTTGATGAAGTAAAAGTTGCAAATGCATACTAATGTCCCATTGTTACTTTCTATGGAGTTTTTATAACGTATCGTACACACAAAATGTGATTGGAGGTCGAAACGGTAATAGGTGCCGTTTGTAAAAAGAAATACAAAGATGATTGTTTAGATATTTGCTTTCAAATTTTATAGATTGTCATACAAAGTAAAAAAGAAAATAAGTTTATCTCTTGACATCATAGATTCCTTAATAATAACACCAATAAGCCATGGAGAGTCCCCGGTTAGTGTCCCATTACATTTTTGATTAAAATTCTCTAAAGGGCCTCTGCGTGTTGAACCCATGTCCCCGCGTAAGCCTATCAAAAGACCGGCGGGCTGATTACCTAAGTCGCAGACGCTTTGCAACAGGCGTAAATTGCTCCAACGCCGCTGTCAAACGTCAATTTGGTATTACCTATTTGCCGATAGCGACTAAACAGGCGAAGATCTCTGACGCGCCTCTGTCGGTCAATCAATGAATTAAAAACGTTCATTCCTTTTAGTTCCACTGGCGGCTACTGGCGCTAGTAACTATGCATCTTCCACAATAGCGACAGGCGGGCGATGCCTTACGTAATACCAATTTTTTTGACGCTTTGCCACCGGTGGATCCTTGGCTGCGCGATAGCTGCTATCGCGTCTGCTGTTGCTGTTTTTAGCTAATCAGCCCGCGGGTTCCCCCTTACAGGGGATATAAACCCGTGTAATAGAGAAACACAAATAATAATCAGTCCATTACTGTTCTACTGCTGGGTGTGCGTCTTACGATGAGAAAGCTTAGGCCTTAAGCCCCCACGCTAGCCTTGTGCAGGTTGGCGGACTATACACACCATTGAGGACAATTTTTCTTTGTAGCCCTCTCGAAACGTGCAGCTTTCCTCACGATGTTTTACTTCACCGTTAACGCAAGTGATGATCATCATAAATCCGAAAAGTCCAGAGATGCGAGGCATGAGTTCACTACTACGTGGCTATCACAGCGCTCCAAATGACACCAAAAAAGAAATGTAAAACATGTTTTGTTTTTCCCCTTGCAACACTCACGCAATGCAATACAGTCTGCAGTACTGCTTAGTGTTTAAATGTTGGCAAGACATTCAAATTTATAATAGAACAACTTAATATGATTTATTCAAACATTTTTGAAACTATGATAAAAGGAGATGTTACGTTTTCGGCCAGATCCATGTACCTCAAAAAATCGAGAAAAATCCATACACCCGCAGAAAAATATAATTCGTTTAAATGTACACTTGAATGGTACAATAGTCATTTCTAATCAGTAATTTCATTGACTTTCAATATGGTGACTCAAGGTTTCAGCTACTTTGTGGTTAAAAAACAATAACGATGGACCAAAGATGGATGTGAACTGTCATGTGTTTTAATTTGGTTACAAAATTCCAAGCATTTGAAAAAAAACTGTCCGATACAAGTAGATATCAATACTGTTTGATCGAGCAATGAGCAAGTATCGATACTTTCTTTCTGACAAGTAATGAGTAAAATTATCGATACCTTGGCAGTATTACATACATCCAAAAATGTCTCTTACCGCCATATTGGATTATTACGTTGTGTGTTGCAATTCTAAGTGGAAATTCTAATTCCGTACCAGAAAAGAAAGTAATTTTGTCAAAAATGAATAGCAGAAATAAGTTTAAGTTTATCCAGCAATTTTTTGTATAGATTACAAGGACCTGGCCGGGTACTCCTTCATTCTGGAACAACTCCTTTAAATAATTGTGCGCCGCAAGTGTGCAGAAAATGGCTGACACTCAGCATAATGCTTAGGCGTTGAGATAAAATCAACACCAAAAGCGCTGGTTTTCATTATCAGCCTACTAACCTGAGTGACGTCATGGCGTCTTTATTCCGGACATAAGTAATCAAAAATCCAGAACTTGTTTATGTGAAAAGCAAAATACTCTTCATATTATATGGAAATATATCAAAAACAAATAAATGGTATTAAATGTAAGTCATCAATATTTCAAGTCAGATGAAAAAAAAGGTCATACTTTATGTCAAGTACTTCACGAAGACATTAGTGTAACTGCGCATTAGCCACAATTTGTGTATGTAGGTGCGTTAATGTTCGTTTATAATGCACGCTTTAGTACTACTGCGCCAGTTTTCAGTTTCAAACCACTGAGCTTAATTCCTAAAGTCGGTCATGGTTTTATTGCATTTTATAGGTCATTGTTGTTTTTATCTCATTTTAACTGTTATAACCCAAAGATTGCCACAACGACTAGTATGGGTTTGTGTTGTGTAATGTGTACTTGTGTACTCGAAGGACGCTGCTGCCCATCTTCCTGCTAAACCCATAGCTAAGCCTTTTACGACATCTACCAGATGAGATGGGCCTGTGATGTTCTGATCCGGACCAAATGGCAAATATCCATATGTTGCCTAAATTAACAACAAAATACATATATACCAATGATTTTGTAAATCGAAAACGCACTTACGTTAGATAAACGATAATATCTCTCAAAATGAGCAAGCGACACAGATGTTTCGTATTAAATGTGTAGCGATATGCAAATAAGAGTATACAAATTGAATGGATGGCTTCAACGTGGACATATTGGCCCTCAGATAACGCGAGGTACGCAGGCGATATTTGGTCGACTGCCGTCCGCCTTGGCATGTGCGATAGCGATCTGACTGAACGACCGAGCAATTGCCTTGTTTGTCGTGCTGGAGACGTTACTACGGTATGTTGATACCAGTTGGATTGGAGGTGGCAATTTGTTGGTGACGATTTATTTTATACATACCTGCACCTGCCCATGGCAACTGGTATCATGATAACTTATTCGCAATCTGTCATTTTATATATAAAGATCGTTTTGTACCCCACGATCATCATAATTATCAACATTTCAGCCGAATAAAGTCCACCGCTAGACACAGGTCTCCCCCAAAGATCGCCACATGTCGGTGTTTTGTTGTGCTCATCAGGGGTTTTACTTTAATCGCCACGCTTGGTAGGCAGGTTGGCAATCGGCCCCAAAGAAAGCCAAAGAGCCCCCTTCGGTGCCGAAGATGACCGCCCTGTGGTTTTAGCCGGTAGGAGGCCGGTATGCCCCTTCGCCCTTCCCCGGAGCGGAGGATGGTCAAGAAGAATTTCCACTAGGAACCAATAAAAATTGGCTGGCAATCGCAATTGGGTTGTTAATGTACCCGAAAGGCGATGCTGCCCATCCTCCGGCTAATTCCATAGTCGCGTTTTACGACATCCACAGGTGGGTTGGTGCTATTCGTAGCCGACACCACACGGCCAACCCCACGACATCAACCGGCAATATATCCACGATTTATATTTCGCCGAAAGCCTTTTCTTCGTTTTATGCACCGTTAACCTCGTTATTACAATTAAGGTCTCCTACTTTCATAATCTTTATCGTTTTCGTTTAAACGTTACAGCAATTAAACGCAAAGCTCAGGTACCGTCCGAAGATTATTTTATGCTAATCCTTAAATAACTTACCCATAACTGTTACTCAAATGCTATTCCGAATACAAAGATAAAAATTCGCTCATGCATACCTATTGCACGTGAAAGTATGCAGTTCAACATGTTGGATCAAATAGTGGATGTCAAGATTTCTCTGCGGAGAAGTGCGGTGGGTGAAACACAGCCGGGCGTAGCACCACAGCTGGAATGACATGACTGAGCCGTTTTCGAGCGGGCTCCATGAACGAGGATACATTGACGTCGCCATTACTAACATTTTGATGATAGATTATTCTGTTTACGTACGGAGGTCTATGACTACCTTCTAGAAACCTGCGTGTATTTGTTCGACTTATCCTATGCGTACATCTTAAGTACGCACCGTTTCGGTCATGACTCCATTCTGTATTGTTTCTACGAATGGAATAGCAAATGAAGCGTTCAAAACGGACAGATCACTTCAACAGATGAAATATGATGTTGGAGCTTTAACAAAATAACTTTTCACTTCACCAACACCATTAGTAGTATTTGGTAATCAATCAACATAATGTTCACCTATTAGTCAGTCGGTTCGTTCACCTCGCCTTTCAAGGTCTAAGCGTGCATTATTTTAGCGTCGGAGGCGACCCACACACGCACTACTATGCACATTTCCAAGTACGATGCACTAGGTTGGAGGAATGAGAGCGCGTGATGAGAATACACTAACGATTATCTTTCCAGTGTAGATTTTATCAGTTTGTAAAAACCTCCGAGAATTGCCGCGCCCTCGTGAAATGGGCGAACAAATTGAATTTTCGCGTAACAGGGCCGTGTAATCACTTTTATTACAAAAGTATTCACAGTGGACCATCGAACTGTAATATACAGCGCAAATTCTGTGTCGGTAGACTTGATTGTTTTCGACATAAAACAATACAGATAGTAATCTAATAATAACATAGTAATCTCCAGTAGATGTAATAGTTCCCTTCTGCTAACTAATAAAGTTTCAGGCGTTCTTGGTTAGTGTTCAATTTACTTAACAATCATTATGTTATACGATTGTCTGGTTGACAGGAGTCCATTAGTGACAGAGGTATAGCGCGCGGTGATTTACGACGGGCATCGCCCTCACTGATGGCTCCTTGTCTCTCTAAATGAAATACTCATACAGAAGCCGGTACCCACTTACAGTTAACATTTATCTGATGGTGATTTGAATTCTCAGGTGGATGACACGACCTCAGAAATGTGAGTAATTTAAAATATGTTTCCTTTTCTTTATATATCTTAATAAGAGCTAGTGTCATGCAATAGTTTTCATTTGTAGGTTTAATAGCCGTACTGTAATTTTCTGACTCGTTAAATCTTGTGGGAGATTCATAAAGGCTCCCCACGTGGACATGCGCGCGCACTGTTTTTTTGCTCAGTAGCATATCGTTCGTCATTACCCGTTTATTATCTGTTTGGCCTTGGCCGTGAACGGTCGCGCAAGAGGACACACTTGCGCGTGGGCAAATACGGTGGCTACGCAGCCTACCGCAGAATTTTGAATCAACTCAACAAAAAAACCTTATTGTGTCCATACCACGAAATGTTTTACTTGATACAAAAACTTAGCTATATTAAATTAAAATACCTCATCTTGAGACGTACTTAGAATAATAAACTTGTTTAAATATAAATATGTACGCGTGTTTCTGTTTGTTTTTATATGGCAATACGAAGAAATTAATTTAGCATTAGAATAATATGTGGATGTAGAATAACAAAAATAAGTCGCGGCCGTCGTACCCCGCTGCGCATGTGACGGCTAAAGGATTGGCTGCGTCTACTAATAAACAATAACGTCATACAATATTATTATGATATGATACATGCAGCAAGGGATATGTTAGAAACATTCAATATTTATAGGTTCTTATAAAAACTTGAAGTGATAATAATAATAAAAACTGTAACCTGTCTATGAAGAGACGACACGGTTGGTGCAGTGGCTGATACAATCGACTGCTGCGCTTCGGGTTGCGGGTTCTATTTCCGCATGTAACAAATATTTGTATGATCTGCAAATAGGTTCCGGTCTGGGTGTATTGTATGTTTGTGTCTGTAAACGCACTCACGAGACAGGGGAAATCCTTAAAAACGTTTAAAAAAAAGTAAACAAAACGTCAGTGTAGCGCTTCACGTTCAGTTCCATTTGGGTCAATTTCAACTATAGGTTGATAGGTCTTCAGATCCACCCAACGGTCAGCGTTCTCTAGACGACCTATACGACGATAGTACCATCCGTTGGCGTGCTCATAAACACACATTTGCTTACTCCTTCAGTTGTGTAACTGGCCTGTTCGCCCCCTTAGCAATTATTTACAATATGTGTGCAATAAACAGTTATTTGCTACACGCACTGTAAGCCCCTTTGAAGTAAACTTAATTTGTATTCGTAGCAAGATAGATGATCGTTGCAAGGAAACTCCATTTTCTAACATTAACTTACCTTGTAAACATCCTCATTATGAGGTTTATATTCATCGAAAGTTAAAATTTTGAAGAATCTATGATGATGAAGTGAGTTTAACTTTTAATACGCTTTACGCGAAAATATGTATTTTACGATGCCGTCAGCTTTGTGATAAAAATTACTGGCCGAGGTCATCGCACCGATCTTTAAAGCGTTAAAGCATTAACGTGAAAATTTGACGTCGGATGACTTTGTAGAATTAACTCTCCATTATTTTGGCAGCACGTTTTTCTCATGTGACACAACGGAAGTAATTGTTGCACCTAAATAGCAACTCAGACAACCACTATTCAAGACGTAATCATAAAACCAATCAGCGGTAGCGAAAAGCTTTAAACGAACATACACTTTTTTGCCCAGGGTAAGTCCTCTTGGACTTCGTCCGCCCTGGGTAATGATAGGGATTGCTAATTTATCATTTACTCAAAAAAATCGAAAAAATCGCCAACTGTGCAATCGATTTATTTGGCGTCGCAGAATAACATTTGAACATAATTGCGCACAGCGCGTTATAGTTAATAATGTAAACGTGCCTAACTCGCACCACAATCAACACTGCGTCGCCGCCCTCGCAGCACGCTCCACCAGCCCGCCAAACGCGATGAATAACAATCGACCAATTGAATAACACCGATTGTTATTCAATTGTGGTCGAATAAACGGACATATAGAACAATTCGATTGTTTTAGATTCAATCGCCTATCGCCACTCTGGGGTACCCTACCCAGCGGTGTTCCTTTTCCTACGTATCGCTGGGGGCGACCCTCCCGCCACTAAGTCTGACGAGTCCTATCCTTGACTGCCTATGCGACCTGGCCAAATCTATATATTAATACGTGAAGAAAAAACTTTGGACCCCTTTTTAAGCACAGTTCGCGCATGGAGTCTGAGTTCAACATTCACATAGGGAAGGAGTGCAGAAAGTTAAAATGTATGTACAATTTATGTTACAGATACATAACATCAAATTTAAAAAATATATAAATCTCGGTCCAATTTACACCCTTGGTCGCCCACTAGTACAAATAACTTTATCTGCAATAAGTAGGGTACAGTACAGTTCTTGAATGAAATAATGCATGAAAACACTATGGTTCACGTCTTACTGCATTTTAAAAGCGTGAAAAATCACACCATAACTATTTATCCCATACTACTTCAGGCGCACATTCCTCAGAGATGCGCGTGTAGAACACAGCGCGCTGCCGTCTCGGGCCTGCTTCTGGTCGGGCGAAGGTACTGCTCGAAGTTCGTCGCCCGCAGGCCGCAACTCATGGAGGTCGATGTTCGGCCAACGCCCTCCGATGCCCGGACAATTTTTGCGGAGGGGAAGAGAGGTGGTTTCTTCCCGCCCCCGTTCCATCACCTCCTTGCCGTGTACCACGTCCTCGCGAAACGAGGTTACGGGACCCTACTCGTTCTCGCTCCTGATAATGGACTGATCTACGGCTGGAAACGAGAGGTCACAAGCTAGGTACTCCGCCAACGTGTGCTGCACCTGCGACCGGGCTTCTTTTCCAGGCTAATTCCTGAAGCACCCAGGTCCCAAGAGGATCTGCGTCAGCTGGAAGGTCAGGGCGCCATGCCGCCTCTAGCCACTCGTATAACATCCTCCTAGGTTTTAATCAAAATCAATGGATGATACCAATGTAATCGTTCAGCAATCGCCGCTCGTTGTTTTATACGACTTTGTTTTGTAACTGCACCTAAAAAGTAAATTGCATGTGCAGTCGTAAAGCTATGCATCAGGTACGTCGAACAACTCGATGAATTGAAGAATTTGTCCTGCATAAAATGTCGTACGCGCCTATTGAATGCACAAAACATGTCATTCATTAATGTCACATTACGAAAATGGATAAATGCAACAGCATCATATAAATGTCCAGAGTGACAGCACTTACTGGACTTGTGGAGTCAGATCACGCAGTCGACATGATATACTCGGAGACTGTGTATTCTCGCTTATAAAATAACGCCGAGACACAATGCCGATGAGTAAACGATTCGGTCACGTATTTGTTTACGAGATCCTTTATGCCAAGCGTGCGCGAAATATTGAAAATAATTTCTAGCTATAGTTTTTCATACTACCTATTATATTAAACTTTTCAGAGCCAAATAGGCTTCAATTTAATAATTCTTTGCTGTTGTCTGTGATGCAACATTCCCTGTACCGGTTTTTGCTCGATCGGCTCCCCAGCGTCTAGCGAAGATACGATAGTCAATGGACTGAAAATGTTTTACATGGAATTGATTAACCCTTCGGTGCGTTTGATATTCTATCTTTTTATGATAACATTTATATAATATATTTTATTTACTTTTAATTTTATTCGAATGTTTACATTTGCCTTTTTACTACATGAAATTACATCCAGGAACGTTAAGTTTAAGCTTAATGTTTGTAAGGTTATCAGCCTTATTCAGTCTCGATCTAGTTGCATTTCAAAATTACCCTTACCTTATACGGTTGCCCGAGACCCACGCTACCATCCCGTATTCTTAACCGCTGATATGACTGGTTGTTATGCTAATATTAAATCTGATAAATGATGCTCCTATTTTGCAAATGTCAAATTTAATGTTCTAAAGGGCGTTCTCACGGTAGCTCTTGAGAGAAGAACAGAGAAAGCCTTATCTTACGTATCGGAGCGCGAACAATGTGAAGAGCGTGTTGATGCTTATCAGACTGCCTATCTAGTGGCTGTAGTGCATTTGACTTTCACTCGCCGCCTCCGCCGGCACGCTGCCGTGTCGCTCCTAACACTACTTTGTTTGTGCCTATCTTGTCTTGTTAGCGTTGTCGGAAATTGTGACGAGGTGAGGAGAATCGATGACTTCTCGTGAAAGTTGTTTCAGCACGAATCTTTGTTTTTTTGCCCGCTCTTTATCGCTCGCGAGTCGCACGCTACTTGAGCTACAACATTGTTTACCTCAAAATATGTAAAGTGCGTCACTCCAGCGGCAGACGGAACAGCTTTTTTAGCGTTTAATATTCAATAACAACATCCATAAACGTCCATTGTGTCGGTATGGATTATGGGTGTTGGGGGACGCCAGTTGCGTCGGTCGCGCATGTTAAAACGAGCCTGTCGTGATTTAGTGCAGGGCCGCGGCTCGTACGCAGCCCACGGGCCTAATTACAAAGTGTAATGAGGCGACGGCGACGCCCGCGCCTTCGTTCGCCCGCGACTCCACACCGACGCTCGTCAGACAATAACTAACTTGTAGAGGAGACAATACCCCTCGACGCCTCTTCTAGTTAAACTAATTACCTAGATCCCCGTCCTTTCTTGATGTAAAACCGGACAAGTGCGAGTTGAACTTGCGTGGAGAGGGTTCTTGTATGTTTTTTTTTTAAATCTGACCCAAATTTGTTTGTGGTAACTAAAAAAGTATGTATGGTACCGGATTTTAAAGGGAAATTGCTGAATATGTTGTCTATTGTTGAATTCTGTCTTGTGCCAATAATTTATCCCAAGCACAAACTTCAACTTTGTGATTTGAATAACATGTTCTCCCATACATTCTAACTGCAAATGTAAGTAGTTAGTACGCACAGTATTAAAATATTTACCATGTTATTTGGAGACCAGAGACTTCTTATAGGTTTTCCTGTAATCTATAAGTAAAGAACTATCTACGGTATTTTTTTTTATTTTTTATCCTAGTAGTTTCGGATATAAGGGGTGAATGGTTTATTTTCATCTTTTTCTTAAATAATTTTAGAGGCATTTATTTTAATATTATAAATAAAATATATTTGAGAACCTCACAACAAGCTCTTTTGTCTCATATGTTAAACGGAAAAGCTGTCGAAACATTTTTTTTATTTTCTAATTTTCCGCCAATAATGGCCTCCATATTCAAAATTGATTTGTTTACGTTACGTGGAGCAAATAGGCCGTGACAGACGGACAGACGACACAGTGATCCTATAAGGATTCCGTTTTGTCATTCGGACGTACGGAACCATAAAGAGTCAACAAAGATGTATTTAAACCCTACAAAACATATAATATACTATGCTAGTAGTGCTATTGTTTTACTACTATGCCAAAGAATGCATGTCATTTAGGAGTCAAGGGGTCAAAGATCCAATACACACTTATGTATCCAATAATATTTATAATAACAAGTGAAATAAACTATGTCAGATTCAACGTCGCGTACAAGTTTCATAGCATTATAGATTCGCAAGCGATATTACAAAATTAAAAAATTACAGATACGAACATCAACTTACTCGAAGCAAATATTATCTTAATCTAGAATCGAATCAAAAATATCAAGTTATAAAATCACGAAGACCATGTTCGAATAATATTTTCATTACAGCATTCAATAAATGTTATCTGAGCATCAAAATGCGAACACAATGTTAGGTGTAGAGATGTACCGAATACTGATATAACCGAATAACCGAGTACCCACTATTCGGTTTTACTTTTTTCTAACCGTACACATTTGCAGGTTTTGGACGCGAAACGTTTTACACATATTCGTTTTTTATATTTTCCATGTGGTGTCTGGAATTAAAGTATAGCACCACCCCTTTCTCTTGCCGTGGATGTCATAAAAGGCAATAAGGGACTGTAAACCAGAGAGTAACCTTCTGTGGAACAGTAGCCATACTGCGCTCATCAACCCACTTGCCAAGCATGATGAGAATGGAGGATCCACCAAAATGACCACACAATTGTGGAAATCTAGGCCGTTATTCAGCAGTGGACGTACTTTGGCGAATAATATGACGATGATAATTATTTTCATTTCAATTTTAATAATTTTGAAAGTTACATAGTACCTCTAATTTTAATAAAGTATTAATGTCTTAGATTTTCGCGATTATTACACATTATAATAAAACACTTTTAAACGGATTCTATCGCGTATATTTTGAGCATTCGTGGTCGCAGGATGAATGCTGCAAAGTATTCGAAACGTCAGGAAAATCAAAAATCAAAATATACGCGATAGAATCCGTTTAAAAGTGTTTTATTTTAATAAAGTATTATTAAGTTTTGTTGAAATATTAATTTCACAGCAGTCACATATCATCCCATTATTCTATATCTATTCTATGTCGCGTTCATGTGTTTTATACATGCAGAGTGAACTTATGCATATACAATTTATGCACCATACATTTCAGTAAGTAGTATTTATCCGCATATTCGACAGTCATCTAAATAATTCAGACAAATACCTTCAAATTTGCCAAATACGAAAATATACTAGTCGCAACTCTAGTCAGAGGTAACCCATTACATAATTACAGAGAGACGGGCGTTTTCATATTATGATTTACGCACGAGTGGCCGCGGTCCGTTGCTAGTGCAACCGACAAAACTTTGGCAAAAACCACTTACCAATACCATTCCACCTAATTTCGCATTTGAATGACAAACTTATCTCAAATAATTTAGTTTCAACTACTTTTTCTTACTGATGATATTTTTTATGAATTAAATATGGTAATCAAGTCTTTAACATACAAGCTACGAACAGACAGAAAATGTCATCAATATTCCATTGAACAATCAATCAAAAACAAAGTCAGATAACTATCGCCTGAGAGCTATTTGACCGAACTTAGTCCATACGTCAAGTTATGTAAATCGCCATTTTTTCGTGACCAATTATCGTCACGTCGTAAGTGATGGACCTACAACATTCTGTTCTATTAATCTTCATTGAACGGTATGAAATACTTCGATCATCTGGACAGGTTACTTGATACCTCCCGACGGTTGATGATCAATTTATTTCAACAGTATCAATATGTTAATGAAATTACTGAACTGGTTCCAAGTGACAATTAAATTTTTTACGTACGGGGAATATAATCCCTTACGGACTATTAAATATTAATTAACTTTTGCATAATATTTTGATCTAATTACGTAGTGCCGTTGTTTGTTCTAATATCTGAGATTTCGAGAATATTTTATAGTCATAGATTTTTCCGAGGCGAGTCATTAAGTTTTTGTTTGGAGTCGTATTTGCAAATGCGGTACTGATACCGTTGTTGTAGGAACCACTTGTTGATTTTTCGCTCGAATTGATGTTTTGTTGTGTAGACTGAACAGAACAATAGAACAAGTTTTTTTTGGTATCTTTGTTCATACAGCAATCGAAGATGTTAACCAACGACACAAATGAAGTGGGAACTTTTTGTTATCTCTGTCGTAATATGGGGTTTTCACCACTGTTGATAGCTTTCAGTAATGAATATACATGCACGATTTACAATTTGAAATGATATCACCAACTTTTTGCGAATACATACAAATGATTTATTTCATCTGCAATCCGTTCCAGATCCGTTCTATTTTTTGCAAATCAAAATCTAAAATCGAATGCGCTACGAGACATCTCCTTGTTCTCAAAAGTAATAACGAATTCTTTTTATTGTGTTTCAGTTTCTGCCACTCTACCACCACAGAGGCCTTGGATACCATTGACCCGACCGAACAGGACTCGTCCGACTTGTAAGTACCGTGTTTACTTGACAATTAGTTCTCCAAAACAAATATTTTCAATTACACGAGTGTACAGTTATTGGTCGTTCAAACTTAAAACATTAATTTAAACGATACCATCTCACCCGCGCCTTTTTATTCATAGTAGCAATACAATTCATAGCCAAGAACGACGCAAGATTATTTAATGGCCATAACAAAAAGCTTAGCAACAAGTTCGTCATTAATAAAGTGTCAAAGTGGCACGTATGGGCGCGGCGCACGCGGCCCGTCTCATAAATAATCAACCAGAGACCGCCCTACCATTGCAACGGTAATGTTTCCACCCGTGGGAGACCCCAGGGATACTAGTTTGGTCCTGGTCTAAGCTCAAACTTGTAGTCTTTCATCCGATACCGTTACACAGTTAACGTTGTACGACATTTGAATAATTCCAAGAGAAGGAGCTTCTTCGTTATTCTATAGATCTATCTTATTATTTCACTAATCAAGTTGAAGCTACACTTTGTATAACTTCTGAAGAAAAATCTTATTCGTGCTATCACGCTTCTAATGTCTAAGGAAAATAAAATTTGTGTCGTTATTACACTTTAAATTGCCACGAATACATGGCCCTATTGAAAAGCCTTAGACTCAAACTGAACCTACTATGTTATTAACAACTACTCCTACTTGTTCAACAACATTAATAAGTGCAAAGTAAGTTGCAACGTAATTATATCAAGATGATCCATTGAAGAACGAGACCGCGGGAACTGTGAAGTGAATAACGAAAATCTTTATTCAATGCATACTAAGGCTTGGATTTTCTTACGATTTCCTGCACACCTTTGTTAACTTCTCTGAAATGTATGTAAGTATCGAGTTCGAGACTAACTAATCGTAAAGCGTATGCCGGCGGTGTTAGATCCCGTCACGCGTTCTTAGCCGGCACTTGTACCGCTTCCCGACGCACGATGCGCGTACCCAATTTACATAAATCAAAACGGACGCTCGAGCCTAGCAGGCTCTCGCGAAGACCTTACACCTACAGGTAAATAATTAATATCGTAGCACATACAAAATTCCTGATTCGCTTAAATACTTGCATCAACTGCATGGACGGTTGAATTGCGTAATCAGGCCAGCTATCAATAGAGCTGGACAGTTATATAACAACATTCTGCGTTCGACCATCTTGTTACATGACGATTACTTGCTCGCTACATAGTATACTCATGTTTACCTAAGATTCAATCGACCGTAACTAGGAAGCGATCTAAATAAAATACACTGAGAAACCGATTCAGTCGATCGCACTTATTCGCTCTCATGGCCAGATTGCACGGGAAGAGAGGAAATGCCCTTCGTCTCGCCGTTCGCGGATACACAATGCACAATGAGAGACATTGGCTGCGACCTCCTCGCGTTCGTGAACCCGTGGATCCTGCAAAATGTTATTATGACTGGATACCTTACTCTCTTCAGACAGTGTATAAATCACGTGAAGAAGTAAACAAGCCTCGCAGACGACAGCCAAAAGCCTTGAGACTTGTTCGTTCTCATAAATGCGACGTATAAAAATCAATGTAAGGTATCCGAGACCATTCTCAGACAAAACATACCAACGTTGCTTTCGTTACGAATCTAGTCAAAGAATAGCCTCTATTGTTCATGTCTCAAACTTTGTGTACACTTTCAACCTTCGCGTTTTGTGCTCTTGTTTTCTAAGGTCTATAGATGACCTTTCTAAGTCGGTTATGTAAAAAAATAAATACAAAAGTAAACGTAACAGTTGAATAAATAATTCCTATGTTTGTCGTAACTCGTGATACAAAATGCCTACGTAATGGCATCGCCAATAAACAGACGGCTGTGCGCCTCCCTCCATTATATTCAGATGAGACGCGATAGCACCCAGCTGGTATTTTTTTTTATTACACGCATAAACATCGGGGAGTGAGATGTTCTGATCAACACAATCTTGCAACGTAATAACTGTTCACACCGTCTCCCCGTTCCTAATTCATGCACGTTCCGCAAACGCCGATTCGCTTGCCAGCCGTTACCGTCACTTCTTGATTAATGTGTGTTCATGATTTACCGAATGTATCTTTGCTCTCTACACCTGTCAGCAATTCTTAGAGAAATCTCTAACTCTCTACACATTTGATTTGATGCATTGTCTTCTAACTCAACTCGGAGACCTTCAGGCAATTTGTTATTTGTCTAGTAAAGTTCGAGAATGTTCTAAACGACGATATCAATAATAACAGTAAATGGAACTAATGAGTGTTGTCATTCATTGTGGTGCAATCAGTTATAATTATTAGTCTGATTGGTTTTGTTTGTTGCCTTCTATTGTAATTCATGTAATCAGTCAATAAAGTCTATCGAATAATTTATTTCTAACGTTATTATTTAGAAAGTACAATTACCTCTGTAGGAAATTACCACAACAGAAGGACGCTCCCATGCAATCGATGCCATATGTCGATACTTCCATGTTCGACTTAACGACGCAGTTGCATAAGTACTTTCATATGCAAATTACTGTGAGCTCAATTGCAATGACGCATCTTCGTACATTCACCACAATACGTAAATTCTACTGCATTAATTTCTCTGATACACTAATTAATTACAGTAGAAACTTTATAGGCAGCCATTAGCTGAAGGTGAAATCTATATAGCAGTGCGGTCGGCAACAAGTGCCGATGTTACGTCTCAACTTCCACTAACAGCGTCTTGTTAGCACCTATTGAGACTTATTACGTCATATTGTCGATCACACGGCACATCGGACTCTAACCGAGCCTGATCTAATGAGTTCTTTACAACGCCAATCCAAATGGAAATCTTCGCATACTCAAATCGATTTTAATGAGTTCATTTAAACGAATCGTTTTGGTATTAAATATCATTACGCGAGTGTGACTGTAACCGACGACGCTAACAGTAACCATTGCTTGATTACGGTCTACGACTCAACTTCTAAATGATTTTAAAAACATCTGACCTGTGCGCATTATGAGAACATTTTGGGGTTCAGGGTAAACGGATAAACCAAAGTTTTGCGGTGGTACAAGAGCGGTGTACCGTACCTGGTTAGGGTTACCATCTAACAGGCATTTGCCGCATTTGACAGGCATTTTACGATATAGAAACTAAGCTGAGACAGACATTTATGAATTTCGCGGTATCACGCGAATGACGCCCGCCCGGATGAAACTGACTATAAAATCGCGTCATTCATTTTACAAAAGACAAACATTTTTCTGAAAAAAGCAGGCATTTTGTACATACTAGACGGGCATCCTCCCTTACATAGATGGTAACCCTATACCTGGTGGATCGTCGTGACATGCCTCAGTAGTCGGCTGACTTCCGTCGCCACGCCTTTTCCTTTTCGCTTTTATATTTTTACTACACGCACCAGTAAGTTTACTTTACAATATACACATACATGAAATCTTTGATATGCCCACGCTTTGGTGCTAAAACCATAACGTACTGCACACAATGGTCGTAGCTATCAGGAATATTGTAACCACACGCAGTTAGTGTCACCTTCTCCCATTGTTTGTGCTTCGTACACGTACTATTTCATCATCGTCGTCGATTTATTTGAAATGAAGACGCGCGTCCACATGTTCGACAACATTACCATTTATTATTGTGCTGGTGCTGAGCTTTCGTTTCGCCCGTAGTTCCTTAAACAACGAGCGATTATCGATGCGTGTATTGTTTCGCGACATTTGGCATGTGCGCCGCGTCTCGCGCACTCGCATCGGGCATACAATGGACGTATTTGAAGCACGTGCTGCGGCCGTATTGATCGTCACCGAGTGTCGCCAGGTGACTTTGACTTTGCGTCTATTAGCATGAGCGCGAACGCACCGCGCGATCGTTATCAATTTGTCCGGACTACGGCTCCACGGCCAATCTCCTCGCATTGTCTTGTCCTTCCAAACGTCGTATGCCCGTCAGCGCCGCTTTGTCTTACGACCTCCAGTCCCGGTTCTTTGTCCATTGATTGACTGAGACCGGCTCGATTAAATCTAGATAATTGCATCGCCAAGGTCTTCCACGAAGTTGACATTTAGACGAGCGGCTCTCATCGTCCTGCGCAGCGCGCCTTTTGATTCGCGTAATGAGACGGGTGCGAGCGCGCCACGTCCGCATAAATCTGAGATAATGGTGTGGAGCGTGAGAGAGCACGGTCGTGCCACCTTAGTTTACGTAATAAGTAGATACGTTGAAATGAATCTGTCGGTTGTTAGCTCGTGGAACGCTTATAAAGCCCAATTTCCTTGTTACAACAAGTCTGAATAAGAACATTTCCATTTCGCATAAATGTCTTCCTTGATCATATTGAATAGCTTCATTCAACAAGATTGACGTTGCTAAACTTTAAAAAAAAATAGCTCTACCTACTTACAGCGATGTTCGAGTTATAAATTTGTATTGTGTCGACCCTGTGCAAGTGTCAGATGAAAGACCTGGCGATGAAACTATCTATAACAGATTTCCTAATGATTATGATGAACTGCACAGGTGCCAGCTACTTTATCGCCGTCTTAGTAGGTACCTCATATCGACTTCTATAAGATAGAAGCTATGCCAATGGTGCATCCATCATTTTTATAAGGAATTTACCCTTATCTACATGCTTGATTTTCGTCATCCATGTGTGACCAGCGCACAACAAAAGTTGACGGCTACCCCCGCGCGGTGCTTACAATCGAGCCTCTTAATAATTGTACCACCGGAATTTTAACTTCAAATGGCCAGACGATACGGTTCGGGATACTATGCCTGAGACCTGCAACCTGGCAAGAGCCCTAAAATTGCATAAAACTGACACCGGTGACTATTTTCAATCTGCGACCTAAAACAACAAGTGCGAAGAATAATCAAGTGTGGTTGGAGCATCGCCCGCTGCGGCCGCCTGTGAGATATGATTAGAAAAAGTAACGCCATTGTGTCGCGTGCCCGCCGCATGTGGAGCGTAATGCAACTCCTATTTTAATTGGAACATTTTTTATCCGTCACGCGAGTTGCCCCGACACTAGTAAAGTGTCGGAGCCAGCTAATTGGCTGATGATGCTCACCCAACATAGTAGCGTCAGATAAACGACGCGACGTTGAAAGAATTACAACTTATTCAGAAGTGTGTTCACGTTCCTGTGTTTATGTGGTGGTACTGCCAAAGCCGTAAGCGTCCTCAAAGTGAGCTTAGAAGACATATATAGGTATAGTCTAGTCTGAAAATTGGAACAGTTTATTAAAATTAAGTTCGTACTCATGCAGTCGATTAACGCGTTTCGCTAACCAATCCTGCTGGAGCTGCTCGGGGAACTGGATGAGGTGTACCGAGCCGCATACGGCACACCACAACATGACATTCGGACTAGCGCATTCTGGTTTCGAATTGTGGTGACATTTAAGATTTAACATTTGTATTGTATGACGAGCCTGAGGAAATGTCAAAGATCTTTCAATATCTAAGGCGATGTATCTACACCTTGCCTAAGGATTAGGAAAATTAGGGTTTCTGTTGGACAGGTCGCCGGCTAACTTATTCGTATCTTATATCGACGGCCGTAAGATTGGATGCTGTGCTAACATAGGGGTTTATATGGGGAATTTAAACTTGGCACTTGATTTTCGTCATCCGCCGCGTGTACCCAGCTCGAGACAAAAGTAAAAGGCTACGAGTACAACTACTCTAATGCGGCGCATGCGACTAGACCGCGCGGTGGTTATCAATAACATAATAAAATGGTATCACAAAAATGTCCACTCCGGTTCAGGAATACTGACATATTTAGCATCTTTACACGCAAAATTATCTGTTCCTTTACACCAACAAATGTTTTCATAAGAAAATATAGAAATAATTATTTCAAACATGCTTAAAAATAGGATCTCAGATAGCATGTGCGAGTGAATGAATCTCCAGTTAAATGACAATTAGTTGAACAGCACACACCAGTCAACGAATCTCCGATTAAATGACAATTAGATGAATAGCACACGGCACGAGTAGATTGTAACTCCGCATAAAAAAATATTGTATGTATTTGCAGGTATATTCACAGTAATGTGTTACAACGTGCTATGCGACAAGTATGCGACGCGACAGATGTACGGCTACTGCCCCAGCTGGGCGCTCGAGTGGGACTACAGGAAGAAAGGCATCCTGGATGAAATCAGACATTACTCCGCAGACATAATCAGCTTACAGGCTAGTACTACTGCTTTTTTGCATCTGATCAAGGACCATATTATCTGGGACTCGGGATTTTTAATGCGGTTTAAAAACTATTTATTAGGTATCAGTAACTGTTCTTGCCATAAAGTGCAATATGAGCGCGTGTCATGATACTCGGGCCACCTTGTTGACTCAGCGCCGCTTAAAACGCGCCATTCTTTAGGGTTTAGTCTTGCTCGCGTCCTCCGAACGCTTCTTTGGGCCCGAACGAATCATAACTTACCTTTCGAAAACTGGTCATGGCTTTGAACTTTCAGTCGGAGCCTGAGTTTCTAAAGTTTCCCAAGATTCGCTAGCAACTCTTTGCTTAGTCCAACTTTCTATTATAGTCAATAATATATCATATTAAATGTTGTCCAGGAAGTGGAAACAGACCAGTTCTACAACTTCTTCCTGCCTGAGCTAAAGCAGGATGGGTACGACGGAATATTCTCGCCAAAGTCTCGCGCCAAGACCATGGGCGAATCAGAGAGAAAATACGTCGACGGCTGCGCTATCTTCTTCAGATCTGCTAAGTATGTACAGTACAACTTGACTTCGTTTGCCATTTGAATATGACTGTGATTTATTTTGATTAATTTTCATCCATAGATCGCCACAATAGTGACAATTCCTTGATCACTGCGCTTGGCAATTGGATTGGCGATCACAGTATGTCGTTTTAAGCGCGCAAGCGGATGCTGCCATAAAGCCTCTTGTAATAATTGAACCGTCCTGTATATACGGAGTTCATGGATGTTAGGGTACCTTAAAGTCAATGTATTGCATCCTGCCACTGAATACCGTGGATGACGTAGAGTGACTACCAGCCGGCCTATATGGCGTAGGTAGGTTCCTTCAGGATGCCTTTTATGCCGTGTGGTGCCGGCTCAGAATGCCACCACCCCATCTCCTCCCATGGATGTCGTAAAAGTCGACTAAGGGATTAGCCGGAGGATGGGCAGCGGCGTCCTTCGAGTACATTAACAACTCAACTGCGATCGCCAACCCGTCTGCCAAGCGTGGCGATTATGGCAAAACCCCCAATGAGCCCACAACACACCCATATCGGTCGTTGTTGTGTACTTTGGGGGAGGCCTGTGTCCAGCAGTGGACTTCATTCGGCCGAAAGATGAAGAAGAGAGGTGCCTTCATCAGCAGAGCGGCAAAATCTTGACTATTTTTAAGTGCCTATAAATGGTTTTAAATGAATAACAAATATATCTTTAACTGTTAAATGAGAATCAGTGATCATGAACGCTGATCTGCTTGCCCTGCGTGGTACTTAACTATAGCAATATTTTCCAACGAAGTTGCCTGATGTGTGTTGTATGTAGTATGTCCGAATGTAGCGTTAAATACGTCCTCTCATGGATCGCCTTCATAAAATGACGAACAATTTAATTATGCTGGTGCTCTACCAGCTTTTTCCCAAATCGTGTAAGAATTATATTTAATTGAAATATGTTTCGATAACATTCCTCGTCACAGTCGGCAACTGGCAATTATTCCGCGTTTGTTAGCAAGCAAACGGACGGTTGTAAACAACAATTATCTTTGCGGTATCTACATTTAATTCAGATATTTTATAAATAATATCTGCTAATCATATAAATCCGTGTGGTGTCCGGATTAAGAATATAGCACCACTCCATCTCCTCCCATGGATGTCCTAAAAGGCGACTAAGGGACAGAACCGAACAGTAACCATACTGCGCTCACCAACCCGCCTGCCAAGCGTGGTGAGTATTGGCAAATGCCCTCCAAAATGACGACGCAGTTTTGGAGGTCTATGAGGGAGGCCGATGTTCAGCAGTGGACGTATAAATGGCTGATATGATATGATGATCATGATGAATCATTAACGACAACATCATAACATTTTTGCCTGCCGGCTTGAAGTTTAATCTGATGTGGCCGGACTGATGTGGTTCCGGGTGATTCCCGGCAAAGAATAGACGACCCCTCTCCAGCCATGGGTGTCGTAAAAGGTGACTAAGGGTTGGATATCAAGAGGATAGATAGCAGCGTCCTCGACTCTACTTCTGAATGTCTGAAAAATGTCAAAGATATTTGCAATAATTTTTATAGTTCCATTATCAAACGAACTCGTATGTATTTTATTTTATAAAATGCACATAGTTGTATGCATTAAAACTTCCTAATAACTAAAAAATTGTGATGCGATGAATACAAATATTTTTATTTTCCGAATAACAGTTATTTAACGAATTTTAGTATTGCATTCATGATGGCTTTCGAAAAATAAAATTGAATAATCGGATTTCCTAGATGAGCTACGATTTATGTTGCAACAGATGTAGTTAATATAATATAACCGTACTGCACTGGTTTCCAAGTTACTTGGGGTCGGCGCAATATGACTTTGACTTTGACTTACGTTTTTCTCTTCCATTCTTCCCTGTCGTCACCTCATCATTTACTCCCTTTTCCTTCATATCCTCCCTCAACCATCCATCCATCTTTTCTTTGGTTTCCTTTCCCCCTCCATCCATCAACATTCAAATTCGTCACTCTCTTAGTCACATACATTTCATCCCTCTGCACCACATACCAAGACAAACTATTTCCTTTCAACTTTTTCGTCATGCGTCACTTTAAACTCTCTCTAAATATACTCATTTCTTACTTCATCCACTCGTGTCACGCCGCACATCCATTTCAACATTCTCATCTCCGCAACGTGTAATTTTCTCTCATCTGTCTTCTTCAAGGCCTTACGTTCCGGACCATACAGAACGACAGGTCTTTAATAGATTTGTGAATTGTGCCCTTTACTTTGAGGGGCATCCGTGGGTCACATGTTGTTCCTGTGACCTGTCACTATTTCATCCTTTTTTTTTTTTTTATTGATGTCCAGTGGAAATTCTACATGGAACTTCCTTCACCCCGGGGAAGGGCGAAGGGGCATGCCGGACTCCTACCGGCTAAAACCACTGGAGCGGTCATCTTCGGCACCGAAGGGGGGGCTCCAGGTCCTCGTAAGATCACACTAGAGCCGCCCATTGGTGCCACGCCTTTAGGCACATCTCGGAAGGGATGACTGTAAAGCGGTCACCCCCTCTAGCGGAAGGAAGGCGACTGTAAAAAGGTCGCCCCCCCCAGGCACTTCTCGGGGAGGATTGTAAAGGATCCCCCCAAGCCTCGCATTGCGCTGTGCTGCGCACACGGCGGCACGTGACCACGTGCGCGCCACCGTCTTCCCGGGGGTCGCTCGGTGTGAGCACGCAGATTCCCCAATCTGCGCGCCCGCGACCCCCAAGGCCCCCCACCATGAAGTGACGGCAGGGGGCTCAGGCGTGTTGGACTTGGGAGCCGGGACGGTTGTTGCCCCGGCGCCGTCTCGTCCTTCTCCGTGCGGGATCAGCCCTCTCCCGATCCCGTTCTGCAGTCTCCTTCTGGAGCATGACGCTCTCGCAGAAGGAGACCACTGCACTCCAATTTTCATGCTCTGCCAACATAGCCGACACTACTGCCGGCAGAGAGAGATCTTGCCCGATACGATCGACCAGGACCCGCCGCTCGGCCGCCCACGCAGGGCACTCCTCGAGCGTGTGCTGTGCGGTATCCTGGTCGCTTTCACAATGGTGGCACTGTGCCGTAACCTCGCGTCCAATTCTGTGCAGGTACGCACCGAAACAACCGTGACCGGTGAACACCTGCGACAGACGGTAGGTG
Organism: Diloba caeruleocephala; assembly: GCA_947459985.1. Taxonomy (NCBI): domain Eukaryota; kingdom Metazoa; phylum Arthropoda; class Insecta; order Lepidoptera; family Noctuidae; genus Diloba; species Diloba caeruleocephala. The sequence continues at coordinate 5,118,631 of OX381617.1, read as the reverse complement.
ACGCGCTCGCTCCTTCTGAGCCAGGCTCCGAAGAGCGGCAGGATGGCCTCAACGACGCGTTTGTTCGCGAACTGCAGCCGAAGGCGATTTCGCCACGTCTCGAGTGTGCGCCGTTGAGCCAGCCGCCTTAGCCTGTCGAACGCCCCTGGCGGCACGCTTTCGCCACACTGGCGGAGGGAGCGTGTTTGATCATAGACCCACGCATCCGTCTCCGCCATGATGTCGAAAGGCGGAAAGCGTGCCAGGAGAGTTGCCGCCTCGTAGGACACCGTCCTGTATCCCCGTGCGATCCGTATAGCCACTCTGCGCTGCAGACCGTGAAGTTTGGCTCTACAGCGCTGGACACCTGAAAACCGGGATGACCATACCGGTGCCCCGTAGAGGGCCACGGACCGCACGACGCCCCCGTAGAGACGGCGAACTTCCTCGCTCGGTCCCCCGAGATTGGGCAGCACCCGGTGTAATGCACCCACTACCCTCTCGACTCGGGGGACGAGGCGTGCGAAGTGCTCTTCGAAGCCCCAACGACTGTCCAGGCACTATTTCATCCTACCAGTTTATCCTATGCGTAGTGTTGCGGTGTATTTCTAACAGAATCTGGTATTATCATTAAAAAATACCAGAATCTAATTTTGATAACTAAAGTAGGTACTTGTATTTATATTTGACTAGCGAATTTTATTGCCTTAAAAAGATAAAAGATAAAAAATGATTTATTCATTTAAACTTTATACATATGATCAGTCGGTATTTGCCGCGTTCCAAGATGCAGGTTTTCTATGGAAAAGAACGGACAAGAAACTCCATGGTTACTTTTTCAAATCATATTAAAAGTTCCAATATTTTATGAGCACATAACCTTGATTTCTACAACACATTGTTATAGAAATCAAGGTTATGTGAAAACAATGTAGGAGAAAAAAGTCTAAACGTCTTAAAAAGTCTACTAAACGAGCCTGACTGTACTTTTTAAAGTTTTGATTAAATTGTCATTACAGCATTTGGCTGACCAGTCCCAACAGAGCACTCGTTCACGAGCATGACGCATGCATCACGCTGTGACTTACAACATTCAACGTATTCGTAAAAGTTGTATTCATTCCATCACTACTTAAATATATATCGAAGAAAGAAAGATGTTTCTATTTTTACACAACTAAGTAGTAATATAATTTCTATAAGGCCGTAGATTTATCTTACATAATAGCAAAGATTTTAATGTTGTGGGGGCGTACCACTACATATCGCTTACTATACGCGCAGCTTAAAGTCAATACACTCTTAACTGCCTCAAGAAAAAATATCGCAGGCTTATGACTTCATTCCGTCGCGTCGTTTATGAAATGTGTTAATAAAATTTTATTTGTTTTGTACTTTGATGTATAAAGATTCTGATGTCAACATTGTATTTCAGGTTCGCGTTAGTAAAGGAACACCTCATAGAGTTCAACCAACTGGCAATGGCTAACAGTGAGGGATCAGATAATATGTTAAATCGTGTCATGCCTAAGGACAATATAGGGTTGGCCGCCCTTATCAAGACTAAAGAGGCGGCTTGGGAAAACGGTGAGTACATAATTCTAGCATGCACTTGAATAACGAGGTGCGGCCCTGAAATTAGCGTTGAACAAAAAAAGTTACATTCGATAATTGGAAGTGGTATTATAAGCTGCTTAGTATTTATTTTTGTGTTGCTGATGCTATCTATCTTTCATTTGGTACTAGACTTGTTTTCTTTGAGTACGGCACGGATCATCATCATCATATCAGCCAAAGGACGTCTACTGCTGAACAAAAGCTTCCCCCAAAGATTTCCACTGTTGTGTCGTCATTTGGGGGGATATATATATAATATGGTGGTGGGCACGTGGTCACGTGCCGCCGTGTGCGCAGCAATCCTCCCCGAGAAGTGCGTGGAGGGCGCCCTTTTTACAGTGGCCTTCCTTCCGCTAGAGGGGTTGACCGCTTTACAGTCATCCCTTCCGTGATGAGCCTAAAGACGTGGCACCAATGGGCGGCTCTAGTGTGATCTTACGAGTACCTGGAGCCCCCCTTTGGTGACGAAGATGACCGTTCCAGTGGTTTTAGGCGGTAGGAGTCCAGCATACCCCTTCGCCATTCCCGGGGCGAAGGAATTTCATGCAGAATTTCCACTGGATACCAATAAAAAAAGGCGAGTTGTGAGCGCAATGAAGAGCGCTGCTGCCCATCCCTCTGGTATAGAGTCCCTAAGTCGCCTTTAACGACATCCAAGGGAAGATGGAGTGGAGTGGTGCTATATTCTAAATTCAGACTCCACACGGATATGTTGTTTTTTTTGACAATAAGATTTACAAAACACTTATCAGACTGATTAATTCCGAACGCAATCTCTGACGCAAACGTTGTGATTTAAATATAAATTTATGAGGCCACTTTCGCTACTCATCCTCTAAAATTTACAACGCCACTGCGGCACTGCCCGGGTCGGAATCGTACCAATAAAAAACTTAAGTAAACGGGCAAAATTTGTGCGTCATCGCCTCACTCCTATTTCGGCACGACCTTCTTGCCGTCGCTCGTTTCGTAGCCCAAAGACTTGGCATACTATTCATACCCGGCAAATAAAAAATAAAATTTTATAGCTTAATTTAGATTTAGCAAAAAATATTTGTTGAAGCAGCGACCGACGCGAATTTCTAAAAGTATACGATAAAAAGCGTGTCCGTTTTTTCTGTTATTCTGTCTCGTAATTATCGGGTGTCTATTAACCCAAAAACAGTACAATCGATTTCCTAGTACTTTCTCTGTAACATGCAGGCATGTTTTCGCGTACAGATAATGAAAATAGCAAGCTGTGTTTGGACAGTAACGGACGAAATTAATAATCAATCGAATCCAAAATATTTGGGACTGAGGATTTATCTGGTTTTTGAGTTAATTGTGATCCTAAGGCAAAAACAGAAGAAGAAAGTTCAAAATCTTAAACTAAAGATTTTGGATTAGATTAATTATCGGAGGAGAACAAAACATCACATATTGATAGTGTATACAGTCATATCAATGATTTGCAATTTGATTTTTTTGAATAAACGTTGCCCCACAGTAGGATTTCTCCTGTGTCGTGGGTGCGTTTACAGACATGAATTCCACATACAATACACCCAGACCCGGAACAACTACCTGCAGATCATACAAATATTTGTTTCGTGCGGGAATCGAACCCACGACCCGGAGCGCAGCAGTCGACTGCACCAACCGTACCGTAAATTTTTTGTAGATTTTTTAAATCGAAATTAAACCCAACCAGATCTGTATCTGGTTGGGTTCACAGTTTGTTTCTGAATTAATTTTTAGGGCGACATTTGTCTGATCATATCGATCTACTATTAATAGTTTCACAGATTTTTTTCTTGTAGCAATCTCAGATTATAAAGTATTATTGCACTCAAACCCCCATTTAGCACGCATAAGGAAAGATAAACGTTGATAAAACTACATTAAACATGTTGCTGGTTGCTACTTCAACATTACAAGTTTTCTTCAGTTGTCTATTACTAGCGCGCGATGATAAGCGGCCGGTACATTAAATACTTTTACTCCCAGTCCAGAAGTAAGATAGTTGCTATTAAGTGAAGTGCGTTCTAAAGTGCATGATTATCGACGCCACGTCAAAACAAGCGATGCCATCGGCGTTTCAGTTATCGCTTCATAACAGGGAACAGGAATGAGTTCAATGTTCGCTTTGGTGTAATACTATAACCTATCGTACTCTCCCAATAGCTCTTGGCGATTCGTGTCTGTTGAGGCAAAAACGAATTTTGCATCAGTTACTGTGCTTTGAATTTCAATTGTATGGAAAAATGCTTCGCTCTTCGTCATCATCATCATATCATCCAAAGGACGTACACTGCTAAACAAAGGCCTCCCCCATAGATTTCCACAACGAGCAGTTACATGCCGCCCGCGTCCAATGACTCCCAGCTACCTTCGTCTGTCCTCTTCGTTCGTCCCACGCTGCGCCGCGTGGACGCCGTGTGGTGCCGGATCAGAATACCACCACCCCATCTCCTCCCGTGGGTGTCGTAAAAGTTGACTAAGCGATTAGCCGGAGGATGGCCATCAGCGTCCTTCGAGTACATTAACAACTCAACTGCGATCGCCAACCCGTCTGCCAAGCGTGGCGATTATGGCAAAAACCCCCAATGAGCCCACAACACACCCATATCGGGCCTTGTGGTGATCTTTGGGGGAGGCCTGTGCCCACTGTGTGTGTCCACTGGGACTTCATTCGGCCGAAATGATGATGATGAATCAGTTCTACGAGCAGTGTGCCCCACGCCTTGCCACTGCATTTTACTGATCCTTTCAGCTGTCTGCAACTTTGGTTCTTGTACGGTTCTCCTCATTTCTTCGGTCTTTATGTATATTTTATTATATCTTAGTGAATGCCACATAAACATGCCACACAATGTTGCTTGACAGTCACGTGCGTATATCGATACTAACAACGTTTTAATTTATTGTTAACATTTTCCATGTCTTCGGTGGAATTTGTTTTATTCTATCATACGTCCTCAGCGGTTGATGTCTTAACGTGTATTGTCACTATAGTTTTAACGTACCATTCATCCTCATCTTAGACCTATACTACTGTATACCTATATTTCTTTTTTCTTTTAAATTCATAAATATAAACTGAAGCCATATTAGTCGTGGGTCATGTACTTTAATGTTTTCTTTTTACTCCAGGTTTACCAACAGACTCTTCAATGCTCGGCCAACCTATCTTAGTATGTACCGCTCACATCCACTGGGACCCAGAGTTCTGCGACGTGAAGCTGATTCAGACAATGATGTTAAGCAACGAACTGAGGTCAATACTGGACGACTCTGCGCGGACGTTGCGCTCTGCGGGAAACAGGGACAACGTGCAGTTACTGCTGTGTGGGGACTTCAACTCGCTGCCTGATAGTGGTGAGTGGGTATTTACATATTAGCCGTCCTGGACGACTATATAATCGTTGAAATATCGACCATATTGCGCTTAGCCGTACAACATAGAGTTACAGCTGTGTGGGGACTTCAACTCGCTGCCTGCGGATCGGGAGAGGGCCGATCCCGCTTGAAGGAGGAGACGGCGCCGGGGTAACAACCGCCCTGGCGCCTTATTCCCATACGCCTGAAACCCCCTGCCGTAGCTACAAGGTGGGGGACCTCTGGGTTCGCGAGTGCGTAGATTGGGGAATCTGTGTGCTCACGTCAAGCGACCCAAGAGAAGACGGTAGCACGCATGTGGTCACGCGCTGCCGTGGAGCGCTTTGGGGGATCCTTTACAATCCCCCCGGGAGGGGGTTGATCGCTTTACAGTCACCCTCTCCCAGATGTGCCTATAGGCGTGGCACCAGTGAGCGGCTCTAGTGTGATCGTACGAGGACCTGGAGCCCCCCTTAGGTGCCGAAGATGACCGCCCCAATGGTTTTAGCCGGTAGGAGTCCGGCATACCCCTTCCCCGGGGCGAAGGAAGTTCATAAAGAATTTCCACTGGGCACCAATAAAAATAAAATAAAAAGGTGAGTACCACCGGAGAGCCAGGTTTTCTGCCCCTACGCTGTTGTAAACTTTAAACATAACTACGTTCCGGTTTGAAGGGCACTGTAGCTAGTGAAATTACTGGGCATAAGAGACTAAATAACTAACGTCTCGAGGTGCGATGTTTTGCCACGCAGTACTTGTTCTAGGTAGCATTACAATTGTTATGGGCAGGTGTCACGCTCGACTGACTGCCTTGAATGACTTGCTCGTGCCGTCACCAGAGGGCCGAGTGCGAGTTTCTTTTCATAGTCGAAACGTAAACGTGTATGACGCCTTTACTGCGTTTGGTGCTCCAATTCGCTGTAGGGTTTGAGCCGGGTGAATCGCAGCATCGTACACGTTAACCGCGACGCATGCGTTTACGTTTCGATTACGAAAAGAAACTCACACTACACACAAAAAGAAGTAAACGTCGTAAACGGTAAACAACCAAGTTTGTGTCAAACTAGATTTATTGATCTGTTCCCGAGCGGTGCGCTTGTAACTTAGCCGCTTTATGCGACTCTTTGTCTTTAACGAGTGTACCGAACACAATTATAGCCCGATATGGAGTTTACGACATTTGCTGAGCCTACGGTTATAGACGATTGCTATATTTAGTAGAATATATAGCTAGCATTACCCTATTTGTTGACCTATCGATAAATTGCTTTATATTCCAACTTTTTGCTATTTTGTAATATTACAAATAGATGACTTTCTGCACGTTTAGTGGGCAGATCTAAACTGTTCTATTAAGTCCCATATGGTTATTACATATACAAAGTGCTTACTTTTTTTGATCATCATCATCATATCAGCCGAAGGTCGTCCACTGCTGAACAAAGGCTACGCCATCGATTAAAGCGCTCGAGGTGATTGACAGACACGCCAAGGGGCTCGATGTGATTGACAGACGCGCCAAGGGGCTCGATGTGATGGTTGAGACAAGGCTCCACAGCCTCGAACATAGACGCAGAACTGCAAGCTTATTCGTTTTTTTTATCGGATACATTTCGGCGAATTTGCACTGGAATCACTATCTTAACACTTTTTTATGGGGATCTATATAGTAATCTGGAAATTCATCATGAACTTCCTCCGCCCCATGGGAAGGGCATGCCGGACTCCTGCCGGCTAAAACCACTGGAGCGGTCCAGGTCCTCGTAAGCTCACACTTGAGCCGCCCATTTGTGCCAATTGGTGTAAGGCGGTCACCCCCTATAGCGGAGAGAAGATGATTGTAAAGAGGCCACCCCCCAGGCACTTATATGGGGGTGAGGGGGTTGTAAAGGATCAAACCCCGAAGTTCTGTGCGCTACGCTGTGCACACGGCGGCACGCGTCGATTCCTGTCTCCGCACTCGAGGCCCTCCAGTCGCATCTCCTCTAGAGGGGCTGACCGCTTTCCTCGAATTTTTGTCTAAAGGCATGCAGCCAATGGGTGGCTCTAGATGGAGATTTTTCTAGATCCTAAAACGCCTCTTCGGTGCCGAAGATGATCACTCAGGTGGATTTTTTTGATAGGAATCCAGCATACCCCTAAAATAAAATAAAAAGCTATAAGTGACCTCATAACTGCCTTATTTTGTTCCAGGTGTGATTGAGTTCCTGTCAGCGGGCCGCGTGTCGGCGGAGCACCGCGACTTCAAGGAGCTCGGATACGCGGCGTCGCTGCGCCGCATGCCGGGATCCGAGCACGAGTTCACGCACAACTTCAAACTCGCTTCTGCATACAGCGAAGACATCATGCCTTATACTAACTACACGTGAGTTGCATATACAGTGCCGCATGGTAACATGCCTTCAATTGATGAACTTACTATAAAAAACATGCCCCCTAGAGGTCGGTAAAACATCAGCGATTCTTATGCGATAGCTGATGGCTTAGGCAACCCGCAAACTGGTTTGTCAACCTATAAGATTATAAAAGAATATTTTATTTGGTGTGACCAAATAAAATATTCTTTTCATTCAAAAGACACCAAGTAAAAATCTATACTACAAATAAATAAAATTGAAGTGCCTTTTTGTAATGTCAAAATAACAGCTTTTTACTAGATGCATATGAAAGTATATACGGTCCATATAACAAAAAATCTATTTTTGACCGGACTTTCACTGGCAGATAGCTAAGGAATAACTTAGGCTACTTTTATTTTAGAAAAGTAATTAGGGTTCAGCGCAAAAAGAAAACCCTTGAAATCCAATATATATATTCTACGTCACGTGTCTATGTCGAAGTACTCTAAGTTTCTTTTAAATTAAACGCGGGTGAAACCGCGATTTAATTATAATTATTATCATCATTATAATTAAACACTAGACGTGAAGTTAAAAATAAGGACTTTCTTTTTTAAATACAGACTTACTAATAGGTCATTTGTTAGGCTGGACCAAATTGATGACAAGATCAGTTAAATGCCAGGAAGTGTCTGGCGCTGGTTTGGTCAAAATGGCGATTTATAGTGTATGTACCATTTCAGCCGAAAAACGTACACTGCTGGACAGCAGCCTTACCAAAAGTTGTCACAACGGTATGAGTTTGTTGTGTGTTTATTGGTGGCTTTTGCCATAATCGCCACGCTTGGCAGACGGGTTGGCGATCGCAGTTGTGTTATAAATGTACTCGAAGGACGGTGCTGCTCATCCTCCGACTAATCCTATAGTCGTTTACGATACCCACGGCATGAGATGGGGTGGTTGTATCCTTAGCTGGCACCACACGGCTCTCGTATATGTAACATGAGGCTATAACTAGTAGGTAGTAACTAAGTATTTTACACATCGGGGTACTGATGGTAGCTCTTTTATTGCCACAGTCCGGCTAGGTAGGTGCTAGGGCTGCGGATGCAGTTTGCAACCAATTGCGTCATCGAGGCCGTCCTGACGCAGGTGCTCACCGGGCACGGTTGTTTCGGTGCGTACCTGCACAGGATAGGACGCGAGGCCACGGCACAATGCCACCATTGTGATAGCGACCAGGACACCGCACAGCACACGCTCGAGGCGTGCCCTGCGTGGGCCGCCGAGCGGCGGATCCTGGTCGATCGGATCGGGCAAGATCTCTCTCTGCCAGCAGTAGTGTCGGCTATGTTGGCAGAGCACGAAAACTGGAATGCAGTGGTCTCCTTCTGTGAGAGCGTCATGCTCCAGAAGGAGACTGCAGAGCGGGATCGGGAGAGGGCCGATCCCGCTCGAAGAAGAAGGAGACGGCGCCGGGGTAACAACCGCCCTGGCGCCTAATTCCGATACGCCTGAAAACCCCTGCCGTTGCTATAAGGTGGGGGACCTCTGGGTTCGCGGGTGCGTAGATTGGGGAATCTGCGTGCCCACACCAAGCGACCCAAGAGAAGACGGTAGCACGCATGTGGTCACGCGCTGCCGTGGGACGCTTTGGGGGATCCTTTACAATCCCCCTGGGGGGGTGACCGCTTTACAGTCACCCTCTCCGAGATGTGCCAATAGGCGTGGCACCAGTGAGTGGCTCTAGTGTGATTATACGAGGACCTGGAGCCTCCCTTAGGTGCCGAAGATGACCGCTCCAGTGGTTTTAGTCCGGCATACCCCTTCGTCCTTCCCCGGGGCGAAGGAAGTTCATGATGAATTTCCACTGGGCACCAATAAAAAAAAATAAAAAAAGGTAGGTGCTAGGGCAGGTGTGACTCTTACTAATAGGCGAATAACTTACTGGCTACGCACAGGGTAGTATAAAAATGACCAATGCTTCAGAGAGCTTGTTTTCCCTCCCGTCTCTTGCTCGCGCCGGCCCGTGCTGAGCCTGTAGCTTTAAATGTCCCCTAATACAATTTAAATAATACCGATCCAGCTGTCCCCAAAACTGTAGCTTGTTATCCCCAGCAACGCCCTAAGCCGAGGTCCGTGTCCCGCAGGGACCGCCCTTAGCGAAAGTTGCTTAGTTTTTAATATTAAATTTAAGCCTGGCTGGAGGCCTCTTTTGGGTTCGCGCCAGAAAATGACCGCTAAGCAATCACATTTCCCTGAAATGTATGCGAGAAGCCCAACGAAAAATAAAAATAAAATAGCGCTTGTCACACCGTCACTACCAGTTGTCATACAAATACATCATGTGGTGGTGATGGACCAATTGAGATTAGTTAACACAAACCACAGATTTAGCAATAATGAAGTTTATTTAATAGTAGTAACAAAGTAATTTAATAATAGTAACAAAGTAATTTAAAGTTGGATGCTAATCCGCGGTGTTCGCGTGAGTTATTTGTCTACTAATCTTAAAATATATATTAGCGCGTGAAGTAGGTCGCGGGTTAACAAACTTAGCAAAATAAACAACCTGTACGTCTGTAAAACCGCACATCATTATTATCATGATATCATCCATTGGACGTCCACTGCTGAACAAAGGCCTCCCCATAGATTTTCACAATCGTGTCTTCATTTTGGGGGGAAATTGCCAGTACTCACGCTTGGCAGGCGGATTGGTGAATGCAGTATGGTTACTGTTCTACAGAAAGGACGCTGCCGCCCATTCCTCTGCATAAGAGGCGCTTATCGTCTTTTACGACATCCACGGGAGAGTGGTGCTATATTCTTAATCCGGACACCACACGGATTAACGGCCGAAATTAATAATCAATCTAATCCAAAATCCTTGGATTTGGGATTAAGGATTTGTATTTGTCTGTTTTGTATGTTAAATATGACTAACACAAAAACGGATGAAATTCAAAATTTGTCTACTGTCTCAAAAGTAAAGATTTTGGATTAGATCGATAATTAATTTACTCGTAGGCCGTAAGTATATACAAATGCATATATTACGACATTAAAGGCGAAGGCGACCAAGGGTTGATATCAAGAGGATGGGCAGCAGCATCCTCCCGTGTGCTAATAACATACTACGGAACAATTCACCTGCCAAGCGTGTAGAATATGGCATTACCTGGGGGTGATGATCAGTCATTAAATATAAATAAAAAACTACATTTAGTCCACATCCAGTTAGAATGAAAGCATACGTCATCATAGTTAGGAATAGGGTAGGATAATGATGATTCATAGTATAACTATACTTGACTATGATTAAAAGGTTTTTTTGCCTGTATAACAATGCTTTGTATTTCTTTTTTACAGGTTTGACTTCAAGGGCATAATCGACTATATATTCTATAGCAAGCAGACAATGACACCCCTCGGGCTCTTAGGACCTCTGTCCCAGGACTGGTTCCGGGAGCACAAGGTTGTCGGCTGTCCGCATCCTCACGTACCTTCTGGTGAGTTAATGTCATTACACGAGGTAATGCACTGTTGGGCATAAATAACTTCTGCCAATAGTACGCCCGCAGGATTTTTGTCTGCTTCAATTATGTTGAAATGGTAGATCTACAATAGAACTCAACTATTTCTGTTCAGTCAGTCTCAACTATATCTGTTAAGTCAGTATTTTTACCATTTGGGATAAGTCTAAAATGCACTACTTACGCTCATCATTTTGACAGATGGAAGCGTAAGTTCACGCTTAGACTCGTTCCTGATTCTCACCCTTACAGCTGAGGCCAGTCATTTGTGAAAGTGGATTGAGAGTGAATGAGAAGTGGTTGTACTAAGAAGTACTGAATAGTAATATATAAAGTAGAGAAAGAATAACACAAATAAAATATAACCTTCTGATGTTGGCAAATAGGGGATAGGTAAGCTATTTCAAATTTAATTTTCGATGAAACGTTAACGACTCGTTAAACCAAGTATGAATGCTTTACGCAAATTTTTGGAGTTGCTCGACAGTATCAAATATATCGTGGGCGTCGGTGAGATCTAGATAGGGGCATCGGGATAATCGAGTATAGGACGAATAATAAGAGGTTGTGCAAGCGCAGTAAGAATGGATATCGCGGAGCAGGTTCGAGGACTTCAAACACGCTGCGAAGGCAAATATCCTACGAATCACTTCTCGTAACGATGCCGTTCATGGCCCTTAATCGCTATGCCATGTGAAATAATTCCATACACTATCGCGTTCCTTGTGTAGAATTATTTCACATGGCATAGCGAGTACTGGACCAGGAAAGGCTCATCATCATCGATAAGATCTTGTCTTAGCCACTGAATTGAATATAATTGCACTATAAGTTGACCAATTGATTCTAAACACCATCCTCGAGGAGTCCACATTGATAACCTGTGTCTTGTAGGATTTTCCTTAAACTACTTCTTGCGGCGTGTTAATGGAGCGACTGGACGGATTTGTATGACAGTAAATCTGAAGACCATACGTAAAAAAGTGGTTAGGTGATAAAAGTTGATTTGAGATAGAATTTATAAATATAGTGATTGGTAATGGAGATAAAACACCTCCCTGTGGGATACCAGCAAAAGTATTAAGTTGAGAAGACGAGACGTTCTTAATGCAAATATGATGTCGGCGACCAAAAAGGTAACTGTCAACCTAATCAATCGTCGATGGAGATATGCTGAAAGAACATAAATTTCTACGCAACATATCGAAATCAACTCGATCAAAAGCATTGGTAAAATCTGGCAAATGCAAGAACCGTTATCGATTTATATGCCAAATCTGATATTATAAACATCAGATATTCACAAAGAATATTGTTGTACCTACTATGTTCACAATTAAAACCAGATAGAGAAGGAAATTTAAATTATTCTTAAAGAAAAATATACGGAGTTGTGGATTAGGCGTATCGATTTTGAAAAAGCACACCCTGTCAGCCAAAGGGCGTCGAATGTTGAACAAAGGCCTCCCCCAAAGATTTACACAATTATTGTGTCGTCATTTTGGAAGGAACTTGTCAGTACTCACCACGCCTTGAAGGCGGGTTCGTGAGCGCAGAATGGTTGCTGTTTCACAGAACGAACGCTGTTACCTATCCCTCGGTTTAGAATTCTTCAGTCGCTTTTTGCTACATCCACGGGAGGAGATAAAGTAATTCTATGTTTTTAACCCGGCGACCGCACGAGCCTCTGAAAAATAACGTTCTTTACTATTTAAACTACGCTAAAACCTTGGAAAGCTGGCTTATTACAATAAAGATAAAGCACTGTTTTGTATCCATTTTAGCTAAAACATGTTTTGTCCTTATATTTCAAACCAAATGTCGCAATGAAAAATCAAACAAAATACATTTTAACTGAGTTGGGTTTCAAAAATCCTTAGAGATTTATTTTATTTTATTCGTAAGATTCGTTCTTAATTTCGATTTCGTCTGATGTAAAGCGATGGTTAACGGATCATAGAAAGCAGGGAAAACAGACGACAGCAAGGAGTTCCACTCCTTGGCTGTGTGCGTAATGTGGGTTGAAAGCGCTGAGTACGATTTATAGGGATATCAACCAAGTGCAGATAGTAACCTGCAGTGCGTCTGGAAGTCCAATTTTAGAAGGGAAACGCTTGGATCGATTCGTGTAGCTCCCCGAAGTACAACCTGTTTCGTTTGCTTATTCCAGACCACTTCCCGCTGCTGGTGGAGCTGGAGATGTCCCCGACCGCCAACGCCAACTCCAACGGTCTGATCGGGCGCAGGTAGCACGCGCCGCCGCGCGCGCCGCGCCGCGCCCGCCCCGCGCGCCCCCCGCGCCCCGCGCGCGCCGCCCGCCCCGCGCGCCCCGCCCGCCGCGCGCTGCCGCGGTAGCGACGCCCGACTCCGTGCCGCTTTCAAATTAAGAACGTACGATGTTCGTCAGTGTTCGCCAGTTTTGAAATAGGAACCGGCCTGTACTTGATGACGTCGTACGGCGATTGGATGCGCCGGCGGTCGCACGAACACGCTCGGAAGCATTCATCGCGTCGGATGAAAGCCGTATGTCGGGAATAATGACGTGATCGATTTTATTCCGCCATAGTAATAAATTAAGGCCGAACCAAATCCAACGTAATTGAACGATCTTCGACCGTTACTTTTACCCAAACTGCTCTTTGTACGCTCGCTTTAATTTAAAAGAAACTTATTAGTGAACGTCCTCTAGGTCTCGTGTGTTCTATCTCGATCCCACTTACTGATGGTTGACTAGTTGATGAGATCGAACGATGAGATAGGAGATTGTCATTCTGCGCGCGCTTGCGGATTTATGTTTCTATTCAAGTTTAAGTAATTCGTTTTTTCGGTTGGATATCACAGATTCAGAGACGGGTCCAAGTTCAAGTTACTTGAACTTGCAGGTAATATCATCACGCCACAAAATTTTATAAAAGATATACAAGATGGCCTTTATTGGATATTTACACGTAGCAATAGGACGAGTTAATTAATAAATCGTCATGGACTCGCCAGCATGTCGCTGACGTGGCATGGTTGGCGAAATTATCGATCTATCGTCTAGAGTAGTGGGCAATAATATGGCGGATCTGTCTCCTGACACCGACCCATGGAGATGATTCCTTTAGTGTAATGGCCTATCGCATCGTGTGGCTATGTTAATATTAAATATTTTATTTAATCCTGTCGTGCCGCGGTCGAATAATTCGAACACCAATCACAAATATCCAAGTTCACTCTGAAATCCTTACAAATATCAGTAACTAGCTTATGAATCGTTTATGTACAAATAACTTAGTCTTAAGTACTTACTTAAAATCATCTCATAGTAATAACTTTGCGTTGTTTTGTTATGGTCGCATCTTTGGACACAATCCGTTTCCGGACTCGACGTTGCTTTAGTTAATAATATTTTGTAAACCGTTACAGAACCTACCAAACGTCGTTTTCTCTTCACTGGACTATTATGTATACTTGATACTATCTCGAAATTTTGTTTTGCTCAATAATATTTAGATGTGACTCTGTTTAGACAGCATGTAAAGTTGAGTAGTTAAAGCAAATTAGATTATACTGTAGTTAATTGAAAGCGAAGAAACGAAATATTTTAGACAAATGTATTTAATCAATTTACTATAACATTTTTAAATACCGCCGAATTGCGTGCTTGGGAGGTGCCGCGACATAATATATTTTTATATAATAAACTTGTTGGCAACACTGGAGTATTGCCAGCGTAATATATACCTTGACAAGTACGACATGAAGCGGTGAGCTCGTTAATAACAGAGTAGGTAATTGCGTGCTATATGCACTCCCATAGCGAACGTATAGTTCAAACAGTAGTTATAGAAATGCCGAAACTTATTTCAGTGAACAGATAACGGGCCGTAGAGTAGTATTATATTAGTTAAATAAATGCATGCAAATTCAATCAGGAAAGCCTATCAAATGTAAGGCAGGGATTGTAAACTTAGTTTAGTGTGTGCCGAATGTCAGTGCAATTGTTTATAACGAATCGGATTAAATTATATAGTTGTAATTTTGAATGTAAAATGATTCAATAAAATGTGTATGAACTAATATGAAAACTACGCTTATTGTGTCAATAAAATTGTATGGGACAATCTAAAGACAAATATTTTTCAGACGATTACAGCAGTAATTTACGCTTAGGTTTTCGGTGTTATGTATTATACAGTTGAGGAATACAAAACGAACTACTTTAATAATGACAGCAGAGAAAACTAAAAGACCAAGTAGAGGGCGCCATGTTTGCTGTTTCTCATTTTTTACTTCATACTTAAGTTTCTGGCGTAGTTGTGGTTTTTATTTTTCAAACAGTACACTGTAACAACAGTCGAATGCAAACTTTTAAGAATATTTTAAATTTAGCGTAAACGTCCTCACTTTGTGTTTCAAACGTCCATTTACCAATTAGTGAACTAAATTCCTCCACTGTATATTATTTAGACGATATTTTTGGGATGTTGATGCAATGTACGTGTCTTTGAGGCGGTCGAGTCGCAAGGGACATTAGTGTCACCCTCGCGGCTCGACCGGTAGTTCTCGTATGTGGATCAGTGAGACATGTGTCTGTGTGTAGACGCCGCTTTAAACTTAAATTATCAGATTGTTCGTCGTATTACGCGTGCACGGAGTAATAACAGAATGGAGTGATAACGGTTCCTGGCAAAGAATAGATCACCCTTCTCCAATCATAGGTGTCGTAAAAGGTGACTAAGAGTTGATATGCAGACTATGGGCAGCATCGTCCTCTCGTGTGCTGATAACAAAATACTGTGATCACCAATCCGCCTGCCAAGCGTGATGATTATGGCAATATCCCTATTTACGCTCATTGTAGTGATTATTGAGAGGCTTATGTTCAGCAGTAGACGTTTACCGGCGATTTGTGTGTGTATGTAAAATATGCATGTTAGCACTTCAGATGTTTATTACTCTGTGGACGTGTGCTCACGACGGGAAGAGCTCAAAGTGTGCGGTCCTACGCCTCCTACCTAGGAACTTTTTATACATAGCGCGAATTAATTGGTACTTTAGGCGGCCGGGTTGTAAAATAGCTATCATAAATAATGTAATAGAATATTTGAATTATTTTTGATACTTAATTATCTATTATAAAGTTTTATAGAGAGACCATTGTTAAATAACACTGCCTACGAAGTGACATCACTTGTGTGCAATGAATGTGAAATATCTTAAGTGATAATGTGAGTGATATACGATAGTGTTTTATATTATCCAACACAAACAAGTTACTACACACCTCATTGGTTTGTTTACAGGAACAATGTGCACATAGTGGTGTTTAGGTTTATTTTATTTATTAAGGCCGTTGCGTGTCTAATGCACAGTCATAAGGAGTTTGTTGAAATACTGCATCAATTTGTAATAGTAGCAATGAAAATAAAAGACGTAGTCGGTAGTCTGCTGAGTGCCTTTCGTACTGAGGTGCTGAGCCGTTGCCTCCACAGCAACACTTATCCGATTACTTAGGTAGTGTCGATTATTTCAGTTTAAAGCCCCAGTCTCGTAGGGAGATGCAGCAAGACACATGTCACACATATTTGTTTATCATTTCATAGTGTTTTTTTGTAATTCCAGTGTAACGTACACTTCTTGGTCGTCAAGGTTGTCTCACTGATCGGTAAGATTTATTAAGTGGTTTAGGTATTAGACGGCATTTCTATCGGTATAGTAGACTCGATCACGTTCGGTTCGGTTGTCGTGGTACAATCGTGTGGTGTCGGCGTAGAACAAAAGTCGAGCGGCGGCTGCTCGGCGGCGGATGGTTGGCGTTAGGTTAATTGTGGCATCGAGTGTACCAACAAACTATTCAGCGAGACTCGTATACCCCTCCCCCTCCCCTGTATCTTCTTTCCCCTGTTAGTTTTTATAAACGTCTGTCTGCGACTGCGTATGTAAGTGGAGAATCTGTAGCTTAGTGTAAGTCCTTGAATTTTTTACAAATGGTTTCGGCGGTATGTCGCCGTCGGACGCCCCCATTAGCTGTAAGTAGGTTATATAATTATGTGACGATCGAGAACCCCTCCCCCTTAGGTTTTTTTTTTAATTTTGTCGAAACAGATCAGTATTGGTGTCGTCTCACGAGAGGTCCGATCAAAAATTACGAAAAGATGTTAGATGCATTTTATTTTTTAGTTTTAGTAAGATTTTTTATTGGTGTTCCGGAGGCGTCCGACGGTGAACCGCTCCACTTCTAGTAATAGCGGGTATAGCATACTGGCGTAGTACAAATGTTTGTGTGAGTGTCGATAGTCTAGTGGGCGTGGTTATTGCGTCACGTGTCTTGAAGCCTTCTGATTGGTCGGCGTCCACCTTCGACAGGCGTAAGCGACGTTGTCATGTTTTTAGAACTGATCACTCTGATCCGTTCAACTCAGGGTCGGATGGTCCCAAAGACATGTTAAGGTCTAGTGATACTGGTTACTGGTCGACTAGCATTAGTGTCGTGGAAAGCTGCGTCGATCAGGGAGCTATGTATATTACCTAGTCATCGGCGGAGGTTGACATATCGCACCCGACTCGCTTCAGAGCGGACGATTTTGAAACTAATTCTCAATTAACATTCAAAACCGCTTTGTTCTAGCAAGTCGCGTTCGATCGATCAATCTCTTGCGCAATATTCTCGTTGTGAAGCGTTAGTTGTTTCATCGGAATAAGTAGTGATATTTACAATAAAATATATTAAATCACATATTATATTATAACAAAAACTATTTGGACCACTGCATAGTTGTATCTACGCTTATTTTTGTCAGCTCCATCGGAATTATTTACCTATATCGAATCATTGATTTTGAATAATTTTATTCAGTGTATATTATTATTATTATGTATATCACACGACAGGTGCTGTTGTATTTAATTTTTAATGTAACTAATGTGATTGTGATAGGGAGACGTCTCTCTTGTAATCTATCTGATGTATTGTGAAGAAAAATTAAGCCAAATCATAAAAAGGGTATATTGAATTATTACTTTTAGGGTAAATGAAGTTAAAATGAAGTTTTATACGAATCAAATTTTACTACTGACGCTGTATAATTTTTCTAAGTACAGTAGATTTTAAAATCATATCATGATCTTGTTCTAGTTACTCGTGTAAATTAATGTAGGTATTTAAGACTTGTGACGTCACACGCTGATACTGTTTCGCTGCGCCCAAAGCACAAAGTATGGAGATTTGTTATCTAAGTCTATTGTATAATAATATCTATTTACATTTGCCGCGGAACAGTTTCTACGGTGACTTTCAAATTTGCCTTCATTGCACGCGACAATTTCAAATGTTAAATTTAAGTTGACGTGAGTATTCAAATCGATTCAGTTTTCTCTTAAAATATCCACATTTAGTTTTTTTTTTATTAGAATAGTGAGTATTTTTGCATTTACCGTGTTGTCAGTAATTATACGATACAATATCTTATGAAGCATAATAACTATATAGGGCTACGTACAGTCGAACAGAGCAATAGCAATACAATAGGTCAACAGTTAATAACTGCTAAAATCTGGCTTTACATAATTCTGAATTCTGAGTTATACTTACGCGTGATACAAATCAAAGCAAGTCGTTCCGTAATGCGAGGGTGTAAGTAACTCGCCCGCACATAATATTATATTAGCCACTATTTTTTGAGTGTGAACAGCTTAGATCACTCACATTTTTGCGAATGACCGGCTAGATTCAGACTTGATCTATACTTATGATCTTTTGAAATAAAATATTACTAATCCGGCATGTGAGTTCGCATAGCTGAACACACTCATATAAGGATTTCATTTATAAAATATAGAAAAGTGATAAGAAGTCTGTAAAAAACGTTATACAGTATTCAAGCAAACCAAGAGAACACAACCACGATGCGTAAGTATCGCTTATGAATAATCTAGAGCTTTATTGCAACAAGTTTATCTTATTTGTAGAACATATATGATCTCTTTATTTTTAATAGAATTTTGATGGACATTTTTACTTAATAGTTGTAGCAGTGCGTAGCGTTGAAATAGGAAATTTATATCGCACATTACATTTGTTATATTCCACTGTAAGTATATTTTATAATGAACAAAAATTGATGCCATCCAAAATTGTAAAAATCACTTTTTGTTCGCGTCGTTGAAACCTCTCCGCGATTAATGATTCTTGAATCGTCCTTTTGAAATGTTTCATATCGTGCTATTGATATTCCTTTTGGAATCGTTTTTATTTGTACATATTTGTATCATAATATCTTCATTTCTCTTCAATGTAAATACTCAGACTTTGTACAATTCTGTTAAATTTACAACGGGAGGCTTCAACGATGCCGCTATAGTTTTGGATAGTGATTCGATTTAACCACGAGAAGCCTTCACGTTGCGTGTATATTTAATTTGTAAATATGTAATTTCGATAACAATTAATGCTAAACAACGAGCGAGCCGTCGCATATTGTCAGCCGTTGGACTTCTGCGCACACTGACACACAGATATGGAACACTAAGTAACGTGGATCTCGATTCACGACAGACATTCCACTGGCACCGAATTAGCTCAAAATGAAAGACTGTTTGACTCTTGAAAAAAAAAAGGATATCATCATAATTAAAAAATATTTTCTGAAGCAACTTAACGAGTTTACAAAATGTGTTTTATGGTGATTTAATGATAAGATCGCAATGTTTAACTCACTAGTATGTAAGGACAAATGCTTTACGACACTGTGATAGACAATACAAATTTACCTGAGAGAGACACCATAGGCATTTATGAGAAATTTATAAAAATTGTCATATGGAAACGGAATACGTATTAATAATAACGGAACTACGTTAGAAAATATTCTAAAATGTTTAAAAAGGTTTGTACGCAAGCAAAAGCTGCTTATATTAGTGACCAAATTAAAAAGTCGAATAATAAAATAAAAACGACATGGAAAATAATTAATGCTGAAACTAGTGATGGTAGATTCAGTGACAGTGCAATTAGTTTAAATATCGATGACAAACTAGTTTCAGATAAGTCTGTAGTCGCAAATTTCCTCGAAAACTTTTTCACTAATATTCCAATAGAGACTACTAATCACCTTCCATCGTCACCCTTAGCAGCAGAGGCATTCTTAAAGAAAAATGTCGATTTACATGTACCTGTCTTTGAATTTAGTTTTGTGACAGACAGTGATATAATTAAAACATTTAAAACAATAGTAGTTAAAAAAACTGAGGACTTATGGGGATTGTCAACGAAAGCCGTCGAATCTGTTATAACTAATATTGCGCCAATTTTGGCTTCAATATTTAATGCCTGCATCGCAGAGGGCACTTTTCCCGATCTCATGAAATCCAGCAAAATTGTACCCATTTTTAAAGCTGGTTGCCTAAATAATGCATCAAATTATAGGCCAATATCTGTGCTACCAACCTTAAGCAAAATTTTTGAAAAACTAGTTTTAAATCAAATGGCAGCACACTTTAACAGAAATAGGATATTTCATGACAATCAGTTTGGATTTACGCGGGGACGATCTACAGAGGATGCTGGGTCCACTCTCATTAAAACCGTTTTAGGGGCCTGGGAGGATGCACATGATGCTTTAGGCGTGTTCTGCGATCTGTCTAAAGCATTCGACTGCGTGGACCACCGCACCCTCATTCTGAAACTTAAGTACTACGGAATTCAAGGTAGATCTATTGATTTTGTAAGCTCATATTTGTCAAATCGGGATCAAAGAGTAGAAATTGAAAACGTCACATCAACAGGCACACACGTTAAAATGGGGGTACCGCAAGGATCAATTTTGGGGCCATTTTTGTTTCTGGTCTATATAAATGACCTGCCATACATGATAAACGATACAATGTCGAATATAGTCTTGTTTGCTGATGACACGTCACTTATATTTAAAGTAAATAGAAAGGATAGCCATCTTATAGAATCCAATGATATACTTCATAAGATATCTGATTGGTTTTCGGCGAATAATCTTCTATTAAACGCAAAAAAAACCAAATGTCTAAGATTCTCTACAGCAAATGTGACCCATGTAAGGTCACAAGTAAAACTTGACGGAAAAGAATTAGATCTGGTCTCCTCAACTGTATTTTTGGGTGTTACTTTAGACTCAAAATTGCAATGGGGACCCCATATAAAGGCACTTTCAGGCAAACTAAGCTCTGCTGCATTTGCCGTTAGGAAAATTAGACAGGTTACGGATGTGGCTACAGCTAGGTTAGTATATTTTGCGTACTTTCACAGTATTATGTCTTATGGAATTTTACTGTGGGGCTCGGCTGCTGATGTTGAGTCTATTTTTATATTACAGAAAAGAGCAGTGCGAGCTATCTATAACCTAGACTCTCGTGAGTCACTACGGGAACTATTTAAGGAAACAAACATTCTTACTCTACCATCCTTATATATTTTCCAAAACATTATGTATATCCGCAAAAATATAGCAAATTTCAGTAAGAAAAGTGACGTGCACAGCTTAAATACTCGCAACAAGAACAAGTTGGTTGTACCTGGCTTTAGACTTAGCAGAACCAGCAAGTCGTTTATGGGAAACAGTATTAGATTCTATAACAAAATTCCATGTAGTATTACCGACTTACCAGAAATAAGATTCAAATCATTGATTAAGCGCATTTTAATTTCGAAAGCCTACTATAATATAAATCATTACATCGACGATAGCGATGTCTGGCAAACGTTTCCCTCCTGCACACTGCGACCCTCTGGCGCTTTATAATGTATAATTTTCGCATGATTGACGTGTTGTTATTCTCAATCAATGCTTTACCGTCTACACAGAAATTGTAGATTTTTTTTTTTGTTGATATCCTGACATTTACTTGACTTATTTTTTATCTTTTTATTGACATCTTGACATTTAATTTGACTTATTTAAAATTGAATTCTATATTTATTATATAAATTATTTTCCTATGTTTGATTTAATGACTGCAATTTACATTCTAATAATATTTTGACATTATTAATTAATCATAAAATTGTAAATGTGCGAGCATCATGTAGCCGTTAATGTTATATATTTAGTACCCTTTGCCTTTGGCCTGGTGTCTGTCATGCTCACTAAAATGTCTTGCTGGCGGTGGCGTTGTGTATCGGGTCGTTCGGTTCCCTAAAATATGGTTGAGCTAAGCGATGCTGATGCATGCGTCATGCTCGTGAACGGGTGCCGTCTGTTGGGACTGGTCAGCCATTAACTGCCATGGCGAATAATGATTATATTACATTAGTATGTCTTTTTTTTTATACATTGGCCTACATAATGCTCTTTATATGGTTTACCTTAATTTGTATTATTCAACATCGTAATCTCAATTATTTTAAAAGAGTATCTATGGAGTTTCTTGCCGGCTCTTCTCCATAGATCAACTATTTGGAACCGTGCAACTTAGATTCTGACGTTTCATAAGTGCCAATATTTGGTTTATTTGAAATAAAAATATTTGACTTTGACTTTGACTTTGAATGTTGTATGTACTCTCAGTTTTAGAAACGAACACCGCTTGGCTTTCTGAAAACCTATGCCCACACTGATGAAGTGAAAATGGACACCATTCAAGACACTAAACTCCAAAAGCAAATATTTAACATAAACTCACAGAAACAATCGGTGTTTGTTTCGACCATAAGTGTAAAAGATCTAAGTACAAAGCGTATGTGCAGAAGTTCGGTCGCGGCTCGATACTGTGTTCGAGCGGTAAGTGCGTGCGCATGTGTGTGCGTGAGTGTGCCGACTGCGGCAGTTGTTGTGTGTGCGGCCGCGCGGCCCGCGTCTCGCTGTTCTGTTTGTTGATACATTATGTATATTTGAAGGAATCAAAAATTATAATATGAATTTTATTGCTGGTTTCATTTTGATATAAAAATTAGCACACCTTATTTACTTTGCAGCTTCCTCGTACCGAATACATCATTCATTCATTCCGATGCAAAAGATCAAACAGTAGGTACGTGAAAATAAATAGTTATTCTTAAAAAGAAAGCGATGCTGTGAATAGGCAAAAGTATTAATAAATATTAACTGACGCGGTATATACGGTTTCAGTTACACCAACCAGTGTCGTCAAGAATCTTACATAAAACGCAACCTTCCCAACTTAATAATTAATATAATCCAATATCTTTGGATTTGTGGGACTAAGGGTTTGTTTGTTTTGTGTTAAGTGTGATATAACAATGTGTGTCAGTATAGATACATATGTCTCTCGCCGATGGCTTATATAGCCGGCAACGGCGACGTTGCTTATTAACCTTGTCAACGCCTTCTACTCCACCCCGAAAGGCGCGGTTAGTTAACATCATCAGTTTCGTACCATGATTTTTCTCTGTTAAAATCTATCACAGACTTCCTCCGCCCCGGGGAAGGGTGGAGGGGAATGCCGGACAAGCTAAAACCACCTGTGCGGACAGCTTTGGCACCGAAGAACCGGCTCCAGATTCTCGAGAACGAACGCACTGGAGCCGACTATTCTTATTTTTTATATCTAATTTATGAGGCTTAAGTACACTAAGTGACTATGCCAGCCTCATGGGATCATTCATTATACAATATGTATGTGTAATATGATGTGTAACATGTAAGTCATAGTAACAACTCACATGGCACACATCATACTATACCAGCACTTAGATAGAATGCAATTCTGTCTATCCTATCCTTTCCTGCCTCACCTTGTAAACACATTTTCAGGAAAAATCAAATATGCTTGTATTTGTTAAACAATAGCTGGCCTAAGAGTATATTTTACTGGCCACTGTGTAATCTCATCCAACATCATTCTCATCCTCTGGTCCTGATACCAATCACATTCCATTATCACATGTAGTATGTCTTCAGGCCGCTGACATATGTTGCTCTAACCGGCTAAAGCCACCTGGGCGGACAGCTTTGGCACCAAAGAACCGACTCCAGGTTCTCGAGAAAGAACGCACTGGAGCCGCCTATTGGTGACGACTTAAGGCACCTCTCTGAGGGTTTGACTGTAAAGCGGTAATGCAGAAGCGATCTTTATTACTAGCTAGTGAAATGACTGAACATGAGAGACTAAATAACTGAAGTGTCGAGCATAGTGTGGTGCCACGCAGGACCAGTCCTGGGTAGAACTACAATTGTTTCACAGACTAGTCTCTTCAAGCAGTAAAAAAAACCATGTAATTAAATGTCGAAATCGGCCTGCATGCCTTCTCTTGAAAAGAAGCCTGTTCCACTCTGCACTATAGTAATTATTTGATTAGTTTGTACTTATGTTATACATCTTTTACTTGAAAATGTTGAAAATAGACAGTTTAAATTATGTACATATTTTTATTACTATAACTATTAATTATTACTACAAAAAATACTTAACTTTTAAATATATTTAAACACAACATCTTTAAAACTGTCAACAGTCTGTAACTCAAGTGTGATAGGGCACTGAAGCCAGTTTGATAACAGTTCTTCAGTATAGCCGAGAAGAAAATACATTTTGGTGGGTGATACAGCACGTCTGATGATTGCAGCTACTCGTATGTGGTTAAATTGACGCTTTATGATAACCTGCAAAAAATTTAATGGTAAATGTGGGCGTCTTTTAATGTATATTCTTCAAAGTAGAAAGATTATTTTGATCTTTAGATCATTGACTGTGAAATAATTCTAAAAAGCTGTGTTAGTTATTTTGAATGAGTGAACTGAAGTGGCAATGGGCAGTGCACATTGCTTGTGGAATTGGGGCAAAAAGGTTCGCGAATGGAGACCGCCCACCGGATAACGCTGCGTGGGATGACCTACAACAAGGTGGACAGACAACCTGGTGCAGGCTGCTGGAAGTCATTGGATGAGAGCGGCATGTTACCACTTGTTGTGGAAATCTAAGGGTGAGGCCTTTGTTCAGCAGTGGACATCCTTTGGCTGATATGATCATGATGTGATAGTTGACTGGTTCATTGAAACTACGTTTTTCATTTTACTGACTCCTTACATAGAACAAGGACCAAAGTTGGCAAGTTTTAAAACATTTGTTACGAATAAAAAATATAATGTATTACCTCACTGCAAACAAGGCCATGCCATGTACCAGTCATGAACCTCCTAATAAATTCATCTTCTAAAGCAGTCTCAGAGCGTCGAAGTCCATCTTTGAGACTTGCTGAAATATAAAATTAACATTAATGAGAGAAATTTAATAGTAAGGGATGAAAAAACCTCGTGAAGTAAGCCTGTGTGGATTGAGGTAATTGATTGATCAACCCTTTTCTCCAATTAAAGAGGATGATGGGCATTTTATTATATGACCACTCTATGATTTAGAATTCCTAAAATATCATCCCAATACTAGTTATGTATTAAGGTTTTTGAAATTATTACTCATTAAAATAAAACCCTATAAAACAGAATTACATCACATCTCATTATAGATTAGATGACAGCAAGACTAGATACTCCACAAAGTCTGCAGTATGTGCCTTAGACAAACCTACATAATTTCTTTGTTTTGGTCGACTTCAAGACCTCATTAAAGAGAACCAATACAACCTACCTAATCCGTTTATAAGTTATTAGAAGTTATACTAGACCAATTCTAAAAGTATAATTTTTAAAGATAATAAAATCTGGAAAACGCTTCCATAGGAATCAAACATTTGAACGAGATAGAAACTTACAGGTGTTCCAAGAATTCCATGATTTACGATGAGCGATGTAATGTGGAGGGTTTGCCATCTCGTAAGTAAGGGGCCTGTCCCGTTTCTTTGTGATCCTGTATTTCCCTGACACTACCCTGCATAATGCAGCAGATGTGTGCAGCTGAGATGCAAGTAAAGGCGAACACTGAGCTATCATACCAGTCGTGCCGAGCCTCGACTGTAAAAATAAAACCAAGATTATAAAGTAATAAATGTCAAGTTATATAGGTGTAACAAAACAAAATCGATTTCACCTGGGCTAGTTTAATGATAGAAGTATTCATAACAACTTTATCGGCAGCTTCTGCTTAGGTTAGTAACAAATATTTATTATTACGGCACAGACAAAGTCGATTGAGGTTATATTGTGACATTTAAAAAAGAAGGGAAGGGAACGGAATTCTGACTTGTCAAGTTTTTATCTGTCAAAATGACGGAATAATTCGGGTACAATTCGGATAGTTCATGCATGGTTCACATGTTCCGTTTTTGGTTATTACGCCTTAATAATATATTAGGTCTCACTCGGCTCCAAGCACCAGCTCCAATTATTAAGCCGAATAGTTAGGGCCAATGTGTGGTTATACAACGCGGCGTTTGGACCCTCGTCCGACCGAACGTTGGAACTTGGGAGCTGCAGCCACACGTCGTATGTCGGATTTTTCTAGAATGATTCCTTACTCGTAGGAACAGCATTTTTTTGTTCATCCTTTACAGCAAGCTGTAGGTGTTCAATGTGTGGTGTCCGGAATTATATATAGCACTAGAGGAGGTGGAGTGCCATCTCCTCCCATGGATGCCGTAAAAGGCGTTTTGGGGATTACAAACGACGACACAACCACATACACACACTTCACACCCCAGCGGTACCGCTATTTCTAGGTATGGTAGCGATCAAAGTAACAGTGGGGCAGGAGTTGTTAAGAATATCCGGCAGAGATCCGGCTACCACCCCAAACGAGATCAAGCCTTCGTAACCGACAACGCACGCACACTGAGGGCAGACGAAAAGATCGTTGAACTGGAAGAAGAAATAGATAAGTTGCACTGGGGTTTAACAGAAGTTCGAAAGAGGGCGAGGATACGACTCTGAAATCTGGCAACCAATTTCATTACCGGGAAGGCACCCATTTGTCTCAATCTGTCTCGTTGTGGTGATCTTTGGGGGAGGCCTGAGTCCAGCAGTGGACTTCATTCGGCCGAAATGAATGATATCTCTCGTTGACAGCATAATTACCAGCGATACTGTGTCGAGCAAGGTAGCGTACCTTATACTCCGAATATCCAAGAGGTGTTCCTTGATGGACAGAAAGGTCTACGCAGTGATCTCATGATGAAGTGAGAGTATGTGTGAGGACATAAGTAGAGCCATATAAGCATATGTATTTTTTATTGTGCTCCAGTAGAAATTCTACACGAACTTCCATTGCCCCGGGGAAAGGTGAAGGGGTATGTCGGACTCTTACCGGCTTCCAGGTCCTCGTAAGATCACACTAGAGCAACATCATACCTCCAAGACCTTAACTGTTGTGATGAGGGACTTGAAGTCGAAGCTGGGCAAACGATATGATAATGTGGTAATTTGGGTATGGGCAACTAGGGTTCTAGGGCACAGAAGCTGACTGACTTAAGAAAAAGGAAGGACTTTCGTTATGAACTCCTCTTTCCAAAATCCACCTGAAAACGCATAAGAATGAGAGAGCGGCGTTGCATACTGGCTGAGTATGAGGTTATTAATTGTCGCCAGTAGAATAGGCTTCGTACCACAGAAATAATAGTTAGCCGGTATATGAAGATATAACTGTTGTAATCACCGTTTATTTCCAATTCGCGCGTGCCGACTTTCTGCCAAACCACGCTGGTTAGTAAACGCTGGTAGGTAAAATAACTTAATTTTCATGTAAAACCTTTGATTTTGTGATGATGCGAATAACTTTGTTCACTGTATGTGAACCTGTGTCCGTTTATTTGAAAGTGAGTCGAGCGAAGTTCATTTTTAATAGGAAGCTATTTTCTTTATTCCCTTGGCATCTATGCATTTCTTTTTCCCAATTGGATCCTTTAGTAATCTAGAATATTCGTATATTATTCAACTAAACTATTCGTCAACATCTCCAAGGAATTTGCTTCGCTACCAAATAAATAAATGTACCTAATCTATTATTTTGATTACATATCGCTATTATTCAAATTAAAACTTGTAAAGTAGCACTAAAACTTATGTTTCATTTAATCGAAATAACTTTCGGAAATATATCGCGTTTATTTCATTCATTCTATATACTAACGTACAGCTTCCAAACGTACGGCACGTAAAATATACATACGTACAACGTGAAACCCACATACAATAAATGCTCAAAATACGAGCGTAAACTTCATAAAATATTAATATTTCTTTTATATTTAAGGTATTAATTACAGCGACAAATATTGGTGCGCACATTTTTCTAATGTAATGTATATTGTAAATAAACAATCCTAAAATGATAAGAATTGCCTCGATTCTTTAGATTCACTTCAGCCCTTTTTATTTTGCGGTTGTAAATAACGCAAAATGGTATTTTAACAGTTTTATACTAGATGTTTCTAGCGGGAAATTTCAGCGCTTACTGAGTAAGCGTTTTAAATAGTAAGTAAGAAAGAAATGATAAATGATAGTCAGTCAGGGTTGCGCAACTTCGTCACGAAATCGTTTAGCATTTAAATTATCTCCTATCCAAACGAGATCTGTTCTTTCAAGCGAATCCCGACCCACGCCATAATTAGGCCGCCTTGGTAAGGATGAAATTCCTGAGGTTTGTGGAGTCGAAATTGGTCACCAGGAACTCGCCAAATACACTCTCCTTGAATCGTGATGAAATGCACTCTGAGACTCACCTGAAAACAGAACACGTACCCACTGAGTGTCGGCTCAGTGCAAATGTACATTAGCCCATAATAAACGGCGCCCACGATATCCACGTCGCAGAGCTGGACTTGGTCACTGATGATGAATGAATTGGGGCTGGAACTGGAGTCATCCTACCAGCGGGCGAGCAGCTGTAATCCGAGGCTGCCACCTTGCAGAATTTTGCTGAAAACGGTCTTGTGTCTCAGTAGTGACTCAGTATCTTCCTCGGTGACGTTCGGCTACACCTTCTGTAGCCCGGTAGCGTGCCTATAGTCGGCAAATTACACTTGGTTGCGTGTTAACAGTGTACACAATTATGAGGTCATTGCGCCCAGGTTCCACGCAGCCCTAAACATCTATTCCTGCGTTAAATGATAACGTGATATCTCGCTCAGAGTCACAAAAATACGAGAAAGCGGCGATATATAGCATGGTAACTCTTCACGAGAATTAAAAACGTAAACTAGCAATTATTTCTAAATTTTTACGATAGAAAACCTCATATCCTACGACCAAGTTCAATTTTCCCTCCATAATTCCAAACGCTCTTGGCATTCTGTTAGAATTATATATAGAAAACTTTGTGGCCGGCTCTTTTTCTAAATAATTTTCTTAATAAGTTGAGATATTTGGCTTGTTCTCTAGACTATGTTGAGTTCAAAGTCAAAGTCAAAGTCAAAGTTTTTTATTTCAAATAAACCAAATATTGATGAAACGTCAGAATCTAAGTTGCACGGTTCCAAATAGTGGATCTCATGGAGAAGAGCCGGCAAGAAACTCCATGGATACTCTTTTAAAATAATGGAGATTACAATGCTGATTGATACAAAAATGATTGTACAACAAATACCGAGAAAAATGTAGGTCAATGTCTAAAGATGGAACGTACCATAATAATATTTTTTGCCGTGGCAGTTAATGACTGACCAGTCCCAACAGACGGCACCCGTTCACGAGCATAACGCATGCATCAGCATCACTTAGCTCAACCATGTTGAAGGGAACCGAACGACCCGATACACAACGCCACCATCAGCAACACATTTTAGTGAGCATGACAGACCAATACAGCCAGGCAAAAGACACAATCAAAATTAAGTACTAAATATATATCATCAATGCTCACACATTTACGGTTTTGTAAGAATATTATAATTTGATGTCACAAGAACAATATTAACAATAACAAATAGTCAATCAATGTATATAAGTAAATTTACATTTTTTTTAAATGTTTTAAACGAGTCAAGTCAAATGTCAATTTATTAACTATAAGTAAATAACATAAATATTTGCAATTTTAAATGCGATATTAGAAATGTCAAGTTATTTTTACAATAATAATATAATTAATTCCAATTTGTAGACATTATGCCTTTGATTGCAAGTTAAAACACTTGCAATCATGTCAATTATCAGACGTTATAAAATAAATTATACAGCGCCAGAGGGTCGCAGTGTGCAGAAGGGAATCGTTTGCCACACATCTTTATCATCGATGTAATGCTGTATGTTATAGTAGGCTTTCAATATTAAAACGCGCTTAATCAAAGATTTGAATTTTAGTTCTGGTAAATCAGTAATACTAGAAGGAATTTTGTTGTAGAACCTAATACTGTTTCCCATAAACGACTTGCTGGTTCTGCTAAGTCTAAAGCCAGGCAAGACAAGCTTGTTCTTATTGCGAGTATTTAGGTTATGCACGTCACTTCTTTTATTGAAACTAACAATGTCTTTGCGGATATACATAATATTTTGGAATATATACAAGGATGGCAAAGTTAGTATGTTTATCTCCTTAAATAGTTCCCGGAGTGACTCACGAGAGCCCATATTATAAATAGCTCGGACTGCTCTTTTTTGTAATATAAAAATAGTCTCGACATCGGCAGCCGATCCCCACAGTAAAATTCCGTAGGACATAATACTGTGAAAATACGCAAAATATACTAACCTAGCTGTAGCCACATCCGTAACCTGTCTAATTTTCCTAACGGCAAATGCAGCAGAGCTCAGTTTGCCTGAAAGTGCTTTTATATGGGGTCCCCATTGCAATTTTGCGTCTACCGTAATACCCAAAAACACAGTTGAGGGAACCAGATCTAATGTTTTTCCGTCAAGTTGCAACTATTTAAGTTTTAGTTGAAATTATCATAGTATATATTAATTATTATATGTATTCCCAATCTTATTATGCATCGTTGTGTAGTTTTGTATTTGCCTATTTTAATTACCCTTATCAAGCTCATATTCTCAATAAAAATCTAATTATTTTCATATCTTATTAATTATAGTTACCTACATGTTGTTTAACGACTACTTTACCGATTTAATTATTGGTTACATGAGTTAATCGTCATGGAAAAACAAATGGTTTTGCAAAAAGAAATAATCTTCATGAGGTTTTATTTTATGTTTGTGCTTATGCTCGTTTCTGCCAACAGAAGCCATGGTAATTATTTTTTAATAATACATATTTATATTTACTCTTTACCTGAGCCTTAACCATCGAGGTGACGATCACAGCTAATACACTACAAAACCACCAATAATGATATAAGGTGCCCCGGAAAAGTTACATCAAGCCGAATCGTCGATCTCTGATTTCATAAAACTGAGAATATTTTTGCTTTTATTATTTTTCTATTTGTATTGTGTTGCGTTATCTACATAATATACTAAACTACCCTTTGGCTTGATATATGCATGGCTAGGACACCTTGCATAAAGTCGCAGTAGATTCGAGCCGTTTGGATTTATTAAGATTAAGATCATTTCAAAATTAAAATGTGGTTACTTGACAGCAAGAACTTCATCCAGATTTTGTTACATATTTTCGAGTTACACTGAAAGTCTCTGCCCAATTTAAATCGAACATAATAGGTACTTCTAAAAAGTCAGTGCTTCCACTTTACTTCCATATGATCACAGAAGTTGACAATTATAACGCTCATCTCTTATTACGTGCGTCATCTGTCTAAGCAGGTGCGACATTGAAAATTTCTGACTAGGTACGTACGGTGGTATGTACGTTTGTATAAAAACGGTTAAAAATAAAAATAGTTACATGATTGATAGTAGCATAATGTATACGGTAATTTGTATATGTTTTTAGTACATGACATTTGTACAAAAACAGTATTCAATGTATATACATTTAGCAAGAATTTTAAAATTTGATTGATCGCTATCTTGCTGCCTGATTGTACGATGACAGTTAGAACAAATAATGAACTTACCTATTTAAACAGGCACATTGTATACTTCAATCCATGGCAGTACACAGCAGGATACGTGTCTCATATTCTACTTGGTTTACAGTTTTGGGAATTATAGAATATAATAATCCCTTCACTATCACATAATACTTATATATTAATTTCAGCGGAAAAGGGGTTTAGTAACAGCTCACTTAAATCCGTGATCATACAGGAAATTATGAAAAAAGTATCTAACATAACATTAAATTCCCTATCTAAAGTACCTGCCGAAAAAAAAGAAACTATTTTAAGCAAAATAGAAAATAAATTGAGAAAGTCGGCTCAAAGTATGGGTCCTGATGCAAACAAATATGTTAAATTCATCATGCAGGAGTTTAAAACGAAGGCTTTTGATAAGGCAAAGCGAAATGTTTCTCAAGTTATACAGAAAAGTATTAATCTTAGAAATGAAGGTAAAGCTTCGAGCCATAGTGCTATTGATGCTGAGACAAAACACGAACTTATAAAAGATATAGCTGACAAAATTCAGTCACTTGCGAAAGGATTTATGAAAAATGCTAAAACAATTGATAATAAAAAAGACATTTTAGTAGAGATTAAGAGAAGAATAATGGATTCGACTAAGCAAAAGCACATACAGCTACATAATAAACACGAAGAACTGAAAGCATACAGTAGTCTCATAGCCCAAGGCCTAGAAGTATCAATGCAGAAATTAATATCAGACGAAAGGGATACGCGACGAATGGAGTCTAACACAGAATTAAAACCATTGACGGGGGAAGAACGTGAAACAGATGATATCATGATCAATAAAGATATTAAAATGGAAGAAGACTTGATGAAAAAATCCATGATTGTAATTGACATTGAAGAAATCAATAAATTTAAAAATCTTATTTTAGAATCTTTGAATGACACATCTACAGATCCACACTGTGATGAAATTGTAGAAGATTTGTGTTACAAAATACAATCCTTTAATAAAATATCATGCGGCGCAGGAAAAACAGTATCCATAGAAAATCTTTGCAATGATGTAGTTGACTGCTGGAACCAAGTTGATGAGGTCAACTGCACTTCACAAGGTAAAAAAAAAACGTCTACCTTCTTCGTCCTCTAGAGTATTTTTTCGCTATATTAAAAAAATTCAAATGAGTTACTTAACATTCAGTAATAAGTTCCTAAAATACCCTTCATCTCATCAACCGGAGGGAACTATAATTACTTCCTAGTTCTCATACATCCTCTTATAACATAGTTATGTAGTAACTACTGTTACGATATTATAAATAGACAATTTATTGTACATCAATGACATTATTTACAATATTTCGAGTAATTTCGTTATTATAGTTGCACTATGTAGGTACCCTTATTTGAATGAAATAATGAGTGAGACCTAAAGCAGACGACTATGTCGGGCAGACAAAAGTCGGTGAAAATATAAAATTAGACATTTATTAATTTAACGAAACGGCCCACAAAAAAAAAACGGCTGTACAAAAGTGGAAGTATGACAGACCTTTGCTAATGCTATGCGACAGCACGTGCCACTGACAAGTAATTTCCCGCATGGGAGAAAAGAATACCACATAAGAGTGAACACGCGCTAACAGTCTAACACGAAAGACAGAAATTAGTCGGAGATGGCGCGCGCCTCTATGGGGGACGTGCTTAGTATCATGACATATTTTCTTTCTTAAATACATGCACAAAGCAGTACGTTGTCGCACTTGTTTCCCTTTCCGAAATAAAGTCGGTAAAACAGTATGATGCTACAACGTCATTCACAAACTACATTACAATGGACGTGTCGTTTTGTACTGCTTAGATCCTTGCTCAAACCGGCCCATGCCGAGCCAATAGCTTTAGATATCCCTTAAAATATTTTAAAATAATACCGATCCAGCCGTCCCTCTGTTTCGTCTCCGAGCAACACCCTAAGCTGAGGTCCAAGCCCCGCAGCCCCTTAGCTGCAAGTTTAATGCATAGGTACAGGCCTTTTCGGCTTCGCCAGATTGTCCGGTTAGACGGCAACAGCTCCTCCGAATTTACGTGCACGGAGACTCTCAGTTCAAATACCACTATGCGGCCACCCATCTATGGACTGACCGTGCCAAACGTTGCTAACCTCGCCAATCGTTTACCGATCAGTGACTGTAACTGGTTATAAGCATCTCTGTGCGTTGGTTACCAGTGGTTACGTGGTTGGTCATTGAAGCACCACTGCTCAGGAGTATAAACTTGAGAGTATGCACAAAAGGTACGAGCCCGAAATAATGTGGACATAACATTATTTATAGGCAAAGTGTTGTTGTCCGTGTGGCATCCGGACTAAGAATTTAGCACCACTGCATCTCCTCCCGTGGATGTCGTAACAGACGACAAAGGGGCTCTAAACCAGAGGAATGGGCAGCGGCGTCCCTTCTATGGAATAGTAGCCATACTGAGCACGCTAACCCACCTGCCAAGCGTGGTGAGAATTGGCAAATTCTCCCCAACAGGCTCCTTTGGCTGATATAATTATGATGAAACTGTTGATTTATAAGACGAAAAAACCTAACTATTAACTGGTTGAATAAATGATTACCTACTTATTGATTTACTGACCGTATTATTATTTTAATAAGTACATTAAAAAAACCGAAATCTTTGTATTTCTATAACTTGTTCTTCACTAGTTTTGCCGTTACACCGTCAAAGGTAGGACGTTTGCGTTGTATTGCCGTAAAATCGCAGACCGACTTTCATCATTGGTTTTTGTTTCACCCAGTTTGAATACTTCATATACATCCTCCGTCCCGGGGATGGGGGGAAAGGCATGTCGTACTCCTACCGGCTAAAACCGTGGCGAAGTATCGGTTTTTTTATTCCATTGACTTTCACCTTCTAAAGTCGTCTGTAGTCGGGCATGAATCGGTAATCGATTGGACTAAATCATCTGTGTTAGGCCAGTATATAATAAATCATTTATAGCCTTTGCAGTCCTATTCATCATTTACCTTCTTACAATAATGGTAGTACCAAGAGTCACCATTATCGTAAAACAAAATGATGTTTTACAATGTACCTATCTAAGAATGCCTTGCAAAATAATATAAACAATGACTAAATTATATAATTCTTATACCAATGTTTTTACCAAAATTTACAGCGATGGAAAAAATACGAAAAGCTACTGCAGTAATGTCTGAAGTAGAAGCGTCTCTTAACCGTAAATGTTTAGCGTCTTCTGTTAACGGTGATATTTTGACGGCTCAAAATCATGTTTTACGGAATGTATTACAAACTCAAATGGATTTCTTACACAAACGTGTCCCTCTAAGGGCAACACAAAATAATGACAAAGTCCCTGATGGCAATTCCTTAAAGAGAACAGTGTGGGACGTGAGTATGATTTTAAGCACACTATCGTACGCTCTCGATGGTACGATTTGTGCAAATCATATTGAAACAGACCGCATAAGCAACAATGTACTTCGTAAATATAACGACATTGAAACGGATGTCCTTGATGATATGCCGCGAGATCCCAGCTGGCCTACGAAATCATGTACTTGTAAAGGACAATTTTGCGAAGGCAAGATCTGTGACTCCATTTGTAAACGTGTATGCTGGCAGAAGTACAGTTTAAACCATTGGGGATGTCAGGCTATTAATGGAGGAACCAGCGTCACACTGCATGTTCTTTGCGATGGGAAACTAGACTGCTTCGACGAAACCGATGAGACCAATTGTTCGACAGGTAATTGTATTTCATAGTTTATTTGCTCATGATAAGTAAAAATAATGAAAGATGGTTTACCTTTTTTTTTTGTTTTAGATGCCAATTACTCTAAATTTGAAGCCGGTTCCTTGTACATCAATCTGCTAGATTATTTGGCGACAAAATCTAAATCTCACGAGTTCGTGACTACTCGGAACAAGTTGGTTGCAATGCACGCTTTAGTTAGCCAGCTGCAGAAACATACAATGAAAACAAATACTGACAAACACACAATTAAATCACTAAGAGATGAATCATTTAAATTGCTACATTCGATTTATGATGATTTATTACAAACAGCCGGGCCGCAAGAATTAAATGACCGTTATCTAATTTTACTTACAATAAATGAAAAATTAGTGACTGCTCTCAAACGTTCCCACACTGGAAACGAAAATTTAATGTCGGCAGAAGGGTGTTACTGTAGAGGTGGACTTTGCGCCCTACGGAGGTGTACAAAGCATTGTATCAAAGTCTGCTTAGCAGAGCCCGTATTAACCAGGTTTTCTTGTAATACTCAGAACATTAGTGTACCTATAGAGTTAATTTGTAACGGAAGAAATAACTGTCCGAATGGAGAAGACGAAAAGGGTTGTAATAAAAAAGGCAAGTAAAAGAAATTTAATGTTTCCTTTAGTACTTGATGCAAATGATTTAATTTTATTATCTTTTGCAGATATTTGTAGAGGACATCACTTAGTAGTACTACGTCATAATTTACAAGATGTAGAAGTAAAGCATAGAGGTACGGTTTTGGGAGAAGTGATAGATACTTGGAAAACTAAGGTAAATAAAATACTTATCGGGCATAAATGACACCGTGATCAATAAGGCGATTTCCCCAGAGTGGGCCTTCTCATTGTACTCAGGCAGGATGAAGGTGGACTCCTTATCCAGTCATTGAAATTGTTCCCTGACCAGTTATTAATAGAATACTATAAGATGCGCTCTTTTCAGGTTTCAGCCACCCTACTTATCGCAGAGAGTACTGAAAGGCCCAATCATAACATAATGATTGACATAATGAGCCGTGTCCTCAAAGACCTGGTATTGGCGTTCACGGCGATTGAGGATTACAGAAGAACGAACTCTGACTCCACACTTCAGGAATTTGTAGCCATATCTAAAATAGTCATGGACACGCTTAAGTCTTGCAATAATTAAAATTATTGTTGACTGATTTCGTGTACACTCAATTAACCTAAAAGACGGGCTCAATAGCTTTGGCCGCTCCCCCCCGTTGCACAAACGGCGGACGGTGCCGAGTGCAGTTTTGATGACTCTCAACTCAGCTGCGAAGCGTTAAATATCCCGCGACGCATATTTTTGTATATAGTGCTTACAATACTGTGAGCATTATGTAGCCACTAACGTAATACGTTTACAATATACATATACACCAGCCTGTTGCCTAGCAGTATGAGTCTGTCATGCTCACTAAAATGTCTAGTTGAGGGTAGCGTTGTGTGTTGGGTGGTTAAGTTCTCTGCATTACGGTAGAGTTGAGCTATGCTGATGCACGCGTTATGCCCGTGAACGGGTGCCATCTGTTGGACTGGTCAGCATTTGACTGCTATAGCATTCTTATTGTAAGGTAATTAATAACATTGTGCATAAATATGTGATATTTATCCCACACATTGGTATGCATTATCCTCACATAGCTTTTTACTATTATATTGTATTATCTAATAAGACTGTAACAGTTTCATATATTTCAAAAGAGTAGTTCCATTGAATTTTCTTGTCAGTTCTTCTCCATAGGACCAACCAATTGGAATCGTGCAACTATTTAAATTCTGACTATTCGTAAGTGCCAGAAAATGCTTTACATGTTTTTTTTTTGTTTACTTTGACTTAGTATTTTTTTTTCTAATTGGCAATACTTTAGTAATATAGCGGTTAAAATAAGTTGTGATTTCATCATCATCATCATCAAATCAGCCAAATAACGTCCACTATTTAACAAAAACCTTCTCCATAATGCGACCGGTTACATGCCGTGTGTCGTCACTTTTGATTTACTATTTAGGGTTCCTTACGTCGGAATGAAAAAACGGTAAAACCCTTATAGTCCTGGTGCTTCTGTCTGTCCATCGGTCACAGCCAATCTGCTCCGAATCTACAGGACCGATTGAATTGAAATTTGGTACACATATGAATTTCTACGACCCAAACACGAACGTAAGTAGGAAATTAATTTTGAAATGGGGTAGGTCACTTTTGAGGGGAAAATAAGAAAAATAAAGAAATACGTTTTGCAAACTGTTCCGTTTAATGGAATGTAAATATCAAATAGAACTGCTTGTTGGGAGGGACTTATTTTTTAAAAATATAATTTTAGAAGAAATCGTTTTAAAGTTAACTAAGAAAATAGAGGATTTTTTACCATTCCACAAACCTCAATAAGCCAATATTTATTTTTTTAAATATTTCTTTATCTTCTTATAGATTACAGGAAAACTTAAAAGAAGTCAAAGGTCTTAAGATAACATGGTAAATCTTTCAGTATTGTGCGTATAAACTTACATTTGCAGTTGAAATGTACGGGAAAACATGTTTTTCAACTACAATGTTAAGTTCAGTCGTGGGATAAATGATTGGTGGAAGCCAGAATTCAACAATAGACAATATATTCAGCAATTTCCCCTTCTTTTAGTTAAAACTAGCTGGGACCCGCGGTTTCACCCGCCGTTTAATTTAAAATAAATCAAATTATTTATAAATCAGTTAGAGTACTTCGGCATACACACTGGACATGGAGTATATATATTGAATATCATGGGTTTGAATTTTTTTGCGCGGAAACCTAATTATTTTTCGAAAATAAAAGTATAGCCTAAGTTATACCTTATAACATCAGCTATCTGCCTATGAAAGTCCCGTAGAAATCGGTCCAGCCGTTTCAGAGATTAGCGAGAACAAACAGACAGACAATATATAAGGTCTTATTTTAATAATCCACGATATTTTGCATGGTGCCTCAGTAAATGCTTAAGATGATGTACCGAATACAAAAAAGTCTCACGGTAAAAATCCATTTCTTTCTTTTGTTTGATGTCGCTACCGTGCGCCGTCTGTTTTGTTTAAAGTTACAGACTATCTATATCAGTCAACCAGCCCCGTCCGCCATTGTCTTACTAGATGCATGTGAATATTATCACAACTAAGAGAACTAGGATGTAATGAAATAAATGATTTAATAAAATATTTTTTTAAACAGCAAATTTACAAGTTTTTTTTATACCTACATTATCTTCATCGTTCACTATAGCGCCATGCAAAATATCGTGGACTATTAAATTAAGACCTTGTATACTTTCATATGCATTTAGTAAAAACTGTTATTTTGACATTACAATCAGACACTTCAATTTTATTTATTTGTATAGATAAACAAATGTTGGGCAGTAAAAAAACATGGTACATAACATAGTCATCGTAAGGAACCCTTTTTTTTTTAAATCTTTATTTGTTAATTATGGAGGGTTTGATCAGACATGATCATGCCACCCTCATAGGCACATTACAAATTTCCTAACTTCTACGTTTAATTGCTAGTTTAACAAGTTTATATAGCATCCTGGCCTCCTCTGATCGAGGATGAGCCAGGATCAATTCAAATCAATTTCTAGCATACTCATTAACGTCACCCTCTCGGCTTCGGTCCGGACACACTCCACCATAACATGATATACATCTTCTACAACATCACACTCGGCACAATTTGGTGAACTAGATTTTCCCATCAGAAATGCAAACCTGTTTAATGGAATGTGCCCGGACCGAAGCCTTAGGGCAGTCACAATATCAGGTCTGGCTAGGTCAGACCCATTAAACCACGGCGAACTAGTAAGACAGGGCTGTATTGTTTTATACCAAATACCCTTTGTCAATGACCTCTCATCGAAATACTCTTTCCATATCTCTGTACATTTATACCGTATTAAGTACAGGCGTTCAGTGAATAAGGGTAGGCAAGTGAATAATATCCCATTTACTACAGCATCTTTAGCGAGGCCATCGGCTTTTTCATTTCCTGGTAAGCCTATGTGAGAAGGAACCCATTGTATTTTAACAATTTTATTATTATTAAGTAGCTTATGAAGCATTACCAAGATATTGTAGGCTATCGGTGTACCTCGAATATTCGAGGTGCACCGAGCCAGGTGATGGATGGCACTTTTAGAATCGGTCAATACTACATATTATACATACCCTGTCCACGCGAGTTCATCTCGCACTAATATTCGTTACAACTTGTTATGTACTTACTACTTACTACTACTTACTTACTATTCGGAAGTTATATTGTCACACTTTTGGAATCCTACTTCATCCTACAAATTATCATAGTTAATTTTATTTTTCACCATCGTTCATATGGCAGTATTTTAGGAATTCGTTTGTGGCGGAACCTACATATCGCCAGCATAATTACAACTTACAACCACATCTACATGAATATAAATTGCAACTCTCCGATGACGTCAAAGAATCCTGAATCACGCTATTAAAGTATTCGCGCAACGCAGCATATATACAGTCATCCAACTATAACCGTTGGGCTTCAGCCGGCCAGGCATACCATCCACCTGGCTGGAGGATCCTCCCTTTTCTATGGAGGAACACCACACCTTGTTCCCCTATACGTTATCTATAACTAAAAGGCAAGAGAACAAGATGAAACATGAAGTTTTGAAAATATGCGTTTTGATTTAGACGATTACTGCCGAACACTGAAACGCCAGTTATTATTAAGTCCCGCTTTAAATATCCGAGAAATCTGTTTTCGGTAGAAAACCGGACGGCTCAAATGGTTAAATCTGAGACTTAACATTAACTGGCGTTTGAGTATTCAGCCGTTACACACATTCACGTTCACAATATTTCCTTCATTATTAATGTCTATTTACTTGTCAGGTAACTGCAGCCAGTTTCTTAAACTAAAATTATCGCAAAAATTACGTGACGCGCTGTTAATCTCGAACTAAACGTGTTTTGGGTTTCTGAAACACAACTGTGACATTCTGTCAATAGTTTGTTAATAATGTGTTAATCTCCAATTAACCGTCAGTCAGAGCAATTTTGGATTTCTGTAAAGCTTTTTCAGTGTCAACAGTTTGGCATCGAGTCTATTTTATAATTGATCAATTAAACGCGTGTCAAATTAGGGGCTATGAGAGCTACCCTACATAAAAAAATATTTTTGAGATAATCAGGAGCATAAGGATCGTCGTTAATAATAGAGAAGAGCAGTAAGAGAGATCTCAATGATCTCTGACAGATAGGCAGCCATTTAAGCTGGGAATGGTACTTATAAAGAGATATGGTCATATTTCCGAAGTCCAAAAATGAAGTAAATTGGGTAGTCGAACCGATGTTTTGAGGTCTTGGGATAAATCCGAGTACCAAACATCCGCATAATCAATTACAGGAAACACTAGGTACCTACTGGACCAGCAGGGTTTTAGTGTTAGAAGAAAATGCTTAAATATATACAACGACTTAAGCTTAGCCTATCATCAATATGTAAACCCAAGTCCTTTAAGTCAGGCGATAACGGAATAGCTGTACTGTTAAATATAAACGGCGTCATGTGATCAGTATTCAAGGCTTTTAGATGGAATGAGCTGCCGGTAAGGATGGCATTTACCGATGTTCACGGCAACTCCGAACTTACGTGACCAGTCTGTGACCGTATTCAGGTCAGCATTAAGGCTGGAAATAAAATTATTTAAATTGCCGATGTTAGCTTGAACGAATAATTGCAGGTCATCAGCATACAGATGGTAAAAGCTTTTGAAGATGTTAGTTATGGAATTGATGAATAATAAAAACAAAAGTTGAGAGAGTATACCGCCTTTCATGTACACCAGTTGTCAGATAGTTTGATGACTTATGTAGAGAGTACCTTTATTTTATTTTTTATTGGTCTCCATTGGCAATTCTACATGAACTTACTCCGCCCCGGGGAAGGGTGAAGGCGCATGCTGGACTCTTTCCGGCTAAAACCACTGGAGCAGTCACCTTCGGCACCGACAGAGGGCTCCAGGTCCTTGTATCACACTAGAACTCCCCATTGATGCCACGCCTCACTAATACAGCGCCATTTATTTAAATCTGTTGAACGCATTATAGTTTTTATATTAATATTTAGGTCACTAAGCTTTTCGATAGATGACACCGTGTCATTTTAATATACCTTCTTACACCCAACCGAAGGTCACACCCATCTGTGTGGTGTCTAGATTTAAGAATAGAGCACCACGCCATTCATGTCCTAAAAGGCAACCAAGGGGATTTGGGGATGGGCTGCAGCGTCCCTTCTGTGGAACTATAGCTATATTGCCCGTGGACGGCATTGTAGGGTTGTAGTCTGATAGGAGCACGTACCGGGGATATATTTAAATAATATTCTTTGTTAGAATGTTTTAACCATATGTTCTTTATAATAATTATAAAAATCATTCATATTTGATTCACCAGGCCAGAATTTTACATTCGTCTCCCGGCAATTTGTACGCATGTCTGTAGAACGTCAGAGCACTTTTAAATATGAACTATATTCTTTTTTTTATAGTGGTCAGTAAATCATACCAAGGAGGCAACCGGTATTACAGTATTGACAACTTCTGCCCAAAATACAACACAATTGTTAAAATCTATGGGGGAGGACTTTGTTCTGCAGTGAATGTTCTTTGGCTGATAAGATGATGATGACCCCACCGGTGTCTTTATAATTTCATTTATGGAAATCATATAAATTCGTCATCCGACATAACTATTTATTTTAGGTTTAACCTTGTTGGTGAACTCTAGGCACGACACAGTACTTATCTACTTAATATAACAAGTGCCTGAGCCAGTATTGGCAGAACATATACTGGAATACACAGCTGTTTTAAAAGATCTATTTATGTACATATGTCAAAAGAACATTATTTACATTATATTCTATACTACTATCTCAACACCCAAATAAAGATACCAAGTTTTGAATATGTGATTTGTACCGAGGCATCACTTTTTATTCAAGGCACTTATTGCCGTGTGTTTCGGGTTAAGAATACCACCAAACCATCATGCCGTGGGTGTGGTAAAAGGCCACTGTGGGATTAGCCGGAGAGGATTAGTCCTTCAAGTATGTTTATATCTCAACTGCAATCGCCAACCCGTCTGCCAAGCGTGACGATCATGGCTGGCAAAACCCCCCAATGAGCACACAACAGAAACCCATACTGGTCGTTGTGGCATTCCTTTGGGGAGTCTTCTGTCCAGCAGTAGACGTTTTTACGGCTGAAATGATGAAAATTATGACTCATTGTTATTTATTTATTTAGTTAGCTATTAAAGTTTACTAAGCTCATCAGCTAATCACACCCCATTTATTTCACATTAAACGTCTAATTGTTTGACATCGTTATCTAACCGCAAGAATGAACTCGTTATCTGTGTTAACCTAATGAATCACATTTGTAATAAAACACCAGCAACTTGCGGAGGCAAGGCAGTCACTTGGAAGCGAGAGCACTGAAAACATGGCAGGTGAGTTTACAAGATAACATGTGATAAGATACGAGATAACAAATACTTGCTAGAACGTACTGTTAAAAATAATTGTTCGTCTTTTCTAATTTCTAGTGACACAAATTCGGTCATTTACAGTATTATTCGTAATGAGGCCAATTGTCTTCGTCTGTAATTTTGCTAAGCGCTAGTCAATTCATAGATGTTATTTGTAAAGTGAAATATTTAATGTGAAAAACTAATGGGCACGGATGGCGAGTGGATTTGCTATGTTTTGTACAAACGGTTAACGACACCAGAATTTGAACAGATGGAGTAAAATTAATATCTATTTATATCACTTAAAATGCAAAATCTTCTTAAATGTTGATAACATAAGCTGAAGTACAATTTTAGTAAATTAATTATTCAATATAACAAACAATAGTTATGGCATAATTATTATATTATATGCAATGTTAAGAACAGAACGATCTAGAAAACTATCATTTCGAAGTCTATTTGGTGTGCGCCTGCGCTATTCGTATTGTCATGTAAATATCTCACGCGCAGCACATGTTTTCAGTTGAAACAATGCAGCTCGGGACTGCGTTGTAGTGTACAAGACGATTATTAACCTATTTCTGTTTATGTATTTATCATCATTTCTATAAAATATTGTTTGTTTTTTAATACTGAAAACTCTATCATAACTTAAT
The DNA here is from genome assembly GCA_947459985.1 of Diloba caeruleocephala. NCBI lineage: Eukaryota > Metazoa > Arthropoda > Insecta > Lepidoptera > Noctuidae > Diloba > Diloba caeruleocephala. The sequence continues at coordinate 5,074,985 of OX381617.1, read as the reverse complement.
ATCGAAAACAATGTATATACGAGTATATATGTTGAATCACAGTAATGGATATCATTATATATCACCGTCCCACTGCTGGGTAAACGCCTCTTCTCACACAGAGAATGAACGACCATTGATTACCACGCTATCTCACTGCGTGTTGACGATTCCAAACCCTTAAATCCAAGTGTTCTTACGACGTTTTCGTTCGTTGTTTAAATCAGTGTTGTCCTAGACTAACTGGAGGCGATTTGCCCGTACTGACCACGCTTGGCCCCTGCCCAGCTTCCAAGGTTGGTGAGCGCAGTATGTCTACTTTTCCACAGAAGGGACGCTGCTGCCCATCCCTCTGGGTTAAAATCTTAGTTGCCCTTTATCCGGACACCACATGGATTTAATGAACCATTTCTTTTAATGGCTTGCTTCTATATTGTCTCTCGTTACTCATAGATAAGTGATCTCAAAATAGAACTATGGCTCTCAGGACATTCTTAACGAACGACACCTACTAGTACTAAGTACTCGCAAAACAATAGTTACCGAAGATATTTAGGAAAGGACATGAAATTCTTATCGTAGGTAATTAGTGGAACATATGTCGCAATAGAATTTCTTACTAAAGTGATTAATAAATTGTGTGACAAATATATGTACAGGATATTGTCAAGATATTATCGAGCACTTATTTAACAGATAAGTACTTGTATCTAATCTGGGTGGACGAGGTTATAGCCATCAATTAACAATAAAGTGAAACATAAACATTAAGTTGACACCAAGACTAACAATAAGTACTGACTAAGTAAATGTAAATTCTAAATCGCATTTCAGCATCCTCTGTGCTATAGTTGATAATGTCGTAAACGTGGTCTAATTTTGGAGTAGTGCAATTAAAAAGCTATGTACCATTGCATCGGTATAAAGAAAAGGCATCACAATTTTAAAACAATGAAACAGAAACCTAGTTGTAACTATGAAAACACGTAATCTCTTTATTCTTGAATAAATAACAACCAATATAACTAAAGAGTAATTTCCGAAGTCGATTTTCTTCAGGTTTTGTTTTTCTACCTGCTCATGAAGTGCTAGTAATCTTTGAAGATAAATAGCTGTGATAAAATACAGCGGTACTTTCTGTTATCAAACCCTGAGAATCACTATATTTACACACACTTAATTTCTGCTATGGAGACCGAAGATTTCTTGAGAATAAAATTAACAGAATAATTCGGTTCATGAATGACTACTTATAAATTTTGAAATTAATATCATCAACTTTAATTTGTTAAAAGTGTGATCTATCCATATACTATCTATACTAAGTAATTCGGCGCTGTCATTGAATATTTATATTTACTGGAAATATTTTACTATCATCATCATGGATCATATTTTAATTTTAATTCCCCAAAGGTACTTAGCCTAGGCCTTATCAAAATATTGAAACTACAATAGCTGCCACGAATCGAGTCGAATCAACTGCACATTTATTGGCCACACATTTATTTACTGAATCTACCAAACTAATTATTTTATAATACATATTTTCAATGAAACCCCAATAAATTTTGTTCTAATTGTTAAATCATGGTAAATCCAATCGGTATCTAATAATAACCAATAATGAGGTAACTAAAACGAGATTTTAAATAAAATTTTTAGTCTACAAAAATCACCAAATTTCTGAATATATGTGTAACAGCAGGCTTGTGCAGAAAAATTGTATCAAATCTCTCGCCAAAAGGGAAGATATTCCTAAGAAGAGGAGAGTTGTATGATTCTCACATTGACATGTGTGATGATTTTATTTATTTTTATAAATATACGAACTCACCATTACGCAGATCGGCCGTATTATGGTTGGGGTGCACCCCCGCCTCAGCCACACAGCTACCCCCCCGGGCCACCTCCTCCCGGCCATCCTCCGCATATGTACCCGCAAGGTCCCGGTGTAGTCTTCTACCCTGTACACCCTGCATACTTCTATCCTTACCCAACACCCCCTCCTGATGGCGGCGCGGTCACAGTGGTCGAAGACTCAGAACCCGTAGAAATTCTCCCAGAATTGCCAGGAGAAACTGTCGAGTTGCCGTGGAGTAAGTCTGGATTGGGTTTTTAGAGATAGCACCTTCCTCCACATACTGTTGGCTTTTAGACTGGATACTTATTTACATTAATATAAATATGTTAATGCATTATAACGGTCTTTCATTTTATTAAAATATATATATAAAATAATAATAGCATAAAAAATAATTTTACCGGTATTAACAATGAAAAAAGCGTTAATAAGTAGAAATTTCGTCTTATCAACAATGTATTAGTCTAATCCAACATTTTAGTATTAGAGACCGATAAAGAAAAGTGATAAATTATTATCGCAATATCGATAAGAATTGCTCCACTATTTCAGTTTTTCTTTTTAACTTAGTTCGACATACATTCATTTTTTGTGATTTATTGAAGGTGTTATCTCTGGTTTTGGTCTGTATTGTATCGTACGCCATCGTTGGGCCAATCCTCTTTATGGTGACTATCCAATCCAGACTTACGTCGTCCGTGGTCGCCATATCAGTTAGTTAGTCCTTGGAATTTGAAGTCTTTACCCATACAGAGTTTTGGCCGGAGCTTCATGTGTTGTGAATATTCTCTGGAAAATCATTCCGTATCATCTTCTATATGTGTTCCTCTTTGATTCTTGTTGTTCTCTTCTTGGTTTTTAGTTTAATTCAATAATTCACTTTCATTTACTTATACTGGTAATAAATGACTAGAGCTGATCCCGGAGGGGAAAGGCTAGTGCGATAATCAGTTAAATTTCATTATTTTCGGCTTTATTTGTTTTCTGATAATGATCATCATCTCTTCCACAACGACACTTGCATCAGCACAGCAGCTTTCAACATTTATTTTGAAGATATTTTTAAGTTCCAGATATAAGTTAATCTTTGGATTTGACTATCGTTTTTTCTTTTGTAATAATGTCTATTTTTATTCAATTTATCCATCTAAAACTTATCACACTCTTATATCAATTTATTCTTGACATATAAATTACTGTATCCGCTTAGACTGTTATAATAGTTGTTAATAAAAAAATTCAAAAGTAACATAAGAACAGTAATTGACGCTTTATCTCATCTAACTCCAGGTACATACCGTTGGGTCCCAGCATGCTTGAGCCAACGCTCGATCCCGCCTGGCGCGTTGCGCGTTGGTACTGACGGTGATGGCGATGAGATCTATGCTGGTAGGGCCCCTCATGAGGGTGACATCCTACCCGCTAAGGTCATCCCGTCTAAGAATGCTTGCTACGTCAGCTGGGGAGGCGAGGAGATCGTTAAGGATCAGTTCGAGGTAACTATCTCAATTATTTCAGTCAGTTCTGGTTTGAAGAAAATGGTTTTATCACTGTCATTAAATAGGACACCGAATTAAGATTTTTTGAAAAGTGTTTACACAGTCTTCAGTGCAAAAAAAAACCATTTCAAACGTAATAGGTAAGGCATACAGCCTCTGCTTGTCGGACCATAATACAGCACAAATAGTTACATTACAATAGTGAGATTGCTTTGATATGTTACTCACTAGGATTTCTCCTCTGTCGTGGGTACAGTTTACAGACATAAATCTCACATCAAACACTCTGGGTGTTGTCCCGTAACAACTATCCATAAATCATACAAATATTTGTCACGTGCGAAGATCGAACTGCGACAAGTAGCTGAGAAAGCCGATTGCATGCCAACCATGCAGTCAATCAAAATTGAGCGTAATCAGAACAGCCTAATAGGTATGGGTCGTTACTTCATGACTGTTAATGATGTTATTGAGGGAATGTTAGAAAGTTTGTTGATTAGATTAGTAGTTCAAGGTTTAATGAAATCTATGATATGAATTCCTGGTACCAATGAAGTCTTTAATGACAATATTTTATAAACTATGTCTCCGATACATTAAATTCAGGAAAATATTAAATACTCATAAGACTAAGTGGATAACAAAATAAATTAGGACTATTTCTAAAACTAGAAATACCTTAAATATAAATATTAGATAAAATATTAGATAAAATTTGTATAAATAAGGGGTACATAAAGTATCATCGTCATCATCCTATCAGCCAATAGACGTCCACTGCTGAACAAAGGCCTCTCCCATAAACGACCGGCTACATACCGTGTGTCTCCCATAAACGACCGGCTACATCGCCTTAACGACGTCGCGGAGGCCTATCACCGCTTCACCTTCCCGTTCAAGTTAGCACTTCTCCCTCCCGTCTCTTGCACGCGCCGGCCCGTGCCGAGCCTATAGTTTTAAATGTCCCCTAATACATTATAAATAATACCGATCCAGCTGTCCCCAAAACAATAGCTTGTTATCTCCAGCAACGCCCTAAGCTGAGGTCCGTGTCCCGCAGTGGGCGCCCGTAGCGAAAGTTGCGTAGTTTTTAATATTAATTTTAAGCCTGGCTGGAGGCTTCTTTTGGCTTCCCCAGAAATGACATACAAAGTGAAACAAAAAAGTGTGTCATTATTCTGGGGGGAATTTGTCAGTACTCACCCCGCTTCGCAGGTGGGTTGGTGAGCGCAGAATGGATGTTATTCCACAGAATTATAAAGAAAGCGCCAAGCAAATTTTCTTTCAAACGCAAATTTCGGGAATTCTTTTTGAATTCGCTGGAATCCTAATTGACAATTACGGGCATGGTTAAAATTATAAATAGTACGTATTTTATGTAGTATATTTTAAACCTATGTATTTGACCTATCTATAGTATGTAGATTTTTATGTATGTATATCTTATTATTAAATTTTTGTAATATATCTTTTTTTGTACCTCTTTTCGATGCATTTATTTTTAACCCAAAGGTTGACTGGTAGAGAATGCCTTATGGCATTAAGTCCGCCTTGTGTGTTCATTGTGCACAAAAGTATAAATAAATAATAATAACAATGTAAAATTTAATATTCATATTTTTTGGAACCTGCGAGTGCCACTGAAATTTAACTGATCATTTAATCAATAAAATGCACAAGGAGGCAGTTTTGCTATGATTTAAGAACCATTGTAGCTGCTTTCTACAAACAAATCTAAATGTAAATCCAAACTTCATGGTTACTCTTGTTTTTGATAAATTTATCTAATGAAAAGGGTAACCTGAGTTTGGAGATTTTAGTATACAGGCAGTATACTAAAATCTCCACTACTTACTCTTTATGAAACCCATCATAGCAAGCATGGCGGTGCTACATTGTTAAGAGCTACTTTTCACAAATACAATGTCTCTGATTTCAGGTGCTAGTACCTGCAATGTTCTCGTGGCAGTTCTCGACGGGTGGCGCGGTGCCCCCTGGTGCCGTCGAGGCAGGAATCACCGCTGATGGAGAGAAGCTTTACTTCGGCAGGGTCACGCATGACGGCTGTACCACACCCGGCAAGGTATGGACTAACGTGTTAATTTGTATTTAGCTCCCTAACCATGCCAACTAGCGCGCTATCTTTTAAACTATAATAATGATCTTTTGGTTTAAAGAAAATCTTTGTAAGCTGACATTAAGAGATGCTCCTGAAGTTTTAGGCTCGATGCCAACTTGGGCAATGTGAGCATGGATTATTCTGAACCAATAAATGATGATCAAGGGGTGGTCACTTGAATAATGGGTGTACCTGATACTCTTCTGTCATTTAACTTCTGACAGCTACAATTGTGGCTTTAAATGTTTATTGTGCGCTTATATAATAGAGCCTTAGCCTCAAGACGAAAGTCTTTAACCAGTGTGTGTTACCAGTGATGACATATGGAACAGAGACGTGGTCACTCACAATGGTCCTCACAAGAAACTCAAGGTCACTCAGCGAGCTATGGAGAGAGCTATGCTTGGTATTTCTCTACGAGATCGAATCAGAAATGAGGAGATCCATAGAAGAACTAAAGTTATCGACATAGCTGCAAGGATTAGTAAACTGAAGTGGCAATGGGCAGGGCACATTGCTCGTAGAACTACCGCGCACCGGAAAACGCAGCGTGGGACAACCTCCAACGAGGTGGACAGAAGACCTGGTGTGGGTCGCTGGGAGTCGTTGGATGAGAGCGGCATGTGACCGTTCGTTGCGGAGATCTAAGGGGGAGGCCTTTGTTCAGCAGTGGACGACCTGTGGCTGATATGATGATATAATAGAAGTTTGTTTTACTAGAGTGTATACTTCTATAACAGATTAATTATTCTAGACTGGTCTGTTGTTCTGTGTGGCACTCGAGACTCATGACGTGGCATTCTGTCTATCTATATATTCAGCTCACGTTTACCAACTGTTGAGTATAGGCCTCCTCTATTTATACCATTTTTGCCGGTCCTGAGCTAGTCTCATCCATTGTTACCCCGGGATCCTCGCTACGTTATCCGACCAAAGTGGGGGTCGTCCTGTTAGTCGTCGTTTTTCACTCGGCCATCACCTTAATCTACTTTCCGTCTGCCTTGCCAATTATCTTGCCCACTTCATCTCCATTTTAATTTCGAAACGCGTCGAATCTCGATGTTATACAATACAATAACAATATATCTCATTTCCAGATTCAGCCTAGTCACGGCACTTGCTACTACCCATTCGACGGCGAAGAGAAGAGCTCCGCCGAGTACGAGTGTCTTGTCCTCATGTAAACTAAAACTATCATTTCTATATAATACATTATTGTGTACAATAAATACATTATTTTATACATAGGTTACTTCGTGCCTATTCAAAATGTAACAAAATCCGGTCGACTTCTTGAAGTAGATATGACACTGGTGTATGTTAACAACAACCAAGCTAGATGGTAAATGTCCATTATTAATTATTTTCCTCATGCAACACGACAACTTGGTGAATCTTAGATATCTTCATCATGAGTAGTAATATCATCCTAAAGAAAAAACAGTGTTACAATAAGTTGAGGTGCGGCTGGGGACCTTGGGCCACCACAACCTGTTCTAAAATATTAATTAAATAATTTCGAAGTTACACCATCGAAATATGTGATAATCGACATGCACCGGTATATCTTAATATTCATTAATATCATGAACATTCACAGTGACAGATAAACAATACGAAATCACTGTTATGTAACATAATAAAGTCTGAATTTCTTCCTCCGAAAGTTAATAACAATGAGGTACCTACTTAGTTTAAGTACATTATACGTAGATACGCATTATTATTTACTAGTTGTAAATTTTATATGAGCAAACTGTTGTAAAGTGTTGTAGTGTAAAATGTGAGTAAATAAAGACTTCTAGAAGTAATAACCGCAAAATTGTATTTTATGTTACTTCTGGTTCTTAGACCTATTTTGTACTTGGCGAAATTTTCGTGAACTTCCTCCGCCCTAGGAAAGGCGATAGGGCGTGCTGGACTCTTACTGGCTAAAACCCCGCGGTGTTCCATCGATCTACCGCTAGGAGTGCAGGATTTACTCGCACATTCGCAACCCCGATTATTCATTAACCCAGTATTATATAGCATCCACATTGATTTGCAAAAGGATTCATATAGCTTGATGATAAGCGGTTACCACAACACATGGATGCTTGTCTGAATTAATAATCCGTGTGGTGTCCGGAACGTGTGCTTTAAGAATATACCATGAATCCATCTCATTCCGTGGAGGTCATAAAAGCTAAGATAAGATAAGATAAAAAGATTTTTATGCATTTAAACCATTATTAGCACTTATGAATCGTCAAGATTTTAGTTTGCCACGTTCCAAAATGTAGATTTCCTATGGAGAAGAACGGGCAAGAAACTTCATGGGAAGGGAATCTAAACCAGAGGGACGTGCAGCAGCGTCCCTTACAGTAGGCATGTATACTGTGCTCACCAACTGGCCTGCCAAGTGTGGTGCATATTGGCAAATTCTCCCCGAAATAACGACATAATGGTAGAATTTATACAGGGGGGGGGCATGTGTTTAGTAGCGGACGTCCTTTGGCTGATACGAGGATGGATGGATGGATGCTTGCTTTGCCAGGGATTTCACTGGCGCGTTGGCGACCCTATTTTTATAGGGTTCCTTCCACGCCCTGCAGTCATCAAGTATGATATTTCTTAGTGTTCCATTATTGCATGTTTGAGTTTTTATATCGATTATGAACGACCGATGGGCAGGCTTGCAGCCTATTGATTTGCAAATGTCATATGACACTTCAAAATTCCATACATTTTATCATACCGTCAGCCGTACAGCAGTACTACCATATTACATATATTTAAAAAAATATTATACGACAAATACGGCCACAGGCTTTGACGCCTATATGGCTCAGTCTACGCCTGTCGGCGATGTGAATGTGGTGTGCATAAGCACTGCGTATGTGTGTGTTGAAAAATGACTCGAAAAGAGTTTGCCGTGAAACCTACGAACGAATGAAGTCGCGCGATGTGACGCTAGATCACGTGCTTCCTAGGAATGTAATGGGCAAGCAACGGCTACCGACAGTTTGCCAAATTACATGAAATATCCGATCCGAATCCCTATCAGAATACCAGCGCTGTGGCATAAACTGCTGCAGCATATGCTGAGATAGGGACCTTTTTTGGCCTCGTACAGCACTATTAAGCCATATACTTGTATATTTTCTTATTATTTTTCGTTTTAATTGTCATTGTGTATGAGACCAAAATAAAACTTTTTCTTTCTTTCTTTCTTTCTTTCCCTTTCAAATAAAGTTCACCGCCCTTAGCCGTACTGTCACGTAACGATATACTCAGATAACGTCGAGAAGTGGTCTGTCTCGGAAAGTATTAATTTGGTTAGGTAACTGTGTATGCAGTGCATATGGACAAATAAAATGTCGTAATAGATTAAATTGAATGACGGCACGGTTGGTGCAGTGGCTGATACAGTCGGCTGCTGCGCTCCGGGTCGTGGGTTCGATTCCCGCACGGAACAAATATTTGTATGATCTGCAGCTACCTTTAAAAAACGTTGCCCTACTGAGAATTTCTCCTGTATCGTGGGTGCGTTTAAAGACACAAATTCCACACACAATACCATAACGAAATATTTGTTCCATTCGGGAATCGAACCCGCGACCCGGAGCGCAGCAGCCGACTGTATTAGCCACTGCACTAACTGTGCCGTCTCTAACCTGGACCCGTAAACCAGAAAGCAATTTGCAAAATGTGCAAACCACGCAGATTAGGATGGATAAAGAATTGTGAGATTGATGATGACGAAACTGTATGAAGTGGATGATGAAATCGTATAAAAAAGAAATTGGGAATGAGGTTACTGAATTATTGATAACTATCTCATCATTCTTATCACTGTTGATACTATATATATTATGTACTCCATATCCATCAATCCATGCCGTTTTTCGGCTAAGGCGATAAGACTTTTAAATTTGATTTAAGATCATGTATTGCGTTCATATGGTTGATGTACTCTATTTTTGCAGCAAAATTCCGTATGCAATGAGGACACGCCATACCATCCACAAAATTGTATGTCTTTGAAGGCGTACGATTTTAAGTTCATCTCGATTGCCTGCCAGTTCTTGTAATATGAGTTGCAGTCTACATGATGACCTGTGTGTATTTATATGTGGCGACGAACGATGTTTTAAAACCAGGAAGAACCCGTTGATATTCCCAAATTTTCAGAAAGAATCGCTAGATCTTGTGATGCAGGTTATCTCCCCCAATACTTAAGCAATTCGACTTATAGGTAAGTTATCTACGCCGTACTCCGTGTGGTGTCCGGATTAAGAATATAGCACCACTCCGTCTCCTCCCGTGGAGGTCGTAAAAGTCGACTAAGGGACTCTTAACCAAAGGGATGGGCAGCAGCGTCCCTTTGCTGAACAGAAGCATTACTGCGCTCACCAACACGCCTGCCAAGCGTGGTGAGTATCGGCAAATTCCCCCCAAAAATGACGACACGACTAATGCACCGGCCCCCAGTTCCCGGCAGCCCCGCTATTCCTGGTCATGGTAGCGGCCACGGTAACGGCGGGGCAGGGGGTGCTAAGAATCACCGGACGGGATCCGGCTACCACCCCAAACGAAAACTGGCCCTGGTAACGTATAACACACGCACACTGAGGGCAGACGAAAAGATTGTTGAGCTGGAAGAAGAAATAGATAAGTTGCACTGGGATATCATGGGTCTATCAGAAGTCCGAAGAGAGGGTGAGGACACGATAACCCTGAAATCTGGCAACTTATTCTACTACCGGGAAGGCGAACATCTGTCTCAAGGTGGTGTCGGGTTTCTCGTCCGCAGGTCCCTCATTAACAGCATAGTAACCATCGAAAGTGTGTCGAGCAGGGTAGCGTACCTTATACTCAGAATATCCAAGAGGTATTCGTTGAAGGTCATACAGGTCTACGCACCGACCTCGACACACCCAGATGATGAAGTAGAGAGTATGTATGAGGACGTAAGTAGGGCCATACATACCTCGAAGACACACTTCACTGTTGTGATGGGGGACTTCAACGCGAAGCTGGGCACTCGATGCGATGGTGAGTTGAGAGTGGGGCAATTTGGATATGGGCAACGGAACCCCAGGGGACAGAGGCTGGCCGACTTTTTGGAAAAGGAGGGACTCTTCGTGATGAACTCCTTTTTCCAAAAGCCGCCTCACAGGAAATGGACCTGGATGAGTCCCGATGGTTCCACGAGGAATGAGATTGACTTCATCATGACCAATAGGAGGCAAATATTCAATGATGTCTCTGTGATCCACAGGGTGAAAACCGGTAGTGATCACCGAATGGTAAGAGGCACATTGAATATTAATCTCAAAGTTGAGAGGTCTCGTCTGATGAGGTCTACGCTCCGGCCCTCTAGTGCTTATATCCAAAACCCCGAGAGCTTTCAACTCGAACTCCAAAACCGCTTCGAGTGCCTAGAACATTGCGTATCTGTGGACGATTTAAATGGTAGGTTTGTAGAAACTGTCCAAACGGTTGGGTCTAAGTTCTTTAAGTCCCACCGTAAAGGTAGACCAAAAAAGTTCTCCGATCACACTCTCGACCTCATGGCAGAAAGACGCGCCATGACGCTGCAGTCCTCCGGTGATGCTGAAGCATACCGACTGCTCAATAGACGGATATGGAAGTCCTTGCGTCACGATATCCGCACCTTTAACACCAACGGTGTTAAAGAGGCGATTGAGCGGAACCAAGGCTCCAAAGTGTTCGCAAGAGACAAGTCTATTGGGCAAAGTCGTATTATGAAGCTGAAGACCGAGGACGGCAGTGTAGCGTCGACTAAGCCAGAGGTTTTGAGAGAGATTGAGAAGTTCTACCGGCAGTTATACACCTCGGTAACTATACCTACCATTGGCTCTGACAAAGACCCGCGAGCTAAACTAACCCGACACTATACCGAGGATATCCCGGACATCAGCCTGTACGAGATTAGGATGGCCTTGAAACAGCTTAAAAATAACAAGGCGCCGGGTGGGGACGGAATTACGACAGAGCTTCTGAAAGCGGGTGGCACACCGGTACTTAAAGTCCTTCAGAAGCTATTCAATTCCGTCTTACTCGAGGGCATAACGCCGGAAGCGTGGAACAGAGGTGAGGTGGTGCTCTTCTTCAAAAAGGGTGATAACACCCTATTGAAGAATTACAGACCCATCTCACTTCTGAGCCATGTTTATAAGCTGTTTTCAAGGGTCATCACGAATCGTCTCGAGCGCAGGTTTGATGACTTCCAGCCTCCCGAACAAGCCGGTTTCCGAAAAGGTTTCAGTACCATAGACCACATCCATACGCTGCGGCAGGTTATACAGAAGACCGAGGAGTATAATCTGCCACTATGCTTGGCGTTTGTGGACTATGAGAAAGCCTTCGATTCGATCGAAACCTGGGCAGTGCTGCAATCTCTGCAGCGGTGCCACATTGACTATCGGTACATTGAAGTGTTGAAGTGCTTATACAGAAACGCCACCATGTCGGTCCGAGTACATGAACAGAGCACGGGGGCAATTCCATTGCAGAGAGGTGTGAGACAGGGGGACGTAATTTCCCCGAAACTGTTCACCGCTGCAATGGAGGATGCCTTCAAGTTGCTGGAGTGGAAAGGATTCGGCATTAACATCAATGGCGAGTATATCACTCACCTTCGATTTGCCGACGATATCGTAGTCATGGCAGAATCGCTGCAAGAGCTCAGCACAATGCTCGATGATCTCAACAGGGTTTCCCAACAGGTGGGCCTTAAAATGAACATGGGCAAGACGAAAGTCATGTCAAATGCCCATGTCGTGCCCATCCCAATATCCGTTGGGAGCTCTGTTCTCGAAGTTGTTGACGAGTATGTCTACCTGGGACAAACTGTCCAGTTAGGTAGGTCCAACTTCGAGAAAGAGGTCAATCGTCGAATCCGACTCGGCTGGGCAGCGTTCGGGAAACTTCGCAACGTCTTTTCGTCAACAATACCGCAATGCCTAAAGACGAAAGTCTTTAACCAGTGTGTGTTACCAGTGATGACATATGGAACAGAGACGTGGTCACTCACAATGGGCCTCATAAGAAAGCTCAAGGTCACTCAGCGAGCTATGGAGAGAGCTATGCTTGGTATTTCTCTACGAGATCGAATCAGAAATGAGGAGATCCGTAGAAGAACTAAAGTTATCGACATAGCTGCAAGGATTAGTAAGCTGAAGTGGCAATGGGCAGGGCACATTGCTCGTAGAACTGATGGCCGTTGGGGCAAAAAGGTTCTCGAATGGAGACCGCGCACCGGAAAACGCAGCGTGGGACGACCTCCAACGAGGTGGACAGACGACCTGGTGAAGGTCGCTGGGAGTCGTTGGATGAGAGCGGCATGTGACCGCTCGTTGTGGAGATCTAAGGGGGAGGCCTTTGTTCAGCAGTGGACGACCTGTGGCTGATATGATGATCTACGCCGACTACACTTTCGTTTTTGTGTGCCTTAATAGCACTGACAATTTCCTCAAGAGAGTGCATCCATGCTTCTTTTTTTCTGAGATGCTCATAGCCGTTGCACTCACTGGTCGATAAACGAACGGTGAGGTTAAGCAACGCTTGGTGCGGTCACTCTATCTCCGTGCTTCGAAAGGCACATAAAAAGATAAATACATACCAAAAGATAAGAACATAAATCGTCGGTCCCATTATTGCCATTAGACGGCTGTCGTTAAGCCAAGTCTGGGCGACTTGAACAACTGTGACACAAGGTTAGCCACTAACCATACAAAATGCTTAAAGTCACTCAACGAGCTGTGGAGAGAGCTATGCTTGGTATTTATCTACGAGATCAATACAGAAATGAGGTGATTCGAAGAAGAATTAAAGTTGACTACATAACTGAAAGGTAGTAAACTGACGTGGCGATGGGCAGGGCACATTGCTCGTAAAACCGATGGCCATCAGGGTAAAAAGGTTCTCGAGAGGAGACCGCGCACCGGAAGATGCAGCTTGGGAGGACCTCCAATGAGGTGGACAGACGACCTGATGAGGGAGTCGTTGGATAAGGGCAGTATGTAATAGAGTTGAGTCGCTCGCTCGCGAGATATATGGAAGATATATATCTCTATCAAAGAGCGAATCTCTGACTCGCTCACTTTTATTGCAACTATATCTTTGAATCTTTTGTATCTGTGTCTGGGCTAATTAATGGAAAGAGCGACTGAGTGGAAAGATTATAGTTATCTACATAAAATTTGTCGCTTTAATCTAGCCGCGTGTTAAAATCATCGTGAATTAATTGTGCATACTGCATACTGTGGCCTACAAATAAAATTTGTATTCAATTCATTACGTCGCAAAATTCGCCTCTAAACGAGAGAGCGATTGATTCGAATCTTACTCAATAGATCATATCTTCGTATCCCGTTCTTCGCTCTCCGCGAGGCGTAAGAGTGACTGAGCGGCTCTGATTCACTGAGCGAGTTGGGATCTAGATATAAAAGAGTGATATATATCTTTAGATCCTAAAGATATATATCTCTCTATATTTATCACTCTTTTCTTTTCACTGATATACTTTGCGCATCTCTAGTATGTAACCGCTCGTTGTGGAAATCTATGGGGGAGGCCTTTGTTCAGCAGTGGACGTTCTTCAGCTGATATGATTGATAGAAAAAAAGAACATCCAAGTCAGTGGCTCTGTCCACGTCGAGTCAATTGTAGAAATGTTCCAGTGTTTATCCTTTAGTGACTAACTCCAGGTAGTTCCATGTGATTCCTGGCAAAGATTAGACCACCACTCTCCACCCATGGAAAGGTCTCGAGAAAGCCAAGGGTTGATATCTAGAGAACGAGCAGCAGCATCTTCCTTTGTGCCAATAACAACACACTGCAATTACAAATCTAGTTGCTAAGAGTGGTGATTATATCAATGTCCTTCTATAATCGCTCATTGTAGTAATAATTGGGAGGCCCTTGATCAGCAGTGGAGGTTTACAGGCAGTTATGAGCGCATGTATGCGTGCATGACTAAGCACCTGGTACGGATTTCACGGGCACACTTACACGATATAAACTACCAACAAGCTCTGGAAATTTGACAAAATGGCACCGAGCTGGTTAGTGTCAACCAGCCGCTGAACTTATTTTACTTGGTTCTGCCAACATTCATCCTTTCGGCATTCTCATTAAGTCTTCAAATTTGCGAAAAACTTTACAGTCGGCTGATTTTCCTTTTGTGGGAAGGCACGACGTTTGTAAAGAGACGCTCGCCCGCACTCCATTCTACCCGATACAGTGGTAAAGTTCAGTCACACCGGTGATGATATATTGCATAGAGACGTGGTCAATCACTATGGGCCTTGTAAGAAAGTTCAAGGCCACTTAGCGAGGTACGGAGAGAACTATACTTAAGATATTTTTACGAGATCGATTCAGAAATGAATGCATCCATAGAATACATAACTGAAAGCTGAAGTGGCAATAGGCGAGACTGATGAACTGATGACCGTTAGGGCAAAAGGGTTCTCGAGTGGAGACTAGGCCCGGAAAACGCAGCGTGCGACGGCCTCCTGCTAAACGGACAGACGTCCTGGCGATGGTTCCTCTGGAAGTCGTTGGATGCGAGAGGTATGTAATCGGTCGTTGTAGAAATATATTGCAGAGGCTTTTGGTCAGCAGTGGACGTACTTTCGCTTATATGATGAGCATATCTTGGAGCGAACAAGCTATTTCTCTTCTTATTCTGGTCCTTTTATCATTATATTACCTCCATTGCCCGAGACAAGGCCTCTTAATTTAATATAAAATGATTTAACATCCCAAAACTACAAATGAATGCTCTCAAGGTAACCCAGTATATCTTAAGTATGATCACTTGAATGATAGCAAGTTGGCAACGATGAATCACGATAGTGGGACAACCGCTCAACTATTGCGCATACGCAGGGCCGATGTCATGTTGCGGCTCATTCTATCCTTAACAGTCGTCAACGTCGCGCGTGGCGTTTGACATACAAGTTGTAGTACGATTTAAATATCGTACCTAAATAAAGTGCCGTTTTTATTTGAGACTTCTTATTGCGAAAAAGAAATCAACCATGAAGGCTGTCATCGGCTTTGTGATGCTCAGTAAGTTCAGTTTTTATTTATGTTTCTATAGTTCCTTAGATAATTCTACGTAGAAATGCTGAACATGTGCGTACCGCTTCTCTTTATTCCGTCACGAGGAGTGAACATACATAAGATACAGCCATGGCAACAAACGCGTATGTGTCTACCAACTACCAAAGAATAATATAAACAAATAGTTTCAAACCGTTCTGATACTGGTGCGTTGCCAAAACCAAAAAAAAAAATAAGGTTCTTCTTTTAAATATCTACCCCCTAGTGAATTTGTGTTCGCAGTATCATATAAATAGTAGGAATAGCTGTTATAACTAAAAAGTTATATGAAATCATGATAAACTAATATTAGTACGCAGCATAACTGCATGCAATTAAATTTCAATTTGTGTTACTTGGTATTATTGGTTCATTAGAAGGATTGGGCCTTCAATTTTTATTATTGACCGCGAACGATACTATCTATGTGGTGACCGCAAATGTAATCCAAAGCGAAGGATTCTAATATCAACTTGCAGCTATATATATATATACAGTATAAATAATAATACGAAACATATAAAATTAATTGAATACAATACAAAACTCTTTATTGTACACCAGAAATAACAAAAATAAGATCCAGTACAGAAAATGGCTGGACAAAGCACTTTCTTATCGCACCCGGCAATTTCTACCAAACAACCTTAGGATGTGAATGGGGTAGTTCGCGGTGTAATAATTGTATCAGCCAAAAGACGTCCACTGCTGAACAAAAGGCCTACCAGGCGGGCAGGCGTGTTGGTGAGCGCTAAAGGACTGCTATTTTACAGTAGGTATGCTGCTGCCCATCCTTTACGGAAAAGCCTGTTAGTCGCTTGTTACAATATCCACAGCAGGAGATGGAGCGGTGCTATGTTCTTAATCCGTAGACCGTACGGATTAACGGGCACTGACATTAAGGTGAAACCATAATACATTGAATTTGTAGTACAAAACCCCGGGCTCCAGTGGGCTTATCTATCCTGTTTAAGATTGTTAACCCTAATTTTCACATTTTTTTTCCATTCATTATTCCGATGGCTGATAATTTGTACGTGATTTATGTAAGGTACAACAGACCGTAAGACCGCTGCAGAAACCGACGTAACTCTATAAAAAGCCAAGGTCACAACGGTAATACTTGCGTTGATGCACTCAACTGAGTTCCGCAGTTGCAGTACGGTCATGAGAATCGATCCTTAAGTCGTCTGGCTTTCAGCAAACCGTTCGTTGTAGGAGAGGTGTAGGAGCAGCAGTGGGTGTTATTGAACTCCAGATGATGTGATTGGTTCCAGTGCTAGGCACGGTGTCAACGGACATGGCTGGGGAGTGCGACATGGCAGGGTTCTACACAGAACTGGGCTGTACGCCATCAGCCCCGGAAGAAGGCGTCCTGTGCCCTAAAGCGTTCACCTGCCCTGATTTACATCCAAACCCTACTATGTGCTACTATAAGTGAGTAGATAGTAATTTGTTATCCTTATCTTTACTAGGATGGTGTGATCTTTTCAACAATTTCCAAAAGTACTATCATTTTAGGACTCTTTGAATTAATATAATAATTTTTATTTTATAGAAAGTTGTTTTAGCTTACGCTAGCGTTTGAAAGTGGGTGTAATGAGGGTTAATGGCGAATTAGTAGTTTATCTTGTTTGTGTTTTATGGTTAGTGCAGTGGCTGCTGCGCTCACGAGTTCGATTACCGCACGGAACAAATATTTATATGATCTGCAGGTAGTTATTACGGATCTGGAATTTATGTCTATAAACGCACCCACGACACAGTAAAAATCCTGGTGTGGGGCAACGTATAAAATTATACCATAAAATGATAAGCGACTTACACGTCCGAACACCAATATCAATGTTCTGTAGAGGCCAAGAATGCTATGTGCATTTGTATTAAGCAAATGCTAAAAGTTGTCAAAAAAGTAATCAATACCTTTACGAGAGAAAACAAGCACTCACTCAGATACCGACCTCGTGTAATACCCAGAAGCACCTGCAACAAAGAACCAACAAAGCGACTATGACCGTGACCATCCATTTACGTGACCGTCGGGAAATACCGCGACCTTTGCTTGCTGAGATGACAATTTAGTCATGCTGATAAAAAATACACATATTTATTGCTTCTTTACCAACGGAAACTGATTGGACATGTAGCTTTATTTATCGTCAAATCGCTTTTGGTATCACTGATTTCTGATCATCGCCGAGCTTTCTGCTAGCATTTTAAACTTGAACTGTCATCGAATTCTATCTCAATACTCGTAGTAGGGTACAGTGTACAAAGAGATATATAAACGTTATTGTAGTTTCTTTAACATTGGGGTGTGGGTTCAAAACCTGGGATGTACCAATATTTTTTGTGAACAATGACTTCAAGCTGGGAAACCTGAGGAAGCCTGGATGTCGGTGTGAAATCGCCTTCACGCATCGCGCAAGCGAGTTGATCAATGCTCGTACCGTCTCTATATGAGAAGAGGCCAAGGTGCCTTTGCCCTGCAGTGGGAGTGGGACAGATTCAGGTTGATTTTATTATTGTTATGCATCTAAGCTCACTCTATATGTTGAGAGAGCTTTTTATATCCGTCTGGGAAATCGCATGATGTTATTTATACTGACTGACGGCCGAAATTAATAATCAATTTATAATTTTGACCTTCATCCGTTTTAGTGTTATGTTCACATTTAACACAAGAACAGACAATTCTTTATCACAAATCCAAATATTTATGGTTAGTAGTCAGGCGATAGTCGCCTGAGGTCGAAATTCGACCAATTGTATGTAAAATAGCGAAATACAACGTTTTTTTTTTAATCTCTATTATATTATATAATTTATAATTATACTGTTATTTCTTTGTATCATATCACATCATATCGGCCATTTATATATCTACTGCTGAACAAAGGCCTCCCTCATAGAATTCCACAACTGTATCATTATTTTAGGGGGAATTTGCCAATACTCACCACGCTTGGCAGGCGGGTTGGTGAGCGCAGTATGGCTACTGTTTCACAGAAGGGACGCTGCTGCCCATCCCTCTGGTTTAGATTCCCTTAGTCGCCTTTTACGACATCCACAGGAGGAGATGGAGTGGTGCTATATTCTTAATCCGTACACCACGCGGACTTATCTTTGTATGCAAATTACTTATTCTCAGCTTGACGCTATGACATGACGGAAGGAGTGGAGAAGAGGAAGGGAATTAATGCAAACCTTTTGTAATCATATGAAATTCCTTAGAACAATTCAACTATTAAGCAGTAAAATAACGGTCAATAATAATATAACGAATATATAAAGATAAGTAATAAATTCAATTGGAAACAATGCTATGTATTTATTTTTAATGATGACGACGACCCACTATGAATATCCGGTGTCGTGGATCATTATTATACTGCCTGTGCTCGAAATTTGACCAAATGTTTGTAAAGTAACGAAATGAACTTGTTTTTATATAAGGGTGTCATTCACCCAATTTCTTTGTCCAATGTACATTTGATCAAAGCAATTGGACGAGTTTATCAAATTATGTTTTGTTAAATCTCGTTGGAGGCCGTCCTACACTGCTTTTACCGGTTCGCGGTCTCTACTCGAGAACTTTTTTGCCACTTTAGCTTACTAATTCTTTCAGCTTTGTCGCAACTTTAGTTCTTCTATGGATCTCCTCATTTCTGTAGTAATTTCTCAATAAAAGCAAGAAAGTGTAAAATGTTGATGTTATCAATCTTTTGTTTTATAGACATCGAATTTGCAAAATTTCAAAGGTATTTACATAGACCAGCGGTGGTTACGATATTTCAATGTATGATTTTTATGTAGATGTAAGATGATATTATGATTAATGTAAGGATATTAAAATATACTTTTAAAAAAAAAACGTCTTCAAAAACCCTACACGATACAAAAATATTAGAACCACTGAAAAGGAAAAAATAACATTATTTATGAAGTTGGGTGGGCTCAGGTATAAAATATTACTTCTCGTTGGTCTGCATGAACCTCCTCCTTTTTGAAGTAGGTTCATAAATAGAGAAACACACACATAGGCCTAAAAACCATTACAATGAGCGGTCACAGGATATTGCCATAACCACCACGCTTGGAAGCATCTATGAGTAATATATGAGAATAAATAATTGAAACACAATTATATTCACAGTGCTTTCAGTATTACACTAATAAACAACTTGTCCATGACTTGAGCTGGTATAGGTGATTTAAAAATACGACGCCATTTTCCAACTATAATTTATATTTCCGTGCGGTTTAGCGCTTTCAGCTTCCTGCGTTGCAGTATTCGACCCATCCTAGGGTTGTGGAGCAAACATTTAGATTTTCCAGATCGTAATCAAATTCTCCGAACCCCATGTGCCACATAAATGCCTAGATGGACCGAGTTTCCTACTCGCGTAGGGTTAATTTTTTTTTGAACTGGCGGTTACAAGTTATGACCCCGATAAGATTTACGAGTAGCGGGAAATTACACCTTTTTGCTTTTAACGTTAAATTTAAAGTAGTCTCACTGCTAACGGTTGTTTATTGTGGTCGCGACTTTTATGAATTACAAAAAAAATCAACACAACGCAATGGTACATACATTTACATTGTAAAAAAATTCTTCTGTGAGTTTTGTTACTAAAACATAGATGGTTCAAATCAAGAGTAAAATTATTTCATATTTAATAATCACACTTTAAATACTTTTCTAATTCCGCCTATGTGGTCTGGTTTCTCAATATTGAATGATTCTGAAAGTGCATTCAATAATACCCTCTTTCATCATCAATCATCGTATCAGCCAAAGTATACCTTTTTTTTTATTTGTGCCCAGTGGTGATTCTTCATGAACTTCCTTCGCCCCGGGGAAGGGCGAAGGGGTATGCTGACCGACTTACTCCTACCGGCTAAAACCACTGGAGCGGTCATCTACGGCACCTACGGGGGGCTCCAGGTCCTCGTATGATCACACTAGAGCCGCCCACTGGTGCCACGCCTATAGACACATCTCGAAAAGGGTGACTGTAAAGCGGTCACCGTCCCGGGGAGCCAAAGGATTTTTTTTTTTTTTTTTATTGATCCGGTGGAAATACATCATGTACTTCCTCCGCCCCGGGAAAGGGCAGAGGGGTATGCCGGACTCCTACCGGCTAAAATCACCTGAGTGGTCATCTTCGGCACCGAAGGGAGGCTCCAGGAACTCGAATAATCTCCATCTAGAGCCACCCATTGGTGCCACGCCTTTAGGCACATCTCGGAGGGGATGACTGTAAAGCGGTCACCCCCTCTAGCGGAGAGAAGGTGACTGTAAAAAGGCCACCTCCCCAGGCACTTCTCGGGGGGATTGTAAAGGAGTCCCCCGAAGCCCAGCTATGCGCTATGCTGCGCACAGCGGTACGTGACCACATGCGCACCGTTGTCTTCCCGGAAGTCGCTCGGTATGAGCACGCATATTTCCCAATAAGCGCGCTCGCGACCCCTAAGGCCCCCCGCCATATAAAGACGACAGGGGGCTCAGGCGTGTTGGACACGGGCGCCGCGGCGGTTGTTACCCCGGCTCCGTGTCCTCCTCCTCCGAGCAGGATCGGCCCTCTCCCGATTCCGCTCTGAGCCAAAGGACCTACTGCTGAATAAAGTCCTCCCCCATAGATTTCCACGAGGACCGGCAACATGCCGCCCGCATCCAATGACTCCCAGCTATCCTTACCAGGTTGTCGGTTCATCTCATTAGAAGCTATCCCACGCTGCGTTTTCAGTGCGTGATCTCCACTCTAGAACATTTTAGCCTCAACGGCAATCAGTTCTAGGCGCTATGTGCTCCGCCTATTGCCACTGCAGCTCACAAATCCTCATTTACTTACCATATTTTAATTAAAACTGCTGAACTAACCATTCCTTGTCTAGACATAACAAATTTCCACACGTATCCTATCTAAAAACCAATTTATTGTCTATTCCAGAGGAGAGTCTTACAACGACAAATCCCTGATACCACAGCCATTGATCAGCAACCCATGTTCGATAGCATGCAGCTGCAGCGTGTTTTCCGGAGAACCGCAGTTTAATTGCGCCGCCGTCGACTGCGTGGAGGTGTTCGACAACGATATGAAGCAGCAATGTATTTATACCTATGAGTTAGACTCGTGTTGCAGTACCGGAAGTGTTTGTGGTGAGTGTTCGAAACTCCATTTATTAGTTTTCAGTAACTAAGGGGCAGCTGTGACTTTAATTGTAAGTAAATAAAGGGGAAACGAGTAGATAACTTTTTAGTTTTGTTTAAAGATCCAGTGTCTCTGGGCGTGTTTCAACTAGCGGTTGGCTATAAATTAATGACGTCTTTTAAAAACAGTACTTTTATCAGAAATGAATAAATTAACTATAATCCATTGCCTCAAAACAGGTTAAAAGAAAAAATGCCAGCCACAAACGAACTGGTTCATAAAACTTATGTAATAGATTCATCCATTTCAGCCAAAAGACGTCCACTGTTGAACAAATACCTCCCCATGATTTCCACTATTTTGTCGTCGTTTTGGGGGGCATTTGCCAGTACTCACCACACTTGGCAGGTGAGCGCAGAAAGACTGATGTTCTATAGAAGGGACGCTGCACTCCATCCCTCTGGCTTAAAGTACCTTAGTCGCCTTTTACGACATCCACGGGACGAGATGAAGTGGTTCTATATTCTTAAACCACAGTTCGCAATAATAAATAATAAGATTTTAAATAAAATCTTGTCTAGCATGAACAAGCGAAGCTTCCATGTGGCGATACCAACTAAGAGTAACATCACCCGATCTCATCCCGTGGGTGTCGTAAAAGGTGACTATGGAATTAGCCGAAGAATCGGCAGTAGCATCCTTCGAGTACATTTATAACTCAACTACGATCGCCAAAATCGCCAAGCGTGGTGATTATGATAATACCACCGAATGAGCACACAACACAAACCCAGACCTATGTGGCGATCTTTGATCTACGTCTAGTAGTGAACGTGTTTTGGGTGAAATTATATTGATGATAGACAAGAATTTAGACGTTTTATAATAATGAAGAAAGAAAGAAAGAAAGAAGAAAGTTTATGTTTATTTTGGTCTCTTAGAACAATAACAATAAAGCTTATGTAACAAAAGAAAATAGTGCTGTTCGAGGCCAAAAAAGATAGCGAAAGCTCAGTCAGTTTCAGGCGCTGGTTTTCTGATATATATGGTATACGTGTTGCCACGGACAGTTACGATTTAATATTAATATTAAAATACTGAGTGAAACTTAACATTTAGTAACGTTTGCATACATTGTCGCGCTGTCTAACGACAGTCGGATCATCTTAACATATCGGCCATTTATACGTCCACTGCTGAACAAAGGCCTCCCCCATAGATTTTCTCAACAGTGTCATCATTTTGGGGGGTATTTGCCAATACTCACCACGCTTGGCAGGCGGGTTGGTGAGCGCAGTATGGCTACCGTTTCACAGAAGGGACGCTGCTGCCCATCCCTCTGGTTTAGATTCCCTTAGTCGCCTTCTACCACATCCACGGGAGGAGATGGAGTGGTGCTGTATTCTTAATCCGGACACCACACGGAATGTCGGACAGTCGGATGACAGTCATTAAAAGGCCACACGACGCCGACGGTAACTTATGAGTTCATCCATACTAGTAATAAAAAGGACTATCTCAATAATCTCAGGTTTTGGGAAATCGCCTTTTAAGTTTAGCACGACCGGTGCGACCTGAATTACTACGAAAATACAAATACATGCATGTCCCTAGTTAATTGAAATGATTTTACTATATTGTTAGATAATTACATTTTCATATAACACATACAAATATTAATTAACTAACTTTTGCCCGCGGCTTCGCTTGGAATTTAGAAATTACTATTGAAAACATGCAATAATAACCAGAGCTTTTATTAGGAACTTGTAATAGGTGTAGAAGGATCATGATATATTTTCGAATGACACGACCCATAGGCCTGCCGCATATTGCATCCAGCCCAGCCAGCCGAGTGCCAAACCATGCGCTTTTGTCTTTTGTTTGGAAACGCTTCCCACAAGGCACTGAATGCCGTCATCAATAACTTTCATAACATGTAGCTTGCCGTTTTCTGCCCAGTATTAACAGTCCAGTCACTCATTAATCTCACTATAGTCACACCGCTCATTTTGTCAAATAAGTTAGGGCTTTAAGTCGTGTGTTGTACAATACTTTTACAATATCAAGATACATTTCGCGAGTGCGCTCGCAACTGCCATGCTCCCATCCCACATACAGCGTATAGACCGAGTGAGCAGATCGCGCGCTTCAAGCAGACAGAAGTTAGTACTTAATATACATTTTTTTCGTTACACTGAAGTAACTAAGATACATAGAAAAAAGTTGTAACAACATTTAAAACTAAACAGACAAATCCAATAGATTCATAATTCAGAGATAGAATTTATAAGAAATAAAGAAATGTAACTTAATAGTTTCACTCTTTTCTCTTGAATTTGAGTGTTCTCAGTAGTTAGTAGTTAGTACCTATTCATAATAAAGCGAAATCATTTGTGTTCCTCCACATCGATACACTTGTCGCTTCCAATTCTTTCGGCGAATTACAAATTAGTGGCACTTTATATCAAATTTGAACGCTGTTTTGTGGAAAAGAGACGACGTATCTACTCTTATTTCAGTGATTATACTCCATATCAAGTGCCGATTGGACTATGCCTATTCTTGTTGCAGAGATAGTGCGCTTTATGTTAAAAGCAATGATATTATACCATAGATATGTTACGTCTATGTTACTATGTCGTAAGAAAGAAGACGCAAAAACTACAAGAGTAAAAGAGCTATCTAGTCGAACTGATTGCGAGATGCTACAACTGGGGGAGTTTTGGTTCTCACTTTTGAGCACTTTTGGCGCGCATGTAACATATCTACTTCCTTATAATATGTAATATCATTGGTTAAAAGCTTCAAATCACCCATGTTTGAGTGATTCATTTTTGTTATTAAGCGTACGTTTTCTGATAGAGATTAACTCGGTATGCGCTTGTTATGTCGATGCAAATCTAATGCTTATTAATCAAACGTATTTTCTGATGACACAATATTTAACAGTTACTAGCATCGAACACAATAGCGTTTTCCATATTAGTAATTGTAAACACCTTCGCAATAGCAGAATTATGTGTGTAATGATCCATTGTGAACACATAATAGCGTTGGAATCGACTTCCATATATTGTGCTGTTAAAAAAACTGCCAACACGTATGAATGTTCCTATAAACTGTAGGACAGTCAGTTTTTTCTCACATCTCGGATTACTTAAACAAGGTGTACACGGTTATTCTATTTGGTTCAACCAAAGGACAACTTTTTTTATTGATCCTGTGGAAATACGTCATGCCGGACTCTTATCGCCTAAAACCACCGGAATGGTCATCTTCTGCACCGGAGGGAGGCTCCAGGAACTCTAATAATCTCCATCAAGGGCCATCCATTGGAGCCACGCTTTTAAGCACATCTCCGAGGGGATGACTGTAAAGTGGTCATCCCATCTAGCGGAGGAAAGGCGACCGTAAATAGGCCACCGCCCCAGGCACCTCTCGGGTCTGGTCTAACCTAAGAATTTCGGTATTGCCTAGTATCTAGGTTATGGAGGTCTGTTGGCAGATAATCAATCTAATTCAAAATCAATAATAGATCTAATCCAAAACCTTTGGATTTCGGATTTCAGATTACGGATGTCTGTTTTTTTCTGTTAAATGTGATCGTACCACAACAACGGATGAATTTCATAATCTTAAATCAGGTTATTACTACGCCATTAGATATTAGATACTCCCCCCCCCCCCCCCCCCGAGCTTAACTCACATACAGCTCGCCTAAAGCTGCCCTGCTGTTAGTATGCTTCTTAATAGGTCTCCTATGCATTTTTTTAATCAAACAGGTGAGGAACCTGGTCTTATCTGCCCCACGGGTCACATCTCCGGGTTTGCGTTTGTCCCAGGGTGAGATAACCACTGCTCCGGTAGATTACTATTTCACAAGTGTCAATTTTCGCCTATTTTCTTAAATAGCTTTAAAACGATTTATTTTAATATTATAAAATAAATATATTTGAGACCCGCACAACAAGCCCTTCCATTTATTATGTTACACTGTACAGTTTGCAATACTTTATTCTTCAATTTTCTATATTACCCCCCAAAAATGACCCATTTTTGTGACCATATTCAAAATTCATTTATTTACGTTAAATTAAGATTTAAGATTTAAGATTAAGTTAAAGACGGACAGATAGACACACGAGTGATCCTATAAGGGTTCTACCGTTTTTTCCTTCGGACGTTAGGAACCCTACAAAAGTATGTTCTTACTGATATTTAATCTAACAACGCTGTAATTTTCAGGCAAGGACGCCATCGCACAGTTAAAGACCTGTGAAGTTGATGGCCAGACGTACCGGGAGGGTGAAACCTTCCAGCCAAAGAACACGCGGAAGACCTGCATCTGCACTGGAGACTTCAACGGGACCGACAATGCCAATTACTGTCGGGATATCAACTGCGGCATTGAGATCCACTACCAGAATGATCTGTTACAGAACTGCGCGCCTGTATTCCCGGGGAACAAGCGCGGATGTCCGATCGGATTTGAGTGCCGTGAGTTTTGATTTATAGTATTAGGGAATATCCGAAACTATCCGTGTGGTGTCCAGATTAAGAATATAGCACCACTCCAACTCTTGCCATGGATGTCGTAAAATACGACTCAGGAACTCTAAACCAGAAGCGTGGACAGCAGCGTCCCTTCCGCGGAAATGACGAAGGGAAGAGAAGGAAGGCCTTTGTTCAACAGTGAACGTCCTTTAAATGATATGATGATGATGAACAAGTACGTTTTGACAGCTGTCAAACGTCCTTTGGCTGATATGATGATGATGAACAAGTACGTTTTGACAGCTGTCAAACGTCCTTTGGCTGATATGATGATGATGAACAAGTACGTTTTGACAGCTGTCAAACGTCCTTTGGCTGATATGATGATGATGAACAAGTTCGTTTTGACAGCTGTCAAACGTCCTTTGGCTGATATGATGATGATGAACAAGTACGTTTTGACAGCTGTCAAACGTCCTTTGGCTGATATGATGATGATGAACAAGTACGTTTTGACAGCTGTCAAACGTCCTTTGGCTGATATGATGATGATGAACAAGTTCGTTTTGACAGCTGTCAAACGTCCTTTGGCTGATATGATGATGATGAACAAGTACGTTTTGACAGCTGTCAAACGTCCTTTGGCTGATATGATGATGATGAACAAGTTCGTTTTGACAGCTGTCAAACGTCCTTTAGCTGATATGATGATGATGAACAAGTTCGTTTTGACAACTGTCAAACGCCCTTTGGCTGATATGATGATGATGATGAAAGTACGTTTTGACAGCTGTCAAAGCCAGTCAAAAGCTGTCTAATTATCGTAATAATTATTACGAGACATTTTTATCTTGAACATTTCCAACGTTGCTTTTACTACAGCTACTAGTTTAGTCTGGTGGCCTATAGTGCTTCATTTGCATAATCGCAAAGTATCATTATTATATCAATATAAACAACGAAATCAATAGCTGAATAATTATTGAACAAAAGTTTAATTGCGTTTCTTTACAGCGACTGCACGGACCAAATTGGTCCGCGGTCTTAACATGCGCAAGCTGAGCACTCAGTGCGTCTTCGGCAACATGACGCTGATCGTCGGCGACGAAGTCACCGTTGACGACACATGTACCAAGTGCACCTGCAATGTACCGCCTTTTGTGACCTGCACGAGGCAGAACTCTTGCGCATCTAAATTGTAAAACTGAGCCAAATATGCGGAAGAATTCCAAGTGTCTACTGAAACAGAAAATATTCAACATTATTTTTAGTTTATACTTGAAAGTAGTTAGTTGTTTGCCCAGAATCAGTAATAGAATCGACTGCAATAACTTTTAAACTATGTTTAGTTTGTCCCAAAAATAAGTTAGAAATGCTTCAAGTTGTACGGATCAGCTGACCGTGGCGGTAACATTGTAAGATTAGGTATGTTACTCCCCCTCGCGCTGCCCCTCCATGCCCCCGCATGCATAATCTAACCATGCGGCACGATTGGGGCGGCAGTTTGCGAGTTTTCATTATATTTTTCTACACAGACTCTTTTAAAGAAAACCTTTTTGGGGTAGGTATACTTAAAATTAATGTTGTATATACTGTACGTAGACTGATTCAAAAGGTAATACGCTCTTACTTTGCTTACAACTCATTGACTTATTGACCGATAGGAAACTGAGGCCGAGCAGAAAAAGCTTATTTACACATAAAAAAACATATTTTCACTCTATGTATCAAATTAATGTAAAACCCAAGCGTTGGTAGCTAAATCCAACCAAGTGGTTTAGAGATATACTTTAAAGCTCTTTTAATTACTTAGTCATCATATCAGCCAAAGGACGTCCACTGCTGAACAAAGGCCTCCCCCATAGTTTTCACCAATTGTGTCACCAATTTGCAATTTGCCAGGCTTGGTAAGCGCAGTATGGCTAATGTTTCAAAGAAGGGACGCTGCTGCCCATCCCTCTGGTTTAGAATCCCTTAGTCGCATTTTACGACATCCATGGGATGGAGGGATACGAGATGGAGTCTGACCGATTTACTAATGACTTAGCTTAAGCTTCATGAATTTAAAATATTTGCTTAAAATATTAGAGGTTTAATACAAAAAATACAAAATTATAAGAATATAGTATTTTATTATTGAATAGTATAATTATAGCTTATTGGTAAGAGTATTTATTGCATTTGTAAATAAGTAGATAACTTAATTAAAACTTAAAACGAATTATACTCGAATAAAGGAATCACATGACATTTACTTAAACAAGGATATTTACATTATGTACACAGCCTAAGAGGACCTTTGTAAAATTAATTCACTCGTATATAATAATTATTAAACTATGTTGTGACGACTTATTTATACATTTTTAAGTACTTAATTATAAAATAATTTGTCTTATTAATAGTGAATCACATTATAGGAAAGATTATAATTATTAAAATACTTATTTCAATGTTTAGTATTATTTAAGTAGATATGTGTTTAAGTGTTTATATTCTAAGTGGATAGGTACTTTGTTGGTTTTACGTAAGTAGTTTTAATAAATGCTTATAATTGGCAGTGTTTTTAACTAAAATGCACACAAATAACCATTCAACAATACAGTACAATCATTGGATTTTCTTCTCCATATATCCGTATCTTAATAAATTGCGACTATTTTGAGATTCTAGTAAGAAGGTATTTTCAATTTCATTATTTAACGTTAATATATAGGGGTCCTACAAAAATACTGATTTATTTCAAGGGGAAATACATATAGGGATGGCGTTTATTAAACAATAAGTTGAAATTTCATTATTCTTTAGTGCAATAATTAATGAGGAAATTTGCTATCAGAGTCCTTGAAAAATAAAGGTTTTTTCTGTGTATAATAAAACACTTTTAAACGGATTACATCGCGTATATTATTGATTTTATTTTTTCCTGACGTTTCGAACACTTTGCAGGGTTCGTGGTCGCAGGATGACTAAGGTGACAGGCGTCGTTACAGATTTTACAAAGGTTTTTGTTTTATATAATCTAATCTATAATATACGCGAAGTAATCTGTTTCAAAGTGTTTTATTATAATGAGTAATAATCGCGAAAACCTAAGACGTTTTTTCTGATTATTACAGGGGCTCGTGTTCTTTATGTGTGCGTTTACGTAATAAAATGCTGAAAACATATTTTCTTATGTGTTAGAATTTAATTACATTGTTGTTACTATTACACACTATACTGTTAGTTTATTCGTTGACTATTCAATATTTTTTTTCAATAATCTCCATCTCTAAGAACACCAGAATTTCGCTATCGAATAAAATTTTATTGTTTATTTTTGTTGGACCCTATATTTTTACGTAGTTCTATTTAAGATTATATAAATGCAAGTGGGTAGTATATGTAGCAGAATTAAGTCTATAACCTTTGGCAGAGTTTATTTGCTGGGAACAACTTTACCAATTAATTTTTGAGCCTATAAATTATTTTGACATATTTCGAATCTTGACCTATTCGTTGTGCCCTAAGAGAAGCACGCTAATCCGAGCTCAACCCTGAACATCTGCAGCGGCCTGCCAACGTCACGGACGGCCACGTCGAGGATTGGTAGACGGCCTGGCTTATCAGTCTGGAACTCCACGATGGTCCGCGCCCAGCTGGGTCTCTTGTACTGTTAGCAAAAACATTTATTGAATAGGACTTTTTTATATACATCGTGGTGACGAGACGAGGAAGTCATTCACCTGGTGGTATTGTGTTATGCCAGCCCATAATAATTGTAATGCTGTAGAATTAGTCCTGCGTGACACCACTTTGCAGTCGTTACCACGAGACGTTAAGAAGTTAGTCTTTGGTTAGTTTTTTGTCTTAAGTCTTAACACTACTGCTCTGATGCCTAACACCGAATATCTGGAGTGGTACCTACCTTTTTATTTATTGGTCTCCAGTTGGAATTCATTTCGGCCGCATAAAGTCCACTGCTGGACAGAGGCCTCCCCCAAAGATTACTACAACGACCGATATGGGTGTGTTGTGTGCTCATTGGAGGTTTTGCCATAATCGCCACGCTTGGCAGGCGGGTTGGCGATTGCAGTTGAGTTATTAATGTACTTGAAGGACGCTGCTGCCCATCCTCCAGCTAATCCCATAGTAGTCTTTTACGACACCCAAGGGATGAGATGGGTTGGTGCCATTCGTAGCCGGCACCACACAGCTTGGACACAACCGGACTCCTACCGGCTAAAACCACTGGAGCGGTCATCTTTAGCACCGAAGGGGGCTTCAGGTCCTCGTAAGATCACACTAGAGCCGCCCATTGGTACCACACCTTTAAGCACACCACGGAGGGGATGACTGTAAAGCGGCCACACCCACTAGTCGAGGAAAGGTGACTGCAAAAAGGCCGCCCCCATGCACTTCCAGGGGAGGATTGTAAAGGGGTGAGGGACCTACCGAGTCGGTCCGTTAGCCGTCTACTTTAGTACCCTTATTCATTATGAAGCTTATAATAAAAGGAAACTTTGCTGGACCTAGGCGCCATTGCGTATCAATCCACACCTGAGTCAAGTCGAAGGTGTTCATTCGATTTTAATAAAACATAATTTTCTAAGGTTCTAAGTCTGTCTTACCTGACATTCATCCAAAATTGGCTTATATCTGAGCCTGTTGTTAGCCTTCGGTAGAATCTCCGCGTCATTGTAGGCCAACAACTTGATGCCGCGCCTGTAGTTGTTAGTTGTTGGGTCGTAGTAGCCAACTGTGTTGCGGCAGTGGAAGGTTACGTTCTGCACCGCCCTCGATGACATCAGCTGCAGGTACGTTAGTTGGGTGTGGTCCGCTTTGTAGGTGATCTGGGTGGTGAATATAATTTACAACATTCATTAGAGAAAAAATATTCGAAAAACGATGTATGAAAATCATCATCATCATATCAGCCACAGGATGTCCACTGCTGAACAAAAGCTTCCCCCTTAGATTTCCACATCGAGCGGTCACATGCCGCTCTCATCCAACTACTCCCAGCGACGTTCACCAGGTCGTCTGTCCACCTCGTTGGAGGTCGTCCCACGCTGCGTTTTCCGGTGCGCGGTCTCCATTCGAGAACCCTTTTGCCCCAACGGCCATCAGTTCTACGAGCAATGTGCCCTGCCAATTACCACTTCAGTTTACTAATCCTTTCAGCTATGTCGACTACTTTAGTTCCTCTACGGATAATAATATACTATAATTAGAATGACATTTGGGATGCCTTAATTCTATGTCTATCTTAGAATAAAATAAAACATTACTTAATGGTAAACGATCTCTATTTAGAAGGAAAGTTTTTGGTATTTTTGGTTCGTTAATTTTTTAAGAAGCTAAAGCTTATGTTATTAGCTGTTACAAACTGTGATTTTTGCAGCGCTTCTGTAGCGATTCAGTCGCGATGCAGTAGCGACACAGTCGCTAACCGTCTCCATAGCTAAGCTAGAGTCGAGATGCAGTTCAGCGCTTCACAAAAGCGTTTGTATCGCTGCAAAATGTCGTCGAGTCGCCACCATATGACCGGCACAATGCACAATACAATTAAGTTACCCATGACTTTACGAATACCAGAACAACAGCAGGAGAACAGTAAAAAAGAACTCACTGTAAAGCCATCATCCATCTCGCTGAGCCAGGCCTCATGCTCCTTGCCATTGGTCGAGATGTCCTGCGACTGCATCGGCTTGGGGAACACGCAGCTGCTGCCGGTCGCCATGTCGCATTGGACGACAATCGCATCGTTTATGTCACCGCCGTTAGGGTCGATCCAGTATTGACCTGCGAAACAGTTTCCGATTTGAAGAGGTGTTCTTACCAAGATCATAAAAAGTGATCTTGACTTGGATAGTGACTAACAAAAAAAAAGAACTAGCTAAATTATATTATGAGATAAGTAAACGTTACATTGACTTGCCCGATCTGAAAATTAAACTAAGAACCTCTATGAAACTGCGATTGTGACCATAAGTATAATAAGAAGGTAGATAAAGTTTGGTTAAAGTAAAGTTGATATCCTGACATCAAGGTCTCAGGGTCGGCAACGCGCGAGTGAGACCCCTGGTGTTGCAAGCGTTCACACGTTACGTAACCGCTTACCATCAGGCGAGCCGTATGCTTATTTGCCACGTTCATCATCATCATAATATCAGCCATTGATACGTCCACTGCACTGAATAAAGGCCTCCCCCATAGATTTCTACAATTGTGTTCCAGTTTTGGGGGGTATTTGCCTTATTCACGACGCTTGGTAGGCGTGTCGGTGAGCGCAGTATGGCTTCTATTCCTCAGAAGCGGCGCTGCTGGCCATTCCTCCAGTTTAGAGTTCCTTAGTCGCCTTTACGACATTCACGCCAGGAGAAGGAGTGGTTCTATATTCTTATGAACTACTATATGGACTGTTTGCCACCTTAGTGGTAAAAAATAAAACGACGAAAACCCACAGCGTCTAGCACAAAACAATAAAAACTAAAAAAAATAATTAAAAAAAATAAAGAAGAAAAATAAAGAAGACTCAAAATGGGGTCCACTTTCATCTTACCGCTTTCAAACTCTGGATGATGATACTTGATATCGCCGCAGGTCTTCGCAGGCGCTTCCTTAGAACCGTCTGGCTTTAGGAACTTGTCCAGAGACACCTTAAGTCGATCGTAAGCCTTCATTACAATTTCCTTGCGTTCAGCGGCCGTCATGTCGTCTTTGAAGAAGCGAGGTGGGAGGGAGTTGGGATCGTCGCCTAATGGGTCAGGACCTTTCACTGAACCTGTTAGAAGAACGTTTATTGTATCGTATTTTGCGATTATAATTCATAATTCAGGACAATGGTAACCGGGAAAATACACTTGTCATCAAGCTGGACACAAGCCTCCCTCAAAGATGGCCAAAACAACCGGTCTGGGTGTATTGGGGGGTTTTGCCATAAGCGCCACGCTTGGCAGGCGGGTTGGCAATCGCAGTTGAGTTGTTAATGTACTCGAAGGACGCTGCTGCCGATCTTCCGCTTAATCCCATAGTCACCTTTTACGACACCCACGTGATGAGATGCGTTGGTGCTATTCGTAGTCAGCACCAGTCAGCAAAAATGTAATACACTTTTAAATGATAAATAATAAGTACTTAGTAAGTAGATTTCAAGAAACACTTTCTCTAGTCAATAGATGTAAATATGACCAGCATTTCCCACTGATCACCTCTATGTAGAAATGTCGAACTAACTCAAAGGTTACTGTTATTAAAGTCAAGACATATTTCCAATATTATGTGATTTCTTTAAGGTTACATCTGAATTGGTCTCTTCAAGATCCATAGCCGTTTTGATATTAATAGTGCTGGCAGATTGTAAGCATGCATCAGCCATCGCGTAGCATACAGAATCAGAGGACCCCAATTTTACTACTAAGCAATCGATACCAACCTTGTTGCAACATAGCAGCAAGAGCAGCAGCATCATAAGCCAGGCCTTCTCCAGGTGGACCCGGAGGCCCAGGTGGACCAGCGGGTCCAGGTGTTCCATGTCTTCCAGCTTCTCCTGGCGGGCCGCGGCCTCCAGGCACACCTGAAGGACCTTGCAGACCTGGGCTACCGTCACGACCAGGAGTACCTGCGAAATAATTATGCAAAGCCTGATGCCATATCATTTTATCACCAACCTAGTGGAGCCCACTGTTTGTACTTCGTGTGTGCCAAAATGAATATATTGACCAATTTTAAAAAGGAAAATGGGAGCGATTTACTTTATTTCACTGTCACCAGTAATTATAAACTGTCACTGTAACTATTTGCAGTCATAATTTCTTAACGATTAACTATACTTTTTAAATAAGTCTGAATGAATCCTTTTTAATATCCTACATAATCCTATGGCCCCATCCTACCTGCGGGAACGCTTTTCCTACACCCGCCTGCCTGATGCGCCCTGCAGGTCGCATCTTAAAACCCTACTTAAATTCCCATCCCACAAAACTGATTTCTACTCTTATTCCTTATCTGTACATGCGGTTAGGTTGTGGAATTCGTTACCGCCTGACATAAGAGATTGCAAAACAGTTTATAGTTTCAAAAAACTAGTTAAAGAGCACTATCTCTCTCTATCCACTTAATTGTTTATGTATGTATTAATATTTATGTCTAAGTAGATGTATATACTATGTATAGTATGTAGGTATGTACTCTTTATGTATGTGTGTATATTTATATGTATCGTATATTCTGTCACACCATGTCTGCATTTCTTGTCTTCAAATTCTCCTTTCGCAGGTCTGCTGGAAGAGATTTCTTTAAGAAATAAGCAGTGCCTTTGTACTTTTCTTTCCTATGTAATTATATTTTAAATGTTTCTGTGTGTACATAAATAAATAAATAAATAAATAAGTTTTGTTTAGTGTATTGTTCAATATACCTCGTGATCCGACATCTCCATCCTTTCCAGGTGGTCCCATTTGTCCAGGCAAGCCACGTTCACCAGTTCTTCCTGGGGCACCAACCATTCCGGGCAGTCCTGGAAGGCCAGCATGGCCCTTAGCTCCATCTGCACCGGCCTCGCCTCGCTCTCCCTTTGTTCCGTCGAGACCAGATGGTCCCATTTTTCCAGAAGGTCCCTGGGGACCGTCGACACCCTGGGGTCCGCTTTCACCTCTAGGTCCTCGTTCGCCAGCAGGCCCGGAAGGTCCTGAAGGGCCTGATGGACCCTAGTTAAAAAAGTATAAATGTTTCTAAATAAGTTCTTAAAATTACTACTTACATATTGAATAGGTCATGGGCCAGGTGTACCTGCAGTCCAGGTGGGCCGGCTGGTCCCGACGCTCCCGAGGGTCCGATTGGTCCCTTATCACCCGGCCGGCCTGAGATACCCGGTTGTCCTTGCTTGCCCGGCCGCCCTTCGGGGCCCGGCTCACCCATGGGTCCAGGTGGCCCTTGCTGACCCGGAGTCCCGGATTGTCCTGGGGCACCGTCTGCACCTGGCTTGCCAGGAGCACCACTTTCACCCTACAAATAAAATTAACGAACCGATTACTCTTTGGCATTATAACCAGACCTTCGATAATTATAGATCCAACTCACAAACGCGCATCGTTTGACTCTTTAAATCATTGACCTGTGAGGTGGACTCTATCTGCGTAAATAAGTCTAATAAGTTATAATATTAAGTTTCCTTTTCTTTTCTCCTGTATCGTGGGTGCATTTACAGCTACAAATTCCACACACAATACATAGTTTCTTCATTATCATAAACCTCGTCTCTCCCAGTAGGTTAGCTTCCGTGTAATCCAAGCCGTTATTGGATAAAGTTACCAGAAATAATCTTAATATATATTCTTTCTTAATACCGATGCAAACAACATGCCGTGTACAGGCTAAGAATAGAAACATATCATCTCATCGTATACGTGTCGAAAAAGACGACTTTTATGGGATTAACAGGATGCGCAGCAACGTCCTTCGAGTACATTTGTAACTCAACTGCGATCGCCAACCCGCCTACCAAGCGTAGCTATTATACCAAAACTCCCAACGAGCACACAACGTGAACCCAGACAGGTCCTTATGAAGATTTTTGCAGGACGCCTGTGTCCAGCTCTAGACTTTATTTGGCTGAAATGATGATGATGATGATGGTGATGATAAACGGTTTTGTAGCAGCGGTACTTCGTACTTCGGAAGAATTTAATAAATTGTAATTAAAATAAATTTACCTGAGCGCCTCGAAGTCCTTGGGGGCCAGATGGACCTACGATGCCAGGTAATCCAATCTGGCCTCTTTCACCAGCCGCTCCTGGTTGACCGCTTGGACCTTGTGGGCCAGTTTCACCTTCGCTGCCTCTCTCACCCTTAGGTCCCTCGGATCCCTGAGGACCAATCAGGCCCATTGGACCAGGCGCACCTGGTCTGCCTGAGTCTCCTGTAGCTCCTTTTGCACCGGGAATGCCAGAGACACCTGCTGGCCCTGTGCTGCCCTGAGGACCCTGAGAAATAAAGACATAAATAAATAAAAAGGGAATTTCATCACCAGAAATAATTTGTTGTTTGTTCTTGTACAAAAGGACCATTCTCAATGTACATACATAATCAGCCCATTATTGTCCCATTGCTGGGCAAGGGCCTTTTCTCCCGAGGTTAAAGGTTAGGCCTTACTCCACCATGCTGGCCTAGCGCGAGTTGGCTAACTGCTCTCACCATTGAGAACATTTTGGATACCTCTCTGTGTGCAGGTTTCCTTCCGAAGTTTTCCTTCGCCGTTTCGCAAGTGATAAATCAAATTCTGATCCACACATGATTCGAAAGGCCAGAATTGCGGACTGGTATTGAAAACTGACCCTTCTGTAACCACTAGGCTATCACTGCACACAATCGAACACAACTAATTCTCAATGTTTAATTATTTTATTACCGGAGGTCCCAAATCTCCAGGTCTTCCAGGCAAGCCAGCGTGTCCTGTTTCTCCTTTAGGTCCGTAATCGCCGCGAGCACCCTTGGCTCCACCTAAGCCTGGCAGACCACGTAGACCAGTCTCACCAGGTACACCTTAAGAAATATAATGAAGATATTAGTATTAAATTCCGAATTTGATCAGTTTTACTTAAATAACATATGTCGTTACGGAATAACCGCGGCCCGATCCTGACTTTTTCCTACCAACCGGCGTTTTGTATATCGAAACCTTTAAGTTCACATTACCTGGGCTTCCTGGGGATCCTTGTTGTCCTTTCGATCCAGCGTAACCTCTTTCTCCCTTGAGACCAGGCATACCGGTTAGACCGGGTGGGCCAGATAGACCGGGAGAACCTTGAGATCCGGGCTGCCCGCGATCTCCTGGGGAGCCAGGGGCTCCCGATTCTCCAGGCATACCAGGGTTCCCCGGTTCACCTCTCTCAGCGGGCTCCCCTGCTGGACCAACTGGGCCTATTGGACCCTGCAGGCCTTGCTCTCCTTGTCGACCTGAGAACATTTTATTACATTATTAACAATGATGGTTCTTGACTAAAAGTAAGTATATTATTTACTGTACCATTTCCCTAACTCGAATCAATTAAATTGCCTTGCAGATACAATATCACGTAAAATATTATACGTTAGTATACTTTAACTAATATGAGAGCATCGAAGCAGGTAGGCGATGGTCAAATGTATCTGGAATTCATGTCTGTAAACGCACCCACGACACAGGAACAACCCTAGTGCGGGGCAATGTTTTAAAAAAAAGAAAGAAGAAGATTTGGCGGATATTACTGTACCTAATTCTAGTTTTAACATTGCAATCAATTCTGCTTATTACTCGACATAGTCCTCTTAATTAGCGCATCTTTTTATATATATCAGATTAATAATTATAATCGACCTGGAGGTCCGTCGTTCCCAGTCGGTCCCGAAGAGCCTCTCTCGCCCTTCTCTCCGGGTGTTCCCGTTAGCCCTCGTTGTCCAGGCATGCCCATTGCTCCCATGGACCCTGGATGACCTTTGCTGCCCCTGAGACCTTCGGGACCCTGTGGAAACAAATAATTAACGTAGTAAATCTCTTATTAGAAAAGATAAAAACAATTGAAAATATTTTATGCACTATATACTAAGTTACTTTAATTACAAAACAACTACATTGATTAAAGACAATAAAATCAACTCAACTCTACTCTAACACTAATAATCATACCAGCCAACCAAAGAACGTGCACTACTGAAAAAAGCCTGCCCCAAGGATTTCAATGGTGTTGCCATTTTGGAAGGAATTTGCCAGTATTCACCATGTTTGGCAAGCGGGTTGGTTAGCACAGTGTGATTTCATTTCGGCCTAATAAAGTCCACTGCTGGACACAGGCCTCCCTCAAAGATCACCACAACGCCCGATATCGGTGAGTTGTGTGCTCATTGGGGGTTTTGCCATAATCGCCACGCTTGGCAGGCGGGTTGGCGATCGCAGTTGAGTTGTTAATGTCGAAGGACGCTGCTGCCCATGTTCCGTCTAATCCCTTAGTCAGTTTTGACGACACCCACGGGATGAGATGGGTTGGTGCTATTCATAGGCATAGGCACCACACGGCACTCATAGCTGGCGCCACACGGCATGATTACTGTTTCGCAAAAGGGACGCTGCTGGCCATCCCTCTGGTTTAGTGGAGATGGGAGTGGTGCTATATTCTTAATCCGGACACTACACGGAACATCACTAATAATACTAATAAAGTATTTTCAGCCACCCATCCATCAAACAAGTCACATTGAAGATTCGCATCCAGACGATCGTTGAGCGCAGAGAAGATTCCAGAGAGGTATTGCTGTATGAATTCGTATCAGCACTTTGCCTTTATTATTATGTTGAGACAGGAGAACTATTCTGAGTTATACGCCGGTTTGTTTTCTCTCTTTCTTACCTGCATTTATTCCTTATCACTGTATACTTTAGAAACATTAATTATACCGATTAACTCTTACCTAAGTGGCGAGTAAACAACAAACACACAGCATACCCAAGGAGGGCTGGTCTCAGGCAGGTGGACTAATGTACAACCTTTTGCAAAACCTTTGCAATATGACTAGTCATATTGCGCCGACTCCAAGTAGCTTGAGATCAGGGCAGAAAGATGATGTAGAACTCTGCCCAAAGATTTTCTATCGTTATTTCCTTCTATAATTTGCTCACCGGTGGTCCATCAGGCCCTTGTGCACCAGCTTCTCCTTTCTCCCCAAGTGTTCCAGGCTGGCCAGGCTGACCTCGGTCTCCAGTGAAGCCCCTCTCTCCTCGTGGTCCTGAAGGACCAGGTGGTCCTGCAGGCCCCGACATACCTGGCTCTCCTTCTTTACCGGCAGACCCCGGCATCCCAGCAGCTCCTGGCATGCCCTTGATGGATTAGAAAATATTAACTTTAGTTCAATTAAAATTTATTTGATTTGTATAATTTGGGTGAGTATTCATTATTATAAACATATAACAATTATTCAAAGAAATGTCAATATCGAAATTAAAATACCTAAACTACAAGCAAATGAGTTAAGTAATACTTAATAATAAACACTGTCACCAAAAATTAATTCTCCCTTAATTAGGCATTTTCCATGACAAATTTCTTGCATTTACTTATTGCTACAACAACCAGAAATTCTGAGCAACCAAGTGGGCAGATGATTGTACAATAGAGAAACCACACATACTATTATTAAAAAGTGTAGTATTATTTGAGTTGATGTCTTTTTATAAGTAAGTCTGACTTTTAATTTATCAGAAATGATTATACAATTTTTGAAGAACTTTAAGTACTCTCTCTGTGTATTTACCACCTCAAAATACAAAGTTTCACTTCTACCACGTGTGTACTCACACGATGTTTTATACTTTAGCAATATGTTTATATAATAACTCTGTTTGTTTCATTCTAAATTACATACATCTCTTTTTGGCCCTTAGAACAGCTTCTTTTCATGTAGAAATTTTTCATTGAATCAAAGCTCAAAATTTAAAAATAGTTTTATCCATACTCGAACGATCAATTTGACTGTGATTGAATTTTAGGAAGAATTGAAAATCTGAGATTACCTAAAGCAGTTATATCTTTAGCATGCTAGTACACAATATACTTACAGGGAATCCGGTAGGCCCCGCAGGGCCTGACGGTCCTCTTTCACCAGCTGGACCAGCTATACCCTGAGGCCCCTGAATACCAGTACTGCCGTCACGTCCTGCATCGCCTTTAGGTCCTTGAGGCCCTGCCTGGCCGGTATCGCCATCTTTTCCTGATTCTCCCTAAAAAATACGACAAACAAATTACTATCTCCACAAAATAATTTTGGTAGAACACACATACCAACGCTTTTATTGACTAATGACATAACAGGGATTTTAAGAACCATAGCCCATGAAATATGCAGTGAGCCTATTTCCATTTTCAGAATTCCAAAACTCTTGTTTTTTGGGCCCAGTGGACATTCTTCATGAACTTCATCCGCCCCGGGGAAGGATGAAGGGGCATGCTGGACTCCTACTGGCTAAAACTACTGGGGTGGTCATCTTCGCCACTTAAGGGGGGTTCCAGGTCATCGTATGATCACACTAGAGATAATTCCAAAACTCCTAGCTGCTACTGAGAATTTCTTCTGACTCAGCAGTAGCAATAACGACCACTAGACCAACGATATGACTATTTTTAGAATGATTATTTTAAAACAATGAACACTTACTTGTAAGCCCCGCTCTCCAGGACCTCCCATTGGGCCAGGTTGACCTTGTAGGCCCTGAGATCCTTGTTCACCAGGTCTACCATCAGCTCCCGGAATTCCTCTTTCGCCCTGAGGACCAGTCTTTCCCGCCATTCCTGGCCTGCCAATAATTCCACGTAGTCCTTGAAGTCCTTGCGGCCCCGGCCTACCAGGATCTCCAGTGCTTCCTTTAGATC
The DNA here is from genome assembly GCA_947459985.1 of Diloba caeruleocephala. Classification (NCBI taxonomy): domain Eukaryota; kingdom Metazoa; phylum Arthropoda; class Insecta; order Lepidoptera; family Noctuidae; genus Diloba; species Diloba caeruleocephala. The sequence goes on along the minus strand of OX381617.1, from coordinate 5,034,369 downwards.
CAGGCAACCCAACACCTCCTCTCTCACCAAGTTGACCTTTTAGTCCCATAGGGCCATCTGTGCCGGGTAGACCTCTGAGGCCTAGTAAGCCTCTCTCACCTTGGGGTCCAACATTACCAGCAGGTCCTCTAAGACCTCTCTTTCCGCGTTTACCCTCTGGACCAAAATTACCAGGCATACCACGAGGTCCTGGAGCACCAGGTTCTCCTCTGATTCCACCATCACCTTTCTGTCCTCTTTCGCCAGGTTGACCCTTGAAACATACAATTTTAAATTAACGCCACATGTAACTGTTGTAATTATTAACAATAATAAATATATTAATAATCAGGTTTTACGATTACTGTTATCTTACCGGCATTCCTTTGGAGCCAGGCAAGCCTGAATCTCCAGCTACACCTGGTAATCCTCGCGGTCCCGGAAACCCTTGAGGACCCGAAGCCCCCGGCTGGCCTTGCACACCCTTCTCGCCAGGGATTCCATCTCGTCCAGCAATACCTGGAGTTCCTCCTTCACCAGGTTGTCCAGGACGACCTGCTTCTCCACGTGGCCCTTGCATTCCTTGACTGCCTTTCGGTCCATAAAGACCCTGTTCACCTTTTAAGCCTGGAGCACCTGGAAACCCTGGAGATCCCGGTTTTCCGACGTTACCCTGATAGAAAGTAATATAAATCAGTATCAAGTATTCTTTACAGATTGCCGGAGATTAGTCTGATGCGGTATCCCTCTTTATAGGTTTCAATTTTCACATTTTTAATCGGACAAATGTTAAATAAAAATAAAATTTTTACTATTGTTTCACAAGATTTCTCCACATTACGTTATTAAACCAATTGATAATGGAAAGCCTTAGTAGGTACTATACAATTCAAATAATCATCATCACATCAGCCAAAGGATGTCCATTGCTGAAAAAAGCCCCCAATAGACAAATGTGTCATAATTTTGAGGGGAATTTGCCAGTACTTACCACATTTTTTTTTGTATCGTGCTTCTGCTCCTGTATCGTGGCTGCGTTTACAGACATGAATTCCACATACAATACAACCAGACCCGGAACAACTATCTGCAGATCATACAAATATTTGTTCCGTGCGGGAATCGAACCCACGACCCGGAGCGCAGCAGCCGACTGTATCAGCCGCTGCACCAACCGTGCCGCCACTTGCCAGGTGGGTTGGTGAGTGCAGTATGGCTACCTTTCCTCAGAAGGGACGATGCTGCCTATTTCTCTGGTTTAGAGTCCCTTACTCGCTGTTAACGACATCCACAAGAGAGCTATAGAGTCGTTCTACATTATTAATCTGAACACAAGTCAGATAAATATAAAAAAAACACTCACCATTAATCCTTGCGGTCCTGGCGCTCCGTCAACTCCACGGACGCCTGGTGGTCCAGAAGGTCCCTCACGGCCTCTCTCACCTCTAGCACCGACAGGACCCTGGTGGAATATAACATGTCATGAGAGAGTGGGAGACATTTCATTGCGTGGAAGAGCCAATCTATAGCCAGAGCTCGTAGATGGGTTGGCTCAACCAGAGAAGTACCATGCCGTCACAGAAGCCGGCGTGAAGTATCAACATAGCTGCGTTTGGTACTTCAAGGAATAGTATTTGGTAGCCTCAAAGGTCGGCGACACATCCGCGAGTCCTCTAGTGTTGCGGATTTTAATAGGTGGTGGTGAACCATTGATGACCAGCAGTCTAGTGTGCCAAGTAAATTATAAAAAAAAGAACTATTTCATCAAAAGTTGTTTTTAGAAAAGCTTTTTATAATATTTGGACAGTGTGTAAAGTACTTCTTCCTATCCTTGCCCCAACTATGTTGCAGTCAGCTGACTTCCGCAACCCAGATCCTGGGGTATCCTTAGGTCAACCTTGACTAGTCGTCAGATTCTCCACACCGATTATGTTATGTGGAATCGACAGCTTAACGTACTCTCCGAGACACATTCCTCCTTGAAATGGAAAGCACAGTCACCCATCCAAGGCCTGACCGTGGCAAGCACATCCTTACCTCGGATATCAACCGTAATGCGTCGTATCGATTTAGCAACAAGCCCCTCGGACACAGATCACCCCATTTATTATTATTAGGGACTTATCTGTGCCCTCCGAAAACAACAATATTATAAAATCTTTCAATTCATTTTTAGTCCGCTTAATTAAGCCGTGTCATATAATTTTCACTGCTACTTCGAGCCCTGTAAGCACTTATATTAAACGACTTACCGCAGGACCAGTTGGTCCCATAGGACCTGGCATTCCAGTTGGTCCTTTTTCTCCAAACAAGCCTTGTTCACCTTTAGCACCATCCTTGCCGTCGAATCCTCGATGACCTTTCAGTCCCTGTATGCCCGGCACGCCTGGAGTACCGCGAGGTCCAGCCTGACCAACTGCGCCCGCAGGACCAGGCTCTCCGTCTTCACCCGGAGAACCCTATAGAATATATTAAAATCATATAAATTATGTAGAGAAAGTAATGAAGTAATTTTGAATTTATTAGCAAGAATATTTTGCTTGCATAAACTATATGCAAAAATTACTTTTCTGGATGACTGAATAAATCAGACAAATAGTTTCTTATATCAACAACACACTGTGCCCGTGCCCGGCCTTATCTAACGATGAGAAAAGTTAGGCTTTAGACCACCACGCTGGCCCAGTGCGAGTTGGCGGACTAACAAACCATTGAGAACATTTTGGAGTCCTCTCAGGTGTGCTGGTTTGCTCAAGATGTTATCCGTCGGTAACGCAAGTGTAATAATCAAATTCTAATCCGCACATGAATCCGAAAAGTCAGAGTTGCGGCCCGGATCGAACTCAGACCCTCCTGTATGAAGCTGATTCACCCATAGGTTATCACTGCTTCCTTATATATAATCTTACTAATATTATTAACTAGCAGTTATCCGCCCGCTTCGCTCGGAATATATCGAAACAAACATCATACACGAATATCTGTGTCTTTTTTGTCTCTAAAATTTTAATTGAAATCCATTGAGCCGTTTCGGAGCCTATTCGATACAAACTTTAAGACAGACAAAAATTCTAAACACGGTAATTTATGACTAGGCATTGTATAAATACCTATTTTCACTTAAGTCTTGGCATTTATTTTGAAATCACAGACAGACCCTTCAATTTTATTATATTGGTATAGATGAGTTTGGATATTCGCCCCTCAATAAAGTTCAAACGGCTGAACCGATTCAAACGAAATTCGGCAGAACGACAGACTATATCATGAAATGTAACAAAATACATTTAAAAATAAGTGCACTGAGGAACATGCCCATCGTCATACAAGCCAAAGGACGTCCACTGCTGAACAAAAGCCTTATTTTCACATACCGGATGTCCAGTAAATACCACGACATCCTGCAGGGGGTGAGAGCTTGGGTCAATACCTACCAAAAAAACACAATATATGTTCAGCAAAATCTAACGAATTTACAGTAGTACAAAATTTTAAGATAAGAAAATTGTGCTGTGTAAATTTAAATAACAATTGTATTTCTGATGACATTTTAGTTTTTAATAGAATAAAGACTTATCAGTGAGTAAAGTAACTATTCACAAATAATTTGAGGTAAAAAAAAAACTAGAAAAGGAATTTTTCATTACGAGATGCTTAAAAATCTGTGTCAAGGTAGAGATTTTTCGATATTTCGGAAAATTTTGTACTACTGTAAATCCGTAAGATTTTGCAGAACATATATTGTGTTTTTTTGGTAGGTATTGACCCAAGCTCTCACCCCCTGCAGTATGTCGTGCTATTTCCTGGACACCCTGTATATTTCCACAATTATTGTGTAATTTTGGGGCGAATTTGCCAGTACTCACCACGGTTGGTAGTCTGGTTGGTAAGCGCATAATGGCTGCTGTTCCACAAAAGGGAAGCTGCCCATCCCTTTGGTTTAAAGGGTTTAAGTCCTTTAGTCTCCTTGACATCCACGGGAGATGGAGTGGTACTAATCCGGGCACCACAAACATACCGAAAGAGTATATTGCTGGTACAACTTAATGTCCATGATTCTAAACTGCAATGGCCTTACATCTTTCCCTGTTAGTCCTTGTGGTCCTCTTTCCCCTGGTGGTCCTTGTTGTCCGGGTAGACCTGGTTCTCCTGGCTCACCTCGAGGGCCTTGGAAGCCTTGAGGGCCAGGCGGGCCTTGTGGTCCTTTTAATGGGAAAGCCGATATTTATAATATGTCTCAATAATTGCTATAAATACCGTTCAAATAGTAATTAATAAGTGAGTCGTCGCAATGTATAATCTATGGTTGTCGCGGTATGCTTGGCAGATGTGAAACATCATAATTTAGATATTTGTTAATAAAATGATTATTTTATCATATAAAATACGTACAATAGAAATATATTTAAAATATATTTTAACGGTATAAAAATACATTACTACAAAATTGACGCACAAGTGGCGAGCGTAGAGCGCTGACTCGAGGTGGCGAGTCGGACTGAGCCAACGAGAATAGGCCTATCTATATGTTTACGTTCTAATGAAGCCATTCTTAACCTTGTGTAAGCGCACCATTAGATATTTCACATTTAATAAACCAGAAAAACAATTAATAGGAAAAACAATTGAACCATACGACGTTGCCGACATATTTTTTAGATATTTTTCATTTTTATTAAATATGTAAAGATTAATTAATCTTAACACCGTACAACGTTGCCTTATACTTGACATTGGTGAAATTGTAGAAGATACTCTACAGAAGCCATAATCTAAAAGAAGAAGAAGAAAACTATTAATAAAAAGACTTGGCCCGGAGTTCTTTTTGGATTTTTTATTCTCAAAGGGCATCTGGTCAAATGCTCTCCGTAGATTCAATATGTCATAAAAATATTTTGTATATTATTTCGTGTATGCCCGACTAGTTCTAGAATTAACTCTGGTCTATCCGTCTTTTATGAGTAGTTTACATATTTATAAATAGCTATTTATATTTCCAGTCGGATATTATTACATTCACTTCGTTATATCAACGAAATCTTGGCATATGACTAATGTAAGTGAAATTCGCGATAGTTTAAAAACTTATAATTTAATAGTGTTTGCATTAAAATTTAAACTCACCGGGTATTCCTCTGATGCCTGGAGTCCCAACAGGAGCTTGCATGTACTGGTACGGGTCAAAGGCAGGCCCTTTGTCCCCTCCAGCTGATGCGGCTAGTTGGGCCAAATACGCGTTGACCTGGCATAAAGACGCATCGTTTTAGGTACTGATAAATGCCCTCATTATTCGCTTTAAACTTATTCTGGCAAAAAAGTTTATAAGTATGATTCCGATGCATTATCGGCACGTCACAATATTCAAAGTAAAACGAAAAATGCCGTTTACAGGCACTTACGAATTGTCAGAATTTTAATAGTTGCATGCCCCAAGTCGTAGATCCATTTTTTTAAATTTTAATATTAATTTTTTTTTTTAAAGTTTGCCCCGCTCTAGGATATCTCCCGTGCCGTGGGTGCGTTTACAGACATGAATTCCACACACAATACACCCAGACCCGGAACAACTACCTGCAGATCATACAAATATTTGTTCCGTGCGGGAATCGAACCCACGATTCGGCGCAGCAGTCGACTATATCAGCCACTGCACCAACCGTGCCGTCAAAAGAAAGAAGAAAGAAGTCTTTGGAGAAGACTCGGCAAGAATGTTCATAGATACTCTTTTAAAATATGTGAAAGTATTTCAGTCTTTATTACAATAGAATCGTGAAAAGTTATATGAGGATAATGCACGCCAATGTGTAGGATAAATACACACATATATACAATGTTAATTTATTGCCTTACAATAAGATTGCCATAGTAGTTAAAAGGTGACCAGTGTGACAGAGGGCATCCGTTTATGGACATAACGCATGCATCAGCATGGCTTAGCATAATCATATTACAGGAAACTAAACCACGCAAAAAACACAAAGCTATCCTCAACAAGACATTTTAGTAAGCACTATCTATCTTATATAAAAGAATTGTAAGAATTTAAAACGATTTAAAATACTAACATCAGGAAGCTGTCCGGCCACCCCAGGTATCCCGGGTGCCCCAGGTACTCCATTGACTCCGGGTGAGCCAGGCGGGCCGGGCGGGCCCTCGTCGCCAGGTGAGCCATGGACCCCAAGCACCGGCGTCGTCGGCTGAGGACCCACGAACACCGGCCTATTCGGTACGGGTGCTGGTAAAATATGAAAAACAAAAACATTAACTGTGGCGTTCCATTTTACATTTTAAAAACCTATTGTATTACGTTTCAATAACAAAAGAACAGGCCATCATTTCAACTGAATGAAGTCCACTACTGGACACAGGCTTCCCCCAAAGATCACGGCAACGAGCGGTCTGGGTGTGTTGTGTGGTCATTGGGGGTTTTGTCATAACTGGCCACGCTAGGCAGGTGGATTGGAGATCGAAGTTGAGTTGTTATTTGTTAATGTACTCGAAGGACACTGCTGCCCATCCACCGGCTAACCCCATACCCCGTGTCTCTCGGCCGCACTAAAATATCACCCAATGTACATTTGTATGATTTACACATAAATAAATAAACTTTGTCGGAAATTGAAACCAGTCTACTTCACTCCAGTTCCATAAAAAAAGGGAATCTCTTCACCACTGCAATTGTGGATTCGACATTTTTCTTTTATAAACGTATATAAGGATTGTAACCCATCACATCCTGTGGGTGTCGTAAAAGGCGACTAAGGGATTAGCCGAAGGATGGGCAGCAGCGTCCTTCGAATACATTAACAACTCAACTGCGATCGCCAACCCGCCTGCCAAGCGTGGTGATTATGGCAAAACCCCCTCAATGAGCACACAACATACCGATGTCGGTCGTTGTGTTGACCTTTGAGGGAGGCCTGTGTCCAGCAGTGGACTTTATTCGGCCGAAATGATAAGTATTGAATCTGCAGCGATATAATATTCATTTAAAGTAAGTTTCACATTGAAACATTCAGCCGTGAAAGCAAGTGCTTAATAAATTGATATGACTGATCATCTCCCGTTTTGGAAAAGTTATGTGTAGAGCTGAGAATTCTTATAGAATAACTATACTGAACACAGAATTGCCGATGTGGAACTATTGCCCTGAAGCTGAGCGCATACCTGTAAGACAAGCAGGTACCACGGAGCAGTTGACTCGTCCCCCGTAGCACTGGCAGAGGGTGCAGTTGTCACGCTTCCAGTTCTCGCCCTCAGACCATGTGCGGCCGATGTCCACGCACTTGGGACTCGCCGGAACTGTATTCGACGTAATTTTCATTTAAAAAATGCAGTGTGTAAACGTTTAAGTGATTATGGTCATTACCAGCTGGTATAAGCTTATAGGGAGTTTGATAGCAAAATTTTTTATTTTATAAAAAAATGTTTCCTCACGCTACGATTTCTCCTGTGTCGTGGGTACAGTTTATCATCATCATCATATCAGGATCATAGAACCAAAGGATGTCCACTGCTGAATAAAGCCCTCCTAAAGGCCTCTCAGAAATTCCCACAACGAGCGTTTCAACAAGGGTTTCCAGTGCATGGTTTCCACTCAAGAACCTTTATGTCCCAAGGGCCATCAGTTATACGATCTACGTGCCCCGCCTATGTACATATGTACGGTTAACAGACAAATTATATTCCAAATGCACAAACAACGTACGTCATAAATATTTGTTCTGTGCGGGGATTGAACCCGTGACATGCAGTGCAGAAAGCGATTTGCCACTACATCCACACCTTATAATATTATTTAATCAAAATAGTTCTAGATTAAGTTCTGTATTAGACTTTTTCTGAACATTAGTACCACCTACCTATTAGTCTAACTTTGAAACATATTTACCTCTAGGCGTTGGTACTTGAGGTCTTCGGTATGCTGGTGTGCCTGTAACAATGCTTAATATTACCCTCCAATAACTAATAATACATACAAAAGCTTCAAGATTCACTTCAAAACTTAATTGAAGAGATAAAGAGACTTCATCACAACGAACAAACTAATAAACTTACTGCTGGTAGATGATCCACGGAAATCCCTCTCAGCTATTACGGCTGGAAAAAGATGATATGATGATGATTAAATTTTATCTAAGTATTTTGAATAATCTAAGGGTGAGATTCAGAAACGAGTCTAAGCGCGAACTTACGCTTCCATCTGTCAAAATTAGGGGCGTAAGTAGTGCATTTTGACAGATGGAAGCGTAAGTTCACGCTTAGACTCGTTTCTGAATCTCACCCTAAGTCGTGTTCCGATCGTCTGTGAATACAATTATGAGCGTAAGTAGTGCATTTTGACAGATGAAAGCGTAAGTAGTGCATTTTGACAGATGGAAGCGTAAGTTCACGCTTAGACTCGTTTCTGAATCTCACGCTAAGTCGTGTTCCGATCGTCTGTGAATACAATTATGAGCGTAAGTAGTGCATTTTGACAGATGAAAGCGTAAGTAGTGCATTTTGACAGATGGAAGCGTAAGTTCACGCTTAGACTCGTTTCTGAATCTCACGCTAAGTCGTGTTCCGATCGTCTGTGAATACAATTATGAGCGTAAGTAGTGCATTTTGACAGATGAAAGCGTAAGTAGTGCATTTTGACAGATGGAAGCGTAAGTTCACGCTTAGACTCGTTTCTGAATCTCACCCTAAGTCCATTGAAACGATTGTGTACGGGACGTACACGGTTGGTTTTATCACCTCCGACACGACCACACACAGGGAGCGAAACTTGAGTTAAAGAATATTAGTATAATTTCCAGGTCATGCATTCGTATATATTATTGACTTGTCTAAGAAAACGTCGCCGACGAAATAATCACCGCACCCTCAGCCATAGGTTAATAGAAGGAATATCGTAGGGATTTAGCCGGTAAGAGTCCCTATGACCGTCTTTCCCAGGGTGGAAGAAGTCCATGAGGATTTCGCAACGACAAAAAAGACCTCTATGGGCTATAAACACAATAAATCAAATATTTACCATTTTCATCTTCCCCATAGGGATTGTAGTCGTCATAGTTGATGAGGTCTGGGTCCTGAGCTTGGGGCAGTTCCTGTATGATCTCCTCTCGGAGGGGGCCATCGGACAGCTCTTTTGACGTAGCTGGCAGCACCAGCAGTGCCAGACAGGCGACCTTCACCCACCACATGACTGCCTAGATGTGTGTGCGACATGATTGTTAAAATCTGTTTTCAATTTAAAAATACGAAATACAAATAAATCTTTGCAACGACGTTTTGTATTTGGTCAATTCTGTTGAATGCCGAAGAGGCATTTAAAGATTATTAGACTTCTATATGTTTGTGAACATCAGTTTCGACATCATCATCAATCAGCCCAAAGACGTCCACTGCTGAACAAAGGCCACAGATATTGGGTATACAATTGGGTCGTAATTTTGGGGGTATTGAATTAAGTGTGCGAATTCAGTATGATAATCATATCAGCCAAAAAACTTCCAGTGCTGAACAAAGGCCTCCCCCATAGATTTCCGCAACTGGGTCGTCATTTTGGAGGGAATTTGCCAGTACTCACCACGCTTTGCGGGCGGGTTGTGAGCGTTGTATATCTACTGTTCCGCAGAAGGAACGCTGCTGCCCATCTCTCTGGTTTAGAGTCCCTTAGGCGACATTTACGACATCCACGGGAGGAGATGGAGTGGTGCTATATTCTTAATCCGGACACCACACGAAATGATTTCAGTATCATCATTTCAACCAAAAACGTCCACTGCTGGACAGAAGCCTCCCTCAAAAGTTGCCGCAACGACCGGTATGTGTTTGTGTTGTGTGCTCATTGGGAGGGTTTGCCATAATACCGCGCTTGGCAGACGGGTTGGCGATCGCAGTTGTGTTATAAATGTACTCGAAGGATGCTGCTGCCCCTTATCCGGCTAATCCCATAGTCACCATTTACAACACCACGGGATGAAATGGGGTGTTGGTATACAATTAAGTGGTTAGACTAAAGCGGTCTCAGTATCGATAATGTAGTAAACCTAATATATAAATATCTCGTGTCACGGTGTTTGTGGTCACACTCCTCTGAAACGGCTCGACCAATTTTAATGTTTTTTTGTATATTTGGTAGTATGAGAATAGGTCGTAAAATACTTTTCACCTTCCTACCCCCACCCCCCATTTTTTTATCGCGATTTTTGTATGAACAATATCCATGATGTAGATTTCCTAATTCCACGCATGCGAAGGCGCGGGCAAAAGCTAGTATTGAAAACGAATACCACACTAACTAGTGAGCTGGCGACCTCAAGATGGCGCGTAGCAAGTGCCGATCTCTATTTTATGCCGTGAGAGGCATGATGGTATAGGTATGTAGTTCCAAAAAAGGTAAACTGACAAAAACGGTAGAAGTGTGAAGATATCACTTTATCTTATGATTATGATTAAATCTTTATGATTATGATTAAATATTTATGATTAAATAGTATTTGGCAGTCTCTTTTTTCATTCAAACCTTTTTTTTTAACGACTTCTTACACTAAGATTTCTCCTATCTCGCGGGTAGTCTGTAGGCCATACAATTTTTTTTTTTCAGGGATCTTATTCTCGACACATAGCGCAGAAAGCCATGCGACCAGCCAATTAAGTTTAAACTGCATACTGAACTTAATTAAGTTAGCATAAAATGCTTAAAATTTTTATTTACTGTGTTCGATTTCAAAGAAATATTAAAATTCAACACTATAAAAGTAAAACATTTGTTGACGTATCAAGAAGGTTGTGTGTACCTGTAATGGGCATATATATCAGCACTATTATTTTGTAACATTCTGTCTGTAGTGTTATAAGTAAATAAATAAATAAACAAATAACAAGAGATGGTCTCAACTAACATTCCATTTAAAATCCGAAACTATCACGAGTGTATACAGATTCTAAACATACATCTTCATAAAGAGAACTATATAAATCAATAACCACATTGTTCACAACACATTAGCGTCATAAGACTGTCCAAGGCTATCAAACCAGGACGTCGACACCGCTCCTATTCCTCAATCATATCATCTAATCATCTAAAGATGTCATGAACAAATAGCGAACGTTCCACTAACCTTTCGTACAAGTGCTTTAAACACATCTGTCTATATGGAGATGACAACTACCAATTGGCGGACTGTAATAATTAATTTTAGCGACCGACTCTGTGTGAATGAACCAATTTGTTTATTGGACAAAATAGTCTATGATTCCACTTTCGCTTATTGAGATTTCGGCATCTTTAATCGTATCAACGAATTGTTAAAAGTGCGGTAAAAAAATTGTATCAATAGAGTGGTGACGTCGTTTGTTAGATCACGTAGACCAGTAATAGAGGTTACATTCTTCGCTAGTCCTCCCCGAATATACCTACGGATACTATAGTAGTTAAACTGGGAAATATTAATTGCTCGTTAATTATAGTACGTTTGGAGATAACTTGTGAGTTGTGACGTCCTGTAATCAAATATTACCATTATATGAAATGGCGTGTTCTGTAAATAAATATCTTGATACGATTAACAACGTTCAGCTTTTCCAAGCAGGAGTATAGACTATATATAAGTCTGTCTTTAGCTTTAAGTTTGTCTTATGATATGATAGTAGTGACTCGCCAGTCGCTGAGTGGTGACGGCTAAAAATACCACCACCCCATCTCATCCCGTGGGTGTCGTAAAAGGTGACTATGGGATCAGACTGAGGATGGGCAGCAGCGTCCTTTAAGTATTTTTTTTCCGTCTGCCTAGCGTGGCGATTATGGCAATAACCCCAATGAACACACAATATAAACCCATACCGGTCGTTGTGGCAATCTTTGGTGGAGGCTGTCCAGCAGTGGACGTTCTTCGCCTGAAGAAAAAAGATAACTCGCCACTATCAGTATCTACTTATATACAACAAACGTAAGAGTTTTTTTAAAAATAATAAATATGTTTTACATTTGACCACTATCTCTCTCGATGTTAACTAAAAGCTGGTTGATGATAGTGCACGCTTGCCCAGAAGAAACATGTTTACTTGCGACTTGAAATTTTATAACTGTCGAGATACAGACTCCGTCATGGAGGCACACATGAAAAAGGTGGAAGCAAAACGCTTCGTGCGTAAGGGTGGAATATCCACCATATTAAAGAAGCGCAATGCCGTTCATCTGGCTGTCCGATGATGAAATGGGCTTAGGGAAATTATATTGTCCAATTACAAGGCAAACTCGTAAAAATGTATCCGATAAAATCCGATAACAACTCTGCTTCTATATTTGAGGATCTGAGCCTACCCTCGATCAGTGCATCAGAATATCAGTGCATCGTTTTTAATGAGCTTCTTAGCGAGTCACTCAATCACTTAGAGCGCTTCAAGTTTACGGAACTTAGCGGTACCGTACCAAAGATTGAAGCAGTATTCTACACCATCTAACCTGCGCCTAATTAAGTTGATAACAGCCGAAATTAATAATCAATCTATTCCATAATCTCTAGATTCCAGATTTCGAACTTGATCTGTTTTTGTGTTAATTTTAAGATCAAATCTTCAACTCCAAATCCAAGATGGCAAATTGTTCAAAAAGTCACGCACAAAGATAATTCTATATTACAGTGTGATCCGCAGCATATTGGAGTACTGTAGTGTCGCCTGGAGACCCCATTATGCCGTTCACTCGCTGAGAATAGAAAAGGTTCAAAAAATATTTCTCAATCACTTGAGCTACTCACTTGGGAACAAGTGCAAAAAGATGCCATATCTTGACAGGCTATCATTTTTCAAAATGAAGACTCTAGAAAAGCGCAGGGATATTCTGGACCTTAAGTTTATTTTTAAGTTGTTTAGAAACCAAATCGATTGTCCTCAGCTTCTAAGTAGGTTCTGTCTTAGAGTACCCCGTGGGCCCCCTCGTAAACCTATTACTCCTTTGGCTCCTCCCCTCCGTCGGACCAAATTTGGCGCTAACTCTCCAATTCCACGTTTGTGTAGACTCGTTAACGAAAACAGCGACCTGAACGACATCCACGGAGATAGTCTAGCATCATTTATCCGTAATACTAAGCTGTGAATTATGCGTGCCCATGCTTGATGTCTCTCCTCTGCATGCTTAATTTTAATTTAATTTTGATTGTTTATTTTAATAATGTTTGTCGTTTCTATTCTAAGTCTGTTTGTATTTTAATCTCGAAAATAGTAATTTTGACTACAGCATATTTGCCTTAAGCCTTTAAAGGATGGTGAGCTGATTTGACGATCAGCGTAGGAGACATGACTGTCTTTTTGTAACTAGTTAATACATAGCATACTGTGTTTACCCGTAATTGGTTGTGCAGTAATATTAAAACCTTATTGTATGTGTTAAACTTAACTAAGCATTGCTGTAACAACTGTTGGCAAACGTTATATAAATAAATAAATAAATAAGATTTTGGATTAGATTGTTCATTAATTTCGGTCGATAAGTGATTGGTTTATAATACTAGCCTTTTGCAAAGATTCCAAGTCGTTTGTAGTCCCCAATAGGTTCCTAGATGTGGCTGAAAATACTTATCAGAGCAACTAAAACCTGAAATCAGCAACCCACCATGATATCCAATACCAACCCTTATAACAACAAGAAATTTTAGTTATAAAGTCAATATCTATCGATGTCGAAGTTTGAGGGCTTTCCATCGATAAGCTTTATTAACACCTTATGAATATTCAGACTGTAGTCGCCACGATCCAATGTAGATTTGATATGGAGCAGAACAAGTAAGAAAATCTAGGTTTACTCTTTTTAAATCGTAATATGTTACGATTACATAAAGAAATCTAAATAAAGAATACGTGAGGATAATGTAGGAGAAAAATCTATGAAGTCTGCACTAGAGAAGCCTGATTGCAGATATTTATTATTGAAATTTTTGATTGAATTATCATGCTAATCAATCCCAACAGACGGCACCCGTTCACGCGTATGACGCATGCATTAGCTTCGCTCAGCTCAACCATCATTTCGGCCGAATGAAGTCCACTGCTGGACACAGGCCTCCCGCAAAGACGACCGATATGGGTGTATTGTGGGCTCATTCATCATGAGCGATTATGGCAAAACCCCCCGTTTTGCCATAATCGCCACGCTTGGCAGACGGGTTGGCGATCGCAGTTGAGTTGTTAATGTACTCTAAGGACGCTGCTGCCCATCCTTCGGCTAATCCCTTAGTCGACTTTTACGACACCCACGGGAGGAGGTGAGGTTGTGGTATTCTGAGCCGGCACCACACGGCAAGCTCAACCATACCGTAGAGAAACCCAACAACCCGGTACACACAAAACCAACAGCAGGAGTTCCAGTTATGGTGATATACTTATATATATATATTATATATATTTATTAACGATATAGCGTTATGCTTCAAGCACTCAAATTTCTACCTTTTCGCGGATGACGTAAAATTAATGAAACCGATAATGACCAACTTGGACTCTGCTTTATTACAAACTGATCTGGACCGAATGGTGGACTGGTGCACAGCAAACAAAATGTCCCTCAATGTCGCCAAATGTCATTATATGCAAATCTCTCGAAATAAAAATGTTCAATTAAACAATTACACAATACACCAACAAACCGTGCATCAAGTAGAAGAGATCCGTGACTTGGGAATAATATTTGACAAGCAACTAAAATTTGATAGGCACATATTAAATATAACTTCTAAAGGGTTTAAGGTTCTCGGATTTGTCTTGCGTAATAGCAAAGAATTTTCCAAACCCTCAACTAGAATTAAATTATTCAATACATTAGTCCGCCCAGTACTTGAATACAACAGCGGCGTATGGAACCCCCATTACGATGTCTATATTAAGCGCCTGGAAAGTGTACAGAGACGTTTTCTATACCATCTTTGCTATAAAAATAATTTGGCAAGAAAAATCAATAGCTACAATCTAAGACTAGAACACTATAAAATGTCCTCGCTGGAAGATAGAAGGAAATTACTTGACCTCGTATTTCTACACAAGCTGTTCGGTGGAGTTGTTGACTGTAGCGAGCTTCTTGGTAAACTGCAGATAAATGCGCCATCTCGCTTGCCACGTAAATCTAGCTTTAACCTTTTTAACGTGCCACGATCCAAAACTAATCTCGGACATTTCGCCACTATTCCAAGACTTTGCAGGCAATATAATGAACTAGCTAAACGGAATAATTTGGACATCACTTGCAAAATTACAAAATATAAAAAAGAGCTCAAACTCATATTGTTAAAGAGATGATATTATTTTGATTATTTTAATTTAGTTCAATTTATTTTTTATTATCATTCATTCATTTAAGGTTTATCCTAAAAATATCTTAAAAATTGTTATTTATCCTTGATTATAACCAATTTCACTTAATTGTATCATATATTAATTTTACCTTCAACATAATGTTTTTTGCTATTGCTTATTTTAATGTCATGAATATACTTTGTCTTCATTAAATTTAATTTTTACCTAGATTATATATGAATGATGTGGTCTTCTGTAATTGGAGGAGCATACTTGTTATTGTCCTCTGTGTTACTTAAATAGTTTGTAATTGTGTATCCTCTGTTGGAGATCCATATAATAAATAAATAACTAAATAAATAAATATACTTAATATTGTTAAAAATTCCTATCTATATCACTGTATGCGGTGAAAAAACTCTGTAAATGGATTGACACTTCTTACATTCTCGTATTTATCTTATACATACACCGTTAGATTTATTACTATTACCTTTTTGAGACAAAGTTTGGCGAAAATAATAAAATGCCTTAGACCAACCCAACCATTTTCATCGTTTCATTTGCCGTGTGGTGCCGGCTCAGAATACCACCACCCCATCTCCTCCCATGGGTGTCGTAAAAGTCGACTAAGGGATAAGCCGGAGGATGGGCAGCAGCGTCCTTCGATTTCATTAACAACTAAACTGCGATCGCCAACCCGTCTGCCAAGCGTGGCGATTATGGCAAAACCCCCCAATGATCCCACAACACACCCATATCGGTCGTTGTCGTGATCTTTGGGGGAGGCTTGTGTCCAGCAGTGGACTTCATTCGGCCGAAAATGATGATCAACCTAAAGTAGGTACCCGCGAAAGAGAGGCGAAATATGCCGAGAATGTTTTATGAGGATAGTAAAATTAAAAGAACATCCTGATTTTAATAGAGAAGATGGTTGGCAGGTGCCAGCTGTTTGGAATCCTGTTATTAAAATAATGAAGGCCCAAACAACATACCACACAAAAATATCAATACACTTTGAGTGACTACTGTGTACATCATAATAACTTTTGATTAATACGGTATATAAAGTAAAATAACTTTTTTTAAATCTATAAGGACGCCTGCCACCTTAGAAATCCTGCGACCACGAACCCTGCAAAGTGTTCGAAGCGTCAGGAAAAATCTATAATATACGCGATGTAGTCCGTTTAAAAGTGTTTTATTATGATGAGTAATAATCACAAAAACCTCAGACATTAAGCTATACAAATAATAATCTAGTAAAATAGGTACAAATATTTCTTGCGTTTCAAAATCCTGCCAACAGTGTGTACACACACATCAGCCCGTAAACATCCACCGCTGAGCATGGACCTCCCAATAAGCACTACAATGAGCGGTCATAGGGGATATTGCCATAATCACCACGCTTGGTAGGCGGATTGGGGATCGCAGTACGTTATTATCACACGGGAGGATGCTGCTGCCCATTCCGTTAATATGAACCCTTAGAGAGACTAAGGAATATTGCCTACTGACAGCGTTCTTATTATATACTAGCTGAGACCCGCGGTTTCCTCGCGTTTAATTTAAAAGAAATTTAGAATACTTCGACATAGATACTTGACATACTCGTAGAATTTATATATTGGATTTCAAGGGTTTTATTTTTTTGTGCGGAATCCTAATTATTATTCTAAAATCAAAGTAGCCTAAGTTATTCCTTATAACATCAGCTATCTGCCAGTGAAATTCCCGTCAAAATCGGTCCAGCCGTTTCAGAGATTACCCGGAACAAACAGACAGACAGACAAAAAATTAAAAATTGTTTTTTATGTACCGTGTATACTTTCATATGCATTTACTAAAAAGCTGTTATTTTGACATTACAAACAGACACTTCAATTTTATTTATTTGTACAGATTATTTTCTGTTAGTTTAGTCGTGAAAAGTGTGCATATTTGATGTTGTAAACAATTATTGGATAACCTTACTCATATCTCGGTATACTTTTTTTATATTAAAGAAGAAGAAAACTACTTTATTTTATAATTATTTATTTACTAATTTATACTTTCATGTACAATGGTGGTACACAAGGTGGACTTATTACTATATGCCATACTATACCACTCAACCTTTGGGTTGAAAAATCAACAATACAGGCGATTTAATCCGTTTAAAATTGTTTTATTGTAATGTGTAATAATCGCTAAAACCTAAGACATCATTAAGTACTTTAGTCAAAATATATTCCTAATCTTTGAAAACTAAAGATAAGGTCAAAACATATTTAATAATATAGATTGTCCACAGTCTTGGCTCTACTGTTTCATGAAATATTTTCTGGCTTTCATAAAATATAGTAAAATATGGCATTGAGTAGACTCTAAGATACCTAATAAACATTCGTATGCAGTGAAGGGTTCGTGTATTAGGGAGCTGTCTTATATTATGATGACATTTATAATCATTATTTATAGTCTTTTATAATCTGGATTTCTATCTTTTTTTCTAACAATTTCATGAACTGTAGGAAAATAGTAATGTCTTAGATTTTCTTAGATTTGCATTCGTGGTCATATGACAAAGCTGCAAAGTATTCGAAGCGTCAGGAAAATCAAAAATCAAAATATACGCGATGGAATCCGTTTAAAAGTGTTTTATTATAATGTGTAGGAAAATACTTCGCAAAAATGCGCAGTTTTCTTTGTTCATCGATTGATGAAATTCTCTAAAAGGCATGACGATACATATTATCGATATAGACAGGTTAGGGGTGGGCCAAATTAGTCTACACGTTGTCTTATTTCAAAATATAATACGAATAAACGTTTTGTTTTTTGAATAAACTATTTTCTTATATAAAATCACGTAATATGACGAACAAGTCATTCGCTTGGTGATAAGCATCACCCCTACCCATAACAATTGTGATGCCACCCAGGGCTAGTGACTGCGTGGCGCCACACTGCGCTCGTTACCTCGAGACATTCGTTATTGAGTCTCTTATGCCCAGTGATATCACCAGCTACAGCGTACTTCAAACTATGTACTATGCCCAGTAATTTGACAAGCTAAAACGTCTTTCAAAACGGAACGCAGTAATGATTAACTGACACTGCATAAAAATGTTTATTAGGTATCTTAGAGTCTACTCAAAGCTATATTCTACCATATTTTATGAAAGCCAGAAAATATTTCATGAAGCAGTAGAGACTGTGGACAATCTATATAATTAAAAATGTTTTGACCTTATCTTTAGTTCTGAATGATTAGGATAAAACATATTTTCAAACACTCATGATTTTCATTAATGTAAATCATTAAACTTATGAATAGTCAGAATGAAGTTGCACGGTACCTAGTAGTTTGTCCTATGGACAAGAACCGGTGAGACACTGCATAGATACTCTTTATAAAAAAAATGTTACATCGGTAATACAATAGTCATTCAGTTATGTGAGAATAATGTACTTCCAGTGTGAAATGGATTACATACAATAATAATGATGTGCCATCAAATAAGATTGCATGGCAGTAAGGGCTGACCATTTCCACATGACGGCAACCATTCACGAGTATGACGCATGCATCGGTGACGCTCAGTTCAACCACAGCGCAGGGAAATTAACGACCCGATACAAGACGCCACCATCAGCAAGACATATTAGTAAGCATGGCAGACAAAAGGCAGTTATATTTTTAGATGTACCTATATATAAAAGCTTTTCAAATGTGAATGCGAACCCCCGGGTTTTTCGTTCATTCATGAATTCATCCTTCGATACAATTAAAGGTTTTCAATTCAGACTAACTTATTTTATTACTGTAGGATGGTCCAAACCACAAGCTGCGGCGGCTAGCTCGGCGGCGCGCACTTGTAAAGTGGCGTCATCGCCTGCGGATGCAGTTTGCAACCAAGCGCGTCGTCGAGGCCGTCCTGCCGCTCTTTGGAGCCTGGCTCCAAAGGAGCGAGCGCGTCACCTACCGCCTGACGCAGGTGCTCACCGGGCACGGTTGTTTCGGCGCGTACCTGCACAGGATAGGACGCGAGGCCACGGCACAATGCCACCATTGTGATAGCGACCAGGACACCGCACAGCACACGCTCGAGGCGTGCCCTGCGTGGGCCGCCGAGCGGCGGATCCTGGTCGATCGGATCGGGCAAGATCTCTCTCTGCCAGCAGTAGTGTCGGCTATGTTGGCAGAGCACGAAAATTGGAATGCAGTGGTCTCCTTCTGTGAGAGCGTCATGCTCCAGAAGGAGACCGCAGAGCGGGATCGGGAGAGGGCCGATCCCGCTCGAAGAAGAAGGAGACGGCGCCGGGGTAACAACCGCCCTGGCGCCTAATTCCGATACGCCTGAAAACCCCTGCCGTTGCTATAAGGTGGGGGACCTCTGGGTTCGCGGGTGCGTAGATTGGGGAATCTGCGTGCCCACACCAAGCGACCCAAGAGAAGACGGTAGCACGCATGTGGTCACGCGCTGCCGTGGGACGCTTTGGGGGATCCTTTACAATCCCCCTGGGAGGGTGACCGCTTTACAGTCACCCTCTCCGAGATGTGCCAATAGGCGTGGCACCAGTGGGTGGCTCTAGTGTGATCATACGAGGACCTGGAGCCTCCCTTAGGTGCCGAAGATGACCGCTCCAGTGGTTTTAGCCGGTAGGAGTCCGGCATACCCCTTCGTCCTTCCCCGGGGCGAAGGAAGTTCATGATGAATTTCCACTGGGCACCAATAAAAAAATAAAAAAAAAATAAAAAAAAGGATGGTCCAAACCAAGCAACAAGAGGCGCAGCTCATAGTTGAGTTTAAAATTGCTTAACACTTTAGCATTAGGAAGAAGTTATCGCCACCAAGGGCAAAGCAATGTTTCGTTGGGAGGGGCCAGATTGAAACCAGTGTTGCAGACTGACATCAGGTTATCTTTAATAAGTGATTTAAAATAATTCCGGGGTTGGCCCGAAGGATTATGTTCCGGGTTGGGCCCACCCCCTTTGCAAATTTGCTACGTGTATGTTATCCCCACGTTGGGGCTCCAACTTAGGCTTAAGTTGTTGCTGAGAAAGATAGGAGTCTGATGTAATAACATGTATACTTCTAATTCCATTAAAGCACCACTATCATCATATCATCATCATATCGGCCATTTATACGTCCACTGCTGGACAAAGGCCTCCCCCATAGATTTTCACAATTGTGTCGTCGTTTTGGAGGTTAATTTGCCAGCCACCAAGCTTAACAGATGAGTTGGAGATCGCAGAATGGCTGCTGTTGTACAGAAGGGAGGATACTGCCCGTCCCTCTGGTTTAGATTCCCTTAGTCGCCTTTTACGACATCCACGGGAGGAGATGGAGTGGTGCTATATTCACTATCATATAAGTTTATATATTGAACAGATAAAGTTACACCTATTGTTTTATTCTCCCCCAAAACAACTATCTGTAGTCCGTACAAATATTTGTCCGTACGGAAGTCGAACCAGCGACATGTATAGCAGAAATTGAATCTACGCCAACCATGCTGTTGGTTAATAATATTATAAGTTTTTTTTATCTAGATTAGTATCTAGTACTAGAGAAGTACCCCGTTTCTTTTTTATAGCTTTCCGCACGCCTCTTCGTCTCACCAACCTTGGTCGCTGCTAAGCTGGGTAATCTGGAGAAGCCAAAAGGCCTCCATCTGAGCATCAAACTTAAAAACTAAGCAACTGCAGCTAAGGGCGCCACCTGCAAGCCTCCGGCTTCGACTTCAAGTCACTGAATAAACTGAGGGACTGCTGGACCGGTATTAAACCTATCTTCGCTTTGCCTACAATACAAATCGATTCATAATCCTAAAAAACCATCCGCTCTGTTTCATAATCGTACTACTCGTTTTCGAGATTATCCCCCACATATTAACAAGCACACTCAGCCTTTATAATATTAATACAATATTGAGATTTGCGTAAACTCAGACCAAAAATAGAATCGTATAAAAATTTATAGACCGAAAAGTTTTTAAAACTTCATAACAAATCTCTCGAATGTAGCTTATGCCTATAATTTTGAACTATTAACATTTGGAGACCGTTTTTTATGTACTTGAGTGTTATGATTCTAAACTGGTAGCATAGCATATATAGTCGTTGAATCCAGCTCTGCCCAGAATTACATGGAATCACACATAAAAAATAACCCAATGTAAGTCTTTAGCACCGGTTTTAAACTGACCTCACCCAGAAAACATAACATTGTCATGCACTTGGCAAAAGGCGTGTAACGAGTATATCTTTGAAAAAACTAAATGAAAAAACTGAAAAAACTTCATATCGATACTGACCGTTGTACTTAGGTTCGGGCGCGTCCGTTACAGAATCCTATAGGCATACTTTTGCTAAGTTAGAATGTAAACTTAGAATATCAACTTCAAAACTTTTGGTGATTTTATGTTCGTCTACTCTGTTTTATTATAATTGACGTTAGCAACACATATCTACTTTGAAATGCTCGTTGAAAAAGTACAAGCCAAAGGACTCCGAATGCAGGTCAAACTTAAAAAACTAATAATTAAACACTCCTGAAAAATAGTTTCATTCAAATAAAAATATTTTGTAAAAATAAACTAATGAAACGGTAACGATATTCTCTATAATAATTTCTTAGGTTTTCGCGAGTATTACACATTACAATAAAACACTTTTAAACGGATTCTATCGCATATATTTTAGATATTTGTTTTTCCTTAGTCATCTGCAAAGTGTTCGTAACGTCAGAAAAAACAAAAATCTAAAATATACGCGATAGAATCCGTTTAAAAGTGATCGATTATAAGATATTCTCTATATTAATGTAAAAAATAAACACAAACAACTAAAAAACTGCAGTACAGTACAACATACCTTTGTTGTTTGAGAGATAGGTAGGGGGATGCGCGGCCCGCCCGCGCCGCTACGAATGCGCATCCTCCCGGCGGGATACCAATAAATATGCGCCTACGTATGACCTGCTAGCACCACGATCTATGATTCCAGGGAAACACAACCGTTGGTTATAGTAGAGAATTTTAATAGAGGAAAAAAACGGTGGTGGTGGTTCTTTCTTTCTTTCTTTTCTTTTCTTGTCCTGCCTGTAGCAATATCGCCAGCCTCGTCAATGAGTAGCAGGGTCGATGGGCAGGCAACTTTCATGTTTGGGGTACCAAGAGGGCTAAGTATCGTATATACGTATTTAAAACGTATCCGCTATGAAAACCAAACATTGATTTGTTTATTGAAATAATTTTACTTAATGCCGCGATAGTACCTCTGAATTGGATGCTCCGAATTTCTTTCTTACATCTTAAATAAATAAGGCCTAAGGCCTTACCTTCAATTTGTTACTATGAGTGCTGATCCACTACTAAGAAACTTGGCATACAACATTTATAGTTCCTACTTATATACATTTGTTCGCGTTGAAGTCTAAGAATTTCTTTATTTATTTTTCCGACAACAGAGTGGAAATATCTAGACTTAGCACAAAGCAAATCGTTCGCCAAGCATTGGAGTCACGCTTGGTATGAGCTTCATACTCGTTTCTAATGATATTTACAGAAAAATGTACTTTTGTACTTTAGTTTAAAACTAGTTGGAACCCGCGGTCTCACCCACCGTTTAATTTAAAAGAAAGTGGATTATTTATATATAATTTAGAGTACTTCGGCATAGACACTTGACATAGAGTATGTATATGTATATTGGATTTCAAGAGTTTTATTTTTTGCACGAAACCATAATTATTTTTCTAAAATAAAAGTACCCTAAGTTATTCCTTATAACATCAGCTATCTTTCAGTGAAAGTCCCGTAGAAATCGGTCCAGCCGTTTCGGAGATTAGCGGAAACATACAGACAGACAGATAAAAAATTACAAATAGCTTTTTTGTTGTAGGTACCGTATATACTTTCATATGCATTTAGTAAAAAGCTGCTATTTTGACATTACAAACAGACACTTCAATTTTATTTATTAGTATAGTTTTAGAGTACTTCGGCATATACACTAGACATAGAGTGTGTATATTGGATTTCATGGGATTTTATTTATTCTACGCGGAACCTTAATTATATTTCTAAAATAAAAATAGCCTAAGTTATTCCTTATAACATCAGCTTTCTGCCCGTGAAAGTTCCGTAAAATCAGTCCAGCCGTTTCGGAGATTAGCGGGAACAAACAGACAGATAGACCGACAGACCGACAGACAGACAGACAGACAGACAAAAAAAACAAAAAAAGTTGTAGGTACTGTATATACTTTCATACGCATTTACTAAAAAGTTGTTATTTTGACATTACAAACAGATACTTCAATTTTATTTATTTGTATAGATTTGTGTAGATAATACTAAATCAAGACATTGTAAAGAAGTGCTGTCGGGTTTTATTCGCGCCGCTTTTAATGGTAGGTTTGTAGAAATGTACAAACGGTTGGATCTAAGTTCTATTAAGCTCATCGTAAAGGTAGACCAAAAAAATTCTCCGATCACACTCTCGACCTCATGGCAGAACGACGCGCCATGACGCTCCAGTCCTCCGGTGATGCTGAAGCATACCGACTGCTCAATAGATGGATATGGAAGTCCTTGTGTCACGATATACGTACCTTTAACACCAACGATGTTAAAGAGACGAGCGAGTGGAACCAAGGCTCTAAAGTATTCGCAAGAAACAGGTCATAGTCAGGGCAGAATCGCTGCAAGAGCTCAGCACAATGCTCGATGATCTCAACAGAAATTCCCAACATGTGGGCCTTAAAATGAACACAAATGAAAATGTTTTTTTTTATACCTAGCAAAAATGTTGCACTTCCCTATTTTCAGGGAATAACTAGGCCGCAAAGTAATGTGTATTTAGTGCGGTATACTGTACGATCACTAACGCACCAATCCTAAAAGCAAACGACCACATTTAATTATACAGGTCAACGTCGCACGCGCCGATTTTTATTGCTAAGCGCCATTAGATTGGCGACTGACGCTCATTTGAAGGACTGACATTCAATCATTTATGCGTTACTATTTGTTTAGTTGACAAAAGCTGCTAATGGTCGCATACGAAATTGTATGAGATATGTATTTGAGGTTCTGTATAAGAATACGGTATCGCCGATGTTACCTTTTGCGTGGGTCCTGGCGTTTAGCTAGTTCAGTAGCTGATTGGTAATTTTTGGAACGGAGTTCCTTATCACAAGGTATCATTCTAATTTGTTTGCGGGCTGAGGGGCTGGACCGAAAAAAGGGTAATGGCAAAAACCGACATCTTTTTCAAAATTCTCTGTTATAATCTCTGTAATATCATTCATCAAGAATTCAATCAATTTTTCCAACGTGATCTTTGATTAGATTAATCATCTAAGACCAGGTTGGTTAAATAATCAGTGATCTAATAATGAACACGAACTTATAAATAATCAGTATGGTTGTGCACTAGGCCATCGACATAATGCACTAATCACTTAAATTTAAAAAAAAAATGTTAGTGAGTACGTTTTATTCATACTTTTAAGTCATAATTTATCTTCCAATCTAGGATGTTCGTTATACTAGGCTGAGTGTTCACCGCCCTGATCTGAACACCGGATATATCCAAATAGGCGAACTTATCCTCTGTGTGGTGCCGGCTCAGAATGCCACCACCCTATTTCATCCCGTGGGTGTCGTAAAAGTCGACTAATGGATTAACCGGAGGATGGGCGGCAGCGTCCTTTGAGTACATTAACAACTCAACTGCCATCGCCAACCCGCCTGCCAAGTGTGGCGATTATGGCAAGACCCCCCAATGAGCATGCAACACATCCATATCGGTGGTTGTGGTGATCTTTGGGGGAGGCCTGTGTCCAGCAGTGGACTCCATTCGGCCGGAATGATGATGATCCTCTGATGCAGCCTTATTAACAATGGCCAGACATAGACCACTCCCAAAGCTTCATCATGACAATTTCAGCCGAATAAAGTCAACTGCTGGACACAATACCAAACCACAACGTCCCATAGATACATATATATAACGACTGATAACGACCTGTCTGGGTGTGTTGTGCCGCATTGGGGGTTTTGCCCAACCTGTTTACCTGTCATCAACTGATGACATACCAGTCGTCAAAGAAAATACTAGAACCACTGATCGGACCACCAAGTGCGGTGATTATGACATGTCTCATTACCTCTTTTGTTTGTCATATTTTTATTCATTTTCAGCGTGCCCAACACGCTTGCACCCATATAGGAAATCTACCTACAATATAACCTTAACACTTAAGAGGCGGTCATATCCAGTCGCACTCACTGATCGGTAAGCGATCGGCGAGGTTAAGCAACGCGCGGCGCGGTCAGTCTTTAGATGGGTGACCATGTAGTGGTATTTGAACTGTCTTCATGCTCGGAGAGGGCATGTAAAATCGTTGATCCCGTTGTTGCCATTAGACGGTAGTAGTTAAGCCAAGCTGGAGACCGGCTTGAACGACTCTGGCACAAGGTTGGCTAGTAACCACACCAAAGATATTGGAAGAAAGGAGATATGCCATGTAGATCAAAATGTATGCGAGCCTACAAATCCATTTTCCCACTATCATTCTTCATAAAAGCACACTAATGCACACAGTTACAAGTTCTCATCCAATGAACTGAATAAACACAACATTATAATTGGCGTCTCATACTAAAACACACCCACGACCTTGTAGGTAGCCAATCATACCGAGCGTACAGACCGCAAACGACAGCCGTACCATGCAACGCGTAAGTTTATTGGGAGTACCAATCGCTGTTCTATTCACTGCGTTTGTTATGCACCGATTGCTAGTTAAAAGTGGTAGATAAGAAGCATTGTATTTTGTACAAATATAATAATGTCGTGCTGCTCCACAATCCAAATGTAACATAATAAAGAAAACAATAATTTTTAATTTATTCTTTTTATAGACAAATACAAGAAAATTCCTTCACTTGCATATTGTATATGATTCCTTCTAAATTCTAAATTCTTTATTGTACACAAACACAAAATACAGTGAAAATACAATTGGAAATTACATGTACAAAGGCGAGCTTAACTCAAAATTGAGTTTTCTACCAGCAAACCTTTGAGTGAGAGAGAGATATGGCAAAAAGCTTAGAGGTTAAGTAGAGTGTACACTATTTATAGAAGCAGAAATACAATGAACATTAAATGTATAACTTATACAAATATAACCAAATTGCAATTTATAGATACATATTAAAATACATATTAATATATATGTAGGTATATACATATACAATATCCAACCATACGTTATTTAGAAAGAAGATGCTTCTTAATTCTGCTCTTGAAAACGTCCAGAGAAGGGCTATCGCGAAGAGGATGTGGAAGAGAATTCCAAAGGCGCACTGCGCGAATTGTAAAGGATCCGTCATAACGGCTTGAGGAGTGACGCGGAGTTCGAAGGAGAAGAGAAGAAGCCGTGCGACATGGTTCGCCCCTAGGGACTAGATACTCGAAGCGTTCACGAAGATATGCGGGAGAATTAGGATTATGAAGTATAGAATAAAGAGAAGACAGAATGTGTGAATCTCGACGCTGCCGAATCGGCAACCACTCCAGCTTCGCCCGGAACTCCGACACATGGTCGTATTTCCGGAGGCCAAAGATGAAACGGATGCAGAGGTTCTGCAGGCGTTCAAGTTTGTTAAACAGTTCTTCAGTTGCATCGAGATAGCAGATATCAGCATAGTCTAGAAGTGGAAGAAGAAGTGATTGCGCAAGAGTAATCTTTGTATGATGCGGCAGGAATTTTTGGAGACGTTTAAGAGACTGAAACGAGCAAAACACCCTCCTGCTTACTGCTGAGATGTGAGTATCCCAGGAAAGCTTAGAATCCATAAATACACCAAGGTTCTTAACACTTTTAGAGTAGGCAATGGGAATCGAATCATACACAACCGGTGGGAGACATTGATGATCCAAGAGGTTGAACATATATCTGCCACCAATAATGAGAGCTTGAGATTTAGCTGGGTTAACCAGCAGACCAAAAGATTTAGCCCACTTACTGATATTTTCAAGATCATTATTGATGGCAAAAATAGCTTCCGTGATTTTCTCTACATTAAAGTGGCGATACAGCTGTAAGTCGTCTGCATAGAGATGAAAGTGAGAAGACAAGACCTTTGTGATGGCGTTTATAAAAACGGAGAAGAGAAGAGGAGAAAGAACGCCACCCTGAGGTACACCCGCAGCTAAATCACACCATTCAGAGGAGGCCTCATCTGAGCGAACCGACTGCGAGCGACCCCGAAGGTAAGAGTTAAACCATGCAATTACAGACGAAGAAACATTAAGAGAGGATAGGATTCCTAAGAGGATGTCGAAATCAACTGAATTAAAAGCACTGCTAAAATCCAGTAAAACCATAACTGTAAGAAGTTTGTTCTCCATGGCCAGTCGTATGTCGTCAGTTATTTTAATGAGTGCAGTTACAGTACTATGGCCAGGTCGGAATCCAGATTGGTATGGACTTAGCAGGCTATTAGAGGAGAGGTAAGAAGTCAGTTGTTTCTGGACAACACCTTCAAGGACCTTGGACAGTATTGGGAGAATAGATATGGGTCGGAACTGGATTAACGAGGAAGGATTTGGGACTTTAGGCAGCGGCAAGATGTGAGCCTTCTTCCAAGCTGAGGGAAAGAAACTTACGTGCAGAGAATAATTAATTATATGGGTAATGACGGGAACGATTTCGTTCAAGATGGGAAGAAGCATTTGGAGTTGAAGGCCATCATCGCCTACCGCTTTCGTGGAGATGGATTGGATGGTTTTCGTAATGTCTTGATCGGCAACTGGATGAAAAGAGAAAGAAGTACTTGGCGGCAAAGGAAGATTACAGAGATAGTTAAGGGTAGAAGATTTAACATTGTGATCAATAGAAATTGGAGACTTTGAAAAATGCAGATTAATTTCATTTAGGTCCATATTAGGTATGCTGTTACCTAAAGATTTGCCAATACCTAGAGACTTGAGAAATTGCCATACTTGTTGTGTGTTGAAATTTTGTATTGAGTTATGAATGTGGCGTCTTTTAGCGTCCCTACACATACGACTGCAGCGATTGCGAAGTTTTTTATACAGATCCCAGTTCTCTTCACTAGGTACCTTTTTGTATGTTCGCTTAGCCTTATCCCGTTTTGCCATATTCTTTTTAATGGTTGCGGACAGCCATGGTGCTGGCAGATGTTTAACCCTAACCCTTCTGATTGGCGGTGATTCCTTCCTTGGTAAAGTTATTATTTTAGCTTCGGTTTTTGCATGTTATCCCCGAACAACACGACAATTTAACAAAGTTTCACTTACGCGATCGAATCTCAACTGATGTTATAAAACGGCCATTTTTTCCGGATGGCCCAAATTGATCCAGTCGCGGTGGCGCGGTTACGCCCCCGTACCACTTCTCCTTATATCCTATTTCTGTTACCCCCCCCGAACAGAAAGAAATACGTTAAATAATAATAATAACTTTATTGCGGATATTAAAATGCTAGGGATCTCATTTTAAGGCATTCTCGATTTTGCTCCCTCATTCTGAGCGACCCCCGGAAACTCGCGTATGTAGTCACGTGCCGCTTGCATGCAGTACAGCGCAAAGCGAGGCTTCAGGGGATCCTTTAGAACAACCCAAGGTATGCCTAGGGGCGGCCTCTTTACAGTCACCTCCCCTACACTAGAAGTGGTGACCTCTTTACAGCCACCCCTTTCGAGATCTGCTTACAGGCGTGGCACCAATGGGCTCCGGAACGTTCGTTTTCAAGACCCCAGATTCAGTACTGAAGATGATCACCCAGATGGTTTTAGCCACTTCGCTGGTCGCCACTCTACCCAGGGGCGTTGGACAAAGTTTTTAAATTGGTAATTGGTTTTCTTAGAATATAAGGAGGTATCTCCGCTTCTGATCAATTTTATTAGTGCAGTCTCCCCGAGTAATGGAGGGTGACTGAGAACTCTATTAAAGGAATCCAAATTTCAAGTTATTATTAGGCAGCCTTCTGTACCTTGTGTGTGTACTAAGTAGGTTTATTTTGTGTTCTTATCTCTATTAAGATTGAAAAGCCGTGTAAATTAAGCTGGCTGGTTTTGTTTTCACCATATCAGCCGGTATCATCACTCACCGGGGGTTTTGTCATAATCGCCACGTTTCGCAGACGAGTTGGCGATCGCAGTTGAGCTGTTAATGTACTCGAAGGACGCTGCTGCCCATCCTCCGGCAAATCCCTTAGTCGACTTTTACACGCACGGGAGGAGATGGGATGGTAGTATTCTGAGCAATAATATTCAGATATGTAATATTTTTTATTTTAATTACTTATACTTCAGTTCTGTATTTAATCTACAATTACTACCGAATAAGAAAACTATTAAATATGAATTATGAATAATATATGAACGATGAACATAAACAAACAATTACAAAATTAAATTACTACTTTTGCGATAACTTTGAATTTGTTGACATATGTAAAGAATGTCGTCGGCGTCGCTTCGGTCATTTTCTTCTGAGATAAATCCCTTAAGCTTCGCTGTGATTTAAGCCGAGTCTACCATGGTGCTATAATCCACCTAAAGCGTTCGTACTCATTGTGCACGTTGCCATTGTGCCCCCAAAGTCGTCTGTCTCCGATTGAATCTACATTAACATCCAGTTTAAGTCCTTGTTGATACTGACGGTTAATGATAAAGAACACAAGAGTTCCATCTTTCATCAAAGGTTCCAAATAATATGTATGTCTGATTTCGTTAGAGTTAGTCGAGCCCCAAGCTCTTCTGTCACCGATGTTGTCGACATTTACGTCTAACTTTAAATACATGTCGCAATCAATATTGTAAAGTTTGAATGTGACGCTATTGTTGTTCCATACAGGGATAATCTTCCAGCTAACTCTCTTGCTGGTTCTGTCGTGGCTGTCTCCCCAACCTAGTCTATCATTATAAGAATCAGTGTTCGCATCAAGTTTCAAAGCCTGACCGTATTGCTTGTTGACTATAGTCACAGGATCAGCGTTAAAAATGAGTCGGTACGACGCTGGGAAATAACTTCGGACAATATCCTGACCGCCACTGTTCCACAGTTTATAAGCATAAGCGTTAATGGTTTGCGTGCTTGTACTGATAAGCTCATTTACTATGTCGTTTATAGCTTCACCACCGCTTCCAGAATTCAAAGTTTTTGTCAAAATCACCGCATTGTCGTAAGCACCGTTAGAAATGTTCTTGTTTAACTCATCTTTAAGCGTGCTTGCATTGAGAAAAGCTATGTGATCATCGAATAGATTCAAGCCTTGAAGTTCGGTGGGTAGGTTGTAACCAGGACAGTAGAAGAAGCCTTTTTTTCCCAATTCTTCGGTGAGGTATTCGGTTTCCTGTGAGTCGCTACTAAGTCCGTACGCGATGACTTTACCAAGGTCGCTGTTTACTATACGCGCAATGTCTTTAGCACAGCTGCTGTTAATATGTGTTCCCGATACAGTGACGGTGAGTACAGAGTTGTCTTTGATGTAGCTGCTAGTATCACAGTTGGTATAACTGAGGACAGGTATCCTATTCGGTATTTTCCTGTCCTGGTCAGAGCCTTTGCTCACTAGTTGGTACTGATGATTGACATTGTAGCAATTTGAGAAGCCGCTAGTGCCGTCTCCGGACACAGTCTTGCCTTCGCCCCAATAATCGACATGTTTAATCAGATCGTTAAGGGAAGCGGGTATTTTGACCAAATTGTATTCTCCTAGGTAAGGAACTTCGGAGTAAGGGAATACTTTGTCGACGTTGGTATTGTAGTTTGGTCGTTGTGCAAACTTCCAGACTGTTACGGAATGCATTTTTAACTACTTGTGTGGAAGATTACCTGTAAACAAAATTATTCTTTATTTATCTACACTATCGTGATTTGGTGACCCTCATAGACACGACAACGGCTTTAATCAGTTTAGAAAATAAAAACAATCTTCTTCTTCCTAGTGGCTAAGCCATTGGCTATTTCTGCTACGGGTCAGGCCGCACGGAACTAATGTCAAAAAAACTTTACTCACGTCTATTTCGAATATGCACTACTATCGTATCACTAAGACACATGAGTAAAGCCGTATGGGTACGGTTATAAACATGAATATCTCTCACGAAACTATTTTTTTTTTTTAAACATTGCCCCACACTAGGATTTCTCCTGTGTCGTGGGTGCGTTTACAGACATGAATTTCACAAACAATACACCCAGACCCGGAACAACTACCTGCAGATCATACAAATATTTGTTCCGTGCGGGAATCGAACCCACGACCCGAGCGCAGCAGCCGACTGTATCAGCCACTGCACCAACTGTGCCGTCATTATATGGACATACATTATTATATGACTACTAGATAATTGTTCTGATTCTGGATGTTTGTGCATGTGAGATATGTATCTGTAAATCTAGATAATTTTGTGTGGGCATCGCTTAACACTTTACCACTACAACACTTTACTCATGATCAAAATGCGCCTTTGACGACATCCACGGGAGGAGATGGAGTGGTGCCATATTCTCAATCCAGACACCACACGGAACAACGTCTGGTAATACTGAAAACTGATGATGGTAAGTAAAGTCAACTAATATGATCAGCGGTGATCCAGGGTAAAACAGAAACCTATCTACTTACTACTATCTACTTTTTCATAAACATGACACAAACATACGTTTTCACATAAATTGTCATGACTGTGTAAACGTAGTTAATTTTGAAACAAAAAGCTACAACTCTCTAATAGTCAAAGTTTATATTTCAAATAAACCAATTATTGGCACATACTCGTATAAAACGTCGGAATTTGAGTTGCAGTCGGCGAGAAAGTTCATGGATAAGTACTCTATTAAAACAATTGAGATTACAATGTTGATTGATACAAAAAAGGTAAAAGATACACTTTGTAAAAAATGTAAGTCAATATGTAAAGAAGGAATATACTACAATAATATCTACTTGTAATATTACTTCTTTTGCCATGGCAGTTAACGGCTGTCCAGCCCCGACAGACGGCACCCGCTCAGGAGCATGACGCATTCATGCATCGCTTAACTCAACCATACTACATACAACGTGCGAATAAATTTTGGTTTTACGAGAAAAAAATTACTGCGGTCACATACCCGATGGCGAAGCGTGGTGATCATGGCGATTTGGCGCTCGACATGATGTTTAGCTATAATTATGAAGCGTGAGTAAAACTACAAAAATAATTTACATACCGCCTCGAAGTCAACCGATATCTGAATACGGAACGCAATGAAGTCGATCCCTTTATACTAGTTTTTTTAGGAAGGTACCTAATGTGCAATTTATCAATCCGTGTGGTTAGTACCGCAAATAATCATTCAGGGTACAATTCTGGGAATTTGGCTGCAAACCGATAAGATCCATCATAATATACCTAAATTAAAAATAAAATGAACATTTCAGTCGTGACTGCGTATAAATCTAATATAGAGAGATTTTATAAAAATAAACTGGGTCTAACTACCTTATTGGCAATTTAAAGCATCATCATATCTCAGCCAAAGAACCTCTATTGCAGAACAAAGGTCTTCTCCATAGATTTCCACAATTGCATCGTCATTTTAAGGGGAATTTGCTGTCACCACGCTTAGCAGGTGGGCTTGTGAACATAGAATGGCTGTTCCTTTGCCGTCGTCATTTACGACATCCACATCACTTAGACAGTTAAATCAATTGGTTTAATGCTAATATGGAAGGTGATGGTGTGGTATACCTATTCTTAATTCGGACACCACACAGACAACCACACTTAACCATGTATTAATTTGTTAGGGCAAATTTAGAATTGTGCTGCCAAAAAATAAGAAAAAGAGTTTTGTTAAACATTTGACAGAACAACCAAAATATAATACCATGTATAGTTTGTCTAAGCCAGCTCTATATGGAGTACTACTGTAATTTACGGGTAGGAGCAACTGGATACCAACTTGGACCTTTTTAGTAGAAACATGCAGTTAGGATTGTAGACGGTCCAAACCTCACAAGGAGTCTAGAACCGCTAAGTCTGAGTAGAGACTGACTCTCTGTGTAGATTGTAGCGCTTGTAAAATGGACAGTGTTCTAAGGAATTGTTCGATGTGATGCCACCGCCGAATTTCTACCATTCCTCCTCTCCATCCTCTAGAGCCAAAATGGTCGCGTACATTTCAGTGGGATTTCCTCCCGCGCACGATCAGGTTTTAGAATTAGCTCCCCACGGCATGACCGTACGCTTAATTTACCTTAGTGGCGTAAAAAAACAGTTGACATCTGTCATACCCGCTACAGTCAGCCCACAATTACCATATTTAAGGCACATAATTCTTTTTAATGTAGTAAAATTTTACTCGAATAAGTTCAAAGCATTTTAAAACGACGTCACATCTATCAATGATGTAAATCTTCTATTAATCAAGAGAGAAATAATTAAGAACTATCACGTAATCAATAAATCAGTCACTCTTCTGTTTAATCAGTCTTCAGCTAAATCAATCTTCATCTATTTCTGTAATTTCATAATTTTAGGTTGTTTAAATAAGTCTCTTCTCTTTTTTTTAATTATTATAATTTTCAGTCTCTTCAGTTTCGGATATATTTATTACATCTGGTCAATAACATTTGCGTGTTGCCTCACAGTATTAGCCATGCATTTTTAAAACACCTAAATTCAATACACAGTAAAATTCAGTTTACTATGGAATTAGAGGAAAACAAATCCTTGGCCTTTCTTGACATACTTCTCATCCATAATCCTTATCATTATGTTAGTCACACTGTGTATAGAAAGCCTACCCATACAGACAGGTACCTTAACGGTGAATCTCACCACCATCCTTGTCAGTTAGCTACCGTGGCCAAGTCTTTGTTACAGAGAGCAAATGGCATCTGTGACGCCGACCATCTGGCAGGGAAACTTCACCATGCAAAGGAAGTGCTTCAACATAACAATTTGAAAGCATCACATCCCCGTTGCAGAAGCCATCCGAAACCCACCACGGTTGATCGAAGACCAGCTATTTTATGATTCATTAAGGGTGTCACCGACAGAATTGGTCATATCTTGAAACGTGCTGCCATCAAAACTTATTTACAGCCGCATAAGATGATCAGCCAACTCTCAAATGGGTGAAATGTCACATATAACCTTGCAGGTGGTTTGATTGGTGCAGGGGTCTACAAGATTGACTGTGATTGCGCTTTGCCATACATAGGGTAAACAAAGCGTAGTATAGCCACCCGAATAAAAGAACACAATCATAGCTGACGTCAAGCATAGACGCTCCACAAAGTCTGCAGTGTGTGAATATGCCTTAGGCAAACCGAACCATTATCTTCGTTTTGATCAACCTAAAGTCCTCGTGAAAGAGAACCGAATATGTACTTAGAATGTTTCGTGAGGCTAGTGAAATTAAAAAGCATCCTAATTTTAATAGAGAAGATGGTTAGCAGGTACCACCTGTTTGGAATCCGGTTATAAAAATAATTAAGTCCCAAACAACATACCGCACTAAAAAACATCAAGACACTGTGAGTGATTACTGCGTGCATCGAAACTACTTTTTGGTTAAAATTGTACGGTAGATACAATAAAATAACTTTTTAAAATCTGTAACGACGCATGTAACCTTAGTCATCCTGCGACCACGAACCATGCAAAATGTCAATATTCAAATGTCCTAAAGAGACTTTTTTGTTCACGGGTGAAGCGCTGCTATTTTGGAAGCATGCCTTTTTATAGAATCACACAATATTAATATTTATCCTCAAGCTTTGAAGCAAATTGATTTTAAGAGTAAATCAAGAGCTCACTCCTCTTTCAAATAAAACATCTCTTTTCTTTAGTAAAAATAATCATAAAATTATTCAGTTGGTTTGGATACCGAGTCACTCTAATTTCAACAGAAATGAAAATTCGCTAAAAAGGCAGTTACATCTGCATCTGCTGATCCCAAACATTTTTGTTATCTGGGCTATGATTTGCTGAGCCTTCCAAAAAGGTATTTGGCTTAATGGCAAGTGCAATGGAATAATACGAGTAAAATGGTCATTTTTATTATGAAATTCAACCCACCAGATCACCAAAACTATGGTTCTATCGGTAAAAGAAGGTATCTAAAACAGCTATACCTGTCCTTTGTAGATTGTCACTGTTGTTCTTCTGTCTTTTTTTACATAAAATTTGTGTCAGGGATTCATCTCTGCGCGAATTTGGGTTGGAAGATGGTAGTTTAAATCATATATTTTTAAATACTCCAATATTTTTTTATTTTTCGCTTTATATGGTAATTCCAAAGTATAAAAATCCATTAATTTTTCTTCTCTACTAACGTATTCTTCTCCAGAGCTTTTTGTAGCTTTGATGATTTTTGTCCGTAGTAATGACATTAAGATTGTAACTTATTACTATCATATCATAATCATATCAGCCACAGAATGTCCACTGCTGAACAAAGGCCTCCTGGATTTCCACAATGAGCGGTCACATGCCGCTCTCATCCAACGACTCCCAGCGACCTCCACCAGGTCGTCTGTCCACCTTGTTGGAGGTCGTCCCACGCTGCGTTTTCCGGTGCGCGGTCTCCATTCGAGAACCTGTGTGCCCCAACGGTCATCAGTTCTACGAGCAATGTGCCCCGTCCATTGCCACTTCAGTTTACTAATATTTTCAGTTATGTCGATAACTTTAGTTCTTCTACGGATCTCCTCATTTCTGATTCGATCTCGTAGAGAAATACCAAGCATAGCTCTCTCCACTCTCACTGAGTGACCTTGAGCTTTCTTACGAGGCCTATTGTGAGTAACCACGTCTCTGTTCCATATGTCATCACTGGTAACACACACTGGTTAAATACTTTGACATGAGTGTCGTAAAAGGTGACTATGGGATTAGCCGGAGGAAGGGCAGCAGCGGCCTTCGAGTACATTAACAACTTATCGCCAATCCGCTTGCCAAGCGTGGCGATTTTGGCAAAACTTCCCAATGATCATAGCCATACAGGTCGTTGTGGCGACCTTTGGGAGAGCTCTGCGTCCACCAGTGGACTTTATTTGGCTGCATAAATGACCAAATTTGATGAGGGTGGCATGTAACCAGTCGTTGTGGAAATCTATGGGGAGGCATTTGTTCAGCAGTGGACGTCCCTGGGCTGATATGATGATGATGAGATACCCAATAGTATAGTAGTTCCATGTTATGTCTTAAACAGAAATAGCCTATACTGATTACTTTGTCCATGTGGAATAAAGACAGACTTATATTCCGTCCACTGTTATCATTGTATTAGAACACCTACTCACATAAATGCTAAAAATATATTTAGGGGACAAGAACATTTCTATACGCACTGATAATTATTTATAACAAATACTTGATAAAGATAAAATGGTAAATGAATGGTGCGAGGCGCGTCCTTCAAAGGGCGACACAACAAATAATTGGCCTCAATGCGTTTCACCGAAGCAATTCAGTTCACTACCAACATGCTGATTGATCAATCGTACCCATGACGTCATTTGTCATGATAATATGAAAATGTTCACTTCAAATTAGGTCCAGGTTTATCTGGACGATTTATTTTTTCAATAAAAGTATGTATTTAATTTAGGCAAACGTTAACATAATTTAATACCTATTCAGTAAGCATAATTTACATTATAGATATGCATTTAAACTAAATTTATACAGAATATTTATGATTAAACTTAAAACAAAACTACAAAAGAAAAAACTATAATAATTAAAATTGCCTCCTGCACTTGGGTGTCAAAGTACTCCTGTTGTCCTGTCCAATGTTCTCAAAAGTCTGGCATCATTGCGATGTTGAATGGCAATGCTTATTTTTAGGCCAAATAAAATTAGCCCTCTAATCACGCGAAGTGTCGACCAACCGTCTAGCAATATCCTTAGAACCTAAACCCTAAACCACCATTTCGGCCGAATGAAATCCACTGCTGGACACAGGCCTCCCCCAAACGACTTTTACGTCACCCACGAGAGGAAATGGGGTGGTGATATTCTGAGCCGGCACCACAAGGCACTCTGAGCCACCACACCCTAAACGGCTCAAAATAAATTAATTACATAAATCTAAAAAGTGAGATGGAGCAAGGGTGTCGACAGATGTTGCGTCCTACACCAGAGGCTTACCCATCTTCAATGGCAGCAACGACATACTGTATAGTCTTTTGCCATAGTAAGGTACGTGCCAAGCCATTGCGTTCTAGCACAGCTGGCACGCCGTTATATTGTGTTGTATTATAATGTTATTAATATTAGCATGCCCTGCTATGTGACCTGCACTATTACTGCAAGACGGGCCATGATGTCCGAGACACAGTAACACCGATAAAGAGCTAGCAGAACCTAAACGGAGGCATGCAGTGTGCTGAAAAGCGTTGCGGCGGGAGCGCCTGAAGCCAGAGCCCGGGCTACCATTCACCCATAGCAAGTAGACGAGCACGCGCAACAGTATTGGTGGATGTACTAATTAGTTAATTCTGTACCAAACTGCAGAGTGGCTCATCCCACTGTCTCTGGGAAGATGGATTGACGGGCAAAACCGTATTCGGGCAAGCCATTTTCAAAGTGCCCGCAGCATCCGTCAAATACGGTATCATAAAATCTGAGGTGGGTGCTAAGATTTATTAGTAGCCTGGTTAATATATCAATACTATAGACCGAGTAAAGGAACGCCAGCGGACGCCTAGGCCTCCCAAGCGAATGGGCAGTGAGACTTGTCAGATCGGTCATCCAAAGCCGCATATAAATACAAAGTTAATGTATTCCACAAAATCGTTTGTCCAGTAAATAGGTTGATAGACGATTGCATGACATCATTTTAGAATAACGTGCTGACATTTCATCAACAAGATAAAGTCTGAGAAGCATCAATGTAGGTACACAATCGCACAATGATGATCGTCTGCATGATTTACGCCTGTCGCAAACCGTCTGCGACATACGTAATCCCGCCGACCTAAGTCTTGAGTAGCGAGTCGGTACTTCAGTCGTTTTAGTCTGAGTTGCAGTCGGGAACAGAGTTCTAACCGTTATGCGAGTCCGCTCCTGCTCCCTGTGCGGTTGGGTGCATGTCACGTGATACGCATACAGCGGTCCGTTAAATTAATTATAATATACACCTCAACCCATTAACATCTACTGCTGAGCATGCGCCTTGATGCGATGATATTGCCATAATCACCATGATTGGCAGAAGGAACGGTGACCGCAGGATGTTATTTACAGCACACGGATTGATACTGCTACCCATACTCTTGATATGATTCCTCAGTTACCTTTACGACTCCCGTGGTAGGAGAAGTATGGCTATTCTTTGTAATTAAGTATACTAGAAATAACACCAAAATATAAGTGTTCGTAAACGAAAAACAAAATCATCCGCAACTAAACACTCTAAACGTGTAAATCGAACCTGAAAGTTGGAAACAACCGCCGGACTAACTACAAACATGGTTGTTATACGGTTTAAGACATCCAGTTTCTGAACTGAAGTGTGTCCACTCTACTGAAGTCCGGTGACGTGGAAATTACGCTTTATGTAAAGTTTCTAGTTTACTAGCAAAGTTTATTTATTTTATTTTTTATTTATTTTATTTGTTTATTTCTCACCACAATAACAGTTACAGTATTATTCAAATTTACTGTGGGAGACTGGTGCCTAAACTAGGCTGAAGCCTGTATCTCAGGTCACCAGGCCTTCCACCCCAGAAGTCCAATTTTCCTCTTTCATGAACTGTACCAAACGATTTTTTTCCATTTGCTTGTACTTTCCATCAAGTTGTTTCCTCTTGTTAGTTTCGTTAGACCTACATAAACCTCAAGGAAACTACGACTTTATTACGACGATATTGTCTCACGACATCTCCCTGAATACACGAAAAGGTATAGCCTGGATACTAAAAAAAAAAACAATTAGAAATCAAACTCAGGAGTCTTAATGTAACCGACTCTTTTGATACTCCCACCTTAATTCTAACGTAATATTTTTATGTCACCATAATTGATTTAATTTTTTTTTGCCGTGTGGTGCCGGCTCAGGATGCCACCGCCCCATTTCATCCCGTGGGTGTCGTAAAAGTCGACTAAGGGATTAACCGGAGGATGGGCAGCAGCGTCCTTCGAGCACACAACAACTCAACTGCGATCGCCAACCCGTCTGCCAAGCGTGGCGATTATGGCAAGACCCCCCACTGAGCACACTACACACCCATATCGGTTGTTTGGTGATCTTTGGGGGAGGCCTGTCCAGCAGTGGACTTTATTCGGCCGAAATGATGAATTGTAGATACGTAGCTCTACGTAGGGTTAATTAATTACAACCCCATTTGTGCACACCCCATTGGTCCCAGCTACTGCTAACACCGAAAAGATATACATAAGTTATTGGACTAATAATCGCCGCAGTGCAGGACTTATGACATTTTAGTAGATAGTTTCGTTAGTTTTTATTTAGCTTTATTAATGCAACCTAGGGGCCTAATAAGGGCGCTTTAGGTGAATCATAATACGAATCACAGAAATCAAAAAATGGTCAGGTTAATGGTCAGTTATGATTAAGTGACCATTTTGTGGATCGTATTGAGATCATATTATGATTCACCTAAAGCGGGCTTTTTAGGCCCCCTGGACGATAACATGTTTCCAGTTTAAATCCTGATGCTATTGCCTCGATTTTCGAAGGTTGTAGTAACCATCTTTAATTAGTATGGAGCCATATAATACATTACAAAAGATTCATTTGCACATCACATCAAAGGTGCCTACTATACCTACAGAATATTAAGTGTTGGTACGCTCCCTTATCCGCTCAGTAGTCGAGCGAAAGCCTTGCCGGATAAACGCAACTCAAGGTTGACAAGGACGAGAGACTGCGTATTGAAACTTGTACTCTGGGCCTCTAACTTAATCAGTGCTTTATATACATTTGGGAAAATAGCAAATTCGCGTGAATCAAGTTATATATTGTGCAATTAATTTACTTTGTACATAGTATCATTCAAGTGTAATCAGAAAATGTTTGACTGATATTTGAAATTCTTTTAAAATATCTATGAAAATAATACTAGTAATAAAATAGAGTGATTATTGTTCTTCATCCGTCACAATGTATGGATGGTTATTGGAAAGTGTCCAACATTTCATAGTGGTGAGTTTCTTTGTAGACATTTTTTTTCTTTTCTTGTGGTAAACTTGCGAACCGTTTCTGCCTCGCTCAGGTGTCAGAGTAGATCACAGAGTAGCGTCAATTAGAAAAGTTGTCACTTCACAAATTTACAAAAAACATTTATGTAAGCGTACGAAGTGCGCCCGGCCAAGTTCTCACTAAAAGGCCGTCCGCGCACTGTGCAATATTTACACGAACACATTGGAGTTATTTCGACCCCTCCCTTTCTATTTGGCTATTTAAGTTCATCATTTCGGCCGAATAAAGTCCACTGCTGGACACAGGCCTCCTCCAAAGATCACCGCAACGACCGACATGGGTGTGTTATGGGCTCATTGGGGGGTTTTGCCATAATCGCCACGCTTGGCAGACGGGTTGGCGATCGCAGTTGAGTTGTTAATGTACTCGAGGCTGCTTCCCATCCTCCGGCTAATCCCTTAGTCGACTTTTACAACACCCACGGGAGGAGATGGGGTGGTGGTATTCTGAGCCGGCACCGGCATTTAAGTTACATGACTGGTTTTTCAGAACAGGTAATATTACCAATAAAAGCAATAGGTATTCCACATTTCATTCATATGGTGGAATAATTTGCAAGATACGAACGTCCAAAGATCACGATTTTGGGCACTCACTGACTAAATAACTCATGTATCATTTAAATCTAGGGTACTTCAAATTGAGCTAGAGCTTGGTAACTTTATTTCTTTATTTATTTATACTTTAATGCCCAGTGATGGTACACAAGGCGGACTTAATGCCATGCGGCATTTTCTACCCGTCAACCTTTTGGGTTAAAAAAGAAAGAATATTTTAAAAATTCAATAAAAAGATATACCTATGTATATCTTTTTATTGAATTTTTACACATACAAATCTTCATACTATAGGTACTGTCAAATACTTAAGTTAAATATAAACTACATACAATACGTACTATTTATTATTAAAACCATGCCCGTAATTGTTGATTAGGATTGCAGTGATTTCAAATTGTATTCCCGAAATGTTGTACATAGATAGTGCTGGTTACGAGAAAAATAATAAAAGACATAAGACATTATTGAAACCTGTCAAAACTTTAAAGTTCGATCTGGAAGTTCATCAATTCACCCCCAGCATAGTTTCTATATTTCTGTTATTTTTAAAATAACACACAACTGTGAAAAACCTGCAAGCTTTTTTAAATGTGTGTGTTCCCACCAGGATAAATTATACAACAAAACCTTCCACGTGATTAAATCTTATGTCTACACCTACACATACGATTTAAAAGAAAGGATTTTACGAAAATATCCCGGTTTTGTTCCATTAATTCTGTATAATAACGAGCAACATCCATAACTGCTAAATAGATATGTGCAGTGAGAACTTTATTGTATATCATCATATCGGCCATTTATACGTCCACTACTGAGCAAAGGCCTCCCCCATAGATTCCACAACTGTGTCATCATTTTAGGGGTATTTGCCAATACTCACCACGCTTGGCAGGTGGGTTGGTGAGCGCAGTATGGCGCACGGCATGGCCATACTGCGGTCTGTACACCGCTTCACAGAAGGGACGCTGCTGCCCATCCTTCTGGTCTAGAATCCCTTAGTCCCATTTGACGGCATCCACGGAGGGAGGTGGAATGGTGCTATATTCTTAATCCGGACACCACGCGGACAAATTGGCCCATAATGTAATAAAATTATTTACAATTATTTATTTCATATCTAAACTAAACTCGTTGACACAATTCCTGTACAGTATAATATGTTTTGTCCAGCAACCAGGTTTTAAGACTTTTCTTAAACTGAACTAGCGGTAGCGTCTTAATTTGTTCCGGTATTTTATTAAATATTTGTAAACACATAGCGTAACAATTTTTTTGATACAGTATTGTCCTTGGTTTGGCCTGTAGTATTAGTATATTAAGAACAAGATGACGAAGATTAATGAAAAGCGTATTCATTGATCTTGTTATCAGCCGTGACAAATTATAATATGCTACTGAGGATAGTTATTTCGCTGGCAATGTGTTTAACAACCCATTTTGTAATCTTTATGTACAGCTACAATTACTATGTAGTACCTACTCATGGAGTTAGCGTGAGAAGTTTAAAACACATTACAAATAGTAGTACATTGTACTTAGCTGGAGGCCTCTTTTGGCTTAGCCAGAAATGTCCGGTTAAGCCGTCACATCCGTGTGGTGCCTATCTATGCCACCACCCCATCTCCTCCCGTGGGTGTCGTAAACGGTGACTGTGGGATTAACCGGAGGATGGCCAGCAGTATCCTCCGAGTACAGTAACAACTTAACTGCGATCGCCAACCCGCCTGCCAAGCGTGGTGATTATGGCAACATCCTCTATGACCTTG
Source organism: Diloba caeruleocephala (assembly GCA_947459985.1). Classification (NCBI taxonomy): domain Eukaryota; kingdom Metazoa; phylum Arthropoda; class Insecta; order Lepidoptera; family Noctuidae; genus Diloba; species Diloba caeruleocephala. The sequence goes on along the minus strand of OX381617.1, from coordinate 4,991,511 downwards.
TAGTGATCATTGGAAGGCACATGTACAGCAGTAGACCTTTACGGGCTGCCAATATAGTTAATACCTATTTTAATAATAGGATATAATTTAAATGTTATTGTTGTTGTTAGCACAAGGGAGGATACTGCTGCCCATCCTCTTGATATCAACCCCTTATCGGCTTTACGTCATCCATGGGTATGGAGGGCTGGTCTGTTCTTTGCCGGAAACCACACGGCACGCCTTTCTCAGCTATAAGTTGGTGATGATGCATGTAAGATAGGTCTGCACTAACACGATACAGGAGTAATACTAGCAGCTAGGGATGCTCAATATTCATCGATGGTATGAGAATAACACCAAAACATCGATATTTCTATATTCAACCACAGTCGAACTCCATACCATTTACTCAAAGTTAAATTTCAAAGAAGGTTAGAACGTTTTTAAGTACCCATTTCCGGGAAATGTCCACTCCTCCATCGACTAAAACGGTTACTAATTAGAATTCGATTGTAGATTTGCTTTGATTTTCTTATTTGTTGCTTAATAAATAAAATAATAGATTGGTTATTATTACACCCGAAATTAGAAACATCGATTTTTCCATATTCAACCACAGTCGAATTCCAATACCATTTACTCAAAGTTAAATTTCAAAGAAGGTCAGAACGTTTTTAAGTACCCATTTCCGGGAAAAGTCCACTCCTCCATCGACTAAAACGGTTACTAATTAGAATTCGATTGTAGATTTGCTTTGATTTTCTTATTTGTTGCTTAATAAATAAAATAATAGATTGGTTATTATTACACCCGAAATTAGAAACATCGATTTTTCCATATTCAACCACAGTCGAATTCCAATACCATTTACTCAAAGTTAAATTTCAAAGAAGGTTAGAACGTTTTTAAGTACCCATTTCCGGGAAATGTCCACTCCTCCATCGACTAAAACGGTTACTAATTAGAATTCGATTGTAGATTTTCTTTGATTTTTTTCTTATTTGTTGCTTAATAAATAAAATAATAGATTGGTTATTATTACACCCGAAATATCGATGTATCTTTTTAATATTTATCATACATCGTTACTTTTGACTCGATGTTTCATTATTGATTGTTGTCAACATCTATGTTTTTCTATTAACGATCCCTACTAGCAGCTTTGCGTCTTTTTATCAAAACAAAACAAAACATTACGTTGCCCGTTTCTTGAATTCGCAAGTTGTACTATCGGTGAAGGTCAATGGAAGTAACTAATTATCTGTATAGTTCTCGTTATCGTTATGCGAGCAATTTATTAAACTACCCTTACCCTAAGCTATGCCTGGAATGGTAGAGTAGGAAAACGTTTGCAGTTCATTTGAAGAATTCCGTCAAATAATTTCAAGGTCTGAAAGATATTAGAATATTGTTCTTCCAGAGACATTCGTGTGTTCCGTATGATACCCGGCAAACAATAGACTACCACTCCCCATAAAATTGATATTTAAGGCTAAGCTATGGAGCTCTACGCTATAGAAAATTCCTCTTGATGATGTTAAAAAATCAACCATTAAATCTAGTCGCCTTTTTTTTTGCACATAAAAGACACACTGCAAAAATGTTAAAAAGAATTGTGTTAAAAGACGCAAGAGGAAACTTAAAACATCTTGCAACTATTTAATTTATGAATTTTCTCATTTATTCAAGCTTTCTAATGATAATAAAAACATAAAATCAACTAAATATACTTGTACTGCATATAATTTATACATAAATCTTTAAAATACAGTTAGCGCATCTTTCAGGATGTATACGTCCGCCCGCGCTTTACAAACGATAAAAATTGCGTGACAAAGAAAGGAATAATTTAATTACGCCATATTGCAAAAAAAAAGTATAAATTGAACGCCATTATACTTAAACATATAAATATAATATCTGATTTGTAACGCCAGTGTAACTATGTTTTAAAATTACATTATTAAGAACAGCTGTCATGGCCTCAATATAGTCTAAAAACTATCGAGAATATTAAATGCTGTTTTATAAATTATCTTGTAGCATTCTGGATCGCTGACGTGAGAAAGAAAATAAGAAAAAGACGCTACCTGTCTTAACACCACCAATATGCATTTCTTCAAATCAGTCTTGTAATCTACTAACAAGTTGTGCCCACTTTTACTTCATTGTATCTATAGACTAGCATTCTTAAAGATATCTTGAGGGAAATTGAACTCTTAGATCAGTCTTTCCCAACGTGGGCGATAACGCCCCCTTGTGGGCGCTGCAGGCCTAAAGGGGGGCGGTAAGAGACCCAGAAAAAAAAGGGGGCATTGTGTAGGGCTTTGGGGTCGATTTATAATTTCATCTACCTAGCTAGGAAGACTCTTAGACACCGACTGAGCTCTCGACTCTCGACTACATCTTGTGAACATCAACTAATATTAATTAAGATATAGCTCAAACTCGGTTCGATATAAAAGACTGGGCGTCGAATGAGATAAACGAGTTTATGCACGTTTGTCTTATTCCTGTTGGTGCGTGCTGCTTATGCAATCCTATATAAACGACGTAAATTTATTTTATTTTCATTTGCGGTTTCGCGCATAATAGATAAGCAGTACTTGATTTCAACACTTACGTATTTCTTAAAACAAAACAATGTCGGAAGTAAAAAAGAAGAGACGGCAATACTCTGCGGAATATATTAAATTCGGATTTATTGAAAATCCCACAAACCCGTCGTCGCCTTTGTGTCTTCTATGTCTAAAAACATTTTCGAACGAAGCAATGAAGCCTTCAAGACTGCAAGATCATTTGAATAAAATGCATCCAGATAGGACAGAAAAGAATGTAGCATATTTTCAAGACCTAGAGAAGAAGCATAATACTCAGCCAAGTGTATCAAAACTATTTTCGGCGGCTGCTAAGCAAGATGACGACGGACTTCGAGCTTCGTACAATATCTCTTTGTTAATTGCTCAAAAAGGCAAACCACACAACATCGGAGAAGAGTTAATTTTGCCAGCAATAAAGGAAGTAATAACTACTGTGCTTCATAAACCGGCCGCAGATATTATCCGAAAAATTCCTTTGAGTAATAATTCTGTGCAAAGACGAATTGATGAAATGGCTGAAAATATTGAAGAATCATGGTACAATCATCTGAGGACTAGTCAATTCTCAATTCAGCTCGATGAGTCCACTTTACCAACTAATGAAGCGTTGTTGCTATCTTACGTGAGGTTTATTAAAGATGAGAAAATACGTGAAGAACTATTGTTTGCCAGAAATTTGGAGACAGATACAAAAGGCGAAACCATATTCAATACATTGGAAAAGTTTTGTGAAGAGAAAGAGATTCCTTTGAAAAATATTATATCAGTTGCTACGGATGGCGCTCCGGCTATGACAGGGCGCCATAAAGGCTTCATAGCATACTTAAAGAATAAAACTCCAGATGTCCTTGCTATACATTGCGTTATTCATAGATAACATTTGGTTGCTAGAAACTTAAGTGAACGACTATTTCAATCACTGCAATATGTCATCAAAGCAGTCAATAAAATCCGTAGCAGCTCTTTGAATGATAGATTATTTCATCAGCTTTGTGTTACTAATGACGAAGATTTCAACCGTTTGTTGCTTCATACTGAAGTTCGTTGGCTGTCAAGAGGCAATTGTCTGATTCGATTTTACAACCTGTTTGATAGAGATGATAGAGTTCTTGGAAACTAAAGATACAGAACTGCGCAACAAGCTCATAACATCAAAGAATGATATAGCTTACATGACAGACCTGTATAAAATGTTCAACGACATGAACCTCCAACTGCAAGACGATGAACTAAATTTAATTAAAACAAAAAATGTCGTTGCTGCTTTCGCAGCCAAACTGCTTCTGCACAAAAAGAATATGGGCAGACGTGAGTTTCACAATTTTCCGAATTTATCAGTATACTGCAGTAACGACGACTTGTTTGCCTACTGCCAACATTTGGAAAACCTCCACATTAACTTCACCGAACGATACCAGGACATTTTAAACTTGGAAATACCAGACTGGGTGTTGGATCCGTTTTCAAATGTCAACACAGCAATGTCACCTCAGTTGGAAGAAGAACTTATAGAATTGACAACAAACGAAGAAATAAAAATCAAGTTCAAAAATGGATATCAAGAATTTTGGCTACAAAAACCGATCCCGCAATTGTACCCTGGATTGTGGTCAATTGTTCAGCGATTTTTGATAGCATTCCCATCGTCATATTTGTGTGAACGTGGATTTAGTGCTGTGGCAACTCTGCTTACTAAAAAGATAAATCGTTTGCGTGTTACCGAACGTGGCGACTTGCGGCTGTTTTTGAGTAAATTGGAACCTGATATCAACAAACTTATTGAACAGCATCAGATTCAACCTTCACATTAGTTTTTATATAAGAATTGATTGTGTTTGTTTTATTTTCAATAAAAGATACTCTGTCCGAATACTATAAATTTGCGTTTCAATAATCAGTTATAAGTACTTAGCGGTTTTTAAGTATGTTTAAAAAGGGGGGCGTTAAAAAATAATTTATTCTTAAAGTGGGCAGTAGACAAAAAAAGGTTGGGAACCCCTGTCTTAGATGAAATAATCGTATAAAAATCTATTAGAAGGATATATAATAGAATTTGATACGATTGTGTTTATAGTCATGTTTAGATAAAGATTATGCCACTTGGGTATTGGGATGGATACATGTACCTAATTATCAGTTTTTTAAGATGTTTTAATATGTATGGCGTTAATGGAATCAAAGATTTCTAATAGCGTAAAACATTAGTAAACAACGTTAATTGACAGTAAACTAAATAGGTACTTTAGATAAATTATAAAAATCTACCTAATTCAAATATAAATATTATACCGTTTTTGAACGACGTTCACAACTTTTTTTAGACTAAGATAATAGTTCTGCTATATTAACCACACAAATATTTGTTCCAAGCTCGCCCCCGACTCTGTACCTAGTAGGTACCCCGAGAATTCCATACAAAATAAACTCAGCATTTGTAGAGAAATTAAGATTTTTAATTTTCTAAAGAATTCCTAAACTCTTTTAGATTAAATAGACTGAACGTGCTTTAAATGAGATAGCTAGAACACGTTCGACTAAGATAAATGGATGCGGCTCCGCAAACTTTGTCTTGCAGACTTGTGGCTTCGTTGTCTACTTCGAATTCCATATTAACTAACTTTTCTGAGATTGTACTCGTTAATTTGGAATAAAATAATTGATTCAGAAATTAGATCCTAACAGAAATATTCACACATCATATTTAAGTAACGGAGGGCAATTTTATTTTTATTTTATACGAATAAGATGGCAAACATGCATACGGCCCGCCTGATGGTAATCGGTTATCGTGACCTATGAACGATTGCAACAAAGGTCTCATTCGCGCGTTGTAGACCCTATAATAATCTTTTCACGCCCTTTTTGAACAGCCCCATGCTGTAGTCTCTTGGGAAAACGTCGGTACCTGAGCGTGCTCGGAAGGAAGAAAGAAACCGTGTGGTACGAGACCATTTTGCCCTAGGATATGTGGATGAACTCCCCGCCGATGGCGAGAGATACGATGGTAGACAGTAGCATTTCGCTACATGACAGCCTCTTAGAAGAAAACCGAAAGAAATTCAATGGCTTATTTAGAATAAAGAACTCTTTTGGAATCTGTAGAAGTACATGGAATTCATACTTGTCTTTTGTTTTTACAAATTAGCGGCAGTTTAAAAAGTGCATGGCGTGCGTCGAAATGAATATGACTAGAGAAAATGTTCGCTGCATGATTTATTACGACTTTCGTTGCGGTCTTAGGGTGAGATTCAGAAACGAGTCTAAGCGTGAACGTATGCTTTCATCTGTCAAAATTATGAGCGTAAGTAGTGCATTTTGACAGATGGAAGCGTAAGTTCACGCTTAGACTCGTTTCTGAAACTCACCCTTAATCAACAACTATGTTATGATAGGCTTCAATTGGCATTTCATGACGAAGCCCCATCTCGTGCCACTGTTTGTTGGTTTGATGAGTTTAACCGATTATAATAATCTCACTGATGATTTGCGCGAAGGACGACCTTCTACGGCGACCACTGAAGATAACGTGAGTACGGTGCGGCTAATGATAGAAGCTGATAAAACAGTGACATATCAATAGATACGAGTAAGTTACATCTTTACATCAACATTTAGGTGTCAGAAAGCTTGATGGATAACTTATAAGTAATTTGATGGAAGATCAAAACACCGTTTGGATTGGAGCCGCGAAATGCTTGAAAAGTATAACAGAGGTGACACGAATGCTATGTTTGATATCATCACAGGATCACCTGAAATCAGAAAGCTGGATATTTTGTTACGAGCCCAAAACCAAAAGACAATCTGCCCAATGGATATTTCGAAGATTCGAAGTAAACAAGGGCAGAAGTGGGACAAGGGGGAAAGGGTGATTACCTCATTCTTTGGACGGACGGGTCATTTCGCAACAATTGCGCTAGCGGATAAAAGGACAGTTACTGCAGATTCGTACGATATTTATCCTTTACCAGTCGTCTTGGAAAATGTTTGTTTTGTGTGACAGCAGCAGCCTAGAAGCAGGATCCTCCTCCATCACGATAACACTCCAGTCCACTCCGCCAGACGGACAATCACATATATCTTTCTTTTTTTCTTTCTTTTTCAGTCAACCATTGACATCGCATGCCCGTCGCATGCGATGTCAATGGTTGACTTATAAAGGAACGGAAACTACTTAGAAAAACAATAAAGATATTAACAGGTTCCTTCATCAATCCGTTATGATTTTCTAAAAACGTTTAGTGTGACCCTCGTACTCAACGGTTTTAGACACAATTAAGTAAAATAGTAATTAAATCTAATAAAAATCGAGAGAGAGGCGCATGGAATCGATACAAGCCCTGCACAAAACACACATTTATGGATCCTGTGAAAGAACTGGTTGGCTTAAGGGACATGACGTGCGATGCTGACAATCCAGTCTATATGTTTAATAGGAGATACAGTTTACCTACCCATAAGGGAAGATTGGCAGAGACGACTCAATCCCAAAAACGATTGCTCATCTCAATTGGTATATCGATGATAAGTCTAAAAAGAACATGTCAGACAATGGAAGCAAGCGTGAGGCCTAAACCATTCCAAGACTTTTAGACTTTCAGCACAATGGTTGACGGTTTTAAGAGATTTTTAAATCTAACCAAATCCCATTTAAGGCCCTATATAGGTGTAATGACATGCCACTTCGGCAGCCAAGAGCACCTCCATATGATGAAGCTTAGTACGATGGATACATGCAGATCCTGAGATTTGTGCAGCTCTGACGCTACGGGAAGACGTAGGGCAAATCATCTAGGAATGGCTTATCCGTCACCTGATGATTTTGTGCCGCTCCAAGCAGGTATGATTGCGAAGTACCTACAGGGACTTCTTGGTATGCCAACGGAGGAGTAGTGCAGGGCTTTGGGAGCACAATGGACCCAATAAGGTTGAAGTCCGTTCGGCTCATGCTGAGCCCGTGAGAACCAGAATAGAATAGAATATTTGAAAGCCTGCACTGCTCCGTGAGGTTCCAGGTTGCATCCCATGGGATCTATTGTCATAAATGAGGCAACTAAGGATTGATATCAAGAGGGCGGACAGCATCATCCTCACATGTGCTAATAACAACATCCTGCCGAACATGGTAATTATGTTCGGTCGTTACAGTGATCATTGGGAGGCCATGGTCAGTAGTGGACGTTTACGGGATGATGTGTGTGAAGGCTGCACCTAAATTCTTGATCTTCACAAGCGCATGTAATAATCAAATTGAAGACTAAAACACAGAAATAAAATTGATTGCATCGTTCATTAGTTCATCTCCAAGAATATATCTGCAAGATGAACTGCAGTGCTAGGGAAGCAGACTCACTTTTGAATCCGCTTGACTGGTAGGGAATGCCACATGGAATTAAGTCCGCCTTGTGTACCACCATTATCCATAAAAGTATAAATAAATAAAAGTAATAAAAACAGTACGATATTAGAGATTTCACTACGGATCAGAAGTGAGTTTGCAAGTGAGTTCTTAGAGAATAGCCATGCTGATATCTGATTTTCGCTTTAACTTTTTACGACAGCTACTCGTACTTACAGGGATTTTATAATAATAAACTAAAAGCTTCTTCATAAACGACAGCGACAGTGATAATAAAAAGAGGAATAATGAAAATAATGCTGACACGTACGCTGTATAGCGAATACAGTGCTTTATATATTTATTTGAAAGCGTTAATAATTTCTTTGTTTTGCCTGTGGTGGATGCCCGGAGGTTTACGGATTCGCTTCTGAAGCGCTAGGGTTCGGGTGCACCAATAGGATTTTTTCAGTGTCAATTTACGTTCTTTTTTAATTAATTAATCTACTCGTAAGACACCATTAACTTTAGGTAATGAAAATATAGCGAGGAAATCTGGCTCTAATGGTGTGAAATCGCCAACACGCCTTGGTGGTCAATGCTCGATCCTCAGCTGTGTGAAGAGGTGTTTTTACAGGCTAATATTTACCATATCTCTCTATTCACGGGTTAATAACCTCTGCGAAGAGGTACTCGGTCTTTTGGTAGGCTTACGCAAGGGACATGGGTTCAACACGCAGAGGACCTTTAGAGAGTTTTAATCTGAAATGTAAATGGGACACTAACCGAGGACTCTTCATGGCTGCAATATAAAACTAAGTCGCGGATTGTCCCCGGTGGTGTATGTAGGACTATTGTATGAGATGAAACCTATAACGTTAAGGTCTACTGCTATAGGTATCAAATTGAAACTTAAATAAAAACGGGAACAATGCTGTCTACCTTTCAACCTATTAAGTGAAATTATGTGGCAGAAATTTACTACCATAGTATAAAAAGTAAATTGAATAGCTAATAATTCTAAAATTAGTTTAAAAAAACTAAAAAAACACGCTAGGTTGTGCTGAATTGAGTGCCCGAAAGAGCAAGTCTGCACGCATGCGTAGTTCGCGCACTAGCTCTGTCTCTCTTACTCGCATGCAAAGGATGCGGAAAGAAATTAATTAATCCTGGCGAATCTAATTAGGATAATCGGATATTTTGATCGGATTATTGCATTGTCATCGACCTTTGACAGGTGTGCAAAGTTTGAATCAAATCTGATCGTTCAAAGTAGGGCAAAATCGAGCTCAAAGGAGTCGGTTACAAAGAAACATACATACAGGTGAAGCTAATAAAAGCGTGTTAAAAAGAGGCTATGGCTAAAGTATCGAACTGCAGGTCAACAAATTCAAACCCCATTAATTCCACTATTGACGTAAACTCACTCCGAGCATATTATCGCTAAGTTAGAGGTGTTAGCAAGAATACTGGGTTTAAAGCTTTACAAAAATATGTTATGATACTGATGCGACAAATACGTCTTTTACCAATACGAATACGAATAATTATTCCACTATTAGGCTATACGAATTGTGAATGTATGTAGTCAACGGCAATAAAACACGCTAGCCAATATAAATACAACTGTCTACTTTAATAACGAAATCAACTCCTGTTCAAAATCAACTATAATTTTATTTGAAAAGCATATCATTTACATTTTTTATTCATCCTGCTAACGAAACAAGCATGCCATTCGATGGTGGTAAATGTCATGCCTTAATTACTTAACAATTGTAATGCTGGCACCACACTGTGCTTATAGCTTAAATGTAGCCGTGTGTACTATGATAGACCACCAAACGGAGGTGTTTGTACAATATTCACTGCTGACTGCTTTCTGGAAGTTGCTAGAGAATGTTGTTAACAATAGACTAGTTAAATATATTGAACCGAACCATTATCTTCGTTTCGATCAACCTCAAGTCCTCGCTAAAGAGAACCGATACGTGCCTAGAATGTTTCGTGAGGCTATAGAAATTAAAAAACATCCTAATTTTAATAGAGAATATGGTTGGCAGGTACCACCTGTTTGGAATCCGGTTATTAAATTAATAAAGTCCCAAACGACATACCGCACTAAAATAAATCAGGATACTGTGAGTGATTACTGCGTGCATCGAAACTAATTTTTGATTAATATTGTACGGTAGATAAATAATGTAACTTTTTAAAATCTGTAACGACGCCTTTCACCTTAGTCATCCTTCGACCACGAACCCTGCAAAGTGTTCGAAACGTCAGGAAAAACAAAAATCTTTAATATACGTATAATCCGTTTAAAGTGTTTTATTATATTGAACTCCATAACCTTATTTCCGCCAGGCAATTTGGGTTTAGGAGAGGAAAGTCAACTGAAGATGCTGTCACGCTACTAACGTCAATTGTGTCATACCAACTTGACAGGAAAATATTTAGTGTAGACGTTTTCCTAGATTTGGCAAAATCGTTTGACACTGTGTCGATTCCAATACTCTTAAAAAACTCGAAATTCATTTTGGCATTAGGGGCATAGCACTCTAGTGGTTCGGGAGCTAGCTCACTGAAAGAAGGCAGCGTGTTAAAGTTAGCAACTATGAAAGTAAGCCACAAAATATAAATTTTTGCGTCCCACAAGGAAGCAATGCTGCTTATAATGTACATGATTGACATACATACTAGTATTGAGGCGGAAACAATATGTTATGCTGACGACACTGTACTAGTTTTTAATGTTCTTCATGGATGGAGACATTGTCAAAGGCGGAGTCAGGAATGGGGTTAGTGTCCACTTGGCTGTAGCAAAATCTTGTAACACTTAATGCAAAAAAGACTAAATATGTGTGTTTTCATAAAATGCGTGCGTCAGCTCTAAATGTTTCATCAGGTGTCATATTGCACAAGTGTGGGGATAAAAATCACTGCACCTGTGAAATGCTTCTGAGAACAGATGCCATTAGGTACCTTGGCGTGGTGGTAACAACAACAAAATCTGAACTTTCAGGAACATATAAATTCTCTTTCAGCTCGAGTGCGCAAAATAGCCAACATCGTGAAACTGCTTCGAAGTCAAAGTCAAAGTATTTTATTTCAAATAAACCAAATATTGGCACTTATGAAACGTCAGAATCTGAGTTGCACGGTTCCTAATAGTTTATCTCGTGGAGAAGGGCCCACAAGAAACTCCATGGATACTCTTTTAAAATAATTGAGAATACAATGTTGATTAATACAAAATATTGTAAAACATATACCGAGAAAAATGTAGGGCAATGTGTTAAGACAATAATATAATAATAATAGTTTATGTGCCGTGGCAGTTGACCAGTCCCAACAGACGGCACCCGTTCACGAGCATGGCGCATGCATCAGCATGGCTTAGCTCAACCATAATGTAGGGAACCGAACATTTTAGTGAGCATGACAGACCAATACAACCAGGCAAAAGACAATCAATATAAGTAATACAAATAACATTGATGGCTACTCGCTCCTCCGCATTACCCTATGTCTTGAGAACCATCTACTTCGCTCTATGTCAGTCACTCATAAATTATTGTATAAGCTGCTGGGGATGTGCTTCGAAAACTATCATGTTTCAAGTAGAAAGAGCGCGACGATCGGTAATTAAAGTGATGTTTAGAAAGTCCTTTAGATTCCCAACAACAAAGCTATACGAAGAAAGCAGAGTACGAAGTGTCCGCCAATTGTTGATGTTAAAAGCTGTTCTTAAAGTTCACCGCGTAGTTAGCAACTCTGAAGAACATAAAAAACTACTTAAGTACCGTATGTATAAAATGTCTTTACCAAAGATTAACACAAACTTTGCAAGAAGATTCAACCCATATAAAGATCGTTATATATATAACAAAATAGCAAGCTAATGCAACATAAAGCGATGCTCAACAAATGAAGCTAAAATAAAGATCTCCAAGTGGCTCTCTTCCCTATCGTATGACTCCACCGAAAATATCTTAGTTCATTTGTCATGATAAAGGCCGTGTGTTATGAACACAATTATTTGTATAAAAGAGGAAAGGATTATTATTACTCATATATTATAATATTTATTGCTATCACTTAAATGTATACATTATAGTAAATATTTGTTTACACTCATACATAACACACACTCATACACATAACATACACTCATTATTTAGTCATGAATTTTGCCACCGACAGCATGAATAAATAATTTTTAATAGTAATCAAAATGTCTCTAAATCTTATTTGGCTGGTAATTAATTAATGAGGTACTTACTTGAATAATGTCGACCAAGTAAACAATGAAATTTCAACTTGTTTAACTTATATTGTACCTGGCACCCACAGGACAGGCTTGCCTATTGTGGAACCACTGAATAATTTCTTATTTTGTAATGTTGTTTCTGGTTAAATAAATGAATTTATTTAGTTATAATTTATATAAATAAATATGGACGGCGAATAAAAAAAGAAATAATTAACTGTTATTGATACTGTTTTCGTATTTCTATGCAGAATTCCAATGATTAAACAACCGGGACAGACAGGCAGTCTTTTGATAACCAATTGTTTTTTTGTTGGTCTCCAGTGGAAATTCCACACAAATTATTAGGTTTGTTTTTCTGCTCCAGTGTGATCTTACGAGGATCCCCCCCTTCGGTGCCGAAGATGACCGCTCCAGTGATTTTAGCCGGTAGGAATCCGGCATACCCCTTCGCCCTTCCCCGGGGCGAAGGAAGTTCCATGTAGAATTTCCACCGGACACCAATAAAAAAAAAGTTAGGCACCTTTTACTTCATACAAGCTATACGCCGTGGATACTTCGTGAGGTGTGCGGATTAAGAATATAGCACTACTCTATCTCATCTCGTCGATGTCGTAAAGGTCGAGCAAAAGCCATTTTGCGCTCACAAATCCACCTGTCAAGCATGGGGAGTACTGAACAATTCCTCCAAAATGACAATGAAATTGTGGAAAGCTTTGGGGAGGCTTTCGTTTAGCAGCAGACGCCCTTTGGCTGATATGGTGAAGCTACAAACCACGACGAACAAGAAATTAAAAAGTCGTTACAACAAACATAATTCGCAGCCGAACAAAACCGCAGTTCACATCACAAAGTTCGCCCTGTCACGTACCAAATTACGAAATTAATATAGCAGTCCATTTGAGTTCGTACACGGAATACTAAGCGATATTACCAACAAGTTTTATAACCGTACCATATGGTTTGCTTATAAAACCAATTACACTTGGGTAACTATTTGAGCTGTCTTTCTGATATAGTTCTTGTGTACTCAACCACGGCATACCCCAAGTGTTTATTTATTTATTTTATTTCTCAAGAAAACTTACAGTTAGAACACAGTTAGTTTCATAATAGTTGCAGTAGGCCAATTAAAAGTTTTCACAAGTAAGATTGTAGAATAGAAGTAGGTAGACAGAAAGCTGATTTGGCACACAGAAAACATACAATATTTATTTGTCACATACATGTTGTAATAACAACTAAAGCCACTGGCAGGCACTGCCTCTGCTAATGAACATCAAAGAAATTTTCACTCATTGCCTTTTTTAATTGAGAGGTACTAGTAAATAATGAATCGACTTCGACTTTCTGACATATAGAGTTGTATGTTTTGCTCGCTCTTATTAAGTATGAATTAACCAAATGCATGATAAATTTCGGTATTTCATAGAATACCATCTAAAATCCGCAACTCGTTAACTGATTCAATGTAATTAGTTTGCAAAGGTTACAATATCTCCTACGTTCAAAGCACAGGGCAGTTGCAAGCGCTGCTTAACATCGCATAGACATCTGCGCTATATCCATTTCGTCACGAGCGATGTTCTTATAGTTTCGATTGTAATATAATTAAAACTTTGTTTATCTACAGGACGAATGCGGAGAAGAAATATGGGAAACGATTCTTCGAGAATCGGGCGCAAGAAATACGGTCTTCAGCGCTACTCAGGTAGCAAATCTAATAAACTTTATCACTACTGTGTTTATTTAAGAACAATAACTTATGCTTTTTTTTTGTTAATTAGCAATATCCGGATGCACTAATGCTACGACTAGCCAGCGCTTTAGCTCGGCTAATCACCAAAGATCCGAACAGCCCTGTAGTATCTAGACCAGGCAGCCCCGCACCCAGAAAAGTCTCACTAAAATCTAAGCCAAGCTGGCGAAGTGCTTCGGTCCACACCGACAACAGGATACAAAGTTATAAGTGCCCTTTTACTGCCACCAATGCCTTAAAATCTGTCACCAAAAAAGAAATCGAAGCTTACAATTCTTCAGAAGAAATCAGACCATCAGTGGCAGCGTCAACAGGCAAAATCAACGAAACCAGAATCAATGAAGAAGCAGAAGTTGTCGCACGAGAGTTTAACAGAAGAAGTTTGGGCATCAAATTCGAGAATCACGAGGCCAAAGCGACTGGGGAGCCGATCCCTGAATCAGCCCAAGTTGAGTGTCCTACTTCGGAACCAAATTCACCAGAATCGGATGGTGGGAAAAGAAACTCAATATTGAAGCCCACAATCCGTAAAACAAGTTGTACTGTTGCTCTGGATGTCTACAAACGCCGAGGCTCCATAATTCCTGCTCGTCCGCGCTTGAACAGCCTCAGTGTAGTGAGCGGAGACAAGCTGAACTCTTTGAGGGAGAAGTTTGGCACACCGGAAAAAGTCATGCATTTCTTCGGCAGATGTTTTGTAAAATTCTTCAGTAATTACGGGTAAGTTAGCTAATCTTGCAATCATATTTTTATCCATTCAAGTGTAATATTTCTATTGCACCTTTGCACAATTACTTAAAAAGCTGGGTACAAAGTCACCAAAGTAGATGCCACGCAGACACTATAGTGTACCATGAATCCATGATCCAAGACCCGCTCAGAGGCAAGTGTAATATGTGTCTTACTTTCCTAGCTTCATACTAAATAGGTTCTTTAGAAAACCGAATGAGGCCTAACCCGAAGGGTGGCATAAAAGTTATATCGTAATATCTGGTAAAGGAGTAAAATATTGGCGGGAGAAAATGTCAGACACATTCTCCCACCAATATCTTTCGTAACATAAAATCACATTACAAGGGCTCAAATAAATTTTATCTCAGGCCCGCAAATATCACGCTGTCAGTTAAATCATTCAGGCACAAACACAAGGCGTATAAAATATCAAGGCGTAGTAAATCCGGTAGTGATTCATGTAAAGGATAACTTGTGTGTCATCTATTTGTCGTAGGAAAGAAAGAAAGCATATTTATTTCTTGTCTGACATGAAACAATAAACATAAAATAAAATTGAGTGTGCTGTATACGTTGTCTGATGTGTGTTTTGTATGAGTTGTGGGTTTTTTCTACACACATACAACATATTCTTTTATTCTATAACGATAAATTTTGTATAGAATGTGATTGTAGTTTTTCAGAATTTAGCTAGTTCGAAAGAAACGGTTCAAAATATAACTCTTAAATGATGTATACAACTACACAATATAAACTCCTGGCAGAATTTACTGAAACAGCTTGTTAGAGCAGTATGTTTGTTTTGTTTTGTTTTATTGACGTGATATTTGTCTGGCAGTTTAGGTATGTCATGCTCACTCAAGTGTCCTACTTATGGTGGCGGTGTGTGTCGGGTCGCTAAGTTTCCCTACAATATGGTTGAGCTGAGCGACTCTGATGCATGCGTCATGCTCGTGAACGAGTGCCGTCTGTTGGGATTGGTCATCTTAATGCTGTCATGACAATTGTATCAAAAACTCTGGTGAATATTAAAATCACGCTTGTTTAGTGTAGACTTTTTAAGAAGTTTAGACTCTTTCCTCCTGCATTGTCCTCACATTACCATCATTTCGAGAACATTGTACCAATATGATTTAAAAAGAGTAACCATGGAGTTTCTTGCCCGTTCTTCTCCATAGGAAATCTTCACCTTGGAACGAGGCAACTAAAGTCTTGACTATTCATAAGTGCCTATAAATGGTTTTACATGAGTAAAAATATTTTTATCTTTTATCTTTATCTTATCTTATGTTCAAGGTTTCAAAAGTTCCAAATAGTTTTAAAACTGAATGAATGAAACTTGTTAATATATTAGAAGGGCACTGTAGCTAGTGAAATTACTGGACACTAGGGATTTAGTCTTACTAAATAACGAATGTCTCGAGATAACGAGCGTAGTGTGAACGCAAGACTACTAGAAGACAAGACTAGTCCTGCCCTGGGTAACATATTAATTGTTATGGGCAAGCATGACGCTTACCATCAGACGAAAGAAGTAACGAACGATGCGACTCGCCACCAGAATGAATAAAAAAATACAAACTATAATTTGTCCTAAAATAAACTTTAAAAAATAACTAGTTCTGATAACATTGAGCAAATTATGTACTACGAACTAGAGGAGACACCGCACTTCACTCACGGCCGAAATTAATAATCAATCTAATCCAAAATCTTTGGATTTGAGATTAAGGATTTTTGTGTTGATGGTGATCCTAACACAAAAACGGATGAAGTTCAGAATCTCAAATGTAAAGATTTTTTGTGAAGTACGGCGATCGAATGGGACATCGTAATGAAGTGCGGAGTCTCATTCCAAGACTTATGATGCTATCTGTACGTGCCAGTGAAGCAGCAGCGTCAGTAGTACATCACCAACCCTACAGCCCAGCGTAGTGACAACGGCTCATACCTCCATTTCTAGCAGTGAATTTTATGTAAGGTTATCAGATTCGAAGAACACATCTTCTCCCTTATATCATTCCGATTATAGAAGAGAGATGTGAGAGTCCGCTTCCAGACGACTGCAGACCACCCGCACTTTGTCATTTACCCGATATGTCGTACTCAGCACTTCTCCTCAACCTTCATTATGCGCACAGCCAAGGTATAGAACTTTCTACCAGCGTCTATGTTCCCTGCAACTTTTTTTTTATTGGTCCCCAATGGAAATTCACCACTTTCTCCGTCCCGGGGAAAGGCGAAGGATTACTCCTACCCGCTAAAACCACTAGAACGGTTATCTTCGGCACCGTCCATGTCCTCATAAGATCACACTAGAGCCGCCCATTGGTGCCGCGCCTTTAGGCACATCTCGAAAGGGATGACTGTAGATTGGTCACCCCCTCTAGGCACTTTTCGGGGAGGGTTGTAAAGGATCCCCCCAATCCTCGCTGTGCGCTGTGTTGCTCACACGGCGGCACGTGACCATGTTCCCTGCTACCTATAACCCTAGAGTAAGAGTGAATAGGCATGTTCTCAGTGCGCTTGTTCTATCGCAGACCTTATCGTTAGCTTTCCATCAGGAGAGACAGAGCTGTCCCATTGTTTATAATAGAAAAAGAAGTAAACAAGGATATTGATGTCGGCACAGTTGGCGCAGTGGCTAAACGATTGGCTTGCTGCGCTACCTGTCGCGGGTTCGATCCCCGCACGGAACTAATATTTGTATGATCTACAGATAGATGTTTCGGGTCTGGGTGTATGTGCATGTGAGATTTATGTCTGTAAACTGTACCAACGACAAAAAGAAATCGATTTAAAAAGAGAAAAACCGAACGTTGAATATGCCATGTTTTTTTTTATTTCACAAATTTATTTGTGTTCGGTTTAGAGGGAAATTGCTGAATATATTGTCTTTTATTGAATTCTGTCTTGTACATACCAATAATTTATCCCAAGAACAAACTTAACATTCTAGTAGTAACATTGTAGGACCATAGACTTCTTATAGGTTTCATGTAATCTATAAATAAAGAACAATGTTATATATTTATTTTCAGAATTTTAGGCTTAGTAGTCTTAGTAGTTTCGGATATTAGGTGGTAAGTTTCATCTATTTTCTTAAATAACTTACAACGAAGTAAATTCAAATAACTAAAAAAATTATACCCTCACAATAAGCTGTTCCGTTTGATATGTAAAACCCAAACGCAAAGATTTCCAATTTGCCCGCCGAAGGTGACTTCTATATTCAAAATTCATTTCTTTACGTTACGTGTTTGGGTAGCAGAAATTCATGCGTGTGCCAAATTTCAACTCAATCGATCTAGTAGATTCGAAACAAATTGGCTGTGACAGACGGACAGAAAGCCACACGAGTGATCCTATAAGGGTACCGCCGTTTTTTCATTCGGACGTTCGGTACCCTAAAAACAAACCGGAACACTGTAATATAATTCTTCCTGTTCCTATAGGTACGACACGATGATCCGCGCGACCGGGCGTTACTTCTGCACTTTCCTGCAGTCGGTCGACAACATCCACCAGCGCATGCGGTTCACGTTCCCGCGCATGCGCTCTCCGAGCATGCAGCTCACTCGCGCGCATAGGCATGGCGCTGAACTCGTGTATAGCAGTGGCAGAACTGGATACACGCATTATCTTATGGGTAAGAACACAAATAAAACACAGATTTATAACATTTTGCGGTGAATGTCGACGCACAAGTACAGATTCAAAGATAAAAATTCCACATATTGCATAACTAACTACATAGCTAAAATCGAAACTACATTAGGATAATTATACGCTTAAAAACGAACACTTCATGAAACCAAACGCGTATCCGCGCTGGCAATACTGTTAATATATTTTGACAAAATGGCCCAAAGAGTTGGTATCCAGCCCAAATATAACAACAATATTTTTTGACCAAAGAGTACACATTTTTGCCTGTGGTCAAAAACCAGAAACAAATACCAAAATAAAACAATGCCTACAGTACAGGGTACAGGTTTACTTTTAAGTTACGGTCATAGGGAAATTGTGCGTCGCATCTTTGCAAAACATAGGTTGATGCTCAGCATAATACTGTGGCATCACAACGAGACATCAGCGCTGATTTTCAGCAACAGCCTTAGTGCCAGTATTATCGTCCTAGTTTTTAATTCTTTCTTTTCATATAATTAGCGGTCAATTTTGTGATAGAGTTGTACAAGTCACCCAAAGGCTTGGCTTAACGACATCCGTCTAATGACAGCAGCCGGGACCGACAATTTAACGTGCCCTCCGAAGCACGGCACGGTGACATTCAGTTCAAATACCACTATGCGGTCAGCCATCCATAGACTGCGCGTGGCGAGCGTTGCTTAACCTTGGCGATCGTTTACCGATCAGTGAGTGTAATTGGCTATAAATACCTTTTATTAACTACATTGAGGTCGATTTCTTTTCTAATCAAATGCGGCATATCAGTATTGTATCCATTACCTATCAGTTGTAAAAGCGTAGAAGGATAAATTTTGTCGTGTGGTGCCGGTTCAAAATACCACCACCCCATCTCCTCCCTTGGGTTCGTAAAAGTCGACTAAGGGATTAGCCGGAGGATGGGCAGCAGCGTCCTTCGAGTACATTAACAACTCAACTGCGATTGCCAACCCGTATGCCAAGCGTGGCGATTATGGCAAAACCCCTCAATGAGCCCACAACACACCCATATCGATCGTTGTGGTGATCTTTGGGGGAGGCCTATATCCAGCAGCGTACTTCATTCGGCCGAAATGACGATGATGATGATAATGAGAAGGATAAAGCTACACATCTTTCTGACGTTATCTTGAATTCGCCTTTCACGTCACCCACAGCAAAAGAAACAGAGCTTCAGTCGAGAACCGATAAGTCAATAGCATAAATCATCTATATCACATTTTTTCAATTTCAGCCGTTATCGTCCCCTGCTGTATAGAAGCTTCCCCCAAAGATTGCCACAGCGATATGGATTTGTGTTGTGTGCTTGTTTGAGGGGTTTTGCCATAATCGCCACGCTTAGCAGCCGGGTTGGCGATCGCAGTGACTTATAAATGTTCTCGAAGTCCGCTGCTGCCCATCTTCCGGCTAATCCCATAGTCGCCTTTTACGACACCCACGGAATGAGACGGGATGGTGGTATTCTTAGCCTGCATTACACGGCAATAAACATACTGAAGAGATACCACATTTCAGGTCAGCTGTATGAGATAGCGGAAGACATATTCACGCTAAAGCTGAAGGTGTCAGTGGTCAAAGAGAGCATGGAAGGTGCCTACTATGTAGCTGTACTCAGACTGGAGTTCGACAACAGCGATTATGTAAGTTTACACATTAGTACGTAAACGCGTTCCTTCTTTGGAAATGTAAATTGGGAATCGAAAATACAACTATCCTACAGCACTTTCGTTTAAATTTCTACGACAAACACAATTCGTATCATATGTAGGTATGAATAAAGTCTTCAGCTAAATTAAAAAATATGTGATTTAAGTATTTTCAATTCAAAATTTACTCACTTTAGCGATACGGTTTCGTTACTATACGTCAAAATATTCGTGCTAGGCCCTCTGAGGCCGTCAATTTGGAATCGAAAATACAACTATTTAAATTTATACGACAAACACAATTCGTATCATATATAGGTATGAATAAAGTCTTCAAATTAAATAAAAAAGATGTGCGAAACAAGTATTTTCTATTCAGTGTACCTTGTTTGCTGACGACATGAAAATTTCGCGACAGATCGACTCGCTCGACGATTCCAAACTAATGGAATTGCAAACTGATCTGGACCGAATATACGAATGGTGCTGTCACAACAAAATGATGTTAAATGCGTCAAAATGTCAACTATACGCTTTACTAGAAGAATAAAGATACTAGAGCCTACACATTGGTAATGAGAAAATCGCTGTTGTATCGCAAGTTCGTGACTTAGGCGTGATTTTCGACGCCAGATTAAACTTTATCCCACATTACGATAGCATGGTAAATAGGGCTACTAAAATGTTAGGTTTTATTAAACGCAAAACTAAAGACTTCAAGCACACTACTTCTAAAATCTTACTATTTAATGCTTTAGTTACGTACTAAAGCATTAAATAGTTGTGCTTGAATTCGGCAGCGTTATCTGGAATACACAATATGCAGTCCATTCTGACCGTATTGAGTCTATTCAGAGAACATTTACCAGGCAAGTCACGTATGTTTCTTCAGGTATTAGCGGTAGATGTTCATACGAGGAAAGATTATCTTTCCTTGGTCTATATACGTTACAGCAACGCCGACGTATATTGGATTTGTTATTCTTACAGACTATTGTAAAGGGCTCTTCACTATGTCAGGGACTATTGGAGCGCATTGAAATATGCGTTCCCAAACTAAATCTCGTCGGAGATGTACCACCTTTTTCAACATTCCACGTTACAGAAGTAACTTAGGCATGAACTCCCCATTAACAACAATGACCTGTACATACAATAACTAGTGGAAACTGCTTGACCTAGACATCTTTCAAGGGGTGGCCTATACAATTTAGAAGAAAAATTATTGGAAAGAAATTTACGCCATTATCTACTTATATATTTTTATATCTTATTAGATATTATCTTATATTTGTGTCTCATACTTGTCTAATATAAAATTGTGGACCCAGTGATATATCTAATACAAATATTGTGCATGTCTATAATTGATGTAAACACTAGTATTTAGCCATAGTCATTACTTTTCTCAATGTTTGTGTTTATATTGTAGATGTGCCTTATAATAAAATAAAGTTTAAATTTTAAAAAATGTAAAATCACTCACATTAGCGATACGTTTACGTTACTATACGTCAAAATATTCGTGCTAGACCCTCTGCAGCCATACTTTTTTTTTAACGTGGGGAAAGCCTCTTGGACTTCCTTCGCCTTGGGAAGGGCGGAGGGGCCAGCCAGTCTCTTACCGGCTAAACCCCACGGTGCCCTTCCACTTAACTCTGCCTGGGGGTGAGGTGTTCGCCTTGTGACACCTACATCTAATGTTCACCAACGCGCAGTGAGCAGGGGTGCAATTTATTAAGCTCAAACATCCATACATCCTTAATACCGAATTGAAATAACGGTGAAAAACTAATTTGGCATTCGCTAAGACATGATTGAAGCTATTCCAGGATACGTTGCAGATGGTGAGCCATGAGGACCAGTCTTAGCGAATACCAAATTCGGTTATCACCGTTATTTCAATTCTGGGGTGCAATTCCTTAAGCTCAAACATCCATGCATCCTTGGAAACAGAATCGAAATAACGGTGTAAAACTGACTCGGTATTTGCTAAGACATGATTGAAGCTATTCAAGGACATGTTGCAGAAGGTAAGCCTTGAGGAACAGTCTTAGCGATTACCAAATCGGTTTTACACCGTTATTTCGATTATGTATTCAAAGATGTATGGATGTTTGTGCTTAAGGAATTGCACCCCTGTATTCAAGGATGTATGGATGTTCGAGCTTGCAGAAATGTACCCCTGGCCCGCTCGTGGTGGTTAATACTCGTTCCTTCTCCGTTACAAGAAGGCCTGCTGCAGTAACAGGACAACTTATATTATTTAACAACTCCACAGATAATTAAGGGCAGTTATGTAGGACACGTCAAGTGGTGTAATAAAATATTATATTGACATGTTGCGCTCACTAATTACATTTCGATCACATGGCACGCACGGCTACATATCTAGCTATAAATATCCAGTATAAGCTGATCTGGCATTGTATAGGCTTTCCGTACGATTAGAGATCAGCGTATCATCATTTCGGCCGAATGAAATCCACTGCTGGACACAGGCGTCCCCCAAAGTACACCACAACGACCGATATGGGTGTGTTGGGGCTCGTTGGGGGGTTTTGCCATAATCGCCACGCTTGGCAGACGGTTTGGCGATCGCAGTTGTGTTGTTAATGTACTCGAAGGACGCTGCTGCCCATCCTCTGATTAATCCCTTAGTCGACTTTTACGACACCCACAGGAGGAGATGGGGTGGTGGTATTCTGAGCCGGCACCGGATATTAATAGCTTGATACGAAGCGGTGGTCAAGGAACCTTAATGTTTTATCGACGGCACATTTGGCGCATTGACTGACAGATTAGCTTTCTTCACTGCATGTCGCTGATTCAATCCCTGCTCAAAACAAATATTTCCATGACATATATTGTAACTAGTCTGGATGTTTGTGGATGTGAGATTTATGTCTGTAAAACCACGAAACGGGACAAATCACTGTGCGGGGGATACAATTATTCGTAAGGCGGGGCAGATAGAACTAACTCTTTCAAAAATAAAACGCTCTTAAGCTTATCTAACAGCCGAAATTAATAATCAATTTAATCCAAAATCTTTGGATTTGGGATTAAGGATTTGTCTTATTTGTGTGTTAGTCAAAGTCAAAGAATTTTATTTCAAGTAAACCAATCACTGGCATTTATGAAAACTCAAAATTTATGTTGCATGGTACAATTAGTTGATCGTATGGAGAAGAATCGACAAGCACCTGTGGATACTCTTTTAAAATAATTGAGATTACAATGTTGATTGGTACAAATTATGGTAAACATAAAACGAGAATAATAATAGTTAAATATGACCTTAACACAAACGGCTGAAGTACAATATTAAATCTAATGATTTTGGATTAGATTGATTATTATTTTCGGCTGTTATTTATCTGCGTCAACCCAGGCTATTGGATTAATTTACCATACTTATTTTGAATCTTCTCGCTTATAAAATACTCTTTCACCGACAAATCGTTGAAGTCAGACTAAATCCTTGAAAACAAATCAAAGATTTGGGGGCCTAAAAAGGCCGCTTTAGTTGAATCATAATATGATCACAATATGAATAAGTCCTTTTTATTTTATTAACCTCGTTCTAAAACAACAAATATCTTTTGGAGTCCCTCTTGTAATAAAAAACTTAACAATAAACAGAACGTTCTTAGATTAATATACCGGAAAATAAAAACTAAACATATTATACTGACTATATTTATTAATACCTATGCACATTATTTCCATCTTCGCTGTTACTTTGGCAAAATACAAAGATTTCAAGTCACAAAGCCAACTAAATCGAAACGATACCGAGACAATTCAAATAAATCGAATAGAACACAAAAGAACCGCTTACAAAACAAACACAAAATAAATAGACAATACTTTTTCCCGTAATGAAACAATCTCGCCCAAACGATCGGTATTTACAGTAAACAGCTATCAAGAACGGGCTATTGTCCCCCCTACCTGTTACGCCTGTTTATTAAATTCACATTGTGGTCCCAGCAGTCTCGTGAATGAATAACAATAGCTTTCGCCCGAAACTTCTATTTATTGATCAGTAAAAACGACAAGCTGCCTAGACGGTATGTTAAACTCGTTTCAACTAAATTGAATCCCTGATTATCTGCCTATCTGCCTGTGTGGATACGGCATAATAATATATTCAATACGGTAGATATGAATATAAGTTTAAACCTCACGTACAGAAATCCAGACAGTGTGCATTTTGATTATCATCATCATTTCGGCTGAAAAACGTGGACATAGGCCTCCCCAAAGATCGCCACAACGAACGGTCTGGGTTTGTGCTGTGTGCTCATTGGGGGGTTTTGCCCACGCTTGGCGGGCTGGTTGACGATCGCAGTTGAGTTTTAAATATATTCAAAGGACGCTCAAAGTATTTTTCTTTTTACCGAGGGCCTTGCATGGTTTACAGATATAAACCTCACATGCAAAAACACAGATAAGCTATTCCGGGTCTGGACCCGAAATTATTATCTATACGCCAAAATGATTTGTTCTGTGCGGGATACGCGAACCACTATCGCTATTGAAACCCAATGTTGGCCAGTATCAACACACTAGGAAGCGGGTCAGTGACCGATTCGATATGTACCATTATTGATTACTAGTCTATTAGCTAAAATAACAAACGAAAACGAAACGAAACTAAATTGAAACTAATCAAATTTATTTCCGACAATACTAACGAACCTTGAACGCTCCATAAATCTACTTGTAATGAAATAATGGCATTTGTAATGGAACATTGTCCCAAATTCAGCATTTCTCATAAAATCATTGTTCACGTTAATGATAAGTCAGGCGACTTACTAGCCATATATCTTTAAACACAATTGTATAAAAATATCATCATCATCATCATCATCATAGCAGCCAAAAGTCATCCACTACTGAACAAAGGCCTCTCACATCAACGACCAATTACATACCCTGTGTCGTCGTTTTGGGGGGAATTTGCCTGTACTCACCACGCTTGGCAGGCGGGTTATTGAGCGTAGAAGCTGCTGTTCCACAGAAGGGAAGCTGCTGCCCATTCCTCTGGTCCTCTGGAGTCCCTTAGTCGCCTTTTACGACATCCTCGGAGATGGAGTGATCCTCGGAGATGGAGTGATCCTCGGAGATGGAGTGATACTATATTCTTAATCCGGACACCACACGGACAACCCAATCTGTATGTTGTCTGTGTATAATAGCTTTATTATACCTACTCTTAATTTATGCTTATAAATAAAGAGTAGGTACTATGGCTTTCACTGGAGCAAATTGTATTACTTACGTGGGAGGTTTTATGATTTTATTTTAGACTAGCTGGGACCCGCGGTTTCACCCGCGTTTAATTTAAAAGAAATTTAGAGTATTTCGATATAGACACTTGACATAGAATATATATGTTGGATTTCAAGGGTTTTATTTTTTTACGCGGAACCCTAATTATTTTTCTAAAATAAAAGTAGCCTAAGTTATTCCTTATAACATCAGCTATCTGCCAGTGAAGGTCCCGTCAAAATCGGTCCAGCCGTTTCGGAGATTACCCGGAACAAACAAACAGACAGACAGACAAAAAATTCAAAATAGCATTTTTGTTATATGTAACGTACATACTTTCATATGCATTTAGTAAAAAGCTGTTATTTTGACATTACAAACAGACACTTCAATTTTATTTATTTGTATAGATAGGGGCAGAAACCAAAGTTTTTAGACGAATATGGGCCATGATCTGCCGAATTAGTATACGTATAACTATATTTACCATCTATGTAAGGGAGGATGACTGTCTAGGAAGTACAAAATACCAAACTTTCAGAAAAATGCCTGTCTATTGTAAAATGTTTGGCGCGATTTTATAGTACCGTAAATGCTTGTCATATGCGGCAAATACCTATCAGATGGTAACCCTACGTATAACTGCAGGCCATTAGAAGATACAGTTCAATCGAGGAATACGTAGAACTAGTGCTCATTTAGATCAATATACATATTGAAAGAAAGAAAGAAAGAAACATGTTTTTATTAGCACAAACAGTACACAAAATAAAACAACTATAAACTAAATACATCAGCTATATGTACAAATCGTGCAGTAGTAAAACTATAGTGCCAGAGGGCTAACAGCTCAACATAATGTTAGGCGGCAGTGATACTGATGTTTACAGCTGTAACCCAATTGTGTCATACACTCGAAACTAAATAAATAAATTTAAATGCACTTGCGTATTATTGAAGTGCGTATATGAGTAATGAAAAAAAAAACCTTTCATTTGGTAATTTAGAAAAACTTAAAATAGTTACCTACTAATCCACTCAAAGTACCTATCCACTTCAATAAGAAAAGTCAACAAATAGTATCAATAAAATGATTATAATTTATTGATACTTATGAGTGCCTATTACTTACTGTAAAACATTAATGCGATCATAGAAGATACTCCAAAAATCATACATAAAAATTGGTGTTGTATTATATTAAGAAGAAACTATAATAAATTGGTAACTATATTACAATGTACACTACTACTATGTTACATATGTAATATAGCACAATATTCACATGGTTTAGTTGGCATTGATCGTAGCGTAGCGTATAGTTTACAGATGAATGCTCCAACGTATCTCTGTTCCATTTCATTGGAAATAATAGGAAGGTTATCCTTACATATGTAGATAGAAATGAAACCAATAGGGTTATCGGTTACTTAAAAAAATAACATTTTGATTGCAAAGGCATTGTAAGCCTTCTTTTATTATTTTTTTGATGCCCAGTGGAAATTCTTTATGAACTTCCTTCGCCCCGGGGAAGGGCGAAGGGGTATGCCGGACTCCTACCGGCTAAAACCACTCGGGCGGTCATCTTCGGCACCTAAGGGAGTCTCCAGGTCCTCGTATGATCACACTAGAGCCGCCCACTGGTGCCACGCCTATAGGCCCATCTCGGAGAGGGTGACCATAAAGTGGTCACCCTCCGGGGGGATTGTAAAGGATCCCCCAAGGCGTCCCATGGCAGCGCGTGACCACATGCGTGAGGCATTGTAAGCATACTGATCTCAATTTAGTTCCCAATTTGCAAGAGTTTATCGGTATAGGTAAAATGTGTCGGATGGGGCGGAGGTTTATAGAATTCCTTCCTCAGCAGCTGGCATGTACAAGGAGACTTTCACGACCGAATATTGAAAGGCCACTTAATATTAAGTCCCGCTTTAACTATTCGAGAAACCCGCTTTCGGTAGGAAACCGGGCGGCGCACATGGTTAAAGCGGGGCTTAATATTAAATAGCGTTTCAGTATTGGACCATCAATGTCTTATGTACTTCTTTAAGACTTTAAGTATAGGAAAATATCGCTAGGAAATCTGAATCTTTTTTTAACAAACCACTAAGTTGGCGAACAAGCATACGGCCTGCCTCATGGTAAGCAGTTACCGAAAGCTTATGAACGCTTGCAACACCAGAGGCCTCATTCGCGCGTGTGCAACCCTGTAAAAATCTTTCACGCCCTTTTTGAAGAGTCTCGTGCCTCTTAGCCTCAAAGCCTCGGTAGGGAGCTGATTCCACAACCTAAGCGTGCGCGGGAGGAAGTTCCTCTGGAACCGTACGGTACAAGACCATTTTGGCTCTTGGGAATGTGAATGAACTCCCAGCCGATGGCGAGAGGTGCGCTGATAGAAAGTAGTCGTTGGTATCATATCAACCAATTCCTTAGAACATTGTCCGTTATACAAGCGGTAGAACACGCAAAGGGAGACAAAGTCTCTCCTCAGACTTAGGGGTTCTAGATCGCTTGTGAGCTTGGAATCGTCGTCAATCCTAACTGCACGTTTTCGGACTCAGTCAAAAGGTCCAAGCTGGTATCCAGGTGCTCCCGCCCATAAATGGGGGCAATACTTCATATTATGAGACTTGCGACTCCTAAAGCAGCAGTCTTTGCTCCGATTGCCTTGCCGTATTGAGCACATCGTTTTTGGACGCCAGCTTGACCATATCATCTAAGTGCGTGCGAAAATGGAGACTACTGAAAATATCGACACCAAGGACCCTAATCTTTTTACCACTGATTAGGGACGAGTTCTGGAATTGTGGAGCTACAGCAAATGGGGTTTTTTAAAGATAAAGATAAAAATATTTTTATTCGTGTATAACCATTTATAGGCACTTATGAATAGTCAAGACTTTAGTTGCCTCGTCCCAAGGTGTGGATTTCCTATGGAGAAGAACGGGCAAGAAACTGCATGGTTAATCTTTTTAAATCATATTTGTACAATGTTCTCGTAATTATGGTAATGTGAGGACAATGCAAAAAGAATCTAAACTTCTTAAAAAGTCTACACTAAACAAGCTTGATTTTAATATTTACCAGAGTTTTTGATTAAATTGTCATGACAGCATTAAGATGACCAATCCCAACAAATGGCACTCGTTCACGAGCATGACGCATGCATCAGCATCGCTCAGCTCAACCATATCGTAGGGAAACTAAGCGACCCGACACACAAAGCTACTATAAGCAGGACACTTGAGTGAACATGACATATCTAAACTGCCAGATAAATATCACGTTAATAAAACAACATAATTGAATAGCCCTCATGGTACTCGCACTATTACAGTATTTAATCTAAATGCATAAAATGAACATAAAAATAACATTAATAATAAATAACATTAATAACATAATGTCATGTAGAATAATGAAATGTCATTATATGAATTAATATAATCCATTATAAGAAATGATGCAATTTAAATGTCAAATTAACTAAAAAGTACTGGTTTTAGATACAAAGATACCAGGAATGTCAATATAAGCCTATGCACACCAGAGCAGCTCAATCCCAAGCACTTTTGTCTTCCATATAGTCTGTTACGTTATACGAGTAGAAAGCTTTTATACACAGCTTCTGATTTATAGTGGACTTGAATTTTTAACGCTTAGTTTATGAATATGGCTTGGGATTTTATTGTAAAAACGTACACATTGACATTTAAATCATTTGCTTATTTTCTGAAGCCTAGTGGCACGAACAACGGGTTTGTGTTTGTTCCTAGTATTTATACTATGGATATCACTGTTCTTTGCAAAGAGAGAGATATTTTTATGTACATACAAAACATTTTCGTAAGTGTATTGAGAAGGAACGGTCATTATATTAATCTCTTTAAATTGCTCCCTAAGTGAATATTTAGAGCTTAGCTTATAAATTGACCGAATAACTCGTTTCTGCAGAGCAAAAATAGTTTGAATATCGGCAGCATTTCCGCACAACCGAATACCGTACGACATTACACTATGAAAGTAACCAAATATACTAATCGGGCTGTTTCTACGTCTGTTAAATAACGAATTCTCATTACCGCGTATGCTAGTTAGCAGTGAACGCTCAGACTTGTGTCTTGGTGAGACTAAAATGGACTAAATTTAGTCATCCCCAGTCGGAGTCTCTTATCTCGAGTGATCTCGACTTCCGACACAAGTTGTTTGTGGCTTTCCTCCACTATGAGACGAGGGACGTTAGAACGGAAATGGATTTAATGGTCTGTCATCAATACGCAGTGACCAAGCGTGGTGATCAATGCTCATTACTTCTCTGTATGAGAAGAGGTGTTTGTGTGTTGGTTTGCCCTGTTGTGGGACAGTTACAGGCCGATATTCTTTTTATAATAGCATAACGGGTTGGATACGAACTCAAAACTCTAATGTATTTACATTCATCCGTGTGTAGCTATGCCTTTTGATAATGAAGTCAGTGCGATGTAATCGATGTTAATCCAGACAGACTTGCTTGATGCAGATGAAATGAAATATCTTTTATTTATAGCCTTTAAATATCACGAGTCTTAGTCATGTGTCATGGGTCCGAGTACACGTATCCTTGTCAAAGATATTGCCAGACGGTTGGTTGGTCGACACTGCGTGACCTGGCCGGCCTTTTCTTTGGTTAAAGAATAAGCATTATCATTCAAGTGGCAATGCTGCCAGTCTTCTAGGAACATTATCAGCTGAAAGCAATAAGGTGTACTTTAAGGCTTAAGTGACCACAAATAACGTTTTATAAAAAAAAAGTGTTGGCTATTTTAGACATAAATACTGTGTATATTTTTAGTTATAGTAAATAAAATTACTAAAAGAGTTAAAACCAAAATTTACTTTTTGAATACCAACATAATATAAAAAAAAACAGCCCGCATATATGCCCACCCTTCACCGCTTTCTAGCGGGCAAAGCTTGGAAGTAGAAACGGCGCAACAAACTCCCCAGCAACACATCTCTGTCTGTCATGTTATTTTTAATTACTATAGGTAAGTATATACCCTTTATATAGAATTTAAATAAAACAGAAGCCATTGCTACATACCAGCCAGTATACATTCTTATAAAATTTAATAATTAAAGAAACAACAGATAGGTACTCGAGCATTATAAAATAATTGTAGGCCTCTAGATAAATCGGGTTTTAAGGGCATACCCGCGGACATGTGTAACAATATAATGTTATGTGTATGAGTTGTCAGAGGTCATGCATGTGTAACTAGGACTTGAAGGTAATTCAGGTTTCCGACTAAAACTAAATTAAGTACAATATATAATAATACTTCATAGGCCCATGTGCGAGAAAATCTTCTCGTAAGTGATCAGACCACACAGTTGGGATTGATTGTAATAAATAGATATATGATAGAACACCATACAATTAACACGCCATTTAGGGGATCGTCGTTCAGTGTCGTTTGCACCTAAAATGGTCGCATTGACTGTCTATTGTTGAGTATGCCATTGTTTGAGGACCTTGTCTTTTATGATACATCTATTAAGTATATCGCGCTATTTAAAACGGGTGTAAGTGACATCCTAACGAAAACTGGTACCATGGATTCAGGAGGTACATGATGATTCATCAGTGATGCTGAAACCCTGAACGATGGAATTTTGCGTCGGTATAATTGCATTTGTCTATCCTTTTTTTAATTTCTTTTTATTGATCCTGTGGGTATGCCTCCTGTACTTCCTTCGCCCCGGGAAAAGGTTAATAGGGCATGCCGGACTCCTACCGGCTAAAACCACCGGAGTGATCATCTTCGGCACCGAAGGGAGGCTCCAGAAACTCGAAAGATCTCCATCTAGAGGTGTTTGTAAGGTGGCCTTAAGTCATTTTGATTAAAACACTATAAACTATATATTTTCACAACCGCCCTGGCGCCTAATTCCTACACGCCTGAAACCCCCTGCCGTCGCTATAAGGCAGAGGGTCTCTGGGGTCGCGGAATCTACGTGCCCACACCGAGCGACCCACGAGAAAACGGTGGCTCGCAGGTGCACACGCGCCGCCGTGTACGCAGCACAGCAAAGCGCACAGGGACGTTTTGGAAATCCTTTACAATACCCCCTGGGGGGGTGACCGCTTTACAGTCACCCTCTCCGAGATGTGCCGATGGGCTTGGCACCGGTGGACAGCTCTAGTGTGATCATACGAGGACCTGGAGCAGCCCTTAGATGTCAAAGATGACCACCCCTGTGGTTTTAGCCAGTAGAATTCCGGCATGCCCCTTCGGCCTTCCCCGGGGCGGAGGAAGTTCATGAAGAATTTCATACGGGGCCCAATAAAAAAAAAGCTGTAGCCTAATAAATAATATTTCACTCTAACAATATTGCTACGTTTCAACTGACTTTTAGGACTAGAACGGATTTTCAATGGCTTGTCAATATTGTAAGACTAATATAAATTATCTCTCTGAAAATTCTACACCGAAGGGTTCCGATTTTAAATTAACAATTAGATATAGTTTACCGGATGTTTTTTTTGCCTCATCTGAGCTGAGGCCCCGCTGAAAATCAGCGCTACTGCGTGACTTAGGCTGCGCAGCGAAATATATTATGCCAAGCGGAGACTATTTCTAAGTCAATATGTTTGCAGTAAATAGCTCAAGTTCACTTAAGTAACAAATTCTTATTATTTCAGTACGTGTGTTTATATACAAATAAAACTTTCTTTCTTTCTTATATTAAATTATGTCAAACGTGGCAACACGGTTTACTTTCCGTTACAAGGATTTTTATTTTTGTATATAAACGTGATTATTTGCCTACCTATTGTTAACTGATTGATTCTAGTCCCAAAGGACATGTCGGCGGGGCCACTGGAATAGGTTTTTGTTATTAGTTTTCAATTCCTGTTAGTCCCTCGCAAAGGGACAAAGGCAAGTGGAACGAATGTGAAAATTTCAAATAGATTTGATTCGGTTGAATAGTTATGAATGCTTACGTGTTGCATTAAGGCCTTAATCAAGAATCAAAACTCAAGTAGAACTTGAGACAAGATTTCATCAATTGAATATAAATGCTGGTTTTTTTTTTCTTATTTTGAAAGACGTTGCACACTAGGATGTCTCCCGTGCCGTGGGTGCGTTTACAGACATAAATTCCACACACAATACATCCAGACCCGGAACAACTACCTGCAGATCATACAAATATTTGTTCCGCGCAGCAGTCGACTGTATCAGTCACTGCACTAACCGTGTCGCAAACCTATGACAATGGCTTCATATTTGATAAACGCAATCTAGACTTGAGTTTTACTTAAGTTTTGATTCTCGTTCTGTAATACGGGCTTAAGATTCTATTATACACATTACGCAAATGTGTTAGTATAGTATGTTTTGGATTTTCAGTCCCTTATCTGCAATGACACGATGATAGATAGAGAAACGATGAACGTTGGCTAAAAACGTAACTTTAATACACCACTTTAATACAACATCCACACAAGTAAGGTGCACATGTGCGCGGTCCTAGGGCCACCCCAGCCACACCTTAAACTACTATGGCAAAGATAGCTTAATCAGTAAATAAACGCATCTTTAGTCAATTTTATATTTATGTGTTCGCAAAATAGTCATGATACAATATTTACTACTTAGTAGATTATAATCATGTGCTGTACCTGTCATAGCAAGTTAAGGTGCGGCCGTAATGTTTCTTGTACTACCCCAATGCCGCGAACATATAGGCATACACAAAGCTTAAGTAGTTGACTCAAAAAATCCGCAACACATGAGTGATATTTTCACTCAATGAGCGTTTTCGTTCTTTGAGCCTAATATATATTATACATCATTTACATACTAGTAGAGTTTTATTACGCCATCCTCTCACATATAAAATGTAGCAACACTTACTACTCTACTCTCGCCCCGCGGACTGTTTACTATCCCAAATTAAGGTTGAACCTGGAATAAAATATGAGCTACTCGCATTTTTCTATCTAAAATAAGTAAGTATTTCGTATGTATAAATAACGTACATTACTTTTCTTTATAAAATAAGTTTTTTCTTTTATTTACAAAATAAGTGTAATTCCGCAGAAGCAAGATGCTTTTCCACAATCTTTATTAGTTTTACGTATATATTTACTATCGTTACTTACTGCCGTGTGGTGCCGGCTCAGAATGCCACCACCCCATTGCCTCTCGTGGGTGTCGTAAAAGTTGACTAAGGGATTGGCCGGAGGATGGGCAGCAGCGTCCTTCGAGTACATTAACAACTCAACTGCGATCGCCGACCCGTCTGCCAAGCGTGGCGATTATGGCAAAACCCCCCAATGAGCCCACAACACACCCATATCGGTCGTTGTGGCGATCGCAGTTGAGTTGTTAATGTACTCGAAGGACGCTGCTGCCCATCCAGCATCCTGCAGGCCTGTGTCCAGCAGTGGACTTCATTCGGCCGAAATGATGACATAATAATCTGTTCTAATTTTGGTCTTACCTTGGTCAATACTGCCTGCTCACTTGGTGTACCTACTGTGTGTGTTGGTTTTCTACCAACGCACATTTTTCACAGTAATAGTTGTCTTGGTATGGTCAACACTGCTAGATGTGGAAATGGTCGGGCCAGAAAGTATACCTTCTAGCCCGACCACAGACACCACCTTTGGCGCAGCGGCTAGTCGCTTGGCTTTCTGCGCTACGTGTCACGAGTTCGATCCCGCATGGAACAAATATTTGTATGGCATACAAATACTTACTTGTTTTGGGTCTGGGTATGTGTGCATTGGGAAATTGGGAATTTGAGATTTGATCGCCTACAACACGACACTTGTTTCACACAACTGTCGTGTTGTTCGGGAAAAATATGCAAAAACAGAAGCGACAATAATACGTTTATCAAGGAAGGAATCATATACCTTACGCAAGTGAAAAATATTTCTTGTATTTGTCTATAAAAATAATAAATTAAAATTATTGTTTTCTTTATTATGTTACATTTGGATTGATGGAGCAGAACGACATTATTATTTTTGTACAAAATACAATGCTTCTTATCTACCACTTTTAACTAGCAATCGGTGAATAATAAACGCAGTGAATAGAACAGCCAATGGTACACTCAATAAACTTACGCGTTGCGTGGTATGGCCACTGTGTTGCAGTCCGTACGCTCGGCATGACTGGCTGCCAACAAAGTCGTGGATGTGTTTTAGTATGAGTAGCTAATTATAATGTTGTGTTTATTCAGTTCGTTAGAACTTGTAACTGTGTGCATTAGTGTGTTTTTATGAATAATGGTAGGGAAAATCTGGATTTCTAGGCTCGCATACATTTTGAACTACATGGCATATCTCCTTTCTTCCAATATCTTTGTGTGTAACAGTAGCCATACTGCGCTCTCCAACCCGTCTGCCAGGCGTGATGAGTACTGGCAAACTCCCTCCAAAATAACGGCATATAACCGGCTGTTTATAAGAGGCCTTTGTTCAGCAGTGGACGTCTGATTGCTGATATGATGACGTAGTCCCAAAATCACCTATCAGACACAGGCGCCCTACTAATATAATCTATACTTGACAATGTATTACAGGTGCAATCGCTAATGCTAAGGAAGAGCCTGCCGTGTCCCTTGCCGGCAGTACCAGCCTCTCTGTTGATGCAGTTGTTCCCATTCGCTGTATTGTTGGACAGGAGAATGAAGATACTCATGGCTGGAGAAAGAGTAATGTGATACAGATATCAAATATATTCTTATAACATTAAAATTTTATTTTACACGCCTGTAAGTATATGCTCCTGCTACGGCCAAACAATTTGAGTTGCGTAAGTTTTATTTGCTTTTGTATAAACACAGATAATTTAAAACTATACTAGTAGTATAGCTAACAAATACCTGGGCGCGTTTTAAAAAGTCTCCTACTAAGGAACTGCATGGTACATTGTTGCCATATAAAAACAAATCCAACTTTTCTTAAAAGAACACAGAGTTTTCTTAATCATTTTGCATAATCATAAACCACCGCTTCGCAACATTTACATCTAAGTTGCGCCTTAGAATAATAAATAATATCAAATCTATCTGTCTATATATTTACGATCATCACCGACTCACTGACTGACTCACTGACGGACTCACTGACTGACCGACTTACGGACTCGCTGATGGACTTACTGACTTACTCACTGACTGACTCTGTCACGCTGTTAGATGGTTCATTCTATTACTTTGTCAACGGACGCCTTAGGCGCCTTTCAAACACAACAGTACTATATATTTACGGTCTTCACTGACTCACTGACTGACTCTGTAACGTTGAAAGAAAAATGTATATATATGTATAAATTAAAACATTTTTTTTATAACGGGTGCCTTAGGCTCCTTAAAACGAGTAGTTATACAGTATAAAGTTTCGAAGAACAACGACGACAAGCTGCGATCAGAAACGATATTCTCCTATGACATTTCGCATCTAGTTGCGCCATTCACGAACATTATTTGCACTACAAAACAACGCGCCGGCCGCCGTTAAACAGCGTAATGAACAATATTACAAAATACTATGTTTTATTTACAATATGGATTTACGTTACGTATTTATTTACGAAATAAAACGTCTTTTTCTCTCACAATAGCAGTATACTTTGTGCATCGTCTATAAACACAGGATGGCATTATTGTTTCGCAATATGGTGCTAAATTACGTTTATGAATCACGTCGAGCCACGACACTGCTCGGTGCGCGACTAAGTGAACTCCGGGCAATTACCTTGCTTTCATGTGACCACCGTAGAGCGCGGGCAACGCATCTGCACTTATAAAACATCTTAGCTATTCTCTGTTTATGGTTACAGCTAGTATACGCATGGGGCGGACCTGTCAACCGCATAGCAAAATCTCCGATCGCTGAGATACTACGCCTGAGGAAACCAAAAGTAGCTTTCACATGGGAAAAGGTAAATAAAATCATAATGTTCTCTGTCACGTTCAGCTTGCCGGTTTTGTGGCTGAATACAGATTCAGAATTGAATACAACTGATTCTGAAAACAGTAGCCTATAAGATGAAACTTGAAAAAATTGTCAAAGCTTTGACTTGAGAAATTATACTCGTAATTATGTTAACCCCTTGTTAATTGACGTAACCATTTCTGTATGGTGTCCGAATTAAGAATATAGCAACAC
Organism: Diloba caeruleocephala; assembly: GCA_947459985.1. Classification (NCBI taxonomy): domain Eukaryota; kingdom Metazoa; phylum Arthropoda; class Insecta; order Lepidoptera; family Noctuidae; genus Diloba; species Diloba caeruleocephala. Next base: position 4,955,035 of record OX381617.1, on the reverse strand, counting down.
CCCATGGCCTTCCTTGGAAGTCGTAGAGGACGACTTAGGGAATCTAAACACATGGATGGATGGGCAGCAGCGTCCCTTCTGTGGAACAGTAGTCATACTGCGCTCACCAACCTGCTTGCCAGGCGTGGTGAGTTATGTGTTATTCTAGTTCTAGTTCATTTTATAGGTGGTGCAAGATCTCCTGTTTGCGCGTCTATAATGGTTTTAACTATGAAAATTAGAGCTCTTTCTATACAGATGTCTATCTGTAGCTAAGCCACATTCAGACAGCATATTATTATGTAGTAAGTACTTGATAGAAGAAATGATAATTAAATATTCTAGTTATGGATCAAATGTATTTGCGGACGATCGAATATTTGCTCCGAGTTCGGTTCCTCTTGATAGAGCCCTCTTGTGACGGGCCCGCTGCGCTCGCACCGCCCTAGGGCCGCCGCTGGCTCCCCCTCAGAATGCCGAGGAGGGAGGTGTTTCTTCAGCAGTAGACATCTTAAACTGAGATGATTTACATATCACTAACAATTTAGAGTTTACTGGGCTCTTACTCGCTACCACGCACGAAACACGACATTTTCATATTTCTTATATCTAGTAATTGCGTCACTTTTGCGTTCCGTTCATGGATAGCGACTGATGTAAATTCATACAGTTTTGCAAGTTACTTACTTTTATTTACTATAGCCAACATCAAAGGCATGTTATCATTGAGAAATCCGGGTGCAGTGCAATTTGGCCGAGGGCTTTGCCTATACTTTGCTGTGGACTCTGACAGGTTGATACGTTAACTGCGGCCAAATAACATACAGCAGTAAATCATGTTAAAAATGTAGCTACATTGTAGACCCGTGCGCTCACTGCCATACGCGTCTAAGGCATTATATTATGTCTCCCTGGGCTGCGCATGCAACTACACGTCGTCTCAAAGTCTGCCAGTGCGGTCGGACGCGTTATTGAGTGTACTTTTACCGACGTGCGGTTCGACGCACCTGTACGATTAGAATAGACGCAAATATGTTTCTATTAACACATGAAAGAGGTTACTATTTGTATGAACGCATATATGCGTGGCATTGTGGTATAATAACGAGAAACACACATTTGCGTTACGGGCACTCAACGCATATCGATAAAAATTCGTAGGCCGCTCCTGGTAATTTAATCCATATTTCCAACAATCGTTAAAACAGATAGATTGCTAGATTGGTATATAAATAAATTAAGTACTGTAAAAATTGATAAAGAATTTAAGTTTGCAATTCGCCATTGCTGTTCACGCAATAGAAACAACTACATTAAAGACTACTGACGTTACTAATACATCTATTTTCGATCAGGTGGTGTGCATGCAGACAATGATCTTCGACCTGGAGCTGCTTCGATATCGTGCTCGGGGTGGCGAGGAGGTGAGGCGCGGATCCCAAGGTGCACGCTCCGTACTGCTGCGTGGACCAATCTATCTGCTAGAAGAGATTGATGCCCTCATATTTCTCTGCAGTCCTATGTAAGTGTTGACTTAAAACAGTAAGAAAACTATAATTAAAGTGAGGGCCATTCAGAGTAGTGTAACAGAGCATATACTGAGCAATAATCTATTAAGACTGATATGAAAAATGTATACATGGTTATTCTAAGAGCTTACTTAGCTTACTTTGACGGTATCACAGATTTTCGTGGGTAGCCGAAAAAGTGTTTACCGCTCACAATCTTGTGCAGTACAGATAATAGTAATTACTCAGGAAGGGTCAGAAATATCTTGAGATTAGAACAAAACAGGGATGCATGACTGGCAGTTATATAATGACGACTGCTGACATTTTCACCTTCGTTTGCCCTTCATCATTTCAGTCTTAAGACGTCCACAGCTGGACATAAGCCTGGCACCAAAGATCGACTCAACGACCGTTCTAGGTTTGGGATGTGCTCATTGGGGGGTTTAGCCATAATCACCACGCTTGGGTTGGCGATCACAGTTAAGTTTAACTTACATGTACTCGAAGGACGCTGCAACCCATCCTCCGGCTAATCACATCATCATATCGGCCATTTATACGTCCACTGCTGAACAAAGGCCTCCCCCATAGATTTTCACAACTGTGTCATCATTCTGGGGGGTGTTTGCCAATACTCACCACGCTTGGCAGGCGGGTTGGTGAGCGCAGTATGGCTACCGTGTCATAGAAGGGACGCTGCTGCCCATCCCTCTGGTTTAGATTCCCTTAGTCGCCTTTTACGACATCCACGGGAGGAGACGGAGTGGTGCTATATTTTTAATCCGGACACCACACGGAATGCGGACACCACACGGAATGCGGACACCACACGGAATGATAACGGCTAATCACATAGTCGCTTTTTATTGCACCCACGGGATGAGATGAAGAGGTCCTGTTCTTAGCCGGCACCACGCATAATATACCATCCCCAATATTGATGTTAAAGTAACGTGCAAAGATAATTGGAGCAACCATTTCATTATAACTATTTTATTTATAATTTATCTTATATTTTTATTCATTTATTAAATTTATATAATATCAATCAACTCTCCCCAATTTCAGTTTCAACGATCTAGACGAATTGCGTCAAGCAGGGCTTTACCTGGCCGACATGAACGGGCATGGGTTATCCAAAGAAATGCTTCTGCAAGGGTGGCAGCACCTCTCCCGCTTAGAACTACTTTTCGAAAAGGCAGAGAGCAGGAGTCTTTCTTTAGAAAAGTCCTGCAGACTACTAGACCAGTGGAAGAAGAGGGGTGACCAACTGCTCTACTCTATGATACCGAAAGGTATCGCTGATCATTTACGAGCAGGGAAGGATCCTATGGCAGCTTGTCAGGTAAAGTATTTCCGTATCTTGCAAATACTCTAACCTCAGAAAAATGTTATTGAGGCTGATCTAGGCACTATAAACTTAAAACCAAATAAAAATGCTCTGAGCAATAATAAATATTCAGTATTTACTTAACTAAAAAAGAGATTTATAAAAAGAATTTTGTTTTCATTAACCTAGTCAGGGATTCCATTATTTACATTAATACTTAACCTAAGTAAAACTCTGTTGTGCGAAAACAATCATTCCCGCTTATTTCATATGCTTACCTAACTATAGCAAAAAAACCGTATGGTGTGGATGTCGAAAACGGCGACTAAAGGACTCTAAGCCAGAGGGATTGGCAGATGCGTCCCTTCTGTAGCAAAGCAGCTATACTCGCTCACCAACCCACCTCTGTAGCATGGTGAAGTACTGGAAAATTCCGCCTAAATGACACAACTGTGGAAAGCTATGGAGGAGGCCTTTGTTCAGCAGTGGACGTCCTTTGACTGATGTTATGATAACGCACAAAAACTTAAAATTTCTAGGGTCACCCAACAAGCGAAGCTTAATATGCGTTTACAATATGCGCTGTACAGCCAATGAAGCGCGTTGCAGCGCCGCGTTCGCTCGTTTCATATTTGGCCTTCAACATCCGCATCCCGAACGTGCGTAAAGAACTTCGCTTTAGTGACCGTCTTCACGCAACAAAACAGAAATATTCTGCTGCTAAGGCTTGTTACGTATATCCTTAATTCTTTACTTTCATAAACTTATTGCAGGCGTTTGAAAATGTAACAATAATATTCTGCGGCGTGCAAATAGCAGAAGCGGGGACTCGAGCTGATGTTATGCAGACTGTTGCCTACATGAACGACGTGTACTCCAGGATCGACAGGCTACTTGATACCCATCGTGTTTATAAGGTACCCTTCTTCTTCTGCCTGGCGTGTTGCATTCCAGCCACTGCCCTGTCCATGAAACTTGAAGAAAACCGGGCCCGGGGCCTTACCGTTTTGGAGTATTTTGTAGGTTGTTTTTGGAACTTAGCTTCTCTTTTAGAGTTTCACACACAAATAGGGCCATTAGCTTTTTCGTATGTAAACGATAATCGCACGGCCCATACATCAGTGGACCGTCCCGGAACGGTTACGGAAACCGATTATAAAAATAAGGGAGAGTTGGGACTGTCAAAACTAATAAGAGGTTTATATACCCCGATGTACCGTGTGGTGCCGGCTCAGAATGCCACCACCCCATCTCCTCCCATGGGTGTCGTAAAAGTCGACTAAGGGATTAGCCGGAGGATGGGCAGCAGCGTCCTTCGAGTACATTAACAACTCAACTGCGATCGCCAACCCGTCTGCCAAGCGTGGCGATTATGGTATAACCCCCCAATGAGCCCACAACACATCCATATCGGTCGTTGTGGACATCTTTGGGGGAGGCCTGTGTCCAGCAGTGGACTTCATTCGGCCGAAATGATGATGATGATGATACCCCGATGAAAGGAAATAAAAGGTTTTAAACTAATTCCAATAAAAATCATGAAACATCTTCAGGTGGAGACTGTAGGCACGGTGTACATGCTGGTGTCAGGTGCGCCTGAACGCAGACGTGCGCATGCGGCATCCGCGGCTAGCGCAGCGCTCGCCATCTCGCGAGCTATACCTGCACTTACTATAGGTACCTATAGTATTTATCTCTATATATTTGTGAATACTTAAGTTCTTACCAAGCTTTTTCTTTCCTTGTTGTGTCCACATTAAGAATATATCACCACTCAATCTTCTCCCGTGGATGTCTGAAAAGGCGATTAAATCCGTCATCTTGGAGGGAATTTGCCACAGATTTCCACAATCATTGTGGAAATCTATGAGGGAGTGGAACGTGGTTATTGTCTTCACGTTCAAGTCAAGACTATTAGGTGTTACTCTATTTTGAATAAACGTTCTTTCATTTCATTCTATTCATGTTTATGGGATGAGTTCATAATAACGAAGACTTCGTACAGCTAGCTGGCCACAACAGCCACACAATATCTAGATGTTGTGTGGCTGTTGAGGGCTAGTGTCCTAGCAAAAAGGAGGTTTTGAATTCATACACATTCAAAATTGTTGAAGTGATCCGTGAATTAAATTTTGTTACTTGATTTTTTTATTATTTATTGGGCCCGCTCTTGATCTCGATGTCGACTAATGGAATGCGATGGATAAGGTCTACGATGGAATGAGCACACCCCGACGATGCCTTTTACTTCAAAGGAAAAGTGTAGCATGGACCACATACGCTGGTAGGGATTTCCACACCTGGGCTGTGCGCATAATGAAGATTGAGAAGAACCGCGGAGAAGTGCGGATGGTAACCTGCACTGGAACTCCGATAGTAGAAGGGAGATGATGGAATCAGTTCGTGTAGCTTCCGCGGACGCTCCCCGAAATTCAGAGAAAGAGAATAAATACTGCATATTAATGGAGTTTATTGGAGTTTACTCCTTAAGAACCGATTTATAAGGCACCCGGTATGAAAAATTTTAGAGTGAAATTTTGTCGAGCGTTAACTAAAATGCGTTACGTTTTTCTGCGCACCTTCTGCGTTAAAGTCATGTATGTGTCAAATTTCGATTGATGTCAAAGTTTTTTATCATTTCATTAAATATATATAAATAATTATATTTAATATCATTATTATTAATTATTAATACGCAGTTTTATGTGCAGGGATACACACAGGGCCGGTCGTGGCTGGCGTGCTAGGCTTGCGCTTGCCTCGGTACTGCCTCGTTGGGGACACTGTCAACACTGCCAGCAGGATGCAGACATCTTCTGAGGTGAACGTTTATTGATAATGTTATATATGACATACAGTGGTCTGGTGGTGGGTGACGTACTGGGCTTGCACTTACCTCTGGCTTGTCGGAGACATAACGACACTTGAGGATGTAGGTGACGGTATGGATTAAAATACCTAAACTAATTTGTCATCTTTATTTTCAGCCTGGTCGTGTCCATATATCTGCATTAGCGGCATCTCAGCTACCAGCGGGGAGGTTCATGTTAAGGCAGAGAGGGCCCATTAAAGTCAAGGTTTGAACCATCCTCTAAATTTCTAAAATTACAAACAGGTTCTCAGTTACAGCTACATGCGTACTTTTTTAATTTGCCCCCGTAACACGTTCGTTGTAATAACATGATAAATACTTAAAGCTTGATCAAGTATTAGCTTCTTGGTTGTGAAAACATTAGATTTTCGAAATTGTTAACTTATCAATCTTCAAGCATACTTGAACGATATATTTGATTGTATGTGTCAACCATTAGGCGCAAGCTTTGATCGCTGTACCTACTCGTGACTAATTTACTTACACCAAGTCGTCAGACCGACTTATTTAGTTTGCCAACCAACCAGATTTAAACACGTTAATATTAAGCTATTATTAAGGTCTAGACAATTTCCCCTGCAGGTGCGGTAGTAAAACGTGTAAACTCGTAGGACACAGTCCTGTATCCTCGCGCGGTTCGCACTTTGCGCTGCAAACCGTGGAGTTTGTTTCTGCAGTGCTCGATGCCTGTCGGCCTAAATGATCTACAGGGCCCCTGTAGGCGTTCTGTAGAGGGGGCTGTGATGATGGACTAGTGCCCTCCTCAATCACGCCCAACAGGTGCTCGGTGCCTTTTTTTTATTTTTATTGGTGCCCAGTGGAAATTCTTCATGAACTTCCTTCGCCCCGGGGAAGGGCGAAGGGGTATGGCGGACTAAACCACTGGGGCGGTCATCTTCGGCACCTAAGGGGGGCTCCAGGTCCTCGTATGATCACACTAGAGCCGCCCACTGGTGCCACGCCTATAGGCACATCTCGGAGAGGGTGACTGTAAAGCGGTCACCCCCCCTCCCCCCCCCTGGGGGGGATTGTAAAGGATCCCCCAAAGCGTCCCACGGCAGCCCGTGACCACATGCATGCTACCGTCTTCTCTTGGGTCGCACGTCTTGGTGTGAGCACGCAGATTCCCCAAGCTACGCACCCGCGAACCCAGAGGTCAGGTGCTCGGTGCCTAGTCGATCAGGCAAATGGGATGGTACGCAAAAAGCCACTCCGCGGCTCTTCCTACCTCAGAATCGGCTTCACGCTGTGCCTGCTACCAATACCATAAGGTAGGATCTCACGATAGGCCTCAGCAGTCTCTCCGGCTGTAGCACCACGCCGGCATTGGAATCCGGTGTGCCGGCGGCGGGATACCAGGCAAACCGTGTGCAGCGATCTCCTCCGACAACTAGTACACTGCCGTACGCCAGGAGTGCCTCGCCCGAGCATGGATGCGTCGCGAATCGACTACTGAAACCAGGACGGTTGGATTGAGCACGTTTCCTTGTTCGAAATTTAACCACGCCGCTACAAACTAACGTACATACCTACTAATGAATGAGGCTATGTAATGAGTTCGCCTTAGACGTAATGGCATTGTTGCTACTAGGTCTAAGTTCAACTGCATCCCACAGATTTGTTTTAAACATATAATTGAATTTTCTTTAACTTCGTATGTTATGACATATTAAACAAACTAAAAGTTACTAATAAAACATATCTAGGATTAAAATATTAAAATGGTGGATCTTTATTAAAGTAACACTATTAAAATTAAATAATAACTTTTGACGAACAACAAATTAACTAATTATGACTTATAATGACCGAGTCATCCTGCGACCACGAATGCTGCAAAGTATTCGAAACGTCAGGAAAAACAAAAATCTATAATATGTAGAGCGATAGAATCCGTTTAAGTGTTATATTATAATGTGTAATAATCGCGAAAACCTAAGACATTACTACGTGAATAGAAATAATTCATTATTTAGAGCAGCAAAACTGACCGCAATTACCTTTTTTTTTTATTGGTGTCCAGTGGAAATTCTACATGAACTACCTTCGCCCCGAGGAAGGGCGAAGGAGTATGCCGGACTCCTACCGGCTAAAACCACTCGAGCGGTCATCTTCGGCACCGAAGGGGGGGCTCCAGGTCCTCGTAAGATCACACTAAAGTCGCCCATTGGTGCCACGCCCTTAGGCACATCTCGGAGGGGATGACTGTAAAGCGGTCACCCCTTCTAACGGAGATCAGGCGGCTGCAAAAAGGCCGCCTCCCAGGCACTTCTCGGGGAGGGTTGTAAAAGATCCCCCCCAAGTCTCGCAACCGCAATTACCCACTCATGAAACATGCACTAACTGTTCACGATTCACTTGCTATCGTAAGCGCGTGAGTCACTCATCACTGGAGTATTCTCTAAAGCGCGTGCTTGACGTGCACAATATCCGTACGCAAAACATGATTTATGACCCCGCCTATAGCGATAAATTGTGTTTGGGCGGTAGTCGTCTCGACCAGCGCTTTGAGTTTATCGCCTCCGAAAAGGCTAAGTGGCTCGTCAGAGGCGGTAGTCGACTCGGTATACATAGAGCTTCGACTGCCCCGCTTTCGGCATACAACAGAAAAAATTGTATAGCCTACTGGTTATACCGAGTCTAGGTGTTTGTGAATATGAGATTTATGTCTGTAAACTGTACATACAACACACGAACATCATCAAAAAAATGTATCCAATGAGCAGCTTCCGCAACTGACCCTCGACTAGACTAGAAACTTGTTCAGCCCATTATTGCTACATGTTACAACCGATACTTTTTTGCAGGGCAAGGGCATGATGGAAACATTCTGGTTAGAAGGAGAAATGGAAGAAGAAGAACAGAATGAAGCGTTGCAACTATTTTCTGCATTGTGCGGCGATAATTAAACCTCGATATACACACATAGAAGGAAACCTTTTCTCAGACTTTCATAGACACACTGGAAAATGTTAATTCTGTCACCAGAGCAGAGTTTAGGGGAGAGAATCCGGGGCAACAGCCCCGGGGCCTACACGAGTCCCATTACCAATAGGAATTTCTTAAAATTTCGTGGGAGACGTACGGACGACTGTTAAATCCAAACTCCTTCCACCGGAGTGAAACATGGGCGAGCCGCTAGTTAACACCTTGTGTAGGTATAAATGTATGTACTTTAGATGATAGACGACACTCACCTATATTTAGAATTAATAATAGAACGTCAGTGACGACCTAAATTATCTACCATGTAATTTCAGCCAAGCAATTATCTCCCATATAGTTAGTTGTTTTATCGATACGTTCGATAACCATAAAAAAGTCATTAGAACCGTATTTCAGTCTATTAATATCGATTATTATCTATGATAAACTCAGTGTCCGTGTGGTTTCTGGCAATCCAAATGGTGTCCGGATTAAGATTATAACACCACTCCTTCGCCTCCCGTGGATGTCGCAAAAGGCGACTAAGGGATTCTAAACCAGAGGGATGGGCAGCAGCGTCCCTTCTGTGAAACAGCAGCCTGCCTAGCGGGGTCTTCGCCACCAAACGAGGTTCAGGTCTTGAGAATGAACGCCCCGGAGTACCCCGCCTGTATGCACATCTCAGAGAGACCTAAAGAAAGAAAGTTTAGGTCCCAAATCATCGTCAAACTATTGCTATTCACCAGGCATCATTCCTCACCCTGGATTACCCAACGACAATTTATACTCAAAGCAGTGAGGCGGTGAAATAATTAATTATCGACTTTTAAATAAGCAGTCTGTTTACGATAACAGTAAAATGTATCTACCCGTTACATTACAGCCGTACAATATCTTAGCTGTTATTGATGCAACATTGAAGTCCAATACGACTGTAAAACGGTAGTACACAAGGGCAGTCATGAACAAAACACATTTTGCTAATATAGTAATTATTTAATATCAACAGACGAATTAAATTCGTTTTATTTTTTGTAGCTTTTTTATATATTCATTTAATAAGGTACAATATTGTGTCGTATAACTAGGCTATATAATATCTATTTCCCAAAGATTACTTTTATTAAGATTGGATAGCTTGGAACTGAATAGCACTTTGCGCAGTGTACGATTGATCGGTAATACTAGATATCACGAGTGTCGGTTGTGATAGCTAGGACGAAGGACATTTATTGACGAACGCGCTACTCAATTCCACGTCCAATCCGGGAAATAATACTTGTAATAATAATATATTTAAAATGTACTTAATTGTAATCAGAATAAAAGTTTAGAAAATTAAATATTTACAAGTTCTGTGAAATATTGTACAACATTGTTTATTATTGTAATTGTGCAAGATTGTATAAACTAAAAAGGTGTAAATAAAGCATACTATCTAAAAGAACAAATATATAATCCAGTAATATATCACAATTAAATATGGAATGGAATGAACTAGTCTCCTATCTAGAAAGATATCATAATATATTAAACATAGAAGTGTGCAATTACATCCCTAAATAGCGTTAATCAATCTATATAAATAAAAATGAATGTTGCTAAGCGCATAACTCGAGAATGGCTCAACCAACTCGGCATTTTTTTTTGTGTGTTCCTTAAGGCCCTCGGAAGGTTTTATTAATAAAAAATGCGCGAGAGAACGAAGTCATTCCGGGCAGCTAGTTTAACATAAATCGGACGTACAAACTGCCAAAATGATGCCTTTTGACTGGCTTGGACAGCTGTCGCCAGGTATTTCTTAGATTTGAAGAACTGAAGTTAGCTACAAGAAAAGGATCCTTGGATCCTCAAAAAATTATTATACATGCATAAATATAGTCTTTAGTGTATTCTTGGTCAATGCTTGTGTACAGTGAAAATAATTCCAGCTATTTTGTGCCATTTTTAAACTCATAAGATGCCAACCCACTGATTCAGCGGGTAACAAGCTTTTAATTTTCAATATCTCAGTCGGTTTTTGGGGGTTGGATCCTTTTCGTGTAAATACGTCCAATTGCAAATTCGTTAAATTTCAATAAAGGGACATAACTCTACTTTTCAGTAGAAACAAACAAATTATTTTTACAAAATGGATCGTACCTTTGGATACTGCGTATTTATAAGTTATGTTACGAGACTACAATTACTATTACAAAGATTTAAAACAGGTACAGGTCAATAAAGTAAATAAATACTTTATCGAGTCGGTGTCTCTTTTCTAGATAGCAATAATCGGTCATGCACTTGTGATCATTACGTTCGTTTCTGCTACCTTCATAATAACAAATTTATTACAATAAAATAGATAACAATATACAAGTTGTTTCATTTCATTTTTATTTTTATAAACAATCTAAAACGTGCGAGAAACCTATTTAAAACCATATATTAGCCGATTGCAGTATGCCACTGAAAATCAGCGTCTTCCGAGAAATATTATGCAGTACTCAAAAGGGCGGTAACTGCATGCCCAGCTTCTGGAAATTCCACAAACTTCAATGCTTTACTAATGATGCCAAGAGAGTGCGATCAGCTAATGATTTTATTTACAAGAGATTTTACTTATTACCTATATAATAATTAAACTTATAGTCAATCCCTTTAACATTATACAAACTTTACACGCAACTGCAATACAAAATTAATAATAAAGTTAAACAAAATGTAATAAAAGAAAATATAATTAAGATTTACTTGAAAATACTGTCAATATTGAGCTGATTTTCCCTAAAATTAGTACAAACATACAGTTGGCACTAAGATAAATTGGGACGGCTAGATGTTTAACATTCCCTCAACTACAGTAAATAACTTAAGGTAAATTTGTCTAATTTTGAACGAACAAGTTGGGGTCAACGCTCCTGTTAATTACCTAGGCACAGTTTAACATGATTGTTCTCTTTAAAATTACTGTCAATCAGTGTTGTTACGTGTTCAGGGAATCACTTAATTCACTGCCTATATGTTATTTTAATTATGAACTACTTAAGAATGGTAATTAACAATTTATGCTTTATTATTTCATCCTAATGCATGTAAGTAAAAAAATGCATGTTCATAAGTTATCAACTATTGAGGTATCGCATGTTTAGCCTAATAAATTTACTCTTCTATTATATAATGTTACCTGAAATCTATAATTTAGGAAATGTATGTTATTCCTAAGAATTGTATAAAATACAAATGGCTGGGATGTCCCAAGGGCCACCACAGCCGCACCTTAACCTACTGTAACAGTAATAATGGAAATATATATTATTTTCGAGCTAACCAATTACAAATATAAACCACATTAATTCTTAAACCAACCCATGTATCTTATATAATTCCTAGAAAATATTTAAAATACGTGAATTATATTAATTTTCGATTACTTTTTTTATCTGGCTCATTTTTTTGTCACAGATTGGTATTATGATCATGGAGTTGACCGTAAATGATTAATACCAATCCGTAGCGACTTAGCATAATACAGCTTTACTTAACTTTGGACATTACGTTTACAATCGTTATTAGAAAATCATAAACACCCTAAGAATTGATAACAATCCGATATCCTAATCGATAATGAAGCAGTGTGTTCCTAATAATGTAATAAGAGTGTGTAAATAGTTACGTAGTTTGTAAATTCAATAATATGTTATATAATTATAATATCATACGAGGAAGTATACTTGAGGGAATAATATAACTTTAAATATTAACATCGACAGTTGTTTATTACGTGCAGCACTGCAATTCCCTAAGCTCAAACATCCATACATCCTCAAACGCAGCATTGAAACAACGGGCAGAAACCAATTTGTTATTTGCAAAGGTTTTAATCGTGTCTTAGTGAATGCCAACTTAGTTTCGCAACGTTGTTTGAGAATTGCGTTGCAGTACGTGACAGCGCGGGTGTTTCAATATATTTCAAGCAAACAGCGTAAGGGCCTGAGGCTGCTCTTTTTTTGTGCTACGTACTTTTGATATACAATTATGTAATTGAAGGAACGCAAAACCAGAAAGTAGTTTGATCAGAATCAACAGTAGAATCTATTCCACAACTTTTTATTAAAGTTTATTTTTTACCAAAAAGTATTTTTTCACCAGGCCGACTCCAAAAGTGAAATGAAAGTGTGATGTCAAACGTTTGAGCCGTATTTTTTGACACAACTCAAACAAAGCTCAACATAATGTTAACGTTATTATTATTAACCTTCAGCGGTACTAGCGAGCGCATACGGCACATACAATGTATGAGTGTGGAGGTATGAATCGATCCGAATAATTATGACACTTAGTTATGACACCAAACAAATCTTCGACCATTATTTATAAAAGTTAATAATTATTTGCTAGATCAATTTATTACAATAACAATTAGTTGGGGTATCTGAAGTTTTGCGTTCGTCCAATTACACGTATTGACGTACACTTTGCCTGACTTTTTGACGTTTTGAACTGGGCCTGGCATTGGGCATAATGTACAGCTTCTACACTCTCCAATTCACGAACTGTAGAATAAATAAAGCTAAGGCACTAGAATAATGAAAAAAAAATTATAAGCACCAAAAAATATTTATCTAAAAAAATAATGTGCGCCGATCTAAACAAGGTGTTAAGCTCACCAAAAAAACTGTTATCAAATAATTATAAACAATATCTTAACAATAAAATAAACTTTTGGTCCTCAAACCTTTGGAAATACAACAATACAAAAATCAATAATGTATACCTAACGCATTCATAAATAAATAAATAATAAAATGTTGTTCGTGACAGTATCGTATATAACGGCTCATTTGATTACAACAACTAGTAAAGTTAACCTTTATGAACTTCTATAATACTTTATAAAATGATGATAATATATTGTGATGTCGAAACAGTGATACATATTGTTTCATAATAATGAAATTAATTAATATAATTGTCTTCTAAAACATTAATACCGTATAAATTGTATTGTTTAATAAGTACTTTATTTATATCAAGTATAAAGACTCCTTTTATTATAAGTTTGATGTTCAGTCTTTCCATTTTTATACAAATCTGGTAGAAAGGACAAAGATTTTCCTCGCTCATCTCTATTAATCTAGTAAATCGAATTAAATAGTTTCTATCACAATATGCTGTGTAAATTTATTGCGATAATGCAATTAATGTGCTTACTTCTAAGGAGTGTCGCTTAAGTCTAGTACTGCTTACTTTTTAAAGAGAGCTGTCACCTCCTCTATCGTCCTATTCTTTGTCTCTGGCAGCTTCAGGTATGTGAAGATAAAGAATAAGATGAGTAGGAAAGTGTAAGGCAAGAACACGTAGTTGCCAAACGCCTCCGACATCGGAATGAAAGTGAGACCCACGATGAAGTTCGCGAACCAGTTGACGAGCGCGCCGACGCTCACCGCCGCGCTCCGAGCACCCTGCCCGAACAACTCCGACAACAACATCCAAGGTATCGAGCTGGGACCGACTCCGAAAGACGCAACGTACAAGAATGTAAATATGACGGCAAATATACTCATTGTCGTGTTATTCTTGTACGTAAAGAACGCGACAGTCATGAGCACGGAGAACACCGTCATACCGGCGAGCCCACCCAGCTGCAGCGTGCGTCTGCCCAGACGATCCATCAAAGGGATCGATACGAGAGCCATAATGAAGAGCATACTGCCGACACCTATAGCAGACAATCGAGCATTTTCTATTGTTAGTCCGGCGCCCACGAATATCGTCGTGGAGTAATACAGAACCGCATTGATACCCCCCAGCTGTTGGGACAAGTGCATCACAACACCGATTACAAGCGGCTGTCGCAGTGCCTTGACCACGAACAAGTCTCGAATAGTGAACTTCTGCTCCTGCCTTGCTGCGCGGTCCTCGACGTGCATGTCATTGATCTCGTCGTCGATTTCGCTTGTTCCTCGTATTTCAGCTAACGCTGCCCTCGATTTTTCTTCATCATGGACAACAAGCAACAAATAACGAGGACTTTCGGGCGCAAAAAATATCATGACGACCTGAACAGCTGACGGCACAACCGCCAATCCGAGAAGCCATGGCCAGCCTTCGTTACTCCCTAGAATCATATCGATACCTAGAATCTGTCCACCAACCAGTCCAAACGCAACCGCCAACTGGTTGACGGTACCGAACGCACCTCGTAGCCGCACCGGCGCTACTTCTGACACATAGGTAGGTGAAGCTGTCGTCGCAAAACCGCAGTTGATGCCTATCACGAATCTGCCAATAATTATCATTTCGACAGAGCCTGCCAGTTTGCTGAAGCCCATTAATGCAGCGCCGAGAATACCAATTACAGCGTTGACGAGAATGGCGTTTTTGCGGCCATATTTTTCAAGCATCCAACTGGCGAGAGGGCATCCGATCATACCGCCGACGGCGTAGATACTAACGATGATGCTAAATATTAAGCTGGGGCTTGCATCGTAACGCTCGCTGATGAAGTTCTCGATGAAGGTGCGGGGAGAGTTGATGACGCCGGTGTTGAAGCCAAACTGCAGCATGCCGAGTACGGCCGCGCCCACCGCGTACAGGAGCGGGCCCGTAACGCCACCGCCCGCCATCTTCGGTTTCGAAGATTCTGGAATGACAATATAAATTCTTATGAGTGATGAACGTAGGGCACTTAATTGACTTTAACACTTTGTTGTAAATAAAAATAATGCCATTTATCACGGCAATGGCGCACAGAAAGATGCAGCTTCATCTGCTGAAGCAGCTTAAACTCACATGAAATATTCTTTTGATCATCATTTCGGCCGAATGATCCACTGCTGGACACAGGCCTCTCCCAAGGATCACCACAACGACCGATATGGGTGTGTTGTGTTCTCATTGGGAGGTGTTGCCATAATCGCCACGCTTGGCAGGCGGGTTGGCGATCGCAGTTGAGTTGTTAATGTACTCGAAGGACGCTGCTGCCCATCCTCCGGCTAATCCCTTAGTCGACTTTTACGACACCCATAGGATGAGATGGGGTGGTGGTATTCTGAGCCGGCACCACACGGTTCAATTCTTTTGATAAAAAATATAAAAGTTATGTAACGGAACGTTATACTGAGGCATTCTTATCAGATCACGTCGATCGGTAGGTGTTAAGTGATCAGAAGTGTTACGTTTTGATATGAGATAAAATTGCATCCACATGTTGTAGATCCGTCACAGTTGACACAACTTTACAATGGAGCTATTAATCCGAGTAAACCTGCTTTATCACAGCTAATAGCTATCATTAAACAAATCTAGCTCTATTGTAGTTTTCTCTGCATAATCAAGAATAATCAGCCAAAAAACAAAGCCTGACCTTCATGTGGATGACAAACTAAATGTTATGTGCGTCAATTTTTTTTATCTGAATCTGAATATGAGCATGTAAAATCTTTCATACAGTACGTTTGAAAAAATAAGAATATTTAGAATTAACCACGCTGATATCTCTGAAGCGGAACTAAACCCTAAATAATATATTCCATGTGATTTGAAAAGCGTAATTTGCAAGCGTTTGAATAACGTCTCATGCTTGTTTGGAACAGTTCAAACTTAATTTATAAAAGATCAGCAAAACTGATTTAGGAAAAATACCCAGATATAATAACAAGAGCTCTATACCAATATGGTTTTCGATGAATAAACTGTTTGGAAAACATGCTATTGAGGAACAAGTTAAATTTAACTTCATGTTAAGAAAATGTAGTCTAAAAATAACGACAGTGATCATCATATCAGTCACAGGACGTCCACTTCTGAACAAAAGCCTACCCCATAGATTGCCACTATTCGTCTTTTTGGGGAGAATTTGGCATTACGCACCACGCTTGGCAGGCGGGTTGGTGAGCGCAGTATGGCTACTATTATTCCACAGAAGGGACGCCTCCCATCTTTCTGATTCAGTGTCCGTTTTACGTAATCCACGGGAGGAGATGGGAGTGGTGCTATATTCTAAATCTGGACATCACACGGAGAACAGAATAAGTATAGAGATATTCAAGTATTTCACGCAACCCAAAAAGAGATTATGAGAAAATGTGAACACCTACACAAAACTTTCATTTCATATAATAAAGTTTATTTCATGTATGAGCGGCGAGTTTCGGTAACCCATGACATATAGAATGCCTGTTGTATGAAAAATCGATAAATTACAGACAACCACCTAGAGCAGCCCGTTGGACACATTCCCAGACGACCGTGGGAAACCTATTCACAGTCCGATTAATCGAATTCATTTTTGTATTTTTAAGGATATTTTAAGGTTGTTGTGCCGGCTCAGAATGCCACCACCCCATCTCCTCCCATGGGTGTCGTAAAAGTCGACTAAGGGATTAGCCGGAGGATGGGCAGCAGCGTCCTTCGAGTACATTAACAACTCAACTGCGATCGCCAACCCGCCTGCCAAGCGTGGCGATTATGGCAAAACCCCCCAATGAGCCCACAACACATCCATATCGGTGGTTGTGGTGATCTTTGGGGGAGGCCTGTGTCCAGCAGTGGACTTCGTTCGGCCGAAATGATGAAGGTTTGAGAGGAAAGAAAAAATATACACAAGATTTCGAATTCATTTTACAAATTAGTAACTCACCGGGGGCTTCCATTGTAGAATACGTCAAATCGTGTGGAATTACCGAATAGTAATAGTTATGCCCCCGAAATATTCTCTTTATCGACAATAAAGATACGAAATCTGATCTACGCTTGAGATAAAGTAGTAGATAAACAATAAATAAATTATATATATCATTCTAAATAACAATAAAACCACCAATACAATATCTTGATATTATGATAACGTACTTACGTAACTAGCAAAGACCGCATAGATTTCTAATTAAATTGTCATTAAGATTCATTACGTCTAAGTACAGATAATTAAAAATATTCGATAATCCACACAAAATATCTCATTCCGTGGGTGTCGTAAAAGGCAACTATGGACTAGCCAGATAATGGGCAGCAGCGTCCTTCAAGTAGGTACATTAACAACTCAACTGCAATCGCTAACACGTCTGCCAAACGTCGCGATTATGGAAAAGCTCCCCGATGCGCACACAACACCCACATAGGTAGTTGTGGTGATCTTTGGCGGAGGTCTGTGTCCAGCAGTGGACTTTATTCGGCCGAAATGATGATGATGATGAAGACAAATTAACCATGTATAATATAAGGAGCGGCAATCGTCAAACTGTAAGACAGTATCACATGTGTACACGCAAGAGTTATGTATGCAGCAACTAACGTACATATCCGCACTAGGTACGCAGGCAAGAGAGCGTCATGCTCCAGAAGGAGACTTCCGTGCGGGATCCGCCCTCTCCCGATCCCGCTCCGAAGTCTCCTTCTGGAGCATGACGCTCTCTTGCCTCATCCCCTCCGAGATGTGCCTAAAGGCGTGGCACTAATGGGTGGCTCTAGTGTGATGTTACGAGGACCTGGAGCCCCCTTCGGTGCCGAAGATGACCACTCCAGTGGTTTAGCCGGTAGGAGTCCGGCATACCCTTTCGCCCTTCCCCGGGGCGAAGGAAGTTCCATGCTGAAATTAAAGCGGACTCCAAAAAGTAAAAAAGGTTACGCAGGCAAATGTATTTTCGTAATAACTTAATTTCACAAGCACGCTAAGGCCTCGTTCATGGAGACGCGGAGCTGAGCGCGACGCGTGGTGCGGGGCGGAAACTGGGAAGAACAGATTTGCAAGTGAAAATGGAAGGGGTAGTAAGTAGAAAGTTATATTCTATAATCTGAAAACCGAGCCGTCTGATTTTTGATCTGGTTTTCGAACAGAAATGAATAATAATGATTAATTAATTTACCTATTTATTTATACAGTCTTTCTATTGCTTACAGCTAAATCTATCCGCAATACAATAATAATAAGTAACTCCGCCGTCTCACGGGCGTCCGCCTTTTGATGGACCGCGAGTACCGCATATGATTTACTTTCGCGGCCCATCGGCTGTTGGCCCATGTGGTCGCCTACCGGCACCTATGGCGATGTATTTAAGACATCGCCGCAACTCGACAGCCGTGCAATGCGGACGGCAGACTCCCCGATCTGCCGCCCGCTGGCTACTATTAGAGCGGCATCAAGCGGGCGTTGCCGGTTCAGAATACCACCACCCCATTTCCTCCCATGGGTGTCGTAAAAGTCGACTATGGGATTAGCCGGAGGATGGGCAGCAGCTTCCTTCGATTACATTAACAAATCAACTGCGATCGCCAACCCGTCTGCCAAGCGTGGCGATTATGGCAAAACCCCCCAATGAGCCCACAACACACCCATATCGGTCGTTGTGGTGATCTTTGGGGGAGGCCTGTGTCCAGCAGTGGACTTCATTCGGCCGAAATGATGAAGCGGGCGTTATGCCGCCTGCGCCTGCCTACGGCGGATCGGGTCGGCAAGGACGTCTTCCTCCCTGACCCGCTCCGCCACCTCCTTTCGCGAGATTACAGCCTCACAGAAGGATGCAACTGCCTGCCAAGCCCCCTCACTGTCAACCATGGCTTTTACCAAAGCCGGCAGCGAGAGGTCCTCCCCAGTTACTGTTATGAGGTCACGGCGCTGCAACGCCACAGCTGGGCACTCCTCAAGACAGAGCTGCGCCGTGTCCTCACTGCAGCCAAATTTGCCTTGCACGCCTGCTAAGAAGAAAACTTTTCACTCGTCAGTTGATGATTCCTACGCGATAGCTGTTGGGCAAAACTGACTCCGGCAAAGAGTTCCACTCCTTGGCGGTACGCATACTTTTTTTATCTTGGGGATATCCTCGTGGACTTCCTCTGTCCTGGGAGAAGCGGAGGGCATGCCAGACCCTTATCAGCTAAGATTCCACGGTTCCTCTTATCTATGACTGGGGGAGCGATGTCCGCTAAGCATTGGGCCGCACCTCCAGCAGGTATCGGCCCGTCACTTGATCTGATTGCGATCTGGCCAGGAATGTGTGGCTATTCCTTGAAAGAGGCGCAGAATACAACGCACCGCCATCTCTGGCCTACTTCTGGTCGGGCGATGGACTGCCCCAAGTTTGTCATCCGCAGGTCGCTACTCACGGAGATCGGTCAACGCCCTCCGCTAGCGCCCGCGCCCGGTGCATTTTTTGCGGCAGAGATCAGAGGTAGTCTCGTCCCATCACCGCACTGCTGCCTCCTTTACTTGCACCATTTCCTCGGAAAAGGAGGCGAAGACATCCCACGCGCTCTAGCTCCGGTCGATGGACTGAATCACGGCCGAAAAAGCGAGAGGTCGGCATCGTCACTATCTTCGACCGCCCCGATTAGATCACGGCGCTGCATCGCCCAAGCTGGGTACTTCTTCAACGTGTGCTGCGCCGTGTCCTCCGTAGTGATGACAACCGGGCGTTTCTTTCGTATGCAACACCGATACTTCCCGAAACACACATGTCCCGAGAATATCGCCATGGTGATGGCGCCCTACAGCCTCTCCACCATTACGAGACATACCAACACAAACGCGCCATTAAAAAAAATGGAACACATACCTAATAAACGTGTTAGCAAACCGCATCGTGCGTATAGATGAGACTATCTACCGTATCTACCTATGTCCATTACCGTGCATCTGGGCGTCGGATGATGGAACGGGCTTCGTGAATCTTAAAATTCTTCGAATTAAACTATCAAATTCCAACCCACAATATCGAAATACTGGATGTACATAGGCTGCACTAAAAGTATCGGGAATGGAATATTTCCACTGTTCCTGTCATATTAAAATCTTTTTAATTGAAAACTCCTTGGTTTTACATATCGAATACCATTTATTTATTTAAAAAAAGATTCACGGTCTTGTCACAAGGTTTTGTAAAACTTGTTTAGTCGTTGAGAAAATGGAATTGACTCGAGAAAATTCAAGAGCGATGATTTATTATGACTTTCGAAGTGGTTTAACACAAAAACAGTGTGTTGACCGGATGATTTCTGCATTTGGTGATGAAGCCCCATCCAAAACCACAATTTATCGCTGGTTTGCTGAATTTCAACGTGGACGTGTCAAGCTCAGTGATGATCCTCGTCAAGGTCGTCCAAAAACTGCAGTTACCCAAGAAAACGTTGATGCTGTGCGTAAGCTGATTGAGGAAGATCGACATGTGACATACCGCGAAATTCAGGCAACTTTAGACATTGGCATGAGTCAAATACAAATAATCTTGCATGAACAATTAGGTGTAAAAAAGTTGTTTTCCCGATGGATACCGCATTTGCTGTGTGAAGAGCAAAAAGCGGCTCGCGTTACTTGGTGCGTCAGAACTCTCGAAAGATTCCACGCAGGATCCTCAAATGCTGTATACAACATCGTATCAGGTGACGAATCCTGGATATATGCGTACGAACCCGAAACAAAAAACCAGTCACGAGTTTGGGTGTTCGAAAATGAGTTAAAGCCCACAAAAATTGTTCGTTCACGGAGTGTTGCAAAAAATATGGTGGCCACGTTTGTCTCCAAAACCGGCCATGTTACGACTATTCCTCTTGAGGGACAAAGAACGGTTAATGCAGAATGGTATGCTAGCATTTGTTTGCCACAGGTCGTTTCTGAACTCCGTAGAGAGAACTGCAACCGCCGCATCATCTTCCATCACGACAATGCGAGTTCTCACACCGCGCACAGAACAAAAGAGTTTTTAGAGCAAGAAAACATAGAATTATTACACCATCCGCCGTACAGCCCCGACCTAAGCCCTAATGATTTCTATACTTTCCCTAAAATAAAGAATAAATTGCGTGGACAGAGATTTTCTTCACCTAAAGAAGCTGTGGACGCCTACAAAACGGCCATTTTGGAGACCCCAACTTCCGAATGGAATGGTTGCTTCAATGATTGGTGCCATCGTATGGAAAAATGTGTCAAATTTCGCGGAGAATACTTCGAAAAGCAATAAATACATTTTTAAATAGTAATGTTGTGTCACTTCCTTGATTCCCGAAATTTTCAGTGCCGCCCTCGTATTTCGGTATTGTCGGTTGGAATTTACAAAGCATCGATAGGCTTGTGTAACTACAAATCTTAAATCGTTGTTAATGAGCGAGCCTCTTGGCTCGTCTTTCAATCGGCTTCAGTGGACCAAGCTGGAATTTGTCCTAACAGTCCGCAAGATGTGCAGTACTCACACGACCGAGCTCAGGTGTGAGGTAATGTCTCACCTTCGATATGATGGCCAGCTTTCTGCTTTAGAGCCTTAGACTCGATGTAAGAACTAAAGTTGAACGTGGACGTCAGTGTAACGGCAAGAAGCTCCGGTCGTCGATAAGGAAACATCTAGGAAAGTTGGAGTCAGTTGGAATTGACTCCGTTTAGCGGAGAATAAACACTCCTGGGAAGAAAAACGCGCTTACTAAACTTGACAAAGTAAGTATTACTTCATTCGGAGATAGTTTTAAAGCCAAACTTATATTTTTATTTCTTATTATATATATTTTTTATATATCTCATCTCATCATTTCAGCCAAAGGGCGTCCAATGCTGAACAAGACCACCCCCATAGATTTCCACAATTGTGTCATAATTTTGGGGGGAATTTGCTGGTACTCACCACGCTTTGCAGGCGGGTTGGCGAGCACAGTAGGGCTACTGTTCTACAGAAGGGAAGCTGCCCTCCCCTCTGGTTTAGAGTCCCTTAGTCGCCTTTTACGACATCCACGGGAGGAAATGCAGTGGTGCTATATTATTAATCCAGACACCACACATTTATATTATGAATAATTCGATATAGAATAAAATCACAACTAACAAATTACGGTAGCACTTAAGATATATGAATAAGTAATACATAAATGCCAAAATAAACCCCTGTGAATAGGGTTGCCAGATGGACGGGATTCGTCTGGACTGTCCCGCCATTTGAAATACAAAATGTCCCGACAACCAGCTTCTCGTAAAGTTCTTAATAAAACATCTTGCTTAGGAGAAAAGGTTTCACTCGATTCCCAGGCGATAGCTGTTGGGCAACACTGACTCTGGCAAAGAATTCCACTCCTTGGTGGTACGCATACTTTTTTGTCTTGGGGATATCCTCGTGGACTTCCTCTGCCCTGGGAGAAGTGGATGGCATGCCGGAGTCTTACCGGCTAAGACTCCACGGTTCCACTTATCTATGACTGGGAGAACGATGACTGGGAGAGCGATGTCCGCTAGGCATTGGACCGCACCGTTCTTAATAAAACATCAATTTAAAACTACCGCGCCCTTGCGCGATCACTTTACCCCGACTCAACGCAACGCCACCACGTTAGTGTATTATGTAGATGTAATTGTCACCAAAATAAGGAAGCACGGCCCAGAGTCACTGTAGTTTATTATAATAAGAAGAAAGTTCACAACAGAAATCACGAATCACAGTACCTACAGTAGCAGTAGTTTCTTGTTTGTATATAATAAGAAAGATAACGAATGCGGTAGAGTATATGGAAGCATACGATAGCGAAGCAAACGACATGCACTGCGTGTGGGTCGAGGTAAACATACGACTTTCTATTGTCTCAAATTATTATTATTAACCTATCTCATGATACTCATAATGTGCCAAAAAATTGTCATGATTAACATCATTATCATTTGATAATAAAAAGTATGATTTTGATTTATAATATTATTTGTCCCGACAACGATCCCAAGATCGCCCACCACCAATTTTGCCCAGATATTGTAGTGTTCCCATCTGGCAACCCTACCTGTAAAACATCGAGTTTCAAGTCTCCGGATTCTCTGGCTTAGATCTCCAAACATGGACACACATAATAACCACGTCGTAGTATGTAATGTATCTCTAAAAGGGATCCGGGCTAACATTCACATAACACAGAAAAAAAACCCTTAGTTCCGTCATACTAACCATAATTCCGTGTGGTGTCCGGATAAAGAATTTAGCTCCACTCCATCTGAAGAAGATCGTGGATGTTGTAAAAGCGACTAAGGGATTCTAAACCAGAAGGATGGGCCGCAGCGTCGCTTCTGTGCACAGTAGCCATACTACGCTCACCAACCCTCCTGCCAAGCGTGAGTTCTGGAAAATACCCCCCAAAATGACGTCACTGTTGTGGAAATATATGAGGCCTCTGTTCAGCAGTGGACGTCCTTTGGCTGATATGATAACTGACTAGAGGGCCTTTGTAATCACAAATCATAATAATTTAATACACACATTGTTCCGTGTGGTTTCCGGCAAAATAAATCACCACTCTCCACTCATGGGTGTCGTAAAAGGCGGCTAATGGTTGATATCAATCAAGAGGATGGACAGCAGCATCCTCCCATATGCTAATAACAACATACTGCAATCACCAATCCGCGTGCCAATCGTTGTGATTATGACAACATCCTCTGTGACCGCTCATTGTAGTGATTATTTGGAGGTCCGTTTTCAGCGGTGAAGGTTTACGGGCTGATGTGCGTTTAATAAACAATAAATTATTATTATTATTTCAGCAACAAATAACTATACATTACAAATGACATTCTCTAAAAATAATCGCTTTTCTATTCAGTAAAATATAATCAGTTTCATATTAATATGTAGGTAAACAGTACTTGCTAAAGTAAATATTTTGTGACTGTACCAAATACGTAGACAAAATGAATGATAAGGTAAAACGAACAATTCGTTTTTACTCACAAAAAACAGGTAGTTGATCGGACACTCAAGGACTTTTAAAGTAGGTAAACAAGACACTAGCCATTGGAAAACAAGTTTTACAACTAGATAATATTTAGAGGCAAAGTTAACTCACCTAAAATAATTGAATTCCAAACAGACACATCAACTGCAAACAGTATATACAAACAGCGAGACGTTTAACACAGATGGTGAAAACGGTGTGCGAAGGCAACAGAGCAAAACGAACTGGCAGCATAAAGGTCGTTTACAACACGGGGACAGCAATGTCGTAAAGCTTGAGACATAACGATCGCAGATGCATTCAAATCATGCATAACGCTCCACGTGGCAGATTGCAGATAACGAAATCATCTTAACATCTATTTTAGTTTGCATTGTTGATTTACGGCCGAAATTATTAATTAATACTTGGATTTGGGATTAAGGATTTGTATATTTTTTTGTGTTTATTGTGCTCCTAACACAAAAACAGATCTAATTCAAAATCTTAGATCAAAGATTTTGGATAAGATTGATTATTAATTGCAGCCATTAATAAACATAACACGTTGCGTTCACGGTATGCTTATTTATTTTTAAAAGATAATTGGAGCATTAAGCCGAGTACGAGTATATAATGGTATATTTTACTTCACTGTTTAAATTTTGTACAAGAACTTGTTTGTAGTCATAATATTTAATATATCTGCGTTTGACGGCGAAGAGATTGCACTAGAAACTGAAGTCAATTCTCCTTAAGTAAGTCGCATTACCGGATTGTAGGAAGTGAAGCGGTCTATAAACACCCACGCACCACAAGCCACAATTAATCAGAAATAATTACGAAGTCCGGATGAAGTCGGGACGAATAATGCCCGACAAAAGATGAAGGAAATGGCTCAAATAATACCCTCTATTAACGAGATCTTATAAGTTGTATAATTCTTGCAGGAAAACAAGATAACTGAAACGAGGCCAAAGAAAATATATTTCTAAGTGTAGTTTTTTAAGGACCCAATTAGGGTACAATGCTACAGTAATTATTGTAAATTAAACATAAACAACTAGCATTAACTGGTATTATTTCAAATAAATTGTACCTAAAAGTATATTTACTACCTGTAAGTAGGTAGACACTCGTTTAATTTACAATATATATCACGATCCCATACCTGCGGCAACTGTTATGATGGCGAGGTCACGAAACATAAACAAGTTTATGTTAAACTAAGTATATTTTAGTAAAACATAAATAATAGATAGTACTATCAATATTTCTTACAATAATATAAATATTTGCAGTCATAGCGACGTTACACGTCACGTTTTTACTATAGCTTCGGAGTTGACACCACTTTCAT
This sequence comes from Diloba caeruleocephala, assembly GCA_947459985.1. Taxonomy (NCBI): domain Eukaryota; kingdom Metazoa; phylum Arthropoda; class Insecta; order Lepidoptera; family Noctuidae; genus Diloba; species Diloba caeruleocephala. The sequence goes on along the minus strand of OX381617.1, from coordinate 4,929,407 downwards.
TTTTGTTTGTATTTTTGGAGAACAGACTACAGTGGTTAAGATCCGGTATAAATCCACAAGTCGCGTCCATTGTTATTAAATATCGACAAGTATTATATCGGCCATTTATATGTCCACTACTGAACAAAGGCCTCCCTCATGGATTTTCATAACTGAGTCATCATTTTGGGGGATATTTGCCAATACTCACCACGCTTGGCTGGCGGGTTGGTGAGCGCAGTATGGCTACCGTTTCACAGAAGGGACTCTGCTGCCCATCCCTCTGGCTTATATTCCCTTAGTCGCCTTTTACGATATCCACGGGAGGAGATGGAGTGGTGCTATATTCTTAATCCGGACACCACACGGACAAGTTTGGTGACGGTGGTTTGACGACACGGTTGGTGCAGTGGTTGATACAGTCGACTGCTGCGCTCTGGGTCGCAGGTTCGATTCCCGCACGGAACAAATATTTGTATGATCTGCGGGTAGCTGTTCCGGGTCTGGGTGTATTGTGTGTGAAATGTATGTCTGTAAACGCACCCACGACACAGGAGAAATAAAATAACGTGAAACTAAACGTGAAAATCGGCCTAAAAGGTATTTTTCAATTGTCCGTATAGGTGACCTTTCTGGGGGTTTTACTTTGGATGGGTTTAAAGGGAAAAATATCACTAAAGAAATTGCGTTCCGCAAATTTTAACAGGAATGTTCCCCAAGCGCAGTACCTACACTACTTAGTAGCCATTATTAGTAGTAATTAATTACAAAATGCCTTTCAACAGTATATCGTCACGCACCTACTTACAATTACAAAACAAAAAACACAAATGTTTTCCAAGTCTTATCAGTTTTAATTAACTTTTATTGGAAATCGTATGCATTGTTCTGATTATTCCATCTACTTGCAATACATGTTAATTATAAATACACTATTATTGTACTTTTATCTGTACATAATTTCCTGCAATTATAAGTATACAATGTCATCACTGGATTCTATACTGGACTTTAATCGAATATTTTTTATTTCATAATGATTGTACAATTCAAGCGGATTGTTAGCTTCGTCATCAATTACCTACTTCGCTCACAAATTTTAACAGTTGACATCGTAGAAACGATACAATTTGTATAATTGTATTTCTCTTCTCACGGCTTATGAGCCCCTGTACGGAGCAGCAACCCGCGGGCTGATTACGTAAGTCGCAGACGCTTTGCGACAGGCGTAAATCGCGCAGAAGTCGTTCTTAAACGTCATTTTGGTATTACGTATTTGCCGATAGCGATTAAGCACGCGAAGATCACCGACGCAGTTGGACGGTCAATGAACTAAAAATTGCATCCTCGGCTTTCAATTTCAAGCTCTTTTCCACTGGGAATCCTTAGATGCGCGATAGCTGCTGTCGCGTCTGCGGTCGCTGTTTTTAGCTAATACGGGTGCCGGTCTTTTTAAATAGCCTTACGCGCACACACGGCGATAACACTCACGAGGCCTCCTACATTATTTTTTCTGAAATATAATCGGTCACTAACCGGAGACCCTCCGTGGCTGCACTAAGAGCAATTGCCTCTATTGGATTCTGGATGTGGGCTACTTAATTGTTTACGCGTCGAACTTTAAATTGAAATTCTGTGGCAGAGGGTGACGTAAACTTCAAATATGCCGTTTATAAGTTTTGTTCGATTCTTCGATTCTACTGAGTAAAACCACATCAGAAATGATATAACATTAATACCAACACATATTATGCACTACGCCTTAATGACTGCAGAGAACAGGTTCCACAAGTGAACGAAAATAGACATAACATGCTAATATTTTCGCGCTCCAGTCGTAATCAGAGGTTAATTTGCACCCAAGTAATCATAGAGCCTTGCCTTAGCATCCGCACGACATGTAATAACAGGATAGTAGACGGACATTAAATGCTTTGATTACGGACACAGAATTATATGAACGAAGACGCTATTTAAAAATAATGAATAGGCTTTTCTTTGCATGTTTTTTTTTACAAATGGTGACGAGATAAGCAATCCATTTGCCTGGTGGTAAGCGTCATCATCGCCATGTGGTGTCGGCTCAGAATATCACCACCCCTTCTCCTCCCATGGGTGTAGTAAAAGTCGACTAAGGGATTAACCGGAGGACGGGCAGCAGCGTCCTTCGAGTACATTAACAACTCAACTGCGATCGCCAACCCGTCTGCCAAGCATGGCGATTATGGCAAAACCCCCCAATGAGCTCACAACACATCCATACATCCATAACGGTCGTTGTGATGATCTTTGGGGGAGGTCTGTGTCCAGCAGTGGAATTCATTCAGCCGAAATGATGAAGCGTGATCCCTGCCTATAACAGTCCTAATGCTACCCAGGGCTAGTTCTGCGTGGCAACAAACTGCGGTCGTCACCTCGCTGTGTGTTTAGTCTCTTATGCCCAGTAATTTCACTAGCTACCTTCTAACCAGAACACAGTAATGTCTAAAGTTTAAACGCTTAGCGGCGAATATCTGGCACTGGGCCGAGCGAGTACCTTTTTATTTTTTTTATTTATCCCAGTGGAAATTCTGCATGAACTTCCTCCTCCCCGGGGAAGGGCGAATGGGCATGCCGGACTCCTACCGGCTAAAACCACTGGGGCGGTCCTAGCCGGCCTCGTGCAATAAGACACCTACCACTTTTTGCTTATAATTGAGGATGTTGTGCTGATTTAGGGTAAGGATTGAGAGATAAGCTTGGACGCAGCTTGAGCAGTGACGGTTATACCTGTGATTTAATAGTTGAACATCGAATTAGTCAGTTTGATGAGGTAAAATTATTGCGCAAGGTTCCCGTTTGAGTACAAAAAGTAACTCACACACCGCACGTAAACGTCCACGGCTAAACATGGGCCTCTACAATAAGCGGTTCTAGGGGATCAGCCATAATCACCACACCTGGCAATTTCTCTAGTGTGATCTTACGAGGACCTGGAACCCCCCTTCGGTGCCGAAGATGACCGCTCCAGTGGTTTTAGCCGGTAGGAGTCCGGCATACCCCTTCACCCTTCCCCCGGGGTGAAGGAAGTTCCATGTAGAATTTCCACTGGACATCAATAAAAAAAAGGCAAATTGGTTATTGCATGATGTTATTAACACAAGAGAGGATGCTGCTGCCCATTCTCTTTGTTACCCTTAGTCGCCTTTTACGACACCCATGGGTGGAGAGAAGTGGTTTATTCTTAACCGGTCAAACAAGTAACTCTTAAGAACCGAATTAACTATGTTGCACAATCTATTATTACACATTCTCAATAAAAAGGGGGTTGCGTAATTGTGTTGTAATTCATTACCTACGTCAGATCAATAGTTTCCACTGCCTTATATGATTTAAAAAAAAAATTAGGTTCTGTGTTGTGTCCGGATTAGGAATACGATACGGCAGTACTCTATCCTTCTGTGGATGTCGTAAAAGGGGACTACTACTCTTAATCAGAGGGACGGGCAGCGGCGTCCCTTCTGTGGAACAGCAGCTATTCTGCGCTCACCAACCCGCTTGCCAGACGTGGTGAGTTCCCCCAAAATGACGATACAACTGTGGAAATCTATGGGGATGGCCTTTATTTAGTACCTAGTGGACGTCCTATGGCTGATATGATTTGTCCCTGTCCTAAGTAATTTTCTCAACGCTGAATCAAGTTTGATGAATAGACTAATCACAGTAAATGAGTTCATTCAACCGCTGTGACGGTGGGTGTTTCATTTATCAATAACAGCCTTATTGGTTTATTTATACCACTTCATTTATTTCCGTGTGCATTAGTAATTTGACTATTAAAGAAATAGCCATAGTCTTAAAATTCTTATTCTTATTCTTTACTAGCTGAAACCCGCGGTTTCACCCGCGTTTAATTTAAAAGAAATTTAGAGTACTTCGACATAGACACTTGACATGAATATATATTGGATTTCAAGGGTTTTATTTTTTTTGCGCGGAACCCTATTATTTTTTTAAAACAAAAGTTGCCTAAGTTATTCCTTATAACATTAGCTATCTGCCAGTGAAAGTCCCGTCGAAATCGGTCCAGCCGTTTCGGAGTTTACCCGGAACAAACAGACAGACAGACAAAAAAATTAAAAATTGTTTTTTTGTTATATGTACCGTATATACTTTCATATGCATTTAGTAAAAAGCTGTTATTTTGACATTACAAACAGACACTTCAATTTTATTTATTTGTATAGATTGTACAACTTAAAAGAGAAAACACAGGTTGTTAACTTGTTAAATCAAATAAAACTTGATGTACAAAGCCGAGCTTAACTAGACATCGAGTTTTCTTCCAGCAAACCTTTGGTTGATAAAACTATAGAAACTAAAGAGAACGGTATCAAGCGTACAATCAGGAAGAAAACAAGGTACCGTATAACTTTCATATGCATTTAGTAAAAAGCTGTTATTTTGACATTACAAACAGACAGTCCGTGTGGTGTCCGGATTAAGAATATAGCAACCCCTCCATCTCCTCCCGTGGATGTCGTAAAAGGCGACTAAGGGAATCTAAACCAGAGGGACGGGCAGCAGCGTCCCTTCTGTGGAACATTAGCCATTCTGCGCTCACCAACCCGCCTGCCAAGCGTGGTGAGTACTGGCAAATTCCCCCCAATATGATGACACAGTTGTGGCAATCTATGGGGGAGGCCTTTGTTCAGCAGTGGACATTGTATGGCCGATTTGATGATTGATGATGAAACAGACACTTCAATTTTATTTATTTGTATAGATATAAATCATACATATTTGACATAACTTCCTGGCTTGGCTTTTGTAAATCTGATCATCGAAGCATGCCAAATATTAATAAAATCAAATGATTTGTAAAAACTACTAAAGATAAATCATATCTTAGGCTGTAATTTGGCATTACCGTAATTCATTTCATTATTTCATTCGTTCAGTTAACTTAATTCATTGTTTTGCGTTTGCGATTTGAATTACGGACCGTGTTTACTGAATGTTGTTTAATTATTGCTTCATCATTTTCATCATTTCGGCCGAATGAAGTCCACTGCTGGACACATGCCTCCCCCAAAGATCATCACAGCCACCGATATGGATGTGTTGTAGGTTCATTGGGGGGTTTTGCCATAATCGCCACGCTTGGCAGGCGGGTTGGCGATCGCAGTTGAGTTGTTAATGTACTCGAAGGACGCTGCTGCCCATCCTCCGGCTAATCCCTTAGTCGACTTTTACGACACCCATGGGAGGAGATGGGGTGGTGGCATTCTGAGCCGGCACCACACGGCAATTATTGCTTATTAATCCCTATCTACATCAATACTATTATGTATACTGTGCCATAACCTAGACCTGTGTTTCACAAAAAACTTTAAACTGGTTTTTAGATAATTAATCAAATTGTAATGGGTTTCCTTCGATTTGTAGTACAATTTGGTATAGGCATTATATTTTTGTTCATCTCAGGCATTTTTTTGTATGGCCGATGGGTATTCCCCTTTACGATTGTTCTGTCTATTCGATTAAAATCGAATAACAATCGGTGTTTATTCTACGCTGTACGCGGTTATCAATTGGCGAAATAAGTTTTGCTGCCGACACCATTTAGACGGAACAGCTTTTTTAGCCTTCATGGTCATGTTGAAGACTAGCACGCAAAAATTGTATTCAATTGTTTATTTCTATTCGATTATTATTTGGCGAAGACAAAAAAAACTCGACAATCGAATTACACAATTGTCGATTTATCCGAGTATTTTTTCAGTATTAATCGCTTTTCTATCGATAGCAGCGGTAAGACCCATGACGGGACAGGTCAGGAATGGCAGGCGAGGCGGCATGGCGCTTTCACCTTCCGGATGACGCAGGTACAGTCGAACCATGGGTGTTTCGGGAAGTATCTGCGCCGAATAGGCCGAGAAACGATGCCTGTTTGTCGCGGTCTAATGCAGACAAAGCGTACACCTCGCCCCCAGCTAGAGGTAAGTGGAAGGGCACCGTGGGGTTATGCCGGTAAGAGTCCATCATGCCCCTCCGCCCTTAAAGTGGCAGAGGAAGTACGTGACTATTTCCCCACGACAAAAAAGGGCGTGAATGTAGTTTTGTGCTAAAACCATGCCACTATCCAGATACTGACCAGCGTGCCCTGAAACCTGCTCACGGGAGGTGCAGGTTTTTATATTCGAGTCGCAAGATAGTAGGCTAAATCTAAAACGTATCATCGATACGTATGTTCTGGACTATCTCATGTGCATATAAAGCTGAGCTAACTTTACGCTGAAGTTAAATAGAAGTTGTTCGTTAATTCAAGGTATCAGTTTTTCTCGATTTTTACTGGTTACAGACAGGCTGAATTCTTTAAGTTAACAGCTGCTTTAACACTTAAAAAAATGGTATTATATAGATATACGAGTTTATTGGAAGTTACAATAAAGATCTTCCCCAAGACTTTTTATGACTCATACGCCAATCAATAAGGTTATAATTTGTATGTACCCCAGAAACCGGCGATGATTTCCTTGGGTTTCCCACTATTCGTAACCCGCTGCAGCGCGTGTTAAGCCGCCATACCAACCGGAATGTATTGTATACGGAAAACCATTTATCACGTACATTTCTATATAAATTGCGGTACCTACAGCCGATCAGTTTGTTTATTATAGTCCTTTCAGTGTTCTACTCCATATTGGCTAACACAATCATTATAAATAGTACTTTAATTTAAATATCGTGTAAATTGAGACTTTATCCTCAGTCCCAAGAAAAAAACTGAAATGCGCCTGCGGCCATACTGCCATATTCAAGATGATAAAAAACCCTTATAAATTATAAAGCACACTAGAAAAACGGTTCTCAAGATAACACAAAACAAAAATAATATGCGATATATGGCTGATATAAGACTAAAAGCGCTTAAGGGCTGTAGTGAACATAATTATATGCAGCCTGCAGGTACACACGACTACATATTTAGCTATTATATCCAGTTTACGCTGATCTCATATCGTACGGAAAGCCTATACAATGCGAGATCAACTTATACTGGAATTGTATAGCTTGATATGTAGCCGTGCGTATATAAGATTTTCCCATCAGCATCCTCCGCCGTCAAAGACAATGAACAATTATCAAACAGTAATGAAAAAAAACCTATTGAAATTTGTAGTTATTTAAAATATAAATAGAACTTCATAAGGGTTCATTTAATTTCAAATTCGATCAACTACTTGTAGAACTCATGCACCTGAAGTTTAGGACCTCGAAACATTATCCTAACACAATCAAAAGTCTACACTATAATATAGAACTTACAAATTAAAAATATTTTGTTATAAGGAGAGTGCAAACTTCAGTCAGCACTGTTAGGTCCGATCGGCATCTCAGACGTCACCACATCACTGATGTAATCGTCACATTCCGAGACGAGGCGTGGTTAGAATAAGAAGACACGACAATATTTATATGATTGTATGAGACGAGTTTCTCCCCATGGATCTGCTCGCGTCAAATTGAGATATCTTAGGATTGTTTTTATTCCACAAACATCATAATGTACCTGCTAGAACTGGGCCTTCAAATGATCGATTACTGAGGACACTGACAGGATTGAAGATTAATCGGAGGGAGCACCGATGTTTTATTTAGTGCACAGAAGAACGCTGCTGCTAATCCTCTGGATAGGCAATTAGTCCCGCTTAACATCCCCTTTCAGTGGATGACCCCCTAATCTAAGCCGGCTATATGAATATCACCACAAAGCTTTATAACCCGCTATGTCATTACCAGTGATGACATATGGAACAGAGACGTGGTCACTCACAATGGGCCTCATAAGAAAGCTCAAGGTCACTCAGCGAGCTATGGAGAGAGCTATGCTTGGTATTTCTCTACGGGATCGAATCAGAAATGAGGAGATCCGAAGAAGAACTAAAATTGTCGACATAGAGATGAAAGGATTATTAAACTGAAGTGGCAATGGGCGGGGCACATTGCACGTAGAATGGATGGCCGTTGGGGCACAAAGGTTCTCGAATGGAGACCGCGCACCGGAAAACGCAGCGTGGGACGACCTCCAACGAGGTGGACAGACGACCTGGTGAAGGTCGCTGGGAGTCGTTGGATGAGAGCGGCATGTGACCGCTCGTTGTGGAAATGTAAGGGGGAGGCCTTTGTTAAGCAGTGGACATACTGTGGCTGATATGATTATATGATGATGTCATCAACAGCCTATCTTCATTATATATACAACCCATCGACGAGACGTGCAAGTCATTGGCCTGGTGGAAAGCGTCACGCCCGCCTATTACTCTAGGAAGTCGAAAAATCTCCATCTAGATCGCAATAACAGACTTACCATCAGTGAAGTGGCTTGCCACCAGTGGTATTATACTATGCTATTTTAACTTGGACCAGCGGATTAGTAGCCGCAGAGGCCTTCCGCACTTATTGACGCAACATCCTTCTGGCGACTTTAGATTGTAGCTACTTGGATGATGGATGATTCTAACGCTGACGATGGTCAGTGTTGTTTGAATGTCGCGCGCTCCTATCTATGATTATCATATTGGCTTCCTCAATAAGTCTTAACATTCAAATGGTGCAACAGACACATTTCACGGAGAGATTTAGAAAGAAAGAAAGAAAAACAGTTTATTTTTGCGGCGAACGTCGACGCACAAGTACAGATTCAAACGTAAAAATTCTACATAAGGCATTACTAACGACATAGCTAAAATCGATACTACATACTACAATAATTATACGCTTAAAAACTAACACGTCATGAAACCAAACGCGTATCCGCGCTGGCAACACCGTTATAATAAAAATGGCCAAAAGACTTGGTATCCAGTCAAAATATAACAACAATATTTTTTACCAAAGAGTACACATTTTTGTCTGTGGTCGAAAATTCATACCGTGTCAAGGCTAGGATTATAGCTTACGCAATGACGTAAGCAAAAGACAGTAGATCATAAATGAAAGAAAATACTATAGGACTCTCAAGCAAATATATAAAACAGTACATTTAGTTCTCCTTTGTATGTAAATGTGCGTAAAAGCATATGAAACCTACATAAGCTAAATATTATCAGATTTAGTAAGGCCTTATTATCAGACTTCGTAAAGCTTCAGAGAAAAATACTTTAAACATAGAACTAAAAAACACACGGAACTGTTGAAAACGGTCAAAATGCATTTTCATACAAATATACGGGTACGCATGTTTTTTTGACAATAATCATGTAAACTACTTACTCCTCTAAAGTTTTATGTTTTAGACTTACGAGATTTGATATTTAGCCGACATAATGGAACTTAAACACAAGGCCAGATGTGAAGGCCCTGGGGAAACAAGCAACTGGAAGCCCGTAACTATTTTTCAAATAGATTAAACATTTTTTCTTTACGTTGTTCCAATAAATTTATTCAGGACGAATCAAATTCTTTCAACAAACATCAATATAAGTATAGATATAGTAAAATACAATAAATGAACTAAATGAAATTATAGCGATAACGAACGGAACAAAAATATTTCAATTATAATTCTGCATATTATTCGGTACCTAGGTTCGGTAAATAAGGCTCATCATTTCTATACCCTTTTGGAGGCCCCGGGGCCATAGCCCTGGCTGCCCTTCCCTAAATTCGGCTCTACTGACGTCACGTACGGACCGGCCAGGAACTGCCACCGAAGAAAGTTTAGATTAGGTACAATTTAAGTAAGTTTTCTCCTCCTGTGGATGTCGCAAAAGGCGTTAAGGGACTATAAAGTAACGGCATGGGCAGCAGCGTAAAACCGACCGAAATAGTCGATTCTGCGCTCACCAACATGCCTGCTTGATGGTGAGTAGATACTGGCAAATTGCCCCAAAATGACGACACACGGCATATAACCGATCGTCTTGTGGGGAGGCTTTTGTTCAGCAGTGGACTGTTTTTGGCTGACATGATGATGATGATGACGAAGTAAGTTTTGATAGTCTATTCGATGACGCCCGTTATGCGGGTTAAGTAGTTTAGCGGGTCTCAAATAATGAGTAGCGTTTCAGTATTCGTCGGTGTACTCCTCTATTATCTTCAAGACGTCAATAAAAGTAAGTTATCTTACAATCTATGTACCTACCCATGAGTAGAGCAACAGAAAAACGAGCCACATAAAAAACGAGGCACATTAAAAAATTATGATGTTTTAATTACTTTTTATCAAAACTAAACATACATATTTGTACAACTAACGGCATGATTCTTATAAAATAAGCCACGATCTTAAGAAACGTGGAATTCCGATAAATTCCAACAATGCCCGCGTTAACCAACATATTTGTAAGGAGAAAAATATAATGCCTACTCAATAATAATGATCTATAGCATAAACGTACTAAGATTAAAAGCCGAAGTTCAATCACTACTGACTCACTACGGAAATTCCAAATACATTTTACACAGTTGTAGCGGTCTACGCATGAGGGGAGTACAGTCCAATGTCCAGTAGAAGCTGTCAGCGACGAATGACAATAAATAACTGTATAAAAATAGTGGGGTAATTTGGTGAATCAAGTGAAGCTTGGGGGACAATGGTCGGCCATGGTCAACGCAGTATTAATATTAAGTCTATGGGCTCTACATAATTAATCACTCTCATCTATTTCATCAGCTCGTGAACGTCGTCTGCTGAACACGGGCCTCCCAATCACCGCCACAATGAACCTAGGGTAGAATCCTAGGGATATTTCCATTATCACCACGCTTTGTAGGCGGATTGGTGATCGCAGTATATACACACACTGGTGAATGCGACTTCCCATCCTTTTGATATCAACCATTGGTCGCCTTTTACGACACCCATGGGTGGAGAGGGGTTGTCTATTCGTTGCTGGGAACCAAACGCCATAATTAATTACGACTGCGCAATATGTAGTATGTATAATATGAAGGAAACTAGCTAGTGAAATTACTGGGCATAAGAAACTGAATAAGTAATGTCTCAAGGAGACGACTGACGAGCGCAGTGTTGTGCCACGCAGGACATGTCCCGGGTAGCAATACAATTGTTATGGATGGGCCGATGACTTACCACCAGGCCAATGATTTGCTCGTCTCGTCACTGAGTAATACAAAAAATAGGCGTGTGTAATGTTTCGAATCATTGAAGTGTTTCAGAAGATTGAAGCATGATTATTGTTTTAAATGCATCATTTAGATTTGGAACATCTTTGCTCTTTAATCGGTCCTGTCGCTTGACTAAAGAAAAGAGAATATAAACTTCCCATTTTGGGTAAATATATTAAATCTAATAAAATTAAATTATAATTTTTGGGTATTGTTTATAGTTGGGTTTGCTGATACTTAGTATTTTCTCTGCTTGGATAATCTTAAAAAAAAAAAAATGTTGGCGAGCGATATTGAAAAAACTTCTGCATTTGACGTTCTGTGAAACTAGGTACACAAGGTACATATTTGGCAAAAAAAATTGTGGTTCTCCTTATGTGTCATAAATTAAGTTTTGAATAAGTTGAACAACGTTGATAACACAGAATTGATTAACATGAACATCGTCCATCGTTGCCTTATTACATGACATTGGCGAAATTGTGGAAGATAATCAACAGAAGCCATAATTTAAGAGAAGAAGAAGAAGAAACTTCCCATTAGTCTTTTTAAATATTTTTTGTAGTCATGGCAGAATCGCCACAAGTTCTCAGCACAATGTTCGATGATCTCAACAGAGGCTCCCAACAGGTAGGCCTTAAAAAGAACATGGGCAAGACGAAAATCATGACAAATGTCTATGTCGTACCCATCCCAATATTCGTTGGAAGCTCTGTTTTCGAAGTTGTTGACGAGTATGTCCTGGGACAAACTGTCCAGTTAAGCAGGTCCAACTTCGATTAAAGAGGTCAATCGTCTAATCCGACGCAGCTGCTGGGCAGCGTTCGGAAAACTTCGCAACGTCGTTTCGTCAACAATACCGCAATCCCTCAAGACAAAAGTCTTTACTGTGTGTGTGTACTGCGTAAAGACTGAGACTTTTGTCAGTTCCCAGTGATGACATATGGGACAGACTTGATCACTCACTCAACTCACTCAAGGTCACTCAGCGAGCTATGGAGAGAGCTATGCTTGATATTTCAGAAATGAGGAGATCCGTGGAAGATCTAATGTTGCCGACATAGCTGAAACATGCACATTGCTCGTAGAACTGATGGCCATTGGGGTAAAAAGGTTCTCGAGTGGAGACCGCGCACCAGAAAACGCAGCGTGGGACTACCTCCAACGAGGTGGACAGACGACCTGGTGAAGGTTGCTGAGAGTCGTTCGATGCGGGCGGTATGTGACCGCTCGTTGTGCAAACCTATGGGGGACACCTTTGTTCAGCAGAGGACGTCCTTTGACTGATATGATGATGATGAAATATGTTCTTTAATTATTGTTTCTTTCACCCAACTTATTACTGAGTTTCTTAAGATGATCTTAAGATATACGCTTTAAAGTAGATCACAGTCACAGACAAGTTGGCCACCCCTGCCTTATGTTACTAAACTTACAGTAAAATAATAATGGCAATACCGAGCTCTCACACGATTAATAGTCTAACGGCTTCTGCGTAAGGGCCCAGAAGGCGCTGGACTATCAATCCTACACCTAAATATTGAATTCCTGCAGAAGGTAGATTGCATGTAGTTCGTGAAAAAAGGAAATGCTTCGTGAGTTCCTGGATGAACCGTAAAGGCTGAAAAATAATATGAAACCTTCAGTCAGATAGCTTTCAATGCTATTCTGTTTCATAACAGAAGCCTCACACAAAGTTTGCCAAACTATCTGTATGGTTGTGTTGTGGGCCCATTGCAGGGGTTGCCATAATCGCCACGCTTGGCAGACGCATTGGCAATCGCAGTTGAGTTATAAATATACTCGAAGGACGCTGCTGGCCATTCTCCGGCTAATCCCTTAGTCGCCTTTTACGACACCCACGGGATGAGATGGGATGGTGGTATTCTGAGCCTGCACTGCCACACCTTTCTTGTCACTACAACTCCTGTAAGCCAGGATCTACAAATGCGATCAACGCGAAAACACCAATCAATGAAGGTTGGTTGTTGGGTCATCATATCAGCCACAGGACGTCCAATGCTGAACAAAGGCCTCCCCCTTAGATTTCCACAACGAGCGGTCACATGCCGCTCTCATCCAACGACTCCCAGCGACCTTCACCAGGTCGTCTGTCTACCTCGTTGGAGGTTGTCCCACGCTGCGTTTTCCGGTGCGCGGTCTCCATTCGAGAACCTTTGTGCCCCAACGGCCATCAGTTCTACGAGCAATGTGCCCTGCCCATTGCCACTTCAGTTTACTAATCCTTTCAGCTATGTCGACAACTTTAGTTCTTCTACGGAACTCCTCATTTCTGATTCGATCTCATAGAGAAATACCAAGCATAGCTCTCTCCATAGCTCGCTGAGTGACCTTGAGCTTTCTTATGAGGCCCATTGTGAGTGACCACGTCTCTGTTCCATATGTCATCACTGGTAACACACACTGGTTAAAGACTTGCGTCTTGAGGCATTGCGGTATTGTTGACGAAAAGACGTTGCGAAGTTTCCCGAACGCTGCCCAGCCGAGTCGGATTCGACGATTGACCTCTTTCTCGAAGTTGGACCTACCTAACTGGACAGTTTGTCCTAGGTAGACATACTCGTCAGCAACTTCGAGAACAGAGCTCCCAACGGATATTGGGATGGGCACGACATGGGCATTTGACATGACTTTTGTCTTGCCCATGTTCATTTTAAGGCCCACCAGTTGGGAAACTCTGTTGAGATCATCGAGCATTGTGCTGAGCTCTTGCAGCGATTCTGCCATGACTACGATGTCATCGGGAAATCGAAGGTGAGTGATATACTCGCCATTGATGATAATGCCGAATCCTTTCCACTCCAGTAGCTTGAAGGCATCCGCAGCGGTGAACAGTTTCGGGGAAATGACGTCCCCTTGTCTCACACCTCTCTGCAATAGAATTGCCCCCGTGCTCTGTTCATGTACTCGGACCGGCATGGTGGCGTTTCTGTATAAGCACTTCAACACTTCAATGTATAACTACCGGTAGAAGTTCTCAATCTCTCTCAAAACATCTGGCTTAGTCGACGCTACACTGCCGTCCTCGGTCTTCAGCTCCATAATACGACTTTGCCCAATAGACTTGTCTCTTGCGAACACTTTGGAGCCTTGATTCCGCTCAATCGCCTCTTTAACACCGTTAGTGTTAAAGGTGCGGATATTGTGACGCAAGGACTTCCATATCCGTCTATTGAGCAGTCGGTATGCTTCAGCATCACCGGAAGACTGCAGCGTCATGGCGCGTCTTTCTGCCATGAGGTCGAGAGTGTGATCGGAGAACTTTTTTGGTCTACCTTTACGGTGGGCTTTAAAGAACTTAGACCCAACCGTTTGGACAGTTTCTACAAACCTACCATTTAAATCGTCCACAGATACCCAATATTCCAGGCACTCGAAGCGGTTTTGGAGTTCGAGTTGAAAGCTCTCGGGGTTTTGGATATGAGCACTAGAGGGCCGGAGCGTAGACCTCATCAGACGAGACCTCTCCACTTTGAGATTAATATTCAATGTGCCTCTTACCATTCGGTGATCACTACCGCTTTTCACCCTGTGGATCACAGAGACATCAATGAATATTTGTCTTTTATTAGTCATGATGAAGTCAATCTCATTCCTCGTGGAACCATCGGGACTCATCCAGGTCCACTTCCTGTGAGGCGGCTTTTGGAAAAAGGAGTTCATCATAAAGAGCCAGCCTCTGTCCCCTGGGGTTCCGTTGCCCATATCCAAATTGCCCCACTCTCAACTCACCATCGCATCGAGTGCCCAGCTTTGCGTTGAAGTCCCCCATCACAACAGTGAAATGTGTCTTCGAGGTATGTATGGCCCTACTTACGTCCTTATACATACTCTCTATTTCATCATCTGGGTGTGTCGAGGTCGGTGCGTAGACCTGTATGACCTTCAACGAATACCTCTTGGATATTCTGAGTATAAGGTACGCTACCCTGCTCGACACACTTTCGATGGCCACTATACTGTTAATGAGGGACCTGCGGACGAGAAACCCGACACCACCTTGAGACAGATGTTCGCCTTCCTGGTAGTAGAATAAGTTGCCGGATTTCAGGGTTATCGTGTCCTCCCCCTCTCTTCGGACTTCTGATAGACCCATGATATCCCAGTGCAACTTATCTATTTATTCTTCCAGCTCAACAATCTTTTCGTCTGCCCTCAGTGTGTGTGTGTTATATGTCACCAGGGCCAGTTTTCGTTTTGGGTGGTAGCCGGATCCCATCCGGAGATTCTTAGCACCCCCTGCCCCGCCGTTTCCGTGGCCACTACCATGCCCAGAAATGGCGGGGCTGCCGGGAACTGGGGGCCGGTTCTTAGGTTTTGTTGTGTTGTTTTCATTTTGGGGGGAATTTGCCGATACTCACCACGATTGGCAAGCGGGTTGGTGAGCGCAGAATTGCTACTGCTCAGCAAAAGACAACACGAAAAGACGTTGCGAAGTTTCGACAAAAGACGCTGCTGCCCATCCCTCTGGTTAAGAGTCCCTTAGTCGACTTTTACGACCTCCACGGGAGGAGATGGAGTGGTGCTATATTCTTAATCCGGACACCACACGGATCATCCAGGTAAAAAACTGCCTTGGAACCCCAAACAAAATCGAAAATAAATAATTCTAATATAATACAATAACAATAATAATCTTTCCTACTCCTGCTTAGTGAGCAGGAGATAGAGAAAACCTATGGGCCATAGGCACAAAAATGGAGGTTTACAACTAGGATGATCCTAGTTGCCAAGCACCATGCAAATAAAACTATTTTTACTTCATTTATTTATTATTTGGTAATGGGCTGTTGTGAGCTATTTGTAATTGATTCCAATGCATGAATGCACGGAAACTTGTCCTAGTTGAAGGGGGAAAAGATCTATATAGTCAACTCCAGATATAACTTGCATTTTGCCAAAAAGTACACTTAAATCTAAATAATTGATTTTTATGACCTGAAATAGAGTGATTAACCTCCTGATGCATGGATGGAATAAGACGAGATAAAGGTGAGGGTTACATGTGAGGTGCAGGTGGGACATTGCTATTGCACCAAGAGATCTTTTACATCAGTCTGTGGTGGAAATTTTGTACCAGGCAATATAAACAGAGAGTGAAACAACTTCAGTATTTCAATTTTACATATTTGTAATTTTATGAGTGTATAGCTGCATTAATTGAAGAAAACAAACAAACATTAATTACTCACAATAAAAAGACAATGTCATGCATTGCATGAATGACTTCTGATGAAGCTCATTGGTTACTGCTTAGATAATAAATCAAACTTAATTTTAGTTACATTTTGTATGTATGATCAAGTCAAGGTAATTACTAATACTGATTATGGAAACATTTATACTTATACATTATATTATATTTAAATAAAGGAAAAATATGTCACCATATTAATATTTCGACTTTCAATGCTTCAACTTGGTGCTACTTGTTTAAATATTTTACTATTTGTGTAGAAAAACACTGAAACACAACAAGGTTTGAGAATTTCGCCTGCTAGAACTTGTTTTAAATGTGCAATGCAATTTAACGCTTTAATCTATTAGGAAAGTTTGAACTTTGGTTTATGTAAAATAATATTGTCTTAGTGTAGATTAGTTAACTTTCAACTTAATCTATTAATATAGAAGAATCTTCAAGTATAACAGAAAAAATACTTTGCAGTAAAAAAAAACAGAACTTATCCTGAAATAGGTTTCCAAAAGTAGCTAAAAAAGTCCAAATTTTTCCATATCCAAATAGTGTTTTAAAATAGCAACAAGGCAATCTTAATACCGAATTACAGGCCTGGAATATGTTAAAAAAAGTCTGATTAGTATCTTTTTAATATTAAATTTGAGCTTCAGAAGCCTGCAGTGCTATCAAACACCATAATTTATCTTGAAATTAATTAAATGATAATTATAGTCACACACCATAGATATTTTAAAGTGCTTGGAACAATTAGCACACCTATTTTCTAAGATACTTATTTCCATAAAATGCCTTTTAACAAAGATATGTAAATATTGCCACACTATTATTGAACTTAAACAAAAATCTAAATGGAGCAGGACTCCATCATTATTATTCTATTACCTATATGATATTTTTGTGACTTACCATAGTGAAAAGCTTAATCTTATATTATTTTACTTGTAAGCTGTAGTGTAAAATAATATAATACATACTGTTAGGTTTTTTTATAAATAGATGTTAAATAGTCATAAAGCTCTAACCTTTTAAAGATAGAAGTGCTGTTGAGTTATCACTTTTCATATTTGTGCAACTATTTTAACACAACTGGAATCGTAATGCGGGATATGAAACCGTTTTAAAAACGTTCAAAATCCAAACCTTCAGATCTCAGCTAAAAATAACACAAATCCTAAATACTTATTCCAGTTGACAAGGCAAACGAGCCTTGAAATCAATTCGATAAATAAATGATATCATTGATTTATTAAATATAAATAAATAGCATATAGCGATGCGAATTTATGCAATAAACTTAAAAGAATGCATCGTACCTACGCAAGCTACACAAAAAAATATATTTCAATAGCTAGACTCTCCTCAAATATTTATCACTAGTTAGAGTAATTCAACTAAAATAAACAAGTTTAGTAACTAGTTAATTTTAATTAAATGTAGGCATACCTTATTTTAATTGTCTGCAGCAACTTCTCTACCGGAATAATGGTGACATGTTCCACTAATGGTATGAAAAATAGTTCATGTACTGTTTAAGTGTATAAAAACAACTGGATACATCTAAATCCGATTTCTTTTATTAAAACCATTAATCGGGAAATCTCGAAATGAAAATCCGTCTTCAATCAACTACTACCTACTTGTCATAGATTATACACATATATGAGACTACTTGTCATTTTTGCCAAGCTATTGATAAGCTAAGTAGGCTGTAGGGATGTTCGATATTCATCGATGTTCGATAAACATGGATGTAAGCAGAAAAACATCGATGTTTTTACATTGATGTTAAGTCTTTTAAAACATCGATACGTCGATGGTACGAGAATTATATCGGAACATCGATATTTTCATATTCCACTACAGTCGAATTCCAATAAGTACTCACCCAATAAGTAGCCGCTTCCCCTCAAATTTCACCTCCACTATGAGCTACGCTATCACTCACCCAATGCTAAACATTTGTATTTTCATACGTGTGTATCCAGTGTACATCCTTTATTTTAAAGATAAAGATAAAAATATTTTTATTCATGTAAAACCATTTATAGGCACTTATGAATAGTCAAGGCTTTAGTTGCCTCGTTCCAAGTTGTAGATTTCCTATGGAGAAGAACGGGCAAGAAACTCCATGGTTACTCTTTTTAAATCATATTGGTACAATGTTCTCGAAATGATGGTAATGTAAGGACAATGCAGGAAGAAAGAGTCTAAACTTCTTAAAAAGTCTACACTAAACAAGCTTGATTTTAATATTCCCCAGAATTTTTTATTCAATTGTCATGACAGCATTAAGATGACCAATCCCAACAGACGGCACTCGTTCACGAGCATGACGCATGCATCAGCGTCGCTCAGCTCAACCATATTGTAGGGAAACTTAGCGACCCGACACACAACGCCACCATAAGCAGGACACTTGAGTGAGCATGACATACCTAAACTGCCAGACAGACAGACAGATATTCATGTGTATGTAGCAGCGCATGCGTTGTATAAAGCTTACTATTCAAAGGAGAAGGCTCGTTTTGTAAGCAAGAACTAGATGGAATTCGCCTGTAGCTAACTTATAAAAATGTTGAAGAAATTAACTATCAAACAATTGTGCTCTGCAGCGACTTCGACAGCTTTGGAAAGGTTTACTTTTAAAGCTGGTCAACAGCTGTATCAACAAAGGAACAGTAAAAACTGCTGCAAAGTATTTTTTTTGCAGTGTGTCAAAAATATTCAGGTTTATAACTAACTTGTTGCATAGTGAATATGATGAATGATAATAATGATATCGATGTTTAGCAGGAAAACATTTTTTTTACATTTAATTAATTAATTTAAATTATTAATTCCTCCAAAACATCTTACATCGATGATATAAGAGTAATATCGGAACATCAATGTATCCATATTCCACTACATTCTAATTTCAATAAGTACTCCCCCAATAAGTAGCCACTTCCCCTCAATTTTTATTTCAACTAAAGAGGATGCCACATGGAATTCGACTGTAGATAATAGAAAATATTAAATTTTTGTCGACATCTGTACAACAAAGAAACTGATGACATGGAATTCTACTGCCAAAGTTGTTTTTTGCAGACTGTACCAAAAAGTACAGTTAATAGTTATATATACTGTTGTTAGTAGTTTCTAATTTGTTATAAAATGAATACATTTAATAAATAACATAATAAATTGTTTATTTTTGTACCAAAATCATCGATGTTTTCGGAAATCGATGTTTACCATTTGATTTTTATCGTACATCGATACTATTAAATCAATGTTAACATCGATGTTTTTCTAATATCGAAGATCCCTATTGCCAAGTTTACTTACAGCTACTGGTGTTCAAAAACGCTATAAGGCGATCTTGCACGATTACTTACAATAATCTGATTATTGTAAGTAATTTACTAAGTCATGTACTGTATATAAACTTTACGATATGACAAGCTACACATAATCCATAATTCATTATAATGTTGTAAAACAGCAAAACGACTCAATAGCTGGATGACTGACAGCAGTTGTAAAATAACACAGCAGTGTAATTCATTATTAAAAAGTAGCCGTTATGTCCAACTCTGAACACAACACAATAATACTTTGAAAAACTGAACAATACGGCGTCTGCTTTTCCACCTTTTAAATTAAATTCTATGGCAGACGGTGACTCGGCACTCACAAGATGTGCCCCCTAAATAGCCACCACTACAGATGACAGAGAGCAACACTGGTGTGAGCGGTTCGGGGTGTCGAGGTGAGTGTGGCACCGGTTTCACCATCACGGCGTTTCAAAGATTAGGAGCGGGTTTCCCCGTTATTACGCCATTAAACACTTCCATCCCCGACTATATAAATCTGGCAGCCCCCCTCTGATTAGCCAACTAAGGTAAACTAGAGTTGAATATTGCAGTCACTCATGGAGTTCAACTCCAGCCGATCACGAAGTCCTGACTGAATCTCTGGGACATTCGGATACGCAGTGTCTCCACTCACATACAGCTCGCCACAAGCTACCCTGTGTTCTGTAAGCTTCATAGATCTCCTTATGATATACTTTTCTTATGTATCAAAAAGGAGGAAGATGGAAACTACTTCAATCTACCCTCCGGGATTGCGTTTTCTCATGGTGAGGTAACACAAATCAGCACCCTACTGATTTGTATTTTATTTGAGGTTTTAGAGATTTGTTAGACGTTTTCCGTCCTTTGATTGCACGTTGAATAAACTTATTGATGGAATATCGATATTTTGTACATTTTTTAATGTTTATCTAATATCAATATGTAACTACCCAACCCTACATTAAAGTTCATGTATTGCCATGCTAAAGATCAGAGATGGCAATAACGGCTACATTTCAATAATGAATTACACTGCTGTGTTATTTTACAACAACTGTTATTATAAACTGCTGTCAGTTAACCTGCTGTTGAGTCGTTTTGCGGTTTTGCAACATTATAATGAATTATGTCTAGTTTGTTTTTAAACAGTACATTACTTAGTAATTACTTAAAATAATTTAAAACACTTACTATATACTATACTAAAATGATTTAGTAATTACAAGAATCTAAAACACCAAACTAAACTTTTCAACTATCACCGGACAGCGACAGCGAATAATGACAATCGTGTTCGTGATCGCATTGACAACAATAACAATAACATTTACATTAGTCACAGCTCGCATTACATTATTGTCTCACTGTTGTCAAATTTTCGTAATCCGTTGTTTAGTTATTGCCTTAGTTAAATATTAAAATCGACATTATTCCAATTGAATAAAGCATAAAATCGTAAAATAAAACATGTGACGCACGACATTAAAATAACAGACAACGATAAAAATAAAAGTGAACTTTATAACGTGCATTTAAGGACTATAATCGTATAATTTGTAATTCTTTAGTTATGTGAAGTACGTCGTATTTGAATAACACCATATCTCTCACACCTATTGGTTGCGCATAATGCTTTCTTATTCGCCACGTAGCCGTGTGATATTAGCTGCGAGTGTGCGCGCATTGTCTGGCTGTTGTCAATAACAATAACGAAAAACGACAACAGGATAATTCGTTGTTCAATAATGTATTATACCGTAAAATGCCGCAACTTTGCCTGAGTTTTACAGTAAAATGAATTTATTTCGAAAAATTACAACCCATTTTCAACTATATCTGGTTAGAGATAAAGCTCAGATAAATGGGCATTCGCAGTGTACTTAGAACTAAATCTAATCGGCTTTATTCTCAAAATATATCAGTTTTAATCACCAGGTAAAGTTGGGCACTAAAACCATAACATTGCCTGCCTCAATTTCGACAGTTTAATCGACATAAATGCATCAGTCTTGCACATGAAGTTAAACCTTATTAGTAGTGTTTAGAGATAGAAATGTCAAATCTGCCAATTTTTACCGTTGGGAACAATGCTAGGCAATGTTGTGAACGACTTTGCTGTCAGTTTCATACATTATTTGATATTGCATAGGGTTGTCGCAAACACCGTGCAGTAAAAATATCTAATAATGTTTATTATAAAAATCAATACGAGCTCTATAGTAACATTGAGAAGATTGTGCCATAGTTTTTGCACTGTCTGAACCCTGCCTTTTCTTCTGTTTCTCATTTTGAATCTAAAAGAAAGAAACTTCGGCTGAAATATTATCCTGCAGTTACTTTGGACAACAAATTTGAAGTACATTCTGTCCATAAAAAATATACTTTGTTGTATCTTTTATGTACAACAAAACAACTACTCAAAATTGAGAAATTAAATAACATACCTGCCGATAAAAATAACTACCTTTGATCACTCGAAATGTTCTAAGGATTCTTATGATATTGCAAAATTTAAATCAATTCAGACGTTTAAAAGTTATGGTAAATAAAAAAGCCATAAACACATACTTACATACATGAACGCTAAAAACATTAATCTCCTTTTTGGGCGTCATGTAATCAACGTCACTAGGGACAGCTCTAGCTCAGGCAAAGTTGGACATATTAGATCGACATGATTGTGACAACTTTGCCTAAATATTTATAACTATTTTATTTGTCACAGTAGATGTACAGAATTTGTTCAGAATTGTAGGTTAACTTACGACTGATATATCTGCATCGAAACTTATTTGAAATTAAGTGTTTTTTTACTTATTGAAAAAGTTTGTCGTGTAACGTCGAAGCCACCTACCACACGTTGCGTTTGACAAGTCACTGTTTCGCTGTTTAAATGAAAAGAAACATGACGGTCGGTTTTTCGGGTAGCCAGACAACGATTTTAATAACTATCAACTATTTCATGTCGCTTCATACAATATTTAAAAAGATGTTGGTAAATTCATATAATAGGCAAAGTTGGATATGCGAGGCAATGTTGCGGCATTTTACGGAACATTGCGTAAAAATAAAGCATTGCATTATCTGTTATTGAAATAATGACCACCTAAAGATGCTAGATGTCGACATTTCAATAAAGTAGTGTAGTACTTGATCGTACTGCTCTATGGATGTAGACAGACAAGTAATTTGCGCAGCACTGTATTGTAAAGACGCGCGAAGTATATCAGTGACAAGAAAAGAGTGATATATATCTTTAGTCCTAAAGATATATATCATTCTTTTATATCTAGATCCCAACTCGATCAGTAAATCAGAGCCGCTCAGTCACTTTGTCACTTCGCGGAGAACGAAGAGCGGGTGACGAAGACACGATCTATTGAGTGAGTAAGATTCGAATCAATCGCTCTCTCGTTCAGAAGCGAAAATAAGCGAAGAAATGAATTGAAACAAAAATTGTGCTCCGTGTCACAGTATGCACAATTACCTAATTCAAGATTTTAAAACGTGGCTAGATTATAGCCACATTAGCACGACAAATTTTATGTAGATAACAGTAGATAACATAATCCTTTAAAAATCTTCAAAACCTT
Source organism: Diloba caeruleocephala (assembly GCA_947459985.1). NCBI lineage: Eukaryota > Metazoa > Arthropoda > Insecta > Lepidoptera > Noctuidae > Diloba > Diloba caeruleocephala. Next base: position 4,906,161 of record OX381617.1, on the reverse strand, counting down.
TCAAAACCTTCCCAAAAATATAATTATCCAAATGAAGGTATTGATAAATTAATAATTAACGGCGACCTTGTAAATGATCCTATGAGTATTGCAAATTCTTTTAATGATTATTTTGTTGACATGATGAAGCCTAGTAATGATAAAATTTTAACAGACTCAACTTGTAGTAACTATTATAATTTGACATATATTTCCAAATCAATTTTATAATACAAAGAGCGTAGGATACGATGGTATTTCAACACAAATAGTTAAAGACTTAGCAACAATTATTGCTAAACCTCTAAGCTATATCTTGAATTTATGCATAGAGTGTCTTCCCTGAGAAACTTAAATTATCAATAATAAAACCTCTATATAAAAAAGATGAAAAATCATTACTAAGCAACTATAGACCGATAGCCTTAATACCCATTTTCTCTAAGATATTTGAAAAAAATATATGTGACTGCATTTACACATTCTTTGAAAATAATAATTTATTTACTACACATCAATATGGTTTTAGAAAAAACAAGTCTATAAATATTGCAATATATGATTGTTTACATAGGGTCCTATTAAATATGGACAGAAGTGCACCTGTCACAGCGCTATATGTGGATATGTCAAAGGCGTTTGACAATGTTAACCACAAAACTCTCTTAGAAAAAATGTACGCATACGGTGTTAGAGGTAACGACCTAATTGAATCGTATCTCAGTAATAGAAAACAAAATGTAGAAATTAAAAGACTCTCTATAACAACTAGAACCGAAGAAACTTTTAAATCTAATATTAGAAATATATACTCTGGCGTACCCCAGGGCAGTATTATGGGTCCGCTGTTATTTCTAATTTATATTAATGACATGCCTACTATTACAAACCATCATATGACACTTTTTGCTGGTGATAGTACCGTGTTGTTCACTGCTAACAATTGGACTGACTTAGGATTGGACATAGTTAATACTTTGACATCAATTGAAAAATGGCTTATCAGAAATGACTTGAAAATAAATCTTGATAAAACGAAAATTATGAATTTTAAGCAACAAGTAAAATCTGAAATTAAGTTAAATATTTCTTACTCCCAGATAGATGTTGAAGAAATCAAAGTGACCAAATTTTTAGGACTTAATATAGATAATAAAATGAGCTGGAAATCACATATTGACCATGTGTGCAAAAATCTTAGCCACAGCTCTTATTCTCTTCATAGACTGAAAGGTATTGTTAATCAGTCCGTTTTGTTAACTGCCTATCACGGTTACGCTGCGTCAATTATACGTTACGGAATCATTTTGTGGGGCAACTCAGTAGAAAAAGACCGTGCATTTAGAGCCCAAAAACGTTGCATTAGATCAGTTTGCAATCTACGACAAACGGATTCATGTAAGCCACATTTTATAAATCTAAAAATTTTAACCCTTCCGAGTGTATACATATACGAAACAGCAATATTCACAAAGTCAAACTTACAATTATTTGAACTTCGCACTAGAGCCCGACATACTGACAAGATGCGCATCGTATACAGTAAAACGCAACTACTACATGAGAGCATTTTTTGTATGGGTCTGCGTATTGTTAATAATCTTCCACCTTCGTTAAGAAATATTGCTAATATAAATAGTTTCAAAAAGAAACTTTACAAGATGCTTGTTGAAAAGTGCTACTACTCCATTGCCGATTTTCTAAATGATAAGACACTGAATACTCAGAGATATTGCGATAAGCCGTCATAAGTTCATAACTAATTCGTAATTTGTAATTATAGACGTAAATAGTAACTACCTGAATTGTATTTGTTGTTGTAATTATGGTTACATCTATTCATTGACGGTAAATAAGTTGGACATGCCTCTAAATTGAATAAATATTGATATGTATAAATATATGTTATGTTATAATATAAGTTAAGATTGTATGCCTGAATGGCGGGACATAGCTGATCCTATTAGATTAATTTGTATATTTTGACATCTTATTAACCTGTGATCCACAATAAATTAATTTGAATTTGAATTTGAATTTCCACCCAGTCGCTCTTTCTAATAATTACCCCAGACACAGATACAAAAGATTCAAAGATATAGTTGTAATGAAAGTAAGCGAGTGAGAGATTCGCTCTTTGAGAGAGATATATATCTTTTATATAACTCGCTCGCGAACGACTCATCTCTACTGTATTGAAAGAAAATAGCTGTCAAAGAGTTTTTTGTTTGTTGCGCAATAAATATATTCTTATTCATCACCAATATCCAGCAAAAACAGTCACACTTATAATTACTGATCAGACTTGGTTAAATCGTTAAGTTCAATTCATAATGGCAAATAATAACCTCATGGACAAATTACTATCATTTTTTGGTATACGTCAGGATTCGCTTAGAAATGATTTTCGAAATCCCATTTGGAGTTCGGACGACGAAGATGACGGTGACGAGCTATATACAAAACAGCATTCGGAAGAGTACAATCGTGCAATGGATTTACATGAAGAATTCACTAATCAGATGCACGACATATTTAGATCCTTCGGCACTATGTTTGGAGATTTTAAAACATTAATGCATGACAGCCCTTTCGATTCCTTCGTAGACATGATCCCGCTGCCTTCAGAACATGCTGAACCGGAACACTTCAATGGAAAAAATATAAGAGACTACTACCTGAAACCAGGATACCATACTAACAATCAGGAGAATGTTAAAGAAGACATAGATTTGGATGGAAAAATTACATCTAACGAAATATCAGGACTATTTAAAAAGAAGAAAGATACACAGATTGCAGCCCCCATGATACCATTTAATGGAGACTTGGTGCCTGGCCAATCGTTTTGTCAAACAATTATCACAACTAGTGTAACAAAACGAGATGGAACAGTGGAAACCAGGCGGATAGTCAAAAGTGGTAATGAGGTGGTTGAAGAATCTATTACGTCAACATCAACATCAACTGGACCTGACAACCAAATGCCATCAGGTTTGAATCAATTATCAAGTTCCAGATCTATTTACAACCATATTACGTCAGAGCTATCTTCTGTGTTTAGACACTTTTACTAATTTCATTTCCACAGTTAGTACTTAGCTAACTTAAAATATTGGCATAACATAACAATTACATTTTCTCTTTCTTGCAGAGGACTAAATTGAGGTTGATAACTTCATATTATTTGCATATGATATTGCAGAAATATAGGTATGGTATTTGTTCAAAATGCTATATGTACATTTAATCTGTAAAGTTCCTTTATGATTACACCTTGTGCACTTGGATTATTATTAATATTGCAAATATTTATTTAATATTTCAATTCTCTATTTGTGCTTCTCTGTAGCTTAGATTTCTCTTGTTTAACGGATAATGGTTTAATAGTATTAATCATATGTCACTGATTTTGGATTTATTATATCATAATACATAATAAAAAAATTGTAGTAGTTTATTTTTGCCCTTGATTGTATGGTGAAATTATTAAGTACAATTGTTATCACAGATGGACCTGTCCATGCTGAATTAAGATAAAAATGTTTAAGTCGAGGAAAAAAGTGATAAAAAACAAACTTCATTCTAAGTAATTAATTAATTTAATAAACTATTGTTTTATAAATACACAGAATCGAAATAGTAATTATCTACTTACATATTATGCAAAAGTAAGGTGACAAAGAAATACAAAAAAGAGTAATGTTAATTCAATAATCAATAACATTTTGTACATTTTATAATCCTTTAAAATAAAATAAATAAATCATTTATTTGTTGGACACATTAAAACAGGAAATTCATTTACTATATACTACTAAAGAGACAAAATACTATAAATTATTATAAACTTCTGCCTGTTATGAAGTAAGAGTTTGGGCAGGTTAACAACACAATGACGGTACAACTCCCAGCCAGTTGAATTGAATACTAGAATGGTAGCATTAGTAGGCTGGATATTGTTGCTGTGGCTGCCAAAACTGCTATGTGTTTATTGTTTGAAATAGGTTCTTAATGCAATTTTACATAATTGCAAAGGCGCATATGCCTGTAATATATCTACTGGTTTAGGAAATAGTGAAATCAGCTATGTTATTTCAGCTAAAACTCTACTTGAAAAATGCTACATGAGTGCAACAGATAAATAGTGCACTAAAAATAACGTTAGCAGATTTTGCAAGCGCAGTGACGATGTGTAAGTTAGAAAACTAAGTGTTGTGATGCATGAAGCCCATATCCATCAATAGACTGCAATAGATAGAATTGATGATGCATCGTACATCTATACAAATAAATAAAATTGAAGTGTCTGTTTGTAATGTCAAAATAACAGCTTTTTACTAAATGCATATGAAAGTATATACGGCGCCTATAACAAAAAAACAATATTAATTTTTTTTTGTGTTATAAGGAATAACTTAGGCTACTTTTATTGTAGAAATAAATAGTAAATTATTAGAGTTCCGCGCAAAAAAAAGAAAACCCTTGTCCAGTCAAGAAAATCCAATATATATATTCTATGTCGAAGTACTCTACATTTCTTTTAAATAAAACGCGTGTGAAACCGCGGGTCCCAGCTAGTCAAAAATATAATTCCTATACATGCATAGGATCCATTAGAGTTGATATCCTCAGTATAGAGGGCGCGCTATCGTGGCCGGACATATCAGCTCCGACTTGACGCTTACTTACGGGCGTGTTCGCGGGCGTATGTGCGAATACAGGCGTGAGTCGTATGTTTAAGCTTGGAATAGGCTCAGAAACCACAGGATGATTTCTCTATACAACAATCGATACAAATAAACAAAATAAAAGAGTCTGTAATATCAAAAGAACAGTTTTTTACTAAATGCATTTGAAAGTATATACGGTACCTACAGGCTACAACAAAAAAACATTTTTGTTTTTTTGTCTGTCTGTTTGTTCCCGCTAATCTCTGAAACGGCTGGACCGATTTCTACGGGGCTTTCACTAGCTGATAGCTTATGTTATAAGGAACAACTTAGGCTACTTTTATTTTAGAAAAATAATTAGGTTTCCGTACAAAAAAATAAAACCCATGAAATCCAATATATATAAACATACTCTATGTCAGTGTCTATGCCGAAGTACTCTAAATTATATATAAATAATCCACTTTCTTTTTAATTAAACGGCGGGTGAAACCGCGGGTCCCAGCTAGTTTATAAATAATTTATAATCGTCAAAAGTTATGTAAGTATGCATTTTAAAATAATTTATTACAAGTCATCCTAAAAAATAACAAAAAATCTAAGATAATTTGCAATCAAATTATGAAATTGCGTCATGTAAACGTAAAACGTCCTTCTCTATGCTTCCAAAATGGATCCAATCACTACCTTTATACAAGGCTTGTGGGTCTTTTAATTTCTTTCCTTCCTTTGGTTTTGAATTGTTTGCAAAATACAAGCGAATAAGACTGCTTGTTCTTCGAGCGTCCAATCCATCCCACGTCGTGGTCGAGTCGTCTTTAGAATGAATTATGGTCTTCAGACGTGAGCTGTATAGAGGCGGGGCGCTGCTGTTCGGCGTCTTTGAGTGTACTAACACTCACATACTAGTAGTAGTAGATCACTAGATCTTAGACAAAAAGATCCATGCTGACAAGTGAGGATCAACCTTTAGGAGATCGTGACAAAGCATAAGTTCCGCAAATCCGCACCCCCCGCAGCCTATTGTCCCCGAGCACACATTAAAGTTCTCTCGCGCAGGCATACGTCTCATGCGGGGCGATCAAGAAATTTGGCGCTGGTCATACAGAAAACACCGTGGTGCCGGCTCAGAATACCACCACCCCATCTCCTCCCGTGGGTGTCGTAAAAGTCGACTAAGGGATTAGCCGGAGGATCGGCAGCAGCGTCCTTCGAGTACATTAACAACTTAACTAAATCGCCAACCCGTCTGCCAAGCGTGGCGATCATGGCAAAACCCCCTAACGAGCCCACAACACACCCATATCGGTCGTTGTGGTGATATTTGGGGGAGGCCTGTGTTCAGCAGTGGACTTCATTCGGCCGAAATGAAATGATGAAAATGATACAGAAAATGCAAAGAAGGGTTTTCTGCCTTAAGCCACAGTTTTCTGTGACACCGCGGCGCGGGCGTGTCGTTTGCACTTGCAGTGAATCGGTTTTAAATAATGATGCCTAAATAAATGCATGAACTATGTGCAATAGTCCAACAACTCCCATCTTATATGTCGAATATCTATTTAGCTTACGATAATAACTGCAAATACAAACGGAATGTTGCTTACGATACTAGACAGTCAGTACTCGATATAATAAGTTTTGTTTTTATCACTGTTCACTTTTACCTCTGCTATAACTTTGTCGCATTACTTTTGTACGGTGTACATTGTATACGGGTTTAATCGCAATAGCAAGCATCGGCCGTATTACTCTTGATCCACGTTAGGTAGCGGTTAACCCGCGAATACACGCCGTACCTGTCGGGCTGTGCACAACCCTCGCCCCATGACACCACACCTGGAAAAACGTGTTTATAATTGTAAGTTGTAACGTACCATACCTGCGAATTGGTTCATGTGGGGATATAAAGAAAGTACCTATTGATACCTGGTTTTAATTAACGCGGTTTTAGACGGTTGAGGCGGTTTTAGTCAGCGTGCTGCAGGCAGTTACCGCTTGCTACTAAAAACTTATAGAATAAACAACGGACAAACCCCAGAAAATGTTAATAATTATATACTTATAGATAAATGAATGAAAGATTTATGTAATATTTACATTATCAGTAGTATACAGTGATGGATTCACACACATTATGGTTTCTGTCTTTATGTCGACCAAAACCTTTGTACACGTAGGCGGCTACCCATTTAAACTTCCGCATCCGTTCGCATTTTTCCACGAGGCTATGGCCTGAGAAGCGTTCTAGGACATTCCCATCTTAGGAAAATATTAACAATAAATTAACATACCACATCACACCAGCCAAAGGACATCCATTGCTGAATAAAGGAAAAGATTTCCACACTTGTGTCATTTTGGGGGAAATTTGCTAGTACCTACTCACTACGCTTGATAGCAGGCGGGTTGGTGAGCGCAGTATGGCTACTGTTTCGCAGAAGTGACGCTGCTGCCCGTCCCTTTGGTTTAGTCCCTTAGTCGCCTTTTAGCACATCTACAGGACGAGATGGAGAGGTGATATCGTCTTAATCTGGACATCACGAATTTACACATTACAACATAATCAATATTCAGGTAAATACTAACCGACTTCCTGGTACTTCTCAGTGGTCTCGTTGAACACGTGCAGGGGTCCTCCGGAGTCACCCTGACAGGCGTCCCTGCCGCCGTCGGGCTCGCCAGCGCACATCATGTTGTCCGTGATCCTTTTGCCATACGAGCGTTCTTTACATTCCGCATTCGATACTATTGGAACTTTCACCTGAGGAGAGGCAGTGCGAATCTTTAAGGGTGTCTGTTCGATCGTGCGTCATAATTTACCAGTCCTAAGTTTACTTTCTAAAAGCAGTGATAGTTGTTGAACGCTTGCTTTCCATACAGGATGGTCTGAGTTCGATCCCGGCGCTCACCTCTGACTGTTCGGATCCATGAGCAGATCACAATTTGATTATCACTTGGCCTTAACGGTAAAGGAAAACATCATGTGGAGGTTGCACCTGAGGGCTCCAAAATGTTCTAAATTGTGTGGAAGTCTGCCAACCCGCACTAGGCAAGGATGGTGGACTAAGGATGACTAAGGCCTAACCTTGGTCATCGTGAGAAAAAGCCCGTGCAGCAGTGGGCCAGTAATGGGCTGATTATGTAAGTGTAATCTATAGGGCTAACCGTGATCCTCAAAGTTTTAAATACCATGTAATATACATACGGCTACAAATCAAGCTATACAGTACCAGGATAAGCTGATCTCGTATACAATAGGCTTTCCGTACATTAAGAGGTCAGCATAAACTAGAAATATGTAGCCGTGTGTACACATTTCTGAAATAGTCTGTAAGGGCGTAGCAATGCTTTTTTTTCTGAGAGGGGCCAGATTAAAACCAGTGCCGCAAACCGGCCGCACGGACAAATATTTGTATGATCTGCAGGTAGTTGTTCCGGGTCTGGGTGTATTGTGTGTGGAATTTGTGTCTGTAAACGCACCCACGACACAGGATAAATCCTATTGAGGGGCAATATCGACAATAGGGAAACTATATAGAAACGTGTTTTATCTCATACTCTCACAGCTTAAACCCTGTAAATACATTTATAGTTGTTACACATTGTTACTCTTTCGTTACACATTTTCGTTTCATAAAATTCAATTCATCAGATCGGCCATTTATACGTCCACTGCTAACAAAGGCCTCACCAAAGATTTTCACAACTGTGTCATCATTCTGGGGGGTATTTGCCAATACTCACCACGCTTGGCAGGCGGGTTGGTGAGCGCAGTATGGCTACCGTTTCACAGAAGTTACGCTGCTGCCCTTCCCTCTGGTTTAGATTCCCTTAGTCGCCTTTTACGACATCCACGAGAGGAGATGGAGAGAGAGAGAATGGATGCAATTCACACCGTCCCAAAAGAAGTTTCACATCAAAAAGTGGTAATTTCCATTTCTTTTCACAATTATATAAATTTAGTTGCTAAAGTCTACAAAACCGTTTATTGCAGCGCGGCGACGACGCATGATATTTAATTGTGCAGGTTTTCGAAATAAAATGGTGAAAACAGTTTTTTAGTGTCCTAATAGCAACGTTATCATATTGTTAAATATTACAGCAAAAAAATAAAATAACAATTATAGCTCAATTGTCCCCTTGATTGTATTTCAATAAAGTTCACTATTGTTGTTAGGTATATCTATAAAATGAAGGGGAAAAGATGGAACTATTTTAACCCAAAAAAACAGCTGAAGAAAGTGTAGTAAGGACACTCCATCAAAAATATGTTCAAGAACAGAACTTGCCTCTTGCAATGTATTGGAGATGGAACCCCCTTGCTCGGTGACACCCCAACCAATAACCACGCCATTCTGATTGGTATAAGACAGGCCCCCAGTGGGCAAGCAGACGGGCCGCACTCTGACGTCATCAGTCGGTTCTGTAGGTGAGGTAGCTGTAGCCTCTGTAGTGCTGGTAGTGGCGCTGCTGGTGGTTGTTGGGTCTTCGTCACTGCGTGCGCGCTTTACTGCGCTGCTCAGGTCCAACTGTTGTTAGAAACATGAGATAATTACTATACACTTTTAAGAACGTCCGTGAAGTACGCTACCATCATAAGGAAATGTTGAATGCAACTGACATACTTAGTTGTATTTTTCATAACATGTAGTACGGGAAATCTTTTTGGTTTCAAAAACGACCGTTCGAAAAAAGAAAAACCCTATTTTAGTAGATTTCATCGTGTACATCTCCATAATTGCATCAACATAAAATATTTTAAAAATCAAGCTTGTAATAGGCAGTGTAAAATAATACGTACTGAAGTGAAGAAATGCAAATATCTCCAAATGAAAAACTACTAATCTGAAGTAACCCGGAATTTTAGTGGCAAAAAAATTGTGATTTGGTGTCTTTGGCAGCGTTACCAATACCGACTGCAGAATAGCATTCTCGTCGAGGAAGAAATACAAGCACTCGCACAAGATCGCTTTATGCAAGAAGTAAATCTATGTTATCTGCTTGAAAGATTGGTCCCTGGGCCGGGTCGCGCTGACGCACTCCGCAATGCGAATTCGCTTGTAGCAGTGCGTGCTGGCTCGTACACGTCGTATTTCGAAAGATTGGATTGCCGGCTCAGAATACCACCACCCCATCTCCTTCCGTGGGTGTCGTAAAAGTCGACTAAGGGATTAGCCGGAGGATGGGCAGCAGCGTCCTTCGAGTACATTAACAGCTCAACTGCGATCGCCAACCCGTCTGCCAAGCGTGGCGATTATGGCAAAACCCCCCAATGAGCCCACAACACACCCATATCGGTCGTTGTGGTGATCTTTGGTGGAGGCCTGTGTGCAGCAGTGGACTTCATTCGGCCGCAATGATGACAATGATGGACACGGTGACTACAACAAAACAGCTGCAGGTTCGATTCCACTAGGAGCAATCTCCGCAGCAGGACATAAACAATCTCATTAATTCCATGACAAATCGTTGCCGTCAAATCTTAAACAACCGCGGAAGTCACACTGTATTAAATTTCATGAATGATAACATTTTTTCACATTAATGTATTTTAAGTAGCTGCAAGCACATTTAGTTTACCCAGAAAATGTACGGCTTTTTAATATAATTGTTTCCAAATAAGTGAATATAAAATGGTTACATATTTAGAAATATTTAGATACGAAATAATCTGTTTTTATTGTTTCGGGAAGTATATCTCTGTCGCATAGGCCGTGAGCAGACGCCCGGTTATCATCACTGTGGAGACTGCCCGGAGGACACAACACTGAAGAAGGACCCAGCTCGCGTGACGCAACGCTATGGCCTCCTCGCGGCGGAAACATATGAAAGCAGCGGAACGGGAGAGGAGGCAACGAGTACAGATGCCCGAGATGGTAACTCGCTGTGTAGCTATTGCGCATGCCTGTAGAGGGTGATATGGCTGAACAGGCCGCACAGAACACGGGGCCCAGCAAACTACGTGACATGACGGGGCGAAATCTACTTTGGGTCCGGTGGTCCTTCACCTGCTGGAAGGTCCATGATGGGTTTAGTTGATAATGTCCATGTGGTCTTCGAGATACGGAGGGGTTTTCATCCACGTTCGTCAGCCTGACTGCGACAACTGCAGCTTAACCTCACAAATCGACCGTGTTGCGTGGTAGCCGTTTAGGCAGAAGCCCCTCGAAATTAATAGTAAATCTCAGGAGGAAAGAGTGTTCTGAAGATATGTGTGGCCTGCCAGTTCGCACAGAAACGGGGCACGTCAAGATGACGGGTCGATACCTGCTGGGGGTGCGGTCAAATACTGACAAGGCGAACACCTCACCCCACCCAGAGGTAAATGAAAGGACACCGTTTTTAGATTTCAGCCGGTAAGAGTCCCTCCTTCCAAAGGCGGAAGGAATTCCATGAAAATTTCCCCACGACAAAAATAAGGCTGAAAGAGTGTAAGTAAAAGAAGTTCGTTGGCGACAAGGAATTTTCAACACGGGAAAGTGCGGATTTATCTTCGATGTCACGCAATGTTCTTGAGTTATTTATTTTAATAACTCACTGTTCTTTATTTCGTTCATTTTGTTCCCACGACTACGACTTTTTAAATTGAATTCCTATCACATTCAAATTATTTACTTATGAAATCAAAGAATATGAGCTTCGATCAGGGCTAGATTTAATGTGAGGGCCCACAAAGGAGTGGAAGCCCTAATTATTTTTGAAATAGGTTAAACATTTTTTTGGGTGTATATTTGTTGTAAGAATTGCTCTTTCCGTGTCAGAGCTTGGGGTGTTTTTTTTGTGTTGAACTCTCTTCTTTTTTGGGTACCCGGGGCTGTAGCCCCAGTTGACCTCCCCTACATCCGGCTTTGGCTTAGATCATATAAAGGAACATGAGCTCTAATTTAAAGTAAGTGGCCGATCGCAAGCTGTCATGTTATATATATAATTCTTCTGTACGTTTATATGTCACTGAACTCTACCTAAACGGCGTGACCGATTTTGATGAATTTTTTTGTATTAGTTTGATTAGGTCCGTGGATGGTTTTGATTCACAATTGAACCCAGTAAGTGGCGCTACAATCGGGTTGGGCATGTACCTGTCTGTGCGAAGCTGGAGTGGGCAACTAGTTTTGTATAAAACTTGCAGTGCTTACTACTTACGAGTAGGAACTGAGTGGCAGTTAATGCTCATATTAGGCCCTTTGATGATTATGAGATTTTGCCTATTCTGAGGTAAGTTATTCGGCAATATCTAAGCTGTCAAGTAATTGCTAAGGCAGAAATTAAAAAAAAAGAAATTAAATGTACCTATCCAATTTGTAATCTTTTGGCGACAGGTTTTTGGCCAATAATTGAGCAATAAAAGTATCTATTTATTCTTATTTAAATACTACACACATACTCCTCTTCCTTAAAAAAAAGTAACGACCGGTTGTACGGCTAGGAACAAAAGTAGCTGAACATTTTAGTTTTTAAACATGGTATTTAACTGGAAAACGAATTGATCATCAATAATAAATTTAAATATCCGAAGGAACTGCTTTTGAATTATTTTCGAATATATACTAAAGCTTTTACTGTGCATCAATTCGTTTTCCAAATAATACCATGTTTAAAAACCAAATATTGGGCTACTTTTATTGTTGACAGTGTTAGATACACTAACCCTAACCCCTAGTACGAGTTTCTTTTCACGATCGAAACGTAATAGTAAACTACATAGTTACCGCGTTCGACGCTGCGATTGGCCCGCACCAAACTACTCAGCCAATCGGAGCGCCGAACGCAGTAAACGTGTAGTTTACTATTACGCTTCGATTGCAAAAAGAAACTCGTACTAGGGTTACTGAACATAATTCAACGCCTTACCCTTTCATCAAGCCTCATAAGCGCGATGTCATTGTCATAATTTCCAGGGTTGTACCTCTGGTGACGTATGACTGCCGACACCTTTCTGTCAATAGTTTTCGTCTCGTTAGGGTTGGCAATGTCATGTTCTAGCAAACGAACTATGATGCGCTCCTTGCGGTAACTGCAAAATAAAAATGATAGTGGTGAGTGTAAGGACAGTACCTAATTAATGCCGTGTGGTCACCTACTAGTATAAGGCTAACATAGTATAGATGGGACAAAGTAAGGCTGCGTTATCTATACATTAATACGTGAATAATAAAGCTTGTACCCCTTTTTAAGCTCATTGCGCGCACGGAGGAGTGTGAGATTTGGCGTAGTTATAGTTCATACGGAGGAGGAGTCCAGAAAGTTAAAATGTATGTACCTACATAAAAAAATGACAGTCAAATTTCGACTTTGGGGCGGTCACTAGTAAAAATAAATTTGACCTATCCCAGATGCAGGAACTGAAAATACGCTTGCTAATGACCATCTGAAGAGTCCCTTTGAATAATCCCGTCATTAACATAGATATGCCTTTTGCCAGTTCAGGGTGTAATAGACAAGAGGATGGGAAGCAGCATCCCCTGTGATAAAAGTTTAAAAGACTTTATATTAATGTAATTATAACCATTCCGTATGGTGTACGAATTCATTCGACGGCATGGTTGGTGCAGTGGCTTATACAACCGGCTGCTGCGCTCCAGGTCTGGGGTCGATTCCCGCACGGAAAACATATTTGTATGATCTGTATGTTATGGTAGTTGTTCCGGGTCTGGGTGTATTGTGTCTGTAAACGCACCCACGACACAAGAGAAAACCAAGCGTGGAAAGGGTTTAAACAAAAAAAAAATATCACCGATCCCATCTTCTCACGTGGATGTCCTAAAAAGCGACTAAGGGACTTAACCAGAAGGATGGGCAGCAGCGTCCCTTCGGAGGACCAGTAGCCATACTGCGCTCACCTACCCGGCCGGCCAAGCGTGATGAGTACTGGGAAAGTTCCCCCCAACATGACACAATTGTGGGAATCTATGGGAGATTGATGGATAATGTGATGTAAACCATTTACAGGTACTTATGAATAGTGTAGACTAGTTGCAGCGTTCGAGAAATTTCCTTCAAGAGACGAATGATTTAATATTTATTGAAGTTTAAAATTAAATTTGGGGAGTCTGCGTGCTCACACCGAGCGACCCCCGGGAAGACGGTGGCGCGCACGTGGTCACGTGTCGCCGGGTGCGTAGCACAGCGCACAGCGAGGCTTGGGGGGATCCTTTACAATATCCTCCCCGAGAAGTGCCTGGGGGCGGCCTTTTTACAGCCGCCTGCCCTCCGCTAGAGGGGATGACCACTTTACAGTCATCCCCTCCGAGATGTGCCTAAAGGCGTGACACCAATGTGCGGCTCTAGTGTGATCTTACAAGGACCTGGAGCTACTTTTCGGTGCCGAAAATGACCGCACCAGTGGTTTTAGCCGGTAGAAGCCCGGCATACCCCTTTGCACTTCCCCGGGGCGAAGGAAGTTCATGAAAAATGTCTACTAAACACCAATAAAAAAAAGGTAAACGTCAACGGGCCGATAAGATGAATGGTAAGGCGGCTGCAGCAGTACCTAGTTAGTTCACCGTGCCAATATGCTGGTACCGTTAGATCTACATGAATATCGAACATTCAGATGCAAACGACAGAATACTAGTGGCACAGAGCCAAAACCGCACGGGTCATTACCGTCTTCGTATACTGGACTATGATATTGGTAGTTGGTACGTAACTAGGTACAAATTGGCACCACTGAATTGTGCTTTTGATCTCATTGTACTGGTGTGTTGCTGGCAGCGTTTAGTAAACAAAACGCTTTGTTGGAAAACAACGTAATTCATTACTGCATACGAACTTCTAGCTAACGTAATTGTAAGTCTTTCTCAACCATCATCATCATTTCGGCCAAATAAAGTCCACTGCTGGACACGGACCTCAACCAAAGATCACTACAACGACCGATATGGGTGTGTTGTGTGCTCATTGGGGGGTTTTGCCAGGCGGGTGGGCGATCGCAGTTGAGTTGTTAATGTACTCGAAGGACGCTGCTGCCCATCCTCCGGCTAATCCCATAGTCGCCTTTTACGACACCCACGGGATGAGATGGGTTGGTGCTATTCGTAGCCGGCACCACACAGCAATAATCATATCAGTGATTAATACACATACACAGTCCACTGATAGAAATCGGCGTTTAGCAAAATGCCCGCAGCTTTTGGCAAGCAGACTGGGGCCGCTCTCCCACGAAGGGGAGGGTATTCCAAGATTGAGCTAGAGCAAGATTGATTGGGCGACGTCGCTTGACCTCCGATTGTTGAATCGGGGATCCATTAGCACCTGCATTCGGTGGCAGGGGAAAACGGTCGTGGACTTGGTGACTCTTTCTGTAGCCCGCATGGTGTTAGGCTGGCTGGTGGTCTTGGAGAATGCTCGATCGAGCGATGATTGAAGCTATTCAAGGACACGTTGCAGACGGTGAGCCATGAGGAACTTCTTAGCGAATACCAAAATGGGTTATCACCCTTATTTCAATTCTGTATTCAAGGATGTATGGATGTTTGAGCTTAGAGAATTGCACCTCTGGTCTCAAATTACTTGGGGTCGGCCCAATATGAAGTCATATTGCAAAGGTTTTAGCGAAAGGGTTTTTAAAGTCAGCCGCCTGCCCGACACCAACCCGCCTTGGGTGTGCTTATGTTGGTAGGTAAAGGGGCCTACTCAAAGCCCTACCTACAGGGCCCTACATGCAGTATCTCTACCGGATTCTATAGTGTGAATGTTTGCAGAGCCGATATTGATCGATATTTGTAGGCCATTTTAGCCACCTGCGGGTACACAGTGCTTAATGGTACGCACCGGGTTTCAAACTCCCTGATTTGTCTTCTAAGACACCCAGGGGATGAGATGCCTGATCCGTGATCGGAGCTACACGGTTTAGGTGTGGGAGCAAGCAGATAACAGTTTACTCATTTCATACTCACATTTCGGCCGAATGAAGTCCACTGCTGGACACAGGCCTCCCCCAAAGATCACCACAACGATCGATATGGGTGTGTTGTGGGCTCATTGGGGGGTTTTGCCATAATCGCCACGCTTGGCAGACGGGTTGGCGATCGCAGTTAAGTTGTTAATGTACTCGAAGGACACTGCTGCCCATCCTCCGGCTTATCCCTTAGTCGACTTTTACGACACCCACGGGAGAAAATGGGGGTGGTGGTATTCTGAGCTGGCACCACAGTTTACATCAACATAATATTTTCCCAGGCATATTACGTTTACTAACCCAAAACTAAGCGCGGCGGTAAAGTCTTTAATACCAATAAATTAAGCCACCGCAGAAATTCTGTTGTAGATTCATCCTCATACGCATACTCTGCTAAATTCATCGGACATCAAATGCAGTATTACGTTTACTTACCCAGTGCAATGCGCCGCGGTGATGACATACAGGTCATTGACAAGGGCTCCCCCGCAGAACAGCCGACCATTGTACAGCAACATTGCCATCCACGGGTACTCCCGTTCTTTCGTTTCGTACCCGCCCACTATGCGATGCTTCGTCCGCACTATACCGCATTCTGGTTAAACACAAATAATTTGTTAAGGAAGGTGAACTTAGACACAAGAAAAAAGAAACAAAGGTAGGAAGAACATTCGTAAAGTAAGTGCTTCCCTATTTTAGCGAATGCGGACTGCATGAAATATACTAATATACATAAGGTACCACTTAGTCCTCAAGCATATTAGAGCTCCAAACACTACAAGCAATTAGAGCTCTAATGTGCTTACGAGCTCGTTATAGACCTGTAACAAGCTCTAAAGACCTTACATTTTTCACTTTAATTTATAAGATCGCTCACGTATTCTGATTATCCGCAACTTCATCTAGTGAGCGGCAGGCAGTGTTATCTACACTACTGATAAAAATTAACGCTTCGTAACAAAAATAAAGCGACTGAGAACTGACCTATATATACATATAGTATATATAGGGATCATTCCATATATTTTTGAAATATTTAATGAGTAAGGTTTGCTATTCGAGTACTTAAAAATATATTTTTTTACTATTATATTAAAGCGGCGCGGGTTCTATAACTGAAGAATGCTTTTAGTGATCAAATAGCAACTTTATTCATTAATTATTCGAAATAACAGTAAAAAACAAAAATTGAATTGACAACGTTTTTACAAAATAAATGGTGAGTGAGTGAGTTCATTATTTTATATAGGATCCTATATATGTGCGTGTACCTTAATATGCGGCTACTACACATTGTTTGATAGTTAAGTACCGCATCTGTTACTTACGACATGCGGGACAGCTGGGTGGAGGACCAGTAACTATTATGGGGCTGGCTGTGGTACTGCTTCCGCCGAGCAGTTGGCTGATCCATTCAATAAGGCCCTTCTCTTTGTCCTCGGACTCGATGTTTGCAGCTCGGCAGCTTGCAGCGCCAAAAAGGCATACCAGCAGCAGTGCCCAATTCATTGTACACTAAATAAATAGTAAATAAATAATTATGTACAGATGGTCTGTCACAAATCTTATATATCTGTCTATACAATAGTAACATTAATTAAACTACTTCTGAATTTCGAATATCTATTTAAACAAAAATACTATGTAGATATGCACTATATATATATACCGTGTGGTGCCGGCCATACCGTGTGGTGCCGGCTCAGAATACCACCACCCCATCTCCTCCCGTGGGTGTCGTAAAAGTCGACTAAGGGATTAGCCGGAGGATGGGCAGCAGCGTCCTTCGAGTACATTAACAACTCGAACTGCGATCGCCAACCCGTCTGCCAAGCGTGGCGATTATGGCAAAACCCTCCAATGAGCCCACAATACACCCATATCGGTCATTGTGGTGATCATTGGGGGAGGCCTGTGTCCAGCAGTGGACTTCATTCGGCCGAAATGATGATGCACTACATTATCGCCATTCAAATGCCGAAAAAACGTTTTTGAAAACGTTGTCGTTCGAAATCTGGCTGAAAAACTATCACATAAAAGTCGGTGAATGGATTTTGATGGGTCTATCTATATACTCAGGCTACTAAGGGGTCGATTTTTTTTTAAATGTTTGATTACAGTATCTCTCATGGGAGATGCGCAGTGAACCATGAATGAATTCAGCGTCTTTTATAAAACTCACTCAAAGGGAGCCAAGGGGTAGATTTCCGTCAGACCAATTAACAGGCCAATACGTGCCAGGGTTGTGGCACAATGCCTGCCCGGCTAACACCGCTCCCCCAGATATAGGTAAACGGAAAGAACAGTATTAGCTGGTAAGAGCCTGAGCCCCCCGCCGCCCTTTCTTTTCTGATTAATTTCGGTGCGGGTTCCAAGACAGTTAATCATTTCTCTGGGACACACCGAGCTTAATTGATCGGTGTTCGTGTGTTTCGGTGGTCGCTACTGTAGATCCTGGCTAACAGGAGTTGCAGGGGTTGGGAACGTGTGGCGGGCCTGCCCCAATAAAATAAAATAAATGCCCCGCCGCCCCTCCCAAAGACGGAGAAAGCCCATGAGGATTTCCCCACAACAAAAAAAGAGTGGAGTAATTTGAGAGGCTCCATAATTTGGGAGGCCAACAACATATTAGAAGTGATTTATTTTAAAGTTCTTGGTCTTAAATAATTCAATATTGACAGTACAAACATTAAAATAATTTAAGTTTCATAGTGAATAATTTCCATTGCTTTCGCTATCACTGTTCCGAAATGACTATGATTACTATTATGTTATACTGACACAATCCATACGTACGTACCCTACTGTGGGGCAACGAAGCATAAGAAAAAGGCGATATTCAGACCGAACTTGGGCGCCATTGCAATTAAATCCGCTCCTGGCGCGGCTGCTATTAAGCCGGCGCCTCTTTTACAGTTGATTTCAACTTTTTTCGTGTATAATAATCAAGTTTCCAAACAGATTGCATTGCTGATAAAGTTAACGGAGAATCAAGGACACGACGTAACCGGGTCAAAAACCCGCTGATCCCGCGCTTGTCGATATACCGCTAAGTTAAGATCACTCACGTTATCAACATCTATATTAGCATTTATTTTTGTTTTTTTTAACGCATGATCGTGGAGTTTTTGGCTAAGAAAGCCTAAGTGCCTAGTTCAGATTTATAGTATCGAAAGGATGTCCGCAAATCGTGTCTCGGCCAAGATGTGAGATTTATTCTGGTCAATGTAAAGAAAGTTTTCTCCATATGTCAATATATTTTTGAGGTTAAACGTAATACGAGAGGTTTTCGATATTTATTCTATAGCATCTACCTACCTACAGCTTAGGTAACGATCGCGACCTCTGCCCCAAATGATTTTTAACAGCGAATACGTAACTAACTACAGCAAAAAATCGTTTTGTTATTTCGCCAGTACTCACCACGCTTGACAGGCGTCTTGGTGAGCGCAGTATGGCTACTACTCCACAGGAGGGACGCTGGTGCCCGTCCCTCTCGCTTAGAGTCCATCAGTCGATTCTTACGACACCCACGGGAAGGGATGAAGTGGTGCTATATTCTTAAATCGGACACCGCAAGCAGGTTTTTGAACTTTAAAATTTACAAGAGGCAGCAGGTTACCTAGTAGTTAGCAAAACTTAATACAAAGGGTACAATCCTAGCAGGTAAAACTACTTCGTCAGGCGCTAGAAATCGACTTGCAACATAATCGAAACGGCTATAAATTATCTGTTGAATGGTAAGTGATAGAATAAAATTGTAATTTCCCGATTGGTATGCGCGCAGCGTCTCGACTTCGCGCTTCCCGGCTCGCGCTAGCTAGTAGAGAGTCGCTCGTTTTCCTGCTCCCCGACAATTTGAAGGAAATGAAAGTAGATTTCGTAAATAGTATTTATAGCTCACGAATATTATCCTCTATCAAGGTAGGTACAATGGATTCATTATATTTCATACTAGCTAAGTTTTATGGGTGCTTCGAAGGCGGACCACAATAAGATCAGAGATCGTATATTCGTATGACAGCCTGGAATGTGGGCTGAGGAGTATTTTTCCGTAGTTTCTTTCCGGCCATAACACTATAAGGCGGCGAAGGAAATAAGATACTTGTAAATTTTCAAGTTCAAAAAGTATAGTTTATCTTTTTTGACTTTCATGCCAGTTAGTTTAGCTACCCTTGCTCATCGATGTAGCAAGGTCGGGTGGCGGCCCTCCCACAAAACCTTCTGGCCCACCCCAGAAATATACTGAAACATTAAAAATATGATATAATAAATAAGTTTTTTTTTTTTTGAGAAAGTAATATTCCCGGATCATGTCGGTCTGCAGTGCCCGGTAGTTTCAATCTGGGCCCTTCCAGAATAAACAATTACCCTTGCTTACTGCAGCACCTCATGAAATTAATTAACACTTATTTCTTGTTTTCCACAGTCCCTTGCAAGATGGTTTCATAAAAATGACTCTACTGTAATGATGATATCATAAAATACATATCATAAATGATTTAAATCTAACTGACTTTCAGCAGACGTTAATTTCAAATATGCAGCTGTATGCATTACATGATTAATGTACATTACCATTCTCAACATTACTTCTATTATAATATACATATATTCTTCATTAATTTAATCATAAATTCTTTAAACAGTGGTACTAACTCCTAACTCTTTAGAATGCATGCGTTTTAAATTAACGAGATGCGGGCCACAGCATAGTATTTTTGTCTATATTGCTATATTTAATTTACAAACTTTAGCCAAAAAACGATTTCAAATCACTAACCGTTTGATAAGTTTATTATATCACTACATGACACAACACAAGCACAAATAAAAAATCAAGGTTAAAAATGAAATCGGAACTCACGAGGAGACAGTAACTGGTAACTGTGCGTAAGCAGAAGGACTAACGGCAGCTGGCACGCCTGCCTGTGTACACACTACAGATCGGAGTCAGACAGAGCCCAAGCCACCAATACTTTCTCCTCTACGCTCCACTTAGTCCTGACCAACGTATGCAAGTCCTACACCCGCACAACCACTTATAAACAACCCAGTGACGTCGTCACAAATTCCTTAACATATTTTCTGTGATTTATATAGCATTATTATCTGCTAATGGAGTAATTAGAAGCATTAGCGAATCATGAGGGATCCTAATATATGCCTACATGCGAAGCTGCATGTGGTTAACTTGTTTTTGTTTTACCTACAATAGTGATTAGATGTAACAGACAGCCATAAACTCCTATTCACCCGAATCAATGCGATTTTTTTAATCAAGGTGATAAGTTACTTTTTGGAATCTCCGCAAAAATATTTAAAATAATGCATAGCTGTATCGCAGTGCAAATATAATGATATCGCATTTATTTTATTTTCAATTGACGTTGAGGATGTCGTGAAGACACGATTGAGAACCAAGCAAAACGCCGGTAGTTACTGTTAAAAAAATATTCGCATCAAAATTCTGTTGTTTTTATTCAAACTCAAATTGATTTATAAATGTCCTCTACCTACGGATCACTATATTTATTTTATTATAAAGGAATACAGAAAGAGCCTTGTAGATTTATAAAGCAAGCATCCGCAGTAGAATGTATTGCTGAAACAAGACCGTCAGGCTTTTACATGTTTAATTAACCCTCTGCATAAACGCTTTTTCGCACTGAACTACAGCGGAGCTGTTTTTATGCGTCAAATTCTTGCGTTATTTGTTACATATTACGATGTAATCCTATTGGTGTCCGGTGGGCTGATTAGCTAAAAACAGCAACAGCCGACGCGATAGCAGCTATCGCGCAGCCAAGGATCCACCGGTGCCAAAGCGTCAAAATAACTGGAATTACGTAAGGCATCACCCGCCTGTCGCTACTTGTGGGGAATGCATAGTTACTAGCGCCAGTATAAAGCCAGCGCCAGCGATAAAGTAGCCACCAGTGGAACTAAAAAGAATGAAAGTTCATTGATTGTCCGACAGAGGCGCGTCAAAGATCTTCGCCTATTTAGTCGCTATCGGCAAATAGGGAATACCAAATTGAGCAATTGGCAGCGGCGTTGGAGCAATTTATGCCTGTTGTAAAGCGACTTAGGTAATCAGCCCGCGGATAAAGAATATAGCACCTCTCCCATCTCCTCCCGTGGATGTCGTAAAAGGCGACTCGGGGCTTCTAAGCCACAGAGATAGGCAACAGCGCCCTTCTGTGGAATAGTAGCCATTCTGCGCTCACCTACCCGCCTGCCAAGTGTGGTGAGTACTGGCAAATTCTGTCTGCCTTTCTACCTTTAAATGAAATTCTGTGGCGACGGTGACTCGACTCATCAGATGGACAGCGGCGGGGATCAGAGGTGGTCTCCTGCCGTCCCCGCGCTACTGCCTCCTTTATTCGCATCACGTCCTCAGAAAAGTAGGCGCTGGCATCCCACGCGTTCTCACTTCGGACGATGGACTGCATCACGGCCGGAAGCGAAAGGTCACCTCCTTTGACCGCCGCGACGAACGACGGCGTTGCGTTGCGCTGCGCATTCCTCCCATGACTACCGGACGTCCTTTCTCAGCCTATTCAACGCAGATACTTCCCGAAACACCCATGGCTCGAGAGTAGCTGCGTCATCCGGAAAATTAGGGCGCCATGCCGCCTCTCCAGCCATTCCTCCATGACCGGTCTTACCGCTATCGCGCGTGCCCTTTTTTTTTATTATTGATCCGGTGGAAATACCTCATGTACTTCCTTCGCCCCGGGAAAGGGCGAAGGGACTCCTACCGGCTAAAACCACCGGAGTGATCATCGTCGGCACCGAAGGGAGGCTCCAGGAACTCGAAAGATCTCCATCTAGAGCCACCCGTTGGTGCCACGCCTTTAGGCACATCTCGGAGGGGATGACTGTAAAGTGGTCATCCCCTCTAGTGGAGGGAAGGCGACTGTAAAGAGGCCACCCCCCCAGGCATCTCTCGAGGGGATTGTAAAAGATTCCCCCGAGGCCTCACTATGCGCTGTGCTGCGCACACAGCGGTACGTGACCACATGCGCACCGCTGTCTTCCCGGGGGTCGCTCGGTATGAGCACGCAGATTTCCCAATAAGCGCGCTATAAAGACGACAGGGCTCAGGCGTGTTGAACACGGGCGCCGCGGTGGTTGTTACCCCGGCCCCGTGTCCTCCTCCTCCGAGCGGGATCGGCCCTCTCCCGATCCCGCTCTGCGACCTCCTTCTGGAGCATTACGCTCTCTCAGAAGGAGACCACAGCACTCCAATTTTCCTGCTTTGCCAGCATAGCCGATACTACTGCTGGCAAAGAGAGATCTTGCCCGATCCAATCGACCAGGATCCGCCGCTCGGCAGTCCACGCAGGGCACTCTTCGAGCGTGTGCTGTGCGGTATCCTGATCGTCTCCACAGTGGTGGCACTATGCCGTGTCCTCGTGTCCTATCCTGTGGAAGTACGCACCGAAACAACCGTGTCCGGTGAATACCTGCGTCAGGCGGAATGTGACGTGCTCGCTCCTTTGGAGCCAGGCTCCAAAGAGCGGCAAGACAGCCTCAACGACGCGCTTTGTCGCGTACTGTGGCAGCATGAGCCGCTCGCGCCACAGCTCGAGTGCACGCCGCCGAGCTTGACGCCTCAAACTTTCAAGCGCCCCTGAAGGCACGCCTTCACCGCACTGGCGGAGGGAGCATGTTTGGTGATACACCCACGCATCCATCTCCGCCAAGATATCAAAAGGCGGAAAGCCCGCCAACAGAGTTGCCGCCTCAAAGGACACCGTTCGGTATCCTCGTGCGATCCGTATAGCCGCTCTACGCTGCAGACCGCGAATCTTGGTTCTGCAGCGCTGGACGCCCGAGAGTCGAGATGACCAAACAGGCGCCCCGTAGAGGGCCACGGACCGCACGACTCCCCCGTAGAGGCGGCGAACTTCTTCCCTCGGTCCCCCGAGATTGGGCAGTAGACGGGGCAAGGCACCCACTATCCTTTCGACCCGGGGGACAAGACGCTCGAAGTGCTCCTCGAAGCCCAAACGTGGTGTATAACCCTGGCCACTTGGTTGTGCTTGTGCAAATATTCGCCGTTAGGAAGACGAGAACAATCAGAAATAATATTATTATCTACATGCCTCTCTTTTCAGGAGATTAAATCCCCTTGAAGGGAAAAAAAACTAGACGGGTTTAAAAGACTATTAAATCTAACCAAAACCCATTTAAGGCACTATATGCGCGGCTCCAGGCTGGTATGATTGCGAAGTACCTACAGGGACTTGATGATTTCGTCTCGTCATTCTCCGTGCGGGACCAGCCTCCTTCTGAAGCATGACGTTCTGGCAGAAGGAGCCCACTGCACTCCAATTTACATGCTCTGCTAACGTAGCTGACACTGTCAGATCTTACCCGATCTGATCGACCAGTATCCGCCGCTCAGCAGCCCAGGTAGGGCACTCCTCGAGCGTGTGCTGTCCAGTATTCTGATCGCTTTCAAAATGGTGGCATTGTGCCGTGGCCGCGCGTCCTATCCTGTGCAAGTACGCACCGTAATAACCGTGACCGGTGAACACCTGCGTCACGCGGTAGGTGACGCGCTCACTCCTTCTGAGCCAGGCTCCGAAGAGCGGCAGGATGGCTTCAACGACGCGTTTGAGCGCGAACTGCAATCGAAGGCGTTGTCGCCACATCTCGAGTACGCGCCGTCGAGCCAGTTACCTTAGTCTGTCAAACGCCCCTGGTGGCACGCTTTCGCCGTTGTAGCGGAGGGAGCGTGTCTGATCATCACGCACCGCTTCGAAAACATACTGGCTGTTGGCCAGGTCGGGACCAACTCGCAATAGGTGCTCAACGAGTCTTCGGGTAATTATTATCTGGGAATGAAATGATGAATGGGACGGTACGCAGAAGGAGACTCGGTGGGCTTTCCTTCCTTCTCCAAGAGAACCAATCCGGCTTCCTTCCAGCCGGACGGGAACGCACTACGACGAGGGAACTGATGAACAGCTACCTCAAGTAGTCCAACGGGGCGATACGGCGAACGGGGCGTAGCGCAAGGTTTTAGCCGGTAAGAGTCCGGTATGCCCACGGTATGACCCCACCGCCACTACCCAGGGCGGAGAAAGCCCAAAAGCATAATCTAATCGTTTCATAATTTCTAAAGGACACAAAAGTTAAACCGCATCAGCGATGAATAAAAATTTGCCAACTATAGAGTAACGATTATAATACAATAAACCGAACAAACGAATAATTCGATTGTATTGCCGGCTCAGAATACCACCACCCCATTTCATCCCGTGGGTGTCGTAAAAGTCGACTAAGGGATTAACTGGAGGATGGGCAGCAGCGTCCTTCGAGTACATTAACAACTCAACTGCGATCGCCAACCCGTCTGCCAAGCGTGCGGATTATGGCAAGACCCCCCAACGAGCACTCAACACACCATATCGGTCGTTGTGGTGATCTTTGGGGGAGGCCTGTGTCCAGCAGTGGATTTCATTCGACCGAAATGATGATGATGATGATTAGTAACAATTACCCACAGCAGGTTGTAATATATTTAATTTAAAATATTTTAAGTCAAAATATAAAAATATTTTCGTTATGCAACCGACGGCAGGATTTAAGCATAAAACTACCGAATTGATAGTGCTTACCTATATAAAAATAATGGGTAGTATGTAATAATGTAACCCAGTTTTTTTTTTTATTAATATTCAATGCAAAGAAGGGGTCTCGTCATAGTTTTATTATACAAGCGCAACACTAAAAGATTTTAGAAAATCAAAAGCGGGATGTTGTAAGAACCCTTTATTATTTTTATTTTTGAAGTAGTCTCGGTTTCTTTCTAAGCACCGTCGCATACGATGGAACCATTGACTGAAGCAGTGAGCCACTCTTCTTTAGGGATCGCTTCCACGTTTTTTTCTAACGTATCCACGGCATATTCAGGGTTCATAAAGCGACTTCCTCTGCGTTTATCTTTTATTTTAGGCAATTTATAAGTCACGAGGTGCCAGGTAGGCACTGTAAGGAGGATGACTCACTAATTCCAAACCTCCAAAGACAAATATTCGATTGTCCGTCTGGCGGAGTGAACTGGAGTGTTGTCGTGATGGAAGTGGGTCCTGCTTCTTGAGCGCCACTATCGAAAAATTTCCAAGACAAGAGGTAAAGAATGACCATAATACCAATCTACAGTAACAGTCCTTCTATCCTCTAGCGCAATTGCTGCGAAATGACCCATCCGTCCAAAGAATGAGGCAATCATATTTTTCCCTTGACTTCTGCCCTTCTTTACATCACTTTTCTTACTGGCCAATTCTAATAACGCTTATTTAAAAAAGAAAATAGACTTCAAGTAAACATACTTCCAACGTTCTATTATTATCTTGAGGTGGCAGCGCGTTTGTGCTTTACGCATTTTATGTGGATTTTTGTCTATAGCTATCAGTTGTGCTGTGTGGGAACAAAAATTAGGAGAAGGGAGATTAGATGAAAAGTGCCAAGTCATAATTTTTTTAAACATTTCTGTCGTACTATTTATAAAACTTAAGCTGGTTTGCACTGACCTTTGACAGTTTCTAAAGTTTTTTTCAGTTTCATTCCTAAGTCTGACTGTTCGCCGTGTATTTTACCTGTCAGAGTGAGCTGACAAACAATTTTAAATTGCTAAAAGTTTCCTCGGAAAAACAATTGAAAACCCGTACGACGTTCCCGACATATTTATGTTGATTTTTTCATTTCTGAGTAATAATATGCAAAGATCGATTAATCTGAACACCGTACAACGTTGTCTTATACTTGACATTGGCGAAATTGTGGAAGATACTCTGCAGAAGCCATAATCTAAGAGAAGAAGAAAGTTTCCTCGACAGTTAGGTATCAAGTTATCGTTTAGTGGAAATGGGCGTTGAGGATAACGCCATAAAGTCCTGCAAGGATGAAACTATTAAGAGTAAATATTCATACCAGTATATCTCGTCCAAGTTTGCAGAGAACCAATTTATGTCCAATTATATATATTCTGCGAAAATTATTGACGTTGTTTAAAAAATCTGCACTCTTTAGTTTTTAATTGTGTCCATCGCCCAGCAACCAGTCTTACCGTTATCCATTGTTTTAACATTCCACCAGATTTATGCAGGGGATTAAAATGCAGACCAATTTGCTCCCAGAGAAGCAGGTTACGTATTTTAACTGATATTACATTCTTTATCTTAATTTTTTGGATCCTGTTAACGCATTAACCTTTCTACCCGTTGTGAAGGCGCCATACTCGAATAAGAATATTGTAACTAGGCCAAACAGGCAGTATCAACGCCGGGCCCAGCAATAAATTCAATACTTGTTTGAACAAGATGCCGTTGTTTTGTAAAGTTGCTTTTTCTGTGTGTGTGTAAAATGGTCTTTTGGAAATGTAAAATATGCAATGTATCAATACTATACTAATAATACGATGTGTACACCAAACGTTTGGAGAGTGTTCAAAGGCGATACCTCTATGATGTGCTATGGAGATCAATTGGCCAATCGAGTCACTAGTTATACAGACAGACTAAAACGTTATCGCATACAAACGTAGTCGTAGAAAGATAATAGATTCCGTTACAAATTAATTAACGGTACGATACACAGCAGTGAACTCTTGAATTGCATGCAAAAAAAAAGCATTGAGATAAAAGTATCGTATTCCGAGAATAAATATATATACTTTTTTTGATATTCCTTTTTTAAAAACTAACCTTGGTCATTACGCTGCTGCGCCCAGGCTTTGTAGGCAAAGCACGAAAGTGCATGATACAGACATCTCCGATACTTTATCTTAGTTCAAGAATACGTTAAAACAGATTATACAATGAATTTAAATTTTACTTCATTCGACTTCTATATTCAATTACAAGCAAAACACTGAATCTATCTAGATAAGATAAGATAAGATAAGATTTATTTGATAAAATATGTGTAAGTATTACATTATTATAATGGTGTTACATTAATTAATTAATTAAGTCCAAACGTATTTTTCCTAGACAGGCGTACAAATCTACGTGAAAAGGCTAAAGATGGGTACTAATTTCAATTACACAATTAAGATTATTAAACCATTGCAAAACAATTTAATTCTCTTATTATTAATTCATCATAGTCGTTGATGCATATAGTGCTAATGCATTCTCTTATTATTAATTCATCATAGTCGTTGATGCATATAGTGCTAATGCAGGCAAAAGGTAAAGCATTTATCAAAATAATACATCCTAACTGATATTTACTAAATTGTCGTATCGTCCACTTCTGAATTAGAATCTTATTATACAATTTTAGTTTGTTATTTTGAGAGATGTACAGAAATGCGTGGCTCCAATAAGCGGATCTAGTGTGATTGTATCGAGGACCTTCGCTGCCGTCGGTTTTAGCGGTACGAGTCCGGCATGCCCCTTGTCCTTCCCCGGGGCGGAAAAGGAACATGATGTATTTCACCGGGTAAATAAAAAAAAAAGACGTATATTTTTACGTAAGGTAATCATGGATTCGTCCGCCCTGTAGAAGGTGGAGAGGTGAGTCGGACTCGGCTAAAACCTAACTGTGTTCCTCCTGCCTACTTATCGCTGGAAGAGCGGGATTACCTGGTGGATCCGCCGCACCCCCAGCAGGTCTCGGCCCGCCACTTGGCCAGCTCACATTCCTTTGAGAGAGACGCGTGCAGAATACGGTGCGCCGTCTTCTCCGGAATTATTCTGATCAGGCAATGGACTAGAGGTAGAAACATAAATTTCGCTGATAACTATAAATACCAAGTCCTGTGTTATATATGGTGATTCTATTGCCAGTTAGCGGGCTCAGTACCAAACTAAAGGTTGCTATTGCAAAATTCCTACCAGAAAAATTGGTTTCGACAGCGGCCAATCAGTGTTATAAAATGAACTGTTTATTTAACTTGATTAAAATTAGGCTACAATTGCACGC
This sequence comes from Diloba caeruleocephala, assembly GCA_947459985.1. Lineage (NCBI taxonomy): Eukaryota > Metazoa > Arthropoda > Insecta > Lepidoptera > Noctuidae > Diloba > Diloba caeruleocephala. The sequence continues at coordinate 4,877,661 of OX381617.1, read as the reverse complement.
AAGCGGATTTAATAGCGAAAGGCAAACCTTAGGGCGAAGCAGACATTACATGACAGGTGTAAAATAATCTTAAAGCGATTGCAGCGTTGACGTGTGTAATTAACACACTTCTTCAAGCAAAGAACATAAAATTCCGTGATCGCCCTTAAAAATGTCGAAATTCAGCAAGGTTTCAATGCAATCAATAAGTGGAACATTACATGGTCAAAGAATATGCAGGTCGTTACTGGGCCAATGGCGTGGCAAGTATGTCACAGATGCACAGGTTTTGTTTCATTGCTCAAATGTGTCCTCCATCACATCAATAAATATGATAAAGTGGTTATTACTAACGTTTTCAATTAACTGATCATGTCTAAAGTTCGAGTTTTCGTTTATCGAATCATACTTATATTCGTCAGTCGTGGGTGTGATCTGATTGATGGAACCTCTGTTATGGAACAGCTTATTCCAGATTCTAAGCTGTTAATCAGATAATCATATTTGGCCCACTTGATATTGATCAGGCGTAAAGCAAAGTAAAAATAATTGGTTGATACAAAGGCCTTTTTTTTATTGCTCCGGTGGAAATACATCATGTACTTCCTCCGCCCTGGGAAAGTGCGAAGGGGCATGCCGGACTCCTGTGCTGAGGCGCCGCAGTACGTGCAAAAGCGCGTCGTCGAGGCCGTCTTGCCGCTGGCCTGGCTCCAAAGGAGCGAGCGCGTCACATTCCGCCTGACGCAGGTATTCACCGGACACGGTTGTTTTGGTGAGTACTTGCACAGGATATGACGCGAGGTCACGGCACAGTGCCACCAATGTGAAAACGATCAGGATACCGCACATCACACGCTCGGAGAGTGCCCTGCGTGGGCTGCCGAGCGGCAGATCCTAGTTGATCGGATCGGGCAAGATCTCTCTCTGCCAGTAGTAGTATCGGCTATGCTGGCAGAGCATGAAAGTTGGAGTGCTGTGGTCTCATTCTGTGAGAGCGTCATGCTCCAGAAGGAGGTTGCTGAGCGGGACCGGGAAAGGGCCAAGGTAACAGCCGACGCGGCGCCTGTGTCCTACATGGCTCAGCCCCCTATCGTCTTTATATGGCGGGGAGCTTGGGGGTCGCGAATGCGCCTATTGGGAAACCTGCGTGCTCATATCCCCGACCCCCGAGATGACGGCGGTGCGCATGTGGTAACGCGCCGCTGTGTGCGCAGCACAGCGCAAAGCCAGGTTTCGGGGAAATCCTTTAAATCCCCCTGAGAAATGCCTGGGGGGGTGGCCTCTTTACATTCGCCTTCCCTCCGGTAGAGGGGGTGACCGCTTTACAGTCATCCCCTCCGAGATGTGCCTAAAGGCGTGGCACCAGTGAATACAAAGGCCTAACATTCAAGTACTCGCAGATGTCATTTCAGTATTTTAATGAGCTTCTAGTCACAAAGAAGAAACAACAAATTTTACGATGGTTGCCTTATTTTGGCCACTGAAACTTTGATTGGACCACTCAGTGTCTATTATTGGTATTGGTATTAGGCCATTATGACCTGTATAGTATACATGGTATAAAACAATTAATTTCTGTAAATCACAGTTTATTAATAAATCTTTAACGAGTAGAAGGTATGTAGGTAAATCACATTTAGTTAGCAAGAGATACATAGGTAAATCACATTATCAAGTCTTAAATCTAGGTCTTTGTTTAGATAACTAGGTAATAAAATGTAATATATATTCACATACATATATTTATTAACTAGATTATAAAAATCTATATAATAACAACAAATCCAAAACATTATGAACTAGCCTTTCCTCTATTTTTGCAGTCTGATCAACCATTAACCAACAATATGGTTTTCGCCTTTCGTTTTAAATGGCGGCTATTAAATTTTCGTTTCAGTGTACCCATGCTTACCTCATTTAGGCCAACCTCTTTTCTACTGGCTTCATTCCAGGAACAATATAAATTTTGCTCTGCCCTGCTAAAAAAAAATACAGTAAACTACAATTCAAGAAGTTACCATGATCATGACTGGACCGGTCCAAACATTCATAACATATTATTTGATAGTTAGCAACACCAGTTTAAGTGGCAACAAAATTTCATGTTTTTTTTTTTAATCTTTGCCCCTCACTAGGATTTCTCCTGTGTCGTGGGTGCGTTTTACAGACATGAGTTCCACATACAATACACCCAGACCCGGAACAACTACCTGCAGATCATACAAATATTTGTTCCGTGCGGGACCCGGAGCGCAGCAGCCGACTGTATCGACCACTGCGCCAACCGTGCCGTTGTATATCACTGGGAAGTAAGGTTTTGATGATCAGTCAGTGAATGCAACGGGACTTTTAATCTGAAAATACGCTTCGCAAGGCATCCCTTGCGTTGCGTTTACTAGTTTTTTTTATTCTTACAGCAAAATTGGTCTATAGACCTATATTTAATAGTAATTTCAACTTGATACCTCAATCTGTTTCTGAGAAAATAGGCCTTGTCACACGGATAGACAGACGGACAAAAAATGATCCTATAATCGAATTTCACTTTGAGGTACGAAATCCTAAAAAAACGTTTCACAATTTAGATAGGGAATATCAGATTATGGTCCAAATAAATTTAACGGATATCAATGAAAATTGAGATTTCACAGTAAAAGCTAGGAGAAAGCGCATACAAAAGTGAACGAATACAACAACAGGATAAAAATAACTGCATGACGATGACAAAATTAGACAAGAAAGCGATTAAACTTTCTTCAATCCAAAAAACGACACAAAGATTAATTGTATCGTAAACATGGAGATCATGTTTAAACATAGAATTGACTAGTTTGAAAAATAAGATTATAATACAAACATAATATTGTGGTTACTACAATATTATGTTTTGCACAAGATATTTTATTTAGTTACACTAAGTAAAACCAATCTATAACAGAGCTGTAGTACTAGCGATAACGATAAAAGCGGAAATCATTATTGTTAGATATCATTAAGTAATTATATATCTCGTATTTTATTTCCTTTACATTTTATGACATGTATATATTGCAGTATGACATTATTCAAAGCTTTGGTGACTATAATGCCCGTTATTTTATATAATTTAAGAGCTACTATTTTTATAGCTATTTTGTAATTGTGAGAACTTCGTAGAATTGATTAGTGCTATGCATTAAGATTCCAATTTTGTACTATAGGGGCAATCGTGTTTTATTATTTTGTGTATTTATTTCACATCTAGTCTACTTTGTTTTCACATACTTAAGTTGTCAAAGTGTACCTACTAATAAAAATTGTATTTAATATTTCTTTTTTTAACGAGTGTCCTTGCAGTTTCTTGCCGGATCGTCTCCATAGGACTGACTGTTCCTAACCGTACACCTTAATTCTTGTTTTTTCTTAAAAGCACATTAGGGCTGATGTGTTATTTAAACTTTGATTGATTGATTGATCATCATCGTATCATCAGCCAAAAGACGTCCAATGCTGAACAAAGGTCTTCACCATAGATTTCAACAACAAACGTTACATGTTACTAGCTTCCAATGTCTCCCAGCTACCTTTACCAGATACCAGGTCGTCTTTAAATCTCGTTGGATGCCGTCCCACGCTGCGTTACTTCCGGTGCATGGGTTCCTGGAACCTTTCTATCCCAACAGCGTTATTTTAGATTCAGTCAAGTAGAGAAATACCAAGCATAACTGCCTGCTCTCTCCATAGCTCGCTGAATGACCTGGAACTTCTTACCAGGCCCACAGTGAGCAACCACGTCAATGTGCCACCACACACTGGTGAAAGATTTTTGTCTTAAGACACTGTGGTATTATTGTCCAAAAGTCGTTGGATTCGACGATTACTCTCTTTCTCGAAGTTGGACCTACCTAACCGGACAGTTCGTCCCAGGTAGTCATAGTCGTCAACAACTTCGAGGACAGAGCTCCCAAGGGTATTGAGCTGGACATGACGATCGTCTTGCCTATGACATTTTAATTGAACCACGTAGTCACTTAAAATATTATAAACATAACTTGCGCGAGTTTTGCCGTGTGGTGCAGAGTACCACCACCCCATCTCCTCCCACGGGTGTCGCAAAAGTCGACTAAGGGATAAGCCGGAGGATGGGCAGCAGCGTCCTTCGATTCCATTAACAACTCAACTGCGATCGCCAACCCGTCTGCCAAGCGTGGCGATTATGGCAAAACCCCCCAATGAGCCCACAACACACCCATATCGGTCGTTGTCGTGATCTTTGGGGGAGGCTTGTGTCCAGCAGTGGACTTCATTCGGCCGAAAATGATGCGCGAGTTTAAAAGAGAATATGAGGCTCCACAATTTTGACATTACATTTGAGGTAGAGTTTGAAAGCGAGCTTTTGCCTCTCAAAATAGATAAAGTTACCTATCGAACACAACAATCAATTCAATGTAACCCACCCTTTTAATGGTCCGATTTAAAATTTGCATCTAAAAGGGAATATTGTAATAACAATTCGAATTGAAAATGATTTTTTTAACAATAGTAACCCGTTATAATAGCGGCAGGTAGGCGCATCGTTATCTGTATACGGGTGGCACCGCACCGTCGCCTTGGCACCGTTGCACAGATCTTCAACACCTCACAACGCGGCAGTTTCCATGGTATTCACCTTCAAAAACAGTCACAAGGTCATCAATGTTTGTCTAGACGAATTTGGGTAGGAAACCCTTTGGTAAACACCGTAGAATCAGAAAGTGTGACCAGAAAATAAGTAGGTACGGTCATATGTATCATTGTACACAAATTTTTGGATATGTATTTTCAGAACATTCACCAAATCTCCCACCTTATATACTTATTATCACCTAGCTTCACAAATGTTTCTTCAGCGTTGTGGATACAATTTACATACAAAATTAATCATCTAAGACATCACACGTTTTGTAATTGAAATTTTTGTATACTCAATATAGTGTCCCCGATACTTAGCAGTCATCATCATCAACATATCAGCCGAAGGACGTCCATTGCTGAACAAAGACCTGAACAATACTGCAGCAATAAATTAATACAACGGTATTTAGGTTCACGTGCTAGTTGTACGCACATGATAAATCAAAATATCAATTACAGTATTATTCCATGGCAACATCGCATCGTAAACGAGAAATTTCAATATTCTTGCTGTTGTTCTGACGGCCGCCTCGCGGTCACTCTGCTCGTTAAAATGTTTGTTCCAAAATATCAAATATTGCAAAACCGTTCAAAATACTACGTTTTAATCCTGGCCTTACGTAAAAAGTTGAGTAAGATTGTCCAAATATAAAAGAATTAAATTGAACGACTCGAGCCATCCGGCACCGGGTGAAATTAAATGCACGTTGCGCAACATTCAAGCTCGACTTTCTGCAAGGATATATGCGCAGTGCCCGCGACCCACTCGCGGGCGACATCGCGACATCCTTTCTATACACACAATGGTCAAATACCAGGCTATTTTAAAACGCAGTAACATATGTATATCCATAGTGACTGCTAGGAAGCATCATGTATTTTGTTATTCTAGATATGAAGCTTGGAAGATTGCTTATGCTTAAGACGGACGAAACTGAAAAAAGTTGCTGGGTCCGGCTGGCAAGTGGATGACCGGGTGTTGTGCCGTGCGGTGAGAGAGGCCTACGTCCAGCAGTGGACCGTTATAGGCTGATGATGATGATGAGATATGAAGCATGTTGTAAAATAAATGTTTAGTACGACAGCCATGTTGTTTGCGTGATTGTTAATCGTTTCCTATTCCCAGCTTAAAGCGGTGAAATGTGGGCTTATATAGGTTCTGTGTTATGTTGACATTAAAAAACAAATTTTATATTTAATTGCATATTACCAAGACTTACCAACTGACTAACGAAGCGAGAGTTAAAAAGAAGAGATTAGAAGAAGGAAGAGATGCCGTGTTGTGCCCGGATTAAGAATATAGCACCACTCTATCTCCTCCCGTGGATGTCGTAAAAGACGATTAAGGAATTCTTAACCAGAGGGATGGGCAGCAACGTCCAATCTGCGAAACGGTAGCCATTCTGCGCTTACCAACCCGCCTGCCAAGCGTGGTGAGTACTACTACGTGGCAAATTGCCCCCAAAATAACAACATGCCATGTAACCGATCGTCTTATGGGGGAGGCTTTTGATCAGCAGTCGATGTTTTTTTGGCTGAGAAGAGAACAAAACTAGCAGTCGACAAACAATTCATATTTCAAAACTGAACCACAATTTTATTCCCAGTGCACAACTAAAATGTTAATGAATATTCAAAAATATGGTTTTCATACCAAAATAAAGATTGCACATCAAAAATAGGTACTGATTTCATGTCAAATAATATTGGGCCAAACACTGATACACTAAGTTAAAATGTGGCTGCGTTATAACATGAATCCTTAAAATTATTCGTTATTTTTCACCCTCCGTTTAATTTAAAATAAATTGATCATTTATAAATAATTTAGACTGCTTCGGCATAGGCTGTTAACATAGAGTATATAAGGTCTTACTTTATTAATAGAAAATATTTTAGGAGGTAAATATATAGCTTGCAATTGTGCTTTTAAGCAATAAAAAAACATAACATCAACCTTTATTTGATACATATTAAAAATTAATTTAAATAATTCGTTTCCGTTTGCATGAAAAGTGCAATTCACCACGTAAAAACAGTAGGAAACTATCACTATTATGTCTTTTTAAAAATACTGTGGTACTGTCACCAAACACGCACACACAATAACACTAAAACGTGTTTGGAAATGGTCGAACAACAATGTGGTTGTTTAGTAGCCCATCAGTGTGTGTTGATAGTTGAAATGAATTATATGCCATTCATAGTGCCTAGCCTTAAAATATTTTCTATTCTTAAAGTAAAACTCCATATATATTGCCTTTCATGGGTTTCGAGTATATACATTGCGCGGAACCCTATTACCAGCTATCAGCTATCTGCCAGTGAAAGTCCCGTCAAAATCGTCCCAGCCGTTTCGGAAATTAGCTGGAACAAACAGCCATAAATTATAAAAATATATTGTTATAGGTACCGTATATACTTTCATATGCATTGATTAAAAAGCTGTTATTTTGAGATGACAAACAGACACTTTAATTTTATTTATTTGTATAGATTACAATCAGACACGTCAATTTTATTTATTCGTTCAAGTTAGATGTACTTTGTGATAAATAGCTATGCATTATCATTACAGCCGAAAAACGTCCACTGCTGGACAGAAGCCTCCCCAAAGATAGCCACAACGACCGATATAGGTTTGTGTTGCAAGATTAAATTGTTTCTTTCTTTCCTTGTTGTGTGCTCATTGGCGGATTTTGGCATAATCGCTACGCTTGGCAGACGGGTTGGCGATCGCAGTTGAATTATTAATGTATTCGAAGGATGCTGCTGCCGATCCTCCGGCTAATCCCATAGTAGCATTTTACAACACCTACGGGATGTGATTGGATTGTGGTATTCATAGCTGGCACCACACGGCTGTACTATTACATTATGAATTTGAATTAAGTGCTTCTTAATATACATTATTATTTTTATACCCAAAATGATGGCACAGTTGACACAGATGGCATCTATGGGGGAGGCCTTTGTTCAGCAGTGGACGTATAGATGGCCGATGTGAATATTATTTTTGATGTGCAATCAGTATTTTTGTGGAGAAATTAACATAGTTCGTTATTCGAATCCCGAGCTTTTGGTAAGCGCTTAAGATATAGATGAGTACTCTATTTTGATTAACTTGGTCTTTCGTTGTTCAAATCCCGAGATTTTGGTAAGAGCTTAAAATATACTACTCTATTTTGAATAAACAAAAATTATCATGCCGCAAAAAAGTGTAGCCAGGCTACCTCAGCTTCATCAAAAATAACACCGCATCGTGCTGATAACTCAGGCATTAAATAATTTGACGCGATCAATTAAACAAAATGAACTTAAGTGCGATCTCATACATTGTTGTATATCTACACTCTTATAAGGAATGCAACGGGACGTGGGCTCCTGTATGGGCGTGCCCCTATTAATTAGTGATAAATACTACTCTGCATTACCAAGTAATAATATGACGCAACTAATTACGGAACTTGATTTTCCGCTACCGGTCGCACGTGAGTGGCCAGCTTTCGGTCGTATTTATGCATCTTTAAGGGGGCTTGCCTCTTGGCCGATCCGATGATGAATGCCAAAGCCGCGCACCACATTCATTTGCAGCAACAACACCCAGTGCATTAAAATGTATGATTTAATTAAATAAATCGATTGAACGACAAATCTAACACGTAATATGAGAAAATACACTATTTAATTAAATCAATATATTAAGTATTAATCATCATATAACACACTCCTTGTGCTTGAAATAAAATATAACACATTCCTAGTCTCTTAGGTTTTCGCGATTATTACTCATAATAAAACACTTTTAAACTGATTATATCGCGTATATTATAGAATTTTGTTTTTCCTGACGTTTCGAATGCTTTGTCAATTTTCAATTGTAATCAAACCTTAGTCATCCTGAGACCACAAATGCTGCAAAGCATTCGAAACGTCAGGAAAAACAAAAATCTATAATCCGTTTAAAAGTGTTTTATTACATTCCTAGTCCTTGAAAAATATATAGAATCTATATCATTATATTAATTTATTTATATGTGAAGAAAAAACATTGTACCCCTTTTTAAGCATATTGGGCGCACGGAGTGTGAGATTTGGCATAGTTAAAGATCATATGGAGCCAGAGCGCAGGAAGTTAAATTTTATGTATAAATATGTGTTATAAATAGGATAAAATCTTTTTCTTATAAATTACGGTCGAAACTGTCCCTTGGGCGACTACTAGTTAAAATAAATATACAGGACGCATTCTAATTTTAATATCACCGCAGTTCGAAACGCTTTGCTGTGTAGTACAATTTGTGCTAGAGACGTTGTAAGCCAGCGCAACAAACGCAATATGCAGATGCACGCATGTTTTAAAAGTAGAACACATAAAAAATCAATCAAAGACGTTGCAACAAGTTGCTTAATCAGCTCTATCGCTTCAAGGTCATTATCTAATCCGCTGGTCCTCCCACAATCCCCGAGCGGGCTCCACTGCGCGAGTGGGGTGACGCGGCGGCCACTGTCACTCGCTCAGTCGTCGCGTTGCCGTGAACTTGGCCTGATCTGGTCTGTCACACTGGCCCCGAGGCCTTATCGGAGGCGCCGCCCACGGCCTATAATAGCTGGGCCGGCGTCTCCCCCTGACTATAGAGTGGGCTGTGACTCCGTCAGACATGTTTCGCGTCCTCTGCTTCCTCGCAGCAATTGCCGCAGCTACCGCCTGCAGACCCTGCTGTGAGTGCTCCAATATTATTTCCAACTGCGGGATACGTTTCAGCTATTTTCATTATTTTAGTGTTTAAGTGAAGTGCTTTATTCGACATTGATCACTTTTTCTGACTCATTTTTCTCGTCTTTCTATGACAATTAGGATAATTTTTATTTATTTATTAGTAATAATTAGGTACCTAAACTGTTTCGGTGAGTAACATAATAATATTTCCATCTTCAGTCAATGAAGCGGTGTCATAACCAGTCATATTTATTCAGAAGTATTTGTTTTGACAAGTGGATATTCTTACACAAATTTTAATTTCTAATTCTCTTATTCAATAGGCATTACTTCAGTTTTGGTTATGTCATAAAATAAGTGCTAATAGTTTGAAGTGTTTTTAGAGAGTGTAGCCACTTACTGGCGATGCTTACTTATTCGCATATAAGCCCAGAGAGATAAAGCTGCTGAGATATTTTTACAAGTATGTTAAGTGCCCCGGATGTATAAAGAACGTCTTCGAAATGTTGAATTTATTGTCTGTCGCCCCGATTTACAATTACATCCGCAAAATCGTGTTAAAATCCTCTGGATTCTCGAGCGTACCGTTTTAAATCGTTTCAAAGAAAAAAGGCTTATCTTTACCGTATTTTGATCGCGACCCAGTTTACTATAGTAAATTACGAAATGCAGAGTGCAGTTACAAAAATGCACGTGTAGTAAAAATTCATGCAATATGCATATTAACGAATTCTAGTTGAACTTATAAAACGAATGTTTTGGCGCGAATGTTTGTTTACTAACATTATGTTCTCCAGTATGCAAATCATACTCGTTTGAATGATACCTTCTTATAAATTAAAATAATTATCCTACTTCTAAATTGTGCAATTGCGTCAGCTCGGTTGGCGGAGAAAAATATTCAACCTAAATGTAAAATAACACAGTACTTTTACAATGCATGTAATCTAATAAAATAAACATCACACAAAAATAAGGTGAAGGTGAAGTGAAGGTGTCCGGATTAAGAATATAGCTCCACTCCGTCTCCTCCCATGGTTGTCGTAAAAGGCGACTAAGGGATTCTTAGCCAGAGGGATGGGTAGCAGCGTCTCTTCTTTGTAACAGCAGCCATACTGCGCTCACCAACCCACCTGCCAAGCGTGGTGAGTACTGACAAATTCCTCCCAAAATGCCAACACAGTTGTGGAAATCTATGGGCGAGACCTTTGTTCAACAGAGGACGTCATTGGCTGATATGATGATCAGCGCAATAATTGAATTATCTTCTTATTTTACTGGATCACACAAAAGATCATAGGCCTCTCTTAAGTTGCACCACAAAACTCTGATCACCGCTTCCTTTCCTAGTTACCTTCTTCATGTCATCAGTCCACGTGGTTTGGTGGCATCCCACGCAACGATCATCAATTCACGGTTTCCGCTCAATGACTCGGCTGCTCCAACGACCATTGGACCTTTGACAGACTGATTGGCTTAGTGTCTACTCTTTCTAGCTCTGCAAAAGAAGAGGGACCAATTTTGGGAAGCCTTCATCCATCAGTGGACTGCAATTGGCTAAAGTCATAAGAAAGTTCCATCCCCATCGTAGCTGGCGATCAGCACTGTTTGATTTACTACGCAGTTTTTGCCCCCGTACAACGAAAATGTTGAACCAGCTTCCGTCTGCGTTTTCCCCTAACACATACGAACACACACGACATCCAACCCTTCAAGTAAACAGTATCTAAACGGTCGCGAATGCATTAGCAACTCTCCTGGTGATGTAGCTTACTTTCAGTGACCCACAAGCTCATTTGTTGATTCTGTTACAAAATAGGCATGTAAAATATAGTTTAAGAAATAAAGACGAAAAATAATTGTAACATTCTCAAGGGACAGAATTCGGATAACGTCATCGGGTCAATTGGCTACACAGGTGACACTCGCACTTGGCTAGTATAGTTTACAATTCGTAACGATTGCTGTAATCAATCACCACTTGACATATCGTCAAGTAAACAGAACTTGACCAGCTTCCATTTCAGAAGAAAAACACTAGAAAGGCAATAATAATAAAAATCTGTCGAAAATTTTTGTAATACGTTTAAAATTCCTTCATCATCCTTCATTTCGGCCGAATGAAATCCACTGCTGGACACAGGCCTTCCCCAAAGATCACCACAACGACCGATACGGTGTGTTGTGTGCTCATTGGGGGTTCTTGTCATAATCGCCACGCTTAGCAGACGGGTTGGCGATCGCAGTTGAGTTGTTAATGTACTCGAAGGACACTGCTGCCCATCCTCCGGCTAATCCCTTAGTCGACTTTTACGACACCCACGGGAGGAAATGGGGTGGTGGTATTCTGAGCCGACACCACACAGCACGGCACCGTTTAAGATTATAATATATTAATTCATTTATTAAATTTTCCTTGATCGACGTGAAATCCATAAATCTGCTGCCGATGAATGATTAAAGTATTTGTTTCATTATAATGTTTTATGACCCTTAGATCATAAATCAAATGACGGTCTGCAAAAAGCCAAAAGGCACTTATCTGCATACTTTCGTAATTAAGAGAAAAAATTGCTAGAACAGTAACAATTTAAAATTTTAGCTCAAAACCGCTTGTGCCTTGTATAGCTTAACAAAGCATTGATATGTCGCTAGTAGTATTCTGAAGAAGAATATCACTCCAGGTGCGATAGCAGAAATCTTAAACTTTAAGCGTAGCCGGTATTGCCTCGTAATTTAAACCGACACTGCCACGAACAGGTGCTTCTGATAATGTTCTTTTCCTGATGGACCGATCGGTCGGATAAATTCACCCACCACGCAGTTTGTGCTCGGTTTTGAGATTGCATCCGATTAATTTAGATAGAGTGGCAATTAGTTGACGCTTCGCGGTTTCTGATGAATGAGTCAGTAACAGAGTGCTTATTACGATTTAAATTAATCAGGGGATTCGGTTGTCTTGATCATCAGCTGCACCAGCAGAGGCCATAACTTTTAGTGCATAGATCTTTGTCCTTACTTGCCTTAACCAGACCTTCAAATTAAGGCACACACGATCGTTCATTTAAGCGGTCTATTTGTATTTCCATGATTACCAGTTTAATTGATGATGATAATGGGGTTATTATTAGTTTACAGGTACTTTCTAAGTCTTAGAAGAAAGCGCTTAAGCATAATTCTTCCTTCCTTTTTTGTGTTGTAGCATTCCTTAATTTCCATCTTCCAGCATGCGGGGTGGCTCGAGGCGCACGGGTGGTGGGTGGCTTGGCTGTAACTCCCGGAGAATTCCCCTGGCTTGCGGCACTAAAGAGAGATGGGAAAGTCATCTGCGGAGCCACCGTGGTCGCCAGAGACCATCTCATCACCGCCGCACACTGCGTCCACGGGTAAGTATTATTAGAAAGGGCGTCAAGGCCGATATTTCTATGGTTTACAAAATATTAAAGGTAGCCACCAGAACGCTTTAGAGCTGTTTTCACGTACATATTATTGCGCCTTTTTCAAATATGGTTAGGCAGAAACTACTGAACGCCACGTGTAACAGTCAATCTATTCGAGTAGATACACTTTTAGCTGTTTTTAGTTTGCTGGAATTTCTAGAAACCAGTTGCCAATGAATTCAATTCTTTTGCTCATTCTCTCTTAAGTTCTTTCAGCATATCTTAATAAATATATACAGATTCACATAATCGTATAAAAACGATTTTGTATAGTTTAACTTATCTACAGAAATATTAGTGTCATTGGTTTAAACATAAATCCTAGAATAGGAACAAATGTCAGTTAAGACTGTACTTATTATATTAGGTAATTATGAAACCTCAATGTCATAGAAGGATAAACTTGAAAACAATAATTGTTTATTTGATCAAGTAAGTGATATAGTGGAAACAGTTGTTTATTGACATAATGACGTTGCCACCAAAACATAAAACTTAAAATTTATGAATGCTGTTTAATTCATTATACTTATGTATTAAAACACTTCCACTCCATCGGATGCTTCAATACTTGAGTTTTCGCGTATCATACAACCAGGTAAGTTCCCGCAACTATATAACCTTGCTCGCTAACTATGACTTTGACCTCGTAACAAAATGTAAGCAGCACGTGGCTTATCATTCAAAACAAAGCTATCTCGGGGACAACCGTTAAGGTTATACTAGACATGACGTTATTAATTAAACTATTATTTACATCTTTGCGCTTATGTGGCAGTGCTTATGCGAAAAAAGAAAATGTTAGCTCTACCATGGGATGGTGGTATTGTCAATGTCGACTAACGGCCGGTATTAATAATCACTCTAATGATACTGCGTACCCGAATGCTCCAGAGAGTCGGTCAGGGCCTCGTCTGCCTTAGTTGGCCGATCAGAGGGGGGCCGCCAGAGCTATATGCTCGGGGGTGGAATTGTCTAATGGCGTAATAACGGGGGAACCCGCTCCGAGTCTTCGAGACGCGCGATGGTGAAACCGGTGCCGCACCTCTCGACACGGACGTTGTTGCCCCTTGTCGCCTGTAGTGGTGGCCATTTAGGGGCCCATCTTGTGAGTAGCGAGCTAGTGGCGAGTCACTGTCTGCCACAGAATTTCACTTTAAAGGTTGAAAGGCAGACGCCGTATTTTCCGTTTTTCTTACTATTCAATCCATTTAGCACCAATTGCAATAGACCTTATACTTGTAGTTTCCATTTCATACAATAGTTTTATACCTCCGGAGACAATCCGAGACTCCATTTTATAGTGCAGCCATGAGTCCCCGGTTAGGTGTCCCGTTACATTTTGGATTAAAATTCTCTAAAGGGTTTCTGCGTGTTGGACCCATGTCCCCGCGTAAGCCTATCAAAAGACCGGGTTCCCTCTTACAGGGACTATAAGCCCGTGAATAGAGAAACTCTAATAATAAATATTTTAATTTGGGATTGCGGATTTTTGTGTTTTTGTGTTAGGGTGTCAATTAACACAAAAACACACAAATCCGCAATGACGTACAGAATCTAAAATCTGCATGCAAATTTTGCATGATTTTTGACAGCACGATTGGTGCAGTGGCTGGTATAGTCGGCTGCTGCGCTCCGGGTCGTGGGTTCGATTCCCGCACGGAACAAATATTTGTATGATCTGCAAGTACTAGTGACCCGGAGGTCTGGGTGTTATTGTATGTGGAATTCATGTCTGTAAACGCACCCACGACACGGGTGAAATCCTAGTGTTAACGTTTTATTAGAAAAAAATTATTGATTATTAATTTCGGTCATACGTGATAAGATTATTGGGTATAGTTAAGCTATCGATCAAACCAATTGAATGGCCTATTTTGACATGGCATGTAATCTGCCGCTAGTTATATATTTATTACAACGGCGAAACAAATCACTAAATAAAGGCAACTTGCAGGCAAGAGTTATACGTGTGTTGAATGACCAAATCTTCGGTGGTCGTTTGTCTGAGCGTCTCTGGCGCATAAAAATGACAGCTACCCAGGTAGTGGCCGATAATTTTATGCATGCATACAGGATTCTTTTGCGGTATGTACAAATTCAACTCTCGATATTTACTTCAAACATTGTTTCCAATTATGCTTCGATCATAACTGTAACCCTGCTTACACTGTTTTGAACTATGAGTGTTATATTATTAATAACTAAATTGCGACAGTTGAGGTGTTAATGATTTGCCAATACGTTTAACGTTTCAAAAGATCAATCCAAGACCTTGTTACTAAAACCACAAGCTTTATTTCATATCAGTATTGACCTCTGGCAACACTAAATCCTTACGAGGTGTTACAATTACTACATTCGTAAACTTTTACTCTCTAAAATGTATTTAAAGATTTGATGTGATACCATGTTTGGATGTGAGAAAGCTTATTTGAAAAGTGGAAATCGAAAGTAGAATCATTGTAGGATCAGAAAGGATTGTTCTTGAAGACACCATGATTTTGAAAATCTCAAGACATGAAAAGATAATGTTTCAGGATAATCCTGACCTCTGCCACAATTTAAATACATTCGATTGTTTCTAAGGGATAATAAAATGGTATTGATTTATCATTGAACTGTACTGGAAAATAATTTATTTGCTACCCATCTCATCCCGTGGGTGTCGTAAAAGGCGACTATGGGATTATCCGGAGGATGGGCAGCAGCGTTCTTCGAGTACATTAACAACTCAACTGCGATCGCCAACCCGTCTGCCATGCGTGGCGATTATGGCAAAACTCCCTTTTTTTTCTTTTTATTGATGTCCAGTGGAAATTCTACATGGAACTTCCTTCACCCCGAGGAAGGGCAAAGGGGTATGCCGGACTCCTACCGACTAAAGCCACTGGAGCGGTCATCTTCGTCACCGAAGGGGGGCTCCAGGTCCTGGTAGGATCACACTAGAGCCGCCCATTGGTGCCACGCCTTTAGGCACATCACGGAGGTGATGACTGTAAAGCGATCACCCCCTCTAGCGGAGGGAAGGCGACTGTAAAAAGGTCGCCCCCACAGGCACTTCTCGGGGAGGATTGTAAAGGATCCCCCCAAGCCTCGCTTTGCGCTGTGCAGCACAGCACAGCACACGGCGGCACGTGACCACGTGCGCGCCACCGTCTTCCCGGGGGTCGCTCGGTGTGAGCACGCAGACTCCCTAATCTGCGCGCCCGTGACCCCCGAGGCCTCCCACCATGTAGTGACGGCAGGGGGCTCAGGCGTGTTGGACTTGGGAGCCGGGACGGTTCTTGCCCCGGCGCCGTCTCGTCCTTCTCCGTACGGGATCTGCCCTCTCCTGATCACGCTCTGCAGTCTCCTTCTGGAGCATGACGCTCTCGCAGAAGGAGACCGCTGCACTCCAATTTTCATGCTCTGCCAACATAGCCATAGACATTACTGCAGGCAGAGAGAGATCTTGCCCGATCCGATCGACCAGGATCCGCCGCTCGGCCGCCCACGCAGGGCACTCCTCGAGCGTGTGCTGTGCGGTATCCTGGTCGCTTCCACAATGGTGGCACTGTGCCGTAACCTCGCGTCCTATTCTGTGCAAGTACGCACCGAAACAACCGTGACCGGTGAATACCTGGCGTCAGGCGGTAGGTGACGCGGTCGCTCCTTCTGAGCCAGGCTCCGAAGAGTGGCAGGATGGCCTCGACGACGCGCTTGGTCGCGAACTGCAACCGTAGGCGTTGTCGCCATATCTCGAGTACGCGCCGTCGAGCCAGCCGTCTCATTCTGTCAAACGCCCCTGAAGGCACGCTTTCCCCACTTTGGCGGAGGGAGCGTGTCTGGTCATAGACCCACGCATCCATCTCCGCCTGGATGTCGAAAGGCGGAAAGCGTGCCAGGAGAGATGCCGCCTCGTAGGACACTGTCCTGTATCCCCGAGCGATCCGTATAGCCACTCTGCGCTGCAGACTGTGAAGTTTGGTTCTGCAGCGCTGGACGCCTGACAGCCGGGATGACCATACAGGCGCCCAGTAGAGGGCCACAGACCGCACGACACCCCCGTAGAGACGGCATGGCAAAACCCCCTAATGGGCCCACAACACAAAATAATACTGGTTGTTGTGGCGATCTTTGAGGGAGGCTTCAGTCAAGCAGTTGATGTTTTTAGGCTGAAATGATGTCAAAATTGACAATGAATTCAGACTAGATTGAGATCATACCGAAATCCGACTGAACTTTAAGAGGAGCAGAATACCCTTTTTTTGTCAATTCCCAATTTAATCTCAGTTCGGTCAACTTTCAATCATTGTGTAAATTAATTACGAGAATTGGCCCTCTAGTGTTTTACACACACACACACACAACAGCCCGTTAATGTCCACCGCTGAAAATGGGCCTCCGAATGACCAATGAAAAAATGAGGCTTCTGTAGAGTATCTTCCACAATTTCGCCTATTTCAAGTATAAGGGAGCGTTGTACGGTGTTTAGATAAGCTAAATCTTTACATATCCATAAAATATTTAACAAAAATGAAAAAAATCAAGAAAATATGTCGGCAGCGTCGTACGGTTCATCTATTTTATTCGTGGAGAATCATATCATAGACATTCGCTATCTGAAATTAATCATATTACGTACGGTTAGCAAACTCATTGTTTGACTAGAAGATTATTAAATCCTGACCATAAATAAATATATTAAATAATAACACAATAATAAATAAAAATTGTAAGATAAGGCAAATTATTAAAACTATGCTACTATTGTTAATGTCAAGTAATTGTTATTTAATAAACGTTTTTGTAATCTGAATACATTATATGCAAGTCTTCTCAAGTTTTTTAATACTTAATGATGATTATGTGTGATTCCTGGCAACCATAGTTACTTAAATGAGTTGCTTTTCTTTAGGCCGCATAATTGTTTATTACGATACCAAAAATAATCTCATTATTTTAGTCGTTTTTTGTAACTTTTTCATCGAATGCATCCCGCTTATTTTTACTAAAAACGGTTTCAAAATAACGATTTGCCCGAAAAAAAATTGGTTATCCTGGCCGGTAACCATACGGAATATTTGTTTTACATGTAATATTAGCGAAACCGAGCGACTCTATACGCTCAGGGATATACTGTAAAAGAGTTTTCCGAGTTCTTCTAATTTTTAAACACGTATATGAGTTGTTATTTAATGATCAAACTAATTGAATGCTGTCGCCTTCTATTTTTATTGCCATTTCGCTGACACACATAATGGAGTTCAAATGCCAGGCTTAATCCGAGCTGACCTACAACCATCACCAATCATTATTGCCTGGGGATACACGATGATGGCCCCTCTAACTGATTTATTGACATACACCTTTCTATATTATTAATTTACATGTACAAATCAAAGAATTATTCATACAATCGAGATGAATATAAAAAATAACGACTATAATAGTTCCGTTTCTTTGGACAATCTGCAAACAATAGTCTATGTAGGATGTAGGTGAGTATTAATTGGTGAAAGTAGATTATTGACTCTATAGTGACTTCGGCAAGCAAGTCATGTCGTCAAAGAATTAGTGAAAAAGAACGCGTTACCACCGGTTGGATGTCATTACGGGCGCTTAACAGCTCTTCAATTTGCTTTATAAGGTCAAGTTGTATAATTTTAATTGATACGCATAATATGGTAATAGTTGTAAAGTGTCCGTTATAACAAACACTTTCTTTTTCTTACGGTGAAACAGAGTCAGTCAGTGAGTCAGTGATGAGCGTATATATATTTAATTTAGTAATATTTTTCTATTGCTGTACTTTACCACAATCGGTACCTTGCCTCTTCTCTAATCTAACTGTATTCTAAGGTGACTAATCAGAAAGAAAAACTGACTTCCATTAACCGTAAAAAGATCTTTAATTGGTGCCATCTTGATATGAGTCATGAATGCACCTTATTGTTAATTCTGACCTCTCGCCTTGTAGATGTAAATGTCCGATAGAAGCGAAATTCGTAATAATCATGCCGAATAAGACATGAAAGAAAGTTCGTGGAGATTCGATCCTTTTTTAGTGTACCTGTGTAATTTCATCCTTCAAGGAGGAACACATGATTACATATATTTGGACTGCATTGGGCAGCTACTAATAAGAAAGGAGTAAGCGAGTTCTACTTTTAACCACTGGCGATTTTGTTGGAAACCGGTACATGGGCGTCGCCCGCGACTGTCCCGAGGGTTCCGCGAGGAAGACATGAGACCAAACTTTGACAGCGGGAACAAACTGAGCAACATAAACATACAGAATTTACTTCCGCTTGTTTTATAATTTATAACATGTTGATTGGCGTTCGGGATTTCGAGAATGTATTTATGTATTATTGTTTAAGACTAATTACTTCTACAAGCCTGAACAATATCGAAATTATCCGTTATTTAAATAAATAATTATGTGGTTAATTGAAATACGCTTTAGTGACCAGTTGAACAATCATGAAAACCTTCCATTTTTATTATCCACTAGCCCGCTAGAGACCCGCGATTTCACCGGCCGTTTAATTTAAAAGAAATTAGATTATTTATATATAATTTAGAGTACTTCGGCATAGACACTTCGTCCCGTAGAAATCGATCTAGTTGTTTCGGAGCTTAGCGGTAAGAAACAGACAGACCAACCGACAAAAACATTAAAAATGGTTTTTTTGTTGTAAGTACCGTATATACTTTCATACACATTTAGTAAAGAGCTGTTATTTTGACATTACATACAGATAGTTCAATTTTATTTATTTGTAAGTATAGATATCCATATTATCCATTGGCAACCCCAACCTACAACTTAAATGAAGTAAAATATTAAATGACACAAGCATGTCCTGCTAATTTTAACACGCGTGACTTTCGGTCAAATCAAATGATAATCCTCTAATTTTAATAACATTTAAACCATTTATTTTGCCACACACATAAAATATACAAATAATAAGTAAAAAGTACAACAGGACACAGAAGAATATAGTATGGATGCTAAATTTATATGTGTAGCAAGGGAATCAGCTCAGTATTTGCTATGCACATGTACTCATGCACAGCACTGATTTCAAGCTGGCCCCTTCCATTTGGATAAATACGAGTCTTATTGGTCAATGACTCTTATTGCAAGAGGGCGGGTAGGTAGGTACTACCGCAATGCCAGATGTTCTGCCGTCAGGCAGCAGTGTTTTAACATTAGACAGTACTCCGGCGGTTAGTCAGGGCGCTACAGTGCCCTTCAATTGCAGTGCAATTACTGGGCATAAGGCACTAAATAACAACTGATGTCTCGAGGTGACAAGCGCAGTGTGGTGCCACACAGGACTAGTCCCTTTGCTCTAGTGTGATCATACGAGGACCTGGAGCCCCCCGTAGGTGACAAAGATGACCGCCCTAGTTTTAGCCAGTAGGAGTACGGCATGCCCCTTCACCCTTCCCTGGGGCGGAGGAGGTTCGTGATGAGTTTCAACTGGAATAAATAAAAAACGACTAGTTCCTTTAGCTTTGGCTTGAACTACTCTGGCCCAAGATTATTATTAGTATAAATTATCAGACAGGCAGCTGAAACAACTGATAGGTGCGCCTGTATCCTGCTAATCGCCGCTGGATTTCTTTGCAGTTGACAAGATATTTGTCAAGTCGGTTTTTCAACTGATTCACATTGTGGGCTGACACTGCGTCTTGTGGAAGTTTATTCCACGCTCTGACTATCCTGTTGCTTAGAAAGTGTTCGTGTGGGTTGTTGTTTGAAAAGCTGGTACACAGCTTAAGGTGGTGACTAGCCACTAGCCACACAAAAGGCCTGGGCAGCATTACAATTGTTATGGGCTGGCGTGACGCTTACTACCAGGAGTCGCAAAGTCACCAAATTGAAAAAAATATCACAAGCCATTAATATAAGTATAATGTGTAGGGACACATAACTATGTCATCGAAATACAGCAAGCACATTTTGATACACCCAGTGTTAAAAGCATAAGGAACCCTAGATACGTTTTTAAATGAAAGATACAGTTACATCAAAAATACAACGTATTTGGTTAAACGTTTCCACGGAGTTTGGTTTTAGTGATGTTTTAATTAATTCCATGTAATCAAGATAACTGTTAAAATCTGATAACAGGAAGCATTTGTATGTTTGAGTATGTTATAATATGCATGTGTGAATGTGGCTGACCATTGCCTCCTTGTGGGATATGTTTTATGGCTTCGCATTTGACCCTCAATTCGTTCCTGCCTTCCTTACATTAACAGGGGCAATAAAATATTGTTGGAAACGTACAAACGTTTTTATTTATGCCAATTGTTACATACGTATTTTTATTGCAGGAGCCGCTTCTTACTTTCTTATTCAAATAATTTATTCGATTTACGACAGTCCTAAAATTGCATAACTATATGCAATTTTAGGACTGTCGTAAAAAATAAAAGATAAATAAATATCGATATATAAATAAATTCGAAGAGTCATAATTTTATAAAGATCGATTCTCAATTCTTTATTGCATTCCATAATGTAATGTTAAAATAGATGGTAGACTTAAGACTATGGGATCGATCATAGACCCTGTAGGGCACAGCACAGTTTCGTTGGAGAGAGGACGAGCGCGTTTTGTTTATTTTGTTTGTAAATAATTTGTTAATTTAAATCATATATTACATTAGTACGTTTTGAAATCATTGCACATTCATATCATATCAGCCATTTATACGTCCACTACTGAAGATTTCCACAATTGTGTCGTCATTTTGGGGGTATTTACTCACCACGCTTGGCAGGCGGATTGGTGAGCGCAGTATGGATACTGTTCCACAGAAGGGACGCTGCTGCCCGTCCCTCAGTTTTAGAGTCCCTTAGTCGGCTTTTACGACATCCAGCGGGAGGAGATGGAGTAGTGCTGTATTCTTAATCCGGACACCACACGGACGCACATTGCACATTGTATCATCATTTCGGCCGAATGAAGTCCACTGCTGGACACAGGCCTCCCCCAAAGATCACCACAATGACCGATATTGGTGTGTTGTGTGCTCATTGGGGGGTTTTGTCATAATCGCCACGCTTGGCAGACGGATTGGCGATCGCAGTTGAGTTGTTAATGTACTCGAAGGATTGTATCCCTTTTATTTAATATTCTGTTTATAATTCTTAAATTATTGCACGATTACATTAATTAATTATTTATTGTTGGAGGTATTATTATGTTTTCATTGATTGCATTTAATTTATTGCTCTGTTCATTATTCGTTGTTATTGGATATTTTATAAATTTAATTGAAGTATTGCATTATTTATCATCATCTAATCATCATTAACTTCTTACATCACAAAGGGTCGTGTGTACTTCGCCATCACATTAATTTACATAACGCATACAAATATGTGCTCTTAGGGGACCGAAAACAATGCGTATGACCTTTGTAGGTTCCGACACACTTTCTTTGTAGTTACGTAAATGCCCTTTTATTTAGTCAACTTACGAAATATTTGCGATGTAAAGTCCCCCTGACTATATCCCTGATTGGCAAATAAAAAGATGTTAATTGTTTGGAAAGCGCTATTTTGTAATAAACTTACCTGGTTGCACATTTGTTAAGAAATAATGCATAAAAAGTCAAACTGAGATAACCCAGTGTTTATATACTAACAACGTAAGAAATTATGCTACCTTTCTTTCGTTTCCTCGGCGGAAAAATAGATTGCCAGTCTACACCCACAGCAATCAAATATAATAAATTAATCCTGGTTGTTTCCGAAGAATATACCACCTCCTTTCTTCCGTCCTAGAGTGTATCAATAATAAATTTGTAAAGTGTAATTATGGCAATATCACTCATTCATAGTTCACTGTTGGTGAGGTGTCTGATACAGTCACTTATGATCTGCAGGTAGTTGTTGCGGGTCTGGGTGTATTGTGTGTCGAATTTGTGTCTGTAAATACCACCACGACACAGGAGATATGTAAGTATGAAGAAACATTTAAAAAAATGTAGCGTTTCTAAGAGGAGCGAGGCAGCTGCTCACAGCTGAACATCTGACATGATAAGATGGTTTCGCGTAACTTACAGACAACAAAATGCACCCTCCATCTTTTATTTATTTACGACCACGATCTGATATATGTATTGGAGTATAGAGGCCAATGTTAGACGGTGCCACAGTTACCTTGACGCATGACCTACAATATAAGCATGTAGGTAGAATATTTATTTGTGATTATAGGATAGACCAGCTAGGACCCGCGGTTTCACCCGCCGTTTAATTTAAAAGAAATAAGATTATTTATAAATAATTTAGAGTACTACGGCATAGACACTTGACATAGAGTATATATATTGGATTTCATGATTTTAATTTTTTGCGCAGTACCCTAATTATTTTTCTCAAATATAAGCCTAAGTTATTCCTTATAACATCAGCTATCTGCCAGTGAAAGTCCCGTAGAAATCGCTCCAGCCGTTTCGGAGATCAGCGGGAACAAACAGACAGACAGACAAAAAATCTTCAGCTAACAATGAAATAAATAAAAGTTATTAAACCTCGTTAGGTATGGTCGTTTCCATAACGATTATACGGTAATCACTTGTTGAAATGAAAGTAAATTGATCAATGTAATGCTTTCTCTAAACATTTTTGTAAGAGTAGTCGATACCGTAGGAATATTTTTTGCCTTAGTGAGCGCGATCAGCCGTTATGTGAATGTGAATCATGGTTCTCGAAACTTGAAACCACGTATAGAAATCATCAGCCACCTCATACAAGCCGACTGACATCCACTGCTGACCATACCCATTGATTTCCACAACTACCGGTTATATGCAGCCGCATCCAACGAATCCCACCTTCATCATCATCATCATTTCGGCCGAATGAAGTCCACTGCTGGACACAGGCCTCCCCCAAAGATGTCCACAACGACCGATATGGATGTGTTGTGGGCTCATTGGGGGGTTTTGCCATAATCGCCACGCTTGGCAGACGGGTTGGCGATCGCAGTTGAGTTGTTAATGTACTCGAAGGACGCTGCTGCCCATCCTCCGGCTAATCCCTTAGTCGACTTTTACGACACCCATGGGAGGAGATGGGGTGGTGGCATTATGAGCCGGCACCTTAATTAGGTTTTTATTATTATGATATTATTAATTGGTCATTTGTCCATCTCGTTCGCTGCTGTCCTGCACTGCGTTTACCTGTGCGTGGTCTCAACTCAAGAACCTTTCTGCCCCAACGTCCATCAACTCTACGAGCAATGTACTCCGCCCATTGCCACTTCAGCTTACTAATGCTTTCAGCGATGTCGGCAGCTTTAGTTCTTCTACGGTTCTCCTGGAATGCCTAACATTTATTTTAAACATCACAATATATTATATTACCAGTGATAACATATGCAACTGAGACGTAGTCACTCACTATGGGCCTCATAAGAAAGCTCAAGGTCACTCAGCGAGCTATGAAGAGAGCTATGCTTGGTATTTCTCTACGAGGTCGATTCAGAAATGAGTAGATCCGTAGAAGAACTAAACTTGCCTACGTAGCTGAAAGGATTAGTAAACTGAAGTGGCAATGGACGGGGTACATGGCTCATAGAACTGATGGCCGTTGGGGCAAAAATATTTTCGACTGGAGACCGCGCACCGTAAAACGCAGCGTGGACGACGTCCAACGAGGTGTACAAACGACCTGGTGAAGGTCGCTGGGTGTCGTAGAATGAGGGCGGCATGTAACCGCACGTTGTAGAAATCTATGGGGGAGGTCTTTGTTCAGCAGTGGAATCCTTCCTTTGGCTGATATGATGATGATGATGAATATATTAAATAAATTTGAACAGTTTAAAAAGGAGCAATCAGGAGCGTGTTGTTGGCGAACGACAACTCTTGCCTTTCCACTGGGTGATAGTTGACTAACAGGTTTAAAAAAGCCTATTTACGCATTTCAAGGTCTTTGATTTGAGATTTGATTTTTATATATTTAATATTTATAACTTATATCGATAGAAATATTAACGACACAGTTACATCACTCCAATGAGGTTAAGGTCGCATCGGATGCGCTCGCGATCCTTTTGTCCTCTCCAATAGCCACGTAGTGTCGCGAACCGATTGTTTCGCATCGTTTAGCGATGTGTGTTGAATTTTAATCGACACCATAACGAAAGATGGCAATATGAAAATATTTTAAATGAAGCGTGAAGCTTTACAAACACAAATAATTTTGTTCGTTTAATGTTTGTATATTGGTGATAAATGTCAAATTAAATGTATACTTTTTTCTTAAAATAAATATTACTTTCATAATGTTGTAATAACTGTACGTTGTGCTTTTACTGTTAGTAACAAAACGTTTATGGGATTTGAATAAATTTTCTTTTATTTCAGTATAATTTTTTGTGCATAAATGATGCTCCTCATATTCGTATTCATACTTAATTAAGGTATTGGCAGTGTAAGGATTTGTCAAGACCTGTAGAATGACAATACTTAATTCCTATCTTTACGCCGCAGCCTGTTTCTTTCGGGGTAACTTCAAGTATAAATACAACGAAGGCTCAGCTACTTTTTATTTTATTTACAGAATTGAAGCATCCCGATTGTTAGTTCTTGTTGGTGAATACGACGTGAACTCTTCGAGATCTGACGGATTTGAAGTGGTACACGTGGTGCAGCACCCGGATTTCAACAGATACACATATGACTACGACATATCTGTACTGAGACTTGCAGAGCCGCTGCCAGATAATCTGTTTAGGCCGGCTTGCCTACCCGGTAAGATATGTTATGATTTTATGATAGATATATATTAGTAGTATGTTCCGATCCTGCTTATAAAATAAGGGACACATGGGCACCAGTTTACAGCAAACACCAAAAATGTATCGCCTACAATTCGAAAAGCTCATAAGCAAAAGGGATAATTGAGCAGCAATTCGAGATAAATTTGTTTTTACGATGTGAAAATCCTTCCTTTTCAAAACTGATTTCCAATTATATTTTATAATGCTAAGTACATATGTGTTAAATTAGCTATATGCAATTTTTTTTCGTGTTAAAACATTTCATCGATAAACCTCATTAATTAACATTTAAAATACCAATCTCAGCACTGGTTGGTCGATCTTTCTTAAATCAAAAGAAATTCATTAGCACGAATTGATAATTTTTTTTTTTTTTTTTTTAAAACGTTGCCCCGCACTAGGATTTCTCCTGTGTCGTGGGTGCGTTTACAGACATATATTCCACACACAATACACCCAGACCCGGAACAACTACCTGCAGATCGTACAAATATTTGTTCCGTGCGGGAATCGAACCCACGACCCAGAGCGCAGCAGCCGACTGTATCAGCCACTGCACCAACCGTGCCGTCATATTCAATTAAATCGTCAATTAAAATTCGTCAAATAGTCAATTAGCTAAATCGTTTTTTTTTCTGTGAGCTAATGACAACCAACAGTTAACATAGCCAGTGCCCACTGCCCGGTGCGAATGGTATGTTCGGCTAAAGGTTATTTTTTGCGAAAGAGTCTATATACATTAAATTTACTTCGTAGTCGATATACATTAAATTCTCTGCTATTTAAAAATCATTTTACACCTACCAGCCACCATTAAATTAAATAAAAACTGTTTCTAAAATATCTCCACAACTAAACGCTATTTTGATTCTGCTCCGCACCATCCAAGTCCTCTCGTGATCAAATAAATCAGCCGGCCGATGAAATCAATTAACGATCGTCGCCATCCGAACCACATGCTCATTAACGGCCGAAAGTAATAATTAATCCAATCCAAAATCTTGGATTTAAGGTTTTAAACTCGATCTGTTTAACTTTAACATTCAACACAAAAATCCTCAATCTTAATCCAATCAGTTTTGGATTCGATTGATATTATCTTGGCCGTAAGCCAGTAGCTTAAAATATATATATGGATCGAAATAATAATTCTGATCCAGCTCCCAAGCTTGACCCCCAGGCCCCATAACGCCATAAACCGTTTGATAAATATTATTATACTTTCAGATGCTGATGACTTACGTGCCCTTGAAGGTGAAAACGCCATAGTTTCTGGTTGGGGAAGCACTATAGAAAAGGGACCTGCCTCTAACATACCAATGAAGGTAAGGACATCCGCACGCGATTGGTATGGGACACGCTCACATTTGACCAAGACTATCATTACAATGCAGCTGTGCTTGTGACAAGAATTTCATTAAGATATGAGAATCTCATTATTAAGTTAAATAGATTCTCTCTTATTCTGAGCGCGTCCGTAACTATGACTTCATTGCTAACCTTAAAAATTTCGCATTGCATGATGTTAAGTTTGATACGAAATAGGATTTAACCGATAAATTATAAGAACACAGTGAGTGTAGTGTGTGGCGGTATCAAAATAAAAAAGAAAAAACGAGGGTGCATCTGAGAGAAATCTACTTGACAAACGTGATTTCGCTCCATCAATCTGCTGCGATTAGTGCACCCTGGGCGTCAAGCCATTTCGTCAAGGTCATTTCGCATTAACTCCCGTTTTGTATTTAAGTGTGTACAACTTCATATTTAGTTGGTGAAGTATTTGTTCTTGCTCTAGAAGTCCTACCACCTATATGCAGATGATCTCCAAACTTATTCCTAAGCATCGCCAGATAGTCGGAAAAGATAAATTATTGTGATCTGAAACTGTGGGCTTATAGTAAATCGTTCGAAGTCCCAGGTCATTATCGTTGGCGGCTCTAGAATGATTTCAAGAGTTGACTGGACTACCCCTGGTTCTTTTTGAAGGCACTATGATTCCAGTCACTGACAAAGCTAAGAACCTAGGCATACACATAGACGAAGCCTTGTCATGGGGACCTCAAATACAGGAAGTCAGTCGTAAACTATTAACATCTGCGGGTACTTTACGCAGACTAAGGTAACTTCCTGCCAATTGCCACCAAAACTGCGCTTGCACAATTGCTTCTTCTTACAATTCTTGACTACGCTGACACCAGCTATCTAAATCTCACGGAGGAACAACTTGACAAACTTGAGCGACTCCAAAATTTCGGAATAACAATTACATTTGGTTTACGCAAATATATTCATGTGGCAGAGTATCGTATTAAGCTCAAGTGGCCATACGCATTCGTCGGAATACTCATATTCTTCAGATTCTACAAAGTATCCTGTACAATCCCTCTACCCGATGTTATCTTAAAGAATATTTCGAGTTCCTTCATGATACACGTTCAAGATTCTTAAGGTCATCAGAGAAACTGACACATTCCACTAATTTCGTTAGAAAATCCTACACAGTTCAACCAAAATCGCAAGCAAGATCTATCTCTGCTGGCAGTAGTATCGACTAAGCTGGCAGATCATTTAAATTGGAATGCAGTTGTCTACTTCTTTGAGAGCGTAATGCTCTAGGAGACCGAGAGATAGGGATTGGGGGAGGGCCGATCCCGCACAGACAAGGCGGGACGCCGAGGTGGTTGTCGTCCAACGCGCTTGAGCCCTCTTTCAACGTTAAATGGTGGCCGATCCTCCGAAGTCGCGAGCGCAAAAGAAAACTAGATTTTTAAAATCAAATATCTTTTCCTTATTTCATTTTTTTGTCGGTAGTTGAGGTTCGGGTTGTTTATTAGGCTTATATGTACATCACATACATACATAGTGCATCTACCTATCCATAAACCCTTCTGAAAATCCTGAGATGAGACTCCAGATTAAAATTCTGGATCCGCCCCTGCTGCGCATCCGTCTAGTTTAGAGTCCCTGAGCCGTCTTTTACGACATCCACGGGAGGAGACGGAGTAGTCATTTCGGCCGAATGAAGTCCACTGCTAGACACAGGCCGCCCCCAAAGATCACCACAACCACCGATATGGATGTGTTGTGGGCTCATTGGGGGGTTTTGCCATAATCGCCACGCTTGGCAGGCGGGTTGGCGATCGCAGTTGAGTTGTTAATGTACTCGAAGGACACTGCTGCCCATCCTCCGGCTAATCCCTTAGTCGACTTTTACGACACCCATGGGAGGAGATGGGGTGGTGGCATTCTGAGCCGGCACCACACGGCAAGTAGACGGACGGACGGAGAAGACGGAGTAGTGCTATATCCTTAATCCAGACACAACATGGATAACGCATACCTTGTCATAGATGTTTTTCTTGCAGACATGGTTTTTATGATTTGTGCAATAAATTTGAATTTTTGAAAATCCCAGTATAGGAGGAATGATCTACACAGTTGACATGAGTTGAGTGGACATACTCGTAGTCGTTTTGGGTCTGGGTGTTTGTAGATGTGGGATTTATGTCTGTAAACTGCAAGCACGATAAAAGAGAAATATCAGTGTAGGGTAGGGTAGTCTCGTTAGAAAAAAATTGTATCCTTTTACAAAAATCTAATTTCGGTTCGAGTTGTTGAGATAAAATGCTGTAGCTTTGTAAAACAAGAAAAGTATAAATAGATAAAAAATTGCAGCAAACCTAATAATAAACCAAGTGCTTAACTATGTTTACTATATTTTATTTGAAGTTCGTGCCCTTTATGAACGCGGAAAAAAACTAAATAAATGCGACGCACTGAGGATAGATTCATTCTCAACATCACGATCTAACAATATTAATCTTTGTTAAGGCCGAAGTCCGGATCTGGGCTCAGGAAGAGTGCTCGGGCGCCGGGTACGGTCGGCGGAAGGTGACGCCGCGCATGCTGTGTGCCAATGCGCCCGACCGTGATGCATGCACTGGTGACTCAGGCGGCCCCCTGCTCCTTTCACGGCCGCAGTTCACACTTGTCGGTAAGTTTTCATTTTCAGTTAGTATATTTATGGTTACAGGGAAGCGTAACGGATGACGCCTGGTCTGGACTGCAAACTCTAGACAAGTGGTTTCATTTGTTATTTTCCTATTACTTTACTTTTTATATAAAGTACAACCCTATTTAATGAGAAGAATGAGCATATTAGATATGTGCTGATGTTTTTATAAGTGTAAATGCGTTGCCCGCGCTCTAGGATAGTCACATGGATGCAAGGTAATTGCCCGGAGTTCACTTAGTCGCGCACCGACCAGTATCGTGGATCGATGTGAATGATAAGCGTAATTCAGTAACATATTGCGAAATAATTCCGAAATGATAATAGACGATGCACGAAGTACTTATATTATTAATGTGAGAGAAAAAGACGTTTTATTTCATAAGTAAATAAATACGTACCGTGAACCGATATTGTAATTAAAGATAGTATTTTGTTTTTTTTATTAAGCGGCCTAATGGCGGCCGGTGCGCCATTTTGTAGTGCAATAATCTTCGTGTATGGCGCGTATGTAAAATGTAATTGCTTACAGATCAATAGAGAGGCTTACTCAACTATGCCCGTAAATCTAAAACCAAATGGTAATGTGGTGGCCTCAGTGTATTTCTATGTATTTTATTTTTCGAAGAATCTGTCTCAGTAATAGAAATAAATAATAGTTTAAAAAAACACAAACACAAACGCTTTTGTAGATAACCGCACCGAATTAAAATGTAGAAAATAATTTTCAGTAAGTTTAAAATAACAATAGAGGGATTAACCAAAAAAATATTTCACCGTAAAAAAGCGTGGGGGGCTTGATGTCAATTGTTGTAAATATTTTTGTGAATATTTGTAAAAGTAGCGTCACCATGAAAATATCTGACGAAGCACACCACGCTTTTTTACATTTTTTGTTAATCACTCTATTTTTATTTTAAACTTATTGAAAATTATTTGCTACTTTTTAGTTCGGTTATCTACAAAAGCGTGTTTTTTTAGTTTTTAAACTATTATTTATTTTCTATGTTTTAGTGCGCCTACTACAAAAAAATGATTTTTTTTTTGTTTTGTGCATGGCTGAATGTATATGTTGCCTGTCCATAGTCTCAATAACTCCGGGTGGTAATGATTTACCACATCATCTTCCTTTCGACTTTGTTTAAGTAAACAAATTCTCCCTCAATTACGGATAAAATCACCTGAAGAATGAGACACTATTCGAGTCTCATCATACTCTTGCCGCGGAAAATTGAATCTGATAGAGGTATTATTTTATGTGTATGTCGATGAATTTGTAATTTTTTCCGGGTATCAGAGATGAAAAAATCGCTAATCCTGAGGATCCTGGCAAGGATAATGGGACAAACTGTTTAAATTATTGCATTGTCATCAGTCTTTGGTAAGTGTGCGAAGTTTGCAATCAATCCGACGTTTTGAAGGGGATGAAAATCAAGTTCAAAAATTCCATTACATAGATAAATACCAAGCTCATAAAAGCGTGTTAAAAATAAGGCAACGGCAGACATGATTAAATTATACATCAGTACGAATAGAATGAATGAAAAAAATACAAATGAATTAATTAGATAATTATTTCTTTTCCAGGAATCGTGTCTTGGGGTCGTGGATGTGCTAGACCAGGTTACCCTGGCGTGTACGCACGCCTATACTCTTTCCTTTCGTGGCTCCATGTAGCACTTCGTC
Organism: Diloba caeruleocephala; assembly: GCA_947459985.1. Classification (NCBI taxonomy): domain Eukaryota; kingdom Metazoa; phylum Arthropoda; class Insecta; order Lepidoptera; family Noctuidae; genus Diloba; species Diloba caeruleocephala. The sequence continues at coordinate 4,846,371 of OX381617.1, read as the reverse complement.
ACGCCTGCACATGCCAGCCCCCTTCGTTCGGTTGAAGCAAAGCGATCTACCTACTTAACTACCGAACATATGTATAAATTAGAAAATATGGCCAGTACAATATTACTACAAAGACTTGTCGAAATGATTACTTCTCTAAACAAGTAGTGTAAGTTGAACGTTAACGGGTGTTAAAATATGGATTGGTATAGTTTTGTAGATTCAATGAGCCTGTCCCCGCACGACGCGTGGGAGGAAGGAAACTTGTCACATGACTTTCGATTGGAAACTGTCATAGCGACAGTCACAGATGTTTTCCATGTATGAAATAAATACACTTAGGCTTAACGAAGCGGCGCGACTTTTAGTCTAAAATGTTAAAAAATCCATCGGTGGCAAATCGCCTGAAATTGAAAGGCTTGCAAATTTTTTGTTCTTTGATCGTCCGACAGAATGTGCGTAAGAGATCTTCGCCTGTTTAATCGCTATGGGCAAATATATAATACCAAAATGACGTTTGACTGCGGCGTCTGCGCGAATAAGCCTGTCGCAAACGTAATTGATTTGTAGAAACTACTTTTGAAACTAAGGCCGCCTATAGGTACATTGTTGTAGATATTATAGATAGTGTTACATTTCTCGTTTCATAGTTTTTTTCTAGCATAGCATATCCATGAAGGTTCTTCGTGTAATGGAGAAGTAGGCTACTAACTACTTCATAACTGACTACTTCTTCACCGCATGATAGTGTAATAATCAGACTTATGCTAATATCAGTATTAAAGTATGATAATAATATGAAGTTATATAGGTAGGTATATAACATTATGGCTGTGATTACTTTTAGACATTTAGATCAATAAGTATAATTTAGAAAGTGCAAAAAATATTATTCATGGCATTTGTAATAAAAATACAGAACATGAAAGACAATATAATAAATCGCTTGTACATAAGTTCGTGTCATTATTTTGATTCCCTTCAGCCCATTGTATGATACATCCTTAGGCAGGCAGCAGCCGAAACAAGACATTGCATGTGGAAATAAACAAAGACGGGCAGCCACCCTATCATTTAGGCTCGAGTTGTCATCGTCGCACTCGTTACGTATAAAGCGCGTTTCTTCTGCGGATCGGAGCAAGTATAATACGTACATGTATTAGATCAGCAACTTTTTTGTTACACAAGATTTGACATAATCCATGATGTGTATCATCTTGTGATAGTAGCACCTGCAAGCTAGTACTACTGAAAAAAATCCTGGGAAGACGGCGGCGGGTACCTGGTTACGTGCCGCCGTGTGCGCAGCGCTGCGCCGTTGCCGTTGATTTCACATATTTGGTTTTTTCTGAGCTTAGGACTAGATTATTGGCCGAAGACTAATCAGATATGAAGTATATCATTGGTTTCTACAAGATGCCTATCCTTTCTATTTGCCTAAAATACAAGTAACGTATCATCAGCAAATGAGACTATGTTTGACATTGTATCGTTTATCATATACGGCAAGTCATTCGATATAAACCAGAAACAGATATGGCCCTAAAATGTATCCTTGAGGTGCTCCCATTTTAACTTGTGAACCTGTAGTGTGGTAGTCCTCGCAGTCGAATGCCTTGAACAGATCACAAGACACGCGAAGCATCATGCGCATCCTCCCAAGCCGCCAATACAGTTTTAATGAGAGTAGATCCAGCATCCTCTGTAGATCGTCCCCTTGTTAATCCAACAACAATCACCAACAATCCCTGTGCCGTGTAATATCCTATTTCTGTTAAAATGTGCCGACGTGTGGTTGAATATAATTTTCTCGAAAATTTTACTAAGACACGTATATTAAAACATGGGTACAATTTTACTGGATTTCATAGAATCAAGAAATACTCCGTCTGCGATGGAAGCATAAAATATTATAGCGAAAATTGGCGCGATGTTAACTATTACAGATTCCACGGCTTTCATTGACAATCCCTATAAGTCCTCAGTTCTTTTAACTGCTATAGTTTTTATTATATCGGTATGTGTTACAGTCGCAGAATTGAATTCCAAGTTAGGTACACGTAAATCTACATATTTAAAGAATGCTTCGGCTGCTACAACATACGATATAAGATATTTAGTAGTCTCTATTGGAATATTAGTGAAAAAGGTTTCTAGGAAATTTGCTACTTCTGTCTTATCTGAAACTAGTTTATCATCTATATTTAAATTAATTGTACTGTAACTAAACCTACCATCACTAGATACAGCATTTATTATTTTCCATGTCATTTTAATTTATTGTTTTGTGTTATTGGGAAACATTTTTTTTAAACTGGCAACGCTGTTCCCGCGAAAATTTGACATTTGTTTGACGTATGTAAAAATAAGACGCCGCCGCTGTTTGTCAGCTGTTATACGATATCAATCTTAATTTTCGTATGTTTTCTATGAAATTAGAATACATAAGCTGTAAAACGCTAACGAATAGTAGTTAGACAATATTATGATATTTTCCGAGAATGAGGCTGTAAGTATAAACTTATCCTCATGATGTTGCATGCCTCAACAATGTGACCTGTAAATATACAATCGTTGCCTTACTCCTTTGCTAAAGATGTGCTTATTGTAATAACTATCCAACTAACGTTCTTCAAGGCATCTTACTATTGTAAGAATTAATGTGGGTTTTAGGATGATACTTCAAGTGTTGAAAGCACGTCAAACACTGACAATACTTCTCGAAGTGAAACTCCAACAAACTCTCGTGTAAAGAAGCGCCGACGAGGGAAGAAAAAGACTACAAAACAAGTGAAACCGCCATATAAGTTTAAGTAAGTAACCATGATTTACTTCTGTTCAATTTATTGCAGTAGTCCAATTGGCTGCCTATGTTCAATATTTAGCCAAGAAAGTTTACAATAGATATGACCATCATTTGGACTATTGTAGAAATTTTTATCTGAGGTCAAAACATTATTTATGGCTCAGTATAATTTCATGTGCTTACTTATGAGTCCTACCACAATATTGTATCTCACTAACAACTCAAAACCAATTATCAAGTGATTCTGGTTTCTAGTACCTTTGAAGTGCAGTGTTCAGTAGTGAGTTAGCATTTTTCTTCTAACTGTGTTGAGCACCATACAGAAACGGCCGAATACTCAAACGACATTTAACTCGTTAAGCACTGCTCTACTGTTTGGCGCGCCGTTATCTTAGTTTTTCGTATACTCAAACGTCTATTAAGAGCATCATTTAAATAAATTTGGGATCCAATTAAACTTGCGCTTAAAATGCCACTCAATGTAAAAATCGTATACTGAAACGTTACTTAAGCCGTGACAGCTGTCAAATCGAGGTCTTAAATTACTTGAGTACCTGTCGAATTTAAGAGTGGTCGAGAGCTATCTTAAATAGTTTTAAGTACAGTAAAAAGTTATAAATAGAAATTGAAATGTCCTTATCATCACTTTCTGATGAAGAAACTACCAGAAGAAGTCGTAGAAACGTGAAAAGGCTTAACGCCTGTGAAAAATACAACGATATCGTTTCGAATGCGGTTCCGCATCTCCAAGGAAACTGTGTTGGACTTGGATTCAGTGATAGGCAATGCTATCTACTACTAATATAGTAATCTGTGATGCTATCAAGCCTCTGACTAAGCGCAATCGAGCTTGCATATATAATCGAGCAAAATGTGAACATCTTCACATGCCAACTCCTAGCGAACGCTTGGAAGTTGCACATGATTTAACACAATAGCTGGATTTCCAAGAGTATTGGGTGATGTGGACTGTACCCATATTAAAATAAATTCATCAGGTATGTTCCATCATATAACCAAGTTACTTGTTCTATAATGAAAGTAAGTAAAAACTGAAAGTTCTTGATAGAAACAAAAAATTGTTTACAGGAGTTCAAGCTGAAACCTTTCATAACAAAGGGTTACTTTTCTTTGAATGTCCAAATGGTGTGTGAAGCAAGACTGCGCATTAAAAATGTAATTCCAAGAAGGCCAGGCTCTGTACATGACAGTACAAGTTTTAATGATTCACCTTTGTGTGCACAACTAGAGTGCTGCAACTTCGAAAACATGATGCTTTTTGGTGATTGTGATTATCCATGCCGCTGCTATTTAGTAACACCTTTATTAAATACAAGGACTCCTGCTGAAGAAGCTTATAAACTTATGGTGCACTTTCTAATCAGGATACATCTCTAGAGGTTGTCCTTCAGACAGTACTGAGGAGGAACTTATGGAATAACAGACCCATCAAGGAAATTAGTTTTTTTATTGTGAGGACAATATTAATTAAAACACATTTTTCTAATTAACAATTGTTTTATTTTAATATAAAAGTTAGAAATCTCAGTATTGTTTAACGATAATTGACAATAGTCAACCTAATGTTATCAATATCACAATTTCTATTCAATATAGGATTTATATAAAAAAGAATAAACTAGAAATAGCAATAATCACTGTAATGTTTACAATATCACCAGTCTTTATTCAATATACAAATAATAATAAATAAGAATTAGTAATGCATAGTCAAGTCAGTTTTTATTTCAAATAGGACATGCAATTATGAAACCTTTAAGTTGAATGATGCCAATTGGTTAGTCCTATGGAGAAGAGTCAGTACAAAGCGAATTCATGTCTAATAATTGAGATTAGTGTTGATGGATACAAATTATGTTAAAGTATATAATGAGAAAAAATTGTTTGATGTGTAAAGAATTACAGGTAGAACATACTATAATATTATTATTATAGATTTGCCATGGCAGTTAACAGCTGACCAGTCCCAACAGATGATACCCATTCACACAACTGCATCGCTTAGCTCAACCATATTGTAGGGAACCCAATGACCTGACACTGCCACCACTAGTAAGACATTTTAGTGAGCAATTTATGTACATTAATGGCTACATGCATGTACTTTAATGTCACAAGAAATGATACATATCAACTATTAAGTTATGTAAAGGTTTATTAAGATTAAATTAATAATTACATTTATTAACATTAACCATTGATTGAAAGTTGACACACAACACTTCACTAAAGTCAAGAACTGTAAAAGTAATTAGACAGGGCCTGAGAGGCATTCATGTGCTTGATAATGTTAAGATTATCACAAGTTTTCATTCAACACAATCTTCTTCTTCTTCTCTTAGGTTATGGCTTCTGTGAGTATCTTCCACAATTTCGCCAATGTCAAGTATAAGGCAACGTTGTACGGTGCTCAAATGAATCAATCTTTAGATATTCATCAAATATTTCCCAAAAATAAAACATATCTAATAAATATGTCGGCAACGTCGTACGATTCCATTAAATTAAAAGCGCACGTTTAATGTGGCATCTTTTGATTAGTTCATCGCGTTATTTTCATCAACACAATCATGTATGTATGTTTATAAAAAATATATTTGCTTATTTGTAAAACTGGTGATAGGTACATAAACTACTGCCAGCTGTTACAAAATCGTTACATTATACGTAAAGTTTCTGACGATCCCAGTTTAATTTATTTCTTTAGTAAAACAGACAGAACAGGTAATGTTGCAGCTATAACTTAAAAAAAAATGTAAAGCTCAGTCTCAAAATATATTCTTAACTGATTGATCTAATTTTTCTATTCATTTGCGTAATGTAAAATTGTTACTATTTACGTAAATACTGCGTGAAACTGAAAAGTAATTAAATTGTAATCGAGAACAAACTGTTTCTAGATAATGTTGCCCTATTAGAAACGTGTAAGAGACGCTGAGGTGATTATGGTCTTAAAACGTTTGAGTAGCGTTTGAGAATTCCATTTTAATTTGGGGGCTGTATCAAACTAAAGGGAACTCGGTTGACAGACTGAGTTGAATGGCGTTTCAGTATTCGGCCCTTAGTTTGTTTAATTCCTAATTTTTGCTAACTGCTATACAGTCTTATTAATACACATTTAGTGCCCATGACCTATGTCCAAGGTTCTTTAATAAAATTTGATAATAGTTATCCACTCACTGAGGACCCATCTTCCAATTCCATATAGATGGTAATATTCAGCTTGCGCCCACGAATGGCACCTGGCTCCCAAGTCCTATTGTTTTACAAGAACCCGGGTGATGAACTTTCAGTATGTCACAGTTGTTTGTTGACTTTAGTGCTGATGCACCTGGCATCCGAGTTTTATGCAATTGATAGTTGGATTATATCAATTTAATAAAGGTTCCTTCTTCACTTCCAGTAGATAAAAATAATCGTGTGGGATGTTATTTAAAAGATATTATCTTATGTTGTTCAAATATAACATTGAGCATGAGTTAGTGGATAGGCATGAGTTTGTTTTTCAATCATACTAAATCCTCCAAACACATGGTTGACGTCATAAACTATACACTTAATCATGGTTGCTTTAGATAACATATTCAATACATAGAAAGAGAGGAAGATGAATGTTGTCACTTAAATAGATCACTGGAGAAATATTCGATTTTGAGTGTAGGATAGTTACAGGCAAAAATTTAAATCATTAGATAGGCCCTTACATACATTGCAAGGTTGTCACTCAAACAAGTGAATTAGAGTTCAGACGCGATCATATACCCGTACCCGATCATATAGACGTATACATCTAAGAATGTTACCTTCTATTCATAAGAAAATAATATCAAGTATGATGTCATGCATGTTCAAGAAATGGAAAAACATCACTAGAAATACTTGCAAGGATGAAGGCATATTACAGGTAAAGTTTTCCATATTTGGATAAATGTCACAATCTGTCTGTTTGTTTATTGTCATCGTGGACACTGACAATAGTGGTAGAGAACTGACAATAATAGTTTCATGCTTTGTCAAGAATACAATGATAATCCATTGTCCGAACTTTATTTTCTTTACATACATATTTACCCCACACTAGGATTTCTCCTGTGTTGTGGGTGCGAGACACAAATTTCACACATAATACACCCAGACCCAGATCAACGACCATACAAATGATGAGATGAGATCATACAAATGTTTGTTCCGTGCGGGATTCGAACCCGCGACCCTGAGCGCAGCAGCTGACTATCAGACACCAACCGTGCCATCAATGAACCTTGCCGAACTACATGTTTTCCATTTTCAACAGGTACCATTGAGTACACCGGCAGTACCGTTTTAAAATCATGTATTCAATTTGCGAATGTGAGAGCCTATGATAGTTTCTGGAATTGCCTCCAATCTTTGTCTTTTAAGCAGTTTAGTGAAATCCTTATGGAGTTCCTCCGCCTTGGGGAATGGCGAGGGGGCAGACCCGACTCTTATCTGCTAAAACCCCACGGTGTTTCTTCTACCTGTCTATAGCCGAGGGCGCGGAGGTCATCAGCATTGGACCGCACCCTGGTACTCCTTACTCTAGCCAAGAAGTATAGATGAACGCCTAAACGGTACTAAACTCAGAATATTACCATAGAACTCTGATAGGAAAATAGTTTATCGCCATCTAAACACTGCACGGAATTGTATATGATCGCTGTTATACGTCCATATAATATGTAACAATGCATGTTTCTTTGTTCTCTATACCATTCATCCGACTGTGTTGAAACTCTTTAGTTGTTGTTGGCACTTGTGAAGGTTTCTAAGAAAAAGAAAAAAGAGGCATTGCAAAGCTTGCCGGGCATTAGCTGAAGAGAGGTTTTTTTGATTGAACGCGCTAATTTCTGTAACTACCAGTAGGATTTGAAAATTTATTTTTATATATGATAGCCCAATTCTTGAGGAAGGTTATAGGCTATTTAACATCACGCTACAACCCTTAGGAGCCGAGCAAAAAGAAAAAAGTCAGAATGAACGCTAAGTGTAAACGATGTCCCTAATAGCATAGACGGGTGATGAGACGCGGTAGGCCAGGGGCCGAGGGCGGCTGCCCGACATATATAGAAATACGACACGAAAATGTGACTAAAAATAATGATTGTCTATGCCGAAGTACTCTAAATTATTTATGAATAATCTGATTTCTTTTAAACTATAATAAACCTTTCTGTAAAGACCTCCAGCTAAGCTAGTATGATTGTAGGTAGGTACTAAGAGTGGATTCACGTCATTAATAAAACAGGTGGGGTTCGAACCCACATCATGGTTGACAGTCGAAAGATGTCGTCGGCTATTTGCCACTTGATGAGGAATACACTCTTGCTAGCTGACACAGCTTTCTGCTGGTCTAGATAGGCCATGATCAGAGTTTTAGATTTCTCTGTTTTCGTAGGGCGAAAGCTGCATCCATGGTGCGAGCGGCGGCGCCCAGGTGGAAGTACAATCACGTACGTACCATAATAGCACTTACGAGCTAGTACACCTCAGATTAACTTTTTGACTGCCACGCTCAGATCTGAAAGTGCGCCCCCTCTAAGCATGCACACAACGCAACGAATTCAAAGCAAATACCAACAAAACACGTGGTTTTTTGTGGTCTATTGCTACCGTTTGCATGGTAAAAAAAACTCCATTTGTCGGCTATAGGTGCACGACTGTGGCGTACAAAAGGTTAAGAATCTACAGTACACTCGTTGCGGTACCTGGACTAGCTAACGAGTAGGCTAAAACTGTGTGCCATAAATGGCTTAATTACCCGCCAACCTTCAGTCTTTCGGATGGTCATATTCTGTTTTGAGGCTTGAACTGTGTAAACATCCAGTTTAATAGGTAGTCGGTTGCAGGGTTGTTGCTGATGCAGGTTTTTACTGTATCAGCGGATGCTGATGCTGAAATTAATAAATTACTTCATATCTTACTATAAAATTATTAGCAAGTGTGATATATTATTTTGAGTAAAAGACAAGTTATACTTAATAAATGTATTATTTTTGTTAACTAAATATAATATACAGTATAAGTTCTTGGTTTTCGATCTCACAACTTAAAAAACAGGTATATTCTTCTGGATGCTTAAACTTTAAATGATTTTTTAATGAGGTATTTGTACGTCCTTTAGGAGAATAGTCTTTTTTACAATACTACTGCGGTATCCTCGTCCACTAACGAAAATATTTCCATCTCGCACTTTTCATTGGAGGAGGCATTATGAATTAGAAAATGGTTTATGGATTACTGTTTTTTTATTACACTACGCATGTAACGCAATAATTCACTAGCGTCCAACCAATTTATGTTGACAAAACAATCGAATGAGGGAATAAATGACAGTTTTTTTTGTATAACTGTCGATGATTGGTTAAAACTTCACGTTACTTGCGCCTTCAACGAACACGCTATGACTTGAATGTCAGCATTAAAATTCAGCATCAATTGTTGCTGATGCTGATATTAAAAACAACGCTATTAATCCGCGGATGCTGATATTCGCAACAACCTTGGTCGGTTGTTGTTCACTGGGTTCTAGTAAATTTTTGAAATAAAATACAGGAACCGGTTAAAACAGGCTCGCCAAGGATTTTGAGAAACATTTAATTTTAGTTTGGAATTGCGGTGTGTATTCGCAGTATCTCTTCTATCCTACGACTACATAGATATATACATTACTCAGTTGGCTCAGCGATCCGTGTCTCGGCCTCCAATACCAGATTCTCCTTTTAAGCCCGATCCTTCGTGGTTTCTTGCTAATCACTGGCATGAAGCTCCAGTAGAAATATTATAAAATTAATTCATGTACATCATTGTTATTGGATATAAGGAACAGTTTTGATCCGGAAAATATGGAAAACAGGACCCATGACCTTGAGCATTTCGACCCCAAACTGCGCGATATATGTGCTGTTTGAGAAAGTCATTCGGTACAGTATGCTAAGCGCGTAAGTCAAACTTGCACTTGTCCTGTATTTAGTACTGGACCGGGAACAAAAACACCGGTAATCTATTTACCGGAATTTTTGCTAGATCATCTGAACTAATTGAGAATGGTTTATAGACATGCTCGGTGTTCCGGACATGTCGTTACATCGTTCATAGGCTGGTTTAAAAAAAAAAAAATTATCGACGTCTGTACAGTGTTTATAAAATCAATTTTATCGACGTCTGTACAGTGTCTGTCATGCACCGACGGCGACGCACCGAAGACTGTTGGATATTGCTAATTGAGCAAACTCAAAAGTTTTCAATACTTACGGTATTTCTACAACGTTGTAAACGCATTACATTGCAACAACATCAAGTGTTCGTAAAAAAGAAACCAATGTAACCATTACATTCTTTATAACAGTTGTAGCGCAAAAGAAGACCATGGTCAACCATTATTTGGTTGTCAGTTCAACCACCACCTGGGTGAGGGACAGCCGCAGGTGTTCGCTGTTGTTGGGAGCAACAGGGTGTCCATATATGAATGTCCTGACGCCGGAGGCTTTAAGTTCCTTCAGTGCTATGCTGATCCCGATGTAAGTGTAAAAAACCATTTTTAAGAGATATAAAGGAAATTGAAGATTTTTGAAGTGAAAACTTCTTTTAGCGCGATACGCATATTTTTAGATGAGATAACATCTCTGGACTCGCGACACCGTTACGAGACGCATATATTTTCGCTATAGTTTATATTTTAGATCGTAATAATTTTAATCATAATGATGATGATACAGGAGTTGTCGAAATTGTTAACGATGATTCATAAAAGAATATTAAATGAATTTTAAGTTTCTAATAAAATACAATTCATAAATAAAATGCAATTCATAACCCAATAACCCTAGTACCCATCTAAAAAATGTCTAATGCGCTAAAATAAGTTTCTTCTGACTTCTGTCGGCACTCCCGGAGTGCAACCCGTTTTTTTTTCAGTTATCGCAATCTTTGATAAGCATCTGTGCATCATTAAATATAATTATTGTTACTAGTGTATCTGCGTTATTGTCATAAAAATATACTAAGCGGGTTCTGCTGGCTATCGGCACTGGCTAGTACTGTATTTTATAGTTAATTCTTTAGACTTCAGAACATACTCATTTTGTTCTCGTTGCATGCCTCAAATGTACCTTTTGTTAAAAATTTAAGCAGCCACATACATTTACAAGATATCCTTCCTCACTTTATCATTGACCAATATCTGTGTAAAGGAAAATGGCTATTCTTGGTGCATTTAACTACATACTATTGCTGTTACTGGGAATTCCCGGACCATAAACTGAATAAGTGTTAAGTAAAAATAATAATTTGATACAGGTTGATGAAACATTTTACACTTGCGCATGGTCATATGAAGAAGAGACCAACCTTCCACTCCTTGCCGTGGCAGGCTCCCGCGGCATCGTCCGCGTATTCCAACCATCCACACAAACTTGCATCAAGCACTACATCGGCCATGGACACGCCATCAACGAAGTCAAATTCCATCCTAGAGATCCGAACCTACTTCTATCTGCAAGTAAAGATCACGCTCTACGTCTTTGGAATATCATGACAGATGTTTGCATCGCGATTTTCGGAGGGGTTGAAGGCCACAGAGATGAGGTGCTTAGCGCCGACTTTGATCTCAAAGGTGAAAGAATCATGTCATGCGGTATGGATCATTCACTGAAGCTATGGCGACTTGACAAGCCTTCGATGCACGAGGCTATAAAACAAAGCTACAGTTTCAACCCACATAGAGCTTTGAGGCCATTCAATTCGTTGAAGGAGCACTTTCCAGACTTTTCTACTAGAGATATTCATAGGAATTATGTGGATTGCGTTAGATGGATGGGTGATCTTATTTTGTCCAAAGTGAGTACTTACAAAGCATTTCACAGTATTTAATCTATCTACCCACTTATTTTACAAACGTAATTTTTTCTTCAGTCGTGTGAAAACGCTATTATCTGCTGGAAGCCAGGTAGGCTAGAAGACACAGAACTACGTCCTGGAGACAACTGTGTCACCATTGTGCACAGGTTCGACTACAAGGAGTGCGAGATATGGTTTATAAGGTTCGCTGTTGACTACAGCCAGAGAGTGAGAACGTTTTGTTTACTTTATTAACAACAAAGATTTATTAAAAGATCTCTTATCTAAAGAGAACATTTTATTTGCAGGTTATAGCACTAGGCAATCAATGCGGCAAGACGATGGTTTGGGAGCTGGGCAACGTAGCTGGCGGCTCTAGAGTCTCCCAGTTGGTGCATCCGCGATGCGTAGCTGCTGTGAGACAGGTGAGGATATCTCAGATACTACTGGAACGACTGAAAATTGTTTGAGGATATGACATGTACGAATATTCTTTCAATGATCTCGAAGGATATCCTATTCCAGCATGTTGGTAGGGTGTAAGTCACTGATCATGTAAACGAGCGTTTTAGTAATTAGTGTCTGGTAGAGTTGTTGTTTGCACAGTTCTAGTCACTAAATTATAACGAACAAAGACTCGTACAAAGCCAAAATTTCAATAGTTGCACGGCGTTTAGGCGCGATTGGTCAAAACCGCCTTTAAACTAACGTCTACATTGTCTCTCAGTATGGTTCCCCGCGAGCCATATTTAAAAATAAATTACGCCCATTCTGGCACTCGCCTGCTGCTGACAGCGGCACACTCGCTCGGCTTCTCGATTTGTGGGTGGTCCAAAGATACGCTTCTCAGTTCTAACCTATATACCTATATAGGTTAGAACTGAGAAGCGTATCTTTGGACCACCCACAAATTGGACGAAGTCAGAATTGGACCAATCGCGCCTACACTGTTTCAGGTTTACGGTCACGGTTCTAAGTCAAAGTATTACATATAAGTATTTCATCCCAGGTGACGCTGTCTCGCAACGGTAGAATCCTGCTGACGTGCTGCGACGACGGCACCATCTGGCGGTGGGACCGAGTTGGCAACGGAAACATTTAAAAATCTGTGATAACGGATAATTACGGAATACATGTTACAAAATGAATTCTGTTAGCAAATGTTTTATACAATATTAGGCTAAATAGAAATAATTGTAACGAAATGTATTTTATTTGTATTACGAAATGTATATTTTCATAAAATGTGATAATCACATTAAAACAAAGACTGTTTTAGTCGATTGGTAAGCTTTGTATTATTTCAGAACTTACCTCTCAATGTGATCAAAAATAAAACAAATATTCTTATGACAAATTTATTACATGACCAACAAATTACGTCTATGTTTAATTAACAAAATGAATCACAGGGCCCAAGGTGTTATCTCATGTTCACTATTAGACACACACATAGGGTTGCACTACTCGTAACCATGTGAGTACTAAAATACAAATTATCGGATATCCCTAACTCTAGACACCGATACATACGACACTACGTACCGAATTAAATATTATCAGTAATACCTATAGACTAAGACTAGGACTAAACTAACATCCATGACTGCATAATTGAATTTTAGTCAACTTCCATTTAATTCAGTCTTTAAAATTTTAGAATTAAAACGAGCAATAAAACCTGTCAAAACAATAACCACTGTACAAGTTTTAACGTCATTTGAGATCGTGTTCGATTTATATAAAGTTTGAGTTACCTTTGTTTAATTTATACTTTGTTTTTATATTTAGAAAATGTTAATATAAATCAAGGACCTGTAACGTTCTCGACAATAAAGGGAAACAATACAAACATTTATACTTGTATTTTACAGTCAGTGTAGCATCATAAAAAACATCAGTCACAGCGGAGACATTGAGCGGACGATACGAAGTTCGATCATACACGCTAATCTTAAAAGGGATACAGGGTTGAGCAGAGCTTCGAACTGCTCGAGTTAATGTTACATTACAAGTATTTGCAAGAAAATGCCCAACTTCAGTTAGCCAAGCTATCCCCATCAGACCAGCTGTTGGCTCCGATACAATAATTGCACCTTAACAGAACCGACCCAGTTCAAGGTGCCACAACCACCATCACACAACGGGGACAAAAATGTCACTGAGCACAACATTACAAATACATATATTAAATACACGTTTTCATGCAACCTCTCACGGCACTCGCACGCAAGCGGCCGACCACTTCGCGCTTCCCCTCCTCATAAGTTTTTTGTGGTTTCTACAACGCATCTTCTAGCAGCTGCAGCGACACCATCCACACTAATCACTGCTAGACATTTTTGCCGCTGTAGTGTGGTTTGTAATTGCTGCACGTCTAAACAGAGCCTAAGAATGAAACAAGTACCGACCATATACTTTGACGTCGTTCGAATATAAAACATTAGATTATGGCAATGGGATAGTAACTATTCGAATATTTATTTAACTACTAAAATCGAAGTTGGATTATTTAGAACACAATTATGTTGCTTATAAAGACGACTGAAATCACTTTGATTATAATATGAAACATAATTACGCCACGTATATCAACAACTAGCTACAAATGTACGCACATTAACTAAGTAAAGGCACGTAACAATAAAAAAAACATTCAATCAACGATTAACATTAATCTGTTTGTTTACATTATTATTGTTTTAATTGCAATATGCATATTTGTTTTTCATAGCTTTTGAAACACGAGCTGCAACTATATGACCCTAAAATGTATCTCTGTTACATGTTACGTAGTACATCACTGAAATAGGTACCTGTGGGTCTCGGTTTACAACTTTACCGTTTTGTCCGGTTTCGACGCTTCTGCCTATGCTGCAGTGCAATTCTCTAAGCCCAAACATCCATATATAATTGAATATAGAAATGAAATAGAGGTGAAAAATAAATTCGTATTTATTAAATACCAAATATAACTCATTGCGTGTCGTAAAACGAGACACAATTAAAAATCTATTGTGTCTACACGGCTGCCGGCAAATAACACGCGACGTGTTGTCACCATTATTTCAATTTTGTATTCAAGGACGTATGGATGTTTGAGCTCAGGGAATTGCATCCCTGAATTAAAATAACGATGAAAAATCAATTTGGTATTTGCTAAGACATGGTTGAAGCTATGCAAAGACACCTTGCAGACGATGAGCCACGAGGAAGAGTCTTAGCGAACACCAAATTGGGTCGTCACTGTTGTTTCAATTCTGTTTTCAAGGATGTATGGGATGTTTGAGCTTAGAGAATTGCACTGCTGAACAGTCAAGACAGATACATGCAGATATCACTGTCAAATGGCAACTAAAATTAATAATGAAATCTGAACTCATGCAATTAAACAGATCAATTTCCTGTTATTTAGCTATGCATGCAAAACTGTGCTTGTTAATTTATTTATTGTTAGCTACCTTTGAAGATTATTTCAAGTTTATCCAAGTTTTCGTTTTAACTACAGTAGAATATTATGATGGCGATAAGCGTGAAGTAATTTCAAGGTATATCTGCGTAAATATGAGCGATACAATAACTTTCGCCATTACTTCAAGCATGCACAACTTACGCAACTGTGACGAATCGACTTATCGCTCTTACGTTATAAGGTAACATATTAACGCCATCAAACAATCTATATCCCCGACATAATACACTAATCTAAGTCATTCGAGCACACGTAAGAAATACCACAACATGGAGCTGTCATTACTACCTATAACTTCTCTTTTCAGGTAATTTAACAATTGTTGATCAGCCTTCCCAATTCGTACGATGGTATCGTTTTAGCTCCGAAACAGTCCAGTTTTGAAGCTCCAAACACAACGGACGGTTGAACGGATTTTAATGTTAATATTGGGTACTTCGGACCAAGATCAACAAACTTTAATTACGTGTACACACGGCGACACTTCAAGCTATACAAAACCAGTCTATGCTTATCTCGCATTGTATAGGCTTTCGGTATGACAACAGATCAGGGTAAACTGGTTTTGTATAACTTGATGTGTAGCCGTCTGTACGTCCGACCAATACAATAACAAACAACAGGAAAATTTTATATTCCATCTCTATCGACAATTAAGCTCACAAACTTGAATCCATATAAACGTCCTAACGAACATTCTATAAAACATCCGAATACGGACAACGTGGTACTAACCGCTACTCTACGACTTTAATACATTAAACATGATAATTAAAGTGCTATAATATATGAATTAACACTACATTGGGGCGGTTGTAATACTTAATTACATCATAATTATAGGGCAACGTGAGCATTTAACTTAAGAGGAAAGACGAATAGGTAAGATGTATAGTAAATACACATAATAATAAAAGTGTAGTTCTACGCTCTATATTTACTCAAGAGCCTTATTATGAAATGTGATGATTATTTCTATTCTATTACATTATTTTATTACAACTTGATAAAAACAACGAATCACTTGGCCTCCACATCCACGCGCCTGTGCTAGGTATGACCGATATCTAAGTACCATCGGTATTGATATCAATATCGATAATCAATTATGGATATGTATAGGTTTATTATCGAAATAAAAAATGACTGTCTGCAGGTATTTTTGAAAATAATCATAAAAACCTAGAAACCGAAAGTTGTTTTTAATTGTTGGTCTTTGTTCAAAAGCTTTTAATTTTACATACATATAATCACGCCTCTCTCCCGTAGGGGTAGGCAGAGACCACTTCTTTCCACTTGCTACGATCCTTACATACTTGTTTTGCTTCGTCCACTTTCATTATTCCCTTCATACATGCTCTTCGGTTTAGGGTACTCTTGACCTGGCCTTTTAATTTAATACTATGGATGGCCTTTTAATTTTATATTATGGATATTCGGATATTCTGCTCAAATATTCGATTATTTATAAAAGCTTTTGTCGATGTTATAATAAGTATTATTTAATATTATTAAAGGACAAAGGGTTCGATATATAATCCTAATGTGTACGCGGACGCACCGTGCCAGCCGTACCGTTCGTACCACTGTGTGGATGTGAGAGTGTATACTAACGATAATGCGGGCGGGCAACGTATGTGAGAGCGGGAGACGTAGGTAGGGGACTCGTTAAAGTTGTAACCAATTGATCATAAAAAATAACACGTTTAAACCAATTTTAGTTAAAATACGTTTTGTCCTTATCTTTAATTACAATGCTTGGTTTTCAAAGATGAGGACTAAACATATGCACGCCATCTTTTTATGAATATGAGGGATAGAATATATATTAGATTTTTAGGGCGAGGACAATTGTATTACTTATTTGTAACTTATTTACTTCTGCAGCTCAAGCAGTTTAAGTTTACATGAATGCTAATTTTCACTAACCGCGTACTATCCAAGCAATGATGGCGCGGGTAGAGATTATATTGAGTCGCAAAATGAGCGATATCTCAGGCTGGTCAGTAAACATTATACTTTCATAATATTATTCATATACTTAATTTATTTCGAAAAACTCATCTTACCTATTCCCCATACAGAAATTCACTTTTTATAAGCGATTAGCATACAGCTCGCCTTTTTAGTAAATATAAAATTATTGTTATTTCTAATCATATAATTACCCTGACTAATATTTGACTAGATTCTCTGAGATCAAGTAATAAATTACTAACTCGGAACTCATTCCGGCTCTCTAAAGGTATGAAGTCGGCTCTCTTTAATAAATAATAATTGTACTAAGTAACAGATTAATAATCATGATATAACTTCAAATAATCAATACTATCAGTTTCTTAATATTATTATTGTCATTTAAAAAAATTACTAATTTAAAAGAACTTGTATCTCTATTGTACACTTGATTCTGTCTTGATATAACACACATAATTCTATCACTCAAAGGTTGTCTGTGATAGAACTCAATAATGAGGTTTTATTTATTTATTTATTTATTCATAACAATTTTCATTGTGTTTGATTTAAGTAGTTACATCATATTGTTTACATGCACAATTTAATATAAAATAACTATATCTAATAAAAACATAAGTATTATAACTCGATGTAAAAAAGATTTATATAAGAATGAAAAAAAAAAAATTAGCTCACCTATACGCAGGATTTTTGTTATAAATTATGAAAGATTAAAATAATTTAAATGTTCATACGCGCCCTCTGTCATACCTTTAAACAGTCTATTATCTATACAAATAAATAAAATTGAAGTGTCTGTTTTTAATATCAAAATAACAGCTTTTTAATAAATTCATATGAAAGTATATTCGGTACATATAACAAAAAATCTCTTTTGAATTTTTTTGTCTGTCTGTCTGTCTGTTTGTTCCGGGTAATCTCCGAAACGGCTGGACCGATTTTGACGGGACTTTCACTGGCAGATAGTTGATGTTATAAGGAATAACTTAGGCTACTTTTATTTTGGAAAAATAATTAGGGTTCCGCGCAAAAAAAGAAAACCCTTGAAATCCAATATATATATTCTATGTCAAGTGTCTATGTCGAAGTACTCTAAATTTCTTTTAAATTAAACGCGGGTGAAACCGCGGGTTCCAGCTAGTCTACACTAAATCTACAGGTGGGCATCACAACACCGAGATAAGTATGCAAGTACCATTCGATAAGAATATTTACGAGTGTTAAGTAATGTTGATTTAAAACTAAAACTTGCTAGGAATCGGTGCTAACATTACTCACGCAGGATAATATAGTGGAATTGTTTTTACAAACATATTTCTTAGTTATTAGAATTATATAGATAGCAATATTGACAATGGACATATTTGGACAGTAGCTTGAGTATCAGAGAGGAAATGAGGTGGATGTTTACGATTAGGAAAACGCCCTCTACATTACAGTATTTTATATTGTAACACCAATAAAAAAACTCAATATTAGTTGTGACAAAAATGTAAGGCTATGGCCTAGGTGAGCAGCGCCTCGCGTTAATAAATCTCGAAGAGCGCGGTGCTGCTCACCTAGCAACGATAATATAACCATAGCTTACGTCTAATAATAGAAACAATGAAGTTAACCTATTTTAATTATGTTCGGGCAAGACTGTTCTGATTTCGGTAGATTTTTCTACCGTATCTACAGTCTAATGACTTGGCGCACACGAAACTACGTAACCACTAGTCTAAGCGCAAACTTTCTATATAATATAGACCGATGTCTTTTCGGAAATTAGACAGATTTCCGCACGGCGTGCTCGTAGTATCCTGATGCGCAGGACACTACGAGGAGTGGCTGCGAAGGCGTCGGCTCGAGCGGTCACCTGACGCGGCCGGACGGCGAGCGGAGGTGTGAGCGTATGTACCCGGTGCGGTAGTCCATCGCGTCGCGGTTACGGCCCGTGCCGTTGACGCCACGCTTGCGGCTGCGGCTCCATCTGTACCAATTTTATTTTTGTTCAGGATCAGTGACTCTCTTGTCGCGAATTTGTATGCAACCTGAACATCTTAGAGAAGCGATCGAAAATTGATTTTAGAATTCCAAATGTAAGATTGAAAGTACTTCAATCATGTAGACATATAGACGTGGACAGAAGCCTGCATAGGACTTAAAATGAATAAGGCTTACTTACGTCCCAAATTAATGATCAATCTAATCCAAAATATTTGGATTCGGAATCGTGTTTTTGTGTTAAGTGTGATGTTAACACAAAAACACGACTACTACTTGCATGGGTTGACAATCTTTTATTGCCCAGCTCCGCACATTGGGTACACTTTAGAGACATAAATATCACATGCACACAATCACCCAGACCCGGAACTACATGTAGGTCATACAGATATTTGTGCCTTACGGGGGTCGCACCCGCGACAAGTAGCACAGAAAGCCACTGCACCAAACGAGACATCATATAACTTGACGAAATATTTGTTTGGCTTCCAGATATGTACAAAAATAAAGACGACAAAACTATTTCGTAATTAAATCGTAAAAGATTGCTATGTGCTTTCTCCATTGCTTACCTCAAAAGTCTCATGATATAGTCGGGCCAGTTATCCGGGAACATAACCAAGAAGAAGCCGACGCCGATCAGTACTAAGCCAGCCAAGTTCATACCCTCGAATTGCACCCCATACAGGACAGCATCCAACGCTACAATATATGATAAAACGTTAGAAAATAATACTGAAACTAAAATAACGTTTCAAATAAATTGTGTCAGAGCTGAACATAATAGGGTATTAGACAAATATTTAATTTTATTAGAAACTACAATAAGATTAGGCAGTAGTTTTTTTTATTGCCTATTTTATATTTATCTCCGTGTGGTGTCCGGATTAAGAATATAGCACCACTCCATCTCTTCCCGTGGAGGTCGTAAAGCCGACTAAGGGATTCTAACCCAGAGGGATGGCAGCAGCGTCCTTTCTGTGGCACAGTAGCCATTCTGCGCTCACCAACCCGCCTGCCAAGCGTGGTGAGTAAAATCTATGGAGGAGGCCTTTGTTCAGTAGTGGACGTTGTTTGGCCGATATGATATATTTACATTACATTATCAGCTCGTTACTATCACACCGCTGAGCACGGGCCTTTTCTTACGATGAGAAAGATTAGTCCTAAGTCCACCACAGGCCTAGTGCGGGATGCCGGACGACACACCCTTGACAACATTTTGGAGGTTTCTCAGGTGCAGTTTTCCACGCGATGTTTACTTCACCAAGCAAACAATGGTTAAATTCTGATCCGCATATGAACCCAAAAGTCAAGAGGTACGGATCGAACTCTGACCCTCTTGTATGGCAGGCAAGTGTTCAACCACTACGCTATCACTGGTTTTGTGTATTAGCTTTCAATAATGTACAATAAGATACGACGCCAGCACACAAACTTCCATACAAGTGATGTGTGGGAAACATACAGGGAATGCAGAAATTTCTAAATAATTACTCGGAGGTCCTTTTACCGATTATATTCATTGTTTTAATGTTCGTATTGTTTTGAAGCCTGATTGAATCTAATACTTGTCTATTTTATAGTACCTAGTCACACACATTAAGATCAGCAGTGCTATTCTGTAAGAACTCACTAGCAAACTCACTTCTGAATCCGCAGTACAGATTAGCACTGCAGATTCAGAAGTGAGTCCGACGGTGAATTCTTACAGAATCGCCACGCTGTATGGTATTTGGAACTAAAAAGTAAATTGCCATTATTTTATTACCTGCAGAGACCGGAACAGCGGTGATGAGAGCTAGTGAGACGAATATATTGTATGTTATTATATTGCCAAACTGGAACACCAAGTGAAATACTGAAAAGAAAAGAAAATTTTAATATCGCGCCAACAATAGTCGAACCGGCCCTTTTGGTGGAAAAATATAACGCTACAGTCTTTAAAAAGTGATTTGAGCACGGTGTTTGTGTGAGTGCACGCTGTTAAAACCTTGTTAAACATGATTTCGACCAGTCGATTTGATGCGCAACTACGCAACCCCTTGTGATTTGGTACCCCTTAATACAGATGCAAAGATCATGCATCTTCCTCTCTCGTCTACGTTGCGGGTAATGCTCCGTGATCTTGGATCCACTTTCTAAACCTCTTTATCATGCTCATAACCCCGAGCCTTGAAAGTCAGGTTGTAGGCAGCAGCTTTTACGTAGTGAATTGCGCTTTTTATACAAACAGTAACATTCATTATTTAAATTAATTTTGAATTCGTGTAAAAAAAAAATGACGTTGCGAATCCGTTTCCTATAATATTTTCATTAGCTATTATATTATTAATTATTAGTGCTTATCTCAGTAACGGGCTCAATGCCCGACGCAATTAAAAATCTATTGTGTCTCGGCGGATTTGGCGGATTTAGCCATTTGAGAGGTTAAGTCAGATTCCGTATTATATTCGATATTATAATATCATGAATTATGCATGTGCTTGAAGATGCGATTCGTTTAACCAGTCATTCAGTCAGTAATCACTCGCATGCAGGAGTAAAACCCCATAGCAAGCATATAAGCCGGAACAATAGTGCATTCTCTCTCTCGCTCTCATCGTAGTGATTAAACACGTCACACATATTTATACTAACAGTGCGCGAAACCAAATCGTGTGAGGCATTAATTAGAGCTCCTATTAGGTCCAGCCGAGATTTTGCGCTTTTATGAAAGTAACGCCACTGGTCCCACCTTTCTATACAATGTGTAATTAAAATAAACCCAAAACCTCAGACACCCCAACAGGTTTTTAATCCAATAAGTTCATCTAGAAATTAATTCTTTATTTTTGTAAATAATCGTAGAAAATATTTGTAATTATTGGTGGCGAATTTCATAATTATTCTGATCGATTAATAGCATTCTGCTAAGTTTTGGCAAAGAAATGTGACTCAAAAGTTTCATCGGCAATATGTTATACCTACCAAGTTTTAAAGTAAGTGTAGATTAGTTGCGCAAAGGTAACCCCGGGTGGTGTTAGTATTTACTATTTGTAAAAATAAATAAAATAAAAAGTAGTGTAATGTTCTACACTGATTCTGAACAAACTAGTTTCAGGTTTTGTGATATTTCAATTACACTTTGTATACCCAGCGAATCGATAGGTTACGCTAGGCAGGACCTGGAGCCACCCTTCAGTGCCAAGGCTGACCACTCCAGTGGTTTTAGCCAATAGGAGTCCGGCATAGCCCTTCACCCTTCCCCGGGGCGGATGAAGTTCATGTAGAATTTCAACTGGATACCAATTAAAAAAAAGAATACGCTAGGCAGTAGTAAAAAATCTAATAGCACGAACTGAGCAACGCAATGCTGGCGACGAGCAGGTATATCCAGGGCATGCGGTGCGATGGTAGCATCTCGGACCCAGTGAGGTACAGCGCCAGACACAGCGGCCACAGTAATGATGCGTTCACTATTCCGAGGATTGAGAAGAACAGAGCACGCTGGCCCGAGTTCACCTCGCCCATCACTTTTCTGAACAGCACCTGAACAAAATTAAAGTATAGGTATTAAGATATAGGACAGAGCAAGCATCTATTTGGGGGTACACCTTCGGCACCTAACCTCCGAGAACGAATGTAGCTGAGAGTCGTAGGATGCGAGGGGCCAGTCGGTGTGGAAATATATGAGGAAGTTCTTCGTTTAGCAGTGGACGTCCTTCAACTGATATGATAGTGATGATGATGAGATAGACCTGTGAGTGAACGCACTCAACCAAACCAACAGGCTTTAAAGTAACTTAAAATGTGCTTAAAGAACTATATTACTTGGAGGTATGAGCTAGTTCTATTGTCAAGGGCATTAAGGTTTGTATAGCTACTAAGTACAATTTTATTAAGAAGAGAGAAAATCCTGACATAGTAATAGTAAAGATTCCACTATTTTAAATAACCCGCGAAAGCACACGCAGCCAGCACTACGCTATCTAGGGTACGGCTCCTCGAGATGCCGTCAATGTTAACCGGGAAACATAAGGATGTGTTGCATAGTATAGTTGCCAGTATCTGAAATATTATGTGGTTTATACTGTGTATCACACCTTGAATATAGCGAATCCCGCGGCAGCACATGCAGCCAGCACCACGCCACCGAGAGTAGAGCTACCCGTGATGCCATCCATGTACGCCAGGAGAGCTATGCCCGTGTCGCATAGTATAGCTGCAACGATCTAAAATAGAAGGCGATACAATATAACATGTAAATATTGTACTCGTATTATAAATAAGTTCAGTTTAACATTAATTTCAATGTAGGCCCATAGCTATAGACTCAAGTAATCACCATCATTTCGGCCGAATGAAGTCCACTGCTGGACACAGGCCTCCTCCAAAGATGTCCACAACGACCGATATGGATGTGTTGTGGGCTCATTGGGGGGTCTTTCCATAATCGCCACGCTTGGCAGACGGGTTGGCGATCGCAGTTGAGTTGTTAATGTACTCGAAGGACGCTGCTGCCCATCCTCCGACTCAAGTAATAGTCATGTTGTATAAGGTTAGTGTTTATCAGATATTAAATCGTCGCAGATATCTATACAAATAAATAAAATTGAAGTGTCTGTTTGTAATATCAAAATAACAGCTTTTTACTAAATGCATATGAAAGTATATATAGTACATATAACAAAAAAACAATTCTTAAATTTTTTGTCTGTCTGTCTGTCGGTCTGTCTGTCTGTTTGTTCCGGGTAATCTCCGAAACGGCTGGATCGATTTTGACGGGACTTTCACTGTCATATAGCTGATGTTATAAGGAATAACTTAGGCTACTTTTATTTTAGAAAAATAATTAGGGTTCCGCGCAAAAAATATAAAACCCTTGAAATCTAATATATATATTCTATGTCAAGTATCTATGTCGAAGTACTCTAAATTTCTTTTAAATTAAACGCGAGTGAAACCGCGGGTCCCAGCTAGTTAATACTAAAACAAGTTATCCGTGTGGTGTTCGGATTAAGAATATAGCACACGCCATCGCCACCTCCTCCCGTGGGTGTCGTAAAAGGTGACTAAGGGACTCTAAGCCAGAGGGATGAGCAGCAGCGTCCTTTCTGTGAAACAGCACTCATTCTGCGCTCACCAACTCGGCTGCCAAGCATGGTGAACACTGGCAAATTCACCCCAAAATGATGACACAATTGTTGTAAAAGTCTATGGGGAGGCCTTTTTTCAGCAGTGGACGTTATTCGGCTGATATGATGATGACGATTAGAACAAGACTTATTTTTTATTGATGTCCAGTGGAAATTCTACATGAACTTCCTTCGCCCCGGGAAGGGCGAAGGGTATGCCGGAATGGTACCGGCAAAAACCACTGGAGCGGTCATCTTCGGGACGGAAGGGGGGCTCCAGGTCCTCGTAAGATCACACTAGAGCGCCCATTGGTGCCACGCCTTTAGGCACATCACGGAGGAGATGACTGTAAAGCGGTCACCCCCTCTAGCGGAGAGAAGGCAACTGTAAAAAGGTCGCCCCCATGCACTTCTCGGGGAGGATGTAAAGAATCCCCCCAAGCCTCGGATTAAAACAAGATCTAGCTATGAAAGGTTGAGCACAGCTTTTATCTGGCGAATCTAAATTACATTAATTAAACTTTCTTTAATAACATCAGACTGTACACTCAGGGCAAGATTTACACCAGCGGTCGCACGAGAATTATGGCCGCGATGTTTGTAGTTTTTAATAATGTTGTGCGTTACATACCAGCAGCGTTTCAATCCACAACAAACAAGCACATTTTCTTTTAAAAAAACGTTGCCCCACACTAGGATTGCTCCTGTGTCGTGGGTGCGTTTACAGATATGAATTCCATATACAATACACCCAGACCCGGAACAACTACCTGCAGATCATACAAATATTTGTTCCATGTAGGAATCGAACCCACGATCCGGAGCGCAACAGCCGACTGTATCAGCCACTGCCCCAACCGGGCCGTCTAACTATTAGTAGTATACAAATCGGAACCACACACAAGAAAACGCAGACGGTCATGAGCCAAAAATCACGACATGACCGCTCTCTTAGGAAATTACTCACCCTGACTCCCACAAATTGCTCGTGAAGTATGACCCAAGACAGCAAATAGATGCAAGACACGTTGGTAGCAAAGAGCGCGAGCACATCGGTCGAGAGCAAGATCTTCAGAGCATAGGTGTACATGTAAATTGTTACCACCCAGAGCAGGCAGAAAAGACCACAGCGGCTTATGAAGCGTGCTGAATGAAAAAAAACAATAATATTAATGCTACGGGATCTAGTGGTAAGCCAGACCAAGTTTATCAGTAATAATGGGCGTTGTTAGTAGACAAAAAGAAATCTAGACTGCAAAATTCCAATTAATGCTTCAGTCAATCTGATGCCGGTCAGGTGAGGAACTTATGTTACACGCAGTTGGTAGCTTGTCCGGATCGGAATTCGTACTCTTCGGAATTAAGGGCTATCAAATGAGTTCGCAACCACGAGGTGTTGCACCAAATTGTGAAATCAAATTTTTCACAAACAATCATTTATTTATTTTAATAAAACAATCATTTTGCTATGATCTCGAACTAAGCTTTTTTTGTTTTATAAAACTTTGCCCCACTCTAGGATTTCTCCTGTATCGTGGGTATAGTTTACAGACATAAATCGTACCAACCTATAGGTACTTTTATGAAGAAACCTGGTTCTGTGCGGAGATCTAACCCGCGACATGTAGCGTAGAAGCAAGTGCCCAACCCCTGCGCTAAACGTCAAAATATCGCCATATCTCACTTTTCTTTCGCGGTGCCATGTTAAAAGACCGTAGGAAAGGCTTTAAAGCTATGAAAATAATTACTACGTGTTTTTACTGACGTATTATTAATACATATTACACATAAAATACATGAACAGAGCACGGGGCGAATTCCATTACAGAGAGGTGCGAGACAGGAGGACGTCATTTCACCGAAATTGTTACCGCTGCAATGGATCCTCCATTGCAGCTGTAACAAGCCCTCAAGCTGCTGGAGTGGAAAGGATTCGGCATTAACATCAATGGCGAGTATTTCACTCACCTTCGATTTGCCGACATCCTAGTCATGGCAGCATCACTGCAAGAGCTCAACACAATGCTCGACGATCTCAACAGAGATTCCCAACAGGCGGGTCTTAAAATGAAAATGGGCAAGACGAAAATCATGTCGTGACCATCCCTATAACCGTTCAGAACTTTGCTCTCGAAGTTGTTAACGAGTATGTCTACCTGGGAAAAACCGTCCAGTTAGATAGGTCCAACTTCGAGAAAGAAGTCAATCGTCGTAACCGCCTCGGCTAGGCAGGGTTCCGGAAATTTCGCAACGTCTTTTCGTCAACAATATTGGAATGCCTCAAGACAAAAGTCTTTAACCAGTGTTTTACCAGTGACGACACATGGGACAGAGATGTGGTCATGTGGTGGCCTCGTAAGTAAGCTCAAGGTCACTCAGCGAGCTATGGAGAGAGCTTTCCTTGGTATTTCTCTGCGAGATCGAATCAGAAATGATAAGATCGTAAAAGAACTAAGCTACCGACATAGCTAGACCAGATTAGTAAACTAAAGTGGCAATGGGCGGGGCACATGGCTCGTAGAACTGATGGCCGTCGGGGCGAAAAGGGTCTTGAGTGGAGATCGCCAACCAGAAAATGCAACGTGGGACAACCTCCAATGAAGTGGACAGTGGACCTGGTAGAGGTCGCCGAGAGTCGCTGGATGCGGGCGGCATGTAACCGCTTGTTGTGGAAATCTATGGGAGAGGCCGTTGTTCAGCAGTGGACGTCCTTTGGCTGATATGATGACGTAATCAACTTGACACATCTTGGATACTGGTAAAATATGTGTTTAGTAGTTTCTGTGTGATATCTGTTTTAAGAATATAGCAATAGTTCATTGCCTCTCATCGATATCATAAAATGCGATTAAGGGAATCCAAACCAGAGGGATGGGCAGCAGAGACTCTTCTGTGGAACATGCCCCAGTCCCCGCCAATCATGAAGAGTGCTGGCAAATTACCCCAAAACAATGACACAAATATGAAAATCTATTGGAGAGGCTTTTGCTTGGCAATCCTTTTGGTCATATGTTGATGTTGTTGATGATATGTTGGTACTTACCAAAAGTGAATCCCTTCTCTTTGAAGTCGCTGAAGGCATCAAACACAATATCATTAGCAGACTTACACTTGTTGTGTATGAGCATTACAATCAAGTAGAGAGGGTAGAAGAATATCAACCAGTTGGTGCAGAACCATGCTGTGAAGAAAGGTGCATTGTAGAGATGCTGGAACAAAGGAGAAAACTTTGGTCCATATTACAGAATTAGAATCAAAGGCAAAACTCGAGTCTAGATTGCGTTAATCAAACATAAACCCTACATAATATGTCCAGCATTTATAATTGATTGAGTTGAGCTCAAGTATTTAGTTTTGATTCTCAATCTATAATAAGGGCATTAGAAAGAAGTGTGTTTTGTTTTTGTTAAAAAAAACAATGCAGCGTTCAGGATTTCTAATGTCATTGTACAATTTACAGAGATAATCTCACATACAAAAAACCTTAATCAATCCCATGATACATCACTCAGAAAACCAAGTGACTAACCACTGCACCAAAATGTGCTATTAAATGTTATAACAACTAGAGATTGAGAACTAAAGTATCTTTTTCTCTTACTAAAGCCTTTTTTATCATGATGTGAATATAAAATGTATAAAATGTTGCTAATATGTTTGAAAGTGCTGTATCATCATCATCATTTCAGCCAAAAGACATCCGCTGTGGGACATAGGCCTCCTCCCTCGCTGTTCGCCACAATGACCAGTCTGGGTTTGTATTGTATGCACATTGCAGAGTTTTGCCAAAATCACCACCCTTGTGGGGTTGGCAATTGCAGCAGGGTTGTAAGTATATACGAAGGATGCTGCTGCCCATTCTCGGGCTAATCCCATAGTTGCCTTTAACAAAACCCATGAAATAGCACTGAACACCCAAAATTAAACATATACTTGTAATTAACACACTTTTGTATGAATTATTGCAAAATGTAGTGTGTTTTATTTTTTTGTATACTTATAGAATATACAATGTATAATTATTTGAAATTCATTCTTACACGTGTATGGTGTCTTGATGTATAATTGTTGACCATAAGAGATGACTCAGTGCTGTATACTAAGCCATGATTGTTGGGAGGGTACTCTTCTAAGTACATATGCTTTATGCAGTGGGTACTTGTTACCCAGCTTGCTGTTAGCGTTAACATAACACAAATCCCATAGTAGATCTGTAACAAGGTTTTCATGGTATATTTTTGTTTTTCTTGTATCTCTATTCATTCAATCAACTTATCGCCTTCTGCAATTCTTAGTGCAACAACAACTTATAACCATATTAGAAATATATAAAACATATTAATAGAATTATATCATTAAAAAATTGATTACACAATCCAATTAAATTCAAAAGAAAGAAATGAGTTTAAATGCCAAAGCCCAATATCTGGGTGTTACATGTCTCATTTTTTATATTTACCTTCTTAGCAAATTTTGAGCAACAAGATCGGGGGCATTTCTTGTCTCGCAGCTGACGCTCTTCATCCTGGCTGCTGGCAGCCGACTCGCTGAACGCCTGCTGTAGCGAAGGCTGGGTAGTCAGAGGTGGTGCTGAGCACACTGAAACCTGCGGCGTGAGCGGAGCCCGAGGACTCAGTGGTATTGGCGGACCATTCGGACGGTCCCTGTCTCCGTCACCACCAGAACGTTCGCTTTCCACAACCTCTTCGCTAGTTATTATCACGGACGGTGCACGCACTCGCTTGGGATTGAAAATAGTAGGCAAGTCACCGTCCCGCGCCATTCTGCCTAATTTATTTCGAGGTACCCATTATACAGATTCGCGACCATTTCTAACAGAATTTAAATAATGATTTACTGATATTCTTAGTTATTTAATAAAAATTGCATTACTTTGCACACACTTCGATTACTCTTCTTAAAAGATACATTGTGACCGATAATATATTGCAGTACTAAATTCTATCAGACAAAATAATAAACATATGTTTCTAACACCACTTTCATTCATTTTTCGTGTCTTTTTATAAAATATTTTTATGGATCGGTTAGTTTTCTATTTCCTTGGCAACATTTTCAGATGCAAAATATTAAAAATCCACAGACTTCAAATAAAAAGAACACTTACTAGAGAACACTATAACATAGTGAAGGTACAGATTGGCAAAAAAGCATAGAAATTATTAGCGGCACAACTGGTGCTACTCTATGAGTGGTGCCCCAGTTGTCTATGTTGTGTGTGTATTGCCTAAGGCAATAGACACCACATATAGATAAAGATGGGCTAAAGTGTTATAATTTTTCAATGAATTATACTGCTGCATTATATTTTTTAAACTGTTGTTTTAAAGTGTTATAATATTTATTAAAATGTTATTTGAAATAATGTTATATCTTAGAGTGTTATAAGTTATATGCGTCGTTGTATTATAATTAAAGTGTTGTTTATTATAATTATAATGAGTTGTATTTTATTTTTGGTTAAAGCGTTGTTTGTTATAATTATAATGAGTTGTATGTTATTTAGTGTTACATTGTATTGAAAGAGTTGTATTACATTATAAAAGTTAATATTACGGTTTGATTTTATTTAGTCTTTTGAGTTGTATTTGGTACAAAATAAGTTGTGTTCATATCTAGAACACTTAAATCATTTACACTTTACACTAGACCTATATTTACACCCGAAGGATGGGCTCCAGCGTCCTTCGAATACATTAGCAGCTCAACTGCGATCGCCAACCCGCCTGCCAAGCGTGGTGATTATGGCAAACCCCCCCAATGAGCATACAACATACCGATGTCGGTCGTTGTGGTGATCTTTGAGGGAGGCCTTTGTCCAGCAGTGGACTTTGTTCGGCCGAAATGATGATATTTACACCTTATAGCATACGTAATCGAACTACGATGATGATGATGATGATGAAAACGAAATTAAAATATTTACTAAACTAAACTACCTACTTGTTCCAAAATTTTGCAAAACCTAAACATTATGTAGTTTGTCGGTAGCAACTGCAAATAAATATTCGCAATTTAAAACCAACGAAATATGTTCGGTGCAATGAACTCTAAACTGTTAAAATGTAATTCTTGGAGTTCATTATAAATTAATCATGCTATCTCATTATTTTTGGTTGTAGCAAGTCAAAGTAGCTCTTATTTCTAAGTAGAGAGTGCTCATTTAACCTTGAATAAGTAAAACAACCGCCATCTATTCTAAGTTACATGTACTGTGATCTAAACGAAGCTAGATGGCGCTGTAACCAAAATATCGAAATTAAAATTAAAACAATGGCTATAATATATATTATAACAGTCTTGTTAGATTTCTAATAATTTGTTATACTGCTATAAAAATATATTTGAATATTTAATGTGTTATGTGTTATAACGCCCAACTTTACATATAGAAAGCTCCCGTCTATGCACCATCACCATTACAGCGCAATAAAGTCCACTGCTGGACACGGGCCTGCCCTAAAAATCGCCATTTTGTGTGATCATTGCGGGGCTTTGCCATAATCACCACGCTTGGCAGGTGATTTGGTGATTGCATTTAAGTTGTTAATAAACTCGAATGATTAAAAAATTAAAATTGTTTTATTTGCATAAAATGTAGGTACATTACAGATGGTGTAAATAAAAATAGAGCCAGATACATTTTGCCGCAGCGCGACATGCAAATTTTTTGCGCGTTTACATACGCCTGAATAAAACGAATGTCAACAATAATCAAATTAAATATTAAATGTCAACCTTACAATTAAACAGTAAAATAGCCAGTATTTAATTATATATAAATTATTAATATTAAAGTTTACGACCCCTTGAGCAAATGTGGGAAATCATTTTTTACCTATAAATTCTGATATAGAATAGAAGGACTTTTCTATCAGCCAAAGTTTCAATTTTCTACGAAATTTACAAACATGCATTTTTTTTATTTCATTCGGAATACTATTATATATCCGGCCACACATGGCATAACAATTTTTTAAATACATCATTGTCTTTGGGGCCCTGCTTAATACAATTCTGCCTGGATCTCTCGTATTTCTAGGAAACATTTCTCTAGCTGTTTTGAATAGATGAGGGTTTAATTTGACAAACTTGGCTGCTTCGAAAATGTACATACAGGGCAAGGTTAGAATGCGATATTTTTTAAATAATGGCTGACATGATTCCCATGGTGGTATGCCAGCAATTGCTCTAACGCATTTTTTTTGTGCTAGGAAGCCTCTACGCGCATCTGTGGAATTACCCCACAATATTATTCCATAGTTTAAAACTGCTGACACGTGTCCATGGTATGCTGCGAGTACAGTATTGTGTGTTGAAGTCTTTCGTAATTTATATAATACATAAACAAACCTATTTATTTTATTACAGACCTTTTCTATGTGCGCTTTCCAATTAAGGTATCTGTCTAAAATAATTCCTAAAAATGTCGTTTCATTTACTTCTTGTATCTGATAATTATTATAACATAGTTGTAATTCTTTCTGAATTTTATTATAAGTACTAAATTGGATAAAATTTGTTTTTGTCAAATTAATTTGTAAATTATTAATGTTAAGCCATCCTATAATAGATTGTATGGTATTATTTATGTCAACAGTGTATTTGTCAATGTCAGAGTTATTATCACATGTCATAATTAAAGATAAATCGTCAGCAAATAAAATAAGAGGATTTTTCGTTACGTCAGGAAGGTCATTTATATGCAATAAAAACAAAATAGGTCCCAGAACGCTGCCCTGTGGGACACCAAAGTTATTTATTAGAAACGTTGATCTATAAGCTAGTCGCTCTTTATTCTTGTTAATATTCATAACTTCAACACATTGCTCTCTGTTTTCCAAGTATTTTTGTAACCATTTTAGTGCTTGTCCTCGAATACCGTTATTTTCAAGCTTCTGTAACAGTAGTTTATGAGATACGCAATCGAATGCTTTAGACATATCGAAGAAAACTACTGTTACTAGTTTACCAGCATCTAGTTTCTCTACAACATTACTAACGACATCAAAGCATGCTAACGTGGTGGATTTACCTTTTTGAAATCCATATTGCTCATTTCTTAGTATTTTATGTTTGTTGATGAAACTGGTTAGATACATACATACATTTATACAGCACAACTACTGAACTGATTATAGGTAACTTCAACCCATAGGATCGTTTCCAGTAAAATAGAGGAACATTGATTTACCTCGGTATTTTCGGCTATCCAGAGCGGTATCGTCGAAGATCGCTTATTTATGAATCGTACTTTATGCATGTTGCCCAAGCTAGTCACTCATTGCATTTATCAATGTGTCATCTAAATCACCTACAGGAAACAGAATCAGTTGAAGAAAGTCTAAATTGAATTAACTATCCAATATAGTTTATTTAATCACAAGGCCACGCGCGGACCGCGTTTGCCGCGTAAATATAGATAATTGTGTCTCATTATTTAACGCATGAAATGTTTAAGATAAAATTACTACCACCATCTAAACATACCTACATGTTTCCTTAGGAGCTAATCATAATTAAAAATGAACGTAATAACAACACAGTTGAAATTAGTGTGAGCATTTTAATCAATACAATATATAAAACATAACAAATCATATTCATCTAATGACAACCCTTTATAAAATCAACCATGGCAAATAAAACTTGACTGCTAATAGGTATGGGAAATATTTTTATGCTTTTATATAATATAGTTAGATAATTGTAATGATGACTTCCAAAAGACAGACCGTAAGTTGAATCAACTTAAAGAAATAGTTAAGTACTAACAACCAAATAATACTATATAATAAGAGCAGTGGTCGAACGCTTCCCTTCCACACAGGAGAGTCTGAATGCGATTCCGGCTCACACCTCTGACTTTTTGGATTCATGTGCGGATCAGAATTTAATTATAACTTGCCTTAACGGTGAAGGAAAGCAACGTAAGGAAACCTGTACACCTTAGGGGACTTCAAAATGTTCTCAATTGTGTGTGTAGTCTGCCAACCCGCACTAGGCCAGCGTCGTGGACTAAGGCGTAACCTTTCTCACCCTGAGAAAAGGCCCGTGCCCAGCAGTGGGACACTAATAAGCTGTTTTTTATTAATGTCTAAATCCTTTACATGTATATATATATGTACATTTTTGACTCGTTTGGTGTCCGGATTAAGAATATAGCACCACTCCACTTCGGGTGTCGTAAAAGACGACTAAGAGACTCTAAACCAGAAAGATGTGCATCAGCGTCCCTTCTGTGAAACATAAGCCATACTGCGCTCACCAACCCGCCTGCCAAGCGTGGTGAGTACTGGCAAACTCCCTCCATAATGACGACACAATTGTGTAAGTCTATGAGGGCGGCTATTGTTTAGCAGTGGATATCTTTTGGCTGATATGGTGATGATGATGTTATACTTTTACTCCTATAGACTTCAGCGACATTTCCTTGATAGTCATCGTTTTTGCTAATATATAATGATAGATGTATAGGCGCTCAAGCGCTGCGCAAATCAAAAACAATGTACAATGTATTGGGCGACGAGCTAAACTTGCTTACAAAATATATACGTACCTATACGTATATTATGGATAGAGCACAACATTGTGGTGGTGTGTGCCGCGCGCTCAAACTAAACTGCATTTGTCAGCGTTGCCAGAAGGGTACGAATAGTACGAATTGTGTACTATTTCAGTCATATGTGTACTTGCGTACTCTGGGCCTTGTTTGTGTACTCTATTTTTGTACTGTATTTTTTAAAGATTTCAGTTTCTTTGCTTATTTAGAAACGCCACCCCAGCCAACATAGATAACAGCAATAAAAATCAACAACAAAATGCAGTGTATAGTGTTTATGAACAGTATAACATAATACAGTGTAAGTAATGCATACATGTCATACCGGTACACTGCTAACATTAGTCGAAATCCTTATTCTTGGGAAAGACGTACTTTGACTTTTGTCGCGGGTTTCTCGGATTTTTGATGCTCACTTTTCTGAAGATCTATTTACGTATGTAGTATGTGATATATATACCTTTTGTAAAAATAAATACTCATGTGTAGCCAGCTATAGTTTTGTGAAATATTTCGGAGACTCGTAGGTACTACAGACGTAGTATCATCTGGCAACACTGTTGTATAGCTTGATACACATCAAGCTACGGCTACACAGCCGCGTAGTCGAGTGTGTACGAGAGTGGGACAAAGCGACAAAAAGTACTACACTCTCTCGCACGATTCGCAGCGTTCAACTTCTAATTGCTCAAAGTGCAAACAGTCTAGGTTGATGCGTAGCTGTGTGTACCAGTGTTCCACCCGCTTTCAGAAGGTGTATATTTTCGTCATCATCGACTTAGTTGTTTTTCAGCTGTTTCAAGGCCATCCTAATGTTGCACTGTATAATACATTTAAGGCTAAAATTCCATTAATTGTTTCATATGGTAACATTGGGTATATATTTGTCCGAAAAAAACTAAGGGTGAGATTCAGAAACGAGTCTAAGCATGAACTTACGCTTCCATCTGTCAAAATTGTGAGCGTAAATTACGGCGTAAATCGTAGTAAGTAGTGCATTTTGACAGATGGAAGCGTAAGTTCACCCTTAGACTCGTTTCTGAATCTCACCCTTAGACCTTAGGAAATAATCATCATCATCATCATCATTTCGGCCGAATGAAGTCCACTGCTGGACACAGGCCTCCGCCATAGATCACCACAACCACCGATATGGATGTGTGGTGGGCTCATTGGGGGGTTTTGCCATAATCACCACGCTTGGCAGGCGGGTTGGCGATCGCAGTTGAGTTGTTAATGTACTCGAAGGACGCTGCTGCCCATCCTCCGGCTAATCTCTTAGTCGACTTTTACGACACCCATGGAAGGAGCCGGCACCACACACATGAAATAATACCTATTTTAAACTCAGCTCAACATTGATAGGTGTACTATTGTTTCGTATGCGTGCTCAGAACAACCACCGAACAATCAGATAGAATAAATCAAATTAAAATAATAATCACTAAAGTTGCCATACTCCAATTTAAATACTTAGAATTATTAACACCATTTAAATTGATTTCAACTCTAATTTATAATGGCTAGTTAAAAATGAAATTGTTTCTCTGTATATATCATATCAACCTATTTACAATTATAATTGACTATGAAAAAATATTCAGCTTCAGTGTGTTTAAATTATTGCTTTTAAATCAGAAAATATACAAATTATCTTATATTACATTTTTTTGTGAGACAATGTTATGCAATATGGTTTTCTATTATGTTATAAGCAGAAAATACTATCAAAGTTTTATTTATCGGCAGTTTACATTGTTGCGCAGTACTAAAAAATTAAAAGATTTGTCTATAAACATAATTTCGCATTTTTGGTGGTAGATGGCATCAGAAATGTTCAAAATATTTCCACCAGGGGGAGATAATTGGTTAGCCTACTTGAAGCATCCGGGAACCTCGCCATAGTAGTAGACATGGCGGGTATCAACCTGGCTAAATGACGAAATAAATTTTGTTTGCTAATATAAGATCGTGTTAATTTCGTAGAAAAAGTGTTGATACTAAAAGACTAATTAAGTTATATTGGATTAGGACAAAGATGCAGAATGTTGGACAGTCTGAAAACCGAAATATCGATAAGGTGAATGTGCAACTTGATGTGGTAAAATCGTCCACTCCTCAAAGTTCGGCTTCGAGTCCGGCCAAATCCGAAACTGAAACGTATTCAGGAGCGCCTGCCAAATACATGACGGACTCATCGGAAAGCGAGGATGACTCTGTGTCTGAGGTAAAACGTGTTTTGTTTTCGACAGAGGCGGTGGCAGTGAGGGAATGTGATTATCTGTACCGCTCTAAATACTGCAAGGGACATCTTGTACATGTCTGCTCTAACCGTACAGTTTCTTTTATTACCGAAACTTGTCTTCTAGCAGCGATATTTGCCTAAAATCGTGCGTAGCACGCTGAAACGGACTAATCTATTTTACATTCTGAATAGAGTACGTCGCTTGCCAAATATTCCGTAAAACGTCAGAAAGTCATAAGTACATACGTACTACTGAGTAATGCATGAAATTATTTATGCCAGCCGCCCCTAGACAGTATTCAATTGATTCTTTGTAATTTTATGATGTAAAAGGGCTAATCCGTCGTAAGATAGTTTTCATTGTCTATTTGTGTTTTGGATAAGGATTGATGTGCGGTGGCCATGTTTCTTGGATCACATGCATTCAGTCGATGTAAATCTCTGAATAATGGATTTTCATGACGTTATTTTACTATGAATGTGCGAATTATATAATTTCTGACTGGATTCGTCATAAATATCGTCAATCATGGAATGTTTTGTGTCGTCATGAATGACCAAGTCGAGCGAAATGTCCAGTGATATTCGCGCAAAAACTATGGTTACTGGTGAATTGCAAGGACCATTGGCAGTAATGATTAGCTGTAAACACGTCCTTATGCACCACATTGTCAGTACATCTCACATGTTTCTCGTTGGTGTTATAGATCTTGCTGGCTTGTTTGTGCCTTAGCAGGCCAGACCTGTTGGTAAGTCGAAGACAATATTACTGAGTGCCCAGAGCTTCACCAACAACAATCGCTGTTGCAGTTTGAGTGACTCTTACCGTTAACCTGCATAATGTGTGTGCTATGGACAATTACTATTTTTATGTTTTCTTAATGTTGAATGGTCCTTGTGATTCTAACATACTATTTTACGAAACTCAACTATTCCGATTTATGTTAACATTACTAATCTGTAACTTATACATGTCTTGAAATGTTCCTATATTGAGATAAATGCATCAAAGTTGAA
Organism: Diloba caeruleocephala; assembly: GCA_947459985.1. Taxonomy (NCBI): domain Eukaryota; kingdom Metazoa; phylum Arthropoda; class Insecta; order Lepidoptera; family Noctuidae; genus Diloba; species Diloba caeruleocephala. The sequence continues at coordinate 4,809,306 of OX381617.1, read as the reverse complement.
TGTTCAATCTAAAGTATTACTACTAACCTATAATGCTATTTGGTGTTGTGAAAAGCTTAGTGTATCATAATAAATGCTTCATAACCTTTGAATAATATGATTAAGCATTGGCTAATGATAGGTATAGTTTTATTTTTCTATAAGAATACAATGGTATTCTGTAATTCCACCTTCATGTTATTTACTTAGTCCATCATTACAAGGAACTTTGACCTCATGTTTTTATTTAAGTTCTCTAGATACAAAAGTTAAAATGTGATGTACTAAACTTGGACTTATGGCTTCTTTTTGTGTTATTCAATATATATTTTATTTTTATAACAGGCGGAGATGGAAGAGGAAGGCGGTGGGGCAGAGCCATCCAAGTTTCTGTTATCCCATGATGACCCTGAGCGGGCTGTTGACCCAGAAATGCAGGCCAGACTTGAAGCTTTGCTGGAAGCAGCCGGTATGTTATCTATATACTATATTTATTGTTTTAAGCCAAAATTTGCAATACAATACTGAACAAAACTCATGCATGTTTATATATTGACATGTGAACATTTTTTATTTTTTTTCACTTATCACTGAAGTCATGTACACATAAATGTGGTGTAAATATAAACAATGGCAGTACCTACTTTTAAGTTGTATTATTTGTTGAATGTATGGCTAACTTAACCTAGTCCACAAATCTAAATTATTATATGTATTTATTTTACTTCAGTAAGAGCATAAATAGCAATGAAATATATATATATTAAGTCTGTCCATGTGGTGTCTGTATTAAGAATATAGCACCACTCCATCTCCTCCGATGGATGTCGTAAAAGGTGACTAAGGGACTTAAAACCAGAGGAATGGCCAGCAGCATCTCATCTGTGAAACAGTAGCCATACTGCCTTCACTAACCCACCTGCCAAACATGGTGAATACTGGCAAATTCCTCCAAAATGTAACCAGTTGTTAATGGGGGAGGCTTTTGCTCTGCAGTGGATGTCTTTTGGCTGATATGATAAGATGTTAAGTTGTTGTATCCCACTAAGCTCACAACAGCCAATAAAAAATACTGCATTTTGTATCTTATGTCCCTAACATTAGTTAATCATAGTAACTTGTCTTTTCCTTCCTTCGGTGAGTATTGGCAAATACCCCCCAGAATGATGACACAGTTGTGAAAATCTATGGGGGAGGCCTTTGTTCAGCAGTGGACTTATAAATGGCCGATATGATCAAGTATTCTAGTAATTTCAGTACTATGACGGTCGGACTATGTTTATGTTGTGACTGGCTGTTACATATAATCTTCAGAAGGATGCATTTTATTATTTCTCTATACCAAATATGTATCCCAATCTTATGAAATTTACTTTTTGACAAAGGTTAATGATTTGCTATGAATATAATATATCAATCAACAGCTGTAGACTGTAGCTGTAGTAGAATATTAGCACTAAAACACATGGTGTTAAAGAGTTTCATTAAATGCCTTGTAGCTAACATTCTGGACATAAATATTAATATTTATCAAAATATGGAGTTCTTACAATCTAAGTTGAATGAACTTTACATATTAGTTTAGCAGTATGTAAACAAACAATAATGTCACAGACTTGTACCACAACACATAGGTAGTTTAAATTGAGATACAAGTTAAAATGTTATTTTGGTTTATATAATAATATGATTATTCTATAGTAATGTCTTAGATTTTCGCGATTATTACACATTATAATAAAACACTTTTAAACGGATTCTATCGCGTATATTTTGATTTTTGATTTTCCTGACGTTTCGAATACTTTGCAGCATTCGTGGTCGCAGGATGACTGTCAGTCTGACTGACAGACTGTCATTCGAAACGTCAGGAAAATCAAAAATCAAAATATACGCGATAGAATCCGTTTAAAAGTGTTTTATTATAATGATTATTCTATTTATATATACAATTTTATCGAAAATAGTGAAAGATTCACTATGCTGCTACTATTATAATGTAAATTGTCAAGTGCCTGATGTTAAATAATAGCAAATGATGAGTCTGGGAACTATCTATAATGAATTAAGTTAAACATCTAAGAGGTATGAAATCTGTAATTATTATAATGATGACCAGCAATGTTTACTTATGCATATGTTGCTATTTAAAGTTTCAATTTATATAACACTTGCTGATCATTACTAACATTTATTACATTGCAGCATTTGTATAGTTAATAGTGTGATTACATCTCTGGGAAAAAGATTATAATGTTTCACATAAAAACAATGTCTTATAGATTTACTCATTAAAGTTATGGGTTTCATTAAAGAAACCAAAAGACATGCCAGTTTAATACTGGGACAAGCTGCAGCTTGAAAAGGTCCACAAATCCAAATCTTTAAATCTGTAATTAGATTTTTTTGTGCTATCTTGCTGATTTATCCATATTTTTTTTCGATAATGATAACAAAAGCAGCTGTGATAGCCTAGTAAAGCAGTCATAGCCTAGTGAAGCAGTGATGTTCAGAGGTTAAAAGCTTGTGTTTCATACAGGAGTGAGGAGTGTGTAGTTGTAGCCCGCCAACACGCACTAGGCCAGCGTAGTGTACTAAGGCCTTACCTTTCTCATCATAAGAACAGGCCCGTGCCCAGCAGTGGGCTGATTATGTATATGTATGGTTAATTCCACCAAAGTCAATTATACCGTCACTTAAACTAGATTTTTCCATATTTTATACTTTTTTATTTATTTAATCACTCCACTGCGTATTAGTAATTAAAAATAATGATATTAAGTATCAATATTTATATACATGAAATAAAATAAAGCTTTGACATCAAACGACATTTGAAACATACATGACTTAACGCAGAAGGTGCGCAAGATAGGTGCGCAGAAAAACGTAACGCATTTTAGTTAACGCTCGACAAAATTTCACTCCTCATACAAATCAAATTAAAAAAATCCTTCAGTTTATTGAGCATCTACTTAACCAATAACTATAACGCAGGAACGATAACTTTAGAAAAGTCATAATACATTCGGATGGTGGGCTTCCAAAAACACTGTGTATGAAGGTATAAGCTAGAATATTTCGTGTGGAGTGGCTGCAAACGCCTACCTAAATGTAATTAAAAAACAGTGAGTAAAATATTGTAGTACCACTAAGCTTATTCACCCAAGAAAAGGGGATTTTCCTCTTCCCCTTAGAGGACAAAAAGGGAATAAAATAATGTAGTACCCAATGATATTATATATTAAAAAGAAGTAGATATGTTACATGCGCGCCAAAAGTAAGATCCAAAACTCCCCCAATTGTAGCACCTTGCAATCAGTTCGGCCAAGACAGAACAACGGGCACACACTCACAATCTGTATTGTTTTATTAATTAAGTAATAACAATGCCGTCGTGCGTATAGAAAATGCACAAACTATCAAGCAAAAATAAATAATGAACAAGGGATCTCGTACCACACATGAGTAACAAACTATATAAAATATTTTAATAAAAATTTTATTCAAATTACCTATAGAATAATATTCTTTAACAAAACACAGGCCAAGCAAAGAAAAGAGACAACACATAGATTCTATCACAGGTGCGACGAAGACATCGAGTACACATGTTGTTATTTTCGATATCTATCTCTTTTACTCTCTTAGTTTTTGTATCTTCTTTCCTACAGCATAGGTGTGTAGTTTTATAGCTTTATATAGCGAGACTGAGTTTTGCGTGCATTAAATATGGACGTAACATATCTATAGTATAATATCATTGGTGGTAGCACTAAACTTATTTACCGAGGAAAATGCAATTTTCCTCTTCCAAGCATACCGCCTCATAAAGAGTGTATGTATGCTTTGAAGAAGAAAATTCCCTTTAGGCAGACAGACTACCTGTCTGTTCGGGCATTTGGAACTACCGGTTTAAGTAAATTACGCCTTGTACTAAAACTTATCTATGTGCAATTGTTCTTGTATTGACACACGTGTGGCGTATTCGAAAACGTCTGCAAATTAACGTTTTACCTATAACTCATACATTTACATTTTATTTGTATTACATTAAAGCAGTTTTCTCACTTTGAAGTCATTATTTTACATAATATGTTATATACTTACACCTTTTATACTTAGCACCAGACACTAATCGTTTTATTTTGTATTTGTATCGTTCACTTCCTTATATAATATCTTAAACCTTAAAAAGTTATAAAGGTAACTTCTCATAGGAAACTTTAAGCGCGATATTGATGGATGGGCGTCATTCATCAAAACTTTCTTGTCGTAGGTACTTCGCCTTTACTTTTTTTGCATAGCATAGATTCAGAATTAACATAAAAAAAATTGTGATTTATTCTATAGTCTAATTCTAATGATGGCATCAAAAAATCTTCCCAGCCATTGATGAACACCATTAAGTATGGTAATGATTTGAAATTTGAATTTCTATTTACACGAACTCGTAGAAATATTCCCCTGTGTCTACTGTATCGGACAGCGGTATTTGCATGAATTGGATGCGAACACGATTTCCAACGCTACGTCGCGCATCGTGCTGGTAGACTTGACTCGGAAATGTGCAACGTCACTTCTAAGCAGACTCGCCACTCTACGCACAAACGTAAGGCAGTTTGGATTAATATACTAGCGGTAGCGACTTTTTCCACATTGTAATTAAAAATAATTTACGCGCTTAGCGTGTGTGCATTAAAAATATTCTCATAATTTCAATACATTTTTGCAAATTATTTTAATACTTATAATAATAACTTCGTTACAACACGCGAGCCCTCGTATATCTAGACTGCTGGCGGTGTTCTATGTGTAAGCCATTCGTACCCACCGTCAGATTTCATGTAAAACTGTTGTAGTCCCTGTAGTGAAAAATAAAACCGGAGGTGTTGCCGACAAAAATAACTACAGGCATATTTCTCTGGCAACAATCGTAGCCTTTGACGGCTTGCTTAATGCACAGTTAGATAAATATCTTATACAAGTTTTCGACTCCCATTTTACCCCTTTAAGTTTTATTCCTTCGTTGTAAAAGGTACCTACTGTAAAAATTCAAGTTTCTAGCCCCAGTGGTTTAGGCTGTGTGTTGGTATGTGTCAGTCAATCGAGTTTCTCTTTTTATATATATTATATAGATATAGATTACACGATAATCTATTTGGATTTGTTCATTATCAGCCCATTACTCTGCTGGGTCTTTTCTCACGATAAGAAAGCTAGGCTTAAGTCCACCAGGCTGGCCTAGTGCGGGTTGGCGAACATCACACACTATTGAGAACATTCTGGAACCCTCTCAGGTGTGTATGTTTCCGCACGGTATTCTCCTTCAGCGTTAACGCAAGTGTTAATCAAATTCTGGTCCGCACATGAATCCGAAAAGTCAGCAGAAGTGCGAGCCGGGATCGAACTCGAGAGCCTCTTGAATGGAAGGCAACGCTTAGCATATATTAAATACATATATTTATAGGATCGTATATATAAATGATTGTTAGTTTATTTACAATAATGTAATATTTATTATTTTGTTAATGTTGCATTGTGATGATGATAATTACTGTCCGTGAACTAACCTAAGGTTTTACAGAATACCACTGCTACTTCATCACAACAAAGTGGCTCAATGCTGAGCTAGCTAAGTTCAATTTTTGTCTCTCAGAAAAACATCACTCTATTTATATAAAATAGCAATCAAAATTTGATTGAAACATAAACTTGCATTTAAATCTTGTTTTGTCTGTCATCAATGTATGAGAGGAAATAAATGTAAGTTCTTTCTACTATACTGAAGGCTATTTTGGCTGTAATGATTGTTGGTGTATAACACCAAACACGATTCATTTTGTTATATCGCGCGATAAGCCGCGCTTAAAAACTGCCAACTATTACCTGCCACAGTAAATAAGCAGGGATGACGTCATCAATCGCCCGCCCCGCTCGCTCGCACCACACGCGCAATGCTCCATAGCAATTGATAAGCTTCGGGCCGCTCAATGCTCATATTAATTATATTCTCTGGCGTGACGCTACCCGCTACACTAGTACTCTCATGCCTCAGACACTGCCTAGCCGCGGCCAGATGTTAGCGCGATCCACGCATTATCTCTAATAAACAAACAGTTTTAATACAACGAATTCACACAACTTGATATTTTGTTATGGTTGCATTTGCAGTATTACCGAAAGTGTTGTGATAATGCTGTGTGCTTTGAATTATGGATGAATGAGATTTTACGCACTATTATTATATTTTTGTGACAACATTGCATATTTTTAAAGAATAGATTAATATTTAAGCAGTTCGATTTAGTGAGTTAAAATTTACACTACTTATGTAGTATGTAGTTCCTACAGCTTTATTAAACGAACTGATTGTTTGTTAATATTATCTATACAAATAAATAAAATTGAAGTGTCTGTTTGTAATGTCAAAATAACAGCTTTTTACTGAATGCATATGAAATTATATACGGTACCAATAACAAAAAAACAATTTTATTTTTTTTGTCTGTCTGTCTGTCTGTCTGTTTGTTCCGGGTAATCTCCGAAACGGCTGGAACGATTTTGACGGGACTTTCACTGGCAGATAGCTAATGTTATAAGGAATAACTTAGGCTACTTTTATTTTAGAAAAAAAATTAAACCCTTGAAATCCAATATATTTATTCTATGTCAAGTGCCTTAGTCGAAGTACTCTAAATTTCTTTTAAATTAAACGCGGTTGAAACCGCGGGTCCAAGCTAGTTCGATATATTTTTGTAGTTCTATATGTATAATAATTGCCGTAGTATAGTTATGTTATACGATAAGGTTTTAACAATTCAACTGCGATCGCCAATCAGCCTGCCAAGCGTGGCGATTGTGGTAAAACCCCCCAAATGAGCCGGTCGCTGATGTATATTAATTGCCGTGCGGTGCCGGCTACGATTAGCACCAACCCATCTCATCCTGTGGGTATCATAAAAGTGGTTTTATTATCTTTGGTAAAAGACTACTATGGGGGTAACCGGAGGATCGGCAGCAGCGTCCTTACGAGTACGTTAACAACTCAACTGCGATCGGCAACCCGCCTGCCAAGCGTGGCGATTACGACAAAACCCCAATAAGCACACAACACACCCAGACTGGTCGTTGTGGCGATCTTTGTCGCTTGTCTCCAGCAGTGGACTTTATCGGGCTGCAACGTTGTTTAATAATCAAATGTCATATAGACTGTTATTGTAATTTCGATATTAGCAAATAATGGACGTCAGTGTGACTAGTAAAATAAAGCACAACTTGCCTTGACCTCTTCGCACACATAGCTGCATTCACTATTTGTCTAGGTACGTATTTAACAAATCGATAACTTTCGTCTGTCTACAACAGACGCATAAAGACTTAACGTTCATCATCATCATCATAAACAGCCATTTTACGTCCACTGCTGAACAAAGAGTCCCCGTAGATTTCCACAATTGTCATTTATCAATATGCCAGTATACACCACGCTAGGCAGGCGGGTTGGTGAGCGCAGTATGGCTACTGTTACTACAAAAGGGCCGCTACTGCCCATCCCTCTGGTTTACAGTCCTTTAGTCGCCTTTTACGAAATCGACGGGAGGAGATGGAGTGGTGCTATATTCTTAATCCGGACACCACACGGAACAAAAACCTTCTATAATGTATGTAGGTATTAAACGCCCCAGGTTGATATATCATGTTTCATACAATGCCAAATAGAAAACAAAATAAAAAAATAATCTACTTGGAATTGGAACCGACCTTGTTATGTTCGTAGTTACCAAGAAAGAATTTAAAAGTAAAAAATTCAAAGTGAACACACTTTATGATTAAGCTGCCCACACGTTTTTCTACGTCTTTAAGTTTTCCATAAAAGTGCACATACTATTTGAATTCGTTAAACATTAACTGATCGTGTCGATAAGTTTTGCATATATATCTAAAGTTCGACTTGCTGCTGTTTTGCCCTTGATAAACTATACTTTTTGATATGGTTGATATTTTCCTTGTTTCGAGTGTAACTTAGCTTTCCATATGTAACTTTTTAACGCGTAGTATCGTGTCGAGGATCTCTTATTCTGTCTAAAGTAAACATGTATGTAGTTACAAAGCCGAAATATAGCGTCTTATTGTTGTAAATACGAAGACATCTCATTACACTGGCAGTATGGCGGGCGAACGGCAGTCGTTAACCAAGTACCGCGTCTCGTGACGTAACTTATGCACGAACAGCCGCGGAAAAAAGATCTCCCTAACGGCTCGCAAATGTAAACGCAACATGCGGACGTGGGCGATTCAACATGTCGTTTTATTAGGGAATCGTATCTCAGGAAGGTCCGTTTGATCGATTCTTAAATACTTCCCTGGGCTTTATAAATAGCTGCAGTAGCTTATTAAAGGCTGGCTCTCAGACGAAGGCCTGTCTCCGCTGAAAATATAATACCTACAAGTGGGACGTGATTAGGGTCACCAGATGGGAAAACTACAGTATCTGGGCAAAAGTTCAAAATGTCGAGATTATGAGATTGTTGTCGGGACAAATGTTATTAATCAAAATCATACTTTTTATTATTAAATTTAACATCATGTCAAAAAAGCTTAACATTTTTGTCACATTATGAGTCTCATGACATAGGTTAATAATAATTTGAGATATGAACCCTACCGCGTTCGTTATCTTTTTTATTCTATTAAAAAAAACTTCTGCTACTGTACTGTACCCCTAGTACGAGTTTCTTTTGACAATCGAAACGTAATAGTAAACTACACGTTTACCGTGTTCGGCGCTCCGACTGGTTGAAGAGTTTATAGCGGGCCAATCGCAGCGCCGAACGCGGCAAACGGGTAGTTTACTGTTACGTTTCGATTGTGAAAAGAAACCCGTACTAGGGATACTGTAAACTCTGTAGTGAACTTTCTTCTTATGAATAAACTGATGTGACTCTGTGCCGTGCTTGCTTTGTTTTTTGGTGACAATTATAACAAATACAAACTAGCTAATTACTAAGGTAGCGTTCCGTTCAGTCGGAGTGAAGTGATCGTGAAAGCGCGCGGTAATTTTAAAAATCTGTTTTGTTAAGTACTTTAAGAGAAGCTGTTTGTCGGAACATTTTGTATTTTGTCGAGATTCTTGACATCATGTGAAATGTCGGGACAATCCAGACGAATCCCGACTATCTGGCAACCCTAGAAGTGATACATGTAATACCGCGCCCACGATGTTTCTGGAAAATCGGGACTGTCAATGATCCAACAAAGTCTCTCTATGTTGCCAGTATTAAAATTGATTTTCTTGCAAGCTTCGTCAATCGTATTTCATAGCAGTTTATACCATAAAGTTGTAGACTACATACGACTGAAGAAATATATCAAAACATATATATGTACAGGTATAAACAAAAGAAAAACTATATAATTGTACAGTAATATTGATCTACTTTAAATTAATAAAAGCTTAGGATATGTATGACCATCATTCACACATGTATGACGTCATTTAATGTTATTCAGTGTAGTAAGAAATCAGTTTGAAATCGTCGAGAAACTTGTGCGATAGATGTTGAATGAAATATGTAACATTCCTTTTGCATCCATTGTGTGCTCTTGTACTTCAATGGATTCCTTGAACATGAACAGGTAAACAATATCTTGAGAACTTAATAATTTTATACTTTTACTAAAGTTGCTTTATTCATATTGAATCTGCCTAAAAAGGCAACAGCTGCGATTACTTCCGTTTGTCAGTTCATTCAATATTCATTTCCAGACAAACATTTGATTGTTTGCCACCTAAATTAGGGATACCAGTCTTCGTCCGGCGTGATAACGGTATGCACAAAAATATTCCAAGACTTTACGGATTACATAAAAGACAAGTCACGTATTTAGTCAATAATTCATCTGTTCATTGTTAATAAATATATAAGAGGACTTGTATCTTTTTTTATAATAGGTTTTGTTTAACTCCGAATAGACACTATATACCTCTTAATATTCCAAAGTCCAAAATCAATGATCTAATTTCCTGACACTGAATCCGCAATATCTTTGCAGCATTAAACGGCATTTGCGGTTACTAAACTAGCACATAAATATATACATATTAAGAGTTACAATAACAATACGCATCTGAAGAACCTCTCTAGAACTTACACAATATGGTATACACACAATATTAATTAATCGAATTGAACAGTAAGGGCATAGTGTGGATTATGTTACAATGCTATGGAACATAAGATCCACGTACTGTAAGATAAAAACTAACAATATATAGGCCACATGTGGTCTGCACCATTTAAAGTCCATCAGTCTTACAAGCTTCTATTTTAGTCATAGGGAAAGTTTGATATAGTTTGCCTCAAACTTTCAGACTATAATGTCGTCATTATACTTTAGCAATTAGGATTTTAAGGATATCACAGCATTAACGTTGATCGAAAGCTCCCACGATACATAAACACTTAATTGATATATATTTTACAATCTGACGTTATTACCATGATTAGATACTTGAGGAACTTGAGATTTAACAAAGATATGTTGTTTATGCACTGATTGATTGAAAAAAGTATCTAATGACGTCGCAAATGAACATAATTAGTATAAGTGGAATGTGTGATTTTTTATTAACTGATGATATATTAAATTGTGTACAGAGTAATTGTTACGTTCATATACCAAGCAGCTCACACATCCTAATTATTAGATCGATTTCCTTTATAAGTGTAAACAATAGATAATCCGTTTGACATCAATAACAATACTCTTTGTATCACTAGAATACTTAGTTTCAACTACGTAATCCCAAAGAGCAACATATGTGGCCTTACTTTTACCACAAGCGTTAGGCCAAAGTTTACTTATGTTGAAGGCTGTACTGTACGGCGGACGATTATCAAACCACTTAAATAATTGATGCACCTAAGATTCTGTATCACTCAGATAAACTAGCTTTACCAATATGCCTTTGGTATTAATTAGTTTTCGTGTGGTATCCGGATTGAGAATATAAGACTACTTCATCACCTTCCTTGAATGTAGTAAAAGGCGACTTAGGGACTCTAAACCAGAGAATGGGTAGCAGCATTCTTTATGCGGAACAGCTGCCATTCTCGCCTGCCAAGCGTGGTGAGTAAATTTCCCCCAAAGTAATGACACAATTGCTGTGGAAATATATGGGGTCTGTGGTCAGCAGTAGACGTCCACGATGATAAATCCGTCTTACCCGCACTTGTACATTTTACCCATTAAGCTTTCTATCAGAACGAAAATGTTCCGTCTATCCTGCTCGGGATTCTTATCATTTACGCAGTATTAGCCCGCAGTATTATCGACTGGATAAGTTACTGGACATTTCAAGGGAACGTAATTTGATTTATATTCTATGCTTACATAGAGATGTTCAAGAATGTCGGACCTTTAGGGAGCTCTGTACTAAAATCAAGGAACCCTATTAATGTCGTTTTTTATTTACGTCTATCCTCCCACTGCAACGTCCAACCGTATATTTTAAAATCTTATTAAAATAGTGACATTAATTAATAAAACCGTGTGGTGCCGGCTCAGAATGCCACCACCCCATTTCCTCCCATGGGTGTCGTAAAAGTCGACTAAGGGATTAGCTGGAGGATGGGCAGCAGCGTCCTTCGAGTACATTAACAACTCAACTGCGATCGCCAACCCGCCTGCCAAGCGTGGCGATTATGGCAAAACCCCCCAATGTGCTCACAACACATCCATATCGGTGGTTGTGGTGATCTTTGGGGGAGGCCTGTGTCCAGCAGTGGACTTCATTCGGCCGAAATGATGAATTAATAAAACATCGGTCCTAAGCACACGGAATTGTTGAATTTCTTTCAATTCGCGCCCCTATGGTGATGACCCTATTTTTTGTGTGGACCTGCACGCACTTGGCAGATTTTATTTCATACCAGGCGTTACCCTCCCGCTTAGCTAGGTGTAAATTATATTTATATCTTCTGAACCCTGCAAGATATCGAAATATAAGAGACCAATAAAAAAGGTTACTATTATTTATTCACAAAGAATAAGAAAAGGCCTGTATTGATATCTGCCAAAAGATGTCCACTGTTGAACAAAGGCCTCCCCTACGGTTGCATGTCGTTTGTCGTCGTTTTGGAGGGTATTTTGCCTAGTACTCATCACGCTTAGCTAGCGGGTTGGTGAGCGCAGAATGGCTGCTATTCTACAGGAGGGACGCTGCTGCACATCCCTCTGGTTTAAAGGCCCTTAGTCGCCTTTTGCGACGTCCACGGAAGGTGATGGAGTGGTGCTATATTCTTAATCCGTACACCACAAGGATCAAAGGCCCGTATTACATAACGAAAACCAAAACTTAAGTAAAACCGAAGTTTACGATTGCGGTAATCAAATATGAACCCTACGTAATAAGTCCAGCATTTATATTCATTGATGCAATCATGACTCGTGTTCTACTTAAGTTTTGATACTCGTTCGGGTCTAAGTCTGAAAATAATTACTTTTTTTTGTAATACTTAAGAAATAAATATGGATCCGTAATTCAGCTTTTGCATACATATTGATGAGGCTATTTGCCGGCAGGCATAGGCAAGCTATCCGGTGAGGGCAAGCACCTCGCCGACCCAGAGGTGCTGCGTCGGCTGACGTCGTCGGTGTCGTGCGCGCTCGACGAAGCGGCCGCCGCGCTCACGCGCATGCGCAGCGACCAACCACCACCGCACCACCGACACCACCACCAGGACAAAAAGTATGAGTCAACATTTTATTATTAGCTATAGGTGTTCAAAGTCTTGTGCTTGTTTCCGGCTTTCAGTCATCGCAAGTATTTATTTTATTTTCCTATACTTGCCTTTGCCCTACTTATACAGTCATGAAATTAATTAGTTTTGGTGCAGTGGCCGATACAGTCGACTGCTGCGCTCCGGGTCGTGGGTTCGATTCCCGCACGGAACAAATATTTGTATGATCTGCAGGTAGTTGTTCCGGGTCTGGGTGTATTGTCTGTGGAATTCATGTCTGTAAACGCACCCACGACACAGGAGAAATCCTAGTGTGGGTGAACGTTTTATTAAAACAAACAAACAAACAAAAATTTCCCTTACCCAACGAGACGATTAAACATAACATCTATTACATCAATTCTTGTTTACACCATCTTTTCTATCTAATGCGATTTGAAACCCAAATTCATCATCATCATATCAGCCAAAGGATTTCCACTGCTGAATAAATGCCTCCCGATAGATTACCACAATGACCGGTTACATGCCCCTCGCATCGAATAATTCCCAGGTACCTTCGCCGCCCACGCTGCGTTTTCCGGTACGTGGTCTCTAATCGAGAACCTTTCTGCCTCAACGGCCATCAGTTCTATTAGCTATGTGCCCCGCCCTCTACTGTCACTTCAACTTACAAATCCTTTCAGCTTAGTTAGCAACTTTAGTTCTTCTATGGATCTCCTCATTACTGATTAGATCTCGTAGATAAATACCAAGCATTGTTCTCTCCATATCCATTGTTCGAAGTTCAACCAACCACCCTAAAACTGTCCGTTTTGACCCAACAACTTCAAGAACAGAGTTCCCTAAGGATATTAGTGTTTCGTTAAAAAAAAGTGAAAATTGTGGTGACATAGGCATTTGACATGACTTTCGTCTGACCCATCCTCATTTGGCCTACCTGTTAGGAGTTATTATACTGATCTCTTTCAGCGATTGTGCCTTGACTACGGTTTCGTCGGCAAATCGAAGTTGTGTGATATAATACTCGCCATGGATGTCAATGCCGAATCCCTTCCACCCCAGTAGATTGAAGGCATCCTCCATAGAAGCAGTGAACAGTTCGTACATAATTAAACCGTCCCCTTGTCTCACACCTCTGCAAGTTTATAAATATGGCTTAGAGGCGAGATGGGTCTATAGTTCTTCAACAGAGCATGGTCAGCCTTTTTAAAGAAGAGCATCGCTTGTGACCATTGCTTCCGGCGTTGCGACCCCCATTAAGACTGAATTGAATAGCTTCTGAAGGCTTTTAAGGTACCACCCGCTCTCTGAAGCTCTGTCGTAATTCCGTCATCGCCCGGTTTATTATTTTAAAGCTGTTTCGAGGCATTCCTAATCTCGTGCAGGCTTGGTGTTCGGGATATCATCGGTATCGTGTCGAGTTAATTTGGCTCGCGGGTCATTGCGTGAGCTATTGGTAGGTATAGTTACCAAGGTGTATAACTGTCGGTAGAATTCGTCGACATCTCTCTAACGCATCTGTCCTCGGTCTTCAACTTCATAATCCGACTTTGCCCAATAGATGTCCCTTGAGAAAACCTAAGCGCTGCTTCCTCTCAATCGTCTCTTAACACCGGTGGTGATAAATGTACGAATATTGTGATGTAAGGACTTCCATATTATCCGTCTATTGAGCAGCTGGTTTGCTTCAGCATCGCTGGAGCGTCATGACACGTCGTTTCTGCCATCATCAGGGTAGGCAGCAGTTACGGTACGTTTTAAAGTACTTAGACTCAGCTGTTTGGATAGTTTCCTCAAACCTACCATTTCTGTTGTCCACAGACACGTAATGTTCTAAACACTCGTTAGTATCTTATGCGTATTCTGTATCAACAATATCGATTCACCGATATTCAATAAATTAAAGCTATAACAGCTATTTTCAGACGTCTGGGGGATTTCTGCGATATAACCCTGAAATAACTCAACACTGACAACTTTTTTCTTTTTAATGACCTGCCATTTATTGTTGCTCCTGATATACATACAACCCATCTGCCTTTTAAAGGTGAAGTTTGTAACGAAGAAAAACGGGCACTCATGTTAATGATAACACTGGCTTTTTTAAGTTCATTTGTATTTACTCGAGTAGTTGACTGTCGTGTGTTGTTTCATGATTGTATGTATCTATGACGTACAATAAGTTAGTATCTCGAGATGAGTTGAAGGCCGCTAAAAGCCCATTTAAAGGCCATCGCACATTATAACGACTCAACGTTAACTCTTCTCAAAAGAATGCATGAAAATGTGAGCTTTATGATGCGTATCCTACAGAGCATTTTTCAACATTTGCATGACGTACGACACGCGGTCTATGGGTGATACACGCGTTGTAATGCACTTACGCTGAAATGTTACACTACAACGTGCGATGGCCTTAATGCATGTGCATACACGAAAGCTTTACACGTTTTGCGTGGTTTATACGCACTACCGTGTAAACAGTTATGGAATGTTCGATGTTTTGACGCTGTGGGTCTGCGTACGCACATTTAGTAGCGTTTTGTTCAACGCACTTCGTGGATAATGCCAATAACTTTCAGTGCTTTATACTGTTTCACTGCGTTTGAATGTACGTTTGTGAGGTCATTGGGGATTTCCGAGTCAAATTATTAAGCTTATAGTGTTCCATAACATCCACAACAATAATTAAAAAAAAAAAAAAACAATAATACCACTACATATTTAACCCCCTTACGACGACGATACGACTAATTACTAACTTATTATTCTGATTTTATTCGTGCCTATTCGAATAGTGTTATCCAGTAGTATTTTGAATAACTTTTAATATGATTATCTCTTATTTTTATTTCATGAAAGCGCATAAATGACAAACGTTACGACACGATTTCGCCTTTCACTATTAAGTTTTCACTTCATTCATATCGAAACCCAGTTTCCATGTTTAACATATTGGATTTTCTTATTACGTCTCAGTATTTATTTACTGTTATTAACAACTTATCATTTGTTATCACAGTTTGGATTCGCACATTGTCCGTTGTTGTAAACAGACCGCAGATTCCTCCCGGTTTTTTTTATTATTAATAAATAAGGTTATCTTGTTATCTCGTTTCCGACTAAGCCAATCATTAATACCTCCTATATTGAATGAAATAATGCATTGTCATCAATTTATTTTCCGTCAATATATACGGAAACGACATGTCGGTTTAACACGTGATAGCTATGTTATATTTCCTTAAAAAAATACTAACATTGTGAAACATTTTCTGTAAACTTGTATTGTACCTTTTTATCTTATCTTTATGGTATAATTTAAAATGATGATATACCGAGATTTGAGTCAATTTGTACGAGCGGGAAGCCTCTCGAATCGACGATGATGAGTCTGCTACGATTCTCACGTTGACTCGATTGAGACCGACTCGGGACGGTGATTCTTGAAGCTTTGATCTTATCTGATTTATTTTTCTAAATTCGTCGTCTTTGTGCCCTTGTCTTTCGAGAATTGATATTCTCCTACGGTGACAGTTTTAGTCAACAATGCGGGTCGAGCGCTACGGGGACTACGCCAACAGTGCCATCGTCAGTCGGCGCGGACGGAGCGCCGTCGCTGGCGGAGGCGTGCTCGGACGGCGACGTCGGGACTGTGAGGAAGTTGCTCACAGAGGGCCGCTCCGTGCACGAAACCACAGAGGAGGGCGAGTCGCTGCTCTCGCTCGCATGCTCCGCGGGATACTACGAACTTGCTCAAGTGCTGCTCGCCATGCACGCAAGCGTAGAGGATCGCGGCATCAAGGTCAGTTTGGACAAAATCTTATATGAGTGAGAGTTGACACGTAGTAGGAAATGATGACAGATTTTTGTTATGTAATATATTATATCTAGGGCGACTGCACACCATTGATGGAGGCTGCGAGTGCGGGTCACGTGGACATCGTGCGCCTGCTGATCGCGCACCACGCTGACGTGAACGCCGTGTCGGGCTCGGGCAACACGCCGCTCATGTACGCCTGCGCTGGCGGCCACGAGGAATGTGTGCGCGCGCTGCTCGAGAGCGGCGCCAACGTCGAGGACCACAACGAGAACGGCCACACGCCGCTTATGGAGGTATAGTAACACAATCTCTATACTAGACCTCCTAATGGCAAAAATGCAGTTTCGAGATATAAAAAATCTACCGCAGACAGATACTGGACATACGCGTTTCTCTAGTGCTCCACAACCATTTTCCAGATCTATCTTCGCCATCTACCTTCTCGTCGCAAGCTACTCGGTCGATTCGCAGTTTCCGCTACAGTACTAGACTGCTGCGATTGCCATCGTTCTTTAGGATCTATTGGACTTCAGTGTGTTAAATCAACAGGCTCAATAATTCCAGCTCTTCTCTTTAAAATCTCGTTGCAGAACTTATTATTTAAACAAACTCCGAGCGTAGCTTGTTCCTCAGCTTGCAAGCAAATATGTTTTTCCTATTACCGCGTTAGCGTCTGATGGTGTACTAATCGCAGCGATACCACTTTGACACAAATAACTGTTGCATAGTTACATTCCATATTTATCGCATATTCAGATCCAATGAATCATAACATATACTGTTTTTGCTGTGCTCTTTTGTAAATTGTACAAAGTGCAGATAAGTGTGATTTTTTACTTATCCGAAAGTTTGGTCTCAGTTCGGATGCCGCATGTGTAATGCGAGCCATCACTTCTTCATTCATGTATGTATTCATGTACTAATGTTTGTAAACATATGATAGGCGGCGTCTGCTGGTCACGTGGGCGTAGCCAAGATCCTTCTCGAACACGGTGCGGGCATCAATACGCACTCGAATGAATTCAAGGAGTCTGCCTTAACGCTCGCGTGTTACAAAGGACATCTGGACATGGTGCGGTTTCTGTTAGCGGCGGGCGCTGATCGTGAACACAAAACCGATGAGATGCACACTGCGTTAATGGAAGCAAGCATGGATGGACATGTCGAAGTCGCAAGACTGCTACTCGACTCCGGGGCACAGGTGAGTTGTCGACACCATGTTTATGTTGATTTATAACTAAGAAAGTCAATTGGCGACGGTGTAAAGGCAGCTGGAATAAATTGGCTGCGGAAGGTTCAGAATACGTAGGAACCATGTTCAGTAATAAACTGCACCTGCAGAGTTATTTGAGAAAAGATGAACGAATATGACCGTAATATTATTCATATAAAATTCAGGCCATACCAGTCCAGCAGAAGACTCTGTGGGCCTGACTCTGCCTGTCAGAACTACCACTTTTTAGGTAATATTGTATATGATAGACTAACGTGTCGCGGGGGGGCATTGCCCGGTGTCGCTGTTAAACACTAAGAAACTAATTTCTTAGTCTATTTTGAATAAATGATCATTTCATTTCAAAGAAGTCCCGGATCATTGGTTCATTGGACTTCAAGGTGTCCCAAATTGTTGTATTTAATTGTTGTCCAAAATTCGCATAGGTAAACATGCCAACGGACAGCTTCGAGTCACCGCTGACGTTGGCAGCGTGCGGCGGTCACGTGGAACTGGCGATGTTGCTGCTGGAACGAGGCGCCAACATCGAAGAGGTCAACGATGAGGGGTACACGCCGCTTATGGAGGCTGCTAGAGAAGGTAAGAAGTCTTTGACGGCACGGTTGGTGCAGTTGGATTACCGCACGGAACAAATATTTGTACGATCTACAGGTAGTTGTTCCGGGTCTGGGTGTATTGTGTGTGGAATTTGTGTTTGTAAACGCACCCACGACACGGGAGAAATCCTAGTGTAGAGCAATGTTTAACAAAAAATACAAAAAAATAATAATAATAGTAATCATTAATAATAATTTTTTATTTGCCAAAAGAAATAGTACAGTAGTTTATAGTTTAAACGCTATGCTATAAAATTGTACATACACGATAGATATAGCTTCTGAAGCCGAACTAGGCATAGCCTGTATTTCAGCATTCAGTGCCATCCCCTTCGGGCACAAATTATAACTTGAGCATATCATAGTTAATTCAATTTATATGTCTGTTTTTGAGAACTGAGAATATACCAAAATTCATTACTTTGTTGTCACAGACTATATCATATTCGTAGTATCGGGTTGCTTCGATGTACCAGGCATGGTTATCCATCTTAGTTAAATGTTAGTTGAAAGTTGTAAGAATTGTTGCAATGAGAAATGGTCTGACGTCATTTATTGCCATATCTAAAGTTGACGAGTCCGTATGGTAAAGGTATCATATTTGGTTTGACTAAATTGACATTCATTTTATGCGCAGGTCACGAAGAGATGGTGGCATTACTGCTGGGTCAGGGAGCCTCAATCAACGCGCAAACTGAAGAGACTCAAGAGACTGCGTTGACGTTAGCGTGCTGTGGCGGTTTCCTAGAAGTGGCTGACTTCCTTATTAAAGCGGGCGCTGATGCGGAGCTAGGAGCCTCCACGCCTCTCATGGAAGCCTCGCAGGAGGGACATCTTGAACTCGTACGGTTAGTACACTTGAATGAGTTATGGATTGTGTGTTAGTGTAAATAGAGGTATTAAAGCGCTTGTTGTGGCTCACGTTACAACATAGTAATATGTTGAGGGTTATATTGATAAATAAAATCTATTTTATGGTCAGTTGTTCTGTTATGTACCGATGGCTACATATCAAGCCATACAAATGCAGTTTAAGCTGATCTCTCATCGTAAGGAAAGCCTATACATAGCGAGATCAGCTTATACTGGACTTGTTTCTATAGCTTGATAATGTAGCCGAGAGCCGTGCGTGCCTATTTATTGAAATTTTAGTGTAGATATTAATAGGTTTGATTAATTAATTTATGTTAATATATCGATGCGCATTCATATGTCGTTAAATCTTTTTATTTTTTTGGAGTTTACTCCTTAAGAAACGATTTGAGTTATAAGGCCCGGTACGGAAATTTTATGAGGAGTAAAACTCAAGTGTAACATCGAAAGTTGAGGCGTTACGTAGAAAGACACAAACATATATATCTGTAGATTGAACGTGCAAAAGAATGAGGTGGTATACATTACACAGCGTATCTTATCCTCGGGGCCTCCGCGATGCGATGCTTCGTAGTCTCACTATATAGTTCACTACCTCTGGTGTGGGAGTTGAATGTGTGCGTATGTTTGTACGTGTGTGTTGTGTGCCTACGTATTACGAAGTTCTGCCGCAACTTGTATACTGCTGCCGAGTGCAGGGTATGCATGTTGTATAATAAATACATATAGTAGCATTTATTGTATCTATACAACGTACATAAACAGCAACCTAACCATCAACTTTTAATGTTTTCTTGTACTTTACTATCCATTGATACGTGTATTAAACAAATCATATTATTATTTTTTAACATACTTTATGTAATATGCTTTTATTGAAGTACAAGACATATGTTTGTTTCTCTTATCATTTTAGAAGATGCGTTCATTTACCCTCTTTTTCTATTCGATATATATCATAATTATCGTTCGTAAGGAGTAAACTCCAGTCGTGTGTCGGAGCTGACACACACACATACACTTTTTGTTATAAACAAGCTTTGTTTTTGTAATAACTGCAAGCTCAACAGTTTATTCTGTATCATCATAAATGTTGCATGCAGTCTTTAGAAGCCAGCGCTTAGTCACCGCGCTAACCGTGTCGTTTGTGGCGCAGGTACCTGCTGAACGCGGGCGCGGACGTGAACGCGCAGACGCAGACGGGCGACACGGCGCTGACGTACGCGTGCGAGAACGGCCACACCGACGTGGCCGACCTGCTGCTGCGCGCCGGCGCCCAGCTGGAGCACGAGAGCGAGGGCGGCCGCACGCCCCTCATGAAGGCGTGCCGCGCCGGCCACGTGTGCACCGTGCAGTTCCTCGTCGGCAAGGTAGCGGAGCCTCTCTTGTTGATTACAGTCCCCCCCGCGCTTGGTAGCCGGGTTGGTGAACGCCAGAATGGCTGCGATTCCATGGAAGGGATGCGGTTGCCCATACGGTTAAAATCCCTTAGTCACATTTCGACTCCCACGGGAAGAGATAGCATGGTGCTATATTCTTAATCCAGACATCAGAAGGACAAGCATCCCACAATTTTACCCAATTTAATTTGTATCATTTCTGGTTTTTATGTCAGCTTTCAAAATATTACTTATTCAGTAAGCATTTCTCCACTCCCAAGTCTAAACCCAGCTTTAGAGCAGTCACTATAAATGTCATATAAAAAGATGACCAATTTTACATATTTTGGGTTTTGACAAACTACCTATGAAATTAAGTATTAATATTTTTTTTATATTGGTTCAGGGCGCGGACGTTAACCGCATGACAGCACTGGGTGATCACACGCCCCTGTCGCTGGCGTGTGCAGGCGGCCACGTGGACGTGGTGAAGTTCCTCCTCGCGTGCGACGCTGATCCCTTCCGCAAGCTCAAGGACAACTCCACCATGCTCATCGAGGCCGCCAAGGGGGGCCACACCGCCGTCGTGCAGCTGCTGCTCGACTACCCACACTCGGTCATGCTGCCTAGAGGTGAGTGTCAAATTTGAGTTTTGTCAAAAAATATCAGACGCATAGTTGTTGTAATGCTGGGGCCACACTAAGGTTTAACGCCATATATTGCACGATAATGGGCACTAAACGTAGGTGTAGCCATGACTTCCACGCAAATTTTCTAATGGCATTCATAATGCCGTTGGACGTTACCTCGGGTGGCGGTCTTTGTTGACACATCAAAGAGATTTGGCGCGTTGTGTAACAAACAGCACCGAGAGTGCGATGGGATTGTACGTCTTTTTTCCCGCTCGAAGCAACTGTAGCTCGATGATAACTATCCTGTGATTATGGAGTGGCTAGTGAAAAAGTGGTTCAGACATTTAAAAATGAGACATGAAACTGCTAGACTGTATGAGTTAAAAAAAGAAGTCACCATCTTGAAAATAGTTGATTAAATAACGCGATTTATCGACATTAAAGTCGTTAATGCAGGTGGCCACTCAATTTAACGCATTATTTTTGGAATGTTTTTGCGCCTCAATTATTGCGATAATGGGCGTTAGACGTTAAACCTTAGTGTGGCACCAGCATAATCATGAGTGCTACATATGTGGGAGAAAAGTGAGCGCTTCGCTTTGGTTTTTTAGAGTCGTTTAGTGCATTGGTGTCTAATAAGTTTCGTAATTGATTTGAATTTCAACAGTATAATTAGTTATAGAGGATGTCTTCGCTCTGTTAGTCTAAGGCACGTGTATAGTATGCAATTTACAACGCGTATGTTAGCGGAGGCTCTTAAGACCGGTGGTTTGCAGGCAACACGACGCCAGAGGAGACGAGCGGGCTGAGTGCGGCGCAGGCGGCGGCGCTGGGGCTGAGCCACGCGGGCGTGCCGGGCGCCGGCCCCGCCGGGGGCGCGAGCGCGGCGGGGGGCGCGGGGGTCGCAGGGGGCGGGGGCGCGGCGAGTGGCGCGCGCGCGCTGCTGCCGGCGCACGCGCACGCGCACCCCGCGCTGCACCACCCGCCGCACCTGTACCCGCCCGCCGACCTGCCCACCAAGTTCTCCAAAGTCTACCTCGACGGTTAGTACTCTTGTCTGTAGTCAAACTTGACCGTGTACTCACGTGTTTGTTCTACATGACGGCCCCATCATTTCGGCCTAATGAAGTCCACTGTTGGACGCAGGCCTCCCCCAAAGATCATCACAACCACCGATATGGATGTGTTTTGAGCTCATTGGGGGGTTTTGCCGTAATCGCCACGCTTGGCAGGCGGGTTGGCGATCGCAGTTGAGTTGTTAATGTACTCGAAGGACGCTGCTGCCCATCCTCCGACTAATCCCTTAGTCGACTTTTACGACACCCATGGGAGGAGATGGGGTGGTGGCATTCTGAGCCGGCACCACACGGCAATGACACCCAATAAAGGATTATTAACCTTAAATCGAACGTCAACTGCACCATAAAACTATTCTGGTTTAAAACCATTACAAAATGATGTTATCAACTTAGCAATATTTTGATTACATTTTGATGATAAAGCGGTTTCTTGCCCCACCGTTAGTAGGTTAAAAATTAATCTGTAAGTACTCGTAGTTCGTATGGTTGCTACTCGTAATACATTGTTACCGGTTCAAACTAGTAAAGGATTTTATATGTTGGGCCAAGATGTAACTTTTATATAGAATATAGTTTATACCTAGAGATGGGCGTTAATTAATGAGAATAATTTTGTAATCGCGCGTTCGATTGTCGATTCATTCGTCGTTGTCGAACAACAATCGAATAATTCGATTTATTTTAGTAATAATCGTATCGCGTTATCTTCCTGCGCACCGTGCGTATACATTAGATTTGATGTTACAGTGAGATTGAATTAATTGGTATAGCTATGCATTTATTGACTACTTTGTGTTCTTATCGATATAATTATTACTGATGCTATATATCGCATCGTTCCGTGTAGTACCGGTTACGAATAGCACCAAGTCATCTCATCCCGTGGATGTCGTAAAAGGCGACTATGGCATTAACCGGAGGATGTGCAGCAGCATCCTTCGAGTGCATGAACAATTAAAGTGCGATCGCTAACTCGCCTGCCAAGCGTGGCGATTATGGCAAATCTTTTTAATGAGCATACAATACACCCAGACCTGTCGTTGTGGCGATCTTTGGGGGAGGCTTGTGTCTAGCAGTGGACTTTATTCGGCTGAAACGACGAACGTGTGGAACCCGCCAAAAATTTATTGCTCCTCTACTCACCGGTGTCGCAGTGGCGACTAAGGGGGTGGGGAGGCTGGGCAACAGGCTCATGTGTCACTACAATATATTGCCAAGTTTGAAGATTATGGCAATGTATGGCTCATTCCAGTGATGATAGGAAGGTCCATAGCCAGCAATGTTAATGTGTGTGGTGGGGCCGCAGAGCGCGGCGTGGCGGGGCGCAAGAAGCAGGCGGCGGGCGGGGCGGGCGGTGCGGGGGGCGCGGGCGGGGCGTGCGGGGCGCCCGACGCCAAGCACAAGTGCGCGCGCAAGCAGCGCGCCGCGCCGCCGCACTCCGACCACCACCTGCCGCCGCCGCCCGACATCCTGGACGACGCCGTGAGTAGCGCCGCACACGTACGACATTGTTGTTTGTATATTATAAACAGGGCGATCATTTCAATACTATTAACAAAAAATATGTGAGCCGTCGAAACATCGAAATTATTTTCTACAGATAATATATGCATATAAGGATAGTTTATGAAAGAAGAAAATAAAATATTCAGAATTATTAAAGAAAAAGGTGATAGTTTTTTTATAAAAAATATATTTACTTAATATTAAAAAAAAAATCGAACGTAGTCGGGAGAGAGTCGCACAGTCACTTGAGCATGGGGACACGTCACCACACCGTGTTAGATATTTCACACTGTCATATAGAGTGGAGATGCATGACGTGGCGACGTCGCCACGCCAACTGTCGGTCTGACCCGCCGCATTGGATATCAAAATAGCATATAGCTACTAATGCAATAACTTACATAAACATAACAATCCTATATAACTACAAGAATTATCTTTGGTTTTTTAAACCTATTTGAAATGTCACGAGTTTTGTGTATACTAAAAAATAATGTCGTATAAATGAAATCTCTAATTAGTTTAATTTACATAATCCATAGTCTAAAAACAGTATTAGAACAGTATTACAATAAAAAAAGAAATCGATGTTGTGTTTACCTCGTCGTGTTCGATTATGCAGCTCAGTGCGAATTATCGCTTACGTTAAATTATTTATTTATTGTACTTAAGTATACTGTCCCTCCGTAAATTACTTGGTATATAGCATTACTAACATTCCCCAACATTTTGATCACTTTATAAACATGACCACTACCAGTCAGACCTATTTTCAAAACTCTTTTTTTATAATACAGTGGTTTTATTTATTGAGCATTGCCTAATTTATAAGCCTAAATACTTTATGTCAAATGTTCTAATGCTCATAAACAGACTGCAGTAACAGTACTGGCTATAAAGTGGTCAAATTGTTCAAATATAAACTACCTTGATAACATGCTAGGATAATTGGCAATATACATTCAATCCCCATAATTCATTCAACAAATTAACAATGCTAGACACGAATTTGTTCAGAAGTTTATTGGGATGGTTTAATGGCACATGAAATTCACACTACTCAACTGTATAATATTAGAAATATAGTAATGTTGCCAAAAAAAACCACATTTTACATACAAATTATTATGAAATATCTAACCTCGTATATTGTCTTGACTAATGATACTATCAGATAATTATAAAATATGCAATAGTGAGTGATGCTAAACAGACATCACAATAAACTACTGAATAATATTCTATGAAAGGGCTTTACAAAACGATACACTAGTTGCATAACTAACACGTTTTCTTCACATATTTGTATGAAGTTCATTAGATTTTTCTGTTTTACAGAATCTTACGGTTTTCTATCCACCTGTTGGAAAAGATCTTGTGGTATTTATGGGAAAACTAAAAATTAAAGAAGTTGTGTGATTATGATACACAGCAATTTGACGAGTGTAAGGTACATCGTAAAGAATACACCGTAGATTCAGTACATGATTCTAGAAGATTCAATTGTTAGAATTTTGCGTCGGTATTTCATGATTATTCCGTTATTTTCTAATGTATTTAACTAATTGCAGTATAAAATTATTCTTTTGGTTTATCCTAACGCTATTTTGGATAAAAACACAAACAACTATATTTTTTTACATAAAGCTCAAACGAAATAAATATCAAACGGTCGTTGTTTTGCTACAGTTAACGGATGAGGTCATCACTCGTCGTAGCATAATATCATATATATCAATAATCACGTAGTGATTTGATTGCGTTGTTTACTGTACATTGCGTGCTATAATGACATGAACTGTGACCTATTATTTCCGAGATAAAAGGGGTTTCGATATAGGCCTAAGTGTAACTTCTACCCAGTTTTCGGCACATTGTCATTTACAAACCTGTATATAGCAATATACTCGTTCATTGCAACATGCTGTTATCTAGTACACCAATATATAATATTCTCAAACTCGGGATATTGACTAAATTTCTAGTTTGAGACTAAACATTTCAAATAAATCACAATGTCCTTTCAGAACGTCGGGCGCTATGCAGCTAGTGTATTTATTTACCTCTTTATTCATAAATACAAACATTATATGACAAAAAAGTCAGTTTAAACAATTACTATGCTAATACTGGTCTAAGTTATCAAGTTTTTTTTGGATAAAAGGGGAAAATGTGTATTTGTGGTTGATAACCTAACATTGTAAAGCTTAGCTCTTTGTATGCCTCTCCTCATTCATATAAATTTTTCCAAACTAACCATTACGCCCAACCCAACCAATCTAATGTATAATAATGATGTATATTGTTGGCTTAATATCACAATACTATCATTTTTCATTTCTCTTTGCTTGCTTTCCACGGTGTAGATATGCCACCACGCCATGGCTAAGGTATCACTCCCGCCGGGGTTTACGTGGAAGGACGTTAACAAGAAAGTTAAAATTAAATGCCACATTAAAAATAAATGCAACGTGAGTCACACTTCAATAAATTACATTCGCTAACGTAACTCATCTAAAGTTTTATGAAAGGCGTCGCACACGTAGGCCACTTGCTAACGTTGTGAGCGTAAGCGTAAGAACTCACGGCGCGATTCATTCTCCGCGTCCGCTATTGTTGAAAAAACGTTCGTGTTCTTCTAACTTGGGTGACAAGTTGCAACGCGACACAGCGACAACAGCGCTGCAAATGCGTTCGCTGCGTTATATTGTCAATTGCATCGTTTTTTGCGGCGCGGCTGTCAGCTTTATCGTTGTCGCGATGCAATCTGTCGCCCAAGTGCAGCGGTTCAATAAAGCCTCTCACGGGGCTCTAATAATACGCGTGCGCCTGCGCACTTCCAAGCCCGTTGAATTTAATTAATGTACACAAAACCAGTCGCAAATATGACTAATGATAATCCGCGAAATCTGCGACGTTTTTAATATAAATTGGGACACCCGCAACCGTGGCGGGCGCGGATTGAATCGCGGCGTGAGTTCAGCTCTACCGGTGGCGATAGTAGCGGCCAGTACGTAGCACGTAGTGCGGCGCCGCTCGACCGTCGCTCACGTGGCTCTGTTGCAGAGGGACCCGCGCGCCGACTGCCTGCCCGAAGCCGACCGTAGCCTGCTCGACTTGCCCGACCCCGCAGGTCAGTTATACATATATGCCTACCTAACTCATAAAATACATGTACCGTGTGGTGTGGTGTCTGGATTAAGAATATAGCACCACACCGTCTCATCCCGTGGATGTCGTAAAAAGCGGCAAGGGAATCTAAACCAGATGGATGGGCAGCAGCGTCGCTTCTGTGCAAACGGTAGCCATACTGCGCTCACCAACCCGCCTGCCAAGCGTAGTGAGTATTGGTAAATACCCTCCAAAATTATAACACAGTTGTGGAAATGTATGGGGGAGCCTATGTTCAGCAGTGGACGTATAAATGGCCGATATAATGATTATCTCATAAAATTTTCCATGCCATCATGAAACTTCACGGGGATGAGGAAAAGACGTCGACTTACTACTTGTCGACTTATCGAGAAAGGGAAAACGTCTCCCTTCTTTCCGTTGCAACTTAAATCCCAGACCGTCGTACCGTATTATAAGAGTAAGCCAGCATGTTTAAATTAACCTGATGACGAAATGATGTATTTTATTGGATTCGAATACAAGTGTGTTATGAGTAAGTAGTTCAAGTTAAACGGTGACATTGTATGTGAAGGTCCGCCGACGCTCGCTACGTCGGCACTGCACGCCTTGGACCTGCAGTTCTGCGCCCAAGGCAAGTCTAACGCACGTTTCGCCTCTCCCTTGCAATATTTTAATTATGTTTGGCTTCACGCATTTCGTTTGGCACCATTACCACATTAATTCATCAAATAACTTCAGTGCATCATTAAATAATCCATTATATTATTTTATGTATAACACGTGTATTGGTTTTCTGCATAATCTGGACCTCCCATAGTGTGTGCTTTTGCTAATCAAATGAATAGCTATGATTTATAATTTGCTTTTTGTTGCCAAATCATCTTCCAACTTACATTGGTTTATCCACGTAAAAAAGTATTAGCGGACACCAATATTGCTATCATATAATAATCCGCTTGGCGATATGTAGCCGCGGTTAGTCCGTTTCATTCAATTGTCAAAGAAGGTCCAATTGGTATAAGGTCTATTTCGCGAATGGTCAAACTCACGAGTGGTTAAATTTAAAAACACAACTAACATCATATACATGTCATCACCCAACAAAACCACTATTCTTGGCGTTGCGAACACAGTGCTAAACTAACCTTTGCTTTGGACAATTCTCGAATTGGACGATCCACAAATTGGACCATAGATGAATTGGATGAAATAAGAATTGGACCAATCGCGCCTAAATATTTTCTTTCTTTTCTTTCTATGCCAACTATATAGAACGCAACAATAGCCTAATGGCCGTTGCACTTTTCTGGTCCACTCCAAGCGCAAGGATATTTAGCTTGTTCTTGGACGTGATAGTAATATAAGCAATGTGCTAAACACATTCTATGTGATTCGACTCGAAAAAGGCAGCTGCTGCTCACCAGTACGCGTGCCAAGCATGGTGATTATGGCAATATCAAGAGATATGTCCCATAGGAGCACTTATGTCTCTAGTGTGATCATACGATGACCTGGAGAGCCCCCCTTAGGTGCCGAAGATGACCGCCTCAATGGTTTTAGCCGGTAGGAGTCCGGCATGCCCCATCGTCCTTCCCCGGGGCGGAGGAAGTTCATGAAGAATTTCCACTGGGCCCAATAAAAAAAAAACAATGCAACACTCAATGTAGTGATCATTGGGAGGCCATGTTCAACAGTAGACGTTTACGGGCTTATATGTGTGTGTGCTAAAAACATTGCTAGTATTCCTAAAAGTCTTATAGGTAAGGTAAGCAGTGTTGATTTCATAGTGCAATAAATCCAGTTACCCAGTGTGATAGTTTTATAACATGTATTACTATGTAGGTGTGACGACCGTGCACCCGCCTTCTACGCCACCGTATCCGCCTCCACAGCAGTTGTTCCCAGTGCAGCAGCTAGCGACGAACCTTAGCCAGGTTTGTAACCGACCTAATACCTCACGCAATAGACTATAAGTAGACAATGCACACATTTTATATTTATTCTTTGTATAAGGATTAAGTAACAAGATCGGAGGGCCAATTCTCATAATTAAAAATGTTCAAAATAGAGTTCTGACCTAGCCTCGATGTCATAAATGTCACAGATGGTATTCTCCTAGACTTAAAATTACTTCAAACGTGAACTTACACTGCTATGAGATCGAAAATGGATCGAAAGTTGATCGCAGCCAAAACATTATTATGCTAACATTTCGCACTGACACAGGTACTAAAATTGGCATTAAATAAACGTCAAAATTGACACTAGATTTAGATGATACTGAAATCAGACTGAACTTTAAGACAAGCAGAATGAATACACATATTTCGTCAATTCATAATTTAATCTGTTTAGTCAACTTTCAGTCAGAACTATAAATTATTATGTTTAAACAAAATTTCAAATTCAATGTCAGAAAGGAATCGCTATATTTCTATAGCGTCCTAAAGATATATAGATTATGGAACATAAATTATAAATATTTATGCACCATGCGGAGGATGGGCGGGATAGGAAGGATACGTCCTTCGAGTAATTAACAACTCAACTGCGATCGCCAACCCGTCTGCCAAGCGTGGCGATTATGGCAAGACCTCCCAATGAGCACACAACACACCATATCGGTCGTTGTGGTGATCTTTGGGAGACGCCTGTGTCCAGCAGTGGAGTTCATTTGGCCGAAATGATGATGCACCATATTTTCTTCTGTAATTCAGATGTAACATAATAAATTAGTCTCTTAACACCTCGTGTAATGGGTGTGTATTAGCTGTTGTGCTTTACTTCTGATTAATTACCCACTTGATTAACTTGTTGTAACAACTGGTTGATTTCTATTTTAGAATTCATCTTCCATTTGTAATAAATGCTAAAATGTAAACCAAAACTAATTTTTGACGTCTCTCATATGTAAATGTAAATGTAATTTCATGATTCGTTCCTGTGCTAAATGGTTAAACATTATATATAGAACACCCCGATACAAGAGCGTCCGCGCGCGAAGGTATCACGTAAATGCTCCAAGTTCGGTTGCAAGTTCCTACTGCTCGACGCGTTGCATCGGCTCGGCCAACACATAAGTGAAGTGGGTGCCGTCGCGGTAATCTTCGCGAGTTTTATTGTACCACCATTAGAAAATAATTGTATTGGGTATTATCATAGTGTCGGTTGTCACTAGCGCGCCATGTAATTCGTAAATCAGTATTATTGAGTAATATTAAGGTCGTATTCTCAATCATGTTGTTATCATGTACGTCTAGAATATCTGTGACCATTACCACACATTTTATTGTACACAGAGATACAAAGTATGACTATAGAACCCGATGTTCACACAAAATCATTTTACCCATATTTTACAGCATCAACTGCAAGAATTGCAACAACAGCAATTTCAGCAGCTAGCGGCACAGCAACAACAGCAACAAAAGAAACAGCAGCAACAGCAACAACATCTTTACGTGCAAGAGTTGCAGAG
This sequence comes from Diloba caeruleocephala, assembly GCA_947459985.1. Lineage (NCBI taxonomy): Eukaryota > Metazoa > Arthropoda > Insecta > Lepidoptera > Noctuidae > Diloba > Diloba caeruleocephala. The sequence continues at coordinate 4,778,843 of OX381617.1, read as the reverse complement.
GCCTGATGGTTTTGTGGCGCCGGTAAGATTTATATCGTTTTACGATTGATAAACAAAATAAAGCGGTAAATTAAAAAGTTTTCGTGCACAGTTAGGGGGCTCCGCTCAGCCTCCCGCGAGTGGCTCAGCAGAGTGCATGTGTTCGTGTGTGCAGGCGGGCGACGAGGCGGCCGGCGGCGGCGTGGAGGCGCGCGAGCTGGGCGCCGTGCTGGCCTACCTGCAGCGGGAGGTGCCCTCGCTCGTGGCGCTGCCGCCCAACGAGCTGCGCTCGCTCGTGCTGCAGGTACACGCGCGCCCCACATGCGGCCCGGGCCCTCGGAGATCGTGATATTGGGACTCGAAACAATATTCGTTGTCCCTTCAAACGTCGGTCTTCAGAACCTCACCTTATGCATGCTCGACGTCATCGAAATGCCATCATCATGGACCCGATCTAACCATAATTCATCATTTCGGTCGAATAAAGTCCACTGCAGGACACAAGCCTCCCTCAAAGATCACCATAACGACCGACATTGGTGTGTTGTGTGCTCATTAGGGGGTTTAGCCATAATCGCCACGCTTGGCAGGCGGGTTGGCGATCGCAGTTGAGATGTTAATGTATTCGAAGGACGCTGCTGCCCATCTTACGGCTTATCCCTTAGTCGCCTTTTACGACACCCGCGGGATAAGATGGGTTGGTGCTATTCGCAGCACCACACGGAGTATAACCATAATTATTAAATCGAAAATAAAGGTATTTCTTCATTCAATTGTTTTGTAAAGGTGTGACATATGTATTTCTTGAATGATACGGTGACGCTCCCAGGTGATGCAGCAGAAGTCTCACGAAATCCTTTCATCGAAGTGCGCCGATGCGGAGACCGAGACCGAAGTGGAGGGGGGAGGCGAGGGTCACGAGAGACACGCGCGGCGGCTGCTGGAAGAGGCGCTTACCGCTGACTGGCCCCGCCAGGACCACCACCACCACCATCATCACCATCACCACCATGTCGATGTCACGGTAATTTACTACATAACATTGATATAAATTGTAATTATACGATACACCTCTGCGCTTTCGCTTCGCCGTCTGTTGGTGCTTTGCTTTAAAAGTGGCTGATGTGTTCCACTTCAATTATATTATAGTTGAGATACACTAACCTTTCCCAACTAAGTAATATTAAAATAATTTCATTAGTAAGATATTTACTCAAAGCCTTATATTATTTTTATTAGGCCAGCAACGGATGCCAGTTCCGGGTTCGACCATCGTCTCCTTCAGGGAATCTGCAGAGTGGTATAATCCTAACGCGGGCCGACAACGACATACTGTCGCTGCCGCCGTCGCAGCCCCAATTCCAGCCGCAGCCGCTACCGCAACCCCAGCCCCAACCCGATCTCCAGCCACATTTCGCACTGCCACCACCCACACTACCCTATGAAGACTATAGGTAATATATCATACTTACTGATTGATTGTAATAATTAACGTGTTACTGTATGTTTTTTACCATTCGTAACTTAGCATTTGAAATGTTCTAAGCATTAGCTTGAACATTTGTGTGCATTGGACTGAGTGTTGGAAGCCAGCATAGGGCTTGTTGAGACATTCTTATGGCAGTGATAGTATTGTAGCACCTCTGACTTTCTGGATTCATGTGCGGGTCAGAATTTGATTATCACTTGCGTTAACGGTGAAGGAAAACATCCTGAAGAAACCTGCACACCTGAGAGGGCTCCAAAATGTTCTCAATGGTGTGTGTAGTCCGCCAACCCGCACTGGGCCAGCGTGGTGGACTAAGACTTAACCTTAATCATCGTGAGAAAAGGCCTGTGCCCAGCAGTGGGACAGTAGTAGGCTGATTATGTAGAAAATCATGATCACATTTTACAGGCTTTTACTGTGATTTATCATATGTAGAACCAAGTAGGCATGTCATGGTCAATGTAAGTAGAGTTAGTAACTTGATAGACCTAAGGGCCAAATGTGACTTTCTTTTCATAAACAAAACGTTAACGCACACGAGGCGTTTACCGCGTTCGCCCTTACGATTCGCCCGCTCCAAATGTTCAGCCAATTGGATTACTGAACGCGTTAAACCCGTCGCACGCGTCTACGTTTAGATTATGAAAATAACTCACACCCGCCCCTCTAGAACATGACGGTTAACCCTAAATATATATATATTTACTTACTTTCCTGGTCATGCATGCTATGTAACATGGTTATCAATTGTTTGTAAGATGTGACTGATTGATTTTTGAAAGACTTGGTGTCTGAAATTAACGTTTATAGTTTATTTCAACGCCTGACTACAGAATGTCGGATCTCTGTGCTACTTTCTTTCGTACGCCAAACTCATCCTTGTATCCTCACTGCTTGTATAATTATGTACTTCTCAAAATTGCTCCTGGCAATGGCGATATTTTACGGAATTATTGAAGTAATAGTAACATTGACATTCTCAGGTCGGCAACGTTCGCTCCCCCCCACACGGGCGTGGTACAGGCGCCGCCACAACCCCCTCACGTGCCGCAGCCGCAGCCTCAACCTCAACCTCAACCTCAGCCTCAGCCGCAACCGCAGCCTCAGCAACAACCACAACTGCAACAACAACCACAACTGCCGCAACAACCACAACTGCAGCAACAAACACAACTGCAGCAACAAACACAACTGCAGCAACAACCACAGCCACAACCGCAACCTCACTCAAAACGCGAGCAACCACACCACCATAATAATGCCTCCGCCGCCGCCAAGAAGAAGGTAAGAATATAGATTAAAATCAAAGACGTATATAGCCTAAATATACGAGATAGATTAGGGTACTGCGGAGGTCCAAGGTTCGGGTTCCGCCTTGACACTTCAAACAAAAACTGATAAAACTTTCAATCTTAAATCTACGGATTCTGGATTAGATCGATTATTAATTTCGGCCGATAGTCGTTAACATAGTCAATAGTGTATTATGCTTTTTTATGAGAAGTGATTCAACGTGAACTTTGAACTGTGAGGGCAATAATTATTTTAGATATTTTATCATAAAATCGAACATAGTAGATAACCTAAGAATGAGTCATTGTTTTAAAACAATTAATTTAGGTATTAATATTTATACAATAAATGTTGTTTCTTTTTAAACGTTATCAGGTGATTTGTATACAAACATAACATTTTCTAAAATAGAAATGGAAGAAACATAAACATTTTCTAAAATATAAAGGGAAGAATAACACTTAATATAATAGTCTCTAATAGATTTGCGAGGATCCGTGTTATAGATTGGCGTTTTTAAAATGTAAATTCGATCCTTCATGAGTCATTGCCCCGCACAACATACCATGCCATAATGTTGTTGAAATTCGCGAAAAATTCTAGCTTTGTCTTAGTAACTACAGCTAAATACAGAAAAATACAGTTTCATTTCTTACCTTGCTTTAGTTGCCAAAAAATATTTCCAATTTAATACGAGGTGTGTTTGGTATTCAGTAAAAGAGTATTCGTAGCGAATCATTTAGACTGAGAGGATAAACTATCATTAATGTGTACTAGTTTTCGTGCTGGCATTTCCTATTCAGTACCCCTAATACGGGTCTTTTTTTCACAATCGAAACGTAATGGTAAACTACACATTTACCGCGTTCCGCGCTACGATTGGTTGAAGAGTTTAGAGCAGACCAATCGCAGCGCCGAAAGCGGTGAACGTTTAGTTTACTATTACGTTTCGATTATGAAAAGAAATTTGTACTAGGGGACTGGACAGTCCCTGTGACCAGTCCACAGATTATTATAGTACTGACTTGAGAGCTTAGTTTCATTTAATTGTGTTCCGCGTTTTGTCGTTACCATCGTGTGCACTGTAGGCAGGTAGCAAAATTCAAAGAATTTGGTAATAATAATAATTGTAATGGCCAACAAATCCTCAAAATATAATATAATATATTTTGAGGATTTGTTGGCCATTACAATTATTATTATTACCAAATTCTTTGAATTATCTTTATTGGGGATAAGAAATAGCTGATGAGTTTCTTTCGTTTCCCATGACGAGAAGTTCACGTACTGCATTGAGAACAGAAGTGATAGTTCTCTATTTATTGTATCCAAAAACTGTGGAGCATTTGGAGGTCGCGCCACTCAATCTAAAACCACGAGGATATCACAAGATAATATAGACACTCAAACAGTTGCCGTTAACACATTAATAACTAGTCGTCATGGCGACAACATCCCACAGATAACTAATTTCGGTACCGCGGCAGTAGCGACAAAACGTAGGAAAGTGAACTAAAGCCGTCAGGGCCCTGGAGGTGCTGAAAGTGTAGCGATTTGGCCACAGACGCGGTTCGCGGGCTCGGGCCGCGGCTGCCGCGCGGGCGAGCCCTTCGGTGCGCCGGCGCCGCCGCAGCCCGCGCCCGCCGCCTACTGCGCCATGGACGTGGACGGCGAGACCGACTCCAACCACGACACGGCTCTCACGCTGGCCTGCGCCGGCGGCCACGACGAGCTGGTGGAGCTGCTGCTCAGCCGCGGCGCCGACATCGAGCACCGCGACAAGAAGGTACCACCCGTACACAATGACTGGACCGTTCGTCCCAGTCGATCTCTGTCCATTACCAGTGCGATGAGTACGATTATTATCACATGCAATCCAAATAACTTACAACAATATGTCTCCATGTCCATTTCCAAAGTACAAAAACATTGCAAAAATGCGAAATAAATCTTTAGGCATCACATTCCACGAAGTACATCATTTTGACATAAATGTAATGTTGTTAGTTAGTCTTATTTAATTTTGTTGCTATGCCAACACAAAAAGTTGTAGAAAAGGAGAGAATAGGTACAAACATACTGAATGTGACAAGAAAATCTGACACTTGCCACTTGTTTGCTGCTGCGCCTGCTGACTTGACAATACCGATACAATATTCTGACCAAATGTCAAACAGTTTGATATTGATATTTACAGATAACACAGGCGTTCTCTCCTTTTAAAGCAATTATTATATTAGCTATCTCTTTTTTTGTAAAAGAATTAAATACTAAAATTACTTTACAAGTAGGTGAGCCTGATTGATTTGACTCGTTATTATTGAGCAAGTTGTATAGACAGGGCGCGTCCATTCATTTTATATTGGTCGAAGGGTGACACTGCACGTGCGAGACGCTAACCAGACTCACCGATCTTGATCTCGCTCGCAGGGTTTCACTCCGCTAATCCTAGCGGCGACGGCCGGCCACGAGAAGATAGTCGAGATCCTGCTGAACCACGGCGCGGACATCGAGGCGCAGTCGGAGCGCACGAAGGACACGCCGCTGTCGCTGGCCTGCAGCGGCGGCCGCTACGAGGTGGTGGAGCTCATCCTCAGCCGCGGCGCCAACAAGGAGCACCGCAACGTGTCCGACTACACGCCGCTGTCGCTCGCCGCCAGCGGCGGCTACGTCAACATCATCAGGCTGCTGCTCACGCATCAGGTCATTTATAGCCTTGATCCTATCACAATTTAAATGTTACCAAAGTGTAATATATATATAGGTTGTCTTCAAACGAGAGTATGCTGTTATCTCAGCTCCACAATGTTGCTACTGAGAGATTTTCCATCAGATTGTTTTATGTCGTCCTTTGTTCAGTCTATGGCTTACCTTGATCATGTTACAAATACTAATGCTGTCAACAGGCTGAAATCAACTCCCGCACCGGTTCAAAGCTGGGCATCTCCCCCCTCATGCTAGCAGCGATGAACGGGCACACAGCGGCCGTACGACTGCTGCTCGATTGCGGTTCGGACATCAACGCGCAGATTGAGACCAACCGCAATACCGCCCTCACCCTCGCCTGTTTCCAAGGTAAGTTCTTGGTTTGCTGCTTAGATTTAAAACGCACTTATTTGTAATTGTGTATTATTTCATAATACACAATTACAAATAAGTGGTGGATAGTGAACAGAGGACCGAGTGTTAGTTCAGTCACGAAATCCATTTCCATTACGAAAATATAATCACACTCGACCCTCTGGTAACGTCGCGGTATGGTCGCTGGCAGAGCAGACGTGGTACCGACAATTTGAAAGCACATTGGTTCGTTTCTCTCACCTAAAACATAATGGAGGAGATATAAAGGGATGGAGGACAAATATAATGGAGTTTCAGCCCAGACGCGGGCGTCTGGGCTGAAACTCCATTATATTTTAATTCTTTGTAAATTGTGCCATAACAGACAGATTAGGTGTAAACTAGATAGAAAATTTAATTTACCAAGTAAATTCGTCAAACATGATTGTGGATCACCAGGTCGGCACGAAGTAGTAAGCTTGCTACTGGACCGCAAAGCCAACGTGGAGCATCGCGCCAAGACCGGCCTCACCCCCCTCATGGAGGCGGCGAGCGGTGGCTACGTGGAGGTGGGCCGCGTGCTGCTGGACAAGGGCGCCGACGTCAACGCCCCGCCCGTGCCTTCCTCACGGGACACCGCGCTCACCATCGCCGCCGACAAGGGGCACACCAAGTTCGTGGAGCTGCTGCTGCAGAGGTTAGTACAACTCAATATTGGTCATTACACGGTTAGCTCTGATTCTGGCATCCACATGTCTCCATGTATCCACTTGACATAGCAGGCGCACAATAATAGAGAATAGTACATGGATTTTTTGTTGGTGATAATTATATTTCGATATTTGCAGACGAGCGGCGGTGGAAGTTAAAAACAAAAAAGGCAACTCTCCCCTATGGCTAGCAGCAAACGGCGGCCACCTAGCAGTGGTCGAGATGTTGTACGCTGCTAGCGCGGATATTGACTCACAGGACAATAGAAAAGTACGTATACCTACTTCACTCTAGAAAATTGTTTGAAACTGGTAAAAAATATAATAAATATTTACAGAAAGTGGAAATTTTAAGTAACATGATATGTTTATTTTTAGGTATCTTGCCTAATGGCTGCCTTCCGTAAAGGCCACACGAAAGTGGTCAAATGGATGGTCGGCGTTGTTACGCAGTTCCCTTCAGACCAGGAGATGACAAGGTAGAAATTCACATGTATTTACATTAGCAAAAGGAACCACAGCATGTTATGATCTGATATGTCTTTCGCTCAAAGCGATGTTGATCCTTGTGACATATAATATGAATCTATATCTAATATTAATCTTACTGTAGGTACATATGTACAATCTCGGACAAGGACCTACTGGAGAAGTGTCAAGAGTGCGTTCGCGTGATCCGCGCGGCTAAGGAAACGCAAGCGGCGCGAGCCAACCAGAACGCTACCATACTCCTAGAGGAGCTCGACGCCGAGCGCTGCCGCGAGGAGTCGCGCCGGCTGGCCGCCGCGAGGCGACGCGAGCGCAAGAAGAAGAAGAAGCTAGAGAAAAAGGTATTACTCACTTTACTAAATAGGAAGTACCAGCCGGTAAATATAGCAGATTAGAAGAACTTAGCAGAATATACTATTTGATTCACAACATGTATGGTCTAGTCATCGTCTAATTGGCAAGGTGATCCCCAAAAAAACTTATAACTGTGTTAGAATAATGCGAGGCATACACTACACGAGCCGAACGCCGCGCCGTACAAATCCGTGGCAAAGTCCGTCATCACCCACACACGACACGAACCCTCTGATGTAGTGCAGAGTGCAGTAGCTTGTGAACTTAGCCGGACCCTGCACATACAATACCAATACACCATTTCACCAGAGATTTCAAAATGTTTATACTTCATCGTGTTTGGTGTTGTACTGAGAGAAAAACTGAACAATATAGTACAATCAGACATGTATATTTACTTATTACCTCTCACAAGCAACTTTTCTCTTTGAAAATTATAGTTTAAAAAACACACTTTGACAGAAATATAAACTAAAAAATAAACATGCGTGGGATGCTCTATATCATAGGTAGATTAATTATGATAATAAAAATAAAGACACCCCACGCTTTTATGTTTTCGCCAGCGACATATCTGACGGACTGGTGCGTGTGTGATTGATGGGCATAAAAGTTCGTTCTCCAATCAACCCTTGTGACTGTCGGCGAACAGTCCATCACATTCCTACCACATTGTGCAAACAGTGTTTAAGCCAACCTAAGGTGGCAATCCTGTATGTTCGCGCAAGATGCGTCCATTTGTAAATACGTTTACGTTTAGAATGTGCAACTTTACATATAAACGCCTGCTCCAAATTGTGCAGCCAATCGGCGCGCCGAACGCCGTAAACGTGTAGTTTACTGCTACGTTTCGATAATTAAAAGAAACTCGTACTACGGGTACAGTGCATTCTTGATAATCATAGGCGGACTGATAATCTCGCCGAACCAATCCTCCCGACTTCAACCATTGTAAGAATATATATTAATATATCTGAAGCCTACAATAATTTGTTTTTAGTCTTGCATGCAGGAGGAAAGGCGCAAGCTGCAAGCCGAGAACGACAAGAATTCAATGTACTGCGAGAAAGCACTGGGCGAATGTTCGGAGGGTGGTGAACCTGACGACGAGCCCGTAGCCAAGGAGGAAGGCGACTCCGGCATCGATGCTAACTCGCAGGTGAGTTATCTATACTCGAATAACAAACAGATATTGAACTACTGGGACCAATTTCTTAACCCTGTCAAGGCATGGAGGTACTTCAAATAGTAAATACTATAGTTATCCAAGAAATAATTGTAGCAAAACGCAAGGACCAAGGCTACAGATCCCTTATACTTCAGGTATATCAATCAACAAATTGTTATCATCCAGGGTTCATGTTCATCCTCTGACGTGAAAGCGCCCCCAGTGCAGACCACCAAGTCTAAAAAGAAGAAGAAAGAGGAGAAGCCAGCGCCCCCTCCGCCCGCACCACCTGCTAAGAAACAACCGGACAAAGTAACTATTCACTCACTCTTTATATGTAGCTTTAATTTATCGTAATTTGTTGGCTAGATAATATAGATAAGAAAATGTTGTACTTATGCAATTTGGAAAACTAAACTGGAACCAGATTTCAGTTTTTCAAAACTATGCTGGATAGTTCTGTGTTTTACACACATCCAATATTTTTGCCCAAGATTTGAGTAAATTTCTTTGACAACTGCATCATGCCACTTATCCAATATCTCTAAGATGTGATGTTTGTCAAGTGGTATATGCACATTGCTCGTAGAACTGATGGCCGTTGGGGCAAAAAGGTTCTCGAGTGGAGACCGCGCACCGGAAAACGCAACGTGGGACAACCTCCAACGAGGTGGACAGGCGACCTGGTGAAAGTCGCTGTGAGTCGTTGGATGAGGGCGGCATGTAACCGCTCGTTGTGGAAATATAAGGCGGAGGCCTTTGTTCAGCAGTGGATGTCCTGACTGATATGATGATAATGGTAATGTGCAGTTCTAAACACATTATTTTATTATCTAGGAGCCTTGTATTCTAAAAATATTGGTTGCTTTCATACTCATTTAATCAAATATTGAAATGTCCAAAATCTTTGATTATCAAAAACAAAAAATAATAATAGACTAAGATGTGACATGGATGAGTGGCATACCACCCTAAATAATGAAAACATGTAATAAATGGCTCTTGAGAAACAAATAGCATTTGACACTTGTTCCATAATTCGTCAAATTAGTTTTTTTTCATTGCACAAAACCATGAACATTTTCCACAGAACAAACCCAAAATTGAGACAAAACCAGAGAAAGAAAGCACTCCTAAGCCCGACAAGAAGCAGGAGAAAGAGAATGTGGCTCCTAGCTCTCCCCCGGCCACCCCAGCCAAGCCCGCGCCGCCGCCCGATCGAAGGCCCGCCGACAAGAAAGACAAGTTAGTTCTACTCTATGCAAACTACCCTCCTTGTGTCGGAAAAATTAAAAAATTAATAATATTATAATGTATTATATATTTGTCACGTTCATTTGAGTGAGATTTGTGAAGCGAAATGTTTACTAATCACAATCAGATTGACTCAAATGTTAGAAATTAAGGCCACCCGCTCATGGAGGCTAAACCCTTCGGTCAGCTACAACATAGGTTTTTTATGTATACGCGCCCATGGACTTAGTCCTAATCGACCGGTTTAACAGCTGAAATTAATAATGATCAATCAAATCCAAAATCTCGTTGTGCTATTATGACATTTAAACAAAAACAGACATATACGAAACCCGAAATCCAAAGTTTTGGATTAGATCGATTAGGTATTAATTTCGGCCGTTAGTCGGCTGATCGGCTTCAAACAAGCCGCACGATTTTTATTTTGCGCCAAAATAAATGAAATTAACATTAACAATTAACAAGTACGAAAAAAATTGCTGTAGATAAGCAAGCCCCCAAGCAAGTTAAAATGTTACCACCGAGTTAAACAAAAAATTATGGTCAGAAATCTGTGAAAATTTGATGCAAAAAAAAAGTTTTTTTTTAAGTATTAGTAAATTATTAAGAGCATAACATGATACTTCGATGAAATCCATATTTTACTAATTGAACTGGCCCTGTAGAAAATCGTTTAACGCGCGCGCGCCCGAAGATACAAACATTCCATGCGCGCGTAGCCTTAATTAAATATTTCTGAGTGGAGTTTTCTGGTGGAGTAAAAACTACCAAATCCAGTGTCCCGTTTAGTAAATTCAGCTGCCTCTTAATTTGGGTGCATGCTTTTAACTATTTGAATGCTTGAATAATAATGCACGATAACTTTTGTTTTATTACTAGTAATGACATACTGGGTGTAAAAAGACCATCAAGCCGAAATGTACGCATTCTGATATCTAACTAAGTAACATTAAGCATAAATAATTGGTGTTTTTTTAAGCTTCATCGCGCATAATGTTTCGTTATTATAGCTTTAGTGAAGGCTTAGACCGGCCCTCCACCACCATCGGCTTCGCATGCGGCAATGGACTCCCCAAAAACAAAACGAGTTATATTTACCTATTAAAACAGCTGTTTTTTGTGGCGCGCAACGTAATTTACGCTACCGACTGTGTTGTATTGTACGAGACGGGGCGAGTAGAATATAATAGGATGAAAAAAATTCTATTAAAAAGAAATAGTTTTCGTGAAAACATAAGAAAGTATTAAGATATCATGTATATATCCATGGCCAGTTAGTTTTCAGGTATAGTATAGTACAAGAAAATCGTGGCAATGGGTGGTAAAAGGTAGATTCGTTAAGGGTCTTTTTACACCCATTATAATGTGAACGAAGTAGCAATTCAGATGTAATGAATTGTTATGTAAAATGGCAACCAAATAGGGGGGTTAAAGTAGTAAATATTGTTCTTGCAGAAAACCCGAAGAGGATCCCCCTAAGAGCATTACAGTACAGAATGTTAACAAATATGGGAATAACTCTAGAAAGAGTCAAGTATTCGAATCCACTAGGCACAATGTGGATAAAGACGATGTTGACACAAGCGACAAAAATAAAAAGACGCACAACACGCATCAGTAAGTTCGACAATTATAAACTTCACGCGGCACCTTCGTAAAGATAAACAAAATCAGTGTCAAAGTAGATTTATCTCCAGTGCTCCAGACTGCGCCATACTTCCTGGCCGCTTTGTACTTAGTGAAAAGGTCATTCATATGATGAATTCAATTGTGCATTGAGTAATCGTGAGGAGAGCACAGTTAAAAAGTTGCAACTACGCGGGTACAGGCCCTATGTGCAGAGCGGTCAAAAAGATTGGCGTCAAATTTACTGATGCTTTGCGACCACGGTACTTGCATGCCCCTCGTATTACGTGGCATAACGTTTTTGGTTTGTTACTTATATTTCGCATTACTTACACTTGACATTGATTTTTGGATACTTTATTTTATTTTATTACTTATCTATATTATATTGTCGCATCATGAATATGGCAACACATAGTAACAAGTAACACTAAAAAGTATTAAATGTGTGGCTTAGGTTCAAATATATGGTATATAATCCGGCAGTGCTGAGCATGTGTACTGTGTAATATTATCATATCAGCTCAACACCCTCTGTTAACAGTAACAAGGTGATATTGCCATGAGCACTGCGTTTGGCAGGTAGGATTGTTGATCGCGGTTTATTAAGCATATTTTAACGGCACGGTTGGTGCAGTGGCTGATACAGTCGGCTGCTGCGCTCCGGGTCGTGGGTTCGATTCCCGCACGGATCAAATATTTGTATGATCTGCAGGTAGTTGTCCCGGGTCTGGGTGTATTGTATGTGGAATTCATGTCTGTAAGGATTAGGATTTCTCCTGTGTCGCACCCACGACACAGGAGAAATCCTAGTGTGGGGCAAAGTTAAAAAAAAAAAAATAGAGGAGTATAAATATGTTCAATGATAAATTAAGGCTATTTGAATATTCGATGTAATGTCACTTCGCATTTCATGACTTCATGTATAAAATAGTTAATTGTTGTGACGAACGTAACAGATGGGAGACTGAAGGCAAAAGCACGTCTCCCAAAGGCGGCTGCGTCGGTGGACGACGTGAAGAAGGATGGAAAGAGGTCGTGCGCAAGTCTAGCGTGCAGACGATCTCTACCGTCGAACCCGGGTGAGTACCGTGATGTAACAAGGGAATACTCTATAGATTGATCATATCTTACATCTATACAAATAAATAAAATTGAAGTGTCTGTTTGTAATGTCAAAATAACAGCTTTTTACTAAATGCATATGAAAGTATATACAGTACATATAACAATTTTTAAATATTTTGTCTGTCTGTCTATTTGTTCCGGGTAATCTCCGAAACAGCTGGACTGATTTTGAAGGGAATTTCACTGGCAGATAGCTGATGTTATAAGGAATAACTTAGGCTACCTTTATAGAAATAAATTATGGTTCCGCGCAAAATAAATGAAACCCTTGAAATCCAATATATATATATTCTATGTCTAAGTGTCTATGTCGAAGTACTCTAAATTTCTTTTAAATAAAACGCGGGTGAAACCGCAGGTCCCAGCTAGTATCAAATATATCATGTTACTGTAACATAATGTTGATATTAAATTTGTAATAAGTCACTTTTAAACGGATACCTGCGACCACGAACCCTGCAAAGTGTTCGAAAGGTCAGGAAAAACAAAAATCTAAAATATACGCGATAGAATCCGTTTAAAAATGTTTTATTATAATGTGTAATACTCGCGAAAACCTAAGACATTATTATTTGTAATAAGTGCCTCAATATTTTGCTTTATGAATATGTCTCCTTAGAAAATGCACCAAAGTTTCGATATCTAATAAATACATATAATTTCAGGTGCAAGAAAGTGTCGGTGGCATCTCATGCAATTTCTAGAGTGATCGGTCGCGCAGGCAGCAACATCAACGCCATCCGGTCCGCCACCGGCGCGCACATCGAAGTGGATAAGCAGAGCAAGGGACAGGGCGAGCGGATTATCACTATCAAGTCAGTATTTGGAGTCTTATATTAATAATCCAGTGCAGAGATACAGAAAGATGAAAATATCATGATCAAAGACACCAAAATGTAAGCAGATTAATGCCTGCTTCAGAAAATATAACTGCATTCTTCCTTTTCTTATTATTTCTACAACCACAACCAAGGGCTTTTTTTTATAAATGTCGATTATCATCCTGGGCCCAATTGTAATAGGCGTACTGTTGGTGTAGTACACCTTTCTTTACCATTCCAGGATTACAATTGGTTTGGCAGTATCATTTAATTCTATAAAAGTGGCAATGTAATGTTTTTGTGCATAGGGGATCAGCAGAGGCGACCAAGCAAGCGGGCATGCTTATCGCAGCGATGATCCGCGATCCCGAGGCAGATATCGTGCAGCTACTACCCCGCACAATTGTCAAGCCACCTCCGCAGCCGTTGCCGCTGCAGCCTAAGACGCCCAAACAACCGCCACCCAAGGTAACATAGTTCATAACTAATTGAATTATACTAAACATTGTATAAAATGAAAACTACGCTCAATATACTTATATACATAATATCTCTCTTTCATATTATGCTAGGTTCAAACCGGGCCAATGTTGACCAATGAACGAGAATCGTCAATGGGTACCGCACGGCCTTTAGAGGTAATAATAGTCATAGTGCATTTCGTCCATCGGCTATAAAAGTGTCATAACACCAAAAAGCTGTTTCGATTAAATACGACATTCATGATTTTACAATCATCTGCATGTTGACCATGTGAGTTTCATTTTAAATAAAGAAAAATTCGTTGGCATATCGCTTTTTTAGCAAAATTATGAAGTATATTACGAATAAACCTAAAAGCAACCTGAAGCATATCCTCAGTTGATGGTTTACACATTTCAAGTTTAATGTTTAGCATAAAAATTAGACACAATACGCGCAATCTTAGTTGACCGGAACGAAGTTAGGAGCTCCGAACGATTGCGCGTACTGTACTATACTATTATAGCAATCTATTATTAAAATGATTTGTTCGCCCACTAGATTTTGAAAAAAATATCTTAATCAATTATACTGTAAGTTACTTATTACTCAGCTATGTGGCCTATATGTTTTTTGGATCTTTTATGAATAGTCGCAGTAAGCGAACCATTTATTGAATGTATACTGTGTCAATACGCACCTATACTGTACTAACGCTGTATAGTTTCAAACTCAAAAATATATGTCTTGAAAGTATATTAGATTTATCCATAATACTCGAGTATAATTTCTGCCTCATCAAGTAATACAGAAGTTCGGATGCTATACTAGTAGCATGATGTGCAGTTAGTAGTGTATTCTAAACCACATGGTCTATTAGACCATTAGGGTTCTTAACCTAACCACATACTGATTTGCTTACAAATAATTTTAAAGCTATAAACAAAATAGGTCAACTTAAGTAGAAAAATTGGTTAGGTTAGAACTGTGACCAATAAATATGAAGACCCGAGCGAGCGCAGCAAGCGTGCCTCCACAGCGGCTGGCGAGAACCAGAAAGTGATGACATACTCGGCTATTCCACAGTGGTAGTAATGCAGTATATTTTCTAGACATTATTTTTGTATGCAGTATTAGAAAATATACTAGATTTTTGCGTAATAGCCAGATATACTTTCTACGACAGCTTGCAGTTCGGATTGGAAAATATACTGGAATATTACGCAGCTCTGCGTACTGGCACAGTATACATTCAGTAAACGCGAAGTGAAGCGTACCCTTAGTAAGAGTTTCTTTTCACAATAGAAACGAAATAGTAAACGTTTACGGTCGGCACTCTCAATTATTTACAGAAAAATATAATGTTGATATTATATGCCTAACAGAAACTTGGTTGAAGGCAGATAAAATGATGTTTAGTATAAATAATTTTAAAGTTGCCAGTTCGTTCCATAGAGTGTCAGCAGAAGGTGGGGGGTCATT
Source organism: Diloba caeruleocephala (assembly GCA_947459985.1). Lineage (NCBI taxonomy): Eukaryota > Metazoa > Arthropoda > Insecta > Lepidoptera > Noctuidae > Diloba > Diloba caeruleocephala. The sequence goes on along the minus strand of OX381617.1, from coordinate 4,763,528 downwards.
AATTATGATTAAACAACACTTAACATTTAAAGAGCGCCTAGATATTTGCGACCTCTCTGTTGAACGAGTTTGTGAGCTTGCGTGTGCAGAAACGGGGGAGTTTGTAATTTTATGTGTTTATAGGCCGCCTTCGTCTAATATATTACAATTTCTTTCAATAATAGAGGACGCCCTTAGGAAAATAAAAATGAACAAAAAGATATTAGTTTGTGGTGATTTCAATATAGACATTTTGATAGATACCACAGATAAACGTAACTTTATATCCTTGTTTAAATCATTTAATCTAAGCTTTTTGTTTTCTGAGCCGACTAGAGTAACACCTACCTCAGCCACTTGTTTAGATAATATTATTACTAACTTTAAAATAAACAGTAAGACTTTAATTAGTGGAATTCGTTCAGATCATAAGTGCCAGCTTGTTAAATTACACTATAAAACAGTTAATGGGCACAAAATAATACACTGTAGAAATTTATCAAAAAAATGTCTAGTTAATTTTGGTAAAAATCTAGGAGCAGTACTTCAAAATTTAAAGCCGCAAAATGCTAATCCTAATGAACTGTACCAGACCCTATTTAATGCTATATGTAAAGAGTATCAAAAAGCTTGCAAACTAAATAAAATTAATTTAAAACCTAAATTAACATTCAGTGTCTGGGCAACCAAGGGTATAAGACATAGTAGAGATATCTTATACGAACTATATGACAAAAAGTCCTACACATCTAATATCGATTTTCATAATTATGTTAGAAAATATTCTAAATTATTTAAAAAGGTTTGTGTGCAAGCAAAAGCTGCTTATATTAGTGATCAAATTAAGAAGTCAAACAATAAAATAAAAACGACATGGAAAATAATAAATGCTGAAACTAGTGATGGTAGGTTTAGTGACAGTACGATTAATTTAAATATAGATGACAAACTAGTTTCAGATAAGACTGTAGTCGCAAATTTTCTAGAAACCTTTTTCACTTATATTCCAATAGAGACTACTAAAAATCTTAAATCGTCTCCGGAAGCAGCCGAAGCATTCTTAAAAAATGTAGATTTACGTGTACCTACCTTTGAATTCAGTTCTGTAACACATACTGATATAATAAAAACATTCAAAACTATAGCAGTTAAAAGAACTGAAGACTTATGGGGATTGTCAACGAAAGCCGTGGAATCTGTAATAGTTAACATCGCGCCAATGTTGGCTATAATATTTAATTCTTGCATCGCGGACGGCATATTTCCTGATCTCATGAAATCCAGTAAAATTGTACCCATGTTTAAGGCTGGTTGCCTGAATAGTGCATCTAACTATAGGCCAATATCCGTGCTACCAGCCTTAAGCAAAATTTTCGAAAAAATTATATTAAATCAAATGTTAGTACATTTTAACAGTAATAAGATATTACACGCCAAACAGTTTGGATTTACAAGGGGACGATCTACAGAGGATGCTGGATCTACTCTCATTAAAACTGTATTGGGGGCTTGGGAGGATGCGCATGATGCTTTGGGCGTGTTTTGTGATCTGTCCAAGGCGTTCGACTGCGTGGACCACCGTACGCTCATTATGAAGCTTAAATACTACGGAATTCAAGGTAGATCCATAGATCTTTTAATTTCCTATCTGGCAAATCGAGATCAAAGAGTGGCAATTGAGAACGTCACATCTACAGGCTCACAAGTTAAAATAGGAGTACCTCAAGGATCAATTTTGGGCCCTTTTCTGTTTCTGGTTTATATCAATGACTTGCCATATATGATAAACGACACAATGTCAAACATAATCTTATTTGCTGACGATACTTCACTTATATTTAAGGTAAACAGAAAGGATAGGCATCTTGTAGAACCCAATGATATACTTCGTAAGATATCCGATTGGTTTTCGGCTAATAATCTACTCCTAAACGCAGAAAAAACCAAATGTGTAAAATTCTCAACGGCAAATGTGACCCATTTAACTACAGAAGTAAAACTTGACGGAAAAACATTAGATCTGGTTCCCTCAACTGTGTTTTTGGGCATTACGGTAGACGCAAAATTGCAATGGGGACCCCATATAAAAGCACTTTCAGGCAAACTGAGCTCTGCTGCATTTGCCGTTAGGAAAATTAGACAGGTTACGGATGTGGCTACAGCTAGGTTAGTATATTTTGCGTATTTTCACAGTATTATGTCCTACGGAATTTTACTGTGGGGATCGGCTGCCGATGTCGAGACTATTTTTATATTACAAAAAAGAGCAGTCCGAGCTATTTATAATATGGGCTCTCGTGAGTCACTCCGGGAACTATTTAAGGAGATAAACATACTAACTTTGCCATCCTTGTATATATTCCAAAATATTATGTATATCCGCAAAGACATTGTTAGTTTCAATAAAAGAAGTGACGTGCATAACCTAAATACTCGCAATAAGAACAAGCTTGTCTTGCCTGGCTTTAGACTTAGCAGAACCAGCAAGTCGTTTATGGGAAACAGTATTAGGTTCTACAACAAAATTCCTTCTAGTATTACTGATTTACCAGAACTAAAATTCAAATCTTTGATTAAGCGCGTTTTAATATTGAAAGCCTACTATAACATACAGCATTACATCGATGATAAAGATGTGTGGCAAACGATTCCCTTCTGCACACTGCGACCCTCTGGCGCTGTATAATTTATTTTATAACGTCTGATAATTGACATGATTGCAAGTGTTTTAACTTGCAATCAAAGGCATAATGTCTACAAATTGGAATTAATTATATTATTATTGTAAAAATAACTTGACATTTCTAATATCGCATTTAAAATTGCAAATATTTATGTTATTTACATATAGTTAATAAATTGACATTTGACTTGACTCATTTAAAACATTAAAAAAAAATGTAAATTTACTTATATACATTGATTGACTATTTGTTATTGTTAATATTGTTCTTGTGACATCAAATTATAATATTCTTACAAAACCGTAAATGTGTGAGCATTATGTAGGCATTGATGATATTTAGTACTTAATTTTGATTGTGTCTTTTGCCTGGCTGTATTGGTCTGTCATGCTCACTAAAATGTCTTGCTGATGGTGGCGTTGTGTATCGGGTCGTTCGGTTCCCTTCAACATGGTTGAGCTAAGTGATGCTGATGCATGCGTTATGCTCGTGAACGGGTGCCGTCTGTTGGGACTGGTCAGTCATTAACTGCCACGGCAAAAAATATTGTTATGGTACGTTCCATCTTTAGACATTGACCTACATTTTTCTCGGTATTTGTTGTACAATCATTTTTGTATCAATCAGCATTGTAATCTCCATTATTTTAAAAGAGTATCCATGGAGTTTCTTGCCGGCTCTTCTCCATGAGATCCACTATTTGGAACCGTGCAACTTAGATTCTGACGTTTCATAAGTGCCAATATTTGGTTTATTTGAAATAAAAAACTTTGACTTTGACTTTGACTTTGACTTTGACTCTAATTGGTTGATGAGTTTGAAGTGGGCCAATCACAGCGCCGAACGCAGTAAACGGTCGAAACGTTATAGTAAACTATTACTATTACGCTTCGACTGTGAAAATAAACTCGTACTAGGGGTAGTGAACTAGCAGCTACCATTTCTTAGGCAGAAGCCTTAAGGTTTTCAGAGCCAGAGGATAAGGTTCTGACTAATAAATTAACTAATCTTTATTCCTTACTCTTAATGCTGTTGCTTGTTAAACTTTAAGTTAAATTACATTGTTCAAATTGTTATTAGCATTATGAATAATACAAGTTGATTTTAGAAGAGGTAGACAAATAATCAAAACAGATCAAGCAATGAGTTTCTTTCGGCATTTCTGCTTAGAGGTTGTCATGTAGTGAATAATCTCCATTGTCACATCACGTGTAAATGTGTTAGGACCTATAATTACTGAATACGACTGTTAGTTTGTACAACATAATTTATAGGCTGTCCCTCCGCGGCTGTAAGGGTCAACGTTTTAAAGGGACGGTGGCCGGAGGTGTGATGCAGGTGCTCAGAATTATTCAAAAGTACTCAAACTGTCGATATTGTAATTAAATAAGTAAAAATAATGACGAAGCTTTTGGCGAAATGGCTATTGTTCCATTAATGGGTTATCGAGGCTAAAATCATTTTTTGACGTCATCGTGGGGGTTTGAATGAAATTAGACACGCTGGAAATGAAAGTAAACAGTGATTACAACCGTTCTGCGTAATAGTAACGCGTTCGGCGCTGCGATTGTCCCGATCCAAACCTTTCTTCCAATCGGTGTGCCGAACGCGGTAAACGTATAGTTTACTATTACGTTTCGATTGTGAAAGCAAACTCGTACTATAGGGGTACAGTACCCGTAGTACGAATTGCTTATTACGTTTCGATTGCAAAAAGTAACTCGTACTAGGGGTACTGGACAATAAATAGAGGAACAAAGTAAATGCCGTCTAATTAATTTGTAGTAAAATAATTCCCTCTACTGGTATTAAAAACTCAAAAGCGAGCTATGTGTTATGACACTTTTTGTTTGCTAATGTGCGATCTGTAACTTCAAAGGTTCCTTGGAATGTAAATTCGTTGCAATATATAAAAAGAGCGACCACCATCGTAGGATGTCAAACCTATTCGTTGGCCCGTTCTGTACCAAGCATTTTGTCGCTGATATTGCAAAAGGTAAGCGATAGGCGATTGCGAATGATAACAATCGATTTAATCTATTATTCAATTTGTTCTATAACAGTTGAATAATTATCGACATTATACATTTGCTTGTCGATTGCTTGCCTAATAACATTTTTTATTAGAATGTCAATATTCGTTGATTATATCACCGCGTTTGGGCGGATCAATTTAATAATCTGTGAGTAATTTTTCCTTCATGCGATTTTAATTTCGGGTGTGATAATAAACTACTACTGTGCCTCGGTACAGTAGGTCTTATGTATGACTACTTACAGGATTATACGCTAAAATTATTGGAATTTCTAACATGATCATCATATCAGTCAAAAGAAGAATTTATACCACAATTTTTTCATTGCTATTTTATTCATTTCGTTTCATAATGAGTTGTTACGTAATTTTTTTATTTTATTGGTATAGGGTATTACGATGTCAACTAAGACTTGAAGATTATGATTTTAACTGTTCATGTTTCGTTAGCAGCAAGGTGCGAGCAGCAGCAGTAGTAGTTCAGCGAGCAGTCGCACTACACCAACTGCACGAGTTCCGGCCAAGCAGCACGTTCGACCGGCACCGCCGCGTCTGCAGACGCACGGTAAGTACTACACTCATATGTAGGTAATCAGCGAAAGTACTTTGTCATCCGATTTTGGCTGTTCATCATTATCAGGCTGATAAGTTCTACTGTAGCTTTCTTAATATATTCATTATCTTTTCTTTCATGGGCATTGTGAAAAGTAACCGAGCATTTGTAACATGACCAATCTTGTTGAGCATGACAACTTATATGGATCACAATAAATTCTATTTATGACCTTTATACACATATAATGTTTGCGGTGTTGTGTCAAATATTTTTATTTCCTTCTTTCTTATATGAATACGATTTATGACTAAGGAAAAAGTCGTCACACGGTAGAAGATAACGACAAAATGTTTTCTCTTTAGCCTCTACTGTAGAAAAAAGGGCACCGACGTCGACCACTCCGAGCATCAGCGTCGCCAGCGCAACGAGCTCGTGCAGCGCGAAGACCAGCGGCGCGCTGTCGTACACGGGCGCCATCGTGGGCGCGCGCCCGCACTCCTTCGCCGCCAAGCTCGGCGCCGCGCCTGCGCCGCCCCCGCAGGTACACGCACGACACAGATTGTAACAGTGGCCGACACAGCTGACACGATTAGGGCACTGGTGGCAATGGGCGGGGCACATTGCTCGTAGAACTGATGGCCGTTGGGGCACAAAGGTTCTCGAATGGAGACCGCGCACCGGAAAACGCACCGTGGGACGACCTCCAACGAGGTGGACAGACGACCTGGTGAAGGTCGCCGGGGTTCGTTGGATTAGGACGGCATGTAACCGCTCGAATCTAAGGGGGAGGTCTTTGTTCAGCAGTGGGCGTCCTTTAACTGTTATGATGATAATGCCTCTATGATGTTGCGCGAAACGCCGACAACGTCTAAATGGAACGATGACTGTAGGGTTGCTACTTACACAAAAGAAGTAAAAAATATTTATGAGAAATAAAATGGCTTATTTTGATAATATTGGTCACAAATGTACAATTGATAAATACTTGCGACATTTACTTGATTTAAGCATGTTATTATTAAATTTAATAATATATAATATACCTCTCATTCTTATTAACAATTTAAGGAGGAAAACAATTGCATGGTTTCGCAAACTCAATTTTTTTATTTGTAAAATATTTTAAGCCCTATTTTATCTCAAGTGAAATAAATAATATATTATTTTTAAATTATCTTCAAGTTTTTTTGCAATTAATAACGAAATTATCTGAAAGTAAAAACCATTTTGCAAGTCTCACATGCACTGAGCGAAACGAAAAAGCGATACTCCCGATTACTATTACCGGACTGCGCTACGGTCGTTCGGTAAGCGCCTGCTATACGATCCATCCCACGCCGCACCGTACGTTTAAACCTGTACGGCCGCCGAGTCGAATCACTGTTAGACATATTTCCACTGCGGTACTGGGTAGAGCGTGAAGTATAACTTGTGTTGCCAGCAGGCCGGAGCTCGCAGCAGCCCAGGTGGGTCGTCGGCGCCGCCGGCGGGAGCTGCGTCTCCGCTGAGAGTGCGCGACGCGTCGCCCGCACCGACCGCGCCGGCCGCGCCGACCGCGCCCGCGCCGCCGCACAAGCACGACGACTGCGACGCCAAGGCGCCGCGGCCCGTGCCCGACCGCACCGTGCAGGTGAACTACAATCATTGTCTGTTTATATATACCCTTCACGAATTCATGCAATATACACCACAAGTAGTAACAGAGAGCTACAAATACATTCGATAGTTATAAGTATTAACATTTCTAAAAAGTCGTTTTTCATTGGACGATGTTTGATAATGTAGCGAACTGTAAATTGGCATTATGGTTTTAAAAAATGTTAACAATTTCTTTCAATCTTGTTTTGCATATTGTTCACAGCTAAGCCCAGATAATTCGAATTCATGGAATGCAAATGAAGAAAATACGTCAAACACTTCTTCAGCTCTACATATTAACACCACACCTCAGGTATATTATGACAATATTATTTGATATAGACTATTATTTTACTTATTATAAGTTAAATAATAATGTCGCATACTATATTAAGTATAATATAGTATGCAACAGCGCATAAGTTCAAGGTATAACGCCATTTGTGTAGTGTCCAGATAAAGAATACAACACCGCTACATTTTCCGTCGATGTCGTCAAAGGGAATCTTCACTATAGAAATGGGCACCAGCATCCTTTCTGATGAACAATAGCCATTCTACACTAACCAACCTGCTAAGCATGTTTAGTACTACTATTCAATTGCCCCTAAAATAACGACAACGACAATTGCCACAACGAAAATCTATGTGGCAATCTATGGGGAGACCGTTATTCACCAGTGGTTCGACGATAAGGTCAAATAAACTTGTAGTATGTACATACTATACCGTGAGCCGGTTGACCGGTTGTCGTTGTCGTCTTTGCACGAACCGCGCTACAGTGTGCCCTCCCTCCCCCAGGCGCGCGGGCCGGGCGCGGAGTACTCGCTGTTCAAGGACCTGTCGGGTGCAGGCGCGGCCGTGTGGGGCGCGGCTGGCGATGCCCACCACAACGTCGAGCCACCGCCACCGCAGGTATGTTGCCTTCCGTACTGGAACGCATATAATTCACAATGACAATATCATGTCTAATAGACATAGTTCAACCCGTAACTTTGTCACGTCACAATTGAGTCAATAGCTGTAGGCCTCTTTTAAAATAACCTTCATCATATAGTAAAAATGTTCCACTTCTCAAGTTCACGTCAACTAAGACGTAATTTACAACATACCATACAAAAAGAACGCGTCATAGCCAAAAATCATCTCACATCCATAACAATAAATTGCTATGGGTTAGAACATTTTTGTGTAACTACGTCCAATTATATTTATTCGATTTCATTTATCGTGCCTATTTTTTAAATTACATTGCCTACTTCTATAAAAAGCCTTTTACCTGTTATATCATGTGAAAGAATTCCACACAAGAAATGTGAATACGACTTGATAAATTCATTAAAAAAGCATGTTATATGCGTGTAAATTATTTACGGTGGCATAACGTGTAAGGGTCCTGAATGCAGGTCGGCGATGTGGCGAAAAATATCTTCACCTTCATGACCACGACGCGACCGCACGAAGCCCAGATCACATCTAAATATTTTTTCATAATAATTTAAGTATGAGAATATTGACATCCGTGTGGTAGCCGTATTAAGAATATAGCACCACTCTACTCTACTCGACTAACGGTCTCTTTAACCCGAGGGATGGGTAGCAGCGTCCCTTCCGTGGAATAGTAGCCATACTGCACTCACCAACCCGCCTGCCAAGCGTGGTGAGTATTGGCAAATACCCAAAATAAAATAAACACAAAATTACGACAAAATTGTGAAAATCCATGGGGAGGCCTTTGTTCAGCAGTCAATGTATAAATGGCTGAAATGATGATGATATTGACATTTACTATGTTGACGATATTTCACACTTAATTAAATAGTGATGGGTTCCTGTGTAGTTCCCGGCAATTAATAGACTCATCATTCATTTCGGCCCAATGAAGTCCACTGCTGGATACAGGCCTCCCCCAAAGATCACCACAACCACCGATATGGATGTGTTGTGGGCTAATTGGGGGGTTTTGCCATAATCGCCACGCTTGGCAGGCGGGTTGGCGATCGCAGTTGAGTTTTTAATGTACTCGAAGGACGCTGCTGCCCATCCTCCGGCTAATCCCTTAGGCGACTTGTACACGAAACCCACAGGAGGAGATAGGGTGGTGGTATTCTGAGCCGGCACCACACGACATTATTTACGGTTATAGATTTAAAGTTTTTATTGTTTTGCTGATCTATATTTGTCGTAAAAGTATCGCAATTGTATGAAAGCATGTGCACATAAATGGGCATTCAGTGCATAAACATAGAATTCGGTTATGATTAATTAATAACCCTTTAAAACCCGTAACCTGATTTCATATTATTTAATATTTACTATAACGGGTGTAAGTGACCTCGTAACGGCAACTGACCATGGATTCACTACATGATTATAGCACCCGCAGAATTAGAATTTTCCGTCGGTCGTTTCATGGCTTTTCTGATTTTTTCCATCAATAGCTGTGTGACTTCCACGCGATGAAACCTGCCGGCGACAACTTGCATAGGTCCGCCGCTACTTACGTTGGGATATTACCCAGATAATTTCCTCGAAGACTCCTGTCCTGTCCTGCAGGTCCCTCTTGCCTCGTTCACCTTTTGTCCATGTGCCTAGGCGAAGGTCTTGGCGGTCTGTCTGTGTACTTTCTTAGCGTCCAGCAATGTCCTGTTCCTTCCAGACGGACATTGGAATCTGGCAGATTTGCTCCAGAGGGAGCACATCCATCACGTCGAGCTTGGCAACCGTAAACCACCATGGTATAACAGACTGCCTGCTCCATCGTGGTTATTTGCGTGTTGTGATTACTAACTAGGTCAACTAAACGAATTACTACATGTCCGTTCATGTTGACGGCTCAGTCCGCACTCTGTCTGTCTTTAGTTACAATATACCGTTATAGTTGCTGATAACCTACACTGTTCATCTTACATTAAGTTACATCTTCTTGGGCTAGCATTTATTGACAGTATGCCTGTCACTAATACTGCACAAAATTATACAAAAACACCACGCAAACCCCATAGACCGCGAGAACCTTTTGCAGACAGATCTTTCTCCATATGGAATCGGTTTCAATTGAACGCTCGTTCGTAGCCGTGTACACATCTTTAGTTGAGGTGTAATGACATAAGTTCTAATCGCAAGAAGCAAATGAAAAAAAATGTAGTAAAAGATGAAAACAATTCTGAAAATGTGTTTTGAGTCTGTATTTACGAGGGATAGCATAATAGTTCTAACGTGTGTTTTGCAGGTGGACGCTAGCAAAGCGCCCGGATACCGCGGAGCTGGAGGTGGCGGCGGTGGTGCTGGTGGCGGCTGTTCTCCCTGCTCGCGGACGTCATCACACGGCTCTACCCCTCCCCCTGCATATGCGCCCGCGCATCATCAACAGCCCTCCTACCATCAACCTATGCCCATCGGTATGTTAGCCTATTCTATCGCGAATGTTACAACCTTATATGAAAAAACATTCTGCACATATTAGAAATAGTTCTGATTTTTTTTTTAATGAGGACTCCATCAACCATCTTTTCGATGTATTTCAATTTGAAACTACTTTTTCACATTTTGATAATGATGTTACAGGCAACAACGTGAACGCGATGGACATGAGCGGGCTTTCCCGGAATGGACCTATCTATCAGGACAACTCTCGAAATGGACACAACATGATGGTAAGATATTACTTTTTTCACACGAGATTTGTTATCTTTCGCAGTGTACACACGGCTACACATCAAGCTATACAATACCAGTTTACGCTGATCTCTCATTATACCGAAAGCCTATACAATGCGAGATCAGCTTATACTGGTTTTTTATAGCTTGATATGTAGCCGTGTGTACTATTTAATCAGATATTAGTAATGCTGGGGCCACACTTAAACGTCTAACGCTGGGACGACACTAAGGTTTAACGCCGTTACTTATCGCGTTACACACTACAAAAAGATGTAACCATGACTTAACATGCTAATTTTGTAATAGCATGCATATGCATGTAGACGTTAGGCGATAGCTCGGGTGGCGATCTTTTTGTCATGTCAAAGAGACTTAGCGAGTTGTTTAATACGTGTAGTGGCTACACCTGCGTTAGGAATGTACGTCTTTTATCCGCTTGAACCAACCGTTGATCGACAATAACTATGGCTGGCCATTAATATTAAGTATTCTGTGGCTATGGAGAGGAAAAATAAAAAAGTAGTTGAGACACTCATCAAATAATAGTCTAGCAGCTTCATCCGCCATCTTGAAAGTAATTAGTGAAATAGCTCAATTTATTTAACGTTAAATGCAGGTGTGGCCACACAGTTCGATGCATTATTTTGTGGAATATTTTTTTAACGTCACAGTGATAAATATGCGGGGTAACCTCCACGCACAGACATTGACACCATAGACACCAGCATTCAGTCGTACACATCACAAATCAGATAAGTTAGATTTAAGGTAAATATACAAACATATATATATATTCTACTTTATAATACCGTCATTTCTTTACTTTATCAGCAGGTATCAATCGCCAGCAGTGTCAACATGAGCGGTGTTAACATGAGCGGTGCAGCGCTGGGACTGGGTTACGTGGGCGTCGAGACCGTTTCGCGCCTGAACCCACGCGCGCCCGACTTCGCCCAGCGACACCCACTCATGCAGCAGAAACATAACGCGCAGGTCAGATCATAATAGTTGAACTATGTATTTTAGCAGGTTGTAGCAATTACTTACACCAAGAACGACACTTAACTTTTTGTTGTTCTTAAAGTTAATAGTACTACAGGAAAGTTCATTGTGCTGCTGAAAAAAGGTCCTTAACACGCTGCTTACGTGCGACAATGCGCGCTTAAAATATATGTATGCAAATAACGTTTTGATGCGGTGATGGAGCTACCATCCAATCTAATTGTTAGGACAGTCCAATGTTGAATTTATACACTTTGTATACCTTGCGCCACGTTACTAGAGTTCTCTCTGACATTGCTTCGAGTAGCGTCGCAATAACAAAAGACAGGCGTTCTGAGTGAACGCGGGGAGCTGAAGCGGTACGATTGCGTGGACTATAGCAACTTAGCTAGAATTAGAAGTTTGGTGCAAGGTATAAACTAAAGTAACTAGCATTTTATGATCTGTGCCTCATTAGAATGTTTCATCAACAGTTGTTTGCGGGTGCCAGTAACACAGGCAACCTGAGTGCGCTGCTGATGTCGTACCAGCCTATGAACCAGTCCCCCAAGCCCATGCAGCACACACCGCAACAACAGCACCACGCCTACCAGGTTAGTTGTTGAGTGTTGTTATGCTTTGTTTTGTTGCAATATGGAAAATCCACGTGTATTGTTAGGCTGGAGATGGTTTAAATATGCATTATAAACGCTCTAAATATGTAACAAAATCGCCAAAAAGTGCCTAAATATGCAACATCAAATATAGATAAATATTACAAAAATAATTATGTTTACTTTATTTATTACATCTTCAATGAGATATCGTTTTTGTTCTTTAAAAATTAAACAATCAAGTACTGTTCCAAATGTTCAGTAGTAAGATTAAACTTACCTATTATTATAATGAAAACATACGAATTTCGTGTGGTTCCATGTAGCATCCGGATTAAGAATATAGCACCACTCTATCTACTCGTGGATGTCGCAAAAGGCGACTAAGGGACTGTAAATCAGAGGTATGGGCAGCAGTATCCTTTCTGTGGAACAGTAGCCATACTGCGCTCACCACCTGCCAAGCGTGGTGAGTACTGGCAAATTCCCAAAATGACAACATCCAAGAAGGCCTCTGTTCAGCAGTGGACATATAAATAGCTGATATGATGATGATGATGAAACATACGAAAATGCATTTTCGTATTCACATTATGTACCTATTTACATTTTTTATAGTTAGATACAGTTAAAATTATATATATTTTAGGTGAAATATTAATAATCTAAAAAAATAGCTAAAATTCAAATGCATATTATTCGGACTCTACTTATAACCAAGGAAACATTCGTTAGGATATGACATAGCGACTATTTATTGCTGGTATAGCTTTATATATCTTTGACAGAGGTAAAATATCTATTTGTGTTCCAGTCTCTCTTAGACCGCGGCGTCGGTGTGGGTGTGAGCAGCGGCGGAGGCGGAGGGGGTGGAGGAGGTGGCGGCGGCGGCTGGGGTGAGGAGGAGGAGCGCAAGCCGCGCCCCATCGGCACCGAGCGCGCCTGGAAGCTCACCGCCGCCGACGACTGGCCGCACGGCCACATGCACCACCAGCACATGCCCGACCACGACAGATACCAGGTGCGGCACTACACCACTCGTGTGCACGGCCCACTACTAGCACAGCCACCACTAACAGCCTGGGGTATAAAAGTTGCCCCTCGTCAGGACCTTCCTGGACGATGGTACCACCCTTTTAGGCGTAGCACTTAAGAGACTTGCGCAGTCAAATTCAAAAAGACCGGCATTTCGATCTCGCCGTCGAGGCCCGCCTCTACGTCGTATTAACGTAAATGTTCGCCTTCCTCCGACCCCTGCTCGCGCCGGCCCGCGTTGAGATATAATAAAAGATCCCATTTAAACCCCAAATAATTTAACAGTCCGTTCGTGTTTGTTGTTATTCCAGTAAATTAAGCCGAGGTCCATCTCCCGCAAGGCTCCTAAGGCGCAATTACTTAGAATATAGTTTTAAGCCTGGCTGGAGATTATTCAAGCTTCGCCAATTGTCTGGTTAAGCATCCGCATCTCCCTTGAGATGTATGGAAGAAGCCCAACAGAAGAAGAAGGGTCGTCATTGTGCACTGCATTTGAAGCTTGTCGTTCGTCTATCAATCTGTAACGTTTTGATCGGTAGGGGGTGAGCGGCATGGGCGGCGTCGGCGTGAGCGGGCACGTGGGCGTGGGCCACGGCATGGAGTACGGCGCCGTGGGCGGAGTGGGCGGCGTGGGCGCGGGCGGCGCCACGGCGGCGGCGCTGTCGCTCATGCACGCGCTGCCGCTGCACTACCTGCCGCCCGCGGCGCCGGCGCCCGAGCCGCCGCACTGGGAGCAGCAGCCGCACGCCGACAAGCAGGTGGGTCGCGCCGCCGCGCACGCGTGCGCCCCCCCGCCCCCCTGACCATGTCTGACGTCTGCCCTGTTTGTCGCCAGGCTTGGAGCAAGTGGACTCACTAGAGCCGGCCGGTCGGACCCGACGCCGCGCCCGCCCCAGCGCCACAGGATTATATATAATTGTAACCCTTGGAAACGGTGTAGATATTAGTGAGAAAGAATTATATTATACAGATTATCTATATACATAATAGAGAAGATGTCCTATCGAGAAGAGAACTACTTATACTGTACGATCGACTGAAGTGAGCATTAAACGATTCATTATAATGAAACTCGTGAGGGGAGTCGGATGTAGTTTTATTTGTTACTGCCGCTCGCCGATCGCGACGTTACGTTTAGACGAATTAAAGTTATGGTATAGTCGGCGTCGCCGTTTTCATCTGATGTAGATATACGCGTAAACGAGTTAATAGTAGGTAGCTTGGAATGTGATTCCTGAGTGCTGCTGAGTGTTTTGAGTTGCCTTGCGTGCGGCCGTGGCCCGCCGTCTATTTTACATGTTTTACACTATATTATGGCATAATGCGATATTAATTTCGATGATTGGTACGCTCGCAAACAAAGGCGGAATATTAAACATGTATTCATAAATTTGCTTGTACATGAAGATTAAATATCGATATATTGATGCACTGTATCCCCTGGTGTTTTTAATAATACCACCTGTTTTTTCAATAAATTCTTTTTTAATAGGTTTATTTGGGTAATGTGTATATTTATAAGTAAATTATTATTGAGGACCTACTTTGTCTCGAATATGATTAAAAGCAGGATATGCGGTAAGTTCTAGGCAAATAAACCGTTGTCAAAGTATCTTGCGTGTCTTCTTGAATAGGGCCTAACTAACTCGAAATATATACAAGCACTCCTCAACTCTTTAAATTGAAACTAGATCCATTTATAGGAAATGTAAATTCATTTTTATTACATACAGAGATTCATAGTTATTTACATTTAATTACAATTTACACAATAGTATACAAAAATTATTTCCCACACAACATAAATTTTATGTTACATAGCTACATATGGAACAAATAATATATTAAATGTATTTTCTGTTAAGCTGCCGAACATAATGACAATTTGTTCTAAATGCATAATATTACACTGGAATCTAAGTAACACTACAGCTCGGTATGACGCCCTAGTATTTTACTTTCGAGGTCAGCGTGCATCTTCTCCACCTTCCTGGAGTGTTTCTTTATCATCTGCTCCTGTTCTTCAAAGTGGTTGATCTTGTCACCAGTGGCTGCCACCTGTTGAGATCACAAAGGATAAGTTTATCAGCCATAATCTAAGAGAAGAAGAAGTTTATCAGCTGAAACATGGTGCAATCCATGCATTGTTTTTACGATAGTGACTTACAATGATGGATGTTCAAGTAATGACATTGATTTTGAAATTGCAAACTATAGATTCGAAGATGGGTCCACCACTTTTGCACTGGTTAAGGTCAAATAGGGAAATATATAAAATAAATGTTATATGGAAAGTAACAAATTTATAAAAAAAGATGTGAGTATAAACGAATATGATGTCAATAAAACAAAAAAAAAAAACAATGACCTTGCTCTTGTGTTTTTCACGATTGCTTACATGATCGACTTGCAAGTGACGCAGTTTTAGCAGCCGGGACTCGTAATGCTGCAGTTCCACCTAATAAGGGATAAGGTATTAGTTAACTACAAAAGATGTAGGATTTTATCTGTGTTTCTACAGTGGATGTGGTTAGTCTCTTTTTACAATCGTAGCACCTACACATCAACATTTTTTTTTGTGACTGCTAGGGTACCCGGATTATTATTAAAATAGAAAAATATTGACTACTTATTAAAGTTGGCAAAAGGTAAAGAATTACCGCACTATTGACCAAATGTTCGTTTTATAATCTTTAAAACCATACGACCGGTAGATACGGCTTCATTAATAATTTGACCAATAATATATCTTAAACCATTGCAAAAGAGCCGGCATTCCTTTCAAAAGCTTATAATTCGAACACTGGTAATATTGCAATCATTGCTTAATTAAAAGTACTTATTGATAAACTCAAGCAGAAATTGTACTCGTTTTTAGTGTTACCTTCAACGAGGCTAGTTCTTCTGTAGTAAAATTAGCACCTACTGCAATCTTCCATAAGCCTTGCACTTTTGGCTCTATAAACTCTTTATTATTGGGACCTGTGAATCGAAAGAATAATTATTGAGATTCCGGTTTTGGTTTCCATCTTATGTATATTTGAGAAAAATATACCCACTAAATAAATAAAAACATTGCAAAAGTGTACAATACATCACACTCAAACACAATCTACAGCAGTATAATAAGATAGAAGACAGATACTCGAGTCTGTGATTTCAAAATAAATAGCAAATACAGAAGACAGATACTTGAGTCTGTGATTTCAAAATAAATAGCAAATACCCATACGGCCCGCGTGATGGAAGTGGTTAACTTAAGCAATGAACACTTGCAATGCCAGAGGTATCACTCGCGCGTTGCAAGCGTTTTACAAGCGGTAGAACATGCACAGAGAGACAGTCTCGATTGTGAATGCGCAGACATGTGTCTTGGTGTGGATTATAGTGGACGACATTTAGTCATTCCCAATCGAAGACAGTATGGCTGACTTAAGATCACTTAAATACAAAATAAAAACGACGAGTCATTGATCCTAAATCCAAAGATACATTAGATTATTATTTTCGGCCTCTTACCATTGGGCTCACGGATGTAAAAGGTCACCAGCTGGACGAGTTTGACAAAAGCCATATTGGCGGTCATTTACACACAACTCCTAGGTTACCCAGAGGATTACCCTTTAGGTGATACTCAATCACCTAAGAGAGCAACGAGGTAATAGCGATAGTTCTGTTATTGGCGATTAGCGATGGGTCTGGTCTTTCGCCCTTTTTAGACACTGGATGCACGAAAACGGATCTAACGTAATGGAGTATTGTACACGTAGTGGAGGATTATGAAAGCGCAAAACGGCGCGTTAATATAGGATACAACTCAGGAGCACACTGCTTCAGCACCACTGCACCTATGGCCAGCTAACGCGGTACGGCGCCATCGTTTGGGCAATATTAGTGTGGCTTTCTCTCTCTTTGCCACTAGGGGCCAAGTTACCATCGTTACGTGGTGGTGGTAACAACGCCTGGCAATAGTTTCTCTCTGCAGCTTCGGCGAGCGACCAAAAAGCATGACATCCGAAAGGATAGCTTGCCGCTCACTAAATCTGTTGACGAAATCGAACTTACAAACTACTTCTATTTCTTGTCGTATGGTAAGTGGCTAACCTTGTGTCAGATTTCTTCAAGCCGCCCAAAGGCCTCAAACTTAATGACTGCTGTCTAATGACAACACTGGGACCGATTTTACGGGCCTTCCAAAGCACGGTGGCGCTCAGTTCAAATAACACTATGCGGTCACCCATCTACTCACTGACCCCTCTAAGCGTTGCTTAACCTAGCCAATCATTTACCGATCAGTGAGTGCAACTGCCTATGAGCTATGTAACGTAATGTTATATACATTCTTCATATGGAGCCAATAAGAAATAGGTATTAAGGTTTCTCGTTTCTGTATCGTGTGTACTATCATGTGTTCTGTTGCCGTGTGGTGCCGGCTAAGAATACCACCACCCCATCTCATCCCGTGGGTGTCGTGAAAAGCGACTATGGTACAGATGGGCAGCAGCTTCCTTGGAGAACATTTATACTTTCAAATGCGATCGCCAACCCGTCTGCTAAGCGTGGCGATTATGGCAATACCCCCCAACACAAAACTTATACCAGTTGTTGTGGCAAACTTTGGGGCAAGCTTCTGTCCAGCTGTGGACATTCTTCAGCTGTTTTTCTTATGTTCTGTGGTGCAACTATATCAGATTGGTTCACAGTGCAGATAAAGCTAATGTTGTGTAGCTTACCTTTGGAAATAACTCTTTGTATTCTGTCATAGCCGTCCCTCAAATCTCGGTGCTTATCTCTGATTAAATTAGCTTTATCAATGTAGTCCTTTGTCATTTCATTTGTTTGTTCAATGATTTCGTTAAATTTGTCTACCTCATCTTCGTTTATTACATCTAGAAAATATATACATAATAATCATGGTGCACAAATTATATATCACTCAAGATAAATTTTAACTAATAATTCGACGGCGCGGTTGGTGCAGTTGCTGACAGTCGGCTGCTGCGCACTGGGTCGTGGGTTCGATTCCCGCACGGAACTAATATTTGTACGATCTATCTGCAGGTAGTTGTTCTGGGTCTGGGTGTATGTGTGTGTGGAATTTGTGTTTGTAAACGCACCTACCAAACAGGAGAAATCTTAGTGTGAGGCAACATTTAAAAAAAAAAGAAATTTTGTTTATAGAAATTTGATATACAAAGCCATATTAATGTTAGTAACTAGTTCGACTGGAAAGTACAAATCTAAAATGATGCTGGAAAACCAATTGTAACTTATAAAATAGATGTACCAATAGTATTAGAGAATTCATAAACGGATGTGATTGTGCACTGAGAGACCGTTCTATGTAATGAATAGTATAAAAAATATAGAAATCCCTGAAAGTATGTACACAAGTAACAATAAATTTACGTCTTACTTCTAAATGCATCATTCTTTGGTGACTCATCACTAAACAAGTCATAGTACTGATCTATTTTCTCCTGATGGTGAGTGAACTCTTCTCTCAAAGCCAACAGCTCTTCCATAGTAAATCCGGATGCCTCTGCCTTTGTCCACAGATAGTTAAGCTTCTTGTCTTTAAATATACTTCTGTTTATGTAATCATCCATTGCAGAGTTATAAGCCTAGGTAAATAAATAATTTATTAAATTACAGACCCAGAGTTTTTGGCAGATAACTCTATGCCTGCAACAGTAATAAACCGAGATAGGCTGAAAATATACAAGCAAATACTTAAACATCAATAATATTCTTTTTACAGACTTTGAAAATGAGGTTCTCAATTTGATGCATTTTTTTTTTATGTATGTACACCAATTACTCCGAGATTAGTAGGCCGACTTGAGCAATTCATATTTTAACTGATGCAGAATGCTTTCGAATTGGTCCCATATAAATTTCATTACATTTGATTGAGTAGTTTATAAACCAGCTTCAATAAACAGGTTATTTTGACTGCACTTATCTAGATGATATCTTATAGTTTCCAACTGGAGCTTTACTCCCTCTAATTTGCTTATTTCTTACTTTATCCTTTAATACTTACAGGATGATCTTTTTCTTTTGGTGCATCAGGCTCAAAGTGATGTAAAAGACCATAAGCAGACATAATATTAGTAAGTTTGCGCCTCAATTCTGCCTCTTTTAAACCCTCCTTGTCTCCACCTTCACTTTTCACTCTCTTGTATATCAATTCTTCTTTGTCTTGAATCATCAAATCACTATATAGAGACTTGAGCTTTGGTTCTGTTAAGCGCTGCAACAAAAAAAATAGGTAGATTCTGTCTTCGTAGGGTACTCATTGAAGGTTTTGGGTAGTTATTTTCAGAGATATATATGCATTATTAGTGCTTAAACTACTCTGCTTTAAATATAATGGTTCAAGAAATAGATGGCTGAAGCACTAGAATTGATAAATATTGAATAAGAAGAGTTGCATGAATATATAAAACAGTATGTGTTTGTTTACTTGTCGAGCCTTAGTCCACAATAAGTTCAGTTTATTCATTCTGAAAGGTTTATCTAAACTTCTAAAATCCACTTCGCTTTTTTGCTTCTCATTGGCAGTGCGAGAATATTTATTTTCGCACAACACACAATTCACTAATAGTAAAACACATAACAGAGTCAGTGAAAAAATATTCATTATAACTAATAAATTAATAAATACGATAAACGGCTTAAGATGACAGACACTATTGTATTGTAGGCCATAGATTATTAGTCTTTGGTTATGGCTTCTGTAGAGTATCTCGGTATCTCCACAGTCTCCACAATTTCGCCAATGTCAAGTATAACGCAACGTTATACGAACACCGATTAACAAGCTTTATCATATTCATAAATTTTTTTTTTGTATAAAACTACTAACATAATATGTCGGCAACGTCGTACGGTTCAATTGTTTCAAAATCAATATGTATATATAAATGTACTCTGTTATTAATATGAAATAATCAGTCTTATAATTAATCAAACATAAAGTATTAGTTACTTGGTCTTAGTAAATAGCATAATATACGACCGGTATGGTTTTGTCTTGTGAGCCCATTGCAGGGTTTTGCCATAATCGCCACACCTGGCAGACAGGTTGGCGTCATATTAATTAGTACACAAAAATCTATTATCCTAAGCCTGGAAAGTATGACGAAAAGTTCATTAACTCTTCTTTACTTCTCCATTTTATTTTGATAGATATTATTTTACGTATCGAATATACTATAACGTGTTCAAGATCAAGAATATAAAACAACGCGCTGTACATATAAAGCGCGCTATCTGTCCAACGACATTTAGCGTGATTCAAGAATATTCACCGCGTTATTATCGCGTCAATCGCGTACGCCCAGTTCGTTATAACTATAGCGTGTAAAATAGCGCGCTATTTTATTATAGCAAATAGTCTGTAGCGCGCTATTGCCATAATGCGTTTTTGAACATCACTAATTGCGACAGCTTGTTAGCCAATTCGGCATTTGACACGCCTTTCAGAAACCGGCTGTAGTAGGCATGGGTCGTACTCGTAAAATCGAGTACCAGGGTTTCCAAGTACGTCCACCTTAAGATACCAGCGCCAAAAACCAGGGTTCGAAATACTTCCAAGTATTTTCCTTCTGCATAGAAAAGTAATCCGTAATGTAATAGTAATAAGGATTAAATTCACGAATTCATAAAATCTAATACTTCCAAGCCTGGAACATTAACATACTTGCATAGGAAATTGATCCGTGCCTTAATATAAATAAAGAGCACAACCGCGTTCACAAAAAAATACTTGAAAGCCCTGAACGTAAAAATACTTGCATAGGAAATTGATCAATAGCGTATGTAAGAAATATACTTCCAAGCCTTGAACGTAAAAATACTTGCATAGGAAATTGATCCATGCCGTAATATAAATAAAGAGCACAACCGCGTTCACAAAAAAATACTTGCAAGCCCTGAACGTAAAAATACTTGCATAGGAAATTGATCCGTACCCTAATACAAATAAAGAGCACAACCGCGTTCACAAAAAAATACTTGCAAGCCCTGATCTTAAAAATACTTGCATAGGAAATTGATCCATGCTTCATTGTAAATAAGGAGTACAACCGCGTTTACACAAAAATACTTACATCGAACGAGCGCGTAGCGAGCGAGCAGCCGAGTAAAATACTTTAAAGTCTTTCGAGTCTTACGGGTCGGCACCTGGTGCGCGTACTTGAAAGTAAATACCTGGTGTAAAAACCTGGTTGCGTAAATACGTACCTTCCCTAGGCTGTAGGTGTTGCAGTTCATCAACTGATACCATATATGGAAACTTTACTGCCGAAGTGACCAAATTAATCTATTCTACGCGACAACATGTGGGTCACAAAAGTACATTATGTTTTATTACATCATTGTTGAAATTGTTTATCTTTATGTAGTTTGCTCCTCCAATAAATATCAAGTCAATAGAGCGATTGTAGAGGTAAGAGTGGTGGACAAAGAGGTGCAACCTTTGCTACTAAAGATTAGTTATCGAATTGAAAGTCTTGGATTGTTAACCTGTCCCACTTTTACACGTAAGAAGATTAAGGTAATTTTAATCAATAGAATCTGAAAATTCTATACATATCTGTAACCAGCGCTGATCTGTATCCCACACCGAAAATCTGTATAAATACGGAGAAATCTGTTTATATGGCAACGCTGATACACATCTACACAAGTCTTTAGGAACATGAAGTTTTAGTCAAAGATATAAAGTACACAGCTAGCACAGACTAGGCAGAAAGATAATACTCTGTCTACGCCTATATACGCTTACTGCGTAGTCTGTGGTAGACTGGATAGTGTTGCTTATACATCGATAGTCAATAGATTAAGTCAGGTATGGACAACCTTTGACATGTTGAGGGCCAAACTTTAGCGTGCAAATACGTTCGCGGGCCGCGTTTAAAAGTACTTAGTGCATTTTAAAGTAGTGATAATATTTTTTGCGATAGATATTAGACATGAAATAATACGACAATGTTATTACAGTAAAATTACACAGTCGGCTGCTGCGCACCTGGTCGTGGGTTCGATTCCCGCACGGAACAAATTTTTGTGCGATCTGCAGGTAGTTGTTCCGGGTCTGTGTGTGGAATTTGTGTCTGTAAACGCACCCACGACACAGGAGAAATTCTAGTGGGGGGCAAGGTTTAAAGTTACAAACTACGAAAGTTAAATTCACAGAAATCAATGAGACACTCGAGCTTGAATTTGGGAAACTAATCCATCGATATATTTGGATTAATTCACTGATACAAAGACGTAAAGAATTTTCCAAATTATCGTCAGTCAGTCATGTACGATGTGTTGATTTATTAACTTTCATCAATAAAAAGAATTGTTCGCATTTATAAGTACTGCCAAACGCACAAATCAATCTTCTTGCGAAGTTTCTAAGCTGCGGAAAATTGTCATTTTCTAGGTATTTTTTGTAGAAATCGCACAACTCTTCAAATTTGGATTTTAGAAGTGAGTTTTCTTGAATCTCGATCAACTCCATTTGTAAGTGTATTGGAGCATTTTGTACATTACATTTTGTAGGAGTAGCAAATAAACTGAAACAGTCTTCCATGTTTTTGAAGTCGCTAAATCTGTTCGAAAATTGTTCCGACAGTAACTTGAGTTGATGAACTGTTGTTCGACGTAAAGAAATGATGGCTAAAGATATAAAAACAACATTGACTGACCGTATGGCTGGTTTTGAATCATTTTCCAAAGCATTAGATGAAAGCACCGATTTGTGTGACTCAGCTCAACTGGCTATATTTATTCGAGGTGTTGATAAGGAGTTCACTGTTACTGAGGAATTGCTTGCTTTACAGTCGCTAAAAGGAACCACTACAGGAGAGGATATTTTTATTGAAGTTTAAAAGGTATTCACAAATTTTTTTAATAAGTTGACGGTAATTTTAGATCAATTATGTTACAAAAACCTAAAAATTATATTATGTGGTGACTTCAACATCGATACTTTGAAAGAATCTAATTTGTCAACAAATTTCAAACATCTCATTACTGCCTATAACTTAAAAATTTCTGTTAATCAACCAACGCGTATTAGTAGTGGAACGTGTATTGACAATATAATCCACAACGTAAGTGGATCAGTTTCGGAGGTTATAGAATTAGCGTTATCGGATCATACTGCACAGACACTTAAATTACCAGTTAAAAGAACTTGTCTTAAATCGTACTGGTACAGTTATAGGCGTGATTATCGTATAGAAAATAAAAATAAGTTTAAAATGTGTCTTAATAGTCTTTCTTTTAAGGAAGTTTACTTGAGTGAAAGTGCGAATGAAGCCTTCGATATTTTTCACGACCTTTTTAAATTATTTTATGATCTGTGCTTCCCTAACACACGCATAAAACATTCCACTAATAAGCGTCCAAAATGGCTTTCTAAAGGCATTCGTCTATGTTGCAGGCGAAAAAGAATGCTTCTGTGGAATTATAGATTATTTCCTACTAACCTTAATAAAGATGAGTTCAAATCTTATTCAAATAGACTTAAAAAGATCATTAATCTCACGAAAAAGTCTCAGAACAATTATTTTATTAACACTTAAAAAGATCATTAATCTCACGAAAAAGTCTCAGAACAATTATTTTATTAACACTTCTTCAAATAAAAGTAAAGCAGCATGGAAACTAATATGTGATTCTAAAGCAAATTATCCCAAAGATTACATACAAAGTGTCAGGGTACAGGACACAGTTTTAAGTAATCCTATAGAAATTGCAAATTGTTTCAATGACTATTTCACTGACCAGATTCGGTCAAGCACTGCCAAGAGGACTAAATCGCTGGATGAACTCAGTTCTCAGTCACTATTTATGAATCCTGTGACACATTATGACATAGTGCATATAATTAAAGGCCTTAAAAACACACACAGCACGGGCTATGACGATAATTATGTACAAACATAGTAAAATACGTAAACTTAATTATTTCACCCATTCTATGTAGTATTATAAACAAAGCTATTGTCCGTGTGGTGTCCGGATTAAGAATATAGCACCACTCCATCTCCTCCCGTGGATGTCGTAAAAGGCGACTAAGGGAATCTTAACCAGAGGGATGGGCAGCAGCGTCCCTTCTGTGAAACGGTACCCATACTGCGCTCACCAACCCGCCTGCCAAGCGTGGTGAGTATTGGCAAATACCCCCCAAAATGATGACACAGTTGTGAAAATCTATGGGGGAGGCCTTTGTTCAGCAGTGGACGTATGAATGGCCGATATGATATCGTACAAGGATGTTTTCCCGAAAAACTAAAGAAATGAATAATCATACCAGTAATTAAGAAGTTAGTAAAAGAGGACATGTCATGCTATAGACCTGTAGCATTGATCCCAGTCTTCTCAAAAATTATAGAAAAGGTTATCTCTGATAGTCTATACAGTTATTTGGAGAAAAACAACATACTTGCAGATGAACAAATGGGATTTAGGAAAACTAAAAACATAAATTTTGCTACTTATAAATTTCTTCATAAAGTTTTGACTGCTGTAGATAGTGGAATACCTGCCACGGCTCTTTATATGGACATGACGAAAGCTTTCGACCACGTAGATTACGATATTCTATTGCATAAATTGCACGTTTATGGAGTGAGAGGTAACGTCCTAGATCTCATTAAATCTTACCTCCACAATAGACAACAAGTAACGCAGATAAGTAGAATTGACCCTAAGTCTTTAACTGAAGAAAAGATATCATCTGAATCTAGGATAGTTTTATTCGGCGTACCACAAGGGAGTGTACTAGGTCCTCTATTATTCCTAGTTTACATTAATGATCTCCCAAAAGTAATAAAGGAACCACTAATTTTATATGCTGATGATAGTACAGCAGTTTTTATAAGAAAAAATGTAAACACGTATGAATCAGAAATCAATCAATCGTTAGGCAATATTATAGAGTGGATGAAGAATAATAATCTTATTCTAAATCTTAATAAAACAAAAACTATGGTCTTTAGAAATATACGGCAGAAGAAT
This sequence comes from Diloba caeruleocephala, assembly GCA_947459985.1. Classification (NCBI taxonomy): domain Eukaryota; kingdom Metazoa; phylum Arthropoda; class Insecta; order Lepidoptera; family Noctuidae; genus Diloba; species Diloba caeruleocephala. The sequence continues at coordinate 4,738,316 of OX381617.1, read as the reverse complement.
TCGATCAAATTAAACGTTAATAATTTAGGAATAAAAGTTGAAGAATGTAACAGTACAAGATTTTTGGGCTTACAAATTGATTGTAATTTAACGTGGAAATCTCACATAGACTACATATGCAACAGGTTAAATCAATATGCCTACCTTCTTCATAAGTTATCGAAAGTAGTACAGCAGAAAACAGTTGTAATGGCATATCATGCGTATGTAGCCTCAATTCTGCGTTATGGTATTATTTTTTGGGGTAACTCTGTACACAAAGAAATAGCATTTAAATGTCAAAAACGATGTATACGCTCCATATGCAATTTGAAGCAAACCGACAGCTGTAGACCCTACTTCAAAAATCTAAACATAATGACTTTACCTTCACTATACATTTTTGAAATGACATTATTTGTTAAATCAAATCAAAACCTATTTGAAAGAAGAGGGGAAGGTAAACGAGATCCCACCAGAGTAATGATACCACAAAATAATACAACTCTTATGAATCAGAGCATATTTATAATGGCAGGTAGAATATATAATAAATTACCGTCTTCTTTAAAAGACCAGTTACCAGTGCTAAAGAATAAGCTACAGACATTTTTATTATTGAAACAATACTATTCTATCACAGAATTTTTAACTGATAGGTTATGAGTGTGTTCAGTAATACCTAACTGATTTCAAATTAATTTTAAAATCACTTGACATTTTTTATTTTTTTATGTATTGACATTCTACACTGACATTTGCATGGATTGATTTGACATCGGTATAATTATTAATCTTAAGTATGAAATAGATAGACATTATGATAGTATGAAGAATTGATTATCTTTTTGTGATTATTGCAATTATTGTATTATTTATTAATTAATATGAAATCATGAAAATTGTACCTCTTCTCTTGATGATCTATGAAACTATGTAAACATTTGCACACCCTTTGCGGTAAAACACAGTGTACATTTTCACTCTTGTGTCACCTTTATTTAACCTCGTGTTATGCAAATAAATGAATTTGAATTTGAATTTGACAAGTTTTGGCTTGCCATAAAATTAATTGGAGTATGCACTGATGGTGCACCTTCTATGGTCGGCTTACGTAAAGGTTTCATCGGAATTTTGAATGAAAAAGCAACAGAATGAAATGTGCAAAAAGATGATTTGATAGTCCTTCATTGCAGTATCCACCAACAGAACTTGTGTTCTTAGTCCATTCGACTCGACGACGAATATTGTGAATGTGGTAGTAGAAACAATCAACTTTATTTGATCCCGAGGGCTTAACCATCGTCAGTTCAAGGCGTTTTTGGAGGAAATATCAGCTGAATATAACGTAACATATTATTGTGAAGTCAGATGGCTGAGCAAAAGAAAAATATTGAAACAGTTTTACGAGCTTAGAAATGAGATAGCAGACTTTATGAAAATAAATGATAAACCACTATCTGAATTAAGTGACCCAAAATAGATATGTGACTTAGCATTTCTGGTCGATCTTACAGGCTATTTGAATGATTTAAATTTGAAACTTCAAAAACAAGGAATGATTGGTACAGCCATTTGAAAGCGTTTCAGATCAAACTACGCTTGTGAGAGTCACAGATGCTGTCTGGTAACAGTTACCATTTCAACACGCTCTCTGCGCATGAAAATATTGCTTATGCTCAATATGCTGAAGTTGACAAACAAAGTTTTTCAAATTCATCAGGACACTAAATACCGCAAACTTCTAACATACACTCCTTGATAAATTCTCCTTCGGCAAATGGTTGTAATGCCTTTGCCAATTTCGAGCTAACTATAAAATTAGCTTTCACAACATTATCAAGTTGTGTTCTTTGTTTGTGAAACATTTGTTGCTGTTTTTCCAAATTTGCGGTATACTTCTGGATTTTTCTGTTCTTAATTGTCCTGTCAGTGAGTGCAGAGTAGCATGCTTAGTTGAGTAATGCCTCTTTATATTGAATTATTTCATTACTGAAATGGATTCATTACACAGCAAACTAATAGGTTTACCATTGTACAAGATAAAAATAATTCTTCAGTCCATTTTTCTTGAAACTGCCGACCCTCTGTATCTACTTTTCATTTATTTTTACCAGACATAATTTTTGTTTACTTTTCATTCAATAAACTTAATGACAAACTATAGTTAGTAACCACTTAAGATGCACACAAAGTCACAATCTATATACATACAAATAAATATAATTGAAGTGTTTGTTTGTAATTTCAAAATAACTGCTTTTTACTAAGAAATATTATTAGCGGCTTACTAGGACCGGATGACCGCTAAAACTATCAATCCCCCCTGTATCTGCCCTTGTTATATATAGGGGTATAGTTATCGTAGAATCACGTGCTGTGTGAATAATGTACTACCAACATTTTTACTGTATGAAGTTATATTTCTTTCTTTCTTCTTTCTATTATATTATATATTATATTTATAAATAATAAAGTTGTAATTTAATAAGATTGCATGAACATTAAGAACGGACCAGTCTTAACAGATTCACGGGCATGAAGCCATGCATATAAAAGTATATACGATACTTATAACAATTTTTTTATTTTTTGTCTGTCTGTTTATTCCGACTAATCTCCGAAACGGCGAAACCGATTTTGACGGGACTTTCACTGGCAGATAGCTGATGTTATAATCAGTAACTTACGCTTCTTATATTTCAAAACAATAATTAGGGTTTCGCGAAAGAAAAATACCCGTGAAAGCCAATATAATTACATTATCATCAGGCAATGCATGAAAAATTCGTCGACTCTACTCTGACCTACTCGAATCCCCTCGTGGTAACGGCTGCCGAATACCAACCCTTCCGTATCAGTAGCGTATGCCGCCCGAGCCACGTACTGATCGACCTGGATGATAAAAGTAGAAAAAAACATGGCGATGTAAACCTGTGACTTGGTGCCTAGTGCCGTTACACAATTTGGGCGGCTTCTCCAGTATGGTCAATAGACTATAGCACGCCCAAACGGGCGAAAAAAAGAAAAAAAAATTGGGCGGCTTTAAATTTCACAGTAATATAGTTCTCAGTAGTATAGAAGTACCCACCTATAGTACAATCCTATGGCGCGGGCAACCCGGTGTATTTAAAGTGTTAACATTATTTGACAGTTAAACACGGAATTTAAATTGGGGTCACATTACTCACATTTCTACAATAGAAATCTTTACAAAAACTTATGCCAACGCGAAGTGAGACGACGACGACAAAATATGTTTCTCTGTCTACCTCTACGTGTTAAACTATTTTCACGATTATATCTGTTCATGAATATCAGGCGAGAAAAGTGTGAGTTCTGAGCTTTAATTTCGTGTATTTATAGTACCGTATACATCTTTGACAGATAAATGATTTTATGAATGTATCCATCATTGGTGTTCGTTTTCGTTGGTATTCGTCCATTTCTACTCGTAGACAGTCGAATTTGTTAATTTGATTTTTACAAAATAGTATTACTTAAATCACGGGGCATGTTTCTTGTCTTTTGCGATAATAATTGTAATAAGAACACTATTAATTGTTGTTTACGGTGTGGTTATTTATCTTAGAGTGTTACCGTAAGTTAGCCCAGTCAGCACAATGGGAACTCAATGATAGCGAATGTACTGTTCCCTCCCCACCTGGGACAGCATCTGTACCGCATCCGCGAACACGTACGGTTCGGCTGGCTATCGGCAGTCGGCACTTTCTCTCGTTGATGCGTTGCGAGTCTGTTACCCAATACGCGTTGTGCAAAGTCTGGTCGGAGTCAGCGAGTTGTTGTCGATATTTCATAACGGTAGTCGTTAATCTGTGAGGGTTGATGTCGGTCGTACGAAGCTGAGAGTAGTTAGGCCAGTGTTTGGTGTGTAATGTGTATAAGTTTGGTGTAATGGTGGAACGTGACGGCATGCGGCGCGGCAGCGGCGGTGGCTGCGGCTGGGGTGGCGGCATGCTGGGCCGCTGGTCGCTGCGCCGCCTGCTACTCGATAGCCCGCTTGTTGGCAGGAGGCTGGCACACACAGGTACATACGCGACTATCTTAGATTACATTCCGTGAGATACAAACACTTATCTTTAAATTAACTTCAAAAGTTTTGAACTTTTGAATTGGATACTTTATACAAGTTTAAGTGTGAGACTTAATCCAATAATATTTTGAAACACATTTAAAAGACATTTGTAACATTTCCGGTCTATGATCATCAATGTTTTATGAACAATGAGTTTATAAACAGAAATTCCTTATGTCTTAAAAGGTACCAAGCTGCCTTTATAATGTCTGTTTTAAAGTGATTCAAAAGGTTTAACTAGTGCACGTCAGGATAAAGTCAGATTTACTTATTCAGACTATTGAAACAAAATGAAAAGTAAGTAAAACAGTATATTTAATTCATAGAAGTTGAAAGTATTTTGCAGTCTCATATGCAAAGAAAACCATAAGACCGATTATGGTTTTCTTTTCATATGAGACTGCAAAATACTTTCAACTTCTATGAATTAAATAAATCTTATGAAATAGATAAAACAGAACAGTCAAGCTGAGAGCATTAGTTAGTTGCTGTGTCTGATCATTTATTCCATAGTAATACACTGCTTTACTGAATGGGTTTCATTTGTAACACAAATATTTTTCTGTCTACAATCTTGCAAGAAATACAATATTAGTCATCTACCAATGGCCTAATATGCAGGGAATATGACTGGTTCGTCAAATATTACCAAAATGGAAAATTTTCTGCAGCATCAGCCTCCTTTTAATCCCTAAACATGCAAAAGATTTATTTTATATAAAATTTAATATTACCCAGATTATTTTTATATTATTATTTTTATTTATTTTCATATTATTATTCTATTAGAAACTGTAGGTACACAATACAAAAACATTGTTTGATCATTTGATTAATTAATCATTGACTTCATCACATTTTTATAAATGTGACCATTTGAGACATTGTAGCATTAAGGTCTCCAATTATATGGGTCAATGTTACTATACAACATGGTCACCCTACTCATCAGGAATATGACCTTCATTACATAATTGTTATGAGGGATCAGCACTACTCTTAAAACACATGAACTTGACCTATATAAATGTAAAAATATTTTCAAGATAATATATTATCTGCTTACTACTTGTGTTTATTTGGATAATGATTTTGAATTTGTGATATCTTTTTATGACTGTCTATCTGTAAATATTGTTAAGTTCACTACATTGTGTGAGTACATAAATCTTAGATAGATATCCACCTGCATACATAAATATGTGCTTGTTTATGTTTTAATATAACTTTGCTACAGTCTCTTACACTCATAATAATTGTCTTATTTGATGCTTATTTTCATTATTTGATCCTTGACTGTTTGAACATGAAGTGGTTGTATTTAGTGTTTAATTATATTAATACATAAATTATAAAACTATTTACATTATAAATTGATATTACATTTTTATTAAGATTATTGGATATCAGGAATATCTTTCATGCTCTGCTGGTTATATAACAGTACATATGTATGCATGTTATGTTATAAGTTTATACAATCAACATAAGAATCTATAATAAAACCACAGCAAACTCAATGCTATAGTTGTAGATTAGACTTTTGCCATCCATAAATTCTACTTAAACAACTTTTTACTGTATAACATTACCAAAAGAAACAAGTTGATTGTTAATAAAAACAAGCAAATGTGTAAGTTTCATAAAATTTGGCAAATAGCAAGCTGATGTCAAAATCCAGCAAAAAAATTTATGCCATTCCATTCTGACAAACCGTTCCAATGGAAGGATGCAAAAAATGTATTCTACTCAATCATTCCAAGTAATATCATGGGTGGCACAGTGGTTAATTGGCTTTCTGCCCTATGTGCTGAAGGTTTGATCCTCACGCAAAACAATATATTTGTATCAACTACAGATAGTTGTTTTGGGTCTGGGTGTTTGTGTGTCAATTAACACATTATGTTATTAGCTTAACCTGTGTATGATCAAGCTAATATAATGCATGAATTGGAATTTATGGAACTCATCAGAACAAATCAAATGAGGCTAAACTCGAAGGGTTTATTAGTAGCAATTGAGGAGTGCCACTATCTTCCTCCTGGCTACAAAGTTCATTACAAAGTTACATGTCTAGGACTCATTAAAACAAACCAAAGGAGCCCAAACTCGAGGGGTTTACTAGTAGCCATTGAAGAATTCCACTATCCAACTCCCGGCTCCATTATCAGATCCGCAAGTGTAATGTATGCGACTCGTTAAAACAATCCAAAGGAGCCCAATCTCGAGGGGTTTACTGGGAGCTAATGAAAAGTTCCACTGTCCTCTTACTGGCTCCATCATCAGACCCTCGTCACTAAGTGCAATGTATGGGACTCCATAAAACAAACCAAATGAGTCCAAACTGGAGAGGTTTAGTAGCCTAGCCATTAAGATTGAATCGAAATAGCTTACGGAAATATTTCGCGTTTATTTCATTCATTCTATATACTTACGTACAGAATCTATACGTGCCATATACATCCGTGCAACGTGCAGCCCTAGCACATACATTTATTATATTATTAATACACAAATATATGAATAAAAAAATAAAACAATATACTTTATGTTCTACACCATAATTGTACTCACAGTTGTTCATAATAAATACCTCAAACGAGCACAAGCACGTAACCACGGACGCTGCAGTGTTCGAAACGTCGAGCGAATTAAGAGTAGTATTTTATTTTATATATTTATCGTGCATGCATTTATGTTTCCACTATACGTGTATATGTGTGTTTAATTTTGTGTATTGCACGTATGATATTTCAGGTATTTATGGCACGGTTGGTGCAGTGGTTGATACAGTCGGCTGCTGCGCTCCGAGTCGTGGGTTCGATTCCCGCACGGAACAAATATTTGTTGATATGCAGGTAGTTGTTCCGGGTCTGGGTGTATTGTATGAGGAATTCATGTCTGTAAACGCATCCACGACACAGGAGTAACATTAGTGAGGGCCAACGTTTAAAAAAAATGAACAAATGTGAATATACAGGTAGAACATAAAATATTATTTTATTTTGTAATTCCTATATTTGTGTATTCATAATATAATAATTGTATGTGCTAGGGCAGCACTTTGCACGTATGTATACGGCACGAATAGATGTTGTACGTAAGTATATAGAATGAATAAATCGTAAGATCAGCATTAAATACTCGTAATAATATTTTCAGTGTCAAAATCTGAAGGTGTTTTCTATGCAGTCTTGTTTTTCTTTCATATCTACTAAACACAATCCCATATTATTGATGATTTATAAATAACTGGGCTAAAGTATTAAGATACCGCTGGTCATCGAGGGCATTGTTATACGATTAATTGTTTTATTTCTCTGTAATAACAATCATTCATTGTTTCTAATCTAAGAAAAGTTTAATGGGAAGTCTGAAATGACTGGTAATTTGTTATAAAATATAATACAATACAATACGTTTCTAATTAACTACTTTTTCACATTACTTATGAGCTTGGCAATAATATTATGTTAAATACTATGAGCTATGCGCATGTGGTCACGCGCTGCCGTGTGCGCATAGCACAGTGCACAGGGACGCTTCGGGGATCCTTTACAATTCCCCCAGGGGGGTTACCGCATTACAGTCCCCCTCTCCGAGATGTGCCTATAGCCGTGGCACCAGTGGGCCGGCTCTAGTGTGATCATACAAAGACCTGGAGCTCCCTTAGGTGCCGATGATGACCGCCCCAGTGGTTTTAGCCGGTAGGAGTCTTAATTACTATATCAGAACTTGATATGAGAATGCAATTAAAGGATCAATTTTAGCAGCTGAAAACGCTAAATCCACAAAATATCCCATTTCTTTAATTTACTAACTTGGGATTAGAAATTACGTATGCATACTCCAAATTGTATAAAAAGATGTGGATAGTCATTATCGTTAATGATACCAACGATAGGCTGTATCCAATTGAATTGTACGTAAGATAAAATTAAAAATAACTTTTTTCAAATCTGTAACGACACCTGTCACCTTAGTCATTCTGCGACCACGAATGCTGCAAATTGTTCGAAACGTCAGGAAAAACAAAAATCTATTATATACGCGATGTAATCCGTTTAAAAGTGTTTTATTATTATGCAATTTATTTTCGTGTTTGTCATAATATAACTGTTATTCGTACGGAAGTTTCTATTGCCGTTGCAAGCAAAGATTACTAAAAGTTGAAATATACAGCGTGTCATGTTTCATGTTAGCGGTCGCTCTCTAAACAATCGTATTGTTTTATACATTCGTTCAATGGCTTAGATACACTCAAACTAGCTGAATTGGTGAAATCTAATCAGCGAAGCCTAGCTATGAATGGTCATCTTGCTGCCATGGTTCCGTTCTTGTTTTATTTGCGTGTTTATAACGTTCAAGATATAAGTTTTCCTTTCATGGTAGTCAATCCTGGAGCAGTATTACTTGAGAGATTAATCGACTTTATCGATGTACTTTATTAAATTGTTGAAGCATTAAATGTAAACTGTTTAAAAACTTGCCTAGTTTGTTTAGAACACTCACAAACAATAGACTAGATGGTGCGGAGTTCGTCTAGACGAATAAGCGTTTGTTTTTTTCTCGCGGAAACCGTACAGTTTATAGGAGTAGTCTTCATAATACGGATTAACCTTCTGCGCGTGACGATGCATATTTTTGCGTCTTCCTTATTCTTTATTCACCTACAATCTAATGTGTGTTATAACAAGCCTCGAGTCATACAGTAACAAGGAAGGTTTCGTTATACATCATACTGATGTTTCCTAAGCAATTAATATCGCTAATTTCTAAACCCTTTTTTTTCATTTTTTTTTATTGGTGCCCAGTGGAAATTCTTCATGAACTTCCTTCGCCCCGGGGAAGGGCGAAGGGGTATGCCGGTCTCCTACCGGCTAAAACCACTGGGGCGGTCACCTTGGGCACCTAAGGGAGGCTCCAGGTCCTCGTATGATCACACTGGAGCAATTTCTAAACCCTATCATACCATCTAAATAGTGTTACTTACAGGCGACTATTAACCATCGATCAATTACCCAATTATCTATTAACTTTAGATGTATTACCTACCTATTTAGAACAATCAAATTGATTTTAAAAGCATCAAGATATAGGTGTGTTATTGCCACTGACTGTCAGGTATAAAACCAACTTGTAACGTGAAAAGTTGAGTCCGGGATAAAACGTGACTATCCAAGTACCAATTTTATGGTATCAGGTATGAAATCATTGCAACAAATTTAATGATTTATCACTTCGCGTTTTATATGTTACCAGCTGGGACACGCGGTTTCACCCGCGTTTAATTTAAAAGAAATTTAGAGTACTTCGACATAGACACTTGACATAGAATATATATATTGGATTTCAAGGGTGCTTTTTTGCGCGGAACCCTAATTATTTTTCTAACATAAAAGTAACCTTAGTTATTCCTTATAACATCAGCTATCTGCCAGTGAAAGTCCCGCCGAAATCGGTCCAACCGTTTCGGAGTTCACCCGGAACAAACAGAAAGACAGAAAATTTAAAAATGGATTTTTTGTTATATGTGCCGTATACACTTTCATATGCATTTAATAAAAAGCTGTTATTTTGACATTACAAACAGACACTTCAATTTTATTTATGTGTATAGGTAGCAGATGTGGGTTAAATACGCACAAGTATTCGTTTTGCCGACGTTTACCTAACTTCAACCCAATTACAGTTAAGGTAACGTGATTATTACAATGTTTAATTGCTCGCACAATTAGTAATGCAACCGCATACGGATTCAAAGCGCGCCGTGCCATCCACGATAGTGTTGAAATAGTACGATTCCTGTGTTGAGTATGATGTAGGTTTGATTATTGACGTGAAAACTTTTAGCGCGGTACGCATATTTTTAGATGAGATAAAATCTCTGGACTCGCGACACCATTACGAGACGCTTGAAGTGAAAACTTCTTTTAGCGCGGCACGCATATTTTTAGATGAGATAAAATCTCTGGACTCGTGGCACCGTTACGGGACGCAGCTATAGTGTGTGCATATATGCATGTACATATAGCAGACCGCGAACGCGTCTAGAGAAATAAAAAAAAGAAAATACGGGTTGCACTCCGGGAGTGCCGACAGAAGTGAATACTTATTTTGGCGCGTTAGACATTTTTTAGATCGGTACTAGGGTTAATGCGATCCCGCCGGCGAAACGCCAAAATGTTGGTTGTGACTGAAGAAAATATTGTTAAGATAAATACCCAACCAGTCGCCTTTTACACTAGTCTTTTTGGGCGCAACTTAATGAAAGAACAAATAATGTGAACTTCTTTGAAAGATGAATGAAGATCGTGCATTAGCTTGTGTGATTACATTGCCTCTCTAATAAAAGAGCGGTTTCGTTACACAGCAGTCCGCAGTATTATTCTTGGTAATTCGCTGCTTGAGACGTCCACATTATAGAAAAGTAATTGGCAACGTCGTCTTCAGTGTGATCACAGCAAATTGTTTGGTCACCAGTCTAAAATATGAGATTGGAAAAGGTGACCCAAAGCAAAAACAAGTTGATTATTTACAAAGTAGGTGCGTCTGGTTGTAGGGTTACCATCTTAAATCGGTAAACCAGACAAGAAGTCCGAAAAACCCGGAATTTTGAGCATGCAGTTCAGGCACTGCAGCCGATGTTTTTTTTTGCCGAATTGGCTTAATTGGCGCCGGCTCCAGAGTGCGGCGGCGGCACGGGCACGTTGCTGAAATCGCTCGGGAGGTGTGGTGTAGGGGACAAGGGCTCGCCGGGCTCGGGAGGGGATAACGGGGTAACGTTTAAAATTCGTATTGCATACAAAACCCCGCCCGGACGCTCTGTACCAGGACAAACGCGAGGAAATTGATTGACTATTAGTCATTATTAATATTGTTCTTGTGACATTAACTTATAATATTTATAAAAAACTGTAAATGTGTGAGCATCATGTAGCCATTAATGTTATTTGTTTAGTACTTATTTTGATTGTGTCTTTTGCCTGGCTGTATTGCTCTGTCATGCTCACTAAAATGTCTTGCTAACGGTGGCGTTGTGTATCGGGTCGTTCGGTTCCCTACAATATGGTTGAGCTAAGCGATGCTCGTGAACGGGTGCCGTCTGTTGGGACTGGTCAGCCGCTGCCACGGCAAATTCATTATTATAATATTATTGTGGTATGTTTCATCATTACACATTAACCTACATTTTTCTCTGTATATGTTTTACAATCGTGTGTACCTATACAATCAACATTGTTATACCCAACTTTTTTAAAAAGACTATCCATGGAGTTTCTTGCCGGCTCTTGTGTCCGTGCAACTTGAATTCTGACGTTTCATAAGTGCCAATATTTGGTTTATTTGAAATAAAATCTTTGACTTGACTTGAAACCCGGACGATTGGCAACCCTAGTCTTGCAGTAGCAAAACAAAATACCGGAAATCCAACATCAAAACCAGTTATAAAAGAAAACACGGTATCGTCAGAGTGTTGATGACAAACTCATTTTTAATTAATTTTAATTTTCTTAAACCTATTGGAACAGGCACAATTCCGCCACTTGGGCACCTACCTGGCACATTTTGCTGTGGGGAAATCCTCATGGACTTTCTCCGCCCTGAAAGGAAAGCGTTTAAAAAACTTTAAGCCAAGATCAAGCATGATGGCTTAGAAATTTAGGGAGTCGCCGGCAAAGTTCTTCGTGTTCGGGGCAACAAAAACGCTAGAGCGGGCGCTGCTGATTTATTGGCTTTTCTTTAAATAAAATTAGACGATTCTAGATCTTAGGCACACATTTAAGAATATCAACGATTCAACGCGATATTTACCAAATTATGTACGTCACAATTTGAACAACTCATTTGTTTTATATGCGTACATGAATATCCTCACAATTAAAAAAAAAAATACGAATGTGTGATGGACAGTCAAAATTGGTGGACCTCGAAAGTTGAAGTAAGGTAATAACATTAACATAATATATTTACCAATAACTTCTGCATATATGAAACTTTAATGACGGGTATTGTGCAAACTCAAAACTCTGTTGAGGTTAAATGTCACTTTCGATATACTTTCGATATTATACAGAACGGCTTTATTTGTATACCTGCAATATGATGCGGATTTATTGATTTGAAAATAGTTTTTATTGACTCACTCCATTGGCTGTTGGTTGGCTAAATTTTTTTCTGCCGATAGTTTACAACTTCCCGTTGAGCTGGAGACTTGAACCATAGCTCAGAACTGGATGACAATGCAATATTAAGTCGCTTTCTTGTCTGTCTATTCGTTTGTTTGTTTGTTCCACACAAAACTAGACAGCAGTTTTTTCATCTTTTTAAGACGTTTGAAACGATTTTAAGACCCATACAGATTCCTAACCATAGGGTTAAAATACTTGTAAGATTTACGAAAAACGATAACCATGGCATGGTTATTACGTTTTGTTATCTTGAAATCTAAATTATTACTTAACTTTTTAATACATCTGTGGATGCTAAGATTTCAAATATCATCAATTCGGCCGAATGAAGTCGACTGCTGGACATAGGCCTCCCCTAAAGATCACCAAAACGAATGATACATAGGCTGCACTAAAAGTATCGGGAATGGAATATTTCCACTGTTCCTGTCATATTAAAATCTTTTTAATTGAAAACTCCTTGGTTTTATAAATCGAATACCATTTATTTATTTAAAAAAAGATTCACGGTCTTGTCACAAGGTTTTGTCAAACTTGTTTAGTCGTTGAGAAAATGGAATTGACTCGAGAAAATTCAAGAGCGATGATTTATTATGACTTTCGAAGTGGTTTAACACAAAAACAGTGTGTTGACCGGATGATTTCTGCATTTGGTGATGAAGCCCCATCCCAAACCACAATTTATCGCTGGTTTGCTGAATTTCAACGTGGACGTGTCAAGCTCAGTGATGATCCTCGTCAAGGTCGTCCAAAAACTGCAGTCACCCAAGAAAACGTTGATGCTGTGCGTAAGCTGATTGAGGAAGATCGACATGTGACATACCGCTAAATTCAGGCAACTTTAGACATTGGCATGAGTCAAATACTAATAATCTTGCATGAACAATTAGGTGTAAAAAAGTTGTTTTCCCGATGGATACCGCATTTGCTATGTGAAGAGCAAAAAGCGGCTCGCGTTACTTGGTGCTTTAGAACCCTCGAAAGATTCCACGCAGGATCCTCAAATGCTGTATACAACATCGTATCAGGTGACGAATCCTGGATATATGCGTACGAACCCGAAACAAAAAACCAGTCACGAGTTTGGGTGTTCGAAAATGAGTTAAAGCCAACAAAAATTGTTCGTTCACGGAGTGTTGCAAAAAAAATGGTGGCCACGTTTGTCTCCAAAACCGGCCATGTTACGACTATTCCTCTTGAGGGACAAAGAACGGTTAATGCAGAATGGTATGCTAGCATTTGTTTGCCACAGGTCGTTTCTGAACTCCGTAGAGAGAACTGCAACCGCCGCATCATCCTCCATCACGACAATGCGAGTTCTCACACCGCGCACAGAACAAAAGAGTTTTTAGAGCAAGAAAACATAGAATTATTAGGCCATCCGCCGTACAGCCCCGACCTAAGCCCTAATGATTTCTATACTTTCCCTAAAATAAAGAATAAATTGCGTGGACAGAGATTTTCATCACCTAAAGAAGCTGTGGACGCCTACAAAACGGCCATTTTGGAGACCCCAACTTCCGAATGGAATGGTTGCTTCAATGATTGGTTCCATCGTATGGAAAACTGTGTCAAATTTCGCGGAGAATACTTCGAAAAGCAATAAATACATTTTTAAATAGTAATGTTGTGTCACTTCCTTGATTCCCGAAATTTTCAGTGCCGCCCTCGTATGTGCGTGTTGTGGGCTCATTGGGGGGTTTTGCCACGCTTGGCAGACGGGTTGGCGATCGCAGTTGAGTTGTTAATGTACTCGAAGGACGCTGCTGCCCATCCTCCGGCTAATCTCTTAGTCGACTTTTATGACACCCACGGCAGGAAATGGGGTGGTGGATGGTGTTCTGATCCGGCACCACACGGCACAAATATGAATATGAATATCAGTTATTGATTTAAAACACCAATCCTTAACTACTGTATTGAATCATCCAATGTGTCTGTCTGTGTTGTTGATGTGCCTTCTAATTAAAAAACTTATCTTTTACAACGCAATGTGACGTCATCTTAAAGGTACGCCTGGTAAGACAAAAATAGGCTTAAGTGACCAAAACCGACTTATTCAGTACTAGACTTTGCCCGCGGCTTTGCCCGCATATAATGCAGCTTAATAAAGAAAGATTTATCGCGCATCCCTCTAGAGCTGTTTATTTTCCGGGATAAATAGCTATATTTTAATCCGGGCTGTGGTCTATCTGTGTGCCAAATTTCATGAAAATCCATTCAGTCTTTTCAGCATAATTGAGAAACAAACGTGCAAACGTCTTCACAAACTTTAATAATTATAATATTAGTAGGATTTTATCTATCATCGAGATACTGTTAACTGTAGGAAATCTTGTGAACTATTGCTATAACCCAAGTGGAGGAACTCCAATGCGTTATTTCTTTTAATCAGTAGGAGAGCCTATGTCCTTCGTGATGTGCCTAAAGGCGTGGCACCAATGGGCGGCTCTAGTGTGATCTTACGAGGACCTGGAGCCCCCTTCGGTGCCGAAGATGACCGCTCCAGTGGTTTTAGCCGGTAGGAGTGCGGCATACCCCTTCGCCCTTCCCCGGGGTGAAGGAAGTTCCATCTAGAATTTCCACTGGACAACAAAGAAGGAGAGCCAATGTATACTTATTTATTAAGTTGACTGGTAATGACCGACAGACATAAAAGGCTAACGGGTTAACTTACCAAAAAAAGAAAAGTTGGCGGTTTTGTGATGATGTCCAGTAGCAAAAAGATTGACTGACCTACAAACAACAGGTTCTGTTAACTACTTCGTTTGAACGTTATCTTTCAGGTATGTACGCAAACCATTCGGAAACCTTTACACGCATCCTGCCGTTTGCCATTAGTAACAAAAGGAAGCGTGCAAGGCTCTCGACTGAACGTTCATCATTTTACATCACCTCGGGAAGTGACGAGCCATCTGTTTATATATTATAACAATCGATGTGTGTATGTATGTTCCCTATGGACTCAAAAACGGATGGACCGATTTTTGAGAAATTTTCAGGCAATTTTCAGATTTGCCCAGTGGTTGATCTTGTGAAGTTTGATAGCGATCGGATCATCGGTCGTCATTGGATTTTTTTGTCAATTTTGTGTCATATAAGTCATCTGGCTAAAATCAATTAAGCTACCTGTGCGAAGCCGGGGCGGGTCGCTTGTCAGAACACAGAAATATGAAGCGATGTTGTTTTTTAAAATATAGATTCTTTAAAATAATAAAATCAATTTAGTAAGCGTGGTTAATTTATTTTCTAAATACATGTATCGTTACCATGGAGCTTCGCTTGACTTATCGAAACAATTTGCGCAATATAAGCATCAGGGATATATGCAAAAATATTAAAACAAATAATTCTTTGGATTGAGTAATCCGAATGAATTAAAATAAAGACTAAATGTTTCTCCAAGGTAAGCAATTTTTTTTAAGCATTACCCTATCTGTGTCGGGTGAGTAGATTTTACTTGTTGCGTGCTCAGACAAACGTTTACTTTAGTTATGTATATAAAGATACGCTTTTATGCGTATAAATATATTAATTAGCATTTACCCGCCTTCGCTAGGCGTAAATTATATTTATATTCATATTTTCTGCAACCTTTTTTATTTTATTGGTCCGGTGGAAATACTTTATGTACTTCCTCTGCCTCAGGGCAGGGCGGAGGGGTATGCCCGGCTCCTACCGGCTAAAATCACTGTAGTGGTCATCTTCGGCACCGAAGAGAGGCTCTAGGAACTCGAATAATCTCCATCTAGGTCATTGGTGCCACGCGTTTAGGCACATCTCGGAGAGCATGGCTGTAAAGCGATCGCCCCCTCAAGCGAAGAGGCGACTGTAAAGAGGCCCATCCTCCAGGCAAATCTCGGGGGATTGTAAAGGATTCCCCAAAGCCTCGCTATGCGCTGTGCTGCGCACACGGTGACACGACCAAGTGCACACTGCTGTCTTCCCGGGGTATCTTCTGAACCCTGCAAGACATCGAAATGGGTACATGAAACATAAGTACATGAAATTTACAGTTACAAGTCCTGTTTTACCCCCTTAAAATTTTATTGAAATCAGTTGAGCAGTTTCAGAGCCTATTGGAGACAAACTTTGAGACAGACAGACAAATTCTAAAAACGGTCATTTATAATAATCAGGCATCGTATAAATACCAGTTTTCCCTAAAATTTTGACATTTATGCTGAAATTACAAACAGACACTCAATTTTATTATATATTTTTAGGCATATCGACATAGGTAATAGAAAAAGGAGGAGAGAATCCTAGGAGCCATTTTGAATACGATAAGTACGAATTTTGAATAGAAATTGTGAGAGTTTTAATCATCCAAGGTGCAAATCCTACCTTATGGGAGTTGCGTCTGTGAGACAATTGAATCTGACGGAGATGGGTTTTCTCGAAACGAGCCGTCCAATTATTTCGGCCGCAGGAAACGTTATTGCTCGCTGAATAATAGACAAGCTGTTTTGTCGCTGCTATTCCGTATCATTTACCGTTTTCTTTCCGTACAGTATCTCGGCTGTATACATTATCGTTTCCTGGAATTGCGTTTTCCAACTGCAATACGAGTTTACGTTTGTAATCTGTGGTTATATCGTCAGACATGATTACATTCTGATGGCCGCTTGCCGTGCTCAGTTCTAGAAGATATTAACAACAGCTTTTGTATATTATTTTGATAATATGTAAATTATGCCTTGAAAATATGTTGGCACTGTAGTGTTAATATGTAAGAAAAAATGTTAATGATTACAATACCATTGTCGTCAAGTTTTTACAAACTAATTATAAGAATGGCATGGAAATCATAAAATATTCGAACAGTTAGTTTTTATATTATGCTCAGTTTTTTTGGTGTTGATGGCTCAACAGCGCTGTTTCATATTTATTCACATTATCGCTTTGTAGTGGGATGCTGGTGAAAGTGATGTGAACATTTCCAAATTATATTTTGTACGGTGCCTCACAACTGGGTAACCTCAATTGAGGTATGAGTTTGTCATGGGTCGAGATATTCGTATTGCGACTGAGAAGAGCCGGGACGCTGTTAAATCAGGTTTTAAGGTTCAGAACACTGATTAAGCACGTCTTCTGCCATACTGAGTTAGTACTCCAAGTTTGAAACAGAAAAGAACTCTTAGAATTTAAATCAAACAACGTTTTAAATCTGTAACGACGCCTGTCTGTCACCTTAGTCATCCTGCGACCACGAACCCTGCAAAGCGTTCGAAACGTCAGGAAAAACAAAAATATAAAATATACGCGATAGAATCCATTTAAAAGTGTTTTATTAGAACCCTTACAAGTTATGACTTCAAGTCCAAATGTTTGGTACGCTTCTGATCCTTCTTTTATTTTAAGTATTACTCATCCGTATAATGTGGAATACATTTTACTGAATATTTTACACATACCGTCATACCCGAGTGCTTTCGTAAACGTTTTGAATAAATGTAGGTCATTCCGTTCGAAATTTGGCAATACGCGCGATTCGTTGCCTACTTGTTTACAATTTTCTTGCTCTGGCTGGACCTGTTGTTACTGATAATTAACTTTTCGCTAACGACACAACCAAGAGCATTTGTTTTTACGATAGCGTATATGGTCTCCAGTGCAATGATTACATCATTACTTTCAGCGGAGAGATAATTGTCTGTAACTGTACCTTGTAGCGCTTCTGTTAGGAATTTGAACTGTCACTATATACGTATATCGATTGAGTGAACACGACTTTTCGATAGCACTTTTTTGTCGCAGGTATTTTCATCATATCGACCATACAACGTCCACTACTGAACAAAGGCCTCCCCCATAGATTTCCACAACGGTGTCGTCATTTGCGGGGAATTTGCCAGTACTCACCATGCTTGGCAGGCGGGTTGGTGAGCGCAGAATGGCTACTATTCCACAGAAAGGACGCTGCTGCCCATCCTTCTGGTTTAGGGTCCCTTAGTCGTCTTTGACGACCTGCACTGGAGAAGATGGAGTGGTGCTTTATTCTTAATCCGGACACCACACGGATAGGCAGGCATTTTACCTTATCATAATAGTTACTATAAAAATGTGGTTCATCGTTCAATGTATGACGTGTTAGACGTGCTCGCACGAAATCTTAGCGATAAATAATCGGCCAATGTAAGTTCGTCGCAACCTTGCACCAACGGTGTAGTACCATAGTCGTGTTGACATTCAAAACTTATGTTATCAACTCTGTCAACCTTGAGATACTTGAAATGAAATTGTATTGTTTACAAGTTGTTTCACTACACAGATATCCAAACATCAGTCCAAACTGGCGACTGGCGTAATAACATAACACGATTTTATAATCTCTACAATCTGATGTGATATGGATCAGGGCTCATAAAAGCTGTATCACTTTATAACGACACACATAATTATATTTGCCGCCATATAATTTAGATTACATATTTTGACGTCAGACCGCAGGAGCAATTGAATACAGTTTTTTAGGTTCTGTGAGTGGCTGGTCCCAAATACGTTGTCCTTGTCTTCATCATTTCGGCCGAATGGAGTCCACTGCTGGACACAGGCCTCCCCCAAAGATCACCACAACGACCGATATGGGTGTGTTGGGTGCTCATTGAGGGGTCTTGCCATAATCGCCACGCTTGGCAGACGGGTTGGCGATCGCAGTTGAGTTGTTAATGTACTCGAAGGACGCTGCTGCCCATCCTCCGGCTAATCGCTTAGTCGACTTTTACGACACCCACGGGATGAAATGGGGTGGTGGCATTCTGAGCCACGGCAAGTCCTTGCCTTATGTAAGACAAATTTTGGAAGTAATAAATGGGCTTCGGGATCGACGTCAGAAGGTGACCGGCCCTCATATATCGCCTCGCCGCCATATTCAGGTGCGAAGTGCACTACGTCACAGTGAAACAGCGTTACAGAACGATGATGCTCATCACAAAATTGTTTTGGACATGGATACATGAAATCATAATGTCATATTAATAGGACCGTAGTGTCATAAATTACAAGTAGTGTTGCCAGGTAAAATACTACAGATATTTGAGCGGAAGATAAAAATCGATATTTTGGTTTTAAAGTCGGGCCAACGATACAACCTACGATTTTATTAGTATTGATTATTATGAATGTAAAAATATAATGGGCGGGTGCAACTGGTAGGTTGGGTCACGTTTGTGTACTTTGTGATGCCTTCAACACATCTTTTACCTTAGAAACTTCCTGATAAAGATATTCCATTTAAAAATGTGTCAAATTAATTCTTTTTTAACAATATCTAAAATTGATGCGTAGCTTTCAAATCTGTTGGAGAATCTAACGTCAAAATTCAGTGAAAAATAATAACTATATCAAGGAAGGAATCATATACCATATGCAAGTGTAATCATTATCTTATTTGTCTATAAAAATTAAATAAAAACTGTTTTCTTTATCATTATTATTATGTACAAAATACAATGCTTCTTATTTGCCACATTTAACGAGCAATCGGTGAATAACAAACGCAGTGAATAGAGCAGCGAATGGTACTTCCAATAAACTTATTGCGTGGTACGCCCGCTGTGTGCAGTCCGTACGCTCGGCATGATTCTGCTGCTACAAAGTCGTCGGTGTGTTTTAGTATGAGTAGCCAATTATAATGTTGTGTATATTCAGTTCATTGGATGAGAACTTGTGTGCATTAGTGTGTTTTTATGAAGTTTGGTGGGGGAAAACTGGATTTCTAGGCTTGCATACATTTTGAACTACACGGCATATCCCTTTATAATATCTTTGGTTTAGCTAGTAATAAACATATGACACCACGTGTCATCATCATGCATCATCAGCATCATGTCAGCCATTTATAAATCCACTACTGAACAACGGCCTCCCCCATAGATTTCCACAATTGTGTCATTTTGGAGGGAGCTTGCCAATACTCACCACGCTTGGCAGGCGGGTTGGTGAGCGCACTATGGCTACTTTCCACAGAAGGGACGCTGCTGCCCATTCCTCTGGTTAGAGTCCCTTAGTCTCCTTTTACGACATCTTGTGAGGAGACGGGGCGGTGCTATATTCTTAATCCGAACCCGACACGGACAATGTATGCTATTCCTTAATTTCTAGTTCACTATACGAACATCGAAAAGTCGTCATAAGCAACGATCGTGAAGGAGGAAGAAATAGAGTGCTCGTGTATGGGATGACTTATTCGACTGCAGCAGCAGGACACAGTTAAGCACGACTAGTCTGTCTCACCTGATGGATACTCGACTTCTGTAAGGTGATACAGACTCACGGGAAAACGTCACCGCGATCGTGCATCACATATGCGTCACTTAGATTTTGATACAAAGTTGTGTGTGCTTATTACTTTACTAGCTGGGACCCCCGGTTTCACCCGCCGTTTAATTTAAAAGACATTGGATTATTTATATATAATTTAGAGTACTTCGGCATAGACACTTGACATAGAGTATGTAAGTATATATATTGGATTTCATGGATTTTAACTTTTTGCGCGGTACCCTAATTATATTTCTAAAATAAAAGTAGCCCAAGTTATTCCTTATAACATCAGCTATCTGCGAGTGAAAGTTGAAAGTCCCGTAGAAATTGGTTCAGCCGTTTCGGAGATTAGCGGGAACAAACAGACAGACCGACAGACAGACAGACCGAGAGACAGACAGACCGACAGACAGACAGACAGACAGACAGACAGACCGACAGACAGACCGACAGACAGACCGACAGACAGACAGGCAGACCGACAGACAGACAGACAGACAGACCGACAGACAGACCGACAGACAGACAAAAAAATTATTAAAATAGTTTTTTTGTTATAGGTACCGTATATACATACTTTCATATGCATTTAGTAAAAAGCTGTTATTTTGACATTACATGCCGTGTGGTGCCGGCTCAGAATACCACCACCCCATCTCCTCCCGTGGGTGTCGTAAAAGTCGACTAAGGGATTAGCCGGAGGATGGGCAGCAGCGTCCTTCGTATACATTAACAACTCAACTGCGATCGCCAACCCGTCTGCCAAGCGTGGCGCTTATGGCAAAACCCCCCAATGAGAGCCCCCCCCCACAACCATATCGGTCGTTGTGGTGATCTTTGGGGGAGGCCTGTGTCCAGCAGTAGACTTCTTTAGGCCGAAATGATGATGATGATGATGAAATAGACACTCCAATTTTATTTATTTGTATAGATGAGTATCGATTCAGTGTGTTACCGTTGCGCCCCGTTTCTATACTCGTTCAGCTTAAAGTACTTGCCGTTCAACTGTATCTCTATGTTGATAGCGAGCTGATGTCGGATAGTTTTCTGTCACCGCCGTAATCCACATAATGTTGAATAGTGTGAATGTTTACCTCGTGGGTCGAACAGCTGTACACATTGTTTCACGTTTATATGACTGTGATAATAACATGCACTGGTATGTTATGTAAGTCCGCAAGGTCACACATTACCCGTACCATATTTATTTCCATTATATCTCTTGTTTTTATTTCTCAGAGGCGATGTGAGCTTCTTGGCGAAAAGAATTTCTGTCTTTTGAAATCGATAAGATATAACAATCAACATGGATTCCTATCAGTTCTTTGAATTTGATAGCGACTACATTAATGCAAAATAAAAGTATTTATATATAGTTTAATCAGTTGGAAAATGTAATTATTATGAAAATACATCACCTACCTATCTATACATCACGTAGGTACCCCGTACCTCACCGTGACCCCCGGGAAGACGGGGGGCGGCCTTTTTTACAGACGCCTGCCCTCCGCTAGAGGGTGAGCGCTTTACAGTCATGCCCTCCGAGATGCCCCTAAAGGCGTGGCACCAATGGGCGGCTCTAGTCTGATCTTACGAGGACCTGGAGCCCCCCTTCGGTGCCGAAGATGACCGCTCCAGTGGTTTTAGCCGGTAGGAGTCTGGCATACCCCTTCGCCCTTCCCCGGGGCGAAGGAAGTTCCATGTAGAATTTCCACAAGGCACCAAGATTTTTTTATTGTTTTTATTGGTGGTGTTGGTGGTAATTTAGCTTTACTTTTTAGAGTTACCGAATTCGACGGGAACCAGCTCTTGGGCATAGCTGGTGAATTTCAGTTTGTGCATTATCTGATGCTTCGTTGATTTCATTTCGTTGAGTTGATTTCGTTGGCAGACGATGCCTGGTGCTCAGTCTTCACGGTCAATTGCAGCAATTTAACACATTTTTACCGTGATAACCCAGCATAAACTGCCATGGTATATAAAAAACGCTAACTACAATTAATTCGTTAAATAAATAATGTATGTAGATTTTCTATAATAATTGCAAAATATCAGTCTTAAAACCTGCTAGGCTTTATAAGGCGAGGTTGTAAAGTTAGTGAAATCATGTGCTTTATGAATTATTTATGCGTTATTATTTCATTAGTGACTCTTCCATAAATACGTCTAATGGCGCGTTTAATGAGAACATAGACTAGGTAGGATTTTTAATATAGTTAGTGATGCATGGCTTATCTTCATACCACAAACATGCAATGACAAAAACGTTAGTAATGCTGCAATAATAAAATATTTTACGCAAACACCCATATTTTTATTTAGAAAACTTAAGTGTTTTTTCTTCATGACAACCAGTTTTATCCCCTGTACCCCCATGGACATCGGCAAAAGTATTTTTAATTTTTAACCGACTTTAAAAAGAAGTTCTCAATTCGATGCGTATTTTTTATTTATTTACTAGCTGGGACCCGCGGTTTCACCCGCGTTTAATTTAAAAGAAATTTAGAGTACTTCGACATAGACACTTGACATAGAATATATATGTTGGATTTCAAGGGTTTTATTGTTTTCGCGCGGAACCCTAATTATTTTTCTAAAATCAAAGTAGCCTAAGTTATTCCTTATAACGTCAGCTACCTGCCATTGAAAGTCGCGTCAAAATCGGGCCAGCCGTTTCGGAGATTACCCGGAACAAACAGACAGACAGACAGACAAAAAAATTAAAAATTGTTTTTTTTGTTATAGGTACCGTGTATACTTTCATATGCATTTAGTAAAAAGCTGTTATTTTGACATTACAAAGAGACCCTTCAATTTTATTTATTTGTATAGATGTACACCGATTACTCCGAGATTTGTGGACCGATTTGAGCAATTCTTTTTTAACTGGTACAGTATGCTTTCGAGTTGATCCCATATAAATTACATTACATTTGATTAAGTAGTTTTTTAACCAGCTTCAATAAACAGGTTAATTTGACTGCGCTTTTATCTAGATGATGTCTTAATAGTTTCGATTTCTCTCAGATCAGAGAAACGATTTGAGACATTCTTATTTTTTGTGTTAAATACTGATACCAAATTGGAAAAAGTTCTTACGTTTATTAACACTAAAAAGAAACAAATAAAAATGTTAACAAAAGAAAATACCGACTTCAAAAACCCTACACGATATAAAAATACTATAACCACTGAAAAGGAAAAAAAAAACTTTATTTATGAGTTCGGGCGGGGCCAGGTATGTGGCTCGAATTCATAAATAAAGTATTTTTTTCCTTTCTTATATCGTCTAGGGCTTTTGAAGTCGGTATTTTTTTTGTTAAAAAGTTTTAATATTATTGGACCTAGTTAAAATTCATAATGAACTTCCTCCACCCCGGGCAAGGATGAATAAAATCACTGGGCCGGTCATCTTCAGCACCTAAGGGCTCCAGGTCGTCGTATGATTACACTAGAGCCGCGGACATAGGCAACCTAGAGATGTAAGTTAGATTGCGTTGTGTCAACTCGTATCTCGGTAATTTCATTGGATGTAGTGTTGAGTAGGACACGATTTAAAAATGAGTTTGTAAGAGTAGCCTCTTTTTTGTACTGCACCAGTACAATGTCCCACTTCAAATGAGGCGAGGCGTCATGACGTGATGACGCCTCGCCTCATTTGCAGCTTCATGAAGCTTGGCGGTACATTTGAAAGAACGAGTATTTCATGTACTGTTGCTGTATTTGTACTGCCCTGTCTTACAAAGTGTGATTGAGGTAATACACGAGAGGCACCACACGGCAAAAAAAAATTTGAAATTCTAAATATGCATTTTTTCAATACATTTCTAATTTTATTGCAAATAATTTGAATTTATATCTATGTCTGGACGTAGTATCAAATTTATCAAAAAGCTAAGTATATTTTTTTACTAGGATACATATTTCTAACAATTAGACGTGGCATGGGTAAAATTATGTAAAACCTGATGTAAATTATAACGATTGATGGTATCTAATTGCATTTTAAGTAAACCTCACTGAAGTGATGAAACGTAATCCCAATACGCAGTTTAACATACTTTCTAACCTACATAGCAAATTAGCTATAGATTAGCTCGCAATACTGACTCGGTTGCGCATAAGTTGCCCATACCCGTACAGTACGTACGGTATACAGGTAACCTACGAACATCTATGCAGAACACAGGCAACCGTAATTGCTATTGTGTGCATGTACAGGATACGTATAGACATGCGTGAGTGACGACAATGACTTGACGGCTCATCACATGCACTGAACTGCACAAATGGCCCGTTTTTTTTTGTAACATTTCCCCACACTAGTATATCTCCTGTGTCGTGGGTGCGTTTACAAACACGAATGCCACACACAATACACCCAGACCCGGAACAACTACCTGCAGATCGTACAAATATTTGTTCCGTGCGGGAATCGAACCCACGACCCGGTGCGCAGCAGCCGACTGTATCAGCCACTGCACCAACCGTGCCGTCTTCTGCAGTACGAATGCGATCAATTGCCCGAGACATTAATTATGATTCCTAAGTGGCGATTTCTGTTTTATGCTTTAAGTAGCTTCCGTCATAGCTGGAGCTTTTTAGGTCTGGAGAGCAGTGGAGACCACTTTTGTGAAAACATCATGCTCCAAAAAAAAAAGGCCGATCTTCGAGTCACCCCAGTCAGTCATAGGCGTGGCACCAATGGGTAACTCCGGAGCGTTCGGTGCCGAATATGGCCGACAGAATCCTAGATGCTTTTAGCCGGGTAAAGTCCCCGTTCCTCCGGGGAAAGAGGTACCCGTCGCCTCTCTAAGAGAGTTGCACGATGTATGAACATCGCCACCGTGGTGATAAAAAGGGCTTTTGAGTTCTGGCGTTATTTATACTGCGAAAATACTTTACTTATTGAATTTGTATTCATGTATATGCGATAGTGGCGGAATTGCAGTCATGATTTTTGTAACCTCATTGTCATGGGCCTTGACCAGTTCATCTTATCAGCTCATAAACATCCTCTGCGTAACATGGCCTACTTATGACTATAATGGGTGCAGATTTTGGGTCAGCAACGCGCGAGTGAGACCTCTGGTGTTGCAAGCGTTCATAAGTTATGGTAACCGCTTACCATCAGGCGGGCCGTATCCTTGTTTGCCACCTTCTCATTTCGGCTCAATGAAGTCCACTGCTGGACTCAGGCCTCCCCCAAAGATTACCACAACGACCGATATGAATGTGTTGTGGGCACATTGGAGGGGTTTGCCATAATCACCATGCTTGGCAGGCGGGTTGGCGATCGCAGTTGAGCTGTTAACTTACTCGAAGGACGCTGCTGCCCATCCTCCAGCTAATCCCTTAGTCGACTTTTACGACACCCACGGGAGGAGATGGGGTGGTGTTATTCTGCGCCGGCACCACACAAAAAACCTTAGCGCCACCATAGGGGTATAAAAACAAAATTCGTTACCTTTTAACACTCAATGCGCCAGAGCATAAATATAAATAAAATAAAAAATCGGCAGAGCACTGATTACAAATGGTAATAAAAAATATTTTCAAACTCATACCAATAAAAAACACGCGATAATGTAGTTAGTATCCAACCAAACAGTTGCAGCTTTCATGTGTACCGGTCCGTCTAGTACAAGAACGTGCGCGAGGCGGGCACTGTGGAGATGTTTGGTATTTACCACCTGATCACATGGTAGGCATACGAGAGCTACTAACGGCCAGCTGTTTTGGATTGATTTTGTGTTTAAAAGTAAATGTTAATAAGATTGTCTGGATTAAATTGCCGAGTGCGATAATGCTGCCTATTGTACTTCTGGTGTAAAACAAAGAGTATAAATAATACATGGATATTTTGGTGAAAAATTATGGCACTACTTTTTACTGATTCAGGTAGAGAATCGTGGACTGATTCACCTCATTAAAGGTTACAGACTATTATATCGACACCTAGGAGCGGAAGGTGAGACATTATTGCCTTAACACCACGCATGGCAATTGTTTTTGGCTGCTCGTCTTGCTACCTTTAATCCTCAGAAGGCCAATAATTCTCATAATTAATTTACACTATGAAAGTTGATATAACTGAGATTAAATTATGAATTGACTAAACATGGGTGTTCTGCTCCTCTTAAAGTTCAGTCGGATTTCAAGATGATCTCAATTCAGGCTCATTACAATGTCAACTTTGGTGTTTATTTGATGAAAATGTTAGTACCTGTGTCAGTTCAAAATGTTCCAGAATTTCGTTTTGGTTTCGTTCATTCAACTTCCATCTATTTTCGATCTCATCGCAATATAAGCTCACGTTTGACGTTGTTTGTATGTTTAGGAGAATATAATTTGTGACATTTACGACACTGAGACTAGATCGGAAATGTATTTTGAATTACGAGAAGCGGCTCTCAGA
The DNA here is from genome assembly GCA_947459985.1 of Diloba caeruleocephala. NCBI lineage: Eukaryota > Metazoa > Arthropoda > Insecta > Lepidoptera > Noctuidae > Diloba > Diloba caeruleocephala. Next base: position 4,711,363 of record OX381617.1, on the reverse strand, counting down.
GTTAAAATCGGTTCCAAAATAGTCTGAAATAAGGTTTGGTGTCCACTATGTATTATCTTGGTATTTTTACGGATTAGGCAGAAGTCCAAGGTATAAAGTGCGCCGCATTGCTATGCTTGTATCCGTTCATAGCAATAACATATAAGTTTAATGTTCAAGACGTCTTTACATAGTAGTCTCAGGTTAATAATTCCTCGTCTGCTATAAATTCTCACCAGCACAGGATTAATATAATGGTGGGACAGGCTTATGTAACGCGCAATGTAATCACTGTTGTAATGCAATATGTTATCTCAAACGTTGAGTGAACACAATAAGGTCTCCGCAGAAATTTCTCACTGCGAATTAAATATGTCACATATGTATGATTGCAAAATCAGTGTTTTCATTCAAATTCAAATCAAATCTTCTTTTTTAAATGTTCTTCTTCTTCTCTTAGATTATGGCTTCTGTAGAGTATCTTCCACAATTTCGCCAATGTCAAGTATAAGCCAACGTTGTACGGTGTTTAGATTAATAAATAATAAATCTATACATATTCGTAAAATATTTCTCAAAAATGAAAAAAATCTAAATAATATGTCGGCAACGTCGTACGGTTCAATTCTTTTTAAGTGTTGCACACTCTAGTTTCCTGTGTCGTGGGTGCGTTTGCTGACATAAATTCCACACACAATACACCCAGACCCGGTACAACTACCTGCAGATCATACAAATATTTGTTCCGTGCGGGAATCGAACCCACGACCCGGAGCGCAGCAGCTGACTGTATCAGCCACTGCACCAATCGTGCCGTCAATTGGGAGGCCCGTCTTCAGGAGTGGACGTATACGGGTTGATGTGTGTATGAATGCCGTCATGCGTATATATCGGTATCAACCCCTTTTTCTTGATCCGGTGGAAATACCTCATGTACTTCCTTCGCCCCGAATCATCGTCGGCACCAATGGGAGGCTCCATGAACTCGAAAGATCTCCAACCAGAGCCACCCATTGGTGCCACACCTTTAGGCACATCTCGGAGGGGATGACTGTAAAGCGGTCATCCCCTCTAGCGGAGGGAAGACGACTGTAAAGAGGGGTGGCCTCTTTACAGTCGCAGGCATCTTTCGAGGGGATTATAAAAAGATTCCCCCGAAGCTTTCACTACGCGGTGTGCTGCGCACACAGTTGATATCAACCCCTAGTCGCCTTTTAAACCCACAGCTAGAGAGAGGTGGTCTACTCTTTGCCGGTCAACATACGGAACATTCATTCATATAGAATTCTGTAACTCCTAGAGTGTCCGGATTAACAATATAACACCACTCCATCTCCTCCCATGGATGTCGTAAAAGGTGACTCGAGGGACTAAAGGTCTAATCCAGAGGGATGGGCAGCAGCGTCCCTTCTATAGGACAGCAGCTATCCTGCGCCCACCAACCCGCCTGCCAAGCGTGGTGAGTACTGGCAAATTCCCTTTGTTCAGCAGTGGACATCCTTTGGCTGATATGAGGTCATCTATATTCGAAACGAAATATTCGAACTCAAAGGCAACAAAGTTGTGGTTTGTGGTCATACTGCTCATTATCCCAAATAGCTTGGATCTGCGGCAGCTCAAACGGCGGCGGCGGCGGTAAAACTTGACGTCATCGAAGAATTCCTTTGGTTTCTCAAGCATTCTAAAACTAAACTACCTGCTGGCGAGTGACTCCTAAAGGTCATAAAAGTACATTTTGGTTGTGAACCAATATGTGAAACCTCATTGGACTCTAGAACGATTATTATCAGTTGTGATAAGACTATCAGTCGCAGTTGATAAAAGGCGATATCTGATTAAAACATTATTGCCCTGTAGACGAGCCCATCAATGGTTTAGTAACTCCTTTTAGGGACTGCTTGCATACCAATGCTGCGATGGACGTTGAAGTGAACCATAAACTTTTATTGTTTTATTTTTTAATGATCACAGTTGAAATTTATCATGAACTTCCTCTGCCCTAGGGAAGGATGAAGGGGCATGCATGACTCTTACCGGCTAAAACCACTGGGGCGGTCATCTTTGGCAACTAAGGGGGGCTCCAGGACCTCGTATGATTACACCACGCCACGCTAATAGACACACCTCGGAGAGGGTGACTGTAAAGCGGTCACGGTAAACTTACTTTCTTAAATAGTTTGGCTGGTCCAATTGGGTACGACGTCTTGATTCTTAGGTTTTCAAAGACAAATGGCATAATATTGTGTTGTCATAAAACTTATTTAATTTGTATAGTTTAAAGTCAATTCAACGTTTAAAGGCGGTTAAAATTTTGTTTGCAACAAAACTTTATTTACATTTGATCCACATTTTTTATTTTTTTTATTTATTTATTTATTAATAAAGGTACACCAACAGCTTCTGTATATAAAATATCAAATAACAGTAGGTAACAATAAGTTTTGGACTTATACAGTTGCCAATGACAGGTGAACCAACATTCCCAAATATAAGTGATAATTTAAGGTAAAACGAGATGTACTATACCGTTTTGTGGTAATAAACTATAAAAACAGTATAACAAAACTAATAGAGTAGTAGTATTATATAATATAAGAATAAGAAACAAAATAATTTTATATACTAACATAATAATAGAATGAATATTTTGATTCCATTGCTTTAGGGTTTTAGAATTTTAAATTTTAAATTCATAATTTGGTTCTTAAACATGTTCATGGAGTCATGATATATGTCAACATCTGGAGTGGATTTTATATAAGAATTCATCTCCTTGCTGAGCCTATTGAGAGGTGAGTTTTCTTCTATATTTGTGTTGGATACTTTAGTGTGAAATAAATGGGTGATGGGATATCTTGGTATTTTATAGGGGACTTTTATTCCAATTTTTTCAGTTAATTTATTGCAGTCTAATTTATTGTTAACCAATTTAAAAAAGAACATGAGATCTTGTACCAGTCGACGGTCGCGCAGAGTTATCATTTTGTAATATTGAATACGTTGTTCGTATGGACACCGAGGAGATATATCCCCGAAGGTATATTCATGGCAGTTAGCTAATTAGTTGTTTTTTATTTATACGTGAAGCTAATCAAAGCGTTTTAAAATTATGTCACATCTCCTCATGGAGTTTCTTTAAAGGCGATGAAGGATAATGTCAAGTAGAGGTTTCAAAAAGTGTATGTATGGCATTTTCTTGGTGAAGACTGCATAGGACAAACAACTTAGAATCTTGCAACTGTTTAAATTAAGATAAACGAAACATTGCCTGCAAGTGGTTTATGTAATTAAAATAACTTTGGCTTTTAAATTCGTCGTTTGTTTTTGAACGTACTAAATCTGCCGCTAAATATGTATCATAACGTTAACTAAACGTGAACCGCCCAGAACGCTACAGTATCTTCAAATGGTCATAGGGAAGTGCCCATGATCCCTTCGTGGATTGGTAATCGCAGTATATTTTATATAAAGCACATAAACCGCATCGTTTTGATAATTAACATTCAGTATATCTCGATACTTATATTATACACTCATTTATACTCTGTCTCGCTCCCTCACATGGGCATCAATATGCGCTGCCCAGCCAAGGAGGTGCGTTGTTTTCATTTCTTTAAAATTGAATTAACCCTTACTTATCATTTATTCATTACATTATTCTACCGTTTAATAGTAGAATTACCCTAAGGAATTTCATGTTTATTAAATTGTAGGCATTAATTAATTCCCTTAAGCCTCCTCTTTTCCACTCTTTTCCTCATAGCGCCAAGGGAAGAATTAAGAATGTGCATACAATTATTATGGTCCAGTTAATTATATATTTAAAAAAATTCGTTACTGTACAAATAATTCGTAAATTTTCGACCACAGGTGATACTAATAAGTGATTCAATACAAAAAAAGAGATGTGTTACATACACATCTCTATATCACGACTTGACCCGTATTGCCTAATATTAGAGTGGTCTTCGTATGATATCAGATAAAAATGTCGCATACCAATAGACAAGATTTTAAAACAGGAAAATCTGACTTATTTAGACTTCCAATCTAACCAGTCTGTAGGCGGACTGTGACTGACTTGAATTTGGCGTACATCATTTTGGAATGAGCGATGATTTCCTCGAGTGTCTTGCATAGATGACCACCGAGCTCACGTATAATACAAGGAAATTCGATGCATAGAATATAGAAAGAAAGAAAGAAAGAAAGAAAATAATTTATTTGGCACAAACTCAGGATACTGACAAATTAAATAAGTAAAAAACAAAATATATATACAAAAACGCTTCTTAAAATGATTACCTAATTAAGCTGCTATGTGCCCAACAGCTGAGCCAATTAGGTTCAATTCAGCATTATGTCAGACAGCTAGTGCCTGACGCTGATTTTCAACTGAACCTGTTATAGGTAGGCCGTGACGGATGTAAACCAGTTTACATAACAAAAATAAATCTATTAATATATATTTTAAAATAGAAAACGATAAAAAATAAAAATAAAACTTGTAACAATACTGTATAGTGCAAAACGTTAAGTAGATACGATATCAATCACGAGTGTATTTGTAGTGCATTAATATAAACCACAATACCTCTGATCAGTAAGCGACACGGCTAGACGAACCTTGCTGTGGTCCACCCATGCGAATTGTTGAATATTGTTTTAATATGCCTCCTTTATAATGTTTTAAAGATGATAATTATTTTAGCAGGCTGCTTTGTAAAAAATAAGGTATAATTTGATTAAGATAACAGTAGGTAGGGGAAGAAATTCATAAACTATGATTTTTACCACACCAGGTTCCGAACTGAACTTGCCAACGAAAGCGTGCAAGGAATTCACACGAAATGTTATTATTATGTATGGTGTTTCCTCACAACATTTCGGTTCTGAATTATTTAGCTAGGGTCAATGTGTCTTAATTAAGTTACTAAGGACGTAAATGTTTGTACCAATGATTTAATATTATGAATACAACATTTGTTTCATAATTAAATGCTTAAAGTTAACCTGACTAATTGGTTAGTGTGCGTGGTAGTTCCTTGCACTTACTATGGTTTGAAGTTCAAATAGTATTTTGATCTTATCTTAAACTGTCGAAAATATTTACCTACTTTTAGGTGTCTTCAGCTAATAATTACCTTTTCGCGTCATGGGTTGGAGGACTCTGCGGAAGACCAGTCCTCTGAAATCGGATGTAAAAGTTTGGTTTTGTCTAAATTCTGGATCAATTTCGTCTGTTCCGTCATAAACGCATAAGTGATGTAATATTTGTAGCATTTGTGTCACTGCCGATATCTCCATGTACTTATTCCATAAATCTGTTGGAATGGTCAGGACATGATTTATATGTCCCGTCCATAAAAAAAGCTTTATATTTTCAGTCCCGGATTTACTAGACAATGCTTAAGTGATCCTCCTTGTTACCGACTTCGAAAAGGAGGAGGTTCTCAATTCGATGCGTTTTTTTTATGTATGTACACTGTTTACTCCGAGATTTGTGGACCGATTTGAGCGATTATTTTTTTAATAGGTGCAGACTGCATAATGCTTTCGAATTGGTCCGATATAAATCTCATTTCATTTGGTTGAGTAGTTTTTAAACAGGTTTAATATGACTGCGCTTACCTAGACGATGTCTTAATACTTTCGATTCTTAGAATTATTTTTAGTGTTAGATACGAATACTAATTTGGGAAAAGTTCTTACATTTATTTACACTAAAAAGAAACAAATAACACTTTTTAACAAAAAAAATACAGACTTCAAAATACAATACGATATAAAACCACTAAAAACAAAAAATATTACTTTATTTATGAAGTCGGGCGGGGCCAGGTATGCTCCAACCATGGTTCATGCAGAGCAACGAGTTATATTTATGGGCCCCGTTCAAAATATTCAGCCATTGAGAAAGTCATGGAACTGATCCACTCCTCGCTTGCTCGTCTTGGAACTCCACTTTTTGAAAGCTGTCAGTACTTTCGCTTTCGCTATATCGATGACTTTTTTCGGTGAAGCGTTGGCGTTTGCCGGCCAAGTCCCACCCGTTGTTACAGTACAACAAGCAATCTAATTAGTAGTGTAATTTCGCTAATTTGAACATGCAATACATATAGTAGATGAATGTGGATATAATTCTTGTTAGAATTTATAACTTTTTATATATGGGACATATTATATACCTATGTAATTTTTGACAAGTTAATGTACACAATATGACATTATTTACAGCTTTGACGGCTAAGATGTTTTATCTAAAATGTCATTGTTTGATGGCTTTAATGACCTTTATTTTAATATAATTATGTATCTTCTACATTTTTTTATGTGAGGACTTCGTTGACTCGTACCAGTGTTACCTGTGCGTTAATAATTATCATTATCTGATTGTGTATATCAGAAGCAAAGTGTGTATATTATTGTGTCTATGTATTTCACGTATAGTCCACTTTGTTTTCACATACCTGACGTATTCAACTGTAATATCACTTTATTAAAGAGTGTCTATGGAGTTTCTTGCCGGCTCTTCTCCATAAGATCAATTTTTCCGAACCGTGCACCTTAGCTGTTGACTTTTATTAAGTGCTTAAAAAAGTAGAACTTTGAGTTTGTGTAACGTATATTGTAGTAGTTACAAGTAACGTGCGTCGTGTGACTTATAATTATAACACTGACTTAAGGTACAAATTTGATTCATTTGCGCACGTGCTCTTACTTTCGGGTCTTTCTTCACTAGCGTCAAAAGACCCAGTTCTCCGCCTATCGCATGTAGTGTTCTCCAACTAATTTCTTCAGGTCGTCGGTCTATCTAGCATTGGGGGCGTCACACACCACACCAACCATTTCGAAACGAAACAAACTGATCAGTGCAACCTGACCTCGTATATGTAGCATTTAACTGACCTATACATTACACATTACATAGTATGCAAATTTTCTTGTGATTGATTTAATTAAACATTGTCTTTGGAATAATTATGAAATGTTTTGATGATTGTGTTTGTGCGCCTCTTTCCAAGTCTACAGGGATATTTATCTGGTGTCTATATTTATAAGTATCCACTTTATCCTGAATCGCAAGGTTCTTCTGTAAGTAATTTGACAAATGAATTATTTGGTGAGATAAATGATACTTTAACATTCAATACATTTTTGAAAAATAAATCATTTACGTAATGAGTATTTGTCAAATGATCTTTTATAAAATGATATGTTTGCGGAATACTATGTGAGGCAAATTAAATTTGAATAGTTTTTTTAACGTTTTTGTAATATGATCATTTGTCAAACGTTTTTGTCAAACATACTCGTCGTACGACGCAGTTCTTCGTGAAAGTTACTGACTTGCACATTGTTTTGGAACCCAACATGTTGTCATAAATTATTGTTGCTGCATTTAACTTGGTTGAAAGGCTACAACATAATTAGCAAAGCAACAGGCATTGCCCATGATAAAAAAAAACAAAAGGCATGCATTCTTTAGCATGAATGTTAATTAGCAATTTAAGAATTTATTGCAAACAGTTTTCAACTCTGCCTTGGTTATTTGTCTGTTCGGTGTCAGAAACTTTTCATTATTATTAAAATTCTTGCCTGTTTTCCTTTTGTAAGAGGCAAAGCAATCTAACAATTCACTGCGGTTTGCCAGGATTCAGTATTATTATATTTATTGACGTAATTTAACTTGGCCGTCGTGTTTGGTTGTTGTTGTAGTTATGAGCTTTTAACTTTACAGGTTTTTTGACTGTTTTTTTTTTCTACAGCGAGTAGTTGAATTTTTCACAGTATTTATTATCTTTTATAATTCAGACTGAAAACACTCGTAGGTACATTATTGTAATTGTCTAGCCTTGGTATTTTAGGCCAGGGCCATTTTGGCCTTAATAATGAAGTGACGAGTTACGAAAACATATATTTTTTATATTTATTCAAAAACACATTGTTTTCGAAAAGAATGAACTTTTCGCAAACGCATTTCGTTACATTGTCCTAAAAAGGGCTATAAATTATACGGGCAATAAGTGTCTGGTAAGAATTTCATGATACGAAGTAGTGCACTAAATACTCACGATTATTGTGGTGTGGGTGTGTCCGTGGAACCGGTCGCCGGCTACCGCCAGCCACTCGAGTATTTCTGACCGAGGACAAACTCAATTTAAACTAAATATCGAGTGGCTAAATATTGTAACTACGACTATCGAAACATGTTTCAGTAATCAGAACAATATTCCCCATATAATAAGGTGCCTTAGCTTAACTTTGATCCTGTATAACAATAATTTCTCTACCTTTGCGGCTTCAGTTTGTGACGTCAACATTCCTATTAAGTATCTCTATAACTAAATACCCCCCAAAATGATGACACAGTTGTGAAAATCTATGGGGGACGCCTTTGTTCAGTAGTGGACGTATAAATGGCCGATATGATGATCTCTATAACTCATTAGTGTTTAGTTTGTAGTGGTGATTTGAATTCATTGTTTGTGGAGCTCTATAGTTAGCAACAAACAAATGTTGAATGATTTGATTACATCACGTCGCTACAATTTATTGTGTCGGGCAGTTCAGGGGTGCAATTCCTTAAGGTCAAACATCCATACATCCTTCAATACAGAATTAAAATGACGGTGAAAACCCAATTTGGTATATGCTAAGACATGATTGAAGCTATTCTAATACCCCAGCTACACACTCGACGAATGGTGTGGGAAGTAGCGAGGGAATGAGGCAGGGAAGTAGTGTAGCTACGTTACTCGTCATGCCGCTCGTCATGCTCCTCGCCATGCCCACCGCTCCCTATTTTGTCGGTTTTCTGTGCGCGAGTCAAAGGGCCGGCAGCATGAACACGAGTGACCGGCTACACACTCGCGCGAGAGCTCAGTCTGCATCGAGCGCTCGTGCTGGGACGACGTATCTTTTGTAGGTTAGCGGTCATACACCGATCGATGGACGCTCTTATGAAAAAGTATTAAAATTTATTGAGTATTAGCTGCTGAGCCAGCAATTTGGGAACCAAAAATTAAGCATCAATTAAAACAGAGGATAATTAATCTACGTACGACTCATGATTGTAAAAAAAATTACTGTTATATAGATATACCAAATTATTTATATAATTTGCTACGGTTATTGTTATGATTTTATTTTTATTGTAAGAAATCTAAGTGAGTGTACAGTACAACACGTACATTTACAACTCAACTGCAATCGCCAACCCGCCTGCCAAGCTTGGCGATTATTATATTTATTTATTTTACAAGCTTACGGATATGACGAATGCATAATTATACGTTTCATTTTGTTAGCTAAACATTATCTTTACCATGAATTGATGCTGCAGCCGGCATTGTCTCCTCATGAGGGCACTCCTCAACGGTTAGTGGCATGGACATCAACTTTTGCATATACGTTTAATTGAGATAATTTTGCATGCTCTCCGCCATAAACTGATGCTGCAGCCAGGATTGTCTCCTCACGAGGGCACTCCTCAATGGTTAGTGGCATGGACATCAAATTTCGCATATACGTTTAATTTAGATAACTAAACATGCTCTCCGCCATAAACTGATGCTGCAGCCAGGATTGTCTCCTCATGAGGGCACTCCTCAACGGTTAGCAGTACGGACACGATACTTTGCATATACGTTTAATTTTGATAGTTAAACATGATCTCTATCATGAACTGATGCTGCAACCAGGATTGTCTCCTCATAAGGGTACTCCTCAACGGTTAGTAGCATGGACATCAACTTTTGCATATACGTTTAATTTTGATATCTAAACATGCTCTCTGCCATAAACTGATGCTGCAGCCAAAATTGTTTCTTCATGAGGACACTCCTCAACGCTTAGTGGCATGGATATGAAACTTTGCAAGTTTGTGCAGTTCTGATGACAATACACTAAATAATAAAAATTATAGAAATAACTAATAAATTAATAGTAAAATACGTTTTAAAAAAAACAAGCTTTTATTTATATGCTCTGAAAAGAAGAAAATAAACTTTGTAATAAATCAAACTAATAGTTTATGTTGAATTATTTGATTTTAAAAAGCTTGTCACGCATAATGTCTATAAAAGAAGGCTCCGAGTCGTAGGTTTGATTCCCACATGGAAAAAATATTTATATGATCTGCAGGTAGTTGTTCCGAGTCTAAGTGTATTGTGTGTGGAATTCGTATCTTTAAATGCACCCACGACACTGCAGAAATCCTAGTGTCCTTCTAACGCAAAGAAACACTTGTTAAATTTTAATGTCTTTATATACCTACCGCTTGACAAGTATTTTCATCAGAACCGAACGAACTTGTAAAATTTAATATCCATGCTACTAACCGTTGAGGAGTATCCTCATGAGAAGACAATCCTGGCTGCAGCATCAAGTTATTACTGTCATTTTACTGTATTGTCATCAGAACTGAACAAACTTGCAAAGTTTCATGTCCATGCTACTAACCGTTGAGGAGTGTCCTCATGAGGAGACAATCCTGGCTACAGCATCAAGTTATTTCTGTCATTTTAGTGTATTGTCATCAGAACTGAACAAACTTGCAAAGTTTCATGTCCATGCTACTAACCGTTGAGGAGTGTCTCCATGAAGGTGACAATCCTCGCTGCAGCATCAGTTTATAGACGAGATCATGTTAAGCTATCAAATTTAAACGTATATGCAAAAGTTGATGTCCATGCTACTAACCTTTGAGGAGTGTCCTCATGAGGAGACAATCCTGTCTGCAACATCAAGTTATTTGAATCATTTTAGTGTATTGTGGTAACTGAAGAAGCATGCAACATTTCAAAGTCCTAAGTTTTAGAGGAAAAGGTTCAAATTTGGCTTGGAAGATTTGACCTAAACAAACTAACATACATTGTAACTAAATTATAAACTTGTAATGTTTTTTATAAATATTCTTACTATTAATTTATTATTATGTATATATACATAATATATACTTGTATATGAGAATCTCCTAATTAACCCCCTTAGGTTGATTAATGATATTGTTTCGTTTAAATTATTTAATATAATTTGCTATGCTATAAAGGCAAATCACGCATGTTGACCTCTACTGCCGAGAGGCGAACGCCAAATGCGGCGCGTGGCGAGTAGTATGGCGAGTAGAGCAGTGTGTGGCTGCCTAGGGCAACATCGCGGCATGGCGATGAGCAGAGCGAGGAGCAATGCGAGGAGCATCGTGTAGCCGCGGCATAAGACACGTTGCAAACGGTGAGCCATGCGGGAAAGTCTCAGGGAATGCCAAATTGGGTTGTCACCGTTATTTTAATTCTGTATTCAAGGATGTATGGATGTTTGAGATTAATGAATTGCACCCCAGGAAACAAAATTGATTATCATATATGATGTGTATAATCTTATCCGTATGGTGTCCGGATTAAGAATATAGAGCCACTCCATCTGCTCCCGTGGAGGGTTGGGCAGCAGCATCCCATATCTGCCAAGCTACTCTGCGCTCACCAACACGCCTGTCAAGCGTAGTGAGTGTTTGTTCAGCAGTGGACGTCTTTTGGCTGACATTATGATGTGTTTAGACATACTGTGTGAACAGCAGTGCAATTCCCTGCAATACCAAATTGATAATTCACCGTTATTTCAATTCTGTATTCAAGAATGTATGGATGTTTGAGCTTAGGGAATTTCACTCTAGTTATGTATGGGATAGGGCGCAGGTCAAGATAATGGATTTCACTGTTACGTGATGAATGTAAATACTGCTTACTATGCTGATTAAATGTTTTTATTAGCATGAATTGGTTGTCATTATGTATTTTATGGTTCCGTTTCATAAAAGAGTTGTACAGAACGTTTATATAATCACCGGATCCGGATTCTGTTATTTTTAGGGTTCCGAGTGTCCGAAGAATCAACGGCGGAACGTTTATAACTCGTGTGCCTGTCTGTCGGTCCGTCTGTCACAGCTAATTTGTTCCGAATCTACCAGACCGATTAAGTTGAAATTTGGTACACAGGTGGATTTCTGCGACCCAAACACGGACGTGTAACGTAAATTAATTAATTTTGAATATGGGAGTCACTTTTGGGGGTAAATATAGAAAATTAAAGAATAAAGTTTTGCAAACTGTGTACCGTGTATCATATTAAATGGAAAGGCTTGTCGTGGGGGTATCAAATATTTTAATTTTATACTATAATAAAGTATTAAAGTTATATAAGAAAATAAACCAAAATTGACCATTCCCCCTCCATTTCCGAAACTACGGACCCTAAAATTTTGAAAAAACGGTGTGTAAAAGCTCTTTACCTATAGATTACAGGAAACCCTATAAGTCTATGGTCTTAAAATAACATTCAATATTGTGCGTAGAAACTGACGTTTGCAGAACATCTTTTTCAACTACGATATTAAGTTTGTTCTTGGGATAAGTTATTGGTACAAGACCTAATTCAACAATATAATTTTAGTTAGGACAAACAAATTTGGGTTAGAATTAAAAGGTGGATAACATATTCTTTCTACGGAACCCTCTCCACCCGAGTTCAACTCGCAATTGTCTGGTTTTTTTTTACTAATCGAGTCACCTCAACTACTATCTATATTAAAATATTCGTGTCAATGCGGGAAAAAACATTTAAAAATGATAATTAAGCTTTTATTCAGATACTAGGTATCTAGAAACGCTTTCACTCCAATGACATTTTTACAAATAGACGCGCCATACACGAACATTATTGCACTACAAAACGGCGCGCCGGCCGCCATTAGACCGCATAAAGTAAAAGAAAATACATTTTTTATTTACAGTATCGATTTACGTTACGTATTTATTTATTTATGAAATAAAAAGTATTTTTCTCTCACAGTTGCAGTATACTTCGTGCATCGTCTATAAACACAGGATGGCATTATTTTTTCGCAATATGTTGCTGAATGACGCTTATGATTCACGTTGAGCCGCAACACTGGTCGGTGCGTGACTAAGTGAACTCCGGGCAATTACCTTGCTTTCGTGTGACCATCGTGGAGCGCGGGCAACACTGATAAAAACATCTTAGTTTCACTCTAAATAAATCTAAATAAAGCCTTTGTAACACCACCACATGTCCTGTTACTGACTCAGAGGAATGCTGTAAACACTAAAAGGTTTATGTCTAATATGTCCCAATAAATTTTATGGTACAAGATTTAGTGAGAAATATATAATAAATATCTGTCGGTCTTTCTCTAAAAGCCATTCCTAACGTTGCCCAATGAAAGATCGCCCTTTTGCGCCTAAAATATCTTATTATTTTCTTGTTGCACCCGTATTTTAGGCATCAATGGTTGACGAGACAACAACACTTCAACTTTTGTGACTTAGTATAAGAATAATTGTATACCTATTGTGATTTGCGTGTGCCAATAATAAAATCTTTCTTGCTTTCTATATTTATTTGAGCTCTCCTAATCCCGCAAAAATGCGTATCGGACCAATTGGTTCTGACGTCGAGAAATAATTTTCACGATAATCATAGCTGAAATAAAGCCGATCTTTACCAACCTCCTTTGGGCAACCTTTAAAATGGCCTTTTAAAGAAAGATCCGTTTTGCGTTTACCCGTCCCGGCGGACAGTTAGCATGAATCATTCGTCGTGTAGCCCAACCCTATTTTAGGAAGCGCAACGACCCGACGCACAGCAATACCATCAGCAGGTCTACGCAGGACATTATTACAGAATAGTGTCGTAAGCAATAAGAATTCGTTACATAATTGAGTTATTACAATTATCAAATTTTTCGATGTCTACAGAGGTATGACATCGTAATGCACAAATTGAGGGTGCCAACAGCACCATATCATCGGCATAGCTCAGGTTGTTGACACAAATGACGGCATGGTTGGTGCAGTGGCTGATACAGTCGGCTGCTGCGCACCGGCTGGCTAATTAGCTAAAAACAGCAGCAGCAGACGCGATAGCAGCTATCGCGCAGCGAAGGACCCACCAGTGGCAAAGCGTCAAAAAAATTGGTATTACATAAGGCATCGCCCGCCTGTCGCTATTGTGGAAGATGCATAGTTACTAGCGCCAGTAGCCACCAGGAGAACTAAAAAAAAGTGAACGTTTTTAATTACACTGATTTTCCGACAGAGGCGCGTCAGAGATCTTTGCCCGTTTAGTCGCTATCGGCAAATAGGTAATACCAAATTGACGTTTGACAGCGGCGTTGGAGTAATTTACGCCTGTTGCAAAGCGTCCGCGACTTAGGGTGAGATTCAGACACGAGTCTAAACGTGAACTTACGCTTCCATCTGTCAAAATGCACTACTTACGCTCATTATTTTGACAGATGGAAGCGTAAGTTCACGCTTAGACTCGTTTCTGAATCTCACCCTTAGACTTAGGTAATCAGCCCGCCGGTCGTGGGTTCGATTCCTGCTCTGAACAAATATTTGTACGATCTGCAGGTAGTTGTTCCGGGACTGCGTGTATTGTGTGTGGAATTTGTGTTTGTAAAGGCACCCACGACACAAGAGAAAATCTAGTGTGGGGCAACGTTTAAAAAAAAGCGTCTACATAGCACCCTACAGACATCTGGAAGTTTCTCAACTAGTGCATTAACACTATATCACATACCAGTTTGTATTCACTCGATTACTCACCCGCTCACTTTATATTATTTACCAGAATTTTAATTGGTTTTTTTTTCTGGGTCTATTGGCGATTTCAGGGCAGTTTTTTTATAAAAGCTGTTTTTTATATAAAGGGTCAAAAAGTATTTAAGAACAAAATATACATGTTTTACCATTTATTACAGTAGTGTTCTTTGTTCGTGTGAGTTTTCAGGATGGTAAGTGTGACAGTGATTTTCGTGTGAGGATATAGGGCAGGAATCAAGATAGTTTGATAAATATATCATATTTTTAAGTGCAGTTCGAACTCTTGCTGCCCGGGATCAAGCTGGCAGGTGGGTTGGTGAGCTCAGAATGGCTGCTGTTCGATAGAAAGGACGCTGCTACCCATCCCTCTGGTTTAGATTCCTAAGTCACCTTTTACGGTATCAACGGGAGGAGATGGAGTGGTGCTATATTCTTAATTCGTACACCCAAACACGAACGTTGAATCAGTATATGTTGTTCTTTTTGAAAGACCCTTCATTAGAATCAGACTTGTCTCTGTTAGATATACTCGTAATTCAAAAGGAAGTTGGTAACTGTCTACTGTGTAGTCTATAATAGTACACAATTATCTGTCTAAGGGTTTGATTAGAGATAATCATACGGACGGAACAATTTGCATATGAGTAGCGTTGTTGAACATCACGCCATGCGAATCGAGTACAACAAAAACACGAGTGGTCGTGGTATGATATTATAGTAACCGATTATCGCCTACGGGGACTACACGAGATCGCGGTGCTCGTTTTAACAGCGTCCAAGATAAAATGATGTGGATTGCTTCTCAAATTGCAATCTATTTCAACTATGCAGCGCTGACATTAAGCTAACTAGTCAGTTTGTATCTATTTGGGGTTTGTTCTCTAGCTTTTATATTGCCTTCGATAGCGGCCAACCGTCTCTATTCTATATTAATATTTGTAAAGTTTTATATCTCGATTGCGTAATGGTGTGAGCTAGCGGACATGTATATGACAAACTTATTCCTACAAGTAACAGTTTGTGTATGAAGCATATTTAAAAATATTGTATTATGAAATTATGACAGACTTACGTGTTGCTGGAGAGTTAGGGCCGTTTCTTCTCCTCAGCTTGAACACTAGGAAGCGATGAAGGGTGGGCTTATATAGACGTGGTCTTATGTTGACGTTCAAAAAGAACTACATTTATGCTTATTATCTTTCTTTTCTTTCAGTCGCATCCTTATTTGTTCTTTTTTTATAGACAATTGGTGACTGGACGAGTAAGTCATTCGCCTGATGGTATGGATGGTCGACATGCCTGCCCATAACAATTAGAATGCTACCCAGGACTGGTCCTGCGAGGCATCCCACTGCGCTCGTCGCCTGGAGACGTAAAGTTATTTAGTCTCTTATGGCCAGTAATTTCACTAGCTATAGTACCCTTCTAACTGGAACACAGTAATGTCTAAAGCTTAAACACTACTGCTTAGCAGTGAATATCTGGCACTGGGGTGGTACCCACCTAGCTGGCTTCTTGCAATAACATACCTTTTTTTTATTGGTGCCGAGTCGAAATTCTTCATGAACTTCCTTCGCCCCGGGAAAGGGCGAAGGGGTATGCCGGACTCCTACCGGCTAAAACCACTGGAGCGGTCATCTTCGGCACCTAAGGGAGGCTCCAGGTCCTCGTATGATCACACTAGAGCTGCAATAACAGACCTACCACCAGTGGGAAACCACTCTGAAAAGATCAGAGTCTTTTAACGGTTAGCGACATCGCTAATCAAGGTGCGACGCACGAATATTTTAAATTAAATCCCAATTGCAGCAAGAAATAACTTTACACCGGACTCAGTCTCATAGCCCAATTATTTTTAGAACAGATAATGGTATAAAATGTAATTATCATTTTTTTATTGTTTATATCTTCGATCAAAATGTGATCATAATCAAGCATCATTGGCTCTCCCACTTGGCGGCGCGGGAGTTGCTCGAATGATTTTATTAATTTATAGTTGTATCCATCTATTGCCATTTGTGAAGACGCCATTGCTTCTATTAGCAATTGATAGGCGTCTATAACGATTTGTTTTCAGTTTAATGTGAATAAATCAGACGTCATTTAGTTTGTCTCTCAATTCGTTTGGCTGTTATCGACTTTACTATAATGTATTTAATCACGTGTGCGCATATAGTGTGGATACGCTTGTCCTCGTTCCCCTTCCAATATAGCAAAAGGTCGAAAGAAACCCGCCACCATTCTATTAATTGCGGTACTTATATGTGAATTTACTTATTGTTCGTAAGGTGAATTTATAGCGGTATGGCGGTTGTATTTACTCATAAATGGATTTAAAAGATTTTGTAGAGATTAATGGCGATGTACTTTGGTCAGCCGGGCACTAAAATATTAATTGTTATTTTTAGTAGGTATAACATAACCTGATGTCAATCTTAAAAGATCCACTTCGCCTAGAGATATAAAGTTTATGTAATCGGTATCCTGAAGCTTTGTGATTTATATAAGTACAGACCGGAGCGGAGTGACGTGGGTTTTGCCGGCTCGAGTGAATCATCAAACAGTTCACGTGTTTGCGTTTTCTCGTGTATTGTAACGGACTGTTCTTCGCCAACCACTTCACATGACCATTTGAAGATTTTTCATCATCATATCAATCAAATGACGTCCACTATTCAACAGAGGAGCCCTCCATAGATTTCCAGAATTGTGGCGTGAGTTTGAGGGGAATTGGCCAGTACTCACCACGTTTAGCAGGCATTGGTGACCGCATTATAACTTCGGTTCCACTGGAGGAACGCTGCTGCCCATTCTGGCTTCAAGTCCCTTAGTCGCCTTTTTCGTCATCTACGGGAGGAGATCAGTGATGCTATATTCTTAATACACACGGAGAATTTGAAGATTACTTGACCGTTATATATATTATATACTTACGTATATACCAATATACTTACGTTCTCCGGATCAGCTTTCGATCCCTATCCGATTTCCTCATTCAACTAACAAAAAAAAACTTGTAGGTCAGTATGAGATAATATCAAAGCGGACATGATGCCTTTGTAGAATCCGGCAAGACTGCTCTTGCGCAGCGGTGTCGTTTACTTGTGACTTTCACTAATTAGTCACAGTCTTATTAATATAAAGGATTCTAGCTATTTACGAAACGTAAATTCCAAATACATAACTAGAACGGTGATTTATAGTTTTTCTGTGAAGTAGTAGTTATATTCTAGTACAGATACGATGCTAGAGGGAGTGACCGCTTCACAGTTTTCCCTTCCGAGATGTGCCTGAAGGCGTGGCACTAATGGGCGGCTCTAGTGTGATCATACGAGGACCTGGAGCCTCCCTTAGGTGCCGAATATGACCGCTCTAGTGGTTTTAGCCGGTAGGAGTCCGGCGGTTATTACCCCTTTGCCCTTACCCGGGGCGAAGGAAGTTCATGACGAATTTCCACAGTGGAACATTTTTTTTTTTAAAGTGTAGATACGATGCTAACTGTATGAAAGTTTAATCCCAAAACAAGGTGAGATTGTATCGCAGTTTTACCCCAAAACTATCTACAAATCACCTCATAATCCTTACATGTCTATTGTGCCATAGAACGTGATATTTTGGTCATGTGTATGCGTCTTACGACTCCAACCTTGTCAGAACAGCGGGCACTCGAAAATTTATGTGGCCGTCTGAAAGTAGTATGACGAGGCGAGGTGCACATGCGTTCGCAGTGCTCATCGCACTGTCAATGATAATGAACGGACGTGTTTTTATCTACTGCTATGTTAATTGAAACCCTCTTATCATAACGCTGTTATTATATACTTACGTGATTTCCATTACAATAATTATACCGCTATATCATGGAAAGCATGCGTCGCTTTCCAAAGAGTTGCCAAAATCGGTGGATTTGGCACGGTTTGAGTGAAGGTGGAGGAAGTATGCTGTGTGGTGCCGGCTCAGAATACCACCACCCCATATCCTCCCGTGGGTGTCATAAAAGTCGGCTAGAGATAGTTCGTTCTTATAGTCCAGTTTACAATCCGTTTCGGTTCCATAACATTTTCTACCGATTAATCAAAATACGATAAACATTCTTAATTCCTCTTTTTTATAACATGTTGATGGTTGGCTACAAGTACCTTTAGTCTCTTAACTCGATTTCCATTAACTTAACGGCAAGATATGTTATCGAAATCATTATAGTATAACATCGCGGTGACTTACGCGTACCTTTTTTATGATCCGGGGGAAATACATCATGTACCACCGCCGCCCCGGAGAAAGGCGGAGGGGTATGCTAGCTGTTACGCTAAAACCACCGGGATGGTCATCTTGTGGCAGTCGCGATCGCGTGGCACCGAAGGGAGGCTCCAGGAATTCGAATAATCTCCATCTGCAGCCACTCATTCGTGCCACGTCTTTAGGCAACTCTCGGAGGGGATGGATGTAAAGCGATTACACGTACCTAGTGATTTTCAAACTGCTAGCAGTTGCAGGCGATTTGTATCAACTAAGGAAACTGAAACTCTATATAACGTAGACATTTGCAATAGGTACCAAACAAATTCGCTTAACCAGTAATAAATTATATTAATTCGTCGATATAGACGCGTATAATAATAATTTAACGGGAAAAAATCCGTTAGTATATTTTATTTTTACATATAATAAATTACTTTGCATAACGGAATTTCCTAGTTTCGATAAAAACCTGGGATTTTTGTTGACCGCTTACCTCCCATACAGGAGGGTCTGAGTTCGATCCCAGCCCGCACCTCGGACTTTTCGGGATTCATGTGCGGATCAGAATTTGATTATCACTTGCGTTAACGGCGAAGGAAAACATCGTGACGAAACCTGCACACCTATGTGGGCTACAAAGTGTTCTCAATTGTGTGTGTAGTCTGCCAACCCGCACTAGGCCAGCGTGGTGGACTAAGGTTTAATGCTAAATTCTCATCGTGAGAAGAGGCCCGTGCCCAGCAGTGGGCAGTAATGGGCTGATTATGTTTCTAATCTTAAAAGTCAGCGTATCATTGACATTTCACATATTCATAAAATATTATTATTATATAATATAATAGTTATTTAAACCACACGGCACACGTTGATTCTGTATAGAGAGATTCTACCGCGCCGCGCGTAGGATTCATCATACCGTGAACAGTCACCTTTATTAGTCATTGTATGAAATTACATAATTATGAAATTGAAAATGGAACATGGTACATTTTAAACCCTACCCTACCTAACCCACCTATTGCTCAAGAAGCCAGAGTAAACCTCCGGATTAAAGAGACGACAAGTTAAATTAATTTGAAAGTAAACTAGTGTCCTCTGCAAACTACGAAGATTAGAAATCTACTGCTCGACAAGTGTTAAGCAGCACATTCACTTACTTTTTTTAATACACAAATCATTCGCACTGATTATTCCATAAACGGACCTATAATTGCATTGCGTGCTAGACACTGCACGGTATTAGTGTAGTAATATGATTAATATTGCTACATATCGAAAGAAAGAAAGAAATAATTTTATTTTGATCGCACACAACAAGAAAATAATTGTAAACAACAACACAGAATATTGCAAAATATCAAATTAAAATAAAAAGCATGCAAACAGATTTTTGTGTGAGACATCAGAATAGGCTCCTATCTCAGCATTGCGCTGGTCTTCCGATAGGACCTTAGATAAAAGAAGTCAAATCACGCACTGTTACCAATATATTATTTATATTAATAATGTATTTATACAGCATATTATATTTAAAGTAATTATAAAAAAAATCGTTATCGAACGTATATAATAATAATAATAATAACGTTTTATTCCAGATAATACAATCCATTTTTGTTAGTATCACTCACCTTATATCGATTTCAAAATATTCAGTAATTAATATTACATTAACCATTTCACAATATTTAAATTATAAATTATTATTTTATTTGGCGAAACGGTTAGATGGCGTTACATGCATTTTGGTCCAGTGTCTCAGTATCGGGCCATCTACCCTATCCGCCACAGTAACTAAGAGGCTGTTGGCGCTGCCACGCACCCGCCGCATCAGTGAGGCAACACGCTTCCGCATGATGGCGAAGAAGTCATCTATATGCGCCTCTGCGAACATTCCTGATGCACTGTATCGTCGTGGCAACCCCAACAGCGCCCTAAGCGCGTTATTGTACTGGACACGAAGGGCGCTGTAAGCCCTTTGAGTGTAGTCGATCCATAAGCTGCAGGTGTAAAAAGATTGACAGTAAGCCCGGAATAGGGTTATCTTTACAACCTTAGAACACTTTGCAAACCTATGGATTAACATATTAATCCTGACTGCCAGCGCCCTCCGTTCCCTCTCAATGTCGATATCATCTGTCTGTGTGGCTGTGACCCAGTGCCCGAGATATTTAAATTTGCTTACCCAGTTAAGTGCAGTCCCCCCGAGTGTGACTGGTGGTACTTCTAGATAGTATTTAGTACCTGCCTTGAAAACCAAACACACACTCTTTTTTGCATTACACCTTAAGCCGTGGGCCTCCGCGTATCGCTCATACACTATTAAAAGTTTCCTGAGGGCGCTGATCGATGGGGCCAGCAGCACCATATCATCGGCATAACTTATATTATTGACAAATGTTCCGTCAATAGAACAACCCACCATGGTGCTACTGAGCTCACGAACCAGCCGATCCACATATAGACTAAAGAGCCTGGGCGAGGTTAGGCCCCCCTGCCTCACCCCACACTCCAACCCATACGGTTCGGATAACGAGCCTGCCCATTTCACCACATTACTCTGATGGCCATACCAGTACTTAAAAATCGCAATGAGCTCATCAGGCAGTGTTGTGTCCTCACACAGTTTCTTCCACAAAACATCATAGGACACCATATCGAAGGTTTTTGACATGTCAAGAAAACACGCGCATACGGGAGTTTTCCTTTCTGTATAGTATCGGACCGTGTGTTTTAGACAAAGAACAGCTGTCTCCGTAGAAAGACCAGATTTGAAGCCGAACTGGCCATCATGGAGATTGAGGTGTTTATTCAGCTGTTTATCAAGCACACCGTCCAACACTTTAGCTATAACAGTAGCCAACGATATGGGCCTATAGTTATTTATGTCCGATGCGTCTCCAGTCCGGTTTTTCACTATAGGTACGACAACAGTCTTCATAAAATTTTCAGGCAGGTAGGTATGTGAGAAGCAAAAGTTGAAAAACATGGCTAACACTCTGGGCATGTGAACACCTGCATGCTGCAAATGCTCAATACTTAGAGAATCATGCCCAGGAGATTTACCACTTTTCATGTTCTTTAAAATTTCCGCTACCGCCTTAGCAGTAACTCTTATAAATGACTCAGTGGTTGATTGCCGTGCCGGTAGTGACCCCTGCGATGACGGTCCAAGAGGGGACTTTACAACAAAATGATTTTGAAAGAGATTGGCAATAGATGCAGACTCACTAACGCCCTCTACACTCGCTGGTAAGCTCAGCTTGCTGTTCAGCCTATTTGTGTGTTTCCAAAATTTAGGAAATTCTTTATTTTTGTGGTGAGATGCGATGATATTCATTTTTATTTGTTCACTATTTTCCTGACACCACTTAAGTTTCCTTTTAAACAACTTTTTACTTTCATTCATGGTAGTGTATATAGGACCTATTTTCTTTTTTCCAAGTAGCACCCAATTTTGAAATGCAAGCCGAGCCTCCAAGTGAGCTTGTCGAACGTATTTATTCCAACCTATTACAGGTTTTCTTTTCTTTTTTACTGTGCAACAGTAACTAGAACATGCCGCTGCGCCTACTATGTCAACAATAACACAATACATTTTATTAATAATCGCCTTATGTTCTACATTAGTACACAGTTTATCGCAGCATTCTTTAAATTCGCTAGGAAAGTCAACTTCTCGTAGTCTTTTTGTGCAAATAGTCTTATATAGTTCTATTTGTTGCACGTCTCTTACACACCACACAATCTGATATATATTCCTACCTATAATTATCCTAGCTTCTTTCTTTGAGATGGAAAAATAAATCGGATAGATTGAAATTGATTAATGTCAATAAATAGTCAGTCCGGTGGAATAATATTATGTTGTTTTCGTGGTCCATTTTTGGTTCGCAGTTCTCTAGACGAGCGCGTCTAATACTGATTGGATTTATCTGGATAGAACTCTTTGATTTTCTTTCTTTTAGATTATTTTCGTTATCTAAGGTTCCCGGACAAAGGCTGTGGTTTCCTCATTATAACCTTGGCTATAATGCTCATAATCCTTTGATAAAAAGTATTATTTCGGAGATAAAATTTCGTTTCGGAGATAAAAGTGGGTAGATGGAAGGAATGCCGCGCAAATTTTTAAGCCTCGTGCTAAATTCACTGTGAATTCTCCTTCCCGCGAAATATATTATTTTCTCTTTTGTTCGGTTTGTCTATTTGATACCATAGCCGGCCCTAATTACACGGTCTTAGTTACCGATTTGATCACCTGTATTATGAGGTGAATAAGTCTACGATTCACCACCCGAAACAGTAATAAAAAGAACATCTTAAATTTTCACCAAGATATGCATTTGTTTTCTGACACAGAGTCAATCCAAAACAGCTGGCGGTCAATAGCCTCGTATGTCTGCTGGGTGCAGTGCCCGCCAATTTTTTTTTGTCGTCGGGATTCCCTCGTGTATTTCGTACGTACCCTTCCCAAGGCGGAGATACCAATAGGTATGAGTCTGAATACAATTTCACCTCTGGTAAGATCAGTGCTCTATCGCATTGGAGTGTTGAAGGTGTCTAACGGCCGAAATAAAAAATCGATTTAATCCAAAATCTTTAGATTTGAAGATTTTAAACTTCATCCGTTTTTGTGTTAAGAACAAATTTCACACAAAAACAGACAAATCCTTAATCCCAAATCCAAAGATTTTGGATTAGATTGATGATTAATTTCGGCCGTAAATAAGCATTAATATATTTTTTATTACGCTCAGTGATAGTAGTTCTTTATATATACAAGAATAAATACGTTATATGTATATTGTTTTTATGTAATAAGAACAATAACGTTTGATTGCCGCGATATAATTATAATTTTGCATGTTTGTCAAATTGCGGCACGTTTTTACACTTGGATTTCACGTTTGATGTGTTAGCGATTCCATTTGGCATGGCGAAGCACGTATTGCCGGGGTGTGAATCTTAACGCATGTTTTATTTTTACAATCACGACCAAAACCCACTTAACCCTAGGCAGAAGCATCTGAGTCGCCACTTCCATTTATTTATCTTAAAAGTTTATTTAGCTGCGAGACGAATGTTGTAATGGAAGCAAAAATAATGTTTATTTATAAGAATATCTAGAAATCCATCGTACCGCAAATAGCTGGATCGTGTTTGCACAATATCATATATATCGCTTTGCCAAAAGCATTCGAGCATAACGAACGGGGAATACCGATTGCCAAGGAACTTGTGTTACGTGACTCATGTACTTCGTTCTTTTGTTTTAGTATTGGATCGCGAAGGAGACGCGCGGCCTGTCAAACTAAACAACGTGGAACAGACGCAGAGGCACACCACAGTAGAATTTATAGCTGAAGATGAAGAGGTAATAAAGTTTTTTTAATTTTCTATAGATAAATGTATACTCAGTTGCCTTTTGTGTTGAAAGAGGATTCCATTAAACTGCTACAACATTAAACGACTAAGTTCTGCTAAACAATCGGTATTATATTTTTTTGAATTTCGAATCTATTCTTTATATATTTTTTATAAGATAAGGGAGCCGTATGTAAATATAACGGCCAATGAAAAAGGTTAGTCAGTCGTCGTGCTAACTTGTCACGACATTGAAAACACGTAGCGAGAAAGCAATCTCAGCTCAAAAGCTAGCGCGGTGCTCCAAGTTTAATTCTCACTTTAGTAGAATTAGCCATTACATAGTCTGGTGCGACTCGAGATCAGACTGATAAAATAGCTAGCTCCAGCAGATCGTTTAATTTTAACGACCGTAGTTTTTAATTGCTCATTGGTGGGTCGCCGTGGATCAGTTTGGACGAACCGGACGGTTTGTTAATCCGTGTCTTAAAGGGACCTTGACAGCGTTGCTAATGTCATAATGTTCACTGAACAACGAAATATCATTGTGCAAGCGGTATGCACGGCAAGGTTAGCGAGGTGCCGGGTCACGTCCGATGCCTTAATCCTTGCGTTGCATGTACTGACCAAAAACACTTTCTACAGACGCAAGTATTATTTCGATTGCGAAACTGGCGACATAACGCGACATATTCAAAACTGGAACTACATTTCTGAACGTGCAAACACATTGGGTTCTTAGTATTCAGCGGCGGGTTCTTAGTTCGAAAGCTCGGAGAATAAAGACGTAAATACACTGTGCACGTCTAGAAGACAATAGGACCTGTCTTGCTTAATTTTGGGATCACGTTGGACCTTTTTTCCGTACCAATTTTCCTGTTAGTTGCTTTACAATATTGTTTTATTTCCTTTTGCAATTACGTATTTCAGTTTTAAAATATTTTTCATCATCATCATCGAATCAGCCATAAGACATCCACATCTGAACAAAGGCCTCCCCCATAGATATCAACAATTGTGTCATCATTTTGGGGGGAATTTGCCAGTACTCACCACGCATGGCAGGGGGGTTGGTGAGCGCAGTATGGCTAATGTTCCAAAGAAGGGACGCTGCTGCCCATCCCTCTGGTTTCGAATCCCTTAGTCGTCTTTAAGACATCCATGGAAGATGGAGTGGTGCTATATTCTTAATCCGGACACCACACGGAATATATTTTTATAATAATTAACATATAGTCAATTCATGCTTGAGAAAGAAAGGGAAATTGACTTTCACCGTAATCATTGATCGAAATCATTTTGTGTTACGTTGTCACTTTGTGCGCAACATTGTTATTCAATTATACTCGAAAGTTTATTTTAATAGAGCTCCATCCCGTTACTAATCACAAATTCAGCTGCATCATAGCCAGACGAGTGGCCTTAATACTATAAAGCAACAAATTGTCAGATACTCATTACTTACATTGAAAAAAATGATTCTCTCTAGTGCTCGGTTCGAATCTTTCAATTCATCACTCGGTTCGTTTTGCTACTCTGCTAATCATGTTTCTTCAGTTTTATTTTTTCTTTGACTATTGTAATATTCTTAAGTAACTTGGAAAAATTATAAAATAATATCGCAAGAAAGATAGTCATACAAATAAAGGTGTAATAAAAGAAAAAGGTAATTTAATTAAAATTGTACCTATTTTGTTCTGTGTACATTCACAGATAAAAAATATTGATATTTCTTGTCATATAAAGAGGCAAATATATATTTAAATAGTAAATTATCCAGGCCTGCGATTGACGGCCGAGTAATATTCAATAAAAGTGTTTTACTAACGAGGCGGTTAATTTTGTCTGTCGGTTAAGTCTCGGAATTGTATACTATTTTTTATCTAATTTGCGAAGAAAAATGTCTCATTCATGTCTCTCGATCATTGATGTATATATGTTACTATATAACTCAATGCTCTCGATTTCGTTGGTTAAAGGTTTCCAGCCAGTATCTTTGCTTCTTCAGATGTCTGGCGGCGTAAAATCTAATTCTTCTTTAAATGAACTAGTTATTTTTACTAAACAACTTAAAATTGTGATAAACTTATGATAACATCCACAATACAGTACCCATCAAATTTTCATTCGCGCCAATTCGACCGTACGTGGCGTTGTTCTTTTTTAAAAATATAACAACGAAATGCACGTTCAGCCTTTAAAATAATAAATATCGTGTACCTAAAAACACCTAATTTATGTTAGCGTGTATACAAAAAACCTCGCTAGCACTCCAAGACTGGTAAAAAAAACTATCCATCAATTTCTATTATTGTCGTGTTGCAAAATGCTGGCATGATATTTCATTGCGTACAGAATAGAGCCTATCAGTCGATTGATGTATTGTTTAAAATAAAGCATTTATTGAGGAACTGGGAGAAAAAGCAATTATTAGTCTGTAAAATAAAAATGGACTTTTAAATTCTTAAATTTTTTATTGTACAAAAAGAAAATACAAATCAGACAGTGATGTACAAAGGCGAGCTTAACTCAGACTGAGTTTTCTACCAGCAAAACCTTTGGGTGATAGTGGTGGTAATTTTTTTTATTTAACTTTTAATTATCACTCACACCAATGATACATACGCGCCAAACGTAAGATCCAAAACTCCCCCAATTGTAGCACTTTGCAATCAGTTCAACCAAAACAGAACCACGAGCACACGCTGTCATAATCTCTATTTTTTATGAATTAAGTGATGACAATGTCGTCGTGCGTATATAGAAGATGCACAAGCTTTCAAGCAAACATGAATTAAGAACTAGGGATCTCATACCACACGCAAGTAACAAATATATATATATTTTTTAATCATAATACTATTCAAATTACTTATAGAATAATATTCTCGAAGAAAACCTAGATCAAGCAAAGAAAAGAGACAACATATATATTCTATCACAGGTGCGACAAAGACATCGAGTACACGTGTTATCATTTTAGATAGCTATCTCTTTTACTCTCGTAGTTTTTGTATCTTCTTTCTTACAGCATAGGTAGATGTGCAGTTTTGTAGGTTTACACGTACAGCGAGACTGAATTTTGCGCGCCGTTTTGTATGGACGTAACATATCTATGGTATAATATCATTGATTCACACACTTTTAACTATCTTTGACGGTCAACTTTATAGGTACTGCGCAGCCTCCCATTTATCCCCTAGCCTGCTTCCATCAAGCGCACCAAAGGAAGTACACCTCGAAAAAAGTAATAAACATAAGTGATAACGTGTCGTTATCAGCTTGTTTTTTTCATCCACACTTCATTATAATACTATCAGAGAGTTCATAATCTTGTCGACATTACCTTTTAACGACAGTTGGCATCATCAATATTGGTATGTGATTTTATTACACATACTTGTACAGAGTTCGTTCATACTTCATATACAAAAAGAAAAAAGTTACACGTACGGTTATACAGTTCGTAAATATTTACTGTACTAAAGAAATAAAGACCCGGCGATCTGCCAAATATCCAAGTATACGACCTGTTTAACAATGTTTGTTTTCTTGTTGCTTTTTACGCAAAGTTATTGCCAGGTAGCATTAAAATTTGTTTTGATTTCAGTATTAAATCTTGTATAAGTTCATGTATAGATCGTTCATGAAAATATGTTTTTTTCCGAAGTAATACCTTATTAAGTAAGGGTATAGAGTCGCAACATTCCTAAGACCAAAGCATGATGCGGATTATTCAAATACGCGCACGATTTAAACATTATGAGGAAATCCACATGTTTATAAATTCTTGGCATGTACTGGCGTCTAGAAAATGCGATAGGATTATCTTCTGCCACGTTGGCGATCTACTGAAATAGTGTGGACCCCGTGTGAAGTACTCTCAAATAACCTTAAACGTCCGCGATGCCTTGAAGTAAATTAATAAAAACAGAACGTGAAATCGCAGTAAAATAAGACTGATGAAAGGTTATTATTATATGTACCAGCTATGCCCCGCGGTTTCCCCCGCCGTTTAATTTAAAAGAAATCGGATTATTAATAAATAAGAGTACTTTTTTGTCATATCTTCGCATGTTATTATTACGTCAGTAATCCCTCGGTCCTCGACCCACCGCGTCGCATCACTCGCCCACGCTATTACTTTGTTTTCACTTAGCATTTTGCTTGGATCCTAAGGTTCGTGGCGTGATGTTAAATATCCTATAACCTTCCTCAAGAATAGGGCTATCAAATACAATGAGAATTTTTCAAATCCGACTGGTAGACCCAGAGATAAACGGTTTAAAAAAAAAACTCTTCAACTTTATTATGTTATATATTGTCACTGAACTCCTCCTAAGCGGCTGGATCGATTATAATAAAGTTTTTTGAGACCCGGTAGGTGGCGCAGCAATCGGGTTTGCATGTACCTGCCTGTGCGAAGCTGAGGCGGGTAGCTAGTCTTCGATATATATATATATAATTCTTCTGTACGTACCTATGTCACCGAACTCCTCTTAAACGACTGGACCAATTTTGATGAAATTTTTGGTGTATGTTTGAGCGGGTCCCTGGATGGTTTAAATACACAATTCGACCCGGTAGGTAGCGCGGCAATCGGGTTTGCATGTACCGGCCTGTGCGAAACTGGGGCGGGCAGCTAGTATGGTATAGATTTACAACGGGCCAAGATCGCGCACTGTATGGTACAATTTTATCAGCTGATTATATACCATATTCATCTTAGAAAGCTTACGCTTACGCTGTACACTTACGGCCGAATATTGAAAAGCCAGTTAATATTAAATCCCGCATAAACTATTCGAGAAACCTGTTTTCTGTACAAAACCGGGTGGCTCAAATAGTTAGCGGAATTTAATATTAACTGGCGTTTCAGTAATTCGGCCGTTACTTGCTCCAATATATAAATACCTAGCTAGCCGTTGCGTTGCGTCGGTTTGGTACCATTTGCTTTTAATATACTTTTTTTTACAAACCGTGCATTAGATGATGATTAACACCGATAGCTTACTTTTATTTCATTCCTAGTGATGGTGCTAGATCATGGGTTGGCAACCTTTTGATGAATGCCATACATTTAGGTGGATATCAGTGAGGGCCGCATGTCATAACTTTGTGTGCAAATACTTATAATGTTTAAATAAAACGCAGTATTGTAAAGGCCGTATGCGGCTCAGGAGCCGATTGTTGGCGACCGCTGTGCTAGACCATTAAAATACAAGTTTCAAAGGCAATGCAATGGAGTTAATAACAATATTAATGTCCGAAAATACTTTTAGTCGGAAAACCTGTAGTAAATATTTGATTCCTGTTTAGTAAGAGGGACAAAATGTAAATTTATATGATTGCCGTAGCCATTCTTGCACTACCTTGCATACATAATTTGGGCAGAAAACCTTTCTCGGTGGTGGACAACGTGTGATTTAGCTGCGAGGGATCCTAAATAAAACGCAGTAGTTAATTTTTAATCGCATGTAAATTTTGCGGGTCGCACCGGGCCGCTTGTTGTTGACCGCTGCGCTAGATCAATAAAATTCAAGTTTTAAAGGCATTCGTATTAATATAATGGAGTTAATAATATGTTATGTACAAATATTATAGTTATTTTAAATCTGAAAAGCTGTAAATATTGGATTTCTGTCTAGTAAGAGAGTCAAAATGTAAATATGATTGCTGTAGCCGTTCTTGCACAACCTTGCATACAGAGTTAGGGCCGAACGAATACAAAGTTTTTACTGGTGGTAGGTCCCTTATTGCATATGTGCCTATAGTTGAGGCACCAGTGGGTGGATCTAGTGTGATCATACGAGGATCTGGAGCCTTTCTTAGGTGCCGAAGATGAACGCTCCAGTGGTTTTAGCCGGTAGTAGTCCGGCATACCCCTTCACCCTTCCCCGGGAAAAAAAAGGTCCCTTATTGCAAGAGTCTGGCTAGGCAGATACCACCGCAGTGGCAGATATTCGCCCCGATTGTCAGTAATGTTTAAAATTAGAACATTTCTGTGTTACAGTTTGAAGGGCACTGTGGTTATAGTGAAATTAATGGGCTGAGACCAATGATATTATATATTAAAAAGAAGTAGATATGTTACATGCGTGATAAAAGTGAGAACCAAAACTCCCCCAATTGTAGCACCTCGCAATCGGTTCGCCTAGATAGCTATTTCTTTTACTCTTGTTGTTTTTGTATCTTCTTTCTCACGACATGGTTGTGCAAGCGAGACTGTATTTTGCGCGCCATTTAATGAACGTAACATATCTATGGTATAATATCATTGGCTGAGACTAAATAACTAATGAGTCGAGGGGACGAGCGCAGTGTGGTGCCACGCAGGAGTCGCCCAGTCCTGCAGAGAATTACAGTAACTATTATATGTAGGCATGATACTAACAACCAAACCGTGTTGACGCTAATGACTAGCTCGTCTCGTCCACTGGTTCTTAAAACAAATGTTGAAGAAAGTTATCTTCATTGAAACACCTCTGCTTTCCACACACGAAACGCCATGGTAATATCCAGTAGTTCATTGCTGCAATACATTTATAGAGAAATGTGTGTTGTACATAATAATAATAATAATAAAGACAAAACACAATTACAAGACAAAACACAATTACAAACAGACAAAACACAATTACAAACAGACAAAACACAATTACAAACAGACAAAACACAATTACAAACACATAATCAAGACAAAACACAATTACAAACACATAATCAAGACAAAACACAATTACAAACACATAATCAAGACAAAACACAATTACAAACACATAATCAAGACAAAACACAATTACAAACTAATTCAATCATACAACTACACACGCAACCACACAATAGCAACCAGCAAGGGATAGGACACAGAAGGCGGTGGACAACTGAGTATAATGAATCTATTGTTAAGAACTATTATAAAATTACAGAATTAGGAGAAAATAGATCAGCTTATCGTCGACCTCTCCATCAAGCAGTTATAGCAGAACACCCAGAATTATCGGAAGTAAGTGAGCAGAGAATATCAGATCAACTTCGAGTTATACTGAATAACAAAAGGATTAGTGATCAAAGACTTCAACAGATACGTGATGAAATATTAAACGAGCTTAGTCTGCGCTGTGGCAGCCTGGAGAATAGCTTACCACACATTATAACACAACACTCAACACTTGCACCAGAATCAGAAGTCATACAAGAAATCCAGGATCATCCGTACGAACAAGAAAACAATACTCATACACTCAATTTATCAACGCAATCCCAAAATCATGAAAGACTATTGGAAAATACTATAGAAATACAACAAAACCAAACGGTTGACTACCGTGATGAGGAAAAAGTAAGGAAACAGTTCAAAGTTTCAATAGAGAATTTTCAAAATACCAACCCGATTAACCGACCCTATATACCAAGACAAAAAACTTCTAAGAAGCTAGCTCAAATTGTTGACTTTATTAACACCAATATACTACCGCAAAACATATCAGCAGAACAAGATTTTGGAACTACTCAAACCATAATTTATTGTGCGGCATATACAGCTGCTATATGTAACGGAACTAAAATAAGAAATACATACACTCCACCTAACCAAAATCAGAAGAAAGTTCCTGCCTGGCAGAAGAGACTACAAAAAAAGATACAAGATATTAGGAGAGACATTGGACGACTAACAGAATATATCAAAGGCAATAGAAGCAATAGACTTGTCTCATTAGTAGAAAAAATTAAAATTAAATACAGTATACACTCACAGCATGAAGCACCTAACTTAAGCAATGAACATTTCCTTGACACCCTTAAACAAAAACTCAATGCAGCATCTAGTAGATTAAAAAGATATCTAAACTGTACACTTAGAAAGTCGCAAAACACCCAGTTTTGCAACAATGAGAAACAATTTTATAGGACTCTGTCGTTAGGCACACAACGCAACACAAGCACAAATACACTAGAGACACCATTACCACCTACGAATGAATTACATAGTTTCTGGTCCGGTATTTGGGCTGAGCCAGTACGACACAATACTGAGGCTGCGTGGCTGGAGACAGACTCCGATATAGTAGGCTCAATTACACCGATGAACTTTGAACATATTCCTGGAGAAATATTTATGCGTGTACTCAAAAATACCCATAATTGGAAAGCGCCTGGAAGTGACCGGATACACAACTACTGGTATAAGAAATTTACAACGATCCATTCGCTAATTCTCAAACACATCAACAATTTTATACAAACACCTGTCACAATGCCGTATTTTGTTACACAAGGCCTTACCTACATGATACCAAAGGACACCGACCACCAAAATCCGGCCCAATACCGACCGATTACATGCCTGCAAACCATTTATAAAATACTTACAGGATGTATTGCTGAACTCATACACCAACATATTACCGACAACAACATACTCACTGAAGAACAAAAAGGATGCCGTAAAAGAAGCCAGGGCTGTAAAGAACAGCTTATAATAGACTCCGTGACGATGAAACACGCTATCTCCAGGAAGAAGAACATTAATACCATGTATATAGATTACAGGAAAGCTTTTGACTCTGTACCACACAGCTGGCTTCTGTATATACTACATCATTATAAAATTCATCCAAAAGTCGTTAAATTCCTTGAAACTTCGATGCAACACTGGAAAACCACGCTAAAAACTGTAGGACACTCATGCATTGAAACACCCGAAATCTCAATACGCCGAGGAATTTTCCAAGGTGACGCGCTCAGTCCCTTGTGGTTCTGTCTCGCACTAAACCCCCTCTCCCATATGCTTAACAAATCGAACCTTGGATATACTATCAACACATCACAGAAACACGCGACTCTTACACACCTCATGTACATGGATGACATTAAAATATACAGTAACACGACAGAAGCATTACATCATCTCGCAGACATCACGCAATCTTTCTCAAATGACATTAATATGGAGTTTGGGATCGAAAAATGTAAAACATTTACCGTTATAAATGGAAAAATTACCCCAAACAGCTATAGCTTAGAATCAGGAGACATTATTGAACCTTTAGAACCGCATACCACATATAAATACTTAGGGTTTCAACAAGCTCGACAGATCAACCAGAAAGAAACAAAAGAAAGTCTTAAAACTAAATTCAAGCATCGCCTTAATATTTTATTCCGTTCTCAACTCAACTCTCGCAACTTGTCTAAAGCAATCAATAGTTACGCAATCGCCATACTTACATATTCCTTCGGTATAATAAACTGGCCCCAAGGGGATCTCCTTAACCTGCAACGTCTCATTAACACCACACTTACAGCCCACCGAAAACGTCACCCTAGATCTTGCGTACAAAGGATGACTCTTCCAAGAGATGAGGGCGGACGAGGCATAATAGATATAGTCAACTTGCATAATAAACAAATTACATCTCTCAGGTATTACTTCCATCAACGCTCACAACACTCCTCATTACATGAAATAGTAACGGTCGCAGACAAACGCCTCACACCACTCAACCTTAAAGATCGAAGCCCGCAACGTAACGAACGGATCACTGACGTAAAAGAGAAGATCACGTCATGGCAACAAAAGTCTCTGCACGGGAGACACCGCCACGACCTCCAGCAGCCACATGTCGACAAAGCAGCGTCGAACGCCTGGCTGAGGCGTGGTGAACTCTTTCCTGAGACGGAAGCTTTTATGATAGCGATTCAGGACCAAGTTATGGATACTAGAAACTATCAGAAGCACATAATACGCGCGCCGAACCTCACCTCAGATATATGCAGACACTGTCACTCTAGCCCCGAAACCATACAGCACATAACGTCGGCCTGTAGATCCCTTGCTCAAACTGATTATAAACATCGACACGACCAAGTTAGTGCCATTATACACCAATATCTCGCGCATAAATATAATTTTATAGAAAACAAGACACCGTATTATAAGTATAAGCCTGAAACCATACTAGAAAATAATAGTTGCAGAGTATACTGGGATAGAACTATAATCACGGACAAAACCATACACTTCAATAGACCTGACATCACAGTACACGACAAAATTAACAAAACTATCTATCTCATCGATATAGCCGTGCCTAACACCCATAACATACAATCAACAATAGCTGAAAAGCTCACCAAATATCAAGATTTAGCAATAGAACTAAAGCGTCAATGGCGAGCAATAACCATTCATATTGTACCAATAGTCATTTCATCAACCGGAATCGTACCTAAGAGCCTGCAACGTAGCCTTGATATACTACAAATCCCACAACATACCCTCCACTCACTTCAGAAAGCAATTATTCTCAACACCTGCCGACTCACTCGCAAATTCCTCACCACTTCTTCTGTCTCATCCGCTTATACCATAACATAACCCCTACTCACGCTTGGCTACGGCCCGTGTGTTTAGACTTTAGTTACCCCTTTAAGGGAGAAAAATAAAAGAACACACATAAATAATAATAATAATAATAATAACCCCCCTGGGGGACCACCTTGCCGTGGTGGGGGGGCTTGCAGGAAGGCGTACGATTAAAGATGAAATGGTCACTAAGAACACGATCATACCCTGTGAAACCAGGAGAAGCTTTTATAATAGCCAATAACATCTAGGCTTTACCCTTCCCTACTAACGGTCCCAAACCCAAGCCAAGGTGAAACAGCATACGCCGAGGGCTTCATGACTAAGGGGGTGCTTAGTCATTAGTATGCGGACTCTGGATACCAGGGGACATCCAGTTTTACTTACCCTTGCCGCGGTGAACGCAGGGCTCTGCCACGGTTGACCTCAAAGTCCCTAGCTACTCGTGGGATTGTTATGATAACCAGATCTAAAGCAAAAAACGCCAGTCACATAATTGTGCCATCTCTAGAAGGAGAAACTACGCACGTTTCCTTGTCATCCTCACCGAGGTCAATTTTTTCATCAATAGCATCATCACCCCCTTCATATATATTAACATCATCATCAAGATCTACATCATTATCACCACTGTCAGTAGACGCTGTGTTAGAGACGTCATTAGTCGAAAATCTAACACCCGCTACTGTCAAAACCAGTGCGCGAAAAAAATGGAGTCAAGAAATGAACAAATTCATTTGGCGTACATATCTCATCATTACTCATTTAGAAACCGATACAAATTCATACTTATCTTCATTACATCAACAGTTTATTAGCAGATTTCCGGAAATGAATGTCTCTAAACAAAGAGTTGGAGATCAACGTAGAGCAATCATTTATAAAAAGTTGCTCCCGTCTAGTACACTCGATAAAATTAGATTAGAAGTAAGCAACGATCTACAAAAAAAAAAAAATTGTGAAACACACCCACAAAACCAGACATCATACCAGCCAATTACAGCTCAAATTGACACGCAACTACAATCACAACCTAAACGTAGAATGAAATGGTCAAATGAACTAAACGAAGTTCTCATAAAATGCTATTTAATAGCTACCAATATGGAAACAGATATGACTGTATGGAGGAAAAAATTAAGAGAAAAGTTCCTCGAGTATTATCCACTACTGTCACATTTATCCGAACAACGAATATCCGATCAAAAAAGAGCCATCATTAATAATAAAATGATACCAGAATCACGGCTGCAAGAATTAAAAATGTCCGTAGAGAACATATTAAATCAAACGGATTCATATAGGCCATTAGATTATCATAATTCACATATAGTTACAGGAATTGCACAGCTAGCACCAAATTATAACACTGAGACAGAAAATACCCAACAATCATGTACACGACAGTCGGAGGTTGAAAACAACCCGAATTACTGGAATAATACAGACTTAGAACACCTTACCAACTTCAATACACACTATAGCACTAACGTAGAAACCAATCAAGAGCTTGAAGAAACATTTTACCATACATTACAATATTATACAAACATTCATCCCACAAACAGAAGTTACATACCAAAACAAAAATCATCAAGAAAATTTGCAAAAATTGTTAGTTACATTAACAATATCATCCTACCTCAATATGTTAACACAAATACAGATTTTGAAACTCTACAAACAATAATATACAGCGCTGCTTGGACAGCGGCTAAATGTAATGGAAGTAAAATTTCAAATGTACCTGCTGATAATATGGCTAACAGCCGACAAAATGAACATAAGCCTAAATGGAAAATAAGATTAGAACGTAAAATTTACGATATTAGAGTTAAAATAGGAAGACTAACGCATTACATTCACGGGAATAGAAGCAGAAAACTTGTCAAAGAAGTAAACACAATACTAGACCACTACAAAATACATTCATCCCACGAAGAAGCGAACACACAACTAACACACTTTTTAGATACTCTGAAACAGAAACTTACGGTTGTAAGCAGTAGATTACGCAGGTACACAAAATGCACACTCCGCAAGACTCAAAATAATCTGTTTAGAAATAATGAAAAACTATTTTACCGTAAATTAAAAACATCGACCTCGAACGAAACATCAAACAATAGTGATAATAGCTTAAACAATGTTCTACCAACCACTGTCGAGCTACAAAGATTTTGGTCTGGTATTTGGGAAAACCCTATCTGTCATAACAGAGAAGCTAACTGGATTAAAGACGAAACAGATAATTATATGAACACCAAACAAATGGATTTTGAACACGTGCCAATAGAAACATTTCATGAAGTCCTTAAAAAATTACACAACTGGAAAGCACCAGGTTCAGACTACATACACAACTTCTGGTACAAAAAATTTACACACATTCACCCACACCTATTTAACCATATTAACAACTTTATTAAAAACCCATCAACAATGCCTACATACATAACAGAAGGTATTACGTACATGTTACCAAAAGACCGCAATGACAGCACCAACCCAGCAAAATATAGACCAATAACCTGCCTACAAACAGTGTACAAGATAATAACATCATGCATTACTCACATAATTTATGAACACCTTGAAACTAATAAAATATTATCCGAAGAACAAAAAGGTTGTAGAAAATTTAGTCAGGGCTGTAAAGAACAACTAACAATAGATTCCGTAATACTCAAACAGGTTCAACGTGGGAGGAAAGATCTATGTACTATGTACATTGATTATAAGAAAGCGTACGATTCAGTACCACACACGTGGTTACTAGAAGTTTTAAATATATACAAAATACACCCGCAAGTAACTACCTTTTTAAGTAATATAATTAAACACTGGACAACGCGATTACATTTAGCTACACCTACGGGAATAGTAAAGACAGGACCTATTAAGATTCTAAGAGGTATATTTCAAGGTGACTCACTCAGCCCATTATGGTTTTGTCTTGCTATAAACCCCCTTTCTAACAAATTAAATTCTTTAAAGCCAGGGTATCAACTACAGTTTAATAACACGACGGACATACTGACTGACAAACAGGAGTGTAAAATTAATCATCTCCTTTATATGGATGATATTAAACTGTATGCATCCTCACCCGATGACTTATATGAACTCGCTAATACTACAGACCAGTTCTCAAATGACATACGAATGGAATTTGGTATCGATAAATGCAAAATTAATTCGGTACGAGCAGGTGTTACCTACGAACACTCGTATGCAGTTAAAACTGGTGAAACCATAGATTCCTTAGATGAAAATGGAACATACAAATATCTAGGATACATTCAGGCTAAGCAAATAAAACACAAAGAAATAAAAACTACGTTAACTCAACAGTTTAAACACAGACTAAAATCAATTTTCAACACCCAGCTACATTCTCGTAACACTGTTAAGGCAATAAATACTTATGCTATCCCTATTCTTACCTATTCCTTCGGAATTATCAGTTGGACCAAGACTGAACTTAAAAACCTACAACGTGTCATCAACACCACCTTGACCAAACATAGAAAACATCATCCTAGGTCTTGTGTACAGAGGTTAACACTACCAAGGAAAGAAGGGGGAAGGGGCATAATAGATATAGCAAACCTACACTACAAACAAATCCATATTTTGCGAACATATTTTTTTACTAAAAGTACTTCCTCAACACTACATAAAATGATAGCCTACAATGATCGGAAATTTACCCCGTTAAACATGTTTGATAAAACAAATGAAAACAATGAAAAGCAGGATGACGATCGGATAAAAATAGCTGAATGGACCCAGAAATCACTGCACGGGAGACATCGCCTAGACCTTAACCAACCTAACGTCGACAAGTTAGCGTCGAACGAATGGCTAAATCGAGGTGAATTATTCCCCGAAACTGAAGGGTTCATTATAGCCATACAAGATCAAGTAATAGAAACCCGTAATTACCAAAAACATATCATGCGAGTCCCTCTACTAACCGACATCTGCAGACGATGCAGTAGTTCCCCGGAAACCATCCAACACATAACTGGAGCATGTAAAGCGATAGTTCAGACCGATTACAAGCACAGACATGATCAAGTGGCCAATATAATCCATCAAAAATTAGCAATAAAGTATAACTTAATTACTACACCACCTCAACCTTACTATAAATACAACCCCGAAACTGTCCTCGAAAACAACACCCATAAGTTATACTTTGACCGTGCGATCCTTACCGATAGAACAACGCATTACAATAGACCAGACATTACTGTACTAGATAAAATTAACAAAACCGCACAAATCATAGACATAGCTGTACCAAACACACACAACCTACAAAATACTATAGCGGAAAAACTTTCAAAATATATAGACCTGAAAATTGAAATTACCCGAATGTGGCGATTAAATAACGTAGCTATTATACCTATAGTATTATCAACCACAGGTGTCATCCCCAAACAACTTCACCAATCTTTACGAACGTTAGATCTACACCCTTATACCTACCAAAGCCTACAGAAAGCTGCTATTCTGAATACTTGTAGAATAGTCAGAAAGTTCTTACAAAATGGTAATGAAACTTCAACGAACACATTACACGTACAATCATCAGGTACCACATGAACACAAAACACAATCACGCCCGCTCACAAACTCATCACAAGGTCATTTCATTTCATCGTAACCTATCACCAACCACTAAGGTTAGCACTTGGCTTCGGCTCGTGCTATCCTATAAAGCCGGTAAATGATTACCGAGATACTTAAAACGTATAAAAACAAATAATAATAATAATAACGAGAGCCTCTTAACACCTTAAGAGGCTCTCGTTAGGCAGCTGGGTCAAGGGCTTGATACAGAAAGCGGTACTCCTGGACACGGCTCGTATTGTTAGGAGGTTCCTCTCTCTGGAGCCCTAACCACCGGTAACTTGGACCTTGTTCCCGATGCCGGTGGGCTACTATTTTTTATATTTTTAAATATATATTGTTTTTTTTTTTTTATATGTATTTAAAAATGTAATTTATATGTATATATTTAAAATAAAGGAATAATAATAATTTATTTTTTGTAAAACATAGGTACAAAAAGGTGTAATACATAAGTAGTAAGATCGCTATGTTTTGCCAATATATGGCGTACAAAATTAGGTACGTATTTCTCGCATATGTCAAATTGTCATAGGTACATTAAAATTTTCATATTCAGATTAAAATGTCACATAAAAAATCATATTACAAATACCAATTATTATATTAAAACAATGATTAATTAGTATATAAAGAAGACAATAAAACATAGTAAAACAATTAATAATTCATTACAAATGGAGAATTGACAAAATGAGTGTAATAAATTGAGTGATTAATCGGATATACATTACTTTTGTTTGTCAGCAATAAAATCTACAACAGAATAATAACATTTATCTACCAAGAATTTATGCAGGCATTTCTTGAAGGTGTCAATACATTTTTGGCTCCTGATAGTTTCTGGTATATTATTATATATCCTTGGGGCCATACCCAAGATACTCTTGCTAAATAATGCCGTATTGTGAGGCTTGCTTCGAATGGTATTTGGGTATCGGCTAGAGGTTAGAGTTTTATATAACTTAAAATTTCCTTTAACAAATGCAGCCACTTCATATATATATAATGATGGTAGAGTGAGTATGTTTAGTTGTCTGAAGAATGGTTTGCAACTATCGGTTGGGAGGAGTTTACACACTGCCCTTAAACATTTTTTTTGGGCTTTGAAAGCACTATCTTTATTAGTTGAATTTCCCCAGTAAATGATACCATACCTTATATTACTTGCAACATACGCAGTAGAACGGTTTGCTATTTTAGATAGCCTATATAGAGCATAAGAAAATTGATTTAGTACAGAGTTAGTATAAGCACTTTCTATATTATGAGTTAAGACACGTCCGTCTTGCATAACAACATCGTGGTGTCGCGGCCGACGCGGTCACAAGAGTTACATTTGTTGCTACAATATGTTACTGGGTGATAATGTTGTACGAATTGCTAAGCATACTGGCGACTCTGGTATCAAGCGTTCAACGAACTGAAAGAAAGGTTGAGTACACGTAATTTGAACAGCACATCGAGCCTTTTCAGGAAGAACATTATAAGCGACATTTCACTTATCTCATTATTTTATAGGAGTATTTTTTTAAGTTGTCGAAGGCAAATCGAACCTCCCTACTAAAATCCCGCCAGGGACATTTTCGGATACATCATAAATGGGCCCAAAATGATAATTAATAAAACGAGTTTAAAAAAATAAAAAGAGTATTATTGAGTTTTATTTTGCAGTATGTTAACTACCATATTTTATAGGCCCTTAATTAGTCATTACTATTCCTAATTAATACAATATATATT
This sequence comes from Diloba caeruleocephala, assembly GCA_947459985.1. Taxonomy (NCBI): domain Eukaryota; kingdom Metazoa; phylum Arthropoda; class Insecta; order Lepidoptera; family Noctuidae; genus Diloba; species Diloba caeruleocephala. Next base: position 4,670,398 of record OX381617.1, on the reverse strand, counting down.
TACTTTTAATTCCAAGTTTAAAACTATCGGACATTAACCATTATTTTGGAATACATAACTTGTAGGATATACCCATTCTTGTTCTACAAGAACCATTTCTTCTCTTATTTTCTTCAGTTCTTGTAGAACAAGAATGGGTATATCCTACAAGTTATGTATTCCAAAATAATGGTTAATGTCCGATAGTTTTAAACTTGGAATTGAGATCATTATTATGCCGTATAAATAAAACCTAATATGGTCTTTTTAGGCCTTCTGGACCATTTGGTGATATTTAATGTGATTCATATTATGATTCTGCTAAAGCGGCCTTTTTAGGCCCCCAGAACTTTCTTAGTCTTATGACAAATGTGGTGAAAAATTAATTGTGATATTTTCAGAAGTTACGTGTAAAACTAATGAAAAGACAAAAGAAATTTTGCATAACTCCGTTCTTTTATGTACAACGCAAAATTTGTAGTACACAATTAATTTGTCGTATGCTAGGTACTAGAAAATAATTTGCTTGTGAACACAGTGTCAAACTTTTAATTACACTCGTAAATACTTAATGGCCGCTTCTCAATAACAGGAGGTGGTTTTATGTCTTCCTACTCTGCTATTATATTGCTCTATAGCGCGTTTTCCTCGAAAAACTGCCTTTGTTCTCGTCGATCAACAGATAAGCTGGTAGAAACAAGATTTTGTAGGAAAACCGCCGTTCCTATACAAACAGTTTGCATAAGTAGTTTAAAATTTGTGTTTAGATAAGAAAATGGCGTCAGATAGGTATAAAAATTAAATAGATTAATAATGGAGACATTTTAATCCTAATATTAATTATTACTATAATCTCTACTAGCCGTTACCCGCCCGTAAATAAAAAAATTGCCTAATAATAATATAATTGATACCCTTTTTTTATTATTGAAGATTTTTATTATTCAAATTAAAAGTATCCTATCCTATATTGCACGACACAATCTGCCTCTATGCAAAATTTCATAAGAATCCGTTCTAGCGTTTGGGCGTGACGGAGCCTTTAAAACATTTAAACATACAAGCTATAATCTTTTTTTCGGTACCTTTAAGGCTTTACGCCGTAGACCATTTTCCATTTACTTAAAAATCTTATCTCAAGTGTGTCACACACGACAGGATGTCACAGTAATCAATAGAATTCAATTCTAGCTCGGTTTTCCACACTTGTCCCAAATTATGTCCCAAGTATTATATATACTTACAGGCTGCGCACACGGTCACGGGTCGCCGTGTGCGCAGCACAGCGCACCACACAGCGAGGCTTGAGGGGATCCGTTACAATCCTCCCCGAGAAGTGCTTGGGGGGCGGCCTTTTTACAGCCGCCTGCCCTCCGCTAGAGTGGGTGACCGCTTTACAGTCATCCCCTCCGAGATGTGCCTAAAGGCGTGGAACCAATGGGGGTTCTAGTGTGATCTTACGAGGACCTGGAGCCCCCCTTCGGTGCCGAAGATGACCGCTCCAGTGGTTTTAGCCGGTAGGTGTCCGCCATACCACTTCGCCCTTCCCCGGGGCGAAGGAAGTTCGTGATGAATTTCCACTGGGAACCAATAAAAAAACATTAAGAAACTACGAGTATAATACTGAAAGAGAACTTTGACGGTACGGTTGGCGCAGTAGATATAGCTTAGCAAATGGCTTCCTGAGCATGTTAAATGTATGTCTGTAAGCCGTACCCACGACACTTCTCCTAGTAAAGAGAAAGAGAAAATTGTTGGAAAATCCAAAAGTGCACGCCTCATAATCTCATTCATTACAATAAAATTGATAGATAAAGGCGATATTTAATTTATTAAATAATAATTAAACTACATCGAATTATACCGTGAAAAGACACACGGACGTCCAAGACAGAACTTTTTTAAACAATTTTTTAATTAGTTTAAATAATAAAAAGAGATTTAAAAATATCCTGAGTGTTAAAAATAGTGTTTTTTCTCAACATTTGTCTATTTATATTCACTTATAAAAGCAATAAGTGACATTTTAAGTTGGAGAATCACTCGGTGTGCGTAAACTGACAGTAATACCCACCTCAACGCTTCGCTTATGAGGCGTGCAATAACTTGGCCTTCATTATCAAGTTATATTCCGGTGGGTAATTTTTTTTTTTTTGTGTTTGTTTTTTTTTTTTGTTTTTTTTAAACGTTGCCCCACTCTAGGATTTCTCCTGTATCGTGGGTGCGTTTACAGACATGAATTCCACATACAATACACCCATGACGACGATTCTATAATATGTATGTTTTTTTTTTTTATACTTTGCCCCACATTACGATTTCTCCTGTGTAGTGGGTGCGTTTACCATTTACCGTTTGTTGATCCTACATTACGTTATTGGGCTTGATATGGTCTTAGCAGTTTCGCAACTACTCGATTCTAGACATAACCGCCTTTCTCTCGTCTCGTGCGCCTGCAGCCGCATTAGCCGATTTGTTGATGACCTTATCTGGTTCTTTATCTGATTCTAGCTTTGAAACTTTTTGTCTGAACAATAAACAAAGCAATAGGAAGCTTGTTATACGATGGTTTTTATTGAGAGTAGTAGGTTTGTGGCACGGGAATCGCTGTTTGAGATTATAGATTTGTGGCTATAATGAATGTCATCATAATACAACTTTATTTTTGTGGTTCACATGCTTTTAGCGTCTTGCTATGATGGATGGTTGAAATGGTTCGAGTAAAACGAAGACCTTACTCCTTTATTAAGCGAAAATAATAAACAATGTTACTTTCCTTTCTCATTTTCTAAACGAAAATAATAGACGAAACTATTTTACTGCTACAAAATTCCATTTATTTTTTATTAAAAGTGGGCTTTCTTTGAACGTCAAATACTAAAATACCGCTTAAATATGTTATGTTTAAGTCAAACGTTTGACGGCACGGTTGGTGCAGTGGCTGATAAAGTCGACTGCTGCGCCCCGCGTCGTAGGTTCGATTCCCGCACGGAACAAATATTTGTATGATCTGCAGATAGTTGTTCCGGGTCTGGGTGTATTGTGTGTGAAATTTGTGTCTGTAAAGGCACCCACGATACAGGAGAAATACTAGTGTCGGACAATGTTTTTAAAAAAAGGCAATGTTTTTAAAGAAAAAGAAAGAAAACAATCAATCACATCATTTTTCACACTATTTTCGTCGGCTGCTCCATAACACAACCCAGTAAGTGCTTCAAACAAAACTTTACAGGATACCGCAAAATAGCTGTTATAAAGTTTTGATGTTAAGTAAAAAAGTATTGGTAGTTATTGATAATTATTCGATGGAGTACTAACCAATGAATATATAATCGTACAAATATTGTGATAATACGTATATTACAAGTTTTATGCCCCTTACAAACCTTGAAACTTTATGGACTTAATGTGGGTTCCTATTATGGCTTCTATCAAACACAGTACAAGCGTTTGCTATGTTTGAAAATTAGCGTTATTATTCGAATTTAAAGTCATCACCAATTAACAATTAGAAAACCTATCTAGTTCCGAAGTATTAGGTTTTGAAATTAACAAAGCGCCTTACTAGGTTTTTAAATAGTATGTTGGTACACGAGTGGCACATATACTTCAAACTAACAACGAAAAATGGTGATATGCTGACGGCGCGGCGTCGCTACGTGACGATAAACATTATACTGTAATATGCTAGTTAAGTACGTAAATAATAGAATTTCTTAGAAACTGGGCTCTCTCCATGTCAATATTATTTACGAGTAAGAAGTTCGTTTCGCCAAGAAAAAATGTTGATTTGGCAACAGATATGAATTGCGTGTTCTGTCAAATGTCAAACAGTTTTTTGCTTATTACTCGGAGATTATCGGGTGACAAATACAATAATTGTTCATAATTACATAATTATTGTCCAATGCAACTTAGCTCGAATTCCCGATACTTTCTATGAACAAAATTTGCTGTGCGCCAGACTGCACTTTCAGAAAAAATGCTTTTGGCCTATTGGGGTTCAGAAAGCTTTAAAATAGAGGCGATCCGAATATCCGAATACTATTCAGTTCGACTTGTTTCAACTTTAGCGAAACCGAATATTCGGTCAAACTATTCGGTTAAGTATTATGCATATCTTAGGATAAAAATGGTTTACAGTTTAGATATGATTTTAATTTCATATACATTTGTCAGAATATTTATTTGTACTTAATGTACACTAGTGTACAAAGGCGGTCTTAATGCCGTAGGCATTTTCTGCCAGACGACCTTTGGGTGATGCAGAGAGCAATAAGGTAGATGCACCAACAAAATATAAAAGAGAGATATAGATGCGAAGACATATTATACAAATAAATAGACGTACATGTGCATTACATGTATAAAAATATATTTATATATACGAAATAAACACATACATACATATTATATAATAAATATACACAGATGAGAAAAAATAAATAAAATCAGAGTTGAGATGAATCTGCTGACGTGTTTTTGAAAAGGTATTTTCGTAATTTATTTTTAAAGTTGTCCCGATTGTTAGCCATCCTGATTTCAAGGGGGAGCGCATTCCACAATAGGACAGATTGGACGAAGAATGTAGAATGAATAAAGCTAGAGTTATGAATATTCGGCACGCATAACAAATCTTTTCGTGAAGTGTCCAGGTTGAGAATATAGCACCACTCCATCTCCTCCCGTGGATGTCGTAAAAGTCGACTAAGGAACTCTAAACCAGAGGGATGGTCAGCAGCGTTATGTTCTGCAGCGTGTTACCAACACGCTTGACAAGCGTAGTGAGGGCTGGAAAATTCCCTTAAAATTAAAACAATTGAAGAAATCTATGGGGGATGCTACTTAGAATACTAAACGAATATTCGGCGCATTTCTGCTTTAAAGTAACTTAACAAGTAAATCGACTTCTACAACAAACAATCTTCAAAGAGATCGACATCTAGAACAAACAATCTTCAAAGAGATCGACGTCTACAGCAAACAAAAACTTCAAAGAGATTTGTAGACGTCTAGAATAGTTCAATTAAGTTAGTGAGCTATAAGTTGCTCGGACTTTTCTTAAAATAAAATGTTAACGCTAGCTTCATTTATTTTATCATTTCAGCCGAATGAAGTCCATTGCTGGACACAGGCCTTCCCCAAAGATCACCACAACGACCGATATGGGTGTGTTGTGTGCTCATTGGGGGTTTTGACATAATCGCCACGCTTGGCAGACGGGTTGGCGATCGCAGTTGGGGTGTTAATGTACTCGAAAGACGCTGCTGCCCATCCTCCAGCTAATCCCTTAGTCGACTTTTACGACACCCATAGGATGAGATGGGGTGGTGGTATTCTGAGCCGGACCACACGGCAAATTTAATTAATTTATAAATAAGTTTAATTTATTTTATTTTATATCTTAATTGAATTGAATTGTGAAATGTATTCTACATTATTTTTATCAGTTCTGGAGAAGTTTTATCACAGTATCACGGTATCAAACGAAATTCCTTTTTATGATTGAAATTAGGCTTCAGACAATAACAGAGCCATGATTTTCTTTAATATAATACCGGTCCATCATCATCATACGGCTGGCTACATGCCGCCCGCATCCAACGACTCCCAGCGACTTTCAAGGTCGTGTTCATCTCGTTGGAGGCCAGCCTACGCTGCGTTTTCCGGTGCGCGGTCTCTACTCGAAAACCCGAAAATCCGGTCCAAAATAGACTAATTAACATTGCATGAGAACCCACGTCAACATATTTCCAGATTTTTGGCATCTGGATTTGTGGCACAGGACCGCGCCTTTTTGCAATTTTAATAAGGTCTGATAAGCTTATGTTGACCCTGTATGGGGGTAAAACCTTATAATTATTCATGAAACAAATTATATACCGCGTCCATATTATACTAGGAAACATCATTTTTGGTAGCTTGTTATTTTAAGGCTCGATTATTGGTTAGTTGCATACTATGTTCAATTAAATCACGCTGGTCTGTGAGGGCGCAAAAAATTGTAATGCATGTGAAAGTTGCATTAAGTGTAGGTAATCTGGTTACTTGAATCTTGAAGTTGTTATATAAGAAAGTTAACCGTCAAATACTTTGACGGCACGGTTGGTGCAGTGGCTGATACAGTCGGCTGCTGCGCTCCGGGTCGTGGGTTCGATTCCCGCACGGAACAAATATTTGTATGATCTGTAGGTAGTTGTTCCGGGTCTGGGTGTATTGTATGTGGAATTCATGTCTGTAAACGCACCCACGACACAGGAGAAATCCTAGTGTGGGGCAACGTTCAAAAAATAAAAATATCCGAAAAAAAAAACTTGCATGTTCCACTCAAGGTCAAGTAATTTTTCGTAATATATCATGACATCAACCCTCAAACGTGCACTGCCAAAACGTAACTATAAACCTGTAGTGGTGGTGATTTAGGGGGCCCATCTTGTGTCGTCACTGTTAGCCTAAGTATTTCACTTATTAGGTTGAAAAGCAGACGCCGTTGTTCCCGTTTTTATTTAAGTTTAATACCATATAACACCCAATGCAGTAGACCTTATCGTTATAGCTTCCATCCCATACAATAGTCCTACACCACCGGGAAAGATCCGTGACTTCATTTCATAGTGCAACCATGAAACATACCTGGTTAGTGTCCCATTACATTAGCCTTTGCGTGATCTATTGTTTATCGGAAACCAAAAGGTCTTTGTATAAATAAATGTCTTATAAGAATAATATTTAAGATAAGATAATAATATTCCAAGGTGTAGATTTCCTATGGAGAGGAACGGGCAAGAAACTCCATGGTTACTCTTTTTAAATCATATTGGTACAATGTTCTCGAAATGATGGTAATGTGAGGACAATGCAGGAGAAAAGAGTCTAAACTTCTTAAAAAGTCTACACTAAACAAGATTGATTTTAATATTTACCAGAGTTTTTGATTCAATTGTCATGACAGCATTAAGATGACCAATCCCAACAGACGGCACTCGTTCACGAGCATGACGCATGCATCAGCGTCGCTCAGCTCAACCATACTGTAGGGAAACCGACCCGACACTCAACGCCACCTTACGCAGGACACTTGAGTGAGCATGACATACCTAAACTGCCAGACAAATATCACGTCAATAAAACAAAATAATTGAAATTTGGTTGAGTACCGTCATCTGTTATGGTAAACTGAACAAAGCCTTGTACATAGCCGGGACCATTAATTAGCTGTTAGTTATGAGTGTCCCCGCCTGTACTCTGATAAGAAGCCGCATAACCTTATGTGTTCCAATTATAGTACAAATGTTCTGACGTCACTGTTACCAAGAATCTCGTGACTCATCGAACATTCTATTAAGAAGGGCTTGAGCGTCATCATTATCTTATCAGCTGGACGAAGTCCAATGTTGAACATAGGCCTCCCCTGTAGACAACCAGCTACATGCCCTATGTCGTCATTTTGGGGGGAATTTGCCAGTATCAGCATGCTTGGTAGGCAGGTTGGTGAGCGCAGAATGCTGCTGCTCCATAGAAGGGCTGCTGCCCATCCCCTTGGTTTAGAGTCCCTTAATCGCCTTTTGCAGCATCTAATGGGAGGAGATGGAGTGGTTCTGTACTCTTAATCCGGACACCACACCGAAGGATTTGAGCAACTTGTATTAATTAACTATAGTGCTGGCGCCTCCGGGCCACCATGACATAAATAACCATTGTTCACGCCATGGTGGCCCGGAGGTTTAAGGATTGGTTCTTCACCATCATTTCAGCCAATAAACGTCCACTGTTGGACACGGGCCTCCCTCAGAAGTCGCCACAACGACCGGTCTGGGTGTATGTTGTACGCTCATTGGGGGATTTTGCCACAATCGGCACGGGGGGTTGGCGATCGCAGTTTAGTAGTAATTAATGAAATCCAAGGATCCTCCGGCTAATTCTATATTCGCCTTTTACGACACTCACGGGATGAGATGGGCTGGTGCTATTCTTAGCCGGCACCACACGGCACCAAAGACTGGTTGCGGGTTCAAAACTTAGCATGTACCAATGTAACTCATTCAAAGTTATTTGCACGTGAGGAAATGTCTTATGGTCTGAAAGCGTCAACACGCAGTGCCCAAGTTTGGTGATCGATGCTCGATCCTTTGTTCTGCAGTGGGACAGTTGCTGGCTGATTAATGCCCTCGATAAGACGGCGAGCCTTCGGGAGAAACCTTTACAATCACCCTGAGATGTGCCTGGGGGGCGGTATCTTTACAGTCGCCTCCCCTCCGCTAGAGTGGTGACCGCCAATTGCTGAGATTCTTGGAGTTCCTGGAGCCTCCCTTCGGTGCCTAAGATGACCACTCCAGTGGTTTTAGCCGGTAGGAGTCTGACATATCTCTCCGCCCTTACCCGGTGCGGAGGAATTACATAATGTATTTCCACCGGTACATAGGCTGCACTAAAAGTATCGGGAATGGAATATTTCCACTGTTCCTGTCATATTAAAATCTTTTTAATTGAAAACTCCTTGGTTTTACAAATCGAATACCATTTATTTATTTAAAAAAATATTCACGGTCTTGTCACAAGGTTTTGTCAAACTTGTTTAGTCGTTGAGAAAATGGAATTGACTCGAGAAAATTCAAGAGCGATGATTTATTATGACTTTCGAAGTGGTTTAACACAAAAACAGTGTGTTGACCGGATGATTTCTGCATTTGGTGATGAAGCCCCATCCAAAACCACAATTTATCGCTGGTTTGCTGAATTTCAACGTGGACGTGTCAAGCTCAGTGATGATCCTCGTCAAGGTCGTCCAAAAACTGCAGTCACCCAAGAAAACGTTGATGCTGTGCGTAAGCTGATTGAGGAAGATCGACATGTGACATACCGCGAAATTCAGGCAACTTTAGACATTGGCATGAGTCAAATACAAATAATCTTGCATGAATAATTAGGTGTAAAAAAGTTGTTTTCCCGATGGATACCGCATTTGCTATGTGAAGAGCAAAAAGCGGCTCGCGTTACTTGGTGCGTCAGAACTCTCGAAAGATTCTACGCAGGATCCTCAAATGCTGTATACAACATCATATCAGGTGACGAATCCTGGATATATGCGTACGAACCCGAAACAAAAAACCAGTCACGAGTTTGGGTGTTCGAAAATGAGTTAAAGCCAAGAAAAATTGTTCGTTCACGGAGTGTCGCAAAAAAAATGGTGGCCACGTTTGTCTCCAAAACCGGCCATGTTACGACTATTCCTCTTGAGGGACAAAGAACGGTTAATGCAGAATGATATGCTAGCATTTGTTTGCCACAGGTCGTTTCTGAACTCCGTAGAGAGAACTGCAACCGCCGCATCATCCTCCATCACGACAATGCGAGTTCTCACACCACGCACAGAACAAAAGAGTTTTTAGAGCAAGAAAACATAGAATTATTAGACCATCCGCCGTACAGCCCCGACCTAAGCCCTAATGATTTCTATACTTTCCCTAAAATAAAGAATAAATTGCGTGGACAGAGATTTTCATCACCTAAAGAAGCTGTGGACGCCTACAAAACGGCCATTTTGGAGACCCCAACTTCCGAATGGAATGGTTGCTTCAATGATTGGTTCCATCGTATGGAAAAATGTGTCAAATCTCGCGGAGAATACTTCGAAAAGCAATAAATACATTTTTAAATAGTAATGTTGTGTCACTTCCTTAATTCCCGAAATTTTCAGTGCCGCCCTCGTACAATAAAAAGAGCCTGACTAACACCGGAAACTAATAATAATCAATCTAATCTAAAATCTTTGGATCCGACATCAATCATCGTCATCAATTCGACAGGATTTAGAATTTGTCTGTTTTTATGTTAAGTTTGATCTTAACACACAAATAGATAATCTAAAAAATCTTGAATTTAAAGATTTTGGATTAGATTGATTGTTAATTTGGGCCGTTAGACAATAAACCTCTAACACTGATTGACAGACAACAAACTGCTTAAACGGGAGAGTCTAGAAGCATGAAATTTTACACAGAGGATCTTTATATATCGTAGCTGAGCACTAAGAAAGGATTTTTGAAAATTCATCTTTTAAGGGTGTTAAATAGGTGGTTAAGTTGGGCATTCCGCTAGTAATATTTATATTAATTTAATATACAGTTCAGTTCGCGTTAAGCCGTCAAGAAAGCCGCGGGTTCTCAGTCGACATCAATTTCACTCACCAGTTCATTATGCTCATTTTTTACTCTATCTTTTAGACAGTAAAATCCTTTTACCCTGAACTATCGTATTTCATTTCAAGGCATAGTGTAGCCTATCAAGACACTACATATATTATTATATGGTATTAGGTCAGCAAGTACCATATTCATAATTTATAAAAGTCAGCCACTTAACATATTCTTTTTAAACTCTGTCGTTAGTCTGCTGAACAGATTTCTTGAGAGGTAAGCAGTACCTTTTACTCCTAGTTCATCTTACTTTCATACATCGTAAAATGAATAAATATAAAAATGTACGTACACAGCTCAAATTTTATCACAATTTAAAGAAGTCCATCAGTCCGTGTGGTGTCCGGATTAAGAATATAGCACCACTCCACCCCCTCCCGTTGGATGTCGTAAAAGGCGACTAAGGGTCTCTATAAACCAAAGAGGTGGGCAGCAGCGTCCATTCTGAGGAACAGTAGCCATACTGCTCTCACCAACCCGCCTGCCAAGCGTGGTGAGTACTGGCATACACCCCCCAAAATGATGAAATAATTCTGTAAATCTATGGGGGAGGCCGTTGTTCAGCAGTGGATGTGTAAATGGCTGAAATCATGATGATGATTAAGAAGTGTTTGATAGCTTTTTAATCACACAAATTCTAGTTTTTTATCTGTATTCTACGGTACAGTCACGGATTACTTTAAGGTTTCAATGACTGCTGCTCTTGTTCTAATATTTACCTTGTAATTTTACGAACCGTATACATATTTTTGTCACTAAGTGTGTATGGTTTAGCCGGTATGAACTATCCGCTGGCTTTAAGCTAGAACTAAATGCAACTATTCTTGCCTCTGTAGGAAGGGCTGGGTCGGCTAAGCTGGGCTTAAAGGGGTTTAAAGGGGCTTCATATTCAGTATTATCATACCCTATGCTGCATTTGTATTGTTTTTTAATTGTGCCCCGTCATTTTGGCGGGAACAAATATTCTTTATTTTTGCCTTGTTTCTCATAATCTGCAAATATATCAAAATAACTCAAGTAGGATGCGCATCCGCCGTTACAATAATTAAGTTCTCAAAACTACCATATTTTCGTTAAATGGACAAGGATTCGGCAATTGTATATGAGTACCTATTTATTTGTGAGCAACGACGTACTAGCAAGGCAAGCAAGCAACCGCATTAACGCAAACGGGTACTGTTGTTGTAAAATCAGAGTGAAGGAAGCTGATGTTCAGTAACCATCATCATTTCGGCCGAATGAAGTCCACTGTTGGACACCCCCAAAGATCGCCACAGTGACCGATATGGATGTGTTGTGGGCTCGTTGGGGGGTTTTGCCATAATCGCCACGCTTGGCAGGCGGGTTGGCGATCGCAGTTGAGTTGTTAATGTACTCGAAGGATGCTGCTGCCCATCCTCCGGCTAATCCCTTAGTCGAATTTTACGACACCCACGGGAGGAGATGGGGTGGTGGTATTCTGAACCGGCACCACACGGATGGATTGCATTATTTTGATATTATTATGCTTCCCGTAGTGATGGGGGCCATTTCACTCTATTAAAGGAAAAGGAACGTGAAAGGACGTTATGCAGCACTCACGCTGAACAAATTGGCACACCAGATCCCAGTCCGCCTGACATACAGACCAGGGAGAGGAGAGCTGATAGGATAGGAGTACCTGTATCTATGTATAGGATTGTTGTCTCTATAGAGTTATACCAACAAGGGTTTATCGTAGATACTAATCTAAAATAGAAACTATATCGGTAACACATATTTTCATTAAAAAAATCGTAGACTTAAGGCAGACTGGCGCGATGGGAGTAAAATTCAAGGTCAAAGAGTGCGGCGTTATAAGTGTAACGTTAGGCGCAAGCGCGGTTATGTTTCACTGTCACGTCTACTAAGTTGCACGCGCTTAAACTTTTGTTTATTACTGGCCTTTATAAAAGAGCATAGATATAACATTTTCTAGTGTATAAAATACATGTTTTATAATTATCACAGGTCCACTACACACACACATACGTCAAACAACTTTAACGAAGAATGTACACATATAACTAATTTCAACTCGCGTGTTGGTTGGTTGGGTATGAAATTGCCATACTGCATAAATAACAAGCATAACGTCGATGCTTTATAGTAGTTGCGACCTATTTCCCTTTAGCTTTTACAACTGGCGATGATAAATTTTCGTAGTGTTTCTTTTCCATATCAAAATGTAACCGTTCGTGGCGCATTAATGCGCTAGTTTCTAAGTAAAAAAACTACTATTGTAATTTTTAAATGAAATGAAAAGATCATATATACAAAATAGTAAAAAAAAAACTCCAGCAACACGTTAGTCTTTCATGTACAATATTTTACATACATGTGCTTCATATACCACAAAGAGGATGGCTACTTGTAGTAACTTTGTCATAGCTACATGTTCGCTAGCACACCATTACGCAATCGAACTAAGGTAATGAACTACACGAACGACGAACATTGATATAAAAAACATCATATATTTGCAATCTTCTGAATTGAATTGAACCTCCAATATAGAGAAAGTCAATAGACGTGCCCGTTTACATGTGAAATAACATACTATCAACATATTCTTTTGTTCTTTGTTGTTAAAAAAACGTTACCCCCACACTAGGATTTCTCCTGTGTCGTGGGTGCGTTTACAGACATGAATTCCACACACAATACACCCAGACCCGGAACAACTACCTGCAGATCGTACAAATATTTGTTCCGTGCGGAATCGAACCCACGACCCGGAGCGCAGCAGTCGACTGTATCAACCACTGCACCAACCGTGCCGTCAATTCTATAACAGATGTCACGCAGGTTTAACCAGGAACCGCGGAAACATGATTATAAAAAAGTAAAAAATACACAGTCAGCAGGACGACCTGTCACCGCAACCAGTTCACGAGTATGACGCAAAGATCATCATCATGGGGATGATGATGTTAAAGTTAAAGGGGAGGAGAAGACCAGACCCATGACTGCATAAACTCGACCGATACCCGTTACCAATAAGTCGCAGCTGCTGAAATATTCGGATTTCAACGACGGCTTTCACGAATATCGTTCTTAGGCTCTGTCCATGATCGCTGACCCGTCCAAGTAGGGCTAACAAAAGCTAGAGAAAACCATTTCTTTGCGGTCGTTAGCCCCATCAGTCATACAGAAAGAAAAGTTGAGTCCACTTCTCGATATGTATAATGTCCCCTGTTGAACTTACCCCTGACCTTGAACTGCAGCAACAGCAGCGGTCAAGGGAAGATGTGGCCATCACGACCGCACCAGTCAAGTGGCTAATTTTCGTCCTGCTCATTGCCCAAGCTAAGCAGACCTTGGCACACGCATCAGCCCGTAAACGTCCACTGCTAAACATAGACCTCCCAATGATCACTATAAAGACACCCACGACCCACCTGGGTAATACGTTGACAAAATTGTGTACAGTAAAATAGAAGACAGACCCCAGCCTAACTACAACAATCACTTTTCATCATTTCAGCCGAATAAAGTCCACTGCTGGACTCAGGCTTTCCCAAAAGATGGCCACAACGACACCTTTAGGTGTGTTGTGAGTTCATTCGGGGGTTTTGTCATAATCGATACACTTGGCAGGCGGGTTGGCGATCGCAGTTGAGTTGTTAATGTACTCGAAACGTGCTGCCGATCCTAAATTAATCCCAAAGTCACCTTTTACGCCACGCAGGGGATGAGATGGGTTGGGTTGATGCTATTTGTAGACGGCACCCCAAAGCACCATCACGTTTGACTATAGCCTGACCAATACCGCAATACCGCGCCTTAGGTATGCGCGGGGAGATGGGGGGTAGGAAGGAAAGAGACAAAACGGAGCGGCTGCTCGGCCCCTCGCCTCGCTGCTCGCATACCTAAGCCGCGGACAGTGGTATTGGTCAGGCTATACTAGTAATATCTTCGTGTTTACCAAACAAACAAATTCGTCAAACATCTACACAATTTTGCGGGTCTATCGTCAAACGAGTGATTTCTCATCGGAGCGTTTGCTGAAATAATTGTCCCACACGTACAGTTTGCGAAACATTTCGTAAGTCTACTGTTCTCTGTGTTTATTTCAGATATACAAAGAAGATTACATTGTTGCAAACATTGGTTGTGGCGATGTTTTTAAGTTCCATGACGCGCCAAAAGTGCCGAGCTATAAGCTGTGTTAATTTACAACATTAGTTTGTAAGTTGAAGACAAAGTGACTATATATTTGTACACCGATACTGTTACAATGTAATATTTATAGCGATGTTTTCATATTTCAGCGTTTCTTTCGCAACAACATAAATATATCATATCATAACGGCCTATAGACGTCCACTGCTGAACAAAGGCCTCCCCCATAGATTCCCACGATTGTGTCGTCATTTTGGGGGGTATTTGCCAATACTCACCACGCTTAGCAGGCGGGTTGGTAAGCTCAGAAGGACTGCTGTTTCACAGAAGGGACGCTGCTGCCCATCCCTCTGGTTTAGAATCCCTTAGTCGCCTTTTACGACATCCACGGGAGGAGATGGAGTCGTGCTATATTCTTAATCCGGACACCACACGGATCATATATACACATATTATTCGTAACATGTGCTTATAATTCTACAGCTTAGAAATACGAACGCACAGTTTTATTTTTTTATTTGGGACAAGCCCGCCACACATTCCCAACCACTGCAACTCCTGTAAGCCAGGATCTACAATGGCGACCACCGAAAAGAACACCGACCAATGAAGGTCGGTGTGTCCCAGAGAAATGAAGAACAGTCTTGGAACCCGCAACGAAATTAAATAGAAAAGAAAATGAAGGAGTAGGAAAGCATATACGTTCCACTTCCCTCAGTAGCAAGCAGGAGACAGAGGAAATACTAGTGGCCACAGGCACAATAATTGGGAGTGTACAACTAGGATAAGCCTAGTTGCCAAGCTCCACAGGTACAAAAATGTTTATAAATATTTAATTACGGGTCCTATGTTGTGAGCTATTGTGACTGATTCTAATAGTAGGTATGGCAAAAACGCCTGAACGCACGGAAATTCGTCCTAGTTGCAACAAGGTCTGTATAGTAAACAACTCCGGATGTAACTTGCAAGCTGTCAAACATAATATTGCGATCATCTTGCCAAAGAATACACTCCCACAGGATATGATGTGCAGACTGTTCATATTCACAGTCCGGTGTTGAACATTTGCAGAATGGTGAGACAACAAGCTTGAAGCTAAATAATTTACTCTTTAAGTTACCATGACGCACACAGAGACACACAACGCACAGTTAGAGGGAGTGGCGTTCTATCTTTCGCGTTAGCTCGCGTCTCGCCCGACGGCCAGGTGACCGACCTCTATTGTTTCAACCGTTCCAACCCAAAGAGATGTCAACAGCCCGTAAATTACTAATTAGACACGAAGCGTCGCCCGGCTTAACGTCTCTCACCGTTCCCCAGCTCCTATAGCTTCGAAGTGGGCCTGTTTGAGTCCATTATTCTCAATTTAGGCCGTAATTGCTACGCCCCGTTGTATTTGTCGCAAATTGACGTAAGACTTCGTACCATATTAGACGGAAATAGAACGGCGTCTTCCATTAATACTGTTTGAACTTATATGTATGTATTTTTTTTATTATAAAATACCCCCCAAAATGATGACACAGTTGTGAAAAATCTATGGGGGAGGCCTTTGTTCAGCAGTGGACGTATAAATGGCCGATATGATGATGATGATGATTTCGGGCTCATAAAGTCCACTGCTGGACACAGGCCTCCCTCAAAGATCACCACAACGACTGATATCGGTGTGTTGTGTGCTCATTGGGGGGTTTTGCCATAATCGCCACGCTTGACAGGCGGGTTGGCGATCGCAGTTGAGTTGTTAATGTATTCGAAGGAAGCTGCTGCCCATCCTCCGTCTAATCCCTTAGTCGGCTTTTACAACACCCACGGGATGAGATGGGTTGGTGTTATTCGTAGCCGGCACCACACGGCAAATGTATTTTTAGGTATTTTTTAGTAGTTAATTATTTTTTGTAATAGCTAACTACGTGTTTTAAAGGTGTACACATTTACGATTGCGTAACATTTTGTTTGAAGAGCCCAAAGACAGGTGCCGCCGCGCCGATATCTATCCTAAGTACGGGCCCCTTTATTTGAGCCCATAGTTAAACGGTCGATAAACTTGTATATGTTTAACAAAGTTCTCTTCATTAAGTGCAAGTCTAATCTCAATCTACTATATACACCGCCCAAAATTATGACTTAATGGATTTTAATATAACACAGCATTATACGGAGAAAGTTTTGTTTTCGATATGAATTCTTCGCGTGTGTACTCGCTATTTAGACACTATTTTATTATTCTACTAGCTTGGACACGCGGTTTCACCCGCGTTTAATTTAAAAGAAATTTAGAGTACTTCGACATAGACACTTGACATAGAATATATATGTTGGATTTCAAGGGTTTTATTGTTTTCGCGCGGAACGCTAAATATTTTTCTAAAATAAAAGTAGCCTTAGTTATTCCTTATAACGTCAGTGAAAGTCCCGTCAAAATCGGTCCAGTCGTTTCGGAGATTACCCGGAACAAACAGACAGACAGACAGACAGACAAAAAATGTGTGTGTGTGTGTTTTTTTTTGTTATAGGTACCGTATATACTTCCATATGCATTCAGTAAAAAGCTGTTATTTTGACATTACAAACAGACACTTCAATTTTATTTATTTGTATAGAGATACCCACGATTGTATCAGCACAGGCAAACTTCAGTCTGAAAACTTCGCAAATATTACCACTACTCTTACCGTACCGTTCTCAGCTCAAATGACTGTCTATTCTTCAGAAAAGGTTCCTCTGATCTATTTGTCTCTTCTTCGTTATAAGCAGTCCGTGTCTTCCTAATTACTCCAAAGGATATTTCCAAGTTTTGGGTTTTCTCACAGTCGTGTGCTGCTGAAAGTTGATTCTTCAGATTCCTCACCACACGGGTTTTATTTCAAATTTCCTTCGCTATCTCGGCAGTCTTACTCTCGAACGTGTTTCCCCTTTATATAAACAAGTAAAACTTGATTGTAATCAAATTAAAACCCTTGCTGCCTAAAATATAACGTACCATATTTAAATATGGTACGTTTTGTGACACTCTTACAATTAAGACGAATCTAACGCTACCTCGTATGTTAAAATCCATCAAGCCGTTTAGGCTACAGACCGTGTAAAAGATAGACATACATACTATACATACACTCGAAAAACATTACCCTCCTGCCCCAGAGGTCCTAGAGGGCAGTCAGGTAAAAAGATCCCAAGTAAAATTTTCATTCAAACGCAAAGTACGCCGGTGTAGGTACCTACTACTTGAAACCGCTACAATCCTAATTGATAATTGCAGGCATCGTTACAATGATTATTTGAATATTTAGATTTACGTATTATAATTTTTGTACCTATATAACAAAATTATGTATTGTACCGTACCAATAGTGTGTAGATTTGTATGTATGTCTTATAATATCTAGATATATAAATTATATTTTTAAATGTAAATGTAAAGTATCATTTATAAGGATATAAAATAGTAGCCCACCGGCATCGGGAACAAGGTTCAAGCTACCAGTGGTCAGGGCTCCAGAGAGAAGAGCTTCCTAAAAATATGAGCCGTGTCCAGGAGTATACCGCTTATAATAATGATTAAAATATTTGTTTAATAGTAGGTACCTTATTTTTTAACCCAAATGTATTTTTAAAAATAAAGATAAAAAAGGTTTTAATCATTCAAACCATTTACAGGCACTTATGAATAGACAGACTCTAGTTGCCGCGTTTCAGGATGTAGATATCCAATGCAGAAGAACGGGCAAGAAACTTCATGGTTGCTCTTTTTAAATCATAAAAATGTTAAAGTTGTGGTTGACTGTTAAATAATGCCATATCGTCCATGCATATGGCATTAAGTCCACCTTATGTACCAACACTGTACTGTACTTTCATAGTACGAACAAATAAAACACACTGAATAAAAACAACAATGCCAAATTTCAAAACACCTAAGAACAAAGTATAGACGATAAAAAGTACTATAATCAGACCAACCGGGTAACGAACTTGCGTGCTAGAGGAGTTTCATTAATTATTATTGTTATTACAACAATGCGTTACAATTGATTCGATCCAATTCCTCTTGTTGCAAGCGTACTGTAATTTTATTCGTAATGCTAATGAACGATGTAAATCTATGTTCGTTCGGCGTCTGTTAAAACGTTTGGTAACGGCTACACTTTAATGAAGTCTTGTAGATAATAGTATTAACAGATAATGTTCTTTTTATAAAGCTTTTTATAACGCGGGCCTTTCGATTTCTCTCCCAGGAGCGCTCCGGAGCAGCCCTATAGGTAAATTTTGAAGGAAGGCCATGGCAATAGCCCAAAAGGGAGGCCATTGTAAAGAGGCCGAAGTTTTCCTAATGAAATGCCCTTTCCCGATCTCTGTGATGTCTTTCTGGAGCATGACGCTCTCACAGAAGATGACCACTGTACTCCAATTTGATTGCTCTGCCAGCATAGACTACACTACTGTTGGTAGAGAGAGTTTTCCCCGATCCGATCGACCGTGATTCCTAATTGGACATACATAAGCAGAAAATACTCAACACACAATCTTGAAAAATGAGTTATTCATGCCAAAGTGGCCTTAAACGTCAGTGAAAACAAACCAGAAATAAACAGAGGCCAGACATGTTTTAAAGAAAAGTACATAAGAATACCAAATAATAATAATATTGAAGAATACCTATTTTAACGTGAAGTTTAATAATCTCGAAAGTCACGCAAGTGCGCATCTAATTATTTAGTTAAACAAAAAAAGTAGACATAAAAAACACTTATGTGTATGCATTTTTAAATGAAATAGTACGCAATATTTTTGAAAGCTCGCACAAACCGCCGGCGCCTTATATACAAAACACTTACTCATCTCAAATTGATTACGACTTTTGTAATTAAACACCCAGCTCTAACACTAACAATAACAACGCAATGATATCGCGGCTCTATCTATCTACAAGTATAATTTTGTTGAACTAGCGGTCCAGAGGAAAGTTACAATGAACATCGGTGAATTGTCAAATTAAATGAAAGCGATTTCGATTGCGAAAGAGTTATATCCCAATTTCGCTAAATGTATCGAATCCAATACCATAAACTCATTGTATTCAGTAGGTACTCCAAAGTCCTTGGGGCGGTGACCGCTTTACAGTCACTCTCTCCGAGACGTGCCTATAGTCGTGGCACCAGTGGGCGGCTCTAGTGTGATCATACGAGAACCTGGACCCTCCCTTAGGTGCCGAAGATGACCGCCCCAATGGTTTTAGCCGGTAGAAATCCGGCATGCTCCTTCATCTTTCCCCGGGGCGGAGGAAATTCATGTAGAATTTCGACTAAGTCAAATAAAAAAAATAGAAAATGAAAAAGGTACTCCAATGTGGCCATCAAAATTTTCGTGCACATAATAAATTGAAACATAAATCCTAATTTACGAAACGCGGAACCAGCGTTTGATTAAGTGCTTGAATACACTAATACAGATCATAGATTTGTGATCTTTTAGCTTGCCATAATTCATTTCCACAATATTAACCCCCTCACAATACTGACTACGTCTATTTATTTATTCAATGGTTGTAGTTCTAGGGGCTGGCTAGGTAGGTACCACCGCAGTGGCAGATATTCGCTGCTAACCAGTAATGTTTAAACCAAAGATATTGGAAGAAAGGAGATATGCCATGTAGATCAAAATGTATGCGATCCTAGAAATCCATTTTCCCACTACCATTCTTCATAAAAGCACACTAATGCACGCAGTAACAAGTTCTTATCCAATGAACTGAATAAACACAATATTGTAATTGGCTTCTCATACTAAAACACACCCAAGACTTTGTAGGTAGCCAATCATACCGAGCGTACAGACCGCAAACGACAGCCGTACCACGCAACGCGTAAGTTTATTGGGAGTACCATACGCTGTTCTATTCACTGCGTTTGTTATTCAGCGATGACTAGTTAAAAGTGGTAGATAAGAAGCTTTGTACAAAAATAATAATGTCGTGCCGCTCCATCAATTCAAATGTAACATAATAAAGAAAGCAATAATTTTTAATTTATTCTTTTTATAGACAAATACAAGAAAATTCTTTCACTTGCATATAGTATATGATTCCTTCCTTGATGGAGTTATTATTTTCGCTTCGGTTTTTGCATGTTATCCCCGAACAACACTACAATTTAACAAAGTTTCGCTTACGCGAGCGAATCTCAACTGATGTCATAAAACGGCCATTTTTTCCGGATGGATCAAATTGATCATGTCGCGGTGGCGCGGTTACGTAACGTGTGGTGCCGGTTCAGAATGCCACCACCCCATCTCCTCCCATGGGTGTCGTAAAAGTCGACTAAGGAATTAGCTGGAGGATGGGAAGCAGCGTCCTTCGAGTACATTAACAACTCAACTGCAATCGCCAACCCGCCTGCCAAGCGTGGCGATTATGGCAAACCCTCCCAATGAGCCCACAACACATACATATCGGTCGTTGTGGTGATCTTTGGGGGAGGCCCGTGTCCAGCAGTGGACTTCATTCGGCCGAAATGATGATGAAACATTACTGTGTTTCGGTTAGAAGGGCACTGTAGCGATAAGAGACCAAATAGATTAAAGTCTCGAGGTGATTGTCACAGTGTGGTGCCATGCAGGACTAGTTCTGGGTAGCATTTGTTAAGGGCAGGCCGTTTGACGCTTACCACCAGTCGAACGACGTGCTCGTCTCATCAGCATGTTGTACCCTCCTTCTTTATTAATATATTTATGAAAGTGTAATCAATTTGTCTAAGCTTATCGCGGCGTTTGAAATCAGCTGATCGAATTTTATCGATCGCTCTTTACCGCTCCAATCGTCGTTAAGTCTACCGTTAGGGCCATAATAATAAAATAATAAAAATACTTTAAAAAAAGAGTCCAGGTGATCGCATTAATATTAATAGTTATGTATAACTAGCACTTTTATTAGTGCCTAAATAAAAACTAGTATATATTATAATTACTAAAATAAATTAATTACAGGTACAAACATGTTACTCTAAATTAGAATTACATTCTATTTTTTTTTTAACGTTGTCCCACGCTAATATTTCTCCTGGTCGTGGGTGCGTTTACAAACACAAATTCCACACACAATACACCCAGACCCGGAACAATTACCTGCAGATCGTACAAATATTTGTTCCGTGCGGGAATCGAACCCACGACCCGGTGTGCAGCAGCCGACTGTGTCAGCCACTCTGTCCGAACTAGGCTTATTGAAACCTGTGTTTCGGGCCATCACTTTACAATGCGGTATGGGACCCTAAATTCACCTAAAATAAAACTAATAACTACCCCATTAACTACCGTTATCGTATGATTGACACAGCACTGGCAAGAGTTTATGAAATGCGTGATCTTGGTGTGACGTTTGATCCTCGCCTTGATTTTAGAGAACACGTCCTGTCCGTGGCGAAAACGGCGAATAGAACACTTGGTTTTATCATGCGCCAAACTTATGCATTTCAGGACTGTAGACCGGCAATAATGCTATACAATGCGTACGTTCGCAGCCGGCTGGAATATAATGCCTTGATTTGGGACCCGTACGAAGTCAAGTACAAAGCGGTTATAGAAAAAAATCTGCCGATTTTTGTACAAAAAGAAGTACGGATTCTATCCGTTTCTTTATCCATCTCTTTTCGTTACGAGTATGCTCGGACTCGACACGTTAGAGTTACGAAGGAGCTTACAGGCAATCATCCACTTTTGCCATCTGCTGGCCAATAAGATCGACAATCCCTCAGCATTGATGGATATAAGCTTATACGCTCCTATGCGAGCGATGCAGGGTGTCGGAGGCCGCAGTCTACGTCGACGGCGGTCCCTGCGGGCCGTGGTAGGTGCTCGCACCCGCGTCACAGCGAACGCACCTACGCGCCGTACTCTTGCACTTCTTAACTCACTTATATCTACACAAGATGTGGACCTGTTCTCAGACAAACTCAACAAAATCATATCCGCGGCCAGGATCCACCTCACGTGAAGGCGTGCCTTCAGGGGCGCTCGAAAGTTTGAGGCGTCAGGCTCGGCGGCGTGCACTCGAGCTGTGGCGCGAGCGGCTCATGCTGCCACAGTACGCGACAAAGCGCGTCGTTGAGGCTGTCTTGCCGCTCTTCGGAGCCTGGCTCCAAAGGAGCGAGCGCGTCACATTCCGCCTGACGCAGGTATTCACCGGACACGGTTGTTTCGGTGCGTACTTGCACAGGATAGGACGCGAGGTCACGGCACAGTGCCACCACTGTGGAGACGATCAGGATACCGCACAGCACACGCTCGAAGAGTGCCCTGCGTGGACTGCCGAGCGGCGGATCCTGGTCGATCGGATCGGGCAAGATCTCTCTTTGCCAGCAGTAGTATCGGCTATGCTGGCAAAGCAGGAAAATTGGAGTGCTGTGGTCTCCTTCTGTGAGAGCGTAATGCCCCAGAAGGAGGTCGCAAAGCGTGATCGGGAGAGGGCCGATCCCGCTTTAATTCGCGTAAAGTTACCCAAACGGTATCTTTAGTTTTTATAACGTAGTAAACAGTTAATTTGCTACTCTTGGTCGACATCACGTCGTAGCACCTGCGGTATAATAAGGAAAACTTAATTTGTTTGTTTTGGTTTTACACATACCGGGGAATACCGACGCGACGCCATTATTAAAATAAAGAGGAAAATGTAGCAAAAATACAAAATGTTATTTGATTCATAGTTTTTTATTTTTTATTTACTCTAATTATATTTTGTTTGTAAAAATAATCTTGGGGCAATGCATGAAACGCGACATATTTTTAATCGTTATTTGCATTCACTTATTAATTACTGATTAGATTGTCGAGCGAATTCGTAACGCATTTTCATGTGTTACAGTGTACACTTACTTTTGACGGCACGGTTGGTGCAGTGGCTGATACAGTCGGCTGCTGCGCTCCGGGTTGTGGGTTCGATTCCCGCATGGAACAAATATTTGTTTGATCTGCAGATAGTTGTTCCGGGTCTGGGTGTATTGTATGTAGAATTCATGTCTGTAAACGCACCCACGATACAGGAGAAAACGTAGTGTGAGGCAACGTTAAAAAAAAAAAAAAAATATGTGGTGTCGAGGGACACCAGGTAGGAACGAAGTTCCTTCGGCTAATGTAGAATCGACACTTATACACTACTCGCTTGTGTATGCGACTGTCGCGCCTGCGCACGTCTCATTTAACGGTTTTATTCCACGCACTTTTTTCCACGGATTTTTTCTTACGGTTTTACTATCACATTTTTTTCAGTTCGGTCGCGCAGCAAAATCCCTATCCCCTCCAAGCCTGCCGTAAGGAACTTCGTTCCAAAAATGTCGCTGTATGACGTCAGCAGACAAACCGGCACCCCAGTAATTTGTTAACCAGTAACTCTGGCTGTATTTAAAACGGGTCTAAGAAGAACACGTGAATATTCAACATTATTTACATACATAATGTATGATCTCACACAGGTAAATAGAAAGTGTATATGGCTCGATTCTTGAATACAAGCAGATTAGATCTGCGATAAAGCGGACGCCATAATTATGTGATACGTGTAAAATTCGGATTACTGAGCCCATTACGAGTTCCTTTGGTCACGCTTTTTAAAACAATTGCATCTTCTGATTTTCTTTTGCACTCTTGATCTGTGTGAGAGTATTTTTAATTACGATAATTAACCCTCAGAGCGAAGCTATATATAAGAAGCTAAAAATAGTTCCGGGCTAGTGCCAGTGTCGTAAATGTCACAAATAGTATTCTAAACTAACAAAAAATGACAAGCGTGAACTTATATTCTAAAGTAATTGAAAATGGATCGACGCCAAAACGGTATTCTGTTAACATTTTGGACTCACACAGGCAGATACATTTTCATTAAATAAACGTGAAAATTTACATTGACTGAATTGATATCGTATTGAAATCAGACTGAACTTTAAGAAGAGCATACTACCTATTTTTAGTCAATTCATAATTGAATCTCAGTTCGGTCAACTTTCACTCTTAATGTAAATTAATTACGAGAGTTTACACTGATAAAAAGTATGTCAGGTTTTAGTTTTCTTTATTGCACACCCCGTAACAAGCTGACAATCTTTTATCATAGTGATGTCTTAGGTATTCGCGATTATTACACATTGATAGCGGTTTTATCCGGTATTATCTACCGCTTTCAGTCCCTGGTTTTCACGTCGAATACTAAGGTGTCGGAGTCTTTAAACATTAACTGATCTTTGTTTACCTTTTTATTTGTGCTTTTGTCCGACAGAAGCTCCTGAATTTTCTGGTTGTAATCGGACGTGACTCTTATAACCGTAGCATTATGTGATATGACAGGTCTATATCAGACTCGCATATACGCTCATTATAAAGTCTATTTTAACTTTGAGAAGGAACAGTAGATTTTATAATCTTTATAATTTTATAGCTGTCATATTTGACAGTCATGATAATTAAAGTTCACCGTTTAATCATGGAAAATAACACGATTCAAAACCGTACGGAAATCATTACTCTTTACTATCAAAATTACTGTTTAGTTCATTACCTACGTGGAATTTATGGGCAGAGTAATTGGCCTGTAGAGTCCTTAATGTAACATCTAATTAAGAGTTTTTAAGAGACTGGGTAACTGGCGGTTCGATCAACTCTTTCACTTGAAAAAACGCAAGGTCTACCGAAAGGATTCGGGACATTGTGCATGGGGTTCCGAGACTGTTGTTATTATTATTGGTTTTTCTACGACTCTAATTCGTTGACTTCATCCATTCAGAGTTCAATTGATTGACTATATAAACAGCGCCGTACATTCGCCGATATATTTCATCAAGAATCCATTTTTTTTTTTTTAGTGAATGCCTTCTTTATTAAAATTCAACAGCGTCAAATGCATCCGGATGAAATCGCTATGACGTGTGAATTTTGGACCGTACGCATCATCCGCCTATACTTATTCCAAAATGAGCAAGAAGCTGAACTCACAGTCAACTGCGACAGACTGGGTGTTAACCGATTATTTCTGCCCCAGTTAGATGACAGACATTAGCCATATATCGATTAAACAAGATGGTGACACGAGCCACACAGTGGATGTAACAATGGACATTCTTCACGAGAAGTTCGCAGGTTCTATTATCTCGCGAGGCGGTGACATCAACTAGCAACTGAGATCGTGTCTCACTTCTTATAAGGTGACGTTAAATCATCCAGCGCAAACAACGGATACCTTAAAGGGCAACATCGCTAGCACCAATATAATTAAATCAAGCACGATTTATGCGATAGTCATTGAAATTGGACCTCCAGAATGCTGGCCACTCAAGGTAGCCAACGCAGCTGTTTACCCTATCTATCATCTATACAAATAAATAAAATTGAAGTGTCTGTTTGTAATGTCAAAATAACAGCTTTTTACTAAATGCATATGAAAGTATATACGGTACGTATAACAAAAACCCATTTTTTTTTTGCCTGTCTGTTTGTTCGGGTAATCTCCGAAACGGCTGGACTGATTTTGACGGGACTTTCACTGGTAGATAGCTGATGTTATAAAGAATAACTTAGGCTCCTTTTATTTTAGAAAAACAATTAGGGTACCGCGCAAAAAAAATGAAACCCGTGAAATCCAATATATATATATTCAATGTCAAGTGTCTATGTCGAAGTACTCTAAATTTCTTTTAAATTAAACGCGGGTGAAACCGCGGGTCCCAGCTAGTATCAGATAAATAGGTATTCCATAGTGAATGCTATCGATTTGACCTTCCGAATACACATAATTTATAGCGATATCGACTATAGAAATAGTTTTATTTATATTTAGAACCAGAGTGCATTTATTGAAAGATTTAATATAAGTTAGTTACGGGACGAGCGAGTCATCCGCTTGGTGTTAGCGTCGCGCCTGTCCATAACAATTGCAATGCTATTTAGGACTGGTCCGTTCCCTCGAGATATTAGTTGTCTCCTATGAGTAATTTTACTAGCTACAGTGCCCTTTCAACCGGAACACAATCATATCTAACGTCTAAACACTGTTGCATAGAAGTAGAATATCTGGCTCTGCCGTAGTACGTACATAGCCAGTGAGATATATAAGGTCTATTATTCAAAAATAATTTAGGAGGTCAATTTATAGGTTACAATAATGCATTTTAGCAAAAAGAAAAAAACTTTACATCAACCTTTATTTTACACTTAATCATATCAGCCACAGGGCGTCCACTGCTGAACAAAGGCCTCCCCCTTAGATTTCCACAACAAGCGGTCACATGCCGCTCTCATCCAACGACTCCCAGCGACCAGGTCGTCTGTCCACCTCGTTGGAGGTCGTCCCACGCTGCGTTTTCCGGTGCGCAATCTTCATTCGATTTTATACTTATTCAAAATTAATTTAAATAATTCATGTTCCCGTTTGCATAAAAAGCGCAATTCACCACGTAAAAACAGTAACTACCACTACTGTCTTTTTAAAAATACTGTGGTACTGTCACCAAACACGCACACACAATAACACTAAAACGTGTTTGAAAACGGTCCGGCCGAACAACAATGTGGTTGTTTAGTAGCCCACCAGTGTGTGTTGATAGTTGAAATGAATTATATGCCATTCATTGAACCTAGCCTTAAAATATTTCCCATTATTAATGTAGGATCCTATATACTATAAAAAAAGTATCCATGGAGTTTCTTGCCGGCTCTTCTCAATAAGCCCAACTAATTGGACCCGTGCAGTTTTAATTCTGATGTTTCTTTCAGTATGTATGAGAAAAGAAATGCCAGTCAGTGCCTTCATTATTTAGTTCCCCGTGTTCGCTTATTACATAAACAGGAAAATTTTAATTGGCTATTCTTAGGGCCATACGGCAGTTAAACGTACAATGGTAATTTCAACTCGTATAACTGTACGATAAACTACAACGACATGTTGCGCCATAAGTCACAGTCGTAAACAGTTACTAGTGACGCCACGTGGGTAGAGGTGCAGTGCCAACCATACATCATGATCACTGACACGCTATCAAACACTTCTACTACATCTGAATGATTAAATGTATAATTATACACAAAACTGTGGCTAGTGCATGCATACTTCATGCTAAATTTATAAGGAGTACCCGCTTGCCAAACGCGGTGAGCACTGGCAAGATCCTTCCAAAATTACGACACCATTGTGGAAATCTATGGGGGACGCCTTTGTTCAACAGTCGAGGTCCTTTGGCCGTTAAGAAGTATGTGGACCACGGATCGCGGTCCAGAGTCGCCAGCAGTTCCTCGCGGGCCAGTGTTTTGGCCCGCTGTACCCCTCGTACAACTCCGCCTCACCGACTGCCGCATCCTGAGCGCGGCGACGCCTCCTGCGCGGTGTCTGGCGTACCGGCGTCGCACCACGATGCAAGCGTATCGTAGGTCCGCTATCTCCTGCGACCACCAGTACACCTGACGTCTAGCCGCATTTGGCTTCACCCGAGGCATCGCCGCATCGCAAGGTTGCGATATCGCCTCCCGGAACCACTTAGCCTCCTCGTCAATATCGACAGGCCTGTGGGGCGGTGACGCCCAGGCCTGTACGATAGAGGCTTCCAGGAGCGCGTCCTGGTCCAGCCTTCCTAGCACCCAACGCGGACCGCAACCGGGGCCGCCCGGGCCGGAGCGCTGGGGGTCTGGGCGGAGACGTCGAATCGGATGTAGCGGTGATCCGATAGCGTCTCCACCTCCTCCATCCAATGGCAGGAGCTGCGCGTGGATCAAACAATTCCTTAGAACACTTGTTGTACAAGCGGTAGAACATACGCAGGGAAACAAATTCTCTCCTTAGACGTAGGGGTTATAGATTGCTTATGAGCTTGAGATCTTACATACATTTTTCTATCAGTAACGTGATGTCGTCACAACGGGGGCTGGCTCTTCGCCGCCGATTACATGTGACCAAATAATTGGTCTAACCCCACGGGGAATGCGGGTATGAGGTTATGGGTTATGAACATGGTACGTTTATAATTGCAGGGCGAAGTGCTGGAGTGTCCGCTATGCCTGTCGGTGTTCAGCGCGCCGTCCATGGTGCGGCTCGCGTGGTGCGCGCACCGGTGCTGTGAGCCCTGCCTGCGGCAGTACCTCGCCATCGAGATCTTCGAAGCGAGGGTGCCCGTCAACTGCCCCGTGTGCCACGAGAGCATGCATCCCTCAGGTGATTACTAATGTTAATAAGCGGAATTCAGGTACAGATTTCCTCTGCCGGGGGAGCGGTCTAATGCAGAAAAGCGTACAACTCACCCCCGGCTAGAGGTAAGTAGAACGACACCGTGGGGTTTTAGCCGGTTTGATCCCGGCATGACCCTCCCAAGGCGGAGGAAGTCCAAGAGGATTTCCCCACGTTGATTTCCTGCCAGTATTACCTACAGTTTTATTTTATTTAAATAAGTTCTTTTTTGGCTGAAGAACTGTCATCCGTTACCTCATCATTTCAGCCGAATAAAGTTCACTGCTGGACGCAGCCCTCTCCCAATGATTACCACAAGATCTTGTATAGATGTGTTGTGGGCTGATTGAGAGTTTAGCCATAATCGCCACGATTGGCAGGCGGGTTGGCGATCGCAGTTCAGTTGTTAATGTACTCGAAGGACGCTGCTGCCCATCCTCCGGCTAGTCCATAGTCGCCTTTTACGATACACACGGGATGAGATCCGATAGCTATTATTCTTTAAACGCTCTCTTTCTCTTCCCTTCTTGGAATAACGAGAGTTTAGTATTTCCGGCCTCTTATCCTCACGGCTGCAGACTAATGGTACTGTTCATCAATTATTATAATTTTTTAATAGTTTGTTCGACAGCACGGTTGGTGCAGTGGCTGATACAGTCGACTGCTGCGCCCCGGGTCGTGAGTTCGATTCCCGCGCGGATCTAATATTTGTATGATCTGCAGGTAGTTGTTCCGAGTCTGGGTATATTGTGTGTGAAATTTGTGTCTGTAAACGCACCCAAAAAAAAAAAACGATTATAGCACCACTACCATCTCCTCCCGTAGATGTCGTAAAAAGTGACTAAGGGACTCTTAGGGCCTGTTAGGTTAGATAACAGCGTCCCTTTGTAACGGCAGCCATGTTGCGCTCATCAACCCGCCTGCCAAGCGTGGTGAGTACTGGAAAATTCTTCCCGAAATGACACCACAGTTGTGGAAATCTATGGGGGAGGCATTTGTTCAGCAGTGGACGTCATTGGCTGATATCATGATGATGATGATGAAATATTTCTGTTACTTTTGTCTACATACACATCTTTATACATCACCTTTAATAAACAACGGTTCAGATAATGTTTATTGTTCGAGTCCATAATAGCCCATACGCCAAAAGCTATAATAAAGCAAAAAATATTTTACGCGACAGTATAAAGCAAATTTATATTTGCCTCATGGTTTTTACCAACCAGCAAATTTTTGAAATTCCCGGCGTAAACAACAGCTCCCGCCTTAACCCTACCACGTAATCTGTATTGATTCTTGGAATGCGATTATATTATAATAGATTATACGCGTTTTAAAATGACGCTGCATGCGGCGCAGCGTGTTGCTTTTGTGAAGCATACGACAGGAAATGTGAGCGACATAAACTTCTTGCATAATCACTAACCACATACCAGTTTGTAGCCGGTCTTTTCTTGGTAGAAAATCGACATTAGATGGTTTAGAATTGTGTAAAAGATTCTGATTTTACCAGTTTAAAGGTCGAATACTGAAACGCTACTCAGTATTAAAGACTCGCTCTACTAATTATAACGCCCGTTTTCGGTGGGATATCGCGCGTTTCAAATATTTGAGCGACTTTTCGGTCGATAATGTAGCAACTCATATCAGCCAAAATACGCGCAACGGTCTCTCCTATAAATCGTAATTTCGGGTGAATTTGCCAGTACTCACCACGCTTGGCAAGCGGATTGGTAAGCGAAGAATGGCTTCTACTCCACAGAAGGGACGCTGCTGCCCATCCCTCTGGTTCAAAGTCCCGTAGTTGTCTTTTACGACAGCCACGGGAGGAAATACTGTTTTTTTTTTAAAGTTGCCCCACCCTAGGATTTCTCCTGCGTCGTGGGTGCGTTTACAGTCATAAATTTCACACACAATACACCCAGACCGGGAACAACTACCTGCAGATCATACAAATATTTGTTCCGTGTGGGAATCGAACCCACGACCCGCAGCGCAGCAGCCGACTGTATCAGCCACTGCACCAACCGTGCCGCCTGCCGTCGAGTGTGGTGCTTTATTCTTAATTCCGAATTACCACCACACTGTCAAGGCGCCGTTTATGTTTATGTAGCAACTACAAAATGTGATTTATCCTGACATGCAAAACCAGTCACTAATGTAAATGGACATCAACCAATTCTTTTTACATTACGTTCTCTGATATTGCCGTGATCAAGCATACCTTGTTTTAGTTTCTTATCCTGACGCCCCGCCGATATATACCATCTGCGGGGCGGTGGCTTCTGCTATGGATTTTAATATTCAAAATCCCATTGTATGTACGCCTAGTGCCTACATTTTACGAATAACTGACGTGATAAAACGGTATCTGTAACATCGCTCTAGTCTCGCGGTTCCGCCAATGTCCCCGCACACACAAACTGCAAACTTTGAAACTACAACAACCTACTTAGCTTAGAAATGCAACTTAATGTGCTCGTGCCTTTTAACTATTATCTGTTGTGCTACCCTGATAGGTATACCTGTGAAGATCGCCTCACACGGGGCCAGCTGATAGCCTAAAAACGAGTATTCATGAACATTTACCAATCAAGGAGCTAGCTGTATTATCTAAAACATTAACTAATGAGGTTTCCTTACAAAACAGCCCTAATAGTGTTTAGCGATATTATACTCTTGTTTGCTATATAGAATGAAAGTGATATGGGTGTGTTGAGGGCTCATTGGGGGGTTTTGCCATAATCGCCACGCTTGGCAGACGGGTTGGCGATCGCAGTTGAGTGGTTAATGTACCTACTCGAAGGACGCTGCTGCCCATCCTCCGGGTAATCCCTTAGTCCACTTTTACGACACCCACGGGAGGAAATGGGGTGGTGGCATTCTGAGCCGGCACCACACGGGATACACGTGTTACAAATACAATTTAAAAAACTTATGCATTACGGTTGAATTTCAACCTCTGGGCGACCACTATGTAATAGGTACCGTAGGCAATGACAAAATAGAAATATTACCATTTGATCTCCGGAAACACTTTCTCTTACAGACATTTAGTTTAACGTCGGCGTCGTTAGTCTTTGACCGAGGGATTCCCAACAACGAATAATTTTACAGTTTCACTATCATCTTCAGCCAGTTTTTGCTATATTATTAATAATAATCCCCTCTGGGGCAGTCGTTATATCACTCTGGGATATCGCGCTCCCGGAGGGAAAATTAAAGCCCCCCGGCATTTTAGTTTTTAATAGAATAAAGACTTATCAATGGGTAAAGTAACTATTCACAAATAATTTGAAGTAAAAAAAACTAGAAAAGGAATTTTTCATTACGAGATGCTTAAAAATCTGTGTCAAGGTAGAGATTTTTCGATATTTCGGAACATGTTGTACTACTGTAAATCCGTAAGATTTTGCTGAACATATATTGTGTTTTTTGGTAGGTATTGACCCAAGCTCTCACGCCCTGCAGTATGTCGTGCTATTTACTGGACAACCTGTATATTATTATTTTTTTAAACATAGTCCCTCACTACGATTTCTCCTGTGTCGTGGGTTGCGTTTACGAACACAAATTCCACATACAATACACCCAGACCCGGAACAACTACCTGCAGATCCTACAAATATTAGTTCCGTGCGGGAACCGAACCCACGACCCGGTGCGCAGCAGCCGACTGTATCAGCCACTGCACCAACTATGCCGACGAATCCCCAAGTTCTTAACGTTACTACGTTGAGGATACGAACGATATAGGAATAATAGTTATCAAAAAGAGTTTTATGATTATGAGGATTTTGCATAATAGCTGCGACATTTACAAACCGCAATAAAGCTACATATTGGTGGAATAATACAGTCGTTATTTTTACCTTCACCGCAAAATCCAATACAAAAACTATGACACACTAAATTCGATTTATCGTCTAACAGTTCTCAGAACTTTATGGTATATAAAGAATCAGCAGAACCGTAAAGGAAAAAGCATACGACTCATTAATTTGATTTGTGTCAAGTGACAGTGTCGCAAGATAAGTGTTTATTGTAATTATTACTCAATGTGAAGTAGTTCGTATTCACATTCGCATTATAATCGTATAGATCATTTTCCTTATTGCTCAATTTAAATTCAACGCAGCTCCAAAACGAACAAGTTTTTTTTTGCATCTATAAATACCAAAACGTCTCGAGTCCAATTCTGATAAAGATCATGGTTACACTGTGTAAATAACAAATGGTACTCATGATTAAATATTCTGCTAGCATTGCCTGATTTGATATTCCTGTAATTGTACATAGACGAATACACATTAAACGAAGTTGTGGACTTGGCATGGTAATTTAAGAGTACGTACTAAGTAATGTCAAAAGAATTTAAAAGTGAAAATATATCTAGTAATTACAATCTTATCCGTTGAGGAAATATTAAAGGCTAATTGTTAACCCACGATAATTGTTTTCCTCGTCTGGAAAATTGCGATAATTTAATCAGTAATCATTGCCGCTTTCTACATCATTTATCAGGGTTTACTGCTCAAAGCCGTGTGGTATATACAGAATACCACCACCCCATCACCGCCCGTGGGTGTCGTAAAAGTCGACTAAGGAACTGGTGCCGGGGGATCGGCAACAACGTCCTTCGAGTACATTAACAACTCAACTGCGATCGCCAACCCGTCTGCCAAACGTGGCGATTATGGCAAAGCCCCCCAATGAGCCCACAACACACCCATATCGGTGGTTGTGGTGATCTCTGTGGGAGGCCTGCGTCCAGCAGTGGATTTCATTCGGCCGAAATGATGACTGCTCAAAGGTGAGAACTTTTTTGTAACACGACCGTTAACTCTAATAGCTGCAAAAAATGGCTACGCAATTATAACCGGGTAACTGTTTTACTGTACATACCGTCATTACTGGCTCGCGTACGAAACTGTTTAGTAGTGGTAAACCTCTTATTACAAGAGTCCCGCTAGGTAGGTGAGGAGTGCCCTGCGTGGGTTGCCGAGCAGCGGATCCTGGTCGATCGGTTCGGGCAAGATCGCTCTCTGCCAGCAGTAGTGAAGGTTATGCTGGCAGAGCATGAAAATTGAAGTGTAGTGTAGTGTAGTGGTCTCCTTCTGCGAGAGCCTCATGCTCCAGAAGGAGACTGCAGAGCGAAATCGGCAGAGGGCCTTAGCCGTTTTTTTTGCCGAGGGTTTTGGCCGGTAGGAGTCCGGCATACCGCTTCGCCCTTCCACGGGGCGAAGGAAATTCATGTAGAATTTCCACTGGACATCAATGAAAATATTTAAAATGTTGGTGCCGCATTGCCAGCTTTTTATTCATCTACCATGCAGTATTGTTTAAACATTTGACAATATTGTGTTCTGGTTGGCATTATAGCTAGATAATTACTGGCATAAGAGTCTAATGTAATAAAAAAAATACAATTTAATGTTGTAAAAACTTTGTGATTGCTTTTAAAGATGCAATGGAGAGAGTAGTTCAATATTCCTTGAAAATAGGTTTAAAAATAACTCAATAGTAAAGGGAGGTGGCATAAATGGCGGAGTTATTCGTTTTTGTAATTTCTGGAGGATGCTCGCACCTGTAAAGCATGTTCTATGACATTAATTTCTCGTGACGTCATATTAGTGTCTTAAAATAAAAATCCTACATCATATCAGTCAAAAGACGTCTACTGCTGAACAAAGGCCTCTCCCATAGATTTCCACATTTTTGTCGCCATTTTGGGGGGAATTTGCCAGTACACACCACGCTTGGCAGGCGGGTTGGTGGCCGCAGAATGACTGCTGTTCCACAGAAAGGGCGCTACTGCTCATCCCTCTGGTGTACAGACCCTTAGTTGCTTTTTACGACATCCACGTGAGGAGGTGTAGTGGTGCTATATTCTTAATCCGAACACCACACGGAAATTATGATTACCAGACAGTAATTCCTCGTCCAAAGACAAATTTTTGCACAATAATAAGTTATAGGTACGTTGTTGTTCCAGACGTGCGTCGTATCGTGGACAACCCAGTGCTGTTCGACAAGTACGAGGAGTTCTCGGTGCGGCGCGCGCTCGCCGCAGACCCTGACACACGGTGGTGTCCGGCACCCGACTGCAGGTAAGCAAACTTTCCACCAGGCATAAAAATAAACTTTTCTCCTCATCATTTCGGCCGAATGAAATCCACTGCTGGCCACAGGCCTCCCCCAAAGATCACCCCAGCGACCGACATGGGTGTGTTATGGGTGCATTGGGGGGTTTTGCCATAATCGCCACGCTTGGCAGGCGGGTTGGCGATCGCAGTTGAGTTGTTAATATACTTGAAGGACGCTGCTGCCCATCCTCCGACTAATCCCTTAGTCGACTTTTACGACACCCCCGGGAGGAGATGGGGTGGTGGTATTCTGAGCCAGCACCACACGGCAACTTTTCTCCTACTAGCTCAGAAATTGCTACGATATTGAAAAAAAAGGGCGCAAAGAGACTAATATTAAATGTATGGACGGACCGAAACGTTCGGATTTTGAAGTCTACATAGCGCCGACCTCTCACTTTGTCTCAGTCTGTCTCTGTCCCTTAGAAGTGCGACACGTAGGCTTATTATTACATGCGATCCAAAGAACTTACAAAAAATATGACTTTATGTGCATGTGCATAAACACAAGAAAATACCGAAATAAAAGTCAATCACGTTATTTTGTCATAAGTTTTGTTGCGCACGAAGTTGTAGAATAGGATATAAACGCACATACTCGTATTAAGTGTGACAAAGAAAGTTGCCACTGTTCGACAATGCCGAAATATTTAACCAAAAGTCTTAAATTAATGTCAAACAATTCGGAAGCAATACTTTTTAATTTTTGTAACATATGCACTGTAAATGCTTATAATTAGGCGTTGAGGCGTTGAAGTATTTGCCTGATTGTGTCAACTCTTTTTATAGAGCAAGTTCTATGGACGCACGCAACGATTTATCACGCCATTTATAATTTCCAACACAACACTAATAGAAATTACTAGAGCTTTTTTTACATTAACAATAATTTTACCGAGGTATTCCAAGTACCTGCACACTAACAAAACGGTACACGTCATTTATTATTGTAGGTATAAGCTGATTACGTACGCATTTCTTTTAAAAAAGGAACTGGGACCTGCCCGCTGAATTGCCAGATGCAGCGGCTTTTCCTAAAACCTAGGGATTTTTTCAGGTCGTTGAGGTTTTATCGAGGTTTCCATATCATTAAATCTATCTTGCGGATTTTCTGAAGGTTGTTCACAATGTTTACCTTGATGGATTTATTTTTGAATTAGGATAAAGATGAAGTATAAATTGTCTTTGAAAATTAGATACTGTATTGTGGATGTATTTATCACAATTTTAAGTTTTTTTATAAGAATGAGTAGTGTGTGCCGTGTGGTGCCGGCTCGGAATGCCACCACCCCATTTCATCCCGTGGGTGTCGTAAAAGTCGACTAAGGGATTAGCGGAGGATGGGCAGCAGCGTCCTTCGAGTACATTAACAACTCAACTGCGATCGCCAACCCGTCTGCCAAGCGTGGCGATTATGGCAAGACCCCTCAATGAGCACCCAACACACCCATTTTGGTCGTTGTGGTGATCTTTGGGGGAGGCCTGTGTCCAGCAGTGGACTCCATTCGGCCGAAATGATGAGTAGTGCGTCGAAAGAAGAATTAGACTTTACCTGGTAAAAGTGTCTAATTGTCGTTGTCTAACTGTACAAACTGCAATGTAACTTTAAATATGAGAAAGAAAAGCATTTATTCAACGACAAACTGAGACATCACTAACAGTAACATAAAAATATAGAAATAAGAACAACATTTATATTACTCGTATAGTGTGTGCCCCACAGTTTCGCTGTAGCTGTTTAGTTCAGCATATGCCAGGCAGGAGCCTGGCGCTGGTTTTCAACTAGACCCTCTAGTGACTCACGGATGTCAAACAGTATTAATACATGATTTAAGAAGTTGTACTTATATTAAAAGATAGAGAATATAGATGTATTATAATATATTATGACGGTTGGTGCAGTGGCTGATACAGTCAGCTGCTGCGCTCAGGGACGTGGGTTCGATTCCCGCACGGAACAATTATTTGTATGATCTGCAGGTAGTTGTTTCGGGTCTGGGTGTATTGTGTGTGAAATTCATGTCTGTAAACGCACCCACGACACAGGAGAAATCCTAGTGTGGGGCAACGTTTTTATTAAAAAAAAAAAAAATACAAATATGTTTGCTGTTAGAGAACTCAATATTGAGTTAAGCTCGCCTATGTACGTCAATTTTTGTTTTGTTTGTTTATACATTGAAGATATGTGTGTTCAATAAAGAATTAAGAATTAAGAATAAATAAAAAAATTACGGTAAATATCAGACTTAATGCAAACCACACGCATAACATCCACACACATATCAAAATGTTCACCGTACTACGCTTTTCATTTATTTCGTTTAACCGCCAGAATCACACCAATAACGCATCTATATTTATCAGATCTTGCTTCCGGCTGTACATCGATTATGAGTTAAACTTTTATGTTTCTTGAATAAATTTGTTAGAATAAATTAGAGATAAGTTACTATACAAGTCTCGGCTCTCGGCGAAATA
This sequence comes from Diloba caeruleocephala, assembly GCA_947459985.1. Lineage (NCBI taxonomy): Eukaryota > Metazoa > Arthropoda > Insecta > Lepidoptera > Noctuidae > Diloba > Diloba caeruleocephala. The sequence goes on along the minus strand of OX381617.1, from coordinate 4,633,259 downwards.
GCAATTAACAATCCGTTTAATTAGAAAAGGTCTCAGATGGCGTCTCGTCGTTAAAATCACTTCGTAAGTACTCGACTTCGTCTCCTCTTTCCAATATTACTCGGCGGTCAATTGCTTTATTTCAGGCCTGGATAGTAATTTACTATTGGTTAGGTACACCTGTGATTTGCTTTTGACAAACAATGCGCGTATTCTTGTAGTTTCGCTGTGGTGGCGACGGGATGTGCGTCGTGTCCGAAGCTGACGTGCCTAGCCCCCGGGTGTGGCGCGTCGTTCTGCTACCACTGCAAGGCGGCGTGGCACCCCACGCAGACGTGTGACGCGGCCCGACGCAGCCGACAGCCGCCGCCGCGTGCTCCGCAACCCTCGCACACGGACATCGACCATGGTACGTGTCATCATCATCATTTCGGCCGAAAGAAGTCCACTGCTGGACACAGGCCTCTCCCAAAGATCAACACAACGACCCATATGGGTGTGTTGTGGGCTCATTGGGGGGTTTTGCCATAATCGCCACGCTTGGCAGGCGGGTTGGCGATCGCAGTGGAGTTGTTAATGTACTTGAAGGACGCTGCTGCCCATCCTCCGGCCAATCGCTTAGTCGACTTTTACGACACCTACGGGAGGAGATGGGGTGGTGGCATTCTGAGCCGGCACCACACGGCACGTACGCAGTACGCAGTACGGCAGTACGTGTAACACGTACTTATTCTGTGCTAGCGTAGTTTGCAGTGTATTCCGTGTGGTGGCCGGATTAAGAATATAGCACCACTCCATCTCCCGTGGATGTCGTAAAAGGCGACCAAGGGAATCAAAACCAGAGGGATGGGCAGCAGCGTCCCTTCTGTGAAACGGTAGCCATACTGCGCTCACCAACCCGCCTGCCAAGCGTGGTGAGTATTGGTAAATACCCCCCAAAATCATGACATAGTTGTGGAAATCTATGGGGGAGGCCTTTGTATAGCAGTGGACATATAAATGGCCGATATGATATAGTTTGCAGTGACACTGTCGTTTCATACCAAAGGCTGTTATATCATCATCATATCGGCCATACAGCGTCCACTACTGAACAAAGGCCTCTCCCATAGATTTCCACAATTGTGTCGTCATTTTGGCGGGAATTTGCCTGTTCTTGCGAGAGCGCAGACGGTCCACAGACGGGACGCTGCTGTCCATCCTTCTGGTTTAAAGTCCCTTAAAGGCGACTAATGGACTCAATTTTTTACGACATCGACGGTAGGAAATGGAGTTGCGCTATGTCCTTATTCCGGAAACCACACGGATATGTGCCTTGCAGAAAGAATGCTACTGCCTAACCGTTTGGCTTAGAGTCTCTTCTCTAAACATCCACGGGAAGAGATGAAGTGATGCTTTATTAGTAATCCAAACACCACAAGGACTTCGACCACCACATGATGGAGTTTTTAATAATTTGCTATCCACTTACGGCACGTCTTGTGGATAACCACTACATACATGGAGTTATAACTCGTTACCTATTATCCAATGTTAATTCTGATATATTGAGTTTTTCAAAGACAGGTAATTTGGATAGATTTATATACATTATATAACACCCATGTGGTCGTTCATGCGGTGTCCAGATTAAGGATATAGCACCACTCCATCTCCCGTGGATGTCGTAAAAGTCGGCTAAGGAACTCTAAACCCGTGGGTGTCGTAAACGGCGACTTTGGGATTAACTGGAGGATGGGCTATCGCTTTTTTCGAGTAAATACATTTGACTGGCATTAAGTCCGCCTTGTCTACCACTGTTATGCAAAAAAGTATAAATAAATAAATTTACAACTCAACTGCAATCGCCAACTCGCCTGCCAAGCGATTATGACAATACCCCCCTAATGAGTGTACAATATAAATCCAGACCAGTTTTGATGATCTCTGGGGGAGGCTTATGGAAAGATGAATCCAATTCATCCGGTAATAAAAAAAAAGATGACGTCATAAAACATTTGGTATTAACGAGTGTTTTCTTCGACAGGTGACGTGAAGCCATGCCCGCGGTGTTCTGTCCTTATAGTGAAGGTGGAGGACGGCTCCTGCAACCATATGGTGTGTTGTGTCTGTGGCGCCGAGTTCTGCTGGCTTTGTATGAAGGAGGTTTCAGACCTACATTATTTGAGGTGAGTTACTTTTGATATCTTTCAATTTCCATAGGTCTATGTGGTAAACCAAAGTATCTGTCGATACTAGGCAACCGTACATCATTGTTGTCATATGTTTTACCATTATTACTTATTAGTATAAATCATCTTACAAGCGATCTAGAATTCCTAAGTCTGAGGAGAGACTTTGCCTCTCTGTGTGTTAGAGTGCTTGTACATCCGACAGCCGACATGCCGTGTGGTGCCGGCTACGAATAGCACCAACCCATCTCATCCCGTGGGTGTCGTAAAAGGCGACTAAGGGATTAGCCGGAGGATGGGAAGCAGCATCCTTCGAATACATTAACAACTCAACTGCGATCGCCAACCCGCCCGCCAAGCGTGGCGATTATGGCAAAACCCCTCAATGAGCACACAACACACCGATATCGGTCGTTGTGGTGATCTTTGAGGGAGGCCTGTGTCCAGCAGTGGACTTTATTCGGCCGAAATGATGATGACATCCGACAGTGTTCTAAGGAATCGTTCATATGATGTCAACGGTTACTTTCTACCATCGCATCTTTATCCATTGGCGGAGAGTTTATCATACCCTGGTTATATCATAAATGGTATTGTACCGTACGGCCTCAGAGGAACTTTCTCCCATACACACTCAGGTTGTGGAATCAGCTCCCTGCCGAGGAGACCATAGCAAGGGGCTCTTTAAAAAGCGCGTGAAAAGTTGTTTTTCGGCAAAGATTGGGTCGGCAACACGCGAGTGATACTTGTGGTGTGGCAAGCATCCATAGTAACCGTTTATCATCAGATGGGCCGTATATTTGTTTTGCAATCTTAGTGGTATTTTCGGCTCTTATTCATAGATTGACTATTTGGAACTGTGCAACTTGGATTCTGACGTTTCATAAGCACACACATTTTTCGGTGTGCAACTTTATCTACTGCGGGACGTACCGTTCGCAGCCCGAGCGGGTGCACGTTCTGGGGCAAGAAGCCGTGGTCGCGGAAGAAGAAGCTGCTGTGGCAGCTGGGCACGCTGGCGGGCGCGCCGCTGGGCATCGCCGTGGTGGCGGGCGTGGCGCTGCCGGCGCTGCTGGTGGGCCTGCCGCTGTGGGCCGGGCGCCGCGCCCACCGCCGCCTGCGCCGCGCCCCGCCCGCGCGCCGCCGCGCCGCCGTGGCCGCGGCCGTGGCCGCCGCGCTGCTGGTGTCGCCGCTCGTGGCCGGCCTGGCCGTGGGCATCGGCGTGCCCATCCTGCTGTTCTACGTGTACGGCGTGGTGCCCGTGTCGCTGTGCCGCGCGGGCGGCTGCGCCGGCGGCCCCCCCCCTCCCGCCGCCGCGCACTTCGACGACGAGCGCGACCACGCGCCCGACCAGGACGCCGCCTCCAGACGTCTGGAGCCCAGTATAGGTGAGCTGCGGACATTGTCAACCTGCTCGAACATACGAAAGCAGACCATGCGCTTTTGACATTTAATTACAGTAATTGAAACCACTTTAAACGGTTTGAAATTAACTTTTTTACTATTCATGGTTGGTTTCGCAGACACCCATTTACTCTTACATTAAACATAACAAAAAGTTATTTAAAGCTGTATTCACCATCATCATATCAGAGGAACGGCCACTGCTAAACAAAGGCCTCCTGTATACACTACCACAATTGAAACAATTTTAAGAATTTGCGAGTACTTATTACGCTTAACAGGCGGGTTGATGAGCGCAGAAAGTTTACGAATTCCTTGGTTACCTTTTAACGACATCCACAGAAGAAGATAAGAGATGTGCTATATTCTTTGTCCAAACACTGCTCTGAGAAATCAGATAGATTAAGTTAAGGCGCTATATGTACAACAGATGCTAGTAAAGAGAAACTGACTTTACGCATAGTGAAGGTTGAGGGGGAATCGCCATGCTGTGCATCTAGAAGTCCGATGGCACATTTGATGTATATCAACAGAATCGATGTTTGGTCGTGCTTGCAGGTGACGCGTCTCTGTCGGCGGGCTCGCAGCAGGCGGAGGCGCGCGCGCCCTCGCTGGCGGCGCTGGCCGGCTCGCTGGGCGGCCACGAGACGCACTCGCCCGCCGCGCTGCGCCTCGAGGTCACGGCCGACGTGGCCGCCTCCGACAACACCAGCGCCGCCAGCTGGCCCGACGAGCTGCCGTCCACGTCGTCCCGCTCCGCGCGGCTGCGGAGCCTGTTCCTGTACGGCTCGGCCGTGCCGCCGCCCGACCCGGAGGCCGGCCTGGGCGCGGCCGGCCCGGACGCGGCCCAGCCCCGGCCGGCCCGCTCGCCCAGCCCGCCCGACGCGTAGCGCACGGGCCGCTCCCCGCCCGTCCCGGCGTGACGTCACGCACCAGGACTTTGTACTCTCTCGTTGTGATCGAATCGCGTGTTCCCGGGCTGGCCGGCCGGACGACTGCGACCGGAGCCTGAAGCTTCGCGGCCGACTGACCGCTGCCAAAGGTTGAGCTTACGATAAAAAATTAACGTGCGTTGCGCTGACCCCCCTACTATATTTTTTCGATTTGTATTAATATACGATTTGTACGTCCGTAATAAGAGTGACAAGGCGCGCCATTATTTTGTACTCGCACTCGTCCGTCCGTCGTAAGTCCCATCCCTACTTTGATTTAACGATTTGTGCCAATCGCGTGTAATTATCTAGTACTTTGAAGCGACTCTGTGATTTAATTATTTGATAAATGTAGCGAGTTTTGAAGCAAAATAATAACCGGAGTCCATGATAGCGATCCTGGGAGGGTGGCAGTCCTAGATATACGATAGATGCTTCGCGCTTTCAGAGCAGTGTTACTCTATCCAATATTTGTGATACTTTGAATAATAATTACTATTAATGATCTAAATTATTTAATTTTTCACGTTTGTAGGCGAAAAGTAATCTTAAGCGATAATTATGTTATGTGAATCTATAAAGTGTAAACTATGATTAAAATGTGATTTAAATTTATTTGTTGTCCTTTTTCATATACATACAAAAACCGACTCCATTGTCATTATTTGTATACCTACTTCATCACTACCGACACCAATGATGTACACATTAATGTCGTGTCGTGTGAGTCTGCCAACAGAATATGGGCACAACTGACAATGCTAGATGCCAATTTATATTTGAAAATAGTGTACACTACCTCACCTTTAAGCTACGTTAAAAAGTTATAGCATTATTTCGTTGTCCATAATGTAGGCGTTGTGCATGGTCACTCGAGTAAAGCGAGCGCCGATCCGCCACTCGATTCTCAATCTATGCAAATAAATAAAATTGAAGTGTCTGTTTGCAATGTCAAAATTACAGCTTTTACAAAATGCATATAAAATTATATCCTGTACTATACTATAATTATACCTGATTTTTTTTGTCTGTCTGTCTGTTTGTTCCGGCTAATCTCCGAATCTGCTGGACCGATTTTGACGGGACCTTCAATGGCAGATAGCTGATGTTATAAGGCGTAACTTAGACTACATTTATATTAGAAACAGGAATTAGGGTTCCGCGAAAAAAAATATGAATCCAATATAATCTGATTTATTTTTAATTAAATCGCGGGACACAGCTAGTTATTAAAGATTTGTGTTAACCGTGCCGTCGGTAATTGTTTCTAATAAGGCGAGGCTTGGTAAATTATTAATCTCAAGTCGGGCACCGCGCCCCGCATTCCGCTCTCACCCCGATATTCTTACGCCTCTATCATCATATCGGCCATACAACGTCCACTACTAAACAAAGGCCTCCCTCGTAGCTTTCCACAACTGTCATCATATTGGGAGGATACGCCAGTACTCACCATGCTTGGCAGGCGGCTTGGTGAGCGCAGAATGGCTACTGTTCCACAGAAAGGACGCTGCTGCCCGTCCCTCTGGTTTAGAGTCCCTTAGTCGCCTTTTACGACCTCCGCGGGAGGAGATGGAGAGGTGCTTTATTCTTAATCCGGTCACCACAATAATAAAATTATACCTAGCGTCTAGGTACTTATTTTTCCTTAACCATATCTTACATTGTTTAATTAAACAAGCTTTTTCATTCGTTTAGAATCTTTTACAGCTTTTTTCCTCAAATTTTTAATATCATAATGTTACTCGTCAGATATTTTGATGCTACGGCTATCGATGTACGTGGGAGTTCGACTGACAGAACTATCGCTGACAATGGTCAGTATCAGACTCATAGATTATACACTCAGACTGAGGGGGACTTGTTGCATTCAAAAACGCGCCCGTATTTTATTTAACAGTGTTTTTTGTTTATTTTGAAGTGTGTGTTTAGACTAATCTATTCAGAAAATGTAGAGGCTTAACTCGGTCTTTTTTGCCTGTAGAATTAAAATCTCTGTTTTTAAAGAGTAGTTTTTGATATTATTTTCTCTGCTGTAAAAGTTCATCATGTAACGCAATTACAAAAATGAAATCAAAGACATAATAAATGAAATACAGTGATATCGGTTTCGAATGTTTTATCATCATCATCTTTATTTCGGCCGAAAAAAGTCCACTCACTCACACACAGGTCTCCCGCAAAGATCTCCAGGACGACCGATATTGGTATTTTGTGTGCTCATTGGGGGGTTTTGCCATAATGGCCACGCTTGGCAGGCGGGTTGGCGATCGCAGTTGCGTTGCGAATGTATTCGAAGGACGCTGCTGCCCATCCTCTGTCTAATCCCTTTAGTCGGCTTTTACGACACCCACGTGATGAGATGGGTTGGTGCTATTCGTAACCGGCACCACACGGCATGTGTTTTACAATGTTTTAGAATTGCTGAGAAATATTGACATCCCTGACGCCAACATTTTCGATTCGTCGTCTTAATGTAAACCAGTGGTGATTATATTTTGCCATCACACATAATGATAATATGGAGCAAGATTGTGAAGTATCAAAAACGGTATGTTTAATTTCTTTAAGCGATGTAATTTTCAAAGTTCAACAAAGTAGGTTGGTTCTTTTAAAATGTTGACTTACGAAGGCACGATGATACCGTGTAATGCACTGATTGATATTTTGTTGGCTTCTCACAGGTTAGAAATATTGCTGACAACCGGACATTTCTGGCAAAGCCATAAAACGCCTCCGGCCAAGCTTAAAATTTATTTAATTTTATGCTAAGCAACTTGCACTAAGGGCGCCCCCTGCGGGACACAGACCTCGGTTTAGGGCGTTGTTGGTGATAACAAGATATTGTTTTGGGGACAGATGGATCGGTATTATTTAATTTGTATTATGGGACGTTTAAATCTACAAGCTCGGCACGGGCCGGAGCAAGCGACGGAGGGGGGAGAAGTATTTACTACTTGAGCGGAATGATGTTGTCGCGGCGATGAGCCTCCGCGAAGTCGGTGAGGCGGGCATCCCCGTCTGAGAGGGCGGGAAACCGGTCGGATGTTAAGGGAACGAGACAGCGCGAGTCTCTATGTGATCTAACGTGATTTTGTCGTCTGGGTCGACCACAACGTGTCTCGGGCGGCGTACTCTACTGATACGCGAGGGTTGGTAATCAACGGCCGATACCACAATGGGGTTCAGGTGGGACAGGGTAGAATCGTAAATCGTTTTGACGCTTGTTTCATGAATTGCCTGATGGAAGTACAGATCGAAATGGAGCTGTTCATTTCGTATGAACCAAGGTGCTCCAGTGGCCTTACGCATGAACCGGTTTTGGAGGGTTTGGAATCTACGGAGTGGGGCGGATTCAGCGTGTGCGAACACTTTGCTGGCATAGGTCATGATGGGCCGAACGCATGTGGTGTAAATTCTCACCTTATTTCTAAGGGATCATTTACTAGGGGTGTTTAGTAGGTAGTGAAGACGACCGAGAACAAAGGCGGCGCGGGCACGCACCGTCTTTGTTTGCTATTGGAAGGACAGTTTTTTTATCTAGGGTGACTCCAAGGTTCTTGGCGTGTGGTTCCCATGGAACCGATGCCGGCATCAGATTCCTCTTTTCTCGGCATAGATATAATACTCCTATAATGCTGACATATGCTGATGCGACACGTAAGATGTGTTGGTTGATGAAAGGATTTAAATTTAATAATTTGTTATTCCAGTGCACCTTTCCTTATTTACCTACCTACATTATTTTTAAATGTTCAATTTCCGTTCCTACTTCGTGGTGTTGTGTTCGTGTGTATGTTTTTAATAATAGTTTAATGTAGCATTGCCCCATTCGTGGAACGATAAGTAGGTGGCACGTTGTTTACAGTTCGGTGTCAATGCTCATTGTATCCATGCGACAATATATGCAATGTTAGCAAAATTGCTATATTTTGTTAGCAAATTACTTTGTTGTTTTCGCCTTGGGGTTGCTCCTCTGTTTGCTTGCCTAATTTTCATAACCACATCAGTGTCATATATTCTTTAAGTTGTTTTATGTATAAATTTAGAAATCTAAGACAGACCTGATCACCGAAAAGAAAGTTAATTTAGATGAGTGGGGTATATCCCTCTGCTTGCGGAATCTGTTTGTGGCTCATGCATTATCTAGACTATTTTCTGAACTCTTTTAGTTACAAAAGGTTTCCAACGACTAGATTAGCCTTGCAACTAACCGAAAACAACCTTGAAATGAGTCCATCCGTAGATCTCCAGGTCATGATCATTTAACGCCAGCTTAACTTTGCTGATAAGTGTGGACAGCATGTGTGGTCCACATAGTTCCGACCTTGGTAGCGTTGAAGATTTTATTATGTGGCACAAGTTGGGTTTTGGTAATAACAAGTACCTACCACCTGTACCATGCCGTGCCGGCTTGTTCACGAGGCTGGAAGTCATCAAACCTGCGCTCAGGACGATTCGTGATGACCCTTCAAACCAGCTCATAAACATGGCTCAGAAGCGAGGTGGGTCTATAATTCTTCTTTATAATTCATAAATGAATACATCGTTGTCGTGGCAGAATCCCTGCAAGAGCTCAGCAGAAATCTCGATGATCTCAAGAGTTTCCCAACAAGTAGACCTTAAAATGAACACGGGCAAGACGAAAGATAACGCATTTTCGCCGCGCAAAAAAAGAGGCTCGTCCTTGTGTCAAATACCCATGTCGTGTCCATACCGACATCCGCTGGGACTTTTCTCGAAGTAGTTGACGAGTCTGTCTACAAATCGTCCAGTTAAAGGACGTCGCAACTTCGAGATAGTGGTCAACCGTTGAATCCGACACGGCTGGGCAGCGGTCATCGGGAAACTTCGCAACGTCTTTTCATCAACAATACCGCAATGCCTCAAGACGAAAGTCGTCTGTGTTACCGGTAATGACATAATATGAGTCAGAAACGTGGTCACTCATTATAGGCCTCATAAGTAAAATCAAGATCACTCAGCGAGCTATGATTGGTATTTCTCTACGAGATCGAAATGAAGAGATCCGTAGAACTAAAGTTGCCGACATAGCTGAAAGGTTTAGTAAACTGAAGTGGTAATGGGCGGGGCACATTGCTCGTAGAACTGATCGCCGTTGGGGCACAAAGGTTCTCGAGTGGAGACCGTGCACCGGAAAACGCACCGTGAGACGACCTCCAACGAGGTGGACAGACGAGCTGGTGAATGTCGCTGGGAGTCGTTGGATGAGAGCGGCAGTCACCGTTCGTTGTGGAAATCTATGAAGAGGCCTTTGTTCAGCAGTGGACGTCCTTTGGTGGATATGATGAGCGGGGATATTAGCATAATCACTATGCAGACGGATTGGATATCATAGTATGTTGTTATTAGTCCACGCGGGAGGATAGTGCTGTCCCTCCTCTTGATATCAACCCTTAGTCGCCTTTTACGACACCCGTGGGCGGAGAGAAGTGGTATAATCTTTGCCGGGAACCACGCGGTACTTAATGGCTAGGTAAAACAAAAATAAACTTATTATTGGCTTAATATTTTATTAACTCATCTACCGTAACGAATTTTTTGGCCTACTGTTATGTGTAGGCTCGCAATACACAAAAACAATTATAAACAAATCTATACACATATTTTTATTTCTTTAACTTCTTACAAAGACTAAATTCTTTTAGAGTTAGATCGCAGGGCAAATTCTCTTACTTAAGCGGTACTAAAACATTCCATATCATTCCGATACTAAATTATGACATAATATTTATTCGGTCTGAACGTGTCTTAATTATATATTATGATAGCACACACAATCAATATAATTGTAGAGCGCAAACAGTTCGCCGTCATGCGTTAAGGCTGTAAAAATCTATAAGGTTCATACGAAATAGAGACGCGGCAAGCTGAACCTCGAGCTCTAATGTACTGGGTACAGTTAGTCGAGATTTTTTTTATGACAAGTAAACGCGCTCACATAATACGAGCATTTCAGCGAACTGTCTAATTCTACGTAATTATATCGCGCGAAGTCACAGTCTGTGCGAGCCCGTATATGATCAGTAAATTAACCAAGGTAGTCATTATGATCTCATTAAAAAAACATCAAATATCACTAAAACATAACTATGCAGCACTTGCTATAGTGAGTAAATAGAATAGCGAATAAATGTTAAATATTTATAAAAGTTTTTATTTTAATTTTATAAATTCAACATTTAACGCTTTAACAATCATCAGGTAAAAGTATTTTTAAAGTAGGTACATAATAATTTTAATAATGTGACAAGATGTGGAATGTGAATACGTAGGTACTTTTGTCGACAGGTGAAAAGAACTAGTACGCAAAACAGCTTGTGTATAATTAAATATTCATTTATTGGAACATCCCTAATTTCCTGACACTTGCCTATCGTATATTACCGATCTGTCCTACCACTCTTATTCATAAACAGATAAAATGTTGTCCAAACCTTATCTTTCAATAACCAAACGTCGTAATGAAAGATAAGGATAAAAAATATTTTAACTAAAATGGGTTTAAACGTTATCGAGTAACGGGTTAAGACTATATGGAGATCATGAGTGTAGATGTTGCTAGGAATCCTAATATTTGTTCCATGATTCTGTAGTAGGAAATCTTAGTACGATAACACAGTGATACAGAACGCAGGGTCATAAGCAGTACCGCTGCCTTTTATCCTGCTTTCTTTATTATTCACGTCGACTGTAGATAAAAGTCACTGCTGTCATTCGTCAACCGCATAAAGGCTGAACCTAGAGTCTAATTAGATCATCAGCTCTGATGGTGTCTGAAGTCCGTACCATACATTCCATAGGAGAACACCTCAAGACTGAACCAAGAGTCTAAAGCAATCTAGTATCACAGTGTGTGTGACGGTATCCATTCCAAGGATCGGACTACCCAATAAAATATTTGGGCCTGGCCATCTAATATCTAACAGTTCTCCTCAAGCTGCAGAACTAAGTGGGTATTTAAAACATTTTTTTTATAGGTGTTGAAATAGAGAATTAAATGGTTATACCTAATTACGTAATTTGTTTATATATTACCAATATATTGTCTCTTCACTTAAAGTCCGAAACTTGAAGGCGATGCAGCTACTACTATTGTATTAAATGAAATGGAAGTAACGATTTTTCTCAAGCCAAGGGCGGACCCACTCAGCGCGCCATGGCCCCTCAAAACTGTGGGATGCAGTTGACTTTAGACCTAGTAGCAACAATGATGTCTGAAAATCTTGACATAAGACCCGAGGGGCCAGAACCCAAGGACCCAAGAACCCCAGATTAAAATCTTGGATCCGCCCCTATCTATAATAATATATATATATATATATAATAATATAATACTTTTTATTATTTTTAACCTTTTTTTAAATGTTTATCTTAAGCAGAGGGTATATTCAAAGGGCGAGATATTGTAAAGAGGACAGGGTGATAATTCAAAATTCATTTCATACACACATTTTGCGGCTCACAAAATTATCACATTACGCTTATTTAGATATCTTACAGGTACGTCATTGTTATTTACAATATGGAATAGTCATGTTGCAGTATCTTTTATTTGCTATACTATTTGCAGAGCCGGATTTAGGGGAGGGCAGCCTGGGCTACAGCCCCCGGGCCTCCACAAAAGAGGGGCAATAGAAATTTGTAGGTAAAATTTTGGAAACTGGATTTCAGAGAATTGATAATTTCGCTGAAATCCAGTTTCCAAAAGAAGAAGTCTCCATTTGTTAGTTTTGTTTATTTACTGTATTTTACTTATATTGATGTTTGTTGAAAGAATTTGATGTCTCGCAATAAATTATTAAAAGAAGTGTTCTTTTTTCTTAAAATAATTAGCGGCATCCACTCCTTTGTTGCCCCAGGGCCCTCACACAATACATCCGGACCTGAATATTCGGCTTATTTTATTCTTACACATATATTAAAAGCATTTATATTGGCTAAAAGCACGTTATTTCAGAGGCAACTATCAATTACAAACATTAATATATTTTGTATTCATGTTAGTCAACATAATTGAATATCTTTTAAATGTCTAGTGGACTATCAGCCCAACAAAGTATTAATGGATAAAGTACGCTTAACATAATGTCTTACTCAAATAATAATTATACAGTTACATGATTAAATTTTTCAGCTTTTCATTATTACTATTTACATTTTTTTATATATATTTTTTCATAACATAAATAATTCGGCGTTGTTACTTGTGATTAACACGTACTTACACTATGTACACAATAAGTAATTCGTTCGCGAACAAATACGCGCCGAGTTGATTTTTAGGCCTGAACAATGTTTTATAATTTTCTTTTTTATTTAAGCCCAAGACTTGACTCAATACAACACATACAGATATTCAAAATAAATTCAGAATTTTGAGATAAGTTATATAATTATATTTCGAAGAAGAAAATTCACTTAAACATCTGGAATTTGCGGGGATTTACAGTGAAGTATTACTTAAACAACCAGTAACAGCGCACTGATGATATATAACATTTAACTCCAGAAACTTCCAACTCACTCAAAGGCATCATAAAAATATAACAATCCATAACTAAGTTATAAATAGAACAGATATTAGCAGGAATTTAAGAACTGCCTCAAACTTACATCTATTGTGACAGCATCTATTACTCCTTAACTATGAGTTTGGATCTTGAGCCAATATCATAAGTGGTTCTAAGGTTGGCAGGGAACTAATACATGAGAATTGACAGAAATAAGCCGCGTAAAACTTACTGGCCCCCAACGTATAACGCTCGCAATCGCAATAGCTTTGATTCTCACAGTTCATTCTGTTGTTTTGTTTGATACATTTAATGATGTTTTTTCATTGATGTTTTGATAATGTATTGAAAAAGTGACACAAGCAAGCCGACCCGTGTTATCTTGCGTGTGTGTAGGCACACCTTTCTTACTCTACACTGATTCGGGACAAACCAATGTATTGCTCAGGCAACATCTGTGTTTGTGAGAAAAAGTTTGCAGCCGTGTCAAAGAGCGCCGCTTATTCGCGTCAGTATTCAAGGCCGTGGCTAACCTATACATGGAGATAGGGTTATAATCGTGCAGTTGTGCACCTTTAATAAAGTTGGAAGTCGTAGGTGGTAGATCCGTCTCGCCAGGTCGGTTCATCGGCCACCTTGGCGCGACAGAGCGGACAGGTGTGCTCGCGATCGAGCCACGCCGAGATGCACAGCTCGCAGAAGATGTGGCTGCAACCTAGCCGCACTGGTGTCGTGTAGTCGTCGTGGCAGATGGGGCAGGATTCACCCGCTGATAGAAGCTGCTCGCACGTCGGTTTTGTGCCGAGATTCTGGTGACAAAGGTAAGATTTGTACTCAAGGTTGACTCTAAGTTTCTTATCACTAGTGATCGAACGATAGCTGTTGCACTTCCATTCTAATCTCTACTACATTGTTTAAATTTAGAAAACTGTTTAGCGGCGCCAGATAAAAGAAAGATATCCCTAAAGGAAGAGAAGGCAAATATGGATCTATTTTTACATAAAACCCCATCTCTTCCCGTGGGTGTCGTAAAAGTCGATCGACTAAGGGATTAGCCGGAGGATGGGCAGCTACATTCGAGTACATTAACAACTCAACTGCGATCGCCAACCCGTCTGCCAAGCGTGGCGATTATGGCAAAACCCCCCAATGAACTCACAACACACCCATATCGGTCTTTGTGGTGATCTTTGGGGGAGGCCTGTGTCCAGCAGTGGACTTCATTCGGCCGAAATTATTATTTATGTAATTTATATTACTGTCATCTTAAATTATTTATTTTGCTAGTTCTCAAATATGCTTTCAGTCACTCACCACACTCTGCAACAGCATCCATGTGGCATTCTTGAATAGCCTCAGTCGAACCAACACCTCAATTACCTTCGCGATGACGTAAATCGATGTGAGGAACATGCCCACCATCTTTTCTGAGCCCTCGTACGATTGCATCAAGTAGAAGATCCACGGCTGGATCGTTAGCAGTGAACGATACAGCTGCGATACTGCCTCCGTGAATAAATACACTTTACCCTGGAACAAATAACGTAAATAATTACTGTTTACCCCCATGAATAAGTACCTGTTAAAGTTTCGTAATTATGTGAAGATAAAAATTAGTGAACTGGTAATTAGAATGTACTGTAAATTATTTGCTTTAAACTTAAGATAAACGTTGTGTATATCTGTATCTGTGTTCTCATTGCACTTAGCTCCAATTATCTGCCCATGTAATGACTGATTGTGATGATATATCCTGATGTTCATCATCATTACAATCAGTGACGGCACTGTCCCGCTGCTAGGCATGGGCCTTTTCTCACGATGGGAGAATTTCGGCCTAACTCCACCACGCTGGTCTAGTGCGGGTTGGTGGACTACACACAAAATTGAGAATATTTTGGAGCCCCCTCTGGTGTGTAGGTTTATTTCACCGTTAACGCAAGTGATAATCAAATTATGATTCGCACATGAATCCGAAAAGCCCGAGGCACGGGCCGGGATTTAACTCAGACCAGAATGGAAGGCAAGCGTTCAACCACTAGGCGATCACTGCCCTATGACGTTCCGATAGATGTATATTTTCGGGGTGGGCAGTAGTGAGATAACTAATTAATTACTTATGCAAACACGCGTATTCAGTATTTGTCCTCTTATTGAGGATGACTAGACGCAAGGCACGCCGCGAAAGCGGCGGTAAGACCCGCAATGTAGGAGTGAACGTAGAGGCGGCATGGCGCCCTCACCGTCCGGTGACGCCGATACTCTCGGCACATAGGGGTTTCGAGATCTATCGGTCTCACATAGGAAGGAAAGAGACGCCCGGCTGTTATCCCTCGAAGCCTGCTCGGAGGACACGGCGTGCACACGCTGAAGGACTGCCTAGTTTAGGCGAGCCAGCACCATGACCTTATCGCTGCGGTCGATGATGGTGGCCTCTAGCTTCCGGCCGTGGTTCAGTCATCGTCCGGAGCGAGAACGCGTGGAATACCGTCGCCATGCGCGGCGGAGCGGGAGCGGAAAGAGACGCCTTTCTTCCCTTCCGCTGAAAACGCACGAGCGTCGGAGGGCGATGATCGATCTCCAGCCTCCACGAGCTGCGGCATGCGGGTGACGAACTTAGGGCAGTCTGTTACCCGACCAGAAGCAGGGTCGAGACAGCACCGAGATGTGTAATGCGCGCGACTCTCTGAAGGGTTGTGCGGCTAGCCAGGTCGTACCATGACGGGGTACGTCAGACAAGTGCCGGGCCGATACGAGGAAGATATTCTTGACGCAATAAATACTGGCAAAATATCACGCGCCAGGCTGGATCTCCTCCCTGTAATCCTTGCACAGGAGTGTAGCGAAAATGATGGTCTTCGGAGTGAATTACTGACCACACTCTCCATGTAAAAACGATACTTTCTGCAGAAGAAGCAGAACGAGTTCGGACGGGTACGACGTGCTTTATTGTTTTATTGATTATAGTTGATATAGCAAAAAGAAAGAAGGAAGCGTAGATTACAAGTTAGACCCCACTTACAGTTACGAAGTTTTTACATTTATCAAGATAAATTTAGAAGATTGATTCGGTATATAAAATTTATTTCGTTGTACCGAATCAATTTCGAAGAATTACTTTCAATGATAACACAGGATGTAAAAGCGCGCATGTGCGCACATTCAACGCAAGCGAGAGTTGAACCCTGCCCCTCCACCCGCGCGGGGAGATTTGTGTAGGTGTCATGCTCGTGAACGGGCACCATCTGTAGGGACTGGTCAACCGTTAACTGCCATGGCAAATAAATTATTATTATATTATTGTAGTATGAAGCCCTTTACACATTAGCTCTATATTATATTATTATTTTCGTTATATGTTTTACCACCGTATTATCAACCAAAATTGTAATTTCAATTATTTTAAAAGGTACCTAGGTTTATATAGGATTGCATAAGCAGCACGCACCAACAGGAATAAGACAAACGTGCATAAACTCGTTTACCTCATTCGACGCCCAATCGTACTCGACAAGCAAGAACAAGTATTATAGAACCAGCCGATTGGTATAGGAATGTACAATTCGGATTATTTAACAAAAACTTGTTAAAACATGATTGCCCGCGGTCTTTTATATCGAACCGAGTTTGAGCTATATCTTAATTAATATTTAGGCCCTTTAGGCCTGCAGCGCCCACAAGGGGGCGTTATGGCCCACGTTGGGAAAGACTGACATAGACCCTTGACATAGAATATTGGATTTCAAGGGATTTTATTTTTTTGTGCGGAACCCTAATTATTTTTCTTAAATTAAAGTAGCCTAAGTTATTCCTTATAACATCAGCTATCTGCCAGTGAAAGTCCCGTCAAAATCGGTCCAGCCGTTTCGGAGATTACCCGGAACAAACAGACAGACAGACAGACAAAAAAAATTAAAAATTGGTTTTTTGTTATATGTCCCGTATATACTTTCATATGCATTTAGTAAAAAACTGTTATTTTGACATTACAAACAGACACTTCAATTTTATTTATTTGTATAGATATAGATTTATTTATTGATAATTGTGTCTTTAAGTAGTGTAATTGGCTTTGGCCGTTCTATTTAATTTAAATAAATATGTAAACATGATGTAATTATAGCCTAAAACTCTTACCCGCTTTTGAAACGGCAGTATAAACGCGGGCATCATAGTGACAAGTATCTTGATATCAACGGTGATGACCTTCACAATCAGGTCAGTTAGCACCACAAGCCACAGCAACTCCCACACATCGAGCTCTGTGTATCCGGGAAACATTACCACATTGGGCAAGAGCTTGCCGTGACCAAAGAGGAAGTGCACGATGACGATACAACTGGACGTAAACACCAGCTCGCAGAACAACGCCACTATGCTGCGGTTCATCTGCTTGCCATGCTCCCTGGAAATCATTAACGTGATAAACACCAGCGTATTAAATTATGGAGGGGGTAAGCAGCTTCAGTTAGTGCTGAGAGATGGAATCTACCTTATTTTTTTTTTTATTGGTTCCCAGTTGAAATTCTTCAAGAACTTTCTTCGCCCCGGGGAAGGGCGAAGGGGTATGCCGGACTCCTACCGGATAAAACCACTGGAGCGGTCATCTTCGGCACCTAAGGGAGGCTCCAGGTCCTCGTATGATCACACTAGAGCCATGGAATCTATCTACGCGAAACTCAAAACTCTTTGTGTCCCAAGCTGCAATGCTGCATGATAACAGCGGTCTGGTCCAGCAGTGGACGTCCTTCGGCTGATATGATGATGATGAATCGGGGTCCCCTAGTTACGGTTAGGTCGTTTTAATTTATTTTTGTACATGACACAACAAACTACAATAAAATTGAAAACGACATAGTGATGTCACTATCAAAAGAATTGATTACACTGTTACGCTGTGGTATTCTCTTTTGTTTGCGTTAAGGATGAAGTACATAGAAGTTGTTGGCAACACAGAGATCGGACTCACCTCCTCACAAAACCATTACTGTGTGTAAATGTACAGAACAGGATAATGAATGTGAAGATCCCTTCTCGGCTGTCGTACATGAATTTTATAAATAGTAAGAAGTAGAATGGTGCATATCGTATCAGCAGGTTCAGAGTCGCCCTGACGTCCACTACCTAAAACAATAATAAACAGTGATCTAGTAACATATTTATAATTACATAAACTTTCTCTAAGCTTCAACACAGGGCACTCTGAGACATTCTTTCGTTAACGTCATTAAAGCTCAGCAGTTTTACTGTGTGAACTTTGCATATACACAAGGATGGTTCTACCAGAGCTTGCATAGTGCATGAACCTGCGGCGCGGCGCCGAGCGCACGACCTTGCTTGGTTGAGTAGCAAAAAACCTAGTTTATCTTCTTATTCATCTAGCTCTTATCTCAATATACCAAAAATCGTGCCCGCATAAATAAAACACCTTGTTCTTTGTTTGCTCGACACCAGGATCGTTTCGCTTTGAAGCAGGGCGAAACGAATAAAACACACGAATGTTATAAAGACAGACTGACTTCGAATCTCAACTGATTGCAATTGTATGCAAAACTCCTAACATTTGAAGAAAACGTTTAATTCACCTATTTACAATATTAATTATATGACAAATCACTATCCATTCTTGTTGCTATTGATCATTTAATAGCGATTAATCACAACCCAACACGCTTCACGGCCTTAATGACCTCATTCGCATTCATTGCTTCGCATTTATTGTTTAAGATGCATCATGCATACCTCATTCTCTCATACAAGTGATTTATTTATTTTATATTTTTACAACTTACAGGAATTGTCTGAGCTATAGGACGAATTTTCTCTTAACTACTCTTACCCTATGTAGTGGACCAGAGTTTTTCAAATTTGTTGAATGCCCCCCATGTGAAATCATGTGCTCTGTGCATGCTTTTTACTTTTACTTAGCTTGCGACCGCGACCCCCCGAGCAAGTCACAGCGACCCCCCTGGGGCCCGCGACCCACAGGTTGAAAAACACGTTCCATGCAGTACAGCCTGTCAGAATAAGGATCGGTAACATTTATCCGCTATCAATTTACAAAGGTATATACATAACAGTAGTCCCTGATACACTGTACCTACAGCATGCAAAATACATGAAATTTATTGTGTCTACGTTTTGTTCAAAATATTTCCTGGAAGTACTCGTTGTTAAAAATGCATAACTATAGTTTATTGTAAATTTATAACTAGATTCTTTTCATTATGCCAATTGATTTGACAGTTGTTAACGTATTTTTAGGGTTCCGAACGTCCGAAGGAAAAAACGGCGGAACCCTTATAGGATCACTCGTGTGTCTGTCCGTCTGTCACAGCCAATTTGATCTGAATCTACAGAACCGATTAAGTTGAAATTTGGTACACATATGGATTTCTGCGACCCAAACATGTATGTGTAACGTTAATAAATGTATTTTGAATATGATGGTCATTTAATGGGCAATATAGAAAATTAAAGTATAAGGTTTGGCAAACTGTACCGTGTAATATATGAAATGAAAGGGCTTATTTTGAGGGTCTCAAATGTATTTATTTTATAATTTTAAAATATATAGTTTCAAAGTTATTTAAGAAAATAGACCAACATTGACCATTCTTCCACATTATCTCCAAAACTACATAGTCTAAAATTCTGAAAACAGTATAGGTAATAGATCGTTATCAATAGATTACAGGAAAACTTATAAGAAGTCTATGGTCTTAAAATAACATGGTAAATCTTACAATATTGTGTGTACAAACTTACGTTTGCGCTTGGAATGTATCGAGTCCAACAATAGACAATATATTCAGTTATTTCGGAACCCTCTTCACACGAGTTCAACTCGCACTTGACCGGTTTTTTTTTATATCACATTGTGGCAAATAATGATACGGCCTGATGGTAAACGGTTACCGTAACCTATGAACTCTTGCAACACCAGAGGGATCAATGGCACGTTGCTCACCCTGTAAAAATCTTTTCACGCTCTTTTTGGGGAGCTCCAATCTGTTTTTTGCATTGCTTATTTTTGTTCATGTTTTATTTTATCAACGCATTTAATTTTTTCCACAAATAGTGCCATTGGTCCAAGAACACTACCTTGTGGTACTTATATTTAAATTATCTGCTATTAGTTACCCATATTACATTTCGTTGTTAGATAGATGTTTAAATTCGCGTTTAGTATTAGTACCTACATACTGACTATTTCCGTATATTGAATTCGAGCAGTTATATAAGGTCTTATTTTAATAATCCATGATATTTTGCATGGTGCCTCAGTAAATGCTTAAGATGATGTACCAAACACAAAAAAAAACTCATGGTAAAAATCCACTTCTTTCTTTTGTGTGATGTCGCTACCGTGCGCCGTCTGTTTTGTTTAACGTTACAGACTATCTAAATCAGTCAACCAGCCCCATCCGCCATAGTCTTACTAGATGCATGTGAATATTATCACAACTAAGAGAACTAGGAAGTAATGAAATAAATGATTTAATAAAAAAAAATTTTAAACAGCAGATTTACATTTTTTTTTGATAAATACATTATCTTCATCGTTCACTATAGCGCCATGCAAAATATCGTGGACTATTAAATTAAGACCTTGTATACGATTTCATTAGGTGTGAAATGTTTTCTCTAATACCGTTAAGTTATTTTAAAAGAACGTCATATTTTACATAATCAAATACTTTTGTCATATCGATAAATAATATCCGTGTGGTGTCCGGATTAAGAATATAGCACCACTCCATCTCCTCCCGTGGATGTCGTAAAAGCCGACTAAGGGATTCTAAACCAGAGGGATGGCAGCAGCGTCCTTTTGTAGAAGAGTAACTATACTGCGCTCACCAACCCGCCTGCCAAGCGTGGTGAGTATTGGCAAATTCCCCCCAAAATGACGACACAATTGTGCAAATCTATGGGGCGGATGCCTTTGTTCAGCAGTGGACGTCCGATGGCTGATATGATGATGAAATAATAAATATATAATTAACTTTATGTAAATGTAAAATTAATAAAATTAAAATAACCGTATTTTCATAAGAAAACATGAAATCTTGTGAGGGTCGTTTATTAGCACACACACACACACAAACTTAACCCACAAACTTACATAAAAATGGTATTTGCTTGAATTATATACTTATCTTTTTTAATCGTTATCTTGTAGTTCCTAGTTTATACAAATGTACTAGCATAATTATTACATAGTAACTTTTTGCCATGTACCAGGAGGTGGGCGATAATAGCTACAATGCAGTTTATACTACTGGAGCTGTTATCGTACTTTTGTTAAATGTCATATTACTTGTATATAAAGTTCCCGAATGAACTTTTATTAATATGTCTCTTTTGACGGGTTACTCCTCTGCGAGAAGGAACCCGGTGTTTTGATAGACATACGCGGGGATATGAGTCCAACACGCAGAGGCCCTTTAGAGAATTTTAATCTAAGATGTATTGAGACACTTGGACGATGGCAAAACGAACCTTGTGTGCGTTCCCGGACCGAAAGTGCTCGCGGGCAAGGGTCGTTGACTGCACCTTGGTACATAATAGAGATCCTGGAATAGCATGTGGGCCCTTATGCGGGTTTTGTTGGCAGTTGGTTAATGTTAATGCATGATAACGCCAGCTGTCACGTCGCATTCGTTGTAAAATAATACTTGCAAGTTAGAATCACTGTTATGCGCTGGCCAGGGCGAAGTCTAGACCTGAACCAAGAATCCGTCGTTAAGTTAATTTGATTCATGAGAGACCACATGGGCGCAGTCATAAGGGGAAGGGGAGGTCAGGATACGTTACGGCACAGTATCGCTACAGTGGATACGGCGCAGCACCGTTCGAGGAATGGCCTGCGTCGAACGGCCCACCAGGACCCATCCTGGTAGATCGGATCGGGCAAGATCTCTCTCTGCCTGTCGGTGCTTGCCAGCATAGCCGACACTACTACCGACGAGAAAATTGGTGTAGTGGTCTCCGTCAGTGAGAGTGTCATGCTCCAGAAGGAAACCGCAGAGCAGATCGGGAAAGGGGCCGATACCGTTCGCAGATGAGGGCGAGGGCACCGGGGAAACAAATTCATGTCCAACTAACCTGAGCCTGTCGTCGATATGTTGCTTGGGGCTTCAGAGATCACGAGCGTGCAGATTGGAGAATCTTCGCGCACATACCGTCTTCCCGGGTAACGACTCCCGGGAAGATGGTGAAGCGCACGTGGTCACGTGCCACCATGTGTGCAGCACAGCGCACAGTCAGGCTTCGGGGGTTCCTTTATAATCCCCTTTCGTCACCTCCCCTCCACTAGAGGGGGTGACCGCCTTATTATCATGCCCTCCGAGATGTGCCTAAAGGTGTGGCACCAATGAGCGGCTCTAGTATGTATGTATCTAGGACTGGAGCTTTGTAGCTGGAGATGACCGCTCTGGTGATTCCCCGGGGCGCAAGAACACACGGCGACTCCACTACAGTAAGTGACATTTTGTCGAACTAAGTTTCTTGAATATCCTACACACCATGCAATTTTGGACAAGGATGACTAGTTCACCCAACCTTCTGATATTGTAATAGTTAGGTTGATTGCCCCAAACTTCATCCAATAATTAGGTTTGGATTGGATAGGATTGAAAGATAATAGAAATATTTTAAAATAAGTGTGTATGTGTCAGCTCCGACGCACGACTGGAGTTTACTCCTTACGAACGATAACTATGATATATATCGAATAGAAAAAGAGGGTAAATGAACGCATCTTCTAAAATGATAACAGAAACAAACATATATCTGTAATTATTCGGATTATTTATATTACTTCAATAAAAGCGTATTACATAAGTATGTTACTCAAAACATTAAAAGTTGATGGTAAGGTTGCTGTTTATTTACGTTGTATAGATACAATAAATGCTATTATATGTATTTATTATACAGCATGCATACCCTGCACTCGGCGGCGGCAGAACTTCGTAATACGCAGGCACACAACACACACGTACAAACATACGCACACATTCAACTCTCAGACCAGAGGTAGTGAACTATACAGTGAGACTACGAAGCATCGCACAAACCGGAGGCCCCGAGAATAAGATACGCTGTGTAATGTATTCCATCTCATTCTTTTGCACATTCAATCCTACAGATATATATGTTTGTCTCTTTCTACGTAACGCCTCAACTTTCCGAATGTTACACTTGATTTTACTCCTCACAAAATTTTCGTACCGGGCCTTATAACTCAAAGTTTCTTAAGGAGTAAACTCCAAAACTTGTAAATTATGAAATCTTGTTATTCCTCATCAAGGACATGGGCCTTTCAGAAGGGATTTCCCGTTTTGCAACCTTCAGAAAGGATTTCCAGTTTTTGCATGGTGGCAGGACCAGTTGATGCAGCCTTTTTTGAACAGCTTGTCTCCAGGCGATTCTAAGGAAACCCGGGCCTCTTTTGCCAAACGCTTGCCACATAAGTTCTACTTAGTTAATTTTAAATGCATAAATGTACACCCATAAGTTTTTAAGGGAGCAATCATCTTATGCTTAGAAAATACATTACCTATGAGTCTTGTTTTGCTATTGAGCATAGGCCTCCATTGTTTTAAGTGTAAAATGATGTTCTTTTTATTTTTTTACTATTTGGTTTATTTTGAAAGCAATTTAACATTTTCATAGAAAATACTAGGTTATCATATACTCATGTCAGTGTCACAAATTGATAAGTTCCAAATCCAATTTTATTTTAATGGCTCTATTAGGCTCTGTTGTCATGTCAATGATTCTGCCAGTGCCAAGGTTGGATAAAACAACAGTGTAATAAAATAGAAGCAATAATTAAAACAGCCCTTTATTATCTACTGATCAAGCTCAGGGACCCTAAAATTGGCCTTAGTGTTTTATTTCTAAAATCAGAACTTCAGAAGGTAAGAAAATTTAAAAACAAATAAAATAAAAAGTAAAATAAAAAATAAGTAGATTAAATTCTAATAGCACCAACCCATCTCATCCTGTGAGTGTCATAAAAGGCGACTATGGGATTATCCAGAGTATGGGCAGCAGCATTCTTTAAGTACATTAACAACTCAAACTTCAATTGCCAACCTGGATGCCAAGTGTGGCGATTATGGCAAAACCCACATGTTATGAACACGCAACACACCCACCGGTCATTGTCGCGATCTTTGTCGGGAGGCCTGTGTCCAGCAGTGGATTTTATTTGGCTGCAATGATGATGTTTTTTTTTTAATCATCATGCTATCTGTCTTTCTATGTGCAGATGTCATGAAAGATAAGATATGATGGTGATAGCTCACCCATTTTTTTTTAAAATGAAATATAAATTGGCCTGCAGAAATTGGAAGGGGATAGCAAGATATATAGGGTCAGATGAAAAATAAGTGCTCTACTGTACCCTCGGCCATGCCACATCCACAGAGAGAATTGTTACAGATACAGAGCTTAGCTATAAATTCTGGGGAATAAACATGTTCTAAGTGTAGACAAATTATAACTGAGGTTATAAACAAGTGCACTAAAGAAGTTGTGAAGTTCGTGGTCGCAGGATGACTGCCTGCAAAGTGTTCGAAACGTCAGGAAATAAAAAATCTAAAATATATGTGATAGAATCCGATTAAAGGTGTTTTATTATAATGTGTAATACTCGCGAAAACCTAAGACATTATTAAGTCAAGTAGTGTCAAGTAGCTATTAGCCTTTTTTAAACCCTTGTGTTTAAGTTTAATATTTGCATTGCATTTGTAAGATGTTTAGAGAACAAACTAAGGCTATATAAATATTCAGTATTGTGTTCAGTCAGAGAGTGGACTATGATAGTCTGAACTGATTATTTCACATTAAAACATATTGTTTGTTGGAGTCATAATAAAATATATTTAGTTTTTGCACTTACCTGCTGTGTACCATCTTCACTTTGGCTGTCATTATCTGCATTGTCGTGTATATTGTTGTTATTGGCTGGATTCACTGACTCATTGATCTCTGGGTGCTCCTGCCCCTGCTCGGACAAGTTGGAGTCATTAGATGCACTGTTGCTCATCCCATGACTGGTGGACTGTGATCTCTGTACTGATGGTGTCCCTCTATCAGTCACAATATATGTTTGAGCATTTGGCCCCAAGTTGACATGAGCTATAGAGCTCTGAGGTCGTTGTACCCCAACCTCTAGAACCTGGTGTGTCGCCGGAGTATTCCTTGGCAACCATGTAGGAAGCGACAATCTAGCATTATTGCCCTGTAAATACAAATAACATAGATTTATAACAATAAATACTTTAATTCATTTGAACCAAATGTTTAAAAAATCTAGATTGAGATGACTACGGAGTAAGTATGTTCGAAGGAGTGTGCTTATAAAAACACATCAAGGCTTTAATTTTTGTTCCTATCTATTGCATCACAATAGGTCAATGATAATAAATACATCTCACGTACCATACGCGCATGTTCAACAAGGGGTCTGATTTCTCTGAATACACTGTTCAGACGGTCTCCAAAGCCTAGATTATTTCTGTTCGGAGCTGCTGGCCTGGAAACTGAATCGAGTCTGTGTAACGCATTGCTACGCGGCGTCACATCTGCTGGCTCATCATCTTCTATATCAACTGTCACTTGATTTGCCTGAGCCATTACTGTAAACTAAATCAGTATAAAAGTAGCTTAATATAATATCTTGAAGCAAAAAATACCATTTCCAAATATTTATGAGCCGTACAAAACTACGAAGGTCAACTATTTTGACGTTTAAGTGATGACATTTAGTATTTCGTTCAGAAAACCATGATTGTCCAAGTTTTGTTCCTTGATAATTAATTTTTCTGCATATTATTTATTGCTGTTCCAACACCTCGTTCATTATTTTATTACTGAACTGAGTTTTCAAAAGCGATTTCCTATAACTATCTATGAGTTATTGTAACCAAGTTTGTGCTGTTTCAGTTTGTGTTGTCGTGTGGTGCCGGCTAAGAATAGTACCGATCCATCTCATCCTGTGGGTCGTAGAAGGCGACTAAGGGATTAGTCGGAGGATTGGCAGCAGCGTCCTTTGCAAACTCGCCTGCTAAGTGTGGCGATTATGTGTGTTGTGGCAAAACGAAACCTGCGGTTGTGGCGATCTTTGGGAGGGCCTATGTAAAGCAGTGGACGTTTTTTCCGTTAAAATTATGATGATGATAATGATGATTGTAACCGACCTCAGTAGAGTTACAGTTTAGTTCAAGTTCTGCCCAGTAACTCTTTTTTGCTAGCTAATTCTTATGCCTGTCATTCGCACTGGTGAAGGCGGAACGGTGTCTGACTGACTAAAACCGCCCCGAAATTGAACTCAGCAACGTACTACATAATATATCTGTCGCACAACGCCTTTTAGACGTTGAATTCATCGCCAATTTTGTTTTTATGGGGTAGGTATCTTGCAAACATTCTATCTCCGTCACTTATGAACATCTGCAACACCACAGGAGTCGCTGATGCGTTGCTGGTTTTTTAGGGAGGCGTATTATATACACTATTTTCTTGAAGGTCCCCATGTCGTAATATTTGTTCGCGAAACCTGGTGACGGAAGTTGGTTTCACATCTACGTCGTACGCGGCAAGAAGCGGCGAGTAAATTATACAGTGCTATAAACCGTCAGCCATCAATGTGGTGCAATGGGGTGGAAATCAGCAGCTGGAAGCATGTTGAACAGTTCCTCGGGACACTCCCCATTATATATGAAATACAATATTTCTTTGCAATGCCAGAGGATCGAGCCGGTTGGAAAGCGCGGGGTCATAAATGATTCGAGCAGCTGTGCGGCTGGACTTGTGCCTTATAAAGCTGGAGACGGTAGCCCGACCTAAAATACTTTCTCGCTCTATTGAGCACCGTAAGTTTCTTTGAACCCAATTTGGCTATTTGCCTTCCAAGTGTGACCGCGAAACTAAACGTCACTCGATATGTCGACCGATGGACGCCCTGGATTCCAGTGTTTCCAGTGTTTGGTGGGTTTTGGTCTATAATGGGAATGCCTTTCAAACGAGATGGTATGACTAACCGGGTTGATTTCTGCGGTGAGTGATTTCTGCAGTGAACGCGCAGACTTGTCTTTTTGGGGTTCAAGTGGACGTTAAGTCTGCCCTATTCTAAGAATCCAGCTAAAGATGTACTGCGATTTCAGATACAAGTTGTTACGCTTTCTTTCAGATATATTGACGCGAGAGATTAGCTTGCCCCTAGTAAAGTGCATCCTCAGTGCTGTCATCTCCATAACAACGACTGCTACTTATTCGTAGCATATCACTCATATGCAGAATGAACAATGTTAGAGATAATTGCAATATTTACAGGCAACGAGTCTGAGCATGAACCGTCGACTATTACCTTAAAGCTCCACTCCGCATGGAAGCTGGCAAACCAAGAACATAATCTCTCGGAAAGTCCATACGCAGGATGTTTGGAGAGAAGCGCTTTGTGCCAAGGCCATAGTGGAGGCCTTTGATCGGGTAAAGCCAAGCTAACAGCCAGTACATACCTAGCCCTTGCTTTCCACGACCTCTTCCCATCTGCGTGACAAATACGCATATTACACGTATAACTTTTTAGGTATTATTATAAATAAATGTGAGTATATAGGGTAGAACAATAAAATATTGTTTTATCTTATTTTGTAATTCATATATTTTTACATAAATAATCTAATAAATGGATGTGCTAGGGCTGCACGTTACACGTATGTAGGTACGTCTTTGTAAAGAATGAATGAAATAAATGCGATATATTTCCGTAAGCTATTTCAATTAATTTGTTATAGAATTTGGCCATAAAATCGACACAAAGAAAACAAATACATTAGTAATTTCAAAAAGGATATCAACAACCTGATGAGATTAAACGATTGGTACATCCATCGAACGTGTCAAATCATTTAAATATTTAGGCAGCCACATCACAAATGACTCCGTACACCTGATATTGCATAGCAACAACAGCGATGGCAAAAAGCTTTTAATAACAAAAATCATTTACTGAGAGCGAGAATTTCAACCCTTGTTGCCGTGTGGTGCCGGCTTTGCCGTGTGGTGCCGGCTCAGAATGCCACCACCCCATCTCCTCCTATGGGTGTCGTAAAAGTCGACTAAGGGATTTGCCGGAGGATGGGCAGCAGCGTTCTTCGAGTACATTAACAACTCAACTGCGATCGCCAACCCGCCTGCCAAGCGTGGCGATTATGGCAAACCCCCCCAATGAGCCCACAACACATCCATATCGGTGGTTGTGGTGATCTTTGGGGGAGGCCTGTGTCCAGCAGTGGACTTCATTCGGCCGAAATGATATACGAAAAAATCTGATTAAAGTGTATGTATGGAGCATACCTCTATACGGATCTGAAACGTGGATCATGACACGACTAGATAGAGAACGTTTGGAAGCTTTTGCGATGTCGTGCTGGGGAAGGATGAAAATAATTAGTTCGATGGAACTGATAACGGACGAGCCGTCCGGCCCACTCAAATTGTGGATGTCTAAAAAGTGCTTTGCATACAACGCTTTGTACGGGACGAATAAACGGGATATCCGGCATAGAGCTATCACACTGCGGGATAGTCGGCGGTGTGTTCCCCCAGCAGTGAGTTGGAGGCAAAAAGAGAGCATAATAAATCAGCCTTCCCTTTTGCGTTGTGGGCTGGCGAATCGTCATCCCTACGCAAGTGTGGGGACTGACAAAAGATTCCTTGAACAGGTTTGGCAAGGGACCAAAACGCACGAGACCCCGAAAAATAGCGCGTTAATCTCTTGCCAATTCTGCCAATGAACATGGACTTCAATTAAGTAGCAATTTGCTTCTTATAGAATCTGGAGGAAGAGTTACTTCTTTTAGGTGCGCCGTTGTTTCGGTCACCAGCTGAAGAAAAAAAAATCAAAGACAAAATCTAAGTTTTTTGTTTTAAATACCTGCCAATTTAATACTCGTAATACAAATTTAGCACTCGTGTAACATCAGAATATGAGTTTAATATAATTGCTTGATCCTATGGAGAAGGCTAGGCATGAAACTCCATGGATACTCTTTTAAAATAATAGCAATTAAAACATTGATTGATACAAATGACGGCAAAACATATGTATAACGAGAAAAATGTAGGTAGTAGTAATTAGTAGAAACAAAACGCACCGCCCACAACCAGATAGTTTTGTGAGTTCAGCAGAATATCCATTAAGGAAGGGGTGTGATCTTCTACATTCGGTAATCGCACAAGTAAGGATACCAGTTGCGTCAGACCTGCCATAAACCAAGGCGAAGTCATGTACAGATCTCTGCGTGATTAGTTGAGCGTGACCCAAGTTACTCAGCGTGATAGGCATTAAGGATCCCTGCTTAGGCTCAGCAAAGGGTCCTGTTCGAGTAAGGAATCCGCTGTTGTTTGCAAATACTCAATGAGTCACTCTGTTTCGGCATTGCCGCTGTGAGATCTGTAGACGCACGCATAGCGAGTATAATCACCACAATCTAAATGTACTCAAAGGTTGGACAGATCCCTTCCTTCAAGGCTGTCAATGTGATGGCACCAAATATCTTCCCTGACAAACACGTATACTCAGGCGCGTGGCAAAATATACTGTGTTCCAATTTAGAGCCTGGAAAGCATAGGTAGGATGTATCAGCCGGGGAGGATATCTGTGTCTCTATCGATCTCGAAAGAGCATAACTGCTGGCCTCGCCGTCTCTAGGTGCAATTGAGGCATTGAGGTTGTAATGGAGTCTCCTCCCCTGATATTGCAAAAGTCCAGAGAGCGTGGGAGGGAGTACCTATGTGATTACGTTGATATTCTGTGAGAGCGTATTCGAGCCAGCTAGTCTACGAGCTGCAGCACAATAATGACTACAGCTATCATCTACTAATTTGAAAATCTATAAAATTAGAACATTCCAAAAAAATCCATCATTCTACACAGAACTAATGGTTTAGGTACTGTTCAGCTCCTTTAATAGATAGCATGATTTACATCTTAATAGAAAGGTATGCCTTTATAGTAAAATATATCACCGGCTAACCTAATCTGGGTTTTTGTACTGTGCTCATTGGGAGGTTTTGCCGTAACCGCCACAGTTGGCAGGGAGCTTGACCGATCACAGTTGAGTTGTAATTAATGTACTCGAAGAACGCTGCTGCCCATCTTCCAGCTAATTCCATAGTAATTGTCTTTTACGACACCCATGGGATGAGATGGGGTTCCTATCCAAACTAATATTATAACGAGGCAAGATTTGTATTTTTGTATGTTTGTGAGGAATAAACTCAAAAACTAGAGGTTCGATTTCAAAAATTCTATCACCATTAGAATGCTACATTATGCCTGAGCAACATAGGCTATATTTGTTACTAGAAAATATTTGGGATCTCTACTAAAACTTCAGTAATGGAACCCAAGGTGTAAAAAAATTCGCCATAAAATGTCTTTCATTGCATGCGCTGCGGAAACTATTTGTGAGAGAACAAAAAATGTTCTACAATATTAAAGAACATATCAATATCTACAAAAAACTTCGCGATACCATATGTCCAACTATTGTAGTTATGTATCGATTACTTCTTTTTTACAAAGTCAGAAAGAAAGTAGTAACGTAAAAAAACATTGATTTTTACCATACAAAACGCTTTAACTAATTTACTGGAAGCGATATGTAGTTTAGCGAATAAACTAGCGTTTTTTTACGTTACTACTTTCTTTCTGACTTTACGGCAACATACGCACATGATTTTATTTTTATGCACATCTATGTCACAGCCACAGGTGCCTTTCGAACTAT
Organism: Diloba caeruleocephala; assembly: GCA_947459985.1. Classification (NCBI taxonomy): domain Eukaryota; kingdom Metazoa; phylum Arthropoda; class Insecta; order Lepidoptera; family Noctuidae; genus Diloba; species Diloba caeruleocephala. The sequence continues at coordinate 4,602,426 of OX381617.1, read as the reverse complement.
ATAAGTTTTATTCCCGTCCTTTTATAATGAATACCAAGAAAGGTACCGAAAGTTTCGGTGTTCACATATTAATATAATGATAAATTCATAAGGATCCATGTTTGGTCTCAATTCAGTCACAAATGTTCAATTACAACATCTTATGGTCGCTAGTAAGCAACATTCCTAGCGGGAAAAACATCTGAATATTGTACACACGGCTATACATAAAGCTATTTAAAACCAGTTTACGCTGATCTCTCATCATACCGAAAGCCTATACAATGCGAGATCAGCTTATACTGGTTTGTATAGCTTGATATGTAGCCGTGTGTCCATACAAAATTTTGTTATTATCGAAATGTTAGGATTGGAGTTAGGTTAGGTTAGTTATATTTTAGGATGAAGCCCGTATATGTATATATCTATATGGCGAAGGCAGGAGTCGGAGAGTACTGTGAAGACGTGGTGAACATTATACCAACATTAGTTAAGAAGAGATAACATCACTATTCAAGATTACACAACAACAAACTCACGAACAGGGGGGGGAATCTTAGTTCAGACGCTAAATTGCAAAGAAGGTTACGCCATCCCTCAGCGTTGGATTCATATTTTTATGACATTGTCGATAAAACAGGCGCATATTGTCTTATTTTACACACTAGATGCCACTAGGGGAAAGCTAGTATTTTTGACGTTACATTTCATGCATAGCAGAAACTTGGTTTAGCTAATATTTTAATTCTTCAAGTTATTTTTGAGTTTGAATCGTCATATTTTCATACCATTCTGTTTAATTGTTAATCATTTTTCTAATATTTCATTTTTCTACGTATATGCCTGATTTAATTTTGCAATATTGAATGTATAGAGGACAGAGTACTTAAAAAGATTGATGACTGGAACGTAGCCTTCTTGTTTACATAGAGTATAGTAATATATAGGGAATAGAGAGCCAAGTCGCAGGATTTCTTGTCATACTATATGAATTGTCAGACACAGTGTCGCTATCTGGTATATTATCCGCTGAACTAATGCCAATACAAATCCTATAGATATATATAGGTATGTATACTGGCTGATATATATTTATATATAGGCACCCTATAGATTATATGTATATATAGTTATATTAGATTATTATTGGGATTTCGTATGTTTTACTGCAGGGAATGCATTATTAAAGAGATTTCTTTTATTAAACATGTATTTGTTTTAAATTATAGCTTAATATTCTTAAAAGTAGTAAGGCGACTGCGACGCCTTTGTGATTTTTGCGAATTGTAGTTTCACGTTGTATGATGATCGGATTATATTTCGCGATAGTAATTTCAATATATCTAGATATAATTGCTTGATAATCGGTAATTTGATAGTAAATTAACATTATCGAGCGATTTTAGTTTATAGAGCTAGGTTAATGATTCTTCTTCTTCATCTATTCAGTAGATATATTGTAATTACTGTCGAGAAACATATTCCTGACTATAATATGAAAAAACGAAAGAGATTTTGATCTTTCAGGCTATTACAAGGCAATAACCATAGACTTCAACATACAAATTCCAATCTAAGAAATCTTTTAAATACTGCCACGAATAAAAATGTGTAAGTGTTTAGCAATTCATTTATTGATCTTATTATGACGGTGCTTATTATAATAGTTTTGAGCATATAATTTCATTTCATCAACACCATCATATGTAAGCTTCCCGTCTAAAATTCGGTTTATGGATCTGCACCAACTAAAAATTATTACATTCATTGTAACATCTGTGAAATATGCTTTTAATTTTTCTTTATGTGATTCACATTTAAAAGGAAACTGAACGAAAATGTCTGCATGCATTTTTATAGATTCTTTTAAGCCTGTTTTAGGTACATCCTTTTCTAAATGTGAAACACATATATTTTGAACATCAAGAAAACATTCGTGCAATTGTTTTGAAGGGTAACACAGCAACTTTTTGTTTCTAAAATATTCTTTCGCTCTAATGTATGAATTTTTTTCAGTATTATTGTTACCCAAAACACTATTTCTGCACGTTTTGCAATTTTTTATTATATTTTTGAGACATTTCCTCAGGACCCAACCACACACATAATCTCTTTGACCTAAATCACTAGCTCCGTCACTGTTGAGAAACTCTGTTCGTATATTAATTTCCCTTTCTTTGGAAACATTTGGTTCGGGAGCAGTTTTAGTATTACTTTCTTCGGAAACATCAGAGTCGGGGGCAGTTGTAACAAAAAAATCTAAAGATTGAAGAAAATTATTTTTATCTTGTTCACAATTTGCATTTGCTGAATGGGGTCCACTCAAATTATTTAATAGCAAAGTTTTAAATGCGCCTTCGAACGCAACTGAATTAGGTGCAGTGTTTCTTGCGCCACAATTTCTGATACTTCCGAAGAAGTTCTCAACTGGGTCCTGGTTGAAATTTCTCGTGAACATTGAGTCAAAAGAATATTTTTGTGATAATATTTTCCATAGCTCTTGAATGCCTTCTATAGTTTTCACAAAATTTGTTACAGATGGCACAACTTTTTCGCATATTTGTATTTTATTACCAACTTTCTTACATGTTTGGAATTTCATGCTATTTAAATATTTTATTGCTTTTTGCCACAGCTGATGGTGAGGTGAATTTCTCCTAATAGGCCCCTTGTAAACTTTCCCATTTGGAATTTGAAATGAATTACAATTCAAACTGTCAAATAAATTATCTACTAACAAGGTTATTTGAATAAGATCCCGACATTCATTGGGTAGCTTTCCCCTGGCTGTCAAGTGTTCCGTAGCAACGGCAACACTATGACTGAATATCTGAGCTGCAGTCTTAACCCGCATTTTTTTTATCTTTTCGGGAACTATGTGTTCCTCAGTAAGTTTTTGGAGGCATCTCAGCTCACCAAATGATTTGTCAGCCGCATACAATTGCTGTAGATAGTCCCATTTTACTATTTTTGTTTTGTTTCCGTCTTCATAATCAATGTATGTCATGTGTTTAGTCAGGAGGTTGTTCCTCAAACCTTTCAACAAATGAGGAACATCATATAAAGGAATAATTTTTTTCTTATTCACTTCTATAAAACGATGTGTCATTTCTTTCCCATTCCTTAAATAATTGGCCTTTGTTTCGTTAAATAATTCCTCAATTGCTCCTACATTAACTGTACTTTGATCACACACAGTGGCTAATACAATTAATCCAGTTTCTTGGACATACCTGATAACCTCCTTTAAAATCGTTTTTAAGTCGAATTTGTTTATAGAATTTGTAAAATAGTAAGCAACGGGTTGTTTATAATGTTTTCTTACTCCTTTTACCATGAAAACGAGAGCATGGTTTGCTATTTGATTTGTTCCGGTGTTAGAAAATCCTTTTAATTCGTCTTTCGATGACTCATAGTGTATTTGTGGCATGATGGACATCTCATCAAATATAACTGTACACAGTTTATCTTCGGTATCAAAATTTGAAACTGTTTTCCGGAGTTTCTTAAATACTATTTCATTGATTCCAGCGCTTAGTTTTATTTGAGAAAGCAATCGTTTCAACGACTTCGTCGAAGGTAATATAAAATATTTTGACATTAAGCCATAACATTTCGGACTTCTTTTAAATAATCCAAGTGAAAGAACTTTTTCTTCGATATTGAAACGCCGTCCTGTTGGTTTTTTCTGAGCCTGATAATACTGCATGTTTGTAAAAACTTTGGCAGCTGGTTTCATATCCTTTACAACTTTCTGGAAATCAGATTTATTAAATAATTTTTCAGCATTTTGAAGCCTTGACTTTATGTCTTTTCCCCGTTTTCTGAGACGATAGATCTGTCTTCTTAAATTCTTAATATTTCTTTGGTAGAGCCTGTACTTTGACGAAGTTACCGCTGAAGGCATGTTACTTTTACAGCCTGAAAATTAAGTAATACAAGAAAATTAAAAAACTACAATACGTAATTTAGAGATTTACTTGATAATTTTATAGAATTAATTATTTCGAATTAATGTGTTCGTTCAATGCTTACTTTTAGTTTTATGTTCTTTCGACAGTTTGCAATAATTGTGCTCCAGCAGGGGGTTGCAACGCACTTTAGGAGGTTCACCTGAAAAAATGGGTATATTGAATTAAACTATTGTGGTTATTAGTTATCAGAAACATTTTGACCATTTTTAACGTATTTAATTTCATCATTTCGGCCGAATGAAGTCCACTGCTGGACATAGGCCTCCCCCAAAGATGTCCACAACGACCGATATGGATGTGTTGTGGGCTCATTGGGGGGTTTTGCCATAATCGCCACGCTTGGCAGACGGGTTGGCGATCGCAGTGGAGTTGTTAATGTATCATCATACTTTCCGCCGAATAAAGCTGTGTGATATCGGGATTAAATCCGTGTGGTGTCCGGATTAAGAATATAGCAGTAGACTAAGGGACTCTAAGCCAGAGGAATGGGTAGCAGCGTCCTTTCTGTGGAACAGTAGCCATTCTGCGCTCATCAACCCGCCTGCCAAGTGTGATGAGTACTGGAAAATTACCCCCAACATGACGACACAAGGTATGCGGTTGATGTAGAAATCTATGGGGGAGGCCTTTGTTCAGCAGTGTGCAGTACTTTTAAAGATATGATTAATTCATTAACTACATAGTTATTAGACCAATAATTTTATATAAGAAACAGGAATAAAACCACAATTACATTTGAAAAGCTTGATGTTTCGTCAATTTGCAGCGATAATTCCTGTTTCTTATATATAATTAACATCATGCAATTCAAATGTTTAAAAGTTTACATTGTAAGCTGTCACTAATGTAAGCTATCATAAAAATCTGCATTTTTTGTCGATTTTAGTAGACAAAACTAATAAATGCATGAAGCATCACTGAATATGGGTAATAAACAAAACGTACCTAATAATGGTTGCTCAATTATACCATCTCCAAGTTTATTTAATTCCAGTTTAGATGTGATGGTTGTTGACACACACTGTCTTTGCTTCAGATTGTCTGAAAAACAAAAATGGTTAAGTAATTAGGACATTATACATAACATGACACCTAGTTATTGTAGTTATAATAAATATTATTATTCCCCGAATAAATAAAAACTAATGTAATAGTATACTATATAACTAATGTAATGTAAGAGGTTCGATACCATTTTGTCTGATTATTCATGAATTCAATCATGGCTGCACTAAACATATCAGTATACTGGAATTCCACCTAGGAAAACTAGGTACTAAACACAGCTGATGTAGGTAAACTGTAAATTACTACAAATAATATATAAAATTGCACACATACCTGATGTAGAATGAAGATTGTCAGATACTTCAGGTTGATCAAGAGATTGTTCAGACATTGTGCTTGTTGTGGTACCAACTTCACTTTGTGCTTGCACATCAGCAAGTTTATCTGAAAAATTTAACCGATCAATTAGATCAATCCTAACTGTTATAAAACTTGAAAGGATCAGTTTGTTTGAGCACTGAGCAAAACCCTTATAACAATATTAATGAAATACAGATGGATAGACCATGTCATGGATCAAAATATAGAACTTTATATTGACATCCACGAAAACGAACCCACGGGCATAAACTAGTTGTTTCATAAAAAGTTGTCACAGAGTCACTCATAAAATCAGTAAAAATTACTGTATCATAAACATAAACTATAAATATCCTAATTTACATACCATGCAGGAACAGTGATGGAACTGCTAGTGCATTCAAACGGTTATTGCGATTTCGATCCGTTTCAGTGAAATGTCTATCACAAACTCTCATCTTTTTGTAATCAAAATAACATTCATCTTTACCGCTAACAACTCTAACCCAAGCTTTGAACTGCTCAGGGAACTTGTTAGGGTTAGGAAACACATGAACCCCCTGAAAAAAATGTAACTGGGATTACAAACTAGATCACAAATGGTTAGGCTAAAATCTGGTTTATGCTAAGAGTATTAATTATAGTACAGTCTAGCTACACCTGGACAGATACCATCATACAGTAATTTCTCCTGCTAACCAGAGACCTGACGCTCAATTCTCGTAATTAATTTACACTATGACTGAAATATGACCGAACTGATATTAAATTATGAATTCACAAAAAAATGGTAATCTGCTCCTCTTAAAGTTCAGTCTGACTGCAGTATGATTATAATTCGGTCTCGTTTTAATGTTGGCATGTTCTCAGAGAGTATAATTATAGGAATTTTATTCTTTAGAAATAATAATGTCATGTCACTAAAGTATCGTGTAAACCAAGCATCAGGGTTTAACTGTTTCTGTTTAGTGTCCAATGTACATGTACCGCCACGGAACATTGAACATACCTGAAATTGGCAATGAATTTACAGTCTTCTGACTAAAAGTTAAGTAAATGTATTATACTCACTAGTGGGTGTACATCCGATAGCACAACGCCTCGGCATTATAATAACACAAAATATGAAAGCGTCTATTCCGCACAACACGGCACCAAATTAAATGTGGTTCCGGGATGGAAAACTAAACAGTAAGATGGGAGGAGGACTAAGCTCAACTCAACCTAACTTATTGTAGCTTAACACAATAATCACAATAATTCACAAAGTAGAAGATAACGAAAACTATAAACGCGCTCTCGCCGAAAGTAGCAGCCATTATGAAAACTGTGGCATTTAAAATAAAGTTGCCAAATGAAAAAAATGTACTCTCAGATTTAAAGCCAAAGATATGTGTAAATATAAAATATTTTTTAATGAATTATTTTTTAAAATTATTTGAATGTGACATTATTAATACTTTATTAATTTATTAAAATTAATTTTATTATTGATTTTGGCGATAGCTCAAAGAGTTAATTACCGACATCGGCAAAAGCGCCATCTACCTTGCTTTACAGTACTAGGTGCTATCTAGTTTATTCGGATATTCTAATAGGTGGTGCTAGTTTCTACGCAACAAATGAGCGCTTAAGCCAAGTACAGTACTGTCACCCCCCTGCTTGTTTATTACCACAGAGTACAACTGTCAACTATTGCGGTTATTTCAAATAATTGTGTAAATTAATTTCGATTCCGTGCATTTCCGAGTTCTTGTGGAGATTTAGTTGCTAAATTTACATATCCCCATCTTGTTATTATTCATTGTTCATTTAAGTATTGTTGAGTGTTCTGTTATGAGTGACGAGTTTTCGATGGGGATGACAAGACAAAGCAAGCTGCACAATTTTATTTTCAGAAAAATTGTAAACAGATAAATATATAATTATTAATGACAGAAATTTTGTTTATAATAGTGTTCCCTTGTCATCATTTGGTTGGTTTGATTCCACTTTCAGATTCTGTTAGTATTTTCCTATCATTGCTTTTATTCGTGTATAACATATAAAAAATATAAATACAATAATATTAATTAGCAATTATGAAAATACTTGCAGAATTTGAATGTGTTGTCTTATGTTTATTCATTAGTACACTATAAGTATATACCAACCTACATTCATATATAAAGATTAGTTAGAGCCGCCAATGATAGATGGTGGCTTTGCTACAGGGACAACATTTTTACTCGAGAGGGCTCTCTTTTCTTATAAATAGTTATTATACTCTTTGCTCACGAATTTGAAAAGCTGTCTGTTTAAGTTTCATGGGTACAGATACAACAAGAGACCATCGAGAGTTTGAAAAAAGTGTAGAAGCTTTGTCATAACCAAAGAGTATAATAACTATTGTCATAACTTCGAATGGCAGTCATACTTGATATACATAAAGGCGGTTATTTTAATTATTGTCCAATCCTTGTAAACTATCTATATCAAATAACAGTTTGTGAATAGTACAATCATAGAATCTCATCAAGGACATTGGTTAGGGGACAGTGCCGTAGTAGTCTTATGCCCTAAATATTTTGTGTTACTGCTTGTAACTTGAGAATATCCTTCTCAGTTCTACTGCAAATGCCGGTTGTATTGTGACACATCTCTTAAAATATCCATTAAAAACGAATCCGTGATTAACCGAGTGTGTGCGTATCATACTGTTGAATTACCGCCCACGACCACATATTTTTAAAATCGCCCGACTAGTAATGTCTTATTCGCAATTATTACTCAGCATGATAAAACACTTTTCCATCGCGTATATTATAGACTTTGATTTTCTTAACGTTACGAACACACACACAGAGTTCGGGGTCAACCAGTCACGAGCACAGGTTATATCATCATTTCGGCCGAATAAAGTCCACTGCTGGACACAGGCCTCCCTCAAAGACCACCACAATGACCGACATCGGTGTATTGTGTGCTCATTGGGGGGTTTTGCCATAATTGGCACGCTTGGCAGGCGGTTCAACTGCGATCGCCAATCGTAGTTGATTTGTTAATGTATTCGAAGGACGCTGCTGCCCATCCTCCGCCCAATCCCTTAGTCGCCTTTAACGACACCCACGGGATGAGATAGGTTGGTGCTATTCGTAGCCGGTACCAATGTTATGTGTTGCAATTGTATTATACAACTAGCTGGAAACCGCGGTTTCACTCGCGTTTAATTTAAAAGAAATTTAGAGTACTTCGACATAGACACTTAACATAGAATATATATATTGGATTTCAAGAGTTTTAAGTTTTTTGCGCGGAACCCTAATTATTATTCCAAAATAAAAGTAGCCTAAGTTATTCCTTATAACATCAGCTATCTGCCAGTGAAAGTCCCGTCTAAATCGGTCCAGCCGTTTCGGAGATTACCCGGAACAAACAGACAGACAGACAAAAAAAATTGATTTTTTGTCATATGTACCGTATATACTTTCATATGCATTTAGTAAAAAGCTGTTATTTTGATATTACAAACAGACACTTCAATTTTATTTATTTGTATAGAGTATAGATTGCAACACATAACTTACCTGTTCATTCGGATATAACATCATCAAATTAAAAATGAGCAAGAGTTAAAGTAAAAACTTTTATACCGTCAATTATTTATTCTGTTTTTAAATAATAGTCAATAGACCGCAATGAATTTCTAGCTTTTGATACGATGAGCAATAAACACCTATATAGGTACGATACAACATGTACATACGCACGATGTAGATATACGTAAATTCAGTCTTTGATTAGGCTTCACACCGTTACCAGCACACGGTTCGGGCCACGGGCGTTTCCGTCGAATCCGATCGTTGTTAAATAAGACGAATAATAATGTCATTACACACACTAATAAATTGTAATTTGTGCTTAAATGAATCCGAAATAAACTATAAACACTATGTAATTGGACTGCATCATCAAATAATGAACTGTTGATTTCAAATGTTCAGGAGACTCTTGGCACGTGTTAGACCTCTCACGCTTCATTGTCCGGTCTTAGAGCTAGAACACCTTGTGAATGTAGGTCTCGGACTGCTTCCAACAGGCGTCTTTCAGCTCTTGGTTCGCCTAAGGCAACGTCAACGCTCCCAGCACACAGTAACAGCGCCCTGAGAGCTGCTCTCGGCCAGTCCGGCCTTAAACCTCGTCTTACCGCAACTCCAGCAGAAGCAGTGCCTAATCTCGCACACTCTGCTTCTAAACGGTCTCCATACTCGTCTATTAAAGAATCACCAACTGATCTCCTCAGTTCTGGTGTCAAAGATGACAGAAGTAACAATGCGACATCATCCATTGGCCTCCCCAGAGATACCATTTGCCAGTCTAGAGCTATACATTCGCTGACACCGTCTGTTTCACGAAATAGAAGATTCCCACTCCAAAAATCGGCGTGTGCGAGTGGTGCTGGTTCAGCAGGTCTTAATAATGTCCCGAGTAAGGATGGCGCTCGAGAACTTAAAGCGGATACGGCGGCTGCTTCGTCAACACAGTCTGGGCGTCCTCGTAAAAAAGCTTCGAGTTGTGGGAGACCTCGCCGCACAAGGCGCAGATATCCTGCAGCGGCTCGTTCACATGGGAACAGAAAATCAAACCTCTGGTCTAAAGGGCCTTCTCTATCACGTAGTGCAAGGGAAAGCGCATGGAGTCTCGCTGCAGCGTATAGTGCCGATCTTGCGCGCTCCTCGGTTAATCCTTCAGCGAAATCAGCCGCTTCGTAGCCGACAGACGTAACATCTTCTAAAACAAGTTCGCTATCTCCTCCGATTTCATCTGAAAGAAGGAAACATACTTATAATGTCAGGTTTAAACGCCAGTTGAGTAAATTTCTATATCAAGGCCGATTTGCACGAGTAATTTGTAAGGATAAGAGAGGACGACATACTTTTTAAGCGAACCTTATACAACTAAGGCTTTACCTAATTTCAGAACCTTTAAAAAAATAAACCTACAAATACCGGCTATACCTACAAAAAAGACAGGCGGGGAGGAGATACGCCTGGAATATCGCATGTGACTCAGAAAGTGAAAAGTAAAGCGTGGCACTGCATTAGATCATAAAAAATTAACCTTTAAATTGGTTTAGATTGGTTAGTCACTATTCACTACGAATACATATATGACTACTTAATTGTACAGATCGCGATATAGGTATTTGAGACACTTCAAAAGTCTACCAAGGCCATGAGAAGACAAAAATAAATTTTCTAAGCATTTACTGGAGATCCGATACGTGCGTTGCATACAAATGAGTATAACCGGAGAATATATCATATGTCAGCTGCGTTTATGTATTGAATAACGTAGTAACGTAGCTATATGCATAATACTGACCAGGTAGCCTAGCCTTTATGCATCTAGGTACAGGTAAACCCATTCCGGGTCCGAGAGCTTCTTCGGCCAGTTTGTTGAGAGCCGGTGCTAACTCTGTGTAGAACAGAATCTCCCTGGTGTCGAACTGAGCCTCTGCGACGAAGAGCCGCCCGAAAGGGTCCCGCGGAGGTAGTTTGACGACAAGTGGTAGATTTTTGCGTTCACCATTGCTTTCATAGCAGACTGTCACAGCCAGCACACGACTTAAAGCTCCTGCGACACCTGCTCTTGACTCCACGTGCACCTAAGATATATGAGTATGAAAAAATCTAGTGAATACATTATGAATCCATACATATATAATTTTTAAATAAACAATTATCGATAGGTTTCTAGTAGCGACCATCACTCGTGGACCCTGGACGTATATATGTATATACAGACACAAAGCTATAATACTGAAACCATTTCGTTTTTATGCATGTTATCATGCTCGACTGAAAATAATAACTTTCCCATTTACATATGTAAATATTTGATACTTGCTATCATTTTATGCACTGAAAATATCCAAATAATAACACATATGTACATTTTGTACAAGTAAATGTTGAAGAAAGTAATGAAAGAAATTAACCTCGCTAGGTGCGGCCACGCCCGCACTAGCCAATAGTTCTCGAGCCCACTCCTCTGTGAGAGCGGCATCCGCCTCAGTTTCCGGACCGGGTTCACAGTCAGAATCTTCACTGCCGCTGCTGGGGGCCTCAGAGACCGCCGCGCTGTCAGGCCCCCCGGCTTGCATCGTACGCACTGTACTTTTTACACTACACTCTATGACAAATACTTTCTCTACTTGCCTATAATGACGTCACTACGCTCATTTTTTGTATCTTATGCTTGTCGTGTGTAAAATCGACGCGAAACATACGAGCGTAACAAAAAACAATAATGTTATTACTTCATACTGGAGTGCTAGTATCGGTGCAATGAGCATAAATAAATGCGCTGCCTGGGGCTACGTCTCGCTTTACCGGCGTCTCGCGCATGCGTGAATCTACGAGTAGGTAACTCAATTATTCATCGGGGCTCCCATATCGTGTCACCCACCGCTCAATCATGAATCAACCTATGCATAAATTGCTAGTTAATGTGAAGTTATAGTGTAAATATAAAGAATTTATCAAAGAAAATAACCAGTAGGTACTTTTTTATTGAATGCAAGCATCAGTTAAAATTCCGATCTTTTTTGCCATGTCAGTTTATTGCTTTTTTTGCAACTGTCCAGTCCCAAATGCGACTTGTAATGAGCAAAGAGTATGTAACCTCTACTGGTAATAAATTACGCAAAATAAACCTCTAAAACTACAGCTAGCTTTTGTCCCAGCTCCGCTCGAATCGAAGCTATTCTACCGACACGTCTTAACATTCCATTTAAAATTCCAATTTTAGTATAATAGTTCCAGGTTTGATTAAATAATAATAATATAATAATAATAATATCGTTTATTAATATATATTGTAGGTTGAGGAGACGGCACTTAGTACATTTTTTCATGAAATTCCATACATTTTTGTGATCGGAAATTGGGGGCAGACAGTTCACGCGCAGCGGCTGTTGTACTACCCTAGTTGGTTTTTGTCTACTCAACCTTCCGTCAAGAAATGCTCTTAATAATTATATGTTAATATGTATTGGTTATAAGATTTACTTGTATTTATGTATTGTATTTACGGGCTTTTGTTGCCTGATAGTAAATAATCAACATACTGGCAGCAGTGGCAGTGACGGTCACTGGGAGTCGGTGGATGCGGGCAGCATGTAACTGCTCGTCGTGGAACTCTATGAGGGAGGCCTTTGTTCAGCAGTGGACGTCCTTTGGCTGATATGATAATGATGCTGATGGCAGTAGCAGTATCCATTCGAATTGCTAGAAGACGCACGGACACTGATATGAATATGTATTAACCCTGATATTGCTTGTGTAAACGACATCTGTTCGGCTGCCTATTGTTTAAGCACGTAGTACCTAGTATCCTCAAGTACACGTCAGCTTCTTTTTTACACGCTTTTATTAGCTTGGTGTTTATCTATGTAACAGAATTTTGAACTCGATTTACATAATACTTTATGCACAAAATATGTACAGAGGCGGACTTAATGCCATTAGGCATTTTCTACCAGTCGACCTTAGAGTGATGCAGAGACAAAACATGGTAGGGCATAAATTGTGACTAATCAGTTATTAACAAAAAGGATAATTACATGAGTAATCGCAAAGCTTTTTAAATAACATAATATAAGTAGATACAAAAATATAACTACATACAATAAATATACGTACATATATAATAATAAATACATACACAATAATAATACATACATTCATATAATAGGAAAGATCAACGTTGAGATGATTCTGCCAAAGAATTAAGAAAGTACTTTCGCAATTTACTTTTAAAGGAGTAGCGACTGGTGGCCATCCTAATTACCAGAGGTAGTGCATTCCACAGAAGAATAGATTGCACAAAGAAAGAAGTTTAAAAAAAATTCATCCCCTTCAAAACGTCGGATTGATTTGAAACTTCGCACACTTATCAAGGACTGATGAAAATGCAATAATTTAAGTGAGTAAGAGTTTGTCCCATTATCTTTGCCAGGATCCTCAGGATTGGAGATTTTTTATCTCTGATACCCGGAAAAAATGATAAATTCATCGACACACAAAAATACTATAAAAATAATACCTAAAATAAATAATACCCTCCATAAGATGTCGATTCAATTTTCCGCGGCAAGAGTGCGATGACACTCGAATAGTGTCTCATTCTTCAGATGATTTTATCCGTAATAGAGGGAGAATTTGTTTACTTAAACGTCGAAAGGGAGATGCTTGGGTAAATAATTACCACCAGGAGTTATTGAGACTACGGACAGGCAACATGGACAGCCATGCTCAAAACAAAAAAAATACGTTTTTGTAGTTAGCCGCATTAAAAAATAGAAAATAAATAATAGTTTAAAAAACACGCTTTTGTAGATAACCGAATTAAAAAGTAGGAAATAATTTTCAATAAGTTTAAAATAACAATAGAGTGATTAACAAAAAAAAATATTTTATTGTAAAAAAGCGTGGGGTGCTTGGTGTCAATTGTTGTAAGTATTTGTAAAAGTAGCGTCATCATGAAAATATCTGATAAAGCACCCTCAAACCCGCAAGTCCTCTTTTATACCACTGCCAATTTGGGTTCTTCAGTTAAATGTTTTTGTAAAATTATTCATAATGCAGATGATATTGCTTTATACTCCAGTTGGACCATCTCTGTCAGTTGGATCCCGCAATTTGAATACTACTTTGCGGTATTTAAATAATTGGCTCTTAGGCCCGTAACGAAACTCAAGCATTGATCTCAGTTTAAAACTAGTTTTGAGTTGAGCATTAATTTTAAAGCGTCCCTCAAGCATAGATTTGTTAAACGTCGTGAATTTATTCTAAATCATCACTCAGTTATAGGTCTGTACTTGAGCAGAGATTTGAACTGTGATCACGTGAGTGTGGTCCGGATAGCACTTGAGCACAGTTTTTAATGTATGTTGTTTCTTGCGCATTGATTTTTGGTTATATTGTTATTGTATACAAGCTAAGATGTTTTTAAAAGTGTCTCTGCAATGATAATATATATTAATGTATCTGTAAAATGTCATTGAATAGATGTATATATTTATCACAAAATGGATATTTTTGGAGAAGTTGACTATTACAATGATTTATTTAACAATCATTCGAAAAGAAGTTTGGTCTTTAGTGTTCCTCTCAGATGTATATGAGATGAACAGGACTTATATAATTGTATTCTTTTTAAATGAGGTAGTTTCATGTCTCCCCAATATGTGGTGAAAAACGTCATACTTTCTTTTCTTTAACTTTCTGGAGGAGCCAACACGATTTCGCTACAGGTTATTATGTTAATATGTACATGAAATTAATTAAACGATATTTATTTATCAACATAACATCAGTTCCAGTGTTCAATGACAATAGGCGCCAACACCAATACACGTTCCTTTTAGTTTATACTTCAACAACATTCATCTCGTTAAAGTACCTATATAAAAATATTTTACGTAGGTAACTAGTATGTAAAATAACTAATTAACTTAAAATGAACCTTGTATGTAAAGAGGAACTACTTTGTGAATATCTATATTTCTAAATAATAGGGTTATTGAGGTACATTTAATTACTTCATAACCTGCGCAGATCGGAACAAAGTTGGTAATGGAAATAAATCGTGATCGAAAACAGGCTGATGCATAGTCAATGAGTAATATGTGCTTGAGGCGTGATTTGAATCTCGTCTCAACTGAGTTTAGATTGATTTGACACTGCTGTGACAGACAAGTTACATATAGTGTCACACGTAAGAGAATACTGTAATTAATATTAGTTAATTATAATACATTGTGTGTTGATGTTGTATTTATATATTTGTATTTATTTATGTGTGATTATATATTTATTATTGAATAATTTAAAGATGTTTTCTAATATGGGTTATATGGTACCTGAAATAAATGAATTTGAATTTGATTACCGTTCTGGAATATGACCGATACTCAAGTACAGATTCTATACATAAACAGTGATCAGGTGATTAAAGATCAAACTGGACTTGAGGATCATTCTGTAATACGGACCTAGACCATGGTCTTTCTTCATCGATTTCAAAATGTCATTTAGTAGTTTTTTCACGCAAGAATAATAATCCCCCATATTACTTTAGAACCATGTAACAAAATAGCATTAATAAAATTAGAAAGAAGTCAATCTACGTGCCTTCGCGTTATTACAGGTGCGATTAGAACTTCCCCGATAAATGCCCTTCAAGTCGAATGTGTAGTGTAGTCCTTTTCATCTTTGTCGCCAATTCCTTTCCGACAGATATATTTTCAATGTAGCTCGGTATCCTTGTCACTCTGTATTAAATATTTTACCTTGCCTTGTTAGAAGCACTACCTATTTTATATTGATTCTAATCGACATAATTTTCAAAGAGCTTTCATATTCATCGATTCCCTTAGCTGTTCACAGGTTTTTCTTAAATTACCTTTTACCAGTAAAAATATTTTCTTTATTACACTCAAAATTAAGCAAATACTTCATAATTTATATCAAGCTGAAATTGACACTGTGCTAGGCTGGATTCCGGGTTATCGCGTATCCTAGGAAATTAAGGTGCAGACTTTTATGACACACAGGATATTCAAATAGGAGTTAGTAATTACTCCCCTGTTCCTTCCCAAGATATATGATCACTTGCCAGACTACGTCTTTTAAAATCTTTTTAAAATTCTCTCTGCGAAATTGGTATGGCAGAAGGTAGGTAGGTAATTTTGAGCACGTATTTTTCACCGTATCCTAATCTCGTTGTCCCCATGTATGTTATTCTCCTTTCCAATTTTCCCAGCCCTAATAAATACCGTTTTTGTTTTTTATTGGTATCCAGTGGAAATTCTACATGGAACTTCTTTCACCCCGGGGAAGGGTGAAGGGGTATGCCGGACTCCTACCGGCTAAAACCACTGGAGCGGTCATCTTCGGCACCGAAGGGGGGCTCCAGGTCCTCGTAAGATCACACTAGAGCCTCCCATTGGTGCCACGCCTTTAGGCACATCTCACATAACATCTCACAGTCACATCTCGGAGGGGATGACTGTAAAGCGGACACCCTCAATAGCGGAGGGAAGGCGACTGTGAAAATGCCACCCCCCAGGCACTCCTCGGGGAGGATTGTAAAGGATCCCCCCAAGTCTCGCTGTGCGCTGTGCTGCTTACATGGCGGCACGTGACCACGTGTGCGCTACCGTCTTCCCGGGGGTCACTCGGTTAAGTACGTAGACTCCCCAATCTGCGCGCCCGTGACCCCCGAGGCCCCCCACCGTGAACTGACGGCAGGGGGCTCAGGTGTGTTGGACCTGGGCGCCGGGGCGGTTCTTACTTCGGCGCAATCTCGTCCTTCTCCGTGCGGGATCGGCCCTCTCCCGATCCCGCTCTGCAGTCTCCTTCTGGAGCGTGACGCTCTCGTAGAAGGAGACCACTGCTCTCCAATTTTCATGCTCTGTCAACATAGCCGACACTACTGCCGGCAGAGAGAGATCTTGCCCGATCCGATCAAACAGGACCCGCCGCTCGGCCGCCCACGCAGGGCACTCCTGGAGCGTGTGCTGTGCGGTATCCTGGTCGCTTCCACAATGGTCGCACTGTGCCGTAACCTCGCGTCCTATTCTGTGCACGCATCGAAACAACCGTGACCGGTGAATACCTGCGTCAGATAGTAGGTGATGTGCTCGCTACTTCTGAGCCAGGCTCCGAAGAGCGGCAGGATGGCCTCAACGACGCGTTTGGTCGCGAACTGCAACCGAAGGCCACATTTCGCCACGTCTCGAGTATGCGCCGCTGAGCCAGCCGCCTTAGCCTGTCGAATGCCCCTGGCAGCACGCTTTCGCCGCTCTGGCGGAGGGAGCGTGTGATCATAGACCCACGCATCCATCTCCGCCAAGATGTCGAAAGGCGGAAAGCATGCCAGGAGAGTTGCCGCCTCGTAGGATACTGTCCTGTATCCCCGTGCGATCTGTATACCCACTCTGCGCCGCAGACCGTGAAGTTTGGCTCTACAGCGCTGGACACCTAAAAGCCGGGATAACCATATAGGTGCCCCGTAGAGGGCCACGGACTGCACGACTCCCCCGTAGAGACGGCGAACTTCCTCGCTTGGTCCCCCGAGATTGGGCAGCATCGGGTGTAATGCACCCACTACCCTCGCAACTCGGGGAACGAGGCGCGCGAAGTGCTCTTCGAAGCCCGCCCCAACGACTGCCGAGGGTGAGCCCCAGGTATCAGAAATGAGATAACTGGGTGGTTCTCTGCTCCAGCAGTTTGTGGAACCATAGCGCCTCGGTTTTATGAGGCGATATCTGCAGACCCAGAGCGTGGATTTTGGCCACGACAATTATTGCCACCGCTTGCTTGGCAAGCTGGATGGTTCCCTCGAAGGTCTCCCCGCCGGCCAACACAAGAGTGTCATCGGCGTAACAAACCAAGCTGACCGGCGAGGAGAGCGACACGCAGGACCACGTCGTAGGCGAGGTTCCATAAGCGGGGGCTGCCGAACCCCGCACGTAATCTCCCACCGCTTCACGTTACCATCCCTGCCCACGTAGCGTGCTTATCGCGCAGACAGGCCCCTATCATACCCTGCAGGTAGGGGGGACACCGATGATAGACTAGTGCCCCCCTAATCGCGCCCCACGGGATGGAGTTGAAGGCGTTGACGATGTCTATATTGACGGCCAACGCCACCCCACCCCGCCTGGACACCGCTTGCTCCGACAGCGAGCGGACGCGAAGAATCACGTCGAAAGTCAACCGCCGCTGCCGAAAGCCATACTGCCTGTCGGCCAGGTCGGGACCTTTTTTTTATTGATCCGGTGGAAATACATCATGTACTTCCTTCACCCCGGGAAAGGGTGAAGGGGCATGCCGGACTCCTACCGGCTAAAACCACCGGAGTGATTATCGTCTATCGTTAGCACCGAAGGGAGGTTCCAGGAACTCGAATAATCACCATCTAGAGCCACCCGTTGGTGCCACGCCTTTAGGCACATCTCGGAAAGGATGACTGTAAAGCGGTCATCCCCTCTACCGGAGGGAAGGCGACTGTAAAGAGGCCAACCCCCCAGGCATCTGTCGAGGGGATTGTAAAAGATTCCCCGAGGCCTCACTATGCGCTGTGCTGCGCACACAGCGGTACGTGACCACATGCACACCGCTGTCTTCCCGGGGGTCGCTCGGTATGAGCACGCAGATTTCCCAATAAGCGCGCTTGCGACCCCCAAGACCCCCTGCCATATAAAAACGCCAGGGGCTCGGGCGTGTTGGACACGGGCGCCACGGTGGCTATTACCCCGGCTCCGTGTCCTCCTCCTCTGAGCGGGATCGGCCCTCCCCGATCCCGCTCTGCGACCTCCTTCTCGAGCATTACGCTCTCACAGAAGGAGATCACAGCACTCCAATTTTGATGCTCTGCCAGCATAGCCGACACTACTGCTGGCAAAGAGAGATCTTGCCCGATCCGATCGACCAGGATCCGCCGCTCGGCAGTCCACGCAGGGCACTCTCCGTGTGCTGTGCGGTATCCTGATCGTCTCCACAGAGTGGTACTGTGCCATGACCTTGCATCCTATCCTGTGCAAGTACGCACCGAAACAACCGTGTCCGGTGAGTACCTGTGTCAGGCGGAATGTGACGCACTCGCTCCTTTGGAGCCAGGCTCCGAAGAGCGGCAAGACAGCCTCGACGACGCGCTTTTGCGCGTACTGTGGCAGCATGAGCCGCTCGCGCCATAGCTCGAGTGTACGCCGCCGAGCCTAACGCCTCAAATGTTCGAGCGCCCCTAAAGGCACGCCTTCACCGCTCTGGCGGAGGGAGCGTGTTTGGTGATACACCCATGCATCCATCTCCAGGTAGGGACCTACTCGCAACAGGTGCTCAACGAGTCTTCGGGTAATTATTCTTTCGAATAGCTTCGAAGCCTCGTCGAGCAGGCAAATGGGACGGTATGGAGACTATGCGGCACTTCCTTCTTTCTTCAAAAGAACCAATCCGGCTTCCTTCCAGCCGGACGGGAACACGCTACTACGGAGGCAACTGGTGAACAGCTGCCTCAAGCGGTCCCCAAGAGACTGCATTGCATACACCCACGCACGGCCCGGAATGCCGACCGGACCCGGCGCGGTATTGCGGCTCTTCAGGCGGCCAATGGCTCAGCCTAGCTTTCCTTCCGAAACCCCCAACTCCTCGGCCCAGGCCGAGGCAATCGGGGGTGGAGAGGGACCAGGATGATCCCGGACCGCCGGAAAGAGCGTCGAAAGTACTCCCTCCAGCA
This sequence comes from Diloba caeruleocephala, assembly GCA_947459985.1. NCBI lineage: Eukaryota > Metazoa > Arthropoda > Insecta > Lepidoptera > Noctuidae > Diloba > Diloba caeruleocephala. The sequence goes on along the minus strand of OX381617.1, from coordinate 4,582,819 downwards.
AATCCGGGGCTATAGTTGCGGTCACCGGGGGGACCCAAGGGCGCAATTTGCCCACGACCATACGATATATTCTCCCCAACGGATCCCTGTCCAGTCCCTCCAGGAATTCGCTTCAGGACCGGGCCTTCGCCTCGCTAATTGTACTTTGTAGCAACTTTGTGGCCGCCCGGTAGGCAAGCTAGGCCCCGGCAGTCTCTTTGGCTCGGCACTACGCCAGCGTCGACTTCGTTGTTACCGGCGGCGGGATGCCAGGCAGACCACGTGCAACTGCGCGATCTCCTCCGGCCACCAGTACACTGCCGTACGCCGGGAGCGGCTGGTCTGGGGCATTGATCTATCGCATACTGACGTCATCGCCTCGCGGAACCAAGGCCTAATAAATACCTAGGCCGATTGCTAGACTTATACTATACCACAGATTAATATTTGTAGTACCTACATAAAGTGATGTGCCGAGTCAGGTAGACTTGAGTACTGATTCGAATATCATCAAACATTAAACATTATAATTATTAGGAAAAATTAATGAGATCTAAACAGAAATAAGTACAATCAAGTTAGCGATACATTAAAAAAACTTCACGACCAAGGGCGGATCCAGCCTTCGAGTCAGGTCAGAGTCACATGTTTATCCGAGGAAGCGAGGTAAGCGCGTGGGGCGCGCCGTGGCGATATCACGTTTGAAATCACAGGTACAATTATTATTATTCACAACGAACAACCAGTGCAACATAATCTTATTAACAGCACAGAGTCAATTCGTGCGTGTCGTCCGTCGTACGCGTTTGTGCGAGGCCTGACCAGTCATCATACAGCAAAGTTTATAAAAATGAAATAGAAATATTAACAGTGGTTAAGGCCTAGTTGCCCAGGTAGGGAGGGCCCCTGGGCAACTGGGCCTCTATGACCCCCACCTGGATCCACTCTTGTTCACGACAGGGTTGGAACAGAACGCTGTTAGGTATTATTATTTCCACTGTTCACTTAGAAACTATGTTCACTCAATGAACGATAAAAAGGCAATTGCATGAAAACCTCCATCCGCCGTCCAACACACTAAAATCACAACTATCATGATTATTACTTCGAAACTGTGTTAACTTATTATTATGATTATTTACTTAACCACCAATAACTGTAATTCTCAGGTCATCGTGCAGGGAGCCCGAAAACTAGCCGAGTGCCACCGACCAGAAAACGGCAGCAGTGCACATAGCACTGCTGCCGTTTTCTGGTCGGTGGCACTCGGTGGTACTTACAATGTACTCGAGTCTACCCATTGAGTCTACCCATAGAGTATAGTAATATATAGAGTCTACCTGACTTAGCTCATCATCACTAGTTAAATATGTAAATTCTAATCTCTGACTATTTAAGTATCTAGTCTGTGGCCACCGTTTCCAGAAGGGTACGAATAGTACGAATTGTGTTCTATTTCAGTCATATGTGTACTTGCGTACTCTGGGCCTTGTTTGTGTACTCAAAGTAATTATTCAAGATTTCAGTTTCTTTGGTTATTTAGAAACCCCACCACAGCCAACATAGACAACTGCATCAAAAGTCATCAACAAAATGCAGTGTATAGTGTAAAAGGGTGAGATTCAGAAACGAGTCTAAGCTAAGTTCACGCTTCCATCTGTCAAAATTAGGGGCGTAAAAATGCAAAATGCAGTACCATTTTGACATATGGAAGCGTAAGTTCACGCTTAGACTCGTTTCTGAATCTCACCCTAAGAACCGTATAACATAATACAGTGTAAGTAATGCATACATAGCATACCGGTACACTGCTAACATTAGTCGAAATCCTTATTCTTGGGAAAGACGTACTTTGACTTTTGTCGCGGGTTTCTCGGATTTCTGATGCTCACTTTTCTGAAGATCTATTTACGTATGTTGTATGTGTTATATAACACATACAACATACATATATATCTTTTAGAAAAATAAATACTCTTGTGTACCCAGCTATAGTTTTGTGTTCTATTTCGGAGACTCGTACGTACCATAGACGTAGTATCATCTGGCAACACTGTCTGTGGCTGATACCCATATCTCTAATTAGTCTGTGGCTGATACCTATTCATAGAATACATTTACCAAGGGAAGAATGTCAACTTAATACCTATTACTACGTTGGTTCATGCAGGTTTGCGGTAGTCTCAAAAATAAATGTAAATAACTTCTTGACATTGATTATGTGAAAGATAAACCAAAATAATTATGGGTAAAGAAAAATCGAAGAAACGAAAAAGATCAAGTTCTAATGGTTCGAGCTCCAGTAGCTCTGATTCGTCACGAGAAAAGAAGAAACTGCGCAAGTTAAAGAAAAAGCTCAAGAAGGAACAAAAGAAGACTGAGAAAGCGTTAAAAAAGAAGCTGAAAGAAGAGAAGAGGAAGCTCAAAAAGAAGCATAGGAGCAAGAGTTCAAGTCGCAGTCGCGAAGAAAGCAATGGGAAAGACGGCGACGGGTCAGCAGACATACCCCTTGGTATGTCTGTAATGAATAAAGTGTATTAAAATTTAGTCCTGCTTCTAAGATAATATTAAGATTCTAACCGCTTCATGTGTTATATGTTATTTAGGTCAGAAATCGATTAAAAACCAATTCTGTATACCAGAGGGCATACTATAAGTTACATTTAAGCGGATTCAAAGCATGTTTGGCCATTATCATGAGTAGCAATAAAAAAATGGGATTCCAATGCAAAATTTTACTTGCCTTTTTATGAAACAAACCTACCTAGATTAATAAAATGACTGTTCTAAAAATACAAACTAATAAAAAAAAGATAGTGTGGCTCTGGTATGCTGAATAATTTCAATATTTCAAAGAAGCAATAGTATGAAAAATAATCTAAGGAATTGTTTGTGGATTAATATAATGATATAACCTAAATTAATTGCTGTCTATTCAGAACTGATGGAAAAATCCAAAGCCATGGCCCCAATGACCAAAGAGGAGTGGGAGAAACGACAGAGTATAGTTAGAAAGGTCCTGGATGAGGAGTCTGGAAGATACAGGTTATCCTATCTCTCTTATATCTTACAATTATTATTTTGTACAGTATTATATATTATGAAGACAAGGTACATTTATTTTAGGGGTTTTCTTTCAGAAATGAGTGTAAATCTTTGAAAAGTTATTTGATTTAGTTGTTTCAGTTCACAAGCACAATTATAAATAATATGAATTGGTGATATTCCAATAACACATATTGTGGTTTATTAATATTAAATTTAGTTTTAACTAATGTTGTTACCATCCCTCAGTTGAGTCTTGTTTTCAGGTTAATAAAAGGTGATGGTGAGGTGTTAGAAGAAATTGTGTCTAGAGATAGGCACAAGTTGATTAATAAACAGGCCACACATGCTGATGGAGCTTTCTTCCAATCTCAAACTGTGGAGAAAAAGGCAATGTAAAGAAAAATTCAAGTTTAGTTAGTCCATATCAATGTGACCCTTTACAATATTGTAACTCATTATTTATGCATTTCTGTGAAATGGACCCACACATGTTATACCAAGATATAAAATTACTTGCATTAAGTATTGTAATTACTATCCTTATAAGTTCAAATAAATAAATCAACTTTCTAGGAGTTGAATGCCTGCCTTAATGCATTATTTACTGAACCATGAATTAATTCCATCAATTAAAATATAAGCATTGGCAACAGCCAATCATCATTTCAGCCAAAGGACATTCACTGCTGAACAAAAGCTTTCTGAGGAGATTGAGTGGCGCTTTATTCTTAATTTGGACGCCATGCAGATAACCATCCACTATCACCCAAGCAATATCTGAGTTCAGGCGACATTGCACCATACCGTTTGATATTACAACTAAATAACTAACAGGTATAGTCATAGGCTCTGAAAACTCGAGCGCTGAGCGGACATGTTAAATATCATTGACGAGTTTATAACATGCAGCTGAGGTGATCTAGCTTGTAAGACTTAACTCGCCACATTTCTAATCCGATTAAGAAGCTTGCTGCTGCATCCATTGTCTCCAATCCAGTCAGTTTTTCGTATGGTTCTCCCACCTATGGATCAGTATTTTTTATAACGCAGGAATTTACCTCCACGTTTCTATCCTTCCTGAAGTACAGTATAGCAGATGCCCTGCACTATTCTCTGATGAGCCATTCGAGAGACATGCCCGCACCACCTGAGCTGACGTCTCATCAGCTAGACTTCTATGCCATACTTTAGACCGCCTTAGGATATCTGTGTTTCTAACATGATCTGCAGACCATCTTATATTAAAGATGTCACGATGGAATTTGTTCTGGTCAATAGTGTAGTGGTTTCTATAAGAGCGTTATGTTCCAGAAAGAGAAGCGCAGAGCGGTATCGGGAGGGTTGATCCCGCTTGGAGAAGAAGGCGCCAGGGTAACAACCACCCCGGCACAAATGTCCGACACGCCTGAGCCCTGCCCTAACTATATGCCCCCTCGGCGGTCGCGGGCGCGAAGATATCGAGCGGCCCCCGGGCAGACAGCACCGCGAAATTGGTCACGTACCGCCGTATACGCAGTTCACCGCAGAGCAAGGCTTTCGGGATCCTTTGCAATCCGAGATGTGCCTGGGAGCGGCCACTTTAAGGGGGGTCATCGCTTTACAATAACCGCCTCCGAGATGTGCTTAAAGGCGTGGCACCTATAGCCGGCTTGTTTTCGAGATCTCTGAGCCCCTCATTGGCGCGGAAGATGACCACTCAAGTGGTTTTAGCCGGCAAGAGTCCAGCTTACCGCCTTTAGAATAGAATAGAATATTCTTTATTGTACACCATTTTAAAAATAACTACTAGGAATAATTTAATGAACAGTAATTGTACAATGGGCGGTCTTATCGCTATTAGCGATTTCTTACAGACAACCTTTGGATGGATAAGAAAAAGATGGACAAAGACAAAGGGGTATTCCGTGGTGTACTTATTATATTAATATAATCAAAAAGTGAATCTATTAAATATAATACAAATAGGTATTTATTCCATAAATTACTTAAATAATATGCACACATATACAACAATATATAATACTTTCCACCCATAATGGATTTTCACCGGGTGAATATAAAAAGGTGCATACGTACGCCAAATACTTCATGGCTCTGTTTAAAAAGGCGATGGTTGTATGCGAGGGATGGTTTAATGAGAACCAAAACCTTAAAATAGGCTTAACCTTCTCGATGGCAGCGTTCTTCATTCTTGTCGGCTATTAGGACGGGGCCACTTGAAACTGCTATGGTAATTTCGTCATAAGGTCATTCCAGACGTTGCCCAAATTATTTTTACTGTACCATAAAATATACCAAAATAATTACCATACTGGACATTCGCCTATCCCACGCTGCGCCATGATATCCGGTTCTCTACGTTCCGAATCCACTTCTTCAGGTCGTCAGGCTATGTGGCCGGAGACGTCCTGCATTAAGGTTCTTGAAACCTACTTGATAATAAAAAATTGTGTGGCTGTTTCTGCTTAAATCCAAGAAATAAAATTCAGGGATAAAAAGAAACCAACATTGTAACTAATTTGTTTATTGATCTACCTATATAATATAATTATAGTTCATCTTTGGTATTTAAAGTGTCCTCGCTGGAGATTGGTTCTTCGGATGAAGGAGTTGTGTTTGTATCCTGAAGGTGCTCTGTGACTAGCGTTATCAGACTTTCAAGCGGACGCGCTCCATGTTCAACGTTGACTATCTTCTTTTGCTTATATAGAATAAGGGTGGGCAGGCCATTGATCTAGAAATGAAGATTGTGTGTTAGAATTTATTGGAGGGTAATATACGGTGTGCTTGAGCGTATCACAAGAGCGAGGTTGACAGCTTAAAAAATTAACAAAATTAAACCGCCTTACGGGTTAGGTGGCTATCTACTATCTTTGATGATCTTACATTGTGCACCAAAAGAAAACAAGTCACTTAATTATAAATAAACGTGTAAAATGGATCTTATCGTAATCAGCGATTTTTGACAGACGACCTTAGAATCTTAGAAGATCTTTGCCTTGCTTTCGGCAAAAATAGCGTGATCATTATTATGTAATAAAAAAGGAACTATAATGACACAGTTGACACTTGCTATGCACATCCTTCAATCACATCTATCCATTACCTACTTTGTACACTTAAGAGAAGTAGGACATAGTGGGATGTCCCGCTAAAACTGGGAACGGCCCGACTGAGGAATTATTGCCTTACAGAAGATCTTAGTCAAAAAACACTTCTTTTTTGCAGTGGAGGCAGCCCGAGAGGATTTCCCCATGAAAAAAGAAAAAACACCATTTTCGTGCCGTGGAGTGAGTGTCGCGTGGTGTCATGGTGGGCACACGAGACTACGCTTGCATGCCAGTAATGAGCCCCATGTCGTAAGTTCATGGTGGGGGGTCACGGGTGCGCAGACTGGGGAGTCTGCGTGCTCATACCGAGTGACCCCCGAGAAGACGGTGGCGCGCACATGGTCACGTGCCGCAGTGTGCGCAGCAGAGCGCACAGCAAGACTTGGGGGGGATCCTTTACCATCCTTCCCGAGAAGTGCCTGGGGGGCGGCCTTTTTACAGCTGCCTGCCATCCGCTAGAGGGGGTGACCGCTTTACAGTTATCCCCTCTTAGATGTGCCTAAAGGCGTGTCACCAATGGGCGGCTTTAGTGTGATCTTACGAAGACCTGGAGCCCCCCTTCGGTGCCGAAGATGACCGCTCCAGTGGTTTTAGCCGGTAGCCGGTAGGAGTCCGGCATACCCCTTCGCCCTTCCCCGGGGCGAAGGAAGTTCCATGTAGGATTTCCACTGGACACCAATAAAAAGGGGTGACTTGGATACAATCCGACATTTTGAGTAGGTATCTGCAATCTGCTGCTGACATAATGCTTGAGCAGCGTATCTCCGCGGTGCTAGCGGTTCTTGGAGATTTTAACACCCAACACGGTGATTGTTTTGGTTCTCGGTACACTGGCTGCGCCGGGAGGGCTGCTCACAAGTTTGCTCAGACCTATAGCTGCTCACAACTGGTTCTTTTAAGAATACCAGATATTGAGAGCCATACGATGCCAGCCTCACTGGACCTTCTGCTGACTTCGCGACCGGACGCATATTCCATCTCAGTGGATCCGCCACTCGGCTCTTCGAAACAAGTCTGGTCACAAGTGTCGTGGGCGCGGCTCGTTTCGCACCGGTCGAAACGCGTTGCGTGTGGCACTACAAATCAGTAGACTGGGAGGGATTGCATGAGTTTACGCGTCGTACTCGTGGGGGCAGCCTTGCTTCTCATCAGAAGTCTTTGTAAAACATGTGCGGCCGCCGTCTCTGAGGCGACTCTGGAGGGCATGGAAACTTTAATTCCTAAATCTTAGTAGCTGCCTGTACATACCAACTACCCCGGCGCCCATGTGTCCACTATGGCCTGAGCCCCCGTCGTCGTTATACAATATGTACCAAAAACCCTGTCCTATCCATGAAGGCGATATTCAGTATCGATATGTGATCTATGTAATACTTTTCTGAAATAAAGTGGGCCTATATTTTTAACTCACCTCGACTTCGCCGATCGCGTCACGCGACCGCCGTACTGCGCCGGTGAAAATGTGTGCAGAGGCAGATTTAATTTGGCCCATTTTATTCGGAATAAGTACATTTTCGCTCTTTATTGTATGTAAATAGCATAAATTTGGATATTTACATACTGCGTAATTATTGTTATTCTATATAGTATGATGATTATAAATATATACACGCTCCTTTGCGTCGGACAGGGTTTAAGACGCATATTGTATAGCGGGGGGTCGCGAGCACGCAGATTGGGTAATCTGCATGCTCATACTGAGCGACCTCCGGGAAGACGGCGACGCGCACGTGGTTACGTGTGCCGTGCACCGTGTGCGCAGCACAGCGCACAGCAAGGCTTGCGTGAGATGTGCCTAGGAGGCGGCCTCTTTACAGTCGCTTTGCCTCCGCTAGAAGTCTGACTGAAGATGACTGCTTTAAATAATCCCCTCAGAGATGTTGTCTCAAGACGTGGCAGCGATGGGCAGCTCTAGATGGAGAGTTTTCGAGTTCCTGGAGCCCCCATCGGCGCCGAAGATGACCACTACCGATTTTTTTGCCGGTAGAAGTCCAGCATACCCTTCCGCCCGTCCCCAAGGCGGAGGAAGTACATAATGTATTTCCAACTAGTTAAATAAAAATTCCGTGTGGTGTCCGGATTAAGAATATAGCACCACTACATCTCCTCCCGTGGATGTCGTAAAAGGCGACTAAGGGTATCTAAACCAGAGGGATGGGCAGCAGCGTCCCTTCTGTGAAACGGTAGCTATACTGCGCTCACCAACCCGCCTGTCAAGCGTGGTGAGTATTGGCAAATACCCCCCAAAATGATGACATAGTTATGAAAATCTATGGGGAAGTCTTTGTTCAGCAGTGGACGTATAAATGGCCGATGTGATAAATAAAAAAAGCGTCTTTGCATCGAACTCGACTCTGAACGATGGAAGCGCCGAACGTAGATGGTATGCCTAATGCCGTGGCGGTGCAACTCCATACCGGAAATTTGCTTAACGCAACGAAAGGTCCGGCGTGAGATGCTCTCTCTAGAAGTTCAAAAGTCAACTGGTCCAGGCGGCAAACCGGCTGTTGCGCTGAAAGCAGTGTGATCCTAAGTTGTGTCCTGGTTGACGCGCCTTTTTGTGCTTTCATACTCCACAGAGATAGTTCAGTCTTCGTGGAACACTGCTTACTCCACTCGAGGTCATGACCGCTTCAAAGCATCCCCTCTGAGATGTATCTAAAGCGTGACACCTATGGGCGGTTCTAGAGACGAGAAAATGGGTCTTGTACTTGCAGTTTCAGAGGAACTTCTTTCTTCATATATGTAACCTGCATATTGTGCAATCAGCTCCCCACCGAGGTTTTGCCAAGAGACTACAGTATGGGAGTCTTCGAAATGGGCGTGGAAAGATTCTTATGGCATCGACAATGAGCGAGTAATACCCCTGTTGTTGCCAGCGTTCTTAAGTTACCGTAGCCGCATACCATCAGGAGGGCCGCGTACCATAGTTGATAATAAAATAAATAAAAACGATTACCTTTTCTGTTTCACATATTGCCTTCGATTGAACACAGTCAACATCAGCTATTATAACCCGGCTTTCATTTTGAAATCGCTCTCCCAATTTCAACCAGAGTGGACTCAACTGCATACAATGTGCACACCTGAAATTTTTCATTACAAATATCTAAAGCATTTTAGAACGGTTTAAGTGGTTTATAGCTTTGTTAGCTACAATAAAGATAAGATTAGATAAAATTATTATTATTCATGTACAACCATTAACAGGCACTTATGGATAGTGACGAGTTTAGTTGCCGCGTTCCGATGTAGATATAATAATTATTTCGATAATATTATTATAGTCAAATTTAGTACACAAAACTGTACATATTTTAATTATTTCGATGTATACATTGTGTGGTGTCCGGATTAAGAATATTCCGTGTGGTGTCCGGATTAAGTATATAGCACCACTCCATCTCCTGCCGTGGATGTCGTAAAAGGCGACTAAGGCTATCTAAACCAGAGAGATGGGCAGCAGCGTCGCTTCTGTGAAACGGTAGCCATACTGCGCTCACCAACCCGCCTGCCAAGCGTGGTGAGTATTGGCAAATACCCCCCAAAATGATGACACACTTGTGAAAATCTATGATGAATGAGAAAAACTAGTATGGGGCAACGTTTAAAAACAAATATATATATATTATTAGTATAGAAGTAAGAATATTTACCATGGTGCAAAATAATTGATGAATACTAAGTCCTTCTCCAAAAAAGTCTCGAAGGTTTCTTCAGATATCCTGGCAATGGGTAAAGCTTTCTTTTTCTTCATGAATTTCTCTGGGTCATGATTTTCAGTGAGCAACATTTTTTCCACATATACTTTAAGAGTATCCATCGTTTCTGCCTCAGATACACCCATCTGTTAATAAAATAGAAGGGTCAGCGTCTCCATAATGAGTTCCAAATTAGTGTCATGTGTTTATTGAAATAAAATTATATTTTTGTTAGCAAGTAGGTTTAAAGAAACACATGCACTCATTTATAAATTTAGATAAAGCCGGCATTTTTTACTGACTGTCTCTGCGAAGAAATGCCGGAACAAACTCAAAGGTTTTTAAGTACAGACATATTTAAAATCAATATTATTCGGAACAAAAAACAGGGCTTCGTCTAGTATGGTGTTTTAAAGAAAGACCCATAGACATGTTTCCATGTCCTGTCCTAACAGATGACAAGCATTAATGAGTTTGTACCCATTTGCTACGCCGAGCAACGAAAACGACCTATCACGTACATGAAAGTAGTCTATTTCATATATCAATTGCTTATCTATATCTATACAAATAAATGAAATTGATCTATACAAATAAATAAAATTGAAGTGTCTGTTTGTAATGTCAAAATAGCAGGTTTTTACTAAATGCATATGAAAGTATATATGGTACCTATAACAAAAACACAATTTTTAATTTTTTTGTCTGTCTGTCTGTCTGTTTGTTCCGGGTAAACTCCGAAACGGCTGGACCGATTTTGACGGGACTTTCACTGGCTGATAGCTGATGTTATAAGGAATAACTTAGGCTACTTTTATTTTAGAAAAACGATTGGGGTTCCGCGCAAAAAATTAAAAACCTTAAAATCCAATATATCTTCTATGTCAAGTGTCTATGTCGAAGTACTCTAAATTTCTTTTAAATTACACGCGGGTGAAACCGCGGGTCCCAGCTAGTAATATATAAGAACACTCTGTTGTACATAAATATCTTATAACTTATGCAATAATATAGTTGAGCCGTTACTAGGTCATCATGTAATAGTTTATCTTTAACGTACTGTACGTTACATTTGTATTTTTATAACGTAGTTTGCTAAAATTCATTAAATAAGAGAATGGTCCTCGTAACAGCAAAGTTTTATGGTAACTGATATAAGATAATACTGTTTTCCTATTGGCAGAACTATGATTAACTATTATCCATGATTGGCTGTGGCCTTTTGTTCGGAATTTGGATAATACTAATTTATGTACTTATCTAGTGTATGACGATTTACAGACTATTTTAGCATCGTGCACATGGCCCTTAGCATAATAACATAATCCTCGTAGCAGCTATGTACTATTACATGTTTTATGCACAATAATAGTAGAAAAATGCGAATTAGCCAATCATGAGCTCCGAGGTGAGTGCCCAAGAGGTAAACTCGCGTTTAGGCTAGGAAAACCCGTTGTTTCGAAAAAGAAAAGAGTGATAGCATTCAATCCATAGTAGAGATGTTTTTATATATAATACATATCTGATATGAATCAATAAATCCATACATATTATAATCGACATCATCAAAATATCAACCTCACGACGTCCACTGCTGAACAAAAGCATCCCCCAATGATTTCCAAAACAACCGGTTAAATGCCGCCCGCAACCAACGAGTCACTGCACCCTTCACCAAGTCGTCTGCCCATCTCGTTGGAGGCCGTCTTATCCTGCGGTTCCTGGTACTCGAGAACCTTTTACCCCCTACGACCATCAGTTTTACGAACTATGTGCCCCACCTGTAACCACTTCAGCTTACTTATTCGTTGAGCGATGTGGGCAACATTAGTACTTCTATGGATCTCCTCATTTCTCTCATTCGATCCCATAGGCAAATACCAAGCATAGCTCGCCGAGTTACCTTGAGCTTTCTTATGTGGCTCATAGTTCGATGGCACAGTTGGCGCAATCGCAAAATGACTTCCTGCGCTGTGCGCGCACACGGAACAAAGATTTCTACGATCTGCAGCTAGTTGTTTCGGCGGACTGATTACTGAAGTCGCAGACGCTTTGCAACAGGCGTAAATTGCTCCAACGCCGCTGTCAAACGTCAATTTGGCATTACCTATTTGCCGATAGCGACTAAACAGGCCAAAATCTCTGACGCGCCTCTGTCGGTAATCAATGAATTAAAAACGTTTATTCTTTTTAGTTCCACTGGTGGCTACTGGCGCTAGTAACTATGCATCTTCCACAATAGCGACAGGCGGGCGATGCCTTACGTAATACCAATTTTTTTGAAGCTTTGCCACCGGTGGATCCTTCGCTGCGCGATAGCTGCTATCGCGTCTTCTGTTGCTGTTTTTAGCTAATCAGCCCGCAGGTCTGGGTGTTTATGCATGTGAGATTTATGGCTGTAAATGTATTGTTTAAAAAAATATGTGAGTGACCAGTCGATGTCCTTTGGATCAGCCATTATGATGCTGATAACCACATCTCTGTGCCATATGTCATCGCTGGTAACATTTATTTATGTACAACATTATTATTATATGTTATACAAAATAGTTAGTTATTTTATCGTTCAATATAAATAATCTAGGTAAGAGTATAAATAAAATAACCTGGGTAAGAAATATATTTCTTTAAAAAAATCATATTGAAAGAAAATCTATAAAAGACAATAACTTATAATATAGATAACTAGTGGGTTGTAAGGCGCCTGTTGTCATTATAACAAACACTTGAATTTCGTTTAATACCAATTTTTTTTTCTTACAGCGTTACAGTGCCAGTGAGTTAGTGATGCTGATGAATATATACTTATATAAACTTATCTATCTAAAGATCGATTTCTGAAATTAACTTACTATTCTGCCATTGACGATCCACATGAGGTATGGGTATTGTTTGATGTCGAAAGTCTTGCAGGTCATCTCATTGTCCAGGCAGTCTACTTTGCCTATTTGTATATACTCATTATGAGCGTACTGCACTGCTAAGTCTGCCCAAACCGGTGCCAGTTTCTGAAATATTTACAAAGCTTGACATACTAACTGGTTTTATTATTTATTCATGCATATAATATGAATTATGGCAGCAACATTTTTTATATCTACAGAATAGATAAATACAATAAATGGAAAATTTAATTTGATTTTATGCAGGGCTTCTTACATACATCTCGAGGAAAATGTGGTTGCTTAGCCAGACAATTAGCGAAGCTTGAAATAGCCTCCAGCCAGGTTGAGCTCCTCTTATCAGTGCTCGCTTTTTATATTTATATGAGAAAATGGTGGGGGTAAAACATTATTTCCTTTGTATCTTAGCAGATTTCCATATGGCTTAAAGGTTTTTAGTGTCAAATAAAAGTCTGAGACCTGGCAATCTTTTCTGATTTACCTGTGACGCCTTACACCATGGTGCATAGAACATGATAAAGTGCTGTCCTCTGGAAACAAACTTCTCAATATTTTGATCATTTAAATATGCCATACCACTGTATATTTTCACTTCTCTAGAATCTTTTTCATTATCCAAAACCTATAATAAAAGGTTCATATTTTTATATACTCAATAATGTTTTATTGGCAGCAGAAACAAAGTTGAGGTATTACTATATACTGCCATAGAGAAAATCTAGCCTCATCTTTCATTTCATGATATAAACAAAATGAAGGATTTATATTATCATTAACTGCTTACCTCAGATTTTGTAGTGAAGACTTCACTTAAAAATAGTGTCAGGGAAGGCAAGTCCCTTGTACCCTTATATTCTACTGATGTGAAAGTATTCTTATGGAAATAAAGTAATGTTGGGTAACCTGGAAATGCATTCTTTTGTTAAAAAGATATCATATCAATTTTTACTTATTTTTAGTACTATAAAAATTACAAGAAAAGGGGGCGTAAGGATGCTGTTCTGCCCTGGACAACACAGACTAAAGAACATTGATGCATAATAATAATTTATATGGATATCAGTTCTACAACTGCTTTAGCACAATGGGAAAATGTTGAATGTGTGAGCTGTTTATGATCCAATATAAGTTGCATTATAAATAAACCATTTTATTATAAATCTTACTAATCCTTCAGTTGTATTATAAAAACCTGAAGGATTTTTTGGATAGCAATTATTTATGCTAGGATCTTAGATTAATATAGGGCTGCTAGGATGGGTTAATCGGGACAGGGAGGATGCACTTTGAGAAAGCAATCGGATTGGATTTACTACCCTTGAGGGAGTACATCTGAGAGAGAGTAGAGACAGACAGACAGAGACAAGTAGTTAGAACAACATATTATCACAACAAGACAGCATTGTGCTTATCTTTAATCTAATCATAAATTGAATAAGTACCTGTAATGTCGTTTTCATTACATAATTTGTAGTGTACTGTACAGTCAACTTGTGCAATAGCAAACTTTGAATCTTTTGTATTGACCAGCTCTGCCAGTTCTGACCAAATCGGATGGAACTCTGTACAGTGGCGGCACCTGAAAATTAATAAATGTTACATGACCAAATATAGCTGTCTGGTTAAGATATCAGGTTTTATAATGATTGTAGTTTAATCCATGCTTTATTTGCAGTTCAGATGCACCCCATTTATGTACCGAAGAGTACCAATGATCTTGAAAATCAGCAGCCAGTTTTTGCTGGTTATTTGAATTTAATGCAGATTCAGGGTTTTAATCTGGGGGGCTGGGTGTTTCATGGATCCGCCCTTGGTAACATCATCACCACTGTGGGATATATGCCATAAGCCGGAGGATATAATTCATGTAATGATGGAATGTGATCAGTATTGGGGCTTGAGAATAAGTTTGTTGCAAAACATAAACTTCCACAATGGCGAGGTCTGAAGAGTGCAGGAGTATTATAATTTTCTGAAACTATGTTTCAAAGAAAGGAGTGAAAGAGTGAATGGTCATAGTATATATAGGCAATTATGATAGATGTTAATTAGTGCTAGTTTGGTGTGATTGGTTCCATGTAGACTGTAACTGCAGCCTGTATGCTATCATTCATACTAAAGTATGATTGACCCCATGAGGCATAGTCACCCAGAGTGTACTGAAGCCTCAAAAACCAAAAATAGAATAAATAAAGAGATTACCATTTTTCACTAGCAATGTATTTGATATAACAGAAGACAGATACTAGTCAGTCTGTTTAGTAAACTTAATGATAAGAATAGGTTTTAATTGCAATTTTTATAGTACAAAAGTAAATAAATATTTGTTATTGTCGTAATAACAAATAATGAAGGAAAATCTATCAGTCGTCCTAGCGATCTTCTTCATAAAAAATGTACTGAAGGTCTGTGCCTGTGTCATCCTCATCAGATAAAGTAAGGGTCATGTCTGATCTATGGCTACTTTTGCAACTGATTAATGTATTTAGCATAATTTTAAATGGTTATTGAAGAAAGATCTATCAGTTAATTTCAGTAAAATAATTAGCAAACGATAAGTCTTAGAGGTGATCTATACTAAGCGGTAAATATAATTTATTAGTATTCTAGAGTTAAAACAAATACTTACCAAGGTGCATAAAACATCACAAAATTTCCATCCATTTCTTCTATTTGGTATTTGAAATTATTCGCATTGTATTCATACACGGAGTTTTCTTCAAGTGCAGCAAAGTAAGGTAAAAATAGAAAATAAAACATCACAAATCGCCTCAGCATTTTTAATGATCAGATATAAATGTAGTAATAAACTAAAAGACTTTTCTGTTTTTGTAGCGATTTAATAAAGTGATCATTGATGAATAAATACTAAAATAATTTACGACGAACACGAACGTTTAAGAACACCAACCAATCCATAAAGTAATACATAAACCAATCATTAGTTCGATTACTTCACAACAACAAAGAACAAAATGAAATGAACAAATTGGATTTGAAAGATTGATTTGATCTTTTTTTTTGTAATATTTTAACGGCCCTGGATTCTAGTTATTTAGAGCCAAATAGATTTGATCATAGATGCAGTGTTGCTAACTGTCCAATTACTTTGCAGTACGAGATTGTTTTACAAAGTTGCAACTTTATAGACTTTCCCCAAAAAAGTTGCCAGAATAGCTAAAGTTAATATTTTACTAGATATAGGAAAATTATCTAAGGCCTAGTCCGCACTGCGATATTTCACCGCGCGATTTATTTCTCGTAATTCTGTAACACGTTTAATACTATAGAACTAGCCGCACTGACGTTATAAAATTCGCGCGGAAAAAAAATCTGTGATTTGATGCAAATTGAACGCGATTTATTCCCGCGTGAATGTTTTGTGCTATAGTAAGTAGTATGACTATGGCCGCACTGCGGAAAAAAAATCGCGCGTTTCGCTCAGTCGTGCACTGACAATAGTATTGACAAGATGTCGCGCGCTTCGTCTCCCGCCCGATCGACAGGCGAGCAGGATTTAGCAGAAAATGACGACATTGAAATAGAACACTTAATCACTCTGATGCACAGCAGACCGGACTGTGGGACAAATTTGATCCTAATTACCACGATCGAGTATTGAAAGCAAGATTGTGGGAGGAAACATACAAACAGATATATTATACAGATATCCGTCTCAACCGGGAACAGCATCGAACTGACAAAAATCGCGCGAAATTTTACTCGCGGTGCGTACTAGGCGTAATTTAGAGCACGGAATATAAGTTGCGAGAATAAATATCGCGCGGTGAAATATCGCAGTGCGGACTAGGCCTAACTATGCACTCATCTAAACTCTAACTCGGTTCCTGCTACAGGAGGCTTTGGATAAAGTAGAAGGCTGGTGTGACAGGAAAAACCTATCAATAAATCTGAGCAAATCCGTTTTAGTGCCGTTCACAAATAAATTAGACCTGAGTGAACTCAAGGAGTTAAAAATGTACGGCACCATACTTAAATGGGCCGCGGAAGTAAAGTATCCAGGTGTAACACTGGACAAGAAACTAACGTGGCGTACTCACGTTGAGAATGCAACAAAAAGGTCCTAAGAGTCTTCAATATGTGCCGTTCAGCCTATGGCAATACGTGGGGACTCAAACCTAGGGTCATTTACTGGATATACACAATGATGGTGAGGCCAATACTAACATATGGAAGCGCAGTATGGTGGACAAGGACTTTATTACAAACCTGCAAAGACATATTAAGGAAGATACAAAGGGTAGCCTGTATTGGCATTACTGGAGCTTTGAAAACCACGCCTACAATGGCACTCGAGTGGATTTTGAACATTAAACCACTTCATATTCACATACAAACAGAGGCAAGAAAATCTCACTACAGACTTGCAAAGGCAGGCGCATGGAATCAATTCAAGCCCTGCACAAAACACACATCAATGGATCCCGTAAAAGAACTGGATGACTTAATGGACATGACATGCGATGCTGACAATCCAGTGTATATGTTCAATACAGTGTACATATACCCACAAGGGAAGAGTGGCAGAGAGGACTCAAGCCCATAAATGATACGGCTCATCTCATTTGGTATACTGATGGATCTAAAATGAAGTGAGGTAGATGAAGCTTAGCACAATGGATACATGCAGTTTCTGTATGGACAATCAAGAGTCAATGTAGCACATTTTGTGCAGCTGTGACGCTCTGGGAAGACGAAGGGCAAAACATCCAGGAATAGCTTATCCATTGCCTGATGATTTTGCACGGCTCCAGGCAGGTATGATTACGAAGTACCTACAGGGACTTCTTGATTTGGCAGTGGAGGAGTAGTGCAGGGCTTTGGGCAGCACAATGGATCCAATAGGGTAGAAGTGCGTTCGGCTGATGCTGAGCCCGTGAGAGCCGCTCATTAGAATAGAGAATAGGCATTCGCGGTTACAAAATGAACAATTCAAATCGCGCGCGCTGCATGCCTCGCTCTATAATATCTCTTTATATCTACATCTCTTATTTAATAAGCAAGTCGGTAGTTCATGTGACAGTGGTCAAGCATCTACAAGTGGTGGTGAAGCAAAAAACCGGAAATGTCGCAAATACGATGACAGCTATTTGGACTTTGGCTTTACTTCCACAGAAGTAAACAATAAAGAAAGACAGCAGAGTGTGCTCTGTTTGAAGATTCTATCGTCCAAAAGTATGCTCCCAAGTAAGCTAAAGCCACATCTCGATACCATTCACCCTACTATAGTTGAAAAATCGCATGATTTTATATATATTATATATATAGGAAATTTACGAAAGCAAAAATACGTGTTGACTCAACAAGCCTCAGTACCTAGCAACTCACTGTTAGCATAATTTAAGGTGACATAAAGGGTGGCAAAATGCAAAAAAACCTACACTATCACGGAGGAGCTTATTCTACCGGCTGCCCTCGACATGGTGAATATTATGGTGGAGGAATCGGCGGGAAGACGAATTTCCAAAGTACCTTTATCCCAAAACACTATTAGTCGAAGAATTCATGACATAGCTGAGGATCTCAATCCCAATTATTAGAAAAACTTAAAAGGCAAGGAATTTGGTCTACAACCGAGATGAGGCTTCTGACGGTAATAAAGATGAATATCTTATTTGTTACGTACATATGCTTTCTGGATGACAATATTATCGTTGAAGACCCTTTTTCTGTAAAAGCATTACCAAAAGCGCAAAGACTTGTTTGAAATTATTGACAAATTTATAACAGAAAATTATTTAGATTGGGAAAAGTGTATCGGTGTATGTAGCCAATTTAGGCGCAGGGTTGAATGGGACATTGAATTGAAACACAAACGCATGGCATATCACAGTCACTATATTTTCTATCTTCTTAATATATACAGGACAGCTGCGATGCAACACATAGACACAATATTTACAACACACTAAACTAACTGATTCGGGATTTTAATACAACACAATGTATGTACTGATGGTGCTCGATCAATGCCTGCCAGGTATGAAGGAATACAAGTGCTTATTCGTAAAAAAGCACCGCATGGTATGTGGACCCATTGCATCATCCATAGGGAAGCGCTTGCGTCGAAGTCAATCAGCTCTGAATTGAACCAGGTATTAGAACAAGTCAATGACGTAGTAAACTACATAAAAAACAAGGCCGCCACAAGCCAGACTTTAAAAAAAACTATGCATGGATATAGGAGCTGAACGGTCCTGCTATATTACTGCAGTTCACGATGGCTTTCACGTGGAAATGTCTTATTTCGTGCATTCGAATTACACGAAGAAATTCAGATTTTTTTACAAGATGAAGGTCATGTAAACTCCAGACACTTTGCCGAAACAGACTTTTTGCTAAAATTGGCATATTTATGCGATTATTTGACAAACTGAATAATTTAAATCTGTCTCCGCAAGGCGAATTGGAGAAGATTGTGGCGTTCAGGAAAAACTGTAGTTGTTGAAATAAAATAAATTAAGGCGGCGGTCAAGATAAGTCCAAGATATATTTCCCGCAATTGCATAAATATGCAGCCTCTAATGAGCTTGTTGTCTCACAAAACTTGATGACCCTTTTTGCTGAACACCTTTCGAAGATCACTGAATGGTTTTCGAAACACTTTGCCGAAGACAATATCGAAAAATTGCGTGGATCGAAGATTCTTTCCATGGCCAAGCTCCACCAGAATTCACTTCGCATGAAGAAGAGAGTCTTATTGCACTCTCTTGCGGCAGCAGCCTTAAAACAAGATTCACGTGTTCCGATTTGGGAGTTTTGGTTATCGGTCCAAAATGAATATCCAACTTTAAGTTCAAAAGCTCTAAGAATTCTCATTCCCTATGCAATATCTTATTTATGATGATTTTCAGCTGTAGCTGTAATAAAGAGCAAATATCGCTCAAAGATCAATATGGAGCAAGAAATTAGAGTAACGGTGTCAAGCATTATACCACGCTTTGAAAAAATCACCAAGCTCACACATCACATGGACTAAGTTGCCATTGTGTTTTATTTCCTATTTATCTTAAATACGAGGGCGGCACTGAAAATTTCGGGAATCAAGGAAGTGACACAACATTACTATTTAAAAATGTATTTATTGCTTTGCGAAGTATTCTCCGCGAAATTTGACACATTTTTCCATACGATGGAACCAATCATTGAAGCAACCATTCCATTCGGAAGTTGGGGTCTCCAAAATGGCCGTTTTGTAGGCGTCCACAGCTTCTTTAGGTGATAAAAATCTCTGTCCACGCAATTTATTCTTTATTTTAGGGAAAGTATAGAAATCATTAGGGCTTAGGTCGGGGCTGTACGGCGGATGGTCTAATAATTCTATGTTTTCTTGCTCTAAAAACTCTTTTGTTCGGTGCGCGGTGTGAGAACTCGCATTGTCGTGATGGAGGATGATGCGGCGGTTGCAGTTCTCTCTACGGAGTTCAGAAACGACCTGTGGCAAACAAATGCTAGCATACCATTCTGCATTAACCGTTCTTTGTCCCTCAGGAGGAATAGTCGTAACATGGCCGGTTTTGGAGACAAACGTGGCCACCATTTTTTTTTTGCAACACTCCGTGAACGAACAATTTTTGTTGGCTTTAACTCATTTTCGAACACCCAAACTCGTGACTGGTTTTTTGTTTCGGGTTCGTACGCATCTGGATATATGCTTCGTCACCTAATACGATGTTGTATACAGCATTTGAGGATCCTGCGTGGAATCTTTCGAGAGTTCTGACGCACCAAGTAACGCGAGCCGCTTTTTGCTCTTCACATAGCAAATGCGGTATCCATCGGGAAAACAACTTTTTTACACCTAATTGTTCATGCAAGATTATTTGTATTTGACTCATGCCAATGTCTAAAGTTGCCTGAATTTCGCGGTATGTCACATGTCGATCTTCCTCAATCAGCTTACGCACAGCATCAACGTTTTCTTGGGTGACTGCAGTTTTTGGACGACCTTGACGTGGATCATCACTGAGCTTGACACGTCCACGTTGAAAGTCAGCAAACCAGCGATAAATTGTGGTTTTGGATGGGGCTTCATCACCAAATGCAGAAATCATCCGGTCAACACACTGTTTTTGTGTTAAACCACTTCGAAAGTCATAATAAATCATCGCTTTTGAATTTTCTCGAGTCAATTCCATTTTCTCAACGACTAAACAAGTTTTACAAAACCTTGTGACAAGACCGTGAATCTTTTTTTAAATAAATAAATGGTATTCGATTTGTAAAACCAAGGAGTTTTCAATTAAAAAGATTTTAATATGACAGGAACAGTGGAAATATTCCATTCCCGATACTTTTAGTGCAGCCTATGTAATAAATGTTTTCTTGTATATAAATATAATAACTCAGATTCTTTTTGTGAATGTTTTAATTTTTGTGTCTATCTACTCAGTATCGTTGTACCCTATTTCAACTAGCTAGGGCGCCGAGACAAAATACTATAACTGTAAGTGCCCCGCGAAGTGAAAATGTTTGGGAACCCCTGCATTAAGCAGTGTGTGAAATACATGACATTTTTCTGCGACTAGTGCGAATATTGAACTACTACTTCTACCAGAAGAAGAAGTCTTGGCAATAGGCATGGGTCGTACTCGTAAAATTGAGTACCAGGGTTTCCAAGTACGTCCACCTTAAGATACCAGCGCCAAAAACCAGGGTTCGAAATACTTTCAAGTATTTTCCTTCTGCATAGAAAAGTGATCTGTAATTTAATAGTAATAAGGATTAAATTCGCGAATTCATAAAATCTAATACTTCCAAGCCTGGAACGTTTACATACTTACATAGGTAATTGATCTGAGCCTATAATACAAATTAGGAACTCAATTACGTAAGCAAAAAATATACGTCCAAGCCTTAAACGTAAAAGTACTTTCATAGGAAATTGATCAATCCCGTATGTAAAAAATATACTTCCAAGCCTTGAACGTAAAAATACTTGCATAGGAAATTGATCCGTGCCCTAATATAAATAAAGATTACAACCGCGTTTACAAAAAAATACTTGCAAGCCCTGAACGTAAAAATACTTGCATAGGAAATTGATCAATAGCGTATGTAAGAAATATACTTCCAAGCCTTGAACGTAAAAATACTTGCATAGGAAATTGATCCGTGCCCTAATATAAATAAAGAGCACAACCGCATTCACAAAAAAATACTTGCAAGCCCTGAACGTAAAAATACTTGCATAGGAAATTGATCCGTGCTCTGATATAAATAAAGAGCACAACCGCGTTCACAAAAAAATACTTTCAAGCCCTGAACTTAAAAATACTTGCATAGGAAAATGATCCGTGCTACAATGTTAATAAGGAGTACAACCGCGTTTACACAAAAATACTTACATCGAACGAGCGCGTAGCATGCGAGCAGCCGAGTAAAATACTTTAAGGTCTTTCGAGTCTTACGGGTCGGCACCTGGTGCGCGTACTTGAAAGTAAATACCTGGTGTAAAAACCTGGTTGCGTAAATACGTACCTTCCCTACTTGGCAACACTGAATATGTTGTACGATTTTCCACAAAGAGGTATTTTAAGTTTTAATTAAACTTTGATACTATGATTTTTAAGCCGAAATCGTCCGAAATATATTTTGACTAGACATTCATTTTTAAAAGCTTCTAAAGTTTTTATTTGCATTCGAACTGTAAAGTGATGCCTATATTAGAATCTCCCACTAATGATTTAGCTAATATATTAAAATAATCCTAATTAATATACATACATCAGAAGTAAATGATTTACATAATGGAATAAAAATTCAAATTACATTGGTATAGCTGGATTGGTAAAATATATTTTAGCATTATAAACAATAATAATAATAACAAAGTTAGTTTCGAAACAAAATACGGAGCATCGATAAACGTCACTATGCCGTAGCTTTTATGAACATACAAAAGAATGTGGTAATTCTTCAAAATGGTCGCTTTGTATGGTTTGCCAACTTGCATGTCTGTGTTTCAGATTTCTTTGTTTTCGTAATTCATTGGATATTATTACATTTATAGGAAAGTTTATGCAAATTCTCAGTTGTTTCGGTCGATTATGAACATTGACATTGTAATCATTATTTGTGGTGTTCAAGAAAGATGTCATCGGTAATGTGAGAGCTCTTCGATAGAATTTTATTTTACGAAATTATGACGTTTGTGACTCCCATTCTGTTTTGCCGAAAGTGAAGTATACCCTGGTAAATTGTTAATCTACTATGTATTTCTAAGATAGCGTCTGTAATTAGATAAACATAGGAAACAAAGCTGACTCTAATTTTGGCATTCCACAGTACTATGTCATGATTGATTCGTGTTGAAAATTCTTTTAGCTTGAAAAACCAACAGCTTTGGCTGGAGGATTATTAATTCAGAATGCTATTTTGTTGAGCCCTGTTCTTAATACACGTAATTTTTGGTTATGGTATGTGTATTAATTTTTTAGTTAGATTGCTTTTCATGTTGATGATATTTTATTCATGTCTAATAGCACATACCAATCCAGTAAGAGTGAATTTGTAAAAGTATGATTTGTTAACAGCTTATAAGAATTAAATGAGTGTCTCTATTATGTGATACTACAAAGTAATGTTTTTATTTTTCAGTGAATTACGAAAGCTCTCAAAAGTATTGGATGTCCACAAAACCAAATCAAGCATTGAAAAGGAGATAAGCAATTGGGTTTGCAAATATCTGGACTGACAGTTGCAGTACATTATTTGGGTGTATAATAAATGCAATCGTGACTAGTGAACATGAGTGTACTTAGAAGGTGTTGTGTGCTTGTGTGATGGGAGGGGTCGGGTGAGAGGTGAGGCGCACGGGCGCGGGCGCGGGCGCCATGAACCCGCCGGCGCCCCGCCAGGCGGCCGCTCGCTCCGGCTATCATCAAAAGGCGCTAGCCCAGATTCGCAATTCACTATTACCATTTGCTAACAATGGGAACTCAGAGCCCCCTGGGTCATCAGCAGCCAGCACTGTGAGTTCCGGTGTTAGTTCTGGCTTCAGCTCATCATCAGGAAATGGTCTTGACAAAGATTTGAGTGCACTACCGCAGTCTTTAAATCAACTAATTGCACTGGGATTTGATGAGGTAAGTACAAGTATTATTGGTTTATTTAAAGATTTTTGATACTAACAGTAAGAATGTCAACATTGTATGTGTCATTTGAAATGATTATTAAAATATTGGAATTAACTCAAACTGAATTAGTTATGTTCTCTTGCAAATATAGTTTTATTTGAGTTATTTCATTGTTAAAGGTCCTTTTATATCCTGGGATTGTTAATTAGCCTTCAAAAAGATTTACAACATTTTTCTCCTATAAAAAGTGAAATGTTGCTTACAATGTCATTTCCGGCAAGGGTTGACAAGTCTTCCACCCATATAAGAACTTTTGTGGGTCATCTTTTCATAATTTGGAGTGGGTAATACTGCTATGAATATAATTATTTGCCAATGTGATAAATTAATAGACATACATTTACTGATTGTTGAGGTCCAACTCCAAACTGGATGTTTGTCTGCAATCTATTTTGTTATAGATACTTATAAGTTTAGATAATGTGTTGTCATACTAGATATTCATGTGAGAGGCAGGATGAGCTGAATGATTCTCCAAAAAACTATGTAAGATGTTTATGAACACTTGGGAAATGCATAGCAGTATTTAAGCACAGTTTAAAACCTAGTTAAGAATATGGAGTACTGGTATAGGTAGGTAGGATTCTAGGGTAGCACCTATCACCGCCACTAAATACTTGAAAATATACTCTGTTCAGGTTTTAATATTAAAATTAAAATTTATGCCTAAGAGAATAATATGACTATCACATGATTAAGTCCATATTCAGAATGAATAAATTATTTAAAGATGATTCTCAATCAAAACTAAAGTAGAACCCCAGTCTAGGTTGTGTTAATCAAATATAAACCCCACCTACATAATAGGTCCAGCATTTATATTCAATTTCAAATCAAAGATTTTTTTTATTGTTACCCAGTGAAAATACTTCATGTTCTTCCTCTGCTCTGGGGAGGAGCAGAGGAAGCATGCTGCACTCCTACCGACTAAAACCACGTAAGCACGCCACTGCCCCACACTGCCCACATGGGTAGAGGCGTGTTGGCCATGGGCACCAGGGCGGTTGTTACTCCGCCGCTGTGTCCTCCGAGCGGGAACGGCCCTCTCCCGATCTCGTTCAGCAGTCTCCTTCTCGAGCATGACACTCCCACCAAAGGAGACCACTGCACTCCAATTTTCCTGCTATGCCAACATAGCCAACTCTACTGCTCACAAAGAGAGATCTTGCCCGATCCAATCGACCAGGATCTGCAGCACACACCACGCAGACCACTCTTCAAGCATGTACTGTGTGGTATCCTGGTCGCTTTCACAATGGTGGCACTGTGCTGTGTCCTGGTGTCCAATCCTATGCATATCTGAATATCTGCGCCAGGCAGTAGGTGACGCGCTCACACCTTTTGAGCCAGGCTCCTAAGAGTAATAGGCTTCGACGACGCGCTTTGTCGCAAGCTACAACCTTAGGCGTTCTCGCCACTTCTCTAGTGCTCGCCGCCGAGCTAGCCGCCTCAAACTATCGAACGCCTCTGGAGACACGCTTTCTGGCGGAAGGAGCGTGTCTGATCACGCGTCCGTCGCCGTCAGGATGTCTAAAGGCGGAAAGCGCGCCAGGAGGGTTGCTTCGTCGTATGATATCGTTCGGTACCTTCATGCGATCCGTGTAGCCACTCTACGCTGCAGGTCATGAAGTTTGGCTCTGCAGCGTTAACTGAACGTAGAGGTGGCAAACTTAATCTTTTGGTCCCCTAAGATTGAGCAGTAGCTGGTGCTAGGCCCACCCAGTACCCTTTCGATTCGGAAGACAAGGCGCTCGAAGTGCTCTTCGAAGCCCCCACAACTTCCTTTTGTTTATTGTATGCATGTCCAAGGTGAGCCTCAGGTACTTCATGTATCGGCCCACCTATTACCACAAAAGGGTATCTTTTAGTTTTAGTTATTCCATTGTATTACTAGTTAGGTTTGGTTAGCCCTCTTTCTATTTGTCCTGCTCTTGGATACTTCACTACTGTATAATCAGCATACTGTTCTGTTAACCATCAAAGGTACATAATAATTTGGTCAGAGTGCCCATTTTCTGGAAAAGGAGGGAAGATCATAGTGGTCAGTGCAAGTCAAGATTTACGTAGTGTAACCTAACATAGCTGATTATGGTACAGTCAGCATCATATATAAAGTGGCAGCCACGGTAACCAAATATTTAGAAACATCCAAAGTGATAACTGATATGCTGTCAACCATGGTCATCAAATTGTTCAGGTCACCAATGTTGAACAAATATATCGGAACAACAAAAACGTCATTATATGAGGTCATTCAAACCGTCATTATTATGGTAACAAGCACAACGCCAGAAGTTTCCAGGCAGCCAATGTATTAAAAAATATGAAGCATGCTAGTAAAATGAACTTTATACATACTGCACAGGGTTCAATTTGCAATGATTTTAAATTCAAACTTCTACACACCGAACCAGGTGCACAATACAATCTAGGCAATGATATCATACCATAGATATGCTACGTCCATATTAAATGGCGCGCAAAGTACAGTCTCGCTTGCACAACCACGTCGTGAGAAAGAAGATACAAAAACAATAAGAGTAAAAGAGATAGCTATCTAGGCGAACCGATTGCGAGGTGCTACAATTGGGGGAGTTTCGGTTCTTACTTTTGGCATGCATGTAACATATCTACTCCTTTTTATATAATATCATTGAATCTAGGTATGTTTTGTGTAAAATCGACATGGTTTGTCTAGGCTGGAGACATATGTGTGTACATAGGTACCATTGTATTGAATTTAAAGGGGCTAATTATATACATTGTCTGATTGCCGATTATTATAAATTCAAAGGGCTTTTGAACTATCAAACTAAAATGATTATAATAATGAAATAAAATAAATTCATGTAAAAATCTTTTAATTTGATTGAAACAGAAAATTACAACCTCTTTGATTGTGTGCCTTGCTTTAAGTGCAAGCTTCCTAGCAGGTATTCTGTGGAGTAAACCATTTTCATGAAGCCGTCGTCGATCTCGTATGTAATATCTATTTTCCATAATAGACACAGAACAAATTAAGGAACAAATAGATAATTCATAAAAGCATCTTCTTCTTTTAGACTATAGCTTCTGTGGAGTATCTTCCACAATTTCGCCAATGTCAAGTATAAGGCAACGTTGTACGGTGTTCAGATTAATCATTCTTTACATATTCATAAAATATTTCTCTAAAATGTTTTTTTTTACAATAATGACCATAAAAGCATCGTAAAATGACATGACATTATGCAGTTGACATGTATGAATTTAATAATTACTATTATACATACTGATAATAAAATGAGATTCACATAGCATCTAAAAATATGACGTAGATTTAAACTCGCTGCTTTGAGTTCATTCAGTTTTAAGAAAGAGCTTTTATTTCTCATTTTAATAAAACAATTATTCAAACTGATGGGAACAAGTCTTCATAGTCTTGCGCGCATTTATTTGCCAATTTGAAAATATAATCATAAAACAAAACACATGCCAATGATGTGACGCATGAAATGAAAGAAATAGGTGGTATAAGAAATATTTTTTATTCTTACAATATTGGTAACTTAATTGTTTTTGCCTAGGTGAGAACATTGAAGTTTAGATAAAAACAGTCGCTTCATTTTACTAGCGTGTTTCATATTTGTGAATACTTTGGCTACCACTTGCGTTGTGCTTTTGTTACCATAATAGAGAAGGTTTGAATGACCTCACATAATGACGTTTTTGTTGTTCCGATATATTTGTTCAAAATTGGTGACCTGAACAATTAGATGACCATGGTTGATAGGATATCAGTGACCACTTTGGATGTTTTTAAATATTTGGTTACCGTGGCTGCCATTTTATATATGATGCTGACTGTACATGAGTTCGATTCCTAGATCAGGTAAGGTCTGGTTGTTGTTTCAATCAGAAAATAGCTACTTACAATAATTGCGATAGTATATAGTGTCCACAGAAACAGCAACTATTCCCTCATTTGCATAAAATTTAGTCTCATAATAACATCAATAACATCTAACTCGCCATCTCTCATGTGACGGAATATCCAGACAAGACAGGTTATATGGGTTCTGAAGATAGATCATTCTTGTGCTGTTTTGGATTTCTTATTTGTGTTATCTTAAAAGTATTTCTAACATAATGACTTCCATCCTGTATGCTTTTATTGTTATGTCTTATATTATTATTATTAATACAAATAAAATTTACAACTAGTAATCTAGATTTTGAGTTTAGAAGCATACCTATATCCAATTTAATGTGTCCATGCCACAAAAATCTGATATATTAACAAATTGCTCACAATGTAAAAAAAAACTATTTAAAAACAAAACAATTGAAGCAAATTTCTGAGTAATTAATTAATCTTTACAGGACCCAGCAGTAAGAGCATTAAAATATACCGGTGGGCGATTTGAGGCAGCGTTAGATTACTTATCGAAGCAACAGGAATCTCTAAATGGTGTCCTCAAGTCAAGTAATTTAAATGCCCTGAACTCCAAGCTAATAAGAAAACCTAGTCTAGAGCGTGAAATTAACCTCCATAGAGGTAGCCCTGCACTTGATTCTGGTGCGGGCAGCTCTCGCTCTGATAGTCCTAGACAGTCAGACGCCCCTCCCCTTCCTCACGAGAAATTGAGCAGGCAATACTCGCCCTCTGGTTTCTCGGAGCCCCCACCTCCACCTCCTCCGCGATGTCCGTCCACGCCGCCCGTGATGCCGTCCGTGCAGCAACTTATGAAGCGCATGTCGCCCGCGCCACCTCTGCCCCCCGCGCGCGGCACAAGCCCTGTTGCGGCTGGCGCACCTACACCACCCGCAAGACAGCCAATGATAGTCCAGAATGGCCCTCAGGTGCAGCAGCAGTTAACACAGCAAATCCAGGCTCTCAGCATTTATCAATCTTCTGGCGGAGGCGCAGAACTACCGCCTCCGTATCCTCTATCAGGTGTACCGCCTCCTCCGTCGTATTCAGTCTCGATGCAAAACCGCCAGAGTCCAACGCAGTCGCAGGACTATAGAAAGAGCCCGTCATCGGGAATCTACTCAGGAGGCACCTCAGCCGGCTCGCCGAGTCCGATTACGGTAACGCAATCGACTGGCTCGGCATCGGGAATGACTCGCCCCACGCCTATTCAGGCGTGGACTGCGAGACAAGCAGTGCAACCCCCCATTATCATGCAGTCCGTAAAGAGTACACAAGTCCAGAAGCCTGTCCTGCAGACAGCTATTGCGCCTGTTGCACCCCCGCCTGTTGCGAGCTCAGTCGCACAGCCGCCGCCGCCCTCGTACGCTAGTTCAATTCAGCAAAAGCAACAGGCGCAAACACCGCCGAGCTATCCGTTGGCCCCGAAGCCTTCATCGCCCGGGTCCACGCCCCCAGTAATCCCGACAGCGACCACTCCCACCGTACCGACTACAGAACCGCCGAGCTATGCGATCACCATGCAAGCTCTAGCCGTGCAAAGAGGAATGCATCCAATTCCACCACCACCATATGGTAATCAAAACGACAACACGACCACTGTAAATTCCCACCACTCACCTTTACACAAGAAGTTTTCAAACACAGCCGAACCTTCCCAGGTAGAAATAAAATGTCCAAATCAAAATTGTACAAACAATCTTCTAAAAGATAGTGTCGCGGCGTCCAGTTCAGATAAAAGTTCAAACGGTTCATCGGAGCGTCGACCAAAGGGGGTAGAAAAGATTAGGCATCAGTCGCCAATACCTGAAAGGAAGAATATTAGCAAAGAAAAAGAAGATGAACGACGAGACTGTAAAGTGAGAAATTATTCTCCTCAAGCATTTAAATTCTTTATGGAACAGCATGTCGAGAACATTCTGAAGTCTTATAAACAGCGGACTTTTAGACGTATGCAGTTGGAGAAGGAAATGACGAAAATAGGCCTTAGTGCAGAAGCACAATGTCAAATGAGGAAGATGTTATCTCAGAAAGAATCGAATTACATAAGATTAAAGAGAGCAAAAATGGATAAGTCTATGTTCACAAAGATAAAGCCGATCGGTGTCGGTGCCTTTGGGGAAGTAACGTTAGTGAGAAAGATTGATACTAGTCATCTATATGCCATGAAGACACTTCGCAAAGCTGACGTCCTGAAGCGGAACCAGGTGGCGCACGTGAAAGCTGAGAGGGATATATTAGCAGAAGCTGACAACGAGTGGGTCGTCAAACTTTATTACAGCTTCCAAGATAAAGACAACTTATATTTTGTCATGGACTACATACCTGGTGGCGATCTGATGTCTTTGTTAATAAAACTGGGTATATTCGAGGAAAGCCTTGCTAGATTCTACATTGCGGAGTTGACGTGCGCCGTGGAGAGCGTCCATAAGATGGGCTTCATCCACAGGGACATCAAACCCGATAATATTCTTATAGACCGTGATGGCCATATTAAGTTGACCGACTTCGGTTTATGTACGGGATTTAGATGGACGCATAACTCGAAGTACTATCAGAGAAATGGTAAGCATTATTTTCTTTGATTGCATGCTTCTGAAGCTTTGTATTTCTGTTTAATCACTACTGCTAAAGAGCTCATAGTCAGTTGGACTCATTGATCGGTAAACGATCGACGAGGGTAAGCAGTGCTGGGCACAGTCAGTCTATAGATGGAAGACTGCAGTTGTATTTGAACATGTAACATGGTCGGTCCCGGTGGTTGTCATAAGTTGTTAAGTCGAGGGTTTTTGGGTGGCTTGAACAACTACACATGTTTGGCCACTAACCAAACGAAGACAAGAACCTGCTATTGCATGTGGTAATGGTTCTGCCAAATAAAAGCCCACTTATATGAATTTCAGCCATTTTCATCCAATGTCAGTCAGAACAATTTTTTATTTATCCTACCTTACTCGTCTGGAATGAAGCAGTTTGGCGTGTGTATACCGCCTTGAGTCTTGGCTGTGTCAGTGTTTCATTGCGTGCTTAGTCCTGGTTTATATTTGTTCCTCTAATTATAACCACTATACTTGTTTTCAGATCACGCAAGACAGGATTCGATGGATCCCGTGGACGGTGAGTGGGGCGCTATGGGCGAATGTCGGTGTCACCAGCTTAAACCCCTAGAGAGGCGACGCAAGCGCGAGCATCAGCGATGCCTGGCGCACTCGCTGGTCGGCACTCCTAACTACATCGCGCCGGAGGTGCTGACGCGCACCGGCTACACACAGCTGTGCGACTGGTGGTCCGTTGGCGTCATCCTCTATGAGATGCTAGTCGGATCGCCGCCGTTCTTAGCATCCACACCCGCCGAAACGCAACTCAAGGTTCGCACGTTGTCACATTGTCTGTCTTTGGGTTTCATTGATATTTCTTACTAAATTTTATGTTGTATGTACACAGGTCATAAACTGGGAAAGTACTCTTCATATTCCGGAAGCTGCTAAGCTATCTCCTGAGAGCAAGGATTTGATTCTACAGCTGTGCTCTGGTCAAGAGACTAGGCTTGGCAAGGATGCCAATGAGGTAAAGAACCACCCGTTCCTCAATGGCATAGACTTCGACAAAGGACTTCGGAGGCAGGTGGCACCATACATACCTCGGATTGACTACGCCACCGACACGTCTAACTTTGACCCAGTGGATCCGGATAAGCTGCGTAACTCTGGCAGCTCAGACTCCAACAAGTCGGATAGCGAGCTGCTCGATAACGGAAAGACGTTCCACGGCTTCTTCGAGTTCACGTTCCGGAGATTCTTCGACGACGGATACACGAACAAAATTAATCTAGACGACAACGATAACCAGGGACCTGTGTACGTATAGAACGAGCTCTGCGACAGTGATAAAAGAGACACTGAGACTAACTTGTAGGATTTTTTTACAAAGTGTGTGCCTTTGACTCTCTCTATTAAAACATTAGTTTTTGTAAACGTAACGAATATAACGTATTTAAAATTAATTAAAAGCCGTATTGTTAATAATCCCGGTGATAATGTTGTAATATTGTATCGTTATGTATTTGTAAGAGTAATCTTATTTCACTGTAATATATGTTTTGGATGGATCACAGTAGTGCATAGCCTAACTATGGTGCTGTTTCGCGAACGGCGGCCGCAGCGTGCCGCGGCGCCGTATCGAGATGTCTAATGTCCATTCAATGTATACTATTTTTTGTAATTAGAGAAATTATTTATGAGATAAGGACAAGCTTACTGGAATTAGCGAATGATTGTCACTATATTTTCTTATGTATTTATCGAGGTAGGTCGCTTATGTGTGTTTGTTTATATACGTGTAAAACGTTTACTTATGATTCATTAACGTCGATACAAACATTGGCAAAAATAATAGTAAAACTTACTGTGCTTCCATTTTGTCTACAGGACACTAGCTCATAATGTGTGCCTTAGAATTTCAATATTAACGTTTTTACAAGTGTTTAAGGATTTGTGATCGATCGACAGTTTACTACAACATTAGATAGTTTTAAAACTCCACGTATGTACTGAGTGCAATACATATTTATTATAAAAAGTCGATGCATACTTCATTATACATATTCATACTGTTGTTGAAGTTTTAATTCTATTTATTTTTCTTTGGTAGAACACATTTAGAATCGAATTTTTGTTTAAAATATGCAAATCTTTGTAACTACCAGTTAAACTAACAATATCGATTTAAATAGTCGCAGCGAAAATAACAAAGTAATGAGAACAAAAGGTGTCTTTAGTCGCCATACAATAATAAAGTGCTTATTTCGTGTCGTTTTAAGAAGAGCGCCATGTTTCTCACTTGTATAGTAAAATACCTATGAGTCACTTAAATTTTAAATTATGTGTTACTGAATGTAAATTGTTTTATTCTGAAATGAATCATGCTTATAAGTGAACGAAAATAAAATATGGGAATTTTGATATACTTTTCTTTCACAACCTCATCATCATCATCATGGCTGATTCAAAGGACGTCCACCGCTGAACTAAGGCCTCCCCCTTAGATTTCCACAACGAGCGGTCATATGCCGCCCTCATCCAACGACTCTTAAGTGACCCTCACCAGGTCGTCTGTCCACCTCGTTGGTGGTCGTCCACGCTGCGGTTTCCGGTGCGCGGTCTCCACTCAAGAACCTTTTTGCCCCAACGGCCATCAGTTCTACGAGCAATTTGCCCCGCCCATTGCCACTTCAGTTCATTAATTCTTTGAGCTATGTCGGATTTTATTATTAACTAGCTGGAACCCGCGGTTTCTCCCGCGTTTAATTTAAAAGAGTTTTTACAAATTATGCTTTCACGTATTGGCAACACAAAAATTATGTAGGTAGATAAGAAAACATGCAATTATTGTTTACATTTTAATTTAAACAAGAATTGCATATATTTTCAGGAGAGTCTGAGATCGATTCTGGCCCGCACCTCTGACTTTTCGAATTCATGTGCGAATCAGAATTTGATGGCCACTTGCGTTAACGGTGAAGAAAACATCGCGAGGAAACCGGCACACTTGAGGGGACATTAAAATGTTCACAATGGTGTGTGTAGTCCGCCAAACCGCACTAGGCGAGCGTAGTGGACTAAGGCCTAACCTTTCTCACCGTGATAAAAGGCCCGTACCCAGCGATGGGACAGTAAGGAGTCGCCACGTAGCCCGCTACAGTTGACTGCTCTCCAGTTGTCGCTTTCGTTATACGCTCGGACCGCCTAAGTAGGCTAGGCAGCGTTCGGGAAGCTTCGTAGTCTCTTCGTCAACCACAAGACAATCCAGGATTTAACTCTAGGGTTTATTTAAATTGTAATCCTCAATGTCAAGATTTCCAGACAAAACTTTTGCTACTAAGTGCGGGTCAACCGTCGCCAATAAATTTGGCAATATAATGCTTTTATAAAACAATTAAGGAACTTGAATTTATGCTGATTAGCGTGTTGAATTAATTTTGACAAATTACTTCAGCGTAGGTATTCGTATTCGTGAAAGTAATATTTGTTGCACCTCTATAAGAAATTATAATATAGATATTTAGCGAGAGGCATTGTAAGAAATAGACTGTTTACGAATAGTAGACTTTTGCGGAAGTGGACGTTTAGCGCTTGAGCCTATATACATTTGAATAATAACATTAAAATACTCAAGCACTACAAACGCTACCTATAAAACGTTAAAGTAATTGAAGGGTTCTTCATAAATCGGTTATTAAGGTCCACTGACAAACCTACTTAGCGATAAACTAAGCAAGGCACGCTATAAACATATTATATCTACTGAGCAAATAAAAAGGTAATGAGGTAGGTATACGAGTTTTATATCGGTAATATTATACAAGAAATATTGATTAGATTTATGGTTTTAATAAAAATTCTTGCACTCTTTTGTTGAAATCTTCAGCGTACTTCAAATGGACGTGATGTTTGCCTTCTGGGTATAGATGCAACCTAAAAAAAGTAAACACTTAAAAGGTTTCATCATTAATAGAAATCCTTAGAATTAATTGCTTGCTCATGTCCCATACTCGAACGTGCGCGCACCATCAAATATCTGGGAGTTACTCTAGATGACGTTCTGAACTTCGCAGCTCACATAGACTTATTGACCTCCAGAATCAGGAAGTTGATTTTCGTTTTAAAGACCCTTCGACCTGTCGCTGAGAGTAAGCTTGTGACGAGAGTATACCTTGCCCTTTGCCAATCTCTCCTATCGTACTGTATTTGTGCATGGAGTGGGGCCCCTAAAACTACCATACTAAAACTGGAGAGAGCTCAGAAGGGCCGTACTAAAGGTAAGCTCCTTCCTTCCTATACTCTTCCCAACAAACAAGCTTTATGATGGCTGCGGGGTTCTTACTGTCAGACAACTCTTCGTCCTCCACACAGTATTGTTGCAGCACCGAAACACCCCATTCAAGATTGTCACCAAACGACGTAAGGATAGTCTGTCAACCATACAAATGTAGCTTCTCCTACACCAAAAGATTTATTTGCTTCTAAGGTCCCCCACCTGTACAATAGACTAAACAAAACGCTTAACTTCTATACCTCATCTAGAAACTATAAAAGAAATTGTGACCAATTGGCTACTTCATCAAAACTATATAGCTACTACTATTGTGGTAAATATTTTTGTTTATATTTGTAAAAGTAGCTTCATCATGAAAATATCTGATAAATCACCCCACGCTTTTTAACAATACGAGGGCGGCACTGAAAATTTCGGGAATCAAGGAAGTGACACAACATTACTATTTAAAAATGTATTTATTGCTTTTCGAAGTATTCTCCGCGAAATTTGACACATTTTTCCATACGATGGAACCAATCATTGAAGCAACCATTCCATTCGGAAGTTGGGTCTCCAAAATGGCCGTTTTGTAGGCGTCCACAGCTTCTTTAGGTGATGAAAATGTCTGTCCACGCAATTTATTCTTTATTTTAGGGAAAGTATAGAAATCATTAGGGCTTAGGTCGGGGCTGTACGGCGGATGGTCTAATAATTCTATGTTTTCTTGCTCTAAAAACTCTTTTGTTCTGTGCGCGGTGTGAGAACTCGCATTGTCGTGATGGAGGATGATGCGGCGGTTGCAGTTCTCTCTACGGAGTTCAGAAATGACCTGTGGCAAACATACCATTCTGCATTAACCGTTCTTTGTCCCTCAAGAGGAATAGTCGTAACATGGCCGGTTTTGGAGACAAACGTGGCCACCATTTTTTTTGCAACACTCCGTGAACGAACAATTTTTGTTGGCTTTAACTCATTTTTGAACACCCAAACTCGTGACTGGTTTTTTGTTTCGGGTTCGTACGCATATATCCAGGATTCGTCACCTGATACGATGTTGTATACAGCATTTGAGGATCCTGCGTGGAATCTTTCGAGAGTTCTGACGCACCAAGTAACGCGAGCCGCTTTTTGCTCTTCACATAGCAAATGCGGTATCCATCGGGAAAACAACTTTTTTACACCTAATTGTTCATGCAAGATTATTTGTATTTGACTCATGCCAATGTCTAAAGTTGCCTGAATTTCGCGGTGTGTCACATGTCGATCTTCCTCAATCAGCTTACGCACAGCATCAACGTTTTCTTGGGTGACTGCAGTTTTTGGACGACCTTGACGAGGATCATCACTGAGCTTGACACGTCCACGTTGAAATTCAGCAAACCAGCGATAAATTGTGGTTTTGGATGGGGCTTCATCACCAAATGCAGAAATCATCCGGTCAACACACTGTTTTTGTGTTAAACCACTTCGAAAGTCATAATAAATCATCGCTCTTGAATTTTCTCGAGTCAATTCCATTTTCTCAACGACTAAACAAGTTTGACAAAACCTTGTGACAAGACCGTGAATCTTTTTTTAAATAAATAAATGGTATTCGATTTGTAAAAC
Source organism: Diloba caeruleocephala (assembly GCA_947459985.1). Lineage (NCBI taxonomy): Eukaryota > Metazoa > Arthropoda > Insecta > Lepidoptera > Noctuidae > Diloba > Diloba caeruleocephala. Next base: position 4,546,582 of record OX381617.1, on the reverse strand, counting down.
CAAGGAGTTTTCAATTAAAAAGATTTTAATATGACAGGAACAGTGGAAATATTCCATTCCCGATACTTTTAGTGCAGCCTATGTATATTTTTTTGTTAATTGCTCTATTGTTATTTTATACTTATTGAAAATGTTTATCTACTTTTTAGTTCGGTTATCTACAAAAGCGTGTTTTTTAGTTTTTTTTAAACAATTTAGCAGTCCCTTCGTGTTTGTTGTTCTCCCAGTAACGCCCTAAGCCGACGTCCGTGTCCCGTAGAGCCCTTAGGCGCAGTCACAGTTACTTAGTATATAGTTTTAAGCCTGGCTGGAGATTATTCAAGCTTCGCCAATTGTTTGGTCAAGCAACCACATCTCCCTTGAGATGTATGTAAAACAGAATAAATAATAGATTAAAAAAATACGCTTTGTAGGTATGTAACCGAACTAAAAAGCAGAAAATAATTTTCAATAAGTTTAAAATAAGAATAGTCATTAACAAAAAAATAAAAATTGTAAAGAAGCGTGGGGTGCTTGATGTAAATATTTGTAAAAGTAGCGGCATCATGAAAATATCTGATAGAGATATTTTCTTCTTATTGTCTTCTACTTTTTAGTTTTTTAAACTAATATTTATTTTCTATTTATTAGTGTGGCTAACTACAAAAACGCGTTATTTTTGTTTTGCGCATGGCTGAATGTCCATGTTGCTTGTCCATAGTCTCAATAACTCCGGGTGGTAATTAGTGGTGTTCAAAAACGCTATATGGCAATAGCGCGCTACAGACTATTTGCTATAGTAAAATAGCGAGCTATTTTACACGCTAAAATTATAAAGAACTGGGCATACGCGAATGACGCGATAAATGCGCAGTGAATATTCTCGAATCACGCTAAATGTCATTGGACAGATAGCGCGCTGTGTTAAGACAGCGCGCTGTTTTTGTTATATTCTTGCTATTGAATATTTTATAGTATATTCGATACGTAAAATAATATCTATCAAAATAAAATGGAGCAGTAAAGAAAAGCTAATGAACTTTTCCCCATACTTTCCATGCTTGGGATACTAGATTTTTATGTATTAACTAACATAGGATAGGGTTATATTTATTTTACTAAGAATTTCTTACAGCAGTTTTCATGGAACGGAGTTGTTTGATGTTCATCATTTCGGCCGAATGAAGTCCACTGCTGGACACAGGCCTCCCCCAAAGATACAACCACCGATATGGATGTGTTGTGGGCTCATTGCGGGGTTTTGCCATAATCGCCACGCTTGGCAGGCGGATTGGCGATCGCAGTTGAGTTGTTAATGTACTCGAAGGACGCTGCTGCCCATCCTCCGGCTAATCCCTTAGTCGACTTTTACGACACCCATGGGAAGAGATGAGGTGGTGGTATTCTGAGCCGGCACCACACGGGTATATTGTTTGATGTTGTATATGCCTATTATTGACGTCATCAAATGTCATGCATGTTATATATTTCAATTTCAAGAACTTTTAATGTACGTACATTGTTGGCGTATCTAAAATAAATAAATATTATAATCAACGCGTTAGGTTACGACCGATAGCGCGCGAATTCTCACGATGACTGCCGCCCGGCTCGCCACGCCCGCGCTATGCCTTTGCTCGCGCTATTATCTCCGCTACTCGTTATTTTTTAATGGCGCTATTTTTATAGCGTCCTGTTGGAGCCGGCATAGCGTGTGCTATACGTTGCGGGAATATAGCGCGCTATTTAATCGCGCTAGACGCTATATTAACCACCACTTGTGGTAATTGTTTACCCAAGCATCTTCCTTTCGACGTTTAAGTTGACAAATTCTCCCTCCATTACGGATTGTCATCGCTCCTTGATAAATGTGCGAAGTTACAAATCAATCCGACGTTTTGAAGGGGATGACAGATATAAACCGACTTACCAGAAATAAGATTCAAATCGTTGATTAAGCGCATTTTAATTTCGAAAGCCTACTATAATATAAATCATTACATCGACGATAGCGATGTCTGGCAAATGTTTCCCTCCTGCACACTGCGACCCTCTGGCGCTTTATAATATATTTTATAATTTTCGCATTAATGACGTGTTGTTACTCCCAATCAATGCTTTACCGTTTACAAAGAAATTGTAGTGAATTTTTTTGTTGACATCCTGACATTTTACTTGACTTATTATTTATCTTTTTATTGACATCTTGACATTTAATTTGACTTATTTAAAATTGTGTTCTATAATTATGATATAAATTATTTGCCTATGTTTAATATAATAGCCATTATAGCAATTTACATTCTAATATTTTCTTAATATTTTGACATTATTAAATTAATTATTCATACATTGTAAATGTGCGAGCATCAAGTAGCCGTTACTGGTAGCATCATGTTGCCGTTAATGTTATATATTTAGTACCTATACTTTGCCTTTTGCCTGGTAGTAGCGGTCTGTCATGCTCACTAAAATGTCTTGCTGGCGGTGGCGTTGTGTATCGGATCGTTCGGTTCCCTATAATATGGTTGAGCTAAGTGATGCTGATGCATGCGTCGTGCTCGTGAACGGGTACCGTCTGTTGGGACTGGTCAGCCATTAACTGCCATGGCGAATAATAGTTATATTGCATTAGTATGTATTTTTTATTTTTATATATACATTTGCCTACATCATGCTCGTTATATGTTTTACCATAATTTGTATCAATCAACATTGTAATCTCAATTATTTTAAAAGAGTATCTATGGAGTTTCTTGCCGGCTCTTCTCCATAGATCAACTATTTGGAACCGTGCAACTTAGATTCTGACGTTTCATAAGTGCCAATATTTGGTTTATTTGAAATAAAAATATTTGACTTTGACTTTGAAAAAAAAACCAAGCTAATAAAAGCGTGTTAAAAAAAGGTAATTAGTCTTAGAAATTTAACACTAAGTATTAGTATGTATAGTATGTTTTATTTATTTACAATTTTATGACGCGTTTATAATAAAATATGGTCGCGTTCATCGTTTGGGTAGTGCGTGTAGATGTTAAGCTTAAATTAAACAATAGTTTTTAAATGGTGGCCGACTTATAAACTATGTCAGAAAATTCAAAATAATTCAAGGATTAACCGCCTGCAAGGGAATTAGAGCCATTTGTGAGAGAGCGGAGATGTGATTTTTAACACACTTTTATTAGCTTGGTATGTATCTTTGTATTTATGAATCTATGTAACGGAATTTTTGAACTCGATTTTCATCCCCTTCAAAACGTCGGATTGATTTGAAACTTCGCACACTTATCAAGGACCGATGACAATGCAATAATTTAAATAGTCTGTCCCATTATCCTTGCTTATCCTCAGGATTAGCGATCTGTTCATCTCTGATACCCGGAAAAAATGATGAATTCATCGACATACACAAACTTGCACAAAAAATAATACCGCCATAAGATGTCGATTCGATTTTGCGCGGCAAGAGTCCGATGAGACTCGAATAGTGTCTCATTCTTGAGATGAATTTATCCTTAATGGAGTGAGAATTTGTTTATTTGAACGTCGAAAGGAAGATGGGTAAATAATTACCACCCGGAGTTATTGAGGCTTTGGACAGGCAACATGGACATTCAGCCCTGCGCGACACAAAAAAAAGCGTTTTTATAGTTATCCACCCTAAAAAATAGATAATAAATAATAGTTTAAAAAACACGCTTTTGTAGATAACCGAACTAAAAAGTAGAAAATAATTTACAATAAGTTTTAAATAACAATAGGGTGACTAACAAAAAGAAATGTAAAAAAGCGTGGGGTAAATAGAAGCATGTCAATAGTAAAGAAAATACCTTGAGCCATTGATGTGAGTGTGCAAGTGGGAGGCATGAACACTGTCCACTAATGGATCCTTTTGGCCATACAGTATAAATGTAGGGCATTTTATTTCTTTTAGAAGTTCTGCACATATGTTGCCACCCTTTGCGTTATATAGAGCTTCCATTGCCTCCACCCAATCAGACCAATATCTAGCAAAAAGTCCTTCACCATATATCTCTTTCAAAGGTTCCCTCATTCTTTTTGACCAAGAATTGATATCTTTGATCTCTGTAAGAAAATATTAACAATAACTTTACACAATGCGTGACAAGCACCTTTTTAATAAGGTATAAAATACAATATATTCATAAGTAATATAGTTTAAATAGTTATTTATTTAGTTTTCATGATATTATTATAGTATATAATAATATTTATTTATATATAAGTTACACCTCAGGCTGCCTCATAATTACTTTTATGTACCATTTTCCATCGTAAGGCTGTAAAGAGATCGCGGATAGCGATAAGGCTGCCTATTGTACTTTTACCCAATTCAAAACTTCTTTGACTATTTTTTGATGTACAATAAAGAGTATATAAATAAATATCAATAATTTCGGGCACCACGTTGCGTCAGCCCAGCCAGTAATGTTTTTTCGCCGTCCTATTAATATGTTGTCGATTTCAGGGTTATCGTGTCCTTGTCTTATTTTCCGACTTCTGATAAACTTATCACATCTACATTTCTACTTCCAGCTCAAAAATATTTTTACTGCCTTCAGTGTGGGTGCGTTGATGATTTTTTAGCCAATTGTCGTTTCGGTTGGTAGCTAGACCCCTACCACACCGTTACTGCCATTATAACCAGGAATAGCGGGGCTGTTGGGGACTGAGGGCCGGTCTTTTATGGTGACGTTATGGCATCATTGGGGGGGGGGGGGGGATTTGCTAGTACCTAGAATTAGGAGTGGTGCTATATTCTTTATTCAGACGCCACACGGAATAAATGAGTACTTACTCTTATACATCTCCAGTTCATTAGGCAATATAAAGGAGTTGGCGCCCCAGATTACTAGTTTATTTATTGCATCAGGGTATTTAGCAGCATGGATCATACTTGTAATTCCACCGTCACTGAATCCCAACAGAGAGTACTTAGGAATTTTTAAAGCCTTTAAAAGAATGAAATTTAATTATACTAACATTGGAAGTGGCACAATATTCACCACACTCTACTGCTAACATAAGAGCTGCCGACATTTCGCCATAGTACGTTCTGGACCCAGTTCAGTTAAACTTATAATAAAACTAAAAATATTTATGCCTACTTTAGGTTGCTGGCGGGTTTAGACCGGCAAAGAGTTAGAACATGCTTTGCTTACTTCTTTTGCTTGCTTAGTACACTTGTCGTTTTTTGCTTAATGTGCTAGCTATTTGCCTACTTTATATGTTTTGTTCTTCCCGGTGTGTAATTTGGCAAATGTTTCTGGGGGAAGCGCAACAGTCGTGATTGATCTCCAGGGCAAGCCCGATGATACCAACGAGCAGATGGAAGGGAGGCAACAGACTTGTTCCTGGACTCTGTGAATAGACCGGCGGGAGGCGAGGCTCTACGCAGCCTGACGCAAACATAGGGAGATCGCCGGTTAGGGACGAAGTACAACAGGTGCGTAAGCACAAAAAGCTCAGCGGAGCCAAAGGCTAGGCGTCGCCTTACGGAGGCAAAAAGCATCTGCAAAGTTAGCCCCATCGGATGTAGCCCGTATGCCGAACAGATGGAGGGTAAAAGGTCGTGGCGACTAGGCGACGGCAAAGTATGTGGTCAAAAGGACTAAAGCTGGGTCCTTCAAGGATGCAGTGGCAAAAGCAAGGATGGCCATAGTCGTGGAGAAGAAATCGCGGATATAGAAGAGATCCGGGTCCTGTTCTGGGAGAAGAGTAGTGTAGATTCCGGAGCCAAGACCAATTATCGTCCTTGGTAACAGACTTACGGCAGGTGCACTACAAGCGGTGTGCAATGTCGAGGCAGCTGTCACGTGGCTGCAGAAACTGGTGGGGTAAACGGCCAGGGACCACCAATGCGAATAATTTGACGCCCTACCGGGGAGGGTAGGATTTACTATTCGCAATAGCCTGGCTAGATTTGATTGACTTACCTAAGGATGTCAAGACCGCCTTATGGGTCTACGCCAGCCAATTTCTAACAACAAATACGCCCATCTAATAAGTGTCTACAATCCCACTCTGCCTTCGCTGGATGAGGAGAAAGAAGTACACTACCAACATCTAGGCTAAACCCTTGAGTGCATCTCAAAACAAGACAAAGTCAGCTTGTTGGGGGACTTTAATGCTGCTTGGCCTTTGGAATGGAGCTAGTAAATGTAACTATATTTTTTAAAGCCTTGGCCCACACTAGCATTTCTGTGTCGTGGGTGCGTTTACAGACATGAACTCCACTGAATTCCACATACAATACACCCAGACATAGAACAACTACCTGCAGATCATACAAATATTTGTTCCGTGCGGGAATCGAACCCACGACCCAGAGCGTAGCAGCCGGATGTATCAGCCACTGCACCTGCCATGCCTAACTAACCGTAACTACAACGGATTGCGCCGTCTGTCTCTGTGGGCTGAATTTGATCTTGGCATTACACCCATGGGGGAAAAGCTGGTCTATTCTTTGCCAGGAAACACTCAGAATTCATAGCTCAACATATTCCAACTAAACCTGAAGTGCCAACCAAATAAAGCAGACTGGTTTTAAAAGAAGCATGCATTGAATGTAATGTTGGTTATGAAGTACAGACTCCATCTAGAGGCAGCACTTCACCCAACTGCTGAAAAATAATGCTTACCTTCATGAACTCATAGGCACTGGCTGCATCTTTTTCATAGAAATCAATAGTAAATTCTTTTTCAGGTGGCCTGCTTTTGCCATAGCCTGGGGGATCCCAAGCTATTAAAGTGAACTTGTCCCGATTAAATCCTTCTATTTGAGGTTTGCCCTCTGTCCATATTGTACCCAAAGCTCCAGGCAAGAATAACGCATGGTGAGCTCCATTACCAACTTTAATATAGTTTATATCACAGTTATTGACTTTTATTTTCTTTTCCTGAAACATCCAAATAGCATGTCTTATATGTGCGAAATATGGTATTTTCACAGATATTTGTTATTTAATAAATGTTTCACATATTTCACCTACTTTATTCAGCATGCAGGATTTTAAGACATGATAACTACATCATTAGATGTGTACATGAGCATTAGTCAGTAATTTTAAAAATATATATAAAAATTCAGCGAAGTCCAACCTAGCCTTGTACACAGACATTATAATACACTAGTACATATACCCAATCCCATACATCGAAATGGCACCTTCCTAACTCTGGCTAGCGAACTGGCAAGCTTTTTTTTAACAGATGACAGGTTTTACAACGCCATCTATGAGTTCGCTTAGGAGCTAGGCGGCATAGGTACTATTAGATGGCGCTGTTTTATCATAATACACTCGCATATTAACTACATATACTTTCAACTTTGATATCACATAGAGCAGTCAAGTCAAGACGTATAATATAAGTAGTTACTATCAATACTCGAGTTGGTGGAAGAGTTTTAATTTGTGTGAGCTAGCAATTTCCGCGCTGCTACGAAATCTGATTTTGAACCTATTTATCATATTAAGTTTTTTAGTAAGTAATAAGTATACAATTTTTTGACATCAATATTAACTTATCTCATATGATAAATATGAATTTAAAGTTTAGTTTCGGTAGACTATTAATGATACATTTCAAATATCATTTATTTATCCTTGCTCATCAGTATGTTTACGAATTTTACTTCAACTAATAATTGCCGTATAATCCTTTTTAGTGATTGATAATTTTATATTTGCCACCAGTGGTGCCATCTATGTCTTTTTATACAGCCTGTTTATATTTTGTTTGAGTTGAACACATGCCTTGTATAATACCTACATAGATACATACAGGCTGTCCCAAAATTCGACTTGACGTGGATACCGAACAAGAGGCCAGTTTATACTAGTCCTGGCAAAAATAGGAAATAAGTCCATGTCACTTACTTAACTGATAATATGCATATTATTTAAACCCTTAACCCTGCCCTGGGTTTGTTTTTTGATGTCCACAGTTTATCCACAGATTTAAGCAGCCATGTATTTTAGTTTAGTGCTACCTGCTACTGGATTAATCAGAATAGCAAAGGAAGTCATGCTGTGTGGACGTGTCTAAGAGTAATGTGGTACCTCAGCACCCCAGTGTAGGAATACCATATTTTTATTTATTATAAAAAATATGTTTAACTATTTTTCAGAAGTTATGCATGTAGTTAATCATCATTTCGGCCGAATGAAGTCCACTGCTGGACACAGGCCTCCCACAAAGATTACCACAACCACCGATATGGATGAGTTGTGGGCTCATTGGGGGGTTTTGCCATAATCGCCACGCTTGGCAGACGGGTTGGCGATCGCAGTTGAGTTGTTAATGTACTCGAAGGACGCTGCTGCCCATCCTCCTAATAATTAATAATGTAATTTATTGTTTTAGATAACTTTCAGTAGAGATGGAATGAAAAGGAAATTAATCTATGCAAATAAATAAAATTGAAGAGTCTGTTTGTAATGTTAAAATAATAGCTTTTTACTAAATATATCTTGTTATATGTTATTCTTAATTAATTGCCAGTGATGACATATGGAACAGAGACATGGTCACGAAAGCTCAAGGTCACTCAGCGAGTTATGGAGAGAGCTATGCTTGGTATTTCTCTATGAGATCGAATCAGAAATGAGGAGATCCGTAGAAGAACTAAAGTAGTCGACATAGCTGAAAGGATCAGTAAACTGAAGTGGCAATGGGCGGGGCACATTGCTCGTAGAACTGATGGCCATTGGGGCACAAAGGTTCTCGAATGGAGACCGCGCACCGGAAATCGCAGCGTGGGACGACCTGGTGAAGGTAGCTGGAAGTAGTTGGATGAGAGCAGCATGTGACCGCTCGTTGTGGAAATCTATGGAGGAGGCCTTTGTTCACTATAGTGGACATCCAGTGGCTGATATGATGATATAATTCTTCTGTACGTGTGTATGTCACAGAACTCCTCATAAACGGCTGGACTGATCATGATGATTTTTTTGTGTATGTGTGAGTGGGTCCCTGGACGGTTTAGATTCACAATTGAACCCGGTAGGTGGTGCTGCAATCGGGTTAACATGTATCTGTCTGTGCAAAGCTGGGACGGGCAGCTAGTATTAAAGTATATATGGTACTTATAACAAAATGTCAGTATTTTTTTGGTCAGTCTATTTGTTCCGGCTAATCTACAAAACGGCTGGTCCAATTTTGACGGGACTTGCTGATGTTATAAGGAGTAACTTAGGCTACTTTTATTTAAGAAAAAAAGAATTAGGGTTCTTTCTAGGGTAATTAAAACCTAGAAATCCAATATATATACTAATTCATCATCATCATTTGTGCCCTGCCCACTTCCACTTAAGGTTAGCAATTCTTCGAGTTATGTTGGTTACCTTGGTAGTTTTGTGGATCTCCTGTAATTGTAATTATTTATAAATAATCCAATTTCCTTTAAATTAAACGGCGGGTGAAATTGTGTCACAGGTTAGTTCTATATAAATTTTTAGACCCTCAAATGTTCAAGAGCAAATTATAAGCCAGAAATATAGTTTGATGCACATACTTGAAAAAAAAGAGAATAGAGCTTGATAATGAACATTTGTAGGAATGCTTCCAAAAGTCAGTTTTGAGGAGGGATGAGAGTACTGCAGTGATCCTCAAAAATCCTATGGCTAGTCAAAGTTCAATTCCTGCCAATTTGTAAGCAACAAAAAATAATGCTAACTGCCAAAATTAATAATCAATCTAATCCAAAATCTTAGGATTTGGGATTTATCTTTTAGTGTTAAATGCTAACCAAAAAACACAAAAACGGACGAAATTCATTTTTTAACTAAAGAGAGAAAGAATTAAAGAATTAGATTGATTATAAATTTTGGCCATAAATAAATACTAATTTTAGATTTTAAGTCTGATTTATAATTTCCTTTTATTTTATTCTGTGATTGGATTTAATAAAATCGGTATATAAATTAGTATGAGGTACCCCAGCAATAACAACTACGTCGAATAGTGTAGGGTTCCAAAGTTAATTAATACTGATGTGTATACAATACCTTAGGAACTTCAGACGTGGAAAATGCGCGACAAGGATTTTTACTTATACTGGATATCGGTGAAATTATATTTCTTACTTTTAACATGTTTTCTGTTAGTACTTTATGATTGTAGTCACTGTTTTAAATATTAAGTACTATGAACACTTAATCTTACTGTTATAAACTATTATCTAATCTTTGTCATCGTAATAAAACCATAAAAACATTTTTTACGATGAAATCAAGCTAGTCAAAAAAATATAGATTCTGTTCAGTGTTCTGTACCTGCTGACAAGTGACAACTTGACAGGTAGAAGTGAGACGTATAAACTGCAACAGGTTTTTAAGACTAGGGTTCTCCCAAGACGTTTACTTTTTATTTTTGTTGATCTTCTCGCATACATTTCAGGGAAATGTGGTTGCTTAACCGGTCATTTCTGGCGAAGCCAAAAGAGGCCTCCAGCCAGTCCCAAGACGTCTACTCTTATCTGCGTACAAATCACCTCGTGCCCTTGCAATACGTGATCGCAGACGCGCTGGATGGACGCATGTGTGAGTGAGTAGGACGCCGACGACGATGCCGAACAACAATCGACCGTGTTAGTTCATTATTAAGAAGTATTTTTTTATTACCGAGCTTGCTTTTCTTATTTTGGAGAGAATTCGTTTTGCTAAACCTATTTAGCATAATAAAACAGTATCTTTAACTAATTATATATGATGGTAAATAATGTTACGCGCTTATGTTTACGTTTGGTAAGCACATGTACACACGGCTACATATCAAGCTATACATCTCGGATTGTACGGAATACCTATATTATTATAATACATTATCAGATTATACTGGAAATTCTTACGTAAGAAAATTTATTACTCAAAAACTCAATAAACAAACAACAATAATTAAAAATGATAACAAAGACAAAAAATGTAATAATATGTGTAAATAAATACTTAAAAAAGATTTCTGAATCATCTAAATAATTATTACAATACAGTATGCACCTACATAAAATGAATTCTAAACATTTTGATGGCCAAACATTTTGAAAAATCCGAATAAGTACCTAGTAATGAAGTTAAGTTATCAACTTTAAAACAACCTGTGGTGCCTATTAGGTATTGTTAAATACATATTATGTAACCGAAGATACTTGTACTCTGAAACTCCTAATTACTCGAACGTATGAAGACACACACACTAGAAAAGAAAACGTTAATATACTAGAACTGCCTAAATAATCGAACGCCCGAAGACGCGCTAGATAAGGAAACTACAATCACTGTGACTACAATATACTAAAGACGCCTAAATACTCGATCGTACGAAAACGCACTAGATATGGAAACGTCAATATACTAGAGATGCCTAAATACTCGTGGACCTAGTTTTTGGAACATGTATTTATACACGCACTTCTAACCCGTCTGCCAAGCGTGGTGATTATGGCAAAACCCCCCAACACACCCATATCGGTCATTGTGGTGATCCTTGGGGGAGGCCTGTGTCCAGCAGTGGACTTCATTCGGCTGAAATGATGAGAGGGCTATACGAGAATTAATGTACTTCGATGACGAGATGCTGCCTAGGAAAAATTACGAGGGCAATTTTATTTATTATTTATTTAAAACAACACAACTATCATCACAGGGTTAACTAATACAATAGTGTAGTTATAGTAATAGCTTACAAGATTAAACTTACAATTATATTATTATGAACAACCAAGAGTAATTTTACAAAATGCGGCCTGTGTGAATTCACTCAGTACAATTGAAGCAGTCAATCTGTTGTGACACCATATTGAGTGTATGCAGGGCGCGCGTCAGCGGCGCGTACTGCAGCAGGTTGGTGCGAGCATGGGGCACCCACAGCAGCGGCGGTCGCCTCCGTCTCCCCACGTGCCCATCTAGTACACACAGCCCAACTGTGCGTAGAACGCCTGGATTGTGTATTTTACCACGCAAAATCTTAAAAAAAAGTGGCGAGAGCTACTTCTCTTCTGACTTCCACTTTATTACAGCCTACCATGCCCAGCACAAATAGAGTAGGACACAGCAGTGGATACCCTGGATACACACCATACTGCTTTAAGTACAGGAATCTCACAAGTTTGTTCTGGATCCGTTCTAATAGTATAAATTATAAAAATAGTAATATCTGCTGCAGTATGTCATGATCAGTTTCCTATTTTATTTTAAGAACTAATTTCAAGTCATCAGCGAATAATAATGGTATGGATTTATTGACTACTCTCGGCAGGTCGTTAACTGTTAAAATAAATAGAAAAGGACCTAAATTACTGCCCTGACTGACTCCTGATCTCGTGAAATAGGGCTCTGAGACCTGCCCGCTGCAGTCGACATACTGACAACGGTCTCGTAAATAGCAGGCGAAAAACGACAAGTGTGAGGTGTACAGCCTACACCAGCCAATTTAGCTAAAAAGACGTCGTTATCTACTGTGTCAAAAGCCTTCCTGAAATCGAAGTAGGCTACATCTACCTGTTGACCCGCATCCACCGTTGGTGCTATTTGTGTCATAAGATCCAGTAAGTTACCCAATTCCAATTGGAATAGCCCATCGCACTGCGAGATCTGGCCAGATCACAAAATCATTTACCCGTATTTATCGGAACTCGGTATATCGCACAAAATGGAACATCAGTTGCAGCATCAGTTCTATATGAGAGATTCGTTTCAAATACAGGGCTAATAATACATGAAAAATGGTGACAACTCAAGCCCAAGACAAGGCGAGCAGTTCGCATTTTCAAACAAACCAGATGCAAAGCGATTTGAAAAAAATTGGTAAAAAAATTTATACATAAAATATATTTGAATCATTGTAAATAGGGCGATTTTTAGGGGCTTGATTCCCAACTTACCTTTCTGGGCAGCGCATGCCTTGCTGCCCTGAAGGCAATTCTGTGAATATTCACGTGTACTATTGTGTACCAAAAGTTCCATGCGAGCTAGTCATAAATCTCAATAACACTGGCTGATCCGACAGCGGGGCCAAGGGCCTCACGCTTGACTGCACAGCCTACGACCACTACATCAGTGAGGAAGTCGTTACTCGGAACAAAAAAACAGGTAATTAGTATTAAACATTTATTGTGTGACGCACAATGCGCCCTAGCAAATAAACTAGCATTAAAAGTTAAAAAGCAAAGACAGTTTCTTAAAATAAATTATTCTTCCATTGATGCAACATATTGCGACATATTTGAAGCCTGCGCAAATACAGATGACAAAATATTTACCTGGCCATATACATCTCTCAACCGACTTACAGAAATAATAAAAGGCTAACTTACCAACCAAATGCTTATATAACCAAGCTTTGGTTAGGTTACTGACCTGCTTTGACGAAAATTTACACAATAGTGTCTGATCAAAAAAGCTTTCAACTATATTCTTAAGCAGTGAAGATGCATATACAAAATTAACAATAATACTATTTTATAGCTTACAAGTACAAGGATTGAATAATAAAAGCGTTGGGGACATTGTGTTTATTTGTGTGATAAATTAAAATGTTAGTTATCACTTCAGACATACGAATCGATAGTACGTCTACATAGAGGCACCAAGCATTCTGTACTCTATATAGATCGATCTCAGCACGTTTTGAGTATGCTTTAATATTCAAATAGTAAAAATATTTTTGTAATCTAAACGGCAAAATCGGATTTCGATTGTTCTATGACAGCTTATCGACATCAGTAATATGGGCGAAAGGCGGTGCTAACCTTACACTGAATGACGGGAATTTGGGCGGATGCACTTATAAAGACTTTCATCAGAGCCATTTTACACAAGTGAATTTTGAGGGGAAATGACGTTGCACTGTACTGCTGCGAAGGAGTAAGGGCACGCAGACATGGACATCAGTCGGTGTCGACACAGTACCTTTTATTTAACGCTTATATGCTTGAAATTTGATCGTGTGATAGGGCTCAAAGATGACATACTCTCAGTGTATTTAAAATCAGTCAAGTGCCAGTACTGAGATCGCCTCATATTAAGTTATCTTACGGCTAACATTACATTAAAATACAGGAATTTCTTTGCCAATGTTACGTCAGTCGCAAGTCTAGCATTTTATGTTATTATAGTTCGCCGGCGTGGCAGGCGTCTTCATAACTCTTTCCCTTCTGCTCGGGGTCGAGTTTGATCATGTCGTCGATTCGGAGAATCGTAATGGCGGCTTCTGTGGCAAACTTGAGGGATTTGACCTTGGATATGGCCGGCTCGAGGACTCCAGCTGCTAAGTTGTCACGTAGTGTGCCTTCTGTCAGGTCCAAACCTACCCACTTCAAGTTAGCGTGTTCAACCTGTGAAAGAGATATAAATTAGCTCCACAAAACAAACAGGCTAATGAATATTTTCACTCTTTACATCAACAGCTAAACTCTCTACGTGCTAATGATACACAATCTTCACATACTCAGTACTATTCTAAATACCAAACAAATCTAGGAGTAATCGGTGTAAAGACATTTAAAAAAAAACGCTATTGAGAACTGCAGCAACTAACGAAAGGTGTATAGCTTTAAAAAAGACCATAAGGTATTAAATATAATGGACCTAAATAGACACACAGTAAAATGTAGTCACATAATGGCTACTTCAACAGGACTACTCCTAGACGGAGTCTTAACTCTCGACGAGGGGGCGATATCGACAGCGGATGCTAGCGCGAAACTGGTCACTCATATTCTAGAAGCCTGGGAGCGGTTACAAGATGATAGTGCTATCTTCTCTGATCTATCCAAGGCTTTTGATTGCGTGGATCACAATAGGCTCGTCTGTGAATAGGGTCACTACGAAATTCATAGACCAACTCTCGACCTTGTATTATCCTACCTTTCAAAAAGACAGCTGAAAGTAGATAGGCGTGCCACAGGGTTCAATTCTAGGCACTTTTCTGTTCCTAGCCTAAATAAATGATCTCCCTTAAATGATAGCATCATCTGATATCATTTTATTTGCTGATAATGATGACTTCGCTCAATTTTAATATCAATAGGAAAGTAGTATGTATGTACTAACGCGTACTACTTATATAAACTATTACATTATTACTATTATCACTACTAAGTGATAATAGTAATAACGTAGTTTATCCTCTCTATCGCAATGGTTACCTGCAAATAATTTCTTGTTAAATGCCAGTAAATCATTTTTTTATTAATGTACAGAGATCTGTTCTAACCGATTTGTAAAAGATATAAAACGAAAAGTAAACACAAATGACAAGTCCAAGCACGGAGTTCCTTTCAGCATTTCTTATCAGAGGTTTTCAATATTACGCGTAAACATGTCTGTTAGGACCTAATTACTGGATAAATTATTCCATTATATTTTACATGGACAGTCACACACTTACACACACATGTATGGCCGTATCCCAAAACACACATAGGAAAAAACTATATCCACATGGTTCAAGTGTTGTATTAATCATACTATAAAAACCTCTTTGCTGAATACTGACTCTTAAGACACATATACCCTTTTTTAAGAGGCAACATTTATTTGTGTACAGGTTTCTGTAACTTACAGTGCGGCCGCCGAGGGAATGAGTTCCTAATATATGTTAATTGGTCTAGTTTCTGTTATATTAATGGCGGCGGCCACTAGTAAAAAAAACGTATCTCCTAAGTAATTCTTGTTGCATTTTCTTAGTAAATAGTGAAATATTATTATTTCTCCATCATCGATATCGGCCATACCATATCGGCTGAAGGAAGTCCACTGCTGAACAAAGGATTCGCCATTTCATCCAACGACTCCTTGCGATCTTCACCAGGTCGTCTGTCCACCTCGTTGGAGGTCGTCCCACGCTGCACAGTCTCCACTCGAGAACCTGCCCTGTGCCCCAACGGCGATAAGTTCTATGAGCAATGTGCCCCACCCATTGCCATTTCAGCTTAGCAACCCTTTAAGCTATGTCGGCAACTTGAGTTCTACGGATCTCCTCGTTTCTGATCCGATATCGTAGAGAAATACCAAGCATTATTATTTATATTTAAATTAAACACTATATTACACACACGTAAGAAGTGAGATAAGTTACCTTAGTCTGCGATGAGTTGTGATACGCTCGCAGCTTCGCGACTAGGTCGGTGGCGTCTCGGGCTGCGTTCACAGCTAAAGTCTTCGGGATGACGAGCAACGACTGTGCGAACGCAGCGATCGCTAACTGCTCGCGGGAACTCTGTCAAATAGGAAAAATACAGATTTCTGACGACTTTTTTCAGTTGGGTACTAATTTCTCAAATATCGACAAATAAACGGAAAAGCGGTATCAACCTGTCAGGACTTTTTCCGCCACAAATGCTGTGGGGAAGGCCTCACCTTAGTATTGGCTTAGAGCTCAGTCGGGTGACGAAACGGCATTGGAAAGCGCGACGCTTCTAATAGCTAACATGCTGATTATGGTTCCTAATTACAGAATCCAGTGAGATATACATACTCCCAAGTGCAAAACAAATTATTATTTATTAAGTTTAAGTGAATAATTATGTAAGAAAATTTCGGACGAATTAATCATGAAATATCTGTCTTCCGTAGTCTATCCCAGCCCGCTCACCAATTTCTTTCTTACCAAAAGCCAGTTATCATGTTGGGTAAGCAAGATAGTTTATCTCTTGCACGGGTGGTACAAACCTGGGATATTTCTGGCAAGTTATCACAATATGGCTATATGGAGGAAAGAGGTATGGTATTCCTCAACCAGGCAAACAGAGAAAGCACAGCATGCCATGCAGTTGATTGTGGGTAAGTCCACCTTGTATTTTATGAATTAATATCCTAACTTACCAGTGTGGTAGCGAAGTTCTCCAAGTATATAGATAACGCAGCTTCAACAGCGCCGCCTCCTGGTGTGAGACGGCCAGACTCCAGCACGCGGCGCACCGCACACAGCGCGTCATGTGCCGAGCGCTCCATCTCGTCGCAGTACGCGTCGGTAGGACCGCGGAGGATTATAGATGCAGCTGTACGAGCCACTGGCCTGGATAGGAATTAGCAGAGCCTGATTTACCATAGGCTAGAGCGTGGGGGCGCAGAGTATCATAGGGGCGACGAAATTTCGAAAACCATAAAAATTGTATCGTGTTATGAGACAGGGTAGTTTCCCCTCGGAACGCCCTTCTATCGCCAAATCCAAATCTTGAATGGTGTAATTAGACTCTAATCTGCTATATTGATGTTTTTTAAAAGCATTTCATGCCGCATCGGTTATATCATCCTCGGGGCGGCTCAAACCATAAGTCAGTTATGAGGATGTATCTTTGAATGTGACAATACGAAAGTAGTATAATCGTGTTAGATGTTTGTCTCTTAGACATATCTCATCTCTGTTTTGAATTTTTTAACAAATTTTACACATTGAAATTTTTTGTGAGTGTTTTAACAAGCCTATCGTACATATTGGCAACTGCGACAGTCGAATCATATCAGCCAATGGACATCCACTGCTGAACAAAGGCCTTCCCATAGAGTTAACAATTGTTTCGTAATTTTAGGCGAATTTGCCAGTACTCACCACGCTTGGTAGGCGGGTTGGTGAGCGCAGTATGGCTACTGTTCTATAGAAGGGGCACGACAATACTGGCCATCCCACCGGTTTAGTCCCTTAGTCGCCTTTTACGACATCAACGGTAGGGTGTTATATTCTTAATCCGGGCACCACACGAATATATTGGGACTATTTTCATACTAACTTGTTTAAAAGATTAAAAACGCGGCGCAATCGTAAACAGTTGTGTAGTATCTAAAATTAAATATAATGTGTCCTCACCCCTTGATAAGGATAAGCTGGTCATCACAAATCTGTTCCTGTACGACTTCAGCTGCCTCTCCGATCATGCTAGCCTCAAATACTTCTTCACCCTCCATATTGGTCAGAGATGTGAGGAAGGATGCTCCAGTAGCTTTTGCGATCCTCTTGAGGTCAGCTTTCTTGCACCGTCGCACGCCCATCGCGCCTGCTTCCACGAAGTACTTGAGGCACAGGTCGTCAATACCGCCTGAGCACAAGATTACGTTCACTCCTGTAGCCAGGATTTTATGGAGACGCTCCTTGGTGATGTCCAACTCGCGGGCGCGGATGGCTTCTAGTTTTTCGGGGTCGCTTACCAGGACCTAGGCGTAGTATAAAAAAAATCAACCAAGTTTTGTACAGTCACGAACTTTAATTTGGGAACTATTTAAGGTGGAATATCGTATAGCAAACGTATACCATAAGGAAAACCTTTTTTATGAAAAAAGGCGTTATTACATGCGATATGACATTTAAAGGTCATATGCTTGAATTGGAGCTTTCAACCTTATTGCATATGAATGTTCTTAGAATAAATCTAGTAAATGGGTCCCATATTAATGTTCGTGACTGTATATAAAATACTCACATGGCCGAATACTGAAATACCGCTCAGTATTTAAGCCCCGCCCAATTATTTACAACACCCGTGCTCGATAGGGCTGAAGGCGTCTTAAATAGTAGAGCGAGACTTAAATACTGAATGTCATTTCAGTATTTGGCCGCAAGTGTCTATACAAAAACCTAATCTCCCATAATTCTAATTTATTGGGTTCTGTAGCCAATTGGCAGCATGTAGGAACAGAAGAGAAGTTATTAAACAATGTTCATCTGGCTTTTTATCTGCATGCCACTGTACTTCCCTAGGGTAGCCCGTAATTTTAAGTTGTGAACCCAAATAAAAAACAAAGTGTGCATGGGAAACTATATTTGAACGAACACTGCAGAACTTCCACTAAAATGGTTATGGCTTCTAAGACTGATTGACTGATTTCTTACCATTTCCTAGCTAAATGAATAAATAATTAAATTTTTACCTGAACACCAAGCTTCATTTTAGTTTTCTGTAGCGAGAAGTCGAGACACGCGATCTTTGCGTTCAGAATCTTCTTGGGCATGGCTTGGGAAGCCACAGTGCAGTTTAGAGCATACCCTTTTATTAACGTACTTTCCCGGGCGCTGCGGCCATGGGCCTTCAGGATGTTGACGGCCTTGATAGGATAAGAGGCGTTGCCCTTGTAATCTGTTACTTTAATCGCCATTGCTGCATCTACTATCATTTCAGAGAAGAAGTCGGCGTCACTGATGTTAGCGTTGAGGAAATTTTGTGGTTACGAGCGCTACAGACTATACTCTATAAAAAATAGCGCGCTATTTTACACGCTACGTCTATAAAGAACTGGCCGGACGCGAACGACGCGATAAAAGCGCGGTGAATATTCTCGTATCACGCTAACTGTCGTTAGATAGGTAGCGCGCTATACATGTACAGCGCGCTGTCTCAGTTATAGTCTTAAGTATGTTATATATTCGCATACGTAACATGATATCAATTCAAATAAAAAGAAAAGTTGAATGCTAGCGATAACTGTTTTTTATGTAGTAATCAATATAGAATATTGTTTTATTGTTAATATCTTCACTGAACGAAAGCGTTAATAAATTGTGTATGCCTACTATTGACGTTACACAAATGTCATATATCTTTTATTTTTACGAAATGTTAATGTTTATATACTTTGTTGGGTTACTTAACTAAAATAAATAGAATATAACGAACGCGTTGGGTAGCAACTGATAGCGCGCGAATTCTCGCGAAGACTGACGCCCGGCCCAGCCCGCCCGCACTTTGCCGTTGCTCGCGTTATTGTTCTCGCTACTCATTAGTTATATAGCGTCAAGTGAGAGCTGACATAGCGTGCGCTAGCTATACTTTGAGTAAATATAGCTCGCTATTTCATCGCGCTAGACGCTATATTATATACCACCACTTGTTATAATGTAATAAGTCTTTGCAAATGCAATAGCTAGTATTAAGTAATTCAGTATCTTATACTTTAACAACTGAAACCTGGGCAGTGCTGCAGTCTCTGCAGCGGTGCCATATTGACTATCGGTATATAGAAGTGGTAAAGTGTATCCATAGGTACAACACATCCATAGAAACAACTATCTGTGGATCATACAAATGTTTGTTCATTGATACAGTAATCCCTCCTATAATGTGATTTGTACCGCATTGTAAGAAACCTGGTACATGCAATAATGTGGTGCCAGCTATGAATAGCATCAACCCATCTCATCCCTTGAGTGTCACAAAAGTCAACTATGGGATTAGTCTGAGGATGGGCAGTAGCATTCTTTGAGTATATTAACAACTCAACTGAGACTGTAAACCTGCCTGCGAAGCGTATTGATTATGGCTAAACCCCCCATTGAGCATGCAACACACCACATCGGTTGTTTTTGCGTTATTTATGGGAGGGTTGCAGTAGTGGACTTTATTCAGTTGAAATGATGATGATGATGAATTAGTATCATATTATATGGAAACAGCATTAAGTAAATCATAGAAATAAATAAATGATCAGATTGAAGGGTCCTGCATTAAACAAAACTGGCATTCTTAAAGGAAACTTTTCAATTATTCATTTTTTATACAACCCTATTGCACAAGCAAGTCGAACACTTAAAACGTAAATAATATTGCATAATAGGACCAATTACTGTAACTAGATTAATCAAAATGTACAAACTAAAATGAAATGAGTATTAAAGGATACGCTCCAATCAGTTTTGATGACATAGTGGTCTTGGCAGCGTTGACAATGGATGGTCTGCCAAGTGACTCCACAGTAACTGTGAGGTTGTCCTGCACATACTTGACCGCCTCCTTGCAGGCCAGTCGGTAACCGGAGATAATACTTGTGGGGTGGATTTTATTCTTCACTAATTCATCTGCATTCTAAAATAAAAACAAAACCTTTATTCCCATGAACCTACTCTTGATAAACAGAATATCTATTACATCTATAAAGAACAAGCCTGAAGATAAATCCAAATTACCCTCTTATTCATAACTAGACTAGATAAAACGTATTCAATTGAAATATGTTTACAATCAAATATGATTTGTTCTGTTTCATTGCAATGCTTGGTTTTGAAGGATATGAGGCAAAATATTAACTAAAATAGGTTGAAACAATTGCTTCTTTTTCAATATTTTATGAATTAGAGGGTGAGACTATTATCCTTCTTTTATATGCAGTCTCTAAATTTACTCACTGAGTATACCCAAGACCAATATTTGTTATTTAAGTTAAATACTGGGGTGCAATTCTCTAAGGTCAAACATCCATACATCCTTGAATACAGAATTGAAATAATGGTGATTACCCATTTTGGTATTCGCTGAGACTGGCATTTAGTATGTCTGATGGCTTACCTTCTGCTATGTGTCCTGGAATAGCTTCAATCATAATTTAGCAAATACCAAAATTGGTTTTACACCATTTTTTTGATTCTGTATTTAAGAATGTATGGATGTTTCAGCTTAAGGAATTGCACCCCAGAGCACATGTTAAAAGCATTGATTAACATTTTTATTTTAGTAAGTTTTCTTATTGTGTTAAGGTTGGCATAGCAACTGTGTAGCATAGTTTTTACCTTCAAAAGTTCAGCAGCAATGATCACAACTGATGTGGTGCCATCTCCAACCTCCTCATCTTGTAGCTGTGCCAGTTCTACCAATACTTTAGCAGCGGGGTGTTCTACCTCCAACATCCTTAAACATTTGTAAGTTCAATTAGAAACATTTGTGATGTTACCAATGTCAATGATGTATAAAATGTATTAATTATGTTAGATATCAAAAATGATCAAGAATTAACTACATAAATACTTCATAAGCTAATGTTTATAATGGCAATTGAAAAATCTGGAAGCTGAAACTATAAAAAAAAAATCTTTACAAATGGTGTAATGAAGTTTTTAGTAATTCGAGAACTTACTTGAGAATTGTGGCACCATCATTTGTGACTGTTACATCTCCAATATCATCAACCAACATTTTATCAAGACCCACAGGCCCCAGGGAACTTTTCACAATGTTTGCAATAGCAGCCGCTGCCATTACTGTGAAGCATTTTAAAACATGTACAGAATTTTTGGTCTCCCACTCAAAAATGCTTAGGTTATTTATGAAAACAAAAAAATATTGCAGTTTCATTAGTCTCATCCAAAACAAAGTTAACGCTACTTAAAATCATATCACATTTACAATTTATCTCGTTTTTATTACTTATTCGAGATATTTACAAAAATGTAACCATAAGTCGCGATGCATGTGATCTACCGGAGTACAAAAACCTCGTGTGAATTATCATATAAACGTTACCATTTTGTGTTCTGACTGACGCTCCTGAGTATCTGGTTCCTGCGACGGACAAAGGTGCTGCGAGTGTCGACATTTTTAATATAAATTTATCACAAAATTCATAAAATTAATCACCCGTCACACTTTTTAATTCTGGAAGAACTACTTAATGTTGCCAAGCTACAAAATTTAGAGACAAAAGTGACAATCGC
This sequence comes from Diloba caeruleocephala, assembly GCA_947459985.1. Lineage (NCBI taxonomy): Eukaryota > Metazoa > Arthropoda > Insecta > Lepidoptera > Noctuidae > Diloba > Diloba caeruleocephala. The sequence goes on along the minus strand of OX381617.1, from coordinate 4,524,166 downwards.
AAATTGTTGCCAATATGAAAATTATAATTTTTCAAGAAAATTAGTGTAACTATTGAGGCGGTTTGGCGGTCGCGGTTGGCGGGTAAGGGCCTAGGTCCAACCGTAGACTGAGTATTAACCCATCTACGGGTTCAACCTAAGTGTATATGTATGTCAAACAAAAGAATGGGCAGTCGCATCTAGTTTTCAGCCGTTAACTGCCCCGGGAAATAATTTATTAATATTATATTATTGTGGTATGTTCCATCATTACACAACGTTCCTACATTTTTCTCGGTATATGTTTTATAATAATTTGTTGATCAACATTGTAATCTCAATTATTTTAAAAGAGTATCCATGGAGTTTCCTGCCGGCTCTTCTCCACGAGATCAACTATTTGGAACCGTGTAACTTAAACTTAGATTCTGACCAGCGTTAGCAACTTGAAGTGGACTGACTATCGTACCAGGGGCGTAAAATTATCGTACATGGATCGAAATTATCGTATTTTTTAGGATAATGTCTATTATAGATAAATAAATCACATAAATTGTAATATCGATATGAATTCCTTTTGTCAGAGCGAATACAGACATATAATCATAATAATATAACGAAATGACTGCCAACTTTTCTACACAAAATATACGATACATATGAAGTGTGAACATAATCGAAATATCGAACTTATATTCTCTTGTTCGCATTGGTAGATGCTATACTAACCAATAAGAAAGCGTGTACAGCAGGCGCTGGATAAAGTTACAGTATCGGCAGTGGTGAAACTTAGCAGAGCGGATCGTAAGGACCAATAGGAATAGAGAACTTGTATTTCCCGGTATTTTCCAAAATAAAATCATGCTACTGCGATTTAGACTATCAGCGCATGAGTGAAATAATATAAATTCTCAAATTTTGCATCATGATAGAAATTATCGTACAATCTGCGTACGATAATAATATGCTATCGTACATCGTACGTAGGCACAAAATTATCGTATGTGTACGATAATTATCGTACGGTTCCGAACGCTGATTCTGACGTTTCATAAGTGCCAATATTTGTTTTTTTTTAAAATAAAAACTTTGACTTTGACTTTCGAGTTTTGGACCATTGTCCATTGATAACATATTGTTTACCTTTCATGTCCTCAACGAGAATAAAACAAGAGGAAAAACAATTGAACCGTACGACGTTGCCGACATATTTTATAGATTTTTAACATTTTTGGGAAATATAATATGAATATGTAAAGATTGATAAATCTAAACACCGTACAACGTTGCCTTATACTTGACATTGGCGAAATTGTGGAAGATAATCTACAGAAGCCATAATCTAACAAGAAGAGAATAAAACAAAAATATAAGTTTTATCTTAGCTTTTATTTAACCATGCTCTGCTTCCACTGCTTCTAACAGATATCTACTATTCGGTTGCCAAAACTAAAAGGTTGTGGCAATATTTCCTCATGACCCTTCATTGTAGTGATCTATAGAAGGCCTATTATTACGTTGAGTTTCATCTTTCATTAAAAAAATGATGAATAATTTACACTAGCGAAAGTTGACCATATATTAGAAAAACTTGCCCAAGTCATAGAAATTCTTTGAATCACAGGGATATTCTTATCAGTTTAAAAGCTAGAGAATTTTATTACGCCGTGTGGTGCCGGCTAAGAATACCACCACCCTATCTCATCCCATGGGTGTCGTAAAAGGCGATTATGGGATTAGCCGAAGGATGGGCAGCAGCATCCTTCGAATACAATTATAACAACTGCGATCGCCAACCCGTCTGCCAAGCGTGGCGATTATGGCAAAACCTCCCAATGAGCACTTTATCTTTGGGGGAGGCTTCTGTCCAGCAGTGGACGTTTTTCGGCTGAAATGATCATGAATGATTAACATGGAGGTAGTATTTCTTACTTTTTCTAACTACGTGGCAAAATAAAATAAAACAACGAAATTAATAATAATGTACCCCATGTAGTGGTTATCTCATCATGGGATAAGATAATCTTGGAGGGCAGATTAAAGCATGATTTCTTCCTCTCTTTTTATATAAAAAAAAAGTATATCATAAGAAGATCTATTAAGAAGCTTACAGAATGCAGGGCAGCTTGTGGCGAGCTGAATGTGAGTGGCGACACTGCGTACCCGAATGCTCCAGAGAGTCAGTCAGGGCCTCGTCTCCAGCTTACCTTTTCTAGTCGGTTGAAGTGGAACCCCATGAGTGCCCGCAGGATTTTCAACTCTGGCTTGCCATAGTTAGCCGATCAGAGGGGTCCGCCAGAGCTATATACTCGGGGGTGGAAGTGTCTAATGGCTTAATAACGGGGAAACCCTCTCCGAGTCTTCGACACGCGCGATGGTGACACCGGTGCCGCACTTCTCGACTCACTCTCGACGACACTGTGCCGTGTGGTGCCAGCTCAGAATACCACCAACCCATCTCCTTCCTTGGGTGTTGTAAAAGTCGACTAAGGGATTAGCCGGAGGATGGGCAGCAGCGTCCTTCGAGTACATTAACAACTCAACTGCGATCGCCAACCCGTCTGCCAAGCGTGGCGATTATGGCAAAACCCCCCAAAAAGTCCATTACACACCCATATTAGTCATTGTGGAGATCTTTGGGGGAGGCCTGTGTCCAGCAGTGGACTTAATTCGGTCGAAATGATGACCTCTCGACTCCCCGAGCTGCTCACACCAGTGTTGCTCTCTGTCACCTGTAGTGGTGGCCATTTAGGGGAGCCATCTTGTGAGGGGTGAGTCACCGTCTGCATCAGAATATCACATTGAAAGTTCGAAGGCAGACGCCGTTGTTCCCGTATTGCTTAAACTTTTCTTTCATTGCAATATACCATAACGTTATAGTTCCATCTCATACAATAGCCTTACACCACCGGGGACAATCCGTGACTTTATTTTATAGTGCAGCTATGGAGAGTCCCCGGTTAGTGTCCCAGTACATTTTAGATTAAAATTCTCTAAAGGGCCTCTGCGTGTTGGACCCATGACCCCGCGTAAGCCTAACAAAAGACCGGGTTACCCCTTACAGAGGATACAAGCCCGTGAAAAGAGAGACATGTAGGTATATGTATTAAATTGAAATTACAGCAGAACGAACTTTGAACAAGTTCCTTCCCCTTATTCTCAAACACACTTGGCATCGTTGAATGAACTTTGTTTTTATTCGTCTAAATGCACGGGATGCCGTGTGGTGCCGGCTCAGAATACCACCACCCCATCTCCTCCCGTGGGTGTCATAAAAGTCGACTAAGGGATTAGCCGGAGGATGGGCAGCAGCGTCCTTCTAGTATATTAACAACTTAACTGCGATCGCCAACCCGCCTGCCAAGCGTGGCGATTATGGCAAAACCCCCCAATGTGCCCACAACACACCCATATCGGTCGTTGTGATTAGCCTGTGTCCAGCAGTGGACTTCATTCGCCCGAAATGATGAAATGCACGGGAATTATTTTTTATGTATGAGGTTGCAGCTATGGTTTTCTGACGAAGTTTTTCCTCGGTACCGCTCTATCTCGTACACCATCTTTTTGTAATAACCCCATAGGAAGAAATCTATGGGTGTAACGTGAACGTCAGGGGAACGTGCTTACCATCGAATGTGTCCCCCTCTTCCGATCCAACGACTAGGGAAAGCTATGTCTAGGTGGTCTCTTACGACTCTTGCGTAATGTGGGGGAGCCCCGTCATGCTGCAACCACATGTGTCGACGGGTTTCAAATGATACTTCCTCAAGTAAACCATTTAGGTAATTCTGAAGAAATCTCAAGTATGAGAGGCCATCGAGTCTAGCAGGTAGCTCATGAGGACCTATTAGCTGTCCTTCTACTATACAGGCCACATGTTGACTCCGAACTGTTAATGGAAGTGGTCATTTCACATAATGTGTGGGTTAACTTACGCATAAAAATGCAGATTTTACATTTTAAATAAACCCATCCTTCGGGAACTTATTTCATCGCTCCATAAATTTTTATACAAATATTGAGAATCTTCACAATGGCGACGTAACATTTCCCTAGCCCTAACCTAGTCATTCTCAGGCCATGATCACTGGGTAAAAGGGCTCGCACACGTTGATCGTGATAGGGATGAATTCTTTGTCGTTTCACAGTACGATGTACCATAGATCTCGGAATCTGTGACATTCTTGACATGCGACGAATACTTTTCATTGGATTGTCATGTATTATATGAAGCACATCTTTGACTCCAATGTCTGGAATGCTCGATCTACCTTCCCGAGCTTCTGGATTTCTACCTACTGCGTAAGCGGAGTGTACACGTTGGAATACTCGGTAATCCGGATAGTGGTCCCGATTAGGATATCGCTCTCGATACACTCTTGCAGCTTGGCGTGTATTTCCATCATAAAACCCTTAAATGAAATGTATATCTGCATATTCATGGCTGTTGTACGTAGCCATACTCAGGTCAAACAGTGTCCAAATCACAGGCAAACACAAAATCTAAGTAGCACAATCCAAATAACGTTAAAGAATAACTGATGAACGCTGAATTTAGTATGTGCGTAGACACAAGCTGGTAGCGAGTTACAAAAAATTCTACCTGAGTGCAACCGTGCGCCGGCGCCATTTTGTCATTGTTTACGACCCGTTCCAATTGGTTCTTTTGTTTCCCTCCCCCTGATCATTTCTCCATGAGATAGCAAAAAGCTTACCATAATATTTTTTATTTATTTAAACCTGTACCACATCACAGTAGTGTTCAGATAGTAAACAATGCTGAACCAAATGAAAAATTGATAATTAGATAATAAAAAAAATACTACCTACTTGTTAATAAAATACTCTAACTTTTAAACTAATAAGAATATCCCAGTGATTCATACTTCCAAAGAATTGGCAAGTTGGGCAAGTTTTTCTACTATGTGATCAACTTTCACTAATGTAACTTTTTCCGATGAAAACCGCCTTTGCAGTAAATGTTTTTTCTTATTGAACACGTGTTTTCTAGCTGCGTAAAAGTATTACCACAGGAAAGGCCCATTCTTTTGTAACGTCCTAAAAAAAAAAATAGCTTGATAGTTTTTTTTATTAACTTTTTCTTAGAGCACGACTGAATTGACTGAAAAAAAAGAAAAAATTGGTTATAACTATTGAAACGTAAAAAATTGCACCGTCAATCTCAAGGTTGAAAAGTTTGAAAATGATCTTGCCTACGCCCTTATTCAATTTGATCCATACTTCCAGGGACACCTCTATATAAGGGTGACATTAAATACTGGTGGTGGACAAAATTTATACAAATGTCCCACAAATCCCACGAATCGCGTCGATAGTTGTGCGCCGCTGTCAGAAGCCATATTTGCTGTCAGCCAGGTCGGATATAACTCGCGACAGGTGCTCAAGAAGTCTTCGGGTAATTATCCGCTCGAATAGCCCTGAAGCCTCGTCGAGCAGGCAAATGGGACGGTACTGTTATAGCCTCCCAATGCTAGTAGAATGGCTGACCATCAGCCAGACTTGCTATGTCAGCATTTTGTTACTTAAACCACAGTATGATCTTCGGGATCGAGCCTCAGTCCAGTTTCACACTCGGTACGGGTCGGAAGTATTCTCAATTGTACTAGTTCTACTATTTTTATTGCCATTTCTATTACTATTTCTAATCAATTGTTAATCTAATTCCATATTATACAAGTTTTAGCCAAATTAGTCTTTTTTTTTAAAACCGGATTCCGAGATCCCGTATAATATTTGGTGGCAGCGGTGGGATGCGAAAAATCCCTCATTCACCCGAATACGTCTCTGAAACGCAGTGAAAGTGCCGAATAGTGCGGAAAGGTGTAAAACCCCAGTGAAAACTGAGAGTGAAAGTGTTCAACATCCTGCCTGTTTGCAACTAGCAACCAGGCCCTAAGCCCTCTGTTCCATACAAGGGCCCTGTGTGCAGCTGCTCTAGCGCTAACCGCTGGCTAAGCGCCCATCATCATCATCACCATCACCATAATGTTCCACGTGCTCCTAGTCGCGACGTTCCTGTGAGTGACTATTTTCTAAGACTACTATCTCTACTGAAAAGTGCAAATATACCAAAATCTGAACTCAGAGTTAAGAAAATTTAGTACGCTTAATTCTATCTATCCCTAATTATATTATTGTCATTCATACATTGTAATAAGCTCGCTACCTTGTTCAACTACGCGATTGTTCATTGTAACCTTTGTTTAGACTACGCATACCGGCTAGTACCGATAAGCTCACAGAATCACGTCACCGAGCCAACTATACGTATAGTGGAGACGGCTTTTGTAACTTTTACAATTTCATTTTGTTTGTTTGTCAAACTTCGACATGACTGGAAAAGGAACTGAAACCAAGGAGGAAAACCCCAGTGCCTCTAGGGTTATCGCGGCTCGCGTCGAACCTGAAGAAAAAATCGACCTTAGTATTTTATTCAAATTCATAAAACCATTTGATGGTTCTAGGAAAAAATTGAACCCCTTCATAGCCAATTGCCAAAGCGCTTACCATACCGCTAATAAGCTTCAGAAACCTATTTTATTTAAGTACATTCTAAGTCAGCTAGTCGATAGAGCCGAAACCACATGTAGCGTTAAAGAATTCGAATCTTTTGAACAGTTCATAGACTTCCTCAAACAACAGTTTGGCGAACGGAAGCACTACGCGCATTTACTCTCCGAACTCCAAGATTGCAGACAGAATCCCGGGGAAACAGTAAATCAATTTGCCCTTAAGATTGAAACGTGCTTAGCAAAACTGCTTACTGAAATAAACATTTCCATTCCAACTAAACGTAAAATGGAATTAGCTGGCCGTGTAGCTGCTATGGAGGACCTCGCCCTCCATACCTTTATAGTCGGACTCTATCCAAGACTATCCCAAATCGTTAGATGCCGTGATCCAGACTCCCTGAATTCCGCTGTAGGCTTTGCAGTCACAGAAGAAAAAATATTATCCAGTATCAACAAGAGATCAACACAGTCCCAATCCAATAACGCCGATAGGCCAAAATTCACGCCACGTCGCGAATTCCGACCACAATTAAACCGATTCCCAACTCCTCAGGATCCTCGCACGGATTACTCCAAAAAGATAAATACAAACGACACGGTGTGCCGCTATTGCAAAAATATAGGGCATACAATCGAAAATTGTCGTAAACGCCAATATAATAACAGCAGAAACCAATTCAATGCCCAAGCTCCATACAATCGCCAGTACGGCTCCGCTCCAAACCCAGCGCGAAAAGTTTCCGCTGTTGATCACGCAGATGACTATGGAGTCGACGAAGTCGATAATGTTAATTTAAACGAATAAAATTTCCCGAACGGTATCGCTCGGGAAATTACTCTTACAATATCAAAGTCGATGCCACAAACTCCACTGTATCCACTGAATCCTTTACTAAATCGCGTAAACCACTGAATCTCATTCCTAAATCCACTGAATCCTTTACTAAATCACGTAAATCACTGAATCCTATTCCTACATCCACTGAATCACATACTAACTTACGTAAACCCGCTGAATCCATTACTAAATCGCGCCAACCACTGAATCTTATTCCTAAATCCGCTGAATCACGTAAATCACTGAATCCTATTCCTATATCCACTGAATCACGTACTAATTTACGTAAACCCGCTGAATCCATTACTAAATCACGCCAACCACTGAATCTTATTCCTAAATCCACTGAATCATTTACTAAATCACGTAGACCACCGTATCAAACTCCTGAATCCACTGAATCATTTACTATATCACGTAGACCACAGAATCAAATTCCTAAATCCGCTGAATCAACTACTAGTCCACGTAAATCCACTGAATCTCACACTAACCCCCGTAGATCCACTGAATCCTGTACTAAAGCACTGAATCCCATTCCTAAGTCAACTGAATCGCTTACTAAACCTCATAACCCGCTGAATCTCATTTCTAAACCCACTGAATCACGTAAACGTATCAAATCCAACACCGATCCTCACACCCTGCAAACCCTGAAACAGAAGAAAGAACAGATTAGAATCTTCGAAATAAATAAAAACACAAAAAATAGATACCTACCTCATGTCGTAATTCAAACCTCAGTTGCTGACAGACCGTTATCCTTCTTAGTTGACACTGGCTCCTGCGTTAGCCTGCTGAAACTAGATTCTATGTCCCGAGTCCCGGAATTAAGTAAAGAAACTATAATGCTTAAAGGAATCGACCCTGGTGACGACACAACGTCAACCATAGGCAGCTTCAAAATGCGAATATTCAAGAAATCAAATAAGCCTTATACACATCAATTCCACGTTATCGAAAATATCAGTTTAAGCCACGATGGCATTGTCGGCAATGACCTTCTAAAAAGCCTAGGGTGCCAAGTAGACTACTCCCAAGGAGTCCTGCGAATAGACGACGAATCTATCGACCTAAATTTCTCCGAACCGCTTTACAACATTCCCCCTCGTACCGAAACTGTAATCGAATGTACAGTTAAGAACCCAAATATTGGAGTCGGTATAATTCTAGATCAACACATCTCTGAATCACTATTAGTCGCGAACTGCATCGTTAAAGTTAAAGAAAATCAGCGTATCAATATTACCGTAGTTAATACCTCCGATGAGCCTGCTATAGTTCACTCTAAACTCAACCTCATGCTAGAACCGTTAGACACCCAATCTTGTATGACCCTATGCGAAACACCAACCCCTTCCAACGTCTCTGTCAGAACTAACGAAGTTCTCAAATTACTTAGAATCTCTCACCTCAACGAAGAAGAAACAAACGCACTGTTGCAAATCTGCTCTGATTATTCTGACATCTTCCATCTCCCGGACGACAAGCTCACTCATACCATAGCCACTGAACACAACATCAGAACAAATACAGACGTACCTATCCAAACGAAATCCTATAGATTCCCTGAGTGCCATAAAAAGGAAGTCGAAAACCAAATTAATAAAATGTTAGATCAAAAAATAATCACACCTTCGAACTCGCCCTGGTCCTCACCCATTTGGGTCGTCCCTAAGAAACCAGACGCTTCAGGACAGAGAAAATGGAGAGTCGTTATCGACTATCGGAAACTTAACGATATTACCATCGGTGAGACATATCCCATTCCACAGATAACAGAAATTCTAGATCAATTGGGCAAAAGCCAATACTTCACCACATTAGACCTAGCTTCAGGTTTCCATCAAATCCCCATATCAACGCAAGACGCTCCTAAAACTGCCTTTTCAATACCCCAAGGTCATTTCCAATTCACGAGAATGCCATTCGGATTGAAAAATGCCCCTTCAACATTCCAAAAGCTAATGAATACGTGTCTATCTGGTCTTCAAGGCTCACGCTGCTTCGTATATTTAGATGATATCGTCGTATATTCCCCAGATCTGTCAAACCACATCCAAAATCTATCCGCCGTTTTCGACAGGCTCAGAACGTTTAACTTAAAACTTCAACCAGATAAATGCGAATTTCTACGCAAGGAAGTCGCTTATCTTGGTCATCTCATTAATAATGACGGCGTAAAGCCAAACCCAGATAAAATCAAATCCATCACTGAATTCCCAGTACCAAAGTGCCCGAAAGATATTAAATCTTTCCTGGGGCTTGTCTCATACTATAGGCGATTTATCCCCGATTTCTCCAAGCTCGCAAAACCTCTGACTTCTCTCCTAAAAAAGGATACACCATTCCTCTGGAAAAACGAGCAACAACTCGCCTTCGAGAACCTCCAGAACAAACTCACTACGTCTCCAGTCTTAGCTTACCCTGACTTTTCTAAACCCTTTGTACTCACCTGTGACGCGTCAAATTTCGCTGTATCTGCCATCCTGTCCCAAGGTCAAATAGGAAAAGACCGCCCAATCGCGTTTGCTTCTCGCACGCTGAATAAAGCCGAATGCAACTACAGCGTCACTGAAAAAGAATGCCTTGCCATTGTCTTTGGCACTAAAGCCTTCCGCCCCTATCTCTATGGACACCGGTTTACTATCGTCACAGACCATAAACCCCTACAATGGTTATTCAATTGCAAAGACCCTGGATCTAGACTAGTTCGCTGGCGACTCAAACTAGAAGAGTTCGATTACGACATCATACATAAGAAGGGCAAAATCAATACTAACGCTGACGCACTATCGCGATTCCCAGTAAATCCTATAGACAAGAAAGAACTACCATTCCTTGATCCCCTGACATCGAATCCTGACAATGAACTCGACAATCCACTAGAAGACCCTCTCTTAGAACTGCCCTCTCCTATTCCTTTCTCCTTTGATAACGAAGACCTACTTAACCAAAATGCAAACCCAATTCCAAACCCCATACCAAGTCCACCACTACCGGATGAACTCACCTTTCAACCAGACCTTATAGATTTAGGACCATTAGACATCAGTCCTAAAAGCGCAGACCTCAATCTCGACTTCGACTCTCTCCTAATTCCCTCACCGACAGACTCCAACATTCAATCCAACTTAAACAACGACAACTATACGCAATTCCTAAAATCGACTTCAAATAAAGAAATAACGTCTAACACACCAATAAAAGAACATAATGAAAACCTTCTGAAATCCCTATGCAAAATAATACTAATTCCTACATCTATAGACTTAGACGAATCAAACCCTTATGTCTCAGAAATACTGTTAAACGCTGAAAACCAAGACGAAATAGTTAACTCTGACAGAGAACTACACCGTTTCCTGAAAACAAAATACGACAGTAAGACCGTTTACCTATTATTCACCAAAGTGCACCACTTTGACGAATCACCGTATCCTGCTATATATGAAACCCTGAAACAAGTAAGAGACGAAATCCTACAATCAGACCCTACGACAGACATTGCCATCTCTGACTTCAAAAACCCATTCGACCAACATTCCTACACAAAAATCTACAACATTCTATCCCATATCTTCCATAACACAAAAATCTGCATTCATGTCTATTTAAACAAAGTTATCTATCCTACTCTAAGCGAAAGACCTAAAATCCTTCGTGAAAACCACGACATTCCAATGGCCGGTCACCTAGGAACGACACGCATGTATAATAGAATCCGAGAGCAATTCTATTGGAAAGGAATGAGAGGCGACATAGAAGACTATGTTAAGAAATGCAAGTCATGCCAAGAAAACAAGGCCCTGAGAAAACTAAACAAAGCCCCGATGGAAATCACCACTACATCCACAGCTCCATTCCAACGGGTGGCCTTAGACGTAGTAGGACCCTTGCCTGAATCCGGCCCCGCTAAACTCAGATTCATCCTTACATTACAGGACGATCTAACCAAATACTCTCTAGCTTACCCTTTACGTAACACGACCGCAGAAGAGTCTAGCGACTGCCTGATCCATTTCATATCCCTCTTCGGAATTCCTAAATCCATTCTAACCGATCAAGGCACAAACTTCACGGCCGACCTTTTCAAAACCACGTGTCAATTCCTTAAAATCAAGCAATTATGGTCATCCCCGTATCATCCTCAGACTCAAGGAGCTTTAGAGCGCAGCCATTCAACCCTTAAGGAATATCTAAAATCATTCGTCAACGGGAACCAAGATAACTGGCCCACATATGTATACACCGCTATGTTAACATACAACACCACAGTACACTCTACCACAAAGTTCACACCTTATGAACTGATATTCGGACACAAACCCTTCATTCCTAACTCTATATACGAAAGTAGCCCCGGCACGACATACTCAGACTACATTAAAATGCTACAACACAAATTCAAATACACTAGAGAAAAGGCGTTAGAAAATATATTGAAATCCAAAGAATCTTCTAAATCCTATTACGATTCCCAGACCAGGTCACCACCACAATACAAGGCAGGTGACTTTATATACCTCAAGAACCATTTAAGGCTCAGAAAAGCACTCTCACCCATTTGGAAAGGGCCTTATAAAATCATCAGAGTACATGGCAATAATACTGCAACAATACTTATTAACAGACGTCACGTGACACATCACTTCGACCAAATGAAACCTGCGGAAGTCACGGATTCCCCGAATTAAATAGTTAAGGACCTCAGTAGCTAATAAGTCTATTATTTATCTCAATTTAATCCTACGCATTCTATTTCAGTGCCTCGGTCAAGGCGCAGCAGGACTTAATCAAGCCGCTTCCTTCTAGTTCCGGCATTTGCTTCGATAGGCTAGGAAAGCTTAAAGTAACTAAAGGCCAATTAAATATCATTAGCCATGTAGACATTTCCTTTGTTAATCCACATCTCGCAAACCTCTACGAAATCCTAGTTATAATGAATTCCACGTGCCAAAAGGCAGGTAACGCGCAATGCGAAAACATACTATCCCCGCTCACAGTTAGATATAATGACATCACGCGCGAATTTGATTCAATCTCACACCTAATCTCAAAACGCAGCAAACGCTCAGCATGGTTTGGCGGGATAGGCACCGTATTCAAACACGTCTTCGGTACTCTAGACGAAGACGACGCGCTAAAATACGACTCCGCCATAGAATCAGTCCAAAATAATGAGAAAAAGCTCGCCGAATTAATGAAAGAAAATATCTTAATCACCAGCTCCACGTTAGAATCTTTTAAACAAACAATAAATAAATTAAAGATCAACGAAAAATCTCTTCACAGCGCACTAACCCAAATCGCAAAACAAATGAATAATATAACCGAGATCTCCAATACCTTAATAACTGAAACAAAAGTTCATTCAATACTTACAAACCTCGAAAGTTCGCTACTAACATTGTCGTTTCAACTCGAAGATCTGACTAATGCTATCATGTTGAGTAGTCAAAACATCCTACATCCTAACATAATCAGCCCGGCTCAACTGTACAAAGAGCTCATTGATAACGATAGGTACTTACCTAGAGACACTGGAATTCCCATAGTTCTAAGTCTAGACAATATCCATATAATCTTAAGTATATCCAATGTAGCGTGTTATTATTATAAGAATAAACTTGTGTTTGTATTACAAATACCATTGGTCACTAATGACGAATTTAACCTGTACCACAACTTAGCGCTACCTACTCCTCATGGAGCGGGTAACCCGAACACGTTCAGCCTTATTTTACCTTCTAGTTCATATACTGCTATTTCTAAGGATAAGTTAAGTTTTTGTAATCTAGATAATTTAGATAAGTGTAAGGTAATAAACTCTGAGTTCTTTCTGTGTGAAATACCTACGGTACTGTTGACAAGTGGCAACCCCACGTGTGAAAGTGAACTGTTAACAAAAACAATCAGTGCTATCCCAGTTCAGTGCGAAACTAAGACGATTATCGGAGAATTAGACATTTGGAAACCACTCCTGAATAACCAATGGATCTTTGTGCAATCTCGTTCGAGTAAGATATCCATTGAGTGCGGCGTCTCCGAATTACGCGAAATAATAGTGTCCGGTACCGGTATATTACATACCCCGAATCAGTGTACAATTTACACTAAAAGTGCTAGACTCCAATCATCCAATGATGACATTAATGTAAATATTCCTATACCTAGATTAGACTTTAATATTATAAACGACTCATGCTGTAAATTAGATACTAAGACTAATAGTTTAAGCAATAACATATCTCCTATTTCACTTCAGAACATCGATTTAGACGACTTAACTGTAAACAAACAAAATGATAAACTATTTTCGGACTTAAACAAATTTATTGAGGAAGAACCCATCCTGGTCAAATATGGGACACACTATTCTGTATTGACTATAATCATTCTAATCATTGTAATATCTTTTGTAGTAATTAAGTTATACAAGTTCATTCTTAAATATAAGCCAAGGTTCCGTAACCCTTTTGTAAAACCGACCCATACCGATAATGCCAATATCGATAACACACAACACGAAGGTTCGCCGATCCCATTACCTAGATTGAGAGAAATTGTATAAATCCCTGAAGTTCGGCCTTCTTTCCCCGAACTTCAATCTTCTGGGGGGGGCTGTTATAGCCTCCCAATGCTAGTAGAATGGCTGACCATCAGCCAGACTTGCTATGTCAGCATTTTGTTACTTAAACCACAGTATGATCTTCGGGATCGAGCCTCAGTCCGGTTTCACACTCGGTACGGGTCGGAAGTATTCTCAATTGTACTAGTTCTACTATTTTTATTGCCATTTCTATTACTATTTCTAATCAATTGTTAATCTAATTCCATATTATACAAGTTTTAGCCAAATTAGTCTTTTTTTTTAAAACCGGATTCCGAGATCCCGTATAATAGTACGCAGGATACTCCGTGGGCCTTCCTTCCTTCATTAACAGAACCAATCCGGCTTCCTTCCAGGCGGACGGGAACATGCTTTGACGGAGGCAGCTGGTGAACATCCAATTTAAGCGGTCCTCAAGAGACTGCAGTACATACACCCATGCGCGGCCCGGAATGCCGTCCGGACTCCGTGCAGTGCAGCGAGCCTTTAGGTGGCCAATGGCTCAGCCTCCCCTCCTGAAACCTCTAACTCCTCGGTCAAGTCAGAGGCAGTCGGGGGCAGAGTGGTACCGCGACGGTCCCGCGGACCGCCGGAAAAAGCGTTGAAAGTACTTCCTCCAGCAAATCCGGGGCCATGGGTCAGTCACCGGGGGGATCCTCGGGCGCAATTTGCCCACGACACGACTATACGATAGGGTCTCCCCAACGGATCCCTGCCTAGTCCCTCCAGGAGCTCGCTCCAGGACCGAGCCTTCGCCTTACGAATCGCGCAATGTAGCGACTTCGTGGCCAGATAGGCCTCAGTTTCCGATTGTAGCACTACGCCAGCGTCAGCTTCGTTGGGACCGGCGGCGGGATGCCAGGCAGACCGCGCGTAATTGCGCGATCTGCTCCGACCACCACGGTACGCCGAGAGAGCCTGAGCGTCATATCAACGTTCTTTAACTAAAGATCTAGAGACTTGGGAGTGACTTGTGAATAAAAGCCTTAGAGTTAGTAAGAGTTCTAGACTTGGCTCTACACCATCAAAAAGCCAAAGGTCGTCCACTTCTCAACGAAGGCCTCCCCCGTAGATTTCCAAAACATGTCAACAAAAAACAGGCACGTTACAAAAACTGCACAGTAAATAAAAATTTGTACTATACGCGATGTACTCCGATTAAAAGTGTTTTATTATAACCGGTACATTACGTTTGAAGAAAATGTCGTACATCATAATGAACTTTGCGTATTATAAAGTTATAAGTAGCTTGACTATGCAAAACAAATTAAGTGCATGACATAAGCTTGATGAGTAATTATCCCATCCTAAATTTGTGGCCTGTAGTGTTGTCACACCGAAGTTCCATTTTCACACGCACTTAGGTGATAAGGTCAAGCTGGCGTCCAAAAAACTCGGTGTACTCAACAAGGCAAGGCGATTCTTCACATTGGGGCAAAGGCTGCTTCTTTATAAGTCGCAAGTCCGGCCTTATATGGAGTACTGCAGCCATTTATGGGTGGGAGCACCTGGAGACTATCTTGGGTACCCTTTGATTCGGTACAGAAGCATACAGTTAGGATTGTCGATGATTTCAAGCTCACAAGCTATCTAAAACCCCTGAGTCTGAGGAGAGACTTTGCTTCCCTGTGTGTATTCTACCGCTTGTACAACGGACAGAGTTCTGAGGAATTGTTCGATATAATGCCAACGGCTATTTCTACTATCGCGCCTCCCGCCATCGGCGGGGAGTTTATCCCCATAGCCTAGAGATAAATTGGGCTAGTTCCGTACGGTTTCAGAGGAACTTCCTCCCGCGCACGCTCAGGTTGTGGCATCAGCTCCCTACCAAGTTTTTGCCAAGAGACTACAGCATGGCCCCATGCTGCATGCCCATCTTCAAAAAGGGCGTGAAATATATTTACATGTTCGGCAACGCGCCAGTACCTCTGGAGTTGTAAGCGTTCATAGGTTACGGTAACCGCTTACCATGAGGTGGTATGCTTGTTTGCTACCTTAGTGGTATAAAAAATAAAAAAGAAATGTTCTGTGTAAGAAGTAGGGTTTGTTCTAAAAATACTCTAAATTGCTTCGAGAATACATACACGGCTTCCGAGCTAGTCTTAGCGGAACCACTGCCATGTCCCAAAATTAAAACAGTCACAAACAATCTAAAATCCACACAGTACATTTCATGAGTACTTCTTTTGTTCTACAAAAACAACACTTACAGATTTACGACATAAAAAGTATAACTTAACTTTTATACTCCATATCTACGCTATAGGGACTGACATTTCACACATATATCACGTACGATTCAGTAAAAGGGTAGGTACATGCTCCAGGATTACGTGACCAGATCGTGAGGACGGCACGACCTCCACGGGAATTGGGAAAAGCACTCGTAACGCTACGTGACGAAGTTCTCCGTGCTTAAAATAACTTCCCTGTATCATTTAGGTACACAGGGATAAATTAAGTGCCTTCAGGAATCATCTAGAGGTTTTTAATTGATGTTGTACAAGATGCGTAAACGTAGTGTAACTACTCCATAAGCTGTAGCAGCTAACTGTGGCTTGCTGATTGGCCAATTCATTGTTTCTGGACTAGAACATGTAAGTGGATAAAGTTTAGTAGGCTTTCTCAGACAACGTTGATTTGATTGATTGATATTTAACTCTCTCTACGAGCTACATAAAAAGAGAAAATGATCAAAATTCTGTTTTTTTTTTGTTGTTATTAATACTTAAGTATTTTAAACATCTAAAATATTGAAATGAGACTTTATTATATTTATAAAAATATCAAATAAAACTACAAAATATAATTCTATACTACTATGTAACTAAACTAACGAAAAAAGGTACGAGGCGCTTAGAGGTTAAAGTACTCCTCCTGGTCGCTGTTAACTGGTAACGTTCCTAGAAGACTGTCAGCATTGCCATTCAACGTGACAATGCTAATGCTTCTTCCAAAAAAGGCTAGCCCTCTGGTCACGCGAAGAGTCGACCATATGTCAATATTTAAAAAGCCGACGTGCACTCGGACCCCAAGGCCCCAAACGGCTCAAACACAGAGCTTCCAACGAGGTTATTGAAATAGGACAGAAATGTAGTGATAACAAATGTTCGAATGGATGTTAGAGGTGCACCGCAGTGCTAGATATTCTGCCGCTAAGCATTAGTGTTTAAACTTTAGACATTACTGTACTCCAGTTTGAAAGGCACTGTAGCTAACTAAATAATGTCTTCAGGTGACCAGTGCAGTGTATTGCCACGCAGTCCTGGGTAGCATTGGTCACCATATTGTACATAAAAAAAGAATCTTAATCTGACTGTTAGACAGAATTGTTATCCACGAACCGAATGAGACATACTATTGCCGCTCCGCATTGTCTGACATAGCTTAAAGGGAAAGATTTAGATGTATTCCTCGACTTTGAACGTAATAAGTTTCCACAAGAAGGTCAGGGTACCCACTCTTCTCTTAGAGGTAAATTATCCTTAGGGATAATAAACCCTATATCTTCCCCCTATGGTTAAACCTGGTGTGGGAAAACTGGAACCGACACCATGGAATCCTCGCGATGTGTAGAGAGTGGTAGGTACTTGCCCGTGGTTACGTTTCTTTAACTTGTAGATCCATCGGACTACGGCGTAGTAATTTAACTACAATTGCTACGAGTCATAGAATTGGTATATAAAATGTAAATATTTTTCTAAAGGATTTTTAAGTTGCAATTATTGAATGAATCATTGTCGCATATTGATTAGAACTATATAGGTAACAATTATCCTGATCTGGGAATCAATCACAGAACCTCCCATTACGGGCTCGGCAGCTACGCTTACGACAAAGTGGCCAATGATGCAGGTCATTTTAAAGTGAAAAGCTAATCAGATGTAACTTTAGTTTTTCTAAAAATGTTACGTGGATTAATGCAGTTTTATAAGCTGAGCTTATTGTTTGAAGGACATACCTTTACACAGATTATATCTTCTTTAAAGTTTACAATCGTTCTCTTCATAGTAACACAAATCAGTGAAATTATATTATTAAAAACAAATTTATGTTATGATGGAAATATCCTCCAACTCACAAATCCAGATAATTTTTCTGTATTATCAGCAAAAAGTTGTTTACATATAATCCGGCTTTTAAATCCGCTCGATGTCCATTGCAATTCATGTCAAGCGACGTGAATAAAAGCTGACAATATCTCAGAGAACTTTAGCTGACGTTCATTGGAATGCTCCGCAACGCGTACCGTATCTATACGAGAGAATAATCTCATTTTCTGCGGCTTTTAACGAAAGTCCGATACGGAGTCGCAGAGCAAAACAAATAGCGAGTAGCTTTGCACATGCGCTGGGCGGACACACGCACGCGCCTCCGCCTGTCGCGGTAGTCGCGCGCCGCCCGTCACCGCGTCTACACCTCCGTGCTAACATTTCCTAACGCGCTACTACCACGCGTTAAATGGCGCCCAAACTGGGACCTCGCTCACGCGGGTAAGTCCGTTACATAATCATATAATGATATATTTTTTAATATACATCCTCGAGTTGATAAGTGGTCCATGACGCAGCATCCACGAGGATCTCCGAGGGCGTGGTAGGGCATCGACTGGGGAGGGGGGTACGGAGTCGGCGTGTTGGCGATAGCGCGTCGCCTGATAAGGCTGCAGCCCTCCCACTGTCAACAAACCCTTACATTATATAAAACATTGGATACTTATAAATGGCCTTAAAAATGAGTGCTAAGAGAGAGTCATCTCAAAGATGTGTATCTATTGATTTTCACTTCGCGTTCCGGAGACCCTGCGGCTGTAGTTGCCTGAGACGAAATTAGTTATATTGTCGCAGCCTCTTTAACATTCAGCTGCGGAACTTGTCGCTCAAGAAGTAAATCACCGGCTGTAAAGAGCTTTACTCTTTATTCAGCTATTACTCTTGTTGACGTGCTATAATCTTTGCAGAGACCCTCCATCTTTCCCTCATAAGCGAATTGTCATTGGAAGTACTTATAAGTATTCGGTTGCTGATTCTGTGTTGGTCGTATCTTATGCAAATAATAATCTCACAGCTGTGTTGTGTGTGTAAACCTAGTTTAAAAAGGGTGATGTAGTATCTTGCTTACTAATACTTGATATATATTAGAATTTTTAGATAGTAACATATATAAACATAGTAAAATCTTACTGTATACTTACGCTTGAATGCCTGCCACTAAGAATTTTTTGAAGACATGTTTTAGTAGGTATCATATTTGTTTTCTGATAAACTGTTGTTTTTGCTAATTTTCTTTCACGGTAGTTCCAAGTGCTATACAAGTTAGGTTTATCTAATAACTCAAAGAATGTGTTTTTTATTTAAAACAAAAACCATATTAGCTGGGTTATTCAGTGATTTAAACGTTTTTGTAGTGAAACTTAATATATAAGTCCATATTAGTTTTCACATAAGTTATTATGCAGAGATTCACTAACAAGGAATATTTCATATTTAAATGCTACATAAATCTCAAGACTTAGGTGAGGCATTACTCGGAATCGGGTAGGCACCGAAGCGTCGCTGAATAAACGTTATTATCTTTGTTAATTATATTGCTATATGCATACGTGTAAAATAATGATGGTAGAATTTATTTACGAACAAACTTACGGAACAAAGTAGATTCTTATAGAAACAGTACCTATGTGCTGCCTTCTTAAGCCGAATAGAATATTTAGTCTTATCGATAGCATCAATAAATACGGATGTAAGTATCTGCGTAGGTAGGTACCTATTCTATTTTCTTACCTACCTCATTACAAAGCAATCAAATCATAACTTTTGTTCCAAGCAATGAAGAATCTCATAAGATACCTACAAATTGAACTCACAAAGTACACTTGTTCTAAATTCGTTAAAAACAATTTGGGAATGCTTTGGTTTCATAAAGAAATTCTTGGAATTGTTTGCTAGAAGTTATGCTCGATATTCGAGGCGCGCGACGACTTGCCTAGAGAAGTCGCGCCGAGCAATGTCAGAGGTAGATCACGCTCTTAGGTGAGCTTAGCTGAGGAATTCAGGACATTTAGTGTGAAGCAATGTTGGATAATCGTCAAAAGCATGCCAACAACTATGAACGAGACCGATCAACAACTACATTTTCTTGTATATGTATTTGATTCCGTTTTTAGATATTCGTATGAAAAAAGCAAAACATAATTTGACGTAAAGCCGTGTTTAAAATACCCCCGAGAAAGAAACGTAATAAGTCCAATAGATAGCCCCAAAGGTTAATCACGGAATAGCTATCCGTGTGTATCCCGCAATGTGGCTAAGTTATCAAGGGTGGTCCCGTGAGGACACTAGGCGGCGATTTCTTCCCTATTTATATGATAATTCGTGGCCAATGCCGGAGAGCAGACCTTGTATCCCGGATATTAAATGGACTAGGGTTCGAACAAACGGCATGGCCGAGATATCTCTGGAATGTTGTACTTACCTACTCTTATTGTTTATGAGATTCTATTGCAGAGATATGATTCGAAATGTTTGTGTTTTTAATATCTATCTCAAAGTTGTGTCTTTGTGGAGTGAAAGTTATTATTAATATATATGAATTATATTTTTGTAGCAACGTTCAGGTTTTTTTTCTTCTTTTTTTTTAACGTGGGGAAATCCTCTTGGACTTCCTCCGTCTTGGGAAGGGCGGAGGGGCATGCCGGGATCAAACCGGCTAAACCCCACGGTGTCCTTCTTCTTACCTCTAGCCGGGGGTGAGTTGTACGCTTTTCTGCATTTGACCGCTCCCCCGGCAGGTAAACGTTCAGGTATCTGAGCCAGAGTATTCAATATGAATTTTACTAAAGATCAACCATACTTTTTCGATCACTCGATCTTGTCATTAAGTGCGTCCACTGCTGAACAAAGGCCTCCCCCATAGATTTCCACAACGACCAGCTACACAGAGGGCCGGTTGCTTGTTTGTTTTTATCATTTGGGGGACTTTTTTGTTATTAAAGTAAGAGCCCCAATTTCTACTGATGACAGTACACAGACAGATACAGTCGGCTGCTGCGCTCCGGGTCGCAGATTCGATTCCCGCTCGGAAAAAATACTTGTATGATCTGCAGTTAGTTGTTTCGGGTCTGGGTGTATTGTGTGGGGAATTTATGCCTGTAAACGCACCCGCGACACAGGATAAAGTCTAGTGTGGGGCAAAGTTAAAAAAAAAGTAAATAGTATATTGTATATATGCCGTGTGGTGCCGGCTCAGAATGCCACCACCCCATTTCATCCCGTGGGTGTCGTAAAAGTCGACTAAGGGATTAACCGGAGGATGGGCAGCAGCGTCCTTCCAATACATTAACAACTCAACTGCGATCGCCAACCCGTCTGCCAAGCGTGGCGATTATGGCAAGACCCCCCAATGAGCACACAACACACCCATATCGGTCGTTGTGGTGATCTTTGGGGGAGGCCTGTGTCCAGCAGTGGACTTCATTCGGCCGAAATGATGATGATATTGTATATAGGTATGCCTCAAAGACTTTAGGAACGTTTTCCTGGAACTGTAATACTGTGAGAAGCTTCAACAATTCAGTTCATTTCGATTCTGCGAGGATTAAGGATTGCTGCGTCTGCTGTATATTGGTATTTTGTTTTGGGTACGTATGTTTGGAACGGAGGTTTATTACAAAAAATCCTTATTTTAGGGAACAAAACTGGTATATAAATTATAAAATGAGTTCGAAAAAGGCTAAAGTGTTTGACTGGTGGAATTCCTAGGACCTGCGCCTGCTCAGAGAGGACACGAAACCGAATTATTGTTACTGTAGGTTAAAGGTAAGCGATAAGAAAATTGTACTGTGAAAATTTAAATAAAAATTGTATTTCTTGAAAACATTTTAGTTTTTAATAGAATAAAGACTTATCAATGAGTAAAGTAACTATTCACAAATAATATGAGGTAAAAAAAAAAACTAGAAATGGAATTTTTCATTACGAGATACTTAAAAGATAGAGATAGATAGAGATTTTTCGATATTTCGGAAAATGTTGTACTTGTAATGTGTAAATCCGTAAAATTTTGCTGAACATATATTGTGTTTTTTTGGTAGGTATTGACCCAAACTCTCACCCCCTGCAGTATGTCGAGCTATTTACGGGACAACCAGTAAAAAAAAATTAGGGTAACGAAAGAGAAAGCTGTTTAAAATTATGGTTAGAAAAAACTAAAATTATCATGCTTATGGAATGTTATGATCAAACCTTTGGCTATGAAAGCAGCCCAGTAAAACCATTGCCCACCGAAAGGTATATAACCGTCCGTATCGTGTGTAACGCCCCGAGAAGCAACGATAAGAAACGCCACATTTCACGGTGGTCATGAATTACAAGCGCAACGTGATTTCACTACGATAGCGCCGTGGCCACAGAACATAATATATAAGACAGATACGACCTTCGAAATTTGCCGACAATATTTTTACCTATTTCATAATATTATTATAGTGTGTAATCCGTCAAGCCATTTAAGCGCGATGGAGCCTCAAATATACAAAATAGGTATTTATATTAGTAGTAAGATAGTAGATATATGTAATTACGTGACCTGTTTTTGAAAAGTTTGTGGGGCATACAAAAATATTTTCCTTGTGTTTTCATTGGAAACGGTATTTTTCTGTTTATCTGTATCACATAGTCTGTGTCAAATAAATTTATTTTCTTTCTTTCTTTCTTGTGCCAAATGAAGCTTCTCTAGGGGTAAATATTTGACGGCACGGTTGGTGCAGTGGCTGATACCGTCGGCTGCTGCGCTCCGGGTCGTGGTTTCGATTCCCGCACGGAACAAATATTTGTATGATCTGCAGGTAGTTGTTCCGGGTCTGGGTGTATTGTGTGTGGAATTCATGTCTGCTAACGCACCCACGACACAGGAGAAATTCTATTGTGGGGCAACGATAAAAAAAAGATATAATTTCACTTGATTTTGACGTTTTTATCTAATGTATAAAATTCTCGTGTCACAGTGTTAGTTACCATACTCCTCCGAAACGGCTTGACCGATTTTTATGAAATTTTATATACATATTCAGTAGGTCTGAGAATCGACTACTATTTTTAATACCCCTAAGTGATTGTCCACCCCTAACATTTTTTTTAATTTTTAGGGCAAACATTTTTTTTAAATTTTTTTTATAATGTGGTATTCAAAAATACATACAACCCTAAATTTTCACCCTTCTATCACCAACTCCTATTTTTTAATAGTTGTTTTAGTAATTTTACATCCCGCTCGATAACTGATCAATTATCACTTGGTAAGTTATCCCCCCCAGGCGTCTACCGGTGTCACTTCTCGCCCAGAAACAGCACGGTGTAGGGATGAGACCGAAGCCGGTGTCCTGTTTCTCTCACACAATTAGCCTTCTCTCACACCCTCCACAGTTTTCGGCCATTATATTATTATTTATGCATCAAGCGTAATAGTAACGTTAACAATTATCATTTTACTATACTGAATGTTATCTCGAATAGGCGCCGAAACGGTTCAACGGTTGTCAATGAAAATTTTCGGGACCAATACATGAATTATACCTTAAATTTTCATGTGTGTTCCAATTTCATATTTTGCAGCAGGGTCCAGAATACATGAATAGGTGCAAATATAATTTGCGCCTAGCGTAGCGGGCGGGTACGGCTAGTTCCAATATAATTTTATCGCAATGCATCTAATAGGTGAGTGGATCGCTACCATAGTATATGTACATAGTTAAGCCACTTTATTTAATATATAATAAATTTCTCTTTATTTCTAACTATTCTACACGGCAATTTTCACGCGATGCGCGACGGTATGACAAGTGACGGTCAGCGAATACATTCTTATGGATTCTGCGGTGTATAAACTGGGTGTATTGTATGTGAAATTCATGTCTGTCTGTAAACGCACTCACAATATAGGAGAAATACTGGTGGGGCAATGTTGTTTTTTTAAAAAATTAATATTAATGTTAACTAGGGGTCGCCCAGAGGTCGCCTAAGGGTCGCAATTGGACCGTTATCCATTAAAAAAATGTATTTGTAACATATACATACATTTTAGCGTTCTGCATATGAACTTTCCTCCTCCATATAAACTTTAACTATGCCAAATCTCACACTCCTCCGCGCGCGCAATATGCTTAGAAAGGGGTACAAATTTTATTCTTCACGTATTAATATATGGATTCGCTTTATACTTTTTTTTCTACATATAGATTACGTTTTTAAATATAATATATATATATATATATATATTTTTTTTTTAAATCTTGCCCCACACTAGGATTTCTCCTGTGTCGTGGGTGCGTTTACAGACATGAATTCCACATACAATACACCCAGACCCGGAACAACTACCTGCAGATCATACAAATATTTGTTCCGTGCGGGAATCGAACCCACGACCCGGAGCGCAGCAGCCGACTGTATCGGCCACTGCACCAACCAAATCATATGCATTTCAAAATATAAAATACAGTGACCAACGGGCACAGGGTCCAGGCTGCCTGTTGTTAGGGCCCCAGAGAAAGGAACCTCCTCACAATGCGTGCCGTGTCGAGGAGAGCTGCTTTCTGCACCAAGCCCTTGATCCAGCCACTAACAAGAACCTCTAGAGATTTTTGTCGAGGCTTTTGGAAATGAGGCCTTTGGCTGTCGCTACTATCGGTACGATGATTGCAGATTACATAACTCACATTTAGACAATCTCGTGTGCCAGGTGCCTGATATATAATTTGTTTTTTTTTAAACTCACTCCGAGTCTTCAAGACGCACGATGGTGAAACCGGTGCCACACCACTTAACACCCCGAGCCACTCACGCCAGTTTTGCTCTCTGTCACCTGTAGTAGTGGTCATTTAGGGAGCCCATCTTGTGAGTGGCAAGTCAGCGTCTGTCACAGAATTACACTTTATAGGTTGAAAGGCAGACGCCGTTGTTCCCGTTTTTCTTTAAGTTTTCATTCCATATAAAACCCATTTCAACATACCTTATCATTATAGTTTCCATCTCATACAATAGTCCTACACAACTGGGGACATTTCGTGACTTCATTTTGTAGTGCAGCAATGATGAGACCCCGGTTAGTGTTCAATTACATTAGAGGTTAAAATTCTGTAAAAGGCTTCTGCGTATTGGAACCATGTTCCCGCGTAAGCCTATCAAAATACCGGGTTCCTCTTTGCAGAGGCTATTAATCCGTGAATAGAGAGAAAAAGACACAATACACTTATTAAAAAAAATCGTAAAATCGGCTACAACGTGGAAGAACGTTCACTTTAACCGCGGGTGACGATTTAACACGTACTTTTTATAAAAATATAAACTTCTCCTGTTTACATGGCATTTTGATGTCCAAAAATTATACGTTGGTTAAATTAACCGGTCATGGAGAGTTAACATTGTCATTATCATCATGATATCAGCCACAGCACATCCACTGCTGAACAAAGGCACATCGAGTGGTTACACGCCACCCTCATCCAATGATTACCAGCGACCTTCACTAGGTCGTCTGTCCACCTCGTTTGAGGTCGTCCCACGCTGCGTTTTTCGGTGCGCGGTCTCCACTCGAGAAGCTGTTCCTTTTCTGTCCAGTTCGTGGGTCCAACTTCGAGAAAGAGGTCAATCGTCAAATCAGTCTCGGCTGGGCAGCATTCGGGAAACTCGCAACGTCTTTTCATCAACAATACCAGCAGTGCCTCAAGACGAAAGTCTTTACCCAGTGTGTGTTATCAGTAATTATATATGGAACATAGACGTGATCACTCACTATAAACCTCGTAAGAAAACTTAATGTCACTCAGGGTGCTATAGAGAGAGCTAATCTTGGTATTTCTTTATGAGATCGAATCAGGAATGAGTAGATGCGTAGAAGAACTAAAGTTACCGACATAAATGAAAGTATAAGTAAGCTGAAGTGGCAATAAGCGGGGCACATTGCCCGTAGAACTGATGGCTGTTGGGGCAAAAGGGTTCTCGAGTGGAGACCACGCACCGGAAAACGCAACTTGGGATGACCTCCAACGAGATGGACGGACGACCTGATGAAGTTTGCTGGGAGTAGTCGGATACGGGTGCCATGTGGCCGGGCGTTCTAAACATCTATGGGGGAAGCCTTTATTCAGCAGTGGACTTCCTTTGGCTGATAACATGATGATGATGATGATTAAGTTAGAATTTGGTACACATTTCTGTGTTACCCAAACACGGATGTGTAACTTAAATAAATGATTTTTTAATATGGAGTCACATTTGGGGGCTAAATAGATTTTTTTTAATGTTTTGTAAACTGTACCGTGTAACATATCAAATACAAGGGCTTGTAGTGAGGGTATTAAATATTTTCTTTATAATTTTAACATCAATATCTGTCAAGTAACTTAAGAAAATAAATGAAAATTTGCCATTCCCCCTTATCTCAGAAACTACTGAACCTAAAATGTTGAAAAATAAACACAAAATAGTCTTTTACTTATAGATTGCAGGAAAACCTATAAGAAGTCTATGGTCTTAAAATAACATGGCAAATCTTTCAATATTGTGCGTACAAACTTACATTTGCAGTTGGAATGCATCGGAGAACATGTTTTTCAACTACAATGTTAAGTTTTTATCTCGGGATAAATTATTGGTATAAGACGGAATTAAGCAATTGACAATATATTCAGCAATTAACCACTACAAGCCGGTACCACACATACTTTTTTAGTGACCACAAACAAATTTGGGTCAAATAAAAAAAATACATGGTATTTGACATATTCATCGTATGGAACCCTCTCCACGTGAGTTCAATTCGCACTTGTCCAGTATTTTTATCATCATCATCATATCAGTATCCCTTGTGCACCCACTGTTGGGTATAGGGCTCCTTTTGAATACGCCATTCTTTCCTGTAATTATCTAAAATAGTTGAAAAAATGCTTCACATAATAAAAACCGTACCATAGTAAAAGTATGTTTAATTTATTTCACAAAGAAATATGCGAGAATTTATAATTGAATTATTTTATTCACAGTTAAAGGATGGCTAAACATTTTATTTTATAGTTATTAACACAGAAAATGAAGAGATACGCAACATTTTAAAACCATACATTATATTATTCATGTTAACACATTCGTCTATATGCAAACGAGTTTGTTTACTCGCATAAATTGCAAAGAATTGTTTGAAATTTTAATAACATGCCGTCGGTCGGACGTTTTGTAACGTTACCAAAGGGAGTGCAAGCTAAAATTTTAAACACCACACCAAGATTAGATACCCGGGAAAATTGCAGCAGTAAATTGTATCCAAAAGGCCTTGAGTCTACAAGGTGTAATGAGGACGAACTAACGCATATTACGTACGTAGGTAGGTAGCGCTCTTTTTGGCGCAGTCCCACGATAACCGAACGAGTTTTAAATCCTTGTGCCATAAAATAAGATATTTGGAATTGGTCCGCTTTTATTAGTTTATTCTATGATTTATTTTCTAAAGTTATTATCGAACTTCACGGAAGTATTGGGATTCTTCTAGGGTTTTTTTATAAGGTTTTACCAAATGAAACATGTCTATTTAAAAATAAACCCGAAATTGGTGGTAAATTGTATCCAACTGATTCATCATTTCATCATTTCGGCCTAATAAAGTCCACTGTTGGACACAGGCCTCCCCCAAATATCATCACAACCACCGATATGGATGTGTTTTGAGCTCATTGGGGGGTTTTGCCATAATCGCCACGCTTGGCAGGCGGGTTGGCGATCGCAGTTGAGTTGTTAATGTACTCGAAGGACGCTGCTGCCCATCCTCCGACTAATCCCTTAGTCGACTTTTACGACACCCATGGGAGGAGATGGGGTGGTGGCATTCTGAGCCGGCACCACACTCCAACTGATTCGGGTCAAATTAATTATAATCATTTCAGACGAATAGAGTCCACTGCTGAACACATGCCTCCGCGAAGACGACGTGGCGACACACTATCAGTCTGGGCGAGTTGTGTGCTCATTGTGGGGGTAATGCCATAATCGTCACGCTGGGTGGGTTGGCGATCGCAGTTGACTTGTTTATGTACTCCAAGGGCGCTGCTGCTCATCCTTCGACTATTCGTCATAGTCGCCTTTTACTACACACGAGACGAGATGGGTTGATCAAAGTCAAATATTTTTATTTCAAATAAACCAATTACTGGCACTTATGAAACGTCAAAATTTAAGTTGCATGGTTCCAATTAGTTGATCTATGGAGAAGAACCAATAAGAAACTCAATGGATACTCTTTTAAAATAATTGAGATTACAATGTTGATTGATACAAATGATGGTAAAAAATATAACGACAATAATGTAGGTTAATGTATAAACAAAATTCATACTACTATAATATAATAATAATTTATTTCCCATGGCAGTTAACGGTTGTCAAGTCCCGACAGACAGCATGAATGGGTATTCACGAGCATGACGCATGTATCAGCTTCGCTTCGCAACTATATTGTAGGGAACCTAACGACCCGATACACAACGCCGCCAAGAACAAGATATTTTAGTGACGGTTTGGTAGTGCATGACAGACCAATACTCCCAGGCAAAAGGTAAAGTACTTAATATATAACATTAATGGCTACATGATGCCCACACATTTACAATTTTGTGATTAATTTGTATAATAATGTTAAAAGATTAAGAAAATATTAGAATGTAAATCGCAGTCATTATATTAAACATAAGCAAATAATAATACAATACTAAATACTGACATGTAAATGCGCCTTAAGCTTGTTAAATAAGGCTATATACTGTGGTATGGTATGTCCAGTAAATAGCACGACATACTGCAGGGGGTGAGAGCTTGGGTCAATACCTACAATAAAAACACAATATATGTTCAGCAAAATCTTGCGGATTTTCAGTAGTACAAATTTTTTCGAAATATCGAAAAATCTCTACCTTGACACAGATTTTTAAGCATCTCGTAATGAAAATTCCTTTTCTAGTTTTTTTTTACCTCAAATTATTTGTGAGTAGTTACTTTACTCATTGATAAATCTTTATTCTATTATAAACTAAAATGTTTTCAAGAAATACAATTTATATATATATAAAGTTTCACAGTACAACTTTCTTATCGCTTAATTTTAACCAACAGTTGTGAAAAAAAAAAATCCGTAGGATTTTGCTGAACATATATTGTTTTTTTGGTAGGTATTGACCCAAGCTCTCACCCCCTGCAGTATGTCGTGCTATTTACTGGACACCTGTGTAAGTGAGATGACACGAGCTAACTTGAAAACATTCACTTACTTATATATAGTAGTGGCCAGGGGACGAAATTGGACGGTGTTTCATTTTTTTTAAATTTGATTTATTGTATTTGTAATACATATTGTAAATACATTTTAACTTTGTGCACTCACCTCTACATGAACTTTAACTATACCAAATCTTACATTCTTCCGTGCGCGCAATATTCTATAAAAGGGGTACAAATTTTTATTCTAATATAATTTTATCGTAATGCATCTAATAAGTGAGTGGATCGCTACCATAATATATGTACATAGTTATGCCACTTTATTTAATTTATAATATATTTTTCTTTATTTCTAACTATTCTACACGGCAATTTTCACGCGATGCGTATGACAAGTGACGGTCAGCGAATAAATTCTTATGGATTCTGCGGTATATAAAATGACTCGCTGCGCGTCCATCATGAGATACTGCGAGTTTGCCACGCGTCTAATGCAGTAGAAAAATAATGTGCTGACCATATAATAAGCTTATGGTGCTCACAACCGAAATAACGCATCTATAAAACGAGCTTAGAGCTGCGAGTCGTCAGCGATATGTCGACGTTAATTTCCTTCTACGAGTATAGTGTCGGATCCGTTGTGAAAGACTCGTCCGTGAAGACCGTCTGATCTTTGTTAAGAATAATCTATTAAGCCAAAAAGTATAAGATTCTTGAACGTTCTACATTTATTAACAGACTATTTTCAATTAATAGTGCCATGGTTCGTGATTTATACGCTTTGATCCCTCTAGAAACTCTCAGCATGATCGTATTTTTCATTTAAATCCGTAATATAATAAGATTACCCTTCTCAGAGCGCCAGCAAAGTTTGTAACAATATCACCGTGGATTATTCCAATACTGCTGCGACATCAATGGATGCGTCGACGGAACAGCAAAACTTTTGAACGTTGGATTTATGACTGCCTTCCTTTGGTATGACGTCAATCATTCAGAGCACCTCAATGTTTCGAGAGGTTGCTGTTTTACGCAGGTAGTAAGTGTTGTTGTATACTATAAAATCTACCGATTTTATCGTATACTGACAAAACACTGGTCGTATGGTACGTATATTTCTATATGAATAGATAACTCTAGAATTTTCGTATATTTCCAGATAGTTATGACGTAAATTCAGCGTCAGAAGGATAGGCAGATATGTAGTAGAGAAAACCACGGGTTTATCGATAGGTAGTATCAGGTGTTATTTACAGTCGTTTCTTCTCTGCTAGAGGGGGTACTCTCTTTGTAGTCACTCACTCCGAGATGTGCTTATAAGCGTGGCAACAATGGGTGACTTGAATTGAACCGTACGACGTTGCCGACATATTTTTTAGAATTTTTTCATTTTTGTGAAATATTTTATGGATATGTAAAGATTAATTACTCTAAACACCGTACACCGTTGCCTTTATACTTGATATTGGCGAAATTGTAGAAGATACTTTACAGAAGCCATGATCAAAGAGAAGAAGAATGGGTGACTCCGGAGCGGTCGTTCTAGCGATCACGGAGCCTCCTCCAGTGCTACAATGCAGCAATTCCCTAAGTTCAAAGTTGCATACATCCTTGAATACAGGAAATAAGGGTGACAACCCGATTTGGTATTTGTTAAAATTCGTCCTCATTGCTCACCGTCTACAACGTATCCTTGAATGGCTTCAGTCATGTCTTAGCGATTACCAAATTGGTTTTACACCATTATTTCAATTCTGTATTCAATGATGTATGGATGTTTGAGCTTAGAGAATTGCATTGCTGAAGATGATCACCGAGGCTGTTTCAGTCGATAAGAGTCCGGCACGCCCCAAAGTCCATGTGGATTTCCAGAGCGGTGAGAAAAGAAAATGTACTATGTGATAGGGGCTGATAGCAATTTACCGACCGTAGAGCTAATCCACGTACTCGTCAGCCGAGCTTTCATTGAAGGCGGAATGCATGTAGGTACCTAGATATATCGTACCTATCTTGAGTTAAAAATAAAGCTTAGTTCATTTGTCTTTGTCGGATGAGCAGGAAGTTGGTTTCAATTATGATAGATGCATCAGATTACTATACTTTTGTAACAGCGACCAAGGGTTAATATTAAGAGGATGGGCAGCGGCATCTTGCTGTGTGATAGTAACAAAATAGTGTGACCACCAATCCTAGTGATAATAATAATAAAAACGATAAATAGATCATACATACATACATTTGAAGTGAAAGTTTTTAAATTAGTTTGTGTCAGTGCACTTTATGGCCTTATTTAACATTCTTAAGGACGATTTAAATCGTTGCTTCAACCTACGCAAGTCTTTATTTACAATGTTTTTGTGACAAGAACCGTATTCTACCTGTGACAACGTTCCGTGTGTCTGTACCGGCAGTTTTATTTTCGTTTTGTTTCTCTTTCTTTTTTGGAAGCTTATAAACACATGTACATGTCAGCTCTATCATATTTTATCTAAATAACACTCCTTACAATTAATATATGTAAATTCCTATTTGATTAAAACTAGATTGAAAGTAATAAAGAACAAAGACTAACAACAAAAGACGTAAATTAAAAGTGTATGTATGTGTGTGTAGGTGCGGGGTGTTAGATATGAATGAATTTGCCATGCAAGTCATTGCGCATATTCATCATCACATTTCCTGACTTGAATTTGGCTGTAACTATTACATACATACATACATAATCAGCACATTACTGTTCCACTGCTGGGCACGGGCCTGTTCTTGCGATGAGAAAGGTTAAGCCTTAGACCACCAAGCTGGCCTAGTGCGGGTTGGCGGACTACACACTGTAACTTTTAAATGAATTATATTACTTCAGTATATGACTCGTTGAAGGTTCGTTTTATGGTGTGGAAGAAGCGATATGTATTCGGTCGATGTAGAAATCTATGGGGGAGGCTTTTGTTCAGCAATGGACGTCCTTCGGCTACAAACAAATGACCATAAATCGTTTTTTTGTTATTTCTTTTAAATTACAATAATGTTTATCAAAGGACAGACAAAAAACTGATCTGTACCATTGTTGCGCGAAAGGCGTCAATTCCAATTTAAAATTAATGTATATCGGTATAATTCTTCCCAGTAACGAAATCATTTTGGTATTTTTCACTCTGTTCCACTTGACTGACCGCTTCAACACTATCATTAATTCTGCCATTGACTCTTCCGGACTTCAGACGCTCTCTTTAGCATCACTCACATGTCCGCTTAATCTATGTTGAATTACCTACTGATAGATAGCAGAAATCGATGGCGCATTGTTCCAATGTTAACACTATAATTTTTTGGTTAATTAATTAATATTGAAGACTGTAATAGTTTCAAATATTATTTCAAAAGAGTATATCCATGGAGTTTCTTGCCGGTTCTTCTCCATAGGATCAACGACTTGGAACCGTACAACTATTTAAATTCTGATTATTCGTAAGTGCCAGCAAATGGTTTACATGAATAAAAACAATTTGACTTTGACTTAAGAATAAAATAATTAATTTGATTCAGGGATTTTACTGTTTTTTTCGTTTGATAGTCTTTGCTGCTTCTGCCTCTACCATAGATTTCCACAATAAGCTGTTATATGCCGCTCTCATCCAACGAGTTCCAGTAACCTTCACCAGGTCGTCCGCCCATCTCGTTGGAGGTCGTCCCATGGTGCGTTTTCCGGTGCGCGGTCTCCACTCGAAAACCCTTTTACGGCCACCAGTTCTACGAGAAATGTGCCCCACCTATTGACACTTTAGCTTACTTATCCTTTCAGCTATTTCAGTAACTTTAGTTCTTCTACGGATCTCCTCATTCCTGATTCGATCTCGTGGAGAAATACCAAGCATAGCTCTCTCCATAGCTCGCTAAGTGACCTTGAGCTTTCTTATGAGGCCTATAGTGAATGATTACGTCTCTGTGCCATATGTATCACCAGTAACACACACTGGTTAAAGACTTTCGTCTTGAGGCATTGCGGTATTGTTAACGGAAAGACGATGCGAAGTTTCCCAAACGCTGACTAGCCGAGACGGATTCGACGGTTGACCTCTGTCTCGAAGTTGGACCTACCTAACTGGACGGTTTGTTCAAGATAGATATACTCGTCAGCAAGATCGAGAATAGAGCTCCCAGCGGATATTGGGATGAGCACAACCTGGGCGTTTGTCATGACTTTCGTCTTGGTCATGCTCATCTTAGGGGGCCAGTTGGCCTTGCTGGTGTAGCTAAATGTGAATATGAATGCACACATTACTTATAAGCTTTTTAATAATATTATTTTTTATTAGTAAGTTAATAACAAAGTCAAAGCATCTACTACTTAGTGTTGTCTGTGTTAAAATATTGGGTACCTTTAAGTACAGTCAACTTCAAAAATAAACTGTACGGTTTATTACCACAGAGTACAGTACCATACATACATATGACATAATACCGCGAATTGAAGAGACAGTAAAAAGATGTTTTCACTTTGATGGACATTTTCCTACCGTCTTATAATTTGTTACTAAAGTAAACGTTTATTATTATTGTAGACATAATTATTTCCAAAATATTAATGAACTTATGATGCTAACTGTACTTGAAATCAGAGGCATGAGACGCATACATAACGTCTAACTTTATAAATGGATTTGAACGCGCGAGCACTGATTTCAATTATTACTCGTATTAGAATGCAGAAGTTTCGAGCGTATGATTAAAATAATATGGTAATTTGACTGTAAGGTTGTATCTGTACATATAATAATCTATGCTTGGTTTTCTAACTTATTGTGCGACACCTACATGACAATGAGCAATTATTAATAGTACTCTCCGATGACGTCAATAATCCTGGATCGCGTAATCAAAACTTACAATACAAAGCTGTATTATTACAGACACCCAACACCAAGGGTTGGGCCACCCGGTATACCAAATCCCTTTTCAACTGCGGAATAAATACTACATGCTTAGGAACACCACATCTCATTTTTATGAGAGCCTATTTTGCCTACAGTTTACTCACATAAATCTCATATGCACAAACTTGCTAACCTACTCATGACTGTATCTTAGCACTTCATTGTCATTTTTTGGTGAATACCTCCTTCAGGCGGTAGATGACGCGCTTGCTCCTTCTGAGCCAGGCTCCGAAGACCGGCAGGATGGCCTCAACGATGCGCTTGGTCGCGAACTGCAACTGTAGCCGATGTCGCCGCATGTCGAGTGCGCGCCGTCGAGCCAGTCGAACGCACCTGAAGGCACGCTATCACCGCTTTGGTGGCGGGAGCGTGTCTGATCATAGACCCGCGCATCCTTCTCCACTTGGATGTTGAAAGGCAGAATGCGTGCAAGGAGTCGAGGAGAGTTACCGCCTCGTAGGGCACTGTCCTGTATCCCCGTGCGATCCGTATAGCCACTCTGCGCTGCAGACCGTGATTTTTTTTCTGCAGCGCTGGGCGCCTGACAGCCGGGTTGACCATACAAGTGCCCCGTAGAGGGCCACGGACCGCAAGAACCCGGCGATCTTCCTCGCTTTCAACTATAGCAAATAAACTCTAAACTATAATTATATTAAAACATTTCTGTTACTGTTACTGTAATAAATAAACTTTTCATTCTTATTATTTATGTAGGAACAGGAACAAGAAAATCATTTTTATTAAATATTTTTATTACGTGATCGTCGGCTATTATTTGGAGGTCATAGTGCGAAATTGCAAGATAGTTCAGTTGACGGCGTAAACTGCCTGGAAATAAGAGTTCGTAATAAGGCCCCTGCGCCCCTGTCCTGTACTCAAATCGACTCAAATATTCAAACTCACCGCTAATTGTCAGTCACTATGGCACTAGTGACACTATGGCACTAGTGACACTATGGCACTAGTGACACTATGGCACTAGTGACACTATGGCACTAGTGACACTATGGCACTAGTGACACTATGACACTAGTGACACTATGGCACTAGTGACACTATGGCACTAGTGACACTATGGCACTAGTGACACTATGGCACTAGTGACACTATGGCACTAGTGACACTATGGCACTAGTGACACTATGGCACTAGTGACACTATGACAGTGTTACTTTTTTGGGTGCGTTCTAAAACTTTACTGGTGCAAAATATGGGCCGATAATTTTTTATAATCGATTACATAATCAATGACGAAAATCATAAAGTGATAATCGATTCATTGATTATTTATAATCGCTTATGTCCATTACAAAAAATACCCCTTTAGCCATCCCTAAATATCTAAATTTAGTCATGGTAATTGATGGGATAGCCGTGACAAGAACACGCAGCTAACTGACGTATAATTGACACAGGTTAAATATCAGTGTATTCACGCTCACGAGTAAACTTGAGCTTATCAGGGCAGGTTTTTTTTTCTTTTATTTATTTAAGGAATTTTGATACATATGTATATGCCAATTCCATCATAACTTAAGATACCAAAAACAAAATAAAATGTAAACAACTTAATTCTACTCCCTGCTTAATGATCCCCATCATAAGAAACAAAAGAACATAAACAAGCTTTCTGATGCTTCAGATGAAGGTCTTGATAGCAAATCATGAAACATACCTATAATTATTCTGTTCAGGTTAAGAATCCTCATCAAGGACTCTCTGTACATCTGATAACGGACACATTCCACCAACAGGTGATGCACGTCTTCCACTACACCGCACAAATCACAATTTGGAGAATTAGATTTTCTCATCATAAAAGCAAACCTGTTTAATGGTATGTGTACGGATCTAAGACGTAATGCTGTTAAAGTTAAACATTTCTTCTAGATAATTAGTCTACTTAACTTCATATCCATATGCCAAGGTATATGAGGAGGCTCACACTGTATCATTATGTACCAAATTCCTTTTTCTTAAGATCTCTCATTAAAATACTCTTTCCAGTTATTGTAACAGTATTTCTTGTATTTAGGTAATAACACTGTGTAATTTAGTAAAACATGAACCTCTCTTCCATCAACAGCTGCTTATTTCGCCAGCATGTCAGCCTCCTCATTATCTCTAACACCAATATGTGATGGAACATGGAACCCATCGCAACTTCAATTAAATGCCTTTCAAATAGCTGTCATGTATTTCAGGGCGGATATCGTAAGCTATCTATGTACCTGTGCGACCAGAGGCGCATCGAACCAAGTGATATAACACACGTCTACAGCGGGGCCCTCTCTTGTGGAGGCCCCGGGTCCCATACATTTTAGGGAAAAAATTCTCTAAAGGGTCTCTGCGTGTTGGACCCATGTCTCCGCGTAAGCCTATCGAAATACCGGTATCCCTCTTACAGGGGATAACACCCTCCCCCCTTTGGGGGTCACAGGCGTGCCGATTGGAGAGTTTGCGTGCTCACACCGAGTGACCCCCGGAAAGACGGCGGCGCGCATGTGGTCACGTGCCGTCGTGTGCGCATAGCGCACAGCGAGGCTTGGGAGGATCCTTTACAATACTCCCCGAGAAGTGCCTGGGGGCAGGGGGTGACCACTTTACAGTCATCCCCTCCGCGATGTGCCGAAAGGCGTAACACTAATGGGCGGCTCTAGTTTGATCTTACGGGGACCTAGACCCTTTGGTGGCGAAGGCGATGACCGCTCCAGTGGTTTTAGCCGGTAGGAGTCCGGCATACTCCAGTGTATTAAATGTGTATAGAATAGAAAGAGTAAGTGATCAATCCTATATATAATATATAAATTAAATGAGATGAAGTATGCTATAAAAGAAGATGCCTTGACGTCTTTATTATTAATTTTCTTCTTCTTCATTTAATACCTCAGCTCTTGTAGGCGGAGCATTGGTCACTGTTCTCTATATTCTGCCTTCTTTTTGTCCTCTTGATATGACTCCAACTTTCTCTTTCACCTTGTTGTATGAACCTTCGCCTAGATCCAGCTTGAAGTTTTCCTTGTAAAACTGTTTTAAAGAAGTTGTCATGTCGTATCAAATAGTCAATCATCTTCCTCCTCCTGTTACCGGCACGGTTGGTGGAGTGGCTTTCTGCGCTACGTGTCGCGGGTTCGATCCCCGCACAGAACAAATATTTGTATGACCTACAGATAGTCGTTTCGGGTCTGGATAGTTGTGCATATGAGATTTATTCCTATAAAAAAATTGTACCCAATATACAGGAGAATAACTAGTATGGCCTAAATATAAAAAAATACTACTTTAGGAACAAAAATTAAATTTAATTACGTATAAATCTAATGTTGTCTTAACTTAATTTGTTTCAATTTAATTTTGTTTTAATACAATTTTATGTTAATTTAATTTTGTTCACTTTTATAGTATATTGAAGTGTACCTATACGTTTGTTCATTTCTAGATGTTTTAAACTTGAAATGCTCTATAGTGTTTCCCTTTTATGTGTTTAATAAGTATTTCCGTATTTCACTTTCATAATTTCGGCTGAATAAAGTCCACTGCTCTGACACAGGCCTCCCCTAAACGATCTTTCTGGGTGTGTTGTGTGCTCATTGGAGGAGTTTGCCATAAGCGCCATGCTTGGCAAGCGGGTTGCTAATATCAGTTGAGTTGTTAATGTATTCGAAGGACGCTGCTACCCATGCTCCAGCTAATCCCATAGTCACCTTTTACGACACCCATGGGATGAGATCGTATTCGTAGCCGGCACCACACGGTGTAATTTTTCACTTTACCTCCTCATAAAACGACAAAACGTTGAGTAAAAAGATATCAATATAGTATGTAAAGGTGCCGCACAATAGATCGAATGATCGTAAGCCCTCGCTTGACACCCCGAGGCCTTATAAAGCGCATAAAAATATACGGGGACGTATCTCCGCCCTTAAAATATTTACCTACTCATCGATGTTCCGTAGCTTCCATAAAGTTGACAAACTACCCAGTTGCAAATAACTTAATGTTCTTGAAAGTCCCGCCAGAGGTCGCGATGTGAAATAAACTCGATAAAGGCGTCGCGGCTCGTTGGGTGACCCAATTTGGAAGGTCGGCTTTCATCCCCGTTCCGGTTGAATTTGGTGATTTTCGATTCGGGAGCTTCGGTTGGATACGTTTTTCCTTAGTGTGATTAGGTAATCGACTTTAGAAAAAAAGAAAGATAGAATATTTATTTTGACCCAAAATGATGGCGCACAATTAAAAACAATAAACGAAATTATAAAATAGCACTATAAATTGGTAACCCTTACAGGATGGGAAAGGAATTAATTTCTAAAGGAGTAGAACTCAGGGCCGTAAAAATATTACAAAAGAAAAAAGTGACAGGAATTTATTGCTGTTTGTCTTGGTATATATAAATGTACCGTGTGGTCTTGGTAGACGTCTGTGTGTGTGGTTTGAGTGCAGTGAATTTGCAAGGCGTATGAAATATTGAACATATTCGTTGAGATTGGAACAAGTTTGAATATGTTTATAGGAGTTTATTTTTTTATATTACCTGTACTAGAAAAAAACAGTATATGGAAGGGCCTAGCCATAGTCATTAGTTGATTAGAACTCGTAAATGGTTATGTACCGTCACAGAGTACCGGCCTGAAGTAGCAATGTTGTTGATAGAAACGGGTTGTTTTGTTTCGTACGGTGAGTGACGTATACCGGAAGCACACCACCAAAAATAAGGTAGACGTATGACATAGGGCTCTTTAAGGAAAAAGTGTATATTTGCTCTAAAGGTGCAGCACATTAGCGACTCCTCCGGTGTTACGGATGTTAACATGTGTATCGGGTCGTTCGGTTACAATATGGTTGAGCTAAGCGATGCTGATGCATGCGTAATGCTCGTGAACGGGTGCTGTCTGTTGGGACTGGTCAGCCTTTAACTGCCACGGCATATAATTTATTACTATTAAATTATTGTGGTATGTTCTATCTTTACACATTGTCCTAAATTTTTCTCGGTATATGTTTTAGAATAATTTGTATCAATCAACATTGTGATCTCAATTATTTTAAAAGAGTATCCATGGATTGCCGGCTCTTCTCCACGAGATCAACTATTTGGAACCGTGCAACTTAGATTCTGACGTTTCATAAGTGCCAATATTTGGTTTATTTGAAATAAAAAACTTTGACTTTGTATGGATGTCACATCAATGTGTACAAAAGTAAATAAAACAAAAAACACACTTCGCCGTAGACAGTCCCAAGCCCAGTTGAGAAAGGCCGGTTGGCTGTGATTAGTGTATGTTGTTGGTGTAGACTCGTACATGGTTCACATTTATCATCATCATTTCGGCCGAATGAAGTCCACCACTCCATCTCCTTTTATGGATGCCATAAAAGGCGATTAAGGGATTATAAACTAGAGGGATAGGCAGCAGTGCTCTTCTATGGAATAGTAGCTATTCTGCGCTCACCAACCCGCCTACTAGGCGTAGTGAGCACAGGCAAAAACCCCCAAAATGATGACACAATTGTTGAAATCTATGGGGAGGCCTTTATTCAGCAGTCGATGTCCTACGGCTGATATGATGATGATGATGATGACAGTGCCCTTCTAACTGGAACACAATAATGTCTAAAGATTAAACACTACCTACGTCTTAGCAGTGAATATCTGCCACGGGGGTGGTACCTACGTAGGCGGCCTCTTGCAATAAGAGGCCTGTAACCAGTACCATTGCGTTCAGTTTTAAATTGGGCAAAAATGAACGAACTAAAAGTGTAAAAAGTGTACACATGTGCTCTCAACATTTACTATAAATTTATTATTATTAATCAATTTTAAGTACTAATTCCTAGTAATTACATATTATTCTTCAGAGGATATTGTGTGGCCAATAAAATATATGTCCTAACTTAAGAAATTGCACTTACTTGCCGGTGACACATTACTTTCACATAATCACTGTGTTTTTACTTAACACCTAAACATGACAACTCTTGCGGATATTGCGGAGATCCAGCGTGTCGCAATGACATCGCTCAACCAGCGGATGGCAGACTTTGAAGCCCACTTGAAGGCATCATCTCCCGGTTCAGACCTGAGCACCCTTCATAAGGATTTTGGCACCTTCAAGGAACATGTCTGGAGTGTTCTAACCGTGTTGCAGCAGCAGATCACAGAGATTAGCAGGTGTGTAGATATTATGGAGATGCGTCACAGAAGAAAATTTCTGTTACTCGGTGGTATACCCGAAGCATCCAATGATGAGAAGATTGCTGATGCCGTGACTTCTGTTCTTCAGAGTAAGTTGGGCTTATCTGACTTTAAAGCATCTTCACTCACTGTCTGTCACAGGCTAGGCACTGCCTCTGATAGTAGATCGAGACCCATTTTACTACGGTTTGCTGAGCCTGAGGTGAGGGCTATAATCTGGAAGACTAAGACGAAGCTTAAAGGATCTTCTTTTGTGCTGTCGGAGTTCCTTACACGACAACGGCAGACGGCCTTCTCGACGGCTCGCAAGCTTTTCGGTGTAACAAACGTGTGGACGATGGATGGGAACGTTAACATCAGACTCCCTGACGGAAAGCGCTGCCGTGTACTCGGTCATGAGGAAGTTGTTGCGCTGGGTACGGAACACGGCAAGTCATTGGAAGATCAAGCGGTTTCCCTAGCAAAGAGTGCCAGTCCGCCCGCACAGGTTTCTGTCAGATCGAGGCGGAATATACCGAAGAAGAAATAACTGTCCATCGTTTTTCTTTTTTTTTTTTCGGATTATAACATCTCCAACTTTTCGATTTTGTGTACTTTACTCAATTTTATTTTACTTGTTTTAATTTATTTAGCACTTCATCTATTATTGTTTGTCAAGTGTCAGAACTGTCAGACCTCAGGCTGTCAGCAGTTGTCACTAGTGTCAATCTTTTTAGATTGTCTACGGTTTCTGTTTGGATACTTGCTACAGCTATTTATAAATTGTGAACAGTCGACCGGCAGGTTATGCAACGTAAGTGAAATTTTTATATCATAATTCAAATCATAGTATTAGTGTTATAAGAATATTTATTTTATATATTATTATTTATTATGTCAGACGATGATTCATACTATTCTGCCTGCGATA
Source organism: Diloba caeruleocephala (assembly GCA_947459985.1). Lineage (NCBI taxonomy): Eukaryota > Metazoa > Arthropoda > Insecta > Lepidoptera > Noctuidae > Diloba > Diloba caeruleocephala. The sequence goes on along the minus strand of OX381617.1, from coordinate 4,482,906 downwards.
CTCATTCCATCTCGTATTAGTCACTTAATGAATCTTTTTCCACAAATAATTTTATAAGTGGAGAGTTTCAGCGTTTTGAAAACTGCTTTAATGTATGTCACATAAATGCGCAAAGTATTCCCCAGCACCATTCGGAGTTAATGGATGTATTTTGTAACGTTTCTTTACATGCTATTCTAGTTTCAGAAAGTTGGCTCAAACCTGAACTTCCATCTACATCTTTTAGCCTGCCGGGCTTCGTTCTAATTCGCAATGATCGCACAGGAAAAAGAGCCGGGGGTGTCGCTATTTATTTACGCAGCGATATTCCCCATAAAATTCTATATTCTTCACCATCACTTTATAATGGTAATTCTGAGTTCCTACTACTTGAAATAGATATCAAGGGGGTAAAAGCCGTTCTGGGAGTTGTTTACTGCCCGCCCGCTATCGATTATTTCTCCACTCTGGACACACTTTTTGAATCTGTCTCCTCTGAGTACAAGCACCTCATAATCATGGGTGACTTTAATACCGACCTCTTGCAAAACACTTCACGGTCTCGTAGACTGAGAGAAATCCTGGAATCATCGAATCTCACGTCTCTCACCCTTAATGCGACTCATCATAACATCGATTCTGATGATTCCTGGCTTGATCTCATAATTACCTCTACTGTGGATCTTGTGGCTAACCATGGCCAGACCGTCGCTCCTGGATTTTCTAGGCACGATTTAATTTACCTTTCATACAAAATGAAGCCCCCTAAGCAGCGGTCTGCCATTGTTTATCTTCGGATGTTTGCAAAGTTGGATAAAGTGAGACTGAACAGCGATGCACAAACCCTGGACTGGACCAAAATTCTTCAAGCTGCTACAGTAGATGACAAGGTTGCTCTTCTTAACAGTTCCATTTTACAGCTGCTTGATAAACATGCTCCGCTCAAGGCTGTTAGAGTGAAGCGTCCTCCAGCCCCATGGATTACTGCTGGTGTCCGAATGGCTATGAGACGACGTGACAGGGCTTTTTGGAGGCATAGACGAGATCGCAGTGAGGAGAACTGGTGCCTGTACAAGTTGGCGAGAAATCGGTGTAACCAGATGGTAAGAGTATCTAAGCGCCGATACATTTGTGAAAATGTCCTAAATTCTTCACCGGCTGATATATGGAAGTTTCTAAAATCACTTGGCTTTTCCAAATCACAATCCAATGTCTTACCTTCCAACTTGTCTCTCAATCATCTAAATAAGCATTTTTCAACATCGGCTACTCTTGCTGATGATGTGAAAACGAAAACAATATATGATATCATTTCCATGCCGATATTGCCTCCCGACTCCTTCTCATTTTCCCCTGTAACTAACCTCGAGATCCGCAAGGCTTTTACTTCCCTAAAGTCTAAAGCTGTCGGCTGCGACGGAGTTAGCAGAACCATGATAGAATTCATTCTTGACAGTATCATTCCCGTTTTAACACATGTTATCAATTTTTCTCTGCAGACTGGGGTGCATCCTTCTGTCTGGCGTAAAGCTTATATTATCCCTCTTCCGAAAAATTCTAACCCCAGTTTAGCTAATCATTTCAGGCCGATATCGATACTTCCATTTCTATCCAAGGTACTGGAAGCTGTTGTTCATAAACAAATCTCCTCCTACATTTTCAAGAATAACTTGCTATCCCAGTACCAATCCGGATTCCGGCCTGGTCATAGCACATCTACTGCTCTTCTTAAAGTCACAGAAGACGTGAGGAGTGGTATGGAGAATTCGAAACTTACATTCTTAATTTTAATAGACTTTTCCAATGCGTTTAATGCCGTTGACCACGATATTCTCCTCGCCATTCTATCACAAGTCGGATTCTCGTCGTCATCTCAGGGTTGGTTCTCATCATATCTTCGTGGTCGCCAGCAAGCAGTACGTGCTGATCAGAAATTATCTGACTGGTGCAATCTGGCTACTGGTGTACCACAAGGCGGTATACTCTCTCCACTTTTGTTTTCATTATTTATCAATTCCATAACTAACATCCTCAAATGCTCTTACCATCTGTACGCTGATGACTTGCAATTATACGGTCAAGCTGACATCAGCGATTTAAATAATTGTATTTCTAGGCTTAATGCTGAACTGAATACGATCGCAGACTGGTCACGTAATTTTGGAGTTGCCGTGAACGTTAGTAAATGTCAAGCCATCCTTACGGGCAACTCATTCTACCTAAAAACTTAAACACTGATCACCTTACCCCGATTATATTTGATGGTACAGTTATTGCGTTATCACATGACTTAAAGGATTTGGGTTTATATATTGATGATAGGCTAAGTTGGAATAAGCAAGTCTGTCAGGTTAGCCGTAATGTCACCGCCATACTGCGATCGCTCTATAGATTTAAGCATTTTTTACCATCTAACACTAAAACCCTTCTGGTCCAGTCCCTTGTGCTTCCTGTAATTGATTATGCGGATGTTTGTTACTCGGATTTATCCGAAGACCTTCTCAACAAATTGGATCGACTTCTCAATAACTGCATTCGCTTCATTTTTGGACTTCGGAAGTATGACCACATCTCTTTATACCGTTCCCAGCTTAAATGGCTGCCTATCCGTCAGAGAAGATCATTGAGATCTCTTTGTCTCCTCTTTTCCATTATTAACGATCCTTGTGCTCCTGATTATCTCAAAAGATTTTTTCCTGTGTTGGGTAGCTCTCATAGCCGTAACCTGCGTGCTGCCGAGAATTTGATTCTCCAGTTTCCTTCTCACCGTACTAGTTTTATTGCTAAATCCTATGCCGTCTCAACAATTAAAATCTGGAACGTGCTTCCCCTTGATATAAAGAAAGCACCGAGTAAATTTTCTTTTAAACGCAAAGTTAGGGAATACTATTTGAAATCGCTGGAATCCTAACTGACAATTATGGACATGGTTAAAATGATAAATAGTACGTATTGTATGTAGTATATTTTAAACCTATATATTTTACCATATCTATAGTATGTAGTTTTTATGTATGTGTATCTTATTATTAAATTTTTGTATTATATCTTTTTTGTACCATTTTTCAATGCATTTCTTTTTTAACCCAAAGGTTGACTGGTAGAGAATGCTATATGGCATTAAGTCCGCCTTGTGTACCATCATTGTGCATAAAAGTATAAATAAATAAATAAATAAATAAATAAATCTGTAGTTAAAAAGGTGCTGTCAGTTATTAGATTCAACATAAAACCCTGTTAGGGTGCAATAAATACAGTTTGTAGGGTACATCATCATTTCGGCCGAATAAAGTCCACTGCTGGACACAGGCCTCCCCCAAAGATCACCACAACGACCGATATGGGTGTGTTGTGGGCTAAAAACCCCCCAGGTTTTGCCAGAATCGCCACGCTTGGCAGACGGGTTGGCGATCGCAGTTGAGTTGTTAATGTACTTGAAGGACGCTCCTGCCCATCCTCCGGAAGTCGACTAAGGGATTAGCCCTTAGTCGACTTTTACGACACCCACGGGCGGAGATAGGGTGGTAGTATTCTGAGCCGGCACCACACGGTAAATAGAGGTACATACTCATCATAATATATTTATAGTTAATATGTACATTATGTCTTGCGATCACTTATAATAAAACACTTTTAAACTGATTATATTGCGTACATTTTAGATTTATGTTATTTCTGACGTTTCGAACACTGTAGGGTTGGTACAGTGGCCGATACAGTAGGCTGCTGCGCTCCGGGACGCGGAGTCAATTGCCGGTATTGTTCCGGGTCTGGGTGTATTGTGTGTGTAATTTGTGTCTGTAAACGCACCCTTGACACAGGAGAAATTCTAGTTTTAAAACAAAAGAAATATATTTGTATAGCACTTATTATTAAATTCGCTTGATGCTTCTAATTTTCTTTTTGAGTGTTTTAAGTAGAATTGTTGTCTCGCATGATCTATGAATTGTATGTGAAACAAATCTAAATCTATTTACATGGCGGACTTCGCGAAGTGATCTAAAGTATTGACCAAAACTGTCCAAATATACTACGCCCTCTAATATTCGAACATTGCTAACCAAAACATCTGCAATAATCTGTACTGCTAGTTCATATACATGTCAAAACGATGTCTCTAACACAGTTTTTAAGAACTCAGCAAAACAAAATTATTAGTAAAAAAATTGCGGTCCGAAAAATGAACTGTAATATTATGTAAGCGATCGAATGATATAAATATGTATTTAACTCTTATTCTTCATAAGGCGCGGAACCCTCTGCACTTAAGTGGTTTTATTTTATCTAACTTCATATGTGTAGTCGGTTAACGTGAAAGATTTGACATGGGAATCGTGCGGAGCTTACGGAGGGAAACGGGCTTATCCCGAATTTCAGTATGGTGTCCCTTTTAGCCATAATTCAGAAAAATATAGCATTTAGGCTAGTGTATTAATTTCTGTGAATTAAGTTGATATTTTTACCTTTGTTATCATTAAAATTATTTAATGATAAAAATGTGAAAATTTTAATATCGTAAAGGTGAATAATAAAATAGGCAACTTATACAAGTGACGGTGGCGGAAATAAAAAGAAACGATCAAATCAACAAATGACGATCTCATTTCAGCCAAATGAGGTGCACTGCTGGACACAGGCCTCCCGCAAAGATCACCACAACGACCGATATGGGTGTGTTGTGTGCTCATTGGGGGGTTTTGCCTTAATCGCCATGCTTTGCTTTGCAGTTGTTAATGTACTCAAAGGACGCTGCTGACCATCCTCCGGCTGATCCCTTAGTCGACATTTACGACACCCACGGGAGGAGATGGGGTGGTAATTCTGTGGGTGGGTATTCTGAGCCAGCACCACACGGAAATGACAATCTAAATATATCAAAAAGTTATATTATTATAGCGCTTCGTGTGTATTGTTATTGATTATAAATACTAATAAAGACTTTTAAGATCTCAGTATTCAGGTATTACACGTTTTTGGTGAAAGACGAAATTTGAATGTGTTTTAGGCACTAAAAGATACAGTTCGAATCAACATATCATCATCATCATCATATCAGCCACAGGACGTCCACTGCTGAACAAAGGCCTCCCCCTTAGATTTACACAACGAGCGGTCACATGCCGCTCTTATCCAACGACTCCCAGCGACCTTCACCAGGTCGTCTGTTCACCTCGTTGGAGGTCGTCCCACGCTGCGTTTTCCGGGGCGCGGTCTCCATTCGAGAACATTTGTGCCCCAACGGCCATCAGTTCTACGAGCAATGTGTCCCGCCCATTGCCACTTCAGTTTACTAATCCTTTCAGCTATGTCGACTACTTTATTCTTCTACGGATCTCCTCATTTCTGATTCGATCTCGTAGAGAAATACCAAGCACAGCTCTCTCCATAGCTCGCTGAGTGACCTTGAGCTTTCTTATGAGGCCTACTGTGAGTGACCACGTCTCTGTTTCATATGTCATCACTGGTAACACACACTGATTTAAGACTTTCGTCTTGAGGCATTGTGGTATTGTTGACGAAAAGATGTAGCGAAGTTTCCCGAACGCTGCCCAGCCGAGTCGGATTCGACGATTCGAATAATGAATGATTAACATGCCAATCAACCAATCAATCGATCATTTTTCAAACAGGTCAGTATTGATTGAGATCTTTCAGATTGAACGACCGACACATAGCTATTATCAACACGCCTACCAAGCGTGGTGAATACTGACAAATTCCATTCAAAATGACGGCATGGAAATCTAAAGGGGAGGCCTTTGTTCAGCAGTGGACATCCTTTGGCTGATATGATGATGATGAATAGTCCAAAGTTAAATGAATACACTGTTACCTCCCTTAAAATTGGCTGATATGACGAATAATGTAAAAACTCTGATCGTGACATACCAGGCTGCATTAATTATCTTTACGGAAAACACAATTACACTTTGTTTGATCTGGGGATTGACGCCTTACAATCGGCAGATAAGCTTGCAAACCGTTGACCGATTACTGTTATTTCATTGTAATTTAATCATCGATCAGTCTGTAGTAGTTTCTAATTAGCCATTTCTTCCTTAAACAGCCGTAAAATGCGTGGCCACGGCCCATAAGACGTATAGGCAGCAGCAGTTCGTAGCCAAGAGCTACGGCCGCTACGGGATACGCTACGCCATCAGTTGAGATCATATTGACGTCGTTATAACGAGCGAATGTAAACAGTAGTATATATCATTACGGGATTTTTATTATATTTCTTTTGTTATCTGATTAAATAAAATATTTATATCCTTATATTAATATAAGGCGATCATCAATCACCTGGGTGCTACGGGACCCACTTCTACCTAGACACGCTTGGTGTTCCATATTGCATGCCTTTGAAGTAATATTTTTTTAATTGTAGATATTGTCTTTCCTATTATTCTTTCCACCGTTACCACCAAAACCAAATGGCTAAAATACGATATCATCATTATAATAAAACACTTTTCTACGGACCACGAATGCTGCAAAGTGTTCGAAATGTCATGAAAAATTATTATTAGTTAATTAGTATGTATAATACCGATGGTTAATGTGTAGTTTGTTTATTGTTTCAATTAAAAACGATCGTCAGTACTTTAATGTTTTTTACATTAAGTTTCTCATATACGCGAATATTGTAATTGCAATAGAAATAGAGATTCTTAAACCTTCGGCACGGTTGGTGCAGTGGCTGATGCAGTCGGCTGCTGCGCTCCGGGTCGTGGGTTTGGTTCCCACACGGAACAAATATTTGTATGATCTGCAGGTAGTTGTTCCGGGTCTGGGTGTATTGTATGTGGAATTCATGTCTGTAAACGCACCCACGACACAGGAGCAATCCTAGTGTGGGGCAACGTTTATATAATGGCAGTATATAACCACTCGTTGTGGAAATATAGGGGAGAGGCCTTTGTTCAGCAGTGGACGTCTTTTGCCTCATATGATGATGATGATGATAATAATGAGGTAATAATCCCGAAAACCTAAGACATTATTACGATTTCATCAAATAAAAAACTCTAAATTAAGATGAATTTGCGCATATCCTTTCATATTTATGTATGAATACTTTTAAAGGTTGTGGGTTTAAGTATAAGTTTTACATATCAACGTTATCAACAAAAACTTATAGGCAAACATGGGCTTCTCATAAAATCCAGGTATCAGCTATAGTTATTGAATTATTATGCTCAACGGGCAGCTTAGTAACTTCTGAATTTTTTATGAAGATGTCGCTTAACACTCACTGTCTAGCTGCAGCTGCTGAAGCTATGTTCATTGCAAATAAATGCATCTCATTAGAGGATAGATACACTTATATGGGTAGTTTGCTATTTTACTATCAACTGCGTTATCTCAATGCCTCTGAACATCAAAGTATACGACCCCAGAATACCGATGCGATGCCATAAAAATTCTGCGCACCAGACACGAAATAGACAGGTAAAGAAGGTCCTCAAAATAGAATTCACAACACAAGTAGAATCTTATTAATGTAAAAGTGAAATTTTGTACTGTTGATTCCCAGCGACCTTCACAGGGTCGTCTGTCCATCACGTTGGAGGCTATCTCTCGCTGCGTTTTCCCGTGCGTGGTCTCCATGCGAGAACCTTTCTGTCCTGACGTCCATCTGTTCTATGAGGTATTGCCACTTCAGCTTACAAATCGGCAACTTTAGTTCTTCTACGGATCTCCTCACTCCTGATTAAATCTCTTATAGAAACGCTAAGCTTGGCTCATGTTTTTAAAGTAATAACATAATATTCGAATGATGTTTTTTTAAACCGAATGTAGGCAACCATCATAAAAATTTAAACATCAATAGAATTAATCTCATATATCTTTTCCAAGCCACTAATATTCAATTAAACAATATATCATCATCATCATATCACCTAAAGGACGTCCACTGCTGAACAAAGGCCTCAAAAATAAATAGTAAAGAGTATATAAATTAATAAATAAACCTTTTATAAGTAATATATTATAGTAATATATTTATTTATTTATTTATTATAAGTGACTGTAAACGGTATATTTAAGTTTTTCTTTTATAAAGAGTAGGTTATGAGCGGCATGCTCGGTTCATGTAAATTTAATAATCATCATCGTCATCGATGCGGTGCCAACCATAAGAGACCTATAGGTGCCCATGTTGTAGGAGTTCGGGAGAACTAACAGAAGTTATTTAATAAATATAGCACTAAGAAAGTTTAGGAAGTTTGGAACTTGGTGCGTATGTACCATTAAGCACTTTGGGTTACCGGCAGGTGGCGGGTAAACCACCAACAACTAGCATACCTAAGGAGGGCTGGAGTCAGACAGGCGGCCGACTGTAAGTCTGCGGGCACAAAACTAGCGGTGGCTGAGCGATAGCGACAGCGGAGCGACGCGGCGTGGTGGCGATGTAAACAAAAGCATAGGACGGGCGAGAGCGGCGCGGCGCGATCGAGCGATACACGAGCGGTGGCGGAGCGGCGGCTACGTGCAAGCGACAGGAACAAACTCGTTTGATTTGGCCGTTCAATGGCCGCTCGGTCAAGTGTTGTATTTTTATTTATCATTATAATAATAGAAATCAAAACCGGCGATATGGGAAAGCAGAAACGTTCATCACAAAAACGAAAAGATTGATAATAAATGTTGGAAAGCAGTAACATGCTAACTTGGGAATGACAAAAGTAAGTTTCTCTAAAATATATTCAAATGTGTCATTTAGACTCATTCTCGTATAGTTATGAAATTTATTTGAATGACACTATAATTAATAATATTATAGGGTAGACAATTCGCCCAAACTACTTCTCCCTTCATTTTATTGGATGAACACCATCATTATCCAATAACAATTCAGAGACTACGCTCCAATAGTTCTCTTTGACGTAAACTCTTGTTTTTCACAACACTACTCTAGGGCGACTGACCAACCGCCAGTTTCATGCCAACGTCAAAGGCCGCTGCCGGCTCGCCCCGTCCCGCGCCCCTCTACTGTCGCCATCGCACTACCGCCGCTAATTTCGTGCCCGCAGATTAAACCCATTTTCCGAAACCTTTGCGATATATACTATCATATTACGCCGACCCCAAGTTACTTGGGACCAGGGCAGGAAGAAGAAGAAGAAGATTTACGCTTGGCTATAATTTTTTTTCGCTGTGTGTTGTTATGAGGGCACAGGTGATTTAGCTTCCTAAGCCTCACTGGCGTAATTTTAATGTCTTAGACGATATAAGTCGTATTATTATGAGCTGAAGACCGAGGACGGCAGTGTGGCGTCGACTAAGCCAGAGGTTTTAGCTAACTACCATTAGCTCTGACTAAGATCCGCGAGCCAAACTAACCCGACACTATATCTAAAATATCCCGGACATCAGCCTGTGCGCGATTGGGATAGCCTTGAAACAGCTTAAAAATAACAAGGCGGTGACGGAATTACGACTGAGCTTCTGAAAGCGGGTGGAACACCGAAACTTAAAATCCTTCAGAAGCTATTCAATTCCGTCTTACTTGAGGGCACAACGCTGGAACAATGGAAGAGTGGCGAGGTGGTGCTCTTCTCCAAAAAGGATGACAACACCCTTTCGAGGAATTATAGTCTTATCTCGCTTCTGAGCCATGTTTATAAGCTGTTTTCAAGGATCATCACTAATGGTCTCGAGCATAGGTTTGATGACTTCCAGCTTCCCGAACAAGCCGGTTTCCGAAAAGGTTTTAGTCTATGGTACCACATCTATACGCTGCTGCAGGTTATACAGAAGACCGAGGAATATAATCTGCCACTATGCTTAGCGTTTGTGGACTATGAGAAAGCCTTCGATTCGATCGAAACCTGAGCAGTGCTGCAGTAATGCAAATTTTCGTTAGATTTTGTTTTCCAGGTGTTTTTCTGTTTTTTGATAGTCTCATTTAATAACCGCTTACTGACTATCTTCTAAAAATTTTGTATTATTGATGTGAAACATCTAATGTGGCGGGCCAGACTGACTGTTGTCGTGGCAACGTGTCGCCAAGTCATGCGTCGCCACTATAAATGGTAGAATGAAACATCTAATACAGTGTGGTGACGCGTGGCCATGCGCAATTGACTGCGCGATTCTCTCCCCATTCTGCTCAAACTTTTGAACTTTTCAGTTAAATTAATCTAAATGTTTATGAAATAAACGACCATCTTATTCTTTAAAAATAAATGTATCACTTTATTTTTGATTATGCCATATTTATTTCCTATTATAAACTATCCTTCTATGCATATTTCCTGTACAAAATAGTTTCGATGTTTCACATACAAATCTACCAGGGGTCCCGCGATGGCTCACTTCTTTATTAAATATGTTTAATACTTTGTAAATCCTATTACTACATAATCTATAATAATCTATAAAATCTAGGTTCTACAAAGTCATGATTATTTACATGTATGTTGTCGAGGGTGTTAAGGATAATGTACAGTATCCGAACAGTTGGTATCTATATTTCCCTGATATGATTTCTTGTCTAAATGAGTACTCGTATTGGTTTGAAAAAGTTAGCTATTAAACCGAGCCTGGTTCTCTATTTTGCAATGATTTCATTTTATCAGTGCCACCACATATAGTAATACAATATAGCTCAAGATCAATTGAATTAAGAAGTTGCAAACTACAGAAATAGGAAATAAGGAGAAGTGGTATGGGGGCGTAACTGCACCACCGCGACTGGATCAATTTGCCGGAAAATTCCGGAAAATTTGCCGTTTTATAACATCATTTGAGATTCGATCGCGTAAGTGAAACTTTGTTAAATTGTCGTGTTGTTCGGGGATAACATGCATATAAACATGCATGATAAACACCGAAGCAAAAATAATAACTTTATCAAGGAAGGAATCATATACTATATATATATCTATATATTTTGTTTTTTTTTAAACATTGCCCCACACTAGGATTTCTCCTGTGTCATGGGTGCGTTTACAGACATAAATTCCACACACAATACACCCAGACCCGGAACAACTACCTGCAGATCATACAAATATTTGTTCCGTGCGGGAATCGAACCCGCGACCCGACTGTACTGGCGCAGCAGCCGACTGTGTCAGCCACTGCACCAACCGTGCCGTCAAATATTCCAATCATCACCCAAATCCATCGGCCATCACCTAAATTGAACGGACCAGCCCCTGGTATCAATTCTTTACCGGAAGGAAGCCTTCATACCTTTGTTTTGAGTTCTAAGATAATGATATATTTATTTGCAAAAAATATTTCACCCTCTTTCGCATATTTCGCTCGCAAGGTAAAAGATACAATACAATGTTAGCCAATCATGTCTATTTGCTTTATTTAAACGAGCTTATGCAATATTTTCGGGCCTCGTTTCGAGTTGTCGAAGCGTCTTGTCGCTTTAATTTTGTATGAGTATTTTATTGAAGCATATACGATCTCACGTTTTTCCCCATCTAGTGTTTTATGGCAACCTTTTTAAGGAGCTTGTTGGCGATAAGGCGAGTTTCAGTGCAGAATTATGGCCATGGGAGATCTTCCTCGAAAAACATTCATCGTTAATCTTATAACTCGTTTTAGTCTTGAGTTTTAGCAAATTCGTGAAGGTATATAGAGAAGAAAGTAAAAGGCGAGTTACAAAATATATTCTTTTATTTTCGTAGTGAAAATATTGTACGGTCCACATAAGGGAATATATAATTATGACGACCTTTTTATATAAAAAGGTTCATATTAAACATTAAAAACAAAATATTCATCATGATCATATCAGCCAAGCCCCAGTTATCTTCACCAGGTCGTCAGTCAAAAAACAAAATAGTTACCTAATTATAATAAAACAGATTTTAACGGATTACAACGCGTGTATTATATCGAACACTTTGCAGAGTTTTTCTTGGTCACACGATGGAACGCTGCAAACTGTTCGAAATATTAGGAAAAATGTAAATAAATAATATATCGATGTAATCCCTTAAAAGTGTCTAGTATAATGAGTAATAATCACGATAACTAGTAATATTACTAGAAATCACTAGTACCTTATTATTATTAGTTATCATCCTTCCTAGGCCTTCTACTCTGGGGGAACTCTATACATATAAGCAAAGCTTTCCTGATACAAAAAAGTGTTGAGGGCTATATGCGGCTTAATTCTATTAACATTATGTTGACCAATCTTAAAAAAATAACAATCTTTTAACAATAACAGGACTATATATCATGCAGGCTGGAATTTTGTAAATGAGCATCCCAATTTTTTTGTGTCGTATGACTCGGATTCTAAATACATGCATAGAGACCCAACAGAATACCTAGTCATACAAGTACACTACGTCATAAAAATAATCTTATAACTACAATTAAAATATTTAAAATATTCCGAAAGACATTCGAGAGCTTCCTGTTCCAAATCCTGAGTTTCAAATCCAAATTTTGTTTCAAAGCCATTTATATGGCTTATAGAAAATTTATCTTTGATTAATAACTTAAAATTGTAATTATTACAATTATAATTAATGAATTAAGTTAATTCATTTTAAATAAATAAATTAAAACTTATAATTGTGAATTAAATGAAATTTCAATTTATAATATTTTGACATTGTAACCAATATCTAAACTAATATCTTAATTTTAAAATAAATTAAAATTGTAGATATATTTATGTCATTGATTTAACAAATAATAATTGAAAAATGAAAGATTTAAAATATATTTGTGGTAAATATTATTGTTACTATGTGTAAACATTATTGTATTTGCAATCAAAATTGTATTGAATGATAGTAAAAAAAAGAAAGTGTGAATAACAAAAATACTATTGTACAGTGACAGTACCTGGTGAAACATGTATTAGGATAAAAAACATTTTTTGTAACACCTTAATGTACCATGTTTGAAGCAAATAAATAAATAAAACTTATATACGCTTTAATAGCAAAAGAGACTAAGCGACAAGCATGTGAAATTTAATTATCGTCGGAATCGCTTTGATTTTTCTTTGTAAAATAATCAACTCAGTTGAAGAAATACTATATTGTCGCTTAGTAACTTTTACCTTTCACTTTTTACTGGTGGAAGGCCTCTTATAGCAAGGGTCCGTCTTGGTGGGTACCAGTGCATTGCCAGATATTCTGATGCCAAGCAGTAGTATTTAAAATTAACCATTACTACGTTCCAGTTTGAAGGGCACTGCAGCTAGTGATATATAGCTATTAGATAAGCTATAAGAGGGTAAATAAGTAATGTCTCGAGGTGACAACTGCAGTGTGATAACACCCAGGACCAGTTCTAGGCAGAGCAGGTTTGAAGATGAGGTGACCCGGGCGGTCACCCAGGGCGTCAAATCCAAAAGGATGTAGCACGCTAGTGCAGTATCTCAGAAAAAAGAATGCTAGCTTATATTAAGAAATAAAGGCTGCTGAAAAATATCTTGCCTGGGGCGCCTGGTTAATGGCGTACTGGTCCTTGACAGCATTACAATTGTTATGGGCAGGCGAGACGCTTACTTCCAGACGAATGACTTGCTAGCCCCGTCATTAGGTTGTATAAAAAACCTGCCAACATATACATATATTAATCCACTCATTCGTAAATTCCCCACAAAGTTACGTCGGTTACGCCACTCCGTAGCCTGGAGCTACGGCCACAGCACTACGTGCTACGTAATGAGTGGAGACCCTATTGACGTCGTTACGAGCAAAGCAAACCAATAAAGTCTTTATATCATATATCGCTGGCCGATGCCCCTTTATTTAATTAACATTAACTTTAATTAATTAATTAAGTAATAGTTTTAACCGACTTCAAAAAGGAGGAGGTTCTCAATGGGAGGCGTATTTTTTTTAAATGTATGTACACCGGACCGATAACAGCAATTCTTTTTTAGTAGGTGTAGAATGCGTTCGAATTAATTCTATTTAATTTTCAGTACATTTGATTAAGTAGTTTCTGAACCAGATCCAAAAAACAGGTTTAATTGACTGCGTTTATCTAAATTGTGTCTTAATAGTTTCGATTCCTCCGCGATTAGAGAACCGATTAGAGCCATTCTTATTGTTAGTGTTAACTACTGATACCAAATTGGAAAAGTTCTTCCATTTATTTACACAAAAAAGAAACAACAAAATATTGAATAAATAGATGTTATATATTATATCTGGCCCCACCCGACTTCATAGATAAAGCTCTTTTTCTTTTTAGTGGTTTTAATATTTTTATATCATGCAAGGTTTTTGAAGTCGGTAATTATTTTTGTTAAAATGTTTTATATGTTAAAATATTGATAAAAAATCGAAAATGTGAATATAGTTGATTCGTCAGTCTTGCCAGTACTCACGTTCTTCATTTCCGCTGATAAAACAACCACTGCTGGACATAGACTTCCCCCAAGAGATGGTGAAACCAGTGCCACACCTTTCGACACCCTGAACCGTTTGCAAAAGTGTTGCTCCCTGTCACCTGTAGTGGTGCCCATTTATTGAGTGGCGAGTCATCGGGCGAGAGACATGTTAATAATACCAAATGTGGTATCAAATAAGATTGCAAGGCAGTTAAGGACTGACCAGTCCGAAATGATGGCACTAATTGTATTTTTTTAGATTATAATATTATTATTTTCCCGCCTGATAACAGGGGGATGTCCTGACTAAAAAGTCCTCATACTACTACATCAATAAGATAAGGCGGTTATATGTATTTAGGGAAGCGACATTACAACACATTTTAAAAATAATTGCATTGTTGATTTAAATTATCTTTCTTTTTCAGGTAATCTGTGGCGGGCGGACGGCCGCGTCGCAAATACACATGCTGACGATATGGTTAGTTTCTTAATATTAAAAAAATAAAATCATCCTCCATTTCAGCCGGAAAACGTCTACTGCTGGACAGAAGCCTCTCCCAAAGATTGCCACACGACCGGGGTTTTGTCATAATCGCCACGCTTGGCAGCAGGGTTGGCGATCGCAGTGGAGTTATAAATGTACTCAAAGGACGCTGCTGCCAATTCGCCGGCTAATCCTATAGTCGCTTTATACGACACCCACGGGATGAGATCGGGTGATGGTATTATTAGCCAGCACCACACGGTATCGAAAATCGAAATATGATAAAAATAAAATCATAATCATTATGTATTTTGCAGCATTTGTTAAACGTGTTATGTTTGTACATTGAAAGACAAGAAAATCTAGCGCCATGCGCTGCGTATTAAAGTTACTAATTAATTGTATCACTCAAATCGTGATATAATCAGTTTGTCTAAAAATATCTCCACTCCATCTCTTACGCTCCATTTTCTATTTTTAGCGCCATCTATTCGCTCGGTGTAACATGATGGACTCAGTTCCCTGCCTGTTCGAATCGTGTGTAAGTACGCAGTTACGCCTAAGCATTTGGTTTCTAAACCTCCAACTAGATGGCGCTACGAAGTTCAACTGAACTTTTGTTTAGCTAGGAGACTCGAGTAATGAAAGTATTTTTAACGGTGTACGGTAACGGCTTTAGTTTGGTACGTGTTGAATTACTAGAATTATTATCTACGTTCTTTATAAATATAAATGTACAAATATATGTATTAAGGCTGCTTTTTTAGGACCTAAAAGCTATCTTCGTCGAAATTACAACTTCTCGGTAGATATGATGATTTCTGTATAATATCACATCGTTAAAGTCTACTACCGAACGTACAGCTCTTAAAATCCTACCTGGTATATTGGTTTTTTAATTTGTTCTCGGGGACATACATACGTTATTACAATTATAATAATATTCTAAGCCTTATTTAAATAATTCTTCTGAACGTGTGTATGTCACTGAACTCCTAAACGCCTGGACCAATTTTGAGGAATTTTTTGTGTATGTTTGAGTGGAGTCCCTGGATGGTTTAGATTGATAATTGGACCCGGTAGGTGGCGTTGCGATCGGATTTTTATGTACCTGCGTAAGCAAAGATGGAGCGGGCAGCTAGTACATATACAGCTAGTACATATAATATTTTTTTGTTGTACTCCTCCTCCTCCCTTAGGGTTTGAGGCAAAACTATTTCCACTACACTTCTGAAACTAATAAACGAATGCTATTATGAAGAGTAAATGTCACTTGAGCCGAGAATAAATGGTCAGAGCCGTTAGAAGCTGGCACTCGGCAATGTGCTGTGGCAATCGCTCTCAGTACTACGCAGAGTGTAATAAATTATCTCTGGATATGCTACCGCATCACTGACAGCGTGGTGGAGCGTCAAAGAGGACGTACTTGTATCACCACATACAGACAAGATCAATATATACAAATCACTGCTCGACGGAATCCTACAATGACTGCGATCACGTTGGTCACGAGGCTTCATAAGTCTTCAGGATTGATATAAGTGATCTAACTTAGAAATAGTTTGCGTGATGTTAGTCTCGGTTCCCGAAAGCCACTACAAGTACCACTTATGTAACCGTAAATATATTTCTAATTATTTGCAGGATACAGTATGGCCGCGGCATATTGGCTCAACTCGCTCGGATGCCTGTCGCTGTCGCTGCTATGTCTCTTCGCAACTACTCTTCAAGTTACAAGCGGTAAGTAAATATGTATTACGTCACAATGGTTACAATATATAGAAAAGATGAGAAAGTGATATGTTAGAATGTTTTGCAACGGCAATCATATTTAATTACCTTGTAAGAAAGACTGATTTGGTTAACGCTGAAGGCTGACTATGTGTTTAGTTAACATAACTATTGCCGCCTCCTACTACATCTTATTTAGTATCTAAGTTGTGATAGTTTTAATTCTATTAAAAAATACAATAACTAAGTTCTCAGTACTCTTTACCTATAGCCAGTTTTAATATGAATTTGGCAGTCAATATTAAATAAACAGTCAAAGAAACATACTCTTCAATACAATTCAATACAATACAGATCGATTGAACTTTCGGTCGCACTCAAATGCACTTCAATAATATGTATATATCAAGTAAGTAGCGTTTTACTGGCTCTAAGTTTGAGTACTGTAAGTCTACCAGCGGGAAGAGCGCACGAAATTTACATACTAGACATCACTGCCAGTGAAACTTTGTTTGATGTTACACGCATCCATGTGAAATGTCCAACTAATTACCAAATAGTAAAGTAGCAGCTGAATAAAGGGCACATTTACTTGACATTTGCACAAACAGGCAGCTTTTGACCTGCCCAAAATATAAAAAATATTATTACATAAGGTTTATTTCCAGCAGTACAGTGATATGTAGATAAAATGGCATTAAGAAAATTCAAGGCTATTTACACACATTTATACGAATGTATTATTTTATTTATTTGAATGGCCATTCATACAAAAAATAGTTAATTCGGTGGATGATAACATGTATGTAAGGGAGCCGTCAAGGTTAGTAAGGTCACATGAAAGGACCCAGCGTTGCAGAACCAAACTTCAAAGTCTGCAGCGCAGAGTAGCTATACGGATCGCACGAGGATGTACCGAGCAGTGTCCTACGAGGTGGCAACTGTCCTGGCGCGTTTTGAGATGACTGCGTGGGGCTACGATCAGACACGCTCCCTCCGCCAGAGTGGTGAGGGTGCGCCTCCAGGGGCGCTCGAAAGGCTGAGGTGGCTAGCTCGGCGGCGTGCGCTTGGAAAATGGCGTCACCGCCTGCGGATGCGGTTTGCGACCAAGCTTAAACACGTTTATATAATAAATAATACACTATTACATTTTTTTACCACCTTTAGGGGTGGAATTTCTATAAGTCCTTCTTTAAAATTTCAAGTTTGTAGCCCCTGCTGTATAGGCTCTGCGTTGATGCATCAGTCAGTCAGGACAAGTATTTATAATGTTTAGATAAAATAATATTAACATTATAATGTCTTAGGTTTTCGTGAGTATTACACATTATAATTCATCAGGTCATCCTGCGACCACGAATGCTGCAAAGCATTCGAAACGTCAGGAAAAACAAATATCTAAAATATACGCGATAGAATCCTTTTAAAAGTGTTTTATTATACTATTAACATTAACAACAAACATTTAAAGTAAAATTAAATTTCAAACAACAAACATTTAATTTCAACGTTTCTAATTATCTGCTTTCATTAAAAACACTGAGTGGTTATTGTGTACGTCTCTCAAGAATTTTGCACAATAGCGTCATATACTTCGAGTTATGCAGACTTTAGATGGGGTAATTTATATAGAGATGACGTAGCAACAATGCACAACCGCTTTTACCAACCCCGTTTTAGTTAAAACATTCATTTAAATGTGAAATACATACAACGAAAACATGTCGAACCACAGCAAGTACGAGTATCTTGAGGAAGGTAGAAGGGATCTTAACGTAATGCATCAAAGATAATTTAGGCTCAAACTGGATGCGAATTTAAGGTATTTAATTTCTTGGCAAGAGCTATTTAAATATATATACTCGTATTCTTTAAAATCATGCACTACTTTATTTTACGTCAGAGTACATACTCTTTAGAAAATATTGATAATTTTAGTAATTTTAGTAAAAGGGTGGACCTAATAAATATTATATATCTCCAAGTGCTTCAAGAAAGTCCCATCATAGCCTTCACGCGCTATAGATATCCTCTTTGGGCTCAGACTATATTGAGATGTATATATTCATCCTTTTCTAACGTGTGGTTAAGTGTTAGCCGTCCCTTTCACCAAGCGTAGGAAAGCGATCAATAAGGATCCGGATTCCAAATTCGAATAAGATACCGTTGGGAGAGAGGAAATATTTTCAAACGGTAAGAATGTTCGTAATTTTTTTTCCGTTATATATTAATTATGTACAGTACAGTAGAAAAACGCACGCAGAACAAATGGTCTAGAAGTATCTTGTTGGGTGTTGTGGTGCAACTCTGGAGAAGCCTGTGTCCAGCCACTGCTGATGCCTGTGATGCCTGCTGATGGGCTGAGTTGATTAATTGAAGTAGCCTGTAAAGTATAATATATTACCTCTACTATCGTAATTATATATATCATACTTTTCAACCCCTTTATGACACAAAACAATGGCTTGACGAAAATAGAAATTTATCTAAATAAAACCCAGATAGTACAATTTAGAACCCACCAGCGCAAAGCGTTAAAAATTTAGATTATCCAAACAATTAAAAAATCTCATGAATTTACACTTTTGTGCCTTACACTGGATACAATTCTAAATTGGAAAAAACATATAGAAAACACTAAACCAAAACTGTCAAACTTCATCTAACACAACTACGACATTGCCTTATCGGTGTACGCTTATGCATATGCTTAGTTGAGCTACGGCATAATCCTTTGGGGTGAAAGTAGGGACTTCATGGATCTTTTCATCATACAAAAGAAATGTATCCGAATATTGAGAATATTAAGCAAAGGGAAAGTTGTAGACTTTATTTCATCGACAAAATATGTTATGTTTACCTTGCCTACATATACTACAAATTTCCTTTTTTGTAAAGAAATATCGCAGTTTCTTCACATCGAACAGTGAAATTAATCAACACTATAATAGACGAAATCGAAATAAGCTAACCATACCTTCAACAAATTTACAATCAATGCGGAAAAGTCCTAACTTTACATAAGTATCAATTTATAGTAAAATCCCCGAATATTTAAAAACTGAAGCGAAATAAAAATTGTTAAGTAAAAA
Organism: Diloba caeruleocephala; assembly: GCA_947459985.1. Taxonomy (NCBI): domain Eukaryota; kingdom Metazoa; phylum Arthropoda; class Insecta; order Lepidoptera; family Noctuidae; genus Diloba; species Diloba caeruleocephala. The sequence continues at coordinate 4,463,282 of OX381617.1, read as the reverse complement.
GCTAAATTATATCTGATTACAAAATGTTATTATTCAGTAGAAGAATTTATAAATATCGAAGACAAACATACCACTTAAAATTTATTTTAATTGTTAAACAATTATCATTTAACACGACAAGAACTGTAAATAAATATGTACTCCATAATAAATACTGTGTAAAATGACGACCAGTATAATAACTGAAGTAATATATTCTGTCTATTTTTGTGTATTGACTATAAAAAAATATATTACAATAAAAACTTAATAGTGTACAATGACACGGGTAAAATGCTCGCACCCAGGTGCGAACAACCCTTACGGGGTACATGTACTTGCTTGCATACTTAATATAGTTTTACTATAAGACCTGTGAATTTATAATGTATCTACATGACTGTAACTTTAATGACACAAATAAATAAATATACTTTGATATATTGATACATATAGAGTGCAAAAATAAATTAATAAATGTTCATAAAAAATATCAATAATACGTTTCTTTGCATTCATTCGAGTTGATAGTTGATTGTCGAGAGCATTTTTTATATTTATTCTCAGGGTGAGATTCAGAAACGAGTCTAAGCGTGAACTTACGCTTCCATATGTCAAAATGCACTACTTACGCCCCTAATTTTGACAGATGGAAGCGTGAACCTAGCTTAGACTCGTTTCTGAATCTCACCCTTAGAGTGTCAAGAGGGTACTACGACAATAGTAACAATCTTATTTCTATTAAATCTTAGTTTTCCAGTGTCGTGATGGAAATCTCAGCGTCTATTGTTAACACGTATACTATTCTTGCATTTTTTCTCTTGGATTGCCTCATTTCTGGCTGCAAAGTCATTAGCATAATTACTTCGGCACTCATAAACACGCCTCTAAACATTTCTTAGTCGTTTGAACGAATTTTTACAGTGCAAAGGAAAATTAAGATGGGATTTTGCGACGTATCTGTTTGAGACAGAGGAGCATTCTTAGTTCTAGGCAATTTTAACTCCACATCAAGAGCTTTAAAAAGGAAGGAGACAGAAACCAAGTGTTCCGGGTTTTTAATTATAAATATGTCTTTCAAAACTGTCGGTGAGGAAAATTTCCGTAAGATTATCTTTAATTTCCACGAAAATAATCATATTACACGCAATTACTGAGAACAATAAAAAGTCGACTTCTCTTTCACGCCTGACACACACACACATCAGCCGTAAACTTCAACTGCTAAACATGGGCCTCCCGATGATCTCTACAATGAGCCGTGATATCGCGGAGCATATCTCCATGCCATAATCACCACGGTTCGCTGGTTTGGTGATCGCAGTATGTTGTTATTAGCAGCCGGAGGATGCTGCTGCCCATCCTCTTGGTATCAACCCTTAGTCACCTTTTACGACACCCATGAGTAGAGAGAGGTGGTCTATTTTTTGCTAGGAACTTCACGGAATACGCAATGCGTATGCAACTGTACCTAATAGAGATGTATTGTTTGTGTAAACAATAACAAGCAAATTAAAACAAACAGTCAGTTGTTTTTACGGGTCGGTGAGTGAGTATCATTCGTCACTGCGGCTAACTCTGCGGTGACTTTGGAAATGGAATTTTCCTGTTTTCTTAACCGAAGCCTTTTTCAACTCAACGAGTGAACTTACTCAACCCTCACTAACGAATTTACACTGTATTTGTACTGGCAATCGAGTGTTGTTGCGTATAATTTATATTGGCATACGAGTATTTTATTGATTGATGTGCTGTGTGGTCCCTACTAAGAATAGCACCACCCTATCTCATACCGTGGGTGTCGTAAAAGGTGACATAGGATTAGCCGGAGGATGGACAGGAGCGCCCTTCGAGTACTTTAATTATAATTCAACTGCGATTGCCAATCTGCCTGCCAAGCGTGGTGATTATGCCAGAAACACCAAATGAGCACACAACGTAAACCCAAACCGGTCGTTGTGGTGATTTTTGGTGGAGGTCCGTGTAAATTCCACTTCTAGGAAGTTTTTCGGCTGAAATGATGATAATAATAATTTTATTGATTAAATTCCCGTATGTTGCTTGAGGTGTTAAACAGGCTCATCACCGTGTGTCATGACTCTATAGATTTTATTACAGAACAAGTTCTGTGCGACTCATTTATGAAAATAATTTTGACAATAGTATCTTATACGGTTCATCATTTCAGCTGAATGAAGTCCACTGCTGGACACAGGCCTCCCCAAAGATCGCCACAACGACCAGTATGGGTGTGTTGTGGGCTCATTGGGGGGTTTTGCCATAATCGCCACGCTTGGCAGACGGGTTCGCGATCGCAGTTGAGTTGTTAATGTACTCGGAGGACGCTGCTGCCCATCCTCCGGCCAATCCCTTAATCCACTTTTACGACACCCACGGGAGGAGATGGGGTGGTGGCATTCTGAGCCGGCACCACACGGTATCTTAAACGGTTATGCTGCATGAATTTCTAACTAAACGCAAAAAATTACATGGTACATCTGTAAGACAATAATTTCATAAAACATTGTGACACAAATTCCACGTTCGGGCTGTTATTAATTACAGATCATATTTCACGGTGTAAACTTCGTAAGATCACGATTACTCATTTCATACATTTGCAATGAAGTAAAGTAAATATTTCGATCCGTGTTGTACGTCAAACATTTTACTCTAGCTCGAGCAAGATAAATCACATGTCATCTAACAAAGTCGTTTCTCTAGTTGCAAAAATGAACTTTTCACTTTTTAGGATCTATTCTGTTCAGTATAAGGCCTTAGATAACATGTTTGGATATTTTGTTAGGTGTAAAGGTAGATTTGTGAAGTTATAGCTGGAGAGATTAAAAGGTTCTGGAATAGATGCAGGTTTCGTTTGCAAAGTTGCGACTCAACTTTAGATACGCTTCATTCGTAGATAACTTCGCTAGCAAGCTCCGTTAGTTTGATATAAGTATAGAGTACCACAGATAGCATTTTTTATAATGATAACTAACACCCCAACAGCCACGACATACCTGATGGTAAGTAGCAACTGCACTCATTGAGCATCAGCAATCTGCTGATTACTTGTGAGTTGCCGCTTTTTTTTTTCATGGGGAAATCTTCATGGATTTCTTCCACCTTGGGGCGGGATACCAGACGCTTGCCGACTAAAACCTCATGGTGTTCTTTCTACTTACCTATGGCTGGATCTGCGTTATCTCTCCGTTAGGCAGTAGATAGGCTACTCCCCCGGCAGGTATCAACCCATCACTTAGTCTGACGTGCCCTGTCTCTGTGTGACCTGGCCAGGCGCACATTCCTCTAGAGAGGAGCGCACAGAGCGTGCAGTACACAGCACGTGCCTGCACGAGCCTGATTTTGTTCGGGTGACGGACTTCCAAATATGTCGCCCCCAGGCTACAACTCAATTATTTTGTGCCCACCACCGCACGACCACCTCGTTTGCGTGCATCACGTCCACGTAAAAGGAGGCCACGGAATTCTACGAGCTTGCGCTTTGCTACGATTTACTGAACCAGGGCCGGAAGCGAGCGGTCACCGTCTTCAAATGCCGTGATGAGATCACGACGGTGCATCGCCTAAGCTAGGCACTCATCCAGCGTATGCGGTATCGTGAATACAGGACAGTTTTTGCAGTGGTGACAACCGGCGTCTCTTCCCGGCCTATTCAACACAGATACTATCATAAGCACTTATGTCCCAAGAGTATCTGCTTCATCCGGAAGGTGAGGGTGCCATGCCGCCTTTCTAGCCAATCAGTGAGTGAATACTGCGTGCATCGAAATAACTTTTAATTAGAATTTACGGTAGATAAAATTTCATAACTTTTTAAATCTATAACGACGCCTGTCACCTTCGTCATCCTGCGACCACGAATGCTGCAGTGTTCGAAAGATTAAGAAAAACAAAAATCTATAATATACGCGATGTAATCCATTCAACATTATTTTATTATAATGAGTAATAATCGCGAAAACCTAAGACAGAAATACAGCTTCATAAAACTGGCAGTGCCAAATGGGTAAAATTAAAAAAAGCACAAAGTTTGTAGCTTTTTGTTGCTAATTAGTTGCTAAAATACCGATTTTGTTGCTCACACCGATTCCGAGAAATCGACATTAATGCCAGCTTTACATAAAGATCGCAGGGGAGATAGTAAAATTTTGAATAATCGGAACAACAAAGAGGCCGAAGTTTGTTGCTGTACGAAACGATAAAAAATAATTTAAAAAAAAACAAAAAAATATGGCCATAAAAATTTATACAAGTCATGCCAGCTTAACTCTCGATTTTTCCGCAGTTAATCAATAATTTGAATTTGTTGCTCCACGTTGAAATTAATATTTACGCCTGGAGAGTCAGCAACAAAATATAGAACTGGAAATCGGATCAGCTTCTGACCGGTTTTCTTATAAACCGGTCATGCCAGATTAACTTTCGATTTTTACGCAATAAATCAATAATTTGATTTTGTTGCTCCACGTGGCAACGATTCTTTAGGCCTGAAGACTCAGCAACAAAATAAAGAACCGGAACTCGGATCAGCTTCTGACCGGTATCCTTATAAACCAGTCATGCCAGCTTCATTTTCGATTTTTCCGCAGTAAATCAATAATTTGAATTTGTTGCTCCACGTGGCAATTAATATGTGCTAAATCTGATTTGTTTTTAATTTTGCCCATTTTGTCACTGCCAGTTTTATGGAGTTCAGAAATACTACTATTAAAGAAATTTTCATCAACATCAACAGTATTTTAACTTCTATTAATAAAAATGGGCCTGATACATGGCTAATTAAGGTAAATAATGTTTATTCAGTTGCTATTATATTATACTCCAAACTCATAACTCGTAACACAAAACTACAAGAAGAACTAAAATAACTCGCCTACTCATTTATACACAACACACATGCTACGCCGTAGCTCGTAGCAATTGCAAAGTGGATTCGGTGTAGACGAAGACTGACATTAAGGGTTCTTATATTCTTTAACCAAAAAACCCACCCTTGCTTTGCTCACGTGATGAACATAGCCTTTGTCCACGTTTGTTAAGTTAAATGTAAGTTAATTTATGTTTAATGAATAATATTTTTTTGTAATAGTGTTAATGTATTATTTTAATTTGTGATGTTAATTATAATTCGTTATTATTTTTATTTTTTCATTCATTGTTCACCACCAAGCGTGGTGAGTACAGAAATAAATACACCCCAAAATGACGACACTATTGTGGAAATCTATGGGGAAGCCTATGTTCAGCAGTGGACGTGATATGATGATGATTGTTTTTTGTTATATGTTTTACTTTTAATTATTGATTTATGTAAAATTGGGATAAAAATAAATTATCTTTCTTTCTTTCTATAAATATGTAATTATTTTATTAACAAACATACAATATTTGGATGGATCACATCTGCCTAGCGTCCCTCGACGGCTCGTTTTTATGAGCTACTTATCCTCCTGCTATAAGACTGTCATTTAAATCATAACTACTAGCACTTATAACCCTGAGAGGTTTTTATAGCTTATAATTTATGTACTCAAGAGGAAGCAGCGGTCTCCAGAACACATTGTTCCGTCAGGCACCAGGGGTTCAGTGCAATTTATTGCTTTGGGATTACAAAGGAGAGAATCTATAGTAAAATAATTTTATGGATCCTTCTTAAGGTGCCTTTCAACTTAAGTTATTAGAAAGTTGATAACTTTGTTACTAGCAATGTTTAGCTTATTTAGAAATAGTTACTTTAGGTACACTCACTTGCAATTTGTAATACAGATAACAGTTTTGCTATTTGGACTGTGTACGGTTTTTTTTTATTGGTGTTCAGGGGAAATTCTACATGGAACTTACGGACTCCTACCGGCTAAAACCACTGGAGCGGTCATCTTCGGCACCGAAGGGAGGCCACAGGTCCTCGTAAGATCACACTAGAGCAATGCGTATGGTATCTATACTACTAACATACTTCGCGGTTTATGAATGAAGAATGGATCATCGAATCGTGCTTTTTCCCAATTATATCTTTGTCATGAATATTAGGGTGAGCCGTTTTTTTTGAAGGTCGCCGGTAATATTTGTAGGTAATAAAACGTAATTTTTGAAAAATAGAATATATATTTTAGGTGGCCCACATTTTTTTAAGTATCAAAAGTTATCAAAATGGCTTCTTGATTCCAATGGAAACATGAAAATTTACCGAGCATGATTGCTTTGAACTTAACTTTTACATTAATACAAAATAAAGGAGCTCATTATAATTTAATTTAAAATAATATTAAAAAGTCTGTTTCAAAAGAGTTTTATTATATATACTAGTTGGAATCCGCGGTTTCACCCGCCGTTTAATTTAAAAGAAAGTGGATTATTTATATATAATTTAGAGTACTCCTACATACCTCCGTACATAGACACTTGACATAGAGTATATATATTAGTAGATTTCATGGGGAAGTTCCGTAGAAATCGGTTCAGCCGTTTCGGAGATCAGCGAGAACAAACAGACAGACAGACAGACAGACAGACAAAAAATGACAAACAGCTTTTTTGTTGTAGGTACCGAATATACTTTCATATGCATTTAGTAAAAAGCTGTTATTTTGTCATTACAAACAGACATTTCAATTTTATTTATTTGTACAGATGCTGCGGATTTCAGGTGATCCTGCAGCATCGGGTCAAGGTTACCATGTCCTTGCAATATCATTTAAGTAACAGGATACCAAATTTCGAATCGATCAGTCCTGTGAAAGTTGCTCACATCCCTTCATCAACTAGAAAAGAGATGATCTTCAAACGACCGAACTAATTTTTTTGAATCATAGCAAGAACATTCTCGATCAAGTCACCTTTCAAACAAAAAATACTAAATCACTATCGGTTCATCGTTTGGGAGCTATGATGCCACAGACAGATACACACGTTAAACTTATAACGCCCCTATTATGCGTCGGGAGTTAAAAACACAATAAAACATTCAAAAAGACAGATAACAAGCTACATTTACGTGATTATTGGCAAATGCCTCCGGCTTTACGTGGGAGGGCAGACTTACCTCGACGCTATGCTCCACTAATTATGTTACCTTATTACTTTCTCGTTTATTTTAATACCTCCACGATAACGTTTGTGTATGCAACCCTTACATTGTTCAGAAATCGGTTTGAGGTTTTTATATTTAGATCATAGAATGGAGTGTTCATTGATCAAACGAAAAAAAGAAAAAAAAAATAGTACTGAAAATATCATAAATACGTACAATGAAACTTGAGCTATGTATAAAAAGAATAGCATTATAAGGGCTTTTCATTTAAGGACTACCGCGTGATCATATTTCGAGTCGACTTGGCTTTTTACATCAAGACCCCTCCTTATCTTGGAGAGTACGTATCCTCGTCGGTTCCGGTTACGTACCTACGAATACCTATGAGAATAATTACGGGCACTTGCAGGTTGGAACGTCTGATAACCGGGCAAACCTTTGGGTACCGGATTCCCCCCTTAATTGGGTCACGTAGGTTAGAGGGCAGTTGCCCTGAGTCAAATAATTATGTTCAGCAGTTTTTATATTTAAGGTCCCTAAAATATTATTATATTTTAGGGACCTTTTTTGGCCTCGTGCGGCACTACTGTGGTAATCGTACCCTTTCTTTCTGTCTTATTTACGAAATTTAATTCATCATTATCATTTCGGCCGAATGAAGTCCACTGCTGGACACAGGTCTCCCTCAAAGATCACCACAACGACTGATATGGGTGTGTTGTGGGCTCATTAGGAGGTTTTGCCATAATCGCCACGCTTGGCAGACGGGTTGGCGATCGCAGTTGAGTTGTTAATGTACTTGAAGGACGCTGCTGCCCATCCTCCGGCTAATCCCTTAGTCGACTTTTACGACACCCACGGGAGGAGATGGGGTGGTGGTGTTCTGAGCCGGCACCACACGGCACGGCAAAATTAAATTACAAGCTGTTTAATATGTGAAAGAAAAGAAAGTAGAAGTTTTTATTTCTACGTGCAAATGACACACAAGACTTAAAACTAGACTATCTTCAGCCAAAATAATAATAACATTATAAAAACAGAAATATAAAAAAATTGTAGCACAGATTTTAAATGAAACTTTTCAGTTCGTAAAAAACTAATCTCTGATAATCCAGTTTATAAAGTTCAATGGATCTGTATTATCTGTGGTTGTGATTACACGATGTAATAAAAGTAAATAAAACAACAACAAATAGATTACACACAACACACACATAGGTTATACACAACAAATAAAACAAATTATTGATGTACAAAGTTGTGCGTCGCATGTGCGCAGAAATGTAGGTAATTGCTCAGCATTATGCCATGGCTCCGGACGAAACTAGAGCCAACAGCGCTGGTTTTCAGCAACAACCTTTGTGTGACGTATTGGAGTCCTACCAGTGAAAAACTAAAAAGTAAGTACTTCATACTTTAAATCAGCGAAGTAATGATTATTGAGTTAGAGTAAAGACGTAAACATACAGTGCAAAAAGTATGTACATTACGGTGACTGGTCGAAACTTCCTTTTCATATTTAATCGCGCCCCTAAGTAGTTACAGCACCGAACTAGTGAAGTTCTTGCAGTTTGCACGATCAACTTACGAACCACTCAACTAATTATTTACCAGATTTTTTTTTTAACTCCACTACGGTTGCAAACAGTCATACGGTCCGCCTGATGGTAAGCGATTATCACCTTCTTATGAACCTCTGAACGCTTGCTACACCAGAGGTGTCACTCACGTGTTGCCGAACCTGTGAAATCTTTTCACAGTCTTTTAGAAGTTCCTTATGCTGTAGTCTTTTGGGAAAACCTCGATGGGGAGCTGGTTCGACAACCTGAGTCCATGCGGGAGGAAGATCCACTGCAACATATGGTACGAGACCGTTTTGACTTTAGGGTACACAAATGAACTCCCGCCGATGGTGAGAGCCGTTAGCATCATATCTAACAATTCCTTATAACTTTGTTTATTGTACAGGAACACACACAGGGAGGCAAAGTCTCTCCTAAGACTTAGACGGCTACTTGTGAACTTGGAATCGTCGACAATCCTAATTGAACGTTACTGGATCCAGTCAAAAGGCCCTCATCTTGTTTTTCGTTTCCACCGCTTTGGTTGATCTCGGCATGGATTTTCACTCCACCGAATACATGCTATATAAATAAATGCTTTTCTTCTAACCTTTATTACTTTTGTCCGATTAAGTAGACACAGCTCCTGTTAGCTTGCAACGTAAGGCTCTAATGGATAGACCCATTCATTCCCGTTGTTACGTGTATCTGGTGACGAAAGTTGGGGCAAGCGTCCTTGTAGCATTTAATCTGTTTGCGCATCGGATAGTAGAGCTCATCAGTAATCCTGGATAAACGCCCAATACGACGCCCGCAATTAATAAAACGGAGCCTACTCCACCCTGCTGGGATTAGCTTGGCGCGAGTATTTTTTACATCCCGGGATTTTGTGGACAGTTTTTTCTTTTATTCATCTGTGGTGGATCTTCTTTGGTTTTCACTTATTTTTTTTCCACCAGATTCATTTAATTTGATTTCTACGCAGTAAACACAAGAAAATCGTATCACAGAGTATTTTGTATGCAGAGGGCACATAAACTGGTTTTGCCACTGTATCGTTATTTAGAAGCAAGGCTTATGTTTATAATCTACAAACTTTTATTCAGATTTAAATTAATATCTATGCTTTTATACACATTAAAACTAAATATATATACACTATTTATGATTATCATCATCATCATTTCGGCCGAATGAAGTCCACTGCTGGACACAGGCCTCCCCCAATGTCACCACAATGACCGATATGGGTGTGTTGTGGGCTAATTGAAGGGTTTTGCCATAATCGCCACGCTTGGCAAACGGGTTGGCGATCGCAGTTGAGTTGTTAATGTACTCGAAGGACGCTGCTGCCCATCCTCCGGTTAATCCCTTAGTCGACTCTTACGGCACCCACGGGAGGAAATAGGATGGTGGTATTTAATAAATATATAAAAGTATAATATGTACTTAGGCGTCAAAGTATACCTCCTCATCGCTGTAGGCTGATAATGTTCCTAGAAGGCTGGCAGCATTGCCACGTTGAATGGCAATGCTTATTCTTTGGCCAAAGAAAAGGCCAGCCCTCTGATCACGCGAAGTGTCGACCAACCTTATTGGCTTATGCTTGCTTTAACTTAGTAGTAAAAAAACCTATGACTCAAAATGTAACAAGTAAATGAAAAATCTAAAATCTAAGGGCCGATGAAATAATTTGTATTGTTTTTTTTACTAACAACAACTGATCAAACAACTATGTTATGGATTAAAAGCTGAATAAACCAACACGAAGTGCGGGTCGAGCGAGCACAGGACGTGCACTGCTGCGTCCGGCGAACGTAATAACAAGTTTCACCTAAAAACTTTACCGTGTAGTGCTCGCCAACTAAATAGCACCGCCCAACCTCATCCCGGTGGTGTCGTAAAAGGCGACTGTGGGATTAGTTGGAGGATGGGAAGCAGCGACTTTAGTGTATATTTACAACGCAACTGCGATCGCGAACTCGCCTCCAAAGCGTGGGGATTATGGCAAATCCCTCCAATAAGCAAACAACACGAACTCAGACCGTTATTGTGGCGATCTTTGGGGAGGCAATATGTCTTATATCCAGCAGTGGACCTCTTTCGCCTGAAAAGATGCCTAAAAACTTTGCTTCATTACATTGAAATTACATTTTACCCTTGCCTTAATCCAAGTTTAGTCTAGTATCAGTCATAAGCCTTAACATATACACATGACATTGTCAAGTGGCATCTATTTTGATCCCAAAACGAAACAAACACAAGGCGTTTTGCCACCAGCCATCCGCATGTAGGAAATATAGAATTGATCTGAAAGGCTGATATAGAGCACACATTGACCTAATTCCCGTAGTAAACTTCAACATCCCGACTTTAAACATGAAGTATGTGCTGAATACTATGTAGTTACCCAGACAATTAGAAGTAATTAATGTTAAAGTAAGTTAAAATTTCAGGCGAGTATTTTCTATGATATTAAGTCATGTAACAAGTTTATGAGCTCAATTATCATCAACATTTCGGCCGAATAAAGTCTAGCTAGACACAGGCTTCCCCCAAAGATGACCACAACAACCGATATAGGTGAGTTGTGTGCTCATTGGAGGTTTTACCATAATCAATACGCTTTGCAGGCGGGTTGGTGATCGCAGTTGAGTTGTTAATGTATTCGAAGGACGCTGCTGCCCATTCTCCGTCTAATCCCTTAGTCGGCTTTTACGTCACCCACGGGATGAGATGGGTTGGTGTTATTCGTAACCGGCACCACACTGCATTAGCCTTATTCACTTAGATATGTTCTATAACAATAAGTAAGTATCGATCCACCACTTGCAGGTACACTCTTAACCGCTTACTTAAGTCAAGTTTTTCGGAAATGGATAGTCGAAATCCGTTCAATCAAAAATCGAGCGTGAATCCGATATAGGGTTGTTAATTCCCCTTGGTGCGGTCTCGTATCGCCTCATATATCGAGATCGGGGTTATACCGCTTCGAACATTCCCGTGTGACTCCACATTTTTAATATACATTTATATTGAGGAAATTTCGGGTGTATTTGTCCAAGTTTTTTACAGCCTCATTGTTCGAGTTCTACTTGCTGCAAACAAGGCTGCCGAGTATGATAGTTAGTGGTTACTTGGTGTTTGGAATTGTGGCTGGCAATAGGAAATTATCATCGTCATCAGCTTATATCGGTCCACTGCTGGACATAGGCCTCTGCTAGCGTGCGCCACAATAGGAAATAGGGTTGTTATATAGGACACACACTACACCACATGAGACACGTCACCTGGGACAAATCACACCACCTTTTTATATTATTTCTTATTTATTTACTTACATATTTATTTTTATTTTATTGGGCCCAGTGGAAATTCTACATGAACTTTCTCCGTCGTGGGTAAGGACGGAGGGGCATGCCGGACTCCTACCGGCTAAAACCACTGGGGTGGTGATCTCCGGCACCTAAGAGGGCTTCCCGATCCTCGTATGATCACACTAGAGCTGCCCACTGGTCCCCCTCCGGAGATTGTGAATCGAAGCGTCCCTGTGCGCTGTTTTGCTGCGTCCGTCTTCTCGTGGGTCGCTCGGTGTGGACACGCAAATTCCCCATCCATGCACACACGAACTCCGAGGCCTTTGCCTCATAGCGACGGTAGGGGGTTTCAGGCGTATGGGAATTAGGCGCCAGGGCTGTTGTTACCCCATCTCCTCTTTCTTCGATCAGGATCGGCCCTCTCCCAATCTCGCCCTCCGGTCTCCTTCTGGAGCATGACGCTCTTGCAGAAGGAGACCACTGTATTCCGGCTTGCTAGACCTGGCAACTCTAAACACTCGACGTCACCTGAGATACTCCACTAAATTGGGGCGTTAACATTTGTCTATAGCTATCGAGAATTTAAGAGTGTATGATGAGTGAGAGACGGACAGCGAGACATAATTGAATATGATAAGGAGATCAAATGTATTTTTGTTTCGTGTTCTGGTACATATACAGAATGAAAATTTTGTACTACTGTAAATCCGTAAGATTTTGCTGAACATATTTTGTGTTTTTTTGGCAGGTATTGACCCAAACTCTCACCCCCTGTATGTCGTGCTATTTACTGGACACCCTGTATGAGTTGATTTGATTTGATTTTTTTGATATATTTTTTAAACTTTGCCCCACACTAGGATTTCTCCTGTGTCGTGGGTGCATTTACAGACATGAGTTCCACATACAATACACCCAGACCCGGAACAACTACCTGCAGATCATACAAATATTTGTTCCGTGCGGGAATCGAACCCACGACCCGGAGCGCAGCGGCCGACTGTATCAGCCACTGCACCAACCGTGCCGTCTTTTATTTCTAGTTATTTCTTTATGAGGACATAGGGAGAGAAATGTATTAGATGGTTAGCGGTATACATTTGTGTTAATAACTCCATACTACAGTTATCCATCCGTCTTCATTATAGTGATCTCAGCGTGACAAGTGATGTCACTTGGATGCTTTCTGTACGATATTATTATTCCTTTCACGTATAGGAGTTTACTTATTAAATAGCTTCCTATTTAATTATCCCGCCCGTTTTTATTTGAATCGGTATTTATTTCATTCGGATCGCTGAGGAGTGGTTTTTCTAGCCTGAGTCTGTGTTTCTTAATAGACACATCTATTTTTTTTTATTGATCCACTGGAAATACGTCAAGTACTTCCTTCGCCCTTGGAAAGGACGGAGGGGTATGCAGGACTCCTACCGGCTAAAACCACCGGAGTGGTCATCTTGGGCACCGTAGAGCCTCCCGCTCCAGGAACTTGAATAATCTCCATCTAGAGCCACCCATTGGTGCCACTCCTTTAGGCACATTTCGGAGGGGATGACTGTAAAGCGGTACCCCCTCTAGCGGAGGGAAGGATAATTCCATAGTCGCCTTTTACTACACCCACGGGATGAGATTGGTTGGTGCTATTCGTAACCAGCAGCATACGGCGCAATAGGTAGGCTATATGGTTTTTAGAAATATTCTCGTAATGTATTGTTTTGTCTACACTTGGGTTTATAGAAAACAAAATTTTCCCTTCGTGTGGAGTTCACAGACTAGAAAACCCAAGATTTACAAAAAGCATAATCGGCTTAAGCCTTAAAAGTGTTTAATAAAACTTTATCATTACGCGATGAAACTCTTGGCCCACGTGAGCGTTAATCCTGCCGATCCATTAAAACTCTGTCGGAGAAGGTGTTTTCCTAAACTGTGGCAGATGTCCGTGTGATTGGATCGGTGCGCTCCGCCCGCCCGGCGTCACGCGTCAGTGGGCGTCTGAACCTCGGCGACGCAACACATTCACGATACCCTCGAACAAAAGCCGCGACATTTAAACAAAGTTATAGTGCTATTACAGATAAAAAATATTTTACAGTTTTTAAATTTTAAAAAGTTGCTGTGTTGTATACGTGTTTGGTGTTTATATAGATGTTTTAGTGTTGATGTTCTAGTGTTTGATAATTCATTTAAAAATATATGAGTGGTGTTATATTTTTATAAAGGTACACATTGTCTTACTGGTAATTTTCAATGCATATTATTGCGTTAAATTATGGAAAAAGTATTGTGAATGTACATAAAATATGTTGATACGAATTATAATGCGTGGAGTATAACATTATTACTAGGTATACATTTATAAGCATATATTTTAAGGTATAAGTTAAAAGAAGTCACAATTGTTTTAGGAACAAAATTCATGAACATTAGTTCAGTCTCTTATTCCTGCCTTGAAAGAGGTCCTTCAAGAGGTCGGCGCAATATCTTAATCATAATGCAAAGGCTTATGAGAAATTTTTACAGTCAGCCGCCTGCCTGACTTACACCAACTCTCCTCCTGAACGGGTATGGTAGTGAAGTGGAGCCGCAATCATATTAAAAAGAAAACACACGGAGCGGAGCGAAAAATTCAAAACAAACATTTTGTTAGTGAAACTATAACAAGCAAAAATCTGGACGTACAATACTTTGGTTTAACTACGAGAAAATGGTTTAATCAATTTACTTTTGAATATATTTCATAACAATTTACTGCTCTTTGTCCCAATTTTTTTCTATACGGAAAATAAAACAGTAGATTTCCTTTATACTACTCTCCCACAATAGTGTCTAAACATCGGAGCTCAAGTGCCTCTGATTGGAAGTTTTTAGTTTCATAATCATAGTTCATAGCCAGTTGCACACACTAATCAGCAAATGATCGTTGAGGTTAAGCAACGTTTGACGCGGTCATTATATAGATGGGTGACCACATAGTGTTATTCTGCGTAAAATCGTCAGTCCAGGTTGTTGTCATTTGATGACAGTCGTTAAGCCAAGTCGGAGGCCTTTGGGCGGCTTGAACAACTCTTACACAAGGTTGGCCATTAACCGCATCATTTTTCATCATCATCATCATCATCATTTAGGACGAATGAAGTCCACTGCTGGACACAGGCCTGCCCCAAAGATCACCACAACGACCGATATGGGTGTGTTGTGTGCTCATTGGGGGGTGTTGCCATAATCGCCACGCTTGGCAGGCGGGTTGGCGATCGCAGTTGAGTTGTTAATGTACACGAAGGACGCTGCTGCCCATCCTCCGGCTAATCCCTTAGTCGACTTTTACGATACCCATAGGATGAGATGGGGTGGTGGTATTCTGAGCCGGTACCACACGGCATAAACCACACTTTAAATTTTTTAAATTTAAATTTTCTCCATCGACAAACTTCCACGTCCATCTTTTAATCACAGTGTCAACCCATCTCAAAGTTTAGCCAAACTAGCGGACAACTGTCTCTAGTATCATATTTACTAACACGACCTTTGACCAAAGACACAATTAACTTGAAAAGGTGTCCTTATCTAGTTTGGAGCTCTAACTGTGGTCACAAACAGAAACTTGTAACTGTCTTGTTTATTCCAAACTGTTATTAATTCCATTAAGTTTGGTGTCAGAGTTTAGGGATTAAAAGGAACACAGTTTTATTAGCCTGTAGGGCTTTTCGTGTCTTGTCCAGATTTAGAATATAGCACTACTCCATCTTCGCCCGTGGATGTCGTGAAAGATGGCTTAACTAGAGGGATGGGCAGCAACGCCTATTCAGAAGTCAAATTGCGCTCACCAACCCGCTTGCCAAGCATAGTGAGTATTAGTAAATCTCCGTCTATGACGAAACAAGACAAACAACCGGTCCCCACTGTAACTGAGGTCTTTGTTCAGCAGTGGGCGTCCTTCGGCTGACATCATCATATCGGCCATTTATACGTCCACTGCTAAACAAAGACCTCCCCTATAGATTTTCACAACTGTGTCATCATTTTGGAAGGTATTTGCCAATACTCACCACGCTTGGCAGGCGGGTTGGTGAGCGCAGTATGGCTACCGGTTCACAAAAGGGACGCTGCTGCCCATCCCTCTGGTTTAGATTCCCTTAGTCGCCTTTTACGACATCCACGGGAGAAGATGTAGTGGTGCTATATTCTTAATCCGGACACCACATGGACATGATGTAGAGAAATTGCTGTTAGTAGGAGTAAAGAAGTAGGTATGGTTATCAGCTTAAGGAGACGTTCCTTTGTTGGAAATATATATACACACATCAACAGAGTCTAGGGATATTTTAACTTTATCAAATAACTAAAATTATATTAAGAATTTCCTGATATTGTAAATGGAAGAATGATAAATAATTTTAAGGTCTTTAATAATAAATAAACATTTTTGTGCCTCTTGTTGTATTTTAAATAAAAAAAGATATTTTGTTCACAGTAGAAAATTAGCATAATAAAAAAAACTACATTTCCTTTTATATAACTATTAGTTTTAATTAAAATTGAAAAAATCTTTATTAATAATCAGAGTTGCCACCTCTCACATTAATTACACATCGGCATCGATTGTTCATACTTAAAATCAAGTTGTCAATGTCTTGTTGCGGCATGAGGTCCCATGTTCTTTGTAAATGATCGTACAGTTGTTGTTCCGTCGTCAAATTTGGTGGGAAATTTCTCCAAGCTCTTCTTTGTAACATGTCCCACGCATGCTCGATGGAATTTAAGTCGGGAGACTGTGCAGGCCAATCCAAAACCTGAATATCGTGGTCTCGGAGAGCGGCCGACACCAGCCGCGCTGTATGGGAAGGAGCATTATCATGCATGAGAAGAAATTCCTGGCCCATTTGGATTCTGTGTGGGACAATAACAGACTCCACTACCTCCTCGAGGTACTTTTGTGCAGTCATGCTGCCAAGGATCCAAACGAGCTGGGTTCGTCCGCCAAGTCTAGCTCCTGCCCACACCATGATTGTCCCGCCTTGGTATGGGTGGACCTCCTGAGGGTTCCGTAGACGGCTAAATCTGCCTGGAGTTCTCCAAACACGTGTTCTTCGTGAATCCGGATGAAAACCAAACCGGAACTCAACGGTGAACAGCAGGAAAGACCATTGTCCGTCACTCCATTGTAAATGCTCCCGAGCCCACGTAGGACGCTGTCCGCGATTGCCACGTCGCAATGCTGGAACAAGTAGCGGTCTTCGAGCATGAAGACCCACTTCATACAACCTCCTTCGCATGGTTTGATCGCTTACCAGAAGCTGGTGGTCCTCCTGGAGACTTTGGACTAATTGCATCGCAGTAATATTAGGTTGTCTTCTGGCGGTTCTTTGAAGAAATCGATCTTGTCTTTGCGTAGTAATACGATTTCTACCTGTGTGACGTTCAGCCACATCTCCAGTACTGCGATAACGTGACCACAACCTTGATATCACATTTTGGCTGGTGTGTAGGGCCTCAGGAACAACACGTTGAATAGCACCATTTTCTAACATGCCTACGGCTCGTAACATTTCATCTCGACTCAAATGACGCCGTGACATAGCTCTTCGAGCTCACAAGGCACGATAAATAAAAAAAGAATAACCAATCTAATCCCTATTCTTTAATTAATAGCTTAATTAATTACTAAAAACAATTAATTTTCTTTAACGAACCAAATTACTATTAATTTTGCCGCCGTATTTTGTTTTTCTTTAGATTTTTTTTATTTACGATTTTAAAATTTGAATATAGAATAAAAGAGGTTTCAATCTGTATATAAACTTTTTACGGAAACTAAAAGAATTTAAACTATAAAGTCGTAAATGATTTAGGATTATGATATCCTTAGATTCTGTTGATGTGTGTATATTGACGTTGGGTGTTGTTATACGTTACTAAGTGTTGATACCATGAGGATGGGCAGCAGTATCCGCTTGTATGGTAACTGAAACTTACTGCGATTATAAATCCGCCTGCCATGCGTAGTGATTATGGCCTATCCCCTATGACTACTATTGTTATGATCATTGGGAGCCCCATGTTCAGCAGTGGAAGTTTACGGGCTGATGTGTGTGCGAGACATACTTAATGATGGCACGGTTGGTGCAGTGGAGTGCAGTCGGCTGCTGCGCTCTGGGTCGCGGGTTCGATTCCCGCACGGAACAAATATTTGTATGATCTGCAGGTAGTTGTTTCGGGTCTGGGTGTATTGTGTGTGGAATTTGTGTCTGTGAACGTAACCACGACACAAGAGAAACCCTAGAGTTGGGCAACGTTTAAAAAATCGTAACTTTAAATTACAGCTGTCTGGGCCGCTATTCTTTGTGTAACTCAAAGTGAAATATTTTTGATTAATATATTTGAAATATTGGCACAGAAACGTCACAATCTAAGTTGCACGGTTCCTAATAGTTGATCCTGTATAGTGTATATATATGATATAGATACTCTTTTAAGAAATTGAGATTACAATGTTGATTGGTACAAATGATTGTAAAACATATACCGAGAAAACTGTAGGTTATTAATTTGCCGTGGCAGTTAACGGCTGACCAGTCCCGACAGACGGCACCCGTTCACGAGCATGACGCATGCATCAGCATCGCTTAGCTCAACCATATTGTAGGGAACCGAACGACCCGATACACAACGCCACCGCCAGCAAGACATTTTAGTGAGCATGACAGACCAATACAGCCAGGCCAAAGATACAGCCAATATAAGTAATAAATATATAACATAAATATATAACATTAATAGCTACATGATGCTCACACATTTACAATTTAAGTTTGACTTTTAAATTTAACTAGCTGAACAAGCGGCTGATGTTCTTTAGATGTCGTGACTCGTTATTTTATTGTTTACTAGCTGGGATCCGCGGTTTCATCCGCGTTTAATTTAAAAGAAATTTAGAGTACTTCGACATAGACACTTGACATAGAATGTATATCTTGGATTTCAAGGGAATTTTTTCGCGCGGAACTCTAATTGTTTTTCTAAAATGAAAGTAGCCTTAGTTATTCCTTATAATATCAGCTATCTGTCAGTGGAAATCCCGTCAAAATCGGTCTAGCCGTTTCGGAGACTACCCGGAACAAACAGACAGACAAAAAAATTAAAAACGGTTTTTTTATTATATGTACCGTATATACGTCCATATGCATTTAGTAAAAAGCTGTTATTTTGACATTACAAATAGACACTTCAATTTTATTTATTTGTATAGATTGAATTACAGAGGTTTTGAGTAATGCAAGTAGCATAATGATGGTTATAGCAAAATCGGCAAAAATATTTATATGCACGCAAGCGAATATAATAAGGCCGTGTGGTGCCGGCTCAGAATGCCACCACCCCATCTCCTCCCATGGGTGTCGTAAAAGTCGACTAAGGGATTAGCCGGAGGATGGGCAGCAGCGTCCTTCGAGTACATTAACAACTCAACTGCGATCGCCAACCCGCCTGCCAAGCGTGGCGATTATGGCAAAACCCCCCAATGAACCCACAACACATCCATATCTGTAGTTGTGGTGATCTTTTGGGGAGGCCTGTGTCCAGCAGTGGACTTCATTCGGCCGAAATGATGATGAAGCGAATATAATTCTCGTATATATGGATGGTATAAAAGTAGAACCATATCGGATGTAGGTAAAATACTTCTTTCTCTGTCATTATGTTTGTCATACGATTTTCCGGAGTCCACAGACAGTACATGGGATACCGTCTTTAGCAAAGTCGACGGTAAATTCCTTTATACTTTTTATATATTGAGAAGAGGGATTTCCGCTGGCTAGCGCGTCTTAGCGAGTTTTTTTGTCAGAGATTCGTTTGTTATACATTGGTGGTGTTATATATATTTATCGTACATTGCGAACGATACCGTTGCCACCTCGATGAGCCTAGCACGAGAGCGTGGAGATTGGCAAAGAGAGGCATGTGGCCTGTGGCTGCTGATGATGATTTTATATTTTTTGTCAAGTAAAACGAAACGCAACGGCTTTGAGAATGTTGCCGAAGTTTTTAAGTTAAGATAAGATAAGAATATTTTATGTAAAACCATTTACCTACAGGTACTTATGAATAGTCAGACTTTAGTTGCCGCGTTTCGTATGGTAACCTTAATCTACCGTAGTACATTTTCAATCGCATTTCATCATCGTCATGTCAGCCAAGTATGTCAACTGCTGAACTAAGGCCTCCGCCATAGATTTCCACAACGACCGGTTACATGCCGTGAGTAGTAATTTTCGGGGGATTTGTCAATACTCACCACGCTTGGCCGGTGCGTTGGTGAGCGAAGAATGGCTGCTATTCCATAGAACGCTGCTACCCATCCCCCTGATTTAGAGTTCCTTAGTCACCTTTAACGACATCCACGTCGGATGGATTCAGAATCGCATTTAATTATTGTAATTTTTACGGGCCGCACCGGTGTGACTCAAGGACTGCATGCGGTCCGTGGGCCGCTGGTAACCAACAGCTACTTCAGACCAAGCGAACGTAGAAAATTGATTTCCTTGAAATGTCCGTTCGTTACTCGGCTGCATTAAAAAATCTTCTACTCTGGGGGACAATAACAATATAACACACGTAATTCCTTGTTAGTTTAGTAAAAGGGTTCCCCACATTTCGAGCAGGAATATTCTAGCTTTTATAGCTCTTTTCTTACTTCATATTTTTTATCTTAATGCACCGAAAGATTACACCTACACTATAACAACGATAAAAATGAATTAGGCAAAGACATGCATCATTGTTTTCACACACATATTAATTGTTTGACGCAGTGGCTAGTCGTTTGGCTTTCTGCACTACATGTCGCGTTCGTCGGTTCGATTCCCGCATGAATCGAATTTGTTTACTTACGATGTACGACAGTTGCTCCGGGTTTGGATGTTTGTGAATGTGAATGTGAGATTTTTGTCTGTAATCTGTATGTATACACTTTATACCTATCCTAAGTTTGCATTAAATCTTATTTTATGAAGGGTGTGGTAACGCTGTGAAAATTATCCATACCTTATACCTTATTTTACGAGCTTAATAAACATTTTATTACAGATATCGCAATTATAATATTTTTTTCCGAGGCTTGGCCCACGCTGTAATATAAATAATAGTATTGGCTGGCCAGCCCTCCATAATAGTTAAAGTAGCATGTGTTATGATATACAGGTCAACAAAACAATATTTTTGGGATAGCAGGGTAAGATCCTATGCAGCCGCTGAAAACATGATAAAAGTCACGCGGTCGCTCGCAATTAGTGCCCATTGTTAAATAAATAAAAAACTAAAGCGCCCACTAATTATTCAGGTAATTTTGGACGTCAGATAGTTGCAGGGATTTATTAGTGAAAGTGACTGCAGCGACACCGCTGCCAGCACCCTGATTAGCTAAAAATGGTGACAGCAGATAAGGATACACCGGTGGCAAATCACCTGAAACTGAAAGGCGAAAATGCAAGGTTTTGTTCATTGAGCTTTCGACAGAGAGTGCGTCAGGGATCTTCGGTTGTTTAATCGCTATCGGCAAATACGTAATACCAAAATGACGTTTGACTGCGGCGTCTGCGCGATTTACGCCTGTCGCAAACCGTCTGCGACATACGTAATCAGACCGCTGGTCTGATATTTGATAGACCTGTACTTGTTAAAACTTGTATAAATTCAGGGGCTTGTATTTATAACTAGACATGTATTCAAACTAAATAGTTTTTATTTTATATAAAAGCAAGTCGACAGTTGCGGCGCTCGGTCGAAAAATAGGTCCTATGGAGAAGAGCAGGCAATAAACATTCATGAATCCTTAAAAAAAAAACGATAAAACGGTTTTACAAGTTAGGTATATGATAACAAAGTAGACTATAATGTAAAATAAATGCACACAATAATAAAACAGCGTATTTCAGCCGGAGTTTTATATACTTTACGTAAAGAATCGGATATCTATGGTAAAGACCCTTATGTAGTTTCCCAGCCACAGCCAGTCAGTATATAATTTCATGCAAAGCATACATATTAAAAGACTTGGATAAACCAGGGATATCGTCTACGCAATCCTTGCTTATGGAGATCAGATTATCTATTTTTACCCCAGAAAGCTATACAGTCTGTATACTTTAAATGTGCTGCGTGTCGTTCGATCTCGGCATGGAATAAATATTTGTATGACTTACAGATAGTCATTCCGGCAGGATGATTACGCCTGTCGCAAACGGTTTGCGACAGGCGTAAATCGCGCAGACGCCATACATTCGTCATTCAGGTGTTACGTATTTGCCAGTAACGACTAAACAGGCGACTGTCTCTGACCCCGTCGGAGTATCAATGAGCTAAAAATTGTATCCTTGCCTTTAAATTTCAGGCGATTTGCCACCAGCGGATCCTTAGCTGCGCGATAGCTGCTGTCGCGTTTGTTGTTGCTGTTTTTAGCGGGTGCTGCTATGGTGCGGGGCTGGGTGTTTGAACAGTAAATTTTATATCTGTAAACTATCCTATGGGTACGGTTAGGATTGGGCACACCGTACGATCTACGTTTCAATAAAAACATTGAGAAAGAGGGAGAAAAAAAAACCACTTAATTAAACTTCCACAACTCTTTTTGTAAAAGTAAAAAGATTTCCGTATTTGTTGACTTTTTTCTTTTCGCGTTCATTACGCGGAAGGGGCGGTGAAGTTAAAAGTTATCTTAATTGTGTCTGAAGCTTTGAAGGAAAAACTTGTGGAAGTAAAGGGATTATCGTCACTGTTACACAGAGTATTGATGTCAAAAGCAACGATAATCCCACAGCAGAGGTTGGTAGGTGATCTAAGACCCATTTTAAACGTTTATTGTGAACCCAACAATTACGATTGGCTTCATCAATTCCTCCTTTCTAAAGACAAGGGTATTAAGTCCGATTTGGTATAATAAAACATCATCATCATCATATCATTCAAAGAGCATTCACTGTTGAACAAAGGCCTCCCCTATAGATTTCAAGGCCACCCGCATCCAATGATTTCCAACCACCTTCACCAAGTCATCTATCCATGTCGCCTGCCCACGTTGCTTTTTCCGGTGCTCCACTCGAGAACCTTTCTGCCCCAACAGCCATCACTTAGAAAGAAAGAAAGAAAGCCGTTTCAGCCTATGTGCATCGGAGTTTCCCATTCTCAACTGTATGATTTTCAGGTGTCAAGAATGAAGCGGACAGATCTCTTTTTTAGCATGGACTCTTTATCTTTGGTATTTGATCAAATTATGAGTATGGCAAAACCCCGCAATGGGCCCATAACACAACACCATAACGGTCTTTGGGGCAATCGTTGGGGGAGGCTTATGTCTAGCAGTGGATGTTTTTAGGCTTATGTGATCAAATTACTAGTAGTTCGTCGAACATGGAGTGATAAATGGTCGTGGGCGAGTAATTTTGCTTCATAGAGACGACAATGTCATGAAGTAGTGGTAATGTTCAACAATGTTAAATAAATAAATTAATTTCAGGTAGTCAAAGGCCGATGATCGTTACTGTTTTGCAAATTTTTCTTAGGTTTTCCTGGAGAACGGTAGTTAATGGTATAAAATGATTTATGGCTCTTCAAACTTGTTTTGAGCTTTTCCGTAGTCGCGTTTTCATATATTTAACGCTTTTTTTGCGCGAAAACCTAAAATGTTTGCTAGAGTCGAAAATTAGTGCTGTGCTTTCCGCAAAGCAACTACTGACTAGGATCCTATGCCATGTTTTTATTTTTGTATTTTATGGTAACTAATATTTTTCTATTGAATTACTTGTATTGTGATGTGTGTGGCAAAGTAAATGCAAAATGGTTTATATATTTATCTATAATAGGGTGGCTGCCTAAGATTAAAAAGAAAATCAGATTCAAATGAGTAGTTTTCGCCATTACATACACATATACACAAATTGTATAAACAAGCTCATACTCTGTTTATAATACTCAAAGGCATTGCCTTAAACAGTGTCGCAACAAAATCAAACCAAAATTCTTTCGAGCTCAACATTTGAAGCCTGTTTACGCCTTAAAAAGTGTCTCTGAGTATGTTATCCATACTTTAGAGGTGTTAACCATAATCCTTCATGGGCAACATTTGCAGCTACAGCCACCATACTGTGTCGTTCATAGCCCTTTGCGTACGCATTTTAAAAAGATATTGTACGTCACGTAATGTTTCTCCTGACAGAAGTGAAAATCGCGCTATTTAAATGCCTTTATTTTTATTGGTGTCGAGTGGAAATTCTAAGTGGAGCTTCCTTCGCCCCGGGAAGGGCGAAGGGGTATGCCGGACTCCTACCGGCTAAAACCACTGGAGCGGTCATCTTCGGCACTGAAGGGGCTCCAGGTCCGGTCCTTGTAAGATCACACCAGACCCGGCCATTGGTGCCACGCCTTTAGGCACATAACGGAGGGGATGACTATAAAGCGGTCACACCCTCTAGTGGAGGGAAGGCGACTGTAAAAAGATCGCCTTCTTATGCACTTCTCGGGGATGATTGTAAAGGGGGTCGCTCGGTGTGAGTGACGGCAGGGGGCTCAGGCGTTTTGGACTTGGGTGCCGGGCCCAAGATCGACCCTCTCCCGATCCCACTCTGCAGTCTCTTCTGGAGCATGACGCTCTCGCAGAAGGAGACCACTGCACTCCAATTTTCATGCTCTGCCATCATAGCCTTAAATGACTGAATGAAATACTGAACTCTAAAACTTATTAGAAAGCGTATATTTACATAATCAGCCCATTACTGTCCTACTATTTGGCACAGGTCTTTTTTTTAAGTTTAGGCCATAGTTCACCATGCTGCGGGTTGGCGGACTACACACACCATTGAGAACATTATGGAGCCCTCTCAGGTGTGCAGGTTTCCTCACGATGTTTTCCTTCACGGTTAACACAAGTGGTAATCAAATTCTGATCCACACGTGAATCTGAAAAGTCAGAGGTGCAGGCGGAGATCGAACTCAGACCCTCCTATATGGAAGGCTAGCGTTCAACCACTATGCTATCACAGCTTAAAGCTTAGCTTAAGCTACAATTATAACTCACAAATGGTAGATTTCCTCAACTGTGGCCGACGATCATGCTTTGCATAATAATAGGCTTTCAGAAAGCTCTTAAGACTAACTAGCTGTAATTAAATTGGCATTTTAAATGTTGATGGAATGATTAACATAACACGGTTACTTTTTGTTTCGAATAATTTATTAGAAAGAGGAAAACCAAGTTAGGATTTTCATTTAAGAACCATTACATTAATTCATACAAAAGAACTTTCGTTATTTCTTCGCAACTACAAACCGATATGTAAGTTTTTTTTTTTTTAATATATAATTAGATTTTTTATTTATCGTATGGTTAGTGGCCAACCTGGTGTCAGAGTTGTTCATCATTTCGGCCGAATGAAGTCCACTGCTGGACATAGGCCTCCCCCAAAGATCACCACAACGACCGATATGGGTGTGTTGTGGGCTCATTGGGGGGTTTTGCCATAATCGCCACGCTTGGCAGACGGGTTGGCGATCACAGTTGAGTTGTTAATGTACTCGGAGGACGCTGCTGCCCATCCTCCGGCTAATCCCTTAGTTGACTTTTACGACGCCCACGGGAGGAGATGGGGTGGTGGTATTCTGAGCCGGCACCACACGTCATTAGAGTTGTTCAATCCAGCCTCCGGATTGGCTTAACGACTGCCGTCTAATGACAACAATGGGGCTCGACAATTTTACTTGCCCTCCGAAGCACGGAGACGCTCAGCTTAAATATGATGATCCCTATGGGGTTACCCATTTATAGACAGATCGCGCCAAGCGTTGCTTAACCGCACATATCGTTTACCGATCAGTGAGTGTAACTTTGACGGCACGGTTGGTGCAGTGGCTGATACAGTCGGCTGCTGCGCTCCGGGTGGGTTCGATTCCCACACGGAACAAATATTTGTATGATCTACAGGTAGTTGTTCCGGGTCTGGGTGTATTGTGTGTGGAATTCATGTCTGTAAACGCACCCACGACACAGGAGCAATCCTAGTGTGGGGCAAAGTTTAAAAAAAAAATAAAAAAATTATACATACTACAATATATATAATACCACTAAAAAGTGTAATTTTCAGCTGATTTTATACAAATGATAGACACTCTTATTTAAATAACTGTGGCACTGCAAACCTCGGTAATATAGTCAATGAATACTATGCTCAACAAATATTCTTTTACTACAATAACGAGGGCCGATTCTCGTAACTAAAAATGTTCTAAATAAAAGCCTCAGTGTCGTAAATGTTACAAACGGTATTCTCCTAAACTAACAAACAATGATAAATGTGAACTTATACTGTGACGAGATCGAAAATGGATCGAAAGTTAATCGAAGCCAAAACGGTATTCTGTCAACATTTTGAACTGACACAGGTACTAACATTTTCATTAAACAAAATTGACATTGAAATGAGACTGAATTGAGATCATACTGAACTTTAAGAGGAGCAGAGTACCAATTTTTTGTTAATTCATAATTTAATCTTAGTTCGATCTACTTTCAGTCATAGTGTAAATTAATTACGAGCATTGGCCCCCTGGTGAAGGTCGCTGGGAGTGATTGGATGTGAAGTAATCGCCCATTGTGAAAATCCATGGGGGAGGCCTTTGTGCAGCAGTGGACGTCTTTTTGTTGATACGATGATGATGATTAAATCCTTTATCAACGCAATTTAGTGAGCATTTATCCGTATAGGTAGGCAGGGAATTTTGGAAAATTTTTGTTACTACATTTACATTTTTGGTATGCATTTAAATACAAGCAAAAAACTGCTATCTATTTGGGCGCATACATAAGCTGGCCACAAATTACCGCGGCCTCAAATTACGGTCGTTCGTGCCAATAGCTCCTGAATCCAATTGAAAGGCTTTTGAGGTTATTTATGTGAATAGTTTTGAATGTTCTTGAAATTTGAACATCTCGTTCTCTGTTAGGACGAGTGTTATTAATTTTGTTTACATTTCATAATTTCATAAAGCCTCCTCTAAAAGTCAAATCTTGACAGGAAAATGCCTAATAAGGTTTGCTGGTAGAAAACTCAAATGTTAAGCTCGCCTTTGTACATTAATTTTATTTTATATTCTATGTATCGTGTTTATTATGTACAATAAAGAATATGAATATGAATAATAAGATATACTTGAACTTTTGATGCTTTAAATAATTGAGTGACTATCATCGCGTTGTAATCTTCCTTTAACAGATAAGCATATATGTTTGATCAAGTGTTACTAATCGTTGTGATAGTTTATCAGTTATCGACACATATTGTCGCGTTCAATATGAATACATGACATTAAAACACCTTGAAATTTTCCTAATGTGAGATAATAATTAACTTATTTTTCTCTCAGGTGTTGCCGTGTGGTGACGGCTATGAATAGCACCAGCCCACCTCATCCCGTAGGTGTCGTAAAAGGCGACCATGGGATTACCCGGAATATGGGCAGCAGCGTCCTACAAGTGCTCTACTCAACTGTGATCGTCACCCCGTCTGCCAAGCGTGGCGATTACGGCAAAATCCCGCAATGAGCACGTGTGACAATGTCGAGACAAAATAGATAGCTAAGGATCTAGATAGAAAGTGTTATGAGCATCATATACGGGCGATTACACTTTTATGTGTGTTAGATGTTAAAGTAAAATAAGACCTGCATTGCGCAATCATATTAGAACACGCATTTAACGAAACATATTCTCAATGTAAATTAATTAATTAAAAAACTAGCCGTGGAAGTTCATACAAATACCCGGCGGAATAGTAGGTACCACTCGGTATTTTTCGCTTTCCACAGCGGTATCGTCGAAGATCGCTTATATTTGAATAGTCCTTTATGCTTGTTGCCTAAGGTAGTCACTCGTTGCATTTATCAATGTGTCAAATTACCTGACAGGAAACGGAAACAGTCGATGAAATTCTAAATTGAATTAACTATCCAATATAGGTAGTTTAATTCACAATGCCACGCGCGGATCGCAATGGCCGCGTAAATATAGATAATTGTGTCTCATTATTTAACGCTTGAAATGTTTAAGATAAAATGACTACCACAATCTAAACGTATCTATATGTTTACCTTAGACGCCAATCATAATTAAAAATCTAAATAAAAAATGAACGTAATAACAACACAGTTGAAATTAATGTGAGCATTTTAATCAATACAATCTAAAAAACATAATAAATCATATTCATCTAGTGACCTCCTATTCTATCCTATCATCTAGTGACAACCTTTTATAAAATCAACTATGGCAAATAAAATTTGACTACTAATAGATATAAGAAATATTTTTTACGCTTTTATATAATATAGTTAGATAGCTGTATTTATGACTTCCAAAAGACAGACCGTAAGCTGAATCAACTTAAAAAAATACTTGAGTATTAAAAAGCAAATAGCTATATGACAAGAGCAGTGAAGGCCTAGTGGTTGAACACTTCGCTTCCGTACAGGAGAATCTGAGTTCGATTTCGGCCCGCACCTCTGAATTTTCGAATTCATGTGCGGATCAGAATTTGTTTATCACTTGTAGTGACAGCGAAGGAAAACATCGTGAGGAAACCTGCACACCTGAGGGGACTTCAAAATGTTCGCAATGGTGTATGTAGTCCGCCAAGCCACGCTAGGCCAGCGTGGTGGACTAAGGCCTAACCTTTCTCACCGTGAGAAAAGGCCCTTGCCCAGCGTTAGTAGAGTAATGGGCTGATTATGTATAGTATAACAGACTATCAAAATGAACATATTTAAGCTATGTGTGTTACCTCGGGATTCAACAACAGCAACAGATATAAAAATTGACAATATAAATAAAACAGTTATCAATAAAATTATAACTTCGTGCGAGATTCACAACCGCACGCTAGATACTATGCTAAGCAAAGCAAGCGTTTCATATGAATATGAACATTATCCGCATATAAATAATGTTCACGATTCGAACGTTCATGTTAATAACGTCTTCGTTGGCGCAACGATTTATAGGAATATGAACTTTTAACAGACAGTAAACTGAATCAGTTTCCAAAATCTGAAAACAATTATAATCAAACATACCAAGGACACATCGAATGCGTTGCCTATCAGCTACCCGTGTATTAGCATTATATAAACATTACATACTAGCAGAGTAAAAGAAAAACAATGAAAACGTAACAACCACGGTATATAAGAAAATAAATTCTCTGTTATGTGAAAACAACAGCCCCGCGTGAAATACATAAATCCAAGCCGAACGATGTTTGGGATCGTAATAGCGAGCAAAAATATTCCTAAAAAAGAGCGTTTGTAGACTATTATGCTAGCAAAGCAAGCATTTATATGAATATGAACATATAAATACTGTTCATTTTCGAACGTTAACATCGGGATATGAACGAGGAGCGATTTTTTTCTTCAAAAAAAGCGCGGCTGTGTGTGTAAGCGCATCGCAACAAATACTGTGATTGGCGGATTCCACGATACGCAGTCCCTTTCCTACAATTTTCTCTTTGCATTTAGCTTAGTTATGGTTATACAGGGTGTCGAGCTTGATGTTTAGCCGTGTGTACTTAATATTCTTTCTTTCTTTTCGTGTGGTTAGTGAGCAACCTTGTGTCGGATTTGTTCAAGCCGCCTTCGACTTGGCTTAACGACTGCCGTCTAATGACAACAGCTGGGACCGACAATTTTGCGTGCTCTCCAAAGCACGAAGACGTTCAGTTTCATTCATAGACGGACCGCGCCTACCGAGCGCACAGTGCACCTATGAGGCTATGGTAGACCTAATTGCAACCAAGCGTGCGTTATAGCATATGTCAAGCCTAAGAAAAAACAACGAACTGGCCTTACAATCATATTCATTCCATATACGAATTTCAAAAAACTTTTTGCCAATATATTTGCGTTCACGATGTTCGCACTGTCAGAGTGTAATGTATTGTATGTAATGTAAATTGAGTCACGTACTGGCGGGATCGGGTTTCATTCCAATGTCGCTTATAAGAGCAGAGATGAAATATTGACTGCAATGATTGTCTAATAATGTGTTAGACATCAAATTAAATATGGTCAGTGGGTTCATGAATATTTGTCATCTATTCAGACTGCAAGATCTAGAGTCAAAGAATCAGCATTGCTATTCAACGTGGCTATGCTGCTCGTCTATTACGCGCGTTTCCAGTTTTACAGTATAATAGCAGTAGTTATTCTTCTTCATTATTCAATTTTATTTAGCGATAAGTTTTTTTTTTAAACATTGCCCCACACTAGGATTTCTCCTGTGTCATGGGTGCGCTTACAGACATGAATTCCACACACAATACGCCCAAACCCGGAACAACTATCTGCAGATCATACAAATATTTGTTTCGTGCGGGAATCGAACCCGGTGCGCAGCAGCCGACTGTATCAGGCACTGCATCAACCGTGCCGTCAAAGTCAGTTGCAATACCGAACTTATTTTTATGTGTTTTTATTTATTTCGTAAGTGTTCAAATGTCAGATTTGTTCAAGCCACTGAAAAGCCCGTTACCACTGCTACCAAACTAAAGAATCGGGAACGATGATTTTATGTGATCTCCAAAGCACGGAGATGCTCAGTACAAATACCACTATGCGGTCACCCACCCATCCATAGATTGACTGCATAGTTGCTTAACCTCACCAATGTGTGATTGCAACTGGCTATGAATACCACAATTTCATTAATTTAAGGGCCTGAAAAATTGGTCTGTAAGAAGAAGAGGTCAGCCTCCAAGAATCCGAAGGTCTTACGGCCGAATACTGAAACACCGCTTAATTTTTTTGTTTATTTAAACGTTGCCCCACACTAGGATTTCTCCTGTATCGTGTGTGTGTGTGTGTGGTGTGTGTGTACCGTGTGTACAGACATACATTTCACACACAACAGATTCAGACCCGGAACAACTACCTGCAGATCGTACAAATATTTCGATGCCTCCGAGATTAAGGCCGAAAATAAAAAATAAAACTGTCGTAATATCACTTTACGATTTTGTTCCTCGGAGGCGTCGATTTGTTCCGTGCGGAAATCGAACCCGCGACCCGGAGCGCAGCAGTCGACTGTATCAGCCACTGCACCAACCGTGTCGTGGTTTCCTAACGAAAACGGGTTTCTCGAATACTTAAAGCAGGACTTATATTAAGTTGCATGTCAGTATTAGGCCGTTAGAGGCACATTAATAAAAGTAAATAAAATATTGAGTTTAAATATTTCTATCTCATGTATATAGGCTGCATTCTGCTTGCGGTCACATTCCGATTGTTTTTTTTTTCTATTTCCTTATGCCTATGATATAAGTACATGCGCCTCCAAAAGAATGCAATCGGAACTAGACATGTGTATGTGTTGCGCGTAATATTACTCGGCTAATATCACTCCACACCAACTCCAACCCATCTCATCCCTTGTCGTAAAAGGCGACTATGGGATTAGCCGGAGGATGGCAGCAGCGTCCTTCGAGTACATTAACAACTCAACTGCGATCGCCAACCCGCCTGCCAAGCGTGACGATTATGGCAAAACCCCCCAATGAGCACACAATATACCCATATCGGTAGTTGTAGTGATGTTTGGGGGAGGCCTGTGTCCAGCAGTGGACTTTATTCGGCTGAAATGATGATCACTCCACGATGTGATGCAACCTTACACATTAAGCAAGACAAAAAACATCACACTATCACCCGCACATTCCTTAATTCTGAGTTCTGCAGTAGAGATAAGTTTACGTTGTGACACTGTGATGTTCGTTTCTCGTTTCTCTCGCGTAATTTCTCTGTCGGTGTATCGCGTAGCCGAATGAAGCCCAACGATATTGGCCGAACCAATAGACGATCAAAATCCATTAATGAAATTGTTTATTCTTAGTATTGAAGTAACTATAAACACAAAAAAACTACACACATTATATAAGTACCTATATAATTCATACTAAGTAAGAAATGATTATGTTATTATTAAGTACTAATTCGAATCAGAAATAAGGAGATCCGTAGAAGAACTAAAGTTGTCGACATAACTAAAAGGATTAGTAAACTGAAGTGGCAATGGGCGGGGCGCATAGCTCGTAGAACTGATGGCCGTTAGGGCAAAAAGGTTCTTGAGTGGAGACCGTGCACCGGAAAAAGCAGCGTGGGACGACCTCCAACGAGGTGGATAGACGACCTGGTGAAGGTCGCTAGGAGTCGTTGGACGAGGGCGCATGTAACCGCTTGTTGCGTAAACCTAAAGGGGAGGCCTTTGTTTAGCAGTGGACGTCCTTTGGCTGATATGATGATGATGACGAATAAATTACTTTATCATTGTAATACCATGCTAGGTTGCGAACAAAATTATGATAAAAATATTACTTTTACTATCCCCATGTCTAGTACCGAGTGCAAGTAATATTACAGTACGAAGTACGAACGCATGAAATAATGATTCGGTTATAAAGCAAACAATATCCTTCGAACGCGTCAGGTGATGTTTCAAGCGATGTGTATTATTTTCGAGTAATATCACCGGGGGTGCAACTGCTTAAGCTCAAACATACATACATCCTCCATCCAAATCGGGTTATCACCATTATTTCAATTCTGTATTCAAGGATGTATGAGCTTAGAGAATTGCACCCGTGACTACAAAAGTAATATCACATCACTTTGAAAGATAATTCATCTCTAATCGGAACGCATCGCCGGCAGCGCGCTCGGTTTAAGCATCATGACTACAGAATGTAATGTATCAAAATAGACTAATTGAGTAAAGATATCTGTCGCCCTCTCTCAGCGTCTTACAGAGATAATCTATACAGATCTTAGCACTCTCTGATGGGTGAGTAACCAATGTTAGTCAGTAATTCAATAATGAGAGCGCATTATTTATGAACATGCGTGTCTGATTGAGACAACTTTACCAAAACATTCATTGTCATAAAGTTATCGTTATGGGAAAACGATTGTATAATTTTATAACAGAGTATTCTAGTTTTATATAAATAAACATTCGCATAGTAAAAAGAAAGAGCTATACTTATTTGTATTTTCAGTTATACTAACGGCGTATAACGACTAATACGGCGTTAGCAAGGCATTAATTTCGAACTGTATTCAGTATTACTTAGATTATGAATGCCTATATTATACAGTTTGTAAGTGACAATGTACCGAAAACTTTGGGAAGAGGTTAAACTTAGGCCTCTATTAAAAATAGGAAAGCCATTTATCTCCGAAATAATAGGGTTTATCATTTTTGAGCACGCAATGTATCGTAATCAACGCGATCAAAACACTATATATAATGATGATATTATTATGCTACTGCGAGCGACGACCTCATCCGTGAACTGTAGTGAAACAAGAGGAGCTATTACTATTTTTTATTTTTTATTTACGTAATTATAGTTTTTATTTATATTGTAGTTTATATGCATATAAATAGTTTATTGTGTTTTTATTCAAAATAGCGGTATGATAGACGAAAACAAGAATTTTGTACTGAAATCAGTAAATAGACTGGAAACAAAACGTGAAAATTTTCGGTTTCAGAATCATGTACTGAATCCATGGTATTAGTCACTTACAGCCGTTAAGTTAAACCACATTGTTTACGGATAGCATTGCATATATTATTAAGGTTCCACCATCCATTTAGTGTTCGGATTAAGAATATAGCAGCATTCCAATCCCTCCCGGGGATATCGTAAAAGGCGATCAAGGAATTAAACCATAAGAGTGGGCAGCAACGTCTCTTCAGTGGAGTAGCAGCCATTCCGCACTTACCAAACCCGCCTATCAAGCGTGGTGAGTACTGGCGAATTCCTATCAAAATGATAGTTGAACTAAATGAGTTGCCTTTGTCCAGCAGTGAATGTCCTTTGGCTGATATGATGATGATGAATTCTAAAAGATTGAAAAAAATTACTAAAATATACATGATGTGATCCGTAAAAATATGTTATTTATAATGAGTAAAATTTACGAAAACCAAAGACATTACAATATTAAATGCTTGTCTATGAATACTAAATAAGTAATGAGGCAATAAATTTCCTTTCAACAATATCCTAAAATGAGTTCTGCTAAATAGGTTCAGTTAATTAAGTTTCATTAACGAAGTGACTAGTTTTGTTCGGTTTCTAAAGCTATTCTTATACAAACCACTAAATACTCAGAATTTATTAATATTATGTTCAAGTACTTATTTTACTTTATTAAAAATAATAGGAACCTGTCGGTATCAGGATCAGGGTTCAAGCAACCTAACTGCCAGCGTGGCGGTCCTACAGAGAGGAACCTCCTCACAATGCATGCCGTGTTGAGTGACTGCCTTCTGCATCAAGCCTTTGATCCAGCCTAACGGGAGCATAGCATAGATAATATACCCCTCTGGACAATTTTTATCTCGCCATGGGATAACGCAATCCCCAAGGGCAGATTAAAGCAGCTTCTTCACTTCTTCCTCCCTATTGACATAAAAAAAGTATATCATAAGGAGTTCTTTTAAGAAGCTTACAGAACGTAGGGTTGTTTGTGGCGAGTTGAATGTGAATGGCAACAATGCGTACCCGACTGCTCCAGGGAGTCAATTAGGGCTTCCTCTCCAGCTTACCTTTATTGGTCGGCTGGAGTGGATCCCCATGAATGCCCGCAGGACTTTCGACTCTGGCTTGACTTAGTAAGCCGATCAGAGGGGGCCGCCAGAGCTATATGCTCGGGGGTGGAAGTGTCTAATGGTGTAATAACGAGGAGACTCGCTCCGAGACTTCAAGACGCGCGATGGTGAAACCAGTGCCGCACCTCTCGACACCCTGAGCCCCTCACGGCGAATCACCGTCTTCCACAGATTTTCATTTAAAGGTGGAAAGGCAGACATAGTTTTTATTTATGTATTTATACTTTCATGTACAACGATGATACACAAGGCGGACTTAATGCCATATGGCATTCTCTACCAGTCAACCTTTGGGTTAAAAAAGAAAAGCATTGAAGGAGGTACAAAAAACAGATACTTCAAGAATGATAATTATAAGATGCATACAGATATAGATACTAAAAGTATGATAAAACACATAATACATATAATATATATATTAATTAAAATATACTACATCTAATACGTTATTATATTCTAATAATCATTATAACGATGCCCATAAGTGTCGATTAGGAATGCTGCGATTTCAAATAGTATTCCCGAACTTTTCGTTTGAATGAAGATTTACTTGTAGCTTTTTTATGTGTAGGGGACGCACGTTCCAGAGTTTGATTGCTGAGACAGTGAAGGAGTTAGAAATAAAACCTGTGTGGTGAGAAGGAATCTGAAAAACTAAATTTTCGGCAGCACGCAGGTTACGGCTGTGAGAGCTACCCAAAACATGGAAACATTCTTTAAGATACCCAGGAGCACAGGAATCGTTAATAATGGAGAAGAGGAGACAAACGGCTCTGAGAGACCTTCTCTGACGGATAGGCAGCCATTGAAGCTGGGAACGGTAAAAAGAGATGTGGTCGTATTTACGAAGTCCAAAAATAAAGTGGATGCAGTTGTTAAGAAGGCGATCCAATTTATTGAGAAGGTATTGAGAGTACGCTGAAATGATGACGGGAATTGATCACCACGCTTGCTCACTGCGTGTTGACGATTTTCTCACGATGTTTTCCGTCACTTTGTTTTCACATGCCTGACGAGTTAAATTGTAACACCACATATTTTTAAAGAGTTTCTATGGCTCTTCTCCATAAGATCAACTTTTCCGAACCATGCACCTTGGCTGTTGACTTTTCTTAAGTGCCTATTAGGGCCTATATAAAATAAAAACTGAGTTTGAGTTTAATTAAGAAAGTACATACGACATTGCGAGAAAGAGGTCAATCGTCGAATCCGACTCGGCTGGGCAGCGTTTGGAAAACTTCGCAACGTCTTTTCGTCAACAATATCGCAATGCTTCAAGACGAAAGTCTTTAACCAGTGTGTGTTACCAGTGATGACATATGGAACAGAGACGTGGTCACTCACAATGGGCCTCATTAGAAAGCTCAAGGTCACTCAGCGAGCTATGGAGACAGATATACTTGGTATTTCTCTACGAGATCGAATCAGAAATGAGGAGATCCGTAGAAGAGCTAAAGTTGTTGACATAGCTGAAAGGATTAGTAAACTGAAGTGGCAATGGGCAACGTACATTGCTCGTAGAACTGATGGTCATTGCGGCACAAACCTCCAACGAGGTGTAGAGACGACCTGGTGAGGGTCGCTGGGAGTCGTTGGAGGAGAGCGGCATGTGACCGCACGTTATGGAAATCTAAGGGGGAGGACTGTTGTTCAGCAGTGGACCTCCTGTGGCTGATATGATATGACATTGAAAAAGTACCAAAGGTATTTGCCAGGTTTTTAACCCACAACATAGTATTTACGAAGCGATTCTATAAACCTCTGGCCCCTGCGGGTCACCACGAGTGTGGCGTGATGGTTTGTTTATTGCACAGATTTCTGATCAGTTTCTTTTTTGTCGAGAAACTTCTTGTAACATTCCAGTTTGCTTACCGCATAAGTTCACTATTTAATTATGATATTAACGCGATGTCAAGGGTACAAATTAGGCCAATTATCGGCTTGACATAATCTCATTTAGTGGTACGAAACTCGCGAATTGTTTCCGCCATCGACCTCAACATAATAATGATAGACCGACCGATATTATGTTAATTATTTTAATTTCTCGGATATTCGTGAATATAATACGGAGGTCGGTTGTTTGATTAGGAATATGCTAGGGCTTTGATTGTGTGCGCAACACGGCGCACAGTCAGGCTTCGGCTTCATCCTTTACAATCCTTACCGAGATGTGCCTAGGCCTCTTTACAGTCGCCTTCCTTCCTCTAGATGGGGTGACCGCTTTAAAGTCATCCCCTCCGAGATGTGCCTAAAGGCGCGGCACTAATGGGCAGATCCGATGCGTTCGTTCATGAGAACCTTTTTTGGCCCCGGGGAAGGGTGGAAGGGTGTACCGGTCTCCTACCGGCTAAAACCACTGGAACGGTCATCTTCGGTACCGAAGCGGGGCTCCAGGTCCTCGTGCAATGCACACATATCCCGAGAGGGATTTTAAAGGATTCAACTGAAACCTCGTTATGCGCAGTGCTGCGCACACGGCGCGCTGCAGTCTTTTCTGGGCTCAGTATAACAACACCGACTCGTTCATGAGATTTTAGCCCCCCGGCACCGAAGATGACCACCCAGGTTTTAGCTGGTAAGAGTCTGGCACACCCATCCGCCTTAATTCAAGACAAGGAGCCTATGAGAATTTCCACCGCAGAGAGAAAATGCCTTTGATTGGTAAGCGAACGTCCTTTGACGTAACTTTGACTCCCTCGGGAAATATATAAAGTTTCACTATATACAACATATAGTAGAACCTACTTAAATAACTAAGATTGCAAGCCGCATTGAAATTCTTTCAGCAGAAGTTAAGTACTTCAGTACTTGTACATGTGAGATTTATGTCTGTGAACTGTACGCACGATGCGAGAAACAATATAATAACATCACAATAAAATTATGATTGTTCGTGGTTTCGCTCGATCGGTCACAGCCAAAAAAGTTTTGTCAATACAGACGTTTGATTTATGTAGTATGACTGGATAGTTTCTTGGAATTTACCTTTATAGTGCTTATCCAATCATTTTAGTCCAGAACGGTCTATGAACATTCCAACGTTGCTTTATTATTGATTCGTAACAGGTTGCCTGGCAACCGGATTTAATTTAAAAAACACAATTTAACTAAAAGGTCTGAAAGTATTACTTAGAAAAACATATTTCAGTCTCTTTACGGCGCTGCCATCACGTAGACACTATAAAGCACTCCTTGGAGATCCATTTCGAATACCAAAGAGGTGGAATGTACCGTATTGCACCGTTCAGTACGTCAGTGGTGACAGCTTTCTGTAGTATCCGATGATTTATTAAAAAAAAACAATTGAACCGTACGACGTTGCCGACATATTTTTTAGAATTTTTTTCATTTTTGAGAAATATTTTATGAATATGTAAAGATTTATTCATCTAAATACCGTACGACGTTGCCTTAAACTTGACATTGGCGAAATTGTGGAAGATAACCTACAGAAGCCATAATCTAAGAGAAGAAGAAGAAGATGATTTATTACCAACATAATGCCATTTCTTCATGCAAGGTTTTTTTTTCTAAATGTAAAGGTATCTAATGAATTATTACTTAATGAACACGGTAAAAGATTAAAGTTATTGTCACGTGAGATTATAAATTTGCATCAGGACAATTAAAAATCGCTAGGGCTACTACTTTTC
The DNA here is from genome assembly GCA_947459985.1 of Diloba caeruleocephala. Classification (NCBI taxonomy): domain Eukaryota; kingdom Metazoa; phylum Arthropoda; class Insecta; order Lepidoptera; family Noctuidae; genus Diloba; species Diloba caeruleocephala. The sequence continues at coordinate 4,425,009 of OX381617.1, read as the reverse complement.
TCTAGTGTGTTTTTACGAGGACCTCGAGCTCCCCTTCGGTGCCGAAGATGACCGCTCCAGTGGCTTTAGCGGGTAGAAGTCCGGACCTCCCCTGGGGCGAAGGAAGTTCCATGTAGAATTTCCACTGGACATCAATAAAAAAAAGGTCTACTACTTTTGTTTTTGCTGCATCACCGTCTTTAAGCAGCGCTCTCTATCCTATTCTTGTCTTAATCAGATCTATTGAGTATCAACGAATTCAGACAAAGGGTCTCAATTACAAATTCACCGCACTTGAATTAATTCGGTTTTAGCAGATATTTTTTATTTTCTTTTGACTACGCGATTAGAATTAATTAAAGTTCAGATAATCAGTGTGGTGTTAGGAATAAGAATATAGCACCACTCTATCTACTCCCATGGATGTCGTAAAAGGAGACAAAGAGTCAAACCAGAGGGATGGGCACCACTCTGCCACCACTGGCACCAATCCGCCTGCCAAGCGTGGTGAGTACTGGCAAATTCCCCCCAAAATGAAGACACAACTCACTGTGGAAATCTATGGAGGAGGCCTTTGTTCAGGAGTGGACGTCAGTTGACTGATATGGTAAAGTTCAGATTACATACTCGCACATTTATTAGCCGGCACGGCATATTAGACGGCACGGTTGGTGCAGTGGTTGATACAGTCGACTGCTGCGCTCTGGGTCGCGGGTTCGATTCCCGCACGGAACAAATATTTTTACCATCTGCAGGTAGTTGTTCCGGGTTTGGGTGTATTGTGTGTGGAATTTCTGCCTGTAAACGCACCCACGACACAGGAGCATTCCTAGTGTGAGGCAACGTATTTAAAAAAATGCGTGGCCATAAAACCGGACATTATTTTTGGAAAGCAGAAAACTGTCTTAGAAAAAGGAAGGAGAGAAAGAAATGCTTACGGAGGAAGTTGGCTTTTAGCAAATAGGCGCAGTGAGCGTGTAATGATTGATCTGCGAGGTTAAGCTGCACTTTATCATATCAGCCAAAGAGAGACCTATGGGGGAGGCCTCTCCTTTCTACATCGACCGGTCACATGCCAATCTCATCCAACGACTCCCAGGTACCTTCACCAGGTCGTCTGTCCACCTCGTTGGAGGTCGTCCCACGCTGCGTTTTCCGGTGCTCGGTCTCCACTCGAGAACCTTTTTGCCCCAACGGCCACCAGTTCTACGAGCTATGTGCCCCGCCCATTGCCATTGGGTACTGCTGACGAAAAGACGTACGTTTCATGAACACTGCCCAGCCGAGTAGGAGGAGTAGTAGTATTCTGAACACATCGAGAATCATAGAAGAAAGATAGAAGTCTCAAAACAATCTGTAGACACTTTAACGCTGGAGAAATACGTTGCCCATTCGTTGTAACATAAAACTTTTATGAGTCTTGCTCAACTTTCAAACTGTTTCCTAAACGACATTAAGAATTGGCAGTATGGTATACATACCTTCGCCTGTCCGTATGGACAAATAAACTACTACTACTACTCAAACTGTTTCCGTTTTTGTACTTATGTTTAATTCAGTTTTCCCATGTAAGTGAATACTTTTAGAGAAATGCATTCCAGAAACGGATCATGTTGCGAAGCCGAGATCGATTTTCTCTGAATGACTTTTATTCAACTGAAAGAAAATTCTTTTGAGATTAAGTTACTACTTCATAGTTTATCCTTTGTTCATTAACAGACAGTTGAACTAGTGATTATTTTTACCAAACAGTATCGATGTTTCCTATATTCGATTACAATAAATAACAAGCGATGTTATTCGATTTTTGGTCAATTGTATATCATTGTTGTGCGCGGTTTACAATTGACGATGTCATGTTTGCCGTTTACTTTGGCCCCCTGCCCGGTAGTGGGAACATTTTAACAACCTCTTTATTTAGTCATTATGTTGACGGATAAGCTTTTATAATCGACAGTCGAATACACATACAGTTTAGTGTGTCCGGATTAAGAATTCAGCACCACTCCATCACATCCCGTGGATATTGTAAAAGGTGACCAAGGGACTCTAAACTAAAAGAATGGACAGCAGCATCCATTCTGTAGAACAGTGGTCATACTGCGCTCACCAACCTGCCTGCCAAGTGTGGTAAGTACTGGCAAATTCCCCAAAACGACGACATTTTATAGATGAAAATCTATAAGGGAGGCCTTTGTTCAGCAGTGGACATCCGTTGGCTGATATGATGATGATGAATACAATTGCACAACTGGTTGGTGTGGTGGCTAATATGAAAAAAAAAAACATAATGTACTACTTTTTCCGTGAGTTCTTTGCGTTGTTTACAATACAATCAAAATAAGTTTAAGTATAATAAACGAATCTCAATTACAATTTTAATGGACCCATCCAATTAATTATGGATCAAAACAACTTTCAAGAAGTTACTATTTGATTGCACAATTTGAGCAGAGGCTAAGCGAAAGGCTTTCTGCACCATGGGTCGTCGGTTCGATTGTTTTGCACGTATGATTTATGTATGTAAACTGTACCCACACTAAGAAATCAAGAAAAGTGTGGGGCAAAGGTTTTAAACAGAACCGTTGCATCATGCTGGAATACGTTACGATAATGAAGGGATATGGCTGGGAGAACATCAAGTTATCTATATCAACAACAATATATAGAAGATACACCGAAAATATTAAAATGATGTAGCTTGCCATCCCCAACCACATTGCTTCCGGTAACATGAGTATGAAGAAAATTAATTAACATTAATCAGACAAACACCTCATAACACCATTACTCGAAGTAATTTGACGTTCATTACCGAAACATAATTACGCAACTTGAGATTTTAAAGCCTCGGGCAAACCTGAGCATCACCGATGCGGGAGCGCCTATAACGCGAAACTAGACATGCACACCTGCGCGATTACGGCGATAATGAAGTTTCATTTGTTAGTCTATCGTCTGCCACTGGACGCATGCGTTCCGTACACTGATTAGCTAAAACAGCGACAGCAGACGCGATAGCAGCTTTTGCGCAGCCAAGGATCCACCAGTGGTGAATCGCCAATCGGCCGACTGTCTAGAAAGAAAGAAAGAAAGAAATCATTTATTTGGACAAAACGTGAGAAGATTTATATAACAAACAAAATTTATATATTAGTAGATAAGAAAGTAAATACATTACATACACCACACTAGCATAAACATTACTTATGACTATCTCAAATTACATCTCACGGCTGCTCCAAAACGGAATCCAGTTGAGCATTCGCTAGACGTGTATCTAGCACTGATTTTCAACTGGACCCTAACTGTGACACACGGATGTCAATCGGACAAAATGATAATCTAGTAGAAAATAATAAAAATGGTTTGGAATCCTGTCTATGGGATAATTCAAATAATTTTAACAAATAACTTTAAAATCTAGTCTACTTGAGATTGGAGGCATAGTTACTAGCGCAGTAGCATTATCGCTATCGTAGCTGTGTAAGTGTAATTTTTTGTTCATTAATCGTCGGACAGAGGGTGCGGCAGAGATCTTCGCTGTTTAATCGCTATTGGCAAATACGTAATGCTAAAATGGTGTTTAAGAGCGGTGTCTGAGCGATTTCCGCCTCTCATAAACCGTGTGCGACTTGCGTAATTAGCCCACCGCTCTGCTGATGGTCGTCCTGCGTTGTGGTCGCGTAGATTTGCATGGCGCCATAAGATGCCATAGATAACGTTTGCCGCGTGGCTGACGCTCCCGCTTCGCAATCGCTTTAGTCGCCCTGCGGGCTGATTAGCTAAAAACAGCAACAGCAGACGCGATAGCAGCTATCGCGCAGCCAACGATCCACCGGTGGAAAAGCGTCAAACAAATTGGTATTACGTAAGGCATCGCCCGCCAGTCGCTACTGTGGAAGATGCATAGTTACTAGCGCCAGCAGCCACCAGTGGAACTAAAAGAATGAACGTTTTTAGTTCATGGATTGTCCGACAGAGGCGCGTCAGAGATCTTCGCCTGTTTAGTCGCTATCGGCAAATAGGTAATACCAAATTGACGTTTGACAGCGGCGTTGGAGCAATTTACGCCTGTTGCAAAGCGTCTGCGACTTAGGTAATCAGCCCGCCGGTTTGACCGAAGCTTTAGGCCACCATCACTTTATGTATATGTTATGGAGCGACGCACATAAGACCTTCATGCAATCTGAATAGTTATTTAGCTCTGAGATATATGGTCAATTCATACGACTTTATTGTAAAACGTGCTCGCAATAATGATAAAGATTTTTTTATTTTTATTTTTAATTTAATTTTTAAGTTAATGTTCTCGTTAGCAACGAGAGCTGGATTGTTTTATGAGATTTAAAATGACCTTTATTGATACATATTTTTTAGAACTAAGCTTCCTTGCTCTATATATTGTAAGGATTATACACCAACCATGGAAAAAGGAAAGGTATTTTCTTTCTCGTATATTCTGTGTTTAACAACCAAAAATTTTGAAGAAGGCGGGGCCGCTGTTTCTTTTGGATCGATGTATCTGTGTTGTAGACTTAATTAACCGAAGCATGATTCAAAATGTAAACAAAACTAATCATAGAAAAGGTTAGCCTCCAAAACAGTAACTAAAGTTCCGCTTTTTTTTGTTTGATGAAGTAGTTATATTTTCCCTTCGCACACTTGATACTTTGAAGATCCATCCGTGATTTATGTATTAACGAGGATAGTTCTTGATCGATCCATGGGCACATTTCTAATGTAATTTCCTCAAATATCAGAATCATGAAATAAAATATAACATTGCAGATGTTAATCCCGAGCACACCCATCGACCTCTTGAGTTTTTGGCTACACATCGGAAAATTTGTTAGCTACGCACGAACGACGAGCAAGCTCAAGCATTGCTTTTTTGCATACGTGTATCAAGGAAACTTGCGCTTTCCACGTGTACATTATGTTTACACACACTAAAGATGGATTAATGTATGTAAAAATCGACATGAGCTAGGTCAAAAATTTCACAGACCGTATTTAATTTCGAACAAATCGATAGGCTGGGCAAGTAGTGTTTAAACACTATAGTGTACCAGATTGAAGGGCTCTGAAGCTAGTGAAATTATTACAGACAAAATAACGAATATCTCGAGATGACGAGCGCAGTGTAGTACCACGTCAGACTAGTCCTGTGTAGCATTACAATTAGGGTCGTTGGGTTGGTTTAGGCCATTGGTAAGGCAGTGTTCTAATAACTCTGCATATCGTAGAGCCATGTCATGGTCACTTAACCGTTTCTTAACGATAACCAGGCAGTCTTTTACTGGTAAATTGGTGAATCAGGTGCAGTCTGCACATCAAAACTGACCATCACTTCACTTTCAGTCAGTTTAAGGTCTTGTATTTGGCTGACAATCAAAAATCAAAATTTCAGGAAAAACAAAAATCTATAATTTACGCGATGTAATCCGTTTAAAAGTGTTTTATTATAATGAGTAATAATCGCGAAAACCTAATACATTACTATGGATATGTCTTTTAACTGATACCGATAAAATATCTTTTAACATGTCTCACCTATGTTGAGTACAAAATTAAGTCGCTTAATACACCCGGTCCCTGGACATCTCCCAATAGTTGGTCATCAACATCGGCCAAATAAAGTCCACTGCTGGACACAGTCCTCCCCCAATGATCGCCACAACGAGCTGTCTGGTTGTGATGTTTGCTCATTAGGGTTTATGCCATAATCTCCACACTTAGCAGGCGGGTTGACGATCGCAGTTGAATTATCAATGTATTTGAGGGACGCTGCTGCCCATCCTCCGGCTATCAGTTGCTATATATAGCTATTGAAGTGTATGCAGCTAATAATTGGCTACTAAACCTTTATTAATAATTAATTTAAAATCTCAGATATTGTACCTGTTGAGTGTATTTGCAATAATTTAGTTTTACGCTACATCTTATATTTTTCATGGTAGTTAAGAGGGTTACTGAATAAATAAATTGTTGAAAACAGTTCGGAAAGAGTAAAGAGATGGAAAAATGAAAATTCTGATTAGTCAGATCCAAAGAATCCAAAGTCTTTAGATTTAAGATTTTGAACTTGATGTGATCCAAAGATTAGATTGATTATTAATATCAGCCGGTTGCGGGAGAGGACCAATCGCTTTTTATATTTTCGTATCAATTAATTATTTCTTAATAATATTGTATTGAGATGGAGGATGTATCGATCGATCGTATCTAAAATTATTATGTTCCACTTGAAATCTCGCGGTTGCGGCAATTTTAATAAGCATATCCATATTCACATTTACGTATCCATTTAGAGACTCTACCTATTTTGACCCCTTTTTTGTCTTTGGGAAATCCTCATGGACTTCCCCCGCCTTGGAAGGAGCGTAGGTGTATGCCAGACTCTTAGCGGCTAAAACGCCAAGGCGTCTTTCGACTTACCTATGGCTAGGGGTGAGGTATTCACCTTGTTCGCACTCCTGGCAAGTATCCAACTTGGTCCGTCTGGCCCTGTCTCTGTGCAAACTGGTCGGCCGCATATCCCTCAGAGAGGTGCGCCCAGAACACAACGTGCCAACGTTTCTGTTCGGGTGACAGACTGCGCCTAGATTATCGCCCGTAAATCGCTACTCATGGAGGCCGGAGATCGTTCAGCACACTCCGACCTAGCAACCGCGCCTGGTGTGTTTCTAGCAGCGGGAATCAGAGGTGGTCCCCTCCCGTCCCGCTTTGCTTGTATAACGTCTTCACAAAAGAAGGCGAAAGCACCCCACAGGCTCTCGCTCAGGACGATGGACTGAATCGCGGCCGGAGGCAAGAGGTAACCATTTACGATCGCCGCGATGAGATTATACGCTGCGTTGCCACACACTGCACACAAGCTGTGGACACCTCCAACCTGGTGCTGCGCCGTGTCGTCCGGACATTCTCCGCAGTGATGAACCTATTCCGACCCTTGCCTATGCAATGAAAATAATCAAAGATCGTCTGTAAGAAATCGTTAATAGAGATAAGACCGCCCATTGTACAATTACTTTTAAAATTATTATGTTATTCTGATGGTGTACAATAAAGAATATTTTATTCTATTCTAACATAGATAATACCATGGCGACGTGGCATTAATACTTAGATATGGATTTATAATAAGGGAAATCTCAAACGATGTTATCAGAGCATTCCATTGATATGAGCATTCATATGTGGTGTACCAGACTAAAAATACTTCATGCAGTAATAAAAAATATTGATACGTTGCCATTTCCGTGTATATACATTTCGAAGTAGGAATGTTTGTCAGAAACAACATCGAGTTGTTCAAGAAAGCATGTGACATATTTGTTAGAAATACATGAAACCCAATTAGACTTGTATTACTAACGAGAACCAAAACTACCATGTACCAGTATTGTCAAAAAATGCTATTCTTCTGTATAAAATGTACAACGCAATGCCAAATAGAATAAAAGAGTGGATCATTTCAGCCAAATAAATGCACTGCTGAACACAGCCTCCCCAAAAGACCGCCACAACGATCGATCTGGGTTTGTTGTGTCCATTGGGGGATTTGCCATCATCGCCACACTTTGCGCTTTAACTATCGCAGTTGAGTTGGGTAAATGTACTTGAAGGACGCTGCTGCCCATCTTAATTCCATAGTCGAATTTTAGGACACCCACAGGATGAGATAGAGTGGTGCTATTCTTAGCTGGCACCACACGGCTAAATATAAGAGTTAGCATTAAAATAATACAAAATAGAATAGTTGAAATGGTTACGATTCAAGACATTTTATACTATAAGCGCATTATAAATTTTTCTAACCTTTACCTAATATGCTGATCATTAGGTTTTTGATATCTTAACACGTTCCAGGACACTTTACTATTTGCAAATATCATAATATGACACTTCAAAATCCCATACACTTTATCATACCGTCTACAGCCGTACTACCATATTACATATTTTATATTTTTTAATACGACAAATACGAGCATAGACGTTGACGCCTATGGGCGCATATGGCTCAGTCGCTCAGCCTACGTCTGTCGACGGTGTGAATGTGTTGTGCATAAGCACTGCGTATGTGTGTGTTGAAAAATGACTCGAAAGGAGCACACACTAGATCATGTGCTTCCTAGGAATGTTGTGGGCAAGCAACGGCTACCAACGGTTTACCAAATTACATGAAATGATGTTCACCGTTTCCTTAGCCGTACTGTCTCGTAACAATATACCGAGATAACGTCGATAGACGGTCTGTCCCGGAAAGTGTTAATGTGAGTTATTATAATAGATGATTATTTTTGTTAAACCTTACATTTCATTAATTTTAATAACTGACATTTTTTTTAATCATTACGCACTAGTATTTCCTCTGTGTCATGGGTACAGTCTCAGTGTACAGTACAAAAATCTCACATGCACAAACACCCAGACTCAAAACAATTGTTTGTAGATCATACAAATATTTATTCCATGCGGGGATCGAACCCGCGACACGTAGCGGAGAAAGCCAATTGATTAGCCGCTGCGTCAACTATGCCCTCGAACCGTCATTTGTTTTGACATTGCCTTAGATATAGTTGATAACAATTTATAGGACGGTTTCTCTAGTATTTATGCTATGTCATGTTACTATTATGTTTTGCAACCCTGTATCAGCCAGAGTTTTGTGAGAATAAGAGCGGTTACACACTGCGACTTTATGCAGCGATTTATTCGCGATCCAGTAGCGATAAAGTTCGCTATCCGTCTACCGTTATACATGCGTGACTATAAAGCAGCAATGCAGTCGCGATATAGCCGCTGACGTCTTTGAGACACGGCAGCTGAAGTAATACGATCGTGATGAGAACGCGACACAGTATCGATGCAAACGCGATACAGTCTCGATGCAAACGCGTTACAGTATCGATGCAAATGTGATACAGTATCGATGCGAACGCGATACAGTATCGAAGCAAACGCGATACGGCATCGATGCAAACGTGGTACAGCCACGACGCAGAAGATATTAGATTGAATTTTTGGCAAGTCTTTTGTTGTCAACCACAAGCGAGCGAGCGCGCGAGTTGATAAAACGTAGTGATTATACCTCTGGCGCGTGAATGGTGGTAACGCGTGGCGTCATTTGGCTATTTCTTCACCCGCATGCTCCCCGCGCTTGCGCCATTTTGTCGCGATGCAGACGCGTGTCTGCATTGATGTACACGCGCTTCTGGATAAATACAAACGTGCATAGGCATCGATTCAACCCTGGCTGGAGGTTTCGCCAGAAATGTGTGGTTGAGCAGCCACATTGCCAAGAAATGTTTGCGAGAATCCCCACAAAAAAAGAACATATCAACAGCGCATTTGCATCGATTCAACCACACGCTTTAGTTGCATAATAAGAGCTACAGGATCGACAAAATCGCACAGTTGAATCGATACGGCCGCCTACAAATCGCTAGTGTCGCGATGCAAACGCGCATTCTACAAACGCATCGCTGCAAAATGTCACCATGTACGAGTATAACTGCTCTAATACTTAAAATAGGAACATTTGTACTATACGCATGAAAAATAAATTCAAATTCAAAAGTTCGCAAATTTGTAGTATACAGAACTTACGTACGTGCAGCTCGAACAGTGCGCGAATGCCTTAATACAAAATATGTTTGGCTCATGGAGTACACGTCGCAAAAACACGACATTGTCGAACGAACACAGGTTTTTGTGAACGGGCTCGTAAATCATCCATTATTCACCCTTGGTACATTGATAATAGACTCATCCATTTTCCCGCACCTTATCTGACTAGTTTTTTTCGTTACGCAAACTATCAAAGGTAACTGAAGTAAAAGTGTGATGTTTTGTCAAATTTCGTGTGCCGAATGAGAACCATATGGACTAAATGACGTTGTCATCGGGTGTAAGGGCCGGCGCATATTATGTGGGTTTAGATGAGGAATGCAAAACCATACGACGTTGCCGACATGTTTTTGTAGTTTTTTTTCATTTTTGAGAAATATCTTATGAATATCCATATAAATATTGATTAAATCTGAACACCGTACAACGTTGCCTTATACATGACATTGCGAAATAGTGGAAGATACTCTACAGAAGCCACAATCTAAGAGAAGAAGAAGAATATTATGTGTCGTCATGTTTGTGTGGTCATCCTTTAACAATGACCCTGTGGAAAGGGAGAATTCCTGAACTGACCTGACTACTTAGCAAGTGTATTGAAAATATTCGGATAAATTTCACAATACTATAAAAGTGATACAATTGGCTTTTAATAGAAGAACTCCCGACCTCACTTACATATACATATCAGCCTGTGAACAACCTTAGCTCAGTATGGGCCTCCGAATGATAACTATTTTTTTAAACGGTACCGCACTCTACGTATTTCTCTGGTAGAGAGCGCAGAGCGCAGAAAGGTAGTCGTTCAGCCACTGCGCCTACCTCCCCATAAATCAGCGATCATAGGGAAATATTATTCCTTGGATGTGCGCCAAAACATGTTATTATATATGTCATGTAGGTATTTATGAATAGTCAGACTTTTTGTTTTATGGAGAAGAACGGGGAAGAAACTCCATGGTTACTCTTTTTAAATAATTATACTACAATATTTATGACTGTATTATTCTCAAAATTAAGCTTATCTATGTGAGGGCAATAAGAAAAAGTTTACACGTCTCATTCCAACAGACGGCCCCCGTTCATGAGTAGCATGCGTCAGCATCGCTCAGTACAGCCATATTGTAGGGAAATCCTGTAACCCGAAATACAACGCTACCAACAGCAGGACATTTGAGTGAGCATGACATACTTAAATTGCTAGAAAACTAAAACTTTATCACGTCAATTAAACAAATTTATTATGTATTATATTAAGAACCCACACGGTACTCGCACACCTGTTATTAAATGTAACATTCCTGTGTACACAGGAATGTTTGAACTCCTGCAAGTCTTGCAAATAGCCGTTATCTTGATCCGCCTCGAGTAAATACTCATTAAAACGGGAGGCTCTTTTAAAACAAATAAAGAAGGAAATTGTCTAAACCCATTTGAGTCGCGAATTTTAGAGATTCCCGACTATGATTCAGTCAGGTCTGTCACGAGCAGCTGGCGATTTATTAATTCCCATTGGCAGCCTGTCCAGGGGAAAATAGAGTACACCAGCCATATTTGACGTTCGAAACTCGAAGCGCTGTGACACAGCAGGTGCCATAATTTAACCATAATGTTGGACTTAAAATTTGTTTTCTTATTTTTATGATCAAGATTTAAATTTAGAATTAAGACGTTTAACTCAGAATTGAGACGTTCATAGCTAGTTACTGTGACTGAATGGTATCGGTGAGGTTAAGCAACGCTTTGGCGCGGTCAGTCTACTATTTATATTACTATTATTACACTATTATCATTACCATTTATGTATTTGAACTTCGTCTCCGTGCTTCGGAGGGTACGTAAAATCGATGTTCCTGCTTGTTGTCATTAGACAACAATCTTTAAGCTAAGGAGGTCTTTGGGCAGTTTGAAGAACTCCGACACAAGGATATCCATTAACCTCAAGAAAAGAAAGAAGAAGACAGAATTATGCTCTTCTATACTTACCTTTCATTTAATGTATACTGACTGCTTTTGTTAACAATCAATCTATTAAGACGTTTCAAGTCTCACAATGTTTACATACAATAAGCACGTAAACTTCAGCTTTTAATTTAAAAAATAAATGTGGACCAAAAAATCCTGTTGCAATCATAAAATTGCTACTGTCCGCCGCTCGTGATTGCATGACGTCATCCGTGAAGCGAAAGATGGCGGCCGCTGATGATTTTTCACGGCTGGCTCTGTTTTTCATTTCACAAATCATTACGGCCCGACCTCCACAGTGAATATAAGGGCGCGACCTCGTTGAGAAAAAGGTTGTTGCGATTGTTATTGTCAGGTTTCTGATTGCACAGTAATCTCGACTTGGAGAAATGAATGTTCAAGAACCGTTTGGAGTTTGTAGGGTGGTGCAACCTTTGCTGTTAGTTTATTACACTGGCTTAGAAGGCCGGTTGAAGGATTGGTAATGAAATAATAAAGGGAAAGAAAAGATTTTTGTGTTTTCAAAAGATATTAAAAATAAACGGTAAATTTAAATTAAGCTTACATATTTTTTTTAGAATCTCTGTTTAATTGTCGGAGTTAAATTTCAAATTCTCATTAAAGTTTTAGCAGTGATCAAAACGGCGTATAGTTAATCTTCTGTTGAGCTTGAAGCAGTATAATTGTCCACCATTTCCAATTTCCTGCATACTGAAATCATAATATTAAGAAGATGATTAAATAAATGTCGATTATGAGCTATACGCCTAAGATAATAAAGATAATGCGCCTAAGGCTCCCGTTATCAGTCAGTGAGTGTGTCCGTCAGTGAGTCAGTCAGTAAGTCTATCAGTGGTTAGCCAGTGAGTCTATCAGTCAGTCATGAGACTAAATTTATCTGGGTTCGTAAAACGGGTTATATTTTCTGAAAAATTGTCCAACTTATCAGCAGATTAACGTCGTCACCTCACTTGTCGGGCGGAATGATGATAGCAGTATGTTTTTTTACAGTCAGAAACAGTTAGCCTTGTATGACTCGAGGAGGTTCCTTTTACTAAGACGGCAATACAGCATGAAAATAAGAAATGCATAACATATTTCAATTTCATGAGCTCGCACCTCTCTGAATGTTCATATTATGTAAACTTATGTATAACATTGGCAACATTGACAGTCGTGCTTACAAACGTAGCAGGTGGCCTCACTGTATATGTGAATATCAGATCACTAGATTAGAATGCCGTGTAACTCCGGTCACGAATAGGGCTACTCCATCTCATCCAGTGTTTGGCGTAGAAGGTGATTAAGGGAGTTTGAAGCCCGGTGCGTACCGTTAAGTACTTCGGATTACCCGCAGGGTTCGGGTAAACCACCAACACTAGCACGTCCAAGGAGGGTTGGAGGCACGCGGCCGACTATAAAGACCGTTTGCCAAAACCTTTGTAATGCATATTGCGCAGACCCAAAGTTACATGGGGCCAGGGGCAGGAAGAAGATCACTAGATGGGAATATATGAAGGCATATAAATATTAGAAGAATAGGGTTCATAGAATGTGCTGATATCTAATGGACCTGGATTACATTTCCTACACGAATAGTAGTTATTAGCATCGGTATGAGAATAATAACTTGCTCAACATCAATCTTTCGTCGCCTTTTACGACACCCACGGGATGAGATGGGTTGGTGCTATTCTATTATATTATTCTATTGCTATTATATTAACACACGGCAACGTATTAAAAACTCTTTACTAATCCTAACTTTTACATTATTAGTTGAGAAGAATCTGGGAACAGGCAAGGACAACTCAGGAAGTTTGCTTGGGTGCTTAGTAAAAAACTTTCTTTTTATTATATTAGAATGTTTCTTATATTTTTTCTTTGTACCTTTGCATTTCAGCCCTAAGAAGGGTATACGGTATGATATTTTGTTCAGCTTTCACTCTAATTGGAGTTGGGAATACAAAACACCGTCGCCCCAGGGTAATGGCAGGCGGAATTTGTAGCTCCACGCATTTTAATTTATATCGGCTCAATTATACAGTTATAAACAACTTGGAGATTCAAATTTCACGGTAAGTTAGATAGCGTACCTTCGGTGCCTAAAATTATACTTTAATAGAAGTGACAATAATAGATTCTGAAACGTACAGTGTATTGATGTGCTCAACATTTTTAGTAAATTGTATATGATAGGTACTATATTTTGACTAGTCATATTGTATGTTTCCGTATACGGTTTTTATATAGAAATGTGCCAATTAGTGTGATTTAAGTGAAATCCTCTTGAATAACTCGCCAAACGAAAAAGTGTCAAAATCATTGGACTCTATCAAGAATTAAAACATTCTAATCAAAGTGACGATTACACAGCAAGACATCAATATTTTACCAAAAACAAGAACCTCAATTTGTGCAAGCAACACTGAAGTAGGCTGAGTGACGTCACAACCCATTTTCTCGTAAAGCAAGCGTGAGGCGTCAGTATAAGCGCGCGAGTAGTCGCGGCAACGCTAACCGCGGCGCGTGCGCACACCGCGCAGGGCGCTGCCAAGCTGGGCGAGCACGCGGCCATGCTCGCTGTTGCCATTTGCTGTATACTCGTGCTTCTACTTGTCTTCATTATACTCATCATTGTGGTCGGACAGAACATGGAGGTTAAAGGCGGCTCCTAGCGGAGAAGAGGTAAGGTATAGACGTTTTGTTTAAATTTATATAAACTGAACAACAGAAGTCAGGGAAGGAGCTGTTGGAGAAGGCAACATAAAAGTGCGGAAAGCAATAGTCGTATTATTTTGAAATAAACCGGATTAAGAATATAGCACCACTCCATCTCCTCCCGTGGATGTCGTGAAAGGCGACTAAGGGAATCTAAACCAGAGAGATGGGCAGCAGCGTCCCTTCTATGACAAGGTAGCCATACTGCGCTCACCAACCCGCCTGCCAAGCGTGGTGAGTATTGGCAAATACCCCCCAGAATGATGACACAGTTGTGAAAATCTATGGGGGAGGCCTTTGTTCAGCAGTGGACGTATAAATGGCCGATATGACAGTCTTTCCATAGCAAGACCAAAGCCTCGGATAGCGCGTTAAGCAGATCCTGATTCTCATAGGAAAACTTATGACAGCCGTTACAGGTCTAGCCAAACCCTGAGAATTCTACAAACGGTGAACTTATAGAATATCAGTGTGTTTCGCGGTAATGAAATATTCTTTGTTTTCTTTTTAAATAAATCTTTGTCCTACACTAGGATTTCTCCTGCGTTGTGTGTGGGTGTAGTTTACAGACATACATTTCACACCCACAAACACCCAGACCCAAAACAACTACCAGTAAATCATAAAAATATTAGTTCCGTGCGGGGATCGAACCCGCGACACGTTGTGCAGAAGGCCAATTGCTTAGCCACTGCGCTAACCATGTTGACAAGTGGAATAGTTTGAAAGGTCTGATGTCAGTCACATAAACACAACAGCCCGTAAACGTCCACTGCTAAACATGGGCCCCCTAATGATCACTACAATGAGCGTCATAGAGGTTATTACCATAATCACCACGCTTGGCTGGTGGATTGGTGATCGCAGTATGTTGTTATTAGCACACGGGTGGAGCTGCTGCCTCTACGCTTGATATCAACCCTTAGTTGCCTTTTACGACACCCATGGGGTAAGCGGGTGGTCTGTTATTTTCCGAGAGCCACACAGTCGTTGAGTAAAAGAATGGATATTCAGCTGTAGGCTATCTAGTAAGCTGAAAGCCGACCCAATTTTTTCTCGGCCAAAGCCTCATTGATTTCCTCCACCCCAGTAAGGGCATGCCGGACTCTTACCGGCTAAAACCCCACGGTGTCCTTCCACTCACCTCCAGCCAGAGGCGAGGTGTCCGCTTTGTCAGCATTAGACCACACCCCGGCAGGTATTGGTCCGTCACTGTTAGACAGGCCCCGTCTCTGTGCGACCTGGCTGGCCGCGCATATTCTACAGAGACGCGCGCAGAACACACGCGCCGCTAAGGTGAAAGCCGACCCCGACATATATAGTTTGAAAAAGGATAGGAATATGAGGATATCATTATGTCAACTAAAGGACGTCCATTGTTCAATGGCCTACCCATGGATTTCTACATTTGTATCGTCATTTTCGGGAAAATTTGCCAGTACACACCACGATTGGCAGGTGAGTTGGTGACCGCAGTAAGACTACTGTTCCACAGAAGGGACGCTACTGTCCCTGTGGGTTAAGGTCCCTTAGTCGCCTTTAACGCCATCCACGATAAGAGATGGAGTGCTATATTCCATTCCGGACAACATAAATGTTATTAAAATAACTGTCCTAGTTGTTTATATAGCTGTTAATAAGGCGCTCCACGACTTGAAAGCATCGGGGCTTTGATTTAAGATTCTGCAGCCGATGATTACAAGCTCTGATCCGAACCACTTTGAGCTACTCGTTAAGTTCGCTTCAGTAGGACTGTACGTACAGACAAGTGCATTCGAGTGGCAGCCTGGCGATCTGTATAGATCTCCATTTTTGTAAGTTCGGTGCCTTTGTAGACTAGGAATATTGATTGTTTGGTATTTTTTATTTATGCAGTGGAATCAATGACCGTGTAGGTAAGGGTGATAAAAAAATCTGTACTTTATTTACTTATTTATTTACTCTTTATACACACCGTATATTACATAAAAGATAAACATTTAAAAACATACGTGTAGCCGGTGGTGTTATCGCACAAGATGGGAGATGAACAGAGGCGATCTCATTCAGACAACCTTTGAATGGACTGAGAGAAAAGGAGAGAGATATTGGACTGTCAAGTGTACAAACTATCATACACAATAAATAATAAATATTTTAGATATATAAGCATAGATAAAATATACTATTAAATATCAAATATAACTGGGAAAGGAGAAGAAAAATGAGAGATAATGATAATGCTCCTTCACCATTTTCTTAATAATAGGTAGTGTTTGAGGACATCTTTCTTTAATAGGTAAAACACTCCACAAACGAACCTGTTTAAAAAAACCAGACAAGTGCGAGTTCAACTCGCATGGAGAGGATTCCGTGCGAAGAATACGCTACCTACTATGTTTTTAAATCTCTCAAATCTTTATTTATTGTAGGTGTAGAGGGAAATTGCTTAATATTGTATGTTGTTGAATTCTGTCTTGTACCAATAATATATCCCAAGAACAAATTTAACATTGTAGTTGAAAAACGTGTTCTCCCATATATTCCAACTGCAAACGTAAGTTTGTACACACAACATTGAAAGATTTACCATTTTTAAGACCATAGACTTTTTATAGGTTTTCCTATAATCTATAAGTAAAGAACTGTATCATGTATTTTTTCCTACTTTTATCTCATAGAGTTTTACTTTAAATGGTGCAGTTCTTGAGAATTAAAGTATTAGCTAGTAAATGTTTCAACTTATTACAAAGGTATTCGATATGATTGCTCCAGTTAAATTTGTGATCAATTTATGAACCGAGGTATTTTTGAAAATTTATTGCATGTATATGAGGGCAGCTACATTTCCCATTATACGAATCATGTAAGCAGGTATGGTTGAGTGCAACAATATTTTTAGGAGGAAAGCATTTTAAGTATGGTGATTTTATTACTAGTAGGTTAGTTTTAGTAGCATTGAGCACCAAACCAGCGTCATGGCACCATCTCAATAAAGAGATCAGATCAGACTGCAAAAGCCACCAGCTTTTCGGGGGTCCTTATCAGCTATTACTAGGCATCGGGAGAGGGCCGATCCTGCTCGGAGGGGGAGGACACGGAGCCCGTGTCCAACACGCCTGAGCCCCTTGTCGTCTTTAAATGACGGGAGGCCATGGGGGTCGCGAGCGCGCTTGTTGGGAATTCTGTGTGCTCATACCGAGCGACCTCCGGGAAGACAGCGGTGTGCATGTGGTCACGTACCACTGTGACCGCAGCACAGCGCATAGCGAGGCTTCGGGGAAATCTTTTACAATCCCCCCGAGAAGTGCCCGGGGAGGTGCCTCTTTACAGTCACCTTCCCTCCGCTAGAGTGGGTGACCGCTTTACAGTCATTCCCTCCGAGATGTGCCTAAAGGCGTGGCACCAATGGGTAGCTCTAGATGGAGATTATTAGAGTTCCTGGAGCCTCCCTTCGGTTCCGAAGATGACCACCGGTTTTAGCCGGTAGGAGTCAGGCATATAGGCTGCTCTTTCCCGGGGCGGAGGAAGTACATGAAGTATTTCAACCGGATCAATAAAAATAAAAACAATTACTAGGCATGTATCGTCTGCAAACTGATAACATGTGGAGTGGTTGACACAGCCGCTCATGTCATTTACATAGGCCAGAAAATGAAAGGGCCCTAAAAACTGCAGACAGAAAACTAATAATAATATTTATATCAGATATTTTTATGTATTCTATTTAACTATTTATAATTGTGTAATATAATATAGTATCTATTTTTATATTAGTATGTGTATGTATTCCTATTTTTAATTCAGTCTTTTTTAACATTATCGATAGCTTTGCTTTTATACCTCTTTCGAAGTGCTTTGTTTAACCCAAAGGTTGACTGGTAGAGAATGCCTCATGGCATTAAGTCCGCCTTATCATGCCATACTCAATGTACATAAAAGACGGCACGGTTGGTGCAGTGGCTGATACAGTCGGCTGCTGCGCACCGGGTTGTGGGTTCGATTCCCGCACGGGACAAATATTTGTACGATCTGCAGGTAGTTGTTCCGGGTCTGGGTGTATTGTGTGTGGAATTTGTGTCTGTAAACGCACTCACAACACAGTAGAAATCCTAGTGTGGGGCAACGTTTATAAAAGAAGTTTAAAAACATAAATAAAACTGGTTTCATACTTATTGTTTACTGGTGAGGAATGTTCCTTTACGCGCGTACGTCTTATAAAATTCAAAGCGAGCGCTCAGGTATGCGAGCGCGGTGTGCGAATGGAACCTTCTATAATTGAATGCTTTTATAGGTCACATCGCTGAAAAAGTACATTTTTAAACTATATGTTGGTGCAGTGGCTGATACAGTCGGCTGCCACGCTCTGGGTCGTGGGTTTGATTCCCGTACGGAACAAATATTTGCATGATCTGCAGGTACTTGTTCCGGGTTTGGTTGTATTGTGTGTGGAATTTGTGTCTGTAAACACACCCACGACACAGGAGAAATCCTATTGTGGGGCAAGGTTTTATCAAACAACAAGTAATACAGTAAATCGCTATAGGTACGGTCAGCAACAAAAATAGCGCAGCATTCTAGTTTTTAGACAGGGCATTAATTGGAAAACTAATTGATCCACAATAAAAACTTTAAATATCCTAGGAACTGCATTTGGATTATTTTAAAGCTGTTATTATGCATCTTTTGCCGTGTGGTGCCGGCTCAGAATGCCACCACCCCATCTCCTCCCATGGGTGTCGTAAAAGTCGACTAAGGGATTAGTCGGAGGATGGGCAGCAGCATCCTTCGAGTACATTAACAACTCAACTGCGATCGCCAACCCGCCTGCCAAGCGTGGCGATTATGGCAAAACCCCCCAATGAGCCCACAACACATCCATATCGGTGGTTGTGGTGATCTTTGGGGGAGGCCTGTGTCCAGCAGTGGACTTCATTCGGCCGAAATGATTATGCATCAATTACTTTTCAAAATAATGCCTAGAAACTAAACTGTTCAGATATTTTGGTTGCTGACTATACCCTACGTAAAAGTGGGATAAAAGGATCAATCCAGAAGTTTCGGGAGTAAACATGAAAATAAATATAAAAATAGCAACTCTATTGCCTAAAAGTTACAAAGAGAGAGCAAATGATTATATCTCTTATATGTATCTATGCCAATATAATAAAGGGTCTGTGATTTCAAAACAAATGTCAAAAGTGAAACCTGCTATTTACACGATGCCTGATCGTAAATGTCCATATTTTTTTATTGGCGGGCTGAAAATTTGTCTCGAATAGACCCAAGAGAAGACGGTAGCACGCATGTGGTCACGCGCTGCCGTGGGACGCTATGGGAAATCCTTTACAAACCCCCCGCGGGGGTGACCGCCTTACAGTCACCCTCTCCGAGATGTGCCTATAGGCGTGGCACCAGTGGGCGGCTCCAATGTGATCATACTAGGACCTGAAGCTTCCCTTAGGTGCCGAAGATGACCGCTCCAGTGGTTTTCGCTGGTAGGAGTCCGGCATGCCGTTCCCCAGGGCGAAGGAAGTTCATGAAGAATTTACACGTGGCACCAACAGAAAAATAAAAATAAAGGCTCCGAAAGAGTCTTTAATCAGTGTGTGTTATCAGTGATGACAAATGGACTACAGACGTGGTCACTCACGATGGGCCTCATAAGAAAGCTCAAGGTCACTCATTGAGCTATGGCTCTCCATGCCTGCCAGCTGTGCTTGGTATTTCTTTACGAGATCGAATCAGAAATGAGGAGACCCGTAGAAGAACTAAAGTTGCAATGGACGGGGCACATTGCTCGAAGAACTGATGGCCGTTGGGGTAAAAAGGTTCTTGAGTGGAAACCGCGCACGCAACGCAGTAAGGGACGACCTCCAACGCGGTGGACAGACGACCTGGTGAAGGTTTCTGGGAGTTGTTGGATGCGTGTAGCATGTAACCACTCGTTCTGGAAATCTATGGGTGAGGCCTTTGTTCAGCAGTGGACGTCTTTTGGCTTATATGATAAAGCTTTAAAACAGCCCAACGGATTTCAATTATTTTTTTAGGGATTAAAACAGGGGTTTTTACAAACACAACAATCTATAATGTAGGCGATGAAATCCGTTTAAAAGTGTTTTATTATAATGAGTAATAATCGCGAAAACCTTAAGACATTACTAAATTATTAATGATTTTCATTGAGTAAGTAGGTTCCAAGAAACAGTTTCATTTCAAAAAATCCTTTTTTTATTTATTTTTTTAACTTGTCAATAAATCTAGATAAAGGCAGCATCCAGGTGTATATAGTGTGTAGTATATTATGTATATATACAAGTGTGTATAGTATATGTATTAATGGGAATATGTTCGCTTCACTTCTTACCTTCTCATTACTGACCGTAAAGAAAACCAGCAATCAAGGCAGAATGTACATTCCTACGTCCGTAAGGATCCTAGAATAGGTTCCTGATATGAGCAGTGGATATGGACAGTAAAACGAATCTTTTTATTGTACACATACAATATACAGAACACGCATATATAAAAAATATTGTCCTAATATTTAAATATCTACTGTGCACCGACGTTATGTCCGTGTGTCACATGGGTCACTCATTGAAAACCAGCACTGCAAGACCGCCCTGCTGTTTTGTAGTATACAGCTGAATGAGTGACCCTTGTTGGTACAGAAACAATCATTTGTAACCAATGTCCTGTATATGTCAATGTCGTGAAATGTTTATTTTGTTTACTTTATATGTAATAGGTATAATTATCATAGGTATATACTAATATGTATTGTTGTTTGCTGTCCAATAAAAATAATTCTTTCTTTCTTTCTTGTCATTTGGAAATGTACTCGAAGGACGCTGCTGCCCATGCTCTGGCTATGCTTTACAGTCACCTCTCCGAGATGTGTCTATAGGTGTTGTATTAGTGGGCAGCCCAAGTGTGATCTTACGAGGTCTTGGAGCCCCCTTTATGTGCCAAACATGACCACCCCAGTGGTTTTAGCTGGTAGGGTTCCGGCAGCACGCTTTGCTCTCCCCGGGGACCAAAAAAGGTATCTTTAGGCAAACGTGCTTCTAACGAACGCATCCATAGTCAAGCCCATTCCAGATGTTGTTCTATATTTACCCCAGATACCATTAAATTTGTCTGGACTTTAAAACAGAAGCCCTTGAGTTTATTTAATAAACTAATAGTCTGGATATTGACCCTTAGTCGCCTTTTACGACACCTACAGAATGAGATGGGTTGGTACTATTCTTAGCCGGCACCCCACGAACGATAGCGGTGCCAAGCGTGGTGATAATGCAATTATCCCCTATGACCGCTCACTGTTAGTGAACATTGGAAGGCCAATGTTCAGCATGACGTTTGCGGGCTGAAGTACGAACGCAGCATTTCCTACCGACTTAAATAAACTCAAGGGCTTCTGTTTTAAAGTCCAGACAAATTTAATGGTATCTGGGGTAAATATAGAACAACATCTGGAATGGGCTTGACTATGGATGCGTTCGTTAGAAGCACGTTTGCCTAAAGATACCTTTTTTTGGTCCCCGGGGAGAGCAAAGCGTACTGCCGGAACCCTACCAGCTAAAACCACTGGGGTGGTCATGTTTGGCACATAAAGGGGGCTCCAAGACCTCGTAAGATCACACTTGGGCTGCCCACTAATACAACACCTATAGACACATCTCGGAGAGGTGACTGTAAAGCGGTCACCCTCTTGGGGAGGTTGTAAAGGATTTTTCTGTATTAACAAGCAGAAAGGCGTTGCTTTCTATCCTCTGGATAAAACCATAGTTTTAAAGTCCCACGTAAAGAGACAGGGTTTTTTTGTCGGGAACTAACCACATAATTATTAAACTTAGCAAGTCATTACTCTCAAAGTTATTCTCTCGGCTCGTCAATCAACGAAGACAATCTTCATTAACATAAATCTTGGGTGGATCTAGATAGATGGTGATAGAGTCCCGGTTATCTTACCCTCGGAAGTTTTTATTGATTACAAGTTACCAGGGCTGAGTGTTTCAGAATGGAATAGTGTTGGAATTATTAGGAACAAGTTTGGTTTATTTGGAAAGTTTCCTTACTTGGAGTTGGAGACACTTCAGCTATAATTCAATGGAAATGAAAAAAAGAATATAAAGTATCTATATTTATCTTGTGAGTTTTTTGGGCCGAATTTTCTTTTGCATCGCACGTCGTGGCGCGTTTACTACCCAAGTAGGCTGGCTAGCTGGCTCAAGTTTTATTTTAAGGGAGGTAGTAGAGTATTTATAAAGAGTAGAGAGTATTTATATTTTGTATAGAGCGACGCTGATGCAAGCGTCATACTTGTGAACGAGTGCTGCCTGTTGGGATTGATCGGCTTTATACTGCCATCACAATTGAATCATAAACTTTAATAAATATAAAAATCAGGCTTGTTTAGTGTTAGAAGTTTACTCTTTTCTCCTACATCATCATTTCAGCCGAAAAACGTCCACTGCTGGACAGAAGCCTCCCCCCCAAGATTGCCATAACGATCGGTATGGTTTTGTGTTTTGCGCCCATTGCGGGGTTGTGCCATAATCGCCACGCTTGGCAGACGGGTTGGCGATAACAGTTGAGTTATAAATGTACTCGAAGTGTGCTGCTGCCCATCCTGCGGCTAATCCCATAGTTGCCATTTACGACACCCACGGGATGAGATGGCGTGGTGGTATTCTTAGCCGGCACCACACGGCGCTCTCATATATTGTCCTCACATAATCTTTGTTCTCAAAAACAGTATTGTAATAATTATTATGATTTAAGAAAGTTACCATGGAGCTTCTTGCATTTGCTTCTCCATAGAAAATCTACAGCTTGGAACGCGGCAACTAATGTCTTGACTATTCATAAGTACCTGTAAATGGTTTTACATAAACAAAAAATATTTTAGCTTATCTTGTGTGATATGACTTTAGACCATTAATAAACTATGAAAAGGCCGCGTGGTTAACAGCAAAAAAAGCCACCCTCCTCCACCCATGGCTGTTGTAAAAAAAGAATAAGGGCTGATATTAAGAAGGTGGATAGTAGCATCCTCCCTTATTCTATAAACAGCATATTGGGATCGCCAATTTGCCTGGCAAGGGTGATTATGGCAATATGATCGTTCTTTGTAGTGGTCAGTGGGAGGCCCACGTTCAGCAGTGGACGTTTACGGGCTGATAAGATGCTACTAATGTTGTTTACAAAGATGTAAATATATTTCTTTATTAAAAAACACTTTGATCCACAATAGGAATGCTCCTGGGTCGTGAATACGTTTACAGACATAAATTCCACACACACAATACACCAAGACCCGGAACAACTACCTGCAGATCATACGAATATTTGTACCGTGCGGTATTCGAACCTGCGACCCAGAGCGCAACAGCCGACTGTATCCGCCACTGCAACAACGGTCGTCGTTATTTGTTTATAAAGATTTCAAAAGTTACAGAGTTATAAAGAAACGGGAGTTGACGCTAAATTACGTTTGAATGCCTTGACGTAAAAAGAATTTGCTGTAAAAACAGCAAGACTAGCAAATCTGTGAGTGCCGAAAATATATTGCAATCAGGCACTAATCACTGGATCGAACTTCATCGTCCACAAGTCCACTCCACCGAACACCACTTCAAAGGCCCAAAGCACGAACAACTTTTAAAAAGTATTCGTAACGTTAATGTGAGTTAATTTGGAATCGAAAATATATATATCATTTTCGTTTAAATTTATACGACAAACACAATTCGTATCATATATAGGTATGAATAAAGTTTTCAGTTTAAATAAAAAATATGTGCGCATCAAGTATTTTCAATTCAAAATTCACTCGCATTAGCGATACGTTTACGTTGCTATATGTATTTAAAAATATTCGTTCTAGGCCCTCTGTTTAAGGGTCATGCGTGACGCAATTGAAATTAAGAAGTATAACAATTTCAATCGACGGTTTCATGTAATTATCGACATGGATCTCAGAATCGATCCGGAAAACAATCGCAGATCGGTTAAGATGAACATAAATCTCTTATATATATAATAATATATATATAGAGATAACTCACTTGTGACTCACACGACGTGACCACGAGTGGTGCAACACGATCGGAACGTCAAGTTATTCAAAGGTAATTTCACGAGATTTCCGTTTTTTTTAATCATAGCCCCACTCTTGTTTTTCTCCTGGGTCGTGGGTGCGTTTACAGACAAGATTTGGCTCCGCTGTTTGATACATCACGAGGTTTTATTACATTCGTATGAATGTAATTCAGAAGCTAATCACTGTCTTATCGGTCTAGTAGTCGAAGCGCAGCATTTTTTTCATCTTGTTCTTCCTTCCGGCTAAAGCAACCGGAGCGTTCATCTTCGGCACCAAAGAGGGGCTCTAGTGTGATTGTATCGCTTCACTGTGTTGCACCGCACCGCCGTCTTTTCAGGAGTAGATTCCCCAACGTGCGCGCTCGCGAACACTGAGCCCCCGTCATATAACAAAGACAGAGCTCAGCTGTATTGGACATGGTATTACTACCTGGTTCAGGAAAAGCGTTATTGTATTTTTATGCTGGGAAATTCTTAGCGACTGCGTCCAGGGAGACGTTTAATGCGACACATGTGCGTGATATGTTTGAATATAGTGTTCTTTCTTCCTGATTCGGTAACGGTGATTGTATGGGTACAAATCGCTAAACTGTTGTATATTTTCGGTTTATCAGCATTGCTAATCTCTAACTTTCAAGGCCAGACATTGGCTACTCGATATTAAACCAGCACTTCAAGAAATTTTCAGTTAATTCTATCCAGGTAGAGCGGTAATATAACAGCGCTTCATGTGCCGTTTCTGAAGTCTTGGGGACCTCGCTTGTGCTTATCTTCCATGAGTACAGACATACTTGAGTAGTGCCCATGTTTTGCCTTCGGGCATCCGGGAGTCATGTCCGTACCATCGCAGCACAGTTGTGGTCCTGTTCCTACAGTTCGACTTGTTGTTATTCTGATATTGCGTAAGCACCCGAGATAGAATCGATCCAGTATGCGGATGTGCTTGTGATACACGACCTAAGTTACATGTATAAGTAAAACTAGATGAACATTCTGTGACCTGCCTTATTCTTCACCGCGTTGGTAATCTGTCATGGTCTTCCTCCGCCCTGGGGAAGGGCGGAGATGTGTTCCGGGCTTTTACCGGCTACTACAAAGATACACACCTCAGGCACATCTCGGGGGTGCCTTACTAACCTAATCAATTTAAAAACCATGTAGCCATCCTGTCTTCTCAATCGCCTATGATGTTAATTTATTATTAAACTAGCTTCGTGTTTAAGAGTTGTAATGAGAACGGTTTCAGCCAACAAAGCTATGTTATTTCATCAGGGCATTAGAAACTGAGCGGGTATACAATAAAGGGTCTGTTATGTGTTTCGGTATTCCCAACAATACATTGACCCTGACCAAAAGCCCACAATTAGAACTGAAACCTAAAGTTTCTAGGTTTCCATTTCCAAATCATATAAGGTTAAGGATAAGGTTCAATTTCAGGTTAACAAATGAAATCCTCAAACTTTTAGCCAGCCAGGCCTCATTATCATACTTTTAAGTCAAATGAGTTTGTATATACAAAGATAGTTATAGAAGGGACTTTTTAACCAGAGGGGTGGGCAGCAGAGTCCTTTTTGTGGAACAGCAGCCATTATGCGCTCACCGACCCGCTTGCCAAGCGTGGTGCGTACTGGCAAACACCCTCCAAAATTACATCAATTAATTGAGGGAGAATACGTGTTAAAACTGTGTAGTTGTGGTATGTGATTTCTTGTGTATATTATTTGTTCCGACAAATCCAATACAATTGGTCCAATGAATAAATAAGCTTTTCAATTATCTCGTATAAAAACATTGAAAAATCTATTTATTTATTTATTTATTTATTTATATACTCTTTATTGTACACCACATAATACATACATAGAGATAAAAATTTAAAAAGATACATGTACAATGGGCCGTCTTATCGCACAGGGCGATCATATGTATTATACGTAAATAACTTTTTTCTACAGTTAATCAATGTAAAGTGCTGTATCAAAACTTATGCGCTGTTATCTATCACCAAAATATTGTAATATAAATGGAACGAAACGAAATTAACAAAAAAAAAACATAAAGCCAACGGCAATGTCACCCTATGCGTAAATTAATTCCTGTGACTTACACAACTTTTGTTATACTTACGTTCGGATATTGCTTTCGAATGATAAAACTTTTATCTATTCGGCTGTCAAACATGTTGATGGTGCAATAAAATCGGCTCATGAAGCCCTCTCACTCTCCAAGCCCTCGGCAAGCTCCCTCATTTGTGTGCCGGAAATGGAGCTAGTCGGCGCCCCGGATTGCTACATCGCGGAGCTTCCTCCTCTCAAACTGTTCTCTTGTCTTTATGCTACATCTTGATATCACTGACAACCTTTTACAAAATTCTAATGTGTTTTTAGAAGTTAATTTTGAATTGAGAAGCAGTTCCTTCGTGGCATATTTTACGGTTTCACTTCGATTTGTTATCATGATTTGTGAAACCAAATCGTCGACCAGGTTTGCCTTTGCCCACAATGCTGGGGTTGGCTTCCAGTCTAACTAGATGTGAACGAATACATCGACTGACTATTCGTCAAATGAATCAGTCGGTATATCAGCGCTGCACCGCCAATACGCATATCCTTTATGCCGAGCAACATCTCTTTTTGATCGGTACTACGACGCCCACTACTAACTGCAACTTTATTTTATAGTTTATTACTATTATACAATGTGTATCTTAAACCCTTTCCGACCTAAATGGAGCGTATATATATTATGTCGATAATGATCTATCTATACATATATAATTACTTGTCAGTCACTACAATTAATAACCAATCTAATCCAGATCGTTTGGATTTAGGATTAAGGATTAGTCTGTTTTTTGTGTTCAACGTAAAAATAAACCGGACAAGTGTGAGTTGAACTCGCGTAGAGAGGGTTCCGTACGATGAGTATGCAACATGTTTTTTTTATCTGACCCAAATTTGTTTGTCGTAACTAAGTAACGTATATATGGTACAGATTGTAGACGGAAATTGCTGAATATTTGTCTATTGTTGAATTAGGACTTGTACCAATAACTTACCCCATAAACAAACTTAACATCGTAGTTGAAAGATATGGTCTCCCATAGGGTGGGCCAAAAAATCTTTTAAACTAATAAATATCTTTTTACCGCTTTTTATTTGAATCGTGCTGAATGACATGAAATTTTCTATGCGAATTCATCAAACAAAAGCGACGAAAATTATAAGAACTGCGATATTTTATGTTTTGGAATCATTAATCTGTGATAAATTATAAGAAATAGTCAAAGTTATTCTTTACGATTTAAGGTTGGACTTTAACCTCGAATAACTTCTAAACGAGTCAACTTAGCGAAAAATCATTTCAGACCATTTTTGTAGATCGTTAAATTCCCTACAAGAAAATGTTTTGATTTCCACGAGACATGCATTCGTTCAAGTGCATTAAAAGTCCAAAGAAAAAAAATCCTATGTTATTTAAATGGGAAATAAGAAAGTACGATGAGTCACCTCTTAACATTAATATTAAGGGCTCAAAATTTACCAGAATTTTTTTTCGACATCTCAGATGATATTTTCATGGCCCACAAATTTTTGGCAAATGGCAAATTTTTTTGGCCCACCCTATTCTCCCATACATTCTAACTGCAAATGTAAGTTTGTACGCACAACAGTAAAAGATTTACCCTGGTATTTTAAGACCATAGACTTCTTAAAGGTTTTTCTGTTGTAAAGAGCTATTTATTATTTACATTATTTTTAAAAATTTAGGATCTGTAGTTTCGGAGATAAGGAGGACGAATGGTAAAATTTACGTCTATTTTCTTAAATAAAGAAAATTATAAAATAAATACATTTGAGACCCTCACAACAAGCCCATTATTTCATGTTTCACGGTAGAGTTTGCAAAACTATTCTTTAATTTTATATTGTGCCCCCCAAAGGTGATATATTCAAATTTAATTTATTTACGTTACACGTCCGTGTTTAGGTTGTAGAAACCCATATGTGTACCAAATTTCGATCGGAAGAAACTTCATTATCGAGTAGATTCAGAGCAAATTGGCTGTGACAAACGGACAGACAGATAGACACACGGGTGATCCTATAAGGGTTCCACCGTTTTTTCCTTCGGACGTTCGGAACATACATATTAATACAAAAACGGATGAAGTTCAAAATCTTAAATCTAAAGCTTAAGGATTAGATTGATGATTAAGTTTGACCGAAAAATAATAGACGTCGTTACAGATTTTATATGTTATTTTATTTACCGTACAATTGTAATAAGAATTTGTTTCAATGCACGCAGTAATCACTCACAGTGTCTTGACGTGTCAGATTAAGAAAGAAAATACTTACATATGACATTAAAAAGTCACATCACAACAAAATTCAAATGCTCGGCAACCGTGCTTTGAGCCACTGAATCAGTAAGAATTGGTTCGGCACTTCTCGGGGAGGATTGTAAAGAACCCCCCCCAGTCACACAGTGAGTCATCCCGTTCGAGATGTGCCTAAAGGCGTGACACCAATGGGCGGCTCTAGTGTGATCGTACTAGGATCTGGAGTCTCCCTTAGGTACCGAAGATAACCGATCCAGTGGTTTTAGCCGGTAGGAGTCCGGCATGCCACTTCGTCCTTCCCCGGGGTGGAAGAAGATCATGACGAACTTCCACTCGGGATGAATAAAAAAGGTACAGTGCCTACTGTCGAGTATGTATAGTAAAATGAAGAATTCATTTTAAAAGTACAATTAGTCGCCCTGCAGATTGGGTGGAACATTGAGACATTTATACATAACTCTACCAGTTAGTACCGTTTCAACCTACTTACTATTTATTCTCAGTCAAATAAAACGTTGACAACTCAAACTCCCGAATTGTGTGTCTTGCAGATCTGTGTTGCTGTACGTCCCTGGTTTATATGCTGCCGGTTTGTGCCCTATCAGCACATTGCGGCTAGAGTCGTCACTTTTTATGATAGGCACTTTCCAAGTAGAATAAGTGTTTGCTTGCTGGATAAACTGTTATTACGTGTTGAGACGGGTGATAGTTTCCAGTGATGTTTATCTTATATACTATTTGGTCTGTTGAGATTGATATTGATAGGTGTATCAAACAAGGGCAATATATATGGCTCTCACAGAATTTTAAACCAAAATAAACTTCTGATTTCAGTTGTCTTGTGTGTAATTTCTTTTATAAGTACGTTATGTACGGGATTACTATAAAATGTACAATAAATAAAATAGTACTATGTAGTAATTAATCCGGGTGGTGTGCGGATTAAGAATATAGCACCACTTCATCTCCTACCGTGGATGTCGTAAAAGGCGACTAAGGGACTCTAAACCAAAGGGATGAACAGCACTGTCCCTTCTGTGGCCGAACTGCCAACCCACCCGCCTGCCAAGCGCGGTGAGTATTGGAAAATTCCCGCCAAAGTGATGATACAGTTGTGGAAATCTATGGGGGAGGCCTTTGTTCAGCAGTGGACATCATTTGAGTGATATGATGATGACGATGAGTAATTATTTTTTATTAATGAGCATATTTTTATTCAAGCTAACAAAACCACAAAATTTCGCATAAACTACTTCCTTGCATAGAACAAACTTGGACCTACCTAGTCTAAGTCAACTTAAATACTATGCCTACATAGCACAATATACGTAGGTTAGCTACAGCCTTTCCTACCCTAACCAACTCAGTGATCCCTGTTTTCTCAATTGACTGATCGCGCAAATATCGGGATAAAATCACATCACAACGCTTCGTCGGCTTTTCGATTTGCCTTTCCTCAGTCTGGCGATCTGGCTGTCTGGGATTTGAAATAAAACAGTTATTTTTACTTTAAAGTAACCTTGGCCCTTTACTAAGATGGGCCTTACAGTGAGTGGGAGGTTTAAAAGTTTTAAGCCGGAGCATTTCAATTTAGAGATTAACAAAACCAATTTTAGGATTGTTGCAAAGGAACTAATCGCATAATTATGTATACTCGTATAGTCATTAGCTTTTTCACACGGGATGGTCAATTGGGCGGCACGGTTAGTACAGTGGCAGAGTTAGTGGGTCAGTTTCTTTATTTATTCTTAATGTACATAAGTGTACAAAGGCGGTCTTAATGCTATAGGCATTTTCTGCCAGACTAGCTTTGGGTGATGCAGAGAAAACATGGTACCAACAAAGTAAGAGTAAGAGGTATAGATGCGATGACATTTATTTACACACAGAGAATAGAAAATTACAAATATATGTATAAAGTTACATCAACATTACATATATATTAAATATCCAAAATACACGCACATGCATATATAATAAATAAAAACAACTAGGAAAAAAGAAACAGGTATAGGTAAAAGGCAAAAATAAAGGAGGTAGGTATTTACGACCTTTAATTTTAAAGTAGTGCCGACCGTTAACCATTCTGATTTCGAGAGGCAGCGCATTCCACAGCAGAATAGATTGGACAAAGAAGGTAGCATGAATAAAGTATGAGTGATAAGTAGGACATTGAAGAAGACGATTATTAGTAGAACGAAGATTTTTTCATGGTTGGAATGATCACGCTAGAGCCGCCCACTGGTACCACGCCTATTGGCACATCTCGGAGAGGGTGACTGTAAAGCGGTCATCCCCCCGGGGGGATTTTAAAGGATCCCCAAAGCGTCCTACGGCAGCACATGCGTGATATTTGTATGGCCTACAGTTAGTTGTTTAGGGTCTGGGTGTTTGTGCGTGTGAGATTTATGTCTGTAAACTTAACAGACGAAAGAAATCATAGTGTAGGGTATCGTATTATTTTAAAAATTACATTTTCACGTGTGGTGCCTTCTCAGAATGCCACCACCCCATCTCCTCCCATGGGTGTCGTAAAAGTCGACAAAGGAATTAGCCAGAGGATGGGCAGCAGCGTCCTTCGAGTACATTAATAACTCAACTGCTATCGCCAACCCAACAATTTGCCCACAACACACCCATATCGGTCAGTGTGGTGATCTTTTGGGAAGGCCTTGTGTCCAGCAGTGGACCTCATTCGGCCGAAATGATGACAAAAAAAGATGACATATCTTTTTTTAAGTAATCGTATATCCACATAGAGTTCGAATTATAAAAGGTTTGCGATCATGAGACACGTTACAAGAAACCGAAACAAAAATAATGTGGAACTAACTATAGGAACTGTGCGTAAGACAGTTCCGATAATCTGAAAGCAAATAAAAAATCAGCCTGGCCTTAAACCTCTGAAAGTTGTTTAAAAGCTCTATCATAACCCTGTGATTATGATAGAGCCGACGCATAGCTCTCAAATCTAGCTCTACAAATATTCGTTGAAATTGAATCAAACTGCTCGAATGTTCGACTGAGTTCGTTTCGCTCTTCTGCAATAGAGTGCACAGGCACTGACCTGAAATAAAAGTATTATTCTTATCGTATGAAGACGTCAATAAACTGTTGTGTGTGTTTTGCTCTCTGTTGAGTTTAACGCTCACAATTGTGGAGTAGTGCTTCTTACGTATGGTCTCAGAGTCGAATCATCTATACAAATAAATAAAATTGAAGTGTCTGTTTGTAATATCAAAATAACGGCTTTTTACTAAATGCATATGAAAGTATATACGGTACCGACAGCAAAAAAACTATTTACATTTTTTTTGTCTGTCTGTCTGTTTGTTCCCACTAATCTCCAAAACGGCTGGACCGATTTCAACGGGACTTTCGCTCGCAGATAGCTGATGTTATAAGGAGTAACTAAGGCACATTAATTAAAAAAAAATAATTAGGGTTCCGTGCAAAAAAATAAAACCTATGAAATCCAATAGATATACATACTGTATGTCAAGTGTCTACTCGAACGAACGAACGAAGTACTCTAAATTATATATAAATAATCCACTTTCTTATAAATTAAACGGCGGGTGAAACCGCGGGTCCCAGCTAGTTATAAATATAATGTGTTCCATTAGATAGTTGCTATGCAAATTAAGATACCACGATGATGATATCATCATCATCATATCAGCCACAGGTCGTCCACTGCTGAACAAAGGCCTCCCCCTTAGATTTCCACAACGAGCGGTTACACGTCGCCCTCATCCAACGACTCCCAGTGACCTCCACCAGGTCGTCTGTCTACCTCGCTGGAGATCGTCCCTTCACTGCGTTTTCCGATGCGCGGTCTCCGCTCGAGAACCTTTTTACCCCAACAGCCATCAGTTCTACGGGAAATGTGCCCCGCCTATTGCCGATTCAGTTTACTAATCCGTTCAGCTATGTCGGCAACTTTAGTTCTTCTACGGATCTCCTCATTTCTGATTCATTGATGATATGTACGAGGATAAATATAACCGCCTGTGTTTGGCAGTATGAATCTACATCCTCACTAAAATGTCTTGCTGATGGTGGCGTAGTGTATCAGATCGTTAATTTTCCTGCAATATGGTTATATTGCAGGAAAAGGAGCAGAGTGAAGCCGCTGGATGCGTCATACTCGTGAACGGGTACCATTATGTGGGACTGGTCAGTCCTTACTGTTATACAATCTTATTTAATGGCACATCGTTATTATTTAATTTCATCTATTTCACACTGGCAGTACATTATTCTCACATAGCTGAATTCTATTGTAACTATCAGTAATGTAACATTTTAAATCAATTTTAAAGAGTTTCTATGGAGTTTCTTCTTCGTAGGACCAACTTCTTGGAAACGTGCAACTATTGACTATTCATAAGTGCCTTTAAATAGTTTATATGAATAAAAAAAACTATGAATTTGTAGAGAATATGACGCTTAACTTATTTGTAGCCTGTTTAAAATGGTGTTAGCGGTAGTATTCGTACTATAGAGTACGGAAGATTATCGACGTATG
Organism: Diloba caeruleocephala; assembly: GCA_947459985.1. NCBI lineage: Eukaryota > Metazoa > Arthropoda > Insecta > Lepidoptera > Noctuidae > Diloba > Diloba caeruleocephala. The sequence continues at coordinate 4,391,740 of OX381617.1, read as the reverse complement.
CTATAATTATGAGCAGGAGTTGAAGGAGTTGGAATTGGTAAAGGCAAAGTACTCACGAAGTACTTATTCGGCAACTTACGTAGCAGTTGGTTACAGTGAGTGTTGCCCGACTTTTGATGGATGCTAGTGATGCACGTCACAGATGGATATAGAATACTGCACTTACACTGTTATTTACGGGCAATGGTGTTTTTTATTGTCAGATCAAACGCACTTATACGAGTATACTAATTTAGATAGATAATAATTTAGTATACTAATTTAGATTATCATACTCGTCGACTTTTTGTCCGCAAACGCGTAAACAGCCACTTACAAAGACTGGCGGGATCTTTCTCTTTCTCCCATAGGGATAGGGATAATAGGAGAAAATGTAAAACAAATAAAAGCCCTCCAATTATAAAGTAAATAGTTTATATTTTGACTATTATAACGAAGGTGTTAATAAATTCTATAATGCAGTTTTAGAAAATATAAAATTTTGCCAAAACACCTTGCTTGTGTGCCCTGAAAGTAGCCAAAAGCGTATTCTATGTAGGTGCATGTGAATATGGCTTTCCCATTTATGTGAGTTGGGTTAGACAGATTAAAACACGGTTTATCGTAATCTCCAAATTCTGAATTAAATGAAAGTTTATGTGAATAATTTATGTTTCCATTTTAGTTTAACGTAGTTTTAGACCGTCATTTTTACTTAATAACCGGGACATTGCGGTCAAAATACCGAACTTATAAGGCCAGGGTGAAAGAAATAGTAAGCGGAAGTGACAATGATTGGGGCGCATAGCTCGTAGAACTGATGGCCGATTTGTCAGATGGCAGTTCTCGAGTGAAACAGCCTTCAACGAGACGGGCAGATGACCTAGTAAAGATAGCTAGGAGTCCTAACATTTTCTGCGAATAGCATCCAGTGAATCGAAATAGCTTACGGAAATATATCACGCAATTTTTTTTTTATTAGTCTCAAGTCTATGTGCTAGAGTTGCACGTTGCATGTATGTATACGGCACGTAAGGAGGCAGCATGTACGTTTATAGAATGAAAAAATAAACGTGATATATTTCCGCAAGCTATTTCGATTTAATATCTGGGAGTCGTTGGTTGGATGCGGGCTGCGTGTAACCAGTTTCCGTAGAAATCTTGTTTTTTTTTTTAAACTTTGCCCCATAATAGCATTTCTTCTGTGTCGTGGGTGCGTTTACTGCGGGGTAATTTGTGTTTACAAATTCCACACACAATACACCCAGACCCGGAACAACGACCTGCAGATCGTACAAATATTTGTTCCGTGCGGGAATCGAACCCACGACGCGGTGCGCAGCAGCCGACTGTATCAGCCACTGCACCAACCGTGCCGTCAGATGATCTATGAGTGAGGCTTTTGTTCAGTGGTGGATTATCCTTCAGCTGATATGATATTGATGATAAGTCCAGGAATTTATTCAGCAGCGTGACAAAATGATTCTACAGAGAGCATGACGGAGATAATGTTGTTGAGCTTTTTACTGTCATCATCATTTCGGCCGAATAAAATCCACTGCTGGACACAGGCCTCCCCCAAAGATCACCACAACAATCGATATCGGTGTGTTGTGTGCTCATTGGGGGGTTTTGCCATAATCGCCACGCTTGGCAGGCGGGTTGGCGATCGCAGTTGAGTTGTTAATGTATTCGGAGGACGCTGATGCCCATCCTCCGGCTAATCCCTTAGTCACCTTTTACAGGATGAGATGGGTTGGTGCTATTCGTAGCCGGCACCACACGGGTTTTTACTGTAATATAATCTAATCGAGAAAATTCTACTAGATAATTAGTTAGGCAAAGCGACAGTTTGCCGAATAAAAATAATGAGCTTTGACGGCCAGATTTTGCATGCCCACGGCCACTCACAAATACCTTTTTACATAATATACGATTTGAAACAATGGCGGTTTTGTTGTACACAGGGGATAGGCACGTGAAATATTCATAAGGTATATAAGCCGCTTGGCACACAAAGCCACAACACAGCTCAAAGTCGCCGGGGAGCTCAATAAGAGAGATTTTATGGCTTTAAAATGGTTGTGTGATGTTCGTCGTTTGTCAATTTTATATTTTATTGTGTACATGAACGCGTGTTGGAGGTGATTCCGCGTGCATTTATTATGATATTATTAAAGTATTCCAAAAAGTTTCTGAAAAAAAGATATTACAGACGAATCTATCGTCTGTAATGTCAACATTTACGTAATATTTTAAGGATAACCGCCTTATTAACTTCCCAAATCATATTAACAACATATCTAGAATTGCTCTCTAATGATATCAATTCGATGTTACTCGTACGGAGTCTAAACACACAATATTTTAAACATAGACTATACACTAAATACTGACAATTCTAAACTCAGGCGCGCGCTCTCATTTTATAGGCTAGAGGTGGGGTAGATTATCAAATGACAACTATATGCTAATAATATATATTTACGCAGGTTCTGTTCGCAAGTTCATCTACGTGAAATTTAAATTTTCTGTAAACTTTCTGAGCTGGCTTACTTGGATTTAGAGTAAGCGTCATATAACCACTACTACAGGACACCAGGACCCATAGCCATAATCACCATAATTGCCAAGAATACCATACACTTATTACACTTGTTATGGTATTAAGTAGGTATTGTGGGCTGTATCAAACCCTGTCAGATTATGATTTAAGATATTATTTGTTTGTACTGCTGAAGGCATTAGATTACTGCCACGGTATGGACATCAAGCATAGAGATGAAGATGAAGCCCCATAATGTGATGATTGAGCGTGATCACAGAAAGTTGCGTCTCATTGACTGTGGGTTAGCTGAGTTCTATCACCCTGGGCGAGACTACAAAATCCAAGCTGCGGACAGCTAGTTTATCGGGTGTGTCAAATAACTGTATTAGCTTCTGAGTAATAAATATAATAAGAGATAAACGCAGTATAATCATTGAAATCCCAAAGTACATATGCGGGACGTTCCCATGTACAAATCTACCAATATATCAGCTCGCCCACCCACACACTACAGTACTATCTTCTCATTACAAGCGCATAGTGCACTTTGATAGCGCAATGTAAGCGAGAAACAGTACACTTCTGTTAATCCATCGATGAGTGGAGGCGTAATATTGTGCAGACAATTATCATATAAGACCGACCACTGCTGAGCAAAAACCTCCCCCATCGATTTCCACGACTACCCGTTACATGCTGTGTGTAGTAATTGTGGGGGAAATTTGCCAGTACTCACCACGTTTGGCAGATGGGCTGGTGAGCGCAGAATGGCTACTGTTCCACAGAAGGAACGCTGCTACCGATCCCTGATCAGTTCTACGAGCAATGTGCCCCACCTGTTACCACTTCAGTTTACTAATCCTTTCAGCTTTGTCGGCAATTTTAGTTCTGAGTGTGTGTTAGCAGTAATTAAATATGGAACAGAAACGTGGTCACTCACTATGGGCCTCATAAGAAAGCTCAAGGTCACTCAGCGAGCTATGGAGAGAGCTATGCTTGGTATTTCTCTACGAGATCGAATCATAAATGTTATAATCATAAATAATCCTTAGTGTTACAAATACAATAAATTGTACAAATTAGTATAGTTAGGACTGTTAGACATTTCAAGGCAGTTGTGGTTCGTTGTTCATAACTAGTGATGGTTAGCGTAGCGGTAGCGCGATTAAATAGCGCGCTATATGCACGCAACGTATAGCGCACACTGTGTCGGCTCCAACTTGAAGCTATAAAAATTGCTCCATTAAAGAGAACGTTCACCGCGCTTTTATCGCATCATTCGCGTACGCCCAGTTCGTTATAATTTTAGCGTGTAACATAGCGCGCTATTTTATTATAGCAAATAGTCTGTAGCGCGCTATTGCCTAATAGCGTTTTTAACACCACAATTCATAACCACTGTTGTTATTAGAACTGAAAACGGGATATTTATGGTAAATAATAGTGTCAGTGACCAAACCCAAACGGTGTCAATACCAACAAACTACGACTTTCCAAGATGTATCCTAGCCGATTACTGACCATCTAGAGATCCTTTGCGTTACTATAATATCTACCCTCATATTTGGCTCCTACGTTGTGTCGAAGCTCAACTGGCTGCAAAAAAGTTTGGCATCTTATCGAAGGAAGGTACTTCGCACTGGAACAGCTGCTTAACTTATACCAAGCGCAAATTCGATCGTGTGTGGCATTCTGCTCTCATCTTTGGGACGATACCACGAAGTACCAACATGAAACGCTTGAGGTAACTGAGAGACGCGCTAAGAGGCTCATAAACAATGCACTTGCACTGAAATTGCACAATTTAAGTCCCCCAAGACAATCATCGGCCAACAGATGAACGATAATGTGCCACTGTTATATGGTTCACTTTGCGCCCATACGTTTAGAATGTCTTGCTTCCCCCCGTTTTTGTGCGTACCGCTAAGGAGTGGAACTCATTGCCGGAATCTCTGTTTCCCGACTGTTATAACCTGCGAAGCTTCCAGTCATGAGTGAACAAATTTCTTCGTGGCAAGCGTGCACCATCATCGTCACCTAAAATCAGGTGAGATAGTGGTCAAAAGCATTAATAAAAGTACTCAATATTAAAAAAAAAAAAACAATGACACACAAGAAAACTTTAAAACATACTTGTCATAATTTCAGCCGAAATACGTCCAATTCCAATACATGAGACAGGAGAAATCCTAGTGCGCAACGTGTAAAAAAAAACACATACTAAGAGAGTTTTATCTTCATTCCAACGTGATAATATTCACATTTTCTAGATAAATTCTCACCGATCCATAAAGTTTCTAGTTTTATGCACGTACGAGTCAGCCTCCACGCAAGTCGTATTCAAAGAGGTAACTTGACGTGATTCGATGAAGGAAATAAACATACGGTATATTATAAGTACCAGTAAGGTACAGCTCGTTATCGTTGGTTTAAATAATTTTGTTTGGAACTTTTAATTACTTTTTATTACGGAAATGACACCATCAATATTATTTATCAGTTTATTTACTTTTAGTAATAAATGACTACTTATTTCATTTACATTACACGAGTTAACTGTTTGAACAGGCAACTCTACGTTTTACGTAGCCGGCGCGTAGCTGCTCCGTAGCGCACGTAGCGACAATATATTAGTCAAAATCATTCGTCGTATTTGTGTTTACAATCTGTTTCATTCAGAAGAGTAAACACTATCTGCATAAAAAAGATACATTCAGAATTCCAACGCCTTAAAGATAAAATAAAAAAGTGAAATCTACTTCTGAGGTCGGGGAATGCCTCATCTTACTTACAATGTCTGATTTCTTAAGATACTTCAGGGGTATTTGTGTATGAATTCATAAAATGTTTGCTCTAGCTTTATAAAATAATTTATTTGACAGGTATACAACAACTTTTACTGTTTTGTGTAATTAGCAAATAAATCGCATCAAATAGTTTTAAAGCATTATACACATAATACATACATAAATTTAATTCAACATACGTTGAATATATTCACAGGTGTTAAGATGTAAAATACAAAAAAAGTTTAACTAAAAAAATTCCAAACCACGTGTGGATGAATTGGACTTCTGAATCTCCTTATTCTATGTTGTCTGGTTCATAATCGTTAGGCTGCCCCAAGTTCCAAAGCAATTGGATTTTAATTGTACCTCCCACGTTTTCGGGATTACATCTGCGCAATTGTATTTTATTTCTCTGATATTGAGCAAATGTTTGCTTGCCCGTTTCCAATTACTTTGGGTGTTCTCTTAATGGCAATAAAGAGAATTAGTGTAATGTTTTTGAACTTTGAACTTCGTGTATAAAATAAGATGAGAGTAAATGTAAATACTGTTTGGATTTTAAGACAAAGTAATATACCAAAACCCTTAAAGACATTGCGGGACGAACTTCAGATATTTACTAAGGACTATCCGCTAATCTAGAAATCGAACTGAAACTATTCCCTGCCGTGGAATACGTCAGGCTTGTAGTTAATGTAAATAAATTCATCATTGCATACAATTTGTCGTATCTTGCGATACCCAAAGGAAATTATTTGCTGCACTATTCACACCGAAGGCTACTAACGAGAAGTTAAGATACGTGGCATATTTTCATAACGATTAAAAAATACTGCGCTTTTTCACCACAAAGTTTTTATATCAAGATAAAGTCACGATACATATTGTTATGAAATAACAAGATAATAAATAACACCAACGAACAGAACAAAAGTGGCCTAAAGTCAGAGTATAAAAACAAACAAAAAAACAAAATGGCGGAATAAGTGACAGTGGGAGGCACGACTTCACTCTTTGCGTTTCGATATCAACTTACGTAGTCAACAACTTATTCAATACTAACATTTTGGTACTTTTCCTTGTTTTGCAATTATTTATCGCTAAGTCTAAAAGATTTTTGTCTGTATATTTTCCGGCTGTCGTTTTTATATTATTTTGAATGTTTTTGGTATTACATCTTTTGTTTTCCGTTTTTGTAAGCTTCTTGCTTTGCTAAGATATACCAGTAGATTTCATGGTATAGCTTTAATATAAAACGGTAGAAAATTTTATTTTTAAGGTTTAATTCTAGTCTTACATCTCTAATAACTGTTTTTATTCTTAATGCGATTTCATAAAGTGACTTCAGCTACAAATACATTACACAAATAAAGTATTCAATTTGTTTTATCATTTCATTAAACGTTTTATGTAGGTACCTGTCACAAATAACCATTTAAAGGCGAACGTCGTAAAATGTTATGACCAAGTCGAGTCCCAAAAAACATAAAATTGTCAGGAATACATACATGGGTCGGTCTTGCTTATTAAAAAAGAGTATGTTCCAATATATAACTGCCTAACAAACGAGTAAAAACAGAACATGGCTCATAGATATCGTACTTTAATATTAGTCCAATCTTATTCCTTCATTGACATCCAGGAGGATGGCATTGTGCCATCATATGGCGAATGTTCTATTCATACGGACAAAGCAATTTGTTGTTTGTGGTAGTCCTTGCCGGTATGTGTTTCCAGATTGTTCCAACCTAGGAGTCTTAGGGTGAGAATCAGAAACGAGTCTAAGCCTGAACTTGTGCATTCTTCTATCTAAATACACTGCTTCTGCTCATTATTGTAATTGTATTCAGAGAGATCGAAACACGACGAGTTTAACATAAACTAAGCTAAGCCAAGTAGTGAAAATCAATTACTTTGGGTGAACCTTTTATTTTTATTGGTCTCCAGTGGAAATTTATCATGGACTTCCTTCGCCCCGGGGACGGGTGAAGAGGCGTGCCGAACTCCTACCCGCTAAAACCATTGGGGTGGTCATCTTTGGCACCTAAGGTCCAGGTCCGCGTATGATCACACTAGAGCCGGCACTGGTAGTTTCAGGCGTATATGAACTAGCGCCTAGGGCGATTGTTACCCTGGCGCCGTCTCTTCCTTCTTCGAGCAGGATCGGCCCTTTTCCGACCCCAGTCTCTCCTTCTCACAGAATGAGACGACTGCACTCCAGTTTTTATGCCAACATTGCCGACACTGCTGCCGGCAGATAGAGATCTTGCCCGATCCGATCGACCAGGATCCGCCACTCAGCCGCCCACGCAGGGCACACTTCGAGCATGTGCTGTGCGGTATCCTGGTCGCTACCACAATGTGGCATTGTGCCGTGGCCTCGCGTTCTATCCTATGCAGGTATGCACCGAAACAACCGTGTCCGGTGCACGCTTACAATGGCTGTGTAGTGCCGGCTAAGAATACCACCACTCCAGCTCATCCCGTGGGTGTCGTAAAAGGTGACTATGGGATTACCCGGAGGAAGGGCAGTAGCGTCCTTCTAATACATTTATAATTCAACTGCTATCGCCAACCAGAGATTATAGAAATCCCCCAATGAGCACAACACTAACCCATACCGGTCGATGTGAAAATATTTGGGGAGGGCTTCTTTCCAACAGTGGAAGTTTTTCGGCTGAAATTATGATAAGGATACTGCTTAAAAAGGTAGCATAATCAGCTACTTTTTAGCAGGCGTATGGAGTGAGTACATCAGGTGAGATAGCGGACAAACAATCTATATAAATAAATAAAATTGAAGTGTCTGTTTGTAATGTCAAAATAACAGCTTTTTACTAAATGCATATGAAAGTATATACGGTACCTACAACAAAAAACTAATTTCAATTTTTTTGTCGGTCTGTCTGTCTGTCTGTTTGTTCCCACTAATCTCCGAAATGGCTGGACCGATTTGTACGGGACTTTCACTGGCAGATAGCTGATGTTATATGGAATAACTTAGTCTACTTTTATTTTAGGAAAATAATTAGAGTGCCCCACAAAAAAATTAAAACTCATGAAATCCAATATATGTACATACTATATGTCAAGTGTCTATGCTGAAGTACTCTAAACGGCGGGTTTATTTATAAAACCTTTACTATGAACACAATTTATCATTATATCTACGTTTATTGTATCCTAATTTTACACCCATAGTGAGCAGGTCGTTCCTTTGACAGTCGATAGAGAGCCCTCAAGAGTGAAGTGCTAAACAAAACGAGGGTATTCATGTACAATGTGCCATCTTCGATATCACGGCTTCTCTCAAGTTGCTGTGGCCGCGATATTTTTCACTGACCCACTTTCCTGCCATTTTTTAGCTGAGGCCAAAATGTTTTGGATATTCTTTCCTCGGGGCACTGTTGGGTTGCCGCTTTACGGCGTTACGTATGTACGTGACGTGAGAATTAAGGACAGGTTGTGGTGAGTAGAGCTCTTTGGTTTTTGGTCTGTTTTAATGCTGCATTATATTCGGAAACTGTTGAGAGTTTAAGTGTAGCTGAAATGAAATTCTGTATGGTACAGTCAGCATCATATATAAAGTGGCAGCCACGGTAACCAAATATTTAGATACATCCAAAGTAATCACTGATATCCTGTCAACCAAGGTCGTCTAATTGTTCAGGTCAACAATCTTGCGCAAATACACCGGAACAACAAAAACGTCATTATATGAGGTCATTCAAACCGCCATTATTATGGTAACAAGCACAACGCCAGCAGATTCCAGGCAGCAAAGGTATTCAAAAATATGAAACACGCTAATAAAATGAACTTTATCTTCACCGTACAGGGTTCAATTTGCAATTATTTTAAATCTTCTACACACCGAACCAGGTGCACGATACAATCTAGGTATGTTTTGTGTAAAATCGACATGGTTTGTCTAGGACATCCTGCGTGTACATACTCAGATTAAGAATAATCACTACTCCATCCCGTGGATGTCGGAAAAGGTGACTAGGGGATTATAAACCAGAGGGATGGGTAGCAGCGTACCTCTGTGGCCCAATAGCAATACTGCGCTCATCAACCGGCCTGCCAAGCGTGGTGAGTTCTGGCTAATTCCTCCCAAATTGACGGCACGGTTGGTGCAGTGGCTGATACAGTCGGCTGCTGCGCACTGGGTCGTGGGTTCGATTCCCGCACGGAACAAACATTTGTACGATCTGCATGTAGTTGTTCTGGGTCTGGGTGTATTGTGTTTGCAAACGCACCCACGATACAGGAAAAATTCTAAAATGGGCCAACGTTTGAAAAAGAAATGACGACACAGTTGTGAAAATCTATGGGGGAGGCCTTTGATCAGCAGTGGACGTCCTTTGGCTGACATGATGATTTGCCAGTACGGTTGGTCAAGTGGCTCATACAGTCGACTGCTGCGCTCCGGGTCGTAGGTTCGATTCCCACACGTAACAAATATTTGTATGATCTGCAGGTAGTTGTTCCGGGTTTAAATTTATTGTATCGGTAATTTGTGTCTGTAAACGCACCCACGATACATGAGAAATTCTAATGTGGAGCAACGTTTTTCGAACGACATTCTACATGAACTTCCTTCGCCCCGGTGAAGGCGGGCGGAGGGTTATGTGGAGGGGTCATCTTCGGCACCGAAGGGGGGCTCCAGGTCCACGTAAGATCACACTAGAGCAACCCATTCGTGCCACGTCTTTAGGCACATCACGGAAGGGATGACTGTAAAGCGGTCACCCTCTCTAGCGGAGGAAAGGCGACTGTAAAAAGGTCGCCCCCCAAGGCACATTTCGGGGAGAATTGTAAATAATCCCTCAAGCTTCGCTGTGCGCTGTGCTGCGCACACGGCAGCCTCGACCGTGTGCGCGCCTCCGTCTTCCCGTACCTATGTATGCCTAATCAATGTATTGAATTATGTTATAGTTTTATTAATCCAACTATTGTCCAAACTATGACAGCTTATATTGTATACCAAACAACTTTGGTGAACATAATTATAGTTCGATCTGTTTCAACATCGACATGGCTTCAAAAGTTGTTATACATGTGTTTTGCATGGTATTTATTTACGCTCGCCTTTTACAGTTGAGAGCCTTTTACGTAAATATGTCACATATTTTAATAAAGACTTTGACCTGCCTGATTGTTCAAATTTCGTCGAAATTCTGCAGCGTTTTACGTGGATACGTGATGTAAAAACAAAGAGTTACACCTGCGCGTACAATATGCAGTTTAAAATGTTTAATTTGAAGTTGAGTAATATTTTGTCAGTATTATTATTAATTGTATCAGTTTGTTTTGAAAAATTAGCCTTTAATAAACATGGGACAGTAATTGTTTAGGAGTTAACTGGTCATCATATCAGCCACAGGACGTCCACTGCTGAACAAAGGCCTCCCCCTTAGATTTCCACAACGAGCGGTCACATGCCGCTCTCATCCAACGACTCCCAGCGACCTTCACCAGATCGTCTGTCCACCTCGTTAGAGGTCGTCCCACGCTGCGTTTTCCGGTGCGCGGTCTCCATTCGAGAACCTTTGTGCCCCAACGGCCATCAGTTCTACGAGCAATGTACCCTGCCCATTGCCACTTCAGTTTACTAATCCTTTCAGCTATGTCGACAACTTTAGTTCTTCTACGGATCTCCTCATTTCTGATTCGATCTCGTAGAGAAATACCAAGCATAGCTCTCTCCATAGCTCGCTGAGTGACCTTGAGCTTTCTTATGAGGCCCATTGTGAGTGACCACGTCTCTGTTCCATATGTCATCACTGGTAACACACACTGGTTAAAGACTTGCGTCTTGAGGCATTGCGGTATTGTTGACGAAAAGACGTTGCGAAGTTTCCCGAACGCTGCCCAGCCGAGTCGGATTCGACGATTGACCTCTTTCTCGAAGTTGGACCTACCTAACTGGACAGTTTGTCCTAGGTAGACATACTCGTCAACAACTTCGAGAACAGAGCTCCCAACGGATATTGGGGTGGGCACGACATGGACATTTGACATGACTTTTGTCTTGCCCATGTTCATTTTAAGGCCCACCTGTTGGGAAACTCTGTTGAGATCATCGAGCATTGTGCTGAGCTCTTGCAGCGATTCTGCCATGACTACGATGTCATCGGCAAATCGAAGGTGAGTGATATACTCGCCATTGATGTTAATGCCGAATCCTTTCCACTCCAGTAGCTTGAAGGCATCCTCCATTGCAGCGGTGAACAGTTTCGGGGAAATGACGTCCCCCTGTCTCACACCTCTCTGCAATGGAATTGCCCCCGTGCTCTGTTCATGTACTCGGACCGACATGGTGGCGTTTCTGTATAAGCACTTCAACACTTCAATGTACCGATAGTCAATCTGGCACCGCTGCAGAGATTGCAGCACTGCCCAGGTTTCGATCGAATCGAAGGCTTTCTCATAGTCCACAAACGCCAAGCATAGTGGCAGATTATACTCCTCGGTCTTCTGTATAACCTGCCGCAGCGTATGGATGTGGTCTATGGTACTGAAACCTTTTCGGAAACCGGCTTGTTCGGGAGGCTGGAAGTCATCAAACCTGCGCTCGAGACGATTCGTGATGACCCTTGAAAACAGCTTATAAACATGGCTCAGAAGTGAGATGGGTCTATAATTCTTCAATAGGGTGTTATCACCCTTTTTGAAGAAGAGCACCACCTCACCTCTGTTCCACGCTTCCGGCGTTGTGCCCTCGAGTAAGACGGAATTGAATAGCTTCTGAAGGACTTTAAGTACCGGTGTTCCACCCGCTTTCAGAAGCTCTGTCGTAATTCCGTGTCCACCCGGCGCCTTGTTATTTTTAAGCTGTTTCAAGGCCATCCTAATCTCGTACAGGCTGATGTCCGGGATATCCTCGGTATAGTGTCGGGTTAGTTTGGCTCGCGGGTCTTTGTCAGAGCCAATGGTAGGTATAGTAACCGAGGTGTATAACTGCCGGTAGAAGTTCTCAATCTCTCTCAAAACCTCTGGCTTAGTCGACGCTACACTGCCGTCCTCGGTCTTCAGCTTCATAATACGACTTTGCCCAATAGACTTGTCTCTTGCGAACACTTTGGAGCCTTGATTCCGCTCAATCGCCTCTTTAACACCGTTAGTGTTAAAGGTGCGGATATCGTGCCGCAAGGACTTCCATATCCGTCTATTGAGCAGTCGGTATGCTTCAGCATCATCGGAAGACGTCAGCGCCATGGCGCGTCTTTCTGCCATAAGGTCGAGAGTGTGATCGGAGAACTTTTTTGGTCTACCTTTACGGTGGGCTTTAAAGAACTTAGACCCAACCGTTTGGACAGTTTCTACAAACCTACCATTTAAATCGTCCACAGATACGCAATGTTCCAGGCACTCGAAGCGGTTTTGGAGTTCGAGTTGAAAGCTCTCGGGGTTTTGGATATGAGCACTAGAGGGCCGGAGCGTAGACCTCATCAGACGAGACCTCTCAACTTTGAGATTAATATTCAATGTGCCTCTTACCATTCGGTGATCACTACCGGTTTTCACCCTGTGGATCACAGAGACATCATTGAATATTTGTCTTTTATTGGTCATGATGAAGTCAATCTCATTCCTCGTGGAACCATCGGGACTCATCCAGGTCCACTTTCTGTGAGGCGGCTTTTGGAAAAAGGAGTTCATCATAAAGAGTCCCTCCTTTTCCAAAAAGTCGGCCAGCCTCTGTCCCCTGGGGTTCCGTTGCCCATATCCAAATTGCCCCACTCTCAACTCACCATCGCATCGAGTGCCCAGTTTTGCGTTGAAGTCCCCCATCACAACAGTGAAATGTGTCTTCGAGGTATGTATGGCCCTACTTACGTCCTCATACATACTCTCTACTTCATCATCTGGGTGTGTCGAGGTCGGTGCGTAGACCTGTATGACCTTCAACGAATATCTCTTGGATATTCTGAGTATAAGGTACGCTACCCTGCTCGACACACTTTCGATGGCCACTATACTGTTAATGAGGGACCTGCGGACGAGAAACCCGACACCACCTTGAGACAGATGTTCGCCTTCCCGGTAGTAGAATAAGTTGCCGGATTTCAGGGTTATCGTGTCCTCCCCCTCTCTTCGGACTTCTGATAGACCCATGATATCCCAGTGCAACTTATCTATTTCTTCTTCCAGCTCAACAATCTTTTCGTCTGCCCTCAGTGTGCGTGTGTTATATGTCACCAGGGCCAGTTTTCGGTTTGGGTGGTAGCCGGATCCCATCCGGAGATTCTTAGCACCCCCTGCCCCGCCGTTTCCGTGGCCGCTACCATGACCAGGAATGGCGGGGCTGCCGGGAACTGGGGGCCGGTGCTTATGTTGTGTTGTCATTTTGGGGGGAATTTGCCGATACTCACCACGCTTGGCAAGCGGGTTGGTGAGCGCAGAGTTGCTACTGCTCAGCAAAAGGGACGCTGCTGCCCATCCCTCTGGTTAAGAGTCCCTTAGTCGACTTTTACGACCTCCACGGGAGGAGATGGAGTGGTGCTATATTCTTAATCCGGACAACTGGTGGTAGGTTCTTATTGCACATTGTGATAATGACCAGGACACCGCACAGCACACGCTCGAGGCGTGCCCTGCGTGGGCCGCCGAGCGGCGGATCCTGGTCGATCGGATCGGGCTATGTTGGCAGAGCACGAAAATTGGAATGCAGTAGTCTCCTTCTGTGAGAGCGTCATGCTACAGAAGGAGACTGCAGAGTGGGACCGGGAGAGGGCCGATCTCGCTCGAAGAAGGAGGAGACGGCGCCGGGGTAACAACCACCCTGGTGCCTAATTCTCATACGCCTAAAACCCCCTGCGGTAGCTATAAGGCGGGGGGACCTCTGGGTTCGCGGGTGCGTAGATTGGGGAATCTGCGTGCCCACACCGAGCCACCCAAGAGAAGATGGTAGAACGAATGTGGTCACGTGCTGCCGTGGGACGCTTTGGGGGATCCTTTACAATCCCCTCGAGGGGGTGACCGCTTTACAGTCACCCTCTCAGGGATGTGCCTATAGGCGTGGCACCAGTGGTCGGCTCTAGTGTGATCATACGAGGACCTGGAGCCTCCCTTAGGTGCCTAAGATGACCGCTCCAGTGGTTTTAGCCGGTAGGAGTCCGGCATACCCCTTCACCCTTCCCCGGGGCGAAGGAAGTTCATGAAGAATTTCCACTGGGCACCAATAAAAAAAAAAGGTTCTTATTGCAAGATCCCGGCTAGGTAAGTACCACCTCAGTGCCAGATATTCACGGTAGCTAGAGAAGATAATTGGCATAAGAGACTAAATAACTAATGTCTTGAGGTGACAAGTGCAGTATAGTGCCATGCAGGACTGGTCCTGGGTAGCATGACAATTGTCAGGAGCAGGCTTGACGTTTACCACCAGGTGAATTACTTATAGAGATAGCTGGCTGGTAGTACAAAAAAGTGAGGTAGTTTTAGGACCGGCTTAAAGTTTTCTGTAACCTTTAACACCTCAGTCCATGGACACCGCTTATCATCAACATCATCATATCAGTCATTTATAGATTGGGGGATATTGGCAAATACTCACCACGCTTGGCAAGGTTGGTGAGCGCGGTATGACTACTATTCCACAGAGTGGACGCTGCTGCCCTTCCCTCTGGTTTAGAGCCCCTTAGTCGCCATTTATGCCATCCAACGGAAGGAGATAGAGCGGTGCTATATTCTTAATCACGATACCACTCGAACATCGCTTATAACAACCATCTACTTGACAAAAGCCTCTCTCAATGTACGTGGTGTGTGTGTAACTGGATCATCGTATTTAGAATCCAACTGACATAACTACTAACGTTTAAATTGGATCACCGTAAACAAATGTGGATTTTCCATTCATAACTTGGGATACCACGACATACAAGCCAGGCTTCCGGGCGTCGGTTGACCCCCGCTGACCCAAGGTCGCGCCTAGCTATTGTTGCTCGTCTTTTGTTCATGCCACCAGTCTGACGCGCGATTATATAAGAGAATGTTTATAGGTCAACGGGCTATACTTCCTCACATCAGACTAATATTATAAATGTGAATGTAAGTTTGTTTGTTACACTTTCACGCGAAAACTACTTAACCGATCATCATGAAACTTTGTACACATATTCTTGGAGGTATTAGAAGTAACATAGGATACTTTCCATAGTTTTTTTTTTCGCGAAAGGTAAAGACAATGTGGTGCCGGCTCAGAATACCACCACTCCATCTCCTCCCGTGGGTGTCGTAAAAGTCGACTAACGGATTAACCGGAGGATGGGCAGCAGCGTCCTTCAAGTACATTAACAACTCAACTGCGATCGCCAACCCAACTGCCAAGCGTGGCGGTTATGGCAAATCCCCCCAATGAGCCCACAGCACACCCAAATCGGTCGTTGTGGCGATCTTTGGGGAGGCCTGTGTCCAGCAGTGGACTTCATTCGGCCGTAATAATGAAAAACAATGCGGGCGAAGCCGCGGGTAAAAGCTAGTACTTTATATAAAAGCCACGAACTCTTCGAGATGACTTCCTTTCGGCTTTGAAAAGGAAGTAATGCGGTTGTTGCCGGTGGAAATGGAAGGCTGTGTATTATGTATATGAATGAGCCTGTGTTGAATATTTAATATCTTTCAGAAATGAGAATATACATACATATATTTATATTACATTACATATTTATATTACATTCTGGTTTTAGGAATCTTTTACTTCACGCGATAATGCTAAGTTTGTTACCAAAATTTCACACCAATAAAAAAATACTGTAGTCAGTATAAATTAAAAGAGCTACGCTATTAATTAGATACTAATAAAAACCAGATAGTATCAATAGGGAACGTTACATAGTAAAACTTTTAAAAAATAATACATTTTTCCTAATTTCTTCTATCCGAGTGATTTAAATGTGGAAAATATCGGAATGCTGGCACTTGATACATCGCGAGAGGCTCTCGAGTCGGCAAATGATTACCGTTCACTCGACGCACGCCACTCACCGCCGCACTCGATGACTCGGAACGACTCGATTATTCGAATGGACCTACCGTAAAAACACGAGACTATTTAGTGCAATGCTGCAACAAAAAAGTTGGAGTCTGGGGATAGACACAACGTGTAGTGTTTTAACCAAAATTATGTAATGTATTTGTAGCTTAGGCTATTTAGAACCAATATATGTGCTCTAATCCTTATTTATTATATTACATTTATTATATTGCATGCCTAAATGTGCGGGAAAAAATTAGAGTTCCAAATTCCATTACTTTCAAGTTGGCAAGTTGTCAGCGACAAGTGTAGGTTGTTATGAACTTTGCAAGCTACGAAGTAAGCAACTTAACATTCTTGAGTTCTATTTATCACACTTATGAAGCAATCGTGCTCGTGCAAATGGGAAAACTCGTAAGAAAAATATCAGTATTAAATATGAATGACGACATATATCATCTATACAAATAACATAATCCCAAAGGAATAAAGAATATTTTAGTGCTCATAATAGTAAAAATTGTCAATCGTGTCTACCGAGATCGAAATTGGGAGTGAAGTAATACAGTAAAGTCCCTTCATAGAACGTCCTTCGAGTTTCAGAATTTCATTCTAGGATAGTGTTTATAACGATGAAAGAAGCTATTCAAGATTATTTTATACATATATATTAAGATTGGTAGTTTTATACTTACATTTATTGACTTATGTTTTGTCGATACTAACCCTCAAAGATGTAGAAATTACAAGGCTGTCTAAAATTTTAATTATTTTTAATAAAAAATTCGAGTTGCGAACGTGGCAATCTAAAGCAAAGAGTTTTTACTGTGTAACCATCAAAATAAATGGAACACTTTATTTACCCTTAGCAAAATAACGGTGAAAATTTAAATGTATCATCAAAATAACAAGGAAATTAAGGCCTTAATATTAAATGTGATTTCTCTTTTTCAGGTAAGCAAATGAACAATGAAAACTTCGGAACAATAAGTACGTATTTCAATAACGATATCAGTAAAATTCACCTGATGATCAGAACGATTACAGAACGAATAATGCAAATTGTATGCTTCACTATCACTAGTGTTAGTACTCGTATAGTAGTGTTATTAATTCATGTTGTAATGTTGCCGTGACAACGCAGTTGTTATATTCAATACTATTTTGAGTAGTCGATTTTTTTATTTCAGATGCAAATGTGTTGTTTCGTACAAGATAGTTTAAAAATGTAGCGAATTGACCCCATTAGTTCAAGAATATTACTTACTAATCCAAAGGCCCTATATGAACAAAATTAATAGTAAAGACTCTTGAAATGAGTATATTCTGATACGTCATAATTTAAAGCAAATTGATCCGTACATACTTTCACAACTTACTTTTACAATTCTTGCTACCCTGAATATATTGAGTAACTTATGTGAACACCATATGGATGAAGGGCAGTTTTTTTTATGCTCAAAGTTTGTTGAGTACCTTTGCAATTAGTGCAACGGCC
The DNA here is from genome assembly GCA_947459985.1 of Diloba caeruleocephala. Classification (NCBI taxonomy): domain Eukaryota; kingdom Metazoa; phylum Arthropoda; class Insecta; order Lepidoptera; family Noctuidae; genus Diloba; species Diloba caeruleocephala. The sequence goes on along the minus strand of OX381617.1, from coordinate 4,373,942 downwards.
GCTAATGAGAACTCTACCGCCATCTTATTTTGCACCTCACATTACAAAATAGTGGCTTTCGCAAGCACACCACAATTATTCACCTATGCGAGTTTGATAGAATATGAAAGAACTTTGTCCGTATATACATGAATATTCACAACGCAATGGAACCGATTCACTGCGACTTTGAGCGTACCGAATTCAAGACGTTCAACGAAATAGGCTAAATCGATTGGCTTAATTGAATTAATTACTATTTCACTGTGAGTCCTATTTAATTCTCCTTTATTTCCGGGGAATCGTGACTCAGACTTTGTTGATAACAATTAATCCTGCAAATAGTCTTCGTGTAATTTGGTGAGTAGGCTTGGGTCGTAATGGCTCATCATTTACTTTTCCTACGTAAGAGTTTTGATTGCATCCCAATTGGATTGCAGCAAATCTTTATATTTTAAATTATTTTGTTAGAGGTAGAATAAACCACAAAAATAGTTATTCATACGACGGCACGGTTAGTATAGTGGCTGATAGAGTCAGCTGCTGCGCTCCGGGTCGCGGGTTCGATTCCTGTACGGAACAAATGTTTGTATGATCTGCAGGTAGTTGTTCCGGGTTAGATGTATTGTGTGCGGAATTTGTGTCTGTAAACGCACCCACAACACAGGAGAAATCCTAGTGTGCCGCAAAGTATTAAAGTAAAAAAACAAAAGAAGCTTTTTATGTTATATAATTATGTATACTAGGTCGCCCTGTTATTTTTATCATCAATTTTAACTTTCTGCACTCCTCCATACCATCATTACCAGTGATGACATATGGAACAGAGACGTGGTCACTCACAATAGGCCTCATAAGAAAGCTCAAGGTCACTCAGCGAGCTATGGCTCTCCATAGCTCGCTCTCTAGCTATGCTTGGTATTTCTCTACGAGATCGAATCAGAAATGAGGAGATCCGTAGAAGCACTAAAGTTGTCGCACCGGAAAACGCAGCGTGGGACGACCTCCAATGAGGTGGACAGACGACCTGGTGAAGGTCGCTGGGAGTCGTTGAATGAGGGCGGCATGTAACCGCTCGTTGTGGAAATCTAAGGGGGTAAATTATTTTGTTAGAGGTAGAATAAACCACAAAAATAGTTATTCATACGACGGCACGGTTAGTATAGTGGCTGATAGAGTCAGCTGCTGCGCTCCGGGTCGCGGGTTCGATTCCTGTACGGAACAAATGTTTGTATGATCTGCAGGTAGTTGTTCCGGGTTAGATGTATTGTGTGCGGAATTTGTGTCTGTAAACGCACCCACAACACAGGAGAAATCCTAGTGTGCCGCAAAGTATTAAAGTAAAAAAACAAAAGAAGCTTTTTATGTTATATAATTATGTATACTAGGTCGCCCTGTTATTTTTATCATCAATTTTAACTTTCTGCACTCCTCCATACCATCATTACCAGTGATGACATATGGAACAGAGACGTGGTCACTCACAATAGGCCTCATAAGAAAGCTCAAGGTCACTCAGCGAGCTATGGCTCTCCATAGCTCGCTCTCTAGCTATGCTTGGTATTTCTCTACGAGATCGAATCAGAAATGAGGAGATCCGTAGAAGCACTAAAGTTGTCGCACCGGAAAACGCAGCGTGGGACGACCTCCAATGAGGTGGACAGACGACCTGGTGAAGGTCGCTGGGAGTCGTTGAATGAGGGCGGCATGTAACCGCTCGTTGTGGAAATCTAAGGGGGAGGCCTTTGTTCAGCAGTGGACGTCCTGTGGCTGATATGATGATGATGACTCCTCCATACAAACTTTAACTATACCAAATCTCACACTCCTCCGTGCGCAATATGCTTAAAAAGGGGTACAAATGTTTCCCTTCACGTATTAATGTATAGATATCAGTCGTCTGGTTTTCTAATTATCGATGCAAAGTTACTGAACCCATATGATTTATTGCCGATAGTGTATGGTTTTTGAACATCCATCCATGGAGTATGGCACACAAATGAAAATTAATTAATACATAATTTATTCGGGTACCCTCCCGAGTCCTCTTATACAGCGAAGCTTAGGTGTAGCGCGGAGGGGTGCTAGGTCAGGAAACCTCCACGTGCGCTCGATGGCTGCTGGTCCCTCCTGATACGTCCGGGGGGAAGAGCAGTCGTCGGGCCGGTGCACCCTGGGCACCGGGCAATAACTACTCCACTTTTTGGAGGACCTTATTGCCCGGTGGCTAATATTCTGACGGGTTGAGGCCCAGTTTGGGCTGTAGGTAGGCCGTAGAGTGTTCTCCGTTTTCGGAGGAGCACGGGAGGGCTAGCGGCGGGCTCGGTGTGCACTTACGAGGACCTGGAGCCCCCCCTTCGGTGCCGAAGATGACCGCTCCAGTGGTTTTAGCCGGTAGGAGTCCGGCATGCCCCTTCGCCCTTCCCCGGGGTGAAGGAAGTTCCATGTAGAATTTCCACTGGACATCAATAAAAAAAAAAAAAAAAAAAAAAAAAAAAGGTGTAGCGCGGAGATAAAATACACAAATCACCTTGCTTACCGTTGAACCAGATTAATGGTTTTAACATGGGTGTAGACGTTTGTTTTATCAGTGACTTACACGCATTTTCTGTATATTAGAGCTCTGTATTTAAAAGTTGCCAAAGGAACCATTTTCTTTTCACTACGGCTCAAATCTATCATAAATCATGAGCCAGCCTCTTGCTGGCTAATGCCTCCTGGACGGTTATCTTCGGTGCCGAAAGGGACTCCAGGTTCTTGAGAATAAATGCAGTAGAGCGACCATCTCGGAGTCAATTACTGTAAAGCGGGGGGGGGGGGGTAAGGATCCCCCGATACCTCAACACTATACAGATTGATCCTGAAAAATATTGAAAATAAAGATGATGTATAGATAACAACTATTATTTATTATTTATTTCAGCGGCCGAATGAAGTCCTCTGCTGGACTCAGGCCTCCCCCAAACACCACAATGTGTGAGAGCAAAATAAATGAGTTTCTTTATTTCTTTCTTTGGGTAACTTATTACCTTCCCAATAGATCTCTCATCTTCCTCCATCATCGAAACACTTCATCAGATCTTATTTAAAATAATATGAGACTACCCTTATCACGTCCTAGGTATCCTATCTAATTAAACAAATCGTATTAATGGGTTCATAAAAGCTTTTCGAAGTCATTTATAAATAATAAAATATGCCAATTAGTAGATTGCAAAAAGTGATATATGAAAATCGCTTGTACCTTTCTATTAACAAAATGCAAAGTATTCTCAATCACTCTTCTTTTCTAATTAGAATTTTCTTCTTAGAATCCACCATCCAACCAATTTGTAGGGGACTGTATGATATTTACTAATGAAAACTAATAGGCTGGTTAAAATAATATAATTATGAATTTACAAAGATAAGGAATGACTGGCGGCGCGCGTATTATAATTGTTTACGGTCGCGGGTGTCGCTCGCTGTGGTCGATGGTGCTGTGCGTGCGCCGTGCGGCGGCGTGGCCGGCCGGAGCGAACTCGTCGTTCCCCGCGTCCCGAGCTGCCGCCTCCACCGCCGACGTTCGGGAATGTTCCGAACAGACTGCCCGGGTTGAAGTGTTGTCTTCAATAGGTAGAGGACATATGTTATTGAAGGCCCTCGTAATCATGCCCCTCTTCGTCTTGATTTGAGCCACCCTCGTGACACCATCTGGGCCAGGAAACACCTTGACAATACGGCCCAGTAGCCAAAGCAGTGGTGGTTGCGCCTTCTTTCTGACCAGAACTAATTGGTCAAGTTTTAGTTCACCAGTAGATGCCTGCCATCGATTTCTCTGCTGCAACATGACGACATATTCGTAGCTGAATCGATTCCAAAAATGTTGTCGGAGATGCTCAATCCTCTTGTAGCGATCCAGTTGATTGATGTTGATAGAGTGGATTCTAAGACTCTAATTAGAAATTCTAAGATTCTAATTCTATTCAAATCATAACAAAACACGTCCATCATCATCATCAGCCTATCGCAGTCCACTGCTGGACATAGGCCTCTACACACACACGTCCACTGCTTAACAAAGGGCTGCCCCATCAAAGACCAGTTGATGCCGTCTGTCGTCATTTTCAGGGAAATTTTCCAGTACTCACCACGCTTGGCAGGCAGGTTGGTGAGCGCAGAATGGCTACTGTTTCATAGAAAGTACACTACTACCCACCCCTTTGGTTTAGAGTCCTTAGTGCCTTTTACGAAATCCACGGGAGTTAATTTGACCACCAGGTGGATTCTTACTTATTGATTTTACTTATAGTTACTACGTACAACAAAGACCCCAAAACTTATAATTTAAAGTAACTCAATTGTTATTAAAGCTGGCAATTCTAATCTTCACTTCGCGGTGTCGCCCGTCTTATTCAGCATTATAAAAATAAAACAAAGGAAGTTCTAAATTAAACTTTCCGAAAATGTAGGGTGCGTTCCTTTTGTCAGAATAATCGAGGGGCGTGGTGGGCTCGATCTCTGGTCCCAGCTCTAAATTATCTCGCTCCAACGGTTCCAGATAAAGATTAAACTATTGAACGAGCCTCTTGAACCTTTCTTAGTGTTTTATAACTTTTCGTACCAAAATAGCTACCTGCCAGGAATTTTTCCTTTAAATTTCGAACTTTCGTAAACTTTGTCGGTGATTTTTTGTCTGTTTCCTTCGTTTTTTCGTTACGACTACCAAACGACAAATTAATTTAGAATAACTAATTATTCAAGTATTATCCTGTCTAGCTGTTTCTTAAAATTAACTGTCTAATGATATAATTATAACAGCAGAGAAAAGGGTGAAAAAGAACGAGTTTTTCCATATTACTACAACAAACGTTTCCATTACCATAGCGACGCTAAGATTTTAATGAATTTTAGTTGAGTCTGGAATCTGACGAAGATACTATTTGCGTTAGTTGCTTACAAACGGATAAAGAAGAACGTAAAAAGAGAAGTAATCTACACGTAACGCATTTCTTCCTCAACAATTTTGTGGCCAGGTACGTTACCATTAGTGAGCCGTACTTCCCTGAGATTCAATACAAAACCCTATCCATTTCGTGCTTACGTGCACTGCGTCTGCTTCATACCTTGCAGCCTCATTTCAAAATCGACGAAGTTGTGTTTCCCAATTTTGGGTACACTATGCTAACACACAATTTAAATACACCTGCTCATTAAAACTAATCCGTTATAGTATCATCTGTGGATTTCTAAAAATCAAAGACCCACATAATACATGTTCTCAGGCATTCTTTCCCCATAATGTCGATATCGATAACTAAAACTTGAAAGCTCCTTTGAGCATAAACTGAACCTTACACCTTAAAGTTCGCCGATTTTTCAATTGCTTCATAATACTCGGATAATATATTCCTCTAAAAGTTTCTAATAATTAAAATAAATTTCAACTAGAAAACAATACCTACATCTTATCAAGTCTTCATATTTAATTTTTTATACCTTAATTAATCTATTACAGCATAAAGCTGTAACTGTAAAGTATGAAACTCTTCAAAATCATAATAAACAGCATCGTTTTGTAATATCAGCAAACATAGTTCCCCCACGAAAACACCATCAGAAATTGATATAAACATGTAACAGACTTGATAAACAAGTGGATGCAATATCTGAGCAATTATAAGCGAACGCCGATCTCCAATATCCGGCGAGCACAATCAAGATGGCCGAGCTTCCGGCGGCCATGTTGCTATCCCACACAGATACACCAAATTGTTCTCATTTCATTTTTTCATTTCAAATTCTCGTGTAGTTAGCGGGGATTTGTTTAGGGTATGTTAAATTTATAAATGAGAATATTTTATAAAATCAAGGGAGAAGGAATGGGTATAATCATCATATCGGCCATTTATACGTCCACTGCTGAACAAAGGCCTCCCCATAGATTTTCACAACTGTGTCATTATTTTGGGGGGTATTTGCCAACACTCACCACGCTTGGCAGGCGGGTTGGTGAGCGCAGTATGGCTACCGTTTCACAGAAGGGACGCTGCTGCCCATCCCTCTGGTTTAGATTCCCTCAGTCGCCTTTTACGATATCCACGGGAGGAGATGGAGTGGTGCTATATTCTTAATCCGGACACCACACTGCAAGGAATGGGTATGTAGTGAATAAAATCAATAAGGATACAAAGCCTATAATTAATAATAACAAAACGGTTTGGTATGAAATAATCTTCATAAATCGCATAATAGTAGTACTCGAACGTATTAAAATTGTAATTGTTAATGCTCAAATATTATATTCATCAACATATCATCCAAAGAACGTCTACTAGTGAATAAAGGCCTCTCCCTCTCCCATAGCTTTCCACAATTGTGTCATCATACTCACCACGCTTGGCAGGTGCGTTGGTGAACGCAGTATTATGGCTGCTGTTCCACATAAGGAACACTGCTGCCCATGCCTCTGGTTTAGAGTCGCTTAGTCCCTCAGTCGAGTGGTGCTGTATTCTTAATCCGGACACCACACGGGATTCCTATCGTGTATTATCACTTAATTCAGAACTGACATAGAACAATCGACTACTCGCATACTTTCTCTCACAGAACACTAAACATATGCACACAATTATATTCCACTCATCCGCAAACACATTACGTTCAGGATTAGCAGTTAATAGCGCGTTGAGAATCTTTAGAGTACGGCAGAATGGGGTTACAGATTTAGGTGTCGGCTCCGCTAATAAATTACGCCGGCTCTGACCGTGTCCGATGTATTTGTCGGGAACAAAGGATAGTCAGAAAAGGCCATGGAACTCATGACTATCGATACGCCCGCTACGGGTTTAAGTGACCACGGTCACTCACGGGGCACGGCTTTTTTTTTTATTGGTGTCCAGTGGAAATTCTACATGGAACTTCCTTCGCCCCGGGGAAGGGCGAACTAGGCGACTCCTACCAGCTAAAACCACTGGACCGTCATCTTCGGCACCGAAGGGGGGCTCCAGACGTGTATGTGCTAATTCATAATAGTATGATGCTAAAATATTTGTTATTGTGCTAAAATATCAATAGAATAAAGTATTAATTAATATGAAAACATAACTACAGAAGTATAAAAAGGATACTACAACGTTTTTTTGTAATATACACTATCCGTATGAAATACTGTTTCAGTAAAATAAAGTTTGTAGAATACTATATATATTATATATTACTATACAAAGCAATCATTGGAGAATCGCCAATTTTTTTACAATAACTCGCTTAGCGTTGCAAGTACACGCTACCACCATACTTTCATCTCAGTACATTTATAGACAGGATCTATGATACTAAACATTTTTAGGGTTCCGAACGCAATAGCTAAAATATCAATAGAATAAAGTATTAATTAATTGGACAACATAACTACAGAAGTATAAAAAAAAGGATACAACGTTTTTTTGTAGTATACACTATCCGTATGAAATACTGTTTCACTAAAATAAAGTTTGTAGAATACTATATATATTATATATTACTATACAAAGCAATCATTGCAGAATCGCCAAATTTTTTACAATAACTCGCTTAGCGTTGCAAGTACACGCTACCATCATATATATAGGCAGGACCTATGATACTAAACATTTTTAGGGTTCCAAACGTCCGAAGGAAAAAATGGCGGTACCATTATAGGATCACTCGTGTGTCTGTCTAAAAATGTCTGTCACAGCCAATTTGCTCCGAATCTACTGGATACTGGATCGATTACTTTGAAATTTGGTATACATTTAGATTTCTGTGACCCAAACACGTGTAATGTAAATAAATGAATTTTGAATATAGGGTTCCTTTTATATAGAAAATTTTAGGATAAAGCTTTGCGAACTGTATGTAGCTTGTAAATATGAAATGGAAGGGCTTGTTGTGAGGGTCTCAAAATTATTTATTTTTAATTTTTAAACATATAATTTTAAAGTTATTTTAGAAAATATACCCAAAATTAACCATTCCCCCGCCCCCTTATCTCCAAAACTACTGAGCTTAAAATTCTGAAAATAATATAAGTAATAGCTCTTTACCTATAGATTACAGGAAGATCTATAAGAAGTCTATGGTCTTAAAATAATATGGTAAATCTTACAATATTGTGCGTACAAACTTACGTTTGCGATTGGAATGTATGGGAAAACATGTTTTTCAACTACGATGTTAAGTTTATTCTTGGCATACGATATTGGTATAAGACCGAATCCAACAATAGACAATAAATTCAGCAATTTCGGAAACCTCTCCACGCGAGACAAAACGCCCTTGTCCGGTTTTTATACTAACTTTCATCATCATTCATTCATTTCGGCCGAATGAAGTCCACTGCTGGACACAGGCCTCCCCTAAAGATCACCACAACCACCGACATGGATGTGTTGTGGGCTCATTGGGGGGTTTTGTCATAATCGCCACGCTTGGCAGGCGGGTTGGCGATCGCAGTTGAGTTGTTAATGTACTCGAAGGACGCTGCCGCCCATCCTCCGGCTAATCCCTTAGTCGACTTTTACGATACCCATGGGAGGAGATGGGGTGGTGGCATTCTGAGCCGGCACCACACGTATATAATAACACTTATAAAAACAGCTGCCTTCTGCCTCATATTGAAACTGTCTCCTGAACCGGCACCACACGTATATAATAACACTTATAAAAACAGCTGCCTTCTGCCTCATATTGAAACTGTCTCCTGAACCGGCACCACACGTATATAATAACACTTATAAAAACAGCTGCCTTCTGCCTCATATTGAAACTGTCTCCTGAACCGGCACCACACGTATATAATAACACTTATAAAAACAGCTGCCTTCTGCCTCATATTGAAACTGTCTCCTGAACCGGCACCACACATATATAATAACACTTATAAAAACAGCTGCCTTCTGCCTCATATTGAAACTGTCTCCTGAACCGGCACCACACGTATATAATAACACTTATAAAAACAGCTGCCTTCTGCCTCATATTGAAACTGTCTCCTGAACCGGCACCACACGTATATAATAACACTTATAAAAACAGCTGCCTTCTGCCTCATATTGAAACTGTCTCCTGAACCGGCACCACACGTATATAATAACACTTATAAAAACAGCTGCCTTCTGCCTCATATTGAAACTGTCTCCTGAACCGGCACCACACGTATATAATAACACTTATAAAAACAGCTGCCTTCTGCCTCATATTGAAACTGTCTCCTGAACCTTAACAACATTTATAGGGCGTCCATAATGCTCATTACTGCGTGATGGCTTCAAAGAACACCTTTACAGTAATAGCTCCCTCTACGACAAAAAGGTATAATACTTGTTCAAGTCGGAACGCTACCGGCGACCCGTCAAGTTTCATCCGGTATCAGTTTCAATTTTCTTCAAGGTTTATGGAAATATGATATTTTTGTGCCGAGTCAAGAGTTGAACTACTTTGATAACTTCGAGTTTAAGATGGGGTTATATTGTGTAAGGCTTTTGTGAGAAAGGTTATATGATGGGTCAAGTTTTATTTGTTTATTTTTGTATTAGTTTTAATGTAGTTAATACTTATATTAGTAGTTTATTTCTAATGGCACCAACCCATCTCATCCCGTGGGTGTCGTAAAAGGCGACTAAGGGATTAGCCGGAGGATGGGCAGCAGCGACCTTCGAATACATTACATTAACAACTCAACTGCTATTGCCGACCAGCCTGCCAAGCGTGGCGATTATGACAAAACCCCCCAACGAGCACACAACACACCGATGTCGGTCGTTGTGGTGATCTTTGAGGGACGCCTGTGTCCAGCAGTGGACTTTATGAGGGCCGAAATGATGATGATCTATATTTTAAACTAGTTGGGAACCGTGGTTTCACCCGCCGTTTATTTTAAAGGAAGTTGGATTAGAAATTTATAAATAAAATAAAGTAGGCATAAACACTTACATAGAGTATGTATATATATTGGATTTCATGGGTTTTAATTATTTTGCGCGAAATATTAATTAATTTTCTAAAATAAAAGTAGCCTATGTTATTTCTTATAACATCAGCTATCTGCCAGTGAAAGTCCCGTAGAAATCGGTCCAGCCGTTTCAGAGATTAGCGGGAACAAACAGACAGACAGACTGACAGTCAGACAGAAAAAAAATGTTTTTTTGTTGTAGGCATAGCTTTTTACTACCGTATATATTTTCATATGCATTTAGTAAAAAGCTGTTATTTTGACATTACAAACAGACACTTCAATTTTATTTATTTGTATAGATTATAGATACTAGGAGGGATCAAAAAGTAGTGAGAAAGAGATAGAATAAAATGACTATTGATAACTTAATAATTCATTTTTCTACATAGTTTCAGAGTCTCTCTACACATCGAGTCCAGCGCTTTTCCAATGCTTCAATCCCTTTCACAAAAAAGTTTTGTCTTGGTCCTGCAAAAAGCTCTCCACGGTATCCATCACCTCGTTATCGTCTTCGTACCTGTTTCCCCTTAAGTACTTTTTCAATTTGGGGAACAGATAAAAATCGGTAGCCGCCAGATCTGGTGAATAAGGGGGATGGTCATCCAATTCGAAACCAGTTTGCTGAATGGCAGCCATCGCAACTGCCGACCCGTGCGCGGGTGCGTTGTCGTGATGAAACAGCACGCCCCTTCGAAGTTTCCCTCTCCTTTTCTCTTTGATGGCATTCCTCAACTTGGGAATTAAAGCTGCATAATATTCGCTTTTCGCTCGCGTTCTACGCTCCAGGTAATCAATCAACAATATCCCTTCTAAGTCTCAAAATATTGAGGCCATAACCTTGCCAGCCGATGCCACAACACGAAACTTCTTCGGGGTCGATGATGATGGCCGTTTCCATTGCGAAGATTGCTGTTTTGTCTCGGGATCAACATGATGGACCCATGTTTCGTCCATTGTTACGAAACGAGACAAAAAGTTTTCAGAATCTTCTTGAAACTTGTCCAACAATATCTTCGAAATGTCAAGTCGATTTTGTTTCTGACTGTCGGTTAATATCTCGGCACCCATCTTGCGGAGACTTTTCTCATATTCAAAGATTGTTTCAATATGGATTGAATACTTCCATATGAAATGCCCGTTTCTTGAATAAGTATCGGATGGTAAATCTTCGATCGCTCAATACAATTTTCTCGACTTTCGCAACATTTTCTTGGATGACTGACGTCCATGGACGGCCGCAACGATGTTTGTCTTCCGTGCTCGTTCTCCCTACTCGAAATTGGGAAGCCCACCTTGCGACAGTGGAATAAGGCGGAGCAGACTCTCCTAATGTTGCCTCCAAATCGCAATGAATCTCTTGCGTCGTTAACTTTTTTAAACAGAGGTATTTAATAACAGCTTGCACTTCGTTTTTCTCCGTTTTCGAGAACATGTTCCGACACGAAGCAAACAAATGACTACACTCAGAAAAAAACAAAAGAGAATCGAAGATTTTTTTCTTTATTAATATTACAAATATGTATCTGAGCTATGCCTGCCAGTATTATTTTTTTCGTACCTAGGAGTATGTCGTTCTCACTACTTATTGATCCCTCCTAGTAAATCTCCAAAAGAGATTCTTCCAAAAGTATATGTTTACATGCATACACGTGCCTCGGCATCCAATTTATTCTGTATGTAATCAATTAGCTACTCCAACGCGACAACTGGTAGTTATAGATACTCTGTCAACAAACTTTCGTTGATTGATTCAGATAAATGTCCGTATAACATATGTGTGCTACATGCACAAATATATTATAGAATGTAGTTTTAAGCACCTGAGCTATATTATGGGCGCCCGCTGCCCTTTTTTATTTTTATAAAAATGAATGTTTGTCTGTCTTCTTTGTTCTCCTATACCATACATCTGGCTGAGTTGAAACTTTTCATATTTGTTGTTGGAACTAGGGTCAAAGTTACTAAGAAAAAAACAGGCATTGCAGCACGGGAGTTAGCTACTAAATAATAAAACTTAGTAAGGCGAACAAACCGACTTCACATAAACACAATTATCATATCTACTTAGGTTTCGTCCGCGGCTTCACACGCCTAAATTCTGAAATCTACATCATGTTTTTGAAAAATACAACAATGACCTTGCTTGATTAGGATAAACAGAGTACCTATAGGTGTCAGATTATCCTTTAGTTAAGGATAACACAAACATTTTTCATGCTTTATGAAAATGGATTGCATATTTTTTTAAATGCAGTTTTGGCTTAGCGATGCGTCTTGAGTCAGTTTCCTATATCAATAGAGTTGCACTCGAGTTTTCCGAATTTCTCGAGTTTTCCGAGTCCCTCGAGTTTTCAAGTCACTGGATTTGCACTCGATTCACTTGAGTCAACTCCGTTCATTTCTTGCAGTCGAGCCCATTATTGTATTAATATCCAAATAAAGTGTCCTTGTTAATTATAATTCTTTGTTTTAATAAGGCCTTCAGCCTAGACCTCGTAACAGTACGTAACACAAAAATCACGCACGTAAAAACGTACAGGGAAAACAGAAAACCTTCTTTAATGAAGTCGGTTAAACGGACATTCACAGAGTACTCACATTCGTCTAATGGCACCAAAAATAATTGCGGACCATTAGCTCGTGTGTTCAATTACCAAACTGTACAGATATATCGTAGTCATAAAGTAGTTGTGGTCCGGGTGAAGAGTACGAACAGCCAGGTAAATTACCGGATCACAAGGCTTTCAAACTTGAAGTCTTAGGTCGGCAACGCAAAAGTAATCACTACATTGCGGTTGCTATTTATCGGTGGTGGGGAATTTCAGTAAAAAAAAACCGGACATATGCGAGTTGAACTCGCGTGGAGAGGGTTCCGGCCAAAGACTACAATAGTATACTGGATAGTTCCGGCCAATGAATATGTTATCTTTAGGTTCGAGGAAAGACGGATGCCTGGCCTAGTTAAGGCGAACGAATAGTACCAAAAATTCATCCCAAGAACAAACTTAACATAGTAATTAAAAAACTCTCCAAACTGCAAAAGTAAGTTTGTAAGTACAATATTAAAAGATTTACCATGTTATTTTAAGACCATAGACGTCTTATAAGTTTTCCTGTAATCTATAGGTAAAGAGCTATTATCTGTTTATTTATTTTTATTTGGCTCAGTATATTCGGAGATAAGGGTAATAGTCTATTTCGTCTATTTTCTTAAATAATTTTAAAACTATATATTTTTAAATTATAAAATAAATATATTTGAGACCCTCACAATAAGCGCTTCCGTTTTATATGTTACACGGTACAGTTTGCAAAACTTTATTCTTTAATTTTCTTTATTGCCCCCTTAAAGTGACATCCATAAGGAAAATGCCCATACATGGTTTCATTTTGTATTAGAATCAAATTGGTATCAAAAATTAAGGTTTTAATATTCACTTTACCTTCTAAAATACCAAGTCATAGCTTCGCCGGATAAAAATCTGCTGAAGAAATAAGGAATTTAAATGACTTCTTTTCACCTTTGAGTTTTGACTATTGACCCACCTACCATTTAATTTACTTTTGGCAGTGTCTTGCACAGTAGCAGTATTTTACGACTATCGTTTACAAAAATGTAATATAATCGATTCCCTCGGATTCCTCTTAATCAAAATATAGAAAGATAAAAAAAGAGTGCTTATCAAAGAAAAGTAAAAATATTTTTTTATATAGCAATTTTTTTACATATTTTTGTTTAGCTTATGATTTTATCGATTAATCATACTACATTCATAAGCCTGGAGGGTATTCTTGTATTTAATCCGAGTAGGCCCATCGAATTGATGTAACTATACGTATGTTATTATACTGCATCCAGTGAAGCTAACCTGCTGCGCTCCGGGTCGCGGGTTCGATTCCCGCACGGAACAAATATTTGTATGATCTGCAGGTAGTTGTTCCGGGTCTGGGTGTATTGTGTGTGACATGTATGTCTGTAAACGCACCCACGACACAGGAGAAATACTAGTGTGGGGCAAGGTTCTTAAAAAAAAAACTTAGATTATAAACAAAGATAAAAGCAAAGCTAAAACAGTAATTAACCATGCTCAACTGTCATTAAGCCATTTTTTATTCGACACTAAGTTATAGGATGTATACGATATACAATATGTGTGTTATGTAAGAAGTTATAATAAATAAAATAACAGTAGGATGGTGCGGTGGTGCGGCCGCACATTTTTCTGTCGTCGCAGCGAACACGTTCACATCTTGTCTCATACATCATCATATTACCTACTTGGCTATCGCTTTTCTTGAAAGTGATAACGATTCGTTTTATCAAATGTAAGCAAAAACGCGATGAACACGATAAAAAGTACTATTTGTATGTCAAAAAAATAACCTAATTTCATGAACTTCATTAGCCTTTTTCTCGCTAATCCGGCCAACTAGAGATATTATGTTTTTTGTCACTCTTCATGTATTGACAAACACTTCTGTATAACTTAACAAGGTTCTACAGAAATAAAGACAGAAACAAAGAGCTCTTGAAGCGCCTGTTAGACTTAGCTACAAATACTTAAGTAGGTCAATTAATCAAAGAAGGTCTGTACAGACGGGCCTTATATTTACTGGACTTATATGTTCTGTGGCTTGCCCTCACCCAGATGATTCGTTTAACATTCACAGAACATAAATTTTCTACGTCTTAGTCGTTTATTTTTCGGGTACTGCCTTTCTTTTTGTGGTTTTTTGTTTGTTTTGGTAAAATTGCGAGGGTTTGGAATCCGCACATGTTAACACCGTGTTCGTAAAAAAGTTATCGTTAGTTAAAGTCAAAAAGCAAATAGAGAGAATTTATTCCTAATCTAAAAATATAAATTACAGTCTGGAAATCTATACATCGTAAAATTCCTAAGCTACAGGGGTGCAATTCCTTAAGCTCAAACATCCAGACATCCTTAAATACGGAATCGAAATAACGGTGTAAAACCAATTTCAGTTTTCGCTGATATATGATTTAAACTATTCAAGGACACGTTGCAGAAGGTAAGCCATGAGGACCAGTCTTAGCGAACAACAAATCGGGTTATCACCATTATTTCAATTTTGTATTCAAGGATGAAGGGATGTTTGAACTTAGAGAATTGCACCCCTGATCTCCATTGGATTGCATTCAGAACATAGAAATTTATTGAATAACGAAGACCAAGGACATCAGTATCACGAGGTGGGAGTGGGCACTTCATCATTTCGGCCGAATGAAGTCCACTACTGGACACAGGCCTCCCCCATAGATCACTAAAGGATCGGTATGGGTGTGTTGTGTACTCATTGGGGGGTTTTGCCATAATCGCCACGCTTGGCAGACGGGTTGGCGGTCCCAGTTGAGTTGTTAATGTACTCGAAGGACGCTGCTGCCCATCCTCCGGCTAATCCCTTAGTCGACTTTTACGACACCCATAGGATGAAATGGGGTGGTGGTATTCTGAGCCGGCACCACGCGACACCCGGCACCACACGACACTTAGTTGGGGGGAAACCACATGTGGACTAGGACTTAATGGACGGATTAGACAAGGTAGTTGAAAAGTAATAGACGAGGTTGATCTAAAACTGAAAAAGGTGGCATAATAGAAAGGAAGCCAGCAGTAGAACAATAAAGGATAAGTGAATGAATAAATAGCAATGGTGGTGGGGCACTCAACGCCTCGCAGCTGAATTTAAGTCGGTGAACCTGGACTGGTCACCGGCCGCCTTTTCTGCAAGCGATGCGCAACAAACTGACTCACTAAGCGCGTCAAAACCCCGACGTGCTTACTCACCTGCCGCAAGTCAACCTCCTTTCACATATGAGCGGCAGCCAAAAGCAAATATTTCTATCTCGGAAATAATCGGTTACAGTTTTTGTCCTTTTCAGCACGCAATGTATCGCAATCAACGCGATTAAAACGCTACGTGATTATTGTAGTATGATATGATAATATTTTGCTACTGAGAGCGATGACCTCATCCGTGAATTGTAGCGAAACAGCCGTTTAGTTTTTATTTATATTTCAGTTTTATATAAAAGAATTTGTGTACTGCGTTTTTATTCAAAATATTAGGATAATAATATATAATTAGGAATATAAACTGGAAAAAGAACTGAAAATTCATGAAAGGACCGATGTAAAATTCTGACAGGTCCAGAACCATGTCTTGAATCCATCGTATCAGATTTCGTTGCGATGCCACTTACACCCGTTATATCAACCGATCAATGTCAGTAAAACACAGTCCGAGTGCGCGGTAACGAAATCCTATGAAAGACTGTAAGCTGCCCAGCGCTCAGCGGCTTTGCGTCCCATCCCTATACAACCTCGTTCGAGCATCAACTATTAAACTTTCGTTCCGTTTAATGGACTTATAAAGTTGGTACATTGGAGCTTTCATTAAATCGTGTATTTTCCACACGAACCTGTAGAGAAAATGATGTCTTGTGTGAAGTAAAAATTATAAAACAAATAAACAGCATTTTATCCGGATTAAGAATGTAGCACCATTCATCTCCTGCCATGGATGTCGTAAATGGTGACTAAGGGTCTCTAAACCAAAGCTATGGGCAGCAGCGTCCCTTCAGCCATTCTGTACTCACCGATCACCCATCTGACAGGGGTGGTGAGATGGTAGTAGCTAATTCCCCCCAAGATTCCTACACATAGCAAGTAACCGGTTGTTGTGAAAGCCATCAGAAGACGAACGTACTTTGGCTGACTTGATGATGGAATATGGATGAAACAACAATAGACATTTCACAACATTAGCATTTTGAATTGAATAAGGACATAAGAGATTGTTAAAAACGGCCTAGGGATCAAAACGTACGCAACGTATCCAATAAGTTCTAGTTTTATTAACACTTTAAATATTAATTATTACAATTGAAAGGACAAATCACAATCTCGTAATGATTTAAAAAGTGGTATCATGACTTTATTTTCGATCATATTCCCGACGCCATATTTGGGAAAGAAAAAAAACGCGCTTTCAGCGCTTTATCTATGGATTATAGTTTTTGTTGCAAACAGAGACTCGCTGAATGGGCGCGGTTAGTACGAGTAACAATGAGTCTAACCAAAATGTTTTTATTTTGTTGAAGTAGATATTTATTGATAGATTTAGATTTCCCCAAATAAATAATTAATTCATTATTATATAAAAATAAATAATTATTGCAATTGTGTAGATTACAAATTACCTACTACTATAATATTATTTCAGTAGCTTTCTTATCTAATATTCGAGCGTTAACAATTTTGTCTCGAAATACTAGAATATTCGTGGATCCATGTTCTGATCAAGCAGCTACTAATATAGGAATCTGTGAAGTAGATACAGATATTGCCGATAATAATAGAAACTAAAGTAGTAAAATGCATACACTGTAGGTCACATTAAAACAATATTGTCGAGAAGATTGGTCAAATAATTTTAATTCGTGAAAGACGAACGTTTTGAGTCGATCGGGCTGAATTCAACGAAGAACTGAAGCGCTTCAAGGTAAAAGCTAATCTTAATCTATTTTTGCGTTTTAGAGTTTATTAAAGATATTTTTTTAATGTGATTTGTGAATGATGAAAACTTAAATGCCTAATATTATAATCTCAAAATTCTTAGAAGTGTCCGTTACTTTAATTTAATTTTAGTCGAATGTAATCGTCATTTAGAACACAGAAAGTAATTTTGCGTGCCTGTTGGTTCTTGGGCGAACAGTGTTTGACCGCAGAACAATGTCCTTTTTATTGTTGAGCGAGTCTAGATATGTAACCATGTGCAAAATCAACAAGTAGAAGAACTTATATTTTATTTCCACCTCCATTTTCGTCACAAAAATATTTCATATCGTGGATTACTTTTATGGCAAACAGAAATAATCCTCAATATATTCCACCAAACTTTTAGCCTAGTATCTCGTCGAGCGAGTCCCTGAAATAAAATATTTACCTGCGAACGTAGAAAGTTATAATAAGTCCGCGTTAGATTTTCCGAGGCAAAAAATTATTATAGGAGCGGGGACGAGCTCATGAAGACATCATTATTGCGTTCCATTGTTGTCGGAAACTAATCTTGGGATGATTGCGAACTACGACTATTTATATACGAAGCTCTATGATAATAGAAACAAATGTTATAACACTGACGTGATATTTTTTTTTATGTACACATTTGCGACGATGTCAATCCCATCGTGCTTTTACAAAAAGTAACTTACTCATAAAATAATTTAACTAATATTAATCAGACATAGCCAATAAAACTAAAATAACTTAAACTTGCTTATCTAATAAAAATGTTTATAATATTTTTGCTGCTTCAGAAGTAGGCTTACTTATACCAACATCTGAAAAGATATAATTGGTTTTATATTTGAACATCATCATATCAGCCAAAGGACGCCCACTGTTGAACAAAGGCCTCCACAAGGCTTTTCACAATTGTGTCATCATTAGGAGGGAATTTGCCAGTACTCACCACGCTAGGCAGGCGGGTTGGTGAGCGCAGTATGGCTACTGTTCTACAGAAGTGACGCTCCTGCTCATCACTAGATCTAGATTCCCTTAGTTACCTTTTACGACATCCACGAGAGGATATGGAGCGGTACTATATTCAGAATCCGGACTCCACACGGATAACGGATATATTTGAATAACGGGTGTTAATTCATGCATCCTAAGCATGATACGATATTAGAAACCTTTTCCAATTGTAAAGTATAAAATAAATTCCATCAAGGCACAATTAAATTTTCAATTGCCGCTCTATATTCCTCTAAAAATAAATCGCTGATTTCCGGTTTCACACTAAAGTTTGGTTTTTAATGCCTTTCCATTTCTAACATTTACTTGATCTACATAATCCCTACCTGCTCTTCGGTTTCCATTTCTAAGACCCGTGTATAATATAGCAATCATCAACCCACCTTTTCCTATGTTTAGGGTAGCACCTTTTTTTTATTGTTCCGGTGGAAATACTTCATGTACTTCCTCCGCCCCGGGAAAGGGCGGAGAGGTATGCCGGATTCCTGCCGGCTAAAATCACCGGAGTGGTCATCTTCGGCACCGAAGGGAGGCTCCAGGAACTCGGATAATCTCCATCTAGAGCCATCCATTGGTGCCACGCCTTTAAGCACATCTCGGATGGAATGACTGTCAAGCGGTCACCCCCTCTAGCGGAGGAAAGGTGACTTTAAAGAGGCCACCTCCCCAGGCCTTTTCGGGGGGATTGTAAACGATTCCTCGTAAGCCTTGCTATGCGCTGTGCTGCGCTCACAGTTCGCACAGTCGCGTTCAATCCACGTACGCAATAAATATTTGTATGATCTACATTTAGTTGTTTTGGGTCTGGGTGTTTGTGCGTGTGAAATGTATGTCTGTAAACTGTACCCACGACACTTGATACGCTAGAGGCAAAAAGTTTTTGTTTAAAGGTGGGGCCTGCGGGCGGCTAACTTGAGCAAGTCCGTCGCCCGACCAGGGATAGGCCCAGATCAATGGTGAGCCGAGGCGATGAGGCCGAGTGCACCCCGCACCCCCAGTGTAAGGTAGCTTGTAGGAACACCGTGGGGTTTTAGTCGTTAAGAGTCCATGTCCGTCCACCTTCGCCAGGGAACAATAAATAGGATCTAATTCAACTATAACGTGTGGTGCCGGCTCAGAATGCCACCACCCCATCTCCTCCCATGGGTGTCGTAAAAGTCGACTAAGGGATTAGTCGGAGGATGGGCAGCAGCATCCTTCGAGTACATTAACAACTCAACTGCGATCGCCAACCCGCCTGCCAAGCGTGGCGATTATGGCAAAACCCCCCAATGAGCCCACAACACATCCATATCGGTGGTTGTGGTGTCCAGCAGTGGACTTCATTCGGCCGAAATGATGAATTCAACTATTCCCACATTCCCACAAGCAGTTTGTGTCCACTGCAGTGCCAGATATTCGCCGTCAACCAGTATTTTTAAAACTTTAAACATTACTGTTCCGTTAGAAGGGCACTGTAGCTAGTGAAATTACTGGGATTTAGAGACTAAATAACAACATACATGTCTCGAGGTGACAAGCGCAGTGTGTGCCACGCAGAACTGATCGTGTAGCATTACAGTTGTTATGGGCAGCCATGACGCTTACCATCAGGTGAATGACACGCTCGTCTCGTCATCAGGTTGTATATAAATATATATATTATCCAAATAGAATATAAGTAAAAACAGAACACGTCATCTAAGCTATAGGAGTTGTTAGAGAGATAGGAAATGTGCCTGTAAAAGCGAATAAAACATTATCGAATATTTTTCTGCTAAGCCCCATCACTTTCAATTCTAACAAGCTTGTTCGTTATTTTGTAAAGAGTGTCTAACTTGTGTCCAGTAGTTCTTGCTTTGTGTATAACTTGAGCATCTTTCTAGAGTCCTTTAGAAAGGAAGTGCTTTATCTAACTTTTTAATGGTATACAATAAAGAATATTCTATCTATTGTATTCTAACTTTGCTTGCATTTAATATCGCGTCGCGACGCAACTGTTTATAACTTCCTTTGCCATACATTTCTTGTGACAGTTTTCTGCACGTTACGGATACAATGCGTTCTGGCTGTTATAAATTACATTCTCTGTTCATAGATCGTTTCTAAACATTTATTTAAAGTACATGTACATCCTTTTTTGGACTAGACAGCCACAATTAGTTGATCTCAACGGATTCCCGTTTAAAAAATGGGGCTGAATATCAGTATATTAACGGAGTGACCCTAAACACTAAGGACTGGATTATATGCTTTTGCATTTTTTGGCTATTTTATCAGGTAATTGCATTTTTTTGTTTGAAAATCTACTGATCTTGCATTTAGACATGTATTCTATAATTTGAACAACATGACGTAATGCGTAGTTAAATATATTTTCTTATTTTTATGGTGTAAGAATAGGGTATAATATTTCTAACATTTGGAGAAGTACTTGATTGATAACGTTTTCAAAATCAAAGAATGATATCTCGCTAACAATGTAGTAAAGAAGGTACCTAATTTGTATATGAAATGTAGACTGATTTTATAAAATAAAACATTATTTTGTAGAATATAGTTAAATTTCATGCTGCATAATTTTTTTGCCATATTCCGAGCATTTCTGACGCATATATGCATGCATATTTCGATCAGTTTAAGTTGTTAATCTGGTCTCTTCTAATAACATATCCATACTTTATAATCCATCTATGGCGTGACCGAGGCAAAAGTAGCTTAACCTTGCAGATCAGTTGACTAGAGTACCCAGCTACTGATCACCTCCTCTCAAAGGGGGGCCTTTATGCTCCCCGAAAAATACCTATAAATAAGTATTTGTGTTATCACACATGTTGTAAATCAATTTCGGTGTAATTAGTTTGTAGGAAGGTTATGATCGATTCATCGGTTGATGTATACGTAAGTATATATGTATCGGGTGTGTTGTTGACGATAACCGATACCTATCATCGTATCAACTATCGATAAGCCAAACGTTAAATAAACCTCGAGACATTCGTTATTTAGTCTCTAATGCCCAGTAATTTCACAGTGCTAATTTGCTACAGTGACCTTTAAACTGGAGGTCAGTAATGTTAAAAGTTTAAACACTAGGCACTGGGCACTGCTTGGCAGCAGAATATGTGGCACTGCGGTGGTACCTTTTTTCCCGTTGGAAATACATCATGTACGTCACGGGGAAGAGCGGAGGGACATGCCGTACTCCTTTTTTTATTGGCTAAAACCACTGGGGCGGTCAACTTCGGTACCTAAGGGAGGCTCCAGGTCCTCGTACGACCACACTAGAGCCGCCCATTGGTGCCATGCCTATAGGCACATCTCGGAGGGGATGACTGTAAGCCGGTCACCCCCTCTAGCGGAGAGACGCGATTGTAGAAAGGCCGGCCCCCAGGCACTTCTTAGGGTAAAGGATTCCCCGAAGCCTCGCTATGTGCTGTGCTGCGCACTCGGTGCCACGTGACCACGTGCGCCGTCTTCCCGGGGGTCACTCGATATGAGCACACAGACTGCCCAATCTACGGCTATGACACCCGAGGCTCTGGAGAGGGCTCCAAACAACAGCGATGGGCTTCGGCGTGTTGGATCTAGGCGTCGGGGCGGTTGTTATCCCGGCGCCGTTTAGTCCTTCTCCTTGCGGGATTGGCCCTCACCCGACCACGGTCGGCGGTCTCCTTCTGAAGCATGACGCTGTCACAGAAGAAGACCACTGCACTCCAATTTTCATGCTCTACCAGCATAGCCGACACTACTGCCGGCAGAGAGAGATCTTGCCCGATATGATCCGACGCTCGGCAGCCCACGCCATACCATCAGTAAAGTTACTAGTGTATTATATCTGTGGTAAAGTTTATAAAATAAAATGTGAAGAAGAGAAAGATATTTCTGTAAGTAACATATGCCCTGTAAAATAAATTAAGGAAGCATGTTTTTGTGTCTATCCTGAATAATTTTGCTTAGCTCTTTGATGTCCCCGCACTCGGGACCCAGTGCGTGTTTACGTATCCCTGAATTAGCTACAAATACCTACCTAAAGTTGTTATAAACATTGATAATAAACTATGGTACTCGACTAAAGTAGCTCACCCGATATCTTTCCCATTCTGTTGCGTATAGTAAGCCCCTAGATAAAATAAAACTTTAGGTCATACACAGAAGTTTCTCTAATTTCATTAAATGGTAAACCAATGCCTATTTACTGCATTGCATTTCAAAAATGATCTTCCTTACAAGCTTTTGTACATATGATTGAGTGAATGGCAGTAGAACGATCGGTGAGCTTAAGCAACACTCGGCGCGGTCTGTCTGTAGATGGGTGACCGCATAGTGGTATTGGAACTGTCTTCGTGATTCGGAGAGCACGTAAAATAGTCGATCCCTATTATTGTCATTCGACGGCAATCGTTTTACCAAGTCGGAGGCTTTGGGCGGCTTGAATAACTCTGACACAAGATTGGCCACAATCCCAACGAAAATAAAGAAGAAGAATACGAACTATGTAGTCACTCATCATTTCGGCCGAATGAAGTCCACTGCTGGATACAGGCCTCCCCCAAAGATCACCACAACCACCGATATGTATTGTGGGCTCATTGGGGGTTTTGCCATAATCGCCACGCTTGGCAGGCGGGTTGGCGATCGCAGTTGAGTTGTTAATGTACTCGAAGGACGCTGCTGCCCATCCTCCGGCTAATCCCTTAGTCGACTTGACGACACCCATGGGAGGAGATGGGGTGGTGGCATTCTGGCCGGCACCACACGTGTAGTCACTCACTAAAGCAATAATATCAAATAAGAAACCGAGGTACGCAGATGCGGTGACTGAAGGGTTCAGCGACGACGGGCGACTGGAAACGGGGTTATTTCCTGTGTAAGTGTAAGTAACTTAGTGATTGCGATTCCTCATCTAGTTAAGTTTAGTTACATATTTTCTTTTCAGTGTCTTTGATTATAAACAATAAAACATTATTATAAAGGTTACGAACATATGTTCTTATGAGGCAAAAGTGAAATAATGTTTAAATCAATGTACTCAATGGGACGACTTTTACGTGGGTGCCGCGGCAGGCAAATGCTGTTAGGAAATTAATATGTTAATCATATGTTTTGTCTTGATATTGAGTTCAGACAGCACTGTCGAGTAAATATCAGCAGAATGTGGGGCGCCGTGTGTCATGAATATGAAGATTGACGTGTGATTGTAATCTAGATAAAAAGGTGGCTGCTTGGCCCTTGAAATTTTAAGAGAAAGTCTTGTCTTTGTAATTTTGTAAGTAAATTTTAAACATTAATTTTGTGTGCGAGCAAGATATTATATTATTATTGGAACTGAAAACCCGTTTTCAGTTCCAATAATAGTGTCAGTGACCATGTCAGTTTAAAAACTTAGATAGTATATTGTATTGAATTTATATGATGTACTTTTGTAATTTCAAAATAATTTAAAACCATCAGTTAGCAGAGGATATGTTTTTTTATAATTTGCGAACTAAATCGTTTCCGAGGTGCGTGGTAAGCATCTGTATGTATGATTTGAATGAATTGAGACTCCTTTTGGTTGGGATTTTACTCGTGTGTTTTGCTGATATTCGACATTATGTATGTGTTAAACAACGGGCAGCGTTCGGGAAACTTCACATAGTCTTTTCGTCAACTATACTGCAGTGCCTCAAGACGAAAGTCATTAACCAGTGTTACTAGCGATGACATATGCACACAGACATGGTCACTCACTATGGGCCTCATAAGAAAGCTCGAGATCACTCAGCCAACTATGATTGGTGTTTCTCTACGATATCAACTCAGAAATGAGGAGATCCGTAGACGAACTAAAGTTGCAAATAAGCTGAGGTGGGATACATAGCTATTAAAACTGATGGCCGTTAGAGCAGAAAGGTTCTCGAGTGGAGACCACGCACGGGATAACGCCCGACCTGGTAATGGTAGCTGAAAATCATTGGATACAAGCGGCATGTAACAAGTCGTTGTGAAAATCAATGGAGAAGGATTCTTTGTTCAGATGATTTTTGGTTGATATGATGATGATGATGAAGACAAATAAAGCCATTTTAACGTTCTACGTACTAATTCCTTACGATTCCTCCAGTGATGTGTAGAGCATGCCTTATTTCTAAACAAACGTTATAGAAATTATTTTCAAAGGAGCAACTATGTAACGGCTATCTTATAGGAAACAACAAAACAATGCCAACTAAACGGAAACTCTATTTTCTATAATAATCTTTTGAGAACGGTTCCCTTACTATTATCTTGCCCTAATGTGCTAGCGGATATGACGTCATTCTGTGCCGGCACCCTCCAAACAGTTTGATAAGACCGGCCGTCTTCACAGAGTGCCGATTCATCTCTGACTCGATCACAAACCCAAACTGAAGTTAATACTTCTTTAAAATGTTGCCATCATCATCGCTTTTATGGGTTCTTATTTCAATTGTAGACAAGGTAACGGTAACTGATACTATGGATTCTGGATTCCTCAGCCTTACAATTTTGCGTCAGTCTTTTCATGAATTTTCAGTTTATTGAACTGATTTCAATATGATATTTGATATGAAATCATTGTTTTCGTCTATCCTAATGCTGTCTATACAAATAAATAAAATTGAAGTGTCTGTTTGTAATGTCAAAATAACAGCTACTACTAAACTTACTAAATACTTACTAAATTCATATGAAAGTATATACGATACCCGCAACAAAAAAATAATTTTTAAATTTTTTGTCTGTTTGTCTGTTTGTTTGTTCCGGGTAATCTCCGAAACGGCTGGACCGATTTTGACGGGACTTTCACTGGCAGATAGCTGATATTATAAGGAATAACTTAGGCTACTTTTATTTTAGAAAAATTATCAGGGTTCCGCGCAAAAAAATAAAACCCTTGAAATCCAATATATATACCTATTCTATGTCAAGTGTATATGTCGAAGTACTCTAAATTTCTTTTAAATTAAACGCGGGTGAAACCGCGGGTCCCAGCTAGTTTTGAATAAAAACACAACAAACTTAATTTTCACATAAAACTGCAATGTAAATGCACAGCTGTTGTTTCGCTACAGGGGTGCAATTCTCTAAGCTCAAACATCCATGCATCCTTGAATACAAAATTTAAATAATGGTGATAACCCGATTTGGTATTCGCTAAGACTGGGCCTCATGGCTTCTCTTCTGCAACGTGTCATTGAAAAGCTTCAATCATGTCTTAGCGAATACCAAATTGGTTTTACACCATTACTTCGAGTCTATATTCAAGGATGTATGGATGTTTGAGCTTAAGGAATTGCACCCCAGTTCACAGATGAAGTCATCGCTCGCAATACCATAATAATATCAGATACAGAGTCACGTGTCTAAATTGAAAAGCTGGTATATCATTATAACATTTTTGCTTTAGTAAAGATTCTGCTAACACAGGGGACGAGTCGAGTGACTTAGTAACTTCGATCGAAATATTTGTGAAAAAACGTTCGAATATGTTAGCAACTTCAGACTTGTCTATTATCTTCGATTTTCAAGGATAGTTCAGGATCCCGTTGATCTATTTGCTCAGTTTCAGATTTTATCACGTTCGACACTGCTTTAATTTTGTTTACAGATTTACTTATTTTGCTACTGATTAATTTGGATTTAGCTAACGCGCATATTCTTTTAAATAGTTTTGAGTAATTCCTAACAATCTACATTTTATTTAGTGCTGATTCCTGTCTATTCTTCTTCATATGTGTGTCAACCACGATGGCGCAGTCTAAGGTCAGCGATACCTTGTGAGATGAAGGTGAATTCTAAAGGCTTTAATTTTTATGAATAAGAGATAATCATTACCAAAAAGTACAATTGTATGGCAGTATATGCCAAAAGAATTTGGCACCTCCTCTAGTCATATCCAGTTGGTATCGTAAAGTTGACTATGTGACTGTCCAGAATGTGGTTAGCAAGAGCTCTTTGTATGGTCTAAAAACATATACTGTGGCAACCACTTTGCCTGACAAGCGTGGTGATTAGTGCAATGTCCCCGACTAATGATTCTAGCGGTCACTGGGAAGTCCATGTTAAGTAGTGAAAATGCAAGATCTGATATGATATAGCCAGATGGAGGCAAAAGCAAGTTAACAGACTCTAAATATGCTTGATGCTATAAAAGACATATTCCTTTAACAAAAACTTTTAATTGGATTACTTTTGTTTAAGACTTCACCGCAGCCGCAACAGTTGTATATTCGTTATGTTTTATTCAAGTCTTCTATGTCAGACTCAAGTTCTATATTGTCAGGCCATTATGATCTTACATTGTATTTTGATGAAACTTTTTTTTTATACATTGAATCACCATAGGATTTCTTCTATGCCGTGGGTGCGTTTACAAACACAAATTCCACACACAATAAACCCAGACCCGGAACAACTACCTGCAGATCATACAAATATTGTGCGTGCGGGAATCGAACCTACAACCCGGAGCGCAGCAGCCGACTGTATCAGCCACTGCACCAGCAATGACGGAACACTAATATTTTAATGATGTTTTTTTGGTTTACAATATTTTACAGTCAATCGGCCGAATACTGAAACGCCACTTAATATTAAGTCCCGCTAATACGGGTACTAGGTAGTAGTAGGTAGTAGGAAGTTGCGCGTTTAATGAATCAATCCTCCGAATTTAGACTGAACTAATCTAATTCGAACCTCAATTGAGGAAGTTGAACTTTAATCCGAGAGCGTAATGAATATTGTAAATTAAGGCTCGCATTACAAAACGAGAATCGAAACTTAAGTAAAACTCGAGTATAGATTGCGTTAGTCAAATATGAACTGTATTTAATAGTACCAGCGTTTATATTGAGTTGATGCAATTCTGAGCAAGTTCTACAGATCTTGCAGATCATACAAATATTTGTTCCGTGCGGGAATCGAACCTACGACCCGGAGCGCAGCAGTCGACTGTATCAGTCACTGCACCAACCGTACCGTCTAGGGAAATTACTGCCCATAATCTCTTACTCTGACAAAATAACTAATGTCACCGAGGTGACAAGCGCAGTGTTGCCACGCACGACTAGACCTGGATATCTTTACAATTGGTGGTGGGCTATATGGGTATAGGTGGGCGTGAAGCTGAAGCGATGACTAGCTCATCACACGACCGCGTTGCATAAACAACAAAAAAACTGTGTGGAGCCTGCATCCATCTCCCTCGCATCGGGGTATCCCACCTATCTGCGAAGACACTGAGGATAGTGTTGGTATAGCCATGGACACGCGTCTTCAGAGAGGCGGATCTTATCCTGATGATGGTGGCAATCCACGTGAAATTCTACGTGTCGAGATCGTGTCTTCAGAGATCGGCATTAAAAATTTACCAATTGATTGATGCTTACGACAACATCATCATATCAGCCATTTATATGTCCACTGCTGAACATCGGCCTCCCTCAGAGACGGAGAAACTGTGTCATCATTTTAGGGGGCATTTGCCAATACTCACCACGCTTGGCAGGCGGGTTGGTGAGCGCAGTATAGTTACTGTTCCACAGGAGGGACGCTGCTGCCCGTCCTTCTGGCTTAGCATCCCTTAGTCGCCTTTTACGACATCCACGGGAGGAGATGGAGTGGTGCTATATTCTTAATCCGGACACCACACGGACACCGGACACCACACGGACCCATACTTTCTATCATCATTACGGCCAATTCAAGTCCACTGCTGGACACAGGCCTCCCCAAAAGATCACCACAACGACCGATGTGGGCGTGTTGTGGGCTCATTGGGGGGTTTTTCCATAATCGCCACCCCTGGCAGACGGGTTGGCGATCGCAGTTGAGTTGTTAATGTACTTGAAGGACGCTGCTGCCCATCCTCCGGCTAATCCCTTAGTCGACTTGTACGACACCCACGGGAGGAGATGGGGAGGTGGTATTCTGAGCCGGCACCACACGGCAAGTATTTTCTATAATCAACGTGTAAAACTAATAACTTTTATCAATTACTATTTTATTATTTAGCTTTAACGGGTTTAACACTGTATCTTTGTAGGCACGTTCTCGACATGGAAAGTTCTCACACGTTTAGAATACCTCCACTGACCTGATTGACCTGATCCTGACTGATTATGAATATTTACCCATCAAACATGATCTTAACGTAGAAAAATAATATGCAACTTCAAATCAGTAGACATAGAAGAGCATCGCTACAACATAGTAATTATTGTATAGTTTCGCGTTCACTGCGGAAATGTAGATGCACGTCCGACAACAAAGTTAGAGCGGTTCTCCTAAGCGGGAAGTGGTGACGTCACAGCATGCCATAGGTGTAACGTTCCTTTATTTTTTGCCTTTTGTATTAACTTTTAATATTCTCGGTGTATTGGAAGTGTAAAAATGTTTGACTGCCAACCATTGTGCACAAACACATGGTGCTGATTTAATCATCTGCAACCTGTGCCGTGTGGTGCCGGCTACGAATAGCACCAATCCATCTCATCCCGTGGGTGTCGTAAAAGGCGACTAAAAGATTAGCCGGAGGAAGGCCAGCAGCGTCCTTGGAATAAATTAACAACTCAACTGCGATCGCCAACCCGCCTGCCAAGCGTGGCGATTATGGCAAAACCCCCCAATGAGCACACAACACACCGATGTCGGTCTTTCAGGGAGGCCTGTATCCAGCAGTGGACTTTATTCGGCCGAAATGATTAGGAGGTGAACCACACCAAGATTCTATAACCGAAACAGTAAAAGAAAAAAATCATATGATCGGATAGTAAATACCAAACAGCAGTGCCCCTCTACTCGGTCATTGTATGAAACGGGTACGTTTAAAAGATGCAAGTGTTTTGGATAGATATTTTTATTAGTATGAATTTGAATGTCCGGTTGTGTCCGAGTTAGGACACTCCATCTTTTTTCCTGCAGCTGTCGCAAAAGACGACTAAGGGACTGTTTCACAGAAGGGACGCTGCTGCCCATCCCCCCGGCTTAGAGTCCCTAGGTCACTTTTTTAACATCCACGGGAGGAGATGGAGTAGTGCTATACTCTTAATCCGGACACCACACGGACCATTTTATTAAAGGCAAAAATAAAGTAAGTAATAAATTTTGTCATAGAAAACAAATAGCCAGTCTTCTACTAAGAATCGGTGAAAAGGGAAATCCATCACTCAGAAATCGATACTTGGCACAAGTTATTAGACACCAGCACTAAAACAAAATAATCATCCAACTAATAACAGTGTCAGAATCTAGGCCGACAGTGTAGTTGCTCGGCGCGGACTTGTTATCGGCGAGCGCGCCCTATTTCTGTCACTAACTAATATTTGGCACTTCTGAACTGATTGAACATCGCAACAAGTAAGCAACAGATCATTATGAGGTCTCTGTGCTTTCAGCATAATTGACAACAATTCAATTTTAATAAACCCCTAAAACAATAATACCATTTCTCTATTTTCTATCCTAGGCTCAATTTGATTTTTTTTATTGCTTTATATCGGAGAAAATTAATTAAAACCTAATAACGTATGATGACGTTAGT
The DNA here is from genome assembly GCA_947459985.1 of Diloba caeruleocephala. NCBI lineage: Eukaryota > Metazoa > Arthropoda > Insecta > Lepidoptera > Noctuidae > Diloba > Diloba caeruleocephala. The sequence goes on along the minus strand of OX381617.1, from coordinate 4,343,920 downwards.
TATACGGCCGAATCACTAGTTGTATATGCCTAAGCGTAATATAGTCGTAATATAGCGCAACACCCTATTGAAGAATTATAGACCCATCTCACTTCTGAGCCATGTTTATAAGCTGTTTTCAAGGGTCATCACGAATCGTCTCGAGCGCAGGTTTGATGACTTCCAGCCTCCCGAACAAGCCGGTTTCCGAAAAGGTTTCAGTACCATAGACCACATCCATACGCTGCGGCAGGTTATACAGAAGACCGAGGAGTATAATCTGCCACTATGCTTGGCGTTTGTGGACTATGAGAAAGCCTTCGATTCGATCGAAACCTGGGCAGTGCTGCAATCTCTGCAGCGGTGCCAGATTGACTATCGGTACATTGAAGTGTTGAAGTGCTTATACAGAAACGCCACCATGTCGGTCCGAGTACATGAACAGAGCACGGGGGCAATTCCATTGCAGAGAGGTGTGAGACAGGGGGACGTCATTTCCCCGAAACTGTTCACCGCTGCAATGGAGGATGCCTTCAAGCTACTGGAGTGGAAATGATTCGGCATTAACATCAATGGCGAGTATATCACTCACCTTCGATTTGCCGATGACATCGTAGTCATGGCAGAATCGCTGCAAGAGCTCAGCACAATGCTCGATGATCTCAACAGAGTTTCCCAACAGGTGGGCCTTAAAATGAACATGGGCAAGACAAAAGTCATGTCAAATGTCCATGTCGTGCCCACCCCAATATCCGTTGGGAGCTCTGTTCTCGAAGTTGTTGACGAGTATGTCTACCTAGGACAAACTGTCCAGTTAGGTAGGTCCAACTTCGAGAAAGAGGTCAATCGTCGAATCCGACTCGGCTGGGCAGCGTTCGGGAAACTTCGCAACGTCTTTTCGTCAACAATACCGCAATGCCTCAAGACGCAAGTCTTTAACCAGTGTGTGTTACCAGTGATGACATATGGAACAGAGACGTGGTCACTCACAATGGGCCTCATAAGAAAGCTCAAGGTCACTCAGCGAGCTATGGAGAGAGCTATGCTTGGTATTTCTCTACGAGGTCGAATCAGAAATGAGGAGATCCGTAGAAGAACTAAAGTTGTCGACATAGCTGAAAGGATTAGTAAACTGAAGTGGCAATGGGCAGGGCACATTGCTCGTAGAACTGATGGCCGTTGGGGCACAAAGGTTCTCGAATGGAGACCGCGCACCGGAAAACGCAGCGTGGGACGACCTCTAACGAGGTGGACAGACGATCTGGTGAAGGTCGCTGGGAGTCGTTGGATGAGAGCGGCATGTGACTGCTCGTTGTGGAAATCTAAGGGGGAGGCCTTTGTTCAGCAGTGGACGTCCTGTGGCTGATATGATGATAGCGCACAGGAAAAGGCAGCGTGGGACGACCTCCAACGAGGTGGACAGACGACCTGGTGAGGGTCGCTGGGAGTCGTTGGATGAGAGCGGCATGTGACCGCTCGTTGTGGAAATCTAAGGAGGAGGCCTTTGTTCAGCAGTGGACGTCCTGTGGCTGATATGATGATTAAAGTCTTATTAGGGTGAAACGATAAATGTCATGATATGCCACAAATGTCAATATTAATCTAATATCCTACTGCTGTCTACAAATATGCTTCCCGTGATGCTAGTAATGCCTTGGCACTACGTGCTTCCGTAAAATTGTAACATTCATTTTCGTACATGTATTCCATTAGCATTAAATAGTCTATTTTCGGCATGTTCCTGGTGTCGGCAACTTGACATCCTTCAGAAACATTCATGACGACTAATTAAATATAGATCGGGAATAATATCACTTCATATCGGTTAAAACTAATTGAAATCAAAGAAACAATACAATAAGATAATCACCAGCACGCATAATTAATCACGGTGACGCCAGACTAAGTGACAGTTTTTTGACATGTCAGAGTCAAGCAAAGGCATTTCGCCATTCAAACGTATAGATGACGTCATTTGGCGTTAACTGCTGTTTAGAATAAACTGAATTTAAAAGTTGAAATTTTATATGAAAAGAACTTAATTTAGAAAAAAGGAAAAATACGGGTGTTTTTACTTTTGGATCTAATTTCATTTAACGTGGCAATATTATCATGTTTAAAATGTGAAATGTTGTCAATTCCCTTAATCTTATCTTTATATACTTATATAATTCTTCTGTACGTGTGTATGTCACTGAACCCTTCCCAAGCGGCTGGACCGATTTTGATACAACATATAATCAGTTTTAATTGTGTATAAGTTCACTGATAAATATTTTGGAATTAAATATAAATTTCAGTCTAAATATGGAACACTTAAATATTATGTCTGCACAAATACATCGAAACTAAGTATCTCCTAGACCGAATTTCGTACTTAAGTCCCGTCATTGTAACAACTGAGTGGAGTTATCGAATTTTTGATCGTAAGTGCATGTCAGATGTGTATCGGAAACTGTGTAACTACTAGAACATTGTCAACTCTCATTAAATGAATAATGTGAGTAATTTCCTGTTTAGAGTATTTAGACAGTAAATAAACCTTTTTAAATAGGTGCTCCTACCTCATCATTTCATCATCATCATTTCGGCCGAATAAAGTCCACTGCAGGACACAGGCCTCCCCCAAAGTTTATCACAACGACCGATATGGGTCTGTTGTGGACTCATTGGGGGGTTTTGCCATAATCGCCACGCTTGGCAGACGGGTTGCCGATCGCAGTTGAGTTGTTAATGTACTCGAAGGACGCTGCTGCCCATCCTCCGGGTAATCCCTTAGTCGACTTTTACAAGAGAAGGGAGAAGATGGGGTGGTGGTATTCTGAGCCGGCACCACACTCGGCGGCTGCTACGACGGCTCCTACCTATATATAGATAACTAAGAATTCTGGGCCTAGGCACACTAGAATTTCTTATGTATCATACCAGAAATAAATCTCACAAAAACTATCTGTAGGCCAGGCTACACATATATTTATTTCGTACCGGAATCGATTCTGTGACCCATAGCACAGCTAGCCAATCGTTTAGCCACTGCGCAATCCGTGCTGTCGGTTTAAATAGAGAATACCTATGGACTAAAAAGTAAGAACTAAAGGATCTGTATACAAAAACATCCATGAATTATCTAGAATTCCGGCCCAAATGTTGTGCGACTGTTTTAACAGACTCGTTGAATATTCATTAATTTGAATAATGTAGTTCATAAACCACTCGTCTAATTAATTTAGGGCGATTTATTCGCTTGCCCATAAACATAATGTACTTGATCATAAATATTTTTCTTACAGCTGCAGGCTTACATTGTCGAAATAAATATATTCGAATAAAACATACAATACACTTAACTCTCACTTCAAATAAATGGAATTAACTCTGAAACCGCTTGTATAAAACAACTTTCCGTTTCAATTAAAAACAATTGTAACAAACATTTTAAATCGTAGCTTTTCCTTTTTTCGTGGAGTCCAGAATTTGTGGTTAACCGGACATCTGGCTCAGTAATTAGCGAAGTTCCTCGCGCGTCTGACCGTGCACAATGGCTTTAGTTTGTCACTTGCGAAATCTATATAGTCGGGAGTCTGTCTCTCTAGTATACCTCTTTAGTCTGTGATATAGTCTTTGAGGAAAATTTATCGTTGAAACTAAGTCTCTATCTTACTCCTCTAGCGAATGATTGATTATTTTACTTAGCAGCTAGTTGAGAGACTGCATGCGTAAATTTTCTATGTGCTGTCTGGATTAAGAATATAGCACCACTCCACCTCCTCCCGTGGATGTCTTAAAACACGACTAAGGGGCTCTAAACCAGAGGGAAAGGCAGCAATATCCCTTCTGTGTGACAGTAGCCATACTGCGCTTACCAACCCGCCTGCCAGGCTCTGTGAGTATTGGCAAATTCTCGCCAAAATGACGACACAGTTGTGGAAATCTATGGGGACGGCCTTTGAATTACGTTTGAATATTAGGAAGGGTTCCCATTTGAAATTATTTTGCCAAATGAAGTTAAGGTTACCAAGGCGCCCCACCACCTTACGGCTGTTTTGCTGATATTGTTGTAGAATGAGAAGACATATATGGTATTACTAATACTGTATGTAATATTTTCTTTTATTTTCTTTTAAAAAAACGTTGCCCCACACTAGGATTTCTCCTGTGTCGTGGGAGCGTTTACAGACATGAATTCCACATACAATACACCCAGACCCGGAACAACTACCTGCAGATCATACAAATATTTGTTCCGTGCGGGAATCGAACCCAGACCCGGAGCGCCGCAGCCGACTGTATCAGCCACTGCACAGACCGTGTCGTCACCGCCGCCGATATTACTTCGTATCCAGTTCGTTTCCGAATCTAGGGTAATAAGAAGTAAATTGGTATCGTCGAAAGTAATCCTGTATCTAGCCCAGTAAACAACAAACATCAAGAAGCAACTAATGTTATTTCGTTATGTAAGTTAGTACACACATTCAGTAAAATATTCCAGAAAGGAATCATTGAATTTAAACCACAAATCAATCGAGGTAATTACAATATTTTTACGATAAGCAAAGTTAATGGCACATCAAAAAGTAATAAAAATATATCACGAACCTTAGTCGTCCCCACATATAACACATAAACATAAAACTAATGTTCTGTAGTTTGGTGCCACCAACTTAACTGTGAAATGACAACATTTGGAACTACGACCGATTATCGCGTATTGCCTTATATAAACATATACTCAATACTCAATCATTTATTTGCATTCCAATATTTAAACTTAGACGGTAGGTAACTTCAGAGATCATTATGGCCCCTCTTAGGCACAGCAAGTAAATAATATAACTATACCCACCTTACCAGTAGCTTTCAATTTACATACAAGTTGGTGGAACTATAATCGTTATTGAAGGCAGGCAAAGGTTTAAATCCATTCAACCTTGATGGCGGGACGAATCTTATTAATCAATCCTTTATTGTCAAAATTATGTATAGACAATTTGGATATATTATCTCTGGTCACAGAATAAATAATAGTTACAATAGTAATGGTATAAAAATTCTTATAAATAGACTTTTTGGTATGTACAAGTAAAATAATATTAACTACCTATGCATATAAGTATTGCTACTGATGTAAAGTTTTAGTTTCACAGAATATATTACGGTAATGAGTTTCTTTAAGGCTATATTTTACCTTTATGTCATGCAAGTGGATAAACTTTATTTGCGAATTCTTCATACTTCCGGTGTGTGAATATTTCATAAAGTTGGCCCGGAATATGGCGCCCTGGTGTGAATTAATTGCAACTGTTCTTAGTGAGGATAGTTTCGTATCGTGAAAGTCTGATTTAACCTTAACCTTTGAGTTATTCCCTAATTAAATAACAACTTTGAGTGATAACATTTGTATAAATAAAGATACAACGATGTTTTAAATAAGTTGATGTTGTTCAAATAACAAGATGTTATTTCTGTGCAGTGCTCGCGGGAGCGACCACGGAGCTCTCGAGCCGCGCTACGCTCGCTGAGCCCACGCCTACTAAACATCCAAGTACGTCTTCTAATAATAAATAGACAAAAACGCTACAATAAGATCTCAAAACAGGAAAAATAATTATGAGTACTAAAGAGTATGCTTGATTAGAATTTACGTATATTGACTTAAAATATTTCTGCAACTTATGGGATTCTGGCCGCAAAAAATTGGCAGGAGCGGAAAATGGCGTTATGCGTGTCGCAATAAAAACCTAGGTAACTCGAAATAGACGTTAACAACAGCAAAATTGACAAAGTAAATTTGCAGATTATAGATAACTTATTATTATCAAAAACAATTCATCATCGCCGTCATGTATGTTAAATACATACATTTAGCATAATTCAACAATATTCTAACATTCAACAATTGGTAAAGAGATCTTATTCTAGCGGGAAATAGTTATGTCACCCGTTTGTAACACTGCACGAATATTTGATGTCCAGCACTAGCCAGCCACTAAAGCCTTTGTACCCGTGACAAATTCATCGATCAAACTGAATATAATTTTACGCGATGCAACAAAAAATGTTGCTCACAGAAGGAGCAACATTTTTTAGTACGCAAGCGATTCTATGACATTAAATTGAAATTGATATGAAACAAAAAGTGTGGCCAGTTGCCAGTAAGTAAATGAAAAAAAAAACACATATAAACTGGCGTATTCCCGATGGGTGCAAAATCCTCGCACAATGTAGATCCCTATCACGGCCATTCCATTTTCGATAAAATATGTTTCCACGTTTATTTAGCTCCCATTCTGGTGCCAATTCCAAACGAACCGCAATTTGGGAATATTGCTTAGATTTTTTAATCATTTAGATGTGAAACCCGAGCATGTGTTGTTAGTGTCTTACAGTGCGGCTACCGAGATAATGCGCTCCTGACACTTGTCTGTTGGACTGATTTCTTTTACATCTATACTTCTATACTTAATTTAATCAAGCTAAAGAGTTTGTTTTTTGTTGGAACGAGCTAATCTCTGGAGCTAATAATTCGTTTTGAAAAAATCTTTTTGTATTTGATAGCCCAATTCCTGAGGAAGGTTATAGGCTATTGAACATCACGCTATGACACTTAGGAGCCGATCTAAAAGAAAAAAGCCAGTTTGAACCCTAAGTGAAAACGGAATAATAGCGCGGGCGGGCGATGCGAAGCGGTTGGCCGAGGTCCGCCCGACGTGAGCCGAGCATTAGCGAGAAGAGCCGAACTGTGCATGCCTATGTCAACTGTCTATGACGAAGTACTCTAAATACTTTGTAAATAATCCGGTTTATTTTAAATTAAACGGTAAGATAACATTTCGCTCCAAACTACTTTAATTTATTGTAGCTTGACGTTATAATATTAAAAATCACATTATAGCGTAAACTAAAACAGCTTAATGCTAAATTTATTAATTTAAAGAAACCAGTCCAACTGACCAGTGTCAGGAACGCATTCTCTCGGCGGCCGCACTTTAGTCAAGTTTTAACACCATATCGATATTAATTTTATGCTAAAGAACATTCCCTCAGATATTTTGATGCCTATACCAAAAAATTTGTAACCTAAGTAGTACTATGATAAACATAAACCAAACAAACTAACCTTAGAAATAATACCTTAGAATATATAATAAGACCTACTACATTAGGCCCTAATGCCTTTCAGTGCACCAGTTTTTTTATATTTAAAGGTTTATAAAGGTTTGTTATTGCCACTTTTTAAGAAGTTAAGACTTTACTGTTTAATTTAGGTACCTTGTGTTCACATAACCTGAATTTCGAGAAAAATGTACTCGTAAATATTCAAACATAATATGATTTAAAAAGAGTAACCATGAAGTTTCTTGCCCGTTCTTCTCCATAGGAAATCAACATCTTGGAACGCGGCAACTAATTTCTCGAACTCTCGACTATAAGTGCTTGTGATTTAGGAATAAAAAATCTTTTTATCTATCTTTATATTATCTACTAGACGTGTTCCGCGGTTTCACCCACCGTTTAATTTAAAAGAAATTGGACTATTTATATATAATTATGTAGGTGGACAGACGACCTGGTGAGGGTCGCTGGGAGTCGTTGGATGAGAGCGGCATGTGACCGCTCGTTGTGGAAATCTAAGGGGGAGTCCTTTGTTCAGCAGTGGACGTCCTGTGGCTGATATATAATTAGTATATATAAATAAATTAATATTGGATTTTATGGGTTTTAATTTATTTCGTGAAATTTTAATACTTTTTTCTAAAATAAGAGTAGTTTAAGTCACTCCTTATAACATCAGCTATCTGCCAGTGAAAGTGCCGTCAAAATCGGTGCAGCCGTTTAGGAGATTAGCCGGAACGAACAGACAAAAAGACAGACAGAAGAAAAAAATGAAAATTGTTATTTTGTTATAACTACAGTATATACTTTTATATGCATTGAGTACACAGCTGTTATTTTGACATTACAAACACACACTTCAACTGTATTTATTTATATAGATGTTCAAAAAAGTATCACATAGGTCTGATACAAATAAATTCTTATTCGAGTCTGTAGTGGGGGTTGTGTGGAAGGAAAACTTTTAATCGCCCCGCTAACAGCAACAGTGAAATAGAGTAATACTCCAAGCGTGACCTGACTGGGGCAGCCGAGTGTCACCGACATTCAACAAACGACGCGAACTTTTTTTTTTCTATTCAATTCAATTTTTTATTGCATTCCATAAGTAAATTATTTTGCCGTGTGGTGCCGGCTCAGAATGCCACCATCCCATCTCCTCCCGTGGGTGTCGTAAAAGTCGACTAAGGGATTGGCCGGAGGATGGGCAGCAGCGTCCTTCGAGTACATTAACAACTCAACTGCGATCGCCAACCCGTCTGCCAAGCGTGGCGATTATGGCAAAACCCCCCAACGAGCCCACAACACACCTATATCGGTCGTTGTGCTGGTCTTTGGGGGAGGCCTGTGTCCAGCAGTGGACTTCATTCGGCCGAAATGATGAAGTAAATTATTTAAAAAAACCATTGGTAGGTTTATATCTATAGACCAATTATGGACCCTGTTGGGCACAGCATAGTTAATTAGGAGAGAGGAAGTGTATTAATAATAAATCGTAATTAAAATGTATCGTCGATGAATTCTTTTACACTATAGTAGCTTTTGCTAAGCAAATTGTTTTTAATTTAAATACAAAAATATAAAATTTGTTTTCAGGACTTATGACATTTGGTAGCTTGTTACATATTTTTATAGACATCACCAAGGGACCCGAGGAGTGCATAGCTAGTCGAGAAGTTGGTAGATTTAATCTATTTTTGTGCCGAAGTATAATTTTGGTTTGTATGTTTTCACGTTTATTATAGAATTCAGGATATTTACGGACAAATTTACATATTTCTAAAATATAGATGCAATTTGTACAATTCGTAACATTTTTTTTCGTGTATACAATAAAACATGGTAGGGGCTCGAACAATTTCGGTATTTAAGTGTTTTGTTCATTGTGTTCTAAGTACAGACTAAACTGTGTAACGGTGAATATTCTTTAGAGTTAAAATTCCTTAAGTCTGTATTTGTAAACGTTCTTGTACTGTAAGTTAGAAGTCTAAAATATACTCTGCAGATTAATAATCTATAATAATCATCATCATATCAGCCATAGGACACCCACAGCTGAACAAAGGCCTCCCCTATAGATTTCACAGTTGTGTTGTAAATTTGGGGGGGAATTACTCACCACGCTTGGCAGGTGTGTTGGTAAGCGCAGTGTAGCTACTGTTCCACTGAAGGTACGCTGCTGCCCATCCTTCTGGCTTAGAGTCCCTTAGTCACCTTTTACGACATCCACAGTAGGAGATGGAGTGGTGCTATATTCTTAATCCGGATACCACACGTAAATCAACATAACTATATTATATTATCACACAGCACCAACCCATTTCGTCCCGTGGGTGTAGTAAAAGGCGACTATGGATTAGCCGGATGATGGGCAGTAGCGTCCCTCGAGCACATTAACAACTCAACTGTGGTTGCCCGCCTATCAAGCGTGGCGATTATGGCAAAACCCCCCAATCAGCACACAACACATCCAGACCAGTCGTTGTTATGATCTTTTAGGGGAGGCTTGTGACCAGCAGTGGACTTTATCGACTGTAACGACGATATTATCAACAAGTAACTGCCAATCTGTAGGGCAAAGGGTTCTTCTCACGCGTGTTGGTAATTTCAGACCATTAGATCTAGGTTTCCTCGCGATGTTCTCCTTCAGTTAAAGTCTTGTGTCTTAGATAACAAAGAAAGTACATATGATATTGAAAACGTCACATTAGAACATGCTAGGTTTTGAACCCGCTACTTAGTGCTTAAGAAGCGACTCCATAAGCTACAGGCCAACCATTACACGATGATAAATGTATCCAGTTGCAAATTAAATGTTTTTAAGAATAACAATAATTATTTTGCATGAATATGAGTACAATTAGATGACAATATAGTATTTTAAATACAGCCATACTCAACCAGAATCTGGAGTACAAACTTTTAGAACTTTAAGAACTACATAGCAGTCATATCAATTAAATTATCATAATTAATATAAGTCTCTCACATAAAATCGATAAAAATGTTATTTACATTCATGAAAACGAATAAGTTCAACATGTTATAATGTTATTAGAAAGATTTTAGAAAAAAGCTTAACATTCAGTACTATAATGAGGCGCGGTATATGGTAATAGAAGACCGGCACCATGCACAATATACTTTTGTGCATCAATGTATTTGACTTTCTTACGCATCTATCTTTTCTGTGTGGTGGCTAAGAATACCACCACCCTATCTCATCCCGTGGGTGTCGTAAATAGTGACTATGGTATTAGCAGTAGGTATATTTATAACTCAACTGCGATCGCCAACCCGTCTGCCAAGCGTAGCGATTATGGCAAAAACCCCCCAATGAGTACACAAGACAAACCCATATCAATTGTTGTAGCAACCTTCGAGGGAGGCTTCTGTCCAGTAGCGGATGTTTTCGGCTGAAATAATGACGCATAATCTATAGTAACCTCTTCGACTCCGGTTATTGGTCTCAGATAGTTTAAGAAAGAGATTAGGATTCGTTTTGACAGATGCTTTAAATATATACGACGACGAAAAAATTAGTATTTAATATAGTACAGCTTATACGTTTCAATATATTAAACTATCAACTACAATATATTACTACTACAATATAGTAAACTACAATACACTAAACCTAACATTGCCCTGATACACTTCTTTTGAGATTTTAAAACGAGTTCTCTATTGGTTCAGTTCCCTCAAAGGATTACTCCATATATACTTAGTATTTCGCGTAACTATTCAAGTCTTATAACTACTAATAGAACACGCTGAAAGTTTAACAAAGAAACACTATTGTACCCCACGTCATGCGCAGCGCCTCTTTACCCAGCCGGCCGTGAACATGCTTTAGAATTCGACACAATTTTTCAAAAGAAAGCAGTGTTTAGCCATTGCCGGAAGCAACTTCGCTAAATACGGCTATTTTAGTTCTAACGCAGATCTCTGAAGGTATTTTACATGAATAGCTTTTTAGCCTGTTGAAGTACATAACACAAACGTTTTATGACACGTTTTAAAAATACTTTAGGAATGATACTGTGTATAATGGTACTGGTACCACATAATCTTAACTGTTTCTTTTGAGATCAGTCTTAAAAAATTTGTGCTATAGTTGTTTTTCATCACCATAATCATATCAGCCATAAAACATGCACTGCCGAACAAAGGCCTCCCCCATGGATTTCGACAATTGTGTCGTCATTTTGGGGGGAATTTTCCAGTATTCGCCGCGCTTTGCAGGCGGGTTAGTGAGGGCAGTATGGCTGCTCTTCCAAAAAAGAGACGTTGCTGCCCATCCCTCTGGTTAAAGTCCCTTAGTCGCCTTTTACGACATCATCTGGAGGAGATAAGTGGTGCTTTGTTCTTAATCCGGACACCACACGAACGTTTAGATGTTTATTCAGCGACCATTTAATATACTCTACACCTCTATACATTCTCAAAATTTACAACAACAAAACCCGCAATACAATTGCTCCAGTTTTATCTGTGTTATTTCAAATTCATTTGTATATTAACAAAGCAAACAAGCATTCCCCTCATACGTTATCACAGTTTTTCAGTAACGTGGGGGGTTAAACAAAGAAAACATTTTGGGGACATGGCCGTTCAGTATTGTGGGCTGCCTGTGACGTGTTTGTTTCGAGACGGGACGGAGTTAAAGCTGCCTATTCACTAGTCAACAGCATTATAGGTCATTTGCGACTTTGCGTTTTTCTGTTTCCTTCGTTTTCTGTGGTTAGTGACCAATCTTGCGTCACAGTTATTGAAGCCACCCAAGCAAAATTAGTAGGATAATTGGCTGAACGACTGCCGTCTAATGACAACAGCCGGGACGGTCGATTTTACGTGCTCGCTGAAGCGTGGAGATGCTCATTTTAAATACCACCACCGCCCCGAGCCTTGATAAACCTCACTGTTTGTTTACCGATCAGTGAGTGCAGCTGGATTTGAGCGCCTCTGCTCTGTAGCTCGTTGCTCGCCTTCAAAACATGCTGTGAAATTTGTTCAGCTAACCCAAATAGTTACACAACTTCTATTGCGATGTTGGACAACTTCTGCGTCCTTCTGGGCTGTACATTCTTGAATACAGAATTGAAATAATGGTGATAACCCGATTTGGTATTCGCTAAGACTGGTCCTCATGGCTTACCTTCTGCAACGTGTCCTTGAATAGCTTCAATCATATCTTAGTGAATACCGTAATTGGTTTTACACCGTTATTTCGATTCTGGGGTGCAATTCCTTAAGATTCTGTTTTTAAGGATGTATGGATGTTTAAATCCATACATCCTTAAAAACAGAATCTAAATAACGATGTAAAACCAATTTCGGTACTTGCTAAGTAATGATTGAATCTATTCCAAGACACGTTGCAAAAGGTAAGCCATGAGGACCAGTCTTAGTGAATATCAAATCGAGTTATCACCATTATTAAAATTCTGTATTCAAGGATGTATAGATGTTTGAGCTTAAGTAATTGCGCCCCTGTACTTATATCACATCGTTAGAATTATAATCATCGGAATGAAGTCTGAGTTTGACGCTGTGAGATTTCGTTAAAATTTAGCTTATACAGAGTAAGTTGAGTCTTGTTCTACAAAGACGCTCGGTGAATACGCGGCCTAATTTTTTATTTACTTGTTTGTTTCCTGATAATGCGTTCTCGGTGACGTCATGTTTTTCTTAAGGTTATACCGTTGTGGGGAGTTGAGTTTATTTGACAAGCTATTAAGACATCCCTCGCAAGTAACAAACCCGAATAAGGAAAAAGTATACGGTTTCATTTACGTTGGGTTTTTCTTGCTGTCAAATTATTATTTATTCTGTATGCACAAATATTTAAAGACGGTGGGTGGTAGAGTGATTTACAGACAGAACATGTTGGTACGTTTATTAAAATAATTATACTACCTTGAATTAATAATAAACATAATGAGTATTTATTATACATTTTAGAATATAATAAACATGCTACAAAAGTAGTGAACTTTATTTAAAGGGGACAATATGAAGTTCATAGGGATCAGGTATATAAAAAAAGAAGCAGAGGCTCTTAAATTCGCAACGGGACACCCAATGGATGTCCATGGACGTACTATAAAATATGCAGTCTCGGATTGTACCCGGATATGTCAGTCTATTTGTATGCGATGGAAACTCGATAAGGTGTGTGTTATATGGAATGAAAACTTTAGTATAGGGGATAAAATGGCGTCTGCCTTTCATCCTTTAAGTTGAATTCTGTGGCAGACGGTCACTCGCTACTCACAGGATGGCCTATTTTTTAGAGCAATGGCCACGACTGTTGGTGTCAGTGTCAACACCAGTGTGAGCAGCATGAGGTGCCGTGGGATGCTGCACTGGTTTCACCATCGGGCGTCTCCAAGCTAGAGTTGGAAGTTCTGCGGGCACTTATTGGGCTCCACTCTAGCCGACCAATATAGGCAAGCTAGAGACAAGGCCCTGATCGACTCCCTGGAGCATTTGGATACGTGTCGCCACTCACAGTGCGCCACAAACTTCCCTGCATTCTGTAAGCTTTGTAATAGATCTCCTTATGATATACTTTTTATTTGTATCTCAAAGGGAGGAAGGAATGAGGAAGTTGCTTTAATCAGCCCTCCGGGATTGCGTTGTCCCTTGGTGAGATAGCGATAGCTAAGAGTACCCCTATTATCATAATTATTATCTTTTCGTATTACCATGTAAACGCCCATTCATTTTTGGTAGCGTTCCGAACGTCCGAAGGAAAAAACGGCGGAGCCCTTATAGGATCACTCGTGTGTCTGTCTATCTGTCCGTCTGTCACAGCCAGTTTGCTCCGAATCTACTGGACCAATTAAGTTGAAATTTGGTCCACCTAAAAATCTCTACGGCCCAAACACGAATGTGTAACGTTAATAGGTCACTTTTGGGGTACAAATTCTTAAAAAAATTTGTATCTATCAAATTGTTTTAGTCTATACTAACGCTACTTTGAATAAAAACGCAATAAACTATATATTTTCACATAAAACGGCATGTAAATAAAAACGAAATGGCTGTTGTTTCGCTACAGTTCACGGATGAGGTCATCGCAGCAATTACGAAGCGTTGTTTACAATACATTGCGTGCTCAAAATCGCAAAAACTGTAACCTATTATTCATTATATAAATGTCTTTCCTATTTTTATTATAGGCCTAAGTGTAACCTCTTGCCAAAGTTTCCGGTACATTGTCACTTACAGCCTTTATAAATAGCATTTATTATTTAGTTGCATTACATTATATCGTTATATCCGATTTTGAAAGAGAGCTAGTGTGTGTGGATTAACACGTGATGCAGTATTGTATGAAAACCATTCCACCTTTACAAACTTTGCCGCCGCGACATGAAGCGGTTGCCATGTATTAAGGTCGACCAGCTTTCATACAGAGAAGTGCGCTCCAGAATCCGCATTGTCGCTTGTCGTATCGTGCGACAACTAGTGCTGAAAGCCTAAGCCGAGAGGCACCTGTTTAAACTTGAAGTTTTGCTCACTAAGAAAAAGTTGTGTGGCGAGTGTGGGAACACACACATAGTACAAGACTCCAGGTTTTAAATTGCGAAGCAATCATTGGTAAACCCAGCCAGCGAAGCTGAAACTATTGTATATTTCGCTGTGAGTTCAACTATAGAACTTTAGATTAAGAATAAAAATGTAGTCTGTATCGTAACACGTTTTAAAATACATAGGTATCTAATTGTACTTTAAAATACCTGAAAAGTGTATGTGTATGTAATTAAAGCTATTTGTCTGTTTGTGTTGTTTTTAAAAAACGTAGCCCCACTCCTGGATTTCTCCTGTATCGTGGGTGCGTTTACAGACACAAATTCCACAATCCTGCATATCATACAAATATTTGTTCCGTGCGGGAATCGTACCCACGACCCAGAGCGCAGCAGCTGACTGTTTCAGCCACTGCACCAACTGTACAAAGTCGAGGAAACAGCCCTGTTTGTGAGCCGTCCCAAGCGACTACTGTCTGATCGAAAGTTCCACCACCACCAAGTACCGAAGGACCACCGAGATATCTTATGAACATCTAAGTTTTTAATCTGCAATCTTACAGCTGCAATGTATTAATAATATCCTTCTATATCTGTTTAGAGTGCGACCGCACATTCGTGAGCCGCGGTGGCACAAGCAACGGCACGTTCCACGCGCCCGAGCTGGTGAACCCCAACAACCACAGCCGGCAGTGCCTCTACACGTTCCTTGCCGCGCCTGGACAGCGCGTGCTGGTCGAGTTCCGCACCTTCGACCTCCGGGGAAAGCCGCCAGAGTACGTGGTTTTTGTATCTTTTGTAGTTGGAAAATCATCATCTTCATTATCATATCAGACAAAGGACGTCCACTGTTTAACAAAGGCCTCCCCCATAAATTTCCACAGTTATGTGGAATTTGCCACTAGACACCACGGTAGGCATGCGGGTTGGTGAGTACAGAATGGCTGCTATTCCACAGAAGAGACGCTACTGGGCATCCCCCTATTTAAGAATCCCTTAGCCACCTTTTACGACTAATGTTCCTAAGTTTAAGAATTTTCAGTCAATAACTACAACAAAGTAAATCAAATAATTATATGTGCAGCACCACAATACACAGCTCCCGATCATAACTTGCTATTATTTGAGTTTCTCTCATTTATTTGTTGTTTTGCAGTGGAGCGGCAGTGGGCGAGCTACCAGCGTAAGTATCGCCGTCCCTTTCACCCTTCACTCAATAATTGAGACACAAACATGTTTTCTACTGATACTTTTATTTATGTGCATACTCGTATGTACCTATAGACATAGAAATTAGGTCAAACTTTTCCGGGAGAGTCAAGGTGGTACTCGGATAAAGTTAGCTTGTATATTCCACCGGGTTCATGAAATATTCGCTTTGTAACTGACTTTGAGATCTAATATAGATTGAGGGAGGGTTGTTCCTGGTTAGTGTCCCATTACATTTTAGATTAAAGTTCTCTAAAGGGCCTGTGCGTGTTGGACCCATGTCCCCGCGTGAGCCTATCAAAAGACCAGGTTCCCCCTTACAGGGGATATAAACCCATGTAATAGAGAAACATGTAGATAATAATAATAATCATGTTGGTACTTAAACTAATACAAATATGCAATCTTGTTCTGTTCATGCTTCTTTCGCGCCAATGTTGTTGCGCATATGACCATTAGTTATATCCTATCGCGCAAATGCCTTTTGGCGCTTATGGCCATTCGCGGAAATGCATTTGCGCAAGTTCTTTCGCACAATATATGATATGATGGATAAAGAATACCTTTGAGTCTGTTAGTTTTTTTTCTATGTAACGTAATTTAATCTTTGTTTTATGAAATCACTCTTGAAATAGATGCATGCACGAGTCCATGGACATATACTCGGAGATGGCATCACTGGAGGCCGGCGAGCTGGTCAACTCTGCGTTTGGTGGGCGCTACTGCGGGCCCATCCCACCGCGCCGCCGCGTCTCGTTGCATCGCGCCGTCGCACTCTCCTTCTACACAGACAAAATGTACACACCGCCTACACTCTTCACAGGAACCTACCAGTTCATCAACGCATGTGAGCAATGTTTGTTTTCTTGTCCCTATCATCTATAGCAGCTTTTGCAATGACACTTATCTATATGGTTGAACAAAATGGAAAGGACTTTTCGGCTCAACCCTTTATAACTTCTTAATAATTAATTTAAATCGTTTTATTTTCGTGACACACGAAAAAATGCTTGCCTAAGATTTCTGTAAAAAAAATGTTAAAGCAAATAAACAATGAAAGCTTAATTAATTAAATAACCTTAATATAAACTAGCCGTGTGGTGCCGGCAAAGAATAGTCCCACCTTATCTAATCCCGTGGGTGTTGTGCTTCCTCCGAATACACATACAACTCAACTGCGATCGCCAACTCGCCTGCCAAGCGTGGTAATTATGGAAAAACCTCCCAATAAGCAGTAGTGTAGTATGTGCAGTAGTGAAATGATGAAATAATAAAAAGGAGAGTGCGAACTTAATTTAAAAAGAAATCTATTTAAATGTTATATCTATATAGTGTAACAAGTTTGTCAACGCAATCATATATATGTATATCGTGTATTGCTGTAAGGTATACGAGGATTGAGTGACGTACTCAGTACTTTATAACATTATAAGACACTTCTACCTTTGAATTATTTATATTTATGATATTCAATTTACAACAGTCTCATTCAATTGTCGGAATAATAAAAATAATTATTTTAAGACATTAGTTCGTATGACAAACGTCGAGTCTAGCCATTTTCAAAAGTACCTACATCTTATTTTAAATAATGTATTTTTTTCTTCAAGGCCAATTATCTTCGTAATAGAGATTACCTATCCTTTTAGTACCCTTTCTACCTACGAGAACATATTTTATTTGTTAAATAACAAAGTGCCATTCAAAGTTAGCGGGTCCGAGTCTGCATAACTAATGTCAAACACTTTCAAGTGAAGGAAGTTCCTCCATTGTTTGTGATCCAGTAAATTTATAATAGCTGTAGACTTCATGAAGTTTTCTCTGTCTATTAAGTAAGAAGACTAACTATTTTGGAATATCAGAAAAAGATAGTTACTTACATCGCAATATCTAAATTTGAAAATAACCCGTTGATTATTTCCCATCGTCATATCAGCCATTTATACGTCCACTGCTCAACAAAGACAATAGATTTCCACATTTGTTTCATAATTTTGGTGGGTATTTGCCAATACTCACCAATTGGCAGGCAGGTTGATGAGCGCAGTATGGCTACCGTTTCACTGAAGGGACACTGCTGCCCATCCCTCTGGTTTATAGTCCCTTAGTCGCCTTTTACGACATCCAAGGGAGGAGATGGAGTGGTGCTATATTCTTAATCCGGACACTACACGGACTATTTCCCATAGCAAAACTGTTTCCTAGATTGTCATAGAATTCCAAGTAGACCAGCCAATAATACATTAACAGTATCATTTGGTGCAAACCAAACTAGCAGCACATTTCGCTTTGTCGCTTGCCTATCTGCGCTCGTGTTTTCGATTCCAAATATTCATTTCGCCAAATATTTGTATAACCTACAGGTAGCTGATCCAGGTCTGGGTTTGTGTGTATGTGAGACGTATGTCTGTAAGTAAGCTGCGGGCGGGCAATCATGAAATAAAAAATAAATAAAAAACGGAAACTGGGTGCTCGGTGTGCATGTGATTAAGGACTTTTATAGGATATCCCTATGTCCAGTCGTGCAGCAGACAGCGTTTTAAAGCCTAACTGACTGCAACATAGTGAGTTTCATCACAGCTTGTCTTGTTTCAACAGCGGAATTCGAAGTGGGCACCCCAGTACCGAACACATTGTGCTCGTTCGTGATAGAGGCGAGCAAGCGCAAAACGGGGTTGCTGTTGTCACCGACATACCCTGGCATCTACCCCAAGGATATGACCTGCAACTATCTGTTCAGCGGCCAGCCGGGACAAAGGATACGCCTCGAGTTCAGAGACTTCGATCTATTTTTCGGTGGACCTCAGTGAGTAGTTTTCAATATTGTTAGTGATTACGTCTCCTTCGCGAACTTTTGAGTCACACGGATATAAAGCAGCAAGAACTTTCAGTCGGAGGAAAGTCGGACAACTAATTTGTAACTGACGGCACGGTTGATACAGTCGGCAGCTGCGCTCCGGGTCGCGGGTTCGATTCCCGCACGGAACAAATATTTATATGATCTGCAGGTGGTTGTTCCGGGTCAGGGTGTACTGTGTGAGGAATATGCGTCCGTAAGTGCACCCACAACACAGGTGGAACCCCAGTGTGGGGCATGGTTTAAAAAAAAAAGAAAAAATGCTACGTCGTGTGACTCCATCTGATGCCCACCATATATATACTTGTTTGATTTAAGATCCCAACCAAAGGTGTAAAGATCCTTATGTTAATATGAAGTGTTTAAATTAATTATAATGGGTGTAAAAAAACACTTAATGAAAACGAAAGTGTGAATATTCTACCAATAATTGCGATGATTTTCTTGTACCTGGGAACCGATTGGTTATGAGGAAATTGAAGGTCAAAGCCTGATTTTTTTTTACTTTACTGCATAATTACCACGTGGCGTCCTGGACATAAAAACAATAGTCTAAAATAATAGTCGCTTCCCAACAATTACATTTCGCTCAGTGTTATTTAAACAAAATGCGTAGATTTCAGTTTGGTCTTTTTACACCCAGTATTCAATTTTCAACAATATAATTAGATGTACAAAATGCGTACCTAGATTTCGGCTTGATCTTTTTATGCTCGGTATTCTAATTTCAACAGTATAATGTTGTTCTTGTCAATCAATCGCTTTCTGTTGCGCTCCAACGGGTCCAACGATTAAGGCGCCGGCAGAAGAATCGGCAAATATGTCTAAAATATTAACGGCCGAAATTAATAATCAATCTATCAGTCATCCTGCGACCATGAATGCTGCAAAGTGTTGAAACGTCAGGAAAAAAACTATAATATATGTTATGTAATCCGTTTAAAAGTGTTTTAATAAAATCAATTTAATCTCAAGTCTTTAGATTTATGATTTCGAAATTCATCCGTTTTTGTGTCACAGAAAATAGACAAATCCTTAATCCCAAATCCGAAGATTTTGGATTACATTGATTGTTAATGTAGGCCGTTAGAGGACATCAAATTATAATGTTGACTATTTGTCCCTAGTTGTCCGTTCGACTGGGTGCGCGTGTACGACGGGCCCGACAACTCGTCGGCAGTGATCGGCACGTACTGCGGCCAGCAGCGCAATCTGGTGCTGTACTCCAGCGACGAGAGACTACTCGTCACCTTCTACTCGCTGCCGCGCTCCGCCAGTACTCAAAACCGCGGCTTTAAGGGTATCTTCGAGTTCTCAGAGAGTTTTGTTAAGTTAGGTAAGATTTTTATTCGATTTGTTTGTTATATTAATACTTAGGTACAGCCAGCAATAAAATCAGCTGAACGTTTTAGTTTTGAAACAACGAACGTGTTAAACAAATGCAGTTCCTAGGATATTTTCCGCGGCTTACAGTACAGTGAACTGGCAGAAATCATCACGTAAGTAAAAAGCGTTATGCCCCCTCTCTTTCTATTATATACGGTTGTATGTGTGTGTGTACGTGCGATTATCGAGACTCGAGCAGCAAACATTGTGCGCGGTTAGCTTTATAACCTCAATTCTAAACACGTGTAAATATTATATAGCTACAATAAATTTTTGGATTAATTAGTTTTCAAGTTAATGCCATGTTAAAAACTGAAATGTTCAGCTGCTTTTGTTGCTGACTGTTCCTTACTCTCAAAATTGTCGTGGTGCTCTGGAGGACCTTTTCAATGTCATATGCGAGAAAAATTGTTTTGACGCACGAACGACGCAAAAAATCAAGACGATTACAACGATAAATCAATTTCACAAGCTTGTCGCTGATTCCAGTTGGCCTTACAAGCATCGATTTGTAGTTTTTTAGTAAATCTAAGACCCCAAAACTATAAAGGTCTAAAATCGCCAAAACGCACTGTGAGCAAGCGTCATAAATGGATTCCATCTCTGTACAAGAAGAGGTCTTTGTCTTGCAGTTAGATAGCTCTGGCTGAACTGAAAACGAGATATTTGCCGTGTTTTATATTATATTTAAGGACAAACTAAAGTTACTAGAAATTATTTATATTAGGACTGTAATATCGAGAACTCAAAGCAAGTAAAAAACACGTAATAAATATCCTGTTTTCAGTTCTAATAATAGGGTTGGTGACCATGTCATTTTCAAAACTTAGCTCAGGCTAATTTTATTTTCACGAATTATCATTGGCTCATTTTGAGTAAATTATTGTCTCCTCCAACCGTACTGTAGCTATTACAAGAGTCCATCGAACGAACACACCGAAAACTTCGTAATTTATTACACCCTCCACTTCGTCGTAAAGTTTTCCTGTTCCAAAAATTTGGAACGTAATTTATATATCGCTGCATGTATTGTTTTTCAGATTTTATAAGTAAACACGACGCCGAGCACATTAGGGGCTCCGAGTGCGACCAGAAGATTCTTAGTAAAAAGGAATCGACGGGTTTCGTGTACCATCCAAATTATCCATTCCCCTATATACAAAAAGTTGTTTGTAGGTGAGCACATATCTTCGTTATTAACATGCAATATCCTCTTATAATGATTGAAACTATGTAATTGAAATTCTGTTTATATTTTTCAGATATTTTATATATGGTATGCAAGATTCACAAAATTTAGAAAGGGTTCGATTAGAATTTCAGAACTTTTCAATACCGAAAGGCGAAAATCCAAAACCTGAGTTAGTATCTGCTTATGATTATTTACTATTGTTGAGAACGGAAGATAAACTTGTTTATATTTTTTTATTTTTTTAAACGTTGCGCCACACTAGGATTTCTGCTGTGTCGTGGGTGCGTTTACAAACATGAATTCCACATACAATACACCCAGACCCGGAACAACTACCTGCAGATCATACAAATATTTGTTCCGTGCGGGAATCGAACCCACGACCCGGAGCGCAGCAGTCGACTGTATCAACCATTGCACCAACCGTGCCGTGCATCATAATTTAAGATATGATGGCACGGTTAGCTCAGTGGCTAAGCGATTATGCTTTCTGCGCTACATGTCGTGGGTTTGATCCCCGCACGGATCAAAAATTTGTATGATCTTCAGGTAGTAGTTGCAGCTCTAAGTGTTTCTGTATTGGATGTTTATGTTTGTAAACTATAATCACGATACAGCAGAAATCTAGTGTGAGGACTCGCTTACAAAATGGCTCATCCAGGTAAGGTTTCCAGAGTGGAAAACTTGGGTAAATTTCAAAATGCCTCGATTTGGGACGTTTTAATCTGGAGAAATAAATATTATGAATCAAAATGTTACTCTATTTTTAAATAGACTTTGGTGTTATCTTACTTTAAATTAAAATCACATGTATTTTGAATTTGTTGATACCAAATCCACAAAATTGGATCCTTTAGGTGTACTAATTAAATTGCTCGAGTGGCTCCGGGTCACAAATAGGGTTGTAGAAGGCGACAAAGGGAATATGGAAACCAGTGCATATCATGAAGCACTTTGGGTTACCCGCAGGTGGCGGAAAAATCACCAACACTAGCATAACCAAGGTGGTCAGGCAAAACATTTAGGCAAAACCTTTTGCCAAAACCGTTGCAATATGGCTAGTAACGATGATAAGATGCGCGATATGGCTAAGGCGTACCTCGCAGGTGACCCGTAGGGGCAGCACCCGGCTCCTGTGAGAAATGGGCCATCGTCAGAAACTAGCTCGGGAAGTGAGATTGAGGTATACTAGTTGAAATGTTGGGACAGTGACTAGAGGAGCTAGATAGTTAGCAGATGTATTAAAAAGAAGACGAATTAATGTGGCGTGTTTATAAGTAACCAATGGAAAAAACATTATTAAAACGTGTGGTGCCGGCTAAGAATACCACCAACCCATCTCATCCCATGGGTGTGGTAAAAGGCGACTATGGGATTAGCCGGAGGATGGGCAGCAGCGTCTTTCGAGTACATTCATAACCTAACTGCGATCGCCAACCCATCTGACAAGCGTGGCGATTATGACAAGACCCCCAATAGGCCCACAACACAAACCCATACTGGTCGTTGTGGCAATCTTTGGGGAGGCTTCTGTCCAGCAGTGGACGTTTTTTGGCTGAAATGATGACGAATGGAAAAAATACGAAGATTAGTAGAGAGATTGATGATGAATACAACTTCTACTACTGTGGAAGTAACGGAAAAACAAATGGTGTGGAAATAGTGCTAGGAATTGAAAGGTGTGATGGATGTTAAAAGGATGAATGATAGATTGAAAGTTGTGAAAGTAATGTTAGAGAATGCGATGTTGAATGTTTTAAGTGCATATGCACCGCAGGTAGGATGTGATGACGGGTTGAAAGATAAGTTTAAGGAATATTTCGACTCAATAATGATGATGACTATCCCGGTGCATGAGTTAGTGTACGTAGGAGGTGATTTTAATGGACATGTGGGAAGAATGAGTGGGGAGTATGAAAGAGTACACGGGCGATGGGAATTTGGCAACTGCGACTATGAGGGAGAAACCCTACTGCAATCCACTACCGCAATAGGCTTGGCTTAATATGGTTATCTGACCACCTGCAAAAGTGGCCATCATACGACGCAAATTGACGACTTTATTGGTGTCGTGCTATCGGGATAAGACTTGGACATAGCATAGACTTTTAAATATGGTTGTAGTCATAAAACTAAAGCTCGATAACAATTACGAGCGATCTCTCCCTATAGTAAAATGGTATCTGTTAGAGAAGGCACATTGTGCGAAGACATTTAGAGAGCGATTGGTAGATAAAATGATAGAAATGGAAGACACGGATGACCGAAGCGTGAAAGAATGTTGGAGTGAGATGGCAGGGTGTATCAGGAGAGCAGTGAAATATATTTTGGGAGAGTCAAAAGGGAAGGGTACGATAGACAGGGATATAGGGATGGAGGTGGTTGACAGAAGTACAAAAGGTATTGAAGGAAAAAAGTTTAAATAAAAGTTTAAAAGATAGGATAAGTAGGTATAAGTATCGGAAAAAATGTAGTATCTTTCAATATCAACTAAGTTTTATTTTAAGTTTGTTAATACGTTTTTTAAATGGTACTCTTTTTTATGAAATGCATGTCCCACTACTACTTGACCTTCGATACTGTTAATTAAATGAGCTAATCAAGGATAAAAGTAACTGGCAAAATTAAATAAAAATTGTTTCAATTTGTACCTTCATTTTCAAGTGACCTTGATTATGAGTAACTTCAAACCCTACCGAAATTAAGGCAGGCATTCAAGGAATAGCAGTGCGTTGAAGAGGAGAGTGGAAGTTTAAATGCACTTGAGTCACTCGTCCAGGGGCATGATGGAAATGACTATGACGTTACGCACTGGATCAACTCGAGGTTTGATAAAATGATGACAAGCCTCAGGAACAACATGTGACCCACGATGTAAAGGGAAAAATTTACAAATCCATTATCATGATCTGTCGTTCTGTATGGTTCTGACTTGTAGACCCTGAAGAAGACGGATAGGAGAAATTGCTCGTTGCGGAGATGAGAATGTTGAGACGGACGTGCGGAGTAACACGTATAGATAAAGTAAGAAATAAGTATATTAGGGGGAGTTTGAAAATATCTTGTCTTGGTACGCTGATGAGAAGGGATTCAATGCAGGTGTTAGTCATTGATTGAGTGAATAAATTGATGTGAAAATTGATTTTGGAGTTGGAGAGCGAGATGCAAGAAAAGCTGGATGGATTTTTTGAGGGAGGATATGCAGTAAAATGGAATAAATTATGAGGTGACGGCTGACCGGGAAGAATAAAAGAGGAAAACATATTGCACCCACCCCAATTAACTTGGGACCATCAGCACAATGGACCCAATAGGGTCGAAGTGCGTTTGGCTGATGCTGAGCCCGTGGGAGCCAACAATAGAAAAAATAGAACTTGGGACCTGGGCGGGAAGAAGAAGAACGAGTATTAAAAAATAATTAAAATTTAAACTTCAGTGGGCATTTTATGAAATTTCGGGGGAAAAAATACGAATCTCGGCCATCTGGAAACCAGCCAAGTCCAGGCCCGAGAAATTTGATGATTTTTACACTTCCAGAATTTTGTTCAAATTAGCTAAACGCATCAAAATATCTTTTACCATATTTTTTCCAGCGCATGTCCAGACGGGTATCTGAAAGTGTACTTACGTGGTCAAGAAGCGACGGACTCGTACGACAAGCACGACGCCGAGCTATGTGGGGAGGGCGTCAGTGGCATAACGCCCTTCCCTCCGCCCCTCCTCTCTGACGGACCGCGTCTTGTCATGGTGTTCAGCTCTGGAGAACTGCAGGGCAGGGGGTTCAAGGCCAAGTATACTTTCGAGACTGGTAAGTGATGAATCTAATGGCCGAATACTGAAACGCCGGTTAATATTCAGTACTTAACTATTACCTTACCTTACCTTGTTTTTGAGCCGTCCGGTTTCGTACCGAAAACAGGTTTCTCGAATAGTTTAAGCGGGATTTAATATTAACTCGCGTCTCAGTATTCGGCCGTAATCCGAAAATAGAGACTTATAGTAATAATTATACAAGCGCGATAACTCAGTTTTTTTTAAATTTGGATTTAAGTTAAAGAGTGACCTTGTAATGCCGGTTGCTGGATCGAATGACAGCCGGCAAAAGGATAGCACCACCCAATGTCTCCCGTATGTTGCATAAAAGGCAACTAAGGGATTAGTCGGAGAGTGGGCAGCAGTGCCTTTTGAATACGTTCACAACTCAACTGCGATCGCCAAACCGCCTGCTGACCTAGGCGATAATGACAAATCCCCCAATGAGCATACAACAAAAACCCAGACTGGTCATTGGTGATTTTTGTGGGAGGCCTATGTCCAGCTCTGAACGTTTTTCAGCTTAAATGATGAAGTTAAACAGTCCAAGTCCAAAACATTCCTATAAATACCAGAATCATTACTGAAAGAGAAAAATCGAAGGCAGCGCGCCACTTTCGTAGACTAAAACGATTTTGAGTCAAGCAAAGACATTTTTTTTTTCAAATTATTCAATTATTACTTACCCACGTAACTTCATGGATACGCTTTTCAAATAATTGAAATTACAATGTTGATGGTAAAACATTTACATTAAAAAAAAAAAGTTAGTTAATAGAGATAAGACTTTTTGTTGATCTAGTAGATATATAGGTAGCGAGGCTTGGGGGGATCCTTTACAATCTTCCCCGAGAAGTGCCTGGGGGGGCGACCTTTTTACAGTCGCCTTCCCTCCACTAGAGGGGGTGACCGCTTTACAGTCATCCCCTCCGTGAAGTGCCTAAAGGCGTGGCACCTGGCAATGGCAATGGGCGGCTCTAGTGTGATCTTACGAGGACCTGGAGCCCCGCTTTGGTGCCGAAGATGACCGCTCCAGTGTTTTTAGCCGGCAGGAGTCCGGCATACCCCTTCGCCCTTCCCCGGGGTGAAGGAAGTTCCATGTAGAATTTCCACTGGACATCAATAAAAAAAAGATATATAGGTAGCCTCATTTCAGCCTTTACGGTGCGATAACAAAGTACCTATTATTCTTTCCCATATTCCAGAGTATCGAGTGCCAGGCACAGCGGCGCCTAGCGGCGAGTGCGCGTTCACATACCGAAGTGAAGCGAAGAAGCGCGGCGAGTTCAACTCTCCTCGCTACCCCTCAAACTACCCTTCATATACCAACTGCACGTACACCCTGGCAGCCAACCCGAGTGAGCAGGTCACCGTTGTGTTCGATCACTTCAAAGTAAGAGCTGATGCGTGGAACGCTACTGCAGGGCTGTATAGGTGAGCTGAGTTTACTAATATACACTCAAACTTGTGTTATAAAACTATGCTGGTTTGAAACTGAGGTCAATAACGCGGTTGTACACTCAAATTAAGATTAGATTACAATGTCTGACTATGACCTGTGATGTGGCCACAGATCGCTATAGAAAACGCTCTGATACGGGTAGTCAAAGTAGTTCGTTTCTCGTCTTCTCTCTCCTTGGATTATTTTCCGGGTGGTGTTCGGATTATGAATATAGCACCACTCCATCTCCATCCGTGGATGTCGTAAAAGTCGACTAAGGGATTCTAAACTAGAGGCAGCACCGCCTCTTCTGTGGAATAATACTGCGCTCTCCAAACCGCTTGCCAAGCGTGGTAAGTACTAGAAATTTCACCCAAAATGGTGGAAGCCTTTGTTCAGCAGTGGACATCTATTGGCTGATATGATGACTCCTTGGATGGTGTCCTTTAAGGTTACGGCGGTCTTTTACACTCAGATTGCTATAATAATGAATATTCGCAGTGGTGCAACGTGCAGCGAGGACTGGGTGGAGGCGTGGTGGGTGGCGCGCGAGGGCGGGCGCGTGCCGCTGGGCCGCTGGTGCGGGCTGGCCACGCCCGGGCCCATGCACTCGCCGCGCGGCGCCACCGGCCTCGTCATCGCGCTGCACACCGACGGAGAGGCCGTCGCCTCCGGCTTCAAAGCTAGATACATATTTGAGGTACAAGACCAGAGTGATTAAGTCGTCCACAGCTCAAACTTGTCCAGGGACTGGGACAGAGTGGGGTATTGGGGAATATCTAACATAAACTGCGCAAAACAAAAAAACGTAAGGGAAGATGGAAAATGAATGCTTCGCGTCATAAAGGTTAAGCTTCCCGTCGGTAAAGAAAATTGAATTTTCGTACGAAGTATCATATTAATTTCATCATCATCACCATTTCGGCCGAATGAAGTCCACAGCTGGACACAGACCTCCCCCAAAGATCACCACAATGAACGATAATCGAGATTAGTTGGACTAATCCCTTAGTCGACGTTTACGACACCCACGGGAGGAGATAGGGTGGTGGTATTCTGAGCCGGCACCACACGGCACTTTCATTTGTATTTTGCATAAATTGTCATAATGAAATGTATGTATGATACAGTATCTGTTTGCTTAGTAAGTGTTTTGTCTATTTAACAATGAAAAACTATTGATTTCGGTGCCTTATTTTCTTTAGAACGACCTTTTGTTCATTTTCTTAACTTCTGAATCCCTATGCAAAAAACCCATGATAAAATATTTGTGTTGCTATCCTTAAATAAAGGATAATATATTCAATTTATTACGACGTCTCCCGTTTACTCAGTTCTTAATGATTAAATTTATTATTTTAAACACATCTTTCTTCCTAACTAGATGGCGTTAACGTGTAGATGGCACTATGGTTTCGTTACCAAAAAGTGATGTTAAGGGTAAGCTCAGTTTACTTTAGGGTCTATCGATATTAGAGAAACATCGGTGTTGATTCAAAAGTATGTACAATAAATTTTTAAAAGAGAAACATCGATGTCCGAAAACATCAATATTTTGGGTGCCACAATAAACATTCTATTACTTTATTTATTAATTGCAACAAATTAGAAAAAAACTAACATCTCCGTTATTTTTGGGCACACTTTAAAAATAATCACTTGGAAACCTTGTGGCAGGTTCCCTTTTAATCTGCTTCTTTGATGATACAGATGTTGGCCAGATTTGGAAAAAAGCCTTCCTGATGCTGTCGAAGTCGCTGCGTAGCACAAGTGTTATATAGTTCCTTTCCTCCAAAATTTTATTAAATTGACTACAGTCGAATTCCAATTAGTACCCGATTTAGTCGATAGAGGAGTGGCAATTTCCTGAAAAAGGGTGCGAAAACGACCTTTCTGCTTTGTGTAGTAAACTATAATGCATACGCTGTTTCATACCCATGAATAATGCACACGTGAAAATAAAAATGTGTAGCATTGGGTGTGAGACAGCGTAGCTCATAGTGGGGGTGAATGTTGAGTGGAAGCGGGTACTTATAATGTGGGTACTTATTTAAATTCGACTGTAGTGGAATGCGGAAATATTGATGTTTCGATATTATTCTCATACTATCGATGTGTCGTTGTTTTAGAGGATTTAACATCGATGAAAAACATCGATGTTTTCCAGCTTAACATCGATGTTTATCGAAACAAATCGTCCCTAGTTTACACTTTAAACAGCTGGAGCATTTTTTCCATGTGCTCTACGGTCGAGAACATGTCCGAGCACATGAGAGCAGTTCTCCGCCTAATCTGCGCCGACCCTAAGAATGCCAATGTTGCAGTCTCCACGCAATAGAGATGAGGCGTATTTGGTAAAATGCGTACTGAGTCTTGGGTAGTACGTGTCCGTATAAATACTTGTTCCAAAAACTGGTTTCACTGGTATTTAGACGTCATTAGTAGATCGACGTTTCCTTATATCGCATCTTCGTATGTAATGTAATCAGGAGGTTCAGTTTAGGACTTCAGAGGGGCAATTCTCAGTTTAAACATTAGCGCTTAAATAGTAATGCTCGCTACGAGTATCTGTGCACAATGCGTTGGTACCTGACTAGCCAGCCTCTTGCAATAAGAGTCCAGTAAAAGTGACATGGACTGAGACTGAGACATGCTTGCTCACCATAGTCACTCAAAGAACCATGGAGAAGGCTATGATGGGAGTTTCATAGCGAGATTGTAAAAAAATGCGCGATCCGCAAAAGAACCAAGGTTTTCATAGCCCGAAGGATTGCTAAACTTAAGTGGCGGTGGGCGAGGGCCATTTTTCGTAGAGCAGATGGCCGATGGGGCCAAAATGTTCTCTAATTGAAACCGCGTACCAGAGGACGCAGCGTAGGCAGAAACCCCTACAAGGTGGACTGACGATCTGGTGAAGGTTACGGGAATTCACTGGATGCGTGTAGCGCAGAATTGGTTGTTGTGATGATCTTTGAGAGAGTCTTATGTCCAGCAGTAAATGTCTTTCGGCTCAAATGATGACGATGAATAATTACAGGTGGTCCGCAAGAGACTGTCCTTCTAGGACCTAGGTGTTATTATTCTTTTAAGTTTAATCACGCTTCGCAAACTTATTGGTAATCGCAGTATGTTATCGTTAGCGCAGAAGAGAATGTTGCTGCCTATTCTGTGACTTATTTCACGGATCCCCTTTTACGAAAAGAAAGGGGGTGACCTATTCTTTGCAACAATAAAACATACGTTTTGTCCTCAGCCGGCAAAGTCGATATTCGGCGATTGCGGCGGCAACATGTCTGGCACAGAGTGGGGCGTGATCACGTCGCCACAGTTCCCCCATAACTACGAGCAGCCAAAGAACGGACCAGCATCGAGGGTATGCAACTGGTTCGTCACCGCTCGCCCTGGGAAGAGACTCTTGCTCAATTTTGCATATTTCGCCGTTGAGGGACAGCTTACGGGTAAGTTTTACTTCATTGTGAGTAAGATGTAGTCTACCACAAAAACTTTATGATAAGTTATGGAGATACCGATTTTTTAAAATCTTTATAACTAAGGGGGATATATCGTTGTACGCTGATGATACAGCGTTATTCTACTTTAGACACTCAATAGACGTTGTTATGGGTCACGCTCACCATGATCTGCGTCTTTTGAATGTGTGGTTGCAATGCAATCCTCTTACTATCAATATATCCAAAACAAATTATATCATATTCACTGCAATAAATAAAAAAATATCTAACATTTCACCATTAACCATAAATAAGCAACCAATCAAAAGAGTAGATCATGAAAAATACCTTAGTTTAATTTTGGACCACCTGAACTGGAAACCGCATATTGAAAAGATTAGATTAAAATGAACCTCTCTAACGGAAGCGTTACGGAGAGTCATCCGATGCTTTCCACGCCAAATACGCAACAATATATATATAACACTCTTATAAAGCCCCACTTGGACTACCTAATAGAAGTATGGGGTACAGCAGCTAAAACTAATCTTGAAGTACTGCAAACGGCCCAAAATAACTTATTGAAGACACTTTT
The DNA here is from genome assembly GCA_947459985.1 of Diloba caeruleocephala. Lineage (NCBI taxonomy): Eukaryota > Metazoa > Arthropoda > Insecta > Lepidoptera > Noctuidae > Diloba > Diloba caeruleocephala. Next base: position 4,313,345 of record OX381617.1, on the reverse strand, counting down.
TCACTACGATTATAGTACACGAACACAAAAAATATATTAAGAAACAAAGTTAATGAATATATCACAAACATACATATATAATAATTGCATATTTTTATATATTCTCACCCAGTTCTTCCAGCGGCTTTGCCAGTATAACGATGTCACCGACAGAATGGAGTTGTTCGCAACTCGAGCGAGAAGTAATCATACTCGCAGTTCGAGTTGCGAGTAGCTCCGTTTTGCCTGGTGTGCCGTTTACATTTACGAATACGTCATTCAACCCACATGACGTTGTATATTCTGCAGTGTATAATTTGCGTAAAAGAGGACTTAGTACCGAACCCAGTGGAAAACTTCTAGACTAAACGAGCAGGAAGAAAGGAAACTTGAGAATGAACGCTAATAGAGCGACTAATAAGGACATTGAATATGATATTTGCCAGTCTCACAGTGATACTCAGATGTAGCATCTTCTGGCCTGAGTATAGGAAGCAGGACGTTATCATATACCGAAGATATGCCGAGAAAGACCCCGATAACATGTACATTACAGAGAAAAGCCAGCCGAATTTCAGATGTTAAAATAATGAAATTATCCATTTTACTCATACAATATTAGAAGTAAGTATCTAATATTTGGCATTGATTAGAGCGGGGATGTCCGGCGGCAGTGCTTCGCCTGTGGTATGAGAGTCCGGGTCCGCCGCTCGAGCTCTGTGGGGAGAAGGCATCCACTGACCGCTGGCAGTATCTCTCCTCTTCCAACTCGATACGATTGTCGTAAGTTGAACTTGTTTATTTGCACTTTGTAGAAATGTTGGGTGTTTCTCACATAGCTAACAATAATTGTGATTTTATGTTAATTGCGGGCGCGAACCAATACTGAATGATAAGGTTCACGAAGTTTTTGCTAACAAATAAGATTATTTATTTCTTCTGCAGTTCGGATCACCAAAGCTTCCTCCGGTACAATTTTAAACATAATTTATTCTTATTGAACGCTTGTTTCAAATGCTTACAAGTACATGCGTTTGTCCTAATATGGTCGCGGATTATCTAATACAGCAGGCGTCACATGTCAGAAGGTTGCAGGCTGTGTAAGATTTAAAAGACGCCGTTGTTTTTAAAAAGGGAAGGTCCCTTTTTGAAGTCGAAGGAATTTCGCTTTGTCAGGTTTATAATAGCGGATAAGGCGGTGGGCGCGGCGGGCTGGCGCGCGGTGTGGACCGAGGTGACGGTGCCGGAGCCGGGCGGCGCGTGCGCGGCCGGCGCGCCCGACTGCGGCGGCGTTTGCCTGCCGCCCGGCGCCGCGTGCTCGGGCCTGCCGCACTGCGCGGTCATGCCCCAGCACAGGCCAAGCCACTGTTAGTATGCACCGCTTCTATCGCTCTCACTTCACACCGCACCGCCGAGAACGACCCGACGACGGCTGGTCGCGTTAGATCTGAGGATCGCATTTCGAAAATTGACGAGGATATTAAAATTATTCTAATCTTATCCGTAAGCGTTGCATCTCTATATACTCTTACATATCTAATGATTTTTTCTTTTAGGTGTCTCACAAGACTTCTCGTTCGTTCATCGTATACCTTAAACTTAGATTACAACTAAGTCTAAATTAAATTAAGCTAAACTTTTCCAAATTTTTTATTGATTTTAAAGACACTGTATATTGCGATTGGCACTTTACCGCACTTTGCATTTCCACTTGATAAATGTATCTACACCGTTGCATTTTGTCGTTGCATTCTAGGGGTTATAAATTAATCGAGTCTATATAAAATATGACTATAATAATGTAGCTTGTTGAGATTACTTACAGAGTAAGCAGTACATGTACTAATAGCCTTATCTTAAAATGCGCCTCCACATTTTCTTCCAACACTAAATAGTTATAAAACGGTGAAACACTGAGTAGAGCGTTTTAAAAACGTGTATAGATATCTGTTTATGAAGGTAACACTAACACAACAATAACAACATATTTCTATAGTACTAGCTAATCGACATTTTTATCGTCATTTGCAGGTAGACGACTAGATAGAGAATAAAATGTTATTAGAAATTATTCAACTGGTTTCTAAACTTAAAAGTCCTATGAGTTTTGGGAACGAGGGGCTTGTTACCTCAGTCGTAGCTAAAGTTACCGCACTACGGTTGCTACGAATGTATATTGTCGTAGCCTTTGTTATACATTGGACGATATTATGACGTGACATTAAGTATGTCATAGTCCAAATTGTGCATAGACAGATTCAATTTTTGGTTTAAATAAGATAATACACCAAGAAATTCTACGTGGAGACGTTCTGCTCATTACTTTTCTGTTGTATTTTTACCCTGATTATCGAATATGTACATACATATATACCTTAACTGCACAAGAGTCGTCGCTATAAGAGCTTAACGTACATAGCTGCTTACTCCTGCTTTTATCTTCTAAATCGTTGTAAAATATTGTATTCTAAACACTGTAGCACTATTAACTAACAACTCTAAAAAATACGAATTATGTTATGATCACTGTACTTTCTCAGTATACTGATGGTTCAATGCAATCTTTGTCTCTAAGGATGTTGTAACATGTATTGTAGGGTTCTAGGTGTTTAGACAAACTTTCAAAACGATAAATCATATTATTGTTGTTGAATTAGCAGAATATATTGAATATGTTGCAAAGATTACAGACTTTTTCATTTACGTACCAAGTCTCCCCTTAGTATAATTTAAATCTAACTACTTAAATCTTCTTCATGTTAACTCATTCTTGCATCCATAACTTCTATTTCATTTGATTACTTTATTATTTATTTTCTTCAAATACTGTGATGACTCAGGAGAGTTGCATCTCTGATTTGTCCTAGTTAAAATTTTTGTTATATATTTTTGATCGTTTGCGTATATTATAACTGTAACATTTTTGCAATTAAATAACGTATTTACTCCAATGGGACAAAGCTTGCATTGAGTCATCGCACTATGGGGCCCGGGTACCTCGTCAACTGTTTATAACAAAGCACTTTCTGATGAAATCTCAAAATATACTTCAATATTCATACAATTGATGTTCGGGATTTGATCTCGGAGTTTCGGCTCGCACAATAGTTTCGACTTAGTATCGAAAGGATTCCATCAGAGAGTGTAGTGTAGCTGGGCGCCCCCGGGCCCCGCTGTGACGCGGCGGTGTGCGCAGGCGGCGCGGCGGGGCGCTCGGCGGCGCGCGCCGCTCTGGTCGCGCTGTCGCTTGTGCTCGCCGCCCCGCACTGACCGGGCGCTGCGCACGTGAGTCTATATTACCACCCTTGCCCACACAAGCCTTGCCATTTCCACGTCCCGAGTCCTACTGTATCCATCTTCATCGCCGCTTCGGACATGGAAGAAAACAGACAGTCAGGAGTTTATTTGGCATACATACAACTACGAGTATAATTCCGAAATTGGCGCATTACCTTCCTGTTCTAAGGTTCCGCTCTGGTTGCTCGATATTTCTTAGTGAACCTGTAAACACCATCTAAGTGCAGCTAACAGAAATAAAAAGAGGCACATTTATAGATCGTACCATGCTTTATAATAATAAATACCTAATAAGAGTAGGTCTACTTAAAATATTGGTAACTTTATGACTGGCCATAACAGTTGCATTCTCTGGATGTTCCTTATTTGAAATAGCAGTTTCAAATTTAAAGTGGTTTATATCTTGAGATGAAATGCGCCTGCTGTCTGTTTTCTTCTTCGTATACTGCTTTGATTGTAAAGTTTAAAATTGTAAAGTATTTTTTTTTTCTGAATGGATTAAATTGGCTTGGGTAAAATTTTTGCTATTTTGTGACATCGTCATAAAGTAATTGTTTTATATGGTTTCTGTTGCGCCCTGTCTAAACACAAGAATTACAACTTAGGTGATTCTAAAGCTAAGGGTTTCTTCTGCCTTGAAAGCTTTGTTCGTGCTACCTCAGTCTAAGATAATTAATTGCCTTAATATTAAAAGTATTAAATAAAACCAAACACCAGGGATAAAAACACAAACACACAAAAACAAGATATAAGTTTCGAATAAAATGTAACATATATGTTCTACATACATAAAGGATGGATGCTAATTGAATAAAACAGGACTCGGTAAAAGGATCACCGCTTGGCGGGGTCTTCAATGTTGTAGGTAGCTACATAAAGTGATACCAAAGTATATAAACAACCGGATCGTTAAAATAAAATTTACTCGACGTTGCTTTTATAAACATTTAGATGTGGTCCTTCGAGCCCGATGCTTACCTTCATTACAGTTAACGTGCTTCACCCTACAGTCAACAGTTCTTAACAGAACTGGCATCAAAGGCAAAACTTTCGTCATGCAAAGGCTTTCCAGTTTCTTTGCATTAAATTATACACAATTTTGTGGAATCACACATACGCAAATACACATATCAGCCCGTTGATATCCACTGCTGACCATGGGCCTCCCAATGATCACTGAGTACAATGAGCGGTCATAATAATATTGCCGTAATCTGGCTTGGCAGATGGATTGGTAATCGCTACTGCTACCCATCCTCTTGATATCAATGCTTAGTATATCTTCTTAACCAGGGACCACGCAGAACATAATTAATCGAGAAAATAATTGCCAATGTATATGGAGTGTCTCATGCAAAGCAAGATCAATTCTTTTCTAGTAGCTAAAATATTTTTTGGACCCATGCCGATCTGAGCGATAGTAATCGCTTTGTTCAACCAACCTAAATAATTTATTCACTTTAATCTATACCCATATAATACAATTAAAGTGTCTGTCTGTGATTTCAAAATCAATGCCAAATTTAAGTGCACACTGCTATTTATACGATGCCTAATCATAAATGACCGTTTTTAGAATTGTTTTCTGTCTATCTGAAAGTTTGTTTCGAATAGGCCTCCGAAATGGCTCAACAGAATTCAATGACATTTCTTTGGGAATTTTAAATTAAGTTTTCGTCATTTCGTGTATGTATTCGATATCTTGCAGAGTTCAGAAGATATGAATATAAATATGATTTACGCCGAGCTAGCCGAGCGAGATATTAAAGCTTCCGCAGTATTTAACACCATCAGTAGTACGAGTATAAACTGAAATCAAGTTAAATAGATAGCCATTATTAACAATATTGATTAAGAGCTCTAGTTATACAGGAATATGTTAGACATTTTTGGTATGTTCCTTTATCTCTTAATATTTTAAAGTAAAGTTTTAAATAATTCAACAGGCAATCAATTATCTAAGATAGCTTCACCACACATAAATCTCTGCTTTCCTTTTCTAACTAATTGTAAAATCATAGGTATATGTCGCATGGTGTAAAATGTCTACCTAAACTAACAAGTATAAAAACACTGAAATAAATCAAACTAAACACTTAAATTAAGCTTTTACAATATTCATTAATGATGTAACTGAAATATATAACGTCTATAATGTGAAATTTATTTCAAAAGGACAATCACTAGTTTAATGATTGGGTTTATTAAAAGCAGTTTTATTTCCATTTTTCTTTTTTGCTTGAAGTTTTTTTTGCATAAATAGGAACTTTATTAATTAATATGGCAAATAAAATGGAAGTTAAAACTTGTTATTTTATAAACGAGAACCATAAAGTTTAACGGTTGTCCTTTTGAAATAAGCTCACTAATTTTGTAGGCTACTGAAGTAGGTACAATACTCGTTTTAGAATCTACCTCATTGTGTAGTAGGTTAGGTATGTCACTGTCACATTTCGTATACTTTTATAAATCGTAGATTTTCTCAATTATTCCTTAAAATCAACGCGCATATAAGATTCTTTTTGAATATTGTAAAGGTTTTTGACTGACTACTTACAAAGACTGGGAGTTCGACTCCAACCAGTCTCTATGTCCAATATAGATTGTGGATAGCGACAAGTAGCATATTTAAAAAAGCGCAATTCATAAAACTGCTACCCAAGGTCCAGCCACCACAATCATGTACTTGCTTACAATGAAGCGCACAATCTGGTCAACATTCGAATCTAACCGACCGAGTGGAGCCCTGCGGGGTTTGGGAGGTTTGAGATATAATATTTCCAGCAACTCACTAAGGCGTGGCTCTATCAGGTAAACCAATTACTTACCTGCCTTATAAAAAGTGACGAACGGAACTGCCACATTATGAAAATTAACAATAAGAAAAATATGATGTAGGTACCTAGTTAGCTATTTCATGAAGTAGCGCTATTTTGTGATATGTCTGGAGACGCCTTGATCTACTGAATATACGACCTGACTTGAAACTCTACTGACATCGTTGGACTATGCGTTCTAAGATCAAAAGATTCGGGAGGTCGGGGAGTCGATGCACCGAGCTCGAACGAGTTTGTAGGCGTGACGTATTCCTAGGCGGTGACGGTGCAGTGACAGACGGGTCCCCGAGCCTGGCGTGGTGGTGGGCGGTGTGCGGCGGCGGCGGCGGCGCGGCCGCGCTGTGCGTGTGGTGGGCGCGGCGCGCGCAGCGGGCGCGGGCGCGCGTGCGGCGGCCGCCTCCCCCCCCGCGCCCGCCGCCCTTCGCGCGCCGCGCCCCCGCCGCTCGCCTGGCGATGCCGCCCGCGCCCCCAGACACCGTATGACGACGCGCCCACGCCGCCGCAACGGCGACGCACGCACCACTAAATAGTTGATTACACGACTTTAACGTACTCCTTTGTTTCATTGTATTGATTTCAAAAGAAGCGATCTTACCTCGTCATTTCTGACATAGGCGTTCAAGTCGGCACACGCTATTTCATCGCTTTAAAAATGATGTTGATTATGCTGAGAGGGAGAACGACACTCATGCTACGACATAATTATCACGCTTCTAACCCTTCATCGCAACTTCAAACCGGATGGTGACGCGTACCAGAATGCTTGGCGTTTGTGGACTATAAGAAAGCCTTCGATTCGACCGAAACCGGGGCAGTGCTGCAATCTCTGCAGTGGTGCTAATACAGTAACGCCACCATGTCGGTTCGAGTACATGAACAGAGCACGGGGGCAATACCATTGCGGAGGTGTAAGACAGGGGGACGTCATTTCCCCGAAACTGTTCACCGCTGCAATGGAGGATGCATTCAAGCTACTGGGGTGGAAAGGGTTCGGCATTAACATCAATGGCGAGTATATCACTCACCTTCGATTTGCCGACGACATCGTAGCCATGGCAGAATTGCCGCAAGAGCTCAGCGCAATGCTCGATGATATCAACAGAGATTTCCAACAGATGGGCCTTGAACATGGGCAAGACGAAAGTCATGTCAAATGCCCATCCCAATTTCCGTGGGGAGCTCTGTTCTAGAAGTTGTGGACGAGTGTGTCCACCTGGGACAAACTGTCCAGTTAGTAGTTAGTCCACGTAGGTCCAACTTCAACGGTGGGGGGCACGTGGACACGTGCCGCCGTGTGCGCAGCACAGCGCAAAGCGAGGCTTGGGGGGGATCCTTTACAATCCTCCCCGAGAAGTGCCTGGGGGGGTTACCTTTTTACAGTTGCCTTCCCTCTGCTAGCGCCCTTCCCCGGGGTGAAGAAAGTTAAAGTTAAAAAAGGCAGCGTTCGGGAAACTTCGCAATGTCTTCTCGTCAACAATACCGCAATGCCTCAAAACGAAAATCTTTAACCAGTGATGATATATGGGATAACAGAGACGTTGTCACTCACTATAGGCCTCATAAGAAAGCTCAAGATCACTCAGTGAGCTATGGAGAGAGCTATGCTTGGCGAATACGCAGCGTAGGACGACCTCAACGAGGTGACGGTCTCTGGGATGTTGGACGCGCACGGCATGTGACCGCTCGATATGTAAATCTATGGGGGAGACCTTTCAGCAGTGGACGTACTTTGGCAGATGTAATGATTCATATCATATCGGCCATTTATACGTCCACTGCTGAACAAAGGCCTCCCCCATAGATTCCACAACTGTGTCATCTTTTCGGAGGGTATTTGCCAATACTCACCACGCTTGGCAGGTGGTGGGTTGGTGAGCGCAGAATGGCTACCGGTTCACAAAAGGACCGCTGCTGCCCATCCCTCTGGTTTAGATTCCCTTAGTCGCCTTTTACGACATCCACGGGAGGAGATGGAGTGATATTCTTAATCCGGACACCACACGGATATAATGATTACTTTGCTTATATTCAAGCACGTGATAATTTATACCTACATTTGAATATGAAAAACGGACACCCTTGCGGGAGCGTACACGACCTTCACGATAATCATCCGGATATAGAAAGCTTGTTCATTTTTCAGTTCATTTTTTTTTAACATTACCACACACTAGGATTTCTCCTGTGTCGTGGGTGCGTTTACAGTACACCCAGACCCGGAACAACTACCTGCAGATCGTACAAATATTTGTTCCATGCGGGAATCGAACCCACGACCCGGAGCGCAGTAGTAGACTATCAATCACTGCACCAACCGTGCCGTTATTATATACTTCGTCAATTGAGCTATCTATAAGTTGTTAGTTGCTCGTTAATCAGTGCAAATACGTCATCACAGACTTAATATTAACAAAATGCCCACTATAAAAAGCATTTATACCTGCCGTGTGGTGCCGGCTTTGCCGTGTGGTGCCGGCTTTGCCGTGTGGTGCCGGCTTTGCCGTGTGGTGCCGGCTTTGCCGTGTGGTGCCGGCTTTGCCGTGTGGTGCCGGCTTTGCCGTGTGGTGCCGGCTCAGAATACTAACACACCATCTCCTCCCGTGGGTGTCGTAAAAGTCGACTAAGGGATTAGCCGGAGGATGGGCAGCAGCGTCCTTCGAGTATATTAACAACTCCACTGCGATCGCCAACCCGTCTGCCAAACGTGGCGATTATGGCAAAACCCCCCAATGAGGTCACAACACACCCATATCGGTCGTTGTGGTGATCTTTGGGGGAGGCCTGTGTCCAGCAGTGGACTACATTCGGCCGAAATGATGATACCTGGCAGCACCTCAAATAAGTGATGGAATAAAGAACAAGAAGATAATAAGGCAAACACAGTTTTGCAAATTTATTCCACATTAAACTGATACAAGATTGATACAAGTCAGAGTTCTAACAGTATGGACATGCTATGTGATCGAATACAAAAAAAAAGTTTAGTACAGCAATAATAAACATTACAGATATCCTGAACTTTACAATTCTACTGCCTCACACTAATGTATTTTAAGGGAAATATGTAATAAAAATAAAGCAAAAAACTAAAGCAGGAACACAGTCGGGAAATGTTCGAGTACAGGGGTGGTTTTATTTTAGCCGTAATCGCTAGTCGTCGAGAGTTCAATTCATTCAAGAATCCGATTAAATTCATTCAAGTATCCTAAGTTGTAAGTATGTCAAAAAACAACAGTCAAACTCCTTACAATATAATAATTACTGCTAAAATACACATCACATCGCAAAATGCGTTCACAGGAATAAAATATATCGAATAACATGTATTAAAAAAAACAGACAGTCGACGGGTCCGCGACCCGAGCGCGCGGTCGCAAACAGGCAACCGCGGCCGCGCGCTCCCTCACATAAAGTATAATATATTAAATACATACGGCTAATACGACAGTGAAAAACATAAGCATAACGGGAAACTTACAATCGAAACATTTCATAACGTCCTACTTTAAGATTTTTACGGATCGATGCGATACAAAATCGAAAACTCGAAAATCAAATAAAAAAACACATATATAGAAAAAAGTAGAGCGATCCTCTCGGCACGCAGCGAGGACCGGACTTGAACGTTTTCGCGGGCCGCGAGCGCGCGCGCGGAGCGGCCAGGTCGTTCCCCCGCGCAGCTTGTAGTGCCTCCCATGCGGGGGCCGGCCGCCCGCGGCGCCCGCGCCCGCGCTCCCCGCGCTCCCCCGCGCTACCCTCCCCGCGCCCCCCGCGCGCCCCCCACGCGCCCCCCGCGCTAGCTGGCCAGCGGCTGCTGCGCCAGCGCGCCGCCGCCCCAGCCCGCGCCCGCGCCGCACCCGCCCGCGCCCACCCGCCGCTTGCATTCCCCCCCGACGTTCTGGTGGCCCCCGTCGTGTTTACGTTTACCTACAAATACACAACAATCTCCAATCAGTTCGCTGACTCCAGCGAGTGCAGCTATCGCCACCGACGCGGCGGATTTGGAGCTCCAAAGAAACAAGTCAAAATTAAAGAGAAATGGAACACGGTGGATAGGAAGGAAGGAATAGGACATCGATTACGAATTTGGAATAAGAACCTAAACTCGTGATGCTAGTAATTAGTTAACCACAACCGGGTCTAACTTGCTGTGATAAGTAGGAACACTACAGGTCTTCCACAAACTTCGTAAGAAAACAATGGACTCGTCACTCAATCGAGCTCGACAATTTTGGCCAAGTTTGTGGTAGCCCCAGGACTAGTAAGGATCGATAGAGGAGGAGGATAGTTACCGATATAGAATGTATCGAAATCCAGATTACACGCAAACCATCAAACATGCTGAAATAAAAGGAAAAGGTTTCAGGATATTAATTGCAGGGCAACGAGGTCGACCGAGAGAGAGAGAGTCCAATGTTCATTCAACCGTAATTTTGAATTTTGCCATAGGAAGGAGAGAAGGAATAGAGCAGATAATATAGCAAAAAAATAAAAAAAATATTAAATGTTTTAGACCCCATTTAATTTTACTGTCTTTGCAAGTCCTCGGAACTAGTTGCTAGCTTTGCTAGCTCTAGTCGTTAAGATCAGGCAAATATGATGAAACCCGTAGACGCCAACATTAGCAGAGTGCATTTGGTGATGTCGGGTTTAACATCAAATAATATTCACTTATATTAGGTCTTATTTTAATAATCCACGATATATTGCATGGTGCCTCAGTAAATGCTTAAAATGATGTACCGAACACAAAACATACTTTTGGTAAAGATCCATTTCTTTCTTTTGTGTGATGTCGCTACCGTGCGCCGTCTGTTTTGTTTAACGTTACGGACTACCTAAATCAGTCAACCAGCCCTGTCCGCCATTGTCTTACTAGATGCATGTGAATATTATCACAACAAAGAGAACTAGGAAGTAATGAAATAAATGATTTAATAAAATATTTTTTTAAACAGCAAATTTACAAGTTTTTTTTTATACCTACATTATCTTCATCGTTCACCATAGCGCCATGCAAAACATCGTGGACTATTAAATTAAGACCTTGTATAGGGGGTCTCACAAAATAGTGATCTTTATTTTAATGTTAAAAAAATACAGTAGGTTATAGGGATCGCGTTTATCGAAAACCAAGTTGTAATTAAGTTGCTATTCGAGTTAAAAAAATATCTTCATATCGCCACGCGCATGATTTTATTTATTGAGGTTTCGTAATAAAATATTTAGTGCTTAACTAGAGCAACGTTTTCATTATTACAAAAAAAAGTCTTCCTCTATGGCCTACTGATTGTCCCCTTAAAATAATGATCACTATTATAGAGGGTTAGTAAACGCAATCACTAAGGCTAGTAAACGCAGATACTGTGGATATTCCTGCTAGTTTTAAGAACAAACAACATAATACACACTCGCGTGTATTATGTATGCATGTAATTATGAGTAATGCGACGAATACGAATATGAATATTCTTATTCAGCGAATATTACGACGATGCCATTCGTAAAAAAAGTAAAACTGAACGCACCGTAAACAGAACATCAGTAGCTAAAAACTTGCGATATGTTATAAAAATGAGGGAGTCAATGTCAATGTGAATTATTCAAGTACTTGTATGTATACTGACTAGCATGTTTCATTGCCTTTGATTTATTATTACGGTAAGCGTATTATTATTCGCTGAATAGTAAAATCAGTATTTGTTTTCGTATACATTGTAGCGTGCTTTAGGGTAATTACAAAAATGGGGAATATTACGTAAAGTACAAACTTCTTCTAAAATGTATATATTTGCGAGCTGAGGCAACTGTAGCGGGGGGAGAAGGATAAGCTGGCGTCTAGATGAACTTTACCAGAGCAAAAAGTATCTATAGAAAGAATTAGTATGCATTATAATAAAACAAACGGATTACACCGCGTATATATATAGACCGTGCCACCACGAATACTAGTTTCGAAAAGTCCAAAAAAACAAAAGTATAATGTACGCGATTGTTTCGTTAAGATGTGTAATAATCGCAAAAATCTAAAACGTTACAATTAGTGTCCATTTTTGTTATTACCCCAAAGCATTTTTGTAATTATCCTAAAACATTTATGTGATTACCCCAAAGCATTTTTGGTCGCATCACTAACAAGTACTTGTATGCGTGCGAGGATGTGGGTGTTTGGATGTGTTTGGGTGTGTATGTGTATGTGGTTGTGCGTGTGCGAGGGTATGTGTATGTGTGGGTATGTGTGGGTGTGCGTGGGTATGTGTATGTGTGGGTGTGCGAGGGTATGTGTATGTGTGGGTATGTGTGGGTGTGCGTGGGTATGTGTATGTGTGGGTGTGCGTGGGTATGTGCATGTGTGGGTGTGCGTGGGTATGTGTATGTGTAGGGTGTGGGTGTGTGTGTGCGTGTGGCGGAGTGCACTGACCTGGTAAACTTGGCTTGGCGCGGGGATTGCCACGCATGGCGCTGGGCGTGCGGCGGCCACGCGCGGCGCGGCGCGCACCACCACGGGCCCCAGCCGCGGGCGCCGCCGCCGCCGCGCGCCGCGCCCATCGCGCGCCCGTCCCACATGACCCAGCCTGCGGCACACGTCACGCGCGTCACTACCTCTGGCGCACCGCCGCCTCGTACGCCAACATTGTTAGTACGCATCATAACGAACGGCCAAAATACGACAGCTGGACAGCTTTTTGTACTTTTTTCGAGATTTCTGAACTGCTCCCATAGTAAAAATTATGTGTTATGATGAGTAATTTCCCCCTTAAAAGGTCCTCAGCTAATAATGTTATACATTATATAAAAAGACCTAGCTGTCAAATAAGAGCTAGCAGTATAGAAGTCACGTCAGCTGTTAAATGGCATACTTTCAAAATATGACGAGAGAGACGGTGCTAAGGTAAAACAATAATAATAGTTCCGTAACCTAAGGTGTATTGCTACCGCTTGGGGTAAATAGCAAAAACAAAAAAATATCCGAATCAGTGCTGCCAATTGCGCAACGTTGAAAACTATATTTCTGAACAGACATTAAACGCTGCTACTAACGGCGCATTAGTATTTACCCAAATTGTTATTTACCCCCAACGGTTGTAATACACCCCAAATTCCGGTACTACTGACCGATATCTGTCTTGTGTAACACTTGAATATTGTTAAATATAAGCTAAAATAAAACTTAGTACACATAAAAACAATATAAGATATACCGTTTGGCTTGTAAATACAAAAGCAAAATCTAAAATTAACATCATGCACGAATCTTCAAATTTACACTTATTTAATTAGCATTCAAAATTAGCAAAAGATGAAATTTAAGACATTCTAACTTAAGACAGAACTCAGTCAAGAATAATTTGTGTGTAAACAGGTAATTTTATTATTTCAACAATAACTGTTACATAAAACTCAAAATAAAACAATAACTCAATTTTTTTTTTAAAATGTAACTTTCATTTGCTTATAACTTGTTATTGTTCAAATTATTTTGAATAAATTACTATCATGCTATAAAGTAATTCGCTATTGCAACAATGTAACTATTATTAAAATACAAAAATAAAATATATATACTATATGCATAAACTTACAAACGCTGTTTAAATATATTTTTGTAATCCAATAACTAATTTTATTATTTTTCTTTAAACAACGATCACAAGTCTAGAACATATGGACATATATTGTGGCATTCGAGATAAAAGTATCTGAGATAAGCTCACATAAATCATGGTTAGTGCCAACGTCACAAGCATTGTTACGAAAAGAACACTTTTACCGTGGAACGCCACTCAATACCAGATTTACCAATACAATGTAGTTAACAGATTAAAACAGTGAAACAATCAGGTACCTACTGAAGCTTTCTAAATTAACGGTTCATCCAACATGAATTTAATCAAACGCATTCTAATATATGGGGGGTAACGGTTCTCGCTATGTCTATACCTACTCGACATTTAATACTTTTATATATATTAAAAAATAAAAATACTCTACAATATAAATCTATGTAATAGTTGAGACAACATCTAAACAAATCTAACACCGACTCGACATCAATATAATAATTTGGAATAATGTGAGCGCCCATCGGCGGTACCTGAATGCCTCCGGTTAGATCGTAGTAAAGCGAGTTGGGCCCGAGACCGAGCTCGTCGTCCTGAGTGAGGCATTTACCAAGCGGGTCAGTAAGTCTTCTCAACATATTCTCTACCTCGTTACAACAACGAGAAATTATTACAACATTACTCGGGCGTTCCAAAGCTTCGGGGGCACGCTACGTTCCTCGGCTACGGGATGTGTGCGGGTGGCAAAGCTCGAGCGTGTTATCTGTTAGTGATAAGCGAAGCAAAGCACTACATGGGGGTGATAAGCGCGGCGGAATGACGTTAAGCGGTGCAAATGTGAAATGGCAACTGAAAACAACAGGTACAGATGAGACGGGCATGTTAGTCGGAGTGGCCGCAGCCATATAGACCTGATGGTGAGATCGGCCGACGGCCACCCCGCGCCCACTAACACTTTTCCCGGCAATCAGTGACAAGTCGGAGGCCCCGCCCGCCCAGTGCAATCACCACCGTCAGGCCTACACACTACCGTCTTTACCGAGTCACTAACTCCGTTCGAGGATGGGATTAAACAAAAAATAAAAATAAAACAGTAATGATAAAAATTTGGCAAATCAAAATCGATAGAACAATGAGTACAGCGACTAGTGACTAGTAAATAAGAGTGATACATTAGTGAGTGTGTGTGGGACCCACCGGCTGCGGTCTGTTGGGAGGCTGGCGGACGGCGGACGGTTGCGGTGGCCCCGCGTAATCAAAATAGAACTCATCGTACCGGTAAAATGGCTCATTGTAGCCACCTCGGTAATCACCGTACCCGTAATAGTCGTAATCATAATCTATAAACACACAACACAGGCCTTTTAGAGGCTAAGCTAAACTAACTCTAACTTACAAGCTACCGATGTCGGCTGGCGGATAGCGAGCCTCCACGACACTCGTACCGGGAAAAGATTACAAGTAACACATGCTGTTGTCACTTTACACGGGGTACAGTACAGGTATGGTATGGTACAGCACACGGGTTAAATCCAACACCTCTGCTCCTCCTTAGCGATCACACACCTCGGTACGGATACGAACCGACTGAAGCATCTTCACATTATCGACACACGGAAACAACATGCATCGTGATATGGCTAACTGTTCATGTCCATTGTCTGATGAATAAAATTGTTTAGTGAGAATTAAAATTTAGATAATCGACTGATTCTATCGACCCATCACCGGAACCTACCTAAAGCGCTGTTAATATGTTCAGATAACAGATGTCGCTGCAATCCGAACACTCACAATGACTTCAGATCTGTGGCATGCACTGTCGTTAATATTGTTATTACATTTTTAATGGACCATGTGTAGCCCTGGACTAATCATCTTTGATAGATCAAAACTTTTCCGAAACCATGCATCGAACCTATTCCTAGCTGTCATTAATAACTAGCCTAGATAGTAGCGTTAATGAAACATGTACTGAGGCCTGAACGATACACTTAAAAAACTCCCACTTATTTTAGGTTGGCAATCGTGTTAACCGTCTGGCAACATCGGGGGGAAGTCCCGTGTATAGTAACGGCCATCATGTTAGTAAGGAACAGTAGCGGATTGTGCGAGTGTGCGCGTGGAGACCACACCGTGTTCACATCTCTGTTTGTGTGAGGGGAAGATCTGGAGCTAAGCGGAGGGAACTGTATTTACTTCTCTTGTAGGTACTTCTTTAAGGCTACGATGTACGTTGGTATGGCTGGTGTTCATTCAAGGTTTTGTCAAGTTCAATCGAGTTCCCTTCACGTAACTCGTGTGTGCTTACACGTTGTACTGTTTAAGTGGATCGCTGGGCGCTCGGTGGATACTTAATAAAACATTTTCAACCTAACTAATAGTGCTATTAAGGCTTTTGAAGGTACTTTTGAATTACATAGATCATCCATGCATTCTATCCATAACTTTAGACATTAGTCTAAAATGTATAAAAACGTTGTCCCTAATCCGCGAAACAAATCAAAAGCTGTATCCACAATATACAAAAGTTATAAATTATTTTAAGAAACATTGAGATATCTTGGGGCTTTCAAACGCTGACAGTTGGTAATGTCTATGTCATCGCAGCTTTTTCAGCCGCCGAGCGTCCAAGAGCCAGCCCGCGTGGTGTGTGTGGCGCGATGTGGTGTGTGGCGTGCGTGTGCGCATGCGTACTGACCGTAGTCGCCGCGCGCCTGCGGCGGGCGCGGCTGCGGCTGCGGCGTGCGCCCGCGCAGCACCGGCGAGCAGCTGCACCAATCGAATCTGACAGTTAACATCCCGACGTTACATACATCGCGTACGTGCCTAGCCAGCCCCGGTAAACTCTCAAACTTAGACCCGGCGCCTGCACACGCTAAATCTGTTGTTTGCCGTTTCTAAGCTCTGATGTAGTGTGACTAAACGAAAATATCTGAAGATCCTTCTCCTGCTTCCACTTCTACCATACAAGCCAGCTCAATTCTAATGATTGGCTGATACGGCTTAACAACAGGTCCTCACATATTTCCACTTTACAATAAAGAGCTACGACTGTGTACAAAGTAAACCCGGTTGTGTGCAAGCGCACAATCCATCAACTCTTAAATGCTGTTTTGACAGTGCGCATAGAAACATCGACCGATAATCGATTATATTTTTAGGTTCGGACCGAGTAAATATGCATATTCATATATTACACATTACCAATACAAATAAATTACTATATCGTACAGTCACGCTGGACATATGCACCCAGGCTTAAATGACAGAGCCATCCTACATGAACAAAAATTACTAGTATCTGTAGTATTCTGCCTTGAGTCTGTAGTATTTTTGAGCATTGTGTCTGTACAGATCACTGTGCTGTATAAAGGTGTTTTAGTGTTAACGTTGTAAGAACGAGATTTAAGGGGAGGTTGATGCTAATGAGGAACGGAGAACTAAACCAAATGGCAGCACTCCCGTATAATTTCAATTCGTATGCTGACACACTAGTGGCGCCATTAGCTCCAAAGTTGTTGAGCTATTATTACAAAACAAACCATTCATTCCTAGAGCATAGTGACTATTTACAATCGCTAACGAATAGAAACATCAATATAACAAATACGAATATTTTTAGTAACCGCTGGAAACTTCCATACATTTAAAAGTTGATGGCAGGGCCTGTTCGTCATGGAATCTAATGAGAGCCACTCCAATTCCGAACAAAAAATTTGCGTTTGATTGTTTACTTGGGCAAAGATGAAAGACTAATTTTGCAAATTGAGCAATCGATATTTAAGTAGGTTCACGTAAACAATACAGTATCGTTATAATCGTTCAAATTTACTGAGTCAGTAATAATGTACGTCGGGGATAGTATGAAAATATAAATTTACATAAAATGAGGAGCCGCTGAACAAAACCTGGTAACCCATACATCATACTCGGTAAATTCATTTACAATAGAATGCAATTGTCGCGTATGTAAGTCTTGAAATCCCTACAATATGGTTAAGCTAAGCAATGCTGATGCATTGCGTCATGCTCGTGAACGGGTGACGTCTGTCGGGACTGGTCAGCCGTAAACTGTCATGGCAAATAATTTATTTTATTATAGAAAAATTTAGGTTTACGTATTATGAATATGGAACATACTACAATACGTTTGACCTACATTTTTCCCATTATTTTATCACGATTGAAATCAACATCGTAATTTTCATTATTTTAAAAGAGTATCTATGGAGTTTCTTGCCGGCTCTTCTCCATAGGAGCAACAGAATAGAACTTTGAAACTTAATTGCTGACGGTTGCGTAATTGCTATTTGTTTATTTGAAAATTAAAACAGCTACTGACTGACGGATCAAAAAACAAGCGTTACAAAAAAACCACTTCAAACTAATACCGCCTGATGGCTGGATTTGACCGGTTTTGTTCGTGAGCCCCTCCAGCATACGTAAATAAAGGCTGAGCACCTACCCGCCACGGCCGTGGATCATCTGCATCATGCGCCGTTCGCGCGCGCGCAATATTTCTTCCTTTTTCTTCTTATCGGAGGGCGGCTTAGCTAACGACACTTCGAGTCGCGCACCGCCCATCTCCTTTCCGTCTAACTCTTGCATCGCCTGAAACAATCATTTTGTGTCTCCATTAAATCGAGCATACCTGTAATTGTCAAATGGAAATCGATGCTGGGAGAAAAATATAACACGAAGTTGGCAACAGTACATTTTTATGGTTAAGCGTTGCGACGTTGGGAGTACACAGCCACTATGCTGGTGGCAACACCTTCGCTAGGCTTTGTTTTTAACTGCATAGCACCACTCCATGTCCTTCCGTGGCCGTCGTAAAAGGCGACAAGGAACTCTAAACCAGAGGGACGGGCAGCAGCATCCCTTCTGTGGAATATGCATACTGCATACTACATACCAACCCACCTGTCAAGCATGGCGAGTATTGGCAAATTCCCCCCAATATAACGACACAATTGTGGAAATTTACGGTGGAGGCCGTTGTTCAGCAGTGGAGGTATAAATGGCTGATGATGATGATGTATATCGTCATGGACTTCTTTCGCCCCGGGAACCAGACTCTTATGGGGATAAAGTCACATGGGCGGTTATTTTCGGCACCGAAGGGGGGGTTGATGTTGAGAACAAACGCTCGCCCGCACCGCAGCCCCGACAAAAAGACAGGCCAAGCCAAGAGTGCTCCCGCTTAATGCACCAGCCCAAACATTCTATCGCTAAATAATTAGTAGCTATTAATAAACAAAAGATACCACAAAACCCGTGACAAGATACGGAACGTGCTGTAGCTGAGCTACTATTGCGATTTTTATGCGAGTTAACGGACATCCGCGCGGCGTGTATTCGTACCCGGAGGCGCTACTCACGAGTTTACCGACAACGCAACCACCGCCGCGATGAAGGGCTACCGAAATACCCGGAAGACTGCAGAAGGAGCAGGCATTGCATGAGATGCTGGACAGTCTTGAGACTGTCCAGCATCCCAGGTGGCGCCAGCCCGTATCGTTCGGCGGTTCGGAACAAACTTAGCACCCAAGGTCCTCTACTGACGGAGACCCTCCAGTTCAGTTCTTTGCAGACCATTGAGGCGCTATTCCCTGACCGGGCAGAGCGCATACCCCTTGCCATCGTCTCATTTGGGGCGTTGACCCTGCGCCTGCGCTTGAAAAACACTGCCCCAGAACCGGACAGCGTGTCTGCAAGTAGCAAGCTCCATCGCATTTAGCGCCCCGGCTAGCCCTAAAGATAGGCTAAGAGAGTTGGACGCCTGTGTGACATCGAGGCAATTCCCTAGGCCATGGCTACAGGGCCACTAGGTGCTGCATCACAAGGCGGGATGACCCCCGAATCATTTTCGGCTTCATTTTCGGCTTACGATAGTGTTGTTGGACGAGGCGGGAAAATTTTAGAGAGGATTCTCGCTACCCGCATTGTCGTGCTGACCTGGACACGATTGGCCCTAAATTTGTCGGACACCCAATTCAGTTTCTGGGCGGAGCGTTCGACTGTGGACGCCATGATACCGTTGCGCGTTGGGGGGTGGTTGTCAATTTAATTGTTATGAAGTGTGTGATTAATCAGGCATATAATATATACAAAGCGATTCACGCTAAAGTAATATTTTGTTTTAGGAATACAATACAATAGAGATAAGCACGGCTAGCGCTTCATAACACCGGCTACTACTACAGCACACTTTTTTTTTATTGGTTTCCAGTGGAATTCTACATGAACTAGTAAACTAGTACTTCGCGAAGACCGGGGACTCCTACCGGCTAAAACCACCGGAGCGGTCATCTTCGGCGCCGATGGTCCTCGTAAGATCACACTAGAGTTGCCCATTGGTGCCACGCCTTTAGGCACATCTCCGAGCGGATGACTGTAAAGCAGTCACCCCCTCTAGCTAAGGGCAGTCGGCTGTAAAAAGGCCGCCCCCCAGGCACTTTTCGGGCAGGATTGTAACGGATCCCCCAATCCTCGCTGTGCGCACACGGCGGCACGTCTCCACGTGCGCGCCGCCGTCTTCCCGGGGGTCGCTCTGTGTGAGCACGCAGACTCCTCAATATGCGCGCCCGCAACCCCCGAGGCCCCCCACCATGTAACAACGGCAGGGGGCTCAGGCGTGTTGGACGTCGGCAACTACAGCACTTACCGTTTTTGTTTACAGTACCTAAACGTTTTTATTATTATTATGATTATGTGCCATTTTATCAGTGCTGTCAGTTACTTTTTCGTCATCTCTTTCATTCTGGCTAATCAGCAATATTTATATGGCAATTTTTTTTATCAATTTATGGGACCTTGAGTGATATATAGCTCATCCAGATATCAATAAATTATGATAGTTTACCTTTACTGCACAATCCCGGTCCTCAAAATGCACGAACGCGTAATCCTTAATCTTCTTAACTCGCTCTACGGTGCCGTAGCGCTCGAACTCTTCTTTCAGCGCATCTTCAGTTATCTCTTGCGTTAGGTTGCGCGCGTACAATACCTTCACCTACACCAAAGGAATGACAATCAGTGCCGCAAAGCATTATGCGAGAAAAAATAACTAGCTTTTCTTATGGTGGATTCCCACGGTGCGTGATATCACGGTTATTACCACGGTGCGTGATATCACGGTTAATAACCACGGTGCGTGATATCACGGTTATTACCACGGTACGTGATATCACGGTTATTACCACTGTGCTTGATATCACGGTTATTACCACGGTGCGTGATATCACGGTTAATACCACGGTGCGTGATATCACGGTTAATACCACGGTGCGTGATATCACGGTTAATACCACGGTGCGTGATATCACGGTTAATACCACGGTGCGTGATATCACGGTTATTATTGGTGGCAGGTCTATTAACCTAGGAAGCTAGGAAGGTACCGCCCCAGTGCCAGATATTCGCCGCCAAGCAGGAGTGTTTAAACTTTAGACATTACTGTGTTCCGGTTAGAGGAGCTCTGTAGCTAGTGAAATTACTGGCCATAAGAGACTAAATAACTAATATGTCGAGGCGACGAGCGCCTTGTGGCGCCACGCTGAACTAGTTCTAATAGCATTACAATTGTTTTGGGCAGGCGTAAATCTTACCAATATGATGATGACCAAGTTGTATATATGTAAAACAAAATCACACGCCATACCGCTCTGTGCCTACATACGAGCCAAGACCGACTACCTCAGGCAATATCGCACCGCTATGAGCTGTACCGTTTCCACGGTGCATTGAAAACATGAGCCGTGGGAAGCCACCGTTAGATAAGCATAAGGAATCATAAATTAACGAATTTGTGTTACGCATATTCATATTTCGTGTGGTGGTCCACTCCATTTCCTTCGTGAGTATACTAGCAAATGTCTCCCAAAATGACAGGTTTTAGGAACCTACGGGGAGGCCTTTGTTCAGCAGTAGACGGCGTTAGTAAATTCAGCAGTAGATGGCCTTTATTCAGCAGTAGACGGCTTTTATTCAGCAGTAGACGGCTTTTATTCAGCAGTAGAGGACCTTTATTCAGCAGTAGACGGCTTTTAATCAGCTAAAGGCCATCTTTTATCGCTGACGATAGTTGCGGAAACCTATGGGCCTCCCCATAGGTTTGTTCAGCGGAAGACAGCCTTTAGTTAAAGGATTTATAAGATGTTCCAGAGAGGTGGTATATCCGTCAATCGGACGATAGCCAACGCATATTCACGGCCGGTTTGCGGCAGAATGTAGATTTATTTCGATGACGTCAGATGGACACAAACTAAGCTTTATAAGCTTTCATGTTTTTTACATATACTGTAATTCATGGGTTATAAGGTAACAGAATGTATGCTTACTTTGCTCATTGTTTGCTCGTCAGGTTCTTCTTGAGGGTCCGCCCAGTCCACTATTATATCACAGCCCCATACCTGCTCAAAATTATAAATATTAAGTTAGTATTTTAATTATCTATCAGTTATATATAATTTATAATTCAATAATAAGCGCTGAATGTCAGCGGTAAACAATTACCTTTATTCTACCTGTGCCCAATCTACGTTTAGCTAGTGACGCCGCTTTGTGAGACTCGTATTCCAAAAAACAAAATCCTCTATTTTTCTTCTTATCATCGGGTGAACTATATATTATAACTTCGACGAGCCCAGCTGCAATCATAAATATGGATAAGGAACGGGCAGCGGGGCGCAGGCACGCTAACGGTATCAACAAAGCTTCCCTCGAGCCCGACGCGCAAAAGTCAGTCATTCAACGCTACAGAATATGAAGCAAATCAAACGATATTCCAGGAGAACATATACGGTACTGAAGAATACTATTCTAGAGAACAACAGCAAGGTTCTCCAGTCATGACCAGTGAGCATTCTCGAGGCAAAGGCCAATCAAAAGGTACGGTCGGTCTGCCTCGGGCCACGGTGACGCGGCGACGCTGCGCGTTACGCCGGCGTGACGGCAGCGTGACGGCAGCATGACGGCGGCGTGACGGCAGCGTGACGCCGGCGTGAGGCCGCGCGACGGCCGGCGTGACGCGAGCGTGCCGCGTCACGGTGCCCCGAGGCGCGCTGTATTTAACAACCGATTAGCACTTATTATGAATTCGACAAGGACTTACGTGCGTGCCTAGTAAACTCCTCAAACAAATCGTCCCGATCTCGGTTCTTAGGGATATTCCCCACGAATAACCGGTGATTGTTAAAGGAAACTGTTACGCCAATCTTTTTCCCCTTTCGAATTTCATAATCATTCAGCTGCAAGAACAATTCGAGGGAGAATAGCCTTGGCCGGGGCCGGGTCGCTTGGCGGCGGCCGCGTCCCGGCGCGGCGGGCCCAATGACTGGAGACGGGGACGCGGGACGCTGGGGGGCGGCGGAGGGGGGGCGGGCGAGCCCGGGACTGCGGGACGCGGGACGCGGGGGACAGGGAGCAAGCGGGACGCAAGCGGGAGCCCGAGCCGGTCCACACCAAGCCCCACGCACTCAACCCGACAACTCTATAAACTCCTTAATTCATTCGAGTGACACTTTACCTGTTAATTTACCAAACTCTTCCAGTATCTCCTCTTTGCCTTTAGACTTGGGAATGTTGCCGACGAAAAGTCGCAGATTCGGTACGCTAATCTTAATTCTCAGAGTCTTCCCTGGTTTTATTTCGTGATTATCGAGCTGTGGGAAAAATCAAGGGAAAAATTTTGAAAAAGGGCGTCGATTCGGACCCTTCGGGCCGTGGCCGTCGCGGCGCGGCCTGCGAGGCTTGCCTCGTGACGCGCGAGCGGTGATGACGGTTAGAGCCAATCGTAATGAGTTAACTGAATTTGGATGATAAGCCGACAGTGTTGTACGGAGCAAAGAGGAGAGCCTGAGATATATTAAATTCTCAGTTGGAGAACTTTTCGAAGCCAATTCAAAGTTAACCCTGTAAGTGGACCGTTTGATGAAGTGAAAATAAAAGAAGCGAGTACGTGTGATGGTAACAAAAAAATAAAAATTAAAGCAACTTAAAATTGAACGAGGTGCAACAGTAGAGAACGGGATGATATCTCAGGACAAGCGAGGCTAGATCAGTTTATAGGTGTTATGTTTGCACATTTACACAAATTCAGTGATTATACATACAACGGTACGGCGGCTGCTTGCCACGAAGCATTCATTGTTATTATCAACACTACATTTGTTACTGTGTAGCTTACTAGAGGGAACGATATAGTGCGCATAGGTGCAAATGGCCGCCGTGAGCGGGATATTAATGACATGCTTTTTAAATGATAGAAGAAGCTTAAATCTAAATCTCCCAAGTGTGACTGTGAATATATTCGACAGGCAAATGATTGGGACCTTGCAAAAGTACTGGCTGATGATCACTAGTAGTCTTGCAAGTGACGTCGCGGTTTGGTCACTTCCACTGCGGACGGGGAAACCATCATGATGCTGCGGATACTGATTAGCCTTGGATGTTATAACATCAGTACAGTTATCTGTGATGCAGACGGGACGTGATAGTTTCGCCTGGAGGGTACAGAGCGCAGAAGGAAGTGCCCAAACGCGCGGCAACTATGTGCTGTGATACTGTTATCTTTCAAGGGAATATACTTAAACATTTCGGCGAGTCACCTGGAAAGTAGATGTCAAATTAGAATAAATTTTGTTTCAAATTAATAACACCAATTTTAATCAATATAAAAAATTCATCTTCAGTAAAGCTTTAGAGTTTTGACGCAATTTTGTGTTACCAATCGTGATATGCTTGATAATGAACAATTGCACCATTGTTTTAGTTTTGCGATAACACAGTGTGCTGGTAATGTTGGCTATTGGTACAGATGTGCTCGATAACATCCATGTATCGCACAAAGATAGGTGCCGCACTATCGGAGCGGGCCGATGTATTTATCAAAATAATTGCAAATCGTCAAGGTTGCGCTCGGCCGTGGCCACAGGTGGCACCAATCTTTGTAGCAAATGTTTGTTCAACAACTCTACGGCTTATTGTACACTAACGTTCGAGGGAGTGGCAATTTTCATTCATAATTTCAGGTTTCGCAAACATTGATCGGTATGCAAAATACTTTCAATTATTAAACACGAGCGACATCGACACAAAAACAACCAAAAAAAATGGAAATTATAGAACCCAAAAAATGTACATAGAACATCAAGTTAACATGCAGAAGCTACTTGCTAACAGTAATCGCGAATGACCTCTCCCTCGGACGACACACTCAAGTCTCCGATGCTCGATACCAGTGTCGGGCACGGGAGACGTCATACTGCCAAGTGGAGCGGCGATGTCGGCTGCGCTGCGGACGGAAGGCGGGGCTCACCTCCTGCACGGCGCGCTGCGTGGCCTCGCGGCTGGTGAAGGTGACGAAGGCGTAGCCGCGGTTGGTGCCGGTCATGGGGTCCATCATGAGGCGCAGGTCCCAGATGGTCCCGCAGCGCTCGAACAGCGGGATGAGCTCGTCCTCGTACATGTCCTTGGGGATCTTCCCGCAGAACACCTCGCAGCCGGCGCCCGGCGTGCCGCCCTCCCAGCCGGGCGGCGGCCCCCCGTACTTGCGCTGACCTGCGCAACACGCGTATTCCCAATGAGGTGCTGTGGCATGTGACTGACAGTGAAGCCACCGAGAGAATGCGTTTCTGACATCTGTTAATTATCTATCTATCTAACGGCCGAATGAAGTCCACTGCTGGACACAGGCCTCCCCCAAAGATCACCACAACGACCGATATGGATGTGATGTGGGCTCATTGGGGGGTTTTGCCATAATCGCCACGCTTGGCAGGCGGGTTGGCGATCGCAGTTGAGTTGTTAATATACTCGAAGGACGCTGCTGCCCATCCTCCGGCCAATCCCTTAGTCGACTTTTACGACACCCACGGGAGGAGATGGGGTGGTGGCATTCTGAGCCGGCACCACACGGCGGTGTTAATTAGTCTAGTTTCAATTATATTAAAGATTTCCACATGTGGCCACAAAAGCCTACCATGTTTTATTTGACATATGATTTACACTTTTGTATTTATGACATTTAATTAACATAGGTACATTTTTGACATTTAAATTTTATTAATGGTATATGAGTGTATATGACTGACTAACGTGTTGCTGGGGAGTTTGTTGCGCCGTTTCTTCTCCCCGGCTTAAACACTAGGAAGCGGTGAAGGGTGGGCTTATATGGGTGCTGTCTAATATTGACGCGTTCAAAAAGAACTATTTGATTTAGTCCGTTTTGAATGAATGATCATTTCATTTAATTTCATACTAAACTGAAAAAAGGCATTTTGTCGTCCTAGCGACACACGAAAGAGTGAAATCGGTACACTTTATTGATTAATATTTAAATATATAATCTGCAGTGTAACCCCGACACTTATTGGGTTTATACCACCAGACCTTCTGTAAGGCCTCTAACATACCTATTAATAATGATTCATATTGATCGATCAACTTATTCGACAAACCAGTACTACCCTAATAGACAGATATAGGGCTCCCCCATAGATAGACGAACGGTTAGATTCCGTGTGTGGTCAATTTCGGGGATTTGTGAGTACTCACCACGCTGCAGGCGGGTTGGTGAGAGCTGTATGGTTGCTGTACCACAGAAGGGACGTTTTAGAGTTTAGAGTCCCTTAGTCGCCTTTCACGATATCCAGGGCAGATGGAGTAGTGCTATATTCTTAATTTCACGGAAAACAGCGTTTAGATTGTTCGTTGTATTCCCAACAGAACAGTATGCATGTTACGGAGCAACCTGTGAGAAGTCATGTCCAGTAGTGGCCTACCGAATGCCAAATTGATTAAAGGTAATTCGCCGATGGTGCCGTGTGGAGCCGGCTACGAATAGCACTAACCCATGTCATCCCGTGGGTGTCGTAAAAGGCGACTATGGCATAAACTGCAGGATGAGCAGTAGCGTCCTTCGAGAATATTAACAACAACTGCTACCGCCAACCCGCCAGCCAAGCGTGGCGATTATTGCAAAACCGCCCATGAGCACACAACACACCCATATCGGTCGTTGTGGTGATGTTTGGGGGACGCCTGCGTCCAGCAGTGGAATTACTTGGCCAAAATGAAAATCGCTGATAGGAGACAAATCGAGAAAAATATTGACTATTAATAATGAAACTGAAATATGACGACACGTTTGGCATAGTGGCTAGTGTCACGGGTTCGATTTCCACGAAACAAATATTTGTTAAGCCTACATATAGTCGATTTGGGTTTGAATGTATGCGAGGTTTACGTTTGTAAGCTGTACTCACGAAACAGGAGAAAAAAGGGATCGATAAAAAAATGTTCAACACAGGCCACCGACTATCTTCTTTCGGTGTGTGCGAATAAGGATCACTTCACCTCAACTATTCCAGAAAATAGGACAAACCGGTATAACAAAGAAATAATTTTCATAAGTGCCAATATTTGGTTTATTTGAAATAAAAATATTTGACTGACTTTGAAAATCTAAGGGCAAACTAATTAAGTAAGCATGTCCTGCACCCTTTAGTGTACACCTTGAGAACTTTATTATTCGCATATACAATTTACATACACACATGCGCACTGCATTTAAAATTATTCGATTTTACTTTGTTTTGAAGAACTAAGGTTCGAAGAGTAACAGTGGAAAATCATACCACTCGGTCACCCGACCGATATGGTGCGACCCGCACGTGCGCTACGTGTAATGTAATCAGTTATGCAATTACTAACGACGTATACAGTACCGAATGACGATTAAGAGTATAAAAAATAGATTCGAATCACGCAATAATAAGGTTCGATAACAAAAAAATTAAAGCAAGATATCAATGGTCATCCAATATTGTGCGACCCGAACATGCGCAACGTGTTATGTAATCAATGATGCAATATAACGCGATCGACGTACATAGTACCGAATGACGATAAAAAGTTCAATGTATTTGGACCGCGTAATAGTAAAGTTCGAAGGTAGACAATTGAAAAGCAAGAGACCAGTCGCTCATCCGATATTGTGCGACCCGCACGTGCGCAACGTGTAATGTAATCAGCGATGCAATGTTACGCGAACGACGTAACTATTTGTTACATTACGTCAAGATTTTTATTTTGCTTGATCCAAGATCTGCATGTGTTTAAATACCATGAAGTAGGAGAAGTCTTTTTCTTTCTTTCTAGTAATTCTGTCGCAATAGACGAACACTTCTACTTTCTGTTAGTCTTCTCTTACGCAATGAAGATCATGTGATTACAGAACCGTGTCCCCCCAGTGGACTTTCTGGGGAAATCTCCTCATCAGAAAACTATTTTTTTGTCCTGGTATCGCCCCTAGGTAGGGCAAATACGAACATTTAAGTGCGCGTAAGATATGTTAGGGTCATAAAGGATTTAATATGTGCGGCAAAGAAAGAAAATACACGCATGTTGACTCTTGCACTTCCAACTTCATGCAATGGGAAATATACCTATACAAAACAGTGACCTGATGATTTGCGAAATCGCATTTTATGAAAACAAAGACATTAAACATAATCAATGCAGTTTAATGTATCTTTCTATACAAATAATTAAAATGTCTGTTTGAAATTTAAAATTTACATTTTTAATAAATGCATATGAAAGTATATACGGTACTTTTTTTTTGTATGTCTGTCTGTCTGACTGTTCCGGCTAATCTCCGAAACGGCTGGACCGATTTTGACGGGACTTTCACTGGCAGGTAGCTGATGCTATAAGGCGTAACTTAGCCTACTTTTATTTGACAAAAATAATTAGGGTTCCGTGAAATAAAATTAAAACCCGTGAAATCAAATATGTATACTAATTATATGATAATTATTGATAAATAATCCGATTTCTTTTAAATTAAACGGCGGGTGAAACCGCGGCGCACAGCTAGTTTACAGATATGATGCTTGTTTTTATCACTGACCATATTCTCCTACATTTGAACAACACGTTATCTAAAGTATAAAGGTCAAGAAGCCCTTTCTAGCTACTATACTAACCTGTAGTAACATCTAATGTGTACCCGGTCCGGGCCAATATTTGTTTTATCTTCTCTTCGTCGGGTCCCTTCACCTGGACAGTGGCAGCCAGCGTGGGCGCACCTTGCACGCCCGCCCTGCTTTTCTGTCTGGAAAACATCGAAAATTATATATATTCACTTGCTACGACTGACCACGGGACTTTTTTTTTTTTTGCCCCACACTATTTATTTCTCCTGTGTCGTGGGTGCGTTTACAGACACAAATTTCACACACAATACACCCAGACCCGGAACAACTACCTGCAGATCATACAAATATTTGTTCCGTGCGGGAATCGAACCCGCGACCCGGAGCGCAGCAGTCGACTGTATCCAACCACTGCACCAACCGTGTCGTCAAATGTCGTCGATATGAACATCATATCGGCCATTTATACGCCCGCTGCTGAATTAAGGGCTCCCCCATAAATTTCCACAATTGTTTCGTCATTTTAGGGAGTATCTTCCAATATTCAGCACGCTTGGCAGGCGGGTTGGTGAGCGCAGTATGGCTACTGTTCCAGAGAAGGGATGCCGCTGCCCATCCCTCTGGTTTAGTCCCTTAGTCGGCCTTTACGACATCCAATAGGAGATGGAGTGGTGCTATATTCTTAATCCGGTCACCACATGGATAATGATATATATGAACAGCTTGTCTGTAATCCCTGAAGGCGAGCTCAAAGGTGATCTGTAGTACCTAAACCCACAGTACGTCAATAATTACAGGCAGTTCGTAGGCAGTGTCAGTGCGGCAGTGACCGGTAAAATTTGTTAAAGCTTTTTTTTTATGTTGGTCTTCTCGCCTACTTTTCTGGGAAATGTGGTTGCTTAACTGGTCATTTCTGGCGAAGCCAAAAGAGGCCTCCAGCCAGGCTATAGAACTATTTGCTTCCGATCCAGATTTTAGTCATGATACTATCATGCAGATTATTCTCAGTTTTAAAACAGTTCACAAACGCTCTGAAAGGTTCACTATATATGAGCCCCGATGCAAAACATAGTGTGAAATTTTCTCTGTGAGATTTTTTCTAACTTCATTATTTTTGTATATCTATATAAAATATTGAGCTGTTCTACTATCACATGTCGCGTTACTTATGCCATTTTTTAATTATGAACCAATAAAATATTTTAGCCTTTTAAATTTATACATATCCTGTTTTAAATTCGAAGAAGTTATAAGCAAAATAATTCGTCTAATTGTTAATCGACGCAAAAGAATTCGTCTATCGGTGAGTTAAATAAGATTATTCCTTCTCTGTACAATTATGTATGCGTCATTTGTCAAGTGAGACAGTATACATTCTGAAAATTTCAGTTTTTTTCATTAGTTTTCAAATAAGAATGGGATGATACGAATAGTTACGTATTACAAATACGAATAGTTTGTGGGGTCAATGCTGCCAAATCAAGTTACCAAATATCTAAAGATTTGATACTTCCCAGTCTACAGTCCAATCTATCATTCAGCACTATAAAAAGAATAGAACGACTTCTTGTTTGACTGGTCGACCACGCATCACAAGTGCAGTAAAAACAGAATCCTGAAGAAAATTATCAAAAATAATCGTCGTGCTCGAGCTGGAGAACGCACGGTGCAATGGAAGGACATGATTCACAAAGACGTCTCAGTTGATACATGCAAAAGAGTCCTAAAAAGAATGGGTTTCGGATTTTACACCGCTAAGGAGAAACCACTGTTGACTGCTGTACAAAAGAAAAAGAGGTTGAAGTTTGCTCGTGATCATTTAAATTGGACTTCCGATCAGTGGCGTAGTATCATTTGGAGTGACGAGTCCAAATTTGAAGTGACAGTCGGCGATGAAAGTAAAAAAGTGATTCGGAACAAAACTGAGGCATTTCATACTGATTGTCTCAAACGCAAAGTGAAGTTTCCGGCGTCTCTTATGATATGGGGCTGCATGATGTCTGCACAAGGTGTTGGTGGTATGCACTTTGTGGATGCTTCTATCAATGCTACAATGTATCAAAACCTTTTGGAAGAGAATTTACTGCCCTCTATTCCGTCACTTAAGCATCAAGATTCCTTCATTTTTCAACAGGATGGTGCTTCCTGCCATACTGCAAGGACAACAAAGACGTGGCCACTGGCGAAAAGCATCCCTACAATCGAATGGCCATCTAACAGCCCGGACTTGTCGCCGATCGAAACCCTATGGTGGAAAATGAAAAAAGATCTCCGTCAAAATCCATCAAGATCGAAGAGCGACTTAAAGGCTAAACTCTTGGCTGTCTGGGAGTCAATTACGCTTGAGGAGTGTGCAGCGTTGGTTGCAACCAAGCCTCTTCGCATTAAAGCTGTCATTGAAAGCAAAGGCGACACAACTAAGTGGTAGACGAACTATTTTGTGTGAGTGACAAGGGTAGACGAATACTATTGCGTTATGTTTTTATGATTATCTTTATATATTTTATTTTTTATTTTTTTATGTTCTGTAAAGTCATGAAAGAATTTCAGTTATGTTAAAATAAACTTTAAAATGTTCCTCAAATTGTGGTTTACTTTTTATTAAAAGTTCTTAATCATTTTAACAATCTTTACTTTCTATATTTTACGCTTTGCACTACTTTCCATACTAGACGAACTATTTTGCATCGGGGCTCGTATGATAGATTGTGCGCTATATCCACATAGCTCTATCTATATCGGACAGTGATAATATCTATTACTAAACTAGATAGTCGTAAGACGCCTTAGGCGACAGTAACTTAGCAATGATAGCCCAGTGGTTGAACGCTTGCCTTCCATACAGGAAGGTCTGAATCCCGGCCCGCACGTCTGTCTTTTCAGGGAGGCAATTCCCTAACCTCAAACATCCATACATCCTTGAAAACAGAATTGAAATAACGGTGAACACCCAATTGGGTGTTCGCAAAGATTCGTCCTCATGGCATGGTCTGCATTATGTCCTTGAATAGCTTCAATCATGTCTTAGCTAATACCAAATTGGTTTTTAACCGTTATTTCAATTCTAGATTCAAGGAAGTATAGATGTCTGAGCTTAGGGAATTGCAACCCAGATTAAAGTGCGGATCAGAATTTGATTATCACTTGCGTTAACCGCGAAGTAAAACACCGTGAGTAAACCTTGTACACCTGAGAGAGCTCCAAAAATGTTCTCACGCTGTGTATGGTCTGCCAACCCGCACTAGGCAAGCGTGGTGGACCAAGGCCAAAGCTTTCACATCGTGAGAAAAGGCCCGTGCCCAGCAGTGGGACAGTAATGGTGTGATTGTGTTAGGCGACAACTAAAAATGTTAAAATTGAAGTGTCTGTAATGTCAAAATAACAGCTTTTTACTAAATGCATCTGAAAGTATATACGGTTCCTACAACAAAAAACAAATTTTATTTTTTTGTCTGTCTGTCGGTCTATCTGTCGGTCGGTCTGTCTGTCTGTCTGTTTGTTTGTTCCCGCTAATCTCTGAAATAGCTGGACCAATTTCTACGGGATTTTCACTGGCAGATAGATGATGTTATAAGGAATAACTTAGGCTACTTTTATTTGAGAAAAATAATTAGGGTTCCGCGCAAAAATAAAAACCATGAAATCCAATATATACACTATGTCAAGTGTCTATGCCGAAATACTCTAAATTATTTATAAATAATCTTATTTCTTTTAAATTAAACGGCGGGTGAAACCGCTGGTCTCGGCTAGTATAATAATATACACGTAATGTTGAAGTTTATATACTTGTATACTGTGTAAATAAAAGTCTTCGGATCTATATCTCATTCATATTGTTCTACATCAAGCATTCATAAATAAATCATCATACAGCGTTACAAAGGCAGTGAGTCAGCCAGTGAGTCAGTAAGTCAGTGAATCAGACTGTGAGCATGTAAGTCAGTGAATCAGACTGTGACCATTTGAGTCAGTGAATCAGCCAGTTAGTCAGCTAGCCAGTCTGTGAGTCCGCATGCGAGTCAGCATGTGAGTCAGTGAGCAAGTCTGTAAGTCAGTGAGAGCATAAATATACTTCATGTGAGTCAGTGAGCAAGTCTGTCAGTGAGAGCATAAATATATTATTATAACTTTTTAAGACAACTGGTGATAATGCGAATATTGTATGTATCTATATTGTGGTTAGCTACGGAGAACACGGATGGCGTGTACAGTTTTCGCGGTAACAGATTCATCGATTGGCACTGCAGAAGCGAGTTGGTTGCTACAGGCGGGAAGCCACTGGACATAAATTATTACTAGTCAAGAAGCCAGCACGTTAGAAGCAACAATCTGACCAGAGACGAAATCCTTTTTAACACTATAGTCAAATTTATTTCACCGGCTCGCAGGTTGTGAGTGCCCTGTGTATAAGTCTACCATCGTATTTAAGCCGGTAATCGAAATTAGAATGTCACCGTGATACCAAATCGGCAGTTTCGATCCTTCAGATCGAGATGAGTGACCCGAACGATTCTGCGTCATATAAGTTGGTTCTATTTGAGGCGTCACAATAGATGCACGCCTGTTCCTTATACGAATACAAATCAGGCCTGAGTTTTTCATATTTATCGAATACCATTACCATGCCATCGAATTGTGGTGTCGGCTATGCTCATCATCATCATCATTGTGTCAGCCACAGGACGTCCACTGCTGAACAAAGGCCTAGATTTCCACAACGAGCGGTCACATGCCGCTCTCATCCAACGACTCCCAGCGACCTTCACCAGGTCGTCTGTCCACCTCGTTGGAGGTCGTCCCACGCTGCGTTTTCCGGTGCGCGGTCTCCATTCGAGAATTGGGCATTGAATCCAGGACCTCGTTCTAACAGCCTCACTTACGTTATTGCTTACACCGTTTGACGCTAGAGAAAACTTGTAATTTAAGATATATAATAATCTAAAATCATAAAGGCAATGAAAAACCTTCAATAATAAGACCACTAAGGCTCTAAGGCTAATTTCAATTAGCATATCTCAAAACCTTTCAAACAGGTTCTACACCACGACTGCACAGGGGCTAATGACCATCCGTAATCTAATCTTGCTACAGCAGGCGCAAATAAACACGAGGACACGAGCAAAATGATCCGTCAGTTTGTCACGGAACGGGCATTCCAGCTACAACCACTGCATCACGTATCAATTGACGAAGTCACTTTCACGACTCATTAACTGTTTGATCTTATTCTGTACAACGAGTTACCGTGTGTCAGTGGATAACAAAAGTAAGCTTGTTCAAGAACACAGTGCAATGATAAAAATGCAGCCAGATGACCGCCATCGAATGCGATTAAATCTTGCAAAACGAAAACGCGCTTTACCAACCGAATAGAGGATTTTTAATGCAGCTTTGTACATAGTAGTAGAAGATAGAGGACAATATATTAGAGTAGAATGGAGTAGAGTAGAGTAGCTTGGAGTAGAATAGATTAGAGTAGAATAGAGTAGTGATATTACTCCTTTCGCCACTATACGCCATGGAGTAGAAATAAATGCAGGGCTAATTAATATGCAAGCAAACGTATCCCGCTCAAGCACTGCATAGTTTCGCTGCACCGCCGCTGGTAATATTTTTTGGCAGATCTACGGCTACTCGACTTTTCCTTGTAGAGTATCTCACAGACTCACGGTACGATACGACGGCGTAGGAATCATCCAATGGAATTATGACTATTCTTGCTCCACTTCGTGCTATACACAAATATAGCAAGCAATTAGGGACAGAATAGCTTGAAATCCAATACTACCAGAGGTCACCCGTTAATACTGGCCAGCGTGCATCGTATTAGCAGGTACGATTATCTACTAACGTGTGGTAAACTTTGAGAGAATGTCTCATCTGCACTAAGGGTCACCATGAGGGCATTTCTGACGCGGCAATCATTTTTATTGCATTTTAATAGTCATTATCGGCGTGACCTCTTCTCCCAAAGGTCGACACTAGATATTGAATTCGGCAGACTATGAACGAACAATAACTATAGATTGATTGGAGCTCTCAACTGGTTATTGGTTTTGTGAAGGTTGAAACTTTGCGAAAAGGACATTTTTTCATTCCGAAGTAGATTTTTACAACCCCCAAGGTCGTGCAGTACATAAAACAGCATCATTTCCTAGTTAGCAGACTGCAGAGGGCCGCGTGATTTAAATTCAACGGTTGTCCGCAACGCGGCGGGTTATATGTCAAATCAATTTTTCAAGATTGTGACCTAGATATACTGGGCAGTTTGGCAATCATCCAATATTTTGATCGTGTTGCCACGCGAAATAATTAAACGTGGGTACTCACCTATAGGTCTTCATGACTCCACATAAATAAGCACTTTTATTAGATACATGCTCGAGATTTGAATCTAAAAATTGTCCAAGAACACTTAAAGCACCGTCGGATGGAAATTCTTTTAAGGCATCTAACGCACGTTCATCCAGTTCGGCGTGCGCTAGCTTTCCAGTCTTATAAATGTCGTCGAGCTTGGCTGCTACCTGGAATCGATATTAGAATCACTATTAAACACAATACATTTTCTACTAATATGCGATATAGAAATCACAGCGCCCGAGGTCCGCATGGAGGGTTGGAAAGGTATATATCATTATTGTCTACTCCATTTGGGTTAAGCAGTGGTATAAGCGGCACCAACAAGGCACACGACTAGGTACGGATCAGTAATACTAAACTATTTGGTAGGCATTGCAATACCCCTAAGCTGTAGTCAGGCCTATTAGGCGGGAAAAAAGCTAAGGTGGGTATTTGATGCCATACCTAATGCTCAGGTGTATCTTTCATTACCAGCTTCAATGTTGAAGGAATATAACGCTTGGAAATGCAATTCTTGATTGGGTATTATAGATATGTTACGTCTATATTAAATGGCGCGCAAAATACAGTCTCGCTTGCACGACCAGGTCGTGAGAAAGAAGATACAAAAACAACAAGAGTAAAAGAGATAGCTATCTAGGCGAACCGATTGCGAGGTGCTACAATTGGGGGAGTTTTGGTTCTTACTTTTGGCACGCATGTAACATATCTACTTCTTTTTAATATATATCACTGACTGCAAAATATTATATCATTATAGATATCATATCACATTAAAATCCTCAAGATAATGTTGCAATTCACTGACCAACGCAACTCATGCCAGTAGTTAATAATTTTGTACGTAGATAAGGGGTGGTACAGCGTCACATGTGGGTAGATATACTAAGTTATCTAGATATGTTTGCATATCAATGTGGTTTCTTCGAAATACCTAAAGTAATTTGAAAAGGACAGTAACGAGGAAAATTACTTAGTGTCTTCTCCCCGCACCGCCCCCATCCGTCTCGCATACCAGTATCCACTAGCCTCATGCGTATATAAGGATTTCCGAATGATAAATTTGTCAGCATATATACCTCAGCATATATACCTACATCTACATAATCGCCAGTAGGTAGTCACTTGGCAACCTTATTGGAATCCAATATGAATACTGCCTTTGTGAATTATAAAGTCGCTACAGTGCATGTACCCGCCAAAAACTGTATTTGTTCTGTATTTTCTGCTTCTGCTTTGATATGGTTAGTGGCGAACCTTGTGTCATTGTTGTTAAGACGCCCAAAGGGTTAAAAAGAAGCAGCTCCAAGAGACGCTGAGTTCAAATACCACTATCACCCATCCATAGACAGATCGCGCCTAGGATTACCAACTGGGCCGTAAATTCGGTCTTGACCGGCTTTTAAGAGCCGAAACTGGACACCGCCCGATTTTCTTTACATGCTGGTTTTTTATAGGTCTACAGATTCCACGCAATATTATTGGCACAATACAACTTCAAATTACCTACTTGTGACGAATTTTACAATAACATTTTTTGAGGAACAAACTTTTTGAAAGCTATTGCTAGTAGGTAATACTGCAAGTAAAAAAAAACGGTTTTCAAGAATCATGAATTTTATCCACCTGTGACCGAATTTCCAGGGCCCAGTTTCCAGGCCCGTGGTAACCGTGAACACGCCAACCGGTGCTTAACTTCGCCGGTCGATAACCGATTAGTGAATGAGTGCTCTGATCTGGCTATGAGCACGTCACCATAATTTATTTTCTTACATTTTTTATATATTTAAAAAAAACTTTGCCTCACACTAGGATTCCTTCTGTGTCGTGGGTGCGTTTACAGACATGAATTCCACATACAATACACCCAGACCTGGAACAACTACCTGCAGATCATACAAATATTTGTTCCGTGCGGGAATCGAACCCACGACCCGGTGCGCAGCAGCCGACTGTATCAGCCACTGGACCCACCATGCCGTCAATAACCTTACCTATACCCTACCTATTATTGGAAAGACTGCATAGATAATACATAATTTATATGCATGTTATGAGAAATGGTATTAGATCGGTAGTCATCTTAAAACCTATATTTATACCTATATATATATACAAGTCTAGTACATAATAGTATGTATAATTCTTCACAACAGAACATTTGTTTACAAAAGAAGACAGAGGATGAAAGTACAAAAAAAAATTATAATGCGTATAATACAAATAAAAGTGTCTGTAATGTCACAATAACAGCTTTTACTAAATGCATATGAAAGTATACACAGTACATACAACAAAAAAACATATTTTTTGTCTGTCTGTTTGATCCGGGTAATCTCCGAAAAGGCTGGACCGATTTTGACGGGACTTTCACTGGCAGATAGCTGATGTTACAAGGACTAACATAGGCTACTTTTATTTTAGAAAAATAATTAGTGTTCCGAACAATAAAAATAAAACCCTTGAAATCTATCTATATACTAAATATAAAAATATAATTATATTCTATGTCAAGTGTCTACATCGAAGTACTATAAATTTCTTTTAAATTAAACGCGGGTGAAACCGCGGGTTCCAGCTAGTATTAAAATATAATTCTGGGTACATAATTTAAATAAAAATATGTAAGCACTGTATGCATTCATTGCAGGTGACCAGATAATAAATGGCAAAGGTCAACACTATCAGAGAGAGAAAGTAAGTGCAAATAAGTGCCAATATTATAACTTTTCTTTCAATTATACA
The DNA here is from genome assembly GCA_947459985.1 of Diloba caeruleocephala. Taxonomy (NCBI): domain Eukaryota; kingdom Metazoa; phylum Arthropoda; class Insecta; order Lepidoptera; family Noctuidae; genus Diloba; species Diloba caeruleocephala. The sequence goes on along the minus strand of OX381617.1, from coordinate 4,275,617 downwards.
TTTTTCTGGTATGGCAACAAGATTATGAAATATCCTCATGGGCTTCTAGGAACTCGTGCAAGACTATGATAAGATTTATGAGTCAGTATATAATACTAAGAACTAAACCTGTTTTATTACCTATACATTGGTTTAAACAAGTTTTTATTACAGATAATAAGTAGCTACATCAGTAATGTGAAGAAAAATTATCTGATAATTACAGTCTACTGACCTAAATTTTTAATAATATATAATATAATAATAATAATATATTAAAAAGTTCGAGTAGTATGTTTTGGATGGACTGTAGATAATTTCAATACATATATAGATATATGTTGATATTATAATAATAAATCTTATATATATAATTATTCTGTATGTGTGTATGTCACTGAACTTGCTAAATGGCCGGACCGATTTTGATGAAATGTTCTGTGTATGTTTGAGTAGGTCACTGGATGGTTTAGATTCACAATTGGATCCAGTAGGTGGCGCTGCATGTGGGTTTGTATGTGCCTGCCTATGCGAAGCTGGGGTGCGCAGCTAGTTATATCTAACTATCTAGATGAATATATGTACCTGAATAAGTCATTATACATTTTAAACAACATCCTCATTTAAATTATATTAACTGTGTTTTAACAAGATTTCTGAATGATTGCCATCATTCAAATTTAATTTATAATCTGTGTTCTAATAAGACTTCAAGAAGATTACCATAACTGTTCACATACTTCTGACAACATTCCAAGCAGATTCCAATATGCCATTGACACTTTTTATAAAACATTGATTATTGCTTTACTAACAATAATGTTAGTCAATTACTATCTATTATGGCTTTGTGGCTAGGCTAAATTAGTAATATTTGGAACATACTGGACTAAGTCGGCAAAATTCCAGAGGCCGGCAAATCACATAAGATCTATACACATTCCTTATTAAATATAACCATAAAAATATAATAATATGTCTATATAAACTACTACTTTCAACTATAGGAAACTGATGAAAGTTGAGTAAAGCCAAAGTTTCATATCGGCAATAATTTAAATTTTCACTATTCTTTTTCTATGACATTTACCTAGTAGTAGAATATGCCTGAGATGTGCTGGCACCCACTGAAAATAATGTAAAAATAATAGCATTATTAAAAAAATGCTCACCTTAGGATCCAAGCCATAGTCGATGAGTTTGCGGTAATCCGGTGTTCGGCCAACATCGGAGTCCTTGCCAGGTACCTCTTCAATGGGTATTTCTCCATTGCCCTCTGCCATTCTGCACATTCATCATAATTTTACACACACTACACTCAACTGCTGCAACTTTTGGGTTCTATTGAAAAGTTTTGAGTTAACATTATGATTCGGTTCACAAAAAATTGGGATCTCTTTTGGCTAGCCTACAGATGATGTCATTTAGCAGCGATTCGAGGAAGCCACGCGTGTGAGCAACTTCAACCAATATTTCTTGTATATTAATATATTTTAAATTCATATAATACTGTGAAAAAGAATAATATTTACCTTTATTTCGTAATTTTTGTAATTTTGGAAGAAAATGATATCTCTCTAATCGTCCGAAAAACAAAAAAACAAATGATGTTCAAACATATGAAACTGTGAAACAATGGGATTGTGCACTCCTCATTCCATCCGGGTGAAGGTGAAATTTCAAAAAGCGAATGCGCGGGTCATTGCATTCTTCTAGTGAAGTGACACAATTTTGAGCCTAAAAACGAAAAACGGAATTATGTCAAAAATCTAACAACACCACTATTATAAAGGAGATGCGAATGCGAATTCCGGCGGTCAATGACCGAAATAACACAGCAGAGTAAACTGTGACAGCTCTTTAGAAACTGCTACACATATCACTTTTAGGAATAATCACTTTAAAACACGTTTACAATCCTCTTGAAGCAAAATTTGAACACAAGTAAGTTTCCGCGCATGGAACTTTGATGAATGCAAAACTGCAATAAGTTGAGAGTGCAACTGCATTGCACCCGATAAGAACCGGCCGGCGCGCGCCTTAATTTCCAAAAAGAATCCAGTTGGAATCACCACAGAAGATACCAAAAGATAGAAGACACTTTATCACACAATCACTGTACGACAAAATCAATCAAAAACACTGTGCACGAAAATAATTACCTATTAATTTTGCTAGTTGTGGCCGAGACAGATATGGCGGCGCGACGTCAACGTGACCGCCAGTACGGGGTTCTCATAACGACGCGCGCGGGACATGCAACGAGGAGTGCATTCAAAGTTATAAAGGCACTTAATTTCTCTGTTAACTTTTAGCAACCTCTCTGTTTTAAAACTAATTGTGAACGCATCGAATTATTACGTATAATAATATTGCACAGAGAGTTTTTGCAATGGTTGCGATTGCGAATAATTTTGAATGTGAAAGAGCGCGGCGCGTCGCGCAAGGCTGCCGGCCGCGAGGTGAGACAGGCTAGCGGCAAGACGGCGACGAGCGAGAAACCGAGAATGAAGGGGGGAGGGTGTTGCAACCGCCGGTGCAGGCGTGCAGCAGCGACGCCGCACCGAGCTCGCCTGCATACTTGCATACATACGCACACTTGCAAACCCTTTGACCTTCGTTACTCACAATCAATTCACTGCCAGACATTCGCCTTTGTATTTACAATTAGTTACTTTGGTTTTACCTCCATAGATATATTTAAACTAAATTATGTCAAACAATTAAAACATAATTTAAAAATTACTTCTTAAACATTTTTGCAGCACAATTATGTATTATTTTATCTTCTAACTAGAATCTTTTATAAATGTGATAACACAAGAACAGATCAAAAGTCATTATTTAAAAACATAAGTATATAATGTAATAATTGTTTGCATAGGAATCAAAATCCAACCCAGAATAAATGAAATTTTATTTATTGTATTTTAATTTTCAGTTCAACACTTTTACTTGAGAAAAATAATGCAATAAAGCTTCTGTACGACATAAAAAAATCACACGGTTAGTAATCGACGTGGTCCAACAGTAGAACAAGGTTCATTACTCTTTGATATGGAAACGAAGGGATAAAAAAGTTAATCGCAATAACCCCTCGCCTTTAGTTCACTTACACCTGCTGATCATCGAAGCCGTATGTATTCGCGACACATACACATATTTAAAACTGGCCTTCGTACTTTACTTGTATGTGTAAGTAAGAAACTCGGATCTGTATCCGTCGTATTATGTGGGTAGGTAGGTAGGGCGGCTACTGCGGGTGCCTTGTTTTGTATGGACAAGGTTCCAATGTGGCCCTTTCACTGCTAACATGAATCTTAAAGTAGGCCAGTATGAAGTTGAAAATCGCTCGAACACTTGATGCAAACTCTTCCTTTCTTTACAACGAAAGAAGTCTGGTGTAGTGTGTCTTGCTTGTAGCAGCACGACAAACACACTTCCTTTCTCACATTTTCATATGATCAATGACGCTAAAAGTATAGCAGCAAAAGGAACTCTCACCGAGCTTCCGGCGTTGGCTAGTCTTGAGTAAAAGATTTTGCTCAGATGATTCATAACCCGTGGACAAATATTCCGAATTATGTTAGAAACGCAATCTCCATTAAAACCGATATTTAATTTAATAAAAAAATAACGATAGTCACGCCGAGGACACCCCTATTTTCGAAAATTGACAATATTTATTTTGTGTCATCTTGTCTTTTTTTTGTGCAATTATTTCGTATATTTCAAATTATTTCAACCAGTTTGTCAATATTAATAAAACTTTTTGGGTTTAGGGAGGATTGAAAGCTGTTAGTAAAATTTAAATAATTCATAATTAATGGGATTTTGATAAATACTTAGGTACATCATAAAATGTTATTACTCACCAATTCTCGGGACCTTAGAAATAGCACGAACCATCCGTCACGGACACTCACATCTATAAATAACCATTTTGCAAACACATAGCACAGCAAGCTCGCTTCGCTTGCCGCGCCGCGTACTACATTTCGCGATAAGGTACCTACTTGTGCGTATTTTAAATACGTCAACAGTTCATTGACCCTCGTGCGGTTCGCATCGTACGTTTCTGAATTTATTGTGTCTGTAGATTTGTGGGTCACTGTACTAGCTGACGTAAAATTTGGGGCCCAGACGATCATGACGTCACCTTATCAAATTGAACTAGTCGGTGATTCTAGTTCTATATTATAATAACGTGTTCACAAAACGTGTACTATGAATTATAATGCCCGCCCTAATCTGACCTGACTCAGTTTGAATAATAGTGTAATCGTGTCTATCATATGTGCCGAGGTCATTGCTATTTGTTTATTTTTTTGTGAATTCAAGGGCGTCTTCGCGGCACGAGTACTCGCCGGTGCTTGGCGACGCAAATATTTTTATTGTTTCTCTATTTTTTTCACCTATCTCATGCAACTATTTCAAATTGTTTCTAATATTGCTCATGATGAAAAAATTAATCGGGAACAACTAATAGTTGCATTTCCAAAGCGTTTATTAGGTATAGAGTAGGTTTTTATATTAGGGGAACACGGACTAGATCTCCGGGTCAACCAATAGCCTTAGTATTGCTCAGGTTGTTATAAACATGGCAGATTCTTGTCTATTGTCCCTGAGGATTTCGACCTTCGCAAAGCGCGTGGCGCGTCGCATAATTCATTAGACCACAAATTGTTTTATTTTTCTTACTATAGACAGAGATACGTTCGGCCCTGGTGTGACATTTGAGCCAATAAAAATGGTGAGCGAGTAGCGCGCTATTTAAAATTCGCAATGCGTCTTATTATCGTTTGGAATAACTTACACGCTTCGAAGTTAAATATTCTTAGTCTCATTAGATTCTTATTCTAATCCGTGATTCTTTGTGATGGTAACACGTGCTTTATTTGTCCCAAATTCTAGATTTTACTTCAGTGCAGCGCACTGCACCAATAACACGCAACTAAGTTCACATTGCTGCCATGGAATAATGACATTTGTTACGTTATTCGAATACGACAGTACAGTAGACAGTCACATTCTTGTAAATCAATATTGAGTTCCTATATGCCGTGTGGTGCCGGCTACGAATAGCACTAATCCATCTCATCCCGTGGGTGTCGTAAAAGCCGACTAAGGGATTAGACGGAGGGTGGGCAGCAGCGTCCTTCGAATACATTAACAACTCAACTGCGATCGCCAACCCGCCTGCCAAGCGTGGCGATTATGGCAAAACCCCCAAATGAGCACACAACACACCGATATCGGTCGTTGTGGTGATCTTAGTGGGAGGCCTGTGTCCAGCAGTGGAGTTTATTCAGCTGCAATGATGATGATGATGACATAAATCTAATATTCTATCGTTTACATTGAGATTTGAGAGCTGCGTCAGCATCCGGCCGCTTGAAAAATGTAGATCGCTGAGAGCGTTAGTTTGCGCGTTGCCAATTAAACGTAATGATGACGTATTACCCACGTTGCTTAAATAGTAGTGTGCGCATTGCCTATTTGTTTAAATCTATTCTCAATAAATTGAATTCATTCGCAATTCGATTTGTTTTGGGGCTCCATCACACCTCGTAAGACTACGTAGCGGATGATGTCATATACGATATACCTTACTAGTTGTTACCGGCGACTCCGTCTGCTGAGTAAATAAAATGGGTAAGGAAGGGAAGGGGAGGTGACTAAACTAAACCCTTTAAAGGAACTTGGTAACGCAAAAAAGTCTTATGCTATGACATAATCTCAGCTCTGCCAAACTTAAAGTGAATACGTTCAGTCGTTTGGGCGTGATATAGAAAGAATTAAATTTATAATACCCATTAAAATAATGATGATGATGCCGTGTGGTGCCGGCTCAGAATACCACCACCCCATTTCCTCCCGTGGGTGTCGTAAAAGTCGACTAAGGGATTAGCCGGAGGATGGGCAGCAGCGTCCTTCGAGTACATTAACAACTCAACTGCGATCGCCAACCCGTCTGCCAAGCGTGGCGATTATGGCAAAACCTCCCAATGAGCCCACAACACACCCATATCGGTCGTTGTGGTGATCTTTGGGGGAGGCCTGTGTCCAGCAGTGGACTTCATTCGGCCGAGATGATGAGATGATGATTAAAATAATATTAATGCACTGCAAACGTCACTACATAAGCAATATTTTTTATTATTACTAAAAATAAAGTTTCGAGTAGTTATGTAGCCCCAGAGTACTTCTAGCGGTCCTCGAAGTTGCGCTTATATGTATGTAAACAAACAATACGGTTGGCGCAGTAGCTAAGCTTTCTGCGCTCCGGCTCATGGGTGCGACTCCCGCACGGAACAAATATGTGTATGCCACAAAAAAAAAATTGTTGCGGGTCTGGGGGATTTTCCAAGTGAATTTTCGGATTTCTACGTGTAGTGTTTAACTACAAGATTAGCGCTTACAATACAATCAAACGTAAATAACCCACTCATTTGAAACAGGCTTTGCCTTTTCGGCAACTATGTTCATATTCATATACTACTTAGTGATTCTAAATTAGGTATAAATCAAGCCAAACATTTCCAGTCTAGGCTAAACTCGCACTGTATAGGCTTTTCATAGAATGAGAGATCAGCTTAAACTAGAACAGTATAGCTCGATATCTAGTCGTGTGTACATACTTAACGAAACGCTGCCGCGGGGAATCACCTGCGATGGAATATTATTATGGTAATAATGGGAACGATTGATCATATTCAATTAATTAAAAGGTACCAGACGACAGGACCATTTTTTGTTGTAGTTTAGTTACATAGTAGTAGACTAGGTATTTAATTGTGTATGTATATGTAATAAGTTCATACTTTTATAATAGTAATTATGTTTTCTAGCAATTGTTATTCTACAGGACCATTAAGTTTTCGAATGCAAGAACTTTTGTAAGATTAGAGATCTAATGATGATTTCGATCAAGTATGTAGATTTAAGAGAGCTTTTAAAGTATTATATACTTCATGTATGGTGCAACTTTGTCAACTGTCAAAAATGGTAGGGGTGTGTAGGTAGTTCTGAAGTAAGTATTTTTTTTGTTAAATAGTTTTATGTTTCTTTTTAGTGTAATTATTATGTAAGAACTTTTCCAATTTGGTATCAGTATTTAACACTAAAAATAAGAATGACTCAAATCGGTTCTCTGATCTGAGAGGACTCGAAACTATTAAGACATCACCTAGATAAGCGCAGTCAAATTAACCTGTTTATTGAAGCTATTTAAAAAACTACTCAATTAAATGTAATTAAATTTAAATGGGACCAACTCGAAAGCATTCTGCACCAGTTAAAAAAAGAATTGCCCAAATCGGTCGACAAATCTCGGAGTAATCGGTGTACATACATAAAAAATAAAAATAAAATACGCAAAGAATTGAGAACCTCCTCCTTTTTGAAGTCGGTAATAATAGTCAATGTCGTAGACTGTGTCAATGTAGTGCGATGTAACATAAAATCTATTCAAAGATCCACAAAGTAGGTTTGTTCTTTTAAAACTAAAATGTTCTTAATGCGGTTAGGTACTGTTACTAGCTCTATCTAGCGTGATGTTACGAGGACCTGGAACCCTTCGGTGCCGAAGATGACTGCTCCAGTGGTTTTTAGCCGGCAAGAGTCCGGCATGCCCCTTCGCCCTACCCCGGGGCGAAAGAAGTTCATGAAAAATTTCCATGGAGCGACCAGTAAAAAAAAAATACTGTTACTAAATAAAACTGTTAATAATGTCGACTTTTGTAATGTTTTTCTTTTTTTTTAATAATGTTACCCCGCACTAGGATTTCTCCTGTGTCGTAGGTGCGTTTACAAACACAAATTCCACACACACATACACCCAGACCCGGAACAACTACCTGCAGATCGTACAAATATTTGTTCCGTGCGGGAATCGAACCCACTACCCGGTGCGCAGCAGCCGACTGTATCCGCCACTGCACCAACCGCGCCGATTTTACGAATGCACCTGGTCGCGATGATTCCGTGTAATACCCTGATTCATTTTACGTACATCATTACTTTATAGGCACGTGCTCCTAACAAGCTAAGTGTTCGGTAACATTAACAAACACGAACGAGGCAACCTCTAAATATGAATAAACTAGTTACCAATGAAGTTTATAGAACATCTAATATTCCGAAGTTTTCTACTCACCGAGGTTGCTCCTGTTGGTCATCAAAAAGGAGACTCAAAATGTAGCCATGCGGGCGAAAAAATCAAGACTACTTTTCAACAGGTGCGAAGTTATCGGCTAAATTGTGAATTCTTTAGTGAAAAAAAATCTGGCATTCTCATGTGGCATGTACAGATTTATGTACGTGCGGATCTCTATTTCCATCATGACATTATAAGAGTGGACGACTAACCCGCAATGACACTACGTATTTTTGCTAAGAACTTAGCTTGAATTGAATAAAATAGAAACAATAGGCGCAGCTTATAATTTCACAAAAAGTTTATACAGCAACATAAAAGGTTAACTGTTGTATCAAAATTAGCAACCAAGCCAGCTGCAGATCCGGACTTACCATAGCTTAAGAGGCTGGACCCTGGCCGCGTGAGGTATTGAAGGGCCGACCAAAAAAGGGGGTAAGATGTGCCAATTGCAGTTTCCAGGACGAGCTGCAGATTTGAAGAGTTTGCCAAATCCAAATCTTGAATCGTATAACTAGACTTTCGTGAGCTATTTTGTCATTCAATAATCATTTTTGCCGTTCCAGTTATATCAGATTAGAGGTTGCTCAAATAACCTAATATAATATGTCAATGTACTAAGCGCAGTCGTGCATAGTTAGACCGATCGCTCTTTCAATTAATTCATTGGTAGAGCCAGCGCACATAACATAATCAGCCCGTTACTGTTCCACTGCTGGGCACGGCCCTTTCTTACGATGAGAAAGGTTAGATCTAAGTCAGATCTAAGCTGGCCGTGTGCGGGTTGGCGAACTACATACAACATTGAGAATATTTTTCCATTGAGAGTCCTCTCGGGTGTGCAGGTTTCGTCATGCTGTTTTCCTTCACCATTAACGCTGATAATCAAAGTCTGATCCACACATGAATCAGAAAAGTCAGATGTGCGGGCCGGAATCGTACTCAGAACCTCCTGTATGGAGGGCCAACTGTTCCAGGGCACAGTAATGCCAACATCAGAGATTTTCATGGTAAATGGTCACAGCAACAATACGAAGTGAGTCGGTTACATACGCACAGGTTTTTTGTCTTGTTCCCTCGTCTACGTTTCATTATATGTTCAACTTTTTAATGACTCTACTAAATAAGTGAGTAATCTCCGTTAAAAGCGTTTCCATCCTGTATATTATGGATCGCTATTATCGCCTACGAGCTTCACATTCTACAATACATCATTTGTTACAATTAACTGGATATAAAGAATCAGATGATTTGTAGGTGTGGGACACGATTTAATAAAAATGTCCAGCCTCCCTTCAATAGGGTAGCCATCCGTCTCTATACACATATCGGGACAGTCATCGTTATCTCTCTAAGCTCTATGTCCCGACGCAGACTTCCCGAATAAAGGTATAGGTATTTGTCCTGATTGTAATTAAACCCAATACAGAATTAACAAAATTCGCCCGTAGCCATTCGCCAGCGAGCGTGTTATACTCAGTCACAGTAATATTTTTATTTTTTTAAATCTTTATTTACTTACAGGTCTTTTGTCCAATGGATATGTTAGTCCTTTTGTTACAAAAATTACATATCTATTACATAACTAGTTTTTTACACATTTCATAGATACGTAAAGTTGCCTCTGAGTTGGAAGTAGCTAGTGCTTTGAAATAAACCAATGTTTTGTCTGCTTACATTAAACTTCTGAAAAAACTGCTCCCGGCTGCTACGATTCCGTTAACATTCAATCAAGTCATGTTGGACATCATCAACTATGCCACAAATTTCACAATTTGGTAAATCAAATTTTTTCATCATGTGTCCAGACTTCCTTGATGGAACATGACCGGTTCGCAACCGTAACGCCATAACAACTATGGTTCTATTCAAAAGAGTATCAGCAAACCAAGGGCCACGAGGAGGCTCACATTGAACAGTTTTCCAAATTCCTTTTTCTCTAGGTCTAAACCTTCGGTCCAAATATTCCTTCCAAATATCATAACAATATTGTTTGTGAATGCTTAATAGTTTGCAGTAAAAGGGCAATACCTTTGGTAAGACCCTAATTTTGCTAATCTGTCTGCCTCTTCGTTGCCCTTCAGACCAAGATGAGATGGAACCCACTGCAACCTCAGAGCCATACTTTTACAGTAATATTTAAATGAAGTAGTTTGTAATGTTCTATTCTATTCTTCACAATACCTTACACCCACCACCCCATTTCGTGCTTAAGCTTAGTGTACTACAAACAGAAATGATTTCAGAATACATTTTAATGAAGTTTCTCCCGTCCAAGTGCTAGGATATACCTAGCAAAATATGGCCATTCTAGCTAAATGTGAAAACACTAAAAGACTTTGTCCTATCTTCGGTTAAAAACACTCGCGTCTTCAGTTTTCAAAACAAACAAAAAGAATATTAATAGGCAGTTTAAAAAATCTAATAAAACACGTTTAACGCAGTGTTATGAATATAGTATTAGCATTTATTTCAAGTTTCATAGACTCATAACATATTCATATAACACACACACTCACATTAAAATAAAGTAAAGTAATTTGTCCTCAGATATAAACATTACTAGCATGATCTGTTCCTTCATTCCCGACGTGCAACGTGTAGCCTACAGCAGTGGGTAATGTAGAAACAATCAAGCCTTTCCGCATGCGCGGCCAGCATGCTGTTGGTGCTCCCGCGCACTCGCTGCACCAGCGAAGTGCCCCTCTTTCGCATTGCTGTGTAGCGTCAAAGTCAAAGTATTTTATTTCAAATGACCCAAATATAAATATGTGTTACCAATGATGACATATGGAACAGAGACGTGGTCACTCACAATGGGCCTCATAAGAAAGCTTAAGGTCACTCAGCGAGCTATGGAGAGAGCTATGCTTGGTATTTCTCTACGAGAGCACTTGGCACTTATGAAACGTCAGAATCTAAGTTGCACGGTTCCAAATAATTGATCTCGTGGAGAAGAGCCGGCAAGAAACTCCATGGATAAATAAAAAATCTTTTAAAATAATTGAGAATACAATGTTGAGTAATACAAAATATTGTAAAACATATACCGAGAAAAATGTAGGTCAATGTGTTAAGACAATAATATAATAATAATAGTTTATTTGTCGTGGCAGTTAACGGCTGACCAGTCCTAATAGACGGCACCCGTTCACGAGCATGATGCATGCACCAGCATCGCTTAACTCAACCAGATTGTAGGGAACCGAACGACCCAATACACGACGCCACCGCCAGCAAGACATTTTAGTGAGCACGACAGACCAATACAGCCAGGCAAAAGACAATCAATATAATTAATAAAAATAACATTAATGGCTACGTGATGCTCACACGTTTACAGTTTAGTATGAATATTATAATTTAATGTGACATGAATAATATTAACAAGAACGAATGTTCAATCAATGCTATAATCTATACAAATAAATAAAATTGAAGTGTCTGTTTGTAATGTCAAAATAACAGCTTTTTACTGAATGCATATGAAATTATATACGGTACATATAACAAAAAATCAATTTTTAAGTTTTTTGTCTGTCTGTTTGTTCCGGGTAATCTCCGAAACGGCTTGACCGATTTTGACGGGACTTTCACTGGCAGATAGCTGATGTTATAAGGAATACCTTAGGCTACTTTTATTTTAGAAAAATAATTAGGGTTCCGCGCAATAAAAAACCCTTAAAATCCAATATATATATTCTATGTCAAGTGTCTATGTCGAAGTACTCTAAATTTCTTTTAAATTAAACGCGGGTGAAACCGCGGGTCCTAGCTAGTATTAAATATAAGTAAATAACATAAAAAATATGAAATCTGAAGCAATATATGAAGCAATCTACACCCGATTCTGCAAACATTGTCGATGCGTTGCAACAGCGGGGGAGCCCCGGACACGATATGATACCATCTTTACAATAATTTAACTGTCGAGGCTTAATTGACGTGAAACTCACCCAAACAGTTGCGGAGGGATGAAGTCTGTCGACCTTCACAGAAAAAGGCGCGGCCGTTTCACTTGTTCAGATCACTATGTATTTATCACAGTTTGTAGTTTATTAAATAACACAATAAACTGACCTACTGGAAATAGGTCTGTACTGCTAACGCAAATTTGCTCGTCGTTTTCACTTAAATTTCCTCTTCATTGGTCAATACCATTTGGCAATCTACTTGAAAATAAAAATGTGAATAAGAACGAATACGCCAAACAAAATTTACAATTCATAATTGGAATTGGATCGTCCCATAGGCCTGACCCTATTTAACGTCAACAATTGGGGTTTCTGAGCGGAAAATAAAAGAACAAGTATTGTCACTGGTTGAAAAGATTACTCTCACCTATCACAATTTCTCCCCATTGTTCGGACATCCATTAATTTTTATTTCTTTATACCGTGGCAACAGGTTTGTCTGCTCTTTGAACAAAAGTAGAATGGATGAAAAGACGGCACGGTTAAATTATACAATTCATAAGACGGGTCTGGACGGATATATGGAAAGTTCGAAAGGAACCTAGCCAGACAGAAGGGTGAAAGGTCTAAAATCATTGTCACATCTGACCTACGTATCAGTCTATTATGTGTCTAGGTGATTGTGTAGACAACGGTACCTATCTATCTTTTGATTATCTGAATGCCCTTTACATTTTTTACAAAACGATATTGACGACAGGCTTTCTCACAAGATGAAAGGGATTCTTTTGAGTGATTACTGTTATTACTTAGTTTAGGGGGCAAACCTGTTAAGGTCTGGCAAAAAATCGCATAATTGGTACAGGTTAAACCACACATTAAACATCTTATATTTTACAATATTTAAACAAACAAACGTATAATATCATACATAACATAAACATTACTAAACCTGGAAAAATGCCATTTACACGGCCGTGTCACTATCAAATTTTCAAGTATCATCACTTGTGTTAGAAAGCCATTCATCAATTTCTGCGAAGCTCGATAGAGACCGCCATGAAGCTCCCATAAATGCTAGTCTTAGAAATAAAAGCTAATAAGTCCAAACACACGTTTGAAAGGACTATTCAGTTCTATAAGCGTAGTACCACCCTACCATTAAGAAAAATCCAGTTGGGCCACAACTTAGCATGGGAATGTTCAGGGGGTCAACGCCATTCGTTTCGCGTACTTGTCCTGGGTAAGCAGTGCGTATTATTATTTCGATAGATGTTTTTATTTTAGGGTCTGAGATCCGGTCTGAGCGCCCCCTCGCCGCCTTGCGGCCGGCTGACGGTGTCGGCCGTCTCGGCTCTTGCTCCTTTCGATACTTCTGTTTAAGATGTACATGACACTTGCAATTTAAAATGTTTTATTCTTTTATAAATTGCGATGAATGTATAAACAAAATTATAGAATATTTATTATTCTATAATTAAAATTAAGTACTTATGTACTGGAAGATCCTGAAGGTCACAATAGTCATAGTGTGTGTGAAAAATATTAGTGAACCTTAAGTTGTCAGTTGCTCACCAGCAAACAACATTTGGTACATAAAAAAAATATCCTAGAATTTTTAATTTAGGCTACTGAGATACGGGACGAGTAAAAACCGATAATGCGGGGTTAAATAAGGCGCCTTTAAGACATTACAAGATCAGACAGTTCACATAATACTATATAAAGTTATAAAAATATCGTTCCCAAACGAAGTGTAGTCGAATGTGCAACACACCTCGGCGCGACCGGTTCTCTCGATCAATCTCAACCATTGAAGCGAAAGCAATGGCCGGTGCGAATTTCACACTAGTCTAGTCTAGACTTCAATAATGTCGCAATAGGCAGCCTAGGTCTGCTTAGCGCCTAGAACTGTGAGAACTAATAACGGGCCGCGCCGCGACGCATGATTGAGCTCGCTCGTTTTGTTTGTTATAATCTAGTTTACTGTAGGAACGTAACGCTTGATATGAGAATGTATTTCTTTGTGTTTTGTTATAAAACACGTGTCATGTTCTTATTGGATATTGTATTTTAAATTTAATCGCTCCTTTTTGGTATTGTTATTAGTTTAGTAAATTCTGTTATATTATAATTTAAGTCCCATTAAAACGGCTTTTATCGATCACTTCTAATACATTAGTTTCTTGTACAGTTACAGAAAGTTCTCATTGTATATTTTCAAATTAATTTCGGATTCAATTTAAACTGATGGTACTTATTTTATAATTCTGATGACCATGTGTACATAAATTACAGTTTCAAAACTGCGTGAAGTTCTGTATCTCATTGAAAGCGAAGTAGTAAGCAAATAAAATCAATTTTAGTACACGAATCAATTGCCATCGAAGACCTGTAATCACGCGATTGTTTCAAAAATGTGTGTATCACGATTATGGACACTACGTCTTCGTTTTATAGGTTATATAATACAATGCACGCTCTTCACTTAACTACTGCAATAATTATAGAGCCTCTTTTACAAAGCTGTTAGAAACGTCTATGTCATTAAGGTGCGCATGTACCGCTAAGATCTATAAGATGTGCAAGTAATTAAAAGGGTCAGTACGTGTGAATCTTCATGTTCTTTACCCGTCGAGGTGTACGTTACCGTGTATAGCACTGTAATTCTAAATACATAATGGATAACTATAAAAATATTCAGCCTGGTGACGCGGACGTGACGGGACGTTTAAACATTATTGCTTGACAGCAGAATAACTGGCACTGGGGAGGTACCTTTTTTTTTATTGGTGCCCAGAAATTCATGAATTTTCTTCGCCCAGGGGAAGAGCGAAGGGGTATGCTGAACTCCTACTGGCTAAAACCACTGGAGCGGTCATCTTTGGCATCTAAGGGAGGCTCCAGGTCCTCGTAAGATCACACTAGAGCCGCCCACTGGTGCCACGCCTATAGGTACATCTCGGAGACTGGGGAGGTACCTTCCGACGGACGGACGACGAACTCTTGCAATAAGAGACCTTATCTATAGTATCAACCGTATTGTATTATCTGTGCTATCTAAGCATCTATACTTTTGTAACAGTACAACCAAACCGTTAATACCCATGAAATAAAAAAGGCAATTAACTGATTATCTAATTTTATTAGGAGGATGTGCATGACAGGCTTACGTTCTGAATATCTTAATATGTCCCTTCAGGATAATTCAGTGTCATTAGAACTCTTTGGTCCATCTTAAGGATTGAAAATTTGGAGCTTGTAATTTGTTTTTATGTGTGTTGGGTTCCTATGTAATAATAACAATCCCTAAGAAAAGGCTATCTAAATCTCCTCTGGGGCAGCCGTTATCGCACGATAGGTAAAACTCAGTCCTACTCTAGTGTGATCTTACGAGGACCTGGAGCCCCCCTTCGGTGCCGAAGATGACCGCTCCAGTGGTTTTAGCCGGTAGGAGTCCGGCACACCCCTTCGCCCTTCCCCGGGGTGAAGGAAGTTCCATGTAGAATTTCCACTGGACATCAATAAAAAAATAAATAAAAAAAAGGTATAACTCAGTCCTGGAGGGCAGATTAAATCAGCTTCGTCTCCCTTTTGATACAAAAAGAGGAATATCTAAAGGAGATATTATATTAAGAAGGTTACAAACCGCGGGTCAGCTTTTGGCGAGCTGTATATGTGGCAACACTGCGTTTTCAAGACGTGTGAATGTGAAACCAGTGCAAGTAATTCTGTGGCTGACGGTGACTCGCCCCTGAGTTGAAAATATTGCGGGCACTCATGGGGTTCCACTCCAGCCGACCAATAAAGATAACCCAGAGACGAGGTCTTGATCGACTCTCTGGAGCATTTGGGTACGCAGTGTCGCTCACGTTCAGCTCGCCAGAAACTACCCTGCGTTCTGTAAGCTTCTTAAAGATCTCCTTATGATATACCTTTTGTGTATCAATAAGGAGGAAGAATTACGTTATCCCAAGGTGAGACGATAACAACTGCCCAGAGGGTTTATTTTTATTATCTAAACATTTCTCTATTCACGGGCTTATATCCCCTGTAAAGGGGAACCCGGTCTTTTGATAGGCTTACGCAGGGACATGGAACCAACACGCAGAGGCCCTTTAATCTAGAATGTAATGGGACACTAACCGGACACTCTCCATGGCTGCACTATAAAATGCAGTCTCGGATTGTCCCCGGAGGTGTAAAACAATTGTATGAGATGGAAACTACAAATATAAATTCATTTCAATGGGTGCTTAATGGATTTAATTATATTTTTTTATTAATGCTATTTAATTTAATGTTATTTAATTAATGCTATGAAAAACTACGTCTGCCTTTAAACCTTTATAGTGAAATTCTGTGGCAGAATTGCAATAGACCTTATAATTGTAGTTTCCATCTCATACAATAGTTTTACACCTTCGGGGACAATTCGAGACTGCATTTTATAGTGTAACCATGGAGAGCCCCGTTAGTGTCCCATTACATTTTAGATTAAAATTCTCTAAAGGGCCTCTGCGTGTTGGTCCCCGCGTAAGCCTATCAAAAGACGCGGTTCCCCCTCACAGGGGATATAAACCCTTGAAGATAGAGACATGTAGATAATAATAATAAATTTATTTTATTGTACACATACAGGAAAAGCATATAGTTATATATAGGAACCAGCTGCACACCGAATATTTCCTAAGGTAATGCAAAATACAGCTGTTCAAAAAGGACGTGAAAAAATTCTTACAGGGTTGGCAACGCGCCCCTGTTGCCATCGTTCATAGGTTGCCGGAACATCTGCCTGTAGATCGTACAAATATTTGTTCCGTGAGGGAATCAAACCCACGATCCGGAGCGCAGCAGTCGACTGTATCAGTCATTGCACCAACCGTGCCGTCAAACTAGGTAACTTACCATCAGGCGAGCCGTAACTATGCTTGTTTGTCACCTTATTGATATAAAAATAGCCTATAATACTTCCTACAGGGACACACATGCATCGTACAAACATGTACATACTTAATTGTAGGTATTTCTAGTCGCTAGTTGCTAACAGGAATGCATAGCCTGGGCGATCGATTTTCGACCTAGTTGGGATTGCGAATTTACTGCAAACAAGCAGCTTCTAGAACTCCTGAGCTACTTGTTTTTTATTTAAGGAAAGCTGGAAATAAACGGGTAGGTATGTACTTGATCTTTAAAGATAAAAATATTTTATTCATGTAAAACCATTATTAGGCACTTATGAATAGGCAAGACTTTAGCTGCCTCGTTCCAAGGTGTAGATTTCCTATGGAGAAGAACGGGCAAGAAACTCCATGGTTACTCTTTTTAAATCATATTGGTACAATGTTCTCGAAATGATGGTAATGTGAGGACAATGCAGGAGAAAAGAGTCTAAACTTCTTAAAAAGTCTACACTAAACAAGCTTGATTTTAATATTTACCAAAGTTTTGGAGTCAATTGTCATGACAGTATTAAGATGACCAATCCCGACAGACGGCACTCGTTCACGAGCATGACGCATGCATCAGCGTCGTTCAACTCAACCATATTGTAGGGAAACCGACCCGACACACAACGCCACCATTAGCAGGACATTTCAGTGAGCATGATTTAATTTGGAATATTGTGTTATACAGGCAGTATTTGGACGCCATGTTCGGCGCAGTGGCCAATCACATGGCGTTCTGAGCTGCGTGCTATGGGTTTGATCCCTGCACGGAACAAATATTTGAATGACCAACAGATAATTGTTAGGGTGTAGGTGCGTGTAGAGATGTATGTCTGTAAACTGTACCCACGATACAGAACAAACTCCAGTGCAGGTACCGCTTTAATTAAAAAGAAAATAAGATTTATCATCGCAGCCGTTTATGATAGCGGTCCACGAGGAGAGCTATCCTCAGCAAGTATTTAGTAGTATAGTATATGATAATAATGATGCCCAAGCTGAATTTTGTGTGCAAGTTTGATTATAAGTTATCTTTAAAAAAATCGAGATACAGATACGGCAGATTGATAATTAAAAGTTATCTTAAATAAAATAATAGTTTAAAAAAACACGCTAGGTTGTGCTGAACTGAGTGCCAGAAAGAGCAAGTCTGGAACTGCACGCATGCGTAATTCGCGCACTAGCTCTGTCTCTCTTACTCGCATGCAAAGGATGCGGAAAGAAATTAATTAATCCTGGCGAATCTAATTAGGATAATCGGATATTTTGATCGGATTATTGCATTGTCTTCGACCTTTGACAGGTGTGCAAAGTTTGAATCAAATCTGATCGTTCAAAGTAGGGCAAAATCGACCTCAAAGGAGTCGGTTACAAACAAACAAACATACATACATACATACAGATGAAGCTAATAAAAGCGTGTTAAAAAAGTTCTAGCAACAGATACGCCAGATTGATCTACGAGTATACTCTATACAAATAAATAAAATTGAAGTGTCTGTTTGTAATGTCAAAATAACAGCTTTTTACTAAATGCATATGAAAGTATATACGGTACCTATAACAAAAAACAATTTTTATTTTTCGTGTCTGTCTGTCTGTTTGTTCCGGGTAATCTCCGAATTGGCTCGACCGATTTTGACGGAACTTTCACTGGCAGATAGCTAGGAAATAACTTAGGCTACTTTTACTTTAGAAAAATAAATAGGGTTCCGCGCAAAAAAAAAACCCTTGAAATCCAATATATATCAAGTGTCTATGTCTAAGTACTCTAAATTTCTTTTAAATTAAACGCTGGTTAAACCGCGGGTCCCAGCTAGTCTTATATAAAAACCGAAACATATACCTAGTTTCAGTCGGTAACACTAAGCGGCTGAATACTGAAACGCCATTTCAAATTAAGTCCCGCTTTAAATATTCGAGAAACCGGAAATGAAATAGTGTTTCAGTATTCAGCCGCTTAAACACTCAATGAGTTAGTGTTACTAACTGAAAGTATTCGGCCAGGTGATGTAAAAATAAAATATACATCTTAGAAGTTAATAATTATTATTTAGCAAGTAGGATTAAAAAAACAATAAATATTTAAATGAAGGTAGCAATTTTTACTCACTGCCTCTGACAAGAAATGCTAAAACAAACTCAAAGATTACCGTTTTAAAGTCCAGGCATATTTACGACATAATGTTATGTAAGAAAGATGAAGGGCAACTTCCGAAATGTCCTTTTGAATAAAGATCCATAACCGCTTTGAGTTTTTTTAAACTTTGCCTTACACTAGGATTTCTCCTGTGTCGTGGGTGCGTTTACAGACATATATTCTACACACAATACACAGACCCGGAACAACTGCCTGCAAATCATAAATTTGTTCCATGCGGAAATCGAACCCACGACCCAGAGCGCAGCAGCCGACTGTATCAGCCACTGTACCAGCCGTGCCGTCATGACCTTACAGACATGCATGAATCAGTCGACGTATAGGTCATTATTTTAGGGAGCTCAACGACCCGTCGCTTAACAGTACCATCAGCAAGACATTTGTGTAGGTCACATAAATACCCATAACAACTTTAAGTCTCATTATAGGTATCCATAGGTTACGCCGAAATAGCGTTGTTATAACCATCCAAGGAGGAGAGGCTAGAGAGGGGCATGGTGCCCACAACTTCAGCTGACGCAGATAATTTCGAGACATGGGTGTTTACGGAAGTATCTGTGTCGCAGATGCATATAGAAGACGCCAGGTTGGCATTGTTGCGGGGACTTCATGGAGAACGCCGCAGCACACGCTGGAGGAGGGCCTAACTTAGGCGATGCAGCGTCGTGACCTGATCTCGGCAGTCGAAAGTTGTGACCTCTTGTTTCCAGCCGCAGTTCAGTTTATCGCTCGGAGGGGGGCGCGTGCGATGGCGTCGCCTCTTTTTGCGATGACGTGATGCCCGCATACGAGGCGGCAAGAAGAGACCACCGCTCTGCCGCAAAAACGTATCGGGCGTCGGAGGTCGCTGACCGATCTCTGGCGTCTATGAAAAGTGGCTTGCGGGCGACGAACGGTGCAGTCTGTCACCCGACCAGAAGCAGGCCAAAGACGGGGCGTCGGCGCGCTGTATTCTGCTGGCGTATCTCTGAAGGAATGTCTGCTGGCCAAATCACGCAGAGACAGGACCCGTTAGACCAAGTGACGAGCCGATACCTACCGGGGGTTCGGCTCAATGCCTGGCGAACTTCGCACCTACACCCATAGGTAAGTAGAAGGAACAGCGTGGAGTTTTAACTGATTAGAGGCTGGCACTCCTGGGGAATGGAGGAAGTCTATGGGGATTTTACCAAATTTAAAAAAGAAGAAAGAATCTGGACGTATCCAATGTCCTTATTTAATACAATACTTTGGTTTGATACATTTGGTATGAGTAACATTAGAAAATATTTTATCATAATTATTTATCTCAATTTCAGCAAAGTGAAAATATGTGACATAGACCGTTTTAAAAAAAAAATGTCTCATAGTAACGGTATAAAATATTGCAAATAACAGTTTCTAACTTCACGAACAGTGGGACAAGTTGATTAGATCAATATAGACTTCCTGCGGACATAATGTTGTCTACAAAATAGAAGCCTTAGAAGCATGTGCCGTCGCAACTCGCAGCACATGCGCTAATTCATGTGGGACGTCGCCATCTGTCTGTGGTTTTACACACACCATGATCTATTGAATCATCATAACTGACGTGAAAAGTTAAAATCGTTAAAACTTAATTGAAGATAAGCGCTTTCATTCTTGACTCATAACTTTGATAAGTATGTAAATCAGTGACTTTTTTTGGAGTAAAATTTTATGTGTGACATGAATAGTAAGTGAAGAACTTGTTTATCAAAGTTACGTGGTTTAGTTTTGTCTCGTAATTAAAAATTATAGCTATAATAATGCCAATGTTTATTGAATAAAATATTTTTGAATATCTTATTAGAATCGTCACGCTTTTTATTTCTTATAACGTAGACAAGCTGAGGTGTGCCTACTGTGACAGGTCTAGCATAATGCCATTGCACAACTGCTGTTAATAATTATTGCCTAACAGAAAAACTCAGTGAGTAACACTTTTCAGAACTCTAAAATTAACGTTTAAAACTTGGGACTAAATATGCAATTTAAAAAAGATATTAACTGATGTTATAATTTTGGTAAAAACGATAAAAAGAGATAAAATAATAACATTTCAATTAAACTTATCATATCAGCCAAAAGATGTTCACTGCTGAACAAAGCCCTCCCCCATAGATTTCCACATTTGTGCCATCATTTTGGGGGGAATTTGCCAGTAGTACTAACTACTCGTCGCGTTTGGCAGACGAGGCAGGTTGGTGAGCGCCATAGATATCCGAGGCAGTGCAGTATGGCTACTGTTCCAAAGAAGGGACAGTGCTGCCTATCCCTCTAGTTAATAGTCACTTACGATCGAAATTAATAAACAGTTTAATCCAAAATCATTAGATTTACTTATGATTTTGACCACAGAAACAAACAAAGCCTCAATCCAAAATCCAAAGATTTCGGATTGAATTGATTATTTATTTCGACCGTTACTCGTTAGTCACCTTTTACGACATTCACGGGAGGAGACGGATTGGTGCTATATTCTTAATCCGCACACCACAAGGCAAGGAACAATATTAACTTACTAGTTAAAAACAAGGCTCTCTCGCCACTGCATGCAATGGTGCGAAAACCTTTTGCTTAGCTCACGGCCGAAATTAATAATCGATCTAATCCAAAATCTTCGGATTACCGATATGTCTGTTTTTTGTGTTAAATGTGATCATAACACATCATTTCGGCCGAATGAAGTCCACTGCTGGACACAGGCCTCCCCCAAAGATCACCGCAACGATATGGGTGTGTTGTGGGCTCATTGGAGGGTTTTGCCATAATCGCCACGCTTGGCTGACGGATTGGCGATCGCAGTTGAGTTGTTAATGCACTCAAAGGACGCTGCTGCCCATCCTCCGACCAATCCCTTAGTCGACTTTTACGACACCCACGGGAGGAGATGGGGTGGTGGTATTCTGAGCTGGCGCCGCACAGGTAGCCCGCACCACACAGATCATAACACAACAACAGATGAATTTCAATATCTTTAATCTGAAGATTTTCGATTAGATTAAATATTAATTTCGGCTGTCAGTCTACGGAATAACATACTACATGCTAATGACCACAGAACAGAAAACTATTTTACATTCTGTGCTAGCGATATCGCGTGTTTGAAAATCATTAAATTATTCTGAAGCGAACATATAACAACTACAGAAGCACTTACTGATTGTATTGCTTTTTGAATAGCATGTATTCATTCATATTCATTCATAATTATTTACTTGCGCGCATGGTATGACAAATATTTTCATGAAGGATTTTACCGTTTACAAAGTGACACATGGACAAAGAAAAGATGGACTTAACGTTGCGTGAAACCGGGAACGATTTTAATAGGATTGGCTACGCGCGAATGACCCTACAGACGGAGTGAATGTATGTTTACCACCACAGCGGTATATACACTTATTATATTTTTTTAAAACGATGGGAAGTCGAAGAGAAAGACGAAACAATTTTTTGGGTTCAATGCTTTAGGAGTATTTTTACCACAATTAACCTTGGTAACTCACTTTCAAATTTCAGTGTTCCATTTTGAATCTAGATAACATATTTCTATGCTAAGTTGATAGTAGAAGTCTGTTGTACGTAACTGACATAAACATCAGACTTTCAGTTTGGTACTTTTCTGGTTAAGTGCCCTAAATACATACTTTTTAATAAATATGTGTGTTTTAGTATTCATGAATTCTGCAATGCATACAATACAATAATACATCGTTTAGTTTAATAGCGGTAAAGTCCACAGGCCTCCCCTAAAGATCGCCACAACGACCGGTATGGGTAACGTCAGCAGACAGTTCTGCCGTCCGACGTACCGTCCGTCTTGTGTGGTCATTGGGGGTTTTGCCATAGTCGCCACGCTCGGCAGGCGGGTTGGCGATCGCAGTTGAAATGTAATTGTACTCGAAGGACGCTGCTAATCCCATAGTCGCTTTCTACGACACCCACAGGATGAGATGGATTGGTGCTATTCTTAGCCCGCACCACACGGCATGCCCACAGTTATAGTATGTACCAATTATTTGGCGAAACAAATTTTTCACTTACAAAATTGAGCGAGTCATTACGAGTGAGGCCTGAGGGAGAAGGTACCAGTATATAATGTACTCTGTGGTAGTTACCTTACTAAAATAAGCATGCGCATATCGTGCGCTCTCAGAGACTAGTCGCATTTCATACGAGGATAAGTTTTCTCATGCGCTAAACATGTCTATCTAAATATTTATCCCACCAAAAGCACAAGTCTCAAAGAGCAGGCCACCTTCATACAGGTTTGTGTGCTCACTAGTAAAAAAAAAAAAACTCGAATATTGCAACTATTTGAAGTTACTTGTCTACACGTTACTTGAAAAACAGAAAAGTTGTGAATTCGAAGGCTTCAATAATGTTCTTCTTCATCATCATCACCAGCCTATATCGGTCCACTGCTGGACACAGCCCTCTCCTAGCGTGCTCTTTCTCTCTCGCCTCTCCTCTCCTAAAATAATGTACTTACTTATGTTTTTGACTATATGTTAGTGTAAGTTTTTAAACTATCGCGAATTTCACTCATATTAGACTATGATTTCGGGACTCTTCGCGCGCTTCAGTTGTTTTTTATTTTTTTTATTGGTGCCCAGTGGAAATTCTACATGGAACTTCCTTCGCCCCGGCGAAGGGTGAAGGGGTATGCCCGACTCCTACCGGCTAAAACCACTGGAGCGGTCATCTTCGGCACCGAAGGGGGCTCCAGACCCTCGTAAGATTACACTAGAGCCGCCCATTGGCGCCACGACTTTAGGCACATGACGGAGGGGATGACTATGAAGCGGTCGCGCGAAAAGTCCCGAAATCATAGTCTAATATATATGTTAAGTGTTTTGCAGTTTTTTATGAATGTTTATACAACATTTTCAGAATTTCTACATATTATAATGTTGACGGCACAATTGGTGCAGTGGCTGAGGCAGTTGCTGCGCTCCGTGTCGCGAGTTTGACTCCCGCACTGAACAAATATTTGAATGATCTGCAGGTAGTTGTACCGGGTCTGGGTGTATTGTGTTTGGAATTTGTGTCTGTAACACCCGTGTCGTGGCGTGCAAACCCAGCCGCCACGAGACAGGAGAAACTTTAGTGAATATAATATATAATCTACACAAAAAAAATCTTCTTCTTCTCTTAGATTGTAACTTCTATAGATTATCTTCCACAATTTCGCCAATGTCAAAATAACAGCTTTTTACTAAATGCACTCTGTGTCAAGTGTATATGCCGTACTCTACGTACAAGAAGTCTAAATTATATATAAAAAGTCGCATTTCTTTTAAATTACGGCGGGTGAAAACGCGGGTCCGAGCTAGTCTCACCTAAAAGTTACAGACTGATTTATCGAATACTAGCGGTGCCTCGCGGTTTCATCCGCCGTGAGCGGTGAGTTGCGAGAAGCACTAGGAGGCGAAAGCGATAACGGACAGTAATTTAACAAACAAACTGAATATATTGTGAAACTAGCTGTTGCCCGCGGTGTCATCCGCGCGTTTGTTTTTATCAGTATATGTATCTGGCCGGATTAAGAATATAGCACCACTCTATCTCCTCCCGTGGATGTCGTAAAAGGCGACTAAGGGAATTTAAACCAGAGGGACGGGGAGCAGCGTACCTTCTGTGAAACGGTAGCCATACTGCGCTCACCAACCCGCCTGCCAAGCGTGGTGAGTATTGGCAAATACCCCCCAAAATGATGACACAGTTGTGAAAATCGATGAGGGAGGCCTTTGTTCAGCAGTGGACGTATAAATGGCCGATATGATGATGATGATGTAGATATAAATAGCCTATAGCACTCAGGCATAATATAGCTTTCCATTAGTGAAACTTTTTAGAATCGGTTAGTATTTCCAACATTACGCCTACATACTAACGAAACCTCTTCTTTTCGTGTGGTTAGTGACCCACCTTGTGTCACAGTTGTTCAAACCGCCCAAAAACCTCCCACGTGGCTTAACGACTGTCATCTAATAAAAACAACCGGGATCAACGATTTATTTATTTATTATACTCTTTATTGTACACCAATTAGTAAGAAATACTCGTACAAGTGACCCCCAAGACAAGCTGGTCGGGGAGACCTCCTGTGTTTCTGGGCCGCACACGACTTGCAGCCCAGTCTGTTTTCGGCCGGAAGGCCAAAGTCCGCACACAGTGGACAGTTTTCGCATTCGGTGCGCCAGCCTATCCGCTTTGGTACCTCGCCAGCGAAGGAAAGCACCATTCCACCGCCGGCTGATCTCCTGATGTTCACAGTATCTGGACCGATGCCAAGGTCGGCGAGTTTGATGCTTCGCCGTGCCTCGGCCATTACGTCACCCAACTTAGTATCAGGTGAGCACTCAGGCACCGTGACCGTAACAGCGGCCGATGCGGGAACCTTGGGGAGGTTGATATTTCCTTTCTTCCTGCCCTTTCCATTTTGGCCCCCCCTGGGAAGGGGGATATATATAGACCTGATCATCGTTTGTCTCAGAAGTATAGAGAGGTGTCCAATTTATGTCGCAAGCATCCTTACGAAACGATACGTACGTACGATTTTACGTGCCCAACGAAGCACAGAGACGCTCATTACTTAACCTCGCCGATCGCCAAATATTAGTATAGATGAGCAAATCCGGTGAAACAGCACAACTGCTCAACGTGAGATCAGATGCGACCACGAATGCTGCAAAGTATTCGAAACGTCAGGAAAATCAAAAATCAAAATATACGCGATAGAATCCGTTTAAAAGTGTTTTATTATAATGTGTAATAATCGCGAAAATCTAAGACATTACTGTGAGATCAGGGGTTCGATTTACTGGTTGGGCAGCCATAAGACCAGTAATAGCTCTGGAATTCGGAAGTTTCCAATAGATTGCAATAAGTATGCTCCCAATTACATGAGACGGATTATGGCGTCAGTACTAGTTAATACTTTTTTTTTATCGTGGGTAAATCCGCTTTGACTTCCTCCGCCTTGGGAAGGGCGGAGGGGCATGCCGAGCTCAAACCGGCTAAAACCCCACGGTGTCCTTCTTCTTACCTCTAGCCGGGGGTGAAGTGTACGCTTTATCTGCATTAGACCGCGCCCCCGGCAGGAGTACTAGTAATACTAAGATAGTGAAATGGGACACGACGTACATCTTTATAGATTAAGGTAGTTAGAAGTATTACAAAATATGATGATAGCGTCAAAGAAAGCACAGCTGCAAACCATTGTCAATTGCATAAACAAATCTAGTGCGACGCCTGACCTTAGTAAATACATGCTATTTATATTATACAAACGATATAATATGGCTTTATATACTAAACTGTCCATGTGGTGTCCGGATTAAGAATATATCACCACTCTATCTCCTCCTGTGGATGTAGTAAGAGACGCCGAACGGCCGAATATTGAAACTCCACTTAATATTAAGTCCCGCTTTAACTATTCGAGACACCCATTTTCGGTAGGAAACCGGCCGCCCGCAAGGTCAAGGTCGCTTGGAAGGTCGATTGTCCAGCTCGGAGGCTGTCCCACTTTGCGTATTCCGGTGTCCCGTCGGGAGTGGTGGCGTTGCTATCAGTTGTAGACATAGTCAACGCCTACAACTCCACCCCGTGGGGTACGACTAGGGAGGCATAAGACCGCCATCGGTCCGCCCTCCACCTTCAGGGCATCAACGGGGCTTATCTGCGTGATAGGCACGTTCGCTATGTGGGCAAGTACAGTAGCGCAAAGCGTGTGTGGTTCCGCAGTGGGCGGTTCTTGACGCCCTCTTATGAAATCTTTTTCATGGACTTCCTCTGCCTTGGGAAGGGCGGACAGGCATGCCGTGCCATGCCGGACTTTCCCGGCTAAGACCCCACGGTGTCCTTCCACTTCCCATTTGCCACTGTCTGGGGGTGAGGTGTTCGCATTGTGAGCATTAAACCCAGTAATAAATTACGCCGATGCGAGGGGTGTTCGCACTGTGCAGCACCCAGTCGTATCCGATTGGATTGAAGTTAGACTTTCACTATTATAATTTCGTGTAGGGCTATGACCGACCGATAGCCCTACACAATATAAAAAAAATCCTAAAAACAGTTAAGGTATAACTTTGAAAAAACCTCTGTTGGTTATTTATTATATCCAATAACGTCAAATATGGTACGACATGCCTCTGACACTGATAGCCAGCCCCTATTCTAGTGTATAATCACTAGACTGGCAATGGGCAGTACTGCCTTCGAATGTAAAATGCTTCATTTGCAGTTGCAAAGCCATTAGCACTGCAGTTACTACGTTTTGCCATTCGACGGCAAACCCGTTAGGTACATATGAGGATAGGTTACAGGACATATCAGCAAAAAGACACTTGAGTGCAAAACATTATGCACGAAAAGACATTATGCGAGAAAAGACACTTGCGCGGTACGTAAGATACTTACTTAAGCGAATCCACTTCCGTGAATGGTCATATGCGCAAGGACATTTGCGCGGAAGAAGCATCAACAGAACAACATTGCATGCCGGGCGTCCTCCGATGCCATAAAGAGGTGAGCTATGAGGTAAAACAGGTAGCATCGGAGGACGCGCGACGCCTGCAAAAGGCCTGAAAAGGCCTTCTGAACAAAGATCTATAGCCATTTTAGAAAGATCTGTCCTAACACACGGCAAACATGAATCGGTTATCATGCAGCTCAACTCTATTTTAGGGACATGCGACTAGATACCATCTTCCACGAACAGTACACCTCTGTCTGTCTCCGAAAAATGCAAGCGTGATAATTTACGTTTTAGAATACCTACCTGACTGAAATAAAATACCGTAACAAAATTATTATATATATTTTCCGTGTGGTGTCCGGATTAAGAATATAGCACCACTCCATCTCCTCCCGTGGAGGTCGTAAAAGTCGACTAAGGGACTCTTAACCAGAGGGATGGGCAGCAGCGTCCCTTTTGCTGAGCAGTAGCAACTCTGCGCTCACCAACCCGCTTGCCAAGCGTGGTGAGTATCGGCAAATTCCCCCCAAAATGACAACACAACATAAGCACCGGCCCCCAGTTCCCGGCAGCCCCGCCATTCCTGGTCATGGTAGCGGCCACGGAAACGGCGGGGCAGGGGGTGCTAAGAATCTCCGGATGGGATCCGGCTACCACCCAAACCGAAAACTGGCCCTGGTGACATATAACACACGCACACTGAGGGCAGACGAAAAGATTGTTGAGCTGGAAGAAGAAATAGATAAGTTGCACTGGGATATCATGGGTCTATCAGAAGTCCGAAGAGAGGGGGAGGACACGATAACCCTGAAATCCGGCAACTTATTCTACTACCGGGAAGGCGAACATCTGTCTCAAGGTGGTGTCGGGTTTCTCGTCCGCAGGTCCCTCATTAACAGTATAGTGGCCATCGAAAGTGTGTCGAGCAGGGTAGCGTACCTTATACTCAGAATATCCAAGAGATATTCGTTGAAGGTCATACAGGTCTACGCACCGACCTCGACACACCCAGATGATGAAGTAGAGAGTATGTATGAGGACGTAAGTAGGGCCATACATACCTCGAAGACACATTTCACTGTTGTGATGGGGGACTTCAACGCAAAACTGGGCACTCGATGCGATGGTGAGTTGAGAGTGGGGCAATTTGGATATGGGCAACGGAACCCCAGGGGACAGAGGCTGGCCGACTTTTTGGAAAAGGAGGGACTCTTTATGATGAACTCCTTTTTCCAAAAGCCGCCTCACAGGAAGTGGACCTGGATGAGTCCCGATGGTTCCACGAGGAATGAGATTGACTTCATCATGACCAATAAAAGACAAATATTCAATGATGTCTCTGTGATCCACAGGGTGAAAACCGGTAGTGATCACCGAATGGTAAGAGGCACATTGAATATTAATCTCAAAGTTGAGAGGTCTCGTCTGATGAGGTCTACGCTCCGGCCCTCTAGCGCTCATATCCAAAACCCCGAGAGCTTTCAACTCGAACTCCAAAACCGCTTCGAGTGCCTGGAACATTGCGTATCTGTGGACGATTTAAATGGTAGGTTTGTAGAAACTGTCCAAACGGTTGGGTCTAAGTTCTTTAAAGCCCACCGTAAAGGTAGACCAAAAAAGTTCTCCGATCACACTCTCGACCTTATGGCAGAAAGACGCGCCATGACGCTGCAGTCTTCCGATGATGCTGAAGCATACCGACTGCTCAATAGACGGATATGGAAGTCCTTGCGGCACGATATCCGCACCTTTAACACTAACGGTGTTAAAGAGGCGATTGAGCGGAATCAAGGCTCCAAAGTGTTCGCAAGAGACAGGTCTATTGGGCAAAGTCGTATTATGAAGCTGAAGACCGAGGACGGCAGTGTAGCGTCGACTAAGCCAGAGGTTTTGAGAGAGATTGAGAACTTCTACCGGCAGTTATACACCTCGGTTACTATACCTACCATTGGCTCTGACAAAGACCCGCGAGCCAAACTAACCCGACACTATACCGAGGATATCCCGGACATCAGCCTGTACGAGATTAGGATGGCCTTGAAACAGCTTAAAAATAACAAGGCGCCGGGTGGAGACGGAATTACGACAGAGCTTCTGAAAGCGGGTGGAACACCGGTACTTAAAGTCCTTCAGAAGCTATTCAATTCCGTCTTATTCGAGGGCACAACGCCGGAAGCGTGGAACAGCGGTGAGGTGGTGCTCTTCTTCAAAAAGGGTGATAACACCCTATTGAAGAATTATAGACCCATCTCACTTCTGAGCCATGTTTATAAGCTGTTTTCAAGGGTCATCACGAATCGTCTCGAGCGCAGGTTTGATGACTTCCAGCCTCCCGAACAAGCCGGTTTCCGAAAAGGTTTCAGTACCATAGACCACATCCATACGCTGCGGCAGGTTATACAGAAGACCGAGGAGTATAATCTGCCACTATGCTTGGCGTTTGTGGACTATGAGAAAGCCTTCGATTCGATCGAAACCTGGGCAGTGCTGCAATCTCTGCAGCGGTGCCAGATTGACTATCGGTACATTGAAGTGTTGAAGTGCTTATACAGAAACGCCACCATGTCGGTCCGAGTACATGAACAGAGCACGGGGGCAATTCCATTGCAGAGAGGTGTGAGACAGGGGGACGTCATTTCCCCGAAACTGTTTACCGCTGCAATGGAGGATGCCTTCAAGCTACTGGAGTGGAAAGGATTCGGCATTAACATCAATGGCGAGTATATCACTCACCTTCGATTTGCCGATGACATCGTAGTCATGGCAGAATCGCTGCAAGAGCTCAGCACAATGCTCGATGATCTCAACAGAGTTTCCCAACAGGTGGGCCTTAAAATGAACATGGGCAAGACAAAAGTCATGTCAAATGTCCATGTCGTGCCCACCCCAATATCCGTTGGGAGCTCTGTTCTCGAAGTTGTCGACGAGTATGTCTACCTAGGACAAACTGTCCAGTTAGGTAGGTCCAACTTCGAGAAAGAGGTCAATCGTCGAATCCGACTCGGCTGGGCAGCGTTCGGGAAACTTCGCAACGTCTTTTCGTCAACAATACCGCAATGCCTCAAGACGCAAGTCTTTAACCAGTGTGTGTTACCAGTGATGACATATGGAACAGAGACGTGGTCACTCACAATGGGCCTCATAAGAAAGCTCAAGGTCACTCAGCGAGCTATGGAGAGAGCTATGCTTGGTATTTCTCTACGAGATCGAATCAGAAATGAGGAGATCCGTAGAAGAACTAAAGTTGTCGACATAGCTGAAAGGATTAGTAAACTGAAGTGGCAATGGGCAGGGCACATTGCTCGTAGAACTGATAGCCGTTGGGGCACAAAGGTTCTCGAATGGAGACCGCGCACCGGAAAACGCAGCGTGGGACGACCTCCAACGAGGTGGACAGACGATCTGGTGAAGGTCGCTGGGAGTCGTTGGATGAGAGCGGCATGTGACCGCTCGTTGTGGAAATCTAAGGGGGAGGCCTTTGTTCAGCAGTGGACGTCCTGTGGCTGATATGATGAACAAAATTATTAGAAATATTATGGTGTGGGTGTTTCTCATGGATCAGAGTTGGGGCCCTTACTACCAAACGATGGAAGCACCCAAAGTAAATGTTAAATATTAAAGTGGTTGCAGATATGATCTCATGTTTGTCATTGTAACAAAGCGGGAAAGTTTTGACACAAAATCTTAGTTACATTTTGCCGACGTATAATACAATACAATACAATACAATACAATACTCTTTATTGTACACCAAAAATAACAAAAATAAGATCCAATTTAGAAAAAGACATGTACAAAGGGCGGTCTTATCGCACACGGCGATTTCTGCCAGACAACCTTGGGATGGACAGATTTGTAAGCGATAAAGAAAAGGGTAGTTCGCGGTGTAACAATAATTTTAAGTTAATACATAACATGATAGATATATAATAAAAAATATTATCTTAGATAAAAAAATATAAATATTATTATAATAGATACATATAAATATACAAATATAATTAATAAATAAAAGAAGTAAAGGAGAAACTACAGTGATAGATAATGTTCCTTGACTAGTCTTTTAAAAATTGCTAGGGATTGAGCACGTCTAATTGCCACTGGCAACACATTCCATAAGCGGGCAGCTTGGACTGTAAAAGATTTTCCCATGTAATTAGTGGAATGCATTGGCATTTTCAACGTCAAATTCTCTGATGACCTTAAGGATCTCGAATGTGTGTTATGAAGGAACTTGAAACGTTCTTTAAGATAGCAGGGAGTTGTTGGATTGTACAGGATACTGTATAGAAGATGAAGAATATGAGTATTCCGACGAAGGCGTATAGGGAGCCACTTGAGCTGAGTACGATACTCTGACACATGATCATATTTGCGTAAACCAAATATAAATCTTATACAGAAATTTTGGAGTCGCTCAAGTTTATCAAGTTGTTCCTCTGTGAGATCAAGATAGCTGGTATCGGCATAGTCAAGAATCGGAAGAAGAAGCGATTGTGCAAGCGTAGTTTTGGTGGAAATTGGCAGGAAGTTACGTAGTCTTCGTAAAGACCCCGCAGATGCGAATAATTTACGACTGACTTCCTGTATTTGAGGTCCCCAGGACAAGGTTTTGTCTATATATATTCCCAGGTTCTTAACTTTTCTTAACTTAACGTGACGTATGCACGACGCGATGCACAAAATAGCCAAACCTATTTTTTTCCATTTGTTTCCTAAGCTTTCCGCCGTTATATATCCCTTTTATAAAATGAAATAAAACTTTACTGACAAGTGGTGCATTATTTGTAACTTTAGACTCTGTACGCCACGGAACCCTAGCGAATTGCACGCGCAGTTGACCGGTTTCTATATCAATACCAGACTAAGGATGTGTTGCTAAGTGATATGAAATCTTATTCTTTCATATTCTTTTTCATAATTTATTTCAAAATATCACTACCAGTATTTGTGCAGGCGGTATCATTGGCGGTACTTTTAGTTAATTAAAGCTGCTTTAACTTCAATAGATACTTTTAATGACCTACTTGCATATCATAAAAAAGGTTGACAACTAAATGTAATATTAATTCAAACTGCGCACGCAATAAAATCTTTACAGTTAATCCAACGCATTTGTAATTATATAGATGCAGCCCTGCCGGCAACTGCACCTGGAATACTTATGTAGGCAACGGTGAAAGCGGCCCAGTCTAGCGTCTAGCGAAGCAACCCTCAATGCTTTGATATGACTTGATTTCTCATTAAAATACTTGGTATATATATTAAATAAATACGTAGGTAACGTAAATCGATATTGTACATAAAAATAGTATTCTGTTTTATTTTTTATCTAAGTGCTAATTTCTAATGGGGACCGGCGTCGGTCGCGCCGCTTTGTAGTGCAATAATATTCGTGAATGACGCGTCTATTTGTATAATGTCATTTTGTTGTGTTATATTTCATATAAAACATTTCGAGTGATACATTTTAGGCATTTTTAGATATCTTCTACAGGGAGTTCGTTTTAATGCGACACATCATGTATGCTACGACCACTCAGTACCATGAAGGAAATCTTTGTATTTGCTTCATGCACAGTACTAACTATTTAAGATAAAAATTAATAAAAAACCTGTCAACATTACTTCATGAAAATGGTTTTAATGAAATCATGGAGACAGAAGAATAAAAAGTTTGAGTCTTTTACTTTACACATCCTAGCTGCTTTTATTTGGAATATGCTAATTATACCTAAAACTTCAAAACGGTTATCTTATAACTCAAAGACGGATAGGTATTTCATTATTATTTTGAAATAGCATGTTATTGTTGTGTATTTTCATCTATTTATGCAGATGTAGCATTCGAGGAGATTCCATTTGAAAAAAAGGGTATTTTTGTGCTTTTTAGGATTCCGAACGTCTGAAGGAAAAAACGGCGGAACCCTTATAGGATCATTCGAGTTTGTCTGTTTTGCTTCGAATCTACTGAACCGATTAAGTTGAAATTTGGCACACATATGGATTTCTATGACCCAAACACGTACGTGTAACGAAAATACTTAAATGAATTTTTAATATGTGGGTCCTTTTTGGGAGGCAATATACAAAATTAAAGATTAAAATTTTGCGAATCGTACCGTTTAACATAGGAAGTGGAAGAGCTTGTTATGAGGGTTTCAAATGTATTTATTTTATAACTTTAAAATGTATTGTTTTAAATCTATTTAAGAAAATATATGAAAATTGACCATTTCAACCCCTTATCTCCGAAACTACTGAGCCTAAAATTCTGAAAAAAAATGTAGGTTACGGCTCTTTATCTATAGATTACAGGAAAACCACCATAAGACGCTAATAAGAAGTCTATGGTCTTAAATTAACATGATAAATCTTTCAATATTGTACATACTTACGTTTACGGTTGGAATGTATGGGACAATACGTTTTTAAACTACGATGTTAAGTTTGTTCTTGGGAAGTTATTGGTACAAGACCAAATCCAACAACAGACAATATATTCAGCAATTTCGGAACCCTATTCACGCTAGTTCAACTCGCACTTGACCGGTTTTTTCAAAAGATTTTGCGTGTTATGAAAAGTAACATTTTATGTTGCCAGAAAAAAATGCACGTGTATTTTTTCTAATTTCAAATAAAAGTCTCCACTTAATATATAATCATATTCGATCGTAAAATCACTAAAATGATACGGTTTTATATAGTTACCTACTTCTAATTAATTAATATTATGTGTCTAAGGGAAATATTTTTCATTAAAACCTGGCATTATTGGATTATTTTGTGTCGTCAGAAACTAGCAACACCAATTATTTCAGTCAATCAGAAATGGGGCTGCTGTCAATTTCTTTAAAACCCAATTTTTTGGGTTTGTTAAAATGTTTAAACAAATTAAATTGGTTTATTGTATTCTTTAGTTTAATAAATTTGTCAGTATGTATTTACGAGGACCAGATAGGCAAATTCGATTGGTAAGTTATATTTTAGGTTATAGTGATTCTATGTCATTGTAGGCTCAGAGTTGACTGAATTTTTAATGAAATTATAATTTTCAGGCGTCAAACATACGTGGGAAGGATCAAATTTTCACAATTTGACACTGTATCTACTGCTAAAAAGATAATAGTTGCTACCGAGGAGAATGTTTTAGCTGCACTAAATTTAAAGACTGGTAAATTGGTTTTATTGACTATATCCGTTTTAAATGTATCAACCCGGCGTTACCATGATTATCTGCTATATATTAACATATATTTTTATGAATTCTAGCATGGATATATTACAATTTAAGAGTGTAACAATGTATATAATAAATATGTTTAGAACTCAAATCTTCAATATATAAAGTTAAATGTTGTACTGACGCTATCCCAATAAAAAGAGAAGTCAAAATTATAAAAAATACATTTTACGTAAACTGATTTGTATTGCTACTAAGTAAATTTTGTAAAATTGCTTTTATTAAATGCAAATATTGTCAACAGTTGAAGAAGAAGGTAATGACAATAAGTACAAGTACCATGGTTAAAGGGCTCTTGTAGAATCTATTAGGCATTCTTCTGTCTACATGTATGGCATTTAAAAAAGCATACCACTCTGCAAGCAGTGATGTTATAAGTAATATCTGCTCATTGACATTGAGTAAATCAGAGTTATCCACTGTTTACAATTATTAGTAGACATGAATCTGGACTTTATGTTCATTGTAAAACATAGCCACAAACCTTACAAAATGTAATAAACAAATATGTTAGACTTAGTATAGTGTAAGTCAGAGTATGAAAGTCTATGTACTGTAATAAACTTGTGCAAAATATAGAACTAAATATCAAACTTTAAAATCCTTGTAAGTTGTCTAAATTTAGTACAAAAATGCCAAAAACAGTCAAAATTATTGTCTCTAATTTATTTTCTCGGCATGTTTAAAATCTTATTAGGCGCTCCTATAACATACAGTTTTGGGCATGTAGCTATGAACCTAGGGGCCCATGGTATTATTTAACCATAAACTTATGTGTCAGTTGTGATTAACAACTGCCATATATATATATATAAGTGTCTGTGTGGTGTCCAGCTTAAGAATATAGCACCACTCCCATCTGCTCCCGTGAATGTCGTAAAATGCGATTAAGGGACTATATACCGGAGGGATAGGTAGCAGCTTGAAACGGTAGCCATTCTGCCTTTGCCAACCCACTTATCGAGCATAGTGAGTACTGGCCAATTGCATTTCAGGCCTTTGTTTAGCTGTGGATGCCCTTTGAAACTTAGATTGCAATAACAATGTTCTTGACCTATGTTTAATCTTATTGCTGCTCAATAATCTTGTATTCCATCATGTAAACATGTACTCTGCTGTAAAAAAACTTGTTTACATTGTAATTGTCTCACAATTATCTTGTCTAACAGCTACCTTTTTTTTTGTGAAAAATAGTATTTTGATCATTCTCCAAACCAAAGCATTTATCTCTCTATTAGAACTGCACTTTTCATGTAAATATTATATGGAAAATAACCATACAATAACATGTAACTGAAGAAAAGAAAGAAGAAACACTTAAAAAAAACATACTTGAGATTTCATAAACAATGAAAACAATGGCATAATTTCAGTTACTTCTCACTGTGGTGTAAATTTCTGTGAAATATGTCATTTTTACACCACTCAGTTTTCAGAACAGATCATACTCTATTTTTATAATGTAAATGATCAGTGGATTAAATTCATTAGAATTGTCTAAAACACCACAGGATGAGTCAAAAATCATAATAACTTGTCCATGTTAAATCATTTAGTCAAAGCTTCCATTCTACTGAATTTTGCTATAACATGATTTCATAGTAGTTAGCATATTGTACGTATTCCGTGTGGTGTCCGGATTAAGAATATAGCACCACTCCATCTCCCGTGGATGTCGTAAAAGGCGACTAGGGGAATCTAAACCAGAGGGATGGGCAGCAGCGTCCCTTCTCTGAAACGGTAGCCAAACTGCGCTCACCAACTCGCCTGCCAAGCGTGGTGAGTATTGGCAAATACCCCCCAAAATAATGACACAGTTGTAAAAATCTATGGGGGAGGCCTTTGTTCAGCAGTGGATGTATAATTGGCCGATATGAGCATATTGTACTTTAGCTCAAGCAGAGCTCCCAGGTGGCATTTGGCTCATTTTCCATCCAAATAATATTGCTATTTGAGCACAGCATGTTATTTAATTTAAAATAAAATATATTCACTGTCAATAGGGATGTTACAGAGCATATAGCTTCGTTTACGAATGATATATCTCACCAGTAGGTGCTGTAGGAGGCTACTAAGGAAGTTTGGCACCCAATACATACTATAAGCGCGTTAGGTTACGCAGGTGGCAGGTATAAATATTATTTACCTCCACATCTGATTCACCGCCGACTCCATGGAAGTTATTATGAGACCTCTGAGTCTGCCTCCGTTAAAACCAACTACATAACATGCCTACCATAAAAGATTCATCTTCGTCACAAGGTGCAGTTTTAAACAAAATATTCCTCTAGTAGTGTCTTAGGTTTTCGCGATTATTACACATATTTTTAAAACAATTTTAAATGGATTAGATCGCGTGTATTATAGATTTTTGTTTTTCCTTTTCCAGTCAATCTGCGACCACGAATGCTGCAAAGTATTCGAAATGTCAGGAAAAACAAAAATCTATAATATACGCGTTTAAAACTGATTTATTATAAAATATTCATCAATATCAACTAAAACTAGCCTATTGACGGAAGTGCAGTTTTCTTCATTTTTAATCTTATTTTATAACCGCTTTTCGTATCTACCTGTAACAACAGTACATGGCAACTATGAATTCATAAAAGGCGATTAATACAAATTTTATCAATATTATTTTCTATGAAGAAGAGATGCAAGGCGTCAACTCTCCTATGATGCTCCATTTACACTACACTTATTGGGAGTAATCCCCTGTTATGTTTGTCACTTAAACTATGTTCTTATGATTATCAGGTCAAGTAGTATGGCGTCACGTATTCGAGAGTGCCTCAAGTGGCAACATTCAACTACTGCATGTAACAGAGAAGGTAGTCACAGTATCTGGAGCAAACCCTTACTTAGTACGAGGATGGGATTCTACTACAGGTATATATTTGTGATTGATTGATAGTACCTTGATTTTCAAAAGTAATTGTTTATATTTGTGGCTAAAGAAATGTATTGATACATAGTAATGCAGTATTTTATTTATTGTAAGTGCTGATATCGTTTCTCATCTTGACAAAAGGCCCAGCAGTGGGACAGTAATGTGCTTAAGGTGTAATATTGCTCTAATATAGATATTGCATGTACCACTGTAATGTGAATCTGTACTGATTATTTGCTCTGATTTATTACTGTAGGTGTTCTCCTATGGGAATGGTCATTGACACTTCAGAACGATGACCAAGCTGACTTCTCGGAGTGGTGGGTGCAGAATAACATGTTGGTTCACATGCTGCCAGTGTTTGGTTCTCACATCGAGGTCAGCATGTACAACTTGCTTACTGGACAAAATAGAGGTGCTACAGCTAAGTTACCTGCTCTGTGGGCTAATGATGGGTAAGAACTGTTTGTTCAAATTTAAATATTTATCTGCTTTAAATATGGTTACAATTGGGGTTTAGGCACATAATACAATTTAGTAGTCATAAACTCTTCACATAATGACATGCAAATATTAAACATTTGCACAATCATGTGTCTTAAATCAATGATCAATTACATTAACACTTGAATAGTTTAGTCTGCTTCGACTAAATATTTATCTAGAAATTATGCTTTAAGAATTTTTCAATGAGCCATTATAGCTTATTATATATTTTAATGCACATTTTATAACAACAATGCCTGTATAACTCTGTCAATCATCGACATATCATAATTTTAGGGATATTCAGTTTATCCGGAAACCTATTCATGAACGAGCACTTGTCTCAAACTTTATCAATTATTTTTATTAATAGATCTGGATGAGATTAAGTGAATTTACAGACAACTTCAATATAAATACCACTTATTGTTAACACTCATTATTTCCTAACGAAAACGGGCGCCGCAACTAGTTTACCGGGACTTACTGGGGGTGGATCGATGTTATATATATATATATATATATATATATATACATATATTTCTAAACATCTTTTGCCATGCAGTATATACCAGTGTTATTTTAAAAATGTCATGTAGATATTTTTATCGCCATAATTTTGTAGTAGTGTAGATGTTTTGTCTCTTGATAACATTGGCCAACTTTCTATATGTTCACTGATGTTTTCATTATAATTTTTGCTCCTAAAAATTCTAATCTAATACGCCGAGATGGATGGATGACCTGGTTAATGTCGCTGGGACTTATGGATGCGGGAGGCATGTAACCAGTTGTTGTGGAAATCTATGGGGCAGGCCTTTGTTCACTAGTGAACTCCCTCTCGTACTCGGGCTGATATGATGGAGATGATAGTGATTGATATTTTTTACAATAAATTTCTTCATTTCAGATGCATTCTAACAGCGCCATACTACACTTGCATATCGGGCACTAAGGGCAGCCAGCTGCTGCTCTCTCTCGACGTGACATCGGACGCTGTACAGCTCATAACCAAACCATTATCAGAATATGTCACTCTCAACACGTATGACGGAGCTTTACGCCCTCTTGACGGGAACCAGATTATACCAGCCTTCACAATAGATGCTAGAAAGATTATCCTTATAAAGAACAACCAGTTTGAGACGCTGATAACGAATGTTGTAGATCCGTCGGCCAGTGTTGCTCTGGTAGATAGTGCAAATTCACCGGTGGTGATGCAGGCTTGGGTAGATACTGAGGTAAAATACAAGCATTATTTGTTTGGTTCACTGAATAAAAGTATTCAGTGAATAATGGAATAAGCCCTGGCTTTTCAGGGATAGTGCCCGTCTCTCCCTGTGAATTATATTGGGTTCATATTGAGCAGTTAGTTTTTGGTGAATGCTGCATTTATATGGACAGCCTTTTAGCCAAGAAACAATGTTTTTTTCTTGTCCTCTCACATCACTTACCATAAACGTCCATTGCTGAACATAGGCTTCCCAATGAAGGGTAACAGGTAATTTGGTGTCCGGATTAAGAATATAGCACACGTTCTGTGGATGTCGCAAAAGGCGAATAACGGCCCAAATTAATAATGGATCTAATCCAAAATCTTTGGCTTTCGGAGCACGGATATGTCTGTTTTTTGTGTTAAATGTGATCGTAATGCAACAACTGATGAATTTCAAAATCTTTAATCTGATGATTTCGGATTAGATCGATTATTAATTTCGGCTGTAAGGGACTCTAAACCAGAGGGGACAGCAGCGTCCCTATTGTGGAACAGTAGCCATTCTGCGCTCCCAACTCGCCTGTCAAGGTATTACTGGTAAATTCTCCCCATATGACACATTTATGGAAATCTATGGGGGAGGATTTGCCGTGTGGTGCCGGCTACGAATAGTACCAACCTATCTCATCCCGTGGGTGTCGTAAAAGCCCACTAAGGAATTAGACGGAGGATGGGCGGCAGTGTCCTTCGAATACATTAACAACTCAACTGCGATCGCCAACCCGTCTGCCAAGCATGGCGATTAGGGCAAAACCCCCCAATGAGCACACAATACACCGATATCGGTCGTTGTGGTGGTCTTTGAGGGAGGCCTGTGTCCAGCAGTGGACTTGGGCCGAAATGATGATGGGGGAGGCCCTTGTTCACTAGTGGACATTGTATGGCTGATATGATAACCGTGCTTGGCTCATGGGAGGATCTCTTGATTTCAACCCTTAGTCGTCGACGACACCTAGTCTATTCTTTGTCGGGAAACACATGGCTATTTATACCTAAATACTGCTACATACATAATATGTGACTTCTTTCCAGGGCTTCAAGGTTAAAGCTCATAGTGTATCAACCGGCGCAGAAATAACAGAGTTACGGATGTCGGATTGTGATCTAAAGCTACCAGAACCTGAAGTCTCTTCCGCCGTCTGCACCAAGTCGGCACGGGACCAGCTCGTCTGCAGGATACTATTTTCCGGTGCTGATGACTCCATGCATCTAATGCAACAAGGGGGTGAGTACAGAAGTAGCGAAGTTTTGGATATTAGACTGCACTGGGGCTACCGAAACCTTAATTCTTCACTGCTGTCAGCATGAATCAGCCCAAAAACAGATTCTCTACATGATTGGTATCCTGTGAGCGAGAAGTGGAGAAGTTCGGATTAAGAATATAGCACCACTCCATCTCCCGTGGATGTAATAAAAGGGGACTAAAGGACACTAGACCAGAGGGATGGGCAGCAGCCATTATATGCTCACCAGCCTGCCCTTTTTTTATGGGTCTCCCAGTGGAAATTCTACATGGAACTTCCTTTACCCCAAGGAAGGGCGAAGGGGTATGCCGGACTCCTACCGGCTAAAACCACTGGAGCGGTCATCTTCGGCATCTAAGGTAGGGTCCAGGTCCTCGTATGATCCACTAGAGCCGCCCACTGGTGCCACGCCTGGGGCTGTGCATAGGGATGCCTATGCACATCCCTGAGAGGGTGACTGTAAAGCGGTCACCCCCTCGGGGGGATTGTAAAGGATCCCCCAAAGCGTCCCACGGCAGCACGTGACCACATGCGTGCTACCATCTTCTCTTGGGTCGCCCTACCGTACCTTCTGACGACGACTTTATTACAAATGGATTCTTATTTTCCAGGTCACGTGCTATGGTCACGGGAGGAGGCGTTGGCTAACGTGGTGGCGGTCGAGTTCGTGGAGCTACCGGTGTCGGACCTGGACGCAGCCATCGAGTCGGAATTCGACCAGAAAGAAGGTACTGTATATGTTATGTGATTTTGGGGTACCTCGTAACCTGGGACATTTTTATATAAATAATATCAACCTGTAACTATCCCACTGCTGGGTAGAGGCCTCTTCTCATACAGAGAAGAAACGGGTATTGATCACCACATTAGTTCACTATGCGTTGGCGATTTCATCCTGTTAGAACCCAGAACTTTCGTTGTGGCGATCTTTGGGGCAGGCTTGTGTCCAGCAGTGGACTTTATTCGGCTGAAACGACGAGATCCAGGTTTCTTCACGATGTTTTCCTTAACCTAAAATCACCGAAAACGCAGCGTGCGACGACTTCTAACGAGGTGGACAGATGACCTGGTGAAGGTCGCTGGGAGTGAGTGAGAGCGGCATGGGCTGCTTGTTGTGGAAATCTAAGGGGAGGCCTTTGTTCAGCAGTGGACGTCCTGTGGCTGATATGATGAAAAATGTTATGATCAGCGGAATGTTCCCTCTTATCCAACGACTCCCAGCGACCTTCACCAGGTCGTCTGTCCACCTCGTTGGAGGTCGTCCCACGCTGCGTTTTCCGGTGCGCGGTCTTCATTCATTTTTATTGCTGGAAAAATAAGTCGCGAGCTAAATATTACAGATACAACGTGAGAGTCCCTCAAAGTTATAAAATCTGTGATTAGTCGATCTAACAGAATTATCTTAACTCCAGTTGGAACATGTTCAACAAGGCTAATTTACTGGTCTTTGAATTATAACTGAATATTTGGACTCCTACTCGTATGAGACGCATGTTATTTAAATGCATGTGTGTATTGTATGTGCTTTTAAAAACTTATTATATAATAAGAAATAAAGACTGTTCCCGTGCTTTTAGAAATTCTCAAAAAACACTTTATGCTAATATATCATAATAATTATCCGAGTGGTATCCGGATTAAGAATATAGCACGACTCCATCTCCATGAATGTCGTAAAAGGCGACTAAGGGACTCTAAACCAGAGGGATGCTCAGCAGCGTCCCTTCTGTGCAACAGTAGCCATACTGTGTTCACCAACTCACCTGCCAAGCGTGGTGATTACTGGAAAATTTCCCTCAAAATAACGACACACGTCATGTAAGCGGTTAACACAAGGGAGTTCTTTGTTTAGCAGTGGAGGTCTTTTGACTGACATGATTATCTAACTTAAATTTTATGCTATATGCCTACAAATAACAACAAGAGAATAATCAAGAGAGTACGTGATACAAACAAATAATGTGTAGACATTATCCTTAAACCAGAAATTCAATATGTATCATTTCATATATGTATATATTTATTTAAATCTTCTTGTTTTCTAGCTGCCAAGATGTATAATAGTAAGTAATGTAGAAGTGTGATTGTGTGTGTCGTGTATATATCACTTTGAAATCGCAAACATTATCACTATAACTAGCTGAATATTCATTGATTTTTTGCGAAACTACACGTGCATACGGCTACATATCAAGCTATACATTTCCAGTATAAGCTGATCTCGAAGTGAGGCTTTTATTACGTTAAGAGATCGGCTTAAACTAGATTTGTATAGCTTGATGTGTAGGCGTGCGTACATGAAGCAGTATTGTGAAGGATTCACGATTCAAGAGGTTCGTTCTCACTATCGGATGGGATAAAGTGTTGTGATCCGACCGATTGAACTCTATTCCCACTAGCATGCTGTGAAATTGTCTTACGAACAATTTAGAGCCTTTTTAACAACTTGTGTGTGATATACATTGACAAATGAGTCGAGCTGTGTGTAAGGAGGCGATCTAAAGGAAAGAGGTGTAAGGTATAGCATTCTTGCTGAGGACCTTTGGAGGGGAGAATGTAAACATCATAAAGAACAACTTTCACTAAAAGGGCAACACAGAAATCGCGTAAAAAAACAGCTGTTCCATATATTTTGTCGAGCGACTTCGATGACTTTGTATGAAAACTGATTTGTTTTTTCTGGATTTCAGCGTCGCTCCTGTAGTGAATGTTGCCCGTTATGATGAGTACATACACCCCTTAAATGGTCCTCGGCTAGTAATGTTATACCTCGTAGTGTAGTCGTAGTCGTACTGTCGTTAGGGCCCTATATCAATCGTGAATTTTTCGTGAAAAAGTTTATTTTATTTTCACTCTACTAGGCCACGGCCTAGTAGAGTGAAAATAAAATCAACCCACGGGTTGGGGCTCATATCGGCATGTCAATTAGTGCGAATAGCTCAATACAAACTATACACAACAGACAAAACATTATTAATCGATAAATCATTTACTATTCAAGCAGCTCGCTTGAAGAATGCATTACCTATTGAAGTAAGACGTGGTCACACACTACCTATTTTTAAGAAAATGGTGAAGGAAATGCCACCTTTCTCTCTAATTTTTCTTCTCCTTTCCCAGTTATGTTTGATGTTTATTAGTATGTTTTATAATCGTTTTATATATAAAATATAGATTGTATGTGTTGTGTTATCTATTTTATATTATTATGTGTCTAGGTAATGTTGAGTATTATACGTATATTGTACACTTGACAGCCCAATATCTCTCCTTTCTTCCAGTCCATCCAAAGGTTGTCTGGACGAGATCGCCCTGTGGGATAAGACCACCCATTGTACATGTATCTTATTTATCTTTTATGTATGATGTGGTGTACAATAAAGAGTATATAAATAATAAATA
This sequence comes from Diloba caeruleocephala, assembly GCA_947459985.1. NCBI lineage: Eukaryota > Metazoa > Arthropoda > Insecta > Lepidoptera > Noctuidae > Diloba > Diloba caeruleocephala. The sequence goes on along the minus strand of OX381617.1, from coordinate 4,231,421 downwards.
AAACGTCCGTGTGGTGTCCGGATTAAGAATATAGCACCACTCCATCTCCTCCCGTGGATGTCGTAAAAGGCGACTAAGGGATTGTAAACCAGAGGGATGGGCAGCAGCGTCCCTTAGAACATTAGCTATTAGCCCGGTGGGGGGGGGGGGGGGGGGCTTTGTTCAACCGTGGATGTCTTATGGCTGATATGATGAAATAAAACGTATGGCCATAATGTTGGATCTGATAAAGCTCCTGTATAGTAGCATACTAAATATGTGAAATGGCAGGTAGTTCTTCCGGGTCTGGGTGTATTGGGTGTGTGGAATTTGTGTCTGTAAACGCACCCACGACACAGGAGAAATCCTGGTGTGGGGCAGTTTAAAAAAAAATCTGCTACCAATTCATCACATCAGCCATAAGACGTCCCACTGCTGAGCAAAGGCTTCCCCCATAGATTTATAGTATGGTTACTTTTCGAAAGAAAGGACGCTGCTGCCTACCCCTCTGATTTGGTCCAATTTGGTCGTTCTTAAAGAAGTGTTGTCTGAAGTCAGGGGGTCCTTTCAGCATGGGCTACAGATTGCAACGCGGTTTACCGCGTGACAGGAGCGCTATCTTCGCATCAAATGGTTTTTTTTTTTCGATTTTTGCATAGCTGTAGCGCGATTACCACGACGCCATCACCATACCGGAAGAGTGCTTGAATGTTAAATGAGTGTGCATGTGTGAAAAAAGTGTGTCTTTTCATGAGTTGACCTGTCCTTTGCTTAACAGTTTGCATACAACCAGTATAGTATAGGATGAATTAAGAAAATCTAATTTATACTGTAAAACGACGTCGACAAAAGTGGATTAGAGATTTGTTTATTCCATAAGCTTCTACTGTATATACATAAACATTTTAATAGGAATTTATGAATGACAAGAACATTATTTAATTAAAAATGATTATGTAACCTGAAATAAATTAACAGGTTCTTTAACTGCTTGCTACGGAGGGAAGTGGAACGTATATTCTTACTTACTCCTCCTTTTTCTTTCCTGATTAATTTAGGTGCGACAGACAGTTATTCATTTCTCTGGGACACACCGAGCTTCATTGATTGGTGTTATTTTCGGTGGTCGCCATTGTAGATCCTGGCTTACAGGAGTTACAGTGATTGGGAATGAAAAAAAGGTTCTTTCACGCCTATTCTAGGTTATACAAAATTCACTAACATGGTATGAAGGATTTTTTTAATATCTTTATTTCACGGATGAATACTAGATTATGTGGATGTGTATATACGTCCGAAGTGTGTATACGTACGAAGTGTGTATACACGGCTATATAGCACACTTTGTAATGTTCGTTTGAAATGTACAGCTTGATAAATATGCAGCTCTACATTTGTAATATGAAAATCCAGATTAACCTGACCTCTTATTGAAGGTAAAGCCTACACAATGCGAGGTCAGCTAATATTGGAAATTATAGCTTGATATGAAGCCACGTGTACTTTCACAATCTCACCTCTCGCTAGTCAATAGACTCTACATTCTTTCTCTTTCATATTTTCATGACTCCGCTGTTACTCTGAACAGGTTCAATATGGGGAGCGTTCTCTCGTCGCCTCCAAACCCAGTTCCAACAACTACAGACGCTGATCCAGAACATTCAAAAGAGTGATAGCTCGGAGGAGGACGCGCCCTCGCCGCTCGTGCGTGACTACTTCGGCCTGCACAAAATCATTGTCCTCGTCACCGACGTGGGCAAGGTAGTGTATCACATGAACTGCGTTCCAACAAGAACACACAAGGACAGCTGAGGTTAGGGCCAGTTAGACCAGTTCGTAAATTATGACGTGTTCCATCTTGGATGTATTCGTTAGTACGCACAGATTTTTTCATGTTATCAGGACATATCCAAATCCTGCATGCATAAACACACTCACCCGCACACACGCACACACACGCTGACGCACACGCACACTGACACACACGCACAAAGAGAGAAAGAGAGAGACTTTGGGCCTCCCAATGATCACTACAATGAGCAGACATATTGCCATAATCACCACACTTGTCAGGCAGATTGTGAATGCAGTATGTTTTTGGCCCATCCTTTTGATGTCAACCCCTAGTCGTCTATTACAACACCCATTGGTGGAGAGGGGTGTACTATTCGTTGACGTGAACCACACGGAACTTTGTGTACGTGTGTGTACATATACAATGTGCATTGGCTTTCATGCAATACCTATTTCTTCCGACATGGTTATGGTTAAGAGCTGTAGGGTTTGGTTAGATACATAATTAAATCTGCATTATCCATAAATATTCTCAGATTTTACATAATGTGATTAAAGTATTATTCCGTTTAATGACTGGATTTAGAATATAGCGCCACTCTATCTCCTCCCGTGGATGGAAAAGGTGACTAAGGGGATCTAAACCAGAGGGATGGACAGCGTACTCTCCGTGGAACAGTAGCTATACTGCGCTCACCAACCCCCCTGCCAAGCGTGGTGAGTACTGGCCTAATGTGATAATGATTTTATGAATGTAATAACTTATTCCAGATCTTCGGCATGGACAACCTGTCGGGTGCGATAATGTGGCAGCACTACGAGGCTAACTTGGATACGGAAAGTGTGGTGGTGTTTACTCGTCGCACCGCGAGGCACCCGCCGCATGAGGCCTATCTCACTGTCGTTGGTAAACACGAGGTGAGAGAACAACGTTTTTGGAGTTGAAATAATGAAAATACTGCTTACACCTTAATCAGTCGCCGCGACGTAAAATGTGCTTAGCGTTTTTACGATTTCATCTCACGCCTTCAGGCTTCGTTTATTCTTAATTTCGTACAAACGAATTGCGGCGTGTCTCCGTCGTACTGTTTCTGGCGCTCAAATGTTGTAGCCAGTTGGAGGACGAGTATCTTTCCACAAACGAAACTTAGTGAACTCTAAGACCAAGTATTAAAACGTAGTAATCTCTAACACCAAGTATTAAAGTAAAAAATCTATTCCCACCTCTTACGAGCACATGCTCAACTTCATATGAAAGAAAGAGATGTCTATAGAGCATTGGTTACAGCAAAATAATCGAATGGCACCGTTTCGTACTAAAGTATCAATCCACTTTCTGTTGAAACTGTTAGCGTCGTGTGTTAACCAGATGGTTTCAGGTAAATATAGCTGTAGGCGTACAACGCTTCAAGACGTGCGCGAACGGTAAGTGCTTACTCTTTTTATCACCCGTAATGCTCGCATTAGGGTGACAGGTTTATAACTGGAAATTTGTTTAACTCAATAGGCTCTATGTACCTAGGTAATATCTTTGAGTAAACTACACGTTTACCGCGTTCGGCGCTATGATTAGCCCGATCCAAACTCATCAACCAATCGCGAGTGCTCAATGCGCTGAATGCATAGTTTCGTTTGTGAAAAGAAACTTATATTAGAGGTACAGCTGTTCTGGAGTTTCAAGTCCACCCCGGGATTTACGTTTTATCGAATTGGCTTAGCTATAAATCAAACTAGGTCAAGTTTCAAGTTCAGTTCAGTTCAGTTTTCAAGGTCTCTTCGGAAACTCGCTCAAAAGGAGCAAATGCGTCACCTACCGCCTGACGCAGGTATTTGCCGGTCACCGTTGTTTCGGTGCGTACCTGCACAGGACCTATCCTGCGTGAGATCACGGCACAGTGCCACCACGTGAAAGCGACCAAGTTACCGGATAACACACGCTCAAGGCGTGCCGTACGTGGGCTGCCCAGTGGCGGATCCTGGTCGATTGGATCGGGCAAGATCTATCTGCCGATAGTAGTAGTGTCGGCTATGTTGGCAGAGCATGAAAATTGGAGTGCAGCGGTCTCCTGTGAGAGTGTCATGTTCCAGAAGGAGACCGTAGAGCGGGATCGGTGCCAATCCCGCATGGAGAAAGACGAGACGGTGCCGGGGTAATAATCGCCCTGTCACCCTGGTAGAGAGATTATTAAAGTAACATAAATATGCAGTTTTATCGGATTTTTGTGACGGTATGCGCACGCAGTTACCAATTTACTCTAATTAAACAAATAAGTGTAACTTGAAAATTACTGTATTACCCTTTTCTCATCATCCAGGATACAGGCAACGGCCTGATCATCAGCCTGAACCCAATAACCGGCAAACTAATCGGCGAACGTCTCCTACAACTGGACGTGCAACTTCTACAATGTGCATTACTACACCACGCTGATAACGAGAAGCTACACGCGCTCATACTGCTCGACAAGGAAGAGAATGTGCAGGTACGCCTTCAAATTTGTACAGGATTTTTTAACGGCGCAGCTGGCGCAGTGGCCAATGGATTGGCGTCCTACTCTACGTGTCGTGGGCTCGATCCCCGCACGGAACAAATAGTACTATGATCTGCAGATAGTTTTTCCGGGTCTGGTTGTTTGTGCATGTGACATTTTTGTCTATAAACTGTACCCACGATACATAAAGAACCTTAGTGCAAAGCATAATAACAAAAACACGGATCCAAGCAGCTGCGTCATGGACGGTCATTAACGCGGACGAGTCGATCATAATCACTCCTAATTATGTTTATCGGCACCCGTGTGGCACACATAACTAGTATTCGATCATGATGGCCTGGAGGTTTACTGACTCACTTCTTAAGCTAAAAAAAGTTGCGGAATATTGTGAGGACGCTTGGATCGTATGGCCTAACACGCCAAACACGCCGTAAACAAGTGTAGTGATCATTTATCATTCCTTCTCTGTGTGAGAATAGGCCTTTGCTTTGCAGTGGGATAGTTACAGGTCGATATTATTTATTATTATTATAGTATTCTTGTAAACCCCAATTTAGTTAAATTTGCTTGTGTACATGTACAATCTCTCGATTGAGAGTTCAACACCTTAGCTATTTGGGTATTTTAAATTCTGTATAGAGTTGTCAATATGGTTTGTATTACGCATACGTTCACGTAAAATTTGAATATTGATTTATCGCAACTTTTCTAAAACAAATACGATTGAAACATTATTGTTTTTTTTTAACAGTTTCTACATTAACGATATTTGAATAATAGCGTAACTATAAAATTCGCGTATAGACCCCCTATTCCTATTGCAGGTATTCCCGATATCGGCGGCGCCGCTGGTAGAGAACATGTTCATGTACGTCGCGGAGCGGAACACGGCCCGCGTGCAGGGCTACGCGCTCGTGTACGACGGAGTGGTGAGTTTGTCTTCCGTCTGTTTCACGAGAACATATGGTGACGCTATCAGCTGATACACGTGCAACTATCATTTTTCAAATAGGTTCATCATTTCGGCCGAATGAAGTCCACCGCTGGACACAGGCCTCCCCCAAAGAGTCACTACAACAGCCGATATGGGTGTGTTGTGGGCTCATTGGGGGGTTTTGCCATAAGCGCCACGCTTGGCAGACGGGTTGGCGACCGCAGTTGAGTTGTTAATGTACTCGAAGGACGCTGCTGCCAATCCTCCGGCCAATCCCTTAGTCGACTTTTACGACACCCACGGGAGGAGATGGAGTGGTGGCATTCTGAGCCGGCACCACACGGCATATAGGTTCACATTAATAAAATAAATGACTATGAGTTCATTGTTAATCTCTTTGGTGACATGTTTGCATGTTTTTTATGACAACTTCAAAGGCGCGCCTATACGGGGGCAAACACAGCTTCCATGGCACGTCGCGACGTGCCATTCGGCGAGCCTCGTGACTAATCGGCTTTTCGCCTGGCTGCCTGGACTTAGTGCTCCACGCTCGCCACTTAATTGTAGTGTATTGGCGAGAATTATAGTGTCGAATTATAGTGGCTGTCATTATTATTTGTTATTAAATAAGAGAGTTGATTTACAGTAGACAAAATAAACACTTATTTGAGGCATGTTAGCCGTGTGGTGCCGGTTCAGAATACCACCACCCCATTTCCTCCCATGGGTGTCGTAAAAGTCGACTATGGGATTAGCCGGAGGATGGGCAGCAGCTTCCTTCGATTACATTAACAAATCAACTGCGATCGCCAACCCGTCTGCCAAGCGTGGCGATTATGGCAAAACCCCCCAATGAGCCCACAACACACCCATATCGGTTGTTGTGGTGATCTTTGGGGGAGGCCTGTGTCCAGCAGTGGACTTCATTCAGCCGAAATGAGGCATGTTGAGGCAACCCATTCATGAATTAATCTGACTCATAAACTGCACGTGCTAGAGATGATATCGTGCGAGCAATATCGAACATCCACAATTGATGCACACTTAACGATGTCCAGTTGTCGAAGGTAAAGTGTGGTCATCTTAGCCCATACACAGCATTCAAAATTTTAGAAAACAAAAATATATACACTTAGTATATATTATTGTTTTCTAAAATTTTAATTGTAGAGGTAAATAAATTAGTTTACTTTTCTTCATAGCGTATTGATAGCAAACGGAAAGGAAGCATATAAGAAATTGGAAAGCGATATAATTTAACTTTGGACAAAATGTCACTTTATTGGCCCAGTGAATGCAGTGTGCGTAGCAGAATAGCTACGCACACTGCATTCACTGTAGCGGCCATGAACCGATGATGCCCATCTTGTTGCGTGCAGGTCTTGGGGCACGCGAGACATGATAACATGTGCGTCATATCCTCCATGACACCATGAGATGGAGTCGCCGTAGAACCCCACCGAGACAATATGTTATTTTTGCTTCGGCCAACCTGATTCCGAAGCCTGTGCGGAAACTTCTATATAACCCGAGGAAGACCCTGTCCCGGCAGTAGTTCTTCGGCCGGTGCCACAAATGATGAGGTGGCGAGTATGTTTGGCATGAATGCTTAACTGTGAAGCAGTACAAAAAATCGGTTGATCGCACTTATAAAAAAACCGACTTCAGCTTCGTCTTTGTGGGACAGCTGTATGCCCATGCAATGTATGGCGTACGTTTTTCTCGATTTTAAGTCGTTTTATAGAACTTCCCTGCTGTATTTGCCAGTTTGGAATGATGGCCGATCATTATTATTGGATCATATTGTGCTGGCATATTTCCCAGCCGAAAAACATAGAGCCAGGCTGGTGGAGCGCATAACCTGTAACCTGAACCACTGAACCTGTAACCAGTTCGTCATGAATCTGCTGGTCGTTCCGGGCATTAAGTTTCTGCTTCACTGTTTGACAATTGTGTCTAGGTTAGGGATTTGTCCACGGTCCCTGGCCCTCTACGGGGTGCCTGTATGGTCGCCCGGCGCTGCAGTACCAAACTTCACCGTCTGCAGTGTAGAGTGGCTATACTGATCGCATGGGGATACAGGACAGTGTCCTACGAGGCGGCAACTTTTCTGGCACGGTTTCCGCCTTTCGACATCCTGGTGGAGACGGATGCGTGGGTCAATGATAAGACACGCTCCCTCTTCCAGAGTTGCAAAAGCGTGCCTCTAGGAGCGTCGTCGTGGTTGTCCTGCCACTCTTCAGACCCCGGCTCAAAAGAAACGAGCGCATCAACTACCGTCTGACGCAGGTGTTCACCGGTCACAGATGTTTCGGTCCGTGCCTACACAGAATAGGACGTGAGGTCACGGCGCAGTGACGCCACTGTGGAAGTGACCAGGATACCGCACAGCACACGCTCAAAGAGTGAGCTGACGAGCGGCGGATCCTGGTCGATCAGATCGGGCAAGATCTCTCTCTGCTAGCAATAGTATCGCTTATGTTAGCAGAGCATGGAAATTGGAGTGCAGTGGTCTGCTTCTGCGAGAGCGTTATGCTTACGTTACGTTACGTTGTGACGTCACACGCAAGTGGGTTAGTTCGGTTACTGTCAGCGTGTTTTTTTTTTCAATAACTTAATTACAGCGATATCGGCTCACTTCACTAAAATTCTTTTGATTTAAGCTTCTGAACCGTTTTTGGTGTTGGGATCACTAATTACAAAAAAAAAGGCAATTGAATTGGACATCGTAATGAAGTGTGGTGTCTCTTCTAGTGCGTGGTACATTAGTAGATAATAGTAGGAGTGTACCCTTCCCGGTACCAACGAAGCCGACGCCGGCGCAGTGCTACAGCTGGAGAAACAGAAGCCTATCTGGCCTACCGGGCGGCCACAAAGTCGCTACATGGCTCAATTTGCGAGGTGAAGGCTCGGTCCTAGAGCGAGCTCCTGTAGGGACTAGACACGAATCCGTGGGGGAGACCCTACCGAATGGTAGTGGGCAAGTTGCGCCCATACGTCCCCCCGGTGACCGAAACCATGGAGCCGGATTTGCTGCAAGGAGTACTTTCAACGCTCTTTCCGGCGGTCTGGGGCCATCTTGGTCACTCTCCACCCCCGATTGCCTCGGACTGGGCTGAGGAGTTGGGGATTTCGGAAGCGGAGCTGGGCTGAGCCATTGGCCGCCTGAATAGTCGTAACACCTTACCGGGTCCGGACGGCATTCCGGGCCGTGTGTGGGTGTATGCACTGCAGTCCTTTTGGGGACCGCCTGAGGTGGCTGTTCACCAGTTGCCTCCGTAGTAGCATGTTCCAGTCCAGCTGGAAGGAAGCCGGATTGGTTCTCTTGAAGAAGGAAGGAAGGGCTGCAGTCTCCTGCATACCGTCCCATTTGCCTGCTCGACGAGGGTTCGAATCTATTCTAAAGAATAATTATCCGAAGACTCGTTGAGCACCTGTCGCGAGTTGGCCCCGACCTGGCAGAAAGTCAGTATGGCTTCCGGCAGCGGCAGTCCACCATCAACGCGAATCTTCGCGTCCACTCGCCGGACTGTCGGAACAGGCAGTATCTCGGCGAGGTGGGGTGGCGTTGGCGGTCAGTATCCACACCGTCAACGCCTTTAACTCTATCCCGTGGGGCGCTATTAGGGCGGCACTAGTCCATAATTGGTGTCCCCCTACCTGCAGGGCATCATAGGGGCATCTTTGCGATAGGCACATTCACTACGTGGACAGGGACGGTAGCATGAAGCGGAGGGAAATTACATGCGGGGTTCCGCAGGGGTCAGTTCTCGGCCCCCTCTTATGGAACCTCGCTTCCGACGCAGATTTCGGACGCGTGTCGTTCTCCCTGCTGGCGGCAGCTTAGTTTGTTACGCTGACGACATGTTGGTGTTGGCCAGCGGAGGGAACCATCCGGCTTCCGGAGCAAGCGGTGGCAATTGTCGTGGCCAAAATCCACGCCCTGGGTCTGCGGATAGAGCCTCAAAAGACCGAGGCGCTATGGTTCCACAAACTTCCGAGGAACAGAGAACCACGCAGTTCGTGGATACACGCTAGTGACGCGCGAGTTGGGGTGCGTACATGAAGTATCTGAGGCTCACCCTGGAAAGTCGTTGGGGCTTCGAAGAGTACTTCCAGCGTCTCGTCCCCCGAGTCGAGAGGGTAGAGGGTGCTACACCGGCTGCTGCCCAATCTCGGAGGATCATGCGAGGAAGTTAACCGTCTCTACGGAGGGGTCGTGCGGTCCGTGGCCCTCTACGGGGCGCCTGTATGGTCAGCTCGACTCTCAGGCGCCCAGTGCTGCAGGACAAACATTTATGGCCTGCAGCGCAGAGTGGCTATCCGAGGATACGGAACGGAATCCTGCTAGGCGGCAACTCTCCTAGCGCGTTTTCCGCCTTTCGACATCCTAGCGGAGATGGATGCGTTGGTATACGATCAGACACGCTCCCTTCGCCAGAGTGGCGAAGGCGCGCCTCCAGGGCGTTGGACAGGCTGAGGCAACTAGCTCGGCGGCGCGCACTTGGAAAGTGGTGTCATCGCCTGCGGATGCAGTATGCAACCAAGCGCGTCGTCGAGGCTGTCCCGCCACTCTTTAGAGCCTGGCTCAGAATGAGCGAGCGCGTCACCTACCGCCTGACGCAGATGCTCACCGGTCACGGTTGTTTCGGTGCGTACCTGCACAGAATAGGACGCGAGGCCACGGCACAATGCCACCATTGTGAAAGCGATTAGGACACCGCACAGCACACGCTCGAGGCGCTGCGTGCGTGGGCCGCTGAGCGGCGGATCCTGGTTGATCGAATCGGGTAAGATCTCTTCCTAGCAGCAGTAGTGTCGGCTATGTTGGCAGAGCACGACAACTGGAATACCGTGGTTTCCTTCTGTGAGAGCGTCATGCTCCAGGAGACTGCAGGGCGGGATCAGGAGAGGGCCGATCCTGCTCGAAGAAAGAGGAGACGTCGCCGGGGCAACAACCTCCCTGTTGTCTAATTCCCTCACGCCTGAAACTCTTTGTCGTCGCTATAAGGCGGGGGTCTTTTGGGTTCTGCGTGCCCACACCGAGTGACCTACGAGAAGACGGTGGCGCACATATGGTCTCGCGCTGCCGTGTGCGCATAGCACAGCGCACAGTGACGCTTTCGGAGGATCCTTTACAATCCCCACGGGGGGGGGGGGGGGGGGGGTGACCGATTTACAGTCACTCTGTGTTAGTCAGAGATGTGCCGATAGGCGTGGCACCAGTTGGCGGTTTTAGTGTGATCTTACGAGCACCTGGCCCCCCTTCGGTGTCGAAGATGACTGCCCCAGTGGTTTTAGCCGGTAGGATTCCGGCATACCCCTCCGTCCTTCCCCGCGGCGGATGAAGTTCATGAAGAATTGTCACTGGGCGCCAATAAAAAAAAGAAGTGTACCCTTCCACTTTGTCTCGGGGCGGAGGAAGTACATGACGGATTTCCACCGGGAATAATAAAAGCCTGTTGTCGTTCGTCAGGCGGTGGTGGCGCAGCGCACGTGGCGCGTGCAGTTGGGCGGTGCGGGCGCGCGCGTGCTGCGCGTGCTGCCCAAGGCCAGCGCCGAGCGCGTGCACTCGCCCGGCCGCGTGCTGCCCGACCGCTCCGTGCTGTACAAGTACGTCAACCCCAACCTCGTGCTCTTCATCACCGAGGGGCCCGACGCGCTGCACAAAGGTAACCCCACATTTATGTCTCACACTTACGATTTTAGGTACAAGCAGGCACACGAAACCCAGTCACGGAATGTTTGTGATGTGTGGTAACAGCGTTTGCCGTGTGGTGCCGGCTACGAATAGCACCAACCCATCTCATCCCGTAGGGGTGGTAAAAGGCAACTGGGATTAACCGGAGGATGGGCAGCAGCGTCCTTCGAGTTCATTAACAACTCAACTGCGATCGCCAACCCGCCTGCCAAGCGTGGCAATTATGGCAAAACCCCCGATGAGCACACAGACCAGTAGTGGACTTTATTCGGCTGGAAGAACGTCAAGGCATCGAAACAGCACTTTCAACGATAGCGGTGCGTCGCGTTAAAAAGTATTACTTTTATTGTATTATTATATACTCACTTTTATATCCTCCTCCAGTGTCCGGATTAAGAATATAGCATCACTCCATCTCATCCCGTGCATGTCGTAAAATGCGACTGAGGTACACTAAACCAGAAGGACGGGCAACAGCGTTGTTTTTGTGGAACCAGTCCTATTACACTCACCAGCCCGCCAAGCAAACAAACTAGTAATTTTGCCCCCTAAATTACGACATAATTGTGAAAATCTATGAGGGAGGCCGTTGTAGAACAGTGGACGTCTTTTGGCTGATGTGATGATTAAGATATAACTTTATGCACAAGCAAACTATTAAAAAAAACTTACACAGAGCCAACTGATAAGCTGGAAACAAGAATTCATGAAAAAAATACCAAACAATACCTTCGACGCATTTTCGTGAAAAATTACGATTCACATTTACTCTCTTATCAGAGTAGACGAATTATGACGACTCTGAAGTGTATCGCAATATTTTGAAAGAAATTTAATAGATTAGCAAAACAAGTATTATAATATCGATTCTGTAACAATTTTGACAATACAGCTGCAACGTATAATATACTGAGTTACTGGTAATATGTCTGCAGTCCATGAAGTAGATGTTAGAGAGATCATTTAAAACCAAATGTCCCCTCATAACTGCTGTGCAAATGCAAATTTCAAGCAATTTGCTATTTTATGTTATTTTGAAGACATCAATGTTGTACAACTTTGAAAATTGGTAAAAAAAGCAATGCGTACAATATTTTTTATGAATATTACCTGCTTGTTAATACTTCAATACATAATATTCAACCATAAAATAACAATTATCTCCAATCGTTTTTAAATCAGAGCTAAATCGTTACAATTTCACACTTTTTAATCAGGTTTTTTGAATAAAATTGTCGATTTCTGCAAAAAAACGCAGAAGTACTTTATCGGCAGAACATTCCAAAAACATGTACAACTTTTCAGCTATCCTACGAAATACAATAAGATACCAGAAATTAGAAATTGGTAGACCATAATGCGGTCTCTCATCTGACCTTCGTAAACTAATAACAGATCGAAATATCCGCCAGTTAATACGTTGTAGCCGTCTTCACCAGCTTCGTACCATATTATATATTTTTGATGTCTGCAGATGTGGTAGTAGCAACTTGCCTGGACGCAGCCTCGGGAGCTATAGTCGCTGCGCAGGCGCATCGACGAGCCAGAGCGTTACCGCTCGCCGTACACACCGAACATTATTTAGCGTACCTATACTACAACGATAAACACCGCAGGACTGAGCTCGGTAAGTTATACAATGATTTTGTTGTTTCAAACTGAACAGTGTTTGAGAATTTCTTGTTCCAAAACCTAGATATACAACCTTTTGTAGATGTGGGTTAGGTACGTGTCGAGAGGTAACATTAAATTAATACCACGGATAAATTTGGTACTCAGATAGGTATAATGTTTACACTCGACACAACATATACACAAGAAGGTAGAAGAAGAAAGAGTCATACAGCACAAGAGTTTATAGAACAGTTAATCGAAAGCGGAAAGCGAGAGAGCCTCGCCCCGCGCGCGCGCCCTCACCTCTTCATTCCGATACCCGCACAAAAGAAATCGACTCTGTGACGCGCTCGCCAACACTAGTACGAAACGGGGCTAAACTGTCCGTTTGTTTATACAAACTATTATTTGATGGTTTTATTTGCAATAACATAATTTATATTAATTTAAACAAGTGGGGTACGCCACACTGCACGCCACACTTATGAAGGTTTAAAAACAAGGAAGGCGTGTGCTGCTGGTTACGAATAGCACCAACCCATCTCATCCCGTGGGTGTCGTAAAAGGCGATGATGGGATTACCCAAAGGATGGGCAACAGCCTCCTTCGAGTACATTAACAACCCCACTGCGATCCGCCAACCCGCCTGCTAAGCGTGGTGATTATGGCAATCACTCAGAACAGTCGATGTGGCGATCTTTGGGGAGGCCTGTGTCCAGCAGTGGACTTTATTCGGCTTAAATGATGAATATCAAAACGAAGGCATGCATTTATTTATGGAATAAAAGCCCCATGTGCTGTATTTCCCGTGTATACAATCCAACTAGACAAACTCTGATTGTCCTTCTGCATATAATTTATAAATGCTTTCTCTTCACAGCAACCCTAGAGCTATACGAGGGCAAACAGCGATGGTTACCAGCAGGGGCGGCTTTCAGTTCGCTGGCTTCAGATCGAGCGCCCAGCGTAGAAAGACAAGCCTTCATATTATCTGCCGTGCCAACTGCCGCCGCCACCACCGTGACCGAGAGGTCGCTCACCGACAAACACGTGCTGTGTGAGTCAATTAAACCTTTCGTATGCATAATCCGTGATCAGGGCCCCATTCTTATATTTTGTTACGCCATTCGATAAATAATAGCGGAATGTGGCGCCGTCTGGTGTTTAGTAGCGATACTAAGGCGTGTAGAAACTTATGGAGTGTTCCGGATAGTTCTTCGTAAACAAGACACGTAGCGCCATCTGTTATCTAGCAGCTGTACTACGATTTGAGTAACTTCCAGAATGTTCGGAATAGTTCTATGTGGTGCTATCTGGTGTCTAATAGCGGTACCACATAGACTGGAAAATTCTAGAAAGCGAACATTCTGGAACCTTCTACAAAGTATCGATCGGCCCATATATACGAGATAGTGGCCGTGAAGGAACGACAGTCAGTTCAGTTTACTCTGCGATACAGTGAAAAACAAGCGGAATACGAAACAATTAATATGTAAGTTTTATAAGCGATATTATTTGTAATCAAGATTAAATTGTGTGTGCCGTGAATATTGGTGAATTTAATTTATTCCGAACCCCGGCTCGTAACAGTATTATAAAGTTTAACAATGGACTTTTTCTTCAATAAAATGACGCATACGACTCAGTAAATAATCAGCCCATTACTGTCCCATGCTATGCACAGGTTTTTTCTCACGATGAGAAGGGTAAGGCCTTAATTCACCACGCTGGCCTGGTCCGGGTTGGTGGACCACACATTGAGAATATTTTGGAGTCCCTTCAGGTGTGCAGATTTCCTCACGATGTTTTACTTCACCGTTAATGCAAGTGATAATCAAATTCTGATCCGCATATGAATCCGAAAACTCAGAGGGGCGGGCTGGGATCGAACTCACACCCTGATGTATTGAACCACTAGGCTATAACTCGGTACACGTGACAGAAATAAACTTGCCCGCGCATGCGCTCACACAACGTTACAGATAAAACGTTGCTCTCTAATTTGACCTTGAAATTTTACTGTCATTGCGACCAAAAACTTTTCATTTCAAAAACATTTTTGGTGTAAAAGGAACAGACGCATCTAATGATACTAATTATATAAGAGCTTTGGAGTTCTAAATATGTAAGGGCTTTATTTTTTTAACTAACGTCGCCCCTTATATTCAAATAATTATTAAACGCAGTAGCAGTGATAGCCTAGTGTTTGAAATCTTGCCTTCCATACAGGTAGGAACTCAGATAGTTCGATCCCGCCCCGCACTGACCCTGACTTTTCGGATTCATGTGTGGATCAAGATTTGATTATCCACTTCCATTAACGGTGAAGGAAACATCGCGAGGAAACCTGCACAGCTTTCAGAAAAATGTTCTTAATGATGTGTATAGTCTGCTAACCCGCACTAGGCCAGCGTCGTGGAACTAAGGCCTAGCCTTTCTCATCGCGAGAAAAGGCCCGTGCCCAGCAGTGGGACAGTCCTCGACTGATTATGTAATTATTAAACGTCCTCAAAGCATATATCAACCAAAAAACGCATTCTTTATCCAGTGGCGCTTTCATCGGGTGCTGTCGTGGAAGTCCCCTGGGCGTTCCTCGAAGCTCGTCGCGGCGGCATCTCAGAGGAGGGCATGATACTCCCAGCGTACGCCCCGGAGGTGCCGTTGGGAGGAGACGCTAGACTTAACTACAACCGCACGCTGGCCAGACCGACGCAGATACACGCCGCGCCGGCCGGGCTCGAGTCCACCAGCCTTGTGCTTACTACTGGACTCGGTAAGTGGAGTATTTATGCTTAACCGCTTTAGTACTGTCATTTTTCGTGACGCACAACCGTCACGCCTTTTGACGTGCGCGTTATCACGGGCGTATTATGAGACGGCTCAGAAAAAAGGTCTAGTTGTCTGAGACGCACTTTCATTTTTTTAAATGTTGCCTGCTATATTTTTACATAAAATTTTTGTCAATGATGAAATTATTTATCTGCCCGAGTGTTCAAACATCAAAAATCAAATGTAAATAATATATAATTTTTTCAAAATAAAGTCTAAAATTGCTTGCAGGTATGAATTCATACCAGCAAGGCTTGACGGTATGCGTCACATAATGGTCGGAAATAATACCTAAGGTCACTGAGCGGTTAAGAACACTAGTACACCTCCTATTTTATACATACTTCCCTTTTATCGAAACCAAGTCCGATTTGAAATAAAATTTGAAAGAAAATCTCTTCTTTTGATTTACAACAAATTATAAATAAACTCATTTTTTTCGGACTAAGTATTGGTCCATAATATTTTTAGTATCAAAGGTTTTAAAACTATGCTGTGAATGATGTGGGATCCTGTTAATATTTGTATTGTTTTTCGAATAAGACTCCGAATCATTGACTAAAGCAGTGAGCCCTCTTTTTTAGGGATCCCTTCTACGTTTTTGAAACGCAGCCAGCTTCGAGGCTCATAAAGCAAATTCCTCTGAGTTTACCTTTTATTTTGGGTAATAAATAAAAGTCGCAAGGTGCCAGGTCGGGACTGTAAATAATCATGGATTTGCTTGCCCGTTCGTTCGTCTCCATAGGAAATTTACTTGGCAACCAAATTCTGAAACGCCAGTGTGGTGCCGGTTGCGAATAGCACCAATCCATCTCAGCCCGTGAGTGTCGTAAAAGGCGACTATGGGATTAGCCAGAGGATGGCAAACAGCTTCCTCCGAGAATATCAGCAATCCAACTGCGATCGCCAACCCGCCTGCCAAGCGTGGTGATTATGGCAAAAACCCCCGACACCACATACCCAGCCCGGTTATTATGGTGATCTTTTGGGGAGGCCGTGTCCAGCAGTGGACTTTATTCGGCTGAACTGGTGAAGAACCAAATTCTGAAAATTTATAAGCCTATGATTGTGTGGTTTATATGGATAAAAATCTTTTTTAACTTTATATTATTTTAATCCACAGACTTATTTTACACTCGGGTAGCGCCATCCAAGACCTTCGACCTGCTGAAGGACGACTTCGACTACTACTTGATAACGATAGTGCTGGCTGCGCTAGTCCTTGCTACATACAGCACCAAATACTTTGCATCCAGGAAGATGTTGAAAATGGCGTGGAAGTGAGGAAAGTGTGCGGTTTAGGAAACTATCGAACAAGGAATTTGGACTGTGGTGTCTGCGGAGTAAAGATCAGATTTGTTTATGGCGTCTTAAGCTGTAAGGAGGATGCCACCTTAATAGGGGAAAAAATAATTTAAGTATATTTACGTGTTTACACGTTTCCGAATGCACACTTATGTGCGTACTGCGTTAACACCCGTCTGGCTGGCGTCGGCAATCATATGTGGCTACTGACGGATTTAAAACCGAATCAATAGCTATCAGACGTAAGACACTAGTTAGTGCAGTGGCTGATACAGTCGGCTGCTGCGCACCGGGTCGTGGGTTCGATTCCCGCACGGAACAAATATTTGTATGATCTGCAGGTAGTTGTTCCGGGTCTGGGTGTATTGTATGTGGAATTCATGCCTGTAAACGAACCCACGACACAGGAGAAACCATAGAGTGGGGCAACGTTTTTTAAATGAAAAAAAAAGTCTTTGAATAGCACGACAACTCGCTCTATCCTTAGACACAAATTTCGTCTGCCTACTTAGTAGCGGTAGTAAGTACTGACCCTGCATTTTTTATTTCTTACGAGAAAATTAATTTTCCTTATTATTTCCAAAGAGAAACAAGTCTCTGCAGTCTAAGATTTACATATATGAGAGGTTTGTTTCTCTTTGGAAATGGTGGGTAATCATCTATGGAACAATTTCTCATACTTATCTCTAACAGAATTTCAGACTTGTTACACTTTGGAAGTGAGGTATCTATATATATAAGGTCTTATTTTAATAATCCACGATATTTTGCATGGTGCCTCAGTAAATGCTTAAGATGATGTACCGAACACAAAAAAAAACTCATGGTAAAAATCCACTTCTTTCTTTTGTATGATGTCGCTACCGTGCGCAGTCTGTTTTGTTTAACGTTACAGACTATCTAAACCAGTCAACCAGCCCCATCCGCCATTGTCTTACTAGATGCATGTGAATATTATCACAACTAAGAGAACTAGGAAGTAATGAAATAAATGATTTAATAAAATATTTTTTTAAACAGCAGATTTACAACTTTTTTTTATACCTACATTATCTTCATCGTTCACTATAGCGCCATGCAAAATATCGTGGACTATTAAATTAAGACCTTGTATATTAGGGCGTTTCAAATTATTTTTAAATGAATTTAACTTTGACCTCGAATAACTTTTGAATGAATTGATTCTTCGAAAAATGATATCATTACTTTTTTGTAGAGCGTTCAATTCTCTACAAAAATATTCGATGGAAATTGCAGAGCAATTTATGGTTCATTAGTTACAAAAATCTGATTTAAAAAAAGGCTATGTTATTCTTATGGGAAATCGAAAAGTGCGATGCGGGCAAACTTAATATTACGGGCTCATATTTTCAGAGGGCTATTTTGGCATCTAAACCAAACGTTGTGAGTTAGGTCAGAGGATTTTTTTTTTGTTTTTTTGTGTTGTGGGTGCTTTTACAGACATGAATTCCACATACAATACACCCAGACCCGGAACAACTACTTGCAGATCATACAAATATTTGTTCCGTGCGGGAATCGAACCCACAACCCTGAGCGCAGCAGCCGACTGTATCAGCCACTGCACCAACCGTGCCGTCAAAATGATCTGTCTCATATGCCCAGTCATTTCACTATATACAGTGCCACCTTCTACCAATACGCAGTAATATGCTCGTACTGAGATAGTTTTTAAATCCGTCTGTAGCCACATATTAAACGTATTGCTCTTAACACATCCTTCGAATAATTATAACACAAATAACCGTCTTAGCAAATTTCATAGCAATAAATGTAGTCACAGCTGCATTATCAAGGTACTACAAAAGATATCTAACATAGGCCTTTATATTAGATATAAGAGACACTTCTAGATTTACTTACCAGCCCAAATTGATCTCTATCAACGATATTAACTAAATTAGCCGTGTGGTGCCGGCTCAGAATGCCACCACCCCATTTCATCCCGTGGGTGTCGTAAAAGTCGACTAAGGGATTAACCGGAGGATGGGCAGCAGCGGCCTTCGAGCACACAACAACTCAACTGCGATCGCCAACCCGTCTGCCAAGCGTGGCGATTATGGCAAGTCCCCCCACTGCGCACACTACACACCCATATCGGTTGTTGTGGTGATCTTTGGGGGAGGCCTGTCCAACAGTGGACTTTATTCGGCCGAAATGATGATGATGAACTAAATTATTCATATCAAACACAATACTTTTATCTCTAAAACCGTGCCATGATCACTCACAAATGTAAGTATGCCATTGAAGTATATGTTCTGATCTTCGTTCGCATTCTATAAAGTTTGAAGGATTTTAATACATCATATACTATAATAATAGGGATGTTTCAGCCAAATCACATTGCCGTGTGGTGCCGGCTCAGAATGCCATCACCCCGTCTCCTCCCATGAGTGTCGTAAAAGCCGACCAAGGAATTAGCCGGAGGATGGGCAGCAGCGTCCTTCGACTACATTAACAACTCAACTGCGATCGCCAACCTGCCCGCCAAGCGTGGTGATTATGGCAAAACCCCTCAATGAGCCCACAACACATCCATATCGGTCGTTGTGGTGGTCTTTGGGGGAGGCCTGTGTCCAGCAGTGGACTTCATTCGGCCGAAATAATGAGCCAAATCATACGAACCAGTGATGGGAAAAGGCAGGGACGTTGACGCCTTCATATTATAATAGTGTGGATATGACCGCGGGATTCCGGAACATGTCCGGAACATGTTCAATACATTAAAATACATATGTATATTCTTCTAACGGGAGAACTTTGTTTTAATTGGAAGGCATTTTATGTTAACTACCATCATAACCTCTCGCGTGTCAATTGCCGGCAGCCGTGTAAACACAATAGATTTTTAATTGTGTTTCGTTTTGCGACATCCAAATGAGATATAAAATAAATTAAATATAATATTTTAGAATGCCACTTTGTTTTCTCATAAAATAAATTAAATATAATATTTTAGAATGCCACTTTGTTTTCTCTTTCTCACATACACTTCTCTATTACGCATTTATCAGAATTACAGAATTTTGTCAACCTTAAGTCAACAGCAAAATGGCGGCCAGTTTATTCGCGTAAGAATGTTTATTCTCATACGACAAACATTAATTATTATTAAACGATTACATTTGATAGTGTCTAATATGGTTAAATAGTAAGATTCCGGGACTATTTATTTTGCGTATTTGTAATCCCGGAATATTAGTAATTGTATGGCATGTCCATATTAAGATATCGTCATGAAATCCCGCGAAATTGCACTATCTATTCCCATCACTGGTCATAGCATAATTTAGGCTGTAAACTGATAAGACGTAATTTTTTAGCGTCAGAACTCTTCCTCCGATGAAAACTGAACATATTTGAAATACAGGAAGTCGATTTAAACACCTGCAAAACCAACGCATTGGAGCATCCAAATAATCATTTAAAAAATGTTTACCACTAAAAAAACACAAATGTAATTAATCTATATTATACCAAAACAGTTGCAACGTTCATTCGCACCTGTTTTGTACAAAGTGCTAGGCGGGCACTGCGAAGGTGTTTGGCACCGACCATCTGATAGAAAATAAATGGTTCTTTTTGGTGAAAAATGAATGTACAATTGTTTACTGATTCTGGCAGAGAATAGTGGACAGATTCATCTTCTAAAAGGTTATAAGTGAATATCTCGACATCTTGTAAATACGTCAAATGGTCGTGATAATTTTGTGCTATGAAGGGTTCGATGACGAAACAACATGGCGGCAGAAATTAAAGTCGCATGCTAAATAAAATTGTTTCTTGAGTCCAGAAGGTTGGACTTGGGTACTTTTCATTGTTCCAGAAAAAAATCTGATTTAAAACTGCCGCGTTGTTGCATGTTTGGGTGTAATCCTTGTTTGATTGTGGGGGGAAAGGCTACATCGAAATACTTCAATTAATATTGCACTGCCATATTTTCAGACACAGTCCAAATTCCTCTACTTTAATGGACTTTTAAATAAATATAATATAAAGAAAATAGTTTCGTGATCGTGCATAGTGAGTGTTCACATTAAGTAATGAATATATTCACAGTAATATATGTATATTATGAGCATACGCTCCGTTGTAGAAGGTATCTTGGTGATGATAAAATCATTAGTCTCGTCAAGATTTATAGACCTTGATTTTATTTCAATTTTAAATAACCCCTAATGGACGTTGTTGCTTATGTGCATTTTTATTCCTATTGTGTATAGTTATTCCAAAATTGTTGGAAACTGACAGTTTCTCGTTACATAACGATCATTTGAATGTAAATAAGTATATAAAAGTAGGTACATACTTGCAACTGAGCGTATGAACATCAACTATAGAAAACTGGTGTTTCTGGATCAATTAATTGATCAAAGTACAGTTTAACGTGACCACCCTATTTTGATGGGTGTAAATGACGTCGTAACGAAAACGAATACCGTGGATTCAGTACATGATTCTGGAACTCTCAGCGTTAGAATTTTGCGTCGGTCTTTTTATGATTTTTTCCCCAGTTTGTTAAACCTATTTCAATATTAAATCATTGTTCCCGGTAGATAAAATAAAATATCTTTTTTTTAAATCTGTAACGACGCCTTAGTCATCCTGCGACCACGAATGCTGCAAAGTGTTCGAAGCGTCAGGAAAAAGAAAAATCTAAAATATACGCGATAGAATCCGTTTAAAAGTGTTTTATTATCCGTCTATCTTTACGGTATTTTGAATAAAAACACAAGAAACTGTAATTTCCACATAGAACTGCAATGTAAACAAAAACCAGACGGCTGTTGTTTCGCTAGTTCACGGATAAAGTCATCGTAGCAAACACGCGTTGTCATCGCGTTGTTTACGATACATTGCGTGCTCAACAATTTCAGAGATAAATGGTAATGGTAAGATAATGGATAATTTTTTTTTTTTATTATAGACATATATATAAGTGCAACCTCTTCCTAAAGTCTTCGTTACGTTGTCACATACATCCTGTATTATATTATTATAATTAAATTCCTGTATGACGCCATTTTTTTATTTACAAACCATGGCTGATGATGTTGTTTCATAGTTATTTTCTATATCAACTTGAAAAAAATTCTTACCGTTCTGTTTTTATGGACTTCCTCCGCCCTTACCAACCAGGCAGGAGTGTCCTGGACTCTTAACTAATCGAATCACCAGTCTTAATCTTGTACAACGATTACGTTAAACTGTATAAACATTGTATTGTAAAATTTAGCTAGTGCAATTTAGACGTATTATTTATTTTAAGGTGGTTTGTATTATATGATTCATATTTTAATATATTATAACCATTCCACGATTTGTCACCTTACATGATATCAATTTTAACGTTATATTGTAAATGAAAATAAAATGCTTATTTTTCTCTTGTTGAAATATTTTCTAAAGTTTATGTAAGGTGGCGTAAACAACTCTAATCTTAAAATATAACGTTTACAATATGTTGTTGTTCCCGATCCGTATACATAACACAAAATGTTCCATGTATTTGTTCCTATCATTTTCTGTATTTTGTCATGTCACTCACAAAGCAAATCCGCGCAATATACTATAATTTAATTATAAGTTACATTCAATGATTAATTCTTAATGTACTTCAAGGCGTAACTTTCGAAGAACAGTCACATAAGTTGTTCTCTAGATAATACATCGATAGCAAATCTATTGTAACATGCAACTGTGTATATAAACAAATTCAGATATAAAATAATTAAAAGAATGATGATACGTTTAAGCGACGAACTTTTGTTTAAAGTATTTGCTCACACAAAGAGTTGTTAATTAGCAGTTAAGGTTAAAGTTTTACCATGTACTATCTTAGTTTATTATGAAGTTTCTTTGTTATTTAAATATGTTGCAATGGTAGATATACAACATTATGCTTAGCTTATACGAAACTTGAAAATAGTTTATTAGCAATTAGTAATAGAATCGATTGCAATAGTTTTTCAAACCATGTTTAATTTTGTGCGAATAATAAGTGAAACATGTTTCAAGTTCGACGCCAGTAAGCCGATCGCGCTGGCTTCGCATAGGTAGATTAGGCATGTAAATAGCGCTACCCAGCCCCCATGCATTCACACCCGTGCGGCACGATATGGACGGACAACAGGGCAACATATCAAGCCTATAATTTTGTGAGTTTTATTTATATTTCTTTGATTTTTTACACTCACTCTTATAATGAAAATCTTTTTAGGGTGTCTCCGGATTTTGTATATACTAAAAGTAATGTTGTATATTCAGTAATGGACATCAAACATTGCAACCACACTCATAACCTCACATTAATAACCGCTTAACCAAAACACATGTAATTTCTTGCAACAGATCAAAATAAAATATAGCATTCTAAGGCCGCTTCCTCATTTGTCAATGTGTTATCTGTGTTCGTATTTACTGCTTCACTCAGAAGACTAGACATCTTCTCGCCCCGCCGTCACGCAATTCGTTCGGCTCATTGGGATGTAGATAGAGATACTCGGTATGTATTATTCATATAATAGGTATATATATAGTTAACTAAGAAAAACGATACCGCATTGAGAAACGAGTGTTGTAAAATTAAATATTAATGCTGCGATAAAAACAACATTAAATTAGTAGCCTATTATTTATGAACATCTTCATTTTGTTCTAAACATATGAATTTATAGTGCCCCACTACGAAGTATATATTGCTACTTGTAAGTATTTATATAGTAATTTTATTTTAAAATCTTGAAACTGAACTGTTTTCATCTAGGAATTAAATTACAAATAATTTATTTATAATAGAATGTTACTTATTCTAATTTCCACAAATTTTATTATTCATCTAATATAAACACAATATGTTCTTTATTTCCTAAGTATGTCGGAATGTTACCATTTCATTATTTAATTTTAGCAGTGTGGATGAAATTATAGGGAATTATGATAACGGTCTACTCGTATCCTATTATAAGCTATTTTTAATTCAGGATAAAGGTTTTGTAACAGTTCCTTTGCAAGCATCGGATGAATGCATTTTATAACATTCGCTTGTGGACGAATGACTAAAGTAATTTTGCTTGCATATGAATTATACAGTAAAAACTGTACTGTTCAAATTGTACTTGCGATGCATTTAAATTAATGTTGATCAGCGACTTCGATTAGACTGGGTTGAAGATGTGAGAGTGGTTGCAACACAAGTATAATTATATACTGTAATGTAAAATGGGTATTTGTTTTCTGTGACCAATGTGTTTTGTAAAAATAAAGTTGAATTACTGCCACTGACGAGTTTTATTTGCTTATGCTGTGTAAGGGTAAACATAGAGCGCCAAACTTCCTCTAAGGCAATCTCGCATGCACGGGTGACCACCGACTGATCCATAAATAGCGGGATATCTAAACAAATTGGTACCTGCAACATCTTTACGAGAAAACTGGCTTTGCGGTCAACTACCTTGCCCAACCTAACTCTTAACGATGGAAAAATCTTCCGTTTTAATTGGTTGGTTAACAACCAACCAACCGGCCAACTATTCTTAAATGATTATTAATAAATTTATCTGATGACTTTGGGACTTTACTAGGAGGGATCAAAAAGTAGTGAGAACGACATACAAGGAGAGGTAAGAAAAATAATACTGGCAGGCATAGCTCAGATACATATTTGTAATATTAATAAAGAAAAAAATCTTCGATTCTCTTTTGTTTTTTTTCTGAATGTAGTCATTTGTTTGCTTCGTGTCGGAACGTGTTCTCGAAAATGGAGAAAAACGAAGTGCGAGCCGTTATAAATTATTAAATACCTGTTTACCGGCAAGGTTGGTGCAGTAGCTGATACAGTCGGCTGCTACGCTCCGGGTCGTGGGTTCGATTCCCGCACGGAACAAATATTTGTATGATCTGCAGGTAGTTGTTCCGGGTCTGGCTGACTAACTTAGAATAAAACAAAGCTCTAGATTTTAAAAGTTGTTTATTACGATACCGTATAATTGAATATTAGTTTAATATTATGTTCATAGTCCTTATCAGTAGGTTGGTAAGGCGTGCCCACCACGGGTTGTAACTGCACGAACTTCACCGTTGGGGGTGTTAACACTTGGTTGTTGTCGCACAGCTCTCGCAGGTGATACCACGCGGCGCCATAGTCGTAGTCTAACATAGTTTTGAAGAATTCCACTGCAGATATCTGAAAAGATTATGACATGTTGGTAAGTCAGTCATCCTAGCTTAGCCAGTCAGTCTAACCTTTTCCTGGCAATTTGGATCCTATCCAATCTCATCATCATCATTTCAGCCGAATAAAGCCCACTGCTGGACACAGACCTCCCCCAAAGATGGCCACAACGTGCTGGACGGTTGCGTTGTGTGCTCTTTTGGGCGTTTTGCTATAATCACAATGATTCACATATTGCTTGTACTTAGAAGTGACCACTTGCTGTAAATTTTAACTATGTTTTAGCCTATACAAAATTTATGTCTGTACACTGTACACATGATACAATTGAAATCCTAATGTTAGGTATTGTTTATATTGCAGAAAGAATAGGTTTCTTTAGTGTTGCCGAGGGCAGATGGAAATATAGATAGCCATTTTGTAGATAAAGGAACGTCGAAATATTATTTAAAGCGGATATGTCGGGCTGGTTATGTCTATGATGCAGAAGAAATAGTGTTTGAGCATACTTCATCATCATCATCATCATCATTTCGACCAAATGAAGTCCACTGCTGGACACAGGCCTCCCCCAAAGATCACCGCAACGACCGATATGGATGTGTTGTGGGCTCATTGGCAGACGGGTTGGCGATCGCAGTTGAGTTGTTAATGTACTCGAAGGACGCTGCTGCCCATCCTCCGGCTAATCCCTTAGTCGACTTTTACGACACCCACGGGAGGAAATGGGTTGGTGGTATTCTGAGCTGGCACCACACGTCTGCATACTTCAATACCTGCAAATTCTTCGGCTGTTTCTTCGACAGGTATGGATCTACGCATTTCATAGCGTCTTCTAAGGCTTCATCTTCAAGCTTGAGATAAGTGGAGAGGCGCGGCAGGGCGGCCAGGGCCGTCACCTGCAGGCTGAACGCCTGGCTGCTGCGATACGCTGACCCGACATCCTTCAGGTAGCTGTGCTTTGAAGACTCGCGGAGGAAATTGTATATGTGAGGAAGCACGTCTCTGTGAATTGTTGACAAAATGTTAGACCGTCAATTTTGTTGTTGGATGTATTCTTTTTAACGTTTTGGAACATTTTACACATCTACAATGAGATATAAACTTTGCGTTTGTGTGCACTTGCGCATGCGCATGCGGCGTGTAAATCGAAACTCCGTCTTTTTGTGACTATCCGCCTAATTCGAGAGCTGTACTATGATCAATACCAACCATAGCTGTGATTTTCCAGGATTTACTTGACCAAACATATGATTAGTGATTATCTATGGTTATTGATTATGCTGATGAGATTTGTTTTTGTTCTTTTGTTCTTGTCAAATGATTTAAAATCTTTGGCCGACATAACATTACAAAACAAAAAGCAACTTACTTGACTGCTCTATTCCTAATAAAATCCAACGCCAGCTCAGCCATAGTGACCAACAATTCAAACGCTCGCCTTATCACAGCCGGCTCTGAGTCAAACCTGGTCACTAGAGGCGCCCACGTCAAATGTACTAACGGCAACAGTTCATTTTCGTAGTTTCTTAGTATTGGGAGCCCACGATTAAGTACTTGTAAAGCTAATATTGAGTTGTCTCGTTGCGAAGATGCCACGTAGTTGAGACATCGTTTAAGTATGATCACGGTAACTGTTATGTATTGTGGCGGCGGCAGGTTTTCTTCTGTGAACAAATATTTGGGATGGATCAAATTTAAGTTAACTAGCTAATGCTCTAACGCATGCATTGCAATGCCTCTTTCAATTATTCAGTTTTTTTCAGAACCTTATAGGCAAGTAGTAGTAACTGTACAAATTTTCAAGTCAATTGGATAAATGGTACAGGAACGCATAAAGGGCAAACAAACAAACGTTCATTTTTATTCGAATTCGACTCGCGCGCCGATTTCTTTATACCGTACTAGCTGGGACCCGCGGTTTCACCCGCCGTTTCATTTAAAAGAAAGTGGATTATTTATAGACACTTGACATAGAGTATGTATATATATATATTGGATTTCGTGTGTTTTATTTTTTTGCACGGAACCCTAATTATTTTTCTAAAATAAAAAAGGAAGTTATTCCTTAAAAAGTGAAAGTACCGTAGAAATCGGTCCAGCCATTTCGGAGATTAGCGGGAACAAACAGACAGACAAAAAAATTACAAATAGCTTTTTTGTTGTAGGTACCATATATACTTTCATATGCATTTAGTAAAAAACTGTTATTTTGACATTACAAACAGACACTTGTGTGGTTGTTCGTACCTGTTACTGTATCATCATAATCCAAAACATAGTCCTCTTTTCTCTTCACATCTTCTCTGTACATCTCCTCCACACTGCTACCCATCTCTTTTTCAAACTCCCCATCTTTTAACAGTCTTTCTGCTTCCTCCTTATTTTCTAGAAATTGTCTTAAATCATGCATCACGTCTATTGGCGTGTTTTCTTGACGAGTCTTTGGCGTTGCTTCAGCTACTGCATACCATTTTCGAATGCATTCGACAAACGCAAGGAACACTTGTAAATACGCGTGTAAATCCTTTTCGTAATACTTATCACAACTTTGGACTAGAACCTGAAACAAAGGCAACATTAGAACGTTGTTATTTCTAAGTCATTTTATCAGGCTAGGGTCCACTTGGAACACCACCATGATGAGAGTGGAGGCAACCTCTATACAGTCACCCCCTCCGAGATATGCTATAAGCGTGGCACTAATGGCGGTTCTGATGCGTTCGTCCACGCTATCCCGAAACTGAAACGGTGCCGAAGAGTACCACTCAGGTGGTTTTAGACAGTAAAAGCCCCCGTATCCCTTCCCCAGAGCGAAGAAAATCCACGATGGTTTCCACCGCGAGAAAATGAGGGTCTACTGGGAAAGCATTTAAAAAAGGTATTGGAGCATACAGAAGCAAGGATATAAAGAGTCTCATCATCCATATTACGAGGAGTTCTGATTTCACACGGAGTGGCAATAGTTATCTATGCCGGATATGATGTGATTAAGGCATTCGGTTGGTCCATACCTGACACAAGCAATTAGTCGCTTCCTCATCATCATTATACTAGCCAAAGCTAGTCCACTGCTGAACAAAGGTATTCCCCATAGATTTCCACCCTTTTGGGGGGGAAGGATCTATATCTCATACGAGCAATTAGTCGCTGCCGTATCATCATCATATTTCATACACTATTGTCATCGTCTTCGGGGTAAGACGCTAGCAGCCGGTTTGTGAAGCGCAGTATGACTTTTGTTACACCGAATGGACGCTGCAAGAGTACTTTTATCGCCTTTCACGACATCCACCGAAGGAGATGGAGTGATGCTAAATCACGTGACGAGATGGAGGGGTGCTATATGGAATCAGCTCCTGCTACCTCGCCACCTGGCCGGAGACTGTCAACAAATCTCTGAGCTAACAGAAAATAAGACCACAGGGCACATAGAATTAATGTTACATACTCACATCTTGAACAATTCCATAGAGGTAGTTCAATATAGTGGAGTCGCTGTACTCCATCACTACCGATAATATCTGCAACGCAGACTGGCAGTTCCAAGCCTGAAACAAAATAGTTTGTAATGAACATAGGGATGCCAGATCGTAAAATGAAAATATCTAGCTAATATTCCAAAAATTTTGGGATTAATTCATTGTTATCTGGAGAAATAAATATTATGAATCAATATGTTACTTTATTTTTATTGCCTCGATATCTTCTACAGACAAAATTCAACAATTTTGAGATCAACTCGTACCTATCTCCTCTCCTCCTCTACCCTCAATTAATCTAACCTTAACATTACACAATGAGTCCTCTAATTTGGATCCTTTACGAGTAGTTTTCTCGGGAGAATCCATGCGAATCCCGACCAACTGGCAACCCTAAATGAGAAATGAGAACCTAAGTGAGAACCCAGAATATGCTATGTGAGGTTAACCCTATTAACCCCAACAAGCATATTCGATAGATAAATACGTATATTGGTGGACTTAGTAAGCACTCCAAGCAGTCTATCTGTAAGGCATCGTTCGGGCCTATCTGCTGTGCAACCTCGCCACGACGCTGTCGTTTTCCTCGCTGGCGTCCTTCGAGGAGGCACCTCTCCTCACGCGCTTTCTGCCCTTTGATATCCTGGCGGAGATAGATGCGTGGATATGTGTTCAGACGCCTTCCTTTGCCAGTAGCGAAAGCATGCCTTCAGGGGCGTTCAAAAGCCAGCTCGGCGGCGAGCATGTGGGCTGTGGCGCGAGCAGATTATGCTGCCGCAGTACGTATAAAGTGAGGCGTCGAGGCCGTTCTGCCATTCTTCAGAATCAGGACAAGAACAAGCGAAGGGTCTCTGTTCCGCCTGTCGCAGATATTCACTGAACACAGTTGTTTCAGTGCGTACCTGCACGGGATAGGACGCGAGGTCACGGTTGTGTGCCACCGGTATGGAGACGACTAGGATATCGCAAAGCACACTCGGAGAGTGCCATGCGGGGGTACGGAACGGTGGATCCTGGTCGAACGGATCGAGCAAGACCTCTCTTTGCCAGCAGTAGCGTTAGCTGTGACGGCATAGCATGAAAATTGGTGCGCATTGGTCAGAGCGGGATCAAGTGAGGGCCGATCCCGCTTGGAGAAGGAGGAGAGTGCGCCGGAGTGACAACCACGCAGGCCAGCGCCTTTTTTCGTCGCTATATTTCAGGGGGCCTCAGCGACAACAGGCGCGTAGATTGGGGACTCTGCGCACTCATTCCGTGCAACCCCCTCCAAGAAGACGGCGGCACGCACATTGCCACGTGACACCATGTGCGTTGCACAGCGCACAGCAACGCTTCGGGGGAATCTGTTTCAATCCCTCCGAGATGAAAGGGCGACCTCTTTACAGTCATCTTCGCTCCGCTACAGGTGACCGCTTTACTAACTACTCCTTTAGATAACTCCAAATACAAACTCCTACTTCGAAATGCCGCTCCATAAACTAAAACGAGCTCTAAAGTGGTTGAGCGATGTTTAAATAAAGTATATTTTATTTGATCGTGTTATGTTACTGATACCTAGTAGCCCTGGATGCCGAGTTATCCACCCGTAATATTTAAGGAGGTGAATCAGTCCACGATTCTCGTCCCGAATCAGTAAACAATTGTACCTTAATTTTTCATTGAAATAATTGCTTATTTTATAAGTGACAATCCAAAACAGCTGGCTGGCTTGACGTGCCTGCCATATTATCACCGGGTGGTACATATCCAACATCTCCGCAGTGCTTTACACTGGGTTACTGTACCCACGGTTACACATCAAGCTACAATAAACCAGTATAAGCTGATCTCGCATTGCTTTGGCTTTCGCTATGAAGAGAGATCAGGGTAAACTGGAATTTCATAGCTTGATGTGTAGCTGTATGTACATAGGCTGCAAGTGTATAGGTTGGATACTAATTACATTATCGCTTGTTTTTTTTATTGGTCTGAGTTTGAAATCATTATTTTGTCATTAACAGGATCAGGGCTCCGCCGTATTGGGAGAGTAGGTGACTAAATCGGGACCGAGTATCTTATAAATCGCGCCAAACTTCTTGGCCGCTGAACTGTACGTTTGTGTAGGTAGACGACAGAGGACTCGGAATTAGATCAGTGCACTGATAAACGGAGCTCTTGGTAGATAACGTATGGTAAAAACTAGAGATGTAAGCGGAGGGGAAGAGACGAAACCTAAATTTAAGATTACTCATCATATCGGCCATTTATACGTCCACTGCTGAACAAATGCCTCTCCCATAGATTTTCACAACTGTGTCATCATTTTGAGGGGTATTTGCCAATACTCACCACGCTTGGAAGGCGGGTTGGTGAGCGCAGTACGGCTACCGTTTCACAGAAGGGACGCTGCTGCCCATCCCTCTGATTTAGATTCCCTTAGTCGCCTTCTACGACATCGACGGGCGGAGATGGAGTGGTGCTATATTCTTAATCCGGACACCACATGGATAATAAGAATACTCGATACCTAATAATACCTTTTTCAATCTAACAGTGACTTGGTTGGTAAAGTAGTCTGCGTTGCACTTGATGAGCTCCGCGACGGAGTCATGTCCACACGCGGCCGCTATGTCGTGGATAGCCTTCAGCCCCGCTAAGTGCAGCATCTCGTATTTACTGCCTTCAAAATAATATTAATTATGTAAAGCCACTTGCTCTGGGTAGATATTTATTATTTAAACTTAATGCAACAATTGTACATGGGCAGACTTATTCCCTATGGAGAACAAGGTGTGGTGTTCCTCCATAGAAAAGGGAGGATCCTCCAGCCAGGCGGGTGGTATGCCTGGCGGGCCGAAGCCCAACGGTTGATATTGGACGACTGTATATATGCTGCGTTGCGCGAATACTTTAATAGCGTGATTCAGGATTCTTTGACGTCATCGGAAAGTTGCATTTAATAGTCAAGTAGATGTCGTTGTAAGTTGTAGTTGTATTGCTGGCGATGTAGATGTCGCCACATTCCCTTAGTCATACTCTACCGATCAAGTGTAGATGATTAATAAAAAATACAGAGCTTGAGCGCATACATACATCTCAAACATATTAACATTTTATGTATTTAAATTTTACACGTACACGTATTCGTCCCTAAAAGATTACCAGTTTAAGTAAACAAATTCGAATATCCCTAATCGGCGAATTACGGGCAATTATAGAATATCAATATGCACTGAAAAATATACCAGAACGGCGCTAGGTCAGGTAGGTAATCATATTCTATTGACTCTTTAATTTGATTATTCGGGGATAACCCTTAAACCAATTAAGAAACTTTCCACTGTGGCCTCAGAAAGCTCTGATCAACAGCTGTTAATATACAAAGAGAGAAAACAAATAATCTTACGCTAAACATTTAATTGATTAATTAAGTTTAGCATATTCACTAAGGTATACACTAACTTGCACATTTCAAATAATAACCATGTAATTATATTCTGAGGTTAAATCTTAACTTACCAACTCTCTCTAGTACCAAGCAGAGCGTCTTGAGCAAGTACGGCTGGTATCTGTCCATGAGGCGTCTGGCCATCACTCCGACGCCCTCCGTGAGTAGGCAGGAGAGCAGCATGTTGCGCTGAGCGTCACCCAGCGTGGCACAAGTGTTGGGGTCCGAGGGAGGCTGGACCCGAGGTGTCTGATAACTTATGTCGGTGTACCTGGTTTCTACTGCGCCTTCATATAAATCTGTTAGAAAAGTTATGTTTTTAAAATCATAAATTCCGAATTCATTGCAACCAAAAGCCAGTTAATCCTTGTTTACATTGACATGTGCGGACGCTTTAAGATAGAAGCTTATTCGATAAAAGAGAATTGAGTAAAGCACACCAGTTAAGTTGGCCGTTCCAATTACCGCTTACTGATTAGGCTGTGATTTTTATAGCAGTTCATGTCCTCTCGTAAAAGTCGATTAA
Organism: Diloba caeruleocephala; assembly: GCA_947459985.1. NCBI lineage: Eukaryota > Metazoa > Arthropoda > Insecta > Lepidoptera > Noctuidae > Diloba > Diloba caeruleocephala. The sequence continues at coordinate 4,199,138 of OX381617.1, read as the reverse complement.
AGGCCTCTAAACCAGAGAGCGATGCGCTGCACCGTACCTTCTGAGGAACAGTAGCCATTCTGCGCACACCAACCCGACTGCTAAGCGCGGTGAGTACTGGAAAACTCCTACCAAAATGACGATACAATTGTGGAAATCTATGGGGGCTCCCTTTGTTCGGCTGTCTTTTGGCTGATATGATGATGATGATAATAATATATAATCATAATTTTAACTCCAAAACGAATACTACAACTCACCAGGTATACTTTCCTTGTTCCAAGCTCTCGGGTTATAAACACTGACATCCAAGGTCTCCTGGTTGGTCAGGGTCGGTTCTGTACTCCCCACTTCCAGAGGCAAGTACCACACGTCTTCTTCAATGTATGTTTCTAAGATGCGTTTTACGAGATCTTCAGATGAATTTGGAGCTAAAACCAAAGTAACAAACAAATTTCGTCTTTTTAAAAGTGAATGGTAGATGAAAAATTTGTATAAAAACAACTAAATTATGCAGGCTATTAAAAAAATAGAGGAATAAAAAGATTTTAACAGATGAATTCGCATCGATTAAGCTATGCTTGGTACCACCACTCCATATCTTCCCGTGGATGTCGTAAAGGCGACTAAAGGAATCTAAGCCAGAGGGATGGGCAGCAGCGTCCCTTCTGTGCAACGGTAGCCATACTGCGCTCACCAACCCGCCTGCCAAGCATGTTGAGTATTGGCAAATACCCTCCAAAATGATGACACAGTTGTGAAAATCTATGGGGGAGGCTTGTGTTAAGCAGTATAAATGGCCGATATGATATGATCAATTCGCATCGACTGCCTTCTCACAGGCTCTGAGAAACAGCTAAAGGATTTTAATATTGACTCAATATTTGCTATAACGATCAAATAATGATATAAGGCGGAGTCACTATTCACCTTTCACCCTCAGATCGTGTAAGCGAGCGAGAGGCAAATAACGAGAACAATACAAGAGCCGCCATTTATAATATCGTTATTTGTTATTGACCATATTTTAAAAACACTCACTGAACACAAGCTTCTATTGAAGTGTTTTCTCTAGAGCATCACCGAGTCGCCCATCCCTTGGATATAATCTCCAAATTGCTTTTTACGACACAATGAGCAAAGAGTGCTAACTTATTGCTTGGAAACAACATTGCTCACCTGCCGCCATCCAGTTGCAAATGTAGACGATTTCGCAGTCCCTGGCCTGATGGAACAGCTCCAGCAGCCTGTCCAGAACGAGCGACGCGCACTCCGCATTACCCAGAAGGCACAGGATGTCTTGCAGACGACGCTCGCACACTTCGTCGTCCAAGTGGCGAAGCTTGCACCAGGGGGAGTTTGTTGGGGGAGGCGATGTTACATCTGGAAGAACGCGCAAGGATGGTTATAATGTTCCTTCTAAAGGTTCTATTGACAGCATCGCTGAGTGTGAGCTACATCATGAAACGATATAGAGTAGTCTTAACAATTAACATTGCCCGATGTATTGGTTGGTCAGATTGAGACCCACGTTGGGCGCCACTAATTTTTAGCCTGAGACTTTTTTTATAATTTTCGACGCCACGATTGGTGCAGTGGCTGATACAGTCGGCTGCTGCGCTCTGGGTCGTGGGTTCGATTCCCGCACGGAACAAATATTTGCATGATCTGCAGGTAGTTGTTCCGGGTCTGGGTGTTATTGTATGTGGAATTCATGTTTGTAAACGCACCCACGACACAGGAGAAATCCTAGTGTGGGGCAACGTTTAAAAAAAATTGCTAATGGTGTCCAGCAAATGTTATGTTATTAAAATAACTTTCAAGCATCTGTATCATTAGAGGAACAATCTTGATTGATTGACAAAGATTGTTTCTCTGATGATACAGATGCTTGGAAATTGTTTTGTTTGAGTAATCACACATTACATAAATATAAAATAATAACATAACAATTTTTGCTGGACACTACTAACAATAATTTGAAAAAAGGGGGTTATTGATAAAACCACAAGTTTCAAAAATAACAAAATGGGGCAGACTTCGTCTAAGACAAGTTTAGCTTAATATGTTCTAAATGGTCTTAGACATCATCCCCTTCAGGCTTTACATTCTGACATTCTGTGTAACTTTTTTTCCTGTTTCAAATATAATATGTATTTATTTTCTCACCACAATAATGAAAAAGTTATAGTATTATACATATTAACTGTGGGAGACTGGTGCCTAAACTACAAACGACACAGGAGAAATCCTAGTATGGGGCAACGTATTTTTTTAAAGATGAAAGAAGAAGAATTGATATAAAATCGGCTGAAGCTTTTATAGTTTATGTTTATGTACCTCTAACAGCGTGTTGCGTGAGCATGGTGAGGTCAGAGTGTATGGCGGCACACTGCACGAGCGCTACACACACACACTGCACGTTGTCGAGTATACTGAGCGCTGGCGTTAAACGCTGCGGTCGTCTGTCTGTGCTCAACACTTGCATGTAACCGTGCAGGAGATTTAGAGACGACAGCTTCCGACTTGAGTCTGAAAAAAGGGTGGAGTTATTTATGTTTCATAAAATATGTTTTCAGCCGGAACTGGCGACTTCATAAATAAAGTTTTTTTTCTTTTGTTAGTGGTTTTAATATTTTTATAGCGTGCAGGGTTTTTGAAGTCGGTATTCCTTTTGTTAAAATGTTTTATTTTATACTAGCTGGCACCCGCGGTTTCACCCGCGTTTAATTTAAAAGAAATTTAGAGTACTTCGATATAGACACTTGACATAGAATATATATTGGATTTCAAGGGTTTTATATTTTTTGCGCGGAACCCTAATTATTTTTCTAAAATAAAAGTAGCCTAAGTTATTCCTTATAATATCAGCTATCTGCCGTCGAAATCGGTCCAGCCGTTTCGGAGATTACCCGGAACAAACAGACAGACAGACAGACAAAAAAAATTAGAATTGTTTTTTGTTATATGTACCGTATATACTTTCATATCCATTTAGTAAAAAGCTGTTATTTTGACATTACATACAGACACTTCAATTTAATTTCTTTATATAGATATGATTTCAGTTTATTTAATCGTAATAATTATTGTTTTGTAGATAATTTTTTATGTGCTTTAAAAAGTCATATGTTATAAAGAAATACGCTAGCTCGAGGGTAATTTTAAACCACTTTTAATTATTTTAAAACCACAGAAACTGTAAACGTCTCAATTATCAAACTTTTGTTCAAACACACTTGGATTGCGAAATTTGACGTGAAGTCGATTTATGAGAATATGTTGAAATCAACGTTCTGGAACGAGTCAAAGTCAAAGTTTTTATTTCAAATAAACCAAATATTGGCACTTATGAAACGTCAGAATCTAAGTTGCACGGTTCCAAATAGTCGATCGATTAAAGTATGATTAGAGTATCTGAATACGCTTCGACGACAATCCGATCGAACAATTTTAAAATCGATGCCGTTCTAGTTCGATCGATGGATAGGAATACGAAAAGGTTTTCAACGACAAACGGCCGAAATTAATAATCGATTTAATCCAAAATCTTTGGATTTCGGATATGTCTGTTTTTGTGTTAAATACGATCATAATACAACAGGGGATGAATATCAAAATCTTAAATTAGAATAGAATCTTCTCTTCTCTCTCTCTCGAAATCTTAAATAGAAGATTTTGGTTTACATTGATTATTAATTTCGGCCGTAAGTCGCTGCAAAAACAAAACATTTTCAAGTAACAAGGTGGGGCGAAGCTGTACTAAAATGTGTAAAGACTTTTAAATATGATCTTACCAATATTATTCATAACTCTAGGCAGACTATTCAAAGTGACGAAGAAGTTTTCACAGAGCACGTCGAAAGTCTTTGCTCTGGCAACATCAGTCGCGTTTGCGAAGTAAGTGTTGACTGCGTTTGTGCAGTATTCCGATACCTCTGGATACTCGTCCTTGGCTAGAGCGATTAGCGCGTCTAATGCTAGCGGCATCGATGTCGTCATTGCACTGAAAAACAATAAGTTTTATTATATAGTCGACTGCGGATTGTGTGCACAGCACAGCGCACAGCGAGGCTTGGGGGGATCCTTTACAATCAGTCATCTCCTTTTCGCTGGTGGGGATGGCCGCTTTACAGTCATCCCCTTCGAGATGTGCCTAAAGGCGTGGCACCAATGGCCAGTTCCAGTTAGATTGTTGGCGAGTTCCTGAAGAAGTTCACTGCCGAAGACGACCGCTCTGGTGGTTTTAGCCGGTAGGAGTCCATGCCCTGCCTATGCCAGAAGCAGTAAGAAAGCGGGTATGAAGATTCATGATATATGTTTCCAATAAGAAAGGCCGTAAAACAATATTGTATAAAAAATATGAGATTAGAGAATGTAACTGGTACAGTAATATATCATCATTTCGGCCGAATGAAGTCCACTGCTGGACACAGGCCTCCACCAAAGATCACCACAACGACGGATATGGGTGTGTTGTGGGCTCATTGGGGGGTTTTGCCATAATCGCCACGCTTGGCAGGCGGGTTGGCGATCGCAGTTGAGTTGTTAATGTACTCGAAGGACGCTGCAGCCCATCCTCCGACTAATCCCTTAGTCGACGTTTACGACACCCATGGCAGGAGATGGGGTGGTGGCATTCTGAGCCGGCACCACACGGCAAGCCGTGAGTGCATTAACATCTTGTTAGATCATGCTGTTGAAAGTCGAATCTTCTGTTCTTAAGCTTTCGTTTTCAGCAGTATACTCGTAATAGCGACAGAATAAGGAAAGCAGTGCAAAGTAAATAAGTTATTTTAGTGACGAACATACTCACATATCGCACTCAAACAGTAGCCTAGAACAGTAAATAGCGAGTTCCTTCCGCACTTTGAAATGTTCGTGTGTTCTCAAAGTGACTAAGCTTTTAGTTATCAGTAGTAACTTTTCACCGGCCACTTTAAACCATTCGGGACTTCTGACTGGCAATGTTTTGGGGTCAACAACTGGAAATAAAATAGGACATATTGAATGATTTTATGTGAATACTGTGCAGAGGTAAAAAACATTTCGAAGTAAAAATAAGAAAAATTTTGAAACCCAAAACAAATATTTACAAGTTGCGATCCGTGGTTAGATCTGAGATTACTATATATATTTATATGTTAAACAATTTAAGAGACATCAGTGTCTAATGACTTAAATTTAATTTATAACAACAAAAGAATAACTTGCGGCCCTTCGATCAACGATTGTACTAGATTTCCGATGAGCGCTTCAAAAACTGCTTGAAAAATAGGAGCACAAATAATGTTGTGGGCTTATTTGAATTGATATTAGTATGGTCCAATCATAGCCAACAATAAGACGTTTAAAATGCCGCAGTGCGGGTTCAAAAGTTTTGTAAATGATTACCGTAACGCGAAGATTTCTACAGGAATGTCGTTTTGTCGATAAGTTTATGGAAAGGAAATTTTTCATGTATTAAAAAACTTATTTAACGTGAATTATAAATAAATTAACAATTAATACGTTTTATTCACCAATGTTTGGGACAACGCGCCAACGCAAACATAAATGATAAAACCAGGAACTGCGTCTAGTTTCAAAATAAAGTCAGTACCAAGTGACAACATATTTTTTCAACCTTATTGCGTACATAATATATTTTATTTTACAGTAAATATTTTTGTACTTATTTCAAAATACTTTCAATTTTCAAGCGCCGTTTATAATTTATTGCTTTTACGTTTACTCCGATGACAGAAGATCTTAAATACAAATAGATTGCAAACGTTAATAAACTTTATGTTTGAGTATTAAGTTTTATAATCAACTGAAATTATTATTACTTTTTCTATATTTAGCAGTGAGAAATATAAATGTATAAGTATTATGTAATCGCGCCCACTTGAGCGATTCGTTTTTGGTCCTGATCCTCAATCTAGTAGTATTGTTGACTGAAGTTACAACCATTTAAATTTTTAGAAACAAAAATTGGAACTAAAAATAAATATCCAATCCAAGTTTTAGTCGAATTTACTAATTATATTCTCTAAAATTACTAATTACCCTTACTGCTTACTTCTTTGATTTCCTTCTCTCTGATCATTAGGGCAAAGTCCGCCACGGTGATGTCGATATTATGTGACATGAACTTGTTGTTCATTGCCAGACATAATATTCGATGCATTGCGTCTATTGCCGTCTAAAATAGAAGATACAATAATCACTGTGATATTTTTTATCTTGCTTTTATAGATTTCGTTTGTGAAAATCGACGACGAAGGTAGCGGTGCAGTCGCCTCGGCAGCTGCAGTCGTGGCTGGTCTCGTTTTTCTTACGTATCTTATAATCAACACGTGTATACAATGTTATACAATGTTTACAAAAAAAATGTCTAGGAAATGGGAAAAAAAGGACGGTGTGTGCGACGTCAACCCGAGTCATCCTGCGACCAAGACTACTGCAAAGTGTTCGTAACGTCAGGAAAAACAAAAATCTATAACATACGCGATGTAATCCATTTAAAAGTGTTTTATTATTATGAGTAATAATCGCGAATACTTAACTTTACTCTGATACCAGTATCGGGGCCTGATAAAGTTATATCAACGTATTGGAGAGTATTCATTAAGAGAACTTTAACAAGAGGAAACTACTTGATAGAATCAGATACACGAAGAACAAAAAAAGAAAATTTCGCTTGGCAGTTTATCAAAGAGCATAATTGGACTTCTGGGGTGTAAGGCCTAGTGACCTGAAATACAAGCTTCAATCTAGTTTAGGCACCAGTCTCCCACAGTTAATATGTATAATACTATAATTTTTTCATTATTGTGGTGAGAAAACAAATACATATTATATTTGAAACAGGAAAAAAGTTACACAGAATGTCCGGGAGATGAATGCAAAGCCTGATGTCTTAGACCATTTAGAACATATTAAGCTAAACTTGTCTTAGACGAAGTCTGTCCCATTTTGTTATTTTTGAAACTTGTGTTTTTAACAATAACCACCTTTTTTCAATTAATTGTTAGTAGTGTCCAGTAAAAGTTGTTATGTTATTATTTTATATTTATGTACTCAAAAAAAACAATTTCCAAGCACACCACACAGCACACTCGTGACTTAGCAGAGAGTGTCATCAAGAATATCCCCAAATCGAAACCTTTAACTCACCACAACCAGTGCATGGCCCGGGTTGTCAGTATTAGTGGCGACATCTTGTAAGGCTCCGAGCACGCCGGGTAAGATCAGCGACAACATTTCCACTACCAGTTTCTCTAGAACAGGATCTGTTATGTGGTAGTCAGTTGTCAGCTGCGCGTGAGTCGCAGTGTGCGCGGTTACGCAGTCTATTGCTGCTAATCTGGAAATTAAAAGAATAAGAGTCTCGTCATCATCATTTCGGCCAAATGAAGTCCACTGCTGGACACAGGCTTCCCCCAAAGATCACCACAACCACCGATATGGATGTGTTGTGGGGTCATTGGGGGGTTTTGCCATAATCGCCACGCTTGGCAGACGGGTTGGCGATCGCAGTTGAATTGTTAATGTACTCGAAGGACGCTGCTGCCCATCCTCCGGCTAATCCCTTAGTCGACTTTTACGACACCCATGGGAGGAGATGGGGTGGTGGCATTCTGAGCCGGCACCACACGGCAAGATGTCCCTAATATAAATTATCATCAGGCTATATTTCCCAACTCTATTTGGCATCATGTCTTACCCGAGAGCTCTGGGAATCTCTAGCTTGGCAATATTTATCGAGTCTACACAGCTTCCGCTCTCTGCTCCTTGTGGTTTCCGGACCACCCCTCTTCACCACCCTTGTCGTAAAAGGCAATATCAACAGGATGGGCAGTAGCATCTTTACGTGTACTAACAACAACATACTGAGATTACCAATCCACCTGCGAAGCGTAGTGATTATGGCAATATTCCCTTGCTATATGTGGTGATCATTGGGAGGTCCGTGTTTAGCAATGGACGTTTACGCACATATGTGCGTCGGTGTTTGTGTGTGAGTTTGTGTGTGTGAGTGTGTGAGTGGGTGTGTGTGCATGTGTGCGTTTGTGTATGTGTACTGAGCATATTCAGCCGTAGAACTGTCATGGTCAAATCAACTTCTACTAACCATGCCTTGAGATGCTCGCTAAGATTATGTCAACAAATTCTTGTAGTGGTCATCTTTAAGCTGCCGGCAGCGTATCAACATCGCCTCGCCTCATAACCTGTGTATCACCTCAACTCCAGATCAGAATAATCAGTATTCAGTACGGCTTATTGGCCAATGCAGATTCAGCTAGTTGTGAGTTCGCTGTCGGCTAGCTGTCACTGCATTAACAGATCGTCAACGAGCATGGAGAATAGCCACGTAGAAGTGCATATCATTCATAATTGCGAGGCCAGTGGTGCTCCACTTGTGACAGGTTGTCCTCATAAGTGTACCCTCAATTAAAATAAATCGAAACAGAATAAGTTGAGGCGATGCTGGTATTTTTGTGCGGTATCTGGATTAAGAATATAGCAGCACTCCATCTCCTACCATAGATGTCGTAGAAGGCGACTAAGGGACTCAAACCAAAGGGATGGGCGATGGGGAATAGCGTCTTATCCGTTGAACAGCCATTCTACGCTAACCCGCCCGCCAAGCGTGGTGAGTACTGGCGAATTCCCCCCAAAACGACACACGGGATGTGACCGGTTGTTGTGGAAATCTATAGAGGAGGCCTTCGTTTTGCAGTGGTCGACATTTGGATTGATATAATGATGCTGATACGGTGCTGGGTGGGGAGACGAAATGGAATTTACAATCAATATTGCCAGTAGAAATGTCTCAAAATGTATAGTTAGCATACGGCTTCGACATGCCCCTTGTTGGTTATGTCAACCACAACCATTAAAAAAAACTCGCGTGGAGAGGGTTCCGAAATTTGGTGAATATGTTGTCTATTATTGAATTCGGTCTTGTACCGAAAACAAACTTAACATCGTAGTTGAAAAACATATTTTCCCATGCATTGCAACCGCAAACGTAAGTTTGTAGGCACAATATTGAAAGATTTACCATGTTATTTTAAAACCATAGACTTCATATAGGTTTTCCTGTGATCTATAGGTAAAGAGCTATTATGTATATTTTATTTTGGGTTCAGCAGTTTCGGATATAAGGGGAGGGAACAGTAAATTTTCGTCTACTTTCTTAAAAAACGATATTTTTTTAAATTATGAAATAAATATAGTTGAGACCCTCGCAACAAGCCCTTTCATTATAAATGCTACACGGTAAAATTTGCAAAACTTTATTCTTTAATTTTCTATATTTCTACGGACATGTTTGGGTCGCAGAAACCCATATGTGTACCAAATGCCAACTTAATCGGTCCAGTAGATTCAGAGCAAACTGGCTGTGACAGACGGACAGACAGACACACGAGTTATCCTATAAGGGTTCCGCAGTTTTTTCCTTCGGACGTTCGGAACCCTAAAAATATTCGAGTAGTATATTGCATCGTGTCGGCGCCTCGAGGCGATTAGTGTTGATTCTACTTCCTGGACACGAGTCGCCTTGGACTCAGAGGGGTCGAAGCAAGGAAAACCTGTTCAGATGGGGATTCATGGTATGACTTGAAGTCGTGTGCATAAGACCCACCTGAGTGCCCTGAGTTTGTCCAACTTAGCAATGTGCACAGACACATAGACAGCCTTCCCCAGCAATGGCACTTGAGTTTTCAGCATCACTTCGCGATACTTAGAGTCTACATTTAGCAACAGAACTGTGAGACAGGTCATCACACTGTGCTTTAGTTCCTCAGGGATTTCTGCAACTGAAATCATAAATGATTTTGAGGATTGTAGTAAAAATCACCTCTTTTAATATTAAGAGAGCTTATAGTAATGTCTTAAGGTGTTCGCGATTATTACTCATTATAATAAAACACTTTTATACGGATTACATCGCAGTAACAGACAATATACAATCACAGATGATGACCCTTTTTTTTCATTTCGACCGAGTGAAGTCCACTGCTGGACACAGGCCTCCCCCAAAGATCACCACAACGACCGATATGGGTGTGTTGTGGGCTCATTGGGGGGTTTTGCCATAATCGCCACGCTTGGCAGACGGGTTGGCGATCACAGTTGAGTTGTTAATGTACTCGAAAAATGGCGTTATGAATAATTGTGACGGATTGTAACATTTATCTAAATATTGTAAACATTGCATGTATGAATTAAACTATAAGTGAAATGGATTGCCGCTATCTTGCAAGTTTCTAGTGCTGTTTTTACATTTCTTGAACGTGCATGACGTCATACTTTATGTTATTTTCTTAATATCGTAAGATAACGTCCTAAGACGGGTACTAGATCGCGTTTGAAGTCAAATGCCCTCATTCACTCGTTTGAGTGGACATATTTGGAGCGTTGCTATGTATGGTGTATCTAACGATTTAGATAGTTGGTAATTTAGCATAGCCATAGATTATGTCGTGGAATAGGTTATACTATACTAATAAATAACAATTACCATTAAATTTTAATGTACGCCCAGCGAAGCGGGTCAGTAACTAGTAGGCTAGTATTAGTATATTTTTGTATAGTAGATTCTTACTCATTCCAAGTTTGGTGTGATCAAACACTATTTGTAGCAGCCCAATCTCTATCTTCATGCACATTTCGAAACTGTTAACTGTGATCTTCTCTAACACTGACCTCATGGTGTCCACAAGCTTCTGTTGCAGATCATGTTTCTTCCTGAAATAATAGTACATATTATAGTTTAAATATTAATAAAAGTTGCTAGTCAGGTATAACTTTTAGTAAAAGGTTAAATTCCTTCATACCCCTATGGTTTATTGATACCGATCTTTAAATTTAAAATGCTGTAATTCTCAACAGCAAGCTGGTACTATAACACATACAGATAACAAGTGTTTTCAATTTACATGTTATTAGTATTTTTAATTTAAAAATAATTTTAAAACATTAAAATATACTAATGATCCATGGGCTATATCCGTAAAAGCACTTTAATCTATAATTAACAGCGTTGCCCCGTTGCTCGGCAAAAAATCTATCTTTGTACAGATAGCAGAACTTTTCGTTTTTTGATCATCATCATCATCATATCAGACGAAAGACGTCCGCTTCGGAACAAAAGCCTCCCCCATAGATTTCTACAACGATCGGTTACATGCTGCCCGCATCCAATGGCTCCCAGCGACCTTCACCGGGTCGTCTGTCCACCTCGTTGGAGGTCGTCTCACGCTGCGTTTTCCAGTGCACGGTCTCAACTCGAGAACCTTTTTACTAATTCTACGAGCAATGTGCCCCGCCCATTGCCACTTCAGTTTACTAATCCTTACAGCTATGTCGACAACTTTAGTTCTTATCGTATCGTATCTTAATAACTTAAGGGATTATTTAATTGTTCTATATGGGTTTATGCTTGATTTCATATTATTTTGTATTAGTTTGATTCTTAAAGATTATAAAGGGCAGGTATGTTATGTATTGATTTTGTGGGTTGCTTTAAAATGATAATATAAATACGTGGGTACTTCCAAATAGTGATTGTAATAATCTGTCAAATAAATAGTTTTGCTTCTACCCCAACAATGGTTGTATCTTTTAATTATAACTATTGAAAAAATAGTTGTTTTACATTAAAAAGATACTAAAATATTATTTATGAAACAAATACAAACTTGTTTGATGTGTGTTTATTTTTATTACTGAACTGAAATTGGTTTTATTATGTACTATGTAACTATAAAGCAGGGGTTCCCAACCTTTTTTTGTCTACTGCCCACTTTAAGAATAAATAATTTTTAACGCCCCCCTTTTTAAACATACTTAAAAACCGCTAAGTACTTATAACTGATTATTGAAACGCAAATTTATAGTATTCGGACAGAGTATCTTTTATTGAAAATAAAACAAACATAATCAATTCTTGAATAAAAACTAATGTGAAGGTTGAATCTGATGCTGTTCAATAAGTTTGTTGATATCAGGTATATATATATATATTTCTCTTTTTAGTAAGCAGCGTTGCCACAGCACTAAATCCACGTTCACACAAATATGACGATGGGAATGCTATCAAAAATCGTTGAACAATTGACCACAATCCAGGGTACAATTGCGGGATCGGTTTTTGTAGCCAAAATTCTTGATATCCATTTTTGAACTTGATTTTTATTTCTTCGTTTGTTGTCAATTCTATAAGTTCTTCTTCCAGCTGAGGTGACATTGCTGTGTTGACATTTGAAAACGGATCCAACACCCAGTCTGGTATTTCCAAGTTTAAAATGTCCTGGTATCGTTCGGTGAAGTCAATGTGGAGGTTTTCTAAATGTTGGCAGTAGGCAAACAAGTCGTCGTTACTGCAGTATACTGATAAATTCGGAAAATTGTGAAACTCACGTCTGCCCATATTCTTTTTGTGCAGAAGCAGTTTGGCTGCGAAAGCAGCAACGACATTTTTTGTTTTAATTAAATTTAGTTCATCGCCTTGCAGTTGGAGGTTCATGTCGTTCAACATTTTATACAGGTCTGTCATGTAAGCTATATCATTCTTTGATGTTATGAGCTTGTTGCGCAGTTTTGTATCTTTAGTTTCCAAGAACTCTATCATAGAGTCAAACAGGTTGTAAAATCGAATCAGACAATTGCCTCTTGACAGCCAACGAACTTCAGTATGAAGCAACAAACGGTTGAAATCTTCGTCATTAGTAAAACAAAGCTGATGAAATAATCTATCGTTCAAAGAGCTGCTACGGATTTTATTGACTGCTTTGATGACATATTGCAGTGATTGAAATAGTCGTTCACTTAAGTTTCTAGCAACCAAATGTTGTCTATGAATAACGCAATGTATAGCAAGGACATCTGGAATTTTATTCTTTAAGTATGCTATGAAGCCTTTATGGCGCCCTGTAATAGCCGGAGCGCCATCCGTAGCAACTGATATAATATTTTTCAAAGGAATCTCTTTCTCTTCACAAAACTTTTCCAATGTATTGAATATGGTTTCGCCTTTTGTATCTGTCTCCAAATTTCTGGCAAACAATAGTTCTTCACGTATTTTCTCATCTTTAATAAACCTCACGTAAGACAGCAACGACGCTTCATTAGTTGGTAAAGTGGACTCATCGAGCTGAATTGAGAATTGACTAGTCCTCAGATGATTGCACAATGATTCTTCAATGTTTTCAGCCATTTCATCAATTCGTCTTTGCACAGAATTATTACTCAAAGGAATTTTTCGGATAATATCTGCGGCCGGTTTATGAAGCACAGTAGTTATTACTTCATTTATTGCTGGCAAAATTAACTCTTCTCCGATGTTGTGTGGTTTGCCTTTTTGAGCAATTAACAAAGAGATATTGTACGAAGCTCGAAGTCCGTCGTCATCTTGCTTAGCAGCCGCCGAAAATAGTTTTGATACACTTGGCTGAGTATTATGCTTCTTCTCTAGGTCTTGAAAATATGCTACATTCTTTTCTGTCTTATCTGGATGCATTTTATTCAAATGATCTTGCAGTCTTCAAGGCTTCATTGCTTCGTTCGAAAATGTTTTTAGACATAGAAGACACAAAAGCGACGACGGGTTTGTGGGATTTTCAATAAATCCGAATTTAATATATTCCGCAGAGTATTGCCGTCTCTTCTTTTTTACTTCCGACATTGTTTTGTTTTAAGAAATACGTAAGTGTTGAAATCAAGTACTGCTTATCTATTATGCGCGAAACCGCAAACGAAAATAAAATAAATTTACGTCGTTTATATAGGATTGCATAAGCAGCACGCAACAGGAATAAGACAAACGTGTATAAACTCGTTTATCTCATTCGACGCCCAATCGTACTCGACAAGCAAGAACAAGTATTATAGAACCAGCCGATTGGTATAGGAATGTACAATTCGGATTATTTAACAAAAACTTGGTAAAACATGATTGCCCGCGGTCTTTTATATCGAACCGAGTTTGAGATATCTTAATTAATATTAGTTGATGTTCACAAGATGTAGCTCAGTCGGTGTCTAAGAGTCTTCCTAGCTAGGTAGATGAAATTATAAATCGACCCCAAAGCCCTACACAATGCCCCCTTTTTTTTCTGGGTCTCTTACCGCCCCCCTTTAGGCCTGCAGCGCCCACAAGGGGGCGTTATCGCCCACGTTGGGAAAGACTGCTATAAAGCCATGGGTACATAGGTACAGTGGATTGTCTATAAACTGTAAAATGCCCTTTTATTTGCAAGATAAGCAGCTCCCCCAGATCTTTAAAAATAGTGCATGTTGTATTAATATAACCTCTCACTGTCAATTGCCCGTAGCTGTGTAGACACAATAGATTTTTATTTGCATCTCTTTTTACGACACGCAATGAGATAAACAAGAAAGAAGTATTTACACTGGTCTAACAACATATGAGAATATTTTTCAGTGCTTTTTATTGTACACTAAGCAGTTTAACTCAATATTTTTGAACATAAAGAAAAATAACTGTAATGACCTTAAAGTTTATGCTATATGTAATGAACTTGAAAAAACTTGCAAAGTAGCAGTAGACGAGTTGATAGTTTGTGTGATATACAAGCAATATACATACATCTCACAATTTATCTGGCAGATGCAGATTGTAATGCTCACCCTAATCTCTGCTGATGGCAGCATTCTGTGCCAGGTGTCATCTGTCTTTCAGATCCCTACAGAAGGTTAAGCTGAGCAATGTTCAGCCATTGTTATTATAGTATATCTTAGTGACAAGACATGCATGTCATCTTCACCGCAAGATGTAGTTATTTAATGTCTTATGCCCAGTAATTTCACTAGCTACAGTGCCCTTCAATCCAGAGCACAGTAATGTCTAAAGTTGAAACACTACTGCTTAGTGGCAAAAATCTGGCACTGGGCACCTAGCTGGCCTCTTGCTGTAAGAAACCTATCACCAGTAAAATATTTGACAACACTGTAATGTATACCAAGTTTCAAACCTATACATGAGTTTCATCCAGCATTTCGTGAAATGCCCTTACATTCAATATATTAAAGTGTCCAACTAGGACTGAATTACAGAATAAACAATTCTATTCCACGAATTTTACTATGCTCATATGAGGAATTTTTTTGGGGGAAACCACATTAATGATTCGCCGGAACATTCGTATTTATTTGCTATTATGCTCCCTATGAGCTGTTTTTTCAGTTATATTTGACATTTATTAGTTTACTTTATCTATTGTTTTATATATACAATTTTTATTATAATTATGTATTGTTATATTATTATATCCAAATTATATTGTGTATGATTTTTTGTATGCTTGACAGCCCAATATCTCTTTCCTTTCTTTCAGTCAATCCAAAGGTTGTCTGGAAGAGATTGCCTTGTGCAATAAGACCACCCATTGTACACTTATATTTATTAATGTTTATGTGTTACAAGGTGTACATTAAAGAATAAACAAATAGATTAACTTGTTTTGTAATAAAGAATATCTGTATGTTGTCCATTGATGAGGTTGATTATTTTTACCAACTTTATTAGTTCAGTGATTAAGTAAATATAATAAAAATAAGAAATGAAAGATCTTACTCAGTTTCACTTGACTTTAAGTGTGTGATTAGGGGGAAGAGCAAATATTGCTGAAGCTCTTGAATCACTTCCTTTTTTAAATCCGATATGCGACTTATAAAGGCATCAATGCTGTCTGCCGTGGGACACACCATGAGGACATCGCAAACTGGTTTAATACGAGAAAACGCATCCATCAAGTCGGCATTCATCTTTTCGCATTATACGCTTATCACTGTAGACAAATGTTATCCAGACGGCCCACATAAAATTAATAACAGTGAATGTTTCGTTCTTAGCATAAAAAGGGAATGTTTTATTATTTCATAGCCAAAAATCACATCAAAATAACAAACCAAGTTGTTTTCAATTTGACATGAATCGCCTTATCAATAGTGATGTGCCTAAAACCACAGCTTTTTTTTTTTTATGTAGGGCTTCTCGCAGTAATCCCAAGGGGGATATATCTGCTTAACCGGGCAAAGTAAAACCACAGGCACAGAGTACCTTTTTATACCTAAAATGGAGTGGTTCTTAACTTGACACTGGCAAAATGGAATACAATTGCCATGAAAAAAAAAAACGGAGTGGTTACTACTTACTACTACTGACTCTGTGGATGTGCCTACTGCCAAGTCTTGCAGATGCAGTACTCGATTAATCCATTGAGTTCAAGTAACTTAATGTATCTCACTTCCAAAAAGACAAGCAACGATAAATTAAATTCTGTTCTGAAATTTAAGTTTCCGGTGAAACAAAACTCGAGTAAAGATTTCGAGTATCGTACCACTTGAATACTAACCTGAGTACTTAAATCGCGACTTTACAATAATTACAATAAAACCCCTCTGGGCGGTCGTTATCTCACCATGGGCTAAGGTAATACTAGAGGGCAGATTAAAGCAGCTGCTTGAATTATGCCTCCCTTTTGATACAAAAAAAGTATATCATAAGGAAATCTAATAAGAAGCTTACATAATGCAGGGCGGCTTGTGGCGAGCTGAGTATGAGTCGCGACACTGCGTTCCCGAAAGCTCCAGGCCTCGTCTCTAGTTTGCCTTAATTGTTCGGTTGGAGTGGAACGCCATGATTGCCCCAGGATTTTCTAATCTGGCTTGCCTTAGTTAGCAGATCAGAGGGGGACCACCAGAGCTACATGCTCTGAGTGGGTGACATTTCTAATGGCGTAATAACGGGGAAATCCGCTCCGAATCTTCGAGACGCGTGATGGTGAAATCTCTCGACACCCCGTGCCACTCACACCGGTGTTACTCCCTGTCACTTGTAGTAGTCGCCATGTAGGGAGGTCATCTTGTGAATGGCGAGTCACCGTCTGCCACAGAATTTCACCATAAAGGTTGAAAGGTTTATTCCGTTTTTAGAAGTATTTAATCCATTTAGCACCCATTGCAATAGACCTTATAATTGCAGTTTCCAATACAATAGCTTTATACCTCCGGGGACAATCCGAGACTGCATTTTATAGTGTAGTCATGGAGAGACACCGGTTAGTGATCCATTATATTTTAGATTAAAATGCAAATACGTGAAAGCAAAATGAAAGCTGAAACAAATGGAACTAAAAAGCTTCATTATATTTTCTCTTGAAAATACGTGAATAATGAGCGTAATTAGTAAAATATACAAAGAAATTTGTATGTTTACCAATCTTACTAGAGCTAATATCTGCCGTATAATCCTTTTTAGTGATTGATAATTTTATAATTGTCACCTGTGGTGCCATCTATGAATTTTTATACAGACTGTTTATATTTTGTTCGAGTTGAGACTCCATGAACCATGATGCAGACCAACGAGAAGTTATATTTTTTAACTGGCCCCACGCGATTTCATAAATAAAGTTCTTTTTTCCTTTTCAGTGGACTTAATATTTTTATATCGTATAGGGTTTTCAAAGATTATTTTGTTATAAAGTTTTTGACATATAATTTATAAAAAACTTTTTATTTATACACTTTTATATTTAAGACATTTAATTAACATAGGTACATTTTTGACATTTAAATTTTATTGTTGTTATAGTTTTTGTGTATATGTATTTAAAAATATTGTATATGACAGACTAATCTTTTGCTGGGCAGTTTTTGCACCGTTTCTTGTCCCCAGCTTAAACACTAAGAAGCGATGCAGGGTGGGCTTATATGGGTGCTGTCCAATGTTGACGTTCAAAAAGGAACTATTTGATTTAGACCATTTTGAAAAAAACAATTGAAAAAAAAAAATTTCATCTCATTTCATTTCTTTTCAGCACCACCCTTCATTCATCCTCGGGTGGATGAAGTACTATGTTGTTTCCAAAGGAAAAAAAAAACTGCACTACGGGAGTGCCGACAGAAGGGAAAACTTATTTTGGCGCGGTAGGAGATTTTATCTCATCTAAAAATATGCGTACCGCGCTAAAAGAAGTTTTCACTTCAAGCGTTTTGTAACGATGTCGTGAGTCCAGAGATTATATCTCATCTAAAAATATGCGTACCACGCTAAAAGACTCGTCTGAGGTCAATTGCATTCCAGTTTTGGGAGTGGCATGGCCCCCCGAGTGTGCCGTGTTCAAAGCCCATTGCCCAAGGTTCATTAAAATTGTTTGCAGGATTACAATAGAATTTCCAAAAAAAACAAGCGACATGCTAAAACGGTTTGACATTATTTACTATGAAAACATACCTACATATAAATATAATAAAAAATAAATTACAGGTTATCACAGAGTACGTAACCACTCCATCAGGTTATTTTATTAAGGTACGTGCCACAGAGTACCTCATAGAGTAAAGACGTAATACATTGAGTACCTTTTGTACGTGCAACAAAACGCATTACAATTTCAAAAGAGGAATTGTCAAAGTCAGGAGATATTTGCTCTACGTCAAATTGAATGAAAACGAGAATGCGGTTATTTAATTAGATTATCTTAGACTTAATTATGTTTTTATGATTATTAAAAGTGTGTAAAATATTTCAAAATGTTCACTTTAGTGGGGCAGCGGGTCTTACATAAGTGTCTCAATAGTTTGAGGTTAACTGTAGCAGATTTTAGCAACTTGCCCGACATAAAGAAGTTGAATGCAATTAGAACCGTTGAAAAGATAATAGATACCAACACAAGCATCTTTATTGAAAGTCCTATTCATGTAAAGATTCAGCCGATCGACGTAAACGACATTGAAGCTCACAATAAGCTGACTATGACATTGTATAGCCAAGGCAAAATTACTAGTGATTTCCAAGTGAAACAGTCATCTAAACGCTTGGAATTGCTCAACAAGAACACCGCATCGGATAGAAATGATGTCTGTGTAGTCCAGGTGCCATATAATTTGAAAGTTCGAGTCACAACAACTGAATCTGCTTCAGTACATTTGTCAAAATTGGAAGGTGAGGAGTTTATAGTGAAAACGCAGAAAGGAAGTGTTAACGTTGCTGATTTGAAAGCGCAGAATATTGTGGTTGAAAGTATTGAAGGAGAAGTCAAATCTGAAGGACGTTTACAAGCCAGTAACATAGATTTAAAAACTGGCTTGAGTTCTGGTATTATGTGTCACAACATAATGGCAAATGGCTTCAACGTTACGACACATGCTGGTCCAATCGTTGTTAAGTCCTGTTACAGTGATAAATCACATTTCACAACTTTAATGGGCAACTTAAGACTAGACCACTTGCACAGATCTGTAGTGATTGATGTTATTCAGAAAGGGAATCTACACATCACAGGTTTCTGTGGAAATCTTCAGGCTACTTTGAAAAGTGGAGATGTATATATGCATGCTTCACAGTTCACTGACAAGAGCAGTATTTTCATACATGAAAAGGGCAAAGTTGAGCTTTTAATACCAGACATATTAGTCAATTTGCCTGCTACAAATTTGATAGCTGAGAAAATAACGGTTGATGAGAAAATACTTAAACTAGGCCGATTTATGGATGACTCGCATCCAAAGAGGTTTAGATTTGAGAAGGAACCACATCATGAGTTGCATGTAGTTTGTAAGAATGGCTCAATTGAGTTGAAGGAAACAAACATACCATTTTTTGTGTAATCATGCTGTCCGTTTGATATAAAATATGTACATTATGTTGTATTGGAGTTTATACTGTGTAACTTCATGCAAGTGTTTCTTACTTTTTTGTGAAGTAAACCTTATTCATTATTATTAAATGTATTATTTTAACATTGTGATGTGTTAAATTATTTTTGTGATAGTCTTTGCGTAGTAATTATTTTATGTTTAGTATGTATGTTAATAGTATTGGTGTGTATTTATGTATTGTATATGTATAATGTTTACCCTAACTTAATCATTGTTGTCTTCCATGAACCATAAATGAATTACTAATTAGTATGCATCATTAATTCATATCCATGTTGATCATAAAATTTTAACCACTACCTTTTTAGTAAATGTTATGTATTACTGTATCTTTATTTAGATATAAAACATATTACTACTGCCAAAGTAACATTTTGTATAATTCCATTTATAACTACTGTTATCATAATTTTTTTTGTAATTAATTCAATTCATGCATTTATCTCTAGCATTTGTGGTAAAGTCAATTGAAAAGATATTGCTCAGAGAGGTTGTTTCTGTTCATTACATTTAGAAGATTTATTTTTATAGTTCTTCAATAAAACATTGCTAGTCCTTATCCACTTATTTATATTGAATAAATTAAATATTCTAGTTTGTAGATATTCAAAATTGTTATTTATTCAAGTAGAAAAGCATTAAAAATGTCATTAAACTATTGTCTCATTTTATATGTATTATTTAAAACTATCCTTTTATAAATTTTGAAGCCTACTATTTCTGGAGTGAACGAAGCGAGTCCTGTAGTTATTTATTTGCCATCTAATTATGTATTACCCAGTTTGTTTACTTTTTAACTAGGTAAGCATTAATTGGGTACAAAGATGATGGATTGGATAGCGTAATGTGCGGCGCCGCCGTAGCTGTGATAACGAGGCTGTTTATATGCGGCGCAAATGTGCGCGCGCGCCAGTCTTACCGCAATCCGTCGCTCGCCATGCCGGCCTGTGCGCCCGAGTACAGCCGCCTCGCGCGCTCCAACACCGAGCTAGTATTCTCACCGCGAGTAAAACGATGCTCGCATCAGCCGCCGCCCTTTACAGCTCTACGACGCTCGTTCTCCTCCACGTTTTCCCTGATACCTGAAGAGCGCGCAATATCTCCTGAACGCCCGCCGCCGCTGCCACGCTTCATCAGAATCATCACATGGGGACCCCGGTTCATGTTGCGACCGTTCTTCGCGTTACTAAACCTCATCGCCCACCCGGCCTGGAAGCAAATTCTGGTAGTTCTACCTACGTTATGGATCGCCGCTTCGTTGTTCTTATTCTGGAAGTGTGTACAGTGCCCTCTTGGAGTTCTCAAAATGGTTGGTCGTACTATCAGCTCGAAAAACCTGAAGAAACCGCGTACCGTGCTTATCAGCGGAGGAAGCTCAGTGCAAGCTTTACATCTGGCTAGGAACTTCCATTCGGCTGGTGCAAGGGTAGTGGCGTTCGAAATAGAGGGGCAATTTGCACTGTTGAAGTATTCAGCTGCAGTTCACAAATTTTATGCTGTACCGCGGCCAAATCCTGCTGATCCTCTTGCCTATGCTCGAGCACTGAGAGAAATAGTGGAAAGGGAGTCGGTAGTGTTTTACGTGCCAGTTAGCTCGACCACCCCCGCCTATTACGACGCTCTTGCCAAGTCGCATTTGGAAGTAATTGGATGTCAGTGCTTTGTACCTTGCGCTCGCGACGTTGTTACATTAGATGACCCTTTGGAGTTGATGAGGGTTTGTCGCGCTGCTGGCCTAGCCACACCACAGTTTTGGGTTGTGGCCAACGACGAAGATGTTCGAGCGTGGTACGATAGCGGTGCTTCTAAGGAAGGACGACATTTCATTGCTAGTGCTGGTGCGCGAGGAGCTAGAGATCGCTTGCGTTTTGTAATGCCTGAAGACAAGGTTCAATTTAGATTTCCACGCGAAATATGTGCGGAGAAACCGTGGGTAATCGTCCGCGAGCCAAAGGGAGAGAGGATTGTGACTTGCACTACTTTGAAGGAGTCGCGTGCGGTCAACAATGTTTCGTGCCGTGTGGACTCTGCGAGAAAAGGACTGGTGCCGCAAAGGGATGAGGAAGCTGATGCCTGGGTTCAGCGATTTGTATCTTTCCTTGCACCAGCTAGACCTATGACTGGACACGTTTCATTTAGACTTGTTCGAGAAGAGCAAACAACGAACGGGCATAATAATAAACTGGTGGCTATTGGAGCACGTGTTGGAGTGTCTTTGCCGTATTTGTGCCAAGGAACGGCACGCTGCGGGCACGCAGCAGCTGTGGGAAAGCTGCTGGACACTGTCCTGGATACCCGCGAGGCCCTGTTCACATTCTGGGACCCGCTTCCTTACTGCGCGTACTACCAGTCTCGCACACCAGATGAGCGGAGGCCACCGCCACCGGAACCGTGCAAGACGCCTCCAAATGTTCCTCTTTGAAGTGTTATGTAGTGACGTCGTAGGAATTATTTATTAAAGACACTCAAGTACCTGAAGAGTGCGTGAGTGGGAGCTCTCTCGGCGTGTGCCATAGTTCGCTCTCTGTGTGTTGTTTGCTCGTCTCGCTTGCGTACCAAGTGTGTGATGGAGGGACGATACGATATATTGTAACTACTAAGTAGATATTTTAAGTACATTTGTGCCTACAAAATATAATATTATACCTACATATTGCTAGGTTTAAGAAATAAAATGAGGTCGATAATTATCAATATATATTTTAATTTAAGCACACCTCTAAAGCCACTTCATAACAAGCTTGGAAACGTAAACAAAATCATTAGGAAACCAAATATCACAGCTTGGATGACATCTTACTAATATTGAGTAGGTAGATACTATCAGAAGCTTCTATAGGTATATTTTTATTTATAGGATAATATTCTGACTATCGCCGTGATAGGTTGATAGGTACTGGTAATGTACCTACGCGTGTGTTATAAATATCTCAATCTTACAAAAAACACAAGTAACAATGGGAAGTAAGCAAATAAGCTAGTAAGCTCGTTAATAAAAGTAACTTTTCCACAAGATTTGTGGAGAAAAGTGTGATCTGTGACCGGCCGCCCCGAGTGACCCGGACGAGATAAGCACTATCTCTTCAAGTGCATTACATTTATAATAATGTACTTGCCACTTATCGCGTTAAATGGACAAACAGCAAGCCCTCGGATGCTGATAGGCAGATTCCTAACGCAGAGGTTAGGTATCTACCTAACCTCTGCGTTAGGAATCTGCCTATCATCTCTATCTAGATAACTTGAACATTTTCAGTAACGTGTAGGTACTTTAGCAATTAATGAATTGAATTGAATTGATACGAAAACTATCATTAAATAAATTTCATGTTCAGTATAAGTACAAATTTATTTTCACAATCGAAACGTACGTAATAGTAAAACTACACATTTACCGCGTTCGATGCTGCGATTGGCTCGTTCCGAACTCTTCAACCAATCGGAGCGCCGAACGCGGTAAACGCGTAATTTACTATTTCATTTCGATTGTACAAAGAAACTCAGTACTACCTGAAGGTAGAGAGCAACCGAAGACTGTCAGCAGAACTGCGCACGAGTGGTTGTGAAAGTAGGTAATAAACATAGTAGTAGACAATGAGATAGGTACCTACATGTCTGTAAATCTCAACTAACCAAGGTGTGTTTATTGGTGGTTGGTGCGATCTAATGTTGACAAGGCGAACATCTCACCCTCAGCCAGAGGTAAGCGGAAGGACACTGTGGGGTTTTAGCTGGTAAGAATCCGGCACGCCCCTCCGCCCTCCCCAAAGCTTAGGAAGTCCATGATGATTTCCCCATGACATAAAAAAGGTGTGTTTATTAGCGACAGGACGGACGTCATGCGAGCCTTTTGCTAAGTATTAGTTACTTGTAGTAGGTACCTACAGTCTATGTTAGTAGTCGATAGATTGTAAATCTGATCTTATTATTGTGAACTCTTGACATCTCGTACTTATTTAACAAACATGTTAACTATAGTCAAACAATCTCATCATCATCATCATTTCAGCCGAATTGAGTCCACCGCTGGACACAAGCTTCCCCCAAAGATCGCCACAATGACCGGTCTGGGTGTGTTGTATGCTTATTGGGGGGTTTTGCCATTATCGCCACCCTTGGCAGGCGGGTTGGCGATCGCAGTTGAGTTGTTAATATACTCGAAGGGCGCTGCTGCCCATCCTCCGGTTAATCCCATAGTCGCCTTTTACGACACCCACGGGATGAGATTGGTTGGTGCTATTCGTAGCCGGCACCACACGGCACAATCTATGAGATTCTATTTTATTTTTCGAGAACTGCGCTACTGGGAATGTTAAATTAGTGCGTCTGATACAGGGTACAATACTAATGCTGATTTGCACTAAAGTTTCCTTCATTTCGGCCGAATGAAATCCACTGCTGGACACGAGCCTCCCCCAAAGATCACCACAACGACCGATATGGTGTATTGTGTGCTCATTGGGGGGTCTTGCCGTAATCGCCACGCTTGGCAGACGGGTTGGCGATCGCAGTTGAGTTGTTAATGTACTCGAAGGACGCTGCTGCCCATCCTCCGGTTAATCTTTTAGTCGACTTTTACGACACCCACGGGATGAAATGGGGTGTTGGCATTCCGAGCCGGCACCACACGGCAAAAAGTTTGACAGCTCCTAATTAAGTAAGTGATTCCTAATTCCAAATTGTTTTCAATGGTGTGTGTAGTCCGCACTTGGCCAGCGTGGTGAACTAAGGCCTAACCCCTCCATCGTGAGAAAAGGCCCGTGCCGAGCAGTGGGACGGTAATGGGTTGATTATGTAAGTGATTTCTGAGTCTCTTTCTGACATACCTACAATTTGCAATCGCTAAGAGTTTCCTTGACAGTTAGGCAATAACTTATCGTTTAACGCAAACAGGCATTAGTGTCACACACACATAAGCCCGTAAACGTCCACTGCTGAACATAGGCCTCCCAATGAATATTAAAATAAGCAATCATAGGCGATATTGCCATAATCACCTTGCTTGGCAGACCGATTGGTGATCGCTGTATATTGTTATTAGCTTAAGGAAGGTTGCTGCCGATACTCTTGATATTAACCCTTAATCGCCTTTTATGGCAGGAGAGGGATGGTCTATTGTTTACCGTGACGGCAACACGGAACCACAGTATAAGCCCCGCCCCCCTTCGGTGCCAAGATGAACACCCAGGTGGTTCTCGGTAAGAGACCGGCCATACTCTTCTCCCCTCTCCCCCCTGCGGACGACGCAAGAGAATTTCAAACGCGGTTAACAAAAGTATACAGTACTAATAGAAATAAAACAAGCGAGCATTATAGTAGATGAGATTACAGATCCAGTAATCTTTCTAACTAAGAAACGTTTACCAATGAACTTCTTTTCCGGAACCAACGTCACACC
Organism: Diloba caeruleocephala; assembly: GCA_947459985.1. NCBI lineage: Eukaryota > Metazoa > Arthropoda > Insecta > Lepidoptera > Noctuidae > Diloba > Diloba caeruleocephala. Next base: position 4,174,078 of record OX381617.1, on the reverse strand, counting down.
ACAGACATGCCAACGAGGCTTGGAAGGCGCTAAAAGGACTTTGTAACTTTGCTTGTTTCCGAATTACTAAGTGAATAGTGAATTTTTTTATCGCGGGGATATCCTCATGGATGGCTGGATGGATGGATCTCTTATTTATTTAAACTCTTATGTACATTGATTATACACAAGGCGGACCCCACGGGATCCCTTCAACTTATCTATGGCTGGGGTTGCGGTGGCCGCTTGGCGCCGACCGCAACCCCGGCAGGTATCGGCCCGTCACTTGGTCTGACAGGCCCCGTTTCTGTGCACATCGCGTCACTACCGCCGTCTCAGGCCTGCTTCTGATCGGGCAACGGACTGCCCTAAATTGGTTGCCCGCAGCTCATGCGGGCTAGAGATCGGTCAGCAGTCACTGACACCCGCTACGTTTTCTGCGGCGGTGAAGAGACGGCATCTCACGCGCTCTAGCTCCGGACGATGGTCTGAACCACGGCCAGAAGTGAGAGGTCACCGTCTTTGACCGCTGAGATGAGATTACGGCGCTGCGTCGCCCAAACTGGGCACTCTTCCAGCGCATGCTATGCTGGGGCCGTGACTTAGACATTTATCTGGAGTTGTGGCACGCTTTGGGGAACAGCTAACGTCATCTGGTATGTTTATTTATTTCTGTGTTTATACGAATCTTTCGTCCTCACTCTTTGTTATCAAAGTCTCTCACGACGACGATAAAAGAGAACTAAAGAGAGTACGCATTTTTGTTAAATAATCGATGTTGTGCTTTGTTATTAAATGAAAATAAATAAAGTAGTTGGTAAGTCGTGCTCATATTATCTTAGATAGACAGTACTAGAGAAAGTATTCCAAGAAAATAATATAAATTATGTGATGACATTGAAAACTAACAAAATTTGTAGAGCAGGTATCTGAAGAGGGTGACCGCTTTACAGTCACCCTCTCCGAGATGAGCCTATAGGCGTGGCACCAGTGGGCGGCTCTAGTGTGATCATACGAGGACCTGAAGCCTCCCTTAGGTGGCGAAGATGGCCGCTCCAGTGGTTTTAGGGGCGAAGGAAGTTCATAAAGAATTTCCACTGGGCAACTAAAAAAGGTATCGGATGAGAACATTTTCATTGTCGTTTTTAGTTATCATTTATCAGAGTCATATTTATGAAATCTTAAGGCAAAAATGAATTTTGACACCAAATTATTATTACACAACACCACATACTTTCTTTGCATCGCATTTTTTTTCTGACGGCTTTAGCTGGGTTTTTCAAAACATTGTGGATTATCATTTATTTAATTGCAGATTGCAGAAAATGTTTGTACGGTTATGACCGTATGGTAAATATAATCAGATTATTTTGACATTTGCACCCGGGAGGATACTGCTGCCAATATCCTCGACATAATAGCCTTTAGTCTAGAAGCGTGACCTATTATTTATTGGAAAGCATGCGATAAATGACTGGGTTAAAATATTATATAACCGATGTTTATCAACACGTTACTCATCACCCGACCTCTGAAAGCTAACTCCCCGATTGGAAAACTAATGTCACGCGTCTGATGTGACATACTGCTGTTTTAAAACGATGTCCCACATAAGGATTTCACTTGTATCGTGGGCATATTTTACAGATTTAAATCTTACATGCACAAGCAACCAGAACAACAATGGCCCTTTTTGTCTAGGGGAAATCCTCATGGACTTCCTCCGCCTTGCCAGGGGCGGAGGGATATGTCGGACCTCTTACCGGCTAAAACCCCACGATGTTCTTCCACTTACCACTGTCGCAGTGCCGACCGTAGGTTATAAGATTGACTAACAGTAATAACCTAATTGAGAGATAGGTCCATTCAATATTTTTGTCGTAAGTAGAGTCCAGTATCTTTGTAACTATAGGTATGCTTACATCAGTACCCTTATTACGAGTTTCTGTTCACAATCGAAACTTATTAGTAAACTAAACTACACGTTTATTACGTTCGGCGCTGCGATTGGCCCGCTCCAAAATCTTTAACCAATCGGAGTACCCAACGCGGTAAACGTGTAGTTTACTATTACGTTTCGATCGTAAAAAGAAACTCGTACTAGGAGTACTGATGAATCTTGGGGGTCGCGAGCGCGCTTATTGGGAAATCTGCGCGCTCATACCGAGCGACCCCCGGGTAGACAGCGGTATGCATGTGGTCACGTACCGCTGTGTGCGTAGCACAGCGCATAGTGAGGCCTCGGGGGAATCTTTTACAATCCCCTCGAGAGATGCCTGGGGGGGTGGCCTCTTTACAGTCGCCTTCTCTTCGCTAGAGGGGATGACCGCTTTACAGTCATCCCCTCCGAGATGTGCCTAAAGGCGTGGCGCCAACGGGTGGCTCTAGTGTGATCTTACGAGGACCTGGAGCCTCCCTTCGGTGCCGAAGATGACCGCTCCAGTGGTTTTAGCCGGTAGGAGTCCGGCATACCCCTTCGCCCTTCCCCGGGGTGAAGGAAGTTCCATGTAGAATTTCCACTGGACATCAATAAAAAAAAAAAAGGAGTCCGGCATGCCCCTTCGCCCTTTCCCGGGGCGAAGGAAGTACATGATGTATTTCCACCGGATCAATAAAAAAATAAATAAAAAAAAACTGTATACTGAGTACTGATGGAAAGAAAAGTTTGAATATCTAAATGGAGGCTAGTTTACTTTTAATTTTTTTGAAGGTATCACCGTAAGGTTCTGGCTAATAATAGCACCTCTCCATCTCTTCCCGTCGGTGCCGGAAAGGGCCACTATGGGATTAGCAGGAGAATAGGTAGCAGTGACCTTCGAGTAAATTTACAAGTCATTTGTGATCGCCGACCCGTCTGCCAAACGTGGCGATTATGACAAAACCCCCCAATGAGCTCACAACACATCCATATCGGTTGTTGTGGTGATCTTTGAGGGAAGCCGGTATCCAGCAGTGGACCTGATTCGGCCGAAATGATCGAGCTTCTGAATATGAGACCACAAATATGACGTCTTTAATCACGACCGTACTTCATTGACTCGTGTTCCCGTTCGTAAGGTTTGTCGAAAGTATACCGCTAAGAGATCTGTAACGCCACCCATCAAGCTACCATTTTCTCTTATATCTTTCAGAGTTCTGCTGAAAGCCTCCACATCTCCTTTATATGCAATATTGAATTCATCCCATACGAGAAGTTTTGTTTCTTTCAAACTATGCGTCATATCACTCTGCTTTGAAACGGTGCACAGTCTACATGCATCAAATTTAGGGGCAATGTTAAAACAATAGGCTATGTTTTACCACCTTCTAGCAACGTGGCTACAATACTAAAAGAGGCAACTTCTAAGACTATTCCGCAATTATTTCATACGTACGTGGCTAATAATAAATTTAAAAATGTTTTAGATCACATCAATCAACAAATGTTAACTTTTATGCTCCTGGATGCGTCAAAATAAAAATTTGGCTCGTGCCAACCCTGTATAAAATATCTAAAACATGTTTCTTTTGTAGCTTTTTTGCAGTTGCCGAGCTTTCCCTGTGAGATACTACTTCTGCCAATATATGCGTGTTTTGATTTACCACCAGTAAAAAAATAAACGCACAAAATAACGCACGCAGTTAGATATCTAAATCATAGTTCTCATACTAATATAACAATGATAAAATATTTCCGGAAATTTTGGCTTATAATATATTTAGTAGCTAGCTTAAGTGGGGAAGTTTTCATACAGGCAACATTTGAAAGTTTGTACAATGATAAACTTACTAAGTAAACGGGCATAGCGTTTGCACTAATCGATAAGTTGATGCCAAAATGTCTAGGGAACTCTTCATTCATCATCATAATTACGGCCGAATAAAGTCCACTGCTGGACACAGGCCTTCCCCAAAGATCACTACAATGACCGATATGGGTGTGTTGTGAGCTCATTGGCTTTTGGCATTGGCTTAGCGATTCAAAATTGTTTGTCATAGACAGACTTCGGAATGACTTAGGAGCTGTCAAAGTTTAGTGCAAATGTCACCTTTGGCGTTTGGTACTAGACGCTGCTAGTCGCTTGGCTTTCTGCGTGTGTCGCGGGTTCGATCCCTGCATGTAACTAATATTTGTAAGATTTACATAAATTGTCCCTACCCAGTATTTGTGCATGTGAGATGTGTGTCTGTAAACTATACCCACGTCAAAATATGAGCAGATTACATATATCTGTGCCGAGATTGAAATCCCAGTTTTTTGCAATGACATCATGTTTACGATTCTGTGGATATACAATGACACATATGGCTGTATTTACTATATCACGACTCCTTTGTCACTCGACGTAAAAAGTGTAACGCTGTTTGTTCTTTGATTTGCCTTGTTCCAAATAGACTGTTAGTGGAATATATTTAAATAGCCAATATTTGTCATGATATATGTAGACATAGTATGCACTCTATAAGATAATAAATACCACAGTGTAAGTCGCGTGATATGGCTGTGATCACGCACGCAGTATGTGCTGCACATTATTCTCAAAGTTCATGAGTTCCGCATATCGACGTATACTTATCTTCCACGCCATTCACATTATCAAAGTTAAGTTGCTTTTATTCAATGAATAGCTATTTAGCATACTAGATATAGAGTATAATGTACAACATAAAAGCTCGCACGAAATTCTGCCCTAATGCCTAATTCAATGTATGCCAGGAGTTGGAATTAGTGCTCTCAGTACAAGTTATCTTCATAACTCAGCAAGGGTGCTGGTTACCACACATTCAAATCATCTCTACCGCTGTTTAGGTTAAGCCACGACAATGTTGATATTAGTGCTAACTTGTGAAACATCAATAAATCATTATTATTATATGTACTTTATTGTTCAATAAGAGGAAATACGGGACGAAAAATATAAAAATAAAAAGAATAATTGGTGGTCTTATCGCCATATAAAAATAAGTCAATTTTGTACCAATGATACATAATTCTTATTTAGCAAGTAGGTTTCAAAAAATACTTTCACCCATCAATAAATTGCATAAATGTTATCATCATCATTTTAGCCGAAAGATTTCCACTGCTGGACATACGACCTATATCCTCGCCCAAATTTGCCACAGCGACCGGTCTGAGATTGTGTTTTAATTGAGGGATTTAGCCTGAATCGCCACGCTTGGAAGACGAGTTGGCAGTGTATTCGAGCGTTGCTGCCGTCCTTTCTTCGTCCAACCCATAGTCACCTTTTACGACACCCACGGGATGAGAGGGGGTGGTGCTATTTCCATTTGTATATTGCTGGCACCACACGGCATAAATATAACATATTTCATAGAATATAAAAGCTAGTGCTCTAAGGTACAAGTGTCTACGAACCCATGGTCACGTAGGCACAGTATCTGGGCGTTCCAAATTGTCACGGAGAGACCATTAGGTGCCATCGTGACGCGTTGACGTTACAAAGTCTAACTGGACGTTGGTTAATTGTTAATTGTTTATCCTGTCTAGACAGATAATGGAAACAGAGGTTCTCAAAAGATTTTATAAAAAAATATTAGTATATGTTATGGCGAGGGAGTGGAATGTAGTGTAGAAGTGCAACACTGAATGGCATTTTAAATTTAGAAACCTTTTAATACATAATATTTTGATATAACAAATGTTATTACATTTTAGGGGAATCCGGTTTGGAATGATAGAAGAACTAAAGTGGTCGACATAGCTGAAAGGATTAGTAAACTGAAGTGGCGATGGGCGGGGCACATTGCTCGTAGAACTGATGGCCGTTGGGGCACAAAAGTTCTCGAATGGAGACCGCGCACCGGAAACGCAGCGTGGGACGACCTCCAACGAGGTGGACAGATGACCCGGTGAAGGTCGCTGGGAGTCGTTGGATGAGAGCGGCATGTGACCGCTCATTGTAGAAATCTAAAACGCCACGCCATGCCACGCATTCTTTTCTGCTGGACCTCCGTTTTCTTATTGACGGGGAGATGTTTAGATGCATTCTCCTCTGCGATAGTTATAACACACTGCAATAATCAATTCGTTTGACAAACGTCATGATTGCAATATTCCTTCAGTAGCCAACATTAAAGCGGTTTATCTTTTTTAACTTACGATATCTTTTTTATTTGTTAATCCTTGATTTTGTATCATATTATCTGTGTTACTTTGATAAAAACTATCTAGAAAGTGCTATTGATATTCTCTCCAAAATATTTATTGCAATTTGATTTTATAGTTTTGGTTTACCAACTAATTACGGGTTACCACCGCACGCTTTCAAAATTTAAGTTCTTAGTGGACTACAGTTAGCTTGGTATTAGATAAAATATTTATTTTTAGAAAATTCTAGATTTCATCATCATAATATCAGCCAAAGGTAGTCCACAATTGAACAAAGGCCTCCCCAAAATTTACACAATTGTGTTGTCATTTTAGGGGGAATTTATCCATCATTAGACACCACGCTTGGTAAGTGAGTTGGAGAGCGCAGTATTGCAAATTTTTCGCAGAAGGGACGCTGCTCGTCCCTCTGGTTTAGCTGCCTTTTACGACATCCACGGGAGGAGATGAGTGGAAAAAAGAGAAACATGAACACAGGCTGATACATATATCCAGGTAATTTAATTACACGACATTTGATATTGTCTCGAAAAGGTGTTTACGGAAAGCGCTAATTTTTTACGAAAAATTGTCTACTGGCCTGGTATAATTGCTATGTGATCTACATATACTGATCCTGAATGAGTTCTTTTTCGTTACATGTACTTTGAAAATCGCTGTCATGTGTCTGACATTTATTTAATTAAGTATTGGGGGAGTTTCCTGTTCGTCTAATTATCTATGTCCTCAATGAAAGATCCGCCTTGAATGTGACCAAATATACATTTAATATTCCTTGTATTGAGGAAACTTCCGTGTGGATTTATTGGAAGCAATTGATTATATTATTCATATACAGATATGATTGAATCAAACGATTTTGAACAATATTAGTGTATGAATTCTGGAAACTTAAGTGCGTGATTTCTTTGTTGACCCGGAATTGACACAGATTCTGCCGGTGACTGGCATTACCGTGAACGAGACGCTTTGCAAGAGTGCCTACCACTTATTTGGCGTGGGCTACTGCCAGAAGTGGACTGAAGTAGACAGGGATGGATTTAATTGCAGTGATGCTCTAGCCTTGGTCTGATATGACAGGTCCTATTTTTTTTAAACAGCAAGTTTAAGGGTCGACCAAATCATTCGCTTGGTGGTAAGCGTCTTGTATGCCCGTGGCAATTGTAATGCTACCCAGGACTAGGCCAACGTTGCATAACACTGTTTTTGTCACATATACATAATTATATTACTTATTTAGTCTCATAAGTCCAGTAATTTTGTTGGTGCAGTGGCTGATACAGTCGGCTGCTGCGCTCCGGGTCGTGGGTTCGATTCCCGCACGGAACAAATATTTGTTTGATCTGCAGGTAGTTGTTCCGGGTCTGGGTGTATTGTGGGTGGAATTCATGTTTGTAAACGCACCCACGACACAGGAGAAATCCTAGTGCAGGGCAATGTCTAATAAAAATAAATAAAAAAAACGCTGAGCTACAGTGCCATTCAAACCGGAACACGTTATTCTTAAAAGTTATTATTAGAACTTGTTGCTATTTGACCTTGAGCAAAACAGGGTGCGTCGGGGAGGGCGGGGGATCTTAAACTCAATTCTGACATCCGAAGGTCTGAATTGGAGGATTAAACGAATATTCTACCATAATACAGTAACTTACTGCCACAACGGCTGAAGCTCAGTTCATCTCTAAAAGAACAAAGGGCTTGAACATCAATTTAAAACGACATGTTGTAATGTCTGACTATCGTAAATGTTAAAATTTTCCACCGGGGCCGTCGCTATCTGTCGCCATCGTTAGACCTTCATGTTAATAGTTAATATAAACGTAAAAAATTTAAATATAGATATAATATGTTAAAAACATGTTTGTAGAATCATTTTTTATTAAGTCTCGTGCCACGAGCTGGTGTATAAAATTTGAACAATAATCTACGATTACAATAAAACACTTTAAAACGGATTACATCGCGTATATCGTAATCTATAATTTTTGTTTTGCCTGACGTTTCGAACACTGCAACGTGGTCGCAGGATCTACAATTATACAAATGATATAATGATACGTGTATGTTTTAGTGGTATGGTAACTCTTTTCCTCCCGTGGCTGTCGTAAAAGGCAACTAAAGGACTTTAAACTAGAAGGATGGGCAGCAGCGCTTTTCTGTAAACCAACAGGAAGTCTGCCTTCAGCAATCCGCCTGCCATGCGTGGGCAAATTCACCCAAATGAGTTTTTTTTATTGCTATTATTTTAATGGAAATTCTGCATGAACTTCCTTCGCCCCAGTGAAGGGCGAAGGGTTATGTCGGACTCCTACCGACTAAAACCACTGGAGCGTTCATCTTCGGCACCGAAGGGGGCTCCAGGTCCTCGTAAGATCACACTAGAGGCCCCCCATTGGTGCCACGCCTTTAGGCACATTACGAAGGGGATGACTGTAAAGCGGTCAACCCCTCTAGCGGAGGGAAGGTGACTTTAAAACGGTTGCCCCCACGCACTTCTCGGGGAGGATTGTAAGGGATCCCCCCAAGCCGCGCGGTGCGCTGTGCTACGCACACGGTGGCACGTGGCTACGTGCCCACCGCCGTCTTCCCGGGGGTCTGTGCAAGATGCAAGACATAAGGTGGTGTCCAATGTACTATATCGAATGTATAATGTACATACGGCTGCCGTACATACGGCGACGTAATCCGGCGAGAACTATTTGAATAACCCAACATGTATGTTATTGTTCGAAGCATACTAGAATGGACAGATTTGGCCTTTAGATATGTTATGTTTTTTTTAGGTCACTATATCAGTATAAATACTTTTGTTAGTAATAACAATATAGATTGTGATAAAATAAAAAAGGCACAGTGTTCATCGTCCAAGGTTGCAGCGCAGACGCATCGCAGACTTCGATTAGGCGTTATCATCCGTTGTGAGTGTGTATGAACTCTGTTTTCGTTATAACTGCCGAGCTGTAGGAAAAAATTATCATTTTGGAGGTGTTTGATGCTGTGCTGGTTGAAAGTAACAAGTGGGTTAAAACTCACAACAAACAAAGTGTTGGGTCAGGTCGATTATCCTGTTTAAGGCGCTATATTTAGTGGTTGTTTTTGTTCCTTGGGTCACGGGTTGAACCACCACGCAGGGTCCGGCGCATTCGTCCTTGAGCACTTGGAGACCCCCTTCGGTCACGAAGATGTCCGCTCCGGTGGTTTTAGCTGGTAGGAGTCTGGCATTCTGGTTTATATCAACCAGGTGAAAAAAAAGCTAAAGGGTCAGTAAGATTTTGTTATAAGAGGGCTACAAATTTTACTTGGAGGTCAATAAGGGCCGCATGGCATTACTTTGAATACGTATATTTTTTTAATAAACAACATGCAGTTATTAATTTTAATTCTTTTTTTCTTTCTTTTTCTTTTTATAATACGTTGCCCCACACTAGGTTTTCTCCTGTGTCGTGGGTGCGTTTGCAGACATAAATTCCACACATTTCGCATTTATTATAAATTTTGCGGGCCGGCATTATTTTGTAGTCGTTGGATGAGGGCGGCATGTAACCGCTTTTCGTGGAAATCTAAGGGGGAGGCCTTTGTACAGCAGTGGACGTCCTCTGGCTGATACGGCTTTGACGGCACGGTTGGTGCAGTGGCTGATACATTCAGCTGCTGCACCAACCGTCGTCGTGGGTTCGATTCCCGCACGGAACAAATATTTGTATGATCTGCAGGTAGTTGTTCCGGGTCTGGGTGTATTGTATGTGGAATTCATGTCTGTAAGTGCACCCACGACACAGGAGAAATCCTAGTGTGGGGCAATGTTTTTAAAAATTAAGATAAGATTAAGATTAAGATAAGATATGATGATGATTATTTTGTATACACGATTTTTATTTCTTCAAATAACATGCAGTTATTTATTTTAATCTGTATTTATTGTAAATTTTGCTGGCCACGGCAATGGGACTTACAGGCCGCATGCGGCCCGCGGTCCTTTGGACGTAGGGTTACCATCTCACAGGCATTTTATGGTTTAGACAAGCCGCACGGCCGGCGCTAAGCTGAGACAGGCAGTTTTGAATTTCGCGGTACCACGCACGCGCGGGTTAAACTGAGTATAAAATCGCGCCATTCATTGTACAATAGACAGGCAGTTTTCTGAAGAATCTGGCATTTTGTAGATCCTAAACACAGGATAAGTGCTCTTACATAGATAACCGGCTATCTGAACGCAGACCGCTGCCTGCGATGTTTTCGTTGGTAGTACAAGAGAGATGGATTCGGCTATAACATAATTGTTTATGTACGCCTATGGTAGAAACCACGCACAGGAAAACGCGTCGTGGGATCGCTTCCAACAAGGTGGACAGGTGACCTGGTGAAGGTAGTTGGAAGTCATTAACAATTAGACAACTTTTAGTAAATAATATAAACTTTCACTTTTTATATTTTTTATTTGGAGAGCACAATAAGACGAATTCCGTGTGGTGTCCGGATTAAGAATATAGCACCACTCCGTCTCCTCCCGTGGAGGTCGTAAAAGTCGACCAAGGGATTAGCCGGAGGATGGGCAGCAGCGTCCTTCGAGTAAATTAACAACTTAACTGCGATCGCCAACCCGCCTGCCAAGCGTGGTGATTATGGCAAAACCCCCCAATGAGCCCACAACATATCCATATCGGTCGTTGTGGTGATCTTTGGGGGAGGCCTGTGTCCAGCAGTGGACTTCATTCGGCCGAAATGATGAATAAGACGACTTTGTTAGCAAGTGGCAGGAAGAGAAGAGATTGATGTTGCCACCTCAAATATTTATAACACAAACATTATTAATGTTACAACCAAAAAAATCTATGTATAAATTAAAACTAAATTCTTATGCTATGCTTTTATAAACTACAACTAGTTAATGGTTGGTGGTAAGCGGGATCCTGCCCATAACAATTGTAATACTACCCAGGAGCAGTCTTCCATGGCACGGTGTTCGTCACCACGAAACTTAGGATATTTGATCTCTTATGCCCATTAATTTCATTGCTACGGTACCATTCTAGTGGTGATAGCCTAGTGGTTGAACGCTTGCTTTCCATATAGGAGGGTCTGAGTTCGATCCCTGGCCGCACCTCAGTCTTTTCGGATTCAAGTGCGGATCAGAGTTTGATTGTTACTTGCGTTAATGGTGAAGGAAAACATCGTGAGGAAACCTGCACACCAGAGTGGCCTCCAAAATGTTCTCAATGGTGTATGTAGTCCGCCAACCCACACTAGGCCGGAGTGGTGGACTAAGGCCTAACCTTTCTCATCGTGAGAAAAGGCCCGTGCCCAGCAGTGGGACAGTAATGGGCTGGTTATGCATACATGTATGCCATTCTTATCAAAATACGGTCATGTTTAAAGTTTAAATTTTTCTTGACGGCGAAATTCTGGCACTACTATGGTACCTACCTAGCCGGTCTCTTGCAATAAGAACAACGCCCAAATAGCGCCTAAATGAACACACGTAACCTTAGTAGTGTTTAAGCTGAGGATAAGAAGAGCATTATGTAGCCAGTAAAGTAATGACATATACACCAGCTTGTTGCCCGGCAGTATGAGTCTGTCATGCTCACTAAAGCGTCTTGTTGAGGGTAGCGTTGTGTGTTAGGTGGCTAATTTCCCTGCATTATGGTTGAGCTGAGCTATGCTGATGCATGCGTTATGCCCGTAAACGGATGCCCTCTGTCGGGACTGGTCAGCTTATAACTGTTATAGCAATCTAATTGTGACGCATTTGATTATCATTGTGCATAAATATGTTTGTATTTATCTCACACATTGGCATGCATTATCCTCACATAGTTTTTTACGATTATATTGAAGATTGTAATACTTTCATATATTATTTCAAAAGAGTATATCCAGCGTGGGACGACCTCCAACGAAGTGGACAGACGATCTGGTGAAGGTCGCTGGGAGTCGTTGGATGAGAGCGGCATGTGACCGCTCGTTGTGGAAATCTAAGGGGGAGGCCTTTGTTCAGCAGTGGACGTCCTGTGGCTGATATGATGATATCCATGGAGTTTCTTGCCGGTTCTTCTCCATAGGACCAACGACTTGGAACCGTGCAATTATTTAAATTCTGACTATTCGTAAGTGCCAGCAAATGGTTTACATGAATAAAAACAATTTGACCGTGATGTAAAAAAATTCAAATTCGACAGCTGCGGAGATTTGCGCGTTCAAGCTCAGCTTTATTACATTAGTGTAGATTAATGTCGACAGCCCGTTTGGCACAGTGATTAAGCGCTTGGCTTTCTGCGTTAAGTGTGGCGGACTCGATCCCCGCATGGAGTAAATATTTGTATTAATGATTTGGGTGTACCCGCGATACCGGAAACCATAGAGTATGATACACTGTTAGGTTATTATTCTGTGGACTTAGTTTATCAATTACAGTATTAATTAGGTCTCAGTAGCCTGGCCCGTAACAGGAGAGGAAAATCTAGTCTACTATCCGACGTGGAGATCATACTGATAACCTTACATCGACGCCGAGTTGTTTTCAAGTTATCCAGTTATTAGATTATAGAAATACCAGAAACATGTGGGATGTTTCTAGTATTTAGTTAAGCAATGCAATATTAACCAACCAGCTACCGCAACCAACGCAAAACACTATCTGATTGGTCGACATTTCATGTCTCTTTTTTTTAAAATAAATAAAGTTCATCACTCATACTTCAGTACACTAACAGCCGATTATAATAAAATTAATAATTTATCTAATTCAAATTATTTAGATTTGGAATTGGGGATTTGTCTGTTTTTTGTCAAGTGTGATTTTTAACGTGATCTTAAAACAAAAACAGATCTAGATCAAAATCTTATTTTGGATTAGTATTAATTTCGGCCGTACCTGTATGTTATATCTATAGAACTTAATCTGTGTTTCTGTTAGGGTGTGGGTTCACAATGAACACAAAAACAGACAAATCCTTAATAGCAAATTCAAATATTTTGGATTTGACTGATTTTTAATGTAGGCCATTATTTCGCAAAAAAAACATCTAACAAGCTGTGATGTTACACACAGGTGCAGGGGCGAAAACACTATTGTTTATATTATTTTATTGATCAGAATATGAAAAGTTATATATTATATATATATTCTATTGCGGAATGCGCTCCCCCTTGAAATCAGGATGGCTAACAATCGGATCTACTTTAAAATTAAATTTCGAAAATATCTTTTCAAAAAGACGTCAGCAGATTCATCTCAACTCTGATTTTATTTTTTCTCATATTTATATATTTATTGTATAATATGAATGTATGTGTTTATTTCGTATATATAAATACATATTTATACATGTAATGTTTATGTACGTCTATGTATTTGTATAATATGTCTTCGCATCTATACCTTTCTTTCATGTTTTGTTGGTGCATCTACCTTATTGTTCTCTGCATCACCCAAAGGTCGTCTGGCAGAAAATGCCTACGGCATTAAAACCGCCTTTGTACACTAGTGTACATTAAGTTTAAAAAATAAATAATAGTGGCAGTGAAAAGTTTTTACTAAATAATAATATTACTAGGTAAATTATCTCTAGCCGGGTCGCGATTACAGGTCGCCGGTGATTTTCCTGCGCGTGAGTGCATTACACCCAGACGTACAAAGTTCGACCGCGTCCAGACAAGGCGACCTACTTGTTGTTATGTAAACATATAAAATTATAAACAAATCCAAGGATATCACTGAGCAACGCTCACGAGAATTGTTTCCTTGAAATGTTACTTACACATATACGGATCATACTCGTATTAGGATTATCGCTACGCCATTTCATTCGTAGATAAGACGACTACGCATTTATTAATTAAATTATAGGTTATAAATCAGTAATAGCTACGACACAATGTACTCTTTAACCCTTCTACCCCCTTTTACCTTGAAGAACGTTTTGAGTTCCTGAGCGACACACATTCTAAGTTCTTGAGATCATCACAGAATTGGACATTAAGAATCCTTATGCATTCGACTAATTTCGTTGACAAGTCTTTCACCACTCAAGCTGTTCGAATGTGGAATGCATTACCACTTCCTATGTGTCGTGCACAATCGCTGCCCGTTTAAAAAAAGTTAGTGATAGAACATTTATTTGCAATTCCTTATTCATTCTTCTTAGTTATTTGTATATAGCATTTATTTATTGTATTGTACTATTATGTATTTTAATCATTATATTTGTGTAATATAAAATATGTACAACTTTGTACATGTATTGATACATGACATACATGACTGCCCGTTATCTCTTTCCTATTCCGCAAATCCATCCAAAGGTTGTCTGGAAAAGAACGCTGTATGTGATAAGACCGCCAATTGTGCATTGACTATTATGACCCATTGTTTTTTTTCCTTATTTTTGTATATAAATAAATGAATAGCTCAAAAGTTCATAGTGGCCCAGAGGTTGTAGGATCAAAACGTGACCAATGTAAATTTTTCAATGTCACAAGGACTTTCTCAGTTAACCTAAGATACTGCTCAATTTAACAGTGAGGAAGCCTGGATCAATTGTTCTGAAATCGCCAACACGCAGTATGCTAGCCTGGTGAACAATGCGCGTTTCTTCTCTGTATGAGAAGAGTCCTTTGCCCAGCGGTGGGACAGTTACAGGCTGATATGATATTATAAACATAGCCCAATTGCTTAATCGAGACATCTGATCGAGCCTTTTCTGGCGTCACACAGTTAACCTTCAGAATCCTGGTGACTCACTGGTGACGTACAACGTCATCCCACATATATACAAATAAGGCGATCCCAAATACGAAATTTCGATTCTCTTTCTCTCCATAACATGTCACTTGGTGTGGTGTGTCACGAGTGTTGTTCCGTCCTCTAAAGTTTGTATTAATAATTACAATATCTGGATGACTGTGTGCGTTTAAGAATAAACGTTTTCCTTTCTTTCTTTCTAGATGTTGTTAGTTATATATAACCCCTCCACCTGTCCTATTAACGTCCATCCCAAACACTACATAGTTATACGCTATCGAAAATTATTATTCTTATTCAATTTATTCAAATACAAAATAATTACACGGCCGTGGCAATTACAATAATCAATTTCTAAGTATGTACAATAACAGCATTGAAATAAAATTATACATTGTCGATTACATATTATTATAAAGTGATGTCACAGAAACAAGAAATTAATAATGAATGAAAATAGTAAAAAAAATAGTCACCACCCCATCTCCTCCTATGGGTGTCGTAAAAGTCGACTAAGGGATTTGCCGGAGGATGGGCAGCAGCGTTCTTCGAGTACATTAACAACTCAACTGCGATCGCCAACCCGCCTGCCAAGCGTGGCGATTATGGCAAAACCCCCCAATGAGCCCACAACACATCCATATCGGTGGTTGTGGTGATCTTTGGGGGAGGCCTGTGTCTAACAGTGGACTTCATTCGGCCGAAATGATGATAGGCGCGATGATAAAAAATAAAACCTTTTATTATTCACAAAGAAAAGCTTTGTAATTAATCTATAGGTTTAAATATATGTTCCGGAGCGTTCGTTCTCGAGATCCCGGGGTGCCCTTCGGTACCGAAGATGATCGTCCTGGGAGATTTAGTCGGCATACCCCTTCGCCCCTCTCTCCAGGGGCGTTGCAAGATGCATGAGCATTTCAACCGGGGTAAAAAGAGATATATAAATCATTATCATCATCATCATATCAGCCAAAGGGACGTCCTTTGGCTACAGCTGAACAAAGGCCTCCCCCATAGATTTCCACAACGAGCGGTTACATGCCGCCCGCATCCAACGACTTCCAGGGACCTTCACCAGATGGTCTGTCTATCTTGTTGGAGGTCGTCCCACGATGCGTTTTCCGGTGCGCGTCTCCAATCGAGAACCTTTTTATCTCAACGGCCATCAGTTCTACGAGCAATGTGCTCAGCCTATTGCCCTCTCAGTTTAATATATCACCAAGAGATATAAAACTAACAATAGCAAGAAAGAAGTACCTAAATGCGTATTTTTGATCCAAATAAAATAAAAAACCATATGTATCATAAAACTTCAAATGCATCGAAAATTTGTATGTTTGAGCCTCCAACACTCAAAGGGCTGAACAGGTTTTAATCAAATTTTTCATAGAGGTAGATTATGTCTTGGGGCTATAGGGATTTTTTTATAACGCCATGAAAGTCCGGCGAGGGTTTAATTAATCTATTGCATACGAAGTTGCGGGAGAGAGAGTTTCTTTTTAAGTTTTCTTTCTTCAAAAATAATTATTTCCCACACTACTATTTTTCCTGTATCGAAGGTATAGTTTATAGACATTTTTTTTCTTTTAACGTTGCCCCACACTAGGATTTCTCCTGTGTCGTGGGTGCGTTTACAGACATGAATTCCACATAAAATACCCCCAGACCCGGAACAACTATCTGCAGATCATACAAATATTTGTTCCGTGTGGGAATCGAACCCACGACCCAGATCGCAGCAGCCGACTGTATCAGCCACTGCACCAACCGTGCCGTCTATATATCGTCTATCTATAAATCTCATATGCACAGAAATCCAGACCCGAAACAACTAACAACTATCTGTAGATCATACAAATATTTGTTCCGTGCGGGAATAGAACCGGCGACGCGTAGCTTAGCCACAGCGCCGACCGTGCCGTCAAGTATAAAATAATAATAAAAAATATTAGTTCCAAACACGCTGGCCACCTAATGTTTTTAACTGCAACCTACGAGTGGCATGCAATCAAAACTAATAAATAAAGGACTAAAATATAAATAGGTTGTGTGCCTAGTGATAAACTTAGTTTAACCTTTGTAATATCGTGATAACATAAAGTGCAATACCTAGGTATAATCAGACAGTATAGTAATATCAGATAACCTATGTGTGTTGTACTTACTTATACTTAATACATATATTATATAATATAGAATAGTTTCGGGGATTATGGCCCACCGTAAGATTTTTTAGCAGTAAAACACAAAGTGAATGAGCTCCATTGGTCTTTATTGGTTATTTCAGGCAAATAACTAGTCAGTAATCATTTACTCGAAGCTGAAGGCCAAAGTTATTTCAAATAGTAGATACTTAAACATTATGTTTTTAGTATCTCGAATAGGAATTAGATTTTAAATAGTGTTTGGTATTATGGCCTAAGGCCATATTGGCCGTAAATGCCGTGAGCCATTTTTCACACCATAGATAAAAATACGAATAAATGAATTGCGAGTTGCTTTGCTTATCAAAATTCAGCACACGCGGCAAGTGTATTTAACGATTAGCGTTGATGTGTTTTGGAAAAATCGTAGTATGCCGTATTGGCCCACTAGACCATAATACCCGACACTACTCTACTAGCTAATGCCCAGCATGCGTTGCAATAACAACTGAACAGTGTCAAGTGAATTGCAATCGAAATAGTACAGGAAGCATATAGGGCAAATAAAGAAAGAAACATACATTTTTATACATATAGATAGATAATAATTGACGTGTGGTGCCGGGTAAGAATATTACCACTCCATCTCATTCCGTGGGTGTCGTAAAAGGCGACTATCAGATTAAATGAAGGATGGGCAGCAGTGTCCTTCGAGTACATTAACAAATCAACTGCGATCGCCAACCCGTCTGCCAGCAGTGGACGTTTTTCAGCTGAAATGATAAAAATAATAATCCATGTGGGCCCGGATTAAGAATATAGCACCATACTCCCGTATCGTAAAGGGGGACTAATGGCCGAAATTAATAATCAATCTAATCCAAAATCTTTGGATTTGAGATTTTGAAATTCATACGTTGTGGTGTTACGATCACATTTAACACAAAAAACAGACATCCAAAATCCGAAATCTAATACTTTCGGATTAAATCGATCATTAATGTCGACTATAAGCCAAAGATACGGGCAGGATCTTCCCTTACATCGAACAGTAGCCAAACTGCGTTCACAATCCCGCCTGCAAGTGAATTCCCCACAAAATGATGAACAATTATTGTGAAAATAAAAATGAACATACATAAAATATTGTGGTAAGCATGGTAAATAATGATGATTAAAATAACTTACAACGAAGACTTCCTCCAAAAAACATGACCTTAATAATGTAATTGCAGGTAAAACACCTACACCTACGGTTCAGCTAATAAAACAAATACGCAAACAACGTAGTCGCTACGCCGTAGCATCGTAGCACCGTAAAGGTGAAACCGTGCTTGATATGGATTAATAGATCCATAGATTTCAGAGATTTTACTAGAGTAGTGACTTTTCCGTATGGTGTCTGTATTAAGACTATACCATCACTACAACTCCTCCAATAGATGACGTAAAAGACGACCAAGGGACTCTAAACCAGAGGGATGGGCGGCAGCGCCCTTCTGTAGAATAGTAGCCATACTGCGCTCACTAACCCGTCTGCCAAGCGTGGTGAGTACTGGCAAATTCGCCTAAAATTACGACACAATTGTGGAAATCTGTGGGAAGGCCTTTGTTCAGCAATGGACTTCCTTTGGCGTCTCTCTCTCTCAGGCTCTTTGTGTTTTATAAATATAGTATTAGAAACGGTTAGAAAAGGCTACGCACTAACCTACCAATTATATGTATACTGGTAAATACAAATCTCTTTGAATCTCGCGTCAACATCACTATGCCACGTATTCTTTGCATGATTTCCATTTACACTTACCTTTGGACAGTATAAAGCATTTTTATCAAATTAACATTAATAACGTCTAGATATTAGTAATTAAGTGTCGCACTTCGATAAATATATCTATGGGGGTAAAAGGTCGGCGCAACTGGCATCTATACAAATAAATAAAATTGAAGTGTCTGTTTATAATGTCAAAATAACAGCTTTTTACTAAATGCATATGAAAGTATATACGGTACCTATAACAAAAAAACAATTTTCACATTTTTTGTCTGTCTGTCTGTTTGTTCTGGGTAATCTCCGAAACGGCTGGACCGATTTTAACGGGACTTTCACTGGCAGGTAGCTGACGTTATAAGGAATAACTTAGGCTACTTTTATTAGGAAAAATATTTAGGGTTCCGCGCGAAAACAACAAAACCCTTGAAATCCAACATATATATTCTATGTCAAGTGTCTATGTCGAAGTACTCTAAATTTCTTTTAAATTAAACGCGGGTGAAACCGCGAGTCCCAGCTAGTTAATTATAAATTTAATTACATATCTTATTAATTTGGTAAAATTTTGTTTAAATTTACATGTGTGATGACACATGTAAATTTAAGCTATTTGTGGCTAGAGCTGTATGGCACTGGAAGCCGACACCAACATAGTTAGGATAAATACTGATGATGAACGAAACTGACTCTTATTACCAACTAGTTATTTTGTATCACCATTACGTCAGGACACTTCATCATATCAGGAGAAAAGACCTCCCAATGGATTTCCACAATGACAAGTTTAATGCCGTCTGTATCCAATGACTCCCAGTTACCGACTGTTGCCAACTCAGCTAAAGAGATTAGAAAGCTGAAGTGGCAATGGGCGGGGCACAAACTTCATAGTACTGATGTGCGTTGGGGCAGAAAGCAAGCGGAGACCACGTACCGGAAATCGAGGACACTTAAGTAATTCAGTTCAATAAAAACATCACAATAAATAAAAATTTCCTCTAAATTATCTAACAAATGAAATGTAATAAAGCTTCTTTGTTTAAATAAAGCTTCGGTAACAATTGACTTCATTGAATAAATAAATAATGTGAAAAATGTAAAAACATTACTTTAATTTGTTCGTAAGAACTAATGCCACCGTGGGCGCAATAGCTAATTGATAGATTTCCTGCGCTATAGGTCACGGGGTGGATCCCCGCACGGAGCGAATATTTAGATTTGTGCATCGAAATACAGGTCTGCGAACTGTATCCACGATACACGAGAAAGCCAAATTGTGGCAACACTTAAAAATTAACTGGTGTATGTAGACATATAAATTAAAATCAACTAGTAATGTCTTAGATTTTCGCGATTATTACACATTATAATAAAACACTTTTAAACGGATGATGATGACGGTAGATAAAATAAAATAACTTTTTAAAATCTGTAACGACGCCTGTCACCTTAGTCATCCTGCGACCACGAATGCTGCAAAGTATTCGAAACGTCAGGAAAATCAAAAATCAAAATATACGCGATAGAATCCGTTTAAAAGTGTTTTATTATAATGTTAAAATCAACTGTGCACGGTTGGCTCTTTATTGTCGTAGCTGATAGGTGCATGTACGAGTTACTTATGATCAAAAAAGCCCAAATAACATTGTTTGGGGTGACCTTAAGAAAACAATTTAAAAATAATTAATTCACGTCTATATGATGTGTAATAATTAATTAATTAATAATTAATTTAGGCTAAAGATGAAATAAAAAAATAATAAACACACGCTTTTAGCGCAATGAATTTTTTAATTTAAAATAATAAAATTATCCATCTGCACGTGACCATGAACGCTGTAAAGGGTTCGCAAACGTCGGGAAATTGGGAATTAATTTATAGGGCAATATAGTTATTTATTTTTTGGTTTAGTGTCCCTTTGTTGCCTTTTAGGACATCTACGGGATCAGATGGAGTCATGCTATATTCTTAATCCGACATCACACGGAGTTTATATGACGAATTCATATGACTATTTGATGCGTGCGAATTTTTCGGACTTTATAGTTGTTTTATGTTTTCGTCATTAGTGGGTACCGACCACAAACACGGTTGAGAAATAACTGTACTTATATGTATAATTTGCCGTGTGGTGCCGGCTCAGAATGCCACCACCCCATCTCCTCCCATGGGTGTCGTAAAAGTCGACTAAGGGATTAGTCGGAGGATGTGCAGCAGCGTCCTTCGAGTACATTAACAACTCAACTGCGATCGCCAACCCGCCTGCCAAGCGTGGCGATTATGGCAAAACCCCCCAATGAGCTCAAAACACATCCATATCGGTGGTTGTGATGATCTTTGGGGGAGGCCTGTGTCCAACAGTGGACTTCATTAGGCCGAAATGATGATGATGATATGTATAATGATTTTTTATTAATTTTATACGCTGTATCGATAGCATCAATCTCAAGCAATTAGCAGGCAAATATTACGCAAGTATAAACCCACTAATTATTGTAGGGCAAGTTCAGAGATCAGTTAACACTAACACTACAGAATTAAGATAACGCTAACAGTTCATTTGGATGCTCCGTATCCGGGATGCTTATGGTCGGACTTCGATCGCAGATATATAAATTCCGGATCACGGGTTATGTTGCAATAAGTGTTGTTATTTCAGTAATTGTTTTTGTTTTATTTAAGCGAGTACTTTGACTTGAGAATAATAAATAAAAAGAGCTCTGAATTAATAGTTGCCATACAAACATACTTGCCCGCGAGGTTAAGGTACGCTTACGCGAATGATGCGACTGTAAAACGCTAGCCTTAATTTAGCCGAAGATATCATAAAACTTTTAAATAGTTAAATTGTAGGTAGGGCTAGGTCGTGTACATCGATTTATATTCTATAAGTTCTAAATTCCCGTCCGTGTAGTGTCTGTATTAAGAAATAGCACCACTCCATTTCATCCCGTGGATGTCGTAAAAGGCCGATGCCCTTAGCATCTAAACCAGAGGGATGGGCAGCAGCGTCCCTTCTGTGAAACGGTAGCCATACTGCGCTCACCAACCCGCCTGCCAGACGTGGTGAGTATTAGCAAATTCCCCCCAATATGATGATACAGTTGTGGAAATCTATGGGGGAGGCCTTTGTTGGCCGATATGAACTTGCCGAAAGAAATCCTGATGAGTCATATCCTGGGAGACCAGAGCATGCTACCTAGCAGTAGCCCACACCTGGGATAGGTCACGCTTCAGCTTGGGGTAGGTCGGTTTCGCAGAGCAGCCCAGCAACTCTCGCAGCCACGATAAAAAATTCAATTAGCGGTTGAGTGCTACATGTAACTTTGTTGGCACGACGGGCTTTCTGCGCTACTAGTCGTGGGTTCGATTCCGAAACTAATTTACAATAGTTGTTGCGGATATTTGTGCGCGTGTGTGATTTATGTCTATAAACTAACCTCATGGCACAAGAGCTATCCTAGTGTGGGTCAAAGTTACCTAAAAGTAGTTTGAGTAGGTGAGTTAAACTTTTCACTACCACTTCAGCTATTCCCAGGTTTGATATAGTTCAAGATCTTCTGCCTCCATGAGTAGCGGCCTGAGGGCAACAAAGCAGGGGCAGTCTATCGCCCGAACAGAAAAAGACCCAAGACGGCGGGAGGTTGTGGTCTGCACGCGCTTCTCTGAAGAGATGTGCGGCCGGCCAGGGCTCATCAAACCAAGTGACGGGCCCATACCTGCCGGGGGTGCGGTCAAATACTGACAAGGCGAATACCTCAACCCTAGCCATATGTAAGGTAAGGACACCATGGGGTTTTAGCCGGTAAGAGTCGGCATGCCCCTTCCCAAAGCGGAAGAAGTCCATGAGGATTTTCCCACGACAAGAAGAAAGGTTTAATATAGCTCATCCAGACATGAGAGAAGTGACCATATTACTACGTTTTTATTAATACGCTGCCTTGTGTTTGTCTGTTTGGTACAAAGGGTGATGCCCACTTGATAATGAGGTTTTGGTCAAGTAGCGTCCATGAATGGAACATACCATAAGAATTAGGGCTGATATCATAGATAAAGAAACAAGCACAATTTTTTATACAGGACTCGTTCACTTTTATATATAATCACAAAAACTACCATTATTTTTGTTTCCAAAAAACATACCGAATTAATCAATTAATTACTTGTAGTGGCGCGATCCATTGTTGAATTATAGACCGAACTTCCACAATGTTTAGGGTTAATCTCTCAAGTATGTGTAAGTTGACACAGAGATGTCTCTGTTGTAAGCTGGTGTCATCTTGCAAAACGGGTTCTATAAACGTGCCAGGTTCTTCGTGAGAAACAGGTACGTTTGGCAAACCAGTCGTCATGGGTCATCAGGGGTAAGGTATCCAATGTAAAGTCAAGGTCGTCATCGGTAGCGATAACAGGGTCCATAATCGTAATAGTCGTCAACCAGAAAATACAGCAAAACAGTTGAGGATAAAACTTAAATCGCATTCGTACGCAACAACAAACAGAATGTGATGAAATCATCTCTGAACGTCAACGTGCGGTATTGTAGATAAGATCGATTTATCGGGCAATCGGTATATTTGTACCTTAAAATCGATATTTTTTATAAACCGGAAGTATTACATCGTTATCGTATCGATTAAATAAATCGATTTTGGATGTCCATAAACCGCCAAACGTATTATTTATTTTTGCCTGATAAAGAACGTGATTGTAACAGAAGCGAAACAGGGTTAAAAATAGATTTTCTAGCAGATCGATTTTTGCCACCCATTAGTGTATCGATTATGTTCAGAAGAAGAGGAGGAGATGGAGTGGTGCTATATTTTTAATCCGGACACCACACTGAATTTCCCTTAATATCAATCCATATGTAAGTACTAACGCCACGTCGCCATGGTAGTATTTATGTTAGAATTTAATAAAATATTCTTTATTGTACACCATTAGAATAACAACTGTTAGGGAAACAAATAATTTTAAAAATAAATTTTATCCTCTCTCTCTCTCTCTCTCTCTCTCTCTCTCTCTCTCTCTCTCTCCGACATCCACGGGAGGAGATGGAGTGGTGCTATATTCTTAATTCAGACCACATAGATAAAAAATAAGTAGCACGTATTTAAAAGTGGCAAAAAAATATAAAAATCATTTCTCCTACCTACAGATTTTAAAACGTGGGGCGGTTTTTTTTATAAATCATGACTTAAGAATCTCCTGGGAGCGCCGGCGATCTAGGTCGTCACTAAAATACATATGGCAATCATTGTGGGCTGTTAGAAATCTGATCACTGGTTAAATCTTAGGATATCGGAGTTACGGAAACCACCAGCACCACCTGTAGCGGATCTGTGTGATATATTTTCAGCGGCATCTGCGGTTAGACTGAAAGCTGACCCCAACATAATAAGAAGATATTTGTCTTAGGTTTTCGCGAGTATTACACATTATAATAAAACACTTTTAAACGGATTCTATCGCGTATATTTTAGTTTTTACTGACGAATCTGTAACGACGCCTGTCACCTTAGTCAGCCTGCGACCACGAACCCTGCAAAGTGTTCGAAACGTCAGGAAAAACAAAAATCTAAAATATACGCGATAGAATCCGTTTAAAAGTGTTTTATTATAGACGATATTTTTTTAATCACTTGCACATAATCTCACTGATGTTAAGCGACGATGCGCTCGACGATGGAGCAGGCTTTCCTTGGGCCTTGAAGACCTAGGAAGGTTGTACCTATCTAGAAACAGATTATAGCAAGGAGTTCCAGTCTTTAGTGGTACGCATGAAAAAAGTGGAAGGAATACGTTCGTTCGTCGTAAGGGTAGTTAGAAGGCATACGAGGCCCCTTAGGTGGTTTTAGCCGGTAGGAGACCGGGACCGGGACCGAACCGAGCGCTGCGCCGCAAAACTCTATGGCAAAATCCGTCATCACCCACACACGACACGAATACTCGGTTGCAGTCCAGTTGTTGGTGAACCCTGCACGTGTTGCAATTCTACACTACACCATGCAACCAGAGTAATGTCGGGAATTACAGGATGAACTTTTGTTCAAAATCTTTATGATCATGAATGACATGGTATTCTTATCACTAAACAAAACAAAAAACAAGTAGATTTTTTCGCTTTAATACGTACAAATTCTTCCACGCACTTTTGCTTTGCGAATCGTGCTCGCGAACGGTGACTGAAAGTCAAGACCGAAAAATCCGTACGCGCCCTCTTATTTGTACAGCTTGGAGAAGGTGCGGCTCGGTGCTTTCGTCTTGATACGGCGAACCGCGAACTATGTCATTCACTCTCGGATTAGTTAGTACGGGTGTGAATGGTGAGCTTTACTGGTTAAAACACTACGGTATTGATTCTACCTACCTATCGTTGGGGATGCGCAGTTCGCTTAGCATTGGACTGCACCCTTCACGTTGCAACCCTGTTGGTAGAAATTAATTTGGAAATAATAAATCGTGTTTTTGGGTTAGTATTAGATGATGTTGGTACATACTATCTAATACTACAAATGCGTGGCGTGTGGTGCTGGCTAAGAATACTACTATCCTACCTATCTCATCCCGTGGGTATCGTAAAGGGCGACTATGGGATTACTCGAAAGATCGGCAGCACCATCCTTCGAGTACATCTATAACGAAACTGCGATTGCCAACTCGTTTATGGAAAACCTCCCCATGAGCGCACAACATAAACCCATAGCGGTCATTGTGGCAATCTTTGCGGGAGGCTTTTGTACAGCAGTGGACGATTTTCGGCAAAAATGATGATGATGATGAGTATGTGCGTGATGGGGGTTCGATATCCGTACTGAACAAATATTCAATGGTATTTATTTATTTATACTTAATGTACACAAGTGTACAAAGGCGGTCTTAATGCCGTAGGCATTTTCTGCCAGACGACCTTTGGGTGATGCAGAGAACAATAAGGTAGATGCACCAACAAAATATGAAAGAAAGGTATAGATGCGAAGACATATTGTACAAATACATAGACGTACATAAACATTACATGTACAAAAATATATTTATATATACGAAATAAACACATACATACATATTACATAGTAAATATGAGAAAATGAAAAAACAGATTTGAGTATGATTTTTGCCAATTCCTTTAAATAAGTACTGCTCTGTGATAGTTAAGTTAAGCGAGATTGATTCATGCGTCATGTATGTGAATAGTAGGCCTTTTTTTTATTGATGTCCAGTGGTTTTTTTTTTTTTTTTTAAACGTTGCCCCACACTAGGATTTCTCCTGTGTCGTGGGTGCATTTACAGACATGAATTCCACATACAATACACCCAGACCCGGAACAACTACCTGCAGATCATACAAATATTTGTTCCGTGTGGGAATCGAACCCACGACCCTCGGCGCAGCAGTCGACTGTATCAGCCACTGCACCAATCACTGAATCAGTGGGGTTCATCAGTTTTTTAATATGTATGGAAATGATTTTTTGCTATTTTCCTAATTTAATCCTTATTTTCGTATTCTTCTCAGCAAACACTTTAATTTGATGGCCAAATCATGGGGGTGCATAAAAAATTAGATTTAGTATGACGTCACTTGGCTAACCATGCATTGTCATCCAAACTAAACGTGTATGCAAAATAACAGCTCAATCGTTTGGGGATAACTGTTTTGAAATTCAGTTGCAAGATTTGACCCATATGTACAAACAAAGCAAGTTAAATAAGAGCTTGTAATATATATTTATTATGTATGGAATTATCAGTGTCATAATTATATTTATTTATTTAAACTTTATGCGGCAACAGTACATAGGTGGACTTAATGCCGTAAGCATTCTCTACCAGTCAACCATAGGGTGATATAGAGATAACATGGTGCAATATGTTTAAAACAAACGTTGTAAGAAATGTTACATTAAACAAAACTAAATTTATGAATGATACTAATATACATAAATATCTATTAGAAATAAATACATACAATAAGCGCATCATACTGGCATTAGAAAAGTATTATTTCATTTGCAGAAGAGATGTAAGGCGTTACTTGAATAACATCTTCAAGGCTTTTGTATACATATTTCAAAATATCCCAATCAATGTTTTGCAATCAATGCCTCACATACTGACCTATAAACACGAAAATAGACATTCAATAAAACAGGTAACAATAGCTATTGTGAATGCCTTAAACTTCTACTGTGCTAATTTACACTCCACATAGAAATGCGATATTTTAGCTCTATCCCTTTCGTAGCTACGCATCTAGACGAAGACAAAAACTGTACACTGTTTGGGATTAGAATTGTGGTACAGGGTAATAGTGACAATAACTGACTTGCAAATTTTGGTAATTTCCAAGCGTTGGAAAATCTTGATTAGTCGTGGTAAAACTGTGTTGGGAGTAGTACGTAAAAGTAAAAAAATCTAGTTATTATAGTAGTTTTTAACAGTCAATACTAGTATGGATGATACAACAATATTTCTTCATTCAGCTCGTTCAAGAGCACCAATCGACGAGGCCGGTGTAAGATGGTGGGAAACATATGGTGATCAAGACAAACCAACAGAATACAGCGTGCAAAACAAAGCTATAGATTTTCCAGTAGACAATAATATTGAACGTAGCAACCACAATAAATCATCGAATACTAATAATTTAAAAGTACAAAGAGCATTTACTTCGAAAGTCTATGCAAACTTTATTGGTAGAGCAGTGAAAAATGTTGATCCTAAAGGTAAAGTACTTAAAAAATGGAGGGAAGACCAAGCAAAGGAAAGGTACGAAAAAGCTAGGACAGCCTTCATTAATTCACTGAAAGAAAAATTTGGTGGGCCACTGCAACATCGCAAAATACCTTCTATGCCTGATGTCAATACGGGGGATAATACTAAAGCAATACCAGCGATTATAATAACTGGAGACAATGTTGAAGAAACATCAAATTCGAATGTAAATCGTGGCGGTGAGAGTCGGAGAGATTTTGGTTTTTATTGTTTCGATAGTAGGGTTGAAAATGCGGGCGAAGGTGTTGCGGATGTCAGTCACGCGAGGAGGCTTCAGATGGGGCCAGGTGGTGAGCTGGCACAGTGGAGGCTTGCTCCTCGTGGCAGTAGGGCGGCGGGCGCGGAGGGCGGACTACGCGGGCTTACTAGGATCGACATGCCGGTAAGTAACTGCACTTTATCTTATTACGTATTAATTACATATTAAACAACAGTTTTGACGCAAAACTAACTAACGCAGCAAGAAATTCGAAAGACATTTGAGATGAATCTACGTAATTGTTAGATAAACATAAGACTGTTTACAATTAAATAAATACCTCCTTTTCTCTTGGAATGGGGTTCAGAATTTTTCAATCAAACACGTTATCAAAAACTGCATACTTACATTATCAAAATGTGTTTAGTTCATCTTTATTGGACTAAAGCTAGAACATATTCTTCTTACTAAACAGACATAAGTAATTTTCCACACCACACACATTTCGTAGTCTATATTTCCTTTTAAACAACAAGGCTGTTATCTACAAATTGAAAGCAGTAAACGTTTCCTCAGTACGATGCAGGGAATAACCGATAGTCATGCCATCCAGTACTAATCGGGAATCGGGATCTACCCTGACTTTTTTTTAACATGGACTACGTATGGATTTATTTCAATAGCTTTTCGGTAGTGCATGGATTTTATTGGCTTTGATAACGTAAATCGGATTATGTGTCCGATGTTTCTGGGCATTGAATAGACATATTTAGTGGCAATAATATTTTTGGCTGTATTTTTTTAATCCTTATCATTTTGTCACTTCAAACTGTCTGTTCGTTTACGTGTAGTAAAATTTAGCCCACACGGGAAATTTTTCCAACCATATGAGTTAGAAATCATAAAAACATTGAAATGATTAACCTCCGATAAAATTGGATTTGGCGGGCTTCTATCAAAAACTCCTAAAAATAATGCGTACCAAGATATATTAGCCATTTCGTTCCGAATAAAAAGTTGCTATTTGATTGCATTTAATAACTTTGTAGATTTTTATTTACTGGTTACTTATGAGTACGGCACCATACATAGGGGTTTTCTTTTTAATCAATCTGGTGACTAGACTGTTACCACCTGGCGAATGACTTTCTAGTCTAGTAGTATAACATTACAATGCTGTCCAGGACATAGTCCTGAGGAACCACACTACGCACGTCACCTCAAGAAATTAGTTATTTAGTCTCTTATGCCCAGTAATTTCACTAATGACAGTGCCCTACCCGGAACACTGTGATATTCAACGTTTAAATACTACTGCTTGGCGGTGAAGGTCAGGTCAGGCATGTCGGTGATACTTACTTAGCCGGAGTAAAATGAGATAAAAAAAAATTGGGCCTAGTGGAAATTTTACATGAACTTCCTCCGCCCCGGGGAAAGACGAAGGGGCATGCAGGACTTCTACCAGGTAAAACCACTGGGGCGGTTATTTTTGGCACCTAAGGGGGGCTCCAGGTCCTCGTACGAGACCTACTACCAGTACACACGGTTGTACGCCACATACTTGACATTCAAACACAATACTTTATGTAAGTGCACCAGAAAAATCATTCCCTGTTTTGTGATGGATGTGAATAGGTACACATTATAGATATTACTCATTTAATACTGAACGAATGAACCGAAAATGACCAAGAAACACAGCCCGAATCCAGATATCCGTCAATTCATACTTATGGAGCTCCATCGATTAAACTTTTCGTTGTGTGGGACGAAATTTTTCATAGGAAACTATATTGGTTCTATACTCTGTATTGAATAAAATTATTAGTTTTTCTATGTAGAACATTTTCAATAGCGAATGGATGAAAATTCATTGAATTCTCATATTTAGAACTCAACTGCGATCGCCAACCCGTCTGCCAAGCGTGGCGATTATGGCAAAAACCCCCAATGAGCACACAACACAAACCCATACCGGTCGTTGTGGTAATCTTTGGGGGAGGCTTCTGTCCAGCAGTGGACGTTTTTGGCCCGATATTTTTCATTTTAACAAAAAGTTTCCCCCCACTAGGATTTCTCCTATGTTGTGAGTGCGTTTACAGACATGAATTCCACATATAATACTCGTATACCCAGACCTGGAACAACTACCTCCAGATCATACAAATATTTGTTCCGTGCGGGAATCGCACCCACGATCCGGAGCGCAGAAGCCGACTGTATCAACCACTGCACCAACCGTGCCGTCGAATGATGATATTGCCTTAATTTGTATGCCAAGCGTAGGGGTTGTTAAAATATCCCCATGACCGGGTATCGTTTAACTGCAATTGACATTTACTGGAATATTTGCTTTAGCTATTAACATTTGTTTATTTCTTGTTTTTGCTACATCATCGTTATCATCACATCAGCCAAAAGACGTCCACTGATGAACAAAGGTCTCCCCCATATATGACCGGTTACACGTCGTATTTTATCATTTTGGGGGGAATTTGCCAGTACTAACCACGTTTAGCTGGTTGGTGAGCGCAGAATGGCTACTGTTCCACTGAACGGACGCTGCTGCCCATCCCTCTGGTTTAGAGTCCCTTAGTCACGACACCTGTGAGTTGCTGCCACACGTAACGAAAAAGCTAGTCAGTCGGTATTAATCATTTCGGCCGAATGAAGTCCACTGCTGGACACAGGCCTCCCCCAAAGATCACCACAACGACCGATATGTTGTGGACTCATTGGGAGGTTTGCCATAATCGCCACGCTTGGCAATCGCAGTTGAGTTGTTGATGTACTCGAAGGACGCTGCTGCCCTTCCTCCGGATAATCCCTTGGTCGACTTTTACGACACCCATGGTAGGAGATAGGGTGGTGGTATTCTGAACCAGCACCACATGGCAAAGTCGGTATTAAACGTGATTTAGTTTTATTGCCTTTTGGTATCATAGCCGATGGCCTCAATTGGAATTTATCACTATTAATCTTGGTCTAGGTGAGGCGTATCTTTAATGTGATAACGTGATTAACAGACATGTTAAATATACCTGATATAAGTAGATAGCTTGTGTGAAGTTATTAGTTTCTAATGTCGGGATATCTGTCGTTGACTAACAGCCGATAATTATGTTTATGAATGTTATTTTTGTCCCTATTTCCCCGCACTAGGATTTTTATCGTGTCGTGGGTACAGTTTACAGACATACATTTCACATACACAAACACCCAGACTCGAAACAATTATCTGTTGATCATACAAATATTTACTCAGTGCGGGGATCGAACTCGCGACACGTAGCGCAGAAAGCCTCTTTAGATTCAAGATTTTGAACTTGATCTGTATTTTTACTGATTTCGGCAAGTCCATATATCGCTGTACATTATGATGTAGATGAGTTATCTAGAGCCGTGTGATGCCGGCTATGAATAGCACCACCCCATCTCATCCCGTGGCTGTCGTAAAAGGCGACTATGGGATTAGCCGGAGGATGGGCAGCAGCGTCCTTCGAGTACATTAACAACTCAACTCAAGCGATAGCCAACCCGCCCGCCAAGCGATCATGGCAAAAGCCCCAAATGAGCACACAACACACTCAGACCGGTCGTTGTGGCGATCTTTGGGGAGGTCTGTGTCCAGCAGTGGACTTTATTCGGCTGAAATGATGAGTTATATTCTGTCTAGGAGAAAAATAAAAAAGGCAAAGTTAGAAAAGTTGTGGAACTATTCGCATATATTTTTATCTAATGAGTTTTGGCTTTAGCCTCACTATTATGATGACTCTATTCAGTATATGCCGCAACAAGTTTGACTGCCCTGACTTGGTGAATAGTTTATGCTACCTGGTTCCTCGAATAGATCATTGGCGGAAGGTGTGCACTAGGCGCGTCTTTGCTACCAGCGTTTGTAAAACAAATTCCGGAATGCGCTCACCGCTACACCGCTTAGTCGATACATACAATAAGCAATTTTGTGCAATTGACGTTTTATTCCTACACAAAAATAAATTTAAAAAGTATATAATTAAAATTCTAAAAGATCAGCAGTAGGCTCTGTAAGTTCCATGATACTTGTATGATACATCACACTTGCGTGAATGTGTGGTTGTTATTTCCTTTTTTTCTTTTAGTAGAAAACTTTTGTTTCTATTTACCTTTCATTTATTTATTTTTTCAATAAATCTGTATGATATGTGTGTAAACTTGAAGGTGCAAATGAACATTGTTGATTTTTTTGCATTTGAATATCAGCCAAAAGACTTCTCATTTTGGGGGGAATTTGTCAGTACTCACCACGCTTGGCAGGAGGGTTGGTGAGTGCAGGAATGCTGCTGTTCTACAGAAGGGACACTGCTGCCCATCGCTCTGGTTTCGAGTCCCTTAGTCGCTTTTTACGACATCCACGGGGGGAGGCGGAGTGGACACCACACGGAAAGGTCTTATCGTTAGTGAATTTTGCTAATCAGTATGCCGCAAAGAGACTTTTGCTAATCCCACAACGCCTACAGGTACAGAAGGCATATTTCCAGCCCGGAAATACGTCACTTAATACTACACGACACAAATTATAAAAAGTGGGCCAAGTTCCGCAACTTTAATGAAACAATCTCATATAAAACGCACTGATTATTGTTGACGCGATAGGGGCAGACAGAGGGTGAAATGGCTTCATATCAACGGTTTCGCAACCTACTAATGTTCTGTTAGCACGTAATGGCCTGCGAAACGCGCAACTTTCTATCTTTTTACTACAGTTTAGTATAGCATTATTTGCGTGCATGATACGACAATTTCATCATAACCATATCGATGATGCCTACCTCGACATTCTAACAGAAATTTATGAAACTATTGAAGACGGAAACAATTAAAAATGGTGATCTCTAACTGAAGTTTAGGAAAATTATAATAGATTTAAGGGACATCGTAACGAAAACTGATACCAAGGATTCAGTACATGAATTTGAAACCTTCAGTATTAGAATTTTGAGTCAGTCTTTTCATTAATGTTAAAAAAAAATCCAGTTTATTTAACAGTTTTCAGTATAAAATAAGTGTTTCCGTCTACCCTAACGCTATTTTGAATAAAAATACAATTAAGTATTTATTTTCACATGAAACTACATGTAAATAAATCGGCTGTTGTTTCACTATAGTTCACAGATAGGGTCATCGCACGCAGTAGCATTATAATGTAATATTATAGTACAATAAACACGTAGCGTTTTGATCGTGTTGTTTACGATACATTGCGTACTCAAAAATTACGAAAACTGTAACCTATTATTTTCGAGACAAATGGCTTAATATTTTTATTATAGGGTAAGTGTAACCTTTTCCCAAAGTTTTCAGTCAGTTGTCACCTGTACCCTGGCTAAAACAACGGTGGGGCCAGCGTACAGGTGATTTGGGCAAAATGCTGGACTGTGAAA
Organism: Diloba caeruleocephala; assembly: GCA_947459985.1. Taxonomy (NCBI): domain Eukaryota; kingdom Metazoa; phylum Arthropoda; class Insecta; order Lepidoptera; family Noctuidae; genus Diloba; species Diloba caeruleocephala. The sequence goes on along the minus strand of OX381617.1, from coordinate 4,140,928 downwards.
GAGTTCTGACTCTTTTCTTGTATTCGAAGCGAAGGACGCTGCAGCCCATCATAGTCACCTTTTACGACACCCCCGGAATGAGATAGGTTGGGGCTATTCGTAGCCGCACTGCTGCTGTGTGCACACACATATTTTAGCGTGATGACCGGCAACTTCGACATTTTAGCACATGAGTCAATTTTAAACAGCTCCGTATACGAGAGATTGTAGCCAAAAAACGAGAATGATTGAGTTCTAAAGTTGAGAGTGATTAGTTCATGAAAAAAAATCCATACGGTTTCCTAACCGAACAGAGTTCTACAATTGTGTCGATATTTTGGGGGGAATTTGTTAGTACTCAACACGGCAGGCGGCAGCAGGCAGGCGGGCTGGTGAGCGTAGTGTGGCTACTACTCCACAGTAGGCACGCTGCTGCCTATCCCTCTGGATTCAAGTCCATTAGTCGCTGTGGTGCTATATTTTCTTAATCCGAACACCACATGGAACACATTATATATACCTTAACAAATTCTTATACGGAAATTGGTTGAAGAGAAAACTCTCGTTTCATATTTTCCGATCATATTGGATACGAAAATTATTATTCTAATTAAACAATTGGCAATTTACAATGTTAAAAACCTATTACACATGTTACATTATTCAAGCAATAAAGTGAACTAAGTTACAGAAAAAATACTTTATTATTTGCTATTAAGTGATTATTTTTAATGTATGCAGGTATAATGATTTTGTGAGATTAAGATGACAACTGGTTCTATGAAAAAATACAAAAATAAACTGTTTTATTCGTTTTGGAAAATTTGAGATCATCATTTCGGCCGAATGAAGTCCACTGCTGGACACAGGCCTCCCTCAATGTTCACCACAACAACCGATACGGGTGTGTTGTGGGCTCATTGGGGGTTTTGCCATAATCGCTATGCTTGGCAGACGGGTTGGCAATCGCAGTTGAGTTGTTAATGTACTCGAAGGACGCTGCTGCCCATCCTCCGGCTAATCCCTTAGTCGGCTTTTACGAGACCCAGGGGGGGAGATGGGGTGGTGGTATTCTGAGCCGGCACCACACGGCATAGCCGGCACCACACAAACTTTTTGTTTACGGTGTCTTCAACAAATGAATCAGTTCAAAGAGACGCTTTGAGAGACTGACGTATTTTTCTTTTTAAATGTAACATGTATATATAACTAATTAAAACTACGCCACAACATTACCACTATACTGTAAATAGCAAACAAGTTACATAAGTTCGTAGATACCGTCATCAGTACCTACATGTCTGCCTCTTACTTCCTCACGAAACATAGACGAAGTATAATTACGCTAAAATATTAATTTGGTCACGTTAAGATAACCAATGGACTTTGTCACCAGTGGTGATTTCATGATATGTGGATGGGCATTTTTTACGACGAATCACTATTAATTGTTTGTTAATTAATGTTACGATTAAATGTAAAATAGATAATTTATAAGAAGCGTAGATTTGAGTTTCGTTTATTGATACCGAGAAGGCGTTATCTATCATACACCATAATTATTTGGCAGATAAGACAAATGTCGGTTAATTTTGATAATTTTTTAAGAAGTGCCTTTCAATCCAGTGATCCTGTAGATCTCGATTAAAATATAAACAGAAGGCAGTAACCACGTTAAACATTCTGCAGTATTATGCTCGGCAGAGCCAAGTTTGGGGTGTAGATTTATACTTTCAGGGGTAGGTAAGGTAAGCAATTGGGGGATCCTGTACAATCCCCCCGGGGGGGTGACCGCTTTACAGTCACCCTCTCCGAGATGTGCCTATAGGCGTGGCACCAGTGGGCGGCTCCAGTGTGATCATACGAGGACCTGGGGCCTCCCTTAGGTGCCGAAGATGACCGCCCCAGTGGTTTTAGCCGGTAGGAGTCCGGCATACCCCTTCGCCCTTCCCCGGTCCGAAGGAAGTTGAAGATGAAGAAATTCCACAGGGCACCAATAAAAAAAAAAAAGGCAAGGTAAGCAAAGTAACTTTGAAATAACATTTATTTCCGAGTTACTTTGACTTTACAAGAACACACAATGTTTATTATGATTTTCTTTTAACAAAATCCCAACACGCAACTGCGTAACAGTTTCTCAAATATTTGAAGCGTAAATTCAAGTTCGTTGCACCGGATAGCGGAATATTCTTTTACGACCCAATTGAAGTACACTTTCTATATTAAATCCAAGGAAAATCAACCTTATTTCGCTTGTAATACAGACAAGTGGACCGCACATAGCAGTATGCACAAAAGCATGCAATGAACTGAATTTCCTTTATACTCCCACTATCAGAGGATGTTGTATATTATTTTTAGATGGCTTTTATTTTATTTCATCCCAGTATTCTGCCATAGATAAAGTAACAAAAACTTGACATATGAAAAAAAGTTTTAATACTCCGCTACATTCTTCGCAACTAAACGACTCGCTGAAGCCATCAAAAAGAAGTGTCATTATATTTTTCCGCGACAGCATTTAAAAATAAGTTTCAAGTAAACAACATTAATACGATAAGTAGTGAACACAGTTAGTAGGTAAACGATTGCAATTAAGTGAGGACTTTATACGCCGAGTCACGCAGATGAAGCGTGCTAGGCGCGCTGCATCTGCGCCAAGTTTACGTCACACCTTTACATGTAAACATTCTCAATTTTACATTAATAATGAGTTTGACAGCTTTGTAAATTATTATTTTTATAAAACAGCGCTGTAAATTATTATAAAAATAATAATTTACAAAGCTGTCAAAATTTGTCGAAGTTTGTATTGATAATTGATTAAAAAATCTGTTATCACCGTTTCAGCCACATAAAGTCCACTACTGGACACAGGCCTTCCCCAAAGATCGCCACAATGACAGGTCTGGGTGTGTAGTGTGACTATTTGGGAAGTTTGCCATAATTGCCACGCTTGGCAGGTGGGTGGTGGGTTAACGATCGCAGTTGAGCTGTTAATGTACTCGAAGGACGCTGCTGCCCATCCTCTGAATAATCCCATAGTCGCCTTTTACGACACCCACGGGATGAGATGGGTTGGTACTATTCGTAGCCAGCACCACACGGAAACAAACTTGTGTTCCAGCTATATGCCGTGCCGTCTTATTTAGACGGCACGGTTGGTGCAGTAACTGACACAGTCGAATCCCGCACGGAACAAATATTTTTATGATCTGCAGGTATTTGTTCCGGGTCTGTATTGTGTGTGGAATTTATGTCTGTAAACGCACCCACGCCACAGGAGAAATCCTAGTGTGGGGCAATGTTTAAAAAAAAGCTATGCAGAAAAATCATCCCGTAACATTTGGTGTAAGTTTGTCAAAAATAAATCATTTATTTTGTCCATGGCTGGTCCATGGAACGAAAAAATGTCATACGCAATAGCTCAAGAGTTCATTTATATCATAAAATAATCACTACGTCTGTATATGATATGAAGTCATATTGTGTGTATTTTTTCATCATAATGATTCACTGTACAAAGGCATTGCCTTGTTATCAATAATTATATTTTCTTTCTCGAGTAGGAAGATAAGTGTTTACGATTTTATCTTAAGAATAGCAATATTAAGTAACGGTAGATATCGTTCGAAATGTAACTTAATTGCAAACAAACACAGGATTGATATACATATCATTCGTTATTTTAGTTGGCGTTTCAGTATTCGCCATTCGGCCGTTAGGTAGTTGTTTCGTTGTTTGAGCTCTGGGTGTTAGTGCGTGTGAGATCTATGTCTGTGAACTGTACGCCACAAAAGACAAATCATAGACCTGTAAAGCGTTGCTTGCCTGCAGGTGCTGAAGAGACTTCTTCACTCGTGACTTGAAGATTCCCAGGTTATAAATATGGGGAAACCAAAACAATATCTCCCAATGACCCAACTCAAACCCATACCGGTCGTTGTGGCAATCTTTTTGGGGAGGCTTCTGTCCAGCAGTGGATGTTTTTATGGCTGAAATGATGATGATGATGAAAACACACCAAAGATTCACCACGCGGCGCCCCGCGTAACTAAACCGAGGAGGAGAGAAAGAAGTTTACCTATGCACTCCTCCGTGATCCGAACATACCTCAAGCATAAAAATCATTTGTGTGTCTATTCTTCTTCTCTTAGATTATGGCTTCTGTAGAGTATCTTCCACAATTTTGCCAAGGTCAAGTATAAGGCAACGTCGTATGGTGTTTAGAATAATGAATCTTTACATATACATAAAATATTTCTCAAAAATGAAAAAAAAAGCTATAAAACATGTCGGGAACGTCGTACGGTTTTCCAAACCAAAGCCTTGTTTGTCTATTAGCCGACCTTCACTCCGATACTGACCTATGAGCCAGCACACTATGAGCACACATCTATGATAAGACTCTTTGATCGGCTTTAGTATTTTTTTATATAGGACTACCGTACCGGTCGAATACTGAAACGCCAGCTAATATTAATCCCCATTTTAACTATTTGAGCCACTCAATTTCGCACCGAAAACAGGTCCTCGAATAGTGATAAAAACAGAAACTAACAAATTACAATAATAATAACGAATGATATAGATCCCTCTGGGCAGTCGTTATCTCACTATGGTATAACGCGATTCCGGAGGGCAGATCAACTCAGCTTCCAGAGTGCTTCCTCCCTTTTGATACAAAAAAGTATATCATAACGAGCGAAACATCGGTTCAGCCGTTTCGGAGATTAGCTGGAACAAACAGATAGACAGACAGACGGACAGACAGACAAAAATAATTAAAATTGTTATAAGTACCGTATATACTTTTATATGCATTTAGTAAAAAGCTGTTATTTTGACATTGCAAACAGACACTTCAGTTTTATTTATTCGTATTGATTGCAGCTTGAATTAATCTGCTTACATCACGATATATGACAGAAAATTGGAACTGTAATAAGTTGCGAATAAAACTTTTTAACAATAAAGATCCCACACGATATAAACATATTAAAACCACAGAAAAGGAAAAAAAACTTTATTTATGAAGTCGGGCGGGGCCAGGTAAAAAATATAACTTCTCGTTGGTCTGCATGAACCATGGTTGGGTCATACCGGTATTTTTATTGTTAAACATTTAATTTTGATGTATAATTTTGTTTAGTTTTAGTTGGTATTTAACACTAATAAAAATCAGAATGACTCAAATCGGTTCTCTGATCTGAAAGGAATCGAAACTATTAAGACATCATCTAGATAAGCTCAGTCAAAATGTTTATTGTAGCTGGTTAAAAAACTGCTGAATCAAATGTCATGCAATTTATGTGGGACCAATTCGAAAGCATTCTTCACCAGTTAAAAAAAGAATTGCTGAAATCGGTCTACAAATATCGGAGTAATCGGTGTATATACATAGAAAAAAAACGCATCGAATTGAGAACCTCCTCCAATGATATTATACCATAGATATGTTACGTCCATATTAAATGGTGCGCAAATTACAGTCTCGCTTGCACAATAATGTCGTGAGAAAGAAGATACAAAAACAACAAGAGTAAAAGAGATAGCTATCTAGGCGAGCCGATTGCGAGGTGCTACAATTGGGGGAGTTTTGGTTCTCACTTTTGGCAGGCATGTAACATATCTACTTCTTTTTAATACAGTAAAATCTCCTAATTCGCGCTTCCTTCATTCGCGTTTTCACTATTCGCAGATTTAAAAACCCAATTCCTATATTCGCGGCTAAAGATTTCTTTATTCGCGGATCTAATCGGTACATACACATTGATAAAAAGGATTCCAATATGTAGGTATCCAACCGAATACCCTATGTAAATGCGTCGTCAAATGGACTAATAAAAAAGTAAAACAGACATTTTTATATAGTTGTAATCTATGCCTAAAGTATCTTGTTAAATGGTCATCCGCCTTTTGACACAAGCCGCCTTCGCCTTCGTTTTAGAGAATGTAAACAAACAGAATAAAAATCAACCTTAATACTCAATACATAAAGTATATTTTTAAATGCGGCCACATTATACGTTCTATCGTCAGTCTGAATTGAAGGAGCTTTTAAAAACTGTCAAGCAAGAAAAAATTACAAAATTCTTTAAACCATTGAGGTGGGAGGTCTGGCGAAACCACTTGTTCGGATCACTGCGAAACAAGTTGCCAAGGTGATCAGAGACATGAAGCGAGGAAAATCCCCGGGCCATGACTCGCTTGGCATAGAACATTTGCAGCATGCGGGTGTCCATCTGCCGAGGGTGCTCGCTATGTTGTTTACATTCTGTATAAGGCATTCATACATCCCTGAGGCAATGATGAGAACTATAGTTGTCCCCATAGTAAAGAGCAAGACAGGAGACGCCTCTAAATTAAGTAACTACAGGCCTATATCACTCGCGACAGTCATTGCTAAGGTGTTGGACGGTGTTATTGATATTCAGTTAAGACAACACCTACAGCTTCATGATGCACAGTTTGGATTTCGCCCTGGTTTGTCAACAGAAATGGCTATACTGAATCTCAAGCATACCGTCCGATACTACACTGACAGTAGCACACCTGTCTATGCCTGCTTCTTAGATTTATCTAGAGCTTTTGATCTTGTTGCATACGACAGGTTGTGGCAAAAGTTGTCAGATACGGATTTGCCTACAGAGTATATAAGTCTCCTAAAATATTGGTATGGCAACCAGAGCAATTTTGTGCGGTGGTCGGGGTCAGTTTCGGTTGAGTATGGGTTGGAATGTGGTGTGAGGCAAGGCGGGCTAACCTCGCCGACTCTCTTCAACTTGTATATGGATCGTCTGATCAATGAACTCAGTAGCGCCGGTGTGGGTTGTTCGATTGATGGTGTTCTTGTTAACAACATTAGTTACGCGGACGACATGGTGCTGCTGAGTCCATCGATCAGTGCCCTTCGAAAACTGATTTCGATCTGCGAGCGGTATGTGGGGGCCCACGGACTCAGATATAATGTCAGTAAAAGCGAGCTCATGGTGTTTAAGGCGGGATCTAAAACTTATGATACTGTCCCACAGGTTATGCTGAATGGCAGTGTCCTTAAAAGAGTCTCGCAGTTCAAATATCTGGGCCACTGGGTCACCGAGAAGCTTGTAGATGATATAGATATAGATAGGGAGCGCAGGGCTTTATCTGTTGGAGCTAATATGCTGGCTCGTAGGTTCGCGCGCTGTACTACGGAAGTAAAAACTACGTTGTTTAGGGCATTTTGCCAATCGTTTTACACGTGTAGCCTATGGGTCAAGCATATGAAAAAATCATACGACAACCTGCGTGTTCTCTACAATAATGCCTTTAGGGCACTGATGAAGCTGCCTCGCTACTGTAGCGCGTCCCGCATGTTTGCGGGCGTAAATATAGATGGATTTGCGGCGATTATGCGCAAAAGAGTTGTGTTCCTGATGCGCCGCATACGAGGCAGTTCCAACAGCTACCTTCAGCTGTTCGCATGGAGGATGGATCTGGATATAGACTGCCCAATAATGCGTTACTGGACCAGGTTGCATGTTGAGCACTCCGGATCCAAACCTAAATATAGACTAAGATGAAGTATATAGTGTGTTTTTATCTTTTTGTTATTGTAGAATTGTAAATTAAATTGTTTTTATTGATGATTTTTTGTAATGTTAGTCTTTTTGTAATTATTTTATTTACTCATAATGTATCTAATATCTTCAATTTCTCATGTATGCATATGGACTGGTTCTGAAATAAAAATGAATTAATTAAATTAATTAATTGCCTAAGCCTGAAGATAAATAATTAATCAATATGGTCAAAAACTTTAATTAAATTAATGTTTTTATATACTTGTTTTTATTTTGTCACCTAGGAACGTATCCCCTATAATCCCATATGAATTACCATTCCATATTCACGGTTTCTGTATCCGCGGCATATTTACGGAACATATACCCCGCGAATAAAGAGCTTTTACTGTATATAATATAACTGACCTCCTCCTTTTAGAAGTCATGTCATAAATTGCATGTTACTGCGCAGCCCAATGTTATACATAATGTGTTATTACGATTTTGCATCAATATTTACGAGTGATAACGTTGTTTTTGTAAGTTCATGTTCTGTGGTATAGGACCATAGAGAGCAAAGTGGTATATCTATCTATCTACTCGTTACAATGTCTACATTATCTAGTTTTATCGGGTTTTCTTTGCAAGCCCGTTTATTGAAACATTAATTTATTACAATAACAAAAGCGGTACACACATAGGAGTTATTATTTCGATAAGCAACAACGTAGGTAATAATAGAAACTCTTCGAACTTTCGTTATCTGTTTATTTATTTAAGTTGGATCAAAATGGTACTGTTGCTAAGTGTTACGTTGCAATATCTACGTGGCTAAAGAAATGTGGTGCCGGTTCAGAATACCACCGCCCCATTTCCTCCCGTGGGTGTCGTAAAAGTCGACTATGGGATTAGCCGGAGGATGGGTCCCGTCCCGTCTGCCGAGCGTGGCGATTATGGCAAAACCCCCCAATGAGCCCACAACACACCCATATCGGTCCTTGTGGTGATCTTTGGGGGAGGCCTGTGTCCAGCAGTGGACTTTATTCGGCCGAAATGAATGATAAAGAAATATTTAAAGTAACAGAATTTCTAAAAGGTTTGTGGATCTTGGGTAACAACTACAGTTTTGGTAAGTCCGGATATTCCCGCGAGATCATTTTGGCGTTAAGGCAATGTATTACAAAATATTCTCATGTTTTATATCACGTTAAATAGCTGTGAGGTACGTATTTCATATCGGCCATTTATACGTCCACTGCTGAACAAAGGCCTCCCCCATAGATTCCTCAACTGTGTCATCATTTTGGGGGGGTATTTGCCAATACTCACCACGCTTGGCAGGCGGGTTGGTGAGCGCAGTATGGCTATCGGTTCACAAAAGGGACGCTGCTGCCCATCCCCCTGGTTTAGATTCCCTTAGTCGCCTTTTACGACATCCACGGGAGGAGATGGAGTGATGCTATATTCTTAATCCGGACACCACACGGAGGTACGTATTTAGTAGTTAGTTATTATTTATTTAACAAGAACCAAATAGTTAGGTAAATAGCCCTTTTTGATACAACAGAATCTAGATCGGATTACTATGTGAATGTAAACTGCTACGAAAAACGTAGCAGCCCCGATCTTTGCCGCCCGTAGAGGCTGCATTTCAATTCCTATCTCTAGATTTTACATATGTATTAGCTCTAGATAAGACAATTAATTAAATTAGCACATTTCTTGATATCATTGAATAAATATTCCGTGTGGTGTCCGGATTTAGAATATAGCACCACACCATCTCCTCCTGTGGGTATCGTAAGAGGCGACTAAGGGACTCTAAACCAGAGGGATGGGCAGCGGCGTCCCTTCTGTGGCACAGTAGTCATACTGCGCTCACCGCCTGCGCAGCGTGGTGATTATTGGCAAATATCCCCCAAAATTACGACACAATTGTGGAAATCTTTGGAAATCTCCCGCCTTTGTTCAGCAGTGGACGACGGCTGATATGTTGAATAAATAAAGCAGCTATCTATAAACAATATTAAATAAACTATAAATATTTTTATAGATCAGGACTTTATTCAATGTAATTATGTAATTTTAATGTAAAACAACATTAAGGTAGCTATGATAATGGGTTTTATGTAATCTAATTATTGTTTACACTAAATATATACTTTGTATCTATAAGTAAACTATATTGTACATTAGTAGAGTGTGTGCAGGTACCAAAAAATTGTGATATACTAAAGTAAAAATTACCAGATGTATGCGTTGAATCGTGTACAGAGAGCCCTAATTTTTATATTACTATTCATAACGATAAATACGAATGCTTGCTCAAAACCCAAATTACCATATTTTCGTACTTCAAGTTAGGAATTCTATTCATAAACTGTAATACTGGTTAGAATTTATTTATCTTGTTCACCTTACTACAACCCGTCTAACTAAGTAATAGCTGTTCCTAGACAGAACAGGCATTTGCAACTCGCAAATGACGCCCGTAATTACCTAGCAAATTGCAAAAATATTACCCTTGCCTGTTTCGGGCGAAACAACAAAATTCAACTGGGTGTTTGATTGAAGTTACACCTCTTGTTCACTAGATACTACAATTCGAGTAATCTACTCGATTGCCCACTGATTACCGACAAATAGAGATCGGCGGTAAGCACCGGTTGGCACAATCGATAGGAAGACGAGCACTCCCATTTTTATAAACAACAGTAAAAAAATACCAAAACAAAAAGTGTGCCTTCAAAAAAATTGGACTCTATGTCAAGGGCGTAACGCATTCTAATTTAGAAATGGAAGTATGCTAACGGCAATGTTACGTTTGTATATTTTACCGGTTAACCAAGATGGCGGCTTTGACACGTGACATAAAACGATATTTATGAGCGGGAAGTTCGCGAGCCGGGATGCGACATGCGAGACCGTCACGAACCGCGGATACACGGATTTAATGAACGATTTCTATTCATGACGATTTTATGTGAAGCAGGAAGGCTGACACGAGACATGTCGAAACCTGAGGAATGTTCCTTATACGTTAGAAATTAGATCAATTATGTTAATTCTTAAACAGCAGTTTGGACTCGGTTTCATGTCAACGTCAGTTCACAAGTTGTCATCGTAATTTTCTCGGAGTAACAATAACAAGATGTTGAACCAGGAAAATTGTACAAACTTGTACGATTTTCATAAAGTTCCAAGAAATGAAAATGAAAAAAATTTGGAGACTAAAGAAACAAATAACCAATTACATTGTATGATTGTGACGTGTATGTCTCCACATATCACCATTACATCAGCTTATAAACTTCCATATTCAGCAACTTTATATTGTGTATAGCGAGCTTAAATAAAGTGATTCATCCAAAAAGGAATAGAATAAAATACCTATTATCAGTAACAATAGAACAACAATTTAAATAAACAAATTAATTAACACTGTACCTTTAGACATCTCGCCGCGTTTAAATTCTGTTCAACCTAGTGCTTAAAGCTATTCACAATTCTGAAGTCGCACTCTAATAATAACGATAACAGATTGAATTAAACAGCTGACTAGTCTAGTAAACCAGCTAACTTGTTATAACTATATTGGTGAACTAGCAATTAATTGAAGCGACGATTTTATTAACTCGTTAAAGCTGAAGTGAACATTCTACATTTAATTTTAAAATTGTGATTTACGGATTTCGAAACCAACATAGTTTTTGTAGATCAGGTGGTCGGTCACCGATATTGTTAGATATTTTCTCTGTTTATGATTTCGCTGGAAAATGGAACAGTTGAGAGTCGACGTATATTTACTTGTGGCCCAAAGAAAAATAACTTATGTCACTCCGAGAGCTGTCACGCTAAACTAAAATTGGAATTGGATTGGAACTAAAATTGGCCTGGACACGTCTGCTGCATGTCAAACTACGAATTAGCCAAACTTACGACTGAACGGTTCACCCTTTGCATGGCCAACGCCAACAGGACAGATCCAGATAGCGCTGGCGAGATAAGCTGGCCTGATTCCAAAAATAATGGTCGATTGCATCAATAGACAGCGAGAAGTCGAAAGGGAGTAGGGAGGACTTGCTCTGCTATGGGGCAATTCAGGCTTTTTGTAGTTTCGCTTGGAATATCATGTATTCCATTAAGAAAATAAATAAGAAAATGTCGTCCTCAGATAGTATGATGTCTGCGTTCTGCCTTAAACTGCGCTAGTCATGCACAATAACAGTAGGATATTTTTGTTAATAACCAGTTAGCTGTTCGCTATCGAAAAGTTTGACACTAATGAGCAAAAGTTTACGCCACGCGAAAAATGGGGCGCGAATGGCGAACATCGAGTAAAAAACCCCGATTATGCATAGTGGAGTTGTAAATATTTTTTAATTGTTACAAAATACGCGATTAACGAAGTTGGCAGACGTGTATTAATGATGGTTGTAGAATCTGGATTATTCACAAACAGGGTTGGCAATGCCAATTTATCAAATTCCTCAATAATCCAAGTCGAATTCTAAAAAACATAGTGAAGTTTATTTTAAAGGGGTGTGGCGTTTATAAAAATATTGGTTGGTATTGTTAAAGTGTAAAACTTCTTACTTTCATATCAAATCATATAACATTTGTTTTACGCGAAAACTCGATAGATGGCGTTGACGTCGAGTTAGATGGCGATATGGTTTCGTTACCTCGGATATTAGTGGGTGAATTAAAAAACATCAATAAATTATCTCTCTTTACGGAATCCTAGTTTTATTTAGAGGCTCCAGATAACGCTATTGGATATCTTAAATTGAAATCGCTACATGGTCCTTCGAACCGGATTTATTACGCTGGCTAGAAGTTGTAGTTCAGGCCCTGACCGACGTCGACACAGTAGTGGATTGCTGCTGATGGCGTAAAGGTGTTGAAAGGTCACCTGGTAAGCGGGATTATAAGCGGAAGCGGATCCACGAGCGGAAGCGAATTTGTGGTTGACCATTATTGAAGTTAAGTGTTAGTGTGTGAGTGCCAAAGTGGACAAACTGTGAGTACATTATTGTTATTAATGAGAATAGGGACTTAGAAAAGTTTAATTGGATTTAAAGACTTGTTAAATTTCAAAGTGTCAAAGTAGAACTTAGAATAGTTTGCGAAAAAGTGAACTGACGGGGAACCTATGCCCGACTGCGTATAGAATTTAACAAGTGCAAAAGACTTAGAATAATTTTGTTATCATCGACTTAGAAAATATTTGGTTATCATCGACTTAGATTTGTTATCATCAACTTAAAACTATTTTGTTGTCATGGAACTTATCAAAATACAAGAAGACATTCAGTCGCAGCTACAAAAGGCAAAAATTAATTTTAAAAAAAGCTCTAAGGAGAGGGTTACTAAAGTTTACATCAAAAATAGGATTGATAATATCAATAATAAATGGACGGAATTTTCAAAAAATCATTATGAGATAATTAAAAGCAAAGAAACCGAACGTTCAAGTTATCATCAAAAGGATATGCATACCGAGGTAGAAGAATTTTATTTAGATTTTAAGTCCGAATTAGAGGAATTGTTAGAAGAAGAGCAAAGTCAATCAGCAGAAATTTGTAAATCTTCAAAGGCTTCTGTCAAACTACCAAAAATTACGATACCAATATTCTCAGGTCAATACACAGAATGGATCGGATTCAGAGATCTATTTGTGTCCCTGATACACAACAATAAAGACCTGGATAGTGTGCAGAAGTTACATTATTTAAAGGGACACTTGACTGGAGAAGCGGAGCAATTATTAAGACACATTGCCATAACCAATGACAATTATGAACAATGCTGGAATTTATTGGAGAAAAGATTTGATAACAAACAGTTTTTAGCGACCAACATTCTCACAAGATTTTTCTCCCAGCGTAATATTGTAACAGAATCCGCCATGGAAATCAAACAACTGCTGGATAATACTACGGACATGCTGCAAGGATTGCAAACCTTGGGCATCGATACTACTTCCTGGGACACCATCATTATATATATTGTATCACAAAAATTAGACAATGAAACACGCAAGCAATGGGAAGTCAAAGTTAGTGAAATAACATTTAATTGTAATACATTACCACGTTTTAAGGAGTTCCAAAATTTTTTGCAAAATAGGTTTCATTCCTTAGAATTTTTAGACACAGATCATGTAACAAATCCTAAAGTTAAGAATTATAAAGAAATCCCCCGTTTTAATAATAACTTTTATGTATCACAAATAAATTGTTCCTTTTGTAGAGGTGACCATAAAATTAGCTTTTGTAAAGAATTTCATAAACTGGATCACAACACAAGACGTACGTTTGTCCAGGAAAATAGATTGTGTTTTAATTGTTTAGGTGACAACCATTCTGTAAAATTTTGTCGAAATGCAACTTCTTGTCAAATTTGTAAAAGACGACATCACTCATTACTACATTCCAATAGTGTACAGTTAGACTTACCACTGGAGCCAACAGCATCATCACCTCAGGTATTAGGAGATCAACCAACAACAGGTAGTACACATTTTTCGAAAGGTTTTCAACAAATTTCGTTGTTACCCACTGCAATAGTGTATGCAGATTCGAAAAATGGCATTATTCCACTGCGCGCTTTAATAGATCAAGGGTCTCATATCTCATTCATTACGGAAGCCGCAGTTCAGTTACTTGGACTTAGGGGTAAGGCAGTCAAGGGTAATTTTTCAGGAATCGGTGGTGAAACCAAGGTGGTTTCAAACTCAAGAATAACGGTAATTCTTAATTCACCACATATTCCAGACTGTAACTTACAAGTAACAGCGTATGTTTTGGACAAATTAACCGGATTTCTACCTCCCCAGAAAGTTTTAATAGAACCATGGCCTGTATTAGAAAACCTCGAGTTGGCCGATCCAGCTTTCCACTCACCTAGCAAAATTGATATCTTGCTAGGATCAGACGTCTATGGTAGCATATTAAAAGAAGGTTTTAGAAAATGTCCATCGGGATCATTGCTAGCCCAGGAAACAATTTTTGGATGGGTTTTAACTGGAACAAACACAACGCAGTCTATTTCTTCAAATATGGTTAGCATGCATGTACATACAGATGATTTTTTAAAATCATTTTGGGAAATGGAAAATGAACCACAATTAAATCAAAAGATAATGTCTGAAGAAGAACAGCGCTGCGAAGAAATCTACGCATCGACTACTACACGCGAAAAAAGTGGTCGCTATATTGTCAAATTACCCTTCAGAAATGAACATCCAGCCTGCTTAGGCCAATCACGGGAAATAGCAATGAAACGATTTTTCGCACTTGAACGGAAACTGGAAAAAGATTTGTCACTAAAGGGTGAATTTAAAAGCACTTTTGATGAATATTTAGAGCTTAATCATATGCGACCAGTTAATGGCCAAGATAGAACGGTTGGGGTCTACTTGCCCTACCACGCAGTTATAAGAGATGATAAGGCAACAACCAAGGTACGTGTTGTCTTTGATGCATCCTGTAAAGGCATGAATGGAGTATCACTGAATGACGATTTGATGGTTGGACCTACCTTGCAATCCGAACTGCGCCATATTATAATGCGATGGAGAACATACCCAATCTGTCTTTCTGCAGACATCATTAAGATGTATCGCCAAATACGTATTGATGAAGATGATGCAGATTTTCAACGTATTTTTTGGCGAGAGTCTCCTGAAAATGATATAACTGAATACAAATTACTAAGGGTTACGTTTGGCACATCATCAGCGCCATACTTAGCAGTAAAAACACTATTACAGCTTGCTACAGATGAGGGAAGCGAATACTCACTGGTTGCGGATAAGGTTAAAAGAGATTTTTATGTAGATGACTTTATGTCCGGTTGTCAAAATGTAAAAGAAGCAATGGTTATATATGATCAATTGAATAGTTTATTAAATAAAGGAGGATTCAAACTACAAAAGTGGAATACCAATAATGAAATAGTAATGAAAATGATAGAGAAGAAAAATAATCAAAGTGAAACAATTAAAGAAACTAAAGGAATAGATGAGAAACTTGAAAGCAAAAATAAAATACTAGGACTTACGTGGAACCGGATTCAAGATGAATTTGAATACGCAGTGAAGTTGCCGGCGATGTACCTGTAACAAAAAGAAAGGTTATATCGGATATATCTCGTTTATACGATCCTTTAGGATGGATAGCACCAAGCATAATAAAAGCAAAAATCCTTATTCAAAAATTATGGCTATCAGGAATAGGATGGGATGAAGAATTGCCGCATAACCTTCTTGAAGAATGGATCACTTACCGTAAAAATTTGATGCAACTTACCAACTTTAGACTGACTCGATGGATGAAATGTAAAGTCAGTGATCGTCTAGTAGAACTTCATGGATTTTGTGATGCGTCCAACTTGGCCTACGGTGCCGTAGTATATCTACGTGTTGTAAATAGTGAAGGTAATATTGATGTAAGTCTGATATCAGCTAAGACAAAAGTGGCTCCGATTAAGCAGGTGTCTATACCACGATTGGAGTTGTGTGGTGCAGTTCTTTTGGCGAAACTACTTGTCGAAGTTGGTATAGTATTAGGTATTCCTAAGCAACATTGGCTTGCATGGACTGATTCAGAAGTGGTTCTGGCATGGTTGAGTAACCATCCGTGCAAATGGAAAACATTCATAGGTAATCGAGTTGCAGACATTATTTCCCATTTAGATCGAAGTCAGTGGTCATATGTTCAATCGGAATGTAATCCAGCTGATGCTGCCTCACGTGGTATTAAACCATCAGATATTAGTACTCACCAGTTATGGACTAACGGACCGCAGTGGTTAAAGTATCCGACAATAACATATGTAAATCAAAATGCAAATAAAACAATTTTAATTTTTAATTTTTAATCCAAAAAATTTGAATACTACCCTGGAAGAAAGAGTTAAATTAGTACACGTTGCAGTTGTGGAAGACGAAGATATATGGACAAAATTTTCGTCATTGACAAGGTTGTTGCGAGTTGTAGCATATTGCAGAAGATTTCTGAAAAGAAAACAAGATAAAAAACCAAATCATACATACCTTCTGAAAGAAGAAATAGATGAAGCGTTAGATAAAATGATAAAAGGAAGTCAATTTAAATATTTTTATCAAGAAATACAACATTTAAACAATGGATGGGATATAAAAAAGAAATCCAAACTTACCTCCTTGAATCCATATTTGGACGAACTCGGCATACTTCGTGTTGGTGGGCGGATTCACCTGGCTCAAATGGAAGAGAATCGGAAACACCCCATTCTAATCCCTCATGATTCACATTTTGCAAAACTTCTTGTTACAGATGCCCATTGTAAAACATTGCATGGGGGCCCCCAACTTACGTTGAACTATATCCGTTCCAAATATTGGATAATCGGGGCGAAAAATCTGGTCAAATTTCATTACAGGAAATGTGTCATCTGCGCTCGTTATCGTATCCAGAATAAAACCCAATTAATGGGACAGTTGCCAGCAGAAAGAATATCAGCTACTAGAGCATTTTTATTTAGTGGTGTAGATTATGCTGGGCCTATAAGCATTAGGGTTTCAAAAGGCCGTGGTAACAAATCATACAAGGGCTATATTTGTCTCTTCATTTGTATGTCGACGAGAGCCATTCATTTGGAAGCAGTGAGTGATTTGTCATCTCATGGGTTTTTGTCGGCTTTCAAAAGGTTTGTAGCGAGACGAGGTCACTGTAGCAATTTGTATAGCGACAATGGTAGTAATTTTGTGGGAGCAGCACGGGAGCTCAAAGAACTGTTTAATACAGAAACGTCAAAGTTTTTGCCCGAAATATCGGATTGGCTAGCCACTAACGGGACTCAGTGGCACTTCATACCTCCTCATGCACCGAACTTTGGGGGATTATGGGAGGCTGGGGTGAAGTCCACCAAGCACCATTTGAGAAGAGTAATAGGCGATTCAACGTTAACTTTCGAGGAAATGTCAACTCTGTTGGCTCAAATTGAGGCTTGCCTCAATTCGAGGCCAGTATCTTACTTCGAAGATCAAGAAGAAACTTTACCGTTGACACCAGGTCACTTTTTAGTAGGGGAACCTTTAATCTTGCCTCCCGAGCGTAATTATGAACAGTCAACGCTCAGTTCTTTGAGGAGATGGTAAATGTGTCAACGCATGTTGCAACATTTTTGGAAACGTTGGTCTCAAGAGTACCTGTCGAGATTGATGCATAGGCGTAAGTGGAATCGTTCAACAGCGGAACCAGAAATCGGTGATGTTGTCTTAGTCAGGGAACCAGATTTACCACCCGCCAGATGGTTGATGGGTAGAATTGTTAAAAAACACCCTGGCGTGGACCATATAACGAGAGTTGTAACGTTACGGTATAAAAACTCATTTATAAAACGAGCAGTGTCTCGACTTTGTATTTTACCAACCAGAGGTTGTGAAACTTGAGTTTATTTTATGGTTATTTGTTTTTACTGTTTGTGTAATTATAATCACTATTTAAGGACTGTCGTCCTTAGTGGGCGGATATGTTAAAGTGTAAAACTTCTTACTTTCATATCAAATCATATAACATTTGTTTTACGCGAAAACTCGATAGATGGCGTTGACGTCGAGTTAGATGGCGATATGGTTTCGTTACCTCGGATATTACTGGGTGAATTAAAAAACATCAATAAATTATCTCTCTTTACGGAATCCTAGTTTTATTTAGAGGCTCCAGATAACGCTATTGGATATCTTAAATTGAAATCGCTACAGGTATTTCCATAATTTTTGCAATAATTAAAATAAGTAAAAATGATATTCGAGGATGAAATCTTGGATCTTTTATCACCATTTTATTAAGCGGAGCGTATACTTTATATGTGTGGGTATTCGTCGTAAATGTTTGTTTGTAGTAGTACTAGAATTCTGACTTATTCTGTGTAGTAGAATTCTGTTAATTCAGTGTTAGCATAGCAACGTTATAATATTTTCTAAAGTTTACGCGAATAGCATCTATTGAATCAAAATAGCATACGGAAATCGCGTTTATTTCATTCAGTCTATATGCGTGCAGTATCCATAATTAATGAACCATAATTACCCAACATTGAGCATCACTATGCCTGAATTAATAACAGCAGCCTAACTCAGTAAAGTGCCGACCCATAGCAAAAAAAATGCCACCCCCAGATGTAAAAGAGAAGACAATTATACCTATTATTCGGTGCAAATGGCGCATGATACTTATTTAGATAGGATCACAGAAGTCACAGAACACGAGAGATTAATTTGTGATGGCTTTGTCAACAGCGTTGCCATTTGTGGGAAATTCCTCAAACTGCGGGACACTCAAGAGATGAAATTGGTTGGTGCTATTGTGTGTGTGTGTGTAAATAAAGTGCTGTGTGTCACACGGCACGTTATATATATATAACGTGCTTTATATATAGATTGGATATTCAGCGGCTAAACTGAGTAGCAACCAATATTTTATGATACTGTTTCTCTATTTTATTAAATCGTTTATGGATCAAGTTGCCATCAACTATCTGAACGTTCCTATTGCTTTTTTCTTTGTGTATTTAACAGATGGGTTTTATGACCCTGTATCTCTGCTTCGGTGCTATTATTTTATATATTTTTCGGAATGAATACTTATAACTACATTCATATAACTATCGTCTATAATACCAGTACATCACTGCTACGTGCCGCATGTTATTAACTTCTTAAATTGTTTAAAGTCTTGATTGCCTAATAAGAAGCGGTGAGGGATGAATATATAAAGAAAGAAATACCTCGAATCATATCTAATCGTATAAATAGTCACAGAAAACTTAGGGTTACTTCTATGATTCAGGAATCATAGTCAAGTACAGGTACTTGACTTGTTGATAAACCTAGGGTTGTCCCTGTTTCCTGTACTTAATTTTACTGATAATTTATAAGTCAACCACGTTGCTCGTAGCGCTAAATTCCAGTGATTATGCTCATTTAAACAGGCAGACAAATTGGTTAAATCCGTGAATAAATTTGTCTGCCTGTTTATGTGTGCGTGAGCTGCCGTGTCAATAGTGATACTTTCGTTTACTTTCCTTTTTTGATATATGTCTTGCAACTATTCAAACAAACAAGGGTACCTAGAAACGTCATGGTTTAATGACGGTCGATTCTGATTTGACTAGATACCTACATGATTACCAGTGATGACTTATGGCACTGAGACATCGTCACTCTCTATGGAGCTCATAGTAAAGCTCAAGGTCACTTAGCGAGTTATAGAGACAGCTATGCTTGGTACTTTACAAGATCGAATCAACCACGAGAAGACCCGTAGAAGAACTAAAGTTGCCGACATAGCTCAAAGGTGTCGCTAAAGGCAAGATACTCCATCTTGCTCGTAAAACTAATGGCCGTTGGGGCATAAAGGTACTCGATTTGAGACCAAGCATCGGAAAAAGCAGCGTAGGATGACTAAATTGGCGGCTCTAATGTCATCATACGCGGACCTGGAGCCCCCCTTAGGCGCTGAAGGTGACCGCTCCAGTGGTTTTAGCCGGTAGGAGTCCGCGTTCAGCCACAGCTCCAAACGGGTGGTAAAAAATATGAGAGGTCTCGTTGGCCCGTAAACGTCCATGCTGAACATGGGCCTTTCAATGCCCGCTACAAAGAACGGTCCTTGGGGATATTGCCATAACCGCAACGCTTGGCGGGAGACCTGGTGATTGCAGTATGTTATTAGCACACGGGAGGATGCCGCAGCCCATCAAGAATTAGTCGCTTTTTACTTTTTTTTGACCCTGGATAAAATGTTCTTCAGTAGTAAACATAAATAAGTAACTTAAAAGTTATTTTCAGCCCCAAAACGTCCACTGCTGGACAGAAGCCTCCCCCAAAGATTGCCACAGCAACCAGTATGGGTTTGTGTTGTGTGCTCATTGGCGGGTTTTTGCCATAATCACCACGCTCGGCAGACGGGTTGGCGATGGCAGTTGAGTTATAAATGTACTCGAAGGACGCTGTTGCCCATGCTTTTGCTAATCCGATATTCGCCTTTTACGACACCCACGGGAAGAGATGGGCCGGAGGTATTCTCACTCTCACTCACAAGTACGCAATAGATATTCTATTTTACAGTATTAACATCAAATAAAAATAGAGAAGAAAAACAGAATATAAAAAGTAAAATGAAAAAGCAGTCAATCATTAAACACAGTACTTGACTTATACTACTTAAACGTTCTTAATATTTTTAATATATTTAAACAATAGCCTAAAACATTCTGGGTTTTAAATGAGGGATATTGAAGCACAGTGTAGTTTAAATTAGTATTAGATTGATTAGAATGAGAACATCTGCTGTCTGGGATAATATGAAGTCTGTTCAGATAAGCTGGAGTTAAGCAGTGACCGAACCGATATTATAGTTATGAATTTAATATTTATATTATTAGTCAAATTGAAGACGCTTTTTACGTCACCCATGAATGGCAAGGGTTAGTTTATTCTTTGCCGAAAACCACACGGCCACCCATTTATTGTTTTCTCTATATTGGATGACTCCCATAAATCTGCGAAATCAACACGAGTTAGCAACGAAACTCGCGTTAGGACAAAATAGCTACGCCTATACGACATCGGTCGCCTGGTCCCGTCACCGCTTGATTATTTACCAAGATTATCATTTTGGTTGTAAACGTTTATTGTGACCCAGTTAGCTGCGTACGATGAGACACGCACGGGCTGGATACAAATAAACAGAATAACAGAGTTGTTCCCGGAATTAGAACCGCCGTTTTTGTTAATTCTACAAGTTCAGGTTTTACTGTCTTAGTAGATTTCGTGGTTGGATTGATTGTTTCTTTCTATCCCCTTGGGTTATTAAAACAATCCTAGATTTACAGTAGAATTTAGGAATAGTCTTGTAAATATATTTTAGGGTGTGTGTGTTAATTAGGGTGTATTCAGACTTAAGACCGCTTAGATGCTCTCAGTTACAAGTATAGTCTTCTTCAGTATAACAGCCGTATACTTATTTTAACTTATTCGGATACTACATGCTATACCTTTACATAGACGTATATAGGAAGGCATGCCTCCGAGATGAGCCTGGAGCCTCAGCAGCCTCGTTAGAGTAGGTGACCAGTAGCCCAAGCACGAACAACTTGCGAAAATGTATTCGTATCGTATCGTTAAGGTGAGTCAATTTGTAATCGAAAATACAACTATTCTATAGCGTTTTTTTTTATTTATACGACAAAGCCAATTCGTATCATACTATATATGATAAATAAAGTCTTCAGTTTAAATAAAAAATATGTGCAAATCAAGTATTTTCAATTCAAAATTTCCTCACATCCACGATACGTTTACGTTACTATACGTAAAAATATTCGTGCTAGGCCCTCTGTTTCAAGTCACCCTCTCTGAGATGCGCCTACTGCGTGGCACCACTGTTTGGCTCCGGAGCATTCGTTCTCGAGATCCCGAGCCCCCTTTCGGCGCCGAAGATAATTGCCCAAGTGTTTTTAGCCGGTGAGAGGCCCTTCGCTCCTCTCCTCAGGGGCATTGGACGATGCATGAAAATCTTTGTTATAATAAAATATTTCAATACATGTATCTGCAAAAAAATCACATGTTAATGATGGAAGGAGACTGTTGTAACCGGCGAGGACGCCGGTGAGTTAGCACGCGCCGCGTCTCTTTGCAGGCCAGCGGCACTGCAAAGAGCCTATATTTACGATTCCGACGGAAGTTGTTCGGTACATAAAATCGACACCGCCCATCACTAAGCCCCGGAGCATGTATTTTCCCGCGAATAAGTTTACATGCCATCGTAATTTGGTCATAGGCCCGCCGAACATCCAATGTGTTATATCTCAAGAAACCTGGTAGGGTATAAGAATGGATAATATCGATAAAGGCGCTTGTAAATAAATCTCAAAAAGGCTTTGCGGTGCATTTGTTTAGGTTGAAGTCCATTTTGTTGACCACGCTCCACTGAAAAATAGCGTTGACATGCCTTTGCAGCTCCAGATAATTTGCCAGTGACTTTATCTCGGTAAAAGGCTTTAAGCGACACCCGGAAGCTCATTAATCATGAGCAGAAACAGTAGAGGATCAAGTATCGACCCCTGACTCACTCGAACAGAACGCGTATAATATGATTACGATTCGTAAATACCGAGTCTGACATACTGCTGGCGATCCCGCAGGTTGTCGAGCAACCGGAGGAGCCCCTGGGCAAGCCTATGGTGGCAAGCTTCGCCCACAATATGTAATTATCCACCCTGTCAAACGCCTTCAAAAGGCAAAATAAAGTACATCTACTTGGTGTCATTGATCCAGATGCGTAGACATATATTCTACAAGCATAAGTAGATTTGTATTAACAGATCTTTTAGGCCTGAAGCCATGCTGCTCACTACAAAAACATTTATCAACCTGTGCATATCATCATATCGGCCATTTATACGTCCACTGCTGAACAAAGACCTCCCCCATAGATTTTCACAACTGTGTCATCATTTTGGGGGGTATTTGCCAATACTCACCATGCTTGGCAGGCGGGTTGGTGAGCGCAGTATGGCTACCGTTTCACAGAAGGGATGCTGCTGCCCATCCCTCTGGTTTAGATTCCCTTAGTCGCCTTTTACGACATCCACGGGAGGAGATGGCGTGGTGCTATATTCTTAATCCGGACACCACACGGATATATATGCATATATGTACCTATAAAGAATCCTCTCTCGAATATTTTTGCAGAAGATGATAAGTTTCAATGGGGCGATATGCTTTCGCAGCCGATTAGCCAAAGGAGCTGCTCGGCTTCATTTTATTTATTCCATAGATAACGTCATAGCGAGTAATTTAAAAAAAAAACACAATGCTGACATCGTTACTGTTTCTGCTACTGTCAAGGATGCTGCTCGCATCAACAACATTGTTGGTTACTTGAGTGCACGACCGTCTCACTGGATTGTGGCTTGCTTTTGTACGCTACGGGTCGCTCACTCGATTACTGTATGCATCAAATATTTATACCGCTACAGATAGTTGCCCGAATTTGGGGATTTTAGCATTTGAGGTTTATGAATGTACTGAAATGATCTTTATTTTAGCAAGTAGGTTTCAAGCAACACTTTCATAAAAAATATTTATTAGGATGAAGCTAGCATTACCTACTGGCTGCCTCTGAAAAGAAATGCCGAAACAAACTACTACTGTACTCTTATACTACTTATACATACGCCAAAATAAAGGAAAACTCGGGTATGTAGATTATTTTTTATTTAAACATAAAAAAGGAAGCTGCCTCTTTGAGCCGGATAATTGCTATGATGAAGAAACACTAGTACTCCAAATTCAATCACTCTAGAAAGATTTGTCTGTGTGGTGTCCGGATTACGAATATAGCACTATTCCATCTCCTCCCGTGGATGTCATAAAAGACGACTAAGGGAGTTTTAACCAGAGGGATGGGCAGTAGCGTCCTTTCTGTGGAACTGTAGCCACACAGCGCTCACCAACCCGCCTGCCAAGCAAGTGTTGTAAATGTAATTATTTTCAAGTTCACAAAAAGTCACGGCGCATATGTACATAGCGTTTTTTAACAAATAGCAAATTTAAGTAATTATAATTTTGAGTTAGAAATCAATAACAAACGAGTGTTTGATAAGATTATGTGAGTCAACGGCCGAATGATTGCTCTGCGCGCTCGACCACGCAAAACTTGCGTCATGTTCTTTTAAACTGACTGACCACGATTACAGTGATAAGATATTAAATCTTAATTAATCTACATTTCTAGCCTAGCTCTACATTGGTCGGAAACTTTGCGAAGTACAAAATGTGACACGAGCAAGCACACATGATGCAACACACCTTACTGGCTGGGCAGTGCATATTGTTGTCCATATGAGTTAGCGAGACAGAGTACAAGATAGTGTATACTAGAATATAATGGAATTTAATAGGTTTTTTAGTTAATAGGTCCTAACAGATGCTTTTATACGTCATACCGAAACAGCGGGTATTTCACTACATGACAGCCTCTGAGAAGAAATCCCAAAAGAAACTCAGACCTAGGTTTTTTCGCTGTTTCTTATCCGTTGTTTTACAATCTAGGTTTACAAAAAAACATTTTGCAGCTATACAATACGAACGATGCAGGTATAATTGGTTCCAGGGAAGCCATATGTGCACAAAACTAACATATGACCCTGTCGTCAACATGGTCTTTAATCTTATAGTATCTTTTGAAGATAACAGTGACGAGTAGATTAAAATTTCTAGCATAATAAATAATTTTAATATTTTGATTTTCAACTTCTGCCTAATGTTTTTTGTTTGATGCTACCTTCTTTTCTATTCAGTTTAATCTGTTATTCTGAGTTCTGGGCCAATACTTCCGCTGCCGTATTATGGTACATTTCTAATGTTTAATAACAATATACCCACATAAAGCCTCTTACTAAAACTACTGCGCCCTGACAGGGTTTCATGTTGTTTGTAAACTTATGCTATGTAACACCTTCTATGTACACACGAAAGCAATAAATACTTTGAGTTTGGGTTTGAGAGAGAGTATGATTTTTATGTGAGTAGTATTAACACGTGATTTAAACTTTCCAACTGTGAGATCAGTAATTGCTTTGTTATAGAATCGCGGTTACCTAAAAATGACTTATTGGTTTTGTGCAATTAAAATTTTATTACGAATATTTTTTGTTTGTTTTTGGTATTTATACATTGAATATCGCTTTTTACGTTAAACATTAGCAGGTTTTTACGTTATAAGTTTAAGTATATACAGACATATTGAATGTAAATATTCTCTTCTCTTCTACTTTCTTATCTTTTATTTTATATTATTAATATATTCCTAAAGTCTTCAAAATAATTATTTTCTTAATAATATCAATATTAAAGTCTATTAATAAAAATCATATTACAATTCAATTACTTATATTTTTGTTTGTGTGTGGTGCTATATTCTTAATCCGTACAGGATTAAGAATATAGCACCATTTCATAACCTTTAACCAGAAGGATGAGCAGCAGCGTCTGTTCTGTGGAACACAGCAGGCATTCTACGCACATTTCCCCAAAATAACACACGGCATGTAACGGATCACTCCACATATGCAATCGCTTTATTCAGCAGTGAACGTTCTTTGACTGATATGATGACGATGATGATATTTTTAAAGTTTGATAAATTCGATTTTACATACAATGAATAAAGTAGATATATAAATAATATTTTCTGAAGTTTACGCGAATAGAATCCATCGAATTGAAAATAGTTTACGGAAATATATCGCGTTTAATTAATTAATTCTATACACTTACGTACAGCATCTGTACGTGCAACGTGCAGCCAATAGCACACACAATTATTACGTCATTAATACACAAATATATGAAATACAAAATAATACAATATTATATTGTTCTACCCTACATACTCACACTTGCTCATAATAATACCTGAAATAATCATACGTGCAATACACAATTAAGCAACACCTTTGTATAGTGGAACATAAATGTATGCACCATAAATATATAAAACAAATTACTAATAAAATTATTTCAGGTATTATTATGAGCAGTTGTGAGTATATAGGGTAGAACAAAATAATATTGTTTTATTTTGTATTTCATATATTTGTGTATTAATGACGTAATAAGTGTATGTGCTAGTGGCTTCACGTTGCACGTATAGATGCTGTACGTAAGTGTATAGAATGAATTAATTAAACGTGATATATTTCCGTGAACTATTTTCAATTAGACATAAATAATGAAATATACAATAACATATAATAAACTATTCCAATCATAACTAAGTAACAGAGTACAGTGTACTGATATAGCCAGAGTATCATTGACACAAAGTTAGAACATAAAATGTTATCCAAAGGTAGACAGATTAATTATGGCGTACCCCAAGGAAGCGTGCTCGGACCTTTCATGCTATATTCATGACCTTTTTTTATTGGGCTCAGTGGAAATTCTACATGAACTTCCTCCGCCTCCGCCGCGGAGAAAGGACGGAGGGGCATGCCGGACTCCTATCGGCTAAAAGCACTGAGGCCTGACCACACTAGAGCCGCCCATTGGTGCCACGCCTTTAGGCACATCACGTAGGGGATGACTGTAAAGCGATCAACTCCTATAGCAGACGGAAGGCGACTGTAAAAAGGTCGCCCCGCAGGCATTTCTCGGGGATGATTGTAAAGGAGTCCCCCAGGCCTCGCTTTGCGCTGTGCTGCGCACACGGCGGCAAGTGACCACGTGCGCACCACCTTCTTTCCGGGGGTCGTAAATGAAGACCTGTACTATAAGACTTTTCTCTCTTTTTCTTTTAAAACGTTGCCCAACACTAGGATTTCTCCTATGTCGTGGTTAAAGACACAAATTCCACTCACAATACACCCAGACCCGGAACAAAGACCAGCAGATCATACAAACATTTGTTCCGTGCGGGAAACGAACCCACGACCCGGAGCGCAGCAGCCGACTGTATCAGCCACTGCACCAACCGTGCCGTCAAACGACTTTAAGTCAGACTGGTACACATAGAACAGTAGCAGCTCTTGCCTATGGCGCTATAATTCTTATTCATACTTACATGGTAACAGAATATAAAAACATTTTTATAAATCAGCGATATCGTAAACGAAATGCATTGAAAGTTCAGGTCAAGGGCTATCGTGTGAAAATATAACAACTGTTGTTATTGCAGCGCTTTCAATAAAAACATTCGGATAAGTCAGATAAGTTTATGCAGTCATACCTCTTTGTTACTTTTATTATGACATCTTATCGTTCACTGTTACTTACCTATCAAATTTTAACAAAAACTCGTGGGGTAGTAGCATAATATATTGTCCATATACGTATACCAGTTTGGCATGTTCGACGCAGTGGTTAATCCCTTGAATTTGAGTGAGTCGTGATTTCGATCCGCGAACCGGACAAATATTTGCATGGAAAAAAGTAGCTGTTGTGGGTCTGGGTGTTTATGCTTGTGAGGTCTGTAAACTGCAGACTCGGAAAACTAGACAAATCGGCGGGCGGTAGCTCGGGGAGTCTGCCATCCCCGTTGCAGGGCCCTGTAAGTGTAACGCACTTGCTCTTTTATAGCCAGGCTCCGAGGGGGCAGGTAGCCTGAAGCGGCGAATGCAGTATTTAAGCGGTACTCGTGGTCCATCAAAAAGCTGTTCACACGTCGGAGTCTTTAGTGAGGGCAAGCCTAACATAACCAGGCAGTATCCCCGGACGGCTTGATATGCTTCTACACGTTCTCCACTAAAAAGGGGCCAACCAAACGAAGCCGCACTGCTGAGGTAGTGGACGAATATGAGAGGCCCTACTATATATCATGTTTGATGTCAACTTCAGTAGCACTTAGGTTATAAGTATTCAAGTTTTTAAATAAAATCACAATCCAAATATACATCTTGAATACTGGTGGGTTCTCAGTAATACTCTTGATGAAGTAACCGTTATGGGTATCAGTGGCGAAAGGTGGACATCATAAGAAATCAAGCCTTTCCAAAAAATATTTGGCGTAATATTAAGATAATTAGTATGGACCGATAAGCCCGTGTGGCGTCCGAATTAAGAATAAAGAACTACTCTACTCTGCGACTAAGGGACTCTAAACCAGAAGGATGGGCAGCAGCGTCCCTTCTGTGGAACACTAGCCATACTGCGCTCACCAACCCGCCTGCCAAGCGTAAGTACTGGAAAATTCCCCCCAAAATTACCACACAGTTTGGAAATTTATGAGGGAGGCCTTTGTTCAGCAGTAGACGTATAAATGGCTGATATGATGATGATGATTACTTCAAAGCAAGTTATTTTAAAGGGTCGTTTAAAAGTAGGTTTAAAATGTCATGGATCTATACTTTAAGCAATTCCGTAAGGGAAGTCGATGGAAATTAGTTTAGGACTCTCCGCGTCTAATAGATATCTGTATTTGATCATTCGGCAAACCATATATTGGCAAAGGTACGGTCAATTCCTACCCTGATACTTCTTTTTCTTCTCCCTGCCCTGTCTCCAAGTTACTTGAGGCCGGCACAATATGTCATTATATTGTAAAGGTTATCAATAGGGTTTGACAGCTGGCCGCCTGCTTGACACCAACCGTCCTTGGTTATGCTAGTGTTGGTACTTTACGCACCAACTGTGTTACCCAAAGTGCTTAATGGTATGCAATGGGTTCCAACCTCCCTTGAGTCGCTTTCTACGACACCCACGGGATGAGGTCGGCTAGCCCTATTCTTGACCGGACCTACACGTTACCACTATGATACTTATGCAATATTATTTCTATTCGCCATGGTAATGTAATTGTATATTGTGTCGAAGGCAATGATATTATACCATAGATATGTTACGTCCATATTAAATGGCACGCAAAATAGTCTCGCTTGCACAACAATGTCGTGAGAAAGAAGATACAAAAACAACAAGAGTAAAAGAGATAGCTATCTAGGCGAACCGATTGTGAGGTGCTACAATTAGGGGAGTTTCGGCTCTTACTTTTGGCGCGCATGTAACATATCTCGTCGTTTCGGCCGAATGAAGTCCACTGCTGGACACAGGCCTCCCCCAAAAATCACCACAACGACCGATATGGGTGTGTTGTGGGCTCATTGGGGGGTTTTGCCATAATCGCCACGCTTGGCAGACGGGTTGGCGATCGCAGTTGAGTTGTTAATTTACTCGAAGGACGCTGCTGCCCATCCTCCGGCTAATCTCTTAGTCGACTTTTACGACACCTACGAGAGGAGATGAGGTGGTGGTATTCTGAGCAGGCACCACACGGCAAGCCGGCACCACACGGCACGGCACGGTAACATAACTACTTATTTTTAATATATAATATCATTGGTCGAAGGTCGTTTCTTAAAACCTTCTCCGACTAGAAGACTAGATAGAACTTGCCATCAGTTGGCTCTTTAAGGGGAATACGATTCAGCCTACCAACACATGTTGTAATTAAATGCTATTGCATAATGCTGTCAAGAAAACAACGCCATATAATTTGATACTATCATAACAAATTGTGACTTAGAAATTTATCTCGGATTGTGATATCGGTCAACGACCTCACATCGCCAGTTGGAGTCGTGACGCACGCACGAAACTTAGGTCTTATACATAGAATTAATTCGTAACCATTAGATGCTCAAATGCGCATCAATCTTACAACTGGGAGAGTACTATCCATGGACGAAAGGAAATTATTCTTAAATTGAATCAAATAAACACTTCTATTGTAATATTGGGAGTGATCATAAGCAAGCGGCTTGGTGAGTCTAGATCCAGACTCAGGCCCTTATTACGGTACGAGAATCAAAAGTTATAGAACTGTCAAGATTATGTGAATAAAATAAAATTAAGATAAATTAATATTTGAAGATATCAGTCACTATTTCATAAAAAAATAATTCGGTAAAGCATGATTTACCGAAGCACTTAGCTATGCGATTTCGCTATGGTCTTAATCTGTAGGACACCTCTTTAAATTTAAGCATTTTGATAATGTTATAGTTGTTAGGTAACAACTATAACATTATCAAAATGCTAAATACCTGAGTAATAATTAAATAAATAAATAGCCTATTAAATAAATAAATAAAAGTACTTGCAGCTTAAACTGGACCGGAAACTTTTAAGAATAAAAAGGAGAATTGAATACCTTTTACTTCTCAAAATGTTGCTATGAGTGAAATAATTCTACAGTATGTGTTAGCCTTTATCGCTAACAATTTTAAAATCATTATCTTATTTGTATTTTCGTAAGGAAAACCGTTGTAATTCATAACAAAATCCCTATCATTGTAAAATAAATTTCACGATTAGAACGATTTTATAAGTACGTAATAACAAATTTAGGTATTCAATAACTTAAAAGTTTAGTTTCCTGTTTGACCTCCTATCATGGGTAGAGTTGAGGACACTCTACCCATTACCTCATTTAAACTATTTGGAACAACGATAATGGGACAGAGATGTGTTCTGGAAACGCCTTTTATAAGAACTTCAAATGCCAAGTTCTAAAATTCCTTAGGTTAATAATTCGATACGCAAACTCCGTGGTTACGATTAGTGGTCGAGCGTGGACGGTAGTTTGTCTATCTATATTCGATCTCAAATGATCTAGACTGATCTAATGTGTGTCGAAATGTTTCATAATGAATGTGATCGCTGTGATACAAGCACAAGCTAGATTTATCAGGCAAATCGCAAGAGCAGCGGTGGTTACGGAAAACAATAAACTATGACCACGATAAGGTACTTTGCGAAGAATGACCGACTAAGAAGAAAAATAAATGTCCTAAATTAACCGAGCAATAGTGAATGATAATGTTTTAACGACAAAACAACGCAATTTCAGCATTAGCTCCTTAATTAATCCATATTACTTCCCCTCGTTTACCCCTTCAGTCCCTTTCTTATAAGTCAGACTAAACTTTTCGATACACCCGAAAATCGATACAATGTGCATAATTAGAAGTTAAGCTAAGCGTTCCGTACATTACTGTATAAATTCTTTATTAGTTAAAGATCATTTCTGACAGTAAACGTAATACATAGTTTTACTACAAACTACACAGGTCTCCTGTGTAACTGTCTTCTCCCTTTTTACAAGCTTTTATTTAACTTTCTTTCATCGTACTGTCTTTTCGGTTCAAAATTTGTAATACATTAAATTACTTGAAGTACTTGCTGAGATCCGATTGAGCTCAAATTCATAATACTTATATATCATCGATGACAATGCAATACGTAATATGGTACTATGGAACTGATCTGATGATGGACGCGGAGGATGGCCCTAGCAACGCCTAAACTAAATTAGAGAGCCTGAATTGTGTGCCTTGGGCTTGTGCGATTTGTCTTGACATCATCTCTAAGAAGTGATCAATGTCTGACGATGATTGACCCGGAAGCTGGCCATAAATAAGATATACTCATCGTGTTTAGGCTCGTTGGATTCATCTCGACAAGTGCCTACTGTGGCCCTAGGTGATGACTATAAATACTGACTATACTACTAAGTCGTCACATGTAAATAACCAAAAACAAATAAAATGGAATATTTAATAAAAAAGTAGGCGTAAGTAAAAGTACCTAATTAGATTATCGAATGAATTCTGATGCTAAATTGTATGAAATAGAATATTCATAAAATATCATTCTTTTATTTCTTAATGATCGAACTAAAATGTTAAAAATTATAATTGAACTAGCCATTCTGCAGCACTGGCCACTTCAAATAAAAATAGTTTTTGTTTGGCTATTAATTCTAATTTAAAATTTATTTTATTTTATATACAAGGTTTTCATTATTCAAAAAATGGATGGATGTAACGTTGCTATGTAACTTTATTACACAATCAGCCCATTACAGTCCCACTGTTGGGCACGAACCTTTTCTCGCGATGAGAAGGGTAAGGCTTTAGTCCACCATGCTGGCCTAGTGGGGGTTGGCGGACTACACTTCATTAATTGAATTATTCATTACTTTTTAGTTCGATAATTTATAAATAAAAACTTGTTTAAATAAATAATAAAGTTTACCTATATCGTAACAGTACATTTGAATGGTTCGTAAGGAAAGGAACCCAAATAAAAATAAATGTGTTATCATTATCATACCATTGAAGTAAATACACATTCACCTGAACTAGTAGGGGCGGTGATCAGTCAAGCGTATCGGTCACCCCTCAAATAATAGTATTAGAACATTTTTAAACAGTTCACCCCATCAGCTTTTGCTGTACGCACGTGTGAAACAACAGGATATTATTATAAAATACAAAATAAATATTTAGATCGTATAAGCACTGACGTGCAAATTGCAATTAATATTGGCAGATATGATAATATTACTACTACTGGCATCAAAAATAATACAATGACGAATACGACAAAGTCAATTGTGTCTCTTATATTTGAATTAGGTATCATCTGTGAAATGTAAAATTTAATGATTAAAATACATAAGTGCAAAGTGATCAGGTGAATTTTATTCGTTGTTAGTGACATAACTTACTGCAGTGATTGCGTTGCTAGGATACGAGTGTATTAGGAAATTTTGAATGAATACCTGGACTAATGGAAACCACTACAATATAAATCGAATAGGTAAAGATTTTAAACATTTCTCATTTTACGTCCGTCCACCCTATAACAGAAATAAGAGTTGTTGTTACAGTAGAAGATGGTTTGTTTACATGTTTTATTCCACAAGGGCATCTTTACTAGCAGTGAATGGCATACGATAGTGGTAAGGTAATTGACCTATTACTTAACTTACAGTGAAGCTGCTAGCCATACCAACTTTATTGTTATACGAATGAACAAGTTACCCCGTGCATGTTTACTGAACTGGCTGAATATTAATAGTATTTTTATCGACAAAACATTTTAGTTTTTGTCGCTACGTACTTTTTTTTATTAAAGATTTCGAACCCTGAAGTCTATTGGGTAATAAACCTTCGGCTTTCTATTTGTATGTACATAGGATTCAGTGTTTATTGATTTGCTTGTTTTTTACCTTCAAGATCTACACTAAGTATTTGTTGACAGGTTTTGTAACCATATCAAGAGCCATTTATAGGTTTTCAGTTAGCTCGAAGCGGTCGGTTATGGTTCCTGTTTTCTCAAACTTCACTTTCTTTATTAAATGAAAATAAATTGTACGTCCTTTAATATGATAATTAATTGATTAGGATATTTACCAGATTGTTATATATAGATACAAGATACCGATATAACTAGGTACTTAAGTTTTGTACGTAACTTAATTTTCATACTAATGATACACCTTTACGATTAAACAGAGCTCATCTGAGCTTCATCTTTTCTTGGTATATTCGAGACTACAGCGTGCATAAAATAGAAAACATTGCCAGTTATCGACGCAAGCCTCTTTTGAGGTTGATTGCAACATATTGCATATACTTGGTACCTGTGTTAGTTTATCATTTATTAAGTGCTAAGGGTACATTAGTACTAAATGCTAAAGGTACGGTTTATTCACCTTCGCAAGGGGTCTTGGTGAGTAACTGCATTGTGCGCGGCGATAATTAGATGCCTAGTCCGATAGCCAGTGTTTCTTGCCGCCCTATGAAAACCTCGACTTATTTCTGCAGTACAAACCGCATTTTCACTGTTGCCACACCTCCGTGTTGTATTTTTTCTTTTTATTACGACCTCTTTTCTTTCCTCGTCCGTTTGTGCTAGTTTAATTTTGTGTAAATCGCAGATAAGTGAATGAGTAAAGCTTTCGTGCACAATGTCTTACGAATTTAAGTCGGCACGTCATTTTTATTTGGAAATGAAGCAAAGGAAGGTTAAGAAGAAAGTTACTTTTCAGGTCATTACAGTTGTTCATTAATAAATTTTCTAGCTGAGTGGTGCCGGCTAAAAATAGCACCACTCTATCTCTTTCCGTGGGTGTTGTAAAACACTAGGCTAAGAATAGCACCACCCACGGGATGACTATCTCATCCCGTGGTTGTTGTAAAAGGTGACTGCCCGGAGAGTGGGCAGCAGCGTCCTTCGAGTACATTTACAAGTCACCTGTGATCGCCAACCCGCCTGCTAAGAACGGCGATTATGGCAAAACCTCCCAATCATACACAACACAAACTGAGAGCGGTAATTGTAGCTAGGCCCATATCCAGCAGTAGACGTTTTTCGGCTGTGATGATGACGCAGATATATATTTTTTTAATTAATTAATTTTTTCAGAATGATTAGGTACCTACTATTTTCACCCGAATTAATTATGTGCTATTTTTGTAGCCACACGATGTTATTTACTACGTTACGCGTTAGTACTGTACGATCTTTTACTTTTCAGTTGGCAGGTACCTATTCAGCAGTTTGATGATTACAGTAAATATGTTATTTTTCCAGTTGCCAAGCAGGGAAGGTCTGACAACGCCGCGGAGTGCTCGGGCTCCAATCGGCAGGCGACCTCCAAGCACGCTTCCTCATCAGCGGTTGAAGAAGGAGGTAGTTACCAACGAATAATGTACTATACAAAATAAGCTTTTCTCTCTAAAATAATGTTTTAGTTTTACCAACTTCTCATTCATAGGGTTAATGTAAGTTGACCAAACATCAACCCCAAAGACTCAGCCTGATAACCATCCATTTCCAATCAGACACAAACAGGAAGCGGGCAGCACAGTCTCCTGTGCTACAAAACTGACTCTGCAGTCACAAATCTAAAAAACTGTGTCACTATATTTTGCCATAGCACTGATTATATCAATGTCACGTGAGCAATGGACTATGATGGTTATCGTTGATGATAACATTGTTTTTTCCTACTAGAAGTCCCTAGACAGCCCCCCGGAGATGGACTCTCCAGTGGGCAGTGTAAGCAGTGACCTGCGACGGCAGAACGAGGAGCTCCGTGCTCGTCTAGCTGGCGAGGCTGCTGATCATAAACGTAGGCTTGAAGCTTACCGGCGAGCGCAGCAGGGCCAAGCCGCTCTGGTGTCTCGGCTTCAGTCTAAGGTAAAGTGCCTTAGAAGTCTTAAAATACTCTATTACAGATAGACTTTCCGTCTTACAGTGTCAGCAACAATATTCAACGGTAAAATGATGAGTTCCACGCCATTCTGGAAGCTAAAGCTATCCACCATAGACCTAGACTTAATGATAGCGAGCGAACTACTCGTAATAGTTCCACTTTTGTCTGGTAGTGAAGTTGCCGGTCCTGAGCGTAGAATCGAAGCTCAAAATGGAACTAACGTGATGGTATTAGGTAGAATGTTTTACTATTTGAAGGTTCTTTCCTGGGTAGGTAATATATTAAATGTGGATTCCCGGTGAGAAGCGTGAGAAGCGAGCTGCAAAGGCAGAACGAGGAAAATACAGGATAGAAAGTACAGGCTGGTCGCTTTAGAGCAAGCATAGCAGGATCAAACCACGTTTGTCTCAAATCCTGGGGTGTAAATGAGGTGACGGTACTTTTTGGAGATAAAAAAGAAAGAAAAATAATTTATTTGTCACAGATATATGAGACACGTATTACAAAACAGTATACATAGGTTAAGCACACAAAAAAAAGCTTGTAGAAATTTAAAATATAAAAAAGGATTAGATATAAGCAATCATATGTGTCTCACGTCTGTGCCAAATAGGCGTCCAGCTAAGCGTTATGCCAGGCAGTGATGCCTAGCGCTGGTTTTCAGCTGGAACCCGAAGCGGCATACGGATGTCAGGTAGCACATTTTTTAAAATAATAAAATGAAAACCTTATGTGTCGTACTCGTTCTTAATAAATAAATAAACTCAATAGTAAGATACGGGATTAAAAACTATATAAACTATTTCAAAATATATAAAAATGTAAGTGCATTTATATCCTCGCCAAAATAAGTTCAAAAAAATTGTGTTGCTAATTGGATTGCAAGGCAGTTTCATATTTCAGATTTACTAACTATTTTAGTGTGGTGCCGGCTCAGAATACCACCACCCCATCTCCTCCCGTGGGTGTCGTAGAAGTCGACTAAGGGATTAGCCGGAGGATGGGCAGCAGCGTCCTTCGAGTATATTAACAACTCAACTGCGATCGCCAACCCGCCTGCCAAGCGTGGCGATTATGGCAACACCCCCCAATGTGCCCACAACACACCCATATCGGTCGTTGTGGTGATCTTTGGGGGAGGCCTGTATCCAGCAGTGGACTTCATTCGGCCGAAATGATGATTACTGCCAAAATTAATAATCAATCTTGTCAAAAATCTTTGGATTTGGAATTGAGGCTATCTCTGTTTTTGTGTTAAGTATGATCTTAATACAAAAACAGATCAGGTATAAAATCTTAAATCTCAAGAAGTTGGATTAGATTGGTTATTAATTTTGGCCGTTAGTGGTAGTAGGCTGAATTCACGATATTGTAATCCCCAGTCCCACCAAGTCCTTAACCATAGTAAGGCGTCAATCAAGCGAGCATCTTGGCCATGGTTAAATAAGTTTTACCTTGCAAGATATTATAATAAGATAGCATCAAGTGTGAGTACTTTTTTATAAATTAAAAAACGAGGGGCATGAATCTTATATGTCTAATTTGAAAGATACTGGACCTAGATAGTAGGGCACAAACACACAAAATATAGGGAATGCCGCCGTTACGGCAGGTAAAACAAAGATTTTATTCCCTTTAAAACGCTATAGCCAATTTACTGAATGCATTTTGATCACGTTTATAGTTGTATGAGCTAATAGCGCATCGTTTTATAGTGCCTATGTTTGACGACGGGAGCGCCTGAAGCCAGAGCCCCGACTCCCATTCATCCTACGTAGCAAGGGCGAATTCAGGATTTTAATCTAGGGCCCTCGGGTCTCTTGTCAGGATTTTCAGAGATCATTGGTACTATTGGATCTAAGGTCAGCCACGAGGTCGGTGCAATGACCGCAACCTGTCTTCCGTGACCGTGAGTGACCTAATTACGTTACAGCCTGTGAATATGACGCAACTAACAGCTTCTGAAGGAGAGTTACGCGAAGAAGACTTTGCGCCACTGCCCAAGGACTAAGTCGCCCGCCCCTAAAGTCGATAAAGTGGATGAGGACGGCTTTACACTGGCAGAAGGGAAAATGTAAGTCGCGGCGTAACCGTGACAAACGCGGTACCGCCTGGAAGTGACGATGTTGAAGCTGCAACGCCTATCATGCTCCTGTGTATCTCTCAGTTGGACACACATCGGGAGATAAGCTCCTTCAGTACGTCACCAAAAGGAGTCAAGGTAGAATTGGTGTCCAAGGAAAGGCGACACTGAAGCTGTCGCGGATGGAGTTGAGTAGAACTACAAATTTTAAGTCCCACATCCTTCAGATTCCCGCAACGTAGAAGTCAGTCTTTCTCATCGCCGACTTTTGGCCATCAGATTGACAGACATTCATGTTCAGACGCTGAGCTGCGAAGCACGACCGAAAATTCCAAGTACAAGTGTCCAAGTTTAATTATACAGTGTTTTATGCTATATTAAGTATGCCTTTAAGGTATTTACGTATGGGTCTTGGTTACCTGAAATAAATAAATAAATATAAATAAATACGATACCATAATTTTTATTTTACAATAGTTTTAGTTATCAAGAAGTGCGAGATAAGAGAAAAGTAACAAACTTATGCAACCTACGGTAAAGTAAAAATGGCTTTTTGAACGGTTTTTCTGAACGATAGAAAACACTTCAATCATGTCAATTGTCAATGTCAAACGTCAGCTCATCAGCTGGGGGCTGGGTCGGTTTTATTTACTTTTAAATTTATTTTATTGTCATCCAGAGTATTTAAAAATATAGTGAATTAATAGAACTGTTAAAAGTTATCAAAATTAAGACTTAATTTCATATTTGAATGTGACTACTAGCAAACTGCTCATTAAGTCATTAATATCTAACTTAACTAAGGTGCTTCAATACAAGCAACGATGCTCAGAACTGGAGACGCAAATGCTGGAGACAACTCCACGCAGCGAGCCGTCCACTTTCCGCGCTCCGCCGGTCAAGTCGAGCAGTATCGCACTCCCACCGCCGCCCTCCGCGACCACTTGCGCGTCTGCTGCTGTGGCGGCCGCAGACGCCAGAATCAACGATTTGGAGACCGCACTACGGCGTTTAGATGAAGAAAAGCGCAAGTAAGTTTCTATATACCATGGGAAATACTAAATAATACTTGTGCAACGGTAGAGAACCGAAATTCTTGCCCTGTTTCAAATTTCTGAGTTAAAAATGTTTAAAACAATCTGCTCTGTTGCTTTACTTCTGCACATCTATCAGCAAGTGAACCTTTTGTTTATGGTTGAGAATATAGATATCGCCTCATCAACGGCACATGTAAAAATTACAAATTTATTAGAATTTTTTCATAAACTATCCCCACCCTTGTCCTTCTCCTATATAGGGAGGACAGTTAATATACATAAATCTCATTTTCACAAAGATTTTACTTGGGATAGCAACTTCTAGGCCATATAAAGATTTATTCACCATATACCCATTGTGCTGAAAACCAGTTGCTCAACTACAGTGCAATTAATGCCATCATAAATATTGCACCAGTTCGTAAATTGTCTACAAATCTTCAAATCAAATATTGTATATTCTGCTGACACTCTTAAACAATACCTTTTTTACAACCAGATGTGACAAAGTAGTGCAGCAAAATAACTTACTCCGTGACCAGCTGGAGGAGTCTCATCAACTGAACGAGGCCCTCACTTCAGACCTACAAAAGCTCACCAATGACTGGGAGGCTCTGCGTGATGAGATGTGCATGAAGGAGGATGAGTGGAAGGATGAGGAACAGGTCAGTTAGATTACTCTTGTAATTTTTATTTTGGACCAATTCGGATTGAATTACCTGGCCTTTATAAAAACTAAATAATGGATCATCTCAAAGAGACAGATTGTAATTTTAATAATTTATTTTTAATTATTGTAGCATTCATTTCATCTAAAATTTCAATAATTAATAGTTTAAATACGAACATCAAAATCAAAATCATATTTTTTTTTTCAAATAAACCATTTACTGGCACTTATGAAACGTCAGAATTTAAGTTGCAAGGTTCCAATTCGTTGGTCCTATGGAGAAGAGC
This sequence comes from Diloba caeruleocephala, assembly GCA_947459985.1. Taxonomy (NCBI): domain Eukaryota; kingdom Metazoa; phylum Arthropoda; class Insecta; order Lepidoptera; family Noctuidae; genus Diloba; species Diloba caeruleocephala. Next base: position 4,101,765 of record OX381617.1, on the reverse strand, counting down.
CGGCAAGAAACTATATGGAAACTATTTTTAAATAATTGATATTACAATGTTGAACAAGATATTGAACATTTACGAGGTGTTTACAACTAATACATGTATTGTGTTTAAAATATTATGTTTGTCCATAAATACTTGCTAATGTTTAAAGTTAAAAGTGACATTCATTGTATAAATACCAGAAATAGACATAAAATAGTAGTACCTAAATTTAGATTGTCCAAAACCAGCAAATCGTTCTTAGGTAACTGCGTTTGGTTTTATAATAAGATACCAAAAGAAATTACTGATCTGACAGTCGGGAAGTTTAAATCGCACGTCAGTCAAATCAGTTCTTATAAAAAAAGCATATTATAGGATTAAAGACTATGTTGACGATAGAGACATATGGCGTTAGCCCTTTTCAGCACATGTGTCTTCCCTGGAAACCAAATATATCTGAAGTGATATTTGCATTGTATAGCTGCCATATTTATCTTTTATATGTAGATGACTAATTTAAATACTTTGTAATGAACAGATTTGTAAAAGATGTAAAAAGAAAAAGACAGAAAGACCTAACCCTGAGTTTCTTTCAGCATTTCTTCTCAGAGGTTGTCATGTAGCGAAATGCCCTCCGTTGTTTCAATATAACGTGTAAAAGTGTCTGTTAGGACCTATTTACTGAATAAATGTTTCTATTCTATTCTGTACATTGATGAAAAATTAATATAGTACAAATAGCACTTGGTAACCAAAGATATATGATCTTCGGTTACCAGGGAAGCCACATGTGCAGAAAAGAGCTAATGCCATATATCCCTCTCGTCAACTTAGTCTTTAATACTATAGTAGGCTTATTTGGAGAATTGTTTTAATGTGAGCTTTAAATTTCCCGTTTATGAGATCAGTAATTGCTTTAGGTATTTTGTTGTAAAATCGAATACAATTTCCTAAGAATGATTTATTGGTTTTTGACAACCTAAATTTAGGTACCTCGATTTTATGTTTATTTCTAGTATTTATACAATGAATGTTGCTCTTTAAATTAAACATTAGCAGGTTTTTACGGCATTTAGTGGCAACTGTGCATAAGTAATAAACTGAAAACAGCTATAATACTTATATTAATTTGATTTGTTAACTGATCCTTGCCTGCACTGCTCTCAGCAGGTTGTTTTGTTACTACAATATGCTATCAAGTCGGTGCTAAAGGAAAGGTGAAACTGTTGCGGGTGGAGTGGAGTTGGACTACAAATTTTAAGTCATCTAGTCTAAATCCTCCAGATTTTCGCGACGTTCAAATCTGTCTTTCTCAGCGTCGACTTTGATCAACGGCAGTGGTGTTCAGACAATACAGGGAAACACGGCACAAACTTTCAAGTTCGTGTTCGAATTTAGTTTGATAGAGTAGTTGTTTGTATTGTGTATAATTAAGTATGTATGAATATATGTCTAAGGTTTTTTCTTTGTAACCTGAAATAAATAAATGAAATACAATTGGTTTACGAATCAGAAATGAGGAGATCCGTAGAAGAACTAAAGTTGTTGACATAGCTGAAAGGATTAGTAAACTGAAGTGGCAATGGGCAGGGCACATTGCTCTTAGAACTGATGGCCGTTGGAGCCCAAAGGTTCTTGAAAGGAGACCGTGCACCGGAAAACGCAGCGTGGGACGACCTCCAACGAGGTGGACAGACGACCTGGTGAAGGTCGCTGTGAGTCGTTGGATGAGAGCGGCATGTGACGTTGTAGAAATCTAAAGGCGAGGCCTTTGTTCAGCAGTGGACGTCCTGTGGCTGATATGATGATGATGATGATGAATTGGTTTACTGGATTTAATCCCTTATGATGTACCATTTATGTATTAAAGAGTGCACTATATTCTTGTGCAGGCTTTTAACGACTACTACTCTAGTGAGCACAACCGTCTGCTCAGCTTATGGCGCGAAGTAGTATCTGTGAAGCGCAACTTCTCAGAGCTGCAGACCAACACGGAGCGTGACCTTTACCGTGTCAAGAATGACTTCGATTCCAGTGCGAGGGAGCTGGTTGGAATGCTCAGCGGATACTCCATCAGTGCGTTTGCTGCTCAGAGTCTTAAGGTAAACCTAATTAGCGAATAAGTATTAAGTAATTATACATTATGATTAGGTTATCGGTATATGCCACCACCCCATCTCCTCCCATGGGTGTCGTAAAAGTCGACTAAGGGATTAGCCGGAGGATGGGCAGCAGCGTCCTTCGAGTACAATAACAACTCAACTGCGATCGCCAACCCGCCTGCCAAGCGTGGCGATTATGGCGAAACCCCCAATGAGCCCACAACACACCCATATTGGTAGTTGTGGTGATATTTGGGGGAGGCCTGTGTCCAGCAGTGGACTTCATTCGGCCGAAATGATGAAAAAAAAAAAGATGATATAGGTAAGGTGAGAATTGCGGCCTCAATACCAAACTATATCTGGTAATTTACGTTTATCTGCCTGAATCGGTATCTGATAAAGTTATAGCATCGTATTGGAGAGTATTCATCAAGAGAATCCTAACAAGAGAAAACAGCTTGATAGAATCACATACACGAAAAACAAGAAAATGGAAAATTTTCGCTTGGCACAATTTATGAAAGGACTATGAAATTGGACTTCTGGGGTGGTAGGCCTGGTGACCTGAAATACAGGCTTGAACCTAGTTTAGGCACCAGTCTCCCACAGTAAATTTGTACAATAACAATATATACCAATATTGATATGATAAAAAATTAAAATCCTGCAAAAAAAAAAAAGTCATTAACGTATTAGTTTTATGTCAAATTGACCAGTCATTATGCATAATTGATTATTAATCACATTCATTGTAATAAACACATATGTAATTAATTATAGTTGCCGCACTGCACACAAATACAGGGTGACCTGGGGGCTTATCATAATTTCATACTATGTTCGTTCAGATATTGATAAAAGTTATATTTAGTACAAATTAGCAGGACAGTTCAGAGGCAGTGCTTTAACTGACTGGCAATAAGAGGTCATATTCATGACGCCTAGTATCGTTTTATCGAGTTCGATTACAAATCGAAAGAGCGAGTCGGCTGTTCAAAGGTTACTACTCTATTCAAAGGCTTATTACTCACGCTGTATAGTATGTGGTAAGCTGATAGGATGAAGTAGTAGCAGTTAAGCTTTACTTCGCTGAGCTGTGTAACATGCAGCTCGACCAGTACCTCGTTAACAACGACTTCGGCATTATTTGGCATGGTCAGTGTGTAACCTAGCAAGGTAATTTATGGCGATGATAAGTTGCCGTCAAGGTCTCCTCCATATACATCGCATCGAGAACAAATTTGATTCTAACGCAAGGGAGGTCATTCTAGCGGACGGAGAATAATAGCTGGTAAAACTTCTCACTTCATACTACTTCGGACTATCAGGAGTACCTAACGACATTTATTGAAGGAAACCAAAACGTGTAGGGCTTGTCCATTACAATTAGTGGTGGTTAATATAGCGTCTAGCGCGATTAAATAGCGCGCTATATTCACGCAACGTATAGCGCACGCTATGTCGGCTCCAACTTGACGCTATAAAAATCGCGACCTTAAAAATAACGAGTAGCGAGAATAATAGCGCGAGCAAAGAAGGCGCGGGCGTGGCGAGCCAGGCGGCAGTCATCGCGTGAATTCGTGAGCCATTGGTCGTTACCTAACGCGTTAATTATAATATTTATTTATTTTAGGTACGTCAGTAATATACATACATTAAAATTTCGTAAAATTTTAAAACATAAACCATACACGACATTTGATGACGTCAATAATAGGAAGAAATTAATAATGAAATAAATATAAGCCTATCCTATATTAATTAGTACATAAAAATCTATTATCCTGGAAAGTATGAGGGAAATTTCATTAACTTTACTGCTCCATTTTATTTTGATGATGTTATTTTACGTATCGAATATACCTACTATAACATATTCAAGATCAAGAATATAACTGAAACAGGCCGCTGTACATATAAAGCGCGCTGTCTCAACACAGCGCGCTATCTGCCTAACGACATTTAGCGTGATTCGAGAATATTCTCTGCGCTTTTATCGCGTCATTCGCGTACGCCCAGTTCGTTATAATTTTAGCGTGTAAAATAGCGCGCTATTTTATTATAGCAAATAGTCTGTAGTGCGCTATTGCCATATAGCGTTTTTGAATATCACTAATTACAGTGTACTGTTAAAATTTTTGGTATTATAATTGATGTTATTCACCCACAGCCGGAGTACCAACCAATGTCTCACCAGACATCTCACCAGGTGTCTCATCAGACCTCCCACCAGCCTTCCCATCAAGGGCCTCAGCAGACCAGCGGTACATCGACCTCGACACCCTATAGCGTGGAGAGCATGCGAGTAGATCTGCGCGAGATGACGGCACAACGTGATTCGGCGCTTGCCGAGCTGCGGGAACGTGACGCACGCATACAACGACTGCTCGGAGAACTACAGGGACTGGTAAGTTTATAAATCTTGAATATTATGTTGCTATAAATTTTATTAGCTATGTGCGAGGCTTCAGTGGAAGCGTCGGCACGGAGGATGCACCTATAAGGCTAGTGAGACTATCGCCATAATTGTAGCGTGTATTTTCTCAAGTATATTGCCTGATAACAGGCGGATTCGTGCGTTGTAATAATATGCAAAATGATGGCAATAATTAGTGTAGCGAGCGGGTTAACTGTGCGCGTATCACATTAACAACGTGCTATCAACGTGACAATATTTTGTAATATTTTCTTAGTATTTTATGTTTAAAACGTTGCCCCACTCTAGGATTTCTCCCGTGTCGTGGGTGCGTTTACAGACATGAATTCCACATGCAATACACCCAGACCCGGAACAACTACCTGCAGATCATACGAATATTTGTTCCGTGTGGGAATAGAACCCATGACCCGGAGCGCAGCAGCCGACTGTATCAGCCACTGCACCAACCGTGCCGTCAAGAAGAATATATACTGTGTTAATAAGACAGTAAAAAACTCTGGAAGGACCGTAGTCGTACGTCGCGGTTGTAACTAAGCTGCTTTTCCTCAACCTTCATTATGCGCATAGCCAAAGTGTGAACTTCTTGCTGTGCTGCTCCTTGTCTGCTGTGCCTGCTACCTATAACCCCAACCTAAGACATCTTCAGGGTGTGCTCGTTCCACCGTAGACGTCATCCATCACTTTCCATCAGGCGAGATCGAGACCAAGAGCGGCACCATTTCTGAATGAAAATTAAAAAACTGTTTTCCTATATTATTTAGTCAGTCTTGAAAGAATAAGATTTCATGCGTCCCTCCGTGTGCAGGAGGAGCGCTGCGAGTGCGCGGAGGCGGCGTGCGGGGAGGCGGGCGTGGTGCGCGCAGCGCTGGAGGAGGTGGCGCGTGCGCTCATCCACGACTCCGACGCCGCCGCGCCGCCTGCGCACGTCGCACACGTGCACCTGCACGACCGGTACTCTCTTTTAGATTTGCCTTCTCCCATGCATTTCATAGCCGTGTGGTGCCGGCTCAGAATGCCACCACCCCATCTCCTCCCATGGGTGTCGTAAAAGTCGACTAAGGGATTAGCCGGAGGATGGGCAGCAGCGTCCTTCGAGTACATTAACAACTAAACTGCGATCGCCAACCCGCCTGCCAAGCGTGGCGATTATGGCAAAACCCCCCAATGAGCCCACAACACATCCATATCGGTAGTTGTGGTGATATTTGGGGGAGGCCTGTGTCCAGCAGTGGACTTCATTCGGCCGAAATGAATGAATGAATGCATTTCAGGAGGATGTCGCTGCGTAACCGGACATTCTGGATAAGCCAAAAGCCAGGCATACTTTCCAAAATTAAGCAACTGCAGCTAGTGGCGCCCTCTGTGGGACTAGAAGATTTAGAACGTTGCTGAGGAACTAAACCGAGAGATAGTAGGCACTATTTATTCCCCCCACCTGCAGGGCATCATAGGGGCCTATCTGCGCGATAGGCTCATTCTATACGTGGGCAGGGCAGGGCTCAATTCTCGGCCCCCACTTATGGAACCTTGCCTACGATGTGTTTCTGCGTGTCGTTCTCTAGCTCTGTACTTCTTACGGCTTAAACCATCATCTTCAGTACTGAACCGGGCTCCGGATTACGATAACGGACACTGGCTGATCTTACAGAACGATGAAGCCAGAAGAATGCTATTATTTTAAGGTTTACCTTAGTAAATTTATGCTATTGTTTTGAAAGCCGATTTCTTCTTCTTCTACCGATCTTCTACACTTTAATGTTGCATTTAATTAAAAACAAAATTAGAAAAATTACATGTCACACAAGCAAAAATATTTTGTCTCCTAAAGTGTTTTTACTTATTCTCGTGTTAGGTCACCAAAACGCGTATCTTCAGCTGCAAATGCGACGGCTTTCGCTGAGAGCACAATATCGGCCGTGCAAGCAGCGCTACACAAGTACCAGATACAAATACACGAACTTCAAGTAAGACATCGACTTGTATATTCTGTTTGTTAGCCATGTAAGGACCTGGTAATGTAGTAAATCCTGGCCAGCAGGGCTCCTTCATGCTCGTCCTTTAACTAGAAAAGCGTTAACTTTCAGAAAGTCGATTTTGACTTTTTAATGCAAAGTGATATAGTTTTAAATTCTTTGTCTTCCTGTCTAAGAACCATAATTATATTAGTGATAGTTCCATAGTTATAAACACTATAAAAGCCGTTAAGGTAAGGTTAGAGACCTTTCAGTATCGTAATTAGAGCCAAAAACGAGCTAAAGTCATTAGCTAAATAAATAAATAAATGACTTAATAATTACTGAAAATAGTTTTCTGGAGAAATAAGCCTAATGGATGGACGGAAATAATAATGTAAAATATATATATAATAAATAATGGTGTCTATCAGTCATTAATCTAGGTACTATAGTGGTTCTTAGATATAACGGCGTCCCTCATTTTTTGGCTGTTTCTTGAAAATTACTTTTCGGGCTTAACGGCCTTCTAGTTAAAGTGCGGCAGAGTGTCCGTCTGCGCCACGCAGTATGCGTGAGGATTATATATTCAGCATAGGACGGCCTCCAGCGAGATGGACAGACGACCTGGTGGAGGTAGCTGGGAGTCGTTGGAAGCGGGTGGCATGTGTCCGGTCGTTGTGGAAATGTATGGGAGAGGTCTTTGTTCAGCAGTGGACGCCCTATGGCTAGCCATTTTTTATTATTATTATTTCGGCCGAATGAAGTCCACTGCTGGACACAGGCCTCCCCGATACAAGATAACCACAACGACCGACATGGGTGTGTTGTGTGCTCATTGGGGGGTCTTGCCATAATCGCCACGCTTGGCAGACGGGTTGGCGATCGCAGTTGAGTTGTTAATGTACTCGAAGGACGCTGCTGCCCATCCTCCGGTTATTCCCTTAGTCGACTTTTACGACACCCACGGGATGAAATGGGGTGGTGGCATTCTGAGCCGGCACCACACGGCTAGCCATTATGATGATGATACAATGCCCTGGAAGTGACAGAGTGATGTGCCCAGTCTTACTGATATGGCCAAATCCATCACGGTGTACCTTCGACTTTGCTTAGAATCGGGATTCGCTCATGCATCAGTGCATTACAGGATTCCCAGCGAATCGATCTTTCTTATATTCATGAAACATACTCATATTCTGCAGTGATCTTTAACGGGGCGTGATGATGATAATTCAGCTTGTTACTTAAAATCTGCTACGTTTTTTGAAGTTATACTAAATATCTTTCGGTGCATTTGATGAAAGTTTTATTTGTTCTCACATACAATCACGGAAATCCGACAGTATGCAGTTGGCCGTCGACGATAATTAATAGTTAATTATTATTTTACTGATTAATGTGACATACATATATAGATATTTTTGGAGTTTACTCCTTAAGAAACGATTTGAGTTATAAGGTACGGAAATTTTATGAGGAGTAAAATCAAGTGTAGCACTCGGAAAGTTGAGGCGTTACGTAGAAAGAGACAAACATATAGCTGTAGGATTTATTTATTTATTTCAAATAGGTTACCCACAGCATATATATACATATGGATACATTAGGTTCAAAGTATTGTTCTAAATATATATGCCAATTACGGGTTAACACAGCATTTACTAAACACGACGACATTACCACTTAGTTGCTAACATTAAAATAGGTATTGACTATAAAACTAATACTATTATATTACATTTTAAACCTAAAGAAGTGAAGTTAATGAGGTAATAAATATAGCCAAGCAGAGTCCAACAGTAACAATATAAACTTGTGTTTTTATAAACGATGTTTAATTTACGCATTGAGAGGTCAAAATTCTAGATTTAAACTTCCTTTTTGAGTCGTGATATATACAAAAGAATGAGATGGAATACATTACACAGCGTATCTTATTCTCGGGGGCTCCTCTTTATGCGATGCTTCGTAGTCTCACTGGAATAGTTCACTACCTCTGGTCGGAGAGTTGAATGTGTGCGTATGTTTGTACGTGTGTGTTGTGTGCCTGCGTATTACGAAGTTCTGCCGCAACTTGTATACTGCTGCCGAGTACAGGCTGTATAATAAATACATATAGTAGCATTTATTGTATCTATACAACGTACATAAACAGCAACCTAACTATCAACTTTGAATGTTTTGATTTTAAAGTTTTCTTGTACTTCTATGCATTGATACGTGTATTTTTGTATATTGTTAAACAAATCATATTATTATTTTGTAAAATACTTTATGTAATACGGTTTTACTGAAGTAATATAAATAATCCGAATAATTACAGATATATATTTGTTTCTATTATCATTTTAGATGATGCGTTCATTTACCCTCTTTTTCTATTCTATATATCCGACGCACGACTGGAGTTTACTCCTTACTCGAGTAAACTCCAGTCGGAGCTGACACACACACACACACATTTTTTTAACTGTATAGAAATATTATTTTATTTTCGCCACCCATCTCAACCCGTGGATGTCGTAAAATACGACTATGGGTGTAACCGGACGAAGGGCAGGAGCGTTGAGTATAATGACATCTCAACTGCAATTGCCAGCCCGCCTGCCAAGCATAAAAAGAAAAACCATCCGACAATGTTGCATACAACCGTAATTTTTTAGGTGAAACTGCAGAACAGCCGTGAGCAATTGGTAACCAGCAGGAAGCAATGTGAGATGGCCGACGTCAATGTTACAGCTTTGGAGAGCAAGGTCCAAGATCTACAAGGTAATTTCATGTCTTCACTGAACAAATATTTGTATGATCTGCAGATAGTTGTTCCGGGTCTGGGTGTATTGTATGTGGAATTCATGTCTGTGAACCCATGACACAGGAGAAATCCTAGTGAGGGGCAATGTTTATGTTAAAAATAAAATACGGTTTGCACTCCGGAAGTGCCGACAGAAGTGAAAACTTATTTTGGCGCGTTAGACATTTTTTAGATAGGTACTAGGGTTATTGGGTTATGAATTGCATTTTATTTATGAATTGTGTTTTATTAATTATTAGAAACTTTAAAATACATTTAATATTCTTTTATTTATCTAGACGCGTTCGCGGTCTGCTATATGTACATGCATATATGCACACACTATAGCTGCGTCTCGTAACGGTGTCGCGAGTCCAGAGATTTTATCTCATCTAAAAATATGCGTACCGCGCTAAAATAAGTTTTCACTTCAAAAACTTTGTGTCAGTTCAAGCCACCCAACCGCTTCCGACTTGGATTAACGACTGCATCTTATGACGACAACCGGGACCAACGATACGTGTACTCCGAAGCACGGAGACGCTTAGTTGATTTACCATTATTCGGTCACCCATCTATAGCCTGACCGCGCCGAGCGTTGCTTAACCTCACCGATCGTTTACCGATCACTGAGTGGAACTGGTAATGAAAGCCACTTTTGCTGTTCTACCCTTCACCCATCTCGGTGGAACCGAGCCCACAGATGTTATAGTGGGTGAAATAAGGCAAGAATTTTTGGCACTAACTCATTGGTTATAGATTGCCTATATCTACACTATTCTCACATATGGATTGCCATACAACAATGTATTCATTGGGATTGTTAAAATATATACAGTATTTAAAAAAGAAAAAGACTGAATCCTGAATTTCTTTAAGCGTTTCTCCTCAGATGTTGTCATGTAGAGAAATGCCCGCCGTCTTTTCAATATGACATGTAAAAGTGTGGGCTGAGACCTAATTATTGAATAAACGATTCTATTCTATTCTCTAAGTAGGGCTTTAGTACCGCCCTAGTTGAGCTATAAACCTAAACTACTAATCTACCATTGTACCGGTCATTGGAAGGTCCTTGCCCAGCAGTGGGCTTTTGCGAGCTGAAATCATATGTTATTGTCCTATTTATACAACTAATTTGTACGAACAGGTAAACTAGATGAAGCCAACGCTGACCTTCACCAACTCTCACAAGAAAAAGAGTCGATGCAGAAGTCGCTGGAGGCGCTCAGGATCGATAAGAACAACCTGGAGAGGAACAGGGTCAAGATCAATGCTATGGTGAGGCACTGCCTTTCGTATTTTTTTTTATCATTACTTTAAAGACCTCTTTTTGGTTCGAATGATTTATATAGCGTACCATAGCGTCATATCATAAAGCAGCATTTCACACCTCCCGTCGATGCCCTAAAAGGCGATTAAAGGCCTCTAGCTACAAGGATGGACAGCAGCATGTGGAATAGTAGCCACACTATGCTCACCACCTCGCCTGCCAAGCGTGGTGATTATTGGCAAATTCCCCCAAAATGGCGACACAATTGTAGATATCTATGGGGAGGCCTTTAATAAGCAGTGGATTAATAAATGGCTGCTATGATGATGGTGATGATTTATACACCAAGCACTGTGCTAAATTCCGTGCGGTTTCCGTCAAAGAAAAAACCACCCGTCTCTACCCATGGATATCGTAAAAAGCGTCGAAGGGTTGAATCAAGAGGATAGTATCATGGGGCAGTATTATCCATTCCTCCCGTATGCTAATGACGACAACTGCGACCACCAATCCGCTTGCCAAGCGTTGTGATTATGGCGGTAATTGTAGTGATAACAACGAGAAATGTATGTTATACAAAAAATGTTTTAATCACAGAAAATTTGCGGTGGATTTAAGATGTCATTTTCGATCGTTAGTTTTTCTTGCTTCGTATAAAATTTGAATTTCGTTCTTTGTACATGTATGTGGTTCCAGAACAACAATTGAATTCAGAACCCATTGGACGGTACGATCGGTTTTCAGCGATACGGGTCGATGATTCGGTTCCCGCATAGAACGAACATTTGTATGGCCTACGCGTAGCTGTTCCGGGTCTGTGTGTTTGTGTTTGTGGAATTTATGTCTGTAAACTACATACACGAGACAGGATAACCATGGTGTACCCTACACCAGTCAGTTAAAAAACATAAAAGACTGGCAGTTCCAGTCTAGGGATGTGAAAGTTCTTAGTACTGAATAATTTTTTGCATTCACAGGTAGAATCGCTAACATCAGACTACGAGAAGCTGCAGAAGATAAACTCTCGACTGGAGAAAACAATAGAGGCTCTGGAGAGTGAGAAGAGGGACTTGAACTCTGAGGTGGACCATCTGCACCGCGAGGCAACTAGCCGAGAGGCAGTGTTGAGGTAATGTTTGTTCATTTGACCTTCAACCTTGTATTGGAGTATACGGTCCCAACGGCCATTATTTCTACGAGCTATGTGCTCCGCGTATTGTCACCACAGCTTATTGATCCTTTCAGCTGTGCCGGAAACTTTAGTTCTTCGGATCTTCACATTTCTGACTCGATCTAGTAGAGAAATACCGAGCATAGCTCTCTCTATTGCTCGCTGAGTGACCTTCAGCTTCCAATGCGGTCCATAGTGAGTGACCACGTCTCAGTTCCATATGTCATCAGTGGTAACACACACTGGTTAAAGACTTTCTTGTTGAGGCATTGCAGTATTGTTGACGAAAAGACATTGCGTAGTTTTCCGAACGATGCCCAATCGAGTCGGATTCGACGATTGATCTCTTGCTCGAAGTTGGACCTACCATATTGGATGGTTTGTGGGCTGTGTGAATTTATTCCAGCAAATATTCAGTACATTTTCGCTTCTACAGAGCGGAAGAAGAACGCTCTTCGCGCTTACGTTCGGAATTAGTAACGACAAGGGAAGAGCTCAACAAGACTGCTTTGGCAAGAGATCTGTTGGACCAACAGAAGTTAGAAGCAGACACCATACTGTCGCAGATGGAGAAACACAGGAGTGAGTACTTAATATTTAAATTATTTTATTGTTTATCGTTTCTTATAGTTAGCTGTAGGGGGAGAAGTGTAGGGACGGTGCCTGCTTAAGTGAGAAGCGGCTCGAGAACTTACGAAGCTGTGGTGGATGCGCGAGTAACTTCCACGTTTTCAGTGCAGCTCCAAGATACATCCTGGTGCAGGTGGTTTTAGCCGGAAGTCAAAAAAAGTCCGGCACGCCCCTTCGGCTTCTAAAGGAATGTCCCTGAATGTCCTTGAATAAAGAGGGGAAATGCGACAGAAAATTGCGTGCGCGCAGAATTGTTACTTTGATAATCAATCAAGGTTGATTGTATTGTAAGGTTCTTTCGCTTGCTTTATTAATAAAAAGGTGCAATTTTACAAATAGTTTTTACACAGATTTCTCTACCCGTTTGCCGTGTGGTGACGGCTATGAATAGCACAAACCCATCTCATCGCGTGGCTGTCTTAATAGGCGACCACGGGCTTAACCGGAGGATGGGCAGCAGCGTCCTTAGAATACATTAACAACTGCGATCGCCAACCCGCCTGCCAAGCGTGGCGATTATGGCAAAACCCCCAATGAGCACACAACGCACCCAGACCGGTCGTTGTGGCGATCTTTGGGGGAGGCTTGTGTCCAGCAGTGGACTTAATTCGGCTGAAACGACGACGAGATACGTAACAAGAAAGGCACAGATACGTAACAGTCTTATTGTTTTCATTGAATCACACTCAGAACTACGACACCTAAACAAACATGTTAGTGGTATTTTTTGCGGGTGCACACACGCGTACACATGACTTGGATGTAGTCATATTTTAGAGGAACAACCAGCTGATAGAATGTACATTATTTTGAAGCATATAAAGGAATATTTTATTTGTGATCGAACTCGCAAAGCCACACAATGCTTTCACTTTTAGATTTTTTATACAAATTGATGACTTGACGAGCAAATCATTTGTCTGGTAGTAAGCGTCGCGCCTGCCCACCATAATAATTGTAATGCGATACAGGAGCAGTCCTGCGTGGCACCACACTGCGCTTCTCACCTCAAGACATTAGTTATTTAGTCTCTTATGCCCAATAATTTCACTAGATACAGTGTCCTTCAATTCTCTAGCGTGATCATGCGAGGACCTGGAGCCTCCCGTAGGTGCAGACTTTTTTTTTTTTTTTTTTACGTTGCCCCACACTAGGATCGCAATACACCCAGACCCGGAACAACTACCTGCAGATCGTACAAATATTTGTTTCGTGCGGGAATCGAACCCACGACCCGGTGCGCAGCAGCCGACTGTACCAGCCACTGCACCAACCGTACCGTCAAATGACCGCTCCAGTGGTTTTAGCCGGCAGGAGTCCGGCGTACCCCTTCGCCCTTCCCCGGGGTGAAAGAAGTTCATGATGAATTTCCACTGGGCACCAATAAAAAAAATTTAAAAAAGGTTCAGTTTCCTTCAAACCGGTACACGGTGACGTTTAAAGTTTAAACTACTACTACTTGGCAGCAGAAAATCTGACAGTGCGGTGGTACTTTCCTAGCCGGACAAGTACTTTACTAGTGCATTTATAGTACTTACATTTGCAATTATTTTTTGTGTCTGACGTAAAATACTTAAAATAGGTTATTTAATTACGACATGGTGCTGCTGAGTCCATCACTCAATGTGCTCAGAATGCTGAGGAATTTGTGAGTGCTATGCTGGGGCCCATGGATAAAGGTACAATGCTAAGAATAGCGAGCTGCTAGTTTTCAAGGCACAAAATAAAACCTACGAAACAGTGCCGTCGGTCTCGCTAGGTGGTACAACTCTAAATAGAGTAAAGCACGTTAAATACCTTGGTCACTGGGTTATGGAGGATGGTATGACTGTGACATTAAAAGGAGCGTAGGGCATTGACCGTAAGATGCAATATGCTGGCCCGCAGGTTTTCCGATCCCGAAGTCGTCCGAGATGCGACATTAGTGTTAAAATAACCGTATTTAAGGCATATTGCCAATCTTTTTACACCTGACCCGCAGTCTGTGGACGACTTGTTGGCTATCATGCGAAAAAGATTTGCATCCCTGTTACGTGGTGTGCGTGACAGCACCAACAGGCTCTTGGGCGTTATTGCCAGCAAAACTGAGGAACACTTGATGAGGCATTTGTGTGGGAGACATTTGTCCTTGCCAAATGCTTTTAGAAGTTGAGTGGGTGGTGTGTGTATTGTGTGTTATTGTTAATATACTAACATACATTTTAAGATGGTAGAAACAAATTTATGGGTATTATGTTTGTCTGAATTAAAGATTATTATTATCAATTATTTAGGTGACCTTGAGATAGAGCTAGAGAGGACTCTAATGGAAAGAAGTGATCTTCAAGATCTCGTTGAAAAATTGGAAGCAGCTGTGAGAAACCTTGAATGTGACAAAAAGAAATTGCATGAAGACGTCAAACATGTGAGTTTTAAATTACGAATTTTTGATATAATTCTTCTTGACTTTGTAATCCATAATCAGCATATGATAAGAAATCACTTATGTGAAGTTTTTTTATTAATATCATACCCTTAGTGCGAGTTACTGATCACAATCGAAACGTAATAGTAAACTACACGTTTTACTCGTTCGACGCTGCAATTGGCCCGCTCAAAACTCTTCGACAAATCGGAGCGCCAAACGCGGTAAACGTGTAGTATACTATTTCGTTTCGATTCTGAAATGAAACTCGTACTAGGGTTACAGGAGTGTTTGTGTAGTTGGAATTAGCTATAGAAAATGAATATTCGATCATACTAACCTGTGTGGTGTCTATAGCACCGCTCCAACTCATGTAAATGTCATCATTTCGGCCGAATGAAGTCCACTGCTGGACATAGGCCTCCCGCAAAGATCACCACAACGACCGATATGGGTGTGTTGTGGGCTCATTGAGGGGTTTTGCCATAACCGCCACGCTTGGCAGACGGGTTGGCGCTCGCAGTTGAGTTGATAATGTACTCCAAGGACGCTACTGCCCATCCTTCGGCTAACCCCTTAGTCGACTTATACGACACCCATGGGAGGAGATGGGGTGGTGGTATTCTGAGCCGGCACCACACGGAAAGTAGACCTGTAGATGTGGTAAAAGGTTACTATCAGACTGTAAACCAGAGAGATGGGCAGCAGCGTCCCTTCTATAGAACAGTAGCCATACTGCGCTCACCAACCCGCCTGCCTAGCGTGGTGAGTACTGGCAAGTGTCCCCCAAGGACAACATGTGGTATGTAACCGTTTGTTGTGGAAATCTATGGGAGGCTTTTGTTCAGCAGTGGACGTCTTTTGGCTGATATAATGATGGTGATGGCTGTTTGTGATGATTTGACAATGTGACTAAAATTTACACCAATGGAGCCGAGTGTATCGACTGTTAAGTTTTTGTTCTCCGAAAAAAAAAAACAAATTACCCCCGGGAAGACGGTGGCGCGCACGTGGCTACGTGCCGCCGTGTGCGTAGCACAGCGCGCAGCAAAGCTTGGGGGGATCCTTTACAATCCTCCCCGAAAAGTGCCTGGGGGACGGTCTTTTTACAGTCGCCTGCCCTCCGCCTCCGCTCCGGGGTGACCGCTTTACAGTCATCCTCTCCGAGATGTGCCTAAAGGCGTGGCACCAATGGGCAGCTCTAGTGTGATCTTACGAGGACCTGGAGCTCCTCTTCGGTGCCGAAGATGACCGCTCCAGTGGTTTTAGCCGGCAAAAGTCCGACATACCCCTTTGCCCTTTTCCCGGGGCGAAGGAAGTTCCACTGGACACCAATAAAAAAAGAGGATAAAATTAATCATTTTAATATTTTATGGAAAGTTCACTCATGCTCAACATTTTGCTGCTCATCCTACGGCTAATCCCATAGTTGTCTTTTACTACACCCAGGGGATGAGAAGTGTTGGTGCTAATCGTAGCCGGCACCACACGGTTCGGTTGGTTTTAGCTTACTCAAAATAGGACATAAACGTAAGACACAATGATTAGTGAGATGATAGAGTTTAGAGTTTTATGAAAACCCTAAAATAATATTACATCACCAGTTAGAAGATGAAAGATCAAACCTCTCAAGCCAATCATCAGAACAGCAAGGCGATCTCAATTCCTTGCGCAAAGAACTGCTGGCCGCAGAACAAACCAGGATGGAGCTTGAGGCAGACAAGGCGTCTCTGTGCGAGAAGATCAAGTTCCTTGAAGGGGAGAGGGACAAAGTGGAGTTGGAGCTGCGACAGGTCATGAGGTAAGGGACTTATAATTTAAGTTATTGAGACTGCGAGGTGGCAGCGCCACACGGCAGGATTCGGCCGAAATGATGATGATGATGATGAGTTGGCAAACTGAAGACTAGCTCATCAGCTAGAGAGACCGACGATCTGAAGAAGGCGCCTGGGGTCGAGTACACGAGCGAGTGATGTGGCGCTACTTGACAATAGGAATAGCACGGTGGAATAAATTGTATCCCGGAATAAGGTATAATTTGCCTAAGAAATCATTGGAATTTGATGCCATACTAATCAAATGTCAATGTCCAATGGATAGTAAGGAATCATAAAATAAATTATTAAATCTATTCTTGACATCAAATATAAATTTATTATAAACCTTTCCGACTTCTCTCAAATTCTTTTTTAGTTGTTGTACAAATCAATGTATGAGACTCGCCGTGAATCTTCTTCGTTTTTCTTTATGTTTTATAATTTTACTTCCGAATATTGCTGTTTGTGTGTGAAATTCCACCCAACATTCAGATAACTCAAAGCAGTGACATTTATATATTACGTGAAGTGAAAACTGTGTACCCCTTTTAAGCATAATTGCGCGGACGTAGCAGTATGAGATTTGGCACAGTTAAAGTTTATTAGGAGTGCAGAGAGCTAAAAAGACTTAAAAACTAATGAGTTACAGTTAAATTTCGAGTGCTCAGCGGTCACTAGGTTGTCTATAATTTAAGTATAATGTATTTAATACTCATCCAGGGAACGAGGTGAATTAAGTTCTCAGCTCACAGCGATGGTGCGCAAGAAGGATACCCTGAACGAAGAAATAATACGTTTGCAACAACGACTGGAGCAAGCCAACGAGACTATTGGTAGAATCAACAGAGCACTGGAGGACCACGTCAAGGATGGAGAAGAGAAACAGGTAAAATAAGTAGTAGTATATGGGGTTAGATCAGGTAGTTGGTTCCAAGATTGCAAAGATAAAGCTTTGTATACCCAGCCCACTTAGCTAACGATTATTAACTGAGTTCAAAAAAGAGGCGGTTCTCAATTCGAAGCGTTTTAAAAAAAAATGTATTTACACCGATTACTCCGAGATTTGTAGACCAATTTGAGCAATTCTTTTTTTAACTGGTGCAGTAATCCTTTCGCGTTGGTCCCATATAAATTTCATTACATCTGATTGAGTAGATTTTTAACCGGCTTCAATAAACAGGTTAATTTGACTGCGCTTATCTAGATGATGTCTTAATAGTTTCGATTCCTCTCAGTGCAGAACCGATTTGAGTCATTCTTATTTTTAGTGTTAAACACTGATACCAAATTGGAAAAAGTTCTTAGAATAGAATAGAATAGAATATTCTTTATTGTACACCATTAGAATAGTAATTTGTAGGAAAATAGATCATAATACAAGTAATTGTACCATGGGCGGTCTTATCGCTATAAGCGATTTCTTACAGACAACCTTTGGATGGACAAGAAAAATATGGAAAAATACTAAGGGGGTAGTCCGTGGTGTACTTATTATACAAAAAATAATAATTATAATATCAAAAACCTTATCTAGGCAATCTAATATAGATGGTAATATTATATTCCTAAAATACCAATATAATACATACATCAAAATAAAATAAAATATACAACTATATATTAAACTTTATATAAATAATATAGGACCTATATAAAAATATATCGTACGTAAATTTAATGAATAAAAATAAGAGTAAATACAACAAATATTTAAACAGACAGATAATGTTCCTTTACGAGATTTTTAAAAATAGCTAGTGACTGTGCTCTTCTTATTGACACAGGCAGTGCATTCCATAATCGGACAGCCTGGACTGTAAAGGATTTGTCAAAAAATGTTGTAGAATGCATTGGCATCTCAAGTCTCAGATTCTCCGATGACCTCAGGAATCTCGAATGTGCGTCAGTAAGGAACTTAAAACGTTCTTTAAGATAAGAGGGGGTTGCAGGATTAAACAAAATATTGTAAAGCAGGTATAGAATATGAGAATTCCGGCGAAGGCGTATTGGAAGCCACTTGAGTTTTGTACGAAAATCTGAAACATGATCATATTTGCGTAAACCAAATATAAATCTAATACAAACATTTTGGAGTCGCTCAAGTTTATCTAATTGTGCCTCAGTAAGATCGAGATAACTGGCATCAGCATAATCAAGGATAGGAAGAAGGAGGGATTGAGCAAGCGCAGCTTTAGTAGCAGTTGGGAGAAAATTGCGTATTCTCCTCAAAGAACCTGCTGATGCAAATAATTTTCGACTAACCTCTTGTAACTGTGGACCCCAAGAAAGATTTATATCAAAGTGTATCCCCAGATTCTTAAGCCTATTACTTATGGGTACCACAGTGCCATCGAAAATTACCTGAGGAAGCTGCGACCAGTTTATCCTAGAGGTAAGCCTAGAGCTGCCAA
Source organism: Diloba caeruleocephala (assembly GCA_947459985.1). Taxonomy (NCBI): domain Eukaryota; kingdom Metazoa; phylum Arthropoda; class Insecta; order Lepidoptera; family Noctuidae; genus Diloba; species Diloba caeruleocephala. Next base: position 4,082,795 of record OX381617.1, on the reverse strand, counting down.
CAACTAAAACTTGGGTCTTCGAAGGGTTAACCGATAATCCATATGCTTTTTACATATTATATTCTTACATTAATTTAAATTAAAAAGAAACAATTAAAACTTTTTAACAAAAAAACAACACCGTCTTAAAAAACCCTACACGATATAAAAATATATTAAAACCACTGAAAAGGGAAAAAACTTTATTAATGAAGTCGGACGGGGCCAGGTATAAAATATAACTTCTCGTTGGTCTAAATGAACCATGGTTGGCCCCGCCCGACTTCATAAAGTTGTTTTTTTTTTTACATTTGTAATAGTAGTCAGACATACAACTCACCGTTCAAAATATGTGGTTTTTTATTAAAGTTATTTATTTCGCCATTTATGACTTAGTCTGCATACTGCTATTACCGGTTAGTACCCAGTTTTTGTTTGGAGCATGGGCCTCCCAATGATCACTACAATAAGCGGTCGTAGGGGATAATGCCTTAATCGCCTCGCTTGGCAAGTGTATTACAGTGATGGTAGTATATTGTTATTACCTAACGGGAAGATGTGCTGCCCATCCTTGCCGGGGTCAAAAAGGACGGACGATCTGGTGAAGATCGCTGGAGTCGTTTGATGCGGGTGGCATGTGATGTAGCGCTGTGGAAATGTATGGGGGAGGCCTTTGTGCAGGAGTGGATGTCCTTTGGCTGATATGATGACGATCCACAAGGAATACAATAAAAGGGTAGTTAATTAATACATTTTATTAGTTTCGCCTAGCATTAGCATAGCACTACACGAGAAGATCAATTCAAAAGGACACTAAAATTTGTATGTTCTTTGAGAAATATTAATTTGTATTGACAAGTGACCTATCTTCATTTCTTTATTATTTTTTATTTTCTACAGATGCTAATAGATTCTCTAGAGAAAGACAAGCACCACTTACAAGAGCAGTTAGCCAGTGTTCGATCAGAGAAGGACGCGTTGGAAGCTGTGTTGTTCGACACGGCTAACATGTTGGAAGACACGGACAACAAGCGCGCCAAGCTCGAGCATGAGCTGCAGGAGACTCTAGTGCAGCAGGAGAACTACAAAGGTAATAGAGATGCGTTGTTTGACACGCTCAACATATTTTGTATAGGTTTTAGTCGTTTTAGGGTTCCGAACGTCCAAAGGAAAAATCGGCGGAACCTTTATACGATCAATCGTGTCTGTCACAGCCAATTTTCTCCGAATATACTACTAAATTTGGTACACATATGGATTTATGCGATCCTAACACAGACCTCACTTCTGGGGGTAAAATTATAAAATTTAAGCATAATTTTCGCATATTTTCTTATCTCCGAAACTACTTAGCCTATCGTTTAAAAAAAAAAAACAGAGACTAGATAACAAGAAAACCAATAAGACGTTTGTCTTAACATAGCAAGGCAAATATTTCAATATTGTGCGTACAAACTTACATTTGCAGTTGAAATGCATCTACTTTGTTGTTCTCTGCATCACCTAAAGGTTGTCTGGTAGAAAAGGCATTAAGACCGCATTTGTACACTTGTACATTAAGCATAAATAAATAAATGTGCGAGTTCAACTCGCACTTGTCCGGTTTTTTTTATATCACCCGATGACAAGACGAGCGGTGTCCGGACTAAGAATATAGCGTCGCTCCATCTCTTTCTGTGTCCGCGGTCGTTGTAGTAATATATGGGGAAGGCCTTTGCTCAGGACGTCCTTTAGCTGATATGAGGATGATGATGATGATGATTGTGATTGTTTAATTAATGTAATTAGTGCACCAGTGTTAAATAATCAAAAGTTTAATAAAAAAAAAATATAGTAATGTCTTACGTTTTCGCGATTATTACACATTATAATAAAGCACAGATGCTCCACAAAGTCTGCAGTGTGTGAACACGCCTTAGGCAAACCTAACCAGTTTCTTCGTTTTGATCAACATCAAGTCCTCGCGAAAGAGAACCGAAATGTACCTAGAATGTTTCGCGAGGCCATTGAAATAAAAAAACATCCTAATTTTAATAGAGAAGCAGGTAGGCAGGTACCACCAGCTTGGAATCCTGTTATTAAAATAATAAAGTCCCAAACAACATACCGTACTACCGTAACATCAAGACACTGTGAGTGATTACTGCGTGCATCGAAACTAATTTTCTGATTAAAATTACATGGTAGATAAAATAAAATAACTTTTTAAAATCTGTAACGTCGCCTGTCACCTTCGTCATCCTGCAACCACAAATGCTGCAAAGTATTCGAAACGTCAGGAAAAACAAAAATCTAAAATATACGCGATCGAATCCGTTTAAAAGTGTTTTATTGTAATAAAAAATGATAATCACAACATTTGACTTTTCTATATTTCAAATCCAGGACAAATCGCTCGCCTAACAAAGGACCTAGAAAACAGCGAACGCAAGCTCCGAGACACTCGAAATACTATGCAGCAGTCTTCCGGCAAGAAAGAAGCCGAATACCAGCAGATCATTACCAACATCAACCGCACAACAACTGAGAACATCACCAAGCTCAAGGAGGAGAAGGTACATTTTTCCGTGATCAGCGTGCATTTTATTTTGTTCGAATTTAACACTCACCCTGTTCACCGTGTTCCTATGGCAAAGTGACTTTGGGGTTTCTTCGGTAAAAGCGACCAAGACCAGATAATTTCGGGTTGATATTACGTACAACTAAACTTAGTAAAGTTGCAAAAGTTGCCGACATAGCTGAAGGTATTTTTAAGCTATGTGACAATGGGTGGGGCACATAGCTCGTAGAACTGATGGCCGTTGGAGCAGAAAAGTTCTCGAGTAGAAACTACGCACCGGAGCACGCAGCGTGGGACGGTGACAACGAGATGCCTAGATTATCTGGTGATAGTCGCTGGGAGTCGTTGAATGCAGGCAACATATAACCGGGCGTTGTGGAAACTATGGGGGTAGCCTTTGTTCAGCAGTGGACATCCTTTGGCTATGGTGATGATAAAAATTCACATTCTAACGAGATTTTAGTGGAGACCACGCACCGGAAATCTAAACGTGGGACGGTCTCCAACGTGCTACGCACACGACCTTGAACTTCACCCGGGCGATGAATGCTAGCGGCATGTAACTGGGCATTGTGAAAAACTATGGCGGAGGCTTTTGTGCAGCAGTGGCCCATGGCTGAGATAATGATGACGATGATGAGCACAAGACACTTTCTTTTAAATGTTGCCCCCCATTATTATTTCTCCTGTGTCGTAGGTGCATTTATAGACGCAGATTCCACAGACAATACACCCATACCCGGATAACTACCTGCAGATCATAACATATATTTGTTCCGTGCGGAACTCGAACCCGCGACGCAGCAGCCGATTGTATCGGCCACTTCACCAATCGTGATACTTTTTTTTGAACGATTAGTCACACTAATATTTCTCTAGTGTCAAGGGTACGGTTTATTGACATAAATCTGACATGGACATACACCCGGACCCGAAACAACGATCTGTAGAGCATACAAATATTTGTTCCGTGTGGGGATCGAACTTGTGATACGTAGCACAGTAAGCCAAGTGACTAATCACAGCTCTAAACGTTGCCGTCTTAGTAACTGAAGTATTTATCTTCGTAGGAACAACTCCGACAAGCTTTGGAGCATAAGCTGAGCCAAACCATAGCTTCTCTTACAAGCGAGAAAGAGTCGAGTGAAGCGAGCGCTCGGGAGCGTGAGAAAAAGTTACTTATAGCAAGGGACCAACTCATACTGCAGCATGACGAAGCTATGCTCAGAGCTGAGAACGACAAGCAGCAGGCGTTAATCATGGGTAAGTAGCAGGAGTATATTACCTTATTCTATGTACATGTATGTAACTTCATGCAGTCAGTTATCGCGGAGGAAAAGTTATAGTATGGCAGTACGGGACTTAGGCCTGGTGACATTTAGGCTGTCATGGTCAAATAAAGCCTAAATGTAAAACTTATGCATGCTTCTATATTTTTGGATAAGACGAAAGCGTTCGACTTCATCTGCCACTAAACCTTACTTTCTAAACTCTACAACTATGGTATATTTGTTTTTGGTGGTTTGGTATATAAAAAGTAACTCAGGGGAAAGATCACAATCTGTTGAAATAACCAAGATAGGCCAGTAACAATAAAAATCCTATATATAGATGTACCGTAAAAACAACTATGGTATACCGCAAGGTAGTAGTTTTAGCCCCACTCCTCTTTCTACTATTTACTAACCTAAGAACGTATCCTTTTTGCTAATTATACAAGGTCATAAAAAACAACAACAAAAATAGTCTAGGTGCAGAAATGAATCCACCTATAGAAAAAAAACTATTCAGTGATTAGAAAACAATAACTTAAAGATTAATATGACAAAAATAAATCTGATACAATTTCAAACATACAAATCAAATTCAGTAAATTAAAAAACATGGTATCTTAAATTAAGTGGATGTATGCTTATTATTAGGTATAACCACTGACAAATATTGTAACTCTCACTATTGGAAACCTCACATAGACAACATTTGCAAAAATATAGACTATGTCTCTTAACTACGAACATGTGTCCGTAGTTAAGAGACATAGTCTATATTTTTACATAGAACAAATAAATAAACATAGAACAATTAAATCTACAATTGCGATCGTTGTTATATCACGCATATATATCTTATATATGTATTATATAAATTCGCTGGCGGTATTATTGTGTGAGGTAACTGAGTGGACGTAGAAAAAAATTCCTTACCCAGCAAAAATTTCGAGCAGTGTTTGGGGTCGATTTTTTCGAAAGTTTTAAGCTCAATCAGCCCATTAATGTCCCACTGCTGGGCACGGGCCTTTTCGAATGTTGTAAGCCATTATTTAAATAATATAAAATCCTAACTTTGACACGTACACACGGTTACACATTAAGCTATACAAAACCACTATAAGCTGATCTTGCATTGTATACAATGTCTTTCGGTATGATGAGAAATCGTAAACTGGTTTTGTATTCATAAAAAGCATACCAATATATATTTTAACTAGGAGAAATGGATAACAGTTGATCCTGGCACAAATACATACTTATCTTACCACCAATAAAACTAGAAATATTTAAGAAAAATGTGTGTCGTATGTCTATTAAAATATATGTTTAACCATCTGCCCACTAATCTCAAAAGTTACCTACACCGATGTTCCAAAAAAAAAAAATGTGAAATACTAATCAATAAAGCCTATTTATTATAATAAAAACAAATACCTAGAGGATAAATTAATAGTACAATTGAATATAAGTTTCTTTGATTAATGATAGTTATGATTTAAATTAAATATTTATTGACATCGAAATTATTCCTTTAACATTATTTTGACAACCTGGTATTATATTGTATATAAGAATTTTTTGTTTAATTAACAAACACGTCACAAAAAAGCAAAGTAAAGCAATTTATTTATTATAAAATATATATTTAACAATAATTTACATGCCATCATTAGCAGAATATGCTGTACCCCTACATACATTTAAAACCTGTAATATGACCATATTCTTGTAAACAGACACATTGACATTGAAAAAAAAATGACTGACAGTTAAGATTATTTTATTTAATATCTGCTTCGTTCAATGACTTCGTAAAGGAGTAAAAAATTTGTCAATGACGAGAGTAATAAAACACTTGTACACTCATCTCATACTGTGATTGATGGGTTTCTTGACTCCACCATCATCAAATTAACTTTCCGCTACCTTTGAGTATTGCGATGAACTTTATCTCCTTCATTAATATTTCGATCAAGATGACAATATAGGATTTGTCTCCCTAGCGCACCAAGAGCAGCAAGCCCTCCTCGAGAGACTGGAAGAAGTGAAACGCGCGTTCGACTGCGAGCAGAATAAGTTAGAACGAGTGAGACGGGATGCACACGCCCGCGCCGATCAAGACCGAACCTTCCTCAACCAGCTGAAGGACGAGATTGCAGCACTCAAGACCAGGCTTGACGAGGCTAAGTTCGTATACTACATAATTTTTGTGTCACGGGTCTATCTGTTTGGCGATGTATAAGTTTAAAAGATTTATGTACCCCGGATGTACCCCGCGGTTCCACACGTCATTTAATTTAAAAGAAATCGTATTATTTATAAATAATTTAGAGTACTTGCTATATATACACAATATTTTTGTGTGGTATTCGTATATACTGGTTTTCTTGACATAGGCACGTACAGTTCGGCTCTTCTCGGTAATGCTCGGTTCTCGTCGGGCGGCCTCCCTCGGCCTCCGACCCACCGCGTCGCATCGCCCGCCTGCGCTATTACTTCACTTGGCGTTCTTTATTTTTTCTTTTTGCTCGACTCCTAAGGCTCCTAGCGTACCTATAACCTTCCTCAAGAATTGGGCTACCAAACGCAAAAATATTTTTTAAATCCGGCTAATAGTTCCAGCGATTAACGCGTTCAAACAAAAAAACAAACAAACTCTTCCGCTTTATTATATTAGTATAGATAATACTTGTGTGGTGTCCGAATTTTGAATAAAGCACACTTGACGTAAATGGCGACAGAGGCATCCTTAACCAGAGGGATGGGCAGCAGCTTCCTTTATGTGGAACAGTAAACACACTGCGCTCACCAGCTCGGCAACGGCACGGTTGGTGCAGTGGCTGATACAGTCGGCTGCTGCGCTCCGGGTCGCGGGTTCGATTCCCACACAGAACAAATATTTGTATGATCTGCAGCTAGTTGTTCCGGGTCTGGGTGTATTGTGTTTGGAATTTCTGTCTGTTAACGCGCCTACGACACTGGAAAAATAACATTTTTTTAAAAACAAACAAACAGCTCGTTTGCCAGGCATGGTAAGTACTGGCAAACTAAATCATAATACAACTGAAAAACCGGTCGTAGAAATCTATGGGTGACGCCTTTGTTCAGCAGTGGACATCCTTCGGCTGATATGATGAGCTGTGTTATTCAGAGAAGCTGGATTAAATTTTTTGTTACTATGACATGGTTCTTGAGATTTCACATGATTTTCTTTTTTAATTCAGGGCAAAATCGGAAGACGATTGCGCTCGCTTCGAGAACCGCATCAAAGAGCTTCACTTAGAAAAGGAGGCTGTCAATAGAGAATGCACAGAAATCCGCGCTCAGCTGTCGCTTGCTGAAGACAAGTATGACAACTCGTACGCTCAGCTGCAGGAGACCATGAGGAAGCTTAAGGAGTGTGAGTATACACAATTATGAATGCTGTACTGAAGATCTAGGGAGACCATTCATCCTACATGGTTTTGGTTAAAGAAGAAACACTGGATAAATAATTAGTTCTAACTCAGACTCCTCTAGCTAGCCTGCAGATTCCTCTAGCAGCGAAGTTGGTAGCAGGGCCGGGCTGGGCCTAAAATCAATGACGTTAGATATGGTGGACGTATTTCATGACAAAAATAACTCATCAATGCAGTTACCGTTATAAGTGCTGGAAGTAAAGGGCGGAAGATCAGACCAAGCCAAGGGTGCTATTGCAAATTAACCTACCTCTGTTTGGAAGACTTAAGTGGTCAATTCACGGTCATCTGGCGAAGACTCCTCAAATTCTTTCAATTATCTTGGTCTTTCGCAATTCTCATACACGTCTAGATCGTCCGTCTTGAATTTAATAAACAGTACATTTTCTAAATCCTTAGTGTTGAAATTTTATCGCTTTGAATTATTTTTTATCAGTATCGTTTCTTTTTTGTTACAGGCTCAGCACGAATATTTTGACGTATAGTAATGTAAATGTGTCGCTAATATGAGTGAATTTTGAATTGAAAATACTTGATTCGCACATATAGGGCGCAGTGGAATCGGGGGAACGCTTCCAATATTTGATATTATTTTGATCACTTCACACTTGCTCAGTGTTCTACTGCGTTCTACTTACCGCCACTACGTCACTCACTGAGGCTGTTGCTGAAAATCAGCGCTGATGGCTCGTTGTGATGCCACAGTATTATGCTGAGCATCAACCTATATTTTGCGAAGATGCGACGCACAACTTCCCTATGACCGTAATTTATTATGTAACCACTGTACCCTGTACTGTAGGTAGGCATGGTTTTATTTTGGTATTTCTTTCTGGTTTTCGACCACACCCAAAAATGTGTACTCTTTGGTAAAAAAATATTGTTGTTATATTTGGCCTGGATACCAAGTTTTTTGGCCATTTTGTCAAAATATAAGAACAGTGTTGCCAGTGCGGATACGCGATTAGTTTCATGAAGTGTTAGTTTTTAAGCGTTTAATTATCCTAATGTAGTTATTTATACCAGATGTGGAATTTTTATCTTTGAATTTGTACTGGTGCGTCAACGTTCGCCGCAAAAATAAACTGCTTTCCTTCTTTCTTTCATATTTTTATTAAAACTAAAGACTATTCAAACCTGTACATGATACGAATTGTGTTAGTCGTATAAACTTAAATGAAAATGCTATAGGATAGTTATAAATTGACTCGCATTAACGTTACGATTACGATACTATACCTCAGAACGCCAATAACTCTTCAAAATACCCTCAGATTCTGTCTTCGACGTGACTTTTGACCCACGTTGTTTTGTTTTGTTCCTAGTGGAGAACGAAGCGGACAGCCTTCGCAAAGAACTGACGGACGTTCGTCGTCAACTCACCAACTGCATCGCCGAACGTGACAAGTACAACAGTAGCTGTCGCGAACTTCGTGACCACGTGAAGAGAGCGGAACATGAGAGGAGGGAGGCGGCGAGAGCTAGGGATGAAGCTTATCATAAGATTGCCGGTAGGTGTACACAACATTTTGGGGGATCCTTTACAATCCCCCGGGGGGGTGACCGCTTTACAGTCACCCTCTCCGAGATGTGCCTATAGACGTGACCCCATTGGGCGGCTCTAGTGTGATCATACGAGGACCTGGAGCCTCCCTTAGGTGCCGAAGATGACCGTCCCAGTGGTTTTAGCCGGTAGGAGTCCGGCATACCCCTTCGCTCTTCCCCGGGGCGAAGGAAGTTCATGAAGAATTTCCACTGGACACAAATAAAAAAAATAAAAAAAGGTGTACACAACATATATTTTTTAGCTTGATTGGCAGGTACCACCTATTGGACACAGGCCTCCCCCAAAGATCACCGCAGCGATCGATGTGGGTGTGTTGTGGGCTCATTGGGAGGTTTTGCCATAATCGCCACGCTTGGCAGACGGGTTGGCTATCGCAGTTGAGTTGTTGATGTACTCGAAGGACGCTGCTGCCCATCCTCCAGCTAATCCCGTAGTCGACTTTTATGACACCCACGGGAGGAGATGGGGTGGTGGTATTCTGAGCCGGCACCACACGGCACGAACCACGAACCCTGCAAAGTGTTCGAAACGTCAGGGTCAGTCAGCGTCAGGGTCAGGGTCAACGTCAATCTAAAACATACGCGATAGAATCGTTTAATTTTAAGTATTTTATTTTCTCACCACAATAATGAGAAAGTTGCAACAAAATATAATATTGTCTAGTTAGTATCGGTAGTATATAGTTAGTAGTATAGTATCATTCAAATTTATTGTGGAGACTGGTGCCTAAGCTAGGCTGAAGCCTGTGTTTCAGGTCACCAGGCCTCCACCCCAGAAGTCCAATTTTGCTGTTACATAGCCAAGCAAAATGTTTCCATTTTCTTCTTCGTGTATCTGATTCTATCAAGTTGTATTCTCTTGATGAATACCCTCCAATACGTTGATATAACTTCATCAGGTCCCGATACTGGTTGATTTTGTCCTTTATATAACCCAGTTATCATCTTGCACCCCATGAAAGCACTTTCACTGCAGACATCATCTTGATATAACAATAAACTCGCTGTTCTAATAAAATGTATGTATTATGGGTGTAATACACCCAGTATTGACGATTTATCAAAATGTATTTTAAATTTCTCATATCTTTGTTTTTTAAGATAAAAGATAAAGATCAAAATATTTTTATTCATATAAAACCAATTACAGGCACTCGTGAATAGTCAGACTTTAGCTGCCGCGTTCCAAGATGTAGGTTTTCCTATGGAGAAGAAGAACAGGGAATACGGAAATATATCGCGTTTAATTAATTCATTCGATATACTTACGTACAGCATCTGTACGTGGAACGTGCAGCCTTTTTTTTATTGTTCCGGTGGAAATAATTCACGTACTTCCTTCGCCCCGGGAAAGGGCGAAGGGGCATGCTGGACTCCTACCGGCTAAATCCACCGGAGTGGTCATCTTCGGCACCGAAGGGAGGCCGGCTCCAGGAACTCGAATAATTTCCATCTAGAGCCACCCATTGGTGCCACGCCTTTAAGCACTTCTCGGAGGGGATGATTATAAAGCGGTCATCCCTCTAATTGAGGGAAGGCGACTGTAAAGAGGCCACTCCCCCAGGCATCTCTCGGGGGATTGTAAAAAAATTCCCCCGAAGCCTCACAATGCGCTGTGCTGCGCACACAGCGGTACGTGACCACATGCACACCGCTGTAATCGCGGGGGTCGCTCGGTATGAGCACGCAGATTTACCAAATAAGCGCGCTCGCTACAGATGACAGGGGGCTCAGGCGTGTTGGACACGGGCGCCGCGACGGTTGTTACCCCGGCTCCGTGTCCTTCTCCTCCGAGCGGGATCGGCCCTCTCTCGATCCCGCTCTGCGACCTCCTTCTAGATCTAGAGCATTACGCTCTCACAGAAGGAGACCACAGCACTCCAATTATCATGCCCTGCCAGCACATACAATTATTAATACACAAATATATGAAATACAAAATATTATATTCTACCCTATATACTCACACTTGTTCATAATAATACCTGAAAAAATCATAGGGCTGCACGTTGTACGTATAAATGGTGTACGTAAGTATATAGAATGAATTAATGAAACGCGATATATTTCCGTAGGCTATTTCAATGTAATGGATGCTATTCGCGTAAACTTCAGAAAATATTAAGTTTCCGGGGTTTTACACGTATAAGCTCAGATATATAACCGTTACTTTCACACCCAGGACTGGAAGAGAATCGAACGACTCTTGAACTAGAGTTATCTCGCGTTCAGACGATGTTGAAAGAGTGTGAAACGGGCGGCGAGCATATAACTCGAGAACTGAAGGCCACTGAGGGACAACTGAAGAGGGAGAGAGCCGCACTGGAACAGGCGAACCATGACATCAAAGAGCTACAGTCCAGGTATGTACTTAGATAGTATTTGTAGCTAGCACCGCAAGCTAAATCTTACTGAAGAAGTTTAAACTCGAAATCATATAGGGTAAATTGAAAAGAAGCTTAAAGCTAGGCAAATAAATATCACTCTCCCAAGAAATAAGGTAAATTTTAAGACATTTTAGACGTTCAGACATCCGGAGCACTATGTACGAACTCTGACGAACCACGTTTTTAGTCACAATGAAACTTCCTTGAATGAATTCGTCCTTTTGAGGAATCAGGTTATTCGAGGTGTCTCGCTGGTCATCTATCTCCTTCGCACAGAAAAGAATACGTCGAAACCTGCTCCCTGCTAGTACTGTTCGTAGTTATGGTTTATGAAACATGTTTATACATGAATGATGTTTGTGTTAATGCGCTGACAAACGAGCGAACATGAATATATATTCAAATGCAAAATAATACTCGTCAAACTATACCCTACATATATAATACAAATATTCTAATATCTTACATTCATATAACGTACATAATTCCTAAATAAATATCAATTTTTATTAAAACCATAATCATTCCTTTGTAGTTTAACCATTATATAAAACAATAATCATTTTACATAAAATACACTCATTATGTCCATATTATGTCCATAATCACAAAATATTTTATATATATTCTATATAATATATATATATTTTATATATAATATTTTCATTATATTCACAAATTCACAAAGCCGAAAGGCCTCCCTCATAGATTTCCTACGAGCTATGTGCCCATTTCATTGCTACTTCCGCTTAGGAATCCTTTTAGCTATGCCTAAGCTACCTTTAGTTCTTCTACGGGTCTTCCCATTTGTGATTCGATCGCGTAGAGATATACCAAACATAGCTCTATACATAGATTATTGAGTGACCTCTAGCTTTATTATGAGCCCCGTAGTGAGCGGCCACGTCTCCTTGCTATATATTATCGCTGGTAACAAATACTGGTTAATGAGGCACTGCGGTATTGTTGACAAAAGAAGATTGTAGTACCGCCCAGGTTTCGATCGAATCGAAGGCTTTCTCATAATCCACAAACGCTAAGCATAGTGGCAGAATATACTCCTTGGTATAGTCTACTGCAGCGTATGGATGTGTTCTATGGTATAAAAACCTTGGGGGCCCTGTGCTCGAGACGATTCGTGATGACCCTTAAAAACAGTTTATAATATAGCTCAAAAGCGAGATGGGTCAATATTTTTTGTACAGGTTGTTATGAAGGACAGCACCACTTCGCCTCTGTTCCGTGCTTTCGGCGTTTTGCCTCGAGTAAGAATAAATCGAAAGGCTTTTGAAGGGCTAAGTACCGATGTTCCGCCTGCTTCCAGAACCTTTGTCGTAATCCCGTCCTCACAATGTTATTTTTAATTTTTTTAACGTTCATCCTAATTCCGCGCAAACTTATGGTTGAGATGTCTTCGGTACAGTGTCGGGTTATTTGGCTCGTGGCCCTTTGTGGGAGCCAATGGTAGGTGTAGTTACCGCGATGTATAACTGACGATAGAATTTATTGACCTTCCTCGAAACTTCTACGATTCGACCTTACGCTGTCGTCCTTAGTCTTCAGCTTGATAATCCGACTTTTCCCAATAAATATTCCTCTTGCGGATTTTGGAGCCTTTGTTCCGCTGACTCGTCTCTTTATTACAGGTGGTATTCAAGATATGAATATTGTAACGCATGGGTTTCCATACCAGTCTATTGGGCAGCCGGTATACTTCAGCATCACCGGAAGACTGGAGCATCATCGCCAAAGATGAAAATCTTTGATCGTCGCACGTCTTTCTGCCATAAGGTTGAAGGTGTGATCGGGGAACTTTTTTAGTCTATTTTTAAGATGGGTTTTACAGTACTTAGACCCAACCGTTGGAACAGTTTCCACAAAACTATAATTTATATCGCCTACAGACACGCACTGTTCTAGGTACTCGAAATGGTTAGATCGAGTTGAAAGCTGACGGAGTTTTGGATATAACCGCTAGGGGGCTGAAGCGTAGACTTTATTAGACGAGACCTCTCAACTTTCACATTAATGTGCAATTTGTCTCTTACCATTAGGTGAGCACTGCCGGTTTATACCCTATGGATCAAGGATTTGTCTTTTATTAGTCACGATGAAGACAATCTCTTTGTTTGTGGAATCATGGGAACACATCTAGGCCCATTTCAAGTGAGGCGGCTTTTGCACAAAAGGAGTTTATCACGAATAGTTCCTCTTTTTCTCTTAAGTCTGCTAGCCTCTGTCCCCTGGAGTTCCGATGCCCAAAACTCGTTGTCCCACAACAGGTAGCCGTTGGTAAGGCAGTGCTCAAGTAACTCTGCATATTGTAGAGACATGTCATGCTCACTTAACCTTTTCTTAACAACATCCAGGCAGTCGTTTACTGATAAATTGGTGAATAAAGACTGCACATCAAAACTGACCATCACTTCACTTTTTCGATGTTCGATATATTTATCGAATAATTTTTCGTCTACTTTCAATGAGTGGCATATGAGCAAACATCCATATTGTGGTGATTTGATTAAACAGTGGGTAATGAAATTGTATTAAGATGATTGCGTGAATCACATAGTATACTCATTAGACATGGAAGTTGTTAAAACATCATTCATTTAGGTTGCAAAACGAATGCGAAGAACGAGAGCGCTGTGCGGGCGACGCAGCAGCAGCGCGCCGCCACGGCGCTGAGCTGGACGCGCTGCTGGGCGCCACGCGCGCCGAGCTGGGCGCGAGCCGCCAGCGCGGCGCCGAGCTGGAGGAGGCCTGCCGTGCCAGGGACCAGGTCAGCAATGCTAGCGTAGCCCCATCACCGCGGGATTACAGATCCGAATTTCGAAAACCATGCTTAACTACGCTGCACTGCACTAACTGCGTAAATCAAATTTCTAACATTTACTCATCTTACCACCGACAACTTATGGCACAGAGACGTGGTCACTTACTATGGGCCTCAGAAGAAAGCTCAAGGTCACTTAGGTAGGTATGGAGAGAGCTATGCTTGGTATTTCTCTACGAGGTCGAATCAGAAACCAGGAGATCCGTAGAAGAATTATCGTTGTCGACATAGCTGAAAGAATTGGTAAGCTAAACTGGCAATGGGCACATTGCTCGTAGAACCGATGACTGTTGGGGCAAAATCCGGAAAACGCAGCATAGGGCGGCCTCGTACGGGATGGACAGATGACCTGGTAAAGGTCACTGAGAGTACTCAGATGCGATTGGAATGTACCCAGTCGTGGTAATCAATACGGGAGGCTAGTTCTGCAGTGGACGTTGAATTGACGTCGGCTGGCATGATAACTGAAGCCTGATCTGATTTCCAACATTTATCTAAATGTATAATTATTTCTGATAAACTCATCTGTGTCACGTTGTGACTTCTCCAGGAGCTGGTACTTCGTTTGGAAGACTGTCGTTCAAAGGAGCGCCGCCTGGAGGAGCTCAAACATAACCTGGAAGTGTGCCTCGCTGACGCCACACAACAGATACAAGAACTCAAGGTCAGTAGATTTGTCAATTAGTGATTAAAATAAATAGGTAATAATGTCGACTTAGAAACGTTTTGTTTTGAAAATTTGTATGTACACTTACAGCCATATTCTTGTTCTAAAATAAATGAATCTTTTTATATCTGCAGGCTCGCCTAGGTGGCAGTGAAGGTCGATGCCGCTCGTTGGACGCTGCTCTATCGCAATGCGAAAGTGGCAAGCGAGATGCGGAAGCGAAACTTTCATCGATTGCACACGCTTTACGTAGAGTATGTGGAGTACAACCTGATGGTACCGTCCATGCAGCGACTAGGAAACGTCTCGCCAGTCCTGCTAGGAGATATAGTCCACATAGAGGTAAGTATAAATAACCGGCTGCTGAACCCAAGCTATAAAGGATATATCTAACATATGCGCACGCGCACATTTGGACAGAACTGCCCTAGCGTCGCCTCGCGTAAACACGTGTGCCCAGCGCGTTTGGCGAAGTATATTTACTCAGGTTCTACGTTGTTTGATTAAAATAGTTGAATCATTAGCTCAATACGCGTGATAAGCAGATTTTGTCTATAAGGTTTTATTTATATGTTGACATTTTCTGCTGTTCAGGTCGCGATCATTCCGAGGATCGTAACGAGATCATAGACGTGGATCCGGAACTGGTCAAGAAGGGCATGCGCAACTTGATGCACGATGTGTGCCAGATTGAACGGGAGAAGGTACTTTTGATAAATATATTTATCCAGACAATATTGCCAGGATGGAATACTTGGGTGATTTGTATAAGGGTATTTAAGTTAAATACTTGTGCTGTCCTTTGACTATTTTGTCTTCTGCGATTCTACGAATATTTTAAGTGTCTAGCTTTTTCTCCATGCTATTCAACAGCGGTACAATTTTTGCCCCTCACAAATTTAAAGTACGTTTGTGGTTTAAATGGATTACAGGACGACTACAAGTCCCAAGTGGGTATGCTCAAGAAGCAGCTAAAAGATGCGAACGAGCAGCAGGGCAAAGGCGATAACAAGCTGCAGTCTGTCACCAGCAATCTTCGCAGCCTGCAAGAGGAGAAGGCTCGGCTGCAGAGTGCGTACGCACAAAAGGAGGCACAGCTTAATGCACTGGTAAGAAGTGAACATTTCTATGTAATCTATTCCACCACTGAAATTTTAACAGGGTCGTTACAAGATCTAAATTATAATTTCAAACGGCCGAATCGTTGGCACAGTGGCTACGCGATTGGTTTTCTGCGCTACGGGTTGCGGGTTCGATTCCCGCGCGGAACTAATATTTGTATAGCCTTTTTTTTTATTGATGTCCAGTGGAAATTCTACATGGAACTTCCTTCACCCCGGGGAAGGGCGAAGGGGTATGCCGGACTCCTACCGGCTAAAACCACTGGAGCGGTCATCTTCGGCACCGAAGGGGGGCTCCAGGTCCTCGTAAGATCACACTAGAGTATATTTGTATAGCCTACAGGTAATTGTTACGATTCTGGGTGTGCATGTGAGCATGTGAGATTTATGTCTGAAAGCTAAAACCCACGAAACAGGAAAAAGTAGTGTGGGTCATAGTTTATAATAAATAACGATTTTAAATGCCCAACAGCCGTCCGCAATCAAAATCAGAACGCGCTAGCTTGCATGTCATGTACCCAGCTGTAGTATGACAGCTTAGCGTATAAACCCTGCCCATTTCCCCTGCATGCCTCGAACTAATACTCTGTTACAAAGCGTTGACTGTCATGGAGTTAAATATAGTCTGATTAGATTATATTCGATCAATGTGCCAAGCGTAAATGTTATTGCAGTTTCTCAAAACAAGTCCACGTAATGCTCAGGTGTTGCCCAGGCCGTAGAGAGTACAAACTTCATCAACATCACATGTCATCATCAGCCTGCAAACGTCCGCTGCTGAATATGGGCCTGCCAATGATGTCTAGAATGAATGGTCCCAGGGGATAATGCCATAATCACCGTGCTTGACAGGTGGATTGGTAATCGCAGTATGCTGATACCTATCCTCCACTGCTACTGCTATAGTCCACTGCTGGACACAGGCCTCCCCCAAAGATCACCACAACCACCGATATGGATGTGTTGTGGGCTCATTGGGGGGTTTTGCCATAATCGCCACGCTTGGCAGGCGGGTTGGCGATCGCAGTTGAGTTGTTAATGTACTCGAAGGACGCTGCTGCCCATCCTCCGGCTAATCCCTTAGTCGACTTTTACGACACCCATGGGAGGAGATGGGGTGGTGGCATTCTGAGCCGGCACCACACGGCATATCCTCTCGATATCAATCCTTAATTGATTTTTACGTCATCCATGGATCGAGAATTCATTCACACACATTCTACCAAAGAGATCGCCGATTTTAGTTCCATTTTCAAAAATAAAATGTTCTTTTTTTATGAAACAGTAATAAGTCGAGTCTTTGTTCATGATTATTCTACTTATGACTAAAGACTTTTTCGTTTTTATAGGCTCATTGTCATTTGACAGACAAAAATGAAAAGATAAACTTTTTCACCTATAGGAAGAAATGCTATTTTTCTTCGCTCTGGTATGCCACAATGACGGTCTTTTTGAGCAAGAAGAGTGAAAAGGTTTTTTTTATAAACCCACTGATAGTATTATTACCCACTTAAATAACGTTCACTTAAAGTTCACTTAAAATACTATTATTTTTGTAGGATCCTTATATATTTCTTATATATATAACAAGGTGAAGAAACGGTTGTGACCAGTGTGCCGTGCAGTGCAATGTTCCACTAATATGAAAACGACAATATTCTATCATAATAATTGTCTGTAATTTCCAGAACGAGTCAGTTCAGAGTAAGACGGTGGAGATCAGCAACTTGCGGGACAAGATCACCAGTCTGGAGGCTACGATGACTTCTGTCAGCGAAGAGAAGGTGCAGAATGAGGTAATGTTGTAGCTTTTTTTTATTGACCGCTCGACCCATCAAATTCTTTACTAACCAATTTTAGATAAGACTAGCTGGGACGGCGGTTTCACCCGCGTTTAATTTAAAAGAAATTTAGAGTACTTCGACATAGACACTTGACATAGAATATATATATTGGATTTCAAGGGTTTTATTTTTTTTGCGCGGAACCCGAATTATTTTTCTAAACAGAAGTAGTAAGTTATTCCTTATAACATCAGCTATCTGCCAGTGAAAGTACCGTCAAAATCGGTCCAGCCGTTTCGAAGATTACCCGGAACAAACAGACAGACAGGCAAAAAATTAAAAAAATGTTTTTTTATTGTAGGTGTCGTATATACTTTCATATGCATTTAGTAAAAAGCTGTTATTTTGACATTAGAAACAGACACTTCAATTTTATTTATTTGTATAGATAGGATAAGATAAAGATAATTTATCACCAAACTAAACACACATAATTCGTTCAATGCAGAACAATACAAATAGATACAATTGTTTTTTGTGTAGTATGGAAAAAGGAACGGACTCAGCAATGTTGGCAGTGCGCAGTGATTAAACCACGCACTGGTCAACGCTGGTTTATCATCCTTTCATCATTTCGGCCGAATGAAGTCCACTGCTGGACACAGGCCTTCCCCAAACAACCACCGATATGGATGTGTTGTGGGCTCATTGGGGGGTTTTGCCATAATCGCCACGCTTGGCGCTGGTTTATAAAATATAATAAATATAAAATGTAATGGTTTATAAGTAAATGAAATATTTCTATGTCAATTGTTTGTGGAGGTGTTTTTCCTGCGCATCATAGAAATAAAATAAGCTAGGTACCTAATAAAAAAACACCACGGTAAAACCGATCGGTCGCTCGCCGCACACCTGCATGTAAACACAGGAAAGGTGCGGGGGGTTTTGCAGTCATTCGCGTCGTCCATCTCAGTGTTTCTATTTAAAGATGACACATGCCTCCCCTAAAGACCTGTCCTGACCGGTCAGGGTATGTTGTGTGCATAGGCGGTTTTTTCTAAAACCGCCACGCTTGGAAAGCGGGTTGGCGTTCGCAGTAGAGTTGTTAATGTACTCGAAGGACGCTGCTGCCCATCCTCCGGTCGCCTTATACAACACCCACGGGATGAGATGGGTTGGTGCTATTTGTAGACGGCACCAAACGACAATTGCATGCAACTACATGACAAAATATGTTGCCTTTACAGAACAAAGCGGACAGTCTTCGTGTCCAGTTAGCAGAGCGTGTACAAGAAGTTGGTCAGTTGCGTGAAGCGCTTGCAGCCGCTGAAGGTATGCTCATTGATATCACTTTCATGCTTTTTAATACGGCCTTTTAACGCGACGAGTGTGTCATTTGCCTGGTAGCAAGCGTCATACCTGGCCTGGCCATAATAATTGTAATAATGCCCGGGAGTAAATGTAACATTGTTTTTTTTTTTTTTTTTAAACATTGCCCCACACTAGGATTTCTCCTGTGTCGTGGGTGCGTTTACAGACATGAATTCCACACACAATACACCCAGACCCGGAACAACTATCTGCAGATCGTACAAATATTTGTTCCGTGCGGGAATCGAACCCACGACCCGGAGCGCAGCAGTCGACTGTATCAGCCACTGCACCAACCGTGCCGTCAAACTTCACTTTAGACTAACAAAATAATGTTAAAATGCAATTTTTCCATTACTATACAAGGCTGGATTTCCAAGAAGTTAATATCACCAAGTAGATTCCATCAATTATTTTCTTACTCTTTTAACTTTCATCTTTTATTTAGTAAGTTCAATCCCAATGTATGAGATTAGATAAAGTAGTGTATGAAACTGCACATAACGTGTGATACTGTTAAAAAACCTCGCCTACACACACATTCGTGTTTTAATACTCCTCATTATGCAAGTTTCATAAACTACTATTTCTTTTGTGTCCCCCCGCAGGGCGCGCGGCGCGGCTGGACGTGCGGCGCGCGCAGCTGGAGGGGGACGTGCAGCGCGCCGCCGTGGGCGCGCGCGACCGCGACCAGGCCCTCAAGGTGACTGCTACATAGTGACCTACGAGCTCCTGGAGCCCTCCTTAGGTGCCGCAGGGCGCGCGGCGCGGCTGGAGGGGGACGTGCAGCGCGCCGCCGTGGGCGCGCGCGACCGCGACCAGGCCCTCAAGGTGACTGCTACATAGTGACCTACGAGCTCCTGGAGCCCTCCTTAGGTGCCGCAGGGCGCGCGGCGCGGCTGGAGGGGGACGTGCAGCGCGCCGCCGTGGGCGCGCGCGACCGCGACCAGGCCCTCAAGGTGACTGCTACATAGTGACCTACGAGCTCCTGGAGCCCTCCTTAGGTGCCGCAGGGCGCGCGGCGCGGCTGGAGGGGGACGTGCAGCGCGCCGCCGTGGGCGCGCGCGACCGCGACCAGGCCCTCAAGGTGACTGCTACATAGTGACCTACGAGCTCCTGGAGCCCTCCTTAGGTGCCGCAGGGCGCGCGGCGCGGCTGGAGGGGGACGTGCAGCGCGCCGCCGTGGGCGCGCGCGACCGCGACCAGGCCCTCAAGGTGACTGCTACATAGTGACCTACGAGCTCCTGGAGCCCTCCTTAGGTGCCGCAGGGCGCGCGGCGCGGCTGGAGGGGGACGTGCAGCGCGCCGCCGTGGGCGCGCGCGACCGCGACCAGGCCCTCAAGGTGACTGCTACATAGTGACCTACGAGCTCCTGGAGCCCTCCTTAGGTGCCGCAGGGCGCGCGGCGCGGCTGGAGGGGGACGTGCAGCGCGCCGCCGTGGGCGCGCGCGACCGCGACCAGGCCCTCAAGGTGACTGCTACATAGTGACCTACGAGCTCCTGGAGCCCTCCTTAGGTGCCGCAGGGCGCGCGGCGCGGCTGGAGGGGGACGTGCAGCGCGCCGCCGTGGGCGCGCGCGACCGCGACCAGGCCCTCAAGGTGACTGCTACATAGTGACCTACGAGCTCCTGGAGCCCTCCTTAGGTGCCGCAGGGCGCGCGGCGCGGCTGGAGGGGGACGTGCAGCGCGCCGCCGTGGGCGCGCGCGACCGCGACCAGGCCCTCAAGGTGACTGCTACATAGTGACCTACGAGCTCCTGGAGCCCTCCTTAGGTGCCGCAGGGCGCGCGGCGCGGCTGGAGGGGGACGTGCAGCGCGCCGCCGTGGGCGCGCGCGACCGCGACCAGGCCCTCAAGGTGACTGCTACATAGTGACCTACGAGCTCCTGGAGCCCTCCTTAGGTGCCGCAGGGCGCGCGGCGCGGCTGGAGGGGGACGTGCAGCGCGCCGCCGTGGGCGCGCGCGACCGCGACCAGGCCCTCAAGGTGACTGCTACATAGTGACCTACGAGCTCCTGGAGCCCTCCTTAGGTGCCGCAGGGCGCGCGGCGCGGCTGGAGGGGGACGTGCAGCGCGCCGCCGTGGGCGCGCGCGACCGCGACCAGGCCCTCAAGGTGACTGCTACATAGTGACCTACGAGCTCCTGGAGCCCTCCTTAGGTGCCGCAGGGCGCGCGGCGCGGCTGGAGGGGGACGTGCAGCGCGCCGCCGTGGGCGCGCGCGACCGCGACCAGGCCCTCAAGGTGACTGCTACATAGTGACCTACGAGCTCCTGGAGCCCTCCTTAGGTGCCGCAGGGCGCGCGGCGCGGCTGGAGGGGGACGTGCAGCGCGCCGCCGTGGGCGCGCGCGACCGCGACCAGGCCCTCAAGGTGACTGCTACATAGTGACCTACGAGCTCCTGGAGCCCTCCTTAGGTGCCGCAGGGCGCGCGGCGCGGCTGGAGGGGGACGTGCAGCGCGCCGCCGTGGGCGCGCGCGACCGCGACCAGGCCCTCAAGGTGACTGCTACATAGTGACCTACGAGCTCCTGGAGCCCTCCTTAGGTGCCGCAGGGCGCGCGGCGCGGCTGGAGGGGGACGTGCAGCGCGCCGCCGTGGGCGCGCGCGACCGCGACCAGGCCCTCAAGGTGACTGCTACATAGTGACCTACGAGCTCCTGGAGCCCTCCTTAGGTGCCGCAGGGCGCGCGGCGCGGCTGGAGGGGGACGTGCAGCGCGCCGCCGTGGGCGCGCGCGACCGCGACCAGGCCCTCAAGGTGACTGCTACATAGTGACCTACGAGCTCCTGGAGCCCTCCTTAGGTGCCGCAGGGCGCGCGGCGCGGCTGGAGGGGGACGTGCAGCGCGCCGCCGTGGGCGCGCGCGACCGCGACCAGGCCCTCAAGGTGACTGCTACATAGTGACCTACGAGCTCCTGGAGCCCTCCTTAGGTGCCGCAGGGCGCGCGGCGCGGCTGGAGGGGGACGTGCAGCGCGCCGCCGTGGGCGCGCGCGACCGCGACCAGGCCCTCAAGGTGACTGCTACATAGTGACCTACGAGCTCCTGGAGCCCTCCTTAGGTGCCGCAGGGCGCGCGGCGCGGCTGGAGGGGGACGTGCAGCGCGCCGCCGTGGGCGCGCGCGACCGCGACCAGGCCCTCAAGGTGACTGCTACATAGTGACCTACGAGCTCCTGGAGCCCTCCTTAGGTGCCGCAGGGCGCGCGGCGCGGCTGGAGGGGGACGTGCAGCGCGCCGCCGTGGGCGCGCGCGACCGCGACCAGGCCCTCAAGGTGACTGCTACATAGTGACCTACGAGCTCCTGGAGCCCTCCTTAGGTGCCGCAGGGCGCGCGGCGCGGCTGGAGGGGGACGTGCAGCGCGCCGCCGTGGGCGCGCGCGACCGCGACCAGGCCCTCAAGGTGACTGCTACATAGTGACCTACGAGCTCCTGGAGCCCTCCTTAGGTGCCGCAGGGCGCGCGGCGCGGCTGGAGGGGGACGTGCAGCGCGCCGCCGTGGGCGCGCGCGACCGCGACCAGGCCCTCAAGGTGACTGCTACATAGTGACCTACGAGCTCCTGGAGCCCTCCTTAGGTGCCGCAGGGCGCGCGGCGCGGCTGGAGGGGGACGTGCAGCGCGCCGCCGTGGGCGCGCGCGACCGCGACCAGGCCCTCAAGGTGACTGCTACATAGTGACCTACGAGCTCCTGGAGCCCTCCTTAGGTGCCGCAGGGCGCGCGGCGCGGCTGGAGGGGGACGTGCAGCGCGCCGCCGTGGGCGCGCGCGACCGCGACCAGGCCCTCAAGGTGACTGCTACATAGTGACCTACGAGCTCCTGGAGCCCTCCTTAGGTGCCGCAGGGCGCGCGGCGCGGCTGGAGGGGGACGTGCAGCGCGCCGCCGTGGGCGCGCGCGACCGCGACCAGGCCCTCAAGGTGACTGCTACATAGTGACCTACGAGCTCCTGGAGCCCTCCTTAGGTGCCGCAGGGCGCGCGGCGCGGCTGGAGGGGGACGTGCAGCGCGCCGCCGTGGGCGCGCGCGACCGCGACCAGGCCCTCAAGGTGACTGCTACATAGTGACCTACGAGCTCCTGGAGCCCTCCTTAGGTGCCGCAGGGCGCGCGGCGCGGCTGGAGGGGGACGTGCAGCGCGCCGCCGTGGGCGCGCGCGACCGCGACCAGGCCCTCAAGGTGACTGCTACATAGTGACCTACGAGCTCCTGGAGCCCTCCTTAGGTGCCGCAGGGCGCGCGGCGCGGCTGGAGGGGGACGTGCAGCGCGCCGCCGTGGGCGCGCGCGACCGCGACCAGGCCCTCAAGGTGACTGCTACATAGTGACCTACGAGCTCCTGGAGCCCTCCTTAGGTGCCGCAGGGCGCGCGGCGCGGCTGGAGGGGGACGTGCAGCGCGCCGCCGTGGGCGCGCGCGACCGCGACCAGGCCCTCAAGGTGACTGCTACATAGTGACCTACGAGCTCCTGGAGCCCTCCTTAGGTGCCGCAGGGCGCGCGGCGCGGCTGGAGGGGGACGTGCAGCGCGCCGCCGTGGGCGCGCGCGACCGCGACCAGGCCCTCAAGGTGACTGCTACATAGTGACCTACGAGCTCCTGGAGCCCTCCTTAGGTGCCGCAGGGCGCGCGGCGCGGCTGGAGGGGGACGTGCAGCGCGCCGCCGTGGGCGCGCGCGACCGCGACCAGGCCCTCAAGGTGACTGCTACATAGTGACCTACGAGCTCCTGGAGCCCTCCTTAGGTGCCGCAGGGCGCGCGGCGCGGCTGGAGGGGGACGTGCAGCGCGCCGCCGTGGGCGCGCGCGACCGCGACCAGGCCCTCAAGGTGACTGCTACATAGTGACCTACGAGCTCCTGGAGCCCTCCTTAGGTGCCGAAGATGGCCGCCCCGGTGGTTTTAGCCGGTAGAAGTCTGGCATGCCCCTTCAACCTTCCCCATGGTGGAGGAAATTCATGAAAATTTTCCACTGGGATAAATAAAAAAAAAAGGTAGTGGTGCGATGATCTTGGTAACGCAGGAAGCTGGTATATTCATACAAAAGTCTAGCTATTAAGCTATTTTTACGTACGTAAATTTTCATATTTGTGTCGACATTTGGGGAACATTTGCCATTACTCACTACGCTTAGCAGACGGGTTAGTGAGCGCAGTATAGCTGTTGTTCGACAGAAGGGACACTGCTGCCCATCCCTCTAGCTTAGAGTCCCTTGGTCACCTTTTACGACATTTACGGGAAAAGATGGAGTGGTGCTATATTCTTAATCCGGACACCTCACTATATCATAATATATATAATCATAATCAGCCCATTACAGTCCCACTGCTGGGCAAGGGTATTTTCTCACGATGAGAAGAGTATAAATAAGGCTATAATAGTATAAAAGACAATGCTAAAATACCAGGCCCGGCACGAAATATATCACAGATTTTTTGTATAAATGAGCGATGAAATACTGTGTAGTGCAATGTCAACATCTATGGATAAATGCCTTATTTTACTAATTGATTTTAAAAAAAGTTTTCTCTTACATTAATTTATCATTCTGTGTGAAACTAACTAAAAATCACATTCAGTTCAATAATTACTTCAATTATTAGATTCTCACGTTTACACGCCATATTCAAACAACATCAACAACTCTTTAAAATAACTCACGGCCCTCCATAATGGCTATAAGTGCGAGCGAGATAGAAAACCATATTGGCATAACTAACAATGGCTAACGCTGCGTCGTCCATGCCAAATAAAAATAAAAGCAAATTGTAAAAATGAACCATTTCCGTTCATTTTCAATAAAATATTTATTTTTATGTTTTTTTTTTTAATAATGTGTATGTATGCCATTTTTATTTGCTCATAAATCGAACTCACTTTATTTACACTATATTTACAAATCACTTTATTTCTACTTATGACATCAACATTCTAGAAACTTCAAGAGCGTTGCGAAGGTTACACCCGCACCATAGCCCAGTTAGAAGACAGGTGTACGTCCCTGAAAGGCACCGTGGAACAGTTGTCTATTGCGCTGCAAAAAGCCGCCACCGCTGAGAGCGAACTGCGCGCTGAAGTGAGCAAAGTGACCCGACAGCTGAACGAAGCTAAGAATAACGAGCAGAACGCTGTAGACAAACTGAGGCAGATACAAAAGAGCGTTGGTGAGTAGCATTTTATCTTGTTATATTTAGATATATAAAAAAAAATAGCAATTGGCTTTGACGCTACGGGTCGCTAGTTTGAGCACCACCCGGAACAAATATTTGTATGATCTATAGATAGTTGTTTCGCGTCTGGGTATATGAGAATGAGATTTATGTTTGTGAACTCTATCCAAGACACGGAGAAATTCTAGTATGGCGCATCGTATAGAAAAGGATGGATTTAAAATTACCTATTCTGAGAGTGTATTATTTTAACATTTAATCTATAAATACCCACTATATATATACAAGCATAGACGCACCACAAAATCCGCAGTGTGTGAACATGCCTTAGGCAAACCCAACCATTTTCTTCGATTTGATCATCCTCAAGTCCTCGCGAAAGAGAACCGTTATGTACCAAGAATGTTTCGTGAGGCTATTGAAATTTAAAAAACATCCTAATTTTAATAGAGAAGATGGTTGGCAGGTACCACCTGTTTGGAATCCGGTTATTAAATTAATAAAATCCCAAACAACACACCACACTAAAAAACATCAAGACACTGTGAGTGATTACTGCGCGCATCGAAACAATTTTTGATTGGTTTTGTACGGTAGATAAATAACTTTTTAAATCTGTAACGACGCTTGTCACCTTAGTCATCCTGCGACCACCAACCCTGCAAAGTGTTCCAAACTACAGGAAAAACAAAAATCAATAACGTGATTTAATCCGTTTAAAATTGTTTTATTATAATATCTATACAAATAAATGAAATTGAAGTGTCTGCTTGTAATGTCAAAATACAGCTTTTTATTAAATGCACATGAAAGTATATATGGAACTAACAACAAAAAATAAACAATTTTTAAACTTTTTGTCTGTCTGTTTGTTCCGGCTAATCTCCAAAACGGCGTTGCCGATTTTGACGGGACTTTCACTAGCAGATAGCTGATGTTATAAGGAGTAACTTAAGTGGTTTTTTTTTAACTTTTACTTGATAATCAAATCTGGGCAAGCCTGTAACATGACGTCTAAATAACACAATTTCACTACCGTGCAGGGTACGAAAGTAGACGGTAATCATTCCATCGCCAATTGTAGACCGCAGACAGTGATGCTTGACTAACAAATCATCATCATCATTTCAGCTTAATAAATTCCACTGCTGGACACAGGCCTCTCCAAAGATTGCCACTACGACCGGTCCGGGTGTGTTGTTTGCTCATTGGGGGTTTTGCCGTAATCGCCACGCTTGGCAGGCGGATTGACGATCGCAGTTGTTAATGTACTCGAAGGACGCTGCTGCCCATCCTCCGGCTAATACCACAGTCGCGTTTTACGACACCCGCGAGATGAGTCGGGTTAGTGCTATTCTAACCGGCACCGCACGGCAACGTAACTATTAACTATTATCGTTCATGAATAAGACAACGAAGCCATCACGCATTATTTTTTAAAAACTTTCTTTGTGTTTTCTTGCAGCGAGCTGTGAGAACGAGAGGAGGGTTTTGACAGAAAAGTTAGAAAGCGCTAAGGCTGCACTCGGTGAGCTGAAGAGATTGAACTCTTCCCTAGAAGACCAGGTCCACAGACTGACCAACCAGTTGTCGAATGTAGAGGTGCAGAGGTATGTAACATTGTTTTATATTAGGATAGGAATTTAAAGGCCGAAGATTAATTGAATTAGTGCACAACTCGACGCCTTTATTCCACGTAGGGCACAGGATTACCTCCCGGAAGACGGTGCCGCGCACGTGGTCACGTGCCGCCGTGTGCCCAGCACATCGCACAGCGAGACTTGGGGGGATCCTTTACAATTCTTCCCGGGAAGTGCCTGGGGGGCGGCCTTTTTCAGCCGCCTGCCCTCCGCTAGAGGGGGCGACCGCTTTACAGTCATCCCCTCCGAGATGTGCCTGAAGGCGTGGCACCAATGGACGGCTCTAGTGTGATCTTACGAGGATCTGGAGCCCCCCTTCGGTGCCGAAGATGACCGCTTCAGTGGTTTTAGCCAGTAGGAGTCCGGCATACCCCTTCGCCCTTCCCCGGGGCGAAGGAAGTTCCATGCAGAATTTCTAATGGACACAAAAAAAAACGTGGGCACAGGTCTATTGCTGTACTCTCGAAGGCCATGGCGTTATGAAGTCTCATGTCATAGGGATCGAGCACATCATCATAATAATTTAAATTATAGCTCCAGTTGCTTGTTGGTAATCTTGACATATGAATATTATTAAGGACGGTTCACACCGAACGTAATACTCGCTCATATTCAGCCGCTGAATATTAGCAAGCGTTACGCGGTTTGCTGATTGTACATACATTTTCAACTTTTCCGTTTACACTAAACACAAAATACGACGCGATTTAGCTAAACTTATTGGCGTAACGTGTGATCAGTTGGAATATGTATGTACATAACTTTTTTTGAAAAGTGTATATCCATGGAGTTTCTTGCCGGCTCTTCTCCATAGGACCGACTTTTCCGAACCGTGCACTTATCTTGACTTTTCGTAAGAGCCTATTAGGGCCTATATGAAATAAAAAAAATCTAAACATGCCCTGTGGATTTTTTTTCATCGACTTTTTACTGTTTTATTAAAAAAATACCCAAATTTTACATTCAAATACAAATAAAAAAAAAGTATAAGTCGTAGACTCTGAATTTTAATCTTATTTAGATGTGCATTGTATTACAGTACTTTTAAATTCATAATTAGTGACATTGGCCATCTAGTTTTTTTTTAATTTACTTTCAAGGTTTCGGACTTAAATCAAAGCTGTCAATGTTAAAGCTATTTACATGGCTATAAAAAAAAAAAACTAAAAGCGACCGGGATCTTCCAACTCCCTCAAAAATTCGTTTCATGTTTGGATCGTAGAAATCCATATGTGTACCAAATTTCAACTTAATCGGTCCAGTAGATTCAGAGCAAATTTACTGTGACAGACAGACAGACACACGAGTGATCCTATAAGGATTCCGCCGTTTTTTCCTTCGGACGTTCGGAACCCTAAAAACACATTTCTTGGAACTTCAGGCATAACTCAGTATTATTAACAGCGAAACCTAACTGCACTTTTCCTGATCCCAGATTCGATTCATAAATTCACCGGTTTTCAGCAAAATTAATTTTAAAACCAAGTTATTATGTTTAAGGTCTGCCTTCGAATCCCAACTCCGCATGACGACTTGGGACGGTAAGGAAAGCAACACCGACAGCGAACTAGAACGAGAACTCCACCAGCTGCAACGTGACAGATCCGAACTCAAGTCCAAGTGCGACGTACTGCAGGACACGGTGCGGAAGCTGGAGGCCGACAGACGGATGATCCGACCGGCTCTCAGGAGCAAGAGCCACGACAGGAGCGAGAAGACCGTCTACTACTCCGACATTGACTCGGGTACGTGTATATCAGTTTATTAATGTCCTTGACTGTTTTGAGTCAAGTGAGGCCATAGGGTTTTATTATAGCATCCGCACGTCCGAATGAAAAAACGGTGAAAACCTTATATCCTATAACTCTAGTGTGTATGTATAGTGTGTCTATCCGTCTTTCACAGCCAATTTGTAATTCACAGCGAATCTACTGGACCGATTAAGTTGAAATTTGGTACACATATATACGTACGTAATAAAATAACACGGTAAATCTTTGAATATTTTGCGTGCAGACAGACATACATTTGCAGTTGGAATGGAGAACATGTTTTCAACTACAAACTTAGTTTGTTTTTGGAATAAATTATTGGTACAAGATAGAATTCAATAATAGACAATATATTCATATATGAACCGAAAACTTCGGGAAGAGGTTACACTTAGGCCTATCATAAAAATAGGAAAGCCATTTATCTCGAAAATAATAGGTTACAATTTTTGGAATTTATGAGCACGCAATGTATTGTAGATAACTCGATCAAAACGCTCCTTGATTATTGCCATATCAGCCACAGGACGTCCACTGCTGAACAAAGGCCTCCCCCTTAGATTTCCACAACGAGCGATCACATGCCGCTCTCATCCAACGACTCCCAGCGACCTTCACCAGGTCGTCTGTCCACCTCGTTGGAGGTCGTCCCACGCTGCGTTTTCCGGTGCGCGGTCTCCATTCGAGAACCTTTGTGCCCCAAAGGCCATCAGTTCTACGAGCAATGTGCCCTGCCCATTGCCACTTCAGTTTACTAATCCTTTCAGCTATGTTAAGACAGCTTTAGTTCTTCTACGGATCTCCTCATTTATGATTCGATCTCGTAGAGAAATACCAAGTATAGCTCTTTCCATAGCTCGCTGAGTTACCTTGAGCTTTCTTATGAGGCCCATTGTGAGTGACCACGTCTTTGTTCAATTTATCGTCACTGGTAACACACACTGGTTAAAGACTTTCGTCTTGAGGCATTGCGGTATTTATTGTTGACGAAAAGACGTAGCGAAGTTTTCCAAACACTGCCCAGCCGAGTCGGATTCGACGGTTGACCTCTTTCTCGAAGTTGGCCCTACCTAATTGGACAGTTTGTTCCAGGTAGACATACTCGTCAACAACTTCGAGAACAGAGCTCCCAACGGATATTGGGATGGGCACGACATGGGCATTTGACTGATTATTGTACCATAATATATTATTATGCTACTGCGAGCGATGAGCTCATCTGTGAACTGTAGTGAAACAACAGCAGTTTAGTTTTATTTACATTGCAGTTTTAAATGAAAATAAATAGTTTATTCTGCTATTATTCAAAATAGCGTTAGTATAGATGAAAACAATTATTTTGTAATGAAATCTTATTTTATCCTATTTATAAGAAAATACACGAAAAGACCGATGCAAAATTCCAACGGGTTCCAGAATCTATGGCATCAGTTTTCGTCACGATGTCACTTACAACTGTTATATTGTAACATAATAACTCGAGACAAAAAAAAATTGACTGTTTTTTTGCGCCATCCTAATAAATATGTATACGTTCTTTGCTGTCCAATAGAAATAACTATCTCTTTCGTCTTTCATACAAATTAATTGTTGTTTGAAATCATCTCAGGTCCAGACTCCACCAAGGACTCTTCGACGCGCGGCTACAAGGATTCCATACAAATACCGTGCAAGGACAAAGGCTTCACCACCGACCTGAGTTTCTTAGAATTGGAGAACAGAGAACTGAGGATGAAGATCAGGCGATTGGAAAAGGAACTGGTTGACAAAGTGAGTAATGATTTAGCTTTTTTTGGGATATTTCCGTTTCGAGATGTAAATTGTTTTTTACAGGCATCATCATTTCAGCCGAAAAAGGCCCACTGCTGGACACGGGCCTCCCCCAAAGATTGCCACAACGACCGGTATGGGTGTCTTGTTTTTGTTACAATCGCCACGCTTGGCAGACGGGTTGGCGATAGCCGTTGAGTTATAAATTACTTGAAGGACGCTGCTGCCCATCTTCCGGAAAATGTGTGGTGCCGGCTAAGAATGCCACCACACTACACACACCATCTCATCCCATGGGTGTCATATAAGGTGACTAAAGGGTTTGCCTCTATAAGAGATGATTCATTTGCTTTATAGTGACGTTTTCCGTACGTTTGCTGCAGTGGATAAGCGATTGGCTTTTAGCGCTCCGTGTTTCAGGTTAGATCTGCATACGGAACATATATTTGTATGTATGTGTTTGTGTATTTGAAATGGATAGCCACGACTAGAGAACTCTTGTTTGTTCGTGAATTTTTTGTATTATTATGAAAGCTTTATAGGTTGTAAATCAAAGCTTGTATTGGGCCTTGAACTTTAGAGCTTTTAAAAATAATTATACAAGCAAACGAGAAATGAATACAGAAAACTTGTTGAACTAAAACCTGCTTCACACCAGTCTTGTGTATCTGTTAGCTATTCTATGTTCAATTTAATAAAACGCTCTACACCCTGAAAATATGTTTTGTTTGCCGAGAACCACAGGGACTCTTATGTTGCAGTTAGTGTTTATTTATAACCGGATACAAATCAGTCAAGCTCAAGGTCATTCAGCGAACTATGGAGAGAGCTGTGCTAGGTATTGCTCTATGAGCTCTAGTATGATCATACGAGGACCTCCCTTAGGTGCCGAAGATGACCGCCCCAGTGGTTTTAGCCGGTAGGAGTCCGGCATACCCCTTCGCCCTTCCCCGGGGCGAAGGAAGTTCATGAAGAATTTCCACTGGGCACCAATAAAAAAAAAGGTATTTCTCTATGAGATCGAATCCGAAATAAGGAGATCCGTAGAAGAACAAAAGTTGCCGACATAGCTGAAAGGATTAGTAAACTGAAGTGGCAATGGGTGGGGCACATTGCTCCTAAAACTGATGGTCGGGCAGAAATGTATTGATAGAATGTCATCCCATTTGTTCGGTATATATCACACGGGGAACCGGCCAATATTTATACCAATATTTTTGTGAGAAATTGGGTCTTACGGAGATGACTTACTCATTCAGTCAGAGAGGACAAGTAATTATATATATATATATATATATAGAAGATAGCATTAATATATTACAAAAAGTATATCGGAATGGTTATGAACAACGAATCACAACTGCCTTGAAATGTCTAACAGTCCTAACTATACTATTTTGTACAGTTGTATTTGTAACACTATGGATCTCCCCATTTCTGATTCGATCTTGTAGAGAAATACCAAGCATAGCTCTCTCCATAGCTCGCTGAGTGACCTTGAGCTTTCTTATGAGGCCCATAGTGAGTGACCATGTCTCTGTTCCATATTTCATTACTGCTAACACACACTAAGAACTAAAGTTGCCGACATAGCTGAAAGGATTAGTATACTGAAGCGGCAATGGGTGGGGCACATTTATTTATTTATTCACTTTAAATAGAACGGCCAAAGCCAATTACACTACTTAAAGACAATTATCAATAAATTATAAATAAAATTATCAATAAATTATAAATAAAATTATCAATAAATTAAAAATAAAATTATCAATAAATTATAAATAAAATTATCACAACTAAGTATAAGGTTAAAAGACAAAATCAAGAATTATAAATAAGACACAATTATTAATTAAAAATAAGGCACAAATAAACACAATTAACACATTCATGCATTATTTTCACAAAACTTTATACATTTCGTCAGAATAGTGTTCCAGGCATCCTCAAACAAATCAAAGTTGGGGTTAGAATCCAAGAGAGCGTTGAGCGTTAAGCGCAGTCATTGTCCGGGGTATGGGAGATTTGGAGTGTGCAACAGTAACCTAAAAGGCAACCTAAAAGGAATTTCGTGGGATATGCGGCATGCAGGGACTGCTAATAACTGATGGCTCCTACTGCGACGGTAATTGTTAGGAACAAATAACTGGCACACTTTGTTGTGAAGATCAGTGGCATCGATCCTCCCTTTAAGGATTTTACCAGCTTACAATCATCAGGTCATAAGTCCGGCTCAACTCCAAGGAATTAAAACCGAGGCAACCTAAAAGGAATTTCGTGGGATATATGTAAGGGTAGTAACCATTTATTTGTTTATATAGGTTTCTAAGGAATGTTTCTTGCACTTTTTCAAGTTCTAATATATATATTTTGTTCAAATGGATTCCATACACACGCACTTGCCTCAAGCTTACTGCGGACGAGTGCAGTAAATACTAGCTTGATTGCACGAGTACTACGAAAGTCACGACAATTCCTAAGCATGAAGCCCAAGCGTCTAAAAGAGTCTTTAGCTATTGATGTTATATAGCTGTGAAAAGTTAGCTTATGATCAAACGCGACATCTAAGTCTTTCATAGAGTCAGTTCTAGAAACAATATTATTGTTTAGTTGATAGTTGAATTTTATGGGGTGCCGTATACGATTGAAAGTCATCACATAGCACTTTGAAGTGTTAAATGCCATCTTGTTGTCCACACTCAGAGACAATTAGAATATTTGACCACTGTAGGGAGATCATTGATCATTATTATAAAAAGAAGCGGTCCCAGTACTGAGCCCTGACAAACGCCTGAACGTGTGTGGTAGGTTTGTGACTCGTAGAGTCCTAGCTTAACAAATTGCTGGCGATCCCGCAAGTAATCTGCAAGAAGCCGTAGAACACCTGGAGCAATACCGATTGTGCTAAGCTTTGACAGTAGACTGTCATTGTTGACTTTATCAAATGCCTTCTGAAAATCAAAGTAAAGTACATCTATCTGACTACCCCGGTCAAGACAAGTGGATATAAAATCAACAAGAGTCAGCAAGTTAGTATTGACTGATCTTTTGGTCCTAAAGCCGTGCTGCTCATTACACAGGTATTTTTTAACCTGTCTGTAGATTCCTTCGTGTAAAACATTCTCAAAGGTCTTAGCAAGTGATGATAATATATATATAGGACGGTATTCTTCGACGCAAAATTTGTTAGTTGTTTTGGGAATAGGAGTAACTCATGAGATTTTCAACTGAGGTACTCCAGTTTTCAAAGCTAAGTTAAATATGTGACATAGCGGCCGGGCAACGGACGCCTGTTTAAGAAACCAAGGTGGAATATTATCAGGGCCATTAGAGCCATTGAGTTTTAGCTTGTTAATTCCAATCCGAACGTCACGTACCGAGAATAGTTTATACTGTTGTCAATATTAAAATCAATTGCCTTTTCGTAATTTAGTGTCGGCACCTCAGATAGAAAACTTCTTGCAAAGAATTCAGCGAATGACTGAGCAGCTGCCACACCACTGTACGTTTTGCCATTGTATGTTACATTGGAATTGAACCCACCCTTTGAGCGAAGGTTAGTTATATGTTGCCAAAATTTGTTAGGATTTTCTTTAATGTTGTTCTCAACGGATCTAATATAAGTTTTATAAGCGTATGAAATACGGGCTTTCAGTGTAGATCTTTAGGGAATTTGACCTTTTTTCGTATATCCCGGATGATATCATAAGTATACAAAGTCGGATATCTTCTATTCATTTCATTGGTACGGCGTTTTCTCGGAATACACATGTCAAATAATACTATAAAAATTATGAGTGCCAGTATGAACGTCTTTGGCAAGAAGAACTGAAACTTCGGAGAGTAGCTCAATTAGTCGTACATTATCACATTTTTTAAAGTTCCAGTCGTTGCTATTGTTTATATTACTAGGTGCAATTCTATCAGAATAATAGGATGATTGTAACTTTACCTCGATATCCAAGGTTGGATGGTATGAGTCTGGAGGCACGAACCCTTCAACAGAAACAACGGAAATTTCACGCAGGTTTGCGCTCTCTTGGACCAAGACCACGTCTAACATACCTCCATGTGCATTCCTTACAACGTTCCTTTCACACAAATTACAATAAGTCAGAAAATAACAATAATAGTTATTGACATTTAAAGAGGCACTGTTTAAATTAATGTCGCCTAGAATAATCAGTTCCTTTTAGATCATTTATAAAACTCTCCATTTTAGTAAACCATCTCATGTAAGCTTTTCATTGCTCATAGAACTGATGGCCATTGAGGTAAAAAGGTTCTCGAGTGGAGACCGCGCACCGGAAAGCGCAGTGTGGCACGACCTCCAACGAGGTGGACAGACGACCTGGTGAAGGTCGCTAGGAGTCATTGGATCAGAGGGGCATGTGACCGCTCGTTGTGGAAATCTAAGGGCCTTTGCTCAGCAGTGGACGTCCTTTGGCTGATATGATGATAATCGGTCTGCCTACTTTCTAACTGTATACGTTATTTTATCAGGAAGCGGAACTGGCGATGGCTCGCAACCGATACCTCACGGACTTGTCGAGCGTGTCCCCTTCGCGACGCGGCGACAACGAGCACTATCGACAAGCCGCGCTGCAGGCGGAGCGGCTGCTGGAGAGCAGGGAAGCCAGTTACCGACAGCAGATCATGAGACTTGAGAATCAGGTACCGTGATCAGCAGCCAGTTTCCATATCGTCGTGTATGTGCATTTATAAATCGAATGAATTTGTTTAGTATTTCATATTATCATAGTCATTTCTGGTTCGCAAAATTAATGGCCGACTCGATTTTGTCATAGGATTTCTCCTGTCTCTTGGGTACAGTTTACAGACATCAATTTTACTGTATGGTGCAGGCTACGAATAGCACCAACCCATCTCATCCCTTGGGTATTGTAAAAGGCGACTATGGGATCAGCCGGAGGATGGGTGGCGGTGTCCTTCGATTACATTAATAACTCAACTGCGATCGGCAACCTGCTTGCCAAGCATGGCGATTATGGTAAAACCCCCCAATGAGCACACAACACACTTATATCGGTCGTTGTGGTGACCTTTGGAGGAGGCCTGTGTCTACCAGTTGACTTTATTCGTTCGAAATGATGATGATGAATCGCACATGCACAGATAGCCACATCCGGAAGTGCAGTGGCTGAAACAGTTGGCTGCTGCGCACCGGGTCTTGGGTTCGATTCCCGCACGGGACAAACATTTGTACGATCTGCAGATAGTTGTTCCGGGTGTGAGTGTATTGTGTGTGGAATTTGTGTCTGTAACCACACCCACAATACAGGAGAAATTTTAGTGTGGGGCAACGTACAAATACGTTTTGAAAATAAACAATGTGCTTGACTCCTCATCGTTGTGATATTTGGGAGGCTAACGTCCAGTGGACGTTTCCGGGCTTACGTGTGTATATACCATCGGCATGGCGCAGGCGTCGCAGCTGCGCTCGCAGCTGGCGGCGGAGGCGCGGCGGCGCGCGGCCTACGTGGCGCGCAGCGGGCGCGCGGCGCGCGACGTGCAGCGCCTGCGCAGCGCGCTCGGCGACTCGCTGCGCACCGTCGCACAGGTGAGCGGGGGACTGCTGGGGGAGGGCTGGTGTATGTGTGTAACCTCGGTACCGGCGCGCGACGTGCAGCGCCTGCGCAGCGCGCTCGGCGACTCGCTGCGCACCGTCGCACAGGTGAGCGGGGGACTGCTGGGGGAGGGCTGGTGTATGTGTGTAACCTCGGTACCGGCGCGCGACGTGCAGCGCCTGCGCAGCGCGCTCGGCGACTCGCTGCGCACCGTCGCACAGGTGAGCGGGGGACTGCTGGGGGAGGGCTGGTGTATGTGTGTAACCTCGGTACCGGCGCGCGACGTGCAGCGCCTGCGCAGCGCGCTCGGCGACTCGCTGCGCACCGTCGCACAGGTGAGCGGGGGACTGCTGGGGGAGGGCTGGTGTATGTGTGTAACCTCGGTACCGGCGCGCGACGTGCAGCGCCTGCGCAGCGCGCTCGGCGACTCGCTGCGCACCGTCGCACAGGTGAGCGGGGGACTGCTGGGGGAGGGCTGGTGTATGTGTGTAACCTCGGTACCGGCGCGCGACGTGCAGCGCCTGCGCAGCGCGCTCGGCGACTCGCTGCGCACCGTCGCACAGGTGAGCGGGGGACTGCTGGGGGAGGGCTGGTGTATGTGTGTAACCTCGGTACCGGCGCGCGACGTGCAGCGCCTGCGCAGCGCGCTCGGCGACTCGCTGCGCACCGTCGCACAGGTGAGCGGGGGACTGCTGGGGGAGGGCTGGTGTATGTGTGTAACCTCGGTACCGGCGCGCGACGTGCAGCGCCTGCGCAGCGCGCTCGGCGACTCGCTGCGCACCGTCGCACAGGTGAGCGGGGGACTGCTGGGGGAGGGCTGGTGTATGTGTGTAACCTCGGTACCGGCGCGCGACGTGCAGCGCCTGCGCAGCGCGCTCGGCGACTCGCTGCGCACCGTCGCACAGGTGAGCGGGGGACTGCTGGGGGAGGGCTGGTGTATGTGTGTAACCTCGGTACCGGCGCGCGACGTGCAGCGCCTGCGCAGCGCGCTCGGCGACTCGCTGCGCACCGTCGCACAGGTGAGCGGGGGACTGCTGGGGGAGGGCTGGTGTATGTGTGTAACCTCGGTACCGGCGCGCGACGTGCAGCGCCTGCGCAGCGCGCTCGGCGACTCGCTGCGCACCGTCGCACAGGTGAGCGGGGGACTGCTGGGGGAGGGCTGGTGTATGTGTGTAACCTCGGTACCGGCGCGCGACGTGCAGCGCCTGCGCAGCGCGCTCGGCGACTCGCTGCGCACCGTCGCACAGGTGAGCGGGGGACTGCTGGGGGAGGGCTGGTGTATGTGTGTAACCTCGGTACCGGCGCGCGACGTGCAGCGCCTGCGCAGCGCGCTCGGCGACTCGCTGCGCACCGTCGCACAGGTGAGCGGGGGACTGCTGGGGGAGGGCTGGTGTATGTGTGTAACCTCGGTACCGGCGCGCGACGTGCAGCGCCTGCGCAGCGCGCTCGGCGACTCGCTGCGCACCGTCGCACAGGTGAGCGGGGGACTGCTGGGGGAGGGCTGGTGTATGTGTGTAACCTCGGTACCGGCGCGCGACGTGCAGCGCCTGCGCAGCGCGCTCGGCGACTCGCTGCGCACCGTCGCACAGGTGAGCGGGGACTGCTGGGGGAGGGCTGGTGTATGTGTGTAACTGGGAGCTGGGGGAGGATATTTGTATGATCTGCAGGTAGTTGCTCCGGGTCTGGGTGTATTGTGTGTGGAATTCATGTTTGTAAACACACCCACGACTCAGGACCAATTCTAGTGTGGGGCAACATTTAAAAAAAAAAAAAAAAAATGGGTGAAAAATGAGGACAAGATAAATCGAATATTTGTTTACAATTTGGTACCATTGCTGATTATGACAGTTAGAAAAAAAATGGTTTAAAAATAAAGATAAGATAAAAATATTTATTCATGTATAACCATTTATAAGCACTTATGAACAGTCGAGACTTTAGTTGCCTCGTTCCAAGGTGTAGAATTCCTTGGAAAAGAACGGCCAAGAAACTCCATGGTTACTCTTTTAAATCAATTGGTACAATGTTCTCGAAATGATGGTAATATGAGGACACAACACAGACACAGACAGAAAAGAGTCTAAACTTCTTAAAAGGTCTACACAAACACTTGTTAGTTGGAAACTTTTGTTCAGAATTAATTCTTGCTCAGTAAAAGAGGATTGGTGGCAACGTTAAATCAGGTGGATTTACTGGCTTTAGGATACAAACCATATAGAGCAAATTTTTTGGTGAGATTGGAATCCTTATTGGAACTCCTTATGGGAATGTTCCGCTTAAATCTACGAATTATTTACTCATCGATGTCAAAAGAAACGTACTTTACAAATGGATTTGAACCGCGTGCTTGACATATAGATGTGTGGTACCGGCTCCGAATAGCACTAATCCGTCTCATCCCTTGGGTGTCGTAAAAAACGGCCGTGGGATTAGCCGAAAAATGGACAGCAACGTCCTTCAACTGTTACGTTAATAACTCATCTGCGATCGCCCACCCGCACCCTGAGCGCCAAGCGTGACGATTATGGCAATACCCCCCAGAGCTTACAAGAGGGAGAAAGAAGACCGGTCGTTGTAATGATCTTTAGAGGGGGCCTGTGACCAGAAGTGGAATTTATTCAGCTGTAATGACACCATGAGTCAATCCATACGCTGGTCCTCTCACTCTAGAAGCTCTATATAACAAAAAGACAAAAAAGAATACAGTTGCCACTATCAATATCACAGCGTAATTGCTGATGTATGGTGGAGAAGAACTGCATGAGGTAATTTTACACTTCTTTACATGAATGTATTTGGGATGACGAGCAAATTTCTTCACATTTTAAGATATCACGCATTTGCTTTTTACATAAAAACGTGTGATCGAGCTGACTGCGAATTTTACATCTCGCTAAGTCCCCGGAAGAGTCTGCCAGAGCGGTTCTCAGCAGGCTAACCCGACTATATCATATCATCAGGTCAAAGCAGTCTGCTGCTGGAAATAGGGCTAATGTCACGCTACTGAGCACGATCGTCAGGTTTTCTTATCCAACTCGTGCCAACCGCTCTGCGAAGATCGTCAAAATCGGGTCGCGAGTGCGTAGATTCGGGAACCTGCATGCTCACACCGAGCCACTCCCGAGAAGACGGCGGCGCGTAGGTGGTCACGCACTACCGTGTGCGCAGTACAGCACAGCGCACAGTGAGGCCTTGGGGGTTCCTTTACAATCCCCCGGGAGAGGGATGACCGTCAGGCACTCCCACCGAGATGTGCCTATAGCACCAGTGGGCGGCTCTTGTGTGATTATATGAGGACCTTCGATGCCGAAGATGACCGCTCTAGTGGTTTTAGCCGGTAGGAGTCCCGGCTATCTAGTGTGATCATACGAGGACCTGGAGCCTCCCTTAGGTGCCGAAGATGACCGCTCCAGTGGTTTCAGCCGTTAGGAGTCCGGCATACCCCTTCGCCCTTCCCCGGAGCGAAGGTAGTTCATGAAGAATTTCCACTGGGCACCAATAAAAAAAACAGGAGTCCGGCATGCCCCTTCGCCCTTCCCCGGGGCGGAGGTAGTTCTTCAAGAATATCCACTGGATAAATAACAATAAAACAAATAAGGTACTGCGGAATGAAGGTCTATCTAATGCACCGTCAGCTGCGGTGGTGAAGCGCATTTTATGTTCTGAGACGATGACGATGAGGGTATTCGAATACGCGGTGAACAGTTCCTCAGGTAAAAGGACATTCAGAAAAACGCAACATTGGATTCGGTTATGCAGTTCAAACGCATCTGGTAAGATTGGTAGCTCACACCCACATAGTTGGTGAAAGGCTTAGCTGACGTGGCAGAGAACAAGCCTATTGCAATCTATCAGCATAATTCCAACACTGGTTCTGCCTGCATGTCTTTTAAATTGTATTTATTTATTTAATCGAATGAACTGGACGCTCATTGTCCTCTAGAGGATTCCCTGCCCCCCATATGCTCGGGATGTAATTAAAGCAACCGTACAAAAACCCCGGCGATAAGTAGGTCGAAGGAATACCGTGCTGATTTTGGCTGATGCACACTCCTCCGCCCTCTCCAGGGCAGAGGAAGTCCATGAGAACCTCCACAATAAAAAAAACAGGTTTCAATTCTCAACCTCTACGACAGTGCGGACATTTAACATCATCAGCCTGTTGACCTCTACTGCCAAACATGAGCGTCCTGAGGGTTACCATTAATCACCGTGCTTGACAAATAAATTGGTGATTGCAGTACGTTGTCTGCGCAAGAGTGGATGCTACTGACATATCAAGTGTAGTAAAATCATATCTCCAAAAAGACATCAAATCAGGCTATCGGTGAAGTGATAAGGATAACAAAATTCAAAATTTATGTTATCTTATTGAATTTCCGACTCCGTTATGTAAGTTGATTAAGTAGAATGCTGCGATTTGTTTAGTATTATTTTATTGTTAGATTTTTGATTCTTATTATAATATCGGCCATAGAATGTCCACTACTGAACAAAGGCCTCCCCCATAGATTTCCACATCTGTGTCATCATATTGGGGGGAATTTGCCAGTACTCACCGCGCTTGGCAGGCGGGTTGGTGAGCGCAGAATGGCTACTGTTCCACAGAAAGGACGCTGCTGCCCATCCCTCTGGTTTAGATTCCCTTAGTCGCCTTTTACGACCTCCACGGGATGAGATGGAGTGGTGCTATATCCTTAATCCGGACATCACACGGATCCCGGATATTATACGGATCCCAGACACCACACGAATCCAGGACACCATACGGATCTGGTATTCTTAAAACGTATAAAAAGAAATTGGTTCGGGTCTGGGTGTTTGGGCTTGTGAGATTTGTCTCGAAACTACCCACGATACAGGAGAAAACCCAAATGTGGGGCGTTTTTAAAAACTAGGTGCTGTGTAGTGCCGTCTACGAATAGCACCAACCCATCTCATGCCTTGGGTGTCGTAAAAGGCGACTATGGGATTATCCGGAGGATGGGCAGCAGCGTCCTCCGAGTACATTAACAACTCAACTGCGATCGCCAACCCGCCTGCCAAGCGTGGCGATTTTGGCAAAACCCCCCAATGAACACACAACACACCCATATCGGTCGTTGAGGCCTGTGGACTTTATTTGGCCGAAATGATGATGATTAGGTCGATGGAGCCGGAAATTCGGAACTATTAAATGATTAGGTAAAAGGTCCTATCACTGAATGTTAGTTACACATTGCTGTTATCAACAATGCGTTAGATAAAACACTCATCGGAAATATTGCATTGTAAGCACGATAAACAGAGAAATAGTATTCACTACATTTTAAATGTTTTTGACATACTTTCATACTAAGGCTTAAGTTCCGAAATTAAAGCAAAGGCCGCCTGCTAAATATGCCAATCTTAATTTTTACTAATATAATGAATTCAGTGTGCCGAATATAGCAACACTCCATCTTCTCCCGTGGATGTTGTAAAAGGCGACTAAGGGAC
Source organism: Diloba caeruleocephala (assembly GCA_947459985.1). Classification (NCBI taxonomy): domain Eukaryota; kingdom Metazoa; phylum Arthropoda; class Insecta; order Lepidoptera; family Noctuidae; genus Diloba; species Diloba caeruleocephala. The sequence goes on along the minus strand of OX381617.1, from coordinate 4,041,408 downwards.
TCTAAACCAGGGACATGCTGCAGCGTCACTCTGCGCTCACCCACCCGCCTTCCAACCGTGGTGAGTACTAAATTCCGCCCTAAATGGCGACACAAATGTCTCAACGACAAGTGATGACACATCTACGAGGGAGGCCTTTGTTTAGCAGTGGTCGTTCTTTGGTTAGTATGATGATAAATGAACAAATTTGTAGGTACGTTTGACTAGCGGAGAATACTGAGGATGCGAAGTCGGGACGGGTTTCGTCAGTGGACACGATTGACGGACTGGCAGCAATGCCACATATTTAAATCGTTATTCTGAGGTATGCTGGCTGTCGTGGTCACGTCTCGCCCCTCAGCATAAGGACCTAGGGTCTTGGCTTAATCGCTCATATAAAATAATGACCCCAAATCCTATGTTGCGAGCGTTGCGTGTGCGACGTGGGGACGTATGGCTGATGGGTAGTTCAGCCTGTAGCACGCAACTCCAGGGCACCAGCGGATCAATCAATCACATCCAAAGGGCTGAACATTCATATAAAATTTCATAGAGTAGGCATAGAATAGGTCAGAGAATGCGTTATATTGCGTCATAACTAGTTTCCTCATAGATGAGGTCGCGGGTAACGGTTAGTGTTCTATATTATTCACTGATACACTAGGATTTCTCCTGTGTCGTGGGTGCATTTACAAACACAAATTCCACACACAATATTACCAGACCCGGAACAAATACCTGCAGATCGTACAAATAATTGTTCCGTGCGGGAATCGAACCCACGACCCGGTGCGCAGCAGCCGACTGTATCGGCCACTGCACCAACCGTGCCGCCAGTACCATATACAGTACCATTCCATCGTAAACCTTAACACGAGAAGGTGACATACATGTGACAACATGGTAATAATGAGAATCTAATGAGTAAAACCCTACTTAGTGAAATCACGCAGGTATTCCCCTCTTAATAATAAAAAAACCTATGTCGTTCACTGGCTTCATAAATAAAGGAAAATAAATACAAGCCGCTTTAATAGTATTAAAGTGATAAACAGTTTCTATATTCAAAAACAAATTCTTTAACTATTTTCCTTACCCATGCTTAGGCATAGAGGAGGCAATTTTACATGTGGATGCTACTGACGGATGGGAATGACTAACGGTTTATATTACGCTGCTCTTGCGGCACGGAATTTAATATTTGTATGATCTACAGATATTTGTTTCGGGTCTGGGTCAACAATTATGTCTGTAAACCAATGATATTATATATTAAAAGAAGTAGATATGTTACATGCACCTCACAATCAGTTCGCCTAAGACAGGACAACGAGCACACACTGTCACAATCTATATTGTTATATTAATTAAGTAATAACAATGCCGTCGTGCGTATAGAAAATGCACAAACTATCAAGCAAAAATAAAGAACAAGGGATCTCATACCACAGGTGAGTAACAAACTATATAAAATATTTTAATACAAATACTATTCAAATTATCAAAAGAATAATATTCTCGAACAAAACACAGACCATGCAAAGAAAAGAGATAACACATATCCTATCACAGGTGCGACAAAGCCATCGATTACACTTGTTGTCATTTTAGATAGCTATCTCTTTTACTCTCGTAGTTTGTGGATCTTCTTTCTTACAGTATAGGTGTGTAATGTATGCAATGCTTTATACCTACATACGGCGAGACTGAGTTTTGCGCGCCATATAATATGGACGTACCATATCTATGGTATAATATCATTGCTGTACAACTGAGCAACAACAACTTACAACAGTTTCAAATAAATAAATCTATTGCTACAAAAATAAATACAAAACAAAACCGCTATCTAAACGGATAAATGCTCCACAAATTGCGTAGATAAAGTGTTTTGTAACTGCTGATAAGGTACGCACTTTACATTTGCGATCTCTCTCTCGTCGTGAACTCCTCTCTTTTGCTTGTCTTGTGCACTATTATTAGTATCTTCCTTCCTGATTGACAATCTGATATGGTTGAGGACTAGCCTCCCTTGTCTTTCTCCTCCACTATTAGCGATCCTTGTCCGTTAAATATGGCACCATATATTTAGGACTTTTTACGGGTCTGTGTCTTGAACTGTTGATAATCACTTTGGTTATTACAATATAAATAATGCTGGCGATACATAGCACTATTCCATAAAACTGGTGTGCACTACAGGTTTCTCGGTGTTCTGGGAATAGTCTTAAAGGCCATTATGTTATGTATACCTATTAATAGATACTTACCTAGATTTATATAGAGCTTACGCAGTGCAGCTAAAGCTACCAAGTAGCACAAACATGGTGAACTACGACTTTGATTATCCCAGTCTAAAACACAACCTCTTCCAAAACGGCCGACCACGTTTAGTTCAGTGGAACGAGATGGGGGCGTCATCATTAAATGCCAATCGAAGTCTATCATAATAGGACTTTACCTATGAAATTGCCGTTCTGCGGTACTGGCCAAATCAAATATTTGTTGTTTGTTTGGCTATGGATTCTAATTTCAAATTATTTTTATTTTTTAACATGGTTTTATTATTCAAAATCAGTCATTTGTGTATTGATTAGTGACTTTTTTCAAAAACGTTGTCCCCACACTAGGATTTCTCCTGTATCGTGGGTGCGTTTACAGACACACAATACACCCAGACCCGGAACAACTACCTGCAGATCATACATAGGTCTGTATTGTATGTGGAATTCATGTCTGTAAACGCATCCACGACACAGGAGAAATCCAAGTGCGGGGCAACGTTTCAAAATAAAAGTAAATTAATATAAAATTAATATCATATATACTAAAATTATTAAACAGTATCAATGGAAATGTACCTATAGAATTAATATAATAATAACAATTAAAAACAAATAATTAATGTCATAACAAATACAGTATACTGAAATGTCATTATATGAATTAATATAATCCATTTCAAGAAAAAATTAAATTTGAATTTAATTTATTTGATAAGTTTACGGGAAAAATCACAATTAAGTGAAAGATTTAAAGAGAAAATACAGGAATATGGTAACTCGGTAAATAATAGAGAAAATAACGTCTGTTGAGTATGAATATCTGTATCGGTTACGGTCAATATCCTAAAAATCAAACCGCATAAGTTTTGTCGTTTTATGTTCACATATCGCAAAGTGGAGTGATCAGGGTAACCACACATGATATCGGCCATACAACGTCCACTACTGAACAAAGGCCTCTTCCATAGATTTTCAGAATTGTGTCATCATATTGGTGGGAATTTGCCAGTACTCACCACGCTTGGCAGGCAGGTTGGTGAGCGCAGAATGACTACTGTTTCACAGAAGGGACGCTGCCGTGGCGACTAAGGGAATCTTTTACGACATCCACCGGAGGAGATTGAGTGGTGCTATATTCTTAATCCGAACACCACTCGGAGAGCAGTAACGACACAACAGTCCTCTAATACTGTGTTCGGTCCTGAATGTAAATGACTAGCGCACCTGATTCCGAGCTTCAGAGAATCCCCTAGTTAGTAAATGTAGAGCATTAGCATTTTCTAGACCAGGCCTAGCATTGGAAGACCTGCCGCCAACTCACGATTCTCCGGCCGATGATCGGATGATAACGATTTCACTTGCAAGCCTATATTCTAAGACTTGGTGATTGATAGTTATGAATACGAGAGGTATAGGAGAGACAATCAACTACCCCGGTTGTGGTGGTACTTGCATTTGTGGTATTTAATTCAATGGATGCCATTCGCGTAAATATGAAGTAGGTACCTATAAGGTGAAATTTGAATTCGACGTTATATGTGTAACGTTGTATGTGGGCGCATGCGTGGATTAGTTGCACTTCTGTCACGTGACAGAGTTGCCCTCTAACTTTTTATTTATAACTAGCTGAGACCCGCAGTTTCACCCGCTGTTTAATTTAAAAGAAACTGGATTCTCTTTAAATAGAGTACTTATAACAAATAATTAATCCAATATACATACTTACACTTGACATAGAGTAGGTATGTATATTGGATTTCATGGGTTTAAATTTTTATGCGCGGAACACTAATTATTTTTCTAAAATAAAAGTAGCCTAAGCTATTCCTTATAACATCAGCTATCTACCAGTGAAAGTCCAGTCAAAATCGGTCTAGCCGTTTCGGAGATTACCCGGAACAAACAGACAGACCGACAGTCAAAATAAATTAATAAGTATTTTTTTGTCATGTGTACCGTATATACTTTCATATGCATTCAGTAAAACGCTGTTATTTTGACATTACAAACAGACACTTTAATTTTATTTATTTGTATAGAAGATGTCCTTTTTTTTATTTTTTTTTATTGATGTCCAGTGGAAATTCTGCATGGAACTTCCTTCACCCCGGGGAAGGGTGAAGGGGTATGCCGGACTCCTACCGGCTAAAACCACTGGAGCGGTCATCTTCGCCACCGAAGGGGGGCTCCAGGTCCTCGTAAGATCACACTAGAGATAGAAGATGTCCTGCTGGTGATACAATTGTGGAATTCTATGGGGTAGGCCTTTGTTCGGCAGTGGACGTTCTTTGCCCGACATGGATAGAAGTGTTAAGCCGTTACACAGCACAGACACACGTTACTGTTGTTTGTTACATTTAACTAGAAGCCCAGATAAGTTTCAGGGAAAACGTAATGGACTATGGACAATGTAATGACGTTAATAATATTACGCGTTAATTACAGTTATGCGTAACTTTAGGTATTTGTAAATACAGGCGGGTGAACGTGTATCATTCAATTTTATATCATCAGATTTTTCATAACGTAATTCATTGGATTTTAACTGTGCAACCAACTTATTTTTTCTAGACAGGCTTTTTCAAAACCTAATATATTTATTTATTTGCCAACATGCACATCAACAATTAAATATAATCATGATCATTTAGATTACGTTGGTGCAGTGGCTGATACAGTCGACTGCTGCGCTCCGGGTCGTGGGTTCGATTCCCGCACGGAACAAATATTTCTATGATCTGCAGGTAGTTGTTCCGGGTCTGGATGTATTGTATGTGGAATTCATGTCTGTAAACGCACCCACGACACAGGAGAAATCAAGGGTGGGGCAAAGCTCTTAAAAAAAAAAAACATTGGAGTACATGAACCCTGCTAGGGCACTGCAAACATTGAGCCGTTATTGAGTCACATTTTATAAAAACGGGTAATCAAACATACAATACAATGAAAAATTATTTAAATCGTTTTTTATAGTTAAGATTTCATTATAAATAGATTTTGCTAATTAATTAATAATTACAAATTCATTAAAAAAAAAATGATTTAAAACAATTAATTCCAAATACATACAAAAAAAAAAAAAACATTAAAAATAAATAACATTGATCAAGATATCTATATGTATGTACAAAAGCTCTATATAAAATGTCAATATGTAAATCAGTCAATAGTGTCAAGTTAGAAGTTGTATTTTATTACTCGGGTTGTATTTCAATTTAAATGTTGGAGATTAAAATTTCGGTCTAGAAAAGTTGTCTGATTTAAATTGCTCAACAGTATAGTAGGCTTTTTTAATTAATAGTGTTAATACCGTATTTTTTTCCTCATTCTTAATGTGTTCAGGCAACTGGTTGTATATAGTAATCTCCTGTAGTCGGGACTATTCTTCATTATTTCTAAATGTATTTCCGGCCTGACTGCCGCCTTACCCTTTTTTTTATTATCTGGTGGAAATACTTTATGTACTTCCTCCGTCCCCGGGAACAGCGGAGGGGCATGCCAGTCTCCTACCGGCTAAAACCACTGGAGCGGTCATCGTCTTCATCCATCCAGGTGTTCGTACGATCACGTTAGAGCCGCCAATTGGTGCCACGCTTATAGACACATTTCGGAGGGAGTGGCTGTAAAGCGGTCATCTCCTCGAGCAGAGGGGAGGTGGCCACCAGGCACATCTCGAGGAGTTACTTCTGCGGCGTCCTGCATAGAAAAATCCGCGCCCTATCTTGCCAGCCGTGTGGCATACAATACGACAAAATCTCACTAGGTTGCGACATTGCGGTAGAGTGTGGTATTTGCCAGCCAGCCGAACATTCCTCTAAGAGAGGTGTGCGCCGAACACTGAGCCGTCGTCTCGAGTCTGCTTCTGGTCGGGCGATGGACTGCCCCAAGTTCGGCACCCGCAGGGCAATATGTAGGTATCTACCTACCCCACGCATGTGGTCACGCACTGCCGTAGGACGCTTTGGGGATACTTTACAATTCCCCCGGGGGGGTGACCGCTTTACAGTCACCCTCTCCAAGATGTGCCTATAGGCGAGGCACCAGTGGGCGGCTCTAGTGTGATCATACACTCGTATGAGTAGGTACTCACCTGGAGCCTCCCTGTGGTGCCGAAGATGACTGCTCCAGTGGTTTTAGCTTGTAGGAGTCCGGCATACCCCTTCGCCCTTCCCCGGGCGTAGGAAATTCATGAAGAATTTCCACTGGGCACCAACAAAATAAAGGTATCTACCTACCCAACATTTGATTCTGGCGTACAATACCCTATTCTAAACGCCACACTAATGAGTCTAATCTTGACAAACTGAAGATTTGTTGTTGGTTGTCTAACGAGGTTGTCCACAACATGAACCTAAAAATTACATACTCAGACAGTTTAGGAAACGCTGATCATAACTGGCCGGGAAAAAGGAGTACCTACCTAGTGGACGCACTCCTATTCGATGGACCGACGCTGTCAAGGAAGCGACCGGGACGAAGCTGTAGACAGCAATATATTGTGCTTAGAATTGTAAGGCCACAAATATTATAAAACAGGTACAGCCATCTGTGGCGGCGCAAGCGACCCGCGATAATCACGTCTCGACTTGAGAATGCGACGTAGAAGACCATTCTATAACCGATTTGAACTTGGTACTCAATGCCGACTGACCTTTTTATCACTTGGGATATTATTCTGAAGAGTGTCGGTACGGTTTTTAAGAACGGCTTTATATAGGATTCTTACCTAAAATTCTAAATTTAACAGCATAGGGTATTCTTCCCGATGTCTAGTTAAAATTAAATGTCGTTGAACGTTGCAATCAATGCAAGACATGTGTATGCATTATGCATCTCTTCCCATTATGTATTCTGGTTCTAGTTTCCGGCTTTGGCGATACGTAGTATTAGACTTTTAATCGGTTGCAATTTATATTGTGTAGGTAAGTAGGTATATTCGAATTACAAAATTTCAGTAGGTAAGTATCTATTTAGATGAGCTGTAAAAACGATTCACAAAAATTTTATTTACATTTTATCCTTCTATTCTTCGTTTTGCATCAATATAGTAAATTCAGACTAATCGAGATTATTCGGGTCCTAATACACAGCATATTGAAACAATGGAAAATTGGCTACATGGATCTCGAAAGTGTGCTCTAAACAACGGGCAGTAAATTTAACCAAAAGAAACAATTGATTCATCAATTTGGATACTAAGAGGAATATTTGCTTTAATTCTCGAGATGACGATGTATCATCCTTCTCGTGATGCACATACATTTTCGTGCCATTACGCGCCAGGGAGAGGCAGGACTCAGTGAATAGTTATTAAATTAAACACATATTTAGAACGTAAATAATTTATGTAGCTCAGTGGCGCAGCGTGAATTACTTCTTTACTTAGGGTCTTTGCCGTGTGGTGCCGGCTCAGAATGCCACCACCCCATCTCCTCCCATGGGTGTCGTAAAAGTCAACTAAGGGATTAGTCGGAGAATGGGCAGCAGCGTCCTTCGAGTACATTAACAACTCAACTGCGATCGCCTACCCGCCTGCCAAGCGTGGCGATTATTGCAAAACCCCCCAATGAGCTAAAAGCACATCCATATCGGTGGTTGTGATGATCTTTGGGGGAGGCCTGTGTCCTACAGTGGACTTCATTAGGCCGAAATGATTAGGGTCAGACGTCCGTGTGGTGTCCGGATTAAGAATATATCACCACTCCATCTCCCCCCGTGGGTGTCGTAAAATGCGACTAAGGGACTCTAAACCCGAGGGACGGGCAGTAGCGTCCCTTCTGTGGAACAGTTACCATTCTGCGCTCACCAACCCGTCTGCCAAGCGTGGTGAGTACTGGCAAATTCCCCCCATTAATTTGACAATTGTGGAAATCCATGGGGGAGGCCTTTGTTCAGTAGTGGACGTTGTATGGCCGATATGATTAAGGTCAGTTAGATTCTTGGAGCAAGACTAATAGTTAAGTGGCCTACCGGTATTTTGTTTTAAGTCTAGATGCTATTTTACATGTGATCATGTACGTATGTTATAGAATCGAACCAATCTCACTGCATACGGCAGCCTAGTAGAGTCGAGTGTGATGCGATGTGTTTCGATTATATTAATTATCATCATGTTTTTTCCCAGGACCCAGCGTTGGACTCCTATACCTTAGAACACGAAGCAAGGAAGTTGGACAGCACGCTCACCCACAGCCTTCCCCCGCTCAACGACAGCTACGACTCTTCCAAATAAACACAACAACTCGGCAACAAGGCGATATTTACCAATAATGAGCTGCCGTCGCTCGAGCATTGTGTAAAAAAAACACACAATAGGAATACAGATGGTGTAATTTATAACCGGCCGTGTAGTTTCAAGTTTCTATTATAGGAAAACTGGCTGCCGCGAGCAAAATTAAAAGATAAAATCTACACAATAGATGACAGAAATGTTATTCCTATTCTCAAATTGTTTATTAGCAGTTTTTCGAAACAGCGGTGTCTAATTTTAGTATCGTTCGAAAATTCCAAAATGTAAATTGGCCAGAAACGACGTTACTAATAAGGTACCTATGGGTTCGCGTTGCGAGGGCAATAACATTATTATCATTGAAAATACATTCTGTAGCCTTCGAGACAGCCTTCAAAATAAAAGAAAACAAGTCTCATTCTTGATGGACCAAAATGTTTAAAGTTGTTACTCAATCGATAATCAGTAAAAGTATTCCTGAATACCGTTGTACTTATCGGTACATGTGTGACGTCATCACTGCCTGTGTTATATCCGACGCGTGTTTACTTAAATACATTTTATTAGTCTGACATGTGAGTTAAAGTTAAATACACATATTGTGGTCACTAATTTGAGATAAATATTTGTGGAATGTTGTATATTATTATTGAACGATCGATTTTTTAAGATTATTTTTGGTAGGAATAATGCACGAACTATTCACGAATAATTAGTGGAAGTATATTTGTCATTTAGCAATGATTTGTTTGATAACACGAATGAGTCAGTGCGTCTTGAACGATGATTCACACAGGGTCAGTTCAAGACCGGAAATGTGGAGGAAACGATTTTTTTTAACGCCAGATGACTCAGTGTTAATCTATGTAGTTTAGTACATAATGTATTAGTATCACTATGGGCCTCATGAGTAAGCTCAAGGTCACTCTACAAGCTATGGACAGCGCTATGCTTGATGTTTCTTTACGATCGAATCTGAAATGAGGAGATCCGTAAAAGAACAAAGTTGCCGACATAGTTGAAAGAATTAGTAAACTGAAGTGGCAATGGGCGGGCCACATTGCTCATAGAACTGATGGCCGTTGGGGCACAAAGGTTGAGTGGAGACCGCGCACCGGAAAACGCAGCGTGGGATGACCTCAAACGAGGTGGACAGACGACCTGGTGAAGGTCGCTGGGAGTCGTTGGATGAGGGCGGCATGTGACCGCTCGTTGTGGAAATCTATGGGGAGGCCTTTGTTCAGCAGTGGATATCCTTTGGCTAATATGATGATGAATTACTGTGTGAGCTGTGTTGATAGTATGGGTTTTTCTAGTCAAACTGTTTTGTGATAAACTCAAAAATAGAAACTTAAAATATGATGACGGCAGTCATATTGAATTCGTTATTCCATAACTGATATGCTATATGCACCTATAATTTTATTTGTTTAAAACAAAAAGCAGCCATGTTTAAGTAAGGAGGTTTTAAAAATTCTATGTTCACGATTACAGGTGACATTTTATTGCGTTGTCTTTCCTTTGTACCTACAATGAATGAGGTATCAAATAATTAACAAATTCGGGCCTCCCGATGGATATCGATGTTGAGTTTCGTTTGATTACGCATACATGTCTAGTCATTTAATTTAAATACCTATAATCGAAATTACTGTTATGTATTGTCAACTATTAATGTTCCTTGTGCAAACACATTTAATATAACGTTAATTTTTAACTCTGTATCAATGACATCATTGTTTTCATAAATTAGAATACGTCATTCGTATTCAGTATATATAATACATGTGTTCATGTTTATAAAATATAATGTGAAGATTTCTCAGTTTGATATAGGTACTTAATATATTTATTATGCGATATGCAATTTTTTGTATTAAATATAAGTATTATAGCCACCTCTACTAGTCATGATTGTATTAATTAAGGCTAACTGCAAATGATCCCGTCCAGGATTTTAACAATCTTCATGTAATAACAATGTATCGGCACTTAGGTACTTAATTATCACGTTTTCCGCTTCAACGACTTATGAGCATTGTTTAAAATAGTCCCGTAATAACGTCATTTATTTCAATACAGTATACATTATTCTATCAAAAAGGAAAATTATTCTGGAAATCCCAAAAATCCACAACCAAACACTTCAATTCAAACTGCAACAATCCATTGTTTATTTTTATAAAACACCAATTGTTTATAAAAAACGTGCAAGTTTCACTTCACGCTTTATCGTAAATGGGGCGAAGCAGTTTAGCTATCACATACTTTTTATTAAACATGAATAAATGACGCGGATAACGCTTATCAAGGTAATTTTATGAGTATTTATCAAAAAGCAAATTGTGCTGATAAGTTTACTTGCACGAAATATTGGGTTATTAATATATTAGAAGGGACAGAAACAATGCTTCTTGCTAACATTTGACCCTGCTGCAGCTCGCTAGATAAGCGCCACGGAAAGGCACAGGGCGCCTTGATAAGTGCAACACTATTTCACCACTATCTATTTCCTTGGCTATCGACGTGACACTATCGCCAATACTATTCTATTAGATTCACTCTCCCACATGCTTTTAACTTTCAATTTAGAGTATTTACTGTTAAAACATTGTTTTGTACGTCATACGCGCCCCCCATAGTGAGCTCGATCTATGTATTAGACCTTGTTACACATCATGGGGTGTGTCAACAGAAAACTAACGCAACTGTAATCCAATACTTGTTTTGCATCTTAGATTAGATTGCTTAGTTATCGAGTTCATACATAGTATTAAGTTAGGCGTATTGTGTTCATTTCCACTGGACTGTGTCAATTCTTATGTTACTAGAATATCGACATACGCCCGCCACATCACACTGCCTGGATACATAATTTTTTATCATGTTTGTACGTACTGTTTAGTTAGTATAGAATTAAGGTATAGACACATTTATGTAACGTTTTTTACACTCAAGTCAATAAAATAGTTGTAGATGGTATATGGTTGTTTCAATTAATTAAATTCCATTAAAATTCCGACCCAATTGACGTTTATTTGATAGTCCGTGGGGGTACCGGCGAGCGGTCGGCGGCGCGGGTCTGGGAGGTGACTCATCACGCATGACGCGACCTCGATTGACATCACGGGAGCGCCGGCCGCTGTGCGGGAGGGATAAAGTATACCCCAAAAAGATAATATTTAAAATTGGTTTTATTGATGAAAAAAAATGAAATTAATAGATTATTGTACATGTCCATTATTGATTGAAAGATAAAAATATACAAGTTCTTAATTTCCACAATATATATAAAAATATAATTCAACTCAGATCAAAGTCATATCCAATATCCTTGTGCAGTAAATCTTATATGTTAACAGAAAAGAGAATGGAGGAAACATCTAATTCCGTAACAATATTTGAACACCTATATAATTATTACGTTTTAACAAAGTTCTAGCAGCAAAATATAGGTTGATAATTTATATTAAATGAGCCAGTACATAATCATAAAACTTTAATTCATTTACAATAACGATAAATTTCTTATTTCTCAATTTCATAGGTTAGGGGTTATAATATGGTAGCCAATCGTGTACATTAATAACACAAGGCATAGGGCATCACCACATACACTGGAGACTCTAAGGTCACAGGGTGCAATCACCTAAGGCTCTCTAATATTTGTTCAAAAGTTACCCGAGTCCTAAACGGTGCCACATTATCAACTTTTCACTTGATACATCTGAATTATATAACAAGACAATAATATATTCTGAAAAAATTTAATGTGTCCTTAATTCACATATTTAAACATTACATACTGGTTCAGGCCTTTGGGCACATTACCCAGGTCTTTTCGGAGCCTGCTTAACTTTCGCACAGCTGTTCAGAGGCTTCAGGTTCTCCTTTTATCAGTATGATTAGATAGTAACTACTAAATGGTAAAGTATATCTATATTAGGTTCAGACAGATATTATATATATAACTATAAATGCAGTCACTTTAACATGTTAACCATTTGACGAACAGTACCATATAATGGTGTCACTACAATGGGACCTTGAAAGATAATTTCATGGTAAATAAGTGGAAGCACTCATTTTCCTGTTCAATTAAACTTCAAAGAACTGTCTGTACCTAATATTGTTAATAATATTATTATTCAAACAAAAATATTTTAGTTGCTTTTCATACATTTGAAAATCATAATTGAGAAACAATGAGAAGTATATATTTAGAATAACATTTAGAATTAAGCAGTATCATGTTTTAGATTATAACTGGAATGAACATTAATGATTTTTCAGTATTGTCACAGGATGTTCTAGAACATACTCCTCATAGCCTCTAAATAAATGAATATGTTTATACTTACATCAAGTAGTATTTAATTTTATAACCATTTACAACTTCTGAGCCTAACAGCATCCACACTTACAATTGGAATTTCTAAGTGAAACACACACAGAATCGTTGAATCTATCCTTGAATATTATAGCTATCAAAATATAGACCAGAAGATATGAGACATACATTTGAATGGATAGGTGGATACAATCCAAAACGCTCTGTGGATTTTCCACTTGTGCTACAGCACTCCATCACAATAACTCAACAAATGCACATTCTCGAAATGCTACAGGTATAATTACCAAGCAACAATGCTCAACACCCAACCGAGTTAACTTTGGGAACAGTTGAGAGCCAAATCCGGGTACCAGAAGTCTTTTAAATTATTTAATATTTTATACCTAGATGCTTCAGAGGCTCCAACTTCATTCTTACAGAATAACACATCTCTTGTTTTTTTTTGTCTCATTGTTGATGGGTGTTCTCCTGTTGATTTGACGTACTAGGTCGAAGAACACATCGTTCACGTGTATTTTGGCTTTCGCTGAGGTTTCCATGAACGAGCAGTTAAAGTGGCGTGCGAGATTGCTTCCTTGCTCCTTGCCAACCACGCGTTCCGCTTCGAGGTCGGTCTTGTTGCCGACCAACACCATGGGAACGTCGTCTTTGTCTTTCACCCGCAGTATTTGTTCCCGCAGGTCTTGCAAGTCGTTAAACGTCGATTGTGCGGTGATGGAGTATACTAAGACGAAACCTTGGCCATTTTTCATGTATAAGTCTCTCATCGCTGTGAATTGCTCCGTACCAGCCGTGTCTAGTATTTCTAGCATGCATTGTTGTCCATCAACTTCCACCTGTTTTCGATAACTGTCTTCGATGGTGGGGTCGTATTTCTCGACAAAGATGCCTTGTACGAACTGTACTGTCAGGGCGGACTTTCCCACGCCTCCGCTACCTAACACAACAATTTTATATTCGCGCATTATTAACTATTTTGTATCACGTGATATTATCAACTTAAATCAAAGATCAAATTGCTAAAAAGCACATTAACTAGTAAGTTATTGCAAAAAAACCTTTAACAAGTCAAACCGCCATGACACCGTTAGCAGGGCGATGGCTCACTGTATCTGTATTGCCATAAATAAATTTAAATTTTTTATCACACAAGTCACAACTCTATGAACAAAGTTGAGTTCTTTCCATTGTACGCTTGCTGCAATATTGAGTAAAATGTTGAAGTGTAAAGTTAAAGCTTTATATTATTTTGTTTATTATTTACTTTGTAATTTTATGCGAATACTTGAACTGTATTTGTTTGAATCATCAGCGTGACTAAAATGAAAATACGTTTGGGATGCTTGCACTCACCCAATGAAAGATAATTGAAAGGATGCATCAAATTATTTCATTATTCAGTTTATATCTTTTAACAACTGCAGGCCAATAAACATGAACAATTTATGGAATTATAAAAGCGAACAAATAAATACTAGAGTTTTGCAAAATAAGGATAATACACCATACAGTATTGCGTGAATAAAATTTAAATGATAGGGTGAAACAAATGAATTAAAAAAATGTATAAACTACATATAGGGTTATTTTCTCGGGGTATAAATACCAATACCCCGCCAACTATATGAGAAAATAAGCCAACAAAAGTGTCTATACGAACCCGAGCAGTGGAGATTTGTCTATGGAGGAAATACAACTAAACAAGTGATATACGTAGTTCTAAGTGTTACCGTGAGATGGCAGCTAACATGAGATAAAATTTTCAACTACATATTGTTTTATTCCTTTTCATCTTTATTAGTAATTATAAGTCTGACAGTCATTTCGGCCTAATGAAGTCCACTGTTGGACACAGGCCTCCCCCAAAGATCATCACAACCACCGATATGGATGTGTTTTGAGCTCATTGGGGGGTTTTGCCATAATCGCCACGCTTGGCAGGCGGGTTGGCGATCGCAGTTGAGTTGTTAATGTACTCGAAGGACGCTGTTGCCCATCCTCCGACTAATCCCTTAGTCGACTTTTACGACACCCATGGGAGGAGATGGGGTGGTGGCATTCTGAGCCGGCACCACACGGCGTTTCGGCGGCATTCTCCAGAGGACATCAGCCAACCTTTCGCCCTGCAGGTCCATTCATATATGGCAACCCGATACAATCCAGCACATCTTAAGTTTCTCCGACAGTATCAACTAGCTTTTTATATGCAGCTCAGTCAGAACCACACTGCAGACAATGGAGAATGAAAAGCACCACACCATATACTTGATAATAAATAGTTCTAGTCAATGTTCACAACTTAAAAAAATTACGTAGGTAATAAACTCAGTGTCATATAAAAGTCATAATACGACGCCTGGGGTTTTTTTTCAGGCTTCGTACATACAAAATGATCGTGAATTTGTAAATTATTTAGCTAAGAATGTATTGTACTTAGTAAGTAAATCTAGTAATTACCATTTTTTTAAGTTATTTACTGCGTAACAAGAATAGCGTATGTGTTTCATTTCGTACATCAACCTTGTTAAATTGTTTGTATAAAAATGTAGCGACTAAAATATATTGCGTAATGAACTAAAAACGATCCAATAAAAAATTGTCAGCGTTTAGTTTCCACGTGCCAGTTAGTTGCAACCTTTAGGTTGCACGCTCATATTTCTCAAACGGGTAAGCAAGATGGTACATCTTGATGGCATATACTTTCTATTTTTTTATTTGACTACGTGGAAATAAATGATTATCGGATAAAACCACCGAAGTAGTCATCTTCGGTACGGAAGGGGGCTCCAGCAACTCGAAAAATCGCCACCTAGAGCCGCATTCGCCGCCGCGCCTTTAGGGGTTTTGTATCTCGGAGGGCATGACTGTCAAACTCAAACTCAAATTTTTTATTTCATATAGGCCCTAATAGGCTCTAACGAAAAGTCAAGCTAAGTGCACGGTTCGGAAAAGTCGGTCCTATGGAGAAGAGCCGGCAAGAAACTCCATGGATATACTCTTTTCAAAAAAAGTTATACTACATTTTTGTTATTACATACTGTAAAGCGGTCACCCCCTCTAGCGGAGGGGAGACGACTGTAAAGATGCCGCCCCCTTTGGTACATCTCGGGGAGGATTGTAAATGATCCCCTGAAGCAACGATGTGTGCTGTGCTGCGCACCGAGTCTTTCTAGGGGTCATTGGGTTGAGCACGCAGACTACAAGTACTACACACTACTACTACTAGTACTACAGTTTATCAATGAATATTACACCGGGGATCCGCCAGATGTTAACAAGGGCGAGATAGAGGCGGCGCTCGAGCAGTGTAAGAAAAACAAGGCTCAAGGTGATGAAGAGTTACTATACGAGGGCGGTTTGATAAGTCTATGACTTTGGAAAGAAGAAACACTCTTTTTACATAGATTTTTTTTTATATTTCTACATATCTCATCATCAATCTCCTTTCAACTCTACGCACTTACAGCGATGTTCCAACCTCTTCAAACCGTCAAAAATTTTTTTTTGTTATACCCTGAAAAATAGGCCTCAGTTTCGGCTACCACCTCTTCGTTTGACGAACTTCTTTGCCCGCCAAGCCATTTCTTCATGTTTGGGAATAAGTAAAAGTTACAGGGGGCTAAATCTGGCGAATACGGAGGGTGTGGAAATAACTCGTATCTTAATTCGACAATTTTTTATGTCGCGATTGCAGACGAGTGGGCCGGTGCATTATCCTGATGAAATAGAATTTTTTTCTTTGCTAGATGCGGTCGTAACTTGATCATTTTTTTATTGAATCAATCTAACAATGCAGCATAGTAAGCTCAGGTTATTGTCTTGCCTTTATCCAAAAAATCGATGTAAGTAACCCCTTGGCTGTCCCAAAAGACTGTGGCCAACACTTTACCAGCCGAGCAAACAGTTTTTGCCTTCTTTGGGGCACGTTCCCCGGTAGAAGTCGATTGCTTCGACTGTTGCTTAGTCTCTGCTGTATCATGATGGACGTACGTTTCGTCAACTGTTATGTACCGACGCATAAACTCACTCGGATTGCGATTATACATGGCTAGGCAATCCTCAGAAGCTGTTACACGATTTCGTTTCTGGTCGACTCCCATCTTGCAGAAAACTTTTTCATGCCCAGAATATCATGCAAAATATAAAAAGCTCGTTCAGTCGAGATGTGCACAGCATTACTTATTTCGCGTATCTTCACTCGACGGTCTGCCAAAACAATATCATGTATTTTACTAACCATGCCCTCCGTAGTGACCTCAATCGGCCTTCCTGGGTTCTTCGCGTATTTACCTTCGAGTGGTAGTACGTCCACAACGAAATTCAGTGAACCACTTATGTATCCCATGAGAAGGCGCAGAATCACCATAATACTTTTTCAATTTGTCTTCGGTCTGCTTAATAGTTTTACCACGTAAAAAATAGTGTTTAAGTATCACTCAAAACTCGCTTTTCTCAATTTTCAAAGAATACTTAGAAGTCGCCTAACATTTTTGTTTCAAAAAAGCTTGTTTTCGCGCCATATTTGAAAAAAGATGCGCTTCGTTGTGATTTTCCAAATATGAGACACTAAAAATGTATTTAAAAAGTTTTTATTCAACTTAAAAGTCACTGCTGTTGAGTTGAGTTGCCAAACTGCCCTCGTAGAGTTAAATGATAGCGCCGCTTCTGAACGAGCGAGTGGGTTTGTTTAAATCTGGCCATTTTCATCCAAAAATTGTTGAGCGTTGGAGTGGACGAGTCGTAAGTAAAATACGTAAAACCACAACGCAACGTGGAAAGCCAGCCCCAAGCAAGTTGGACCAACGATCCGAAGAAGGCTGTTGAAATCAGAAGGACCGAGTGTAGTGATGCAACTTTGGAGAGGGCTATATACAGCAGTAGACTAAAATAAGCCGAGTTTATTGATGTTTAGTGGTATGCGGTAATGTATTACAAAATAACAAATAACAGAAGGTTATGAGCACACTTAAAACAAATTTGTGGCTGTAAAAATATTCTAAAGCACTGTCTATTTATTCAGTAATGTTTAATGAGTCATTCAGAACAATAACAAAGTTATTGTTGATACGTTAATATTAAATAAACATGTATAACAGGCATATCATATTTTCGTTTTTCATTATTTGATACAAATAACATCTGTTATTACAAATTATATTTATCAGCTCTATATTTATATACATTTATCAGCATTTGGCCTGAGGCGGGGGCAAACGTGTAAGGCATAAAAAGTAAACGTAAATACACGCGGGAAACAGTCAGTTAAACCGTATTACACTTTCAATTTCATCAGCCCTATAACAAGGTTATAAGACGATTTATGAGTCACCATCATCATCGTCATATCAGCCAAAGGCCGTCCACTGATGAACAAAGGCCTCCTCAAAGAATTCCACAATTGTGTCATCATTTGGGGGGGGATTTTCTAGTAGTGGGTAAGGAGGGTAATTTGGAATACTGTTGGTAATTTGGGATAGCAGGGTGTCACAAAAACTAATAGCGCCATCTCGTTTTACGGACCGTAAAATGTTCACTAGTAGTGTCATCTATCGATATGTTGACATGGATAGTCTGTAATTTTTCTAAGATGGCGACCCCGACCAGAGAATGAAACGTGGTGAGATACATTTTGAGGTACCTACGGCTACGTGGTTTACCAGTTCCCATCTCTAAATTTCCTATTCCTATCTACAATCTGTCTCTAGGATACATTTTGTAATCACAAATCTTCCAGTTTCTTCTTAACACTGCAATAATAATAATAAAGTTAAGCATGGTGAATTTAATTAATTTGGTATACTGCTATTCCAAAACACCTGCACCCCATCTCAAACCAATTTTTTTACATACAGGGATGTTTAATTGTTTTTTATAGCTTGCTCATTGATGAGTTAATAATATTGCTTCAACTGAATGCAGGTTTTACTTTTTAATACATCACGGAAAAAAGTTGCAGGCCTAAAACAAAATGGTATTCCAAATTACCTTCCTTTCCTTTACTTACTACGATTGGCAGGCGGGTTGGTGAGCGCAGTATGACTATAGTTCCAAAGAAGGGACGCTGCTGCCCATCCCTGGGGTTAAGAGTCCCTTTAGTCTCCTTTTACGACATCCACGGGAGGAGATGGAGTGATACTATATTCTTAATCCGGACGAGTCATCGCTGCCGTTATCGTCGTCACTGCTGGGCACAAGCCTCCCCCAAAGATCGCAACAATGACCGGTCTGGATGCGTTGCGTGCTCATTGGGGGGGTTTTGCCATAATCGCTACGCTTGGCAGACGGATTGGCGATCGCAGTTGAGTTGTTAATGTACTCTAAAAACGTTGTTGCCCATCCTCCGGTTAATCCTATAGTCACCTCTTTCGACACCCACGGGATGAGATGGGTTGATGCTGTTCGTAGCCGGCACTACACAGCATTATATGAGTGCTAGAATGAAAAAAAGTGTTTTATGGATCGATACCGATAACATATATAACGATAACAGTCGCCTAGACTGAATTTTTGGCAGAAATTAGGAAAAAAATACAACACAGCCGGCTTTTGTTGGTCAGCCGGTGGAAATACCTCATATAATTCCTCCGCCCGGGAAAGGGCGAAAGTGTGTGCTGGACTGCCACCGGAGCGGTCATCTTCAGCACCGAAGCGGGGCTCCAGGTCCTCGTACGATCACAATAGAACCGCCCATTAGTGCCACGCCATTAGGCATATCTCGGAGGTGATGACTCTAAAGCGGTAACCCACTCTAGCAGAGGTGACTATAAAAGGCTGCTCCCCCAGACAAATCTCTTTGGGTATTGTAAAGAATCCCACCGAAGCCTCGCTGTGCGCTATGCTGCGCACAAGGTGGCACGAGCCCACGTGCGCGCCACCATCTTCCCGGTGGTCACTCATAGCTGGACTCTTGCAATGAGAGTTACCACCAGTCAATGGTGATTGCTGTAGATAAAATCTAGACCTAGATTACAGAAGTAAAAGTGAACGCAAATATCACCAAGGAGATTCCATCAATATTTTTTTCTAATGAAACGTATATGCGGAGCGCGCCTTTTTAATAGCATGACATGACAGTTATGATTCCAATTATTACAATTACGAGCAGGTCTAATGCCAACGCCTGCCCAGCAATACATATACAATTTCATAAAATACATCATACAAAACTTTAATAATTATTATAAGCAATAAACCATTTATTTATTTTTTAACTTTGATCTTTTATTTAGTCGGTTCAACCCCAATGTATGAGATAAGATAAAGTAGCGTATGAAACTGCACATAACTAGGTATTGAAACACTCATGTGATAGGTACTAAACACAATCCTGTATTAATCAATCCTCTCATTCTGCAACAGTTTCATAAACTACTATTAAAGTGTCTTCAATGAACAGGTAAGTAAGAGTAAGATTAAAAAAATGCGATTCAGTCATTATAATAAAACACTTTCAAACAGATTAATTCGCGTATATTGTAAATATTTATTTCGCATCACGAGACACGACACGAACTTTTTAAATTGGCGTCTCCCCCTTTAAACAAATGTACTCTTTGTTGGCGTCAATTTGTTAAACAAATGACATATGAATTCAATGTACAACTACTGACTACAGCTTCCCAAAGGGTTAGGGCACGCCGCGATAGCGGCGGTAAGACCGGTAATGGAGGAATGGCTGGAGAGGCGGTATGGCGCCCTCACCTACCGGATGACGCAGGTACTCTCGAACCATGGGTGTTTCGGGAAGTACCTGTGTGGAATAGGCCGAGAAGAGACGCCTGGTTGTCATCACTGTGAAGACTGCCCGGAGGACACGGCGCAGCACACGTTGGAGGAGTGCCCAGCTTGGGCAGCGCAGCGCCGTGACCTCGTCGTGGCGGTCGAAGGGGGTGACCTCTCGCTTCCGGCCATGGTTCAGTCCATCGTCCGGAGCGACAGCGCGTGGGATGCCATCGCCTCCTTTTGCGAGGAAGTGATGCAAGCAAAGGAGGCGGCAGAACGGGGACGAAGGGAGATCTCCGATCCCCTCCGCAGAAGACACACCGGGCGTGGGCGCCGGGGATGGGCGCTGGACGATCTCCGGCCACCATGAGGAGCGGCTTGCGGGCGACGAACCAGGGGCGCTCCGTCGCCCGAACAGAAACAGGCCCGAGATGGCGGCGCGCGTGTTCCGCGCGCGTCTCTCCGAAGGATAGGTGCGGCCAAAGAGACCGCACACAGAAGGGGCCCGTCAATCAGTGACGGGCCGATACCTGCCGGGGGAGCGGTCAAATGCAGAAAAGCGTACAACTCACCCCCGGCTAGAGGTAAGAAGAAGGACATC
The DNA here is from genome assembly GCA_947459985.1 of Diloba caeruleocephala. Taxonomy (NCBI): domain Eukaryota; kingdom Metazoa; phylum Arthropoda; class Insecta; order Lepidoptera; family Noctuidae; genus Diloba; species Diloba caeruleocephala. The sequence goes on along the minus strand of OX381617.1, from coordinate 4,020,238 downwards.
GTGGGGTTTTAGCCGGTTTGACCCCGGCATGCCCCTCCGCCCTTCCCAAGGCGGAGGAAGTCCAAGAGGATTTCACCACGTTAAAAAAAAAAAGCTTCCCAAAGGGTTCTTTATTTGAAATTGAAGTAAATTTTTCATCGGCGACTATTCTTACTGGCTAATCCTAAAACATTCAATGTGACCCTCGTATTTTGTGAGAAGTATTGCGATTAGGTACACTATAGGATATTATGGAATTATGACCTTGAATTTAATATAATCGCAGTAAGCGTTATCTCAGTATTATTTTTTCAGCATCATCACATCAACTTGTATACCTGGGGAATATTGCCCTAATCACCCAGCTTGGCAGGCGGACTGGTATTGTTATTAGCACACAGAAGAATGCTGCTGCCCATCCTTTGGATATAACCCTTAATCGACTTTTACGACACCCATGGGTGGTAATTGTTTTGCCAGGAACCACTGTACAACAAACTCAGCGTAATTTTTACGTCACCCTTAAAGCTATTGCTTTAAAGTTTTTTAAATGTTTGAGGAACATTTTAGCTGATTAGGTAGGTACCTCTTAAACAACTTCTATTCTTCTTCTCTTCTGAATAAAGTTGTTTAAGATTAAGAGACAAATATTTTGTAATATGGTTGATAATTTTATAATGAAGTTATGGAAGAGAACTGTGGCACGCCCGCGTTTTGGCTTTAATTACTCTGCGTGTACTAGTTTACATACAAGCCTCGCGTGATGCACGAACGCACCCGATCATCCCCGAAATGGCGGCAATGATAGGGTCGGACCAGGAAATTTAATTAGAAAAAGTGTACATTTTTCGCGATTGTCATGTGCCACGCCTTGTAAATACACTTACTGGACATTTATGCTAATGTTCTTTTTTTGGTTTATTAGCATTTTTTTTGTATGATTTGCATTGCAATGGGCAGTTCTTATTGCTTCAATTATAAATAATTTTGATCTACTTGTCTCGTTCAAGGAATATTATACCGAGATAGTAATTTTCATGTCCGTGTGCTTCGCACGTATGTGAAATGAGGCTAACAAAAATTGTATGTATGTAATTGTCAGGTAAAATTGGCTATCTTGCAATCGTCAGCAATTAAGCAGTGAACGCAGTATCGACGTTATATTTTTATTTTTTGTTCAGAATTTAGAACAACAGACAGCGTCAGTCATAGTCATAGATGAATATCATAGTCGTCCAGTGTGTCCCAGGATGCGAAGTGAACTGGCTGGACGCGCACGAATTCAATTAGGGCCAGTTGCAAACTGTATGTAGGATCGCCGCATAGTATGCTGAAAATCAAATTTTATACTATTAGGAATTTGTTAAGTTAGTTAAGCTTTGATTTATCTAATTTATATTATTCTGGGATGAAAATATTGAAAAACATGTAAGGTTTAAATAGCGCTCCTCACTCAATTCATTTCATTTTTGTATGGAATAAATACTCTATGTTCCATATTATCTCGGAAGTGTTTGGAGCTGTAAAGCTCTGATTGATACGATGTTTTGTCCTATCATAGTTGTACACCATACACTAAGCAACTTCTGCCAATATTTGCCTGTTCGCCTACTACAGGGCAAATAATTTCGATATCAAGGCTGTTTTGACTTGTAGAAGGCTTTAATAAAAGCACAATTTACACTGTAGTTCAATTACTGATTGTACTTACCTATTATTTATTTACTATAGAAATATTATAGGTAACAGAAAATATATTAAATACAATACGTTCAATAATGAACAAGAACCTTCTTTGAAATGTCTTCTTGTGATTATCCTTGGTTTGATTATTTTCGTCTTCAGCTTGCCGTTCAGCATGTATGAGATATGGAGTAGGCATTCCATACATCTGATCCAGGCATGTAGAGATGTCAGACTAATTGGAACTTAACAGAGGATATTTGTTTTCTTGACTCATCTTTCAAATCGTTCATTTTTTAAGGTATGGATTTCACAGGTGTGATCCTAATTATGTGGATTTTATGTTTCATTTGCGTCAATATATTAAGTAATTTTTATATCACTGCTATCCCAAGAGACGAACGAAATCAAACTTTTATTTTTTGTTCTATTATTTAATGTAAAACTTGTGTTTGGTTACGAATAATATTATGATGCTGTCCATAAATTAGTTAATTAGAGTCAATTACACTTTTATTACACCCTTCCACAGGTCAAAACAGGCCCTATAAAGAACCAGACCATTTTTTTTGTAATTATGTGCCCCGTAGCTGGCCAATAGGCAAGTCAAAGTGTTCTACCATTGACCGCTTCCTAAATGTTTCAGCTGGAGAGAAGAAACGGCCTAACAAACTCCATAGCAAGACCCCTCCGAGTAATGTAGGATTTAATACTAATACATGCACATCATTACGTAAATGTCCACTGCTGAATATGATTCTCCCAACTATCACTACAATGAGCGGTCATAGATGATGTTGCCATAATCACCGCGCATTTTTGTTTGATTGGTGATCACAGTATGTTGTTATTAGCACATGAGAGGAAGATGCTGCTGCCCATCTTTTTGGTACTAACCCTTAGTCACCTTTTACGACACTGATGATATTCAGAATCATACAAAATGTTTGCTATTACCTAGCACACATTTGTCTCTATAGCAAAAACGTGAATTAAAAAGATTTTGAAAAAACTAACAGCCTACAATCTAGCCAGTACTGCAATCGGTGGTGACATTCAATTTATCGATATCCAGCTTCATTGTTTATTCATTCGCTTACATAAAATCAAGTGCCTAACGCTGTATAGAGACTGGAACCTGTACAGAAAATGCAGTACATGAAGATCGTTGCTTTAATAGCCAGCCTACAATCTAGCCAGTACTGCAATCGGTGGTGACATTCAATTTATCGATATCTAACTTCATTATTTATTCATTCACTTACATAAAATCAAGTGCCAAACGCTGTATAGAGACTGGAACCTGTACAGAAAATGAAAAATGAAATGGTCGTCCAGCGGCGACTGGCGGCGACGCGGCCTAATGTTGCCAATAATTAACATTATATATATTTTTTGTATTTGTTTGTATTTTTCATCATCATCATTTCGGCCGAATGAAGTCCACTGCTGGACACAGGCCTCCCCCAAAGATGTCCACAACGACCGATATGGATGTGTTGTGGGCTCATTGGGAGGGTTTTGCCATAATCGCCACGCTTGACAGACGGGTTGGCGATCGCAGTTGAGTTGTTAATGTACTCGAAGGACGCCGCTGCCCAACCTCCGGCTAATCCCTTAGTCGACTTTTACGACACCCATGGGAGGAGATGGGGTGGTGGCATTCTGAGCCGGCACCACACGGCACGGCACAATTTGTATTTTTATTTTATTTTAACTGCTGTTTTCATATTGCTTTTTATATTTTATAGACACTATACACTATTATATCATTAAACACAATAGATATATTATTCTTGAGTATCTTCATGTTATACGTACGTCTTGTTTTATATTGGATTGACTGCACCGAGTGACGTCACTATCGACGCAGGCTGTCGCAGATTATCAGCGCTGTGGGGCGCCTCTCCACAGTAGTATGCTGAGCGACAACCATTTTGCACGGATATGGCGCTTCCCAACAGGATTTTTATTTCATTGTTTTAATCAAATTGTTTTTATTTTGTCTTTGTTGTAGGTATGTGTCCTTATAGTGCAAATAAAATACTTTTCTTCTTTCTTTTTTCTTTCAAATACATGAAGATCGTTGCTTTAACCGGTAAATACCAATAAGAAGTAAACTCATTAGCAAAGTTTTTGCAATGTACCGTGTCGGTGTCAAGGCCGATAAATTATTTTATTACTTAAGTGATTTATTTTCTATTCAACTCATTAAGAACATCTGCCTTATCACGAGTTAGAATGTATTGGAAAAATGTTCAAGTAACTGAGTAGAAACAACAAGGGTAATTAAAAACAAGATAGACTTCTGTAAGTAAAGTACTAAGTATAGCTAGCTACTTAATTTTTTTGTCTGTGAATCGGCAAAATCTCTTAGGAGTTTAAGAATATGTATTGAGTGCACTGACATCTCTTGAATAAATGTAAAAGACTGGTCTCTAGAAACTACATGCTGACAGCTCGTTCACCAATACGGTTTTTTGCTGAAAATGCATCAGAATAATAGCACATCTAGAGCGGAATAATATTACCACAAAGCTATCACTAGTCTGAGAATGTGTGCTTTGACAAAGTAAATAAAGTCTCCTAAGTACGTCGAGCTCTTACTCATTTCCATCAGATATATTCTTTAATTTCAAGATTAAAAAAGATGTAATTTAAAAAATCTTGTTCGGTTAAATAAACTTAATTTGGAAAGTCATCTCATTTCTCTACGCATTCTAAAAACGCCTTTGCCTATATATACGACCTTAAATTCATGGTTTAGATTTATAATAATGTAATTATTATTATACAATCTGGCGATAAAAATAATTTGGAAGATTTAAATTGTTTAAGCTCGGCAAAGAATAGACCAACACCTATGGGTATGATAAAAGGCGACTAAGGGGTGAAATCAAGAGGATCTGGATATCTATCCATATCTATGGAGGAGGGAGGAGGCATTTTCCCTCCTCCATATCTATCCAGATCCAGTGCTAATAACAATACAATGCGATTAAGAATCCGCCTGCCATGCGTGATGATAGTTCAATATAACCGCTCATTGTACATTGGAAGGTCCAAGTTTAACAGTAGAAGTTTACTAGGTGGTGTGTAGCTCTCTAGTGTGATCATACGAGGACCTGGAGCCTCCCTTAGGTGCCGAAGATGACCGCTCCAGTGGTTTTAGCCGGTAGGAGTCCGACATACCTCTTCGCCCTTCCCCGGGGTGAAGGAAGTTCATGAAGAATTTCCACTGGGCACCAATAAAAAAGAAAAGGTGGTGTGTAGCTGAGATTTTGCTATTAGGAAGCATTGAATTTTCTTTAAAATATTCACTAGAAATCGAACGCAGAACCTCACTTAAGATCCGCTGGCGAAAACTTGACCGACTGTTTAGGTACGAAGTTTATATAAGCAAAGTGTCTTAGTTTGGCTGTTTGCCCAAGATTTATACTTAAATAGTTTACAAAACTAGTTAGCATAAAATGAAGTTAAATTTACAAATTCAATTTTAATAACATCTTAAAACTCGGTGCGATAAAATGAGTTACAGTAGCTTGTAGTTAGCTTTCCATTAGCTTTGCAACATAACTATTCAGAATTTGCTAAAATAAATAAAGTTAATAATTATTCTGCTGTCGATAAAAGTATTTACGTTTTAGTATTATATTATACGACGGCACGGTTGGTGCAGTGGCTGATACAGTCGGCTGCTGCGCACCGGGTCGTGGGTTCGATTCCCGCACGGAACAAATATTTGTACGATCTGCAGGTAGTTGTTCCGGGTCTGGGTGTATTGTGTGTGGGATTTGTGTCTGTAAACGCACCCACGACACAGGAGAAATCCTAGTGCGGGGCAATGTATTAAAAAAAAAAAAAATAGACATTTCAAAACTCATCTCTACAGTACTTCTTACTACTAAACAATTCGTACAGCTATAGAAATGATAATGCTCAAGAAATTTTATGCAGCAACATACTCCACTCATTTAACAGTCTAGAATATACATATTTCCAATGAACCCGTCGCCAGACAGACAACAACTACAGATGTAGATATCGAGGCCAGATACGATACATGTTATTAGTGACATCTCTAGAAAAAGTACTCACAGAACATTGCTCGGGGAATCCAATAAGCGAAGGACGCAGACATTAAAACATTGAAAGGCGACGAAAACTTTTCTAATAAAAAACGCTCCATTTGTTAAAATGAAAAACGATTTCCAGTTTGCGTCCCTGTCTAACTTCTAGGGAAGCGTACGTCTGGATAAATTACATGCTTAACAATTGACACTCTTAACGCGTTGCAATAATGACTAGATTTGAAAGATTGAGTGAAAAAGTGGTTTTAACGACTTAATCATTTATGATTCGCCTGATCTTAGAGTGTAAGAATATTGTGTTAGCTGCTATCTTGCTGCCAAAGTTGTTAGAGTTAAATTAATCCGAATATTAGTCGACTGCGTTGGACTTTGTTAAAAGTAGAATAATTATAGTTTTATCAGAAAGATCTTAGCTGCCTAGAAAAGTGTTGCTAACACTTGATTAACTGGAACAATTATAACGTCAAATCCTAATATATATATATATACATATATATGTACTGGGTTCAAGGCACTAAAAGTTACTATCAAAAAATGTAATTCAAAGTAAGTTTGAAGTTTAACTTTTGAAGGAAAAGTAAAAAAATGACCCCTCGACAAAAACCCTGCAAGCTCTGTAATATAATGGCTGATTAAAATTCATTGTGAATCAATGTTTTTTGCTGTTTAATATATTTATTTGAGGAATCATAAACTCTTTACTTATATAAAGTACTCTAAAGATGTTCCGTGCTGTGCCGGCTAAGAACAGGGGTGCAAATCTCTAAGCTCAAACGTCCATACATCCTTGAATACAGAATAGAGATAACGGTGATAGCCCAATTTGGTATTCACTAAGACTGGTCCTCATGGCGTACCTTCTGCAACGTGTCCTTGAATAACTCCAATCATGTCTTAGCCAATACCGAATTGGTTTTACAACGTTATTTCCATTCTGTATTCAAGGATGTATGGAAGTTTGAGCGTAAGGAATTGCACCCCAGCACAACCCTATCTCATCCCGTGGGTGTTGTAAAAGGCGACTATAGGATTAGATTACAACTCAACTGCGATCGCTAACTTATCTACCAAGCATGATGTGTCAAGCAGTGGTCAGTTTTCGACTGTAATGATATTATTACAACGGGTCATCATGATTCCTACTGAAATAAAGCAAACACAAAGACTATTTTTCACGTACAAAAATTTAAGAAAAAGGGGGGGGGGGGGGAGCCAATAACTATAAATCTACATTTTAAAATTATAAAATAAATATATTTGAGACCTATTTGATAGAAACGTATTTTTAATAGCGTGGGGGGTGTGCAGAAAGTTATCCGGCGGACGTTAAAAATCTGTCAGAAAAGGACACACACAGAAAACTGTGCTTTATAAACCGAAATAGATCATAATGTTAAATTAAAGTCGTGAGTGAGTAATAAGTAGAAGAATATCATAATACTGCCGCCATTAGACCGCGTAATAATAATGAAGCACAATAAAAAAAATACAAATCGATTTACATTACGTATTTATTTAGATATGAAATAAAACGTCTTTTTCTCTCACAGTTGAAGTATATACTTCGTGCATCATCTATAAACACAGGATGGCATTATTTCATAATTTTTCGCAATGTGTTGCTGACTTACGCTTATGATTCACGTCAAGCTACAGCACTGGTCGGTGCATGACTAAGTGAACTCCGGGCAATTACCTTGCTTTCATGTGACCAGCGCAGAGCGCGGGTAACGTATCTACACACACAAAACATGTTAGATCTTTACATATTCATAAAATATTTCTCTAAACACCTCAATAATGAAAAAAAAGACACTATAAACATATTTCGGCAACGGCGTACGGTTTTCGCAAGGAATATGGTAATACAGTAGTTATTACATTTATTTAAACTTTATTACATTACAGTAGGTAGGCGGACTTAATGCCGTAGGCATTCTCTACCAGTCAACCATAGGGTGATGAAGAGACAACATGGCAGGTGCAATATGTTCAAAACGAAAGAAATCTAACAATATATTATATACACAAGTAAATTTACAAATAATATTTCATAGTATAAATAAATAAATAAATACATACATATTCATAATAAAGTATTAGAAGAGATGTTATGATGATTCTGCTAACATTTTGTTGGAAAAGTAATACGAACTTTCCGCTTAAATGCGTACCTACCTGTAGTCATCCTGATTTTCGGAGGAAGTGTATTCCACAGAACTATGGACTGAATATGAAAGGAAGAGTGTACAAAACCAGAAGTATGCGAGGGACAGTGTAGGAGAAGAACATAGATTCCTAGAGTGAGTAGAACAAAGATATTGAAAGTGAGGCATTGGATAAGAAGGAGGGTTGGGAGAATTGAGTAGGGAGAAAAGCGTGGTCAACGCACGCACATTTCTTCTCTGGCGAATGGGAATCCATTTGAGCTCAGACCTATACCTTGACATATGGTCATATTTACGCAGGTTGAAGATAAATCGGATGCAGTTGTTATGGACCGTAGATGGAGTATTGTATAGATGACACATAAAATCCAGAAATTACAGGTAAAAGAGATGCTTCCATACAAATAGATGTAGGAGTAAGGGGGACAACATCATGATGTTTTATCTCTTTCGGCGTATACCTTTTTTTAGTAGTGGGGATTGTTCAGCCCCGGCGAACTGGTGCGAAACAATTTAGTGAAATATCTTGGTGAATTATATTTAAGCCTAATATTTTTTGGGAACTATTGTGATTGTAGATGTTGTGAATTTTATTGAACCCTTAAAGCATGGTGCACTGCGCTATTTTAGGCTGTAAGAGCGACAATGGATGAAAAGAGGAAAGCATAATCTTTCATCGGTAAGTTGCATATTTTGTCGTTTAAATGACCAATTACAGTGTGCTATGGATGATATGAACATATGCTATGGTTTTTTTATAAATGTATTGTAATCTTTAATGCTAAAACTGATATTGTCTAATTCCTCATAATTTTACTTCTTCTTCTCTTATATTATGGCTTCTGTAGAGTATCCTCCACAATTTCGCCAATGTCACGTAATAAGACAACGATATACGGTGCTCATAATTTTAGATTTATAAGAATATTGGTTTGTCACTATAACCCCTTTAAATTTAGAGGTCACACGAATGTTTGCAGACAAACTTAACTGAGTGCATTTAATTTGGCCGAGTTATAGGAATACCAGCGAAGGAAAAATATTTTTTTAAAAACACAATTGGAAATTACATGTACAAAAGCGAGCTTAACTCAAAATTGAGTTTTCTACCCGCAAACCTTTGAGTGAGAGAGAGATATGGCAAAAAGCTTAATGGTTAAGTAGCGTGTACATTGTTTATAGAAGCAGCAATACAATAAACATTAAATGTCTATAACTTATACAAATATAACCAAATTACATTATATACATACATATTAATATATATGTAGGTATATAAATATATAATATCCAACTATATGTTATTTACAAAGAAGATGCTTCTTAATTCTGCTCTTGAAAACCTCCAGAGAAGGGCTATCGCGAAGAGGATGTGGAAGAGAATTCTATAGGCGCACTGCGCGAATTGTAAAGGATCCGTCATAACGGCTTGAGGAGTGATTCGGAGTTCAAAGAAGAGAAGAAGCCGTGCGACATGGTTTGCCCCTAGGGACTAGATACTCAAAGCGTTCACGAAGATATGCTTAATAAGTATATTTTTGGGTGTTTTCTTTTGCAAGATTCAAGAATGGAGTAACGAAATCCATTCATCAAAATGTGATGAAATTGCCAGATATAATGATTGTGTTGCAGCTTGTTAAGAGAATTTGCATTTTGGGTGGTACAAATGTAATTTTTTTCGGAAATTAAATGTAATCATTAAATCTATTGTAATTTTACTCGGAATCAGGGATTATTTTCCCGTGTTTTCATGTATTTGTACTTAAAGTACAACATATGGTCACAGTCGTATAGAAGAAAGAAAGGATGTGGTAACTAAAACTGAAGATTTTATTGATGGAACCAGATTATAGAGAGGAATTGTCAATTGTTGAAATTTGTGTTTGTGTTGTCATATTGTAGTTGACAAACATGTTCTCCTTTACAGTCAAACTGCAAGTGTAAGTTTGTACGCACAACATTGAAAGATTTTATGCCATGTTATCTTAAGACATTAATTTTTAATTTTTGAGGATCCAGTAATTCCCATTACCCTTTTCAACTGCTATGTTCGGCCCATCTTACGTGATCCACGTAACCAGAATCGAAAGGCTTCAAAAGCCATTCTTTTATCATCTTTCTTTCGCCAGCAATCTTTGCAGCAGTCTAGACACCTATGACTCTAGACTCGAACATTATAAATTGGTCCCATTGCCCACAGACGTAAGATAGCCGATGTCATCTTTCTTTATAAGATCATGCTTGGGAGAGTAGATAGCCCTGAAATATTAGAAAAATTGCAATTAAGTATACCACGCGCTGGAAGCCGCTTACACAATCGCAAATTGTTCGCTTTACCATCATGTCGTACTAGTTATGGTCAACATTCGCCGTTATATCGGATGTGTTCAACTTTTAATCATGTATGCCAAGAACTCGATCCATTCAATGCATCGGTCAAAACTATTAAACAATCTTGCTCCTTAAATTATAATTTATTTTGTTATAGTGAATATTCGTATGTATGCTGTGTTCGCACTTAGAAGGTGGTTAAACTATCTTATTTTGTACTTGGTATTATTATTGAATGTTAGTTGTAACTGCCAGTTTGCGAGCCATTAATAAAAAATAAAAAAAATACTACTATAGCCGACTTCTTATAGCTTTTATTTTTGTAATCCATAAGTATAGAACAGCTTTCGGTATTTTTGGCAAAATTTTAGGCTCAGTAGTTTCGAATATAAGGGGGAAATGATACATTTTCATCTATTTTCTTAAATAACTATAAAACTGTTTATTTTAATATAATTAAATAAATATATTTGAAACTCTCACAACAAGTACTTCCATTTCATATATGTTACATCTAATTTGCCTCGTAAAAGAGTAAAAAAATCCCATGGTAAAAACATTTCCCATCCGTGTTCGGGTCGCAGAAATTCAAGTGTGTACCAACTTTCAACTTAATTGGTCCAGTAGAGTTGGAGGAAGTTGGCTGTGACAGACGGACAGACACACGAGTGATCCTATAGGTGTTCCGCCGTTTTTTCATTCGGACGATCGGAAACCTAAAAAAGACTAGATATAGAAGAACTTAGGTTAATACTATGAAAAATTAAGTGAATATTCAAATGTAGAATGTTAATAAATAACTGGGCCGTTTATTTACCTAATAATTTTTTATTCGTCGTAAAATTGTTTGCGATATTTATGGTAATATTGACATAGACTGTTAAGAGTCCAGTCCATAGATTTTTACGATGCAAAAAGCGGTAAACAATTTTAATTGGCAATGAAACCAACGTAAATACATATAACAAAGTTTTCATGCCAGTCGATTAGGCGAACTGAAAATCAAAACATTACCAGTTTAAAAATCATGGGTCATTATTTTTATGTTTGTTTTTCCTCGTAAATCTTTGCAGTGAAAGCATTGAATATATTCTTAATGCTTGTTGAGTTTCATTATTATTCTAGAATGCGTTGTAATGTCTTAACCAGAATAAGTTATTTGTTGTTAGTTAGTTGATTTGGTATCATAACAAGGCAAAACAACTGTCAAGCAGACATACATTTTCTGAAAAAAAATGTTCTTAATATTAAAATAAATTTATTAAATTTCTGATACAATTTACAATAAAATAAAAATGTAACAATGAAGACCACCGATGAAATAATGCAATATCAATGCAATAATGCAATAATGAAAGAAAATTACTAACGAAGAAGAGTTTGACATACGCACAAAATGACAGAACAAAAAAAAAATTTGGATTATGTAGAAGAAAATTGTTTGCACACAAGACCAAGCATTGTAACAATACTAGCTGCGGAAGGGCCCTGGTGACCTGTGTTACAGGTTAAAATAAAAAACCTACTTCAGGCACCAGTCTCTCACAAACTTAGGTTTTTATTTTTGTGGCACTATAGCTTAACCTAGCAGTATAAGACCTATTATGACGACAAAATAAATGGATTTAAATGGATATTTTCGTTTTGGTTTGACATTCTTTATCTTCATAATTATCGTATCAGAATCAGCCAAAGGAGTTCCACTGCTGAACAAAGGCCTCCTTTATAGATTTCCGCAATTGTGTCGTCATTTCGCGGGTGTTGGTGACCGTAGAATGATGCTGTTCTGCGGAACGGATGCTGCTGCAGATCCCTCTAGTTTAGAGCCCCTTAGTCACTTTTTATGACATCCACGGGAAGAGATGGTGCTATATTCTCAGTCAGGACACCACACGTTACTTTGTAATTATACTAGGTATAAATGTGGATGTATGTATATTTGAAGCGTCATCGCGCATCACGGGTGAACGGATTCTAATGGAATTTGCCATAGACGTAGCTTATGTCATGGAATGGGAACATCTTTTATTGCGTCAAGTTCCCTTGTGGGTTTCAATTAGTTCCTTTACGAAGTCCCGGGTAACAGCTAGTTCTGATATTAGGGTCCTACAAAACGTGTAAACTTTTTTTAAGGGGATAATAAGTAGGTTGCGATTGCGATTGCGTTTGTTAAAGAACAGGTTGTAATTTCCATTTTATTTTTGTAATCATTGATAAATAAAGTTGGTTGGTTGGTGGTTAGTGGGGTTGACCGCTTTAAAGTCATCCCCTTCGTGATGTCCCTAAAGGCGTGGCACCAATGAGCGGCCCCTCTTGGGTGCCGAAGATGACCACTCCAGTGGTTTTAGCCGGAAGGAGTCCGGTATAACCCGTCACCCTTTCCCGAGGCGAAGGAAGTTTATGTAGAATTTCCACTGGAGACCAATAAAAAAAGGTAAACATACTGTATGTCCCCTTAAAATAAAGTCCATTTTTTAGGCTGCCTGTATATGATTAGTTCGTGTGGTGTCCGGATTAAGAATATGGCACCACTCCACCTCCACCCGTGGAGGTCGAAAAGGCGACTAAGGGACTATAAACCAGAGGGCTGGGCAGCAGCGTCCTTTCTGTGGAATAGTAGCCATTCTGCGCTCACCAACCCGTCTGCCAAGCATGGTGAGTACTGGCAAATTCGCCCCAATATGATGACACAGTTGTGGAAATCTATCGGGGAGCCCTTTGTTCAGTAGTGGACGTTGTATGGCCGATATGATGATATAGCCAACACGCAGTGGCGTAGCGTGGCGATTTCAAACCATTGCATTTACGTTTCTTTTACTTAAAGCCAGTGGTGTCTTCGACATAATTATATAATTCAATTATAGCAAAAGACACATTGATACGTGCCAGGTTTCGAACCCGCTACGCAATCTCGGGGCCTGAGCGAATAATTTTGCCGTTTCTACGGGGAGCTCGTGTAGTCCGTGGCCCTCTACGGGGCGTCCGTATTGTCATCCCGGCTGTCAGGCGCCCAGTGCTGCAGAAACAAACTTCACAGTCTGCTGCGCAGAGTGGCTATACGGATCACACGGGGATACAGGACAGTGTCCTACGAGGCGGCAACTCTCCTGGCGCTGTTCCCATCTTTCGACATCCTAGCGGAGATGAGCATGAATGAGCCGTCCTCCATCTGGCGGAATGAGAGGAATGAGCGTGTCTGATCAGACGATCAGACACGCTCATTCCGCCGGAGCCGGGAAACCGTGCCTCCAGGGGCGTTCGATAGGCTAAGGTGGCTGGCTTAAATGCGACAGAGTAGGCCCACCTCCGTCTGAGCCCAACTTATCTATCTGAGGCAAGAGGCTGGCGATCTGGGAGCGCAACTTTGCGTTGTTCTCCCTCTCCAGCCTTTCGATTTTTCGTCCTTGCAGACTGACCTTTTAGCGATCCCCATGTTGCCTTTGACGCCTTAGGGAGGGCCCGCTTACTAACTGAGAATAACTGAGTTATCTACGTTCCACGTGGTTCTCGGTATAGACCACCGACTTATCGTAAGTGAATATTCTTAGAATTTGTTTTTTTATCGTAAGCTCCCATAGCTTACGATACAAATTTCAAGTTCAAGAAATTGTCGCTAACGATAAGTTGGCGATCAGGGCACTTTAGTATAGTATAGTAGATTACCCCTCTCCACATATGGGAGTCGTAAAAGGCGACTTAGGGATGATATGAACAGGATGGGCAGCAGAATCCTACTATGCGTTAGATCAACATACCTACTGCGAACACCAGTCAGCCTGCTAGGCGTGGAGATTATTGCAATATGGCATATGTCTGCTCATTGTAGTGATTATAGAGCAGTTCCATTGTTCCGCAGTGGGCGTTTTTTACCGGCTAATATATGTATATGAGTGCATGGGTGTTCGTGTGTGTGTATGTGTGCCAGTGTTTGATAGTAGTTATGTCAATCCAGTATATTTCAAAAACGTTTCTGTTTCTTATCCTTCAGTTATATTGTCTAAAAGGAGGAGAGAATCAGTATGGACTTTAAAAAGAATTAACACTTCAGTGACCCCGCTTTCTCAACCTATCGAAGATGTTTAATTTGAATACATAATTATACTTAATTAGCTTTAAAAATGATAGAAATTTTTAATTTATTATTTGATGAGCTTTTGACACTGTTGAGCGCTACCCGAGTGTCGTCGCCCGGCTAATGAGATAACTTTGTAAGAACGTTGCGAATATTAAATAAGCCCGATAAGATGCTGCGACAAAGTTGTGTCGTAAAGAAATTATTAATTTAGTATATTATTATTTACATAATGTGTTGCCACCTTCGCTAGATTTAATTTCCTTGGGGTAATTCTTTATATTATTGAGTAGTGTCATATCATCATTATCATATCAGTTATAGGATGTCCACTGCTGAACAAAGGCCTCCGTATAGATTTCCACAACTATTTGTGTCGTCATATTGGGGGGAGCTTGCCAGTACTCACCACGCTTGGGAGGCGGGTTGGTGAGCGCAGTATGGCCTTGTTCCACAAAACGGGTGCTGCTGCCCAACCCTCTGGTTTAGAGTACCTAGTTGCGAGAGGAGATGGAGTGGTGCTATATTCTTAATTCGGTCACGTCACGGACATTTTTGGTCTATTCTGCAGAAATTATATTTAGAATAGAATAGAATATTGTTTATTGTACACTATTTTAAAAACAACTACAGAGAATTTTATGAACAGTAATTGTACAATGGGCTGTCTTATCGCTATTAGCGATTTCTTACAGACAACCTTTGGATGAATAAGAAAAAGATAGAAAAGGACAAAGGATAAAATAAAATCAAATAGCATATCTAGACAATTAAATATAATACGAATCGGTATATATTCCATAAATTACTTAAATAATATGCACATATATACAACTGTATATAATACTTTATACAATACAATATAAATAATCCATATATTCAACCATAGACTATACTTTATACAATTCAATATAAATAATCCATAACAATATACGTATATAAATATAATAAATATAGGTATAGAAAATACACAATAAGAAGAAAGTATTTTATTGGTAAATACGACAAAAATATAAACAGACAAGTAATGTTCTTTTACTAGTTTTGTAAAAGTACCTAACCAATGACTGGGCACATTTGATTGTCACAGGCAGTGCATTCAATAATCGGACAGCCTGAACGGTGAAGGATTTATTACAAAATTTGGCAGAATGCATTAGCATCTCAAGTATCAGATTCTCCAATTCTATATTTGAAGGCACAAATCATTATAATGGCTACTTTAGTTTTATTTTACCTAAAACTCGGAGTAGACAAAATTATATAGGTAAGTATTCGGCCGAATAGTGATCTAATATTCGGTAATCCCGTGTGTATCGTAAAAGGCGACTATGAGATTAGCTGGAAGATGGGCAGCAGCTTCCTTCGAGTATATTGCCTACTCAATTGCGATCGCCGACTCACCTGCCAAACATTGTGATTACGCCAAAACCCCCCAAAGAGCACTAAACACACCCAGAACAGTCGTTATGGTGATCTTTGGGGGAGGCCTGCGTCTAGCAGTCGACTTTATTCGGCTGTAATGATAATGATAGTGAAAAAGTGTTCGAATAGGCCGAATACCGAATGATTGCCGAATATTCGTTGCAATTTTAGTTATAATACCTGTCTTACGTGACAGTATTGTGGGTGTCATAACACTCACGACCCGCTACACTATCACGCTCATCCCGTCGCGTGACGAACGTTAATTAACATATTAATTGCTAGCAATACATGTCGTGATTCACGCTACGCCACACCCAAATGTGAACGGGAAATGTACTCGGAAAATATCCTGGAAATGTAATTTTTCTAATCATAACAGATGCCATTTACTTACCGCAGAAAAATAAATCTATTATGGGTGTAACTATTCCCACGATACAAGAGAAACGAGCGGGGCTTCGTCGGCCATATGTATTGTATTATTGTTTGTTTAGGGATATCGTGTGGGGCATAAAGGACATACCCTAGTCCCTTGAAGCACACCTATTATATCAAGAGAACTAGCTGCGGCATCCTTCTGTATGACAATTATACCAGGTTAGTCAGAAAGAGTGTACTACGCCGAAACGGTTTAATAGTATGGATGGTAGTGAGCAACTTTTGTTCAACGACTTTCCCCAAAAAGTCAATAGTTACAGAGTTATAGCTGTTTAACCTTTTCATGAAAAATACGCTAACACAACTCTATCATCAGCTGTGTCTTACATTTAACGTCATATTTCGGTACACAAACTAGTACTTTCTGACAAAGTATTATTTCGGATAAAAATAATAAATCAAGCCCTAATCGCTGTGACTGAAATTTTTCAGTCAAAGCGGCTAGGGCACCACAAATTGATGAATTAGAAATTTTAAAAAACTAACATTTTATAAGATGAGGCATTTACTGTAAAACAGTCATCAGTGATACTTTAAATTGGCTAAGTACGCTCTTTCCGACTAACCCTAATCAGTCTCGGAACGATATAAATATAAAATGAAAAGGATCAGGCCTAATATTGAGCCTTGTGGCACTCCTCTACACTCAGGCGTTTGTAGCGAGACAAGAGTAGAGCCATCGCTCAAGCGTACTTTCACTAACTGCAATGGCAAAACCCCCCAATAAGCTCAAAACACAAACCCATACCGGTCGTTGTGGCAATATTTTGGGGAGGCTTCTGTCCAGCAGTGGACGTTTTTCGGCTGAAACGATGATGAAATGCCAGGAAATACCCAAAACTATAATCTACGCGATACAATCAGTTTAAAGTGTTTTATTATAATGATTCTATTCTATTCTATCGTGGTTACAGTTTACAAACATGAATGTCACATGCTCAAACACCCAGACCCCCAAATAACTACCCATTGACCATAAACATATTTATCCCGTGCGATTGTACAGTTGGTGCAGTCATGATGATAAAGGCTTATGTTTACCAGTTGCCGTTTACACGGCCATAAGCTGATAAAACTTAAAATATCTTCAAGTTTTTAAATGAGCTTTTTCTTTCAGTCTTCCCGCGGATTAACATGTTGAACAGCTTCAAAAGCCATTAAAAGAGTATCCTTTTTAAAGATAAAAAGATAAAGATAAAGATATTTATTCGCAAAAAATATGGGTTATGACAGTTTTATAGATGTCCAGAAAGTTCCACATATTTTACCATATTATAATTGGTATGCAAATTATGGGTTAGACTTAAATTACCAAAGACAAACATCAATTATGTACACATGGAAAATTAAACATCGCTTAATAAAATATATGCAGATCAATAAATTAAATATAGAACCATAGATATTTTTGTTACTTTATACAATTATTAAAATATTGTAAGCAGATATCCAGCAAATTCCTAAATAAACATATTGCAACCAAATAATATTAAATTACAGTTCACATGCATTTAAGTACTCTTTTACAGAATAATAACATTTATTTACTAGCCAGGAATGTAATTTACGCTTAAATATATTTAATGGAAGATTTCTAAGTGATTCCGGTAGTTTGTTAAATATTCTAATACTCATTGGATAGCAATTACCATGATAAAAGTGACTTTTATATTTGGCAGTAACAATCTAGTTGGAAATCTTGTATTAAATTTTGAGAGGTAACGCACTGGTAATGGCTCTGATATTGAAGATGTCCATAGCCGGCGGTGTGGACTTTCCTTCAGATGGTAATGTAATATGAAGCGCGCATTCTTTAGTCAGTCGAAGGACGTCCCTGCTGAACAAATGCCTTCCCCATAGATTTGGACAGCAAAATTTGTGTCGTGCTTTGGGGGAATTTGCCAGTGAGTAAATTTTTCTCCAGTTAAATTCATTTCGACGCACGACATGCACTTTTTTAATTGCCAATTTGCAAAAACAAATGACATACGAATTCAATGTACATCTACAGTATCCCAAAAAGTTCTTTATTCGAAATTTAAATATATTTTTCATAGGAAAATTTTCTTGCTGGCCAATGCCAAAAACATTCAGTGTGACCCACGTATTACCAATGTATACCTTCTGCCCGTTTGTCTAGGAATTATAAACTTGAAGATGAAGTCAACGGAATTCCATCGTATATTTACGTTCTTTGCTCGACATCAATTTGATGAAGAGCTGCCTTCAAGGAACGTCTCGCATACGAGATGAATTCGTTCAGCAAAAGCTTTTCAAAGCTATTAAGTTAATGTAGCTTTGAGATTCGTACAATAATTGGGAATGGATTATATTGAGCACGGTAAAGTATTAAAATTCCATGTTTGAGAAAAATATTTGCTAGGAATTCGTTGACGGGGCGGAATTTTAAGTGGCGCTAATAATGTGACCCGTGTGTTTATGAATGCAATGCGATTTAGCAAGTTATTATGAATACATCTGTGTATCTGTTTTTTATTTGTTATTAATTGAGCGCTTTTTTTAAGAGCATTTATTGTAGTGATCTACGTGAAAGGCCGATCTTAGTAGAGTACTAATAAGGACTGTTTTAAGAATATCTGGTAGTGCCACTAAATCGATTGGTACATTATTGAAGTGAAACTTTTTTAATTGGAAAGATGTATCCGAATATAACTTTTTATTTACCTTACTAATTATTAAAATACTACATTTATTGTTTGACATCATGGCTTATATTTGGATGTTTGATTGCTAATTATTATTGCTAGTTCAATATGAAATTAACTTAAATTTATTTATTAAGTTAGTATATTTGCACGTCGTACGGTGACAAAATGTATTTGGATCTTTATTTTATTACTTCACCTATTGTGTTACCAAAATTTTTGGTAAATTAAAATATTATAAATCATTCTATTCTTTGGGCGCGATAAGAGCAAAATTTCATGGTCAGAGTGCCGCCCATCCGCATCCGCGCGGGCATAAAATGTGTGCGTTCTTTAAACATTAAACAAAATCTCAAACAAAAAAAAACGACTCCTTTTGTATCATGAGAATTTAGTATAAAGACATAAATCTCACATGACCAAACACCCGGCACAGCTATGTGTATGTAGGTCATACAATTTGTTTTACGAGCAGGAATCTAAGTCTCCGCACTAATTGAATAGTCGTCAAATCTCTCCACGGCTATAATTTGTAAATAATCGTTAGTATATACTCGCCCGTGAACGGGGTCTCTCATAAGTTGGTATTATTGGCCGAGTAGAGTCTAACCTCTGCAGACTGCTGTAAAATAATTGCGAAGTAATCATAAAAGTCACTTTTCCGAGTCGTGCCGGCTAAGATTAGAACCACTTCATCTCATCCTGTGGGTATCGTAAAAGGCGACTCTGGAATTAGCCGGAGGATGGCTGCAGCGTCATTCGGCTACATTTACAACTAAACTGCGATCGCCAACACGTCTGCCAAGCGCTGTGCCAAAACTCCCCAATGAGCACCCAACACAAACCAATACCGGTCGTTGTGGCGATCTTTGGGGGACGCCTATTTCAAGTAGTGGACGTCTTTTCGGCTGGAATGATGATTACGAAGATGATACTCCATCGTCTCTTTCATAATACTTTTTTTTCTCGCCACAATATTGAAAAAGTTATAGTATTATACATATTTACTGTGGGAGACTGGTGCCTAACTAGGCTGAAGCCTCTATCTCAGGTCACCAGACCTTCCACCCCAGAAGTCCAATTTTGCTCTTTCATAAACTGTGCCAAGAGTTTTTTTTCCATTTTCTTGTTCTTCGTGTATCTGATTCTATCAAGTTGTTTCCTCTTGTTAAAGTTCTCTTGATGAATACTCTCCAATACGTTGATATAACTTTATCAGACCCTTTCACTTCAGACAACATCTATCTATATAACACTAAGCTCACTGTTCCAATAAAATGTGTATATTATGTCTTTAATACACCCAATGTTGGCAATTTATCAACATTTATTATACATTTTTCATATCTTTGTTTTACTTTGACACTTAAAGTTTTTGAATTCATTGACTTACAAACGTTTTTTCTTACTACAACATTGGTTAAAAGTGATCTAGTTGTTGCACAACCGGAATTCTCCCGAATTAGTATTCTTCCACAGTCCTCCGCAGATGTTCCTCTATTTTAAGATGTGCAAGACATGAATTTCAATAAAAACACTTCATCCCAACAAAACGCAGAGCCCGACGGAATGGCAATATAGAACAAAAATGTGGACATTTTGTCTGTTTGCAAACATTAGCTGGGATATTTTAAAATGCTTGCTTATTATGTCTTTACAATGGCTGGGAGATGAAAAGATTTGTTGCTGATACTTTTAGAGAAATTGTACGGATCACGCAGAGAAAAAAGAAAATAATGAAAGAATATAACGAATCAGCGGGCCGTTTGATACGTTAATAAATCGAAATTATTTCACACACACCAGCTCGTTACCGTCCACTGCTGAACATGGGCTTCTACATGATCACTACAACTAACTGTCATAGGGGATATTGTAATGACAGACTTGACAGGCGGGTTAGTGGCGGCAGTCATCAATTCGGCCGAATGAAGTCCAGTGCTGGACACAGGCCCAAAGATCACCACAACAACCGATATGGGTGTGTTGCGGGCTCATTGGGGGGTTTTGCCATAATCGCCACGCTTGGCAGAGGGGTTGGCGATCGCAGTTGAGTTGTTGATGTACTCGAAGGACGCTGCGAAGATGGGCTCTTCCAGCTAATCCCTTCGTCGACTTTTACGACACCCACGAGAGGAGATAGGGTGGTGGTATTCTGAGCATAGTAGATATATTATATTAGCACACAGAAGGATGCTGATGGCCATCCTCTTGATATATCCCTTGATCACCTTTTACGTCACTACGTGTGGAGAGGCATGGTCTATTCTTTGCAAGGAAAAGCCCGGAAAATGTAAATTTATCATACCTAAATGAAAATACAGCAATTAGTGTCAAATGTAAAAATGGTTAAATACAATAACAGGTCTTTTTGAAAATCAGCGGTCGTCACGTCTAGACAGCCATTTTGTAGGAATGGAAAACTTTTCAATGCATAAGGGCTGGTCTTCGGTGTTGATTTGTTATATAAGTTAAACTCCAGATTTCCTTAACAAAATAACTACTATAGTTTTCTTCTGCGAGAGCGTCTTGCTCCGGAATGCGACCGCAGAGTGGAATCGGGAGAGAGCCGATCCCACACGGAGAAGGACGAGGTAGCGCCGGGGTAACAACCAGCCCGGCATCCATTTTCAACATCCCTGAGCCCCTTGCCGTCCTTATACCGCATCATACCAAATTACCCCTGGAAAGAAGCGGCGCACACCTTAACTTGTTTCTTTTTATTAGTGTCCAGTGGAAATTCTACTTGAACTTCCTTCGCCCCGGTGAAGGGCGAAGGGGTATGCCGGACTCCTACCGGCTAAAACCACTGGAGCGGTCATCTTTGGCACCGAAGCAGGGGCTCCTGGTCCTCGTAAGATCACACTAGTGGCGCACATCTAGGCTTGGGGGGAGATCTTTTTCAATCCCCCATGAGATGCGCCTAAAGGCGAGGCACCAATGGGCGCTTCTAGTGAGACTGTATCGAGGATCTGGAGCCCCCTTCGGTGCCAAAGATAACTCTCCAGTGGTTTTAGCCAGTAGGAGTCTTACATGCCCCTCTGGTCATCCACCGGGCGGAGGAAGTACACGGCGTATTTGCACGAGCACAAATAAAAATCAAATTAAAAAAAAGGCCGCAACTAATCGAGGCCCGAGATCCGTCAATGCCCTCCAACGCCAGTGCGTTTTTGCAAAGGGGAAGAGGGGTCTTGAGGGGGAAGAGGGGAAAACGCTCTATCCGCCACCGCTTTGCCGCCACCTTTGCGGGCATCACAGCTTCGCAAAAGGAGGCGACGGCATCCCACGCGCAACAATACTAGCGCTGATAACCAATTGCAGTCACTGATCGGTGAGGCCAGCCTACAGATTGGTGTTTCTGCGTCGGAGGGCAAGTAAAACCGCCGATCATGGTTATTGTTATTAAACGGACGTTATGAGCAGTCGTTAAGCCAAGTCGGCTTGAACATCTCTGCTTTCAGGTTGGCCACTAACCAACCGAAAGAGAAGAGAGAACGGAAAGATCTTCCAGAATAATCTAGTAGTTCCCAAGATGACCCTTTATATAAAAACAGCAAGTTATTTATCTATATCATTGGTAGGCAGTTTTTAAATTTACTATTGTTATTATTTTTCATACAACCCATTGTCGTATCGAGCAGTCGAGCCGAGAGTAAACATGACACCTGCCAATAAAAATGTAATGCTACCCAGGACTCTTCCTGCATAGCATCACAGTGCGCTCGTCCCTTTGAGACATTCGTTATTTAGTCTCTTGTACCAAAATAAATAAAAAATGCAAGCAGTACCGTATAAAATACCAAGGACTTCAAGGACGCTCAAATATATTTTTACCGACTTCGAAAAGGAGGTGGTTCTCAATTCGACGCGGATTTTTTTTTTTATGTATGTATACCTGTTACTCCGAGATTTGTAGACCGATTTGAGCATTTCTATTTTAACTGGTGCAGAATACTTTCGAGTTGTTCCCATATAAATTTCATTACATTTGTGCAGTAGTTTTTTTAAATAGCTTCAATAAACAGGTCAATGTGACTGCGCTTATCTAGATGATAATCTTAATAGTTTCGATTCCTCTCAGATCAGAGAACCGATTTGAGCCATTTTTATTTTTAGTGTTAAATACTGATATCAAATTGGAAAAAGTTCTTACATATAATTACACTAAAAACAAATTAAACTTTTAACTTGGGGTTAGTTAGATAGTTCATGCAGACCAACGAGAAGTTATATTTTATACCTGGCCCCGCCCGACTTCCTGAAGTTTTTTTCCTTTTTGAAATCGGTATTTCTTTTGTTATAAAAGTTTTATTAAATAAGTAGTTTTTAAGTTATCTACATATTAATACGTGAAGAAAAACTGTGTACCCCTTTTTAAGCACATTGCGCGCACGGAGGAGTGTGGGATTTGGCATAGTTAAAGTTCATATGGAGGAGATGTGCAGAAAGTTAAAATATTTATACAATATGTATTACAAATTCCCGCACGAAACAAATATATGTATTATCATAAAACAGTTTTAAACGGATTAAATCGCGTGTATTATTGATTTTTGTTTTTCCTGACGTGTATCCTGGGACCACGAACCCTGCAGTGTTCGAAATGTCAGGAAAACAAAAATCAATAATACACGCGATTTAATCTGTTTAAAATTGTTTTCGAATATTGAAATCGAATACTAATATAATAGTTATACTTTTGCCTTAGTGACAAACTTGAGAATAATTTAAGTATTTAATTTTTTAAATAGAACTATTGGTATTTTTCTGTTCATTTCAGGAATTTTATGGGCATTCACCTTTCAGCGTTATGGAGTCTCAAAAATTGAAACATAAAAACTTTCACATAATCGAAGTAAGATAAAATCACTTAGTTAATACCTATGTTCATAAATGAATTTGAATTATTTTAGATTAATATGATATTTTGTAAGTAGTTTGTTCTGCCCTCATTTTACCCTAATCTGGATGTTTAAAACGGGTTACGATACTTTATTTTATATTGAAGAAACCGCGACCCTCACGAAATTATGCCAAAACAATTTTGTTCCGCCCGCTGATTGACGTTGAAACGAGTTAACTTGTAAACAAACAAATTAATAGGATAATCCACTAACATAATTAAATTCGTAACATCTACAGCTATGACAGCAACACTTAGTTAGAAGTAAATAATGGCCACCCAAAAACTGTCATAAATGGCGACCAAGAGGGTTCTACGAGACAAAGGCACGAGGTCTTTAGCCTTTGCCTCACAAAATGACATCGTATATTGTTTTCTCGTTAGAGGGATTGGCGTCGCACTTCTAGTGCATGCCAGTGTCCGGTAATTACATTTTTGCAGCAATGTCATAATTTTGTTTGACATTTATTCGTGTTCTGAATTCAATTTCGTCAAGAGAGCTCGTTCGTAGCACAGAGAGCAGTCGGTTGCTTAGCGAATGCGCCAACCGTGCTGTCAGAAATAAGTACTGATTGTGTAGTTAATTCAAATAGAAAAAATTGGCTGTATTCAAAATATTGTACTGCCCCACTGTAGATCAAGAGCAGAGGTGCAATTCTCGAAGTTCAAACATCCATACATCCTTGAATACAGAATTAAAATAACGTTGATAACCCAATTTGATCGCTAAGACTGGTCCTCATGGCTTACCTTCTGCAACGTGTCCTTGAATTTCTTCAATCATGTCTTAGCAAATACCGAATTAGTTTTATACCGTTATTTCAATTCTGTTTTCAAGGATGCGTGGATGTTTGAGCTTAAGGAATTGCACCCCAGGAACGAGCATTAATCCACGCTAGCTCACCGCGGTGTACTGGCGATTACAGTAGGCCTAACACGAATGCTTTGTTTTATAGTAAGGTAAACGTAATGTTAATGCGAGTGAATTTGGAATCGAAAATACAACTATCTGATGATAGTTAGGTATATAGAAAGGATAGTAGTTTTCGCCGTAATTCGTCTGCCTAGTGTGGTGAGTACTAGCCAACTATATAAATCTAAGTATCGAGGAGGCCTCTGTTTAGCATTCGACTTCTTTTGGATGATATGTTGATGAAGTTTTGCATGCGATTGTATGTTGAGATTTGCAGCACTATACAATTTAATGTGACATCGCTTGTAACATTTTCATAATTACGGCCGAACCACTGCTACTACTGCTGCTACGGCCACTGCCACGGCCACTACGGTTTGCCATAATCGCTACGCTTGGCAGACGGGTTAGTGATCGCAGTTGAGTTGTTAATGTATCGAAGGACGCTGCTGCCCATCCTCCGGCTAATCCCTTAGTCGACTTTTACGACACCGACGGAAGGAGATGGGGTAGTGGTATTCTAAGCCGGCACCACACGGCATAACCACCATTGAACCATTTTGCTGGCAACTAAATCTTTCTATCAAATGCCAAGTGAAGATAGCAGTGATAGCCTAGTAGGTTGAACGCTTGCCTTCCAAACAGGAGGGTTTGAGTTCGATCCCGGCCCGTACCTCTGACTTTTCGGATTCATGTGCGGATCAGAATTTTATTATCGCTTGCGTTAACTGTGAAGGATAGCATCGTTAGGACACCTGCACACCTGAGAGGGCTCCAAAATGTTCTCAATGGTGTGTGTAGTTCGCCAAACGCCAAGCCAAGCACTAAGCCAGCGTGGTGGACTAAGGCCTAACTTTTCTCAACGTGAGAAAAAGCTCGTACCCACTAGTGGGACAGTAATGGGCTGATTATATAAATGCGAGGTGAAGTAATTTTACAAAATTCCCTTATAACTCATTGTGTAGCTCTCTTCAAGTTCTACAGGCATCACCTTAAGAACTATTGCGGGTAACTTTTAATTGTTAAGTTTGGTTTAAATTATAAGAGAACGTATCTCATGGTCATAATACGGGCGGGAGGAGCATGAATGAGTTCGTTAGAGCCAACTCTGGGCAGCGTTAATACAACGATGTAGGAAACTGTACGCTTGGTAGGAGATACATGGACGGGGAATTTTCTTCGTTAAAAACGTTGCTCCTTTTCTACGGTGTTTTTTGTAATCGTGGTTACAGTTTACAGACGTAAATAGTTTTTCTATAATATGAAAAAGCTTGCCTCACCATTCTGCAAATGTTCAACACCGGACTGTGAATATAAACAGTCTGCACATCATATCCTGTGGGAGTGTGTTCTTTGGCAAGATGACCGCAATGTTATGTTTGACAGCTTGCAAGTTACATCCGGAGTTGATTACTGTACAGACCTTGTTCTATTGGAATCAGTCACAATAGCTCACAACATTGGATCCGTAATTAAATATTTATAAACATTTTTGTATCCGTGGTGCTTGGCAACTAGGCTTATCCTAGTTGTACACTCCCAATTATTATGCCTATGGCCTATTGTATTTTCTCTGTCTCCAGCTTGCTACGGAGGGAAGTGGAACGTTTATTCTTTTTCTGGGACACACCGAGCTTCATTGGTCGGTGTTCTTTTCGGTGGTCGCCATTGTAGATCCTGGCTTACAGGAGTTGCAGTGGTTGGGAATGTGCGGTGGGCTTGTCCCATAAAAGACGTATAAACAACCATAATTTAAGTAACGGACAAAATTGGAACAGCATTAAGAAAGTACTCCATTAAGTCCGTCGTACACAGTCCGTTATCCAAAGTAGCGAGACCAGTTAGGACAGCAAAGGACATTGTTCCTCTTCATACAACCGGGGTGTACAAAATTGACTGCAGCTGTGGAGTTCTTACATCAGACATACGAAACGAACCATCGCGGAAAGAGTGTAAGAACATATCGCAGCTGTAAAAAAACGTCAGTCAAATAAATCGAAAAGCACTTGCTTGAGTCAGGACCAACTCGCTTCATGACCCGAAAATTCTCGTCACCGATCGGCGTTACTATCCGAGAATTGTTCGAGATGCGATTGAAATTAAGAAACATCCAAATTTCGATTGGGAAGGTGGACTTAGGTTATCCGCGTCATGGAATCCAGTGATAAAGAATTGTTCGCGTCGCGATTTATATTTGCGTATACAATAAAGAAAGAAAACAAATTTATTTGGATAGATAGGGCAACACACATCACTTACAGAAAGCATAAATTGAGTAGATAAAGCAAAATTGTATAAAAACAAACCATTAACAAACATATTGAGGCATCTACATACAAAAAACCATGCAATATGAAGATAGCTGGAAGAATAAATGTATTATAATATAACACTAATATACCTCACATGAAATAAAGTTAATGGTTAGTGGTGTGCGTCACGATACCGATCAAAAAAAGACATTGCTCAGCCTAAAGCCACATCGCAGTTAGAGGAGCGGCGCTGATTTTCAGCAATACCTCGTAGTAGGCATAATATGTATATTATAGAATAAATTGTGTTACAATTATAAAACTTTACTACTCTATTGTGCTGTGTGCGTCGCCTTTGCGTGATATTATATTCAGAAATTATTAAATAATTTGTAATCTAGATCATTTGAGTATCCATTTTATAATTACATATGGCATCCTATATATATATTTATATATATCGCCATGTTATGTTATATATTATATTTTATTTTATTCATATTATCAAAATTGCAATTAGTATTCAAATATGATAAGAACACAAATATGTAATACTGCATTTAGGTGGCAGAAGGGAGTGATGTCTGTACTTCATAAAAATGAGAAAACGCGGTGAGAAAGTGTAATGCTGAAAAATGAAAATGGCTGATTTGCAGATAATGTGAAGATTTTATTTGTACTAATTGGAAATTAAGTGAGTTAGTGTTTTTGTTATAGCTGTGTTATCTTTATTGTTGCATAGTTACTAGTATAATTTATAGAACTTGTACCGTGTCAAGTGAGTGAATTTACCTGTACCTAAAGTTTGGATCAATATACCTGTCGATATGGTCATTAGTGTGTGATATGTCGGTGCACCAAGACCAAGTGCGGGTGCAGAACGGGCGCTATTAGGGCGCAAATAGGACGCCAATAGGTACGCCGCCCCCGAACTATGTTTTATTTTGTATGTTATAAGCAACATTATAATATGAAATTACCAAGCATAAGAAATTAAACACCTAAGGTCTCGAGGTGATGAAAGAAGTGTGGTGATGAGCGCAGTGTGGTGGCACGCAGGACAAGTCCTGAGTAGCATGACAATTATTTTGGGCAGGCGTGCGTGACGTTTACCACCAGCCGAATGACCTGTCGTCACAAGGTTCTGTACAAAAAAAAAAGTCTAATAAAGTCGTTTTCTTAATAATTAACATCAGTATGACGCACACAACAAACAAATTAACGGCTTTGATTAAAAACCTATTAATAAAGGAAAAATAATTAATTGTAAAAAGGAAACAGAAGCAAGCAAATGAACAATTTTATAATTTAATTGTTTAATTACTTACAAAATCTTATTGCAGGCAATCTGTTACCCTGAATGGTTGTTGCGATCAGGGTGCAATTCCTTAAGCTCAAGCATCCATCCATCCATAAATACAGAATCGAAATAACGATATAAAACCAATTTGGTATTCGCTAAGCATGATTGAAGCTATTCAAAGACACGTTGCAGAAGGTAAGCCATGAGGACCAGTCTTTGCGAATACTAAATTGGGTTATCGCCGTTATTTCAATTCTGTATTCAAGGATGTATGGATGTTTGAGCTTAAAGAATTGCACCCGAGGTAATGTAAAAATCAATCTGAGAGCGTATATTGCACCGGTTATGATTTCGTGTGGGTCCTGGAAAAGAACAGACTACCCCTCTCCACCCATGCGAGCCGTAAAAGCTGACCAAGGGTTGATATCAGAAGAATGGGCAGCAGCATCCTCCAGTGCCCTAATAGTCCTCAATTGTGTTTAGTCCGCCAACCCGCACTAGGCCAGCGTGGTGGACTAAAGTCAAATATTTCTCATCGTAAGAAAAGGCACGTGCCCAGCACTGGCACAGTAATGGGCTGATTATGTATTTATGTATGATGCACGAAGGTGGTAGAGTGGGGATGGGAGGAGACCACATCTGATCCCTGCTTAAAACGGGCGCCGGTAGAGAGAGAGCTGATCGATCTCCAGCCTCCATGAGTTGCAGCCTGCGGGCGACGAACTAGGTAGGGACAGTCCATCGCCCGAACAGAAACAGGCCCATAACGGTGGCGCGTTGTGTTCTGACCAGGTCAAACAGAGACGGGGACCGACGGACCAAGTGGCGGGCCGATACCTGCCAGAGATGTGGTTAAATGCCTACATGGCGAACATCACACCCCCAGCTATAGGTAATTAGAAGGAACACTGTGGGGTTTTAGCCAGTAAGAGTCCCAAGAGGGACGGGAGGGAGGAGGAGGGAAGGGACCCTAGGTGGAGGAAACCCATGAATTCGCCACATCAAATACATTAAAAATAAAAGGGCGTCACTAACTTTCAAAGTGTCACATCCATCATTATTAAATTAATTAAATGGTTACGCATGGCGTATGTTGTATATACTGACTAGACTTTGCTATTTGTTGTTATTTTTTTATTCAGTGTTACTCAAGTATACAAAATGTGTATATTTTTAGTTATAAACAAAATATATTGTAGGTATGATTAGGATGTAAATATTTGAATTACAAATGTTTTAATATTGCTTGAAATTACTGACTCAAATAGACGAGAAATATTGACATTATTTAATTAGGTAAAGATCTAGTATCTTACTAGTGTAATTGCGGTTAAAAGCTTCTATTTAATCAATTACTTAAATTAAACGAACATCCACTGCTAAAGTATGGCTAACGTTCTACGAAATTGTTTGCATGTTTTTAATAAATATTTCGTAAAATTCCATTATTTTCAGCGAGGTTTTCTGCGAAATTATGATGAATTTGCGCAGTCATTGTCACTTTATAATGATTTTATTAGAGTATGTAACCATTCCTGTTTCTGGTTTAAAATAATGTGGAAATTTTGTGTTTCATAAAAATTTCAGTTTGTTTGCGATTAAGGCCAGAAGATAAGACTTACTAATAATCAAAGTGATTTTATTTATGCGTACATTCAGTATAAAGTTATTTATGTATTTAATAATAATTATTATTTTTAGAAAATTATTTTATTATGTGTATAATAAATCTCACATACTAGTAAAAAAAATATCCATGTGTGTCTGGATTAAGAATATAGCACCGGTCCATCTCCTTCAGTGGATGTCGTAAAAGGCAACTAAGGGACTCTAAATGAGAGGGATGAGCAGCACCGTCCCTTCTGTGGAACAGTTGCCAAGCGTGAGAGTACTAGCAAGTCCTCCCAAAAGGACAACACGGCATGTACCTAACTGGTCGTTTTATGGGGGAGGCTGTTGTTCAGCAGTGAACGTTTTTTGGCTGATATGATGATGATGATGACTAGTAAAAAAAACAATAATAATTTCGTAATATAATTCCTTTCAGAGCTCCGAAATGAACATTGACTTAGAATGTCACTTTATTACTAAATGTAGCAGGTGTAAACATGCATTAAAGCCCAACTTACCGCATCACCGTTTCCCACATCCCGCCGCTTTTCAGCGGACGAAGTTAAATTGATCATTCAAAACTCGGATAATAGGCACTAGAAACGTTTGAAACGTCAAACCTTGAGAGGGGCCAGTAAGATCTAGAATTCTTCAACGCTTCTATCGTATCCATCTCAATAGTTCAAATTCAGTTTGCCTTTATCTAAATTGATTCTGAACTTCTTATAATCACAGTTGATTTTTCTGCACACTTGCGACGCACAATAATTTTAAATTAATTTTAATTCATACTTTAAAATAGGTTAATTATTGTTATTAGTTTATTGGGAATATTACTCTCTTGCCAACTTTCAAACTATACTGTATTGTATGCACTGCTTGAGATTTGCAAGGGATAAAATAAACCTGTAAAAAGTTACTGTTTTATCTTTTTCTAGCTTTGGATATTTGTTAGGGTTCCGAACGTCCGAAGGAAAAAAACGGCGGAGCCCTTATAGGATCACTCGTGTATGTCTGTCTGCATCCGTCTGTCACAGCCAATTTTCTCCGAATCTACTGGACCGATTATGTTGAAATTTGGTACACATATTCTGCGACCCGAGTACGGACGTGTAACGTAAATAAATTAGTTTTGAATATGGGGGGCAATTTGGAAAATTGAAGAGCAAAATTTTCCAAGCTGTACCGTGTAACATATGAAATGGAAGGGCTCGCTGTGAAGTTCTCAAATATAATTATTTTAGAAATTTATATAATAGTTATTTATGAAAATAGACGAAAATTGACCCTCCTTTGTCCCCGAGACTACTGAGCCTACATTTTTAAATAAATATTGGCATAGATATTGGCTCTTAACCTGTAGATTTCAGGAAATGCTATAAGTAGTCTATGGTATTCAAATAACATGGTGAATCTTTCAATATTGTGCGTACAAACTTACGTTTGCCAAACGTATGGGAGAACATACTTTTCAACTACGATATTTAAATTGTTCTTGGGGTAAGTTATTGGATAGAAGATATCGAATTCAACAATAGACAATATATGCAGCAATTTCCTTCTACAATCTGGTACAAGACAAAACTTTTTTGGTTACGACAAATATATACGGATCAGTTTAAAAAAAAAAAAACGTGGGTTTAACGTATTCTTCGTACGGAACGCTCTCCATGCGAGTTCAACTCGCTCTTGCCCAATATTTTTTTATTAGTGCGTCTCTGCGGTATTCATAAAATAAAACTAATTTATTTCTTTTTCCATTCTTAAAATTTTCTTCGGTTTCAGGAAAAGGAAGGTTACCAAGGTATACCAAGTATTTATTGTTGCCAATTGCAAAAATAAATACTTGGTATAAGTAATAATACTGTACCATTTGTCGTATCGTGCAAAATGACAAATCATTAATACCATTTCTACCACAAAACGTCCACTACTGATTACAGGCCTCTCCCAAAATCGCCACAATGTCCAGTCTGGGTTTATGCTATGTGTTCATTGGTGGTTTCGCCACAATCACCACGCTTGGCAGGTGGGTTGGCGATCGCAGCTAAGTTGTAAATATACTCGAAGGACGTTATTGCATCCTCCGACTAATCCCATAGTTGCCTTTCACCCACGGAATGAGATGGGGATGAGTGAGGCTGATAATACTTAATAGTGATTCCTAACAATGTACAACTGAGGATAGTAAAAATGCAATTATTATTGTGTTTTTTTTTTAATCTTTGCCCCACACTAGGATTTTTCCTGTGTCGTGGGTGCTTTTACAAACATAAATTCCACACACAATACACCCAGACCCGGAACAACTACGTGCAGATCATACAAATATTTGTTCCGTGCGGGAATCGAACCCGCGACCCGGAGCGCAGCAGCCTACTGTGTCAGCCACTGCACTAACCGTGCCGTCACCGTGCCGTGTTATTAAACATACAGCTACTATTAATGAACAATCAGTGTTCTCATAAGTCGCATTGCGTTAGAAGGGTCAATGATACGGTGTCATTTACTTAATACTTTCTTTAAGCATATAAGTGCCCATCTATTTAGGACTAGAAGACTAGGATAAAACATTGCTATACATACCAAACTTTGTGAAGACGTTGGTAAAGGACGGAAGGGAAACTATTTTTTCACCCAATCATGTGTACCTGTCTGATCCCAAACTTTATTACCACGTCATAAGTCCTATTCAAATATTCAATAGATAGAGAAAGACAGCCAGCGTTGATGTGCGAATTTTAATGAGGTCACATTTTGCAATGTAACGCTTTTCCGTTTGTTTAGGATGTTCAGGCGCCATTTTTTGCTGAAACCCGATCCTA
Organism: Diloba caeruleocephala; assembly: GCA_947459985.1. Classification (NCBI taxonomy): domain Eukaryota; kingdom Metazoa; phylum Arthropoda; class Insecta; order Lepidoptera; family Noctuidae; genus Diloba; species Diloba caeruleocephala. The sequence continues at coordinate 3,987,575 of OX381617.1, read as the reverse complement.
AAGGTCCCGGCCGCAACTGAAAATAGTTGGAATGATTGGATTTCACGTCGAATGTATAATTTCTGTGGGTATGTTTGGTATGATACTCCGGTTCATTCCGGTATATTTGATACTCTGTTTCGTGTGGTTTACTCAGGCGACAATTCCGTTTTGAAACCGAATTCAGCAATAAACAAATGAGGGAAAAGAGGGGAAATAGGTACTCTTCTATTCGTTTACAAGGTATATAATGCTGTTCTATAGGACTTCCGGAATGGTGATTGTTATTCTAAGTGGAGTTAATCTGTTAAATGTTGTAGTTTATTTTATAATCTATACAAATAAATAAAATTGAAGTTATACATACAAATAAATAAAATCGAAGTGTCTGTTTGTAATGTCCATATAACAGCTTTTTACTAAATGCATATGAAAGTATGTACGTTACATATAACAAAAACACTATTTTTAAATTTTTTGTCTGTCTGTCTGTTTGTTCCGGGTAATCTCTGAAACGGCTGAACAGATTTTGACGGGACCTTCACTGGCAGATAGCCGATGTTATAAGGAATAACTTAGGCTGCTTTTATTTTAGAACAATAATTAGGGTTCCGCGTAAAAAATAAAACCCTTGAAATCCAATACATATATTCTATGTCACGTGTCTATGTCGAAGTACTCTAAATTTCTTTTAAATTAAATGCGGGTGAAACCGCGGGTCCCAGCTAGTAAAGAATAAATTTCATGTATACCTAGTATAATTTTGATATAGTAACCTCAACACACAATAAACTTAAATAGTTTAGCGCTAAATTAAATCTTTAATATAACAGAAACTAAACCAATTAACAGATGTCAGAAACAAATTCTCTCGGCGACCGCACTGTAGCTTTATTACTCTTCAGTTTTCACGGTTTCCTCTAGAGAGGTAGCTTCCTAAAGGTCGATCTGTTATCAGAGAGATAATTTGAATAAAAATATAATAGAATGTAATAGTTGTATTTTAAAAGTGGTTTTTTTTTAATTATATTAGATATTCGAACTTCGAACTAATAATTAACTTAAACTTTGCCCCACACTAGGACTTCTCCTGTGTCGTGGGTGCCTTTACAGACATAAATTCCACACACAATACACCCAGACCCGGAACAACTACCTGCAGATCATACAAATATTTGTTCCGTGTGGGAATCGAACCCACGACCCGGAGCGCAGCAGCCGACTGTATCAGCCACTGCACCAACCGTGCCGTCTCAATAAAGTAATGTAGCATCAATAGTAATCTATACATCTATACAAATAAATAAAATTGAAGTGTCTGTTTGTAATGTCAAAATAACAGCTTTTTACTAAATGCATATGAAAGTATGTACGTTACATATAACAAAAACACTATTTTTAAATTTTTTGTCTGTCTGTCTGTCCGTCTGTCTGTCTGTTTGTTCCGGGTAATCTCCGAAACGGCTGGACCGATTTTGACGGGACCTTTACTGGCAGATAGCTGATGTTATAAGGAATAACTTAGCCTACTTTTATTTTAGAAAATATATTAGGGTTCCGCGTAAAAAAATAAAACCCTTGAAATCCAATATATATATTCTATGTCAAGTGTCCATGTCGAAGTACTCTAAACTGCGGGTCCCAGCTAGTTCAACACGATAAATTTCCGTGAGCTATTTTCAATTCGATGGATGCTATTCGCGTAAACATCAGAAAATATTAGGTCAGAAAATAGTTTTAAATTTCAACAAAAATCTAAGTCTAAATAACAACTCGTTCTTATTGTGTTATTCTTGTTTTTCCCCGCTCAGACCAAAGTGATAGCGGACTGTGAGAAACTTGGGGAATACCTCAAGGGTACTGAGTCCGCTCAGTTAGATTCAATTCCCGAGTTATAGTCACTGATATGCTGGACGCAATCGATAACATAATAAGAACGAGTTGTTATTTAGACTTAGATTTTTGTTGAAATTTAAAACTATTTTCTGATGTTTACGCGAATAGCATCCATCGAATTGAAAATAGCTCACGGAAATTTATCGTGTTGAATTAATTCATTCTATATACTTACGTACAGCATCTATACATGCATAACGTTATATGAAATAAAATACTAATGTTAACTCGGAGCGAATTAACATTAGTATTTTGTTTTATTTTGTATTTCATATATTTGTGTATTAATAATACAATAATTGTATGTGCTAGGGCTGCACGTTGCACGTATAAATGCTGTACGTAAGTATATAGAATACATTCATTCAACGCGATAAATTTCCGTTAGCTATTTTTAATTCGATATTTTCTGACATGTCCGTTTGATTATCGGTATTGATTGTAATGTCAGTAACGAGAACACCACATGTAACACGTACGCACGAGATTTGCATAGGTTATTAATCCTTTGTGCGGGTACAATAGGATTTCGTTGAATAGATTTTTTTTACGTAATTTAATTCGATTTGTTTTAGCTTTGTTTATTTTCCTTTTTTATTAGGATTATGTGTGCATTGTGTTGCTGTAGATTTTTAAAGCCATACGGCCATACGGCGGTCTCTGGAAAGGCAAAGGTAATTCCCACTCCCCCCGTAGTAGTCACAAAAAGGCCTTAAAGAAATTTTGACTAACTGCCAGCAGTGATTTTCCATGTAACACATTTTTTACAGTCTTTAATATTTTTAATGCGAAGTAAATTTTTACTGTAGTTTATGTAATAACTTATAATCGGTAGCATTGCGCGATTTATATTGGTTGGTTCTATGGATCTTTACCATAATAGCTTCTATGAATAATTCCAGTATCTACCCTCACCGACATCTCGGAGGGCTGTCGCCGACACCATCCCATTCAATTAACTTCTCCCCCCGTCCCTTACTCGCACCAGCCCGTGCCGAGCCTATAGTGTTAAATATATCCTAATATATTTAAATCATACCGATGCAGCTGTCCCCTAAATAGCTTGTACCCTTTAGCAATGCCCTAAGCCTAGGTTAGAGTCCCGCAGGGGGCGTTATTAGCAGCAGTTGCTTACTTTGTAAAATTTATTTTAAGCCCGGCTGGAGGCTTCTTTTAGCTTCGCCAGAAACTGTCCGGTTAAGCCCTTACAGAAAAGAAAAATACCTACATCTACATGCTTGGTATATCATAGCACCAGTGCGTGGTTCATCATGGCATCGGCCGAATGAAGTCCACTGCTGGACACAGGCCTCCCCCAAAGATCACCGCAATGACCGATATGGGTGTGTTGTGTGCTCATTAGGGGTTTAGCCATAATCGCCACGCTTGGCAGGCGGGTTGGCGATCGCAGTTGAGTGGTTAATGTACTCGAAGAACGCTGCTGCCCATCTTCCGGTTAATCCCATAGTCGCCTTTTACTACACCCACGGGATGAGATGGGTTCGTGCTAATCGTAGCCGGCACCACACGATACTTTGATTCTTTAGTTCATCATAATTATATTATTGGTGCAAAGGAGGATGCTACTGTACTACTACTGCCCATCCCCAGTCTCAATCTAAAATTAATAGGTTAGTAGATTAAAACAACAGCAAAATAACAACCCGAGGCTTTGACGACACCCACAAAAAAATAAAGGTTGCTCTATCATCCCGCGATAAATAGATAATAACACCGTTTCTTTTAAATCCTACTTGCAACACTAGCTTGCACTATCTACGCTTCTATATAACACCTTAAAGATCACAAACTAAAATTATGAACTAAAAATTAAGTCTTCTTGAAATTATATCTCCTACACCGAAATTGAACTATAAACGAAATTGAGACGCGATAATAAAAAGTGTCGGAACTTCGCGTTGACGACGACGAGAAATTTGTAAAAGTATCTACAGACTTTATGGTAATGTAACCTTGGAAGTTCAGACGACACCCGGCGACTTTTCCTTTGGAAAAATCGTCGTAAAGACGGTCCGACATAAGGGTACCGTTCCGTCCGGTTTCTTGACTTATGGAGGGAAACGTGTTTGTTGAATATCTTTTGGAACTTCAATGTTATGGCACTTGCTGTTAGTCGAAGTTTAGCTGGCGACTTTATTTGGAATAGCGCCTTTTTGGAAACTTGAAGTTTCGTATCAAACGGGATCTCGCAGAAGACTCCTACGCGCTACTAACAATATCTAGGCCGATCTTAGGCCACCCCAGCCGCACCATAACCTACATTTGCCGTGATAGTGGCTAAAGTACCTACGTAAGTTTGCATTCACAAGCTGTTGGTCATAACGTCGTGATATCTAATGACTTGACGACCAATAGCTCGTAAACATTTAGCAGAGGAAGGTAAAAGGCTGATATAATGAACAAGCTATCCTACAAAACGCGACCGTCACCAAGCGTACTTGGGTTGACTTTTATGATTGAATTATAAATTGATATAAAAACAGGTCCTTAAAAGCGAGGTCTTTATAGACACAAAGCTCAAAGCTTAAGCCAAGTATTTAGAACTTAAGACAAAGTTATAAAAGGTTTATGTATTAATTAACTGAACAACAGTTTGAACAAAACTATAACTCGCTGCAAAATTTCATGTTACACAGCTTTTAAGCCATGGTTTTACGAGACACGGAGAACAGTTACAAAACTATACAATGCTCCAAAATATTAGTGTTATTATAAAGAGACTTTTCGTCTAATCTAAGGTTAAGTAAGTTAAGAGATGGAGCTCAAAATTTGCACATTAATGGCTAAAATTTTGCAGCACTCCTCCAATTGGATCGGCTGAACTTTCAAATAACACTGCGGCTTTCCGTGTCCGCGGTGGATCGGATATGGCTGTTCGGATATCCGAAACCACGGGCAGTGGTAGATAATTTGGCGCAGTTTGATTTTTGGGCATATATGGCATAGGCTAGAAATTTGCTGTTTTTAGTAAGATATGGTCTATATCTTTATGTTCCTCGAGAATTTGGAATAGAAATTGGAATATGCGGACAGTTATGCGCTTCAGAGTAAAAATATAATTTGCTACGCAAGCATGTAAGATTTCTATTAATAATACCTACTTCATTGGCGTTTTGTATGTAAAGAGCAAAATCATAGTTAAAGCCAAGCAGCATTGTTTGTAGTAATCGGGCAATAATTGAACATAAAGTTAAGCTTAGACAATTTTTAAATCGTTTGTTTGTTAACCAATGAGTTAAGAATTCTGTAAAATTAAAAAAGATAAAGCTCATATTATAGATCGAGAATGAAAATTCAAACTAGAATTTGAGTCGAAATTGCATCAATCATGCATGAAAATAAATGCTGGACCTAATACATATAGTTCATATTTGTTTAATGCAAATTAGACTTGGGTTTTACTTAAGTTTTATTTCTCGTTGTCTGTAATACGGGCTTAAGTATAATCTATACGAGTAGTCTATATCGCCTGGTATTGGACCGCACCCTGCATTAACTGCTTACTTGAGCTATATACAAGGTTTTATCCTATCCAAGGAAGATTATAGTTTTCACAGTACCTCATTGTGTGGCTTTTTCACTACTTCATAGCTTTGTTGTAAAGTAATTCTCTAATGATGCGGCAGTCTAAAATATATCTATACTCTATACAAATAAATAATTGAAGTGTCTGTTTGTAATGTCAAACCTTTTACTGAATGCATATGAAAGTACATATGGAACATGTAACAAAACAAATTTTTTTGTCTGTCTGTTTGTTCCAGCTAATCTCCAAAATGGCTGGACCGATTTTGACGGGACTTCCACTGGCAGATAGCTGATGTTACAAGGAGTAACTTAGGCTACTTTAATTTTAGAAAAATAATTAGAGTTCCGCGAAATAAATTAAAACCCATGATATGCAATCCAATATATACTAATTATACTTCTATATTTTCATCGAACTATATTATTTAAAAAAATAAAAGCATGGGTGAAACCTCGGGCAGCAGCTAGTTTATAATATGTATAGGTAGTATTGGGTATTTTATCAGTATATTAGTGTTGTTTTTGTTAACAGTGGTCTGTTGGGATTGGTCAGCTTAAAGCTACCATGAACATTTCACTAAAAATCTCAATAAATATTGGAGTTAGACTTCTTTGGTGTAGACTTTTTAAGAATAAAAGATTATTTTCTTGTAAAAGGACCCCACATAAACTTCATTTCGAGAACAATCAGGACAAATATTATGCTTTAAATGAGTAACCAAGGAGTTTCTTGCCCGTTCTTCTCTATAGGAAATTTACCTCTTTTAACGGTATTTCTTTTTACTGATACTTTGGGTAACAATGGTAAGAAATAAAAATGTATTAATCAATTACATATTTATAATAGCATTATTCTTCCATAACCATAAGTTAAATGGCTTGCGGTGAAGGTAGTGGGAAGTCGTTGGATGCGGGCGGTTTGTACCGAATGTAACCAATCGGTGATGATGATTTCCGAAATAAACAGATTTAGAGGTGCTATTAATAAAATACACAAATATATAGCATGAACATAATATATACATAAATAAATACATAACATTACATACATACTTATAAGTCATACAGAGAGGAAATGTTTTTTGATTCCTTTCTTGAAAACATCCAGAGAAGGGCTGTCGCGTAGTGAGTGTGGAAGAGAATTCCAGAGACGAACTCCGCGTATTGTGAATGATCCATCGAAACGGCGGGAGGTGTGATGGGGAGTATGAAGGAAAACAGAAGTGGATGTACGACAGGCGGTACCCCTGGGCACCAGATACTCAAAGCGCTCTCTAAGGTAAATAGGAGACTTAGGGACATTATTAAGCTAACTCTTTACGCATTACGCATGCAAGTTTAGGTAAACCTGTTAGTCTTGACGAGTGACTTGAGTCAGAGTGAATGCGAGTCGATTTCACTCGAGTCACTAGAGTAAAAGCGGACTCGTGTCGCATTAATATTATAATATTATAATAATTATCATTAACTAGTCCACGGTAGATTTATAGGTGGGCAGGCGTGCAGCTTACCACCAGACGAATAACTTAGTCGCCTTGTCACCAGGTTGCTCGTAAGAAAAAAACTACGTAATGATTTTCAAAAATAAATCGCGACATATTTTTTTTTGTTTACATCGTAATAAAACAGGTATACATACGTACGTAAACCATATATACTGTTTGTACCACCATTTATACTGTTTTTATAGAAACACTGTTGGCGTAGTTTATCCGCGGATCGGATATTAATTAAAACGGCGAATACCATATCTGATACCGTTTCCAACGTTCCACGCACCTAGCTTCCCGCGAAAGGTCATCCCGGGTTTATTCAAGCGAATACAGCAAAACACATAAGTTAATTCCAAACAATAACCCCTCGATTAATACTCAAGTTTTATGAATATATATACCATTAAAAATCTATAGAATTTCTTCTCCAAAGTTCGTGAAGCGTGATCCGATAATGAAGAGAAGAAAACTTTTTATTTGTGAGATCCTCAAACCTATTTGAATAGGTACAGCTAAAGGACTTATTTGGGTGGTTTCACGATTGTCGGATTTTGTTTAGGGCCTACTTAAACTTCGTGAGGCAATTATTATTTTTGCCAAATATATAATAAGTATGTATGTGGTGCCGGCTCAGAATGCCACCACCCCATCTCCTCCCATGGGTGTCGTAAAAGTCGACTAAGGGATTAGCCGGAGGATGGGCAGCAGCGTCCTTCGAGTATATTAACAACTCAACTGCGATCGCCAACCCGCGTGCCAAGCGTGGCGATTATGGCAAAACCCCCCAATGAGCCTACAGCACATCCATATCGGTGGTTGTGGTGATCTTTGGCGGAGGCCTGTGTCCAGCCAGCAGTGGACGTCATTCGGCCGAAATAATAATAATAAGTATATATATTTCTCCTACATATCGTGGTGATTTGTAAGTACCAGTTACCTACCTGTTTATAACTTGACATGTAGATGTATCAATATGTTCAGTATCATTTGTTAGTTAATCTAAGGCATCACGGATTTTAGGTGAAGTTTTCATCGCGACGGATACTGGATATAATGATGTGAAATCGCCAACAGGTATTGAGCAAGCGTGGTGATCAATGCTCTTTCGTTCTTAGTGTAAGAAGAGACCTTTGTCCTGAAGTGGGACAGTTGCAGACTGATACATTATACTTTTATTTTTCATTTACTTATATAATTACTTGTCCTGACTGACTGACTGATTCATCAACGCATAAACTAAACTTTTGGGGCTACAAACTTGAAATGTTGGCAGTTGATGCCTTTTATAACGTAGGCATCCACTAAGACAATTTTAGAAATTCCACCCGTAAGGTGGTAAGTTAGATCTATAAAAATGGTTGCTGGCTAAAATTGCTTTTTGGTTTAAAATGAAGATAAACGTGTTTCAGTGTTCTTGTAAATCCTACCCATAAGGGGGGTATAAGAGGCCGTGAAAGTTTGTATGGATATCCGTTATTGTTTAAGTTAGATCTATGAGAATTGGTATTTGGCCAAATATAAATGCTATTGTTGAAAATAAATAAATATGTGTTTCAGTATTTTTGTTACTTCTACCCTTAAGGGGGTAAAATAGGTTAAAAATAGGTAAAACAGTTTGTATTCAAATCCGTCAGTTTTTAAGTAAGATCTATAAAAGTTGTACTTACATATATCCACGCGAGCCAAGCCGCGGTCAACAGCTAGTTATTTAATATAAGGCTAAACCAGCAGGCCCCCTTCTGTGGAACACTAACCATTCTGCGTTCACCAACCCGCCTGCCAAGCGTGGTGAGTACTTGAAAATTCCCCCCAAAATTATGACACGTAGTGGAAATCAATGGGGAACACTTTTTTCAGCAGTGGTCGCCTTTTGGCTAATATAATGATAATGAATATATGTCTATATATTTTCACTTGGTTAATCCGCGGGTATATTTGTACCAATCTTCTTCTCTTGTAAAAATGTATACTACAGTGTGGATCGATTGTCCATTACAAAATTAAACTCTCAAAGACGTATGACATAACAAGTCGTACTTACCAGCGCTAACTCTTCACTTGTCCCAGTTCTCAAGGGTACATTTCCTCCTTCAAATAATACAGCAGCCAACAACGATCCATATTGTAGACGGGTCACAGATGTGAGCTAGTTTGTCCCGTCATCCTATTTTATCGAAGCTTACATACTTCCTCATAGTCACCGTTGGCTTATGAGATGATACAGCATTTGGAAACACCAAATTTGGCCCGTTTAAACAGGAAATGGCTATTGCAGTACTTTGTTTTCTTGGAAATATAATGAATGTTATATAATTATGTGAATTGAGATATTGTGTCCTCATCAGCATAATTTTACCTGCAGTGCAAATAATAGAACTTCCAGCCGTAACTAGATGTGACTGAGTACTGCACATTGAAGAGGTTAGACTCTACTTCCACCAGAAAAAAATCGTTTTCGGGATTTTGCCTTTACTCACCACGCTTCGCAGGCAGGTTGGTGAGTTCGGAATAGTAGCTGTACCACATAAGGGATGTTGCTGCCCATCCCTCTAGCTTAAGACATCCAGGAAGGAGATCGAGTGGTGCTATATTCTTAATCCTGACATCCAAAGGTATAAATTCGACTACACTATAAAAAATACAGATCAAGGCATTATCACATTCAGTCTAAATGTACTATGTGTGTGTTATTGTAAAGAGATAAAAAAGCCTTTTGGACTTTCGAACGACGCCTGTCATTTGTTTCTGCGACATATGCTATGTGGACGCTCACCGCTTTTTACTTGCGTCCTATTCTAAGTTTTCACTTACTATCCTACTTGCGCTATAGAATACAACTTACGGAAGCATCGTTTCAACATTACGGTAAAACTTGATGTTTTCGATGCTATGCTGCTGCGTAGGTAATAAATTTGTCGTTTCGGGGGTAGCCATTTAACGGGGCTCTTCTTGTATTTCAAACTTCGAACCATCGTGGTTTTGTTGTTTGAGATAGGACTTTAAATCGTAGAATAATCGTACAGAAATCGTTACAGAAAATCTATCGGACATATAGAATAACTGAACTTTTTATTTAATCCGGTGGAAATACATCATGCATTTCTTCCACCCGGAGGATGGTCTGAGGGGCATGCTGTACTCTTGCCATCTTCGGCACCGAAGGGGTCTTCGATACAATCATACTAGAGCCACCCGTTAGTACCACGACTTTAAGCACGTCTTGGAGGAGATGACTGTAAAGCGCTCACCAGTCTCGAAGAGGGGAAGCAAATGTAAAAGAGCCGCCATCGCCAGGCACATTCCGGGGATTCTAAAATATCCCGCCGAAGAGATACCGACCTAGGAGAAAGTGCATCTAAGTTTTTTTATGAAACAAATAATAGTGATAGTTTCTAACTTAGAATGCGGTTGAAAAGCTAAATTACACCTAATAACGTCTTAGGTTTTCGCGAGTATTACACATTATAATAAAACACTTTTAAAAGGATTCTATCGCGTATATTTATTATTATTTGCCTGACGTTTCGAACACTTTGCAGGCTTCGTGTTCGCAGGATGACTAAGGTGATAGGCATCGTTACAGATTTTAATTTATTTAATTTTATCTACCGTACAATTATAATCAGAAATTATTTCGATGCACGCAGAAAAGAAATTATATTATTAAAGCCTACCATACAGACAGGTACCTTAATGGTGAATCTCACCACCATCCTTGTCAGTTAGCTGCCGTGGCTAAATCTTTGTTACAGAGAGCATACGGCATCTGCGACCCCGACCATCTGGCAGGGGAACTTCACCATGTGAAGGAAGTTCTCCAGCGTAACAATTTGAGAGCACCGTATGCCCGTCGCAGAAGCCGCCCGATACCCACCACGGTTGATCGACGACCTGCAGTTTTAGCACTCATTAAGGGAGTCACCGACAGAATTGGTCATATCTTGAAGCGTGCTTCCATAAAAACCTACTTCAAGACGCATAAGAAGATCAGCCATCTTCTCAAACCGGTGAAGTGTCACTTTCCTTTACAAGATGCAGGGGTCTATAAGATTGACTGTGAGTTGATGGGTTATCATACATAGGGCAAACAAAGCGTAGTATAGCCACCAGGTTTAAAGAACACATAGCTGATGTCAAGCATAGACGCTCCACAAAGTCTGCAGTGTGCGAACATGCTTTAGATAAACCCAACCATTTTCTTCGTTTCGATCAACCTCAAGTCCTCGCGAAAGAGAACCGATATGTACCAAGAATGTTTTGTGAGGCTATTGAAATTAAAAAATATCCTTATTTTAATAGAGAAGATGGCTGGCATATGCCACCTGTTTGAAATCCTGTTATTAAAATAATAAAGTCCCAAAACAATTACCACACTAAAAAAAACAACAAGACACTGTGAGTGATTACTGCGTGCATCGAAATAATTTTTGATTAATTGTACGATAGATGAAATAAAATAACTTTCTAATATCTGTAACGACGCCTGTCACCTTAGTCATCCTGCGACCACGAACCCTGCAAAGTGTTCGAAATGTCAGGCAAAACAAAAATCTAAAATATACGCGATAGAATCCGTTTAAAAGTGTTTAATTATAAATTACACCTTTTTAAACGGTATAAAATTATTCGAAAGACATTTGTTTCTCATTTGCTCGACCTATGTGTAAAATAAAGATGTTCATTTGAATAAAAATATCTGACTAGGAATTTATGACACTGCCAGTAAATTTACCGTGGTCAGACTAACCCGAGCCAAAATTGTGCACAAATTGTGTACAATTAGCAATCAAGCAAACTGGCTTAATTGCACCAGGAAAATATTCTGAATTTAAACTTGCTACTTCACCGTACATTTTAATAAGGTACGTAGGTTATTCTGAAAAACGTTCATAAAGCTTTGAATTGGAGACATCATTTACACACACATTTCGAAATTAATGTTGCTGAAATATGGTCTTTGATGCCTTTATACAGTTTCGTTGTTCCGAATGCGTATTTAAAATGTTGGTACGTTATCCGATACGATTTTATAATTTTAACTTGTCTGGAATTCTTGTTTTATAATCTGTACTTCTATACTAGTATTATAAAAAGGAAAGATTTGTTTTTTTGAAGTGAAAACTTCTTTAAGCGCGGTACGCATATTTTTAGATGAGATAAAATCTCTGGACTCGCGACACCGTTACGAGACGCAGCTATAGTGTGTGCATATATGCATGTACATATAGCAGACCGCAAACGCGTCTAGATGAATAAAAAACATAAGTTTTCACTTCTGTCGGCACTCCCGGAGTGCAAACCGTGTTTTTTTTGTAATCAATAAACCCAAAACTAATCACCCAATTTAAAAAATCTTTCACCTATAGAACTCTTATTATTATCGAGCAACGTAGGTGGTACTCTAATTTAAAAAAAATCGAGGTCCCTACGAAAATTGCAATAATGTAACCCAAGGTATCAAAAAGTTGCCTATAAAAGTCATCATTTGGCGTGCACTGCGAAAACTATTGATCTATATATATATATAAATGAATGTTTGTGTGTATGTCCTTTATAGAATCGTAAACTATGCATTTGATCTTGTCATGATCTTCAGCAAAGTGTTGTGCATGAGCCCACAAAGGTTTCTGAGTTTTTACGACCAATCTTTGACAGATGGCGCCACTATCATTCCAATGAATTCCATTTCTATATATATAAAATATATATAAACGGCGGGTGAAACCACGGGTCCCAGCTAGTAATACATAAAATAATATACTGCATGATTATAGTACTCATCATTACTCACAAAAATGACCTGGAGGTTAATAATAATAATTTATTTTAAAAAGCCGTACAATATTTTCTATACTTAATTTGAACTATATATACTTACAAGGCATTTTTTAAATCACTAACTAGGATCTGCTGACCCCCAAACTAGGAAGTACCTATATCTTGGAGGTCAGTAGGATTTCTGTTTATAGGCACAGCCCGTGTATAACATATTTTTATATATCATAAATAGATTTAGTGCTTCTTCATTATGGTAGTTACATGCAAAAGTAATTAATAATGTAAATCCAGATTATTAGATATTACATTAAAACATTTAACTAGCGAATTCTATAAGACATGAAATTATAAAATTGACAATTCGCAAATATTTTTGTGTGTATGTCGGTGCATGTGGTCTGTGTGTGTGTAAGCGTGAGTGTGTATTTGCCTGTGTTCATGCATGTGTGTCCGCGAGTGTTTTTGTTGTGTTTACTGATATATCATTAAATCAGCTCAAAAGAGATTCAGTGTCAACATAATCCAGTGTGAATAGCCACTTCTTCACTTTAGCTTTACACTCATGTCGATTTAGGGAGTGAAAATTCAGAATTTTGTTAATTTTATTGTAAATTCTGGAGCTGGCAAACAAGAATTGGCTAAAGTGGTGTTATGACGTTCTTTAGGAAACACAACATCTGAAATAACAGTGATAACCAAATTTGGTATCCGCTAAGACCTCATGGCTTACCTTCTGCAACGTGACATTGAATAGCTTCAACCATGTCTAAGCGAATACCGAATTTGTTTTACAGCGTTATTTCAATTCTGTATTCAAGGATGTATGGATGTTTGAGATTAAGGAATTGCACCCATGATACAGAAGAAATGTTGGTGTGGAGCAACATAAAAATAACATTTTGGGGCTTCTGCTTATGTGTTTGGCTGGAAAATGGGTATTTTAATAAATTTATAACTTACAGCTTTTATATTTTTTCATTATTATTCCTGATAAGAAGCAAGTTAATAATGTTTGAATTAGAATATTAATCCTATTGAAAGTATTTCAGAAACTAATTTGAATATTTCGTAGCCGCATCCTCAAACGGTGATTATTTTATTTTCTAGCTGCATTTCCGAGTCTTGGGGACAGTACTTTCCGTTCATAGGGATCGATTGTTCCTGTTATATTGAGAGAAATTGCCAGGTATTTGGTTGTATCTTTGCATGACTTCAGCTGGCCTATTCTACGGCCAAAGAATTAGTACTCGTATTGCCATTCAACGTGGAAATGCTGTCAGTCTTTTGGGCAACTTACCACCTGAAAACGATGGGGAGGACTGATCTGAATACTCCTCACCATGTGAGAAGCCTAAGTTGTATAATCTTGTTTAATAGTCTTTATTTAAATTTGTATTCTACTGTTTTTAATCTTAAATATCGTTTCATTATCGTAATTAAATCGTCCCTTCAACTTGGCGCGTACAATTATACAAGATTAACCTGACAAGATATAAGGATTACGGAGATTAAGTAAAGGACAAATTCGCGAAGTGCTGTTAACGACTAGTATTAAGTTTTAAGTTAGCAAGTTGGCTTTTAACAGTGTCATAGTTATTAACTTTATTTCTTAGGTGATACCGTGTGATTCATGCTTTTTTCACGACTTTTTAATGGTAAGAAGTAGTTGCGTAAATCATGTCAATGAATGTCAAATCAATCAACTTAATCACAGCTTTTTTATTATCATCCCGTAGAAATTATCACGTCGGTCCTCCGCCTCGGTGAAGGGCGGAGGGGCATGCCAAATTCGCAAAAACCACCAGAGAGGTAATCGTCAGTACCAGAGGGGCTCCAAGATCTCGACTGTAATAACTAACACTAGCGCCGCATTGATACTATGCCTTTAGGCACATTTCAGAGACGATAACTGTAGAAGGGTCAGCCCCTCTAGCGGAAGGAAAAAGGCCCCCAGGCACATTTTAGGAAGGATTGTAAAGGATCCCCCCGATGCCTCGCTGTGCCGGCGATGACGTCGTGCGCACCACCCTCTGCCCGGGGGTATTCGGTATGAGCACGCTGATTCCCCAATCTGCGTGCTCGCGACCCCTGATGCCCATCATATAGTGACGGCAGGAGGCTCAGGCGTGTTGGACATGGGCACCAGAGTGGTCGTTACTCCGGCGCTGTGACCACATTCTCCGAGCGGGATCGGTTGATAGACTAGGATCCACCACTCGGTAGTCCACGCAGGGCACCCCACGAGTTGTGCTGTACGGTATGTAACCTCTTACGATGTTTGTTTGGTCCTCAGGTCATAAGACATGCATAGAAACAACTATCGGCACAATTATTGCAGTGGACAATCTGGTGGGCTAAGTCAAGATACTTAATTTATTTATCATTACAAAGATTGTGACTGTAATAATTAATCAATTTGACGCATGCCATCACATTTTTTTCTTATGCATGGATTATTTAAATTTTAATATAGAGACTCCATTTCAGCAATGGACGTTTATACATTATCTAAACAATATTTTATAATACACAAATCTGAATTTTTACGCAACCAGACTATTAATTTTCCTTCGAAACGGAAAATTTATACCCACTATGCATTTCAATGGTGGACATCATATCTTCTCATTAAAATGGTATTTCTTAGAATCTAAAATTATTTTAATTCCAGTTTTAAAGTTTTAATTTGAAACAAAAATAAAAACAACTACTTTATTTACCCAATTATGTTCTTGATATAACCATTATATTATAGCCGCCAGTGTATATACAGCATCCGAATATTTGATGTGTCAAAATATTGTATTCATCACGTGTAAACAGAATGTACGAAGATGTATTCCGAACTTTAGAAACCAAGTGACTAATTAGCGTCGCTCTCAAAGCCTCCGAATGTGAAAAGGGTAATTAATTCGAGTCCAAATATAGTGGAAATGGTCCTAAATTAGTGTCGTATGTTTATTTTCTCATTTTGTATGCCTCAGCTTAGCTGTCTATTTTATACGTAAATGAGAAAAAGAACAGATACAAGGCAAATCATCAGGTCTGCCAAAGGATGTCCACTGCTGAACAAAGGCCTGTACATCGATTTTCACAACTGTGTCATCATTTTGGAGGGATTTTGACAGTACTCACCCCGCTTGGCAGGCGGGTTGGTGAGCGCAGTGTGTTTGCTGTTTCACAGAAGGGACGCTGCTGCCCATCCTTCCTTTACCACATCCATGGTTAGAGATAGAGTGGTGCTATATTCTGAATCCGTACACCACACTGAATATAGGCAGATGCGTATTCAAAATATTTTAAGGTAGTTTCTAGTTATTTGATTTACAACATTTGTGTAAAAAGTAATAATACGAAAACGGATAACCACAACAACACCCACGGGATTAGATGGGGTCACCACCCCCTTCAACAGTATTCTAAGCACACGTATACTTAGCGTACCTAAAATTTCTTTACAATATAAGAATGTATCTTTAGTTACGTCCCTGTGGAGACTGGCTTAAAATATAGCACCACTGCTCGTGGACGCATCTCTTATCGTGGATGTCGTAAAATGAGATTAAGGGACCCTAAACCAGAGGGACGCGCAGCAGCGTCCCCTCTGTGGCACCAGCTGTGGCAGCCATTCTACGATCACCAATCCGCTTAGCATGTTGAGTACTGCAAATTCCCCCTAAAATGACGTCTCACGGCAGCTTATGAGGAAAGTCTTTATTCAGCTGTGGACGTCCTTTGAGTGATGTGATGATGATGACGATGATGACCTGAAGATGATGATGTTGTCCTAATGCTGCTATTTTAGTGATTAATATAGATTAGGTATCTAACTAAACTAGTAGTATTGCAATTTAGAGAGCTCGTAGGTAAGTTACTTTTGCACCGACAGGTTGCCGATGGTCTAGTTCCCGTGTTTCACTCGAAATACCGGGAATTGCGGTGTCAATCTGTCTCGGCTCCCATCCAGTCTTTAAAGCGGTTAAACCCGGACAGATAACAGCTTTAAGAGCGCGTCATATGGAAAGCGGAGCGGATTTGGTGTAGTTAGATTATGAATAATTTCAAGACCTTAAACATGTAAAAATTGCGTGGTCTAAATCTATACGAGAAACATTTCAAGCCTTTATTTCAGGTATTTTTATATCTTAACAAAATATACAGTATATATTATCTTTATGAAAGTAAATTTATTGCTCACTCATATATTTTATTCAGTGTCACCCTAAGATATTTTTATAAGTGTAGATGTGTTGCCAGCGCTCTACGATGGCCACATGAAAGCAAGGTAATTGCCCGTAGTTCACTTAGTCACGCACCAACCAGTGTCGCGGCTCAACTTGAATCATAAGCGTAATTCAGCAACATATTGCAACAAAATATTGCCATCTTGTGCTTATAGACGATGCACGAAGTATACTGCAACTGTGAGCAAAAAATACGTACGTGCAATAAAGTTCGTGTATGGCGCGTCTGTAAAATGTCATTGGTGTCACCACTGTCTTCTTCTTCTTCTCTTAGATTATGGCTTCAGTAGAGTATCTTCTAAAATTTCGCCAATGTCGAGTATAAGGCAACGTCGTACAGTGTTTAGAATAATGAATCTTTAAATATTCATGAAACATTTCTCTAAAATGAAAAAAATAGCGATGAAATATGTGTTCTTCTTCTTCTTCTCTTAGATTATGGCTTCTGTAGAGTATCTTCCAGAATTTTGCTAATGTCGAGTATAAGGCAACGTCGTACGGTGTTTAGAATAATGAATCTTTAAAGTTTAAATATACATAAAACATTTCTCAAAAATGAAAAAATCTATAAAATATGTGGGCACCGTCATACGGTTTTTAATTCGTTCATAAAATATCTGGGTAACGTCGTACGGTTTTTTCCACCACCGTCAGTTGTGACATCCAAAGATAAAGTATTTAGGTGACATCTAGCAAGCTTTGTCGATAACTCGGCAAAGACAAACTTAAAGAAAAGTGCTTGTATATGACTGAACTGGTTTTCTTTACATATAAATGCTTGAAATCAAACATTATCTCAATTTCATCTTTATGACGTGCGTTGTATATCCTAAAGACATTGAATTGTCTTCCTAGACTTATTTTGTTGTTTCTATTGCTTCTACCGTTTGCCAGAAGTCAACTAAGCACTATGATATTCTCCTTGAACTCCTTCTGAAACTTCTTTTATCCTTTATTCGCTCAGTCTAAACTGGAAGTAATCTTTGCTCCTAATTGTGTCACTTACTTTATCTAGTAAATCGCTGACTTGCAGATTGTTCTGATAATTCATTATTCGGTCCTTATTCGAAAATTTACTTGTAGTTTTTTTATACTACTTTGTGACGATAATAGTTGGTCATCCTTGTGGTATGTGTCACGAGTAACCATAAAAATTGTAATGCTATTCAGGACTAGTCCGACGTAGAGAGACTTCTAATGCCCAATAATTTCACTAGCTGCAGTCGCTTTGAATAGGAATACTAAACATTTCAAGCCTTCATACAAGCCGGCTACAAATAGCACCAACCAATCTCATCCCGTGGGTGGCGTAAAATCCGAATAAGGGAATAGACGGAGGATGGGCAGCTGCGTCCTTCGAATACATTAAACTGCGATCGCCAACCCCCATTGAGCACACAATACACCGATATCAGTCATTGTGGTGATCTTTGAGGGAGGCCTATGTCCAGCAGTGGATTTTATTGGGCCGAAATGGTGATGAATGACTTGCTAGGCGGCAATATTTTCAGTTCTGGCAATAAGAGACTAGTGATGTCTTATAAAACATCAAGGACTATCGTCACTGAGTTCGCTAAGCGTGCTACGTAACCATCGCTTTATTCGCTCCAGTTCACTGCTATTTCAGTTTGGTATAGTAGAAATGTTATGGCCTTCGATTGCCAAATTACATAAGTCCCTGACCAAGAGAGTCTTATAATATGTGGTTTTTATTATGAAGCGTGACTTGTCTGTTTTTTATAAAGCTTGTTGTTATATTAGACTTGCCAAATGTAGGGTAACAAAGATGTTTTTGATGGCCCTTGTGGACATAATGGTAAGATTGTGAGAAATAAAAAAGATAAGAGCTAGTTGGATTCATTTCCTAATTATGTTTTCACGTCGTATTTATATATTTTAGGATTTATGCACACACAGAAACAGAAATATAAAGGAAGGGAGATGGCATAGCACTAAAAAGTACAAAGTTACTGGTTATTTCTTAAGAAATCTCTTTCAGCAGGCCTGCGAGAGGAGAGACAAGACATGTAGACACAGTTTGCAAAACAGTAATTGAACGAAATACATTTTTTTATTTTTAAAAAACTTGGATTTCTCCTGTGTCGTGGGTGCGTATACAGACATAAATTCCACACACAATACACCTAGACCCGGAACAACTACCTGCAGATCATACAAATATTTGTTCCGTGCAGGAATCAAACCCGCGACCCGGAGCGCAGCAGCCAACTGTATCAGCCACTGCTCCAACCGTGCCGTAAAATATTACATATACATTTATAAATTTATATACAATAAACAAAATATAAATATATATAAAATATACACATACATACGAATATAAATACACAATCTGAAAATAAAATACATACGCAACTATGTCAACTTGGAGAGATAGAGTTATTTAAGACTTTTTGTTATATATAGACGGTATTCATTATACCAGGTGGGAGCGAGTTCCACAATCTAACTGAATGTACAGAAAAGGAGTAGAAATAGTAATCCGTTTTGTGGGATGGGAATTTGAGGATGGTTTTAAGATGGAACTGCAGGTAAGGAAAATCGTTATCGCAGGTAGGATGGAGATGTTGATGTTATACTACTTGATGTTATAAAATTGTTTTGGATTTCTAACATTTTATAGGATGTTGCGTTTTATTTTGGTATAGGGTAATGCAGTTACCCGTTGAATGCATGGGCTGCGTTTCAATTCACATGATTATTATAAGGTCTAATCCTACAAATATAACAAATGGGTTTTCACTCTTATCACCTACCGTCTAGTGATTCGTAACTTCAAACTATCGTTAGAGTTATATGGTCATTTAATCAATCGATAGTAGGTTTTATTTCATACTTGACTAGACTAGACAGTTTCGCATAGTCAATCCCATAACAAATAAATTTATTTCAAAGACCATAAATAACTTTACTATATAAGAAGAGCCGACAAGAAACTTCATGGACATGTACAAGAGTACTATCTAACTTGATTAGTACACTGTGACAGGTTGAAGCCTTTGTCCAGTAGTGTACGTCTTTTGGCTGACATGATGATGATGATGGTAACAATTTGGTTTTTTTTTATTGGGACAATCCCGCTACACATTTCCAACCACTGCAACTCCTGTAGGTAAGCCAGGATCTTTGGAGTGCAGTGGTCTCCTTTTGCGAGAGCTCATGCTGCAGAAGGACCCTGCAGAGCGGGATCGGGAGAGGGCCGATCCCGCACGGTGAAGGACAAAACGGCGCCGGGGCAACAACCATCCCGGCTCCCAAGTCCAACACGCCTGAGCCCCCTGCCGTCACTTCATGGTGGGGGGCCTTGGAGGTCGCGTGTGCGCAGATTGGGGAGTCTGCGTACTCACACCGAGCGACCCCCGGGAAGACGGTGGCGTGCACGTGGTCACGTGCCGCCGTATGCGCAGCACAGCGCAAAGCGAGGCTTGGGGGGATCCTTTACAATCCTCGCAGAGAAGTGCCTGGGGGCGACCTTTTTACAGTCGCCTTCCCTCCGCTAGAGGGGGGGACCGCTTTACAGTCATCCCTTCCAAGATGTGCCTAAAGGCGTGGTACCAATCGGCGGCTCTAGTGTGATCTTACGAGGACCTGGAGGCCCCCTTCGGTGTCGAAGATGACCGCTCCAGTGGTTTTAGCCGGTAGGAGTCCGGCATACCCCTTCGCCCTTCCCCGGGGTGAAGGAAGTTCCATGTAAAATTTCCACTGGACATCAATAAAAAAGGTAAGCCAGGATGAATGAATCTCGGTATGTGTTAGAGAAATTAATAATAGTCTTGGAACCGGCAACGAAATTAATCAATAAATAAAAAAGCAGTAGGAAAGAATATACGTTCCACTTCCCTCCGTAGCAAGCAGGAGATCGAAAAAATACTATAGGCAATAGGCACAATAATTGGAAATGTACAACTAGGATAAGCCTAGTTGCCAAGCACAGGTACAAAAATGTTTATAAATTTTTTGTTACGGGTCCTATGATGTGAGCTATTGTGATTGATTCCAATAGTAGGTATTGCCGTGTGGTGCCGGCTACGAATAGTACCAACCCATCTCATCCCGTGGGTGTCGTAAAAGGCGACTAAGGGATTAACCGGAGGATGGGCAGCAGCGTCCTTCGAACACATTAACAACTCAACTGCGATCGCCAACCCGCCTGCCACAAAGTCTAGTTGCAACAAAGTCTATATAGTAAACAACTCCGGATGTAACTTGCAAGCTGTCAAACATAATATTGCGTTCATCTTGCCAAAGAATACACTCCCACTGGATATGATGTTCAGACTGTTCATAGTCACAGTCCGGTGTTGAACATTTGCTGAATGGTGAGGCAACAAGCTTGAAGCTAAATAATTTACAAGTTGGGAATGCGAAAACAAAGTAGACTATATGCGAAACAAATTCAAACAATTATAAAACGCATGATTGCCCCCTATGATTTACAATAGGATTCTGGACTGGTTCTAGATGACCGGTTCTGGAATATGTTGTCTGGTTACTAAAAGCTTTTTCACTTAAGGCGCAGCCAAAGAGCACAGAGTAAACTTCAAAAAAAGAAAAACTTTGCAACTGCACCAAGGGCCCTTCATGCACGGCTCCTATTTCGGATTAGAGCTTTCCTATATTGTGGGTACAGTTTACAGACATATATCTTACATTCACAAACACTCAGACAACTATCTGTAGGTCCTAAAAATATTTGGTCCATGTGGGGGTTGAACCCGCGGCATGCATTGCAGAAAGCAAATGTGCCATCATTTTAAAATACACTATTTCTACTTACGACAACGTTCCCTTCAAACTATGCCATCATAATATTAAGTCGAAACTAGGGATGTTACGGAGGTGGTTTCGGCCGCGGAGTCCGAAGTCCAAAAATGCCTTCCGGGGAGTCACATGCGGATAGGAGTAGGAGGAGAAATTGGGTGTCACAAAGTCAAATAAATATTTATAGAAAGCAATATTTACTTTGAAAATAAGAAAAAAGATACCTTAGATTTTGTAAATTTGTAAAAACAAATTAATAATCAAGATTTAAAATTGGAAAATTACTTCGCGAGTGCCACACGTGCATAGCTCTCTCATATGTGTTTACAACCTTTTTTCTTAACTTAACCGATGCATAATAATATAAACAAACAAAACCATTCAAAACTTTCGAAACTTGATACTTGACTCTTCGTAGTTCGTCGGCGGACCGCCAAGCTTCCCTAAACTTTCGTTTTGATAGTATCAGAACCGGAGTCAGATTCGGAAATTAATATTTGAGCTGGAGGTACCGAGATATCGGATTCCGAGTCGAAGCGCCATCCCTAGTTGAAACATCTTACAGTCCCCTTAGGGGAAAACGCGAAATTTACTTAAAACAATTTGCTTTTCTATACTCAGTTTTCATAAGAAGCGTCTCAATGCAATTGCAGGAATGAGTTCCCTGCATACTTATGTGCCAGACTAAAGCGCCTGGCTAGAAAGTCGTCAACCGTCAGGACGAACTTCTGTAACGGACTTAAGTGAAGTCGCGAAAGAAATCAAACGTACTTGGAGATGCCCTGACAACTATTTGTAAACTCGACAGAATCGCGTAGTCAAGTTTGAGATTTAGTTTATTGTAGTGTTTGATGTTTATGGGAATTCTTTGAGAAGATGAAACTAAGACTATCCAGAAACGTGGTCTAAGTGATCTTTACTTTTTTCTTCTTTTGCTAGGTTATGTTAGTTTTTTGTTTAACGCTAGGTCAACAAGTTGTAATTGACAATCTGCAACAGAATTTCATTTAAAGATGGAAAGGTAGACGCCGTTTTTTCCGTTTCTCAAGTATTAAATCCATTTAGCACCCATTGCAATAGACCTTACAATTGGAGTTTCCATTTCATATAATAGTCCTCCACAACCGAGGACAATCCATGACTTCATTTTATGGTGCAGTCATGGAGAGTTTCGTGTCCCATTACATTTTTTGCTAAAATTCTCTAAATGACTTCTGCGTGTTGGACCCATGTCCCCGCGTAAGCCTATCACAAGACTGGATTCCTCTTTGCAGAGGCTTTTAACCCGTAAATAGAGAGATATGGGGATCGTAATCATAATCATTTAATGGTAAACACACAAATTACACGACAAAACTGTTACTGAACAGATTTCCCATTTTATTTTATTACAATGTATGAATAATGCCAAAATATTACCAGAACTGACAGTGTATGATAGAATATTAAATAATAAAATTTGCTACAAATTTGTCAAGTGCTAATTGCAATACCAATAAATGATGTTAATTAATTATAATTGATTCAAACAACCACAAATTGCTCTAAGCTGCTAATCAAAGCTGTAAAAAGTCTGCCCGATAATCCAGTGTTTAGCCATAGTAACATATTGTGGCAGCTTACTGTAGACCGTTGGGCCCATAACATATGAACTTTTGGAGAACTTTGACAGAGTATGTGGTACGGCCCGAAGGTTGTCCCTGTTACCAATTTCTACAATCTAAGTAAAAATGTAAAGATTTTGATTCATCTTGATTTAGATTGAATATTAATTTCGGCCGTTAGATTAAGATGATTATGTAGATTACGCGTTAAACAAATATCAGTCGACAAAGTCGCTTATCCAGATAGTTATTATATATCTCTAGATTATGAAGTGAGACATCTTTTATAAAATACTAGCTTTTACCTGTGGCTTCGCTCGCATTTAAGCCATTAAATAAGTCAATATATTTATCTTTGATAATTTATTTTTAAATTTCCTGTTTTACTTCTGATACCTCCAAGAATATGTGTGTGTGTACAAAGTTTCATGATCATCGGTTAAATAGTTTTCGCGTGAAAGCGTAACAAACAAACTTACATTCACATTTATAATATTAGTATGATTACCGTGAAAAACTTTAATTATATTCGTGAGTAGAATTACATCGGAACTGTTTTACGGATTATAATGCTCACAAGGTATAGCTATTTTGTACATATGTTACTGTAAAAGCTCAAACCATGGAACCCCTTAAACTTTCCAGTAAAAGCTAAAATTTACGAAGTCGTAATGGTAAATGTCCGAACTGATCTGTGATACTCGTTAATTTCGTACTTTTACTAGCATTCACTCGGTAAATCATAGGTTTTACCTCAGATGACAGCCAGACAGACAGACAGATGATGTCAGAGATATTTGCACGTCAGCCAAGTCTCGGCCATTGGATTATTGTACTCCCCGATGCATGAACTCGGCTTGATCTGTGAATGTTGAATCCGGTGGCGATCACCGATATTGCTGGGAATTTCATTCTGAAAAAGGAATATCATTTTAACTTAGCGTCAGGTATGTGACTAAAAGAGATAAATATACGTGATAGAGTATATGATCATGACATGTCTGAGTCTACAATTGGCTTCCAACATAAACACCAAATGCTCACCCATCTAAAATTTTATCTCAGCAATGTAGGTCGATTGAACTGCACCAACTCCATTCCGCGCAAGTCCTTTAAATGAATTAACTTTTACTTATCACGAAGAGGTTGTATGTAACATACCGTCCATGGTATGTACGATTTATTTTGGATAAGTCAAGATTTTTTAGGTTATTCTAGATATTGGTGACTTAGTTGACCTAGTCAATAAATAATAATAATTTAATAAATAATAAAGCTTTATTTTCCTTTACAAACTTATTTTCTATGTTGTAATGTAAATACGTACTTATTCTGTTTTAGTTATATACTATGAGAAATGTTTTCCGTTAGTATCTAGATGGTGATTGTTATTAAAATGCATAAGTTAGCGGTAAAAGCCTCCTCTAACCGTTTCCAGGAATCTCCTTCTTTGGCGATTCTGCTCCATGTACTTCCTGCTGTCGTGGCGATGTCATCACTCCATCTTTTGTGTGGTCTTTCTGGTCAATGTTTTTTATTTACCGGGTACCAATTTGTGACGATATTTGACCATCTCTCGTCAGTTGCTCGTTGGACATGTCCAGCAAATCTCCACTTTAACATATTCAATAGGAACCTATAAAAACTTTCTATACGCATTAAAACAAATGTACGTGACCCAAACAAGTTGATTGCCTATTACTTATCCATTTCTAACGAGCACGATGGCGATAATCTTCTTCACAACTAAGTTTTACGACTTGTAGTAATAAACAGCTAAGCATGAATGTGTTATTTATACTTTGCAAAGACAAACGTATACTACCTTTAATTTTTTATTTTTGGTGTCAGTGGAAATTCTGCTTGAGCTTCCGCCGCCCTGGAGAAGAGCGAAAGGGTATCCGGCACCGGCTAAACCACTGGGGCGGTCATCTTCGGCACCTAATGGGAGCTCCAGGTCCTCGTATGATCACACTAGAGCCACCCACTGTTGTCACGCCTATAGGCACATCTCGGAGTGGGTGACTGTAAAGTGGTCACCCCCCCGGGGGATTGTAAAGGATCCCCCAAAGCGTTCCACGGCAGCGCGTGACCACATGCGTGCTACCGTCTTCTCTTGGGTCGCTCGGTGAGCACGCAGGTTCCCCAATCTACGCACCCGCGAACCCAGAGGTCCCCCACCTTATAGCAACGGCAGGGGGATCCAGGCGTATGGGAATCAGGCGCCAGGGCGGTTGTTACCCCGGCGCCGTCTCCTCCTTCTTCTAGCGGGATCGGCCCTCTCCCGATCCCGCTCTGCAGTCTCCTTCTGGAGCATGACGCTCTCACAGAAGGAGACCACTGCATTCCAATTTTCGTGCTCTGCCAACATAGCCGACACTACTGCTGGCAGAGAGAGATCTTGCCCGATCTCATAGACCTACAGCAAAAGGGGAATATCCGTGCCAGTATTTTTATAGTACAGACATGGAGAAACCCGGTTAGGATCACCTCCCCGGGGGGCTTGTAAAGGATCCCCCGAAGCATCCATATGCGCTGTGCTACGCTGCGCACACGGATACGTATACTACCTGGCTACTAGCAGTGTACACGGCTTCACTTGTAGTTAAAGATTTCATCAGTGTGAAAAGTATCTGTATACCTGTGGTGAAGACTTGCCCTTCATCATCATTTCAGCCGATTAACCACTACTTGACACAGGCCTCCCCATAAGACCGCCACAACGACTGTTTTGGGTGTATTGTGTGCTCATTGGGGAGTTTTTCCATAGTCGCCACGCTTTGAAGGTGGGTTGGTGAGCGCAATATGGCTACTGTTCCACAGAAGGAATGCTGCTGCCCATCCCTCTGGTCACAGTCCCTTAGTCGCCTTTTACGACATCCACTAGAGGAGATGGAGTGGTGCTATATTCTGAATCTGGACACGACACGTTCAAGAAGTGATTTTATGAAATTATATAATATTTCCATAATTAAAAATCATTTACCGGTCTTTGTAATCGAATACAGTACGTTGCTTCAGTATAAAAGCATTGATAATTAGATTTATTTTTATAATAAGACATACGTAGTTCACAAGAAGGTTCTCTTTGCTATTCATTTGCGTTGGTGCGGTCAATTGATTCCTTTGTCCTTTGCCCACGGTAAAACTGAATTTTCCGAGCGATCTGCAGTTTAACGTACACAGTGATGTGGGAAATGAACCTTTATTATATTGCTTTCACATTCTGTAGAAGTTCTAGAGTGAATATGGTCTTGGCTTTGAGGTGTATTTTCCAGTACGGAAATCATAGATTAACTTCAAGCTCAATATTCTTCAGCCTTTGATAATTTATTTGTTTTCGGTTTTGATATACATCATTTTGTTTTGGTTATTTGGTGGTTCCAAATACAAATTACGTACTTTAAAGGACCTAATATTCCATCGAAATACTGCTGGGCCAACTCGACAGTCAAATATTGGCTTAGAGGGTCAAATTCACTAATTAATTGTTAATAAAGATACTCGAGTGTAGATCATGCACCGGAGAACGCAGCGTGGGACGGCTTCTAAAAAGTAGGACATATGACCTGGTAAAGGTAACTAGGAGTTGGTGGTTGAGTGGTTGGTTTCGTTGTTTTGGCAAGCTAGAGCCGGTAATCTCGGCTCCACTTTTCCTAGGGCGGAGAAGGTACAAAATAATTTCACCACGAAATTAAGCGGTGGTCAAGCCTAGCCATTTTATCTAGAATAATATTCAATATAAATAACTTAACCATAAGGCGTTTTACTACTATGATGTCATTGTCATTGAAAGATAGTCATGTGGTATTCTGAGATCATCGCTGGAACTCGTTTTCTCCTTAGTAACCTATTTCACCAATGAGTATCTTTTTTTCACCGCGGTGAAAATTCTCATGAACTTCTCTTGGTCTGGGGAAGGCCGTGGTGTGCCGGACTTATTGGCTACAATTACCTGGGTGGTCATCTTAGGCACCAAAGGCTCTGGATTCTCTATAACGAATACTCGGGATGCCTATGGGTGTAACGCCTATAGGCACATCTTCAGGGGGGTGACTGTAAACAGATCTCGCCCTGCCAGGAGAGAGGAATTGACTCATCAGCAGCATTGAGCAGGCTCATCTCGGGGCTCACCTTGTAAAGAATAGGAAAGCCTCGCTTTACGCTATAGTGGCAAGTGACCTCATGTGCCGTCTTCTCTGGGGTCGCTCGGTATCAGGAACAGCGGGTAGGTACTTACAATTTTGATTACTGGCTGGGGTTGTACCTGCAACAAAGACAACGTCGGTCTCCCTCTCTTTATTAAAAACGATAATTATTTTATTAGTTCATTCACGGGCTTCCTATTTCTCTTGTATTTTAAATTACGGAACTGAGTACATTTTGAAGGCTGTAACCGCTGTGTTACATAGAACTGAATTCATCAAACACATTGCATCGCATTAATGCAAATTACGTGCACCAAACGAGGTACTGCCAATACAAAAAGTGCTATTGTCTGCACTTTAGTATTTTAGGCTTTCTGTTATGATTCAGTTGCTTAAAGAAACGAAGCTTTTTTTTTAAGCATCTCGTAATGAAAAATTCCTTTTCTATTTTTTTTTTTTACCTCAAATTATTTGTGAATTGTTACTTTACTCATTGATAAGTCTGTATTCTATTAAAAACTAAAATGTTTTCAAGAAATACAATTTTTATTTAAATTTTCATTGTACAATTTTCTTATCACTTAACTTTAACTTTTACTTTACTACTGTAAATCCGTAAGATTTTGCTGAACATATATTGTATTTTTTGGTAGGTATTGACCCAAGCTCTCACCCCCTGCAGTATGTCGTGCTATTTACTGGACAACCTGTATATAGTTGTTTCAATGCACGGGCGTGTGCTGCATTACTTTTATCAAATTCAAGTGATTGACGCGGGTTAGTGAAGCAACTATAGCAAATGTTAAATAAAGATTTTGTGGCAGGTATTATTTGACATTTGTAAGATATAAGTCACGGCCGAAGGTATACAAAAATAGTGCACTTTGTCTCACAAAGAGAAGAACTTGTGTAAATAATGTAGAAGTTATTTTTTTATGAAGGCAAGCATAAAGTGGATGTCACAAAAGTTATAACATTTGTGACATCCACTTTATGCTTGTGCAGGGCTGTATTCATTACTGTTAATGCTCTCAGCAGCTGCACGTACAAGTGTAATGGAATCTAATGGGCAAACACAGAGTTCTACATGTGTAGGATTTGCTGAGGAATCCTATGTTTCAATTATGTATGTCTGGTACTCCATTGGGAACTGATTATTTGCAAGTATTCTGATTTATTTTTACGCAGTTCATGCAATTCATGTTTAGTTTACATTTTACAGTAGATAAATGAAAGCACATTACGAACTTGTGAATAAACATGAGAGAGAGAGAGAGAATATAGGTATGAAAATGAATATCGGAAACTACATATCGACGCGCAGGAGTACAAACCACGTGTATACGTAAAATAATGGATGAAGAGAAAATATAAGCGGTTTTATATAAGCGTACCATAAGCGGTACATAATTGTAGTTACACAAAATATAGGTACACTTTTTAAAAAAATGGCCGAACAAATGTTTTTACATTTTTTTTCATACTACTAAGGTGGCGAACAAGCATACGGCCCACCTGATGGTAAGCGTTTACCGTAAGCTGTGAACGCTTGCATCA
The DNA here is from genome assembly GCA_947459985.1 of Diloba caeruleocephala. Classification (NCBI taxonomy): domain Eukaryota; kingdom Metazoa; phylum Arthropoda; class Insecta; order Lepidoptera; family Noctuidae; genus Diloba; species Diloba caeruleocephala. Next base: position 3,958,545 of record OX381617.1, on the reverse strand, counting down.
CCAGAGGAATCGCTTGCGTGTGGCCGACCCTGTAAAAATCTTTTCACGCCCTTTTCGAAGAGCCCATTGCTGTAGTCTCTTGGGAAAACTTCGGTAGGGAGCTGATTCCTCAACCTGGGCGTGCGCGGGAGGAAGTTTCTCTGAAACCGTACAGTACGAGACCATTTTGGCTCTAGGGTATGTGGATGAACTCCCCGCCGCTGGCGAGAGGTGGGGTGATACAAAGTAGCCGTTGGCATCATATTAAACAATTCCTTAGAACACTGTCGGTCGTACAAGTGGTAGAATATACACAAAGAGGCAAAGTGGAGTGACTTTGCCTCTTTGTGTATATTCTACCACTTGTACGACCGACAGTGTTCTAAGGAATTGCATCCGTGCATTCTACCTGAGCTCTCAGAGTAAGAGAGGCAATCTCTAAACCACTCAAATTCATACGAAATGGCTCCAATCGCTCCAATCTATACAAATAAATAAAATTGAAGTGTCTGTTTGTAATGTCAAAATAACAGCTTTTTACTAAATGCATATTAAAGTATATACGGAACATATAACAAAAAATGCATTTTAATTTTTTTTGTCTGTCTGTCTGTCTGTCTGTTTGTTCCAGGTAATCTCCGAAACGGCTGGTCCGATTTTGACGGGACTTTCACTAGTAGATAGCTGATGTTATAAGAAATAACTTAGGCTACTTTTATTTTAGAAAAATAATTAGGGTTCCGCGCAAAAATAATAAAACCCTTGCAATCCAATATATATATTCTATGTCATGTGTCTATGTCGAAGTGCTCTAAATTTCTTTTAAATTAAACGCGGGTGAAACCGCGGGTCCCAGCTAGTAAATAATAAAGCAAATGTCATCCAAATAACCTATCAATATCCAAACACAAACAGCAGAATTGTATTCACCGGAGCGTAATGCCTTCATTATTTTGCCATTCTCGGTTACTTCCGTAATGTACGGGAATAACCGAGAATGCCCGAATGCCCACCGAATTGTTTTATCACTCTCATTGTATTGTTGAGTACATTGAGTCCCACGGTTTTGTGCGGTTGGCTCTAGTGTGATCATAAGAGGACCTGGGGCCTCCCTTAGGTGTCGAAGATGACCGCCCCAGTGGTTTTAGCCGGCATACCCCTTTGCCCTCCCCGGGGCGAAGGAAGTTCATGACGAATTTCCACTGGGCACCAATAATTAAAAAAAAAAACGATTTTGTACGGTTATTATTTGGTAAAAATTTACGCTCATTTCATATGAAAATTGAATTTTCCGGAGAAAGGAAAAAATATCCTTTAATCCAAAAAGAACACACACGTTACACTATGTATACGAAGACTGATTTTGTTCCAAAGTATAGTATACCTGTACATCAACAGTGGAAAGGTAAAATGACTAAAACGCCACAGGGATGCTGGCACTTAGTTCATATTATCTTTCCACAGTCGATACTATTTACCCTATGGTCTCATCTTTGTTTACGCGGTCGACTTGACTTTCCGTCATTATGAATCCCATGTGGGTGTGATTAGATCTATATTTTTTTCAATCAGTATGATGTTCTGTACTAGGAATTAAATCATTGTGCTATAAGATATTATGCTGATCAGAAATTAATAAGGAAAAGGAGCTGCTACGGTGCCTGAAACCATAATCTGTAATGACATTTTTGCTGTGTTTATTTTATTGTACAAATCTCTCCGATGTTCTTTTACTTATAGAATGTATAAGTAAAAATAATTATATTATGATGGAATAGAATTACATCGTGTTAACAATATATCTACTAATCACCGATTTGGCATGATGTGAGTGAGTGAGTGCGTGAGTGACAACGTACTTATTATTAATTATAATTAAACTTCATCTATTTCAAACTGGCAGTACAGTAACTATCAACAATGTAATTAAAAAAAATGCACTCCGGAAGTGCCGACAGAAGTGAAAACTTATTTTGGCGCGTTAGGAGATTTTATCTCATCTAAAAATATGCGGACCGCGCTAAAAGAAGTTTTCACTTCAAAAAGAGTGTCTATGTAGTTTCTTGACAGTTTCTATCTACTCCATAGGACCAACTTTTTGGAACCGTGAAACTAAAATTTGAATATTGCCAAGTAAATATAAGTGATAATAAGATAAGTGCCAGTAAATAGTTTATATGAATAGAAATCTTTTAAATAAGAAAAAAATTATGTTAACAATAATTTATTATGAAATTTGTATTCTGTTTCATTGAAATCCATAAATACATTTAAAACATAAAAACATATTTGAACCAGTCATGTTTTTCATGTAATTTTTACTTCATTTTAAATAGATGTTGTGTCAGTTTTCTTCAGCATTATGGAATGTGGTTTTAAATTAAAATAGACATCAAATAGATTTTTCTACGATGAAGAGTACATCAACACAACTCTCATTTTTTTTTTTATTTAAAAATATAACTGGGTTGAAAAAAATAGATTCAAATGTGTTGTGTTACTATTTTATTTGTATTTTTTGGACATATACATATAACCTTGTTAAAATAGAAACTCTAGCTTGTGAATTAGCAGTGATAAGAATTAGTATGTAATAGTTGCAAGAAAGAAAATAACATATTCACTAGCACGAAAAGTCTGTAGTATACAAATTATAAAAAAATATATACGTAAAAATACGAGGCAATCACTGATTATTATAATATATGTCATTGCATTCGATGAAGCCACAGAGAATCAGTTGGACCCATCTTCCTTCAGATTCTTTTCCACAGCTTTTCCAGGCTGGAAAAGCTGCGGAAAAGAATTCAACGTCGTGAAATTTAACTTAGATGTGTATTGAATTTTTATTTATTTTTTTAGGATTAAATTGAACTTGCATGTTGCAAACAATGCCATTTTACAAATAGACGCGCGATACACGAAGAATATTGCACTACAAACCGCAGAAACACAGGATGGCATGATGTTTTCGCAATATGTTACTGAATTACGCTTTTGATTCACGTCGAGCCACGACACTGGTCGGCGCGCGATTAAGTAAGCTCCAGGCAATTACCTTGCTTTCATGTGGTCATCGTAGAACACGGGCAACACATCTACACTTATAAAAACATCTTAGGGTGCAAACCTGAGCGCTAGTATATATAGTCTATTTTATTAGTCTATTCCTCGAATGAAAAGGATACTGATACTGTTTCTTTTACTTTACCTAATAATTCTATAAAGTTCCCCACCTTCACCGTGCAGAGGCGTTGGTTAGCTTCACTAACCAGCCTGCGGGGGGCCCAAATGGCGCCTTTGGGATCTCTAGAACCCGCAGATGCTTCGCCGTGTGCTGTACTGCACACACGGCGCGGCGGTACCGGACTCTGACGGAGCGTACAGAGTCCCCAGACCAATCGGTCTACAAAATTATGTAATGGTGCATTAACGCTGAACGGGTCATTACACACAAGAAATACCCTTCCGTGTCTCGCACGCTAATGAAAATAAATAATATTTTTTGTCCAAATGTGGTTAATAAAAAGTAACGATAAGTATTTCTGCCCGGTAATGTCAACGTATCTTACCAAATACCCTTATGAACAAGCATAAAAAGACAATCTAAGCCATTTCATCAGTAAGTAATGTTCGTAACCAATTTTTACACTCGAGTATGTGTGTGCTCTTCGAATAAATAGTTCGTAATATTTTATGAAGGCTCTAGATTTCGCTGGGATCTTTGACTGATTGCTCTGAGCAATGTGCCTTACGGAATAGGCTGTAGTTTTGTTGTATATTTAATCATACCTCTCTTTTCACGGGTTTATATCCCCTGTGACTCTCTGGAGCATTCGGGTATGCAGTGTCGCCACTCACATTCAGCTAGCAACTTTCAGCAGTGGACTTCCTTTGGCAACGAAGTTATATTATTTAAGTGTAGTTTATTTATTATAATTACAAATAAATTATTTGAGAATTTATTCTGAGAGGATGTTTTATATTTAGTTATAACTATTACTTGTCTATAAATAAATAATAAACATCCACTGAGCAACAAGTTTTGATGGATATTTAATTCACCATAATAAATTTAATCTATTTCAGCGATAACTTTGACATTTACTACTTCTATCAGGATCGACCCATTCGAACCATAATATCCACTCACTAACAACATTCAGCATTGCCCCAATAAAATTCTTCACATTTCGTTTTTGTATGTATTCTGGTAATGTGATATTATTTGTTTTGTTTTAGTAGACAGTCAGTGTGGTGTCCGGATTAAGAATTTTGCACCACTCCATCCCGTGGATGTTGTAAAAGGCGACTAAGGGAATCTAAACCAGAGGAATGGGCAGCAGCGTCCCTTCTGTGAAGCGGTAGCCATACTGCGCTCACTAATCCACCTGCCTAGCGTGGTGAGTATTGGCAAATACCCCCCAAAATGATGACACAGTTGTGAAATCTATGGGGGAGGCCTTTGTTCAGCAGTGGACGTATAAATGGCCGATATGATGATGATGATTTTAGTAGACCGAAATAAAAGATAGTTTTAAAAAAGAAGTTTAAATTAGAATTTTATTTTTTACAATATACTTACACGTACTTACACTAACTGTCAACTAACTACTCCTTAAGCTAAATCTAACGAGTCCAAACTGCGAATATCCTGTGACCTTCTTTCGGGTTCATCATCTGACCCTGATTGCCATTCTTCAGCCAACTACTTGCCGTGTGGTGGCGGCTACGAATAGCACCAACCCATTTCCTCCCGTAGTTGTCGTAAAAGTCGAGTAAGGAATTTGCCGGAGGATGGGCAGCAGCGTCCTTCGAGTACATTAACAACTCAATTCAATCACGTGATCGCCAACCCATCTGCCAAGCGTGGCGATTATGGAAAAACCCCCTGTAAGCCCAAAACACCCATACCAGTTGTGGTGATCTTTTGGGGAGGCCTGTGTCCAGCAGTGGATTTTATTCGGCCGAAAAGATGAGCCAACTACTTATTGAGACAGCTCCATCATCGGATCAGCACCTAAGCACTATAATATATCATTGTCATCGGGTTCAAATTTTTGTGCCAAATTCCAGCCAATTAAAAAAACGGAAACTGGTTCAAAAGTTCCTTGCAAGCCTCGTCCCAAACATACTAGAATAATAACAATAACATGACAAACTGAATAAACATCTATAAAAATAAATAAAATTGATGTGGCTGTTTGTAATGTCAAAATAACAGCTTTTTACTATGTGCAAATGAAAGTATATACGGTACCAACAACAAAAAATATATTTTAAACTTTTTTGTCTGTCTGCCTGTCTGTCTGTCTGTTTGTTCCGGGTAATCTCCGCAACGGCTGAAGCGATTTTGACGGGACTTTCACTAGCAGATAGTTGATGTTATAAGGAATAACTTAAGCTACTTTTATTTTAGATAAATATTTAGGGTACCGCACAAAAAAATAAAACCCTTGAAAAACATTATATATATATTCTATGTCAAGTATCTATGTCGAAGTAGGTAGTCTAAATTTATTTTAAATTAAACGCGGGTGAAACCGCGGGTCCCAGCTAGTTTGTAATAAATGCGGTCCCTATAACCTGGTAGTCTCCTTGAAATGAAGGTCACTGTTTTGTAGAAACCTATATAAGGAAGCCATCTAAATCATGCGCAGCTTATCCTCGCAGATCGTATGTTTAACAACCAGCTTCAAACCTCTGAAAGAACATTACAAAACAAGTTCATGTGAAAAGAAATTCGTGTAAAGTTATGTTTGAAAAGTCTTTTGTCGTTCTACAATAAAGAACAAACTTGGCGACAACCTTTACGAATTGTAACTTGTTGTTGCCTGTTGATGAATTTGGACTTATCAGCACCTGAGACCGTCTACAATTGCAGAGATAGGTAGCAGATATTTCTTTACGTTACCGTACCGGTACCGGCTACGACTTGCACCAACTTATCTTATCCCGTGGGTGTCATAAAATACGACCATGGGATTAGGATGGGTAGCAGCGTCCGCCTGCCAAGCGTGGCGATTATGGCAAGCCCCTCAAACAGGCACACACACACAACACATCCAGAACGATCGTGTGGCGATATTTGGGAAGGGCTTTATTATTCCAGTAGTGGACTTTATTCGGTTGAAATGATAATGATCATAAACTAATTATCTATTATTTTCCACAGAGATTATCTAGTAGTTTGTGGTTTTGCGGTGGATAATGTCTATAAAAACGAATAGAAATATACGCAGTTCTTGCAAATATTACATACATTATATAAGGTCTTATTTTAATAATTATTTTATAGGATATTTTGCATGGTGCCTTAGTCAATGCTAAAGATGATGTACTATAGGGGTGCGTAGTTCTGTTGGTAGCAGGAATCGGGATTCGCTAAATTACTTAACAAGATCTATTAAGTGGCTTACAGAATGCAGGACAGTTTGTTGCGAGCTGAATGTGAGTGGCGACACTGCGTATCCGAATGCTTCAGAGAGTCGGACAGGACCTAGTCTCCAACTTACCTTTTTTGGTTGGTTGGAGTGGAAACCCATAAGTGCCCGCAGGAGTCAACCCTGGCTTGCCATGATTGGCCGATTAGAGGGGGGCCGCCAGAGCTATATGCTCGGGGGTGAAAGTGTCTAATGGCGTAATAATGTGGAAACCCGCTCCGTATCTTCGAGACGATTCGACGACTTCGATGGTGAAACTGATGCCGCAACTCTCGACACCCCAAGCTGTTCACACCGGTGTTGCTCCCTAGTCGAATAAGTAATGAAATTTTTTTGTAGATTATCTGTTTAATTCCCGCCGTTATTTACCTGTCAATAAGAGCATTTTTTATCGTTCGTTTGTTTAAATCGATAATAATGGCCTGTAGTGGTGGTCATTTAGGGGGCCCATTTCATGAGTGGTGAGCCGCCGTATGCCACAGAATTTGACAATAAATGTTGAAAGGCAGACGCCGTTGTTTCAGTTTTTAATCCATCAAGCACCTACTGCAATAAGGTCTATTGCAATAGGTGCTTAATGGATATAATTGTAGTTTCCATCTCATACAATAGTTTTACATGTCCGGGGACAATACAAGACTGCATTTTTATAGTGCAGCCAGGGAGAGTCACCAGTTAGTGTCCCATTATATTTTAGATTATAAATTCTTTGAAGGGCCTCTGCGTGTTGGACCCATGTCCCCGCGTAAGCCTATCAAAATACCGGGTTTCTCTTTACAAGGGATATAAACACGTGAAGAGAGAGACGTGTACGTAATAATATCCTATCTAAAAGAATGTGAGTGTATTTCAATAATGATCATACGAACGACGCATGATGCCATCCTTCTGTAAGGATTCAATTACATTTTCACCGTCCGCCACGGCGTAAATGCATCGTCGTGCTCTGTATGCCAAAATTATATCTATAATCAATTAACAATTAACCAAAAACAAACAAAAGTTTAATTTTTGTTCGTAAAATTCTAATAAAAAAGCTACTCATATTATATAAGTTTTATTAAATCTCATTAAAAAAATTAAATCTCATAATCACATTACTTCCATCTCTAGAAATCATGCACAGCAGAAACAGAGTCGTTTACACTGTAAAAGCAGACATTAGACAACAACATTAAAAAAAATCAAATATACATATACATCAAATCACAGCACTATTATCGGTCGTCACATTATCATTCATGGCTTGATATCGGAATCAGGGATGTATGCGGCTTATCCATTTAAACAAATGAACGAAAAAAAAAAGCTCTTATTGACAGGTAAATAACGGCGGGAATTAAACAGATAATCTACAAAAAAAATTCATTACTGTTTCGACCTTAAATTGATTAAAATACTAGTTTTAAAGACATGAAAGAAAACGTTTTTAGGACGGATAAATTGATGAATTATAATATATTGAAATACTGTTGAAATTCCTAACATTTCAATGTTAACTACAAAGATATTTAGAAAATGATTTATTAAACGGCTCTAAATCTTAAAGCTAAACAAAGAGACTACAGTACAAAGTTGTCCAATATTAAATCAATTTGTCAGTAGAGAACAGAAAAGAGGATAATACTTTTCTACGAAATAATATTAAAATCCTTGCTGAACTAATTCCTAGTGAGTGAAGACAAATATACGGGACAACAATGCGTCCAACTTATGTCTTAGAAAACGATGTAAATTCTCTTTCTTATTAGAATTGTTTAAAAACTTATCTTGCAACGAAGAGAAACAAGACAAGAAATAACTGATTCTTAGGTTGATAAACCTAACAATCAGTTATTTCTGATTATGAATTGTGCAATTTTGGGCGAACGGAAAGTTCACCACAAGAATATAGCATCACCCTGAGGATCTAAACCTGAGGGATGGGCCACGTCCTTTATGTGAAATAGTAGCAATACTGTGTTTACCTACCCGCCTGCCAAGCGTGGTAATTACTGTAATGTACACTGGATTCGTGCTGCTCAGGAATACTATAATCATACTACTTTTATCTTGATAGATATATTTATTTTCTCTTCTTAATACAGAACGCGGAACCATCCTGTTCAGTCGTTTTTATCACTAGTAGTGGTCGCCTAGTGGCTGAAATTCGACCTACTTTAATCTAAATTTTATCTGTCTGCACTACTCGTCCATAAGAACTTTAACTATACCAAATCTCACAGTCCTACGTACACGCAATATGCTTAAAAAAGGGTACAATGTTTTTTCTTCACGTATTAATATATAGATTCTATATTAGCACGACATTAATGCGTTGGACTACCCTTCAGTAGTATCAAAGGCATCTCTTATTTAAAAAATGATGTAATTAATTACCTATATGCATTTTCTTGATGGCTATTCACCGTTGGCTATCATCATTATAGTACTGGAAAATAACTACACAATTGCGGAATCTAGTGGAAGACCTGTGTACAGCAGTGGACGTCATTTGTCTGATATGATGATGGCTGTACGTTGTACGCAAAACAGTTGCAGCTGAAATACACAAACCTATACTTCCAGCTGCGTTCCTGTGCTCAAATGACAATCCAGAACTAAATCAGTAAATGTAGAGATGCTGTAGAAAGTTGAAGAAAGTATGCTGTCGAGGCACTCTGTGCTTCTGAAGTTGATAAAAAGAGACAAAGAAGAATCAAATGAGATGAGCCTAAACTACATGGCGTTGCAGAGTATAAAGTTCGACACAATATTACTCCATATTAAAACCCTCCTCCCAAAACTTCACAGATTCATTGAAATTTCGTGTAAAACAAACCAGCTGCCATCAAACTCTGTTTTGGACGAAGACAGGTGGAATTACAACTTTGCGGTAAACGAAAATTTCCTACAAATTGCGAGTAGCGATCAAATAAATCGATATGGGGCATTAGTGTGTGTGGTAGTGCTTTTTAAGTAGTTTTGTGGTGACTCCGGTAGATAGGATGTGCTGAACTAAACAATTCAATTCAAACCAATCCAATTCTATCATTTATTTAGTAATTAGATCCTTACAGACTATTATTAAGATATGTTTTACACGTCATATTGAAACAACGGAGAGTAATTTCACTACATGACAACCTCTGAGAAGAAATGCCAAAAGAAACTCAGTGCTGGGGTTTACAAATTATTTGAAACAGATGTTACAAAACCATTTTGGACACAAACAATGCAGATAAAATTTGTTTCCAGGAAAGCCGCATGTGCAGATAGCAATAGAATTAATGCCACACGTCCCTATCGTTAACATAGTCTTTGATTTTATAAGAGGCTTTTTATTAGTATTACTTTAATGCGTGTTTTGAACAGCCCAATTATTAGTGAAGCCAGTTATTAATAATGAAGATAATTTTAAAGAACTAGCACTATCATGCCATGTGGTGCCGGCTCAGAATACCACCACCCCATCTCCTCCCGTGGGTGTCGTAAAAGTCGACTTAGGGATTAGCCGGAGGATGGGCAGCAGTGTCCTTCGAGTATATTAACAAGTCAACTGCGATCGCCAACCCGTCTGCCAAGCGTGGCGATTATGGCAAAACCCCCCAATGTGCCCACAACACACCCATATCGGTCGTAGTGATGATCTTTGGGGCAGGCCTGTGTCCAGCAGTGGACTTCATTCGGCCGAAATGATGACTATCACAAATGTTAAAGGTTGGATATTTGATGGATCAAGTGAGCTTATGAGTAAGGCTAAACGCATTACATTGAAATTTAGAAGAGAGGTAGTAGATTATGTCATAGAATAAGATATGGTTCGTTACGTTACAAAATTTCCAAGAGTTTAACTAAGTTCCCTTGGGGACCCAGTCGCAGCAGCAGCAGGTAGCAGCTAATTAGAACCAACAGTTAAGTGGCCATTTTTGGTATATTGATTTTAAAACGCTTTCTGGAGAACAGTAATTGCTTTAAGTCAAATGAAGAAAGGACAATCTTTGAGGCGTACTTGTCTTTAGAACAATCATAGCTTCATTTTGAGCAAAGATGGACAGTGCTTCTGTTTTTATACTTCAGGCTGGCTTTAAGATAGTTACCACACCATTGGTCTGTCTTTAGACAGTACCTTAGCAGTAGTGTGTACAGTGAAATATGTAGTGCGTTTCAGTGACATAAGCTGGATCGTTTGAACTTTGTCTTAACCCAAAATAGATTGGCCCTCGTCAAACGGTGGTAGGCATGTAAAAAAACACTGGAAGATGAACTCTTACTCATTCTTATTCTTATTATATATTGTACAACATAAAACAGAAAACATTGTTAAATAAAATAAAACATGATGTACAAAGGCGAGCTTAACTCAACATTGAGTTTTCTTCCAGCAAACTTTTGAATGATACAAAAATAAAAATAGAAACAAAAGAGAGCAGTATTAATGTGCCCGAGTAGCATACATAAATAAAATACAAGTTGAGTCGCACAGTGTAATGGCTCACAGTCGTGAGTGGGCAGAAACCCATGATCAAAAGATAGAATAATTAAATCACAGCCTTCGTTCATCATTTCGGCCGAATTAAGTCCACTGCTGGACACAGGCCTCCCCCAAAGATCATCACAACGACCGAAATGGTGCGTGTTGTGGGCTCATTGGGGGGCTTTACCATAATCGCCACGCTTGGCAGACGGGTTGGCGATCGCAGTTGAGTTGTTAATGTACTCGAAGGACGCTGCTGCCCATCCTCCGGCTAATCCCTTACTCGACTCTTACGACACCCGCGGGTGGAGATGGGGTAGTGGTATTCTGAGCCTTCGTTCGCAACGTGATTATCCTATGAATAATTTGTTCTCATTTTGATCACAAATACTAAATACCTGGAATTTTATATGTCTGTTACTCGTGTATTTCAAAAGCTTAAAAGCAGTTGTTAAAGATTAAAGCTTCTGATCTGTCTAGCTTGAAATAATGTAAGCAAATGCACATGGTAGGTTGCAGCGATATATCATTTTTAAGCCACGTTTAGTTGCTGCTAACAAATAGTTCAAGATTTCGGACATACCCCGCAGCGTCCACACTGGTATACCGAAACATTAGTCAGGAAGGCGTTGCTCCTATCCGTTATACCTTGATGTAATAAATATATCTTGGTATTTTGGCTAGTACGTGGCAGAACTTAGAAATGGAGTTGAGCTATATCATAATTCGATTTTAAAACTGGAGTGAAATAGGTAGGCCTGGTATTCTTCGCGCTTCGTTAATTGTTACCCCGATTTTTAGGGTTCAGTACTTCATAAAGATAACACAGAATCCTTATAAGATCCCTTTGTAGTCTGTCTGTCAGTGTGTTAAGACCCCTTATAATAAACCTATTACATTTTTCAGGGTTAGAGTTGTTCAAGCCGCCCAAAGACGTCTGATGATAACACCCGCGACTGAAGAGTTTACGCGCCTTTCAAAGCATGGAGATGCTGTGCCGTATAGTGCTGGCTACGAATAGCACCAACCCATATCATAATAAAGCCTGTCGTAAAAGGCGACTGAAGGACTAGCCGGAGGATATGCAGCAGCGTCCTTCGAGTACATTAACAACTCAACTGCGATCGCCAACCCGCCTGCCAAGCGTGGCGATTATAACTACCCCCAATGGAATACAACACACGCATATCGGTCGTTGTGGGGATCTTTGAAAGAGGCCTATGTCAAGCAGTGGACTTTATTCGGCCGAAACGCTCAGTTCAAATATCAGACTATGCAGTCACCCATCAGTAAACTGTCCGCGCCTAACGTTGCTTAGCCACTCCGAACATTTACTGATCAGTGCATATATACTATACAGGCTATACGTACCTCAAATAAAACCTATTTTTACTAATGGTGTGAATGATTGTTTAAATGGTCAGCAAACAAAGTTTAAGGCGGGGAAGACATCTACACAAAGATATATCTTCTTCTTCTTCTATAGTATTCTTGGTCTTAGCATCTACACGAACACTGCTTACATTACAGCATTATAGTTGTCAATAGAAAATACAAACTTCTTCTTCTTCTTCTTCTCTTAGATTATGGCTTCTGTAGAGTATCTTCCACAATTTCGCCAATGTCAAGTATAAGGCAACGTTGTATGGTGTTTAGATTAATTAATCTTTACATATTCAATAAAATATTTCACAAAAATTCTAAAATATATGTCGGCAACGTCGTTGAATTGTTTTTTACAATCGAAAATGGTATGTGACATATGGTGAAAATGGAAATCTATCAGAAAATAACAACTGGGCAAAGGTCTTCCGTATATTCGTCCAAACTTTTTTGTTTATTGTTTTATTCATCGAATCGATATGAAAAGAGTACTAACAACAGGAAAACACTCTTGAAAAATACAGTTCCTCAATAAAATTCTCAGAATTTCGCCTTAACCAACAAAATTCAAATTGCCAATGCCAATCTACGTCGCGCGTGCAATAAAATATAAGAAAAACTATGTAAACGTTCACAAACAAGGGTCGGACGCACCGCACCGTCTATTCAACGAGAAATATCGGTAGTTAGTTATCAGATTTGTTGTATTTCGGCTATCATCGGAAAATATCGGGGCGGGGGTATAAAACAAGAATTGGCAGTCCAGACGAAAACCATAAAATTTATAGGAATCATAACAAAATAACAACGCCCCGAGGTACGTTATATTTGGCGCGTTATTTTATTGCCTTATATTTTATTATGTTCTAGATTTGTTAGTGGCAGTACTTAATGGTTTCATTTTGTCTCAGTGTGAGGATACTCTAAATTTATATGTGTGTATTAAATAAAATCTTTGTTTTGATTTGATAAATACCTATATTCTTTGTATTATTCTCTCGATGCTTTGCCTAGACCAGCTTACCGTCCTTGCTGGCGAGGCCCATCACGTCGACTCATTCCATCCCCACCCCGATCTTTACTTCAACCAGCCTGTGGCGAGTAGGCAGCTTCAAATGTGCATAAAATCAATTATTTTTTAAACGTTGTCCCACACTATGATTTCTCCTATGTCATGGGTGAGTTTACAGACACAAATTCTTATTACAAATTATATAGGATACTCTAAATTTATATGTGTGTATCTCTGTGTGTTACAAACATATCTTTAAAGAAAACATTGTTACAGAAATACATATAGGTATATAATAAATATATTTACGCTCATCACTCAATGTCAGTGATCCCACTGACTGACTGTAAGAAAAATGTATATATAACATTAAAGTGTTTCTTATAACGGGCGCCTTAGGAGCCTTACAAGTACCGGTTGTAATATAATACAAAGAGAGACATTTCTATTTTGAATCGTTCAATCTATCTATTTATATTCTATATATATATATTCTACATATATATATATAATTATATAAAAGGAGAAACTGACTGACTGACTGACTGACATACCAACGCACAGACTAAACATGCCAATGAGACTCGAAACTTGAAATTTTTACAGTATCTACCATTTATAACGTAGGCGTCCTAAGGGATGATTTTTTTGAAATTCCACACCTTATGTGGAAAAGTAGGGGTTGAAGGGTTGTATGAGTGTTGGTCATTTTATAAGTTAGTTAAATAAAAATTTAAATTTGTTTATTTTTTGTTCAAAATAACGAAAGTGTCAGTGTTTCTATAAATTCTTTCCTTTTAGGGGCAAAATAGGGGATGAAAGTTCGTATTCAGTTTTAAAGCTAGATCTATAAAACATTTGTATTCACCTTCTCAGTAAAACATAAGAAAAATCGAATTTCAGTATTTAAAAAAAATCAACTCTTAGAAGTTTAAATAAGAGATGAAACTTTATATTCAAACCAGACAGTTTGATGTTAGATTTATGAAAACTGATATTATCTAGGTTTTTCCATAGAAAATTAAGAAATATGTGTTTCAGCGTTTTTGGAAATAAATCCATGAAGGGCGAAAAAATATAATAGCCGGTGAAAATTTGTATTAGAAACCTGTTATTTTTTTCATGAATACATAACAAATGTAGTTTAAAAAACTTGACATATTGCTCAAATTATTTAAAGGATAAGAAATGGTGTACAATTTCATAGACTCAGTGGTAAATATAAGCTGTTAATTATCTAGTAGGAATTTTAAACAGTTTAAATCCACCGGGTCTGTACTGCGGATGGGTACTTCTACTAAGAACTATGTATATTGCTGAGAAATTTGAAGCCATCCAAATTGTGTAATGAAACTAGGCTCCAAGTCAAAGGTTTACATCATCATTTCGGCCGAATGAAGTTCACTGCTGGACATAGGCCTCCCGCAAAGATCACCACAACGACCGATATGGGTGTGTTGTGGGCTCATTGGGGGTTTTGCCATAATCGCCACGCTTGGCAGACGGGTTGGCGATCGCAGATGAGTTGATAATGTACTCGAAGGACGCTGCTGCCCATCCTCCGGCTAATCCCTTAGTCGACTTTTACGACACCCACGGAAGGAGATGGGGTGGTGGTATTCTGAGCCGGCACCACACGGCAAACTTGCCACTTGCCGTGAGGTTTACATCGCCATGTGATAAAGGCCCCGAATTTAACTACACCAGCTCAGGGAGAAACAGTCTTTAAATACAGCCATAGTAATGACCTACTTGAATGGACTCGCATGTGCGTTGCGTAGCACAGCACATTGTAGAACAACGAGAAACGCACAGAAGCGTTTGCCGCAGGTATCATGTTAAACCGCGTATTCCTAATGCCCTCCCAATTGAATTTAAGATACTGCAACTCCCTATCAAAGTGAGTTTCGCGATGACTGTCAATAAGTTACAAGGTCAAACTTTTAAGTTCGCTGGAGTTGATTTGACACAAGGACTTTCCTCCTATGGTCAGTGTTCATCAGTCATCAGAATACTCTGGTGCCACCTAAAATGGCAAAAAAGTGGTACTTATACAAAGAAATATAAACATCATCATAGCTCCACAGTTTGGTTATATGTTTATGTACCTACGTCGAGTTCACTATCTTAGTACCTATTGAGTACCCCACATGATTTTCGGTGATGCGGTATCCGTTTCATGGAAGTAGGGACTGTAGGGAGGGTAGAGAGCATACTTATTGCAATCTACTGGATACTTGCAAAGGGCTGTAACTGCTACTTTTCTTACAGAAAATAGTCTTATGTCCGATCAGTAAATCGAATTGAATTTGCTCATATTCACTCATATTATAGCCGAAAACGTACGGTAAACAATCGAAGAGGTTAAGCATTGCTTGGCGCGGTCAGCCTATAGATGGAGATTGATCGACAATAGGGAAACTATATAGACACGTGTTTTATCTCATTCTCTCACAGCCTAAACCCTATAAATACATTTATGGTTGACTCTCTTTCGTTCTGGCTGGAGGCCTCTTTTGGCTTCGCCAGCAACATATGTGAGAAGCGCAACAAAAAAAAAGACTCTCTTTCGTTACACATTTTTGTTGTAGACAATTTGATTCTCACCGTTCCAAAAGAAGTTTCACTTCAAAAATCAGCGTAAAATATGTATAATGATTCACGGAATACCCTGTTTACGGTTCACAATGCCTGCCATATTGGATTTTGTGTTACGTTACGAATAAATTGTGAGAACAATAGTAATAAAGACGAGTTCAAATATGTTTAATTACGAATAGCTGTGGTTTTTACAACAACAATAAAATATTAAAATTATGATATCTGCACAAGAATATGTGCATGCATTAACATTTCAAGGATGAAATTAAAATAATATTTTTTATTTGCTTTTCTGAACCAAATGTGTTTGTACGGCGAGATATAAAAGTTGTTTTATAGGTTGGCCATGAAAGATAAAATATGATACACACACATTAAGCTCATAAACACGTGTCTCCTAATAACAAAATGTTACTCACAAGATATTTTGGTAGGCTATCGATGGCGCGTGGGAGTTCGACTGACACAGAAACATCGCTGATAGTGGTCAGTATCAGACTGAGGGAGAATTGTAGCCACAGATTAAACATTAATATTCAAAAATTGTTGCGTACAAAATCGCACGCGTGTATATATCTAATATATAAAATTCTCGTGTCACGGGGTTCGAACTTGAACTCCTCCGAAACGGCTCGACCGATTTTTGTGATCCTTAGCGTGGTTGTCGGCCAGGGTGGAGAATCGGCCAACATCTATTTTTCATCCCCCTAAATGTTAAGGGTAGTCCACCCCTAATTTTTATTTTTTTATTTTTAGGCAAAAATTTTTGTTTTTATTTTTTTATGATACAGCATACAAAAATACACACAACCCTAAATTTTCACCCCTCTACGATCAACTCCTATTTTTATTTGTTAATTATAAACTTTAATTTTTTGGCAAAATATATAAAATTCTCGTGTCACAGTGTTAGTTACCATACTCCTCCGAAACGGCTTGACCGATTTTTATGAGATTTTATATGCATATTCAGTAGGTCTGAGAATCGGCTACTATCTATTTTTCATACCCCTATGTGATAAGGGTTGTCCACCCCTTAAGATTTTTTTAATTTTTTGCACAAAATTTTTTATTTTCATATTTTTATAATGTGGCATTAAAAATACATAAAACTCTAAATTTTCACCCTTCTATCACCAACCCCTATTTTTTAATAGTTGTTTTAGTAATTTTTCATCCCGCTCGATAACTGATCAATTATTATCACTTGGTAAGTTATCCCCCCGGTGTCACTTCTCGCCCAGTAAACAGCACGGAGTAGCCGAAGCCGGTCTCCTGGTTCTCTGACACAATAAGCCTTCTCTCACACCCTCCACAGTTTTCGGCCATTATATTATTATTTATGCATCAAGCGTAATAGTAACGTTTACAATTATCATTTTACTATACTGAATGTTATCTCGAATAGGCGCCGAAACGGCTCAACGGTTCTCAATGAAAATTTTCGGGATCAATACATGAATTATAACTTAAATTTTCATGTGTGTTCCAATTTTATATCTTGCAGCAGGGTCCAGAATACATGAAAAGGTGTAAATATAATTTGCGCCTAGCGTAGCGGGCGGGTACGGCTAGTTATTATATAAATATAACAGTATTTTTCGTTTAAAATAAAACTATCGCTAATTTTATAAAATCCAATTACAATTTTGAAGTGTGTTTAGACTGATCCATACACAAAATGTAGAGGCTTAAATCAGTCTCGTTTGCCGGTAGAATTAACATCTCTGTTTTTATTTATTTTTATATGTATTTATTATGTGCCGTGTGGTGCAGGCTCAGAATGCCACCACCCCATCTCCTCCCATGGGTGTCGTAAAAGTCGACTAAGGGATTAGCCGGAGGATGGGCAGCAGCGTCCTTCGAGTACATTAACAACTCAACTGCGATCGCCAACCCGCCTGCCAAGCGTGGCGATTATGGCAAAACCCCCCAATGAGCGAGAACAAATCCATATCGGTGGTTGTGGTGATCTTTGGGGGAGGCCTGTGTCCACCAGTGGACTTCACTCGGCCGAAATGATGATATGTATTTATTTATGTACACACAGAAATATTGTTACCTAATCATAGACTATACACTACCTAATTAAATAGGAAAGCAGAGTACAAAAGCACAGCTTATTCCTATAAGAAATCTCTTCCAGCAGACCTGCGAGAGGAGAATTTTAAAGAGTAGTTTTTGATAATTTTTCTCTGCAGTAAATGTTAACCAATCATGGAACGCAATTACAAAAATAAAGTTAAAGATATGATAAATGAAATACAAAAATGTCCGTTTCGAATGTTTTATCATTTCGGCCGAATAAAGTCCACTGTTGGACAGGCCTCCCCCAAAGATCACCACAACAACCGATATGGGTGTGTAGTGTGCGCAGTGGGGGGACTTGCCATAATCGCCACGCTTGGCAGACGGGTTGGCGATCGCAGTTGAGTTGTTGTGTGCTCGAAGGCCGCTGCTGCCCATCCTCCGGTTAATCCCTTAGTCGACTTTTACGACACCCACGGGATGAAATGGGGTGGTGGCATTCTGAGCCGGCACCACACGGCTATGTTTTATAATTTCTGAGAAATATTGACATCCCCGACGTCGAAATTTTCAATTCTTCGTCTTAATTTGCGTATTTATTTTACTGACTAATGTTTATTTGATTGATATTAAATATATTTTAATAGTTTTGATGAAAATAAATATTTTAATATTTTGAACTGCATATAAGTAAATGTAATTTTAATTGAAACTTAATCTTTAATCAAACCATTGTTGATTGTATATATTTTTATTCGATCATATTATTGTTTCTCCTACAGGGAACTGTAGGTATATGAAATAAAAATAGTTTTTGTTACCATTACAATTAAATTAAAAAATTAAATCCATTCCTAGTAAGGACATTATACATACAATTTTCTACGTGTGCTGCCGGCTAAGAATACACCCCATCTCATCCTGTGGGTGTCGTAAAAGTGGTAATGGAATTAGCCGGAGGAAGGGCAGCGGCGTTCTTCGAGTATGTTAATTACAACTCAACTGCGATCGCCAACCCACTTGCCAAGCTTGGCGATTATGGCAAATGGCATATGGCCCCAATGAGCACACAACTTTAGCCCAAATCGGTCGTTGTGGCAATAATTGGGAAGGGCTGTGTACAGCAGTGTATTTATTTGGCTAAAATGATGATTATATTTTGATATCAGTATTTATTTATTAACGCATAGTGATCAAATGATGTACTCATCATTATAGACTTATTTTTGAAATTAAAAAGTAACAACATGTCTTTTAGTTAAATATCTACACTATTCTCGCTTTCTTCTCTGTTATATGATAATGGCTGGATATAAAAATAGCAAAATGTACACATACAATATCGTGTTAACCTCGTTGTTTGAAGTTTACTAAGAACAGCGGGCCTAAAAAGGCCGCTTTAGCAGAATCATAATATGAATCAGATTACATATCACAAAATGGTCCAGAAGGCCTAAAAAGACCGTATCAGGTTTTATTTATAAGGCATAATAATGATCTCAATACGATTCACATTAGAAATCACAAAATGGTCACTTAATCATAACTGACTATTAACGTGACCATTTTGTGATTTCTAATGTAATTCATATTATGATTCACCTAAAGCGGCCTTTTTAGCCCCCCAGGTGATGATCATTCTACGAACGATTTACCTAGTTGGCAGATAACGCTTTATTCAGGCGACGTATTCGTGGACTGGAGGAAGTCCGTCGATCACTAACAAGTATACTTAACTTTTAACGCGCTTATATAACTGCACATGCCTTTTTACTAAAACTTGTAACACCAGTTCTGTTCTATCCAATCTTAGGGTAGGTACCTCCTTTAGGTGGTAGGCTAACAGCTATCACGCTCGAGGAGTGCCCTGCGTGGGCGGCCGAGCGGCGGGTCCTGGTCGATCGGATCGAGGATCCAGGAGCGACTCGAGAAGTGGCGAGAGCACCTTTGGTTGCAGTTCGCGACCAAGCATGTCGACGAAACATTCCTGCTGCTCTATGGACCCTGGCTCAAAAGAAACAAGTCCCCGATCACCTGAAACTGGTATTCACCAGTCACGGTTGTTTCGGTGTATACCAGCACAGGATAGGACGCCACCACGGTGGAAGCGACCAGGAACCGCACAGCATACGCTCGAGGAGTGCCATGCGTGGGGAGTGATAGGATTGGGCAAGATCTCTCTCTGCTGGCAGTAGTGTCGGCTATGTTGGCAGAGCATGCAAATTGGAGTGCAGTGGTCTCCTTCTGTGAGGGCGTTATGGAGACTGCAGAGCGGGATCGGGAGATGGCTGATCCCACACGGAGAAGATTGAGACGGCGCCGAGGTAACAACCGCTCCGGCTCCCAGGTCCAACACGCCTGAGGCCCCTGCCGTAAGTTCATGGTGGGGGGCTTCGGGGGTCACGGGCGCGCAGATTGGGGTGTTTGCGTGCTCATACTGAGTGACTCCCGAGAAGACGGTGGTGCGCACGTGGCCATGCTCCGCCGTGTACGCAGCAGGGCGCATAGCAAAAATACTTGGGGGGGGTCGTTTACAATCCTCCCCGAGAAGTGCCTGGGGGGCGGCCGTTTTACAGCTGCCTGCCCTCCGAGATGTGCCTAAAGGCGTGGCACCAATAGGCGGCTCTAGTGTGATCTTACGAGGACCTGGAGCCCCCCTTTGGTGCCGAAGATGACCGCTCCAGTGGTTTTAGCCGGTAGGGGTCCAGCATTCCCCGGGGCGAAGGAAGTTCATGAAGAATTTCCACTGGCCACCAATAAAAAAAGGCTACCAGCTATCAAAATTCAGAGGGCTTAACACATTACCCGGATAGAAACGAGCGGCTTGTCTAAATTCCATCGCATTTGTGAACGTCAGTCTAAAACATTGCCGTGAAAGCGTTATCCTATTCAAATAACGCAAGGAACGACTTCGTCATTGTTGTTTGTAAAATAAAACCTTTTCATTGTTTTAAAAGAAAGAAAAGGTTCGGCTATGTGAAAAGGAGTGGAAGGTAATTAACGGAAAAGTGTTGTCGTGTTATGGAAATGGACGTGCCCCAAAAGGTTGCCTTAGGTTTGCCTTTTTTAACTTTTATATGTATATGTGTATTGTTCGTGTGGTGTCCGGATTAAGAATATAGCACCAACCCATCTCATCCCGTAAGTGTCGTAAAAGGCGACTATGGGATTAGCCGGAGGATGTGCCAAGCGTGGCAATTATAGCAAAATCCTCCAATGAACCCAATCGCTCTTGACAAGCGGATTGGCGATCGCAGTTGAGTTAATGCACTCGAAGGACGCTACTGCCCCTCCTCCGGCTAATCCCATAATCGCCTTTTACGACACCTACAGGATGAGATGGGTTGGTGCTATTCGCAGCCGGCACCATGATCTTTGGAGGGCCCATATTGTGCATGGGACGTTTACGGACTGACGTGTGTGTTTTGTGCGTGAGTGTGCGTGTGTCAGTGTGTGTGAGAGAAAGAGAGAGAGAGTGAGTGAGAGTGGCATGTGATCAGAATTTAAATATAAAGTTTACTTAAAAATAAGCGATGTAGTTACAAATACACACACTCAGACAGCTCGGTGTCGCGATATTTGGGGGAAGTCTGTGTTCACCAGTTGACTTTAATCGACCGAAACTATGATAATGATGATGAAATCCGAAGGATGGGCACCAGCGTCCCTTCTATAGAATCGTTCATTCTTTTCAGGGATAATCTTCTTCCTTGTCTGGCTTTCACGATTTTGGCAGAGGAAGGACTGTTATTTTTCTAAAACATGGGTCTCCATGGATGTGTTACCGAATAATTGTCAGCACCGTTAGTTTATAACAAATATTTTTCTAGGATTCCTAAGGATGAATAGATAATAAGAGAGATGGCTAAACTAAACTCACGAAGTCGTCTGTCATCCGTAGCCATTTTATAAAGAAATACGTGTTAAATATAATTATTATACACTTCTATCCCAAACTAAATGATACATATATTAGATCTTTTCCTCATCCAATACAGTCAACGGAGTGTAAATCTTAACCACAATTAGAATTAATAAAATATATAGTAAGCAAATGGCTAAATTTAAGATTAAAAACATACGCAAAAGAAGACATACTTAAAATTATGAGCAATCGCGTTACAACATGTAAGCGTTTGCATAAAATTATTTTGTTTAACGATGTTTAAACCGTTCATCTGCGCAATAAATAACATTAAACAATTCTTTAATTGTTTCATTCTCCACTGAATCAATCCGGGGTGTCAGCTTTAAAAAAGTGAGTACATTGATATACAATGTTAGTTGGGATAAGTCGAAAGTGAGTGAATTTTCAGCCATGAATTTGAATTACTTTTCTCATGGTTGGCCACCATGGAATCTTGCAAAGAAAAAATATCAGCTGTTCAATACTATTATACAGGGTGTCCAGTAAATAGCACGACATACTGCAGGGGGTGAGAGCTTGGGTCCATACCTACCAAAAACACACAATATATGTTCAGCAAAATCTTACGGATTTAGAGTAGTACAAAATTTTTCGAAATATCGAAAAATCTCTACCTTGACACAGATTTTTAAGCATCTCGTAATGAAAAATTCCTTTTCTAGTTTTTCTTTTACCTCAATTTATTTGTGAGTGTGACTTTACTCATTGATAAGTCTTTATTCTATTCAAAACTAAAATGTTTGCAAGAAATACAATTTTTATTTAAATTTTCACAGTACAATTTTCTTATCTTAAAATTACTGGACACCCTGTATACCCACACAACGAAGTATGAAGCAACTGACTTTTTAGAGGTTTTAGTGTAAGTCCCATAATGTAGTAAAAGATGTCCATATTGATGGGTACTCTCAACCCCGGCTCCTTGGCTTAGTATCCTCTTCAGTACATTAATAAGGAGCGTTCATCATCATCATCATTATATCAGCCAAACGATGTCCACTGCTGAACAAAGGCCTCCCCCATTGATTTCTACAACGACCGGTTACATGTCACCTGCACTCAGCGACCTTCAGTCGATCTCGATGGAGGCCGTCGCCCACTGCCCTTACCGGTGCGCGGTCTCCACTCGAGAAGCTTTCTGCCACAACGGCTATCAGCGCTACGAGCTATGTGCCCCGCCCATTGCCACTTCAGCTTACTGATCCTGTAAGCTATGTCGGCAACTTTAGTTCTACGTGTTTATTTCTGATAACAGTGGTAGATATGAGAAAATTCATGAAATTTAATGTTGTTTGGTCACCCTTGTAGACAGAGACAAACTACTTTTCGACGGTTCTCGCTCATCTTCATTTTAATAACATACTGCACGATCCTGTTTAGGTAATACATCCATGGTTTAAAGTTATATAATTCGAAAGGTAGTGTGCAACAGACATGCACAAAAAAAACATACAAAATGGCTAAGTTGCCTTGCTGTTAAGCCAGGTAAACATAAAGAGTTATTTTTCCATACCAAACGATTTAACCAATTAACTGAAAGCATTTTGATCATGTTTATGGCTGAATGAGCTAAGACCCCTTTATCTTCTCTGCACGGGAAAATACACTACTAAAGAAAGTCTAAGGAACAAGGGTATTAAAGTCTTTAAGTTTATATATTTTTTGTCTAATAAGTTATAAATATGACAGTAGAAGCGTAATTTAATACTCATTTTGTATAACTTCAGAAAAGGCTTCTAAGCGAAAAACGAAAATGAATCATAATAAAATTAAATGCCATCAATATCTAAAAAATAAGCTTCTATAAAATAAACAAATCTAACGCTTAAGTAAATATTTAACTTCAGAATCATTCCTTGAATCTTTTAAAAATGTTAGCTCTCCCAAGAAAAATATATGTGCAATTTTAATTCAGACTACGTAATTACCTTTTATTGATCCAGAGGAAATTCTTCATGAACTTTCTCCGCCCCGGAGAAGGGCGAAGGGGTATGCCGGACTCCTACCGGCTAAAATCACTGGAGCGGTCATCTTCGGCACCGAAGGGGGGCTCCAGGTCCTCTTAAGATCACACTAGAGCCGCCCATTGGTGTCACGCTTTTAGGCACATCACGGAGGGGATGACTGTAAAACGGTCACCCCCTCTAGCGGAGGGAAGGCGAATGTAAAGGTCGCCCCACCAGGCACTTCTCGGGAAGGATTGTAAAGGATCCCCACAAGCTTCGCTTTGCGCTGTGCTGCGCACACGGCGGTACGTAACCACATGCGCACCGGCGTCTTCCTGGGGGTCGCTCGGTGTGGGCACGCAGATTCCCCAATTTGAGCGCCCTTTACCCTCGAGGCCCCCCACCATGTAGTGACAGCAGGGGGCTCTTATCGCGCATATGGGCTTCTATGATGCCCTGCAGGTATGGAGGCACCTACGTACTAATAAAGTAAGAAAAGTACGAAAAGTAAGAAAAGTACGAAACGTACGAAAAGTAAGAAAAATAAGAAAAGTAAGCTGAGTAAGAACAGTAAAATAAGAAACGACAGAAAATAATATTTCCATTCAATATGACTCTAGACATTTATACTATTACACTTTTACACTACATTTACACTTTCTTGTAACCTACCTCACTCACTTTCATGGGCAACAATATGCGCCGATGAGGTTTGCTGCATTATTAGCGTTTGCTCGTTTCACGTTTTGTGAGTTAAGTCCCCATACCAAACGTGCGTAAAGAAGCTTCGCTTCAAAACTCATACAAACAATTTATTTTTTTACGTTGCCCCATACTAGGATTTCTCCTGTATCGTGGGTGCGTTTACAGACATGAATTCCACACAACACTTAGACCCGGAATAACTACCTGCAGATCATATAAATATTTGTTCCGTGCGGGATTCGAACCCACGACCATGACGAGACCAGCAGCCGACTGTATCAGCCACTGTAGAAACTGTGTCGCCGAATTAATAGCGTTGTTTCCATTTCTTCAACAAGTGAATTACCAGTTATCTTTATTTATTTAGTAGTGGAATTGTTTTCTTATAACGAACCAATTTTATGAGTTGTTTTTTCATAAATTCCTTTGATCTTCCCTTTTCTTGATCTTTTCCTCATAGCGTCAATGTAAAATTTAGTCCGGATTAAGAATATTGTACCACACACGTAGATGTCGGTAAAGGCGACTTAGGAACTCTAAACCAGAGAGACGGGCATCAGCGTCCCTTCTGTAGAACAGTAGCCATACTGAGCTCACCAACGCGCCTGCTAAGCATGGAGAGTATTAGCAATATCCCCCCTAAAGTGTTTTCAATGAATAAATTAATGTATTAATTTATTCATTGAAAATAAAGATTTATTATTATTACTATTAATTTGTAACGTGTTCATTTTGAATTAATAAATGTACTTTTATTTTAATTTGCAAAACTAATTATTTAATGTCTTAGATTTTCGCGATTATTACACATTATAATAAAACACTTTTAAACGGATTCTATCGCGTATATTTTAGATTTTCCTGACGTTTCGAATACTTTGCAGCATTCGTGGTCGCAGGAAAGTATTCGAAGTGTTGTAATTATATCTACTAAATAATGTTTGTATTCCGTTTGTTGAATACGGTCAAAAACTCATAATATTTATGTATCTGTCTATATTTGCAAATAAATAGATACAATACATAAGAAGTGGTTATTCTTGTAGTATTTTAGTACATTCTAACGACTCCCTTGGGAAAACCGTAGACGATAGTGTCAATGACAATCTGTTTATGACTATATTTTTATGTTGGTCCCAAAGACCTACTAAGCTAGGCAATAAAATAAGTATAAAGAAAACTAAAAGATTTAACTAACAGATTTAACAGTAGCAAACGACACAAAAGTGCCCGAAACATAAAAAAAGATTTACATGCAGTATGTATTGTGGGAGCCTACTTATGTAGCGTACGGAAAATTAATGGACGATACATAATATTCGGATGAATTGTGCCCGTACTAAGAGCCTTACGTTCATAAAGTGGTATCAGGCTATTTCCTTAGAGGGGTAAGCTTAATCGAGTGTCAGGAATTGTGGTGAGACTTGGCACTTGTAATACTGTATCATATTTCTTCAATGATGTTGTTGCCCTGGTAGTTTGTCATCGGAGACAAGTGGTTTTACGTCAAGTTATATGTTTAATTCCGAGTGGTGGCATGCCGAGTTTTATTTGTGAGCGTCATCATCATCTTTCAGCCGAATAAAGTCCACTGCTGGACACAGACCTCCGACAAAAATCGCCATAATGTACCAGTCTGGTTGTGTTGTGTGCTTATTGGGGGTTTTACCATAATCGTCACGCTTGGCCCACCTGGGTTGGCGATCGCAGTTGAGTTCTTGTTAATGTACTCTAAGGACACTGCTGGCCATCTTCCGGCTAATCCCATAGTCACCTTTTAAGACACCCACGGTATGAGATGGCTTGGTGGTTTTTCGTAGCCAGCACTACACGGGTTAAGTAATATGACCATACTTCTATTCTTTATCTTAGCTGGAACACGCAACGCGAAGTCGATGCGTATGTTTATCCAAATTTGTTTTTTAAGTTTGTAGTCCGAAGTCTTAGAATAAAGAGATAATAGAAAATAACATATGGCTGAAAAATATCCTTTAAAGATAGAAAGTCCCTTCCTGTGATGTAAGTAGCCTTATTTTTAATCCTGTTTAGGATTTCTAGAAAGGAAAAAGTAGTTATGCTTTCTTCTCGAATTCATATGAAATAACAACACATCGAGAACTGCTCTAGTGTCGCAAACGCTCATGGGCAGCTGTCTTTGCTTACCAAAGCAAAGTTGTTAGCCTCTATTCCATATATCTATACAAATAAATAAAATTGAAGTGTCTGTTTGTAATGTAAAAATAACAGCTTGGCATGCTTATATGAAAGTATATGAGACGGTACTTGTAATAAAAATTAGGGATTCGAGCAAAAAAATTAAACCCATGAAATCCAACAAATATATCCCGATTTCTTTTAAATTAAAAGGCGGGTGAAACCGCGGGGCACAGCTAGTAAAAATATAAAATATTTTGTGAATAAGTGGATTGAAATTAAACTTATTTACAAGTCGATGACAAAATGTCGAGCTGAGAGAGAGAGATAGAGCTAATCCATTTGAATTTTCTTTCAATCTAGAGATAAATTTAATTGTCATGGATGGAATTAGGAATACATTTTTGCATGCAGTTGGTACCTACACATAAATACTTAATTAGATGTCCAATCTCCAATTCGAAATAAAAATAAGTATCATGAAAATTTTCGCTTATCCTCTTCAATTTATTGCTAAGGTTAAATGTCTGTACCTGCGTGAATATAAATACGAATCAAAATATATTTTGAAACGAGAACAGTTATAATATACTAATATTTTTTTATTATACTGCCCATTCGAGCGTTATTTGTTTCGACAGGCTTGTCAAAGCACCATGATATATGGATTTAAAGCTTCTATGATTAACAGCCTACGGAGCAAAACAAATGTCTTTTTTGTCACAAAATGGGATTGGGGAACGATATACTTGCATGAAAAAGTTGTGATAAATTGCTAACTAAATGTATATTTAGTTTTATTTGACATAGTGAACTATCGGTCTGCCAGCAGCGTCGTATGAAAAATGAAATTGTTTTTGATAGCCGAAAGTACTACATTAGCGCGAGCCGGCGCAGAGCGTGAATTCTGGTCATAGTGACGCAATTATTGTGCGAATTGTATCCGATTCTATAATAAGTTTATCATCATCATTTCGGCCGAATGAAGTCCACTGCTGGACACAGGCCTCCCCCAAAGATCACAACAATGACCGATATGGTTGTGTTATGGGCTCATTGGGGGGTTTTACGACTTTTACGACACCCACGGGATGAAATGGGGTGGTGGCATTCTGAGCCGGCACCACACGGCAAAAAAGTTACTTGTGCATTAATGCATCGGAAAAGGGTCAAAACATAGCCATTTATTCAATAAACTTGAAACATAATATCGTGATATTATGCTGAAACACACAAAACGAATTTTATTTATTTATAGTGAGTGTCAACTCCGCAGGTGCGTTCATATTCTAGTGATATTTATTTTCCCTCAAAACTTCTTCAATTTCAGACAGAAACTGAAATTGTTAAAAGGGATAAATAATATAGTTAGTAAGAGGGGACGGATATTTTTAACAACTTTAGTTTCTTTTTGTATGTATGAGGGCCGATAGGGATGATTACTTTTGTTATCTTCCCCTTTCTTTCAAGGAAGTTTAAAAAGCTCGTAAGCATAGAAAAACAAAAAATTGTGTAATATTGAAAGTAAGCAGATTTTATTCAAATAATTAATTTATTTTTATTTGGCAGACCAACAGCATTTAACAATAAGTTTAATACTACATTTAGAATGTGACACAAAAACAAATAATAGTCTTCACGAATAAGAACTAGAGTACAAATCTTAATAAAGTGCAAACTGTGCCGTCAAATTCAAAATATATACATTTTATTAAGAGCTATTAAGCCAAAAACTTATATTTATCAAAAAAATCTAAACTAAGTACCCGTCTTACTCCAGTTTAATGTTAAATATATCAAAGTCAAACCTTCTACATTATTTATTTAAACTTCTACTCGCTCGCCACAGGATCGCATTCTGACGGTAATTGGTGGACACCAAGGGGAGATGTATGGGATTGTGATGTGCGGGAATCTAACCCTCGACCCGGAGCGCAGCAGCCGACTGTGTCAGCCACTGCACCAACCGTGCCGTCAATATATTTATCAATTAGTTGCTTCATGAATGTATAAAAATAATCGACGGATTTAACGACAGTTCTATTACCAATTCCATTACACCAGTCGATAGACTGAATTTCATTACACCAGTCGATAGACTGAATTTCATTACACTAGTCGATAGACTGAATTTCATTACACTAGTCGATAGACTGAATTTCATTACACCAGTCGATAGACTGAATTTCCTTGTTAATACTACCATAGTCCCCTTTCAATAATTTATAATTGCTACGCGCTGCGGGAATTAGGGATGGTAATTGAAAATATGTAACTATAATAGAGAGTGCTTTATGATGTGGATCAATGGGCACCGAGGGATCGCCACCCTCGGCGATTGTTAAATATCATTGGATAACACAAGATCCAAAGTTCTGCCGTACCTGCTTCTTACTCGATTCTATTATATTGAGTTAAATTGTGGGTATCCAACATAATATTTATATTTAAACGTATATTTTATAATTCAATTAGTATTAAGTAGTTATATATATATTCCGTCTGGTGTCCGGATTAATATTCCGTCTGGTGTCCGGATTAAGAATATAGCACCACTCCATCTCCTCCCGTGGATGTCGTAAACGGCGACTAAGGGAATCTAAGCCAGAGGGATGGGCAGCAGCGTCCCTTCTGTGAAACGGTAGCCATACTGCGCTCACCAACCCGCCTGCCAAGCGTGGTGAGTATTGGCAAATACCCCCCAAAATGATGACACAGTTGTGAAAATCTATGGGGGAGGCCTTTGTTCAGCAGTGGACGTATAAATGGCCGATATGATTAAGTAGTTAATTATTTTAAAACGTCGTATCATATAGTTTATATATTTCTATACTTATACTTTAACTAGTGACCTGCCCCGCCATACGACTTATATGACACAAAGTTGCCAAAAACCAAAAACTATTGATCCGATCGCTGCTAAATTTCACAGGATCACCCGCTGGGCTGATTTGAAGATTGCCAGAATATATTATTAAAATCGTCCAGCCGTTTTGGAGTCTATAGGGATACACACATCGATTTTTATATGTACTTAATAAAACACAATAATTACATTACAAATTATGATACAGGTAACATTCATTCGACCTATTAGATTAAGTACCGATAAGAACTATTTGGAGACTACAGGGACAATAAATTGGTACCAAGAACAATTTCTAGATTTTTTTTTACATATTTTTAAGCTACATATACTGAGTATCAGTATCTAAATTATCAGCATTTAATATAACATAATAGTGATACTTACGACTGGCTTTTACATTTTATCACTATACGAGAAGTATAAATAGTAGTCTTTATTTGAATAACCAATAAGCCCCGTCAAGTCAATGTTTTTTATTACAAACAAACCAATTACGAGCACTTATGAAACGTCAGAATTTAAGTTGCACGGTTCCAATCCCGACAGACGGCACCCGTTTACGAGCATGACGCATGCATGAGCATTGTTTAGCTCAACCATATTTTATAACGTATAACACCGCCAGCAAGACATTTTATTGAGAACTAGCTGTGTCCCGTGTGACCGTGTCCCGTATAACTCGCGTTTAAGTAAAAAAAAGTCGGATTATTTATAAATAATTTAGACACTTTTTTTTAAGTATTAAGATTAGAGTATGTATATTGAATTTCATAGGTTTGAATTTTTTGTGCAGTACCCTAATTATTTTTCGAACATAAAAGTAGCCTAAGTTATTCCTTGTAACATCAGCTATCTGCTAGTGAGAGTCCCGTAGAAATAGCTCCAGCCGTTCCAGAGATTAAAGGGAACAAACAGACAAACAGACCGCCAAACATAGATTGCCGCAACGACCGGTATGGTCTTGTGTTGTGTGCCTTTTGGGGGGTTTGACATAATCGCCACGCTTGGCAGACGGGTTGGCGATCACAGTTGAGTTATAAATATACTCGACGGATGCTGCTGCACATCCTCCGGCTAATCCCATCGTCGCCTTTTACGACATCAACAGGATGAGATGGGGTGGTGGTATTCTAAGCCGGCACCACACGAATTATACTGACAGGCAATACACAAAAAATATAAGTTCTAAATGTAAACATTAATGACATAATACATGTTCAATTCAAGGTCATTGGACTACTATACAGATTTCATATAATTTCAGAATCTCAATATTCATACCAACTCGTAAGCGTACGTATAGTAATGTCGGACAATGAAAATTTATAATCCTGTATTTGTTAAAATAATCCACAAGCGGGCAATAAGAATACTTCATACGTTGAATATTCTAAAACATATTCAGTTCAATTAGATAAGTAAAATGTATGGTGTATTTTTGTCTAGACAAGGGCTATTTTGAGAGGACATTACCGTCTTGTCTGGTGTAGAGTTATCTCAGATAATCTGATAACGGGGAGAAATTACTTATTGAGTAGTATATAAAGTATTGAATTGTTATGCAATACAATATATACTACAAAGTGAAGAGACGAACAAGTCATTCACAAGAACGTCCACTGCTGTCATTATCAACGATCGGTTACTTACCCTGTGTCGTCATTTTGGGGGGAACTTTTCAGCACTAACCGTTGGTAGTGGGGTTGGAGAATGCAGAATGTGTGCTGTTCCACGAGGCCATCCGCCAAGTAATATAGACAGGGGGCTTTGAGGTGTTGGACATGGGCTGGGGCGTTTGGTACCGTATCTTCCTTCTACGAGTGGGATCAGCCCTCTCTGGATCCCGTTCTGCGGTCTTCTTCTGGAGCATGACGCTATCACAAAAGGAGATCACTATACTCCAGTTTTATACCTTTGCCAACATAGCCAACACAACTGCCGGCAGAGACAGATCTTGTCCGATCCGATGTTCGGCAGCCCACGCACGGTACTCCTCAAGCGTGTGCTGTGCGGTATCCTGAGAGCTATTACAGTGGTGACACAGTGCCGTGACCCTACATCCTTCCCTGTGCAGTTACGTACTAAAACAACAGTGACCGGTGAATACCTGGGTCAGGCGGTAGGTGACACGCTTGCTCTTTCTGAGCCTGTCTCCGAAGAGCGGCAGGATGGCTTCATTGATGTGTTTGGTCGCGAACTGCAACCGTAGGCGACGTGACTACATCTCACGCCGTCCAGCCAGCCGCTCCAGTCTGTTGAACGTCTCTGAAAGCACGCTTTTGCCGCTATAGCGGATGGAGCGTGCCTGATCATTGAACCACGCATCGTCTCCACCTGGATGTCGAAAGGCAGAAAGCACGCCAGGAGAGTTGCCACCTCGTAGGACACTTTCCCCGTGCGATCCGTATAGCCACTCTGTGCTGCAGACCATGAAGTTCAGCTGCAGCGTGGGACGCCTGACAGCTGGGATGACCATACAGGGGCCCCATAGAGCATGCACAACTCCTCCGTAGAGACGGCGAACTGCCTCACTCAGTCCCCCGAGATCGGGCCTCACCCAGTGTTATGCACCTCTCGACTCGGGGGAGGGTTGGTGGTACCTTCCTAGCCAAATTCTTGGACTCTTGCAGTATCCTACCACTAGTTCATATTAGCTCGTAAGGGTAACGAAAATAATGTTGAAAAAAGCCAATTATAATCGGCCATGCACTGTTCAAACAGACTCACAAGGGGGCAATAAGGATATGTAGAAAACTCTAATAAAGTCAGCTAGTTAAGTAAAGAATATGGTACAATTTTGTCTAGACAAGGGCTATTCCAAGACGGCATTGGCGTCTAGACTAGTGAGGGATTATATCGGCTACTTTTTGATAATAGACAGAAATTTCTAGTTGGGTAACTATGGAAAATTGTATTAAGATCTCAAAGGATACCTGGACCAGCTGTTTCTTCTGTCTAGTATGTAGGTAGGTACCGGGGCGGAGGAAGTTCATGAAGAATTTCCACTGGGACCTATAAATTTGGGGACATTAATACTTATAATAAGTGACCACAGTCTTGTGGCTAAAGCGGACTAGTGATTGAGAATTCCAATTTCCCTGGATTAGAAGGTGACCCTGATTTGCATCCAACTCTAAAATCATTTGAAAATGGATTAGTTGTTAGTGTTCAGGATTAATGAAATTGTTTGTTCCAAATCCGATACGAGGCTATCCAGAGGAAGGGCAACAGTGACTTTGTGTGGTTCAATTTATTAAACCTTGTAAAACTACTTCATCATTCATCATTTCGTCCGAATGAAGTCTCACTGCTGGACACAGGCCTCCCCCAAAGATCACCACAATGACCGATATGGGTGTGTGTTGACATTGGGGGGTTTTGCCATAATAATAAGCCGGCACCACACGGCAAAACTATTTGGTAAAACATAAATGCCGTGTGGTGGCGGCTACGAACAGCACCAACCTATCATACCGGCGGATGGGCAGCAGCGTCCTCCGAATACATTAACAAACTCTACTGCGATCGTCAACCCGCCTGCCAGGCGTGGCGATTATGGCAAAACCCCCCAATGAGCACACAACACACCGATATCGGTCGTTGTGGTGATCTTTGGGGGAGGCTTGTATCTAGCAGTGGATTTTATTCGGCCGAAATGATGAAGGCAGCCCATTTACGAGTTCTTATCAACCAAGACAGCTGAATTGAAGCAAGGCTCTCCCACGCGTATAATAAATAACCTTTAAAAATCTATCAAATAAATAATTTGGATTAAGCGACAGCTTTGAAGCAATGGCACGGACAGTCACTACAGACAGACTAATTGCATAAAGTTGGTCTTCATTAGTACGCGGTAGTTACGGTACTGAATGAAGGCACTTAAATAGCTTTCCAAAGAGTTTGAGTATCAAAATATTGTAAATTATAAGCAAGATGTCACCTTTGCGGTGCTACATCAATGAAGTACGGCATTTCCCTCACACTTAGCTGTCAGTATTTAAGGTAATTAATAAGCAAGAAAACGGCATAAGTGCCATCATACAGCGTCTACTGTACTTGTTTTCCTACTTCTGATAGTCGCAATTGGCAGGTACTACCAAGGAATATCTTCTCAGCCAGCTTAGAGTTATAATACAACTTTTTCTTTATAATTTATCTGTGGGGTTCTTTGCGAGGGGACACTTTTGTTCAATGAAGTTATAATTAAATTTTTGTTCGGTAAAAAATAGTCTTTGTGTTCGCTTTATTTCAATAGGCTTTATGAAAGTAGGAATCTAAGTAACACGCTATAATTTCAGTCAAATAATGACCACTGCTGGCCAAATCCCTTTCTAAAGATCGCCACAACGACAAGTATGGGTTTGTATGCTTCTGTTATAATCACCACGCTTGGTAGACGGGTTAGCGATCGAATTTGAGTAGCAAATGTACTCGAAGGACGCTGCTGGCCATCCTCCAGCTATTTCCATAGTCGCCTGGTAAAGAAGGTTGGGCAATTCTTAGCCGGCACTGCACAGAACATATTTCATCATTTCGGCCGAATGAAGTCCACTGCTGGACACAGGCCTCCCCCAAAGATCACCACAACGACCGATATGGGTGTGTTGTAGGATCATTGGGGGGTTTTGCCATAATCGCCACGCTTGGCAGACGGGTTGGCGATCGCAGTTGAGTTATTAATGTACTCTAAGGACGCTGCTGCCCATCCTCCGGTTAATCCCTTAGTCGACTTTTACGACACCCACGGGAGGAGATGGGGTGGTGGTATTCTGAGCCGGCACCACACGGCAGAACATATTTAGAGTACTTTAAATGAAAAAGAAAGAGTTTATATTTTTCCTCAAATTAAAAAAGATATGGAGCCAAAGGAAAAGTTGCAGAAATAATTTTAATGGGCCACAATGTTACAGAGTTGTAAGCTTTCAGAGTTTTTGTCGAGGGGTCATCTTTTATACTTCTCCCTCAAACTTCAAACTTACTTTAAATTTGATTTTTTGATAGCACTTATCAGTTTATTTAACCAATTATATAGTTATCATTACTTATATCTACCATTTACCAGCTACCACCCTATGATTATTTTACTGTTGTTTAATTAAAAACTTCTGTGTCTATTTTTTGGTGTCAAAGTCAAAGTTTTTATTTCATATAGGCCCTAATAGGAACCTTTTATTTTTTATTTTTTTTATTGATGTCCAGTGGAAATTCTACATGGAACTTCCTTCGCCCCGGGGAAGGGTGAAGGGGTATGCCGGACTCCTACCGGCTAAAACCACTGGAGCGGTCATCTTCGGCACCGAAGGGGGGCTCCAGGTCCTCGTAAGATCACACTAGAGCCGCCCATTGGTACCACGCCTTTAGGCACATCACGGAGGGGATGACTGTAAAGCGGTCACCCCCTCTAGCAGAGGGAAGGCGACTGTAAAAAGGTCGCCCCCCCAGGCACTTCCCGGGGAGGATTGTAAAGGATCCCCCCAAGCCTCGCTTTGCGCTGTGCTGCGCACACGGCGGCACGTAACCACGTGCGCGCCACCGTCTTCCCGGGGGTCGCTCGGTGTGAGCACGCAGACTCCCCAATCTGCGCGCCCGCGACCCCCGAGGCCCCCCACCATGTAGTGACGGCAGGGGGCTCAGGCGTGTTGGACTTGGGAGCCGGGACGGTTGTTGCCCCGGCGCCGTCTCGTCCTTCTCCGTGCGGGATCAGCCCTCTCCCGATCCCGCTCTGCAGTCTCCTTCTGGAGCATGACGCTCTCGCAGAAGGAGACCACTGCACTCCAATTTTCATGCTCTGCCAACATAGCCGACACTACTGCCGGCAGAGAGAGATCTTGCCCGATCTGATCGACCAGGATCCGCCGCTCGGACGCCCAAGCAGGGCACTCCTCGAGCGTGTGCTGTGCGGTATCCTGGTCGCTTCCACAATGGTGGCACTGTGCCGTAACCTCGCATCCTATTCTGTGCAGGTACGCACCGAAACAACCGTGACCGGTGAACACCTGCGTTAGACGGTAGGTGACGCGCTCGCTCCTTCTGA
Organism: Diloba caeruleocephala; assembly: GCA_947459985.1. Taxonomy (NCBI): domain Eukaryota; kingdom Metazoa; phylum Arthropoda; class Insecta; order Lepidoptera; family Noctuidae; genus Diloba; species Diloba caeruleocephala. The sequence goes on along the minus strand of OX381617.1, from coordinate 3,923,007 downwards.
GCCAGGCTCCGAAGAGCGGCAGAATGGCCTCAACGACGCGTTTGTTCGCGAACTGCAGCCGAAGGCGATTTCGCCACGTCTCGAGTGTGCGCCGTTGAGCCAGCCGCCTTAGCCTGTCGAGCGCCCCTGACGGCACGCTTTCGCCACTCTGGCGGAGGGAGCGTGTTTGATCATAGACCCACGCATCCGTCTCCGCCATGATGTCGAAAGGCGGAAAGCGTGCCAGGAGAGTTGCCGCCTCGTAGGACACTGTCCTGTATCCCCGTGCGATCCGTATAGCCACTCTGCGCTGCAGACCGTGAAGTTTGGCTCTACAGCGCTGGACACCTGAAAACCGGGATGACCATACAGGTGCCCCGTAGAGGGCCACGGACCGCACGACGCCCCCGTAGAGACGGCGAACTTCCTCGCTCGGTCCCCCGAGATTGGGCAGCACCCGGTGTAATGCACCCACTACCCTCACGACTCGGGGGACGAGGCGTGCGAAGTGCTCTTCGAAGCCCCAACGACTGTCCAGGGTGAGCCCCAGGTACTTCATGTACTGGCCCACCCTGATTTGCGCGTCACCAACGCTTATCCACGAACTGGGTGGTTCTCTGCTCCGCGGCAGTTTGTGGAACCATAGCGCCTCGGTTTTGTGAGGCGCTATCTGCAGACCCAGAGCGTGGATTTTGGCTACGACAATTGCCACCGCTTGCTCGGCAAGCCGGATGGTTCCCTGGAAGGACTCCCCGCTGGCCAACACAAGAGTGTCGTCAGCGTAACAGACCAAGCTGATACCAGCGGGGAGAACGACGCGCAGGACTACGATGCGGGTAGGCGAGGTTCCATAAAAAGGGGCCGAGAACCGACCCCTGCGGAACCCCGCATGTAATCTCCCTCCGCTTTATGCTACCGTCCCTGCCCACGTAGCGAATGTGCCTATCGCGCAGATAGGCCCCTATGATGCCCTGCAGGTAGGGGGGACACCGATGATGGACTAGTGCCCCCCCAATCGCATCCCACGGGATGGAGTTGAAGGCGTTGACGATGTCTAAACTGACCGCCAACACCACCCCACCCCGCTGGGACACCGGCTGTTCCGACAGCGAGCGGACGCGAAGAATCGCGTCGATGGTGGACCGCCGCTGCCGGAAGCCATACTGACTTTCGGCCAGGTCGGGGCCAACTCGCGACAGGTGCTCAACGAGTCTTCGGGTAATTATTCTTTCGAATAGCTTCGAAGCCTCGTCGAGCAGGCAAATGGGACGGTATGCAGAGGGAGACTCTGCTGTCCTTCCTTCCTTCTTCAAGAGAACCAATCTGGCTTCCTTCCAGCTGGACGGGAACACACTACGACGGAGGCAACTGTTGAACAGCCGCCTCAAGCGGTCCCCAAGAGACTGCAGTGCATACACCCACGCGCGGCCCGGAATGCCGTCCGGACCCGGTGCGGTGTTGCGACTCTTCAGGCGGCCAATGGCTCGGCCCAGCTCCCCTTCCGAAACCCCTAACTCCTCGGCCCATTCTGAGGCAATCAGGGGTGGAGAGGGACCAGGACGGTCCCGGACCGCTGGAAAGAGCGTTGAAAGTACTCCTTCCAGCAAATCCGGCGCCAAGGTTTCGGTCACTGGGGGGACCCACGGGCGCAATTTGCCCACGACCATACGATAGGGTCTCCCCCACGGATTCCTGTCCAGTCCCTCCAGAAGCTCATTCCAGGACCGAGCCTTCGCCTCGCGAATTGCGCTGTTTAGCGACTTCGTGGCCGCCCGGTAGGCCAGATAGGCCTCTGCAGTCTCTCCAGCTGTAGCACTACGCCGGCGTCGGCTTCGTTGGTACCGGCGGCGGGATGCCAAGCAGACCGTGCGCAACTGCGCGATCTCCTCCGACCACCAGTACACCGCGGTACGCCGGGAGCGCCTGGCCCGGGGCATTGATGCATCGCATATCGACGTCATCGCCTCCCGGAACCAGGCTGCTTCCTCTTCTGGATCGGGCAAGATCCCTTGATCGACCTCTGACCACGCCACAACGTTGGCAGCAGCGACGAGCATCTCTCGATCGAGCTGTGTGAGGGCCCAACGTCGCGACTGCGGGCTAGGACCTAGACGGCTCGGGCCAGGCGGACGGAGGGCCACGTCAAAAACTATGTGGCGGTGGTCGGACAACGTTACCACCTCCTCCGCCACCCGCCAGCCCAACACCATGCTGGCCACAGAAGGAGCCGCCCATGTCAGGTCCACGACCGACTCCCCCTGCCACCGAACGCAGGTGCTAATGGACCCCCGATTCAGCAATCGGAGGTCAAGCGATGCCACCCAGTCTTGTATTATCCTCCCCCTCGGCCCGTCCCGACGATTGCCCCAAGCTCTAGAATGAGCATTGAAGTCTCCCAGGACGAGCATTGGACGGGGCGAGCATTTACAGCGAATGCTGCGCGCCACCCCATCCAAGTATCCCTCGAAGTCGGCGAGAGACACGTTGGGGGAGACGTAGCAGCCCACTACTGCCAGAGGTCCCCATTCTACAGCGACAAATCCCTGCCCCCTGTCCAACAGCGAGCAGGGCGGCCCACCTTCAACCTCAGCCCAATAGATGGCGACGGAGTCCCCGTTGTCCCCGAACCAGCGAGGATGTTCCTGGACGACGTAGGGCTCCGCCACAACCACCAAGGCAACCGACCACTCCGCAACAGTCTGCAGCAGTAGATTCTGCGCGTTGCGGCAGTGGTTCAGGTTGCCCTGTAGAACTCTTAGGGCTGGGAATTTTCGGCCTCCATTTCCTCCGGTGGGCCCACGACCGATGCCGCCGGCACAGTCAACTCCTGCCTATTGGCAGTGGCAGAAGGGGCTCGCTTCCCCCTCTTACCTTTCTGGGCAGCGCATGACTTGCTGCCCAGCCTATGCCCTGACGGCAGACCGTAGTCTGCACATAGCGGGCAATTCTGTGACTGTGCCGTGCACTGCCTCGCCTTGTGGCCCTGGCTGCCACAAGCGAAGCAGCGGTCGCTCCGGTCAGCCCCCCCATGAATGGCGCAACGGAGGCGCACGTGCCCGAGTTCAAGACATCGGTAGCACTGCAAAGGCCGTGCCGCCAATGCCTCGACCCTGGCCGACGTCCACCCCACACAAACACGCGAGGCGGACGCCACCTTTCTTGCTGCCTCCAGCGGGCAGCGCACCCAGACGGTGCCCAAGGACACGGATGAGCGGCGAATTTCGCCCACCCTTACTTCCTCGGGCTGACAGCCGCCCGCCGCCGCGATGGCATCAGCCACCTCTTTAGGCGTGACGGCGTCGTCCAGGTCGCGTACCCTCATTTCCGCCGTCTTAATTGGCCGTGCGATCCGCACGGCAAATACGGGGGAGAGCGCCTCCCGCATACGGCGCGCCAGGCTATCAGCCTTGGCACTGCAGTCCTCACCAGCGACGGACAGCACCATTCCGCCGCTGGCTGCCCTCTTCATGGTCACCGTGTCGGGACCGATGCCGAGGTCAGCGAGCTTTATGCTCTTCCTGGCCTCGGCCATAACTTCACCCAACCGACTGTCGGGTGAGCCCTCCGGCACGGTGACCGTTATGGCGGCCGTTACGGGAACCCTGGGGAGGTTGACCTTCCTCCTTTTATTATTCTTCTTCCCCTTTCTTCCTACCGCTCCCTGGGTGGTGGAAGATTGTGCAGCCTGCGCACCAGAAGCTGCCTGGGCTTGGGACTTTTTCCCCCTCCTTGCGGCCACAGTGGACCACAACTCAGTCTCCACTGTGGCCTGTGGCTCAGTAGACGTGATTGCCGCAGGCGCAGTGGTCGCCGCATTTGCAGCAGGGACCGCCGGCAGGTCAGCCACTTCGGCTACATTCACCGCATTACGGCCTTTCTTTTTCTTCTTTCCCTGCGTTAGAGTCGCAGGGGAAGAACCCGGCGCTTTTGTCGATGTACCAGGTGCCTTGGGTGCAGTCGTACCCGTCGTCGTGCCGGACGGCGCTTTAGCGGCGGCGGCGCTTTGTGGAAGTCTCTGACTGCAACCGCCGTAAATCAGCTGCCAATGGCGGGCGCAGACGCTGCTCCGGCAGGAGCCGACCCTCCAAGGCGGCAAACCTGGCGCTCACTATGCCCCCGACTTCGAGGGCGATTGAACGCCGAAGTTCGGCCACCGCGTCCGGTGGCATGAACGCCGGAGCATCGCCATGACTAGGGTTCGCTGGTGCGTCCCTCTGACGGCGGAGTAGCCCAACCTCCGTCGTTAACCTCTCTATCTGCGCCGAGAGGCTGGCAATCTGGGAGCGCAATTCCGCGTTCTCCCTCTCCAGCCTCTCGACATTTCCGTCCTTACAGACTGACCGTTTGGCATCGGGGGATGACCCCTTTGACACCTTAGGCAGGGCCCGCTTGCGACCCTCACCTGCCCTCACTAATGAGGCGTACGAGCCCCGAGGATCTAATGATTCCTCGGAATCGCTTACCCCACCCGATGGCAATGGCGTGCCTGGACGCGACAGCGGTGCGTTTGTACGCTGCGCACGTGCGTTGGCGCGTAAGTTTCGCGCACTACGCGTCCTGGTGCCCGAGCCAGACACGGTGCCGACATCCGATCCCATGTCCATCTGGACGCTGTCAGACTCTGACAGCGTTTGCATCTTCTTCACCTCCGTTACGATTTCCTTCGTAACCTCCTTCACGGCCTCCTTCTCAGCGTCAGTTTTATATTTACTATTTTTAACCATAATTGATCCCACGAGTATGGGGGAAATAAACGGTCGACCCGGGCAGTGCCCCCTGTACCCGGGCAAGCGTATCCCATGTTCAGGTTCCGCCGGTCCTGGGGTTGGCGTGCTCGCGACTGAACTTCCCATCAGCCATGCACCCCTCGCCGCACGCAAAGCTTGGGTTCGGGGAATTTTTATAGAGGCCTTCTTCCTCGCGATCCGGGTGGTTAAGCCAAGATCCTCGGTCCCGGTCGAAGCCGCGAGACGTGACCACGACACTCCAACCGAGATTACGATATCGACGGTGGCAGGGAAGGGTAGTCCTCCCACTACCTGCTCGGGGCAGGGTGAGTGCACACCGAGCCCGCCGCTAGCCTGCCCATGCTCCTCCAATAATGGAGGAACACCCTACGGCCTACAGCCCAAAAACTGGGCCCGTCCCTGTCAGAATATTAGCCACCGGGCAACAAGATCCTCCAAAAAGTGGAGAAGTTATTGCCGGGTGCCCAGGGTGCACCGGCCCGACAACTGCTCTTCCCCCCGGACGTATCAAGAGGGACCAGCAGCCACCGAGCGCACGTGGAGGTTTCCTGACCTAGCACCCCGCCCTAATAGGCACCTAAGAAAAGTCGAAAGTTAAGGTACAATAAAGAGTGTATAATTATATAAAATTATAGATAATCAAGTGTTCCTGTGACCTATTCCAGGCACCTAGAAACTTACTGAGAAAACAAGAATTATTCTACTTTCAACAAAGTCGAACGTAGTCGACTAATATTTGGATTAGTTTAACTCTAACAACTTTGGCTGCAAGATAGCAGCTAACACAATATTATTACACTCCAAGATCAGGCGAATCATAAATGATTAAGTTGCTAAAACAACCTTTTCACTCAATCTTTCAAATCTAGTCATTATTGCAACGCGTTAAGAGTGTCAATTGTTAAGCATAGAATTTATCCAGACGTACGCTTCCCTAGAAGTTAGACAGGGACGCAAACTGGAAATCGTTTTTCATTTTAACAAATGGAGCGTTTTTTATTAGAAAAGTTTTCGTCGCCTTTCAATATTTTAATGTCTGAGTCCTTCGCTTATTGGATTCCCCGGGCAATGTTCTGTGAGTACTTTTTCTAAAGATGTCACTTATAACATGTATCGTATCTGGCATCGATATCTACATCTGTAGTTGTTGTCTGTCTGGCGACGGGTTTATTGGAAATATGTATATTCTAGACTGTAAAATGAGTGGAGTATGTTGCTGCATAAATTTTCTTGAGCATTATCGTTTCTATAGCTGTTTAATAGAAAAAAATACTATAGAGGTGAGTTTTGTTATGAATCTCAAGTCTTGGATTCCAAACTCTGTTATATTTGACAGTATGACGACACAAATGCGGAAATCTGTAAGGGAGACATTTGTCCAGCAGGGGACGCCCTTTGGCTGATATGATGATGATTAATAAATAAAGTTAGCATTCGAGCAAATAGTGCTATTTGTGCACTACAAATTTTATTTTTATCCATTTCATTACAGGGACGCGAATTCCTTATTTGTGCGCAATTCTGTAATAATGGCGGTCAAAAGAATAAAGTCTTCGAATAATAATAATTACAAAAAACCGTTTTTTTTGTAATTTTTATTATTCGATTATAATTTATTTAACAAACGTGATCACCTATAGCCAATTGAATGTCCCCTTGAAATAATTTCCGCCGCTAATATACAGGTTGTCCAGTAAATAGCACGACATACTGCAGGGGGTGAGAGCTTGGGTCAATACCTACCAAAAAAACACAATATATGTTCAGCAAAATCTTACAGATTTTTTTTCCCCACTGTAGGTTAAGCGATAAAAAAAATGGACGGAGAAAATTTAAATAAAAATTGTATTTCTTGAAAATGTTTTAGTTTTTAATAGAATAAAGACTTATCAATGAGTAAATTAACCATTCACAAATAATTCGAGGTAAAAAAAAACTGTAAATCCCTAAGATTTTGCTGAACATATATTGTGTTTTTTTGGTAGGTATTGACCCAAGCTCTCACCCCCTGCAGTATGTCGTGCTATTTACTGGACAGCCTGTATATAGGTAATGACTGCCAGATTTTCTCACTCGAATTTGGGCTCCTTTGGTTTGTATTAACGAGTCCCATACATTATGGGACTAGGGTCTAATAATGGAGCCAGAAGGTGGCTAGTGGAACTCTTCAATAGCTACCAGCGAACCACTCGAGTTTGGCATCTTTGGTTTGTTTTAACGAGTCACATGCAGTACACTTGGTGACGAGAGACTGATAATGGAGCTGGGGAGTGAATAGTGGGACTCTTCAAAGGCTATTAGTAAACCCCTCGAGTTTGATTTGTTTTGAGGAGTCTCACACATTACAATTAACGCATTTTATTAGCTTGACCTGATTGTCTGTTGTGTGTAGCTATGTAAATGTATATGTAGAGTCCCTTGTGTATTCTGTGTGTAGCCAAACTGCGCTTACAAACCCGTCTGCCAAACGTGGTGAGTACTGGTTAATTAAATTTAATTTCCCCCAAAATGACAATATACTGTAGAAATCTATAGGAGAGGCTTTTGTTCAACAGTGGACTTTCTTTGGATAATGGGGTTATCTTAGTCCGGAACATATCAATAATCGATGATTATACGTCATTAAGAGCCTGTATTTACTGTTATAATTTTTTTTAACTTTGTTTTTAAATCTTACAGATTCACTGGTTTAGCATACTTCCCAAACACGTACTACCTCTCGTCTAAATCACGTTTAAAACGCCTGAACACGCCCTGTCTATCTAATCTTTATGTTTATGTTTATCTTTATATTTATCTTTATCTTTATCGTATCGTTATCGTATCGTTATCGTATCGTTATCGTATCGTTATCGTATCGTTATCGTATCGTTATCGTATCGTTATCGTATCGTTATCGTATCGTTATCGTATCGTTATCGTATCGTTATCGTATCGTTATCGTATCGTTATCGTATCGTTATCGTATCGTTATCGTATCGTTATCGTATCGTTATCGTATCGTTATCGTATCGTTATCGTATCGTTATCGTATCGTTATCGTATCGTTATCGTATCGTTATCGTATCGTTATCGTATCGTTATCGTATCGTTATCGTATCGTTATCGTATCATTACGTATCGTTACGTATGGTTACGTATTCTTACGTATCGTATCGTATCGTACCGGCTTCGGCATCGGCTTGCAAGCGCGCTCTCATTTAATAAGCTAATGGTGGGGTAGTTTTTCAATTTTTTATTTTTTTTAAACGCCCTACACTAAGATTTCTCCTGTGTCGTTTTTTTTTTAATAAATATTGCCCCTCACAAGGATTTCTCTTGTGTCGTGGGTGCGTTTGTTACAGATATGAATTCCACATATTCACAAATACACCCAGACCTGGAACGACTACCTGCAGATCATACAAATATTTTTTCCGTGCGGGAATCGAATCCACGACCCGAAGCGCATCAGCCGACTGTATCAGCCACTGCACCAACCGTGACGTCGCCAGATGGTTTAAGAATAATCACATTATTCAAAACCCAAATCACGAATTAAAGAGTAAAGTCAAGTCAGCCACAAATGAATTCAATTAATATAAATCAAATAAATAATTATAAGGCACACAATTCACATGATATCTAATTAATTTTTTACAATAATAATGTTAGCTAAAGTTTTTCACGAACTATTTTTGTTTTGTTTTTGTCATAGACAAATTAAGTAGAGGCCACCTATCTAGTGAAGTACTAAATCGATAAGGTAATCGATTGGCAGTCGATTACATTGATAATTTTATATGTAATCAAATTTGATGTTCCTTCTTCCGTTACGTTTGTATTTGGTTTCTATATAATTACTTAAAATATAATATGCTGTATTAATCTACATTACTAATATAAATAATATATTGGTAACTGTGCGTGATATGACTTCTTTTATGTAAGGTCCTATCGGAAGACCAGCGCAATGCTGAGATAGGAGCCTATTCTGATGTCTCACACAAAAATCTGTTTGCATGCTTTTTATTTTTAATATGATATTTTGCAATTTATGTGTTGTTGTTTACAATTATTTTCTTGTTGTGTGCGATCAGAATAAAATTATTTCTTTCTTTCTCTTTCTTTCTTATATACGGAACAAAGGTATTTTTAGAATGTGTGGGGAAATGAGATAACATTTTCAAATTAAGTTTATTTAACCAAACAAGATTTTTTAAATTACATCTTTTAAAATCTTGATATACAAATAAATAAAATTGAAGTGTCTGTTTGTAATGTCAAAATAAAAGCTTTTTACTAAATGCATATGAAAGTATATACGGTACCTATAACAAAAAAACCATTTTGATTTTTTTTGTCTGTCTGTCTGTTTGTTCCGGGTAATCTCCGAAACGGCTAGGCCGATTTTGACGGGACTTTCACTGGCAGATAGCTGATGTGATAAGGAATAACTTAGGCTACTTTTAATTTAGAAAAATAATTAGGGTTCCGCGCAAAAAAATAAAACCCTTGAAATCCAATACATATATTCTATGTCAAGTGTCTATGTCGAAGTACTCTAAATTTCTATTAAATAAAACGCGGGTGAAACCGCGCGTCCCACCTAGTTGAAGAATATATTTGATGGAAATGAGTAAGAGCTCGACGTACTCAAGAGACTTTATTTACTTTGTCAAAGCACAGATTCTCAGACTAGTGATAGCTTTGTGGTAATATTATTCCGCTCTAGATGTGTTATTACTCTGATGCATTGCAGATGCATCAGAGTAATGAGATGCATTCAGCAGAATAAAAAAATCGTCTTGGTGAACGAGCTATGTCAGCATGTAGTTTCTAGAGACTAGTCTTTGATATTTATTCAAGAGATCTCAGTGCATTTAATACATATTCTTAAACTCCTCCTTTGCTGAATCGCAGACATAAAAAATATAACTATCATGTTTATATTTACCCTTGTTATTTCTACTCAAACTTAAACATTTTTCAATACATTCTAACTCGTGATAAGGCAGATGAGTTTTTAATAAGTTAAATAGAAAATCACTTCAGTAATAAAATAATTTATCGGTCCTGTCATCGACACGGTTCACTGCAAAACTTTGCTAATGAGTTTACTTCTTATTGGCATTTACCGGTCAAAGCAACGAACTTCATGTATTTCAGTTTCTATGTAGTTTCCAGTCTCTATACAGTGTTTGGTACTTACGTTTATGTAAGTGAATTAACTGTTTTTTTCATCATAAAATCTTACTAGTTCATCATTTTGTTATAGAAATATATTTGCATGGTCTATACAAATAAATAAAATTGAAGTGTCTGTTTGTAATGTCAAAATAACAGCTTTTTACTAAATGCATATTCTAGTATATATTTATATATATGGTACATATAACAAAAAAACATTTTTTAAATTTTTTGTCTGTCTGTCTGTCTGTTTGTTCCGGGTAAACTCCGAAACGGCTGGACAGATTTCGATGGGACTTTCACTGGCAAATAGCTGATGTTATAAGGAATAACTTAGGCTACTTTTATTTTAGAAAAATAATTAGGGTTCCGCGCAAAAAAGAAAAACACTTGAAATCCAATATATATATTCTATGTCAAGTGTCTATGTCGAAGTACCCTAATTTCTTTTAAATTAAACGCGGGTGAAACCTCGGGTCCCAGCTAGTTCTGAATATAATCAGCATCGTAAAAGGTGACTAAGGGTTAGTACCAAAACATCCTGTGATCACCAATCCGACTGACAAGCGCGGTGATTATGGCAACATCATCTATGACCGCTCATTGTAGTTGTAGTCGGGAGTATCATGTACAGCAGTGGAAATTTAGGGGATGATGTGCATGTGTTTGTATTGAACCCTAAATTAGAGGGGTCTTGCTAGGGAGTTTGTTAGGCCGTTTCTTCTCTCCAGCTGAAACATTTAGGAAGCGGTCAATGGTGTTCTAATAAATACAAAAAAAAAAAAAAAAAATTCTGACTTTATCTAGATCCATGTGGTGTTCGGATTAAAATTATAGCACCACAGCTCTATCTCCCCTCGTGAATGTCGTAAAAGGCAACTAAGGAACTTTTAACCAGATATATGGGTAGCAGCCAAAATGACGACACTATTGTCGTGAAAATTTATGAGGAGGCCTTTGTTCAGCAGAGTTCGTCCTTTGACTGATATGATGATGATCATAATATGATGAATTTGAAGATATACATTTTTAATTCAGTGTAGCGAGATAAGCCCCGTATGGCATGTAACATGTTAGGCATATAGCAAGCTCCACCAAAATGATGACACAATTATGGAAATCTACGAGGAAGGCCTTTATTCAGCAGTAGACGTTCTTCGGCTGAAATGATGATGATGAGATAGGCTTCACAATTGAACGGTCTAAGTAATATTCAGGTACAAAATGGGATGTTTAGGAAGCAGACAATACTTGGGTGCATTAGTATTCATCATCCAATCAAAGATGACACAATCATAGAAATCCATGGAGGACCATGAATTTACATGATTGTGTCGTCATTTTCGGGGGAATTTGTCAGTACTCACCCCACCTGGCTGTCGGTGAGCGCAGTATGGCTACTGTTCCGCAGAACGAACGCTTCTCTTCCATTAGTTTAAAAAAGGCTTGTTCATCTTCATCTTGTAGAACACCCTCAGAGAGTAAAGAGTAACCTTTTTATTTTATTTTTTATGGTGTCCAGTTAAAATTCTACATGAACTTCCTTCGCCCCGGGGAAGGGCGAAGGGGTATGCCGGACTCCTACTGGCTAAAACCACTGGAGCGGTCATCTTCGGCACCAAAGGGGGGCTCCAGGTCCTCGTAAGATCACACTAGAGCGAAGATGGAGTTACCTATTATCTCAATAAGAAGTCTCTAAAAAAAATTTCACGAGAAAGACTTTAATAACGTAATTTTTCACTTGCGAAACCTTACTGTAGTCTAGTTTATAAACATCTTGTCAGTTTCAGAAGTTGATTTGAATACTTACATCATTTGAAATATACAGAGAGAGAGCAACATTTTATTCAAGATTACGATGGTAATATTCTATAACCTCTTGGCTGCAGTCATTCTCATGATATATCAAAAATAACTAAAATGGTATTAAAATTCATAATTTTTTTGCAAGTATATTATAACTATTTTAACTATCATTATCATTGCACAAAATTAATGATTGGCTGGATAGTTCTAAGACTAAAAAAAGTAAAACCATTGTCATACTCGTTTGGGAATTCATTTGGCCGGAATTTATAAACGTACGTTATAAGGGTTACATTTGGGGAACCAAATTCATTATTTGATGGATTGACTGCGGGTTGTATGAAATCCTGCAAAGCACTTTTTCCAGTTGCGTTTAGAGTGTGTGCCAGCGGAGAGTCTCGCTGTGTATCAACCGGGTTATCGTCCACCTAATTTCACTAGCCATTATCCCGCCTGCAAGAAATCCCCGAACATCGACCTGACCGACCATTGACAGATGTTTAAATAACTGGCGAATAACAGTTAATTTTCATAAAGAAATTAAAATTATTTCGGTAAATTATGAAACTTAAAATCCACTCTCTCTTGATTAAATCCACTCACCCATGCCAAGTCAAGTGCCAAAGAGAACTTAACTAAAATTACTCACTTTGTAATTGCGAAGTTCAGTGAGTAAAATTATTACGAACTGGGAGAGTGCGCGGTCGAGTTGAAAAGCCGGTTGGAGGAACACCAAACCACATTATAGTGTAGTGATTGAAAAGTTGAGAGTTAGAGAATGTTTGAGGGCAGGTTAGATTGAACATTTCATTGCCTTATTATTACGCCTCGTGCTATTACGCTGGCAGTTCGTGAAGTTACTTGTTAGACAAGAAGTTACCTCATTATGTATAGAAGACTTGTGTATTCTCGGTTGCAATTGTAGTTGAGCCGTTACAAGGTGGATTTTATCTGGGAAGAAGTGCCCGGCAAAACGTCTTTGTCTGTTTATTATTTTCATTATCTCAACCGAAGGATGTTTACTGCTGAATAAAGGCCTCTCCCATAGATGCCATGCCACCTGCGTCCATTAAATCCCAGCTATCTTCATCAGGTTTTTGTTCAACTCGTTGGAGGCCGTCCCGTGCTGTGTTTTCCAGTGCATTGTTTCCATCCTTTGTTCACTAACGGGTATCATGGTTTCTACGAGCTATGCGCCCTGCCCATTGCCACTTTAGCTTACTTTTCTTTTCATCATCGACCTTATTTCTCCTACGGATCTTTTTCTTTCGGATACGATTTCTTTTAGAAACACCAAGTGTAGCTCTCTCTATAGCTCGCTGAGTGACCTTGACCTATCTTATTAGGCCCATAGTAAGCGATAATAATAGTATTATTTAATATTTTTGTAGGTGCTTTGCACTTTGCTTTACATTCCTTGTGGTGTCCCGATTAAGAAGATAGCCCCACTCCATCTGCTCCCGTGGATGTCGTAAAAAGCGACTAAGGGATTCTAAACCAGTGGGAGGACAGCAATAAAATTGAGTATCACTATCCTATTGACTTATTGATTCCCGCGTTCATATAGTATCGTTGAAAATTATTTTCATAAGAGTGCCACCACAGTAAACCAGTATGATATATTTGTGATGAAAATGTCCGTATAATTGAATGAGTGTCACACATAATAGCTATACTATTATGTGTGACACGTGATGATTATAATGATAAATACCAGAAACAGAGAATTTATTTACATTCCAATATTGTTTGAGTGTACACTCTTGAAAATGACTGTTGGTGCAAACTGCATTCAAACTTGATTTCACATACCAAATGCAGTTTAAAACTCGACAGTTGTATGTTAATGTCAATCAATTACTCAATTCAGTTTATCCCAGTCGACTGTTGCAAAACGGCTTCTTCCAAGCTGCACCATAACATCTGATCCTTCTGCATCAAATCCGTCTCATTAGTCTTCTTCAGTACGTCGGTCCAAACTAGCTGGCGCCAAAGTTCGTCCGTTAATATAGTAACTATACATTGTAGCAGCGTTGAATATATTTGGAAATAGACAATAATCAGCCCATTACCCACTGCTCGATACAGTCCTGTTCTTAAGGTGAGCAAGGTTAGGCATTAGTCCACCACGCTGGCCTAGAGTGAAGTGGGGGACTACACACACCATTGCGAATCTTTTGGAGCCCTCTCAGGTGTGCAGGTTTCATCACGATGTTTTACCTTCACTGGTAACGCAAGTGATAATCAAATTGTGATCCGCACATGAATCGTTCGACCACAGGTTTTACTGCCATTTATAATTTTAAAAAAAACTACGTCACTATTCTTCTGTCCTTTGTGAGTCAATGTGGCGTATACAAAACTCGTGAGCTCGTTTTCGGTGACTGGACTACTACGGGTGATGCCGTCACGGCGCCCGCTGGTAGCGATTGTCTAATGTGATAAAGCATAATAATAAAAATATTGATATTTTGCAGAAAACATGAGGATTCAAACTTGGTGTAAAAAAATTAACTCTCCTCATCCTACTGTATTCCCTTTTACAAAGAGATACCCAAAGAGACTGTTCTCACAGACGGGATGTTTAAGGCTCAGGTTAAAACAATTCTCCTAAAAAATGGCTACTATAGGATTTAAGCCTATGTTGACGATAGGGACATATGGTGTTAGCTTTTTTCTGCACATGTGGCTTCCCTGGTAACCAAACATATCTGAAGTGCTATTTGTACTGTATTGTAGCTATACAGCTGCTATATTTATTATTAATCAATGTATTGAAAAGTTTTAAACACCTTGTTTATATTAATATCTTGTTCAATATTGTAATATTAAGTATTTTAAAAGAGTATCCATGGAGTTTCTTGTCGGCTCTTCTCCATGGCATCATATAATTGGAACGCACTGTTCCAACTTAAATTCTGAAATTCCATAAGTGTCAGTAATTGGTTTATTTGAAATAAAAATATCTGACTTTGACTGCCGAATGTGAACTTCCGCATACAGTTCGAAACGGTCGTAAGGGTTCCATAATCACCATGCGGGGACTACGGTCGCGGTATTCTGTTAATGTTGGCCGGGATAATTCTGCTGCCCATCCATCCTTTTGACATAATAATCTTTTAGTTGACTTTTATGAAAGCTCTAAGTAGAAAAGGCCGTGTGGTGCCGGCTAAGAATACCACCACCCTATCTCATCCCGTGGGTGTCGTAAAAGGTGACTATGAGATTAGCCGGAGGATGGGCAGCAGCATCCTTCGAGTATATTTATAACTCAACTGCGATCGCCAACCCGTCTGCCAAGCGTGGCGATTATGGCAATATCCCCCAATGAGCACACAACACAAACCCAAACTGGTCGTTGTGGTCATCTTTTGGAGAGGCTTCTGTCTAGCAGTGGACCTTTTAATGGCTGAAATGAAGTAGAAAAGGTGGTTGCCTATTCAAGGTCGAGATTCAAAGGCAAAAATAATTATAATAAAACACTTTTTTAACAGATCACATGATTCGCAGTTATGCTGCGACCACAAAAGCTGCATAAGTTTCGAAGCGTTTGAACAACCCAAAGGAACCGGTTAAGTGCGAGTTTAACTCGCGTGGAGAGGGTTCCAAAATTGCTGAATATATTATCTATTGTTGCATTGGGTCTTGTACCAATAACTTGTCATAAGAACAAACTTAACATCGTAGTTGGAAAACATGTTTTCCGATAAATTTTAACCGCAAACGTAAGTTTGTACGCACACTATTGAAAGATTTACCATGTTATTTTGAGACCATAGACTTTTTTGTTGTTTTTTTTTTCCTGTAATCTATAAGTGAAGAGTTATTTTAAGACTAAGTAGTTTCAGAGATAGGGGGTAGTGGTAAATACCCTCACAACAAGCCCTTCCATTTCGTACACGGTACAATTTGCAAAACTTTATTGTTTAATTTTCTATATTGCCCCTTAAAATGAACCGCTATATTCAAAATCCAATCCAAAAGTGTTTGGTACACAACTTCAACTTTCACTTTCAACTGAATCGGTCCAGTAGATTCGGAGCAAATTGGCTGTGACAGACGGATAGACAGACAAACACACAAGTGATCCTAAAAGGATTCCGCCGGTTTTTCCTTCAGACGTTCGGAACCCTAAAAGTGAATGATATACGCGATGTAATCAGTTAAAAAGTGTTTAATATAATGAGTAATAATTGAAAAACCTAACACAAACATAATTACATGGTTACATAATATTTGTACCGAGTCTAGATGTATTTTTTTTGCGATATTTGTGTGTAAACGTACTTATGATACAGGAGGAATCGTAGTGTGGTATCTGTATACTTATATAAAAATATGATCTGGATGATTTTACTTTGATATTTACGTGTAAACGTATGTATCTTATAGGAAGGAGGAATCGTTGTGAGTGGAATCGGTATTTTTATGACAATATTGCACGGAGCAAAACGGTTGCGCACGAAAAAGCGAAGACGTTTTACACACCTATAATATTATTATACTGTGCACGCCACATGTAGTGAGTACCAAGCTATAAATAAGCCGTATCATTCCGCCTTGCTCGTGAGTATTGTAATAGACGCCTCAGGGCCGATTTCACCATTGAAATTAAACGCGATCAGTTAACGTTAAACTCAGTTTACTCGTTAAACTAAGTTCAAAGCTCTAATAAGCTCATTCGCTAACACCTGAACCGAATGCCCAATTTTTTATTTGGTGTAGGAAGTATAAAAAGGCTTTGGCAATAGTTTTTGACAAAAGTGATTATGAGGATGAATTTAGTTTTGGTCGTCCAAGATAGAACCGTGAGAGAAAAGAAAATTTTAAAGCCTTTTTTATGGGAAAAACCCTCCACTCCCTATCAATGCAGTTCCTGTAGGTCATGGAAAATAAACAACTGCTACGGAACCCGCCACGAAATAAATAAGAAAAACAAGCAGGATTAAGAAAGATACGTTACATATAAAAACTATAAGGCATTGGAAATAACTGGGATAGAATCAGATAACAATGCAAAACTGCTCAGTGCTTGAATGTTGGCAAGAGATTAAAATATCCAGTAGAGCAACTATATATAAACTAATTAAACTATGACCAAATTTGAATTAGGAAAATATAAACACGATAGATAGATAGAAATAGTGTGGGGCAACGTTTTTAAAGTATATATATATATATATATGCTATAAGTATGCGCTATAAGTGTGTAGGAAACATCGCGAGGAAACCTGGACTCACTAATGAAATTCACCAACACGCAGCGAGCAATCGTGGTTATCAATGCTTTTATATATATATATATTCTCTGTATGACAAGAAGGCTTTGCCTTACGTAGGTCAATTACGGGATGGTATTATTATTATAATAAAAAATAACTTATACTATAATAAAAATACATAATTGTCGCTGTACACAGTCACTATAACCGCCCTACCTCGTTTTCAAACTAATCTTGTAGTTTAATAAAGGCTAAGCTTAAAAATATTCGAGCTCAGCCTATATTGAAGACTCCAATGAAAGTACAGTCGATTTCATTAAGCCGCGGACCTTAGCGATTGGGCCGGCAAAATATAAAAGAAGATAATCCGAGTATAACACAATTCCTTAACAATTGTAAGAAATTGGACAAAGATCAGGCTGAATGGGATAAGATAGAAAATTTAATTAACACTGTTCTTTTGAAACAAAAATTATTAAGAATATCAAAGGAATCCCAAGACGCGTCGGAGTATCTCATTAAAATGATAGAATAGTCTTTTTCGTGCTAAAGATCGGAGTTGTTGCTTTTTTCGGAAATAAATGACCCGTAATGTTTTCGTGGGAATATATTGTGTCTAATATTTTTTCTTGGAATTTATGGTGTATTTTCGACGTTTATGTTTATCTACGGATATTGCTTCTTATTTTTTTCTCGTTGTGGATTTTAGAACTGGTTTGCAATGGCTGTGTACTAAGAATTATCTATACAAATAAATAAAATTGAAGTGTCTGTTGGTAATGTCAAAATAACAGCTTTTTACTAAATGCATATGAAAGTATATACGGTACATTTAACAAAAAAACAATTTTTATATTTTTTGTCTGTCTGTCTGCCTGTCTGTCTGTTTGTTCCGGGTAATCTCCGAAACGGCTAGACCGATTTTGACGGGACTTTCTCTGGCAGATAGCTGATGTTATAAGGAATAACTTAGGCTACTTTTATTTACCAAAAATAATTAGGGTTCCGCGCCCCTTCTGAGAAACGGTAGCGATATTGTGCTCACTACTCCGCCTGCCAAGCGTGGTGAGTATTGGCAAATACCCCCCAAAATGATGACACAGTTGTGAAAATCTATGGGGGAGGTCTTTGTTCAGCACTGGACGTATAAATGGCCGATATGATGATAACAGACAAAGACCACTGCTGAATTAAGGCTTCTCCCTGTTCGGATGAAGAATATAGCACCACTCCATCTCCTCCCGTGGATGCCGTAAAAGATAACTAAGGGACTCTAAACCGGAGGGATGGGTAGCAGCGGCCCTTCTTTGATACAGTTGCTATACTGCGCTCACCAATCCACCTGCCAAGCATGGTTAGTACTGGTAGATTCTCCCCTACAACGACGACACAACTGTGGAAATCTATGAGGGAGGCCTTTGTTCAGCAGTGGGCGTTCTATGGTTGATATGTTAATTAATTGTACATCTTCTGTAAATGGCATTTCGTGTGGTATTGGGATTAAGAATATAGCACCACTCCATCACCTCCCGAGGATGTGGTAAAAAGCGACGACTAATGGATACTAACCAGAGTTATGGGCATTAGCATCGTGGATCACCAGTTATACTGCGCTCACCACAGAAATAGGACATAAGGAGAAGTGGTACGGGGGCGTAACAGCTCCACCGCGACTGGATCATTTTGGGCCATCCGGAAAAAATGGCCGTTTTATAACATCAGTTGAGATTCGATCGCGTAAGTGAAACTTTGGTTAATTGTCGTGTTTTTCTGGGATAACATGCAAAAACCGAAGCGAAAATAATAACTTTAACAAGGAAGGAATCATATACATTATGCAAGTGAAGGAATTTTCTTGTATTTGTCTATAAAAATAATAGATTAAAAATTATTGTTTTCTTTATTATGTTACATTTGGATTGATGGAGCAGTACGACATTATTATTTTTGTACAAAATACAATGCTTCTTATCTACCACTTTTAACTAGCAATCGGTGAATAACAAACGCAGTGAATAGAACAGCGAATGGTAGTCCCTATAAACTTACGCGTTGCGTGGTACGGCTGTCGTTTGCGGTCTGTACGCTCGGTATGATTGGCTACCTACAAAGTCATGGATGTGTTTTTGTATGAGAAGTCAATTATAATGTTGTGTTTATTCAGTTCATTGGATGAGCCCTTGTAACTGTGTGCATTAGTGTGCTTTTATGAAGAACGGTAGTGGGAAAATGGATTTCTAGGCTCGCATACATTTTGATCTACATGACATATCTCCTTTCTTCCAATATCTTTGGCGCTCACGAGCCAACCTGCCAAGCGTAATGAGTACTGGAAAATTCCCTCCAAAATGACGACTGACGAATGACTGACGAAAAACTATAGAGGAGGCCTTTGTTCAGCAGTGTACGTCATAATCATATGATGATGATGAATTCTGTATCATTTGTGTTTACCCTTAAAAAGTCTTATAACATTAACTCTGATAGAACGACACGTCACTTCAATAGAAATGAGGTTTTATTTGATTGCGTGGCCATTCAATCTCGCCAGTGTAACCCGGGATCCTGCCAACAGGGTCAATTCCAACCCTCATCATAGCCTAGATAACTCCCCGAGGGTACTGTTGACGTCTAGAATAGCAATTGATTTTATTCACTTACTGTCCTTTATATAGTAATGTCTGAGGTTTTCGCGATTATTACTCATTATAATAAAACAGTTTTAAACGGATTACATCACGTATATTATAGATTTTTTCTTAATGTTTCGAACACTTTGCAGGGTTCGTGGTCGCAGCATGACTAACGTGACAAGCGTCGTTTCAGATGTTTAAAGTTATTTTATTTTAGTTGTGTCCATTATACCTTTTTTTTATTGGAGTCCAGTGGAAATTCTTCATGAACTTCCTTCGCTCCGGGGAAGGGCGAAGGGGTATGCCGAACTCCTACTAGCTAAAACCACTGGAGCGGTCATCTTTGGCACCGAATGGGGGGGGGGGGGTGCTCCAGGTCCTCGTAATATCACACTAGAGCCACCCATTGCTGCCACGCCTTTAGGCAAATCACGGAGGGGATGACTGTGAAGCGGTCACCCCTTTAGCAGAGGGGAGTGACTGTAAAAAGGTCGCTTCCCAGGCACTTCTCTGGGAGGATTGTTAAGGATCCCCTAGGGATCCCCCAACTGTCCTTTATACCTAACCGACTTCTTATATAATTGCATGGAAATATTTACACAGCCAAATTATAATTTTTACCGCTACTATATTTCTGTACTATGACGGTTGGCGCAGTAGCTATGGCTTTCTACGCAACGTGTCGCGGGTTCCATCCCTGCAAAAAACAAATATTATTATGATCTTCAGATAGCTGTGTCAGGTCTGGGTGCATGTGACATTTATGCCTGTAAAATGTACTCACGATACACGAGAAACCGTAGAGAACTTTACAGTTGTTGTGTACTGTACAGTTTACAGTCATTCCCTCCGAGATGTGCCTAAAGGCGTGGCACGAATGGGCGGCTCCAGTGTGATCTTACGAGGACCTGGAGCCCCCCTTCGGTGCCGAAGACAACCGCTCGAGTGGTTTTAACCGGTAAGAGTCCGGGTCCGGCATACCCCTTCGCCCTTCCCCGGGGCGAATGAAGTTCCATGTAGAAATTCCACTAGACAACAATAAAAAAAAGGTTTGAAGTTGCACTAGATATTACACACATGCCTTCAATTTGGTCGATCCTGTAAAACTTATGCTGGAACAGAACGCAGAAGAACAGCTCCTTTTATCCACATAATTATAGATCCAAAACACAAGACATAAATAGGCACTTAATTATATCATTTTTTGTATGCTACTCCAGTCACCTCCAGACCTCACCTGGTCAGTACATTCACTTATTAATAAACTGATTGGTCTGTGTCCAGACTGAATCGAATATTAATGACATTGGGGACTATTCTAACCTGCCTCAAAATTGTATTAAGTTTGTGATCAATTAATGTTTATTAGATAATGATGCTCTTTGATATTGACTTAATAAAGTATATCGTACATATTTAAACAAGAGTAGAGACGGTTAGTGGCATTGATTGTAAGGTCAAGAATTCGAAGAAATGAGGTAAATGGCTTTGGTTATAAATGTTGCATCTCTTTGTTTAGATTATTATTAATGATAATAATACCCTCACAGTCATTATCCCACTATGGAACATACGCAGTCTTGGAGAGTAAATTAAACCAGCTACCTCACCCTTTTCATAAGAAAAGTATATTTGAAAGAGATCTGTTAAAAAGCCTACAAACCCCAGGGCAGCTTGTGGGTGTATGTGAGTGGTGGCACTTCGTAAAATACCACAGAGAGTCAGTCAGGGCGTCGTCTCTTGGCTTGCTTGCTTGGTTAGGATGGAACCCCATGAGTCCTGGAGTTTCAACTCTAGCTTGCATTAGTTGGCAGATCAGAAAGGGGCCGCTAGAGCTATACGCTCGTGGGTAGAAACGTCTAACTGCGTAATAATAGGGAAACCGCCATAGTGAAACCATTGCAGTACCTGTCGACGGCCGAGATGATCACGCTGGTGTTGCTCCCTGTAACCTGCAGTGGTGGCTTTTTAGGGCCCATCTTGTGTGTGACTTGCCAAGTCACTGTGTGCCATAGAATTTGACTTGATACAAATGCAGACACTTGTTTCCGTTTTTCTTTTCATTCTATATAACATCCATTGCAGTAGACCTTTTAAGCTTCTATCTCATAGAATAGTGTACCACCGGGGACATCCATGACTTCATTTCATAGCGCAGTCATGGAGAGTTCCCAGATAATGTCCCGTTACATTTTAGATTAAAATTATCTAAAGGACCTCTGAGTGTATCCACCCATGATCCCACGTAAGACAGTGAAAAGACCGGATTCCTCTTTCCATGAATAGAAAGACATGCAAATAATAATATATCTTATTTCGGGACCATGGCTCCACATTATTGTTATTCAAAAACTTATAAACCCTAAAATGCCGACTTTTCGACTCATCAGTGAGTCTTCTTATGTCAGAGATATTCATGAGCGGCAGTGAAAAAGATACTGCTTTTAGCAGCTACAAGCATACAATAAATGCCTTGAAACTAAAACAGCAGTACGAGTTTAGAAAATTCGATAGTATGCCGCGTAGACACTTGACTGTGTGCTGTCGTATCCGGCGCTCAAGCATCAAAGAATCCCATTGGTCTGCCAAAACGGTCTCAAATATAGTTTAACTTAATAACGTTTAAACAGTTTGTGTAAAAGAGACGATATTTTTCTTCATACTTCAAATGAGAAGGTATAGATTATCGTAGGATGCGGTACGCCATTATTATTTGGGTATAACGTCAAGGTCAAATCAAATCTTCTATTATGAGGAAAGCTGTCGAAAAACAAAACAACATGGCAAGGATTTATTTTATTATTAGTTTACATAAGCGAATGACACGTCAGTGGCGATACCGCACGCGTTGCGTCCGCGTACCAGGTAGTAATATCCGTAGTCGCCCCAGTCCGTCCCCCACGAGTTCTTAATGATCCAGTATGGCAGTTCGTCACCAGATTTGGATACTAGAACAAATATATATGTATTATTTTACATATTACAATTCTGTTTTACAGCTACGATCACTCAAAATTATGTAGTCAACGAAATCTTTAATTGACCTAGTGGCAAAGCGCTTAGCCTTCTTCACTACGGGATCTCGTAGATTCGAATCCCAATAAAACGAATCAGATCGTGTACCCACAAAATCATCAGCATCATATCAGCTAACTACAAGGTCCTCCCCTATTCCCACGATTATGTCATCATTTTGGGGGGAAGTTGCCAATACTCCCTACGCTTGGGAGGCGGGTTGGTGACGCAGAATGGCTACCATCCCAAAGAAGAGATACTGCTGCTTGACTTAGAGTCCTTTAGTCGCGTTTTACGATATCCATGGGAAGAGATGGAGTGGTGCTATATTCTTTATCGGGACACAAAACAGTATTCCAGACTAGATTGCTTGTGCATGAGAAATTTATTTATATACAAACACAAATTGACAATCAATAACAGTTGAACATTATATGATTTCATGGTGGTCCACATTCTGCCAGGAATAATTCTAATCTACGTTGATAATATACCTCTAAACGTTTCCGTAACAAAACACTGCAAAATAAAAAAAGGGTACAAACCGTAAACATCGTAGCCAACGATCAAAATGGCGTGGTCAAGTTGTTTAGGATTACAGTCCTCTTCAGAAGGTTCATCTATACCACCTTTGTATTTACCCATTGATGCTGAATTTATGCCTGCATATATTTGCTAATTAATTAATAACGATTATACAAGACGACTGTTTAAATAAAGGACATATTCAAGCACGTAATAATTAATACCCATATATTTATACATCTGGCGAGAAAATATAGAAAAGTCGCAAAAAAATACATACAATACATGAAAATATAGGAGACAGAATCGCAAAACGTCACCCATGCATGTTCGCGGCGACCATCGCAGTAAACATTATACCTTTCTTTCTTCTTTTCATTATAACTTTGTTTTTTATGGTATAATACATTATGTACCTCCTCCGCCCCGGGGAAGGACAGAGGAGTATGCCGAACTCCTACAAAGTAAAACCACCGGAGTGGTCATGTTCGGCACCGGAGAGAGGCTCCAGGAACTCCAATAATCTCTATCTAGAGCCACCCATTGGTGCCACGCCTTTAGGAACATCTCGGAGGGGATGACTGTAAAGCGATCACCTTCTCTAGCTGAGTGCTAAGTGGAGACGACTCTAAAAAGGCCGACCAGCCAGTATTAATCGATTTTCCCTTCTTTAATCCTGGTACAATTTTTATGGAAGAATATATCAAATATTAAGATGTTATATATAAACATTTATTTATTTACTATATTCTTTATTGTACACCGGTTATAAAAAATACTATAAATATAAACATATTAGGATTGAGAATCGTGTACTGAATGACCCTACTTCAACATGTTCCTAACGTAGTTATCCTTTATATGTAAAAGGTATATAAAGACTTGTCAGCGTTAACGATGGGAGAGAACCAGCGACATAAATGACACAATCGAATCCCCCCAAAACTCACCATGGCAACCATAACAATAACAGGTACTCCATAACAAAACAGACAAGAATGGCACAGTAGAGACGGGACATATTCAGGTATACACAGCAAATGATTCAAGTGTGCGGGCAACTAACTATGTCTGACTAACCCCTATTACAAAACGAGAATCAAAACTTAAGTAAAACTTGAGTCAAGGTTGCGTTGATTAAATATGTACGTAGCAGTGATAGCCTTTTCTATTGATCCGGTGGAAATACTTCATGTACTTCCTTCGCCCCGGGGAAGGGTGGAGACTCGGACTCCTAACGGCTAGAATCACTGGAGTGGTCATTTTCGGCACCGAATGAAGGCTCCAGGAACTCGAATAATCTTCATCTAGATCCACGTATTAGTGCCACTCGTTTAGACACATCCCAGAGGCGATGACTGTAAAAGCAGAGGGGAGGTGACTGTAAGGAAGCCACCCCCAGGGACATCTCGGGGGAATTGTAAAGGATTCACACATGCACACCGCCGTCTTCACGAAGCTAACTTGGTAGAGCACGCAGGTTCCCTAAGGCCTCCCGCCATATAAAGACGACAGAGGGCTAAGGCGTGCTGGACACGGGCGTTGCGGTGATTGTTACCGTGCCTCTGTCCTTCTTCTCCAAGCGGGATTGGCCCTCTCCCGATCCTTGCCTCGCGTCTCGCGTCCTATCCTGTGCAGGTACGCACCGAAACAACCGTGCCCGGTGTGCACCTGCTTCAGGCGGTAGGTGACGCGCCCGCTCCTTCTGAGCCAGGCTCTGAAGAGCGGCAGGACGGCCTCAACGACGCGCTTGGTCGCAAATTGCATCCGCAGAGCAAAGTACCTAGCAATTCGGGCACTTTGTTTTTCACAAAGCTTTTGAGCTAGCAGCTTTATTCATTATTACCCCAATATTATTGCAAAAGTGAACATTAAAATTACTACTTTTTCAAGTATACCTATGCCTATAATTTAAAATTACTACTTTTTTCAAGTATTCCTATGCCTTTAAAACAAAATTCACTATTTTTCTAGGGCCCTATATAATACGAGCAATTAGTAAGGAAGACGGGCGACGTGTCATTAGTGTTGGTATAAAAATATTTTATTATTATCTTTATATTCTCACCGCGACTCTTGCTAGAGACTACTAGACACAGATAGACCTGTAGCTTAAAAAACCTCTGAAACCAAATAATCATTCAAATCCAGATCCCAAGCTTGATCGCAACACCTTAAGCCGAGACCCAAGTCACACTAGGGGGTATCCTTAACCGCATTGCTTAGACTGAAGACCCTGTGGGTATCGCCAGTTTGTCTATTAAAGCAGCAATAGCTCCTTGAGCTGCATACCATTACAAAAAATCTATCACTTACCAGCCGAGAGCGGGCCATACTTATAAACAAATTCGACCATAGTGTCTTCATCAGGATGTACTCTTCTGAAACCCACTACAGGCACAGGTTGTGGGCTCGGTGACTTAAAAAAATGTAGTGGTTCGACCAATGGTAATGATCCGTACTTCAAGGTGTTTGGTGGAGTCCAACGGCATTGCATGCGACGGTTGGCGTAAGGATAGTAATCATCAAA
Organism: Diloba caeruleocephala; assembly: GCA_947459985.1. Taxonomy (NCBI): domain Eukaryota; kingdom Metazoa; phylum Arthropoda; class Insecta; order Lepidoptera; family Noctuidae; genus Diloba; species Diloba caeruleocephala. The sequence goes on along the minus strand of OX381617.1, from coordinate 3,897,380 downwards.
TCGGAGCACACCGCCGAATTTGGTCACAATGTTTCTGAAAAGAAGTAGTTTAATTTTTTTTCACTAACGAAACCTAGAAATACATTACCATTACTAGTGAGTCCATCTCGTTGGAGGCCGTCCCAAGATTTTTAACATACGTGCCGTAAATGTATGTATGCATATGCTTTGAGACAATTTATTTATTTATGCTTAATGTACAAGTGTACAAAGGCGGTCTTAATGCCGTAGGCATTTTCTACCAGACAACCTTTAGGTGATGCAGAGAACAACAAGGTATATGCACCAATAAAATATGACAGGTAAGATGTGAAGACATGAAAACAAAAGTGTAATAATAATATATAAACTTACATAACCATTACACACACATACATATATAAATCTAAATAAACAGGTACATACATATATATAATAAATATATACCAATGAGATTAGAAAAATATGTAAGACAACAATATTTATTTATTTATAATTTCTTCCGATGTTGCAAACTGCTTCCAGTATTCGTGGTCACGCATAATCGCTAAGTTTATTTAGGTTTTACAAATTACTTACGTTAGTAAAATTATTGCTATCTATAAAATCGCAAAACTCCTAAAGTTCTTAACCGACCGTTTTGAAATTTTTAAACATCGTTGTATTAATATACGCGCATGTTTCTATTAAACCAGAATTCAGAATCAAAATCATGTTGTAATTATACAGCAACGCGTAGCAGGGTAAAACTAATTTCTTCATGAAAATATTAAAATCATTTTTATGTCTCAAATTTTAATACGTAAACAGTTATGCTATTGTATGTATATGCGCAATTATTACTTGACCATTAAAGGATATATTCAATTTCATCATCATTATTACATAATTGTGTCGTGATTTTGGGGAGAATTCGCGAGTACTCACCATGCCTGACAGGCGGGTTGTTGAGCGCAGTACGGCTGCTCTTCCACAGAAGGGACGCTGATACCCATTTCTCTGGTTTAGAGTCCCTTAGTCGCCCTTTTACGACATCTATGAGAGGAGACATAGTTGTGCTTAATTCTTAATCCGGACATCACCAGGAAAATATCAATGATAATCGGTTTGGAAAGTGTTAACTTCTATTTTAATACTGGATCAAGACCTTTAATCATACTGATTATTTTAAGGACTTTATTTCAGGATTCAAAGTCCAATAAGCAGAAAAAGTTTTTTTTTTCCTTTTAGGATGAACTGGGTCAAAACCATTGCAATCGTCGACGCACTTATTTTAATTCCAAATCCTTTTTGCTTTCTGGAGCTCGAGAAGAGCCTAATTAGCTTCAGACCTTCTCAACATTGAGTACTTGATGTTTGATAAGTAGGTGCTTAAAACTTACATATATAAATGCTTGTATAGAGGTCAAAAGAAAGTTCTGTGGTTTTATGAAGTGTTTTTTTGTAGTATATCATTTCATTTCGGCCGAATGAAGTCCACTGCTGGACACAGGCCTCCCCCAAAGATCACCACAACGACCGATATGGATGTGTTGTGGGCTCATTGGGGGTTTTGCCATAATCGCAACGCTTGGCAGACGGGTTGGCGATCGCAAGTGAGTTATTAACAACTCACTCGAAGGACGCTGCTGCCCATCCTCCAGCTAATCCCTTAGTCGACTTTTACGACACCCATGGGAGGAAATGGGGTGGTGGTATTCTAAGCCGGCACCACACGGCAAAATTGTAGTATATAGTTAAGGTTTTTTCTAGTGGTTGATACGCTCTTTCTTGTCATTGTCATATCTTCTTCCTAATCTCTTCATATTTGGGGTCGAATACGCTTCCAGTTTAACCAGATACGGCTAAAAAATGTTCTTTCAATAAGGACGCCTTATTATTAATGTAAATGAAACAAGCTGTGTGTGAGATATGCACACAATGTTTCTGTTTGAAAGAATATTGTATGGTATTTAAGATCGATTATAACGTCGCTGAAATAGCCGCCGTGATTTTGTTTGGTGGCACGTATTTGGGGGATCCAATTCTTGAATTCACCATTGCATAGTTGTGTTTGAACTGAGCGTCGCAATGGTTCAGAGGACTCGTAAAAGAGTCAGTCACGAATTCACAGTTCTTGTCTAACGGCCGAAATTAATAATCGATCTAATCACATATATTTTGATTTTGAATTATGGACATGTCTATTTTTTGTGATAAATGTGATCGTAACACAACAACGGATAAATTTTAAAATCTTAAATCTCAAGGTTTTGGATTAGACTGATTATTAATTTCGGCAGTTAGACGGCAGTTTTAAAACCATGTCGGAGACCTTCAGGTCACTTGATCAACTCTCACAAAAATTTAGCCACTACTCAAACGAAAAATAAGCTTGAATGTTAGTATTTTACAATCACTGGGATATAAAGATATCCCTAGGTTAAGACCGGTTGCGAGGCTTGGGGGATCCTTTACAATCCTCCCCGAGAGGTGCCTGGGGGGCGACCTTTTTACAGTCGCCTTCCCTCAGCTAGAGGGGGTGACCGCTTTACATTCATCCCCTCCGAGATGTGCTTAAGGCGTGGCATCACTGGGGGGGCTCTAGTGTGATCTTACGAGGACCTGGAGCCCCTCTTCGGTGCCGAAGATGACCGCTCCAGTGGTTTTAGCCGGTAGGAGTCCGGCATACCCCTTCACCCTTCCCCGGGGTGAAGGAAGTTCATGTTGAATTTCCACTGGACATCAATAAAACAAAAAAAAAAAAGTTTAATACCGGTTGAAAGAATTTCGGGCATCTGATTTCCAGTAACTGATATCATTGATATTCGTTTAAGAGCTTAATGTGCTTTTCTATATCTCGATGTAGAAAGAACGGTTCCCATCCAAAGCTAACCACGGCAGCTTAACCTCGCAGATCGAGCATTCCGCGTGCTACCCATTTAGCCATACCCTCAAATCATTATCATATGACAAAAGATATAATGGCCACAAAGTTTGTATTATTTGTTATAATTATCATCTCAGAAGATATACTTGCACTGCTGGACATTCCAAGGTCTTCCCAAAGATCGCCACAACGAGCGGTCTGGATTTGTTTTGTGTGCTCATTGAGTTTTGCCATAATTGCCATGCTTGGGCACTTGGGATTGGCTATCGCAGTTGAGTTGTAAATATAGTCTAAGGACTAATCCAATAACCGTATCCCGCCTTTTACGACACCCACTGGATGAGATGGGGAGGTGTTATTGCTAGCCAGCACCACACGGTTTGTTTGAGTGTGTGTATGAACTAAACTTACGCAAATGTTTGCAGTAAGTTGGCGTCATCGCACCCCTTGTTGGCATCGTCACAATCAATTAAGAACTGTTCCGATAATATATCTTCCATGTTCAAGTATATCTTTAAGTGGCTCTCGATGTTTGCTAAAACAAACGATAAAAGTTCAAGTAAATAAAAAAAGAATTCAGACAAGAAGAGTAAAAGTAAGAGCAAAAGTAAAGGTAAAAGTAAAAGAGTAGGAGTAAGAAAAATAGTAATACAAAGAGTAAAAGTAAGAGAGTTCGTACTTTTGTAAGAGAGTAAGAGTAAGACAAAGAGTAAGACGAAGACTAAGAGTGACTGTAAGTGTATGTGTAAGAGTTCACTACAGCTACGTGTACGTAGCTGCAGTGCATATAAGCCTCCTTATAGTTGAATTAAAGTAATAACTATCACCTGAATGCAAAGATTTTCAATGGGAGGTCCGGTGGGAGTTACTTTCCTTGGACGTTCATAAGTCAAGTGGGCCGCACGGCATACCCGCAGTGGTACTGAAGCAGTCTGCTCCTGAATGGTGTCCTGTGTTGACGCGCCTATTTGCGCTTTCATACTCCACAGGATAGTTCCGTCTTCGTGGAAGACTGTTCATGTGCATCCAGTGCCCAAAAAGGGTGATAGACCAGTCCCATCGATTTACAGGCCCATCGTTATTACCTCCTTGCTCTCTAAGGTGATGGATAAGGTAATAAATAAATAGCTTTTGGGATACCTGATTTTCTATCATGACCTAGTAAGTGACCGCCAATATGGCTTTCGTCAAAATGAGCCGTACCGGATCGACTCATGAGATACAGAAAGTTCGGCGGCGTATCTCTCTCAAAGTTGAATGAGGATTTTCAGTCACTATTTCCTTCACTTTTGCGATGTTAACTCCAGTTGCAGACGTTGATGGCCTACCAGAGCGAGGCAAATCTCCCATCACATCTCGACCGCTTTTGAACGCCTTGCACTCATAAGCACGTGTTTTTGATAAAGTCAATTCTCCGTAAGCGTTCTGTAACATTTTCAGTTTCCGAACACGAAATTCCATTGGCGATGCAAAATTTAAGACAAACTCTTTGTTCGGTGTTCACACTAGATATGATATAACTAAAAATAGCACTGTATTTAATATAAATAACAGATGCAATTAAAACTCCGCGCCAAAATGGAAAACAGGTTTGTGCCAATCTAACAATAACAATAAAAACAAAAATTTGAATTTGGAACCATAAACAAATCATCCATTCCCGATACTTTTTCGACTGAATGTATGCAACTATACAGGGTCTAACAAAATAGTGAATTTTATTTGAATGGAACAATCAGAAGGTTTGCGTTTATTAAAAAACAATTTTCTATTTCCAATTCATTTTAGAACAATTGATTGATAAGTAAAGTTGCTATTCGAGTAGTAAAACAATAAATAGCCTTTTTAATTACAACGACGCATGTTTTTTATCCGCGTGTGTCGTAGTAATAAAATGGTGTAAAAATGCATCCTTAATTATTCAGTATCCTTGTTTGAAATAGTAAAATTTGTATTTTTTTTCCCATAATCATATATAAATAAACGTAATAACGTCTCCTTGAAATCAAGTTCACTATTTTTATTTTTTTCATTTTTTTTATAGATATATATATTTCGCAAATTAAAATTTCACACACTTCTAGATATCCGATTGACCTGAAATTTGCAGACGCATCAAATAAAAGTAATGAATGTATAGGTTCATAGGGTTAATATTGCCATCGCACAAAAAAAAAAACATAGTTTAAAAAACGAACGAAAACACACTTAAATAAAATATGAACACAATAAAGCATTTTTTTTTGTTAAATAAAGGCGAGGAGTGCTCTATACAAAGGTAAATGAATTCTGAAGTAGAGAGTTTAAACTATAATTTCATTTATTACGAGCATCATATTTTCTACTACACTGAGTTAAGAGTAGATTCATCCAAAACAGAATATAAAATTTAAACAGAATAACACTCAACAACGCTTCAAGACTTCTTATGTCTTGTACTGTACGTTGAGTTACATTTGCACCGCTTTCAACTTCGACTAAACGTTTGCAATTAAGTTAATAGGCCTATTATCATTCTTGTTGCCTAGATTGCTTAGTTTTGGAATTAAGTTGTGAACCTTAACGCTCATACTAAAACAAAATTCATAATTCCTAGGAATATTACTTCAATTATAATAATCATATAGTTTTACCAATAGAACTGAAAACCGAGCAAGCTGCACAATTCTGCTGATCTTTGACGGGCGATACCATTTTGTTTTCCCTCCAATCATAGTACTCTGGTGGTGTCCCACTGTTAATAGATTTTCTTAGACTTGATGGATTTATTTCAAGGGATCCATTCAGAGGTGGCAAAACAAGATAACAGTAGTATTCCTTTAACAGAAACAAAAACACAGCGCTCGTCAACATTTTTAGTTTTAATAGCGGAGGAATGGTTCGCAGTCAGAAATGTACTACTTTTTAAATGCGCAACTCTTTTCCAAGCATCCCCGCTATTCAACGTTTTACTGTATTTTTATTACACTTTGATTGCAGTGTCCCGCGTTTCTGACATTGCATGAATATTTCAAGTGCCATGTTGTATTGTAATTTGTTTATCGTCAGTTGAATCACGCTTTCGAAGGCGTCCAATTATAATTTTTTCTGTCGACGCTTTCTCTTCAGCCGTCTAAGATTCATTAGGCGATGTCACATTGAATTATTTTGCTCTTATATTGACTTCATAATTTTACTGTTAATCTGATTTGAAGACTACAAAATTGTTGAAGTGTTTTCTTTAAAAAAAGAAATTTATGTTAACTAATACAGATTATGACATGAGTATTGATTACTAAACAAAATAAGGCAAAGTGCTTTTAACATTGACTAAGGGTATTCCGTGTGCTATTCGGATTAATAATATGCACCACTCCATCTTATTCCGTGGATGTACTAAAAGGCGACTAAAGGACTCTAAACCAAAGAGATGGGCAGCAACGTTCCTCTGTAGAATACTAGCCATACTGCGGTAAACAACCCGCTTGCCAACCGTAGCGAGTACTGGAAAATTCCCCCAACAATGACGACACAATTCTAGTAATCTATGGGCGAGGCCTTTGTTCAGCAGTGGACGTCCTTTGGCGGATATAATGAAGAAAAAGATCTTGATCTCTGGAACATCTGATCTTAACACACAGCATCGCACATTACTAAAACTACCTGGCACATTTTTGCGTGAGACAATTTTTCCCCACCCCATGAAAGGTGGACAGGCGTGCCTTCTTACTGGCTAAAACCCCACGGTATTCCTCCTTGCATATTGCGTCGGGCTCACAAAAGGTGATGCCGCATTCGTCCGCAATCAAAATGGTGCCAATTTGGGTTGCGGACGTCAGCCTCTACCTACCAATCCGTCTTTGAGGGGCCTGCGTGGAAAATGCACTCGCCACCACTTCAAGCCATTCTGAAATAGAAGTATGGTCTTTCCTAAGTCCTAAAGTAAGTAAGTTGTGGATTTAGAGAGCGTTACTTACCTCTAGTTTCGTATATACAGCGTTAGTTACATCTAGTTTCCTATACATAGCATTAGTTACATCTAGTTTCCTATCCGCAGCTTCCTTCTGCAAGGAAATTAGCTTGCTACGACATGCCTGTGTCGTGGGTGGGTTGCCATTGTGTCTGTTAACGCACCCACGACACAGGTGAAAGACTAGAATGGGGCAAGGGTTAAAAAAAATGCATTGCTGTCAAACATACTGCGGACTAAGGCCGGCAGGAATAGGGCACCACCAATTTAAGCTATTAGTGCACAACGTGGCTTTTGCCATGCCACCGTGCACTCTTACAAGTTGTGCCGCAACGTGTCGCCGTGACATACGGCACCTTGCATCTAGTTCTCTACTAATGTGACACAAGTACTGCAGAAGTAGCCGCGCCCCGAAAGCAACTGCGTCGCGAAATACCTGACCCGACCGAACACACTGTAACTGCTGCACTGGAACAGTTGCGGCTGCACGCGTCACCGTGGATTAATCCGCTGTTTATCACCGGATGATGCATAATAACACGGCTAAAACATTTGATCCAAAGTCTGCCCTTACAAAAAAATCTTTAAACTGAATGAAGATCAAAAATGAAAGGTGACTCGTCGATAAAACGACTTAAAAAATGGATGGTTAGATAGTGCGATCATTTGAAGCGCCTTCAAAGCTATCTTTGAGACATTTCGCGCAAGTTTTAATTGATCAATTTAACTTCAACTACTAGCGTTTGACCTGGGATTAGGGTTGTACGGATTTTAAATTGTTAATTTATGTTATGTGATATGCGAGAAGTTTGCTTCTAAAGAATAAGTTTCTTGTTTAATAGGTGCGTTAAGTGCATCTGGGATCAGAGTTAAAGTAAGTAAGGCTATCCCAGACTGGTGCGAAATCTTTTAATATAATTCAATGCAATATTACGATATAATTATTTCTAGTAGGTACATTTTTTATGATAACGTCTGAGAATTGTGGGCCGATTATTCTTTATGGTGACCACAAAATTTAATTCATAAACTAAGTTTATTTTCGAGCATTTTCCACGCGATTCATTTGGACATCAACTCAGATATTTTTCTTTAGTAATACTTATACCAAAGTTCCATTACACACATGTTAACTAATTGGGTCGCTTACGCCTCCCCTTTATTTCTCCCAGTATTTCACATTACTTTGACTGATATCTTGTCAAGTTACATTTATATGCCATCTATATATATAGGGGAATATCTAATGAATCTTAGTATGGACATCTTTTATTACATTTTCCTTAAATAAATAAAGATAACTATGTTGATACTTGTATGCTCTTATCGTACTATAGAAATAGCGCGGAAAATTATTGCAATAATTGTGATAATATCGCACGACTACTCCAATGTTATATAAAAAGACAGAGTACTTACTCGTCGTTGGCCGAATAGCAATTGAATTAAAGTGAACAATGGATTCATTGCGTGTAAGTCTTCAAAATGACCCCAGTGGGACCCCGCATGTTATGTCCCTCTGTTTTACGCATCCAACCCAACCCACGTAGCGAATGTGCCTATCGCGCAGATAGAACCCTATGATGCCCTGCAGTAAGGGGAAGCACCGATGGTGGACTAGTGCGCGCCTAATATGTGCACCCCACGGGATGGGGTTAAAGGCATTGACTATATCTAAACTGATGGCCAATGTCACTCTGCTGCGTTGCCCAACTGACCTTTTCTGGCAGAGAGAGATGCCCTATCCGATAGATCAGGATCCGCCACTCGGTCAACCACGCAGGTCACGCCTCGAGCGTGTGCTATGCGGTATTCTGGTCCCTATCACAATAGTGGCATTGTGCCGTGGCTTCGCGTCCTATCCTATGTAGGTACGCACCGAAACAACCGTGACCGGTGAATACCTGCGTCAGACGGTAGGTGACGCGCTCGCTCCTTCTGAACCAGGCTCCGAAGAGCGGCAGGATGCCCTCGATGACACGCTTGGTCGCAAACTGCATCCGCAGGCGGTGACGCCACTTTCCAAGTGCGCACCACTGAGCCAGCCGCCGCAGCCTGTCTACCGCCCCTGGAGGCGCGCCATCGCCGTTCTGGCGGAGGGAGCGTGTCTGATCGTAGATGCCCTACCGACCTAGGTTATATGTTGGTTGTTACCTCGCCAATTTCCGGTGGCCAAAGACTGGTTTATTGGTTGAGGTTCACGTTTGAGAAAACTTGGTGTTGTGAGCTTGCCCTTACACTTAAGTAGGTAAAGAAGGTGTTAGTTGTTTGACATCTGATGAGTTGTCACGTCTTGAGAATATCATGTTCAGTAGAATAGTTACTGTTGTTGTTGTGTTGGTTGTTGTTATTAGACGCGAGTCTTTAAGCCAAGGTGTGCCGCACCGTGTTGTCATTACATACATACAACTGATACAAGGTTGAGCACTAACTAAATCATCATTTCGGCCGAATAAGTCCACTGCTGGACAGGCCTCCCCCAAAGATCACCACATCAACCGATATGGGTGTGTAGTGTGCTCAGTGGGGCGTCTTGCCATAATCGCCACGCTTGGCAGACGGGTTGGCGATCGCAGTTGAGTTGATGTGTGCTCAAGCACTAACTAAATAAAAGTGAAAAAAAATAAAGAAAAGTAAGAAACTTGAGCGCGTGAAGAGCTCCAAGAGAGTAAGTCAAAACATGACAGTTGACCAACTGTCCTCGAATTACCCAATGAGAAAAACACTGATATACTTAAACAAATAAAAGAGGTTGAGAGCTGCGATCCATATTTTATTTCTTTTTCGGTGAGAATGCAAATTAGTACGTACCTATAAAGATTTCAGAGAACGAATTAAGGCAATCTCTCTTTATGTCTTTCACGATAACATTTCTGTATAAATTGTCAGCTAAATCCATTAGAATTAAAATAATCTAATTCTAACTGTTCCAGTTACATCTAAATCCTTATCTACTGCATTGAAAGTATTTGTGAAGTATCAATATTATTCAACACTACAAACGCAAATATTTTCATTACTAAAACTATTTATCCATTGCAGTTTTAACATTTCTCTAGTTTCATCGTCATTTCGAAGTCAAATTCGATAAATAAGTAGTTCATTATCCATAAGTGATGCAGCATTAACTTTACCCACAAATGTATTCAGCGTTAAATGTTTTAAACGTAGTCCTAAACGTACAGTAACTATTCCTCCTGTGTCATGGATATAGTTTACAGACAAATATCTCACATGTTCAAGCACTCAGACCCGAAGCCACTACCTGTAGATTCTACAAATTTTTGTTCCGTGTAAGATCACACCCACGACATGTGGCGTAGCAAGCCAATCACTTAGCCACTGCATCAACCATGCGGTCTTCGATTATTCCTGAAGACAATACGAAATAAACCGTTTTCAGCTCAGCCCTGCAAGAGATATTGGAAATGTTCAATCAGCTCCTCGGAGATCCATACCTGTTATTGCTAATCGTGGCGCTTAGCGACCACAACTTTGCATCGGCGGGTTAAGTAACGGCCAATTATTGTTCCGGTCCCCTGATACTCAGCAGTTAGTACAAATTATAGCTGCTATAATTACACTGATTCAGGATGCGAAGTTGATCATTTAGGGTGTGTCCCGATGGATGTAATATGTATGTTTGGTTTTACAAGAATAGTTTCGTTCAATATCAGTTTTCCCAACTTTTTGTATGAGTACTTTTTAGGGTTCCGTAGTCAAACAAGGAATCCTATGTGCATCCGTTTGTCCGTCCATCCGACTGTACGTTTCAGCTATTTTACTCGTAGACTGCTAATGCTATGGAGTTGACGTTTGACATGGTTACGTATTCTTATAAAATCATCAAAGTTATAAAAGAAATCAATAGCAAAATATTTATAGGCTGCTTCCCTACGGTAATGTAACCATGTTTTTTTTTCGCGCATCTCATTATACGGGGTATCGTTGAATAGTTATTTAAAAAACATAAGAGGTGGTATTAATTTTTTTTTTATTCAGTGTTCCATTCATGAAATGTTAAGGTTTGAACTGGCTATTTTTGTCAGACTTAGTTCTGTTCACCACCTAAAGGCTAAGCCTTCAAGGCTTAATAACTATTCAGTATACTAGAAACTGTCACGAATAAAAAAATCGATCATGGAGGTGTCTAATCTACTTTACGAGTAATAATCGACCAATTTAATCATGTAGTTGAGTCTAGAACTTTAACATAAATGAACCGCGAAATTTACTCTGCATTTAAAAATACAAAAACATACAGTCCGTGTGGTGTCCGGATTAAGAATATAGCACTTCATCTCCTCCCGTGGATGTCGTAAAAGGTGACTAAGGGACTCCAAACAAGAGGGATGGGCAGCAGCGTATACGCATACTGCGCTCACCAACCCGCTTGCCAAGCGTGGTGACTATTGGCAAGCACACCTCAAAATGACGACATAATTGTGAAAATCTTTGAGGGAGGCCTTTGTTCAGCAGTGGACGGTTTTTTTCATTTTCTTAAAATACGTTGCCTCACACTGGGATATCTCCAGTGTCGTGGGTGCGTTTACAAACACAAATTCCACACACTATACACCCAGACCCGGAACAAATACCTGCAGATCATACAAATATTTGTTCCGTGCGGGAATCGAACCCACGACCCGGAGTGCAGCAGCCGACTGTATCAGCCACTGCACCAACCGTGCCGTCAATATCAATACAATATATGGCTGATATGACGATGATGATGATTTAAAATTAAGTTTTTTTAAAACCGCGAACTGGAAGCGATAAGATTGCCAATTGGAAATACTGTGCTTATGTTTGTATTTACTTTTATTTTTAATTATGTATGGTGTGCAAACAATAAAGTATGTATTTCTGATTCCAAAAAAAGAAATACAAGAACAGTCTTTCGTAGTGTTAAGAAAAGATGCAAATCAAAACGTTCTGCTGAATGAAGGTTTTACTGTTATATTTGTGAGAGTTTGGGTTAAAAAAAAGGTTTTTGAATGGAGACTGCGCACTGGAAAAACAGGGCGTGGGACAACCTCCACTGAGGTGGCCAGACGACCTGGTGAAGGTTGCTGCGAGTCGTTGGGTGAAGGTGGCATGTAACTGCTGGTTGTGGAACTCTAAGGGGGAGGCCTTTGTTCAGCAGTGGACGTCTTTTGGCTGATATAATGAAGATAGTGAATGCTGAAATAACGAACCACGTGGTAGTGGTAGACCAGGATGTAGACGGTAGGACGATCTTGACACTAGCCCTGAAGTAGGCCTTTATCAGAAAAAGAGATGGACTCTTTGCCTAGTGCAGTAGCGGGAAACCTACTCCACAGCAAATCTCCCAAGGGTAAATAAAATAAATTGTCTCCTAAAGGCGAATTACGCTAAAACATAGTTCCCTTGTTTCTTCTCAAAGCCATAAAAACTCAATCTAATTTGGTTCAATAGTTGTTACGTGCTTCAAATACCAAAGGAAGTGGACATTGTTAGGTCCCGCGTGAATTTAAAAAGTTAATCAAGTAAGTTACGCCTTTTTCTAATGCGAAGTACGATAAAATGTAAGTGTAGAGTCGGTAAAAGTTTTTTAAAAAGAAACTCGCTATAAGTTTGGTATGTTATTGCTACAGAGCAGTTAGCTCAGAACCTTATACATTTGAATAATAATACTTACGCACTACAAACTATATTATAATTTGTTATACAATAATTGAAGGCCTATACAAAAATCGCTTATTAATGGAGTACCCGCTGAAATGTGTAATACTATCAAATTATAAGTTTTTGGTAAATAACCAAGCGAAAACCAGGGCGTTGTCAGCGAGTAGGTGACGCTTTCGCCTCTCATCAGCCAGATTGACGGCACGGTTGGTGCAGTGGCTGATACAGTCGACTGCTGCGCTCCGGGTCGTGGGTTCGATTCCCACACGGAACAAATATTTGTATGATCTGCAGATAGTTGTTCCGGGTCTGGGTGTATTGTATGTGGAATTCATGTCTGTAAACGCACCCACGACACAGGAGAAATCCTAGTGTGGGGCAACGTTTTTAAAAAAGAAAAAAGATTCCGAATCACGATACCAACACCTATTCTAAGCTAGTTGGACCTGCTGTCAGACTTTCTGAATCTCTAATGCCCGTAAACGGTACCATGGGTCATCATATCATAATATCATCATAATATCAGCCAAAAGACGTCCACTGCTGAACAAAGGCCTCCCCCATCGGTTTCCACAACTGTGTCATCATTTTGGGGGGTATTTGCCAATACTCACCACGCTTGGCAGGCGGGTTGGTGAGCGCAGTATGGCTGCCATTTCACAGAAGGGACGCTGCTGCCCATGCCTCTGGTTTAGAATCCCTTAGTTGCCTTTTACGACCTCCACAGGAGGAGATGGAGTGGTGCTGTATTCTTAATCCGGACACCACACGGAACCGTGGGTATGTCAATCCAATTCAATTACTGAACGTGCTTACCGAAATGCGATGGGAGAATACTCGATGTATCTAAAAGGGGTGACAATGACAGACACGACCTAACCTCGTAGATCGATTGATCTAATTAGTAATAAACTGACCCTAAAAAAGATGTAACCTTTTTAGAACTTAAGCGACCAAACATTTAATGAAGGTGGTATGCCACGCATCTAATTTTTTGTCCAATATCTGATAACATTTTTTGGCGTCTTCGTAATGCCTCTCGTCCAATATGTTTGCCCAAGATGTGTTGTTTGGCAATTGCCATATTTAATTCTAAGCGCATTTTTTTAATTATCGTTATATCTCTGCTTTGTATTATACATACATTAACTGCTTTCATACTCAGTATGAAATCAAAATCTTTCTTGTCTTCAAATAAAAACAAAAACGACATTTGTATGTAATCATCCAATTTAAAAAAATCAAATGTACATTGGACAAAGATGTTGGATGAATTGCATAAGGGTGGTATTTATGTGCACATTATCAAAACTTATGTGTACGCAATGATACTTTAGTGTACGTATAAAGGACAGTGTATTAAAGTGTTTACAATCTGTTTCGCCCGGAGCAAGTTCATAATTAATTTTAAAATATTTCACAGTGTTACGCGGAATTAATTGTACTTGTGACGTGGTGTAGGTTTACCATGTAGGCTCTAGTGTGACCATACGAGGACCTGGAGCCTCCCTTAGGTGCCGAAGATGACCGCTCCAGTGGTTTTAGCCGGTAGGAGTCCGGCATACCCCTTCGCCCTTCCCCGGGGTGAAGGAAGTTCATGAAGAATTTCTACTGGGCACCAATAAAAAAATAAAAAGAAGGTTTACCATGTAATTGGGACAATTAAAACCTCATTAAATAGAAGATGCCTCGAGTACTGGTGCTTAGATGTATTTATTGTCTAAGAAATGTAGGTTTTTATGATAGTATCTATACATAAACCACATGCGTGCCGCTATAATTCCAAACGCGCACGGTATGAGCTTGCAGATTCCCCGAACGGCGTACCCGTGACCCCTGAGGCGTGGTTTACATTGGCACCGCAACTTTTTTGTTACCCCCGCGCCATCGTCCTTCTTCTCTGAGCGGCATCGGCCCTCTCCCAACCTTTACTTTTTTTCAGCGTGATGCTCTCGCAGAAGGAGCCCACAGAACTTCTGGCTCGGACTGCTTAGCGGAAACTGATAGTACCTTTAGCAGGTCTTCCAAAATTGAAATTTTCATTTCGGTCCCCTTAGGTTTCTTCGTTATGAAATTCTCAAACGGTATCCTGTAAGTTGAGGATCTTGCATTTTAAATGGCCATTTTGCAGGCCCGTTGATTTTTTATTTCAAATACCATCCACAATCATCTGCCTATACCTCCAAGGAATTAAGGCGTGATGATTTACATACTAGTGACACATTCAATTTTTACTTTTCAACAAACTTTACACGAGTTGCCACACACATTATTCTTACTCTGACCTCGAGAGGAATGGCGCGTCACTTCTCGTCCTAAATCCCAGAGCCCATTAATATCCAGGACAGTTGCATTTCATACATCATGGTCACCCTGATCCGGTTTTAAATGAACTACAAACGGGTAGCGAAATAAAATAGGTCTGGCTGGCTATTGTCTGAGTTAATGTAGTGTTTACTCAGTGAATAGTGTTGGAAACTGTGACAAGAAAGCCGGTTTATGAAACAGCCGGAAAATTTATTTAGGACCGGCCTTGTTGTGTCATGTTTTATTCGTTTTGTGTTACTATAGTTAATCGCCTAGGTACAATGTGTTTGTGAGGCTTTAGTAGATTGAATGGTGAAAATGCATTAAGTCTGGTAAAAGCTAGTTTAACAGTAAATTCTGATTGTAACGAAGGCATTCAGTATAAACCAGTTTTAACTACAGAAAACACATTCTAACTAAAAACGTATTGTTACTGACGTATTTATTCTGAATGACAGAAAATTATTAACTCTTTACTTCATCTTCCATTGCTATTTTTGGTACTGAATTTTTTTTATCATCATCATCATCATATCAGCCACAGAATGTTCACTGCCGAACCAAGGCCTTCCGTTTCCACAACGAGCGGTTACACACCGCCCTCGACTCCCAGCGACCTTCACCAGGTCGTCTGTCCACCTCGTTGGACATCGTTGCCAAGCTGCGTTTTCCGGTGCCGGTCTCCACTCAAGAAACTTTTTGTCCCAATGGCCATCAGTTCTAAGAACAAACCTGATTAAATTAAAATTATTTTAGAAACAGTCAAAAAAATATTTAAATATTTTATCATCAAATATTTAAATATTTCAGCCGCCAAAACGTCCACTGCTGGATCGAAGCCTCCCCAAACGATTGCCACAACGCCCGGTATGGGTTTGTGTTGTGTGCTTATTGGGGGATATTGCCATAATCACCACGCTTGGCATACTGTTTGGCGATTGCAATTGGGTTATAAATATACTCGAAGGACGCTGCTGTCCATCCTCTGGCTAATCCCATAGCCGCCTTTTACGACACCCACAGGATGAGATGGGGTGGCGGTATTCTTAGCCGGCATCACACGGTGTATAAAATATTTAGTGTCATATAAACGTGTTAAATATATTAATAATCAATAATTAGTCTCGAAAATAAATAGGCACTTTTAATTATCTTTAACCGCCAGCTTCATACTGATGGATTTTCATGAAGATATACGCGCGCAGCTCGCAATTTACTCACATCAAACGCATTCATCTTTATATTGATAGATTTTCGTGGTGGTATACGCGAGCTGCAGTGCTATTCTGTAAGAACTTACTAGCAAACTCACTTTCCGCAGTGGAAAGTAGTAAAAACGAAACAAAATTAGAAATTTCACTGCAGGTTCAAAATTTAACTCAACGGGTGAGTTCCTACAGAACATCCAAGCTTGTGAAAAGTAGTAAAAACAATACGAAATTAGATATTTCACTGCGGATTCAGAATGTAAATGAAATGTGAGTTCGACGGTGAGTTACAGAACGCTGCGTGGCTATTATGTAAAATTCACTAGCAAACTTACTTCTGAATCCGCAGTGAAGTCTCTAATATCGGATAGTTTTTACTACTTTTCACTGCAGGTTCTTATGTGAGTTCGCTTCACTAGCAAACCCACTTCTGAATCCGCAGTGAAATCTCTAATATCTGATAGTTTTTACTACTTTTCACTGCAGGTTCTTAAGTGAGTTCACTTCACTAGCAAACCCACTTCTGAATCCGCAGTTAAATCTCTAATTTCATATTGTTTACTACATTTCATTGCGGATTTAGAAGTGAGTTTGATAGTGAGTTCTTACAGAATAGCACTGCAGCTCCCATTTTCGTTCTCATCAAAAGTAGTAAAACTTAAATAATTGAATATACATTTGTGTAAAGACGAAATTCAATTACCGTCACCTTAAAACATAAATTATTACTCTCATCAGTCAGCAGCTCTTGTCGTGAAAGTTTATAAGAATTCCGATCACTCAAATACGTAATACCTATTCTAAATCTTGAACCCTGATTCACAGTACCCCATTTCTCACTTTAAAACTCTGAATATTTAAGTTCGAAGTTTGAGTTCGCTTCAAAAAGCTTTCAGATGTCGAACGAAAATAACAGGAATCTTAATTCCTGTTATTTTTTAATGAGCTGGCATTTATTTATTTTTAATTGTCAAAATAGGTAAGTAGGTACTTATTATTGTAAGAAACCCCAATAATCCCATTAGCTCTTCGTGGACGTCGTAAAGGTGAGAGGATAACATTTGCCATTTAACCGATGTTCTCCACATTAGGGCTTCTCCTGTATCTTGGGTAAAGTTTACGGACAAACATCTCACATTCACAAACATCCAGACTCGAAACAACTACCTGTAGGTCATAAAAATATTTGTTTCGTGCGGGGATCCAAATTGTTTTTGTTATGGGGAAATCCTCATGGACTTCCTCCGCCTTGGGAAAGGTGGAGGGGCATGCCGGACTCTTACCGGCTTACACTCCATGGTATCCTACCACTTACCTTTGGCTGGGGGTGAGGTGTTCGTCTTTCAGCATTAGACCATACCCCCAACCCTATGCAACATATTTTCAGCTTTTTTTACGTCCGTTTATGAACCTTCCTTCCTTGATCCTACGCTATGGCAGTCTAGACGCAGACAATTCATCCTGTATTTCTGACTTATACCGTACGTTAAATCAGAATGCACATAATAAATTAGACTTAATAAACGGCCCGGTCCCGATGGTTTGCCTCCTATTTTATAAAGAAAACTGCAGAAATTATTTAATTTCCGGTCCACTAAACATATTTTTTTAAATTACGCGAAGGCATTTTTCCAGTTATATGGAATCTCGGTTCCATTACACCTGTCCACAAAAGTGGCGATAAAAAGAATATACGAAATTACCGTCCCATATCTATATTGTCGTATGTGGGTATAAAATTAAGATATTGATTATTTTCATAACTATTGTTATGATTTCCGCTGTGATATGTTTGTAATAAATTTGACTTCTACGAATGATGATAACCTTTAAATTTATTAACTAGAAATTGTACCAATTTTTGTATCTTATTTAATTCTCAATGTATTTTGGTTGATATCGTACAGAAAACCATTATTGTATTGATAATTGTTTTGATTTAATTTTGTGATTTCGGTTTTAGTTAATTTTCTGTAACTAAATGTTGAATTTGTAATTAATAGGTCGTGCTGCTTTTAAATTACCAAACTTCGTATTGTCATAAAATATTTATTTTCATAATAGTTATTAATTTGATTGTTAACCGTTGATTTTTGCTGTATAAACGGCCCTGTACCGTCAGTTTAAATTCATTCTGTAATCGCCAGCAAAATGAATAAACACCGTGACCTCCGAGTAAGGTATTTTTATTAACTGTTTACCTACTCGTGTCTTATAAACTGTGTCATGACATAATATGTTGGTGCCTATATCGACGACTCCGGTGATCATACGCCGACAGAACCGGTGGGATCTTCCTTGCCCATACTGAGGTTATCTAGATCCAATGCCCGCGAATCTGTGCCGATAAACTAGTCAATCAGACCCAAACTATTCAATAGAACATCTGTCACCCCATCATCATGTGATCGTGGAAATTACTACCCGTCACCATATGTGATTCCAGATGTACGCGCGCACGATTTATGAGACTGGTGTGGCCGATGTTGACGGGACGATTGCTACTTTTGCATATCGCCGCAAGTAGTTTAGATTAAAGTAATACTTCAGCTGAAAAGGAGATCGAAGACGTGGGCTGGTATGTGGTCCCTGGAGGCTTCGACTTTGGAACAAGTAAAGCAAGACCTGATCCGGAAATTGGGAGTTCCGGTAAGCTGATGACATTCAAAAATAGCGCAGCAACACTTCACAGTACGCGAGCTACTGCACGGGATAGACAACTACAGTTGGGCCCTGTCCAAGTGAGTGCGACCTGAAGGCAACGGATACAGAGGTAATTGATGCTTTAATTACTGATTTTTATCACCATTGTGATGAACTTTTGCGAAATATCCCTGGCTCTTTGCATAGGCTAGTTCTCGTTTTGAAAACTTACCGTAAACGAGAAACCGTCGATACTGTATGATGTGTGGGTGATTTTAAGAAACTCATAATCGTTCAGCTTAGTCATTGTTTTTGTTACAAAAGTAGTAGTGGTCATAGTTTCCATGACTGTAAAGACGGCGCGGTTGTTACTGTTCACTCCAGTTCGGCAACCAAGTCAATAGGACAATCGAATGTAAACGTTGCCACAAGTAAGGTCACAATACATCCATCTCGTTCGATTTTTTCGAGAGTTGTTATTTAGTGCGTAACAGTATTCTCGGTTCCTTTCCTGGAAAGAGAAGCCCTGATATAGTTCTGTTAGGTGTTCCCAGAATATTACAGCATTGTTGGAACACGTCACGTGGTCACGACACAATTTAAACATCGGCTCCCAGTGCCTGACAGCCCCGCTATTCCTGGTCATGGTTGCGGCCACGGTAACAGTGGGGCGGGGGGTGCTAAGAATCTCCGGAAGAAATCCAGCTACCACCCCAGACGATAAAGGGATCGATAATATCCGGCAACTTATTTTACTCCCGGGAAGGTAAACATGAATCAAGGTGGTGCCGGTGCCGGGTTCCTCGTCCGCAGGTCCCTCATAAACAACATAGTGGCCATTGAAAGGTCCAAGAGGTATTTAGTTGAAGGTCATACAGTCATACATACGCACCGACCTCAACACATCCAGATGAGAGTATGCCATACATATCTCCAACACCACTTCACCATTGTAAATTTCAACGCAAAGCACGATGCGATGGTGAGTTGAGAGTGGGGCAATTTGGGTATGGGCAACGGAACGACGCGAAACGCTTCACCCTCTCCGAGATGTGCTTATAGGCGTGGCACCAGTTGGCGGCTCTAGTGTGATCATACGAGGACCTGGAGCCTTCCTTTGGTGCCGAAGATGACCGCTCCAGCGGTTTTAGCCGGTACCCTTTCGCCCTTCCCCGGGGCGAAGGAAGTTCATGAAGAATTTCCACTGGGCATTAATAAAAAAAAATTAAAAACATAGGTTTGTACAAAGTTCTTCGATCACACTCTACCTCCTGGCAGAAAGACTCGCCATGACACCAGTCCTCCGGTGATGCTGAAGCATACCGATTGCTCAATAGAATATAATGCTCATATGGAAGTCGTTGCGTCAAGATATACGTTCCTTTAACCTCGTGAGCCAAACTAACTCGACAATACCGAGGATATCCCGGACTCAGCCTGGATGGCCATAAAACAGCTTAAAAATAACAAGGTGGCAGTGGTGACGGAATTACGACAGAGCTTCTAAAAGTGGGTGGAACACTGGTACACAAAGCAGAAGCTCTTCTTCAAAAAGGTGACGAATCGTCTCGAGCGCAACGTGACCAACCTCCGAACAAGCGGTTTTTTTCGTCAAATGCCGAAGCCGAAGCGGAAGCATATTTTCCGATACCGATACCGATACCGAAACCGATACCGATAAAGATAAAGATAAGTTTGCTGAACCAACCTTTTCGCCATGATGGTGAATACAGGCTAATAAATATATCATTTCTCGATCATGTTTGATCCTCCGTCGTAACGGCCGGATCTGATGTATCTGGCTACCGTCAAAATCGAATGCAAAGGAGCTAAGTATATTGACTCTAAAGGTCGAGCAACTTTTGTTCCCGTCTGTTACTGGATCAACTAAATACGGCGAGAGGGCTATATAGTGTATATTTGGCTCTCCTATTCAAAATTCATTTGTTTACGTTACACGTCCGTGTTTGGGTCACATAAATTCATACGTGCAATACATTTCAACTTAATCGGTCCACTAGATTCGGAGCAAATTGGCTATGACAGACGGACAGACGGACACACGAGTGATCCTATAAGGGTGCTGCCGTTTTTTATTCGGATGTACGGAACCCTAAAAATAGACAAAGCTACATCTAGTTCATTAAGGACGTGGTCAACACCTTTGTATAAAGTCTGAACAATGCAAAAACCCGTAGCGTAAATTGAAAAAGGCTAATTATGCCATTTCTTCAACACCATCCACTCTGCGGCTTTAATTTTTCACTAGAGAATACAACTTCGGAACAATTGTAAGTACTCTGCAATTCTTGCAGATATAATAATTAGCGGACCGGAGGTTATCTCTGATGAAAAAGAAACTTCATCGCTACGGAAATGGGAAAAGTTTGAAGAGGTGCAATAGTTGCGGTTTATTTTCAGCTGGCTTTATAGACGCTTCCCTTTTATGCGTTTTAATGTTTAAAAATAAGAGTTAATTAAAAAAAAAACAATGTTTTCTTTCAAGCTGCTAGAGAGCGAGAAAAAGGTACAGAGTCATAAATTAATTTGACCTATTGCTGACGTAGCAGTCATGTTGATCCTTGTAGCCAACTTTCTTTTTAAATTCATTGTCGTTCTGTGACGACGACAGTTCCAACTATAGACTACAATACATCTTATTATCCGTGTATTAAGAATCTAGCACTACTCCATTTCTTCCCGTGGGTGTCGTAAAAGGCGACCGAGGCTAAAACAGTTTTTTTTTATTTTATTTCTTTTTTCTCCTGTGTCGTGGGTGCGTTAACAGACATGAATTCCACACACAATGCACCCAGACCCGGAACAACTACCTGCAGATCATACAAATATTTGTTCCGTGCGGGAATCGAACCCACGACCCGGAGCGCAGCAGTCGACTGTATCAGCCACTGCACCAACTATGAATGATGGAACAGTAGCCATTGTGCAGTCACCAACCACACCAAATGAGTACAGGGAAATTCTCCCCAAAATGGTGACACACGGCATGTAATCGGTGGTCTTATGGGGGGCTTTTGTTGAGCAGTGGAGGTTTTTGGCTGATATGATGACTAGAATACATTGGTGGATTCCGTGCGTAACTGGTATGACATGACAACTATGATAAGTAGTTGACTGTTGACTATTAGTTTTCACAAGTATAAGACTACGACTTCGACCTTCTCGTGGCCATAGCTAATACAACTTGGTCGAAACGTCGATGTTAGTCAATATGTTGTTTTGATTTATGAGTGCGCGAACAGGCCCGAAATTATAGTCTAATATATTAGCTACCCAGTACCTCTTTTGTTATTGGTGTCCAGTGGAAATTCTACATGGAACTTCCTTCGCCCCGGGGAAGGGCGAAGGGGTATGTCGGACTCCTACCGGCTAAAACCACTTCTCGGAGAGGATTGCAAAGGATCGCCCCCACGTCTCGCTGTGCGCTGTGCTACACACACGGCGGCACGTGCCCACGTGCGCGCCACCGTCGTCCCTCGGTCGCTCGGTCAGTAAATAGGTCCTAACGGCCCGGTTGGTGCAGTGGCTGATACAGTCGGCTGCTGCGTTCCGGGTCGTGGGTTCGATTCCCGCACGGAACAAATATTCGAATTTGGGGCAACGTTTTCTAAAAAAAAGTACAACATGGGGCATCTTATTGATAAGTTAGTGAGAGTAGTCCAAAAACTGCATTTCAGATCGCCAGGTCCCACTCACTCGTCGCAGTACTTCATCATTTTTTTTTCATCATTTCGGCCGTATGAAGTCCACTGCTGGACACAGGCCTCCCCCAAAGATCACCACAACGACCGATATGGGTGTGTTGTGGGCTCATTGGGGGGTTTTGCCATAATCGCCACGCTTGGCAGACGGGTTGGCGATCGCAGTTGAGTTGTTAATGTACTCGAAGGACGCTGCAACCCATCCTCCGGCTAATCCCTTAGTCGACTTTTACGACACCCACGGGAGGAGATGAAGTGGTGGCATTCTGAGCCGGCACCACACGGCTAGCGGGCACCACACGGCTAGCCGGCAGTACTAGGTAGAATCAACTTGTAGCCCATTCATCAACATAATCACCATGTCAGCCAAAGAACTTTGTCTGCTTTACAAAGGCCTCCCCCATAGATTTCCACAACGACCGGTTACATGTACCGTCATTTCTGGGAGAATTTGCCGGTACTCACCACACCTGGCAGGCGGGTTGGTGAGCGCAGAATGACTGTTGTACCACAGATCACCTGTGTACCTTCACAGTACTGTGGATACTGCTCTCTCAGTCACCTTTTACAAAATCCACGGGAGGAGATGGAGTGATGCTATATTCTTATTCTGGAGAACACACGGAAAAGCCCATTCATATGTTAGACACTAAACAAATTATTGCACATAAAATTAAAAAACAATAGTCCGGATTACTCCGTGTGGTGTCCGGATTAAGAATATAGCACCACTCTATCTCCTCCCGTGGAGGTCGTAAAAGGCGACTAAGGGACTCTAAACCAGAGGGATGGGCAGCAGCGTCCTTTCTGTGGAACGCTAGCTATTCCGCGCTCACCAACCCGCCAGCCAAGCGTGTTGAGTACTGGAAAATTCCCCCAATATGATGACACAGTTGTGGAAATCTATGGTGGAAGCCTTTGTTCAGTAGTAGACGTTGTATGGCCGATGATGATGATGAGTCAACAACACTTACTTTAGATTTTTATACAAAGATTCTGTTAATATTAGATATTAGCAAATATTAATTTCAATTCAGGTTCCTTCAATAACATAAATTTTCACTAGCCCATGTTAATAAAAACTCGAACGACCTAATTCTCACTCACCTACTTTAAATTGACTCAATAAAAACACAAAGCAGGTGCTCAAAGTGTCATCGTATAAACTTTATTAAAACTGAACAGGCATTACTTAGGGGCGCGGTGTAGGCCGGTCGGACCATTCACTCCTAGGTACATACACTCACGGACAACAAGGCATTAAGTGCAAATCCCTTTATCTCGACGTCCAGTCGCGTCGCTCATGCGTGGCATTGCTTCCCTGCGATGTGTGTGGGTTTGAGAAGAGCGGATGAAGGTCAGGGAGTAATTCATAATATTAAGTAAGGCATGACGTCGACTAATCCGTGTGGTGTGCGGATTAAGAATATAGCACCACTCCATCTCCTCCCGTGGATGTCGTAAAAGGCGACTAAGGGACTCTAAACCAGAGGGATGGACAGCAGCATCCCTTCTGTAGAACAGTAGCCATTCTGCGCTCACCAAACCGCCTGCCAAGCGTGGGAGTACTGGCAAATTCCCCCCAATATGATGACACAATTTTGGAAATCTATGGGGAAATAAGAATAGAAATATCAAAATTGAAAAATGCTGAGAGACAAGGGTAGTTTTCGAGGTAACAACAAATGTTTTCAAACAGGTAAAAAATCCCGCAGTTTTAATGTCCCCAACTGTTTGGTCGGGCGGTGTTATTAACTTACACAAGCTTACTGTACCGTGTGGTAGAAATAACGACATTTTGCTATAAAAATCTTCGCCATTATGATCTGAGAGACGTTTTTGCCTCATCTGAGGTCTATTGTAGCGGTTGGGTTCATAAATAAAATCATTATAGGCGTCAGTTGTTGGTTTGTTTATCGAAAGGGCGGAGATAAGATATTTCCTCTTGAAGAGTTCAGATGAGAGTACTTGATGAGCGTTCACAATAATGGTTTCATAAGGTTTCAAAGATTTTATAACGCTGTACGGTTTTTTTTCTTTGTGGATAAAACGTTATATACATTTTACTAATATTGCGAATGCGAAAGTTTGCTTGGATTATTGATCGAGTCTGGTGAAATTTATTTTAGAAGTAAAACTTACTCTTGCGAAGCGCTTATGATTTATTTCGATGTCGTTTGTGGGGAATGGCAAGACAGTAATAGACAAAATTGCAAATCCGAGGAGATTATTTTCAACTTAAATAGTTACTTTACTACTATACAATACATCTACTTATGTTTAAAATTATAACTAAAACATATTTTAATTAGTGTTAATGTTATTTATTATATAAGAAGTATCTAGTGTCACCGCCACCTCTTCCTGGAAACTTATATAAGCTGCGTGAGTCCACTCTTGGGGTTACATCTATTGTTCATGTAGAAAGCTTGGCAAGTATTTAATAAATCTATACTTGGAGAAAATACCCAAACACTTTAACTGATCAGGAAACGAAACATTTGGTATTTGAATATAAATACCGAAGGTAAAACTTATCTAACGCTATTCTGCCGTTTTAAGTGTTGCAAAATATGTTGCAGTTATTCTACTTCCTACTAATATTATAAACATATAATTACGCCGAAATTGCTTAACGGATTTGGATGAAATTTAGCACACAGATAGACCGGATTAAAATGTAGGCTACGTTTTAGCGCGAGAAAATAATCAGTTCCCAAGGAATACGCGATAAATTTTTCAGTGATAAGTCAAATAAAACGTGGTTGAAGTCGCTGGCAAAGTCTGGTTAGGTAATAAAACCAACAAAAGCTTAATTATTTCCATTTTATATAATCTCGTCTTCACCTTCTCATAAGAGTAAAACATAGTTCTATCGTCAACTATAGCTTCGTCATTAAGATTATTCTCCCTTATCTCCAGTCTACAGCAAGTGCCTCACATATATCACAAACAAAAAGGTTATATAAGTAAGGCTTTTGTGCTAAATACCAACTTAGCCGAGTTAGTCTTAGCGAAGTTGACCCAAACAACATAATGCCATTAGAAGGGACTGCTACACTATAACTTTAACTAGAGTTAAGAGCGTCTAACTAATGATTGTGGCATTGGCCCACCGTGTGTAAGTTAAGGCGCAGACAGAATACACGGGCATTAATATCATATTTCTTGAAGTTAGAAAAGCTACCTAAGGATCCGAAGCTGAAATGCAGTGTTTTTGAAATCAAGTTTGCCCATATTTAATAGGTAGATGTAGGCTTTAAAACACAGAAAATTCTCTGATCTCTATGTTGGCGCTTACAAAAGGTGTTGTGGCGCAAAGAAAGACCTCTCCCTAATAGATAGCGCATCAGTAACTCCTCTAGTGTTGTGAGGTTAATGGGTAGAGGCATTAAACCATAAAAGGTTCAACCCTGTCCATAAGACGTATAGCGGCAAGTTCAATTAGTTTGGAATGCCTGTTGATTATAGTTTTTTTTTGCTGCAACCTCTATTAAGTAGACTAGAGAGACCATGCGTAGTAGTAGATGAGTGGACGCGAAGGCCATAAAACACTATTTATACCAACCAACTTTAAATAGCACGTCACTTTTTACTGGTTCCGCTGAAAATCAGCGTCAGACATAAATCTTTTGGCTTATGCTGATCTGATCAACGTTAAGGCGAAAACTCAAGACTTATGCTATATCTTTATTTCTGTTCGTATTATGTTTGACATTCTGTATACATCCTAGATTTCCGATTTAAACTAAATTTAGTGTTAGGTTATTTAAAATAAACCAAAAACGCGGGTCACGTAAGTACGCCAAACATAACGTACACGACTCATGACGCAGTTCAGGGACATTCAAAATTTCAAACTGAACACGTTATGTATGTAGATTTTCAACTAACTACAGTAATAATGTCTTAGGTTTTCGCGATTATTACTCATAATAAAAACACTTTTAAACGAACATGCCTTAGGCAAACCCAACCACTATCTTCGTTTTGACCAACCTCAAGTCCTCGCGAAAGAGAACCGATATGTACCAAGAATGTTTCGTGAGGCTATTGAAATTAAAAAACATCCTAATTTTAATAGAGAAGATGGTTGGCAGGTACCACCTGTTTGGAATCCAGTTATTAAAATAATAAAGTCCCAAACAACATACCGCACTAAAAAACATCAAGACACTGTGAGTGATTACTGCGTGCATCGAAACTAATTTTTTGATTAATATTGTACGGTAGATAAAATAAAATAACTTTTTAAAATCTGTAACGACGCCTGTCACCTTAGTCATCCTGCGACCACGAATGTTGCAAAGCATTCGAAACGTCAGGAAAAACAAAAATCTATAATATACGCGATATAATCCGTTTAAAAGTGTTTTTATTATAACTACAGTAAATTTTATTCATAGATGCTTGTGGGTGGACAGCCCAAAACCACTATGGTAGGTACTATTTGCCCTTCCCCCCCTAATTTCATACGGCTGCACTTTTAGTTCAAATGTAGGTATGCGTTGAGCTGAAAATGTTCCCAAAGACTGGCAGCGTTGTCAGGTTGAATGGCAATGCTTATTTTTTAGCCAAAGAAAATGCCAGTTACATTAATTTAATTTTCATATTATAATAAAACACTGTTAAACGGATTCTATCGCGTATATTTTGATTTTAGATTTTCCTGACGTTTCGAATACTTTGCAGCATTCGTGACTCGTGACAGGATGACTGATGCTGCAAAGTATTCGAAACGTCAGGAAAATCTAAAATCAAAATATACGCGATAGAATCCGTTTAAAAGTGTTTTATTATAATGTGTAATAATCGCGAAAATCTAAGACATTAATTTTCATACTTTGTTAAATCCTATAGTAAACAAGAATAAATAACCGCAGTTTAGGCTTTATAATCAAAATAAAACATCAAATGTTTATGTTTCTTTTTGTTAAATCAATGTTATTATTCATCTATGATAAATTTACATTAAAATAATTGTTATTTTAAGAAGAAAAAAAACATCCTTTCAGTACAATATTTAAAAACAAGAAAAAAATAAAATTTACACGTTTATTCCTAAAATTAATAGCATTTGTGGATAATGTTTTTTATATCAAATTGTGGAATTTCTTCCCAGACGGCCACCAGAGCGGTTTTTAATTCATGTAGGGTCTTTAAGACTTGTTCGGACCTTTTGTTTTAGCATGTCCCAAGGATGCAGGACACTGTATACTCCAAATCCCAACCTCCGAAAGATAATCATATACGCAATGCGCTGTCCGCTGTCTGGCATAATCGTGCAATAAAAAAAAATCCTCGCTCCCAATAGAAGCCCACGTATGGTAAAACATGTTCTTCAAAGATGTCTTCGATATGTCACACTGCAGCCAGATGACCTTCAATAATTACCAACACAGTACGAGCCTCAGAACTTATTCATTCCCAAACCATAACAGAACCTCGATGAAACTAACAGTTTACCTGGTAGTTATTGGCAGGAACCGTTCTCCACTCCTTGCGCACACTCTGCATTTGTCAGTCCACAGAACTTCACACCACTAACCGTGAGTATAACTTGCGTGTTCGCGAGCGAACTGCAATTGAGCTACGCGATGGTGTCGGAACAGTCCTGGGCCTCGAGCTGGACTTCGAGCGCAAAAATTCCACTTCTCTATCCTCCTTTTTATTGTTCGCTCACTCTCGTTGACTTCTCTTGCCGTTTGTACGCGCTGTCGTATGTAAACAGCATTGAGGAACCAATTTCTTAAAGTTACTAGAGCAGTACATCGGTCAACTCCGCCACTTGACGGTCTTCTTGTGTCACCGGCTGATCTGGTCGTACCTGGTAAAGTCATACTGTAGAGTTGTACGTGGCACATTTAAACTTTCTGAAATCTCTCACTGACTTTGCCCTTGACTCCTTAGCAACATTGCTAGAGCAACTTGGGCTGAAGTAAGAGGCATTTTGGTTCAATTCTGGAAGCTAGGATAACTACAGATTAATTTAAAAACAAAAAATACCATGAAAATTAAAATATTTAATGTGAATTTAGTGTCCTTTGCGTTTCAACACAGAAATTATGTCTACGTATCCACAAAACTGAAGTAAACTGTTTATTTTTATACCCTTTTGACTTTTAAAAGGGTAACCTTTTAACTTGACAAAAACAAACTATTTCGCAAAATTCTACTAGAAATTTTGATAAACGATAACGGTTTAACTTGTTATCGCACTGTTTATGTTTGGGTCAGATTCCGTGCCACTGAGTGTAATAATTTATTAAGTTCTATACTCAGAAAAATATTTCTTTGAGTAGGTATGATAATAGTCACTGAAGGTCTTTGTGAAGCATTACTAGCTATATCGCGAATGAAGGAAATAAGAATGAAAAAAAAAAGTGGTACTTTACTTGCCATGTTCTGATACTTCTTAAAAGTTTTGCAACTATGATATGCCAAGAAGGTGAACATCTGGCTTTTCTCCCCTCTAACGAAGAATTCATGACGTATTCCATTCCAGTCTACCGTGTTTACGTGTTACCACGGAAACGCCTTTACGCCCTTGGTTGTTAATGTCATAAGCCACGAGGCTTGTTACTAAGGCTTATTAGTGGACCGGTCTTATGTTAGCCCTTAATCGCTGCCCATGTTCATTACGTTTTCGGTTTTGATTTAAGGGACAGACAAATGATAGATATTGAAGCACATTTAAGTTAGTTATATTTATAAGGCTGTAATATAGTTCCTAGATGCCGTGTGGTCTCTAGTGTGATCTTACGAGGACCTAGAGCCCCCCTTCGGTGCCGAAGATGACCGCTCCAGTGGTTTTAGCCGGTAGGAGTCCGGCACACCCCTTCGCCCTTCCCTGGGGTGAAGGAAGTTCCATGTAGAATTTCCACTGGACAGCAATAAAAAAAAGAAAAAAAAAAAAGGTGCCGTGTGGTGCTGGCTTAGAAAGAATACCACCACCCCATCTCATCCCGTGCGTGTCGTAAAAGGCCACTATGGGATTAGCTGGAGGATGGGCAGCAGCGTCCTTCAAGTACATTTATAACTCAACTGCGATCGCCAACCTGTCTGCCACGCATGGCGATTATGGCAAAACCACCAATGAGCACGCAGCACAAACCCATACCGATCGTTGTGGTAACCTTTGAGGGAGGCTTCTGTCCAGTAGTTTTGGCTGAAATGATGAGGTTGCTAGCAAATATAAGACTACCTCTTCTCTTTTCATTATTTTTTCAAGCCTACCTTTTGTCCGTTTGCAGCGATAGCTGGTTGAACGCATGCCTTCCATACAGGAGGGTCTGAGTTAGATCTCGGCACCTCTGATTTTTCGGATTGATGAATGATGATTGATTGATGACCTCTGATTTTTCGGATTCATGTGCGGATCAGAATTAATTTAAGATTACTTGCTTTAACGGTGAAGGAAAACATCGTGAGAAAATCTAAACACCTCAAGGGGGACAAAAAATTCTTCTCGTTGCCGTGAGCGTGGTGGACTAAGATCTAACCTTCTCATCGTGAGAAAAGGCCCTTGCTTCGTATTGGGACAATAATGGGCTGATTATATATGTATGTACAAAGAATACCTCATCTTTTTACCCGATGGAAGAGCGGAGGCGATAGCCGGCTCTAACCGGCTAAAACCATCGGACCGGTCATCTACAGCACCGAAGCAAGTTCCAGGAACTCGCCTACAATCACACTAGTACCATATCTAGTCTATCTAGTCGGGGATCGAACCCGCGACCTGGAGCGCAGCAGCCGACTGTATCAGCCACTGCACCAACCATGCCATGCAAATGAAATGAAATAATGTGTATGTTTATTGATTCAAAAATATTAAAACTCTGAAAAAAATTAAATGACTAATACATGAGTCGTCTAACGTTGTTGATACAAATATTATGAAGCCTCTGCCGCCGAATTAGGCGAGATACCTGTATCCCGGCGTACAGCGGTATTCCCCAGATATACAGGGTGTCCAGTAAGTAGCACGACATACTGCAGGGGGCGAGAGCTTGGGTCAATACCTACCAAAAAAACACAATATATGTTCAGCAAAATCTTACGGATTTACAGTAGTACAAAATTTTCCGAAATATCGAAAAATCTCTACCTTGACACAGATTTTTAAGCATCTCGTAATGAAAAAATCTTTTTCTAGTTTTTTTTTTACCTCAAAATCTTTGTCAATACTTACTTTACTCATTGATGAGTTCTTTATTCTATTAAAAACTAAACTAAAATTTAAATTTTCACAGTACAATTTTCTTTGGAAAATTTTGTACTACTGTAAATCCGTAAGATTTTGCTGAACATACAGTGTGTTGTACTTATAATATTTATACAAAACTGTAAATGTGTGAGCATCATGTAGCCATTAATGTTATATGTTAAGTACTTATTTTGATTGTCTTTTGCCTGAATTGGTCTGTCATGCTCACTAAAATGTCTGCTAACGGTGGCGTTGTGTATCGGGTCGTTCGGTTCCCTGCAATATAGTTGAGCTAAGCGATGCTGATGCATGCGTCATGCTCGTGAACGGGTGCCGTCTGTTGGGATTGGTTAGCCGTTAACGGCCACGGCAAATTCATTATTATAGTATTATTGTGATATGTTCCATCTTTACACATTAACCTACATTTTTCTCTGTATATGTTTTACAATCATTTGTATCAATCAACACTGTAATCCCCAACTATTTTAAAAGAGTATCCATGGAGTTTCTTCCCGGCTCTTCTCCATGAGATCAACTATTTGGAACCGTGCAACTTAAATTCTGACGTTTCATAAGTGCCAATATTTGGTTTATTTGAAATAAAAAACTTTGACTTTGACTTTTTGCCTCCGACTTGGCGTAACAACTGCCGTCTAATGACAACGATCGGGACCGATGATTTTATATGGCTTTTGAAGCAAAATTGTCGGTCCCGGTTGTTGTTATTAGAAGGCAGTCATTAAGTGAAGTCGTTGGCCTTTGGGCAGCTCGAACAATACTGGCATAATGTTCGCCACTAACCAGAAAAATGATAAAAGAAAGAAGCAGTTATCTGTTAAATAAAATAAATTCGGGTGTATTCCCTAATTTTATGTAGCAATTTGTTTATTTTACAGATTTCGACAGTCTAAAGTATGGCATATCCGTCTGCCAAGCGTGGTAATTATGCCTATATCCGTCACAATTGTACATTATAGCGGTTATTATTTCAAAGTGTACGTTAAGGACTGATGATTATGAAATAAGGTTGAAGTGTTCAATATAGATAGAGATTTCCTACGGAGAAGAACGGGCAAGAAACTCCTCGGTTTCTCTTTTTAAATCATATTAAAAGTTACATGTTTCATTGAAAAGTTCATTTCCAGATATAATAAATGCTTTCCAGTAATGAAAAATAATGAAAATAAAAAATATTTAAAAAAAACTATATTACAAAATATAAAATTATAATTGAATTTCCTTTTTTTTAATGCTGCACTTAATAAGTATAGATTGAACACCCCTCGTAGATATGGAGATTTACACCTCGTAGATATGCACATTCGATGAATTCATCGAAAATGTTGTTTTGTCAACGAAAACCATTTCCGACATTTACACAATAGATTCGACTAGGACCCTTGAGGCCAAATACTTCTTATTCAAACTTTTAGCTCTTTAAAAACTTAAAGCTTTCGGTTTCTTTCTAAAGCTTGCTTGATTTAGACGATTGAAATGTAAATTCAATATGCAGAATCTGATCTAAAATAGTGTAGGTGGACATTTTGCAGACACTTTAAGAATGAAATTATTCGGAAAAAAGATTTGTTTGAAAACTATTGTCAACGTGTCGAAGAATGTTTAATCTTGGTTGATTCGTTTTATCAAAAACGTATTTTGTTATGAAACTGCGAGAAGTTTCTCGCCGTATTTTAGCTGGGTAGTTTTACCTAGCTAAATTAATATGTTTTAAGATGACGAGACTCACAGTTTTGTCTTCAAAGTAAACTCTTATGTACTTTACATAAGAGTTATTTTCATTTTTTTAAACGTTGGCCCTTTCTAGCATTTCTCCTGTATCGTGGGTGTGTTTACAAATGCAGATCATACAAGTATTTATTCTGTGCGAATCCGTGACCCGCAGCGCAGCACTTGACTGTATCAGCCACTGCACTAACTGTGCCGTCAAGTTACTTACTGTCCGTGAACTCACAAAAGGTATTAGGTCTTACAATACCAGCGCTGCTTCATCACGAAGTAGCACAATGCTTGGATAAGTTATATTTTTGTGTCTCAGATAAATATCACACCAATTTTATAAAATTGTATTCCTTTTTTAACTGTCCCATATACTGATTAAATACTATACAAGAGGCAACATATTTATGTTCTGCGATTTTATATTATAATGAGTTAATGTTGAATATGCCGTTACTTCTTTTTCTTCAAACAAAGAATCTATAGTTATAAAATAGTGGTACAATTAGCTATAGAAGGGAATTTTACAAGAAAAAAAAGCTAGTAACGCACTGATGCTTAGTTATAAATGTAGCAGTGTAGTAGTAGTAACACGATTTTTGAAGTGAAAACTTCTTTTAGCGCGGTACGCATATTTTTAGATGACATAAAATCTCTGGACTCGCGACACCGTTACGAGACGCTTGAAGTGAAAACTTCTTTTAGCACGGTATGCATGTTTTTTAGTTTTCACTTCTGTCGGCACTCCCGGAGTGCAACCCGTATTTTTTAATTTTGTGAGAGCTTGCTACAAGTACGTTTGTATAGATCGATTTTAAACTTTCTGGCAAATTATGCTCCCGTATGTCACCAAAACATTTCATCCTAAATCGTCACAGACTAATAACTCATATCTCTGACAAAATAATTGTAATATACCATTTGTTATCGTAGATTGAGAGTAATGCTCAACCTAATAGGTAGTAAAAGTAAATACAAGATGAAATGATTGAGAAAAATGCTCAACTTAATAGGTAGTCGGGTAAATAGGACGTAACTCAAGGAGCTCGGTTAGATCTGTCATATCCGTGCCGTCCGCTTGACTTGCCGATTAATCCGGCTTTGATAGACTTGTTCGGTCGACCAAGTTTGTTATTCTTTTGTATATTGAAAAGATTATTTCTGTAGTTAGGAGATGAATTACGTAGAATAGAAGTATGCATTTTTTTGTTGTTTCTTTTGTGTTTGTTTTTAGATAATAGTAACCCATTCAGAATAGAATAAATAACAGATATGTGTGTTACCAGTGGTGTGTTACCAGTGATGACATATGGAACAGAGACGTGGTCACTCACAATGGGCCTCATCAAGAAAGCTCAAGGTTACTCAGCGAGGTATGGAGAGAGCTATGCTTGGTATTTCTCTACGAGATCGAATCAGAAATGAGGAGATCCGTAGAAGAACTAAAGTTATCGACATAGCTGCAAGGATTAGTAAACTGAAGTGGCAATGGGCAGGGTACATTGCTCGTAGAACTGATGGCCGTTGGGGCAAAAAGGTTCTCGAATGGAGACCGCGCACCGGAAAACGCAGCTTGGGACGACCTCCAACGAGGTGGACAGACGACCTGGTGAGGGTCGCTGGGAGTCGTTGGATGAGAGCGGCATGTGACCGTTCGTTGTGGAGATCTAATGGGGAGGCCTTTGTTCAGCAGTGGACGACCTGTGGCTGATATGATGATGATGATTCAGATTCATTTAAAGGGTCGTTGTGGAGGCCTATGTTTAGTAGTGGACGTTCTTTAGCTGTTGTGATGATGATAAAATCATCGGTCGGCAACATTTTTTTAATAAGAGTGCTACAAATTTTATTATATCAGTGAGGGCCGCGTGTTATATTGTGTAGTAGCCCAGGCCACACGCGGGCCACTGGTCGCCGACCACTGGTGTAAATGCTAACGAAAATTAAATATTTTAGACAATTTTTGAACAAAAACTAATATCGGGCTTTTGCATTTCGTTGAAATTCTATTTTTGTCGTCAGGACAGATAACAATCAATCTGGTTTGGATAGGTGAGTGGGCTTGTTATTAACTTCAAATTCGTTTAACGTTGTTATTTGTTTACTGGAAAAAGTCAATGTCAGAAACGAATCCGGCAACCGTAGCACGTCAAAACTTTTGAAAATTTGGCTTAGAGTTCATTCTGTACGCAATATCTATTGTCAAAATGTGAATTGGGAAGTATGTTGAGATTATTGTAGATTGAAAATAAATAATATATGGGTGGTATCTACCTTCAGAGCTTACCTGAGTCAGTAGATCCTGTTGGATATGTAACCAAATAAAGGCAACTGACATAATTATTCAAGATGTATGCAACTATGCATGTTCTAGACCTCTTTCATTTTTTTCATTTCGGCCGAATGAAGTCCACTGCTCCTCCAATAAGCACCACAACGACCGATATGGGTGTTCTGTGGGCTCATTGGGGGATTTTGCCATAATCGCCACGGTTGGCAGACGGGTTGGCGATCGCGGTTGAGTTGTTAATGTACTCGAAGGACGCTGCAGCCCATCCTTCGGCTAATCCCTTAGTCGGCTTTTACGACATCCACGGGAGGAGAGGGGATCTCATGCACCTACTGTTATCTTTATTCTATTAAGAAACTTCTTGTGGATTCCAGAAAAGAGTAGACCACCTCTTTCCACCTATAGGTATCGTAAAACGGTCCTCCCGCGTCCTGATAATAAACAGCGATCACTAATCCGCCTGCCAATTGTCAAAACTGTGAATGGGAGAAACGTACGTGTGCGAGAGAGATGAAAACAAACTATCGTCCACGCGCGAGGGGTACACAAACAAAACGTATTCTTTCTCATTCCTTCGCATTGCGCAGTAGCTCGCACCTCATACGAGGTACACCTCACGTGAGAAAAAGTGATATCCCTCACCCCTTCATCCTCACTTAATATATATAATTTACCCATCTCTAATTGGAACGCTCATTTTCAGCAGTTGACGGTTACGGTCTCATGTGTGTGGGGCACTAAATATTTTCAACAGCAGAACAAAATAATGTTATTTATAATTAAAAAACAACCCCGGAGGCCTCTTACAACAGAATCTTAAATTTTAATAAGTTAATTAAGATTCAGAAAGCCGTAGAATATCAGTATTTGCCTTTGATAAATGACAATAACTAACAGAAACGAAATTAGTCTCATCGGTACGCTGAACGATATTTCTAAAACATTTTCTCTAGTCGGAAATAGAAATTTCCGAGAGTACAGTGGCCCGATTAATGATGGCTTTGTTCAAGTTTGCCAACTAAAACTGTACTCCGGTATTTCAGGATGTTATTAATGAATCTAAAAGTTTAAGTGGACGTCGCGGTTCATGCTTTGCTGGTTAAGCAGCAGGAGATTTCTGCGTGGTACAAGACGTACTTATATGAATATACTAATGAGAAAAATAAAATAACAATGAATGAAATTAATTTTTTTATGTCTATTCAATATTTTTAAATGGATATTTTGTGTGTTGAATTAATTGTTGTTTTAACATACATCGTGTAATGAATTTATATTTCGAAGGAAGGGTTGCAATTGTTTATATCTATCTTGTTCTGATGTATTATTGTATTATATGAGCAATTACTGTAAATTGGGTGAACATTGACTACTACAAAATGTTTTTTATTTTACTGTTTCCGTGACGTTTACATAACTTGCCAAACCAGTTACATGAGTATCATGAACCTACGTCACTGATAATTGACGTAACCAATCGACATTGAATGTGGATGTCGCAAATAGAACTAAATGTTACATCTGGTATATGAGCTCTAGATATTCATATTATTTGAATTTACACGGAAGGTTGCCAAAACTCAATGTTCTCATACACATACTACATCAGCCCATAGACGTCCACTGCTGAACATGGGCCTACCGATGATCACTAAAAAGAGCGGTCATGGGGACTATTGCCATAATCACCACGCTTGGCCGATTGGTGATCGCATCATGTTGTTATTACTATACGGGAGGATCTTGAGATCAACTCTTAGTCACTTTTTACAACATCCATAGGTGGAAACAGAGAGAGAGAGAGAATGAGGTTTCATTTTCATACGCAATCTCAAGAAACAGGGTCAAGTAAATATTTATGTTGTAACCCGCAATATTTTTTGTAAAATTTTCTTTCGAAACTTTACTTAATGTGGAATATTTTATTTTGATTGGGATGTGAGGTAGTTTGTAAGGCTTGCTGGGTTTTTTGTTTTTGGGTAGAAATGGAACATATTAAAACAGTCAGAATCATTTAAATCATATTAATAAGTAAGTATTTAGGTCTCTCACTCATTAAAATTAGTTTACGGTTTTTTATTTATTTGGTACTATCCCGCTACCCACTCCCAACCACTGCAACTCCTATAAGCCAGGATCTACAATGGCGACCACCGAAAAGAACACCGACCAATGAAGCTCGGTGTGTCCCAGAGAAATGATCTTGGAGCCCGCAACTCGTAATCAGAAAAGAAAAAGGAGGAGTAGGAAAGAATATACGTTCCACTTCCCTCCGTAACAAGCAGGAGACAGAGAAAATACTATATGCCATAGGCGGGGAAAGGAGGAGAAGTCGGCAAAGTTCGTTGATGTACACTAAGAAGAAAGCGGGACCGAAAATGCTACCCTGTGGTACGCCATATTTAACAGTTAACTCGTCGCTTAGTATATTATTTATATATACTTTTTATTTTCTACCAGTAATACCTTAGTCTTCCATTAAATCGAGGGGAATTCCTGTTATGCCAAGCCGATCCAACTTATTTAAAAGGTGCGGGGTGGAGACTGTGTCAAACGCTTTTGAAAGGTCGAGAAACGCCGTTATGCATTCCTTTCTATCATCTAAATTGACTATAATAGAGTTAACTAGGGCATGTACCGCGTCATTGGTACTCTTACCAGTTCGAAATCCAAACTGAACAGTAGATATAGTTTATTTCTCTCAAGATAGTTGAATTGGAAATTGAAAATGGTATGAATAATAATGTGTCAAACCAATGAAGGTTGTGCATAGTATCAATTGATAAGAATCGTTTAAACTGTACGGGTGTACGTCATTCTTCCATTGTGACGGTAAAATGAACGGAGTTATAAATTACGAAAACTATTATTTTGCTCAACCGAC
Organism: Diloba caeruleocephala; assembly: GCA_947459985.1. Classification (NCBI taxonomy): domain Eukaryota; kingdom Metazoa; phylum Arthropoda; class Insecta; order Lepidoptera; family Noctuidae; genus Diloba; species Diloba caeruleocephala. The sequence goes on along the minus strand of OX381617.1, from coordinate 3,859,931 downwards.
CACACCACCCGGGGGGGGGGGGGGTTATTTTAAAAGATTCTCCATATTTTGCAAACCCCCCTGAGATGTGCGACGGCTCTATTGTTATTGTATCAAGGACCTGGAGCCATTATTAGGTGCCGAAGATGACCGCTGCGATGGTTTGAGCCGGTAGGAGTCCGGCATGCCCCTTCGTTCCCGTTCCCCGGGGGACCAGTTCGTCTTTATTAAAACTGACTATCCTCCGTGCTGACAAGGGCAATGCTACGGTTAAAATCTGTAACGACGCCTGTCACCTTAGTCATTCTGCGACCACGAATCCTGCAAAGTGTTCGAAATGTCAGGGAAAACAAAAATCTATAATATACGCGATGTAATCCGTTTATTATAATGAGTAATAATCGTGAAAACCTAAGACATTATACAGACATAGTATATAACTATAAAAAAGGAGCCCAAATGTAGGGGTAAGAGGACGTATTTCAACTGGGTTAAATAAAATAAAACTAGTCTTTCCTTGCACACCATTTACATGCATCGTTAATTAGGAGTCTACCAACTCTTATGCCAATATCTATTTAGGTCAGTAAGAAGAGTGAAATCATAATGTAATGAGATATTAGGATGTCAAGAAAAGCAGAAGCAATATGTCTTGACATACCATAGTGCCACTATCTGGCCATTTATTACTTATTACAACAAAAATGGCCCATTATACCCAACTCAAAATATGTTTAGTACACAAAAATTACCTCTTAATAGCCCACATTTCGACACGAAAATGTCCGTAAATAACTTACTTAATAAATAAACCTAAGCGAACTTAGCTCGAGTTATTAGTAACCGTCGGAAAAATAATTTGCCCTCACAAGAGAAGGGAAGCTGCGATATCTTAACAAGAATTATCTGTAACCTAATGAATCATAATACGATGATCTTGGATCGTAGAAACAAGGATAAGCAAATGACACCGGACTTATATGATAACAAATTATAATAGTTATTAATAAGTAGGATAGCCTGGTGGTTGAACGCTTGCCTTCCATACAGGAGTATTACTTGTGTTAACGGTGAAGGAAAAAATCGTGAGGAAATCTGCACACCTGAGATGGCTCCAACAAATTTCTCAATGGTGTGTGTATCCCACCAAACCACTCACAACCATCCGGTTTAAAAAAATTATTATAGATTTAAGTTACGTATTTTTTATTTATGAAATAAAACGTATTTTTCTCACAAAATTGCAGTATACTTCGTGCATCGTCTATGAACACAGGATGGCATTAATTTTTCGCAATATATAACTGAATTACGCTAATGATCGGTGTGCGACTAAGTGAACTCCGGGCTCCTTGCTTTCACTGGACCACCGAAGACGCGCGGGTAACGCATCTACACTTATCAAAACATCTTATGGTATATATCCTGCATTTTTAACTTCTAAGTCAATGATGAATCGCTCACAGCTACGATATTATGACCAGAGATACTTGTCAGTCGGTATTATTAATTATCTTTAAAGGAAAAAAAAGTGCCGTTTTTCCATCATTATGCGTATTATGTCTTCAGTCATTATTCATCGAGATGCGATAGCTGGGGATTCGGAAGCGTGACTTTCGTTATAATCTATTTTAATTACGTTTTATTTTCATTCCGTTTTTATTTGATATACTAACGAGATGATAGAGTAACGATACAAAGATATACAAGTCAATTTGACACGCATTTCGCAATATAACATCGTATGACTGATAGATGGAAAATTGAACTCAGGACAATCGGATATTCTTTTACTATCTCTCTAGCAATGAACAATTATCAATCAATCGAACTAAATATTTATGTCTCAAAGGAATATAACAATACAATTCCTCAATCTACTTTTTCTATTTAAATCTTCATACATTTTTATATCTCTGAAGCTTGGTAAGGCGAAACGAATGAAGACATTCAATTTATCGAACTAAATAAATTGGTTATTAAGCAAAGATAGTCGGTCAAATACCTAAATAAAAAAATGCATCATATCGGTCATATGCATAAATTTTAAGATTTTATTTAAAACCCAAAGGCTATGTTTTAGCTGATTACTGCCATTGTTTGTCGAAACGCTTTAATTGAAAAACAATTGCAATTACTATGTTTTCCCATACGACGACCTCGGTATTTGCAAAGTCTTCAGCATCGCAATCACTGTGTTTTGCCATCCATCGGCAGATTTGCGAGTTACATAAAAATTGAATCGCGTTGTGGCAGCCTTACATGTTTGTATCCGTTCGTTGACTTCGCGTGGTTTTCTGATACGTGAGGACGTCCATTCTCTTGTCTGAATCCCTTTTTTTGTCGTGGGTTTATCCTCCTGGACTTCCTCCGCCTTGGAAAGGGCAGAGGGGCATGTCGAACTCTTACCGGCTAAAACGCCACGATGTCATTCCACTTACCTTTCGCTGGGGTTGAAGTGTTCATTCTGTCAGCATTAGATCGCATCCCTGGCAGGTATCGGACCGTCACTCTTTGATGGGGCCCGTCTTTGTGCAACCTGGCCGGCCACACCTATCTTCAGACAGGCGCGCGCAGGACACATGTGCTGCCGTCTCGGGCTTGTTTCTGTTTGGGCGACGGACTTAGTTCGTTCACCCTGGGCGTTTTATGTCTGTGGCGGGGATCAGAGGTGGCCTCTTCCCGTCCCCGCTCTGACGCCTCCTTTGCTTGCCTCACCCCCGTGCAAAAGCAGGCGACGGCATCCCACGCGCTCTCACTATGGACGATGGAATGAACCATGGCCGGAAGCGAGAGGTAACCTTCTTCGAACACCGCGACGACAACACGCGCTGCGTTGCCCAAGCTGGGCACTTCTCCAACGTGTGCTGCACCGTGTCCTCATTGGTCCAACATACGCAATTTTATTAAAAATATAACGGGATCCTAACCGGGTTTCTCCATGTCTGTACTATAAAAATACTGGCACGGATATTCCCCTTTTGCTGTAGGTCTATGAGATAGAATCTACAACGATACGGTCTATTTAAATGGGCTAAAACTAGGATTATATTATTATGATGTTGCTCCATCATCATCACTATCATCATATCAGCCAAAGGAACGTCCATTGCTGAACAAAGGCCTCTCTAAATTTCCACGATTGTTTCGTCATTTTGGGTAATTTTCCAGTATTTGCCTCGCTTGGCAGGTGCGTTGAAGAGCGCAGTATGGCCACTGCTCCACAGAAGGGACGCTGCAGCCCATCCCTCTGGTTAAAAGTCCCTTAGTTGCCTGTTACGATATCCATGGGAGGTGATAGAGTTGTGCCATATTCTCAATCTGGACAGTACACGGACGTTAATAATATATTCATAATTTAAGTAAATGGTCCTGTTTTGTTTAAATATAAACTAATATACTTAAGTCTTAATTTCTGTTTTGTTCAGCATCAACTTAACATTCCGTGTGGTGTCCGGATTAAGAATATAGTACCACTCATCTCCTCCCGTGGATGTCGTAAAAGGCGACTAAGGGAATCTAAACCAGAGGGATGGGCACCAACGCTCACCAACCCGCCTACCAAGCGTGGTGAGTATTGGCAAACACCCCCCAAAATGATGACACAGTTGTGAAAATCTATGGAGGAGGCCATTGTTCAGCAGTGGACGTATAAATGGCCGATATGAATGATGAATCAGCATCAACTATAACAATGTGAAGTGAATGAATTCGTTTTGAAATGTCAACAATATTTATACATATAAAAGTTGATTGAAACTGCTCGGGGTGGCCAAATAAAAATGAAAGAAATAACTCCAACGGAAATATTGTGGCCGCAAAATGGTTGAACAAGCCATAAATTCTTGGTAGTTCTATTGCCAATAGAGCAAGAGCCCTTATTTGAAAAATAGGGGCAGTAGTCAGACTAACAATCTAGCCTAGAGCGATCGTTAGTGAGTTTTCCTACATATGACTGTAGAGCGAATTCAAAGCCTATGCTGTAGGCAGTTACTAGTTTTCAATATAATTTTCGCATGTTTTGTAAAAAGAACATCACCGTGCGAGCATTTGGTAGTTGGAGATGTCACAAAATACACATTGTTAGTCGATTACCGTGTGGTGCCGGCTTTGCCGTGTGGTGCCGGCTCAGAAGGCCACCACCCCATTACATCCCGTGGGTGTCGTAAAAGTCGACTATGGAATTAACCGGAGGATGGGCAGCAGCGTCCTTCGAGTACATTAACAACTCAACTGCGATCGCTAACCCGTCTGCCAAGCGTGGCCATTATGGCAAGACCCCCCAATGAGCACACAACACACCATATCGGTCGTTGTGGTAATCTTTGGGGTAGGCCTGTGTCCAGCAGTGGATTTCATTCGGCCGAAATGATGAGTCGAATGCAGCACCGAAGTTAGTCTTGTTTACCGGAACTTGTTACTCTTAATAAGAGTTCCGGTAATAATATATACGTCTTCCTAGATCACTCGTGTGTCTGTTTGTCCGTCTGGCGATTTACTCCGAATCAAATGGATCGATTTAATTAAATTTGGTACATATGTATTTTTGCGACCCAATGTGTAACGTAAATAAACGATTTTAGAATATGGCGCTCAGTTTTGGGGTGGCGAATTAGATAATTAAAGAATAAAGTTTTAAAATAAATACACAAAACAGTTCTTTACTTATAGATTACAGGAAAACCTATAAGAAATCTATCGTCTTAAAATAACATGGTAAATCTTTCAACATTGTGCGCGCACACTAACGTTTGCAGTTGTAATGTATGGGAGAACATGATTTTCAACTACGATGTTGAGTTTGTTCTTGGGATAAGTTATTGGTACAAGACCGAGCTCAACAATAAACAATATATTTTAGTTACGAACAACAAATTTGGGTCAGATTAAAAAAAGTCATGGTACATTACATATTCATCGTACGGAATCCTGTCCACGCGAGCTCAACTCGCTCTTGTCCGGTATTATATGTACGTATTTTATATACAGTTTCTTGAAAGTTTCAAATAAGAACTTGTGTTAATTAATAGGGGTCGATTTTTAGACCTCGTAGACCCCCAAAATCAGTTTTCGTTCGTGTCGTTCATGGCGATATCGAACGCTTTGGGAATCCCTGGACTAGTGGTCACGCATTTAACCATTTAACCTCCATACAGGACGGTTGAGTTCGAAACTGGCCCGCAATGACTTATAGAATATATGTGCGGAACAGAATTTGATTATCACTTGCATTAACAGTGAAAGAAAATATTCTGAGGAAACCTGCATACCTGAGAGGCCTCCAAAATATTCTCAATGGTGTGTAGTCCACCAACCTACTAGGCCAGCGTGGTGGACTAAGGCTTTCCCGATCTCATCGTGAAAAAAGGCCCATGGCCCATCACACTGGTGGCATTGTGCCATGGCCTCCCGTCATATCCTGTGCAGGTATGCACCGACACAACCATGCACGGTGAACACCTGCTTCAGGCAGTAAATGATACGCTCGCTCCTTCTGAGCCAGGTTGCGAAGAGCGGCATTGGAAGACACGAAGATGATAATGTTCAAGATGAAAACAATTTTTTCGCATCATAATCCCTATTATAAACCATCAAATTCTATCCTTCCATAGTCCATATCAATAAGAAAAATTCTTAAAGAAAATTTTGCAGTTCCACAGAATTGAAGTGACCCAATAAAGTGTTAAACGCTGACATGAATTTTGTAAATACGCTATTATGAGTCGGCGACCGATGCCAAAACCGCCAGCGATTTGCGGCCTTCTATCGCCACATTTATGGCAAACGACAAACATTGGACTAGGCAAACAGGCGCTAGAGTGCTTTGAAATTTATTTAGCGCTTAATATTTCATATTGTAATAGATTGTCGGTTAAAAGTTTTCGCTTCGTCTGTTTGTGCTTTGTTTGTTATGCTGATGAGGTGGTTGTTCAGTTTTTAGTAGTTGTCTGTTCAATTGTTTGGTTTTCTGTCAGTATTTGTAAGTGGTACTATGTAGTTTGGGAGTAGGTACCTCAACACATATCAGTCCGTAAATATGCACTGATAATCGTGGGCCTCCCACTGATCACAACAATGAGCGGTCGTATTAAGTGGTGATGGCAAAGATTAGCACCAATCCATCTCGTCCCGTGGGTGTCGTAAACGGTGACTATGAAATTAGCCGGAGGATGGGCATCAGCGTCCTTGGAGTATATTAACAACTCAACTGTGATTGCTAATCCGACCGCCGAGCGTGGCGATTATGGCAAAACTTCCCGAGAAGCCTCCCCCAAAGATTGCCACAACGACCGGTATGGGTTTGTGTTGTGAGCTCATTGGGGAGTTTTGCCATAATCGCCACGCTTGGCAGACGGTTCTATTATTTAATAACACTATATCCCTGTTCCGCCCTCTCTGTGTAATGTCTGGGTTAAGAATATAGCACCACTTCATCTCCTCTCATGGATGTCGTAAAAGGCAATTAAGGGATTCTAAACCAGAGAGATGGGCAGTAGCATCGATTTTGTGTTACAACAGCCATTCTGCGCTCACTAATCTGAAATCTTAAAATACTGGCAAATTTCCTCCAAAATTACGACACACGGCATGTAGCTGGTTGTTGTGAAAATCTATGGGGGAGGCATTTTCAGAGGCATTCAGCAGTGGACGTTCTTTAGCTGATATAATTGTCTTGTTATTAGGTTGCGGAGATCTGTTAATAGATTATTCGTGTAAACTATTTATTTTCCAGCATTATAACTTCCAGTGCTGGACACACACCTTCCCCAAAAATCGCCACAACGACCGGGCTGAGTATTTGTGTGCTCATTGGGGGTGAAGGAACGAATTTATATTGTGTACCGACAAAAAAAAACGTGTTGGACTGGACCCAACATAGTCCGAAAAGTCTAGAATAGTTGGAAAATCCAAAAGTGCACGCCTCATAATCTTTAATTTATTAAATAATAATTAAACTACATCTAATTATACTGTGAAAAGTAATAGGCTTCTATTCCTCAAAATACTGAAGCCTATAAAAAAAAACCAACTCGATAAGTGAAGTATTTCGCTCGTTATGGTGACCATAAGATACGGGATCCGCACATACAGATACACGGACGTCCAATACAGAACTTTTTTAAACAATTTTTTAATTATTTTAAATAATAAAAAGAGATTTGAAAAATATCATGAGTGTTAAAAATAGTGTTTTTTCTCAACATTTGTCTATTTATATTCACTTATAAAAGCAATAAGTGACATTTTAAGTTGGAGAATCACTCGGTGTGCGTAAACTGACAGTAATACCCACTTCAACGCTTCGCTCATGAGGCGTGCAATAATAATTATTTTAGCTTATGACACATAGAGTATAATAGAGGTGCCCTGATCTAGTCTAAGCTGGGATCGATGCGGCATAAATCACAAGGATACTCAGTTCTTACATACTTTATTCTGATCTAAATTGCACACCAATGCGGTATTAGCGGCCATTAGTCGGGGTTTCAGTCTCAGAATTTCAAATCAATGCTAATCTCCGTATTAAATAAAATTTATCTTAGTTATAGTTTACACTGTGGTATTAGTGTACTTTTAAAGGTTCTAAGTTATTACAATAAGTGAACTAGGTAACTCGTAAACGGGTGCCATCATGTGGGACTGGTCAGTCCGTACTGCCATGCAATCTTATTTAATAGCACATCAATATATTTTACTTCATGTATTTCACACTGGCAGTTCATTCTCACATAACTTAATACTATTGTAACTATCAACAAGGTAATGCAGAATTGTTTATTATTTTGAAAGTTTCTATGTAGTTTTTTGAAGGTTCTTCTCCATAGGACTAGCTTCTTGAAACCGCGCAACTACGTAATGGTTGATATAAATAAATGTATTTAGAATTATAAAAAAATGTTTTTATCTTTCGTAAGTCGGAAAACATCTGTCAAGAAATAGGATTTCTTCTTATTTTTTTTTTACACGGAAAGAAGCTACCAAGAATACCAAGAAAAGTATACCAAGAAGCTCTCGGTATAGAATATACCACATCCTCTCTTCATGTGGGCATCGTAAACCTAATTCATTCCTCTCGCCATGTTGGATACCCAATATATAGGGCTCATATTCAGGAGTAGAACCCTTAGGATTGTTAAATGATAGTTGACCATATTGTGATTTTCACATAGCGCTTTGGAATTTTGTAAACTTTATTCTACTCTGTTAACGCTAAACTTGATTCTACTAGTGCTTTGTCACCAATTACAATCATTGTTAACGATTTAAGCGTGATATCATCTAAGAAATATTCAGCCATAAATAAAAACATGAATCTAGTCTCCCTATTTCACAATACACCAACAATTATCTGCCTATTTCACGAGGTGTGAGCCAGCCAAACGCGAGACGCATGCATATGCAAGCGTATGGTAATGCTAGTCTAGCCACGCCGAGCTATGAAACAACAGAAACACCTTTTGTTCTACCGATGAATGTTTAATTTTTTCAAGCGGTTTACATTCTACGTCGCGCTTGTTCGAGTTTCGAATAGTGTGAAATTAAAAAGAATCCATTTATGTTTGGAACGCGTGGAATGCATTTCATTTGTTTTGATGTCAAACGTCGCGTTCCGTTCGGGACTTTTTGGTCGTGTTGAAATTCTGTCAATGTTTGAACTTTAAAATGTGGGGTGTTATCACACAACAACATGTATTTATGGATATGTTTTGGAGTGAAATTCAAATTATAGTTGAATATTCGTTGACCGAACAGACTTTCACCAATTGACATTTTATTGTAAAAGTTTTTAGGGTAGAATTTTTAGGATCTAATCATTATGTACATTGAAACCTTCGTTACCTTCTTTGTATTAATTATAAAAGGAGGGGAATTAAACTTATATCACTAAAAAGGAACGGTGGCATAGATGTGCAAAAAAAACATGTGTGTATGATGCCGACGCTAAAGGAGAAGAAAAGAAAGGACAAGAAAAGGTATGGAAAGGAGAAGAAAGGATAGGTATCGAAACGGGAAGAAAGTGAAGGAGTAGAAAAAAGAACGAAAGGTAGAGAAAAGGGAAGGGAAGACATGGAAGGGAGATGAAAGAAAGCGAAGAAGTGGAAAGGAAAAGAGGGTAAAGGAGAGAAGAGGAGAAGAGGAGAAAAGAGAACAAATGGAAGAAAAGGTAAGAAAGATAGAAAATATACACTCTCTTTTTCTGTCTCGCTCACTGATATGGCCACCAATATGCGGTGCCCAGAATAAAGGTGTATTGTCCATTTCTTTCGAATTAAACTACCACTTATCTTTATTAATCGTTATATTATTTTACCGTTTAATAGTTTAATTGTTTTAAACTCCTGAGGAAATTCATAAATTTACAATTTTTTTTGTCGTTAATTCCCTTAAGGGAATCCCTTTTCTCCAACATTTACTGATCTCGTAGCGTCAGGGTAAAAATTAAGTATTATTGGTTATATTTATGGTAGATTGATTAATTTGATTATTACTGCTTAATGCATATTTGCTTTATGTATATCTCATGAGCTCCTCAATCCATCTGGCTGGGGGTGTATTGCCATTCATTTGTCGATCCGTACTATCCCCTTACAGATACGAGTGCTCCAGTGGCCTACGATCCTACATGAGACATAGCCAGACCTCCGCCATTTTAGCTTGTCGATTCTTCTCATAGTTCCTTACTTCGTTCACTTACTGGCAGTCACTACTCACAGTCTTGCCTGTTCAAGAATTTGAAATGCCTAAAATTTAAATCTTTAAACTACATATATAGTCTTATTCTATTTCATACTATACTCTTCTCTAGCTTTCTGTTGAGCTAGCTAAATCGTTGCTTTACAATACAAATTGCCTATTAACTGCGTCCCCTGTGGCTGGACTAAGATGGCTTAAGGAGAAGCAACAATTGCGCCATCCCAACATGGATCGTCTTCTAGGATGCCTTTGATGCACTCAAACAGGTGGGGCAATCATATTGTAACGTCAGTATGTCTTGTCAAGAAACTATAGTTATTAATTAAATTGAGAATAATTGATGCGATTGATCTTCAGGGGATAACATCTATAAATTGAAAATATGACGTCGTGCTGCGCAACGAACTACGCAATGCATGTTTCAAGGCTGCATATGACTTAGAGGAAATCATCGTGGCACATAAACCTCAGACTGTACTTAAAATAGTCCTCATGTTCCTGAGGCAGTAAAATAGCAGCTGGTTTTATGAAAAGATTTAGTATTCTGCTCTTAAGCGTATGAATTTGTAATTTAGTCAATGTTATCGTATCGTCCTTAACCGGTGAAATGACGCCAGTCGTTCGTGGAATTAACGATCCATTAAGAATTACGGACCCATGCCACGAGCGCTTGTGAGATAATATGTTGTAAATTTTGTGATGTTTTTGGACGTTTATTTTATAAGGAATTTTATTACTAAATATGTCAGTCCTATAGCAACGAAAATGTATACTACTATATTTTGCAATTAGAAGTGCAAAAATTTGCTACCTACGAGGTTCAACACTTCAGCCGAAAAACGTCCACTACTGAACAAAGGCCTCCCTTATATATTTCCACAATGGAGTCTTCATTTTCATCTGGTCTTTAATAGACTCGTTTGTTCGTGTAGTATCTGGATTAAAATCTCACTCCATCTCATTTTGCAGATGTCACTAAAGGCGACTTGGGGACTTTTATTTAGAAGGACTACTACTGCCTAGTAGCTTCCCTTATATGGGACAATAGTAATACCGCACTCACCAACCCGCCTTCCAAGCGCGGTGAGTATTGGAAAATCCCCCCAAAAAGTCGACACAACTGTAGAAATCTATTGGGGAGGACTTTGTTAAGCAGTGGACGTCCTTTGATGTTGATGATGATAATAGATTCAAAACCAATCTACCTCTATGATAATTCAACAATCAAAATACAACACGAACATACGACTTGAAACTGCCTGGCCTCATTTTAAGCCCTTAAATCCTAGAGCGATCTCAAATGTGTTTTACATTTTCTTAAAACGCGAGGCGGAGTAGGTAAGCTAAAAACAAGCTTGGGGAATAAATCCATCATCGCTCGTAATCGATTGTTCACTCAAGGATGAATAATCGAGAAACAGTATCGAGTTGGTGTTTAATATCGATACTGTTTACAACGTTGTTTGTCGTGGTTTAGAAAAATAATCTTTCACAAAGTTCGTTGAACAATAGAATATTTTAGTAGGTACCACCAAGGTTTTTGGTAACAGAGCTTTACTTCGTTTGGCCGCGTTTACTCCTGCCAATGACAGGAGTTATGAGGTATTTCTAAGTATTTGTTTTTTGTCACGTGACTTTTGTAACGTTTTGTTCAGAAATACTAAGCTCAGTAATTAAACAAACATGTATCTAATAGGAATTGCAATACCTGCTAAGTATGTAATTTTATACATAGGTGTCATACTTTATACACATGCTTACAAATTTTTTTTTATTTATACTTGTACTTTGTCACTTAGAGCCATCTAAGTGACAAAGTACCGAAAACGTTGGGAACAGGTTACACTTAGGCCTATAGTAAAAATAGGATAGCCATCTATCTCGGAAATAACAGGACACAGTTTTGAACACGCAATGTATCGTAAACAACACGATTAAAACGGCATGTGATTATTGTACTATGATATGATATTATTATGCTACTCCGAGCGATGACATTCATGAACTGTAGCGAAGAAACAGCCGTTTGGTTTTTATTTGCATTGCAGTTTTATATAAAAATAAATGGTTGATTGTATTTTTTTGGTCCATGTGGTGTCTGGATTAAAAATATAGCACCGCTTCATCTCCTCCCGTTGGATGTCGTAAAAGCCGATTAAGGTCTCGAAACCAGTGTTGGGTTGGCAGCAGCGTTCCTTCTGCGGAACAGTATCCATAGTGTGCTCACCAAGCCACTTATCAAACGTGGTGAGTATTGGCAAATACCCTAAATGACGACACAATTGTGGAAATAAAGAACTGCTGAATGCTGAATGCTGCTAAAGTTCTACTAAGATTGTTTTGAAATTTTTACACATCGTTGTATTTATATACACGCATGTTTTTATTAAATCAGGAGATTCATGTTCTATATATATAAAAAAAATATGTTCGTTTGTTGCCGTGTGGTGCCGGCTCAGAATGCCACCACCCCATCTTCTCCCATGGGTGTCGTAAAAGTCGACTAAGGGATTAGCCGGAGGATGGGCAGCAGCGTCCTTCAAGTACATTAACAACTCAACTGCGATCGCCAACCCGTCTGCCAAGCGTGGCGATTAAGGCAAAACCCCCCGAATGAGCCCACAACACATCCATATCGGTCGTTGTGGACATCTTTGGGGAGGCCTGTGTCCAACAGTGGACTTCATTCGGCCGAAATAATGTTCAAAATCGCAAATCTCCTAAAGTTCTTTACCGATTATATTGAAATTTTTACCCATCGTTGTATTCGTATACGCGCATGTTATTAGTAAATCAGAAGCCTCATAATCTATATCTAAAAAAATATGTTTGTTTCTTCAAATTCGCAAATGTCCTGAAGTTTTTTGCCGATCATTTTTAATTATGTCCATCTAGCCACAGCAATGCGTGGCAGAGTAAAGCTAGTATATTTATAAAATCAACTTTTCATTCAAAATACTTGAAGTTGCTATCTAACCCATAGTACGGTAGACGAAACCTCGATTTCGTCAAACTTGGTTAAACGCATTAAGTTAGCTCCCGGTGACAATTGGCAACGGAATGATGACGTCACAGGCGCCTATCGTGTCTACAGAATGAAGGGTAAGTTGGCAAAGTAAATAAAATTTGAATTTAGAGAGATATTGTAGCGTTTTGTGCTGTTGAAATATTTGAATACTTACGTTTATATTGGAAGTTATTTTAGGGTGTTGTTACTGAGTTGTGTTTTCATATTTTCGTAGTTTATTTTTCTTAAGCAGTAACATTGCCGTGTGGAGCTACACGGTCACGAAAATGGCTCCCAATTTCATCTCGTGGATGTCAAAGGAGGTGCTAAAGGGAGTATGGGCCCCGGTGCGTACTATTATAAACTTTGGTCTACCTGTAGGTGGGGGATAAACCACCAACATTAGCTACCCAAGGAGGTTAAGTGTCAGGTAGGTTGACTTTAAACCTTTTTGCCAAAACCATATTGCGTACCAATATGGTTAGATAATACACAAAACCATATACCTATATAAACAAATTGCGCAGACCCTAAGTACCTTGGAACCAGGGTATCATCATTTCGGCCAGATAAAGTCCACTGCTGGACACAGGCCTCCTTCAAAGTTCATCACAACGAGCGATATGGGTGTGTTGTGTGCTCGTTGGGGGGTTTTACCATAATCGCGCACGCTTGGCAGGCAGGTTGGCGATCGCAGTTGAGTTGTTAATGTACTCGAAGGACGCTGCTGCCCATCCTCCGGCTAATCCCATAGTCGCATTTTACGACACCCACGGGATGATATGGGTTGGTGCTATTCGTAGCCGGCACCACACGGCAACCAGGGTATGAAGAAGAAGAATATATCAAATCGAAATCGAATATAGCAATAGGATAAAAGTAAACTGTTGTACTCTCTATGCAATAGTGGAACAATGTGGGTGAATAATAATTTTTCATATTATATAATATCTGATATGGGCTGGGTTATTGCCAATTATTGGGCAAAATTGCGGTCGATCTCCGGACTGCAACTTAAGTGAATCAAACCTTTTTTTTTTTTGTCCCAGTGGAAATTCATCGTGATCTCCGCCCCGGGGAAGGACGAAGGAACATGTCCGACTCCTACCGGCTAAAACTATGGGGTGGTCATCTTCGGCACCTATAGGGGCTCCAGGTCCTCGTATGATCACACTAGAGCCGACCACTGGTGCCACGCCTATAGGCACATCTCGGAGAGGCTGACTGTAAAGCTGTCCCCCCGGGTACTGCAGCAGTACCTACCTAGCCAGACTTCGCAAGACGAGATCTACCACCAGTATAACCTCTGGGATCAGCAGTAATGCTTGTTTCATCTAGAAGCCTGTCAAAATAACATATTTCTCCTCAATAACTTTGTATGTCTATTAAGTAATGATGCACATGCAGCCAATCTCAGAAAACACCACTCATGTGTGTCGTGAAAAGCGAGTAAGGGTTGGTATCAAGAGAATGGGCAGCAGCATCCTCTGTGTGCTAATAACAACATACTGCGATCACCAATCCGCCTGGCAAGTGGGGTGAGTAATATCCCCTATGACAGCTCATTGTATTGTTCAGCAGTGAACATTCACGGGCTGAAGGGAGTGTGGGTAACCTATTAAGAAGAAAAAAAATGGGGTGAGAATCGATTTATCGATCTAATATAAAAACTAATTCAAGTTCACTTTTCATAAGTTCGATCTTAACTTGCCGACCATCAGGCAATTTATGAAACGAGCGTCCAAACGCTATATCGATTCTGTCTTGTCCCACCCAAATCCCCTTGCGGTATCAGCCGCTGATTACCAACCCTCCCGTATTAGTAGAGTACGCCACCCGAGGCACGTTCTGGTCGACCGAGACGATAAAATCACGTTAGATCACATAAAGAGACTCGCATTGTGTCATTCACTTAACACCCGATCGTTTTACCGCCCACGCCGCCGAGGATGTCCACCAATGTCGCGCAGGCCTATCGCCGCGTCACCTTCCCGTTCAAGTTAGTACTATTCCCCCCCCCCCCTGCGTCTCTTGCTCGCGCCGGCCCGTGCCGAGCCTGTAGTTTTAAATGTCCACTAATACATTTTGAATAATACCGATCCAGCTGTACCCAAAACAATAGCTTGTTATTCCCAGCAACGCTCTAAGCCGAGGTCCGTGTCCCGCAGGGGGCGCCCTTAGCGCAAGTTGCTTAGTTATTTATATTAATATTAAGCCTGGCTGGAGGCCTGTTTTGGCTTCGCCAGAAACGACCGGTTAAGTAACCACACTTCCCGGAAGTGTATGAAAGAAAGAAAGACAATTAGTTTATTTTGAGTCCTCATTCATACACACGTTGCAAATTTTATATAAACAGTAAATAAAATAAGATAGCACGTGGTTGTGAATGCGTGAGGCTAAAATTGGTACCCATCTCAGCTGGTGCTATAGCAAACAAAATGCTCCAGCGCTGATATTTTGATGGGCCCGTGTGAGGATGTCACGAATATCAAGTTTGATAATAGAGAAGAAGAAAAGAGCTCAAGATATTATACGCCCATACACTTGCCCGTGGTATCCTCTAACTACCGGCAAAATGCGTTCCTGTGGCGAGCGAGCAATACCATAAACAAAAAATGCTTGCATTTCAATTTTGATATATTTGAAACAAGTCTGCAATCGGCGAGACGGGCACTTAGTCTAGAGTTCTTTTCAAGTTTTTAGCTCTGTGATGCTTATTATCGTATGTAATGTCTCTAGTTTTGTATCCACTCACTTTATTGTAATCAATTACTACACGTGAAGACCTGTTATTGGCTGAATGTAACTAGTGTAAAATAACTATAGTAATTGTTAAAATCATGTTGGTCTTTCAACATTAAATAAATAAATAATATATTTGTACAAGGTCTTACTTTAATAGTCCACGATATTTTGCATGCAGCCTATGTGAATGCTGACGATAATGTAGGTATCACCAAAAAAAAAACTGTAGTATGTTTTTCAGCATTTTTTATAAATCACTCATTTTATTACTTACTGGTTCTTCTAGTAAGTTATAATAATATCCATTTGCATCTAGTAAGAAAATGGTGGTCGTGGCCTGCCTACCTATTTAGGTAGTCGGCAACGTCTAACAAAACAAGCGATAGGAGGCGCCCGTCAGCGGTCGCACAAAAGAAGGAAACACATTTTTCACCGTCAAATTAATTTTATGTGGTAGGTACATCATCTTTAGCATTTACTACGGTGCCATGCAAAATATCGTGGATTATTAAAATAAAACCTTATATATGTATGATTCAATTCATTAATATATAAATAGGTGTATCTAATAAATAAAGATTTTAATACTAGTTTTTGCATCACAATGTAAAAAGACATTAAAGGTAAAAACAATTTACAGAACTGTCGATGGTGCGTTTCGTTTTACGGGTATATCCATAACCTATCCATAGCCTATTGATTACAATTAATGTATGCGAGAAGCCCAACAAAAACAAAAAATCTTTTCATAAGTCGATGAATCTGTTTATGAACGAATTATGTTAATAAATTCCGTGTGTTATCGGTTTAATATAGCGACACTCCGTCTGCAGCCGCATGTCGTAAAAGACAACTAACAGCAAGGTATTTATTCTGTGGAACAGTAGTCGTAGGTACTGCGCTCACCCGGCTCGGAAGCGCGATGAGTACTGGCGAATTACTCCCAAAATGACTATTTAATCGTGGGAATCCATGGGGGAGGCCTTTGATTAGCTGTGAACATTTACCGTAAAGTGCGGTGCCGGCTACGAATAGCACCAACCCATATCATCCTGTGGGTGTCGTAAAAGGTGACTGTGGGATTAACCAGAGGATGGTCAGCAGCGTCCTTTGAATACATTGACAACTCAACTGAGACCGCCAACCCGCCTGCCAAGCGTGGCGATTATGGCAAAACCCCCCAACGAGCACATAACACACCCATATCGGTCGTTGTGGCGATCTTTGGAGGAGGCTTGAGTCCAGCAGTGGACTTCATCAGGCTGAAATTATGAACATTTACGGGCTGATGGGCGTGTGTGTAATGTATTTAGAAAATAAATTGAGGCCAGAATCGATAAATCGATTTGATATAAAGTAAAGTGCAAGTATACTTTCAGGCGCTCATAGCCTGATGCATTCGCTGATCATTAAAATAATGGTAAGGTTAAGCAACACATGGTCACTATGTGGATGGGCGAGCGCATAGTGGTATATTGAAATAAGTGTCCCCATGCATCGTAGGACACGAAAAATTGGCGGTCCCACCTGTTGCCATTTGCCGTTAAGTCAAGGCCTTTGGGCAGCTTAAACATCCCTGATACAAGCTTGGCCACTGATCACACGAAAATAAAGAACGATGATGAATCTGTTTATAAACGAATTTCTACTCAATAAATGTATCAAAAGTTCGACAGCCACTTGAGTATTATTGCTCAAACAAAACATTGGTGATGAAAGCAATTCATTATCACACGCCTCAGAGCTGTTCTTGAGCACTGCTCCTTTCAACTCTTCAAATTGAATTTAGAACTTGTTACACGAGTTTGTTCTTCACAAACTACTATTCCCATGGAAATAGAAATTGATGTATTATGTAACTTTTGGAATGCTAGAATAAGTTATATACAATATACATATATCGCGGCTTATTGAATTTCAGATGATGACAGATTTACTGAACTTTTACTTAAGTTACAGCCGTTAGGTAAAAGTTCTAGCTATAAAAATTATTGGACAGACAGGACCCAGGTATTTTGGGAGATATTACATATCTAATGTCTTAGATTTTCGTGATTATTACACATTATAATAAAACACTTTTAAACGGATTCTATCGCGTATATTTTTGATTTTCCTGACGTTTCGAATACTTTGCAGCATTCATGGTCGCAGGATGACAGGTGACAGGCGTCGTTACAGATTTTAAAAAGTTATTTTATTTTATCTACCGTACAATTTTAATCAAAAAATTAGTTTCGATGCACGCAGTAATCACTCACAGTGTCTTGATGTTTCTTAGTGCGGTATCAATAGCGAGGCTATTGAAATTAAAAAAAATCCTAATTTTAATAGAGAAGATGGTTGGCAGGTACCACCTGTTTGGAATCCAGTTATTAAAATAATAAAGTCCCAAACAACATACCGCACTAAGAAACATCAAGACACTGTTAGTGATTACTGCGTGCATCGAAACTAATTTTTTGATTAAAATTGTACGGTAGATAAAGTAAAATAACTTTTTAAAATCTGTAACGACGCCTGTCACCTTAGTCATCCTGCGACCACGAATGCTGCAAAGTATTCGAAACGTCGGGAAAATCAAAAATCAAAAATATACGCGATAGAATCCGTTTAAAAGTGTTTTATTATAATATTACATATCTATTAGTAATATTATAGTGAAATGGGCTACGAGGTGACGAGCGTAGTGTACCAAGCAAAACTAGTCCTCGGTAGCATGACATTTATTACGGGCAGACTATACGACCAGGCGAATGACTTGCCCGCCTCATCACTAGGCTCCATAACAAAAAAACAGCCACTTCGTGTAGTTTTGTCTTATTACATATTCATGTTCCATTTTGCCGTGTAGTGCCGGCTCAGAATGCCACCACCCCATCTCTTCCTATGGGTGTCGTAAAAGTCGACTAAGGGATTAGCCGGAGGATGGGCAGCAGCGTCCTTCGAGTACATTAACAACTCAACTGCGATCGCCAACCCACCTGCCGAGCGTGGCGATTATGGCAAAACCCCCCAATGAACCCACAACACATCCATATCGGTGGTTGTGGTGAACTTTGGGGGAGGCCTGTGTCCAGCAGTGGACTTCATTCGGCTGAAATTATGAACATTTACGGGCTGATGGGCGTGTGTGTAATGTATTTAGAAAATAAATTGACGACACCCACGACAAAGGAGAAAGCCTTAGCCAATCGGAGCACCGAACGCGGTCAACGCGACACAAGTGTTTTTGTTTCGGTTACGAAAAGAAACTCACACTTGGCCCTCTGGAGTCCAATCGAACCTTTCTGCGTTAAAGGCTATCAGTTCTCAGTATCCTCATTTCTGATTCGATCTTGTAGAGAAATACCAAGCATAGCTATCTCCATAGCACGGTAAATGACCTTCGGCTTTCTTATGAGGCCCGCTATGAGCGACCACGTTTCTGTGAAATGAAATATTTGATTAAATAGTAAAACCAAATCAGTTCTCAGTTTCTTCATTTCTGATTCGATCTTGTAGAGAAATACCAAGCATAGCTCTCTCCATAGCACGTTAAATGACCTTCAGATTTCTAATGAGGCCCATTCTGAGCGACCACGTTTCTGTGAAATAAAATATTTGATTAAATAGTCAAACCAAATCAGTTCTCAGTCTCTTCATTTCTAATTGGATCTTGTAGAGAAATACCAAGCATAGCTCTCTCCATAGCACGTTAAATGACCTTCAGCATTCTAATGAGGCCCATTATGAGCGACCACGTTTGTACAAAATAAAACATTTTATTAAATAGTAAAACCAAATCAGTCCTCAGTGTCTTCATTTCTGATTCGATCTTGTAGACAAATACCATAGCACGTTAAATGACCTTCGGCTTTCTTATGAGGCCCACTATAAGCGACCACGTTTATGTGAAATAAAATATTTGATTAAATATTAAAACCAAATCAGTTCTCAGTCGCCTCATTTCTGATTCGATCTTGTAGAGAAATACCAAGCATAGTTCTCTCCATATCACGTTGAATGACCTTGAGCTTTCTTATGAGGCCCATTATGAGCGACCACGTTCATGTGAAAATATTTGATAAAATAGTAAAACTAGCCAGCTGCGTCTGTCTGACCCTAAAGTCTCTTTAGGGTCTACCTAAAGAAAGTTGACAGTTCAGAGATTACAAATTCCTGTTTCGCCGTTCATGAGCAACAATAGACTGTTTCCCAAGTTAATTCGTACAATTTAGTCAGTATGAGAAGCATTTAATACACTCTGTTTTTCTTACATCCCTTTATCAGCAAAAACAAATCAAACAAACGCATAATAAACAAATAGGGATAGTCTAGGAGCTACAAAATATCCTCTCAAAGATTATCGTTAGTTAATACGATACCGACCAGATGGACGGACGACCTGAAGAAGGTTGCTGAGTCCGGCTGGATGCGGAATGCTGATGACCGGGTATTGTGGCGCACGCTAGGAGGGGCCCATATCCAGCAGTGGACCGATATAGGCTGATGATGACGATGAATACTCGTTGCAATTGCAAGCTTCATGGTTAGCAGTAAACATTAAAGGACTGTTAAAGGATTAAGAAAGTAAGAAAGAAACAATTTATTTTTGCACTATTAACAACGCACACTTGACTAAAATTAAATACATAAAGCAAAATTGGAACAACACGAAGCAGAGGAATAAACTGGCAACACATTTTTATTTTACAACAAATATTGGTCAAAGTACTTAGACTCCAGGCCAAAATAAAAATAAAAACAAATATCAGTACCTCAGGTTCTAAAAATGAAATTACATTTTACATAAAGAAACTGATTGTGCGTCGTGGCCGTGCAAAAAAGGGTTGTCGCTCAGCTTAAATGTTGTCGCATTGTAACTTGTACCGAGATCACCACGGTCCAAGATCCAATTACTCGTACAACAACGCTGGTTTTCAGTTCCGTTCAGTTTCAGATTACCTTTAATAGTCCTTTAATGTCCACTGCTGACCATGAAACTTGCAATACTAATAATTAGTTAGACGCTACCATAATTTTATAATTAACCGTGTGGTGCCGGCTACGAATAGCACCAACCCATCTCATCCCGTGAGTGTCGTAAAAGCCGACTAAGGGATTAGCCGGAAGATGGGCAGCAGCGTCCTTCGAATACATTAACAACTCAACTGCGATCGCCAACCCGCCTGCCAAGCGTGGCGATTATGGCAAAACCCCTCAATGAGCACACAACACACCGATATCGGTCGTTGTGGTGATCTTTGAGAGTGGCCTGGTTCAGCAGTGGAAATGATACCATAATTACCACACTTGGCAAAAGTGTTTTTGTCTACTACCTAGTGGAGTCAAGAGCATGTCATTCACCTGGTGGTAAGCGTCATGCCTGCCCATAACAATTGTAATGCTACACGATCAGTCCTGTGTGGCACCACACAGCGCTCGTCACCTCTAGACATTAGTTAATTAGTCTGTTAAGCCCAGTAATGTCACTAGCCATAGTGCCCTTCAAACCAGGGGTACAATTCCTTAAGCTCAAAAATCCATACATCCTTGAATACGGAATCGAATTAACAGCGTAAAACCAATTCGGTATTCGCTAAGACATGATTGAAGCTATTTAACGACACGTTGCAAAAGGTAAGCCATGAGGACCGGACTTAGCGATTAGCAAAATTGTTTTATACCGTTATTTCAATTCTGTGTTTAAGGATATATGGATGTTTGAGCTTAGAGAATTGCACCCCAGAACACGGTAAAGGTAAACTGTGGTTTAAGAACACATTTGGTACCTACCTTTTTTTTTCATTGATCCGGTGGAAATATATCATGTAATTCATCCGCCCTGAGAAAGAGCGGAGGGGTATGCCGGACTCCTAACGGCTAAAACTACTGGAGTGGTTATCTTCAGCACCGTAGGGAGGCTCCAGGAACTCGAAAAATCTCCATCTAGAGCCACCCACTGGTGCCTCGCCTCTAGGCACATCTCGAAGGGGATGACTGTAAAGTGGTCACCCCTCTAGCAGAGGGGAGGCGACTGTAGAGAAGCCACTCCCCAGACACTTCTCGGGGGGTATGTAAAGGATTCCCCCGAAACCTGGCTATGCGTTGTGCTGCGCACACGGCGGCGCGTGACCACATGCGCACCGCCGTCATCCCAGGGGTAGTAGTACCTACCTAGCCGGACTCTTGCAATAAGAAAGCTACCAGTGGTGATTATAGCTTTAGGCGCCTTTTATATCACCGACGGGCGAAGAAGAGATAACCAACTTTTTAACCTGCAACATATGGAAAACCTTCCTCATAGAGCTCTAAAATTGGAAGTGGTGACTTAAACAATAAATAATGTTGTAAATTTCCATAATCACCACTCTTGGCAGACGGATTGGTGATCATATGGTATTTTTTTGTATACAGAGGGTGCATTTTACAACACCTACGGGTGGACATGTAGGGTGCATCCTGAGACACATACTACAGATGTTCACAATTTTAATGAGTTTTAATTTTAGGGGAAATTGGCAGACTCATCGACATAAAATGGAACCATAAATAAAATTTGGAATTGGGAAGATACTTATAACTGCATATTTAATTATTTTATTGGCTAATAATAATTGGTTTTAAATACAAATTTTACTCGTTCATATGACAATAAATATAACTGTAAAAGGAATAAATATTATTTTAATTCAAATATGTTCTTTAATCAAATCTTTGTTAATTGTATTTTATATCGGTCTTAAATCATTTATTGGTTTTTCTACTTACTTTATTTTAATGGGTTTTAATTTTAGGGGAAATTGGCAGACTCACCGACATAAAATGGAACCATAAATAAAATTTGGAATTGGGAAGATACTTATAACTGCATATTTAATTATTTTATTGGCTAATAATAATGGGTTTTAAATACAAATTTTAATCGTTCATATGACAATAAATATAACTGTAAAAGGAATAAATATTATTTTAATTCAAATATGTTCTTTAATCAAACCTTTGTTAATTGTATTTTATATCGGTCTTAAATCATTTATTGGTTTTTCTACTTACTTTATTTTAATGGGTTTTAATTTTAGGGGAAATTGGCAGACTCATCGACATAAAATGGAACCATAAATAAAATTTGGAATTGGGAAGATACTTATAACTGCATATTTAATTATTTTATTGGCTAATAATAATTGGTTTTAAATATAAATTTTACTCGTTCATATAACAATAAATATAACTGTAAAAGGAATAAATATTATTTTAATTTAAATATGTTCTTTAATCAAACCTTTGTTAATTGTATTTTATATCGGTCTTAAATCATTTATTGGTTTTTCTACTTACTAAAATTATTGGCATGCGGAATATTTTCATATAAATTCAAACGCGCGTATAAAAGTACACGCACATTAAATTTACACACATTAAAAACGCAAATATTATACTACCGTAAACGCAAACGGTAATTCTCGTCACTTTGTTCAATTTGTTTTTTATTGATCCCCAGTGTTAATATGTTTTGAACTATCTCCGCCCCGGGGAATGGCGAAGAGGCATGGTGGACTCCTACGGGCTTAAAACCACAGGAGCGGTCATCTTCGACACCAGGTCCTCGTAAGGCGTTCTCGTCACCTAATGGTAAGCTTTCACCGCAGCCCATGAATATCCGCAACACTAGAGCAGTCACTAGTGCGTTGCCAATGCCTATTAGGGGAAAAGGGAGACCAGATACTTTGGGACAGGGAATGTAGAGCGGGTATTATTATTTATTGTTCGTCCGGGCTGCTATGATGTCTGGGCTAGTTTATCAAAAAACGTACCAAGTGACCTTCTGTTCTGGTTCTCACTCTTCTTTTTGCAAGTGTGTACTTCTTTGAACTATCCGTCATCATCATCATATCAGCCATTTATATCTACCATCGTGTCGTCATTTTACAACTTTCGGGAGGAGATGGAGTAGTGCTGTATTCTTAATCCGGACACCACACGGCCTATCCGGGCACCACACGGACTTCCGGACACCACACAGAACGGAACGGATGGAACTGAACTATCCGTCACAAGCTGTCAAACAATAAATTTACATCAAATAACGTAGCAAAGACCCTTGGTGTCTGTCGTCAGCTCTTTGACTATATCTTATTATTCATAGTGTGGCCTTCTCTTCTATTATGGGAGAAACAAGCTTCCATCTGTAATCTTGTAGTCAGTAGAAAAGTTATATTGTGTCGGAGTCGGCACCGAATTTAATTAGAAAGATAGGGAAATACTGTTACCGACTCAATCCGGTCCCTCCGTAATTGGTTAACTTATATTAGTTTTTTCATTTAACTAGTCAGTTTCATTGTATTCTGTGGTCAGCTTTGGTAAGGTATTTAAGTTAAAATTATGGTTTATATCCTAGGTATCCCGCTGTTGATATATTTTATGATCTTATTATGATTTTGGCCAGTTAAAATTAATTCTGTCATAGAAAACTAATGATTTAAAATTACATTTTGATATAAAACATTTATTTTCAGGGTTTATGAGTAAATAGACATGCAGACATGCAGAACAGTCGATCTGCGAGGTTAAGCTGCTTGTTGCGGTCATCATTCGGGTGGGTGACCATTTCACAACAAGATCCCTTCGTGATGTGCCGTGCCTCGATAAGTGCGATATATTATCGGTCCTGGCTGTTGTAACAGGAAGCTAGTAACTCGAACTTCTGATAACGCGTCTGGACTTTTTTCACGCTGTTGAAATACATATGCATTTCCTTCGGCCCGGAGAAAGGCAGCGGGGTATGCTGAACTCCTATTGGCTAAAATACTGGAGTGGTTATCGGCACCAAAGGGGTCTCCAGGAACTTAATAAATCTCCATTTAGAGACACACATTGGTACCACGCATTTAGGCAGTCACCGCCTCTAGCGAAGGAAAAGCGACTGTACAGAGTCCGACCCAGGTACATCTCAGGGGTTTGTAAAGGATTTCTGAAGGCTCGCTGTACCCACTGTGGCCTGTGGCCACGTGCGCGTCACCCTATTACCAGGCGTCGCTCGATATGGGCACATAGACCCCCAACACGCGCGCCCACGACTCTTAAGGCCCTCACCATGTAATGACGGCAGGAGACTCGGGTGTGTTGAACATCAACCATGTTCAACACACCCGAGCATCTAAGGCAGTTGTTACACCAACGCCGTGTCCTTCCTTTGCCAAGAGAAAGAGTGGAGAGGTTATGTCGGACTCTTACCGGCTAAAACCAACCCGAGTGTTCATCTTTTCTACCGAGGCGACCGTTGGTCCCACGCCTTTGGCACATTTTTGGCGACATTCCACCAGGACACGTGGGGCTCGCGCGCAACGTTCAACTTTTACGGATCGTACTTTTAAGTCTGTCTTGTAATGGCCGCCTCCCCAGCGCTTGGTGTTACGTCACTTGTCAAAAGTAGTCCATTTGGAAATCAGCCAATCGATACTAGCGCCATCGAGTCGATTCTCCCGTTGCGCCGTCAAATGTATTCATTTTACATAATATAGTTTGTTTCCAAAACCTAACTTGTCAAAATGTAATGGTCAAAATAGTAACATCACTCTTTTTAATAAGACTATCCATGGAGTTTCCTGACTTGATTTGATGCCCACTCTACGATTTCTTCTGTGTCAGTTGCACTTTACAAATATTTATTTATTTATACATAATGTATACTGGTGTACAAAGGCGGTCTTAATGCCATAGGCATTTTCTGCCAGACGACCTTTGGGTGATGCAGAGAACAATAAGGTAGATGCACCAACAAAATATGAAAGAAAGGTATAGATGCGAAGACATATTATACAAATACATAGACGTACATAAACATTACATGTATAAAAATATATTTATATACACGAAATAAACACATACATAGGCATATTATCTAATAAGTAAATATAACCAGATGAGAAAAAAAAACTGAGCTGAGATGAATCTGCTGACATCTTTTTGAAAAGGTATTTTCGTAATTTAGTTGTTCCGATTGTTAGCCATCCTGATTTCAAGGGGAGCTCATTCCACAATAGACATAAATCTCACAAAAATAAACATCCCGGAGTCTGAAATCTGAGAACCATAGAAATGTTTGTTAAATACGGCGATCAAACCCGCGACCCGTAGCGCAGATCTCCAATCGCACTACGCTAACCGTGCCTTTAAACGCAGTAGACACTGCCGTATAGAGAAACTACACGTAGAGCTAACTAACTTATAACTTGGTACACCATATCTCTCGAACTTATAGATGTTAATAGTTCGACGGAACAGTGTAACTACTTCATAGTCATAATTTCAGCTAAATAAAGTCCACTGCTGGACACCAGCCTTAACAAAGATTGCCAATTGTCTGGGTGTTTTGTGAATTCATTGGAGTTTTTGCCATAATTGCCACGCTTGGCATGTGGGTTGGCGATCGCAGTTGTATTGTTACTGTACTTAGAAGATGCTGCTGCCCATACTCCGGTTAATCCCATTATCGTCTTTTACGACACCCAACTTATGAGATGGGTTGGTGCTATTCGTAGCCGGCACTACGGCAGTATAATTATAGTCTAATTGACAATGTTCGTGAAGGCGGAAAGGTTCTTCAGAGTGGATACCACGCACTGGAAAACGCAGCGTGGAAAGACCGCCAACAAGATGGACTGACGGCCGGTGAAAGTCGCTGAGTGTCGTTGGATGCGGGTGGCATATCGTTGTAGAAATCTATGAATGAGACCTTTTTGTAACAATGGACTTCCGTTGGCAGATTGTCCGGCGTGTGGTACGCTTTCAATGGATATCTTTGAAAAAAATTATTGGAAGATTAGCGTAGGCTTATTTTTTTAAATTGGACCGAATCATTCATGGTCTTTATATAATGTTGTTTCCCGTCATGAGTACGAAAATATAACGATAAGCAAGCGCAGGAGTTTGGCGCGCTTTGAAAGTCGTGATGTTACACTCGGTGTCGCCAACACATTTTTTTAAAAATCTTGTTTATGAGGCTTCAGTACACTCTAGGTGACTATGCCAGCCGCATCATTCATAATACAATATGATGCGTGTCACGTAAATCGCAGTAACAACGCATGGCACATCACACTATGCCAGCATTTACTTATATGTATAAATACATTGTCTATCCTATCCTTTCCTGCCTCACCTTTAAAGACATTTTCAGGAAAAACCAAATATGCTTGCATTCGTCAGACAATAGTTGGCCTAAAAGTAATTTTTTATGTGTAATTTTATAAAAAAGCTGTAATTTATTTTAAAAAAATACTAAATATTTTTATAAACAATGTTATTTAATGCATTTTTATATTATTTATTGCATTCGTAAAGCTAACTAAACTGTAAATACTACGTATATGTCTTTAATATAATATCTTTGTCCCTATTACGCTGGTGAAGTAGATTTAAAGTTAAATCTAGCTTCGAAAAGCTATGTTGGCAAAGCGGTTAACATTCGACGTGATCAGGGCTCATTCAGTGTCTGATCGCCATGGAGTGAGATCTCATGGAACTTTCCATGTTACGTAATTAGTGAAGTAATCATTAGGATTCCTACTGTAGGTGATTTGCTTTAAACTTGGATAAACATCGTGCCAATCTGTGTTGTCCTAATTATCTGCCCACTAAATGTCCAATTCTGATGACAGTAAACTTAACGTTCCGACTTAAATAACTATTATGTTCGATCTCCCAACAGTTAGACAGAGGTGTGCTCTGGAACTCCCGCAGGCCGATTCCGTTCAGATAATTAAACGTGTCAGTACCCCAGAAAGTTATAATCCCTTGTCGCATTAGTATTGACAGCATATAGTTAATTAGATGGCATGTTTGTCGAGTGGCTTAGCGATAGACGGCTTTATAGGTCGCAGATTCAATTTTAGCACAGAATTAATATTACAGGTACTTGTTCTGGGCTTAGGAGTTGGCGCATGTGTAATTTTTATTTGTAAATTGTACCCACGAAGGCAAAAAAACATGAAAGAAGAAGAAGAAAGAAAGAAAATGGTGGGACATCATTTGAAAAGAATGTCATCTAAATAAATAAATAGATAAACTAGCCATGCCTTTTGCGGCTTGTTGCCTCACAATTGTGTTAACGTTCAACACTGGACAGCAACTTTTTTTTTTATTAAACTAAACGTTGCCCTACACTAGGATTTCTCCTGTGTCGTGGGTGCGTTTACAGACATGAATTCCACACACAATACACCCAGACCCGGAACAACTACCTGCAGATCATACAAAAATATGTTCCGTGCGGGTATCGAACCCACGACCCGGAACGCAGCAGCCGACTGTATCAGCCACTGCACCAACCGTGCCGTCATACATCTGAACAGTCTGCACATCATATCCTCTGGGACTGTATTCTTTGGCAAGATGAACGCAATACCATGATTGACAGCTTGCAAGTTACATCCGGAGTTGTTTACTCTACAGACCTTGTTGCAACTAGGACGAATTTCCGTGAGTTCAAGCGTTTTTGTCAGACTTACTATTGGAATTAGTCACAATAGCTCACAACACAACCCGTTTATAAATGAGTAAAATAAAAACATAATAATTTTTGTACGTGTGGTAATTTTTGTACGGGTGTGATCATATAATAATATATATATATATATATATATATAATAATTAATGTAATGTAATTAACTGGGCCTGTCCTAGTTGTAAAAACCCATTTACTATATTGTGCTATAGCCTATAGTTTTTACCTGTTTCCTATTTGCTACGGAGGGAAGTGGAACGTGTGTTTTTACCCCTCCTTTTCTTTTTTTATTAGACTCCTCCTTTTTCTTTTTTATTAATTTCCTTGAGGTTTCCAAGACAGTTATTAATTTCTCTGGGACACACCGAGCTTCATTAATCGGCGTTCTTTCCGGTGGTCGCCATTTACAGGAGTTGCAGTGGTTGGAAATATGGTGGTGGGCGGTGACCTAGCCATATAATTTTGTTTATAATTTGTATATAGTAGAATTACATAACGGGCGGGATTAGACGCTTGCATAATGAAACACAATAATATATAATCAACAAACCGGTAAACGAAGGTTGTCTGATATGTAATTATGGCGGCTCAATGTTTGGCCTTTTGTTTATCGCAATATGTGTTTGAGTCAATCAACTTTCTTTATTATAAATCCCTATGTGAACCAGGTTTTGACTTATTGTCATTCTTTTTTAAATATGTAGTGTGTTTAAACTTCGGAAATGAATAAATTGTTTTCTTTCATAAATAAAATCGTACGTTACAGACACACCGTCCCTGGATGGAGGCCTTTTTGCCTTCACTAGATTGCCTAATTAAGCAGCGACATCTCCTGAAGATGCATGCGAGAAGACATTAAATAAGCCACAATGTCCACCACATTGGTCATGTTCCAAAAAAATTGTAACCAGCTCAATTCCCGGTATTGGGAACGCACACCCCGCCACAAAGTATAAAAACATCCTTTGAAATGTCTTTAAGATAAAATATCAGTTTTCTTGTGTAACGCGGGGCCTTAAAATAAGCGGTTATAACGGCTTACAAAGACATAGTAGCAAGATAGCGGGTAGACATAAATATCATCATATCATATGATCCGTAAACGTCCACTAATGAATATAAACCGAATACAATTTCAAATTAAGTTAGTAAGGTTTTACATTTCTACTCACTAGATGGCGTTGTACCATCATTTACTGGCGGTGTTAGAAACTCTTCGAATGCTGTATATAGTTATGGCGAAATAAAATGTTGTCCTCACTTGGATCGTTTATTTCGTTTCCTATAGGTTTTTGGCGACTCCAAACCTTCACATAGGCAGTAAAAATTAATTTATTATGTTCTAGCTGGTTAATGCTACGTGCAGTTTTGACTTTAAGTCGTGACATTATTGAGTATCTTGGCTCCTGTACTAGTGTACTGTAAGTCCACTGTTGAACATAGGCAATATATCAATAATCAGTACAATGAGCAGGTCATGGGGATACTGCCATAATCACCATGCTTTTCAAGCAGACTGGTGATCTACTGCGATCAACATCAATATAGGCAAACAAACACATGTTTTTAAATAAAACCTAAAATAATAGAATTACTGAAATAACTTGATCATATAAATAACCTCTTGTGGGTTCCGTATGGTTCCTGGCAACATATAGACTACGCCTCTCCACCTATGGGTCTTCTAAAGGCGACCTTTGTCCATGTTAGCAGGATGGGCAGCAGCATCCTCCCGTGTGCTAATAACAATATATCGCAATCACCAGTCCACCTGCCGTGTGTGATGATTATGAAAAAATCTTCGTTTCAGCCGAATAAAGCCCACTGCTGGACACAAGCCTCCCCCAAAGATCGCCTGTGTGCTCATTGGGAGGTTTGCCATAATCGCCGCGCTTGACAGGCGGGTCGGCGATCGCAGTTGAGTTAATGCACTGGAAGGACGCTGCTGCCCCCCCCCTCCTCCGTCTAATCCCATAATCGCCTTTTACGACACCTACAGAATCAGATGGGTTGGTGCTATTCGCAACCGGCACCATGATCATTGGAGGGCCCATATTGTGCATGGGACGTTTACGGACTGATCTGTGTGTGTGTGTGTGGTGTGTGTTGAGAGAGAGAGAGAGTTTTACAAATAATATACCACTGTAATGAATTGTTACCTTAATGAAATGCAAGCAAATTATAGCGAGCTTTCACACGCTCAGGTAGTCGACACAGTTGCCTCCTACTTAATGTGTATATAGGTTGTATATTACCCTGTAATTGGATAGAAAAAAAATTAAGCTATTTATTTGGCACTGTAAATTAGTAATAAAGAATACTACAAAAACGATATTCGCTATAGCCGAGGGTAGCGGAAAAAACCGAGTGGTATTCCGCCAGGTATTTGTATGAACTGCCGCAGCTAGCGCGAAACTAGAATACAAATACCCGGCGGAATACTGCTCAGTAGTTTTTGCTACCCGTAGTAGTAGCTAATATCGCTTATATCTGAATAGGTTGCATGCAAAACGTTTATAAATTGTTAATTTTGCGGATTTAGTAGCTCCATATTCCCCTTAAACTAGAGCAAGTGGTAACATTATACGTCAGGAAAATAGGCTGCCTTGTCTGCATTAATTCCCGCTACACCACCCCCTACTATCCACCGTGTTACTTATACCTCCTTTGAAGAGGAGGCACCAAAGGGGGTACCTTTCTGTACTGATCAAATACAGAAGGCAAATGTTTGGTTGGGATTAATTTATTAGAATCAATATCACCTTCACAGTGTAGCCTTTTGCCTGGTATGTCTATTTGTGTTGGGATAGCCTGTTTTATTAGAAATTATGTTATAACGGTCTTGTCGATTTTTGTCGATAAAATTATAAAAAGAACATCTTAACTCGATGGCACAATCAGTGCAGTGGCTCGTAAATTGGCTTTATCTGCTAGTTTTTTCTGCTACATCTCAATGACTAGACGAGCAAGTTGTTCGACTGGCGGTAAGTGTTACGCCTCCATAACAATTGTTCTGCTAGAATTAGATCTGTGTGGACCAAACTGCGTTCATGACCTCGAGATATTTAGTCACTTAGTCTTATGCCCAGTAATTTCTCTAGCTATCGGAACACAGCTTTATCCAAATGACGTACCGTACTCTACTGATTGACTGTGAATATCTGGCATTGGGATGGTACTTATCTACCTAGACTCAATAAAAGACTAATCACCGGTAACATGTCGCGAGCTTGAACCGGGCACGGAAGAAATATTTGTATGGCCAACAAACAAATATAAAGATGATTTTTTTCAGATTTGGGTGTTGGTGCATGTGAGATTTGTTTGTAAACTGTACCTAAGACACAGGAGCAAACCTAGTTTTTATATACTAAGGTTCTTGTCAGCTTTTTTCAGCTCTGCTTTGCTTCTGGATATATAAGGTCTTACTTTATTAATGAAAAATATTTGAGTAAAAAAGTAGTATCAATCTTTATTTTATTACTAAATTAAATAAAATAATTAATGTTTCCGTTTGCATAAAAAGCGCAATTCACCACGTAAAAACTGCTGGTAACTATCACTATTAAGTATTTCTAAAAATATTCTGCTACTGTCACTAGACAGGCACACACAGTAACACTAAAACGTGTTTAAAAATGGTCCGAACAACAATGTGTGTTTTTTAGTAGCCCACCAGTGTGTTTTAATATTTGAAATGAATTCTATATCATCCATAGAGGCTTTTTTTTATTTTTTTTATTGATGTCCAGTGGAAATTCTACATGGAACTTCCTTCACCCCGGGGAAGGGTGAAGGGGTATGCCGGACTCCTACCGGCTAAAACCACTGGAGCGGTCATCTTCGGCACCGAAGGGGGGCTCCAGGTCCTCGTAAGATCACACTAGAGCCGCCAATTGGTGCCACGCCTTTAGGCACATCACGGAGGGGATGACTGTAAAGCGGTCACCCCCTCTAGCGGAGGGAAGGCGACTGTAAAAAGGTCGCCCCCCAGGCACTTCTCGAGGAGGATTGTAAAGGATCCCCCCAAGCCTCGCTTTGCGCTGTGCTGCGCATACGGCAGCACGTGACCACGTGCGCGCCACCGTCTTCCCGGGGGTCACTCGGTGTGAGCACGCAGACTCCCCAATCTGCGCACCCATTATTCATAGAACCTAGCCTTAAAGGTAGATAAATTAACTGCAGCAAATTTCTGATGATTAAATAAGGAATGTTATGTCACTGCTACACATTTGCCTTACTTAATTCATATTTCAACATGAACATGTGATGGGAACTTGCAGGCCAAGGCCTTTTCTTTTTTAGTAGTTTTTTTACTGATTGGAAATACCTCATGTACTTCCTTCGCCCCGGGAAAGGGCGAAGGGGCATACCGGACTCCTACCGGCTAAAACCACAGGAGTGATCATCGTCGGCACCGAAGGGAGGATCCAGGAACACAAATTATCTCCACCTAGAGCCACCCGTTGGTGCCACGCCTTTAGGCATATCTCGGAGTCGCTCGGTATGAGCACGCAGAATTTCCAATAAGCGCGCTCGCGACCTCCAAGGCCCCCATATAAAGACGACAGGGGAGTCAGGCGTGTTGGACACGGGTGCCGCGGTGGTAATAACCTTGGCTCCATGTCCTCCTCCTCCGAGTGGGATCGGCCCTCTCCCGATCACGTGTAGGCCAAGGCCTAGCGTGGCGTAGGTGAAGTCTAGACTTGTATTAAATAACTTTGTACAATAGTAATTTTCAAATTTAAATCAGGAATTTTCATTACTAATTTAATATAAAATAAACTATAATAATGAACAAACCTACGCAAACCGAGTTTTCTTAACAAATTATTGTATAAATTAGGCGTTATTTTAGTTTGGTAATTATACTTAAATATTGCGTAAAATAGGGTACTAGGCATAAAATAGGGCCATCATTAAATAAATAAGAGAATTGAGATGTTGTTTATCCAGTTTCTACGTCAACTCGTGTTTAAAGATAAGTAAAATAGTTATATATACAGAAATAATCATTACATTAATTAACGAAGAAAAAGCTTTGTACCTACCTCTTTTTAAGCACATTGCACCTACGGAGGAGAGTAAGATTTGGCATAGTTAACGGTTATATGGAGGAGCAGTGCAGTTATTTTAAAGTTAAGTTACAATTAATGTGGAAAAATGTCGAATTTTCTCCACTAGACTAGAGGTCGCCTCTAGTTAATATAATATTACATAGGAATGAGGAGTACAAAAGCACTGCTTATTGCTTTCAGAAATCTCTTCTACCTTCAAGAGGAGATTGAAGACGAAATGTAGACACGGTGAGCAAAGGATCACCATCATCATCATTTCGGCCGAATGCAGTCCACTGCTGGACACAGGCCTCCCCCAAAGATCACCATAATTACCGATATGGGTGTGTTGTGGGCTCATTGGGCGGATTTGTCATAATCGCCACCCACGCTTGGCAGACGGGTCAGCGATCGCAGTTGAGTTGTTAATAAATTTGAAGTATGCTGCTGCCCATCCTCCGGCGAATCCCTTAGTCGAGTTTTACGACACTCACGGGAGGAGACGGTGGTGGTATTCTGAGCCGGCATCACACGGCAGGCACGAGCAAAGGGTATACGATGAATTTAAATAAACACACATACATTGAATACTATGTATATATGTAAACGTTTACGTTTAACGTTTGCAATACGCTCTAAGCATGAGAAATAAAAATATCATGGTCATCATTCATCATCATCAGCATTATTATCATATTTAATCAAATAAAGTACTTAATTTATTTACCGCCAAAAGCATAAATATGGAACAGCATTTAATTTCTAAAAGCTATTTCGGTTATTAAAATGATCTTAAAATAGCTTTTTATGGTGCCTGTATTGAGAACATAGCACCACTCCATCTCCTGCTATGGACCGATGTCCATGGCAGGTCCCTTTAGTGTTGCGTGGAACAGCAGACATACAAGATATTTTAGTAAACATGAAGGACGAATACTGCCAGGCAACAAGCCGGTGTAATTAAAGTACGTTTTAGATAGAGTTATCGTGTGGTGCCGGCTACGAATAGCACCAACTCATCTCATCCCGTGGGTGTCGTAAAAGGTGACTATGCGATTAGCTGGAAGATAGGCAGCAGCGTCCTCCGAGAACATTAACAACTCAATCGCGGTCGCCAACCCGCCTGACTAGTGTGGCGATTGTGGAAAAACCCTCCAATGAGCACGCAGCACACCTAGACTGGGCGTTGTGGCGATTTTTGGGGACGCCTTTGTCAGCAGTGGACTGAGTGGCTGATATGATGATGATGATAACCCCTCTAACTAACTGGAAGTCCCCTTGAATTAAACTAAAGTATTTTGTAGGACATGGTTCCTACTGAATTACAAAAATAGTGAATTTGATTGTATACCACGATCAAAATTAAGTTATTTATTTCTGTAAATAGTGGAATAAATTTCGTGCGTTTTAATATCTAATGTTTTACAATTTCATAGCAAATAGTGGTAGGTCTATAATTGCAAGAGGCTGACTAGGTATGTACCACTCCTGTGCCAGGCTCAGAATACCACCACCCCATTTCCTCCCGTGGGTGTCGTAAAAGTCGACTAAGGGATAAGCCGGAGGATGGGCAGCAGCGTCCTTCGAGTACATTAACAACTCAATTGCGATCGCCAACCCGTCTGCCAAGCGTGGCGATTATGGCAAAACCCCCCAATGAGCCCACAACACACCTATATTGATCGTTGTGATGATCTTTGGGGAAGGCCTGTGTCCAGCAGTGCACTTCATTCGGCCGAAATGATGAAAAATGTGCTAGATATTCAACGCTAAGCAATGTTTAAACTTTACGTACACCACATTGATGTCTAAAAGTATTTTTTTAAATGTTGCCCCACACTAGGATTTCTCCTGTGTCGTGGGTGCGTTTACAAACATAAATTCCACACACAACAGACCCAGACCCGGAACAACTACCTGCAGATCATACAATTATTCCGTACGGGAATCGAACCCGCGACCTGAAGCGCAGCAGCCGACTGTATCAGCCACTGCACTAATCGTGCCGTCTCTATCCGTGATCTGGATATGTATTTGGTCCAATTCTGAAAAACATACCCAGGGATAGCATTGTATATT
This sequence comes from Diloba caeruleocephala, assembly GCA_947459985.1. NCBI lineage: Eukaryota > Metazoa > Arthropoda > Insecta > Lepidoptera > Noctuidae > Diloba > Diloba caeruleocephala. The sequence continues at coordinate 3,824,878 of OX381617.1, read as the reverse complement.
TTACTTTTACACGAACAAAAAAACCGTTGCTTTTTATCTTAAATTAAAAAGTTTCATTGTGACGTTTGGTTTTGAAAGATAAGGACAAACATTTTAGCTAACGTGGGTGAAGAAATATCAACTCTTAGTTGCCTTTTACGACACTCATGGGTGGAGAGTGATAGTCTGTTTTCACATAAGTGTATATTATTGTATACACTTACATGATCCGTGTGGTTCACATATGTAATTTCATTTAATATGTCGCTACAGACTCTAAATTTGATTAGAGCTGTGAAAACTTTGGACGATGATTGTAGAGACCAGAAAGCTAATGAACAGACTGATTAGACAAAAAAATAACCAGAATCGAGCGATGGATTTCATACTGTACATATAACGTAAAAAAATAACCCCCAAAGAAGAAGTGTTTTGAATTATGTTCATTGTGTTGTATATATTATATTTTATGCGTACGCTTTCAGCACCCATCGTAAGATCGCAACGTCCATAGGCCTACTAACCTTCAGCTATCTAAAAGATCCCCAAATTCGTTTCAATAAATTGACCTAATTAAAGTGCCAAAAATAATAATTCAACCGGGCTATAGCTTTTAAATAGTATAAAATTTTAATTCAATAATTCACAGAGAATTGGAAATTTCACCCTACGCTTCCGAAGCGACGGTCGGGTTCCATTACGCTCAGTTAATTGTCCAAATAATATAGAGCCCTGAAGAACGCTTCCCCACTTTACATTTGTCAGCTATTGTGACCAAAATAACAGATTGAAATGAGACATTTATTATGTAAGAATCAGTTGGGAAGTATTAACTTTTTGGATGATATCATATTTTCCTTCATCCTTCATTTAGCGTCTTGATTACAGTCGGTTAATTATCTAAAAAACCGGAGAAGTACTTGTTGAACCCGCATAGAGAGGGTTCCTTATGATGAATATGTTATCTTTAGGTACAAGAAGTGACGGATGGACGGACAGACGGGCCTTGTTAAGGCGAACGAGTAGTACCAACAATTTATCCGTATAACAAACCTAACATTGCAGCAGAAGACCATAAATTCCAACTATAAATGTAAGTTTGTATGTATAATATTTCAATATTTACTATGTTATTTTAAGACCTCTTACAGATTTAAGACTTCTTGCAGGTTTTCCTACAATTTTTTTTTAAAACGTTGCCCCAAGCTGTGATTTCGCCTAGCTCGTGGGTGCGTTTACAGACATTAATTCCACAGACAAATACACCCAGATCTAAAACAACTACCTGCAGATCATACAAACATATATTACGTGCGGGAATCGAACCCGCGACCCAGAGCGCAGCAGCCGACTGTATCAGCCTCTGCACCAACCGTGCCATCTTATTAATTCCAATCTAATAAGTAAATATTATGTGTGGTGCCGGCTCAGAATGCCACCACCCCATCTCCTCCCATGGGTGTCGTAAAAGTCGACTAAGGGATTAGCCGGAGGATGGGCAGCAGCGTCCTTCGAGTACATTAACAACTCAACTGCGATCGCCAACCCGCCTGCCGAGCGTGGCGATTATGGCAAAACCCCCCAATGAGCCCACAACACATCCATTTCGGTGGTTGTGGTGATCTTTGGGGGAGGCCTGTGTCCAGCAGTGGACTTCATTCGGCCGAAATGATGATGAAGTAAATAGCTGTTTTATATTTTTTATTTATTATAAATATTTGTATTTATTTTAAAATGATAAAATAAATATATTTGAGACCCCCACAAAAAGCTCTTCCATTTAATGTATTTTTTTTTTTTAAACTTTGCCCCACACTAGGATTTCTCCTGTGTCCTGGGGTTACACGGTGCATTTTAATAGTGAAAACGCAGCGTGCGACGACCTCCAACGAAGTGGACAGACGACCTGGTGAAGGTTGCTGGGAGTAGTTGGATGAGAGTGACATGTGACCGCTTGTTGTGGAAATCTATGGGGAGGCCTTTATTCAGCAGTGGACGACCTTTGGCTGACATGACGATGATGATCTCTTTTACACTTCAGTACTTTTTATACAGCTGTCTCGTAATCTGAGGATCTGCATTCGCATATTGCATATGTCAAATCGTTTTGTCAATGTCCTTACATATATTGTTCCCGAAATAAATAAAAGAATAAGAGAGGTATAAACAAATACGGGTTGCACTCCGGGAGTGCCGACAGAAGTGAAAATTTTAGCAATAATTTTTATTTTTTTATTTATCTAGACGCGTTCGCGGTCTGCTATATGTACATGCATATATGCACACACTATAGCTGCGTCTCGTAACGGTGTCGGGAGTCCAGAGATTTTATCTCATCTAAAAATATGCGTACCGCGCTAAAATAAGTTTTCACTTCAAATAGCGTCTCGTAACGGTGACGCAAGTCCAGAGATTTTATCTCATCTAAAAATATGCGTACCGCGCTAAAATAAGTTTTCACTCCAAAAAAATGGGACCTCTTTATCCAGTTGATATCACGGTTTTATTTCGAGCTATTTATTTGTAGATTTCATCTTGAGTAATATTTCAAGGTCTTTAAGGGCAAAGGCTAATGTGTAACGATGTATGGACCTATAACGTCTACTGAGTTGCACACACCCAAATTATGTGCGAGTGTATGTTTCGTGAGTAGAGTATACAGACATAAATCTCTCGTGCACAAATACCCCAACCCGAAACAACTATCTTTAGATCATACAAATATATGTCCGTGTACGGAGATCGAACCCGTTACACGTGGCGCAGAAATCCAATCGCTTAGCCACTGCGCCAACCAATTATTATTGTGTTAATAGTCACACTTTTTGTTGCCATTCCTGTAAGAACTTAATACTTAACTTGAGTACCAACAGTATGCTGGCCGCGCTTGCGGAAGAATTGATTGTTCCTACATTACCCACTGCTGTAGGCTACACGCTGCACGTCGGGAATGCAGGAACAAATCATGCTTTTAATGTTTGTTTCTGAGGACAAATGTTATGTTATTTTACGTTAATGTGACTGTGTGTGGTATGAATTTGTTATGAGTCTATGATACTTGAAATAAATGATTATTATTATGTCGCTATAAATAATAATGACGTATAATTATGATTACATCGCAAGCAGTTTCGTGCAAGACGATCTTAATTGCATATAAGGTAAAAAAAATGGGCATAAAATGAAATTAGGAATGATTTAAATGAAATGTTACGAAAGTCACCCTTAGTGACGCTTCATAAAACTTGCTATGAAATGGCAGACAGTGAATACAAAGAAATCAGAGATGAATCTCAATTGGTGATCAGAGGGAGATTGTCTGTTGAAGACAGCGTCGTGTTCAAACAAAATTTGCTTACGAAGTATTTTAGGGACTATCTCATCATAATTGTTGTCAAATAGACATTTTATTAAGGTGGACTGCAAATTTCCCGCCGTTTTTTATCATTTCGCATGTCTTTAAATGTTTTTAGCATAATATTTTAAATAAGTCGAAAGATTTTTTATGAATACCGAAATCTATATTTTGTTTCTTTGTTCGAGTTAATTTATTTTAATTTTCAGATGTCAAATGCCAAGTTGAACAAATGAGCACTTTGGATACCTCCTTTTTGCTTTTAATCAAGGTGCTAAGCAAAAGCTACGGCATTTGTGCTATGTGTGTAAAGGTGCCATAGCTGAACTGCCGCTGATGGGTATGCCAAATTCAAAAATGGAAATTTTGACGTCAAAGACGACCTCGATCTGGCCGTTCAGTTGAGTTCGATGAAGAGCGATTAAACCAACTTTTGTACGAAATACACGTCAAACGAGAAGAGAACTGGCTGATAAAATGAATTGCTACAGCTATAGAAATGATGCCACAACTTTAAGCACATCTCGGGAGGGGATGGATAACTGTAAAGTGGTCACCCCCCCGAAGTTGGTTAAGGGCACGGTCATTATGATCTCGTGGTGCATGTGCACACGGTGATGGTAACCCGAGGCGGTGAAGGGTCGCAGGGACTCACCAGACCGGAAAGTACCAGCCGGTACTCGATGGGCCTTGGCGTGTGTCGAACGATTTAAATAATATCAAGCAATCTAATTAGGTACATATTCTATTACGAGTATAATGTTTTAATTAGCGTTACTTCGTTACATTATGAAGCACTCATAAAAACATATTACCGTGGAAATGGAACCTGCGACCCGGAGCGTAGAAAGCCACCCGAATAGTTTATAACCCTAAATTATCTATACAAATAAATAAAATTGAAGTGTCTGTTTGTAATGTCAAAATAAAAGATTTTTACTAAATGCATATGAAAGTATACACGGAACATATAACAAAAATTGCATTTTAAACATTTTTGTCTGTCTGTCTGTCTGTCTGTCTGTCGGTCTGTCTGTTTGTTCCGGGTAATCTCCGAAACGGCTGGACCGATTTTGACCGGACTTTCACTGGCAGATAGCTGATGTTATAAGGAATAACTTAGGCTACTTTTATTTTAGAAAAATAATTAGGGTTCCGCGCAAAAAAAATAAAACTTGATATTCAATGTATATATTCTATTAAACGCGGGTGAAACCGCGGGTCCCACCTAGTAATTAAATAAAAGTCACGTGGGACTTCCAATGTTCTTTACAATAAGCGATTATAAGGGATATTGCCGTAATCAGCACACTTGGCAGGCTGATTGTGATCGCAGTATTTGGTCATTAGCATAAGGGAGGATGCTGTGGGTCATCCTGTTGCTGACAACTCTTAGTCGCCTTTTACACCCATAAGTACAGAGCGATGATCTATTCTTTGCCGTAAACCACACGGAACACATAGTACATATACATTTAAGTCGCCATTTTACCAAGGGGTGCCATGACATTCGAAACTCCGCCGTCTGCATGCTGTCCATTCCAGCTAACTTCTTCATGTTGGGGGACTATCTACCTTAATCACAACCATTTCATGTGACTTCATACCGTCATTGGTGAAATTTGGATGTGAAGAGGTAGCATTACACCTCTACTTACCTCTTCGGCGAACCAGTCGCGATGTTATATATATTCGTGTACCACTAAGTTTCTTTCCAGAGTTAAGCAGTGAGTGAGAGTGTTTTTTATAAGTGTAGATACGTTGCCCGTGCTCTACGATGGTCACATGAAAGCAAGGTAATCGCCCGGTGTTCACTTAGTCGCGCACCGACCAGTGTCGTGGTTTGACGTGAAACTTAAGCGTAATTCAGTAACATATTGCGAAAAATTAATGCCATCCAGTGTTGAAAGACGATGCACGAAGTATACTGCTATTGTGTTAAAGCGGGACTTAAAATAAACTGCCGTTTTAGTATTCGGCCGTAAGAGACTAAACCAGAGGGATGGGCAAAAGCGTCTCTTATATGGAATTGCAGCCATTCTACGCTTACCAACCACTCTGCCCAGCGTAGTTTTGGTGCTAAATTTGTGCAAACTCCAAATGACGACAATGCTCTGGGAATATGTCTTCATGTTCAGCAGTGGACGTGGACGCTTATGGCTGATTTGATGATGAAAGTTTTAAGTATTACTATTCCGTATAAACCAATTGGGATATAACATTTATTTTCCTTATTTTATCTCTTCCCGTGGATGTCGAAAAAGGCGACTAAGGTACTCTAATCCAGAGGGAGGGGCAGCAGCGTATCTTCTGTAGGACAGTAGCCCTTCTGCGCTTCAAATCACCTGCCAACCGTGGTTAGTAGCGCATGAATTATATTCACTTAATAACATGAGTAATAATTCCCCAAAATGATGAGACAATAGTGAAAATCTATGGGAAAGGCCGTTGTCAGTGGATGTCTTTTTACCGACTTCAAAAAGGAGGAGGTTCTCAATTCAATGCGTGTTTTTTATGTTTGTGCACAGATTACTCTGAAATTTGTAGACCGATTTGAGCAATTCTTTTTGATTGAGCAGATTTTTAACCAGCTTCAATAAACGGGTGAATCGACTGCGCTTATCTAGATGATGTCTTAATAGTTTTGATTCCTCGCAGATCAGAGAACCGATTTGAGTCATTCTTATTTTTAGTGTTAGATACTGATACCAAATTGGAAAAAGTTCTTACATTTATTTACACTAAAAAGAAACAAATAAAACTTTTTAACAAAAAAAATACTGCCTCCAAAAACCCTAGACGTTATAAAAATATTAAGTGTACCCCAACCATGGTTCATGCAGACCAACGAGAAGTTATATTTTAAACCTGGCCCCGCCGACTTCATAAATAAAGTTTTTCTTTTCTTTTCACTGGTCTTAATATTTATATACCGTGTAGGGTTTTTGAAGGCAGTTATTGTTTGTTAAAAAGTTTTGACTTATATCATGATGATGATATTAGAGCGCACGCTTAAAAAAACTTCCAGTATACTTGAAATATAGAAAATTAAAACCACCTCCCATCAAAATGGTTGCTACCGATATTGCCTCACACGAAGTTCTGATGCACTGATTAAAATCCATTGTTGAACGTTATGTATATAGTTAAACCATTAAGATACTGCCTTCCATAAATGAAACTTGCCCCATAGAAAGTTTCAATCGATTTTCCAAACCTCGCGCTCTCATCAAGTTGAATAAGGCATAAGTTACATTGATGGCGATTTATAAGAATACCAGAAGTTACTTTTTACAGGACTAATTTTAAATGCGGTCGTATTTTGCGGGTTCGCAAAGCTGTAAGATTTTAAACTTCGAAGGTCTCATTAAATTTTGCTCCAAAGTCTATTGTGAAAAAAGCATTTTGAACAGTCTTCGTATTTAATCTGTTTTGTATTAATATGTTTTTATTACTCAGCTGTTTGGATTTGTTGATAGAAGATACTACTGGTACATACAAGGGTCACACTATATGTTTTTAGAATTGGCCAGTGAGAAAATTTATTTGATTTCAAATATAGAACTCTTGGGGAAGCTGTAGATGTACATTTATTCGATAATTCGATTCGTATGCCATTTGTTTTTACATGCGTTACGGCAATTCGAAAAGTACGTGTCGTGCGTCGATTTGAATTGGACTAGGTAACATTTTCACTCCAATATTTATTACGACTATCTGGTTCTGGACCGATTGTCTTTGAAAATGATCAACAGCAAAGCCCAAGAAGCTGGATCCTCCTACATCACGACAACGCTCCAGATCACTCCACCAGACGGACAATCGAATCTTGGTCTATGGATGGTATGAAATTTGCGAGTCATTCTCCTTACAGTCCCAGCCTGGGCCCTAAAAGATTAACTCAGGGGAATCCGCTTTATGAACCAAGAAGATGCTGTGGCTGCGCTCGAAAAAAACGTGGAAGCGATTCCTAAAGAAGTGTGGGCTGAGTGCTTCAGTCTATAGTACCATCGCATGCAATGGGGCTTAGAAAGGAACGGTCACAAATTCGAAAAGAAACTAGGCGCCCACAGCATTCCGTTTTTGATTTTCTAAAAACTTTTATTGTGACGCCCGTACATAGGGTTCAGTGTGACTGCGTGTAAATTATATAATCATGTAGATCATCGAAGAATCAAGTTACAATAAAGTGCAAAAAGACCAACTTATCCTGTTGGTCTAAATTTATTTATCGAATATCCCAATTACGAAATATTTTATTGTATTAGTTCATCAAAATAAATAAATTGTTCTGCAAAGGAAAAATTAAACTAGTTTGAAGTCAAAGACAAATACTTTTTATTCATGTCAAACATTTTCACTTCTGAATAGTTAGAATAGAATTTTAACACTTGCACGGTTTAAAATTATTGGTCCTATTGAGAAGAGTCAGTAAGATGGAGATGCAAACCAATAAAAAATCTTCTTAAAATATTTAAGAATATTTTAAATTTGTAGTACTCTCAAAGGCACATATATGAAAATACCTAAGACTTTAGAATTCCGTTTCATTCTTTCATCATTTCATACATACGATGAACTATGAGTAACTTTCATTGCTGCGTGGTTTTCGGTGTTATGTCAGGATAATTTGTCAACCGCATATTATCACTGGGCTAAGCGACTAAAGGCTGATTTCACCATTTAAACTAGGTAACAGCTAATCTCAGCTCATGCATTGGACTCAGAGCTCCTATTTGCATTGCATCAACAATGGCTAAACGGATTTAAAGATGAAACAATTTCTACCAACAGCCGATTTTTGACGTTAAGGCCGTTTAAATGCGTTTATAGTGTAATTATTTTTATAATTATTTGTATATTGTTATGGACTATAATTTTATAGAGCATTATTTGTGTTATTTGGGTAATAACAAATATGAATAGAGCGTTGGCTCTAGTTCTTGACATAGCTGATGATAATATTATGATGATGATAAATTTATTGTTCAACGTCCAAGCTAGATAGGTGAAATAGAAGAAAACTTCGACACCCTTTATGATAAAGACTATAACAAATTTAAGTTTTACGAAACTAAAAGTTTTATATGCATTAGAGTAGATTAAAAATAACATCTAGTTTTCTACAAACCTGTAAGCATTAAAACATGCTGTATTTCGGAAAAACAGTTAACTAATACGTTAGTATTTTTATTCTAGAAATTACAGTGCTTTTCCCACTATGCAGTTGTAAAAGTACGCAATCCGTAATAAACAATTGTTAGCGATGCGCTATGCTTAGTACAACTAGTTACATTGTCATCGGTCCAAGTGTGCGAAGTTTCAAATCAATGCGAACAACAATCCGGAAGTCAAGTTAAAAAAATGCCGTTACATTAATACATAGATCCATAGATACATACCAAGCTAATAAAAGCGTGTTAAAAAGAGGGGTTGAATCGGTGCGATACGTAGCGCAGAAAACGAATCACTGAGCCACTGTGTCAGGTGTGCCGTTTTGTTCTTGCAGTCACAGTAAATTGCCATTCAATGTTGAAAATGCAAAACGCATCACATTTCTGCCTGTGATTATGACAAAATTTGCATTCTATGTCATTTAAACTTCATTTTCGTGAACGCGATCAAAATTTTGCTGATGGCATCAGTTTGAGGTAAACTAAGATGAAACTGAAATTCTGAGCAAAACTAAGTTTTATTAAACACGGTTTTTAAAGAGGACTGTGAAATCGGCCCTTTTTTATTGCAATAAGGTGCTGCAGCGTACTATCCTATCAACAATGTATTTTCGTAAACGTGTTTCTCTGGCGTTTCTTGCCGTTTCTTCACCATAAGACAAATACGTGCAGCTACAATCTGGCTAATTTATAAGTACCCGTGTATGAAATTTATGTGATTTTAATTTTGATGAGCATAGCGTCTGGTTATTCTCTAGTAAAACACTCACAAATCCATTAGCAACGCAAATACAAACTGTTTATTGTATCACTGAAACTTCTACCTTGTGCCTAGAGAGCATAGCAAGATATCATATTCAGTGATTCGAACCCCACATGTAACTCACTCGCTCCTCTCCCAGTATAACCCTTTCCCGCGTCCCATATATCTAAACCTTCAACGCATTCATTGTTAGAGGCCATTACTCTTAAGGGCTGTTCTGTACCGAGGTTTATTACAACTCCCATGTTTTATCTCGTGTGCGGTATAACTAAAGCTCTATATTTTCGAAGTCTGAATTTGTTTGATAATTTGATGAGTTTTGACTAAGTTACATGCGACATTCTTCCGTGTGGTGTCCGGATTAAGAATATAGCACCACTCCATCTCCTCCCGTGGATGTCGTAAAAGGCGACTAAGGGAATCTAAACCAGAGGGATGGGCAGCAGCATCCCTTCTGAGAAACGGTACCCATACTGCGCTCACCAACCCGCCTGCCAAGTGTGGTGAGTATTGGCAAATACCCCCAAAAATGATGACACAGTTGTGAAAATTTATGGGGGAGGCCTTTGTTCAGTAGTGGACGTATAAATGGCAGATATGATGACATGCGAAAACAAAAAAAAGGTTCTCGAGTGGAGACCGCACAAAAACGTAGCGTGGGACGACCTTCAACGAGGTTCAACTTCAACTTCACCATGACCCGTGGGCTGATCAGCTAAAACAGCAACAACAGACGCGACAGCAGCTATCGCGCAGCCAAGGATCAATCGGTGGCAAAGCGTCAAAAAATGGTATTACGTAAGGCATCGCCCGCCTGTCGCTATTGTGGAAGATGCATAGTTACTAGCGCCAGTAGCCACCAGTGGAACTAAAAAGAATGAACGTTTCTAATTCATTGATTGTCCGACAGAGGCGCGTCAGAGATCTGCGCCTGTTTAGTCGCTATCGGCAAATAGGTAATACCAAATTGACGTTTGACAGCGGCGTTGGAGCAATTTACGCCTGATGCAAAGCGTCTGCGACTCAGGTAATCAGCTCGCCGGTGAAGGTCGCTGGGAGTTGTTGGATGCGGGTAGCATGTAACTGCTCGTTGTGGAAATATATGGGGGAGGCCTTTGTTCAGAGTAGACGTCCTATGGTTGATATAATGATGATGATGATTTCACTGTGCGGTTGCCAAGTAAATGTTACCTCTTACCTCGTAGTATCATATTAATGGCCGAATATTGAAACGCCACTTAATATTAAGTTCCGCTTAAACTGTTCGAGAAACCCGTTTTCGGTAGGAAAGCGGGTGACTAATATAGTTAAAGTGGGACTTAATATTAAGTGGCGTTTCAGTATTTGGCAGTAGGATCACCAATTTAACTAAAACTGATGATAATGTAGGCAACGTTTAGGTTAATTCAATTATTTGTTTCAATATTTAGTATGTAATTAATCCCTTACGTTAACGGTGAATGAAAACATCGTGAGGAAACCTTATTTTTTTATTTTATTGGTGGCCAGTGGAAATTCTTCATGAACTTCCTTCGCCCCGGGGAAGGGTGAAGGGCTATGCCGGACTCCTACCTGCTAAAACCACTGGGGCGGTCATCTCCGGCACCTAAAGGAGGCTCCAGGTCCTCGTATGTATACGTATACGTACCTGCACACCTGAGAGGGCTCCAAAAATGTTCCCAGTAGTGTGTGTAGTCCGCCAACCCACACTAGGCCAGCGTAGTATCTCCGAGATGTGCCAATAGGCGTGGAACCAGTGGGCGGCTCTAGTGTGTTCATACGAGGACCTGGAGCCTCCCTTAGGTGCCGAAGATGACCGCTCCAGTGGTTTTAGCCGGTAGGAGTCCGGCACACCCCTTCGTCCTTCCCCGGGGCGAAGGAAGTTCATGAAGAATTTCCACTGGGCACCAATAAAAAAATAAAAAGGCCAGCGTAGTAGACTAAGGCCGAAACTTTCACATCGTGAGAACAGGCCCGTGCCCAGCAGTGGGACAGTAATGAGCCGATTATGTTATGTAATTATATTACGATGTGATCCGTTTAAAATTGTTTTATTATAATGTGTAATAATCGCGAAAACCTACGAAATTACTAATACACATATAACAGTTTACACTGTATATTCTCAAAATCACCAGGCTTAGATTGTTTTGTAACGGTGTATAAATAGGTCAGGTTAGGCAGTGCATATTTACGGGGGAGGCTCACTACGCATACAGCAGTTTCGCTTGGCGGGTCAACATCATCATATAAACCGTAATATGACCACTGTTAGACACAAGCCTCCACTCTTAGCATGATGCGGATAAATCAAGTTTTAAATACAGTAATGTCTTGACGGCACGGTTGGTGCAGTGGCTGATACAATCGGCTGCGGCGCACCGGGTCGTGGGTTCGATTCCCGCACGGAACAAATATTTGTACGATCTGCAGGTAGTTGTTCCGGGTCTGGGTGTATTGTGTGTGGAATTTGTGAATCCTAGTGTGCGGCAACGTTTTAAAAAAAAAGAAAAACGAAAAAACATTTTCGCGATTATTACACATTATAATAAAACACTTTTAAACGGATTCTATCACGTATATTTTAGATTTGTGAGTTTCCTGACGTTTCGAACACTTTGCAGCATTCAAGGTCACAGGATGACTATGGTGACAGGCGTCGTTACAGATTTTAAAAAGTATATATATCTTATTTTATCTACCGTACAATTTTAATCAAAAAAATTGTTTCGTTGCACGCAGTAATCACTAACAGTGTCCTGATGTTTCTTAGTGCGGTATCTTGTTTGGGACTTTATTATTTTATTAACTGGATTCCAAACAGGTGGTACCTGCCAACCATCTTCTCTATTAAAATTAGGATGTTTTTTAATTTCAATAGCCTCACGAAACATTCTTGGTACATATCGATTCTCTTTCGCGAGGACTTGAGGTTGATCAAAACGAAGATAATGGCTAGGTTTGCATAAGGTATGTTCACACACCGCAGACTTTATGGAGCGTCTATGCTTGACGTCAACTATATGTTCCAGAATCCAGTTATCAAGTTTTAAGTTTTAACTTGATTAAGTCTTTTGTACGACTGCAGTTTTTTTTAAATGTTGTGTTGTTTTTTATGTGACCTACCCCGCGGATTTAAAATCGGTGTATTAAAAGCAGTTATTGGTTTCACTTTGTATCGTACGCAACGGAATCGGTGGCCCGGCGCCTAAAATCCTATAGATTCTGTAAGGATAGCTTAGTAAAACTTACCAGCGCAACGTGCGGGTGCAGATTTCCGGGGGCGGGACGGGCGAGGGTCACATATAAGTCTGTCAAGGTCAGGTGTAGGTAGGGATTTGGGGTTCCCCTGAGTGGACTGAATCTAAAAAACTATGATTAAATCAATATGAGCTAAGGGGTACTGAAGAATGTATACTTGTCCACTGGACCCAGCGCCACATATCATCGCGTGGCGATCACCGGGGTTTCACACCACGTTTCACCAATACACTTCACGGAAACTATTTCTGTTCAAATATTGTCACTATCCCGTGGGTTATGTATGCGCAACGAGAACTTCACGAGAAGAATATTTAATTTCAACTACCTGCGCGGGCGCAATAACTAAACTTGGATGTACTATCGACCGCACTCAATACGTTCCAACTTACAACTCCTCGACCCACGGTGACGATACCCAGCCCGGCCGGCCAACAGTAATCAAAAGTTGGGGGTATATTTTAACAAAAGTAAGATAATCGTTCGTCGTTTCGGCCGAATGAAGTCCACTGCTGGACACAGGCCTCCCCCAAAAATCACCACAATGACCGATATGGGTGTATTGTGGACTCATTGGGGGGTTTTGCCATAATCGCCACGCTTGGCAGACGGGTTGGCGATCGCAGTTGAGTTGTTAATTTACTCGAAGGACGCTGCTGCCCATCCTCCGGCTAATCTCTTAGTCAACTTTTACGACACCCACGAGAGGAGATGGGGTGGTGGTATTCTGAGCCGGCACCACACGGCAAGTAAGATAATATTTCCTACATATTAAATTTTTAAATAATTCATCGGTGACACTCATACAACATTTCTAAGATCATCAGAAGACCTAAAACTTAAAACGCCAATGCATTCCACAAAATTTATTGATAACTCCTTTACGGTTCAAGCCGCTCATTTGTGGAATGCATTACCAGTTTTAATAAGACGAGCTCAGTCAATATCAGTGTTCAAAAGACTAGTGAGGGAACATTACTTGTCACTGTGATTATTTTTGCTTAGAATTTACTAAGTATTACATCTGAAGTAACTGCTTTTCGATATTTTGTCGAATAAATTAAAAAGTATTTGTATATGTGTATATATAAATGTTTGTGTATTTACATATCTATATTGTGTATAATCTTCCATTATTTATATATTTAGTATAGTATACGTAATTTAGTTATTTCATTATGTATCTGTGTGCACCATCAACTGCCGCATATATTATCCAGTTAAGTATTTCTCCATCCTGAGGTTGCCTGGAAGAAATCGCCGAGTGCGATAAGGCCGCCCATTGTACTCTAAAATATACTTATAAGCACTACTGTTTTTATTACCTTTAACGATTGGTGTACAATAAAGAGTACAATAAATAAATACTACAATGTATTCCGAACTCACTTGTCTCTTCGTAACGTATCTGTTACTACATTTTCTTATATTCCATTTTAATAAAAAAAATATCCTTTATTTGGGAAAGTAGGTATTGCCCTGAAATTCTGGTATCCCAGTGGAACCATCGAAGAGCAATGGCTAAAATATGTACGAGTATTGTTAGTATAGTTATAAATAGATCCCTGAAGGTAAATAAAACGTAGTATATGCTATTGAGCATTATGTATTGAGTAAATTTGTTAGACTCCGTTACATTACGCTTTTAACGCGATTCGGACTAGCAGAAGCTTTAGCCTACACAATCGTGGCGAGTCTCATATATTGATTCGTATAAAAATATTAAGAATTTTAGAGAACGTGACATGTATTTATAAATATATCTGTCTCTGATCTATTAAAAATAGCTTTAGGTATATAAAATATGTTTTAAAATCCCGCAATTAATAATTTTTGAAGACTAACATTTCATTGGACTAATTGCTGAACGCGACAACATTGACAGTTGATTAGTTTGACACATCAAAAAGAATCTCAATTTCCAATCTTTCTCTTTATCATTGCAGCCCACAGCTAAGTAAACCCACAGCTGGACATAGCCTCCCTGGTTTTTATATTTCAATTAAATATAGTTAGATATAAAGATCCTTTTATTTTGGAAACTTCTCTTTATTAAATACGGTTTAGATGTAAACTTACGTCTTTACTTTTTCTTTAGAACCTCCTCCTTTTTGAAGTCGGTAAAAATAGTCGATACATAGCGGCTGGAATAAATTTTTGTATGTCCAGTCTGGTTGTTTGTGCTTGTGGAATTTAGGTCTCTCTAAACGTAAACTCTACCCACGACACTGGAGAAATCCGATCATTACAAAAAGAAAGAAATAAGAAGTTTGATGGTCTACTACAGCGTCATTTAGTTCGTGTCTCTACCTTTACAGGTATTTGTATAGACGCCAGAGTTGAATGCATTACCAGCAGAACTATAGGCGAAAACCCTTCGGTACACTGCAATTTTTACTTTTTTATTATTAATCTATACAAATAAATGAAATTGAAGTGTCTGTTTGTAATGCCAAAATAACAGCTTTTTACTGAATGCATATGAAATAATATACGGTACATATAACAAAAAAACAATTTTTATTTTTTTTGTCTGTCTGTCTGTCCATCTGTCTGTCTGTTTCCGGGTAATCTCCGAAACGGCTGGACCGATTTTGACGGGACTTTTGCTGGCAGATAGCTGATGGTATAAGGAATAATTTAGGCCAATTTTATTTTAGGAAAGTAATTAGGGTTCCGCGCAAAAAAAGTCCTTGAAATCAAATATATATATTCTATGTCAAGTGTCTATGTTGAAGTACTCTTAATTTCTTTTAAATTAAACGCGGGTGAAACCGCGGGTCCCAGCTAGTTACGTATAAATTATTTACAACATTCATCATCATCATCATCATATCAGCCATAGGACGTCCACTGCTGAACAAAGGCCTCCCCCATAGATTGCCACAACAGCCGGTTACATGCTATGTTTCGCCAGTACCTACTGTAACAGCGAAGTATGGTTACTGTTTCACAGAAAGGACGCTAATGACGATTCCTCTGGTTTAGAGTTTTTCTTTTTTTTTAACTTTGGCCCACACTAGGATTTCTCCTGTGTCGTGGGTGCGTTTACAGACACAAATTTCACACACAATACACCCAGTCTCGGAACAACTATCTGGAGATCATACAAATATTTGTTCCGTGCGGGAATCAAACCCACGAGCCGGGGCGCAGCAGTCGACTGTATCAGCCACTACACCAACCGTAACCAATCAAATTATAATATATACAAAACTGTAAATGTGTGAGCATCATGTAGGCATTAATGTTATAAGTTTAGTACTCATTTTGATTGTGTCTTTTGCCTGGCTGTATTGGTCTGTCATGATCACTAAAATGTCTTGCTGGCGATGGCGTTGTGTATCGGGTCGTTCGATTTCCTTCAATTTGGTTGAGCTAATCGATGCTGATGCATGCGTTATGCTCATGAACATGTGCTGTCTGTCTGACTGGTCAGTCATTAACGGCCACGGCAAATAAATTATTATTATGGTATGTTCCATCTTTAGATATTAACCTACATTTTTCTCGGTATATATTTCACAATCATTTTTGTATCAATTAGCATTGTAATCACAATTATTTTAAAAAGAGTATCCATGGAGTTTCTTGCTGGCTCTTCTACATGAGATCGACTATTTGGAACCGTGCAACTTAGATTCTGACGTTTCATAAGTGCCAATAGTTGGTATATTTGAAATAAAATACTTTGACCTTGACTTTGAGAGTTCCTTAGTCGCTTTTTTTGACATCTGCGGGAGGCGACGGAGTGGTACTCTATTCTAAATCCGGACTCCACATAGAATGTTTACAACATTGCTACAAATGAATTTCCAATCAAGCCTTCAACCGAAGTTGCTAGTCCCTAAACAGCCTTTTACCGAAACACTATTAGCCTAGAAAAAAATATCGAGCCCATATTTCCTTCACCAACCATTTTGTTTCTGATTAAATTATTTATGAGCTCCAAAATATCGGCTTCCACAGAGATTCCCAAGGGCCTGGTTGTTTTGAACAAGTGTATGTATATATAGACGGAAAATTTCTAACTTTGGTGTACGATGAGGCAAATGTTTTTCCATAAATGAATATACTATTTGATATTTTGTTACATGTTCTGAGGATACTAGAAAGTTCTTTTGTAGTAATTTGTTGGAACGGAGTCCTTCATCTTATAATAAATTCCCTTAGATATCGTAAGAACTACCTACATACTTGTCAAGTTACTTTTTATGGCAGTCTTAAGTAAATAGATGCTACCCACCCGCTTCGCTGGCGTAAATTATATTTATATTCATATCTTTTGAACCCCGCAAGATATCGTAATGGTATGTATGAAATTTTGAGTTAAAATTTTTGTTTTATATATATAATTTTCTCTATAATTATCTATAATTTTCATTGAGATCCATTGAGCTGTTTCAGAGCCTATTTGAGACAAACTTTTAGACAGACAAATCTAAAAACGGTCATTTATGATTAGGCGTCGTATAAATATGTATTATGTCGTATAAGGGTTTGGTATATGATATTTATGTCTGTAAACTGTACCCCCACGATACAGTAGAATCCAAAGAGAATCGCTTAAAATAAATGAATAGTTTTCACTAAACTTTTGGAATTTATTTTGAAATCATGGACAGACAGTTCAATTTTATTATATTGGTATAGATTTACTTACAATAACATTATGATCTATTTCAGACTTCAATGCCAGCTTCTACGTAGCAGGTTAAAGATTCAGTAATACTCAAATACGCAGATTGTAATTACCGCAGTGTTTTCTGTTAACCATCGAGATAGATCTATAGCTACATTCGATAAGGTGGAACATTCATGAATGTAGGTGCGTGCAGACGCGCGCCACAATACCATATTATTGTATGTATTCCTCATTACGGCACACTCGAGACATAATCTGCGTCACCGATTTCGTCAATTTACTTCCGTAGTATTTTCAGTGCTTCAGCCATTGTGAAATCCACAAGCAAGACACTGTCACGTAGCCCACTCCTTCTTAATTCACTGCCCTCTTCACATTCCCCCTGTAGTTGATGTTAATGGAAGGAGATGAGCGCATCATCAAGTAACCAGAATGCACTGTATTCTCATAAAAAAAATACCAATAAAATAACTTTACAGCTACACGTTGTTTACATATGAGTATATATATGAAAATAATAAATGAATGTTAAAACAAAAACAATCACCGTAACTTAAAACGTACATACCAGAGGGCCAATTCTCGTAATTAATTGACACTATGACTGAAACTTGACCGAACTGAGATTAAATTATAAATTGACCGAAAAAATAGTATTCTGCTACTCTTAAAGTTCAGTCGCATTTCGGTATAATCTCATTTCGATCTCAATTTTGACGTTTATCTAATGAAAATGTTGTACATGTGATAGTTCCAAATGTTAGCAGAATACCATTTTAAACTTGATCAATTTTCGATCTCATCACAGTGTAAGTTCACATTTGACGTTGTTAGTTTAGGAGAATACCATTTGTGACATCTTTGACACTGAGACTAGATCGGAACTATATTTTGAACATTTTTAAATTACGAGAATTGGCCTTCTGATTTGGACAAACGTGCGGCAAATCCATAAGTGCACATGTTTTATGAATTAATTATTGTTATCGCTTCATTTTCCAATGTTATCCCTCAGCACACTAGCATAGCTCACACTCGCGCTGTCGTGACGTTACCATAGGCAGCCACACACTGCTCTTCTAGCACTACTCATTGCCATGCTCCTCACTTAGCTTTTGCGTTTCGGCAGTGGATGTCAACATCGTGGAAGCGTGCATAGTGTGCCTTTATAACATAACAAATGATATCAATGTTATAAAATGAAATAAAATTGTATGCTTTCTTTCTTATTAGACCTTTCATCGGCTAGCGGCATGATTGCTAATCTAAAAACTGACACATGCTTACATACGAGCTCTTGATGCGAAAGCTGCGTGATTGAGCTAGTATGTGGTGGGCTATTCGTGCTTATATTGCCGGTCCTGGCCGCACAAAAATACAGACAAAAAAGGAGACGTGCGCATGACGAGTAGCATGACGTACGGCGTGTTGAGCAACATAGCCACACTACGTCTTTGCCTCCTTCCTCATTCGATACTTCCCACGCCACTGTTCGATTGTATGGCTCTAGCAATTTTCGTTCCAAGGTTACTTACTGCCTGCTGACCGAACACTGAGGAACGCTGTGCACGTATGTTTATAATTTCAGTTCACAAACAATCTGTAAGTTTATTTCAGTATTAGCTAAAAATGATGTCAACCTATATTTTCATTTATTCAGGACAATGGCAATTGAGGCCATTGTCTCTCACAAATCGGCTTTGCTATACTCAATTTATTTGTAAATTATAACTTATTTCTCGTTTACTGTTCAGTTAGTGGAACCTGCAATGAGCACCTTTCTTCTCTTAGACACACACATTAATAATATATTCATTACCTTTCCGTGGTAACGTATTCCACAATTTACCGTCCTTTAAGATCTAATATAAAATCAAATATTCTTTGAGTTTACAGCATATACTCCACTTTTACGATCGACCCATCTAGACGAATAGCTGACGTATTTGAGACATGAGCATCCGAGCTTATGCAACCGTCAAATGCGATTTTATCTGCATTTAACTTAAGAGGGTAGGCGAACACTTTAAAGTTAGGGAGAAATATTAAAAGTTTGCGCTGCGAGGCTATAAAATTTCCTGGAAGCTACGTTTCTATTGAATTTCGGAAGACTGTTACAACGAAGCGGAAAAATAATGAATCATTAACAGGAGAATTAAAGCCGCCCGTTAAAAGATAAATAAACAAATTCTATTTGTTAAAAGATAATTGAGGATAAAAGTTCTAGGAATGGAAAGAAATATGAAGCAGGTCAGCGCGCCGTGGCGCATACATTAAATTTTTTTAAATTTAATAGTGCAAGCCAGCGAAGCGGCGTTAGCATCGAGGCAGACCGCGAAGGAGATGGTGTGACAAGCTGGACTGACTTGAGTAAAGGACTGATTAAAAACCTGGTAATCAAGGCCACAAATAATGGTGATGGTGAGAAATGAGGCCTTTATTTTTAAAGCTTGCCAGTGGTGTAGTTTATACGTTAGTAGTATTGTCATCAATCCATCCAACTAAGCTAATTCTGCTTATGCTAGTAGTGGGATCACGTCAATAGTGCGATAGGTGGTTTTCCAGTCCGACGACTCAGCAAGCGGGTAACCGGAACAAATATTTGCATGATCTATAGATAGTTGTGTCGGGTCCTGGGTGTCTGTGCATCTGAGAATTATGTCTGTAAACTGTACCCACAATACAGGAGAAATACTGCTGTGGGTGTGTTTAGAAAGAAACTGCCTGTCTGATAAGACGGTATAACGGTTTCATTTCGGCCGTATGAAGTCTACGCAGTCAGTCAGTCTGGACGCAGGCCTCCCCCAAAGATCACCAAAACGATCGATATGGTTGTGTTGTGGATGAGCCCACAACGTGAAGGGTTTTGTCATAATCACCACGCTTAGCAGACGGGTTGGCGATTGCAGTGGAGTTGTTAATGTACTCGAAGGACGCTGCTTATCCTCCGGCTAATCCCTTAGTCGACTTGTACGACTCCCACGGGAGGAAATGGGGTGGTGGTATTCTGAGCGGGTACCACACGGCAAATATATAATAATATAGTATATATAACGGTTTAGTCTTGCCAGAAGTTGTCTAATTAGCAATTACTATCTATAATTTTTTTACTTTCTTTACATCAAGGGGAAGCTCGTTCCATATTTTGATTGTTGAAACAGCAAAGGATTTGGAAATAAAACCTGTACGGTGGGAAGGAAACTGAAGAATCAAATTCTCGGCGGCACGCAGGTTACGGCTATGAGAGCTACCCAATACTAGATTTTTTTTTGAGTTAATCATGAGCACTAGTGTCGTTAATAATGGGGAACAGGAGGCAAAGAGATCTCAGTGATCTATCTGACGGATAGGCAGCCATTTAAGCTGGGAACGGTATAAAGTGATGTGACCATACTTCCGAAGTCCAAAAATGAAGTGCATGAAGTTATTGATAAGTCGATCCAATTTGTTGAGAAGGTCTTGGGATAAATCCGAGTAACAAATATCCGCATAATCAGTTACAGGCAACACAAGGTATATTTATATATTTCCATAGGTTTCAGTTCATCGTTGTATAAGTTGCTGAAGTCCATTTCTGTCTGTTCATGCTTTAAGTGTTGCAACCAGAAAATGATCTTGATTGATACTATAAATCATCCACCACCGGAGCCCTGAGGTGCTAAAAACGAAGAGACATTACAATCTTAGTACCATTGTTATATTTTAATTAAAACTCCCTATTTAACGCGATCATTTATGCCCAGCAGGATCTTTCTGTGTGCTAATAAGAACTATAGTGCGATTACCAATCCACCTGCTAAGCATGGTGATTAGGGCTCTAGTGTGATCGTACAAGAACCTGGAGCTCCCCGTCGGTGCCCGAGATGACCGCTCCAGTGGTTTTAGCCGACAGGAGTCCGGCATACCCCTTTCTCCTTCCCCGGGGCGAAGGAAGTTCATGTAGAAGTTCCACTGGAGACCAATAAAAATTATTAAATAAAAGCTTGGTGGTTATGGCAATATCTCATATCACATATGTTAAATAATAATTGGTACCAAATATTACGATTCCAATTAAGATTTGAAGAGGGTTCTGTTTTAAACCAGTTATACGGAGAAATACAAGAAAGGTTTTTAGATAATTATATGAAAATTGGAGCCTTTGTAGTCCATAAATGGAACTCAAGCATGAAACTGTGTTGGAAGAATGAACGGTGAAAAACACGGGACGTATTGAAAATGATCGCCTCATCTTAGGTATGTTTTTAGTTGCTCTAGTGTGATCATGCGAGGAGCTAGAGCCCCCCTTTCAGTGCCGAAGTTGACCGCTCCAGTGATTTTAGCCAGTAGCAGTCTGGCATGCACCTCTGACCTTCCCCGGGGAAGAGAAAGAGATGGAGGAACTACATAATAAAATTATATTTGGCCACCAATCCAGAAACGTATATTTTTA
The DNA here is from genome assembly GCA_947459985.1 of Diloba caeruleocephala. Lineage (NCBI taxonomy): Eukaryota > Metazoa > Arthropoda > Insecta > Lepidoptera > Noctuidae > Diloba > Diloba caeruleocephala. The sequence continues at coordinate 3,803,269 of OX381617.1, read as the reverse complement.
TCTAACATGGTTGCCTCACCTTGAAGCCTAGAATACGAGTATATAGGCCACCAAAGAAAAAAATAGTTTTATCAAATATGGCTGGTTGACATTACCTAGACTAAGATTACGTCAGAAATGTAGAATTATATTTAAGATACCGTTATCCTCACTCTAATTGACGGCACGGTTTGTGTGGATTTGTATCTGTAAACGCACCCATGACACAGGAGAAATTCTAGCGTCGGGCAACGTTTAAAAAAAACGTGTAAAATACGGGTGTTATTCTGCTGGCTCTGTTTTGTGGCAGCAGTTTCTTGTTAAATACAAATTCAGCCGTGTCTGGCTAGCTCGTAAATCCACCCCAGCATAGGTAAAAGCCCAGACGATGATGCCTAAGGGAATCAGGCCTAATAGCTGTAGAATTTGTTAGTATATGTTGGAAACTAAAAGCTAAACGTAGAGGGATTCTAGTGTCTGAATAATGTATCCAGTATTCATGCAAGCGTATTATAGTCAGCAACTTTGATTGAGATAACACTCTGATTGCTTTAGATATTCCAGTATCGCCTTGTACTAGGGTTTATTTTAATTGTAAAATTAGATTCTAAGATAAGGTACTGAAGTGGGTAAAGAAGAAAGAAAGAAAGAAAATTTTATTTTTACACAAACAAGGACGCACATAATATAGAAACAATGTATAAAATGTAAAAGTAAAAATTACATAATCAAATTAACAATAAAAAAAAATTAAAAAAATACAAGACTAATTGGCCGTACAGGTTTGTCCTAGCTATATATCAAAGCGCAACGCGGCGGTAGAACGCAAAACATGCAAGCATGCGAGTGTACCGTGCACATTGCACTACCCAGCTAGGACAAAAAGAAAAAAGAAAAATTACAAGTTATTAAAAATAAAAAGCATTATGTTAATATGTTCACTGGTGTTTATCTATGTTACGGGAGCATGTGCGCCACGTCTGTGCAAAAAAAGGGTTGTAGCTCAGCATGAAGCTGCGATTTTGCGACAAGGCAACACCGACAGCGCTGGTTTTCAGTTACACCCCTTGGTGACATGTTGGCGTATTTCGGTACTGGCAGTGACGTACCTATAATATCGTATTACAGTTTGCTAATTCATAGTTAGCTATGGTGAATTAAACTATAAGTAAACATTATCGATGGACAGGAAACAAGAAACAGAGTTTAAATACACAAGTTGTGACCCGTTACTTATTACATATGAGTTCAGTGACATTTTAAATAATTATGCTGGCTAACGAGAATCAGATAAACTCACATTTTTTTATTTTATTTTTTATAGCCGTATCACCTAGAGATACGGGAATTAAATGGGGAATCTAAGGAATATGGAACGTGCAACGACAACCTACAGTGCAAGAGTATTAAGGTAAATGCTAAATGTTATTAGTGTCCGTATAATACATGGTTTTGAAAACAATATAATCAGTTGAAAATAAATAATATTATCATACAATAATAGTGTACTTACTCTAATAGCACATTTATGCAATTGTACCTACTTATAATAATAAATTGTAATAAATTGTACATACTTATAAAAGTGATATATATAAATAATAAATCAAGTATTTACCCATTTATTTTTATTTAAAATATTATTTTTGTACTCGGATCTGCCTGAGTAACCCAGACTAAAAACCAGATGAAACAGATCAGATGTTACCGAAGCGTACCCAGAGCCTATAATTGCCACTTGCGCAGTTGAAGATCCCACACCAATGCCTGCAGGCCGAGACCCGTGAGGTATAATGGACAAACTATGCTAGATAATCTAATTATTGTAAATAATACATAGGATCAAATGGATAATTGTTGTTCATTCATATAATATTGTTTAAGTTTGTACACTAATGAATTTTTGGATTTCAGGCTCCTTATTGGTGGTGGAATATCATTCCAACAGCGCGTTGCGGCATATTTGAAACTACCCCTGAATGCTGTGGTCCGGTACTTTGGCATAGACAGTGGGTTTGCTGTAGAACGTATACTGTATTTGGTTCGGTTTTTCTTCCAACTTAGTTTATTGTACAGATAGTTTGGCTTTTCAGTTTTGATAATTCCAAATAACAGATAAGCCAAATGTAACTTCCTTCTAGCAGCCATTTTAAGGATATTGTTTTGGTTTATATAAGGTGTTACATGGCTTCTTCTTGGAATGTTTATACAGAATCTGGTGCAAGCATTTTGTATTCGTTGTATCAGGTGTTCAGTTCTTGAAAGCAGACACGGGCCATATACGGTATCGCAGTAGTTAAGTTTAGATAATATAAGACTATCAGTCAGTTGTTTTCTTAATGGTATGCTCAGATACTCCCGGATCATGTATAAGACTTTAAGTCTGTAAAAACAGTTTTTCAATATGATACCTATATGAGTTTCAAAGCGCAACTCTGGGTCGAATGTCAGCCCTAAATTGCAAACTTTGTCCACTCTCTCAATATTTTTGCCTTTGATGACTATCTCTGGATTAGCTGACAGTATTGCACTTATTTGTTTCTTACTACCTAGGACCATAAATTTTGATTTAAGTGGATTTAATACCAATGAGTTTTGCTCAGACCACGTGCCCAATCTATGAAGATCTTCATGAATTTTTCTAACAGCTGACACCGTTTCTTGGGATCTAAAAGATATATACATCTGTATGTCATCAGCATAGACGTGATATTTGCAATTAACAAAGGCCTCTATAACATCCGCACTATAGAGGATGTACAGCAGCGGCCCGATAATCGATCCTTGAGGGACCCCTCTTGACACACGGTGGAGGGGGGAACATACAGTCGTTCCGTCGTCCTTATGAATTTCGACGCATTGTGACCTGTTAGACAGATAGCTGTTAAACCAATGTATTGATTCTACTCCAAATCCGTAGTAGGCCAGCTTGGAAAGTAGTAGTGTAACATTTATGGCGTCAAAAGCTCGAGAGTAGTCCAATAAGGTGAGGATCGTTCCCTCCCCCCGGTCACGTGCTTCTAGGATATTACCCACGACGTCTGAGAGGGCTCCTGCTGTTCCCCGACCTTTCCTAAAACCTGATTGAAGATCAGGGAGAATGTTGTTATCTTCCAAGTAGTCTATCACCTGCGAGTATACCACCCGTTCCAAGACCTTAGATAGACATGGCAATATGCTTATTGGACCCAGATCTTTAAAATTCAGGGGGTTATTATTTTTAGGTATAGGGCGAACTATAGCACATTGCCATAAATCTGGGAATGTACTTGTAACAATTGATTTATTAATAATGTCAGTTATAACTTGCAAAGTGGTTGGTAAAGTAAGTGAAATCATTTCCAGATTAATGCCATCTATACCTTGTGCATTTGATTTAAAAGTCTTCATGATATTTAATATAGCTTCCTGGTTCACTGTTTTTAGAGCAAATTTAGTTGAGCTATGTCTATGATGTTCAAAAAAAGTGAGCTGTGAGATGTTCAAGTGACATTCTCCTGGCACATCCAAAAACGCCTCGTTAATTTTATCAGGATCATCGAAATGGCCCGGTAGCTGACTCTCCACATGTCCTGGAATCACGTCAGACTTTAAGTTTCTCCATAATAATTTCGGGTTCTTAATATTGCTATTAATATTTTTAGTAAAGTAAGCCCGCTTTTCATTTACCAGAGCGTTGGCGGCCTGATGTTTTAGGTCTAAGTAGTACTGTTTATGGTGCCCTATTTTGGTCTTCCGAAATCTGTCCCTAGCTCTATCTCGTAATCTGAACATCAACCGTATGTTGTCAGTTATCCATGGGGTGTGGCGACTATTGAACATTTTCCTTTTAAGCGGAGCATGAAGGTCAAATAGCTGAATAACATACGAGTTGAATGTTTCAACCATGTTATTGACATCAGGCAAATCGCTTATATCTGGCCATGGGATCGATTCCCTGTCATTAACAAAATAATCTTCCAGTATATCCTTAATTGGACGATATATGGCCAGACGTGGTACAATCTTTTCTTTTTTGTAAACTGTGTCACACGTGATGAATGAATGATGACCGAGCTCACTTATACGATCAACCACTACATTGCGGACTTTAGTGTCAGTGCATATAATGTCTATGAGTGTGCTGCTATCTCCTACAAAGTGTGTTGGTGTACTAACAACTTGCATTAGGTTAATGTAGTTCAAGAATTCATTCAGACTTCTTGTCTTTATATTGTTTTTATCTAATACATTTACATTCAAATCACCCAAGAATATAATGTGGTCATATGGAGCTAGGGCACTAATACTGTCAGTTACTCCCTCGAGAAATCTAGTCAAATCAAGCCATGGCGGGCGATACCCTGTTCCGATGAGTAACTTCTTACTATTTAAACTTAGAGTAAGCCACAACTGCTCAACATCAGGGTGCTTAGGATGGGACCTTACTCGCGCTCTAATTCCCGTTTTAATATAGAAGGCGACTCCTCCTCCTCGTCCTCCTCGTATAGATGCCGATCGTGGGATATGCCTCAACGTGTAACCTGGTACACAAGGAGCCCGCCCTTCTTCGCCTGGTCGTAACCATGTTTCATTTATGGCCATGATATCAACCGCATGGCGGCCCATGGCTATTAGGAATTCGTCATGATTTGTTGCTAGGGAGCCCGCATTAAATAGACCAAACTTCAAATGTTTAGTATGAAGCATCAGAATTTTTAAAATGTATTATTGTTTGCTTATGTGTAAATAAGATCATAGAATTGTTATACAAAATTGTAAATAGATTTAGTAGATTTAAATTATATAGGTTAATAGTGTAAATAATATAAAATGTATTTATAAAATTAGCTAATATAAGTATGTTAGGTGCTATTACTGTACACTCTATGAATAAGTAAAAATATGCAAGAATTTTCTTAACACGCACACCTACCATACTCCCACTGTCCCCCTGAGTACAACAGATACGACGCAACAACTCCCACAATATAAACAGGATGCCTTTCAAGTGTAACATTAATATGTAATGTTTTATCATATAACTAAGCTGCTTGGTTGACAGGTCCAAAGATATCCAATATGTCCTGCTCAGAACGTATTCTGCGAGTGGAGTCCCCGGGTTTATTTTTGGCAAGAATGCGGCCCCGTTTGGTCCACACATATTTCCAGCCATACTGACCGGCAGCGTCCCGCACCTTCCGAAACAATTGTCGGTTAATTCTGGTCAAGCGCTCGTTAAGGTAAAACCGAGTCGGTGGTCCCGTCATGTCGAGGTCAGCTGTTGTGGCTCCACGTCGTACTCGCGCGCTCTTTAATAGCTCGTCACGCAGATCTCGACGTGCCAGGCGTACGACTATAGCACGCGGGCGGCTTTCTCTCGCACCTGCAGGGCTCGTGGCGTTCAACTGGCGTCCACCGACTCTTTCTGCGCAAACTATGTCTCGCTCGTCGACATGAACCCCCAACTTAAGACTAATCGTCTTAACAATAAGAACCGGGTTCTCAGAATTAGTCTCTGGCATGTTTGATATTTCAATATCGTTTGCCAAGAGCTCTTGGTCTCGTTCATTGAGTTCCCTTCTAAGCTCCTCAACAACGCCCCCCACCGACTGAGAATCCTCAGATCCCGGAGTGACACGTTTTTCCAGAACGTCCAGTCTTGCTTCCAAACTGTCCATGCGCGTGGAACAAATCTGCATGGACGCTTTTAAGTCGATCATCTCTACTTCCATTTCTTTTCGAAATATTTGTATTTCAGAACGCACCGCTCTGAGTTCCTCCATTATCAACGTTACGTCTTGATTAGTGAACTGCAAGTGGTGCCGTGTAGCGTTCATTACTATGCCCGTATCTTGCGGTAGCTCGCATGCAGCGTCCACTCCGGAGCTAATGTCCTGTGAGAGCTCCTCTGTGACATCCTCTACAGAGCCGTTAGGTGTACTGGTATCCATACAGTCTGAAATTGGTAGACCTAAACCTTCAACTTCGGGTTGAGTGCTCGCAGCTCTGACTGGGGTCTCGGTCTTGTTGTCCCTAGCTACGTTTTTTTTGCACTCCGGGCATCGCCAATTTGGACCTACAATACCCTTTGAAGGAAGGCTTACACACAACCTGTGGTATTGTGCGAAACATTTACCACATTTAGCGCCCTCTGTTGATGAAATAAATCGTCCGCAACCGCCGCACTTGGCCATTGATAGTTGCAACGATCGACACAAGTAAATAAACAATTGCCAGAAAGCGGACACTAACAAAGTCCCACGATCAAAATATTTTAATATGCTCGCGATTAGTACACTGCAATAAAAGCCCACACGAAGAGAATGTTTCGGAAACGTCGTGACCAAAAGGACGTAAGCGCGTTGTATACAGCGTCGCTTAGGCGTTTGCTTCGAAGACCTCGTAATTGTTTGGTGGCTGGGTATTTTAATAAAAGTTTTTCAAGTTAACTGTATAAAACTGGTCTTTTTATTATCCCCTAGGTATAGTTTTCCTACTCACAGTTAGTCCATTAGTCCAACAACACCTGTAACACTAACACTGAACCGCAAATTTGTTAAACCGGCTTTAAACAATTTATATCTGTGGAGCGTAATGACACAGTACACGTACACGATATATTTATATATATATTTACGATTTGGTTTTGAAATTATGTTCAGTTACTGTACTTAGATGGTTTTATCTCTATATATATAATTCTTCTGTACGTGTGTATGTAACTGAACTCCTCCTAAACGGCTGGACCGATTTTGATGAAATTATGTGTGTATCTTTGTGTGGGTCCCTGGATGGTTTAGATTTACAATTGGACCCGGTAGGTCGCGCCTGTGCGAAGCTGGGGCAGGCAGCTAGTTTAATATAAGAACGTTAATCATTCATCATCATCATATCAGCCGAAGTACATCCACTGCTGAAAAAACGCATCCTCGATAGATTTCCACTATTGTGTATTTCCACTCAGGGGAATTAGGTAGAGCGAGAGCAGTATGGCTACTGTTCCACAGAAGGTAAGTTGCTGCCGATCCCTCTGGTTCAGAATCCTTTATCGCCTTTTACGACATCCAGAGGAGGAGATGGAATGGTGCTATATTCTAAATCCGGACACCACATGGATACTTTTGTCACTATCAGGACAATTGTTTTTGTATAGACGCAATGTTTCGACCCGGCGGTGCAAAGTTTCAATGTCTGAGGCTCCATCACACTGAAATTTCTGAATCGATTCTAATGGCATAGACATAGATTATGTCGTAGAATAAGATATAGAATACTTTTTATTCGCTTTATTGTATACTACATCGTGCATAAAAGGTGAATATTTAAAAAGATAGGTGTACAACGGGCGATCTCATCACACGAAGCGATCTTTTCCAGATAACATTTGGATAGACTGAAAGAAAGAACAGAGATATTGTGCTGTCAAGTGTACAAATTATACATAATATTACTTAGACATATATTGTCAGCACGGTTGGTGCAGTGGCTGATACAGTCGACTGCTGCGCTCCGAGTCGTGGGTTCGATTTCCGCACGGAACAAATATTTGTATGATCTGCAAGTAGTTGTCCCGGGTCTGGGTGTATTGTATGTGGAATTCATGTATGTAAACGCACCCACGACACAGGAGAAATCCAAGGTTGGGCCAACGTTTTTAATTTTTTTTTATTAAAATACAAAACAATACATACATACATATATTTGCTTGGCCTGTATATATGTGTGTAACTATGTATGAATGTTAAGTGATAGCCCAGTGTTTGAACGCTTGCCTTCCATATAAGAGGCTCTGAGTTCGATTCCAGCTCACACCTCTGAGTTTTCGGATTGATGCGCGGGTCAGAATTTTATTATCGCTTGCGTTAACGATGAAGAAAAACATCGTGAGGACCCGCCAACTCGCACTAGGCGTGCGTGGTGGACTAAATCCCTAACTTTTCTGATTGTGATAAATAGCCCGTGCTCAGCAGTGTGCCACTGCTTTTGTAATGATGTGATGATGCTGATGTATGTATAAATGTATTGGAATCGTGTAATAAAATTATCACCCACCTCTAGTAGTACCATTGAATTGAATTTTAACATACGTATCAAATAACGATGACACTACAATAATGTTACATGATGATTGTCTGGTACTGTCACGTGGGTCGTCAGTTTATGTTCTAGAAATAACCTTATACTTGCCTCACACTAGGATTTCTCCTGTGTCGTGGGTGCGTTTACAGACATGAATTTCACATTCAATACACCCAGACCTGGAACAAATACCTGCAGATCATACAAATATTTGTTCCGTACGGGAATCGAACCCACGACCCGGAGCGCAGCAGCCAATTGTATCAGCCACTGCACCAACCATGCCGTTAAACTATTATACACTAGACATGTGTAATTCATGAATTAATTTATAGGTATTAAGAGTTAACTTCGCTTAAAACAAAAACAAAATAGGACGGTTTTAAATACGAATAAGAACACGCTTTTAATATGAACTAAAAATAAAACCATCATATTTTATTTACACGTTTCTCTATTCACGGGCTTATATCCCCTGTAAGAGGGAACCCGGCCTTTTGATAGGCTTACGCGGGGACATGGGTCCAACACGCAGAGGCCCTTTAAGATAATTTTAATTTAAAATGTAATGAGACACTAACCGGGGACTTTCCATGTCTGCACTATAAAATGCAGGCTTGGATTGTCCCCGGAGGTATAAAACTATTGTATGAAATGGAAACTACAAGTATAAGGTCTATTGCAATGGGTGCTAAATTAATTTAATAATAAGAAAAACGGAAAAACGGCGTCTGCCTTTCAATCTTTTAAGTGAAATTCCGTGGCAGACGGTGACTTGCCACTCACAAGATGGGCCGGCTAAATGGCCGCCACTACAGGCGACAAGGAGCAACACCGGTGTGAACGGCTAGGGGTGTCGAGAGGTGCGGCACCGAGTTTAACATCGCGCGTCTCGAAGACTCGGAGTGGATTTCCCCGTTATTACGCCATTACACACTTCCACCCCTGAGCACATAGCTCTGGTGGTCCTCCTCTGGTCGGCCAACGAAGGCAAGCCAGAGTTGAGAATCCTGCGGGCACTCATAGGGTTCCACTCCAAGTGACCATTAAAGGCAAGCCGGAGACGAGGCCCTGGCCGACTCCCTGGAGCTTTTGGATAGGCGGTGGCGCCACTCACATTCAGCTCGCCACAAACTGCCCTGCGTTTTGTAAGCTTTTTTTTATATAAATGAGTAGGAAGAAATCAAGCAGCTGCTTTAATCTACTCTCCAGGATGGGATAAGCCCATGGTGAGATAACGACTGCCCAGAGGGGTTAATAATTATTGAAAATTATTTTTTGCATCTTAGTTCATAAAAAACATTTTTTTATTTGTTGTTGTTAATAACTATAATTTTGATGATCAATTATGAATAAATTTGAATTTTACCCAGTGTAGCCGGTCGGTAACGACTAGATAGTTATAAAATTTCTTGTCCTGCAGGTATAAGGACAATATTGCTAAACGATGCTATTTTCGTTACAAGTTCCAAACTGCAAAATGGTGTAACAAAACCCGGTCACTTCACACAGCAGTTATAAAACAAGTGCATGTAATACCAGCGTTGGTTTCCGTTATCCGTCCGAGTTCCATGTCTGGCGATGTTTGTTGGCCACTCAGTTTTATTGGATTTGGCTTTCGGCAGTCAGCCGCGGATATTACGAGGCCGAAGTAACTAGATCGTGAAATATTCGGATATTGTTTGTCTAGTTATTTTATGGGAAGAGCTTCTGAAGAATGGTTTTGCTAGTGGTTCGGCTTAATGTAGTGGGTGATTCAATTATGTAGTTCTATTGCTGAAGTCTTGGGACTAGATATATCACTTCTATATGCATGGAAATAAAGTTAGTAGGTCAGATACTTGATATGATTCTAGGAATATTAAGTGATGTTTCGAGTATATGTACGTTGGTCAAGTTTTGGGTTTTATTTAATAGCTTCATGGTATATTGCTGTTAGAAGTTACATTTACTTTGTGAACGAATTCAGATGAGCTTGAATACTATAGTATATTTGCTTTTACCTACTAAGGGGTGACAGAATTAAGCTTCTTATTTAAGCGACTGGTCAAAATGATTGATTTTATAGTCTTCTTCTTCTCTTAGGTTATGGCTTCTGTAGAGTATCTTCCACAATTTCGCCAATGTCAAGTATAAGACAACGTCGTACGGTGTTTACAATAATGAATCTTTACATATTCATAAAAAAATTCACAAAAATGAAAAATATCTATAAAATATGTGGGCAACGTCGTACGGTTGTTTTTTTTTTTAATTTATAGTCAACCTGATAAGTAACAGTAGCTGACACAAATTTAAAACTAACAAAATTGGGAGTTTAGTATTTGATTGATTTAATCAAAATCAATCAAAAAGAACAAATATCAAACCGGTCGGTCGGGTATTGCTTGCCAGAAAGAAGCTAAGTTTGAAGTTTGGAGACTTAGTTAGCTTTCATTTCTATGATCATTATGAGGCCCGTGTTTAGCAGACAGACACTTGCTGACAATACGATTTTGAAATTGGTAACAATACATAAAATAGGTGAACTTTTTAATAGAAAATGCGGACGACACTGCCTTCCTACCATCTTTTTGAAATTAAAAGGAAACATGGAGTACTGTTTGATATAAACTGTTGCCCCATCTAAGTTGTTTAGTCCAAATCAGATTTGACTAAATAGTAATAAAACTGAATGTTCAATGTTTTCGTTGCCAAACGTAACCTCAAGTCGAAATAAAGTTAGCGCTCGAAGATATCAAAGTTTTATAAATGAAATTGTATTTTTGTTACGAGTACTAATTCGAAGTTATAATCAGGAGTTCATATCACTAAGCAGGTTAAGTTCTGCTACGTACGCAACAAGAAACATAAGGCATCTCACTGACGTAGCTACTGCCAGACTAGTGTAGTTCACATATTTCCACAGCATCATGTCGTATGACGTCTTGCGATGGTCCAATGGCGCAAGGTACCTCAATTTTCAAGTCACAGGATAGACTTATCCATGTTGTCTATGACATGGGTCCTGTAAGTCATAGAATAAATGATTTGTTTTCGACACGTACAAATTGAGAGTCGTTCACGCTTACCTCGGCGCCACTGGTCCTCTATTCGAAATTTAGGTCAACGCTCTACGTTAAATATTCATTTGGGAAAGCTAAATGTCGTGCTCTCATACACACGAATGCACGAATACATGAACAGGATAACAAAATATAGATTGATTTACCATCACTGCTTACCTCTGCGTCTTAATGCGTTCGCAGCGAGTTTGTTTATTCAAAAGTCTATATAATTGGCCTTGGCCTTATAACCACATGGCCATGGAACCTTTCAAATCAGTAAACTTAATGTAACGCAGTGCACTGCTGGACATATGTCTCTTCCAAGCACTATTACAAAACCCGGTCCATCGCCATCCGCAACCAATCTTTCTCAGCAGTCTTCTTAATACGTTTGCCGTTTCATGATCTCCACTCAAGGAGTCAAGGACTCCGTCTCCTCCAATTTCAATCGGTCCTTCAACAGACATGGCTAGCCCACACATCCATTTGTTATGAGACCTTTTAAGGTATTAAAAAAGACAGCTAAGGAATTATATAGATGGGAAAGAGCGTTATTTTGTATACTGAATACAACGTACAATGGTGACCTTGACATGATGGTTATGTCAATATCCTCATCGATCATTATAGAGCTAAGTTTGAAGTTCATGGTTAGCGTGGGACATTTACGAACAAGGCAAAATTGATTTGCACCTAAATTAGGCGAATAGGCTCAGGTGAGTTTAAGGCTTACTTTCTTGAGTTTCGTTTACAATTATCTTACCGCTGCTGACTATATATTCCTCTCTTTAGCTATGTCTCTTTGTCTTGGTCCTGCGCTAATCCTATTCATACTGTGATCTTAAAGTATACTTACTCAGGTAAAGATATTTTAAGAGCTTGTCTTCGCAATGGAACTAGTTGGCGGCCGATGGTTTGAGCCCAATAATAGTTTGAATGCACCTTCAACACTGCGTGTATGGTACGTAAGTGGCAAATTTGTTCACTAGTATGTTCGGTGAGTCATTGGCTGCGCAGTTATGAAAAGTTGGCAAAACTTTGCCAGTGTTGCTGTTTTTTTGTGTGTAGTTTACGCCACCATGTACCCACAACTTCCAGCGACATCTACTGGGACATTAAATGCAACTCTCCGAAGAATCAAAGAATCCTGAATCACGTAAGTAAAATGTTCGCATATCGTTGCATATTACAGACACCCAACATCAACCATTGAGCTTCAGTCCACCAGGCTTAACATCCACCTGATTGGAGGATCCACCTTTTTCTGTAGACGAGTACCACACCACGTGTCTTCATACTGATAACGTAAATATTATGCGAGAAGTCCAACAAAAAAAAACACTCCGGGAGTGCCGACAGAAGTGAAAACTTATTTTGGCGCGTTAGATTTTTTTTAGATGGGTACTAGGGTTAATGCGATCCCGACGGCGAAACGCCAAACTAAACGTCTAGCGTCTCGTAATGGTGTCGCGAGTCCAGAGATTTTATCTCATCGAAAAATATGCGTTCCGCGCTAAAAGAAGTTTTCACTTAAAAAAATGCACTCCGGGAGTGCCGACAGAAGTGAAAATTTACTTTGGCGCGATAGGAGATTTTATTTCATCAGAAAGTATGCGTACCGCGCTAAAAGAAGTTTTCACTTCAAGTGTCTCGTAACGGTGACGCGAGTCCAGAGATTTTATCTCATCTAAAAATATGCGTACTGCGCTAAAAGAAGTTTTCACTTAAAAAAAACTATACTAGTATCTAACGCGACTGCTAGCTTGTTACAAGCGGCCCCTCGCGCAATAATGCATGGGCTATGAAACGCCGATACGTACTTGGTGATCGGCTAGAAAATAGTTAGTTGCAGATTGTTTTCTACGCCCCTAAAGCTAATGTATAATTTGCTGCATCACTCGTTCTTTTAAAGACTCATGTCTAAAATATCTACTGTATACATATAATATCGATATCTTAAATAGGTCAGTATCTACCCATTTTATCAGCTAATGGACGTCCACTCCTGAACAAGATTTTGGGGGGAAATTGCCAGTACTTCTCACGCTTGGCAGGCAGGTTGGTAAGCGCAAAATGGCTGCTGTTCCACAGAAGGGACGCTGCTACCCATCCCAGTTTAGAGTCACTTACTCAGCTTTTACGACATTCACGAGAGGAGATGGAGTGGTGTTATATTCTTAATCTGGGCACCACACGGGTAGCAAGCCATCTACGCAGACAAGTAATTGCTCTCCAATCGTACAAAAAACTAATTAACAAGCTGCATACATCACGGACACCGGAACGAAACGTGGCTCCGATCGCTGAGTATCCAATCAAACTTTATTGTGCTCGCCCCAGATGCGAATAGGTACTCTTTTGTGCAAGTTAGAGCTTCCCCTTTAGTATGCCAAAGACGTCTTCACTTTTACATCCTGTTTTCATCGTTAGACCCGAGTATTCTAAGTAGGTGGAGTAAAAGCCCATTAATGTTGTTATGGAATTTTGCCGTGAGATGTTTTCACGCGCGCGTTTTTAAGTGCTGGGGAAAATAGTCATTTAAATGAAAGGATATAAAAATAGAGGCACCTGTCTTTTCGTGGGTAGAGTAAAGGTGGCTAAGAAAATGTGTAGTTTAGTGGTAGCAGAGTTCTATTCCGTGTGGTGACCGGATTGAGAACATAGTACCACTCCATCTCCTCCTGTGGATGTTGTAAATGGCGACTAAGGGGCACTAAACTAAGGGGCTCATCTGCTGCGGCCCTCTATGGAACGGTAGCCGTACTGTGCTCACCAACCCGCCTGCCAAGCGCCTGGCAAGTTGTCCCTAAACGATGACACAATTATGTTAATCTGTCGGGAGAACTTTGTTCAGCAGTGAACTTCTTTTGGGTGATATGATGATGATGAGTTCTATATAAATGGCTAAATTAAGGCGGTGCTACAGTCCTAACTATTTTTATTCGCTTTAACTTCCATTTGTGAGCGTAGTGTTTCGAGTCAAGGATAGGAAACGGCTAGTTAATTTACCGGAATCAAAAGCACCCTTCCTTAAGTCTGCTACACATCAGTAATTAGCAGCTTGCAGGGGTACAATTCCTTAAGCTTAAACATTCATACATCTCTGAATACAGAATTGAAATAATGGTGATAACTCGATTTGGTATTCGCCAAGACCATGGCTTACCTTCTTCAACGTATCCTTGTATAGCTTCAATCATGTGTTAGCGACTGCCGAAATTGGTTGTACACTGAAATTTCGATTCTGTATTTTAGGATGTATGGATGTTTGAGCTTGGAATTGAAAGGAATTGCACCCGTGATGTCAACGTATGCGGTTGCTACTTAGCATTGGAAAGTGTGAGCGGAAGGATCCATCCATATCCGTATTACAGTGCGGTGCCAGCTACGAATAACACCAACCTGTCTGATACTGTGGGTGTCGTAAAAGGTGCCTATAAGAGTTGCCGGAGTATGAGCAGCAGCGTCGTTCGAGTACATTAACTGCCCAACTGCGATCGCTAACCAGCCTACCAAGCGTGGGTGTGGTGATTATGCGAAACCCCCAATAGCAAACAACAGACCCAAACCGGACCAGCCTGTATTCAGCAGGGGACTTCATTCAGCTGAAACAAGAATTATCTATCCGTTTGCTAAGTGTGGCAATTTGGCACTTATTACTTCACCTTATTGAAGCATTCTATTTGGAGACCCGAGTACAGCAAAAGATAAAATATAATATAAAATAAAATATAATAACACTTGGCTCTTGCAGACGTCTGTCGCTAACGCGTAACCTAAATGCTTTACATGTGTGCATGCAAGCGGCGTGTATTTACATTCTATATCACACACAATAGCGCAACAACAAGTTGACTAGGAAAGAGCAGAGCACTAACTGACTGCCCAACGAATGGTGTCATATCCATCACCGTTCATATGGTTACGTATTGCGTGTGCCTGTTAACCTTCTAGGTATTACTTTTTTATGTAGTTTAAAGTTGTGAAGTTAAGGCAAAAGTACTTAATCAGTGGGTTCTTTATACTATAAGTGATAGCAACTTAGCTGTTCTCTATATCTGTGACTTGTTTTGTAATTAGATAAAAAGACTGAAACAAAACTTTTACGTAGTTTCCGGTAAAGAATAGGCCACCCCTCTCCACCCACGGGTGTCGTAAAAGGCGATACTGGTTGATATCAAGAGGATGGGTAGCAACATCTACCCGTTTGCTAATTTATTTATTCAGGTCTTCCCACAGCTCGTGCATACAATATACTATTTAGTTAATTTACATATGGTAACAGGCCTATACACTAGCCAATTACGGGCTAACCAACATTTGCTATAATGAGTAACATAGATAATATAATAGCTTAAGCTCGAAATTGAAATTATTGAGCAGGTATTACATTTTTAACAAATCTAGACTAAAGGCTCAAAAAAGTTTCAAATCAAGTTATACTTCTATACCTAGTATTATCATGGAATTCAGGATTTTGGATCTAAATGAATATATCGAATTGTGGTATGTGGTGCCGGCTCAAAATGCCACTACCCCATCTCCTCACATGGGTGTCGTAAAAGTCGACTAAGGGATTAGCCGGAGGATGAGCAGCAGCGTCCTACGAGTACATTAACAACTCAACTGCGATCACCAACCCGTCTGCCAAGCATGGCGACTATGGAAAAACCCCCCAATGAGCCCACAACACATCCATATCGGTCATTATGGTGATCTTTGGGGGAGGCCTGTGTCCAGCAGTGGATTTCATTCGGCCGAAATGATAAATATTGGTGTATGTCGGCGTCTTGTACTGACTTCATGAATTAATTAATTTCTCTACACATTCTGTTAAGCAGTGAATTTACTGCTCATAACAACTACTGTAAACTCCAATACGCCTGCAAAGCTAGGTGATTATGACCACTCATTGTAATGTTCTTAGGAAGACTGATGTCCGGCAGTGGATGTTTACGCTGTGTATGTAGGACCAGACGCCGACATACACCACGATTCATCATTTGTGAATGTCGTAAAACGTGGCTAAGAGACTAACGGCCGAATATTCAAACGCCATTTAACGTCATTTAAGTCATTTAAGTCCCCGTTTGAACTATTCGAGAAACCTGTTTTTGGTACAAAACCGGGTAGCTCAAATTGTTTCAGCGGGGACTTAACGTTAAATGGCGTTTGAGTATTCGGCCGTAAGGGACTCTAAGCCAGAGAGACGGGCAGCAGCGTCGCTTCTATGAAACAGTAGCCATACTGCGCTTGTCAGCCCGCCTGGGCACAGCCCACGACACAGGTGAAATCCGAGTTTGGAACATGGCTTCATAAAAAAATAAAAGACCACCATGTAAGTTTTTTTTAATTAAAAAAACGTCACCCCATACTAGGATTTCTCCTGTGTCGCGGGTGCGTTTACAGACAGAAATTCCACACGCAGACCCGAAAGAACTACTTGCAGATCGTACAAATATTTGTTCCGTGCGGGAATCGAACCCGTGACCCAGAGCGCAGCAGTCGTCTGTATCAACCACTGCACCAACCGTGCTGTGAGATTAGATAGACTTTGTAGATTACTATAAAGTGTGCTTTCAGTTAAATATTGCAACGCGGAGATTGCTCTGCCGTCGCGTGGCTCTTATTTAACTTCACGAGCTCAACTTCACGAGATTGTAAAGCGGGTTGCAATCTCATGAAGTTACTAAATGAGAGGCACCCAACATCTACTGACAAGTCCGAGCCTATTATAAATTTTTATTTCATGCAACTGTTGTACGTAGGCCGACTTTGGGCGGCTCTAGTGTGATCTTACGAGGACCTGGAGCCTCCCTTCGGTGCCAAACATGAATTATCCAGGGTAAAGGAAGTTACATGTAGAATTGCCACTGGACAACAGTAAAAAAAATGAAATAAAAAACGGCCGACTTATTATTATTATCTAATGTATTTTTCTTCATCTTTACTAGTTAAACTTACGATGATGCAGAGATAACAAGCAGCTACAATAATGTGTAAAAAAAAGAAACTGAGTTTACATATTATACAATATTATTTTTTAGCTTATACAAAATGTCATTATCATTTCGGCCGAATAAAGTCCACTTCTGGACACAGGCCTTCCTCAAAGATCACCACAACGACTGATATCGATGTTTTGTGTGCTCATTGGTGGGTTTTGCCATAATTGCCACGCTTGGCAGGCGGGTTGGCGATTGCAGTTGTATTGTTCATCCTCCGACTAATTCCTTAGTCGGCTTTTACGACACCCACGGGATGTGATGAGGTTGGTGCTATTCGTACATACAGAATATAAAAACAGATTATTGTTTAGAGTATCTAATAGAATGGAAATTGAATATAAACCATGCTAAATATTTCAAGTTTATTTTTAAACATTGATCCACACTAAGATTTCTCCTGTGTCGTGGGTGCGTTTACAGCAACAAATTATTTAACCATTTACAATACACCCAGACCCTGAACTACTACCAGGAGAAACAATAGGGTGGGACATTGTTTATAAAAAAATATAAGGTCGTACAACAGATTTTACGTTTTTTGTTTAAAAAAATACCATGCCCCATACTAGGAATCTCCCTGTTTCGTGGGTGCGTTTACGTACATAAATTCCACACACAATACACCCAGACCCGGAACAACTACCTGCAAATCATGCAAATATTTGTTCCGTGCGAGAATCGAACCCAAGACCCGGAGCGCAGCAGCCGACTGTGTCACCCACTGCACCCACCGTACTGTTTCAAGTGAATGTTTTGAGTTTGAATCGGCAGAAGTTTCTCGTTTAGCCATTTTACTACAGTTGAAGGCAGTGATCATAGAATGCCACGAGCCAAAAAAATTCGCATTCATTCACCAGTTCCTATAAGCCACTCTAACTCACAAAGTGAAAGGGATATGTTCTGAATAAATCAGAAATTTCATCTCTATTTTACGGTTTCCAAAGCAATTCAGTTTTGACGTGAATATTGAAATAAAATATAAACAGAAGTCGCTGTATTTTGCCACAATATTGCATTTCGCGCTGACTGGCATCGCGTAGATGCAATTTCTTTATTCATATGAACTTTGGAGTTCGCATACGTTTATACACACATGTGCAATACCTACTATGTGTATACTTATTTAGGGTTCAGCTACGGGATTATCTTATGGGGAAATAGCACAGATGCACCGGATTGCTTGCTACAAAAGAAACTAGTAAGATTTCAGAATACATACAAGTAATGGATAGCTGCAAAACGGCAATTTTTAAAATACATTATTTTAACCCTACTTAATCAGTTCAGTACTGTCCCACTACTGGGTACGGGCCTTTTCTTAGGATGAGTAAGGTTCGGCCTAGTCCACCACGCTGGCCTAGTGCGGGTTGGTAGACTACACACCATAGAAAACCTTTTTTTAACTCTCTCATGTGTGCAGGTTTGCTCAAGATGTTTTCCTTCACTGTTATCGCAAGTAAACATCAAATTCTGATTCGCATTTGAATCCGACAAGTCAGAGATGCGATTGGGGATCGCACTTAAGCCATCCTGTGTGGAAGGTAAGCGTTCAACCACTAGGCTATCAATATTCATTTTAACCCGTTTTTTTTTATTGGTATCCATTGGAAATTCTACATGGAACTTCCTTCACCCCGAGGAAGGGCGAAGGGGTATGCCGGACTCCTACCAGCTAAAACCACTGGAGCGGTCATCTACGGCACCGAAGGGGGGGGGGCTCCAGGTCCTCGTAAGATCACACTAGAGCCGCCCATTGGTGCCACGACTTTAGGCACATCTCGAAAGGGATGACTGTAAAGCGGTCACCCCCTCTAGCGGAGGGAAGGCGACTGTAAAAAGGTCGCCCCCCCAGGCACCTCTCGGGAAGGATTGTAAAGGATCCCCCCAAGCCTCGCTTTGCGCTGTGCTGCGCACACGGCGGCACGTGACCACGTGTGCGCCCTCGTCTTCTCGGGTGTCGCTCGGTGTGAGCACGCAGACTCCCCAATCTGCGCGCCCGCGACCCCCAAGGCCCCCCACCATGAAGTGTCGGCAGGGGGCTCAGGCGTGTTGGACTTGGGAGCCGGGACGGTTGTTGCTGAAGCATGACGCTCTCGCAGAAGGAGACCACTGCACTCCAATTTTCGTGCTCTGCCAACGTAGCCGGCCACTACTGCCGGCAGAGAGAGATCTTGCCCGATCCGATCGACCAGGATCCGCCGCTCGGCCGCCCACGCAGGGCACTCCTCGAGCGTGTGCTCTGCGGTATTCTGGTCGCTTCCACAATGGTGGCACTGTGCCGTAACCTCGCGTCCTATTCTGTGCAGGTACGCACCGAAACAACCATGACAGGTGAATACCTGCGTCAGACGGTAGGTGACGCGCTCGCTCCTTCTCAGCCAGGCTCCGAAGAGTGGCAGGATGGCCTCGACGACGCGCTTGGTCGCGAACTGCAACCGTAGGCGTTATCGCCATATCTCGAGTGCACGCCGTCGGGCCAGCCGCCTCATTCTGTCAAACGCCCCTGAAGGCACGCTTTCCCCACTGGGATTGGCGGAGGGAGCGTGTCTGGTCATAGACCCACGCATCCATCTCCGCCATGATGTCGAAAGGCGGAAAGCGTGCCAGGAGAGTTGCTGCCTCGTAAGACACTGTCCTGTATCCCCGTGCGATCCGTATAGCCACTCTGCGCTGCAGACTGTGAAGTTTGGTTCTGCAGCGCTGGACGCCTGACAGCCGGGATGACCATACAGGCGCCCCGTAGAGGGCCACAGACCGCACGACGCCCCTGTAGAGACGGCGAACTTCCTCGCTCGGTCCCCCGAGATTGGGCAGCACCCGGTGCAATGCACCCACTACCCTCTCGACTCGGGGGACGAGGATTAATTTTAACCCTACCCTGCATTTATATAAGGTCACACAGAAATAGTGAACTATATTTTAAGATCTGTCTCTATAACTTACTGGTTGTCCCAGTATATATATCACATTATATGTCCCATTATATATACTATTCATGATAGAACAAAAAATGTTACACACATGTTACAAATGTTACAATATTAAAGAACATTTTTTACTATTTTAAAGTTGATAGAAATCCCAACCAAAATCAGAACATTGACTACGTTTATCCTAAAATGTTTAAAAACTAAATTTCCACCCGTGCGAAGCCGGGACGGGCCGCTAGTGATATATATTTATGTACTGATATGTTTATATAGGTATATATTTTGTACAGGTAATTGTTTTAGATATTATTATCTATTCGTACACCACCTTCTACTCAATTATTATTTTTTGTGACTTGTTCGTCCATCCTAAGGTCGTCTAGAAAATATCGTCATTAGCGATAAGACCACTGGTACATTAAATTTATTTTTTAGTTTTCTTTTCAAGTTTTGAACAGTGTAAATTCTATTCTATTTCTGAATACGGCATAATGTCCGTACGTTACTTGGTTCTCTCATTGAAAACCAGCGATGCAAGATGGCTTAGCTGTTTTGTAGCTACTAGATCGATCTCCCCATAGCCATTACTCGGGATAATTAGAGTTTACAACATCATTTGTACTGTGTGTGTATAAATTTGATATGAGTTCTCACTCCGTTGGGTTTTCCACGCGATATTTCTTCAATGCCGGAGTTTGTTGAGTATGGAAATTTGTTATAACATCAGATCTAAATATCGAGCTTAAATATAACTTGTTTATTCGCAAGTCTTTGAATATTAGTAAATGTATCGTATCATTGCGAAGTTATTTATTTTTAGAAGGTGTTATTACATTATAATTACAAATTATGTAGATCTGTACATTCGAATGTATACTACTTTGGGGTAAGGAAAATAATATATTATTCCGCATGTCAATTATTTACGTGAGTAGAAAACTCTATAAAATGATCGAAGGTAATATATACTGTAAAAAAGGGTTCCTTCAGGTGGTAATAAAAACATATCTGTTTGATTGTATCAATAGTTGCTGGTGTATTTCATCAGTTCTACATGGAATTCACTCCCACAAATCTACAATCTACAACAGTATGTAGTGAATATGATTAAAATATAGGTCTCGTCAATAGGTCGTTAAATTCGAAACACTTAACTTAAAATTGTAAATCATTGTTCTGTTTTTTTTTTTTTTTTAACGTTGCCCCACATTAGGATTTACAGACATAAATTCCACACACTATACGCCCAGACCCGGAACAATTACCTGCAGATCATATAAATATTTGTTCCGTGCGGGAATCGAACCCGCGACCCGCAGTGCAGCAGCTGACTGTGTCAACCACTGCACCAACCGTGCCGACAAATTTACTTTCAAAAGTCGTTTAGCGGTTCAGCTTTAACACCCCGCGTGTCCACCGCTACACGAGGACGCTCGGCGCGAGTGCGGTCCCATTCGTAGTAAAATAATGTAGGACACTCTCCGTGTTATGCCTAAAGGCGTGGCCCCAATGGGCGGCTCTAGTGTGATCTTACGAGAACCTCGTGCACCCTCGGTGCCGAAGAAAACCGCTCCAGTGGTTTTAGTCGGTAGGAGTCGGAAGGAAGTTCATGTAGAATTTCCACTGGAGACCAATAAAAAAAACAAAAAGGTATCGTCGCTATCTGTCCCATGTTATTTTATTAGGTGGGCCGCACCAAATACAATTAATAAAGATTTCTAATAATGTATTAGGTTTTCGCGAGTATTACACATTATAATAAAACACTTTTAAACGGATTCTATCGCGTATATTGCCTGCAAAGTGTTCGAAACGTCAGGAAAAACAAAAATCTAAAATATACGCGATAGAATCCGTTTAAAAGTATTTTATTATAATAAAGATTTGATTAAAGAACATAGGTAATTCAATGATATAATATATTTTAAAAAGTAGATATTTCTTTTTCTTTTTTTTTTTCTTTTTTTTAAACGTTGCCCCACACTACGATTTCTCCTGTGTCGTGGGTGCGTTTACAGACATGAATTCCACATACAATACACCCAGACCCGGAACAAATACCTGCAGATCATACAAATATTTGTTCCGTGCGGGAATCGAACCCACGACCCGGAGCGCAGTAGTCGACTGTATCAACCACTGCACCAATATATGTTACATGCGCAGCAAAAGTAAGAACCAAAATTGGGGGAGCCCAATTGTAGCACCTCGCAATCAGTTCACCCGAGACAGGACAACGAACACACTGTCACAATCTGTATTGTTTTATTAATTAAGTAATAACAATGCCATCGTGTGTATAGAAAATGCACATACCACACGTGAGTAACAAACTATATAAAATATTTGAATTAATTTACTATTCAAATAATCTGTAGAATAATATTCTCGAAGAAAACACAGGCCAAACAAAGAAAAGAGACAAAGCACATATTCTATGACATGTGTGACAAAGACATCGAGTACACGTGCTGCTTTTAGATAGCTATCTCTTTTACTCTCGTAGTTTTTGTATCTTCTTTCTTACAGCATAGATGTGCAGTTTTATAGTTGCATACCTTCATACAGCGAGACTGACTTTTGCGCGCTATTTAATATGGTAATTAAATTGAAATGATATTTACTCAATACTGTTAAAATTTTAAAATTAATTTACCTACTGCCGTTACGAGTAGAGTATAATTATTTAACTTCAATTAGTACCTAGTAAAATAAATAATATAAAATAAATAAGTAATTTAATTATCTTCGATGCTCAACTTCATGCTCTCGGATTTTCGTGACGGTATTTGCGTGCAGTTCAGCAGTTGTGGAGGGGACTGGGAAACGCCATTCTGTATTTTAAGACTCACTTAACTATTTGAGATGCAAGTTTTCGACCGTAAAACATCACTAACTCTAGGTGAAGGAAAACATCGTATGGTAATCTGGTTTTATTAGTATAAAATCACTTCATCATATCATCCAAATAACGTCCACTGCTGAACAAAGGTTTTCCGCGTAGACGGCCGGTTATATAGTCGTCATTTTGGGGGAAATTCACCAATACTCACCGCGCTTGGCAGGCGGGTTGGTGAGCGCAGTAAAGCTGCTGTTACACAGAAGGGACGCTTCTGTCCTTCCCTCTGGTTTAGAGCCTCTTAGTTGCCTTTCGACACGAACGAACGGATGACATTCACGGGAGGAGGAGTAGTTCTATATTCTTAATTCTGGACAACACATGGATCCCGGACACTACGCGGATCCGGGACACCACACGGATCCCGGATACCACGCGGCTCAAAATCACTAACACGCAGTTTTATTATTTCATCATCATCATTTCAGCCGAAAAACGTCCACTGCTGGACAGAAGCCTCCCCCAAAGGCAGCCACAACGACCGGTTTGATTTTGTGATGTGAGCCTATTGCGGGGTTTTGCCATAATCGCCACGCTTGGCAGACGGGTTGGCGATCGCAGTTGAGTTATAAATGTACTTGAAGGATGCTGCTGCCCATCCTCCGGCTAATCCTGTAGTCGCCTTTTACGACACCCACAGGATGAGATGGGGTGGTGGTATTCTTAGCCGGGACCACACGGTGTTTTATTATTTATTAAATATTTATTCCGCTTGCGAAGCGTAGTGTTTATGGCAATATGGCCGCACATTGTAGTGATTATTTCGAAGCCATGGTGAGCAGTTAAAGTTTGAGGGCTGATGTGTGTATATGTGGGTGGGGATATTGCCATTTATCGGTTACTACTAAGAAATTCTGAACAGAATAAACTCAAAAGGTAATTACTTTGCACGACTGCCACCCACTGTTAGGATTTCATTTTTACTATAAAGAAGTCGAAGGTAATTTTACACTTCATTTAACATTTTAGAGACCCAATTCGCTTTGTTTGACTTTTCTATAACTATTGACTCTTTTCAATTACGTGTATATAAAGCCCAAGTTGCTTTCAAAACGTTTATAAAAGAACTGTCTTCATCCAAAACAAAAGGCAATTTAATTTCTAATATAATTAATTTATTTTAGTTTGTCACAAATAAGTACATTGACTCGGCTTTGGTACGAGTATTTAATGGCACGGTTGTCATATGTAGATATGGCCGAATACTGAAACGCCAGTTAATATTACGTCACACTTTAAGTATTTGAGCCGCCCGGTTTTGTACCGAAAACAGGTTTCTCGAATAGTTAAAGCGGGATTTAATTTTAGCTGTTTTAGTATTCGGCCGTTAGAGGAAGATTTTCTTTTCACCGAGTTAACTTTTCCTTTTTAACGGAGCAAAAAACATTCTAGTGGTTCTAAATGCTGTTAGGATATGAGTTTTTAGAATGGAGCGCTACCGTTGGATGTCAACAGACAGGCATCATGGTTTGGTTATGGTTTGTAATATATAGGGCAAATAAAGCGTTGTTTAGCTGCCCGAATAAAAGAAAACATAGCTGACTTGAAGCACAGACGGTCCACAAAGTCCGCAGTGTGTGAACGCGAAACTGATTCGATATGTCCCAAGAATATTTCGCGAGGCTAACGAAATTAAAAAAAAACATCCAAATTTTAATAGAGAAGATGGTTGGCATGTGTGAAATCCAGTTATTAAAATAATAAAGTCCCAAACAACATACCGCACTAAAAACATCGAGTCACTGTGAGTGATTACTGCGTACATCGAAACAGATTTTTTTATTAAAATTGTACGGTAAATAACTTTTTAAAATCTGTAACGACGCCTGCCCCCTTAGTCATCCTGCGACCACGAATGCTGCAAAGTGTACGAAACGTCCGAAAAAAAAGCGGTGTAATCCATTTAAAAGTGTTTTATTATAATGAGCAATAATCGCTAAAACCTAAAACATTACTATTAACCTGAAGAATTTATCTTTTTGCAATATTCATGATTATGTACCGTGTACTTCCCATCCCGATCTCTATAGTGAAAGTCGTAAAATCCAACTTATAACAAGAACTTGCGTTCATTAATCACTGCTGCATATTGGCTTTTTTCTATAATTAAACTAAACTACTTACAATAGTTGAAGACTAAAACAAACATAACTAAATCGCGCACCACTGTGTCTTTTTCCTAAAACTGCAACCCTCATCATCATCATATCAGCCACAGACTGTCCACTGCTGAACAAAGGCCTCCCCCGTAGATTTCCACAACGAGCAGTTAAATGCCACCCGCACCCAACGACGTCCTGCACCAGGTCATCGGTCCACCTCGTTGGAGGTGGTCCCACGCTGCGTATTCCGGTGCGCGGTCTCCACTCGAGAACCCTTTGCCTCAACTTACATCAATTCTACGAGCAATGTTCCTCGCCCATTGCCACTTCAGTATACTAATTCTTTCAGCTATGGCTTCTTTCGTTTTCCCCCTATTTCTAAAAATACCAAGCATAGCCCTCTCTTTAGCTCAATCACTAACAATATTTCCAACCATTCATCCGCAAACAAGTCAGTGAGGATTGGCATCCAGGAGAGCGATGAGCGCGGAGAGTGCACGGTATTGGGGAGTATGCGTGGGCCACGATGTTGTACCATGGCACGGCAAATAAACAGTGCCTTCTGTTGCGTACATATTTCAAGGTAAAAATTCGAAATAACTAATCAAGTAGATTTGGTGCATCCATTTCTGCGCGAAGAACAATAAATAATCATCAAAGGGTCATCAATCATCGAGTTTGGTGGTGATCTCAGTGTACTGTTGTCTACTGTTGTGATAGTACTTGAGGACACTGCTTAATGATGATGTTTTATTCACCATTACCGATATCCAGGTGTGAAAGGCAATATCCAGTTTTTGCCTGGATATGCCGTGTGGTGCCGGCTACGAATAGCACCAACCCATCTCATCCCGTGGGTGTCGTAAAAGCCGACTAAGGAATTAGACGGAGGATGGTGCTACCACTGTCCTTCGAATACATTAATAACTCAACTGCGATCGCCAACCCGTCTGCCAAGCGTGTAGATTATGGCAAACTCCCCAATGAGCACACACCACTCCAATATCGTTCGTTGTGATGATCTTTGAGGGAGGTCTGTGTCCATCAGTGGACTTTACTCGACCGAAATAATAATAAAAAAATGCTTAGATCTCAGCTAATAGCAACTATCATGCTCTATCCAGACAGAGCTGAATGTTATGACTTTAACTGTCATAAAGAACATACCACAACAGGCTAGCCTATACTAGGCCAGTGTGGTGGATCAAAGCCTAACCTTCCGCATCATGAGAAAAGGCCTGTGCCCAGCAATGGAACAGTAATGGGCTGATTATGTAAAGAACATAAATCTGTGTGCCTACAGTTCTTTTCTACCTTCTGCTTCCTACGGAGGAAAGTGAAACGTATCTCGTTTTCCACTTCTCTAATATCTTTTCTGGTTAGTTTCGTTGCGGGTTCCAAAATTATATAGATCATTGAGCTTCATTAATAATACTCATAATTTATTTGGCATCAAAGAAATGAGAAAATATTTGTCATGAGTCATCACTTCAGCCGAAAGCTATCTACTGCAGCCTCCTCTGTGTAGTGTGCTCATTGGGCAGTTTTGCCATAATCGCCGCACTTAGCAGACGGTTGGCGATCGCAGTTGAGTTGTGAATGTACTTGAAAGACGCTGCTGCTCATTCTTGGGTTAATCTCATAGTCGCCTTAGACGATACCCACGGGATGAGATGGGTTGGTGCTATTCATAACAGGCACCATACTGTCCACTAAGTGGTGACTATAAACATTTGTAGTATGATCAATGATCCCTATTCTTGAAAATCCTGTGTTACATATAGGACTCTACGACTTGCAGGATTTTCAGTTGTTGTGGAAATGTGGTGGGTTTACCCCACCCAAACAAACATGGCTTCCCTAAAATTCTATAAATAAACGTTAATTATAACACATTTTAAACACAAATATACGTTTCATTTGCGTGTCACATCACATTCAGCATTAATGATCGCGGGTATGGCACACATTACATTAACTTTTCACAATCAACCCAGATTTGTTCGCTTATGCTTTTAGTTGGTTAAGTCCGTAGTCATTTTAGGGTTGGGTTCTGAAAATATTTAGGTTTAGTTTGATGGGGCTTTGGGATATTAAAGTGTTTTTAATGAACCATGAGTTCCGACCATACCCCAGAGAACGCAGCATGGGACAGCCCTTATTATATTATTATTCAGTTATATCGACACACGACCTGGTCGATATAACTGGAAGTCATTTGACACGGGTGGCATATAACCGGGCATTGTGGAAATCTATGAAGAAGGATGTCCACTGTCGAACAAAGCAGTGGACACTCTTCAGCTGATATCATAACATCATTTCAGCTGAAAAAGTCAACTGTTAGACATAGGCCTACTCAAACATCGCCACAACAACCGTTCTGAGTGTCTGTGTGGTGTGCTCATTGGGGGGTTTTGCCATAATTGCCACGCTTAGCAGGCACTGATGACCGCAGTTAAGTTTTAAAAGTACTCGAAGTATGCTGCTGCCCATCGTCGGGCTAATCCCTTGGTAGATTTTTACGATACCCACGGCGTGATATGGGGTCTTTCAAGTACACTATGAATCGACAAACTAAACTTAGTCAACCATATGATGTTGATGATGATAAATGAACTTAACTATTATCTGCCCATCTTAGCAATGATGCGCTTGTCTCGCTCATCGGAACTAGTGTGTCTACGTACCCTCCGGGCATGTCGGACTACTATCGGTTACCTGTCATTTTTGGCAGCAATAGGGTCTCCGGAATCTCGAGAACGAACCCTCCAGTGTCAGTCATGCTCCGGGGAGTTCACAATATTAATATATTTCTGTAAGATTGACGGAAACAGATCATAACTATATTATAATTTTCATTACACTTGGATTCTTAATTTAAAATTGATTTTTGGCTGAAGTACTGACCAGAATTACAGAACTATTGGATGGTATTTAATTTAATACATTTGTCCATAACTTTCAGTGAACTTTTAGTCCTGGTAGATATTTTGCTAAATACTCGTATGGAACATTTAAACTACTCGTTAGAACCCATCCAGTCAATGTCGTTCGAATATTTAATTTAGATAAAAAAATATCTTTATTCAAGGGAAACTCATCGTGAACTTCCTCCACCCCTGGGAAGGGTGGAGGGGCATGCCGAACCCCTACAGGCTAAAACCATTGGGGTGGTGTTCTTCGGCATATTTGGCATCTAAATTGACTCCAGGTCCTCGTATCATCACGTTAGAGCCACCCGCTAGTGCCACGCCTATGGGCACATTTTGGCGAGGGTGACTGTAAAGAGGTCACCGTCCCCGGGTAGATTGTAAAGGTTCCCCCCGAAGCCTCATTGTGCGCTGTGCTATGCTGCGCACACGGCGGCGCGTGACCACATGCACGCCGTCATCTTCTCGCGGGTCGCTTGATGTCGGCTCGCAGATTCTCCTATCTACGCACCCACGGACCCAGAGGCCCCCCACCTTATAGCCAGGCGTAAATCATTTAGGCGCCCGGGTGGTTGTTAACCTCAGTGCCGTCTCCTCCTTCTTCGAGTAGGGTGTGCCATAATCGCTTCGCTTGGTAGACGGGTTGGCGATTGCAGTTGAGTTGTGAATGTTGGTGCAGTGGCTGATACAGTCGGCTGCTGCGCACTGGGTCGTGGGTTCGATTCCCGCACGGAACAAATATTTGTACGATATGCAGGTAGTTGTTCCGGGTCTGGGTGTATTGTGTGTGGAGTTTGTGTCTGTAAACGCACCCACGACACAGGAGAAAACCTAGTGTGGGACAACGTTTTTAAAAAAAAGAAAAAGAAAATGAAATGTACTCGAAGGACGCTGCTGCCCATGCTCCGGCTAATCCCTTAGTCGCCTTTTAAGATACCCTAGGGAGGAGATGGGGTGGTGGTATTCTAAGCCGGCACCACGCGGCAGAGCTTCAGCTTCATTCAGCTTAGCTTTACCACGAACATAATCGAATGAACATAGGCCGGTAAAATTCATCACTCGAAATTCCTGCGTTGTCATCGCTTCGTATAATTTTCGTTTCTTTGTGCTAGCCATTATAGCCTTGCTATTATATACGGACGAGGCTATTTACTTTGATTTTTTCCAGTGAATGAGATGGCTCTCGACGTCATTCACAGACACTTTAATATTTGTCAACCTGTAAATGCAGACGGTATTTAATTTTCACTTTAACTATATTTTTTGTAACGAAGTTCCTTATAGCACATTTCTCTCCAGATACTATACGAATAAGAGCTAGGCCGAAGAAAGTGTAGCGAGACTTGGGAGGGTCCTTTACAATCCTCCTCGAGAAGTGCCTGGGGGTGGCCTTTTAACAGCCGCCTGCCCTCCGCTAGAGGGGGTGACCGCTTTACAGTCATCCCCTCCGAAATGGACTTAAACGTGTGGCACCAATGGGTGGCTCTAGTGTGATCTTACGAGGACCTGAACCCCACCTTCGGTGCCGAAGACGACCGTTCCAGTGGTTTTAGGCGGCAGGAGTCCGGCATACTCCTTCACCCTTCCCCAGGGCGAAGGAAGTTCATGTAGAGTTTCCACTGGACATCAATAAAAAAAGGCGGCAAAAAGTGTAAGTATTCAACCATCACGACCTTATTGCTATAGTATATTATAGCTATGCATGTAGTCAATTGTCTTGGTCGTTTCTGAAAAACAGCGCGGTGCATTTAAAAAATAATTCAGAGATTATGATTTATTCCTGGATTTTTTCGCCTCGTCCAGGTTGTCTCAATTTAGTTATTATTTATTTTGATTGATGTAATTTGTAATTTCCCGAGCGAGCCACAAATAAAACTGTTATTTTTTTTCTTTCTTCTTTCTAATGCAGTTTATATATTAAAATAAAAAAATAAAAAAATTGTGGGTTTACAAGCGTGTCTATACATGGGTATATTACTGCAGTATAAATGCACCGTGGCGTGCGCGTCAGGTGTATTCGTATATATTTAGCAATGTTAATCAGGGAAATACAATTTTATTACCATTCCTACATTTTTTCAATACTCTCAACCGTTAATTTATTTCATTCTATCTGTTAATTAATACATAATATATTTATTTAGATTTAGGAAAACCAACAGCTTTAAAACTTAGAATAGGTGGTTACAGTTAGTGCAATAAAGCCCATTATAGGTTTCTACGAATAACATCAAAAATTAAAACAGAGTCTTAATGAACACTACAGCGATACAACTACAAATAATATTAGATTGTATACTATGAAATATATACATGTGATTGTCAGGTAGAATGGAAAAACTTAAGGCTAAGCTTCCTTCTTCATCATTTCGGCCGAATGAAGTTCACTGCTGGACACAGGCCTCCCCAAAGATCACCACAATGACCGATATGGGTGTGTTGTGGGCTCATTGGGGGGATTTGTAGACGGGTTGGCGATCGCAGTTGAGTTATTAATGTACTTGAAGGACGCTGCTGCCCAACCTCCGGCAAATCCCTTAGTCGACTTTTACGACACCCACGGGAGGAGGTGGGGTGGTGGTATTCTGAACCGGCACCACACGGCAGCTTCCTTCTTGTCGTGTTACTATTAGTAACAAAGGGGTCAAGTGAAAATTCTTTGCATACTTTATTAAAATTATTGCTTGCTCGAACAATATATGAGTAGTGCCTGTAATTATCAGAACAGAAAGGAATATATATAAGGAGATTATATCTAATGGATCTGTACGGAACATTAAAATTGAGCTTATGTAGGATACCAGGACTGATTATTTTTGATAAGAATGAACAGTCAGCTAATTGGCGACGATTTGAAAGTGGCAGAACGTGAAGTTTTTTACATATACCTGAAATAATTTTCGGGGCAATAGGGAATTTGCAATCGACAGCATAAAAAACTATTTGTATTTTTTCGATACGGTTAATGTATTTATCATAACATGGATTCCAGATTTGTGACCCATATTCCAGTAGGCTTCTAACGTATGAACAGTACAGTATCTTCAGTGTTTTAGCCTGTTTAAAACACTTTGAGAGCATCATAATAAACCCGAATGAATGAAGTTTGCTATTGCGCGAGCTGTAGAGGTTTATAGAACTGGTTCCTATGCCTCACTGGAAGGGACTATTGCAAAAATAATGACTGTTTCCTATACTATAATTAACAAGCAGTATTTAAAAATAACTCCAAACGCACATGTCGTAAAAAAGAAATACAAAATTTCGGTTTAAAATTTGAAACGGTACCAGGTAACTCAATAAGATGGACGTACTTTGTTGCAAAAAAGAAATCTATATATATTAGGTTTCTCACTGAAATATCACTAACACTAACA
Organism: Diloba caeruleocephala; assembly: GCA_947459985.1. Classification (NCBI taxonomy): domain Eukaryota; kingdom Metazoa; phylum Arthropoda; class Insecta; order Lepidoptera; family Noctuidae; genus Diloba; species Diloba caeruleocephala. The sequence goes on along the minus strand of OX381617.1, from coordinate 3,771,933 downwards.
GAAGCTCATTTTGATGTATAACTCGGTAAGAAAATACAACAATATAAGCAACATGCTTATGTCACGAACTACGCACCGACGCACAAAAATACACAGAGTAATTTTTTTTTGTTTGCTGGGTCTATGTCGACTGATTCCACACCATTTTCACTACGCAGGTAGCCACGTCCGTGTATCCAAAACACAGTAAACTGTGGGATAAATAGTATACAGGATGTCCAGTAAATTGTATGACATACTGCAGGGGATGAGAGCTTGGGCCAATACCTACCAAAAAAACACAATATATGTTCAGCAAAATCTTACGGATTTACAGTAGTACAAAATTTTGCGATAAGAAAATTGTACTGTGTAAATTTAAATAAAAACTGTATTTCTTGCAAACATTTTAGTTTTAATAGAATAAAGACTTATTAATGAGTAAAGTAACTATTCACAAATAATTTGAGGTAAAAAAGACTAGAAAAGGAATTTTTCATTACGAGATGCTTAAAAATCTGTGTCAAGGTAGAGATTTTTCGATATTTCGGAAAATTTTGTACTGCTGTAAATCCGTAAGATTTTGCTGAACATTTACTGTGTTTTTTTTGGTAGGTATTGACCTAAGCTCTCACCCCCTGCAGTATGCCGTGCTATTTACTGGACATCCTGTATAAACTGTGTCGAAACATAACAATGCTTGCAAGAGCGCTCAACTTTCAAGTCGGGCGTCACAATTGTAGCACGGGCTAAAAAATCCGGGTTTATTTAGAAATCTGCACATCTGCGGCGAAGTAGTTAGGAGAGATATATTTCTTGAATTATGCCAATACATAAATATGACAGTTTGAACATTATCAGGCACATTTTCAGCAGTTAACTTTCACGGGCTGATATTTGTATACCAATAAAGTATATAATCGTGATAATATTGCTTCATATATTTAATATTCTGTGCAATAGCCATTCAGCCATCAGCGTTCATCCCACAAAATTTATTGCCCCGTGTTGAAAATATCTATAGCCCTAATGACATTAGATATTTCATAGAACAGTAAACCAGACACGTTCGGACGAGTAGAATGATCATAGAAATAGAAACATATGGCACAATATATCGTCAAACAGTCCCCACATAATGGACAAACGTCACGTTAGGTCAAATAAATGACGTTAGGACCAGTTTTGAAATAAATATTTGGTTGAATGCTAATAATGGTATAATGTTATATTTGGCCTTATAAAAAGGTACCATTGTATTTTCTTTTAGAAAGTATTATATTGAATATAATAGAACACGTTTAGACAAAATTACATGGTGCATATTTAAGATTGTAAATATAGATTTTTTCTAATGTTTTGAACATTTTGCAGCGTTCGTGGTCACAAGATGACTAAGGTGATGTGTCGTTACAGATCTAAAAAGTTACTTTATCTATAATATCATTTCATCATTTCAGCCGAATGAAGTCCACTGCTGGACACAGGCCTCCCCAAAGATCACCACAACGAGATATGGGTGTATTGTGGGCTCATTGGGGGGTTCTGCCATAATCGCCACGCTTGGCAGACGGGTTGGCGATCGCAGTTGAGTTGTTAATGTACTCGAAGGACGCTGCAGCCCATCCTCTGGCTAATCCCTTAGTCGAATTTTACGATACCCACGGGAGGAAAAGGGGTGTTCTGAGCCGGCACCACACCACATATCTATAATATACGCGATGTAATTTAATAGTGTTTTATTATAATGAGTAAATAATTGCAAACACCTAAGACATTGCAATAAGAGATTCATAGTCGCATGGTAACTTTCTCGTATGGCTATTTAGTGGTATATTTTGGTTCTGTATTAAAATAAGATAAACACGAAAAAATAACTTTTATCCATTTAAATAATTTACATAAACTCATGAATAGTCGAGACTAGTTGCCGCGTTCCAAGATATAGATTTCCTACGGAGAAGAACGGGCAAGAAATGCCATGATTAAAATACAATATGACCACATTGTTATTGAAATCAAGGTTATGTGAAAACAACGTAGGAGAAAACAAACTACTAAACAAGCCCGAATGTAATTTTTTTAAAGTTCTGATTCAATTGTCATATTCATTTCTTCATTTTATAAGCATTCTTCTGACCTGTAAATGATATTTCACTTTCATTCTCCTTAACATGCTATGTTTTCTACAATCTACTGCTGTACATTCTTCACCATCGATACTTAAATTTTTTGTCAATAATGGCTAACTATTAATTGCTCTCGAATCGATAGGATGCAATTATCTCGCTGTAGTGTCCTACGAGCGATATGAGGTCCTGGAGCCCCCCTTAGATGCCAAAGATGACCGCCTCAGTGGTTTTAACCGGTAGGAGATATGTGCAGGAGAGACATGCGCTTTCACCCTTTCCCAGGGCGGGGGCGGTTCATGAAGTATTTCCAATGGGACAAAAAACCCACAGGTTTCTAGGTCGTGTGATGAGAAGCAAAGACACATCCATAGGTACCATGCTTAGAAATCACGCAATCCACCCCAGTCTATTGACTTGGACTGTCCCACGCGATGCCACTTGGTTACACTTGGGACGGGACAAGACTGTGGTCCGATGAGCGATGTGGTGCCTTCACTGAGATGGAATAGCCGTCCGTTCGTGTAGTCAGCGGAAAGTCCAGTGAGGAGCTGTGAGACACCATAGGCCCAGGCATATTTGTGAACAGCCGTATTCGCGCAGCAAGTGGACCGAGAACCAAGCCACTAAATGTGGTGGGCGTAAATCTCCAAGAACTACTAGTTCCATGGAGGGATACTGCTCAAATACTTGTCAGTAGTACTTGCCGTGTGGTGCCGGCTCAGAATGCCACCACCCCATCTCTTCCCGTGGGTGTCGTAAAAGTCGACTAAGGGATAAGCCGGAGGATGGGCAGCAGCGTCCTTCGAGTACATTAATAATTCAACTGCGATCGCCAACCCGCCTGCCAAGCGTGGCGATTATGGCAAAACCCCCCAATGAGCCCACAACTCATCCATATCGGTGGTTGTGGTGATCTTTGGGGGAGGCCTGTGTCCAGCAGTGGACTTCATTCGGCCGAAATGATGACTTGTCAGTAGCCGATTGCAGGTGTTCAAAAAGTCATATCGTGTCCAAGTCACCGCTATGATACCTGCACGCATAGATTCTGGTGTAGTCATCGTGCTTCACGTAGATGGCACAGTTGGTGTAGTGGCTGATTCTGTTGGCTACTGTGCACCGGGTCGTGGATTCGATTCCCGCACGGAACAAGTGTGTGGAATTTGTGTTTGTAAACGCACCCACGACACAGGAGAAATCCTAGAGTGGGGCAAAGCAAAAATAAATAAAAAACTTGCACTCACTAGATAGTCGGATCGGGGTCTTCGAGGCCTTGAAGACGACGAATGCAAATATCCTCTCAGACGTGCACCCCATGTATATATATGCAAACCCCATGTATATGTATGCATGTATATGTGAGAGGATATATGCACGGCGCATAAAATTGTGCTCCAGTTTGTACCCTAGGTAATGCAGATATACACATGCATGCTCTTACTCCAAGTTACAGTTAAAATTAACCCATAATTTATACACAAAATCATAAATAAAGCCTTTTCCTGTATTGCTAACCACTGCACTGGATTGCTTACGAGCAGCCGAAATTCAATAAATACGGTAGAATTCTATCGTTACGACGATTGGCGTGTACCGCCAAACCGTGCGCCCTCGGTTCAGGATCGAATTATTTTCGGGATCGAGTGAAATGTCACACACGACCAATGGAAACAGTTGCGGTGGGCTGTTACGGTTGAGATACATTAGTGGGAGATAGCGGGAAACACTTAGAAAGTGAGGTTTGTAGGGAAAACGGAGAACCCTTTTTTTCACCCGGTGTATATCCATTTTGGACCTCCTCCCCCCTGAGAAAGGCGGACCGGACTTACCGGCTAAAACCAATACAGTGGTCCTCTTTGGCGGAGCTAGCGGAAAGCAGAGGACCTGCATCTATTGCGTAATAATTAATATACTCGTAACAATGAGTTTACTAATATTGGAAATACTCAAAAGAAAGGAAAAGGAAAAAATTATAGTTAGAATATCGGCGCAGCCGCCGCCAACTCCACAATTTGCGGACGATTAAATATTTGCTCCGATTTTTGTTCGTCCTCCTGATGGCATCCCTTGTGGCGGCGCCCAGTGAAGTCGAACCGCTCGCACTGCCCTAGAACTGCCACTGCCCATAGACTAGTTATTAGTAGTTAGGTAGTCTCTTATGGCCAGTAATTTCAGTAGCTACAGTGTCCTTCAAACCGGAACGCAATAGTGCTTCGAGTTTAAATACCACGGTGTTCGAGTATCTGGAAGTACAGTAATACCTTCCTTTTTTTAATTGATACCCAGTGGAAATTCTACATGGAACTTCCTTCACCCCGGGGAAGGGCGAAGGGGTATGCAGGATTCCTACCGGCTAAAATCACTGGAGTGGTCATTTTCGGCACCGAACTAGGGCTCCAGGTCCTCGTAAGATCACACAACTGAACTCTTGCAATATGAAACCTACTACCAGTAGAACCTTGTAAACCTTTGTTACAACTTGATAGTTCTGATGAAGACAAAATAATCGCTCCAGATTATGTCATACTAAGAAGGCTCTGTCTTACGAGAATATTAGGACTGGATGTGGTTTACACCCTTTTTATGAATATCCTCTATTGTCTTGTGAAAAATTGGCTTGTATTTACAAGTCTGTAAAATAATATGGGTAATATTGAGCCGTGTGAGAGTCAAGTACATTGCGTACATAAAAACGTCTTGTGACTTTGTTATTTGGAAATATTTGTGGGAGTCGTCAATGTTTATTGTTTTTCCAATTGTGTATGATACGAGACAAGCCATCACTATAACTTGCTGTATAGGAGAATAATAGAGATAATACTAACAATCTATGATCTGATTCCATCCATTCAGACCTTGAGCAGACCAGACCAGGTCAGAACAGAGTTTGTTTGCTGTCACATCATGTCGCACAATACTTCTTTCTTCTTCTTTTTTGTATGGTACGGCTCTAGTGTGATAATACGAGGACCTGAAGCCTCCCTTAGGTGCCGAAGATGACCGCTCCAGTGGTTATATCCGGTAGGAGACCGGCATACCTCTTCGCCCTTCCCTGGGGCGAAGGAAGTTCATGAAGAATTACTGCTGGCACACGCAGGGCACGCCTCGATGGTGTGCTGTGCGGTATCCTGGTCGCTATCACAATGGTAGCATTATGCCGTGGCCTCACGTCCTATCCTGTGCAGGTACGCACCGAAACAACCGTGTCGGGTGAATACCTGCTTCAAGTGGTAGGTGGTCCTTCGCCCCCATTAACATCTGCAACACCAATTTTTTTTTTTTAAAAACGTTGCCCCACACTAGGATTTCTCCTGTGTCGTGGGTGCGTTTACAGACATGAATTCCACATACAATACACCCAGACCCGGAACAACTATCTGCAGATCATACAAATATTTGTTCCGTGTGGGAATCGAACCCACGACCCGGAGCGCAGCAGTCGACTGTATCAGCCACTGCACCAACCGTTGAGTAGAGTTGAGTTGTGCGTTACCAACCTATTAGTGGAAGGAGAGTGAAGAAGCAGAGTGAGTAAACTACCAGTACTCATTACTCACTACGACAAGGTTGTTACTTCACGCTAGTATTCTGTGAGAATATGGTCATTGGATTCGGGCGGCATGTAGCCTTGCTAATCAATGTAGGCCTTAGTACAGCGGTGGACATCCTTTGGCTGATATTCTGATGATGGTAATTGTTCACTGATAGAGCCAACTCATCTTCAAGCTATGCCTAAATAAGGTCACGTCGCATCAATCTTTCGGACTAGATTTTGTAGGTCACTAAATATGACCTTTGACTAAACTTACTAAGAATTTTTTACTATAATTTCTTTCAGAATAGAATTAAACTGAGTAAAATATATTTACTTTCTCTTGTTCTTTAGTGTTTATATTACAGAAAGCCAATTACATTTTCAAGCGTACCATTGTAAAACTTGCATAAACGAAAAACAATAGAAAATCAATTTAGGCCGTCTAACCAAGGAGGCTAGTCTAGTCTGGGGTAGTAGTAAGACTTTCATAATAAGCGAATAAAATACTTATAATCATTTAAGTATAATAGTGTTCATAATCTTATGCACCCGTCTTTTTTGTGATTAAATTGAGGCCAATTTTTCTTCTACAAGATAACATTTGCAGTGGCACTAGCGCACTGGCTAAGGCTTGGAATGGAGACAGTGAGGTTGTGTCTGAACCCCGCACCTAACCTGCACTAAATAAACCCACACAAGCTTAGCTAGATGAGTAATAACATACATCGTTGCAGAGGGTACTCTCTTCGTACCATTTTCTACCATTAGTAAAAAACTGATATCATCACATTGATGATATAAGTTTGAAGTAAGTTAAGTAAATTAAGTAAGGAGGCTTACGCACCAGGCTAATAATTCACGTAGTTGTCCTGTGCGGTAAACTCACATATGCGCCTTATCTGTAATATCTTCAGTGCTACGCCCGCACATGCGCGCCGAGTGTAGTCATATCTAGTTGCTATTCGACGCACCTGCGCGTTTGGATGCGGCGCGTGTTACATATAACAAGGCACATAGTACAACTGACTGTCCCGAACTTACCTCGAAATTATCAACTACAACACTTGGATTTCGACAGCGACCTCTTTTACATATACTTTTTGTAAACATTATTATAGGCATAATGCATTTTTACTAAGAAGATCGCGTGGTTTTATTACAATTCCCTGTGAACTAGATATTGATCTGTTCTGCACTAATGTATCATAGCTACATATTAATATACCATTTTCTCTACAGCAAGCGTCTGCTAGCGATACTTAAGCTGTAGAGGTCTTCTTTATTTTTTCTTGTTTTTTTAAAAACGTAGCTCCACACTAGGATTTCTCCTGTGTCGTGGGTGCGTTTACAGACATAAACTCCACATACAATACACCCAGACCCGGAACAACTACCTGCAGGTCATACAAATATTTGTTCCGTGTGGGAATCGAACCCACGACCCGGAGCGCAGCAGCCGACTGTATCGGCCACTGCACCAACCGTGCCGTCATGTGGTCTGGTCTGTGTGATGACCAGGGGTCGGAATAGGTAGAGTTGTTAATTCATCATCATCATTATCATATCAGCCATAAGAGGTCCAATGCTGAACAAAGGCATCCCCTTTAAATTTCTATAATTGTGTCGTCATTTTAGGAGGAATTTGCCAGTACCCACCACGCATTTTTTTATTTTTTTTATTTGGGACAAGCCCGCCACACATTCCCAACCACTGCAACTCCTGTAAGCCAGGATCTACAATGGCGACCACCGAAAAGAACACCGATCAATGAAGCTCGGTGTGTCCCAGAGAAATGAATAACTGTCTTGGAACCCGCACCGAAATTAATCAGAAAAGAAAAAGGAGGAGTAGGAAAGAATATACGTTCCACTTCCCTCCGTAGCAAGCAGGAGACAGAGAAAAACGATAGGCCATAGGCACAATAAATGGGAGTTTACAACAGGGTTAAGCCCAGTTGCTAAGCACCACTGGTACAATTTTTTTATTTACGGGTCCTATGTTGTGAGCTATTGTGACTGATTCCAATAGTAGGTATGGCAAAAACACTTGAACGCACGGAAATTCGTCCTAGTCGCTACAAGGTCTGTATAGTAAACAACCCCGGATGTAACTTGCATGCTGTCAAACATAATGTTGCGTTCATCTTGCCAAAGAATACACTCCCACAGGATATGATGTGCAGACTGTTCATATTCACAGTCCGGTGTTGAACATTTGCAGAATGGTGAGGTAACAAGCTTGAAGCTAAATAATTTACTCTTAAAGTTACGTAAAGCCTGGCAGGCGGGTAGGTGAACGCAGTATGGCTACTGTTCCACAGAAGGGACGCTGCTGCCCATCACTCTGGTTTAGAGTCCCTCAGTCCCTTTTACGACATCCATCTTCTATCCATCTTTTGCCAAAAGGTCATTCCAGGCGTTGCGCTATATTTTCCCCATATATATTATACCTGAAGTGTATCAAAGATCATTATCCCTAAATAATGTATGCATCGCTTACAAAAGCCGAGTGTTCACTTCGCACGTAGATTTCTACTTAGTTCAAAGGAAAAAGATTAAAGTGTTGCACGTTGTACCGAAGCGGTATCGAGGTTAAGTATCGTAGCAAAAGAAATTCCATTAAACTTCCTTCAATCGTTTTTAACCGATTAGCATACAAAAATGAGAGAAGGATTTGAAAAACTGTTTTCTAGTTGTTCCAAGCTCTTAATCCTAAAGTTAAAAAAAAAGATCTGTTTTAGCAAGCCTTCATTATTTTAAGGGTAGGGCGTGATATATTGACCTCTGAAAATTGTGGCCAGTTCATCGAGACTTCCATTGATCCAGTGGCCACCAGCCATTGATTCTTAGGGATCATCATCGTCATTATATCAGTCGGTAGATGATTACTGCTGAATGAATCTCTCCCATAGGTTTGAAACAGGTTTGGGCTTAAACCTAAAGTCTACCAGCGACCTTAACATATATCAAAAGTCTATACTTGCCATCACGAGAACCTATTAACGTAACAAGCCTGAAGTGGTTTTCATATTCTCTAGAAACAGCAAATGTATTTTTATGGTTCATAAGGAAAATGAGATTGATATTTTCAATGTTTAACAAAGTGAAAATATAACGATACGTATTCACAAATTCATGAGGACAAATAGCTTCGGCCGTATTTCGATTAAGAATGAGTGCGTGAACACACACTGTCGCACCATGCTGACATCCCATGAAGCGACCGTGTTTCTGTTCAACAGAATATATGATGTATACTCATATAAACAGTGCTTGATATAAACCAACCAAATTGGTTGCAGGTATCGATAACCGTTAATGATGTGTCAGCACGTTATTTGGTAAATGTATAAGGTTTCGAACGTCTGAATGAAAAAAAACGGTGGAATCCTTGTAGGATCGCTTATGTCAGTCCATCTGTTCCAGGGAATTTGCTCCGATTATACTGGCCCTAAGTTGAAATTTGGTACTCATATGAATTTCTGCGACCCAAACGCGGACGTGTAACGTAAATAAATGAATTTGAATATGAATATTTGAATAAACACTTTAAATATAACACTTTTGCAGGGCAAATTAGAAAATTAAACAATATCGTTTTGCAAACTGTACCGTGTAACTTACGAAATGGATGGGCTAGTTGTGAGGGATTTAAATACATTTACTTTATTATTTAAAAGTTATTCAAGGAAATAGATGAAAATTTACTTTACCGCCCATTGTCCCCGAAACTACTGAGCCTAAAATTTAGAGTAAATAACAAATAATAGTTAAAAACAGTAGGAAAACCTGTAAGAAGTCTATGGTCTTAAAGAATATGGTATATCTATAAATGTTTTGCGTACAAACTTACGTTTGCAGTTGGAATGGAATGGAACTTGAATTTTTCAACTAGAATGTTAAGTTTGTTCTTGGAATAAATTATTGGTACAATACCGATTTCAACAATTGACGAAGATAGAAGAATTTCCTTCTGCAATCATACGTACATACTTTTTAAAGTTACCACAAAAAAATGGGTCAGATAAAAAAAAAAACATTGTAGATAACATATTCGTCGCACGGAAACATATCCACGCGATTTCAACTCACACTTCTTATATACCAAAGCATAACGCAGGACTATTGGTTTGTTTTCTAGGTTTTGTTTTCACTGCTCTTTAAACACTTAAAGCAGAGATGTTTTATGAAGAGCAGCAGCGTCCTTCGAGTAAATTAACAAGTCAACTGCGATCGCCAACCCGTCTGCCAAGCGTGGCGATTATGGCAAAACCCCCCAATGAGCCCACAACACATCCATATTGGTCGTTGTGGTGATCTTTGGGGGAGGCCTGTGTCCAGCAGTGGACTTCATCCGGCCGAAATGATAGAACGCTAAAACGCAAAATAGATTAAGATTACCATTATAATTTAAAGATAGCTGAATTAATAATTACTATTTTGTGCACGGATCAATGCACAGCCACCGCTCGAAACAGTTGACGACCCGTATTTTTATTAATTTATTATAGCTTTAGTTTATGATGGTTGTATTTCTAGTATATTTAGTTCTTCTGTACGTAACAACACAAACATTAATTTTATTTATTACTTCTTACCTACATACTACTTTCACTATTGTTATTTGCTACACGTAGGTATTTTTATTTATCCATGTTCTACAAACTGATTTACATCCGTAACACGTCACTACTTAAGGTCCAGTTGAAAACCAGCGCCAGGCACTAGTGGTCTGGCATGTTTGCTGAACTGGGCCTGTTTGGCGCAGCTGTGGGGCACACAACAATGTTCTCCTTGTGTTTTTATTGTATTTTTTTTTCTTTTTCAATTTATGTGTATCACATTGTCTGTGTCACATAAATTTATTTTCTTTCTTTCTTTCTTCTATTCGTGTGATTCGTAGAGTCATACGAGCGTCTTTTCAGTTGTAAAACTGATACCGGTAAGATGAGGCTATTTAGGAATCACGGGGCTAATTATCGACCATTTCCTCCCATGGGTGTCGTAAAAGTCGACTAAGGGATTAGCTGGAGGATGGGCAGCAGCCTTCGAGTACATTAACAACTCAACTGCGATCGCCAACCCGCCTGCCAAGCGTGGGGATTATGGCAAAACCCCCCAATGTGCTCACAACACATCCATATCGGTGGTTGTGGTGATCTTTGGGGGAGGCCTGTGTCCAGCAGTGGACTTCATTCGGCCGAAATGATGATGTCACCTGGGACAAACTATCCAGTTAGATAGGTCCAACTTCGAGAAAGGGGTCAATCGTCGAATTCGACTCGGCTGGGCAGCATTCGGGAAACTTCGCAACGTCTTTTCAACGTCAACAATGCCACAATGCCTCAAGAAAGTCTTACCTATACGCACTACTTAATACTTTTACCTATAAGCACTTGATTACATTATGGCAGATGTAGTCTAAAAAATCCAGAAGTATTTCACGAATTAAAATTATTTTCAATTGAGTCGGGTCGAGGTTCACGATGACTGATGAATTCATGATTGTAAGGACGGGTTAACTCAAAACGGCTATGATTTCTTTTTCAAAAGGCATTCCAGGCGCTGCCAATATTTTCGTCATATTATTCTGTACCATAAGTGCTTCAAAGATAATTATTCCCAAATAAAGTCTGCATCGCTTGAAAAAGCGACTGTCACTTCGCGCTAAAAACTACGTAGACGTCTGCTTATTTCAAAGGAAAAAGATTAAAGTGTTGCACGTTGTCGGGAAGCGTTATCAAAATGATTTAAAAATAGTTTTCGAGTTGTTCCAAGGCCATAATTTCCGAAGTTTTTAATAAAAAATAAGACTTTCTTGAGGCATTGTGCCATTGTTGACGAAAAGACGTTGCGAAGTTTCGACGATTGACCCCTCGAAGTTGGACCTTTTTTTTTATTGGTGCCCAGTGGAAATTCTTCATGAACTTCCTTCGCCCCGGGGAAGGACGAAGGGGTATACCGGACTCCTACCGGCTAAAACCACTGGAGCGGTCATCTTTGGCACGTAAAGGAGGCTCCAGGTCCTCGTATGGTCACACTAGAGCCGCCCACTGGTGCCACGCCTATTGGCACATCTCGGAGAGGGTGACTGTAAAGCGGTCACACCCCCAGGAGGATTGTAAAGGATCCCCCAAAGCGTCTCACGGCAGCGCGTGATCACATGCGTGCTACCGTCTTCTCTTGGGTCGCTTGGTGTGGGCACGCAGATTCCCCAATCTACGCACCCGCGAACCCAGAGGTCCCCCACCTTATAGCAACGGCAGGGGTTTTTAGGCGTATCGGAATTAGGCGCCAGGGTGGTTGTTACTCCGGCGCCGTCTCCTTCTTCTTCGAGCGGAATCGACCCTCTCCCGATTCCACTCTGCAGTCTCCTTCTGGAGCATAACGCTCTCACAGAAGGAGACCACTGCATTCCAGTTTTCGTGCTCTGACAACATAGCCGACACTACTGCTGTTAGAAAGAGATCTTGCCCGATCCGATCGACCAGGATCCGCCGCTCGGCGGCCCACGTGGGGCACGCCTCGAGCGTGTGCTGCGCGGTGTCATGGTCGCTTTCACAATAATGGCATTGTGCCGTGGCTTCACGTCCTATCCTGTGCAGGTATGCACCGAAACAACTGTGCCCGGTGACCACCTGCGTCAGGCGGTAGGTGACGCGCTCACTCCTTCTGAGCCAGGCTCCAAAGAGCGGCAGGACGGCTTCCACGACGCGCTTGGTCGCGAACTGCATCCGCAGGCGGCGACGCCACTTTCCAAGTCGAAGTTGGACCTACCTAACTGGATAGTTTGTCCCAGGTAGACATACTCAACATCTTTGCCGTGTGGTGCCGGCTCAGAATGCCACCACCCCATTTCCTCCCATGGGTGTCGTAAAAGTCGACTAAGGGATTAGCTGGTGGATGGGCAGCAGCGTCCTTCGAGTACATTAACAGCTCAACTGCGATCGCCAACCCGCCTGCCAAGCGTGGCGATTATGGCAAAACCCCCCAATGTGCTCACAACACATCCATATCGGTGGTTGTGGTGATCTTTGGGGAGGCCTGTGTCCAGCAGTGGACTTCATTCGGCCGAAATGATGAGACATACTCGTCGATAATTAGCCCCGTGATTCCTAAATAGCCTCATCTTACCGGTATCAGTTTTACAACTGAAAAGAGGCTCGTATGACTCTACTTTACGAATCACACGAATAACAATATTGTTAATTATTAATTCAGCTATCTTTAAATTATAATGGTAAAATGTCATTGTGCATGTTGTTTGAAATTCATACAATGCAGAGAATGGTAGGACCGAAGATAACAACAATACTTCGCTTCAATTTATTAAATAGATTTCTAAGCATGACTATGAATTCAATGAAAAGATTATTACTAATATACAGTATGTTCTAGAATATTACGACCCACTATATTACCCGTATGATGTATTTAGATAATGGAAATAATTCTCGAAATGTATCTATGTTTTCCACACCCAATTCGTGTGTTCACATGGTTTTGGTGTAAGTGATAAGCGAAAAACACAATAAAGGCAGTGATTGGTTAAATTTAATTTAATGCTGTACCAAATAACTTTCTATTATGACATCTAAAATCCATACGGAACTCACCATTACGTATATATACCTTTATGCATCTTTCTTAAGCGAATATCGTTGAAATTCATTGTCACTCAATCAATAAATGAGACTATGAAATTTTTACCGGCATTTCTTGTTTTTTATTTGCATTGTAATTAAATAGTAATGTCTTAGGTTTTCGCGATTATTACACATTATATATAATTGTAATTAAAATTTAGAAAAAGAGCAAATACGCAGTGGAATCAAGAAGATCTGAAAGGTAAAATGGGTTAATCACAGGAGGAACCCAGGGATGAACAAAGACAAATACTGGAAAAGATCACGAGCACCGGAAATATAATTAAACGTTCTGTTATATCTGTACTGATGTATAGAATCCTACACGCGTAGACGCTCCATCAGCATTTCCCTTTCCACGGACAGACCATGAGTATCCGAGAGGAACTAGTCTCCCGCAAACCTCGGTCCTGAACACTTGCCTTTTCTCTTAAAGCTGTATCCGCGAAATAAACTTATTTTTCAGTTAAATCAAAGTTTCTTTTTTAAAAAGTGTTTTTGAGACTCCCGGATAACATTGGTGGCAGCTTAAGGGATTTTAAAAATCCTCGGTACGCCTCATTCAATTCAGTGCGAAAACTACAATTTATATAACTAAATCCGTGATAGTGGTCAGTTCAGTGAAAAAAGAAAATCAGTGGACAATACCCTACTACCTCACCGTATCTTGTGCCCCAGAATATCGCCGTATTATATCGCTGTATCCCGTCGCCTATTGCCGCCGCATCCTGTCGAACTTACCATTACCTACTAGCTCCTACTCTGTGGAGTACTTTCTGGGTGCCCACACATTCACCTTGGAAAAGAAGTATAACACCTGGTCACCAGATGACTCGTGTTGCAGCTGCAGTCGCCGTGGTCCTGTAAGTCCTTGAATTCAATTAATATCGCTACCAACATTACAAGGAAGTGAATAAACATTCGTCCATCATCGAAGTTAACCAAGTAACGTGATTAGTGCCAGTGCTAAATAAAACAAGTTTTTATAATTTAATATCAACTCATACCAAGTGCTATTAATAGGCTTAATAACATTCAGTACATTCTAATTCATTTCATTGTATAACTTAGTCGTTCAGTTCCGAGAATAGTGCAGCATTCCTTCCTTATCGCAATTCCGCGCCGAGTACCTTATCTTTGTTTTGACTAACGCTCAGACACATGCCTAAAGAAGAGCTTACTACAATGTCATCTAAGGAAACTAAAGAGATCGATATGAATTTTTTAAGTAAGTTTATAAATAAGTTCGATGGGAACCGCGAAAAGCTCAATGCGTTCCTAAACAACTGTAGAAACGCAATGAGTCTAGCGTCACCGTCACAACAAGATACACTGCTAAAATATATTATTAGCCAACTTGAAGGCCGTGCTGAAAGTGCGTGTTCAATTAAAGAATTCGAAACATGGCAACAACTAGAAGATTTCCTAAAATCACAATTCGGTGAAAGAAAACACTACGCTGCATTACTCTCTGACCTTCAGGATTGTTGTCAAATGAATGGCGAAACAGTCAATCAATTCGCACTCCGTTTAGAATCATGTCTTTCAAAATTATTAACTGAAATCAATATATCAATACCAACGAAAAAGAAAGGCGAATTGGCTGGCCGCGTCGCGGCAATGCAAGACCTAGCCTTGCATACTTTCATTAGCGGATTAAATGTTCGTCTGTCAACTGTAGTTAGATGCCGTGACCCTGAAACCCTAAATGACGCCATCGGTTTTGCCGTGTCTGAAGAAAAGATTTTACAAACCGCCTTTAAGCGGAATTCTTCTTCCAACTCGAATTCGCCTAATCAAGAACGCTGGCCACAGCGTCGATTCCAACAAAATCGAAATATTACACCACAAAATGTCTCAAACAGACCCAATATTCAAGGACCCGCATCTTCTTCGGCTCCCCCTGTCTGTCGTTATTGTAAAGTTATAGGCCACACTATTGACGTATGCCGTAAACGGGAGTATAATAACAGACGATTTGGAAACACGCAACCGAATCGCCAATCGATGAATTCCTTTAAGAATAACCAACCTATACACACTGCCAACCTCATCGAAGAGCAACACGCCGACTATACAGATAGTCATGATTTAAACGAACAAGGCCACCCGTCCAGTGTCGTGCGGGAAAATTAAAGGGTAAAAGCGACACAAAATATTTGTATAATCATAACGCTGTTTCCAATTCATCCACTAACAAACAGGGTAACCAGCCCCAAAATCATAGTGGTAAATATTATAACACTGTTTCCAATTTATCCACTAACAAACAGGGTAACCAGCCCCAAAATCATAGTGGTTCTAACACTGTTTCCAATTCATCCACTAATAAACAGGGTAACCAGCCCCAAAATCATAGTGGTTCATATCACAACGCTGTTTCTAATTCATCCACTAACGAACAGGGTAACCAGCCCCAAAATCATAGTGGTTCTAACACTGTTTCCAATTCATCCACTAACAAACAGGGTAACCAGCCCCAAAATCATAGTGGTTCATATCACAACGCTGTTTCTAATTCATCCACTAACGAACAGGGTAACCAGCCCCAAAATCATAGTGGCTCATATCATAACACTGTTTCTAAACAACGGGGTGATCAACCCCTAATCCATAGCGGCCTCGATGCTCGCCAACAAAGACCCGAACCTATCAAGATCCGAACCTCGCGTGCTAACACCATACAATTAATACCCAATACTTGTCCTTCCTGCGCGAAATCTGAAAATAAAATACATACATTAGGAACATACAATGTCACAACAAATCCAATGAAAAGGTACTTACCTTTTGTAGAAGTCCAAACGCCTGTCTCTTCCAAGCCCTTAAAGTTTCTCATTGACAGTGGTGCATCCATTAGTCTTATAAAGGTAAATGTCATTGAAAAAATGCCTAAAATCACAGAACATATCATAAAATTTCACGGTTTAGGAACAATGGACAACCCGTTACACTCATTGGGACATATACCAATTACCTTTAATTCACTCAGCCATCAATTCCACGTTGTCCCAAAATTAGACTTTCCCTACGATGGAATAATTGGCAACGATTTTTTGTCCTTTTCCAACTGCAAAATCGATTATACACAAAACGCTCTTATTGTTGACAAAATACAACTCACCCTGAAATTTACTGAACCAATCTACACCATTCTACCCCGAACTGAAACAATAATCGAATGTTCTGTACTGAACCCCGAGGTAAAAGAAGGCCTTATCATTGATCAACATATAATTAATTCCCTCTTAATAGCAAATTGTGTTGTTAAAGTAAAATCAAATTCTAGAATCAATATTTCTGTTGTCAACATTTCAGAATCCCCAATACAAATAAACTCAGACCTGAAAATGAAAATCTTGCCTTTACATAAAAACGACAAGCATGAAATTTTCCACACAACCAACTCCGATGTTAAGCAGAATAGCACCCTGAATCGAACTGAGCAAGTGATAAATCTTTTACGCGTATCGCACTTAAATTCAGAAGAAACAAACGCCTTTGCTTTACTTATTCCGACATATTTTATCTTCCTGGCGATCACTTAACAAGCACCGATGCTTTACAGCACGAGATCCCCACTTCCTCTTCTATACCAATAAATACGAAATCTTACAGATTCCCAGACATACACAAACAAGAAGTCCAATCTCAAATAAACAAAATGCTAGATGAAGGGATAATTATACCATCAACATCCCCATGGTCCTCACCAATTTGGATAGTCCCAAAGAAAACTGATGCATCCGGTCAACGCAAATGGCGTGTAGTCATTGATTACCGCAAACTAAACGACATCACCATCGGAGATTCATACCCAATACCAAACATATCCGAAATTTTAGACCAATTAGGCAAATGTAAATACTTCAGCACCCTTGACCTTGCATCTGGCTTCCATCAGATTAAAATGTCGGAGAACGACGCTCCTAAAACTGCTTTTTCAGTTCCACAAGGACACTTTGAATTTGCCAGAATGCCATTTGGACTTAAAAATGCGCCAGCAACTTTTCAGAGATTGATGAACTCCGCTCTATCCGGCCTACAGGGCATCCAATGCTTTGTATATTTAGACGATATCGTTATCTATTCATACGACCTTCACACCCATATGAAAAACCTCACTAATGTATTTGACAGACTTCGTAATTTCAACCTCAAACTACAGCCTGATAAATGTGAATTCCTTCGCAAAGAAGTTTCCTATCTTGGTCACATTATCACAGATCAGGGAGTAAGACCAAATCCAGAGAAGACCAAAGCCGTAGAGGAGTTCCCATTACCTACGTGCCCTAAAGATATCAAATCTTTCCTGGGACTAGTGTCCTACTATCGTCGCTTTATACCAGACTTATCCAAAAAAGCTAAGCCCCTTACAAATCTCCTGAAAAAGGATGTTCCGTTCAACTGGCAAAACGAACAACAACTGGCCTTCGAAAGCCTAAAAAATGCTTTAACTTCTGCCCCTATATTAGCTTATCCCGATTTTTCCAAACCGTTTATTCTTACCTGTGACGCATCCAACTATGCAATCTCAGCTATTCTTTCCCAAGGAACGGTAGGTAATGACCGCCCTATCACATACGCATCACGAACCATGAACAAAGCTGAATGCAGTTACAGTGTAACCGAAAAGGAATGTCTAGCAATCCTTTTTGGCACCAAAACCTTCAGACCATACCTATATGGTCATCGTTTCAAAATCATCACCGACCACCGACCTCTCAAATGGCTGTTTAATTGCAAGGATCCGGGCTCAAAACTTGTGAGGTGGAGACTCAAACTTGAAGAGTTTGACTATGAAGTAGAATACAAAAAGGGAAAAATCAACAGCAACGCTGATGCGTTATCGCGGTTCCCAGTCAACCCAATTATAGATAAAGAACCGGATCCTCAACCTTCAACTCCTACAATAAGAGATAATCCTAACCTTAATCAAGAATCGGAAATTCCCCAAGACGTCCTTGATGATCTGATCGACCTAGGTGCGATAGATATAAGTCCACTAAACCAACAATATACAATATACATATTAGCAATATATTATCAACGCTTCTCATTACTGGTAGCCACACATACGAAAGTAATATTACATTTTCTGATTGTTGTATTGGCACGAACATTCGTGAAAATCTAACATAAATAGAAAAAGTATCAAATTCTTGATGTATTTTTACAATTCAGTTTTTGCTTAGCCTCTTTTATGACTAAATGAACTGAGTGAGTAAATATTATCATAGATTTCTTCAATTTAATTATATCGGCGGTATGTTCGATACCTATGAACTGCTTAATAAGTATGTACAAAGCGACGCGTAGGGACTGGAATTGAAGATCGTAGATTACAGGATAATTTGTAATTACCGGGCTTGATTAATTAGAACTATGTTTCAAGCAACTGTGTCGTCAGACGTTTAATCATATCAGCCACAGGACGTCCACTGCTGAACAAAGGCCTCCCCCTTAGATTTCCACAACGAGCGGTCACATGCCGCTCTCATCCAACGACTCCCAGCGACCCTCACCAGGTCGTTTGTCCACCTCGTTGGAGGTCGTCCCACGCTGTGTTTTCCGCTGCGCGGTCTCCATTCAAGAACCTTTGTGCCCCAACGGCCATCAGTTCTACGAGCAATGTGCCCTGCCCATTGCCACTTCAGTTTACTAATCCTTTCAGCTATGTCGACAACTTTAGTTCTTCTACGGATCTCCTCATTTCTGATTGATCTCGTAGAGAAATACCAAACATAGCTCTCTCCATAGCTCGCTGAGTGACCCTGAGCTTTCTTATGAGGCCCATTGTGAGTGACTACGTCTCTGTTCCGTATGTCATCACTGATAACACACACCGGTTAAAGACTTTCGTCTTGAGGCATTGCGGTATTGTTGACGTAGTACGTGACGTGTACTGTAAATCAATTTACATGTTCGTGTCGTGTCCGTGTCATCTCTACCCGTTGGATGTCGTTAAGGGCGATTAAGGGACTCGAAACCACAGGGATGGGCAGCAACGTTCCTTCTGTGGATTCATTTCAGAACAGGCATATTCGACAGCGCACCAGAGCACTTTAGAATGTGTTTTGTAGCTTCCATTTTATTTTATGCACTGTCTAATATTTTCGTTGCCTATTAAATGTTTTCTGTTCTATTCTATTCTTAGAATAGTCGGGTCTATTGAGAAGAACTGGTAATAATCTCTATGGATATTTTTTTCAAAAAGTGTATATACATTTCGTGTACACTAAATACTTTACACTAAATATTTTGAAGGATTTAATACAAGTTTATTTAATTGTTGTTCGGTTTCATTGGTGTTTAAGCTAATAGTAAATATTCACATAGTTATATACCATAATTTAGCCACTAAGGTAGATACAAAATTGTCCTGTATTTATATAAAATTTTAATGTGTTCCTATTGGGACGTTGGGAATAGACAAAAACCAATTAACCCCACCCTGTGGGTAATTTATTTGCTGACCAGCGTAATATTGACATTACAGTTTTAACTGCGAGTGTTAAAGTGTGTCTGTGTGTCCTGTTTCGGTGAGTCTTTTATTTTATTATACTTTTCCAGTTCATCCTTATATATACGTAATACAACAGTGTAACTACTACATCATTTGATCTTAGACCTTTTGATAGGATTTTCAGATGGTAAAAATAATCAGGATCACAAAATGTAAAATATTCAAACTCAGAACGTGCCATCCCCAAATGTCATGTTCCGAGCTGAGCATGGCATCTCGGTGCATAAGCCTTGCTCATTTCTCCTGCAAACCTACTCTGCAAAACGACTATAGTTAAGTGAATAAATGGAAATATATATGAAAATGAAAAACAGTTTATTGGTAAAACAAGTATAGGTATAAACAAAAGTTTTTAGATTGGATCCTCCTTTTAGGCGGGTAGTGCCTGTATTAGGAGTTAGCTCTTCCATAGCAAGACGTGTTATATTATGCTAAACTACATACATTAATACTAACTTAAATTGAATCAAATGTGTAGATGAGTGAGTGTAAGTATGTGAGTGAGTGTAAGTATGTGTGTGAGTAGTGTAATGTGAGTGGAAGTTCAGTCTGTAGATGTGACTGAGAGTACATGAGTGTGAATACATACTTAGATAGACTATAGTGCTACTATGCGATTAGATTGCCATGATTTGACCTTTTGAAACTGATAGTGTGTATTGTCTCCTCATAGCGGTAGAGTTCTCAGTGTAGGTCACGACTGGAAAGATACAAATTCTACGTATTTCACCCGCCATAAAAATAACTGTGTGAGCATAGTTGCGTTGCAGGTGAAGAATAGGAATATGTATGTATATTGGGATTGTTGTTATTTGACAACAGTGACTTCCTAATTTTGGTCTATCACAATCCAACTGCAAGATACGTTATCAGCTGGCAGAAAATAAAATAGACAGCAAAAAATGGGGCCTGCTAAAGATGTTGAAAGTTGTAAGGTCATGATGTTTAAAATCAGATCCATATTTATGATTAACCCACCCTACCTTTTCTGAAAGTTGGGACTCTCCAATACTAGTGTTTCTCAAGCGTGTGCGTTCGTTCAAAAGAAGCGGGTACGAACGCGAATCAGAAACATAGTCATAGAATCGCTGCGTGAACATCGACATCGTCAGTATTAAAATAGGTTCTGACGAGAAAGTATTAATACTAACGATAGTTTTCTAAAAGAAAATTCGAGAATTTTTTTCTCGAACGTCAGAGGCTTTCGGGATAGCTTCCGGTGATGTTGTGCTTCTTGTAAAAAAGTAAGTGGAACGCGCATGCGGTTATCGCGTCATCTTCGTGCCTGTCCCTCATTTTAAGAACACGCAGGCTTGAGAAGCGCTAGTGTGAAGACGGCCTTACAGTATAATATCCTTTTCATACTGATTTCGTTATAAAAAGAAAAAAACCAGACAAGTGCAAATCGAACCTCGCATGATTAGTTTTTCGTACTGTATACGTCAAAGCGAAATCTTTTTCCGGGGATCCATTTTGAACTGGACGCACTAAGAAGAGAAGGGGTTTGTAACTAGGGTGCAATTTATATTGGTTCTAATTCGTGGAAACTGTTTTAGTACGAGTAATGAAATCCTGATTATTTTTGTAGTGCAGGTTTCTATAGATATATTATTAACCTTATAGCTGAGGGATATAAATAGGGAAAACTTGTTTGACTTATCAGAAATATGTGTTTGAACCGTTTGTTGCTACGCCGTAGCTAACGCAATGATGTCGCGGTTGTAACTGCTACGTCATCGTAGCGGATAATTGATTTGCTAGTCATCCACGCCTCAAGTTATTATTATTGGAACTTACCAAGTTGTATACTGTACCTTGTTTGTAAGTTAAATTAATGGTCTTAATTAGAAAACTATTCTACTTTGTAATAGTACGAAATTTTCAATAAAGGTAATCAGTCTGTATCAGTAACTGGACTTCTTCATTGAAGATATCTTCAAGGGGTCATTTGTTATAATTGTTACTCTTCTTTCATCAGCTTTAACTAAAGCTCCGAAACATAATTTTTGCCTCAAAGCAAAATCCTCCAATTTACATAAACCATTTACCACGAACTAGTTTCACTATATATAACATTAACATATTTTACGAAAATATTAGCTACATTAAACCAGTTAACCGTACTGATCCCGTTATAAATATAACAAAACTAGGTGAAAAGGTTCCAGCAGATAAGGGAAGGAACATTAACTGGCCCACCCACTTAGAAACACGACACTCGGTTTGTTCACCCTATATTGTATTATGTTTTAAAATGTATCTTTATTTTCCATACGATTTGGATGAATTCCAGCTATGCGAGGCGCGGTCGTAGTCCAGGCAAAAAAGTCATGTCTTTTTCACCCATATGTGCTGCAGTGACAGCCTAGTTTCAGAAAGAAATCAGACACTCCTGTATGGAAGGCAAGCTTTCATGCCTGCCATACAAGAGTCTGAATTCTTTCTGGATTCATGTGCAGATCAGAATTTGATTATCACTTGCGTTAACGGTGAAGCAAAACATCGCGAGGAAACCTCCACATCCGAGAGTCCTCCAAAATGTTCTCAATGGTGTGTGTGTAGTCTGCCAACCTGCACTAGGCCAGTGTGGTGGACTAAGGCCTAACCTTTCTCATTGTGAGAAAAGACCCGTGCCTAGCAGTGGGACAAGAATGGACTTTTTATGTATGTGATGTATGTACGTGTAAAAGGCGAGTAAGAAATTATGGGCTAGAGATGGACTAGAGGGGGTGGGCAGCAGTGAGCTTCTGTTGGTAATAGCATACTACAATCTCCGTTCCACCAACTAAGCGGGTCGGTTTTGATTATGCTCTGTATTATCGGTCGTTCTAGCGGAGAATGGATAACCCATGTTATAGTTTACGGACCTATATTATATTCCACTAAATTAAAACCTACATAAAATATATTTATAAGTATTTAATAATATTAGTTATTTATTACATGCTTTGTGGTGCCGACTCAGAATACGACCACCCCATCTCCTCCCGTGGATATCGTAAAAGTCGACTAAGGGATTAGCCAGAGGATGGGCAGCAGCGTCCTTCGAGTATAGTAACAACTCAACTGCGATCGTCAAGCGTGGCGATTATGACAAAACCTCCCAATGAGCCCACAACACACCCATATCAGTTATTGTAGTGATCTTTGGGGGAGGTCTGTGTACAGCAGTGGAGTTTATTCGGCCGAAATGGTGAATACTATTAGTGACAAAATTATTGTGCCGAAGGGCCAGCAGCTCATTATAATGTAGGAGGTAGTGACACTGACCACCTAACGCTGGTTTTCAGCTGTAACCCATGGGTAATAATATTTTAGATGTCATCTTCTGTAACTTTCAGCAACATAAAGTACCCAACAATGTTCAATGCGGTTAAGTCTTTCGTTACATTATAAACATTGTATGTATTCGGGCGTTTCAAGGAAATGTACTGAGGACATAAATCTTCATATTGTGTGCATATGATATCTGTATCGCACAGACATTGCGTAGGTTACATAATGCAATCTATGATTGATTGCTTATAAACAGGTAACTGTTTGGTGTGAATTGCGTGAGAATAATGCGTGTCAATGTGCGTATACAGAATGATATAGAACGATTCCATAGAAGATTAAAA
This sequence comes from Diloba caeruleocephala, assembly GCA_947459985.1. Lineage (NCBI taxonomy): Eukaryota > Metazoa > Arthropoda > Insecta > Lepidoptera > Noctuidae > Diloba > Diloba caeruleocephala. Next base: position 3,748,498 of record OX381617.1, on the reverse strand, counting down.
AAAGGACTGCATTCGATTATTGACGGCACGGTTGGTGCAGTGGCTCAGTGGTTAGTTTTCTGCGCTACATATCGCGAGTTCGATCTCCGTACGGGACAAATATTTCTATAACTTACAGATATTTGGTCCGAGTCTGGGTGTGTATTTTAGCGGTGGATGATTTTTTAGGATACAACAAAGATAATCGATTTAATCGACTAGTGTGCAATCGTCTATTCGATTGTTGATTTATTCATCGTCAATGAATAACAATTAAATGAAAAATCGAATACAAATGCAAACACAAAAAAGCTTGTCCTTCAAAATGGAGTTTAAATATCACATGTATTTACATATTTTTTGTTTATACCATCAAGATGGAAAACAAGTATATGGCCCGCCTGATAGTAATTGGTTATCGTAACCTATGAACTTCCAGAGATCTCACTGGCGCGTTGCCAACCCTATGAAATCTGTTCACGTCCTTTTTGAAGAGCCCCTTGCTGTAGTTTTGTGGGAAAGCCTCAGTAGGCAGCTGATTTCACAACCTGAGCGTGTGCTAGAGCGAGTTACTCTGACCATATGATATGAGACTATTTTCACTCTAGGGTAATTGGATGAACCCCGCCGATGACGAGAGGTGCGCTGGTCGAAAGTAGCCGTTGGCATCAAATCGAACAATTCCTTAGAACACTGTCCGATGTAGAAGCGGAAGAACATACACAGGGAGGCAACTTCTTTCATGATAAATTATAAGCGATAAATAATCGAAAACGCAGATTTTATTCAAGTAAACGGATAATCGAATGATTCGATTGTATTAAATATCGCACATTGCTAATGTGTAACTGGAATTTTAAAGGCCAAGGCTCCACTTCGATTCGTAGTAGCATTCAATTGTTTTTATATTGGCAAATTTAAAATGGCAATGGCATGGTTGGTGCAGTGGCTGATAGTCGGCTGCTGCGCACTGGGTCGCTGGTTTGATTCCCGCACGGAACAAATATTTGTATGATCTGCAGGTAGTTGTTTCGGGTCTGGGTGTATTGTGTGTGGAATATGTGTCTGCAAACAAACCCACGATTCAGGATAACTTCTAGGATTTGATTACTCCGAAAACCGGAAAAAATAAAGTCCGACATTGCCCCAACTTAAAAAAAATGTGTGTATTATTTTGGTATTTACAGCTGATGGTTTATGTAATAAATAAATAAATAAAAGACAGACAGACGCTATTTTTTCCGGTTTTCGAAGTAATCAATACAGTTCAAATCCACTACTTTAGACCTTTTAATTGTAATATCTATCTCGTACAATAGTTTAAACACCTCTGGGGACATTATATTACATTTTAGATGAAAATGATCTAAAGGGCGTCTGCGTGACCTGTGTTTTCGCATAAGCTTATTTAAAGACCGGGTTGCCTCTTACATGGGGATATACACCCGAGAATAGGAGAGGCGAAATAAATAATAATTACATGTCACCGTGTGGTGCCCGGCTAAGAATAGCACCATCCTATTTCATCCCATGGGCGTCGTAAAAGGCGACAATGGGATTAGCCAAATGATGAGTAGCAGCTTCCTTCGAGTACATTTATAGCTCAACTGCGATTGCCAACTCATCTGCCAAGCGTGGCAATTATGGCAAAACCCCCTATTGAGGACACGACAATTACCCAGACCTGTCATTGTGGCGATCTTCGAGGAGGCCAATGTACTGCAGTGGATGTCTACGAATTGAAATGATGAATCAAATTCCATAAGAACTATTATAGTCACTACGCGATCAGAAGCCCGAAGTATGCCGACCGTAGACCTTTGAATATCCCCCAGTGATTGAGTCATGAAGGTCAGATGGCAGTAACTCTGTGTAAAATAATGATATCCAGTAGCATCTTGTATAAAAAGCCAAACTAACGAAAGAAAACAAGATAAGAAACTAAAAACAACAAACCGAATGGTTAAAATTATGGTGCAATAACACACATCTGCAGTACAAATCGGTAGCCAGGAGTTAGGGTTTTGGTCAGTATGAGTCTGACATTACCAAGGCCACCTCATCTTTGAGGTTAACTGGGTGTCCATGACGAATTTCCCACTACGATCTTTATTTTTTTTTAAACATACTTGTGTGCATATACAAGTGAACACGTGCCGCCATATGCGCAGCAAAATACACAGTGAGGCTTCGGGGATCCTGTACAAATATCCAGATATGTGCCATGAAAGCTGGCCTTTTTACAGTCGCTTCCCTTCCGCTAGAAGGCGTGACCGCTTAACAGTCGGCTTCCGAGATGTGCCTTTTTTTAATTGGTGTCCAGTGGAAATTCTACATGGAACTTCCTTCGTCCCGGGGACGGGCGAAGGGGTATGCCGGACTCCTACCGGCTAAAACTACTGGAGCGGTCATCTTCGGCACAAAGGGGGGTTTCAGGTCCTCGTAAGATCACAGTAGAGCCGCCCATTGGTGCCACGCCTTTAGGCACATCTCGGAGGGGATGACTGTGAAGCGGTCACCCCTTCTAGCGGAGGGCAAGCGGCTGTAAAAAAGCCGCCCCCAGGCACTTCTCGGTGAAGATTGTAAAGGATCCCCCAAGTATCTCGCTGTGCACCGTGCTGCGCACACGGCGGCATGTGACCACGTGCGCGCCACCGTCTTCCCGGGGGTCACTCGGTATGAGCACGTAGACTCCCCAATCTGCGCGCCTGTGACCCCCGAGTCCGAGATGTGCCTAATGGCGTTGCACCTATGAGAGGCTCTCGAGATTTAGGTTTTTCGAGTTCCTGGTGCTGGTGGTGGTTCCCATTTGGTGCTGAAGATGATCGCTGCAGTGGTTTTAGCCGGTAGGAGTCCGACATGCTCAACCGCCTTTCTCCGGGGTGGAGGAAGTACATGACGCATTTTCACCAGACCACTAATAAAAAAAGGTGAAAAGCTAAGCTGATTACTATGAAAATCATTACTTTAAATTGATGATAACGATTCATCATTTCGGCCGAATCAAGTCCACTGCTGGACACAGGCCTCCCCCAAAGATCACCACAACCACCGATATGGATGTGTTGCGGGCTCATTGGGGGGTCTTGCCATAATCGCCACGCTTGGCAGGCGGGTTGGCGATCGCAGTTGAGTTGTTAATGTACTCGAAGGACGCTGCTGCCTATCCTCCGACTAATCCCTTAGTCGACTTTTACGACACCCATGGGAGGAGATGGGGTGGTGGTATTCTGAGCCGGCACCACACGGCTAGCCGGCACAACACGGTGATAACGATTAGCTATACGAATATATCAAATATATATCAAAGAAAAGCCTTGCTTTTGGTTTGAAAATATATTGCGGTAGTGGAAATGGGTCTTTTCTAACTTTAAACTTCCCTCCCTTATAATTAACTACTTCCTTTCAACCTAGTTCAGGTGCGTGAATATTTGGTTTTGCAAAATTTTCGCTCAGCCTAATTTATTTTCGAGGTATTCATAGATCTTAATCACCCTTAGGTTTTACTTTTGGTATCTTCCTGCAAAGTTTGCTTTACTTACTGAATATCGTCATCGTTTGAGCTGAATAATGTTCACTGCTGGACAAGATCTTCAAGCCTTGCCAAATATCGCCACAGCGACCAGTATGGGTGTATTGTGTGCTCGTGGGGAGATTTTACCATAATCACCACGGTTGGCAGGCGGGTTGGCGAACGCGTTTGAGTTGTTATTGTACTCGAAGCACGCTGCTGCCCATCTTCCGATTAATCCCATATTCGCTTTTTAAAACACCCACGGCATGAGCTGGGTCTGTGCTTAGGGATACTTATTTCCACTGCGGCAGAAATTCTCATACATGGTCTAACATCTCTAGAATCTTAAGATATGGCCGGACTTTTGCCAGCTAGAATCACCTAAGTGGTTGTCTTCGGCACCGAAGTGGATGGCGAGAACGAAAACTCCGGAGCAGAGACAGGGATACCTGGCGAGAGGTATCTGATGGTAATTAAAGGCAGAAAGTTCTCATCTACATACTAATGTCATTACAAGGATCACACTAAAAGTTATAAGAAAAAAAAAACAAAAACGGAATGATGTAGGAACTTGTTAATATTTTTACTGTTTTCCAAAGTAGTCTCCATTCCTTTCTAGGCACCGTCGCATGAGATGGAACCATTGACTGAAGCAGTGAGCCCACTTTAGGAATCCCTGCTATCTTTTTTAATGCAGCCACGGCATCTTCGGGGTTAATAAAGCGAATTCCTCTGAGTTCATCTTTCATTATAGGGAATAAATAAGTCGTGTAGTTGTGATGCTGTTTTGTTGCTGCCAATTTGTAGAAACAAATGACATATGAATGCATCGTAGCTCTACAGCTTCTCAAAGAGTTCTTTAATCGAAATTTTTAATAATTCTTCATCGGCAAGTTTTCTTGCTGGCCAATTCTAAAAACATTCAATCTGAGCCACGTATACTGTTTTCCATACGCATAATTGTCAGGGCAGGATCTACTCACGAGTGTTAGTGCTAACTGTTCTAGCTGAGTTAGTTCAAACTATTAAGTCGTTCGAGCGTACAGATACTTTAGTTGTTCAGTTCAGTTCAAGTGTATAGGACTCTTGAACAATTTAATGGTTTACGCTAAGTTGATTTAGCGAGTTTGACGTTTACACAAAAGGAGGTTTTAGCTGACATACAATAAGCCTTAAAAGTTATAAGCACATTGTTCCAGTGTTTGTAAGTAACAAGAAAAGGGAGTAGATAAAGTATTACGATTTAATCATCATTTAGGCATTTTTCAACATCGGCTACTCTTGCTGACGATGTGAAAACGAAAACAATATGTGATATCATTTCCATGCCGATATTGACTCCTGACTCCTTCTGATTTTCCCCTGTCACTAACCTCGAGATCCGCAAGGCTTTTACTTCCCTAAAGTCTAAAGCTGCGACGGAGTTAGCAGAACCATGATAGGATTCATTCTTGACAGTATCATTCCCGTTTTAACACATGTTATCAATTTTTCTCTGCAGACTGGGGTGCATCCTTCTGTCTGGCGTAAAGCTTATATTATCCCTCATCCAAAAAATTCTAACCCCGGTTTAGCTAATCATTTCAGGCCGATATCGATACTTCCATTAAAATCCAAGGTACTGGAAGCTGTTGTTCATAAACAAATCTCCTCCTACATTTTCAAGAATAACTTGCTATCCCAGTATCAATCCGGATTCCGGCCTGGTCACAGCACATCTACTGCTCTTCTTAAAGTCACAGAAGACGTGAGGAGTGGTATGGAGAATTCGAAACTTACATTCTTATTTTTAATAGACTTTTCCAATGCGTTTAATGCCATTGACCACGATATTATCCTCGGCATTCTATCACAAATCGGATTCTCGTCGTCATCTCAGGGTTGGTTCTCATCATATCTTCGTGGTCGCCAGCAAGCAGTACGTGCTGATCAGAAATTATCTGACTGGTGCAATCTGGCTAATGGTGTACCATAAGGCGGTATACTCTCTCCACTTTTGTTTTCATTATTTATCAATTCCATAACTAACATCCTCAAATGCTCTTACCATCTGTACGCTGATGACTTGCAATTATACGCTCAAGCTGACATCGGCGATTTAAATAATTGTATTTCTAGGCTTAATGCTGAACTGAATACGATCGCAGACTGGTCACGTAATTTTGGAGTTGTCGTGGACGTTAGGAAATGTCAAGCCATCGTTACGGGCAGCTCATTCTACCTGAAAAACTTAAACACTGATCACCTTACGCCGATTATATTTGATGGTACAGTTATTGCGTTATCACATGACTTAAAGGATTTGGGTTTATATATTGATGATAGGCTAAGTTGGAATAAGCAAGTCTGTCAGGTTAGCCGTAATGTCACCGCCATACTGCGATCGCTCTATAGATTTAAGCATTTTTACCATCTAACACTAAAACCTTTCTGTTCCAGTCCCTTGTGCTTCCTGTAATTGATTATGCGGATGTTTGTTACTCGGATTTATCCGAAGACCTTCTCAACAAATTGGATCGACTTCTCAATAACTGCATTCGCTTCATTTTTGGACTTCGGAAGTATGACCACATCTCTTTATACCGTTCCCAGCTTAAATGGCTGCCTATCCGTCAGAGAAGATCATTGAGATCTCTTTGTCTCCTTTTTTCCATTATTAACGATTCTTGTGCTCCTGATTATCTCAAACGATTCTTTTCTGTGTTGGGTAGCTCTCATAGCCGTAACCTGCGTGGTGCCGAGAATTTGATTCTCCAGTTTCCTTCTCACCGTACTAGTTTTATTTCTAAATCCTATGCCGTCTCAACAATTAAAATCTGGAACGTGCTTCCCCTTGATATAAAGAAAGCACCGAGTAAATTTTCTTTTAAACGCAAAGTCCGGGAATACTATTTGAATTCGCTGGAATTCTAACTGACAATTATGGACATGGTTAAAATGATAAATAGTATATATTATATGTAGTATATTTTAAACCTATATATTTTACCATATCTATAGTATGTAGATTTTTATGTATGTGTATCTTATTATTAAATTTTTGTATTATATCTTTTTTTGTACCATTTGTCAATGCATTTCTTTTTTAACCCAAAGGTTGACTGGTAGAGAATGCCATATGGCATTAAGTCCGCCTTGTGTACCATTATTGTGCAAAAAAGTATAAATAAATAAAAGTACTCATATTAAAGAAAACCGTTTAAGTACAGCAAATGAACATAATTTCAAAACCAGATAGTACCCATTTCAGTACCTTATCTTAGAACCTAACTTAAAACAATTAAAATAAACCCTTGTACGAGGCGAAACTCGAATATTTAAGGCAATCACAGAGTGTTATCTCAATCAAAGAGCCGCTACTGACTATAATACGCTTGCATGAATACTGGATACATTATTCATACCACTAGGATCCCTCTACATTTAGCTTTTAGTTTCCAACATATACTAACAAATTCTACAGCTATTAGGCATGATTCCCTTAGGCGTCATCGTCTCGACCTTTATCTATGCTGGGGTGGATTTCCAGGCTATCTCGACATGGCTGGGTTAGTATTTAACACGAAACTGATGCCACCAAACGCGGCACAATAACATCTACTTTACACAGAGTCCGTCTTGTCACCGCAATCCAATTAGTGGGGATACCGGTATCTTAAATCCAATTCTATATTTGCGCTTTAAGAATCGAATTCCAGCAAAGCTATTCTATAAGAAGAATGGATTTGATAGTGAAGCAAACTCACTTAAGGACCTGCGTGGATATTCTGTAAAAACTCACTGCTGAATCCGCAGTGAAAAGTAGTAAAAACAACACAAAAATAGAGATGCCATGCAGATCTCGAGGTACAGACTGAAGACTCAAATATTCAAACTAACAAACTTTCACAGTATGTAAGTTAATCATCATTTCGGCCGAATAAAGTCCACTGCTGGACACAGGGCTCCCTCAAAGATCACCATAACAACCGATATCGGTATGTTGTGTGCTCATCGGGGGGTTTTACCATAATCACCACGCTTGGCAGGCGGGTTGGCGATCGCAGTTGAGTTGTTAATGTATTCGAAGGACGCTGCTGCCCATCCTCCGTCTTAAGTTGGCTTTTATGACACCCACGGGATGAAATAGGTCGGTGCTATTCGTAGCCGGCACCACACAGCAAACAAAAAAGTTAATACTAGATAATAATAAATAAATAAAAATAGTTTATTCTTAAACATATTTTTTTTATTGGATCCTCCTTTTAGGCAGGTAGTGCCTGTATTAGGAGATTCTGCTTTTAAATAGAAAAAAGAAACGAATCTGCGTTTTTATATTCATAAAACGTGTTTTCTTAAAAACAAGAAATTTTTATCCCTTCAAGTATCGCGCGCAGAGTGCTAAACTACATACATTAAATTAAATCAAATGTGTGTATGAGTGACTGTAAGTATGTGAGTGAGTATAATTATGTGTGTGAGTAGTATGTGAGTGAAAGTGTAGTCTATAGGTGTGACTGAGAGTACATGAGTGTGAAGGTGAGTATGTGTCAAGGTTTTAGAAGTGTTTCGGTATCATTGCAGGTAAGCGTTTGAATCCATTCCATTATAATTATTTTACTATCATAGTAGTTTTTGGGATAAATGTAGATGTATTTATTGATTTTATCATATAGCACAGTGGATCGTTTTCAAAATTGCATACTGGCAAATGAAGTCCTTGTCCTATGGATATTCAATATGATATATTTCCTTCTATTTGTCAGTATGCCAGCATCATAGGACTTTTTTTTTAAATATAATGTCTGTGATGTAACATTTCCTGACTGAGAGCAAGTGACTAAGTCGAAATAGGTCTTCAGTAGGGTATCTCTTTTTTTTAAAGTACATGCACTTGATAAGAGCACTTTGTGCACTTTCCACCGCTAGGAATTTAGTTTTGGCTACACCACCCCAGGCAGTATATAGCAATAAGAAAGTACTGACTGGACTAGCGAAACATAAATCATCTTAAGGAAATCTTTGGCCTCAATGATTGCCAGCAGTCTTGGTAACGACGTATCTGAGAGTCCTGAACATCCAGCTTATTTTCCTGACTCTACTGGCAACCTGTTCAATGTGTTGGTACCATGATAGTCTCTGGTCCACAATAACACCTTTTTTATTTTTTTATCTCGGTGAGGGTGACTGTAAAGCGGTCACCCCCCCGGAGGGATTGTAAAGGATCCCCCAAAGCGTCCCACGGAAGCGCGTGACCACAGGCGTGCTACCATCTTCTCTTGAGTCACTTGGTGTGAGCACGCAGATTCCCCAATCTACGCACCCGCGTACCCAGAGGTCCCCCTCCTTGTAACTACGCCAGGGGGTTTCAGGCGTATGGAAATTAGGCGCCAGGGCGGTTGTTACCCCGGCGCCACTTCCTCCTTCTTCGAGCAGGATTGGCCTTCTCTCGATCCCACTCTGCGATTTCCTTCTGGAGTATGACGCTCTCACAGAAGGAGACTACTGCATTCCAGTTTTCGTGTTCTGTCAACATAGCCGAAACTACTACTAGCAGAGAGAGATCTTGCCCGATCCAATCGACCAGGATCCGCCACTCAGCGGCCCACGCAGGGCACGCCTCGAGCGTGTGCTGCGCGGTGTCCTGGTTGGTATCACAACGGTGGCATTGTGCCGTGGCCTCGCGTCCGATCCTGTGCAGGTACGCGCCGAAACAACCGTACCCGGTGAGCACCAGCGTCAGGCGGTAGGTGACGCGCTCACTCCTTCTGAGCCAGGCTCCAAAGAGCGGCAAGACGGCGTCGACAACGCGCTTGGTTGCAAACTCCATCCGCAGGTGATGACACCACTTTCCAAGTGCGCGCCGCCGAGCTAGCCGCCGCATCCTGTCCAACGCCCCTGGAGGCGCGCCTTCGCCGCTCTGGCGGAGGGAGTGTGTCTGATCGTAGATCCACGCATCCGTCTCCGCCAGGATGTCAAAAGGCGGAATACGCGCTAGGAGAGTTGCCGCCTCGTAGGGCACTGTTCGGTATCCTCGTGCGATCCGGATAGCCACTCTGCGCTGCAGATCGTGAATTTTGGTTCTGCGGTGCTGGGCGCCTGATAGTCGAGTTGACCATACAAGTGCCCCGTATAGGACCACGGACCGCACGACACCCCCGTAGAGAAAGTGAACTTCCTCACATGGTCCCCCGAGATTGGGCAGCAGCCGGTGTAGTACACCTACTACCCTCTTGACTCGGGGGACGATGCAGCACCATCTACCTGGTCTAATTGTGAATTTAAACCATCCAAGGACCCACTCAAACATACACAAAAAATATCATTGAAATCGGTCAGCCGTTTAGGAGTTCAGTGGCGTACTCACATACTGAAGAATTATATATAAGTAACGTACACAGACAAGGATCACGTGTCGCTGTAATACACATTTGCGATATATTGGTCAAAACTAAGACTCGTGTATCCCTTCATCTCTAACGAAGTGTAGCCTACAAAGCGTTGCGTGTCCTTTCTGAAAGAAACGTTTGTAGATTAAATAGAATTTACTTCTTTTTATACGAAGAGTTAACAGCGGTAGCTTTTGGTTGCTTGGTACGAAGGTAATTAGTAATAATAAAAACGTTTTAAAAAAATCAAACCGGCTTCTTCGAAACACAATTACCTATAACTCTGTACATAAGCATTACAACTTAATATTTTATCTCTAAAAAAAATCCGCCAGTATATAGATTACTCAAATGAAACAAAAATAAAAAGAACAGTAAAAATCGAACACATAAAAACAAACGGTGGGAACAGAGAACCTTTCTTTTTTTAAGTCGGTTAAAATCGAGTCGATTCATTTATGGATTAGGTTTTCATTCCTTAACACCCATTGCAATAAAGCTCTATTCGTTCGTATCGTTATAGTTTCCATCTCATACAATAGTAGTAGTAATGTAGTGGAAATACATTATGTACTTCTTCTGTTCCGGGGCATGCCGGACTCCTAACGGCTAAAACTACTGGAGCGTTCATCTTAAGCAACAAAGGGGAGCTCCAGGTTCTCGTACGATCACATTAGAGCCGCAGATTAGTGCCACGCCTATAGTCACATCTCTACAAGGGCGACTGTAAGGTAGTAACCCCCTCTAGTGGAGAGTAGCGACTGTAGGAAGGCTGACCCCGGCACTTCTCGGGGGATTGTAAGGGATCCCCAAAACCTCGCTGTGCACTGTGCTGCGCACACGGCGGCACATTACCACGTGCGCACCGCTGTCTTCCCGGGCGTCGTTTGTTATGAGCATGCACATACCCCGATCCGTGTGTTGTTTGTTGGGTGTTGGACCTGGGTGGCGGGGCAGTTGTTACCCCGGTAACGTCTAGTCCTTCACCGTTGGGATCGGCCTTCGCTCGATCCCGCTCTGCAGTCTTCTTCTGTAGCATGACGCTCTCACAGAAGGAGCCCACTGCACTCCAATTTTCATTTTCTGCCAGCCTAGCTGACAGTACTGCCGGCAGAGAAAGATCTTGCCCAATCCTCCGATCTACTCCACTCCCCACGCATGGCGCTCCTCGAGCGTATGCTGTGCGGTTCCTGGTCTCTTCCACCGTATGCTCCGAAACAACCGTGACTGGTGTCCACCAGTGTCAGGTGATCGGTGACGTGCTTGTTTCTTTTGAGCCATGGTCCATAGAGCGGCAGGACGGTTTCGTCGAAATGCTTGGTCACGAACTGCAACCAAAGGTGCTCTCGCCACTTCTCGAGTACGCGCTCCTGGAGGCGCGCCTTTCCTACAAACCCCAGGAAAATCCGCGATTGCATTTTGCATTTTGCAGCCGTGGAGAGTCTCTAGTTAATGTCCCGTTACATTTTAGATTCAAATTCTCTAAAGGGCCTGCTCTGCGTATTGGACACATATTCCCCCGTAAGCCTTTCAAAAGACCGCGTTTCTCATTGATACAAAAAAATAAATTTTACCAACCAAGAAAGGCTTACAAATCAAAGAGACTATAACTGGCTACATATTTAAAGGGCATTGTCAGTATGTCGTGATGTTGGTACCTGTAGTAATAATATAAAACACTGTATCACAGGTAGCAGGTATATATTATAATATTAATAATAAATACCCATCAAAAAAATAAAGATACACTTTTTTAGTACTTCATTAATACATAAATCTTAATAGATATATAATATAACAAAATTATGTGGTGTCGTGGGACACCAGGTAGGAACGAAGTTCCTTCGGCTAATGTAGAATCGACACTTATACACTACTCGCTTGTGTATGCGACTGTCGCGCCTGCGCACGTCTCATTTAACGGTTTTATTCCACGCACTTTTTTCCACGGATTTTTTCTTACGGTTTTACTATCACATTTTTTTCAGTTCGGTCGCGCAGCAAAATCCCTATCCCCTCCAAGCCTGCCATAAGGAACTTCGTTCCAAAAACAAAAAAACTGGTACAGTTAACAGCGATAAAGGACTCGTTCTCCCATATAATTGCTCGTTATACAAATATTCGATACAATTTGTATTCATCCCAGTACATACATGTAATATTTCGCAGCAATACAAGGGAACAAACGACTTCAAACTACGCAACCCTGCACGTTACGAGAATACTAGATTTCAGTGCCAAAAGAAAAAAAAAAGAATTAACAAATAGTGCACCCTTTGTCAATCTGAAATATACCTTAGCACTTAGCCATAAAAATCAAGTTTCGTTATGTGTTTTCATTTAAATGGGATCAGCCTACAACGATTCTGTTTGCACAATGACAATGATGTGTCGCTTAGATTTTATCACGAATACTTTGCAGTCATTAGTGATCGCATGGCATGATTCTTTTAATTTATACGCTTTTGTTCCTGTAAACTCCACGAATAATGGCGGATTCGTCATAACAAATATGGAATATTTAAGAGAATTGTACGCCGAAAAGCAATAAGCTGTTATAACTTTTCCAACGTAAAGTGTTTTGTGCGTACAAAGATTCTTTAAGGACCTACTTTTGTGTGCTCGTAGGCGGGCTTTAATGATTCGTACAGAATATTTCCTATAATAATTCTCCTATCATTATTCCTTTAATAATATGTGTGGTGCCGGCTCAGAATACCACCACCCCATCTCCTCCCGTGGGTGTCGTAAAAGTCGACTAAGGGATTAGCCGGAGGATGGGCAGCAGCATCCTGCGATTATATTAACAACTCAACTGCGATCGCCAACCAGCCTGCCAAACGTGGCGATTATGGCAAATCCCCCCAATGTGCCCACAACACATTCATATCGGTCGTTGTGGTAATATTTGGGGGAGGCCTGTGTCCAGCAGTGGACTTCATTTGGCCGAAATGATGATAAGGTGACTACTAAGAGTCAATAAAGAATTTCCTGCGGTTCTGGTTCAAGTTCGAAAACTGAAGAAGATTATGTTATATGCTGAAAATCAGCCCCAAAGTCAGCGGTGGTATCGATACATAACAGATATTTCGCATAAATAGGTTATTTAAACAAGAGCGTGAACCATATAGCAACGGAATATATACGTATAATACAACTAAGTGTAAATATGAGTACTTTATTCAAAGTAGGGTAGTGCTCAAAGGATTTAGGCGAATTGGCAGTAAGTGGACTATATAGCTTGATAAACTGATGGCCGTTGGGGCAGAATGTTTCTCGAGTGGAGACCACGCACCGGAACGCAGCGTGGGATGGCCTCCAACGACATGGACAGAAGACCTCGTAAAGATAGCTGAAATTCGCTGGATTTGGACTGCATGTAACCAATCGTTGTGGAAATCTATGAGTAGAGGCATTGATTCAGCAGTGGCTGTTCTACGTTTGATATTATGATGATAGAGCTCCATTGATTTGCTTACTAAGTTTGCCATGCAAAGTTTCGTGTTCTAACACATCGCAGTTTCCTACATTAATTGAGTCCGGCTATGCGAACACTACGGAACCTTTAGTACCTTAATTATATCTCAGTTAAGCCACTCGCCTGTGAACTTGTAATTAATTGTTGTATACTGTTATAATTTTGAGGGTGAACAAAGTTTTATAGGATTAATTACAAAGGTTCCAAATTTTCACTTAAACACTTATCTAGTATTCTGGATATCTGGTCTAGATAGGTAAGAACTTTATCATTTTAAAATATGATGCCCTACTTTAGGATTTCTCCTGTTTTATAAGTAAACGTTTACAATAATATACATCACACGTACAAACATTCGGACCCAGAACACTATCTGTAAGCTTTTTTTTTGGATTGCGCCTGCTTCATTTTTTCATTAGGGCCGAATGAAGTCCACTGCTGGACACAGGCCTCCCCCAAAGATCACCACAACCACCGATATGGATGTGTTGTGGGCTCATTGGGGGGTTTTGCCATAATCGCCACGCTTGGCAGGCGGGTTGGCGATCGCAGTTGAGTTGTTAATGTACTCGAAGGACGCTGCTGCCCATCCTCCGGCTAATCCCTTAGTCGACTTTTACGACACCCATGGGAGGAGATGGGGTGGTGGCATTCTGAGCTGGAGCTGCTTCACCTATCGCAAAATACCAATTACTTAACCGTAGTACCAACCGGGCCATCGAACCATTATACAATTCATATTTACACATAATTATACTACTTACTCGTTTCTTTTTTATATGAATTTTTTATTGGTGTCCAGTGGAAATCCTACATGAACTTCCTTCGCCCCGGGGAAGGGCGAAAGGGTATGCCGGACTCCTACCGGCTAAAACCACTGCAACAGTCATCTTCGCCACTAAAGGGCTCCAGGTTCCGAAGGGGATACTACTTACTACTACTACTCATGTTATGGGTCGGGTCACCTCCTTCCCTATAACATGGAAAGGGGGCTGATCTTTGCGTCATACTGGTGAACGGATACTGGTAGCGTAGACTGATAGTATATTGAAATATTTACTTTTTTATAATCATGCTTCCCCGGGTCCTGGTTAAACTTGCGTGGCATCAGTTTTCCAAGAATATGTTAATAGTATGTTATTTCACATGTAAGCGGGCACGCCTATTGACTTACTCTATATTGGAGGTTGAATACGAATCAATTCAATTCAAAGGGTTGCATATATATTAAGTCTTTACCTATGAAAAGCGCAAGGCTGGCTTCGACACGCACGTTGCGTTAAGTTCGTGGGGCACTCATTTGTCAAGCTTTTTTTTTCCTTGCCAATTTGACGCAAATAGACCAATATTATTTTGATGCTAACGTTGAAATCTGCTGCATATGCTGATGTAGATTTAGTATCACCGGCTTCTAAAATTACCTTTAATTCGTCACTGTCGACCAAAGTTTTCAGATGACCACGGGGTTCTGTTTTCCGATCGAAATTTCCAGAACGGAAGCTGGCAAACCAATAACGGGTAGTGCGTTCGTTTGTACCGTCGCTCCGTAAACGTTGTTAATGTTGCATGCCACGTTGCTGCCACGACGGTAAATAGTCATATTCCATATTTTTTTGAATTTTCAACGTATATATGACGATGAAAACGATTCAGACGTGATGAAAACAACACTAATAATACACATAAGACTGATTTTGAATAACGAAAAACAAGCTTATATAAAAAAATAGAATTTATAGACAAACAAAAAACTGAATTTATTTGAAATATATGTACAGTACCAGTACTGCAGATCGGCAATTTCATAGGTAAAGGCCTAGTATTATAAAGGCTTTGTCAAATAAAGAGCGCGTTGTTTTTTTTTTAATAATAATAAGGGGGCCCATCTTGTGAGTGGCGAGTCACCGTCTGCCACAGAATTTCACTTTAAAGGTTGAAAGGCAGACGCCGTTGTTTCCGTTTTTAGAAGGTATATAATCCATTTAGCATCCATTACAATAGACCTTATAATTGTAGTTTCCATCTTATACAATAGTTTTACACCTCCGGGGACAATCCAAGACTGCATTTTATAGTGTAGCCATGGAGAGTTCCCGGTTAGTGTCCCATTACATTTTAGATTAAAATTCTCTAAACGGCCTCTGCATGTTGGACCCATGTCCCCGCGTAAGCCTATCAAAAGACCGGGTTCCCCCTTACAGGGGATATAAACCCGTGTAATAGAGAGACATGTAGATAATAATAATAATCGTTGATTTCAGGCAATAAAGCCCATAGTGTTACACCATATTGTTTTTTTTGTTTTTGGCGGAAGAAACCAGGTTAATTTTCATTATTTTTCAGTCCTGGAATATTATGTTCAGCAAAATCACGCCTCATGGAATACCGTCTGTATACCACACCATGGGGCCAGAATTTTTCGCTCAGAAAGGTGACTTCTTGTTCCTGTTCAATGGTTATTTTGAACGAAGAAAATGTCGTTTGTTTATATTGAATTAGTTTTTCAACCTTCACCACCGTGTGTCTGCAATCTTTAATGAAATCACTTATATCTGTTTCCGTGGTATTTTTGTCAAATTTGGCACTATCTTTATTTTATTTGACTTCAAGACTGCTTTCCCTTGTTGATTCACATTTTTTTATTTCTTCCTCTTGTTTACTACAGTTATAAAGCTATCATCCAGAACAGATGGGGTTCTTATAATTGGGCTGCCAAAACTGTGCATGAAACTTGTATTATCCTCCTGATGCAGATGTAGGTCGGCAAGTATAACAGCAGGCTTTTTAACAGATGTTTTACCGACGTTCGAGTGATCTCCTGACGAGTAGGCAGGCACAGGTGCTGGCGTACATTCAGGAGTGTGTGGTTGCTTTATGGCTAAGACTTTTTGTTGGGCTTCTCGCATTTCTGGGACATTGCCTTGCTTAACCCGTCATTTCTGGCGAAGCCAAAAGAGGCCTTCAGCCAGGCTTAAAATTAATATTAAAAACTATGCAACTTCCGTTAAGGGCGCCCCCTGTGGGACACGGACCTCCGCTTAGGGCGTTGCTGGGGATAACAAGCTATTGTTTTGGGGACAGCTGGATCGGTATTATTTTTAATGTATTAAGGGACATTTAAAGCCACAGGCTCGGCACGGGCCGGCGCGAGCAAGAGACGGGAGGGAGAAGTGATAACTTGAACGGGAAGGTAACACGGCGATAGGCCTCCGCGACGTCGGTGAGGCGGACATACTCGGCGGCAAGGGCGGTAAAATGGTTGAGGTGTTTAGTGAATGAGACAACGCGAGTCTCTTTATGTGATCTAACGTGATTTCATCGTCTTGATCGACCAGAATGTGGCTCGGGCGGCGTACTCTACTGATATGAGAGGGTTGGTAATCAGCGGCTGATACCACAAGGGGATTAGGGCAGAATCGAGATAGCGTTTGGACGCTTGTTTCATAAATTTCCTTGATTATGGTCGGCAAGTTAGGATCGAAATGGAGTTGATCATTTCGCATGTAGCAAGGCGCTGCGTTGGCCTTACGCATGAAACGGGTTTGGAGGGTTTGGAATTTACGGAGTGAGCCGGATTCAGTGTGTGCGAATGCTGGGCTGGCATAGGTCATGATAGGTCGAATGCATGTGGAGTAAATTCTCACCGTATTTCTATGGGATAATTTACTATGAGCGTTCAGGATATAGTGAAGGCGACCGAGCACAAAGGCGGCGCGGGCACGCACCGTCTTTGCGTGGGGAATGAAGGTCAGTTTTTTGTCTAGGGTGACTCCTACATACTTGGCGTGTGGTTCCCAAGGAACCGATTGACCTAGCATCGAGTTCTCCCTGAAACGTGGGTGGCCATTGCCTAATTTGCAAAAGAGGACGGCTTTACTTTTGATGGGGTTAACTTCGATCCGCCATTTCCCAAACCATTTCCCGTAGGCGTTGGCTGTGACTTGGAGGATCTTAGTTATACTATCGGGAACGTAACCGGAGTAGAAAATGGCCGTTGTCATCGGCGAAGAGTGCTAATTGGGTCGTATTAGCAGGTCGTTTGGGGATGTCACTAGTGTACAGTGTGAACAATAATAGGGCTAGCACGGATCCTTGTGGGACTCCGGCTCTAATGAGGTGGGGGACGAGAGAGCGCCCGTGATTTGTTATCGGAAACAGTGATTTGACAAGAAGTCTCATATGATGAGAACGAGACGATCGGGCACTCCGAGTTGATACAACTTATTTAATAAGCCGTTGTGCCAGACTTTGTCAAATGCTTTCGCAACATCGAAAAAGAGGACTCTCGTCATCATGCCGCGTGAGAATCCGAACCTGATGTGTGCAACTAGTCGGTGGACTTGTTGTAAACACGAGTGTTTGGTTCTAAAACCAAACTGTTCGTCGGGAATGAGTTTATTGGATTCGCCAAAATCCTTTAGTCAGGAATAAATAATCCGCTCATAAATCTTCGCAAGGGATTTGAGAAGGCTTATGGGGCGATAGCTAGAGGGTAAAAAATCTCTCTATTTGCAATAAACAGTGATATCCATAGTATTAATACCAGAAACAAACACAAACTAGTTGTTTCTGCCTCCGGAAGACAAGCAAATCAGTGTAGGTTTCTACAATAATATAACAAGCCATAAAAAAAAATTAAGCGAGGCAAAAGGAATGCACGTCGATTATAAAACAAAAGCTGTGTAGAAAGGGTTTTTATAACGTTACAGACAAAAATGCTTGTATTGAGGAGCTCTAATGTTCATACAATTCCCGTTTTATTTGACATTTGAATTACATTCGTATAATGGCTTAAATAAATTTTTAGAATGATTTTTATTAATTCTATATTTTTTATGACATTTAATATTTGTGTTTATTGTTATTTTTATATTCATTTAGTTTAATTTAGAACGCATTAGTATGACTACCATATGGGTTATTCAATTACTTTGTTTTACAGACGTCATATTTGTCTGCCAGTTTAGGCATGTCATGCTCACTCAAGTGTCGTGCTTATGGCGGTGTCGTGTATTGGGGACGCAGAATTTCCCTACAATATGGTTGAGCTGAGCATGCGTCATGCTCGTGAACGAGTGGCGTCTGTTAGGATTAGTCATCTTAATACTGCCATGACAGTTTCATCATAAACCTGAATAAATACAGCAATCAGGCTTGTTCAGTGTAGACTTTAAGAAGTTTAGACTCATTTAAGGACAATGTATCATAAAATATTGTAACATAATTATTTAAAAAGAGTAACGTTCTTCTTCATCGGAAATTTATTTTTATCTTTATCTTTTATTGATGGTCTGACGTCATCAATCTATAACTATCTCATATATTTATTCCAACAAAGCTCTTAAAATAAAGAGGGTATGTGGTATATTAATATAGTAAGTTTTGGTTTCCAGTTTACAAAGAAAATATATTAAATAATGCCAAGAAAAACTCTTTCATAAAAAATATACTTTATCGTCTTGAGTTATAATTCAATCAGGGCAAAGTAAACTCCGAAGACAGAGCAAACTAAGAAAATAACAATGTTTATTTAGGATGTTAGACAAACGCGTTTTCAGACCCCGCTGTTTCGAAGCATTCCATCAATATTGCACAGTAATCATAATTAATTTGATCTACTTTTCAAGTGAAAATTGTCTACTTTCGATGGGAAGAGCAAAATTTCAAGATCAAATTTGAGTGCAACGTTTTATGTCTAATGTTTCGTGTGTAGGTGTGGCATATATTCGCAGGCAAGTTTCACTTCTGTTACCTGTACTGAGCTGCACGATCTCATATTTTTGTTTCAGTTTTATTTGTAATGAGTTAAAATGGACCGGTCTTTTGTAACAAATTGAGAATTCGTCACGTTTTATTTCAGATCGATTTGTCCATCAGGCTAAGTAGTCGTGGGTAAATTTTGTGTCAGAAATCAAGAGTACTGTAGACAAAGTCTCCGACTGTAGAAGACTAAAATTAATCCCACCAAGACACAAGTCTGCGCGTTCACTACTAAGAAAACCCCATTGCTGTAGCTCCACAATTCCAGAACACGTCCTTCGACAAAGGTTGGCAAAGTATTGGAATTTTCGGTGTCGACATTTCCAGCAGCGTTCAGTTTCGCACGCATTTAGATGATAAGGCCCCGATTTTTGGTGATGAGGACAGCTTCACAGACATCCCACGGAAATTGAGGCTTTTCAAATGCTAAGACTCTCCACAACCGTGAGGTGTATAGTCTTAGAGAATATTACCTCCATGCCGAAGTGGAAATGTATCGAGAAGTGGTCGTAGCCGAAGTGGAAATGTACCGAGAAGTGGCCTCACTCCACTCGGTTTGGCTAAAGAGAACTGGGGCAAACCGGTACTTAGTACCAATGACTTCAGGGAGGTATGGCAGAGCAAGGAGCTACATAGATGCTTCTATCGGGCACTTTATGATGACCTATTCGGGGACACTGAAGGTTTTGTTTGTGCAATTATAGGGGTGAATCCCTATGACATATTATTTCTAGTTGGTCTCGTTTTGCTAACGGCGAATACTTGCACAGTCATAACCAAGTGGCCAGGATTTTGTAGATTCTGAGGTATCGTACTACAGGTACCTGCCCGACTCAGTTCTTGAAAATAATCATGTGCATGTCACGGTGTACTGGGATCGATCTATCATCTTTGACATAACTACTGTCGCTAATAAACTTGACACAGTGGAGATAGATCGAATAGAGTGGCGCACGATGACTGTTAATGTTACTGTCCCGCATGAGAATCTCATTAAAGCTGACAAACATTAACAAATTAAGTATCTTGACTTGGCACACGTGAGTGTTGACTTGTGGTATGTGATCTCTGTAATCATTGTGCCAATTGTTGTGACAGCCTATGGCCTTATTGCTAAGAGCCTCAGCTATCATCTAAAGATGATATCGTTAGATGGCTGGAGCAATAGTCTTTTACAGAAAGTAGTACTTCTCTACACGGCACGCATAGTGCGGAAGATTCCTGGAAGAAGCTTGGAAAAATAAGTATACAGAAAATAGAACGGAGCATGCAAGGATAATTTAAACAACAGTTGTTCTGGTTTATGACATGACACGACCCAGAGCGCAACAGCAGACTGTATCAGCCACTGCACCAACCGTGCCGTCAAATAAACGTGCTTGACATATTACTAGCGAAATTAAAAATGTTTGACAGGTTATTGAAGTGATTGTCAGAGGTTTGAAAGATGACCAGAGTATCGCCAACGTGCCGGCAACGTAAGCGGCCGTGCCACCAATTACGCTGTTAGTCGTATACAGTCTCGTATTATATGTAAGTAAAGGCCCCGAAACGCCAATTGTCCATATCGGCGCTCTTCACCACCGCGGCCCGTGTTGCGATTACCCATTCAATTTCTCTTAGACCCATGATCGAGCCGCCCCGTGCCGAGTCAGTAGCTGTAAATATCCTCTAAAATATTTTTAAATAATATTGCTCTTGCCACCCTTCAGTTTGGTCCCCCAACAACGCCCAAAGCCGATGTCTTGCGAGGAGTTGCTTAGTTTTTGGAAGCTTTATGTCTGGCTGGAGGTCTTTCGGCTTCGCTAGATTGCACTTAGCATTTGCATTAAGCAGCGCCATCTCCCTGAAATGCATGTGAGAAGCTATCAAAAGGATTTAAAAACGCATCTCAGTCGCTTCTACACGGTCGCGTTAACAACACCCAAACTTTACTCACATCGAATTTGGAAAAAGAAAAGTGATAGATTAACAAACTTAGGTACAAAATATTTAGCCTTTTCAGACAAAGGTGTGCCTAACTCGTTTATTCAGGTAACTAAGCCTGTAAGTACGACTACGTGTTTCCGTTACAGATCTAAATAATTGCCGAGATGTTCCTTTGTTTTAGGCTTCTTTAATACAAACTGAATTTAGATAGAATAATAAAAGCAGATAATTCTCTTCTTTCATGGAATTGTATTATTATAATTAGATTCATTATAAAAAAACCACTTTATACGGATTACATCTCGTATGTAATAGGTGTTTGTTTTCCTTACATTTCCAATACTTTGCAGCGTTCGTGGTCTCAGGATGGCCAAGATGACAGGCGTATTATTATTTTAATTATTAGGTTCAAAATTGGTGATTCTTGGCAACCGTCTTCTCTATTGATATGAATAAGAGTATATTTTTATATCAATTGCTTCACGAATTATTCTTGGTACATATATGTTTTCCTTCGCAAGGACTTGAGTTTGATCACAGTGAAGAAAATAGTTATGTTTACCTCAAACTTGGCAATGCCTCCGGGAAGACGGTGGCACACAAGTGGGTAAGGAACACAGGCACATGGTAGCAACCGTGTGCGCAGCACGGCGCACAGCTAGACTTGGGGAATCCTTTACAATCCACCCCCAGCAGTGCCCGAGAGGTGGTCTTTTTTACAGTTACCTGCCCTCCGCTAGAAGGGGTGACCACTTTACAATCATCCCCTCCGAGATGTGTGTTGTGTGAAACAACGAGCACCTGGAGCCCCCCTTAGGTGCCGAAGATGACCGCTGTAGTGGTTTTAGCTGGTAGGAGTCATGCTCCATCGCTCTTCCTCAGGGCGGAGGAAGTTTATGATGAATTACCATTGGAGATCAATAAAAAACTGACAACTTTGACGTTGACAACTTTGTGGAACGTCTATTATTGATGTCAGCTAGGTGTACTTTCGTTCCGGTGGCTACACTACGCTTTGTTTGCCCTATGTATAGATTCGAATTTTCTTGATTTTTCGGAAAGAATTTTCTTTCATTGTCAATCTATGCTTGGTATTTGTCTACGAGATCGAAACAGAAATGAGGAGATCCGTAGAAGAACTAAAGCTGTCGACATAGCTGAAAGGATTAATAAACTGAAGTGGCAATAGGCGGGGCACATAGCTCGTGGAACAGATGGCCGTTGGGGCAAAAAGGTTCTCGAATGGAGACCGCGCACCGGAAAACGCAGCGTGGGACTACCTCCAACGAGGTGGACAGACGACCTGGTGAAGGTCACGGGGAGTCGATGGTTGAGAGCGGCATGTATATATATATATATATATATTATATCCAACGCACAAAGGCAAATTGTTACCTATTTTCTTGGCAAAATATAAATGATATTGATAGATAGATTTTTGTTTCAGGAAAACATTATGTAATTGACTTAATGTGTATTTCATTTCATCAGAATATATTTGGAAATTACCTCGGGGCATATCTTAAGGAATCATAAGTAGGTACTTACTATCGTTGTTGACGAGATACAAATTCCAGGTAAAGATACATTAAACGTATCTCAACATGTTCGATGCTACGATATTTATAGATTTAATTTTACTGATCAACTTAAAATTCTGCTGATTATGTATTGAATTAGTCCATGTGATGTCCGGATCAAGAATATAGCACCACTACATCTCTTCCTGTGGATGTCGTAAACGGCGACTAAGGGATTCTAAACAAGAGGGATGGGAAGCGTCCTTTTTTTGGAACAGCAGTCATACTGCGCTCATCAAACCGCCGTTTTTTTATTGGTGTCCAGTAAAAATTCTACATGGAACTTCCTTCACCAGGGAGAAGGGCGATATGTCGATAGAGAATATTTCCTCCATGCCGAAGTGGAAATGTACCGAGAAGTGGTCGTAAGCCTCACTCCACTCGGTTTGGCTAAAGAGAACTCGCGCAAACCGATACTTAGTACCAATGACTGCAGGGAGGTATGGCAGAGCAAGGAGCTACATAGATGCTTCTATCGGGCACTTTATGATCCCGCTATAGATTTCTTAGCGTCCGTGTCCTTTTTTTTTATTGTTGTCCAGTGGAAATTCTACATGGAACTTCCTTCACCCCGGTGAAGGGCGAAGGGGTATGCCAGTCTCCTACCGGCTAAAACCACCGAAGTCACCTTCGGCATCATAGGAAGGCTCCAGGAACTCGAAAGATCTCCATCTAGAGCCACCCATTGGTGCCACGCCTTTAGGCACATCTTGGAGGGGATTACTGTAAAGTGGTCACCCCCTCTAGCGAAGGGAAGGCGACTGTAAAGAGGCCACCCCCCCAGGTACTTCTTGGGGTATTGTAAAGTATTCCCCCGAAATCTCGCTCTGCGCTGTGCTGCGCACACGGCGGCACTTGTCGACATGCGCACCGCCGTCACCCCGGGGGTCGCTCGGTATGAGTACGCTAGTTTCCCTCTAGGTGCACTCGCGATTTCCACCGAATTAATAAAAAAAGCTACAGTATTATGATCTCGAAATAACTTTTTCATGGTATTGCCTAGCTGTAGCTAGCCTGAATGCAGCTCGACACAGTTAGCTTGACCTGAGGGTTGAGTGTGAGTCTCTTTTTACACTTGAGATGTAAACGCATGCGACTCGTTTACCGCGTTTGGTGCTGCGATTTGCCTGACTCCAAACTCTTCAGCCAATTGGAGCACCGAATGCGGTAAGCTTGACACATGAGTTTACCTTTCGACGTCATCACACTCAGCCCTCGTATAAGTACTACGTTCTCACTGATTACCGACCCCACCTCACCGACGTCGCGGAGGCCTATCGCCGCGTCACCTTCCCGACCAAGTTAGCATTTCTCCCTCCCATCTCTTGCTCGCGCCGGCCCGTGCCGAGCCTGTAGCTTTAAGTGTCCCCTAATACATAATAAGTAATACCGATCCAGCTGTCCCCAAGAGAATAGCTTGTTATCCCCAGCAATGCCCTAAGCTGAGGTCCGTGTCCCGCAGGGGGCGCCCTTAGCGAAAGTTGCTTAGTTTTTTATATTAAATTTAAGCCTGGCTGGTGGCCTCTTTTGGCTTCACCAGAAATGACCGGTCAAGCAACCACATTTCCCCGAAATGTATGCGAGAAGCCCAACAAAAAAAAAGTTTCCCGACGTATAATAGTAACATCATGCTGCTGCGTTTAGTCTGGTCGGTGACGAGCCTAATCGTTGTGCAAGTTATTTAGGCGACCCGCTTAATAAGCATAGCGATTATGACAAAACCAAAGAGCACACAGCACAAAACCCAGACTGGTCGCTGTGGCGATTTTTAGAGGAGGTCTTAGAGACAGTGGATGTTTTTCGACTGAAATGATGATGACAACAATTTAACAAATTGGAATAAAATATAATTAAACTATTTACAATCATGTATTTCATATAACTCAACCCGTTGATACAATTCCTGTACTGTGTAATATGTTTTGTCCAGCAGCCAGATTTCAAGACTTTTCTTAAACTGAACTAGCGGAGGCGTCGTAAATTATTTTGGTATTTTATTAAATGTTTGTATACACATAGCTTAATTTATTTTTAAATATATCCTTGGCTTTGCTTAGTAGTCCATTATTAGGATTTCTCCTCGTATTTCGAGGATTTTTTTCTTTATTCTTAGTAAATAAGCCTAGATTATATTTGACAAATGTTTTTATTTCATAGATTACAGGCAAAGTTAAGTTCCATTTTTTTTTAATAATCTTCCATGACTCTTCAGGAGGAATTCCGACTGTGCTAGCTTTTGAGACAAGAAGACTCTGTTCAATTCAGTAGAATTCTCCTATAGTATCAGACCGTATCTTGCTATAAATACTATCGTAGGTAATTTTCTAGCTACGTTCGACGTGACATTATCATCTGGAGTAAAGTCGGTCTATATTTATTTAGATATGTAGTCAATCGCATTATGCATTGCTTTTTCGAAGAATTTAGACAATAATCAGGATAAACGTTACATTGGTCTGAATGACTGGTCTAATCTGACATTTCACTCTTTTCACCATTTTTGTAAAGTGGCCCAATTAACGAGTTCTTCAAATTTTTCGTTTTTTTTTTTAAAAAGATACTTTGCCCCGCACTAGGATTTCTCCCGTATCATGACACGGTAGAAATCCGGTGAAATAACCCAAACCCGGAACAATTACCTGCAGATCATACAGATGTTTGTTCCGCGCGGGAATCAGACTCGCGACCCGGTGCGTGCCGTCAAATTTATAATCAATACTAAAGTTTCCTTTTCTTAGCCTTAGAAACCCTGAACAGTAGAAAGTCCAAGTATTAGAAAAATATTTAAATATTTATCGAAGTATTTATACTTGAAAGCTGATATTTTAAAAGGAAATGCATTAAACATTAAGCCATCACTTTTTATTATTCTGAGCCGGGAAGTTGTTTAGGAAATATTTTTACTCGAAGTAAGTTATCTTTTGAATTTATCCGAATAAGTCGATTCAACCGATTGTTTAATATGTACGCTATGAAATGGTATATTTTGAAAATATTTGTATTCAAATCGTGTAGCATATAGGTACTTATCTCGTGTTAGCAACTAATGGCCCCTTGTGAAACCATCACAATATACGTCACATCCCAATATTTATTTATATTTTGATTATGGTTGATAATAATTTAGGAACTTTGGAATATTTCAATATTAATTTTCTAAATCAGTATCTCGTATTTATTAAACATTAATATTTTTTACATTCATTGTTCATCTATTTAAGTTTACCAATTATTACGTCATATGAGATTGTCAGATATTACATAACTTATGTATAAAATAATCATTTAAATAATTTAGTTAATCCATTGTAATTCCAATTCGAATATATAATGCTTTTATAAATAGTTTAATCATTGTTAGTTTCTCAAATAAAAGTGGATGCATGACGAATGAAGGATGACTTCGTCACAATTCCCCTTTTTTTTCACCGGGACAGCGGGGTATTGTTGTGAATAACAATATACCATTAGAACAATATATATGTTACGTTTCATCGAATCACATTAACTGAATTCCGTTACTTGCTGCCGTGGAGAGAGCCTCCTAGTTGAGCTAACCGGAAAGAAAACACGGAGGGAGGCACTACGCGACACCATAGTCTCCTTTTATGACACCCTGGATGATATGGGTCTGGTGCCATTCGTACCTGGCACCACTTGAGCCTTATTTAACAGTTATTTACCTCACCACATCAAGAGCTCAAGAATAAGGCTCAGGGTGCTGCAGCTCCGATCAAAAGTATGAGTATATAAATATTATTAAAAAACCCATTCTGTAATTAATTGTATCGAGCTTAACCTCACTGAATAAAGACTTCCAATTTCTCATTATTAGCCTTTGTTCGCACACATATAGGTAATCCTAGTCTTTAATTGACCGTGTAGTAGCCATTCTCGTGGGACCTAATTCCGTTATCGACGAACACACGATAATATATCTCTGCTAATCCTTGGCTAATACAGGGGTGGAGATTATTTGTTATGTAGGTACATACGGTTATACAGGATTTAAAAGTAGTAACCACCGTTTCCTGCTCGTTCGTCTCCATAGAAAATCTACATCTTGGAATGCGGCAACCAAAGTCTTGGCTATTCATAAGTGCCTGCAAATGGTTTCTTTATATGTTTTATAAAACGTTGCCACTCAAGAGGAATCCTCCTATGTCATGGGTGCAGTTTACAGGCATGTACAACACCCAGACTGCGAGTTTCTTTTTACAATCAAAACGTAACAGTAAACTATGCGTTTATCGGGTTCGTTGCTGCGATTGACCCACTGCAAACTCGTCAACCAATCAGAGCGCCGAACGCGGTAAACGTGTAGTTTACGGTTACGTTACGATTGTAAAAATCAACTCGTACTAGGGGTACAGTTCGCTAACCGTGCCGTTATCTTATCTTTACGGTGTTAGTCGCAAATATAACGATAGAGTTTCCGGTGTAGGTTCCTTTTTTTTTTTTTATTGATGTCCAGTGGAAATTCTACATGGAACTTCCTTCACCCCAGGGAAGGGCGAAGGGGTATGCCGGACTCTTACCGGCTAAAACCACTGGAGTGGTCATCTTCGGCACCGAAGGGAGGGTCCAGGTCCTCGTAAGATCACACTAGAGCCGCCCATTGGTGCCACGCCTTTAGGCACATCACGGAAGGGATGACTGTAAAGCGGTCACCCCCTCTAGCGGAGGGAAGGCGACTGTAAAAAGGTCGCCCCCTCAGGCACTTCTCGGGGAGGATTGTAAAGGGTCCCCCTAAGCCTCCTTTGCGCTGTGCTACGCACACGGCGGCACGTGACGACGTGCGCGCCACCCTCTTCCCGGGGGTCGCTCGGTGTGAGCACGCAGACTCCCCAATCTGCGCACCCGCGACCCCCGTGGCCCCCCACCATGAATTGACGGCAGGGGGCTCAGGCGTGTTGGACTTGGGAGCCGGGACGGTTGTTGCCCCGGCGCCGTCTCGTCCTTCTCCGTGCGGGATCGGCCCTCTCCCGATCCCGCTCTGCAGTCTCCTTCTGCAACATGACGCTCTCGTAGAAGGAGACCACTGCACTCCAATTTTCATGCTCTGCCAACATAGCCGACACTACTGCCGGCAGAGAGAGATCTTGCCCGATCTGGTCGACCAGGATCCGCCGCTCGGCCGCCCACGCAGGGGACTCCTCGAGCGTGTGCTGTGCGATATCCTGGTCGCTTCCACAATGGTGGCACTGTGCCTTAACCTCGCGTCCTATTCTGTGCAGGTATGCACCAAAACAACCGTGACCGGTGAACACCTGCGTCAGACGGTAGGTGACGCGCTCGCTCCTTTGGAGCCAGGCTCCGAAGAGCGGCAGGATGGCCTCAACGACGCGCTTGGTCGCGAACTGCAACCGTAGGTGATGACGCCACATCTCGAGTGCGCGCCGTCGAACCAGCCGCCTCAGTCTGTCGAACGCCCCTGAAGGCACGCCTTCCCCACTTTGGCGGAGAGAGCGTGTCTGGTCGTAGACCCACGCATCCATCTCCGCCTGGATGTTGAAAGGCGGAAAGCGTGCCAGGAGAGTTGCCGCCTCGTAGGACACTGTCCTGTATCCCCGTGCGATCCGTATAGCCACTCTGCGCTGCAGACTGTGAAGTTTGTTTCTGCAGCGCTGGACGCCTGACAGCCGGGATGACCATACAGGCGCCCCGTAGAGGGCCACAGACCGCACGACGCCCCCGTAAAGACGGCGAACTTCCTCGCTTGGTCCCCCGAGACTGGGCAGCACCCGGTGTAATGCACCCACTACCCTCTCACTCGCGGGACGAGGCGCGCGAAGTGCTCTTCGAAGCCCCAACGACTGTCCAGGGTGAGCCCCAGGTACTTCATGTACTGGCCCACCCTGATTTGCGCGTCACCAACGCGTATCCTCGAACTGGGTGGTTCGGGTGTAGGTTCCAATCCAAAATTACAACTATTACCTTCCAAAGACTGCATACTTCACAACTATTATGCCTTGAACCCTTATCAATATGTTACTGGAGCTTTGTTTTTCTCATAAAGGAAAATGCGTCAATGACACAAATATTTTACTTTTAATATGTCGTATATCAGTTTTATGGGTGCCCTACTACCCGCGGCTACAGGGCCCGAGGTATGGAACCCTGCGGTTATGTGGTGATGGAAAGACCGATATATTAAAGGTGGTAGCACATATTTCGGCGTCAAATTGCTCCTTGGCCGTATAGATCATTAATTAATCTGTATTGCCGAAGTATTTTTTATTTATTCTTTTATTATTAGGCTAGTATGGTCCATAGATAAATACATCAAACCAAATATACACAGAAACTATATAAAACATACTACATAATAACTAAACCTTGAGCGACTTCAAAATGTTTGTATATGATTTATATTTGGTTTAAGAAAATATGATCATGTCTCAGAATTCCGCACTAAGCACTAAGTGGTTACCAATTCGCCTTCGTCGGAATACTCATATTCTTTCGTTACTTTACAGTGTATTATTCATTCCTTCCACTCCCTCTTACCTTAAAATCACTTCGAGTTCATCGGTGACACTCACACAAAATTTCTAAGATCATCAGAAGACCTAAAACTTAAAATGCCAATGCATTCCACAAAATTTATTGATAACTCCATTACGTTTCAGGCCGCTCGTTTGTGGTATGCATTACCAGTTTTAATAAGACGAGCTCAGTCAATATCAGTGTTCAAAAGACTAGTGAGGTAACATTACTTGTCACTGTGATTATTTTTGATTGAATTTATAATTTACTAAGTATTACATTTGAAGTAACTGCTTTTCGATATTTTGTCGAATAAATTAAAAAGTATTTGTATATGTGTATATAAATGTTTGTGTATTTATATATCCATATTGTGTATAATCTTCCATTATTTATATATTTAGTATAGTATACGTAATTTAGTTATTTCATTATGTATCTGTGTGCACCATCAACTGCCGCATATATTATCCAGTTAAGTATTGCTCCATCCTAAGGTTGCCTGGAAGAAATCGCCGAGTGCGATAAGGTTGCCCATTGTACTCTAAAATATAAGCACTACTGTTTTTATTACCTTTAACGATTGGTGTACAATAAAGAGTATAATAAATAAATAAATAAATAAACCCCTCTGGGCAAACGTTATCTCACCATGAGATAAGGTAATCCTGGAGGGCAGATTAAAGTAGCTGCTTGATTTCTTCATACCTTATGAAAAAAAAAGTATATCATAAGAAGAAAAAAAAAGTATATTAAGTAGCTTACAGAACGCAGGGCAGTTTGTGGCGAGCTGAATGTGAGTGGCGACACTGCGTACCTGAATGCTCCAGAGAGTCGGTCAGGGCCTCGTCTCGGCTTGTGTGGAACCCCATGAGTGCCCGCAGGATTTTCAACTCTGACTTGCCTTTTTTTTTTTTTTTATTGATCCGGTGGAAATACCTCATGTACTTCCTTCGCCCCGGGAAAGGGCGAAGGGGCATGCCGGACTCCTACCGGCTAAAACCACCGGAGTGATCATCGTCGGCACCGAAGGGAGGCTCCAGGAACTCGAAAGATCTCCATCTAGAGCCACCCATTGGTGCCACGCCTTTAGGCACGTCTCGGAGGGGATGACTGTAAAGTGGTCATCCCCTCTAGTGGAGGGAAGGCGACTGTAAAGAGGCCACCCCCCCAGGCATCTCTCGAGGGGATTGTAAAAGATTCCCCCGAGGCCTCACTATGCGCTGAGCTGCGCACACAGCGGTACGTGACCACATGCGCACCGCTGTCTTCCCGGGGGTCGCTCGGTATGAGCACGCATATTTCCCAATAAGCGCGCTCGCGACCCCCAAGGCCCCCCGCCATATAAAGTCGACAGGGGGCTCAGGCGTGTTGGACACGGGCGCCGCGGCGGTTGTTACCCCGGCCCCGTGTCCTCCTCCTCCGAGCGGGATCGGCCCTCTCCCGATCCCGCTCTGCGACCTCCTTCTGGAGCATTACGCTCTCACAGAAGGAGACCACAGCACTCCAATTTTCATGCTCTGCCAGCATAGCCGACACTACTGCTGGCAAAGAGAGATCTTGCCCGATCCGATCGACCAGGATCCGCCGCTCGGCAGTCCACGCAGGGCACTCTCCGAGCGTGTGCTGTGCGGTATCCTGTTCGTCTCCACAGTGGTGGCACTGTGCCGTGACCTCGCGTCCTATCCTGTGCAAGTACGCACCGAAACAACCGTGTCCGGTGAATACCTGCGTCAGGCGGAATGTGACGCGCTCGCTCCTTTGGAGCCAGGCTCCGAAGAGCGGCAAGACAGCCTCGACGACGCGCTTTTGCGCGTACTGTGGCAGCATAAGCCGCTCGCGCCATAGCTCGAGGGCACGCCGCCGAGCCTGCTGCCTCAAACGTTCGAGCGCCCCTGAAGGCACGCCTTCCCCGCTCTGGCGGAGGGAGCGTGTTTGGTGATACACCCACGCATCCATCTCCGCCAAGATATCAAAAGGCGGAAAGCGCGCCATCAGAGTTGCCGCCTCAAAGGACACCGTTCGGTATCCTCGTGCGATCCGTATAGCCGCTCTACGCTGCAGACCGTGGATCTTGGTTTTGCGGCGCTGGACGCCTGAAAGTCGAGATGACCAAACAGGCGCCCCGTAGAGGGCCACGGACCGCACGACTCCCCCGTAGAGGCGGCGAACTTCTTCCCTCGGTCCCCCGAGATTGGGTAGCAGCCCGTGCAAGGCACCCACTATCCTTTCGACCCGGGGGACAAGACGCTCGAAGTGCTCTTCGAAGCCCCAACGACTGTCCAAGGTGAGCCCCAGGTACTTCATGTACCGGCCCACCCTGATTTGCGCGTCACCAACGCGTATCCACGAACTGGGAGGCTCCCTGCTCCGCGGCAGTTTGTGGAACCATAGCGCCTCGGTTTTGTGAGGCGCTATTCGCAAACCCAGAGCGTGGATTTTGGCCACGACAATTGCCACCGCTTGCTCGGCAAGCCGGATGGTTCCCTCGAAGCTGACGCCAGCGGGGAGAACGACACGCAGGACCGCATCGTAAGCGAGGTTCCATAAGAGGGGACCGAGAACTGACCCCTGTGGAACCCCGCACGTGATCTCCCTCCGCTTTACGCTACCGTCCCTGCCCACGTAGCGAACATGCCTGTCGCGCAGATATGCCCCGATGATACCCTGCAGATAGGGGGGGCACCGATGGTGGACTAGTGCCCCCCTAATTGCACCCCACGGGATAGAATTAAAGGCGTTGACTATGTCAAGACTGACAGCCAACGCCACCCCACCCCGTCGGGACACTGCCTGTTCCGACAGCGAGCGGACGCGATGAATCGCGTCGATAGTGGAGCGCCGCTGCCGGAAGCCATACTGGCTGTCGGCCAGGTCGGGGCCAACTCGCGACAAGTGCTCAACGAGTCTTCGGGCAATTATTCTTTCGAATAGCTTTGAAGCCTCGTCGAGCAGGCAAATGGGACGGTACGCAGAGGGAGAATCCGCGGCCCTTCCTTCCTTCTTCAAGAGAACCAATCCGGCTTCCTTCCAGCCGGACGGGAACATGCTGCGACGGAGGCAGCTGGTGAACAGCTGTCTCAAGCGGTCCCCAAGAGACTGCAATGCATACACCCACGCACGACCCGGAATGCCATCCGGGCCGGGTGCGGTGTTGCGAGCCTTCAGGCGGCCAACGGCTCGGTCCAACTCTCCTTCTGAAACCGCCAATTCCTCATCCCATTCTAAGGCAATCGGCGGTACAGAAGGACCGGGATAGTCCCGGACCGCTGGAAAGAGCGTAGAGAGCACTCCCTCCAGCAAATCCGGGGCCATTGTTTCGGTCACCGGGGGGACCCACGGGCGCAACTTGCCCACCACCATACGGTAGGGTCTCCCCCACGGATCCCTGTCCAGTCCTTCCAAGAGCTCTCTCCAGGACCGAGCCTTCGCCTCGCGAATGGCGCTTTGGAGCGTCATAGTGGCCGCCCGGTAGGTCCGATACGCCTCGGCAGTCTCTCCGGCTGTTGCACTTCGCCGGCGCCGGCTTCTTGTGTACTGGCGGCGGGATACCAGGCAGACCGTGCGTAGTCGCGCGATCTCCTCCGACCACCAGTACACCGCCGTACGCCGGGAGCGCCTGGCTCGGGGCATAGATGCGTCGCAAATCGACGTCATCGCCTCTCGAAACCAGGACGCTTCCTCTTCTGGATCGGGCAAGATCTCTTGGTTGACCTCTGACCACGCCATGACGTTGGCAGCTGCGACGAGCATCTCTCGGTCGAGCTGTGTGAGGGCCCAACGCCGTGACGGTGGGCTAGGACCTGGACGGCTCGGGCCGGGAGGGTGGAGGGTCACATCGAATACTATGTGGCGGTGGTCTGACAACGTGACCACCTCCTCCGCCACCCTCCAGCCCGATACCATGCGGGCCACAAAAGGAGTCGCCCATGTCAGATCCACGACTGACTCCCCCTGCCACCGAACGCAGGTGCTGACGGACCCCCGATTCAACAATCGGAGGTCAAGTGACGCCGCCCAGTCTTGCAAAGTCCTCCCCCTCGGCCCATCCCGGTGGTTGCCCCAAGCTCTGGAATGAGCGTTGAAGTCCCCCAGGACGAGCACTGGACGGGGTGAGCATTTACAGCGAATGCTGCGCGCCACCCCGTCCAAGTATCTCTCGTAATCGGCGAGAGACACATTGGGGGAGACGTAGCAGCCCACTACTGCCAGAGGTCCCCACTCTACCGCAACAAATCCCTGCCCCCTATCTAACAGGGAGCAGGGTGGCCCTCCGTTCACCGCAGCCCAATGAATGGCGACGGAGTCCTCGGTGTCCCTGAACCAGCGAGGATGTTCCTGGACGCCGTAGGGCTCCGCCACTACCACCAAGGCAACCGAACACTCCGCAACAGTCTGCAGCAGCAGATTCTGCGCGTTGCGGCAGTGGTTCAGGTTGCCCTGGAGGATCCTCAAGGCTGGGAAGAGGACGTCTCCATGTCCTCCGTAGGGCCTGCGACCAAAGCCACCGGCGCTGTCTTCTCTTGCCTATTGGCAGAGGCAGGGGGGGCTCGCTTCCCCCTCTTGCCTTTCTGGGCAGTGCATGACACATTGGCACCGTAGTCGTCACCAGCGACGGAAAGCACCATTCCGCCGCTGGCTGCCCTCTTCATGGTCACGGTGTCTGGACCGATGCCGTAATCGGCGAGCTTGATGCTCCGCCTTGCTTCAGCCATGACCTCACTCAAGCGACCGTCGGGTGAGCCCTCGGGCACAGAGACTGTAATCGCGGCCGATGCGGGAACCTTGGGGAGGTTGACCTTCTTTTTTCCCCTACCTCTCTTTCCTCTTCCTTCTCTTTTCTTCGTCTGCGGAGATGATAGTGTGTTCTGCGCAGCACTACTAGCACTATGTGCCTTAGGAGGCTTAGGCTGCCGCTTCTTCTTCCCTCCCACAGTGGACCACCCCTCCATGGTTTCCGCTGTGGCCTGAGAACCCTCAGGCGCAGTGGTTGTTGGCGGAGTTTCAGTGGACGCTGCATCCTTAGTGGCCGGTGGATATGTCGCCGGCTGACTAGCTGGCGCCTTCGCTGCGCTGCGACTTCCCCTCTTTTTCCCCTGCGTCTGGTTCGCAGGGGAAGATCGCTGCGCCTTGGCAGCGGCCGCGTACGTATCTGACTGAACCGCTGTCGCCGACCGCTGCCGTCGCCCATCCGCCGCAAGTGGTGGGCGGATACGTTGCTCCGGCAGAAGCCGCCCCTCAAAGGCAGCCAACTTAGCATCCAGCATGCTACCGACCTCAAGGACAACGGACCGCCTAAAATTGGCCTCCGCATCTGGTGGCAAGAATGCCGGAACGATGGGTGTGACGGTGCTAGTAGGCGCCGGCCCGAGATCACCATGCCGACGGAGAATATTGATCTCTTCCGTCAGTTTTCCTACCTGGGAAGAGAGGCTTAAGAGTTTAGAACGCAGATCTTCGTTCTCCCTCTCCAGCCTCTCAATATTTGCCCCGGTAGCGGTGCGCTGGGCCACTTCATGTACAGCGGCCTGCACCGTCCGCGCGGCCATTCGGAGGCTGCGGGCAAATGCTCCTTTGAGGTTGCGGGACTTATCCGCAACGTTTTCCACGGCCTCTAGCTGTTCTTTGATGCAGGCACCAAGATCGGCCGTTGGTCGTGCCTGCATCTCTTTCGCGAGGTCCTCCGGCTGAGGCAACTCCTGGCCAGCCCGAGCGCTGGGTGGAAGCCCCGACAGCTCTGGGTCTACCTCCTCCACAGCGATGTTAGGAGATCCGCTCTGGACCGTCATCCGTTTCGGCCCTGGCAGCTCTCCAGTCTTAGTCGGCCGGGTCCGCTTTCGCGCGCGGATTGCCGCCGACGCCGTCGACGTCTGGGAGGTGAGTGATATTTGGGAGCAGTCAGACTCACCGCCATCACTCACCATCCCGCTACTAACCGGTGCAGCCGGGCGCGGGAGCACCAGCTTCCCATGCGGCCTTGTCGAAGCCGCAGCCGTATAGATAGGCACCGGAAATGCCTCTTCAGTCGGGGCGCTCTGCGCCTCCGACCTTTTCTCCGATATAGAGTTAGTTCCCGACTCTATACCAACATCGTCTTTTTTGTTTAGTTTTTTAGAATTTTCCATATTAATCCCACGAGTATGGGGGAAATAAACAGTCCACCCGAGCAGTGCCCCCTGTACCCGGGTAAGCGTATTTACTACCAGGGTTTCCGCTGGTGCCCTGGAGTTGCGTGCTAGAGACTGAACTACCCATCAGCCATGCATCCCCTCGCCGCACGCCAACTTGGGATTCGGGGTAATTATTTTATAGAGGTTTTCTTCCTCGCAGTCCGGGCGATTAAGCCAAGACCCTCGGTCCTTATGCTGAGCCGCGAGACATGGCCACGACACTCGGCATACATCAGGATTACGATGTGGAGACGTTGGCATTGCTGCCAGTCCGTCAATCGTGTCCACGACTGACGAAACCCGTCTCGGTTTCACATCCTCAGTATCCTCTGCTAAACAGAGCAATACGAGGAGCGAAATTCGGGCACCATCCGAAAAATCGGGCGGCCCGTCCACACGGCAGTCCACATTGGACTCCACCGCTGATCCCTCTTAGTCTGGTCTCTCCCTTTGGGCCTGTCCGGCATGAGTGACTCTACCGGCTTAGCCCCAAAGATCATCGAGACACGCAAGCCCCACCACGACGACAACGTGGGAATCTCGGTGGGGAACTCTGACTTGCCTTAGTTGGCCGATCAGAGGGGGGCCGCCAGAGCTATATGCTCGGGGGTGGAAGTGTCTAATGGCGTAATAACGGGGAAACCCGCTCCGAGTCTTCGAGACGCGCGATGGTGAAACCGGTGCCCCTAGCCGCTCACATCGGTGTTGCTCCTTGTCGCCTGTAGTGGTGGCCATTTAGGGGGCCCATCTTGTGAGTGGCGAGTCACCGTCTGCCACAGAATTTCACGATCAAAGTTGAAAGGCAGACGCCGTTGTTCCCGTATTTATTAGTCTTTTTATTCCATGTAACACCCATTGCAATAGACCTTATCGTTATAGTTTCCATCTCATACAATAGCCTTACACCACCGGGAACAATCCATGACTTCATTTTATAGTGCAGCTATGGAGAGTCCCCGGTTGGTGTCCCATTACATTTTAGATTAAAAATCTCTAAAGGGCCTCTGCGTGTTGGACCTATGTCCCCGCGTAAGCCTGTCAAAAGACCGGGTTCCCCCTTACAGGGGATATAAACCCGTGTAAAGAGAGACAAAATAAATAAAATAAACCTGAGAAGCGGTTTTCAGTTTAGCATCGCCAAAAGTCTGGACTGAGAAAGATGGACTTATGAATCGCGGAAATCTGGAGGATTTACTCGTGGATATCTAACATACAGTTCGTCAATAGTTAGGGATAAAAAAAAAAAAAAAAAAACAATCTATTTCCCGCATATTTCACTTTAATTTATTCATAATCTTAAGAGCTGGTTCGGAGATGGATAATAAAAGACCCGAGTGGTTATATAGTTGGTTGATATTTCGTTAACTCCTAAGAGTTAACGAAATATGAATATTATTAGTTTTCATGGGCAATGACGAGATAATCGGTCACAGGGGATACGGCCACAATCACCACGCTTGGCAGACGGATTAGTGATCACAGTATGTTGTTATTGAGGAGGATGCTGCTACACATCCTGCCTCTGGTCTAAGAGATGTTTGTGGGCGGCGGTACTCAGCGATCCGCATGCACGTTTGCCCTCCTATATAATGAATAAGAAAGACTGAGGGACTGAAACCCGGTTATA
The DNA here is from genome assembly GCA_947459985.1 of Diloba caeruleocephala. NCBI lineage: Eukaryota > Metazoa > Arthropoda > Insecta > Lepidoptera > Noctuidae > Diloba > Diloba caeruleocephala. Next base: position 3,711,604 of record OX381617.1, on the reverse strand, counting down.
CATAGGCTGCACTAAAAGTATCGGGAATGGAATATTTCCACTGTTCCTGTCATATTAAAATCTTTTTAATTGAAAACTCCTTGGTGTTACAAATCGAATACCATTTATTTATTTAAAAAAAGATTCACGGTCTTGTCACAAGGTTTTGTCAAACTTGTTTAGTCGTTGAGAAAATGGAATTGACTCGAGAAAATTCAAGAGCGATGATTTATTATGACTTTCGAAGTGGTTTAACACAAAAACAGTGTGTTGACCGGATGATTTCTGCATTTGGTGATGAAGCCCCATCCAAAACCACAATTTATCGCTGGTTTGCTGAATTTCAACGTGGACGTGTCAAGCTCAGTGATGATCCTCGTCAAGGTCGTCCAAAAACTGCAGTCACCCAAGAAAACGTTGATGCTGTGCGTAAGCTGATTGAGGAAGATCGACATGTGACATACCGCGAAATTCAGGCAACTTTAGACATTGGCATGAGTCAAATACAAATAATCTTGCATGAACAATTAGGTGTAAAAAAGTTGTTTTCCCGATGGATACCGCATTTGCTATGTGAAGAGCAAAAAGCGGCTCGCGTTACTTGGTGCGTCAGAACTCTCGAAAGATTCCACGCAGGATCCTCAAATGCTGTATACAACATCGTTTCAGGTTACGAATCCTGGATATATGCGTACGAACCCGAAACAAAAAACCAGTCACGAGTTTGGGTGTTCGAAAATGAGTTAAAGCCAACAAAAATTGTTCGTTCACGGAGTGTTGAAAAAAAAATGGTGGCCACGTTTGTCTCCAAAACCGGCCATGTTACGACTATTCCTCTTGAGGGACAAAGAACGGTTAATGCAGAATGGTATGCTAGCATTTGTTTGCCACAGGTCGTTTCTGAACTCCGTAGAGAGAACTGCAACCGCCGCATCATCCTCCATCACGACAATGCGAGTTCTCACACCACGCACAGAACAAAAGAGTTTTTAGAGCAAGAAAACATAGAATTATTAGACCATCCGCCGTACAGCCCCGACCTAAGCCCTAATGATTTCTATACTTTCCCTAAAATAAAGAATAAATTGCGTGGACAGAGATTTTCATCACCTAAAGAAGCTGTGGACGCCTACAAAACGGCCATTTTGGAGACCCCAACTTCCGAATGGAATGGTTGCTTCAATGATTGGTTCCATCGTATGGAAAAATGTGTCAAATTTCGCGGAGAATACTTCGAAAAGCAATAAATACATTTTTAAATAGTAATGTTGTGTCACTTCCTTGATTCCCGAAATTTTCAGTGCCGCCCTCGTAAGGACTCCACAACGAACAGACGAGTTGCTCCAAAAGACCATAGTTTTTTTTCTCCGTATTTCCCATAACCATAGCTTCTTTGGTAGTACGATTGGTATTTGTTTATTCTACTCAAAACAGAAAAATGAAATAAACCAATAAAAGTAAAAATCGAGTTCGATGTTTTTAGGGTTCCGAACTGAAAGAACGGCGGAACCCTTAGAGGATTACTCGTGTGTCTATCTGACCTTCTGTCACAGCCAATTTGCTCCGCATCTACTGGACCGATTAAGTTGTTTGGTACGAATTTCTGCAACCCAAACACGGAAGTGTAATGTAAATAAATACATTTTTAATATAGGGGTATAACTTTAGAGGGCAAATTAGAAATTTAAAGAATAAAGTTTTGTGAACTGTACCATGACATAAATGAAAGGGCTTGTTGTGAGGATCTCAAATATATTTAATTAATAATTATAAAAAATGTGGTTTTAAAATTAAATAAAGTAAATAGATGAAAATATACCATTCCCTCCACTTATCTCTAGGGTAAATTATTGGTACAGTACCAAATTGAACAATAGACAATATATTCAGCAGTTTCCCTCTACAATCCGGTACCGTATATACTTTTTTTAGTTACCACATACAAATTTGGGTCAGATTTATAAAACATGGTAGATAACATATTCATCGTACGGAACCCTCTCCAAGCGAGTTCGACTCGCACTTCGGTTTATTTTTTATTCTTTTAGTTTATCAACTTGTAGGTAAAAACACGCAGAGGGAGCAATCTGCGGATCTCAACCTCTCTCGCTTGAGTTATATCATTATTTTTTGGGCTGATTCTTGAAATGAAAGCAAAATGAAGATAGTTATGTCAAGAGTAAAATGCCGAGTGCCTTAAAATTAGATATTTTTTCTTTGAACTGAATTTGAGAGAATGGTTGTCAAGGTATCTTCTCTTATTGCGTATACGTAAATATGGCTACCTGCCTTAGTAAGAAAACAGAGCATTTGGCATTTATATTCAGCATCATAGTTTCAATTCCCATATTGGAATGAATCTTACGAAAATTATTATGATAGCTAGTATAGATCATTCATATAAAACACTTTTAAGCGGACTACATCGCGTATGTCATAGAATCCTATTTTCTTTACGTTTCAAACACTGCAGCGTCTATCGTCGCAGGATGACTGACGTGACAGGTAACGTTACAGATTTAAAAGTAATTTTATCTTCCGAACAGTTAATTGTAATCAAAAATTGTTCGAAGCACGCAGTAATCACTCACAGATGTTTTTCAGTGTGTATAATTTGGGACTTGATTATTTTAATAACAGGATTCCAAACCGGTGGTACCTGCCAATTATTTTCTCTATTGAAATTAGGGTGTTCGCTTAGGTATTTCGCGAGAACTTGAGGCCGATCATATGAAGAAAATGGTTAGGTTTCTATAGATAAATTCGTACTACACGCGAAAAACGTAAGATGTTAGATTTAAGTTGTATAAGATGCCAGGTTAGATTTTTTAAATTTGTTCTCTGTCATCATCATATCAGCCATAAGACATCCACTGTTGAACAAAGGCGACTCCCATAAACGATCGGATACATGGTCGTCATTTTGGGGGGAATTTGCCAGTACTCACCATGCTTAGCAAGCGGATTTGTGAGCGCAGAACAGCTGTTGTACCACAGAAGGGACGCTGCTGCCCATCCCTCTGGCTTACAGTCCCTCAGTCGTCTTTTACGACATCCACGGGAGGAGATGGAGTGGTGCTATATTCTCAATCAGGACACCACACCATTTCCATTCCAAAAGCAAAATCAGTATAACTACAAATATTTGTTCTGTGTGGTTCCCGGATAAGCCCCCATCGGTGTCGTAAATAGAGTCGAAGGGTTGATATCAAGAGGATAGGCAGCAACACCCTCCGGTTTGATGATAACAACATACTGCGATCCCCAATCCGCTTGCAAAGGGTAGTGATTATTTAAATAAATCCTATGATCGCTCATTGTAGAGTTCAGTGGGAGACCTGTGTTTTGCGGTGTATATTTACGGGTCGACGTGTGTTACCAGATGTCCCGCTTTCAGCAGGACGTCCCGATTTTCAGCCTGAAATTAAATGTCACGCGCGGGACAGCCACAATTACAATTTTTGGAGATTTTTCGACAGTGCAGCGGCAACGGTGCGGCGCATTTTTATTGTAAGGATACTATAAGTGCTTATTAATTTTTATTATTTCCCACGTTCCTCGAATAAATCCCGTTTTTTTACTTTCGTTTAAAAGGTTTCAAAATCCTGGTTTGCCCCAAAAATACGTTTCTTACTCTATTACATCGTAGTAGAGTTTGGTACAGAGATAAAATGTATCTTAGATTAACACAAATACCTAAAACAAAACACTGATGGAGACTGTGCAGAGCTGGTGATGAATAAATAATTCTTCTTAACGATAGTGATCATCATCATATCAGCCACAGGACGTCCACTGCCGAACAAAGGCCTCCCCCTGAGATTTTCATAACGAGTAATTACATGTCTCCCTTATCCAACGACTCCCAGCGACCTTCACCAGGTCGTCTCTCCACCTCGTTGGAGGTCGTCTCACGCTGCGTTTTCCGGTGCGCGGTCTCCACTCGAAAACCTTTTTGCTCCAACGGCCATCAGTTCTACGAGCTATATGCCCATTGCCACTTTAGTTTACTTTTTAGCTATTAACAGTAGTAATGGATTAAAATTAAGATTTCTTTATACTTATTAAAACACTTTGTTTTTGTTAAAGTAATCTTTGTATGGCCTTTTGACACCGTTTTATCAAATTGCTTTGTAGTTAGATAATATTATCATGGTTTGTTTGTGCCAATCAGTGACAAATTAGACAAACAATATGTGCGTATATGCTTACGTCGTTTTTAGTTTTGGCCGTGTGATGTTGGTTTTAAGAATAGGATATCATAAAAGGCTACTAAGGAACTCTACTAGAAGGATGAGTAAATGTGTCCTTTCTGTGGAACTGTTCAGTATTTGCTCACCATCCTACTTGCCAAGCGCGGTGAGTGAATCCCCTAAAATGACAACACACTATCATCATTTCGGCCGAATGAAGTCCACTGCTGGACACAGGCCTCCCCAAAAGATGTCCACAACGACTGATATGGATGTGTTGTAGGCTCATTGGGGGGTTTTGCCATAATCGCCACGCTTGGCAGACGGGTTGGCGATCGCAGTTGAGTTGTTAATGTACTCGAAGGACGCTGCTGCCCATCCTCCGGCTAATCCCTTAGTCGACTTTTACGACACCCACGGGAGGAGATGGGGTGGTGGCATTCTGAGCCGGCACCACACGGCAACACACTATAATAAAACACTTTTAAACGGATTCTATCGCGTATATTTTAGATGTTTGATTATTTTTATTTGATTTGACAAATTGTACGGTAGATAAAATGAAATAACTTTTTAAAATCTGTAACGACGCCTGCAAATTGTACAAATTGTACGGTAGATAAAATAAAATAACTTTTTGAAATCTGTAACGAGGCCTGTCACCTTAGTCATCCTGCGACCACGAATGCTGCAAAGTATGCGAAACGTCAGGAAAATCAAAAATCTAAAATATACGCGATAGAGTCCGTGTTTTATTAAGTAAGTGTAGTAAGTGTTTTATTATAATGTGTAATAATCGCGAAAATCTAAGACATTACTATGACAACACACAGCATGTAATCGGTGGTTTGTGGGGGACGCCTTTGTTCCGCAGTGGGCACTTTTAACTGATATGGTGATGATGATTTTTACTTCAGGCTTAGTAGAGATGCGGGAGTTCAAGAAACCAGTTGAAGAATACTTTTTAAATTTATGATTTGTCCTGTATCTTAGGTACTGACATAGTTTACATGCACCAATACTCAGACCCAGAACGGCTATCTCTATATCAACATAGAGTGTCGGCCTTCAGATAGCCGTTCTGAGTCATGACCTACTCTTATTGCAAGATTCCGGCTCGGTAGGTGGTACCACGGTACCAGATATTCTGCTGCCAAACAGTTGTGTTTATTTTTTAAACATAAGGTACTATGTTCCAGTTTGCAGGGCCGTACCTAGATAAATTACTGGGCATAAGAGACTAATAACCAATGCCTCGGGGTGACGAACGCTGTAAATGACATGCTCATGTCAAAACAGTTTTAAAAAATCGTTCCGTGCGTGAATTTCTGCACACTTGATACTGCGCCAGCCGTACCTTCAATTTCATGTTGTCTGTGATGATAACGCCAGTTTAAAAATCTTTAGAAATGAGTAAAGTTGGCCTGGTCTTGATTTGTTCTGAAAGTTTATTTTCTTAAAGTTTTGGTTTTACTGTGAGACTGAAAGGACCGTCAACAGAAAACTATTATTTGAATTTATTAATACGTCTTCAATATTTTGGAGTAAAGAGTATTAGTGAGTCTTGTCATCGCGTGTTTAAATACACGGGCCAGCTCAATACATTTCAGTTGCCACAGAAACACAATCTCCTGAAGACTCAATGAAGATATATATATATGAATACATAGATAGGTGCTGGACTAGAATGCGCCAGGCAATCGGGTTACACGTAGGCACGTTTGATTTGCCATCGTCGTGCAGTGTCGTAGGTGGCCTAACGCCTGGCTGCGTTTTGCGGAGAGATCTCCGAAGCATCTGTATCGATATAGCACCTAAATTCGCTTCGGTACACCAGTTCCACCATTCATATAGCAAGGGTGCTATATCTGATAAATTTTGACATATCACAGACATAGGGGTGTTAACAGCGAAAGTATTCCAAGCTAAAGACGGCCAACAGTGTGATTAATGTGAGACTACTAATTGTGGTCTTGTGGATGCCCTTTTCAGACTGCTTTGGGGTCCCAACAAACTTTGGGGACCCAAGTGTGGTCAAAATGTATGCAGCACTATGTAGGAAAAATTCTAATGTAGCTGCTTGTAAATGTGTTGTAGTTTGAACGACTAATTAAAGAGAAAATCTGACTATAACAGAAACATACTTGAGAAATAAATCCACACGTTGCAACATTCGTTGATCTGGACTTCACGATGAGATACAAATATTATGCCCACCCAATTTTTATCGTTGTAGTATAGTTGGATAGTGGCACGTCTGAACAAGCCCTAAGGTCAATCATTCCGGTTATGATAATAGGCTGAATAAGGCTAATAGAGTTGTGAGCCTGAAAAGTATGTAAAGTGTATGGTGTAAAAGTATTCCTTGTTTACTCAAGTTATCTGAGAAAATAAATAGGAAAAAACATGTGTTAGAAGAAAAAAATAGTTCTGATCTGCCTCGATTTACCGCCTTGAGGGTGTAAGTGACGAGTAGCAACGTAGAGATCTTGATAATGTTATTTCATCATGGAAAGTATGTTATTGGTAAGACGTTCAAGGTTTGATGAGGTTGTTCCGTTTTATTTCAGGGCGTCAATTACATATCACTTCCAGCATTCGAAAGCATATAATCACTATCTATTTATATGACCCCTACCTACATGAATGAGTACCGTATCGACTTCTTCTTACAGCAGAGATGGTGCTAGTGAGATGTGACTTACTATTCCCAGTCGGTTGTTAAATGTGGTGTTGGGAAAGACGGAGAAGATCAGTTCGAGGGTAAGAAAAATAAATGAAAAAGTGTTCCTAATGGTTAACGAGGAAAGAAAGTTGTTAAGAACGACACATAGCAGGCGTAGAAAGATGGTTGGCCATTTGATACAGCATTACAACTTATTTAAGACAACTTTACAAGGAAACATTGAAATAGATGAACCAGAACATGTGAAGGAGACAGTGGAAGTTGATTCATATCACGAGGTCAAAAAGAAAGCAGAGGATAGAAAGCAGTGGCAAAAACTCTACCGCCATGAACTTAGCTCTTAAATAAAGAACAAAGATGTCGGTTACTATCTGTATAAAATACTATACACAAAGATCAATATGATATTGGCCTCCATCGTATCGTTTGTGGGAAAATTTTCATAGTGTAATAAATATTAGCACAGTTCTCGAATAGAAATATGTTGGTTTATATTTGGCTATACCAGATGGCCGTTTTTTATTGTTAAGAGAAAACTTACTAAGACACTGGAAGTCCCTTGTTTATAGCAAAGCTGTGGTATTCAGAAGGCAGATTATAGATGAAAGAACTCATCATACTCTTGCTAACGAACCCGTAAAAGTTCGAATAAAATGATCAAAATGGCGCGATAGCCTTATGTATGATTTGTTACGGCTTTTAATTCAACTTAAGTATGTATGGCCTACTGATGTTTGTTCCCAGTTTGAATTTTTATGCACGTAAGAATTGTGTATGTAAATGCACTCAATATACAGGAAAGATCTTTAGCATAACATAAAGCTACAGGATTAGGATAAGGTCAGTGCCCGCAACCAATTATTTTGATATCAAAAACTTGAAAGGTATTGGTATTGAAACTACGTCGCATTCACCGTCGCCTGGTGCACAAAGTAGTGATTCTATATATATTACTCTATATGTATCTGCATTATATATTCAATTATTAACTGATTTCATCGCGTATATTAAAGATTTTTGCTTTTCCTACGTTTCGAACACTTCGCAGAATTGTATGTCGATAAAATAAAATAACTTTTTATAATCTCTAACGATTGCCTGTCACCTTCGTCATCCTGGGTCCATCCGAATGCTGCAAATCCAATCCATTTAAAAGTGTTTTATTATAATGAGTAATAATCGCGAAAACCTAAGAAATTACTGTTTACTCATTAATTAACTATGACTATGACTTTGACAACTGATGTTAGTAGTAGCTTATTCGTCCATACGGACAGGCGAAGGTATCAATACTATACTGCCAAGTGACAACTGATGAAAACGTAAGCGACTTGACGTAACGTTTCGTTGTTGCCTTGCTCAACTTTTGAGTTTTAATCCTTATTTTGTTTTCCTATTGGTAGAGTTTAAGGTATATTTTTAATTCTTTTTTGTTTAACTCGTTATAAGCTGTTTTTTTTTTTAATTTTGTAAAGATCTTTTCCATTGCATCAGCGACTTGGTGAGTTTAGCATTTCAGCTGTTTTTGTATTTTATATTTAGTCAGTTATTTATTATTGCTATTATATCTATATATTTTTATTTAGTAATTATATTGCATTAATATGGATGAAATTATCGACCTTGATGACAGTTTCTTCTCGTGCTCTTCATCAGTAAGCAGTTTTGTCAGTGCGGATACCGAATCTTCTACTTCCGTAACTTTGCATGACCAGATCTCCTCCGTTTTCTCTGATTACCCGCTTCATCTCAATATTGCTCACATCAATGCCCAGAGTATTCCTGGTCACTACACCGACCTTTTGGCTTCCATTAGCAGTGCTTATCTTGATGCGCTATTAATTTCTGAATCATTCCTCAAACCATCTCTTCCTTCTACTCAATATGCGCTACCAGGCTTCATTCTTTTACGTAACGATAGAACTGGAAAGGGAGGTGGAGGTGTTGCCATCTATTTGCGAGCTGATATTCCTTACAAAATTGTCAGCACGTCACCATCTCCCTATTCAGGATCGGCAGAACATCTTTTTATAGAGATAACTATGCATCATTCTAAAATGCTTCTAGGGGTATATTACAGCCCTAATCTTAATATTGATTACTTCGACTCTCTTGATACACTTTTAAATGATTTTAGTCCATTATATAATCATGTAGTCTTGATGGGTGATTTCAATACTTGTCTATTGAAATTCGATTCCCGCTCTCGTAAACTTCAATCAATGTTATCTGCTTTTAATCTCGACGCTTTACCTCTTTCTGCAACTCACCACTTCCCTAACTGCACACCTTCTCTATTAGATCTTATTATCGTCTCATCTCCTAGTAAAGCGTCCTCTCATGGGCAACTAACTGCTCCCTTTTCATATCACGACTTATTATATCTTTCTTATTGTGTCCGTCCTCCTAAACGTAAGTCGCAATATCTCTTCCTTCGGAACTACAAGGGCATGGACCTGGAGGCATTGCGGCGTGATGCTGGTGATATCGACTGGAGTTGTGTAGTCGAAAGCACAGGCATTGATGATAAGGTGAACCATTTCAGGGATGTCGTAATTGAATTATTCGATCGCCACGCTCCTACCCGACGTGTTAAAGTCAAAAATAACCCGGCTCCTTGGCTAACATCTAAAATTAAAGAGCTCATGGCACAAAGGGATAAAGCTAAGAGGAGGTACAAACGAAGTCCAATGGAGCGCAACCTTAATGTATACAAATCCCTTCGTAATCGCTGCGGTCGTATGTGTCGAGATGCTAAGAGACGCCATTTCCACGATTCCCTAGATAAGCGTAGTTCCTCTGAAGTCTGGAAATTCCTAAGGACTGTTGGTATTGGCAAATCTCCTATGATCACTACTAATGATATTGACCTGTGTTCTCTCAACAATCATTTCTCTTCTCCCCCTGTTTCCTTAGATCCCATTGTCAAGGCTTCTACTTTGTTAGATCTGTCAAGTTTGCCGATATCGGAGTTCTCTCCATTCTCATTTAGCGTTGTCACAGAGGATGATGTAAAAAAATCTGTCCTAGCTATCACATCGTCAGCTGCGGGTGATGACAAATTGTGCTCAAAGATGGTTACTCCCATCCTCTCCATACTGCTTCCCATTATGACTCATATTTTCAATTTCTCCTTATACACCTGTACCTTTCCTGACTCTTGGAAGATGGCCTACATTATTCCTGTACCTAAAGTCTCCAACCCTTCATTACTCTCTCAATTTCGACCTATTTCTATTCTTCCTTTCATCTCAAAAATTCTCGAGCACATCGTTCACCGGCAACTTTCTGCTTTTCTTACTAAAAACAATCTTCTTAGTCCCTTCCAGTCCGGTTTTCGTCCCGGTCATAGCACAGTAACAGCTCTCTTGAAAGTGACTGATGATATTCGCTGGGCTATGGAAAATCAATCCCTCGCTATACTTGTGCTACTGGACTTCAGCAGTGCTTTCAACTCTGTTGACTTTGATATCCTTCTTGGGACCCTCAAATCAATAAATGTTTCTCCTTCCACCGTAACATGGTTCGAATCCTATCTTCGGGGACGCTCGCAATGTGTGCGCCTTGATGAGAAATTCTCAGATCGGCGTGATCTCTGTGCGGGTGTACCCCAGGGTGGCGTCCTTTCTCCTCTTCTTTTTTCTATTTTCATAAACTCTGTCACCAGGGTCATCTCTTCTCACTTCCATCTCTACGCAGACGACCTGCAGCTGTATAGACCATTCCTTGGTTCTGAAGTGGAACTTGCTATTGCTGCCATGAATCGTGACTTAGAATGTATCAACTTATGGGCTAGGTCTTATGGCCTACACATAAACCCTAGTAAGTCTCAGGCCATTATCATAGGTAGCAGAATCATGCGTAACAGACTTAATTTAGCATCTTTAACACCACTCAGTCTCAATGGTGTTCAGATTGCATATACGGATACGGTTAAAAACCTGGGAGTGATTATTGACTGTAACTTGTCGTGGAGTGCTCATGTTGCTGATGTTAGTAGAAAGGTGCATTTTACCTTTCATTCACTGAAATGTCTCCAGAACTTCTTGCCCTTGAAAACCAAAATTTCCCTTGCTCAATCTCTCATTCAGCCCATTATAGACTACGCTGACGCCTGTTATCTGGATGCCACAGAGGAGCTATTAAATAAACTTGAGAGATTACAGAATTTATGTATCCGTTTCATTTTCAATCTTAAAAAATATGACCATGTCTCCCATTTCCGAAAGATTCTCAAGTGGCTCCCGATTCGTCTTCGCAGGAATACTCGGATATTGTGTCTCCTTTTTAATATCCTACATAATCCTATGGCCCCATCCTACCTGCGGGAACGCTTTTCCTACACCCGCCTGCCTGATGCGCCCTGCAGGTCGCATCTTAAAACCCTACTTAAATTCCCATCCCACAAAACTGATTTCTACTCTTATTCCTTATCTGTACATGCGGTTAGGTTGTGGAATTCGTTACCGCCTGACATAAGAGATTGCAAAACAGTTTATAGTTTCAAAAAACTAGTTAAAGAGCACTATCTCTCTCTATCCACTTAATTGTTTATGTATGTATTAATATTTATGTCTAAGTAGATGTATATACTATGTATAGTATGTAGGTATGTACTCTTTATGTATGTGTGTATATTTATATGTATCGTATATTCTGTCACACCATGTCTGCATTTCTTGTCTTCAAATTCTCCTTTCGCAGGTCTGCTGGAAGAGATTTCTTTAAGAAATAAGCAGTGCCTTTGTACTTTTCTTTCCTATGTAATTATATTTTAAATGTTTCTGTGTGTACATAAATAAATAAATAAAAATAAATAAATAACAAATGTGTATTGATGTCAACCGTTGCATGTACGTGATAACGCGTGTTTACATTTAATGATAGTGGCGTCTTTCTTTGTCTTTATTTAATAACACTGATTATATATTAATACTTTAAACCGGGTTCATCTTAAAAGGCAGACCAAGGGTTGATATCAAGAAGGTGGGCAGCAGCACTCCTCTGGTGCCAATAACAACGTATTGCGGTCACCATTCCATGCTGATTGTAGTATCACGACGGCACGATTGGTGCAGTGCAGTGCAGTCGGCTGCTGCGCACCGGGTCGCAGGTTTGGTTCCCGCACTGAACAAATATCTGTATGATCTGCAGGTAGTTGTTCCGGATCTAGGTGTATTGTTTGGATTTCATGTCTATAAACGCACCCACGACACAGGAGACATCCTAGTGTGGAGCAACGTTTAAAAAAAAGATTGCCAAGCGTGGTAAATACTGGCGAATTCCCTCCAAAATGACGACACTATCGTAAAAACCAATGAAGAGGAGCTTGTTCAGCAGTGAACGTCTTTTGGCCGGTATGTTCATGATTATAATAAGACGCTTTCTGTCACGTCGTAGTAAATGTACATCATAATGTTGAAAATTCTACGCTTATACATACATGGGTATGTTTGTCTTATAATTACACACACTTAGAATTTATTATTAAAGCGCACATTCCCTCGTGTAGTTCCCTACCTGAATTTATACGAACATTTGCTTTCGGAAGTAATCGCCTTGGGGTGTCGGGCCGCGTGAAGACATTCTTACTTAGTTTTATGGACTTTTTGTTATAGTGTTGGGACTCATAGTATCAGCATTACTCACATCGACTTTCCCTGTCACTGATAACTTGTGGGACTTTTATACAATGGACTTCACGAAGTTATGGTAACTTTGCTTAGGTTATTTTTTTAGTTTAAAGTTTTATTGTCAGGCGTAACATGGCATGAGTCACAGGCTTTTATCGTAACTTAGGTCACATAATTGATTGATACACATAGCCGTGTGGTGCCGGCTAAGAATACCACCACCCCATCTCATCCCGTGGGCGTCGTAAAAGGTGACTATGGGATTGGAACTTATGTCACATAGTTAATTGATAGACATAACTGTGTGGCGCTGGCAAAGAATACCACCACCCATCTCATCCCGTGGGTCTCGTAAAAGGTGACTCTGGGATACATTCGAGTACATTTATGACACAACTGCGATTGCCAATCCGTCAGCTATTATGGCAAATCTCCTAATGAGCACACAAGATAAACTCATATGGTTCGTGGTGGCAATCTTTGAGTGAGGCTTCTGTCCAGCAGTGGATGTATTTCGGCTGAAGCGATGATGACGATGAATTGATTCAAGGTTTTTCTTGCAATCCTCACACGGTTGTCTTTCAATTTGTCAAGACCGCGTGAAACTTTGGCTTGTATGTCACACACGACTGCCGATGACCTCTGACCTCCCAATGTTCACTACAGTGAGCTGTCATAGAGTAGTCTAATAACCACGCTTGGCAGGTAGACTGGTGATCGCGTCGATATGTCATTAGCACACGGACGTGACAGCACAGTAAACTTTTATCCTGTCTTTTGTGTACTTTGTTAGTCAGTTTGGACGTAACAAAATCTTGTCATTGCCCTTTATGTAAACACGTATATAGATCAACATTTGTTTAGATACTAATTACAGTCATTTCGGCCGAATGAAGTCCACTGCTGGACACAGGTCTCCCCCAAAGATCACCACAACCACCGATATGGATATGTTGTGGGCTCATTGGGGGGTTTTGCCATAATCGCCACGCTTCGCAGGTGGGATGGCGATCGCAGTTAAGTTGTTAATGTACTCGAAGGACGCTGCTGCCCATCTTCCGGCTAATCCCTTAGTCGACTTTTACGACACCCATGGGAGGAGGTGGGGTGGTGGCATTCTGAGCCGGCACCACACGGCAAATAATTACAGTGACGAGTACATATCAGTTATATATAATTTAACATTTAAATTAAAAATCTAATAGACCTCAGAAACTCGTAACATTTTTTTTTATCTTTGCCCCACACTATGCTTTCTCCTGTGTCGTGGGTGCGTTTACAGACATGAATCCCACATACAATACACCCAGACCCGGAACAACTACCTGCAGATCATACAGATATTTGTTCAGTGCGGGAATCGAATCCACGACCCGGAGCGCTGCAGTCGCCTGTATCAGCCACTGCACCAACCGTGCCGTCAGGTATACCATTGACATTGGCCAGTATAGGTATTGTGTCATGATATACTGCTGCCCATCCTCTTGATATCGACCCTTAGTCGGTATTTACGCGTCCCATAGAAAGAGAGGCTCAGAATGCCACCACCCCATCTCCTCCCATGGGTGTCGTAAAAGTCGACTAAGGGTTTGGCCGGAGGATGGGCAGCAGCGTCCTTCGAGTACATTAACAACTCAACTGCGATCGCCAACCCGCCCGCCAAGCGTGGCGATTATGGCAAAACCCCCCAATGAGCCCACAACACATCCTTATCGGTGGTTGTGGTGATCTTTGGGGGAGGCCTGTGTCCAGCAGTGGACTTCATTCGGCCGAAATGATAGAAAGAGAGGAACAGACAAAGACAAAGCAGACGTGATAAGTTTTTACTTTTGTTTACTTTAAATATGTCTTATCTGTTGCGATTATTAGAAAGATGTCTGACTCCGTTATATGGAACGTAGAAATAACTATTTCTTACTTCCTTCTGATAAATGCTATTTCTAGGAGTCATGTCCGTATCTGCATTTATATTTTATTTACGTCATCTTTCAATGTCAGAAAGTGTGTGGAATTTGTGTTTGTGGTTGATTGTAAACAAAATTATTCGAACAGAAGATACTAAAACAGCAGCAAAATTATCGTAATTCAGGAATAATTGACTTGCAAATCGTAAAATCAAACCCAAACTGCCAGAACACGTATAAACAACGCGAAATGAGGATTCGTGATACGTAAGGCATAACTGGCGTTTGGATTGACAATTGTCATTTAAATCCACCCAAATGAATCGTTATGGGTACTAGCGGAGGTGTCATAAACCATAGCCTAAAAGAACTAAACCTTAATTCCGCTACATACCCAGTGTGCCCAAAAATTTATAATAACTTTCGTTGCATGTGGCTTGCTGAAATCTGACGTCCTAGTCAGGTAGCGATTCCAACTTTCAGTACTCAACTAACCTCGGGGGAGAGTAGACGTCGTGCGCGCGCTTTTGCCGCCTAATTTCAAATTTCGAAATTGAACCGTTTGAATATATCGTCGTCTGTATAATGTTAATTTAACGTTCTTTGAGTTAATAAGATTGAGTTTTTTTTTTATAAAAGTGTGCAGTGGTTTTCGCATTAGTGTTAAAATGTTTGGACAAGGAGTTATCAAGTTTTTATGTTTGTTAGTGACATTTATCGGAGGTAAGTTTCTTATTAAATTATATGATTTAAGATAAATGTTCTCCATATAAATTGGCAGTTATAATCTTTAATTTTGTTGTGAAAAAACGGGAAATCGAATTACGTCGCCGTTACCTTTATTAATGAATTCTGGTGAAAGCTAATGAAATGAATGGACGATCAATTTTGTCTCCGATAATAGAGTGACAGCGAGACTGAAACATTTTTGATAACAAGTTCTTTGACATTAGAACGGTTTATTTTTCAAACCTTTTGACTGTTAATTAAATCGTTTATGGAAATAACATTTTAAATTTGATTTTGACATTCTAGATAAGTTTATATTAACTTTAATTCTATATAATAAAATGAAAACCGACGCAAGTTCCGCGATTAATAATAAAAACAAAAGTTATAAAAACTTGAAATTCGAAATAACTTTGACGATTAAATTCTATTTGAAAACCTTTTTCGTGAAGATTGATGCAAGTAGCTTTAAATACTGGTTTTGAAATATTAAAACCTTAGTGTAACATACCTATATCTGCACGTCACATCCCGCGCAGTGCACGTAAAACGATTGAACGGAAGAAGACCGGTTATTGAAATGCGCCGAGCTCGTACGATAGACCTACTATCCTGGTACTAGTAAGCAGAACTCGCAAATATTGCCCACATATTTTTCATATTACCTGATATTGTAAATGTGAAATTCTATCCACTAGAGATGGTGCACGTTTGTCAACTAGAGATTTTAGATATTCAGATATATGAGAGTTAGAGAAAATTTGTATTACCAGAATACCACCACCCCATCTCATCCCGTAGATGTCGTAAAAGGCGACTGTGGGATTAGCCGGAGGATGGGCAGCAGCGTCCTTCGAGTATATTTATAACTCAACTGCGATCGCCAACGCGTCTGCCAGAGCGCGGCGATTATGCCAAAACCCTCCAATGAGCTAGCAACACAAACACATACCGGTCGTAGTGGCAATATTTGGGGGAAGCTTTTGTCCAGCAGTGGACGTTTTTAGCTGCAATAATTATGTTATATTACTCACCAAAGCTGTTGATCAGAGGGCCAATTCTCGTAATTAATTTACACTATGACTAAAACTTGACCGAACTGAGATTAAATTATGAATTGACCGAAATAAAGGTATTCTGCTACTCTTAAAGTTCAGTCGAATTTCAGTATAATCTCGATCTAGTCTCATTTCAATCTCAATTATGACGTTTATTTAATGACTATTTAGTGCATGTGACATTTCGAAACGTTAGCAGAATACCGTTTTGACTTCAATCAACATTCGATCCATTTTCGATCTCATCACAGTGTAAGTTCACGTTTGACGTTGATAGTTAGTTTAGGAGAATACCATTTGTGACATTTATGACACTGAGACTAGATCGGAACTAGATTTTTAAATTACGAGAATTGGCCCTCTGATGTCATGTCTGATGAAAATGATGTGAATTAGAATTTAGAAGAAAGACTGAGACACAGCTTGCAACCTATAGTAGGTTGCTAAGTTTCGTGTGGTTCTCGGCAAAAATATACATCTGTTCCCCATGGGTGCCGTAAAAGGCGGCTAAGGATTGATATCAAGATCAGCATCCTCTCACGTGTTAATAAGAAAATCACATATGGGCCAAGCGTGAAGATTATGGGAATATCACTTGACCGCTCATTGTAGTGATTATTGGGAAGCCGTGAAGTGCGTGCGTGTGTGGGACTGCGAGAGTGTATAGTTGCATGGGGTGTCTCATGTATTGTTTCTGTTCCGTCGTGTAATGCTGGCTAAGAATAGCACCAACCCAGCTCATCCCGTGGGTGTCGTAGATGGTGACTACCGGATTAGCCAAAGGGCGGGCAGCAGCGTCCTTCGAGTATATTTACAACTCAAATGCGATTGCCAAACCAGCAAGCGTGGCGATTATGGCAATTCCCCCCAATGAGCACACAATATACACAGAGTTGTGTCGTTGTGGCGATATTTGGAGGAGGCCTGTGTCCAGCCGAAATGATGATCCGTTTAAGTGTTCATCCAGGTGAAGTTATTCGGATAAAAGCATTTGCGTGTTCGGACCGATAATTTTGAATAATATTTTCTGGTTTTCAGAAATAAGTTGTTTATTCACTACTAAACGTACGATCATTTAATTTTTTTAAAGTATTACAAGTTCCGGTACTTAGGCAATCTAATCGGATTATGGAAAACTTATTAATTTTTGGAATTCTTCTCAGAGTTTGACATGAAAACATGTGCTTTAGGACCGAACTATTACGTATTTCCACTGGGTTAAATAGAAACCTGATTATTGAATCAGCCAGTGTAGTGTCGGCTACGAATAGCACCAACCCACCTCATCCCGTGGGTGTCGTAAAAGGCGACTATGGGATTAGGAGGATGGGTAGCAGCGTCCTTCGATTACAACTCAACTCAACTGCGATCGACAATCCGCCTGCCAAGCATGGCGATTATGGCAAAACCCCCCAATGAGCACACAACACACCGATATCGGTCATTGTGGTGATCTTTGAGGGAGGCCTGTGTCCAGCAGTGGACTTTATTCGTCCGAAATGATCAGCCAGGTCGTCGAATGTCAATTTCCCCCTAAAATGATGACACAATTGTGGAAGTCTGTGGGGAGGCCTTTGTTCAGCTGTGGACATTTTGTGGCTGATATGATGACGGGGCGAGAATGTTGATACGAAGATGATATCTCATTGCGTGCCGCAGAATGAGACAGAATTAAAAATCTATTGTGTTTGCACGGCAATTGACATGCGAGAGAATATGACGAAAAGGTGATAATTTTGATAGAAAGAGGATGGGCAGCAGCATCACCAATCGGCCTGCAAAGAATATCCCAGACCGCTTGTTAAGAAACCCATGCTCAGCAGTGGACGTTTATATGCTTATATGTGCGTGGGTGTGATGTGTGTGTGTGTGTGTGGGTGTGTGGGTGTGTGTGCACGGGTATGTATTTGTTTATGTGTGACAGGTAAGAAAAATATTCAGTATCACTTTGTCTCTTGTTGAGAATTGACCTTGGATTCTTCCCAGATATACTGAACGATTTGTTCAATGTCAACATTAAAATTTAATCCTAAGGCTCCTTCTGCGACACTGTCGGACCTACATCTGAAAAATGGATTAGATCGTCAAACCTTTTTACCTTATCCGACAGATTCAGTGAGTACGTTGGACAAGTAAATTTTGGGATCGTGATTAATATACTTCGAAAGAAAAAATTAATGTTAGATTTGGAAGTGTTTGCTAACAAAGTATTTAACTGTAAGATTGTATCATAATACATTGCCTTTTTCTTATACAAAATAATATTTCTTGTTACTTACTTTCTTTAATATATCTGATACATTTTATTATAAATAAAAAATAACACATTTACAATATAATTTTATGATTAAACTTGCTGTTGTCCGTGGTTTCACCCACCAAATAACAATTATCATAGATGTAATCCATACAAAATTTCACCCTCTCTTTTAAGGTTAGAATTTATAAAAACACTGAAACACGTATTTCTTTCATCATTTCGACCGAATGCAGTCCACTAATGGACACAGGCCTCCCACAAAGATCACCACAACGACCGGTATGAGTGTGTTGTGGGCTTATTGGGGGGTTTTGCCATAATCGCCACGCTTGGCAGGCGGGTTGGCGATCGCAGTTTAGTTGTTTGATGTATTCGAAGGACGCTGCTGCCCATTCTCCGGCTAATCCCTTAGTCGACTTTTACGACACCCACGGGAGGAGATGGGGTGATGGTATTCTGAGCAACGTATTTTCTTTATTTTGAACCAAATACCAGTTTTCATAAGTCTAACTCATAAAATGACTGACTTCCATAAAACCTTTCAACCCCTATTTTACCACGTTAGCTTTGGGGGGTCACGAGTGCGCCTATTGGGTAACCTGCGTACTCATACCGAGCGACTCCCGGGAAGACGGCGGTGTGCATGTGGACAGGTGCCGCCGTGTGCGCAGCACAGCGCATAGCGAGGCTTTGGGGGAATTCCTTTACAATACCCCCCGAGATGTGCCTGGGGAGGTGGCCTCTGTACAGTCGCCCTCCCTTGCTAGAGGGGATGACCGCTTTACAGTCATCCCCTCCGAGATGTGCTCAAAGGCGTGGCACCAATGGGTGGCTCTAGATGGAGATTTTTTGAGTTCCTGGAGCCTCCCTTCGGTGCCGAAGATGACCACTCCAGTGGTTTTAGCCGATAGAAGGCATACCCTTTCTCCCTTTCCCAGGGTGGAGGAAATACATCATATATTTCCACCAGATAAATTAAAAAAAAACGTATAGAATTGGCGGTGGCTGGTTGGTGCAGTGGCTGATACAGTCGGCTGCTGCGCACCAGGTTCGAGGTTCGATTCCCGCACGGAACAAATATTTGTATGATCTGCAGGTAGTTGTTCCGGGTCTGAGTGTATTGTGTCTGTAAACGCGCCCACGACACAGGAGAGATCCTAGTGTGGGGCAAGGTTTAAAAAAAACCCTTCTTACTGGATGCATACGTTATAAAATGTATCTACTGTAAAATAAACTATTACCTAGCCCCAGTCGTTTAGGCTGTCCGATGGTATGTCCGTCAATCAGTAAGATTCTAGTACATTAAACTAAAATACAAACCTTTAAAAAGTTCCCCATCCACAGATAAACATCTAAAGGACACCTGCACATCGCTGTAAGCTGGTAATGTTCCCAAAATACTGGCAACATTGTTACGTTAAATGAAAATCTTTGGAGTACTTTGGCCATAAAAATAGGCCAGCCATCTCCCCCATCCATTTCCACAACTGTATCATCATATTGGGGAGAATTTGCCAGTACTCACCACACTTGGTAGGCGGGTTGATGAGCGCAGAATGGCTACTGTTCCACAGAAAGGACGCTGCCGCCCATCCCTCTGGCTTAGAGTCCCTTAGTCGCCTTTTACGACCTCCACGAGAAGAAATGGAGTGGTGCTATATTCTTAATACGGACACCACACGGTGATGACTAATATTTGAAAGATTTAAATTTGGATGTTTGTCTCCCAATACGCAGTGCAATTCCCTAAGCTCAAACATCCAAACATCCTTGAATGCAGAATTGAAGAAACGGTGAAAACCAATTTGGTTTTCACTAATACACGATTGAAGCTATTCAAGGACACGTTGCAGACGGTGAGCCATGAGAACGAGTCTCAGCTAAGCTCAACCTTTGTGTTCTAATCAGTGTTTATACGTCTAATGTAATGTTGTTGCTTAGTTTTCGTATCTTTTTGTGATTTTGTGTACGTAGTGGTTTTATTGTCATTTGTCAATATTATTAAATTAGATAGACCTTTATTAATGCTTAAAGAATTAATTCTTTATCTAATAATAATTAATTTTTATATCATAATTAATTTTAATTTTAATTAATTAATAATTTAATAATTAATTTTTAATAATATCTAACGTCAGATTAAATCGTTTTGTTAGTATCATCACCATTTCAGCCAAATGACGTACACTTCTTGACACGGGCCTCCCCTTTTAGCCACGGATTGGACGGCGGGACACACAAAAGACGCTGCTGCCCATCCCCCGGCTAATCCCATGGTCGCCTTTTACGATACCCACGGGATGAAATGAGGCGGTGATATTCTCAGCCGGCACCGTACAGTACTTGTTAGAATCAAATTCGTAATATTACATGTAGTTATTACATCTCACAATAGGAGATGTCTGCGAATACAGTACGCCGATAATTTACGCTATTAGCTTTACTGTGGTTATTGGTTTTTACCCTTATCAGTCGAAAAGCTTTTCAAACCCCGATTACAGCTTCGAATAAAGTATCCTTTTCAACAGACCTCGGGAACGCAAGACAAGGAACTGATTTCAAAGGAGTTTTATTAATGTAATGTACAGAAATAATTATCTTTGCACAAAAATAGTACTTTATGAAACTGTAGCATAATGGGGGGTATTAAAGTTTTTAAACTATCGCGAATTTCACTCATATTAGACTATTATTTTGGGTCTTTTCGCGCACAGATAAATCAAAACAAGCTTTTGACGAACCTCAACGTTTCGTCCGCGTTGCATTGACCGTGGTCACGAGAAGACTAGTCTTCTAAGATGTGTGTTTAGTTTTTAAATAGTATCACATGAGTGTTTTATTAATACCTAGTTATGTGCAGTTACATACACTACTTTGTATAATCTCGTACATTGGGATTGAAACTACTAAATAAAAGATCAAAGTTAAAAGACTAAGAAAATAATTAATGAAGTCCACTAAGTGATATCAACTTAGTAATGTCTTAGGTTTTCGCGATTATTACACATTATAATAAAACACTTTTAAACAGATTCTATCGCGTATATTTTTATTTTTTTTATTTTCCTGACGTTTAGAATACTTTGCAGCATTCGTGGTAGCAGGATCGGTCATGTCGTGTCATCATGTTTTATTATGATATCAACTTCTTGGAAATGCCCTGTATCGTAATTTAAAAACAAAAATAACAATATTTTGTTAGAGAAAGAGTGTTCTAATTTGATTCTATTTTTAAATTTCGGTATTGTGTTTATAAATTATGTCAATATAAAGTCGTTGTGAAGTTTGTAATTCGAATTTTACGATATGAGAGTAGATAAATAATATTATTTTAAAACAATATCACTCTGTAACTGTCCCACTATTGGGCTAAGGCCTCTTCTCATACATATAAGTAACGAGCATTGATCACCACGCGTACTCACAGCATGTAGGTAATTACAGAATATGATAGAACCGGGTTTCGTCACGATGTTATCGCCTCCATTAAAGTCAGCAGTGTCCTAGATTAAATAAGAAAAAACATGTCATTGAGAAAGTCACATCGGTACGCACGGCTACATCTCACAAGCTGATCTCTCGTTGTATCGGCTTTCCGTGCGGTGAGAGATCAGTGTAAACTGGATTTGTATAGCTTGATATATAGGGTCTTACTTTAATAATGGAAAATATTTTAAGGCTAGGCTCTATGAATGGTATAGAATTCATTTCAAATATCAAGTATCGGTTTTACTGATAATAAATAAATCAAGATTCAAATTCGACTAGCGAAAGATTTACTTACTCTGTACTATTTGATAAAATAAAGGTTGATGTTACGTTAATTTATTTTGCTAAGACGCATCATTGCTACCTATAGATTTAACTCCTAAAATATTTTCCATTATTAAAGTAAGACCCTATATAGCTGTGTGTACATGCCAGCAGTCCTTAAGAAACGAGTTCGTTAAACCTCTACTACAACATTTACCAATTACAACAATATTTGTGACCTTATATACCTTATATTGTGAAATTTCGAAATGATTTTGAACATTCATCATCATATCAGCCAAAAGACCTCCACTGCTGAACAACGACCTTCCCCATAAACGACCAGTTCCATGGTCGTCATTTTGGGGGGAATTTGCCAGTAATAGCTTCTGTGCCACAGAAGGGGTGCTGCTGTCCATACCTCTGGTTTAGAGTACATTAGTCGCCTTTCACGACATCCAGGAGTCCAGGGGTGCAATTCCTTAAGCTCAAACATCCATTCAATCTTGAAAACAGAATCGTAATAACGGTGTAAAACCAATTCAGTATTTGCTAAGACATGATTGAAGCTATTGAAGGACACGTTGCAGAAGGTAAGCCATCAAGATCAGTCTTCGCGAATACCATATTGGGTCATCACCGTTATTTCAATTCTGTATTCAAGGATGTATGGATGTTTGAGCTTAGAGAACCTACCACCACCCTAGAACACGGGCGGAGATGGAGTTGTGCTATATTCTTAATCCGGAAAACTGGTCATTACTTCGAAGATATTGATAATACAAAAAATAACTTATTGAGTACAAAATAGTGAACAATTGGCAAATTCAATTTAAGTGAGGTATCCGTTCTAACTTTGAATACTGATTTCGTGATTCCCTTCTGAATTTAAGCATAATAATAACCGTCTAGACGAAGTGCCAAGCTTGATGTATGAATTAATAGGATTTATTAACATAATAGTTATGCTCCAGACATGCTAATAAGATTGATATGAATTGAATACGCTTTGTTTGTGGACTTAAGCTGCGCGTCCACTGGCTCTACATTGGAGCGTACGTCGCGGTCGGAGCGTACAGATTTTCTTGGTTTGTGTTGATTCTTATGAAACTGCGTTCACTTGATCCGCAAATCCGCACAGCAATGCTCCGATGCCGACGCCGCGCGACGTTCCGCACACTTCGATGCTGTGTCAGTGGACGCGCAACTTTAAATGGAAGTCTGTACCTAATAATGACAATATTTTTTAGGACTTTACGCTGCAGCGCTTAGTTATAATAATAATAACGTTTTATTCCAGATAACAAAATCCATTTTTGTTAGTATCCCTCACCTTATATCTATTTCAAAATATTCAGTAATTAATATTACATTAACCATTTCACAATATTAAAATTATAAATTATTATTATTTTATTTGGCGAAACGGTGAGATGGCGTTACATGCATTTTGGTCCAGTGTCTCAGTATCGGGCCATCCACTCTATCCGCCACAGTAACTAAGAGGCTATTGGCGCTGCCACGCACCCGCCGCATCAGTGAGGCAACACGCTTCCGCGTGATGGCGAAGAAGTCATCTATATGCGCCTCTGTGAACATTCCTGATGCACTGTATCGTCGTGGTAACCCCAACAGCGCACTAAGCGCGTTATTGTACTGGACACGAATTATAAGGCCCACGTTTGGATGTTAATGTTTACGAGCGATTGATTGATTGATTGATAAATTCCAATGGTATATAGAGGTACCGAATATGCATTATTTCTGAGATAAATACAAGGAACCACTAACATGGTAAACGATGAGATTGGATACGCCGAGTTCCATTGCACTGAATTACCGCTGATTTTATGCTAGCTCCGAGATGTGCCCGTGGCACCAATGGGCAGCTCTAGTGTAATCTTACGAGGACCTGGAGCTCCTCTTCGGTACCGAAGATGACCATTCCAGTGGTTTTAGCCGGCAGGATACCCCTTCGCCCTTCCTTGGGGCGAAGGAAGTTCATGTAGAATTTCCACTGGACACGTGAAGGCCGTCCCAATAATGAACGCGTTGGTGACACGGGTTCTCGTCGTATATCACGATTCGCGGGTTCGGCCGAAGAAAGTCGACCGACAACGAATAGCCAAGCTTCGAGCTTCCTCCAACGCACACAAATACAGTGCCTGAACATTAGGTGATTAGCAGTTCCTTCTCTTTGGCTAGATCTATATCAAGTAGTGAACTGACACTGGCCGTTGATGACGACCGTATATATCTTCTCTAGACATAATAATAATAATTCATTTCATTTATTGATCAGATAACATAGATCCATTATTGTTAGTAGAAATAAAAAATAAAAATAATATAGGATTCTTGAAATGGTTAGTAATGTAGTTAGGTATCAAATATTAGAATAAAATCTCATATTACTACAGGGTCCCCTATAGGGTCAACGACATTACAAATAAATTCAATAAAATTATAAATATATACATTAAACATGAAATTTCATAATATTATTCATAAATGGGCAGTCTACCCTATTCGCTATCATTTTCAGGATACCGTTAGCGCTGCCGCGAACCCTACCTACCAACGAAGCTATACGCTTACGCATAATCGCATTAAAGCAATCGACGCGCGCCTCTGCGAACATACCAGAGGCGCTGCAGTACCGCGGCAGCCCCATCAGCATCCTGAATGCATTATTATATTGAACTCGGAGGGCTCCGTATGATGCGCGAGTTTAAGAATCCCATAGGCTGCATGCATAAAATGATGTACAATATGCTGTAAATAGTGTTATTTTAGCTCCTGTGGAGCACCGCGCGAACCTACGGCATATCATATTAGCGCGCACCGACAAAGCCCTCCGCTCCCGCTCAATGTCTAAGTCGTCACGTAAATCTGATGTTACAACATGACCCAGATATTTAAAACTATCTACCATATTTAGGGCAATTCCATTTAATTTTACTGGTGGTATATTGGACAGGTGTTTGTTCCGAGCTTTAAATAACATGCATTGGCTCTTTTTTGCATTATATACTAGGCCATGTGTCCCAGCATAGTTCTCACATATTTGTAGGAGTCTCCTCAGACCACAAATTGACGCGCTCAGCAAAACCATGTCGTCAGCATAGCTGATATTATTGACGCATACGTCATCAATGAAGCATCCGACATGTTCTTTGCTAAGCGCGGCAATCAGCCCATTCATATATAAATTAAATAGCACAGGTGAAGTTAAGCCCCCCTGTCTTACACCACATTCCATTCTGTAAGTGTCGGAAAGCTGCCCCGACCACCTGACCTTGTTGACCTGGTTTCCATACCAATACTGAAAAATATTAATGATCTCGGGAGGAAGTTTTTCTTCTTCTAATTTCTTCCACAGTATATTGTAGGAAACCAGATCAAAAGCCTTCGACAGGTCGAGAAAGCATGCATACACAGGCGTTTCTCGATCCGTATAGTATCTGACAGTATGCTTGAGAGACAATATTGCACCTTCAGTCGAAAGTTTCGGCCTAAATCCAAACTGGTTATCATGCAATTTAAGATGTTTATTTAACTGTGTCTCAAGCACCCTGTCAAACACCTTGGCGGTGATAGTGGCTAAGGATATCGGTCTGTAGTTACACCGATCTGACAGGTCTCCATTCTTGTTTTTTACAACTGGCACTACAATTGTTGATATGAGGTCAGGCGGTATGTAATTGTGACTAGTGCATAGGTTATACAGTAAGGACAGTACTCTTGATATATGAGTACCAGCATATTGAAGATGCTCAATGCTGAGACTGTCATGGCCGGGAGACTTACCTCGTGATATGGACTTAATGGCTCCGTATACATCCTTGGCAGTAAATTGGATGCTCACCTTACCTTCAGGTTTCTTAGCATTGAACATCTCCCGCGCTGGCCCAAGGGGGGAGTGTACATAAAACTGATCTTTAAAAAGGTTAGCGATATCCTTTGACTCACTAATGCCATTGACACTCACAGGCAAGCCAGGCCTACTATTTAACTTATTAGTGGATTTCCAAAAGCCACGAAAATCTTTTGCTGAATGTTTTGTAGCAATTATATCCATCTTAATTTGGTTCTGGTTTTCTTGACACCACTTTAATCGCGATTTGAAAATTGTCCTGCTCTGACACATTTCATTATGTTCATCACCAGCGTACGGTTTTCCACATAATACCCATGACTGAAATTTCAGCCTGGCTTCCCTGTGGGCCCCCCTGACATGTCTATTCCATCCGACCACTACAGCATTTCTGCGACTTACGCTAATTGTTTGACTACTAATTGCTGATTCTGTGAGTGCCGAAACAATGTCACTATATAATTTGTCAACAATACGTAGATGACCGGGACTGTCACAAAAATCCCCACAGCATTGTTCACATTCTGAAGGAAAGTCAATTAGCCCTAGTCTTTCATGGCACTCCCTGTGATACCTTTCTATCTGATCCTGACTCCTCTCACCCCATACTGCTTTGTTTTGTGCAATTATGTGATTATAAACTTTAGGTGTTAATATGTTAAAGTCACACTCCAGTATGAGGGGAAAATGATCAGACCATAATACATCGTACTTGATATAAACATTACATATAGAAGAAACAGACGATTCAGTTATTAAACAATGGTCCAGCCATCTCCTAGACCTATGAACTTCACTAACAAAAGTATAGGTATCACTGTTTACTCCTAGTTTTTCGACATCAATACATGACCAATGTTGCTCCTGACAGAATGCAATGAGTTCTGTAAAAACTATAAATAATGACTGTGGTTTATAAATCAAAGAAACACAAAGACGCTTACATCATTTTTGAAATAAGATTGCCTTTTGATAGTGGCTGGACTTGACAGTTGTCAAACTTATTAATGTTAAGAAAAGACTAAATTGTTATCCCAATCATTGGACGTGATAGCTGTGTACTCAGTAGAATAATATCATTATTAACAGTTAAAGTTCTTGTTATTTTATCGCCCTAAGCTCGTAACCCAAAGTTTCTGTGTACCTTACAGTACCTACCTAGCCATATTCTCGCAAGAAGAGCGAACACCACGATATGCGTGAGAACTACACAACAGCTTAAAATTTTACACAACATTAAGCCTGATTTTGCCGTGTGAGGTACACCTACATTTTTCAATTACTTATTGTGTCGTATATTATAGGAGCGAGCCGTGCGTACTACGGCGTGATACTGAATATTTCCTAACAGAAATATCCGAAAACAGTTTTCCTAAATTACAGACCGAACACCGAATTTCTCGTTCTACAGCCGCACTTGCGAGCGCTTGATCGATGAGGCGGTTTGTTACTTTTACTTTATTACTTTCTTTTTGTACAACTTGGTGACGAGACGAACAAGTCACACGCCTGGTGGTAAGCGATATGCGTGCCCATAACAATTAGAATGCTACCCAGGACTGGTCCTGCGAGACATCACACTGCGCTTGTCAACTCGAGACGAAAGTTATTTAGTCTCTTATGCCCAGTCATTTTAGC
This sequence comes from Diloba caeruleocephala, assembly GCA_947459985.1. NCBI lineage: Eukaryota > Metazoa > Arthropoda > Insecta > Lepidoptera > Noctuidae > Diloba > Diloba caeruleocephala. The sequence continues at coordinate 3,683,894 of OX381617.1, read as the reverse complement.
TGCAGTGCCCTTTCAAAAGGAGCACAATAATATCTAAAGTTTAAACACTACGCCCGGACAGCAGAATAACTGGCACTACTACATCTACCTAGTCGGATTTTTGCAGAAGCAAAAACACTTTATAATGGCCTGTCATGTCATCATATCAGCCACATGACGTCCACTGCTGAAAAAAGGCCTTCCCCTTAGATTTCCACAACGGTCACATGCCGCTCTCATCCAAACTACTCCCAGCGACCTTCAACCAGGTCGTCTGTCCACCTCGATAGAGGTCGTCCCACGCTGCGTTTTCCGGTGCGCGATCTCCATTCGAGAAACTTTGTGCCCCAACGGCTATCAGTTCTACGAGCAATGTGCCCCGCCCATTGCCACTTCAGTTTACTAATCCGAAAGGATTATGCTGAAAAGCTATGTTGACAACTTTAGTTCTTCTACGGATCTCCTCATTTCTGATTCGATCTCGTAGATAATGGGGTCTAATACCAATACATTTTTTACACGGCATGGTTGGTGCAGTGGTTGATATAGTCGGCTGCAGCGCTCCGGGTCGTGGGATCGATTCCCGCACGGAACAAGTATTTGTGCGATCTGCAGGTAGTTGTTCCGGGTCTGGGTGTATTGTATGTGGAATTCATGTCTGTAAACGCACCCACGACCCAGGAGAAATCCTAGTGTGGGGCAAAGGTTTAAAAAAAAACAAAAAAAAACATTTATTTTAGACTTTTATACCATTAGCTGAAAATGTTTATTTTCCTTCTTTATTTTTAATTTGGGGTGACAGGTAGGAAAAATAAGTTGTGTCTGTCCCCACTTTGACGCTACGGGAACTGATCACACTTTTCATTGCTATCAATTCCCCTAAGAAAACAGCAGGGGGATAGAGTGGAAATAACCAATTCAATCTGTCGCCTCATCGATAATAGGGTAGGTATTAATTTTTATCCCGTTTGTCCCCCTAAGGGGACATGGCAGTAGGGCAGACCGGAATGATTGCATTATGATACCTATAACCAGTAAATTAACAGTCGAATAAAAACGGACCATTACTGTGTTAACAGAGAGCCAACCATTCTCGTAACTAATTTACACTATGCCTAAAAGTTGACCGAACTGAGATTAAATTAAGAATTGTCAAAATTGGTATTCTGATCCTCTTAAAGTCCAATTACGGAATGATCTCAATCTAGTCTCATTTCAATGTAAATTTTGATGTTACATTAGGAAAATTTTAGTACCTGCGTCAAAATGTTGGTTTCGATCAACTTCAGATCTAATAAGCGATCTTATTACGTTCATGTTTGACGTTGTTTGGTAGATAAGGTTAGCTGTTTAGGTTGTTAATCTTTTCCTTCGAAGAGCAATGAATGGATCCGAATAGGGTTTTATTGGATAAGAGCATGGTACTTCGGACATTTTTTGACTATATTTTCGCTCGTGAGAGTAAAAATATTTTACATGTTTTTCACCCTTACAACACTCGCCCAACGAAATACAGTACTTCTTAAATATGGGCGAGAGATCTTCAGTAGATAGGGCCTTAAATAGAGGTAATTAATATTAAAAAATTCACTTTAAAACTTGCGACCTACGAAAGAGGTTTATAATATCATTCAACAATTCAATAAAGATTGCTATAATAAATCACGGCTCATATAGGTATTTCGCGAGTGCAATGCAACCATTTGAAATCCCGTTCTTTATTAGATCTTGTATTATACGGTTTTAATTATTTGTCTTTTCTTCAATCTCGCGCGGAATTTCTATCCGAATTATGGTTATTTTAAGCGCTTTAAAAGGTTTTAGTACAGGTAACGGTTTCAAATGAATATTTATGAGCATTATACGAGGTAGTCGTTATTTTTACACGCTTGTCTAGTTTTTAAATACTTTACAGGTATACAAGTCTCTCTGAATAATTATTAGGTCAGAACTTTTATTTTCGTAACAGTGGGAAATGGTCATTTTTATGCGGTGGTCGGTATAATAAAACGAAAGAAATAAAAAATCATTTATAATAGAGGTTTTGGCAGAATTTGCAGATCACCATCATCATATCAGCCAAAGGATCTCCACTACTGGACAAAGGCCTCCCTCAGAGATTTCAACAGTAAAAGTGTAAAAGTGAATATATAAAAATAAACAAACAAGTCTTAAAGTAATTTAAACACATATAGAATAATTGAATGTCATTATGAAATAATAGAATGATCGAATGCCATTATCTGCATTATTAAAATCCATTATAGGGAATAATGACGTAATTTAAATGTCAACATAAAAAAATGGCAATTATATTTGATAAATCATCAAAAACCAAGAATGTCAATATAAGCCTATGAAAATTAGAGCAGCTCAATCCCAAGCATTTTTGTCGTCCATATACTCTGTAACTTTATAGAAACCCTTTCTACACAGCTTCTTTCTTTTTTCTTTATAATGGAATTGAATTTATTAAGACTTCGTTTTTAATATGACTAGGGATTTTAATGTAAAAACGCACATGTAAATTATTTGGTTATCTTCTGGAGCCATCTTTGCCGGGAACCACACGGAGAAATATAAATATCCATTGCCTCCTAATCACCGCTACAATGAACTTATATCGGAGATATCACCGTAACCCGTACGCTTGGCCGGCGGTATCCTGATTACAGTATATTGTTATTAGCACGCGAGAGAACATTGCCCATCTTCTTGATGTTAGTTCTTAATCCTCTTTATCCCTATCGGTAGATCAATTATATCGTTGCGATGATTTGGGGTTAGTTTTGCTGGTCGGGGTCGTTAGATCGAAATTTATTTGAACTACACCAGCGTGCGTCTTTCTATCAAGATAAATTAAATTTTATACATTAATCAAAACTAAAGTTTCTAAAACCATGTCGTGGTGCCGGCGAAACTGTGGGTGTCGTAAAGTCGACTAAGGGATTAGCCGGAGGATGGGCAGCAGCGTCCTTTAAGTACATTATCAACTCAACTGCGATCGCCAACCTGTCTGCCAAGCGTGGTGATTATGGCCAAACCCCCGAATGAGCCCACAACACACCCATATCGGTCGTTGTGGTGATCTTAGACCTGTGTCCAGCAGTGGACTTCATTTGGCTGAAATGAACGACGAAATTGATGAAAAAATTTCTCTCATTGAATGACACATTAAAATCGAGCAACATGTAATGAAAATACAGTTCGAAACCTCAACATATCTACTTGAAAGTAAACTAGATGGAATATCTTTCAATACTTCGGTCCCAAAAGCTGTTATGCTTTGCATAGTCGAAATACTGAGAGAATCCGAACTTCCCAATATGCCACGAATTCCGATTACGAGATTTTTTCTTCATAATTCTCAAAATGTTGCCCTAAATAAGCCACAAGAGATTAACATCTTTCATGAAATGGGTTAACTGATATAGAAAAGCGGGTACCCATATAATTAGTAAGGGTTGTTATACCCTTCAAAGATTTATTTTAAGAATGCTCTGTTGCTACGTCATGTCCGTTCCCTAGATTAAAAAAAGGTCTCGGTTTACGTCTTCATGTATTGCGTATTATTGACCCTAAGCCAGAGGGATGGGCATCGGCGTCCCTTCCGTGAAACAGTAGCCATACTGCGCTCACCAACCCGCCTGCCAAGCGTGGTGAATATTATGCCTTAAGTCTGGCCTATAGCCTGAAAGTTGTGGGTATATCGACATTACCAAATGTTTTAGTTTGAGAAAGAAAAACCTAACCCAGCCGAAAAATTCCCCATCTAGGCCTTATATTACTCTAGTTCCAAAATAGCTTTCTTATCTAAACTATAGCTTACATAAAAGTATCAATGTGTGTATATCCAAGAGCGTAACATTGTTATGATATTTGTGTGTGTACCGCACGTAGGGTTACCAGATGAATAAAACAAAATTCAGAGAAAATTCCGAATAAGAAATACCGGACATTTACTTTAAAATACATAATCGTGTGCCGTATTATATAAAGTACTAAAATTTTGTTGATTGTTGACACTGAACTTTATATAAAAAACATGTATATTATTTAAGAAACGGCTATTACCGCATGTTATATGTTATCACGCCATGCAAAAGTTTTAAAGTTAATATTCTATAAATTTGTTTATGTTCTGTATTACCAGTGATGACATATAGAACAGAGACGTATGGAGAGATACAATGGGCCTGATGAGAAAGCTCAAGGTCACTCGGCGAGCTATGGCTCTCCATAGCTCTCTAGCTATGCTTGGTATTTCTCTACGAGATCGAATCAGAAATGAGGAGATCCGTAGAAGAACTAAAGTTGTCGACATAGCTGAAAGGATTAGTAAACTGAAGTGGCATTGGGACAATTGACAATGCTCGTAGAACTGATGGCCGTTGGGGCAAAAGGGTTCTTGAATGGAGACCGCGCACCGGAAAACGCAGCGTGGTACGACCTCCAACGAGGTGGACAGATGACCTGGTGAAGGTCGCTGGGAGTCGTTGGATGAGAGCGGCATGTGACCACTCGCTGTGGAAATCTAAGGGCCTTTGTTCAGCAGTGGACATCTTGTAGCTGATATGATGATGAATTTTATTTATCTTTTTGAAATGAAAACTTCTTTTAGCGCGGTACGTATATTTTAAGATAAGATAAAATCTCTGGGCTCTCGACACCGTTACGAGACGCTTGAAGTGAAAACTTCTTTTAGCGCGGTACGCATATTTTTAATATACACAAATAATGAGTTTGCACTTCTGTCGGCACTCCCGGAGTGCAACCCGAATTTTTTTATTTCACTTATGAAAGCTCCGGGCACCTTAAGTCTTCCTCCCGTTTTTCTGACAGACATCTGTTATCGTCATACTACCCAAATTATGTCCACTGCTGAACAAAGGCTTCCCTTACAGATTTCCATAATTGTGTCATCATTTTGGGAGGAATTTACCCGTGGTCACCACGCTTGGAATGTGGGTTGGCGAGCAGTATGGCCACTGTTCCACAGAACATCCCTCTGGTTTAGAGTACCTTTGCCTTTTACATTATCCATGGGTGGAGAAGTAGTGGTGCTATATTCTCAATCGCATATCGGAATATCGCATTATTCCTATAGTGTCTATAGGAATAATGCGATATTCCGTTTTTACTTTATTTCTGTGAAGTAGTTTCGATTAAAAGAATACCATTTGATTAAATTTTAGTTTATTATGATTATTCTCTATATCAACTTTATAAAATCTTATTTCTAAAGAAAAGGTATTTTTTAAACTAGGTATGTGAGTCTAACTAACATTCCCGTGAACGCCCGCAGCTAACCTAATTAAGCTCGTGAAAGCTCCATTCCAGGTCGCGACTTCAACCTTATCTGCACGCTCGTTTTCCTTTATAGCAAGAGCAGCAATGCGAATGGTATAATCACCCTAGATTCTCAAGTAACTGAGGGTGGCTTAAAGTCTCACAGAGAGTTGTACAACTTTCAGATTATGCCTGTAATAGTTATAAGACAGTTGTCTTGCGTGCATCGAAACAATTTTTGATCATAATTCTACGGTAGATAAAAACTTATTAAAATCTGTAACGACGCCTGTCACCTTAGTCATCCTGCGACCACGAATGCTGCAAAGTGTTCGAAACGTTAAGAAAAACATAAATATATATACGCGATGTAGTACGAAGTGTTTTATTATAAGGAGTAATAATTCCATATTTGTATGATCTGCAGGTATTTGTTCCGGGTCTGGGTGTATTGTGTGTGGAATATATGTCTGTAAACGCACCCATGACACAGGAGAAATCCTAGTGTGGGGTAACGTTTTATATTAAAAAATATATATGTGTATGGTTAATGTTTATGAAATTTGCTGATCTTACTCGTATATACTAGAGACGAAATCAACGTGTTGTACAAACCAACACGCTTTATTTGAGAATTGTAAAGAGACAATTTTTTATCGTTACATAGTCGCTCAGTGGACTGATCTGAAGGACTGGTCGGTCTACGAATGTATAGTTTCGTGTATGCAGGCAACTTCGGATACAGTGCTCGGCGATCTTGGGCGGTCAATGCAAGAGTGGGAATCGGTTTGCGCAGTTGTATACCAGCAAACGGACCAAAAAAATACTTTCGATGCATCACTACTCAAGACCCGTTTCGGCTACAATGACCCTATCGAATGTATTATTTGCATAGTCAAGAGCAAGACCCTGAAATAAGGCATAATTTCAGGCCAAATAAAGTCCACTGCTGGACCCAAGCCTCCCTCAGAAATCACCACAACGACCGCTCGGGGTGCGTTGTACTCTTTGAGGGGTTTTGCCATAATCGCTACGCGTGGCGGGTTGAGGATCACAGTTGAGTTGTTAATGTACTCGAAGGACGCTGCTGCCCATTAGTCGATTAATCCCATAGTTGGCTCTACAACACCCATGGGATGAAATGGGTTGGTGCCATTCGTAGCCGGCACCATACGGTATACACCTGAAATAAGTACCATTTCATTATTATATCTTGACACATAAATTTCAGAAACACAACTTTTACATAAATGCTAGTCGAAGTTACGCTGTTTTGTATTTTAACTACTATGTATATAAATAAACCAGACTGTTTTTCAAAAGCTATTTCACGAGCATCCAAATTCTACGTATATTGAGTAATTGGCTCAGCTAGTACTATTATTATAAGAAATAATAAACAAATGGTTGAACAAAATAGACATGGTGCAAAATAGAGCTTAATTTAAACCAATTAGTCCGAAATAATACCATCTTTAATATTAATAATATTTTTATGTTTGGCTATGAATTCTAATTGCAAATTTATTTTATTTTATAAACATGTTTTTCTATATTCGTAATCAGTCTTATGTGTATTGATTAGTGTTGTGTTTTCATCACGTTTGAATCTTTGTCGTCATCACGGATACGTTGAAAATTCGAATAATTATGGAATATTAGTACCGTCGTGGCAGCAACGCGGCACAAGCGGCATGGGACATCAACGACGTTTCCGGGTGTAATGATTATTATGATTTAAATAGAATCACCATGGAGTTTCTTGCCCGCGGCAACTAAAGTCTTGACTATTCATTCATAAGTGGCTGTATATGGTTTTACATTTATTAAAAATATTTTTATCTAAAGTCAAAGTCAAAGTCAAATATTTTTATTTCAAATAAACCAAATATTGGCACTTATGAAACGTCAGAATCTAAGTTGCACGGTTCCAAATAGTTGATCTATGGATAAGAGCCGGCAAGAAACTCCATAGATGTAATATAATAATAAATGTAATTCTTTTGGATTAGGGTGATTGACATATGACATTAATGTCTCTGACTCAGAACACGAGAAATCCTAGTATCCAACCCTGGACGACGAACGTTTGTTTTTGTGAAAACACGTTAATCATATAGGAACAAAAAAACATTTGAAAAAAAATAAGAGTACACATAGAATAGATATACATAAAATGGTAGGTACTGTCCATAGCAGTACTCATTAAAAAGGGAATTTGAATTAAGAAGTTAGATTTCAAATAGTAAAAAAAGAACTAAGAAAATTAACTCACCCTAGCTTAAGTGTCTTTGAGTCACAAGATACCGTTGGAATAAATCTTTTCCCAACTAGCAGGCGACTGGATAACTAGTTTTTCTGAAATTGAGGGAGTTAGATGACAGTTTCTTAGCATGAAGTCAAAAACCTCCCTCAAAGATTTACACAACGACCGGTAACATGTAGCACACATCCAATGACTTCTAGCTGCTTTCACCAGGTCATCTGTCCATCTCGTTGGAGGCCGTCCCACGCTGCATTTCCTGATGGGTGGTCTTCACTCGAGAACCTTTCTGTTTTATCAGTTTTACGAGCTATGTGCCTATTGCCTCTTTAGCACATTAATCCTTTCAGCTATGTCGACAACTCGCGTGTTATCAAACTGTCTTCTTATGACATTCTGCTAATTGTTATTAAGAAGCAGTAGCAACAAGACACTAATAATATACAAAAAAAAACTATAATAAAACACTTTCATGATTTCACTTTCATTTTCATTTCAACTTTTTTCATGGATATATTTTCATCGCGTATATTATACAATATTTATATGTGTATTATATTATTTATTTATTTTATTAAACTAATATGTATTTTAATTATTATGTTTGTTTAATGTAAAACATGTACAACATTGTACATGTATAGTATACTGCCCGTTATCTCTTTCATATGTCACAAATCCATCCAAAGGTTGTCTGGAAGAGATCGCTGTATGTGATAAGACCGCTAATTGTGCTTTGACTATTGTGACCTATTGTTTGTTTTTTCTTGTTTTTCTTATGCGGTGTACAATAAAGTGTATATAAATAAATAATAATAATAAAAAATGCTGCAAATATTTGAAATGTTTGAAAAAACAAAAATGTATAATATACGCGATGCAATCCGTTTGAGTGTTTTATTATAATGAGTAATAATCGCGAAAACGTAATACATTACCAGCAAAAAAATCTCAATAAAATAAAATAAACCCTTTCTATAAACAAAGGAAACACTATGACAATGCATACTTTTAATCAATAAGACAAAATATTCTACAAGATAAATCCTATGAGTGCCGTGTGGTGCCGGCTTAGAATACCACCACCCCTTTTCTTCCCGTGGGTGTCGTAAAAGTTGACTAAGGGATTAGCCAGAAGATAGGCAGCAGCGTCCTTCGAGTACATTAACAACTAAACTGCGATCGCCAACTCGTCTGCCAATCGTGGCGATTATGGCAAACCCCCCCCAATGAGCACACAACGCACCCATATCGGTCGTTGTGGTGCTCTTTGGGGGAGGCCTGTGTCCAGCAATGGACTTCATTCGGCTGAAATGATGAAATCCAATGGGGAAATCTAAGTCAGCATTTTTGTAACGAAATGGAAAAGTTCTCGCTAAGTACGTGGTCAAATTCAATTTGCTTAGGTTACAGAGGGTTTTAGGTATTAATGGGACTTTTGATGTTGCTATTCATTAATTTTGCGAACATACGTATCCCTTAGGACAGCGGTACTCAACCTGAGGCTCTCAGACCGGTTGACTTTAGGTCTTTTTTGTAAGCGTTAGAATTTATTTTTTATTTTTGTATATGAACTTTTCCGAACCATTCCGCGTGGTGCCCGGCTTAAGAATATAGCACCACACCATCTCCTCCCATGGATGCAGTAAAAGGCGACTGAGTGACACTAAACCAGAGGGAATGCAGCAATGTCCCTTTCACTCACCAATCTAACTCCCAAGCGTGGCGAGTACCTACTGGTAAATTTCCCCCAAAATGATGACAGCATTGTGGAAATCTATGGAAGAGGGATTCAGCAGAGGACGTCCTTTGGCAGATATGATTATGATGATAATATGAACCTTAGCCTGGTCTATCTTGTATTAAAAATACAGGCCGCACAGTATGCCATGCCAATATTTTCGACATTATCTATCTTTATTAGTTTCTAATCTGACATGGTCACTGACACTAATATTAGAAATGAAAACGGGATTTTTACCATGCTTTTAATTTATTTTGAGTTGAGTGAGTGAAATATCGGGAACTTAAAATAAATAAAAACATGGTAAATATTCTGTTTTCAGTTCTAATTATTTCTCTTGTCAATGTCTACCACCAGCTGTAATAAAATTGGCACATGGTGATGACAAAACATCAACAAACCGCGAAAACATTAAAAAATATTCAATGTTTTGGTTTATTTGTATTACCATAATGATTCTTACTATTTTAATTTTACTAATTACTACAATTGTAAAAAAAAAACTTATAGAATCGCGAGATAAAATAAGAGAATCACTATAAAATGCACACAGATTCCATAATTTGCACCATTGTGATTCCTTCTTTTCCGACGTAACAACATAGGTGAATCATTAAGTTCCCCCGCAGACAGAAATAACAGTTAAGAAACACGAGACACAGAAAACATATTTTCTAAATTGATAATCTCGTACCAATTTAACTATATCACCAAATCGTTAGTTGCTAGTTGCTTACTAAAATAAACTATGAAAAATGCCAACGCTAATGGTAGGCATTTGATGTACTGTGCGCGTATAACACGCGTTATTGAGACTCAGATTTTAATTAATTTAACTATTTTCAAAACATTCACAAGTAATCCTTGACTCGACTTGTTTGTTCGCTTCGGGCGTAAATTGTAATGTATACTAACGGGTTGTCTGCAAATAAAAATGTTGAGTACCACTGCCTCAGAACCATTATTAAACGAAAAATATAGGTGACCCTGATATGGGTTTCATAAAATTCGAAATGATTTTTTAATAAACGTGAGGAAGTATGCAGTGTTGTCTGTTTTATGTAGCTAGGCTTTCATTTTGTACCGAATAGGATTCTGTTCTGTTATTTTGTTTATCATGGATCATTTATTTGGGCCGCCGAGTAAATAAGGGTTTTATTCAATTTACGGGGGTGGTTTTTACAAAAAATGTGTGGCGTAGGAATTTCGGGAACGTTCTTATTGTATACCTTATAACGCGTTACTGTTGTTACTGTAATTTTATGATTGAATTGGATTCCAACAAGAATAAAGCCACCCTAGCTATGGTTTCTGAGCTTCCTCAGCCAGTGGTAAAGTGCACCACGTGCAGGTTACATAGATGCTTATATTTTCATGAAACGCGGGAAAACCCTGGACAAAAACGATATATTATATACAATGAAATATTACATAATATGTATGCCTCTCTCATTCATCTTAATATCTCCCGAAATATAGAGCCTACAAATATAAAATTTTCAGTGTTAACATTTGTTTGGAATAATACCTAGATATACCCATGTCATCCGGTGGGTTCCGTAAAAGATGACTACATGATTCGGAGGTCGGAGGTTAGATAGCGGTATCCTTCGAGTACATTTCGAACTCAACTGCGAACGCCAATCCGTCTACCAAGCGTGGCGATTGTGGAAAAACCCCCCAATAAACACAACACAAACTCATGCCGATCGTCGTGGTAATATTTGGGGGAAGCTTCTGTCCAGCAGTGGACGTTTTTCGGCTGAAATGATGATGATGATATAGAATATCTTTCAATGTATCAGAACTTCAACACAAATACGTACAGATTTCAGGATTTTTATGTATACCTACTAAAAAAGGTACTTTAATTGAACATTATTTAACAGAACCCTACAAAGCCTTTAATTGTTTTGTCTACGTAAATATGTTTTAAATCTGTTGATTAATGAGATAATAATTTAATCATTCCAGCCTGCCTTTTCGAAATCAAAAGGCATTATGTCTACCATTACTTTTACTCGTACATGTAATTCTACATCACACAGTCCATTATTACCAACATGGCTACGATTTTGTTATAATACCTGCCATAATGTACGGAGATCTTCCATGGGAATTGAAATAATATACTGATAAACTATATAAGACGTATAAAATAAGTAATTCTTCCAAATGTCTGCACCAGGAACAAAAAAGTTAATGATTTTTCCAGAAGATATTTTTCGTTATCATGTGAGAGAATGACTACATTTTAATCTATACATATATATGAATTACTTGTACTGACAGACTGATACATCAACGCATAGTCTAAGCTGCTGGCGCTACAAACTTAAGGTTTTGGCAGTGATGCCTATAACATAGGCATTCACGAAGGAAGGAATTTTAGAAATTCCACCCCAAAGGTCGCGAAATAGGGGTTGAAAGGTTATATGAAACTCCGTCATTAACCGACTTCATATAGGAGGAGGGTCCAAATTCGATGGGTATTTTGTTATGTATGTACACCGATTACTCCGAGATTTGTAGACTGATTTGAGAAATTCTGTTTTAGTAGGTGTAGGCTTTTTTCGGATTCGACTTAATCCGTGTAGTGTCCTGATTAAGAATATAGCACCACTCCATCTCCTCCCGTGGAGGTGTTAAAAGCCGACTAAGGCACTCTAATCCAGAGGGATGGGCAGCAGCGTCCTTTCTGTGGCACAGTAGCCATTCTGCGCTCACCAACCTGCCTGCCAAGCGTGGTGAGTACTGGCAAATTCCCCCCAATACACACATTTCCCACATTTAGCACATTCCCCCCACAGTTGTGGAAATCTATAGGGGAGGCCGTTGTTCAGTATTGGACGTTGTATGGCCGATATGATGAGAATGCTTTCGAATTGGTCACATAGCAAATTTATATTGGGTAGTTTTTTAACCTGATTTAATAAACAGGTTTAATTTGACTAAGCTTATCTAGATGATGTCTTTATTTTATTTTTCTAAGTTATGTCTAGGAAAATTGGTATTTGGCTGTTTGGTTTAAAATAAAGAAATTTGTATTTTAGTGTTTTTATAAATTGTACCCTGCAAAAGAGGGGGTGAAAGTAGTTTGTAAGCAGTATTCGTTATTTTTTAAGTTACATCTATGAAAATTGTTAATTGGCTTTTTGGTTGCAAATAATGAAAAACGTGTTTCAGTGTTTTTGTAACATGTGTAAAACTGCGGACGATAGCTAGTTCTTCAATAAATCGTAAACTTTCATATCAAAATAGAGGTTTTAATTCAGAAATCCTTTGAGATCCATAACAAACCTCATCTCTACACACAGACAAGTACGTGTATGTACAATATCACACAATGTAATCATATAAGGATGGACACAAATTAACGATGAACTACTGGTGGGAACCTTCACAACCCTCCCCGAGAAGTGCCTGGGGGCGGTCTTTTTACATCCACCTGCCCTCCGCTAGAGGGGGTGACCGCTTTACATTCTTCCCCTGAGATGTGCCTAAAGGCGTGGCACCAATGGGTGGCTCTAGTGTGATCTTACGAGTACCTGGAGTCCCCCTTCGGTGCCGAAGATGACCGCTCCAGTGGTTTTAGCCGATACACCCCTTTGCTCTTTCCCGGGGCGAAGGAAGTTCCATGTAGAATTTCCATTAGAAACCAAAAAGAAGCTAGGTACCTCCGTAGTGCCAGGTATTCGCCGCCAAGCAGTGTTTAGACATTACTGTGTTCCGGTTAGAAGGGCACTAAAGCTAGGGAAATTATTGAGCATAAGAGACTTAATAACTAATGTTTCAAGGTGACAAGCACAAGTGGTGCTAGCAGAACAAGTCCTGGGTAGTATTGCAATTGTTATGGGCAGCCATGACGCTTAACACCAGGCGAATAAATTGATGGCCTCATCATCATCATACCAGCAAAAGTATAAATAAATCGTTGCACTTAAATTTGACCTTGGAATTTTACTCTCATCGCGACCAAGAATGTTTCACGTCAATAAGTATTCTGCAAGTAGGACCTCCACTGCTGGACAAAGACTTCCCCTATATTTCCACTACAACTGGTGACACTGAAAGCCGGTTGTTTGTTTGTGTCGCCTTTGGGGGAATTTGCTAGTACTCACCACGCTTGGAAGGCGTGTTGGTGAGCGCAGTATGACTGCTGTTACTCAGAAGGGACGCTGCTGCCCATCCCTCTGGTTTAAAGTCCCTTAGTCGCCTTTTACGACATCCATGAGAGGAGATAGAGTGGTGTTATATTCTTAACACACGAATCATGTTACAAGTATTGGGGTACTGAAAAGAAACTATTTTATTATTATAAAAAAATATAGTTCTTCCGATCCAACCGTCGGATCTCATAATCAAGAACCAAATCGGATATATGGGACCGTCTTAAGCCTATAACTAACTTGTGTCTTGAAACAATATTTACAGTACAGCAAACCACATTGTATAACATACGCAAAGGTCTACAACCTTCATAACAGACGAGTGGTGTAACCACGATTTTACGTAAAATCCAAATGGACGATGTAAGCAGGACCGGTAAGCCAGTTTCGCCTAACAAACTAAGCTTTTAGACCAACGCATATATATCTTGACAGTATATCATGCCAGTGTTCGGATGGCCAATGTTGGTTTTGTTTGCAGGAGTTATGAAAGATTTGTAGTTGTTCCTTTTTTTTATTTAACAAAGTAGCAGGAGCATTAGTTGTGCTTTTTGAAGCCATATGGTGAGATGTAGAGACGTTCCTGCACATTAAAATGTGATGATCATTCATAGGGAAGAGCCTTGATTCATCTAATTCAGACACAAATGTCTTTTTAGTGAGAATAAACCGTAAAGAAAGTGTATCTGTCAAAAAAAATACAATCTTTTGACTAGACGAGACAGTCATTCGCCTAGTGATACGCATCATGCCTGTCCATAACAATTCTATTGATACCCAGGACCAGTCCGGCGTGGCGCCGCAGTGCACCTGACTATAATGCTCATCACCTTGAGGCATTCGGTCTTTAGTCTCTAATGCCCAAAAATTTCACTAGCTACAAAGCTCTTCTAACCGAAACATAACATTAATAAACTGAAGACTGATCTGACACTGCAATGTCCTGCGATACCATTTCTTTTTCTTTTTATTATCCCGCTGCAAACACGTCATATACTTTCTCCGTCCTGGGGAAGGGTGGAGGGGCGGCATACCAGATCTTACCGGGCAAAACTACCAGAGCGGTCATCTTCGGTTGAAGGGGTTCTAGGGGCTCCAGGTCCTCCTACGATTACACTATAACCACCCATTGATGCCACGCCTATAGGCGATCTCAGAGGGCATGGCTGTCACCCCCTCTAGCAGGAAGGTGGATTTGCTCTGCTAATCCTGCTTTTTTAATTTTATTGATCCGGTGGAAATACCTCATGTACTTCCACCACCCCGGGAAAGGGCGAATCGGCATGCCGGACTCCTACCGGCTAAAACCACTGGAGTGATCATCGTCGGCACCGAAGGGAGGATCCAGGAACTCGAATAATCTCCATCTAGAGCCACCCGTTGGTACTACCTTTAGGCACATCTCGAAGGGGATGACTGTAAAGCGGTCATCTCCTCTAGCGGAGGGAAGGCGACTATAAAGAGGCCACCCCCCAGGCATCTCTCGAGGAGATTGTAAAAGATTCCCTGATTCACTACGCGGTTTGCTGTGCACACAGCGGTACGTGTCCGCATGCACACCGCTGTCTTCCCGGGGGTCGCTCGGTATGAGCACGCAGATTTCCCAATAAGCACGCTCGCAACCCCAAGGATCTTGTGACACCTAACCGGATCCTTGCAAAAAGCTACCACCGGCAAAGATCTATTATAATGTAATCTATGTTTGAGTCAAATAGATTTATTATTTCCTGTCTGAAGGCTGAATTCCTACTACTACTCTTCTTTAAGGCTACTACAGCAGAGTCAAGTTCACGTACAACTCAACTGCGATCTCCAACCTACCTGCTAAGCGTGGTGATCATAGTAAAGCCCCCCTTGAGCAACACAAAACCAGACCGGTTGTTTTGACAATCTTTGGGGAAGGCCCAGCAGTGGACGTCTTTCGGCTGAATTGAAAGGCACTGGTATTATTCATCATTCATCATCATTTCGGCCGAATGTAGTCCACTGCTGGAAACAGGCCTCCCCCAAAGATCACCACAACGACCGATATGGCTGTGCTGTGGGCTCAATGCGGGGTTTTGCCATAATCGCCACGCTTGGCAGACGGGTTGGCGATCGCAGTTGATTTATTAATGTATTCGAAGGACGCTGCTGCCCATCCTCCAGTTAATCCCTTAGTCGACGTTTACGACACCCACGGGAGGCGATGGGGTGGTGGTATTCTGAGTCGGCACCACACAGTACAACACTGGTATTATTATTGGCCTAGAAAAGCATTATACTAGCGTTAAACTCAAATTTGTACGCAAGGATTCATTTACGTTAAAACTCCACTACACTACTTTTTACACTATTACTGAGTTTATGACATATAAGGATTTGTAAAGCGAATGATAATGATGTTCTCTTTTGCGAAATTCTGGAATAAGATATAATAATCTTAATTTGACATTTTTTATATTGTAATTTTCAGTTATATTTGTGAAATGACATTCTAACTTAACTCTTAGCAATATTTTTTTTTTTTTGACATAGGTACGTTTCATGGTAAATGTTGTCTACACGCTTACATATATATATTCATACTGCACTAATTCAATATAATTTAATAAATAATATTACTGACTATGGTGTCTTCCAATTCAATTTATGTTTTGTTGCATATGTTTAAATTCATTACTAGGTACAGAAATAATAACACTTGACTTTTGCATGCCGATTGTACGGTGAGACGTGCTGCACTATACGAATTGATGTAACATCTCTGAAACCATGTTTCTAGCAAATAAATGTTCTATGTTCTATGTTCGGATCAGTTTTCTAATAAAACAAAACTTTACTTTGTTTCGTGAAGAATAATTTGATACAAACTTCGTTTTGTTTTAACCCGATCTCGGTGGAATAGGAGAACAGTATATAGGTATCAGGTGTTTACCTTACGAGCAAGTTTTAAAGACATCTGAGCGGAAGTTATTGTTTTATTAGTAGACAGGAAATGGTAATTACATTCGTAATAATCGAAAGAGAGTGGCATGTTACAGAGATGATTTTTGTAGGTCAGATAATAGACCAGTTTATGATGAAGACATCAGGTATAAAGGCATTGTGTTCCATATCCTCTTGCCTGTTAATTGTCGGCAGCCGCGAGACACAGTAGATTTTTAATGATGTCTGGCCTTGTGACAGATAATAGAATATCTAGAAAGGTCATAAGTGAATGAATTTAACACCTCCTCATGCAAGCTCCTCATCAGCTCTTCAGTCAAACTTTATTTGAGCCTAAAAACGTCTACTGCTGAGCAGAAGCTTCCCCTAAAGATTGCCACAACGAACGGTACGAGTTTGTGTTGTGTGCTCAACGGGTGGTCTTGCCATCCATAATCGCCACGCTTGGCAGGCGGGTGGACGGTCGCAATTCAATTGTAAATATACTTGAAGAACGCTGCTGCCCATCCTCCGGGTAATCCTTTAGTCGCATTTTATGACACCCACAGGTTGAGATGGGTTGGCGCTATTTTTAACCAGCACCACACGGCAACTTCACTCCAGCGACTGCTCATCAGGTATAGCATACATAAAAATAATCTGTCGTAGTCGTTTTATTTTTTTAAACTTTGCCCTATGCTAGGATTTCTACTGTGTCGTGGGTGCGTTTACAGAGACACGTTTTTTTTTCTTTTACTTTTCACTTCCATAATTCTGGGTTAATAATAGGCAGTACTTTGATGCCATCCCTATTAACAACAGACACTTGGAAGTTAGGCAGACTGACAAATAGCCTTCTATGGACTTCTTTAACACACATCTTCAGTATTTCATATGCTTCCTCCTCAGTGGCATCTTTTTTATGGTAGCGGTCCATGATGCTCAAACTCAGATAGCCACCAAAACCATGGCAAGCAAAAGGGACCTTCACACTAGATGCCAGGTAGTCCATGAAATAAAGCTCTGGACCATTCTCTTTATCATAGCCACCCATTAGCACATTCCACATACAATACACCCATACCTGCAGATCATACAAATATTTGTTCCGTGCGCGAATCAAACTCACGACCTCCCGATGCAGCAGCTGACTTTATCAGCCACTGCACCAACCGTGCGTAATCTATAGTTCGAATATCACCACTACCGCTTATTAAACAGTACGAGAAGTTAGGCGTCTCACCATGTAGTATGCCGATGAATGCATGCCAGGCAAAATTTATCAGGCACCAGTCCAAACTCCAGACGGCTACTGTGCATTTCCGAACAGAAAAACTTAATTAGACTTGCCAACCTAAATCTTGAACCCAAAACATGAGGTTTGGCAGTCGCTTCAAGCTTTTAACCGCTGAAATATTGATGGTGAACTGTCCAAATGTCTCAAACCCTTAATCTAAAGTCACTTCCATACGAAGTAGAATGTACTATACACATGTTTATGTCTTCGTTTGTACATAATATACAAAGCAATTGAAAGGAACGAAATTGTATGAAATTGTTGAAGGAACACGCACTTGACCGACATTTGGCACGAAACAAATGTAGAGTTACGTCTTTTGGTAATTAAGTGTGAGCTACAGACGCACTTGATTATTCAGCGGTCGAATTTTACGAGCGGCTGCAAACGCGGTATACGGTTTATGTTAGATTAGTTTGGAATATTTTGTTTGAAGCAAATACTTCAGATTCCCTATTGATTAGGTGGATGGGAAATCGTATGTCTCTAAACACTTTTTATTGATGTTTAGTGAGATTATATATTTTTTGTAATTTGAAGCGATCAGCCAGTTACACTCGCAGATTGGCGAACAAACTGTGAGGCTAAGCAGCTAAGTGGTTTGGAGGTCACAGAATGGCAGTCGTTAAGTCCCAAATCTTTGGGTAGCTTAATCCACTTAGATACAAGGTTGACTACTAACTAAATGAAAATTGTGATAAAGAAAATCCTTCCGATGTCTAAGTCCCACGATGGCCAAACTATAAATATTTCTGCACCGCCTGACACCCTGAGATGCTCACATGTTGCCCCCTGTCGCCTGTATTTGTATGGCATATTGTAATTGGCGAGTCACTGATCGTACCAGAATTTGAATTGAAAGTTGAAATGGAGACGCCGTTGTTTCCGTTTATTTATTTATGTTTTCTGCCACCGTCTTCTCGAGGGCTGCTCCGTATGAAAACGGAACTACCTACCGATCTGGATTCTTGCAATAAGAGGCCTGCTCTCAGTAAAAGATGGAATCATGCCTCAGACTTAGTCATATTTAAAAAAAAAAACTACTGGCTGTCTCAAAATTTCGATTTCAATGCTTGCTTGACTGGGTTATATGTTATCGAATCTAAATGTTTTGTTTTGTGGGCTATTACTAGAAATAACAAAAAATGATGAACAAGAACAAGAAATTAAACATAAGATCGAGAGATTTTAAACATAGATTATGAAACAATACAAAAATAAGAAAATTAAACAAAAAAGGAAGGCCCAAATTTCTTTCATAATTTCTTCTCAGGTTGTCATACAGTGAAATGCCTTTGGTGATTTCAATATTAAGTCTCTCGAATCTGTTAAGACCTTATTACTGAATAAATAATTTAAATTTTAAGGTTGAAAATAATGAGCGCATATCCTCTTCATAAAGTGACTCCGACTATCTAAGGTAGGCAGGCAACTTTGCTTGATTATTGTTGTTCTCGCTTCAAGCAAAAGACATGCATGACATCCGCAATATTCTATACAAAGTGAACCTTCTGCAGATATTACAAGGTGCTTGCGTAATATCTTTGAAACGTTCGCTTCAAGCATGTATATGTTATTGGCGTTTGTTACTAATGAGCTTGTAGGTACGTGGATTGCTAGAGGTACATAATATACCTACACCATAAAGCGAACGTGATATTCATATGTAATACTATATGTATCAGTATGTTAATATCAATTACGTATGGAGCTGTTTTGAATGATAGAATTGAATGTCTTGATGTAATGGAGGTTTACGCACTCACTTAAGCACTAGGTTGTAGTTTTCGGGCGGGATCGGGAGAAGGCCGATCTCGCTCGAAGAAGGAGGAGACGGCGCCGGGGTAACAACCGCCCTGGCGCCTAATTCCCATACGGTGCCGTTGCTATAAGGCGGGGGACCTCTTGGTTCGCGGGTGCGTAGATTGGGGAATCTGCATGCCCACACCGAGAGACCCAAGAGAAGACGGTAGCACGCATGTGGTCACGCGCTGCCGTGGGACGTTTTGTGGGATCCTTTACAATCCCCCCGGGGTGGTGACCGCCTTACATTCACCTTCTCCGAGATGAGCCTATAGGCGTGGCACCAGTGGGCGGCTCAAGTGTGATCATACGAGGGCCTGGAGCCTCCCTTAGGTACCGAAGATAACCGCTCCAGTGATTTTAGCCAGTAGGAGGCCGTCATACCCCTTCGCCCTTCCCCGGGCGAAGGAAGTTCATGAAGAAATTCCACTGGACACAAATAAAAAAAGTTTGTAGTTTTCATAGTCAACTTCCATCCGCTGGAGGGGATGACCACTTAACAGTCATCCCCACCGAAATGTGCTTAAAGACGTAACACCAGTTATATTATTTGCGAGTTCCTGAAACCTCCCTTCGATACCGAAGATTACCGTTTCAGTTTGTTTTAGCCGTCAGTAGCCTGGCATGCTCTTCTGCACTTCCTCGGGACCAAACAAGAAGGTACATGAAAAGCCTAGTTCAGCCTAGCTTAGGCATCAATCTTTAGGGGAATCTTACAATCCCCTCGAGAGATGCCTGGGGGGGTGGCCTCTTTGCAGTCGCCTTCCCTCCACTCGAGGGGATGACCACTTTACAGTCATCCCCTCCGAGATGTGCCAAAAGTCGTGGCACCAACGGGTGGCTCTAGATGGAGATCTTTCGAGTTCCTGGAGCCTCCCTTCGGTGCCGACGACGATCACTCCGGTGGTTTTAGCCGGTAGGAGTCCGGCATGCCCCTTCGCCCTTTCCCGGGGCGAAGGAAGTGTTTCCACCGGATCACTAAAAAAAAAAACAAAAAAAATGCATCAATCTCACACAGTAAATTTGAATAATACTAAAACTAGGCAAAATTGTATTTAATGGCAACTTTGTCATTATTGTGGTGACAAATAAATTACTTATATATACAGGTAAATACACGTATTGGCAAAAAGTAACTTGCTATACAATAAATAAATACGCTAAATATATATATCATATATATTATGAACATGTCCTACCCTATAGAAGCAGTAAGTACATCTGCTTACACATAGCCTACATAAGCGACTCACTTCGAAGAGCTCACATGGGTTTGTGAGGCTAAGTTAGGTCCAGGCGAATTTCAGTCACGTTTCCAGAATCTCGTCTAAAAGATGTAAAACGTGACTATACATACATACGTATTGTATGGAGATCAACGGCATTCAGGCCAAGAAATCTCGCTATTGTTATGATGGTTCTTTCTTTATCATTACTCCACCATTTTTAGAATACAATAGAATAAGCTTTATGGTTTGATGGATTATACATAGATGTCATATTATTACAGAGAGTTTTATCGATATTTTGAGACGGATAAAGTGATGTTTAAATGCTATCGGGTGCCAGAAGACGGGGGGGGAGAACAAAGATTCAAATTGTTAGATACATATCATAATTTTTTTTAATGAAATGAAATGTTTATTTCCAAGAAACATGGTTATAGGTTGTTACATTATCAGAGCTACATCATGTTTCGCATGTTATGGGCATGCAACAGTCAAGTTTTCACGGATCTGGTAAAATATATGATAAATTATCGCATGGTGTACATATTATGTTTATTGGGCCAGTAATAATTTAGTTAATGATTAACATCTCATTACGTACAATGATGCCTTATGGATTTTCATATACTCAACAATATTCACAATTTCAATTTTACAATATTATATAATATAATTATATAATATATGATTTGTTCTAACTCCATAATAGTTTGATTATTTTAATTCCCATTCACACAAACATTGAGAAACTATAGAAGTCGACTAGAAATTTAAGCAATTATAGTATTAAATAATATTGTTAAAATTATAATATGTCAAAATTAGGTATAATAATGCATTACATAGGTCATCACTCAAACGAGTGCACGAATGCATTTGACTTCAGACGCGATCGAGTACCCGTCTAAGAACATTATCTTACATTAATAGGAAAATAATATAAAGTACGAGGTCATGCGCATTCAAGAAATGTAAATATGTACTGCCTTCACTAGAAATACGTATAGGGATAAAGGCATTACATTTCACTTGTAATTTAATTAATACATGTAAAGATTTCAATATTTAGATAAACGATGTCACAACAATTCATAACGCCATTTTTGTTTACTGACATTGATGTGTGGTGCCGGCTCAGAATGCCACCACCCCATCTCCTCCCATGGGTGTCGTAAAAGTCGACTAAGGGATTAGCCGCAGGATGGGCAGCAGCGTCCTTCGAACACATTAACAACTCAACTGCGATCGCCAACCCGCCTGCCAAGCGTGGTGATTATGGCAAAACCGCCCAATGAGCCCACAACACACCCATATCGGTCGTTGTGGTGATCTTTGGGGGAGGCCTGTGTCCAGCAGTGGACTTTATTCGGTCGAAATGACGTACGCTGACAATAGTGGTAGAGAACGAACTATTTGAAATACTTTTGAGACTGTCCTAGTGTCAAAGATAGTTTCGTACCTCGTCAATAATACAACGATAATCCACTGTCCGAACTACATATTTTCCATTTTATCGTCGCGTTACCTTCCCGTTCAAGTTACTACTTCTCGCCCCCGTCTCTTTCTCGCGCCGGCCCGTGCTGAGTCTGTAGTTTTAAATGTCCCCTAATACATTTTAAATAATACCGATCCAGCTGTCCCCAAAACAATAGCTTGTTATTCCCAGTAACTCTCAAAGCCGAGGTCCGTGTCCCGCAGGGGGCGCCCTTAGCGCAAGTTGCTTAGTGTTTAATATTAATTTCAAGCCTGACTGGAGGCCTCTTTTGGCTTTGCCAGAAACGACCGGTTAAGCAAAACCACATTGCACTGCACGAAGCCCAAAAAGGAAACGTATCTTTCTGTGTGCTAATAACAACATAATGCGGTCATAAATCCGCTTGCCAAGCGTGGTGATTATGGCAACGTCCTCTATGACTCATTGGGAGGCCCATGTTTACAACCTTTCTAAAGTTGTGTATCATGAGATAGCAGAGTGGCCTATTAATTCTATTCAGCAATCGATCTTTAAAAAAGTGAAGTGACTTGCTATATAAGATACGTATAATTTTATGTCAGAGAAGAGATAAACATTTCCTTCCTATCTCTCGTTTTAAAAGACATGTTGCGTTTATTTTCTTCATGAAATTGGATGCAGAATTGACATTTTGTTTAACCGTCACCGTATGATGGCTATAATATATTGCATTCTCTGTCAAATTGCGCATTATGGTAACAAAGAAAGTCTAACGCTAAGGACTATTTACATGGAGAGTGATTTTTGCCTTGAACATATGGTATGGTATATAAAAATATTAGTTGTGTACACAACTATTGCGATATATCATATCGTCGTGATCAGCCAAAGGATGTCCACTATTGGACAACCGCCTTCTCCATAAACGTCCACTTACATGTCGTGTGTATATTTATGGGATGGCAGGCGAGTTGGTGAGTGCAGAATAGCTCCTATTTCACAAAAAGGACGCTGCTGCCCATTCTTCTAGTTTAGATTCCCTGAGCCACCTTTTATGACATGGTTTTTTAGCACGGTGGCCGATGGAGTGGTGCTATTCTCTTGATCCAGAAACCTCAAGGATAACACTGATGGCACGGATAGTGCAGTGACTGACATAGTCGACTGCTGCGCATTGGTTTGCGGGTTTCGACCCCCGCACGGATCAAATATTTGTATGATCTGCAGGTAGTTGTTCCGGGTCTGGGTGTATTTGTGTGTGAAATTAGGGCCTGTAAACTCATCCACGATACAGGAGTTACCATGGTGTGGAGCTATGTTGAAAAAACAGGTGTAAAGATTTATGGGGAACAAGCTGTAGTGTTCTTCCATAGAACATTGGGAGGATTCTTCAACCGGGCGGGTGGTATGACTGGCGGGCCGAAGCTCAATGGTTGATGTTGGGCGACTGTATATATGCAGCGTTGCGCGAATACTTTACAAGCGTGATTCAGGATTGTTTGACGTCATCGGAAAGTTGCGATTAATGTTCAAGTAGATGTCGCTGTAATTTGCAGTTGTATGCTGGCGATGTAGGTGTCGCCACAGATTTATTCCAAAATTATCAGAAGTAAGCAAAATGTGATTGTTTTATGTGAGAAATTGTTAAATTGTTGTTGTGTTCCAGATTGTTAATTTTATTAATTTGGGGCAAAAAAATTATACGTTACAAGTCAACACGTTACACATACTAAAGATAAAGATAAAAATACTTTTACACATGTAAAACCATTTATAGGCACTTATGAATAGTCAAGACTTTAGTTGCCTCGTTCCAAGGTGTAGGTTTCCTATGGAGAAGAACGGGCAAGAAACTCCATGGTTACTCTTTTTAAATCATATTGGTACAATGTTCTCGAAATTATGGTAATGTGAGGACAATACAGGATACTCAAATAGGTAAACGCACAAATATAATAATAAATATAAACAACCCTTCATAAATAAATACATTTGAGACGCTCATAACAAGTCCTTCATCTAATATATCACACGGTACAGTTTGCAAAACTTTATTCTTTAATTTTATATATTGCCCCCCAAAATTGACCCCCATATTCAAAATGTACTGTGAAAATTTAAATAAAAATTGTATTTCTTGAAAACATTTTAGTTTTTAATAGGATAAAGACTTATCAATGAGTAAAGTAACTATTCACAAATAATTTGAGGTAAAGAAAAAACTAGAAAAGAAAGTTTTCATTACGAGATGCTTAAAAATCTGTGTCAAGGTAGAGATTTTTCGATATTTCGGAAAATTTTGTACTACTGTAAATCCGTAAGATTTTGCTTAACCTATATTGTGTTTTTTTGGTAGGTATTGACCCAAGCTTTCACCCCCTGCAGTATGTCGTGCTATTTACTGGACATCCTGTATATTATATTGTTAGATTTATTTCGTTTTATGTTGTTTGGACATATTGCACCTTCCATAGTGTCTCTTCGTCATCTTATGGTTGACTGGTAGAGAATGCCTACGGCATTAAGTCCACCTATGTACTATACTGCTGCTAAATATATAAATAAAAACAGAATAAATGCGAAAAGCTACGCTTATCTGAAACACTTTGTTATTTACTACTTTGAGTAAGTTTTGCAGGAGAGTAACCATTATATATGCTTGTTATGAGTTCAGGGCAATTTTAACAAACCTGCGTCGATTAGTACGCCTCCAAATATTAATTGAAACAAAGTTTGTTTATGAATCATATTAAGCCTTTTAGTTTTCAACATAACACACAGCTTTGAAAATCCACTTACATTTCGAAACCCACTCTTATTAGCCAGATTTTCAGTCCCTGAAACGGGACTCATCAAACATATTGTATCAGAATCGTGTTGTTTTCTCGAATTGATGTAAATCGACAACGATCAAAATAATTGGTTTACATACCGCAAACCAATTATTTAAAATCTTAATCAAAATAATTGGTTTGCATATGCAACCAATTATTTTGATTAACATTTTCTTATCTGATTGTCGAACGACCTACATTGGATTGATTTCAATTTATGCACGAACTATGCGTTTGCAACCACCAGAGTAACGTAACAAATAAAAACTATACACCATATTAGGAACCAGTTCCGCAGTAGAATGACATCACAATTCTTTGAATAAATCTGGGCAATTCTGCATAGTGTAGTGGGTTTAAGAATATAGCAACTCTCTATATCTTCCTATGGATGTCTTGAAAGGCGACTAAGGGACACTAAACCATGGGCCAGATGGGCAACAGAGTCCCTACTGTGGAATAGCAGCTATTTTGCAGTCACTAACCCACCTGCCAAGCGTGGCAAATTCCTGCACGCTCTGAAGCCTGGTTTGATAGATTTTAACATATTATGAAGTGTCATTAGATTCATCTGAATTGAGGGAATGACAAAAGTAAATATTTAACTAAGGCGAATCTTATTTTTTAGGCAGTTGAGTTTTTATTTTTTTACAATCGTGTTTTACTTGTTTTTCGATAGACAAACATTACGACCATAGACTTCCAATAAAGCAACAACAGCAAAACATTAAAATAACTTCCCCAGTAATTTGAATCCCTTCGCAAATGCTGGCACACACAATCTCAACTTTCCCAATATAATTTCTCAGAAATCGGTCAAAAGAATAAAATCTTAACTTTTTTGCATGTTCGGGGGTAAGTTTCTCCCTTTGTGCTGCAAGTTTGGGGGTTCTTTTGTTCGTTTTTGATAAATAATTCATGTTGGAAATACATGGAGTGGTAATAGTTTTTCTGTCAATCACTCTGACATTACGTGGATATGAAGATTTTGGCGCAGATACTTAAAACGTTGCTACTTTTCTTTATACGAACAACACAACACCAATGAGTGGGAGAGATTTTGAGCTGACGAAATGTCATACGAAACTCACCACGTAAATATTATTCCAAAAGGCGTAAGGTGCGCATAACCAGCTGCACTCACTGGTCGGTAATCGATCAGTGAGGTTTAAGCAACTCTCGTCGCGGTCAATCTATAGATGGGTAACCGTATAGTGGTATTTGGACTGATGTCTCCGTACTTCGGAGGGCAAGTAAAACCGTCAGTATCGTTTTTTTTTTTTTAAAACGTTGCCCCACACTAGGATTTCTCCTGTGTCGTGGGTGCGTTTACAGACATACATTTCACACACAATACACCCAGACCCGGAACAATTACCTGCAGATCATACAAATATTTGTTCTGTGCGGGAATCGAACCCGCAACCCGGAGCGCAGCAGTCGACTGTATCAACCACTGCACCAACCATGTCGTTGACATTAGACGGCAGTCGTTAAACCAAGTAGGAGTCCTTTGGGGAATCTGCAATTAATTTGATTTGGATCAATTTCTGCGTGAATCGTGCTCACACCGAATGAACCAAGAGAAGAGGGTAGCGCGCATGTGGTCACGCGCTGCTGTGAGACGCTTTGGGGGATACTTTACACAGTACCCAAGGGGTGACCGCTTTACAGTCACCCTCTCCGAGATGAGCCTATAGGCGTGGTACCAGTGGGCGGCTCTAGTGTGGTCATACGAGGACCTGGAGTTTCGGTCCGAAGATGACCGCTCCAGTGGTTTTAGCCGGTAGGAGTCTGGTATACCCCTTCGCCATTCCCCGGGGAGTTCATGAAGAATTTCCACTGGGCACTAATAAAAAATAAAAAAGGAGTTCTGTGGGTGGCTTGAACAACTGGCAAATGGTTGCTGTTGTTGTTAACCATATGAAAATAAAGATGAATACAATAATAATACTTTGGGGCCCACTAGCAGACAACCCTTACATAAAATACCACGATTTTTACTGGATTTACTGAATTTTATAATGTACTAGCTGGGACCCGTAGTTTCACCTGCCGTTTAATTTAAAAGAAATTAGATTAATTATAAATAATTTAGAGTACTTCGGCATAGACACTTGTCATAGAGTACATATATTGGATTTCCGGTGTTCTTTTTTTTCGCGGAACCCTAATCATTTTTCTAAAATATTAGTAGCCTAAGTTATTCCTTATAACACCAGCTATCTGCCAGTGAAAGTCCCGTAGAAATCGGTCGAGGAATTTCGGAGATTAGCGGGAACAAACAGACTTACAGACAGGCCGACAGACAGACATTTTTTTTTTGTGTATTTTTTGTAATTACCGTATACCGTCATAATAAGCATTTAGTAAAAAGCTGTTATTTAGATATTACAAACAGACACTTCAATTTTATTTATTTCTAGTATAGATATTAGATGTAACTGAAGTCTAAATTACACAACCATAATAATTAAAAAGTAAAGATGGTTTCTTTTTTATTCGTGACGATTATAAACCATAATTTTCTTTAAGCACTTATATTGTATTTAACTGAATTTTAACAGAATATAGAAGAGATGGTGGTTAAACGCTTGCTTTCCATACAGGAGGGTCTGAGTTTTATCCCAGACCGCACCTCTGAGTTTTCAGATTCCCGTGCGGATCAGAATTTGATTATCACTTGCATTAACGGTTAAAGAAAACAACGTGAGGAAACCGCCACACCTGAAAGGGCTCTAGAATGTTCTTAATTGTGTGTGTGTAGCCTGAAAACCCGCACTAGACCAGCGTGGTGGACTAAGACCTAACCCTACTCATCGTGAGAAAAGGCCCGTGCCCAGCAGTGGGATGGTAATGGGCTGATTATGTAACATAACAAATACACTCCTCTGTAGAGGCGCCGAACTTCCTCTCTCGGTAGGTACCCCGAGATACGGCAGCAGCCGCTGTAAGGCACCCACTACTCTCTCGAATCGGGAGACAACGCGCTCGACGTGCTCTTTGAAGCCCCAGCAACTATCCAGGGTGAGCCTTAGGTACTTCATGGACCGGCCCACCCCCCTGTCAATTGTCAACCATAAAAAAGAAAATTAGCGTTTTATTATTTTTGGCCTGGAGTCCAACGGTCTTACTTATAAACGTTACTTAAAATTTAAGTAACAATTAACAACGAATTAGCAATTTTTCTTACTTATAAACGTTGTTTATCTTTAATCAGTGTCTTAGCAACACATTTACACAGCTGTCAAATTAAGCAACGCCGGACCCTTGTTTAACGCGTTAAGTAACAAGATGGCGGTTGTGTATCAGCTGATTTTGCTGCTACTTGTATCGTTGTACGACTGACTTGTGTCTATTGTTTTGTCACATTAGTACTTGTGAAGTGAAATTCGTTTATTGTGTATCCGTTTGAACAGTGTTGTGGTATTTTTTCTGTTATAAGATGGATAGTTATGAAAACAGTAATGTACTGAGCATGTTTCTTAATGAAATAGAAGATTTAAGGACTATAAGGAGCTTTAGAAGTGTAAGGATGCAGGCGGTTAGAAGGACAAAAAGTTACAAAATAAGAATGAATCCGATGCAAGATTTGAGCGATAGAGAATTTAAACAAAGATATAGATTTAACAAAGAAAACATGCTGAAAATAGTTGATATCATAAGGAATGATTTACATGTCGATACACGAGGCGGCAGTATACCTGTGGAATTACAAGTAATGGCCGTTATTAGATACTGGGGAAGACACGAGGTAGGTACAATTTTACGTACCACAAATTTATACATTGGTTTGCTTTAACTGACTAATTTAGTAGCCGTAATTTCAGATTCAAGAAGACTGTGCTGATATCCATGGCATGAGCCAGCAGACATTGTCACGCCTGTGTAAGAAAGTGGCTATTGCGTTGGCGGCAAAAAGTCCCATTTACATAAAAATGCCATCAAATTTAAGTGTAGAAACTGACACAATTCGCAAGTTTGAAGCCATTTGTGGGTTCCCTCACATTACTGGAGCAATAGACGGAACCCATATAAAAATAAGAAAGGTTGGTGGTGATGCTGGTCAGTACTATATCAACAGGAAAGGACACTATTCTATAAACACTCAGGTAACTTATCTGTAGATATAATTATAGGTACTATATCCCTGTTATTTTGCTTGATGTTTTACTTAATATTTAATATTGGTTACAGGTTGTCTGCAATACAGATTTAAAGATATGCGACATGGTTTGCCATTGGAGAGGCAGTACTCATGATGCCAGAATATTTCGTGAAAGCTCTATAAAACGAAGATTTGAAGAGCATGAATTTAAAGGGAAACTTATAGGAGACAGTGGGTACCCATGTTTGCCTTACTTATTAACACCTGTGTTAAGACCAAGGACTGAAGCTGAGAGACAATACAATTACAGCCATATCCGAACAAGGAATGTGATAGAGAGATGTTTTGGTCTGCTAAAACAAAGATTCCGGATATTACTGCAAGTTATGAGAGGATCATTTAGCACAATAAAAACTACAGTTGTAGCTTGTGCAGTATTGCATAATTTAGCAATTGAATTCAATGATTCTTTAGATCATGGTATGTATTGTATTGTAATTTTATCTTATTTTTGTGCGACACACACATGACATTGTATAGTGTCCTATGTGTACCATGTGCATACAGGCAATGCCCTTAAAACCCTTTTATGCTGCTTTCAGACTTTACTTGCAGCAACGATGATGAAGTAGAAAGTACAGGGGACACGGAGCAGAATGATAATAATAATTTGGCAAATATAACAAGAAGCATATTTATTGACAATCATTTTTAATACAAATATTTTTACTTAAACACTGTTTAATTTCTTCTTCCAATATTCTTTTTCTAAGTCTAAAATTGTTAATCTTATTTTATGCAGTTCTTCTGCTCGTTCGTTATCCCTTTCTTTTGACTCTTTTGCCAATAAAAATAACTCTTTTTCA
Organism: Diloba caeruleocephala; assembly: GCA_947459985.1. Classification (NCBI taxonomy): domain Eukaryota; kingdom Metazoa; phylum Arthropoda; class Insecta; order Lepidoptera; family Noctuidae; genus Diloba; species Diloba caeruleocephala. The sequence goes on along the minus strand of OX381617.1, from coordinate 3,653,953 downwards.
TAGTCATTGTCAATAATCTGTAACAAAAAGAAAAATGTTATTGATCCAATGATACAACTCAAAATCTGTTGGTATTCTTGGTGGAATAACATACCTTTTTTTTCAATATTTTACTAGATTTGCACCTCTTCCTTATATTATGTAAATTTGGTGCAGACACAGGTGTTACTGTCGCTAGATTTTCAGTCATTGGCTGTTTGACATCTTCAAGTATCTGGTTTACTACAGGATATTATGATGAACCAACACTAAAACCAAACATAACACGCAAGATAGTATACGAATAAAATTATTATTATAGCATTTAAATACCTTTTCTTCTTCTTCCCAGTTGGAGGATCGCACTCTTTTAATTGTAGATGTTTGCATTTTAGATAAATTCACATAAAATCACAAGATAACTTTAACTCCGAAGATCTTTTCGAAAAGACAAACGATTTCACAACATATGTTCACAATTTAAAAAAACAATCGACGCATTGTTGCCATTTAACCGCGTTTTGCATTTCACGTCGCAGCATAAAATATTCTATGCTGTCAACACATGGCGGTATTGACAGAGTAAAAATGTTTTTTCGTCATTAACGGTTCATTAGTTAAGTCGCGCCTAAGCAACGTTTATAAGTAGAAATTTCTTAATCACTAATTAAGGAGTTAAGTAGTTATTAGTTAATCAGTTGCTAAGACATTGATTAGTTGATTTTTATAAGTAAGACTGCAAGTCTTTTGGCCACAAGTATATTAACACTAATCAGTGTAACACTGATTAGTGTTAATTTAGTTGTTTCTGTTATAGATTATAATGGTATATATAGATTTAAGTGTTTTGTTAATAAGTACATATTTAAGCATATAAGTAGTCATGCCTTTGTCGAATATTTTCCTTACTGTGTGTTTGTGCGTCGACTTGCCGCAGGAATAAATTGTTTCTTTCTTTCCTTTTTTTTCTTAATTGATTGATTTGTGCATCACCAACGCGTAATAAAAAACGAAATAAACGCCCACGAATGTCATCATTTCGGCCAAATAAAGTCCACTGCTGGACACAGGCCTCGCTCAAAGATCACCACAACGACCGATATCGGTGTGTTGTGTGCTCATTGGGGGATTTTGCCATAATCGCCATGATTGGCAGGCGGGTTCGCGATCGCAGTTGAGTAGTTAATGTACTCGAAGGACGCTGCTGCCCATCCCCCGTATAATCCCTTAGTCGGCTTTTACGACACCCACGGGTTGAGATGAGTTGGTGCTATTCGTAGCCGGCACCACACCCACCCACGAATATAACAACATAGAAATACTTCATTTCTATTTGTCCTGTATTTCTCCTATACCTAATGTTTAAATAGTGTAATTATTGTTTAGATTCAGTCTCGACAGATACTCGCAGCGTCCTAGTTACTCTTTAAACGGTACTAGTCGTCATAAAACAATATAAAACCGTTACAGTGTTTGGAAAAATATGTCCTGTTCTAGTTGCCAACGTCAAAATCAACGTTTCGAGGCTACGCTCTATTGTGTTCACTGTACACTTACATTCAGAAGTGCCCCAAGAGCGACCCTAAAACATTTCAACTGCTGTCAGCGGCAGTAATGTTGACAGAGTTATAAATTGTCAGTGCAATGACTAGGCCTTTCTAAATGTCTGTTGTTTTGCGTGGGAATTAGTGTGTTCGTTTTTTGAAACGCAAATAAATTGCTCGATAGTGTTGTGGCAAAAGCAAGTGTCAACTCACAAGAGGCATAGTGCCGATATTCCTTTGCTCTTGATGTATTATTTTTCTTTTTTTTTTCTCTTGCATCGAGAGAGTTTACAGGCACAATACTCAAAAGCACTCATACACATAAATTAGCCCGTAAACATCCACTGCTGAAGTTACGTTCAGTGCGATGTAAGCCTCACAATGATCACTATAATGAGCGGTCAGGGATTTTGCCGTAATCATCAAGCTTGACAGGCGGATTGGCGATCGCAGTGTATTTTATTAGTAAATGAGAGGATGCTGCTACCCTTCCTTTTTTGTATCAATTCTTAGTAGTAGAATAGTATAGAATAAAATAGTATCAATTATTCAGTTAATAGGACCTAACAGATACTTTTACACGTCAAACTGAAACAACGGAGGGCATGTCGCTACATGAAAACCTCTGAGAAAAAATGTCGATAGAAACTCGGGGTTAGGTCTTTTTTGGTCATTTTTTAAATGTCCGAGAAGACATTGTTGCTACATTCATATCTTAAAGAGGTTTCTAAGAGATTCTCGAGGGCTCATATTATATATTGCGTGGATTGCTCTCTTCTGTAATGTAAATATTGAATCTACACCAGCTGCTACTCCCCACAGCTTAATGCCATATGACATTATGCTGTGGAAATACGCAAAATACACAAGTCTAGCCGTAGCTACGTTGGTAAGATGAATTTTCCTGACTGCAACTGCAGCAGAACTTAACCTATTTTATAGAGCCTTTATATGAGCACCCCAATGTAGTTATCTACGACTATCTACTACTATCTAATTATTCCAACTGAGCTAAATGTTCCAAAATTCGTGTGCTAGTAGAGGACTTATGTCAATATGTAATTATGACCATTCAAACTCCTAAAATGCTGCATTCTGTTGGGTTTGGTCAGCCTTCAATTGCTATGGCAATCTTATTGTAAGGCTTAGCCCAAGACATTGGAATGTCTTCATCATAATTATATCAGCAAATAAAACGGTCACTGCCGTATAAAGGCCTCCCCCACAATCCAACCGACTACATGTGTCGTCATTTTAGAGTGAATTAGCTAGTACTCAACACGTTTGGCAGGCGGGATGGTCAGCGCAGACAAGCTACTGTTACACAGAAGTGACGCTGCTGCCCATCTCTCTGGCTTAGAGTCCCTTAGTTGCCTTTTACGACATCTAAGATTGTAATATTTTAACATAAATATTTTATTAGAGTACCCATGTAATTTCTTGTCGGCTCTACAACTTGAAAGCGTGTAGCGTGTATTTAAATTCTGAGTATTCGTAAGTTCCTACAAATATTCACATGAATAAAAATCTTTGACTTTGACATTTAATTCGTCACGGGTGGGGTTCAAAGTCACCTCTCGATTACCAAGCAAAAGCCTTAGAGTTGCGCTGCTAACAATGTTTCCTTATTTTTTTATTGGTGCCCAGTGGAAATTCTTCATGAACTTCCTTCGCCCCGGGGAAGAACGAAGGGGTATCGGTCTCCTACCGGCTAAAACCACTGGGGCGGTCATCTTCGGCACCTAAGGGAGGCTCCAGGTATGATCACACTGGAGCCGCCCACTGGTGCCACGCCTATAGGCACATCTCGGAGAGGGTGACTGTAAGGCGGTTACCCCCCGGGGGGATTGTAAAGGATCCCCCAAAGCGTCCCACGGCAGCGCGTGACCACATGCGTGCTACCGTCTTCTCTTGGGTCGCTTGGTGTGAGCACGCAGATTCCCCAATCTACGAATCCGCGAACCCAGAGGTCCCCCGCCTTATAGCTACAGCAGGGGGTTTCAGGCGTATGGGAATTAGGCGCCAGGGTGGTTGTTACCCCAGCGCCGTCTCCTCCTTCTTCGAGTGGGATCGGCCCCATCGCTCTGCGGTCTCCTTCTGGAACATGACGCTCTTACAGAAGGAGACCACTGCATTCCAGTTTTCGTGCTCTGCCAACATAGCCGACACTACTGCTGGCAGAGAGAGATCTTGCCCGATCTGATCGACCATGATCCGCCGCTCGACGGCCCACGCAGGGCACGCCTCGAGCGTGTGCTGTGCGGTGTCCTGGTCGCTATCACAATGGTGGCATTGAGCCGTGGCCTCGCGTCCTATCCTGTGCAGGTACGCGCCGAAACAACCGTGCCCGGTGAGCACCTGCGTCAGGTGGTAGGTGACGCGCTCTCTCCTTCTAAGCCAGGCTTCAAAAAGCGGCATGACGGCCTCGATGACGCGCTTAGTTGCAAACTGCATCCGCAGGCGATGACGCCACTTTACAAGTGCGCGCCGCCGAGCTAGCCGCCGCAGCCTGTCCAACGCCCGTGGAGGCGCGCCTTCACCGCTCTGGCGGAGAGAGCGTGTCTGATCGTAGACCCACGCATCCATCTCCGCCAGGTAACAATGTTTCCTAATAGAACAGAAGTGGGTTGCAATTCAACCTAGCTGGGGTACTGCCAGGTACCGAAATAATCTGCACGGCATATTATCCATTCATAACCGTCCTTATTGGAAGCTTAATCCTAATTAAAGAAACAATGAAATGAGGCTACTCTCAGCGTTAAAACTATTTAGAATACCACAAAACAAGCAAACTTTAAATTAGTTCACAATTATATCAAGAATGTATGAACGCCTGTTCATATTTCGCCATTGTATACTTCTAAAGCAGCTAATCCTGAATGGGTCTAATATGTTAGACCCAACAATTCCGCCTTTATAATGGGTATTGTGAGCACAATAGTTTCGACCTCTGAGGGCTTTATCTAACTATAAGGGATCAAAACAACACCTGCATACGGAAGGCTTATAAACGGTACAGAATTTAATAGCAGAAACATTTAACCTAGTACCCTAACCTAATCTAAAGCTCGGAAAGGAATAGGCCATGTGGTCTGGTGCAGTTGGTCTCATAACTAGTGACTAAAAGCTTATACAGAATCAAGTCATCCGGGTTCTGTATTCTTAAAATTATGATATTGTGATCATTATTTCACCCTTTGATCCGGTGGAAATACATCATGTACTTCTTCTAGATCGGAGAAGGACGAAGGGGTATGTCAAACTTCTACAGGCTAAAATCATCGGAATGGTCATCTTCGACACCGAAGAGAGACTCCAGGAACTTGAATAATCTCCATCATCAATACAATTGGTGCTACGCTTTTAGGCACATCCCGGAGGGGATCACTGTAAAGCGGTCACCCCCTCTAATAGAGGGGAGGTGACTGTAAAGAGGCCATCCCTACAACACAACTCGTATATGCAGTTTTTGTGTAACTATCCAGTAAAGGATTTACCCGAAGCCTTGCTATGCACTGTACTGCGCACACGGCGACACGCGACCACATGCACACCGCCGTCTTTCAGGAGATTATCATTTCATCTAGGAGGCTTCGTGATTATGACAGTGTCGACTTTAATAATGGTATGCCATTCACCCGATATCTTTATTCAATGTACACACGAATAAAATCAAGCTATACATTTCCAGTTTAGGCTGATCTCGCACTGTATTATCTTTCCGTACCATGAGAAATCAGTTAATATTGGAAATATATAGCTTGATATGTAGCCGTGTATACATTTGATCAAATAAATTGTATGATATCATCGAATTTTAATTTTAGTTTTCATTAAAAGGATATTTGAGTTCAGGAGAAATCCTGGGTTGTGGGGTCAGTTTACACACAGATCTCACAGCACAGGGTGTTGACCCGGACCCGAATCAATTATCTGCAGATCATATCATATGGGAATCGAAACTGCCACATGTTAGTAGGAAGCCAATCGCTTAGCCACTGCACGAACTATGCCGTCAAATTGCAATATATTCAATCAGTCACAACTAAGTGGATATGAAAATAATATTTAATGAGTGTGAATGAAACAAACGTATTTATAATACAAGAAACTGATACAATAAAATAAACAAAACAAGTAGTATTGAATATGGCATTGTCGAAAATCATGTCTTTGACAAAGATACGACGCAGTGTCAAAGAAATTTGATCAAATTTTGGACAAAAATATTGGACATATATACGAGTATATATATATACGCTACAACAATTTCTTTTATTTATTCATTCTTAATATACAACAATGAGCTCAAGGTCACTCAGCGAGCTATGGAGAGAGCTATGCTTGGTATTTCTCTACGAGATCGAATCAGAAATTAGGAGATCCGAAGAAGAACTAAAGTTGTTAAGAGTTAAAGTGGCAATGGGCGGGGCACATAGCTCGTAGAACTGATGGCCATTGAGGCAAAATGTTCTCAAGTGGATACCGCACACCGGAAAACGCAGCACGGGACGACCTCCAACGAGGTGAATAGACGACCTGGTGACGGTTGCTGGGAGTCGTTGGATGAGGGCGGCATGTAACCGATCTTTGTGGAAATCTAAGGGGAGGCCTTTATTCAGCAGTGGACGCCCTGTGGTTCATATGATGATGATACAATAGTGTACAAGGGCGGTGTTAATCTCATAATCATTTTCTGCCAGACGACCTTTGGGTGATGCATTGCAGAGATAACAAGAGATAACACTAACAAAATTGTGACATTTTCTTTTTATTCCGTTTAGTGTCCGGATTAAGAATATAGCACCACTCCATCCCATCCAGTGGATATCGTAAAAGGCGACTAAGGAATTCGGTCAGAGGGATAAGCGGCATCGTCCATTCTGTGGAATAGTAGCCATACTGCGCTCACCAACCCACCTGAGGAACTTGGTGTGTATTGGCACATTATATTGGAAAATGACAAAACAATTGTGAAAATCTATGGGGAGGCCTTTGTTCAGCAGTGTATTTTCTTTGGCCAAAATTATGACGGTGAACATTTTTTTTAAAGGAAGGCCCGCATCGTGGGTACAGTTTGAAATATTTAAGCCTAAGTCTAAGAATGCAGAGATGGTACACCTTGGTAAAATCTTGGAAAACACGGAAGATCAATTTTCGGCTTACATTTCAAAGTCCACAGTATTACAACGAAACTGAACGGAATTGTTTAGAAGAATGTTTAGAATTTCTCAACGAAAAGATAGGACGTCGAACGTTCTTGTTTCGTTTGTAAGCAATATACCTCTTGGATAAACTGAGATAAACATTTTATTTGTTTTAATTTTAAATGAAATATTCTATAGTGATGTAAAATCTCTAGCTGTCGAAGGTAATATTAAAGGAATTATCGTTTATTCAAAGTAGAAATAAAATGTTCTTTTTGAATGTTTTTATTTATTTTATTTTCTCACTACAATAATGAAAATGTTGTCATGCTCAAATTTACTGTGGGAAACTGGTGCCTAAACTAGGCTGAAGCCTGTATTTCAGGTCACCAGGCCTTCCACCTCAAAAGTCCAATTTTGCTCTTTCATAAACTGTGCCAAGCGAAATTTTTCCATTTTTTTGTTCTTCGTGTATCTGATTCTATCAAGTTATTTCCTCTTGTTAAAGTTCTCTTGATCAATACTCTCCAATACGTTGATATCACTATATCAGGCCCCGATACTGTTTGATATTGTCCTTTACACCCAGTTATATTCTTGCATCCCATGAATGCGCACTTTCGCTGCAGACAACATCTCGATATAACAATAGACTCGCTGTTCTAGTAAAAAGTGTATATTATGGCTTTGATACAACCAATATTGACGATCTATCAAAATTTATTTTAAATGTTTCATATCTTTGTTTTACTTTTTGAATATGAACATAAAATAGCGCCTATAAAAGCCCATTTCTCACTATTCGTCCTTAAATGTTGTCAATGTTGTAAACCAGTGAAAGGGCTGGCATGACATCAAAAATTATATCAGAAAGATTCGTTATATCAGCCAACGGACGTCCACTACTGAACAAAGGCCTCCCCATAGATTTCCACAACTACCGGTTACATGCCGTCCGCATCCAACGACTCCCAGTCACCTTCACCAGGTCATCTGTCCACTTCGTTGGAGGTCGTCTCCACTCGGCAAGATTTTTGCCCCAGCGGCCATCAGTTCTACGAGCAATGTGCCCCGCCCGTTGCCACTTCAGATTACTAACTCTTTTAGCTATGTTGACATCTTTAGTTCTTCTACGGATCTCCTCAGTTCAGAAGGATTAGGATGGATCTATTTATAAAACTATTGTAGCCACACACGCATAGACAATCAAATATCGTTATTATCACTTCGAAGGGTTTAATAGTTACCTGTTATAAAATAAGTACCACTTTATTATTGTTACCTTGTTTTTTATTTCCTTTTTTCGTTAAGAGCATACTCATAAAGACGGTACTTATCAGCTTAATAATGTTTTGGGTAAAATGCAAGTAGGTACAGAGATTTAATACACTTCGAGAATATTTACTCAGAAAATTCATCTAGCTTGTTTACTTATAATTTACATTGTTTATCTTAAGAAGGTTGAGTGCCTAACAAATAAACTTTTACTTCTGTTGTTATTCTAAAGTCTTCAGATTCTAGGAAAATAATACCTCATTATTAATATTTTCTTAAAGTAAGCAAACATTTGAATGTAAAGAAGCACGAAGTATACCAATTAATTTAAATAAGTTTTTACAAAAAATTTAATGAGACTTAATTTGAATTACCTGTTAGTTTAATTAATGTTTGAATTAGTTCGTACATATTTTTCACTTTTGACTTTATATATTAAATTAAACTTACAGGGCCTAAAAAGAACAGCACACGAAGTCTATAATTTAAATGAAGGCGATGCTATGTAAACACGGAAAAATAAAACAATAAAACATTTTTCGGAATGAATGTACACATAAAATATTTTTATGTATGTGATTCAGTTTAGATATAAATGTTGTAATGATACTATGATTTTTTCTATCTCGTATGTTATTAACAATGATACGGGTAGTGAGAGGCAGTATTATAGAATTATATAGGTTCGCTCTCAATCACTAGCCACGCTACACCATTTTTCTCATAAAATCCCGAGTTTTATTTTAAATTATCAACATACCAGTTACGGGTACTCGTTACACTATGTTAGTAGAAAAAAACTAGCTTAAACTACAAAGGAAAACGCAACAACAAATGCATATTTTCATTCAAACCAAGAGTATCAAGAGAAGAGACTTGGCAAGGTTCATTGAATTGTTGCAAGTAAAATTATACACTATTGAATAAACTTTAGGACTGGAACAAAAGGAGTCAACAAATTTAGTGTTAACAATGCTCACAGGGTCAATTTCTTTTAACAATGTACTACAGTGGCTGTTTCACAATTTTAGTCCCAATTTTGTTTTCTTACGTATTTTTTTTGTATCTTCGCTTATGAAGTCATCATATTAGCCAAGAAACGCCAGTAGCTGATCAAAAGCCTCCCGCATAAGATGACCGGTTAAATGTCGTCATTTTGGGAGGAATTTGCCAGTTTTCACCAAGCTTAGCAGGCGGGTTGGTGAGCGCAGAAAGGAAGCTGCTGCCTAAATCTCTGGTTTAGAGCCCCTTAGTCGCCTTTTACGACATCCACGGGAGGGGATGGAGTGGGGCTATCTATATTCTTAATCCGAACACCACACGGGTATAAGATTATGACGTGCATAATGGTATTTAAATTAAGTCCCAATATTTTCTTCATTGAGATCATTCAGCTCCCTACCGAGGTTTTTTCAAAATACTACAGCATTAGGCTTTTCAAAAAGAGCATGAATATATTTTTACTTGGTTGACAATGCGCGTGTCAGAGCTCTGGTGTTGCAAGCGTTCTGGGTTACGGTAACCATTTACCATCAGGCAGGCCGCAAGCATGATTGCCACCTAAGTGGTATAACAAAAACTGTCGTAACAACTTTTATCTGAGGTGAATCAGCGCACGATTCTCTCTATTTATTTATTTGAACTTTATGCAAAAGGTGTACATAGGCGGACTTAATGCCTTAGGCATTCTCAACCAGTCTACCTTAAGGTGATGCAGAGATAACATGGTGATAATGTGGCCGAGCCATTGGCCGCCTGAATAGTCGCAACACTGCACCGGGTCCAGACGGCATTCCGGGCCGTGCGTGGGTGTATACACAGCAGTCTCTTGGGGACCGCTTGAGGCGGCTGCCACAGTTGCCTTAGTAGTAACGTGTTTTTTTTTTATTTGGGACAAGCCCGCTTCTTTTAATTCCAACCACTGCAAATCCTGTAAGCCAGGATCTACAATGGCCACCACCGAAAAGAACACCGATCAATTAAGCTCGGTGTGTCCCAGAGAAATGAATAACTGTCTTGGAACCCGCACTGAAATTAATCAGAAAATAAAAAGGAGGAGTAGGAAAGAATATACGTTCCACTTCCCTCCGTAGCAAGCAAGCAAATAGTAGTAACGTGTTCCCGTCCAGCTGGAAGGAAGCCTTGGTTCTCTTGAAGAAGGAAGGAAGGGCTACGGAGTCTCCCTCTGCATACCGTCCCGTTTGCCTGCTTGACAAGGCTTCGAAGCTAAAGAATAATTACTACTAATTCCAAAGAATAATTACTCAAAGACTCGTTGAGCACCTGTCGCGAGTTGGCCCCGACCTGGGCGAAAGTCAGTGGCTTCCGGCAGCGGCGGTCCAACATCGACGCGATTCTTCGCGTCCGCTTGCTGTCGGAACAGGCAGTGTCTCAGCAAGGTGGGGTGGCATTGTCGGTCTAGATATCGTCAACGCCTAGCCGACCGCGTTCCCCTTTTTATTAGATATATGTGGATAGTATTACTACTATCCATATCTTTTTATCTAATAAAAAGGGGTCATAGATGTAAATCTATGAGAACCAGTAGGTAAGTAATAAGTTGATTGATTTATAAACTAATTGTGACAAATAAAAACAATTAATTTATTTTTGTGAGATAACTACATAATCTTCAGCTTTAATTAAGGCGCTATGCAAAATATCGTGGACTATTAAAGTAAAATCTTATATATACTTAGAAATAAAATTGACTGCCCAAACTTGCTGAGTCTTCTAAAGTTTCGTGCCCCAGCCCGATATCCTCGAAATCCCATCACTCCGTTATACCCACCCCCACGCAGAACAGTTCTGGGTGCAAACTCACCAATTCCAAGACTATGTAAGGTACTTAACACCTGCAGTGACCTGATCGACGTACACCATGACGACATTGGAAAATTTTATAACATAATAATTAAACACTATTCTCAAACCCAATGATCATTATTGCCCACAGAAAATTTGAATGCTATTTAATTTTATAAGCAATTGAGCTAAATGATAAGATATTTTATTTTTATCTTGTTAACTTTATAATCGTATTGTTACTAATTTATTTATGATTGATTATTTTTAATGAATTTGTTTTTTGTGTTATTATCAAATTTTAAATAATGGTAAATCCTTTATAGTACAATATGTATAACCATAAATGGCGCATGTGGTGTTAGCCTGTAAGTAATTGTTGCACTTATGAATGTACTATGAACTAATTTATGTAAATGTATTGTGTAAACAATTGTAGGCTAACCTAAACAAATAAATAAAAATATATAATTTTTTACTGAGATGATTTTGCCAAATTAGTTATTTCTAGATATCCTAGTAATTAAAACAAAATTATTGACAAAATTATCGTGAATCGAGCAAATTTACAAAATATTACTCTATAATCTATATCCAAATATATATTAGTAATGTCAAAATAACTGTTTTTTACTAAAAGCATATGAAAGAGGACGTCCACTGCTGAACAAAGACCTCCTCCGTCCCTCGCCTCCCGTAGACGCCAACGAGCGGTTATATGCCGCTCTCATCAAACGACTCACAGCGACCTTCACCAGGTCGTCCGTCCACCTCGTTGGTGGTCGTCCCACGCTGCGTTTTCCGGTGCGCGGTCTCCACTTGAAACCTTTTTGCTCCAACGGCCACCAGTTCTACGAGCAATGTGCAATGAATACTTTCATATATACGGTAATAATATCAATAAAACAATTTTTAATTTTTTGTCTGTTTGTTTTTTTCATATATTCTCCAAAACTTCTGAACTGATTTTGACAAAACTTTCACTGAACATAGCTGATGTTATCAGGAGTAGCATTCTTTTATTTTAGAAAAACAAAAATTATTAGGAATCCATGCAAAAATAAAACCCATGAATCCAATGTACATACTCTACATGTAAAGATGGAAATTTTTTTTTTTGTTTTGCATTAGTAACAACGCACACTTGACTTAGATTAAATACATAAAGCAAAATTGGAACAACACTAATAAGAGGAGTAAACTGATAACACATTTTATATTTTACAACAGAAATTGGCCAAAGTAGACTAGTTAGACTCCAGGCCAAAATTAAAATATAAATAAAAATAAAAAATTACATCAAAAATCAATACCTCAAGTTCTAAAAATTACATTACATTTTACATAAAGAAACTGATTGTGCGTCGTGCCGTGCAAAAAAGGGTTGTCACTCAGCTTCAATGCTGTCGCATTGTAACTTGTACCAAGATCACCAAGATCCAAAATCCAACTACAACAATGCTGGTTTTCAGTGACAACCTTAGTGACGAAGTGACGTCTTCCGGCAGTGGTGCCACGATTATCTAAATAAATGTTTTTTTTTTACAAAAAACCATGGATGAGCTACTACTATGTCAACTGTTTATGCCGAAGTACTCTAAATTATTTATAAATAACCCGATTTCTTTTAAATTAAACGGCGGGTGAAACCGCGGGGCAAGGCTAGTGTTAGCTAAAAGTAGAGTATGTGTGTGTGGTGTAGCGACTTTCTGATTAGCAGATCGACTGTCGCTGATCTTCAAAACCCTATAAGAGAAGTCGTATGTTGCTATCAATTCTTCTGGAACTACCTTGTACGATACCCACGAGAGCTGACGGGACGACCATACTTTTGTGTTAGAAATTATCGTAACTATTATAGCTTGCGTCCTAACGGCTGATTTAATCATTAACACGGGTATTATTCTGAATTGCCTGTTCCGGGTTAAGTGGCTAATTATGACCGCTATTATTACGTGTTTATGCGCGTCGAGCAGCGACGGTTGATTGAGTGTTGGTCACCATGATAAATCAGCGCCGGGCAATCGTTTGGCACATGCTGAGCTGGTCACCTTTTTGACGCAAATTTCCCATATTTGTACTCAGGTACTTGGTGGTTTATAGGGTTCCGTGTGGCTCCACGTCCACTTGTGGGGCTCGGGGGTCGCAGGTGCGCTGATTGGAGAGTATGCGTGCTCACACTGAGTGACCCCCGGGAAGACGGCGGTGCGCACGTGATCACGTGCCACCGTGTGCGTAGCACAGCGTACAGCGACGCTTCGGGGGGATTTTTTACCATCCTCTCCGAGAAGTGGGGGGCGACCTTTTTACAGTCGCCTTCCCTCTGCTAGAGGGGCTGACCGCTTTACAGTCAACCCCACCGTGATGTGCCTAAAGGCGTGGCACCAATGCGCGGCTCTAGTGTGATCTAACGAGGATCTGGAGCCCCCTTCGGTGCCGAAGATGACCGCTCCAGTGGTTTTAGCCGGTAAGAGTTCGGCATGACGGAAGTTTCATGTAGAATTTCCACTGAACACCAATACAAAAAAGGATCACTCGTGTGTCTGTCTGTCTGTCAGTCTGTCACAGTCAATTTGCTCCGAATCTACGAGACAGATTAAGGGGGGGCATTAAGTAAAGTTTTGCTATCTGTACCGTGTAACGTGTGAAATGGGGGTCTCAAACTGAGACTAAAATAAAAATAGGGAATAGCTCTTTACTTATAGATTACTAGAAAACCTATAAGAAGTCTATAGTCTTAAAAAAACATGGTCAATCTTTCAATATTACGTTTGCGGTTGGATTGTATGGGGGAACATGCTTTTCAACAACAATGTTAAGTTTGTTCATAGGGTAATTTATTGGAACTTGAAGACAGAATTCAACAATAAAAAAAAATGCATTACTTACGCCCCTAATTTTGACATTCTGAATCTCACCCTATAGCCTCGAACATAGTCGCAGAGTTGCAAGCTTATCGGCTTTTAATCAAATACATTTAGGCAAGTGTGTATTGGAACTTCCCGACTTAATTCCCTCAGCCCATTGCATCATTTCATATTCAAGGAATTCCTAAGATTTCAGTTAGAGTATTAATAGTGTGATTTCCGTGGGTATACACTTATGCATAAAAGCCTTAATACACGTTTCCAATCTCAGTCGAGAAACTAAATATTGATCAGATCAAGCAACTGACCGCAACACAATACACTAGGTGATTGGTCAATATTTAGACTCTCGGCCGATGTCGGGTGTTCTTTCTTTGCCTTTCTGATACCCACACTAAATATTGGCCTGCCCATAGCAAATGCAGATGTAACACATATTTCTGTTCACACGATTGTGTAGACACGCTTATGTATATACAGAAGTTTTGAACGACACAAAAAATATTTCTGCAAATGCTAATAGGTACATTAAATCCCAATAAGACATTAAGTTCAAATGTCACGAGAGCCCATTCATTTACCAGTCTCGCCTTATATCCAATTATGTTCCAATATACATAATCTCAGCGCATTTGGCCCAAGGATTACCGTAGATCCGACGGCCATTTTACATAAGTCTTCCTGAAAAGAAAATTGGGTGTTTCAAATTTTGTTACCGACTTCGGACCAAGCTATCGTCTTTGTTATTTTTAAGTAAAGTTTAATGAATTTTTATGGGTGAAGTAGAAATAATCTGGTAACAAGATTTTTTGCTGTATCAAGATTATGAAAATTAGTTTGTAGTGCGCCAATTTTAGGGTTTGGTATCAAACTTTATTTTTTCATAACGTTTTAACTAAACGTTTCATCATATCATCCAAAGGTCGTCCACTCCCGAACAAGACCTGCCGCAGAGATTTCCGTAATTGTCGTCATTTTGGGGAGAATTTTTCGGTACTCACCACACTTGGCAGGCGGGTCAGTGGCTGCAGTATGGTAACTGTTCCACAGAAAGGGCACTGCTGCCCAGCCCTCTGGCGAGCCCCTTATTCATTTTTTATGACATCCACGGGAGGGTATGGATTGGTGCTATCTGAACCGGACACCACACGAAATATTTTCAAACAGACAATTCTCGCCGGAAAGACACCTTCATTTTGTTTCATCCGTAAGTGTACGCGCAAAAAGCAAGTCCGTGAATTCATTCTATCCTCTTCTTTCGCGACCGCCATATCGATGTACTGTAGGTATATGCGAAGGTTTATGTAGGTATATACGTGGAAACAGAGTCCATAATCTTATGAAGATACTTGCTCTGTGTTTTTTTATTTTTTTTATTGGTACCATTTTTTAATTGGTATAATTAATCTAATTTCTTTTAAATTAAACGGCAGGTGAAACTACGGGTCCCAGCTAGTACATTATAAAATTCAGTAAATCCAGTAAAAATCGTGGTATTTTATGTAAGGGTTGTCTGCTAGTGGGCCCCAAAGTATTATTATTGTATTCATCTTTATTTTCGTATGGTTAACAACAACAACAACCATTTGCCAGAGTTGTTCAAGCCACCCACAGGACTCCTTTTTTATTTTTTATTAGTGCCCAGTCGAAATCCTTCAGGAACTTTCTTCGCCCCGGGGAAGGGCGAAGGGGTATGCCGGACTCCTACCCGCTATAACCACTGGAGTGGTCATCTTCAGCACCTAAGGGAGGCCCCAGGTCCTCGTATGATCACACTAGAGGCTCTGTGTTTCCTGCAAAAATATGGATAAACTATCACATTAGAGTAATCATCAAGCTTGGCTGATGGATTGGCGATCGCAGTATTTTGTTTTTGCATACGTCAACTCGGACATCGCTACATCGTTATATTCTCTTTGAAGTATTTAAGTAGTACTATCTCAAAGTCTGGGGTTTTAATTTTTTAAGATCGGCGCTTATTATTAAAACAACAAAGTAAATTGCCTACCAATAACTACTTATCATCATCAGCATCATATCAGCCACAGGACGTCCACTGCTGAACAAAGGCCTCCCCCTTAGATTTCTACAACGAGCGGTCACATACCGCTCTCAACCAACGACTCCCAGCGACCCTCACCAGGTCGTCTGTCCACTTCGTTGGAGGTCGTCCCACGCTGCGTTTTGCGGTCTCCATTCGAGAACCTTTGTGCCCCAACGGCCATCAGTTCTACGAGCAATGTGCCCAGCCCATTGTCACTTCAGTTTACTAATCCTTTCAGCTATGTCGACAACTTTAGTTCTTCTACGGATCTCCTCATTTCTGATTCGATCTCGTAGAAAAATACCAAGCAAAGCTCTCTCCATAACTACTTGTAGAAAGTTTTATTTTTTATAATTAAGTATTGATACCCAACACGTCTGTGAAGTTTCGCCAACTAATTCAAAGTGACGTTGCACATGATATATTAGAGTGTACTTATAAATTAGAATTATGATAAATTGAGAACAATTTTGAGCTTCAACAATGGTAAATTTCAAAATAGGCTTATCTGACAGTACGAATAATAAAACGTCTTTATAGTTATTTTTTCTGTGCTCTCTCAACGTCGGGCCAAGGTCTCTCCCCGTTACGGTATCGAAGAAATCCATATTTGCGTTTATCCGTCGCAACACTTCTTCGAAGGCATCGATTGTATTTGGTTACCTATCATGCTACCAAAACTTGTAAACGCCGTGTATTGTTTTTCCGAAACCGTTTTACTTTTTCATAGTCGAGAAACTGACTTTTCATCAGCAATATGCGACGCGTGGCGACGCGTTACTGTGGTGATGGCCATATTTCATTTAGATGTTTCTTAAACAAAATAGCACTCCCGCTCGCCCTACGTGTGCCACTTGGACATGAAGTTTCGCGCTATCATTTGTTTTTAACACGCTGTTATTAGCTTGGTGTGTATCTATGAATCTATGCATTATTATAATTATTAACATGTCTCTCTTTTCACGAGTTTATATCCCCTGTAAGGGGGAACCCGGTCTTTTGACAGGCTTACGCGGGGACATAGGTCCAACACGCAGAGGCCCTTAAGAGATTTTTAATCTAAAATGTAATGGGACACCAACCGGGGACTCTCCATAGCTGCACTATAAAATGAAGTCATGGATTGTCCCCGGTGATGTAAGTCTATTGTATGAGATGGAAACTATAACGGTAAGGTCTATTGCAATGGGTGTTACATGGAATAAAAAGACTAATAAATACGGGAACAACGGCGTCTGCCTTTCAACTTTGATCGTGAAATTCTGTGGCAGACGGTGACTCGCCACTCACAAGATGGGCCCCCTAAATGGCCACCACTACAGGCGACAAGGAGCAACACCGGTGTGAGCGGCTAGGGGTGTAGAGAGGTGCGGCACCGGTTTCACCATCGCGCGTCTCGAAGACTCGGAGCGGGTTTCCCCGTTATTACGCCATTAGACACTTCCACCCCCGAGCATATAGCTCTGGCGGCCCCCCTCTGATCGGCCAACTAAGGCAAGCCAGAGTTGAAAATCCTGCGGGCACTCATGGGGTTCCACTCCAACCAACCAATAAAGGCAACCGGAGACGAGGCCCTGACCGACTCTCTGGAGCATTCGGGTACGCAGTGTCGCCACTCACATTCAGCTCGCCACAAACTGCCCTGTAATTATAATTATTTATTATTATTATTTTAAATAAAACGTTGCCCCACACTAGGATTTCTCCTGTGTCGTGGGTGCGTACATACACAAATTCCACACACAATACACCCAGCCCCGGCACAACTACCTCCAGATCATACAAATATTTGTTCCGTGCGGGAATCGAACCCACGACCCGGAGCGCACCAGCCGACTGTATCAACCACTGAACCAACCGTGCCGTCGAAAGTTCATAGATTACTAAACATCATAGATTACTTACTTATGATTAGAGATAGATGCGCAACTTACGATTTTATTTATCATTTTGGAAGTTAGAAGCAACAGTACTTGCAATTCTTCAAATACTTTTATATTATACAAATTACAAATCATAATTGGATTGCACATTCAATGCAATTATGGTATGTAAATACATTTCCTACAGGTGTAGGATTTACTTTTTCTTTCTTTTCTAGGACTTTACTCATTAATTATTGCAAGAAAAATGAAAATTTCAACTTGTTGTTTATGTAATAAGTTTATTTGTGACAATATTGTTACAATGTTGTTACAGGTATAAAATGTCCATAATATTCTACCGTTTCTGGCGCATAAATAGTTATTTACCAAGTGTGATCTAGGGCAGGCTATAAAACATAATATTCATTATTAAACATAATTCAGAGTAAAAATAAACTAATTTGAATATTATTTTTCATTTCATTATTCTTCAATGGAGTAGTCGTAGTTAACTTATGGGGAGCTGAAATAATAAAAAAAAGAATGTCTCAATATAAAAAAAAATTATATTTTGAAATTTTCAGGCAATATGTTCTTGATACGAATTGCCATACAGTACACACACGCTGGGAGTCGTTGGATGAGAGTGGCATGTGACCGCTCGTTGTGGAAATTTAAGGGGTAAGCCTTTGTTCAGCAGTGGACGTCCTGTGGCTGATATGATGACACATTCATCGGTCCGTGTGGTGTCCGGATTAAAAATATAGTACCACTTCATCTCCTACCATGGATGTCTTAAAAGGCGAAGAAGTTTGTGTGAAGAAGAAGTGCGAACTTTCAACCAGAGAAATGGGCAGCAGCATCCCTTTTGTGAAACAGCAACCGTACTACGCTCACCAACTCGCCTGCCAAGCGTGGTGAAGACTGGCAAATTCCCCCCCAAAATGTAACCGGTCGTTTATGGGGAAGGTTTTGTTCTGCAGTGGACGTATTTTGCCTGATATGATAATGATGACGGAACGACGGACATTCTTGGAAAATAGTTGTGTTTTGTTTTAATAAACGTGAACCTACTTATTGTCCCCCTGAATAGAGTTCATTACTTTTGTGGGGCACTATATACAATGACTTATCGGCGTCAATTATTTTACGTACATCGCTTAGTTACTTTCTAGTTTGATGGATGTCTTATATGTCAATGAAGAAACGATTATCGAAGTTAAGTGACAACAAAACTATCTTTATGTATTTTGGAACGTGTTTCAAACAAAGAACATTTGCGTTCCAAATTCTCGTGTACTTAAGACCCTGATAGACAGTCCGCCGGTTCCAGCAATTAGAGCTCTGGCGCTGTTCATTTAAAAATAGACTTGGGTAGTTCTGCCAAATTCTTTATGGAGAGCCGTCTGGAAGATGTATTTAGTAAAGAGGTTTTGCATTTTGTTGAAAGCTCAGGGTATTTTAAGTAAAATCTTACAACTGACTAGTATTTCATGTACAAAAGAATTCATGGGAGGAACTGAAAGAATTTGCTTTGCTTCATTTATTTTTAAAGTCAAATGTCAAATAGTTTTTATTTCAAATAAACCAATTACTGGCACTTATGAAACGTTAGAATTTAAATTGCTCGGTTCCATTTATTTACTCCTATGGAGAAGAACCGACAAAAAACTCCATGGATACTCTTTTAAAATACTTGAGGTTACAATATTGAATTAGATAGGTATTACACAAATACCACATCAATGTGTTTAAGACTTTATCAACCCATTGCAAAGAGCACCTCACATATAATTGGTTACCAGGGAAGCCACATGTGCAGAAAGTGGATAACGCCATATGTCCCTATCGTCAACATAGTCCCTAACCCTATACTAGGCATTTTTCATGAGAACTGTTTTAACGTGTGCTTTAAACTTCCCATCTGTGAGATCAGTAATTGCTTTAGGTATCTTGTTATAAAATCGAATACAGTTTCTTAAGAATGAGTTATTGATTTTTGACAATCTAAATTTAGGAACAACAAATTTATGTATATTTCTAGTATTTATACAATGAATGTCGCTCTTTACGTTACAAACTCTTAACAAAGTTGCTCTCATCATCCCGTGAACCTCCACAGCAGAACATGGGGCTCCAAATTGTGACTATAATGTCTGGTCATAGGCGATATTTCCATAACCATCACGGTTGGCAGGCGGATCTGTGATCGCAGTATGCTGTTATTTGGGCATGGGAAGCTACTGCCATGCTCTTGAATCAACCCTTAGTCGTCTTTTACGACACCCATAGCAGGAGACGGTTGGTTGGTCAATAATGGGAATTCTCTATCATAGGTGCAGTATACAGCCCCCGGGGGGTGACCGCTTTTCAGTTACCCTCTCCGGGATGTGCCTATAGGCGTGGCACCAGTGGGCAGCTCTAGTGTGATCATACGAGGACCTCGAGCCTCCCTTAGGTGCTGAAGATGACTGCTGCAGTGGTTTTAGCAGGTAGGAGTGGCATACCCCTTCGCCCTTCCCCGGGGCGATTCATCGAGAATTTCCACTTTGCACCAATAGAAAAAAAAATTGCAATATACAGACATACATTTTACGTGAACATAGCTCTAGAGATATGGTCACTCACTATGGGCATCATAAAAAGCTCAATGCCACTCAGGATCTATGGAGAGAGCTACGCTTGGTATTTCTCTACGAACTCGAATTAGGAATGAGTAAAATATAGTACTGTCTTAGGTTTTCGCGATTATTACTCATAATAAAACACTTTTAAACGGATTATATCGCGTATATTATAGATTTTAGTTTTTAACACTTTGCAGGGTTCGTGGTCAGGATGAATAAGGTGTCCACCTGCCACCACACGGCTCAAATAATACATAGGCTGCACTAAAAGTATGGAATATTTGCACTGTTCCTGTCATATTAAAATCTTTTTAATTGAAAACTCCTTGGTTTTACAAATCGAATACCATTTATTTATTTAAAAAAAGATTCACGGTCTTGTCACAAGGTTTTGTCAAACTTGTTTAGTCGTTGAAAAATGTAATTGACTCGAGAAAATTCAAGAGCGATGATTTATTATGACTTTCGAAGTGGTTTGTGTTAAACACAAAAACAGTGTGTTGACCGGATGATTTCTGCATTTGGTGATGAAGCCCCATCCAAAACCACAATTTATCGCTGGTTTGCTGAATTTCAACGTGGACGTGTCAAGCTCAGTGATGATCCTCGTCAAGGTCGTCCAAAAACTGCAGTCACCCAAGAAAACGTTGATGCTGTGCGTAAGCTGATTGAGGAAGATCGACATGTGACATACCGCGAAATTCAGGCAACTTTAGACATTGGCATGAGTCAAATACAAATAATCTTGCATGAACAATTAGGTGTAAAAAAGTTATTTTCCCGATGGATACCGCATTTGCTATGTGAAGAGCAAAAAGCGGCTCGCGTTACTTGGTGCGTCAGAACTCTCGAAAGATTCCACGCAGGATCCTCAAATGCTGTATACAACATTGTATCAGGTGACGAATCCTGGATATATGCGTACGAACCCGAAACAAAAAACCAGTCACGAGTTTGGGTGTTCGAAAATGAGTTAAAGCCAACTAAAATTGTTCGTTCACGGAGTGTTGCAAAAAAAATGGTGGCCACGTTTGTCTCCAAAACCGGCCATGTTACGACTATTCCTCTTGAGGGACAAAGAACGGTTAATGCAGAATGGTATGCTAGCATTTGTTTGCCACAGGTCGTTTCTGAACTCCGTAGAGAGAACTGCAACCGCCGCATCATCCTCCATCACGACAATGCGAGTTCTCACACCGCGCACAGAACAAAAGAGTTTTTAGAGCAAGAAAACATAGAATTATTAGACCACCCGC
This sequence comes from Diloba caeruleocephala, assembly GCA_947459985.1. NCBI lineage: Eukaryota > Metazoa > Arthropoda > Insecta > Lepidoptera > Noctuidae > Diloba > Diloba caeruleocephala. The sequence continues at coordinate 3,632,544 of OX381617.1, read as the reverse complement.
TGTACAGCCCCGACCTAAGCCCTAATTATTTCTATACTTTCCCTAAAATAAAGAATAAATTGCGTGGACAGAGATTTTCATCACCTAAAGAAGCTGTGGACGCCTACAAAACGGCCATTTTGGAGACCCCAACTTCCGAATGGAATGGTTGCTTCAATGATTGGTTCCATCGTATGGAAAAATATGTCAAATTTTGCAAAGAATACTTCGAAAAGCAATAAATACATTTTTAAATAGTAATGTTGTGTCACTTCCTTGATTCCCGAAATTTTCAGTGCCGCCCTCGTATAGCATTTTTATGCTCCGACATCACGAACACACTGCAAAGTATTCGAAACGTCAGGAAAAACTAAAATCTATAATATACGCGATATAATACGTTTAAAAGTGTTTTATTATCTGTAAAATAACTAAAGATATACAATACGAAATAAAATAAACCTACAGTATAAAATGAAATAAAAAACTCTTGACATATTAAAAGCATGAAGGTTATTTAAGAACTTATTACCTAATGGCAACGGCTGGAGTCATTTTATATAGTTGTCTCTAGAGACAGTCGGAGAAGATAAATTGTTGTTTGGATAAATTATATTTGTTAACCAGTAAATCCACCATCATCATTTCAGCCGTAAAAACGTCCACTGCTGGACAGAAGCCTCCCCAAAAGATTGACACAACGACCAGTATGGGTTTGTGTTGTGTGCCAATTGGGGGATATTGCCATAATCGCCACGCTTGGCAGACGGGTTGGCGATCGCAGTTGAGTTATAAATATACTTGAAGGACGCTGCTGCCTTTCCTCCGGCCAATCCCATAGTCACCTTTTACGACACCCACGGGATGAGATGGGGTGGTAGTATTCTCAGCCGGCACCACACGACAAGCCTCCATCAGTTGAGTAGAAAGAATCTTAATAGATACGGTATAATCCATTTAAAAGTTTTTTGACTACTACTGAAAACTAAGATATTAATTAATATGAATAGAAAGAGTTGAAATTTATTTAAGTTGATTTCGCACTATTAACATAACCGTAGGTACTCCATCTCCTTCTTTGGATGTCGTAAAACGTGACTAAGGGACTTTAAACCAGAGGGATGGGCAGCAGCGTCCTTTCTGTGGAACAGTAGCCATTCTTTGCTCACCAACCCGCCTGCCAAGCGTGGCGAATACCGGCAAATTTCCTTCAAAATTACGGACTCATGTAACCGGAGGCTTTTGTTCAGCAGTGGTCGTTCTTTGGCTGATATGATGTAGGTACTTGATGATAAATTTTTGAACTCAATTATATTTTGCAAAATGAGTATCAAGTGCAATGATATTATATATTAAAAAAAAGTAGATGTTACATGCGTGCCAAAAGTAAGAACTAAAACTCCCCCAATTGTAGCACCTTGCAATCGGTTCGCCTAGATAGCTATCTCTTTTACTCTTGTTGTTTTTGTATCTTCTTTCTCACGACATGGTTGTGCAAGCGATACTGTATTTTACGCGCCATTTAATATGGACGTAACATATCTATGGTAAAATGTCATTGATCAAGTGCTTAAAAATCCACATAATAAATATTTGTGAGTGTATTTTTTTTGTATGTGTGTTTGTTTTAAATTCTTCTTTTGTATTAAAATGGCGTTGTTATTGTGGTACCACAAATTTTTTTTTTCTATTTTTTTTTAAAAACGTTGCCCCACACTAGTATTTCTCCTGTATCGTGGGTGCGTTTACAGACATGAATTCCACATACAATTACAAGAAATTACGTTCAATAGTGATACCGCTCATGACCATGACGTTTGCTCACATCGGGTCAGCCGAAAATCGTCCACCGCTGGACAGAGGCCTCCCCCAAAAATTGCCACAACTACCGGTATGGGTTTGTGTTGTTTGCTCATTGGGGGTTTTGCCATAATCGCCACGCTTGGCAGATGGGTGGGCGATCGCAGTTAAGTTTATTAATGAACTCGAAGGATGGTGCTGCCCATCCTCCGGCTAATCCCATAGTCGCCTTTTACGACACCCATGGGATGCGATGGGGTGGTGGTATTCTTAGCCGGCACCACACTGCTCAAATGATATAGCATTAACATGCTCCGACATCACGAACACACTTATGTATGAGTACCATCGCTAAGTAAATCACCTTTATTCTTCTCTTCTCCATTTGGTTAGAGGCCTACCTTGTTTCATAAAATCATTTATTTGCGTGAAAAAGGTACAAAAACTGCCCCCCAGGCTCTTCTCGGGGAGGATTGTAACAGATCCCCGCAAGCCTCGCTGTGCGCTGTGCTACGCACACGGCGGCACGTGACCACGTGCGCGCCACCGTCTTCCCTGGGGTCGCTCGGTGTGAGCACGCAGACTCCCCATGGCACCTATAACTAGCCAGACTTCTGCAATAGGAAACCTACCACTGCTACATCTAAAGAGGCCCCTCTTAACAAACATGACAATCACCGATTAAAACGTAATATTGCCATATTGATATTCTTTGCAAAGCTTTATTTTCCAAGTCAAATTGTTAAAGTTGTCGCTTTACGCAAACAGCCATTATATCAATAAAAGAAAAAACCAGACAAGTGCGAGTTGTACTCGCGTGTAGAGGGTTCCGTACGATGAATATGTTGACAATCAGGATTTTTTTATTTGACCGAAATTTGTTTGTGATAAATAAACAAAGTATCTACGTATGTAACTGGATTTTAGAGAGAAAATTGCTGTACACACTGTCCATTGTTGAATACTGTCTTGTACCAATAATTAATCCCCAAAACAAGTTTAGCCAACAAACCCAGAACAATTTTTGTAGTTGAAAACATGTTCTCCCATACATTCCCACTGCAAATGTAAGTTTGTAAGCGCCAAATTGAAAGATATACAATGTTATTTTAAGAACATAGACTTCTTACAAGTTTTCCTGTAATCTCTAATTAAAGATCTATTTTCTGTATTAAAAGAGTAGTCTCACAATTTCGGAGATATGGGTGGGAGTAATAAATTTTCATCTATTTACTTAAATAACTTTAAAACTATTAATTTTAAAATTATAAAGATATAAATGATACCCTTGTTGTGAGGTTTCCCTTTGATTTGATAAGTTATACGGTATAGTTTGCAAAAAAAGTTTGTTTATAGTTTGCACCCAAAAGTGACCATATTCAAAATTTATTTATTTACGTTACACGTCCGTTTCCGTTTGGGTTACAAAAATTCAAAGTATACCAAACTTCAACTTAATCCGTCTAGTAGTTTCGAAGCAAATTGGTCGTGATGCCCGTGACAGATGGACAGACAGATCAGACATACAAGTGATCCTGAAACTGATCCGTTTATCGTTGGATAATCATCATAATTATCATTATGTCGGCCATGCAACGTCCACTACTGAACAAAGGCCTCCCTCATAAATTTCCACAATTGTCTCATCATATTGGGAGAACTTGCCAGTACTCACCACGCTTTGTAGCCGGTTGATGAGCGCAGAATAGCTACTGTTCCACAGAAGGGGCGCTGCTGCCCATCCCTCTGGTTTAGACTTCCTTAGTCGCCTTTTACGACATCCACGAGAGGAGATGGAGTGGTGCTATATTCATAATCTGGACACCACACGGACATTCGGTTGTATGGATTTCTAAAAGGAAAAAGAAACTAATTCAGCTTTTAATAATGATCGTATAACCTTTAATCCAGGCAGAAACTGGCAACAAATAAAAGGCAAAGACAAACCAAGATAACGAAGATTTAATTAATGAACAATGAGCCACCAAGTTATACTACCATCTCACTATAATTATGAGCCTAGTTCTGAGTGGATAGGACTTTAAGTAGATCGACACTTTGCTGTTACCAAATTAATTAATTAATTACTATGATTGGACATTGTAACATCAAACGGCTAAGAATGCCACCACCCCATCTCATCCCGTGGGTTTCGTAAAAGGCGACTATGGGATTAGCCGAAGGATGGGCAGCAGCGTCCTTCGAGTACAATTATAACAACTGCGATCGCCAACCCATCTGCCAAGCGTGGCGATTATGGCAAAACCCCCCAATGAGCACATAATTTTTGGGGGAGGCTTCTGTCCAGCAGTGGACGTTTTTCGGCTGAAATGATGATGATGAACATCAAAAGTACCAAAAAATTTGGGTAAAAAAATTGTTGAGCATGCTTAAGTAGTCATAAAGGTTTATGTGAAAATAATTTGACGGCACAAACGGCACGGTTGTTGCAGTGGCCGATACTGTCGGCTGCTGCGCTCCAGGTCGTGGGTTCGATTCCCGCACTGAACAAATATTTGTATGATCTGCAGGTAGTTGTTCCAGGTCTGGGTGTATTGTATGTGGAATTCATGTCTGTAAACGCACCCACGACACAGGAGAAAACCTAGTGTTGGGCAACGTTATAAAAAAAATCGAAGAATTACAGCATTTTCCATGTCGTGTCTGGTTTAAGATTATAGCACCAGTCCATCTCCTGTGGATGTCGTAAAAGGCGACTAAGACTCTAAATCAGAGGGATGGGCAGCAGCATCACTTCTGTAGAACAGTAGCCATTCTGCGCTCACCGACCCGCCTGCCAAGCGTGGTGAGTACTGGCAAATTCTCCCAATATGATGACACAGTTATGGAAATCTATGGGGGAGGCCTTTGTTCAGTAGTGGACATTGTATGGCCGATTTGATGATGATGAATTCTAGCAAAAGCCACTTTATGGATTTTTAAACTCGTAGATAAGTTTTTTACTATATAGGATCCACCTACTAACTATAACTACGTCTAATTAGTGTAAGTATCTATATACCCATCATCATTTCGGCCGAACAAAGTCCACTGTTGAACACAGGCCTCCCCAAAAATCGCCACAACGAGCTGTTTGAGTGTGCGTGCTCATTGGGTTTTGTCATAATCACCACGCTTGGCAAGCGGGTTGGCGATCGCAGTTAAGTTGTTAATGTACCTACTCAAAGGACGCTGCTGCCCCCATCCTCCAGCTAATCTCATAGTCGCCTTTTACGACTCCCACGGGATGAGATAGGTTAGTGCTATTCGTAGCGTAGGTACGTAGGTTTATTTATTAATCAATAAAGATGTGCGCAAAGCTAAAAACAAAATCTGGCAAATAAATAATCAAATGTTACTTATACCAAAGAAATACAATCAAATTCATGCTAAAACTCATTTTAAACGGCTTCAAGTGGCTTTTATTATTTACCACTGACAATACTAACAAAAGAAATCTAAACAAAAAGGGTAACTCTAAACTATGTTATATTTCTCTCGTCGCTATCAAATTTCAGTCGTACAAACAATACGAGGGACATTTTCCAACGTATTGTGTGGATTTCAACAACAGAATCGAGTTGGGCTGAGATCAGCCCGCAACAAAAGAGGTAACTCGATACAGAAGGTTCAACACCCCTGCAACGTGCTCACTGCAGAGATTACTTTAAAACTAGTGTGATCTATACGACACCTATATTATTTGTGAGTCAGTTCATGGGGTTAAACATTTATTTTATTTCAGATGGTAAAACTTAAAATCAAAGCGATAGTTAAATTATATAAACAGAAATACCAATTGAAATTTATCAATTAGTATTTCTGTTTATATAATTTAATTTTCATTTATAATTTAATTTTAATAATCGAATTGATAAACATTATAGTTTTGATATAATTTACGGTCGATTAATATATTTTTTAAAGATTATAATAAAACAATGTTGAAGCATAATTTATAGACGCTGACATATATGTAAGCCCGATTGAAATAGTGTACGCGTCATCTCGAAATAATGCAATACTTACATAATATAGTAAAAAAATGTTTTTGATCTCTGACTCGAGAAACGGTAATTGTTGTTAAACAAAGTTTTTGATCTCTGACCTGATGACAGTTGTTGAAAAATATCTTACGTATTATCTTGAAATGTTTCACAGTCCTGGGAAATCGCCAACTTCCATAGGTTACTCGACAAGTCCTTAGCGTATAACTACAAATAGTCCATAATTTTCCCTGAAGCGTACCTATATAGAATTTACGATTCTTGCTTCTGACGTTTGTATTTGTTTGTACGAGGTAGTACGGGTCCGAATCTTTTCACATTATTTTACAGTCTTATATCGCGTATCGTCGGTAATTTATATAAAAACGATACTACTGCAAGTGAAAACTGACTGGCTGGAGGCTTCTTTTGGCTTCGCCAAAACGGACCGGTTAAGCAACCACATTTCCATTTCCATTTTCATTTCATTTTACAAGAAAAGTGAACACTGATCCAAAAATACGGTGAAATGATGGTTCGTTAACCGTACAGAGTATTAATTATTATACGTAATACCAAATGAAAGATAGATTTCCCTATGGGTTGCACTTCTGTGGAATAGTTTTTTTTAAACATTGTCTACACTAGGGTTTCCCCTATGCCGTAGGCACAGTCTACAGACATAAATTTCGCACATACAGCCAGTCTGGAAACAGCTATCCTTAATGTCATACAACTGTATGTTCTGTGCGGGAATCGAACCCGTGATATTGTTTTTGTGCGTTTATTTATTTATTTATTTATTAAACAACAGAGCTCTGTGCACTTACAGTTTCCTAATGCGTGCACAGATTAGTTAATAAGGATTATACTATTATAATTATTATTTTATCACAAATTGCATAAATAGCTATAACATTGTCTGATAAACTGAAGTTTGTTTCTTGGACTTTCAAATATGTTTATGTCTTGGTGTCGTGCAACCATAGTATTGGCCAGAGCAAGTGCACTGTACGTGGGAGCATGTCGTGACGCATTGCAACGCGAATTACGCAACGCGAATAGCGGCTGCCGGCGCAAACGCAGGTAGTTGTTCGGTACAGCGAGTACGCATCGCGCCACCTCCTCCGGGTTGTCAACTATACCATTAACAATCTCGAAAAGCCGAATCAGTAACGTCAACTTACGTCTAACGTATAGAGTATCCAGCCCAACCATCCCTGATACGAACAATGAAGGGACGGATCCTAAATTTGGAAAAATGAAAAAAGTTTAAGGGCTACCTGCCTATTTATGTTTTTTTCTTTTGTTTGTGGAATAGTAACATTTTGTTTTATTTAGTTCTTCTAAATATGTCTCGTATGTATTAATTATTTTATGACATGTGCAGTGTGTTGTTTGAAGCTTAGAAATATATTTTTTGTTTCTTCCTTCCTCTTTCGATACAGCAAAGCAATCGCTTAGCCACTGCGCCAAACGTGCCGTCGAATAGTGATCGGTGGCGACGATTTTTGAAAGACAGAAATTATTCTTTTAGTTGGTCAGTAAACGACTTGTACTTATAACATTGAATATATAGTGATTTATACACATGTAAAGAAACATTTAAAACATTTACATAACATTGAAATATATAGCTACTAAAGAGGTGGTTCTAGTGTGAACTCCTGTGTCCTCATAGGACCTGGAGCCCCCCTTCGGTGCCGAAGATGACCTCTCCAGTGATTTTAGCTGGTAGGAGTCAACACCCTTTCACTCTTCCCCGGGGCAGAGGAAGTTCATGTAGAATGTCCACTGGAGAACAATAAAAAAAGTACTAAATAGGTATTAATAATATTATCGCTCTAACAACAAAGATCCGTATTATGAGGAGGCTGACATGCTGGCCAAAAACAGTTGTTGATGGAAGAGAGGTTCATGTTTTACCAGATTACACAGAGTTATTACCTAAATACTAGAAATAATGTTACAATAACTGGAAAGAGTATTATAATGAAAGAGCTTCAGAAAATGGCATTTGGTACAAAGGTATACAATGTGAACCTTGGCTTATGGATATGAAGTTAAGCAGATGTTTACCTGTAACAGCATTTCGTCTCAGATCCGGACACGCGCCATTAAACAAGTTTGCTTTTATGAGAAATCTAATTCCCTAAATTGTGATTTGTGCGGTGTAGTGGAAGACGTGCCTCACCTGTTGGCGATAGGCCTCCGAGACGTCGGTGAGGCGGGCATCCTCAGTAGCGAGGGCGGTAAAGCGGTCGGGTGTGATCTAACGTGATTTTATCTTCTGGGTCGACCAGAACGTTTCTCGGGGGTAAGAAGAAAGACACCGTGGGGTTTGAGTCCGGTATGGCCTTCCGTCCTTCCTAAAGCGGAGGAAGTCCATGAGGATGACCCCAAAAAAATAGGCATGACGCTTATCACCAGGCAAATGACATGCTCATCTCGTCACCAAATTGTATAACAAATACAGGTACACGCAACAAAATAGGATTTAAAAAAGTTCTTAATGTATCATCATATCGGCCATTTATACGTCCACTGCTGAACAGAGGCCTCCCCCATAGATTCCACAACTGTGTCATCATTTTGGGGGGTATTTGCCGATACTCACCACGCTTGGCAGGTGGGTTGGTGAGCGCAGTATGGCTACCGTTTCACAGAAGGGACGCTGCTGCCCATCCCTCTGGTCTAGACTCCCTTAGTCGCTTTGTACGACATCCACGGGACGAGATGGAGTGGTGGTATATTCTTAATCCGGACACCACACGGACTTTTTCTCTTTTTTTCTTTATGTATGGGTGTATGGAAATGTTTGAAAACGGATTAACCTTTTTTCAATTTCCTATTTTTCCTGCTTATACTCGTGCAAGCCAGTCTGTCGGTATTAATTTACGACCGATCTTTAACCCCAACACTTATTACGCACATACGTAAACGTTGAGAGTTCCGCTACCCCTCAAGGGAAGGCTCTCGTAAATATGTACACAACTATTATCTCTGTTCTATTTTAAAGCCTGCGAACTGACAGCAATGAGCCCCCCGGGGTCTATATTTTCTTCCAGAAAATACGTCGAAACGTCCTTATACGCAACACTTTATTGACTTCGCTCGTCACATAAAATGTTACGGCTCAGTGAATTTGTTCTACGCAGTGGCAATAGTTCGAACAAAACTGCAGACCGTGCGCACTGAATCGATTTGCTAGAAATTTGGTCTTCACTGTTTTTTCATTGAGTGCTTTAGTTTGGTTTTTGTCTTTACTTTATTGTTAAACTTTTATTCTAAAATATATCTCCTCATTCCGTTTGGTGTCCAGATTAAGAATATAGCACCTTTCTATCTCCTCCTGTAGATGTCAAAAGGCGACTCATCATCATCATCATTTCAGCTGAAAATCGTCCACTGCTGGACAGAAGCCTCCCCAAAGATTACCACAATGACCGGTATGGGTTTGTGTTGTGTGCTCATTTGAGGGTTTTGCAACAATCGAAAAATCAAATCGCTTGGCAGACGTATTGGCGATCGCAGTTAAGTTCTAAATATACTGAAAGGATGCTGCAGCCCATCCTCCGGCTAATCCCTTAGTCGCCTTTTACGACACCCACGGAATGAGATGGGGTGGTGGTATTCTTAGCCGGCACCACACGGCAAGGCGACTAAGGGACTCTAAACCAGAGGAAGGGCAGTAGTGTCCTTTCTGCGGAACAGTAGTCATACTGCACTCAACAATCAGCGTGTCAAGCCTGATGAGTATTGACTGGTAACTTGACTTTTGTGTTGACTCTGTTAGCCAATTTTCTCACTTTTTTATAAAAACGTTGCCCCACACTAGGATTTCTCCTGTGTCGTGGGTGCGTTTACAGACATGAATTCCACATACAGTACACCCAGACCCGGAACAACTACCTGCAGATCATACAAATATTTGTTCCGTGCGGGAATCGAACCCACGGCCCGGAGCGCAGCAGCCGACTGTATCAACCACTGCACCAACCGTGCCGGTTGCTGCTAATAATGATCATCGTCATCATATCAGCCGTCCACTGCTGAACAAAAGCCTCCTCCATAGATTTCCACAACTATGTCATCATTTTGGGAGGAATTTGGCAGTACTCACCACGCTTGGCAGGCTTGGTGAGCGCAGTATGATAATTGTTCCACAAAAGGGACACTGCTGCCCATCCCTTTGGTATAAAGTTCCTTAGTTTCTTTTAACGATATCCACAGGAGGAGATGGAGTGTACTATATTCTTAATCCGGACAACACACTAACAACTGTACCCACGGCACAGTAGCAATCCTAGTGCGGGGTATAAAATGAAAAGCTATTTTTAGAAGAAAATAAACGTAGTTTTTAATAAATCCACACGCCAGTCTTACACTAAAAGCTTAATATTACACGGTAAATAATTTCCCAAACACTTACCTAAAACATTCTATTTTAATTCTAAGTCTAATACCTTTTGTTTTATGTATAGTAGACGTTAGTCAAATTCAAATAATGTTAATTCAAACTAGCGAAAAATCTCTACCTTGACACAGATTTTTAAGCATCTCGTAATGAAAAATTCCTTTTCTAGTTTATTTTACCTCAAATTATTTGTGAATAGTTACTTTACTCATTGATAAGTCTTTATTCTATTAAAAACAAAAATGTTTGAAAGAAACACAATTTTTATTTAAATTTTCACAGTACAATATCGCTTAATTTTGTACTACTGTAAATCCTGAAGATTTTGCTGAACATATATTGTGTTTTTTTGGTAGGTAGGACCCAAGCTCTCCCCCCCTGCAGTATATCGTGCTATTTACTGGACACCCTGAATAAGTATACTTTTGTCTGTGTGTATGGCACTCACTAGCTCTTGTTTTATTCATGGCGGTCAGTTCAACATTGTGTTTGTGACGCTAAACGAGAAATTGTTACACATTACATCCACCTGTTTACACTGTGGTGCACAATTATATACCCTTTATGTTGTATTAAGTGAAGTTTAAGTTGCAACAATAGGATGAAAGTAATTTACGCTGGAGTTAATGCACATACATATTATATTTCTTAACGAGAATGTTCTATTTTATAAACAAGTTGTATTCACGGCCTTGTCTGCGTGGAAGGTTAGCAGCTGCATTGAATTGCTTGGGAACCGTGTACAAACTCGCAAACTTTTATTTGCGTAAACCAAAGGAGAAGGCCCATTCCAGACCCAATCATGGTCACAACAAAAGGACTTGTTTAAATGAATTACGGGTTAATTTAGACAAATACAAATGCAATTTTTAATCCTAGTGAAAAGTTCTCCAAGTTTTGTATTTAAATAGGATTCAAATCGATACACATTGAAAGAGGACAAATAATATAACCCGATATCAATTATTTGATTTAGATTTCAAGACTAGTTTTCTGAATTAAGTATATGGCCACACTATCTTGTCCTCTATGACCTTTTTTTGCCTAGTGGAAATTCTACATGAACTTCCTCCGTCCGGGGTAGGACGGAGGGGACTCCTACCGGCTAAAACCACTGGGGTGGTCATCTTCGGCACTAAAACTACCCACTGGTGCCACGCCTATAGGCATATCTCTGAGAGGGTGACTGTAAAGCGGTCACCCCCCCCCCCCCCCCCCCCCCCCCCACCCCCCTGGGAGGATCGTAAAGGATCCCCGAAGCATCCCTGTGCGCTGTGCTGTGCGCACACGGCAGCGCGTGACCACATGCGCGCCACCGTCTTCTCGTGAGTCGCTTGGTGTGGGCACGCAGATTCCCCAATCTCGCACCCGCGAACCCAGGGGCCCCCCGAGGAGGTTTCAGGCGTATAGGAATTACCCCAGCGCCGTCTCCTCCTTCTTCGAGCGGAACCAGCCCGCTCCCGATCCCGCTCTGCGGTTTCCTTCTGGAGCATGACGCTCGCTCAGAAGGAGACTACTGCATTCCTGTTTCCGTACTCTGCCAACATAGCCGATACTGCTGCTGGCAGAGAGAGATCTTGCCCGATGCGATGTCCTGGTCGCTATCACAATGGTGGCTGACATCTTGTGACCTATCACTCGAAGTCAATATTTATTCGCTTTGTTGCTCGCGCGTAATTGTGAATGTAATTTCGATATGCTTTTTGATTTATTTGACGATTATGAATTCCACACAAGGCCCACTCACTTTGGCTTGGGTTAAAAGCTTTGAATATAATTATTTAGGGTAAAAAATAGGCTGCCGTTCAACTCCTGGGCGACTTAACATGTGAACAGGGGCAGAACGGAATGAGTTACTTCTACGTGTGGTTGTAGAAACCATAATACCTACTGGTAACTTAATCGTGAACTGTAATAGTATAATAGTAGGTCTTTAACAAACGGTTACAAATTATTAACGTAAAGAAAAGAGGACGTGAGTTTGCGTTTATTGTTTTTTTTTTCTTCTCGTTTTCTCTTTCTAGAGAAGGCAAAGGGTTCTAGCCCATACAGCCTCGTCAAATATGAAATTCTTTACTAATTTTAATGCAGTTAGGCTTAAGCCAAGTCTTTTCGTGTGGTGTCCGGATTAAGAATATAGCACCACTCCATCTCCTCCCGTGGATGTCGTTAAAGGTGACTACGGGGATCTTAAAGCCAGAAGTATGAGCAGCAGCGTCCCTTCTGTGAAACGGTAGCCATACTGCGCTCACCAACCCGCCTGTCAAGTGTGGTGAGTATTGACAAATACCCCCCAAAATGATGACACAGTTGTGAAAATCTATGGGGGAGGCCTTTGTTCAGCAGAGGACATAGAAATGGCCGATATAATGATAAGCCAAGTTTTCGTTTTTATCATTAGACATAAGCCACGTCTTAATTAAAATGTCTTCAGTCAAAATTTTTGTTTTCAGGCCAAAGCCAAGTCTTCATAATAATTTCTTAGTTCGTTTTAAGGTCCAAGTAAAGTCTTCATTTATTACATTCATTCGTATAGATTCTTGTTAAGTCAAGTCTTAGTTTCGGACGATGACACAGTGTAACATATTTTTTTGTAATATTTTAACGGCCCTGGATTCTAGTCCTTTATAGTCTTCGCAGTGTCACGTAATATTAGTGTTGCTAATCCTAAAGTTTAAACTGTGACCTACAGTTTTTTACAAGTCTTTCCAGTCTAGCGGTTAGGCAAAACTTGTAAAAGAGCTATACATTATTGTTATTTGTTTACATATGTATAGTTGGTGCCTTTGAGTAAAATTGATAACACAGAACTCTCCTTTTGCAGGACGGTACATCCCTATTCATAACTTATAAAATTAAATATATGAAATCTGTCATTCTTTCATCATCATCATTTCGGCCAAATGAAGTCCACTGCCGTACACAGGCCTCCCCAAAGATCACCACAACGATCGATATGGGTGTGTTGTGGGCTCATTAGGGGATTTTGCCATAACCGCCACGCTTGACAGACGGGTTGGCGATCGCAGTTGCGTTGTTAATGTACTCGAAGAACGCTGCTGCCCATCCTCCGGCTAATCCCTTAGTCGACTTTTACTACACCCACGGGAGGAAATGGGGTGAAATCTGTTATGGTTATTTTAAATATTTGCAGTTTCTACATTTTTTTCTTACGGGTTCATGCAGTTTTACTGCACAATATGGTTGCCAAAACGGCGCAGTGCAGTGACACGAATGCACGCGAGTGATGCGTGATATGAAAATATCCCTCTATGACCGCTCATTGGGAGGCCCACGTTCAACAGTGGACGTCTACAGGCTGATGAGTTGAAAGACAGTTGAGATGTATAGAAAAAAAAGAGATGTCTTATGGACACCTGGTTGGAACGGACTTTCTATCGCTTTATCTTTTTTGTGTTTGTATTAAGTAATGATTAAATAAAAAATAAAGAGTCAGTATAAAATAACTTACCTAGTCATAAAATGTGAATAAAGTTGACGGCACGGTTGGTGCAATAGTTGATACAGTCGACTATTGCGCTCCGGGTCGCGGGTTCGATTCCCGCACGGAATAAATATTTGTACGATCTGCAGGTAGTTGTCCCGGATCTGGGTGTATTGTGTGTGGAATTTCTGTCTGTAAACGCATCCACGACACAGGAGAAATCCTAGTGTGTGGCAATGTATTTCAAATAAAAAAAAAATGGGCATAAAGTTAGTATTGCAGATCATCATCATCATTATCATTTCGGCCGAATGAAGTCCACTGCTGGACACAGGCCTCCCTCAAAGTACACCGCAGCAACCGATATGGGCATGTTGTGGGCTCATTGGGGGGTTTTGCCATAATCGCCACGCTTAGCAGACGGGTTGGCGATCGCAGTTGAGTTGTTATTGTACTCGAAGGACACTGCTGCCCATCCTCCGGCTAATCCCAGTCGACTTTTCCGACACCCGCGGGAGGAGATGAGGTGGTGGTATTCTGAGCCCGCACCACACGGCAGGTATTACAGATAAATTTCTGAAATGTTAGTGAAAACAATGTATCACTATTTCATTCTTTATTATAAATATACAAAAATTGTTCAGTTTTTATCCTGCATCCGCTATTGCTCGCACAATTTATCACACAAAAATAATTATTTATTTTTATTTATATCAATAAAAGAGTATTTAACCGTTATAATTATAAATATGTTTGCATATTCTTAAAATTGACGGCAAGTTGAAACGATTGAAGTGTTAGCCACCTATCTGTTCGGGAAGTGCCTCAAAAATCACCCCGAAAAGATATCGGTTTTTTGGTGTCGTTTTTTATTGTTACACTTTATCGGTCTAGCCTGAGGGGCTGAGGGGCCCGCAAAAAACTCAGAACGATAACGTGCGATAAGGAACTCCATTCCAAAAAACAACTCAGCTCTTGGAATAGGCTGTATAACTCGTTTCAGCAAAATAAAGTCCACTGCTGGACATCTCATCTTAGCCGGCTCAACACGGCATAAATCGGCCTGTAAACTTGAGGTTTATTTTTATTTTGTATCGTATATTTAATTCGATAAACGACCAAAATTGCACACAAAGTAAAATCATACAGACTTTGTAAGCATCGAGTACCTAACCAAATAAAAGCGACGTTGAAGCCGCAAAACTATATTATTTATTCGCTTTTAAATTACTGAACGGTATTTGATCGGATTTTCCGTGCAAGTAAGCATTCACTTTTATATCTTCATTCGAAATTCGATACAAAATTATCTGTAATAACACAATGTAGATATATAAGTAGTCAACAATTTACTTAAAACTTAAATTTGTACAGGCGTACACTGTTCCCAGGTGATTCGCATATTACTAAAACATTCGTAATAACTGCTAGGTATATAATATTTCCCCGAGAAGTGCCTGGAAGGGGCGAACTTTTTACAGTCGCCTTCCCTCTACTAGAGGGGTGACCGCTATACAGTCATCCCCTCCGTGATGTGCCTAAAAGCGTGGCACCAATGGGCGGCTCTAGTGTGCTTTTACGAGAACGTGGAGCCCCCCTTCGGTGCCGAAGATGACCGCTCCTGTAGTTTTAGCGGGTAGGAGTCCGGCATACCCCTTAGCCCTTCCCCCTTCCCCGGGGTGAAGGAAGTTCCATGTAGAATTACCACTGGACATCAATAAAAAAAGGTATATAATATTTAAAGAAAAGCTGCATTCTAACGTTAAAAGTTAAAATCATTTGTATTGATTTAAGAGTACCTAACTATTGTTGGAACGTGGGCTAAGTAGGTAGCAAGTACTATGGTAATTATTATATGTTACTATAGTATGTGATTATGGTAATATTGATACCATCACCACGCTTGGCAGATTGGATATTGCTGCTCATCTCGGATTGATAGCAATACGTCGTTAGGAGCACGGATGTTTCTGCCATTCCTCTTGATATCAACCCTTAGTCAGCTTTCATACACCCATGGGTAGAGAAGAGTCGTTTATTCTTTGCCGGGAACCACTCGGATATGAAATGAGTGGTTATCCACTCATTGTAGTAATTACTGGGAGGATTAAGATCAGCACCGGATCAGTTACCGGATGATATTTATGTACTTACTCCAAGCTAAAAATACTTGTGGCGACACCTACATCGCCAGCATAACTACAACTTACAACGATATGTACTTGACTACTAATCGCAACTCTCCGATGACGTCAAATAATCCTGAATCACCCTTGTAAAGTATTCGCGCAACGTATATATGCAGTACAGTCGCCCAACATCAACCGATGGTTCTGGCTGGAGGCCTCTTTTGGCTTCACCAGAAATGACCGGTTGAGCAACCACATTTCCCAGAAATGTTTGCGAGAAGCCCACCAAAAAAAAATTGTTGCACTTCGGCCCGCTAGGCATACCATCCGCCTGGCTGGAGGATCCTGCCTTTTCTACGGAGAAACACCACACCTTGTTCCCCATATATACTCATAAATATAATTAAGACCTCTACAGAGTTTAAAAAGTACATAAGAACTTATTTATTTTTCTTTGTGTATGTTTGCTACGACACCACACAAAAACCGCTGCAGGGACTTTGATGGGGTTTTCACAGAAGGAAAGCAAGTGACCTAATTAAAAGTTGTGGTTTTTGTCTTTAGCATTAAGCTTCAAACTGGGATATTAAATATGCAATAGGCATAACGCTGGGGAAAACTAATCACAGGTAGAATTTAATTTAAACATAAGGATATTAGATTCACAGTGATAGTTTTTAGTCTCTTACGCCTAGTATTATAACTAGCTCTGTGTTCTGTGCCCTTCTAACCGAAATACGTTTAAAGTTTATACATTACTGCAGACTGCATCCGCAGGCGGTGACGCCACTATCCAAGTGCGTGCCGGTGAGCTAGCCGCTTCAGCCTGTCTAGCGCCCCTGGAGGCGCGCCTTCGGATAGTGCGGGTTGGCCCTCTGGGGTATGCAGTTCACCTCACGATATCTTTCCTCGCAAGTGATATTCATATTCTGATACTACGTGAATCCGAAAATTCAAAGGTGTGGGCCGGTATAGTGGTTGAACGCTTGTCTTCCTTAAAGGAGGATCGGAGTTCGATACCGGCCCACACCTCTGAATTTTCGGATTCATGTAGTATCAGAATATGAATATCACATGCGAGGAAAGATATCGTGAGGTGAACTGCATACCCAAGAGGGCCAACCCGCACTATCCGAAGGCGCGCCTCCAGGGGCGCTAGACAGGCTGAAGCGGCTGGCTCACCGGCACGCACTTGGATAGTGGCGTCACCGCCTGCGGATGCAGTCTGCAGTAATGTATAAACTTTAAACGTATTTCGGTTTGAAGGGCACAGAACACAGAGCTAGTTATAATACTAGGCGTAAGAAACGAATGTCTCGAGCCTACGACCGCAGTATGGTGCCCCGCAGGACTAGCCCTGGGTAGAATTATAATTGTTATAGGCATGCATGACGATTACCAACAAGCGAATGACTTGCTTGTCTCTTTACTAGGTAGTCTTAAAAAAGGACTTCGATTTATTTCTATAAGTACTTCGAGATGTACCGACCATTAGAACCCAAGTAAGTGCGACTTTATATATATGTTTTAGGGGATTAAAAGTGCTTCCTAATCTTGATCGACTTTCTGTCTGGCATGTCAGTCAAGATTTAGAAGAAATTCCCTCGGACAAGGTGGATGTGGATATGTAGCTTTAGAATTCTGTAACCGAATGCTACAAAACAGAACCTACTAATATTTTAGTTTGAAATTATTTTTATGTTTCAGTGATTAGAGAAACTTAATGTTGCGTTTGATTTCGGCCGAATGAAGTCCACTGCTGGACACAGGCCTCCCCCAAAGATCACCACAACGACCAATTTGGGTGTGTAGTGGGCTTATTGGGGGGTTTGCCATAATCGCCACGCTTAGCAGACGGGTTGGCGAATGCAGTTGAGTTGTTAATGTACTCGAAGGACGCTGCTGCCCATCCTCCGGCTAATCCCTTAGTCGACTTTGACGACACCCACGGGTGGAGACGGGGTGGTGGTATTCTGAGCCGGCACCACACGGTATACGAAAAGGTACTCTTTGTTTTCATATTTTAAAATCTTCACCTTACTTCGTAGTCTTCTACTACTGTCATGTGGGCGAACTAGGTCGCTGTTAACATCTGTCAACTCAATTATGACCTAAAATCTAAACAACCATAATTTTTGTGTCATCAAATGTTAATGAACAGCTGTTTCTCTAAAGCTATTTATCTATGGGAAAGGTAATATAATGTCTGTTGGGTCCTAATGACTGAATCATCGTCATTTCGGCCGAATGAAGTCCACCACAATGAAGGCCTCCCCCAAGGATCACCATAATGACCGATATGGGTGTGATGTGGGCTCATTGGGGAGTTTTGCCATAATCGCCACGCTTGGCAAACGGGTTGGCGATAGCAGTTGAGTTGTGTGTTAATGTACTGATGGGGTGGTGGTATTCTGAGCCGGCACCACACGGCAATAACGACTGAATAGATGATTATATTCTATTCTAGGGTAATTATCATCACTTCAAATCCCGTAAACGCCAAATGCTCAACATAGGCCTCTCAAAATCAATACAATGAGTGACCACAGGAGATATTTCTATAACCACGCTTGGCAGGCGGATTAGGGATGACAATATGTTGTTTATTAGCACAAGGGAGACCGCTGCTGCATCTCCTCCCGACATCAACCTTTTGTGGCTTTTTGGACACCTATGTTTGGAGAAGGGTGGCCTATTCTGTGCCGTAAACCACACGGAACATAAGTTACAAAAATATAATCAGGTTTTTATCAAATTTAAGTTCAGAACAGTATTCCAAACTCCCGAGAGCGAGCATTCTGTGGATATGAATAAAATCCATTTTTTCAATCGCACTATTTTGAAGTTTTGCTGCATCCGTTGACAAGAGAATGCGCACAATGCAGTAGTTTTTTATTTATTAATATGGCAATAATTATCATCGTAATCATGACATTTCGGCAAAATGTATGTATTACAATAGAAGGTACATAGCATGTTACATAAAGACAAAACGAAGCGTGATTAGATTAATTTTCCCGCCGTATTATATACGTGACGTCATGCTAAATCTAATATGGCGGACGCAAAAAATAGCTCTTACCTCCAATACAACTAATGACAGAATTGTTTCACGAAAGTAAATTTATTTTATTACGTGTTTATTCAATTGGAATATTAGGAGGCGGTTGATGTATAGTTGCTATTTAACTCTGGACGAGGATCTTTAACGTGTTCTGGAACTATCATATCATATCTGGAAATATCAGCGTCCCAATGATCACTACCATTGAAGTATAATGTACTACGTACTAAAGCAGACACCGCGAAGAAAGTGGTCAACCCATGCTTCCAACTTCTCAGACATATCTGACGCTTAGTGGGCGCGGCCACGCCCCTCCTACCCGCGTGTGGTACATGAGATTTGTTTGTCGTGTCGCCTCTAGTACGTAGTACGTTATACCTAAATGATCACTACAATGAGCAGTCTTATTGCTTTCTTCTTTCTTTCTTTCTTACGCTTTGCAGTCGGATTGGTGATTACAGTACAGTTGTTATTGGCACAACACTACTGCCTCTTCTTGATACAATCTCTTTATCGCATTTTACGACCACCTAGGTGAACGAGTAGTTTCGCAGATACGCCCACACAGAGCGACCCACGAGAAGATGGTGGTGCGCATCTGGTCACGCGTTGCCGGGTGCATAATACCTGGAGGGATCCCTTTCGATACCCAGGGGGGGTGACCGCCCCACAGGTTTTAGCTGGTAGGAGTCGAGAGGATGCCTCAGTGGTTTTAGCCGGTAGGAGTCCGGCATGGGAGAGGGCCGATCCCGCTCGAAGAAGAAGGATACGGCGCCGGGGTAACAACCGCCCTGGCGCCTAATTACGATACACCTGAAAACCCCTGCCGTTGCTATAAGGTGGGGGACCTCTGGGTTCGCGGGTGCGTAGATTGGGGAATCTGCATGCCCACACCAAGCGACCCAAGAGAAGACGGTAGCACGCATGTGGTCACGCGCTGCCGTGGGACGCTTTGGGAGATCCTTTACAATCCCCCTGGAGGGGTGACCGCTTTACAGTCACCCTCTCCGAGATGTGCCAATAGGCGTGGCATCTGTGGGCGGCTCTGGTGTGATCACACGAGGACCTGGAGCCTCCCTTAGGTGCCGAAGATGACCGCTCCAGTGGTTTTAGCCGGTAGGAGTCCGGCATACCCCTTTGCCCTTCCCCGGGGCGAAGGAAGTCCATGAAGAATTTCCACTGGGCACCAATAAAAAAAAAGGAGTCGAGAGGGTGCCCCTTTGCCCTCCCCAGGGCGGAAGAGGTTCATGATGAATTTCTACTGGGGCCAGTAAATTAAAGCTTGAGAGCGGTGGTCTATTCTTTGCCAGGTACCACACAGGCACGACACGGTGACTGTATTCATTACTTTGTTAAATTGTGAATAAGATTCATGAAATCAAACCAACTAACCATTTATTCAAAATAAACTAAAAATAGTAATTTTTGAACGTGAACATCATACAAGATAGCCCCCAAACAAGTCCACCCGTCACCCCCAAAGTCCCGCTTTAACTATTGAGAAACCCGTTTTCGGTAGGAAACCGGGTAGTTCAAATAGTCAAAATGTCACTTAATACTAAGCCCCGCTTTAACTATTCAAGAAACCCGTTTTTGGTAGGAAACCGGGTTGTTCAAATAGTCAAAGCGTCATTTAATATTAAGTGTCATTTCAGTATTCGGATATGAGGGTAGTAGTAGGGTTTAAGTGTTTTCATGTCAAATCTAACGGACATCAGTTAGAAAAAATTGAATATTTACGTTTATATACGAGGATTATAAAAGAAACATGCAATAAAGCTTTATGTTCGTTGCAAAAATATAGAGCGAAGTGACTAAAACTGGGCACACTAATTCCCTCTGAAAGTGTTTGATAAAAGTCTGCGTTCATACTGTTGGTTTTTTCGTTTTTTGAATTTGTTTTCAAGCTGTGGTAGCCGGCACGGATTTTGAGCCGGCCTACCCGCTTCACCTGCGTAGAAATGATTTTGTTTTTCTGTATGACAGTATGGAACTGCGCAAAGCGATCTCACTCTTTCACTGAGTGCTAACGATCCGTGCACAGTTGGAATATTCTGTGACAGACGGATATGACAAAATTATTGAGGTTTCTTGTCCACGGAACCCTAAAACGGTGTCATCATAAGAGCTCTTAGAATTTCATACTTGAGACACTATTCTTCTTCATAATATCATCACATCAGCCACTTATACGTCCACTGCTGAACAAAGGCCTCCCCCATAGATTTCCACAATTGTGTCGTAATTTTCACGCTTAGCAAGCGGGTTGGTGAGGGCAGTATATATTATAAAAAATATTAAAAAATATTATTTACGCTGGAGATCCGTAGAAGAACTAAAGTTGCCGACTTAGCTAAAAGGTATACATAGATAAGAAAAAAAAATTTGCCGTGTGGTGCCGGCTCAGAATGCCACCACCCCATTTCGTCCCATGGGTGTCGTAAAAGTCGACTAAGGGATTAGCCGGAGGATGGGCAGCAGCGTCCTTCGAGTACATTAACAACTCAACTGCGATCGCCAACTCGCCTGCCAAGCGTGGCGATTATGGCAAAACCCCCCAATGTGCTCACAACACTTCCATATCGGTGGTTGTGGTGATCTTTGGGGGAGGCCTGTGTCCAGCAGTGGACTTCATTCGGCCGAAATGATGATACATAGATAAAAGATTAGTAAACTGAAGTGGTAATGGGCGGGGCACATTGCTCGTAAAGTGATTCCCGTTGGGGTTAACGTTTCTCGAGTGGAGACCGCGCACCGGAAAGCGTAGTGTGGGACGGCTTCCAACGAGGTGGACAGATGACCTGGTGAAGATCAGGTCAGGAGTCATTGGATGCTGGAGGCGGCAGGACGTTGTGGAAATCTATGGGGAAGGCCTTTGTTCAGCAGTGGACGTCCTATGGCTTATATTATGATGATGATGATATTTACGCTCATCACTGACTTACTCTGTAATGCTTTCAGAAAAAAATCTTCTTCTTATTTTCAACGGCCGTTAAGCATCTTACAGGCACTAGTAGTTATTATTTATTGGATTTAAAATATCTCATAGTCATCGTCATATCGGCCACAAGGGACAAGAACAATGGACTCTCGTGGGTGACTGGTTACATGCCGTATATTGTCATTTTCGGGAACATTTTCCAGTATTCACCACGCTTGGCAGGCGGGTTAGTGATCGCAGAATGCTCTTCCATATTTATTCTGCTATTCCATAGAATGGAAAATTCTCTAAAGGGCCTCTGCGTGTTGGACCCATGTCCCCGCGTAAGCTTATCAAAAGACCGGGTTCCTCCTTACAGGGGATATAACCCGTGTAATAGAGAAACATGTAAATAAAAAGGAAATTTATAAAAATGTGGTGGCCCACACAGACGCTTAAGTGTGGCGTGACGTTTATGTTGTGAACTTACCTAATTTAAAATATATATTTTTATATCTAATTGCTTTGTTAACTAAAATGAAGGAGGTGGCCGGGACAGATTGGATGCGGAAAGCGGAGGACCGGGTGTTGTGGCGTACTCACTTGACATACATTAACCTAAACTGTTTGTATACAGTTATGTAGTAAACAGACCGTGAAACTCGGGTCTTCGGTTTACACAATAGATATTCTTTGAAGCCTCAACAAGTCATTAGCCACACAAAGGAAATTCCTGAATTATTCCATACAATACCGTACCCCAATCGTTACATCATCATATCAGCCATTTATACGTCCACTGTTAAACAAAGGCCTCCCCCATAGATACCACAACTGTGTCATCATTTTGGGGGGTATTTACCAATACTCACCACGCTTGGCAGGCGGGTTGGTGAGCGCAGTATGGCTACCGCTTCACAGGAGGAACGCTGCTGCCCGTCCCTCTGGTTTATATTCCCTTAGTCGCCTTTTACGACATCCACGGGAGGAGATGGAGTGGTCCTATATTCTTAATCCGGAAACCACACGGACGGACACTCGTTACATAATACATCAGAATTATTTTTGTTTATTAATTACTTCCATCTGGTGTATTATTTACGGGTACGTGACAATGACGGTAAGGTTGGCGCAGTGGCTAAGCGGATTGGCTCTCTCCGCTATGTGTCACGGATTCATCCTTGCGTGAAGCAATCGTTTGTATGACCTACAGATAGTTTTCCCGGCTCTGGGTGTTTGTGCATGTAAGATTTATGTCTGTAAACTGTACCGACGGTACAGGCTAAATCCTAGTGTTGACATTTGTCTAAAAGAAAAAACTGATTCACCTGCGTCACGCCATCTGCTTCAATAGCCTCACGAAACACTCTTGAGTTCTATGAAACGAGGAAAATGGTTAGGTTTATCAAGGGCATGTTCACACACTGCAGACTGTATTGAGCGTCTGTTCTTGACGTCAGCGATGTTTATTATAATATAAGGAGAGATAAAAAGTAGTGAGAATGAGATAGAATATAATGACTATTGATAACTTAATAATTTATTTTTCTACATAGTTTCCGAGTCTCTCTACATACCGAATCCAGCGCTTTTTCAAGGCTTCAATCCCTTTCACAAAAAAAGTTTTGTCTTGGTCCTGCAAAAAGCTCCCCACGGCATCCATCACCTCGTTATCGTCTTCGTACCTGTTTCCCCTTAAGTATTTTTTCAATGTGGGGAACAGATATAAATCGCTAGCCGCCAAATCTGGTGAATAAGGGGGTGGTCAACCAATTCGAAGCCAGCTTGCTGAATGGCAGCCATCGCAACTGCTGACCTGTGCGCGGGTGCGTTGTCGTGATGAAACAGCACGCCCCTTCGAAGTTTTGCACCTTTCCTTTTCTCTTTGCTAGCATTCCTCAACTTGGGAATTAAAGCTGCATAATATTGGCCTGTAATAGTGGTTCCACGCTCCAGGTAATCAACCAACAATATCCCTTCTGAGTCCCAAAATATTGAGACCATAACCTTGCCAGCCGATGCCACGACACGAAACTTCTTCGGGGTAGGTGATGATGGCCGTTTCCATTGCGAAGATTGCTGTTTTGTCTCGGGATCAAAATGATGGACCCATGTTTTGTCCATTGTTGCAAAACGAGAAAAAAATTCAGAATCTTCTTGAAACTTATCCAAAAATATCTTCGAAATGTCAAGTCGATTTTGTTTCTGACTATCGGTTAACATTCTCGGCACCCATCTTGCGGAGTCTTTTCTCATATTAAAAGATTGTTTCAATATGGATTGAATACTTCCATATGAAATGCCCGTTTCTTGAATTAAGTGTCGGATGGTAACTCTTCGATCGCTCAATACAATTTTCTCGACTTTCGCAACATTTTCTTGGATGACTGACGTCGATGGACGGCCGCAACGATGTTCGTCTTCCGTGCTCGTTCTCCCTACTCGAAATTGAGAAGCCCACCTTGCGACAGTGGAATACGGCAGAGCAGACTCTCCTAATGTTGCCTCCAAATCGCAATGAATCTCTTGCGTCGTGAACTTTTTTAAACAGAGGTATTTAATAGCGGCTCGCACTTCGTTTTTCTCCATTTTCGAGAACACGTTCCAACACGAAGCAAACTAATGACTACATTCAGAAAAAAACAAAAGAGAATCGATTCTTTATTCATATTACAAATATGTATCTGAGCTATGCCTGCCAGTATTTTTTTTCTTACCAAGGAGTATTTCGTTCTCACTACTTTTTGATCCCTCCTAGTATAGGTGTTTTAGCAATAAAATAGTGATGATGATGAGTTATCTTATTTAGCATAACGAAATTAGACATTATATATTCTCAAGGTCTTATTATGACGGAACTAGTTAGGATATTTTTTTAAATTTTATTGGCTCAGAGGTACTTGGCATGCCGGACTCCTACCGGCTAAAACCACTGGGGTAGTCATCTTCGTATGATCACACTAGAGCCGCCCACTGATGCCTCATCTCTCAGAGCGGGTGACTGTAAAGCGGTCACCCCCCCGGGGGGATTATAAAGCATCCACCGAAGCGTCCTTGTGCACTGTGCCACAGTCTTTTCGTGGGTCGCTCGGTGTGAGCACGCAGATTCCCCAATCTACGCACCCGCGAACCCAGAGGCCCGCCTTATAGCAACGGCAATTTTTTTTACGTAGTGTAAGGAAAAATAAACAGCTTAGAAATAATGTAAGTACGAAGAATATTTTTTACAGGCTCGGGCACGCTTCCCTTTATATTTATCTTTATATTTAGGCATTGCCGTGTGGTGCCGGCTCAGAATACCACCACCCGATCTCCTCCCGTGGGTGTCATAAAAGTCGACTAAGGGATTAGCTGAAGGATGGGCAGCAGCGTCCTTCGAGTACATTGATAACTCAACTGCGATCGCCAACCCAACTGCCAAGCGTGGCGATTATCGCAAATCCCACCACAACACACCCATATCGGTCATTGTGGTGATCTTTGGAGGAGGCCTGTGTCCAGCAGTGGACTTCATTCGGCCGAAATGAGGTACTTACTCTATGATCAGTTCAAAACTCAAAACGAAACGACAAATTCCTTTAAATATATTTACAAACTTAATATCTTTATAGTAATGTCTTAGGCTTTTGCGATTATTACACATTATAATAAAATGAAACACTTTTAAACAGATTCTATCGATAGAATCCGTTTAAAAGTGTTTTAATATCTATATTTATTTTACCTAATTGTTTAATTTGTACTATATAGAATATGTTTTAAGTCATTAATCATTCAAAATTGTTCAAGTGTGGATTGCTTTGTAAAAATTACGCATGTACAGTTCACCCGTCAAAAGAGTCGTCAATACACTGATGTCATTTCAGGGTTTTCTTTATTATTCAATAAATAGAAAATAAATAAGAAAATAAAACAATAAAGATTTGATTTTGTTCCGACTTTTTAGTGTAACTATCGAGCCGTTGTTAAGAGAATGTTTAATATAGGGTTGAAAACTGGCCATTGAATTAATTTTTTATCCAGCATTTGTGCGAACTTGTTCATAATTTTAAAGAATAAATATTTTCTGTGATGACCATAAGTATAATACATATTTTTACATAGCCAGTGCATAAATGGATTAGTCAAAAAAGTCCTTTAAACCTAAGATTTGAGCGCTCAATCCCTTCAACAGTATTTTATGCGAATATTAGTTATCAAACCACTAATTTAATATAAACTTACTAATAAACGGCTAGTTGACACACCAACTCTTTTGTTCCCTAAACAGTAACCCTAAAACAAAGCAAACAAATAAAACAAAAGAAAAACAAATGACCAGTGGAATAATGGCGGCATTTCCGGAATGCTAAAAAGGGACAGACAATGAAGCTTGGGTCGCCAGTCAGTCATACCTAAGATATCTGAAGATGACATGTTAGGGAGATCCAATCGCGAAGGGAACCTTATTGATGTAATAAATATGAACGTGAATACAGGCTGTTCTTGAAACCAACAAGCTTCAACGTGTTTTATTAAGTTGGCAGCTGTAGGACTTCAAAAAGAAATAAGATTTATATAATTAACATTAATTAAAAACTTTTCAAGAAAAAATTAAACTACAAGTAAACACAATGATTATATCTAAAGGATTATAAACGATGATGAAAACGTCGTACATATACAAACATGAATTTTCACTGTTTTTTAAGTCGGTTATAAAGGAATATTGCAATTTCATTTCTAAGTTTGGCTGATGCTGATGATCGCTTTGGATCTAGGCGAAGTAGTTTATTACTATGTAATCAATCATGGATGACCAGGCCATATTACATCATGAGTAGTGAAGGCGAATGTGAATCCCGCACATCCAGCGTGAAGTTCATTGGGAGAAAACGTGGTTGTTATAGCCAGGAAGAGTCCGGTACGCCCCTCAGTCTTCCGCAGGGTGGAGGGCGTCCATATCCCACGAGAAAAGTTATTAATTAGTATCTTGTCTGAATTTCGTGCTGAACGTGTTTCTTATTTTGAAGATGAGACTAACATCCAATAGGTAATAAGCTTTCAACATCGCACAACTAATAAAGTTCTTAGCTAAAGTTAATTTAAAAGCGTAGAGTACTTAATTTATCAAAACTTAAAAGGATTTGTTTTTGCATAGAAATTTTCAGCTACATACTTTTCAAGAACGTTTCTCAAAGTCAAAGGGTAGGTTCAAAAGTACAACTTGCCTTAAAATTAAATACAACAAACATAAGAAATGCTTGAACGCTTGCCTTCTATATAAGAGGGTCTAATCTCGATCCCAATCCGCACCTCTGTCTTTTCGGATGCATCTGCGCAACAGCACCTTTATCTCCATCACTGTCCACTTCATGATTCATTCTTTATTCAAATCAAAATTCGAATTTAGTATTGTGGTGTCGAACACGGTTGGTGCAGTGGCTGATACAGTCGACTGCTGCGCTCCGGGTCGCGGGTTCGATTCCCGCACGGAACAAATATTTGTATGATCTGCAGGTAGTTGTTCCGGGTCTGGGTGTATTGTATGTGGAATGTATGTCTGTAAACGCACCCACGACACAGGAGAAATCCTAGTGTGGGCCAAAAAAAAAAAAAAAAAGATTCGTTCATATTTTGATCATCATCATTATCACATTGGATTCGATTCTGAACGTTAGTGGTTCGACACACAGCTGTTGCTCTGACAAATAGTCTGCCTGCAATATTACAATTACTTAAAAATGAAGTCAAACTAGCTTCAATTGTAATACTTAAATTATGAGAGCTATATTTAAAAAATATAATTATCTACTTAAGAGTTCATGAAGTTGTGAATAACAATATACCTATATAACAATATATATGATACGTTTTATTGAATCACAATAACTGAACTCCGTTACTTGCTGCCGTGGAGAGATCCTCCTAGCTGAGCTAACCGGGAAGGAAACACGGAGGGAGGCACTGCGCGACAACCTGCCTCATTGTGAGAAAAGGCCTGTGCTCAGCAAAGATACGGTAATGTAATGATTATGTCATGTAAATACAAGACATCTAAATAGAAAATGTTATAAATAGAAGAATTACCATCTTATTTGGATTTAGTTTATAGAACTATTAAAAGATTGTTTATCACCATTTTATAGTTTCTAGATAATATGATTGTAATCCACGATGTGCAAATTATATGAATTATTTAAACAGTAAAATCACGCTGTATAATATTATTGTTGTTGTTCATTCATAAGGATTCAGGGGCATCGACATTTTGATTACGCAATGTTTTCCTGAACAAGGCCCAAGGCAAAAACATGTCGAATGGGATACGATAACATATTCTACAGATAATAAATATTGTGATCTAGTAGAGTATAACATGTTTCCTCAAAGAAGCTTTGCGGGTTTTGTAAATACCTGCTTGTAACTTCCTCCATGTCAATAGAGTGAACTGGAAAGACAAGTAAAGTTGACACTATGTGGCATAGAAACCTAGGAAGAGAAAGTTGATGACCAAAGTTTTTGCTATCTAAGGAACAAAGCCGATTCCACGTTAGGAGTTCTGCTTTATCTGTCATGTATGCAGTTTCTAGGAACTATGTACGGTTCAAACCACCTGACTTTTTTATTAATCCGGTGGAAATAGATCATGTAGTTCCTCCGCCCCGGGAAAGGATGGAAGGACATGCTGGACTCCTACTAGCTAAAACCACCAGAGCGGTCATTTTCAACACTGAAGCGGGGTTCCAGGCCTCGGGACTCAGGCGTGTTGTACATGGACGTCGAGGCAGTTGTTACCCCAACACCATGTCCTTCTTCTCTGAGTGGGATCTGCCCCCTCCCGATTCTGTTTTGAAGTTTCCTTCTGAAGGAGACTGCTGCACACCGGCTGACCTTCAGAACGAAAGTTTTCTTTGCGTGTGCTCCTTTGTTTTTTTATACAACATCTTGATGAGACAAGCAAGTCATTCACCTGGTGGTAAGCATCATGCCTGCCCATAACAATCGTAATGCTACCCAGGAGTAGTCCTGCGTAACACCACACAGCCTCATCTCAAGACATAAGTTATTTAGTGTGTAATGCCCAATAATTTCACTAGCTATAGTGCCCTTCTAACCAGATAACAGTAATGTCTAAATATCTAGTCCTAGTACCTACGCAGCCGGCTTCTTGCAATAAGATATCTACCATCGGTAAAAGGAGGAATCCTTTTGTTTGATAGGTGTAACTTGCTCTATAAAATACAGTCTCGAATTGTCCCCAGTAGTCTAGGACTATCATGAGTTGGAAGTTACAACGATAAGGTCTATTTCAGTGGGTGTTATATGGATTTAAAGCAAAAGTTAATAAACGAAAACAATCATGTCTATCCTTCAACCATCAATTGAAATTATCTGGCAGTTGGTGACGTCAGACTCTATGAAATTTCACTACTACAGTTGACAGAGAGCAATACTGGCTAGAGCAGGTGGTCGTGGCTGTTGTTGGAGTGTGGAGCGATGAAATACTGGTTTCGCCATGTGTCTCGAAGACGCGGAACGGGATTCTCCGTTATTATGCCATGAGACACTTCCATACTTTAGCGTATAGCTCTGGCGACTCGCTTCTTATCAGCCTACTAAGGCAAGTGGTGAGTTCTGTGTTATGTTGTAAGCTGTGGGCACTCATGTGGTGTTCCACTACAGCCAAGAGATGAAGGCTTGACCGATTTTTTGGTGCATTCAGATTTTAATCTATACAAACAAATAAAATTGAAGTGTCTGTTTGTAATGTCAAAATAACAGCTTTTTACTAAATGCATATGAAAGTATATACGATACCTACAACAAACAACAATTTTTAAATTTTTTGTCTGTCTGTATGTTTGTTCCGGGTAATCTCCGAAACGGCTGGACCGATTTTGACGGGACCTTCACTGGCAGATGGCTGGTGTTATAAGGAATAACTTTTATTTTAGAAAAATAATTAGGGTTCCGCGCAAAAAATAAACCCTTGAAATCCAATATTCTATGTCTGTTCTATGTAAGTGTATATGTCGAAGTATTCTAAATTTCTTTTAAATTAAACGCGGGTGAAACCGCGGGTCCCAGCTAGTATAAAATATAGATTGACAAGACAACATACACGAAATCCGACTTGGTAATATTGGAAGTTATATACATATATTAATAATTATTCCTACCAAGTAAGCTATTTACAATATTTATACTGTGTTTTCATGAAGCAACTGTAAGGCGAAACACGTCGAATGAAACTAAAACCAACAGACTTTGTCGCCTTTCCTTTTACATTAGCTAAAATATTTATGTACTATCAATTTAATGTATGCATATTACATATTTAAACTTTAGTAAGCCGAAGAGCACTATTACTACATTTTGCCTGAGACCCCAAATGTTGAACAGATGTCCTTAAGTAATGTCGTCTATGCTCTGTTTTTTCTTAACTGTCTTTTAATGTGAAAAGTCTTTTAGTGTTTAAACAGTTTTTTCGAGTTTTTACTTTTAAAGAGTAAATATAATAAGTAAAATTTTAAAAACAAACGGTGGTTGTAGCTTACGCCAGATTTAGAATTTCGTACAAGTTTAATGTGGATGCTTACGCTTTTCTTGAACATCCGATTCGCTAGACCCCACTCTACGATTTCGCCTTTTTCGTGGGTATAGTTTACAGATATGAATTCCACCTACACAATCACTTAGACCTGTGGTTCATACAAATATTTACGGTAGTAACAGTAACTAATTCACCTACATAAACGCTGCACTACTGAACAAGCACGAAGGACAATCTGCATTACCCCTCAATTCCCCAAAGGCTTTGGGTGATGTGTACTGGTGGAGCACTTTTGGAAAGCATATGTGATTGCTCCCAGTAAATGCCTGTTTGTCACCATTGCAAAGACTTCATGAAGGAAACAGCGCAGCACACGTTGGAGGGCACCGCGTCTCAGTGGTCGAAAGTGGTGACTTTTTGTTTTGGGTCATGGTTTATTTCATAGTTCGGAGTGAGAGCGCATAGGAAACCATCGTGAAGTACGCAATGGGGCGACAAAATGGGATAGGGAGGCAATCGCTTCCCTTGCTCCCCGCAGCAAATGTAATTGGTGCGTCAACGTGCTTGAAATCATTTCCCGGCCTCGGTCAGTTACAGCTTGCGAGTGGGGGCCTTGGGGCAGTCCGTCACTCGATCAGAGACAGGCCCAAACGGCAAAGCGCTGCATCCGCGTGCACCTCTTTAGTGTTGTGCAGGGCGAGGTTAGCCAGAAAGAGTGGTGGGCTGAAACCTGCTGTATGAAGTACCTTCAGCGTAAGGTAATTCAAAGGAACACTATAGTGGTTCAGGCCAGTAGGAGTTTGGTACGCCCTCTGCCTATCGTAGGGCAGATGATGTCAAAGAGTCACAAAATAGGTGCACTGTTGAAAACCACAATATTTCAATGTTAAATAGTCAAGCCAGTTTTGAAAACTGTATCACTGATTCCAACTTTCTATTGATGACCCTAAGAAGTCATTAATTAGTTAGTCATTCATATCTTACATAAATACGTTATATTTCTTTCTTTTCTTAATTTAATAAATCACGTAGTATGCATATTACTAGTGTTCTTGTATCACACCTAGAGACGAATAAGCTTAACGTGCCCGTAACAGGATTGGTCACGTTTAATGCTGGGTTAGATTTATCATGTACTCATCCAACGCAGGGAAGAACTGAAGGGCATACCGGATTCCTTATATTATTTTATTTTTTTATTGATCCGGTGGAAATACGTCAAGTACTTCTTTCGCCCCGGGATAGGGCGAAGGGGAATGCCGGACTCCTACCGGTTAAAACCACCGGAGCAGTAATCTTCAGTACTGAAGGGGGGCTGCAGGTCTTCGGTCTACAGTCACACTAGAGCCGCCCATTAGTACCGCACCTTAAGGCATATCTTGACTGTAAAGCAGTCAACCCCTCTAGCAGTGGGGAGGCGACTATAAAAAGGCCACCACCCCGGGCACATCATCACGGCGGCAGATGGCCACGTGCGCGCCGCCGTCTTCGCCAGTGTCACTTGGCATGAACACGCAGACTCCCTTATCTGCGCCTCTGCAACCCCCGAGGGCCTCCAACGTATAACGACCACAGGGGAGCTCATGCATGTGTGGCACCACGCACCACCCCGCCGCGTGCGTTACCTACTCCGGCGCCGTTTCGTTCGTCTCCGTGCGGAATTGGCCCTCTTCCGATTCCGGTCTGAGGTCTTCTTCTAGAGAATGACGCTTGCACAGAACGAGACCACTTCACTCCGAACCTCCTATCGTAGCCGATGAGCTAATGCTGTAAACGGATACAAAATGTGGATTTGCAATAATCACTGCAATCCGCGTGTTACATTCGATCATCAAATGCTATTGGACATTTGGAAATCAAATGTTACTCGCATTGTTATATGACAAATATTTCGAAACAACATTTAAAGTTGATTATAACTATAATAACAAAATGCATTTTCGGTGAAATTACCCATTACTGAAAATTGGTATCGTTTTGCACTGCATTTGGAGTACAAAAAACCGATCACGGATAATAAAAGTAAAAGTATGTAAATCAAAATTTTGTACTCCAAATGCAGTGCAAATTGCAATGTGCAGTGCTATTTTGATTTACATACTTTTACTTTTATTATCCGTGATCGGTTTAGCGTTGTACCAAATTATGCTATGTCAGTTTTCGAATTCCAAAAGGTATGTGGCCGATTTGTTTGGATTATTGTACAAAAGTCCAAGAAGAGACCTCTCTGTGTGTTCTATCGCTTGTATAATGGACTGTGGTCCAAGGAATAATTTAATATGATGCCAACAGCTACTTTCTACCATTGTATCTCTCGCCGTCGCGGAGTTCATCGGCATACCCTAGAGCCAATATGGTATTGTACCGTACAGTTTCAAAGGAAGTCCTTTCGCACACGCTGAGGTTGTGGAATCAGCCCACTGAGGTTTTCCCAAGAGAAAAAAGCATGGGACTCTTTAAAAACTGCGGATTTAGGTTTTTAAGGGATCAGTCATACTGCCAGACAAACTGGCGTGGTTACCCACACCATGCATGTAAACTGTACAGTTTACTGACATAAATTCCATATGCAGAAATAGCCAAACCCGGAACAATAACCGGAACTCCTTCTAATTTTCCTTCCGTGTGGGAATTGAACCCACGACCCGTAGCGCAGAAAGCCAGTCCCCCAACCGTACCGGTAAGATCTCGTGAGAAGGAGCAAAAATTCAAATAATTGAGACATCAAGTAATATTTTTTATATATTTTGATTATAAATTAATCAGCATCATCATCATAGCAGCCATTTATACGTTCACTGCTGAACAAAGGCCTCCCCCATAGATTTCTTCAATTGTGTCGTCATTTTGGGGGGTATTTGCCAATACTCACCACGCTTGGCAGGCGGGTTGGTGAGCGCAGTATGGCTACTGTTCCACAGCAGAGACGCTGCTACCTATCCCTCTGGTTTAGCATCCCTTAGTCGCTTTTTACGACCTCCACGGGAGGAGATGGAGTGGTCCTATATTCTTAATCCGGACACCACACGGACGTATAAATGAATGCTTGATTTTTATTGTATTCAATTTATTAGCGAAATATGGCTAATATTACATTCGATGATAAAAAACATTTACAGTACCATATTCAACCTTCCGCCAAGTAAAATGGTAAAATAATGAAATTCTACTTGTAAATGTTAAATTACAGTAATGTCAATTCATGGTAATTGTAATAGTAGGTAACAATAAAGTTATACTTGATACTGTCCTATTTTGTTTTTAATTTTTTATCATGGTTTGCTGGAACAAAACTCAATGTTAAGCTTGCCTTTGTATCATGTTTTGTTTTATTTAACAGTCTATGTTTTCTGTTTTAAGTTGTACAATAAAGAATAAGTTATTCAAATTCAATTAATCATAATCGGAAAATGTATAACATGTTTTCATAATTTAATATTTATTTCAACTGTATAATTACCATTTTAAAATATCTATAACTAACCTTTTTTTTTCTGACGAGTTTGCGGAGCTTTTAATATCATATGCGATGAGAATGTTTTGCAGATATCTTAGTTTATGAGGATATATCGCAATTTCCTTTACGGATACGGATATCCGTTACAACTTTACTTTACACCGCACAGACAAACGTTGCTGCCCATCCTCTGGATATACCCATAGTCGTATCTAACGACACCCGCGGGTGAAGTGAGAGTAGTCGTCGCCAGGCCACATGGCGCTGTCCCTTTTACCTAATTAGCGTTGAAGTTGTTTTAATTTTTGTATACTAAACTTGAACTCATTTTAATTTCAATTTTCCTCACAAATATTCTGAAACTCTGAGTAATTTTGGTTCTATTTATACAAAACAAGCTTACGGATTACGAGGTCACCGAGCTTTGTTTGAGTTTGAATATAATGAAGTATATAATGGACTATATTGTTATAGACTTAGCAGACTAAATATGCCTTACCGTATGGGTTCACCCCTTAGTGAGTTACCATAAATGTAAATATTATGTCCTGAAATGTCTCTTCGTTGTTCATACGTGAATCATAAAATTCTATAGGCTGGTAATCTCGGATTTTATATTCAGGCTTTACATTTCGTGCAAAATATAAATATTAAATGAAATTTTGGAAAGGAAACAGCCTACACTAAGAATAAAATGACATCATTATCATCATAATATCAGGATAAAGGCTTCCCCCATAGATTGCCACAATTGTGTCATCATTTTGAGGGAATTTGCCAGTACTCACTAAGCTTGGCAGGTGGGTTGGTAAGCGTAGTATGGCTACTGTTCCACAGAAGGGACGCTGCTGCCCATTCCTCTGGTTTAGATTTCGTTAGTCGCCTTTTACAACATCTACGGGAGGAGATAGGGTGGTGGTATATTATATACCCATCTCTCTGGTTTAGAGTCCACCACCCGGAAAACGGAATTGAAAATCAATAAACACAATCTTTGGTATAAATGTAAATAAGTATATATAATCTATTCATGGAAAATTACAAACAAATCTAAGCCAGGCATCTATCATCGGTAAACGCCGATCCAAATTTCAAACGTATGTATCTCAACAGTATTTTTGTGGGTTGGATCCTGTTCCGTGTGATTCCCAGAAAAGAATATGCCACCTCTCTCTTCTCACCGGTTTTCTAAAAGGCGACTAAAGGTTGATATTTGGAGGATGGGCAGCAGTGGGCGTTTACGTGGTGTGTGTGAGCGTTCAATTCGGTTTTCTTTTTGTTACACTGTTTTGGTGAAACTTGTGACACGCGTATCTGTATAGAGGACAGCGAAAGGTCTTCGTTATAGGATTTTATTGACATACCGATGATTGATGCCTAAGGTCACCGATCAACAATAATAAGGCACTTATTTTCTTAAGCTGTCTCACTGTCGGGCCAATTCATACACGTACACATCAGCGCGTAAACGCCAATGCTGAATATAGACCTAATGATCACTAAAATGACTGGTCACAGGGGATATCTTTTATTTTATTTTTAAATATACCTTGCCTCACACTAGGATTTCTCCTGTGTCGTGGGTGCGTTTACAGACATGAATTCCTCATACAATACACCCAGAACCGGAAAAACTACCTGCAGATCATACAAATATTTTTCCGTGCGGGAATCGACCGTGCCTTCGATGTTGCCAAAATGACCACGCTGGGCACGCGGATTTGTAATCGCAGTATGTAGGCATTAGCACACAGGTGTCTGGCGGTACAGTTTTAAGTGGCAGTAGTAATATTTCTCGGTAGATAGTCTAAAATGTCGGTATTGATTTGAGTTTTTATAGAGGCGATTAACCCTTTACAAAATTCATTTCGGCCTAATGAAGTCCACTGTTGGACACAGGCCTCCCCCAAAGATCATCACAACCACCGATATGGATGTGTTTTGAGCTCATTGGGGGGTTTTGCCATAATCGCCACGCTTGGCAGGCGGGTTGGCGATCGCAGTTGAGTTGTTAATGTACTCGAAGGACGCTGCTGCCCATCCTTCGACTAATCCCTTAGTCGACTTTTACGACACCCATGGGAGGAAATGGGGTGGTGGCATTCTGAGCCGGCACCACACGGCAAAATTACACCGAGAGAAAAACCTTCTTGTCGTGACATTTGGTCTAAAAAACGCCGATTCTGAATAGTCGATATCTCCAAAAATGTCGCATAAAACAAATAGCCTTTCGCCCCTCGATTCTTTTTTTTATATCGAAAGCGTTCGTAGTATGCTTACACGTTAAATAGAAAATATGAAAGATTTTATTTTTCGATTGAAATATGAATTATTTTCCGAAACAAACAATTTTAAAACATTATATTAACATAGTTGCATTTATTGTATAAAATGATTGAATGTTTTATTAATTTTCCATATATTTCAAATAAAATTCACTTTTGAATTTTGCTGAGTTTATGAATCATTAAAATGTATAAAAAATAACTTAACATTTTTTTTTTTTTTTTTAAACGTTGCCACACACTAGTACTTCTCCTTTGTCGTGGGTGCGTTTACAGACATACATTTCACACACAATACACCCAGACCCGGAACAACTACCTGCAGATCATACAAATATTTTTTGGGATTGGCCGGAAGATGGGCAACAGGGTCCTTCGAGTATACTAACAACTCTACTGCGATCGTCAACCCGCTTACCAAGTGTGGCGATTATGGCAAAGACCCGCCTTTGAGCTCACAACACACCCTGACCGGTCAGGACAGGTGGCGATCTTTGGGGAGGCCTGTGTCTAACAGTAGACTTTATTCGGCTGAAATGAATATGATAATCTAAACAATATTCTATATATATATGTGTAGTTAAATGTACATGAAAGAATACTAAATAAATACCTCCACAGAGAACATACGTCCAGAACCAGCTGACATACAAACATAAAATAAATACTTAATGTAGTCGAAATACAGTAGCCAGTGCTTTCCATTTAGATTATTTTCACGTTTCATTTGCTCGTCCGCTCTGGCGAGGTTTTCGCTACGTTTGGGACGACGTAAGTGGAAGCTACTCTGTTTTTTCATTTTATATTTGCTCTGTCCTTTGTAGTGAACATGCGAATTGAATAATAATAATGATGTTGCTGTGTGTTTATGTTGATTTTGATGTGAAACAACTAATGGCGCACCTATAAGTGTACGAACGGTCTTATGAAAATGTATTTTTTAAATGATATTATTTACTTATATTTAATACTAGCTGGGACCCGAGGTTTCACCCGCGTTTAATTTAAAAGAAATTTAGAGGACTTCGACGTAGACACTTGACATAGAATATATATATTGGATTTCAAGGGTTTTATTTTGTTGTTTTTGCGCGGAACCCTAATTATTTTTCTAAAATAAAAGTAGCCTAAGTTATTCCTTATAACATCAGCTATTAGACAGTGAAAGTCCCGTCAAAATCGGTCCCGCCGTTTCGGAGATTACCCGGAACAAACAGACAGACAGACAGACAAAAAATTGTTTTTTTGTTATATGTACCGTATATACTTTCATATGCATTTAGTAAAAAGCTGTTATTTTTACATTACAAACAGACACTTCAATTTTATTTATTTGTATAGATTATGACATTGATTGACTATTCGGTATTGTTAATATTGTTCTTGTTACATCAAATTTTAACATTCTTACAAAACTGTAAATGTGTGAGCATTATGTAGGCATTAATGTTATATGTATAGTACTTATTTTGATTGTATTTTGCCTGGCTGTATTGGTCTGTCATGCTCACTAAAATGTCTCGCTAACGGTGGCGTTGTGTATCGGGTTGTTCGGTTCCCTTCAACATGGTTGAGCTAAGCGATGCTGATGCATGCGTTATGCTCGTGAACGGGTGCCGTCTGTTGGGATTGGTCAGTCATTAACTGCCACGGCAAATAAATTATTATTATGGTACGTTTCATCTTTAGACATTGATCTACATTTTTCTCAGTACATGTTGTACAATAATTTTTGTATCAATCAGCATTGTAATCTCAATTATTTAAAAGAAAGTATCCATGGAGATTCTTGCCGGCTCTTCTCAACGACTATTTGGAACCGTGCAACTTAGATTCCTGTTAAAAGAAATAGAAAAAGAATCTAGTTATGGTATGGTAATGAAAAGTACTGAAAAAAGGACAAAAAATAGCACATTGACTTGCTTTGCTTTTTTATTCCTTTTATTCAAAACAATGCTACTTATGTCTGTCTACTCTATCTGTACCCATGATAGAGCAGACAGACATAAGTCATAGACATAAATCTTACAGCCCAACTTGAAATGCCACCTTATATTTAAATCCCGGTTAATTATTTGCATCCGTGTTGGATCCGTGTGGTGTCCGGATTAAGAATATAGTATTACTCCATCTCCTCCCGTGGATGTCGTAAAAGACGACTAAGGGAATCTAAACCAGAGGGATGGGCAGCAGCGTCTCTTCTGTGAAACGGTAGCCATACTGCGCTCACCAACTCGCTGCCAAGCGTGGTGAGTATTGGCAAAAACCCCCCAAAATGATGACACAGTTGTGAAAATCTATGGGGGAGGCCTTTGTTCAGCAGTGGACGTATGAATGGCCGATATGATAATTATTTGAGACACCCGACTTCCAGCCAACATTAGGCATCTAGTTAAGCCGGATTTAAATATTAAGTGGCGTTCAGTATTAATTACATGCATAAATACTCAGACCATACAAATACCAAATACATTTTGTCAGTCTCGTAATGGCAGTTGAACATAGATTATCATCATCATCATCATAATTGCATCCTAAAAACATCTACGCTGGTCATGGGCCTCTCCTAAGATCGCCACAACGACCAGTTTGTATTTGTGTTGTGCGCTCACTATAGAGTTTCGCATAATCGCCACGCTCGGCAGGTGAGTTGGCGATCACAGTTGAGTTGTAAATGTACTTAAAGGACGCTGCTGCCCATCCTCCGGCTAATCCCATATTCGCCTTTTAGCATACCCACGGGGTGAGATGGTGGAATCATACGGAATGTGTGATGCCGTTTGTACTATTACTGGTACTACATATCCGCAATCACCATGCTTGGAAGATGGATTAGTGATGCAGGAAGAGAGGTTATGATCTATTCTTTGTCTGCAATAAAGTAAATTTTTATTTCTATTTATTTATGTTTCCCAAAAAAGGCTTTGCCTCAGAATAGAATTTAACCTGTGTTGTGGGAATAATTACCACATATACATTTCACCAGCCCAAAACACCCTTGGTTAATTTATTTCGAAATAAAACTGTGTCAAGTATTTTTTTACTCCAGCTAACCTCAGAATCTCTGTGTGTTCTGGACCAGATAATTTCACGAGTCAAGCCATTTCGTAAGTTTTTATGTATTAATATTCTAAATCCCGTATAGCTCTTGGTCACGAATAGGGGTACCTCATCTTATGCCGTGGGTGTGGTAGACGGCGACTAAGGGAGTTTGGATGCCATGGAGCTCTTTCAGCAACCAATACTAGCTAGCTACCTTCTCACCTGTCATATGCAGCCGTGTAGACAGAGTAAATTTTTATTTATGTCTGGCTTTGTGGCAGTTAATGGGCTATCCAAGGTGGATTGGTGTCAGTCAGGAGGCCGACTGTAAAACCTTTTTGTCAAAACCTTTGCAATATGACTAGAAACAAATTGGGCCGACCCCAGGTAACTTCGGATCAAGTGGGCTGGAAGCAGAGGATGTCATAATATTCTAGGCTTGATTAACCTCCATAAGTTATGGATCAGTCGTTTAAGTTCATAAACATTGTAGATCTTAAAAGGAATAACAATAATAATAACATGTCTTGTTAACCTATCTATATACAAATAAATAAAATTGAAGTGTCTGTTTGTAATCTATACAAATAAATAAAATTGAAGTGTCTATTTGTAATATCAAAATAACAGCTTTTTATTCAATGCATATGAAAGTATATACGTATTACAACAAAACAAAAACATTTTTTTTTCTTGTCTGTCGGTCTGTCTGACTGTTTGTTCGCGCTAATCTCGAAAACTACTGGACCGATTTCCACGGGACTTTCAATGGCAGATAGCTGATGTTATAAGAAATAACTTAGGCTACTTTTATTTCAAAAAAATAATTAGGATTTGGCCCAAAAAATATTAAACCCATGAAATCTAATATATGCACTCTATGCCAAAGTATTCTGAATTATTTATAAATAATCTTATTTCTTTTAAATGAAACGGCGGGTGAAACCGTGGGTCCCAACTAGTTTTAAAATAATATTGTAAGTTAATTGAAGTTCAGTGCCAATTGCCAACCGTATTCGTTTTCTGGGAACTAATTAATTCATATCGTCCTAATTGTCTGTTTCTGAGAAGACTCTAGCTAGGGTAACAAGCTGATAATATATAATTCATAATTCTCCTTATCGTTTTCTCGACTATCCTTGGGTCGGGTTCCAATCGACCTAGATGTAACTGGCCCTGAGGGACCTAAGGTTAGACCGGTTATCAGATTTTGGACGATAGTTTTTAGGCCTTTTGCCACAACGGTTGTAGTTAACTACTTTATGTCTGTTGATTGCAAGCTCAGCTACCATTCGTCAGGATCTTGATTCGAGTCCCAGTCCAGGCAGAAATATTGTTTGTTTTCTCTATCGCTACTCGGTGATTTTATCTGTATCAATAAATAGCGATAGGATTGCTTCCTTTTGTATGGGATTTAATAGATACACTAACAAGTTGTGGGTGAATGACTGTACATTGTTACTCTGCCTTATCATCTGCTGATCTCAGCCTGCGGGTGCCGGATAAGGTGACTATGAGATTGACCAGAGCATGCGCAGCAGCGTCCTTCGATTACATTAATTATAACACAACTGTGAACGCCAACTTAGTTGCCAAGAAAGCCAATTATGCCAAAATGAGCACACAACACAGCCAGATTGACCGTTGTGAGAGGCTGTATCCAGCAGTAGATTTATTGTGCTGAAATCATGACTGCCTTACCTTTCTAATACTCATTTAGGCTGCTGTTGTAGTATCAGAAATAAAAATAAACACATCACATTCAGAAACTCACAATAGGATTTTCTGTACCATTTCGGGCATGTCAGTAAGTACAAATACAAAAATCACAAACAAAAATATCAGGCTTAAAATGAATATTTGTTAACCATACGGATTTCCCCGAAACTGGAATTCATTTCTGTGACGTTGATTTTATAAAGCTAATCCTAGATGATCCTTTTATGGACACTGACACCAGAACAAAAAACATTATGTATATTTGCTTTAATTTAAATATTGCATATACTGTTCAACAAGGTAAAGGGAATAAGCCAAGTATATATTTAAGAAATCTCCCTAGAAAAAACTACTGGCCACCAACATTTATAAATGTAGGTTGAAACAACGCTACAGAGGTAAGTAATATAAAGATAATTTTTTTTTTAATTGAGCTTAGAACTAAATGCTTCTTCTTCTCTTAGATTTATGGCTTTTGTTAGAGTATCTTCTACAATTTCGCCAATATAAGGCAAAGTTGTACGGTGTTCAGATTAATCAACCTTTACATATTCATAAAACATTTCTCAAAAATGATAAACATCTACAAAAACATTTCGGCTACGCCGTATGGTTTATTTTCCACTAAATGCTTTATGAATTATCGAGGGAAAGTATTAGTTTATGTGAATCGATTAGTTTTATCTTAAAAAATGATTTCTACTAACGTTCTTACATGATACTACTGACGATGGCAGAAATTTTGTCACCGGCACTGTTTGCCATATTGATAAATTTATAAAAAAAATACGGGTTGCACTCCGGGAGTGCCGACAGAAGTGAAAACTTATTATTTGTCTATATAAAAATATGCGTACCGCGCTAAAAGAACTTTTCACTTCAAGCGTCTCGTAACGGTGTAAGTCCAGAGAATTTATCTCATCTAAAAATATGCGTACCGCGCTGAATGAAGTTTTCACTTCACTAAAAACTATTAAAAAGAAATTGACATTGTAACGTTTTGTTTTTTCTTTCCCGTGCAGAACAATGATCGCTTCTGTCACGGATTTTTTTGTGACTTTCAGCATTATGTCTTGCTTAAGGCTGTGGTTATATTAGAACCTCGGTGCAGTGCTGTTAATACGTTCCCAAGCGTCGTATACTGACTATAGATAGACTACAAAGATCTAGACCTTTTTCTGCAAAACACTGCAAGGCGGCAACCCCATACTACAGCTCGCTAACTGGAAAGGAGGCTCTAGTCTCAGCATCAAGTGATTCACCATGCCGAATGAAGTCCACTGCTGGACACAGGCCTCCCCCAAAGATCACCACAACGACCGATATGGCTGTGCTGTGGACTCAATGGGGGTTTTGACATAATCGCCACGCTTGGCAGACGCGTTGGCGATCGCAGTTGAGTTGTTAATGTATTCGAAGGACGCTGCTACCCATCCTCCGGCTAATCCTTTAGTCTGCT
The DNA here is from genome assembly GCA_947459985.1 of Diloba caeruleocephala. Lineage (NCBI taxonomy): Eukaryota > Metazoa > Arthropoda > Insecta > Lepidoptera > Noctuidae > Diloba > Diloba caeruleocephala. The sequence goes on along the minus strand of OX381617.1, from coordinate 3,590,306 downwards.
TTTACGACACCCACGGGAGGAGATGGGGTATTGGTATGCTAAGCCGTCACCACGCACGCTTAAATACTACCCTTAAAATAATAAACAGTTATTATTAACCTCAAAGAACATATACTGTCACAGTAGGTTGTAGTGGCGACCGGGGTGGCCCTCGGGCCACTCTGGCCGCCTCCGTCCCCGCAACTCGCCAACATGTATACACACGAGATAATTTTGAGCAGTATATTTTTGTATTCGCTCACAGTCACTTAGTATTTTTACCCGTATTCAGTATTTTTACACCTCGTAATTTGAATTTACAGTTACTCGTTTAAATACTACCCTTGTTTTATTCCCAAAACCAACATTTACTAATTGACATGTGCCAAACTCTAATAGTAAAAGCCCGAAACCTAACTTAAGATCATTAGTCGGGCTGATACAGTAACATTATACATATAACATTTTTAAATTCATATATAAGTACGATATTTATATTAAAAAAAACCCGGACAAGTGCGAGTGGAACTCGCGTGGAGCGGGTTCCGAAATTGCTGAATATAATAAAGTAAGAAAGAAAGTATTTATTCAGCGACAAAATGAGACATCACAAAAAATAACACACTAAACAGAGAAATAAGAAGCAACATTTTGATTAAAATATCTATATAAGTATAAGGGTATCTAGTTCAGCATGTGCCAGGCAGGCGCCAGGCGCTGGTATTTAACTATACCCCCTAGTGGCTCACAGAAGAGAAAACAGTATTAATATTTATTTTTATTTTAAGTTATACTAATACTTGTAATGTTTGACGACACGGTTGGTGCAATGGTTGATACAGTCGACTTCTGCGCTCCGGGTCGCGGGTTCGATTTCCGCACAGAACAAATATTAGTATGATCTAAACTATTCCGGGTCTGGGTGTATTGCGTGTGAAATGTATGTCTGTAAACGCACACGAGACATCCTAGTGTGGGGCAACGTTTATATAAAATCAAGAAATGTCTTAGGTTTTCGCGATTTTCTAATCCGTTTAAAATTGATTTTTTATAAATAAATATATAATTATTGTCTATTGTGGAATTCGGTCTTGTATCAATAACTTATCCCAAAAATAAATTAACATCGTAGTTGAAAAATGTTACTTTGTATTCACAATATTGAAAGATTCACCATGTTACTTTAAGAATATAGACGTTTTAAAGGTTTTCCTGTATTTCAACATTTTAAGCTCAGTAGTTTCGGAGATAATATGGGAATGATCAATTTTCTTAAATAAAAAAACTTACTTAAAAAACTTTAAAACTAAATATCTTAAAATTATAAAATAAATGCACTTGAGACCCTCACAACAAGTCCTTCCATTTCATATCTTACACGGTACAGTTTGAAAACAACTTTATTCTTCAATTTTCTATATTGCCCCAAAAAGTCACCCCTATATTTTAAATTCATTTATTTAAGTTACACGTACGTTACGTTGGGTCGCAGAAATTGATATGTGTTCCAAATTTCAACTTAATCGGACCAGTAGATTCGGAACAAATTGACTGTGACAGACGGATAGACACACGAGTGATCCTATAAGGATCCCGCCGTTTTTCCTTCGAAAATTCGGAACCCTAATAGTAGCCCACCAGCATCGGAAATAAGCTCCAAGTTACCGATGGTCAGGGCTCCAGAGAGAGTTATTCCTAGTAATACGAGCATTGTCCAAGAGTTCTCGTTCTCGTATCAAGCCTTGCTCTAGCTGTCTAACGAGAACCTCTGAAGGTGTTGATCGAGTATCTTGGCCATTAAGCTAACAACGATCGGCACGATGATTCAGAATTATTTGGCAAACTTGTTCTTGTATAATTATGAAATGACAATTCATATGTTTGCCAATCGTTACTTGTCAAGTGAAAATATTTATTGTCTTAGGTTTTCGCGATTATTACACATTATAATAAAACTATTTTATACGGATTAAATTGCGTGTATTATTGAATTTTGTTTTTCCTGACGTTTCGAACACTTTGCAGGGTTCGTGGTCGCAGGATGACTAAGGCGACAAGCGTCGTTACAGATTTAAAAAGTTATTTATCTACCGTACAAATCTAATCATCGAAACAATTTTTGATTAGATTTGTACGGTAGATAAAATAACTTTTTAAATCTGTAACGACGCTACACACGCGAATTAATTCGTTTAAAATTGTTTTATTGTAATGAAAATAATTATGTAAATTAATTGTCAGTGAAATGACAGGTCGCCACCTTAAAGACCCGTAATACACGAGTATCATAATAGAGAAACTAAACGACCATATTAAACCATATCAAGAGATTAGACAAATAGCCAAAAATACCTAAGTATATTAAAACACTATTTTAATACGATCTCGTGAGATATTGTCATTATTATTTAGGTTCACAATCACTAATGAGTTTAATTGACCGGGTTAGTCCTTAGTTCCCAAAGATCAAAGTTACTTGAACACGTGTTTCAGACGGACTCGAGTTACTTAGCAATTTAAATTGAGGTTATACAGGTCGGGCTTTATATACGAGTAAAGACTCTTATCTACTATTATCGAATGTATAAACGTGTTTACTATGCGGTACAACCCTATCAGTTTCTAAAGAAAGAAAGAAGGATTTGATTTAACTTTGAACCAATAACAACGCACACAACTAAAATAAAGTACATAAATAAAAGAAATACAGTACCTAACAACATTAGCAAAAGAAATGAACAGGAAACCAAAAACATAACTTATCAGACACAAAACTACCATTTAAAAAGTAACCGTGTAGCTCTGGTCATTTTTAATTTATTCATTTCACATATATATGCACAACATTACAGATTATACTAATTTGATGTACAGTTATAGTTATTACAGAACATGAAAAACAGAAGTTAAACTAAACATTTTGGCTATGTAAAGCAACATATATAAAAATATGGCACTTAAATCAATAAATTTATCTGTTATCCACCATCTCACAAAATGTAAAACATTCCCGACACACATCTACCCATCTCGCTACAAACAAATCACACTCCAGTGATGAGGTTAGGAGAGCATTTAGCATCATAAGCGAATGGACGAGCGGAGAGTTAGCATAGGAAACTGTGCGGGTCTCCGGTACAGCCAGTAACTGATGGCTACGCGGCCTGAGCTGGTGCTTAGGCATAATCAGAATGAATAGAACTACCCTATCCCATCCATGTGGGTGTCATAGACGGTGTTTGGAAGCCATTAAGTACTTTGGATTACCCGCAGGTAGCGGGTAAACTCTCAACACTAGCATACACAAGGAGGATTGCTGTCAGGCTGGCAGCTGACTGTAATACTCTTTCGTCAAAACCTTTGCAATAGTTCATATTGCTGCGACCCCACCTTTGGACGCGGCCAGGCAGCAGACTACCTGTAAAAAACTATTTTTATAATATTTAAATCTTACAACAGATAGTGCGTCCTGTCAGTGCAAAAATGCGTTGTCATTAATTTTAATGCTGTGGCGTTGTAACACTAACAGATCTAACGACAATAGCGCTGGTTCTAAATAGTTAGGCAGGCAAGCAGTTTTATGCACCCATAGATTTAGTATATTCACATGCATACATGTCATCAGTCTTTTTTTCAAAGCTTGGCAGTGATTCTTTCTGACACAGCTGATATTTATTTATTTATTTATTTATTATATTCTTTATTGTACACCAGTTATTCAAAATACAATAAAAAGTATCACTAGATTATAGAGTACAATGGGCGGCCTTATCGCACACGGCAATTTCTTCCAGGCAACCTTAGGATGGAGAAACAAAATTACTACACAAGATGCGGGGTAGTCTCTGGTGCACACAAATACATATCTATATACTTGAATAATACTATATAAAATATATAAATAATGAAAATCATATATACATAACATACATAATTATATACATACATGGTAATATATATACATAATATATTAACAAAAAAAGTTTTAAAAAGTATTATCCGAACCATTGAGCAGTGACATTTCACTGCTCAATGGTAACCCTATATTCACCAGTAGGAGATAACGGGTTGATGATGATGAACTTAATATAATCAGCCCATTACTGTCCCACTGCTGGGCACGGACCTTTTCTCAGGACGAGAGCGGTTAGGCCTTAGTTATGAAGAACTCGTGTACTGTTTTTAACTTCATACTAAGAAAGCCGTTGGTGATACTAGGAGGCAGTCACTTCTTGCTCACTCATATCATACTCACACACTCACTCATAGTGTTACAGACACACTCACACACTCTTAAACACACCCACACACAGACACACCCACACACACACAATTCTGCGCTTCGAAGGATTCCCAGTGGAAAAGAGCTTGAAATTGAAAGCCAAAGATGCAATTTTTAGTTGTGTGCGTCAGCGATCTTCGCCTGCTTAATCGTTATCGCAAATACGTAATACCAAAATGATGTTTAAAAACTGCGTCTGCGCGATTTACGCCTGTCGCAAAGCGTCTGCGACTTACAGCCGGCGGGCTGATTACGTAAGTCGCAGACGCTTTGCCGGTCTTTAATATCGTGCAGTCGCGAGTTAGAAGCCGATACACTCATGAACATATTTAAGGGTTTCACTAGCTTAATAAAATATCTTAAACGGTGAATGGAGGGTTGACGGCTAAGCCAAAAAGAAGATTAATAACCATTGATTTTATAAGAGATTAGTAAACTTTCACAGGCTTGCTTGATTTAGAATATGTGGACCGTTTACAACCTTTAAAGAAACGGCATATACGGGTCCCTAAACAAAAATAATAAAGGGAAATATTCAGGGCTATAAAAAGATCCAAGGATAACGCATACACCAGATATTCGAACGCTATCGGTAATGCGGGCCCTTCAAAGATATCATTACATTATTGGAAACTTGAAGATACTTTATACTTAGTGAAAGTGGATCGGTGCCGCAGTATTGGAATGAGGATGGATAGACTTTGCGGCAGCATCGCTCCGGGCAAATGACAATTTTAATATATATCTAACTGAAACGATTATTCTTAAGGTAGAACGCAAATGACATACAAATACAATAGAGTTTCCATTTGTGTGTTTTTAGGAATTTTACTTGTGGTAGGTATTTTATTGTTACTAGGCCAGCTAGGTCGGGTGTGTAGATTGGGGAATCTGCGTGCCCACACCGAGCGACCCAAGAGAAGACGGCAGCACGCATGTGGTCACGCGCTGCCGTAGGACGGGAAGGCCGAAGAGGTATGCCGGACTCCTACCGGCTAAAACCACTGGAGCGGTCATCTTCGGCACCGAAGGGGGGCTCGAGGTCCTCGTAAGATCACACTAGAGCCGCCCATTGGTGCCACGCCTGTAGGCACATCACGGAGGGGATGACTGTACAGGGGTCACCCCCTCTAGCGGTGGAAAAGCGACTGTAAAAAGGTCGTCTCCCCAGGCACTTCTTGGGGAGGATTGTAAATGATCTCCCCAAGGGGTAATACCTACCTAGCTGGCCTTTTTTTATTTTTTTATTGATGCCCAGTGAAAATTCTTCATGAACTTCCTTCGCCCCGGGGAAGGGCAAAGGGGAATGCCGGACTCCTACCGGCTAAAACCACTGGGGCGGTCATCTTCGGCGCCTAAAGAAGGCTTCCAGATCTTCGTATGATCACACTAGAGCCGCCCACTGGTGCCACGCCTATAGGCTAATCTCGGAGAGGGTGACTGTAAAGCGGTCACCCCCCCGATACCCAATATACCTACTTAAATTAAACATAAAAAATGAAAATTGTCAGCCGGCAGTAAATGCCGTAATAATGTAGTAAGTAATCTGTAATTTGTAAGTTTATATTAATCTGTGGATTAAAAAGGTCACTGTGATTTCTTGACTTCATTTCAAAAAATATCACAGGTATTTGTGTACGTCGAAGTACCGAATGCCTTACTAAAAATCTGCCGCCGACTGTATATCGCCCGCGCTCCGATGTAAGCTTTATCGAAGTCTAGACTTGCCTTGAATGTATCTAGACGAAGTTATTGAAATAAGCTAAGTAACCTTGAAATTGGTAACACAATACTTGAAGGTTATGTGCTATACGTACTCAGTTGAGTCAAATTATGTAAATCTATACCTATACAGGAGACAATAGTAATATTGATGTTTATGTCTAGAAAGCTCTGATTGCGCTAATTTAAAGAACAAATTAACATATGTTGAGAAAATGTCTTTCATATCCACAATTGTTATAGGGTTCCTTAGCACTACTAGATTGTTTTTACTAATTAAAAATAATTTAAAATCAAATTATGCGCATTATAGCATAAACTTTTCACTTCCAAATACTGGCCGTTGTTGTAAATAATCTCGGTATTCGAATTGAGAAGTGGTGAATCTAGAATGTCTTTCTTCGATCTTTTTGGCGTTTTTTTTTACTTACCTTAGTAACCTATTGGCATGATGGATAAAATAAAAAAAATGTTACCCCAATAAGGTACAGTTTTTTCTTTTTCTAAGTAGATATTCGATTTGATTATCTATTAATTAGACTACAGTGTGTATGCGACTTTTTTAGTTTTATAAAGATTATGTGGTGTAGTTGCAAGGATTAAACTGCTGTAATCAGTATAGATATGATAATACACATGACTGTATGTGTAATCATCTGTGGTGTGGAGTATGTATCCGGCCTTTGATTTATAATTAATTTAAGAGATTGATAGCTATGTATATAGGATCATGTGAGGTCCGGTGGTCGGGAGAGCAACGAAAACACATAAGATCAGAAGGCCAATTCTCATTATTTAAAAATGTTCAAAATATAGTTGCGGTCTATTCTCAGTGTCATAAATGTCACAAATAGTATTCTCATAAACTCACTAACAACGTCAAACGTGAACTTACACTGTGATGAGATCGAAAATGGATCGAAAGTTGATCGAAGTCAAAGCGGTATTCTGCTAACATTTCGAACTGTCACATGTACTGAATTGTCATTAAGTAAACGTCAAAATTGAGATTGAAATGAGACTAGGTCGAGATTATACTGAAATCCGACTGAACTTTTAGAGTAGCAGAATACCATTTTTTCGGTCAATTCATAATTTAATCTCTGTTTGGTCAAGTTTCAGTCATAGTGTAAATTAATTACGAGAATTACCCCTCAGGTTGAAAGTGCAATTACTACTAGTTTATTATAAAATCAATGTGCAGGGGATTACATACATAGCTATCTATATCTTAAGCTACTTATGACTAAGCTGGGATACGTACTCCGCACCACACACCGACATTAATGTATAGACCATCCTCATATAGCTTCTTTTTTTTTCTCGAATATATTGTGTTAACTAATAAGACTGTAATGCATTATATTTGAAAAGAGTATATCCATGGAGTTTCTTGCCGGTTCTTCTCTATAGGACCAACGACTTGGAACTGTGCAACAATTTAATTTCAGACTATTCGTAAGTGCCAGCAAATGGTTTACATGAATAAAAATCTTTTGACTTTGACTTTCACCAAACAAAAAGGTTTTTCCAATTACATAGGTTTGGATGAGGCACTACAACTGCTTTACATTTTGAATAATCTTGGAAGAATATATTTTTTCTTACTGTTTATTATAACACAATGTTCGTTCTACACGGCGTGTAGAGTAAATAAAAGCTGTTGGATATAATTCGTCCAATAGACTCTTAATCCGTGTGGTATCCGGATTAAGAATATAGCGCCACTCCATCTCCTGCCATGGATGTCGTAAAAGGCGACTAAGGGACTCTAATAAACCATAGGGATGGGCAGCAGCGTCCCATCTGTGTAACAGTAGCCATTCTGCGCTCACCAATCCGCCTGCCAAGCGTGATAAGTATGATGATGATGATGAAGTTACCTCCTCTTGATAGCTCCTCACCAGCTCAATCGAACTTATAATTATTTTTACTTGATCCCGTTGTGTAGTTCACAAACGAAAATCGCGCTCACCAACCCACCTGTCAAGGTGAATACTGTCAAATTCCCCCTAAGTAATGACACAATTGTGGAATTTCATAGGGGAGGCCTTTGTTCAGCCGTCGACGTACTTTGGTCGTTGATGATGATGATGATGATGATAATACTCATTATCGATACTGCTTCTTTACGTGTGTTTAGTGGCCCACTGAAATACACTCGTGTGGTGCTGGCTACGAATAGCACCAACTACCACACTAGGATTTCTCCGGTGTCGTGGGTGTGTTTACATACATGAATTCCACATACAATACACCCAGACCCGGAACAACTACCTGCAGATCATACAAATATTTGTTCCGTGCAGGAATCCAACTACGACTACGACTGTATCAGCCACTACAGCAACCATGCCGTTAAAGACTGTCTAATGATTACAACCGACACCGACGATTTAAAGTGCCCTCCAAAGCACAGAGACACTTATTTCAAATACCACTATGCGGTTACCCACCCAAAGACTGACCGCGCCAGCGTTGCCTCACCGATCGTTTACCGATTAATGAATACAACTGGCTATGAGCGCCTGAATCGTCTATACTGAAAATCACTTAATGATACCCATGGAATACACTTACTTCATATCATTATCTCTTCCGTAATCTATCACATTGGATGGACGAAACAGTAAAGACAAAAGCATATTAACCGCTTGCCATCAAACCCAAGCAAAACAATCAACTTTTTGATCCCAGTCCAAATTCTCGACCGAACTTAGCAGGGCGGAACTTAATATCCCTCATAAAAATTTATATGCAGCATAAAAATTTATTAGACCAAATAATAAAATAGACTGGACAACGCTTGCGCCTAAATGGTCTGCATTTTGTTTGTTATGTTTTCTTAAATTGCTTTTGGCATGAACTAAAGCGTTCTACACTGATCTGATACTGATACTGTGCATGTCGCAGTTATCCGGTGCCAAATATTTAATTAAATCAAAGCCTTGTTATCTCGGTTGGTGCAGTGGTTGATACAGTCGGCTGCTGCGTTCTGGGTCGTAGGTCGAACCCGCACGGAACAAACATTTCTATGATCTGCAGGTAGTTGTTCCAGGTCTGGGTGTATTGTGTGTGGAATTTGTGTCTGTAAAACGCACCCACGACGCAGGAGAAATCCTATTGTGGGGCAAGGTTTTGTAACTAAAAAAACAAAACATATCAGCCAAAGGACGTCCACTGATGAACAAAGACCTCCCCAATGGATTTCCACAACGACCAGTTACCGGCCACCCACATTCAACTACTCCCAGAGACCTTCACCAGGTCGTCTGTCCATGTCGTTGGAGATCGTCCCACGCTACATTTTCCGTTGCGCGGTCTACACTCGAGAACCATTTTACCTCAATGTCCATCAATCAGTTCTACGAGCAATATGCCCCGCCCATTGCTACTTCAGTTTACTAATCATTCCACAATGGAATGCTAAGATCTGAGTTACTTAAAATACACCCCATTATGTCGGTATCTACTGTTGATCATTGCATACATGATGTTTTGGTAAACACATTGCCAGTATCTTCACCGTTTAGGAAAATCACTGATCATCTCTCCTTAAGTATACTTTTCCACTTCAAGACGTGATTATCATACCCTACTAACATTGTCTTCGGGATTATCTGCAGTGGGATTGCCTTTATAACAGCATTTAAAAGTAACAATTCGTTCAACCTTGGAGACCCTGTCGGCCCTAATTTTTATACAGATATCTTTGTCATTCATTAAAGGACGAATGTATCATGCATCTGGTTAAATTGTATGCTGACTCCAACATCATTTGGTAATAGCTCATCTAATGCAATGATGGGTTCAACATATACTGGTCCCATTACGGCACATTGCCAACGGCCTGTAGGCCAAAATAATATATCTCGTTAGATTGCAGTACAACTTCGGTTTTAAGTGTACCTAAATTCAAACTGTTTGCGTGCTTTGGATTGAGTCTTGTGACTTAGTGACTTGTTTTATTAATTCCTTGGAAATATCAAAAGTCATTTCAAAAAATAATTTGATAGAGATTTTTATCGGATTTAGTTATTTAGCATTAAAAAGCTTTTTGTGTTATCAAAAATGGTTTGGAATATAAATGTTAGAGCTGCTTTAGTTCAACAAATTAAAGAAAAATAAAATAATAATATAACATTTGGCAATTTAAGATTAAGCTTATTGGAATTCAGTATTCTACTTTATGAAATCAGCTTATCTCAGACCCTCTGGACATGGTTTCTAAGAGTTCACTTTATGTAGATACGACAATTGCTTGTTTATATTTAAGGTATGCAAATTAAGCGCGATCTTGAAGCTAGGTAACTAGAGATTCTCTAGTGTGATCATACGAGGACCTGGAGCCTCCCTTAGGTACTGAAGATGACCACTCCAGTGGTTTTAGCAAGTAGGAGTCCGGCATACCCCTTCGCCCTTCCCCGGGGCGAAGGAAGTTCATGAAGAATTTCCACTGGGCAACAATAAAAAAAGGTAACTAGAGATTATAACAGAATCCCAAGATAATCTTAGCTGTATTAAATCACCATGTACCACATAATTAGTCTTGTCATGTTGTCTTGTCCGGCATACCCCTCCGCCCTTTCTCAGGGCGTAGGAAGTACATGATGTATTTCCACCTGATCAATAAAAACGATAAAAAAAGGGGTTCTCGCGAATCCCTTAACCATATCTTTAAAGATATTGACATACCAACAATGCATTCCGAAAATGTTGTTTGTCTTTAAAAAACATGGTAATGACCTAACATAGGTACATTGCTAGCTGGAGAGGGCTGATCCCGCACGGAGAAGGACGAGACGGCACCGGGGTAACAACCGCCGCGGCTCCCGGGTCCATCACGCCTAGATCCCTGCCGTCGTTACATGGTAGGGGGCCTCGGGATGGCGGGCGCACAGATTGGGGAGTCTGTGTGCTCACACCGAGCGACCCCCGGGAAGACGGTGGTGCGCACGTGGTCACGTGCCACCGTGTGCGTAGCACAGCGCACAGCGAGGCTTGGGGGGATCCTTTACAATCCTCCCCGAGAAGTGCCTGGGGGGCGACCTTTTTACAGTCGCCTTCCCTCCGCTAGAGGAGGTGACCGCTTAACATTCATCCCCTCCGAGATGTGCTTAAGGCGTGGCATCACTGAGCGGCTCTAGTGTGATCTTACGAGGACCTGGAGCCCCTCTTCGGTGCCGAAGATGACCGCTCCAGTGGTTTTAGCCGGTAGGAGTCCGGCATACCCTTTGCCTTTCCCCGGGGTGAAGGAAGTTCATGTAGAATTTTCAGTGGACATCAATAAAAAATAAAAGGTACATTGCTAGCTGACATTTATAATCACCTTGTTTTTGATCTTATAACATTTCTTTTTCAGTGTCTAGTAATGCTACCTTGTACCCCAACTCTTTATTATACATCAGATACATAATCAGCCCATTACCGTCCCACTGCTGGGCACGAGCCTTTTCGCACGATGAGAAAAGTTAGGTCTTAGTCCACCACGCTGGCCTAGTGGGGGTCAGTGAACTGCATACACCATTGAGAACATTTTGAAGCCATCTCAGGTGTGCAAATTTCCTCACGATGTTTACTTTCACCGTTAACGCAAGTGATAATCAAATTCTGATTCGCACATGAATCCAAAAATTCAGAGGTGTGGGTCGGGAGCGAACTCAGAGTCTAGGTAGTATGGAAGGCAAGCGTTCAACAAAGCTATCCTACCTTACTTTTTGTTATGCTACCAGAAAACAAAAATATGCAGAATAGTAGTAAATTGCGGAATTCACCATTTACTAGCGAGTTCTATCAAGTTTTTTTTAAATCGACTCCTGCTCTTATTTCTCTCCATGCTATTTGTGAAACTTATTTTTTTTTAACAATGTCAACAGACACAATCGATATTGTCTTGTGTATTTATGTGTACCCACTACGCATTTACTATGATGAAAAACTTATTTTTAATAAACTACCAAACGTAAAATATGTTTACGATATGATTTATTCGGTTTCAGAAATCCCCTCCCGGAAAGTCATTCATCAGAATAAAATAAACATCTACTTACAGAGAAAACAAACTCGGAAGCTAACCAAAGACTGCATAATATTCATGCGCTGCACCAACTAGCCTTTTTTACGTTGGCAACTGCATTGTTTCTGATTTTTAATTAAGACCCTTCAGATGAAGCATCGTGGCTACAGACATTATAGAATTGAAAAGAAAAAAATATATCATAAGAGCGTATTTGTCTTTGTTCACAGACGGAGGATTTTGTTCTTGATCATGAAGGATGTGTGTTTCAGTAAAGTTAATCAGGGGATTATGCATTCATGTTCAGTGAATGTGTGAGTAAATTTAGTTTTGAACATTTTGTTTGCAGTTAGACGTTAGCAAGACTGCTTTAACTTAGTGCTTAGGATTTATGGATTTTAGATTCCTGGCAAAGAATAAACAAAGCCCTCTATTGCCGTGGGTATTAAAGTGAAAGTTAAAAATCAAAGAGCGTAGGGTAGATACCTTGGGCGCACAGATTGGGCAGTCTGCGTGCTCACACCGAGTGGCCCCCGGAAAGACGGGTGTCACGTGCCGCCGTGTGCGCAGCACAGCGCACAGCAAGACTTGGGGGAATCCTTTACAATCCTCCCCGAGAAGTGCCTGGGGGGCAGCCTTTTTGCAGCCGCCTGCCCTCCCCTAGAGGGGGTGACAGCTTAACAGTCATCCCCTCCGAGATGTGCCAAAAGACGTGGCACCAATGGGCGGCTCTAGTGTGATCTTAGGAGGAACTGGAGCCCCCTTTCGGTGCCGAAGATGACCGCTCCAGTGGTTTTAGCCGGCAGGAGTCCGGCATACCCCTTCGCCCTTACCCGGGGTGAAAGAAGTTTCATGTAGAATTTCCACTGGACACCAATAAAAAAGGGGTTACCTTAACTCAATTAAACGGAATCATTATAAATAATTAGCGCAAGAATACATGTATTATGAAGTCTTCAATTCTGTTCGTCTCTTCGAATGAAATGCTTAACTCATTAGTTGTTACAAAGCCAGACATAATTAAAAATCTGTAATGTCTCGCGGCTGCCGGGCAATAAACAGTTGAACAGTAACTGACTGCCCGGACAATAACGGCTGACAACTCGCCTCAACACCAGCTCCCCACTACTCGACAATTTTTTTTTGCCTCACACTAGCATTTCTCCTGTGTCGTGGGTGCGTTTACAGACATACATTTCACACACAATACACCCAGACCCGGAACAACTACCTGCAGTTACAAATATTTGATCCGTGCGGGAATCGAACCCGCGACCAGGAGCGCAGCAGGCGACTGTATCAACCACTGCACCAACCGTGTCGTCGTATAACACCATCACGGTAGTTTTTATTGTATTTTTTGTGGTATTGCACTCGTCCAATTTATTTTCCAATATAAATTTAATCAAATAAATTGTAAGATTTCACCAAATTTATATTTTTGTTTTTATTTGATCAAAGGTTTTGACATTTCATTATTTTCAATCAACATTACTAAATAGGTGTGAAAGCAATATTTAATAGGTTTTTTTTTAAGTTAGTAATTTATTTTCTCACCAGTATAATGAAAAAGTAGCAACAAAATACAATATTGGCTAGTTACAGTATTATTCAAGTTTATTGTGGGAGACTGGTGCCCAAGCTAGGCTGAAGCCTGTGTTTCAAGTCACCAGGCCTCCACCCCAGAAGTCCAACTTTGTTCTATCATAAACTGTGCTAAGCCATTTCCATTTTCTTCTTCTTTGTGTATCTGATTCTATCAAGTTGTTTCCTCTTGTTAAAGTTCTCTTAATGACTACTCTCCAATACGTTGACACAACTTTATCAGGCCCCGATACTGGTTGATTTTGTCCTTTATAACCCAGTTATCATCTTCTATCCTATGAATGCGCACTTTCCTGCAGACAACATCTTGATATCACAATAAACTCGCTGTTCTAATAAAATGTGTATGTTATGGCTTTAATACATATTGACGATTTATTAAAATGCATTTTCAATTTTTCATATCTTTGTTTTACTTTTGAAAAACGCTCGTTAATGATTAGACATATTATAAATAGCAGTTTCACTTAAAATTTTGCATTTATTTTTGAAAATGTCTTCGAATTTTGATATGAATGAATGAAAGTACCGAGCTTCTTAAAATAAAAAAAAACGTTTAGAATTGAATATGGCATTTCTCAAACATCACATCTTGGACAAAGGTGTTAGATAAGTGGCATCCCACTCTAAATCATTAAATGTACACACGGCTACACATCAAGCTATTGTTGACGGCACGGTTGGTGCAGTGGTTGGTGGTTGTTCCGGGTCTGGGTGTATTGTATGTGGAATTTATGACAGTAAACGCACCCACGACATAGGAGCAATCCTACAGAGGGGCAATGTTTCAACGTTAGAGATTTCATGAGAAATCATCTCCCATCTGTCATCTTGAAATTGATTTTATTGTATTCACAAATGTTATATTGGAATATTAAAGAAGTTCACTCATGGTAATGTAAACAGAATTTTATTTACTTGGCATATTTGTAAAGCTAACTGGTAAATATTTCGTTACTGGCGCAGTTTGTTTACTTAACTTTGAACTCTTAACGTTTTATTATATTAAATTTATTGCAGATGCTACAGTTTACGTAGTGAAAAAGTTACGTATTAAGTTGAGATGACTTTTTTTTGCCATCACTGCCGACATAGTTTTGGACATCTGCAACACTAGAGGAGTCACTTATCGAGTCTTACTTAAATGTTGGTGGCCCCAAAGGATATGTGTCTAACTTAAAGGTGGGTAGTAAGTAAGACTGTGTATGATTGGGGGGTTTGCCATAATTGCCTCGCTTGGCTGGCGGGTTAGCGATTGCAGTTCAGTTGTTAATGTACTCGAAACGCTGCTACGGATCCCATAGTCGCCCTTTACGACACCCACAGGATGAGATAGGTTGATGCTATTCGTAGGCGGCACCACCTGGTGTTTAGTAGCGTATCAAATTGCAAAAGGCATTTTTTTAAATAACCCTTACGTGGACTAACTAAGCTGTAATAATACAGCCATAACGCTACATCCGTGTGGTGTCCAGATTAAGAATATAGCACTACTCCATCTTCTCCTATGGATGTCGTAAAAGACGACTAAGGGACTTTATACCAGAGGGATGGACAACAGCGTCCCGTAAAACTGTAGCCATACTGCGCTCACCAACCCACCTGCTAATCGTGGTGAATACTGGCTTATACCTCCAAAATAACGACACAAGTGTGGAAATCTATGGGGCCTTTGTTCAGCAGTGGACATCCTTTGGCCGATACGGTGATGCTACGTAGGTTCCAAAACACACTTAGCTTTAGATCAGCTTGGCTTAGTGCGGGTTGTTTTGATAAGCGACGCCATTCTTTTTGTTCAGCTGTGGCCGAATAAAGTCCACTGGTGGACGCAGGCCTCCCTCAAAGATCACCATAATGACTAACATCGGTATGTTGTGTGCTCCTTGGGGGGTTTTGCCATAATCGCCACGCTTGGCAGGCGGATTGGCGATCGCAGTTGAGTTGTTAATGTATTCGAAGGACGCTGCTGCCCATCCTTCATCCAATCCCTTAGTCGCCTTGTACGACACCCACGGGATGAGATAGCCGGCACCACACGGCAGCTGTGGCTCACGCTAGTATTACTCCTATGTCGTGGGTACAGTTTACAGACATACATCTCAGATGCACAAACGCCCAGATCCAAAACAACTATCTGAAGATCATACAAATATTTGTTTCATGCGGGAATCAAACCCGTGACACGTTCCGCAGAAAGCCAATATTGCTTAGCCACTTCGGCAACCGTGTCATCAATCCATTTAGTAAGCGTTTCTTCCATACATTATGATAAGAGTATAAAAAAAAAAAAAAAAATAAGAGTATACGATATAGCCTAGAATGATTTAATCGTCTTAGACCAGGGGTCGGCAACCTTTTGAGTCGGAAGAGTCAAAAATTACAATTTACAATATTTCAAAGATTTTAAAGAGCCACAATTTTTTTCTGGCCAACATTAAATAGTACTTGCATAAATAAAGTATTTTGATAAAAAACTAATCTATTTATTCATAAGAAAAATATCTATTTATTCATATATAAGTAGTGTTTTTTCACAACATATTAGATAATTTACATATATAATAAGCGGTTATCTAATATACTAATAATACCATATATATATATTATATAATAAGTGCTTACTTAATGTATTATTAGATAAGCACTTATTATTTAAGTAAAGAATTAAAACAAACATTTACTTTCAACTCTAACTTGTACTTCAATATAAAATAAATAATATTTGCGTATGGAACTAAAGAGCCGAGCTTCACATTTAAAGAACCGCATGTAGGTCGCGAGCCGCAGGTTGCCGACCCCTTTCCTAGACGGTAACGTATAGTGGGTGTAAAGTTTTTTTTTATACAACTTGTTGCCAAGACGAGCAAGTCATTCGCCTGGTGGTAAACGATATGCCTGCCCATAACAATTACAATGCTGGCCAGGACTAGTCTTGCGAGGCATACACTGCGCTCATCTCCTCGAGACATAAAGTTATTTACATGTTATGCCCAGTAATGTCACTGGCTACAGTGCCCTTCTAACCGGAGTACAGTAATGTCTAAAGTTTAAACACTACCGTTTAACGGCGAATATTTGGCACTGGGGTGGTGCCTACAAACGTGTCTACACAACCTATACTATACTACTACTAACAGAACATCGGTATATATGCGGATAAGATAATATACTCAGTACCAATTACAAACTTGTAACGTCACCAGACTGGATTCACTTGGGAAACGTACAGGACGCTAAATCTAGGGTTGTCACAGCAATAAGAACAATATTTTATTTAGCGGTCTCGTTGTCTGTCCAGCCGGAGTTTCAGCTTTTTACTGCTTAATCGAATCTTGCAATTAAATTTTCACCCACTTCTAGATGTTTGATTGAATTGAACTTTTGCAAACGTATTGATTATGGATGACAGTACAATAATTTGTCATGACTTTGACCTGTTGCTGACACCAGAATTACCAACAAACGATTTAAAAACCTAATTACCGGTAATTTTTTTACACTTTTCAGGTGCAAATAATAAATTTGAATCTATAATGAATCAATTTATAAGGTAATCGGGGTTAATTTTGCTCAAATAAAAAAATAGAATTATAGTATTAGTGAAATAAGCGCCAAATATTTACTTTGTTTTATTTTATCACATTATACGGGGTATGCCCCAACCATGGTTCATGCAGACCAACGAGAATGAGAAGTTTATTTTATATCTGGCCCCGCCCGACTTCACAAATAAAGTATTTTTTTCCTTTTGAGTGGTTTTAATATTTTTATATCGTGTAGGGATTTTTAAGTCGGTATTTTTTTTTTTTAAAGTTTTATTATTTCTTTTATGTGTAAACAAATGTAAGAACTTTTTCCAATTTGATATCAGTATTTAACACTAAACATAAGAATGACAAATCGGTTCAGTGATCTGAGAGGAATCAAAACTATTAAGACATCATCTAGATAAGCGCAGTAAAATTAACCTGTTTATTGAAACTGGTTAAAAAACTACTCAATCAAATGTGATGAAATTTATATGGGACGAACTCGAAAGCATTCTGCACCAGTTAAACTATGAACTGCTCAAATCGGTCTACTAATCTCGGAGTAATAGGTGTACATACATTTAAAAAAAACTCATCGAATTACACCACTCTATCTGCCCCGTGGATGTCGTAAAAGGCGACAAGGGACTATAAACCAGTATGATGGGCAGCAGCATCTCTACTGTGGAACAGCTTGGAAGCGTGGTGAGTACTGACAAATTCTGCCCGAAATTACGCATTTGTTAGGCAGTGGAAGTTTTTTTGGCTAATATGATGATCTTTTAAAATAGGCACCTCTCTCAGTAATTTCTCAGTGTTTATTAGTCCAATATTTGCGGTATATACTTACTCTTGAACATGTTTACATAAACATTCGTTCAGAGATTTTTCATTAGAGCTTTTTGCATCTTCATTCCTACTTCACTCAGCAAACGTTTCAGAGGACACTATATTTGGGAATGGATTGTAAGTTGGCACCTGATTCAATTAGAGACTGAAGGGCCTTACGTACGTTATTACAGTTTATTATACTATGTCGCCTGTAATTGAATTGGCTCTATAATAGGGTTTGGTTCTAAACGTCCATCAGCAGTAATAATTTACCCAATATAATTGAGATGACGCACCTGTCTTCAATTATCGTTGTTACTATTTTATTACAATAAAATTGAATAGGAATCGATTTTTATCATTATCATCATCATTTCAGCCAAAAGACGTCCAGTGCTGGACATAGGCATCATCCAAAGATCGCCACAACGACCAGTCTTAGTTTATGTTGTGTACTCATTGGGGGGTTTTGCCCTAATCACCACCATTGGCGATCGCAATACAGTTTTAAAAAGCTACTACTACGAAGGGAGGTATTTTGGCACACGTAATGGAATAAATCTGTAAATCATTAATCCGAAAACTTGGGTGGAATTATAATGAGACAAACTGATTGTTGCGGTTAATTTAAATGTACTATGCGGGCGCCCGCTAAATAAGGTATGTCATTTACCACTCATGGGGGATCCCGACAATATGTGAAACATGTAATGGTACGGAACTCTCTCAGGGCGTGAGTCTCACTCGCACTTGTCTGTATTTATTTCAAATTAATTCTTTTATTCATATGTTTTTTCAAGTATGTCAGACTGAGTGTCTCTGTGCTTCTTAGGGCACGTTCAAACGTCGGTATCAGTTATTGTCGTTAGACGGTAGTTGTTAAGCCGATTCGGGGGACTTTGGACGGCTTGAACAATCCTGACAAGGTTGGCCACTGACGAAAAGTATTTTCACAATTGCCCAAGTTTTTTCTGTTTTTAGGCTTTACTTATAGCCCCTCTTCTTCATTATGCCAACACTATTATTACTGTACTTAAAATGTATGCTTATGGAAAGAAAAAATGAGACTAGTTGCTTATCAGCCCGTGATCGCTATAAAAGTATCGTTAAATACGATTTTATTATTCTGGTTAATTGCTTAGCCCATAATAAGCTAGCTTTATTATTATTTACGGAAATTGGTACACGTTTCTCGCATTTCAATGTTTCTCGGAGCACTGTTCACACTATGACGAGAATCTGTAAGTTATATACTTAATATTTTAAATCTAATATTGTAATTAAAGGAAGGCTTGTTAGCAGTTAATTTACATATAACACTTCGTCTTTACAATGACTGACCGCTGCTTACCGGCTATTAGGAAAAGCGGCTCAGGAACTTTTTATAAAAAAAAAACATTCTAGATGTTGCTCTACTTTCTTCTTCCATAATATTTAACAGAAACCTTTGAGTTTGTTTCGGTATTTATTCTCATCGGGAGTCAGTAAGAAATGCCGGTTTCATCTGGATTTAATAACGAGTGGAAGCGATTGTTTTTAGAAAGAAGAAAGAAAGAAAAAAGTAAATAATTTAATTGGCACAAACCCAAGACACTCAAAACTTAAATACGAACAGAAAATATAAATACTAAAATCGACTATTAAAATTATTACCTTATTAAGCTGCTATGTGCCCAACAGCTGAGCTTAATAGTAAGTACCTGACGCTGGTTTTCTGGGTTTTTTAAACCTACTCACTAAAGAAAGTTAATTTGTCATGTAAGAACTAAACTTGAAATATTATTTTCATATTAGTGAATATTTTAAAAGAAACAGGTTAAAAAAAAGTTTTAAAAAGTAATTGTAAAAAAACTCGGGTGAGTTACTAGTTGTGGTATTAAATGTACTTCAAAGGGCAACAAAAATGTCCTTTGAAGGTACTGTACTGCTACACAGGACTAGTCCTGCGTAGCACTGTACTCCTACCCAGGACTAGTCCTGCGCAGCACTGTACTGCAACCCAGGACTAGTCCTGTGTAGCACTATACTGCTACCTAGGACTAGTCCTGCGTAGCACTGTACTGCAAACCAGGACTAGTCCTGCGTAGCACTGTACTGCTACCCAGGGCTAGTCCTGCGTAGCATTGTACTGCAAACCAGGACTAGTCCTGTGTAGCACTGTACTGCTACCCAGGGCTAGTCCTGCGTAGCACTGTACTGCTACCCAGGACTAGTCCTGCGTAGCACTGTACTGCAAACCAGGACTAGACCTGCGTAGCGCTGTACTGAAAACCAGGACTAGTCCTGCGTAGCACTGTACTGCAAACCAGGACTGGTCCTGCGTAGCACTGTACTGCATTTATCGCGTCGAGAATTATTTATGCAGTTTCTTATGCGCAGTATTTCACTAGCTACAAACCGATACACAGTAATGTTCAAAACTACTATGGTATCTATCTGCCGGACTTAAAGTATAAAATTGTTAGCTGATATCCGTTGGGGCAAAAAGCTTCTCAAGTGGAGACCGCGCACCGGAAAACGCAGCGTGGGACGACCTCAACGAGGTTGACCGACGACCTGGTGAAGGTCACTGGGAGTTGTTGTATGAGAGCGGCATGTAACCGCTCGTTATGGAAATCTAAGGGGAGGCCGTTGTTCAGCAGTGGACGTCCTTTGGCTGATGTGATGACGTTTCAGTAGGATATTTTTAGTAAAAAGTCACCATCGTCATCATATGAGCCAAAAGACGATCACTGCTTCACTACCACAATTGTGTCGTAATTTTGGAGGGCATTTTCCAGCACTCACCATGCTTGGCAGGTGGTTTGGTGAGCGCAGAATGAATTCCACATAAGAGACGCTACTGCCCATCCTTCTGGTTCAGAATCCCTAAGTCGCCTTATGCGACATCCACGAAAGCATTTTGAATCATTGCAGCAATTGATCATTCCATTGAGAACGCTCAACGCGTGTGGTTCGACACGCAGCTGACGTTTGACAAATAGTCTGCGATATTATATATTAACCAGCTTTAATAATTATAATAGTGAGCTATATTTCAAAATATAAAACATTAGGACGAAGTGTTGGTTGAGCTGACCGACAATCTACCTATATTTTATATATAGCGTTTCATTCAATTACATCATCCCCACTCCGTACTTTGTTGCCGTGGAGAAAGCCCACAAGAGCTACCCGAAAAAAATCTCGGAGGGAAGGCACTCCGTGACAATCAGGCACCACATATACTATCTGGACACCACAAGAATTACACATAGTAAAAAAATTTGTATTTATAATCCAAGTTTATTTCTTAGAACTACGCTGAGATAGCCCTTGTATTTAGTGTCGGAGTAAGTTCCCAGCTTGTTTTTGCTTATTCAGACTCGTGTTGAGTTGTAAAGCGACATATTTCGTTAGGCATGCAGCGCCTACAGGGAAGTTTATTCATTCGAGTCACCACGCCTTTCAATCTGTTATTTTTGTACCGTGTATTTTCGTATCGGGGAATAAAATGCAGCATTTTATGTAGATACATGATTTATGCTATCATAACAGTTTGCTCAACTTCGGTGGGTACGATAAACATTAGTAAGGGCTTCTTAGCATAATGGCAAAGGTTATCATGACTTTGTGATATTGCATTAGTTGTTAATCTTTTAGGTTTTTTTTAATGGAAGGCGTAGGTCCCATGATAATGATATAATATCATCATCATCACCATATCAGTCAAGGAACGTCCACTGCTGAACAAAGGCCTTTCCCGCAGCTTTCCACAGCGAGCGGTCACATGCCGCCCGCATCTAACTACTCCCAGCGACCTTCAACAAGTCGTCTGTCCACCTCGTTGAAAGTCGTCTAACGCTGAAGGAAAAAAAGATACTCAAAATTCGCTTCAAAGCCCCAGTCACTATCAGGGTGAGCTTCTTCATTTACTGGCCCACCTTGATTTGCGCGTCACCAATGCTCATCCACGTTCCAGGCGATTCCTCGCTCCTTGGCAGTGTGTGGAGAGGTTGACAGCCGACCTTCTAGCTGTCTAACACATCGGTTATGTGAGGCGCTATTAGCAGATCCAGGGCATGGATTTCGGCCACAACAATTTCCACATTTAATTAATTTAAAAAATAAACTCATGTTTGCAAAGCAATGAATTATTATTAGTATGATTCTCTATTCACTGACTTATATCCCCTGTAAGAGGGAACCTAGTCCTTTGATAGGCTTACGCAGGGACGTGGGTCCAACATGCAGACGCCCTATAGAGAATGTTCATTTAAAATGTAATGGGACACTAACAGACGACTCTCCATAGCTACACTATAAATGTAAGTTGAATTTCGGTACTTGTTTTGATATTTAGAATGGATTGAACATTACTTTGTTGTACACTATTAGAAATATAGAGAGACTTCAGGTGGCCAACGGTTCGGTCCAGTTCCCCTTTAGAAACTCTTCTCCTGTGTCCAGCCCGAGGCAGTCGGGGGTGAAGAATCTTGTGAAAGTCAGCATAAGGGACTAAATAACCAATGTCTTGAGGTTAAAGAACGCAGTGTGGTGACACGCAGAAAAAGTTCAGGATACCATTACCATTCTTCTGAGTAGCTGTGACGCTTACGAACAGGCAAATGACTTGCTCGAATCGTCACTAATTTGTATGATACAAAGATATTTTTTCCCAATTTACAATAGGTAAATAACATATCAGCCGTGTGGTGCTGGCTCAGAATACCACCACTCTATCTCCTCCCGTGGGTGTCGTAAAAGTCGACTAACGGAGCCGGAGGATGGGCAGCAGCGTCCTTCGAGTACATTAACAACTCAACTGTGATCGCCAACCCGTCTGCCAAGTGCGGTGATTATGGCAAAACCCCCAGTGAGCCCACAACACACCCATATCGGTTGTTGTGGTGATCTTTGCGGGATGCCTGTGTCCAGCGGTGGACTTCATTCGGCCGAAATTAAAATAACCTATACTTGTATGGTTGACTTACACATTGACTATAATGTAAGATGCTTGCCATCTATCAGGACAGGTGATCCTTAACGACTATGGCTCTTTCTTAAAAGGCTACTTTGGATATTGCTCTACATTTGTCTTACGTAAATTAGTTTAGTAAATATGTCTCGACTTAAAAATATTTTTGACATGACATTTCTTCTCCAAGGCTGTAAGTAGGCAATCAAAGTCAAAGTCAAAGTTTTTTATTTCAAATAAACCAAATATTGGCACTTATGAAACGTCAGAATCTAAGTTGCACGGTTCCAAATAGTGGATCTCATGGAGAAGAGCCGGCAAGAAACTCCATGGATACTCTTTTAAAAGAATGGAGATTACAATGCTGATTGATACAAAAATGATTGTACAACAAATACCGAGAAAAATGTAGGTCAATGTCTAAAGATGGAACGTACCATAATAATATTTTTTGCTGTGGCAGTTAATGACTGACCAGTCCCAACAGACGGCACCCGTTCACGAGCATAACGCATGCATCAGCATCACTTAGCTCAACCATGTTGAAGGGAACCGAACGACCCGATACACAACGCCACCATCAGCAAGACATTTTAGTGAGCATGACAGACCAATACAGCCAGGCAAAAGACACAATCAAAATTAAGTACTAAATATATATCATCAATGCCTACATAATGCTCACACATTTACGGTTTTGTAAGAATATTATAATTTGATGTCACAAGAACAATATTAACAATAACAAATAGTCAATCAATGTATATAAGTAAATTTACATTTTTTTTAAATGTTTTAAATGAGTCAAGTCAAATGTCAATTTATTAACTATAAGTAAATAACATAAATATTTGCAATTTTAAATGCGATATTAGAAATGTCAAGTTATTTTTACAATAATAATATAATTAATTCCAATTTGTAGACATTATGCCTTTGATTGCAAGTTAAAACACTTGCAATCATGTCAATTATCAGACGTTATAAAATAAATTATACAGCGCCAGAGGGTCGCAGTGTGCAGAAGGGAATCGTTTGCCACACATCTTTATCATCGATGTAATGCTGTATGTTATAGTAGGCTTTCAATATTAAAACGCGCTTAATCAAAGATTTGAATTTTAGTTCTGGTAAATCAGTAATACTAGAAGGAATTTTGTTGTAGAACCTAATACTGTTTCCCATAAACGACTTGCTGGTTCTGCTAAGTCTAAAGCCAGGCAAGACAAGCTTGTTCTTATTGCGAGTATTTAGGTTATGCACGTCACTTCTTTTATTGAAACTAACAATGTCTTTGCGGATATACATAATATTTTGGAATATATACAAGGATGGCAAAGTTAGTATGTTTATCTCCTTAAATAGTTCCCGGAGTGACTCACGAGAGCCCATATTATAAATAGCTCGGACTGCTCTTTTTTGTAATATAAAAATAGTCTCGACATCGGCAGCCGATCCCCACAGTAAAATTCCGTAGGACATAATACTGTGAAAATACGCAAAATATACTAACCTAGCTGTAGCCACATCCGTAACCTGTCTAATTTTCCTAACGGCAAATGCAGCAGAGCTCAGTTTGCCTGAAAGTGCTTTTATATGGGGTCCCCATTGCAATTTTGCGTCTACCGTAATACCCAAAAACACAGTTGAGGGAACCAGATCTAATGTTTTTCCGTCAAGTTTTACTTCTGTAGTTAAATGGGTCACATTTGCCGTTGAGAATTTTACACATTTGGTTTTTTCTGCGTTTAGGAGTAGATTATTAGCCGAAAACCAATCGGATATCTTACGAAGTATATCATTGGGTTCTACAAGATGCCTATCCTTTCTGTTTACCTTAAATATAAGTGAAGTATCGTCAGCAAATAAGATTATGTTTGACATTGTGTCGTTTATCATATATGGCAAGTCATTGATATAAACCAGAAACAGAAAAGGGCCCAAAATTGATCCTTGAGGTACTCCTATTTTAACTTGTGAGCCTGTAGATGTGACGTTCTCAATTGCCACTCTTTGATCTCGATTTGCCAGGTAGGAAATTAAAAGATCTATAGATCTACCTTGAATTCCGTAGTATTTAAGCTTCATAATGAGCGTACGGTGGTCCACGCAGTCGAACGCCTTGGACAGATCACAAAACACGCCCAAAGCATCATGCGCATCCTCCCAAGCCCCCAATACAGTTTTAATGAGAGTAGATCCAGCAGCCTCTGTAGATCGTCCCATTGTAAATCCAAACTGTTTGGCGTGTAATATCTTATTACTGTTAAAATGTACTAACATTTGATTTAATATAATTTTTTCGAAAATTTTGCTTAAGACCGGTAGCACGGATATTGGCCTATAGTTAGATGCATTATTCAGGCAACCAGCCTTAAACATGGGTACAATTTTACTGGATTTCATGAGATCAGGAAATATGCCGTCCGCGATGCAAGAATTAAATATTATAGCCAACATTGGCGCGATGCGCTATTACAGATTCCACGGCTTTCGTTGACAATCCCCATAAGTCTTCAGTTCTTTTAACTGCTATAGTTTTGAATGTTTTTACTATATCAGTATGTGTTACAGAACTGAATTCAAAGGTAGGTACACGTAAATCTACATTTTTTAAGAATGCTTCGGCTGCTTCCGGAGACGATTTAAGATTTTTAGTAGTCTCTATTGGAATATAAGTGAAAAAGGTTTCTAGAAAATTTGCGACTACAGTCTTATCTGAAACTAGTTTGTCATCTATATTTAAATTAATTGTACTGTCACTAAACCTACCATCACTAGTTTCTGCATTTATTATTTTCCATGTCGTTTTTATTTTATTGTTTGACTTCTTAATTTGATCACTAATATAAGCAGCTTTTGCTTGCACACAAACCTTTTTAAATAATTTAGAATATTTTCTAACATAATTATGAAAATCGATATTAGATGTGTAGGACTTTTTGTCATATAGTTCGTATAAGACATCTCTACTATGTCTTATACCCTTGGTTGCCCAGACACTGAATGTTAATTTAGGTTTTAAATTAATTTTATTTAGTTTGCAAGCTTTTTGATACTCTTTACATATAGCATTAAATAGGGTCTGGTACAGTTCATTAGGATTAGCATTTTGCGGCTTTAAATTTTGAAGTACTGCTCCTAGATTTTTACCAAAATTAACTAGACATTTTTTTGATAAATTTCTACAGTGTATTATTTTGTGCCCATTAACTGTTTTATAGTGTAATTTAACAAGCTGGCACTTATGATCTGAACGAATTCCACTAATTAAAGTCTTACTGGTTATTTTAAAGTTAGTAATAATATTATCTAAACAAGTGGCTGAGGTAGGTGTTACTCTAGTTGGCTCAGAAAACAAAAAGCTTAGGTTAAATGATTTAAACAAGGATATAAAGTTACGTTTATCTGTGGTATCTATCAAAATGTCTATATTGAAATCACCACAAACTAATATCTTTTTGTTCATTTTTATTTTCCTAAGGGCGTCCTCTATTATTGAAAGAAATTGTAATATATTAGACGAAGGCGGCCTATAAACACATAAAATTACAAACTCCCCCGTTTCTGCACACGCAAGCTCACAAACTCGTTCAACAGAGAGGTCGCAAATATCTAGGCGCTCTTTAAATGTTAAGTGTTGTTTAATCATAATTAATGACCCCCCACCTTCTGCTGACACTCTATGGAACGAACTGGCAACTTTAAAATTATTTATACTAAACATCATTTTATTTTATTTATTCATCATTTAGAGCAATGGCGGCTTGGGAGAGGGCTTATCCCGCTCAAAGAAGGAGGAGACGGCGCCGGGCTAACAACCACCCTGGCGTCTAATTCCCATATGCCTGAAACCTTTACCTTTTATAATTTCATAAATACATTATAGCTGATGGTGACACTGATTTCACAAACGCCACTTGCGCAATGAACAAATACCCATTCATAGCAACGTAATTCTACAAAATATTTACCACCACATAATGTACGTGAAATATGAAAACTTATTCATAAAAATAAACCGCCCGCCATAACCAGCAAAGAGCAGAATAAAAATTGCGTTTGTTCGAATAAATTTCAATTAAAAACATTGCAGTTTGCTGCAGACAAATTGCGAAATTAGATTTTTTGCAAGATGTATTTTTTTCTCATTTTTGTTGCACGAATGTAGCGTTGGTTTTAGCTTTCTGATTCGCGATTAATTTTCCAGACAGCCATTGTTTTGTTTAGTATTTGTTTTCTATAATTAGGTAGGGCTGCTTGGACTTAGTTTCCAAAGTTGTTTGGTTCTGTTACTGATGGATGTAATTAGTAAGCTCTTTATATGATTTCGTTTTTATCTAGGTCTTTGTTATAAAGTATTTGAGGTATGTTGTATGCTTTAGATCAATTTATAACTGTCATCATTTTGACTGTAATGCAGAATAGACAGAGTAAATGATACTTCTTGCTGTGGTCATGAGTAGACTAGAGAGGCTTTGATGGAGCGTCATTCTCGCAAACAAAGGGTTTCTTCACTTACTCTCAAGAATAATAATATGTTTTATACTTGAAACCCAGTCCATCTGTTTAGAGTTATATAAATTAAAGTAAATTATACTTTTCTAGATAGTGGTCTTTCCAATTGTTGGTTGTTCATGTAAGGTTTAGTAGGTAGGTAGGTAGTTGATAGGTCTCGTATTGCAATAGGTTGTATTAAGGTAGCACCCCATTACCAAATATTCGCTAAGAAGTAATGTTTAAACTTAAGACAGTACTCTGCTCCGGTTACAAGGGTGCTGTAGCTAGTGAAATGACTGGGCATAAGAAACTAAATAACTTCACGTCTCGAGGTAATGATTGCAATATAGTGCCACGCGGGACTAGTCCTGGGTGCAGTGCTGTGGTCTCCTTCTGTGAGAGCGTCATGCTCCAGAAGGAGGTCGCTGAGCGGGATCGGGAGAGGGCCGATCCCCCTCGGAGAAGGAGGACACGTAGCCGCGGCGCCCGTGTCCAACATGCCTGAGGCTTTGTATGGCGGGATGCCTTGGGGGTCGCGAGCGCGCCTATTGGGAAATTAGCGTGCTCGTACCGAGTAACCCCCGGGAAGACAGCGGTGTATATATGGTCACGTACCGCCATGTGCGCAGGAGAAGGAGGAGACCGGCATGCCCCTCCGCCTTTTCCGGGGGCGGAGGAAGTACATGACGTGTTTCCACCGGAACAATAAAAAAAAACTCTAGTGTGATCTTACAAGGACCTGGAGCCTCCCTTCGGTGCCGAAGATGACCGCTCCAGTGGTTTTGACCGGTAGGAGTCCGGCATACCCCTTCGCCCTTCCCCGGGGTGAAGGAAGTTCCATGTAGAATTTCCACTGGACATCAATAAAAAAAAAAAGTATCATCACAATTGGTATGGGCAGGCATGACGCTTAACAGGCGAATGACAAGCTAGCCTCATCACAATGTTGTGTAAAAAAAACAATATAACTTTACGAGAAAAAGAAACGCAACCCATTGTTACAACTCATTAGTTTACCTATACCCAGATTCCACATGCTGACATCTTAAAGTAACAAAATCACTCACTATTGTTTGTCAAGATTACACAGCACATGAAGCCTTCCTTTTTCCTCCATGCCGAATAATAATGAACACGTTGCGAGTAATAATATTATTGCACCATACAAACAACAAAAAATATCAACCAGAGCGTCCTGCCTGTACGGAGCCGAAACGTGGTCACTAACAGCTGGAGCAGTCCACAACTTCAAAGTCGCTCAGCGGGCAATGGAACTTGCTATGCTGAGAGTCACTTTAATGGATAGATTCCGAAACGAGGATATCTGGAAGAGAACTAAAGTGATCGACATAGCATACCGAAAGCAAACTGAAATGGCAGTGGGCTGGCCACATTTTTTGAAGGACCGATGGCCGATGAAGCCGACGAGTCCTAGAGTTGGAGACCACGTATGGGCAAAGCTAGTGCGGGACGCCCACCATTCAGATGGACGGACGACCTGAAAAAGGTTGCTGGGTCCGGGTGGGGAAAGCTGATGATCGGGTGTTGTGGCGCACGCTGGGAAAGGCCTACGTCCAGCAGTTGGCTGGTATAGGCTGATGATGATACAAACATGATTAACAAAGTTTGATAACCTTGTCGAAGCTTGATTGGTGTATACGAGTAATAATTTTCCTATGACGTAGTCTTGCTTCTGTCAGAACTTTTTTATGTGGAGTAATTTTCATGGACTTTATCCGCCCTAGAAAAACAGAAGACTGTCCCGGAGTTTACCGGCTAAAACCACCATGGGGTTGCTTCTATTTACCCTTCATTGCACCTCCCAAAATCCCCTATCAAAGAAACAGAACAGCTCATGCATAATTTTGTCGCACCATACTTTCGAGTTTCTACTGAACAGACGTGCAGGAAGTTGAACAAGAACACGTCAAACAACTTTACCGTATGACGTAATGAACAAAAGAAAACAGTAACTACCCCATGCACGCAACAGTTAGCAGACTTGAACCAACCGAAATTGCTAAAATTACAGTTAAAAGCATCATCAAGCGACTAATATGGTGGTTTAAGTTTTGGGATGTAGCGGACTGGTGGAGTTGGGATAATAAACATCGCGATAGGCTGAATAAAGGTGGTGAGTGAGGCGGTTAAAGTTTGCCTGGAAATCGAGTAGCTGAGCGGTTGATAAAAGCAAGCTGCTTACTTCCCACACAAGCTAAATAGTACGCTTCCAGTACAAGCCGTACGCTGCTTGCGCTAGACGTGCACTCTCACCACAAGCCGCGCGTTTCCCGTGCAAGCCACGCGCTTTCCGCGCAAGCCACGCATTCCGCTTCTCACACCTCTGTTTTATCACATACCTCTCTTATAAGGTTTACATTAACGATAAGGCTAGGGATAATAGGCAAATAGCTCAGAGACAGAACCAATCCCAAGGCGCAAATGATTCTTGGAGAGTGACTTTACATCCAAAGCAATGCAACTCTCTCAATGGGCAAAGTGGTATGTTGCTGTTAATTTATTGTTGATTTTTTGTTTATGTTGTAACACAACGGCTGACGCCTTCACTCTTATTCGCGTTTTTTGCTGGCACATGACCGGTTTGACCCGTCCCTCAACTTTATTTTTATTGAAACATATTTATATATATAATAGTACCTAAATAAAAGTGTCATAACATTCTGAACATCGAAAATACTTTATTAAATTTTTTTTTAACACATTGCTAATTGCTACAAACTTCGCTGTATTTATAATTTAACAAATAATTATTACAATCTCCTATTACTACTGCAGATATTTTGTTTCGAACGACAGGCCTTGAATTCGAACGCGATTTAATTTGTTATAATTAGATAAGTTAATCAGTGTTCTAATTACTTCACATTTTCCAGTTGTACAAAACGAATACAAAATTTATTCAAAAACCAATCATGGTTAGTTTCGATAAACCATTGTGGTTAGAATACCTTAATTAGCTTTATAATTTTGGCCTGCGTATAAACTAAAAATGATGATGATCCGATATATTATTAACCTACATGGGTACAGCACTAGTCTAGTAGCACTAGTCTAATATATCATTATAGTTTTTTTTTATGGAATCTATTTTTTCCTTTGTGGTTACATATACATTTTATACACCTATTAATTTTATATTTCCATTTAGATTTCAGCCTCCTAATGATAACAACAACAATGAGTGGTAAAATTTGGGATATTGCTACTTACCACGTTTGGAAGGCGGATTAGTCGCAGTTAGATTGTTATCAGCACACGAGATTCTGCTGCTCAGCCTCTTGATATCGATCTTTAGTCGTCTTTTACTATGGGTGGAGATGGGTGCTCTATTCTTGTTCGTGCTGGGAGCCACTTGGCAATGACCGGAGTGAACTATCAAGACAAGTCAACTAAAATCTGTTACGCAACTTTCCGTAATAAGCCAGTCTTTGGGCTACATTATTTTGGACTTAAAGAGGACTTTGACCTTTAAATTTGTTTTCGCGTTTCTTCTCAGAGTAAGTAGATAAGGAAATGCGCAGCCAAGCTTCGATAATAGCACAGAAATAGGAAATAAGGAGAAGTGATACGGGGACGTAACCGCGCCACCGCGACTGGATCAATTTGGGGCATCCGGAAAAAAAGGCCGTTTTATAACATCAGTTGAGATTCGATCGCGTAAGTGAAACTTTGTTAAATTGTCGTGTTGTTCTGGGATAACATGGCAAAACCGAAGCGAAATTTATAACATTATCAAGGAAGGAATCATATACAATATGCAAGCAAAGGAATTTTCTTGTATTTGTCTGTAAAAAGAATAATTTAAAAAAAATTGTTTTCTTTATTATGTTACATTTGTATTGATGGAGCAGCAGGACATTATTATTTTTATACAAAATACAATGCTTCTTTCACTTTTAACTAGCAATCGGTGAAAAACAAACGCAGTGAATAGAACAGCGACTGGTACTCCCAATAAACTTACGCGTTGGGTGGTACGGCTGTCGTTTGCGGTCTGTGCGCTCGGTATGATTGGCTACCTACAAAGTTGTGGGTGTGTTGCGTTGTGTTGCCCCGCACTAGGATTTCTCCTGTGTCATGGGTGCGTTTACAGACATAAATTTCACACACAATACACCCAGACCCGGAACAACTACCTGCAGATCATACAAATAATTACTCCGTATGGGAATCGAACACACGACCCGGAGCGCAGTCGACTGTATCAGTCACTGCACCAACCGTGCCATCTTTAATTAATCATAATTAATGAATCAGTTAAACCTTTGCATTAGAGGGTTTTTAATTATACGGCGAAAATATAGTCCGTAGCGTGAGGTATTAGAAAGTAACCAAATAAAACGTTGCCTTCATCGTTCATTTAGAAATAATGATTGAATGGGTTAAACCGAATAAAATGAATGTTTATACAACATTTTAGATACATATTATGCTTAAATTTAAAAATATATACGTAATACTTATGTACGTACTTAGGTTGGATAAAAGTATAGGTGTACATATTGTGTTCAGAATGAAATACCGGTAAAATGAAAATAAAACTATATATATATGTGAGGGACAACCTATGGAAAACTTTAGGAAGATGTTGCACTTAATCTCAGAAATAGTAGGTTACAGTTGTTGTAATTTTTGAGCACGCAATATATCGTAAACAACGCGATCAAAACGTGACGAACAATCTTGTCACGTTTCGATCGTACTTATATTTTACTATGTTACTGGGAGGGGTGACCTCATCTGTGAACTGTAGCGAAACAACAGCCGTTTAGTTTTTATTTACATTGCAGTTGTATGTGAAAATAATATAGCTTATTGTAATTTTATTCAGAATAGCGTTAGGATAGACGGGAACAAATATTTTATACTGAAATCAGTAACATAAAGTGGAAAAAAGTGAAAATTCATGAAATGATTGAGGGGAATATTCTAACACCCTCAGTGTTTCAGAATCGTGTACTCATCATACCGGCCATACAACGTCCACAACTGAACAAAATCCTCCCCCATAGATGTCCACAGTTGTGTCATCAGGTTGGGGGGAATTTGCCAGTATTCATCACGCTTGGCAGGCGGGTTAGTGAGCGCAGAATGGCTACTGTTTCACAGAAGGGACGCTGCTGCCCATCCCTCTGGTTTAGAGTCCCTTAGTCGCCTTTTACGACATCCACGGGAGGAGATGGATTGGTGCTATATTCTTAATACAGACACCACACGGACAATCACCACACAGAATCATGTATTGAATCCATTGTTTTAGTTTTCATTACGATGTCATTTATACCTGTTATATTAATTTTACTATTATTAACATTTACCCGCTCACCTATATACTTTAAACCAACGCTAAATAGGAAATCTCTAGGGTCGTACAACCAGCGTTTAACTAGCATCAACTTCGGGATAGTTTTGAAAACTTAAATTGCCAAGTTACCTGGATTGAAGCTGAAGTTACTTTCAGCTTATGCTTAATACCTGAGAGGTTTATCAACTTAGTAAATTATGTGAGAATATTTGAAAAATATGCCGTGTGGTACCAGCTATGAATAGCACCAGCCCATCTTATCCCGTGGGTGTCGTAAAAGGCGACTATGGGATTAACCGGAGGATGAGCAGCAGCATCTTTCGAGTACAGTAACAACTCAACTGCGATCGCCAACCTGCCTGTCAAGCGTGGTGATTAGGGTAAAACCCCCCAATGAGCACACAACACACCCTGACCGGTTGTGGTGACCTTTGGGGGAGGTTGTGACCAGCAGTGGACTTTCTTTCGGCTGAGATGATGATTTGAAAAGCTCCATTATTATTAGCCATAACGAGTTTATGTGAAAACTGGGGCATCGTATTGTCACCATCGTATCACTCAAAGGACGTCCACTACTGAAAAAAGTATTGCCCCATAGGTTTTCACTAATGTGTTGTCATTTTGGGGGAATTTGTCAGTCCCCACCTCGCTTGTAAGGCTGGTTGGTAAACGCAATATGGCTACTGTTCTACAGAACGGGCGCTGCTGCCCATCCCACTGGTTTAGAATCCCTTAGTCGCCTTTACGACACCCATGGGCGGAGATAGAGTGGTGCTATATCTTTAATTCAGACACCACGCGGAATGTCTTCGAATTTTCTTTAACGACATTAAGAAAAGCATTTTCTAGCGATCAGTACTTTTTGGTCTTTACAATATGTAATAAGCATATAACGTTATTTCAAAGCTAATTAATGTTATAATTAGGAAATTCAATTACACAACATCATCATATCAGCCGCAGGACGTCCACTGGTGAACTAATGCCTCCCCCCATAGATTTCTGCACGACACATCTCATGCCCGCATCCATCGACTCCCAACTATCATTACCAGGAGTGCAATTCTCTAAGCTCAAACATCCATACATCCTTGAATGCAGAATTGAAATAATGGTAATAACCCCATTTAGTATTCACTAAGACTGGTACTGGACTCAAGCCTTACCTTCTGCAATGTGTCCTTGAATAGCTTCAATCATGTCTTAGCGAATTCCGAAATAGGTTTTCCACCGTTATTTCGATTCTGTTTTTAAGGATGTATGAATGTTTGAGCTTAAGGAATTTTACCCCAGGGATGCAATTCACTAAGCTTAAACATCCGCACATCCTTGAATACAAAATTGAAATAACTGTAGAACCCAATTTGGTATTCGCTAAGACTGCTCCTCATGGCACGCCGTCTGCAATGTGTCCTGGAATAGCTTCAATCATGTCTTAGTGAGTACCAAATTGCTTTTTCACCTTTATTCCAATTCTGGAGTGCAATTCTCTAAGCTCAAACATCTATACATTCTTGAATACAACATTAAAATAAGGGTGGTAACCCAATTTGGTATTCGCTAAGTCTGGTCTTCATGGCTCACCGTCTGCAATGTGTCCTCGAATAGCTTCAATGATGTCTTAGTGAGTACCAAATTTGTTTTTCACCGTTATTTCAATTCTGTTAACCAGGATGTATGGATGTCTGAGCTTAGGGAACTTCTAGTCTATTCATCTCGTTTGGGGCAACTCCATGAGCAGCAGCACCCCCTCGTGTGGTAATAACAACATACCACGATCACCAATATACGCCTGCCACCGTGGTAATTATGACCACTATTATAGTCACTGGGATGCCCACGTCCAGCAGGGGACGTTTACGTGATATGTGTGTATAACAAAAACTTTACATCTTCATGGATTATTAAATAAAATAAATTACATGATTACCCGACGCGGTAACATCTGCAAATCTAATTGAAACCTTTTAAGCGTGATGAAAAGGCTCCAAAATTACATGGAAAGCCGGCTAAAGGCATCGTGGCATTATTGAATCGAGCGAGTGCGTAATTTCTTACCATTTTATCGATAACACACGCAAATTCCATTTTCTACTACATTACACAGGTCAATCTGGTACCCGATTTAGGTATCGGCCGTAAATGTTGCGAATTTCGTTTGCCAAAGAAAGTGTTTGAATGTCGCTCTTTGGAATTCTTTGTAAAAATACGTGGAAAATAAAGGTCAGCGACGTTCTTCGAGCATACAGGCTGAGTATTGAGCATACAGGTTGAGTATTGAGCAGTCAACTGATAAAATTCATTGCGTTTGTAAATATGTATTCTAGAAAATTGAACGTGAAGCATAAATTTCTATGAAGCAAAAATATGCTCTAGTTTAGATGTAATTGAATGCAAAATGTATTCCTGTACAGCTTAAACATTGTGCGGAGTAGTTGTCTGTATAGAATAGGGAACCAACTATTGATGCAGATTCAGATACAGGTGGTTTCTTTAGTTCCAAACGTCCGAAGGAAAAAGCGGTGGAACCCTTACAGGATCATTCGTGTGTCTATCTGTCTGACCGTCTGTCACAGCCAATTTGCTCCGAATTTACTGGACCGATTAAGTTGAAATTTGGTACATATTTGGACTTCTACGAACCAAATACGTACATGCAACGTAAATAAATGAATTTTGAGTATGGGAGTCACTTTTGGGGGGCAATAGAGAAAATTTCAGAATAAAGTTTTGCAAACTGTACCGTGTAACATATGAAATGGAAGGGTTTGTTGCGAGGGTCAGCATTTTTTTATTATTGTGGTGAGAAAATAAATTACTTAATTAATTGTAATGTATCTAACAATTATGACATGATTTTCGCATGCCTACTAAAAGGCAAGATATGACGGACTTGTAAAAAGTGATACTGTAATATCTTTGTAGACGATATCGTATGGCGAATAAAATGTATTTGTATTGTAATTTTATAAGAAACAAGTGTAATTTCGCTACTTATTGCAAACAATTACTTATAGTACCAACTTTGGATGTATTCGCAATTCGTAATTCTTGTAATTTAATACATAGTATCATTATCAAAATATCTTATACCTACACGCTCCTTTTGGATCGAACAAGGTTTAAGATACATATTATATATTGGTATAATTTTTAGATCTACAAACGGTAACAAATGGTAGCCCTAGAAAAAGATGGTGCCTAGACAATTGAATCAAATCAATCAGCCGATATATCTTGAATTTAGGACCCTAGTTCTTGATCTAAATTTACTTAACAATGTTGTGAGTCAAGTACAATCTAACACTTTGAATCATCAACATCATTACCTTGTTTAGACTTAATGACGGGAAAAATTATTGAAAGCCGTACTACGTTGCCGACATTTTTATAGTTATTTTTCATTTTTGTGAATTATTTTATGAATAATTAAAGATAGTTTAACCTGAACACCGAATATCGTTATATTATATCGCCGTTATACATGACATTGGCGGAATTGTGGGATATTACTCTGAAGAAGCCATAATCGAAGAGTTGAAGTTGACTTATGGCCGATATTATTAATCAAACAAATCCAATTTTTTTAATTTATGATTATGAACTATGTTTTTTTTGTAAGGATCACATTCAATCCAAAAAGTAGACAAATCCTGAATCCCAAATCAAAGATTTTGGATTAGATTGGTTATTAATTTCTGCTGTTAATAACACAAACATATTAAGGGCTCAATGATACGATGTGTAGACTGAGCGAACTTACAACACAACTGCAATCGCGCTGAATGAACGCCCTTTAAATGTTCCATCACTGGTCGACTTAAAGCGGCATGTTGGAGCAGCGTGTTTCAATTAAGCAAGTTATAATTGGTTTCCAGCTCATCTTACAACGATTACATCATTCGACCACCACCACTAACTTTAAGCATTTGCATCGTAAGAACGAATAATAAATAAATAACCATTTTAATATCAAATAAACCAATAACTGGCACTTATAAAATGTCAGAATTGAATATGCACGGATCAAAATGGTTGGTCCTAGGAAACGAGTCTACGAGATATTTCATAGATACCACTTCTTAATAAACAATTGAGATCAAATGTGATATAATGAGAAAATTGTTGGTTAATGTGGAAAAAACGAATATTGAGATTTAATCTCAATGTTCAATCTTGATTTTCATTGTTATCTAAACACCTAAGAAAAATACAAGGTGATCATATTTATTATGATATCTGAGAACTGCTAAACAAGTTATAGTTTTAAACCAATGGCTCACAATTATTAAGTTACAGCGCAAACTAATCTCTGTAAACTTATATTAGTTCAGGAACAAGAGCGGCTTATCTGCCACGTGTAAGGCAGCTATCAAAAGTATCATTATGGCTTGAATTATTTCTGCTATATAAACAGTGTATACGGCTTTTTTTTACGTAAAAGAAATAACAGATTGAATTGCCATATTCAAAATGTTAAACATGTACAACGACGGCACGATTGGTGCCGTGGCTGACACAGTCCTGGGTCTGGGTGTATTGTGTGTGGAATTTATGTCTGTAAATGTATCCACGACACAGGAGAAATCATAGCTTGGGGCAACGTTTAAAAAAATCGCTCTCAGCGATAAGACTGCCAATTGTACTGTTATTATGTATGTAAAATTACTTTGTATTTCCTTTTGGTGTACAATAAAGTATGCTCTACTTTACTTTACAACTCGTTGATCTCTGCGCTAAACTGCATCCATGCGCCATCTATTTCAAGTATAAGAAATTTTCTCCAAATTTAATTAAATGTTTTGATTAGCGTTGCTATCTGGTCCGGAATAGTATAACGCAAGTTATATTTTGTAAAATTGTATTCCTAAATAGTTCTGATGAGTTGGTGCAGTAGCTGACACAGTCGGCTGCTGCGCTCCGGGTCGCCGGATCGATTCCCGCACGGAACAAGTATTTGCATAATCTGCAGGTAGTTGTTCCGTGTCGGGGTGTATAGTGTGTGTTTGTGTCTGTAAACGCACCCACGACACAGAAGAAATCCTAGTGTGGGGCACCAATAAAAAAAAAACTGTCCTTCAATTAACTCGTAGTTTTTAATTCCATATTTAAATGTTGAAATGTGGCTGCCATTGTTTTACCATTAGATTAAACGTACAACATTCTTTCATTCATTCTTCATATTCTATTCCTTTTATGAAAAAATATTGTGATTCTCTTTGTTCGTTCCGTGACCGCTAATCCGCTTAACACGGAACTTCAAGCGCTCTCTTTTTCACACTTCTTTGAAGTCCATATTAAAAATTAATTTTATATGTACGTTCTTTGGACTGAAAGTAATTTGGTAGTCGACATGAATTTTGTATTATATTGAACGGCGAGTATAATTTGAGAACAATGACAATTCATAATTTTATAACAATTTATGACAACATGCTGTTCTTTTGAGGTTGAAGTAGGTACTATTACATATGCCTATGGTAGTATCCGTGTGGCCATTCATATAGTATCCGGATTTGACGGCACGGTTGGTGCAGTTGCTGATACAGTTGGCTGCTGCGCTCCGGGTTGCGGGTTCCATTCCCGCACGGAACAAATATTTGTATAATCTGCAGGTAGTTGTTCCGGGTCTGGGTGTATTGTATGTGAAATTCATGTCTGTAAACGCACCCACGACACAGGAGAAATCCTAGTGTGGGGCAAAGATAAAAAAGAAAAAACCTTGTCGCACCGGCCCACCCTCTCCCGAGGATGTCGAGGAGGCGACTAAGGGTCTCTAAATCAGAGGGACGGTAACCAACCCGCTTGCCAAGCGTGGTGAGTACAGGTAAATTAATTTCAAAATGATGAAACAATTATAAAAAATTATAGTGGAGGCATTTGTTTAGCAGTGGATTTATCCTTTGGCAAATATAATAATGATGACAGTATTAGTAGTGTTGTCTTTCTAGTTTTGCATAGGTAATGTTTTTCAAGCTGTTACCTGATCTGTTTTTGGTCAACAGAATCGTTGCTGCTCATTGCTGCTGTTGCTGCGAATGCTCGCTGGTTGAGTTCACTTTGTACTGTTTGATTTTTAATCATATCACAATTATTGTGTGGCGTCAGTTTAGATAAGATCATCATATCAGCCACAGGACGTTCACTGCTAAACAATGGCCTCCCCCTTAGATTTACACAACGAGCGGTCATACGCCGCTCTCATCCAACGACTCCCAGCGACTTTCACCAGGTCGTCTGTCCACCTCGTTGGAGGTTGTCCCACGCTGCGTTTTCCGATGCACGGTCTCCATTCGAGAACCTTTGTGCCCCAACAGCCATCAGTTTCACGAGTAATGTGCCCTGCCCATTGCCACTTCAGTTTACTAATCCTTTCAGCTATGTCGACAACCTTAGTTCTTCTACGGATCTCCTCATTTCTGATTCGATCTCGTAGAGAAATACCTAGCATAACTCTCTTCCATAGCTCGCTGAGTGACCTTGAGCTTTGTTATGAGGCTCATAGTCATTTCGGCCCAATAAAGTCTACTGCTGGACATAGGCCTCCCTCAAAGATCACCACAACGACCGATAATCGGTGTATTGTGTGCTCATTGGGGGGTTTTGCCATAATCGCCACGCTTGGCAGGCGGGTTGGCGATCGCAGTTGAGCTGTCAATGTATTTTAAGGACGCCGCTGCCCATCTTCCGTCCGCCCGTCCTCTCCATAGCTCGCTGTGTGACCTTGAGCTTTCTTATGAGGCCCATTGTGAGTGACCACGTCTCTGTTCCATTTGTCATCACTGGTAACACACACTGGTTAAAGATTTTCGTCTTGAGGTATTCCGGTATTATTAACGAAAAGATGTTGCGAAGTTTCCCAAACGCTGCCCGGCCGAGTCGGATTCGACGATTGACCTCTTTCTCGAAGTTGGACCTACCTAACTGGACAGTTTGTCCCAGGTAGACATACTTGTCAACAACTTCGAGAACAGAGCTCGCAACGGATATTAGGATGGGCACGATATGGGCATTTGACATGACTTTTGTCTTGCCCTATTCATTTTAAGGCCCACCTGTTGGGAAACTCTGTTGAGATCACCGAGCATTGTGCTGAGCTTTTGCAGCGATTCTGCCATGACTACGATGTGATCGGCAAATTGAAGATGAGTAATATACTCGCCATTGATGTTAATGCCGAATCCTTTCCACTCCAGCAGCTTGAAGGCATCCTCCATTGCAGCGGTGAATAGTTTGGGGGAAACTACGTTCCCCTGTCTCACACCTCTCTGCAATGGAATTGCCCCCGTGCTCTGTTCATGTACTGGAACCGACATGGTGGCGTTTCTGTATAAGCACTTCAACACTTCATTGTACCCACAGTCAATTTGGCACCGCTGCAGAGATTGCAGCACTGCCCATGTTTGGATCGAATCCAAGGCTTTCTCATAGTCACAAACGCCAAGTATAGTGACAAATTATACACCTCGGTCTTCTGTATAACCTGCCGCAGCGTATGGATGTGGTCTATGGCACATTAAAACCTTTGAAACCCTTTCGGAAACCGGCTTGTTTGGGAGGCTGGAAGTCATCAAACCTGCAAACTAAACACACATAATATGTTCAATGCAAAACAATACAATTAGGTAGTAGAGTAAATGCACAGAATAGGACGCGAAGTCACGGCTCAGTGCCACCATTGTGGAAGCGATCAGTATACCACGCAGCACACTCTCGAGGAGTGCCCGGCGTGGGTTGTCGAGCGGCGGATGATGATCGATCGGATCGGGCAAAATCTCTCCCTGTTGTAGGCAGTAGTGTCGGCTATGCTGGCACAGCATGAAAATTGGATTGCAGTGGTCTCCTTCTGCGAGAGTATCATGCTCCAGAAGGAGACTGCAGAGCGGGATTGGGAGAAGGCCGATCCCGCACGGAGAAGGACGAGACGGCTCCGGGGTAACAACCACCCCGGCACCCAGGTCCAACACGCCTGAGCCCCTGCCCTCTTTACATGATGGGGGGCCTCAGATTGGGGACTCTGCGTGCTCACACCGAGCGATCCCCGGGATGACGATGGCGTGCACGTGGTCACGTGCCGCCGTGTGCGTACCACAGCGCACAGCGAGGCTTGGGGGGATCCTTTACAATCCTCCCCGAGAAGTACCTGGGGGGCGGCCTTTTTACAGCCACCTGCCCTACGCTAGAGGGGGTGACAGCTTTACAGTCATCCCCTCCGAGATATGTGCCTAAAGGCGTGGCACCAATGGGCGGCTCTAGTGTGATCTAACGAGGACCTGGAGCCGCCCCCCTTTGGTGCCGAAAGCCGCGTACAGATTTGTGAAACGTAGCATGCAATGTAACATGAAAGGAACATTTCATTAGTGTGGACGAAGGGCGCGCACGTGGCGCGCACGAACCGATTATGATGTGCTCGCATCTGTTTCCAGCATGCGCGCGGCGAACATAGACATCAGTCTGTCGAGAACACGCGAAGAGAATGGATTGTGATGACCAGTTGGCTACATTGATTGTTGGTGCTTCATTGATTGTCATCAATCACGTGATAAAAAGACGCCGAAGACCTCGACGTTGGTGGCGCACAGAGTTGTACAGTCAGAGAGCTGGTGCACAATTGATGTCCGACATGAGAATAACCGGACAATTTCAAAATTTCACAAGGATGACTCCAACGAAATTCTAAAATCTACTCCAATTAGTCGGACCAAGAATTTATCGGAATCACACATATTTTATCTTCCATGGTTCGCGCGCGTTCCGCAGTACAAACATACACAACCCGTCCACACTGACGCTCCGTGCACACTGCGCGCCCCTTTGTGTTCGGCGAAAAAACCGACAAATGGCGGATCGCGGCACGCACGAGTTGTAATGCTCTATTCGCGCGCGTAGTGTGCGCGGTTCGTGCGCGCAAGGCGTCCACACTATGGGAATTCTGTTACATTGCATGATACGTTGCGACAATTTGGACGGCAAATTCTTTCATTGCGTGTTACATTTCATGTTATATTTCCTAAGTCTGTACCCGGCAGAAGATGACCGCTCCAGTGGTTTTAACCGGTAGGAGTAAACTAGCTTTACGCCCTTACCCTGGGCGAAGGAAGTTCATGTAGAATTTCCACTGGACACCAATAAAATAATAAATAACAAGATTACGGGTACTATAAAAAATAATAACTTGCGAAAATAAAATCAAGCAAATTAAAAAAAAAACAAATACTCTTTCGTTCCTCCTGTCTCTCTTTATGTTAAGTCTAATAGGCCAATCCTAATATCTGTTACTAGGCGCAATTCCGTACGTTAAACTGCTATGGTCAGGTTCGATCCCAGGACCTTACTTGCGAGCATTACACCAATACGGCGGGTAATTTAAATGATATCAAATATTAATTTCGTTTGCATAGGTCATGCTGTGAAGCATTTAATATAATCCAAGTCATGCAAATGAGTTTGTCTTTCTCAGGTCTTCACAACTAAACTGCTAATCCGAAATCATGTTAAGAACGTAGAGAATAGAGCCACGAGCATAGATTATAATCTTCAAAATCAACTTGAATTATTTATTCTCTAAGACGTATCTACATTATCAGTAGTACAAAACAATGTATCACTGTCTCCCTTCTCTAGGGACGTGTTGCGATTGCTTCCTTCATTAAAGAGTAATGAGTTTACACGATAGAATCTACGACATACTTTAGTATTAATTCAAAATTTTCTCAGTAGATACAGTTAAGTAATAACGCCTGAATAAAGTTCGGAAATTACCAAAAGTCTTGGAAATTGAATTATAAATATTAGACCCGCATCCCGTTATATTATTGCGAGGTTTAACCCAGTTCTCAGACTGCGTTGATCGATTAAATATTCATTACGTTTATATCAATTTACATTTTGGGATGAAAGGAAAGTATAATGTGTCCATGAAGGCCGAAAATTGGAATTGTTAGTGCCAGTTGGTTTTCTAAGGGTTAAACACGTTATGCGTTTATGCGTATTCGGCCGACATCCGATTTTATTAAATAAGTTCTCGATTTGATCCCGTTAGAGGGTTAAATAAAAGTATTTCATTTCTAGGTCCGTGTCTTGCCCACTGCCGTTAGTTCATGGTGGGGGGCCTAGGGGTTCACGGGTGCGCAGATTGGGGAGTCTGCGTACTCATATCGAGTGACTCCTGGGAAGACGGTGGCGCGCATGTGGTCACGCGCTGCCTTGGGACGCTTTGGGGGATCCTTTAAAATCCCCTCGACCGCTTTACAGTCACCCTCTCAGGTGTGCCTATAGGTGTGGCACCAGTGGGCGGCTCTAGTGTGATCATAGACCTGAAGCCTCCCTTAGGTGCTGAAGATGACAGCTCCAATAGTTTTAGCCGGTAGAAGCCGGCATACCCCTTCGCCCTTCCCCGGGGTGAAGGAAGTTGATGAAGAATTTCCACTGGGCACCACAAAAAAGGCTATACTTATATTTGTTTCGTCTGGGTGTCTAACCCACGACCCATAGCGCAGAAATCCAATTGCTTAGCTACTGCGCCAGTCGTACTGTCATTATGAATTTTACACAACTCTTCGTTTTATGTACTTAACAAGTCTTACGATGGTATTTTCTAAAGAGTCTTTCATGCGTTTATGTTGTTCAATCGTATTTAATCCCATGATATGACTTGTTATATTATATAGACGAGCTGGGACCCGCGGTTTCACCGGCGTTTAATTTAAAAGAAATTTAGAGTACTTCGACATAGACACTTGACATAGAATATATATATTGGAATTCAAGGGTTTAATTTTTTTGTGCGGCAGCCTAATTTTATTCCTTATAACATCAGCTATCTGCCAGTGAAAATCCCGTCAAAATCGGTGCAGCCGTTTCGGACATTACCCAGAACAAACAGACAGAATGACAGACAAAAAAAATTTAAAATTCTTTTTCTGTTATACGCAGCGTATATTCTTTCATATGCATTTAGTAAAAAGCTGTTATTTGACATTTGAAACAGACACTTCAATTTTATTTATTTGTATAGATATGCTGGACTTTCTCCATTTATTGGGCTTCATTACAACACCATGTTATCATCATCATCATGTCGGCCAAAGGACTTCCACTGCTTAACAAAGGCCTCCATAGAACTCCACAATGGTGTCATCATTTTGTGGGGAACTTTGTAGTATTAACCACGCTTGGCAGCGGGTTGGTGAGCACAGAATAAATACTGATCCACTGAAGCGCACTGCATCTCTCTAGGCTAGAGTTCCTTAATTGCCTTTTACAGCATCCATGGGAAGAGAATTGCCTTGTGGTGTTGGCTACGAATCGCACTAATCCATCTCATGCCATGGGCGTAGAAAAAGGCGACTATGGATTTTTTTAAATTCTTTTTTAAATCTTTCCTCCACACTAGAATTTCTTCTGTGTTGTAGGTGCGTTTACAAACAGAAATTCCACACACAATACACCCAGACCCGGAACAACTACCTGCAGATCGTTCAAATATTTGTTCCGTGCGGGAATCGAACCCGCTACCCGGAGCGCAGCAGTCAACTGTATCAATCACTGCACCAATCATGCCGTCAACGGCATGGAATTAACCGGAGAATGAGCAGCAGCGCCCTCCGAGTACATTAACAGCTCAACTGCGATCGCCAAGCCGCTTGGCAAGCGTGGCGATCACGGCAAAACCGGCTAATGAGCACACAACATCGCCGGACCGGTCTTTGTAACGATCTTTGGGGGAGGCTTGTGTCCAGCAGTGGACTTCATTCGTCCGAAACAACGACAATGGGAGGAGATGGAGTGGTGCTATATTTTTTATCCGGACGCCACACGGAATTACAACACCCGATATTAATTACAAACCCAGACATTAATTGAGAACCTTTCCAACAAAGAAATACCAATCGCAATTTTCCTCGAGTGGAAAATCTAACACGAAGTACAAGAGTTAGTGACCCGAAGACGAGTTAA
The DNA here is from genome assembly GCA_947459985.1 of Diloba caeruleocephala. Classification (NCBI taxonomy): domain Eukaryota; kingdom Metazoa; phylum Arthropoda; class Insecta; order Lepidoptera; family Noctuidae; genus Diloba; species Diloba caeruleocephala. The sequence goes on along the minus strand of OX381617.1, from coordinate 3,545,600 downwards.
GTTAACCTTAACATTTGCGTAATTTAACATTAGTGCGTTAAATATATTGCTAGATGTACCCCTGGTGTACTTAAGCCTTGATTAACGTGGCATCTACGTGTTTTAGTGCCGTTTGAAGTTTTGTGTAGTAGCGAGAATATATATATTTTAGGGATCCGCGTGTCAGCATGCCGTGTTGTGCCGGTCAGAATACCACCACCCCATCTCCTCCCGTGGGTGTTGTAAAAGTCAACTAAGGGATTATCCGAAGGATGGGCAGCAGCGTCCTTCGAGTACATTAACAACTCAACTGCGATCGCCAACCCGCCTGCCAAGGGTGGCGATTATGGCAAAACCCCCCAATGAGCCCACAACATACCCATATCGGTCGTTGTGGTGATCTTTGGGGGAGGCCTGTGTCAAGCAGTGGACTTCATTCGACCGAAATGATGAAATGCATGAAAAACCCGTAGAACCCTTACAGGATCACTCGTGTGTCTGCCTATCTGCTGTCTGTCACAGGCAATTTGCTCCGAATCTACTGAATCGATTAAGGTGAAATTAGTTGCACATATTAGTGTATGCAATCCTAACGTCCGTCCGTACGTGTAACGTACATAAACGAATTTTGAATGTGGGAGCCACTTTTGGGGGGCAAAATAGATAGTAAAAATAAAACTTTTTCCAATCAGTACCATGTAATATATTAAATGGAAGGACTAATTATTTTTAATAATTTTCAAATAAATGTTCTTGAAGTTATTTTAGAAATAGATGAATAATGACCATTTGCTCAGTAAATACTGCGCCTAGAATTCTGAAAAATAAATAAAAATGAAATTGTTCGTTACCTATAGATTACAGGAAAACCTACAAGAACATTAACTCAACTTACATTTGCAGTTGGAATGTATGGCAGAACATGTAATCAACTACAATATTAAGTTTGTTCTTGGGATAAATTATTGGTACGAGGCAAAATTCAAGAACTAGACTGTAGACACCATATTCCCTTTATAATCCGGTAAAATACATAGATTTTTTAGTTACCATAAATTAATAAGGGTCTGATTAAAAAACATGGTCAATAGCATATTAATCGTACGGAACTATATTCATGTATTTATAGGGTTTAGCCTGTGAGAGAATGAGATAAAATACGTTTCTATGTAGTTTCCCTATTCCCTATTGTCGATCAACCGCTCTCCCCCCTCTCCCCCCTCCCACCTCTCTCTCTCCCTCTCTCTCTCTGTTTACCACCTCCACAGTGTATTAGTCTCATCTCATCCTCTTACAACTTAACTAAAATATAAAGTTTCACTTCTACCGCCTGTGAACTCCCACTCGACAATTTTTTTTGTTTTACTATTTTCGTCCATTTATATGAGTGGGCAATCCGTGTGGTGTCCAGATTGAGAACTATATAAATGTAGCACCATGCCATCTCCTCCAGTGGATTTTGTTAGAGGCGACTAAGGGACTCTAAATCAGAGGGATGGGCTGCAGCGTCCCTTCATTCCGAGATCACTAACCCGCTTCCAAGCGTGTTGAGTACAGGTAAATTCTCCCCAAAATACGACACACGAGATGTAACTGGCCTTTGTTCAGCAGTGGGCGTCTTTTAGCTGATATCATCACATTAGCGAGCTTTTACAAGATATTTAATAATGGCGTCTATTGTTACGTTTTGAAATCTAGAGCGTGGGTGATTAATGAAAAGAGGTTTTGTTTTCTATCGGTATCCGAGAAAATTGCCTGTGACTGACGTTTATACGGACGAAATTGGTTCCATTTGTCTTTCATTCTCTTTCGAGTTACGTATTAGAAAGGTAAAAAAGGTATCATGGTGCCACTTTGGTTTCTGTCCATGTGTCTCACAGTGGATTGTACGACTAAAACTTGGCACAGTTATAGAACGTGTTGGCTTGCTTAAAATTAAGTAAAATATATTACTTATATCTTCTTTTTTTATTCGACGGATACAAAAGTCAAAGTCAAATATTTTTATCTATACAAATAAATACAATTGAAGTGTCTGTTTGTAATGTCAAAATAACAGCTTTTTACTTAATGCATATTCAAAGTCAAAGTCAAAGTCAAATTTTTTTATTTCAAATAAACCAAATATTGGCACTTATGAAACGTCAGAATCTAAGTTGCACGGTTCCAAATAGTTGATCTCATGGAGAAGAGCCGGCAAGAAACTCCATGGATACTCTTTTAAAATAATTGAGATTACAATGTTGATTGATACACATTATTGTAATATATATACCGAGAAAAATGTAGGACAATGTGTAAAGATGGAACATACCACAATGAAATTATAATAATAAATTATTTGCCGTGGCAGTTAACGGCTGACCAGTCCCAACAAACGGCACTCGTTCACGAGCATGACGCATGCATCAGCATCGCTTAGCTCAACCATATTGTAGGGAACCGAACGACCCGATACACAACACCACCGCCAGCAAGACATTTTAGTGAGTATGACAGACCAATACAGCCAGGCAAAAGACAATCAATATAAGTACTAAAAATAACATCAATGGCTACATGATTCTCACACATTTACAGTTTCGTATGAATATTATAATATAATGTTACAAGAACAATATTAACAATAACTAATAGTCAATGTCATAATATTAAATATAAGAAACTAACATTAATAGAAATGAAATTTTAAATGAATTTGTTCAAGATAATGTCAAGTTATTGAATATAAGTAAATAACATAAAAAATTATGTAATTTCAACTGAGTCAAGTCAAATGTCAAGGTATATAATGTCAAGGTGTAAATATTTAAGTAAATAACTTAAAAAATAAATTTTAAATGGGTCATGTCAACTTATTTTACATTAATAATATAATCAATTCCAATGTTTAAATATTAAACCCTTGATTGCAAGTTAAAACACTTGCAATCATATCCAATATAAGATATGTTAAAATTAATTATACAGCGCCAGAGGGTCGCAGTGTGCAGAAGGGAATCGTATGCCAGACATCTTTATCATCGATGTAATGATTTATGCTATAGTAGGCCTTCGACATTAAAACACGTTTAATCAAAGATTTGAACTGTAGTTCTGGCAAATCGGTAATCCTAGAAGGAATTTTGTTGAAGAACCTAACACTGTTTCCGATAAACGACTTGCTGGTTTTACTAAGTCTAAAGCCAGGCAAGACAAGCTTGTTCTTATTGCGAGTATTTAAATTGTGCACGTCACTTTTTTTATTGAAACTAATAATGTTCTTGCGTATATACATGATATTTTGGTATATATATAAGGATGGTAAAGTAAGTATGTAAGTATGTAAATGTATATGAAAGTATATACGATACCTATAGCAAAAAAACAATTTTTAAATTTTTTGTCTGCCTGTTTGTCTGTCTGTCTGTTTGTTCCGGGTAATTTCCGAAACGGCTGGACGGGTTTTGACAAGACTTTCACTGGCAGATAGCTGATGTTATAAAGAATAACTTTTATTTTAGAAAAATTATTAAGGTTCCGCGCAAAAAAATGATGTCGAAGTACTCTAAATTTCTTTTAAATTAAACGCGGGTGAAACCGCGGGTCCCAGCTAGTTACAAATAAACCAATTACTGGCACTTATAAAAGGTCAGAATTTAAGTTGCACGGTTCCAATTAGTTGATTCTATGGAGGAGAGCCGGCAAGAAACTCCATGGATACTCCTTTAAAATTATTAAGAATACAATTTTAATTGATACAAATGATAGTAGATAAACAACGAGAATAATGTAGGTTAATGTGTAAAGAATTTCATACTACAATAGTATGTGACCAGCCCCGGCAGACGTGAACACAAGTATGACGCATGCATTAGCGTCGCTTAGCTCAACCATACCTTTAGGGAATCCAATGACTTGATACACAACGCCGCTACCAGCAAGACATTTTAGTGAGTATGACAGACCAGTACAGCTGGGTAAAAGAGACAGTATAAATATATAAAACTACCTGGGACCCGCGGTTTCACCCGCCGTTTAATTGAAAAGAAGTTGGATTATTATTTAGAGTACTTCGGCATAGACACGTGACATAGAGTATGTACATATATATGTGATTATGTATGACATGATATATTTATATTGGCTTTCACGAGCTTTTTTTTTAAACTAGGGTTCCCCTAGTTATATTTCTAAAATAAGAGTAGCCTAAGTTATTCCTTATGACATCATCTATCTGCCAGTGAAAGTCCCGTAGAAATCGGTCCAGCCGTTTCGGAGATTAGCGGGAACAAACAGACAGACAGACAGACCGACAGATAGACTGACAAAAAAATCCAAATTAGTTTTTTTGTTGTAGGTACCGTATATACTTTCACATGCATTTAGTAAAACGCTGTTATTCTGACATTACAAACAGACACTTCTATTTTATATATTTGTATAGATTACCATTAATTAAGCCATCTACACGATGCTAAAAGCTCATCTCATCAAGCCCAATAGCAAGCAGAATGACTTCTTTAAGTTTAGTGCTGTAAATTTTCGTTCTTAATGTTGGTACGGATGCTCACGTGAGTAGACTATGCCCAAATAAATAAGTAGCCTCAATGATTGCTAGCAATTATTCAAGCAAAATATAATTCTAAATTAATGAGCAAAATCAAATTAATTACATCCATGAAAGCAGAATGGAATTGAATAAAATATGAAAACAAGTTTTACAAGGCCAGTTTGAGAGATCTATTAGGGTTTTCTTGTCTCTTACATTTAAAAGCTCCGTTACTGAATTTGAGCCTCGCCAATATTGGTCATAGAGGACTGGGTCAAGGAGGTATGTTACTTTTAGCTCAAATAAGCTCCAATCATTTGGTCTATATTCCCCCTTTAATAAATTTATGGCTTAATAGGCTTTGCCTTATTCCTTGCCGAAAATTACAAATCAATCATTAAACATTACTTATTTTTACTTCAGCGAACAAGGACTCGAATTACGATCGATTTTTGGCCAAACAACAGTGTGATCGATGATGCGTCAGTTTCCTGTAGTATTATGCACGTGATCAATTCAATTAAAATGTCTTCCATTATCCTTTTTATATTACTTATTTCCCACAAATGGCAGTTTCACTTTTGATACAACAACATTGATACAAGATTGATTGATCGCCTTCATTATTTTTCCTCTATACTTTCAATGGTCTCAAACAGATTTTTTTGTATTGTCGTTATGGGCCCTTAATCCTAATCCGAAGACATATTTAAAGATTTTGGTTAACTTGATAAAATAAACAAATCTGGTGAACTATAATGAAGTTAAGATAATATACAACACTATGAGCATATGACATAAGAGTGTGGCGACACCTACATCGCCAGCATAACTACAACTTACAACGACATCTACATGAATATAAATTGCAACTCTCCGATGACGTCAAAGAATCCTGAATCACGCTATTAAAGTATTCGAGCAACGCAGCATATATACAAACGTCCAACATCAACCGTTGGGCTTCGGCCCACCAGACATACCATCCGCCTGGCTGGAGGATCCACCCTTTTCTATAGAGGAACACCACACCTTGTTCCCCATAAGAGTGATGCTTCGTATCCTTTGAAGGATCCACATTGCATTGAGCTTGTTTTGTGGAGCTGGAATGGCTGATTCTTTTGCTGATGAAGTAGCCCAGTTGGCTTCAAATCAATTCTAAAACCTAAAGTGATGTTTTGGCCACTACACTTATAAATTCAATATCATGTGAAATTACGTCTTTACTTTGTAAGGTGCACATCAATTATAATTTGAGTTTAAATTATTCATAGTGAAATGTTGCTAGGCTGTCACAGCAGAAACTGTTACTGCCCATTTCCTGAAGTGCAAGATGACAGCACAGGGCCATGACGCATGATGGCACAATGTACTCCAGAAGCATTTGTTACTCCTAGACATCATAATTTTTCATCATTTCGGCCGAATAAAGTCCACTGCTGGACACAGGCCTCCCTCAAAGATTGCCACAACGATCGATATCGGTGTGTTGTGTGCTCATTGGGGGGTTTCGCCATAGTCGTTACGCTTGGCAGGCGGGTTAGCGATCGCAGTCGCCTGCGATTAATCTCATAGTTGCCTTTTGCAACACCCAAGTGATGAGATGGGTTGGTGCTATTCGTAGCCGGCACTACACGGTTAATCTAACATACCACACTAAAATAAGGTGAAACGTTCCACGGACATCTCGCTTTGAATATAAATAACCTATACAGTTATTTCGATCTCAATTCAATTTGAATGTCTTATTTCATGTTAGGTGTTCCTGTAGACCCAAACCCATATCTGTCCCAAAGGTGTGGGTAGATGCGGTAAGGAAAGATCTGGAACAAAAATAGTTATGAATAAGGTTTGCATAATAAATTATGTGTTTCTAAAAGATTGTAGAATATGTGAAATTTTTGGTATATACATGATGTCCAGTAAAAAGCACGACATACTGCAGGGGGTGAGAGCTTGGGTCAATACCTACCAAAAAAACACAATGTATGTTCAGCAAAATCTTACGGATTTATTATATTTAATAAGGCCTCTCCCATAGATTTTTACAATTGTGTCGTGTAATTTGCAAATACTCACTACGCTTGGCAAACGAGTTAGTGATCGCAATATGATTACTGTTCACCTGAAGGGACGCTGTTGCCCATCCCTCTAGTTTAAAGTTGCCTAGTCGCTTTTACTACAACATCCATAAGATGAGAAGGAGTGGTGCTATATTCTTAATCCAGAAACCACACAGATAATATAAATGTTATTTAAATCGTATTAGGAATATCATTTTTTTTTGCATGGATGATTTCTTATATATGTTTTATATTGCCAGCCCGTGTGGTGCCGGCTACGAATAGCACCAACCCATCTCATCCCATGGGTGTCGTAAAAGGCGACTAAGGGATTAGCCGGAAGATGGGCAGCAGCGTCCTTCGAGTACATTAACAACCCAACTGCGATCGCCAACCCGCCTGCCAAGCGTGGTGATTATGGCAAAACCCCCCAATGAGCACACAACACACCGATGTCGGTCGTTGTGTTGATCTTTGAGGGAGGCCTGTGTCCAGCAGTGGACTTTATTCGGCCGAAATGATGAAAATGATGATTGCCAGCTATAAAGCAAGCTGTTTCGAGGCCACAGTAGAAGGTTTGATAGTTGTTTGTTCAAGAACGATGATCAATAGCGAGTAGAGTTAACAGACATAAATCTCACATGAACAAATATCCAGACCTGTAACAACTCAACTATCCGTACATTATACAAATATTTGTTCCGTGTGGGGATACGTAGCACAGAAAGACTGCAACAACCATGCCGTCAAGTTGGTTTGGGGTAATTCCCAAATAATCAAATTATTATGTTAACAAAATCTATTCGGATACTGGAAACGCAGCTTAGCTACTTACGAGCGCGTTCTATTTTCTCAAAAGCTTTTTACGAATCATCATCATCATCATATCAGCCAAAATATGTCCACTGCTGAACAAAGCCTCCCCAATAGACAACCCGTTACGTATGTCGTTATATTGGAGGAAATTTGCCAGTACTCACCACGCTTAGCAGGCAGGTTGATGAGCACAGAACGTTGCTGTTTCATAGAAGAGATGTGGGTTGGCGGCAGCCCATCCCTCTGGTATATAGTCCCTTAGTCGCCATTTACAAGATCCACGGGAGGAGATGCGAGTGAAACTGAAATGAAACTATCATTTATTCAAAGTAGCCTAAAATTTGTTCTTTTTGAACGTCAAATCCAGATAATCTTTACTTACTTAATTAATAATCAACCTAATCCAAAATCTTCAGAATTAAGATTTTGTAATTCATCCGCTGTGTTACGATCACATTCAACACAACAAACAGACATATCCGTAATCCAAAGTTAGATATTGATTATTAATTTTGGATGTTAGTGGTGCTATATTCTTAATATGGACTTCACAAAGATAATGAATGTAATCGAGATTCGACGAATACGAAAACTCATATTCGTTACAACACTACCCGTAACAAATCTTCAGATTATAAATGTCGTATTATCAAAGCCTTGAGAACACAAATGTCGAAACTTTATTACTACCCGAAACACTTCTAGATGCCAAAATAGATTAGGAGTCCATCTTCAGATAGAGATCGGGTTGTTTTCCAAAGAGAAAATTTAAATAATGACTCGATTCTACTCGAAGAGCGGAAAAGTAACATTAAAATTATGTAGATTGTAGTATATTTCTTTATTTAACGACCAATTAATGTGTCGTTTCGAGTCCTCGAAGCTATAAAAGGTACAAAACCGGATTAACGAAGATTTTACAGAAGACTGCGTTCCCTGTAAATGACGTACCGCGAGGATATTACCTGAGTATTTGATGTTTCGTTTTGTCAATAGGCGAATGTTCATTTGAATAAATTCGGTTTTAGAGATTCAAATTCGGGATTTTAACCAAAGCATTATAAACATATCTTACATAAATCACCTCTTTGATCAAAAAATCAAAATTAAGTCAAAATGTTGTTGTTTTCTTTAGATAGAGACACAATTACTACACACTGTCATAAATACCTTTAAATAGAAAAATACTACATTAGTGTAATATAAACATAACTTGCCATGTGGTGCTGGTGATGTACTTGAAGGACGCTGCTGCCCATCCTCCGGCTAATCCCTTAGTCGACTTTTACGACACCCCCGGGAGGAGCTGGGGTGGTGGTATTCTGAGCCGGCACCACACAGCACGGCACGACAGGTATCGAATCCTCTAAATATAATTTAAAAAATGATTATGTGAGAAACGTAAAAACTAAATTGACACTGTCCTTTAATATCCCCATAACCAGTCAGTTCCTAAGTACAAGAAAATCATAGCAATGATTGGTTGAATATCTGACTTTCGTTTTCGTTATGGGTCTTGTGAGAAAAGGCCCGTGCCCAGCAGTGGGACAGTAATGGGTTAATTTTGAAGAGTCTTGTTACACCTGTTATGTTTTTGGAACATTAACATTAATATGTATCTCTATTCAGGGGTTTATAAACTACAAAGAGGAACACGGTCTTTGATACGCTTACGCGGGGATATAGATCCAACACGCTGTGGCCCTTTAGAGAATTTTAATCTAAAATGTAAACTGCACGATAAAATTAAATTTAGTGTTAAAAAAAATTAAGTCACGGATTGTCACCGGTTGTGTAAGACTATCTCAGATGGAATCTATACAAATAAATAAAATTGAAGTGAACTGTTTGTAATGTCAATACAAACAGTTCACTTCAATTTTTACTAAATGCATATGAAATTATATACGGTACCTACAGCAAAAAGCTATTTTTTTTTTGTCTGTCTGTCTGTCGGTCTGTCTGGTTGTCTGTTTGTTCCCGCTAATCTCCAAAACGGCTAAACCGATCTCTACGGGACTTTCACTGGCAGATAGCTGATCTTATAAGGAATGACTTAGGCTACTTTTATTTAAGAAAAATAATTAGGGTTCCACACAAAATAAAAACCCTTAAATTAAACGCGGGTGAAACTGCGGGTCTCAGCTAGTCTCAAATAATATTAATATACATGTCTGCACTTCAAAACAGAAACCTTTGAGTACGTTTCGTCATTTTTTTTCAATGGCAGTCAGTAGGAAATGCCGGCTTCATCTGAATTGATTGACGAATCTGTTTTTTTGAAACCGCAAATAAATAAAGGTCATTTCATTTCATTCACACTCTATACCAACACGGACCGATACGCGATTAGTTGTACATCCTTATTTATTCGTCCATATAGCTCGCCGTCTGAATCACGTGTCCTTGTGAATCGCTTGAATCATGTCTTAGCGAATACCAAATTGGTTTTTCACGGTTATTTCAATTCTCTATTTAACGATGTATGGATGTTTGAGTTAAGAGAATTGCACTACTGGTTTTGATTATTCACGAGCATTACGCGCAATAAGTGTTGTTTTGGATAAGAAATCTCATTGTTTGAAATCAATAATAAAATAAATTGAGACTCGCATCATTAAATCGGCCATACAATGTCCACTACTGAACAAAGGCCTCCCCCTTAGATTTCCGTAACTGTGTCATCATATTGGGGGAATTTGCCAGTACTCACCACGCTTGGCAGGCGGGTCGGTGAGCGCAGAATGGCTACTGTTCTACAGAAGTGAAGCTGCTGCCCATCCCTCTGGTTGAGAATCCATTAATTGCCTTTTACGACCTCCTTTTTTTATTGATGTCCAGTGGAAATTCTACATGGAACTTCCTTCACCCCGGGGAAGGGCGAAGGGGTATGCCGGACTCCTACCGGCTAAAACCACTGGAGCGGTCATCTTCGGCACCGAAGGAGGGCTCCAGGTCCGCGTAAGATCACACTAGAGCCGCCCATTGGTGCCACGCCTTTAGGCACATCTCGGAAGGGATGACTGTAAAGCGGTCACCCCCTCTAGCGGAGGGAAGGCGACTGTAAAAAGGTCGCCCCCCCAGGCACCTCTCAGACGATTGTAAAGGATCCCCCAAAGCCTCACTTTATGCAAAAACTACCTGCGCCAGAACTAGGCCTACACATAGCTGAAACGCAGAATTTACGGGTCTGGCTGTAAACAGGGCACGGTTTTATATGCTGTCATTTCGATGACGCAGGTAGACGGTAGTGAATGTTAAGTGACATTCTGTTTTATAGCGGATCCACTTTACGCAACCTTTGAACTATAATCATAATGTAGGCACCCACCTACTCTGTTTAGGAATCTGGAGTTTGTGAAATAGTTTAACTTTATAATGTTTAATAATGTATTCATGTCGGTAGTCAACATGATAATTAAACTGTTTTAGTGACAAAAGCCTGAGTTCAGGGACCTGAAAAAATGCCTTGTAATTCGTTATTTGAAAGAGAAAACCCTTTCCGAGCGTGGTGAGTACTGTCAAATTCCCATCAAAATGACGACCTAATTGTGAAATCCATGGGCGAGGCCTTTGTTCAGTATTGGAAGTTTTTTTGGGTATTTCATCATTTCGGCCGAATGAAGTCCACTGCTGGACACAGGCCTCCCCCAAAGATCACCACAACCACCGATATGGATGTGTTGTGGGCTCATTGGGGGGTTTTGCCATAATCGCCACGCTTGGCAGGCGGGTTGGCGATCGCAGTTGAGTTGTTAATGTACTCGAAGGATGCTGCTGCCCATCCTCCGACTAATCCCTTAGTCGACTTTGACGACACCCATGGGAGGAGATGGGGTGGTGGCATTCTGAGCCGGCACCACGTATTTATTTATTTATTTTATAATTCATGTACACACAGAGTGAATTGGTTAGGTTACAATACGTAATGACACTTGAGTACAAAGGTACTGCTTATTTCAAAAAGAAATTTCTGCCAGCAGACATCACAGTATGTATCTAAATAATATTGTGTTCACTCAATAGACAAATCTTATCATGAGGAAAACCACCCATAATTAATTAATCCTCGACATGTTTGAACTGAGTAGCTACAGCTAACTCCATCTATTATTTGGAATATGAATTTATGTTACACGAGATACGAGTACAATTAAAATGCTATTCGGTAAACACAGATATAGCATCGGTTGCTTGTAGGTACCAAAAGTATTGATACTTATAACAACAATATTCACATAATGTATTTACAGTTACAATAGTAATATTTATCTGTGTTTTGCGACTTACTTCCACAAACAGATACACCAGCCTATAACTGTCCATTAGTGAACATTGGTCTCCGAATGATTACTACATAGTGGTCATGGGGATATTGCCACAGTCACTATGTCTGGCAGGTGGGATGGTAACCGCAGTATGTTGTTATTAGCACACGGGATGAAACTTTTTTGACTCCTTAAGAATCGGTTTACATATAAGGAACCCGGTATGAAAAAAGTATGAGTGAAATTTTGTCGAGCGTTAACTAAAATGCGTTACGTTATTCTGCGCACCTACCTTGCGCACCTTCTGCGTTAAAGTCACGTATATGTCAAATGTCGTTTGATGTCAAAGTTTTATATTATTTCATTTAATATATAGAAATATTGACATTTAATATCATTATTATTAATTTGTTACAGCAGTGGAGTGATAAAAAAAATAACAATATAAAATATGGAAAGATCTAGTTTAAATGACGGTGGAATAAAAGTGGTGTTTTTACTTTCATGTATCATTCATTAATTCACTTTTTTAAATGATATATATCGTACATATAAACATCCGTGCTTTTTATTTTTAACCCTCACTGCCTATTAATTACTGAGACAATTGTGTAATTGTCCTTAAGTGTTTAAGGAGTAAACTCCAGGCGCGCGTCGGAGCTGTCACACACATATTTTTTTATGAAATGAAATGAAATGTAATGGAATGAAACGAAATGATGAAATGAAATGATGAAATGAAATGATGAAATGAAATGGTGAAATGAAATGTATGAATGAACGCTTACAATACTAGAGGTCTCACTCACGCGTTGCCGACCAGCGTGTAAAAATCTTTTCACGCCCTTTTTGCTTCCCATCCTCATGATGTCAACCATTAGTCGCGTTTTACGGCACCCATGGGAGGAGATGGGTGGTTTATTCTTTGCTAAAAAACAAAACATTGGTCTGATATCCGTATTGATGACTCTTAAAATTATTGGTAATTCATATATGGAGATATGTTCTCTCCGTGCAATATTATTCATCATGTCAGCTGAAGGACGTCCACTACTGGACAAACGCCTCCCCTTCGAAAGACGGTTACATACCAATTACATCCAAGAGCTCCCAATGACCTTCACCAGGTCGTCTTCCATCTCGTTGTAGGACGTCTGACGTTACGTTTTCCGGTGCGTGGTCTCCTCTCGAAAATCTTTTTACTCCAACCATCAGTTCTACGAGCAATGAGTAATATTACTACTATACTTATACTATACTACTACTACGATACTTATACCGTACTACTACTACTAATATACTTATACTATACTTGTGTGAAAATTATGGAATAGGTAGGCCGTGCCTTCTTTACTCGTAAGTACGTCCCTGCAGATAAATTAATAAAGGTATTAATGACACAAAAAATATTGACAGCGCGGCATTAGCAGGTAATTTGATATTGCTTTTATAGTAAACATTTTAAACAAGAACCCATTAACATCAGTGCAAGTGCGAGCTGAGCTTAACCTTTATTGAGGGTTTCAATAGCTCATAATGGAAAGAAAACCCTTTTAGAATCATGTTGTTGTTCGTCTGTCTATACGTGTCGCAAGGCCCTTTTTCTCAGATATGGCTTGAGATTATCAAGTTGAAATTTAAATCCAATCATCATTTCGGCCGAATAAAGTCCACTGCTGGACACAGGCCTCCCTCAAAGATCACCACAACAACCGATATCGGTGTATTGTGTGCTCATTGGGGGGTTTTGCCATAATCGCCACGCTTGGCAGGCGGGTTGGCGATCGCAGTTGAGTTGTTAATGTACTCGAAGGACGCTGCTGCCCATCCTCCGTCTAATCCCTTAGTCGGCTTTTACGACACGCACGGGATGAGATGGGTTGGTGCTATTCGTAGCCGGCACCAAATCGAATACTAAGGCTAAAAGTTCACTGACTGATCATCAAAACCAATAGAAAACTTATAGTGGTCAATCATTTCAAATCCGATGTAAAACTATTACGAGACTTTTTTTTTAACTTTGCCCTATACTAGGATTTTTCCTGTGTCGTGGGTGCGTTTACAGACACAAAATCCACACACAATACACGCAGACCCGGAACAACTATCTGCAGATCATACAAATATTTGTTCTGTGCAGGAATCGAACCCGCGACCCGGAACGCAGCAGCCGACTGTATCAGCCACTGCACCAACCGTGCCGTCAATTATGTCCGCGGTTAATTTCATACAGTATACAACGCAAGCGCCCACAAAATAAGTTTTTTCACTTAGAAAATGTAATTTACTCGCACGTGACTTTCTGGTTTCTGTACCCCATAATATTTCCGAAGTTTACGCAAATAGCATCCATTGAATCGAAATAGCTTACGCAGATATATTGCTTTTATTTCATTCATTCTAAATACCTACTTGCCGTAGACATACGTGCAACCCTAGTACACACGGTTACATATCAAGCTTTACATTTCCAGTACAAGCTGGTCTCGCATTGTAAAGACTTTCTTTACGACGAGAGATCCGCATAAACTAGATTCGTATAGATACAATTATTGTATTATGAATGCACAAATATATATGAATTATAAAATAAAACAAAATTTTATTTGTACCCTATATACTTAGATTTGTTCATAATAAATACCTGAAACATTATATGTACATGCAATATAAAATCAAGCACACATATGTATAGCGGAATATAAGCGCATGCGTGATAAATATATAAAACTAGCTGGGACCCGCGGTTTTACCCGCCGTTTAATTTTATATATAGAGAAGTGGAATTCATTGGAATGATAGTGGTCACCTGTCAAAGATTGCTCGTACCAACTCCTAAACCTTTGTGGGCTCATCCACAACACTTTGCTGAAGATCATGACAAGATCAAATGCATAGTTTACGATTCTATAAAGGATATACACACAAACATTCATTTTTATATATATAGATAAAATACTACTCTTAATTCGCTCGACGTTTGAAATCGTTAGTCGTTCCGAGTAGGAATGAATGAATGAAATAAACGCAATATATTTCCGTACCTCGATCTGTAAAAAGGGAATCCTTATAGTATTATTTTGTTTTCCGTCTGTCTGTTATCAGTTTGTAATAGCCATTTTACTTAGGAACAGGTAGAATCAAGCTGAAATTTATGTCAAATACTAATGTGTACGGTCCCTTGGCGGTCTAAATATGCTTCTAAGTCAATGCAATCAAAAGATACAGCTATTTATGTCACATATTTTAATATACGCAAATTCACTCTTCTAAACCTATAGGGTATATATAGTTCCCGTTGACCTATAATCATGAAATTTTGCACTAAAGTAGGCTTACGGCACGAATGAAGAAATCCGAAAACCACTAATTTCAAATCTCGTACAAAACTATTACGAGACAAACTTATGTATGCGGTTAATGTATACATTGTCCAACGCAAGCGCCTGCATTATAAAAGTTGTCAGGTAAAACATCTAATAGTACCAAACCATAGCAGGAGCGAGTCCTACTCCCACTTGGCCATGTTTTTTTATATAAGCCATGATTGCGTTAGCAGCTCTTACAACGCTTGAAGTCAAAGCCAAATCTACCGTTTCCCTGCAGGCATTTTAATACCCAGTCCATTGCGCAAAAAAAAAAACAATTTGCATCCACAATATTGTAAAATCACCTACTTACTGAAAGATTACATACATCTGTTTTAAAATGTGATTTAGAAAAATTAATATGTTTCGCAAAATAATACATAAGTAGATACTTGTATTCCTTTTGAGGGTGCAGATTAACTAATTTGCATTTGGGGTATTTTAATGTTTTTTTTTACGTGATACTTGCAAATATTTTCTGAAAATGTGGCTACTTAACCGGATGATTTCAGGCAAAGCTAAAAGCGGCCTCCAGCCAGGCATAAAATTAATTTTATAAACTAAGCAACTGCTGGTAAAGCCGCCCCCTGCAAACATCGACTCAGGTTGTTGCTGGGGGATACAAGCTATGTAGGAACAGCTGCGTCGGTATGATTTAAACATTATTTTAAATAATCCTAATACCTTACCTTATAGTTTGAGTCTCGGCACGGGCCTGCACGAGCATGGGACGAGGGTGAGTAGACATTGAACGGAATGGTGTCGCGGCGACAGGCCTCCGCGGCATCAGTGAGGCGAGCATCCTCGGTAGAGACGGCGGTATAACGGTCTGCTAAGTGAACGAGACTGCGCGAATCTCTAAAAGCGATTCACAATGATTTTGTCGTCCGGGTTGATCAGTACGTACCGCAAGTGGCGTACGCTACTGATACGGGAGAGTCGGCAATCGGCGGCTGCCACGAGGGGATTCGAGTGGGTCGGGGCGGAGTCGCAAAACCGTTTAGACGCTTTTATCATGAATTCGATTCGATCCCCGCACGGAACAAATATTTGCATGATCTAAAGATAGTTGTTTCGGGTTTGGGTGTTTATGCATATGACATGTATGCCTTTGTTTTTTTTGTTGTAGGCCTCCCCCAAAGATCACCACAACGACCGATATGGTGTGTTGTGTGCTCATTGGGGGGTTTTGCCATAATCGCCACGCTTGGCAGGCGGGTTGGCGATCGCAGTTGAGTTGTTAATGTACTCGAAGGACGCTGCTGCCCATCCTACAGTTAATCCTTTAGTGGACTTTTCGACACCCATGGGAGGAGATGGGGTGGTGGCATTCTGAGCCTGAATTATTAGTATTATTCAACTTTATAAAGCAAACTAGAAAATATTTTGACTTTCTAGTTAAGAAACCAAATCGATATTGTAATAATCTATAGCATTATTAATTTTAGCTAATTAATAAGATACCTGTATTTATCAGTACATAGATTATCTATATATTGGCCTAATATTGCTCATTTAATTGTTGGTTCATTAATAAATTGTCAAATAATAATAATTATTATTTATTGCTTGAAACATACACAAATAAACAGGTATAAGTACATTGGTGTTACATAATCATTATTTGGTTCACATAATTTCGCTTATTTGTATACTACCTCGCTCTTTTTCTTCAGTTTGTTTTAGTACAGTAATGTTTAAAAAAACAGCTCAAAGCCAATTAATGTTCCTAAACGTTCCTCCAGGTTTTGAAAATGTTCGGATACATACAATTTCATAAGTATATAATGTTCGATCGATCGGCCACACAATATAATAAACGTTATTAATACTACAAATCATATTACTTATCTACGATGTACTTCAAGAACTCGACATTTGTTTAGCCACAATGATCTCAAGTATTCGAAAATGCGGTAGGTAGGACTCCAATAAGCGTTGTTAACGTCGTTAACTTTAGTTCAACTTCAGCTTTGATATATCAGGACAATGAGCGAATACTCTTTGAAAGTGAGGAAAGTTTTGACACTAGTACCCTGTAAATGTATAAAATCAGGTAACAAGAACTTGTAGGTGTCACATTTAACGTATCTTTTTTCAATAGTCAATTGTCAATTTTTTACTTCATATAAACAAATTACTGGCACTTATAGAACGTCAGAATTTAAGTTGCACGGATCCAATTGGTTGATCCTATGGATAATAGCTGGCACTAAACTCCATACAAACTCTTTTAAAACAATTGGATTACAATCATCATTTCGGCCAAATAAAGTCCACTGCTGGACACAGGCCTCCCCCAAAGATCACTATAACTACCGATATGGGTGTGTTGTGTGCTCATTGGGGGGTTTTGCCATAATCGATACGCTTGGCAGCCGGGTTGGCGATCGCAGTTGAGTTGTTAATGTACTCGAAGGACGCTGCTGCCCATCCTCCGGCTAATCCCAAAGTCGCCTTTTACGACACCCAAGGGATGAGATGGGTTGGTGCTATTCGTAGCCGGCACCACACAGTAATTGGATTACAAAGTTGATGGACATATATTTCGTGTGGTGTCGATTATGAATATGGCACCACTCCATATCACTCCCGTGGATGTCGTAAAAAGCAACTCAGGGACTCTAAGCCAGAAGGATGGGCAACAGTGTCTCTTCTGTAGAATAGTAGCCATACTGCTTTCACCAACCCTCGTGCCAAGTATGGTGAGTAATTCCAAGTATCCCCAAAATTAAGTCATAATTATCGTGGAAATCTATGGAGGAGGCTTTCGTTGAATATTGAACGTCATTTGGCTGATATGATGATAAAAATATTGTGAGAGATATAAAGAGAAAAATGTAGATTCATCTATAAAGTACACACTGCAATAATGTATTAATAATTTATTTGCTATGGCATTCACGTTACCTGATAAGCAGAACGTAAGAAAAAACACAACCAAAACAAAATAACAATGATTTATCACAAGTGCTCTCAATAAGTAAATGCTGAGTTAGACAATTTTTCTCCAGGCACAAAGAAAAACACAGTATATTTGCTCCAAAATCATTTTCTACAAACTCAAAATTCGGGACAAGGCAAATACTTGTGTTTTATTGCCTTAGCTGCGGTCAGACAATATGTGGCATGTCTCATAAGAGTTATGAGACATTCGATCTGTGTTTCGGTAAAAGGCCCTCTATTAGATATCCAAGAAATGTGATCATACTTTGTCATTCCTTTTTTGATCGTAAGCTGAAAGAGCAACGCGATATCTCATGACGTCAGATGTAGTTGACGATTTATTGAGATAGACCGAAAGGTTTTGTTGTTGAGATATATAGTTTTGATACTCGTATAACCAAAGAATTTCAGTTGCTATTATATATATTATGATTAATATTAGCCCCAAGGGGCCCGCTTCCCTGGTAATAACATTTTCTTATGATCATTATGACAGAGGTCGAATGTCTTTATCCAGTGTGTGTTACCAGTGATGATGACATATGGGACTGAGACGTGGTCACTTACGATGGGTCTCATTAGAAAACTCAAGGTCACTCAGCGAGCTATGGACAGAGCTATGCTTGGTATTTCCCCACGAGATCGAATCACAAATGAGGCGATCCGCAGAAGAACTAAAGTTTCAGACATAGCTGAAAGGATTAGTAAACTGAAGTGGCAATGGGCGGGGCACGTTGCTCGTAGAACTGATAGCCGTTGGGGTAAAAAGGTTCTCAAGTTTTGGTAAAAACGCAACATGAGATGACCTACAACGACTTGGTCGCTGGGAGTAGATGCTCGTTGTGGAAATCTATGGGGGCGGCCTTTGGTCAGCAGTGGATGTCCTTTAGCTGATATGATGATGACGGAGGTGGTAAATCCAAATGAAATGGATCATAATACTGATTTACATTTATTTGAATAGAGTTACTTCTTATTCTAATTCTATTCTAATTCTAATACACACAACGAAATTAATATATAAATGAGCTCTCTAATGTATTTATCACTTGCACATCTCTACAATAGCTGGTACAGTGAAATAATTATGAGCTCAACAGACAGTTATAGCGTGCTTTATGACAGAGCTTAGCAAGCTCTATATTAAAAAAATTACATAAGACCTCGAAAAAGTCACATCGGTACATGCCAGGTTTTGAACCCACAACTCAGTTCTTAAGAAGCGAGTCCGCAATATTACGGACCTACACGACGAAATCTGCGGGCTACCAGGAGTAAAATTTCAGCTGATACGAAGAATACAACATCTTTGGAAAATCTAGAAGTGGACACCTCAAACGCTTATTTATTGAACGTTTATTAGTTATTCAGTTAAGTTACATGTCAAACGTCTAATTTGTAGAGAAAATATAAAATGGCGAATTCGTTTAGTTGAAACCATCAGTTATGGGCGTGTAGCTACGAATTGCACCAACCCATCTCATCCCATGGGTGTCGTAAAAGGCGACTATGGAAATAGTCGGAGGATGCACAGCAGCGTCTTTCGAGTACATTAACAACTGAACTGCAATCGCTGACCTACCTGCTAAGACTGGCGATTCTGGCAAAACCCCCTCACAACATATCCAAATCGGTCGTTGTGGCGATCTCTGGGGGAGGCATGTGTCCTGCAGTGGACTTTATACGTCTGAAAGGATAATGATGAGCTTTGCTTTTATATATTGTTTTTGTTTAAATATTGATGACCGTAACAATTTAGATTGGTGATGCTAAATAGGCTTCCTAAGAATTAAGATACGAAGCTATTAAAAAATAGATTTACAAGATAATATATAGATAATATCCAAGACATTTTCAGTTAACTTTTGTTTAGTAATAGTCTAAACACTTTTTTATAACTATATCAGAATTGTTTATGAAGTATCGTCTTCATCATTTCGGCCGAATGAAGTCCACTGCTGGACACAGGCCTCCCCCAAAGATCACCACAACGACCGATATGGATATGTTGTGGGCTCATTGGGGGGTTTTGCCATAATCACCACGCTTGGCAGGCGGGTTGGCGATCGCAGTTAAGTTGTTAATTTACTCGAAGGACGCTGCTGCCCATCCTCCGGCTAATCCCTTGGTCGACTTTTACGACACCCATGGGAGGAGACGGGGTGGTGGCATTCGTCTTGCCATTAGTTTACTGTTTTTTAATATAGGTTATCTCCCAAACGAGTTAAAGAGTGAATTTCACTTGAGACTTGCGAGGTTAAAAGCTTTCATTTGTAATCAATACAGGTAATATTTTCAATATTTAGATACCTAAATGTCACAACTCATAGGACCATTTTTGTTTGTTGTCATCACGGACGCTGATAACAGCGGTAGTAAAGGAACTACTTGAAATACTTACGAGATGGACAATGATAAAGATAGTTTCGTAATCCGTCAAGAATACATCGTTAATTACTCATTGTCCGAACTAGATGTTTTCTATGTGTCGACACAGTACGGCGACGGTGTTTTGAGTGTTTGAGCAATTGAATGTATGTAGTTTTACAATAAACTTGTCTGAGTAATCTACGCACACGTCTAAATAATATACAGGTTTTGTTGTTAGGGCCTATCTAATGATTTAAAACTTTGACCTCTCCCATAATGAAGCAGTTTTAAACGGATTACATCGCGTATATTATGATTTTAAAAAGTTATTTTATTTTATCTACCTACATCTTTAATCAAAAATTATTATCGATTAAGCTTTAGATTTAAAGTTAATAAACTTAGTTGTAAAGTTACAATTTTAATCAAAAATTATTATCGATGCATGACGAACTCTCCGCTTTCCGTTTGTCGAGTGCAATAAATGTAATTTCAACCTCCTTAAAGTCGGTTTAGCTTAGAGAATTTCATAATCCGCAGAAAACAGTTGGTTACTTCTTAAGTTTGCAGTTTATAATCTTTGCAGACCATAAGGGAAGGAAAATGCTTCATGATATGTACTATCTATCGCATTAATGTCGAGAATCACTGAGCCGATTATGATAAAGCTACCACAAATTCTTGGAAAAAGCTTTAGATTTAAAGTTAATGATCATTTTCCATGTCGACGGATAATCATTGCTTTAAAACATGCCAAAGTATTTGGTTGGCTCCATCACGTTTTTAATAAACCGAGTACTAGTTGTATTTGGTACACTTAATAATAGAAACGCAATAAAATAAAATAAAATTAGCTTACTGATATTAATTTCATCATCATCATGATGATTCAGCCAAAAACCACTGCTGGACAGAAGCCTCCTCCAAATACTACCATAACGACCGGAATGGGTTTGTGTTGTGGCTTGGCAGCGGCTGGTTGGCGATCGCAGTTGATTTATAAATGTGTTCGAAGGATGCTGCTGTCCATCCTCCGGCTAATCCCATAGTCGCCTTTTACGACATCCACGGGATAAGATGGGTTGGTGGTATTCTTAGCTGGCACCAAACGGATATTTATTTACTAAAATCTAATTTTCGTTCTCACTATGGGCCTCATAACAAAGCTCAAGGTCACTCAGCGAGCTATGTAAGAGAGCTATGCTTGGTATTTCTCTACGAGATCGAATCCAAAATGAGGAGATCCGTAGAAGAATTAAAGTTGCCGACATAGTTGAAAGGATTAGAAACAGAAGTGGCAATGCGCGGGGCATAGTGCTCATAGAACTGTTGGCCATTGGGTAAAAAGGTACTCGAGCGTAGACTGCGCACCGTAAAGCGCAGCGCGGGACGACCTCTAAAGAGGTGAACATGGGCCTGCCACTGCACGGACCGTGTCGTAGTAATTTACTTTTTTATAATCATGTTTACCCGGGTCCTTGTTAAACCTGCATGACATCTGTTTGCAACGAATTTAATAATTGTATGTTATTTCACATGTTAGCGGGCACCCCTTTTTTTTATTTTTATTGGTGCCCAGTGGAAATTCTTCATGAACTTCCTTCGCCCCGGGGAAGGACGAAGGGGTATGCCGGACTCCTACCGGCTAAAACCACTGGAGCGGTCATCTTCGGCACCTAAGGGAGGCTCCAGGTCCTCGTATGATCACACTAGATCCGCCCACTGGTGCCACGCCTATTGGCACTTCTCGGAGAGGGTGACTGTAAAGCGGTCACCCCCCCAGGGGGATTGTAAAGGATCCCCCAAAGCGTCCCACGGCAGCGCGTGACCACATGCGTGCTACCGTCTTCTCTTGGGTCGCTTGGTGTGGGCACGCAGATTCCCCAATCTACGCACCCGCGAACCCAGAGGTCCCCCACCTTATAGCAACGGCAGGGGTTTTCAGGCGTATCGGAATTAGGCGCCAGGGCGGTTGTTACCCCGGCGCCGTCTCATTCTTCTTCGAGCGGGATCGGCCCTCTCCCGATCCCGCTCTGCGGTCTCCTTCTGGAGCATGACGCTCTCACAGAAGGAGACCACTGCATTCCAGTTTTCGTGCTCTGCCAACATAGCCGACACTACTGCTGGCAGAGAGAGATCTTGCCCGATCCGATCGACCAGGATCCGCCGCTCGGCGGCCCACGCAGGGCACGCCTCGAGCGTGTGCTGTGCGGTATCCTGGTCGCTATCACAATGGTGGCATTGTGCCGTGGCCTCACGTCCTATCCTGTGCAGGTACGCACCGAAACAACCGTGCCCGGTGAGCACCTGCGTCAGGCGGTGGGTAACGCGCTCGCTCCTTTTGAGCCAGGCTCCAAAGAGCGGCAGGACGGCCTCGACGACGCGCTTGGTCGCAAATTGCATCCGCAGGCGGTGACGCCACTTTACAAGTGCGCGTCGCCGAGCCAGCCGCCTCAGCCTGTCCAACGCCCCTGGAGGCGCGTTTTCGCCGCACTGGCGGAGGGAGCGTGTCTGATCGTAGACCCACGCATCCATCTCCGCCAGGATGTCAAAAGGCGGAAAACGCGCCAGGAGGGTTGCCGCCTCGTAGGAGACTGTTCGGTAACCTCGTGCGATCCGAATAGCCACTCTGCGCTGCAGACCGTGAATTTTGGTTCTGCAGCGCTGGGCGCCTGATAGTCGAGCTGACCATACAGGCGCCCCGTATAGGACCACGGACCGCACGACTCCTCCCTAGAGACGGCGAACTTCCTCACATGGTCCCCCGAGATTGGGCAGCAGCCGGTGTAGAGCACCCACTACCCTCTCGACTCGGGGGACGAGGCGCTGGTAGTGCTCTTCGAAGCCCCAACGACTCTCCAGGGTGAGCCCCAGGTATTTCATGTACCGGCCCACCCCGATTTGCGCGTCACCAACGCGTATCCACGAACTGGGTGGTTCTCTGCTTCTCGGCAGTTTGTGGAACCATAGCACCTCGGTTTTTTGAGGCGCTATCCGCAGACCCAGGGCGTGGATTTTGGCCACAACAATTGCCACCGCTTGCTCCGCAAGCCGGATGGTTCCCTCCCGGACTCCCCGCTGGCCAACACCAGAGTGTCATCAGCGTAACAGACTAAGCTGACGCCAGCAGGGAGAACGACACGCAGGACCTAGCGGGCACCCCTATTGACTTGATTGGAGATTGGATAGATTGGAGGTTGTTATGTATTATATTTTATATCAATGTTTGTAAGTATAGTAGGTAACTATGAACAGTTTGTTACAGAAGTTATATTGCGTAATAGTGTATGCTAGTGGACATGTAGTTATGACAAAGTTACTAAAAGTACCCATTCTCCTTGTTATATAGTATATGAAGCGTATCTACCAATTTCAAAATATGACAGACTAACGTGTTGCTGCGGAGTTTGTTGCGCCGTTTCTTCTCCCCAGCTTAAACACTAGGAAGCGGTGTAGGGTACCTTATAAGCCCACCCGGCTTATAAGGTACTGTCTTTTTGGACCTTCAAAAAGAACAAATTTCTAAATCTACTTTAAATAAATGATCATTTCATTTCGTTTCATTTAATTGTGTGTGAAATTCATGTCTGTAAACGCACCCACGACACAGGAGAAATACTAGTATGGGGCACCGAGCAAAAAAAAAATGATTAAAAAAATGCCCAGTAACTTCTCTTACTAATGTTTAAGGTTGGAACGCTACTGCTACTGCTGCTGCTACTGGCGGCAGAATTTCTAATAATGCGATACCTACCTTGTTTTTTATTGGAGTCCAGTGGAAATTCCACATGAACTTCCTTCACCCCGGGGAAGGGTGAAGGGGTATACCGGACTCTTACCTACTAAAACGACTGGAGCGGTCATCTACGCCACCAATGGGAGGCTCCAGGTCCTCATAATATCATACTAGAGCCGCCTATTGGCGCCACGCTTTTAGGCACATCTCGGGGAGGGTTTTACAGGATCCACCCAATGTTATAAGACACCTACCACCAGTAAGAAACCTTTTGATATTTTCAGGTGTTACGAGCCTCCGTGACGTCATGCTTCTAGTGCAGCCTTCCACAGTCATCAGGGGTGGGACAGCTGCGTTGATCTGTTCCCGGGACATGCAAGGCGCACCGTTGTATTCTGTCAAGTGGTACAGAGGCAACCATGAATTCTATAGGTATACGCCGATGGAGGAGCCAGATACGAGAGTGTTTGGGTTACCCGGGATTTATGTTGATGTGAGTAACAACTAGTTTTAACTCTTAGTTTTTAATAACGGCTAATTTATTGACTGTCCATTGCGTTATATCTGCAATTCTGTTGAATTTCGAAATTTATATATTCAAAGGCTTTGTTTTATTTGTTTAAAAGAGAAACGAGGTCCCACGTCAGGATTTCTCCTCCGTAGTAGTAAATACTGATTTCTGATGCATTTTTAGATGTATTTAGTTCCTCTAGAAGCTGATTCTAACTCCATTTGTTTCCGAATTAGTTGTATACATGTATTCTTGTTTGTAATCTAGAATCACCAATTATCCGACATATTGGAATAAAACTTCTCTGCAACGATATTCATTTTCCTATCCGCCTTAAAATCTACACTCGCACAGCATAACGGAAACAGAAGCGATAGTCATATCTTGAGTCATTTTCTCAACAATTCTCCGAATTTTGGAACCCTACCCAAGAGTTACATAAAGATAATTAAGGTCTTACTTTCCAATACGCTTTTCCTTCTCTGGCATTGGCTGGTATTTGGTTTAGCCTCTCACCGGCAGATTAAAGATGCTATTACATGGATGGATAGCAGTCAATCGAAGCGCTCTAATTCTTTGGGGAGTCACCTTCAGTAAACAATAAAAAAACCTTGCTTAGTTTATTGGGTTGCATAAGAGAATAATGGTGTATTTTTTATTCTATTAACTATATAAACAAACTGTAGATGTCGATCTACAGTTTGTTTGTGACTTGAATTATGTTTTAAAAAGTTAGCTCATTAAATTCTACACGCATTTATTAAGTAGTGTGATATTCTTTTGTCTTCTATATACATCATCATAACAATGTTCGTTCAACCATGAAAGTAGTTTGCACGTAGTAACCATAATAATCTAGTGCGTTACCGATAAACCAAAACAAAAAATAGTTCGGCTGATCTGGGAGGTATCTAATCCCGTTTATTTATTTAGGAAAAAGTTGGGAGCAACCATATATGACAAGATTTGAAAATTCTATTATGTCACAAAAGTTTTGTAATCGATTTGCGAGTGCATTCGAGAATATGTTTGAGAGCAAACATTCCAAAATTTAAACAATGTCTGGCAGTTTCACGGTTGAGTTCGGTCAGCGAGAAAGGAGCGTGTGAAAAAGCTGCAAAGCGACAAAAATCTGGTACACATATTGTATACCTGTTTGGAAACATTCAGAATTTCGCTCCCAACGTCACTTGTATGGTCTCACTTTGCTAGATTGAATCGATAAAGACTGGATTGGGATTGAAAACGATTTTCGAGGTGCGATCCAGGGAGCGTATAGCGCTATGTCTTCCATTCATTCCAACGGAATGAGGTTGTTCTGATCTCTTTTAGTATTATTGTCGAGGTGTTTAAAGAGAATACCGGTCCGTACTTTAAAATCCATTCCGGAAAGCTGCACGAAATGCATTGCGTTGGGTGATTTATACATCTTTTTAATCCTGAATAAGACTGCTATCCTGAAAAAATAGCAAAGATGGCATGCTTAATAGACTGAGGATACTATGAAAATTAGTGTCAACCCTTGGTAAATGACCCAGGACAATTCGGTGAGACCCTCTGCTATAAAAATTAGCTGTGTTACGGCTTTTATGTCAAGGGTTACTACCCTAATTCGGAGTAGTTGTTCTTAAATTGAGGGTTGCTTAAGAAAATATATGGCTATTTTCAAATTTAAATCAGCTTTTCAAATGTAAGCAGAAGTTAGTATAATTTCGTCGAGCAGTCTCATTTCTTTTTATTCAGTCAGTGAAAATAAAACTACTATGTATTATACACTCAGTAAAAATCTTGATTTTAATATTCTAAATTTATAAAGTAGTATATTTAGTGTTCATGTGATAATTGTGTTTTGTAATTAACATTTTAATCAACTTCTTTACCAATTTATTTTTACATTTATGTATAGGTACACGTTTTTGCGATCAATCTAATACTGTAAGAATGTTGTGATGATAAGGATTAAGTCACAAAAAGAAAATCTTGCATCCTTTTAAATCCGTAAGCTATCAAGTACTTTATCCCCTACTTTCAGATGAACAGATCAAACGGCACTCAGGTGCTGCTCCGACGATTGGACCTCACCTTAGCTGGAAACTTCAGCTGCGAAGTGACTGCAGACTCCCCGTCTTTCGCTACACAGATCGCTAACAAATTCATTGATGTTATTGGTAAGGAACGACTTACTTCTAAATCGATTATTATAAGAACTCACTATTTGCATATCAATTAGTAGACCTTATAGAGTATTGAATCTTACTAGCACTACTACGAGTAGGTAGGTACTAGTTATACTAATTATATGTTTACCTTAGAATGCCTGCAGTCATTCATATTGATTATAGACTTTTCTTACATGGAATAAAACATAGACTTAGGAAGACCTTATTTTAAAGCTTTATATTGTAAAAGCTGTAGAGACAGATCTACTCTATTGTTGATTTCAGTAGACCACGGGCCTGAAATACGTGCCACAAAAATGTATACGATCATGTTTAAAAACATATATACAGTTACAACATCCAACCTAGGTGTCAATAAGTAAGTGTGTCTGCAGTAAATATATCGTACAATTTATTATAGTTCCACGTATACTAGTTTATGACCATGGTAACAGGTGGAGAAATTTGTCGCTATTCCAATACGTCATAGTTTATAGTTTATTATTTAACGAGTGTGCTGTTATTATTGTGTATTCATACTACCCCAGAGTATTGAAAAACAAATATATTTGTTGCTATAAGTCGTTATAAGTCGGGAAAATGATGACTGGTATCTTTTAAATATAAACAATACAACAGCTGTCCGTGTCGTCTCCAGATTAATATTATGTCGCGGAGTGCCTCCCTCCGTGTTTCCTTCCCGGTTAGCTCAACTAGGAGGTCTTCTCCACGGCAGCAAGTAACGGAGTTCAGTTAATATCGTTCAATGAAACGTAACATAAATTTGTTATTCACATCTTCAGTTAACAATTCATGCTGATGATTATATATTTTAAAATATAGCTTACTATCACAATATTCAAGCTAGTTAAAAATAAGTAAGTGTAATATTGCAGGCAGACTATTTGTCAGAGCGAGAGCTGTGTGTCGAACCACAAGCGTTATTTCGAATCTCATGTGATAATTATCAAAATATGAAGAACTATTCGACACCACATACTAAATTCGAATTTTTATTTGAATAAAGAATGAAATCATGAGGTAAACAGTGATGGAGATATAATGTATAAAGTCATGAAAGAGGTTGATTAAAATGAAGTTGAAGGATGACTTCGTCACAAGTATAGCACACTCTATCTCGTATCTCGTGGATGTCTTAAAAGGCAACTAAGGGACTCTTAACCTGAGGGATGAGCAGCAGTATTCCTTCAACAGCCATTCTGCGGTCACTAACCCACCTGACAAACATTGTACTGGCAAATATCCCCCAATATGACGACACACTGTTTATAGTGGATTTGTGGCCTTTACTCATCAGTGGATGTCTTGGCTAGCCGATATGATGATGAACCTATACTGAAAGTCCTTCATTACAAAGTGTATTGATTGCCAGTTAAATATTAAAAATCTATTTAGTATTCATGTCGAACTATCAATCCAACCGACGCTGTTACTTGCTAGATGTAGGCTTCTCCCTTAGTCGTAAGGACTACAGTCAATCCAGGGAAACGGATTCATGACTACAGAGCCTGTCCTCCATCGCCGGTGCTGTGTCAAACGTGATTTCAATTAGTGCTTTGGTTCGCGGTTTTCCCTTGGTTTCGTTCGTTCGTTAGTAATAAAGAGTAAAGTAAGAATAAATCGAGTAAGCTTATTTAATTGTAATAAAAATGAAGCAGATATAGTAATACTCTCAGGATAGATTCACAGAAATGACGTGACACTCATGTGACGTAAATTTGACATGGACGTGACATGATCAATATTATAAACACGTGAGGAGAAAAAATGTATCCGTGTGGTGTCCGGTTTAAGAATATAGCACCACTTCATCTCCTCCCATGGAGGTCGTAAAAAGCGTCTAAGGGACTAATCCGAAGGGATGGGCAGCAGCGTCCTTTCTGATGATCAGTAGCCATTCTGCGCTCACCAACCCGCCTGCCAAGCTTGGTGAGTACTGGCAAATTCCCCCTAATATGATGACACAGTTGTGGAAATTTATGGGAACGTCCACTACTGAACAAAGGCCTCCTTTGGACGTTGTGTGGCCGATATGATGGAGAAAAAATTTGGTAAGGATTTTTTATAGCTCTGTATTAAAGCTCATTTTTGTATTAGTTGCCAAAAAAATGGTTTTAATATCCCGCGTCCGCAACATTTTACGTTCTTACCCATATACAGTTACTGTAGAGTCCCTGGTCATCATATCAGCAAAATGACGTCCACTGCTGATCAAAGGCGTCCCCGTAAAGGACCCATTGAAGTATGGTAGTTTCACATTGTGTCACGTGGCGCCTGGATGGTAGTTACCTTAGTTTATAGGGTTTCAACAGTACATACAATTAAAAAAAAACACATTACCTCTAGTTCGAGGATTTGTGAGAAAAACGATAGTGAAGTACGTCATCAAATTAGGTAATTTTTTACACATTTTACCAGTATATATTTTTTCATTTTTATCGTGTTTTCACTTAAATTTGATGCAACAAATCGTTATCACTTTTTTATCAACATTTCAGCCGAAAAGCGTCCATTGCTGGACAGAAGCCTCCCCCAAAGATTGCCACAACGACCGCTCATTTGGGGGTTTTCAGTCCGTTTTGTCAGACGGGTTGGCGATCGCAGTTATAAATGGACTCGAAGGATGGTGCTGCCCATCCTCCGGTTAATCCCATAGTCGCCTTTTATGACACTCTCGAGATGAGATGGGATGGCACCACACGGGTTGTGTTATTTGTACGAAATATGATGAACAGGAGCAAGCAAGTAATACACAACACACACGCACAGCGAACTCTTGGCATAGAAATATATTTTATGTTACCGCAACGGAAATCCTCGTGGACGTCTTCCACCCTTGGGACGGGCGTTGGACGCTTACCGATTAAAACCATCTGGCCGGTCATCTTGGGCAACGAAGAGCGCTCCAGGTTCTCGAGAATAAATGCACTGGAGTTGCCTATTGGTGCCTTAAGGGCAATCATGTGACTGTAAAATGGTCACCTACTCTAGCGGGGGGTAGGCAACTCTGTAAAGAACATGGCACACCTCGGAGGAACTAGCACATCTTCATCATGTTTTTTAATAAACTTAGTTACGACAGGAGAAAGACATTCATCAGGTGGTAGACGTAGCGCCTAATAATAATAGTAATACTGTAGTGGTAGCCATTTTGGGGGGCCCATCTTGTGAGTGGCGAGTCACCGTCTGCCAAAGAATGTCACTTTAAAGGTTGAAAGGCAGACGCCGTTGTTTCTGTTTTAGAAACATATAATCCATTTAGCAACTATTACAATAGACATAATAATAAACATAATTGTTGTTTCCATCTTATACAATAGTTTTACACCTTCGGGGACAATCCGAGACTGCATTTTATAGTGTAGCCATGGAGAGTGCCCGGTTGGTGTCCCATTACATTATAGATTAAAATTCTCTAAAGGTCCTCTGCGTGTTGGACCCATGTCCCCGCGTAAGCCTATCAAAAGACCGGGTTCCCCCTTACAGGGGATATAAGCCCGTGAATAGAGAAACATATAGTAATACTAATCAGTATTCGTGACATTATTTATTTAATATCTGAAGCCCAGTAATTTCTCTAACTTCACAGGTGGACTTCTTTATAGGCAATAGCTACAGTCCCTTACATAGCGTAACACAGCCTTTGTTTACTACTATTCATTGGCGATATACCTACAGGGGGTTCAGTAAATAGCCTACAGTACAGTAAAACAATAAAAACACAATATATGTTCAGCAAAATCTTACAGATTTACAGTAGTACAAAATTTTCCGAAATATCGAAAAATCTCTACCGTGACACAGATTTTTAAGCATCTCGTAATGAAAAATTCCTTTTTTTAGTTTTTTTTACCTCAAATTATTTGTGAATAGTTACTTTACTCATTGATGAGTCTTTATTCGATTAAAAACTAAAATGTTTTCAAGAAATACAATTTTTATTTTAATTTTATAGTACAATTTTCTTATCGCTTAAGTTTAACCTACAGTGGTGAAACAAAATTCCGTAAGTTTTTGCTGAACATATATTGTGTTTTTTTGGTAGGTATTGACCCAAGATCTCACCCCCTGCAGTATGTCCTGCAATTTACTGGACCTGTATATATCCGGAATATTTGGCACTGCCGTGGTACCGGTGTTGCCAATATTCACCGCCAGCGGCTAGCCTAGGCTAGCTACCGCCTAGCCAGTATCTTGAAGACCTACCATCAGTTCTGATAACTACTAAAATAAACTTTACAGTTAACACAATCCTGAACAAGTGACTGCCACAAAAAGATAGCTCAGAGCAGTTAATTACTAACCGTCTTCAACAAATTTTAATTATCATCGTTATAATTTTATAGTCTTAAGTCTTAAAACAAACCTTCAGTCACTTGAACTTAATTCCAAAGCCTAAAGTTTATTCGCAGTTTGAATATTACATTTGAATGATAAAATAAGAACTTTTAATTAAGGGGGTGGCTATCAAAATTGTGTCCTTACGTTAGAGGTTTAGTGAGACGTGAAGAGGAAAATTTATTACGTAAAGAAAACTGTGTGAACCAAAGCTAGTTGAACTCCGTTTTACTGGTGCAATATGAGACTTCACTTACTGCGTTCAGCTTCGCACAGGCAGGTACCGGTTATAGCGCCACCTACCGGGTCCAATTATGAATTCAAACCATGCAAGGATCCACTCAAATATACACAAAAGCCACCTCGAAATCGGTCCAGTCTTTTAGGAAGAGTTCAGTATCACACACGTGCACAGAAGAATTATATATAAGGTCTTACTTTATTAGTGAAAATAGTTCAGGAGGTAAATCTATATGCTGCAATGAGGCTCATTAGCAAAAAAAACATAACATCAACATTGTACACGTTAATTTTTTTTTTAATAATTCATGTTTCCGTTTGCATAAAAAGCGCAGTTCACCACGTAAAACTGTAGATAACAATCACTGTTATGTCTTTCTAAAAATACTGTGGTACTATCACCGAACACACAATAACACTAGTGCTTGAAGATGGTCCGGTTGAACAAAACCTTGGTTTTTTAGTTGCCCACCAGTGTGTGTTGAGACTTGAAATGAATTCTATACCATTCATAGAACCTAGCCTTAAAATAATTTTCATTAGTAAAGTAAGACCCTATATATAAGATAGGTCATTTTAATTATCCTGGAATAAAGGTGCATTAGTCTTTTTCTATCTACCGATATTCTCTCTACGGTAAGCATCTTCTCTTACGTTTAAATTATCTCAATGTTCAGGCAGTTATTATTTTTTATTAATCAGTTTATTTTGGATATAAAGTCCGTATAATTAGAAAGAAGAATTCATTTTAAATATCAAGTACAAATATAATAAAAAATAAATTACACTACAAATTTAAATTGTGCTAATATAAGTTGATAAAATAGTAGGCACCTATTAGTTACAATTTTTTTTATAGATATTCATCATATCAGCTAAAGGACAGTCACTGCTGAACAAAGGCCTCCCCTGTAGATTTCCACATCTAGCGGTGACCATCATCAGTTGGCATCCAACGACTCCCAGCGACCTTCACCAGGTCGTCTGTCCACCTCGTTGGAGATCGTCCTACGCTGCGTTTTCTAGTGCGCGGCCTCCACTGAAGAACCTTTTACCCCAACGGCCATCAGTTCTACGAGCAATGTGCCCCACCCATTGCCACTTCAGTTTACTAATCCTTTCAGCTATGTTGGCAGCTTTAGTTCTTTTACGGATCGTCTAATTTCTGATTCGATCTCGTAGAGAAATACCTAGCATAGCCTTCTCTAAAGCTCGCTAAGTGATCTTGAGATTTCTTATGAGGCCCATGTGAGTGACCACGTCTCTTATAGACATTACGTGACGAAAATGATTTGGTTTCACATTAAATATTGTGCAATTCGTTTTGAAGGATCCTAACGCCCAATTTATACTAATACCCTTTGGTCATTTTAGTTTCTGTATCATTATTTTATGCGACATGGATTTTGGATAAATTTTGGACATCAGTATCGTTATCGGCGACCGATCTCGCATTTATTGGGGATCGGATAGGCTAAGTTTTGGTTTATCCTGTAGTTTGTAATAGGGGTAGTTGTTGATAACCGTTGTTTTGTTCTAGTTTATTCTATTACTTTTAAAACGTATGAATTAATGTAGTTTGCGTTTCGATTGCATAAATACAGGAGGCTTATGCTTTTTAATGTATTTTTTTTAAATTCATTGTTTTATTATACTTATTTTATTTTTCCTAGTGCCAAAACGGCTGAATAGAGTTTGTTAATTGATGTATCAGGGTTAACGCTAAAAAACAGCGTTGTGTTGTGGCTCACGTAATAACACAGTATTTCGCTGTTGACTCCTCTGCCTCTCTCTTATTTATTCTACTGGCACCTACTCCGTTCGTATCGGTTCGGGCCAGATCTCTGTCTGCCGGTAGTAGATATGTTGGCAGAGCATGAAAATTGGAGTGCAGTGGTCTCCTTCTGCGAGAGAGTCATGCTCCAGAAGGATACTGCAGAGCAGGATCGGGAGAGGGCCGATCCTGCACGGAGAAGGACGAGACGGCGCAGGGGTAACAACCGCCCCGGCTCCCAGGTCCAACACGCCTGAGTCTCCTGCCGTCCTACCTGTTGTTACAGTTGTAGATATGAGCATGAAATCTATTATAGCTGCGCGTACACAGGCTCAGCATCTTCTGGTGCAGATTTGTCTATCTAGTGAACGCAGTTCTTTAAGGTTTAGTACAAATCAAGACGTACGCTCAGTACGCTCCGATACCGATACGTTAACGTAGCAGTAAATCGTCTCAATCTTTCTTTCTCTCTTCCTTTCTATCGCTAGAATAAACTTTATCCCAGGATTGACAATGAGATTTTAATATGACACGAAATCCAACATGAAGGTTAATCAACAATATTTTATTTTATACCAATAACACAGTTTACTTGTTTAAGTGCATTCAAATGTATTTATTTAGTTTCGAGCGTATGGCACCTGTGGGTTACAGCTGAAAACCAGCGTTAGGTGGTCAGTATCACTGCCTCCTAACATTATGCTGAGTTGTTGGCCTTTGGCACAATAATTTTGCCACTATGCACGGTATGTGTTGCACCTTTTACTTAGTTTTATGGCTGTTTATACGTTCATTTTTATTGTGTGTACTGTTCGTGCCAGTAAAAACAGTTTTCTTTCTTTATTTCTTAGTTGCTTTTATTTGTTTAATCCATGTTTTAAAGTCCACCTATCGAATTGTTCTGGTGGATAAAATTATACCATTTTGATTTTCTGATACAAGAAATCTGATGTGTTAGATAAAACAGCCATGTATTACTACAAATTAAAAATAAATTGAGCGCATGTGATCGTTGGAATAGCACCACCCTATATCATCTCGTGGTTGTCGTAAAAGACGACTATATGATAAGCAAGAGAATGGGCAGGAGCGTCCTTCGAGTACATTAGTTATAACTCAACTTCGATCACCACATCACCTGCCAAGCGCGGCGATTATGGTGAAACTCCGCAAAGAGCACACAACACAAACCAAGACCGATCGTTGCGGTGATTTTTAGGGGGCTTGTTAACTGTCTAATACATGACTGAAACATAGGGAGTTTTTCGGCTGAAATGATGATGATGTTCAACTCAGTACATGAGACAATAGAAAAACTGGCCAGCACAGGCACTCATCTTTACACATACGAGTAGCATGTTGCACTCAAAGGACACCGGTCATCGCCATAATGAGTCAGGCCCACTTCGATAGGTCGGCGGACAACAGCGGTAATATAATCTTAAGACTGCCAACGCGAATTCAAAAGTATTTGAATATAAAAATATGGATTTTGAGGTTATAAGGTACTTTATTTAACAAAACAACGAGGGTGGATAATGCTTGTGAAAGCTGAGTATGAATAAATAAATTACACATTTCAGAACTATATTTGCCGTTTAAAATGGTATATTTAATAATCTTCATATTCATAATAAAAAACATTTTGACGTGACGTTTGATTTGATTTGGTATTTAGTCTTTTAGCCAAAGACAAAGTGTGAACTTGTGAAAGTGTCTTAGAAAACAAAACTGCGGTTATTAAACCGAGATAGATCATAATGTTAATTTATAGTCGGGAGTTATTTTTAGCAAGTAGAAGAATATCATGATATTTGCATATGGCAATTCACTCAAATGATAACACAGTTTAATCAATTTCCTTTTTTCGTGGTCTCCAGTATCCCGTCGTTTTGAGCTAATTATAAATTACGGTAAATATGCAAAAATATAAGTAACTTTTTCTACATTTCGCTTCTGGCCGCAGGTGGTCGGAACTATTTTGCCCGATGTCCTTTGATCATGAAATCTTACTCACATCGCGCCCAAAGTTTTCACTTCGTAAAGCTTTCCGCTACCACATATTTTTTCAAACGTTTATTTGCATTGTATTTTGGCGCGCGTCTCTTTTATATTCTAAGGAAAATATATCTTCGATCTTGTTTTATTAGAGTAGATAAAATGCTGCCATGGAAAGCACAACAAAACAACATGAAGATTTTCGTGTTTATCTCGCATCTTTACAATAGCTTACGGGTATTTTCTGAGACGGTAACATTCCTTTTTTGTTACTGTAAATGCCATATGAATAGTAAATCCTAAAATATTCCAGTAAATCTTATGATTTACCAAAGTGCACCAGTAGAAGTTTGAAATGTAAACCAATTCTGATTCATCTCCTATATTGAGTTGTTCATAGCCAGTTGCACTCACTGATAGGTCAGCTCGGCGTGGTAAGTCTATCGATGGGTGACCACATTTGAGCGTCTCCGTGCTTCAGACGGCGAGTAAAATCGTCGGTCTCAGTTGTTGTCATTAGACGGCAGCCGTTAAGTCATGTGAGGCCTTGGATGGCTTGAACAATTCTGACACAAGGTTGGCTAACATAACTAATCATACGAAAAGAGAAAGAAAGAAATATCATATTAGCCAAAGGACGTGCACTGGTGAAGAAAGGCCTCTCTCATAGATTTCCAAAACGATCGACTACATGTCGCCTAGCAGCGTAGCGTCTCTTCTGTGGAATGCCATTCTGCGTTCACCAACGCGGCGCCAAGCATATTGAGTATTGGCAAATACTACCACCAATCAATGAGGGAGTCCTTTGTGCAGCAGTGGATGTCCTTTGGCTGATATAATATCTACTTACCAGGGGTGCAATTCTCTAAGTTCAAACATCCCTACATCCTCGAATACCAAATAGAAATAATGGTGATAACCCTTTGGTATTCGCTAAGACTAGTCCTCAGGGCTTACCTTCTGCAACGTGTCCTTGAATAATTTTAATCATGTCTTAGCGAATACTGAAATTGGTTTTACACCGTTATTTAGATGCTGTATTTAAGGATATCTGGACGTTTGAGTTTAAGGAATTCACACCTCAGGTTATGTCTATTTACGAAGTAGCCTGTCCTTATTATTATTGCTGTTGAAAAATGATTGAATCCGTTTAAAATGTTTTATTAGAACATGAAACTTATTAATAAAAAATGAAATCGTTATTAAAATTGATTAACTGATACATAAGTCATTGAATCCTGCGCAAACTAAGTTGATACAACAGTTTTCTCACTACTATTTCAGCGTTGCCACCAACTGCTCCTGTCTTGAAGGCAGACAAGGATCGGTACCAGCCAGGAGAAGTGTTGCAAGCCAACTGCACTTCCTCTCCAGCAAAACCTGCTGCTAACCTCACCATCTACATCAATGAGGAGCCTGTAAGTAGAAACCTTTCTTAGATGTATATATCTGTCTTATACAAAATTGCTGATTACACAAGTGTCATATTCAAGCTCATGATAATTCATTACATTAAATCCCACCTCTGAAAAGATTAAAAGTAATGAATAATCACATGAAGCTAAAGTTAAAAATAAATACGAAACAGAGTCTGAGGCGGCTAGCTCGACGGCACGCACTTGGCAAGTGGTGTCACCGCCGCCCTGCCATCGCTATTAGGTGGGGGACCTCTGGGTTCGCTGATGCGTAGATTGGGAAATCTGCGTGCGCACACCGAGTGACCCACAAGAAGGCGGTGGCACGCATGTGGTCACGCGCTGCCGTGTGCTCAGAACCCAGTGCATAGGGATGCTTCGGGGGATCCTGTACAATCCCCCCGGGGGGTAACCGCTTTACAGTCATCCTCTCCGAGATGAGGCTATAGACGTGGCACCAGTGAGCGACTCTAGTGCGATCATACCAGGACCTGGAGCCCTCTTTTGATGCCAAAGATGACCGCCCCAGTGATTTTAGGTGGTAGGAGTCTCTTCATGAAGAATTTCCACTGGGCCCAATAAAAAGAAATAAAAAAGGTCTCTAATCGCAACGAACCAGCTAGGTAGGTACCGCCTTAGTGCAAGATATTAGCCGTTAAGCTGTAGCGTTTAAACTTTTGACATTACTGTACTCCGATTCGAAGGGCACTGTAGCTAGTAAAATTACTAGGCATAACTTCACGATGATGATGCCATGAAGAACAATTCCGGGGTAGCATAACAATTGTTATGGGCACCGCATAGTATACAAAACTAAAAACAATTGAATGTATCCTTACTTTTTTTTACTTCAACATTAGGCATTCATTCTAAAGATTTTTTGTTAAACCGAGATAAGCTTCATCTTATTAAATTATAATGGATACTAATGACCTAATTTGTAGATACCGAACTTTTAAATTGGTTTTCTTTGCAGACCACCTGTAACTTACTTAGAAACTTATTTCAACAAGACCTAAAAAGCAGATGGCTTTCTGTAATACCGAAATGTTTTTAATGCTCATTAATCATCATTATAAGTTAAGACTTAAGTATCTATGTTATTTTATAATGAAGTATTTAACTTTATCTTCTTTAGGTTTAAGAATAATGTAATAAACGATGACATTTTATTCCCTTTATAAATGGACGATATGATGATCAGTTGATGATCTGGGAGTATCATCATTATATCGCCCATACAACGTCCACTACTGAACAAAGGCCTCCCCCATAGATTTCCACAACTGCGTCATCATATTGGGGGGAATTTACCAGTACTCACCATGCTTGGCAGGCGGGTTGGTGATCGCAGAATGGATACTGTTCCACAGAAAGGACGCTGCTGCCCATCCCTCGGGTTTAGAGTCCCTTAGTCGCCTTATACGACCTCCACGGGAGGAGATGGAGTGGTGCTGTATTCTTAATCCGGACACCACACGGATTGTCCGGACACCACACGGACTGGGAGTAGAACTCCTCAATTGGCAGAAACCAATGAATTGAATTCATCGAACACAAGTTTTCGCCGTGTGGTGCTGTCTACGAATAGCACCAAATCAATCTCATCCCGTGGGTGTCGTAAAAATCTTAGAGATTAAACGGAGGATGGGCAGCAGCTTCCTTCGAATACATCAACAACTAAACTGCGATCGCCAACCCGCCTGCCAAGCGTGGCGATTATGACAAAACCCCCCAATGAGCACACAACACACCGATATCGGTCGTTGTGGTGATCTTTGACAGAGGCCTGTGTCCAGCAGTGGACTTAATTTGGCCGAAATGATAAATGAATTGCAGATTAATATCCATTTTCATGTAGTTATTCTCGCTAAAGTAGTATCGTTAGTAGGCCAGCAATTATTTTTTAGTACACTTACAACTGAAAAGTAGTACAAAGTAACACTGTACAAAAGCGAAGAATTTAAATCAAAGACATATTTAGTAGCTTGGCACCGACCGCAGTAACTGCAAATTATAAAGTTTGAAGGCGGTCATCAATTTTTTTGTAACTTATGTATGGTTTGTTTTTCACTGGCTTTATTTGGTCGAGATGTCAAACAATAGGGTTGTTCCTCATGAAACCATCACATAATTGACGGCACGGTTGGTGCAGTGGCTGATACAGTCGGCTGCTGCGCTTCGGGTCGTAGGTTCGATTCCCGCACGGAACAAATATTTGTATGATCTGCACGCAGTTGTGCCGGGTCTGGGTGTATTGTATGTGAAATTCATGTCTGTAAACGCCACACACCACGACACAGGAGAAATCCTAGTGTGGGGCAATATAAAAAAAATTGCACTCCGGGAGTGCCGACAGAAGTGAAAACTTATTTTGACGCGTTAGGAGATTTTATATCATCTATAAATATGCGTACCGCGCTAAAAGAAGTTTTCACTTCAAGCGTCTCGTAACGGCGTCGCGAGTCCAGAGATTTTATCTCATGTAAAAATATGCGTACCGCGTCAAAAGAAGTTTTCACTTCAAAAATAGACAATTTTGATTGATGATGTCTATCAGAATGACTGTACTATGTGACGTATCAGCGCTAAAATATTACCAGCGATCAATACCTATTTGGTACTATTTATACCTAAACATTTTGTACCTGATTATTAAGAAAAAAATATAATTTAAATTGTGGTCAGTCATTCTGCCGTCTAGATGTTCGGAAATTTATAATTTCTTAGTAAGGACCCCGTAATTAGCATTGTTCTCTGCACAATAGCTTAGTACATACATGTTAAAAAAAAGAAAACATTCCTTAATTTTATATCAAAAACTATGTTAGTGGTACATCATCATCATCATCATCATCATATCAGCCACAGGATGTCCACTGCTGAACGAAGGCCTTCCCCTTAGATTTCCACAACGAGCGGTCACATGTCGCTCTCATCCAACGACTCCCAGCGACCTTCACCAGGTCGTCTGTCCACCTCGTTGGAGGTCGTCCCACGCTGCGTTTTCCGATGCGCGGTCTCCATTCGAGAACCTTTGTGCCCCAACGGCCATCAGTTCTACAAGCAATGTGCCCTGCCCATTGCCACTTCAGTTTACTAATCCTTTCAGCTATGTCGACAAGTTTAGTTCTTCTACGGATCTCCTCATTTCTGATTCGATCTCGTAGTGGTACAACTTAGTCATATTTTATGTAATCTTAATCTTAATTTAAAATATATTTTTTTACTCGAACAATTCTATAGAATATAAATATTAAAGAAACATTTTTTTGATAGTAAAATCACATCCATTAAAAAAAAATAGATTATATCTATTACCAAAATTTCTATCAATCAATATTGTATCTTATCTCGATATTATAACATTTCGTGTCCATGGTGATTATTGGCATCTCTTCTCCATAGGCCCAACCAATATGAACAGTGTAATTTAAATTCTGTTTTTTTTATTAGAAGTGCTAGTATTGGTTTGGTGATCGTCTATTAATGTTAAACTCTGTCTCATTTCAGCTCCGTTCATCAGAGACAAGTTTACACCCTTCAGAAAGCGGTCTACTTTGGACAAGCGTCAAAGCTGACGTGAAGGTGACACCTGAACTGTTCGTGGGTGGACGGATGAGAGTTGCCTGTCTGTCCACAGTCTACGACGTGTACAGGAGCTCAGCCAACCTAGACTTTTTCACACCAGATACGGATCCACGACCCGAGAGGAGTGAGTATGATTGTAGAAATAGTTCAGAATCCGACTCGGCTGAGCAGCGTTCGAGAAATTTTGCAACGTCTTTTCGTCATCAATACCGCAATGCTTCAAGACGAAAGTCTATAACCAGTGTCTGTTATCAATTATAAAATATGGAACAGAGACGCGGTCACTCACAATAGGTTTCATAAGAAAGCTCAAGGGCACTCAGATAGCTATGGAGAGAGCCAACTTCGTATTTCTCTACGAGATCAAATCAGAAATGAGAGATCCGTAGAAGAACTAGAGTTGCCAATACAGCTGAAATGATTAATAAACTGAAGTGGCATAGGGCGGGGTATATTGTTCGTAGGACTTATGGCCATTGGGGTAAAAAGGTTCTCGAGTGGAGACCGCGCACCGAAAAGCGCAGCGTGGAACGACCTTCAACGAGGTGGACAGACGACCTGGTGAAGGTCGCTGGGAGTCGTTAGATGCGGGCGGAACGGACGTAACTGCTTGATGTGGAAATCTATGGGGGAGGCCTTTGTTCAGCAGTGGACGTCCTATAGTTGATATGATGATGAATAGTTCAGAAATATAGATCATGCAAATGTTTTTACAAGGTTTTTATAAGATGGTATAATTAAAACAAAGTTTGCACGAGTAGCAAATAGATGAAGAATTGCTGATAAACGTGGCGCGGGATGAGGTTTGAGTAGGAAAAGACATTAGATCCACTTTGTATGATGCGTGACGCCACCAATGTATGTAGAAGTTTAAGTAAATAAAAGGAATTCTACCAACAGATCGAGATACAGGGTTTAAATTTTAAAGAATTTAAGTAGCTCATCATATCCTAAACATACCATTCTGGTGGTAGGTCTCTTATTGAAAGAGTCCAGCTTGATAGGTACCACCTCAATCATTGCTAAATATTCTGCTGCCAATCAGTGGTCTATAAACTTACAACATTACGCTGTACCGGTTTGAAGGGCACTGTAGCTAATTAAATTACTGGGGCATAAGAGACTAAATACCTGACTACATAGGCTGCACTAAAAGTATCGGGAATGGAATATTTCCACTGTTCCTGTCATATTAAAATCTTTTTAATTGAAAACTCCTTGGTTTTACAAATCGAATACCATTTATTTATTTAAAAAAAGATTCACGGTCTTGTCACAAGGTTTTGTCAAACTTGTTTAGTCGTTGAGAAAATGGAATTGACTCGAGAAAATTCAAGAGCGATGATTTATTATGACTTTCGAAGTGGTTTAACACAAAAACAGTGTGTTGACCGCATGATTTCTGCATTTGGTGATGAAGCCCCATCCAAAACCACAATTTATCGCTGGTTTGCTGAATTTCAACGTGGACGTGTCAAGCTCAGTGATGATCCTCGTCAAGGTCGTCCAAAAACTGCAGTCACCCAAGAAAACGTTGATGCTGTGCGTAAGCTGATTGGGGAAGATCGACATGTGACATACTGCGAAATTCAGGCAACTTTAGACATTGGCATGAGTCAAATACAAATAATCTTGCATGAACAATTAGGTGTAAAAAAGTTGTTTTCCCGATGGATACCGCATTTGCTATGTGAAGAGCAAAAAGCGGCTCGCGTTACTTGGTGCGTCAGAACTCTCGAAAGATTCCACGCAGGATCCTCAAATGCTGCAACGCAACATCGTATCAGGTGACGAATCCTGGATATATGCGTACGAACCCGAAACAAAAAACCAGTCACGAGTTTGGGTGTTCGAAAATGAGTTAAAGCCAAAAAATGGTGGCCACGTTTGTCTC
Organism: Diloba caeruleocephala; assembly: GCA_947459985.1. NCBI lineage: Eukaryota > Metazoa > Arthropoda > Insecta > Lepidoptera > Noctuidae > Diloba > Diloba caeruleocephala. The sequence continues at coordinate 3,503,582 of OX381617.1, read as the reverse complement.
CAAAACCGGCCATGTTACGACTATTCCTCTTGAGGGACAAAGAACGGTTAATGCAGAATGGTATGCTAGCATTTGTTTGCCACAGGTCGTTTCTGAACTCCGTAGAGAGAACTGCAACCGCCGCATCATCCTCCATCACGACAATGCGAGTTCTCACACCGCGCACAGAACAAAAGAGTTTTTAGAGCAAGAAAACATAGAATTATTAGACCATCCGCCGTACAGCCCCGACCTAAGCCCTAATGATTTCTATACTTTCCCTAAAATAAAGAATAAATTGCGTGGACAGAGATTTTCATCACCTAAAGAAGCTGTGGACGCCTACAAAACGGCCATTTTGGAGACCCCAACTTCCGAATGGAATGGTTGCTTCAATGATTGGTTCCATCGTATGGAAAAATGTGTCAAATTTCGCGGAGAATACTTCGAAAAGCAATAAATATATTTTTAAATAGTAATGTTGTGTCACTTCCTTGATTCCCGAAATTTTCAGTGCCGCCCTCGTAGTCTTTCGAGAGACGAGCGCTAGGACTAGTTCAGGGTACCATCATAATGCAGGCGTGACGCTTATCACCAGGTAGGCCATCGTTTCAATCATTTGTACAAAAATAAAAATATAACGAGTCTTTAAATTCCATATAAGAAGTCTTCAATCAACTTCAACTTAGAGTTTTGTAGTCTACTGAATATACTGATACTGGGTCGACTACAAGTAAACAAGAGAAACATTTTAACATGTATGAATTATCAGCTTATACTTGTAGAATTTTCTTTTTTCTTGATATGGCAGCCAAAGGACGTCTACCATTAACCATAGACAAAAAAAAATCCACAGTGACCGGCTACATGCCACCTGCATCCAACGACTCCTAGCCACGTTACCTAGTCGTCTGTGTCGTTGTTGGAGGCCATCCCACACAACCTTTTCAGAGGCGATGTCGCCACTGGAGAACCTTTCTACCCTAATGGCCATCAGTTTAACGAACTATGTGCCTCGCCCATTGCCATTTCAGTTTACTAATTCTTCTTGCTATGTCGGCAATTTTAATTCTTCTACGGATTTCTTTATTTATGATTCCATCTCGTAGAGAAGCAACAAACATAGCTCTTTCCATAGTTTGCTTAGTCACCTTGAGCTTTCTTATGAGGCCCATAGTGAGTGACCACGTTTCTGTGCCATAAGGCATCGCTGGTAACACATACTCGTTAAAGATTTCGTATTGAGGCACTGCGTTATTACGTTGCGAAGTTTCCCGAACGCTGCTCAGCTGAGTCGGATTCGACGACTGAAATCGATCTTGAATTTGGTGACCTTTTTCTTGAACTTGGGCCTACCTAACCGGGCGGTTTGTCCCAGGTATACATACTCGTCAAAAACTACGAGAACATAGTTCCTAACGGATATTGGGATGGACATACCATGGGCGTTTAGCATTACTTTATTGAGAATCTCTGTTGATATCATTGAGCATTGTTTATGAAAAAATTACCAAAAGCAACCGTTCTCTTTGTTATTTTGTATATGAAGCATATGTACCTTTCTTTCCTTTCTTAAATATTGTACTTATATGACAGACCAACGTGTTGCTAGGGAGTTTGCTGCGCCGTTTCTTCTCCCCAGCTTAAACACTAGGAAGCGGTGAAGGGTGGACTTATGGGGTGCTGTCTTTTGTTGACGTTCAAAAAGAACTAATTTTTTAGTATATTTTGAGTAAATGATCAAATTTCAATTTCATTTCATTGTAATGAGCTCTTGTAGTGATTCTGCCATGACTATGACGTCGTTGGCAAATCAAAGGTGAGTGATATACTCGCCATTGATGTTAATGCCGAATCCTTTCCACTACGGTAGCTTGAAAACATCCTCCATTACAGTGGTGTACAGTTTTGGGAAAATGAGGTCCCCGTGTCTCACACCTCTCTGTAATGGAATTGTCTCCGTGCTCTGTTCATGTACTAGGACCGACATGATGGCTTTTTTAAACAAAAGCCTCCAAACAACGAAAATGTTTTAGTCCATATACCTACTTGAATTCCGTGTGGTGTCTGGATTAAGAATATAGCACCAATCCATCTCCTCACGTGGATGTTGTAAAAGGCGACTAAGAGAATCTAAACCAGAGGGATGGGCAGCAGCGTCTCTTCTGAGAAACGGTAGCCATACTGCGCTCACCAACCCGCCTGCCAAGCGTGGCGAGTATTGGCAAATACCCCCCCAAAATGAAGACACAGTTGAGAAAATCTATGGGGGAGGCGTTTGTTGAGCAGTGGACGTATAAATGGCCGATATGATGATGATGACCAACTTGAAAAGTGAACGCAGTGTGATGGAATTATACCCTTAGGTGAAAGTTTCTTTTTATTACTCTTGGGCGTATCGTAAGACCCTGCCGAGCTATTGTTTTCGTTCCTAGGTGAAAGTTTATTTTTAGCACTCTTGGGCGTATCGAAAGACCCTGATGAGCTATTATTTTCGTTCCTAGGTGAAAGTCTATTTTTAGCACTCTTGGGCGTATCGTAAGACCCTGATGAGCTATTGTTTTCGTTCCCATAGGAAGTGGTTCGAGATCTATCATCACAGAAATACTCGACGGCACGGAATATTTGTATGATCTGCAGGTTGGTTAGTCTCTGGGTTTGGGTGTATTGTGTGTGGAATTGTATCTGTAAACGAACCCTCGATACAGGGAAAAAAATATTTGCAAATGTTTTTTTCCAGATGAACTAATATTTTATTTTATTCTCTGAATTCCAGTCACTCTCAACAGCGCGTCAAAGTGCTTCCAGAGTTGGATTCTTCTGCTTCTGGTGTTTCTTCTTCCTGTAGTGATGGGGCAAGACTACCTGATGCCCGTGGACTATGATGACTATGATGAGAAGTTTAATTCCGCTCCACTTGCATCACTCGTTGGTGGTTGAATCACTAAAGAATATTAGGTTTAAGGATACGAATTTAGTCTGATAAATACTTTAAGACACGATAATTATTATTAAGCACTAGAGTTTTTTATAAGATTGCGCTTTGGGAAAGTGTTTCTTTATTTTATTTCTTAGTAAATTTTAAAACGCTGTTACTGCTCTAGGTTTTTTAAATCACTATTTTTGACAGCGTTCTGAATTATTTTCTTTATCCGAAATTTTTGGCTTGGACCAAGAACATGTCGTATTCCATTTTGGACTTTACATTAATCAATCATTATTCAGTCGATTACAAAAGCTCCTTGCTTTCGTTTTTGTAATCTGTCGACGTCTGCTCGACGTTTCGTCAATCGTTTTACCATATTGTGCAAGCGCAACGTACTGAACTAGGAGCATTCACTTTAGTAATCAATCAACGCTAAGTAATGCGCTTGATACAAACTGCAAACTGTATGTGCAGCAAAGGGACTGAGACGTATAGAATCGAGTGCAAGCATGCGCACTGTAGTGTTTGTTTCGTCTGATGTAATTATTATTACTATTGGCTATTGCCAACTGCTACTTCTACCATCGTACTTCTCTCGCCATTGGCGGGGACTTTACCCACATACCCAGAGCCAAACTGGTCTCAAACCGTACGATTTCAGAGGATCTTCCTCCCGCGCATGCTCTGGCTGTAGAATTAGCTCCCTACCGAGCTTTTCCTATAAAACTACAGCATCGGTCTCTACAAAAAGGGCGTGAAAAGATTTTTAACAGGACTAGCAACGCGCGATGATATTTCTAGTGTTGCAAGCAATGTCGTAAGTTACGGTAACCACTTACTATCAGACAGGCCATATGCTATGGCGCCTTAGTGGTATGTAAAAATTGTCGAGCTGTTACATTACATGTGAATGCTCGCAGTCAATACCTAGCTTGTCACACATTAAGTAAAGTTAACTCAAGAGGGCCATTAAAATGTATGTTGGTGCAACCGTAATTGGTTTCATTATTCCTTCGGAATGCGTTATGATATTTTTTACTTTTGGTGCAACGAATTGTATTGACTATGGATAGATACACTTATTTTGCATCAATAATGCATTTTAAAGAGGTTTCAACGGTACCTTAGATTTGTAACCAAATTTTAGAACCTAAGTGATATTGAAAAGACATTTTATTCAATAAAAAAGCACATTATAATTAGCACATGTGCCTACCGGCGTATCAAATTTAAGTTAAAATTATATAAGGTCTTATTTTTTTAAATCCATATCTGCTTGCTATATTTTGCATAGCGCCTTAGTGAACGCTAAAGACGATGTTACAATAACATCTGATGGTATGAGTCCGTTTGTTTCTTTTGTACGACGTCGACGCCTGTCGACATTGTTTGACATTGCCGTAGCTAAATCGGTCAGCCGGCCGCGTCTGTCATTGTTCACTAAGTGCATATTATGGATATTATTACAACTAAGAGCACCAGTGAGTAATTAAATGATTGATTTATTAAATAAGAATAAAAAAGAACATCGGTGCTATGTACATTATCTTCAGCATTCACTAAGACTCCGTGCAAAATATCGTGGACTATTAAAAAAGACCTTATATATAGCTTTTTAATGATAAATCAATAATTTATATGTTCAAGTCTAGTTCAATTCTCAATGGTATCAACTTTTTGTTGGTGTGAGGCTTATCTCTTTCTTTTGCAACGTACTAATTATTTTACTTACATTCAAAATTGTTCATAACAATACACAATTTGTACATTCCATTATCTATGTAATATTCTACACTATTATAAGAAGTAAGTCTTATGTAAATAGTTCTGTCTTTCTATAGTAATCTGTTATAAGACATTGTGATAACTCATAAAGGCTCGACCAGGCCTCATAATTTAAGTCTAGCAGGGAAAATTTAATTTTCATAGTGTTTTTTTTTATAAATAAATATCTGGTTTGTGTTATAGAAATAACCTACGTAAGTACCATTCATTTAATAATGGAAATAGCTAAAACTTGTAATAAAATGTTTTGCTCATAAATAACTTAACAACATTTATCTGTAACTGCTATTACTAAGGACACTGTAATGTTGGTATCCTGTCCAAAAACGTTGCCACACACTAAGATTTCTCCTGTGTCGTGGGTGCATTTACAGACACAAATTTCACACACAATACACCCAGACCCGGAACAGTTACCTGCATATCATACAAATATTTGTTTCTAGCGTCAGCGTCTTCGAGTACGCGGTCGCCACTCGAGAACTTTTCGGTCCCATCGGGTTCTACGAATAATGTACCCCGCCCACTGCAACTTAAGTTTAGCAATTCTTCGGGCTATATCGGTTACTTTGGTTCTTTTGCAGATCTCCTCATTTTTTATTAGAGCTTGCAGAGACACTCCGAGCATATCCCTCTCAATTGCCCTTTGGGTGACCTTGACTTGGCCTTCTTATGAGGCTCATAGTGAACGACCACGTTCTAGTACCATAGGTCATTACCAGCAACCCACTCTGGTTAAATACCTTTTTCTTGCGACACTGTGGTATTTTGGACGAAAAGACATTGCGCAGTATCCAGAACACTGGCAGCTGAGCTGGATTCGACGGTTGACCTCTTTCTCGAAGGTGGACTTACCCAACTGGACAGTTTGTTCCAAGTATACATAATCGGCAACAACTTTGAGCGCAGATTCTCGGATCTTAACAGAAGTGGATATTCGACATAATCTTCGTCTTGACCATGTTCATTTTATTAAGATCAACGTTTTCGGAGGCTCTACTGAGGTCATTATTAGGTACGTTGAAATAACTAAATAGATAACATAAAATGAATTAGTAAATATCAGTAATGTATATTGTTTTGGTAACTAACTTTTCACAACCTTATTATATAAAGTAAATCTGTGGAGGTCTGTCTAAGCTCTTATTCATAAAAAAGGTGTAACGATGTATAATCTTATTTCAGTTCTATCTATCAAACCAGACCTCGCAATAAAATATACGACACAAAACGCATATAATTGGCTATAGTTGGGAAGTTTGTCGTAGTCGTAAGTCGTATCTAAAATCAGCAATGCCAATGGTGATTTAGGAGTATGCTTCTGCTTGTGAGATCAAAGATGGGCTAAACAAAGACAGTCAACGTCCGTGAATTTATCTGTTCCATTTTCAAAATTCAATCCTTTAAATTATATCTTATAAATTCTTAAACTTTCGCGAATTGAATTCATGATTTTAAGATAATAACTTGATCGAAACGTGGAGGTTAGTTAAAATGTAATTTTAATATTAATCTGTGCGGGAATGGACCCAATATTATCTTACAATCATTTAACTTATAAACTTCAAGGATGCATAGGTAATGTACTAACTTGATGTTTGTGCAGTGGTGTGGTTCTGCGCAGCCTGTCAGGATTTGTGTTTAATACGTGTATCAAGGAGGTCACAAAGAAAATAGGCGGTGGCTTCGCAGACTATGTACTACCGCATACAATATGTACTTAAAACCCTGTCCGATGTGTAAAGTCGATATTCAGCATCGATATGCGATCACATTTATGTAATCCTTTTCTGAACTTGTATTTAAAAACTAAGTACTAATTCTCATTAAAATTAGATTGGATGTGTAATTTAACATGGCTATACAAATCGCATTACGCGACCGGTGCGGCACTGCATTGGTACAGATGTGTTCAAAAATCTGATTGGATTTAGGGCATTTTATTAGAAATATGTACAATTTTACTACTTACTGTAAATAGTATAACTTTGGATGTTTCCACACTCATTTCTTGTCATTTTATGTAGTATAATTATCAAACTACATGTACACTTCTTTTGGGGGTTTTGAGATACTTACTGTACAATACAGCTGCTGCAGTCCATGCCGATGCCGCTCAATCACAGACTCGTTTTCTGAACTGTGGCTCATTTAATGTTCTTTATATATAGATCAGAAACATACTTATTGATTATATATTTATTCATTATAATAAAACAATTTCGATTTCGTTCTTCGATTTGATCATCCTCAAGTCCTCACGAAAGAGAACTGTTATGTACCAATAATGTTTCGTGAGGCTATTGAAATTAAAAAACATCCTAATTTTAATAAAGAAGATGGTTGGCAAGTACCACCTGTTTGGAATCCGGTTAATAAATTAATAAAATCCCAAACAACACACCACACTAAAAAACATCAAGACACTGAGTGATTACTGCGTGCATCGAAACAATTTTTCATTTGTTTTTTTGTACAGTAGATAAAATAAGTTTTTAAATCTGTAACGACGCTTGTCAACTGCTGCGTCCATCCTGCGACCACGAACCCTGCAAAGTGTTCGAAACGTCAGGAAAAACAAAAATCAATAATACACGCGATTTAATCCGTTTAAAATTGTTTTATTATAATGTGTAATAATCGCGAAAACCTAAGACTTTACTATATATACTTATTCGTTTTATTTTTGGCCTACATCTACGCTTGGTCTAAAAACTTTACTTTTTTATGTAGGTACACTATTGTCTAGATATTATTTCCCCATTTTTATGTGATCAATTATAGGTATGCATTTCGAAATTTTTACCATTGAATATTCCACAAAGCACGTATTATTAATTATTTTGAATTGTTGATAAATAATTTATCCAAAGAATTTATTACTTCAATAAAACTTGTAAATAAAAATATTTTTTGGAAAATAATTCAATGTTGTTTCATTTACCTACAAAACGATGGTTTTTATTTATTTCGGATATATATAGTGGCTGTGTTATATACATTGGGCTCTAAACCAGAGGGGTGGACAGCGGCGTCCCTTCTGCGCTCACCAACCCGCCTGCTAGATACTAGATTTTCATTTATTTTTTATACGGTGGCTCACATTGATATTTCTCCTGTGTCGTGGGTGCGTTTACAGACATAAATATAACACACATTACACCCAGACCCGGAAAACCTACCGGCAGATCAAATCAATCTGTTACGTGCGGGAATCGAACCCACGACCCGGAGCGCAGCAACCGACTGTGTCAGCCATTGCACCAACAGTGCTGTCAGATTTACTACTACAGTTTACTATCCAAAAAAGATACTATATTATGTGAGAGCGCGTGTGATCTGGATACGTGTTAAAACACGCCACTATGACACTTGAGGGCATTTCACGCGTCTCGCTGTAAACTGACCCTAAACGGAACTTGAATCGAGATTTTATATCAATTTTTTTTATTTAGATTACAACAATTGAATATAAATACTGGACCCATTATGCAGGGTTTATATTTGCAATGCAATCCAGACTCGAGTTTACCTACTTAAGTTTTGATTCTCGTTCTGTAATGGCCTAAATGTCATAGAGCTGAGAGAATATTTCAAGAACAGCAACTTTCATCCAAGTGCGTCAGTTCTGTGTCTTTACCTCGATCGATAGCAATCGTAAAATGAAAAAATAAAATGAAAAACGCATCCTTAGACTTTAAAAAAATCTAATGACTAGGATTTTCAAAATTGTTTTCACAGCGGTGGAATTTCTCATTCATCGTCAAAGTCCCTGGGAAAGAGACGAAAGATATGCTAACTCTTACGAGCTAACGTCATCTGGGCGATCATCTTCGTCACCGAAGGGGAGCTACAGGATCTTGGGAACGACTAGGATTTATCTTGCCTTGCCTACAGGTTATCTCACATACACAAACACCCGCACCCAGAATAAATTACCTACCTGATGCGTTTCGATTGTGAAAGGAAACTCGCACTAGGGGTACTGTAGGCCCTACTAACATTCTAGAGGGAGCGACCGCTTTACAGTCATCCCCTCCGAGATGTGCCTAAAGGCGTGACACCAATGGACGGCTCTTGTGTGATCTTGCGAGGACCTGGAGCCCCCCTTCGGTGCCGAAGATTACCGCTCCAGTGGTTTTGGCCAGTAGGAGTCCGGCATGCCCCTTCGCCCTTCCCCGGGGTGAAGGAAGTTCCATGTAGAATTTCCACTGGGCACCAATTAAAAAGAATAGAACATCCTAACATTACGTAGTTAGTAGTAAATAGAGCCGTTGGTTGGTTGAGCTGAAAGCCAATGGCTTAGGCTCTGCAGAGACGTGCTACAACACACCACACCATAGACATTTCACACTCATTTCACATAGTCACTACTAGTTTGAATGGTTTCACTGGAATTGCTTGAAGATATATGATGGCATTCACACAATATGGACAGTAAGTGAGCGCGTAAAGTACGCGAACAGTGCTCGCAATGTGGTCGGCCGCTTCCGTGTGAGCGCTGTGACAGAGTGGTCGCGTTTGTGGCCGCGATTTCATCGACAGTACCTTGAGCACACGTTTGCGACAGCAGGCTGAAATTGAGCAACAAAAAAAAAAGAGGAAAAGGTTAATAAGGTAAGCAACCTCAAAAATAAGCGATTAGCTTCTAAATTTTTATTGTAAATCTTATCTAACAGAATAATGGCCTTCATCTTCTTTTTTCCTTTTATCTATTAGAAGCAGGTGTCGGCTCTGCAGTTGGAGCTAGAGGTAAAAAAGAAGCCTTATTTTCAAACACCGTTACTTTTCATGTTCACAGCGACAATTACAAGACGTAATCGTTGGTTTCCCGGTGTATGGAATTAGAACTAACATCGCCGCAAAAAAAAAATTACCGAATGTCAGTATGCTACTATTACTACTACTTACTAATTGGGAAGTCGTGGTCAGCACCTTTATTTTATATCATTGATTTTGTGTGGATTCTTTTTTTTATTGGTGTCCAGTGGAAATTCTACATGGAACTTCCTTCGCCCCGGGGAAGGGCGAAGGAGTATCCTACCGGCTAAAGCCACTAGAGCGATCATCTTCGGCACCGAAGGAGGGCTCTTGGTTCTCGTAAGATCACACTCTAAATAATACATTACTCCTCATACGCATGTCGCACAACATGCATACATTTGTTTTGAAGTAGAACATAATGAATCTGAATGGCACTCCATTATTATTAGGATCTATTCTAGTCACCATCATCATATCAGCCAAAGGATGTCCACTGCTGAACAAAGGTCTCCCCCATAGATTTACAAAATGACTGGCTACCGGTATAGTTGATTCTTCAATGGGTAAACATTCCTGTACCATAAAAATAAATCTTTGTCTAAAAACTGTGCCACTGCAGTTTTATTTCTAGTTTAATACTATGGTATTTCTCAGTGTGGTATCCAGATTAAGAATAAAGCACCACTCCATCTCCTCCCGTAGATACAGTATACGACTAAGAGGATGGACAGCAGTGTCCTTTCTGTGGAATAGTAGCCATACTGCGCTTACCAACCCGGTTTCCAAGCGTGGCGAGTACTGCCAAATCCCCTCATGACACAAATGTGGATATCTATGGCCTCTGATCAGCTGTGGACGTCCCTTGGCTGATATAATGATGACTATGACTAACATGAAAACTTAAGCCCTCCTCATATACACCAGAAGACACATGTTCCATAGTATATTGAATACAGAGTAAACAGAAAAAAATTAGATATCATATACAAATTTTCGAAGCAAATGACTGCCAAATTTAGGTTGATGATTGAATCGTTAGTTAGTTACTGAATCTCCAAAACGTCAGTTCATCCTCATCATCATATCAGCCAGGCATATGTCCACTGCTGAACAAAGGCCTCTTCCACAGATTTTCATTATTGTGATGTCATTTTGGGTGAGTATTTGCCAATACTCACCACGCTTGTCAGGGTTGGTGAGTGCAGTATAGCTACCATGCCACAGAATGGACGCTGCTGCCCATCGCTCTGGTTTAGAGTTCCTTAGTGTCCTTTTACAGCATCGGGAGGAAATGCACTGGTGCTATATCCTTAATGCGGACGCCACTGGAACGGCGGTTGTTAGTGGTCATCAAAAATTTTATTCGTACCTTTCATAGCAGAAAGCGCTGAAGCAGTTGTATTACTTCCAGGTTGCACTTGATCTAATCCTCGTCGAGGGGTTGTATTCCAAGGGTTGATGATTAGTATCTTCTTGGTACCTCCAGGCCTATTATTGCCGCTTGGGGGGGTCGTGCTTAAAGCGAAGCGGCACACAGCTTCACACTACGTACATTTTAAATGTAAAAGATAAAAATATTTTTTATTCATGTAAACCATTTATAGGCACTTAAGAATAGTCAAGACTTTTAGTTGCCGCGTTCCAGGTTGTAGATTTCCTATGGAGAAGAACGGGCTAGAGACTCCATGGTTACTCTTTTTGAATCATATTCATCATTTTTTAAATCCGACTAAGGGATTAGCCAGGGGATGGGCAGCAGCGTCCTTTGATTACATTAACAACTAAACTGCGATCGCCAACCCACCTGCCAAGCGTGGCGGTTATGGTAAAACCCCCAATGAGCAAACAACACACCCACATCAGTCGTTGTGGTGATGTTTGTGGGAGGCCTTTGTCCAGCAGTGGACTTTTGTCAGCCGAAATGATGATGGGCATCACCAGTTTTAATGTAACAATACTATAATAGGGTTCAAACTCTTTGGGAGATAAATCCTAGCCACATAGAATAAAAAATCTTTATATGAAATAAGTACATGAGAATATTTGGACGGAGAAAAATAAAAGAACAGAGAGAATTCGGGCTGCCGTCAGCGAGGTTGCTGGTTGTGCAAAAAGCAAATTGAGAAATAAATGTATCTAGAAGTAACTAGAGTTTTATAATTATAATTCCAACGTCATATGTAGGTTCCTTCCCGCGAACCAATACGTTTACCCAATTAGTCGTTACAATACACACCTGTTCTAGACCATAGAAGTTATTCTTGTTACCACCACATCCAGAGTAGAGAGTGCTCTTACAGACCTTCCATAACGAGTCGTAGTACCACCTTTGTACTGCTCCAAAGCAGAAACCGTAGTCAAAGTTTAGGCTACAAAATCTCGGACGGCTTTCTAAAACGATAGCATCAAACCATTACTTTGTTAGAAGAGCAGAGAGGATTCCTATTTCATACCATATATGGTCGCATTAATTACGATCATGTCACATTCGACAAAAAAGACGTACCGTGCCGTTCCTGCCGTGGGTATTTGAATCCTTCACGACAGTCTAGGTGAAGAGAACTGATACCAGCATCTTACATCAAGCCGTGCACCGTGTGGTGCCGGCTCAGAATGCCACCACCCCAACTCCTCCCGTGGGTGTCATAAAAGTCGACTAAGGGATTAGCCGGAGGATGGGCAACAGCGTCCTTCGAGTACATTAACAACTCAACTGTGATCGCCAACCCGTCTGCCAAGCGTGGCGATTATGGCAAACCCACCAATGAGCCCATAACACACCATATCGGTCATTGTGGTGATCTTTGGGGGAGGCCTGTGTCCAGCAGTGGACTTCAGTCGGCTGAAATGATTATGACTGATCATTAATTTGTTTGCCGTGTGTAATCTGTGTTCCGTTTGTTAGCCCTGTGGTGTCGGATAAGAATACCACCACACCGTCTCTATCCGTGGCTGTCGTAAAAGGCGATAAGATTAGCCGGTGGATACGCAGCAGCGTCCTTCGAGTACATTTATAACTCGTGAGTGTGGATTACCTATTGGCTGTGTAAGCGACTCGCAAAACCTCTGACTTCAGAGGGCCAGTTCTCTTAATTAATCTACACTTTAACTGAAAGTTGACCGAACTGAGATTAAATTATAAATAGACAAAAAATCTGCTCCTCTTAAAGTTTATTTATATATAGAGGCGGTCGTTCTGCCAGACGACCTTTGGGTGATAAAGAGAAAACAAGGTAGATGTACCAACAAAATAAGAGTGAGGGATATAGATGCGATGACATTTATTTCAATAGAATAGTAAATTACAAATACATGTTTCATCATCATCATCTCGGCCGAAAAAAGTCCACTGCTGGACACAGGCCTCCCTCAAACATCACTACAATGTCTACGGGTGTATTGTGTGACCATGGGGGGTATTGCCATAATCGCCACGCTTGGCATGCGAGCGATCGCAGTTGAGTTGTTAATGTACTCGAAGGACGCTGCTGCCCATCCTCTGGCTAGTCCCTTCACCTTTTACGACACCCAAGGGATGAAATGGGTTGGGGCTGTTCGTAGATGGCATTTTTAAACTAACATAAACATTAACAAAATGATATCATCATCATCATCATTTCGGCCGAATGAAGTCCACTGCTGGACACAGGCCTCCCCAAAGATCACAACGACCGATATGGGTGTGTTGTAGGCTCATTGGGGGGTTTTGCCATAATCGCCACGCTTGGCAGACGGGTTGGCGATCGCAGTTGAGTTGTTAATGTACTCGAAGGACGCTGCTGCCCATCCTCCGGCCAAACCCTTAGTCGACTTTTACGACACCCACGGGAGGAGATGGGGTGGTGGCATTCTGAGCCGGCACCACATATATATATACGTCATTACATTACATTAAATATATAAAAATCCTAAATACACGTACATGTATATATAATAAATAAAAAAAACTAGGAAAAAGAAAGATCAAGACCGAGATGAATCTGCCGACGTCTTGTCAATTAAACTAGTGCCGACCGTTAACCATTCTGAGTTCGATAGATAGTTCATTCCACAGTAGAATAGATTGAACAAAGAAACTAGAATGAATTAAGTCTGATTGATAAGTAAGACATTGAAGAAGACGATTTTTAGTAGATTTTATTCATGTCATCATTCACAAATATACTGAAAGTGAGAAGATAAATAAGATGGAGAATTGGGTGTGGAAGTATACAGAACAGGGTAGTCGGTGCCCTCATATTTCTGCGCTGCCGAATGGCAACTGATTCAAATGAGATCGAAATGCTAAGACATGATCATATTTTTGCAGATTGAAGACAAATAGAATGCATCAACAATTCGAAGAGTTTGTTGAGTAGATCTGCATTCAGGTCAAAATTGCACAAATCACCAGAAAAGTGAGTTCAGTCCGGTTTCAATATGATCTCAATCTAGTCATATTTCAATCTCAATTTTGACATTTATTTAAGGACAATTTTATTACTCGTATCAGTTCAGAATATTAGCAGATTACCGTTTTGGCTTCGTTTGAGTATTCGGCCGTGAGACTAAATAGGAACAATATATTGAACATTTTATATTGAACATAATTGGCCCATTGAGTGAACAAGACATATGAAAAGAACTGTAACTTACTACTAAATAATAATAAAATATGAGTGGATTACGATTACTTCAGTAACAATCATAAATATGGATTATCTCAATAACAGTTTTTAAGAAATAATAATCTCAAATAATATAAAATCGGACCTATGTATTATTATAAATATTTAAAAATAGCACATATGTCCGTACATAAGTAATATGAAAAAATGCTTACTTTTTACTCCAGGCTTGCTTACACATGAATCCCAACACTGATCAAAAGTATCAAACCTGTTGCCATTACCTTGGCAGCCTCCCCATTCAAACACAGAACAGTTTGAACTCGAGGGATCGAAGAACCACATGTAAGAATTGCTGCGGCAAGGCCCCGGATCTGGTATCAGCATACAAGTTTTGGAAATTACTGGAATACAGAATATTGGTATTAACTTAATAATTTAAGAAGGAAATAAGAACGTATTTTGCGCCAAGAAATTAAACTTAAACTCAAATGTGTAAATTACAGGTGTTGTCAGTGGTAAGATTCAACATGAAATCCTGTTAGGGTGCAGCAAGTACGGTATGTATAGGGTACACACCTAATATACTTATAGTTATTTTATAGATAGATAGAAGATACCATACGATAAAAACAAAAACAGCTATGTCTTAGGTTTTCGCGATTATTACTCATTATATTAAAACACTTTTAAACGGAACATTTTATTTACATCAGGCAAGTTTAAAGTTATTATAAATCTTATCCGTCAATACCACGTCGATGCCCATAAATAAACAATAATGTTGAGATTTCCAGTCTAGAGAACTACAAAACAAACTGTCAGAATCAGATTATGAAAAATGTTTAAATATAAACAGCAAACGAGCCGCCGCTTAATTCAATGAATACATAGAGATAAATTAATAAGTATGAAAGCTATGTAGCAAAATACTAGTATTCAAACTCAAAGCATCTCTGAAAACTTAAACACTCCTGACCATGGGTTGCCGAAAATGCACAAAAGTAATGTTCCCCTACGACCAATAGTGAGCTAGATTGACACACCAACTTACAAACTGGCACAACATCTAGCGAAGATACTCTCAAAACTTCGCAGAAAGTATAACACATATGTGAAGGATTCCTATGACTTTGTCAGCCAAATACAAGACCTGACCGAAAGTGAAGTAATGGTCAGTTTTGATGTGCAGTCCTTATTCACCAATTTACCAGTTAAAGACTGCCTGGATGTTGTTAAGAAAAAGTTAAGTGAGCATGACATGCCTCTACAATATGCAGAGTTACTTGAGCACTGCGTTACCAACGGCTGCCTGTTGTGGGACAACGAGTTTTACCTACAAAACTGACGGTGTGGCCATGGGTTCACCGGTCTCTCCTGTAGTTACCGATATTTTAATGGAGGACTTTGAGGAGAGAGCACTGATGACAGCCCTGGCTAAACCGAAGATGCTCAAGCGGTACGTAGATGACACTTTAACCATCTTGCCTCACAATAGTCTCTGCATTCTTAAAACGCATAAATTCAATACATAGTAAAATTCAGTTTACTATGGAACTGGAAGATAACAAGGCCTTGGCCTCTCTTGACATATTTATCATCTATAATGTTAATGTTAGTCACACTGTGTATAGAAAGCCTACCCATACAGACAGGTGAATCTTAACGGTGAATCTTACCACCATCTGCACGGGAGCTTAACCATGTGAGGCATGTTCTTCAAAATAACAATTTGAAAGCTCCACATCCTTGTTGCAGAAGCGGCCCGAAACCCACCACGGTTGATCGATGACCCGCTGTTTTACCATTTATTATGGGAGTCACCGACAGAATTGGTCATATCTTGAAGCGTGCTTCTATTGAAACCTACTTCAAGCCGCATAAGAAGATTAGCCAACTTCTAAAACCGGTAAATTGTCATATACAAAATGCAGGGGTCTACATGATTGATTGTGATTGTGGGCTGTCATACATAGGGCAAACAAAGCGTAGTATAGTCACCCGAATGAAAGAGAGATGAGACATATAGCTGACGTCAAGCATAGACGCTCCAAAAAGTCCGCAGTGTATGAACTTGTCTTAGGCAAACCTAACCATTATCTTCGTTTTGGTCAACCTCAAGTCGTTGCGAAAGAGAACCGATATGTATCTTTTTTATTTGTGTCCAGTGGAAATTCTACATGAACTTCCTTCGCCCAGGGCGCTCTGGCGTTGGTATTCTGACAGGGCCTATAGTTGCCACGGGCAGTTACGACATAATATTAACAGGTATATACCACTATTCTAACAACTCAGAAAGAAGTACATAGAATATTGTACAGGTATATAGGTAACGTGTGGTGCCGGCTCAGAATACCACCACCCCATCTCCTCCCGTCGGTGACGTAAAAGTCGAATAAGGGATTAGCCGGAGGATGGGCAGCAGCGTCCTTCGAGAACATTAACAACTCAACTGCGATCGCCAACCCGTCTGCCAAGCGTGGCGATTATGGCAAACCCCCCCCCCCCCCCCCCCCCCCCCCATGAGCCCACAATACGCCCATATCAGTCGTTTTGGTGATCTTTGGGGGAGGCCTGTGTCCGGCATGGACTTCATTCGGCTGAAATGATGACATAGGTATTAAGTAGTACGAAAGATTTTTACATATTTATAGTTACTATAGATTAAATGGTAGACAGTACCTTGTTGTGAATATACTGAGACCATATCAGGCATTGCAATAGTATTTTCAAAAATCCGAACCGATTGTATTCTCTCTACATTACAAATAAATAGCCAAAAAGTCCACCACTGTAAAACTGATATCATTTTTTCAACAAACTCAACACGTTTGTGATGGCCGGATGGCAATTGTAATAAATATCGAACGAATAAATAAAATTTATTGTGTATTATTATTGAAAAAATATGTATGTAGGCTTTGGGATTTATTTTATGTGTGTTTTTATGGTTTAGTGAGTACTTTTGCATGTGCATTTGAATTTTATCTTTGTTATTATTACTGTGTGGAGGAGGCGACTCCTATTACTTTGAAGGTAACACTTTAACGCTGAAGGAAAACATCTTGAGGAAACCTGCATACCTGAGAGGGCTCCAGAATGTTCTCAATGTAATAATATCCATGGCGGCCGCTCGCGGCTTCGGCGACGCACGAAAGCAAGAAAAATGAATGAGTGATTTATTTGCTAGAATATAGGTAGGTACATATTACACGGTATAATTATTGGATAGCTTCACTATATTCGACTTTACAATCGTGCAATTTTTTTTTACATACAAATAATAATAACATTAAAATAAGTAGTCTCAATTCATTACAAAATTCCAATTTACATTATTAATTAAATTATTTATTATAGTCAACACCATAAAAATATTTCAAAGAATCACAATATTGAAATGAGAAATTCAGTCGATAAATATCAAACAACAATAATAAGGATTTATACTATCAGATTCCTTTTTGTGGTCATCGTCTTCAGCATTTACTAAGGTGCCACGCAAAATATTAAAATAAGACCGTACCTCTCCACGTGAGTTTAACTAGCACTTTCGGTTCCCTACAATATGGTTGAGCTAAGCGATGCTGATGCATGGGTCATGCTCGTGAACGGGTGCCGTCTGTTGGGACTGGTCAGCCGTTAACTGCCACGGCAAATAATTTATTATTATAATATTATTGTGGTATGTACCATCTTTACACAGTGTCCTACATTTTTCTCGGTATATAGATGTATTTCAATCAACATTGTAATCTCAATTATTTTAAAAGAGTATCCATGGAGTTTCTTGCCGGCTCTTCTCCACGAGATCAACTATTTGGAACCATGCAACTAAGATTCTGACGTTTCATAAGTGCCAATATTTGGACTATTTGAAAAAGAAAAAAACTTTGACTTTTGAGTTTTGACTTGTCCCGTTTTTAACACGCTTTAAGCCTTATAGGATCACTCGTGTGATCCTTTTTGGAGAGCAATATAGAAAATTTAAGAATAAAGTTTAGCAAACTGTACCGTTTAACATATTAAATGTGAGTGTCTCATATGTATTTATTCTATAATTTTAAAATTAGATTTAACAAAATAGACGAAAATGGACCATTCCTAAAATTCTGAAAAAATATAAGTAATAGCTCTGAACCTATAGATTATAGAAAAACCTTTAAGAAGTCTATGGTCTTAAAATAAAATGGCAGATCTTTCAATATTGTGCGTACAAACTTACGTTTGCGGTTGGAATGTATGGGAAAGCATGTTTTTCAACCACGACGTTAAGTTTGTTTAAGGGATAAGTTATTGGCACAAGATCGAATCCAACAATAGACAATATATTCAGCAATTACGGAACCGTCTCCTCGCGAGTTCAAGATACAAAAAGGCAACTCTTCAATTGCTTCAATGGATAATCACCCATGATTGCAGCAACCGCTTCTATAAGTATCGTTTATGCTACTGAAAATAGAGCAATAAAATAAACCTTAAAATAGTTAGAACCGCCTTCAATAAGAATAAAATAATGTGTGTGAAACTGTTTACATCATTTTTATGTCAAAAATCAAGCGGTGTATATGTGTGTGAGAAAGAGACAAAGAGATAGTGGGTTTATATATAAGTTTATAAGTTTATATTTATAAGTTACCCTATCAATTCCCCACCACAGATTTATACAAAACCTGTAATGTTCTTTCTGTACGAAAACTATTCATTTTAAATCTCACCTTAACCACTCACTCAAAAACCCCTTATGAGCCGGCAAAAATAAATACTCTTCGACGCAAACATACTGTATGTCCAGTGACTCAGGTAAGTACCAGTGCAGCCCAGCGTTGTTTCTATTTTCTTGGAAATTTTGTGTATAACAAAATTAATAAGACCCTAAACATATATTCACTGCGTAAAAATGAATGTAAAAGAAGAGTCACTAAGTGGCTTCTTGAATTAAATTACAATCAGACAGAAAGTATCATCCTTCCTCTAAAATAAATTCAACGGGTGACACACATGCTTATACGTGTTAACACCAAAATGGGTATGTTACTCACACAATCACACATTCACAGACACACTCATATATACACAAACGGACACATTTTGTATTAGATTAATTTGTTTTTTATCACAGTCACAGAATACTTTTAGTTCTCTTGTATTCTTTTTATATACTTTAGATGCTGAATTAATATAACTATTAGAGGGAGGGAGCCTGGAGATCCGTCATACAGGTCCCGAATCTAGTTCGGACTCCAGCTCTCATAAAGGCATTAACTTATTCAGCATACTTTGTATTAATTTGTTACCATTGTACCTTTTTGAGAGAAATAAAAGATGTTTTATATGAGTGTAGTACGTACGTGAGTATGGATGTGAATATTAAAATCTCATATTATTACCACATACGCAAAATGCTTAACGCAATACAAACAATTTCATGACATTTAAAAATAAACGGCTAAACTGAATTGTCTTCTTCGAATGAGTGAAGAATTATGAGCACATTGCAATTAGAACGCGCTAGAAAAATCAAATTAAAACCTCTAATGAACAAACATAGCAGGAGGCGGTTCCCGGTTAGCAGTACAGAGTAGTTAAAGAAATAGATTGTGCAGAGGTAATTGTTTGATTTCAAGTAAGTACATGGAAGATCACCATGATAATACGCAATATTGCGACGTCGGCAAACCACCTCAACAAGAAACTTAATTTTCATATTGATAACCAGCTGTATCCCGCGGTTTCACTCGCCTTTTAATTTAAAAGAAATCGGATTATTTATAAATAATTATTATATTATTAGCATATATATAGGATTGAATGGGTTTTCATTTTTTCGCGCAACAGAAATTCTTTTATCTAAAATAAAAGCCTAAGTTACTCCTTCCAATATCAGCTATCTTCCAGTGAAGTCCCGTCAAAATCGGTCCAGCAATTTCAGAGATTATCTGGAACAAACAGACAGACAGACAACAGACAATTAAAAAAGGTATTTTTTATAAGTACCGAATACATTTTTATATGAATTTAGCAAAAGTTTATATTACAAATAGGCACTTTCAATTTATTTATTTATTTATATAAGGTTCACCAACAGTTGTTACAGCAATGCTTAGTTAAGTTTAACACACACAATAAGGTTTTAATATTACTGCACAACCAATTACGGGTAAACACAGCATGCTATGTATTAACCAGTTACAAAAAGACAGTCATGTCTCCTACGCTGATCGTCAAATCAGCTCACCATCCTTTAAAGACTTAACGCAAATATGGTGCAGTCAAAATTATTATTTTCGAGATTAAAATACAAAGAGACTTGCACAACAATAGAAACGACAAACATTATTAAAATAAACAATCAAAACCAAATTAAAATTAAGCATGCAAAGGAGAGACATCAAGCATGGGCACGCATAATTCACAGCTTAGTATTACGGATAAATGATACTAGAGTATCTCCGTGGATGTCGTTCAGGTCGCTGTTTTCGTTAACGAGTCTACACAAACGTGGAATTGGAGAGTTAGCGCCAAATTTGGTCCGATTTTATTTATTAATATAGATTGATAACATTGGAATATCCAGTTTCTCGCCAGCGTGCACTACCCGGGCACACTGCCCTTCCTGCTATCCGATCCAAAACTTTGTGAATCCTATTGATTAGAAAATTTAAAATACAAGTCTAATATATCTTTGGACTCTTATTTTTACTTATTTTAAATATCACAAAATAAAAATTAAATCGATGGTTTAATAATCTTCATATTTATAAATAATAATTGATAGTAGAAAGAATCTTCACCAAGTTATTTCTAAATATACTTATAAAAACGTGACGCCAGCTAAGAACACGGCTACCCCATCTCCTCTCGTGGGTGTCGTAAAAGTTGACTAAGGGAGTAGCCGGAGGATGGGCAGCAGCGTTCTTCGAGTACATTAATAACTCAACTGCAATCGCCAACCCGTCTGCCAAGCGTGGCGATTATGGCAAAACCCTAATGAGCCCACAACACACCCATATCGGTCATTGTGGTGATCTTTGGGGGGCCTCCCCCAAAGATCACCACAATGACCCAGTAGTGGACTAAATTCGGCCGAAATTATGATGAGGAATCAGTGTAGGAAAATGATAACTTTGTACTTTACTTCGTACGTACCTACATAACGCTTTAATTTTTAAATCACTGGTTAACCTCGTTCTAGTTTATTATATTTTCATTAAAATGTACGAACTAAAAACCATTATTGACTAAAGCAACATTTAACTAATTTAATTTAGCGCACTGCTAACATTGCTGAGTTCGTTCCTTTTACAATATCTCACATCTTTTTGAACTATTGTTTTTTTTTAAATTTTGAATAGGCTTCCGTTTGACCACTATCTCACCTGATGTTAGGCGACGATGCGGTTGACGATGGTGCACGCTTGGCTAGAATAAACCAGTTTGCGATGGTGCAATGCCGTTCGTTTGGTTGCCCGATGATGGAATGGACTTGGGGGAACTAAATTGTGCAATTCCAGTGCACACTCGCCGAAATGTATCCGATAAAAAACCGATAACCTTGCAACTTTGCGTCTATGTTCGAAGCTGGGGTGCAATTCCCTAAGCTCAAACATCCATACATCCTTGAATACAGAATTGAAACTACGGTGACAACCCTATTTGGTATTCCCCAAGACTCGTCCCCATGGCTTACCGTCTGCAACGTGTCCTTGAATAGCTTCAATCATGTCCTCTCATATCGGCCCTTTATACGTCCACTGCTGAACAAAGGCCTCCCGTATAGATTTTCACAACTGTGTCATCATTTTGAGGAATATTTGCCAATACTCACCACGCTTGGCAGGCGGGTTGGTGAACGAAGTATGGCTACCGTTTCACAGAAAGGACGCTGCTGCCCATCTCTCTGGTTTAAATTCCTTTTACGACATCTACGGGAGGTGATGGAGTGGTGCTATATTCTTAATCCGGACACCACACAACATTTTATCTATTATTTTGTATCTTATAATCCGAGAAGGTACGCCATTCCAAAGAATGTGGTTACCGTAATCGTTATATAATCCGTTTGTGGCCTTCTGTTTACGAAATCACCCAGCAATGACACCGATAATTTTAGTGAAACAATTTTAAATTAATAATTAAAAAGCTCTGCTTCTCTCTACTCTATGCCACGTTATTCAGAATGTTCCCATCGCATAGTTAGTCTCCGCAGCTTCCGCCAGGAGCGCCTGCAGCCGCGCGCCACAAAGCTTTAGCCAAGAATTTTATTTTGCCTTAACTCGGCACCAATTATTTACTATGCCACGATGCGCATTGATTCTTCTTTGTTTACTATGCTAATGATGGACGCAGTTAGCGTAATTTACTTATATCGGCCATTTCAGTCATTTCGGGGGGTATTTGCCAATACTCACCACGCTTGGCAGGCGGGTTGGTGAGCGCAGTATAGCTACCGCTTCACAGAAAGGACGCTGCTGCCCATCCCTCTGGTCAAGATTCCCTTAGTCGCCTTTTACGACATCCACGGGAGGAGATGGAGTGGTGCTATATTCTTAATCCGGACATCACACGGACCGTATTTTACTTACTGGGTATATAAAGTTAAGTAAAATAGATACACCTTAATAGAAAGATTAAAAGGAAATATTCGCAGTCTCAACATTCATCTAGTTATATATAAGTCCTAGTTGAAATCGCGTGGAGAGGGTTCCGAAATTACTGTATATGATGTCTATTGTTGAATCCGGTCTTGTACCAATAAGTTATACCAAGATCAAACTTAACATCGTAGTCGATAAACATGTTTTCCCATACATTCCAACCGCAAACGTAAGTTTGTAGGCACAATATTGAAAGATTTACCATGTTATTTTAAGCTCATGGACTTCTTATAGGTTTTCTTGTAATCAATAGGGAAAGAGCTATTAACAACATATTTAAAAAAAATAGGCTCAGTAGTTTCGGAGACAATGGGGGGGAAGTAAATTTTCGTCTCTTTTCTTAAATAACTTTGAAACTATATATTTTAAAATAATAAAATGAATACATTTGAAGCCCTTACAACAAGCCCTTCTATTTCATATGTTACACGGTACAGTTTGCAAAACTTTATTCTTTAGTTTTCTATGTTACCCCCAAAAGTGACCCCTATATTCAAAATTCATTTCTTTACGGTTGCAGAAATCCATACATGTACCAAATTTCAACTAAATCGGTTCAGTAGATTCGGAGCAAATTGGCTGTGATAGACTTCGACCAATGTAATTGGTCGAAGGTGATAGACGGACAGACAGACAGACACACGAGTGATCCTATAAGGGTTCCAGCCGTTTTTAACAGGTCGTCCCTTCATCTCATTTCAAATTCATGGTCTCCACTTGAGTACCTGTGTTACTCAATGGCCATCTTTATTACTATGTGCCCTGCCCATTGCCGATCCTTGAATACAGAATTGAAAGAACGGTGATAACCCAATTTGGTAAGCGCTAAGTCTGGTCCTCATGGCTCACCTTCTGCAACATGTCCTTGAATAGCTTCAACCATGTCTTGGCGAATACCAAATTGGTTTTATACCGTCATTTCGATTCTGTATTTAAGGATGTATGGATGTTTGAGCTTAAGGAATTGCACCTCGACTTACTAATCCTGTTAACAAATAAATATTCAAAATGTCGCCGAATTAAAACTGTGGGAAACGTCAAAACGTTTGTCGATTCTTCATTAGAAACCTAAAATAAAACGAAAGAAGACCATACTTCAATCATGGTTATCAATTTTATCATTTCACTATGATGACTTATAGCTGATACTCACTGGCAGGCGGGTTGCCGATCGCAGTTGAATCGTTAAAATATTTGAAGGACGCTGCTGCCCATCCTCCGGCTAATCCCTTAGTCGCCTTTTACGACACCCACGGGAAGTGATGGGGTGGTGCTATTCGTAGCCGACACCACTGTACATTCTACTCATAGTCATGTTAATTGGTCTAAATCTAAATCGACACCACTAAAACTAACAGGCTGAGTTTAAAGCAGCATAAATCACGATGTAATTTAAAAAGATCACCACAAAACCATTTAAAGTCACAAAACGACACCAGAAATGAAATATAAATAACACGTCACACAAAGCAAGCAATCTGACGAGACGGAGATAAATATTTCACGCGGATCCCTCAACACTATAGCGCAAAACGTTTGCCTGTATACCTAAGAATCCCGTTTTTCCTGTGATTGAGGCGGGATTGAGCCGGGATTTACAGCGGGAATCAAGTTGGCAAGAAAATGCTTTCACTCTGCATACTGCAGTAAGTTTCCAGGTATTCCGGGAGCTCTGGATTTACAATTGACAGAATTGCAATTGTTTATTGTTATCCCCTGTGTGTCTCTACTTGGTTATTTATGAATTTACTGTTATTTTTCTTGGGAATACATTTTGCAAAAGTAAATGTCCTTCATTGAAGCTAGGATTTGAACGATTTAGTACCGCAATGCATTCCGTTTGGATTTTTTTAAATAATGATGGATTTCTAAAGAAAGTTGCTGTTGAAAAGACACTACATTGATAATGTTGTTTAATTTCATCCAAGTAAGAAAACATTGGTAAAATGATCAAACTATTATTATTAAAAAACATAGTTACGCTCATCACTGACTCATTACTGACTGATTCATTGATTGACTCACTGTCACTCTGTAAGATGATTCATTCTTTTACTTTACGGGTATCATAAGCATCTTACGACTCTTCTTACAACTTACTACGTTTATAAAAAGTCTGATAATTAATAGTCGAGGCTTTTATGGAACATAGTCTTTTGTCAAGCATTCATGAGTTTGGATTATAATTATAGTGATATAGAAATATGTTAGTATATTTTTGGTTACCTACTACAACCGAAGAATTACTACGAATCCAAGAACTCCCGTCCTTCGTTATTTTGATACCGATCAAATGAAAAGAGTTTCTTTGTTACTATGAACATCAATTTTCTTTTGGCAACCAGGTACTAGAGGCTTTGCAAAGCGAGCAAATACCACAAATCCCCGAGGCTTAGATAAAACTAACCTTTCAGTATTGCAGTTCAGGCAATATGAGATGCTTATCTTTTTGTTATTAGAAATGTCAAGGCTGAGCCATTGTATGGAATTGGTTTTTAGTTACAGTTTTGGAACAGTTTACTCGCTAACTCGTCCATATGTTCTTCCTGAAAAATAGACTTCTTCTTTTTCTCTTAGATTATGGCTTCTGTAGAGTATCTTTCACAACTTCGCCAGTATAATATATAAGGCAACGTTGTTCGGTGAAATAAAAAATGTACTTTAGACTTAATGATAGCTATGTCTTAAGTTTTCGCGATTATTACATATTATAATAAAACAATTTTAAACGGATGATATCGCGTATATTATAGATTTTAGTTTTCCTGACCTTTCGAATACTTTGCAGCATTTGCAATTCGTTTTAGTTTAATGATAGTTAATGGTAGTCTTCAAAATACGTCAGCTGACTGATAAAGAAACTGCCAGATTAGAAAGTACATTTTAGTTACTTTCATAGTGTGATGTTGTACACTATTTTGCTGGGGGGAAATGCTAATGACACTAAAACTAGATTCGTCCTCCAGAAGAGAGTTATTTGAGTAAATTGTAATTTCAGTATTAGGCGTTCACTAAGGGGTTAATTTAGAGTTTTTTTTTAACATACGCTATACTAGGATTTCTCCTGTGTCATGGGTGCGTTTACAGACACAAATTCCACACACATTACACCCAGACCCGGAACAACTATCTGCAGATCATACAAATATTTATTCCGAGTGGGAATCGAACCCACAACCAAGGGCACAGGGACCGACTGTATCAGCCACGTAAATATATATTTTAATAATAAATATAATGCTGGTTGCATTACACTATGTTTACGAAAATCTGATTTCTGTTAAAACTAAAATCAATCTTTGCTGTAAAACTGTGACGGCACGGTTGGTGCAGTGGCTGATACAGTCGACTGCTGCGCCGGGGGTCGTGGGTTCGTTTCCCGCATGGAACAAATATTTGTATGATATGCAGGTAGCTGTTCCGGGTCTGGGTGAATTGTATGTGGAATTCATGTCTGTAAACGCACCCACGACATAGGAGAAATCCTAGTGTGGGGCAAACTTTCTAAAAAAAAAAAGATTTAACATATAGCTACTGGTAAACTATATGGCATTAATAAGTACTAGAAATTAAAATTAATTTGTACTACCAACGACCAGGCTCCAGAATTTGCACGTTTTTACAACTAAATCCCAAGCACTATGCAAACTCTAAGTGCTTGTTCACATTGATTATACATATCAACGCGTGACATAAATATAAATCATATGCCATAATATCTATGTGTCCATATACACAATCAAAACTAAAAATATACATTCTATTATACACAATTAAAACTAAAAATACTCATTCTATAACTTATAACTAAACTAACATAATATATTTAATAAAACTATAAGAAAGAGGGCGTATTTAGGCGTCAAAGTACTCCTCCTCATCGTTGTCAACTGGTAACGTTCCCAGAAGACTGGCAGCATTACCACGTTGAATGGCAATGCTAGTTTTTTGTCAAAAAATAGGCCAGCGTCAGATGAGATTAACTAACGGGAACTTGTCGCTAGAGTTACCAGCACGTTTTAATCATGTCGTTAAATACCGAAGAGTTTATCAGTGCTATTAAAGCCAGAATTCCAATCTGGCAAAGCAAAGACCAACATAATATGAATAGAAAAGTTCATAATAAGTTATGGAAAAAAAACCCTCACAAATAAAAGAGTTTCGACCAATTTAAAACCTCTGCTAACGTCACAGCCGCGAAATTGCCTAGCGACCAATATGACCACAAAGTCGTCAAAGAGCCGCGCCCGCCGCCCGCCACCACCGCACCTGCGAGTTGTATGTGAACATATACTTAGTCTATATTAAGCAGAAACTATGTAAAAAGGTATAAAGCCGCATATTACATAGAGGACGAGAATACTTGTGATTGAGCTGCTCTTATATGTATTAGAATACACATACGCATTTTATCTTTGAACTTATATAATTATTCTTACTAATGATAGCCCGTGAATGGTCTCGACCGTAATTCATTTTTATTATTTCTTATTATACATAAAATTTAAACTTGGAGGACGGGACGAGGAGTGCATAGTCCTCCTCAAGTTTAAGCATGCCTAATCTAATACTCCTCTGTGCGCAATGTGCTGCACAAGGGTATTTTTAACGGTTTTATTTAGCTCGGACTGTTGGTTTTTGGGTTAAATTTAGTAGTTGATATTTTAGCCCTTTTCTGTAGACAGATTGATCTGATCTTTAGTGTCTGATATTTCTAAGCGGATTATTTAGTCCTGACTAAAGGATTTTGCCGAATCCAATAAACTCATTACCGATGAACAGTTTGGTTTTAGAACCAAACTGTTCATCGGGAATGTTCTCATGTGTACAACAAGTCCACCGACTAGTTGAACAGATCACTTTCAGTTTCTCATGCGGCATGATGACGGGAGTCCTCTTTTTCGATGTTGCAAAAGCATTTGACAAAGTCTGGCACTACAGCTTATTATGTAAGTTGTATCAACTCGGAGTGCCCGACCGTCTCGTTCATCATATGAGACTTGTTGTCAACTCGCAGTTTCCGATATCGAATCACGGGCGCTCTCTCATCCCCCCACCCCATTAGAGCCGGAGTCCCACAAGGATCGGTGCTAGCCCCATTATTGTTCACACTGTACACCAGTGACATCCCCTAAAGATCTGCTAATATGACCCAATTAGCACTCTTCGCCGATGACACGGCCATTTTCTATTCCGGTTACGTTCCCGATTGCATAACTAAGATCCTCCAAGCCACAGCCAACGCCTACGGGAAATGGTTTAGAAAATGGTGGATCGAAGTTAACCCCATCAAAAGTAAAGCCGTCCTTTTTGCAAATTTGGCAACGACCATCCACGTTTCATGGATATCTCGATGCTAGGTTAATCAGTTCCTTGGGAACCGCACGCCAAGTATCTTGGAGTCACCCTAGACAAAAATCTGACCTTCATACCCCACACAAAGACGGTGCATGCCCGCGCCGCCTTTTCTCGGTCGCCTTCCCTATATCCTGAACACTCGTAGTAAATTATCCCTTAGAAATAAGGTGAGAATTTACACCACATGTATTCGACCTATCATGACCTATGCCAGTCCAGTGTTCGCACACACTAAATCTGGCTCACTTCGTAAATTCTAAACCCTTCAAACCCGTTTCATACGCAAGGCCACCAGAGCGCCTTGGTACATGCGAAATGATCAACTCCATTTCGATCTTAACTTGCCGACCATCAGGCAATCTATGAAACAAGCGTCCAAACGCTATCTTGATTTTGCCCTGTCCCACTCAAATCCTCTTGTGGTATCAGCCGCCGATTACCAACCCTCCCGTATCAGTAGAGTACGCCGCCCGAGGCACGTTCTGGTCGTTCTAGACGGTGAAATCACGATAAATCACATAAAGAGACTCGCGCTGTCTCATTCACTAAACAGCCGACCGTTTTACCACCCTCGCCGCCGAGGATGCCCGTCTCACCGACGTCGCAGAGGCCTATCGCCGCGTCACCTTCCCGTTCAAGTTAGTACTCTCGCCGGCCCATGCCGAGCCTGTAGTTTTAAATTAGCCCTAATACATTATAAATAATACCGATCCAGCTGTCCCCAAAACAATAGCTTGTTATCCCCAGCAACGCCCTAAGCCGAGGTCCGTATCCCATAGGGCGCGCCCTTAGCGCAAGTTGCTTAGTTTTTAACATTAATCTTAAGCCTGGCTAGAGGCCTCTTTTGGCTTCGCCCAAAAATGACCGGTTAAGCAACCATATTTCCCAGAAATGTACGCGAGAATCCCAACAAAAAAAAAACAGGGTACCAAATGAAAGGGGTTGACGAGTAAAATTCGGTACATGGTGAAACATTTCAAATCTAAGATGGCCGCCGGTACAAAATGGCGGTTTTCAATCACTTTAATATATGTAATGGGTATCAAATGAAAAGGCTTTACTAGTAAAACAGTGCATATCCGATCATAGAGTTTAGACAGTCTATACAACACTCTCCTCATAAATCTAGAGCAATATCAGACTAAAAGTAAATCGTGGTAATATGTAAATAGCATTTATAACGATATGAGCGGTTGGCCATTGATAGAAATTTCAAGCGCCCCACAATTTTATTTTTGTGTTAATCACACTTAAGTTTGTCACATATCGCATCCATATGTGACCTCCTCCTAATGTCTTTGCCTTTAGTGTCACTGATCTCAAGTATACATTTTAAATGCGTCTTTGAATGAATATTAAATCCCACTCTGTTATCGCTCGGTTCCACATGGGTCAACAAATGCACATTAAGAACACTAAAAATCACACTGAAACCGGTTCTATATTAGGTATTAAAATTCAAGACCGAGTCCCTAATATCAGAATCCAGCTAGCAACGAGTTTACACTTGTTTGTAAGACTTATCTTCTAGAATAATTCCGTAATTACTTCTTATTGCACCCGAGGAAAGCAGCAACTTGGCATACTCTTGGCCAGTATCCAGAAAGAAACTCAACCCTATATAAGACCACAACAAATGCTTCCGAAATTGCATACAAATAAAAGAGCTAACTTACGATAAACTTAAGCGTTACAGGAAATTTTAAGATGCACTAACATATACATGTACTCCGAACTAGGAACTTCGTAGCAGCGTGGAAGCCACAATTAACAATGCAAATTTACCAAGTGCGAAAGCTGTTCTGAATTTCATACCGAGAATACATATGGTAATTGAGTTTGAACATAAGAAAAACCTTATAGTATAAGGCTTGAGGCTCGTTAAGATCTTGAAGGCAAGATGTTCCCAGTCTGTCTTATTTGCAGAAAGTTTTGACTTCGTTAGCATTTTGCGTTGGTTCATGTTGTGAAGTTGGGTTAGCTGATGTTAAGCGGTAGTGCGGTGCAGTAAACTACTTGATTGGAGTTTAAAGCGGAATATTGAATGCCGATAGTTGATAGGGTATGTTTTTAGCAACATCATAACTTCTAAGTGCGCTTCGGTTTAGTTTGTAGATCCACTTAAATCATCATAACAGCAAAAAGACGCCAACCTATGGATATAGGCCTCTTCCTATATATTTTCATGATTCTTTTATTGTTCTAGGCACGTTCCCTATAGCATAACTAAGATCCTCCAAGCCACAGCCAACGCCTACGGAAATTTGTTAAAGAAATGGCGGTCGAAGTTAACCCCATCAAAAATAAAGCAGTCCTCTTTTGTGAATTAGGCAAAGACCACGCACGCTTTAGGGAGATCTCGATGCTAGGTCAATCGGTTCCTTGGGAACCGCACGCCAAGTATCTTGGAGTCACCCTAGACAAAAAACTGTCCTTTATCCCCACACAAAGACGGTGCGTGCCCGCGCCGCCTTTGTGCTCGGTCGCCTTCACTATATCCTGAACGCTCGAAGTAAATTATCAAAACAGCAACCACATTTCCCAGACATGAATGCGAGAAGCCCGACATAAAAAAAACAAACTAGAGAGAATTTAAAAACCCTGAAAGACCCTGGGCAGCCAGGTTGGTGGGCGTATAATGGCTACTGTTGCACAAAATTAACGCTGCTGCCTGTGCCTCTAGTTGAGAGTCCCTTATTCACGTTTGTCCCATTGCAAAATTCATGGAAGTACACCCGCTGTGCTTTATTCTTAACATGATCAAACACAACGCCTCAAAACTAAGAATCGTAAGTAAACCGACGTATAACAGAAGGTGCGTCGAATGCCTGTTTCTTGTATATAACCTACATGCCGTCGTTTATATACTGCATCTAGCTCTTTGGCGGCTTGTGGCGGCCACTCGTAAACATCAGCACCCTCTAAATTAAAATCATATTTTTGAACAAAAGCACATTTTTTTTAATCCTTAACATTCAAATACTTTGCGTAATGTTGCTATATATATCTAAAATTTAAAATGTTTTATTTTTATTATTAATCTGTACTATCAATCCTGTTTCCAGGGGTCTCGACTAAGGGGAATGATTGATGGAGTGGGGCTCTTCAAATAGGACGTTCTTACAGGGTTGGCAACGAGCAAGTGATAACACTGGTGTTGCAAGCGATCATAGGTTACGGTAACCGTTTACCATCAGGCGAGCCGTATGCTTGTTTGGCACCTAAGTGGTAAAAAAACTGTCCTGCCGAAGTGACGACGTGGTGCCGGGGATCGCGTATGCCCCGCTCATACGTCGCTATGTCGTAGAAGTAGTGTTGTGACTATTCTTGACTACCTTGGGAACCTGCTTCCCAAGATGCTCATATGATTCTAGTCCTTCCAAAGCATAAAGCTTCGAGACTAATCTATTAATTGTGCCACATAGTGAAAACATCGACGACTTTGCAAACCCAAGACCACATCATGGATATGGTAAGTGATCGTCCTTGATCAAGTGACTAAGGCCCTGCGGGCAGCTTAAACGCAAAAATTCCAAAACGTTGCACAACTTGAACCGCAGTTTTGAAACCGTGCTTGCTATGTTCATCATCATCATATCAGCCACAGGACGTCCACTGCTGAGCAAAGGCCTCCCCCTTAGATTTCCACAACGAGCGGTTACATGCCGCCCTCATCCAACGACTCCCTTCATCCAACGACTTTGCTATGTTGCTATTTTGCAATGCAGCTAATGTCCCTAATATAATCTGTCGCACGAAATTTCATCATTTCGGCCGAATAAAATCCACTGCTGGACACAGGCCTCCCCCAGAGATCACCACAACGACCGATATGGGCGTGTTGTGGGCTCATTGGGGGGTTTTGCCATAATCGCCACGCTTGGCAGACGGGTTGGCGATCGCAGTTGAGCTGTTAATGTAATCGAAGGACGCTGCTGCTCATCCTCCGGCTAATCCCTTAGTCGCCTTTTACGACACCCACGGGAGGAGATGGGGTGGTGGTATTCTGAGCCGGCACCACACGGAAATTTAATTATATTTAATTATGATTTATTTAATTAATTACACTGTTACAAAGCCGGGCCCGGCTTCAAACAACATAAGGAAATAACGCTGATGCGTTTTAAAAATACGTCTTGAGTCAGAGTGCTTGCGCAGATTTAGAAATCGTTAATAGCTTTCTTGTTCTTAGAAGTAATCGGATGTATGGAGATGGCCATCAATTATCATATCAGCCAAAATATGTCCACCGCTGAACAAAGGCTTTTTTTTGCCCTGGGGATATCCTTCTGGACTCCCTCTGTCTTGGGAAGGGCGGAGGAGCTTGCTGGAATTTTACTGGCGTCCGCATTGCTGACCTGTTAAATCCCGTGTGTCGTAATTTTAAAGGGAACTTGCCAATACTTTTTTTTAAACGTTGCCCCCATTAGTATTTCGCCTGTGTCGTGGGTGCGTTTACAGACATGAATTCCACTTACAATACACCCAGACCCGGAACAACTATCTGCAAATCATACAAATCTTTGTTCCGTGTGGGAATCGAACCCACGACCCGGAGCGCTGCAGCCGACTGTATCAGTCGCTGCACTAACCGTGCCGTCAACTCACTGTCAACCGTTATCAACGTCAACCGTTATTATTCTTGGCAAGCGGTTTGGTGAGCGCAGAAAGACCGCGGTTCTACAGAAGGGATGCTGCTGCCCATCCCTCTGCTTTAGAGTTTTGATTCCCTTGTCCCTTTATTCCTTTTATGATATGCACGAGAGGAGATCGATTGGTGCTTTATTCTTAATCCGAATCCTACATGGACTAACATTAATGAGAGCTGTCATAAGTGTGAATTAGTCACAATAAAGGTATTATACTTTAATCACCCACAGCTCTCAGACAAGAGTTGTTAGTACAAAAACAATATTTCTTTTAGAAATTTAAAATTTAAAATTTCATTTTATTTTCTTAACAATATCTTTATTCATTATCTTTTTTCTTATCAATAACCTCAGTCACAAAAAATAATAAGTACTAACTAAATATAATTACAAAATTTATTATACTTTCATAAGAAATAATTGAGAATTTCAAAAACAAAACCGTGTGGTGGCTTCGAACATCACCAACCCATCTCATCCCGCGGGTGTCATACAAGGGACTATGGGATTAGCCGGAGGATGGGCAGTAGTGTCCTTCCAGGATATTGACAACTCAACTGTGATCGCCAACAAGCATGGTGATCATGGTAAAACCCGCCAATGAGCACACTACACACTCAGACTGGTCGTTGTGGTGATCGACCACAACGACCCGCCTCCTGGCCTCTGTCCAGCAGTGGACTTTATTCGGCCGAAATGAAAATTTATGTTAGAGCACAAATCTACATGTAGTTCTAGTCCTATGTCTAAGGTTTGTTTCTCTTATAAATAATTAACTTTTTTAAATTACTATTATGTATCACCACGGCAATAGTCCCTATAGCGGTTGCTAGGAGCATAGTCTGATACAATGTATGAAAGAGATTTTGCATTAAATTTATTGAAATATCCTTTACTCAATATCTGGTGTATGTATTAACTAGTCACCATTTCGGCCGAATGAAGTCCACTGCTGGCCTCCCCCAAAGATGTCCACAACGACCGATATGGATGTGTTGTGGGCTCATTGGGGGGTTTTGCCATAATCGCCACGCTTGGCAGACGGGTTGGCGATTGCAGTTGAGTTGTTAATGTACTCGAAGGACGCTGCTGCCCATCCTCCGGCTAATCCCTTAGTCGACTTTTACGACACCCATGGGAGGAGATGGGGTGGTGGCATTCTGAGCCGGCACCACATTATATATGATATTAACTAGTATATAATCATAAATGCTAGCATATGATCTAAAGCATTTGCTTTGACTGTACAAATTTTGATGAAAATACCATACATAATAATATAATCCATGACCTTCGGGGAAATCGAAGGTTTTATCTATGCGGTTACGGATTGGGTGCCCGTAGTGAAAAACTACTGGAAATATTATATCGCGAAGGACGGCCCGTTTGACACCAGTCGAGCAGGCGACTGTTGGTCCTATTCCTCGCATTATTTCTGGTTGTTCTCGTCATGCCAACGGCGGCTACTTTACATAGCCTAGGTATTAACCAAATGCCAGGATTCCACTAACAACTTGCGGATAAATATGTACAACCTTGTGACATCAGATATGCCATAGGTACTATAACTATGTCCTCGACCCAGTTCTTGAGAATGGCCATGTCACATTATACTGGGATCAATCTATCATGGCTGACAAGACTATTATACTCAATAAGCCTGATATAGTGGCGATAGATCGAGTAGAGTGCCGCACAATAATTGTGGAATTATTCCGTATGATGAGAATGTCGTGAAAGATAAACCAGTTATTTTGTATGTTTAGTCGAACGCCGAACGGTTTTCGCCATGTGGGAAGTCTCTGCAATAATTAGGCTGATAGTTATTACGGCCAATGGGCTAATACCCATACCCAAGAGTCTCAAGCTACACATTTAGATGTTCTCGTTAGGTGAGTAGGTCAAGGACTTGATGCAGAGAGCGGTCACTTGACATAAATCATATTTTTGGGAGGTTCTTCTCCTTGAAGCATTGACTACCAGAAGCTTGAAATGTGTTCCTGCTTCCGGTGGGCGGTACTATTTTTTATCGATGTGAAACTACTTTTAGGACAGTGTGAATTGGATTTTATTAAAGGAAAACGTGTAACGAAATAGAGATAACTATAAGTGTATTTATAGGGTTTAGGTTGTAAATCTGCGGGCGACACACGGAGCGACCCATGAGAAGATGGTGGCGCGACACAGCGGACAGAGACGCTTCGGGGATCGTTTACAATCCCCCCGGGTCGGTTGACCGCTTTGCAGTCATCCCCACCGTGATGTGCCTAAGGCGTGGCACCTATGGGTGGCACTAATACCTCTTCGCCCTTTCCCGGGGCGAAGGAAGTTCATGAAGAAATTCCACTGGACATCAATAAAAAGAAAGGGTTTATGCTGTGACAGAATGAGTTGAAACACGTTTCTATATGGTTTCCCTATACTTCGTCTCTCTCTCTCTGTTGACCACCTCCATAGTGTATTCATCTTATTCTTCAATTTCAATTTATTCGTTTGCGAATATGATGGGTTTTACCTCAGTTGTTACATAATTCTCTTACAATTAACCAAAATACAAAGTTTCACTTCTACCGCGTGTGAACTCACTGTCTCGATTTTTGTTTTTAAATATAAATTTGGCTTTTATATGTTTTTAAAAATGAACCTTATCTGTACGTATTGTAAGCAATATTCAAGTGTATTTCCACACGTTTGACATCTATACTCAATACTATTATAATATTGAACACTATTTTCCTTATCATGTTTACCTAGGGAATTTTTAGTTACACACGATCAAACTATACATATCTAGTTTCAGCTAATCTCCCATCATAAGCATAGCCTATAAACAATGCGAGATTAGCTTATACTGGAAATATATAGCTTGATATCTAGCATACCTAAAACCTTTTTTAATTTAGGGAAACCTTGAAGTGAGATATTCTCTATATTTATATTCTATTTTATTATCTAATAACATATTGTTCTTACGGACTATTTATGTGTCATACTAAGCGCTTCTCCTCAACCTTCATTATGGCGCTCAGCAAAGCAGTCGATCTACTTGCCAGCTTCTGTTTTCTCTCTAATGTCTATAGCCCGTTAACCTTTAAAGTAAGAGTGATATGCATCTTTTGGGTAAACTCGTTTCATCGTAGGTAGCATACATCATTTTAGAGGTCAATCTCAAACCCAGTATAAATAAAAATACACTTGGCCATCTGATTAATCAATATTATTTAATTAATTAAAATCTATCTATAGAATTATTATCTATGTACAAATTAAATCGTCTAAAAACCCTGAACCTTAACATATTACATAGCATTTCTAATAACTTCAGAAAATTTCTTATACACCAAGTCTGACCTGAAACAAAAGAATACTGTAAGAAATAATCAGTAAATTAAAATATAATCGGTCTCTGCCAGCGGCTTTCTTCACGCTGTCATCATAAATCATCGTGTGATGGCTGCCGCTTCTAAAATACCTACAGAGAAATAAAGTGACTGCTATTGTATCTATTTTACTATAAAATTTCGAGGTTCTCATTTCCAGATGCACACACTGATCGGTAAACGTTCTGTGAGGTTAAGCAACCCTTGGCGTGGTCAGTCTATGGATGGGTGATCACATAGTGGTATTTGAATTTAGCATCTCCGTGGTTAGGAGGGCACGTGAAATCGTCGGTCCCGGTTGTTGTTATTAGACAGCGGTCGTTAAGCCAAGTAGAGGGTTCCGAAATTGCTGAATGTATTGTATATTTTCCGTGTGGTGTTCGGATTAAGAATACAGCACCACTCCATCTCATTCCGTGGATGTCGTAAAAGGCAAAGGAAAAAAGTAAAAGGAGCGAGCGCGTCACATTCCGCCTGACGCAGGTATTCACCGGACACGGTTGTTTCGGTGCGTACTTGCACAGGATAGGACGCGAGGTCACGGCACAGTGCCACCACTGTGGAGACGATCAGGATACCGCACAGCACACGCTCGGAGAGTGCCCTGCGTGGACTGCCGAGCGGCGGATCCTGGTCGATCGGATCGGGCAAGATCTCTCTTTGCCAGCAGTAGTGTCGGCTATGCTGGCAGAGCATGAAAATTGGAGTGCTGTGGTCTCCTTCTGTGAGAACGTAATGCTCCAGAAGGAGGTCGCAGAGCGGGATCGGAAGAGGGCCGATCCCGCTCGGAGGAGGAGGACACGGGGCCGGGGTAACAACTGCCGCTGTGCCCGTGTCCAACACGCCTGAGCCCCCTGTCGTCTTTATATGGCGGGGGGCCTTGGGGGTCGCAAGCGCGCTTATTGGGAAATCTGCGTGCTTATACCGAGCGACCCCCGGGAAGACAGCGGTGCGCATGTGGTCACGTACCGCTGTGTGCGCAGCACAGCTCATAGTGAGGCCTCGGGGGAATCTTTTACAATCCCCTCGAGAGATGCCTGGGGGGTGGCCTCTTTACAGTCGCCTTCCCTCCACTAGAGGGGATGACCACTTTACAGTCATCCCCTCCGAGATGTGCCTAAAGGCGTGGCACCAATGGGTGGCTCTAGATGGAGATCTTTCGAGTTCCTGGAGCCTCCCTTCGGTGCCGACGATGATCACTCCGGTGGTTTTAGCCGGTAGGAGTCCGGCATGGCCCTTCGCCCTTTCCCGGGGTGAAGGAAGTGCATGATGTATTTCCACAGGATCAATAAAAAAAAGAAAAAAAAAAGGGAGGGCACGTGTGAAATCGTCGGTCCCGGTTGTTGTTATTAGACAGCGGTCGTTAAGCCAAGTAGAGGGTTCCGAAATTGCTGAATGTATTGTATATTTTCCGTGTGGTGTTCGGATTAAGAATACAGCACCACTCCATCTCCTCCCGTGGATGTCGTAAAAGACGACTAAGGGAATCTAAACCAGAGGGATGGGCAGCAGCGTCCCTTATGTAAAACGGTAGCCATACTGCGTTCACCAACCCGCCTGCCAAGCGTGGTGAGTATTGGCAAGTTCCCCCCAAAGTTATGATACAGTTGTGGAAATCTATGGGGGAGGCCTTTGTTCAGTAGTGGACTTATAAATGGCCGATATGATGATGGTATATTGTTGGATTCGGTCTTGCACCAATAAATTATCCCAAGAACAAACTTAACAATATTGTTGTATGTTGTGTATTTTTTTCAGAATTTTAGGCTCAGTAAGGGGGGGAATGGTAAATTTTCGTATATTTTCTTAAATAACTTTAAAAATATATATTTTAAAATTATTAAATAAATACATTTGAGACCCTGAGACACAACAAGCCCTTTCATTTCGTATGTTAAAAGGTACAGTTTGCAAAACTTTATTCTTAAATTTTCTATATTGCCACCCAAAAAGGGCCCATATGTTCAAACTTCATTTATTTACCTTACACGTACGTCTTTGGGTTGCAGAAATCCATATGTGTACCAAATTTCAAGTTAATCGGTCGAATAGATTTGGAGAAAATTGGCTGTGACAGACGGACAGACACACGAGTGATCCTATAAGGGTTCCACCGGTTTTTTCTTCTGACGTTCTGAACCCTAAAAACCAGTTAGAATCTCGAAGCGTCACCACGTGCACCGATCACTTTGAAATATTCTGATATTAGCCTAAAATAAACAAAAGAAAATAGTACCTTCCATGACTACATGACTTCATGAGATTGAATACATAGCTAGGGCATATATCAGGATCCATCATCCTCGCGTTGAACAACGTTCCTTGGCAGAAACAGTATAATATCTCCGGTAAAGGTATATTGGATGGCAGGATATTCTTCTCATACAGTATTGTTGAAAACAGCTGAAAATACAAAAACGAAAATGAAATAAATCTATTTAATAAAACCCACAGACAGACAATATAAGCCGTGATAACCTTTTTTTTTTTTTTTTTTTTTATTGATGTCCAGTGGAAATTCTTCATGGAACTTCCTTCACCCCGGGGAAGGGCGAAGGGGTATGCCGGACTCCTACCGGCTAAAACCACTGGAGCGGTCATCTTCGGCACCGAAGGGGGGCTCCAGGTCCTCGTAAGATCACACTAGAGCCGCCCATTGGTGCCACGCCTTTAGGCACATCTCGGAAGGGATGACTGTAAAGCGGTCACCCCCTCTAGCGGAGGGAAGGCGACTGTAAAAAGGTCGCCCCCCCAGGCACCTCTCGGGGAGGATTGTAAAGGATCCCCCCAAGCCTCGCTTTGCGCTGTGCTGCGCACACGGCGGCACGTGACCACGTGCGCGCCACCGTCTTCCCGGGGGTCGCTCGGTGTGAGCACGTAGATTCCCCAATCTGCGCGCCCGCGACCCCCGAGGCCCCCCACCATGAAGTGACGGCAGGGGGCTCAGGCGTGTTGGACTTGGGAGCCGGGACGGTTGTTGCCCCGGCGCCGTCTAGTCCTTCTCCGTGCGGGATCAACCCTCTCCCGATCCCGCTCTGCAGTCTCCTTCTGGAGCATGACGCTCTCGCAGAAGGAGACCACTGCACTCCAATTTTCATGCTCTGCCAACATAGCCGACACTACTGCCGGCAGAGAGAGATCTTGCCCGATCCGATCGACCAGGATCCGCCGCTCGGCCGCAAACGCAGGGCACTCCTCGAGCGTGTGCTGTGCGGTATCCTGGTCGCTTCCACAATGGTGGCACTGTGCCGTAACCTCGCGTCCTATTCTGTGCAGGTACGCACCGAAACAACCGTGACCGGTGAATACCTGCGTCAGACGGTAGGTGACGCGCTCGCTCCTTCTGAGCCAGGCTCCGAAGAGTGGCAGGATGGCCTCGACGACGCGCTTGGTCGCGAACTGCAACCGTAGGCGTTGTCGCCATATCTCGAGTGCGCGCCGTCTAGCCAGCCGTCTCATTCTGTCAAACGCCCCTGATGGCACGCTTTCCCCACTTTGGCGGAGGGAACGTATCCGGTCATAGACCCACGCATCCATCCCCGCCTGGATGTCGAAAGGCGGAAAGCGTGCCAGGAGAGTTGCCGCCTCGTAGGACACTGTCCTGTATCCCCGTGCGATCCGTATAGCCACTCTGCGCTGCAGACTATGAAGTTTGGTTCTGCAGCGCTGGACGCCAGACAGCCGGGATGACCATACAGGCGCCCCGTAGAGGGCCACAGACCGCACGACGCCCCCGTAGAAGCCGTGATAACCTAGTGGTAGAGCGCTTGCCTTCCGTACAGGAGAGTCTGAGTCACGGTCTCGGCTCGCACCTCTGGCTTTTCGGATTCATGTGTGGAGAAGAATTTGGTTATCACTTACGTTAAGTGAAGGGAAACATTGAAACCCGCAGACCAGAGAGGGCTCCAAAATGTTATCAATGGTGTGTATCGTCTGCCAACTCTTACTAGGCGAGCGTGGTGGACTGAGGTAAACCTAACCTTTCACATCGTGAGAAGAGGTGACCAGCAGTAGGACCGTAAGGGGCCAATTAATTATATTATGATTTTAATAGACAACGCTCAGCTTAAACAGATGGATTGAGAAGCATGAAATTTTGCACAGGAATTCATTATGTAACGTAGCATTGAAATTAGATTTTTTGAAAAACTATTCCTTAACCTGTTTAAATATAGAGTTAAATTGAGCAGCGGACAATATTCGGCCGAATTGGTGAAAATAAAACATGATTTTTAATAAATAACATATTTTAATTACTGTAGTTTTAATATTGTCCGCTGCTGGACAAATGTCAACACAACGACCGTTATGGGTATTCGTAGCCGGCACCACACGGTTCATTAAAATGACAACAATACTATTATTATTTTACTATTATATTCAAAACAACATAAGTGTAATTTGTATGAAACATTCTGTATGAAATCATTATGTATGAAGTAGAATAAACAAAACAGCTTAATCAAGGCCTCTCATAAAATTATAAACGATGCAGTCATAACAACCTATTAAAATATATTATTCGTTAAAATTAGAAAGAAAAGAAAGAAAGAAAATTTGTTTATTTTGAGTCCTCATTCATACACACGTTGCAAATTTTATATAAACAGTAAATAAAATAAGATAGCACGTAGCTGTGAATACGTGAGGCCAAAATTGGTACCTATCTCAGCTAATGCTACAGCAAACAAAATGCTCCAGCGCTGATATTCTAATAGGCCCGTGTGACGATGTCACGAATATCAACTATGATAATAAAGAAAAAAAGAAAAAAAATATATATATATATATAATAGATATATATATATACAAATATATGTATGATTAAATTCATTAATATGAAAATAGGTGTATCTAATAAATAAAGATTTTAATACTGGTTTTTGCATCAGAATGTAAAAAGACATTAAAGGTAAAAAATTATAGAACCGTCGATGGTGCGTTTCATTCTACGGGTATATCCATAATCTATCCATAGCCTAATGATTACAATTTCGGGTTTAAAGTTGCAACGCTCACGGGAAGTAAATTACAATAATACTTTTGTTAAATACAACAGTATATTGGCAATGGCACGCAATCTATATAATAAACTATCAAAGCAAATTAGAGAATGTAAATGCATGCATGATATAGACGAAACGAAAGGGTTTAATTGTCGTCCTGTCATTC
Organism: Diloba caeruleocephala; assembly: GCA_947459985.1. NCBI lineage: Eukaryota > Metazoa > Arthropoda > Insecta > Lepidoptera > Noctuidae > Diloba > Diloba caeruleocephala. The sequence continues at coordinate 3,462,305 of OX381617.1, read as the reverse complement.
AATTCCATGTGGTTCCCTGCAAATATCATAACCATACTTCTCTACCTACGAGTATCATAAAGGGCATCTAGGAGTTGGTATGAAGAGGATGGCCAGTAGCAACCTCTCGTGTGCTGATAACAACATACTGCGATCATCAATCCGCCTGCCAAACGTGGTGATTATGGCAATTTCCCCTATGACAAGGTGATCATTGGGAGACCCATGTTCAGCAGTGGATGTTTACGGGGCTGATGTGTGTGTATAACATTCAGTTACATCATCATCATCATCATAATAAAGCCAAAGAACGCCCACTGCTGAACTGAAGACTCTTGTGGTCTATAGATCGGTCCCATAGCGGTCACATGCCACCCGCATCCAAGGACTCAATAACGTATAAAACATCAAATTAAGCTTACCTTAAATGCAGCAGTCAATGATGCTATGGACAGACCTAAGCTCGGGTTGAATAAGTACGATAGTCCAGCGGCATATCCAGCTGGTAACGCGTACAACGCCGAGTCGAATCCCTTTTTACGACACAAGTAGCATATCACAGTCTGCAATGTAAAGCAAAATTATATTTGAGGACAATATTTTTTATGGGACTCTTAGGCAAACGTTGAAACGGTTAATTTGCTGGATATTGACAATTTTTCAAATATTTTGTAAGTCATACACCAAACACACCCTGCTTAATTAATATTTCCAGAATTTTGATGAATCAATTCAGCGTCACGACGATGTATTTTGGGGGAATGTGATGAGGTGAGGAATAACTTCAACAAACACCATAAAAGTCCATCAAGCCATCACCACCATCATTATCTTATCATTCATCAAGGATACCAATTTCTGGCAGACATTAAGCCCCAGGTAGAGCAGGAGAAGTAATACAAGCAGCATGTTCAAAATTAGCTTTCTTTGAGGGGAAAAGTGGATGAATTTTCTTTAGTAGATCAGATAAGTCTCTAATTAAGTTATTTCCTATAGCTCATAGCAAATTACACTCAGTGGTCGGTACTGGAACAACTCTGTCACAAAGTTTGCCAATAACAATTATGAAAAAATTATGACGGCACGGTTGGTGCAGTGGCTGATACAGTCGGCTGCTGCGCACCGGGTCGTGGGTTCGATTCCCGCACGGAACAAATATTTGTACGATCTGCAGATAGTTGTTCCGGGTCTGGGTGTATTGTGTGTGGAATTTATGTTTGTAAACGCACCCACGACACAGGAAATCCTAGTGTGGGGCAACGTTTTTTTAAAAGAACAAGAACAGAACAAAACGAATGAGTCTTCTTTCATCCTGAACACGTAATAACAGCTACATACATAAAATAAATTTAAATTAACTATAACATAAACTAAATTAGTCGTACTCTGTAAATACCGGTATAACTGCTGAAGAACAGTGCGAGCTTAAAGTGCTTCCCTCGTATCGATGCTATCGCCTTGATTGGCGTCCTGATTTGCGGTAAAATCAACCTTGCGAGAGAAATTCCTAGACCAACCCCGAAGTATGTTGCAAAGCCCTGGAAAGAGAAGGAAACGTGTTGTGTATCATAATAAATCACTTCTTTTGAAATGTGAACTGAAAAGAAGCGACTCGACTTTAGCTTTAGGACAGCAGCCCCAATCCAGCAGTGGATTGCCACTGTCTATAGATTCTTATTAATTAATCATGTGGATATTTAGGCAATTTTGAACTCGATAATCAGCTCTCTTGTCAGCAGTGGATTGCCACTGTCTATCGACTTTTATTTATTAATCATGTTTATATTTAGGAAATTTTGAGCTTGATAATCAGCCCTCTTGTCAGCAGTGGATTGCCACTGTCTATCGATTCTTATTAATTAATCATGTGTATATTAGGCAATTTTGAACTTGATAGTCAGCTCTCTTATCAGCAGTGGATTACCACTGCCTATAGATTCTTATTAATTAATCATGTGGATATTCATACAATTTTGAACTCGATAGTCAGCTCTTTTGTCAGCAGTGGATTACCACTATCTGTCGATTCTCATTAATTAATCATGGTGGTGATATTTAGGCAGTTTTAAACTCGATAGCCAGGTCTTTTCATTTGTTTAGAAGTAATATAAATTATAATAATATCAGCCTGTAACTATCCCACTGCAGAACAACGGCCTTTTCTTATATAGAGAAGGGAATGAACATTTATCACAACGCTTGCTCGTGTTAGTGACTACAGACTATTATGCATCCAGTTGTTCTCACGATGATGACAAACCGTGCACCTCCCCCCAGTCAGAAGTAAGTGGAAGGATATCGTGAGGTTTTATCCGGTAAGTCTGGCTATGCCAAATGAAGTCCACTGCTGGACACAGGCCTCCCCCAAATATCACCACAACGACCGATTTGGGTGTGTTGTGGGCTCATTGGGGGGTTTTGCCATAATCGCCCCGCTTAGCAGACGGGTTGGCGATCGCAGTTGAGTTGTTTATGTACTCGAAGGGCGCTGCTGCCCATCCTCCGGCTAATCCTTTAGTCGACTTGTACGACGCCCACGGGAGGAGATGGGGTGGTGGTATTCTGAGCCCGCACCACACGGCAATAATTAACACAAATCTCGATCTATTATTATATTTTAATCTGGTTTAAAATTCTGCAGCGGCCATATTGCAAGTCCCGTTATTCTTAACGTATACTTACCTTTGCTATATATTTCTGACACTGGCCTTCGTGGGGACATACAATCGTCGACCCGTCAGTCTTTCTTCTCACTTTTTCTGGAGTAAATAACCTGGAAGTAAAATATTCAGTAATAAGCAATCCGTTGAGTAAGCTTGGTGGTCCAGATAAAGCTCCAGAAACATATGTAGACATCTTGTTTCATGTCTCACTTTAATAGGTTGCATTCCTTCCAATCGCTAGTTTGGCGAAGTGGGAATAAATTCTGTCTAGGAATATCTATGGAGAAATTTCTACACGACTACCACAACTAATTATACTTAATTGAAACCTAGTATGTCAAGCACGACAGACTCGATCAATCGACCAATCATTGTGGACATGTGGACAGGTCACATAAGGGGTACAATAGATGTATGTGTACACTCACTCGCAGTATAAATGTCAAATATGCAGAGGTTGGTATGTGCAACTTGACTGTGAAATACATCGGCTACGTTGCTCGACTGTTTATAAAACGGGGTCAATCCGCAGCGCTTTACAATAATTTGGATAGCCACACGTACGCTTCCAAATCGCTTGGCCACCGTGCCAGCCGAACAGCAACTTAAGAACGGCCGGGACTGGTAGTCACGCGACATGGCTGCTGCTTGTAAAGCCACAATGTAATCCGTAGTACGCTGTACCCTATACTGCTGAGACCAAGCTGTCTGCGCGGATATATATAGTTAGAGCCTAAAGAAGTAGATACCCCCACGTCACCTTCCCAATCAAGTTAGTACTTCTCCCTCCCGTCTCTTGTTCGCGCCGGCCCGTACCGAGCCTGTAGTTTTAAATATCCCCTAATACATTATAAGTAATACCGATCCAGCTGTCCCCAAAACAATAGCTTGTTATCCCCAGCAACGCCCTAAGCCAAGGTCCGTGTCCCGCGGGGGGCGCCTTTAGCGCAAGTTGCTTAGTTTTTAATATTAATTTTAAATCTGGCTGGAGGACTCTTTTGGCTTCGCCAAGAAATGACCGGTTAAGCAACCACATTTCCCAGAAATGTATACGAGAAGCCCAACAAAAAAAAAAACAAAAAAAAGGAGTAGATACTGGTTACATGAAATATAAATAGCACGTCTATTTATATTTCACTAATTACCCCGAAACGGGTTTACAGGAATACTAATAAACTACATGCTTTCAAAAATAAACGCTTTTCACGAACATGTATGATTTTATTATTGTATGATCATGGAGAAGCCAGGTTTACGATTGTATTGCTTAGCTTTAAAGAAACATCTATGATTTTTTAATGGGACTAAACGAATTAACTATTATGATAACTATTCTTGATTCTCAGTAAGACTTTCAACTTCTATTTTTATATTAGTATATGTATGTATTCCTATTTTTAATTCAGTCTTTTTTAACATTAGATATAGCTTTGCTTTTATACTTCTTTCGAAGTGCTTTGTTTAACCCAAAGGTTGACTGGTAGAGAATGCCTCATGGCATTAAGTCCGCCTTATGTATACTCAATGTACATAAAAGTTTAAATAAATAAATAAACAACCTTATAATCTAAAATCAACAACACAATAAATGTATCTATTGTACAGATCGATACTAAATGTAAACATCAATTACGATATTTATTTATACTGACAGAGATATTATTAATCTAGTCTTATCTGTATAATTATCCATTATGATATCTTATCTTAGATTTATCCAGAAATCAGTCAATTACGTCACAATGAAGGTCGATGTTCAAAAAATGTAAATTGCAAGCCAAATGCATCAGTGTATACAAACTGTACAGTCAGTACAGTAGGAAAAACATCCCTTTAAACAACTAGTATTTTCATTTATTTAGTTCATTTCCTTTATATACTTAATATACTGACCGCTTTACAGTCATCCCGTCCGTAATGTGCCTAAAGGCGTGGTATCAATGGGGGACTCTAATGTAATGTGTGATCATAAGAATGGGACCTGTAACCCCCCTTCAGTGCCAAAGCTGATCGCTCCAGTGGTTTTAGCTGGTAAGAGTCCGGCATGCGCCCTTACCCTTCCCCAGGGCGGAAGAAGTTCATGTAGTGTTTCCACAGGAGACCAACAAAAAATGTACAGTATCCTGATTTATTTGTATTGAATAACGTACGTATGTAAGTTTTAAAACTGTCACTAACACTTTTATTAGAACTTGTTTTTGAATTGGATATTTAACATGTTTTTGATTTACTTTGGGTTGTCGATATTTCGGTACTGTGCAAGTACCAAGTTCATAACCATCAGGTAATCTCGAAAGAAAGCCACACATAGTAAGGGAAGCAACTGAGATTACCAAGTATTTTGTTTACTAAATAAACTTCATCTAGCAGGACGGATTCCAAGTATCGAAAACCTGGAATCCAGTGGTACAATTGTGTGGAAACCGAAAAGTGCCGAGTAAACTTCGCGAGCGGATACAGTGAGTTTCGTGTGTCTGCAACAAAATCTAGTTATGAGTGACTTATGTGGTTGTGGTAGCGGAAACCAACACAAAAAGCGTATGAGGAAGAGGGTAGATCGTTTTGTCTGTTCGTTCACCCGCAATCATAATTTCAGCCGAATAAAGTCCACAGCTGGACACAGGCCTAAGGGCAAAGATCGCCACAACGACAGGTCTGGGTATGTTGTGTGCTTATCGGTGGGGTTCTCCCATAATCGCCATGCTTGGTAGGCGGGTTGCTTTTTCCGGTGCGTGGTCTCCACTCGAGAACCTTTTTGCCTCAACGGCCATCAGTTCTACGAGCTATGTGAGTAAAATCATAGTACCTAAATATTCAGATTAAAGTTCTAATGATAACTTGTGAAATTAATAGGTATGACTTTTGAGTTACATGACAATACAAATGAGTGACAGGGATTCACGAATATTTTAGATTCTCGGCAAGGTGAAAATAAAAATTGTAGCACAGCAATATCCAGACCAACAATAAACAAACCTTGGCAGAGGAACACAGCAAACAGATTAGATACGGTGTAGTAATTAACTGTGACCGATAGTGACGTTCATTAATATTATTGACTCATAACATCAATAATATCAGTGCATTCATTGTAAAGGCATAAAATAATTAATTTGTATTCTGACTTTAATACTCACTCACTGCACTCGAGCTCCATTATGTTTAGAGTTTCCAAATATTAATTTGGGGATAGTGTTCGATATTCCGTGTGGTTTTTGGATTAAGAATATAGCACCACCAATCATCATCATCCTCCAATTGTATGTCGTAAAGGCGACCAAGGGACTTTAACCCAGAGGGATGGGCAGCGGAGCTCCTTCTATTTATTTATTTATTTATATTATTTATTTATATACTCTTTATTGTACACCACATAATACATACATAGAGATAAAAATTTAAAAAGATACATGTACACTGGGCGGTCTTATCGCACAGGGCGATCTCTTCCAGACAACCTTTGGATGGACAGGAAGAAAGGAGAGAGATATTGGGCTGTCAAGTGTACAATATATCATACACAATATTACTTAGACATAAAAATATAAAATACATAACAATATATACAATAAATATTATATATATAAAACGATGATAAAATATACTAATAAACATCAAATATAACTAGGATAGGAGAAGAAAAATTAGAGAGAAAGGTAATGCTCCTTCACCATTTTCTTAAAAATAGGTAGTGTTTGAGCACGTCTTACTTCAATAGGTAATGCATTCCACAAGCGAGCCGCTTGAATAGTAAATGAATTATCGAAGAAGGAAGTGGAATGCATACGTATACTTAATTTTAGATTTTCTGATGATCTCAAGAAACTAGAATGTGTCTCACAAATAAACTGAAAGCGTTCTTTAAGATAAAAAGGGGTAGAAGGTTTAAAGAGCACATTATAAAGCAAAGAAAGAATATGAGCGTTCCGGCGAAAGCGGATGGGAAGCCATTTGAGCTTAGTTCGAAATTCAGAAACGTGATCATATTTGCGTAGGCCAAATATAAATCTGATACAAAGATTTTGAAGTCGCTCAAGCTTGTCAAATTGGTCTTGCGTGAGATCGAGATAGCTGGCATCAGCATAGTCAAGGATCGAGAGTAGAAGAGATTATTATATCTATTTAACAGTACCTATACTGCGCTCACTAAACCGCCTGCCAAGCGTGGTGAGTGTTGGCAAATATCCCCAAAATGGCGACACAATTGTGGAAATCTATGGGGGAGGCCTGATATGGTGATGGTGTTCGATTTTCCTATACGATAAGAGGAAGGAGTGGCAACTAACGACGTTGTTGAAGAAAGTTTACTGTTATGTGAAATAGGCAACATTATGTTTGGTTTTAAAATTCTATGATGGAATTGACATTTTGCTATGGTATTGCGATAGCAAGGTTGTCGTACTGCAATAAGTTGCTACAGTAAAACCCGAAACACCAACGGTGCTGGCAACTTTTTTCAATTCTTTGTCTTCACTACACAAGAACCTACAAAAATAAGGAGCCTATTAGTAGGATGTAGGAAACGTGTTTGCAAAAAGTAGTAATTTTAATTATTTTATTATTTTTGATAATTAAAGAATAAAGTAGGTAAAATACTATCACCATAAAGTCAAAGTCAAAGTCATAGTCAAAATTTTTTATTTCAAATAAACCAATTATTGGCACTTATGAAACGTCAGAATCTAAGTTGCACGGTTCCAAATAGTTGATCTCGTGGAGAAGAGAGGCAAGAAACTCCATGGATACTCTTTTAAAATAATTGAGATTACAATGTTGATTGATACAAATTATTGTAATATATATACCGAGAAAAATGTAGGACAATGTGTAAAGATGGAACATACCACAATGAAATTATAATAATAAATTATTTGCCGTGGCAGTTAACGGCTGACCAGTCCCAACAAACGGCACTCGTTCACGAGCATGACGCATGCATCAGCATCGCTTAGCTCAACCATATTGTAGGGAACCGAACGACCCGATACACAACACCACCGCCAGCAAGACATTTTAGTGAGTATGACAGACCAATACAGCCAGGCAAAAGACAATCAATATAAGTACTAAAAATAACATCAATGGCTACATCATATTATTATGAATACGCACACAGATAAAGAACACGCGATGCATTGATAAAATCGTGAAAAAAGGTTATTTATGTGCTCGAATAGCAACTTTACCAATTAATTATGGCAACACAAACACGGAAATCACAACTGGATTTTAACAAACGCAATTCCTATAACCTATTAATTCAATTTAATTTAATCGTCTTACCAAAATAATGGAGTTCTTTCCTTCTTGTCTCCTTCCAGTCTCATCAGGTAGAACAGAAGGGAGCTCCCTAACATAAATATAAATGTTTGTCGTGCTTTTGTTATTGACAGATATCCAGCTCTCTGCAAGACTTTGAGGTAGTACTCGATCATCTTGAACATAAAAATGAACGTGACCATAAAAGGAGGAATTATATTCGTTTGTGCGAATGAGCTACCCGACCAATCTTCTGTAAAACTAATAACACAGGACTGCATGCTACGCCTTATTATGTATGCAGTGGCTTAGCCAATCCACCCCGCCACTCCTTGGCTTATACAAACCGGCCAAGTGGTTCTCCATGTCTCCTACGCGACACTTGCTCAAGCCTGTTACTGCATTAAAAATGTCTTTAAATCATTATTGATACAGCTTTCCACAGAGTCCCACTAGGTTGATTTCAACCTTTCTCTTTCTCTAGAGGGGACCACCTTACAGTCAGCCCTTCCGAGATGTGCCTAAAAGGAATCAAACGACGGCTCCGGAAGGAACATTTCTGTGATTAAATTTAATTATACATCAAAATTATATTCTTTGTTGGAACGACTGACTTTTCAAGCATCAAGTTAGCTTCCATCTTCATTTACGATATTTTAAGTAGTTTCTTATGATACCTACTGGAAAGCGGGGATGGCTTCATTTTTTCGCAGAATGCTATCTGTATACTACCATGTACGTTTGATAATGTAAATTAAAACATCAAGCCCGACAAAGTATTTTAATTTAAAAAAAACAAAGATTGTCTTTGCATGTTATGTTTCTCCAGAACTTACTCGTTTATGTATCTTATGCACATCGCTTTGAGAACTTTTAATGCTTATTTAAACATGACTTGATATTCGCTGAACTGTGAAAAAGAGCATTACGATTGCGGAACATGTGTTCTTTTTTTTCAAAAGATGACGTTGGCGCTGTGTGAGGCATGTTTTTATTCGCACTAAATTTTTGCAATATCTATCATACTTATGTCTAAATTATCGGTTAAGAACCTGAATATCGCATCTATAACCGCGTGTTTTGATAAAACCCATTTGATGAACATAAATGTGAGTTATAAATGAACGTAAATGTGAGTTATAAATGAACATAAATACGATATATATCCTTATCAACAGCTATGGAGCGCGGGCGCCGAATCAATGCAGGTTTTGTGCGTTTTTTATTTATAAGCAAGGACTGTAATAATCGTGGATGTATTTGCGTTTGTTTGATCACTATTTTATTTTATTTGTTAAGTGTGCCATATATAGGATAGTTGTCTTGCTAATTTATAATTATTTTCATATTATATGTATTTACATATTATATATAGTTGTGTTGTTTATTTATAATGTATGCATACTAATTACATATTTCTTCATATATTATTTAGTATAACTTGAAATTAAAAATAAATATTAAAGCTGTGTTCGCTTCTGTGAGCAACTAGGGGGTCTAGTTGTAGTTGTAGTTAACCAGCGCCAGGTGCCTACCTGGCAGATGCTGAGCTAGATACCCATTTAGCGCAACTGTGGGGCATACACTTTAATCAAAATGTTGCTTCTTATTCCGCCGTTTAGTATGATATTGTTTGTGATGTCTCATTTTGTCGCTGAATACATGCTTTATTTCTTTATTTCATATACAATTTATAAATAAACTAATATATTGTTCAAAACATTGTTACTTGATTGAACTCTTTCGTTGAAAAGAATGCACATGGAGGGATTTTCTTACTACTGTTTTATTTAGTTTTAATGGTATGCTACGAACCGAAATCGCAGGAGCTAAAATCACGTGTAGCCTTAATATGCTGTTTGGTTCATTAAAATAAAATAAAAGAGTTTTAAATTTACATTGGCAAAAGAGCAAAGTCACATATCACAAGTCACAGTGATTAAAACATAAAATTTATAATTATTCTGGTTGTTTTTAAATTCTGTTACGTTAAAAGTAAATCCATAAAGATGAGGGAATTATTTATCAAAGCTAATAGAAATGGTTTTCGAGTGGAGACCGCGCACCGGAAAATGTAGAGTGGGGCGACCTCCAGTGAGGTGGACAGGTCACCTGCTGAAAGACGCTTGGAATCGCTAGTTGCGGGCGGCATGTAACCGGTCCTTGTGGACATTATGGGGGAGGCCTATGTTTAATATTGGGCGGCCTTTGGTTGGTTGTTGCATGTTAAGATGAATAGAAAACCTTACGTCAACTTAACATAATAATCAGTAATATGACTACTTGTCTTCTATCTTTATCAAAGCGCTTATACTTATACATAAGCGTATACGTTTTCATAGATCCAAAATATTTGTGTTTTTGAAATAAACACATTTTAACTGTTTATCATCATCACCATATTCCGTTTGGTGCCAGCTAAGAATAGCACCACCCCTTCTTATCCTGTGGGTATCGTAAAAGGCGACTATGGGATTAATCGGAGGATGGGCAGCAGCGTCTTTTGAGTACATTATCAATTCAGCTGCGGTCGTCAACCTGCCTGCCAAGCGTGGCGATTATGGCAACACCCCCCAATAAACACACAACACACCCAGACTGGTCGTTGTGGCGATGTTTGGGGGTGGCCTATGTCCAGCAGTGGACTTTATTCCGCTGAAATGCTGATGATTATCCTAATATCAGTTAAAGGACGTCCATTGGTCTTCCCCATAGATTTTCACAATACTGTCGTCATTTTGAGGGGAATTCTCAGTACTCACCATGCTTGGCAAGTGGGTTGGTGAACGCAGAATGGCTGCTGTTCCACAGAAAGGAAGCTGCTGTCCACCCCACTCGTTTAGAGTTCGTTAGTCGCCTTTTGACATCAACGAGAGGAAATAGAGCGGTGCTTTATTCTTAATCCGAATACCATACATTTTACTTAAATATTATACTGATAAAAAATATTTTTTCTGAAACAGTAATGTAGTAGTTGCTATGAACATAAAAACAATCGCGACTTAAGTAAAATCGTTTACAACTAGGTAATTTTATAAATATATTTCATTACAATAAAATCACTTTTAAACGGATTGAATCGCGGATATTATAGATTTTTATTTTTCCTGACTTTCACTTTGCAGTGTTCGTAGTCTGCAAACTGTTATCTATAATGAGTAAATAATCGTGAAAACCTAAGACATTGCTAGATATATTTAATCTACATTATACCTTTGCATTCTATTGTTCTGAGGATGGGGCTGTCCAATCATGATACAGTTTTTTTACTAGTACAGGGAATAGTGTGAATGAATCTAAAGATAACCAAAACCAGCTGTCTAATGTTACACCATAGTCGAATCGTATTAGAACCTGAAAAGTGTGATGTATTTTAATTATAGTCTATATACAATAACTATTTAAGTACAGTGCGTTTTTATGTTTACAAGAGCATTCTAACTACATTAGTAACTGTATGGTTGTCTCTTATTAAAAAATTTTTTTGTATTATTATTTGCAAATGCTTTATTGTACGAGAGGCAAGCTTTCTTTAATTTTAGATGTTTATCTGTATTAAAAACGCTTGTAAAGTACTTATATCATAGGCGTTGATGTAGGTCCTGTAGTTCTGTTACAGTATTTTTAGGTTCTAGCTGTGAGCTGACTTCAAAAAGGAGGAGTTTCTCAATCCACTTAATTTTTTTATGTTTGTTACCTCAGATCTCCGTAATTTATGAAATTATAGAAAACAATTTTTTTTGTGCTGGTAAACTCTCGGCTTAGTCCCATATAAACTTCATTACATATTTAATTTGATTGCGCTTATCTCGATGACAATTTAATAGTTACCGGTTCCTCCGAGACTAGCGAAATCCTAACTTGAAAATAGTTTATTTATCCTAAAAAGAAAAATATAAAACTTCTTAAACCTAGATTTTAAAATGATATTTCTCGTTGGTCTGCGTGTTGTTATACGTGGAGCCACCCGACTTCATAAATAAAGTTTATTTATTTCCTTTTGGTGTTTTTAATATTTTTATATCGTGTAGGTGTTCTGAAGCCGGTATTATTTTTGGTTAAAAAGTTTTATCACAAATGTTAAATCTCCTTTGAATGTGTATGTTACATGTCATCATCATCAGATCTGACGTGATGATGATGAACGCTTAAAGTTGCTGAAGCTGAATAAAAGCCCATTAATTGTCACAACCAAAAATTATATGGTGTGTGTCGTCATTTTGGGGGAAATTTATCAGTAGGTACTTGTATCTTGGTAGCACACTTGGCAGTCGGGTTAGTGAACGCAGAATGGCTGTAGTTCCACAGAAGTGATGCTGCTGTCCATCCCTCTGGTTTAGAGTCTCTTAGTTGTCTTTTATGACATCCACGGGAGAATATGGAGCGATGCTTCATTCCTTAACCGCACATCACACGGAATCGACAGCATGTTGCAGTGTCACAACCGGCTGCTGCGCTCCGGGTGGCGGGCTCTATTCCCACACGGAACATATATTTGTATGATCTGTAAGTAGTTGTCTCGGGTCGGGGTGTATTGTGTGTGGAATTTATGTCTGTAAACGAACTCACGTCACTTGAGAAATCTTAGTGTGAAGCAGCGTTATAAAAAGACGAATTTTACATTCGTTTTCCTGAACGAGTTGATCGAGAGCTTGAAAATAGATTAATACATATGTTTTTTAATATAACTTACCAAATTACAGAAAAGATTAATAACCAACCCTCTTCTGCTGGGTGGTTCCAGGTATATGAGGAGTCCGTTAATCATGAGCGGTACGAACAAGTACGTATAGTAAGTATATTTGTCACCTAGCATCTTTCTGAAACAAGTTACAGTTTAACCTCGTCAAAATTTATCATCCATTAAAAAGTCGATCGAGAACTATTTACACTTGCTAATAGTTACAGGCCATATCCAATTCAGTAATACAATGGTTGGGATAGTAATTATCTTGTTTTTATTTATTAATTTAGTAATTCAATAAGCCCCATAAAACTCAGTCAGGGTACATTTTTTTTAAAATTTATACCTCCTATTATTATTATTATAAAGAACTTACTCCCACGTACCTTACCTAATCAAACAACTGATATTGGTTCCCGTGGCTGTCACTAACTGTCCCAACAGCGTGGACCTTACATAATACTCGCCCATTTTCATCCACTGCTCCTTTCTCATCATTTTCTTGCCACGCATTATGATCTGTGCCTAAAATTATATTAATATATTAAATTTTTGTTTCATAGCCTGACCGCTGTGCTGCAGTACCTCAGGTATGCGTGGGGAGGTGGGGAGTGGGAAGAAAAGAGACAAAATGACAAAACGGAGTTGCTGCTCGCGTTCCTCAGGTCAGATGAAGTCCATTAGCATAACCCTACATAAAAAAGAAGTGTACTTTCTTTTTTTATGTGGTTTGTTGCCAACCTTTACGTTATGGTTGATGGAGTGACTAAGCGATTAGCTTACTGAGCTACGTGTCGGGAGTTTGATCCCCGCACGGGACAAATATTTGTATGATCTACAGATAGTTGTTTCGGGTCTGGGTATTTATGCATGTGAAATTTATCTGTAAGCTGTACCCACGATACAGTAGAATCCCTAGTGTGGACAATGTTTAATAATAGTGATGTTCTAGCGGCCTAAATGCCTCCGTCTTAATTACTGCCGTCTAATGACCACAACTGAGATCAACGATTTTACGTACCCTATAAAGCACGAAGACGTTATGATTAAATAGCACAATGCAGTCACCGATCCACAGGTAGACCGTGCCAAGCGTTGCTTAACCTCATCGATCATTTGGCGATCAGTGACTGCAGCTGGCAGTGAGAGCTCCTAAAAAAAGGAACTTACAAGATAAATTACAGAGTAGAACTTCGCACTGCCGATGAGGGCTGCCTTGTATAAATGAGGAGAACCCCTCAAGCAGCTTTCATTCCACGGATGTGTGATGACACTGCAATGTATGTCACGACATACTGCGTCGAAGACTTGCTTGCTCACTGCCGCCATTGATATCTGGAAAGAAATAAATAGTTCATCTATACATCTTTACAAATAAATAAAATTGAAGTCTCTGTTTGTGTGTGAGTCCTATGAGTACATTAACAACTTAACTGCGATCGCCAACCCGTCTGCCAAGAGTGGCGATTACGGCAAGACCCCCCAATGAGCCCACAACACACCCATTTTGAAAAAATTATGATTAAAAGTAAGATATAAACAAAATTTCAAATATGTTATGTATTTGAAATTTTGTTTATATCTTAATTTTAATCATAATTTCATTTTTTTAGAATACAATATATGTTCAGCAAAATCTTACGGATTAACAGTAGTACAAAATTTTAAAATAAGAAAATTGTACTGTGAAAGTTTAAATAAAAATTGTATTGCTTGAAAACATTTTAGTTTTTAATAGAATAAAAAGTTATCAATGAGTAAAGTAACTATTCACAAATAATTTTAGGTAAAAAAAAACTAGTAAAGGAATTTTTCATCACGAGATGCTTAATAATCTGTGCCAAGGTAGAGATTTTTTGATATTTCTGAAAATTTTGTACTACTGTAAATCCGTAAGATTTTGCTGAACATGTATTGTGTTTTTTTGGTAGGTATTGACTATTTATTTTTTATTGTTCATCTGGTGGCACCTACTGTTTATATATATATTTATGTTCAACCTGCGGATAATGTAGTAGACCGCAACATTAATCTATATATTTTCTTACATCTATAGCCTATTTATTGTGTTGTGGCTGTTTATTATCCCTCAATAAATAAAAAAAGATTTCAAGTGTTATTTCAACTATGTAATATTTTTAGTGTACATGTTTAGTTTGTGTCCTGCAGAGCCTTAAATTAAAAGACTCAAATTCATAAAACTCCCCACTGGGATTCTAATATGTGACCTGTGACCAATGTGGCACGTTATGAGCAACTTAACCTTTACGTCCTTACGGTCAAGAACGTTAAGTTGAGGTTATATCGTGGCTTCGTGTTAGATTAAGTAATATGTGCCGAGCATAAACAATATTGGAGAAATAAATAACAAAAGTCATCCTTTTGTATATAAAATACATAATATAAACATACACACATAATAATGTCTTAGGTTTTCGCGAGTATTACACATTATAATAAAACACTTTTAAACGGATTCTATCGCGATCTATCTATTTTAGATTTTTGTTTTTCCTGACGTTTCGAATACTTTGCAGCATTCACGCCATCCGCGACCACGAATTATGAATACGACATTATTATATACACATAACATATAATTTCACCCCATTTCATCCCGTGGGTGTCGTAAAAGTCGGCTAAGGGTTTAACCGGAGGATGGGCAGCAGCTTCCTTCGAGTACATTAACAACTCAACTGCGATCGCCAACCCGTCTGCCAAGCGTGACGATTATGGCCAGACCCCTCAATGAGTACACAACACACCGATATCGGTCATTGTGGTGATCTTTGGGGGAGGCCTGTGTCCAGCAGTGGACTTCATTCGGCCGAGATGATGAACATATAATATTATCTACTGTCATTATTTAACGGTATCATTGGTTTAGCTGATATGAACGTGGCTGCTGACTCCGTACTGCTGGATTCGATTTCTGGATCGAACAAGGTGCTGTTGAGTTTCTTAGTAAAATCTAAGCACTTATCACTTTGTAACGGAGTACATCGCGTATATTATTCAGTTTTGTTTTCCTAACGTTTTCTTTGCGTTCATGGTTACAGGATGCCTAAGGTGACAAGGACTCTGTCCATTTCATTGTTGGCCATCACAGCGCTTCATTTTCTGGTGCGTGGACTCCACTCGAGTAGCTTTCTGCCCCAACAGCCATCAGTTGTACGAGCCATGTGCCCCACCCATTGCAAGTTCTGCTTACTAATGCTTTCAGGTTAATACTTGAAAGCATTAGTAATTAGTACAGATGAGTCGCTCGAGATATATAAAAGATATATATCTCTCTCAAAAAGCGAATCTTTCACTCGCTCACTTTCATTGTAACTATATCTTTGAACCTTTTGTATCTGTGTCTGGGCTAAATAATGGAAAGTGCGACTGGGTGGAAAGCTAATTGTTATCTACATAAAATTAGTCGTACTAATCTAGCCGCGTGTTAAAATCATCGTGAATTAATTGTGCATACTGCATACTGTGGCGCGAAGTACAAACAATTTTTTTTTTCAGTTAAATACTTCGCTTATTTCGCCTCTAAACAAGAGAGCGATTGATTCGAATCTTACTCACTCAATAGATCATGTCTTCGTATTGCGCTCGTCACTCTCCGCGATGCAACAGAGCTACTGAGCGGCTCTGACTTACTGAGTGAGTAGGGATCTAGATATAAAAGAGTCATATATATCTTTAGATCCCAAAGATATATATCACTTTTCTTGTCACTGATATACTTTGCGCATCTCTAGTAATTAGGGGATTCGATGCGTAGAACAATACCAAGCATAGCGCTCTCCATTAGTCACTGAGTAACTTTCAGCCTTATTATAAGGCTTATAGTAAGCGACCACGTCTCTCTGGCATATGTTATGTACGAGTAATCTAGTAATTGGGTTGCTATGATCACATGGCTGTTACTTTGTGTGAAGTACTGATACTGACGACACGGTTGGTGCAGTGGTTGATACAGTCGAGTGCTGCGCTCCGGGTTGCGGGTTCGATTCCCGCAAGGAACAAATATTTGTATGATCTGCAGGTAGTTGTTCTGGGTCTGGGTGTATTGTGTGTGAAATGTATGTCTGTAAACGCACCCACGACACAGGAGAAATCCTAGTGTAGGGCAACGGTATTTTACAAAAGAAAAAAAAAAGAAGAAAAGATACTGATACTCGGGCACGCAGTTTGAAACATCTGCGTACTCCTACCGAGTGACCTCCTGGACGACGGTGGTGCGTTACAGCAGCACAGCGTGCAATCAGCGAGGATTCGGGGGGATCCTTTAGAATCCCCCTAAGAAGTGCCAGATGGGTGATGGGTGATGGGATGATGCCTCTTTACAGTTGTTTCGGGTTTGAGTGTTTGTATACACAGGAGAAATGCAAGAGTCTGGTAAAGTTTTAAAAGAAAATGTATTTAAATTTACTCACGAAACGTTAAGTAATAAGAACTAAATATCTTAAATATCTTCGTAAATTAGATATTATTAGATATTTATTTATTTCTCACCACAATAACGAAAAGGTTACAGTATTATACAAATTTACTGTGGGAGACTGGTGCCTAAACTAGGTTGAAACCTGTATTTCAGGCCTTCCACCCCAGAAGTCTAATTTCATAGTCCTTTCATAAACTGTGCCAAGCGAAACAATTTCATTTTCTTGTTCTTCGTGTATCTGATTCTATCAAGTTGTTTTCTCTTGTTAAGGTTCTCTTGATGAATACTCTCCAATACGTTGCTATAACTTTATCAGACCCCGATACTGGTTGATTTTGTCCTTTATACCCAGTTATCATCTTGCACCCCACGAATGCGCACTTTCACTGCAGACAACATCTTGATATAACAATAAACTCGCTGTTATAATAAAATGTGTATATTATGGCTTTGATACACCCATTATTGACGATATACCTCTATTAAGAAATGGTAATACCCTTCGCCGTTCTCCGCAGGGGCATTGGACGAAACATTAGCATTCCCACTAGCGTGAAAATAACAATTTCTGTAGCCACCAGCTACCTCTGCAGACTAATGAGGCGTAGCTGTTAGTTTTATCAATATTTTTATAAAAGCATTAGTTAGATTAATGGCACGTAATAACAAATTTTATGACCGGCCAAATTAGTCTCCCAAGTTAATAGCATGCATGAAAGACAGATAAGATATATTTTCACCTCTAATTTTAGACCCCTAAATTATAAAGTCACCTTTAGAACACCTATTAGCATCATATTAATGTTTTGCTAGTTATATTGTTCTGTTATAAATTAACGAAAAGTCCTAACCCATTTTTTTCCGTCATGATCTTCGTGAAATATTTGTGCGGTGTATATATGGTGTCGGGATTAAGAATATAGCACCACTTTATCTCCCCCTGTGGGTGTCATAAAAGGCGACTTAGGGTCTCTAACCCAGCGGGTGAGGCAGCAGCGTCCCTTCTGCGGAACAGTAGCCATACTGCGCTCACCAACCCGCCTGCCAAGCGTGGTCAGTACTGGTAAATTCCCTCTAAAATGATGCAGTTGCTCAGCCCTCTAGTTTGGAGTCCTTTAGTCAACATCCACGGTAGGAAATGGAGTGGTGCTATATTCTTAAGATCGAGATAGACTTTTTTTTTAAAACGTTGCCACACACTAGGATTTCTCCTGTGTCGTGGGTGCGTTTACAGACATTTCACACACAATACACCCAGACCCGGAACAACTACCTGCAGATCATACAAATATTTGTTCCGTGTCGTCAAAGTCGTACAATCAGACATATACTGAGTGTTGTCATACGGTGGAACGCTATCGCTGAGAAAGAAGAATAGTTCCGATTTTTATAAAAATTCAGACCATAACACAGACTTTGTACTCGATGGAGGCGACATTTCCATCTTCTGGACCAACCCGAACCAGTACCCATCTGGCATTTCATACGTAAGTGTTATCAGGGTCAATATTGTTCTACAGTTCATGCTCGAGGTTATTTAATATTAGTTTCTGAGACCCAAACTATTTGGTCATGGTCTTGGAATAAAAAAGTAATTTATCATTTGAATTCTTAAAGTACGCTTTGTAAAGAACACACTTAATAAAGAAATACCGTTACCACTACAATACTCGAAGATGGGAATAAAGTTTGGTAATTATTTTTGTTAAGTCACAATCGCACACTTGATAGGTGTACCCCTCAAATAGGATGGCTAGTTCATCTTGAACAGTGCGACGCCTGCGACTCGAAGCAACTTCATGAGTGTGTTGAGGAACCTGAAGCGAGTGCTCGTTTATATTACACCACTATTGCTGATGTATCTATGGATACCGCTACACAGAACTACGAAGCCACACCATATTAATAATACCACCACCATATTACCATAACCAGATTAATACTTATTACCCTAAAAAAGAAACAAATAGCCATTATTGATTTCCAGACAGGGACTGAAAGCGGTAGACCATACCGGTTCAAACCAGCGCTGTCATACCTGTATAAAAACCTTTAACAAAAATAATACCGACTTCTAAACCCCTACACGATATAAAATATTAAAACCAGTCGGGCGGGGCCAGGTATAAAATATAACTTCTCGTTGGTCTGCATGAACCATAGTTGGGGCATAACTGGCCCTGCCCGACTTCTTAAATATTTTTTTTCAGTGGTTTTAATATTTTTCTATCGTGTAGGGGTAAGTTTAAGTTGGTATTTTTTTTGTTAAAAGGTTTTGTTTCTTTTTAGTGTAAATACATGTAAGAACTTTTTCAAATTTGGTCAAAGACATCATCTAGATAAGCGCTGTCAAATTAAATTGTTTATTGAAGCTGGTTAAAAAATTACTCAATCAAATGTAATGAAATTTTAATGGGACTAACTCGAATGCAGTCTGCATCAGTTAAAAAAAATTGCTCAAATCGGTCCACACATCTCGGAGTAATCGGTGTACATATATAAAAAAAAATACGAATCAAATTGAGAACCTCCTCCTTTTCGAAGTCGGTAAATAGAGGTATCAAAATCTGAACCTGTACCTTTATTCAACCGCTTTGCAATTTCGGTACTGAAAACATGGTACAAGCAAGGCGCGCGAGAGAAGTCATTTAAAGATTTTTAACTAAATATTTTACACACACACTTATTGTAATTTTGTTATTATTCTGGTAGACATTGTGCATTTTAGTTTGATATTTGTGCACGTGTGTATGTATGTTCATACAAATATGTTCGTGTATACACCATCTAAGACCTAAGTCCCATAGCAGTACTTAAATTATATAGGTTAAAAATTTATTACAGCGGTAGCGAAATATAACCTATAATCATACCTGTAAATATACCGGTACCGCGTAAATACTTGATCGAAACAATACCAGACAGCTTATAATTTTATTTGAAACTGTGTGTCCTACTGTTCACTAACTCATAAAAGTCATAAAACATTATCATCTGATCAGACAAAGGGATGTTCGCTGCTGGGCAAGGGCCTCATGGACCATGGATTTCAGCAACTGTGTCATTTGTAGATAATAAACAGGTATTTCTAAAGGTATTTTAGGTACTCGTTTCTCGTGCGGGAGCAAGAGAGAAAGTTTGCCGGCCCTATGCCTCCATATATATACATATATCCTCCTCGCCGGCGCGATCCGTGGCCCTCTACGGAGCGCCTGTATGGTCATCTCGACTGTCAGACGTCCAGTGCTGCATAGCCAAACTTCACGGTCTGCAGCGCAGAGTGGTTATACGGATGGCACGAGTATACGGTACCGAACGATATCCTACAAGGCAGCAACTCTCCTGGCGCTCTTTCCGCTGTTGGACATCCCGGCAAATCCCTCCCTCCATCCCTCCACCAGAGCGGTCCATCAGGTGACCACTTTACAGTCATTCCGAGATGTGCCTAAGGGCGTGGCACCAATGGGTGACTCTAGTGTGATTGCATCGAGGACCTGGAGCCCCCCTTCGTTGCCGAAGACGACTGCTCCGGTGGTATTACCCTGTAGAAGTCCGGCATGTCCCTTCTCCCTTCCCCGGGGTGGAGGAAGTACATGAAGTCTATCCAACGGAATAATAAAAATAAAAAAGCCCATAACTGTAAGTTCCCCACACTCACTGCTTGCAGGTGCCCTCATATTCAAAAGGCCTCTTGTATCAGATATTTGGGAATCCAACTTGACTGTACGTTTAGTTGGCACAAACATCGATATGTGACAGTGTCTAGAGTTTGTAAGCTGATGTTTCCTATGAAACAGTTACGAAATGTGGTATTATTGTATACCAGTGAGGGTTGGCACCTTTAAAACTCCATGATACGTCTTGAGAGGGTTCAGAGAGCTATCTTAACAGTAATGCTTAACAAGCCTTACCGCTATGTCAGTTCCAAATTATATCAAGATTCCCGTGCTAACTATAAGAAAGCTTACTGCAGTCCACATAATCCTACGTAAACACTCATCACTGCCTTACGACCCTCAATCGCAGTCAAACAGGAGGCGTAATTACGTGATATTCCCTAGCACAAAGATTAAAACTGCTTTAACCGGTAGTCACTACGACAGCCTTGGCTGCCGGCTTTATAATACGAGTGCAGTAAATCGCTTCTGTAACATATATCTATTACCAAAACTGAAATGCAAGAATGCAGTAAAATAATATCTACAGAATTATCATACGAAGAGACTGAAAGCTTGATTCAGAGAGTTTCATAATAACTATCACGGTTGGCACATATAACTCACACACGCACTAACAATTGCACACACAAACACACACATAGCAGTCACTATACTATACTAAAGAATGCCTTAAATTAAATTTCAACTCAACTATACATTTTAACTAAATAATTTATATTTAAAACCTTCTAATTCCGATTTATTGACTTCATAAAAAATAATCATTTGGTACATTATAAAAATAGGTAATTTTTCTAAAATTGTCTTCTTCTCTTAGATTATGGCTTCTGTAGAGTGTCTTCCACAATTTCGCTCATTTCAAGTATAAGGCAACGTTGTACGGTATTTAGATTCATCAATCTTTACATATTCATAAAATATTTCGCAAAAATGATATAAAAAAACTAACAAAATATGTCAGCAACGTCGTACGGTTCACGGTTTTCTAAAGGGATATAAAACAACACAAACAATACAGGCGCAGTTACTTAAATATAAAGAAAAGCTAGGCTGGAGGCTACTTAATGCTTCGCCAATTTGCCCGGTTAAGCAGATATATCCCCCTTGGGATTACTGCGAGAAGCCCATCATAAAAAAAAAAAAAAAAAAAAAACTCGCTAAAAGTGTATACGTAAACTGTGGGAGGAAGGCGCGTGTCTATCACACAGTTTATACTAGCACAGACATCATCGTTAACTCTATCTTTGTAAGAAATATTTTAACAACGAACGCCCGTGGTCCAGCTGGCTGTATAGACTAAATTATAGTTGGATCACTACCTCTACCGTAGGCCCGTAGTCCAACTGGTTGGACAGAGTAGTTGGACCACGACCCCAGAATCAAGTAATCTTTGTGTTCACACAAGAATACTGTACCTGTTTTTGATAAATAAAGTATTATTACTCCATTAAAAAAAGGTTAAGGCATGGCATGCCAGTTTTATTGTAATAAATATAATAATGATGGTATTCATGTGTGTTCTCATCTTACATCTGGCCTGTATTATCCTCACATAGTTTTCACAATTTGATTGAAATAATAGGACTGAAATATTTACATTCATTTTAAGAAGAGAATGTTTGGCGTTTCTTGCTAGCTTTTCTTTATAGGACCAACTCCGTTCGAAGAACACTTTCAGCGCCTCGTACCCCGTTGAGGGTATAGTGAGTGCACCGTGTGGTCACGTGCCAACGTGTGCGCAGCACAGCACAGTGCGCAAGGATGCTTCAGGGGAAAAAGGGGAAGGCTTCCCTTTACCGCTTTAAAGTCATCCCCTTCGTGATGTGTATAAGGCGTAGCACCTATGAGCGGCTCTAGTGTGATCTTACGAGGACTTGAAGCACTCTTCAGTATCAGCTCAGCCAGGTCAGCTCCAGTAGTTTTAGCCGGTAGGAGTCCGGCATACCCCTTCGCCCTTCCCCGAGGCGAAGGAAGTTCTTGAAGAATTTCCACTGGACATCAATAAAAATAAAATTAAAAAAGGTAAGTACCACCGCAGTACCAGTTACCTACCTTAGGAAGTGGAAAATGATTAGTGTCGGGCGTATGACCTTCTTGTTATTTTTTTGTTTTATTAATATATATGTTAACCTTGGCTTGTTGAATCACTTTCATTTAACACTCGCTGCAACATAACATTGGCTACCAAGCAGTATCAGTTTAACTTTAGAGTTTACTGTACTCCGGTTAAAAAGGGACTGTAGCTAGTGAAATTACTGGGCATAAGAGACTAAACCATGAATGTCTCGAGAAGACGAGAATAGTGTGGTGCCACGCAGGAATTGTCTAAGGTAGCATTATAATAAAGAGTTGCTCATCTAAAAATAAAAACAGTATCTACGGTGTAAAAATATAAACTGTGATACCAAAGTGGGTGCCAATTAGCTTGCTTTGAAAGCTAACAATAGAGCAGCTCACTAACTATTTGGCACATTAGAATGCTGACGCACTAAACTGCATGCTGCTACAGTAATGAAAATTTAGAACCTATTAAGTGAGGAATCTATAGCAACGAATTTTACTGAGTATTCTGAATTTAAATGGGAATTTCACATACTTCATATATGTTCCGTATTTAAAAATGTTTGGACCTCGTGATTAACTATTATATATATATATATATATTAAATAGAAAAATAGATATAAAATATTGAGCCCGCGTCAACAAACCATTCTTATGTTACATTATTATATATTATATTTCCCCGTGTAGTGGCTGGATTAAGAATATAGCACCACTCCATCACCTCCCGTGAATGTTGTAAAAGGCGATAGGAATTTTAAATTTGTGGGATTGGCAGCAACACCTCTTCTGTGGAACATAAGCCATGCTCCCCTCACTAACACATCTGTCAAGCGTAGTGAGTACGGATAATTCCCCCCTTTATTGGAGAGGCATCTGTTCAGCACTGGAGATCCTTCGGCTGATTTGATGATGTTTGATGGTTTTGAGTATGATATTGACTATGGAATTTCTAGTTTCTGTTTACCGGTTTCATCGAGTTGTTGATGTTTCCCCCAATGTCAAGGCTGGATCACAAAATAAGGAGAGACTAATAAGATGGCATTTGGTCCCATTGTATAAAAAGCTACAGGCAGAAAAAATCGTATAGCAGCATACGATAGAGTAAAATGAAAATAAAATATTAATACTGCTGGACTGCCTCGAAAGCCACCACCAGCCACCAGCCACCAGTGTGTGTTACCAGTGATGACTTATGGAACAGAAGAAAGCTCAAGGTCACTCAGCGAGCTATGGAGAGAGCTATGTTTAGTATTTCTCTACGAAATCGAATCATAAATGAGATCCGTAGAAAAACTAAAGTTGTCTACATAGCTGAAAGGATTGACTTGACTTGAGCACTGCCTTACCAACGGCTACCTGTTGTGGGACAATGAGTTTTACCTACAAACTGACGGTGTGGCCATGGGTTCACCGGTCTCTCCTGTAGTCACCGATATTTTCATGGAGGACTTTGAGGAGAGAGCACTGATGACAGCCCCGGCTAAACCAAAGATGTTCAAACGGTACGTAGATGACACATTTACCATCTTGCCTCACAATAGGGTCTCTGCATTCCTAAAACACCTAAATTCAATACACAGTAAAATTCAATTTACTATGGAATTGGAGGATAACAATTGCTTAGCCTTTCTTGACATACTTCTCATCCATAATCCAGATCATTCTGTTAGCCACACTGTGTATAGAAAGCCTACCCATACAAACAGGTACCTTAACGGTGAATCTCACCACCATCCTTGTCAGTTAGCTACTGTGGCCAAATCTTTGTTACAGAGAGCACACGGCATCTGCGACGCCGACCACCTGGCAGGGGAGCTTAACTATGTGAAGCAAGTTCTTCAAAATAACAATTTGAAAGCTCCACATCCCCGTCGCAGAAGCCGCCCGAAACCCACCACGGTTGATCGACGGCCCGCTGTTTTACCATTTATTAAGGGAGTCACGGACAGAATTGGTCATATCTTAAAGCGTGCTTCTATAAAAACCTATTTCAAGCCGCACAAGAAGATCAGCCAACTTCTCAAACCAGTGAAATGTCACATACCCTTACAAGATGCAGGGGTCTACAAGATTGACTGTGATTGTGGTTTATCATACATAGGGCAAACAAAGCGTAGCATAGCCACCCGAATAAAAGAACATATAGCTGACGTCAAGCATAGACGCTCCACAAAGTCTGCAGTGTGTGAACATGCCTTAGGCAAACCAAACCATTATCTTCGTTTTGATCAACCTCAAGTACTCGCGAAAGAGAACCGATATGTACCTAGAATGTTTCGTGAGGCTATTGAAATTAAAAAACATCCTAATTTTAATAGAGAAGATGGTTGGCAGGTACCACCTGTTTGGAATCCAGTCATTAAAATAATAAAGTCCCAAACAAGATACCGCACTAAGAAACATCAAGACACTGTGAGTGATTACTGCGTGCATCGAAACTAATTTTTTGATTAAAATTGTACGGTAGATAAAATAAAATAACTTTTTAAAAATCTGTAACGACGCCTGTCACCTTAGTCATCCTGCGACCACGGATGCTGCAAAGTATTCGAAACGTCAGGAAAATCAAAAATCAAAATATACGCGATAGAATCCGTTTAAAAGTGTTTTATTATAATCTGAAAGGATTAGTAAACTGAAGTGGCAATGGGCGGGGCACATTGCTCG
This sequence comes from Diloba caeruleocephala, assembly GCA_947459985.1. NCBI lineage: Eukaryota > Metazoa > Arthropoda > Insecta > Lepidoptera > Noctuidae > Diloba > Diloba caeruleocephala. The sequence goes on along the minus strand of OX381617.1, from coordinate 3,436,870 downwards.
TAGAGCTGATGGCGGTTGGGGCAAAAAGGTTCTTGAATGGAGACCGCGCACCGGAAAACGCAGCGTGGGACGACCTCCAACGAGTTGCATAGACGACCTGGCGACGGTCGCTGGAAGTCGTTGGATGAGAGCGGCATGTAACCGCTCGTTGTGGAAATCTAAGGGGCAGGCCTTTTTTCAGCAGTGGATGTCCTCTGGCTGATATGCTGATGATGAGATGACTGTGGACTATTCTTATTAAAGTTATTCCAATATAAAAGTATTTCATAAGTTGACAGGTGTGATCGTACAATATAATTTCCATTTTGAAGGTGACTCATTCGGTTCACAATTGTTACATATATTGCTTGACTGACTGGATTTAGCCCTAATCACAGGCAAATACTTAGTATTCTGTATTAGATAAAACTCTGGGATTTACACAATGTTGGCATCGCCCTTATCTTTATAAGTCCGTCATTCGAGCTAGCCTAAATACGAATTCGTACTAAGCCTTTAGATTACCCAGGCATTACGCATTAGTGTTCATAAACCCTAATCAGAACCCAATGTGAGTTAATATAAGATTGAATTTTCCATGAAAACGGTCCGAGGCCGAATGGGTCACCGTTTCGAACGAATCTGTGAGGTCAGTAACTCAATATTTATGTTGGAGGAACAATGTTTCACAGACTGCTACACAATGTGACATTTGTACTAAACAACGGTAAAGGAAAAGTTTTTTTGTTTGTAGTAATAATATTGATAAAATAAATTGTTGTGTGTTTGTTTGTTTGTGTAATATTTACTGATGAATTAATGGACTGTTGAGAAGGGTGATTTATAATCAATTATAATAATGATAGCACTACAAACACATTAACACACATCAGTAAACGTAAACGTCCACTACTGTACATGAGCCTCCTGATATAGGGGATATTGCCATGTTTATCAGGTGAACTTAGGGCCGTTTTCACCATTGCAACTAAATGCAATCATTCAAGCTAAACTCAGTTTAAGTGCTAAACTAAGTTCAGAGCGTCAATATGCATTTCACCAACATCAATTGAACGCAGTCAAGAGGATACCTTGAAAATTAATCATAGTTTTAGGGGCGTGACTTACGGCCGATTTATCCTTTCGCATCAAAAACCGGGTATACAGAAGCTTTGCATCCGTTTCAATTTTGGCCTTCGGAAATACGACTATGTGTCGGAGTTCCGGGCGAAGCTGGAGTGGTTACCGATTGGGCAGCGTCGAGATTCATACATTCTGTCTTCTCCTTATTCTATTCTTCAGAATCCTAATTCTCCCGCATATCTTCGTAAACGCTTTAAGTATCTAGTCCCTAGGGGCAAACCATGTCGCACGGCTTCTTCTCTTCTTTGAACTCCGCATCACCCCTCAAGCCGTTATGACGGATCCGTTACAATTCGCGCAGTGCGCGCATAGAATTATCTTCCACATTCTCTTCGCGATAGCCCTTCTCTGGACGTTTTCAAGAGCAGAATTAAGAAGCATCTTCTTTCTAAATAACATATATGTAGTTGGATATTGTATATTCATATGCCATATCTCTCTCCCACTCAAAGGTTAGCTGGTAGAAAACTCAATTTTGAGTTAAGCTCGCATTTGTACATGTAATTTCCATATGTGTTTTCACTGTATTTTGTGTTTGTGTACAATAAAGAATTTAGGGTTTAGAGTTTAATAAAAATAAATCCAAGGTTGACAAAGCAGGGCTGTGGGTAAATACTTGTATTCAATTATTAGTTCTGGGCGAACGAGTACCTGTTTATGTCACTTAAATATACCTCTTGTTTATGACATTGTGAAGGGCGCATTTCTTTGGAGTTTCCGTTACAGATCTACTATAATTCAGATTATTTTCCTTATAAAACCTAATACACAGGCTGTTGCTTTCTTTTTAGGGTTCCGAATGTCCGAATATAGAACATCTAATTTATAAATATGTGTCACGGTGATTGTGGTCACACTCCTCCGTAACGGCTCAACCGATTTTAATGTTTTTTTTTTATGTTTCGTAGGTATGATACAATCCGAGATCAGCTTATACTGGATAGAATAGCTTGACATGTAGCCGTGTGTATATATAATTAAAACAAATCAGTTGAAGTCTTTAATTGACTCGTATTAAGCCTCCTGATGTAACGATGATTGTGATTATTATATATGTGAAAGTCTAAATATTTGAATGATTGGGGCTGCATCTCTTCAAAACGGCTGATAGATTTCTTAAGAATTTTACTAGATTTAGTTAGACGATGAAGCATAATAGGATGTAGGATACTTTTTATTTGAATTAAAATCAACACTCCAATCGATTTTGGCAACGAAAACATCTACACAGTGACATATTACATGACTATAATTACATGTATGAATATATTTACATAGAGCGCACACTTTTTTCTGATGGATGTCGTGGAAGGCGACTAAGACAATAAGCCAAGAATAAGGTAATCATCATCATTTCGGCCAAATGAAGTCCACTGCAAGATACAGGCCTCCCGCAAAGAACACCACAAGTATGCTCATTGGGGTGTTTTGCCATAATCGCTAGGCTTGGCAGACGGTTGGCGATCGCAGTTGAGTTGTTGTTGTAATGTACTCGAAGGACGCTGCTGCCCATCCTCCGGCTAATCCCTTAGTAGACTTTTAAGACACCCGCGGGAGGAGATAGGGTGATGGTATTCTGAGCCGGCACCACACGGCATGGTAGTAGCACTCTTATTTACGCTATTGAAAATCAACAAACACCTATCCGTTTAAATAATGTGGTAATAGACGGCACGGTTGGTGCAGTGGTTGATACAGTCGGCTGCTGCGCTCCGTGTCGTGGATTCGATTCCCGCACGGAACAAATATTTGTATGACTACAGGTAGTTGTTCCGGGTCTGGGTGTATTGTGTGTGAAATTTGTGTATGTAAACGCACCCATGACACAAGAGAAATCCTAGTGCGGGGTATTTTTATTAAACGTTAATAAAAATAAATGTGGCTAGTATGTTACTAGTTACACAGGTTACACTACATGTGGTATTCATTGAAAAGTTCTTCCACACATTTGTGAGCTTGTCTGCACAGACTGACTAGGGCACTCAGAGGTCTTTCTGTCTAATCACTCTTATACCCAAATGGCTCCATGTAATCGCATTAGCAGCAGCATTATGTCCCGTCATGAATGAGACGCCCAAGCATAAAGTCTGAGTTACTACATGTCATAAGAATGAGATTTACGGCCGAGTACTGAACCGCCAGTTTATTTATTTATTTAACATTAAGTCCCACATGAACTATTCGAGAAAGTGTTTCGGTAGGAAACAGGGCGGCTCAAATAGGTAAAACAGGACTAAATATTAACTGAATATCGTCCAGATGCAAGGTTCTGCTCAATTTTATGATCAGCTTGCGGATCGGGGCGTTTAATATATAAGAGATATGTTATACTATCTACTATGCAGATCGCACTGACTAATGAGTTATTAGGAACCCTGTCTCTCGCTCTAAATACAAAAAAATTGCCCAAATTGTCATCTGCGCGGCTATTCTGTAAGAATTCACTAACAAACTAATACGACATTACAGATTTCTCTGATTATTCAGTGAGTGAGTTCTTACGGCATAGCCACGCAGATTCCTAAGTGAGTATGTTTCACTAACAAACTCACTTCTGAGTCCGCAGGAAAATCTCTGATTTCGAATACGATATCCGCAGTGTAAGGTAGTAAAAACAATAGTTTTTAAGTGAATTTGTTAATGAGTTTTTATAGAATAGTACTGCAAGAATAAATCCATTCCGGAAGCTCTTAATAATGTATGATTTAATCAGTTGTAATTATTATAATGATGGATAATAAGAGAAATGTCATTGGTATTCTTCGATAACAAAATGTCTAATTATATTCACAATCTAATCAAAATTATTTATCTATTATTAAAATCATGTTTACATGGTTTAGGGTTGCCGATAAAATAATATTTCGGCCTACTTAAAGACAGGTAGTAACCGTACCCATATATCTATATGTCGCAGCCATATTGTATAATATGCCGTATTAGACAATGGCTAGTTCGTTTGCGAAAAAGCGCTGTTTTCCATAACGGCTATCCGTCAGCTACAGATATACGTCCGGTGCGACCGATATTACTCCTAAACTACAAGATAGAGCACATTGTGGGCATGCTTTTTTTTTATTGGTCCGGTGGAAATACTTCATGTACTTCCTTCGCCCCGGGAAAGGGCGAAGGGGCATGCCGGACTCCTACCAGCTAAAACTACCGGAGTGATAATCTTCGGCACCGAGAGGGCTCCAGGTCCTCGTATGATCACACTAGAGCCACCCACTGGTGTGGCGTGGCGTGGTGGCACATCTCGGAGAGGGTGACTGTAAAGCGGTCACCCTCGGGGGGATTGTAAAGGATCCCCCAAAGCGTCACACGGCAGCGCGTGACCACATGCGTGCTACCGTCCTCTCTTGGGTCGCTCGGTGTAGGCGCACTCCTACCATATCAGGCAAAAAACGTCATCTGCTGAACGACATCCGGGATAATCATCATCATCATCATATCAGCCATAAGAACTGCTGAACAAATCCTCCCCCATAGATTTCAATAATTGTATCTTCGATCGACATCCACGGGAGGAGATGGAGTGGTGCTATATTCTTAATCCGGACACCACACGGATAATCCGGGATAATACGACTGGTTAAAGGCGCGCAATGCTTACTCCAGAAATTAATGTAGATCTCTTTCTGGACGGCAGTATCTTATGCAGACGACTGCGATAGGTTAAGCAAAGAAGCATTATATAAACGAGTCTGCCTACTGTTGAATATAGGTCTCTCTTTTGCCTATTCCACGTTCCTTTACCTACCTCTTCTGTACCAATGAATACTGTATCGGTGAACCCCACGTTTTGATTTCCGACGTTACATATTTTGTTCCCTATTTTAGATTCTAGATTCATGAAACTGTACATAAATCGCGCGCGTATTAATAGAAATAAATAACTCCCAAATGGGTGTTTTGGAGATTTTAACATGAAGCGCATTATCTCCGCAGCAAGAATAGGTACAGTCCAATCGGCACTTGATTCGGAGTATAATGACCAAAAGAGTAGGAACTCTGTCTCTTTTCCATGAACTGGCGGTCAAAGTTGTTCTCACAAAGTGACATCAAATTGTAATGCGCTGAAAGAATTGGAAGCGATACGAGTTTGGATGCGAAATAAAACTGAATTATTTCGATTTATTATGAGTAACTATTATGAATAGGTACTCAAATAGATATATAAATAATAATAATACGAATACCACCACCCCATCGCCTCCCGTGGGTGTCGTAAGAGTTGACTTAGGGATTAGCCGGAGGATGAGCAGCAGCGTCCTTCGAGCACATTAACAGCTCAACTGCGATCGCCAACCCGTCTGCCAAGCGTAGCGATTATGGCAAAACCCCCCAAAGAGCCCAGAATACACACGTATCGGTCGTTGTGGTGATCTCTGGGGAGGCCTGTGTCCAGCAGTGGACTTCATTTGGCTGAAATGTTGACTCAAATTCAATAAAATCCATCAATATCAATATCACTTCAATTAACTAGAGACAGCCCTATTTTAGTAGTTTCGGAGTAATGTAGGTCGCACCGGACGTGGTAAACTTTAAACCGTTATGATTATTAAGCCTGGCTGGAGGCCTCTTTTGGCTTCGCCTAAAAATGACCGGTTAAGCAACCAAGTTTCCCAGAAATGTATGCGAGAAGCCCAACAAAAACGAAAAAGTTACATTATTTTATTTGTTTATCATACAGTACATTCAAAGTTACATACATAAATTTTACTCGTCAAACTGCTCATGCAGTTTGTAGGCGTTTTGCTCTTTTGTACAGGTTTTACCTTTAAATGCCACTTATTTTAAACCAATTTATCTTAGAATCCTAACTTAACTACTACTACTATTTATGTTTCTAAAATATCCAAGCAACCCTTTAATAACCCCTCTAAGCCTCATTTTTCTGTCTATTGAAATGTTCCTTTTTAATTTAGCGCGCGAAATGGTGGGTCATTTCTATTAAAAAAGAAATGTCCTGTTAATTTACTGTAGATGACATTTGTAGGATTGTATTACAAAATATTAATCATTTTTATTTAAACTTGTTTGTGTTACAAGCATGAGTCATTGTTTATATGAGATGCTTAATGATGTTACCCATCACATCAATTGTTTTCTTTGCCTCACAATCACACGGCCGTTCCAAAACAAGTATTATGTTTTATAAATATTTAGGCGGTTTTGCAGCGTCTATACGATCGATGTATTGGTCATGCCAGCGATATATCAACAATTGTTATTATCGTATAGTAATTATATAATTATGTGATTAAAAGCTTTAGTGGTCTGTCTTTCGAACAATGGAAGTTTAATAAACGTATCACTATGTATTGCATATTTATAACATACTAATTTAGTGTGGTGCCGGCTAAGAATGCCGTGTGGTGCCATAGAATAACACCACCCCATCTCATCCCACATCATGCCGTAAAAGGGACTCTGGGATTAGCCGGAGGAGGGGCAGCAGCGCCCTTCGAGTACATTTCTAACTCAACTGCGATCGCCAACCCACCTGCCAAGCGTGGCGATTATGGCAAAACCCATGGTCCCACAACCACTACACAAACCCATACCGGTCGTTGTGGCAAACTTTGGGGGAGGCTTCAGTCAGTGGATGTTTTTCGGCTGAAGTGATAATGATGATGACGACTTGTGGTCGCCCGCAGGTCGAAATACGAGCGTAATACATTTCACTTTATATTTTGTTTAAGTTATTTGTAACACGACAAACGACCCGGTGAAGGTCGCTGGGAGTCATTGGATGAGAGCGGCATGTGACCACTCGTTGTGGAAATCTAAGGGGGAGGCCTTTGTTCAGTAGTGGACGACCTGTGGCTGATATGATGATGATGATTTGTAACATATCAAAATCAATGTGTGTGTGTGTACGTTCCCTACGGAAAACGAAAAACGGCTAGACTGATTTTGATGAAATTTTCAGGCAATCTTTAAATTAGCCAAGCGAGTGATCTTGCGAAGTTTGGTAGCGATCGGATCAGCAGTTTTTTATTTTTGGTAATTTTGTGTCATATAAGTCATCTAGCTATAGATAACTAGTGCTACCCGTGCGAAGTTGAGGTGGGTCGCTAGTATTACATAGACATTTTAACTTTCTGCAGTCCTGTGCCGTATGATGAACTTTAACTATGCCAAACCTCACAATCCTTCGTGCGCGCAATGTGCTGAAGAAGGGGAAACAAGATTTGTCTTCACGTAATAATTATACGAGTATACTACTGTGGTCGCACAGGGGTCGCCCAAGGGGCAAAATTGGACCGTAAATAGTGAAATATTTAAATTTCATTTAATGTATTTGTAACACATATTGTACATACATTATAACTTTCTGCACTTTTCCTCTATATGAACTTTAACTATGCCAAGTCACACACTCCTACGTCTACGCAATATGCTTAAAAAGGGGCACAAAGTAGATAACTGCATCACTAACTGGATAACTGAAATCAATACATGAGAATTTATTTGTAACGATGTAGTTTTTCAGTTTTGGAAATTATGGAAGAATAAATTTGGTGAAGAGGATGGATTAGTTGTTATAAAAGGCTTTATTGTGTGAATTTTAGTGGAACTAGAAAATTTGAAACAAAGATTCTGGTAGAGGAGCGAAGGAAGTTCATGTCTAATTACAGTCGACACTAATAAACAAATGACGCCTTAATTACACTGACCTTATTGGTGACATCCTATAAAAGAGCTGCTTAGCAGATGGCATTCATGTATGAAATTATGCAAGCAAAGAGAGCATGAAGAGATCAAGGAACGAAACAAAACTATCTTAAAGTATGATTGTTATATAAAAGCTGGTAAGCGTGGCTGTGTGATGCCGGCTACGAATAGCACCAACCCATCTCATCCCTCGGGTGTCGTAAAAGGCGACTATGGGATTAACCGGAGGATGGGCAGCAGCGTCCTTCGAGTACATTAACACCTCAACTACGATCGCCCACCCGCCTGCGAAGCGTGGCGATTATGGCAAAACCCCCCTATGAGCACACAACATACCCATATCGGTCGTTGTAGTGATCTTTGGGGGAGGCCTGTGTCCAGCAGTGGACTTTATTCGGCCGAAATGATGTAGCGTGCAGCTATGCATATAAAAAAGAACACGATGCTTGCAGTCTATCTGTCAACTTATTTAGTATTTTTTATTTATTTGACGTTGTTGTGAGACGTATTTTGTTCTCTCGGCTTTTTCATATCGGCCATTTATACGTCCACTGCTGAACAAAGGCCTCCCCCATAGATTTTCACAACTGTGTCATCATTCTGGGGGGTATTTGCCAATACTCACCACGCTTGGCAGGCGGGTTGGTGAGCGCAGTATGGCTACCGTGTCATAGAAGGGACGCTGCTGCCCATCCCTCTGGTTTAGATTCCCTTAGTCGCCTTTTACGACATCCACGGGAGGAGATGGAGTGGTGCTATATTCTTAATCCGGACACCACACGAATCTCTCGGCTTACTATAGCTATTTCGATTAACATTGTATATTTAATTTCATAAATATGTCGATCGACTCGTGTTTCTGCAGAGAAATCGTGAAATACTTATGGGGATAATGGGTAGAGTTAAGTCTCGAGTTGTAATATTGCAACTTGGGATTTAACACTGAGTTTTTAACTTTGAATGCATTTGTCAATTTCACAATATGATTTACAAACAGGGACAGCCCTGCGTATCATCAGTATAAATAAATATACATCAGTCAAACAACTGCCCAATCTTAATCAGCGCTTATCTCACACGCATTTCACATTAATCAGGTACTTTCGAGAATGTCAAAGACAATGACAACGGCACAGTTGGTGCAGTGGCTGATACAGTCGGCTGCTGCGCACCGGGTCGTGGGTTCGGTTCCCGCACGGAACAAATATTTGTACGATCTGCAGGTAGTTGTTACGGGTCTGGGTGTATTGTATAAGGAATTCATGTCTGTAAACGCATCCACGACACAGGAGAAATCCTAGTGTGGGGCAATGATTTTTTTTAACACATACTTTTCGTTATTCTAACTACATACCAATGCCATGTATCCAACAACGTGTACCTTGACCATTATTTTTATAAAAATATTAATGTTTTTCAATACATGCAACGTAGTTTTGATATCAGTTAAAATAGTAATGCAACGAATACTTTAACGAATACGAATACGATTACCAATAAGACAACGAACACGATTACGAATACGATTATGATTACGACTACGAATACTGATTCTCTTGTTCAGCGAATATCTACGAATACTAATTCGCGCGCGTAGATATTCAACGAATAAAATACGCTAGACGTTATACACGTAATTTTATCAAAATTAGCAGGCATCTACCTTAACCTGTACCTTTTTAAAATTGAAATCACAATATTTACAACGCTTGACTTGAGCACGGAAAACCTATCTCTTATTAAGGCAGGTTTATACGAGCTCAGTAATGTGACAGCACAATAAGTCTGTGGAGCCCTTCTTCGGTGCTGAAGATGACACCAGTGGTGTTAACTGGTAGGAGTCCTGCATACCCCTTCACCCTTCCGCAGGGCGGAGGAAATTCATGTAGAATTTCCACTCGAGACCAAGAAAAAAACAAGCAAAAAACCTCGTGCTCGCAAGTCAGTACAGCAGATAGGCACCCGCTTTGTTTTTTGGACCCAGTGGGTTAGGGTCAGTGGCTCAGTTACTGGGTCTAGTCACTGAGCTCGTGCTTTCACCACTACACTAGCCAAGGCGTCTTATAGTCCATTCTTGTGGAATCACATATACTTGTGATTCCACATATACTTAAGCTTTGATTTTAATACCGATAATCTAACATTTACGAAGTAGATCGACGGTACGTTTAGCGCAGTGACTAAGACCTTAGATTTTTGCGCTACGTGTCGCAGGTTCGTTTCTCGCACGGTCTGTTCCAACACTGGGTGTTTATGCATGTGAAATGTATGGACACAGGAGAAATCCTTTTTTTTATTTTTTTTTTATTGATGTCCAGTGGAAATTCTACATGGAACTTTCTTCACCCCGGGGAAGGGCGAAGGGGTGTGCCGGACTCCTACCGGCTAAAACCACTGGAGCGGTCATCTTCGGCACCGAAGGGGGGCTCCAGGTCCTCGTAAGATCACACTAGAGCCGCCCATTGGTGCCACGCCTTTAGGCACATCTTGGATGGGGTGAATGTAAAGCGGTCACCCCCTCTAGCGGAGGGAAGGCGACTGTAAAAAGGTCGCCCCCCAGGCACCTCTCGGGGAGGATTGTAAAGGATCCCCCCAAGCCTCGGTTTGCGCTGTGCTGCGCACACGGCGGCACGTGACCACGTGCGCGCCACCGTCTTCCCGGGAGTCAGGAGAAATCCTAGTGAGGTTTATAAAGAGAAAATGAAAAAAAAAAATTTACTATCATTGCTGGGATCTATACAAATAAATAAAATTGAAGTGTTTGTTTTTAATATCAAAATAACAGCTTTTTACTAAATGCATATGAAAGCATTATTTTAATTTAATGATTTTTTTGTGTTTATCTGACAGTCTGTTTGTCCTACTAATTGCCGAAACGGCTGGACCGCTTTTGATGGGACTTTCACTACCAGATAGCTGATGTTATAAGAAGAAACTTAGCCTCCTTTTATTATAGTTAAAGAAAGAAAATAAGGTTTCTGCGAAAAATTAAAATCCATGAAAATACTCTATGTCAACAGTCTATGCCGAAGTAGGTACTATAAATTATTTAGAAACGAGCTCATTTCTTTTCAATTAAACGGCAAATAATACCGTGTGGAACAGTTATTATAAAGTACTTTGAAAATAAATTAGTATTTTGCCACAATTCCAAAAGAATCGAAACTAAAATAACAATTTTTTTCAGTATAAATCTCAAACGCATATCACTGCGATACGAATACTACATCAATAACAATAAAAGAGCTAATTAAAACTATAAACTAAATCAATTTGTATCTTACCACTTATTCCAAAAGAATCAAATTAAAAATGACAATTATTTTCATTATAATATCCGACGCACTTCGTTTCTCTTCAATACGAATGTTGAACAACAGATTGAAAATAATAGAGTTTTAATTAAAACATCGCGACCGTCCTTTGAGCGAATAGGCGCGCGCGCAGCGTCGTGCGACCGCTTTGTTATGTTACTAACTAATAACACAAGCTAATTGCGCTATAGAGCAGCAGAATACAGATGCGATACAGGATTGCTTGGTCGATTTTCCATAAGGAAAATAGTTTCTCTCATCAAGTTATTTTATCTTCATCATTATAACAGCTTTAGAATATGTGTCTCTACTTCCTGAGATGATCTTCTGAACAGAACTTCAGAGATACTTGTCATATTCATATTTATTTTAACTTGGCATAAGGCGGTCTTAATGCCATGAGGCATTCTCTACCTGTCAACCTTTGCGTTAAAAAAGCACTTCGATAGAGGTACAAAAACAAAGCTATAGATAACGTTGAAATTAACTGAATTAAAAATAGAAATACATAGAGACAATAATATAAAATAGATACCATATTATATTACATAACTATAAATCCTTTATCGCTCTTTATTTTTTAAAACGTTGCCCCACACTAGCATTTCTCCTGTGTCGTGGGTGCGTTTACAGACATAAATTTCACACACAACACACCCAGACCCGGAACAACACCTGCAGATCGTACAAATATTTGTTCCGTGCGGGAATCGAACCCACGACCCGGTGCGCAGCAGACAACTGTATCAGCCACTACACCAACCGTGCCGTCATATGATTTAGTAAGTAGTAGTTCAAATCCAATAAAAAAAAAACTAAAATTCCAGACAAAAAATCTGGAAACGGTTTTTTCAGTCTACTGTAAAATTTAGATTTCGGCAATTACCAGGTTTTCACTGGTGGCCGATGGCTATGGATATCGGCTTAGGTTTAGGTTTTTTTTGGTGCAAGTTTGTGTGGCGCGTTTCAGTTTTTTGCAAGTGTGAGTGAGTGTGTGTGTTTTGAAAGATAAGAATAATGATATAACATATACCTAGTAACTAAATAGGTTTAAACAACGTTATATCTTTTTTGTAGTAAGACAGCAATTATTTTACGCTCTTGACCTATAGTACTCGTGGCTAATAGAAAATATAATTGGATAATTTTTATGCTCCTTTTCAGGGTTCCGAACGACCGGAGGAAAAAACGGCGGTATCCTTGTAGGATCACTCGTGTGTCTGTCTGTCCGTCTGTCACAGCCAATTTGCTCTGAATCTACTGGACCGATTAAGTTATTAAGTTGAAATTTGGTACACATATGTATTTCTAAAACCCAAAATACGGACGTGTACCGTAAATAAATGCATTTTAAATAGGGGTCACTGTTGGGGGTAGTATGAAAAATTAAAGTATCTATCGGTTGTGCAAACTATACCGTGAAATATAATATTATATATATGAGACATGTTTTTCAACTACAATGTTAAGTTTGTTTTGTTACACATAAGTCATTGGTACTACTCGTTTGCCTTAACTAGGCCAGGCATCCGTCACTCTTCGTACCTAAAGATAACATATTCATCGTACGGAACCCTCTCCACGCGAGTTCAACTCGCACTTATCCGTTTGCTTAGCCGTGATGAGAGTAAAATTCAAAGTCAAATTTTAGTACAACGGTTTATGTGTAACATTACGTTTGCGCATGCGCAGGCAACTTTCACTATGAACGTTGCACGCGGTAATTTTTTAATTTTATACTTTTTAATTTTTTTTTCACTTCCTGGAAATTAAAATCGTGTTTCCTAAAAAGAAAAATGATCATGTTTAATAACAGATAAGTGTCGAATACGGAAATCAGAATTTAGAAGAACACATCTTAAAGTGGGACAAGGGTACAACCACAACAATTATCCTTGTTTAGGGCCTTTAAAGAGAAAACAATAAAGACCAATTAGCGAGCTTAGGATTTAGAAAACTCAACCTATATTTTCTATAATAACTTCCTGATCAACATAAACGCCATAGTTTCCTCTAATATTATCTTAATACGCATATTCTTCGTCATAGAAATGTTTAATGTTGAACTATAAAGGAAACAACATGTAATTTAATATTTATCCCCCCACTATTATTGACAAGAGATATCAAAGTTAATAACCCATAAATATTACTATGGTGGAATTTTTAACGCCTAGTATAATCCGACGGTATGAATGCTTGGCATAGTGGCTAAACGATTGGCTTTCTGCGCTAAGGGCCGTGGGTTGGATTCTCGCGCAGAAAACATATTTGCCCGGCCTTTTTTTTTGGAATGGAATGGAGTTTCTAGATGGAACTCCCTTCACCCCGGGGAAGGGCGAAGGGGTATGCCGTACTCCTACCGGGTAAAACCACTGGAGCGGTCATCTTCTGCACCGAAGGGTGGCTCCAGCTCCTCGTAAGATCACACTAGAGCCGGCCATTGGTTGAACGTCGAGAACGTTTCTGCCCCAACGGCCATCGGTCCTACGAGCAATGTAGAAGCCCATTGCCACTTCAGCTTACTTATCCTTTTAGTTATATCGGCCACTTTAGTTCTTCTACGAAAGAGACCGACCACCAGAGAAAGTGACGTATGGATTCAACTAGGACATCCACATCTAATAAAACAGTAAATTAGATAATAAGATAAGACTACATAAAGGTCAGAGTAATGAGATGTAATATAAAAATAGGTTCATAAAAAAGCACGACTGAATAAAACCCACATTCAGCAAGTTCTAGATTTTCATCAAACTTGATGATAGCGTCTAATAGACTCCGTAAGTACCGATGGTAATAATTATTCCCACAAGTAAACAGTGACCTTACAAAACTTCGTGTTTATTTATTTAGTTACAGTTGGTAGCAGGGTTGACGCGAAATTTTGAAAATGTTGGTGTAATTTTGAAATTACTTTAAATATTACACCACACACACATCAGCGTTTTCAGGTCCACTGCTGAACATGGGCCTCCCAATAATCACTACAATGAGCTGTCATCATCATCATCATCATCATCATCATCATGTGAGGCAAAGGACGTTCGCCGCTGAACAAAGCTACCCTATAGATTTCCACAACGACACATTACAAGAAATATGTCTTCATTTTGAGGGGAATTTGCCAGTTTTCACCATGCTTGGCAGACGGGTTTGTTAGCGCAGAAGAGCTGCTGCTCCACAGAAGGGGACGCTGGTGCTCATCTTCTTATGTGAAAATCACCTTGTACGACATCCACGTGAGTAATTAGATGTCATAAGGCCTAATAATCACTACGCTTGGCAGATGGATTGCTTATCACAGTATGTTACACCCATGAGTAGAGAACGGAGAAGAGAAGAAGTATATTCGTTGCTAAGAACCACACGGATCTTAACAACTGATATCTCAAATATCAAATTAGTTTCTTACTTGGAAGTAAAATTGATAATCACAGTAGGTAGTGATTAAACTGCTCTAGTGTGATCATACGAGGACCTGGAGCCTCCCTTGGGTGCCGAAGATGACCGGTCTAGTGGTTTTAGCCGGTAAGAGTCCGGTATACCCCTTCACCCTTCCCCGGGGCGAAGGAAGTTCATGAAGAATTTCCACTGGACACCAATAAAATAAAAGGAGTCCGTCATATCCCTTCACCCTTCCCCGGGGCGAAGGAAGTTCATGAAGAATTTCCACTAGGCACCAATAAAAAAAAAGGTAGTGATTAAACTAATTAATAGTTTAGTTGCCCGTAGAGTAGAGTGATGATGTGGTCTTTAGCGAGGGTTTCAACCTTTCATGTCATCAGTGAGTAAAAAACGAGAGATGCGAAGGCATTTTTTGTTGAATGACCTTCACTAATGTATTTGTCACAGAACTCATAATCAAAGAGGATTTTCTTACAACTTTGTGACGAGAAAAGCAAGTCACTCGCCTGGTGGTGAGTGTCATGCCTGCACATAGCAATTAGAGTGCTAGCCAGGACTAGTAATGTGCGCCATCACACTGCTATAAAACATTAAAGTATTTAGTCTGTTATGCCCAGTAATTTCACTAGCTACAGTGCCCTTCTGATCGGAGGACAGTAGTGTCTAAAGTTTATACACACACTGCTTAGCGGTGAATATCTAGCACTGGGTAAATATATAATTGTCAGTTAATCAAATAAAAACAACTAGTGATTCTGGAAACAGCATATTTCTCGTAGATTAATGGAATATGCTGTTTATTATCTATCTCTGTCACTCTTCTACCATAAGTCTTCCTGATACCCTGCATTTTACCATCCGCAATAGGTTGAAATCCCGGTAAGGTTGAGGAGAAGCTCAGAGCTTCTCCTCCACCTTCATTATGCGCACAGTCAGAATGAGGAACCCTTTACCAGCTTCTGTGTTCTCTACTACCTATAAAGTCCGTGTGGTATCTGGATTAAGAATATAGCACTACTCCATCTCCTCCTGTGGATGTCGTAAAAGGTGATTAAAGGAATCTAAACTAAGGGATGGGCAGCAACGTCCCTTTTGTGAACCGGTAGCGATACTGCACTCACCAACCCGCCTTGCCTAGCTAGCTATGCCTACCTAGCTTGCTAGCTGGTCTTGCAATGGGAGACCTGCTACCTTTTTCATGTGGAAATGGCACGGTCGGTGCAGTGGCTGATACAGTCGGCTGTTCGATTCCCGCACGGAACAAATATTTGTATGATCTGCAGCTGGTTGTTCCGGGTCTGGGTGTGTTGCATGTGGATTTCATGTCTATAAACGCACCCACGACACAGGAGATATGTGGTGCAATGATAATTTTTTTTTAACATTTAACATTTGTATTTCAACCCTACATTCCTGCTAACCGCTAAACACTGTTAAATGTTTGAAGAGAACCCTCATCAACAGAGACTCGTAACGCGATAAATTTTAAAAGATTTTACACACACATTAATAATGATTTATCTTTGGGCAAATGGCGGAAATGCTTGGAAATATGAAGTCTTGCGTAAATATTACGATTGAGATTATAGTACCACTCCATCTCCTCCCGTGGATATCGTAAAGGCGACTAAGGGACTCTAAATCAGAGGGATGGGCAGCAGCGTCTCTTTAGTGGAACAGCAGCCATTCTTCGTGCACCAATCCACCAGCCAAATGTGGTAAGTACTGGTAGGAGTACCCCCAATACCCCCCAAAAAGACACCGTATGTAACCGGTCCTCTATGGGGGAAGCTTTTGTTCGGCAGTGGGAGTCTTTTCGGTTGATATGTTGATAGTGGTGATGGGTAAATATTGCAGATTTATTTATTAACTAGCTAGGACCCACGGTTTCACCCGCGTTTAATTTAAAAGAAATTTAGAGTACTTCGACATAGACACCTGACATAGAATAAATATATTGGATTTCAAGTGTTTTATTTTTTTTACGCGGAACTCTAATTATTTTTCTAAAATAAAAGTAACCTAAGTTATTCCTTATAACATCAGCTATCTGCCAGTGAAGGTTCCGTCAAAATCGGTTCAGCCGTTTCGGAGATTACCCGGAACAAACAGACAGACATACAAAAAAGTTTAAAATAGTTTTTTTGTTATATGTAACGTACATACTTTCATATGCATTTAGTAAAAAGCTGTTATTTTGACATTACAAACAGACACTTCAATTTTATTTATTTGTATAGATCATCATTTCGGCCCAATGAAGTCCACTGCTGGACACAGGCCTCCCCCAAAGATCACCACAACGACCGATATTGGTGTGTTGTGTGCTCATTGGGGGGTTTTGCCATAATCGCCACGCTTGGCAGATGGGTTGGCGATAGCAGTTGAGTTGTTAATGTACTCGAAGGACGCTACTGCCCATCCTCCGGTTAATCCCTTAGTCGACTTTTACGACACCCACGGGATGAAATGGTGTGGTGGCATTCTGAGCCGGCACCACCCTGTTAGCCGGCACCACACGGTTATTATTAATGCCGATATATTATTGAATACAGGCTAGCCCATATGCGATCATCTGATCAGTGACTGGCCGCAGACGATGGTGTGTCATGTTCTGTGCACGCTTCTGGATGTTCCTGAGGTGGGGGCTCTTTACAGAAGCCTCCTTTGCGCTAAAGGAGGTGAACCTTTTATGGTGGTAGCTTACGCTTTAAAGGGCCGAATTACATCACGTATTTCCTCCACCCTAGGGAAGGGAGAAGGGGCATACTGGACTCCGAAAACCGCCGGAGTGAACCTTCGGCACTGGAGGCTCCAGGAACCTTACCCCAAAAAATCTCCATCTAGAGCCACCCATTGGTGCCGTGTCTTTATGCTTATCTTGGAGGGGATGACTTTAAAGCGGTAATTCCCTTTAGCGAAGGGGAGGCAACTGTAAAGAGGCAATGTTATTCATATTTATACTATTCCTAGAAATTATATAAAATTCCTGAATTATATACATTACCGATAACAGATACAATATAGGTAGATTTTAATCAACTGCACAAGGTAGTCGCAAGCGCGGTTGCTAAGTGTGAAATCTTTGATGCAGGTTCCAGGTCAGGCATAATTATATATTGGATTTTCACCTCGGAAATATGAGCGTGATATTATACATATTTTGTTGGGACCGATTTTGTACAACAACAAACCCTCATAAAACACAATTATCTTAATCAAATATATCAGAAAAACACCGTGTCATTTAGCGTACATAGAAATCGAATCCAGAACCGCACCTCAACATCTGCGACAACTAGGCTTATGAAACAGGAAATTAATGTCTGTAAACGCACCTACAACACAGGAGAAATCCTAGTGTGGGGCAAGTTTAAAAAAAAAAAAAAAGAATTAAATCATTTCTAGCACTTGTACATTTTGTAGTAAAAAAAAGTGATGGGTTGAGCGTCCCTGCTGACCTAGTTTTCAACCGAGGCGTTGGTACGGAAAGACAACGATGTATAGCGCCACTTACTTAGTATAAATTACAACAGTGACCAAGGTACTAACAACTTATTACTTTACTAGATCACTACTTACGAGTACAGTACATATTTCAAAGATTAGTTTATTATTATATTATTCTCTTTTTTTTTTAAAAAACGTTGCCCCACACTAGGATTTCTCCTGTGTCGTGGGTGCGTTTACAAACACAAATTCCACACACAATACACCCAGACCCGGAACAACTACCTGCAGATCGTACAAATATTTGTTCCGTGCGGGAATCGAACCCACGACCCGGTGCGCAGCAGCCGACTGTATCAGCCACTGCACCAACCGTGCCGACAATTATATCTCTCTATTACACGGGTTTATATCCCCTGTAAGACATGGGTCCAACACGCAGAGGCCCTGTAGAGAATTTTAATCTAAACTGTAATGGGACACTAACCGGGAACTCTCCATGGCTACACTATAAAATGCAGTCTCGGATTGTGAGGTGTTAAACTATTGTATAAGATGGAAACTACAATTATAAGGTCTATTGTAATGGGTGCTAAATGGATTATATACTTCTAAAAACGGAAACAACGGCGTCTGCCTTTCAACCTTTAAAGTGAAATCCTGTGGCAGACGGTGAGTCGCCACTCACAAGATGGGTCCCCTAAATGGCCACCACTACAGGTGACAAGGAGCAACACCGGTGTGAGTGGCTAGGGGTGTAGAGAGATGCGACACCGGTTTCACCATCGCGCGTCTCGAAGACTCGGAGCGGGTTTCCCCGTTATTACGCCATTAGACACTTCCACCCCCGAGCATATAGCTCTGGCGGCCCCTCTCTGATCGGCCAACTAAGGCAAGCCAGAGTTGAAAATCCTACGGGCACTCATGGGGTACCACTCCAACCAACCAATAAAGGCAAGCCGGAGACGAGGCCCTGACCGACTCTCTGGAGCATTCGGGTATGCAGTGTCGCCACTCACATTCAGCTCGCCACAAACTGCCCTGCGTTCTGTAAGTTACTTAACATACTTTTTTTTTTGTTTTTTCTTATGATATACTTTTTTTTTATATCAGAAGGTAGGAAGAAATCAAGCAGCTACTTTAATCTGCCCACCAGGATTACCTGATCCCATGGTGAGATAACGATTATAATTATTATTATGTACGGATCGAGAATATAGCACCACTCGATTTCTTCCGGGATTTGAATGTCGTAAAAGGTGACTAAAGAACTCTAAGCTAGAAGGATGCGGCGCAGCCTCCAGGCGATGAACTAGGGGACACGGCGCAGCACACGTTGGAGGAGTGCCCAGCTTGGGCAGCGCAGCGCCGTGACCTCGTCGTGGCGGTCGAAGGGGGTGACCTCTCGCTTCCGGCCGTGGTTCGGTCCATCGTCCGGAGCGAGAGCGCGTGGGATGCCGTCGCCTCCTTTTGCGAGGAAGTGATGCAAGCAAAGGAGGCGGCAGAGCGGGTATGGAGGGATATCTCCGATCCCCTCCGCAGAAGACACACCGGGCGTCGGCGCCGGGGTAGGGCGCCGGACGATCTCCGGCCACCATGAGGAGCGGCCTGCGAACAGAAACAGGCCCGAGATGGCGGCGCGCGTGTTCCGCGCGCGCCTTTCTGAAGGATAGGTGCGCGATAGGCCGCACACAGAAGGGGCCCGGTCAATCATTGACGGGCCGATACCTGCCGGGGGAGCGGTCCAATGCAGAAAAGCGTACAACTCACCCCCGGCTAGAGGTAAGAAGAAGGACACCGTGGGGTTTTAGCCGGTTTGATCCCGGCATGCCCCTCCGCCCTTCCCAAGGCGGAGGAAGTCCAAGAGGATTTCCACACGATAAAAAAAAAAAAAAAAAAATGGCGATGAACTAGGGGCGGTCCGTCGCCCGAACAGAAACAGCCGAGAGAGCGGCGATAGGTGCGGTCAGCAAAGTTCACACAAAAGGAGCCCATCAAATGATGTTATGCAGACAAAGGTTGAAAGGCACACGCCGTTCTCCCCGTTTTTTATGTTTTAACTCCATATAACACCCATTTCCTATAGACCTTACTGGAGCCTAACCAAAACCTGGATTTGTGTATATTGGATATCGGTTTATCTAAAAACCTAAACACAAACATGTATTGTTACTTCCAATAACTTAATTTATACAGTGGGCAGGCACTGTTTTATGACGTCAGAGCCATGACAGCTGTCAGTCGACTGTCAAAAATCAAATAAAGTTTTGCGCTCGTCGATTGCTTTTGTTTAGCAAATCATGTTGGCTGTTGTTAACGATATTTGTGATAAAATTATATTCGTATGGATAAAGGTAGTTTGTTGACATGATTCTCAAGGGTATTTAAAGAGCTTTGAATAAAAAATAATAAAAATAAAATAACTACGGACGTGTTTCGTCTACATTGTCGTACACATTGTGTTTTCAATATTGGATTAGCAGTGTTTACAACTGCGATCGCCAACCCGTCTGCCAAGCGTGGCGATTATGGCAAAACCTCCCAATGAGCCCACAACACACCCATATCGGTCGTTGTGGTGATCTTTGGGGGAGGCCTGTGTCCAGCAGTGGACTTCATTCGGCCGAGATGATGATGATGAGGTTATTATGAATTGTAAGCTCGGTATTACAAGTTCACGAGCTGTGTAGGAATAGATTCCGATGTGATTGTCTATATATGTAAATTTACAGTAGTTGAGTAGGTACTGAAACTTTATTGTGTACCGAATATTGGATACCCAACAATATGTGGATGTCCAAATATTGGATATCTAATATTGGTAGGTACACGGAAGTTTCAGAAGATATTGTTTGGGTAAAAAAATAACTTATTATAAAGCGGATAGTATTATTTGTGTTGACGTTTAATGAAATTAGATTACACGTATGTTGATTTGTGTACCATATTAAAGTAGTAAATTTATCAGATTCTTATTTTTTATTTCAAAAAGTTTCGCGCATTTTGTTCCGCTCTCTTATCGTTATAGTTTCTATCTGATACAACTGTCCTACATCACCGGGGCAATCCGTGACTTCATTTTATAGTGCAGCCATGATAAGTCCCCGAATCGAAGTCCGGAGTGTCCCATGACATTGCATGACATGACATTTTTTTTTAAAGAGCCTCTACGTGTTGTATCCCCGCGAAATCCTATCAAAAGAACGGGTTTCTCTTTGCAGAGGCTAATAACCTGTGAATAAAGAGTCATGTATAATGATATGTGATATGTAAATTTAAATAGCATAAAACGCTTCATTAAAATATTTAGGGACGTCGTAGTCGACGAGTCATTTAAAAGACAATGAACGTTACATTTATTAGAACGTAACCTTTGACATGAAACGGGCCAAATAATACTAAATTAGAGTTTGTTTATTGACAAAGAGGACAACCGTGACATGTGGAATCTGGTACAACATGCAATATAATTAGCTGTATTTGGGCATGACAATCTCGATTTAACTAAAGATTATTTCTTTCGGAATTTATCTTACTTACGAAAACAGCTTTATTGTTTCTGTTTATAAGCTATCATAAGCCCGATGAACATCTGTAGTGCTCGCTGACGAATGCGAGAGCATCTTCCGTGCCCCCGGAGCAATGTGAGCGCAGAAATTGGTGGGATTTTAGCCACAAAAAATCCGGAACACCCTCCGAGGCTGAAGTTCGTAAGGATTTCCCCACGCATGAAAAAAGCACTCATGAATAGTCAGAACTTCAAAAGATGCACGTTTCTAAAGCCACGTAGTGCTGGCTAAGAATAGCACTACCCCAACCCATAGGTGTCTTAAAAGGCGACTGTAGGTTTAGCCAGTGGATAGCAGCGTCCTTCAAGTAAATTTACAACTCAACTGCGATCGCCAACTCGCTTGTCAAGCGTGGCGATAATGCCAAAACCTCCCGATTACTACACAACACAAACCATAGTCGTTATGGTGCTTTTTTGGGGGAGTCCTATGTCCAGTGGTGAAGGTCTTGCGGCTGAAATAACGGTTCTTAGTTGATCATCTTATAAAGAAGAGCTGCGCATGAACCAGCCAGATCAAGGAACTCTATGGATTCAATAGAAACTCATTTGATATAATTAGAAACATTTAACAAAAATTACGATGACGCATGTGTTTATGCTTGAACATTGATAAGAAAACGGATAATCAAATACAAAATAAACAAAATTGGTATAAATATTTGAACAAAACATGTACTATAAATAATTATTGTGGTTTTATTTTACCGTGTGTATTTTATAGTGTCAAATAGTGGAATGACGACAAAACACCACAGTATGCGAACCCGCCGCTGCTGTTAGGTGACCGCCTTAGAGTGGGGCAAGTAAGGAATCTACACGAAATACCAATATCTAATTTAATATCTATCTATATATAATACGTAATCGTAAAAAATATTCAACCTTTGCTAAAAACCCGATCTGTGAACCATTATACTGGTGCGGATTTTAGTCACCTAGTGATTTTTATAAATTCTAACCACATAAACATCAATAGCAATTCTATTCCTTGAAACAATTATTTGGACTAAACGGTTTTTGAAAAATGGACAAACATCATTTTCTAGTGTGACGTGGGCACTGTGCGCGCGCGCGTCATACAATGATTCGTTAGGAAATAAATGGATAATTTGGTGAAGTACTATTTTTGTACCTGATCCCAGTTGAAAATCAGAAAATGACTCGCCTCCTAAAAGGTCTATTTCGGTGCCGATTTCATCAGTGATTACCTAATTCAAAAAGACTACTTGCGTTACGTTGCTTTCGGCATTTTTCTCAGAAGTGATCATGTAGTGAAATGCTATCCATTGTTTGAGTATCACGTATAAAAGTGTAGGACTTGATTACTGAATATACGGTTGTTTTATATTCTATTTTTATCGAAGGGGTGTAATTCTTGTAGACGTTTACATGAGTTCGGATGTGGCTTGGTCAGTTCCGATCTACACAACCTGGTGGTAAGTATCTGACTAGTTAGACCGGAATTAAAATTATTTGAATTATGTTTTTTATTTTGCTACAAGTTGGTTTCCTTGACCGCAAATACACATATATACTTATTTATTTATACTGGGGCCTTAATACCAATTTTTATTTTCAAGCAGTTGACGCTGTAAACTGAACTGCCTTGCAATTCTATGAACTCTTAATACTAGCCAGTCAGCGGTCACGTGATACCTTGGCTGACTACTGCCCGGATTTTGCATGGCAATTGTAATTTATGACCATACTATTTACCCTACTTTGAAACATTATGTACCACAAATACCCTTATAAGCAATAAAGTATTATCTTATCTTATCTTATCAATACGGTATTATGAACTTTCATTTGACATTTATTTTTTCGCTGTCAAAAAATAACCTTCACTAACCATTCAGTTTACGCTACGTTGGTCTAGCTTTTATTGGATTGTTTTAAGTTTCTTTACCGATGTATTATGGTTGAAAAAATGTATACTGACATTGTATCATGATATGTATATGGTGATGAATACGTGTGTCATGTGGTGCCGGTTACGAGTAGCACCAACCTATCTCTTCCCATGAGTGTCGTAAAAGGCGATTGAGGAATTAGCTGGATGATGAGCAGGAGCATCCTTCGAGTACGTTAATAACTCAACTGTGATCGCCAACCCGCCTGCTAAGCGTGGTGATTAGGGCAAGCCCCTTCAAAGTACATAACGCAAGACACGACAATTGTGGTGACCTTTGGGGGAGGCCTGTGTCCAGCAATGGAAATGATGATGAATGATGATACATACGCAACGTTGAATTCTTGAAAAGTGACACTTCACAATAAAGAAGCGAGAATAACAAAATGAATAAAAATACAGTTCTGTTCACAACAGTTAGTAGAGTTTATCTAATATCTACTTAAAAACTCAAGTGGATGAATTACCCGCTAAACAAAAGGATTGTATTCGTTCGGAAACTTTATCTCGTGTAAATGTATCATTCACAAACGCAGAAAATTATTGTTGTTAAGGTTGTCTGGCAGAAATCGCCGTGTGCGATAAGACCGTCCTTTGCACATGTCTTTTTCTAAATTGGATCTTACTTTTGTTATTTTTGGTGTACAATATAGAGTATTGTTTGTATTGTAAAATTAAAATATTAATTAGTTACTTAGCAAAACACATTGTTTTAATATTTATGCGTTACTTATGTACATGATTAATGACTATCTATTATTTTTCGCACAATCTATGTTATAAAAACAAAACCGTAACTGAACGATAAGTATTTATTCATATTACTGAACGATAGAGAATAAAATTACAAGTCAGCCATAGACAAATTATTCATCGTGAAATCAGATACAATTATACATGTCATTATACGAAATAGAACATGTCAGTTTAAGCCCGCAAACTGAACTGCCTGGAACTTGCCGCCTTTAAAAAGTTCGTTCGGGGGCGTACCCCGTACCGAATTTCAAATTGTTGTAATATTTACCTTATTATATAGTATGGAGACGTAGTCGTTCCCTATGGGCCTCACAAGAAACCTTCAGGTCTCTCAGCGAGCTGTGGAGAGAGCTATGCTTGATATTTCTCTACGAGATCGAATCATAAATGCGGAGATGGAAAGGATTAGCAAGCTGAAATGGCAGTGGGTGGGGCACAGTGCTTGTAGAACTAATGGCTACTGGAGCAGAGAGGTTTTCCAGGCGCCTAAAAACACAACATGGACGGCCTCCAAAAAGATGGATAGACAACCTGTAGTGCATTTCTCTAAGCTCAAACATCCATTCATCCTTGTAAATATAATTGAAATAACGGTGAAAAACCAATTTGGTATTCGCTAAGACTCGTCCTCGTGGCTCACCATCTGCAACGTGTCCTTGAATAGCTTCAAACATGTCTCAAAGAATACTTGGTATTTGGTACACATATGGATTTCTGCAACCCAAACAAGGACGTGTAACATAAATAAATTTATTTTGAATTCGGAGGCCACTTTTGGGGGGTACTTAACATAGAACATTTTAGAATTGACGGCACGGTTGGTGCAGTGGCTGATACAGTCGGCTGCTGCGATCCGGATTGTGGGTTCGATTCCCACACGGAACAAATAATTGTATGATCTGCAGGTAGTTGTTCCGGGTCTGAGTGTATTGTATGTGGAATTCGTATCTGTAAACGCACCCACAACACAGGAGAAATCCTAGTGTGCGGCAACGTTTTATTTAAAGAATCTAAAAAATCTAAATCTAAAGAATAAAGTTTTGCAAACTGTACCCTTTCATGTATTAAGTGACACTAATACATGAAAGGGCTTGTTGTCATCATATCAGCCACAGGACGTCCACTGCTGAACAAAGGCCTCCCCCTTAGATTTCCACAACGAGCGGTCACATGCCGCTCTCATCCAACGACTCCCAGCGACCTTCACCAGATCGTCTGTCCACCTCGTTGGAGGTCGTCCCACGCTGCGCTTTCCGGTGCGCGGTCTCCATTCGAGAACCTTTGTGTCCCAACGGCCATCAGTTCTACGACCAATGTGCCCTGCCCATTGCCACTTCAGTTTACTAATCCTTTCAGCTATGTCGACAACTTTAGTTCTTCTACGGATCTCCTCATTTCTGATTCGATCTCGTAGAGAAATACCAAGCATAGCTCTCTCCATAGCTCGCTGAGTGACCTTGAGCTTTCTTATGAGGCCCATTGTGAGTGACCACGTCTCTGTTCCATATGTCATCACTGGTAACACACACTGGTTAAAGACTTGCGTCTTGAGGCATTGCGGTATTGTTGACGAAAAGACGTTGCGAAGTTTCCCGAACGCTGCCCAGCCGAGTCGGATTCGACGATTGACCTCTTTCTCGAAGTTGGACCTACCTAACTGGACAGTTTGTCCTAGGTAGACATACTCGTCAACAACTTCGAGAACAGAGCTCCCAACGGATATTGGGGTGGGCACGACATGGACATTTGACATGACTTTTGTCTTGCCCATGTTCATTTTAAGGCCCACATGTTGGGAAACTCTGTTGAGATCATCGAGCATTGTGCTGAGCTCTTGCAGCGATTCTGCCATGACTACGATGTCATCGGCAAATCGAAGGTGAGTGATATACTCGCCATTGATGTTAATGCCGAATCCTTTCCACTCCAGTAGCTTGAAGGCATCCTCCATTGCAGCGGTGAACAGTTTCGGGGAAATGACGTCCCCCTGTCTCACACCTCTCTGCAATGGAATTGCCCCCGTGCTCTGTTCATGTACTCGGACCGACATGGTGGCGTTTCTGTATAAGCACTTCAACACTTCAATGTACCGATAGTCAATCTGGCGCCGCTGCAGAGATTGCAGCACTGCCCAGGTTTTGTGAAGGTCTCAAATATATTTATTTTATAATTTTAAAATAAATGGTTTTAAAGTTATTAAGCAAAGAGGCGAAAATTTAAAAACAGCTGAAATTATGGAAAATAGCTTTTTACTTATAGATTACAGGAAAACCTATCAGAAGTCTACAGTCTTAAAATAACATGGTAAATCTTTCAATATTGTGCGTACAAACTTACGTTTGCAGTTGGAATGCATCGGAGAATGTGTTTTTCAACTACAATGTTAAGTTTATTCTTGGGATAAATTATTAGTACAAAACAGAACTTAACAAGATAAATTATATTGTGCAATTTCGGAACCCTCACCGCGCGACTTCAACTCGCACTTTCATAATTCATGCATTAACATTATGCAAACAAATTTTGATAAACCTGAATAAATAAATAAAATTCTATTCTATTCTGAATATATATGGGTATAATAAAGACATATAAGATTAATTGGCTACTAAGATAATATGTTTGGCACTTAAATTAATCAAGGTCTTTCATAACAAGAAGTGGCTCATTTATCAACGGCATTTTGTGAAAGAGGCTCAATATTTTATGTATCTATTTTTCGTTTTTTAAGTTAGGTTTATATTTTTATTTTTACAGTCCTGTTGTTAAGTTGTTGTAATTAGACGATTTTTCAGTAATATTCTGATGTAATGCAACGTTTTGATCTGTTTAAGACATCGTCGTGTGTTTAGGAACCATGTAAATGCGAACGCTAAGCGACACAGATATTGTATATCTACGACGGCACGGTTGACACAGTGGCTAAGCGGTTGGCTTTCTGCGCTACGTGACTCGTCGCTGTCTCCTCCTTCTTCGAACAGGATCAGCCTTCTCCCGATACCACTCTGCGGTATCCTTCTGAAGCATAACGCTCTCACAAAAGGAGACCTCTGCATTCCAGTTTTCGTGATCTACCAACATAGCCAAAACCACTGCTGTCAGAGATAGAACTTGCCCAATCTGATCGACCAGGATCCGCCACTCGGCCGCCCACGCAGGGCATGCCTAGAGCGTATGCTGTACGGTATCCTGGTCGTTATCACAATGGTGGCATTGTGCCGTGGCCTCACGTACTGTCCTGTGCAGGTACGCACCGAAACAAACGCGGTAGGTGGCGCGCTCGCTCCTTCTGAGCCAGGCTCCAAAGAGCGACAGGACGGCTTCCACGACGCGCTTAGTCGTAAACTGTATCCGCATGCAGTGTAGCCACTTTCCAAGTGCACGCCGCCGAGCTAGCCGCCACAACCTGTTCAACACCCCTGGAGGCGCACCTTCGCCGCTCTGGCGGAGGGAGCATGTCTGATCATAGACCCACGCATCCATCTCCGTCAGGATATCGAAAGGCGGAAGTGCTGCCTCGTAAGACACTGTTCGGTAACCTTGTGCGATCCGGATAACCACTTTGCGCTGCAGACCGGGAATTTTGGTCCTGCAGCGCTGGGCGTCTGACAGTTGAGCTGACCATACAGGCGCCTCGTAAAGGGCCATGGACTGTACAACCCCCCCGTAGAGACAGCGAACTTCCCTACATGATCCTTCGAGATTGGGTAGCAGCCGGTGTAGTGCACCCACTACCCTCTCGGTTCGGGGGACGAGGTGCTGAAAATGCTCTTCAAAGCCCCAACGACTGTCCAGGGTGAGCCCCAGGTAGTTCATGTACCGGCCCACCCCAATTCACAGGTCACCAACGCGTATCCACGAACTGGGTGGTTCTCTGCTTCTCGGCAGTTTTGGAACCATAGTGCCTCGGTTTTTTGAGGCGCTGTCCGCAGAACCAAGGCTTGGATTTTGGCCACGGCAATTGCCACCACTTGCTTCGCATGCCGGATGGTTTTCTCGAAGGACTCCCCGCTGGCCAACACCAGTGTGTCGTCAGCATAACAGACTAAGCTAACGCCAGCAATGACGGGAGAATGATACGCAGGACCACGTCGTAGGCAAGATTCCATAAGAGAGGGCCGAGAACTGATCCCTGCGGACCCCGCACGTAATCTCCCTTCGCTTTACACTACCGTCCCTGCCCACGTAGAGCAGCTACAGATCAAAGAGCAGACTTCGAAAATCCACGTAGAAAAATACAAGTGTACCTAACCATTGCAGGCGCTTGAAGTAAACCTTTATATATAATTACTTTTTATGTAATAAATGATAGTTTATATTACTGAATAAATAAATGATAGTATGTAGTCGAAGGACGTCCACTGCTGAACAAAGGCCTCTACAAATGTGTCATCATTTTGGTTGGGACAATTCCAGTACTCACCATGCTTGGCAGTTGGGTTGGTGAGCGCAGTATGGCTACTTTTCCTCAGAAGAGACGCTGCTGTCCACCCATCCGGAGGAGATGGTGAGGTGCTATATTCTTAATCTGGACACCACACGGATACTAAAATACATAATAAAGTGCATGTAATACAGTAATTAAAAATGTAATGACATACGGAAACGTGTTGCCGGGGAAGTGTTGCATCGTTTCTTCTTCCTTTCATAACACTACACACTCACGTAAGCGGTGAAGGGTTTTTGGTTGGATATTATGTTGACGTTCAAAAAGTACTATTTTGAGTCCATTTTGAATAAAGGGTTATTTGATTCACTCGTTTATACGTAAACATGAACAGTGTGTAGCGGTCCGCAAAAGCCTTTTAGGTATTACTACGCTAAGAAACCAGTCCTTAGAACGTTTAAATAGAGTCACATTCTTAGTTACACAGTCTCCTTTCTTCCTCACAAAATTGTTTATCATACCATAGATACATGCTAACTGATGCCAGTAGCCGATTGATAACGTGAAATCAATATAATGGTTTCCTAGCAACCGTTTAAACAACTGCATTTAGTTTATTGCGTCGTTTCAAATAATAGCGTTGTCGATTGTACATGTAATCTACTTTTGCTAAGTAATTGCTTGACTAATCATTATGGTATGAAGTGCTCCCATTTTATGTCTATTGTTTATTGTTTTTGATTATACATAGTTTATAGTTCTATCTCTTTAGTATTGTAGTTCCGGCTAGTACGCTGTTCTACGAGTATATATATAAATTAGGGTTGTTATGGTACTCAATATTCATCCTATTCTCATTCCGTGTGGTGTCCAGATTTAGAATATATCACCTCTCCATCACAGCAGCAGCGTCTCTTCTGAGAAAGAATAGCCAGACTGCGCTCACCAACCCGCCTGCCAAGCGTGGTGCGTACTGGCAATGTCCCCCCAAAATGAAGACACAATTGTGGACATCTATGGTGGAGGCCTTTGTTCAGCAATGGAAGTCCGTCATCATTTCAGCCAAAAACGTCCACTGCTGGACAGAAGCTTCCTCGAAAGATTGCCACAATGACCGGTATTGGTTTGTGTTGCGTGCTCATTGGGGGTTTTTGCCATAATCGCCACGCTTGGCAGACGGGTTGGCGGCTTCAGCTACATACTATAATTTATTTATTTAGTAATATATACTATCATTTATTATATTAAAAAGTAATTATATCTAAGAAGGTTTACTTCAACAGCCTGCAATGGTTAGTACACTTGTTGTTTCTACGTGGCTTCTCGAAGTTTCCTCTTTGATCTGTAGCTGCATATCCCGACAAATTTATGTACGTAAGGATTGAGTGTCCCTATAAAAAATCGGAAACTGATGTTAGCGATATTAAGTAAAAGTTATGAAAAAAATTGTAAAACAAATCCCGAAATTAGTAAAAGATAAAATGGTCTTAAGAGTGTCCCTCAATCCTTACACCACGAAACCTGTATCTCGTAAACAGTATCAAGTAGGAGTTATATGAGTATAACAATATTCAGTAAAAAAATTGTTTAATGTATTATCAAAAATTCAGCGGAATCAATAATCATATAAAAAAGTTACAGAGGTTTCCTAAAATCGTTATTTGTAAGGATTGAGTGTCCCTCGAGTTTGGCGAAAATACTAATTTT
Organism: Diloba caeruleocephala; assembly: GCA_947459985.1. Taxonomy (NCBI): domain Eukaryota; kingdom Metazoa; phylum Arthropoda; class Insecta; order Lepidoptera; family Noctuidae; genus Diloba; species Diloba caeruleocephala. The sequence goes on along the minus strand of OX381617.1, from coordinate 3,406,562 downwards.
ACAAAATATATTTTTCTATTAAAATTAAGTAAAAATGTCTTTTAATTTGTAAAAAGAGAACATTGTAGAAATTCACCACGGTTCTAAAGTAATACCGGTAAAAGCGGTGTCCCTCAATCCTTTGATCCACGGAGACAACAATTTGCTCATAACTTTCCAAGTATATTTATAATTGCAGATTTATCAATGGTAAATTTTAGTAATTTTTTTTACTAAAATGTAGATATGCTATTTGGTTAATTTATTAATTATATAACAAGATATCAACTGATAAAGATTCCTAGAACTAGCAACTGTATAGAGTGACCATAAATTGAGATAATGTAAAATAATTCTGATTTTAAAAACAAATAAATTAGGAATTTAAGATATGACATATTCTAAAAATGACTAATTCAAAAACAGCAATCATAAAAAATCACTTTATTCGTAACTCAAGTGATCGCCATCAGACACCGTAAGTTGGCTAAAGCGAGTATTACACAGTATCTTGCCACAAACAAGCACTCGGACATAAGCGCTGCAATAAAAATTATATACGTGGCCATTTAGAGATGAAACTGTGCATCGCTGGCGTCAAGCCAATACAATTATTTCGTCGGTAAGTGGACTAAGCTAATAGACCTTGTAGATTATCTTTAAAGGATTAGTTAATAATTTAGGAGATTTTTACAGTATTATTAATTTGTAAGCTGTCCGTTTTTTGAGTACCTAACAGCTAATGAGCTTTATTATGAACTTTTACTGGTTGTCTGTGTGGTGTCCGGATAAAAATATAGCAGCACTCCATCTCCTCCCATGGATCTCGTAAAAGATGATTGAGGGACTATACTACCAGAGGGCTACGTAGCAGCGTTCCAAAATGTCTAAAATATACGCAATGTAATCCGTTTAAAAGTGTTTTATTATAATGAGTAATAATCGCGTTAACCTAAGACATTACTACAGATAGTTGTTTCGGGTCTGGGTGTTTCTGCATGTAAGATTTATGTTTGTACTGTATCCACGGTACAGGAGAAATCATAAAACAAATACCTCTATCAATGATTATATACCATAGATATGTTACGTCCATATTAAATGGCGCGCAAAATACAGTCTCGCTTGCACAACCATGTCGAGAGAAAGAAGATACAAAAACATCAAGTGTAAAAGAGATAGCTATTTAGGCGAACTGATTGCGAGGTGCTACAATTGGGGGAGTTTTGGTTCTTACTTTTGACACGCGTGTAACATATCTACTTCTGTCTATAATATCATTGACCTCTATCATGTCAGCTAACGGACTTTTGACCACAGGACTTTCCATAGATTTCCACGACCACCGGTTAAATGCCGACCGCATCCAACGACTTCAAGCTATCTTCATCGGATCGTCTGTCCATCTCGTTGGAAGCCGTCTCACGTAAAAAATACATATTAATTTATAAATTGAATAGGTTAACTCACAAAGCTATAGATGCATCGAACCGAACCAAACTGTGTCGTGGTGGCTAAGAATACCACCACCCTATCACATCCTATGGGTATCGTAAGAGTTCCTTCGAGTACATTCATTTCAACTCAACTGGGATTGTCAACCCGCCTGCCAAGCGTGGCAAGCAATGAGCACACAACACAAACCCAATTCGGTCGTTATGGTGGTCTGTGTCCAGCAGTGGATTTATTTGGCTGAAATGATGATAGATGCAAAATAGAATGATTTACATACAGAAACCAGATTGAGTTACGCCCATATTTATTTTTATTCTTCAAAGTTCATGACAAACAACCAGATATGGCCTTAGTTTCTCCTGATTTTCATAATACCTCCCCGTTCTGCCCTATCCAAAGCGATAAATACGGACCCACAGTAAGATTATATTGGCCTCAAGCCAATTTTAATTTCGCATAGAGTGTTGCACGTATATTTGGACGAGATATTGCCATGTTCACTTGTAAATATTCACGTTTGAGTTCAATTTTGCTCTTTATATCCGAGATTATGCAGGGAAATTGTGAATGTTAAGAAGTTGGAGTCGAGTATGAGAGGGAATGTGTTTTTTATTCGGTCGGGTTATGTAATCGGAAATATGAATAGTGAGTGCATTCAGAATAGGGGAATGTTGGCTTTTGCTACTTTCAGGATGAAAATAATTCTTCTAATATCCATGACAGGAATGGAAGAGTGACGTTGTAAGGAGTAACCGGCATGCTTAATAATTATTTCTGTTACAATAAAAGCCAAACGTACTTTTTTTTACTGGACCCAGTAGAAATTCTTCATGAACTTCCTCTGCCCTGGGCAAGGGCGAAGGGGCATGGCGCACTCCTACCAGCTTAAACTATTGGGGCGGTCATTTTCGGCACCTAATTGGGGCTCCAGGACCACGTATGATCACAATAGAGCCATCCACTGGTGCCAAGCCCATGGCACATCTCAGAGAGGGTGACTGTAAAGCGGTCACCCCAAATTGTAAAGGATCCCCCCGAAGCCTCACTATGCGCTGTACTATGTTGCCCACATGGCAGCTTGTGACCACATGCACACCATCATCTTATAGCGATGACAAGGGGCTCAGACGTGTTGGACCTGGGTGCCGGGGCGGTTGTTACCCCGGTACTGTATCAGAGAGACCACAGCACTCCAATTCTGTTCAATGACCTCGCGTCCTATTCTGTGCAAGTACGCACCGAAACAACTGTGCCCAGTGAATACCTGCATCAGATGGTAGGTGACGCACTCGCTCCTTCTGAGCCAGGCTCCGAAAAGCGGCAGGATGGCCTCGACGACGCGCTTGGTTGAGAACTGCATCCTTAAGCGGTGATGCCATTTCTCAAGAGCGTGCTGTCGAGGCCATTTGCCTCAGCCTACCGAACGCTTCAGAAGAACCAAATGTAAAAGGTAAACATATACAGAATTTAAACTAAATAACTAGGATGCGTCGTGGCATTGACTAAATTAGGTTAGCGTGTTTAAAAAGAACCACGAAATGATTACTGTCATTAGAAGGATTGTCCTGTAAATGAACAAGTTGCTTAGTAATGGACTACATTACAGAAAACATAATTTGAAATGAAGGAGTTGTTAGCTACTGCTGCGGATTTAATTTTATTTAGTTCACACACACTGGCTCTGTTTTGTTAGCGATAAGTAATTGACAGTAAATAGCTTAATCACACTTCTTCGTGCGTTTTGCGTACGTTTCTAAGAAAATCGCGATCAAAATTAACAGCCGTCAAAACGTAGCCTTTGTGCGTGAGATAATGCGAGCAGAATGCATGTGGCACGCAATCAGAAATTGTCGCAAATGGAAAAAAGCCAGTACATTCGATCTTTTTTCAAATTAGATATATACTTCATCCCTATCTTAAATCAGAGGCCAACGATTTACTTTACTTTACCAAGACCAGCGCTAAGAAGACCAAGTATTTTGAACAGGACACTCAATTTTTTCACTTTAAAAGACTTTGATAGGGGAATATAATCATCAATACGTCCACTGCTGGACAGAAGCTTACTCCAAAGATTGCCACAACGACGTATGGGTTTGTGTTAGCCCACGCAGGATACTCTCCGAGCGTGTGCTGTGTGGTATCCTGATCGTTTCCACAGTGGTGGAAATTTAAAGACCTAGTAGAAGCTATTAGGTCTTTAAATGGTCTACTACTAATCAAATGCCTCTCTATGCCACTATAGCGAATAACAAGACAAAATATTGCAAAAGTATCGTCCTTTAAGATCACATCATCAACTATTACGACATTCTTGAGAAGCGCAGTAGTTTATATTTTATCAAAAATGGCACTGTATACAATATATACAATGACTGAATTAAATACTACGCCAGCTCCTAAAATAAGCTCCACAATACTCATAATAAATCATCAATCCAATTTACGTATCACATCGAATCACATGTCCAATAAATTTTGCCAAAACAACAAACGCATAAATCTATATTTGCCACGTTTACTACTAGTATTGCTGGAGTAATTTCAGTCTTGGTTGCCGGCGTAACATTAATCAAGAATCTTTATAGCAAATAGTGGAACATAGATGGTTGCTAAAAAATAGGTCACATTGATACAGCGCAATGTAATAAATAGATGTCAATGTTGTAGGTATGCAATGTAATAAGTTTCGATATCATTTGGAAAAGTGTTACTGTATATTTCTCCTGTGTCATGAGTGAAATGATAAGTGTTACCTGTGTCCTTCACTAACTTCATATTGTCTATTTTACTAGTATTTTATTTCTTGCATAAAGTATGTTCTAGTGTTTTCTTCAATGTTTTATTTTATGGTATAAACATTAGTTTTCATCTCTTTGTGGTTGATTATATCAGATCGTGGAAGCCCACTGCTGAGCATGGGTTATGAATGATTTTTTTATCGGGCATAAAACAGCTAAAACCCCCTATCAACTATAACAATTAAGAAATGACGAAAATAAGTTTATTTGTTAAACTTGGACCAGATAACATAGAAACATATAGCAATATACTTATTTAATCTAGGTAATGGGTAAATAAAAAAGTACTAAAAGAGTAAGCCACATCAATGTCTACGAAATAATATAAAAAAAGTAAAATTGGACACGTGCATTCCATTAGAAGTAAACAAAGATAATAAATTGTTTTAGCATTGCAATTGCTATTCTTTTGAATTTTAAAGTGCGAAGATGTCGGAATCTTTGAAGTGTGTGTTATACTTGTATATTACTAAGAGGCGGCGGCGCCCGTGCACCGTAAGTTTTGACCTTAGAGTGTAGAATAACTTGGTTATATTGATATCATGCCTTAGTCCCTTAACTAAATCCACAGTACAGAAGGATGCTCTAATCTTTGTTGAGAACTGCATGTTTTTTGGTTGATCAACCTTTTGTCATGCCGTGTGGTGCTGGCTTAGAATATCAGTCTTGTAAAACTAATATAGGACTAAATTCACCGCTTAACAGAATGTGTAGAGAAATGAATTAATTCGTGAAGTCAGTACCAGATGCCGACATACACCACGATTCGATAAATTCATTTAGATCCAAAATCCTGAATTCCATGAAAATACTATAGAAAACTAACTTGATTTTATACTTTCTTGAGCCTTTAGTCTAGAATTGTTAAAAATGTAATACCTACTCAATAATTTTAATCTCAAGCTTAAGCTGCCACGCCCTTCTGTTAGTTTTAGTTATATTATCTATGTTCTCATTATGGCAAATGTTGGTTATCCCGTAATTGGCTAGTGTATAGGCCTGTTACCATATATATATTAATTAAATATTGAATTGTATGCACGAGCTGTGGGAAGACCTGAATAAATAAATAAATAAATAAATCACCACCCCATCTCCTCCCGTGGGTGTCGTAAAAGACGACTAAAGGATTAGCCGGAGGATGAGCAGCAGCGTCCTTCGAGTACATTAACAACTCAACTGCGATCGCCAATCATTCATCATCGTTCATCATTTCAGCAAAAGGACGTCGACTACTGAACAAAAGCCTCCCCCATAGATTAACACAATTGTGTCATAATTTTTGGGGGTGTTTGCCAATACTCACCACACTTGGCAGGTGGGTTGGTGAGCGCAGTATGGCTACTGCTATGCAAAAGGGACGCAGCTGCCTATTCGACAGCACGGTTGGTGCAGTGGCTGATACAGTCGGCTGCTGCGCTCCGGGTCACGGGTTCGACTCCCGCACGGAACCAATATTTGTATGATCTGCAGATAGTTGTTCCGGATCTGGGTGTATTGTGTGTGGAATTCATGTCTGTAAACGCACCCACGACACAGGAGAAATCCTAGTGTGGGGCAAAGTTTTTATTTTAAAAAGAAAAGAAAAATAATAATTTTATGATTGAATTCGATTATAAAATACAAAGTACCGCTCTAAAATATAAAATTGTATCTTAAGTGCTTTTACAAAATTGAATCACTGTGCTCTGTCTCAGAAGCTATGACGTAATTCCAAAGACTACATTTAGATGTCATAAAACTCAATCAATACAACCATTAATACATTTGTCGAGTCGGCAATCTATTTTATTACTACCGACCATACAATTTTCGTCTTTGCGTCTAAATGTTTAAGTTTAAATTGGCTTAGTATGCAAAACTAATAAGATTGATTGTTCTCGAGTAAGTTCAATCAAAATTACGCAATATAAAAGAGCAACTGTATTTCCTAGTCCAGAAAATATGAGAATAATAGAAAATCGTTTATTTAAAATTACGCAATATAAAAGAGCAACTGTATTTCCTAGTCCAGAAAATATGAGAATAATAGAAAATCGTTTACGGTGAGTTGGTCAACTTACATCAAAGGTATACATTATTATTATTTGCGATTTTTTAATTATGTTTTAATTAAATATGTTTCGTACATACATACATAACCAGCACATTGCTGGGCACGGTACTTTCTCACGATGAGAAAGGTTAGGCCTTAGTCCACCACACTGGCCGCGGGTTGGCGGACTACACACTATTGAGAACATTTTGGAGCTCTCTCAAATGTGCAGGTTTCCTCACGATGTTTTCCTTCACCGTTAACGCAAGTGATAATCACATTCTGATCCGCACATGAATCCAAAATGTCAGAGTCTCAAACCTTGATCGAACACAGACCCTCATGTCTGGAAGGCAAGCATTCAACCACTAGACTATGACTGCTATATTCTTTCTGTCTCGTATATCATATTCCTTTAATAGCATGTGCTCGGTACTTATCAGCCAGTTAACACCCAACATGGCCCTCTCAATGATCTCCACAATGAGCAGTCACGGGGATATTACCATAGTCACCACAGTGATCACAGTATTTTGTTACTAGCTCTGCCCCGCGGTTTTACCCGCCGTTTAATTTAAAAGAAATAGGATTTTGCAAAGGGAGTCGACCAAGCGTCTGAGCCGTGCGAGATTCTTGAAATGTCGAGAACATTTAGAACAGTTTCACACGATGTGTCTTCAAACTTTTTTTTTTTTTTTAATCACACTCTAGTTTTTTGTCATCGTGCAAATGGCACGTGCGGATCATTATATAACGTTTAATATTCTCGTTTTTTTATTTTAATAAACCGTTATGCTCTATTTTCTTGACACAAATAATTAACAGCAGAGAAGAAGTTTACAACATCACGTAATCACTTCCCTCTAAATTGGCTTCGGTTTAAGTAAAATGTTTGTTATTTTATTGATTTAAGTACTAGGCATTAGTTAATATGAATCCAAAGACGGCACGGTCGGTGCAGTGGCTGATACAGTCGGCTGCTGCGCACCGGGTCGTGGGTTCGAATCCCGCACGGAACAAATATTTGTATGATCTGCAGGTAGTTGTTCCGGGTCTGGGTGTATTGTGTGTGGAATTTGTGTCTGTAAAAGCACCCACGATACAGGAGAAATCCTAGTGTGGGGCAAGGTTTTGTTTAGAAGAAAAAAAAAACATGGAATATCTAGCCATCTGGTCTCCAAAGAATTGAAAATTCCAAAACGTGCACCAAAATTGAAACATTTCGCGAGTGCTTCATGAAGTACGATTTGTATGATTAATTCTATTATTATAAGATAACTATGTGACAGTCTTTGTTTGTTAGATGTTAAATCTAAACATGAAGTTTATTTTCATCTACAGTAGAGAGTTTTTAAACTATTTGTAGTTTTCAAAACCATTAAAAAGTAAGTGTATAGAAATTTGTGTACAGTGTTAACACATTTCTTAATTGGATCGCTATGAATTTTACACCATGAAGGAAAAAAATGCCTGTAATTTTAGATTCTTATCAGACGTAAAACAGCGAACATCTGATTTAATATTGAATATCTTTACTTTGCTTGGTTATCGGGTCCTCTTAGAATTGTAGAAGATATGTTCACTTCCCTTATTTCTTGTGTAAGATTTTGGTTTTATTTTCTGCATACACATTTAGTCATACTATTTTATCAGCCAGAAATCTGTTGAAATACTCCTCAATTCGATTTTTTAAAATTATGCGCTTGCTAAAGGCTAAGAACAAAAAGAGAATTGAAGAAGAAATCTATTGTTTAAACGTATCTGCCGTATTGTGCCGGCTCAGAATACTAACACTCCATCTCCTCCTGTGGGTGTCGTAAAAGTCGACTAAGGGATTAGCCGGAGGATGGGCAGCAGCGTCCTTCGAGTACATTAACAACTCAACTGCGATCGCCAACCCGTCTGCCAAGCGTGGCGATTATGGCAAAACCCCCAATGAGCCCACAACATACACATATCGGTCGTTGTGGTGATCTTTGCGGGAGGCCTGTGTCCAGCAGTAGACTTCATTCGGCCGAAATGATGAACCGTATCTGTCACTACGTAACTTAAAATATCATAATTTCAGCGACAATAAACATGATTTCATGTTCTTGCAGTGTAATAATTTAAAATTAAATGTTTACCAAATTCATAACCCTCGTTTAACTTCGGACCAACAACCCTTCATAACTCCAAACAATATCATCTCAGCCAGTCCGATTTACACTCTGGCAGTCCCATAAACTGTATATTTACGATATTACCTCTCTCACCTCAGTGCTGTAGCTAAACATCGGTCAGGGCTTCACAGAGCACTGCGCTGCCCATATATTCTCGTTTGCTCGTCTAAAGGATACCTGTAATTTCTCACCACAGAACCTAATAGCCTTTACAACTTAGTTTTGAAAACGCAGCAAATGTTGTCTTATTTCGTTTAAGTGAAGACTCTTGGAAAGATTCGCGTCTCATAGTAAATTTTCAAGCAGAGTAAAGCTCCACGTGTAACATTGAGCGTGCGTCTTTGATGAATGAATCTTTTCTAAGGACCGTTTTCACCTTCCTATTTTTCATAAAGACCTTAAGACGATTACAAATTTCTCACATAAATTGCTTCGTACGTAAAAACATGTGACATTTCGGCGAATTTCCATCTAATACGTCTCGCCAATATTTTCCTGGCATTGATTTAAAAAAATACAACTATTGCTTGATCATATAAACCAAAGGACTTCCATTGCTGGATAAAACCATTATCAATTTTCAATATTTTGGGGGAGTATACTTACCATGCTTGGCAGGCGGGTTGGTGACCCCAGTGTGGCCTTTGTGACCTGACGGTGGCCAACAGCGTCCCTTTTGTTGAATAGCATTCAACAGAAAGGACGCTGCTGGCCTCTGGCTTGAGTCCCTTAGTCACCTTTTACGGCATCCACGGGAGGACAGGAGTGATGCTATATTCCTTCCCTATCCGGACACCACAGGGACAACTTTTAGTTCAAAGTGAGAAATTTACAGTCAGCTCATTATGCATTTACTAACTTATAAAGGTCCTTTATAAGTCAGTAGACTGAATGAAGAGCCTCTGGCATAGAGTCCCTTAATCATCTTTTACGGCATCCACGGGAGGACAGGAGTGATGCTATATTCCTTCCCTATCCGGACACCACAGGGACAACTTTTAGTTCAAAGTGAGAAATTTACAGTCAGCTCATTATGCATTTACTAACTTATAAAGGTCCTTTAAAAGTCAGTAGACTGAATGAAGAGCCTCTGGCTTAGAGTCCCTTAGTCGTCTTTTACGGCATCCACGGGAGGACAGGAGAGATGCTATATTCCTTCCCTATCCGGACACCACAGGGACAACTTTTAGTTCAAAGTGAGAAATTTACAGTCAGCTCATTATGCATTTACTAACTTATAAAGGTCCTTTATAAGTCAGTAGACTGAATGAAGAGCCTCTGGCATAGAGTCCCTTAGTCATCTTTTACGGCATCCACGGGAGGACAGGACTGATGCTATATTCCTTCCCTATCCGGACACCACAGGGACAACTTTTAGTTCAAAGTGGGAAATTTACAGTCAGCTCATTATGCATTTACTAACTTATAAAGGTCCTTTATAAGTCAGTAGACTGAATGAAGAGCCTCTGGCTTAGAGTCCCTTAGTCGTCTTTTACGGCATCCACGGGAGGACAGGAGTGATGCTATATTCCTTCCCTATCCGGACACCACAGGGACAACTTTTAGGTCAAAGTGAGAAATTTACAGTCAGCTCATTATGCATTTACTAACTTACAAAGGTCCTTTATAAGTCAGTAGACTGAATGAAGAGGAAGCGAAGGAACATCGGAAAATAGTGTCTGAGTAAACTTATTTACGCAACTTCCCTTAATTAGGCAGAACTTCAACGGGTATCAAAGCGCTTGTTAGCAATAAGGGCAATGACACTGGGAGTCTCCTCTAGCCTCATAGTATTTACTCTATTCTATTTATACGAAACTATACTATTTAAAATGGTAATCTTTTTTTATTGGTGCCCTTTGGAAATTCTTCATGAACTTCCTTCACCCCGGGGAAGGGCGAAGGGGTATGCCGAACTCCTACCGGCTAAAACCACTGGAGCGGTCATCTCCGGCACCTTTTTTTTATTGCTGCCCAGTGGAAATTCTTCATGAACTTTCTTCGCCCCGGGGAAGGGCGAGGGGGCTCCTACGGGCTAAAACCACTAGAGCGGTCATCTTTGGCACCTACGGGAGGCTCCAGGTCCTCGTATGATCACACTAGAGCCGCCCACTGGCGCCACGCCTATAGGCACATCTCGGAGAGGGTGACTGTAAAGCGGACACCCCCCGGGGGGATTGTAAAGGATCCCCCAAAGCATCCTACGGCCCATAAAATAAACCTACTACTATATTATATATTAACTGCACTATACATATTTAAAGTTTATATTTCACTGTTAGTTAATATAAAATATATTTAAAAATTATAATTATTATATTTGGAATATATTAGCTTTTGATAGACAATGTCTATATGATATACACTTGTCATATTAATTTTACTCACATATTCAATATGACATTTAAAGCTCTCTAAAATTATCGTCTTCTCGTCTAAAATGCCTTTTAATATAATTTCTTTCTTCTACATTTTGTAAATGTGTGAACTTCGTCGACTTTATTAGTGCTACACATTAATTGTTATCAGTTTCCTATTGTGTTAGAGGCAATTGTCTATTTTGTTATTGTGTGTATTTTACATTTAATTAGTCTACTTTGTTCGCACATACCTAGCTTATTACAATGTAATAACAACATTGTAATATAACTTTTTTTGAAAAGAGTAAATCCATGGAGTTCCTTGCCGGCTCTTCTCCATAGGACTTTTCCGAACCGTGCACTTAACTTGACTTTTCGTAAGAACCTCTTAGGGCCTATATGCAATAAAAAATGAGTTTTAGTTTGTGTTAGGTAAGTCCAACTTCGAGAAAGAGGTCAATAGTCGAATCCGATTCAGCTGGGCAGCGTTCGGGAAACGTCACATCGTATTTTCGTCAACAATGCCATAATGTCTCAAGACAAAAGTCTTTAACCAGTGCGTGTTACAGTAGTACATATGGAATAGAGACTCATTATGGGCCTCTATGTTAAGCAATGGACGTCCTTTGGCTGATATGATGATGTGAAAACAAATGGACATATGAATTCGATGTACATCTACTTCTTCCCAAAGAGGTCTGTAGTCGTTTTTTTATTTTTTATCGGCAACTTGTTTTACTGGCCAATTAAAAAAAAAACATTGTGACCCTCGTACATCCACACAAAACATAATAATCCAATAAATGATCCCACTTTACCCACGATTATACAAAAACCTTTGAAGTCGATTAAAAATCCCCGAGAGGCATAGCATATTAAGACAACTCTTTGTATGAGTGAAATTATCCATTTTATTCTAATAGGGATTTTCCAGTGTTGTGAATATTTCCGACGGCATGAACCGCAGAACAAACGCTGCGGTTATTCCACGCCAGTGGGTAAAGACCTTACTCTTGAGCTTATTTCGCAAGAGCACATGTTATTCTTTACGGCGAACATGCACTTGTATTTATGTGATTTAGGGATTGCTTCTGTGATTTACCACTTTGATCCGTACTTTCAAGTAGGGAGCGAATTTAATTCTCAGATTCGATCAATGATATTATACCATAGATATGTTACGTCCATATTAAATGGCGCGCAAAATCTCGAAGTCTCGCTGTAGGTATGTATAAAACTGCACATCTATGCTGTAAGAAAGAAGACACAAATACTACGAGAGTAAAAAAGATAGCTATCTAAAATGACAACACGTATACTCGATGTCTCTGTCGTACCTGTGATAGAATAATTGTATTGTCTCTTTTCTTTGGTTGGCCTGTGTTTTCTTCGAGAATATTATTCTATAGATAAATTGAATAGTAATTTAATTCAAGTATTTTAAATAGTTTGTTACTCACGTGTGGTATGCGATCCCCGTGAACCGTGAACTCACCAAAGGTCTTAGCCGAATACCAGCGCAGCTTCATCAAGAAGTAGCATAATGCTGAGCTCAGTTCCATTTTTGTCTCTCAGGTAACATCACGCTAATCTTATAATATTGATTTTTTTTTACTTTTCACATTTATGTCTTTTGCCTAATGTCCAAAGTGTGAGAGCAAAATAAATGAGTTTTCTTTCTTTCTTTCTTATTCATATTGCAAACGGCTCATAGCCAGTTCACTAATTGGTTAAGGACCTGTGAGATCGCTTGGTACGGTAACTCTACGGATGGGTGACCGCGAAGTGGCATTTGAACTGTGCGTCTCCGTGCTTGTTGGAGACCGTCCCACTCTGCGTTTTCTGGTGCATGGTCTCCACTCGAGCACCTTTCGGCCAACGTGGCAATGCTAAGGGGGCTGGCCCCTGGGTATTTTATCAGATGACAGCGATGCAGAGGTGTATTTTGACGCATAAGTATCTATATAAAACATCATATCGGCCATACAACGTCCACTACTGAATAAATGCCTCCCCAATAGATTTCCAGAACTGTGTCATCATATTGGGGGGAATTTTCCAGTACTCACCACTCTTGGCAGGCGGGTTGGTGAGCGCAGAATGGCTGCTGTTCCATAGAAGAGACGCTGCTGCCCATTTCTCTGGTTAAGAGTCCTTTATTCACATTTTACAGCAGTGGAGTGGTATTTTAATCTTAATCTGGACATCACAAGGAATAATACTAAGCAGAATTACAAGAGACTCAAGAGAACCCATATTCATGACCGTTTTCCTTACTAAATCACAAAAAGGCCACAAAGAGACAAATGATTGAAAGATAAATGAGACATGCGGGCTACCCAACAACGCTAACAATATAAATGAGCCATTAGTGAAGGAAACCTTGCTTTTCTTACACTAGTTAATGGTGACTTTGATAAGTATTTATTACTAGCTGATGCCCGCGGTTTCACTCGCGTGTTTTTTGTTCACTATATATAAACAAATATAACCATCTTCACTCAGGCATAGTGTACCTTTGTTTTTTATTGATGTCCAGTGGAAATTCTACACGAACTTCCTTCACCCCGGGGAAGAGCATACTCCATGCCGAACTCCTACCGGCTAAAACCACTGGAGCGGTCATCTTCGGCACCGAAGAGGGCTCCAGGTCTTCGTAAGATCACACTAGAGCTCCCCCAGTGATGCCACGCCTTAAGCACATCTCGGAGGAGATGAATGTAAAGCGGTCACCCCCTCTAGCGGAGGGAAGGCGACTGTAAAAAATTCGCCCCCCAGGCACCTCTCGGGGAGGATTGTAATGGGCTCGGGGGGACCCAAGCCTCGCAAGCATAGTGTACCTATCTATTATTTAAAGAAATTTTAGAATCGATTCAGTAGTTCCAGTGTTTACCCTCTACATATGAACAGACAAAAATGGTATCGGTGAGCAAATCCGATAATACAGTCAACATTTGTCATATTGATCTCATTAGTCAAGTGGTTACAAGCACAACTACTTGAACGTGAGATCCTTAGTTGGATTTCCTGGTTGGTAAGTCATAAGGCGATTTTCTGTAAAAAAAAAAAAAACTGTTACAAGCCAGGAATTTGAAAGTGTCCAGTGGATTGCAACGGCATCAGCGATAAATATGTGTGATAGTCAATACGTACATACACATTAATGTTGCTTAAACTAAATTGAGAAGTTATACTGATATTTATATTTCTTAGTATCATCATTTCGGCGAATGAAGTCCACTGCTGGACACAGGCCTCCTCCAAAGATCACTATAACGACCGATATGGGTGTGTTGTGTCCTCGTTCCACCCCCCGTCTTGCCATAATCGCCACGCTTGGCAGACGGGTTGGCGATCGCAGTTGAGTTGTTAATGTACTCAAGGACGCTGCTGCCCATCCTCCGGTTTATCCCTAAGTCGACTTTTACGACACCCACAGAATCAAATGGGGTGGTGGCATTCTGAGCCGGCACCACACGGCAAGTGTTCTTGGTATAAGTACCACATTTCATATCAATTTACTAGGTGGCACCTGAATGATCAGATGAGCGTGTTTCGTGAGCACACCACATAAAACGAACCATGGGAGAAACAGCCTTGTCTCAAGTCAACACCCGCGGACTTAAGAGTTTGACCTTGTGAGTTATTTTATTAGTCATCACGAAATTTACTTTTAAAGGAAATTGCAGTCTCTTGAATTCAAACGGGAGGTCATTAGGAATACGCGGCACAAAAATTGTTTCTCCCTGGGCTGGCCCAGTTTAAATCTTGGCCTGTATCACATGACGATGCAAACCTTTGACTTGAACCCTAGTGCCATTACATAAGTGGCCGGCTTAATTTTTTTTAGTAACGTGTACACTATAGGAGTTTCCACCCGTAGTAGGTACAATCCTATGGTGCGGGATACACAACAGTTTCTGTTCTGTGGAGGTTCTTTTTTTTGAGGTGAGTTTAATTTAATGTATTAAAAGTAATCTCTGATTAATGAACAGCTTCATCATTTTTACCACTGAGTCCATTAAATTGTACATTATTTCCTTCCCAACAAATAATTGTACCAACATGCCAAGTTTTTGTATCAATTAGCCAAAAAAACACTGAAACACATATTTCCTTATTTTCAATCAAAGACCCAAATATTATTATTTTCCATAGATCTAACTTCGAAGCTGACAGGTTTAAATACAAACTCTCATCACTTATTTGTTCTCCTCAAAGTTTTATTTATCAGAAACCTCGGTGGGAACTTTGAGACGACGTCGGCTTACATGTGGCCAAGTGCCTCCATGTGCGCAGCACAGCACGCAGCATAGCTTCTGGGGATATTAACAGTCCTACCCAAGACGTGCCTGTGCGGAGGGAGGGGTGGCCTCTTTACAATCGCCTCCCATTCACTAGAGAGGCTTACCCCATAACAATCAGCCTCTCCGGAAAGTGCCTAAAGGCATGATACCAATATGTGGCTCCGGTGCTTTCGGCTTCGTAAACTTGGAGCCCCCTTCATTTTAGCGCTAAGAGTCCAACACCCCCTTTTACCCTTCCATAAAGCGGAGGAAGTTTATGCAGCGTTCGTATTACGATCGCATTGAAAAAAGAAAACTGAGACAAGCATATTCGATATAAAAAAGGACCTTGATGTGTAAAGAATAGTCAACCATTAAATGTATGACTGCGACAAGTGTGACAAGTGTGTCAACCTCGGAGATAAATCGATATGCGCCGTAAACTATGCAACGAGCTACGTAAAATTATGCTACGAGTGCCTCTGAGTTATGGCACCATTATGGTCTAATAACTTGAATTTTTCTCTCATACCCTTCAATCCAAATAGTGAGTTCCAGTCTTACCAGAGACACTATCAATATTTAGAAGAAGCCTTTATTTACTATTCGATTTCCGAAACTAAACTAATTGAGTTTCAAAAAATCAGATTATTAATACTCTTTTAGATTTCTGTTTCAGTCCCCTTGCTGTGTGAGGCTTTAAGAAAAATACTAATTCAAGTCCTGTTCTAAAAAGGTCACTTAGATAAATAATAAGGTCATAATCCACAGAAGACGCTCTCATCTTTCGAGACATTGTTATCAGAAAAACAATACTCATATCTCTGTTAAATGTCAACCCCTAAACATCCTTGCACGTTTCAATTTTGTAAAAACGGAAACCTCGTCTCATTCTCGCTCTGAATGTCTCTTCATTATTTACGCGTTACATACATTGAGGGGCCTGTGGCTAAATGATTATCACGCAAAACGGTCGCTCTGTGAGGTTAAACTGCGCTTGACGGGGTCAGGCTTCACCACCACCATTCTTCCATTTCAGACCATTCTTTTAATATTAAAAGCCGTCCTTGCCTTGGTGAGCACTTTAGCTGTCAGTCCTGGATGTCTCATGTGTATCTCTGATAGTAGTTACGGGATCAAGCCCAAATTTCGAGTTTAACCAAAAGATTTCGGAATACCACAGGTAATTGGGTGGCATAAGTTAAATGGCAGTGAAATCGTGTAAAATGCTCATACTCAGTAAGCGTGTTAAGTGGAGTCTGCAGCTCGGAAAACGTAGTGAAGTTAACCCCCACAGGCTCGGTGAAGAGACGATCTACGCAGGGTGGCTGCCACGAGCTGGATGAGAAAAATCGTGCTGATATTAGAGAAGCATGTGCCCAGCAGTGTATCTGTATAGGTTGGAAGCCAAACTAAAAATGGTTAGGAAATAGGCTAGAACCAAGAAGATGTTATACCGAATTTAAAAATAAATATGATTTTTACATACCTCCCCTAGAAAACAGAGACATTGTATTTGTAGTCTTATGTTCTGTGATGAATACTATTTTTTTCTGTAAGGCCCATAAACGCAATGAGACCACGCCTTATCACCAGCGTTATGACGTACACCCCAACCGCATATCCCTCATGAATTATGCGTTTGAAATACGCGCCTTCACAAATACAGACTGAATATTACATGTTCAAGTTTTACAAGTAGGTACAGGCTATAAAACGAAGAGTTTATGAGTCGAGGATCTCTTGCGGTTGATGATTTAGCCTTATGGATTAAGGTATTATGAATATGCTAAAATGGTGTTCGTGTTATTTATTGCTTTGGATGAACTGTTGTGTGTAAACAAATGGTTTGGATTAGGAATTATGGTATCGCTTTTTTTATTAGCGCGTGCAGATGTAGACATTTCTTTTTTTTTTCTTTTTTTATAAAGACGTTGCCCCACTCTAGGGTTTCTCCTGTGTTGTGGGTGCGTTTACAGACATGAATTTCACATACAATACACCCAGACCTGGAACAAATACCTGCAGATCATACAAATATTTGTTCCGTGCGGGAATCGAACCCACGACCCGGTACGCAGCAGCCGACTGTATCAGCCACTGCACCAACCGTGCCGTCTCAGTACATATCTACCAGCTGTGGGCAGCGCAGTCCTTTTTAGGGTTCCGAACGTCCGAAGGAAAAAACGGCGGAACCCTTATAGGATCACTCGTATGTCTGTCTGTCTATATGTGCGTTTTAACTCATGCAAATACAAAAATGTAATGTGACAAAACGTTCATTAACATTCGACGTGAGTGAACGTTACATTTTAACATTTTATTAGAACTGACGAAACGTAGGTAGATACGGTTGACGTGATAAAGCGTTACTGATGCAAGATGTTTTCAAATTACTAACATATTATTACAGCACTACGTTTATAGACGTCGTCTCAAAATGTATGGGATATTTTTGCGTTATATTACTGAACGCCAAAGATCGAGCACCGTGCTCGAACCTGTATATATTCCTAATTCGAGTGGAAGCCAACGCATGCAATACGATTATGAAGATAATTACGAACAATACTCATTTGTCTATCTCATTCTCTTTATTCAGCATCAATGCACTTTCAAGCCTACTAACCAACAAAGCCATACCCGCAGTAAAATGAGTTCCAAACAAAACGTTTTACAAGCAGTCTCTTACCGAAAATAGTCTCAGAATTGAGAAAAGGCCAGCGAGCATATGTCGCGGGCCATTGGCATGCTTCCACTAGTTTTCTTCTGGGCTACCGTGGATGCGTTACCTTCACGGGTTCGGGTAACATCGGGTTTTGCCGGTTGTTTAGTGTACATTGGTGTATTTGTTTTTGGTGATTATTTTATTAAAGTATGTAGTGTAATCGTGGCACCACTGCCGGAAGACGTCACTTCGTCACCAAGCTTTTCACTGAAAACCAGCGTTGTTGTAGTTGGATCTTGGATCTTGGTGATCTTGGTACAAGTTACAATGCGACAGCATATAAGCTGAGTGACAACCCTTTTTTGCACGGCCACGACGCACAATTAGTTTCTTTATGTAAAATGTAATTTAATTTTTAGAACTAGAGGTACTGATTTTTGTTGTCATTTTATTTTTATTTTGTCCTGGAGTCTAAGTAATTTGGCCAATTTTTTATGTAAAATAACAATGTGTTGCCAGTTTATTCCTCTGCTTAGTGTTGTTCCAATTTTGCTTTATGTATTTAATTTTAGTCAAGTGTGCGTTGTTATTAGTGCAAAAATAAATTGTTTCTTTCTTCCTTTCTAGTGTTTAGAAATTATAGTATTATGTACCTAAATAACTAAGTTTCTTTGTTTCGCAATCAAACGAGAAACTTGTATGACTTATATATTTATTCATGTCCACCTACCATATTGTCCTTTTGTCATATAAATGACCGTGTATGCCCGTTACATGTAAATTTTCCAAAATATAATGCTGGTTATTTGGCAGTTTTTTTGGACTTTACGGGTGTATTCTTCATCTGATGTGATGGTAAAGGTAGTTATTAGACGTCTTATCTGACGATTGAAAAATCGGCCCTAAATCGCGTATATTTTTCACTGCGTGTATCAAAACTATTTTTGATTAGTTTTCTACGGTAGATAAAATTACTTTTTAAATCTGTAACGATGCTTGTCACCTTAGTCATCCTGCGACCACGAACCCTGCAAAGTGTTCGAAACGTCAAGAAAAACAACAATCAATAATATACGCGATCTGATCCGTTTAAAAGTATTAGAACATGTTATGTACTTCAGAACTTTTCTTGTGTCGTCCAGACGAAGAACATAGCACCACTCTATATCCTCCCGTGGATGTTGTTAAAAGCAACTAAGGGATTCTAATCCAGGGGATCGGCAGTAGCACCGCTTTTGTGAAACAGTAGCTTTACTGCTCTTACCAATCCGCCTGCCAAGCGTGGTAAATGCTGAAAATTTCCCAGAAAATGATGATAAAATTGTCGTGGGTAGGCGTTGCGTGCGCTCCAAACGAGAACTTTTCGGCCCCAACGGCCATCAGTTCCTCCAGCCATGTGCCCCAACCATTGCCGCTTACAAATCCTTTCAGCTAGGAAAGCAACTTTAGTTTTTCTACAGATCGCCTCATTTCTGATTCGATCTCGTACAGAAATCCCAAGCTTAGCAATTAGCTCGCCGGGTGACCTTGAGCTTTCTTATCAGGTCCATAACAAGAGGCTCCAATTCTGTGCCGTATGTCATCGCTGGTAACACACACAGGTTTAAGACTTTCGTGGACATCTATGGCGGTGGCCTTTGTCCAGAAGTGGACATCCTTTGGCCGATGTAATGATGATACAAAAAAAGCTCATATTAGTTTTAACGTTACACGTGGGGTGTATATAAAATACTCGCACATACATACATAAACAGCAATGCATTACGTACGTCACGATATCGTCCCAAGTAACGAACAGATACATGTCTCGGTAGGAGTTAGGTCAAGCAGTAGCCAAATCGATTTGAAGTGGAAGCCTCGGGGCTAGATTCATGTAGCCATTGTGCCAATGCTGTTTAGCTTACCTAAGAATTGTTTGAGCTACTTTTAAAAATAAAGTTGGATCCTTTGTGGCCAGACAATTTACTTTAGCTTGAAGTGCCTTTGTTCTTTTCAATTTCAGATTTTCTTTTATTTATTCATTTACTGAAGGTTGTATGCGTTATGTTGTGTGTGTTGAAAATCAGATTTGAAGCTATTTTGATTTGGTCTTTTTGTAATTTTATTTTGTATAGAATTAAGCGTATTTTTATATTTATTTATTTCAATTTTATGCAGCATTATAGTACCTAGGCGGGCTTAATGCCGTAGGCATTCTCTACCAGTCTACCAATATGGTGCAATATGGTCAAACGACATAAAACGAAATAATTATATCATATTATTCTTCTTCATAGCAGTTGAAGTAAATTGATTTGAATATAATCATACAAATGTAGTAGCTAATTAGGTGCCAAAGAAATTAATTTAATAGACAATATATGCTACTGCGACGCGAACTAGACCAAAGGACCTCCAGCCAGGCAATAAACTTAAAAACTAAGCAAGGTAATAAAGGGGGAACTGGTCCTTGGCATTGCTCGGCGACAACCCAGGCAGCTGGATTAATCATTTTAGCCGAATAAAGTCCACTTCTGGACACAGGCCTCCCTCAAAGATCACCACAATGACCGATATCGGTGTGTTGTGTGCTCATTGGGGGGTTTTTCCATAATCGCCACGCTTGGCAGGCGAGTTGGCAATCGCAGTTGAGTTGTTAATGTACTAGAAGGACGCTACTGCCCATCCTCCAGCTAATCCCTGAGTCGACTTTTACTGCACCCACGGGTTGAGATGGGATAGTGCTTCTTAGTCGGCGCCACGCTTATCGCACGGATTTTTATTTTTAAAATACCTCAAACGGTTCTCTATTTTTCTCGTATTTGCGTGATTGTTTCAGAAAATACATGATTGATTTTTATAATTCTTTTTTTTTTATTGGCCTTCTCGCATACATTTCTGGGAAATGTGGTGGCTTAGCCGGTTATTTCTGGCGAAGCCAAAAGAGGCCTCCAGCCAGGTTTTTTAATAATTCTTTCACTGCAGTGATCTATTTACTTATGAGAACCCGTAAAACCTCTCCGGTTAAATTAAATATTAAGTTAACATTCTTATGTACGGACTAATAGTTCACTTTAAATACCGTCGAATAATAATAATTGTTTATTTGAAGTCGGTTTACTTTTTCTTGAAAAGTATTATTTCAGATCCATTCATGCCTTTCCCCTACAACGAGTTCTAGTGGATGTAAGATACAAACGATATTGTTAACCCTGAGGTTAGTCTAGACTTGATTTTATTAGGTGTCTGAGTACCACAATAGTTACACCACAATGTACTTTATACAGTGTTTCATCGCCTTTGATATTGAAGTACCTTTGATGTTCACACAGGATTGCTACATGATATATTTCGAATGTCAAACAGTCGACGGCCTTCACATCGCATCAGTCTTTTTGATATGTCTCAAGAAATCACAGCGTAGCTAGAGAGATATAAGCCTCTCCCCCAATTTTTTCTCGTAAACCTTGTATAGAGTTATACATCGTCGAATTTTTTGTCGTGGGGTTCCACAAAACAATGTGTGGACTTTTTTTTTTTTTCTTATAAAAATATTGCCCCACACTAGGATTTCTCCTGTGTCCTGGGTGCGTTTACAGACATAAATTCCACACACAATAATACACCCAGACCCGGAACAACTACCTGCAGATCATACAAATATTTGTTCCGTGCGGGAATCGAACCCACAACCCAGAGCGCAGTAGCCAACTGTGTCAGCCACTGCACCAACCGTGCTTGTGATCTGTGATCAAAAAATTATGGTTCTGTGGAGAAATCGATCGATCCCATTGAAAGGGGAACAAGGTGTGGTATTCCTCCATAGAAAAGGGAGGATCCTCCAACCAGGCGGGTGGTATGCCTGGCGGGCCGAAGCCCAATGTTTGATGTTGGGCGACTGTGACTGTGTTGATGCATCGCTGTGCGAATACTTTACGTGTGTGCGTGTGATTCAAGATTGTTTGACGTGATCATCATTTCAGCCGAATAAAGTCCACTGCTGGACACTGGCCTCCGCCGAAGATCACCACAATGACCGATATGGGTGTGTTGTGGGCCCATTGGAGGGTTTTGTCATTATCGCCACGCTTGGCAGACGGGTCAGCGATCGCAGTTGAGTTGTTAATGTACTTGAAGGACGCTGCTGCCCATCCTCCAGCTAATCCCTGAGTCGACTTTTACGACACCCACGGGAGGAGATAGGGTGATGGTATTCTGAGCCGGCACCACACGGCAACGACGTTATCGGTTGTGATCGGAGAGTTGCAATTAGGTTCAAGTAGATGTCGCTGTAAGTTGCAGTTATTTGGTGGCGATGTATGTGTCGCCACAGTTATATTTGACAGCATGTCGTGAAATTGGATCATAGTATTGCGCCAAGCTATAATTGGGGTTTTGTTTTAACGTTGCCCAACACAACGATTTCTCTTGTATCGTGTGTACAGTTTACAGACATAAATATCGCATGCACACACACCTAGAACCGAAACAACTATCTGTCGATCATACAAATATTTTACCCGTGCGAGGTTCGAACCCGCGATACGCAGCGTAGAAAGCCAATCGCTTAACCACTGTGCTTACCAAATCAAGACAACAAAACAATTTTTTTTTTTTAAACGTAGCCCCACACTAGGATTTCTCCTGTGTCGTGGGTGCGTTTTACAGACATGAATCCCACATACAATACACCCAGACCCGGAACAACTACCTGCACATCATACAAATATTTTTTCCGTGTGGGAATCGAACCCACGACCCGGAGCGCAGCAGCCGACTGTATCAGCCACTGCACCAACCGTTGATTAGCCTCTATGACTTGGTGTTGAGGATATTTATGCGCGGCGCCAATCGCTTAGGCGATCCGCATGCTCGTTTGCCCCCCTAACTATACAAATAAATAAAATTCAAGTATCTTATAATAAAACACTTTTAAACGGATTCTATCGCGTATATTTTGATTTTTGATTTTCCTGACGTTTCGAATACTTTGCAGCATTCGTGGTCGCAGGATGACTAAGGTGACAGGAAAATCAAAAATCAAAATATACGCGATAGAATCCGTTTAAAAGTGATTTATTATAATGTGTAATAATCGCGAAAATCTAAGACATTACTATTCAAGTATCTGTTTGTAATGTCAAAATAACAGCTTTTCACTAAATGCATGTGAAAATATTCAAATTCAAATTCATTTATTGCTTGTCACAGGTGAAAATGCTGCAAATATTATTATATAATAAAGTGTCGCTGTAATATACCTCTTAGGTGTACAATATTTTCTATAGTACTTATTATAATACCTTTTTTTATGTCCAGTGGAAATTCTACATAAAACTTCCTTCACCCCGGGGAAGGGCGAAGGTATGACTTCTACCGGCTAAAACCACTGGAGCGGTCATCTTCGGCACCGAAGGGGGGCTCCAGGTACTCGTAAGATCACACTAGAGCCGCCCATTGATGCCACGACTTTAGGCACATCTCGGAAGGGATGACTGTAAAGCGGTCACCCCCTCTAGCGGAGGGAAGGCGACTGTAAAAAGGTCGCCCCCCCCCCAGGCACTTCTCGGGGAGGATTGTAAAGGAGCAAGCAAGCCTCGTTTTGCGCTGTGCTGCGCACATGGCGGCACGTGGCCACGTGCGCGCCACCGTCTTCCCGGGGGTCGTATTATAATACCTACATTTAATTATAACCAAAAAAAAAAATTTGATCAACAGTGTACCATTATCATGCTCATATTATTCATAAGTGACTGCTCAAACATATAAATTGTTAATGTCATTAATAATTATAATGTCGTTATAATTTTTTGTCTGTCTGTCTGTTCCAGCTAATCTCCGAAACGGCTAGACTGATTTTGATAGCTCTTTCACAGGCACATAGCTGATGTTATGAAGAGTAACTTAGACTTTTTTTATTATTATTTTATTTTAGAAAAAGAATTACGGTTCCGCTCAAATAAATTAAAACCCATGAAATCCAATATATATACTGTGTATATATATGTCAACTGTCTATGCCTAAGTATTCTAAATATTAATAAATAATCCGAGTTCTTAAAAATTAAATGGCGGGGCAATCCCGGGGTTCCAGCTAGTATTATAGAAAATAAACACGATATTTTTATTTCAAAAGTATCCCCCTCTATGAAACGAGCGAGCTGTTTTCCACCTTGTTTGTGTGCGCCATAAAACTGAGCAGTAATTAATGAAACGCTCCGCTCGATAAAATTCCGAATTAAAACAGTTATTGTTGTTAGTGTGTTGTTTGTTTGTTTGCCGTTTTGTGCGGAGAGAATAAATAAGAAAGTATTTAAATTGGTTGTTTAATGTGAACTTGCTTTTTTGTTCAACGGCTAAGAATTTCTATCAGTTGAGTTGTTATTGTACTCGAAGGACGCTGCTGCCGATACTCCCGCTAATCCCTTAGTTGACTTTTACGACACCCACGGGAGGAGACGGGGTTGTGGTATTCTGAGCCGGCACCACACGCATGTTCGGATACCAAAAAATTCGGTTGACAACTAGGATATGCTCAGTTACTGCATACCACGGGTCATCGTCTTCATATCAGCTGAAGGACGTCCACTAATGAACAAAGTCCTCCCCCATAGATTTCCACAGTTGTGTCGTCATTTTGGGAGCAATTTGCCAGTACCCAACACGCTTGGTAGACGAGTAGCAAGCGTATAGTTCCACAAAAGGACCGCTGCTGCCCATTCCTCTGGCTAAGAGAGAGAAGACTATATAGAGAAGAAGTACTATGTTCTTAATCCAAACATCAGACAGTTTCTTTTTTTTTAACATTGCCCCACACTAGGATTTCTCCTGTTTCGTGGGTGCGTTTACAGACATGAATTCCACATACAACAACACCCAGACCCGGAACAACTACCTGCAGATCATACAAATATTTGTTCCGTGCGGGAATCGAACTCGCGACCCGGAGCGCAGTAGCTGACTGTATCAGCCACTGCACCAACCGTGCCGTCGAATGTATGTTATACTTAACTCGATTCCAATATATATACGGTAATTCATCCTATTTGCTATAAGGTCTGTATAGTACAATCAACTCATTACATATATAGTATTTACAGTAAAGTGTTGAACATTGGCCAATATCATGAACAAATAAATGTTGGTGTTTTTTTTTTAAAGGATACGTTTAAAGAATATCTTTAAAAAATAGAATGATAATATCAAACGCATATCAACTCATATGCATCCACAGAACAGACGGTAGTCAATACTCAGTATCCGTAAAACAAGATTGTTTCTACATGATGAAGCTGAAATCAAAGGGCTATATAAATAAAAGCCGTAGATAGTCTACTATTGCAACTTATCAGAAATAGAAATAGGAATATTTATTCTTCAGAAATATGGGCACAAGTCGTTAGGTATTGAGATGTGGGATGGGCAGCAGAATCCCTTCTGTGGACCAGTAGTTATATTGCGCTCTCCAAACCGCCTGCCTAGCGTGGTGAGTACAGCCAAATTGTCCCCAAAATGTCGAAACAATAGTGGAAATCTATGGGAGAGGCCTCTGTTCAGAAGCGGACGTCCTTTGGCAGATATGATGATGATTTTGATTCAGTTCAATTTTGATAAAAATAATTAGCCTTAAATGAACCAACCTTCCTGAATCGACATAGCGTGGTGAAGGGATACGACGCTTAGCTTATTCGTAGCTTGTTTAAATTACCGGTAGCTGTAGCGTTCGAACTACATATGTCTATCCAAGTTTTTGTTTTGTTTTTCTATTTGAGTTTGAGTTGGAAATGAAAAAAACCTATCAAGCAGATATATATTTTCTGAAAAATTTTGTTCTAAATATTAAAATTAATTTATGAATCAATTTAGAATAAAATAAAAATATAACAATGAAGACTATCAGAGAAATCAAGCAATATAAATATAACCGAATAATGAAAGAAATTTATTACCGAAGAAGAGTTTTACATACGCACAAAATTACAGAACAAGAAAAATATATTTGGATTATTTAGAAGAAAATTGTTTGCATACAAGGCCAAATTATTGTAACAATACTAGCTGCGGAAAGGCTCTGGTGACCTGTGTTACAAGTTTAAATAAAAACCTACTTCAGGCACCGATCTCTCACTAAGTTAGGTTTTTATATTTGTGGCACGATAGCTTAACCTAGCAGTGTAAGACCTAGTGAAGAGAAAATTAATAGATTTTACTATTTATTATTTACCACTAGATCTCGGTAGATTATTTACGCTATAACTGCTGAACAGTCGCCAGTGGAGATCAATCAGTCAATTATTCAGTAATTAAGTCCTAACAGACAATTTTAAACGTCATATTAATACAACGGAGGACATTTCGCTACATTACCTCTGAGAAGACATGCTCATAGAAACCCAGGGCTTTCATTACTTCATTGCATTATTCCTGTGTGTAAATAAACAAATGAATAAAATTCCCAAAACACATAGTTTATTCCGAACCCTTTCTGAGTCACACCACGACAGTTTCATACAATACAAAAGGATCCAGAGGGTACCAGTAAAATGGAATATAGCTGGGAACATATTGCAAATATAGAAACATGAAGCAAGAAGTGATATTGTTATCATTCTCACACATGGGCTCGGGAGTTAGCTTTTTTCGAAGCCTCTGTTGAGATGTTATCGGTACATACCGGGAGCATTGTAAATCTTCGTGTTGTATGAAAAATATATGTGGCAGGTTGCTGATAAGATCCGATTTATTTAAGTTATGAATTGTTATGTAAGACGTTATAGCTAGATGTCTAGTCTTCGGAATGAATTGTATGTGTGTGTTTAATTAAATACTAATATAGGTAGGTATCAGGCCAGGTGCAGATTGGGGAGTCTGCGTGCTCACACCGAGCGACCCCCGGGAAGATGGCGCATGTGGTTACGTGCCGACATGTGCGCAGC
This sequence comes from Diloba caeruleocephala, assembly GCA_947459985.1. NCBI lineage: Eukaryota > Metazoa > Arthropoda > Insecta > Lepidoptera > Noctuidae > Diloba > Diloba caeruleocephala. The sequence continues at coordinate 3,379,901 of OX381617.1, read as the reverse complement.
ACAGCGCACATCGAATCTTAGGGGGATCCTTAAAAATTCTCCACGAGAAGTGCCTGGCGGGTGACCGTTTTACAGTCACCGTCCCTCCGCTAGAAGGGGTGACCGCTTTTCAGTCATCCCTTCCGTGATGTGCCTAAAGCGTGGCACCACTGGGTGTCTGTCTGCTTGTTGGTCTGCCTGAAAGAGAAAGAAAGAAAGAAAAATTATTTATTTCTTATCTGACACGGACATAACGCATAGCCAAACAATAAAAGTTTTATGAAACAAAAATCAATTACAATCCAAAAGTGTGCGTCCCGTCCGTACAAACAGAAATAGGTATATCGCTCAGCTTAATGCAGTGGCGTCACATAGATGTAAAACCACTGCGCTGATATTCTGCGACATCCTTATACGTGCGACGTATTGACGTCGTCTAGTGTTACCTAAACCATAAAGTATCATAATAATAAAAACATTTAAACTAATGCTAATCATAACAGTTATAAACTGAATTAAAATGCGTAATTTATGTTAATAATAATAAATAATATATATTGTTATTATTTAAGTGTGTGTTACCAGTGATGACATATGGAACAGAGACGTGGTCACTCACAATGGGCCTCATAAGAAAGCTCAAGGTCACTCAGCGAGCTATGGAGAGAGCTATGCTTGGTATTTCTCTGCGAGATCGAATCAGAAATGAGGAGATCCATAGAAGAACTAAAGTTGTCGACATAGCTGAAAGGATTAGTAAACTGAAGTGGCAATGGGCAGGGCACATTGCTCGTAGAACTGATGGCCGTTGGGGCACAAAGGTTCTCGAATGGAGACCGCGCACCGGAAAACGCAGCGTGGGACGACCTCCAACGAGGTGGACAGACGATCTGGTGAAGGTCGCTGGGAGTCGTTGGATGAGAGCGGCATGTGACCGCTCGTTGTGGAAATCTAAGGGGGAGGCCTTTGTTCAGCAGTGGACGTCCTGTGGCTGATATGATGATGATGATGATTGTTTAAGTGTAAATATAATGGAATTCTGTCAACTCGTACGCAAACGCATTCGCGCTGTCACTGTCATATACACCTATGTTTATGCAAGCTTCGAAGCGAGCGTCCATCTTCCTCTATTTGTCGTTGTTGTTGTTGTGTGATGTGTTGTGTGTTGTGAATTTGCGACTTGTGAGCCAGTATTACAAAAGTACTCTGTGCTTATGAAAATGAGAACCACAGAGGTGCGTGGGATTCTTATTGTATGGAGTAATAATCTGTATGTTTGTTCCCTTTAATCTCCGAAACGGCTGGACCAATTTCTACGGGGCTTTCACTGACAGATAGCTGATATTATGAGGAATAACTAAAGCTATTTTAGGTTTCGAAAGACATTTTATTTTACAATTTTTTATTTTAAAAAACTTTTCCCCACACTAGGATGTCTCCTGTGTCGTGGGAGCGTTTACAGACATAAATTCCACATACAATATACCCAGACCCGGAACAACTAATCATAAAAATATTTGTCCCGTGCGTGAATCGAACCCGTGGCCTGGAGCACAGCAGCCGACTATGTCAGCCACTGCACCAACCGTTCCGGCAAAATAAATAGAGCACCGCGCAAAAGAAATTAAACCCATGAAATCCAATATATACTCTTATACTAGTAGTACTATTTTTCATATATCATTACATCATTTCAATTAATCAATCATTAATTTCGTCATCCCGCCCGTAAACTTTTACGACTCTAGTGACCGTTTTAGTGGCCAATCTATAACTCTTGCTATACAAAATTAATGATGATGTTGTTTCAAACCTCAGAAGGAAACTGATGCCCATTTTTACTCTGCCCTTAGTCTCACGGCACTCACGGGTGGAGTGAAATCTTACCAGTCTCATTATGCTCAAGCTGGCTAAAGGCTACAGCGTTACTGGTACAAGTGAAGTGACGCTACTGTTACCAAAACGATACGTTTTTCGTGTCAACCTTTTTGTGACAGGCTAAGTGAATGTTTAAATAAAGAGTCTATTTTCAATATATTACTTACTTCTACTAGCTTCGTAATTTGCGCTTCATTCTTACTGTGCCTAACCTTTATAGCGCAATATTGATGTATCGAACGTCAACCATCCACCGTGTTGATTGATACGACTATATTAAGTCTTCTTCGACTTAATCTGCTATGGTTTTTGCTCTAGTAAACCCGCATATTAATATTAAATAGTAAAATTGTATTGAGATATTCAATATTGAATACTGTATTGGAAATCGAACATTCGAATAGGAACATGACGTGAACTGACCACTATCTGTCACTTTTACCCATACAAGAAAACTGAACGTGTGACAAGGACTAAAAGCTGCATTGTTGCGACATTGTGGCTGAATATTCATTCAGTTCAGCGGTTTTCTGCGTTGAACACATTTTTCTAATACCCAACGTCTCACACCATTAGGCTATGCGTTAATGCCAACCTTTTTCCATTGTGTACCAAAAACGTAATGTGCCCAAAGGTTTGGGTATTTTGCGACATTATTATGCTATATTTCCATGTTGATATGGGGATAAAAATAGGTACAGAAAAGGCTTTTCAGATGCTCTTCTCGGTTGGATTTATTTAGGCTCGTACATAAAGTGGAATACTAAAAGACGTTTGTAATGTTGTTTTGTTTACTTGGGACATTTTATTTTCTGTTAATCCTGAACAGAAAAGGGTTGATGATATTCTACTTTCTACTAGAACTTATGAATTCTTAACACTTTCCTTATCCTCTAGGAGGAGTTTTTCTTGATCCAGAAATAAGTATTATTTATTAAAATATAGACACCTCAATTTCTGTCTTGAAAGAAATCGTCATGAAGCAAAAATGAATACCTTGTTCGCATCAGAATTAAAATGAATTCCCAATTACAATACTGCTCGAAATAAATTATTTTCCGTCCACAATATCCCACTCCCAATGAAACGTAGTAATTTATGATGCTTGTGATCAATCAATATTATTGGTTGCTCCGGTCTTGGCTCTGTGTTTACGAGCTTGCTGGTGACAGCAATTGATATACTCTTAATACAATGGGTCTGTTGCGGTATTGTCCTATTTTTGGAGTTGCATGCACTGTTGATTAATTCTTGGTTAAGAGGAGATTCTTAAATTAAATCTTTCGAATTCGATCCTAATAGCTTAATGGTAGCAATGTGTTGGAGATATGTTACGTGTGGAGCCCGGCAAAAAAGAGACCACCTTTCTCCAACCATGGGTGTCGTAAAAGGCGACTAACCGCTGATTTCAAGAAGATGTAATGAAATGAAATAATCATTTATTCAAAATAGCCCAAATTAATTAGTTCTTTATGAACGTCTACATTAGACAGCACCCATATAAGCCCATCCTTCACCGCTTCCTTATGTTTAAACTGGGGAGAAGAAACGGCGCAACAACCTCCCCAGCAACACGTCTGTCATATACAATATGTTTAAGTATATGTACACAAAAAAATATAAAATTGAAACAATACAAAAATGTACTTTGATGTCAAAAGTGTATGTAAATTAAATGTCACAAATATGTTTTAAAAGTACATAGACCAGCAGCAACATCCGCATATATGCTAATATATTGCGATCAAAAGCTAAATCCCGTATGAGTACTCATTATATTGATCATTGGGGGGCCAGTGTTTAGCAGTGAACGGGCTGATGTGAGTTAGTATATTGGAGCTCCTTTTGCATTCCACATGTCAAATATAGGTTTACCTCAAAAACTATTACTGTTAAACGATTGCGAGGGTGAGCATCACCTGATGGTAAGCGATCTATTAACATTTACATCACCGAAAAAGACGGTGATGCATTGCGGGCTGATTAGGGAGGGGTAGATGAGCTACATAGGGGGATAGGATACATAGGTTACACCACCTAAAATATAGCACCACGATGTTGCTAGTTCAAGCCGATGTACTCTGCGAGCGTGGAACTGGATGATGGAGTCAGCTATTTTTTATATACTATAATAATTGTATAATAATAAATAATTGAATGGTGAAAATTGGTGCCGGCTCAGAATGCCACCACCCCATCTCTTCCCATGGGTGTCGTAAAAGTCGACTAAGGGATTAGCCGGAGGATGGGCAGCAGCGTCCTTCGAGTACATTAACAACTCAACTGCGATCGCCAACCCGTCTGCCAAGCGTGGCGATTATGGCAAAACCCCCCAATGAGCCCACAACACATCCATATGTCGTTGTGGATATCTTTGGGGGAGGCCTGTGTCCAGCAGTGGACTTCATTCGGCCGAAATGATGAAATAATTGAAGTATAATATGTATAATAATATATAGTTATATGTATAATAATATATAACTAGAAAAAAACCTTTGGTATTATATTAGATAGGCACTGCAATTAGAAACATTACGTAGAGAATGTCTGTAATCGAAAAAGCGGCTACTACCGCTTATCACGGGTATAATGACCCAGTGCTTCAGCATGGCCTAATTCTTTGGGGGAAATCAATTGACATCAACAAGGCTTTTGATGCTCAAAAGAATTGTCTTCGAGTGATTTCTGCGGCAAGTCCTTGGAACACATGCAGGCCCCTCTTTAAAAAGTTAAAGACATTGATATAAGCTGATGCTTATATGCACTATACATCTTTGAAATAGCAATGTTTGTTGAAAAGCACCAAAAAGGTTTGGAAGCATGTGATGTTAAAAATGTTATGTCGATAGACATAACTCAAAGTCAAAGTCAAAATTTTTTATTTCAAATAAACCAAATATTGGCACTTATGAAACGTCAGAATCTAAGTTGCAGCAGCTGCAAATCTAAAGTGGATGTTCCAAGATATATAATTATATCCAATTAGGATATATCGAGTCCTAACCGCCTAACCTAACCTACATTTGTATCGTAAGCTATGGGAGCTTCGCAACATCTTTTCGTCAACAATACCACAATGCCACTGGAGTGGTCTTCTTCGGTATCGAAGGGAGGCTCCAGGAACTCGAATAATCTCCATCTAGAGCCACCCATTAGTGCCACGCCTTTAGGCACATCTCAGAGGGAATGACTGTAAAGCGGTCACCCCCTCTAGCGGAGGGATGGTGACTGTAAAGTGGTCACCCCCTCTAGCGGAGGGAAGGTAACTGTAAAGAGGCCACCTCCCCAGGCACTTCTCGGGGGGATTGTAAAGGATTCCCCCAAAGCCTCGCTATGCGCTGTGCTGCGCTCACAGCGGTACGTGACCACATGTACACCGCTGTCTGCCCGGGGGTGCTGCAATAGAGCTATTTCTTTTACAATCAAGGTAAACTGCTTCATCTGAACATCTATCACCTGATCTGTCCAGCTCTATCCTAAATTGCTTTCCAGCTGCTTATTCATATATAATTTCATATTCAAATACGACTTACGTCATGTTCCACACCGATAAACATAGAAACATAACAAAGTCGCAACAAAACAAAAATCATACGACTTCGAACTGGCTTGTTTTGCACACAATTTAAATTTATAATCAGCTTCGCATGGCAAAGGAAAACATCCTGAGGAAACTCGCGTTAATAATACACTGCCGTATGTGCCCTGAATAGTTGCGCCATCTGTTGCGATGATAATGAACTAAAATTATTACGTAGGTATATATCTGATGTATAGGATGTCTGTAACTACATAAATGGTTGGCCTCGGTACATTTAGTTGGTATGTTGATTGTTTAATATAATCGACTTAACTTCGTACGTCGTTATTTTATGTGTATTATTGTCATCTATTTGTTGTTTGATTGCACAGACTACTTAGAGATACTACTTAATTTGATTGGATCAAATAATCACAACCACAGGTAATACATATCCACTGAACATAGTAATGTCTTGGGTTTTCGCGAGTATTACACATTATAATAAAACACTTAAACGGATTTTATCGGGTATATTTTAGATTTTTGTTTTTCCTGACGTTTCGAACACTTTACAGGGTTCGTGGTCGCAGGATGACAACCCGGAATAAATCTAAAATATACGCGATAGAATCCGTTTAAAAGTGTTTTATTATAATGTCCACTAAACATTATAAAATGGATAATATCACAGATCAGTTTCTTACAAATTGATAATATTTAATAAATCTGTGCTAAAAAAGAAACTATTTATGTTTAATTGATGACGTCATTAATGTGTTTGCTGTAAAAAGTCTAGTTTTAAGTCGTGTGTGTCAATTGCGCGTAGAAATATATACATTTGCTTCTTTCTTCTTTATTTAAGAAGGAACAAGCAAAGATCACGTATAATTTATTTTAAACTACGCGTGTATAACAGAAATACATTATTATTGCAAACCGCTTGAAAATAATGATTCTACTATAGCGTGGTCTCCATTTCCAAAACTATAATATGAGTTATCACTTATCCCACTCCAGGGCCAATTACCATATAAAGAAGAAACGAGCGCAGTTCACCACGCTTGCTTGGCGATCTCAGAACAATAGATCCCACTATCTTCACGATGTTTACATTCACCGTTCAAGTCGGTGGTTCTTAGGTGCCGCCGTGTGCGTAGCGAGGCTTGGGGGGATCTTTTACAATCCTCCCCGAGAGGTGCCTGGGGGCGACCTTTTTACAGTCGCCTTCCCTCCGCTAGAGGGGGTGCCCGCTTCACATTCATCCCCTCCGAGATGTGCTTAAGGCGTGGCATCACTGGGGGGGCTCTAGTGTGATCTTAGGAGGACCTGGAGCCCCTCTTCGGTGCCGAAGATGACCGCTCCAGTGGTTTTAGCCGGTAGGAGTCCAGCATACCCCTTCGCCCTTCCCCGGGGTGAAGGAAGTTCATGTAGAATTTCCACTGGGCATCAATAAAAAAAATAAAAAAAAGGATGAACGTTTGGTGCACATGACGGCACGGTTGGTGCAGTGGCTGATACAGTCGGCTGTCCCGCACGGAACAAATATTTGTATGATCTGCAGGTAGTTGTTCCGGGTCTGGGTATATTGTGTGTGAAATTTGTGTATATAAACGCACCCACGACACAGGAGAAATCCTAGTGAGGGGGCAATGTTTTTATTTAAAAAAAAATTGCTCTCAATCGCCTGCCAAGCATGATGCGTACTGACAAATTCCCCACAAAATTACGATACTATTGTGGACATCTATGGGGACACATAAATGATATTGAAATAGGGTTTGAACCCAGCCCAGTGCTCAAGAAACGAGTCCCTAAACCCAACAACACCGAACAAACTTACAAAATTCTACAGTTCCAAAAATATAGTCGTTTTTAGTTCCAACCGCAAATTGGTTGCCCGTATTGTCGTAATTTAACGCCCAGGATCTAGGATAAAATGCAGAAACAAAGGGATATGGTAGTTTAGTGTGATATTTGTTGCCTCTGGAATATACTTCAAATGTGCAGTGCGTAGAGCTTAGTTAATTTGCTTGTGATCATTACTTCAGCCGAAAAACGTCCACTGTTGGACATAAGCCTACCCAAAGATTGCTACCACGACTTATGTGAGTATGCGTTGTGTGCTCATTTGGTGGGTTTGTTATAATAGCTACGCTTAGCAGACGGGTTAGCGATCGCAGTTGAATTGTTAGTCCTACTCTAAAGGTGCCACTGCTTATCTCCGGCCAATCCCTTTTAAGACACCATGGAATGAAATAGGGTGGTGCTATTCTTAACCGGCACCACACGTTAACGTTTTCTGGTAGTGTGTGATAAAAATATAGGGTCTTACCCCAGTGTGGGCGAACTCCCTGAGGACAGCCAGCGTCGCCATGTTGCGTAGGCCACGGTGAGAGCGCGTGGGATGCCGTCGCCTCCTTTTACGAGGACGTGATGTAAGCAAGAGGTGGCAGAGCAGGGATGGGAGGAGACCACCTCTGATCCCTGCCACAGAAAACGCTCCGGGTGCGGGCGCTGGAGCAGGGCACTGAACGATCTCCGGCCACCACGAGGAGCGACCTGCGGGTGACGAACTGGGCGGTCCGTCGCCCGAACAGGAACAGGCCCGGTACCTGCCGGGGGAGCGGTCTAATGCAGACAAAGTGACAAGTGAAGTGAAAGTGAGACTTACCCTCGGCTAGAGGTAAGACGGCGCAATGAAAAATAAGGACAAACACATCTTAGCTAAATAGAATTATTTTTTGTATTGTAATTATAGTAAGAGTGTTAAACTGATAAATATACAACTTAAATATATGTCGAAATAATCATCTCAACCCGGAAATATTTGCTGTATGACACGAAATGAGATTTATTTTATTAATGTATTTCACTTCAAGTAAATTTATTAGCGTTTTCATTTATCGCTGTCAAAATGTATAATAAAATAAAGTAGCTAACATATAACAACTAATAACAGCTGATTATCATCAGCCAGAATGTAAAAGGTTCGATGTTATTTGGCAGATTCGGTCTTAATATAGATATTGTAAAAAAGAGACGAAATAAAAACGCAAAATTAACATTTTATCTTCTATCAATACTATAATAAAACTCAAAGGACACTTTGTCTGTACATAGTTTTTTTTTTTCAATCAAATCATATATAAGAGTTATATAAGAATCATATCAAAGTTTAAGAGATGCGAGATTCGGAGTGAATTGCTGTTCTCATAACGCAAGCTTTTCGTTGTTTTCTTGAGATATTTGTATACTCTTCCTGTTAGAAGTTAGAAAAAGGTTGTTCTTTTTTCGAGAAGGCATTTCAATAATTATATGTATGATATGTTACATGCGCGCCAATACTAAGAACTAAAACTCCCCCAATTGTAGCACCTCGCAATCAGTTCGCCCAAGGCAGGACAACGAACAAACACTATCACAACCTGTATTGTTATATTAAGTAAGTAATAACAATGCCGTCGTGCGTATAGAAAATGCACAAACTATCAAGCAAAATTAAATAGAGAACAAGGGATGTAACGTAAATAACAGGCTAAAAATATTTTATAAAAAATGCTATGCAAATTTTATATAGAATTCTATCACAGGTGCGACAAAGACATCGAGTACACGTGTTGTCATTTTAGATAGCTATCTCTTGCTCTCGTAGTTTTTGTATCTTCTTTCTTACAGCATAGGTGTGTAGTTTTATACCTACGTACAGCGAGACTGAGTTTTGGGTGCCATATAATATTAACGTCACATATCTATGGTAGAATATCATTGCCTACAAAATAAATAAAACACCTTTGAAATTAACGCTCAGTTCGCAATTACCGAGTTCGCCGATAACCAACCCACTAAGCACAATCAGTAGTCCGTAAAGCAATGCCAAATCCAACGTATTTCAAACTCAAACAGAATCGTTAGTCCGTAAAGTAATGCCAAATGACACCGGCCATCGCCCACAGTAAGTCCGGCCCACTTCGACATGTCGACGGACAAGAGCGATAACATAATCAAAATACTGTCAAAAATACGCAAATAACTAAAACACTTTAAAATAAAAATTTACTGTGGGAATTCAAGGATATTTTAGTGTAAATATACAAATTTTGAGGTTATATGCTACTATGTTTTGCAAGACAAGGAGGATAGATAATGCTAGTGAAAGCTGAGTACGAATGAATAAATAAATTACACATTTTAGAACTAAAACTGCTGTTTCAAAAGGTATATTTAATCATGAAATTCATAATAATAACCATGTTGACGTGACGTTTGATTTCATTTGGCATACTTTTAGCCAAAAACAAATCAATTATATTATATACAAATACTAGGGAAACTGTCTTGGAAAACGAAACTGTGCTTTAAAACCTAGATAGACCATAATGTTAATTTAAAGTTGTCGAAGAATATCATAATATTTTGCATATGAAAATACAGTTTTAATCGATTCCTTTGTCGAGTTTCTTTTTATTGATCTCCACTACGTTTTGAGCTATATACAAATTACGGTAAATATACAAAAACATAAGCAATTCTTTTCATATACTTTTCATTTTTATCGCCGGTGGGCCGTACTTTGGCCGTTGTCCTTTACCGTAGTTCAGTCAATCAAAATCGAAAGTCCTAACAGCCAAGTCGTTTAAAAATGCGTGTCGAACAATAATGTGATAACGCTAATTAATATGTGTCTACGGGACAATTAAAGGTAGTAAGTAGCACTAAATCATAAAAATAGATTACCAAAACCATACCGCGATTCAGGATTTGCTATAACACCATCTAGTAACAATTATCGAACTAGAACATAGTACTACGAGTATCGTTTTAGTTCAGCAGTCGGCGATAGACTTTTTGTATTAAAGACTGCATTCATTGATTTTTGAACGAAAATATTGTCTGATTTCAACATATTTTTAGCTGTAAAATATGATATTTCTTAGCAAATCAAAAATAGATAAATAAACAAAGTACAAAAATACTTCACAGAAGTTGAGATTCGAACTTGGGATTCTGGTTGCTTACAGACCATTCGCTTGACACTCAGCCATAGTCATATCTACTTCAGATATTAAGCTTATCCATGTTTAATATTCACCTGATTTATTCAGCTTTTACTTTGCGGTATGTAGAAATTATGTTGTATTGCTCGGATCCTATGAGGGATATATATACCGGTTTAAGCACAGAATTGGTCGGGTTGGAATTGGCAACAACCGTTAGTGGAGCGGAACAGAACGGAGTTTAGCGTGGCGAAGCGGAATAGTGCGGTGTAGAATAGAACAAAGTGGGCGAAAGCTGAATGAAGCGGAACGAAATTGATCTGATTAGAGCGGAAGGGGCTAAAGCGCAGCAGGGGTGCAATTCTCTAAGCTCAAACATTCATACATCCTCGCATACTATATAAAACTATCTACCGATCCAGCTGTCCCTGCTGAGCTGAGCTGAGTTAATTATTTAAGGGAATATTTAATACTGTAGGCTCGGCACCGGCCAGCGCGAGTAAGGGACGGGGGTATATGATGATTGAACGGGTTGGCGTCGCGGCGACAGGCCTCCGCGGCGTCGGTGAGGCGGCATCCTTAGCGGCGAGGGTGGTATATTCTTCATGGACTGCATATTTGCCACTTTTATACAGCGGTCGCAAGGGATTATTGCTATAGTTACCACGCTTCCGACATATACTGGTTATCGCCGTATGGTGTAGGTAATTGGCGCACAGTAAACGTTTATAAATATATTTAGAAAACATCTTAATATAGTCTAATCAATATTAACGGCAATAGTTTCGTCTTGACACACGGGACCTGAGGGCCTAGCACGAATAGTTTGACGTATAGTATCGTAATCGTAATATTAAAGTGACTGAATTTTGAATCGAAAATGCAACTATCCTATAGCATTTTTGTTTAAATTTATACGGCAAACACAATTTGTACCATATATAAGTATGAATTAAGTCGTCAACTTTAATAAAAAATGTAAGTGAATCAAGTGTGCCGTGTGGTGGCGGCTTAGAATACCACCACCCCATCTCCTCCCGTGGGTGTCATAAAAGGCGACTAAGGGATTAGCCGGGGGATAGGCAGCAGCGTCCTTCGAGTACATTAATAACTCAACTGCGATCGCCATCCCGTCTACCAAGCGTGGCGATCATGGCAAAACCCCCCAATGAACCCACAACACATCCATATCGGTCGTTGTGGTATCTTTCGGGGAGGCCTGTGTCCAGCAGTGGACTTCATCCGGCCGGAATGATGAAGTATTTTCAATCCAAAATTCACTCACATTAAATTTACGATTACGATAGTATACGTTAAAATATTCGTGCTAAGCCCTCTGGTTACATGTACAGAAGGCAACGGTATTCGCTTACAAAGTGCAAAGGTATTATCTTACAGCCATGGTTTCCACGATGGCTGTAAGATAATACCTTTGCCTTAACTTCCGTAGATAACCGACTTGACTTAGGAAGGAAAGAAGGAAAATGTTTTATTTTGGACTCGTACACAATGACAATTAAAACGTAATAATAATAAAATAAAAGTAAATGACTTCAGCTGTGTGGTGCCGGCTCAGAATACCATCGCTCCATCTCCTCCCGTGGGTGTCGTAAAAGTCGACTAAGGGATTAGCTGGAGGTTGGGCAGCAGCGTCCTTCGAGTACATTAACAACTCAACTGCGACCGTCAACCCGTCTGCCAAGCGTGGCGATTATGGCAAAACCCCCAATGAGCCCACAACACACCCATATCGGTCGTTCTCTTATCGTCGTACCTTTGCAGGAGGCCTGTGTCCAGCAGTGGACTTAATTCGGCCGGAATGATGATACGACTTCAGTAGTTGTCATACGAGGCCAAAAAAGGTCCCTGTCTGAGGATACATATGCTGCAGCGCTAGTCTTCTGATGGGGCCTATAACTTGACTTGAACTTGACGCCCATATTAAACAACATATCTCTTGTTTCTACGATCTGAGACTCATTTTCGCTAGGAACCTTCCGGAAGGCCAACTGGACCCCTATAATCGCTGGAAGAAGGTATATTTGGTTTGCCACGCGAACAACTCCGGTGTAGGTCGCCATTAGAAGGGTGGGAAAAAAATCTTATTTACCCAGCCATTCGGCGCGCTCCGGTTAAGGACGGGCCGGAATTGCCAGGTGGTAAATTTGAGTGACCACTGAAAATAATTAAAGAACAAGGAGCTAAAAACGACACACTTGGCTGAAAATATTAACCATGAAGCACTTTTTGTAGTTTTATTATTTTGCTTTAGTTAATTTAGTCGTTTAATGGTATGTTTTATATTTAGTTTTAATTACAAATATATAAAATGGGATGAGGGTTAATAGCTTTTCAAATTTATCGTCATTGCTCTTCATTTATGTCAGTTTGTGCAACTAACTAACATATGGCGTTCTGAAAATTCGGTAAACTCCACTTTTTCATGCTACGTATGACTATTTTACAAGGCCGAACTGTCATGCAGTGGTATACCGTTGACCAACGCTGGTGTAAGTCTCATTAGATTGAGACTTTCATATAACTTACTATTATATTAGTAGGGTGATCTTACGAGGACTTGGAGCCCCCCTTCGGTGCCGAAGATGACCACTCCATTGGTTTTAGCCGGTAGGAGTCCGGCATACCCCTTCGCCCTTCCCCGGGGTGAAGGAAGTTCCATGTAGAATTTCCACTGGACATCAATAAAAAGAAAACAAAAGGTACACAGTACGCTCCAGTGGTTTCAGCTAATAAGAGCACACAGCATACGGCATATCTTCGCCCTTCCCCGGGACGAAAGAAGTTCATGACGAATTTTCACTGGCAACCAATAAAAAAACCGGTCAGTCACGAGTTGAACTCGCGTGGAGAGGGTTTCGACATTGCCGAATATATTGTCTATTGTTGATTTCGGTCTTGTACCAATAACGTATCCCAAGAAAACTTAACATTGTAATTGAAAAACAAGTTTTCCCATGCATTCTAACCGCAAACGTAAGTGTGTACGCACAATTTTTTTTAGTATTGTGCCCCACACTTGGATTTCTCCTGTGTCGTGGGTGCGTTTACAGACATGAATTCCACATACAATACACCCAGACCCGAAACAACTACCTGCTGATCATACAAATATTTGTTTCGTGCGGGAATCGAACCCACCACCCCCGGCGCAACAGTCGACAGTATCAACCACTGCACCAACCGTGCCGTGTAATATTGAAAGATTTATCACATTATTTTAAGACCATAGACGTATTATAGTAATCCTTATAGTTATATAGTTTTCCTGTAATCTATAGGTAAAGCTATCACCCATATATACATTTTAGGATCAGTAGTTTCGGAGATAAATGTTAGGGGAATGGTCAATTTTTGTCTATTTTCTTTCATCATCATCATCATCATATCAGCCACAGGACGTCCACTGCTGAACAAAGGCCTCCCCCTTAGATTTCCACAACGAGCGGTCACATGCCGCTCTCATCCAACGACTCCCAGCGACCTTCACCAGGTCGTCTGTCCACCTCGTTGGAGGTCGTCCCACGCTGCGTTTTCCGGTGCGCGGTCTCCATTCGAGAACCTTTGTACCCCAACCCCCAACAACAGTTCTACGAGCAATGTACCCTGCCCATTGCCACTTCAGTTTATGCTGCCCTTATTGCTGCCCTTTCAGCTGTGTCGACAACTTTAGTTCTTCTACGGATCTCCTCATTTCTGATTCGATCTCGTAGAGAAATACCAAGCATAGCTCTCTCCATAGCTCGCTGAGTGACCTTGAGCTTTCTTATGATGCCCATTGTGAGTGACCACGTCTCTGTTCCATATGTCATCACTGGTAACACACACTGATTAAAGACTTGCGTCTTGAGGCATTGCGGTATTGTTGACGAAAAGACGTTGCGAAGTTTCCCGAACTCGAACTCGTCGGATCTCGAAGTTGGACCTACCTAACTGGACAGTTTGTCCTAGGTAGACATACTCGTCAACAACTTCGAGAACAGAGCTATTTTCTTTAATAACTTTAAAATATATGTTAAAAAATTATAAAATAAATATATTTGAGACCCTTACAATAAGCCCTTCCATTTCATAGGTTACACGGTACAATTTTAAAACTGTATTCTTTAATGTTCTATGTTACCCCCTAAAAAGAACCCCCATATTCAAAATTAATTTAGTTACGTTACACGTACCTGTTTGGATCCCAGAAATCCACATGTGTACCAAATTTTAACTTAATTGGTCCAGTAGACTCGTAGCAAATTGACTGTGGCAGACGGACAGACAGATAGACACACGAGTGATCCTATAAGGGTTCCACCGTTTCTTCCTTCGGGCGTTCAGAACCCTAAAAATATTGAAAACAAGGTGTCTTATTACAAGAGTCCGGCTAGGTAGGTACCTCTGCAGTGCCAGATATTCTACCACCAAGCAGAATTGTTTAATCTTTAAACATTACTGTGTTAAAGTAAGAAGGGCACTGGAACTCTTGAAATGACTGAAAAGAGCCTAAATAACTAATGTCTCGAGGTGACGAGCGGGGTGTGGTGCCGCGCTGGAATAATCCTGGACAGACAGACAAAATCAACCAGTATCGGTGCCTGATAAAGTTCTAACAAAATATTGGAGGGGATTCATCAAGAGAACTTTACCGAGAGGAAACAACTTAAACAACAATAGAATCAGATACACGAAAAAGAAGAATATGGAAAAATTTCGCTTGGCACACTTTATGAAAGAGCTAAATTTGTCTTATTGGGTGGAGGCCTGCTGACACAGGCTTCAGCCTAGCTTAGGCATCACTCTCCCACAGTAAATTTGAATAATATTATAACTAGGCAATATTGTATGTTGCTGCAACTTTTTCATTATTGTGGTGAGAAATTACTTACTTACTTACCATCGCCCGAATGACTTGCTTGACATCATTTTTATAAAAAGGGAATGGCATCTTTTTGCTATAGCATAGTCCTTTTGCTACGTTTTTGTATTTTTATTTAATAAAAACAATACTGGTTTCACTATGATTACTCCTGTCCTGTATGTGCGTTTACAAACGCTAGTTTCAAATAATGGCATCATTCCGGCAACCATTCATATGATTCTATCAAATACAGGGAATGAACTACCGAAATTAGCGATAAGAGAATAAATAACTAATGTTTCGAGGTGACGAGCGCAGTGTGGTGCCACGCAGGTCTAGTCCTGGGTAGCATTACAATTGTAATGGGTAAGCATGACACCAATAAGTGAATGAATTGTTAGTCTCCTCACCGGATTCTAAAATAACTACATGGTGGTTTTATAGGTCTTCTCGCAGACATTTCAGGAAGATATTGAGAATTCTGGCAAAGCCAGAAAGGCTTTCAGCCAGACATAAATTTACTTACAAACTAGACATCTGCAGCTAAAAGCGCCCTCTGCGGATCTCAAATCTCAGCTTAGGGCGTTTCCGGGTGGACCAAACTAGAGACAGCTGGACCGGTAACTGGCAATCAGCGGCCAGAACTAGTACACATAATCGGGTTTAAATATTTTTGACCGTATCGAAAGCAATGACATTTACGAACATTTCCAACACCGTTTCGTAACCGAAGAATCACCCGTTAAGTGCTCACTTAAGTTGAGTCGTGTTAAATTACCGAGGAAAAAAGATAACTCCTCGATTGCAATCTAAGTGTTCTATCTCCATTTTTATTGCAGCATAATGATTTTAAATAGTCCCCTACTTTGAAAACGCTTGTTTTTACCTGGGGTTGACTTTTGAGATTATATTAGGATTATAACCATCACCATCATCATATCAGCCAAATGAAGTCCACTGCTGAATAAATTAAATAGATTATCACAATTGTGTGGTAATTTTGACGGGACTTCCAGTACCCACCACGCTTCAGAAGTGGGTCGGTGAGCGGAGTATGGCTACTTCCACAGAAACGACAATCAATCAAATCAATCATCAGCTTTTATCGGTCCACCGTTGGTTTTTTTTTTTTTTTTTCACTGTTGGATGTAGGCCTCTCCCGGCGTTCACCACAATACCCAGTCATCAACATTCCCCATAAAGACGGACTCAGCAACAGACGGGACGCTGCTGCCCATTCCTCCAGTTTGAATCCCTTAGTCGCCTGTTACACTTCCACGGGAGTAAAGGCTTCCTTTTTTATATGAGCAAATCTGTCTATACCATGGTTGTCCGGCAGAAATTGCCGAGTGCGATAAGACCGCCCTTTGTACATGTCCTGTTATGTATTTAATCTTCTTTCTTATGTCTGGTGTACAATAAAGAGTAATGTATTGTATAGTGTTATGTTCTTACTTTGGACACCACACGGATGGAGTATAATCAGTTCCATCTAACTACATATGACAGCTGCTTTTCGCGTTACTATGTCCTCCACCTCAACCACTCAATGGTTCCGAATAGGGATCGGGGTGTTTGATAGCATGGTTCTTGGGCAAAGTTTTAGGCTATATGGATGTATAAATAGGTATATAGGGAAGGTATCATGACAACTGAAAGAAAGAAAGAAAAGCGATTTATTACCACAACAAAACGGGCATCGGTACATTCATATTAAATAGAAAAAATGACAGTGATGTGTGTAGTCCGCCAACCCACACAAGGTTAGCGTGGTGGACTAAGGCCTAACCTTTTGCATGATGAGAAAAGGCCCGTGCCCAGCAGTGAGAGAACAATGGGTTGATTATTATGTTATATCGCTGAGACTTTACAGTTACCAAGCAGTTATTATGAATGTTGTGCTATAAGTCCAGCGTTTATATCTACTATTCAAATTCTGAATATGCAGCATACTTACTGACAGACCTTGTTGCAACTAGGACGAATTTCCGTGCGTTCAAACGTTTTTGCCATACCTACTATTAGAATCAGTCACAATAGCTCACAACATAGGACCCGTAAATAAATAAAATAAAAAATTGTACCCCTGGTTCTTGGCAACCGGGCTTAACCCTATTGTAAACTCCCATTTATTGTGCATATGGCCTATCGTCTTGCTACGAAGGGAAGTGGAACGTATATTCTTTCCTACTCCTCCTTTTTCTTTTCTGAATAATTTCGGTGCGGGTTCTTGGAACTCAGTTATTCATTTCTCTAGGACACACCGAGCTTGATTGATCGGTATTCTTTTCGGTGGTCGCCATTGGAGATCATGGCTTACAGGAGTTGCAGTGGTTGGGAAAGTGTGGCTGGCTTGTCCCAAAAAAAAAACTTACTGACAGACTGTTTCACAAAAACCAGGCTGATCAGCTGCTACAACGTTCCAAGTAAGCAAAATCTAGCACAAAGTCGCAGTTTGCACTTTGTTAGCGATCGTTGTTGGCGATATTAAACGCGGCGCACATTATCCGCCTGGAATATTCATGAGAAAGCGACCGCATCGCAAACTGTACGCACTGCCTCACTCGCCCACATATGTAAAATGTACGTATGCTTAGTAATGTGGTGATGCTTAAACAATTTTATCTTCGATGACAGATTTTTCTGCCATAAACATGAATAATACTCGTATAACTGTTTAGATCCCAAATATTCAATAAAAAAAGCTTTCAGCGGTCCACAAAAGATCCATATCAACCACAAATCCAGTCCTAACTGAACTCTCAGACTTATAATAAAGTCAATAAACTCAAGTGAAAAAGCCTAAACGAGCAGACGGGAATCAACAAAACCTCCAGCCGTCATAGAAGGCTCATAAAAATATAGGAACTGTCCGACAAACGTGACCAAACAGCTATGAAACAAAAAATACACTGAATCTGAACTTTATATCCTTGAAATAAGGTAGTGGTCTAAGTTTTTTTGATGATCTAAATGATTTGGTGATATGTCTAGTGATAAATAAGAGGCCTGACTTTGAGTGATAGTGGGTACATTTACGGGCTAAAACGTCCTACTCAGATTCGTGTTTGCTTTGTAGAAAATGTCTTTTGCTCTAATAAATTAAGATGGCGAATTATTGTGATGTTTTTGGGTAATTAATGTTGGGTTATGTAATCTTGCTATGTATTGCTAGGGAAGGAATGTTGTTGTTATTTGTGGGGAGACCCGAGAGGTTTGATGGTTTAAGTTTATGGTTCATTGTATGATATACAGGTTGTCCAGTAAATAGCACGACTACTGCAGGGGGTGAGAGCTTAGGTCAATACCTACCAAAAAAACACAATATATGTTCAGCAAAATCTTAGGGATTTACAGTAGTACAAAATTTTCCGAAATATCGAAACATCTCTACCTTGACACAGATTTTTAAGCATATCGCAATGAAAAACTATTTTTCTATTTTTTTTTATTTCAAATTATTTGTGAATAGTTACTTTACTCATTGATAAGTCTTTATTCTATTAAAAACTAAAATGTTTAATACAATTTTTAAATTTTCACACTACAATTTTCTTGTCGCTTAACTTTAACCTTTTTTTAATTTTTTTATTGGTGCCCAGTGGAAATTCTCCATGAACTTCCTTCGCCCCGGGGAAGGGCGAAGGGGTACGCCGGACTCCTACCGGCTAAAATCACTGGAGCGGTCATCTTCGGCACCTAAGGGAGGCTCCAGGTCCTCGTATGATCACACTAGAGCCGCCCACTGGTGCCACGCCTATAGGCACATCCCTGAGAGGGTGACTGTAAAGCGGTCACCCCCTCGAGGGATTGTAAAGGATCCCCCAAAGCGTCCCACGGCAGCGCGTGACCACATGCGTGCTACCGTCTTCTCATGGGTCGCTCGGTGTGGGCGCGCAGATTCCCCAATCTACGCACCCGCGAACCCAGAGGTCCCCTGCCTCACAGCAACGGCAGGGGGTTTCAGGCGTGTGGGAATTAGGCGCCAGGGCGTTGTTACCCCGGCGCCGTCTCCTCCTTCTTCGAGCGGGGTCGGCCCGCTTAACTGTAAACTACAGTTGTGAAAAAAAAAAAACCGTACGATTTTGCTGAACATATATTGTGTTTTTTTGGTAGGTATTGACCCAAGCTCTCACCCCCTGCAGCATGTCGTGCTATTTACTGGACATCCTGTATACGGTATGGTGAGAAATTACAGACTTAACTCTTCTTTAATCTTAAATTTTACTGTGACAAGTATGTCTATTTTTATAGATTTAGTTTATCTTAAGATTGTTTTAAATAATATGACAATAAAAATAATAACAAACACATCTCTTGTAAAATATAGTACAACCTATTAACTACATATCGTTGGTTATTATTAATGTAAAATAGTTCGAGGGGATTGGCGCTGATAACTGAAATACGGGCATAGCCTAGTTCGGCTACAGATGCTACATTCATTTGTCTAATAAATACTACCAAACTGTTATTTGTAACATATTACTAAGTTTTTGGAATAAATAAATTATTATTATTAGATTAAATATATCTCTTTTCACGGGTTTATATCCCTTGTAAGGGGGAACCCAATATTTTGATAGGCTTATGCGGGGACATGGGTCCAATACGCAGAGGCCCTTTGGAGAATTTTAATCTAGAATGTAATGGGACACCAACCGGGACTCTCCATAGCTGCACTATAAACTGAAGTCATGGATTGTCCCCGGTGGTGTAGGGCTACTGTATGAGATTGAAAATATAACGATAAGGTCTATTGCAATGGGTGTTACAAGGAATAAAAAGACAAATAAATACGGGAACGACGGCGTCTGCCTTTAAACTTTCTGAATGAAATTCTGTGGCAGACGGTGACTCGCCATTCACAAGATGGGCCCCCTAAATGGCCACTACTGCAGGCGACAAGGAGCAACACCGGGAGTGGCAAGGGGTTATTACCTCGTTATTACGCCATTAGACACTTCCACCCCCCGAGCATATAGCTCTGGCGGCCTACCTCTGATCGGCCAACTAAGGCAAACCAGAGTTGAAAATCGGGCACTCGTGGGGTACCACACCAACAGACCAATAAAGGCAAGCCGGAGACGAGGCCCCGACCGACACTCTGGAGCATTCGGCTACGCAGTGTCACCACTCACATTCAGCTCGCTACAAACTGCCCTGCGTTCTGTAAGTTTCTAAATTAAAAAAATATATATCAAAAAGTAGGACGAAATCAAGCAGCTGTATTAATCTGCCTTCCAGGATTATCTTATCCCATGGTAAGATAACGACTGCTCAGAGGGGTATATTGTTTATTATTATTATAATTTTACACAGCCTTCTAATGATACGATTTGCCTTGGTGTAAGTTTGGAGAAACAAGGTGTGGTGATCCTCCATTGAAATGGGAGGATCCTCTAACCAGGCGGTGGGTATGCCTGGCGGGCCAAAGCCGAACGAATGATGTGAGCGTCTGCATATATGCAGCGTTGTACGAATTCTTTACATGCACAATCCAGCACTCTTTGACGTCATCGGAAATTTGGTTGTTTTTTTTTTTGTTGGGCTGCTCGCATACATTTCAGGGTAATGTGGTTGCTTAACCGGTAATTTCTAGCGAAGCCAAAAGAGGCCTCCAGCCAGGAAGAGGTTGTTGTTGTAAATTGTAGTTATATAGTGGCGATGTAGATGTCGCCACAGTAAGCGTCACACCTGTCCATACCATTTGTATTTTTTTACATTATTATTTCGGCCTAATAAAGTCCACTGCTAGACACAGGCTTCCCTCAAAGATCACCACAACGACTGATATCGGTGAGTTGTGTGCTCATTAGGGGGTTTTACCATACCATCGCCACGTTTGACCGGCGGTTTAGCGATCGCAGTTGAGTTGTTAATGTATTCGAAGGACGCTGCTGCCCATCCTCCTGCTAATCCCTTAGTCGGCTTTTACGACACCCACGGGATGAGATAGATTGTAATGCCACCCAGGATTAGTCCTCCGTGGCTTCATTCTGCGCTCTTCACTACACAAGTTATTTTAGTCGTTGTCGTAGTAGTAGTTAGTAAAAAACCAACCTTGTATCAGAGCTGTTGAAAACGCCCAAAGGCCTCTGATTTGAGTTAAAGACTGTAGAATGACAATAGCCGGGACTGACGAGACCCTCAGTTAAAAGACCACAATGCGGTCATCCATCCATAGACTGACCATACCAAGCGTTGCTTCACCTCGCTGATTGTTTACCGATCAGTAAGTGCAGTTGCTCACCCTGGCTATGAGTACCTCGTCGTAAATGGCAATTAAGGAATTAGCTTGTCGCGGAGTGCCTCCCTCCGTGTTTTCTTCCCGATAAGCTCAACTAGGAGGCTCTCTCCACGACAGCAAGTAAGTTCAGTTAATGAGATCAATGAAACGTAATATATATACATTCTTATATTGGTATATTCTCATTCACAAATTCAATTATCATTTATGCTGATGATTATATTTTTAAAATATAGCTTATTATCAAAGTATTTAAGCTAGTTCAAAAAAAGTTATTGTAATATTGCAGGCAGACTATTTGTCAGAGCGACAGTTGTGTGTCGAACCACTAGCGTTCAGAATCGAATGGAAAGTGATAATGATCAAAATATGAAGACCGACTCTACGGAACATAATAAATTCGAATTTTGATTTGAATAAAGAATGAATCATGAGGTGGACAGTGATGGAGGTAAAAGGTATGAAGTCATAAAAGAGGTTGATTGAAATGAAGCTGAAGGATGACTTCGTCACTAGCTGAAGGATGATCAGCAGCCACCTTCGAGTACTATTTACTGCGATCACCAACCCAACTGCCAAGCGTGGTGAGAAAACGGCCTTTACTCTCAAATCATATAAATCGTGCTAAACTACACGACACCAAATTAATTTCATCTTGTAAAGTAACTAAGCAACTAAAAATACCCCACTACATCATCGTAACACTTAAATTAGAAGTGTAATATCGCTAAAAACAGCGACATATACGGTACGAGTTCTTCGCAAGTGGGGCGATGTATTGCATTTAGCTAAACGCTCACAAGGAACCACTCCCGGGAAGACGGATCATGATGAATGATACGAGCACCAATTACTTCGAATTTTCTTATCTAAGATGTTGTGTAGAGCTACGAGTATAATAAATTGGCACGGTTGAAAATGTTCGGTTTACGATTAATTAATGCTGATAAATATATGTAACAATAATCGGCCAATGTCTGTGCCACTGATGGGTACGGGAAAAGGAGAAAAGGTTCTCACTTTGAGAAGGGTTAGGCCTTCCATCACGCTGGCCTAGTGCAGGTTTGCGGACTACACACAACATTGAAAACATTTTGGAGCACTCTCAGGTGTGCAGGTTTACTCACGATGATTCCATCATTGTTAATGCTAGTGATAACCAAATTTGTTGATTCGCACATGAATCCGAAAACTCAGAGGTGCGGGCCGGGATCGGACTCAAACCCTCCGGTATGGAAGGCAAGATTACAGCCACGGTCACTGCTTATAAAAAAGGTAAACATATTTATCTTTACTATATTTGTACATGCATCAGTTTATCTTAGCTACGAATAATTATAAAAATATTTAATTTTGTTAAGAAAATAAAACTGTTCATCCGAATAATAATTCTAATATTTCAAAGGTTTTCTTAAATAAAAACGTTACCCCACACTAGGAATTTCTTCTATGTCGTAGGTGCGTTTACAGACCTGCCGGGGGAGCGGTCAAATGCAGAAAAGCGTACAACTCACCCCCGGCCTAAGTGAAGAGGAAGAACACCGTGGGGTTTTGGCCGGTTAGATCCGGGCGTGCCCCTCCGCCCTTCCCAAGGCGGAGGAAGTCCAAGACCCGGAACAACTACCTGCAGATCATACAAATATTTGTTAATCGAACCCGCGACGCGACGCCCGCGAGCACAGCAGCTGACTGTATCAACCATTGATCTTAACCTCACTGAGTGGTAAACGATCGGTGAGGTTAAGCAACTCTCAGAGCGGTCATTCTATAGATGATTGACCGCATAGTAGTATTTGAATTGATCATGTCCGTGCTTCGGACGGGATCGTCGTCCCCGCTTGTTGGCATTAGAAGGCACGCATTAAACTAAGTCGAAGGCTAATGGACGGCTTGAACAACTCTGACACAGGTTATTCACTAACCACACGAAAAGAAACAAAGAAATCCTTATAAAACACTTTAAACTTCATCTCTTCTATCAAGCAAGTTTGCACAAATAGTTGGTTGAACACTGTTTGGTACATCCTAAAATCATTAGCCTTTATTAACTCTTTTATCTGAGTAGTGTCCGAATATAGCACTATACCGTCTCGCCCCGTGGATGTCTTAAAATGCAACTAATGCTCTAAATAGAGAGATGGACAGCAGCGTCCCTTTTGTTGAACGGTAGCCATACTGCACCCGTCTGCCAAGCGTAGTGAGTACTGGCTAAGCTCCCCCCAATTACGTCACAAATTAACAAAATTACCCCCAATGTATAACCATCATCATTCATTGGTAATTGTGGAAATCTATGGGGAGGCATTTGTTCAACAGTGGACATCCTTATCCTTCGAGTGATATAATGATGATGAAAGCCTTTTCTGTCTATGGCTACTGTAGAATTGTACTGGTGATCGCTCATAGCCTTTACAATTCTATTTATCCTGGGAGACCACACAGAAATTTTGCCTTTTATTTGATGCAAAGGTAAGACTCATGGTTGAGAACATGTCATGACAGAACTAACTGGTCACGGATATCTCCGATTGCATCAGCTGTTAAGATGGCACTTCTTAACTTTATGCTTAACCTCGTGCAGTGATAGCCTAGTGGTTAAACGCTTGCCTTTCATACTGGAGGGTTTGAATTCGATCCCGGCCCGCACCCCTGACATTTCGGATTCATGTGCGGATTAGAATTTGTGTATCACTTGCGTTAACGGCAAAGGAAAACACCGTGAGGAAACCTGCACACCAGAGGGGGCGCAATAGTGTTCTCAATAATGTGTGTAGTCTGTATATTTGAGTGTGTATGTAGTTAGTAGTCTAGCGTAGTGGATTAAGGCCTTACCATTCTCATTGTGAAAAAGGCACAGTACAGGACAGTAATGGGCTGATTATAATAATGACCTTGTAAACTAAAAGTATAGTTAGAAAGTGTATAAATTCAAGCCTCAGGGCTTTCCTAAAAATACTGTGCCGAAAACAAGTAATGAGCTTACTCCTAAAACAAGCATGACCTGCCTTGGGAGTCATAGCCTTATTAACATTTCCATGTAAAAGTAAATAAAGTACGTATTATTTAATCATATTATCTCAAGTACCTCGAAAACGTCTTCAACCTGAACATGTCTGTATAATTTTAAGTACGAAAGTATAGTACATACATTCTAGAATTGCCTCTTCCCCAGAGACTAACAACTCTAGTCTACTTATCTAGGGCTGTATCGCAGTAGCTTGCAATTTTCCTGAAGTTAACAAGTGAACTTCAGCAGGTGATACCGGGGGAACACTTAGTGGAGCTATCAATCTTAAACTCGAGCACAGTGGGCGTCTTGAATGCTTCGGGGCCAAAATTGTTAGTTTGTTTCGTGCTTCATTAGTTGAAGTTTTTAGTTCTAGGAAACAGATCTTTTAGATAAAATTTGCGAAACATATGTTATTGTTCGGAATACATTGTAGTATTTAATATAATTTAGATGTAGGTAATATTATCTTACTTTTGTTAAAATATACCCGCAACTTTTGATAACTGTTGGCCGGCCGGGCTGAGTATCGTCACCGTGAGTTGTGAGTTGTAAGTTGGAACGTATTGAGTGCAGTCGATAGTATATCCAATTTTGGTTATTGCGCCCGCGTTGGTAGTTGAAATTAAATATTCACTCGCGAAGTTCTCGTTGCGCATACATAACCCACGGGATAGTGACAATATTTGAACAGAAATAGTTTGCGGGAAGTGTATTGGTGAAACGTGGTGTGAAACACCGGTGATCGCCACGCGGTGATATGTGGCGCTGGGTCCAGTGGACAAGTATACATTCTTGAATACCCCTTAGCCCTTATTGATTTTACTATAGTTTATTAGATTCTGTCCACTCAGGGGAACCCCAAATCCCTACCTACACCTGACCTTGACAGACTTACATGTGACCTAAATCTGCACCCGCACGTTGCACTGGTAAGTTACCTAGGCTATCTTACAGAATCTATAGGATTTGTGTCGCCGGGCCGCCGATCCCGTTGCGTACGATACAGTTATGTTTGGATACAAAACATTGGCAATCATTTTCACTCTAGTAGCTTGAAGGCATCCTCCATTGCAGTGGTGAACAGATTCGAGGAAATGAGGTCCCTCTGTCTTACACCTCTCCGCAATGGTATTGCCCCTGTATTCTGTTAATGTACTCGGACCGACATGGTTGCGTTTCTGTAAAATATAAGTACTTCAACACTTCGATGTACCGATAATCAATGTAACAACGCTGCAGAGACTGCTGCACCGTCCAGGTTTCGATCGAATCGAAGGCTTTCTCATAGTCCACAAACGCTAAGCATAGTGGCGATTGATTGATTATACTCCTTGGTCTTTTGCATCATCTGCCGCAACATCTGAATGTGGTCTGTGGTACTAAAGCCTTTTCGGAAACCTGCGTTTGAAACGATTCATGATGACCCTTAAAAACAGCTTATAAACATGGTTCAGAAGAGAGATAGGTCTATAATTCTTCAACAGGATGTTATTACCCTTTTTGAAGCAGATCACCTCCTTGCCTCTGTTCCATGCTTCCAGCGTTGTGCCCTCAAGTAGACAGAATTGAGTAGCTTCTGATTCTTCAGGTACCGGTTCTTTAAGTACCGGTGTTCCACATGCTTTCAGAAGCTCTGTCCTTATTCCGTAATCACCCAGCGCCTTGTTATTTTAAGCTGTTTAAAGGCCTTTCTTATCTCGTACAGCCTGATGTCCGGGATATCTTTGGTATAGTGTAGGGTTAATTTGGCTCGCGGGTCTTTGTGAGATCCAATGGCAAGTATAGTTACCGAAGTATGTAGCTGTCAGTTGGACTTCTCGATCTCTCTCAAAACCATAGTCGATGCCATGCTGCCATCCTCGATCTATAGCTTCATAATCCAACTTTGCCCAACAGACATGGCTCTTGCGAACACTTTGGAGCCCTGGTTCCACTCAATCGTCTCTTTAACAGCGTGGGTGTTAAAGGTACGTACGTCGGGATGCAAGGCCTTCCATATCCATCTATTGTGCAGTCAGTATGCTCAAGCATCACCGGAGAACTGTAGCGTTATGGCACGTTTTTCTGACATGAGGTTGAGCATATCATTGGAGAAGTTTTTAGGTCTACCTTTACGGTGGGTTTTAAAGTACTTAGACCGAACCATTTCAACAGTTTCTATAAAACTATCATTTAAGTCATCCACAGATACGTGATGTTCCAGGCACTCGAAGTGGTTTTGAAGTTCGGGTTGAAAGCTCTCAGGGTTTTGGATATAAACACTAGAGGGCCGGAGCGTAAACGTCATCAGACGGGACCTAAAAACTTTGAGATTAATATTCAATGTGCCTCTTACCATTCGGTGACCACTTCCGGTTTTCACCCTATGGACCACGAAAACATAATTGAATATATGTATTTTATTGGTCATGATGTAGTCAGTCTCATTCCTCGTGAAACGATCGGGATAAAGAAAAGGATTTCATCACGAAGAGTCCCTCCTTTTCCAAAAAATCAGCTAGCCTCTTTCCC
Source organism: Diloba caeruleocephala (assembly GCA_947459985.1). NCBI lineage: Eukaryota > Metazoa > Arthropoda > Insecta > Lepidoptera > Noctuidae > Diloba > Diloba caeruleocephala. The sequence goes on along the minus strand of OX381617.1, from coordinate 3,352,892 downwards.
CAGGGGTTCCGTAACCCATACCCAAATTGCCCCATTCTCAACTCACCATCGCATCAAGTGCCCAGCTTAGCGTTGAAGTCCCCCATTACAAGAGTGAAGTGTGTCTTGGAGGTATGTATGGCCCTACTTATGTCCTCATACATACTCTCTACTTCATCATCTGGGTGTTTCGAATTCAGAACGTAGACTTGTATGATCTTCAAGGAATACTTCTTGGATATTCTGACTATAAGATACGCTACCCTACTCGACACAGAATTAAAATTACATAGAAACAAATCAGATTTTTACGTTAACATTGTAATATTTAGAAATATGATTTTGTCCTGATTATATAATTACGGTCACACTGTGCAGCGACATAAGGCGGATGCTAACTCTCTCCACGACCCTGTGTTATTGCGCCCAGCATGTTTGTACTTTAGGAAGGCAATAACAATTAAATAGCTCCTTTGTACAGAAGTTTTAATTGAAACTGTCGATTACGTTATTATAGTTAAGGGTTGAAACTTGTTACAGGTAGTTCGCTTTGCGTGGAGCACTAGTTTGGATGTTGTGTGGGAAATTGTTGCTAAGACATATCTTTGAAGTTCATTTATCATAATGTTTATAACAATGTGTGCTGTCAGAAGCAGTGCTCAGAAGAAAACCACCCCATTTTATCCCATGGATATCGTAAAAGGCGACTATGGAATTATGACAAAACCCCGCAATGAGCGCACAATACAAACGTGGCGGTCGTTGTGGCATTCTTTGGGGAACCTTTTGATATTCTGCAGTGGACTTTTATTGGCTGAAATGATGATGGTGTTTACATTTTTTAGATATCGGCACATTATGTCACAACGAAGGGCAACGAAGGGCACCAACGCAAGTACGTTAATCGGTAATAAAGTCCTACGAATAAATTAAATCGGAATCCAAATAAACATGATTCATTCATTTATAAAAGATCAAAGTAATATTATACGCACGTGTAAGAAAATACACATTTGCGTGCAAATTTCCGTTTTTCTCGGTAAAAATCATCAAATCAGTAACGGATAGGATTACAGTCCTGAAATTGAATATAAATACGATATATAGTTATGGTTTCGGGAACACGTATTTTTATTTAAATCTATTAATGACGCGAAGCAGCCGCAGCAGCGGCTCAGAATATCGCCACCCTATCTCCTCCCGTGGGTGTCGTAAAAGTCGACTGAGGTATTGGTCAGAGGATGGGCAGCAGCGTCCTTCGAGTACATTAACAACTCAACTGCGATCGGCAACCCGTCTGCCAAGCGTGGCGATTATGGAAAAACCCCCCAATGAGCCAACAACACACCCATATCGGTCATTGTGGTGATCTTTGGGGGAGGCCTATGTCCAGCAGTGGACTTCTTTCGACCGAAATGATGATGATGAATAATCGTGGAAATAATAAGAAAATATTATAATAAAACAATTTTAAACGGATTAAATCGCGTGTATTATTGATTTTTGTTTTTCCTGACGTTTCGAACACTTTGCAGGGTTCGTGGTCGCAGGATGACTAAGGTGACAAGCGTCGTTACAGATTTAAAAAGTTATTTTATCTACCGTACAAAACTAATCAAAAATTGTTTCGATGCACGCAGTAATCACTCACAGTGTCTTGATGTTTTTTAGTTTGGTGTGTTGTTTGGGATTTTATTAATTTAATAACCGGATTCCAAACAGGTGGTACCTGCCAACCATCTTCTCTATTAAAATTAGGATGTTTTTTAATTTCAATAGCCTCTCGAAACATTCTTGGTACATAACGGTTTTCTTTCGCGAGGACTTGAGGATGATCAAATCGAAGAAAATGGTTGGGTTTGCCTAAGGCATGTTCACAAACTGCGGACTTTGTGATGCGTCTATGCTTGACGTCAGCTATGTGTTCTTTAATTCTGGTGGCTATACTACGCTTTGTTTGCCCTATGTATGACAACCCACAATCACAGTCAATCTTGTAGACCCCTGCATCTTGTAGAGGAATGTGACACTTCACGGGTTTGAGAAGTTGGCTTATCTTTTTATGTGGCTTGAAATAGGTTTTAATAGAAGCACGCTTCAAGATATGACCAATTCTGTCCGTGACTCCCTTGATGAATGGTAAGACTACAGGTCTCCGATCAACCGTGGTGGGTTTCGGGCGGCTTCTGCGACGGGGATGTGGCGCTCTTAAATTGTTATTTCGAAGAACTTGCTTCACATGGTTAAGCTCCCCTGGCAGGTGGTCGGCGTCGCAGATGCCGTGTGCTCTCTGTAACAAAGATTTAGCCACGGTAGCTAACTGACAAGGGTGGTGGTGAGATTCACCGTTAAGGTACCTGTCTGTATGGGTAGGCTCTCTATACACAGTGTGACTAACTGAATGATCAGGATTATGGATAAGAAGTATGTCAAGAAAGGCCAAGGATTTGTTTTCCTCCAATTCCATAGTAAACTGAATTTTACTGTGTATTGAATTTAGATGTTGTAAAAATGCAGAGACCCTATTGTGAGGCAAGATGGTAAAAGTATAATCTACATACCGTTTGAACATATTCGGCATAGCCGGGGCTGTCATCAGTGCTCTCTCTTCAAAATCCTCCATGAAAATATCGGCGACTACAGGAGAGACCGGTGAACCCATGGCAACACCGTCAGTTTGAAGGTAAAATTCATTGTCCCACAACAGGTAGCCGTTGGTAAGGCAGTGTTCAAGCAATTCTGCATATTGTTGAGGCATGCTATGCTCACTTAACCGTTTCTTAACAACATCCATACAGTCCTTAATTGGTAAGTTAGTAAATAAGGACTGCACATCAAAACTGACCATCACTTCATTTTCAGCCAGTTGAAGGTCTTTTATTTGGCTGACAAAGTGATAGGAATCCTTCACATATGTGTTAGACTTTCCACGAAGTTTTGAGAGTATCTTCGCTAGGTGTTGCGCCAGTTTGTAGGTTGGTGTATCAATCTGGCTTACTATTGGTCGTAGGGGAACATTGCTTTTGTGTATTTTCGGCAACCCATACAGCTTTGGGGGTTTCGCGCAAGATGGAATGAGTGTTTTCACGTCTAATTCTAAAATATCGGAGTGTTTGGATATTAACTCAGTGGTCTTTTTGAGTATTTTGTTGGTTGGATCTTTGTTTACCTTTTTATATGTGCTGTTATCCGACAAAAGGTCTTGAATTTTCTGTTTGTAATCTGACGTGTCCATTATAACCGTAACGTTACCCTTATCGGCACGGAGGATAGTCAGGTCTGGGTCTTCATTAACGTTTTTTAGCGCTTGATACTCATCGCGAGACAGATTCGGTTTGGGCGGTTTGCTGCGACGTAATACCACTGATATGTCTTGTCGGATCGCCTCCAAATCTTCTTTCTTTACGTTGTTTTTGATAAGACAGTCCTCGACGTTACAGATTATATCTTCGTAAGGGATTTTTTTAGGTGCTAGCGCGAAATTTAGGCCCTTTTTTAACACTTTTACGGTGTTTTCGTCCAGAGATTTTTTAGACAAATTAACTACGGAATTTAATGATTTTGACAGATAGTCTGGAGTGTTTATGTTTTCCGAGGTGCTTTGAATACTAGTATTTTTGCCACACAGTTTTTCATACTTATTAATTTGTCTTTTTGTATACTCATTGAATTTAGCGGTGGCTCGTCTACTATTGATATTAATACATTTAACATAATCTGATTCTGATAATTTACTTTGCAATTCTCTGGACAAAATCTCAACATTATTATTTAATTTGTGGGCATCTATTCTGTGTTGACGGATGAGATTTTTTAACAACTTTAAACTTGCCTGATGTAGAATGCCTGCGCTTCCTAGTATGTCTTTCTTCGGTGATATCCGTACACATACTGGAATGATGTTATTATCCCGGCATCTCTTCAAGAAATTCAATGAAGTTAGAAGTCGGGCACGCTTAGTCATTAGGCACTCCACTCGGCGCACTTTTTCGGCGAAATCCAGTCCGTACTGGTTCACATAGTATTGTCTTAGGTTTTCGCGATTATTACACATTATAATAAAACAATTTTAAACGGATTAAATCGCGTGTATTATTGATTTTTGTTTTTCCTGACGTTTCGAACACTTTGCAGGGTTCGTGGTCGCAGGATGACTAAGGTGACAAGCGTCGTTACAGATTTAAAAAGTTATTTTATCTACCGTACAAAACTAATCAAAAATTGTTTCGATGCACGCAGTAATCACTCACAGTGTCTTGATGTTTTTTAGTTTGGTGTGTTGTTTGGGATTTTATTAATTTAATAACCGGATTCCAAACAGGTGGTACCTGCCAACCATCTTCTCTATTAAAATTAGGATGTTTTTTAATTTCAATAGCCTCTCGAAACATTCTTGGTACATAACGGTTTTCTTTCGCGAGGACTTGAGGATGATCAAATCGAAGAAAATGGTTGGGTTTGCCTAAGGCATGTTCACACACTGCGGACTTTGTGATGCGTCTATGCTTGACGTCAGCTACGTGTTCTTTAATTCTGGTGGCAATTTGCACGCGATTTAATCCGTTTAAAATTGTTTTATTATAATGTGTAATAATCGCGAAAACCTAAGACAATACTAATAAGAAAATAATTTCCTACTTATTTTCTACACCAAATATTTATTCATATGAACACTGTTTTTTCCTTATTACCTTCTTTGATAAGACATTTATAAAATATAACAAGCCGTTCGATTCGAAAACATATTTCTGTCAAAAAAATAGAATTCTAAACCCAGCTAACCCGTATTCAATTGGATATACAACCATTTCGTTCAGTACATCAGAACAATAAACAATATAAAATAAAGAAAATGCCGAACAACTAACCTCGCTATGTTTTTGACACAAAAGGGAAAGCGAGGAGATCGTAAAGTTGTCAGAGGCAGCGCGCAGTAAATATTGGACCACTGGGCTTCTGGATGGAAGTACAACCATTATAGTACCGGATAACATACGCGTTTTATTGGCAAAGAGTGTTATATATATAGCTGAAAAATATTGGCTCTATTAATGGAAACATATTTACAATGTAACTTTGATTACTGCAATGTCTCCTGTGACGTTCATTGCGGCAGTTATTGAGAGGGCTTTGTTTATCACGTAACATTTACCGACTGATATATTATGATGCGGCATCATCATCATCATCATATCAGCCAAAGGACGTCCACTGGTGAACAAAAGCCTCTCCCTTAGATTTCCACAATGAGCGGTTACATGCCGCCTGCATCTAGCGACTATATGATCACTCACTATGGGCCTTATAAGAAAGCTCAAGGTCTTTCAGCGAGCTAAGCTTAAATCAGTAATAAGGAGACCCGTAGAACAATTAAAGTTGCCAACATAGCTGAAAGGATTAGTAAGCTGAAGTGGCAATGGGTGGGACACGTTGCTCGTAGAACTGATAACTGTTGGAGTAAAAAGGTTCTCGAGTGTAGACCGTAAACTGGAAAACGTAGCGTGGGACGACCTTCAACGAGTTGGACAGACGACCAAGTGAAGGTCGCTTATCATAATTATGTTTAAACAGCATAGTTAAACCGCCGCTTCACAGGATGGTGACTATATTTTTATGCACTACAAGCTACGAACTGTTTGCAAATGATAGATACATCAATTGAGCCGCGTCGGCCCTCAGCTGGGGTGACAGCCACAGCCGGCGCCGTGCTGTGACACGTCACTGCTAGTTATGAAGCCATGTCCTCTCTGTCAGAAAATAATTGGAAATTTTGGATATAAATGCCTTCATTACACACATCCAAAGTATCCAGGCATCAAACACGTTTAGCGAATTACTGCAAGTGAGGTTCTTATAATAATTTTTGGACCTATGGATTCTTTTTAGTAAATTACATAATTCGTCCGTCCGTGTGGTGTCCGGATTAAGAATTTAGCACCACTTCATCCCGTTGAGGTCATAAAAGGCGACTAAGGGACTAAACCTGAGGGATGGGCAACAGCGTCCATTCTGAGGAACAGTAGCCATACCGCGCTCAACCCACCTGCCAAGTGTGGTGAGTAGTGGCAAATTCACCCAAAAATGATGACACAATTATGTTAATCTATGGGGGAGGCTTTTGTTTAGTAGTGGACGTCCTTTGGCTGAAATGATGATGATGTGAATTTCAATTAAAAGTTGAACATTTTTGTCGAGTGACGACAAAATCAGTACCAGTTCTGCTTCACTTCTAAATTTAATCGAACGTTATTAAGGAGAGAAGACGTCACTTGAGCCGAGAAGAAATGATCGGAGGTGTAGGAATGTTGGCAATGTTGAATGTTGTTTTGTGGCTGGCTCTCGCTTTACTGCGCAAAGTGTAATAAGTCGTCTCTGGACACGCTATTGTATCACTGGTAGCATGGCTGAACGCCACAGAGGATGAAGTCGCATCACCACACGCAGACAAGATCGATACATACCTTCAAATCACCGCTCGATGGAATTCTGCAAATACCTACTGCGATGATACTGGTTACGAAGCTTCATCGATCTTCAGGGATGCTGATAAGTCTCCACCTTTTGCGATGACCTGATACAAGCGGAGGTGGCAGAGCGGGGACGGGAAGAGACCACCTCTGATCCCCGTTACAGAAAACGCACCAGCCGTGGGCGCCGGAGGAGGGTGATGAATGATCTTCGGTCACCATGAGAAGCAGCCTGCGGGCGACAAACTAAGGGCAGTCTGTCGCCCGTACAGAAATAGACCTGAGATGGCGGTGCAGGTGTTCTGCGTATAGATCTGGCTAGCCAGGTCATAAAGAGACGCGGCCTATCAAACAGCGATGAGCCGATACCTGCCGGGGTTGCGGTCTTATGCCAACACAGCGAACACCTCACCCCCAGCCAGAGGTAAGTGGAAGGACACCGTAGGGTTCAAGCCGGTAACAGTCTGGTATGCCCGTCCACCCTGCCCAAGGCGGAAGATTCCATGAGGATTTCCCCAAGACAAAGACGCCATTAAAAATCATTTCATTTCATTAAATCAATAAATATAATAATAATAAATAATAAATATATAATAATAATAAATCAATAATCATTTAAGCTTGTGCATGACAATTTACGCCCATACACCGCTAGAGTCGTTAGAAATACACTTGCCGAAACTAACATCTGTAACGTCCTGCCATGGTCTGGTCAGTCGCCAGACTTAAATTGCATTGAGTATGCTTTGGATATGCTTCAAAGAAGAGCTCTGCCAAGTATAGATAAATACACCAGTAAATCTTCTTCAATAGTTACAACGGGCGTGGGCGGCCATTCCGCAAAGTGGATGAATTCTTATTAAGCATGCTGAACCTGAAGCTGGTGTAATTGTGTGATATGATTTAAGGATAGGAACACTAGCTACTGAATATTCATTTTAAGCAAAAATATCTTTAATTTTATACTAATTTTTATTACTTCTGAATATCAGCATTACCGAAAATAAAATTTCCCACAATTTGAAAACAAATCATAAAGTCCTTATTAATGCAAAAGCTACGGTACTTCGTTAGTCTATATATAAAAATATATTTTACGTAATAAATTTTCATAGATATATTTAATTAATTGTAATCAGATAAAATTACATTTTGAGAAAACACCTTAATCCCTAGACACAAAGAATTTCCATAACAATTGTTTAAATATGAAAGTATAAATGTCATTTAATAAAGTTAACACAACAAAAGGGGTCAAACATTTGCTCCACATTTAATACCCCACATGCAAATAGCACTTTATAATATTATAGAGTGAATGTAAATTTTTGCCCCACAGAGAAATCTAATAACAGAATTATTGTTTAACCGGGGCCTGGCCTAAACATGCTTCAACATACTGTTTACTTAGGTATTTCGAAATAACATAACTTACCTCTGCAGGCATAACTACGGGTTCACGAAGTGAACATTTTCCACGTTACTACATTCTAAATTCAAACGTTTTTTGTATTACTAGGCTAAAGTCCGCAATAAGATTACTGTTGTTCATAATGGTTGTATGCTCGATGACAGACACTACATTCTTTTTTAAGACAACTATGTAATACCAAGTTGAAATATTCTCAACAAACAATTAAAATGACGGCACGGTTGGTGCAGTGGCTGATACAGTCGGTTACTGCGCAGCAGGTCGTGGGTTCGATTCCCGCAAGGAGCAAATATTTGTACGATCTGCAGGTAGTTGTTCCGGGTTTGGGTGTATTGTGTGTGGAATTTGTGTCTGTGAGCTCACCCACGACACAGAAGAAATCCTAGTGTGGGGCAACGTTTTAAAAAAAAGATAGAAGATAGAAAATTAATTGAATTCATTCATAAACTTCTTTCTTGCCGGTAAAATTTAAATAGAAAAAATAAAAAAAAGTGGATACAGCGAAATTCCATCTCACTGACTGATTATTTAGTAAGACTTTCTATATCCACTAAAAAAGAGGAAAATATCTAATTTACTGGCTAATTTAGATGAAAAACAAATTAGCAACTTACAGTCGTCAAGATCTGTTACTGATGCTGAAAAAATACAAATATTAAAAAACAGCGATTTCTAATGCACTGCATGATATAACAGCACATAAGTATGTAACAGTATTAGACTATTTTTCTATAATTAAAGGCAACACCAAGCCCAATGGCACCCTTTGTAACTCTGGATAACGTGTGGATCATGAATATAGCCCACTCCAACTCCTCACGTTGATGTCGTAAAAAGAGAATAAGGGACTCTAAACCAGAGGTGAGGTCAGCCTTCTGTGCAGCAGCATTTATTCTGCACTCACCCGCCCGCCAAGCGTGTTGAGTACTGGAAAGTTGCCACTAAAATGGCGACGCACAGCTCGTAACCGGTGGCTCTGAAAATCTATTGGGGATCCACTTGTTCAGCAATATATGTCCTTTGGCTGACATGATGATGATGATCTGTAACTCTGAGTGTGTCAAATACAAGATATTTTCACGGGAGATCTTCTTATGTATGGCTTGTGCCCAACCTTGTGTTAGAGTTGTTCATGCCACCCAAAGGTCTTTGAATTGGCTTAACGACTGCCGTCTAATGACAACAACCGGGACCAACGATTTTACGGAAACGGTCAGTACAAATACCACTATGTGGTCACACATCCATAGACTGACCGCGTCAAGCATTGTTTAACTCCGATCATTTATCGATTAGTGTGTGGATGTGGCTATTAAGCAGGAGATGAGAACATTGTACAGATGCTTGACAACCATAGTCCCGCGGCCCATATAATCCGCTTGGAAGATCCAATGAAGATTAACATCGGAGGTGAACGGATCGCACTATCTCAAAGGCTTAGGTGTTGATCTATTGATTGAGAGGTCGTAAGATTGAACCCTACCTTCTGCACTATAGTCGTGACTAGCACATGACTGACTAAGTTAGAGGAATGTACGGACAGCTGGGCAAGCCATATTGCTAGTTAAGCGAATAAAAGAAAAATAAAACAGAACGATCAACTTTTGGACCCGGTGACGTCATCTTTTGATAATTTTAAAATGTTCTATGGAGACGTTCCAATTTTGATTATGGACTTAACGTAGCTATTACTTGACACAGGACTCACTTTCTTTTCGCGTGTGTGACTTTTTCATGACATTTTTCAATAGTATGGGCAACATTATTTTATATCAAGTTAAATCATGTTTACCTTGTACTTGTATGAGATAAAACAATATCTGGGATTTGGTAATCTTGTATGAAAGTTTTGTGTGCATACATATTGTTTGCTTTGTTCTCACTGTTTTGAAACCCTTGTTCTATTACGGTTTATAGACATTGTAAGATTATCAATGTTCTGAATGATTGTGAGTCTGCTTTGTTGAGTAAATTGTTTGTTATCTGTTAGGAGGCACCGCTCAACATCCAGCCGTTCCAAACGTTGAAGTCATCTTGACGGCTCATTTAGCAAAGTGGCTAATTAACTGTTATTGAAGTGAAAACTTATTTTAGCGCGGTACGCATATTTTTTGATGAGATAAAATCTCTGGACTCGCGACACCGTTACGAGACGCTTGAAGTGAAAACTTCTTTTAGCGCGGTACGCATGTTTTTAGATGAGATAAAATCTCCTAACGCGCCAAAATAAGGTTTCACTTCTGTCGGCACTCCCGGAGTGCAATTTTGTTTTTCACTACATGACGCTTTCGATTCTCGCACAGAACAAATATCTGTATAGCTTACAGATAGCTGTTTCGTGTCTGAGTATTTGTGAACATGTGATTTGTATTTCTATTATTTCTAACATCATTTTGGCCAAATGAAGTCCACTGCTGGACACGGGCCTCCCCCAAAGATTACCACAACCACCTATATGGGTGTGTTGTGTGCTCACTGGGAGGTTTTGCCATAATCGCCACGCTTGGCAGACGGATTGGCGATCGCAGTGGCGTTGTTAATGTACTCGAAGGAAGCTGCTACCCATCCTCCGGTTAATCCCTTAGTCGACTTTTACGACACCCACGAGATGAAATGGGGTGGTGGCATTCTAAGCCAGTAGTTTTTCTCTATAGAACGAATCATTCTCCTGGTGATCTGGTGGAAAGCGTCATGCCTGCCCATAATAATTGTAATACGGATAGCAGTTCTAGTCCTGCGTGGCTCTAGTGTGCTCATACGAGGACCTGGAACCTCCCTTAGGTGCCGAAGATGACCGCTCCAGTGGTTTTAGCCGGTAGGAGTCCGGCATACCCGTTCGCCCTCCCCCGGGGTGAAGGAAGTTCATGAAGAATTTCCACTAGGCACCAATAAAAAAAAAGTGTAGTCCTGCGTGGCACTACAGTGTGCCACCTCAAGACATTAAGTTATTTGGTCTCTTATGGCCAGTAATTTCACTACATACAGTGCCCTTCTAACCGGAGCATAGTAATGTCTAAAGTTTAAAGACAACCGGCATTTTTTTTTTAAACATTGCCCCACTCTAGGCTTGCTCCTGTGTCGTGGGTGCGTTTACAGACATGAATTCCACATACAATACACCCAGACACGGAACAACTACCTGCAGATCACACAAATATTTGTTCCGTGTGGGAATCGAACCCACGACCCGGAGCGCAGCAGCCGACTGTAGCAGCCACTGCACCAACCGTGCCGTCGCATTGATTATCTGACACTGGATCTGGTACCTACCTAGCTGGCTTCTTGACAAGAGACCTTTTTTATTATCTATCTATATATTAATACGTGTAGAAAAAACTTTGTATCCCTTTTTAGCACATTTGCGCACGGCGGAGTGTAAGATTTGGCATAGTTACAGTTCATATGGAGGTGAAGTGCAAAAAGTTAAAAATATTATTTTAAAAAAGAATTATGGTTGAATTTCAACTAGGCGACTACTAGTTTTTATTAATCCCAGTGGAAATTCATTCATGGCATGCCGGACTCCTACTGGCTAAAACCACTGGGGTGGTCATCCTCCTATGATCACACTAGAGCCACCCACTGGTGCCACGCATATATAGAAATGTCTATATCTCGGAGATGGTAACTGTAAATCAGTCACCCTCCCCGGGTAGATTGTAAGAAAATCCCCCCAAAGCCTCACTGTGCGCTGTGCTATGCTGGACACACAGCGGCACGTGACATCTTGTGAGCTACCGTCTTCTCGTGGGTTGGATAACATGTTAATGTTAGTGAAATATCGATCATCGTTTAAAAAACTGCTTGATATTCTTTGCCAATTACTAAGCAGGCTCTGAAGAAGAAATAATCTCTCATAACCAGTTGCACCCTTTGATCGGTAAACGACCGATGAGGTTAAGCAAACGTTTGCGCGGCCAGTCTGTGTATGGGTGACCGCATAGTGGTACCTGAACTGAACGTTACCGTGTTTCGGAGGGTACATAAAACGTCGGTCCCGATTGTTGACATTAGACGGCATTCGTTAAGCCGAGTCGGAGACATTTTGGTGGCTTATACAATTACTCTGACACAAAGTTGGTCACTAACCACACGACAATTAAAAGGAAGATAGCCGTCCTCACAATTCCAAATACCTTATACAATGATATTATACCATAGATATGTTACGTCCATATTAAATGACGCGCAAAACTCAGTCTCGCTGTATGTAAAATACAAAGTATAAAGCTATAAAACTATACACCTATGCTGTAAGAAAGAAGATACAAAAACTACGAAAGTAAAAGAGATAGCTATCTAAAATGACAACACGTGTACTCGATGTCTTTGTCGCACCTGTGATAGAATATCTGTGTTGTCTCTTTTCTTTGCTTGGCCTGTATTTTGTTCGAGAATATTATTCTACAGATAATTTGAATAGTATTTTTAATAAAATATTTTATGTAGTTTGTTGCTCACGTGTGGTATAAGATCCCTTGTACTTTATTTATTTTTGCTTGATAGTGTGCGCATTTTCTATATGCACGACAGCATTGTTATTACTTAATTAATGAAACAATACAAATTGTGACAGTGCGTGCTCGTTGTCTTGGGCAAACTGATTGCGAGGTGCTACAATTGGGGGAGTTTTGATTCTTACTTTTGGCGCGCTTGTAACATATCCACTTCTTTTAATATATAATATCATAGACCTTACATATATTGAATATAAATAAGCTTATGACTAATTCATGAGAGTAAGCAGAAACCAAAGTTGCTGACATAGCTGACAGATTCAGTAAACTGAAGTGGAAATGGGCGGGGCACATTGCTCGTAGAACTTATGGCCATTCGGGTAAAAAGGTCTCGAATGAAGACCATGCACCGGAAAACGCAACGTGGGATGACCTTCAACGAGGTGGAGAGAAGACCTGGTAAAGATCGCTGGGAGTCGTTAGATGCGGGCGGCATATGACCGCTCGTTTTGGAAATCTATGGGGGAGGCATTTGTTCAGCAGTGGACGTCCTTTGGCTGATATCATGATGATGATTAGAAAGCAGAAACCGTCCTTGTCCATATGCTGTCCGGATAAAGAATATAGCACCTCTCCATCTCTTCCTGCAAATGGCGACTTATGGACGTCAAACCAGAAAGATGGGCAGCAGCGTACTGCGCTCACCAACACGCCTTCCTAGCGTGGTGACTACTGGCAAAGTCTCCCCAAAATGAGGACACAATTGTGGAAATCTATGGAGTGGGATTCGTTCAGCAGTTGACGTCGTATAGCTGACGTGATGAGGCAGAAGATATAGAACGGCATGAACTGCGGCCATTACATACTATTTTTGATTTTTCCAAATTTACAAGCTGATTACAAATACTACATAACCATCTAAAACACCATCATCTGCAGGAATACAGGTGTGCTGGTATAGTAAAAATCTCTTTGTTTCTAAAATGTAATTCACTTTTCCTTTCCATTTAACAACCTAAACTTATAATCAACAAAGTATCCATTCCTGCGGGCGTTTCGGTTTAGGCTTCTGGTAATGTCTTTTATCTTTTCAAATACTTCCTGAATGGTGAGGTTACTGAGAGTCTTGGTTTTATCACGTGGCAATGGTTTGGCGGAGTCTTTCTTCTGCAGAAGTGCTCTTTTTATGTACTCTGGCATCACTGTGAAAAAAGACATTCATATTTTAGCTAAGATTAGACTCACGTGTGGGAAGCCTAGCTGTATTTATTAGTTGAATAGGCTTGTAAATGGGCTAGCTCAATTGGGGAAGTACCACATCATCATTATCATCATCATATCAGCCAAAGCCAAAGGACGTCCACTGCTGAATAAAGGCTACCCCTACAGATTTCCACCACGACTGGTTATATATATGTTTCGTATGGTTAGTGGCCACCCTTGTGTCAGAGTTGTTCAAGCCGCCCAAAGGCCTCCGACTTGGCTTAACGACTGCTGTCTAATGACAACAACCTGGACCGAGGATTTAACGTGCCCTCCGAAGCACGGAGACGCTCAGTTGAAATACCACTATGCGGTCACCCATCCAGAGACTGACCGCGCCAAGCGTTGCTTAACCTCGCCAATTGTTTACCGATCAGTGAGTGCAACTGGCTATGAGCGCCTCAAAGCCCGGTTACATGCTGTCCGCGTCTAGCGACTCCCAGCGAACTTGACCAGGTCGTCTGTCCAACTCGTTAGAGATCGTCCCCGTTTTGCCGGTGCGCGGTCTCCGCTCGAGAACCTTTTTGCCCCAACGACCATCAGTTCTAGGAGTAATGTGCACCACCCATTCACCATTTCGGCCGAATGAAGTCCACTGCTGGACACAGGCCTCCCCCAAAGATGTGATCTTAATGTCTTAATGACCAATATGGGTGTGTTGTGGGCTCATTGGGGGGTTTTGCCATAATCGCCATGCTTAGCAGACGGGTTGGCGATCGCAGTTGAGTTGTTAATGTACTCGAAGGACGCTGCTACCCATCCTCCGGCCAATCCCTTAGTCGACTTTTACGACACCCACGGGAGAAGATGGGGTGGTGGCATTCTGAGTCGGCACCACACACCCATTGCCACATCAGTATTTTAATCTTTTCAGCTATATTGGCAACTTTGGTTCTTCTACGGATGTCCTCATTTCTGATTCGATCTCGTAGAGAAATACTAAGTATAGCTCTCTCCATAGCTCGCTGGATGACCTTGGACTTTATTATAAGACCCATAGTGCGTGATCACGACTCTGTGCAATATGTCACACACAATGGTTAAAGACTTTTTGTTATGAAATAAATGACTTATGACTTCGTCGTGAGGCACTGCGGTATTATAATACCACGCCATCAAAGATTACCGGCGCGTAGTAACAACATTGTTGGTAGCAACAGTGTGGCTGCCTCCAGGGGTGCAATTTGTGTTTGTAAACCCACCCACGAGAAATCCTCACAGGAGAAATCCAAGTGTAGGGCTTCGTATAAAAAATATTAAAAGAATATATATATATATCTATCTATTTAAACTCAGCCCACTCTCCCAGTTCTCATTCGAAGACTTCTGACGATCGTGATACAAGGGAAATTGTAAGAACTACCAAAAACGGGCATCTCAAATAGTTTAGTCTAGCGGTACTTAAATATTAAGTGGCGTTTCCGTACTCGGCCATCAGAGATATAAAACAAAGTTGTCGCAGTTAAATTATTTAGTGATGACGTTTTGATGAAGTTTTTTCTTCACGTATTAATATATAGACGTCATGCCGTAAAGAACACAAAAAAAAATTGTACACAATAATCACCAATATGCATTAGCATGCGTGAAACTTGAAAGTAAGCAATCAACGTCCCCATATACATAAACACGTATTATATAATTACATATATCATACAGTCTATTATATAATTCTGTCGCTAACGAACCGTTTTTCAGAACTCGAGAAAATTTTATATCAAATTTACTGAGTTATATCAGACTCATTCGTGTTCCAGTAAACAGTGACATAATAATAAATAATAAACAAACAGAGTTTACAAAAATCGTCTCATTGAGAAAGAAAATGCTACGTAAATAAAAGTTATAAAAGCAATACCTCCATCCACTGCGTCGTACTGCGCCCATATAACAATCGTGGCTACAATCAAACAGAGACGCAATAGCATTGTGCGACAGATGAACACTATTCCGAGTTGCAGTCACACTACAGCTTTTTTTAAAGAGATTAAACTCAGCTACGTTAATTAAGGCGGCCGGAGGGAAATGTTGCCCGACCTCAAACGATGTAAACTTCTTTCCAAAAAAGTATTTACAAAAAAGTATTTACTAATTTTACACTTTTTATTTCATTACCTTTATAGTTTTAGGATAACTTATCGAAATCAAGATTGCATTTTGTCTCGTCTGCTCATTTCAAGGCATCTACTTTCTTGTGGTAAGTAGCCAACCTTGTGTCAGATCTATTCAAGCTGTTGAGGCCTCCGACTTGGATTAACGACTGCTGCCTAATAACAACAACAGGGAGAACAGAGCTCCCAACGGATATTGGGATGGGCACGACATGGGCATTTGATATGACTTTTGTCTTGCCCATGTTCATTTTAAGGCCCACCTGTTGGGAAACTCTGTTGAGATCATCGAGCATTGTGCTGAGCTCTTGCAGCGATTCTGCCATGACCACGATGTCATCGGCAAATCGAAGGTGAGTGATATACTCGTGGTAGCTGTTATGGATGAGATTTTCATCTACTTAGGTCCTGTCAATAGAAGTCTTACTTAAATAACATACATCAGTTAAGGTTTTCAGTTTAGTCTAAAACAATATATAGTGTTCCTAGTACGTCCTTAACCTAAACGCTATGTTTGCGATGCACTTCTTTTGTTTTTCAAAACGTACTTTGTTTTGGAAACTAGCGTGTAGTGTTGAAACGTGTGCGTGAATCCCGGGAACGGGATTTGATGTAGCGATAACATTGTTGTGGCAAATGAAAGCGTCATAATTTTATACACAATATGTAGTGAAATCTACCGATTTCGATGAAAATTACTAATTAATATACCCTTATGGCATGTTGTCTTTTGAGTAATTTAGCAGCATTTATGATAGTTGTCCCAACTTCCTCACATTTTTACATATAAGGCTTACACCTGAAAGTTACTCTTTGACTATAGTTGTTATTCTTATTAATACCAGCATAAAGTTCAATGAAAATATTGCACTATAAGATGTGAATTTCGGTACTGGTTTTCGCTTCCGGGACTGTTATTGTAATTACTGTAATGTACTGAGTTGTAATCTGAAGGTTAGTCCTCGTAATTAATTTACACTATATACTTGAAGTTGACCGATTGGAGATGATATCAGTTCACGTTTACCATTGTTATCAGTAGAGAATACAATCTGTGACATTTCTGACACTGAGATTGGATCGGAATTATATCGGAACAATATTTAGGAACATTTTTAAATATCGAAATTTGCACGATGTTGTAAATGTTTTAAGGTAGTCTTTGTAATTTGTCTATATTTATTTTTTACTTAACACTTTAATCTTGAATACTAGAATCCGATACATAAGCGAGACATCACTAGCCTGAGCACTAACTTCTTCAACGCTCACCGACTGTTTGTTTTCAGCTCTGTTTTGAGAAAATCCGATCTCTACGGTAAAATTATTTCTTTGTACGCAACAATATGAATGTTTATGAACTTTTATTTTGTGAATATTTTTTACTATAGATTTTAAGTTATAGTCAAGAGAGATAAGGCAACAAGGAAGGTCTACGTCATCAGTTCAAACTCTGTTGCGAATTTTGATGCCTCCGCCAGTGTTGCCCTGTTCCTGAAATATGCATACCCCTTCGCCCTTCCACGGGGCGAAGGGGTATGCCAGAAGCTCATTAGGAATTTCCACTAGGCACCAATATACTTTTTTTAAATAGTGTGCTCAGGCGTCTTGGACACGGGCGCCGTGGCGTTTGTAACCCCGGCTCCGTGTCCTTCTTCTCCGAGTGGGATCGGCCCTCTCCCGATTTTGCTCTGCGACCTCCTTCTGGAGCATGACGCTCTTACAGAAGGAGACCACAGCACTCCAATTTTCATGCTCCGCCAGCATAGCTGATACTACTGCTGGCAGAGAGAGATCTTACCCGAAACTTTTACACATGAAAAGTGGACTAATACCAGAGCAAAGTCTATAGTTATAGCAACTTTAAACTCAGGTGATTTAATAAACTTCTAAACACGCACTTTTCCTTTTAGTCCATGATTCTAGGCAATAATTCTCAAAACAAATTTTCCTCGGTGTACAGTTATGTAATACTTTATTGATTGAAACCTCGATTTATCGCCTTTTACTGCCGTAAACTAGCTATTGGAGTAAAATTAAGTTTACGTATACCAAAGTAACTATGTATGCAGCCAAGTTTGTGCAACTGTAAGCAGGTGTTAAGTGAAACCTTTTAGAATTCACAATTCTACATAGATCAGCTAAGATTTCGACTGCTGTGGTACCTACTACAGACAAACTTATTTACCAGTGGACTTTCTTTACCAGTGGACGTCCTTCGGATGATATGATGATGATGAGGATGGTGCTCATATGCCGCGTACTGTGATATAAAAACATATTTAAATTTTATATTAGTTCTGTGTTATTTTCCAAGGTACCTTCATGTCGCAAACTGCTTCGAAGGGAAAGACATTTCATTTTCTTTACCGCGCAATCCACACGCAGAATATTATGTATTGTTCAGAGAGACATATCGTAAAAGTGCCTTATGTAACTTATCTCTCAATCATTTGCTTTGCTGCGACACAGAATCGATAAGTTAGGCACTTAATCATGGCTACATTCCGGTATAACGTTCCATAGTATATGCATAAACAAAATTATACGGCTGTGTGTATGTTTGAATTTAGATTAAATTATTACCACCGGCTAACGTCCGAAACTAATAATCATTCTAATCTAAAATCTTTAGATTTTGAATTTGATCTGTTTTTGTGTCAAGTGTGATCTGCTATTCTATTATATTGTGGTTCTCACCGGCTCATCATCAGATGAACGCGCTCCTATTGGATCCATTGTGCTGCCCAAAAACCTGCACTACTCCTCCGCTGGTAAATCAAGGATTCCCTGTAGGTAGTTCGCAATCACACCTGTCTGGAGCCATGCAAAGTCATCAAGTGATGGATAAGCCATTCCTAGACGATTTGCCCTACGTCGTCCCAGAGATATCTTACAAATGTGATCTTACGGAAACGGATCTTGTGGAAATCTATGGCAGAGGCCTTTGTTTTTTCTTAGGCTGATACGAGGATGAAGATGGCATCGAACTCCGAATTTGCTGTGCGTGTAGTACTACCCTGATTTTCAGCTGTTGGTTGAAAGTCATGGGTACATAATCATCATCATTTCAGCTGCACAGCAGCACAACCACTGGTATGGCTTTGTGTTTTGTGCTCATTCGGGGGTTTTGCCATTATAGCCACGCGTGGCAGGTGGGTTGGCGATCGCAGTTGTATTATAGATGTACTCGAAGGACGCGGCTGTCCATCCTCTGGCTAATCCTATAGTCGCCTTTTACAATACCCACGGGATGAGATGGGGTGGTGGTATTCTTAGCTGGTACCACACGGCATACATTATCACACATACATACAGCAGTAATATCACATTTTCTAAAAACCAACCTTTGATTTCATATTGAAATTCTGATGATACTATTACTATAATTACTATAGATATACTATATTACTAGAATTAGCACAAGCAAACCCAAAGCCTTAATATAGCAAGCTAGAACTATTTATACACCTTACAGATTGCAATGAATCATTAGTTTGTCAATGAACGCTTCGATTTCATGTGATTAATGTGTTTGGCAGTTATTTACCCCCTAAGGTGATATTGCCAGGGTAGCCTGATGTATAGATTTCAGGATTGAGTTAGATTAAGTCACACACGAGTGGGATAGAGAGCATGAATTGTGTTACCAGAAACTTGTTTATAAGCTACGTCATTCTTTCTAGTGGTTGTCCTAAGTAGTGATAGAAATCATTCATCTAACACATTTTAATCAAAGATTTGTGCATGTAACGTTATCGCGCAGTTGAATTATTCTTTTTTAAATGAATAAAAGTAGTTTATTTCTATCATGTAATTTATTTATTAATCAAATATTTATCATTAGTTGTATTGAAATATAATTATATTATAGAATCATCATTTCGGCCGAATGAAGTCCACTGCTGGACACAGGCCTCCCCCAAAAATCACCACAATCACCGATATGGATGTGTTGTGGGCTCATTGGGAGGTTTTGCCATAATCGTCACGCTTGGCAGAGGGGTTGGCGATCGCAGTTGAGTTGTTAATGTACTCGAAGGACGCTGCTGCCCATCCTCCGGCTAATCTCTTAGTCAACTTTTACGACACCCATGGGAGGAGATGGGATGGTGGCATTCTGAGCCGGCACCACACGGCAAGGCACGGCACGGCAATATAATAGAATAGAATATAAATAAATAGAAAAACATAAACATTACTCTTTTTTTTAGGCTGTTACGTTTCAGTTACGCTAACGCCATCTAAAGCATTCAGTTAGCACTTAGTCGCGCCGATAAAAGTTTTACATGAATAATAATCATCATAATTTGCAGTCGGCACGGTTGGTGCAGTGGCTGATACAATCAGCTGCTGCTGTGATCTGCAGGTAGTTGTTCCTGTTCTGGATGTATTGTGTGTAAACTATATGTCTATAAACACACCCGCGACACAGGAGAAATCATAGTGTGGAGTATAGTTTAAAATAAAAACAAATTGGTTTTCTGCGCTACGGGTGGCGGGTACATTTCTAACATAGAATAAATGTTTGTATCGCCTGCAGGTAGACGTCCCGGTTCTGGGTGTTCGTGTTTGTGAGATTTGTCTGCGTTTCATATCAAATCAGCCGTCATCGTAGGATTGGTTAAAGGATATTGACATAATCCCCATACTTGGAAGGTGAGTTGACGTTGGTTCAATGATATTATATATTAAAAAGCAGTAGATATGTTACACGCGTGCCAAAAGCAGGAACCAAAACTCCCCCAATTGTAGCACCTCGCAATCTGTTTGCCTAGATAGCTATCTCTTTTACTCTTGCTGTTATTGTATCTTCTTTCTCACGACATGGTTGTGCAAGCGAGACTGTATTTTGTGCGCCATTTAATATGGACGTAACATATCTATGGTATAATATCATTGCGTTGGTTAGATTGTCTCACCTCGTACACAGAAGGATGTTGCTACACATTCTCTCGTCACACTCTTAAGCGCTTTTTACAATAAACGTGGACGGAGAGGGGCCGTGTCTTCTTCATTTCTGTTCCAGAACAGCATTTCAGAAAATGATTTTCAAAGTTCTTAAATTAGGTATAGAATCGATATTGTGATACTTTAGAGGTAAATTGGTCATTATTGGTTTGAAGTCCTTATTAAAAAAATAACTCAGTTTATATGATAAATATCACAGATAAACCCGAGAACATCTCTTTGGTTTTGAAATTGCCCGATACAATTATCATCATTGTAATAGAACATTATAATCATCATCTATTTATACGAACAATTTCAACGACGGTGATTAATTTGCTATAACATATCTGGGATCACGCTTACCAATTTGTTTTATGATGGACAAATAATACTTTATCTCTAGCCATTTTCTCAAAGTTCTCAGCCGTAATATCTCCGTACATATGAACTCGTATGTAACGAGTTTAACTTTACCAAACAAGTTGATTCCATGTGCATAGTTAAATTTACATTCCATCATGTGATTGCAGTAAATAACATCAAAGCAAGCACTAAGTATCTACCAGGGTTATCTTGAGTCAAACCCAAGATTCGTAGAAACTTAGCTTCTGTGGGAGTTCTATTGGATTGTTAGTGTATTGTTATTAGCAGTTTAATTGAAATTTAGGTGATATTAAATATGACCTTTTTAATAACCTGACGTCACCTTCACGGCTACTATCGTTTGAGGGCAGACAGTACAAGAAGTAACAGTTATTTATACACAATTTGAGTTTATTATACACCTATGCCGTGTGGTGCTGTCTCAGAATGCCACCAACCCATCTCTTCCCATGGCTGTTCGAAAAAGTCGACTAGGGGATTAGCTGGAGGATGGGTAGCAGCCTCCTTCGAGTACATTAACATTTCAACTACGATCTCCAACCCGTCTGCCAAGCGTGGCGATTATGGCAAACCCCCCAATGAGCCCACAACACATCCATATCGGTCGTTGTGGTGATTTTTGGGTGAGGCCTGTGTCTAGCAGTGGACTTCATTCGGCCGAAATGATGATACACCTATGTGACTAAAAGCGCAAGTCAGTCACCTGGTGGTAAGCATCATGTCTGTCAATATCAATTGTTGCTAGCCAGGACTAGCCTTGCATGACATCATACTGACGTCACAAGCGCAGGCGTGTGGTGCCCACATTGCGGTCGCCTCGAAATCAAGTGATTTCGGTCCGTATTACAGAACGAAACTCAAGCATTGATCTCAGTTTAAAACTAGTTTTTAAAACGTTGCCCCATACTAGGATTTCTCCTGTGTCGTGGGTGCGTTTACATACACAAATTTCACACACAATACACCCAGACCCGGAACAACTACCTGCAGATCATACAAATATTTGTTCCGTGCGGGAATCGAACCCACGACCCGGAGCGCAGCAGTCGACTGTATCAGCCACTGCACCAACCGTGCTGTCTGTTTTGAGTTGAGCATTAGTTTTAAAACGTCCCTCAAGCATAGATTTATTGAACTACTTTGTGAATATCTATATTTCTTAATTAATAGGGTTTTTTAGGTACATTTCATTACTTCTTATTCTGCGCAGATTGGGACAAAGTTGGTAATGGAAATAAATCGTAATCTAAAACAGGCTGATGCATAGACAATGAGTAATATGTGCTTGAGGCGTGATTTGAATCTTGTCTCAGCTGAGTTTAGATTGATTACCGTTCTGGAATATGACCGATACTCAAGTACAGATTCTATACTTAAACAGTGATCAGGTGATTAAAAATCAGACTGGACTTGAGGATCGTTCTGTAATACGGACCTTAGTCCCTTCTAATCGGAGCACTGTAATGTAAAGTCTAAACACTACTGCTTAGCGGCGAATATCTGGCACTGGGGTGGTAAATATTTGTATGATCTGCAGGTTGTTCCGTGTCTGCGTGTATTGTATATGGAATTCATGTCTGTAAACGCACCCACAACTCTAACCCTAGTGTGGTGCAACGTCCATAAAACATAACATAAACATAAATAAGTGTCAATTGCACTTAGCTGGCAGATTGCTAATCGTTTCATGATATTATGATTAATTTCTCCCATAAGTAAACTTGACTCGGTACACTGCAGCAATTTTCCACGCCGATTTCAAAGTTGTAGAAAAACTCAACTCTTCCAATCAAACTTGACTCCCGACCCATTCGTTTTCCACACTTTTGCCCATCAATCCACGGCACTATATCACACAAATTTCCTACACCCGTTTGTCATCCCATAAAACTCACTACATAAATGTTTTTGACGTATAAAAGCATTAATCAAGGGGGAGCGAGACAAAAAATGTTTAAGGACAAACATAGTGGCATTTGAAGCACGATGTTTGTAGTCCGCTCTCTTATCACGTTCCCCGAGTATTTATCTTGGCATGAATAGGCTTCACGACTTTGACAGATCGTTTCTACCCGTGTTTTGTTAAATAACTCAAGATTGGATACAGTTAGCTTTTTGCACGGCACCTCTCTGATTATTTTTGTGTTGTGTAGAAGTTTGTTTTTTTATAGGGTTGATCTGCGTATTAGCCTCTCGTGTGTGAATAGCCGGCAGCCGTGTAGACACAATACATATTTAATTGTGTCTCGTTTTACGACACGCAATGAGTTAGTTAACTATCTGTTACATAAATACACAATTTGAATCAAATAATTGGTTTATTGAAGATTACAACCCATTATAATAACGCACAACCCATCAAAATTAGCAACCAACGTAAGATGACCCACCGTGTAGTCTAGCGTAGGTGTCGCGTTCCATATAAAAGGCGCAACCTAGTACGGGATGGGCATGCTGCTCATGATCGAGTTGACCCATTTAATGTATGAAAGAACCTGATGGTATGCCACCGAAAATTATGATTATTATTAATGTAAAAAACTTTTATCGGGGCAACTAAGCGGTGACTGAAATCACTACTTAGGACAACCACCAGAAAGAATTACGTGACTTATAAACAAGTTGTTGTAACACAATTTACACAATTCATTCATTCATGCTCTCTATCCCACTCATGTGTGACTTAACCTAACTCAATCCTGAAATTAACTACTGCGTCACCTGTACCGCCATAAATGGTGAACTTGAAATCTTTAATAATTCAATCATTGTTTCAGCCGAAAGACTTCCACTGGAGGACATAGGCCTGGCCCAAAGATCACTACAACGACCATTCTGGCTTTGTGTTTTATGTCCTCTGAAGGTTTTGCCAAAACCGCCACGCTTGACAGGCGGGTTGGCGATCGCAGTTGGATTGTAAATATACTCGGAGGATGCTGCTGCACATCCTTCACATATTCCCATAGTTACTTTTTACGACAGCCACGGGATGAGACGGGATGATGGTTTTCTAAGCACAATTTTTTAATTTTTGGTCCAAGTGGAAAATCGTCACCACCACTCTAGAGCCGCCAACTGGTGACACGCCTAGAGGCACATCTTGGAGAACTTGACTGTAAAGTGGTCACCCTAGGGTTAATAATTCAATGAGGCCAAAAGAAATTCGCCCAAATGTATCCGCCCAATGACTCGTTGCCCAAATAAAGGCAGTGTTAAGTTAACTTGTGAACGTTTCTTTCTTATGCCCCGCCGATTTGTCAATGTCAGCGCTCATATTTTATCAACCCGGGGACAATAGTAACTACATTTTGATATCGGCAAGCTCGCCGACTAGTTTTCAAACCTGTGATGGATTGTCTGGGGTCGTATCCATTTTGTCTTTACTTTTTTTCCCGCTTTTCTGTAGCGAGGAAGTTTTTTTTCTGACATATTGCAGTTGTAAGCGGTTGTGAGTTTTATTTGAATTTATTTCCGGTTCTGTAAGGCTGTTTAACATTTCAGCCAAATGAAGTCCACTGCTGGACACAGGCCTCCCCCAAAGATCACCACAACCACCGATATGGATGTGTTGTGGGCTCATTGGGGGGTTTTGCCATAATCGCCACGCTTGGCAGGCGGGTTGGCGATCGCAGTTGAGTTGTTAATGTACTCGAAGGATACTGCAGCCCATCCTCCGGCTAATCCCTTAGTCGACTTTTACGACACCCATGGGAGGAGATGGGGTGGTGGCATTCTGAGCCGGCTGTTTATTATACATATTATAACGACTTGTGTACAAGCTTTTGGTAATTTTTTTGGGTAACAATTGGAACTCTCCTAAGTTTCGATTCTCTTAGTAATTTTATTCGTCATTTTCATCATCATATATCACCAGCACGTAACCTTTTAATCAAGCAATAATTTTATTGTGGACCAGGGGCAGTAAAAAATGTCTTTGAAAAGTCTGACGCCTCCATCTGGTTTCCTCAAGCACAGCATCGAAAAACCGGCACTGGGTTGGCAAAGATAAATCGATTGCATGGGTGATTACTTTGATTAAAATAAATGAAATGATAGAAAAACATTTATTTCGTACAATACGATAATTTTGTAGGTGAAGATCTAACATATGCGTAGATTTGCGGAATGTGCTCGTATTAAGTAACGGGGTTTTACTAGGGACTAGACAAATATTCTTCAAAGACCATGACCATGAACATGACTTGCTGACCATGGACCTACTCATTCTCCTTTACAGTGGACTCTTTACAGTATATTCATTCAATGAATATACGTATATAATATATGTTACGGTCCAAGAACGAAAACGCTCAATGCGCGAAAACGTCTACAAAGCGTGGTGACCTCTTTAAATCATACGCAACGCGATGTTCGTATTTCAGCACTTGTAGAAACAACCAAAAAGCGAAATTCCTAAAAAAGCTTTCCTCACACTGACATTGGAGTGCACGGTTGGTGCAGTGGCTGATGCAGTCTTCAGGCCACGCACCACTGCACTCCGGGCCACGGGTTCAATTTCCCGGAATAAATATTTGTATGATCTGCAGGTGGTTGCTCCGGGTCTAGATGTATTGTGTGTGGAATTTGTGTCTGCAAACGCATCCACGACTCAGGAGATGGCATAGTGTGGACCAAACTTTTTTCTAAAACTTATAATAAAAACATAAAGACTGGAGTGACCCGGAAAGCAATCCACAGTGCGACAGTGTTGGACCCAATTGTCACAGACAGAACTTAGTATTTTTTGGTAGCTACAACACGAATTATACTTAGAGATACGAGTATAGCACTATATGTAGTTTAAAGAGAACGCAACGTGTTATAGAGGCCTTTTTCACTCAATGAGCGTTTCGTTGTTTGAGCGTAAAATATATAGTATGACCAAGCTTGGAAAACACTGCACTGCGAAATTGTCTTGTAGGAATGCCTTGTCACCTTTTACGGTACCTATGGGAGAAGGACGGGAATAAGGCTGTCAGTGAAAATAAAAGAAGATGAAGAAGCAAAATTAATTTATTTAGGCACATACTGAGACATAACAAAAGAGTTTTAATTGAAAAAAAGTGTGTGTGTGTCAGCTCCGACACACGACTGGAGTTTACTCCTTACGAACGATAATTATGATATATATCGAATAAAAAAAGAGGGTAAATGAAGGCATCTTCTAAAATGATAAGAGAAACAAACATATATCTGTAATTATTCGGATTCAATAAAAGCGTATTACATAAAGTATGTTACAAAATTATAATATGATTTGTATAATAGTACATAAAAATACACGTATCAATGCATAGAAGTACAAGAAAACTAAAATCAAAACATTAAAAGTTGATAGTTAGGTTGCTGTTTATGGACGCTATATAGATACAATAAATGCTACTATATGTATTTATTATACAGCATTGCATACCCTGTACTCGGCAGCAGTATACAAGTTGCGGCTGAACTTCGTAATACGCAGGC
This sequence comes from Diloba caeruleocephala, assembly GCA_947459985.1. Taxonomy (NCBI): domain Eukaryota; kingdom Metazoa; phylum Arthropoda; class Insecta; order Lepidoptera; family Noctuidae; genus Diloba; species Diloba caeruleocephala. Next base: position 3,326,380 of record OX381617.1, on the reverse strand, counting down.
ACACAATACACACGTACAAACATTCGCACACATTCAACTCTCAGACCAGAGGTAGTGAACTATACAGTGAGACTGCGAAGCATCGCACAAACAGGAGGCCCCGAGAATAAGATACGCTGTGTAGTGTATTACATCTCATTCTTTTGCAAGTTCAATCCTACACATACATATGTTTGTCTCTTTCTACATAACGCCTCAACTTTCCGAGGTTTTTACTTGATTTTACTCCGCATAAAATTTCAATACCGGGCCTTATAACTTAAATCGTTTCTTAAGGAGTAAACTCCAAAAAACATGTTAAATCGAACTAAAATAAACTAGATTTGTGAGCCCAAGATATAAAATACGTAAACGCATGTATATAAGTGCAATCTTAACTATGTGAGTTCTTCAATAATTGGCCTATTAATTACCCTGTTGAAATAAGGTTATAAAGCTTATATTGTAGCTGAGTTTACCACAATAATTCTACATTATTTATATATTTTTTCTGTCTTAACACCGTGGCAGAGTTAATGTTGCTCCGATACAGCTCACACACACATACTTACACATCAGCCCCTAAATGTCCACTGCTGCGCAATGCGTGATAATCATCATCATCATCATATCAGCCAATGACGTTCACTGCTGAACAAAGGCCTCCCCAACAGATTCCCACAAAATTCGGTTACATGCCACATGCATCCAACGGCTCCCAGCGACCTTCACCAGATCATCCTTCCATCTTGACCGTGTCAACCACTGCACCAACCGTGCCGTCTAGTACATTATGTATATGATATCATTATTATAATAAAACACTTTTAAACGGATTCTATTACGTATATTTTAGATTTTTGTTTTTCCTGACGTTTCGAACACTTTGCAGGGTTCGTGGTCGCAGGATGACTAAGGTGACAAGCGTCGTTACAGATTTAAAAAGTTATTTTATCTACCGTACAAAACTAATCAAAAATTGTTTCGATGCACGCAGTAATCACTCACAGTGTCTTGATGTTTTTTAGTTTGGTGTGTTGTTTGGGATTTTATTAATTTAATAACCGGATTCCAAACAGGTGGTACCTGCCAGCCATCTTCTCTATTAACATTAGGATGTTTTTTAATTTCAATAGCCTCACGAAACATTCTTGGTACATATCGGTTCTCTTTCGCGAGGACTTGAGGTTGATCGAAACGAAGAAAATGGTTGGCTTTATCTAAGGCATGTTCACACACTGCATACTTTGTGGAGCGTCTATGCTTGTCGTCAGCTATGTGTTATTTTAACCTGGTGGCTATACTACGCTTTGTTTACCCTATGTATGACAACCCACACTCACAGTCAATCTTGTAGACGCCTGCATCTTGTAAAGGTATATGACATTTCACCGGTTTTAAAAGTTGGCTGATCTTCTTATGCGGCTTGAAGTAGGTTTTTATAGAAGCACGCTTCAAGATGTGACCAATTTTGTCGGTGACTCCCTTAATGAATGGTAAAACAGCGGGTCGACGGTCAACCGTGGTGGGTTTCGGGCGGCTTCTGCGACGGGGATATGGTGCTCTCAAATTGTAACGCTGGAGAACTTCCTTCACATGGTGAAGTTCCCCTGCCAGATGGTCGGGGTCGCAGATGCCGTGTGCTCTCTGTAACAAAGATTTAGCCACGATAGCTAACTGACAAGGGTGGTGGTGAGATTCACCATTAAGGTATCTGTCTGTATGGGTAGGCTTTCTATACACGGTGTGACTAACAGAATAATCAGGATTATGGATGAGAAGTATGTCAAGGAAGGCTAAGGATTTATTATTCTCCAATTCCATAGTAAACTGAATTTTACCATGTATTGAATTTAGGTGTTTTAAAAATGCAGTCACCCTATTGTGAGGCAAGATGGTAAAAGTGTCATCTACGTACCGTTTGAACATCTTCGGTATAGTCGGGGCTGTCATCAGTGCTCTCTCCTCAAAGTCCTCCATAAAAATCATCCTGCGACCACGAACCCTGCAAAGTGTTCGAAACATCAGGAAAAACAAAAATCTAAAATATACGCGATAGAATCCGTTTAAAAGTGTTTTATTATAATGTGTAATACTCGCGAAAACCTAAGACATTATTATCATATCATTATCATCATAATTTTTCTTCATTTTCGTGAGGTTAGTGGTCCATCTGTGCCAGGGTTGTTCAAGCCGCCCAAAGGCCTCTGACTTGGCTTAACGACTGCCGTCTAATGACAACAACCGGGACCACCGTGCCAAACGTTGCTTACCGTTGTTTGCCCTGTCTATGAGGGCTTCAGAAAATCATGAAAAGACAGATACTGCTCACACACTCATACATACACATCAGCCCCTAAATGTCCACTGCTGCACAATGCGTGATCATCATCATCATCATCATATCAGTCATCGGACATCCAATTCTGAACAAAAGCCTCCCCCACACTCTGTCTACTCTTGAAACGGTATCACACGCCCACTACGTTCCAGTGATAATTTAATCTCGTACTTGTAAATTCCAATTTAGTAAAATAATGTTATACTAAGCCATTTGAACAAGTACTAAGCTTTAATAAAGGTAATTTAGAGGGTCAAATAGGTAGTGAGGAGTTTGGGTTCCCATTTTGTAGTTATTATGAAGGCAATTATAATAATGTCTAGACCAAAGTCCTAAATAGATACCGTACCTTAAGTTGGTGTGAGCTCCTGTACTAAATTCTACTTTATATTTATACTTTACGTGGGTTGAGGCCGTAAAGGCAATTGGCTTTACGATTATTTATTTCATACATTTATAGCGATACATATTAATTGGATTTGTTAATCTTTTTAGACGATATTATAAATAAAATAAAAAAAAAATTGCATCTTTAAAGGCAACCTTACACTTTCTTATTACATCAGGTATACCTGAAAAGTCCCGGGAACCGACTAAAGGCAGCCAAATCCCGACATGTCCTCTCAACCAAGCACGCATTATAAAAGTACACAAGTTTACAAGTTCATTATCATCATCATCATCATATCGGCCATTTATATGTCCACTGCTGAACAAAGGCCTCCCCCATAGATTCAACAACTGTGTCATCATTTTGGGGGATATTTGCCAATACTCACCATGCTTGGCGAGCGGGTTGGTGAGCGCAGTATGGCTACCGCTTCACAGAAGGGTTGCTGCTGTCCATCCCTCTGGTTATATTCCCTTAGTCACCTTTTACGACATCCACGGGAGGAGATGGAGTGGTGCTATATTCTTAATCCGGACATCACACGGAATTCATTAAACGATATGTGTATAATTCCAGTTATCTTATAAAAACATTTTAGGTAATAGGTACCTACTTTATTCATTATAGTAAAACATTTATATTTATTACACACGTACCTAGACTAAAAGACATACCAGGACTAGCGACCTCTAGCCTATTGCCAAGTTTTTTTTTTTTAGACGTTGCCCCACACTACGATTTCTCCTGTGTCGTGGGTGCATTTACAGACATACATTTCACACACAATACACCCAGACCCGGAACAACTACATGCAGATTATACAAATATTTGTTCCGTGCGGGAATCGAACCCGCGACCCGGAGCGCAGCAGTCGGATGTATCAACCACTGCACCAACCGTGTCGTCAATATCCCGAGCTATTAGCATATTAGAACTAAATTGTTTGTTTCTATAAAAACACCTTGTCCCACGCGATTTCTTCTATGTAGTGAGTACAGTTTACGGGCCTAAATCACAGACACATAAATACCCAGGACCCAGAACGAGTATCTGTAGGCAATATACAAATTTTGTTCCGTGTGGGAATCGAACCCACGATCCGTAGCGCAGAAAGCCAATTGCTTCGCCACTACGCTAACCATGCCGTGTTGCAGTTTGAAGATCATCATCATATCAGCCAAAGTAAGTCCACTGCTGAACAAAGGCCTCCCTATAGACGATAGGTTAGATGTTGTCATTTTGGGGACAATTTGCCAATACTCACCACGCTTCGCAGGGTTGGTGAACGCAGTACGGCTACTGTTCCACAGAAGGGTGTCCATGCTGCCATCTCTCCGGTTTAGATTCCCTTAGTCGCCTTTTATTTTATCCCATACAGATTACTAATGGCATACCAAACAAATATTGCAATCTAATTTATGACAACGATAACATTACGAATACAAACTACAGTAAGAGCAGCTTGTGTATGTGAGTGGAAACACTGCTAACCGAACGCCCTAGAAAACTGGTCAGGGCCTTGTCTCCGGCGTGCTTTTATTAGGTGGCTGGAGTGGATCCCATGAGTGCCCGCAGGACTCTCAACTCTGGCTTGCCTTAGTTGACCAATCATAGAAGGCCACTAGAGCTAAATGCTCGGGGACGCAAGACTCAATCGGCGTAATAACGGGCGATACCCACTCTGAGTCCTCGAGACGCGCGATTGTGGAACCGGTGCTCACCATTCTTGGCCGGGTTCTTTTCACCATTCGGCCGCATTCTTGGGTTGGTGATCGCATAATTATCAATCTGGTTGAGAGTCCTTTAGTTACCTTTTACTACGTGCACGGGAGGAGAGAGTGGTGCTATATTAATAATCCGTACACCATATGAAGAAGAAGGAGACACTCCGCAACGTAACTGCAACGTTACATTTTATTTAAAGCATTTCATAGTACATTTTAATGCTATTACTATTGAAATACTGTCTGGTGGTTCACAAAGTACCTAAATTAATCTAACGATGACACAATCTGCAAACTGCGAAACGCGATAAAAGATACTGCGATGAAAGATAAAGTTAAAAAAAATTTTTGTTCATTCACCGACACGTACGACCGTATCGTCAAAGTCCATTAACCTGAGATAACAAAAAACGGAATTATAACCAGCCTGTTATTTTTATTTGTTCCTAGATTATCAACACCATTCCATGTCAGCCGAAGTACGTCCACTCCTGAACAAGGGACTAACACATATATTTCGTCGTATTGGAGGAATTTGTCTGTACCCACCACGCTTGGCAGGTGGGTTGGTGAGCTCAGAAAGGCTACTGTTGTACAGAAGAGACGCTGCTGCCTATCCCTTAGGTAAGGTCCCTTAGTCAGCGTTTACGACCTCCAGGGAGGAGATGGAGTGGTGCTATATTCTTAATCTGGACACCACACGGACACTTAACCCGGACAACACGCGGACACTTAACCCGGACAACATACTATCAACACAAATGAAAATAATTCAACATGCAAATAAGCTTATGAGCTTTAAAATAAAATTCCTACGAACCTTTTTGTAGAATTCAGTTTTTTACTAATCAATGTAATACCGTTTCACATACATAACCGTTTGGTGGGGCCAGCAAATTGCTCCAGTACCACTATTGGCCGGGAATGGATGTCGCGAATTATGTTAATGTATTATGATAATGTCGACTCAGCGATGGCTTTTGTTTCGACACACTGGCAACGCGTTTGGTTAGCATCAATTAGGTGTAGATTTATCAGGAAAATATTTCGATAAAAGGTAAGATAAAGATATAAAAATTATATATTAGGGCTTAGGTCGGGGCTGTATGGCGGATGGTCTAATAATTCTGTGTTTTCTTGCTCTAAAAACTCTTTTGTTCTGTGCGCGGTGTGAGAACTCGCATTGTCGTGATGGAGGATGATGCGGCGGTTGCAGTTCTCTCTACGGAGTTCAGAAACGACCTGTGGCAAACAAATGCTAGCATACCATTCTGCATTAACCGTTCTTTGTCCCTCAAGAGGAATAGTAGTCGTAACATGGCCGGTTTTGGAGACAAACGTGGCCACCATTTTTTTTGCAACACTCCGTGAACGAACAATTTTTGTTGGCTTTAACTCATTTTCGAACACCCAAACTCGTGACTGGTTTTTTGTTTCGGGTTCGTACGCATATATCCAGAATTCGTCACCTGATACGATGTTGTATACAGCATTTAAGGATCCTGCGTGGAATCTTTCGAGAGTTCTGACGCACCAAGTAACGCGAGCCGCTTTTTGCTCTTCACATAGCAAATGCGGTATCCATCGGGAAAACAACTTTTTTACACCTAATTGTTCATGCAAGATTATTTGTATTTGACTCATGCCAATGTCTAAAGTTGCCTGAATTTCGCGGTATGTCACATGTCGATCTTCCTCAATCAGCTTACGCACAGCATCAACGTTTTCTTGGGTGACTGCAGTTTTTGGACGACCTTGACGAGGATCATCACTGAGCTTGACACGTCCACGTTGAAATTCAGCTATGTATGGAGAAACAGTTTTAGATTATGTTATTGCGTTTTTGTAAAAAATGTCATATCATACTGTATGTATTTAAATCTAAAAATATAAAAATCAATAAACCGTTTACAGGCACATATAGATATAGTGGTATTCTGAGCTCAGAATACCACCACCCCATCTCCTCCCGTGAGTGTCGTAAAAGTTGACTAAGGGATTAGCCGGAGGATGGGCAGCAGCGTCCTAAGAGTACATTAACAACTCAACTGCGATCGCCAACCCGTCCGCCAAGCATGGCGATTATGGCAAAACACCCCGATGAGCCCACAGCACACCCATATCGGTCGTTGTGGTGATCTATGGAGGAGGCCTGTGCCCAACAGTGGACTTTAGTTTGCTGAAATGATTTAAATATCGTCTTAAACTTTTGAGACGTCATGGAATGCCCGTAAGTCCGTATGTATAATGTAATATAAAAGTAACACCCAGCATTCCAGCCCAGACATTAAATAGAAATCGTCTCCTGAATATTTATAATTCAATATTACGTAAACGTTGGATTTGCATTCCAATAAGCAAGAGCTATGAAATTATATAGATATATAGGCAGGGTGTCTCAGGCGTATAGGAATTAGGTCCCAGGGTGGTTGTTACCTCGGCGGCGTCTCCTCCTTCTTGAAGTAGGATCAGCCCTCTCCCGATCCCGCTCTGTGGTTTCCTTCTGGAGCATGACGCTCTCACAGAAGGAGACAGATGCATTCCAGTTTTCATGCTCTGCCAAGATCTGCCGCTCGGCCGCCCACGCAGGGTACGCCTCGAGCGTGTGCTGTGCGGTATTCTGGTCGCTATCACAATAGCTGGTAGCATTTTACCGTGGGCTCGGCTGGTCTCGGTTAGCCTCGACGACTCACTTGATCGCAAACTGCATCCGCAGGTCGTGAGGCTGCTTTCCATGTGCGCGCTTCCGAACAAGCCACCTCAGTCCGTCGAATGCCCCTGGCAGCGCACCTTTGCTGCTCTAGCGGAGAAAACGTGTCTGATCGTAGACCCACGCATTCATCTCTGCCAGGATGTCGGAACGCAGAAAACGCGCCGAGAGAGTTACCGCCTCGTAGGACACTGTTCGGTATCCTCGTGCGATCCGTATAACTCTGCGCTGCAGACTGTGAAGTTTGGTTCTGCAGCACTGGGCACATAAAGGCGTCTCATGGAGAATACGGTGGACTAAGACCTAACCTTTCTAATCATGATAAAAGACCTAGCAGTGGGACAGTAATAAGCTGATTGATGTGTTTATATATGAACCTATAATCACTATACTATAAATAAAAATCATCTAGTAAATATTTATAATTCACGATTACTTAATTGCTTGACGTATATCCAAACAAGAATAGCTATGACCTTATTTATATTGACGGAACGGCTGCACGGTGCAGTGGCTGATACAGTCAGCTGCAGCGCTCCGGGGTTTGATTCCTGCACGGAACAAATATTTGTATGATCTGCAGGTAGTTGTTCCGGGTCTGGGTATATTTATGTTTGGAATTTGTGTCTGTAAAACGCACCAACGACACAGGAGAAATCCTAGAGTAGGGCAACGCTTAAAAAAAAGCATTGGGCGTTTAACACATCCTCCGTTATTAAGCTTTGACGCTACGAAGTTAATGTTAAAAATTAAAAAGTTCGCCAAACATTTTGCCCATATATCTCATAGTTAAGAACGCAGATGGTGACAATTGCACGCTACAGACAGCTCCAGTTAATTCACTTTTCCGTATAATTAATTCCAATATTAGAGTACTACAGATTAAAATATAAGGTGTCTGGTTCTCCAGGTTTTTTCGATGAAGCTCTAGCCACCCATTATCGGTATTAGTCATTGAGCTTTTATGGCTTATTGGGAAATTATGTAACGTAACTGAAATCATAATATCCCTGTTAAGTTTATTGAATGGCAAGGAAAATGTTGCTGCTATAAGTTAGGTACTTTAATTAAATTGGCATCTCACTGTCGTACCAAAATTTGTATTAACATTCTAATCTAATAGGTTTTCCATGGAGTTTCTTGCTGCTCTCACCCTCTGCAGTATGTCGTGCTATTTACTGGAGATCCTGTATGTGGGCAACGTCATACGGTTTTCAATTGTTTTTTCCCATACATTGTAAAAGTTCCACAAACGTGGTGTGATTGACAAAATGTGTCTACCATCGCCCACATGTCGGAAACATAAGAACCTGTTCTCTTGTTCCACAACCTTCTTTCAAAACAAAGAGGCAAATTGTTTTTATGTTTCGTTAAAATGCACTGACCGTTAAAATGTTTGGGCTATGTCTAGCGTAAAATGTACCTTTTCCTATATAGCCTTCAGGGATTTCACACGCCCCCGTGTTAAAAGCATTAACAAAAATATATTAGGGTAGAATCCGATTAATGGTTATAAACGCGCTTACAGCTAATTGAGATCCGATGTTAGAGCTTTTTAAAGGTGGCAGTGGGTTTAACCCGAGTTTGGGACATATATTACACCCTTAGATAAGGCTAATGATTTTTGACGTGTATGCAGAGTAGTAGATGCATTGCCGTGTGGTGCCGGCTCAGAATGCCACCACCTCATCTCCTCCTATGGGAGTCGTAAAAGTCGACTAAGATTTACCGGAGGATGGGCAGCAGCGTCCTTCGAGTATATTAACAACTCAACTGCGATCGCCAACCCGTCTGCTAAGCGTGGCGATTATGGCAAAACCCCCCAATGAGCCCACAGCACATCCATATCGGTGGTTGTGGTGATCTTTGGGGGAGGCCTGTGTCCAGCAGTGGACTTCATTCGGCCGAAATGATGATGATGATGATGCAGAGTAGTGTTGGAACAAGTGCTTAAATTGTTTTCATCCACAGGATATCGATATACCGAGATAGCGTCAAGAGACGGTCTGTCCCGGAAAGTGTTAAACGGGTTCCGTCGCACATATTATAGATTCTTAACGTTTCTCTTATTATACAGCATGGTGACGAGCCAAGAAAGTCATTCACCTGGTGGTAAGGGTCATGCCTACCCATAACAATTGTAATACTATTCATGACTGGTCCTGCGTACCTTTTTTTATTGATGTCCAGTGGAAGTTCTACATGGAAGTTCCTTCACCCCAGGGAAGGGTGAAGGGGTATGCCGGACTCCTACAGGCTAAAACCACTGGAGCGGTCATCTTTGGCACCGAAGGGGGGCTCCAGGTCCTCGTATGATCACACTAGAGCCGCCCGCTGGTGCCACGCCTATAGGCACATCTCAGAGAGGGTGATTATAAAGTGGTCACCTTTCCGGGGGGATTGTAAAGGATCCCCTAAAGCGTCCCACTGCAGCGCGTAACCACGTGCGTGCTACCGTCTTCTCTTGGGTCGCTCAGTATGAGCACGCAGATTCCCCAATCTACGCACCCGCAAACCCAGAGGTCCCCCGCCTTATAGCTACGGCAGGAGGTTTCAGGCGTCTGGGAATAAGGCGCCAGGTCGCTGCTTCAATTCCAGCACGGAACAAATATTCTATATTATGATCTGCAGGTCGTTCTACCGGGGAGGTACGTGCGGTCCATGGCCCTCTACGGGGCGCTTGTATGGTCAGCTCGACTTTTAGGCATCCAGCGCTGCCGAGCCAAATTTCACGGTCTGCAGCGCAAAGTGGCTATACGGATCGCACGAGGATACCAAACAGAATCTAATGAGGCGGAAACTCTCCTGGAACGCTATTTTGAATAAAACACAATAAACTATTTACTTTAACACAAAACTGCAATGTTAATAAAACCTAAACGGCTGCTGTGTCGCTACAGTTCACGGATAAGGTTATCGCTCACAGTAGACAGCCAGCCACATAGCATACGTAGCGTTGTGATCGCGTTGTTTACGATACATTGCGTGCTCAAAAATGATAAAAACCATAACCTATTAAAGCCGAGATAAATGGCTTTTCTATTTTTATTTTAGGCCTAATTATAGCCCCTTGGCAAAGTTTCCGGTACCACGCCACAGTACGTAAGTTGTCACTTATATCCTGTATTTTTACCAATTAAATAAGTCTTAAAATTTATTGATTATTGGAAATAGTAATCAGTTCGATAATTTCATTCATGTAAACACACAAAAAAATAAACAGCTTTTCCTTTCAGATTAAAGGCGTGGCAAACTAAGCTAGAGTACGTAGAGTCAGTGAACGCCCTCTGAGAAAAATGGATCACTATGGTGGTTTATCACATGCCTTATTGTTCTTACGTTACGTATAAGACCAGCCCATGCTTCCCAAGGGTGTTGTTGGAGTCGGATAAGCGATTATTCTGGAGTGACGTCATGCGGAAACAGACTTCTAAATTGCGAACATTACGGTAATCGTTACGAGGTACATGTCGTATAACATCTTGCGCATAATTAAATTTAGTTACTTTGAAGTAAATAAAACCAATAAAATCTTTAAATGGCAGGAAAAATAAATTACTACTTCAACAAAAAAAGCCAACAACAAATAGCTAATATTTTATGAAATCTTACTTCATTATTATTATCTGCAAGTAGATGTTGGTTAACCGATATAGGTTTCCAGGTGGTAAGGTACAGAAAGAAATAATAACTTATGGTCTAAGATGATTTTGTAAGTGTAGATGCATTGCCATAATTTATGATGGTAACATGAAAGCGAGGTAATTGCACGGCATTCATTTCCATCCTATAAAACGGGACTCAATACAGTTTTATTGTATTGGTGACCTATTTTTTGTCGGCAACCACATGGCCAAGAACAACATGAGAAAAGACCAGGTAAGTTCTTTTTATTTCGGCTGAATAAAGTCCACTGCTGGACACAGGACTCCCACAAAGATCACCACAACGACCGATATTGCCTCACAGACCTATCTCTGATCGGCGATGGACTGCCCCAAGTTCGCCGTCCGCAGGCCACAACTAATGGAGGCCTGAGATCGAAAATCGCCCCCGGTGCATTTTATGCGGAAGGGGACAGATAAGGTCGCCTCCCTCTCCCGTTGTACCTCCTTTTTTGTGTACATCACCTCTTCACAAAAGGCGTGGGCTTCCCACGCCTATCTACTGACCTGCTGTCGTATACAGCGACATAGGGTTCTATTGTGGAAAGGCAGGGTCTTCCTGTGAGCGCACGTGGTCGCGTGCCGCCGTGTGCGCAGCACAGCGCAAAGCGAGGCTTGGGGGGATCCTTTACAATCCTCCCCGAGAAGTGCCTGGGGGGGCGACCTTTTTACAGTCGCCTTCCCTCCGCCAGAGGGGGTGACCGCTTTACAGTCATCCCTTCCGAGATGTGCCTAAAGGCGTGGCACCAATGGGCGGCTCTAGTGTGATCTTACGAGGACCTGGAGCCCCCCTTCGGTGCCGAAGATGATCGCTCCAGTGGTTTTAGCCGGTAGGAGTCCGGCATACCCCTTCGCCCTTCCCCGGGGTGAAGGAAGTTCCATGTAGAATTTCCACTGGACATCAATAAAAAAAAAAAAAAAGGGTCTTCCTGTGAGCATAGAAAACTTACTGCCATAAATCCGTCTTCCACGTATGGGGCTATGGCGATAAGTCAATATTCCATGTGACCCAATTATGAGACACATGTATTGAGCGTTTGACTCATATTAGTGAATACTGCTACCTATTCTGAAAACTACCCCGATCATCATTTCGGCCTAATGAAGTCCACTGTTGGACACAGGCCTCCCCCAAAGATCATCACAACCACCGATATGGATGTGTTTTGAGCTCATTGGGGGGTTTTGCCATAATCGCCACGCTTGGCAGGCGGGTTGGCGATCGTAGTTGAGTTGTTAATGTACTCGAAGGACGCTGCTGCCCATCCTCCGACTAATCCCTTAGTCGACTTTTACGACACCCATGGGAGGAGATGGGGTGGTGGCATTCTGAGCCGGCACCACACGGCAACCGATATACTACCAACTACCCCGATACTTGAGCAAAAACCATAAGAAAGTTATATTAATTATAGGCAACTGCTTCGCCCTCGTATATTTTAAATTAAATTCGAGTAAGAGACCACAATGAGTCTAGATATTAATGGACACAATACGCAGACTTCAAAACTAACCATTCCCCATCATTTCAAGTAAACCAACAACCAAATTCCGTTCATTCTCCAGTTAGAACTGTCACGCTACATTGACACGGGTCGACGGTATGGTTGTACCTACAAAATCCGATTTTGCTTTATATTTCAGGCTAAGTTCTTTTGTCGTTAAATGTGCTATTGGGATTTAGTTCTGTTGGAATTTCAGTAGTTTGGGATTATCGTAATTATTGATTGACAAAACGAAATTAAAAATGATCAGAGAAGAGGAGCTTTGATTAAATATTTATTTAATACTTTATGCAGTAAAACTGTACAGTGGCGGACTCAATGTCATTAGGAATTTTCTACCAATCAACCTTAGGGCTTTGCATCAGCAGAGACAAAACATGGTGGGTGCACAGACAGTGTAACTGTGAGTAGTCAAATAGCGAAAGGCAATTTACGCAAGACGTTTAAAATCGTTGACGGAATATAAATATATACATATATAATAATAAATCCATCATCATAATCATGTCAGCTATAGGACGTTCATTACTGAACAAAGGCCTCCCCAATAGATTTGTACAATTGTGTCCTCATTTAAGGCGGGAAATTGCCAATACTCACCACGCTTGGCATGCGGGTTGGTGAGCGCAGTATGGTTGCTCTTCTACAAAAGGTACGCTGCTGCCCATCCCTATGGTTTAGAGCCCCTTAGTCGCCATTTACAATATCCACGGCAGGAGATGGAGTGGTGCTATATTCTTAATCCAGACACGGATTATATAATAATAAATCCATGCAAAAATAATATACAGATATTAGTAATATATTAAAGGGAGGATTAACATAGAGATGATTCTGCCAAAGATTCGAGGAAGTATTTACGTAGTTACGAAGTAAATCCTGATGTTTAACGTATTGTGCATTCCACAGAACTTGAAAGAAGAATAGATTGGCAAAGAAAGAGAAGTGCATCATATCGGTGAGAGGGACATTGTAAGAGACAATTATGTGAGGAACGAAGATTTTTGTCATGCTTGGAGCATATATACTGAAAATGAGAAGTAAAGTAAGTAGCCCTACTTGACCCGTATTCGCCAGTTTAGATTGGTGTCAGTGTCAAAGTTTTAACATAATTATAAACTAAAAGGAATACTGTTGTCGTTAAACTGAATTAATGGCAATGTCGTGCTCTCAATTATAGTAACAGTACAAAATCCAAATTAAAAAATAGTGCAAATATCTTTATCAACATTATGTCCCCCAAAAGATGTCCAATTCTGAATAAAGGGCTCCTCCGTCAACAACCAACCACATGTCATGTTTCGTCATTTTGCGAGGATACAGTCATGTTTCTGAAATATTTTACTCTTATTCCTGTGTTATTTATTGGCTACAGTCCACAGATAAATTTCATCCACAGTCACCAAGACCCGAAACAACTCTAAAACCCGAAACAACTATCCAATTATTTTCGAAAGCGGCGCAATTTCTATTGTTGAATCTTAATCCCAATTTTTACGAACCATGTCTTTAGTCATAATTGCAGCCATGGGATGTCCACTGCTGAACAAAAGATCCCCATTTGAAATTTGCTAATACTCACCATGCTTGGCAGGCGGGTTGGTCAGCGCAATATGACAACTGTTGTACAGAAGGGACCCTGCTGCCCATTGCTCCAAGTTAAAGCCCCTTAGTTATCTTTTACGACACCTACGGGAGGAGATGCAATTGAATAGTATTATATATATAATAATAATCTTAATCCGGACACCACTCGGAGGCGTATATCTAATCATTATATTTCAAACATTCAATTCACTACTTACTAAAACGTATGTTTAATTGTTTTGCGTCTCTAATACGGATCTTTCTTTCTTTCATGTGGCTAGTGACCAACTTGGCTCAGAGGTATTCAAGGCGCCCAAAAGCCTAAGACTTGGCTTAACGACTGCCGCCTAATAACAACAACTGGGATCGACGATTTAACTTGCCCTCCACAGCACGAAGCTTAGATTAAACACCACTATGCTGTTACCCATGCATAAACTGACCGCGCCATGCAGTGCTTAAACTCACCAATTGGCTGTCAATCAGTGAGTGTAATTAGCTATTAGTGTGTAGCTGTGGTAAGTATAGATTGTATATACTTGCACTGTTTAAGGAGAGACTTGTAAAAGATCCATAACCGTTCATCATAATTTCAGCCATATAAAGTCCACTGCTGTGCTCATTTGCTGTGTCGCATGCCCATTGGGGGGTTTTACCATAATCGCCACGCTTGGCTGGCGGGTTGGCGATCGCAGTTGATTTGTTACTGTACTCAGAGGAAGCTGCTGTCCATCTTTCGGTAAATCCCATAGCCACCTTTTACGACACCCAAGGGATGAGATGGGATGGTGCTATTCAGCACCGCATGGTTAACCGTTGCATTTGACTATATGAACCATTTGATTGTTTCAAACAAATTGAGAAAGATGGAGGCAAGGTGAAACATCAAGGTTGCATCCCATAAGAGGAATTCAAATGATCCGATCCAAACATTAGTCAAAGTGAAACCGTAGGCTTCCAAAACTAGGAGAACATATTTTATGTCAGACCCTTCCACATCCCTTGTAATTGTATTACACGGTTTATGGTAACTAGTTCATCCAGGTGATGATCCCTTGAAACTGGAAAGTGGGGTACGGTTGACTATATAATATGTTTATGGAAGCGGTGTTACTCAAGACTTCTATAGAGGCGATATTTATTTATACCTTCATGCAAACTAAGTCTTACTGCAATATAGCATTCTCTGCAAGTGAAACTTTGATTAATAAATGAAGACATCGAAAGACGAGCATTCTCGTAATTAAAATCATCAAAATAATCTGTCCCTTCCCATGTCAAGTCTTACAATGTTCCACTCTGGCCCGTATGCAATGTCTATAAAAATATATAATAAAATACTGAATATGGGCCCATATCGTAGGGTCAATGCAGACATCCCCTCTGAGATATGCTTAAAAGCGTGGCACCAATGGAAGGCTTCAGTATGATCAAAATCAAAATCAAAATCAAAATAATTTATTTGTAAAACATAGGTAAAAAGTTACAAACTTGGTGGAAAATTAAATTGTTTATGTCATACTATGTTTCACCTTGAAAGGCATACAAATATTATTGATAATTTACATAACATAGCATTTATATTATTAATTATCTTATTCAATTATTCATCTTTTTTGGATACCCAAAAATGTTTGCGAGTTCGTACAGCTCGTTGTAAAGGTGACCGCTCAGCTGGTTTTAGCTAGTAGTCCGAAATGCCCCTCCATCTTACCCTGGGTGAAGCAAGTACATAATGGATTTATGACCGGGTGAAAAATGGGCAAATGAGTTATTCATCACGCTTAGGTTTAAAGATACCGTTGGAGAGGGGGGAGCTTAGCCCCAGGTGGGTATCTAAATGTTATTAACAATTAAACTACAACCTAAATATCAAATAAGACGCAACCCAGTCTCTGTTCAAATATCAACCAACAATAGAGAAGACCTAAATAAATTTTATAACTCGATTTCTGTACCACAGTTATTGAAAATAAGGTGACGGTAAACAATACAAGAGAATTGAGTTAATACGGAGGTGATAGTAAATTTTGGAGTGTTTTACTTTAAATGAGCTAATAATCATTACATTTTCACACAAATCCCAACCATGAAGTTAAGATATAAAGTTGAAATTCTGTTAGTATTGTTGTACACTCGGGTGACAGTATGTGTATTAAGGAATCCAAGTCAGTCGACATTGTTGATAAGGGTCGCAGCTCCTGGGGCGACGGTGTCCTATCGAGCTTTACTCCTACTTAAGAAATTAGACCAAGTGTTGAGAGAGAGCGAGGCTGTAATCAAATTATAAATAAACTTAAATTGTTTTGATGGTCTGGCTAGTTAGATGGGTGGTGGCGGAAATATAATTCATGTTGTGTTTTTAAATAATCTTATTAATTTAAACAATTACAGGCACTTAGAATAGTCGCGACTTTAGATGCCGCGTTCCAAGATGTAGATTTCCTATGGAGAAGAAAGGGTAATAAGAAACTAGTAAGGTATTCTTTAAAATCATATTATGTTACAATATTTATGTGTACATTGTTTTCGAAATAAATTTATTTACATTATGTTCCTACATTAAACACAGTAAAGTCTAAACTTAACCATGTCAGTATCAAATCTTAACAAACTAGTTGAATAAAAAAAAACCTAGAGCATTAATATAATAATAAATTCGGTTGTAAATAACGAATAATACTAATGTCAAAAAAAGATATACAATAATATTAATGTCAAAAAAATACGCAATAATATTAATGTCAAAAAAAACAATAATATTAATGTCAGAAAAATAATATCATATTAATATGAATAAATTGATTTCACAAAACATGTCTCGTGACGGCGTCATGTTTTCTATGCTATAGTTTAGCGGCATGGCTGGCGCCATGGCTAATCGCTTAGGTTTCTGCACTGCGTATTGGGAGTTCAATTAACACATGGAACAAATTATTTGTATGGCATTATGCATTATCTATATGATACTTGTTCCAGATCTTAGTTTTCGTACATTGGAAATTTACAATTAAGACAACATTAAAGTTAAACTGTATACGGAGAAATCATAGTTTGGAAAAAAGTTAGATATATCTTATAGGTATTATTTGATGATCTGGTACTGTGTAGATCCGTCCGTCCAAAGAATGAGGCAATCATCTTTTTCCCTAGACTTTCTCTTCTTTACTTTTATTGGCAAATCTTCGAATGGGAACATCCATCCATTGCAATCAAGGGTTTAATATTTAAACATTGGAATTGATTATATTATTAATGTAAAATAAGTTGACATGACCCATTTAAAATTGTATTTTTTAAGTTATTTACTTAAATATTTACACCTTGACATTATATACCGTGACATTTGACTTGACTCAGTTGAAATTACATAATTTTTTATGTTATTTACTTATATTCAATAACTTGACAAATTTATCTTGAACAAATTCATTTAAAATTTCATTTCTATTAATGTTAGTTTCTTATATTTAATATTATTTATTTATTTAATAGGCAATTACAACAGGTTATAATCACAACATTAGACGTATTGCTTAAATTTAAACAGGTTTCGTACAGATTAAAACCCTAGCGCAATCGCACAGCATGGTAAGTTACGTTACTAGTTACTAGATAATATAACATAAAATAAAAGTAATGCAATAATTAATAGGCATCAGCAACACACAAGCTTACTGAAGAAATGCCGCAGTCAATCAAACAAGTTGGTTAGCCACGTGTCTTCTGAAGACGGCAGCACGGGAATCGAAAATATCAATCTTGTTATTATCTCGTGACACTTCATTGTAAAGACGACACATTCTAATGATAGGGTTATAGTAAGAAGTATTGTTCTTGAATACTTGGAGCACAAAAGTTTTTGGCATTCTGGTGTTGTGTCTTGTGTTTAAGTTTATATTGGAGAGCAAAGTAGGAGAGTCCATGGTGGAATGCAGAATTTTATGCAGATTTATTAAGTCCTGTTGTTTACGACGCATAGAAAGGGGAGTTAATCTAAATTTAATTAAACGTTCAGAATAGGATTGGAGCGCTCTAGACAAGCCATATCTATAGGTAATCCACTTCAAACATTTTCTTTGAACACTCTCAATCCTGTCAGAGTGTACTTCGTAACAAGGTGACCATATTATTGAGCAATACTCTAATACACTTCTTACAAGGCTGCTATATAGGAGTATAAAACTTTGGGGATTTTTAAAGCCCTTAGTGGATCTATACACAAAACCGAGCAGTTTCAGTGCTCTATTAGTTATGCCGGTATAATGATCTCGGAACGATAATTGATCGTCAAACAATACGCCAAGATCTCTTGCTAAATGTTTACGTTCAAGTGAATGACCCTCGACCTTATAGTCGTAAGTAATCTTAATATGTTTTTTTGTAAAAGTAATAACAAAGCATTTATCTATATTTAAATGCATAAGATTAAGGCTGCACCAACTCGAAATTGCGTCGAGATCATTTTGAAGGCATTCACAATCGGCAGATTTTTTAATGGACGTATATACTTTTAAATCATCAGCATATAACAGGCAAGGGCATTTTAGTCGATGGACGAGATCGTTAATGAAAATGAGGAAAAACAGAGGTCCTAAATGCGATCCTTGTGGTATACCAGAGGTAGTGGTTATGGGTAGTGACAGATATCCTTTGACAGAGACCAACTGACTTCTGTTCTTTAAGTAAGATTGGATCCAGCGGAATAAACAACCATGTATACCATAAGATGTGATTTTTAGGAGTAAAACATTATGGTTAACTTTATCGAATGCTTTTTGGAAGTCTGTGTACACGGAATCTACTTGACCTCCATTGGCAAAAGTAGAGCAAAGAAAATTTTTATACTCAAGTAGGTTACTCAGTGTTGATTTGCCTCGCACAAATCCGTGTTGGGATTGGGATAAATGTGGCTTAAAGTGACAGTATATATGCTCATATAAGATAGCTTCAAAAACCTTTGCCATGCCCGATAGGATACTTATAGGTCTATAATTAGTGCAGTCTGATTTGTCACCAGATTTGTAAATCGGCACAACATGAGCTGTTTTCCAGACCACCGGGAACGTTCCTAGTTGCAGAGATAGATTAAATAAGTAAGAGAGCGGCGATGACAATTCGTTCACACAGTTGATTAAGAAAAGAGATGGTATTCCATCTGGTCCCGCCCCCTTATTGCGATCCAACGATTTCAATGTACGCATTATTTGTTCTTGCTCAATACACACAGAAGATAAATAAGAGGTGGACTCTATACCAGCACATTCCGTACCGCGAAAGAAAACGTTATCAGAATTTTCAAAAACGGACTTAAAATATTCGGAAAATAGTTCGCTGATCACCTGATTATCAGAGGAAACAACCTCCCCAAGCTTCATCGTTTGAGGTAGCCCATTACAGGTCTTCTTGCTATTCACAAATCTCCAAAAAGATTTAATATTAGTTGTTAAGGAATCCTCTGTTAACGACAAAAAAGACCTATAACATTGTTTTGTAAGATTTTTGCATCTCAACCGAAGCATTGAAAACGTGTCATAATCACGCGGGTTCTTGTATTTTTTAAATCGGCTATGGTACTTTTTTTTCTCCAAAAAACATTTTATCAAGGCGGGCGAGTACCATAAAGGGTTTTCGGATTTGTTTCCCTTATAAAACGGAGTGTGATTACTAATAATGTTATTAAGGACACCGTAAAACTTTTCAATCGCTATATCAAGATCGTTAGACAACAAAAGGGTAGGCCAGTCAATCTCCCTCAAAGCTGCCTTTACCATACCATAATCACATTTGTGGAAGTTAAGCCTCTTACTGTTCTTAGGATTCATTTGTTTGAAAGAAAGAAAGAAAGAAAAGAAAGAAATAATTTTTATTAAACAACACAGAAACCAACACACTATAAGGTACATCTCAAACATAGTGGAAATAAACAAAAAGGAAAAAGTAGGTAAACGTAAAAAAAAAAAAAAAAACGAATGATACAAGAATAATGTGACATAACAAAAACATAAAAGTGCTAAATCGTCTCGCAGTAGTGGCACACCGCAAATTAAGTTACTCTAAAATCGACCATACTGCACTGTCTAGTCTAAACCGGTTGCATCCCGATACCAAGACGCGGCCATCCCGCTCATAGCGTATGTTTCGAGGGGATATTACCTTGTAGGTGTATGCAAATGGACGGATGATGCTCATCAATCCGAACCAGTGGTTCCTCGTTTGACGTAACGTAAATGTCATCCGATGTGCATAAGACTAGGTCCAGAAACCTGTCATTTTTATTAGCAACATAATTGAACTGTGACAAATTGCAAAAAGCCAATAAATCCACCAAGAGTGTGGATTTAATGTCAACAGGGATACCAGATGTTAATTTACGGTTTGTAAGAGTTTGCGTCCATTTTAAACCAGGAACATTAAAATCTCCCACAATTAAGTTAATGTGGTCAGGAGAATTAATAATATTTTTTTGAGTGTTAGCATAAAAAGCCTTAAATCAATTTGTGGTATATCTGGGGGAAGATAACATACGCAAAGGTTCAATTTAGTTTCTCGCTGATTGTTAGGCAAAATACTAAGCCAGATATCTTCCACTCTGCTATCCCATGAAGTTTGGCGTATTACTCTGAATATTTTTTTGATGGCAACCAAGACTCCGCCACCGTTCAATTTGTTAACACATGTACTTTCGCGGTCTCTTCGAAATACGTTGTACCGTTGGTCAAATAATTCGTTATCAAAATACCCAGAATTAAGATTTGTCTCAGTTAAGCACACGATGTCGTAATCATAATTTAGTGTGTTTACATGAAGGTCTGATAGCTTAGATCTGATTCTGTTGACATTTTGGTAATATATTATTAGCATTATAATGTAATAAGTAAACCATACAAATAAGCAAGCGCAGAAAATCAAAAATTAAATTATACAAGTTTACTTAAGCAACTAGCGTCTCCTATTAATATTGCAGGCGCTTCCTCAATTTTTCTAACGTATATACGGCCATATTTAACCCAGACAAACTTGTATGCACGTTCTTTAGCTGCCTTTCTAGTCGCGGCGTGAAGTTTCTTACACTCCGGTGCCAAATGTTCCGCCAAGTAAACCATACGGCTGTCTCCTTGTATGCCTAGATGTGACGAGTTTAATTGATCATCCCTGTGGTCTTTATTGTACTGCCTCAGGGCAGACATAAGCACGTCCCGTTGTCGCTCAGAAGGAAGGGTCACTAGTATGTTCCGTGGGCGATCGGACGTGTCGTTAATCTTTGCCACACGGCGAATAGCATATATATCTGTATCAGGTACTGGAACGTTTATTATATTGCACAGATTCTTGAAAATGGTAACGAGATTTTCTGTTTTTTTCTCTGGGACAGCGTGAATTTCAATATTGCGACTTCTGGACGACTTTTCCAATGTTTGCACACGGCGTGTGATTTCAATTATTTCAGAACGCAATCTCATATTTTCAGATACAAGTGATGAAATTGTCCTATTAACAGAAGCAAGACTGTCGCTCAAGTCTTTTTGTTCCGCCGCCAGGAAGTCAGTGGTTCGCGTGAATTCTTCCCTCAAATTTGCTATCGCAGTTGCTATTTATTTTTTTATGTCTGCGGCCAAAGAAATCCTTATGCTGTCCAGCTTGGAGTCCAAAAGCTGACCAAATTGCTCATATGAAATATAACATGTTGAATCAGACGACTGCAGTACCATTGCAGCAGCAATTGGTTGGGCTGCCGGTTGCGGAGAGGTTATAGAAGCTCTGTCAGTGTTAAGCAATTCGTCACACGATATATCGGCATCCACTCGCAGAATATCAAATTGATTTCGCACTGGGGTGTTGTCGTTTTTACGATGGGTAATGGTAGTGCATGAAGGGCACAGCCAAGTGCGTTTAAGTTCACCAGAATGGCTTGCGTAATAATCTTTTGTCATATTAAGGCATTTATAGTCATACATCCCTCGACAAGAGGTGCAAACTAATAGTGCGCCACGATCTATGTTTTTATTACATGCCACACAATGCATCTTATCAGTTGTTTATTATAGTTTCAAATAGAGAAAAAAAAAAATGCAATGTGTAGGTAGAAGCGCAAGCAGCCAGACTAGTTCGTCTGTGAACTCAAGCTTAATCACTGTACAATAAGGTCGGATTCACAACAAAGCTCGAGCGGCCCCAATCTCACAATTCACTAATGACTGCACGTACGATTTTTGTTTTATAAAACTTTGTCCTTACGTTAAATGTTCACGAATTTAAACTATTTAAGAGTCACTGCTACTAAGTTTATACTGTAAGCTTTCGGTTGGTAGATAAGTCAATTGCAAAACTATTTCTTAAGCAGTATTACACGAATAAATGAAGAGCACACTAATAACGATGTTAACTCCACGAAGTTATGACATTGACTATTAGTTATTGTTAATATTGTTCTTGTAACATTATATTATAATATTCATACGAAACTGTAAATGTGTGAGAATCATGTAGCCATTGATGTTATTTTAAGTACTTATATTGATTGTCTTTTGCCTGGCTGTATTGGTCTGTCATACTCACTAAAATGTCTTGCTGACGGTGGTGTTGTGTATCGGGTCGTTCGGTTCCCTACAATATGGTTGAGCTAAGCGATGCTGATGCATGCGTCATGCTCGTGAACGAGTGCCGTTTGTTGGGACTGGTCAGCCGTTAACTGCCACGGCAAATAATTTATTATTATAATTTCATTGTGGTATGTTCCATCTTTACACATTGTCCTACATTTTTCTCGGTATATATATTACGATAATGTGTATCAATCAACATTGTAATCTCAATTATTTTAAAAGAGTATCCATGGAGTTTCTTGCCGGCTCTTCTCCATAAGATCAACTATTTGGAACCGTGCAACTTAGATTCTGACGTTTCATAAGTGCCAATATTTGGTTTATTTGAAATAAAAAAATTTGACTTTGACTTTGACTTTGACCATTGGGCAGATCTTTAAATCATCCTTCTTTCTCTTTTTGGTTTCAGTTTCGTCTTTACCATCCTGCCGTAGGTAGTGGACGTATCAGATATGTATAGTACACTGTAACCTCACACAACTGAACCTCACCACATGATCACATTGTAACTACTTGTTCTTTACTGTGTTTTTATCACTTTTCGTATTAATATACTTTGAAATTTTTTTCAGCACTATCACGTTATACGCATCTTTTTTCAACAAACAGATCATCAAATATTTTCTTACTCCTGCCCTAGTCTGAAGTTATTTGGGGTTGGTTCAACATACTTGTCATATCGCAAAGGATTTGGCAAAAGGGTTTTACAGTTGATCGTCTGCCTGACACCAACCCTTCTTTGGTATGCTACTGTTGGTAGTTTACTCGCCACCTGCGAGTAACCTAAAGTACTTAATGATACGTACTGAGTTCCAAATTCCTTAGTCACCTTTTGCGACACCCACGGGATGAGATAGAGTGGTGCTATTATCAACCAGCCATTTCTCTTGTACAAAACTCGTATTTTAATCAAAAAGCTTATACCTTGTATCTCAAATATAATTGTAAGTCCCCAGTAACAAATTGAGTTTACAAGATTGTATTAGAAACAAAATTAGATCATATTTCTCGAGCCAGTTTATATTACAGTTACTCGGTTTCATCTAACGCCACTGTAGTACAATTGAAATTCAATTCTAACTGTAATCTTTTCGATCAATTAAAGAAAACGATTACAGAGTTTATTTTAAAATTATTGTTTGTTGAGGATTAGCTTACCCTTGCTTGTTATTAGCTGATTTGTTTGTTAATTATTTAGAAAGGGTTGTCGTGTCACGTTTGTCATAAACCCCAGCTAAGGGTTGCAAGCAAATATCCCGAACAACCCCTTTTTAATGTCCATCGTTACAATATTTAAAAATGATTTTGTTCGGCTAAACAAATTTGTCAAGCAGACACTACAAACGAACGCACAAACTGTTATTGGTTTGCTTGCTTCCGTTCTGGAAATTTCGTTCTAAAAAATAAACCCTGCGGTCGTCTGAAAAATGTGGTCAACAATGACGAATTAAAGGCAATTGTGGAAGCTGATGGTACTCAATCTACGGCTGAATTAGCAGCAGCTTTAGACGTTAGCACCAAACAATATCGGTCCATTTGCGTCAAATTTCAAGATAAAAACTTAAATGATCATCAGCGTAAACTGCTCGTCGAGGCCTGCCTTGCGCTTCTCAACAGGGACAGAAACAAAGGAATTATAACCGCTTTGCTACCTGCGACCAAAAATGGATTCTATTTGACAATCGCAAGCGCTCAGCAAGTTAGTTAAATCCTGATTCAACACCTAATCAATGCCCTAAATGAAAAATTACGCCCATAAAAGTGATGGGCACTTTTTGGTGGTCTGGTGTGATTAATCACAGTTTCTTACCAAACGGGATGAGCATTACTGCAGAAGTGACTGTGAAGAATTGAACACTATGATGGAGAAGCTCGCATACCTACAACCAGCTCTTTTCAATCGCTCGTCCCCGCTGCTCCTGCACGGTGACGCGTGACCCCCTACTGCACAACAAATGGTATCCAAACTACAAGAGGTGAGGTTGGAAGCTCTCCATCATACTCAATCTATAC
Source organism: Diloba caeruleocephala (assembly GCA_947459985.1). Classification (NCBI taxonomy): domain Eukaryota; kingdom Metazoa; phylum Arthropoda; class Insecta; order Lepidoptera; family Noctuidae; genus Diloba; species Diloba caeruleocephala. Next base: position 3,301,858 of record OX381617.1, on the reverse strand, counting down.
ATCTATACAAATAAATAAAATTGAAGTGTCTGTTTGTAATGTCAAAATAACAGGTTTTTACTAAGTGCATATGAAAGTATATACGGTACCTATAACAAAAAAACTATTTTTAATTTTTTTGTCTGTCTGTCTGTTTGTTCCGGGTAATCTCCGAAACGGCTGGACCGATTTTGACGGGACTTTCACTGGCAGATAGCTGATGTTATAAGGAATAACTTAGGCTACTTTTATTTTAGAAAAATCATTAGAGTTCCGCGCAAAAATTAAAAAACCTTGAAATCCAATATATATATTCTATGTCAAAGTACTCTAAGTTTCTTTTAAATAAAACGCGGGTGAAACTGCGGGTCCCAGCTAGTACTCAATATATTTAGTTGCATTCCACAATGTGAACTTAGGTTGTGGGTAAAAATATGTATTTTAAATCATTATGTACCCTGTCGGGCACAGCAAATTAGGGGAAAGGAAGAGCTAAATGTCTGGTATCAATATCTAATTTGAAAACTTCGAAAATCGTTTAGATATTCATTAATATTATTAAAAAATCAATCGGATATTAAAAGTTGTTTAAGTTGTTTCATCCACCGTACTCACCAGACTTTGCGCCAATAGACTTCTACTTTTTTCGGATTTTTGATAACCTTTTGGCGGGAAAAAGTCCAATATCCAAGAGGCAGTACAAACTGCCGTTTGAAGAGTCTGTCGCCTCCCGTCTATCTGGTTTCTTCAAGAAGGGCATCGATAAACTGCCACTGTGTTGGCAAAGATGCATCAATTGCATGGGTGATTACTGAGATAAAAAAAAAACTAGAAAAAGAAATACTATACTTTATTTCGTACAAAACGGCAATTTCATAGGTAACTGAACTGACACCTGGCTATTTATCAACTGGCACCCACAAAACCGTCCGTGATTGGGACCATGAAAAATATTTGATTTGGGTCTTCTATTAACGAATAGGGTTTAAATTTAACAGTATACTGACGTAAATTCCAAATACACGAATTACCAGGCCCAAAACTACCAGAGTACAATAAAAAAATATTTGCTTTATGTGGCCTATTGCAGCAAACCAATCGTTGAGCCACTGCACTAACCATTCGGCAAAATACGGTAAGTACGTATTTTGTTCATGATCACCCAGCCTGTTTATACCTGTCAGCTTGAGTTCAAATTGCGACTGTTTGACGTGCGCTCACGTATAGCAAAAGCGCTTTTTAACGTATTTTGTACAAAATAATGCGAGATATTTCGTATCATACTGCTTCAAAGTTCAGGAACAGAGACTGAAATAGTACCTACGTTAAAAAATTGTATACATAAATTATATTATCATGCTAAATAATCTAGCGTTTAACCGTATCATTATATACGACCACTATAAAAAATCTATTAACAAGCTGTTTTACACAAAGATCTATTAAGATACCGGGAGATAAAAATAAATAGCAGTTTTAAATCTTTCCAGCAATTTTGAACGAAGAACTGAAAAATGTCTCTTAATAGTTTTCTTACAGTCTGTTGACCGTGTAGTGCCCATCTAGAAAAACATTTATATTTAAAGATAATTCAATCATGGAACATGCGTTGGACAGTTTAATTATAGTGCTTCATTGAATGCTGAACATATTCGCATCAAAGTAAAACTTTACAAACGTTGTTCGACAGAAAGTAACTCCGACGTACGACATCTTGCAGCGGAGATGCTTATACTATGTTGGAACATTTTTGAATTTTCGAGAATAACGTTAGAATCGTTTGGTCTGGTCTGATGTAACCAATCATCAGCTCATCAGCCAAAAGACATCCACCATCCACTGTTGGACAAAGGCCTCTTCCATGTACCACCAGGTACAGTAAGTGTTCATAGATGCAGTAGCCTGTCAAGGATTATATTGCTGTGAACACACGGTACGGCTTGTCCGTCTGTACATGTAAATAGTGTCCCAACACAAGCACGCACACTACAGAATTCGCATACTGCTGTCACTACACGAAAATGAATGATTTCCGTCGCTTTTTTTAAACACGCAGCATATGCATGACCTTGGCCAGTTTATACGATTGCAAAAATTGGCGATAAATTAATATTTTCCGATTGCAGAAAGCGTCTAGTGTTGGAATTTGAGGCACCAAGCTAAGGTTTCGACATCGTTATGTAATTATGGAACAATAATAAAAGTAATAACTAAACGTTTTATTGCCTTCTAACAGTTTTAGGAACATATTCACAAAAGTCCCTTCTGGAATTGTTAGCACGTTTAAGGGTATCCAGTGTCATCTACCGTGGTCGCGTGGCATTATATAAAATGAAATAATATAAAAACTTTGACATCAAACCACATTTGACACATACAACACAATTTTAGGTAATGCTCGACAAAATTCCACTCCTCATAAATTTATCAAACTGGAGGCCTTATATATAAATTGATTCCTAAGGAGTAAACTCCAATAATATTACAAAAATAATGTAAACGTTTACGGCTGGTTATTTATTAATCACAATATATTTTTTAATAAAAACGTAAACCTAATAACGTATACACACTGCTTATGATAATGCTGTGTGGTGCCGGCTGCGAATAGCACCAACCAATCTCCTCCCGTGGGTGTCGTAAGAGGCGACTAAGCATCGACTAAGGATTAGTCGAAAGGGGAGCAGCGTCCTTCGAATACCTTAACAACTCAACTGCGATCGCCAACCGTCTGCCAAGCGTAGCGATTATGGCAAAACCCCCCAAATGAGCACACAACACACCCATATTGTTCGCTGTGGTGATCTTTGGAGGAGGCCTGTGTCCAGCAGTGGAATTCATTCGGCCGAAATGATGATGATGATGTGGGCGAATAAGTAACGCATAAGTAGCGCGTAACGCCTATACGTAAAAGTGGACGTAATATAACACAAATATTTAAAGAACTGACTGAGTGTGTTACTATTCAAATATTTAATTAAACCTCATCATCATCATCATTTCGGTCGAAAGAAGTCCACTGCTGGACCCACCACCACCCAAAGGGAGGCTTGTATGAGATCACCACAGCGACCGATATGGTGTGTTGTGGGCTCATTGGGGGGGGGGTCTTGCCATAATCGCCACGCTTGGGAGGCGGGTTAGCGACCGCAGGTGAGTTTTAATGTACTCGAAGGACGCTGCTGCCCATCCTCCGGTTAATCCCTTAGTCGACTTTTACGACACCCACGGGATGAAATGGGGTGGTGGCATTCTGAGCCGGCACCACACGGCAAATCGCACGGCACATCATCATCATTTCAGCCGAATAAAGTCCACTGCTCCAACTGTGTCCAACAGGTCTTTCCCATGATCCCACAACGACCGGTCTAGGTGTGTTGTGTGCTCATTGGCTTTTTGCCATAATCGGGCTTGGCAGGCCTGAAACCCCCTGCCGTCGCTATATGGCGGGGGGCCTCTGAGTTTGCGGTAGCGTAGATTGGGGAATCTGTGTGCCCACGCCGAGCGACCCGTGAAAAAACGGTGGTGCGCATGTTCGCCGCCGTGTACGTATAGCACAGCGCACAGGGCGATTCGGGGGGAGACCACTTTACAGTCACCCTCTCAGAGATGTGCCTATAGGCGTGGTAGCAGTGGGCTACTCTAGCGTGATCATACGACGATCTGGAGCCCCCCTTAGGTGCCGAAGATGACCGCCCCGGTGGTTTTAGCTGGCAGGAGTCCGGCATGCCCTTCCGTCATTCCCCGAGGCGGAGGAACTTCCTGCAGAATTTTCACTGGGCCCAAGCTTGTCTATCGTATAGAAAATACCTAATTAAGAGGAGACCGTACGTCAATCCAAAGTATTAATCTATAGCTATGTGAGAATATTACTGGACTTATACATGCCGACCGCAAATCTGGATGGATATTTCCAATATTCACCACGCTTAACGAGGTTGGGGAGATAAGAATGCCTGCTGTTCCACAGAAGAGACGCTGCTGCCCATCCCTCTGGTTTAGATAAATATTCAGTCAGTCCTATTTTAACAAGCTTTACATACAGTAACAGACATTATAACTGTCAGCATTGTTGACTTGTATTAAAGTTGAAAAATATGCCACACTACTGAATATACATAACCTGTATACTCGTACTATAGTCCCCTCACTCTATTTAAACATAAAATGAAGTCAACTCATTTGAAACGGGCGGCAACCTCATTCATTTTAACTACATACAAATCCGCCCTACAAATCCTATTGAGATGCGAAATCGTTTAGTTAAAACGTTGCGAACGCCTGAATAAAATGCTAGAAAAACAAACATAGGTAAACTGAACCATTGTGTAAGTTACTTGAAGTAGTTCAAATTGAGACGACCGTCAAAATTGTTTCGAACAACAACACAAAAAATCTTGCGTTATTCGTTAAGTATGCGTAGATTATGTATTTTTTTTTTTTCACAGCGGTGGAAGTGCATCCGTCCCTGGATAAGGGAGCGGAAGGTATCCGACCGATTTCCGAACCGTGCACCTTAACTTTTGACTTTTCTTAAGTGCCTATTAGGGCCTATATGAAATAGTAACTTTGACTTTGACCGGTCTGACAGAAGGACCTCTTACCGGCTTAAACCACCTAGCAGTATCTTCGGCACTAAAAAGGGGCTCCGGAGATGCATAGGGCACCTGCCCGATGCCTTCCTGTCTTTCACAGGGCAGAGGAAGCCCAGTGAGATTTTGCCACGAACAAGAATCATAAAGCTACTGTACATATCTCTCTTTTATTGCATGACTTGACATACTGCATTTTTATTTCGCACGCGTTCAGTGACAATCGACGCACAGATCCGACGATAAGACATTGATGTATAGCGGCAATTGCTTTTTGCAAATTGCTTACCCACACGCAACGCGAAGCGATTTATTTGCAACAATTATTTTTCACCAATATAAATGAGATTAAAGGACATTAAGCTTTGTTCGATAGCAGAGTTTCATGGTTACTGTTTAATTATGCGCATTTGAAAAAATGTGTGTTTGTGTGTTGTTTTGATAGGAATTTATTTCTGGCATCGATCACAATAATACTGGGTTGTGGATTTCGTCTGCTTAATATAAGTGTATATTATGCTATAGGGAAGAGGTTCAGGGGACGTGGTCATAATTCAGACAAATTTAAGATGACTGAATGTCCAACTAACAGCATTTTCTCGCTTCATTCACGTTATAAACATAGCCTTATTTCTTTCCGTGTAACATCATTCTATATCTAACGGATTAAGAATTTCCAGTAGCGGTCTATGATGGGTAGGTAAAACGCTCATTACCGACTTCAAAAATGAGGTTCTCAATTCTATGCGTTTTTTTTCATGTATGTACACCGATTACTCCGAGATTTGTCGACCGATTTGAGCAATTTTTTTTTTAACTGGTGCAGAATGCTTTCGGGTTGGTTCCATACAAATTTCATTATATTTGATTGAGTAGTTTTTTAAATAGCTTCAATAAATAGGTTAATTTGACTGCGCTTATCTAGATGATGTCTTCATAGTTTCGATTCCTCTCAGATCAGAGAACAGATTTGAGTCATTTTTATTTTTAGTGTTAATTACTGATACCAAATTGGAAAAGTTCTTACACATAATTACACAATACTGACTATGGTTCATGCAGTCCAACGAGAAGTTATATTTTAGTAGTTCCTTTTCAGTAGTTGTAACATTTTTATATCGCGTAGGGGTTTTGAAGTCGGTATTCTTTTTGTTAAAAGTTTTATTTGATGAAAAAAAGACACAAAGCATACTAATTAAAGGCACAATCGAAAACGGAATAAAGTAATTTGACTGGCGATAACAATCAGGGTTTGGATCGACCAGCGTACAACGTGTATCTTAGGATTGCACTACATCGGTGTACAGCTCAGCATATACTGAGCTGAGCTACTGAGCAGGTATATACCAGGTACTATACATTTAAGAGAGTTGTATATCTAAGTATCACTAATTTCGGCCGAATGAAGTCCACTGCTGGACACAGGCCTCCCCCAAAGATGTCCACAGCGACCGATATGGATGTGTTGTGGGCTCATTGGGGGGTTTTGCCATAATCGCCACGCTTGGCAGACGGGTTGGCGATCGCAGTTGAGTTGTTAATGTACTCGAAGGACGCTGCTGCCCATCCTCCGGCTAATCCCTTAGTCGACTTTTACGACACCCATGGGAGGAGATGGGGTGGTGGCATTCTGAGCCGGCACCACACGGCATATCTAAGTATGTGAGTGACAAATTCACCATGTTCCTAAAACTGATTATTTATTAATTTTATAATATCACTGAATAACTGAATACGTAATCCATGTGGTGTCAGGATAAAGAATATAGCACCATTCCATCTCCTCCCGTGGATATCGTAAAAGGCGACTAAGGAACTCTAGACCAGAGTGATGGGCAGCAGTGTCCCTTCTATGGAACAGCAGCCATTCTGCACTCACCAACCTACCTGCCAAGCATGGTGAGTACTGGCAAATTCCCCCCAAAATGATGATAATTGTGAAAACCTCTGGGGGAGGTCTTTTTCAGCAGTGGACGTCTTATAGCTAATATGATGAGTGAATACGTCATTGGAGTGCCATAATCAGAATTTAGAGAAGGATCCTGAATCTAGAGCCACCCGTTGGTGCCACGCCTTTAGGCATATCTCAGAGGGGATGACTGTAAAGTGGTCATCCCCTCTAGCGGAGGGAAGGCGACTGTAGAGAGGCCACCCCCCAGGCATCTCTCGAGGGGAATGTAAAGGATTCCCCCGAAGCCTCACTATGCACTGTGCTGCGTACACAGCGGTACGTGACCACATGCACACCGCTGTCTTCCCGGGAGTCGCTCGGTATGAGCGCGCAGATTTCCCAATAAGCGTGCTTGCGAGCCCCAAGGCCCTGCCATATAAGACGATAGGGTACTCAGGCTCACGCTCTCACAGAAGGAGACCACAGCACTCCAATTTTTATGCTCATACGGATGGCAAGTATACCAGATATACGATAGATAGTCTAGTAGTTTCTATGATCCAGATTTCCCAGTTAGTGACTTAGTAATCACAATACGACGATATTTATGCATATTCACCATTCATACCGCTACATTTTGGAACACAATTTTAACGATTGTACTGAAGTCTCTGGAAAAAGACTAACTGAAGTTGCCGAAATGGCTGAAAGAACAAGTAAGCTGAAATAGCAATGGGCCCGGCACATAGCGCATGGTAAACTGATGGCCGTTTTGGTAGAATTGTTCTTCGAGTGGAGACCATGCACTGGAAAGCGTAGCGTGGCACGCACTACGAGATGGATAGAGGAACTGGTGAAGGTAGCTGGGATTCAATGAATGCTGGCAGAATTTTACCGGTCATTAGTATGTCCGTTGGCTGATATGATGAAGATGACTACAGTATCTTACAGAGGATAGAATTAGGTTTACATTAATTAAATGAACCATCGTAAACATCAATAACTTAATCGTCAAAGAACGAAATTTGCCGACATAGTTAAAAGTGTTAGTAATGTGAAGTGGCAATTGCGTTGAAATAAATATGTTCTCGAGTGGAGACCGTGCACCGAAAAACACAGCGGGGGACGACCTCCAACGAGGTGGCCAGACGACCTGGTGAATGTCGCTAGAAGTCGAAGAAGAAATGTACGAAGATGGCCTTTGTTCAGCAGTGGACGGCTTTGGTTGATATGATGATGTTGATGAATTAATTAAAGTAAATCCAAACTCTTCAAGAATGATCTATTCTTTTCTGCATAACGCATTCAAAGTAACATTATTATATTTATCAAGAAAATCGTGGAAAAAACTAAATACAAAATGCTCCAGAAAACAGAAGGAACAAAACCATTGCGACATGACTAAGATGCGAATAGATTCACAGATAAACATCGATGTATGGCGGCAATTTCCTTCGAAGGGTGAACGGAAAAGTGGATCCCGCCCAAGTCGTTTCGTTTTATGCGCAGCCGAATTCTATGAGATGGTATGCTGGAGTCTAAGTTGTCTGGCTGTTAGTGCTTACTCACAGAGGGGGTGGATGTAATGTATTTTTTGGGTGAAAAGTATTTTTAAAGGCAATATTACAGTTTATTCGAATTTGTTTTATTTTCTGTGTGGTGTCTAAATTACTGTTTTTTTGAGGCGTTTTTAGCCATTTTTTTAAACATTGCCCCACACTATGATTTCTCCTGTGTCGTGGGTGCGTTTACAGACATGAATTTCACACACAGTACACCTGACCCGGAACAACTATCTGCAGATCACACAAAATATTTGTTCCGTGCGGGAATCGAACCCGACCCGGAGCGCAGCAGCCGATTGTATAAGCCACTGCATCAACCGTGCTGTCAAAGCTTGTTTGTAATCATTGATCGGCGAGGTTAAGCAACGCTCGGCGTGGTCAGTCTAGCGATGGCTGACTGCATAGTGGTAATTGAACTGAGCGTCTCTCGGTTGTTGTCATTAGACGGCAGTCATTAAGCCAAATCGAAGGCCTATGGGTTGCTTGGACAACCCAATCACAAAGTCACAAAGAACATTAGTGTATTAATTGCTTAAGTTCGAAATATCACGCATCGGTGCAACCCGGTCGAAACGTCAAGCCATTGAAAGGTAATTTTGTGTGAATTCCCGTTTCTTAATATAATAACCATGTATTGGATTGTAATTCAAAGGATACTTGTCATAAATGTAGAAATAAACATCATATAATGTTACTCTTTGATAATAATACCATATCGATGTGTGCTGCCTTTAAATAATACATTACTTTCTGGACGTCTAGCGTAAACTCGCGACCACGTCGTGTGAAAGTCCACATGGAAAAAGCTCAGGAGCTCAGTACCAGTCAGGAATGTAGGTATGTGGGCGCTCCTCTGAACTCCTGAACAAACTTAAGCACAACTCAATTTGACAAATCCTTTTAACAGTAAACAATATTGCATCAGCTGCCATTACATATATATTCCAACCAGCCATTATATTTGATAGATTTAGGCCCTAAGCTCCTTCATTACTATACTCTACTGCTGAACAAAAGCCTCCTCCATAGATTTAAAAAACGACCGGGGATTTGGGTTGATTATGGGTTTCGGCTGCCTTCTGTGACCTGGTTGTGGCGCTCTTAAATTGTTATTTTGAAGAATTTGCTTCACATATATTTAAGCTGCCAGATGTGTGGACACAGAAAAGTGTTTTATTACAAAAATGTAACATATTTTAATTATTCTTAAAGACTATACTGCTGTCTCTCCTGTGTAGGACCAACAACTTGGAACCCCGTACCTAATTAAATTCTGACTATTCAATGTATGAATAAATATCGTTTAAATTTAAAAATGTGTACTATCAGGCTATATATATTTTTAATCTCTAAAACATATTATCAATTTCGTAGTTAAGGAACGCTCGGTGCGGTCAGTCTATGGATAGGTGACCGCGAAGTGGTATTTAAACTAAGCGTCGACGTCCTTCAGAGGGAACTTTCAATCAGTGGCCCCAGTTGTTGTCATTACACGGCAGCCGTTAAGCAATGTTGGGGGTCTTTGAGCGGCTTGAACAGTTGTTGACAAGGGTTGGCCACTAACCAAACAAATCGTAAACAACTATATAGTCTAAGGTCTGAAAATAAAGATCAAAATAGTAAGCACTGAAAAGTAACGGACATTTACCTGTAAGGTGTAAACAAAATGAACATTTTAATCAGCTATTAACGTAATTGGATTTCATGGTACATGGTTAATTTTAAATTAATTCCGTTGCTTGTAAACAGGTGATTAAAATGTTAATAGTGGCCGAAGGGAAACCAATGCATGCATGTCGTAAAATAGTAGTGGTTATGGATGTGGTATTTCTACATCGTTTTTTTTTTCACTGGCTTACAATACTTATTTGCTCAGCCCCATGGATGGGGGATGCCTAACTCTTACAGACTAAATTAAACCACTGGAGCCGTCGAAGACCACTTCAGGATCTCGACCATAACCACAGTAGAGCCGCCCGTTGATGTAAGGTGTCGGTAAGGTGGCCAGCCCCCCTAGTTATTTAAGTTTAATAACTCGACAATGCTCTCTTTCTCTATCTCTAGCTAATCCAACATATACTGTGAATATGAGTCGTTTCATAAACAGAAAGTTTGTTAATAACTTGACTACAGCGTCGACTATCGGATCCTAGCAACTATGAACCATCGTCTCGACAAAACAAATATACTATATGAGAACGAATTCAATCGGTCGAGTCGTTCAGAAGTTTCACGATTACTAACAGACGCGCTAACGATAATATAAATAAAAATTTGTTTTTAGGGTGACGAATGTCCGAAGAAAAAATGGCGGAACTCTTGTAGGCTCACTTGTGTGTCTGTCTGTCTGTTCATCTGTCGAAGCCAACTGCTCCGAAACAATTAAAAGTCTATTGTGTCTGGCCGACTGCCGTAAATTCACAGGCAAGAGGTTAATGAAGTTTGAAGGCAAGAATTAAGTTTTGCAAACTGTACCGTGTAACAAATGAAATGGAGGGGCTTGTAGTGAAGGTCTCAAAGATATAAATATATTTAAGAAAATATACGAAAATTTACCATCCCCTCGACACCAGCAAGCATAAATTTTGAAAAAAATAAATGTTTTACCGTGTGGTGCCGGCTCAGAATACCACAACCCCATTTCCTCCCTTGGGTGTCGTAAAAGTCGACTAAGGGATTAGCTGGAGGATGGGCAGCGGCGTCCTTCAAGTACATTAACAACCCTACTGCGATCACCAACCCGTCTGCCAAGCGTGATGATTATGGCAAAACCCCCCAATGAGCACACAACACACCCATATCGGTCCTTGTGGTGATCTTTGGGGGAGGCCTGTGTCCAGCAGAGGACTTCATTCGGCCATAATTATGAGCTCTTTACCTATAGATTACAAGAAAACACAAAGAAAAATGTATGTTAATCTGTGGAGTAATTCCCAGAAAGTACAAATAATTATATCTTTTAATAACAATACAATAATACAGTACAATACAATACAATACGCTTTATTGTACACCAAAAATAACAAAAATAAGATCCAATGTAGAAAAAGACATGTACAAAGGGCGGTCTTATCGCACACGGCGATTTCTGCCAGACAACCTTGGGATGGACAGATTAACATTAGCTGCTAAGGAGCTGAGCAGTTCCAATAGGAGGCAATAGTTCAGGAGCATGATGCATGTCTTAGCGTGACAATTACTGGGTTATACGATATCATACCTTATGGATCATCATCATCATCCTCATTTCAGCCAGATAAACTTTCAACTGCATCCTACAATTACTCACTGTACACACACCGCACACGCACTCGACCACACACGCACGCACACCCTCACTCTCTACACAAACACGTTCATATACACCGTTACACAAACCACCCAACTTTTGGCATTTTTATTTTGTTGTTGTGTTTGCTCACGTTTGCTTAAACTCACTCACGATTTGTAATTTTACTATTTTTGCATAATAATTTACAATGAAGCACTAAGCTAATAAAATTTGTATACTCAGAGGGGACCTGGTGACCTGTATCTAGGTGCTACACCTACCACAGGCACCAGCGATCCACAACCAGAAATTAGTCTAAGCTGCTATATAAATTTTGTTTTTTAAAAAATAACTCCACTGCTAGGCACAGGCCTCCCCGAAGATTGCCACAACGACATGACTGTATGTCTGTGGTGTGCTCATTGCGGGATTTTGCAATTGCAGTTGTGTTATAAATGTACTCGAATGTGCAAGACTGCAGATTCGCAGTTTGTATGCTGACGCAGAACCGTGGAAAACCAAATATTTTATAAATATTATAAATGCCGTTGCAGCAAGTACTCTACTAGGTATGTTGTAATAGTGGTTGCTTATTTGTGCCATGGCACAGATATTCAAGATTGAACAGACACTGCTGCCCATCCTCCGGTTAATCCCATAGTCGCCTTTTATGACACCCACAGGATGATATGGGGTGATGGTATTCTTAGCCAGCACTATACGGCATAGCCAACACGGCATGGAAATATATCTAATTGTGACATGATTCCTTCTTACATCCATACAAAACCACGGACCAATCTTACAAAACCGAATATGCGTCCAAAGCAAAAAGCAATCTGGCGTTAACACGCCGATGACCGCAAGCACTCGGCTACTAGATCTATGTTTAGATAAACAGCGGTTTACATTCGGTCGGTTAACCAACACTCCTTAATGAGATAGCTGATTAAACCCCCGACGAATAGCGCCTAATTGTTTTGTTTTGCAACGTATTATTTATTTTTTCGTCGAGAAAATTTCAGTAATTTTGGGAGTTGCCGTGTTTTGTATTTTGGGTTCGCAATTATGTTTTTTTTTGGGGCGAAAGCGAGGGTCACGGAAATTGAGACTGTTTGTTATTTTAATTATTATTTTTTATTTCATAAAATTCTACGGCTTTTGGTTTACCAACTTAACTGCCGCCTTTTTTAAATTTAACTAAGGTGTCTCACTGTTGGGCACGCGACTAATATCCCGTCGAATACACCACGTTTGTACATTATATGCAATTTTCAACGCTTTTTCCGTTTTGTTTTCAAAACGTTGCCCCACACTAGGATTTCTCCTGTGTCGTGGGTGCGTTTTACAGGCATGAATTCCACATACAATACACCCAGACCCGGAACAACTGCCTGCAGCTCATACAAATATTTGTTCCGTGTGGGAATCGAACCCACGACCCGGAGCGCAGCAGCCGACTGTATCAGCCACTGCACCAACCGTGCCGTCAATTTCAGTGGATTAGAGTTTTTATGTTCTAATGAGACACGGCATGAACCACAATATTTCTGGTTTTCCCGATATTTTTCGAGTTATTATACTTGTCATGAAACGTTCATTATTTTGGTTAATTGCGCGCATCAGCAGAACATAGTGCACAGTAAAGTTCAAAATGCACCAATAATTAGAAAACATCGACTAGCATTGTGTATTTGACGTTTCATGCAATCTTTTTTAAGTATTTCTTTTATTTATGTTTAGTCAAATAACTTCATCATCATCATCATATCAGCCAGAAGACTTCCATTGCTGAACAATAGCCTCCCCCATAGCCGACGGTTACATGCACCGTCTTCATTTTGGGGGGAATGTGCCAGTACGCCCCACGCTTGGCAGGTGGGTTGGTGAGCACAGAATGGATGTTGTTCCACAGTAGGGACGCTGCTGCCCATCCCTCTGGTCTAGAGTTCCTTAGTCGCCTCAACGACATCCACGGGAGGAGATGGGCTGGTTCTATATTCTTAATCCGGACACCACACGGAACACTTCAGCTTTTCAGTTTCAGTTAAATACAAAATAATTGCTTGAATGAAAGAAAATATTTTCAATATTATCTTAGGGGAAAAGGCCGTCCCTTGCCCACCTTATTTGTCCAAGAAAACTTATAATGGCACATATTTGATCGGCTGTTATTTTCCAGTAAAAATTCAAGTAACGCATGGTTATCATGTTGGTAATCTTTAAGAGAAGCAGGTTTTTTTTTATTATCAGTGTCCAGTTGGTAATCTTTAAGAGAAGCAGGTTTTTTTTTATTATCGGTGTCCAGTGGATATTCTACATGAGCTTCCTTCGCTCCGGGGAAGGGCGAAGGGGTATCGGGCTCCTAACCGGCTAAAACCAGTAGAGCGATCATCCTTGGCACCGAAGCGCCCTCCACACCCTTAGGTACGTCATTTCATTTTTGTTTTGATAGTTATTTTACCCTTTATAATTTTGGTGTAGTATTTAGCTAGTACTAGCTTCGATCGGTAAGAGGACTACACTGATCTTAATTCTATACCTATCTTTGGATATGTCCTTGGTTGACAGAATCATTAAGTGCGGGCTGCCAGCTGAATTCTATAATCAAGTTTTATTGTTTAATTAAATTGTGCGCCGTTATTTTGGGTGAGAATAAATGTTATTTATTTCCTCTTTTCTTTATTTCAAGCACGGAATCCTAAATCGCGAAGAAAGTGTTACTTTAATAATAACTAGTCCTTTGAGATAATCTTCTTGTATACGCGGCTCTCAAAAGGATTCCAGTTAATGCCCATCCGTCTTAATGTCAAAAGATCTGTGATAAGTTGCGAATGGATGAATCAATCAATATTTATCCTTCGTTATTTTTCCTCGTTTCATTGATATTATCGTATTTAAGTTATCGCATATTTAGTGATAAGATATTATTTAGCCAAAAGATGTCAACTGCCGAACCAACGCCTAGATTTGCACTACGACCGCCAACAACAAAACAGTTGCCCTCTCCGAGATTCCAAGATGTGCCTATGGGCTTGGCACCAGTGGGCGGCTCTAGTGTGGTCATACGAGGTACTGGAGTCTCCCTTAGGTGCTTCCTGCATCCTTCTGGCTTAGAGTCTCTGGGATGCCTTTGACGACATCCACGGTAAGAGATGAATTATTGTTTTATTCTTAATCCGGACACCGCACGATATCGAAGAAAGTATGATCAGGAGTTTTGTGGGTTTTATTTAGTGTAGTGGTAAAAAGCGAATTTTCTAAGCTAAAATCATCATTACAATTTTATAGAGCACTCACATAACAAAATAAACAAGAGGAAATTTCAATTAACAATTATAACATTGGTTTAAATTTATAATAAAACAAACTTGCAGTAATTGCCTCGTGGTTGAACGCTTGCCTTCCATACAGGAGGGTCTAAGTTCGACCCCTGTCCTCGCCTCAGACAACTGATTCATGTGTGGATCATAATTTGATTATCACTTGCGTTAACAGTGAATGAAAAAATCGTGAGGAAACCCACACCAAGGAGGGCTCGAAAATGTTCTCAATGGTGTGTGTAGTCCGCCAACCCGTATTACGCCAGCGTGGTGGACTAAGTCCTAAACTTTCAGTGCTAACTTGATTATGCTATGCAAAACAAAATTAATTGAAAAAATTAAGATGTCCATTAGTCTGTACACAAGGAAACACGATATCTGTTGATATATAATATAACAGCTTGAGTTCATTTCGTTAAATTGTTATTTGTGGTACATATAATGATACCAATTTTTATGTCTGTAATCTAAAAAATACAGTTTTTTTACATCACTGGTAAACCTATAAGAAGTTACTTATTATCTAACAGTGTTAACTTGTCACGAATTTTTCATTTTGATAACAAATGATCGACGTGCGCAGTTTTGGATTTTCAAAATATTTTCTATATTTCAAAACAAAAAAAGAATGAGTTTTAACATAATAATGATACCAGCCGGTTAGCATTCACTGGTAAGTATTGGCTTTCAGCTAGCCCGCTAATATCTGTCCACCACTACTCGAACTGCCACTATTACCACGCCCCAAGAGGAAGCTGCAACCCACCCAGATACAATCTTGTTTGTTACCTGGAACAACACCGCCATTAATTCCTACAGAGCTATGTATGATCAACGTCATTAACGTACAGTTCTGAACATGGGCCCGCTTCTGTATTGTTAAATATAAACAACTGCGCCCATCTAAATAACGTTTCTGTTCGCCAAGTGACGGGAACGACTATCAAATGTTATATACGAAATATGTCAGTACATTGACGTTAGGACGACACCTTGGCACTCGAAAATTGTCATCTTCTCTACGTACTACATTGTTGCTACGACGTAGCTGACCCAATGCTGTCACCGCTATGCCAGCTACGATGGCTGATGATTACTAATCCGCTACGCTTTCACTATTTTGAGATCATTTTATGTTTTGAAATAGGTATTATAAGCATTATTTATCGTCATATTATCATAATGGTTTTTCATCATTTCGGCGAACGAAGTGCACTGTTGGACACAGGCCTCCCACAAAGATCACCACAACGACTGATATGGGTGTGCTGTGCGCTCATTGGGGGGTTTTGCAATAATCGCCATGCTTGGCAGACGAGTTGGCGATCGCAGTTGATTTGTTAATGTACTCGAAGGACGCTGCTGCCCATCCTCTGGCTAATCCCTTAGTCGACTTTTACGACACCAACGGTAGGAGATGGGGTGGTGTTATTCAGAGCCGGCACCACACGGCAAGCCGGCATCACACGGCAATTAAGTTTATACATACTTCAAGTGATATGAATAGGTTGAAAGGTCAAGAAAAAAAATCTAAGCATCTTTCGTTCTTATTAGTTTCTTTTTTAATTATCTGTTGCTTACTTTTACTCCTTCATAATTTGAACATAATCTACTTCAATATTTGTGTAGGCTCCAGAAATCGGTATGTGAATATAATTTAGCGAATATTCCGACCGCAAACCTCGACCATGTATAACATAGCCACAAAGAGTATAGAATTATATGATGTGGTTACCTCGGTATTGACCATTGAGTGGTTTTACAATGAATAATTGCCTCAATGAATGGAACTAGTCTAGCCCAGGGATCGAAGTTGGCCCCAGATTCATATAAAAAAATGATTTAATGTATTTGTAACACATATTGTACATACATTTTAACTTTCTGCACTCCTCCTGCATGTGAACTTTCACTATGCCAAATCTCACACTCTTCCCTGCGCGCAATGTTTTTAAAAAGGGGTACAAAGATTTCTTCCCGTATTAATATATAGATTCAAGGAATTAATTTAAAAAATCATCACCTTGCTTTCCCATAGGATTAAGTATTGGATATCTGGCACACTGGCGACTTATGATTTCACCTTTGGGACATATAGGCGTGGTAATGTTGTATTTCTGGACCAAGATGAACAACTAAATTGCCAAATGTAGAACACACACAACCAACCAACCGGCCATGTGTATATGTTACTGTAAAAGCCCGACAAAATTACAACAAAAATGATAAATAATTTAAAAAACCCTTGTAAATTTTAAGTTTTACTTGTAAATCTTAGTATTTACCAACTTGGTTAGTAAATGTAAGATTTTTGAACATTTGCCATTAGAGCTTGGCACATGCTAGGTTCTACCATTGTCGATAAGCAAACGTGAGTTTTGAGAATAAACAAGGTTGATATTTGAACGAGTGACTGTAAATTCAAATTATCAGGCGTAAAAATACTGAAAACGTGTAACAAAAATATTAAGTGAGCGACTGGCTGTGAGCGAATACACAAATATACTGGCCGAAATTATTTCGTGTGTACACATGTTTGCGGTATTGGGGTAGACCAAGGGCTGCCCCGGTCGCACCATAACCTAATGTGACAGTATTTGTTCATTAAGATTAATAATAACCTGATATTATTATAAGGGTAAGAGCTACTGATTATAAATATCTTATACTGAGGCAGGTATTTTCAACATTTACTGTGTCTCTGAGGTAAAACCTAAGGTATTGCAGAATAAATGCTAGTAGAAGTTCAGACGTTTACTATGAAGACTTCGAAAATCTTAGGTTTTACTGGAAAATCTTAGGATTTGCTGTTATAGTTTGAGCTTTTACAGTTACATATACAATAATTTCTGTCTTAAGAGAACTATGGATGAGCCTAGGCTCTAGACATTTTCGTTCTTGTGAATTCAGACAAATCTCACATGCACGTAAAAAAATGTATGTGCTACACATGCTACACAGTTTTTCAAGAGGAGATCGAAGTCACTACCCATTATGTACAAAGCTTAAAACAAAGCCACTGAGCCAAATGAGCCGTCAAATGGTTAAGCAATAAAGAGCGACTCTAACGCATGAAGTTAACTAAAAGTCTAGAAACTACTCTATACAAAAGAGCTGCACAACACTAAGGAAAATGCACAGCCACAAAGAGAACACGAAAAGATTAGCAGCTATCTTGAGTATTTCCAAAAGATACATAAAATAGTTTTATAGCTGCCCAGATAGGCAATGGCGCTGGCCTGTAAGGTACACCCACCCAAATATATTGCGTGTAGAAACGCCCGGTTGAACCCGATGTAAAACAGACATAGATTAATACCTATAATAGGCAGAAAGTGCATTGTGTTAAATTGGTAACATTGTGCGTTTTAATTACATAGGAAAACATTTAGCGATAAATATAGTCGTATTACGAACGGTTTTGCTCTACACCATCTGCCAATAAGAAAAATCAATTTATTCATGTAAACTATCTATCGAGATACCATTATAGCTATGAAATGTCTTAGGTTTTCGTAATTATTACTCATTATAATAAAACGGCACGGCCGCGTGGTGCTTATTAAGAATACCACCACCCCATCTCATCCCGTGGGTGTCGTAAAAGGCGACTACAGGATTAGCCGGAGGATGGGCAGCAGCGTCCTTCGAGTACATTTATAACACTACTGCGATCGCCAACCCGTCTGCCAAGCGTGGTGATTACGGCAAAACCTCCCAATAAGCACACAATACAAACCCATGCCGGTCGTTGTGGCAATTTTTGGGGGAGGCATCTGTCCAGGAGTGGACGGCTTTTGGCTGAAACGATGATAATAAAACGGCTTTAAATGAAGTCAAGTCCAGACATTTCTCAGTCTGCAGTATGTGAACATGCCTCAGACATACCTAACTATTTTCTTTTTCCGCATTGACCGACTTCAAATCCTCGCTTAGAAGTACCGATATGTATACTAAGAAAGTTTCAGGCTTTTTAAATTTAAATAACATACTAATTTCAATAGAGAAGATGGTTGGCAGGTACCACCAGTGTGGAATCCTGTTATTAAAATAATCAAGTTCCAAACTTCATACAATACTGAAAAACATCAAGATACAAAAATCTATAATAATACGCGATGTACGTAAGTTAATTGTCGGACCATATATTGTTCTTTAATGTATTTAATTTAATATTGGATCCTATCATCCAAAATCAACAATAATAAATTTATTAACTACATACCTAATTATGTATTATTTTTTATGGTCGAAAGACGGGACATAGCTAATCATGTTAATTTTTTAAACATCTTCTATATCTATCATATATCACAATAAAGTATTTTGAATTTGAATTTGTCTTTATTATTAAGCTTTTAATGCACGAGCTTCCTTGTAAAATATTTAATGTCAGTGTGTTTACGCCGTTTCCAAATAGTAAAAACAAAACTAGAAGATTATTAGATGTTTTGTGTTTACTATTTTTCCGATCTAAATGAAGACACACGGACACTTTGATGTCACTACAAAGGCCGTCAAATTCACGTAGTTTGTAAAAAAGTGCCCGCATCTCTATTTCTATGTATATGTATGGGAAATAAAAACAGGAATTTATAAAAGAATACTTATTTTTAGAAATAACAAATTACTGAATTTCTGAAACCATTGTACAACGTTGTTTTAGTTTGATTAATAAGTAGTTTGAAAGATTTCCTTTTAAGTATTTTTATAGCGGCATTAAGGTGGATTTATCTTTTCTAATTGAACACTTTCTTTCAAGTTTATTTAATTTGGATACTTTCAAAGTGTATGTTAATTTTAATTTGTACCTACAATCTAGGTAACTGAAATGAATGTTATCCATGTGGTGTCTGGATTAAGAATATAGCATCACTCCACCTCCCGTGGATGTCGTAAAAGGCGACTAAGGGATCGCTCACCAACCCGCCTGCCAAGCATGGTGAGTACTGGCAAATTGCCCCTAAAATGGTGACACAATTATTGAAATCTATGGGGGAGGCCTTTTTTCAGCAGTGGATGTCTTATGGGTGATATGAAAATGATAAAATAGATGTCTCATCTGATGCATAATCAATCATACATTTTTAAATTATACTATAGATATAGTTTTTTTTTGCAGTGGATAGCTCATAGCAAATGCAACTCATGAATCCTATATTAGTTTCAGCAAAAAGAATTCATAGCAGCCGTAGATATTATGAAAAAGAGCTGAGGATCCTTCTACAAACGTCCAAAGGTCCCTTTTTAACCAGCTCTCATCTGGTTACTAAGCTGCCTACTCAAAGCCCTGCATAAATATCAGCGCTGCAAATATTCACACTATACAATCCATCAGATATACTGCAAGGCCCTGCAGTCCTGCCTGGCTTTGAGTAGACCGCTTTAATCAATCTATTCATCATCCTCTGAGTGCGTATATCATCCATTTATCAGTCCACTGCTGTACAAAGGCCTCCCTCATAGATTTTCACAACTGTGTCGTCATTTTGGGGGGTATTTGCCAATACTCACCACGCTTGGCAGGCGAGTTGGTGAGCGCAGTATGGCTACTTATCCACAGAAGGGACACTGCTGCCCAGCCCTCTGGTTAAGAGTCCCTTAGTCGCCTTTTACGACATCCACGGGAGGAGATGGAGTGGTGCTATATCTTAATCTGGACACCACCGGAAAGTTAATGCAATCCTCTAAGTGAATGCAGTCGAACTAAATGACACTCTTCTCGTGACCACGGTCAATGCAACTTGGCCGAAACGTTGAGGTTAGTCAAAATATTGTCTTGATTTATATTTGCGCGAAAAGTCCCGAAATCATAGCTCATATATCTAATATGAGTGAAATTCGCGATAGTTAAAAAACTTATAAATGATACAATTTTTACGCTCAGCTATTTTCAAAGAATCGTCGCATCTGTGCTATGTTCAATGCAACTCGATGTTTACAGAGCACACTGGATAGCTTGTAGCGAATGCGACCACCGATCCATGCCAAGTGCCACCACTGTGTTACTGTATCTCTTACCGAGAGCGTTGTGTTTATTGTTACTGCTATCAGGATGTCTATGATATTTATCGTACGGTATTGTTTAGATTTTTACTGAGGTACATACACACCATAAGCTCCGAAGCGTCTACTGCTGAATATTGGCCTTTCAATAATGATTACAGTGAGAAGACATAGGGGCCCCTTGTGCACATAATCACCAATGCTTGAAAGAAATAAAGAAAACACATTTATTCAGCAAACAAACTGATAGCAAGTTGATTGAGCTGATAGTTCAGTCTTTGGGAAAGTCTATGTCACTGGACATAGACTGAACTTTATTGAGCAGAAATGATAAGCATAAATCCTAGGGCGTGCATTCACCAATACTGACAATATTGTGAGCAATAAACACTTCTTTCATAAATTTTAAGAGTTAAACGGAAAGAAGTTATCTATCTAGTAATAAAAAAAAACTATAGAACAAGGAAATGGTAAAAAAATTAACAGTGTAAAAAGCGGCCAATAGTTCTCTAAGCGGCTCGTTCATTCCCCGAAGAGATAGCTGTTCAACTTACCAGTGTAATATTTCAATCACTTAAACCACTTTATCAGCTGGTATAAACACCTTCTAAGCCGATTAAAATAACCGGAATATTTACCAAACAATGAAATATTTCCTTCACTGAACGTGGGTAGACAAGCTTTTATAAATAGACTCCGGGAAGGGGAAAATCGTTCAGGTCCTTAAAATAGGCAAGCAGAGGTAATGAAAGGTCGTTTAAAAATTTATTTTGAAAAAGGAAAATCTTGATTGTATCATCTTCATCATTTCGGCCGAATGAAGTCCACTGCTGGACACAGGCCTCCCCCAAAGATCACCACAACAACCGATATGGGTGTGTTGTGGGCTCGTTGGGGGGTGTTGCCATAATCACCACGCTTGGCAGGCGGGTTGGCGATCGCAGTTGAGTTGTTAATGTACTCAAAGAACGCTGCTGCCCATCCTCTTCCTCCTCATCTCCTATCCCCTCCTCCCATCCTCAGATTTTACGATACCCACGTGAGGAGATGGGGTGGTGGTATTCTGAGCCGGCACCACACGGCATGTATGTATGCAATGTATCATCTTACAATAGTCGATTCTAAAATAATGTTCTAATTCAATTCAATGTCTTACTGTTTTGTTTGTTTAAGCTTTTAGCTAAGTTGTTTGTTTTACAAACATATAAAAAAATAGCAGTGATAGCCTATTAGTTGAACGGTTGCCTTCCATACAGGAAGATCTGAGATTTCGGATTCATATGCGGATCTAAATTTGATTATCGCTTGCGTTAACGCCGAAGGAAAACATCGTGAGGCAATCTTTTTTTTTTATTGGTGCCCAGTGGAAATTCATCATGAACTTCCTTCGCCCCTGGGAAGGACGAAGGGGTATGCCGGACTCCTACCGGCTAAAGCCACTGGAGCGGTCATCTTCGGCACGTAAGGGAGGCTCCAGGTCCTCCTATGATCACACTAGAGCCGCCCACTCGTGAGGAAACCTGCACAACTGAAAGGGCCCCAAAATGTTCTCAATTATGTGTGTATTGCACCAACCTGCACTAGGCCTGGACTAAGGCCTAACTTTTCTCATCGTGAGAAAAGATCCGTGCCCAACAGTGGGACGGTAATGGGCTTATATATATATATACAACGTCATAGGCCTCCTAATGATCACTACAATGAGCAAATTGCTATATCTGCTGAGCAATTCCAGCAGATATACCAACAATCACCACGCTTTGCAGGTGAATTGGTGATTGCTTCATTTTGTTGCTAGCAAAAATGACGACACTCATAGTTGGAGAGGTGGTATACACTATACTGGGAACATTATAGGGCATATAAAATCAGTTACAAATACGTCCCAACGTTCGTTATGCCTATAATATTTACCAGTCTTGGCTGACGACAAACTATTTTCTGACAGCTAGTCGGCCCTCGATTTTGTCAATTCTTTTACTAAAAGGAAAAGAAAAAAATAGTTTATGACAACGAGACTGTAAAAGTTAGGTACTGTTGAACGTTAGAACTAAAATATATATGATGTATGAAACAGAACATAAGACATCACTAAGATGTATGACCCTCACCGCTCACTAAGTGAAAAAAGAAGCGGTACAACAAAGCAATAAATACCCGGCTGTTACACTAGAAATCACAAAATACTGTAAATTTTTGTAAATATATTTTAATAAATTATTAAACTGCCGTGTGGTGCCGGCTCAGAATACCACCACCCCATCTCCTACTGTGGGTGTCGTAAAAGTCGACTGAGGGATTAGCTGGAGGATGGGCAGCAGCGTCCTTCGAGTACATTAACAACTCGTGATCGCCAACCCGTCTGCCAAGCGTGGCGATTATCGCAAAACCCCCCAATGAGCCCACAGCACACCCATATTGGTCGTTGTGGTGATCTTTGGACAAGGCCTGTGTCCAGCAATGGACTTCATTCGGCCGAAATGATGATGATGATGATATTTTAATACGTAATACATCTTAAAACGACAATATTTTATTTGACTCTCATAAATTTACTTAACTTTACTAAATCTTACTTATATATCCTTCATTCTAGTAAAATTTTGTGAAATATACTTAATTTTACAGAATTTTGCTTGGTTTTACTTATTTATACTGACATTTACTTGATTTTTTTTTTAACGGCACGCTTGGCGTTGCTAATCAATTGTCTTTCAGTGCTACGTGGGCGGGTTTAATCCCCGCACGGCACAAATATTTGTATGATTAACAAATAGTTGTTCCAGTGGAAATTCTACATGGAACTTCCTCCACCCCGGGGAAGGGCAAAGGAGTATGCCGAACTCCTACCGGCTAAGACCACTGGAGCGGTCATCTTCGGCACCGAAGGGGAGCTCCAGGTCCTCGTAAGATCACACTAGAGCAGGTCTGGAGCCTGGTTCAGAAAGAGCGAGCGCATCGCCTACCACCTGACACAAGTGTTCTTCACAGGTCACGATTGTTTTGGTGCATACCTGCACAGAATAGGCCTTGAGGGCAGGGTACAGTGCCACCATTGTGAAAGCGACCAGGATACTGCACCGCACACGCTCAAGAAGTGCCTTGGGTGGGCTGCCAAGTGGCGGATCCTGGTCTATCAGATTGAGCATTTCTGCCGGTAATAGTGTTGCCGGCTATGTTGGCAGAGCATGAAAATTGGAGTGCAGTGCTCTCCTTCTGCGGGAGCGTCACGCTTCAGAAGGAGACTGCAGAGTAGGATCGGGATAAGGCCCATTCTGCACGGAGAAGGACAAGATGGCGCCAGGTTAACAATCAGTGCCTCAGTCCAACACGCCCGAGTCCCCTGCCGTCAATATATGGTAGGGGCCTTCTATTTTCTTTTTAAATTGGCAGATTGGAGGGTCTGCCTGCTCATTCGGAGTAACTCCCAGGAAGACAGCGGTGCGCACGTGGTCGGTTGCCACCGTGTGCGCAACACTGCACACGGCGAGGACTGGGAGGACATCATATCAGCCAAACGTCAACTAGTGCTGAACAAAGGCATCAGTTGTAGATTTCCATAATTACACATTTTCGGGGAAACTTTTTACGCTTGGCCGGCGGGAATTGGTGGGCGCAGAATAGCTGCTAGAATTTTACATATATACATACCTGTTCAAAACCTTGCTATTTGTGTTCAATCTGAATATAGAACTTTAATCTTCTATATAAAACTTGTATCTAGTTGTAATTTGAAAATTATATTCTAAATTATGTTCCGTTATATTGGTACTTCGGCTACGAAACACGGAATTGTAAGTGAAATAGTTTCAGTTCAGTTAAGGTTGGGTTTCTATTTATGATTATTTTCGGTTGCAACCTGGGATTGGAACTGAGTCTCGTGAATTGGGATTGGTTCACCCCTGTCAGATGGTACACACCCTTATCAGCAAAAGGTAGATGTGCGAGAAACACAACGGTATCTTACTATTCCGGATGTGCAAGTGACAAAGTGTACATTACATTTGCGATATTTTAGTCGCCAGCTGTACGTCATAGTGTTTAAGCTTTGTTAGAATTGGATCTAATCACACGTCAAGAGACGTACACCCACACACACATGACATCAAAACCACACTGTTTGAAAATTCCGAGGCGCACAGTCCTGCTTGGTTCTTATGTAATAATGTCTTAGGTTTTCGCGAGTATTACACATTATAATAAAACACTTTTAAACGGATTCTATCGCGTGTATTTTAGATTTTTTCCCTGACGTTTCGAACATTTCGGAGGGTTCGTGGTCGCAGGATGACTAAGGTGACAGGCGTCGTTACAGATTTTAAAAAATGTTTTATTTTATCTACCGTACAATTATAATCAAAAATGATTTCGATGCACGCAGTAATCACTCACAGTGTCTTAATGTTTTTTCGTGTGGTATTTAGTTTGGGACTTTATTATTTTAATAACAGGATTCCAAACTGGTGGTACCTGCCAGCCATCTTCTCTATTAAGATTAGGATGTTTTTTAATTTCAATAGCCTCACGAAACATTCTTGGTACATATCGGTTATCTTTTGCGAGGACTTGAGGTTGATCTAAACGAAGAAAACTTTATAACTTTAATTATGTCAATGTCAAGTGTCAATGTGCAATAAAAATATGAAAAATTGAAAAGAAATTTTGATAAATCGTCGATAATAGGTGTATCAAAGCCATAATATACACACTTTATTAAAATAGCGAGTTTATTGTTATATCAAGATGTTGTCTGCAGTGAAAGTGCGCATTCATGGGGTGCAAGATGATAACTGGGTATAAAGGACAAAATCAACCAGTATCGGGGTCTGATAAAGTTATAGCAACGTATTGGAGAGTATTCATCAAGAGAACCCTAACAAGAGAAAACAACTTGATAGAATCAGATACACGAAGAACAAGAAAATGGAAAACTTTCACTTAGCACAGTTTATGAAAGGACTATGAAAATGGACTTCTGGGGTGGAAGGCTTCAACCTAGTTTAGACACCAGTCTCCCACAGTATATTTCTATAGTACTGGAACTTTTTCGTAATTGTGGTGAGAAAAAAAAAAAAAAACTATCACCTTAGTAATATTTTCATCTAATCGGGCGAGTAATATATAATTGTTTACCGAGTAATCGGAGCCAGAAAGTCGCACATCTGGACTTTATAATAATGAATTCGTAATTAATTTAGTAGAAAAAGAAATTGTTACGAACTTTAATGTGGAATTGTATTCAAAAATATCAAGTAATATCTAATTCCAATATCAATTACTGTGGGCGTATCAAAGTATAGATATATGATTTAATATTAGTCTATCACAAACAAGATCATTTCGGCTGTGATTTTATTATTCTCTCGTTGTTTATATTAAATATGTATGATTGTATGTTTATTTAGTATATTTATATATATAATATAATGTTTATGTAAGTTTGTATTCTGTACAAATGTATGTCATCGCATCGACACCTTTCATTCTTTTTTTGTCTGCATCATTATCTTTGTACACTATTGTAAATTAAGCATAAATGTAAATAAAATAATCACATTATGTGCTCACAAACAGAATAGTACGTTATATTCCCGATTGTAGGCTCAAACATCATCCTCATAAAATTGTCTAAAACATGCTAAAGCATTCGGAAAACTTCGCAACTTCTTTTCATCAACAATAGCGCAATGCCTCAAGACGAAAGTCTTTAATCAGTAATACCTACTACCATACCAAAGATGACATATGGGACAAAGATGTGGTCACTCACTATGGGTGGTTGATAGTTATTTATTGGTATTAATGATTATTACAAGTCATATAACATTTCATTCAGTACATTAAATTACATTATTCAAATTTATTAAATATATGATCATTTGTGGGCATTGCTTAGTTTTGTAATTCTTTACAATTTAATAATAATTATTGCCTAATTAACATAATATCTATTATGTCATTATTACATTAAATATAAAGATCCAATCAATGTCTTAAAAAGGTGTACAAAATATTTTAGTTATAAGAAAGCTTTTGTGATTTCTAATGTGAATCATACTATGATTCACCTAAAGTGGCATTTGTAGTCCCCCTGGTCTGTGATAATGATGATCAACAAATGGAGCAGCTGCAAGTCAGCCAAAATGTCAAAGATTTGTTCAAGGACTTACGTTTTATTCTTGCATACGGTTTACAGAAATATGCTTTACTTTAGTGAAAGTAATTGGCTATCGTGTGGTGTCAAGATTAAGAATATAACACTACTCCATCTCATCCTGAGGATGCCATGAATGGTGTCTAGGAGACCTAACCAAAACGATAGACAATAACGTCCCTTCAGTGGAGCAGCATCCATTCTGCGCTCACCAATCCGATTGTTAAGCATGGTGAGTATTGGCAAATTTCCCGAAAATCCCTAAATCACCCGGGCCCCATTTGCCTCCAATTTATCTCCCACTATCAAGCTTTTCCAGCAATGGACATCTTTTGGCTGATATAATGAAATGATTGCTGCGCATATCAATTGACCTGCGACGTAAAGCTGCATTTGCTGTGGTCATGCTTTGGACGGATTACCATTTTTAACATATCGAAACCTGTACGGCGAACCATACATTATGTTTTAGCTTTATCATCATTATACACAGTTTACACAAATCAACTTAATACTTAGGTTGATTTGTGTATCGGCATCGCGATTTGTGTAAACTGTGTATAATGATGATAAAGCTAAAACATAATGTATGGTTCGCCGTACAAAACCAATTTGTTAATCGTAAGTTATGCTGTCCATCCTGTTAATGATATGAAAACCTATGACAGTCGTTACGGACAGTTAAAAATCCGGAACTCTGACCACCGGTTTTAAACTAAAATTCCGATTATCCAGTAATTGGATTCTGGAAATCGGTTGGTAGTTCGTCATCATCATATCAGCCAAAGGACGCCCACTGTTGAACAAAAGCCGCTCCCGTCCATTTCCACAACGACTATTTATATGCCGCCCGCACACAACCACTTCCAGTGATCTTCACCAGGTCATCTATCCATCCCGTTCGAAGCCGTTCCAGGCTAAGTTTACCAGTGCGATCTCCACTCGAGGACCTTTTTGCCCAGAAATATGCCCCACCGATTGTCACTTCAACTTACTAATTGTTTCAGCTATGTCAGCAGCTTTAGTTCTTCCACTGATCTCCTCATATCTGCATGCATCTACCAAGCATGGCTCTTTCCGTAACTTGCCTTGTGACCTTTAGCTTTCTAATGAGGCCTATAGTGAGTGACCACGTCTCTATGCCATGTCATCGCTGATAACACAACAAGATAATGACTTCCATCTTGAGGCACCAAGGTATCAATGAAAAGACGTTGCGAAGTATTCCAAACGCTGCCCAGCCGAATCATTCGACGGTTGACTCTTTATTGGTTCCAGTGGAAATCCACCATGAACTTCCTCCGCCCCGGGGTAGGACAAAGGGGCACGGCAGACTCCTACCGGATAAAACCGCTGGTGTGGTCATCTTCGGCACCTACACGCATATAGGCACATCTCGGAGAGGGGGACGATAAAGTGGTCAACCGTTTATTTCACCCGTTGGATGTATGTCATGTCCTTCCTCCACCATAGATCCCTGGATCCCGAAAACAACTGTCTAAATTATAATTTTTTTGCCACCGCGCCAATCGTGTCGTCAGTTCCGTCCATTATCACGTGAGTTCTTAAACAGTACACGGTATTGAGTTCAACTTAAATTTGTCTAATCAGTTAGTATACGTATGTCTGTTGTAAGTTGGCCTTAAAGCTGATGGCAGAAAGTAAGAGCAAGGTTAAGTCCATTCATGAACAGAAATGTGTTACAATTCCATAGCTACCTTGCGCTTCTGATCAGTAGCACAAAATTATTACTGGTACGAGTAGCCCGAAAACCTAACTTTGAAAGTTAAAGTTCTAAAAATGCTTCAGAAATAACATGTAGCATTTTCCAAATCCATTTGTAAAGCACGTAAGGAAAAGGGAAGCCGTAAAGGATTTGGTCTGATTAAGATGGCGCCACCCTTAGCCTTGATGTCTTTGCTCCGAAGACTTACTGTGACAAATTGATATCTAAGGCCATGACCTTCAGGAAAGAGGAAAACATTTTTGTTGAATATACCAATTTCACACTACTTACATACTCGAATTTTATTTTACGAAGTCATAGAAAATGTGTTACCACTACGACATTAACTTATATGCTCCTTGAAAGAAGTAATTATATCATTCACTAATTTTCATCGTCATCATGACATCAGCTTAAGGACGTCCACTGCTGAACAAAGGCCTCCCCCATAGATTTCCATAATTGAGTACTTTCAAATTTTCCGGTACTCACCACGCTTGCCAGGCGGGATGATGAGCGCATTATGCTGGTTTAAGAATATATATTTTTTTTTTAACCTTTCCCCACACTAGGTTTTCTCCTGTGTCGTGGGTGCGTTTACAGACATGAATTCCACACACAATACACCCAGACCCGGAACAACTACCTGCAGATCATACAAATATTTGTTCCGTGCGGGAATCGAACCCACGACCCGGAGCGCAGCAGTCGATTGTATCAGCCACTGCGCCAACCGTGCTGTCGGATAGCACCACTCCATCTCGTCCCGTGGATGTCGTAAAAGCCGACTAAGGGAATCTAAACCAGAGGGATGGGCAGCAGCGTCCCTTCTGTGAAACGGTAGCCATACTGCGCTCACCAACCCGCCTGCCAAGCGTGGTGAGTAGTGGCAAATACCCCCAAAATTATGACACAGTTGTGAAAATCTATGGGGGAGGCCTTTGTTCAGCACTGGACGTAAGGTGGCCGATATGATATGATATGATGGTTAGAATTATCTAAACTTATAACTATTATTTCTTGACCTTGAGCTTTCTTATGAGGCCCATTTTAAGTGACCACGTCCCTGTTTCATATGTCATGAATGTATGTCATGTCTCCGACTTCATAGATAAAGTTTTTTTCCTTTTAGAGTTTTTAACATTTTTATATCGTGTTGGTTTTTTGAAGTCGATATTTTAATTGTTCAAAAAGTTGTTTCTGTTTAGTGCAAATAAATGTAAGAACTTTTTCCAAGTTAGGTATCATTTTAAATTGTAAGCAACCCGTATCCGTGTGCGAACGGAATCGTAAAAATTATTTAATTTACGGTACGGTACGGTAAATATTTATTGACAAATAAACAAGTGAAATATATTCACCCAGCTCTCAATTTAACTCTCACTTATCAGAAACGCTTACATTACTATAACCACGAGGTAATCGTTAGTATTCTTTACTATGAGTGTTGTTGAAATATTCACTACACTTTGCAGAAGTATTACTAATGCAACTGCAGTATATCTCTCAAATAAAACTCCCGATATATAATAAAAATATTTTTGGATACTTTCACCACTAAACGGAACGAAACACTAACAATAAATTACTAGAGTAACACAATTTACGTAACGACTTAAATAGTCCGCAAACTGTATTCTATTTCCTAACATCCTTAGCCTTATTCGCGTCACGTAAAAACTTCTTCATAAAAACCTAAATGCCATCTGCTCCCAAAAAAGAAAAACACAAAACATCCCTCAATTTTTATAATATTCAATTTCTGTCATCGACTGCCCAGCAAATACAGTCTGAGGCTATAAATCTAATAAATGGTTATTGAAATGAAGAGGGTATGTCCCTTACAGGTCCGTTCTGACTTATTCTATTGGACATGTAAAATATGTTCTGTTTCCATGCTTACAATATATGTTAATAATCTGTGAAGAGGTTTAAAATCTTCCGCGTGGTATCCGGATTGAGAATATTATCACTCCATCTCATGCCATGGATGGCGTAAAAGACGACTGAGGGACTCTAAACCAGAGGCAGGTGCAGAAGCGTCACGCTCGAGGAGTGCCCTGCGTGGGTGGTCGAGCGGCTGATCCTGGTCGATCGGATAGGGCAAGATCTCTCTCTGCCGGCAGTAGTGTCCGCGGTGCACACATATTTTTGTCTTATTGTAATAATACTAATAAATCAAGCATTCTAACCTTTTAAAAACCTCGTTTAACTCGAAGGAAACCCTTTGTCAACTACCAAGTGGTCCTTCGAAGCACTAGCCAGGAGATGAACTGTTCCTTCATTGGTGCTGGCGATATTTGATGACAGCGGACACGGCACGCCCAACTTTTAATAATAATATACAGTTAGATGCTGAGTTTATATTTGTTACGCTTTAAGACTGAGACATTTTAGACGTTTCTATTAAGTTTGTAAAAAAGGCAGATAATAAGTTACTAGACGGTTCGTTAGCAGTAAGTTACTTTTATAATTGGATAAAATAAAAAGAGTTTAGAAATGAGAAAATTGCTATCCAGAATGTCAGTTTACTTAAATAACTCTGCATTATTTAATAACTTTTCTCGTTAAAAGTCTACGAGTTAATAGATATTTTACTGTTTGTCTTTTTTAGGGTTCCGTACGTCCGAAGGAAAAAAACGGCGGGTACAGGATCACTCGTGTGTCTATCTGTCACAATTTTCTCCGAATCTACTCGACCGATTAAATTGAAATTTGGTACACATATGGATTTTTGCGACCCAAACATTGTATTTTAAACATTGTAATTAGTTAATTAATTAGTTAGTTAATTAAACAATGTATTTTTATTATTTTTAATATCACTAAACATGGTTATGTGAATTACTGCTGCCTCATCCCGTGTGAGATGGTGCAGCAGCGATACACGTATGTGCAGTCCAACCTGTTTACAATCATGGTCAGGATGTTACTGATGTTACGGATGTACTGTTAGAAATATAGGGGTCACTTTTGGGGGTAATATACAAAAATTAAGAATAAAGTTTTGCAAAGTGTGCCGTGTAACGTATTACATGAAAAGGCTTGTTGTGAAGGTCTTAAATATATTTATAATAAAATTTTAAAATAAATTGATTAAAAGTTATTTAAGAAAATTTGCCGTCTCCCACCTTATCTCCGAAACTATTGGGCCTAAAATTATGAAAAATGTATGGAAAATAGCTCCTTACTTATAGATTACAAGAATACTATAAGAAATAACATGGTAAATCTTTCAATATTGTGCGTACGACCTTCGTTTGCAGTTGGAATGAATCGGAGAACATATTTTTCAACTACAATGTTAAGTTTGTTCTTGGGATACATTATTAGTACAAGACGGAATTCAAGAATACACATTACATTCAGCAATTTTGGAACCATCGACACGCGAGTTCAACTCGCACTTGTCCGGTGTTTTACGTTCATTTCGTTAATGGCCAAGCTAATGTCAGAGTTGTTCAAACCGTCAAAAAGCCTTCGAATTGGCTTAACGACTGCCGTCTAATGACAAGAACCAGGACCAACGATTTTACGTGCCCTCCAAAGCATGAAGATGCTCAGTTCAAATATCTCGCCGATCGCTTACAGACCAGTGCAACAGGCTAGGCGCCCATCAGGTATGCGTCATGCTCGTGAACGGGTGCCGTCTGTTGGGACTGGTCAGCCGTCAACTGCCACGGCAAGTAAAGTATTATTATTATATTATTGTCTTAACACATTGACCTACATTTTTCTCGGTATATTTTTTACAATATTTTGTATTAATCAACATTGTATTTGCAATTATTTTTAAAGGATACTCTATTAAAATAATTGAGAATACATGGAGTTTCTTGCCGGCTCTTCTCGACAAGATCAACTATTTAGAACCGTGCAACTTAGATTCTGACGGTTCATAAGTGCCAATGTTTGGTTTATTTGAAATAAAATACTTTGAAGTTGACTTAGACATCATCATCATTTCAGCCAAAGAACTTCCACTGCTGAACGAAGGCCTCCCGCACCGTTTTCCACAACAGTTCCAACACAACATTTTGGGGGGAATTTGCCAATTCTCACCACGTTTGGCAGGTGGGTTGGTGAGCGTCGAATGGCTGCTGTTACACAGAAAGGAAGCTTCTGCCGATCTGTCTGGTATACTGGCTTAGTCGCCTTTCATGACATCCACAGTAGGAGATGGAGTGATACTATATTCTTAATCTGGACACCACACGGAATTCACTATGTATTATAACCTAAACATTAGTGCTGAGTCGTTAACGTGTTTACCGTCGACGTAACGAGACTGTCGAGATCGTAGAAGATGAACTAGATTATATACCAGTTGAATTTTCGACTAGATAATTTCAAATACAGAACAGCGTTTTTATTTGTCGTCGTTCACCGGACGATTAAACGGTTGACGTCGACAGCGCTATGCATTCATGATTCACTAGTTTATCCGTGGACTATAAACGGTCTGTGTCGACGCCGAAGAAATAATCCAAATAACTGTTTGTTCATTCAACGGCCATCACTATCTATACAAATGAATAAAATTGGAGTATCCATGTGTAATATCAAAATAACAGCTTTTTACTAAATGCATATGAAAGTATATACGGCACGTACAGCAAAAATACTTCAATTTTTTTTTATTTTATCTAGCCTCTGTCTGTACGTCTGTCTGTTTGTTCTAGTATGTAGCTAATCTCAGAAACGGCTGGACCAATTGCAGGACTTAGACAGGCAGATAGCCGATATGATAAGAAACTTGGGTAACTTTTATTTTAGAAAAATAAATGGATTCATCGGATTCTGGACGAGTCTGCACAAAAAAATAAAAACCGATGAAATCATAACTATATTCTAGGTCAACTGTCTATGGCCAAGTACTCTAAATTATTTATAAATAATTCGATTTCTTTTAAATTAAACGGCGGGTGAAGGGCTAGTTAAATAATATATTCTAATAACTTTAGTTTGTGCTGTTTGCTTTTCTTGTCGTTGCTCAAATAAGTAGAATTATTATAATATATATAATAAATACATTTTATTTTCGACAAAAGTAGCAAAATCAATCGATTCTTCGCAGCATAAAAGAAACAGCGGCGATTGTAACAACGAGGTCACGGCCGGGTTTGATAAAAAGTCTTACGTGTTGATGAAAATTTGAGGAAAAGAAAGCCAACATATATATGTTCCGAAACTTTCATTCCCTTATTAGTATTAATCTTGCATAAGCAAGCGCGTTCACAGATCTTAAGATCTTCTTTCTTTAAGCAGTTTTAATTTTCCTGTTTGAAATATTGTCAGTCAAGGCGGGCCTTTTTTACTCAAAATCTAATAGCCTTAATCGCTTTGAATAACCAATACATCTCTACATTTAATCTAAAAAAATTACCCAATATTGTTGTTTTTTTTACCTTAACGTGCAACATTCAAACGTGCAATTTACCCTCGTACAAAAAATATTAATTGGATACAAATATAGGGTTATACAATAATAGTGAACTTCATTTCAAGAAGACAGACATTAGGGTCTTTACCGGCGATAACTTTTATTAAAAACAAGTATTAATTTTCATTTTCTATTTATCATAACGAATAATAGCAACTTTGCTCTTCGAGCACAAATCAATTCACAATTTTGTACAAAAATACCGCCGTAATAAAATGGTAAAAAAGGATATTTTGTAGTGCTCCGATCCGAATATCCGATGTGTAATAAGCTAGTGTAAGTGTTCATCATATCAGCCAAAGGACTTACACTGCTGATCAAAGGCCTTCCCCATAGATCTCCACAACTGTGTCTTTATTTTAGGGGGAATTTGCCAGTAGGTACTCACCATGCTTGGCAGGCGGATTGGTGAGCGCAATATGGCTACTATTTCACAAAAGAGAAGCTGCTGACCATCTTTAGAGTCCCTTAGTCTCTTTTACAACATCCATGGGAGGAGATGGGGTGGTGTTATATTATTAATTCGGACACCATTCGTATAGTATAGAGCTCATATAGCAACTCTATTTATAAATTAAAATAATTACTGCAAAAAATAATTGGTAGTTACGACTTGTTTTTAATAAACTCTCTCTATAACCTACTGGTCTTTACATTTACTGACATAATCAGCCGATTACTGTCCACTGCAGGCACAGGCCTTTTATTTCGATGAGAAAGGTTAGTCTTTTTTTCCATGCTGGCCTAGTGCGGGTTGACGGAGTACACACACCATTGAGAACTTTTTAGGGCCCTCTCAGGTGTGCAGGTGCCCTCACGATGGTTTCCTTTACCGTTAACGCAAGTGAAAATCAAATTCTGATCCGCACATGAATCCGAAAAGTCTCAGGTGCGGACCTGGATCGAACTCAGAACCTTCTAAATGGACGGTAAGCGTTCAACTAGGCTGCATCTACTAGTCGTACCTTTGAAATAAAGTTCAATATTGTTGTTGGACCCTATATAAGTACACAAAACCAAGATCACAGGTTTAAGTCCATCACCCGAATAGAAAAAGCCCTGAGACGGTGGCGCGTGTGTTCTACGCGCGCTTCTCTGTAGGATATGTGCGGCCAGCCAGGTTGCACAGAGACGGGGCTCGTCAAGCAGCGACGGGCCGATATCTTTACCGATACCCCCTTTGGGGGTGGAAGTCAATAAGGATTACTCACACCAATAAAAAAGGAGATCACTGGCTTAACGTTTGCTCAAATAAATGTATTTTTAGGTCACAAGTTGGCGGAAGAGACGGTGCTGGGGTAACAACCGCCCTGCTGCCTAATTCCCACACGCCTGGAACCTCCTGCCATTGCTATAAGGCGGGGGACCCCTGGGTTCACGGGTGCGTAGATTGGGGAATCTGTGTGCCCACACCGAGCGACCCAAGAGAAGACGGTAGCACGCATGTGGTCACGTGCTGCCGTGGGACGCTTTGGGGGATCCTTTACAATCCCACGGGGGGGTGGCCGGCTTACAGTCAACGTCTCCGTGATGTACCTATAGGCGTGGCACCAGTAGGCGGCTCTAGTGTGATCATACGAGGACCTGGAGAAGGGAGGCTCCTTAGGTGCCGAAGATGACCGGTCCAGTGTTTTTAGCCGGTAGGAGTCCTTCGTCGGATTCGTTCGGATACCCCTTCGTCCTTCCCCGGGGCGAAGGAAGTTCATGAACAATTCCCACTGAGCACCAATAAAAAAAAAAAGGTCACAAGTTGGCACTCTACACTATGTTTTATCGATGACAATAAATTCTGTTCGTGTCAGTAGTTTCGCTGTCACGAATCATGTGTGTTCATCCAACGTGCATAATTCATGGTTACTGTTTTACAAGGCACTTGATTTCTATTGGTCTGTTATGACGACAAAATAAAGGGTTAGAATTTTCAGCAGATTTCAGCTTTTTCTATAACTTCTCGTTGGTCTGCATGAACCATGGTTGGGGCATACCTGGCCCCGCCCGACTTCTTCTTTTTAGTGGTTTTAATAACATTGTTATATGCAATATCTACATGTATTCACGGGTTCTATCTTATTCACCTCAGCAAAATGGAACCCGGTCTTTTGAATGGCTTTTAAGGGACAAGCAGAGGCCCTTTAGATAATTTTATTGATTATTGTATGATATGGAAACTATAACGATAAGGTCAATTGTAATGGGTGTTATATGAAATGAAAACTTGAAGGAAGTGGCGTCTGCTTTTCAACCTATAAAGTGAAGTTCTGTGGCAGTCGGCGATTCGCCACTTACAAGATGGGCCCTAAACGGCCACCACTACAGGCAGCAGGAAGCAACACCAGCGTGAGCGGCTCACGGTGTCTAGAGGTGCGGCACTGGTTGCATCACGCGTCTCAAAGACTTTGAGCGGGATTCCCGTTATTATTATTATTATATAAATTGAAATTTGGAAATCCAGAAATTCCATTTGGTGGACTAAAATGCAAGAATTGATTTTAATTGGAGGAAATTTGGTACTCTGGGTTTTCTAGCCCGCTGTTTACGTATCAAAATGATATAGATCAATGTGGAGAAAAAAAAAAAAAATACCAAAGAATATGTCGTGAAATTCTAAATACTTTTTTTTCGGAGTTTAGGGGTATAAGCCATAGATTATACACTGTGTCAATGTGAACCCGGCTCTTCGATCATATTAATGTAAGTATTTCTATCTTATATTCTTATACAAGTAATATAAACTATAAATAAACGTAATGCTTTCATTAGAAGGAGGAGTTCATAGAGGTAGAGTGCAGTGTGTGCAATATTAATTTTACATAAAGTATCCGAAATCTCCCTATACAAGTAGTAGTCTCTCTCTAAAGTTAGCTTTAAGATTGCGTTCCGGACACTATAGATCGGCCAAGTTTGCATTCTTGACAAAAAGCAAACTCACCTAATTGTAATACTTGCAATGTGGTTGAGGATGTACATCATTTGCTGATGGACTGTGTTAGGAACCAGAATGAAAGGGAAATTTTAATCAATGAATTTCAATTAAATATGTTAGAGGTAGGGTTAGTTCAAACCATTTTAGCACAACCAAAATGTTACAAAAAGATTCTGTCAATTGATATACTTCATTGACGGAGACTTTTCTTTGAATAGTAACTAGATCTAGTATTTGTTTATTATATATTGGGGGTTGACGTATCCATGTGGATAAAAGCCCCAAAAGATATTTTTTTTAAAGTTGTAGTCTGAATAACACACATTTTTATGACAATATTGTGATCTTAGATTTGATTTGGCATAAGCTAGGTAACATCCGAACTTTCCAGAAAATTGTAGCAATGCAAGGATCTTTGCCGTTTATTGAAGTGTAACAAAGATCTAGTGTACTGTGATAAAACACGAAATATGTACAGTACCAGGAGTACAGCGAGTTGGCAGCACAAATAATAAACTCTACCAAATCGAGTGGCCTGAGTTATGTGAAAAGTTGTCCGACCCCGTACGGGCGTACATTTGGGGACGCGCAGTTATGTAAAATGGAAGGGGTATGGCTGGGCGCGGTGAGTACGCGAACGAAGCTTGCGTTCCCTGTACAAACTGGGTTGAAGGTAAGCAGCGGTAGTTGTAGCCGGTAAGAGATATTTAATAATTATACCCTACTAGCTGGGACCCGCGGATCACCCGCCGTTTAATTTAAAAGAAAGTGGATTATTTATATATTATTTAGAGTACTTCTACATAGACACTTGACATGGAGTATGTATACATGTATATTAGATTTAATGGTTTTCATTTTTTTTTGCACGGAACCCTAATTATTTTTCTAAAATAAAAGTAGCCTTAGTTATTCCTTATAACATCAGCTATCTTTCAGTGAAAGTCCCGTAGAAATCGGTCAAGCCGTTTCGGTGATTAGTGGGAACAAACAGACAGACAGACAAAAAATTACAACTAGCTTTTTGGTGTAGGTACTTTGTAAAATTTGCATTTAGTAAAAAGCTGTTCTTTTGACATTACAAACAGACACATCAATTTTATTTATTTGTATAGATGTTACTTCCAAAATTAAGACAAATCTAACTACATCTCATATGTTAAAATCGATTGATTGAGCCGTTTAGGCTACAGAGCGTGCGAATGAAATATACAAACATACATGCATTTGAAAGACATTACCCTCCTTCGGGGCAGTTGGGTAAAAAGAGAAACGACGAATATAGATTGGGGTTACTTTGATTAGTGAGGTGACTGTTCAAAACATACTTTTCATATTATGTCGCGAATTGCGTAGATGAATGAATCTACAGAAATGAATTTGACAGTTAAAGTGTTGCTATCTCAGTAGAAAAAATACTACCAAATTGCGTTCCGTTAGAAGTCATTCGCGATTTAATATAAAAAGTTTCAAGCCGAGTCACTCTGCCAATCAAGGTGAACCAAATCTTTTGGCACAGTCTTTGTAGTATATTACGTTTTATGATTAAAAAAACGGAATCGAAGTAGTTGCGTTAACTAATTGCGCAAGCTAACTATAGCCATTTCTGAGATAAATCAAATTAATATATATCATTCAATATACTGCGTATACTTACATATTGTCTCATATAATAACGATTTGGTTATTTTATAGTATGTGAGAGATAATTTCCTGTATGTGCCTTCTTCTGAACTTCCTTCGCCCCTGGGAAGGCCGATCTCCTACCGGCTAAAATCACTGTAACGGTCATCTTCGGCACCGAAGGGGGGCTCCAGGTCCTCGTAAGATCATACTAGAGCCACCCATAATACCATGATTGCCTTAAGGCACATCTCGGAGCGGATGTTTGTAAAGCGGTCACCCCCGCTAGCATACGAAAGGCGACTGTAAAGGTCACCTCTAGGCACTTCTCGGGGAGGATTGCAAAGGATTCCCTCAAGTCTCACTGTGGCCGTTACGTTACCTACCTGATTGGCCCTACAAATTCATTACTCAAAGATTCATGTTAATTATATATTTTTACGCATCTATTATATATATATATATATATATATATATATATATATTACTTACTAAGGTTTTCGAAAAATCATAAACTTCTCAGCCTAGCGATAGCATCAAGTCATAGTCATGTTAATTTATTCTTATTCTTGTATTCTATGAAATTCAAGAATCGTATTCTTGATACGTCTGCAATATTTCAAGTCAATCGGACCTATATCGTATTATAAGTACACACCTCAGTGATCCATATTAGCATTGCCAATTATGACGACCGAATGTGTATTTTGAATTTTTAAACGATCTAGTATTTAAATTCAAACTGACTTAATTGCCAAACACTTCTAGCATATAAACATCACCACTCTCGGTACATTCGCTGCCATAAATAATAAGTGAGAGACCGGAGGCGCCGCGGATACGTAACAAAAAGTAACAAACAGATCTCTTAAATAAAGAAAACACGGGCATATGTTAACATCTGTCGGCTATACTCGTCTGTACAGTTGCGCGCAGTGTGAGTGTTCTAAGTATAAATATCCGCGCGTGCCGACCGCCTTACGCATAACTCTTGGATATGGTTTTTTATTGCGATATAATTTCGGATCTTCTTTGTTTAATTTAGGGTTCTTACAATTTGAGCGGGCTTTTTATGAGTTTGAATAAAGAATATATCAGTTATTATGTTGCACAATAATTATGTCGATTGTATGTGTCTGTACTGCCGTGAAGTTATGATTCTAAGCAAAGAACGCTGGTATTATGGTGTTCTAAATATAAAAAGCGAAGCTTTATTTCTTCGTGTCTTACAAACTTTGAATTTAAATTTAATTTTGTGTTCTTATTTTATTGAAGTTGTTAAAATGCAATCATTTTTGTTAAACCTACTCGTAAAGTCGTAAAGTTTGTCTCAACCAAAAACATTTCATTTCTTCAAGACTTTTTAACTTTACGTTCTAAATTTTCTTGTATTGGTTGCTTCATATTTCTGGGTAACCATATATATTATTTTCTTGGCATGATTTAATGCACCGTCTGACCTTCACAAGAACACATAATACCCTTTTATAGTATGATCAGCGACATTCACTGGGACACGTACTACATCAACAGCATTGTGTGATCGTATGTGGCCTGTATTTTTACTGGGAACTAAAAATGATAGGCGAATGATGACGAAAAATGTTTATCGTTGTAGTCACAGAGAGAAAGATAACAGTGTTGCAAGTGCATAGCATGAAAGGTACTTAAATATCTAATATTGTGCTGCCAACAGTCAATATCACAATAATTCTCGATCAGCCAGTTAACAGAAATGTCAACAAACTGTATGGACATGAAAATTGTGGATCACGCGACCATTCGATCGTTTATT
The DNA here is from genome assembly GCA_947459985.1 of Diloba caeruleocephala. Classification (NCBI taxonomy): domain Eukaryota; kingdom Metazoa; phylum Arthropoda; class Insecta; order Lepidoptera; family Noctuidae; genus Diloba; species Diloba caeruleocephala. Next base: position 3,261,567 of record OX381617.1, on the reverse strand, counting down.
TATCTCAAAACAGTACATTTCTTTAACATTTATATTCCTTGACGTTTGGATATTGTTGTCATGCTCAAGGGTGAAAGTGGGAAGTGGGCCAAGCAAGAAAGATAATTATCTCGAGGTTGTTACTTTTTTGGTTTGAAACCAATATAAATATATAATACTAGCTTTTACCCGCGGCTTCGCTCGTTTTGTTTTTATCTTTCGTAAAAAGGTTTTTTTTTTCATTTTAAAGTATCATATGTTGTCGCGGAGTGCCTCCCTCCGTGTTTCCTTCCCGGTTAGCTCAACTAGGAGGCTCTCTCCACGGCAGCAAGTAACGGATATCAGTTATTGTGATTCAATGAAACGTAACATATATATTGTTATAATGGTATATTGATATTCACAACTTCAACACTTCATGCTGATGATTATATAAATTTTAAAATATAGCTTACTATCACAATTTAAGCTAATTAAAAATAAGTAATTGTAATATTGCAGGAGACTATTTGTCAGAGCGACAGCTGTGTGTCGAACCACTAACGTTCAGGATCGAATGTGTAATGATAATGATCAAAATATGAAGAGCGACTCTACGTCACAAAAATTCGAATTTTGATTTGAATAAAGAATTAATCATGAAGTGGACAGTGGTGGAGATAAAAGGTATGAAGTCATGAAAGAGGTTGATTGAAATAAAGATGAAGGATGACTTCGTCACAATGTTACTTCTAATACCTCCAAGAATATGTGTACAAAGTTCCATGATGATCGGTTAAGTAATTTTCGCGTGAAAGCGTAACAAACAAACTTACATTCATATTTATAATAATAGTATGATTGTTGAGTATTGACTGTCGGTCTACAACATTATGCATGTTTATATCTCATGGACTGCAAACCCTGCAAAAATAGTCTGTTATTTAATTTTGGAACATGAACGTCACAGGAAATATATGACTTTTGACGTTTTGACGGCACGGTTGGTTCTGTGGCTGATGCAGTCGGCTGCTGCGCACCGGGTCGTGGATTCAATTCCCGCACGGAACAAATATTTGTGCGATCTGCAAGTAGTTGTTCCGGGTCTGGGTGAATTGTGTGTGGAATTTGTGTTTGTAAACGCCCCCACGACACAGAAGAAATCCCTCACTAGGATTTAGAGGGCAGCGTATTTTCTTTTAAAGAAAAAAAAAGATTACATATACATACTTACTTTGTTCTTTGTGTAGTGGCTCATAGATACGTCAACATTGTTTTCATAAGAAAATAATGAGAGCTTTCTAGATAAAGTTAATTAGGTAAGTAACTCTATTGATTGAATGTTTTTCTCATACTGTGTGGTTCCCAGCAGAGAATTACTTTCTACATTCAAGAATGTCGAAAAAGGCTATTATCGGTCATATCATGGGAACGGGACCAGCATCTTCTCGTATGCTAATAACAACATACTGCGATCACCACTACGCCTACCAATTGCAAAATGGCCGCTCATTGTAGTGATCATTGAGAAGCTAATTTTCAACCGTGGACGTTTACGGGCTAATGAGTGTGTGTGTGTCTCAGCTGAACAACACTGTACAACTGGCTCTTATTACACTTTCAAGTGATAAAATCCATAAGTTGAGTCTAAACATTTACATAGAACTAGTTTTACCCTACCACGCGTTGCTGTGGCTGCACGCAATGCACGTAATTACTACACGATTTTGATTCGGAATAAAAGAACAACAATCATTGGTCTCCTGGTTTAGTAAAAACATGCGCGTATATGAATACAACGATATGTAAACATTTCAGAACGACGTGTAAAGAACTTTAGGAGATTTACGATTTTGAACAAACGAACATTACCATTTATATAGATATCTAATAGACTGGCGCCAGGAGAGTTGCCGCCTCGTAGGACACTGTTCGGTACCCTCGTGCGATCCGGATAGCCACTCTGCGCTGGAGACCGTGGATTTTGGTTCCTCAGGGCTGGGGGCCTGAAAGTCGAGCTGACTATACAGGCACCCCGTACCGCCACGGACCGCACGACTCCCCTATAGAGACGGCGAACTTCCTCACATGATCTCCCGAGATTGGGCAGCAGCCGGTGTAGTGTACTCACTACCTTCTCGACTCGGGGACGAGGCGCTGGAAGCGGTCTTGGAAGCTGTCAACGACTGTCCAGGGTGAGCCTCAGGTATTTCATGTTCACCAGCCCACCCCAATTCACGCGTCACCAATGCTTATCCACAAACTGGGTGGTTCCCTGCTCCTCGGCAGTTTGTGCAAATATAGCGCCTCGGTTTTTTGAGGCGCTATCCGCAGACCCATGCGTCCGTGCGGTGTCCGAATTAAGAATATAGCACCACTCCATCTCCTCCCGTGGGTGTCGTAAAAGGCGACTAAGGGAATCTAAACCAGAGGGATGGGCAGCAGCGTCCCTTCTGTGAACTGGTAGCCATACTGCGCTCACCAACCCGCCTGCCAAGCGTGGTGAGCATTGGCAAATACCCCCCGAAATGATGACACGGTTGTGGAACCTACGGGGGAGGCCTCTGTTCAGCAGTGGACGTATAAATGGCCGATGTGATGATATGATGAATAGACTAGACCATGAGGTGTCCGAATTAGGAATATAGCACCAGTGTCTCATCTCCTCCCGTGGATGTCGTCAAAGACGACACTTAGTCAGAGGGATGGGCAACAGCGTCCCTTCTATTGAGCAGCAACCATACTGCGGTCATCAACCCGCCTGCCAATTGTGGTAAGTATCGGCAAATTACCACCAAAATAACGACACAATTGTGGAAATCTGCGGGGAAAGGTTTTGTTCTGCAGTGGACGTTTATACGTTCACTGCAGAACAAAACCTGATATGAAGATGCTGATGGTGAATAGACTACAGAGTAGCGCATCACAGAATGTAATGCAATGTTTGTCCTGCAAAACGGGAACGGCCTGGCGCCTGTAATATAGGTGGTTCCAGTACAAGTACCAGAGCGACACTGATGTAAAGTTATGTTGAATTTACAATAAACTATTTATTATTATAATCTACATGTTTCTCTGTGCACGGGTTACCTCTGCAAGGAGGAGCCCGGTCTTTTAATACGCTTACGCGGTGACATGGGTCCAACACCCAGAAGCCCTTTAGAGAATTTTAGTCTCAAATGTAATGTGACACAACTGGGGTTTCTCCATGACTGAACTATAAAAATGCAATCTCAGATTGTCTCCAGAGGTGTAAAACCATGGTATGTGACATTCCTGAAACTACTTTTATAAGGTGTAATGCAATGGGTGCTCAACAGATTAAAAACTTAGCAAAAATGAAAAACTCCCCCTTTGAAATAAATTTTGAGGCAGACGGTGACTCAACAAGATGAGCCTCCTAAATGGCTATCACTACAGTAGACAAGGATTTATTATTATTATAAAGAACTTCAAGAAAATGTATATTACTCTTGACGACCACAATTCTGTTAGTAATATATCATATATATATTGGGATAATATAAATGACTACTACCTGTCACTTCATGTATGAATTATGAGCTTAACATGGTTGAACATGGATATGTTGTCTGCCGTGCATTGACAGCTAGTAATTACTTATATTTCATTAAATATATTAAGTAAAGAATATGATCATTTTTGTGGTATGTTGGGAATGCTATTTTATTAGTCATTATTTCAGCCGAAAGACGTCCTTTGCTGGACACAAGCCTCCCTCATAGATTGCCCTATCGACCGGCATGGGTTTGTGTTGTGTGCTTATTGGGAGGTTTTGCCATAATCGCCACGCTTGGCAAAAGGGTTGGCGATCGCAGTAGTGTTTTTTAAAAATAAAAACATGACTTGGTCCGCTCTTGACCTCGATCTCTTCTGATGGAAAGAGATGGATGATATCTACGATGGGACGAGCACACCCATACGAATGATATCTATTTACAGTTAACGGGTTATGTGTAGCAATGAAAGTAGACGCTGGTACACGGCTACACTCTATATATATCTATAGCGAAGGTAGAGTAAAAGCGCAGAGTACGCAGATCATTATACACGCATATCAGTATTGGGATATCAATCAACTGTAAATGGTAACCTGCATTGCGTCTGGAAGTCTGATTGACTTGATTGATTTGACGGCACGGTTGGTGCAGTGGCTGATACAGTTGGCTGCTGCGCACCGGGTCGTGGGTTCGATTCCCGCACGGAACAAATATTTGTACGATCTGCAGGTAGTTGTTCCGGGTCTGGGTGTATTGTGTGTGGGATTTGTGTCTGTAAACGCACCCACAACACAGGAGAAATCAGAGTGTGGGGCATAGTTTAAAAAAAAGAAAAAAAAAAAAAAAAGAAAAAAAAAAAAAAAAGAAAAAAAAAAGTTAGATGGTGGTATTCCCCGAAGTACAATTTGTAGAAGACTGGTAAGCAACATTTCGTTGTGGAGTTCGGCCACCAATGTCTCGTCACCTATGAGTCTTCTGGCTCTGTATTCTACCGAATCGAGTGCAGCAAACTGGCACTTTGCTGAACCATCTCATAATTGCAACACTTCACACAATATCGTACCTGTACTTTGTATAGATTAAAATGCTGTCCAGGTTAAATGTTTCGCTTTATTTATTTATGGTTATCCAACTTTTTTGCTGTCGAAACAATCAATGTGGACGACGATGGTAAAAAATTAAAAAGTTTCACAAAATAAGTGACTCTGGTATTACACTAGGTACAAAACAGCCGCGGGATCGGGTGAGGGCTGATCCCGCACCGAGAAGGACGAGACGGCGCCGGGGTAACACCCCCTCGACACCCAGGTCCAACACGCCTAAGACGTTACATGATCGAGGGCCTCGGGTCTCGCGGGCGCGCATATTAGGGAGTCTGCGTGCTCACACCGAGCGGCCCCCGGGAAGACGATGGCGCGCACGTGGTCACATGCCGCCGTGTCCGTAGCACAGCGCACAGTGAGGCTTGGAGGGATCCTTTACAACCCCCCTGAGAAGTGTTTGGGGAGCGTCCTTTTTACTGTCACCTTCTTCGACTAAAGGGGTTGACCGCTTTACAGTCACCCCCTCCGTGATGTTCCTAAAGGCATAGCATCAATAGGCGGCTCTAGTGAGATCTTAAGAGGACCTGGAGCCCTCCATTCGGTGCCGAAGATGACCGCTCCAGTGGTTTTAGCCGGTAGGAGTTCGGCATACCCCTTTGCCCTTCTCTTCATGCAGAATTTCCACTGGACACCAATAAAAAAGGCACAAAACAGCCGGGATATATGTATGCCTATAGGCGAGGCAGCAATGGAACTGCTCTAGATGGAATTTTAAATTTTATCGAGTGCCTGGAGTACGGTAATTTTAGCCGGTAGAAGTCCATGCCTTTTCGCTCTTCGCGGGGCGGAAGAAATAAGTGACGTATTTCCTCCAGGATAAAATGAAATAAAAAGAAACTACAATAAAAAAAGCATAACAAACAAAGTAATCTTGCCTACTAAATATAACCCAAACAAGTTATGCCGCATAATTATAAACCGTAATCATAAAGAAACTTCAACAAAAACATCAAGCTAGGCTTTTATTCAGGAAAGGGGCTCGAATCAGGCGATTTACATAATATGAGTAGTGGGATGTTGAACCGAATGCCGCTTTTAAGCCCCACAGGCGATGTGGGGTCTTCCTGACCCTACCAAATAGCAACTGAAACTTAGGCTTTCAGGTAAAAAAAAAACTTATATTTGAGCCATTTGATAAATTTGAGTTATAATAGAAAACTTAAATTTTATAGTACGAATTTTTAAAGAAATGATTATCGTTGGGTTCTATCTCCGATTTGGATTTTTTGCTTGAAACTGTTACTGCCAAGTAAGTCCGATTTTAAATAATCATAATCCAGACCATGGACTTCGAAGTTACGCCACGGAACTCCCCAATGACGAGCATATGTGCACATGTAATTGGGTTATTGTGCGGAAGATCAAAGGAAGTAAATGATAAGACACGTGGTCAACTAATCACTCCGAAGACACATCACAATCACATCGAACTCCTCAATGACGAACAGTATACATATTGCGAATGAGAAATTTTACTTAAGATGAAGAATGGTGGTTTTGCCATCGCTTCCTCATACGTGTAGCGTCCTTAGATGGTCTACCAATGTTTACCAATGTAAGGGAACTCTTCTTCCTACCTTTTTTTTATTTTATTATTGGTGTCCATTGGAAATTCTACATGAACTTCCTCTTCCCCGGGGAAGGGTGAAGGGGCATGCCGGACTCCTGTCGGGTAAAACAACTGGAGCGGTCATCTTCGGCACCGAAGGAGGGCTCCAGGTCCTCGTAAGATCACACTAGAGCCCCCCATTGATGCTACGCCTTTAGGCACATCTTGGAGGGGATGACTGTAAAGCGGTCATCCCCTCTAGCGGAGGGAAGGCGCCTGTAAAAAGCTCACCCCCCAGGCACATCTCGGGGAAGATTGTAAAAAAGAGCTGAATGCTTGGGAGTGGAAGTGTCTAATGACGTAATAACGGGGAGACCCGCTTGAGACGCGCGATGGTGAAACCGGTGCCGCACCTCTCGACACCCGCCGCCCAGCCGTTTATACCGGTTGCTCCCTGTCACCTGTAGTGGTGGCCATTGAGGGAGCCCATCTTGTGAGTGGCTGGTCACCGTTGGCCACAGAATTTCACTAGAAAGGTTGAAAGGCAGACGCCATTTTTTTCCGTTTTTAGAAGTATTTAATCCATTTAGCACCCATTGCAATAAACCTTATAACTGTAGTTTCCATCTCATACAGTAGTTTTACACCTCCAGGGACAATCTAAGACTGCATTTTTATAGTGTAGCCAGGTCGGAGAGACCCCGGTTAGTGTCCCATTACATTTTAGATAAAAAATCTCTACGTGTTGGACACATGTCCCCGGGTAAGCCTATCAAAAGACAGGGTACCCCGTTACAGGGGATATAAGCCCGTGAATAGAGAAACATGTAGATAATAAATTTAAAAAGTAGGTGTTCCAGCCAATTTGTCATTTACTAATCTGTACTTGAGTTAATTGTAGCGATTCAAGATAATCACTGGTAGAATTTCGACTTTATAGTTGATACAATTCCGTATCTATTTCAGTGCTAAACTTATTTAATTCACCTCAAATTGAATTTTGCGTTTAGGTAAGCGTCTTTGCGCCAAAGAAGTCTCGTTGCGCATCTATACAAATAAATAAAATTGAAGTGTCTGTTTGTAATGTCAAAATAACAGCTTTTTACTAAATGCATAATATATAGTACATATAAGAAAAAAACAATTTTTAAGTTTATTGTCTCTCTGTCGATCTGTTTGTTCCGGGTAATCTCCGAAACGGCTGGACGGATTTTGACGGGACTTTCACTGGCAGATAGCTGATGTTATAAGGAATAACTTAGGCTACATTTATTTTAGGAAAATAATTAAGGTTCCGCGCAAAAAAAAGAAAACCCTTGAAACCCAACATATATAATCAATGTCAAGTGTCTATGTCGAAGTACTCTAAATTTCTTATAATTAAACGCGGGTGAAACCGTGGTTCCCATCTAGTAATACATAAATACGTTTCTTTGTTTCGTACGTAAGAAAACATTTTCGACATTCCCTTAAAAATACAATATTGATTAGTTTCAATCTTTATTGCAGAAGGAATCTGTATTCCGTTCACTCCAATGTACGTATAAGTCAAACTAATTGTATTGTAGCTAATAATAAAATTATATGTGAAGGAAACTATGCCATTAAAAAACAAACTTTAAACTTAAGCTACAAGGTTCATTTTTGATTGGGCGAAATGTTACGATTTGCCGATGTTTACAAAGAGCACAAATCAAAAAGCAATAAAAGTGCATTTTATATGTTCTATTTGGGATTTGTTTCCTCCAATAAACGACTTTAAGATCGTTAAGTGTAAGTTTAATACATCTGTACCATTTAGGTTCTTTTTGTTTCGTACTATTTCGGGTGATTTGTTAGCTTTGGATAGGCATGGATCTCGTAAATACAGAACACATTGATCATTACCCGTTAGATTGTTTTATGTCGGAACAAGACATTACAGAAAATGCAGAAGTCAAAGAAATATATCTCTCTAGTCTAAACTGAACTATTTCTAGCTACTAGCACAAATAGTATAAGTATGTAAAATCACTCAGACGGACGCTTGTATTTTAAAGTTGCATTTTGTATGTCTTGATGCATTGAAGAAACCTGTTTTCGTACATCATTAGAATTAACGTTCGTTGGACTTCGCCGCAGAATACGTGGTTTTTAGGGTTCCGAACGTCCGAAGGAAAAAACGGCGGAGCGCTTTTAGGATCAGTCGTGTGTCTGTGTGTCCGTCTGTCACAGTCAATTTGCTCCGAATCTACTTGACCGATTAAGTTTAAGTTCGGTCCACATAAGGATTTCTGCAACCCAACCCAATTTTTTTTCCTTTTCAGTGGTTTTAATACTTTTATACCGTGCTGGGTTTTGAAGTCGGTTTCTTTAGCTTTATTTGTTTCTTTTTAGTGTAAATAAATTTAGGAACTTTTTCCAATTTGATATCAGTATTTAACACAAAAAATAAGAATGACTCAAATCGGTTCCCTTTTTTTTTTTTATTGATGTCCAGTGGAAATTCTACATGGAACTTCCTTCACCCCGGGGAAGGGTGGCGGGATATGCCGGACTCCTACCGGCCAAAACCACTGGAGCGGTCATCTTCGGCACCGAAGGGGGGCTCCAGGTCCTCGCAAGATCACACCAGAGCCGCCCATTAGTGCCACGCCCTTAGGCACATCACGGAGGGGATGACTGTAGAGCGGTCACCCCCTCTAGCGGAGGGAAGGCGACTGTAAAATGGTAGCCCCCCAGGCACTTCTCGGGGAGATTGTAAAGGATCTCTCCATTCCCTGATCTGAGAGGATTCGAAACTATTAAGACATCATCTAGATAAGCGCAGTCAAATTAACTTGTTTATTGAAGCTGGTTTAAAAACTACTCAATAAAATATAATGAAATTTATATGGGACCAATTTGAAAGCATTCTGCATCAGTTGAGATATGCATTGCTCAAATCGGTCTACTAATCTCGGAGTAATCGGTGTACATACATTTAAAAAAAATACGCATCGAATTGAGAACCTCCTCCTTTTCAAAGACGGTAATAACTAATATCTCGAGGTGATGAACACAGTGTGGTACTATACTGGACCAGTCCTGGGTAACATTCCAATACGTCAACGTTGTCTTTATCAATACTTAAACTAATGTAATACTTATATTTTTGAATCATCCTAGTGTCTCAATCAAGTATGACTTATTACGTAAAATTACATAGAATAGTAATATGCTGATCCATCTAACTCGTCGACTGCAAATGGCTACCTTGTATATACAATAAAAAACATGCTCCCAAATTCCCAGCGCAGACCAGCAAGAAATTACACAAATAAACAAAACAAAAACAAGACAACGAGTACAAAAGTCAGCTCCCCTCAGGAAACAAATAAAAAAGGTGGGTCGTGAAGAGACAGTAATTACCAATAAAGTTACCTGCAGCTGAGCCTCCATAGAAAACATACTTTGAGAGAACTTTTATAATATACTCTCGGTATAAATGTACACTACGCTGGCCTAGTGCAGGTTGGTGGACTACAGCTGGTTTGGCAGCTATTTGCTGGTTTGCTCACGATGTTTTCCTTCACCGTTAACGCAAGCGACAATCTAATTCTGATCCGCATATGAATCCGAAAAGTCAGAGGTAGGGCCGGGATCAAACTTAGCTTAGCTAGGATTGAATTTAAACCCTCCTGTATGGAAGGCAAGCATTTGACCACTAGGATATTACTACAATAAATGTATACTCGTTTGCATTTTGGTTTCAATTAATTGGCTTTAGATTTGCTTCCTGTACAACGTTTCGTGGGTTCGATCTACATACGGAACAAATATTTGTAGAATAGAATAGAACAGACACTTCTGCGCATCATACTGAAACAACGAAGGGCATTTCACTACATGACAACTTCTGGGAAGAAATACTCTAAGAAACTAAAGTCAAGGTCATTTTTATTTTTGCTCGTATTTATACGTTGTTTTTTCAAATCGATGTTTACAGACTATTTAAAACAGCTCTCAACATTGAAAAACATTTTGCAGCCATACAATACAAACCATGTAGGCACAATTGGTTTCTAGGAAAGCCACATGTGCAGAAAATTATCTAAGTAACACCATATGTCCAAGTCGTCAACATAGTCTAATCTTATAGTACGCTTTTTTTATGAGAGTTGATTCAACGTGTGATTTATACTTCCCAACTGTGTGAACAGTAATTTCGTTAGGTATCTTTATTATTCTACGATCAGACATACTCCCTCCGCCGGAGCGGCGAAGGCGCGCCTCCAGGGGCGTTGAACAGGCTGAGGCAGCTAGCTCGGCGGCGCGCACTTGGAAAGTGGCGTCACCGCCTGCGGACGCAGTTTGCGACTAAGCGCGTCGTCGAGGCTGTCCTGCCGCTTTTGGAACCTGGCTCAGAAGAAGCGACCGCGTTACTTACCACCTGACGCAGGTGTTCACTGGGCACGGTTGTTTCGGTGCGTACCTGCACAAGATAGGACGCAACGCCACGGCACAATGCTACCATTGTGATAGCGACCAGGACACCGAACAGCACACGTTGGAGGCGTACCCTGCGTGGGCTGCCGAGCGGCGGATCCTGATCGATTGATCTGGCAAGATCTCTCTGCCGGCAGTAGTGATGGCTATGTTGGCAGGGCACGGAAACTGGAATACAGAGTCTCCATCTGTGAGAGCGTCAGGAGGACGGAGAAAAGGAGACCGCAATGCGGGATCAGGAGAGAGCCGATCCTGCTCGAACAAGGATGATACGACGCCGGAGTAACAACCGCCATGACACCTCATTCCCATACGTCTGAAACCCCATGTCGTTGCTATAATGCTAGGGGCCTCTGGTTTCTTGGGTAAATAAATTGGGGAACCTGCGTGCCGACACAGAGTGACCCACGAGAAGACGATATGCGCGCATGTGGTCACGCGCTGCCGTGTGCGCATAGCACAGCGTACAGGGACGCTTCAGGGGATCCTTTACAATCCTCCAGGGTGACTGCATTACAGTCATCTTCTCAAAAGGGCCTTACGTGCCGAAGATGACCACTCCAGTGGTTTTAGCCGATAGGAGTCTGGCATACCCCTCCGTCCTTCCCCGGGTCGGAGGAAGTTTATGTAGAATTTCCACGGGGCCCAATAAAAAAAGGCATTTTCAGTAGAAAATCGAAGGCAATTACCTAAAACAAAAATTATGGGTATTGAACAATCTTTTATTGAGTATATATTTATCTTATATTTAGTTACTTCTGTTATACGTATGTTTCTGGTATTCATACAATAAATGTCGCAAACATAATGTTTTCAAAAATGTAAAGGGAGGGCATTGTTAGTACATTAATTCTTTGAAAATATACAAAAAATATTTATGAGCTTCGCGAGAATCAATATCGTAGTATGCGCGGATGTGCATGTGAAACGTGTGTCTGTAATGTACCCTGTAAAGACACATAAGTAATCCAAGTGAGGGACGACGATTAAAAAAGGTCTATAAATATATAAATCATATATATCAATATCACAACGACCAATTACATGGCGTATATGATTTAGGGGAGAAATTTTCCAGTACTCACCATGCTTGGCAAGGTGGGTGGTGGGTTGACAAGCGGAGAACGGCTACTGTTTCACAAAAGGGCCGCTGGTGCTCTCCTCTGGGTTAGGATGTCAATTTTTTTTTTTTTTTCTTTATAAAAACGTTGCCCCACACTAGGATTTCTCCTGTGTCATGGGTGCGTTTACAGACATGAATTCCACACACAATACACCCAGACCCGGAACAACTACCTGCAGATCGTACAAATATTTGTTCCGTGCGGGAATCGAACCCACGACCCGGAGCGCAGCAGTCGACTGTATCAACCACTGCACCAACCGTGCCGTCAAAATGACGACACAAGTTTGGAAATCTATGGAGAGTCCTTTGTTTAACAGTCGATGTCTTTTGGCTGATATGATGATGATGATGGTCTTCGTGTTCATAGCCTTTTCCCATCTGTTTGTTGATGTCGGCTTTCAGTCTTACAGATAAGGCTCATTAATAGTAATTTACATTACATTAATTAGATTAATTTACATTATACCAACTGCCAAGACCTCCTTTACAATTACTGGGATGTACCGATATTCTTTGGTATAGAATGATTGTTGGAATTTCGGGCTGTTGACTTCCCGTATCGACTATATATTCGTATGACAGCCTGGTAGCTTATCGTGCTCTTTGAGGCATTTATATGCCTCTAAAACCCTCTGGTCTCGATGTAGAAAGAATGACCAGCCATCTTAATCCTGACCACAGCAAGCGGAAGCTTAACCTCACAGATTGATCGTTTTGTCATCCCCATTTAGCCACAAAGCTCCGAAAGTTTACATATTATAAATTATTCTTGTATATTAGGATTCATCCAAAAATTTATTTCGGAATTATCAATGTAATTAACATGAATTAACACAAATATATATTAACACAACTTAAACAAAACACACTCATGTATAAAATTCCAGAAACTTGACTCACGAAGACAAATTGGAACTTAAATTTGAGACCAAACAAGGAACCAAAATAACATTTTGTACATGTCTCATTGAAATGGAGTCATTTTTAAATCTCCCCTCCGGCACTGATTTTAGTCATGTTTGATGTTAAGCATTTGTCAATGTTATGGTTTATTTTTTCTATAAATACGTTGCTTACCCTTGTTGTTACTAGAGATTTAGGGGATTTGGCAATATTTTTGGAGTGTGGGAATTTTTAAAAGTTAAGTTATGGGAAATAACATATTTAAATATGCTTCTTCATGAAAGAGCTTTCCTTTTCATTAATAACAAATTAATAGCATAAATCAATTTGTAAACGGTTATAATTCCTTATAATTAAATTATTTAACAAAGAAATGTTGTTGGTAATTTTTAGAAGAAAAAAAGAAAAATAGTTTATTGGTCACAAAACACACACGCCATAAAGTAAAAAAAATATAAATAAAATAATCATACGAGTTCACACAATACTTATTAAAAACTTCTCTAGATATAATAACGATGCAGCATGACGACGAGCATGTATACTACGGCACAATAATTATAAGTCAATAAACTAGGCCCGGTGTGTTGGTGCGTGACCAAAAGGCCTCAGCTCAGCATATGCTGCAGTAAACTACAGCGCTGGTTTTCAGCTGATGCCTAAAGATATCAAGTCGTTATAATATAAGATCAATTTAATTATAGCAGTATTAATTTTGAAATGAGTGCTATTCAATGAAAATATTTTTACTATTACAACATATATAATATACGTAGCCCGATGACGCAACAGTAAAATAAAACAAAAAACCTGCAAACAGTAAGAAAAAGTATATTTATTTCTAATCTGACACTGACATGACGCATAGTCAAAAAATAAATCAAAAACCAATAACAACAATGCAAACAGGGTACGTCTCGTACGTACAAATAGAAATAGGTATGTCGCTCAGCTTATTGCAGTAACATAACATAAATATAAAACCATAGACAATTAATGTAAACTTCTAAAACCACTGCGCTGATATTCTGCGATAACCTTGTATGACGTATTGACGACTTCCAGTGACATAACTACATACACTACATGTTTATCCTAATATTAACAACTCAACATCGAAAACAACTAACCGTTACAATTGTATAAACTAAATAAGATGTGTAATTTATATAGGTAATGTAATTACATAGATTTAGTTTTTAAGAATCCATTAGTACCTGCTATAGTAGATTCAATATTCAATAAAAGACGTTCATTCGTTTAGACTAAAAGCTAGCTGTCATCTATACAAATAAATAAAATTGAAGTGTCTGTTTGTAATGTCAAAATAATAGCTTTTTACTAAATGCATATGAAAGTATGTAAGTTAGATATAACAAAAACACTATTTTTAAAAATTTTGTCTGTCCGTCTGACTGTCTGTCTGTCTGTTCCGGGTAATCTCCAAAACGGCTGGACCGATTTTGACGGGACCTTTACTGGCAGATAGCTGATGTTATAAGGAATAACTTAGGCTACTTGTATTTTGGAAAAATAATTAAGGTTCCGCGTAAAAAATAAAACCAAAATTTATATATTCTATGTCAAGTGTCTATGTCGAAGTAATCTAAATTTCTTTTAAATTAAACGCGGGTGAAACCGCGGGTGCCAGCTAGTAAATAATAAAAAGCTTCCATCGATAGTTGTTTAAATGTATTTCTAAACAGAAAACATCTTCCTAATCACAGTAATTATAAATATCAACTTAGAACTAAATCAAGTACAACGGAAAACTTTAGCAAAATTTTTACTTCGCAAACTACGTACAAACGTATCATGAAATTGAACGTACGAAATTCAGACGACAGTTAATTTCTCGTGACATAAATAAAAACGGAACGAGAAACATTCCTTAGGAGGGGGAAATAACAAACATATCTCTCGAAGTAAGAAAACAAACAACGTATGTTAACATCTGTCGGGAAGCACGAGCTAAAGCGAAAGGCGTACAGTCGATGAGTTATTGCTTTCATTTTCAAGAGTTTTAATACTGAAGCATTGAAGCACGTTTACTTGGTACTCTAAAACTAATTTGGATTGATTTGAATTTCAATATAGTTAGTAAGAGGAATAAAAAAGAGATACAATAAATCTTTAGGTATTTTAGTCTAATGAGTTGTAAGGCGCCTAAGGCATCCATTGAACGGAGATTACGCGTGCGCAGATTGGGGAGTCTACATGCTCATACCGAGTGATCCCCGGGAAGATGGTGGCGCGCACGTGGTACACACAGCGAAGCTTGGGGGGATCATTTTTAATCCTCCTCGAGAAGTGCCTGGGGGACGACCTATGTACAGTCGCCTTCCCTCCGCTAGGGGTAACCGCTTTACAGCCATCCCCTCCGAGATGTACCTAGGCGTGGCATCAATCGGGGCTCTAGTATGATCTTACGAGGACCTGGAGCCCGCTTTGGTGCCGAAGCTGACCACTTCAATTTAGCCGGTAAGAGCCCCTCCCCCTTCCCCGGAGTGGAGGAAGTTCATGTAGAATTTCTGCTGGAGACCAATAAAAGAAAAAGCGCCCACTGAAAAAGTAACACAATTTGTCATTAAAAGAACGAATCATCTTACAGCGTGACAGAGTAAGTCAGTGAGTCAATGATGACCGTAAATATATATTTTAATGATGATATTATAACAGCCGAAGAACAGAAAGACAGAAATGTTCTTAAGGATATTTTCTGTTTTGTTTATGAAACACTCGATATAATTTTCATGCAAATATATATTTTGTACCAAGGTCGTGAAACGACACGTCTACGCGACTGTACAGAATTCCAGAAATTCAATATGTCAGTGTTGATTGCAGTTAATTATAAAATCGTCCCCTCTTATTGTCCATCCTCTATTTTTGGGTATGAGTAGTCGTACAACTTAACTAATTTTCAACTTAAGTCATTTCAGATACAGTTTAGTTTGGCATGATTTGACACGACATATTAAAGTTCTTTAATGTTCACGGATCTTAAATCAAATCTAAATCACAGTTCAGAGCTTTGAAGGTACAAGTATTACTTCCGCTAATAAAATTGTCTTCTTTATCCCTTATGCTTTGAACCATAGAGATGTGACCTTTTCATGAAGTTAAACTGTGTGGTTTGATTAGTTTTGAACTGGTACGTATCGTATAATTAATGTGAAGTTTTGGCGTATTGGGTATTACATTTCTTACTTAATGTTATTTGGTAAATTTTAAAAGTGAGATCTGTAGCGAATTAGCGTATTTTGCTTGTTGTATATAGCATAAATATGAAGGCACAGTTATCTTTAAAAATATGTTAACACCAAAATAAAACTTTAATATAAGAAAAGCTAGTGATTCAAATTACAAAATTTTGTCAATTATCTAGTCTTATAGCAGGATTTACGATTACGTGTTAAATGATATAATAATAGATTTTTGATTTATCGATTTTGGATTCATTTGGATGGATCAAACTTGGATTTCTCAGACATAAATTTGATAGGCACAGATATCCAGACTTGGAAAAACGTACTGTACGCCTTACAAATATTCGTTCTGGCTGAGAATCAATCCCGCGATCCGTAGCGCACAAATCCAGCCACTTAGCTACTGTGTCAACTATGCCTTCTTAGTAGAGACTGATGTATTTAAACATGCATGAAACTGGTTGCTGTGGCTAGCTGAGATGTAAGTAAAACAAAACAACTACATGAATTAAGGTAAGGTAAATGATCCTTGTAATAATAAAAGACTCGGTATGAACCATACAGAATAATTAAATACCACCTCCATGCATTAAGCAGACGGTGAACATAACAATTCTGACCCTGTATCAATATTATCTGAGGCAACCCACGAGGTTTGTCTTTTAATACGACCTCACAAAGGCATGTAATTAATTTTATGCAGATTCTAAATTTCTGGAGCATTGTTGCAAAAATGTGGGCACTTTAACAATCTTTACTTTGAAACATTTCACTCTGTTTGTATAATCTGTTTGAAGTTTTTAATGGCATGAAGTGTGAGTAACGTAAAATGTTATTTTGTTTGTTAGACAGGGTTTTGGGTTTTTATTATGCAAATGAACGAATTGTTAATTTAATGTTATATGATGTCTGTTTAAAGTGAATACACATTTTTTTATTTACGTATCGTCGATGTTAGTTCAATAGCGTCCATTTTATTTCCAATACTGCATATTTCAGCGTTTACAGTAATTTGACTATTTTCGTCACTTACGCGGTATTTACCAATGCTATTTACGCGATACTGAATTTCCCCGACGGTGTCATCATCATGTCGGCCAAATGACCTTTCCCCCATAGATTTTCACAATTGTGACGTCATTTTTCGGGAGACTTTACCAGTACTCACGCATGCTAGGCGGGTTGATAAGCGCAGATCTGCTGTTCCATAGAAGGGACGCTACTGCGTCCTCTAGTTTAGAGTACCGGAAGTACTCCTTTAACGAGAGAAAATGGAATGGTGCTATAATCTAAATCCAGGCACCGTATGGAATTGTGAAATTTACGTACATATGAGCATAATAGTATTTTATTTTTTAAACTGTGGACTCGGATTTCTCGTGTGTCGTGGGTGCGTTTACACACTCAAATTCCACACACAACACACCCAGACCCGGAACAACTACCTGCAGATCGTACAAATATTTGTTCCGTGCGGGAATAAAACCCACGACCCGAAACGACCACGAACGAATTCAACCCCTCAAGGGAAGCGAACCTATTCAGCCGTTTGAGCGACAAACATTCAAATATACGAGCTTTAAAGATAAATGGATGTAACCTGTGTTTTTAAGATTGCATCAAATACTTAGGTATGTGGTTAGATCGAAGACTGCGTTGGGGCAAACACTTAAATGAGGTAGTTAAAAAGTGCTCTAAACTGTTAAATATATTAAAAGTACTTGCTGATAGCTCTTACGGAATACATACAAATCACATGCGCAGATTGTACATCGCATTAATTAGAAGCCGAGTGGATTATGGTTGTTTTCTTTATGATTGCAGTGCCAAAACACATACATTAAAGTTAGATAAATTGCAAAATCAAGCTTTACGAATAATAGGTGGTTTTATTAAAACTTCTCCAATTCACGTCATGGAAAGCGAGCTAAATATAATACCGTTATTTTTGAGAAGGCAATACTTAGCTTATAAATACAGTTTGAAAGTAGCTTCTTGGTCCAATAATGTAACTGCTAACATAATTGCAGATTTAAGTACTCTTTGTAATATAAGATATTGGGAACTCAAGAGAAAGCCTCTACTTGTTAAAACTTACAATGATGTGAATCAAATCCCTATTAATGTTGTTGGTATTCTTAGTATGTTTAATTTAGAAGCTTTCATATTTATAATAATGGTAAAATATCCTTTATGAAACATATATTTCTGTAGATACTAAACAAGTGTTTTGCTATTTTATTCTAGTCATTTCCGAACTCTGGTTGTGTGTAATTTACTAGCTGATAAGTTAATTATCATAAGTTTTACTAGTAGATCGACATAAATATTACCTAATATAATACAGTAGAGTAAGAAATAAATACCAAAGCTATGAAAAAGACAGCTACACACATGAGTAGTTGACCAAAACTTCGTATTGAGTGAATACGTAATATGAATGATAGTATAGTGACCAGGTAACTAAAATCAATCATAACTACAGTAGCACTAGTGCTGAAAATAAACAATATCTTTCAGTAATAAAAAATGCTAATCTTTAACGCTATATTGGCCCAACACTGTTTTCGCTTGAAGGAAGTAAAATGACACTAATGTTGATGAAGATAATTAGAAAAAAAGATTTTCTCATGCTAATTTTGAGTAAAGGATTCTAAATTAACATAAAATGAAATAAGCTTTTTTTAAGGAAAAAGACGACATTGTACGAGCCTCATTCTGTATTGCAAGAAACGGGACAATCGGTGACAAACTGCTTAATGATTTGACTCCAGAAAGACAGCCTTAATTTGAATTTTATATCCACCAATTTCTTTTGGTATAATTTATTTTTAAGAAAAGGTATTAGCGCGGGTTTGGATTCTGAATGGATCGAAACAATATTGCTTCTCGTGAGTAATGTCTTTGTTTATTATGAATATAATTTAGCAAATATTTACTTTTATTTTTTGTCTTACGTGGGAGAGCCTAGCCTGTAGTCATTAGTTGACTTGAGCTCGTAAATGGGCTAGTTCGACCGGGGAAGTACCACGCCGTAACAGAATACCGACGTGAAGTATTAATACTTCTTGCAGCAATAAATCCGCTGCGTTTCGTACGAATACCGGAAGCTCCACTCCCAAACTATGGCATTAAAATAGTAATATTTATGAAGCGTAAGATGAGCAGTTTATTTATCATTACGAACTAAACCTTTCGCAGGCCACAGCTAGACATAAAGCTCTCCCAAGTTGCGCCACAAAGCTCCGTTTTCTGCCTATTCAACAGTACACCCTAATAACCTTCCAATTTTCTTATATATATGCTATAAAGTCAAATACTAACTACATACGCTGTCTTAAATTTAATCAAGAACATCTGCTCACCTCTTAAGTGATTGTAAACGTAATATATTTTTATTTCCTTATCGCATTTCATTTAAGCTTTACTTGTCAACCTTTCTTTGTGCACACAGATCCCATAATGCTTTTCGATTAAATGGTCTACATTGTTTTATTATTGCAAATTTGTAGGCGATTGTCTGAAACATAATTGAACAGCAACTTTTTTCAGTCATCATAATCATAATATCAATCAACCCTTCTGGGCAAACGTTATCTCACCATGGGATAAGGTAATCCTGGAGGGTAGATTAAAGTAGCTGCTTGATTTCTTCCTACCTTCTGATATAAAAAAAGTATATCACAAGAAAAAAAAGTATGTTAAGTAGCTTACAGAACGCAGGGCAGTTTGTGGCGAGCTGAATGTGAGTGGCTGCGTACCCGAATGCTCCAGAGAGTCGGTCAGGGCCTCGTCTCCAGCTTGCCTTTATTGGTTGGTTGGAGTGGTACCCCATGAGTGCCCGTAAGATTTTCAACTCTGGCTTGCCTTAGTTGGCCGATCAGAGAGGGGCCGCCAGAGCTATATGCTGGGGGTGGAAGTGTCTAATGGCGTAATAACGGGGAAACCCGCTCCGAGTCTTCGAGACATGCGATGGTTAACCGGTGTCGCACCTCTCTACACCCCTAGCCGCTCACACCGGTGTCGCTCCTTGTCGCCTGTAGTGGTGGCCATTTAGGGGGCCCATCTTGTGAGTGGCGAGTCACCGTCTGCCACAGAATTTCACTTTAAAGGTTGAAAGGCAGACGCCGTTGTTTCCGTTTTTAGAAGTATATATATATAATCCATTTAGAACCCATTACAATAGACCTTGTAATTGTTGTTTCCATCTTATACAATAGTTTTACACCTCCGGGGACAATCCGAGACTGCATTTTATAGTGTAGCCATGGATAGTTCCCGGTTAGTGTCCCATTACATTTTAGATTAAAATTCTCTAAAGGGCCTCTGCGTGTTGGACCCATGTTCCCGCGTAAGCCTATCAAAAGACCGGGTTCCCCCTTACAGGGGATATAAACCCGTGTAATAGAGAGATATCAATCAAAGTACGCCCACTAATTAACAAAGGCATCCCAGAGATTTCCACAATTGTGTCGCCATTTTGGGAGAAATTTGTCAATCGATTTTTCCCTCTGCTATATGATCCCTTAGTCACCTTTTACGACATCTACACGATGAGATGAAGCAGTGACATATTATTAATAAGGACACCACACGAAATTATATTATTTAAATATTTTAATTAATATTTACTGTCTTTTAAAAATTACAAACTAAATCTTCAAGTAAATGTAATACGATACATATTTGTTTATATATTATTGTGTAATATATATTATTTCCCCTTTGCCATGTCTTTTAAAAATTACAAACTAAATCTTCAAGTAAATGTAATACGATACATATTTGTTTATATATTATTGTGTAATATATATTATTTCCCCTTTGCCATGTGCGATCATTCGTTTAAGTCTTTTCTCTCCACTTCGCTTCAGGTTTTAAATCAGCATCATATAAGCGAACTTCACTAATGTAGTACGTACGTCTCTAATTAACTGCAACTATAAGCGTTTCTAGGATATACGTCACTACACTTGTTAGGTTAATTAGTGATTGCAACATGTTGCTATTAGCATACCGCTTCTCATCCTCTTGACATAATTCTTGAGACTTACGACACTATAGGAAGAGAAGGTGTGGTCTATTTTTGCCAGATACAATACTGATGTCGATCTTTAAAATGCGTATCGGAAATAATGTATATTAGATTTTTCACTGATTTATTGTAAGAAGCTGGGTGACCGCTTTACAATCATCCTCTCCGAGATGTGCCTAAAGGCGTGGCACCAATGGGTGGCTCTAGTGTGATCATACGAAGACCTGGAGTCCCCTTTCGGTGCCGAAGATGACCGCCCCAGTGGTTTTAGCCGGTAGGAGTCCGGCATACCCCTTCGCCCTTCCCCGGGGATTAGCCGAAGGACGGGCAGCAGCGTCCTTCGAATACATTAACAAAAAAAAAATACTCAACTGCAATCGCCAATCGGCCTGCCAAGCGTGGTGATTATGGCAAAACCCCCAATAAGCACACAACATACTGATGTCGGTCGTTGTGGTGATCTTTGAGGGAGGCCTGTATCCAGCAGTGGACTTTATTTGGCCGAAATCATGATGATGATGATTTTTTACCGGATACGGAAAGTTGTAGTTTTACTACGTAATTTACGGATTTTTACATTAAAACTCCATTCCATCTCAGCCAACTCATTAGTGGTTTGCGATGTTACCTACAACTAGACCTCAAACAAGCGCGTTGCTAGAGTTTTCGCGTCTAGTGATACCGCATATGTCTTATCTGTGGTATTTTCACCAACTTGAATGGTAAAAATTTACTATTGTGTACAGGCATAGCTTTTAAATGGCGTCAATATGATAAAATCAATGCGATAAAAATCAACCAACTTGAATGGTAAAAATTTACTATTGTGTACAGGCATAGCTTTTAAATGGCGTCAATACGATAAAATCAATGCGATAAAAATCATATTGTGAACAATGATCATCTAAAATTTTAGATAGACAGCCACTAGAGCCGCTATTCACCGTATGCTCAAGTACTTTTGATGGTCACACTGGCGATTTTAGCGATCGGTTGACCGTTGATATCTATTCAACTTCCGGTTGAATCTGACTTGTTTTCACACTGGAACAGCATCTTGGAGCCTTGATTGTCTCCCTGCTAAGCACGTAAGTACTATTAGCCTAGTGGGACCCACGGTGAAAATTCATGTACCTTCTATAAAACTAATATATGTAGTTACGTTATTGGATTACAGTATTTTCATTTTCATTAACTAATCAAGGAAAATATTTGTTTAATATACCTCAAATAATCGTTAAAATTTAGTTACGCAAATAAGCTATTAACTGCCAGATTAAACACTTATTAACTTGGACGTGTTACTCTTGAAACGTATCTCTTTCAGATTTATGTACATTTTAATTGCGTCTTCACACAAGATTTCAACGTTACGTTTCAACGGACCATGGCCTGAATGCGAAAAACTCTTCCGTCCCTTTCGCTACGTACCGCACGCGACCTGCAACCCTTACGAAAATCATGTGCCATCCCTCTCAGACAGACGCTCGGCTAGCACCGGGCGAATCCCTTATGTAAGCCAGTGCTTTCACAGCTGCCTCCACAATCGGACGCGCGCGCTCTGATAGAAAAAAAACCACCGACGATGCCGAAATTCAACTTGTATCCCACACAAAAAAATATCAGTGAATACTCCTGTGATGCGAAACTTTTATAAACACGAGTGTACACTAGTGCGTCAAGTGACGATACATTTTGTAACGGAAATTTAATACCCAAATTAAAATTTCTTTAAACTTACGCGCCGGGATTAAGGAAGATTTATATCTGAAAACAACGGAGATTTTCGAGTTAATTTTAGATGCTCCTCGCTCATTATGTTCAGTAAAGTAATCCAAGCACGCGTTTCTAAAGTCACCAGTGCCGTACAATTTATGCGCCAAACATCGGTTAAGGATATAATAAAAATAGATGAACATTAAGTAGAATCTTTAATATATGAAGTGACATTCGTTTTAACTAAGTGTCATAAAACTATTTGTCAGCCCGTTAATTAACGTGTAGAATAAATGTTGACGTATTTAGTGCAAACTAGTAGAGTTATAAAAACAAATCAGTTGTGACAAGATGTTTAGCTATTTAGTCATTAGAAAATAGACGTTAATAGTACGTTTATTGGAACAATACATTGAGTGTTAAGTGACGATGAAAAGAAGAAGAGTGTCATATTAAAAAATAGCAATTTAAAATAATATAGAACAAAATGGCTGGAGATTTGAAAAGAATAAAGAGGCATTCATACGTATTGAATGCAATACTGCTATTCATCTCGATGATTTACGGTGAGTGATTGTATTTTGTAAACGTAGCGTCGACTTAATTAGAATTCACTTGATCTTTTAATTAAAACGTGGACTGTACTGGATGACTGTAATATCAAATGAATTTATATAGCATAACTATCAATATTTTAAATATTCCCCTATTACATATTTTTAATTGAGATTTTATAACCTGTCTTTTTTATAAAATTACTATTTGATATACATAATAAAGGAATAAACAATAATTTTGATAATATAAAGGTATGTTTAACGGGCGTGCAATAATAAAAATACTATTTCGGTATTTGACTGTGTATATATATTACTATAAAAATCTGACTACGCTGCCCAATAAATTGGAAACATAAGCATTATTTATTTGTATGAAACCGGAACATAATGACATCTGTTCAATCAGAACAAAAACCATCGGAGCAGATTGAAAACTTATGTCCCGAAAATATTTTATCCGATCGAGGAAAGGCCGTTGCTGAATTAATTGCTTCTGTCACTAATTACTCGGAGTAATGTAGTACTCTTTCAACATTAATCTCTAAAGGATAAGCTTTTGCGCTTACACACTCCTTCAAATTATGTTACAGTTAGCCCGTGCGAGTAATTATGATAATGGTCCTACTGTAAGCCCTTGTAGTACTTCATTACATATACTACATTTTGATCACTGACTTCGAAGATAAGTGACTTGAGTGTAAGGATCTAAATGAATGCAACTAATATGTGAGTTTCCTTATTATAAGTTAAAGCGGTGGCCGAGTTTGAAAAGTTCATTAAATTGGTTTAATTGACTGTAGAACTTGGTCGTTTGCATCATTTAGCGAAGAAGAAGTTGAAGATTCTTCATTAAATTATTGGTCTAATAAAAAAAGTCGTTCCAAGTGATACATTACATATTTTATTGCAATATTTTCTTACCACGCTTATCTACTTTGATGTTTGATCAAACCAAAATGGGCCTTAACTAGTACATTTTTTAATGAGGCAATTATTTAGAATACTTTGTGTAAACACATTTCATGGTTGTTCTTAGTATTCCAAACGTAAATATTTAGATAAACTAACAGTGTTTATTAATGTTTGTATTTGTTTTTCTTAATCGTTCTTAAAACGAAGTACTAATTACTAAAACTCTTTAATAACGCTTCCCTCTTGAAACACTCTTGTGTTATAAGGACTCTTGAAGCCTCTTATCGTGACCTTCCGAAGTCTTTATATTGGTTCCCGAGTCGACTACTTATTGCAGTCACTTCCGCCTTCGTAATTTAGGTTTCGTTTATTCATCAGTGTTATTATAAAAACACAAGAGTCATTTTAATTAATAGCCAGTTAGAATAGTACTCATTTTCCATACGTGGATTCATATAGTACTCATTATTGTTCGGTGGTAGCAAATATGTGTATAAATTTGATGGGTAGCAATATCCACAAAGCACCTCAACATTCACTGTGATGTACTTGGAAATTTCATTCTGCATGTTCTTCGTAGCACTTTATGGGTGGCTTTTAATTATGGGTTTTCTACTTTTTTATATTTCATTATTGTGCCTTTTTTATACTTTTTAGAGCAGTATTTCATCATCATTATCATCATGTCCGCCATATATACGTCCACAGCTAAACAAAGCGCTATTAACTACTTATTATACAATTTTCCCAACCATTGGATATATTACAAATTAAGTGTTACTTGCAGATGTGTCTTCGAAAATAACATAATATTACATCAAGTTCTTATTTCGAATGTAGAACACATAGCAGTTTATGCAGGCGCAGCGACGATATTCAAAAATTCTCAGGTAGAATTAAATATAATAAATTATTTAAAAAGATTCCTCCGTAATAAGCGTCAGCATTGCTAAAAATACAGAGATGGTACTACTTTGAAGTGACGTCATGACATACAAACTCTGTTTTGCGGGAATGCCCGCTTATCGAGTGTCTAAAGCGTATTTTTTCACTATTCATCCACTAATTTAATTATATATTTTGACTGTTGTGTTCTTTTATAAATTTAAAGGAATATTTTACTCTTATTTATACCTATAAGTTGTGAAATATCCCATCATACATATATGGCAATCCAAATCTATAAAATATACTTGCAAATAAGTACTAATTTCTTCGTAAACGAGAACGAGTTACCATACCTGGTTACTACTAAGCATGAGCCGGTAAAATCGTATTTGTTAAATCTACGCACCGAGACAGTTTGCTATCTAGAGCTCGACAGTTACTCGCTTACAAATAGCCACCCACTTTCCCATGTTTTAACATGAGACACACAATAGAATTATTGCATTAACACTTCTGTTTGATCATAATGAAAACAATTTTGCTAAAGTTGGGAAATATTCAAACTGAAAAATGATGCCGACTTTCTGCTAAAGCATTCTCATATAAAATTAATTAATCCATATTGTCGTAAGCCATTATAAAACTTAGTCACTTCCACAGGAGTTTTCAGCTAAATTTAATTATTTTGCTCGCTGGCAATCCAAAAACTTTTCAATTGAACAAGTAATTTTCGAAATCTTGTAACTTTTATTGAAGTGAGGAGCAGGGGACGAATTAAGATGGACTTATTCAGCGGGTCATGAATGAATTGGAATTAAATCACTTTTGTGAATTTCACTTTGCGGTAAAAGGTTTCTGTGCCCTGAACTTTACTCCAAATTTAAGTTTCTTTTGTTTCCAATATTCTTTTTACTTATTGGCCAGACTTTTGTAAAAAGTAGAAAAAATAACCACATTTCAAAATAATTTGTATAAAACAATTTAACCATTCATCCAATCAGTTATACAAATGAAACTTAAGAAAGTATCTTGATGAGCACAAATTGTTTCTATTGAAGCTCACACTACACAAGCATGTACTCTGCAGAAGTTGCAGTGAGTTAAAACAGATAATAAAGTAAACAATATTGACGATATACCAGCTGGTGAATACAAAAAAGCTATATCAAAATTATGCTAGGGTTCGACGTGTTTCTCAAAGATTATCGAAAGGGGACTTATTTATTTCTTCTAATATCATAAAAAAATGCGGTGTTGAGAATGTAAATTGATAACTCGAACATTTATGTAGCATATTTTTAAAGATTTCATCGACGTTATGCTATAAAAAATATTTACAGCTTTTGCCGTGTGGAGACGGCTAAGAATACCACCACCCCATATCATCCCGTGGGTGTCGTAAAAGGTGACTATGGGATTAGTCGGAAGATGGATAGCAGCGTCCTTCGAGTATATTTATAACTCAACTGAGATCGCCAACCCGTCTGCCAAGCGTGGCGATTTTGGCAATAGCCCCCAATACATACATAACATACATAAGCCGTGTGGTGCCGGTTCAGAATACCACCACCCCATTTCCTCCCGTGGGTGTCGTAAAAGTCGACTATGGGATTAGCCGGAGGATGGGCAGCAGCTTCCTTCGGTTACATTAACAAATCAACTGCGATCGCCAACCCGTCTGCCAAGCGTGGCGATTATGGCAAAACCCCCCAATGAGCCCACAACACACCCATATCGGTCGTTGTGGTGATCTTTGGGGGAGGCCTGTGTCCAGCAGTGGACTTCATTCGGCCGCAATGATGATGATAATGACATACATAACACGAATCTATGCCGGTCGTTGTGGCAATCTTTTGGGGAGGCTTCTGTGCACGCAGTGAACGTTTTTACGGCTGAAATGATGATGATGATGATAATAATTTATTTTGGTTTTTTGAATGACTGCTCACTGCTTATTCAATAGGTGGTGGGTTTTCAAAGGGCATAATATGCTATGTAAATTTTTAAAAAGTTCTCGAAGATTCTGGTCAGTTATACAACTATCCATATGGATTTCCACAATCCTCTTTAGGGTTTCTATATATTCATAGAAGGTACTTAAAGTGTTTTTATGTCTAGGGGAAATTTCTCCTTATTCGTTTTCACGTTCGTTTCAAAGTAAGCTTAGGCATATTCTTAGCTTCGTTGCTCTTGTACGACGAGTAAACAATTCTTTAGAGTACACTACACTACAACGATCATTAAAACAATGTTTTTTGCTAGACAGGTTTTAAGAAGTGTTTTTGATGCTGCATGGAACATTATTATCTTTGATAAATGGGATAAAGCTACTGCTTTACACAGGATGTATATGACATACATCCATACGGGACATCCAATAAAATTCAGAAAAGGTAATTTTAAAAATTGGTGTTCCAATATCAGAATGTAAGTAAACATTAAAAATAACAAAGATATATATATAATTATAGAAACTGGGCAATATTTTTTGACATGTTCAAATTACTAAATATTTTATTCAAAGTAGACTAAAAAGTAGTTCTTTTTGAACGTCAATATAGGACAGAATCCATATAAGTTTTCTTTCACTGCTTCTTAGTGTTAAAGCTGGAGAGAAGAATCAACGCAACAAACTCCTCAACAGCAACACGTTACTCTATCATATACCTTAAATTTAAATACATATATGTCCGTGTGGTGTCCGGATTAAGAATATAGCACCACTCCATCTCCTCCCGTGGATGTCGTAAAAGGCGACTAAGGGATTCTAAACCAGAGGGATGGGCAGCAGCGTCCCTTCTGTGAAACGGTAGCCATACTGCGCTCACCAACCCGCCTGCCAAGCGTGGTGAGTATTGGCAAATACCCCCCAAAATGATGACACAGTTGTGAAAATCAATGGGGGAGGCCTTTGTTCAGCAGTGGACGTATAAATGGCCGATATGATGAAATACATATACTTCATATACCTTTTATTTAAATACATATACTTCATATATAAAATAACAAAGAGGATGATTACAAGTAGTAACTTTTTGATAGCCATACGGCTGTTCATTGACTGGCTAGGCAGACGATGGCCTTCTGCTTATTCAGTCAAGTCCAAGGGTAGGCTGTGAAAAATTTGCCGACACTCTTTTACGTTCTTCTTTAATCTCTAGGTGGGACGAACGAAACCGCTTAAGTTTTTTGTGGTGCTAACACCACAAAAAACTTTCAAATTAATTTTAAAAGGCAGTCTTTAGGCATCAAGCATTTAATTCTATGTATGTATGATCTGCAGGTATTTGTTTCGGGTCTGGGTGTATTGTGTGTGGAATTTATGTCAGTAAATGGACCAACGACACAGGAGAAATACTAGTATACCAATTTCAATCATATTACCGTAAAAATAAAGGAGCCCGTGTGCCACCTTGGTCTTGTATTGGCAGGGGGCTCAGGCGCGTTGGACCTGGGTGCCGGGACGTTTGTTACCCCGACGTCGTCTCGTCCATCTTCGTGCGGAATCGGCCCTCTGGCCAACCGTGATAATGAAGGCAATGTCCCTCTATAAGCATTAATTGTAAGTGCATTGTATGCGTATATTAAAATAAGCGTACACTTAGTAAGTTACCAATTTTCCTTAACCATGTCTATAAATTGTAACCTAACATACCACGTTTAGTTTAATTACTAATTATGCTTGTAAACATGGATATTAAACATCTCATCTTAATAAATTCCATTATAAAGCAGAAGTTGTGTAGAAAGGGTTTCTATAAAGTTACAGAGTACATGGACGACAAAAATGCTTGGGATTGAGCTGCTCTAATGTTCAGAGGTTGATATTGACAACATTGGGTTTGATCTATCAAATAGCATTGCCAATAAGTTTTATTTAATTTGACATTTTTTAATAGTGGATTATTTTAATTCATTGAATGACATTCGATTATCCTTCATCCTCAATGTGTTTAAATGACATCAATTACTTGGTTGATTTTTTTTTAATATTCATGTGGCGACACCTACATCGCCAGCATACAACTACAACTTACAACGATATCTACTTGACTATTAAATGCAACTCTCCAATGACGTCAAAGAATCCTGAATCACGCTATTAAACTATTCGCGCAACGCAGCACATATACAGTCGTCCAATATCAACCGTTGGGCTTCGGCCCGCCAGGCATACCATCCGCCTGGATGGAGGATCCTCCCTTTTCTATGGAGGAACACCACAGATCTTTCCCAATACTGGTGATCCCGACGTGATTACCATATTTCCCATATTCACATCATTTATATTTGAAACTGTAAGTGCGAGGACCATCTGGATGATTAATTTATTTTGTTTAATTAACGTGATAGTTGTCTGGCAGTTTAGGTATGTCATGCTCAAGTGTCAAAGTCAAGTGTCCTGCTGATGGTGGCATCGTGTATCGGGTCGCTTCATCATTTCGGCCGAATAAAGTCCACTGCTGGACACAGGCCTCCTCCAAAGATCACCACAACGACCGATATAGGTGTGTTATGTGTGCATTGGGGGGTTTTGTCATAATCGCCACGCTTGGCAGGCGGGTTGGCGATCGCAGTTGAGTTGTTAATGTATTCGAAGGACGCTGCTAAACATCCTCCGTCTAATCCCTTAGTCGGCTTATCCGACACCCACGGGATGAGATGTGTTGGTGGTATTCGTAGCCGGCACCACACGGCAGGCGGGTCGCTTAGTTGCCCTACAATATGGTTGAGCTGAGCGACGATGATGCACGTGTCTTGCTCATAAACGAGTGCTGTCTGTTGGGATTGGTCAGCTTAATGCTGCCATGACAATTTAATCATATTTTTTTCTTATTATCAATATAAATCAGGCTTGTTTAGTGTGGACTTTTAAGAGGTTTACTTTTTTCTGCTACATTGTCCTCACATTGATTATAGCTGGCAGCAGGAAATCATTATCTTGGAACACGGCAACTAAAGTCTTGACTATTCATGGCCTTATATGGTTATACATGAATAAAAATATCTTTATCTTATCTTTATAGTAAGCCAGATAAATTCCATTGTAAGACCTCCATACAAGTGCATTAAAAGTGACACAAAATGAACAATTGAACAGGGGTCGATCTTTAATTTGAATACAAAATGATGACCTTATGTATCCAAGTAATATAATATTATCAAGGGAAGAAAATCCATGAAAAAGCCAATTTCAAAGCAAGAGCTTATTGAAAGTCTCTGTAAAATGGTAATGGAGGGAAACGTCGAAACGGCTACCCGATGTCGTTGGTCCTTCGGCATTGGATTTTAAACTTTAAACGGTTTGTAGAAGCTTGCATTTTGTTTTGTTTTGTATTCTATAAAGCAGTGCGTTCTGTTAGTGCTCTGATATTAACGGTATTTTTCAAATGGAAGATAAAACGTTAAAATACCTACATTTGGAAGTTTGGCAATGCATTCGATGTATCATCAAGCTTTTAGATGACTTTATTTCGCGGCTGACTATGAAAAATAGTCTGTCATGTTTTGCCTGTAGTAGTATTTATTTAATAAATTTTTAGTAAATAATTTTTAAATTAAGGAAGCATAACATGTCGTACCTACATTTACAATAAAAATTAAGATGGTCAGATAGTGCTATTGGGACTAAGTATTAATAATAAATACGATTTAAAATCAAGTTGTGTTTTAATCTGCAGAACCGAATTTAAAATAAGTTCAATCTATATAATCATTATTTTGATGTGGTGCTGGCTAAGATTATCACCACCCCATCTCATCCCTTGGGTGTCGTAAAAGGCGACTATAGGAATAGCCGGAGGGTGGGCAGCAGCGTCCTTCGAGCATATTTATAAGTCAACTGTGATCGCCAACCCGCCTGCCAAGCGTGGCGGTTATGGCAATAGCCCCCAATGAGCACACAACACGAACCCATAGCGTTCGTTGTGGCTATCTTTTGGGGAGGCTTCTGTCCGATAGTGGACGTTTCTACAATTGAAATGAGGAATCATTTTGAAATTTTTAATTGCTTTTAAATTATCATATTATCTCAATAAGTTCCAGTAGTTCCTATAATTTCCAATTAAATAATTCTGCACTAAAAGCTGGTTTCGCAATAGTAATTTAAAGGGGTAACATTTCAATCAGTTACCTGTCAGCGCTTGTCGACGCACGTAGCCCTTATCTAGAAGTGTATGTTTTAAATAGTGACAACAATTTAAAACTGTAAAATTATATTATTGTAGTTAATATATATTATATTAGTACTACATTAATTGTAATAAGTGTATCGGAGATATGTGTATTGAAAAAAACTCGTAGCAACATCAGCTTCTTCTCTTCTTTGTCGTTTCGCTCTTGACAGGGCGGTCGTGGTCATCATGTAGTACTGATAGGGGCAGATGTAGCTCGCCTCACGATACATCGCCATCTCTCTCTGTTAGAGCATATTCTATTACACTCATTCAAGGGTCCGCCCAAGCAAGATTTTATCTGGTCGGTCCATCGCATGGGTGACCTTCCGCGCGGTCTGGTGCCCTCCACTTTACCTTGCACGATAATACGTTTCATCGAGCCATGCTCACGTCTTGAAACATGCCCAAAGAATTTCAGGATGCGAGCCTGGACTATGGATGACAGACGCTGATTGATGCCGAGTTCTTTGAGTATGGAGATATTGGTACGGAATTCAGTCCGTAAACATCAGCTTACACGAAACAAAATCACAATATTGGCAACAGTGGCTAAAATCTAAATATGTTGCCAAGGGTATAGGCCACCTCACTAAAGGGGAATGCCCATTCTGGGCCAAATCGTGGACACACCAATAGGACTTGTTTGAATTATGGATTAATTTAGACAAATAGAAATGCGAGTTTAACCCTAGCTTAAAGTCTGCCAGCGGTCTATTAAAGGTTTTTATTTTAAATGGGACCCAGATTGATACGCTATGAATTAAAACAAATATTATTACTAGCAATTATAGTTTAATTGATTCTTGTTCTTTTTATTGTGAAAATCCTTTCCAACAGTCAAAACTTACTGTAGTTTATTATAAAAAAAATATTACTTATAGTATTACAAAAATTAACTGTTAGTATCTAATATATTTTCTTTTTTTATAAAGATCTATCGAAATCCTACATATTTTCCTATATATTTTTCTTAAATAGCATATTTTCTATCACTGCGATGTCAACTATTCGACTATTATAAACTAGACGGAAAAAAAAAAACAGGCTGGTTTTTTGAAATATGGCATCACTAATGATATTTGTCACCTGTCACTCAAAGTCAATATAATTTATTTGCTTTGTTTGCGCGTACCGTAAATGTGATTTCTGGGGAAAAGCAATTGTACCGTATGACGTTGCCGATGTTCTAGATTTATTTCATTTTTGTGAAATATTTTATTGAATATATAAAAATTAATTAATCTAAACACCGTACGACGTTGCCTTGTACTTGAAATTGGCGAAATTGTGGAAGATACTGTACAGAAGCCATAACTTAAGAGAAGAAGAAGTGATTTCTGCGTCTAATTAGACTTCCTTGACGATTTTGAAGTTCAGTTTTAATCGAAAATAATATAAAAACAACAAAAGTATCAACAGTTAACCACAGACACAAATCAATGCACACCATTCAGATGTTTTTCTCCGCAAACATATATTTTTAACTATTAATTTATATTCATTGTAACGGCGAGGCGTAATTTTAAATGGATTTTTCTCACATATACCACATTTATGAAGCTAAAAACTGAAACGCACTTAAAATATTTATCTGTCCACTCTGGGCCCAGGGTCCTAAGCAAAATGGGCATTCCCCTTTAATTGACACTTACTGACGACATAATAATGTCAAGCAGTAGATTCATAAATGACAACACCGATCATATAAACGACCAATTACATCAGCTGACTTTTACGACTCACAAGATGAGAACCATCCTATCTTACCAAAAATCTCATTCGTGCA
This sequence comes from Diloba caeruleocephala, assembly GCA_947459985.1. NCBI lineage: Eukaryota > Metazoa > Arthropoda > Insecta > Lepidoptera > Noctuidae > Diloba > Diloba caeruleocephala. The sequence continues at coordinate 3,228,658 of OX381617.1, read as the reverse complement.
TGATTCAGAATGCTCGATATAAACACACGTTATTTAATACCCATTAAAATTAACGATGAGTTACATAGGAAGACGTATTGGAACCATGTCAGTGCATTAAAACTTGCAACATTTCCTTTAAAACAATAGGTAAGCGATTTGGGTCAGTGATTTTTTATCCTATTGGATGATGATATTTTGTGTAGTTATTAATACCTGAATATCTACATAATTATTGTACTATCATAATGTGTAAGCTTCATATGGCATCCGTTCCTCAATGTAGAGGATTGTGTCACAGCGATGACAACTTTTCCTTTCATGATTTATCTTTAACTGCGTGGAAATTATTATTAAGTGTGGTTTCCAGTGTGTCCCCTATATCGCTTTTATGTTTAATCCAGACTGATGATAGGACCCGCAGGTCATTTTTCTGGCAGAAAGCAACACGCGCGACCATAACAATTGTAGTGGTATCCTTTTTTTTGTTGAGACGGTGAAAGTCCTCCGCTCCCGGGAAAGAGCGGACGGGCTCCAGACTCCTACCAGCTAAAGCCACTGGAGTGGTCGTCTTCGGTACCGAAGGGAGGAACTCGAATACTCTCCATCTAGAGCCACCCATTGGTGCCACACGTTTATGCACATCTCGGAGCACAGTAATATCTAAAGTTTAAACACTACTGATTGGCAGCAGAACATCTAGAACTGCGATGGCACCTATCTAGACGGACTTGCAATATTATAAGGCAAACAATTCATAATAATATAAATAATATATTGGTAACTGTGCGTGATTTGCCTTAATTTACCTAAGGTCCTATCGGAAGACCAGCGCAATGCTGAGATAGGAGCCTATTCTGATGTCTCACACAAAAGTCGGTTTGCACGCTTTTTATTTTACTTTGATATTTTGCAATATTCTGTGTTGTTATTTACAATTATTTTCTTGTCGTGTGCGAACAGAATAAAATTGTTTCTTTCTTTATTTCAATAGGAGACTTTTTTTTATTGGTGCCCAGTGGAAATTCTTCATGAACTTCCTTCGCCTCAGAAGAGTAGGCGTACTTAAAGAAAGAAAATTAATGAATTTTGTAGTGCATAACTAGATAAGTAGCAACAGTGTCGAACCCAGCACCCTAAAATTTAGCAGACACGACACGGAGGCCTTCGAGGAAAAGTGTATAAGGTCGGCAATACACCAGCGACTGTTTTGGTGTTTGAATATTTCTGGGCGGCGGTGATCGCTAAGGCAACTCGTATGTCCTTTTGCCCTACAACACATTAAAAGAAACTTCAACTTGATAAACTTAAGACAAAATGTGGCAATAACGAAATAAGAGGCCAAAACTGAAACAAGCAATATCTTGAGCATAGCGAACAGATAAATACTCGAGCCAGAAAGTTATTCAATCTACCACGCACGTCCGTAACGGAATGCACAAGTTTTGTGGCAAATGCTTCCAAATTGAACAGGGTTCGGGTTCCAAGGAGAATTTTATTTTGTAGTAATTTTGTACCGACTTGTGGTTCCGCAGTTTTATAGTTTTTTTTTGCACACACGTCCCTTTTACATGTGGATGTACCTTCTAGAACATTCCAACCATATGTTTTTAATATCACTTATCAGACTATCGATTAAATTTCCGCCTGGTGTTCGGTGTGGATTCAGAATATACAGATCTAAGAATATCCCACGGTACAACCGAGATACTGAAGTGCGGCAACAGCAGTGGGACTGGCAGCCTCAGAACTTTATATTGACCGTGTGGTGTCTGGATTAAGAATATAACACCTCTTCATCTCTTTACGTGGTTGTCGGAAAAGGCGACTAAGCCAAAAAGATGAGCAGCTCCTCTTTTATAGAACTGTAGCTATATTCCACTCACCAACCCGCCTGCCAACCATGGTAAGTATTCGCAGATTCCCCCTAAAACCGGTCATTTATGGGGAGACTGTTGTTCTGTAGTGGATGTCTTTTGGCTGATATGATTAGCCATGCCACCCTTCTTAATGCGTAATCTGATACGCAGATAAAAGGGTTTTCTTAAAATTTGCATTTGAATTTGCGCTGGCTGTATACTGTAGAAGGGCTTGTTAGCATAGATAAACTGACTTGCGAGGATTTTGAGGATTAGATAGTAGAAGAGCTAAGAAAGTAGACGTATGACAACCCATTACAAGAGAATACACAATTATTTATGTACCAGCTGGGCCTCGCGGTTTCACCCGTCGTTTAATTTAAAAGAAATTGGATTATTTGTAAATAATTTAGAGTACTTCAACATAGACACTTGACATAGATTATATATATTAGATTTAATGGGTTTTAATTTTCTTGCGTGAATCTCTAATTATTTCTCTAAAATAAAAGTAGCGTATGTTACTCCTTATAACATCAGCTATCTGCCAGTGAAACTTTCGTAGAAATCGGTGCAGCCATTTCGAAGATTATCAGGAACGAACAGACAGACAGACTGACAGGCAGACTGACAGACAGACAAAAAAAATTAAAATAAATAAATTGTAGGTACTGTATATACTTTCATATGCATTTAGTATAAATCTGTTATTTTGACATTACAAACAGACACATCAATTTTATTTATTTGTATAGATTTGCTCCTATGTTGTTGTAAAGAAGGCCTCCCCCATAGATTGATATCATCATCATAGAAGATAAACTTTGTCTTACCTACGTTCATTTCAAGGCCCATCTGTTTGGAAACTGTTGAGATCATCGAGCATTATGCTGAGCTCTTGGAGCAATTCTACCATGGCTGCGATGTTGTCACATATCGAAGGTGAGCTATACACTCGCCATTGATGTTTATGCCGAGTCCTTTCACCCCAGTAGCTTAAAGGCATCCAACATTGCAGCGGTGTACAGTTTCAGTGATATAACGACCCCCTTTTTCACATTTCTCTGCAATGGAATTTCAATTTGGGCAATTGCTCCCAAGCTCTGTTCATGAACTCAGACCGACATGCTAGCGTTTCTGTTTAAACGTTTTAATACCTCGATGTACCGACAGTCCATTAGTGGTACTGCTGTAGAGATTGCAGCACCGCCCAGGTTTTGATCGAATTGAAGACTTTCTCATAGTCCACAAATGCTAAGCATGGTGGCAGATTATACTCCTCGGTCTTCTGTATAACATTTATTTTATCAGGCTCAGTGGAAATTCTTCAAGAACTTCCTCCGCCCCGGGGAAGGACGAAGGAGTATGCCGGCTGAGTATCCTCCTACCGGCTAAAACCACTGGGGCAGTCATCCTCGGCACCTAAGGGCACGCCCCTAGGCACATCTCGAGGGAGAGGGTGACTGTTAAGCGGTCCCCCCCCCCGGGGGGGGGATCATAAAGAATCTCCCAAAGCGTCCCTGTGCGCTGCGCACACGGCAGCGCATGACCACCTGCGCGCTTTCTGTATAACCTGCCGCAGTCATTTTTATTTGCTCGATATCCAAGGTAGATTAGTTACTAGAGTATAAGAAGAGAGCTCCCTCCGCTTATATTTTACGTTTAAACATTATTTTGTACTTTTAAGTTCATATTTCAATGAAGAGAAAATTATATTATACGTTTTAGTTCATTTTAAGATCTTGGTACATGAAAAAGACCTGAATAATTTATTCTTGACATTGACCAATCTGTGTTGGTAATGGTAAAATGGTCCATTGATCGACCCTTATAGTACATAACAAAATTAAATAATTTCTGGTTCTATTCGTAAAATATGTTTAACTAGCTTTTACCCACGGCTTCGCTCGCATTGTTTTTTTTTTTTTCAATAAAAACGATCTTTTGTTACTTCTAATACCTCCAAGAATATGTGTACAAAGTTTCATGATGATCGGTTAAGTAGTTTTCGCGTGAAAGTGTAGCAAACAAACTTACATTCACATTTATATTATTATTATGATGATAGGACTGCTCTAATTTTATATAAGCAGTGTTAGTGAACGTTTTATCGATTACTATCTAAATACGATTTCAAGTATTAGATTCAAAATAAACTTCCGCTCAGGAAGGAAATATAACCATGATTTTATGTGCTTTCTGGCCTTATGAAAGACATATCTGTATACAATACCACAACGTCTGTCTATCCATGTCGTACTCGTTTACAATTTAACAAGAATGTCTTGTTCAAGAAATCTTGGCAAGCCTCATAGAAACGTTGTCGACCTAAAAATCTTCCAAGCGTCGTCCGAGCCAATTACTGTTAAAACTTCTTAAATAAATGTGTGCATTCAGTCTTCCTTACTTAAATATAAGGTCAAAATAATGTACGTATTGTTCTTCATCTTCTTCTTTCATGGAGTTAGTGGCCAACCTTGTGCCAGAGGTTTTATGTCACCCAAATGCGTCCTTGGTATAACGAGTGCCGTTTAATGATTACAGCCGGGGCCGATGAATTTACGTGCCCTCCGTAGCAAAGAGACGCTCAGTTCAAATACCACTATGCGGTGACCCATCCATAGGTTGACCGCGACAAGCGTTGCTTAACCTCAACCATCGTTTACCAATCAGTGACTGAAACTTGCTATGGGTACATATTAAATCATATAGGATTAGAATACAATAGTATCGGAATGTAATTTTTTTCCGTGATACTGTGAATGAACGGTCTTACGGGAAATTTCCATAATCACCATGCTTGGCAGGCGGAATGGGGATCGCTGTATATCGTTGTAAGCACACGGGAGCATGTTGCTGCCCATCTTCCTAATATCAACCCATAATAATCATTTACGAGACCCGGTGGACAGGGGAGGGATTCTTTGCCATAAATATGTTCCGATATTGCAAACCAGTATTTAAAACCAAGCAACCGATTTAACCAAACAAAATTACCGACTTAGAAATTGTTAATGTATCCATAATATTACAACTTTTACCAGATAGAAAGTTTCTGATACAAAATATATTCATTCCCAAATAACCGCATTCAATTCAGAACTTCGAAACCTTTCAAAATATGACAAATGTGCGACCAAGTCGCTTTTATGTAAGGGGCCTTACATTTCAGGGATAAGGAACAAAGCAAATTGGATTTAGCTGACATTGACATTATTAATTAAGGTTCCCGAGACCTGAAATCCTTAAATCCGGCTGTTACGTATTTTTTCGAGAAACTCACTCTGAAGAATTGTTGTGGTATTGTGTTTTTGGAATTGTTTAGCGTATATTCAACTCGAGTGTCTTTGTATGTTAGTAAATTAACGTATTGCGTAAAGAGTCATCATCATTTCGGCCGCATGAAGTCCACTACTGGTCAGAGGCCTCCTCCAAAGATCACCACGACGACCGATATGGGTGTGTTGTGTACTCATTGGGGGGGTTTGCCATAATCACCACGCTTGGCAGACGGGTTGGCGATCGCAGTTGAGTTGTTAATGTACTCGAAAGACGCTGCTGCCCATCCCCCGGCTAATCCCTTAGTCGACTTTTACGACACCTATGGATGAAATACCACCTCGGTGGTATTCTGAGCCGGCACCACACGGCGTATAGAGTACTTTGCTTTATTTTTAGTATATCTTATAAAGGAATCATCATCACCATATCAGGCAAAATATGTCCACTGCTGAACAAAGGCCTGCCCAAAGATTTCCACTACGACTGACTTTATGCCACCCGCAGTGGCCTTCACCGGGTCATCTGTCCATCTTATTGGAGTTAGTCCCACGCTGCGTTTTCCGGTGCCTGGCAGTGAGTGAGACTCGAGAACCTTTCTGCCCCAACGGCCGTCAGTTTTACGAGCTATGTGCCTCGCCCATTGCCACTTCAGCTTATAACTCCTTTTAGCTATGTCGGCAACTTTAGTTCTTCTACAGATCCCCTCATTTCTGATTTAATCTAGAGAAATACCAAGCATAGCTCTCTGCATGGCTCGCTGAGTGACCTTGAGTTTTGCAATGAGATCTATAGTGAGCAACCACCTTTCTGTGCCATATGTTAGCGCAAGTAACGACAAAATAAGAACATATTAAATCTTACATTTAAGCACATAATTAATTCTACATACCTACATCTTTTTTTTTATTGGTGCTCAGTGGAAATTCTTCATAAACTTCCTTCGGACCGGAGAAGTGCGAAGGAGTATTCGTCGGACTCCTACCGGCTAAAATTACTGGAGCGGTCATCTTCGGCACCACAGGGAGGCTCCAGGTCCTCGTATGATCAAACTAGAGCCACCCACTGGTGCCACGCCTATAGGCACATCTCGGAGAGGGTGACTATATAGCGGTCCCCCCCAAGGGAGGGGGATTGTAAAGGATCCCCCGAAACATCCCCGTGCGCTGTGCTGTGCTACGCACACGGCGGCGCGTGACCACCTGCGCGCCACCGTCTTCTCGTGGGTCGCTCAGTGTGGGCACGCAGATTACCCAATCTACGCACCCGGGAAGCCAGAGGTCCCCCTGCCTTATAGCAACGGCAGGGGTAATTCTACATATCTACAAGCAGCATTCATCCGTGCAGTATACATACGTGCAACGTGCATCCCCAGCACATGCAATTTTTATGTACATTTTGTTACTTTTTAATAAAACTATATTTTATGTTCTACCCATATACTTACATTCGTTCATAAAAAAATACCTGAAACATCATACGTATGTATACCGCACGTATGGACGATGCACGTAGATATGTAGACTGAATGAAATAAACTCGATATATTTCCTTAAGCTATTTCGATTAAATGGATGCCATTCGTGTAAACTTAAGAAAATATTATCAAAGGATATAATTTACTTTTTTAGTTTTACCAAATGTTTTAAACCATGCCCTCTCTAGTTTATTTACTGTAGCGTGGCTACAGATTACAGACATACATCTCGCTAGCACAAAAAATCACACCCACACCCGAAAAAACAACTTGCTGGCCATACAAATACTTGTTCTGTGTGGGAATCGAACCCGCAGCGCGGAAAGACAATTGCTTAGCCCATGCTTACCATGCCGTAACGACCATGCTCAAATAATCTAACGACATAACAAATGCAAGTTTACACATTTTTTATCTACAATCTCAACTGACTAAAGTACGAATTGCGAACTCGCAAGACCTAGGATGTTCCGGAAAGTTCTTTACGAGTAGCACTTTGCACTTGTCGACTTGATAACTTCGTTCACTGAAGAACTTGTCTCCGGGCTTAATATGTAAAATGTCAGGGACGGCAGATTAGAGACGTTATTTGGCACAATGAAATTGTACGTTAAGTTTCTTGATATAGTGTTGGGAAGTTTAACGAACTTTTGAAGATTTAATTTAGTGAGACGCTATTAATGGGTTTTGTGAGTGGATGCCTTTGTTTCTACAATCTTACTTGGAGTAAAACTATTGGTACAATGTATGCAGTCTTAAAGCCAGCCAATCATCATGACCGTTTAATGATCCTATAAACACGTCTAAAGTCAAGTGAGGGTATCTCACAAAATAAGAGCTGTATTGTACGCACGGCTACATATCGAGCTATATATTTCCAGTATAAGCTGTTCTCGCATTTTATAGGCTTTCGTTACGACGACAGATCAGCTTAAACCAGACATGTATAACTTGATGTGTGTACGTACCAAATTTGTATGGTCTTATAATATGCGTAGCTACATTTATTGTAAGCCAGAACAGGCCAAGATCTTTCTAGAGAGCCAAAGATTTTGCTTTATTTATTATGTCTAATGTTAGCCCTAAGAACAAGATATAAGAATAAAACTGAATAGCTTATAAAAATATGTTTTAGTTGATTTTTCAGACATTATTTCTTTTGTTTGAGAATTTAAGAATAATATGTTTCTTTATAATAAAGAGCTGTGATCGTATTTTAATAGATAACAATGTGTTTTATTGTTACTTTATTTCCTAACCTTACATTTCCTTCAAATATTAAACCTAAAATTCTTGCCTACAGACTGTCATTTATATGTGTACATATGTTAAGACTTTGTGTACCTCTAATATAGATTAGACTTCTAGGGTTAATTACAATATTTATTAATTATAGAATATAATATATAGAAAATTAAAGAAAAAAGTTTTGAAAATTGAACCGTGTAACATATTAAATGGAACGGCTTGTTGTGAGGGTCTCAAATATGATTCCATATAATTTTAAATAAATTGTTTTAAAGTTTTTTAAATAAAATAGGCGAAAATGTATCATTGAACCTCATCTCAAAATCAAAACTACGAAGCATATGATTAATATATAGGTATATATAAGAGCCCTCTCAAGTTTTCAGTTTTCCCCACGATGTTTTCCTTCGCCTTTAACACAAATGATAATCAAATTCTGATCCGCATATGAAACGGGGTTCGCTCGTGTAGTCACCGGATCACTGACAGGTCTTGGCCTGCCATTCCTTTGGTGGACTTTATTCCTCTGTGTGGCCTGGCCAGCCACATAATCCTCTAGAAAGACGCGCTGGCTGGCTGATATTACGTATTTAGAGCGCCTTCATCATTTCGAATAAAGTCCACTGCTGGCCACAGGCCTCCCTCAAAGATCACCACAACGACCGAAATCGGTGTGTTGTGTGCTCATTGGGGGGTTTTGCCATAATCGCCACGCTTGGCAGGTGGGTTGGCGACCGCAGTTGAGTTGTTAATGTACTCGAAGGACGCTGCTGCCCATCCTCCGGCTAATCCCTTAGTCGCCTTTTACGACACCCACGGGATGAGATGGGTTGGTGCGTGGTGGTTAGAGCGCCTAGAAATACTAATTAAACGTTGTTCTATTAACATCAAGATGAAAATGTAGTTCACGTTTATACATTCCTCATTCAAAACACTTAGAGCGTATCATTGGATCATCCCAGTCGCATCGCTTAAACGGATCCGAAGACAAATGGGTGCCAGTCCATTCTTCTATTGTTTCTGGTTTAAATTGTAAGCCCCTGTCTGTCATAAACAAGGTATATTGTGGTTTATTAGTTGAAATGGACGTATTGTTGCCATGTTTTGTTCTGTAAATTGGATAATTATGGTCGTTAGACACAATGAAATGTTAAGATGGTGTTAAATAGTTGGCTTTGTGGGAATGACCGTTATTTTGATGAAAGAGATGGCCAACCTTGTGTCAGAGTTGTACTATCCGCACATTTTACAGGCCCTATGAGGAAGAAAGAAAGGAGACAGAAAGAAATACTTTTATTCAGATACCACTCAACTAAAAAATTAAAACATAAACAAACACAAATATTTATTGTGTGACATCAGAAACGGTTCCTATCTCAGCATTGTGCTGGTCTTCCGACAGGACCTTAGATAAGAATTGAAATCACGGACGGTGGTATTTTAACTAGACGTTTCAGAAGCACGGAAATGCTCAGTTAAAATACCAATATCGGTCGATCATTTATAGACTGACTACGCCAAGCGTTGCTAAACCTCGATCGTTTACAAATCAGTGTGTGCAACTATGAGCGTCTATCTTCATGCTGTCCCTGAAAATGAACTAGCACTCTTTAATTTTACTGCACAGAATTTCATTCGTTTCTTTTGTTTTCTGCCGAATAAAGTCCACTGTACACAAGCCTCCCCCTAAGATCGCCACAACTATTAGTCTGGGTGTGTTGTTCTCTCATTGGGAGGTTTGCCATTATTGCCACGCTCGATAGGCGAATTGATCGTAGTTAAGTTGTTAATGCACACGAAGGACGCTGCTACCCATCCTTCGGTCAATCCCATAGTAGCCTTCTACAACACCCACGGAATAAGATGAGTAGGTGCTTTACGAAGCCATTCATTACGGTAGGTTTTTAAATGTGTTTTAGAACGAGTTCGATTCATACTCATGATTTCGCTCTCGAAAAAGGAATTACCATTATTCTTTAAGAATCGCACTTGAGCAGGCTCAAATCTGAACCTAAACAGTTTTAGAGTTTTTCTAATTTGGATTCCAAATACAGAACAACTATCATTGAAAACGTAAATGTGTGATAATTGTGTTGACCTTTATTGGTCTCCAGTGGAAATTCGCCACGGAAAAGGACTCCTACCGGCTAAAACCACTGGGGCGGTCATCTTCGGCACCTAAGGGAGGCTCCAGGTCCTCGTATGATCACACTAGAGCCACCCACTGGTGCCACGCCTATTGGCACATCTCGGAGAGGGTGACTGTAAAGCGGTCACCCCCCCAGGGGGATTGTAAAGGATCCCCCAAAGCGTCCCACGGCAGCGCGTGACCACATGCGTGCTACCGTCTTCTCTTGGGTCGCTTGGTGTGGGCACGCAGATTCCCCAATCTACGCACCCGCGAAACCCAGAGGTCCCCCACCTTATAGCAACGGCAGGGGTTTTCAGGCGTATCGGAATTAGGCGCCAGGGCGGTTGTTACCCCGGCGCCGTCTCCTTCTTCTTCGAGCGGGATCGGCCCTCTCCCGATCCCGCTCTGCGGTCTCCTTCTGGAGCATGACGCTCTCACAGAAGGAGACCACTGCATTCCAATTTTCGTGCTCTGCCAACATAGCCGACACTACTGCTGGCAGAGAGAGATCTTGCCCGATCCGATCGACCAGGATCCGCCGCTCGGCGGCCCACGCAGGGCACGCCTCGAGCGTGTGCTGTGCGGTGTCCTGGTCGCTATCACAATGGTGGCATTGTGCCGTGGCCTCACGTCCTATCCTGTGCAGGTACGCGCCGAAACAACCGTGCCCGGTGAGCACCTGCGTCAGGCGGTAGGTGACGCGCTCGCTCCTTTGGAGCCAGGCTCCAAAGAGCGGCAGGACGGCCTCGACGACGCGCTTGGTTGCAAACTGCATCCGCAGGCGATGACGCCACTTTACAAGTGCGCGCCGCCGAGCTAGCCGCCGCAGCTTGTCCAACGCCCCTGGAGGCGCGCCTTCGCCGCTCTGGCGGAGGGAGCGTGTCTGATCGTAGACCCACGCATCCATCTCCGCCAGGATGTCAAAAGGCGGAAAACGCGCCAGGAGAGTTGCCGCCTCGTAGGACACCGTTCGGTATCCTCGTGCGATCCGGATAGCCACTCTGCGCTGCAGACCGTGAATTTTGGTTCTGCAGCGCTGGGCGCCTGATAGTCGAGCTGACCATACAGGCGCCCCGTATAGGACCACGGACCGCACGACCCCTCCGTAGAGACGGCGAACTTCCTCACATGGTCCCCCGAGATTGGGCAGCAGCCGGTGTAGAGCACCCACTACCCTCTCGACTCGGGGGACGAGGCGCTGGAAGTGCTCTTCGAAGCCCCAACGACTATCCAGGGTGAGCCCCAGGTATTTCATGTACCGGCCCACCCCGATTTGCGCGTCACCAACGCGTAAAGGTCGCCCCCTAGGCTTTTCTCGGGGAGGATTTTAAAGTATCCCCCCAAGCCTCACAGTGCGCTGTGCTGAGCATACGGTGGCAGGTGACCAGGGGTCACTCGGTGTGAGCACGCATACTCCTATCGTTTCAATCTCCAGCTTGAGATGTATTTCCAAAGCACACAAAAGTAGACACTACTTGAAATTCTATCCACCCTTCAAGAGAAATAAAAGCTTCAGGATAAGAAAGTCAGAATATCTCAACGTATCATTATTATCTCAGATATTGTTATTCAAGGTGAATCCCCATATATCTTGGAGTCCAGGGATAATTTACATATGACGTACAAGTATTTGATAAATATTTCATGTGTTATTCAAATTTTTCGGCAACACGCAATTCCTCGAGACTAGACGTGATACATCAAAATGTTTTATTTGCTTGCTTGTCAGATTTTTTGGTTCTGCATTAATAGAAAAGTATTTTTTCTCCTGGACAACACGATTGCCTATTTTTCTTAGTGCGTGGACAAACGTAATACGTGTTATGAGATGACATCGGCCACTTGGGCAAGAATCAGTACTTCTCGATACTTGACGGCATGGTTGGTGCAGTGGTTGATACAGTCGACTGCTGCGCTCCGGGTCGTGGGTTCGATTCCCGCACGGAACAAATATTTGTACGATGTGCTGGTAGTTGTTCCGGGTCTGGGTGTATTGTGTGTGGAATTCATGTATGTAAACGCACCCACGACACAGGAGAAATCCTAGGGTGGGGCAACGTTTAAAAAAAAAAAAAAAAACCGCTTGCATTGCCACGGTTTTCTACACATACATAATCTCAATCCGGTTATTTTAGAATTGAGGTATATATATTCATATCGACAATACCGCAATGCCTCAAGACGAAAGTCTTTAACCAGTGTGTGTTACTAGTGATATCATATCATATCAGCCAAAGGACGCTCACTTCTAAACAAAGGCCCTCCCCTTAGATTTCCACAACAAGCAGTTACATGTCGCTCCCATCCAACGACTCCCAGCGACCTGCACCAGGTCGTCTGTCCACCTCGTTGGAGATCATCCCACGCTGCGTTTTCCGGTGCGCGGTATTCATTCGGGAACCTTTTTTTCCCAACGGCTATCAGTTCTACGAGCCATGTTCCCCGCCCATGCCACTTCAGGTTATTAATCCTTTCAGCTATGTCAGCAATTTTAATTCTTCTACGGATCTCCTGATGACATATGGAATAGAGACGTGGTCGCTCATAATGAGCCTCATAAGAAAGCTCAGCGAGCTATAAAGAGAGCTGTGCTTGATATTTCTCTCCGAGATCGAATCAGAAATGGGATCCGTAGAAGAACTAAAGTTGCCGACATAGCTGAATGGATTAGTAAATCATACAGTTTCATTTTGGCCGAATGAAGTCCACTGCTGGACACAGGCCTCCCTCAAAGATCACCACAACGACCGATATCGGTGTATTGTGTGCTCATTGGGGGGTTTTGCCATAATCGCCACGCTTGGCAGACGGGTTGGCGATCGCAGTTGAGTTGTTAATGTACTCGAAGGATGCTGCTGCCCATCCTCCGGCTAATCCCTTAGTCGCCTTTTACGACACCCACGGGAGGAGATGGGGTGGTGGTATTCTGAGCCGGCACCACAGGGCAAATCATATAGTTTGTGTGTTAGTGGGTCTTAAATATTGAGTGGTGTTTCAGTATTCTGTCTATTCTAAACTGGGAGGTTTCCCTTAAACTGAAAGTTAAACTAACTTTTAACCTACACTTAAGAAAAACGATTTTTCACCAAAAGCGATGCTATTGTTCCAGGGAATAAATCTCATTAGAAGCCATCAATCTTCCATACAGAGTCATTCGCAAGTGTTGGAGCTGTTGTGATTGCATTTTCACGCCAGTTTTCTTTGAAGGGTGAATAGAAATTCAAGTAATATCGATAAGGTATATTTAATAGTGTTCAGGAATTATTATGCGAATTTTGTAGATTTACCGAATGCATAACCTGACTGCTGTTGTTTTTTTAATGAAAACGAATAATATTGGCTCATTATCTAAAAAGATGTATGCTTTTAGCAGACAAAAGAACTACGATGACGCTCGTACTCCCACTAGAACGTGCTCAAAGATCAGGGTGCTACTTTTGCGCCCCTTTAGATTTCCCACGCACCACTTTACATGGCATGTGAGATTCTGACAGTACGTCAATTATTTATTCTGAATATTGGACTACACCAGCACTCTCACAAAAGAAGTTAACATTTGGTTTGCATAAAGCCTCACACTAGACATGTTTTTGCTAATAGATTTTATGTGTTCTTAGGACCTTTTTTGTATAATAAGTTCAACAAGTTACTAAACATGTATAGTGGGTATAAGTTATAAAAAATGTAGTATTATGTTGTCAGAATATTTAACCAAACTCAATTACACAGACAGAAAAGATGCTAGAAGTTTTGGAATGATGATATATTATCTTTTTTTTTCAACTCAGGTCATATCAAATAGCTTTATTTGTTAAACATAGGTACAATAGGGTGGCGGTGATTAAATATTAGGTGCATCTACATTTTGTGCGTACATATACCTATATATTGTTTACAAATAAATACATTTTTTTCTTTTCTTTTATAAAATTGTGACTTTTCAAATAATTAAATAGTAACAATGTCAACAGAATAGAAAAATAATTTTAATGTCATATTTTATTATTATATTTTGTATACTTTTATAGTCTAGTTTATATTTATCTAGACTTAACTTTTAATATTAGTGTGACTATCTGTACTATTTTTGTAAAAGTTGTAAACATGTTTTTATTGTATTTTATATTTGTTTAATTATTGAATTTACACTTTATCTTATGTTACTGTAACAGGACTTCCTCGTGCCATTTATTAGAATTATTTATATCCATTAGCAGACATTTCTCGTTTCAATTTCTTGTGACCCCAAAAAGCCTACTTCTAAGAATTCTTTCAAGTTCTGCGTAATACACGACTTCGCATTACATATGCGCGAAGATTTATTTATGGCATTCCTGTACGCATTTCATATTTTATTTATACTCGTCCTAAGATATTTTTTGTAGAAAGGTATGTACTGAATAAAAACAATGCTATACTAATACACAAATATAAAAGAATTATAATTATAACAGAGTCATTGCTAGTGGCGCACCAAACAAGATGTTCAAAGTTATTCAAAGACTGAAATCCTTAACAAAAGACAAACATTTAGAGAACTCAGAGAATGGGAACACTAATTGCTCAAATTCAAGTAATTTTGTGTATGAATGGATCTAATTTGAGAATTGCTGAATCTGGGCGCAGAGAATTTCTGTAGTGTTGTAACAGAGAAATTGTATATCTTGATGCGAAATGGGTACTATTAACGACAGGTATAATTTAAAGTAAAATTTTGCCGTGTGGTGCCGGTTAAGAATACCACCACCCCATTTCCTCCCGTGGGTGTCGTAAAAGTCGACTAAGGGATTAGCCGGGGGATGGGCAGCAGCGTCCTTCAAGTACATTAACAACTCAACTGCGATCGCCAACCCGTCTGCCAAGCGTGGCGATTATGGCAAAACCCCCCAATGAGCCCACAACATACCCATATCGATAGTTGTGGTATTCTTTGGGGGTGGCCTGTTTCCAGCAGTGTACTTCATTCAGCCGAAATGATGATAATTTAAAGATACTGTTTATTCTTAAAAATTTCACAATGTTCTTTAGTCAAACAGTTTTTTAAGGACCTCATTTATTAATTTTTAATCCTATGTTTCAATTGAAATCATCTTGATTCACAAGTAAGAAAAGTATTATAATTTACTCCGACAAAATTTCATTACCAACGGCTCTT
Organism: Diloba caeruleocephala; assembly: GCA_947459985.1. Taxonomy (NCBI): domain Eukaryota; kingdom Metazoa; phylum Arthropoda; class Insecta; order Lepidoptera; family Noctuidae; genus Diloba; species Diloba caeruleocephala. The sequence continues at coordinate 3,213,530 of OX381617.1, read as the reverse complement.
ATGGCTCTTAACATCACATAGAAAAACTTTTTGAACCAACCAAAATGTTCCCGATAAGCTTCAACCCTTGTGCCCTAAAACGGCGAGGCGACGGTAAACATGTCATGTTTGGAATTATTTATAATATGGTCGAGTGCCAAGCCCCTGCCACAATGGCGGGTGCTCAAAACTGTACCGTGTCTATTACATTATAAGGCGAAAATGTCTCTTCTAACTATATTTATTTATTCAGCCCGCAAATTGTTCTTTGGCTTCCTCTTATTATAAATTCGTCTTAATTGTGAACTAAACAGTATTTTAGGTATTGTAGAATAATACCTACTTAAAAAGATTCTTGAGTGGGGATAGCGCACCGGGGACCACCTTCAAGGAGGTGGACAGACGACCTGGGGATGGTCGCTGGGAGTCATTGGATGCGGGCGGTCTGTAAACGCTCGTTATAAAAGCCCAGCGTACACCTTACTCCCGGTTAGAGGTAAGAAGAAGGACACCGTGGGGTTTTAGCCGGTTTGAGCCCAGCTTACTTAGGTACTTAAGTACTTCCCCGAGAAGACGGTGGCGCGCACGTGGTCACGTGCCGCCGTGTGCGCAGCACAGCGCAAAGCGAGGCTTGGGGGGATCCTTTACAATCCTCCCCGAGACGTGCCTGGGGGGCGACCTTTTTACAGTCGCCTTCCCTCCGCTAGAGGGGGTGACCGTTTTACAGTCATCCCCTCCGTGATGTGCCTAAAGGCGTGGCACCAATGGGCGGCTCTAGTGTGATCTTACGAGGACCTGGAGCCCCCCTTCGGTGCCGAAGATGACCGCTCCAGTGGTTTTAGCCGGTAGGAGTCCGGCACACCCCTTCGCCCTTCCCCGGAGTGAAGGAAGTTCTCGTGTAGTATGTTTTCTTTCACTGTAGAACTTTGTAGATGAATAAGTACTTAATTAGGGTATGTTGTTCTATTTTGTCCTTACACTATAGACTAGGTACTTGCATTGGTAATAATGACAAATACAAGTCAATAGGATGTGCATGATGATATAATTTATTTGAAATGTTGTACGCCTCACGGCAGAACATGGAGATACTTAAAATTATGTAATTACCATCAATCCGACCTATGCTTCACAAAATAAAAAATCTTTGTCTTTGTCTTAGCCTTTGCCCTTCCTAAGGCGGAGAAAGTCCTTAGAAGAGCATTTCCCTAAGAAAAAAAAAAACTAAATTGGTGGCCTTTCTTCATCAGTGGACATCCTTTAGCTGATATGATGGAAAATAATACTTATTACTACTTAGATACGCAGATCTCAACGAAATGAGTAAATAAATATATTTGTACATTATGCACCCGTAGTGACTGGTAGAAATGGATTGAAGAAAAGAAAAGAGAATGATCTAAAAGGTTCCCAAATGTTTATGAAAGCTTCAATGACAAAGCCGCGTGAATACTTTAGCGTGAATTTGTGAATAATTAATAAATCACAGAAAAAATCCGACACAATTAGCATGGAATGGAAATTGTCCCATCACAACCGCGTCGTTCGGACTAATTGCCGACGTCTCTAATGAAACTGCATGGTTTGTTTCCGCCCAACTTCTCCTGCTATTGTCTCGTACTTCTCTTTCTAACATATGTGGGTGAAATAGTACTGTCTAGCTTACACAATATCTGCTTTAAGCGTTTTCATTGAATTGATCCACCTCTATCGAAGTTTTTTAATAGACATTTCCTTAACATTTATCTTTATCGATCTTATACCAAGGTCTTAAACATGTCTTAAACTAACCTTAAATACAGCAGTGTGATAGCCACACTTTGATACAATTACATTTCTGTACTCAAATTCCATAGACATACATCTATTATTTACAATAATGCAAATATATTCTACGTAGGTAGTTATATTGTATACTTGACTGCTTTAGGTTACTTAAACTAACCAACTATAAACATAGTCTGTACTTATATAACAATTATGTTGATGCGTAACTAACTACATTGAATAGAATGTTTGTGAATTCACTCCAATTACACGAAAACATATCTCTCTCATGAACCTCGTTCACTACACAGGTTGTTCGTGTGAGGGATGTTTTCGCCAATAGATTGGTCCTTGATACTGGCACAGCTACACACGTATCTGGCCGGCCGCAAAGTTCCAGGTGACGCAGCACTCCCGGTTTATGTACAATACTTAACTACATACGCGGCTATTGTACAGTCTTAGCGTATCCTGAGCTTGTTGTACTCGACCGTACCCAGCTTCAATAAACAGGTTAATCTGACTGCGATTATCTAGATGATGCCTTAATGGTTTCGATTCCTCTCAGATCAGGCAACCGATTTGAGTCAAACTTATTTTTAGTGTTAAGTAATGATACCAAATTGGAAAAGTTCTTACTTTTATTTACACTAAAAAGAAAGAAAAAAAACTTTTTAACAAAAAAGAAAAATACTGACTTCTAAAACCCTACACGATATAAAAATATTAAAACTAATGAAAAGGAAAAAAATATATATTTATGAAGTCAGGCGGGGCCAGGTATATAACTTTGATCACCACGCTTACTCACTGCATGTTGGTCATTTCTCTTCCGATGTTTTCCTTCGCCTAAAGTCAATAAGATCAACATTTGACATTGACAAAGTCACATATATATATTACAAGTCCGGGAGTTACAACCTTTTTTTGTTTGTTATTGGGCTAGTGGAAATTCATCATGAACTTCCTCCGCCCGGGGAAGGACGCAGGGATATGCCAGACTACCGGCTATAACCACTGGGGCAATCATCTTCGGCACCTAAGGGGGGCTCCAGGTCCTCATATGATCTCACTAGAGCCGCCCGCTGGCGCCACGCCTATAAGCACATCTCGGAGAGGGTGACTGTAAAGCGGTTTCCTCCTCCGGGGGGATAGTCAAAGTCAAAGTCAAAGTTTTTTATTTCAAATAAACCAAATATTGGCACTTATGAAACGTCAGAATCTAAGTTGCACGGTTCCAAATAGTGGATCTCATGGAGAAGAGCCGGCAAGAAACTCCATGGATACTCTTTTAAAATAATGGAGATTATAATGCTGATTGATACAAAAATGATTGTACAACAAATACCGAGAAAAATGTAGGTCAATGTCTAAAGATGGAACGTACCATAATAATATTTTTTGCCGTGGCAGTTAATGACTGACCAGTCCCAACAGACGGCACCCGTTCACGAGCATAACGCATGCATCAGCATCACTTAGCTCAACCATGTTGAAGGGAACCGAACGACCCGATACACAACGCCACCATCAGCAAGACATTTTAGTGAGCATGACAGACCAATACAGCCAGGCAAAAGACACAATCAAAATTAAGTACTAAAAATATATCATCAATGCCTACATAATGCTCACACATTTACGGTTTTGTAAGAATATTATAATTTGATGTCACAAGAACAATATTAACAATAACAAATAGTCAATCAATGTATATAAGTAAATTTACATTTTTTTTAAATGTTTTAAATGAGTCAAGTCAAATGTCAATTTATTAACTATAAGTAAATAACATAAATATTTGCAATTTTAAATGCGATATTAGAAATGTCAAGTTATTTTTACAATAATAATATAATTAATTCCAATTTGTAGACATTATGCCTTTGATTGCAAGTTAAAACACTTGCAATCATGTCAATTATCAGACGTTATAAAATAAATTATACAGCGCCAGAGGGTCGCAGTGTGCAGAAGGGAATCGTTTGCCACACATCTTTATCATCGATGTAATGCTGTATGTTATAGTAGGCTTTTAATATTAAAACGCGCTTAATCAAAGATTTGAATTTTAGTTCTGGTAAATCAGTAATACTAGAAGGAATTTTGTTGTAGAACCTAATACTGTTTCCCATAAACGACTTGCTGGTTCTGCTAAGTCTAAAGCCAGGCAAGACAAGCTTGTTCTTATTGCGAGTATTTAGGTTATGCACGTCACTTCTTTTATTGAAACTAACAATGTCTTTGCGGATATACATAATATTTTGGAATATATACAAGGATGGCAAAGTTAGTATGTTTATCTCCTTAAATAGTTCCCGGAGTGACTCACGAGAGCCCATATTATAAATAGCTCGGACTGCTCTTTTTTGTAATATAAAAATAGTCTCGACATCGGCAGCCGATCCCCACAGTAAAATTCCGTAGGACATAATACTGTGAAAATACGCAAAATATACTAACCTAGCTGTAGCCACATCCGTAACCTGTCTAATTTTCCTAACGGCAAATGCAGCAGAGATAGTAAAGAATCCCTCGAAGCGTCCCTGTGCGCACGGTCCACAACGATAGTAACGTAATTCATGGGGAACAGTCATATTTCAAATGTCTAAATGAAACGGCTGTGTGTACAATTTTATTACTATAATATAGCAATTTATAAAAAAATGATTTACACCTTAAAAATTATGTTCGGTTAGCGCAATGGCTAAAGATCCCCGCACAGAACAAATATTTGTAGGTTACAGAGACAGTTTTTCGGTGTTTGTGCATGTGAGATGTATGTCTGTAAATTGTACCCACGATATAAGAGAAATCCAATCCAAATTATCAAAAATTCCATCGCAAAAATGATAGTGAAATTGGTCTCAAATAATTCAGCGTGGTGCAGAAATCTAACCGCCAGATTTAAACTCACAAAACCAACCCTCCCCATCCCCCCTATTCCACCAGTTACAGATAATCTGTGTGTGTGTTTATGTATGGTCACACTTTTCCGTTATGAGAACCCAGCAATAATCCATAAGGAGCCACATAACCTTGGCCTATCTGCACCCAGTATCGCAGTTGCCCATTTGCCCCAGTTTACACTCTTAGGTTAGAAAATAAGTTAACACGTTATTTTTCTATGTTTAGATTACCTCGGTTATCATAAAATAGAATAATGGACGTACTTATGATATGAGCGTTCTATTTAATATACAAGAAACTGTTCAAGGCATCTAAATTAATTGCTTAGAATTGTCCTGAATAAATTTTATAAGAAGCAGGCAGATATCTCTTGTAATACCCATATTTCTTGGTGGGTTAAATTCTACCATCACCATCATCATCAATCAAAAAGCGTCCCCCATTACCGGCTGTATGCCAAGTGTCGTCATTTTGGGGGAAATTTTCCATTCTCACCACGCTTGGCAGGCGGATTAGTGAGAGCAGAATTTTGGTTAAGTGTCGCTAAGTTGCCTTCTACGACATTCACGGGAGGAGATGGAGTGGCGCTGTATTCTTGACCCGGACACCACACAGCTCAATTTCACCATCACCAGATCACGATCACCAGACAGTTCAATTCTACCAAGAAACATGTTAACAGCGAGTTTTTACATTTATTCAGAATGTGGCGTAAATTCGGAATGAACCTGCATTCAAAGGTCCAGGGGTTATGGTATTGTCACCGTTTGTAGTTTTGCAACGTGTTATTAATTTATTCGTCCAGAATGTTTCAGTAATTTTAGCAGTTGCCATGTTTTGTATTTTGGGTTCGCAATTATGTTTTTTTTGGGGTGAAAGAGAGGGTCACTGAAATTGAGACTATTATTTTAATTTCTTTTTTATTTCATAAAACTCTACGGCCTTTGGTTAATCAACTTGACTGCCGTCTTTTTTTAATTAAACTAAGGTGTCTCACTGTTGGGCACGCGACAAACATCCCATCAAATACGCTAGGTATGTAGATTTTTCTGACTTTCAGTGGATTATGAATTTTTATGTTCTAATGAGACACCGCATGAACCACACTATTTCTGGTTGCCCCGATATTTTTCGAGTTTACATACTTGTCATAAAACTTTGATTTATTTTGGTCATAAAGTTCAAAAAGCGCCAATAATAAATTATTATTTTTCAAAAAGAAAGTCGTGAGTACGATAAATATATTCTTCTGGGAATAGAGCAAAACGATAAATAATACACATGAAACACAATCTCCATTGCTAACCATAACTTATAATAGTCATTAAGGAGCACGAGGGAAGTAGGAAAATATTCTACAAGAAGAGAAAGTATCAGCTATTTAAATGGTTGCAAAACAACGTTATAATTAATTATTAGTTTTTTTCTCCAGTATAATTCTGCAGTCTCTATTTTATTTTATACTACATACTGGAAAGCTTTATTGTCCAGTCAACCATGATATACCGGGTTGTAAAGCTGGGGTCTAAATGTCCCTTTATGTAGGTCATAGATATGTTACGAAGACGTTAAAGGAAAAGAGCACTGTAACTTTTTTTTTATTGCTGCCCAGTGGAAATCCTTCATGAACTTCCTTCGCCCCGGGGAAGGGCGAAGGGGTATGCCGGACTCCTACCGGCTAAAACCACTGGAGCGGTCATCTTCGGCACCTAAGGGAGGCTCCAGGTCCTCGTATGATCACACTAGAGCCGCCCACTGGTGCCACGCCTATAGGCACATCCCTGAGAGGGTGACTGTAAAGCGGTCACCCCCTCGGGGGGATTGTAAAGGATCCCCCAAAGCGTCCCACGGCAGCGCGTGACCACATGCGTGCTACTGTCTACGCACCCGCGAACCCAGAGGTCACCTGCCTCACAGCAACGGCAGGGGGTTTCAGGCGTGTGGGAATTAGGCGCCAGGGCGGTTGTTACCCCGGCGCCGTCTCCTCCTTCTTCGAGCGGGGTTGGCCCTCTCCCGATCCCGCTCTGCGGTCTCCTTTTGCACCATGACGCTCTCACAGAAGGAGACCACTGCATTCCAGTTTTCGTGCTCTGCCAACATAGACGACACTACTGCTGGCAGAGAGAGATCTTGCCCGATCCGAACGACCAGGATCCGCCGCTCGGCGGCCCACGCGGGGCACGCCTCGAGCGTGTGCTGCGCGGTGTCTTGGTCGCGTTCACAATGGTGGCATTGTGCCGTGGCCTCACGTCCAATCCTGTGCAGGTACGCACCAAAACAACCGTGCCCGGTGAGCACCTGCGTCAGGCGGTAGGTGACGCGCTCGCTCCTTCTGAGCCAGGCTCCAAAGAGCGGCAGGACGGCCTCCACGACGCGCTCGGTCACGTACTGCATCCGCTGGCGGTGACACCACTTTCCAAGTGCGCGCCGCCGAGCTAGCCGCCTCAGCCTCTCCAACGCCCCTGGAGGCGCGTCTTCGCCGCTCTGATGGAGGGAGCGTGTCTGATCGTAGACCCACGCATCCATCTCCGCCAGGATGTCTAAAGGCGGAAAACGCGCCAAGAGAGTTGCCGCCTCGTACGACACTGTTCGGTATCCTCGTGCGATCCGGATAGCCACTCTGCGCTGCAGACCGTGAATTTTGGTTCTACAGCGCTGGGCGCCTGATAGTCGAGCTGACCATACAGGCGCCCCGTATAGCACTACGGACCGCACGACCCCCTCGTAGAGACGGCGAACTTCCTCACATGGTCCCCGGTGATTGGGCAGCCTCCGGTGTAGTGCACCCACTACCCTCTCGACTCGGGGGACGATGCACTGGAAGTGCTCTTCGAAGCCCCAACGACTGTCCAACTGACCGCTTGCTCGGTAAGCCGGATGCTCCCTCGAAGGACTCCTCGCTGGCCAACACAAGAGTGTCATCAGCGTAGCAGACTAAGCTGACGCCAGCGGGGAGGGCGACACGCAGTACCGTATTGTAAGCGAGGTTCCATAAGAGGGGACCGAGAACCGATCCAGAGGGATGGGCAGCAGCGTGCCTTCAGTGGAACAGCAGCCATTCTGCGCTTACCAACCCACCTGGTAGGCGTGGTAAGTACTGACAAATTCCTCCCAAAATGACAACACAGTTGTGCAAACCTATGGGAGGCCTCTGCTCAGCAGTGGTCCTTTGGCTAATATGATGTTGATTAATTCCTATAACCGACTTTTACTATTTTTGTGGGGCCAGTTAGGTATAAATATGAACGTCACAAGAAGTCTTGATACCCAAGTTTATTGGTATCGTAAAAACCGGTCTTGCCTTAAGTGCTCAGGACTAAAAACTTTTTAAGGTAATCTTGGGGAATATGAGAGACTTTATGTGAACTACGTACTATAACAATGTATGATATTTTACGCTCAATATGGCAAAGGATGACAAACATAGTTGCTTATATTGCTTGACAAATATTACACACACAAATGAAACTTAATTTTTGTTTTACATAACATTTTTGTGTTTGTGTACAATAAATAATGAAGAAGAATTAAGAACTTATTTTTAAATACAAAGTTACAATTTTGCAGTGCATTTATATTGAAGTTCTATGAAGTTCTTAGAGGCTCATCTACATGGTAAAGTTGGTCGATTACTACTCGTAAACTAGATAATCCTACTCATCTGTGATAGTTTTTCGATTAAATTTATTTCGACGCAGGCTGTCGCAGAATATCAGCGCTGTGGGGATGCCTCTCCACAGTAGTATGCTGAGCGACAACCATTTTGCACGGATATGGTGCATATCTTCCCAACAGGATTTTTATTTCATTGTTTTAATCAAATTGTTTTTATTTTGTCTTTGTTGTAGGTATGTGTCCTTTATAGTGCAAATAAAATACTTTTCTTTCTTTCTTTTTTCTATATTTGCTAATATGCTTGATAGTTTTGAAGTATCCAGAATTTGTGCTTTAGCCTAAAGACGTAAACTGTCGAATGCTGAAATGGCACTTATTATTATAAAGTTTTAACTATCCGAGAAACACGTTTTCGGTAGAAAACCGGGCGGCTCAAATAGTTATTAAATAATTAAAGATTTAATACTACGTGGCGTTTCAGTATTCGGTCGTCACTCACACGTAGCTCTAATCAACGGACGAGTTCACTTCACTACTTTTTATGATTACCAAATGATATAAAATTCTCGCCATGTGGTGCCAGCTACGAATACCACCACCCCATCTCATCCCGTGGGTGTCATGAAAGGTAGCTATGGGATTAGCCGGAGGATGGGCAGCAACGTCGTTCGAGTACATTTACAACCTAACTGCGACCCCCAACGCGTCTGCCAAGCGTGGCGAATATAGCAACACCCCTCAATGAGAGACACGACACAAACCCATCCCGGCCGTTGTAGCAATCTTTGGGGGAGGCTTTTGTCCAGCAGTGGACGTTTTTTCGGCTGAAATGATGATGATGATAGAAGATTAGGCGTTAGATAAATATGCAGGTTCAGCTAGCATTCTAATGTATTAGGTACAGTAGTTAATATGAAAAAACATTTTTTAAATCGATGTCCTACATAAATATGAATACTAGGATTTCTGCCTGTGTCGTGGGGACAGTTTACAAACATAAATATCACATGCACAGACCCGAAATAACTAACTGTATATCCTACAAATATATATTCTGTACGAGAATTGAACCCGCGATAGGTAGCGCAGAAAGCAAATTTACCCACTGCGCATACCGTGCAGTCAATTGTTGTAATGCAGAAAATGCAGACATCACGGTTGGTGTAGTAGCTGATACAGTCGGCTGCTGCGCTCCGGGTCGTGGGTGCGATTCCCACACGGAACAATTATTTGTATGAACTGCAGGTAGCTGTTTCGGGTCTGGATGTATTGTGTTTGTAAACGCACCCACGACACAGCAGACGTCCTAATGTGGGGCAACGTTTAAAAAAAATTCTAATGTAAATTAAAAAGCTCTTATTTCGCACGAGCGCTGAACTAATTTAACTTACCTATCAATCGTAACTTTTAATAAAATTGCTTAATCCTTAATAAATACGCTCCTAACGCTTCTTTACAAGAAAAATATAGTCGCAAACTTCTCTCCGAAAAATCAAACGTCAAACGTTTATTTTTTAAAGGAAAAAGAAGCACGTCTCTTAATCTCGGGTAATTAGCGAGAACGAATTTCATCCTGCTTTTTGCCTCGCTGAAAAGTATTAATCAAAATGCCGAACGATCTGAAAGGTAGTAAATCAACATAAGCGAGAAATCTTTAATGAGAAGCAACGGAGGCAAAATTATCGAGACCCCGACGCGGCCCGAATATCTAAACCTTAATTATGCTATTTTTTTTACACAGAATCATTTAATCACCTTTAGAAGTTGACACGTGTTCCGACATGGAAAAGTTGTCTTTTTTATCGCTTTTTTCCTCGTCATTTGCCTTGATTCGGATAGCGTTCGTATAAAAATAAACAATTTTAAGGTTTGGTACGAACTTAATGTAGCGCGAGAAACTTGGAATTAAACATTGCGAATTTTGGGAAGTATATGTTATTTGGTTTCACTTTCCGTGTGGTGTCCGCAAGAATATCATACCATTTCCTTCCGGAGATGTCGTAAAAGGCGACTCATCATCATCATATATCAGCCACAGGTCGTCCACTGCTGAACAAAGGCCTCCCCCTTAGATCTCCACAACGAGCGGTCACATGCCGCTCTCATCCAACGACTCCCAGCGACCTTCACCAGGTCGTCTGTCCACCTCGTTGGAGGTGACTAAGAGACTCTAATCCGGAGGGATGGGCAGCACCGGCCCTTCTGTGTAACAGAATTGATACTGCACTCAGTAACCTGCCTGCCAAGCAGTAGCGAGTATTGGCAAAATATTCCGTATGACACGACACAACATAACAACCGGCAGCCCCGCCATTTCTAGTTATGGTAGCAGCCACGGTAATGATGAGGTGAGTGGTCGCGAAATATCCTTTAGAACACAACAAAACCTAACAATCGGCCCCCAGTTCATGGCGACTCCACTATTTTTAGATAAAGTAGCGGTCACGGTAACAGTGAGGCAGGGGGAGCTAAGAATCTCCAGCCTAAGTCAAGCTTCCAATCTAAATGATAACTGGCCCTGACCGGACAGGTTACGCTGTAATGGAAACACACTGAAGGTAGACGAAAAGATCGGTAAGCTGGAAGATGAAACAGATAAGTTGCACTGGGATGTCATGCGTTTATCAGAAGTCCGAAGAGCAGGCGAAGAAACGATAACCCTGGAGCCCGACAAACTTTAATTGCCGGTAGAGCGACCATGCCTCAAGGTGGTGTCGGGTTTCTCATCTAGAGGTCCTTCATTAATAACATTATTACCATCGAAATTATGTTGAGCAGTGTAGCTATAATGGCAGAGCATGAGAATGGGACTACAGTGGTCTCCTTTTATGAGAGCGTCATGCTCCAGAAGGAGACAGCAGAGCGGGACCGGAAGAAGGCCGATCCCACGAGGAGAGTGCGCCGGGGTAACAACTACCCTAGCGCTCATATCCACTTTACCTGAGCTGGAGGAATTACATTATATATTTCGATCGGGTAATGATACCAAAAAAAATGGTAGCGTACCTTATACTCAGTATATCCAAAAGTATATCAATACCTTGAAGGTCATACAGGTCTACACACCAACTTTGACACACTCAGATGATTAATAGAAAGTACTGAGAGAGAAGTGCCGTCGATCAAGAAAAATTGGTCTTGTGATATAAAATAAATAATGTTTTAAAAAATGTGGTATTGTTTGCAGAATATAGTACAATTAAAAGTCTACAAAGAGACAATCATTTGTGAAATATTGTAAATTTATGAATTTAATTAGTTTTTTGTCAGAATTAGCCGTGCTGGTTCCTCGAACAAAAATGATAACAGGATTTTAATTAGCTAGGTACTTACTTCTTAGTGATATAATTTTATAAAATAATGATTTAATATCACCAAGTAACAAGTGGCGATCCGGTCAAATTAATGTTCGTAATTATAATATCGCTATCCCATTTGATTTCGGTTATAAAGTTAGTTAAAAGATAAAAGAAGCAAAAAACGCATAATGATACTAATATATATGAATACATACATACTACAATAATAAACGAACGCTTCCAGGTCAGTCCTTATCTCACTATGAGACAAGCGGATTCCCAGAGGGTATATAAAAGCACCATAAAGTTAACTATTATACATAAGCACGAAACATACAAGAAGCATTGTGGCGATTTGTATGTAAATTGTGACACTGCGAATCTGAATGCCTCAGAAAGTAAGGGATTTGTCACCGACTTGCCTAAATTGATTGGCTAAACTGGAGCGGCATGCATGCCAGCAGGATGCTCAGCTATAGTTGGCTTTGTTGGCTAATCAGATGGGCAACCACTAGAGCTATATAGTCCGGGTAATAATAATGGCTGAAATAAGTAGGAACGCCGTTCCAAAGTTTCCAATCGCATGATGGCGAACTGTTGTTGTTCCACAAACAACCCGCACATAGTCGCTTGCAGGTGCCGTTTCACTCCCGAGATTGGGAAGCAGCGTCAATAAGACTGCAACAGCACCCATCAGCTTAGGTGACAGCTTCCGGAAATATGGCCAAAATCCAAATCGGCTGTCAACGGCCAAATTTAGGTACTTCGCGGTACCCTCAGCTATCCGGAACCCGGCAACCACAAGATGTGATTTCAGCGCCGGTTTGTTCTTAGGACCATGAAATGTCATGGCCTCAGACTTATGGACAGCCACTTCTAGGCCCAGGCATTGTCAAGCTGCGGTAAATCACCTGTGCCACTGCAGCCGTGGTGAAAAGCTTTTTGTGAGATTTCCGCCATCACCCGACGAGCGTGCATTGGCTTACTCACTCACATGTGTACCCAACAACCAGTCGTAAACGATATTCCACAGGAACGGTCTTAGGTCAGACCCCTGCGGAACACCACACGCCATTTCACGTTTCCCTAAACCTTTGCGTCCCGTGAACGTGACTCTTTTCTTGATAGGTTGTCCACGACAATACAGCTGACGTAATTAGGCAATCGATGTTAGACAAACGCTTCCTTCATGCAACTCCAGGGTAGTGTATGAAAGACCTTTTCCGCCAGCACCTACATCCGCATGGTGGCGTTGATCGTAGAGTCAGTGGCCAACCTATCACAAACTTACCAACCTGTTTTAAATCTATTGCATCTAACGAGTTTTTACGTCTAATCTAATGAAACCTGATCTGATTTTTACTTTTAACGTCTTTAGTTTGTGGTTTACTCATGAAGGGATTTTATTACTACACTCAAAGTTTCGTTAAAATGTCCACTATCATCTAATTCGAATCACGTTGTACCTTAAACAATTCTTCCCAGTACACGTCTTTTGATAATTTACAAATTGATGGAAAACTTCCCTCATGGTAATTATGCCGCTGAAGCTTGCTCCAATACAATTTGCAAAGCAATAACAATGTCTAGAGGAAGATGCTGCTGCTGATTCTTTATGGTGTTGATAGATTAGCTTATATTAGACAGTAAATTATCTGACAGGACAAGGCCTGGTATGTGATCAATGATGTTAGCTACAAAATCAAACTGATTTAGCTTGTTGTCCGTAAAACCTATTAGAATTCCACTTGTGCTGGATAGTCCAAGATTACTAGACGAGTTCATCACAATCAATGTTACTAAGATCAAAATCACGCACAATAGCCACGAAATAATTATAATAGTCATTTGTTTAAAGTCTGCATTACATTCATCTAAATAACATTCAAGTACGGAAAAGCATACGAAGCTAGATATACTGCTCAGAAAACTACTTGACAACTTTTTCAACTTGATAATTCCGTACTTGTGACTGTAATAACTATGAAAGTGAGACCAACAAAACACGGAGACCTTTTTATTAATAAAGCTGCGGAGAAAAGATGGCAGTTCGATGAAAAGCTGCCCCTAACATATATTAGAAAAAGCTACGATGATGATGATTGGGTAAATTAATCCTAAGTGTAGATATACTTTGTTCCAATTGCACAGCACTACTGCTCTACCGAACCCCATGTATCAAGGAAAAGGTCCGAATGGATCTTGGGAGTCAAAAGGTTGGAATCGCGCCACAACTAAAACTTCAAGTCGTTTGTGGTGTGGTTTTCACACCACGCAGAGAAACACGCCGCTGACCATACGTTTACACTGCCACATCCATAAATAAATAGTGTAATTATAATAATAATACAAGCCACTAAACGCCTGCTTTACTGGGAATAAATTAATATTTATTAGTATTAGTTTTTGTTATGAGTCAAATAAAAAAATATTGTAATCTACTCCATGACATAATCTACCTCTATGCCAAATCTCACTAGAATGTATTCAGCCATTTAAGCGTGATGAAGCCACAAACATCAGAACATATAAACTTCACATGTATAAGAGTAGATGTATTAGTTCAAAAGATTTTCTTGTATGTATTTCATCCATGGGCCTGATAGTAAATAAATAAATAAAACCAAATATTTGTTTCAAACAGAGCCATCCATTCATAAATAATACAATAAGATATCACACAGGCAAACCTGCCAGTGAAAGCTAATGTAATACACAAAGTACAAGATGTCGGCTCCCTCCAATTAATTTATCAAATTATTAAGCCACATATTAATTAGACGTCCTAGCCTTCCAAATTGCCTACCCGGGCATCGTTAAAGGCTGTTACTGTGTTTATGATGGCTTTGGACATCAAAGGTGTGTATTATGTTTACAGGTTGAGGTCTATGCCAGTGTAAATATTTGCAGTATCCTCTGTCTGAGGACAAATTGAGGTTGCTAATGAACGGCGAGATGTTAGTCCGTCATCTACATATTTATGCTTGCCTGGTATCGCCTCTGGTTGATCAATCACATCAGTGAGACGGGCGCAATCTTTACACGTTTTTAAGAGACTAGTAAAGGAACACTTCTTGTTACAATAAGTTATGTTCACGTGTTCTATTATAAATTACAACTTCTTCATTGGTATGTATATATATACATATATATATATATATATATGTATGTGTGTATATGTATGGATATGTATATAATTATTTTTATCTTTGGATATGTTTACGGCTCAGATTACCACCTTTACCTTACCTTATTTCCTCCCGTGGGTGTCGTAAAAGTCGACTAAGGGATTAGCCGGAGGATGGGCAGCAGCGTCCTTCGAGTACATTAACAACTCAACTGCGATCGCCAACCCGTCTGCCAAGCGTGGCGATTATGGCAAAACCCCCCATTGAGCCCACAACACACCCATATCGATCGTTATGGTGATCTTTGGGGGAGGCCTGTGTCCAGCAGTGGACTTCATTCGGCCGAAATGATGATGTTTATTATATAATATTTATTTATTCAAATATATGTATGTACATGTAGATATCTATTCGTTTATACACTCTTTTGTGATGTTTAAGTATAAAAATAATTTATTAGTTCACTGCAGACTGCCCCTTGTGCATCACCTAGATTTCCATTCCTCCGAAATGGTTGTCTGGAAGAGATCGCCGAGATGCGATAAGACCGCCAATTGTACTTGCTTTCTATAATAATACCTATATTCTGTTTTTGGTGTGTAATAAAGTGGATTTATTATTATTATCAGTTTGACATCGAGGTGACGAGTGCAGTGCTGACACGAGAGATTAGTCCTGGATAACTTTAGAATTGTTTCGGCCAGACGCGAGGCGTGACGCTTATGAGCAGACGAATGACATGCTAGTCTCATCGCTAGATTGTTTAAGAGACTATGCTATAAAGTCCATTCCTGCCATTGCAAAGAGCCTTTTCATTTCCTACCCTGGGTCTCGTAAATGAGGACTATGTTTTGCGTTGGACAGCGGCAACCTCCTCTTCGCTTGTAACTCTAAACAGCGAGTGCCATTCCGTTTAGCAGGTGACATATATGACGATCTCCTCTTATAAAGTAATTACATTGGGATATTAAAAAGCTCTATTCAGTAAAGGTATCAAGTTTTTTGAGTTCCATTTTACACTTCTTCTTCTTCTAGTAATCTCTTCGGTTTTCACGATGTAATACATTTAAAATAATATAACACTTTTAAACGGATTACATCGCGTAAATTATATATAGACTTACGAGTTTCGTAAACGTTTCGTTTTGCATTGTTCATGGTCGCAGGATGGTCGGAATGTATCGTTGCTTCTTCTTCTTTTTCTTTCTGCCGTGATCCCAAGTTACTTGGGGTTGACTCAATATATTCATTGCAAAGGGTTTGGCAAAAGGGTTTTACATTCAGCCACCTGTCTGACACCAGCCCTCGGGTATGCTAGTGTTGTTGATTTACCCACCACCTGCGGGTAACCCAAAGTGCCTATTAATACGCACCGGGTTCGAAACATCCTCAGTCACCTACGACACCCGTGGGATAAGATGGGGTAACCCTATTCGTGACCGGAGCTACACGGTATTGCATTTTATATTGTAAGGTAAAAAATAAGTTTGTAACGGATAATTGGTAAATTTCTTCCTGAGAGTTAGTTGACGTCACGGTTTGCATTGTGGTTTAGCTATTAGCTTCAATCTCTGTACGGAAGAAATATTTATATTGTGATATACAGATAGTTGTTTGGCTTTGGATGTTTGCGCATGTGAGATTTATGTCTGTAAGCTGAACCCACAACACCATAAAAATACTAGAGGGCAATACATGTACCTGGGAATGGCCTTTTTACAGTTGCCTCCCGAGAAGTACCTAAAGGCGTTGCATCAATAGGTGGCAGACGGAATTTATTGAGTTCCTGGAGCCCTCGGGACCGTGCCGAAGATGGTAACTCCTGTGTTGTTAGTCGGTAAGAGTCCGGCATGCACCTCCACCCTTTCCCGTGCAGTGGAAGTACATGATGTATTTCCACCAGATCAATAAAGAACGGGCATAGCTACAAAGCAAAAAGCAAAAATAATTACAACCTGCATTTTATTCAACAATTACTGATAATTACTTTGCTTGCGCTTTCATAATATCAGCAAAAGGATGTCTACTGCTGAAAAAAGGCCTGCTTCATAGATTTCCACAACGACGGCGTAATTTTGGTGGGAATTTGACAGTACTCACCATGGTCAGCAGGCGGTTTAGTACTCACCAACCCGCCTGCCGCAGAATGACTGCTGTTCCACTTTAGACGCTTCTTACGACATCCCCGGCAGAAGATATAGTGGTGAAGTAGAAACTTCTAGTGGCATTCTTAATTCAGACACCACACTTACATAAACAATAATTGCTCGTACTCCTAACCTGCTGACAGTACTAAAAAGGCAAGCATTGACAGTAATGAAAATCACTGCAGTCAGTTGTAAACTGGGCTGCAATTCCCTAAGCTTGAACATCCATACATCCGTGAATACAGAATTAAATTTTAAATTTAAATAACGGGATATGCCAATTTTGTAATCGCTAAGTCTGATCCTCATGGCTGTCCTTCTGCAACGTGTCCTTGAATAGCTTCAATGATGTCTTAGCGAATACCAAATTGTTTTCATACCGTTATTTCGATTCTGTATTTAAGGATGTATGGATGTCTGAGCTCAAGGAATTGCACCCCTGATTAACTACCTGAAAGAGTATAATGTTGAGTCATTCACTTATTTTCCAATAATTTTACGTAAAACCATCACGTCATTTACCTACAACCTGTTTTACAAATCCATTTTGCCAATAATGATATTCAATCTAACAGAATATTTATATAATTTAATTAGCTTCTGCTTAAATTGGTCATTAAAACCCAGACCTTACTACAATCCTCTGTCATGCTTACTACTCGACTAATGAAGCAAAGTAATACTCTTGACATGAAAATAAATTGTTATTTACGATAATATAAGTCCGTGTGGTGTCCGGAGCCTTAGTATAAGGATATAGGGGGCTATATCCTTTTTTTATCGTGGGAAATCCTGATGGATTTCCTCCACCTTGGGAAGGTGGAATGGGTATGCCATCAGTCAGGGTATGACTCATACCAGCAAAAACCCCACGGTGTCCTTCCTCTTACCCCTAGCCGGGAGTGAGGTGTACGCTTTGTCTACATTTGCCCCCTTAATCTCTGTTAATATAGCACTACTCCATCTCCTCCTGTGGATGTCGTAAAAGGTGACTAAGAGACTCTAGAAATCATCAAAGGGATGGGCAGCAGCATCTTCTATGGAATAGTACACATTCTGTGCCAACGTGCCTGCTAAGGTTGGTATTCTCCTATTCTCATCTTCATAAGAGCAGAACATTTATATCATTTCTCTCTTTTTCAGACTAATTTGGTAAATAAAACCCAACACTGCAATCTCTAGACATGCATACTACTCGACTAATGAAGCCACGTAATGCTGTAATAAATAATAAATAACATTTCCTTTGGCATGATAATATAACCACAATTTATGGTATAACTCTTCACAAAGCAGGAGTTAAAATAACCTGACCAATAAAGATACTATTTTCGTCTGTTGAATAAGTGTTTTTAATTTCATAGACAATTTTGTTTCAGGCCATAGCTAGATCAGAACTAATTAAGAACAAGTTATTAACTAAGCATTAGTTTTTGATGGCAGGCCACGGGTCGATGAAAGTTTGTGTTGCATTAACAGAGTTCTGGTCCAACGTTTTAATTTCTGCGTGTATTTGTGTTGGTTAATTAAGTTACGTCTTTACTGTGTCGGTTTAACTTTGAGCCGCTGGTTATAGTTTATTTTAAGTACGAGTAAGCTAGTTGTTTTTGTTTGATGAGAAGTTACATATGATGTTTTACACAAACATTGTTTTCAATATCAGCTATATTATCTGTAACGTATAATAATATAGACACGCATACTGGTGGGGCGAGCGGTGGTGGGGGCGCGGCTAGCGTGCGCTAGGCGCGCACTCTCTGCCTAGCCGCCGTGTGAGTAGTGCGCTATAAACTTAATCTGTGTTTTATTAATACCCAACACAATACGCTGTACAGTACATTATCAAACAATAAAATAAATTTAATAATTATACTAATATTGTAATATACCACCTCAGGTCATCCATGTGGTCTACGGACTAATAATATAGCACCACTCAATCTCCTTCCGTGGATGTCGCAAAAAGCGACTAAGTGACTCTAAACTAGGTGGATGGGCAGGAGCGTCCCTTCTGTAGAACAGTAGCCATACTGCGCTCACGGAAAGTACCGGATAATTCCCCCCAAACCTACGATACAATTGTGGCAATGTATGGGGAGCCCTTTGTTCAGCATTGGACGACCCTCGGCTGATATGATGGCCACCCCAGGAATCCGATTCCTATTTATCAATCACGGTAACTTTTAAAAGAAATGTATAATGATACAATTTTGGAAAGTAGTAAAACACAATATAGTAAAATATTATACCGTGTGGCGCCGGCTAACAATACCGTTCATCTCATTCCGTGCGTAGGATAAAAAAGGACAAAGGACTGTAAGGACAGTACTGGCCTAAAAGTGGCTTTAGCTGGACGATGGGCAGTAGCGTACTTCGAGTACATTTATGTGATATGAAGTTGGTTATGGATGAAATAGTGACATGTATGATCTGGTTCTCTTTTGTTCATATCCATTGTTTTTTTTATTTCTATGCAGGACGTAAACGTTAATATAAATCTGGGTCCCCACCAGAAACAATTAAGTGAGTGACGGCGCAAAAATGTTTACCCATGCGTTTTTGTTTCAAAATTTCTTAGAGATACACCGTGTGGTGTCGGCTACGAATAGCACCACCTCAGCCCGTAAAAGGCGACTATGGGATTAGTCGAAGGATGAGCAGCAGCGTCTTTTGAGTATATTTGTAACTCAACTGCGATCGCCAACCCGTCTGCCAAACGTGGTGATTAACCCATACCGGTCGTTGTGGCGACTTGTGGGGGAGGCTTCTATCCAGCATTACGTTTTTCGGTTGTAATGATGAGCAGTGATGCTTACCATCAGGTGAAAAACATGCTCGTTTCGCCACCAGGCGGAGAAAAATAATGTCAATTTATGTTCACAATATCCCAATTAAGCATACTGTTAAATAACATAACTTCTAAACAAACATAAAAAATAAACCGTCACCTGCGACTCGTAGATTTATTCACTGCAGAAAGTATTTCGAATAGAAATCAGCCACACGCAAACATGTCCTTAGTGCTCGTGTAATAAACAGACGTAAAATATTTTTCTCTACATTCGCAAAACATTTGTATGCAGTGTCATATTTTTGCGACGAATTTGTTTATGTGCATATGTTTACACTTTTTAATTTCATGTTTCTTTACGAATATTTATCTATTTATAGGATGTATTTATAGTCTGTGTGGTGCCCGAAAGTCCGTCTTCTCATGAGTCGCTCGGTGTGGGCACGCAGATTCCCCAATCTACGCACCCGCGAACCCAGAGGCCCCTCGCTCTATAGCGACCATCACACAGGTGTATGAGACTTAGGCGCCAGGGCGTTTGTTACCCCGGCGCCGTCTCCTCCTTCTTCGAGCAGGATAGACCCTCTCCCGACCCCGCTCTGTGGTAGACCTGTATCTATTTATTCTAGAAATACAAGTATGACGTTCATACATAGTTGCCATGATCTTTCGTTTCGTTTCGTTTTTGGTGACTAAGGCCAAGGGTTTGTGTCAGATTTATTAAAGCTTCCCGAAAACTTCTGACTTGACATTGCGACAGCCGTCTAGTAACAGTAACCGTGACTGACGATTTTACGTGCCCTTTGAAGCACGGAAATGCTCAGTTCAAATACCACTTAGCGGTAACCCATTCAAAAACTGACCGTGCCGAGTATTACTTAACCTTACCGATCGTTTACCGATCAGCTAGTGCAACTGGTTATGAGCGCCTCATAGTTACGCATCAATCTATTATGCTCTAGAATATATGTCCAACTATGCTTCATCTCTGCACGACAAGTTCACAAACAGTAGTCAAGATTATTTCTAACTCTATCACGCTAAACGAGAATGACGTGACAGATAGACATTCAAAAGAAAATTCATCACTAAGGTTGTCCATTTTTGGCTCGACTGGAACAGACGAACGCGCCTCGTACAAGCCGTCTATCAACGTCAACCCACTTGGTATATTTTGAACCAAAACTGTGTCATGATAGCACTTGATGTTTGTGTTATTTTTACATGTGTCGTATTTTAGCTATGTTTTGAACGGTCTGTATTGCATTGTCACTGTTGGGCTTTGGCTGAAAACAAACTGTGATTTTTGTAGTTCATATAGAAGAAGAAGAAGAAGAAATATATTTATTTGCCACTAACAGAGACATAAAAGAATACTGAAAACTTTAAATTTCATAAATATGTATAAAACAAATAAAATTTTAACATTTTTGCACCAAAAGGGTAACCAGCTCAGCATAAGCCGGACGAATAATGCCCGACGCTGGTTTTCAGCTGGACCGATATACAATGAAGCACGGATAACAAACAGATACAAATACATTGATAAATTATTATAATATATAAAGACACGTTATACTTATATTACTCCTACAGTAAGAGTTAAATCAAACCGTGTGGTGCCGGCTCAGAATGCCACCACCCCATTCCATCCCGTGGGTGTCGTAAAAGTCGACTAAGGGATTAACCGGAGGATGGGCAGCAGCGTCCTTCGAATACATTAACAACTCAACTGCGATCGCCAACCCGTATGCCAAGCGTGGCGATTATGGCAAGACCTCCCAATGAGCACACAACACCCATATCGGTCGTTGTGGTGATCTTTGGGGGAGGCCTGTGTCCAGCAGTGGACTTCATTCGGCCGAAATGATGAAGAGTTAAATCAGTTATTGATATTAGTATTTGTATATACACATAGGGTGTTTCAACGTTCTCAAATTGTTGGGTTTGATGCACGCAGATAGCGCGATAAGTGCAAAGGCTTGGGGGCTATTGGTATTCTGTGATCCTCGCAAGGAAAAATGAATAGAGCAAACCCATCTCATTCCGTGGGTGTCGTAAAAGGTGACTATGGGGTTATCTGGAGCATGGGCAACAGCGTCCGTCGAGTACATGAATAACTCAACTGTGATCGCCAACGCGCTTGCCTAGCGTGGCGATTATGGCAAATACACCACACTTAATACACCGGTCATTGTGGCAATCTATGGGAGAGGCCTGTGTCCGGCAGTGGATGTTATTCGGCTGAAATTATGTAGATGATGAGCTATGGCTGTCTTTTTTTCATGTAAAGGAAAAGAAAGAAAGAAAGAAAAATAGTTTATTGGTCACAACACCCAAACACTAAGCCAAAAAGTAAATAATAAACACACTAGTTCACACAATACTTATTAAAAACTTCTATAGATATAATAACGATGCAGCATAACGTCAAGCATGTGTACTACGGCACATTTATTATATGGCAATAAACTAGGCCCGGTGTGTTGGTGCGTGACCAAAAGGCCTCAGCTCAGCATGTACTACAGCGCTAGTTTTCAGCTGATGCCTAAGGTGGCTGACGGAATATTATGTCCTGTGATTGTGTAATGTGTCATGTGTTTAATATATATCGGTATGGTTTAGTAAAAGTAACCAAATACGTGAAATAAAATACACGAATATTGCTTGTTGCTACTGGTTCTCTTTTGTAGTATTTATCCAAAGAAAGCTCTTCAAAGCTTTTCTATTATTAAAAATGTCTAAAATGAATTAGTCTATAAAAGTTACTTGTGTGACTAAATTAACTGTACAGAAATTTGGGATAAGTCTATGTGAAGCATAGAACTGACATAAGCTGAATTAATTGATTGATTACTGATCCATCATAGTAAGCAGTGTAGGTATAAATTGAGAAAAAATTTACAACAATAGAACGAATTCCAAAATCTCTTTTGATATTGTAAAATTCACTGAGGAAAGAACCAACAAATTTCATCATTCCTTTCGCTCACTTGGTTGATTTATACAAGTACGCGGACCTTTTATCCCCTTCCTTCGCCCCATGGAAGGATGTACTGGTATACCGGTCTTTTACCGGCTAACAGAACGTGGGCTGCCATCTTCGGCACTGAAGGAGAGCTCCAGGTTCTCGAGAACATATGCAGCACAATTAGTGTCACTTTTGGGCACATCCCGGAGGGAGTGACCGCTTTTCAGTATTGATTAGGGTGACTGTAAAACCTCTAGCGATGGGGAGACTACTGAAAAAACTAACCTCCAAGCATATCTCGCAGGGGGATTGTAAAAAAACTCCTCCGAATCCTCGCTGTGCTGACGGCACGGCGACACGGCCTGACCATATGCACACCACCGTATTCCCCGAATCGGTCAGTATGAGCTTGCAGATTCCCCAATCTGCGCACTCGAGACCACTGAGACACTCTGCCATAGCGAGAATACGGGCCGCAGCAGTGCAGGGGTGCAATTCCTTAAGCTCAAACATCCTATCCTCAAATAACGGTGTAAAATCCATTCGGTATTCGCTGAGACATGATTGAAGCTGTTCAAGGACATGTTGCAGCAGGTAAGCCATGAAGACCAGTTTTAGCGAATACTTAATTGGGTTTTCACCATTATTTCAATTCTGTATTTAAGGATGTATGGATGTTTCATTATTTCGGCCGACTAAAGTCCACTGCTGGACAGGCCTCCCCCAAAGATCACCACAACAACCGATATGGGTGTGCAGTGTGCTCAGTGTGGGGTCTTGCCATAATCGCCACGCTTGGCAGACGGGTTGGCGATCGCAGTTGAGTTGTTATGTGCTCGAAGGACGCTGCTGCCCATCCTCCGGTTAATCCCTTAGTCGACTTTTACGACACCCACGGGATGAAATGGGGTGGTGGCATTCTGAACCGGCACCACACGGCATATTTGATTTGTTTGATCTTAGAGAATTGCACCCCAGCTCAGTATACGGCCTTAGTTTTATAAGACTTAACTTAACATACTCTCTTCAACCACAAGTCACGAAAACTGACAAGTAACTGATACCCTCGACGTTTCTTTCATCATTTTCAGTATGGAAATAAATCTTGTGAGTCTAATATACATAATCGTTTGTTCTCATTTCCGTTCGTCTTTCTAATACGGATCAAACTAATAGATGTTATGCTGTGATCGTGATATATGGAATATGCTAACGATTTCTCGAGATTCGGATTTCAACCGTCTTCTGTCGTTAGGGCTTTTAAATAAAGTGATTTGTTAAACGATTAGTTTATTTATATTTGTCTTAATAGTTTTTATTCGAGTTCTTTTTTCGAAAATGCATATTATGTTTCACGAGTTTCATGTTTTATTATTGAACTATAAAGTTAAAAAATAAAGTTATTTTGTTAACATAATTTTTGATGTTGTAGTTTTCGATACAGGTGAAGTCTTTTTTCGTGGTATGATATTTGGTAGGTAACAAGCAATCAATATTGGTCTGGAAAGTACTGAAATTTTGATGTATAATTTTAATTTTCTTGTTTTTGTTTATATTTTAAACAAACATGTTATGAAATGTGACATCAGTAAGAATTGCGCAAATGAGTAAGATATCATGGGCCACAGCCTCTCCCGGCCAGTCCCAAGCTGTATTTCCGATTCACAGTCTTGCGAAAGATATCATTACATTTGACAAACTTTTTTTTTACACCGGACAAGTGCGGGTACTCGCATGGAGAGGGTTCCGTATGGTGAATATTTTATCTACCAAACGGGTGGTAACTAAAAAAAATATGTATGGTACCGGATTGTAGAGGGAAATTGCTGAATATATTGTCTATTGTTGGATTCGGTCTTGTACTACTGGTATTTATCCCAAGAACACACTTAAAATTGTAGTTAAAAAACATGTTTGCCCATATGTTCCAACTGCATAAGTAAGTTTGTACGCTTAACATTGAAAGACCATTTACCATGTAGTTTTAACCATAGACATTTTATAGGTTTTCCTGTGATCTTTAAGTAAAGAGCTATTAACTAAGCTATTATTTAACTGTTTTGTTTTGGTTTCTTAGTTTTGGAGATAATGGGGGAATGATTATTTTTCTTATATTTTGTTAAATAAAATCATCATTTCGGCCGAATGAAGTCCACTGCTGGACACAGGCCTCCAAAGATCACCATAACAACCGCTATGGGTGTGTTGTGTGCTCATTGGGGGGTTTTGCCATAATCGCCACGCTTGGCAGACGGGTTGGCGATTGCAGTTGAGTTGTTAATATACTCGAAGGACGCTGCTGCCCATCCTCCGGCTAATTCCTTAGTCGACTTTTACGACACCCACGGAAAGAGATTGGGTGGTGGTATTCTGAGCCGATATTACACGGCACTAAATAAATAACATTAATACTATTTATTATAAAACTAAAAATGTATTTATTTGAGACCGTCACTACAAATCCTTCTATTTCAAGGAAGGAAGTTCCATGCAGAATTTCCTAAATCAATAAAAAAAAGGTAGGTACTCACTCAGGTTTACATGCAGATCTCCCGCTATCACGAGATTAGGGAGAACAATAGTACCTACATTCAGCACAATAGCAGGATCATATACCTGCATGTTGAATGTAAATCGCAACTTGAATAAGAACGAGAACCGTAATATCCGTTTCCCTTTGTTGACTCTCAACTTATGCAGAATCATAAGCAACTGAAACCAAGCAATTCTCTTCCAGTACTAAATCCGCAAAAAATATTTATTTACCCGTAATACCGTCATCTGTCTATCGAAAAACTATAAAAAGGAAATGTTTTCTTGAAGCAATATCTATACAGTACCTAGCAATTTCATTTTCAATATTCTATATGAGATTATTTCCCGGCCGACAGAAAGGTGCTTGTATGGAGAGCTTTCGAGCCTTTTATTAACTACACATAAAGGTACTCTTTTATACATAACGTCAGCTACAACAACCCATCAACGCTTGTCCATTATTTTATTCGAAAACTCCCACGGGTGCGGACAAAATCCATTTTTCGATAAATTGAATTCCCTTGTCTCTTGTAAATTCATTCATCGTGTGGTCTCCCTATTTGTTGGCATAGTTGACCGCGGCATGCTGTGATAACTAAGGCTACTCTGTGCAGCAGTTTGCTATCGCTATATTATTCACCAACGTTCTAAATTGATTTTGTGTACCTACAATTTATTTTCTTATTCTCTAAAACGAAACGGTATCCATTGATACCGTTTCATATTTCGGATTCAGTTTTCATCATTATCTATATTTGAATAGATAAACGGCATGACGATGGAAAAGATTTCCATGTCATACGGATTTGGTGATGTGTATGAAATAGTGATATGGTCTTTTTTTGTTAATCCATTTTCATCCAAACGTTAATAAAGATCTGGGTCCGTGCTAAAATCAATTAAATGACTGACGGCGCAAAGATGTTTTTGTTTCAAAATTTCTTAGAGATACACTGAAAGCTGAAGAAATGAATAATCAATCTAATCCAAAATCTTTGGATTTGGGATTAAGAATTCTTGTTTTTATATTAAGTACAAGTACAGGAGCACATCAAGTTAAAAATCTTTAATCTAAATAATTTGGTTTAGATTATTCTAGATTATTAATTTCAACTATAAAATAAGATGTACATAATTATATAGACGTTAAGCATCTCATATTATAGCTCGTAAGTACTTAAAAAGGTCTACGGAAAAGTTCGTTCATATAATATATATCTATGATTGAAAGATAAGCCATAGTAGTAGTAGTAGAAGTAGTAGTTTAACGGCTGAAATTTGTAATCAATCTAATCCAAAATCTTCAGGTTAAGATTTTGAAATTCAACCGTTCCTGTGTTTCGATCACATTTCACATAAAAAACAGCAATATCCGAAATCCGAAGATTTTGGGTTAGATCGATTATTAATTTCGGCCGTTAGTCGGTAGGAGGCCGGCATGCCCCTCCGTCCTTCCCAGGGGCGGAGGAGGTTCATATAGAATTTCCACTTGGTCCAGTAAAAAAAAAACAGTTACTTATTTTAATAAAATACTTTACGAATTACATCGTGTTTACATAGATTTTTGTTTATCTTAACGTTTCGGACACTTTGCAGAGTTTATGGTCGCAGGATGATAAACGGATCGACATAATTATATTATCCTCGACGTAAGCCGTGAAAAGGTGTAACTTATTTATCTATAAAAATAAATGTTGATGACATGTCGAGCATTTTCTGCAATAAGAAAATTATTTAATTAAAGTTGAAAGTTTATAAATGACTATCTCTTCGATGTATTCACAAACAGAGACGCAACGGGTAACGCACTAGCTTAGCGGGAATGTAACGAGCGCAACAAAATTACATGCTTATCAGAGAGTTTAATCAAATAACTTAATTGTACCCGTATGAAGCCGGGCGGGATTGCTAGTGTTGATATTGCTACTAAATGTTGTCAACATTGAAACTAAAATATTAACATCGTTAAAATAATTTATAACTAGCTTTTACCCGCGGCTTCGCTCGCATTGAAGCCATTAAAAAAGTCAACTTTTTTATCTTTCGTAACAAAATAATTAAAAGAAGAAAGTATCCTATGTTACTTATAATACCTCCAATAATATGTGTACAAAGTTTCATGATGATCGGTTAAGTAGTTTTCGCGTGAAAGCGTAACAAACAAACTGACATTCACATTTATAATATTAGTATGATTATTTGTCAGTGTCACGCCAATGCGGTAAGTACAAGGACAAGTTAAATTTGACACATTCAACGTTCGATCTAAAGTTACTCGCACGTAAGCGTTCAAATGCATACGATCTCAAACGAACAAATATGCAGTGGACAAGAGTCAAATGCATCTACATGATCAAACTCCGTAGTATCAGAAGTGTCCTTAGTCACTCGCTCTAAACGGGTCTCGTTTCCGAATTCCTCTAAGTATGAGTAAAGTTCGTGAAAAGCATCCGTGCGTTTACTGACGTTCTCGGACGGTCACGTCCGATTGCTGTCGGTACAATTGCCGTTGTAGTGTGATAAGTTCCTTACGCGCCAATACCTTTAGACCCAGTTCGTGTTAGTGTGTTTAATCGGTTATGCTTAGACATAAAAGGTGATTTACACTCGGAATTTGCCTGATTTTACTTTTAGCTTTAAAAAAGGTTAAATGATTTGCGTTTATTTATTTATTTCATAAGGCACATCAGCATTATACATATATAAAGTTTATATAGCTTATTACAATAACAAATTCCTATATGTATACATATTAAATAAATAAATAAATAAATTAAAGATTTGCAAATATGATCGAATTAAATTATAACATGTAATCGTTTAAATATTGTGTGATTTTGAATTATGACTATTATGTAATATATAATTAAGAACAATTATGATAATTAATAAAAAAATACATTGTCATTTGGAACACGTAAGATAAAAGATAAAAATATTTTTATTCATGTAAAACCATATACAGGCACTTATGAATAGTCAAGGCTTTAGTTGCCGCGTTCCAAGATGTTGATTTCCTATGGAGAAGAACGGGCAAGAAACTCCATGGTTACTCTTTTTAAATCATAATAATTGTTACAGTATCTTTGCTTACATTGTTCTCAAAATAAATAATGTGAGGACAATGTAGCAGAAAAAAGTAAACTTCTTTAAATATATAATAAATTAAATTAAATCGCGTTAGATAAACTACAATTTTTCAGTCTTAAGAACATTGAATCTGATATAATTTTATCGTTATTAAAACATCGATATATACTATGGGGAATCAACAAATATGTAGCAAATAAAAATTTACTTGCTGTTTGAACAATATCTACTCAATAAAACTCGATCATTGACTGACTGACAGACAACGCCAAACCTAAGCCGGAAAGTCAAGCAGCATGAAATTTTGCAAAGAAGTTCCTTTTGTAATGTAGGTGAGCACTAAGAAATTCATCCCCTGAGGAGATAAAATCGGGCTTTTATTAATTATCATTATATTATATAATTACATGCCGCCCACATTCCATGACTCACAGACCTTCACTAGGTCGTCTGTCCATTGAGTTGGAGGTCGTCCCACGCTGCGTTTTCCGATGCGTGGTCTCAACTGTAGAACCTTTTGGCCGCAACGGCTATCAGTTCTAGGAGCAATATGCCCCGCTTTATTTTTGTTTTTGTTTTGGGCTTCTCACATTCATTCCATGGAAATGTGGTTGCTTAACCGGTCATTTCTGGCGAAGCCAAAAGAGGCCTCCAGCCAGGCTTAAATTTAATATTAAAAACTAAGCCACTTAAGCTAAAACAACTTACGCTAAGGGCGCCCCCTGCGGGACACGGACCTCGGCTGAGGGGGTTGCTCGGGATAACAAGCTATTGTTTTGGGGACAGCTGGATCGGTATGGGCAATGTGCCCCGCCTATTGCCACTTCAGTTTATAAGTATACGTTACAACCATTTCTTCGAAACGTATGTAGAAATAATGGTATTCGTTTACGACTATTTATATGAAAACGCCTTTTTTACAGGTTTACCGGTAAAATAAATCCATAATTTTTATTGGCGTATCCTAAAATAACTGAGGAACCAATAAATATGCTATCCTGTAACAAAAAACTGGCTCCCAAGTCGTAGTCCAGGTCAAATAATTTTTATTTCACACTAGCTAACGCCCGCGGTTTCACCCGCGTTTTTACTATTGTCCACGCAATTATTTTTTTAAACCTTAAGCTATATACATAAAATACAGCCGCATTGGTCGAGCCATTCTCGAGTTATGCGCTTAGCAACAATCATTTTTATATATATAGAAGAAGACAGAAGATAGATAAACCAATTACTGGCACTTATGAAACGTCAGAATTTAAGTTGCTCGGTTCCAATTAGTTGATCCTATGAAGAAGAACCGGCAAGAAACTCCATGGTCTCCAGGTTCAGGCCTCAGATTCTTGGTGATCAAATCGCAGTTGTTTCGTAATAAAGTAGACGTTTTCCGTATTATGGATGAAGGTCCGTGTCGTGTCCGGATTAAGAATATCATTAACATTATCGTCAACCTCTATCGGTCACTGCTTGACGTACTCTCCCACCGTGCGCCACAACACTCGGTCAACAGCATTCCGCATCCAGCCGGACAGCATATTAAGTATATAGCACCACTATCTTCTCTCGTGGATGTCGTAAAAGGTGACGTAAGGGACTCAGAACTAGAAGGATGGACAGCTGCATCCATTTTGTGGTGCCGTCTAAGAATACCACCACCCCATCTCATCCCGTGGGTGTCGTAAAAGACGACTATGGGATTAGCCGGAGGATGGGCAGCAGTGTGTCCTTCGAGTATATTTATAACTCGACTGCGATCGCCAACCCGTCTGCCAAGCGTGGCGATTATGGCAATATCCCCCAATAAGCACACAATACAAACCCATATCGGTCGTTGTGGCAATCTATTGGGGAGGCTTCTGTCTAGCAGTGGTCGTTTTATGGCTGAAATGATGATGATGATGATTGTACGCCATTAGCCAGCAGCCATTCTGCGCATACCACTGACAAATTCCCTCAAAATGACACAGGTCTTTTGTAAGGCCTCGCCTTTGTTCAGTAGAGGATGTCTTTTGGCTGATATACTGTTAAGATGAACTTGGCGGCACAGTTGGTGTAGTGGCTGATACAGTCGACGGCTGCGCTCCGGGTCGTGGGTTCGGTTCCCGCACGGAACAAATATTTGTATGATCTGCAGGTAGTTGTTCCGGGTTTGGGTGTATTGTATGTGAAATTCATGTCTGTAAACGCACCCATGACACGGAAGAAATCCTAGAGTGGGGCAAAGTTTAAAAAAAATTGTAGCAGTCGTGTCCGGTTTGAAAAATGAACGTCGAACGATAAAAATGTAGAGGTGTGCGTTGAATAGACGAATAGTTTTTAGACTGTTTCATTGGTGTCAACGCATAAACCGTTTATAGTTCACCAATTAACTAGTAATGCATAGCGTTGTAGACGTTATTCGATTAAATGTTCAGTGGACGACGATAGCTAAAAACGCTTCTCCATCAATAAAATAAACTAGACGAAAACTGAACTGGTTTATGAGTTGATTCGCCGTAGAAGATTAACGGTCCCGTTGCGTTGACGATAAACACATCAATGACCCACCATTCATAAAAAGCCCAATTTTATTTAAATACTAGCTGAGACACGCGGTTTCACCCGCCGGTTAATTTAAAAGAAATGCGATTATTTATACTTCGGCATAGACTACAAATATATATATATTATGGGTAATTTTTTTTAACCCTTATCATTTTTCTAAATTCAAATTTACCTAGGTTATTCCTTATAACATTAGCTATCTGCCAGTGAAAGTCCCGTAGAAATCGGTCGAGCCATTTCAGAGATTAGCGGGAACAAACAGACAGACAAAAAAAATTAAAGTAGCTTTTTTTGTAGGTACCGTATATACTTTCATATGCATTTATTAAAAAGCTGTTACAAACAGACACTTCAATTTTAATTATTTGTATGTACTATATACTCAAAGAAGACTACTACAGTAAAATAAAGACTGCTAAAAGAGAGAAATGCCGACCATTATTAGACTTTCTTTCAATACAAATAGTGTTCCATGTATTAGCCTTAGAAGTCTCACCCGGGAAAATATCCTGAAAACTTTCAGGAACGTGCACATATTGAAATTGGATAACTTACCATAAGTGGTCGAAACCCTTTACAAAGAAATCGAATAAAAGAACGAACTAAACCTACTTGAGATCTAGGGATCGTCAAAGAAACATTTAACTTATAAGAGTTGCAAGAAGCCGACTCATCGACTCATGACGGCACGGTTGGTGCAGTGGCTGATACAGTCAGCTGCTGCGCACCGGGTCGTGGGTTCGATTTCCGCACGGAACAAATATTTGTCTGATCTGCAGGTAGTTGTTCCGGGTCTGAGTGTATTGTGTGTGGAATTTGTGTCTGTAAATGCACCCATGACCCCGGAGAAATCCTTGTGTAGGGCAACGTTAAAAAAATAAATTGTTTCGGTAACCCTCGAATTGTTAACATTGTTGCGTCAAGACTCATCGTATCTTAAATGTTGTATCATCATTTCGGCCGAATGAAGTCCACTGCTGGACACAGGTCTCCCCCAAAGATCACCACAACAACCGATATGGATGTGTTGTGGGCTCATTGGGGGGTTTTGCCATAATCGCGATTGCAATTGAGTTGTTAATGTACTCGTTTTATAATAATAATAAAAACTTTTATTGAAACAAAAAACACTTTTACACTGTTCTTAACCTAATATCACATTCCTGTAAGTAAAGATTCAAAATGAACCCTAACGTCTAAACTAGGCCGAGCCTGTATCTTAGACGTTAGTTTCTTCCCGTAACATTATAAATCAGACATGTGTACTAGACTAATCAATTATTTTAATCAACATTAATTAGTACTAGATGCTCAAAATACAATGCAGGTATATGTAAATAACAAATTATAGTGTTTATAAAGAACTAGCCGGGACCCGCGGTTTCATTTTTTCATTTCGTTTAATTTAAAAGAAATTTAGAGTACTTTGACATAGACACTTGACATAGAATATATATATATTGGATTTCAAGGGTTTTATTGTTTTTGCGCGGAACCCTAATTATTTTTCTATAATAAAAGGAGCCTAGGTTATTCCTTATAACGTCAGCTATCTGCCAGTGAAAGTCCCGTCGAAATCGGTCCAGCCGTTTTGGAGATTACTCGGAATAAACAGACAGACAGACAAAACATTTAAAAAATATTTTTTTGTTATAGGTATTATTTTGACATTACAAGCAGACACTTCAATTTTATTTATTTGTATAGATGTGACATCAATCTTCTTTTTTGTTTTATTAATACCCTACATTTGTATGACAGCATTAAATATCCAGGTGGCGATTTAGCATTCTACCTTTATGAAACAAGGGGTATTAAAGGTTGAATGCTCATCTTACATCTACAAGTGTATTTGCAATGCTGGTCTTTAATTTGATCTTTTTTTTTTAAACGTTGCCCCACACTAGGATTTCTCCTGTGTCGTGGGTGCGTTTACAGACATGAATTCCACATACAATACACCCAGACCCGGAACAACTATCTGCAGATCAAACAAATATTTGTTCCGTGTGGGAATCGAACCCACGACCCGGAGCGCAGCAGTCGACTGTATCAGCCACTGCACCAACCGTGCCGTCAAGTCTCTCTTAATTAAATCGAATAGAACAGGGACCTTTTTCAGAAAATTAAGAAATACATATTTGCATTTTTGACCGAGCTATGTAATAACTTTAAGAATTGAAAGACAGAAATCTTCCATTTCTCTTACCAGAGATGTGAGTGGCTGTCCTAAATCACTGGGAATTTATAAAAGCAGATGTTATCATTTAAAGACCCCAAATATTTTTTTTACTTAAGTGGTTACGCGCTCATAGCTAATTGCAGTCACTGATTGGTAAAGGATCGGCGAGGTTAAGCAAGACTTGTCATGGTTAGTCTATGGATGGGTGACCGCAAATGGTGTTTAAGCTGAGCATCTCCGTGTTTTGCCATATTATTTTGTCACTACCACCTTAGTGTGTTAATGATCATTAGACGAGATGATTTATTAAATGAAATAATTAATTTCATAATGTTAAGAAAAGTATCAATAAATAATATTATTAACGTCATAAAATTAAATTAATAAAAACAATAATATATTTTTATTGTTTAGTTAAAATTTCAATGATCATATACTTACGTTACTATATACCTATAACATTCCTGTGAAAATAAATCTCCGGATTTAATGGACGAAAACATCACCCAAAAACAATTCAGGCGACATCGTTTCTGTTTTGAAAGGACGAAATTTTATATCGGCAGATATATTAAATCAAACATTGGAGGCTGGACAAGCTCAAAGGCCAAATGCCGGAAATAATAAACTCACAACATCCCTTTTGAGATGCCAAAGTATCCCATTTACGACATTATAACACATAATGGTATTCACGATGAAATAACATGAAAAAATCTTGTTAGCAAACACTCAACGGTATCTGATTACGGGGTTTACGAAAATAAAATGTTATTGCTCGATTTTGAACCTTACGCATCAAGGAATAAAAGAGGTACGATATGATTATGGAACGCTGTAACCTATGTTACTTTGGAAGGTGAACGTAATTACTAAATGTAAACAAGATCATGTATGTCGAGATAGATTGTGTTATATTATGACTTACGTCATAAAAAACATAATGTCAGCCAAAAAACATCTACTGCTGGACAGAAACCTCCTTTTGGGGGACTGGCACTGCTTAGTGTTAGAGGAATTTTGCCATTATCGCCCCGCTTGGTAGACGGGTTGGCGATCGCAGTTGTGTTATAAATGTACTCGAAGGATGCTGTTGCCCATCCTCCGGCTAATCCCATAGTCGCCTTTTACGACACCCACGGAATAAGATGGGGTAGTGGTGGAAAAATCATAATAGCTACTTTTAAAATAAGAATACTGACTGAGGTAGTCTAAATGCAGAAGACAGTGGCCCAAGTCTTGTGTCTCAATTTTGAAAATGCCTTTGTCCAGCAATCAACGGAAATAGGCTAAGCTTAATAAAAATACTATTTATTAATAATATTACGGGTACAGACCCTTGAAATTTAAACGTAGGTCTCTCGGCTTATGATGCTCCCAGGTTGATCTGGTAGGGAAAGTAGAACAAAATCATCGTGTTGATTTAACATTTCGTGTAAATAGTCGAATAAGAAATGAATTTCCTATATCGTATCTACCATCGCCTAGTCTATTCAACTGAGTTATAACAAATATAAATGTTATTTTCATACCATTTCAGTAACCTAATCTAAATCATTTCCATTTTCTGGCACAGAACTCAGTTCTATTTTACCCCATATAGATTGATCTACGATGAGTCACACTGGTATTCCCATATATCTTAATACCGAAGACCTTGATTCATGGATCTCAAATCGAACGCCATAAATTCCCATAGCCTGATATGGAAGTGGATTGAAATTTACATTCTATAACTTGAAACTATTTTAACATTTTAGCATTCAGATGTGAAATAGAAGTTTGGTATCGAAGTTATACAATAAATATTATAGAAGCTTACTTACAAAAGCTATGTATTAGATAAAATATTTCTATGATATATTAAACGATAAGATAGATGAGATAAAAGACTAAATAAATATTCTTAACGGGTGTATTATATTACGATTATAACATAGCCTAATATATATATGTTGGGGATATCTGAAATGGTTTTCTCTGAGTGAAGTCTATATACTTACTAATTGGAAATAAGCCAAAAACATCTCACTAATGATGGTCTAACAGAAATTTATTTACTGTTTCAAAGGCCTAATCTCATATCTAATTAGTACCACTTATCTTCCACCTTTTTTTTTATTGATCCGGTGGAAATACCTCATGTATACCTCCACCCCGGGAAAGGGCAAAGACAGCAGACTACGATAAAGATTTTAAACTTTTGATTTGAAAAAAGTAGTGCCTCGGTGTAAAAAGTATCTGTTATGGGAGTTGTATAGGCATAAATGACTTATCAAGGACTGATTTTATATAATAATAATATAATAATTTATTTAAAAAAAAAAAAAAATTACACTAAATAACATCAAAATCTATTCAGACATTACAAAAAAAAGACTGTTGCATTGATTTATGATGATCACTGTAACAAAAAACCCAATTGTTCTGAACATTATCGTTCCAATCCACAGACAACCATATTATTCCAGTATTACACAGATATTTAGGGTATTACTATTGAAATTCACATTTTATTGATTGAAATATATTTTGTGCTCCATAACACTCGTTATTATCTAGAAGAGGTCGCCATGTCTGAAATTGTTATTAATGATTTCACCCGCTCTACATTCAGAAATATAACCTTTTATTATGGTTAGTAAAATTTTATTACCTTTGACATCACTATAGGTATTGTCTTTTGGAGCTATGCATGGATTTTATTGGTTTAGAGATTGGTTTGGAAAATTGGGTTAGATGACTAATGCTTTCTGAGTATTACCTTTTAAGTTAGCAGCGCTTATACTGTCTGAATGGGCTACTAAGAATATCCTATATTAATAATATAGACTCTCGAGTTCGTATAAAACCTATCACTTTACTTGAGTGCTTATGATCCAATTTCACTTCTATGCGTCTATGCTATTATATAAGTATTAGCAAAATATATATTCTTCACGATTCAATTTGTGTAGCAAAAGTGGTAATAACGAACGGAGATTATAATCTCCCTTGGAATATTCATCATAAAGACTAATACTGACAAGGCTACCACGAAAATAATATTAAGTCTATACCAGCACTTATCTTCTACTTCCGTCGTTCCGATAATTCATGCCAAACATGATAGATGGCGCTACCTATCGTCGGCGCGCCGCCATTTTCGGAACATCACGTACATTAGTATTTTTATTACGAACATTTGAGCTTCGTCGTAAAACGAGGTTAGGCATTGGTTCAGTCCGGCTTACCTTCTTTATGTATTACCTTCTTTATATATCATCTGTTTAATGAGTGATGATTGCAATACTACACCCGGTTACAAGAAAACAAATGAATAAGGTGAATTTATTATGTCACATTGTTCAACAATATTAATCCATTGCGAAGTTGTCGACATGATGTATTTATGTTTTCATACTTTTATATATGCGTTTAAGATACAATTGAACTACGGTATAAAAAACATAGCGAGTGACGATTTCTCGCTGTATGTGAGCGGCATCAACTGCCGACCCGAATGCCCCAGAGAGTTGGCCCGAGTCTCCAGCTGCCTTTACTGCTTGGCTGGAGTGGAATCTCATGAGTGCTTATAGGACTCTCAACTCTGGCTTGCTTTAGTTGACTGGTCAGAGGGGACCACCAGGCTCTAGGTTTGGGGGTAAAAGTATATAACGGGGAAACCTGCTCTGAGTCTTTGTAACCCGCAATGGTGAAACCGGTGCCGCAACCGATTCGCTCACGCTGGTGTTGCTTCTTAACGCCAGTAGTGGAGCCATTGTAGGAAGCCTACCTTGTGACGGGTAAAGTACTGTCTACCACAGAAGTTGACTTAAATGTTAAAAGACAAACGCGATTGCTCTCGTTCTTCTTTAAAATTTTATTCCGTATACACCCATTGTAATAAACCTTAGCGTCATAGGTTCCATCTCTTACAATCGTCCTAAACCAACTTGGATAATCTGTGACTTCATTTTATAATGCACCTTTAAGATCAACTTTTCTAAGGGGTCCCCGTGCGTGAGGCGTGAGCCTAAAGCCAAAAGACCGGGTCTCTCTTTGCAGAGGATATTAACCCATAAATAGAGAGATATCATCGTATAAATTTCCAGATAATAGATTTTTATTCATTGATTAGGCCTGGAAGACTTATAAGTTATTTTAGTATTTATCATAGGTATCTGTTGGCTCACTCCCAGAACACGATTTGATTTCAGCTTCAGAAGTTATTGGCATACCAACGTATAGGATTTAATTGTACAAATATGGTGGTTAGAGTCACTTTTAGTAAATAGTTCTTAATCCTTTCTAATTTATTTGATGAGGCATTAGAGAATTATCATTATTTACATTTATTCGGCACATAATTAAAAGCCAATTACCCAGACTTCATATAAATAAAGAAAAAACGAATTAATTCTCAATTAAATGATATGATAACTTTGACCATCATCCATCTACCTCTTGCCCGTTCTTGGTTATCTTTTCTATTAAATGTCACTGTTAGTATCAAATCAGTCAGTTTATTTGGATACAGTTGGCCTTCACCGGGGCAATGAGGCTGCCACAAAATATCAATACCCACCATTTTGTTGTTTTCTATTACATGTGAAAGCGTCACTAGCTCAAACTAATATTTTATAACATATTTTACAACCCCGCTTACTTTTTCGTTAAATATTCAAATAATTTATGTAGGAATTTCTCTCCAACTATTTAAGCTCAGGAAATGTATAAAGATAAGCCCGTACCCCTCCAAAGTGTTCCAGCTTATATACCTAATCCTACGTGTTCTCAATCCGTTGCCAAGTGATTCAAGATTAATACTATATACGTTGCCCTACTTTGTGGCAAATGGGATAATTATTTACAATTTGTATCCCCATAGTAATTGGGTATTATCAAATCGTAATGTTTCGATTATTTTGACGATCTTATAATTATTCGATCTTAATCATGACTGTAACGAGTTACTGTTTGATTTCATAAGGTCCTTTTTATCTTTCTAATAATCAATTTATTGATTCTAATAAACATCAGTTATCCATTCAGGTCAATGAAACGATTATTAAAGTTGTCAGTAATATCTGTACACTTACTAATCGGTAAGATTAGGCAACGCTTAGCGTGGTCTATGGATGCGTAACTGCATGAGTTTGAGTATCTGCGTGCTTCAGAGTATAAGTAAAATCGTTGGCCTTGGTTGATGTCATTAGACGGCAGTCATTAAGCCACTTCGAATGCCATAGGGAAACTTGAACAAATAACACAAAGCAGGCCAATAACCAAACGAAGAAAATAAAAAAGAAAGATCAGCATCGTCTATGGTGCACCTAATTCAGTTGTGATCTACTCACTAATTCAGACCTTGAAAAGTATAATAGTGCAATTGGCAGTATTTGAAAAGATTCCAGGTTTTAAAAGAAAATCTTAACCAAAACCTATATCACAAACTAGCTGCTGGTTCATTTGTACGTTATTGGTATATTTTCAGTCCATATGCTCTTATAGCTCGATCCGTGCCAACACTCTGCACGAATATCGCTCGGAGTTTAGCTAGAAAGGAAATCAGTTTCCGTGATATACTACGGAACGGTTTCTATATTATAGTTGTCTGGATATATTTGTGAGCTATATTTGCGCAATTCATATGTTTAAATGCAAGGAGGTTCAGTGTTCTACACCTCTTTGTATTTAGTAATATAAACCTTTGGAATAATTCCGTAATGGTCATGGGGTTACCCAACGTTTTTATTTTTCTTTTATTGCAGATACAGCTTACAGATAAATCTCACATGCACAAATACCCAGACGAATAATAAGTATACTTTTTTTCAGTATACAAATTCAATCCATAAAGTAAAGAATAACAAATTTGCAGTTAATAAAATATAAATAAAATAGAGTTAAAACAGTGTACAGTCAACGAAACAGATATTTATATTTTGTGCTATAAACTTCGTTCGCTCTGTCTACGTTCCTGGGGTGCAATTCCTTAATCTCAAACATGCATACATCCTTGAATATAGAATTGAAATAACGGTGACAACCCAATTTGGTATTCCCTTAAGACTCGTCCACATGGCTAACCGTCTGCAACGTGTCCTTGAATAGCTTCAATCATGTCTTAGCGTATACCAAATTGGTATTTCACCGTCATTTTAATTCTGTATTGAACAATGTATGGATGTTGACCTTAAGGAATTGCACCCCTGTATCCTACGATGCTCCGTTTCTATTGTTAATGAAAAGAGAAGTGACGCACGAGAGAAGATCGAATAATCAGAAAAAATGTTTTCTACACAGTAATATGCTTGGCGACAGTATATCTGGTACTATGGTGGTACTGTGGAAGTCTGGGGTGTATTATGTAGAGATGGTATCCAGGTTGATGATTAAAATAGACTTTTCATTCTTCTCATGTATATTCTAAGGTATTAATACAAAATACTCCCGATAATCTCGCTGCATCAACCGAACTCTATTATATTCTGTTGTCAAGTCATTTTCAAACTTCAAGATCTCTTCTCTCTCTTCAACTCAGTATCTCATAACAAATATTATGATCGCTATTACAGTACCGACCTACCCAGATTCTTACGATAAGAAACATGCCACCAGTAAATGTTACGCTTGCCATGATAAATGAGTGTCATCATGTCAAGTCAAAGTCAAAAGTTTTTTATTCATGTAAACCATTTGCTGGCACTGACGAATAGTCAGCATTTAAATAGTCGCACGTTTCCAAGTCGTTGGTCCTATGGAAAAGAACTAGCAAGAAACTCCATGGATATACTCTCTGTTAAAATATATGATGTATTACAGTCTTATTACTTAACACAATATAATCGTAAAAAAGAAGCTATGTGAGGATAATGCATGCCAATGTGTGGGATAAATACCACATATTTTTGTGCAGTTATATTAATTGCCTTACAATCAGTCTGCTATAGCAATCAAGAGCTGACCAGTCCCGAAAGAGGGCACCCGTTCACGGACATAACGCATGTATCAGCATGGTTCGGCTCAACCAAAATGCAAGAACATGGGTGTCCATTCTTTTTACAAGACTGAGAGATCTGTATCCTGGAGCCTGTAAACTATCGGTGAGGCAAAGAAACGCCCGGTGCTATCAGTCTATAGATGGGTAACTGCATAGTTATATTTGAACTGAGCGCTTGTGTGCTACAGAGGGCACAAATATTCATGAGTACTGGTTGTTGTTGTCGTTAGACGGGTGTGGGTAAATCAAGTCGGCAGCCTTTGGATGATTTCTCCAACACAAGGATGGCCACTAATAAAACGAAAAAGATAAAGACTGCCCCACTGCACAGCAAAGGCTTCTTCCCATTCAAAGAAGGAACGAGCATATAAATCATGTTGGCGATTTCAGACCATTAGATTAATTAAAAGTTTCCACCCGATGTTCTTCTTAACCTAAAGTCATTGGTGTCTTAGATTTACTAAGAAAGTACATATGGCATTGAAAAACATGGGTGTATACCTTCTTTTTATTGGTCGCCAGTGGAAATTCCTCACGAACTTCCTACGCCCCGGGGAAGGGCTAAGGGGTATTAGAATCCTACCGGCTAAAAACACTGGAGCGGTCATCTTTAGCACCGAAGGGAGGCTCCAGGTCCTTGTAAGATCACACTAGATCGACCCATTGGTGCCATGCCTTTAGGTACATTTCGGAGGGGATGACAGTAGAACGGTATCGGGGAGGATTGTAATGGATCTATCAAGCCTAGCTATGCGCTGTGCTGCGCACACGGCGGCACGGGACGTCTTCCCGGAGACCGCTCGGTATGAGCACGCAGACTCCCCAATCTACGCGTCCGCGACCCCCGCGATGAGTGTATAACTACTCGCATAAGCAAATTAAGAAGCCAATTCGTAAACCTTCGGGCCGCCACTACAGTTAGTCCCTGTAAAATACAGTAACTGACTGAAGGCCAACTTTAACATAGCCATTAACCGCTACCCTAAGTAACGGCTATGATATTCTGACGGAAATCAAAAAAGTCTTATTCTCAATTATCAACCTTTGATGATATTAACACTTAATATGTGTTGATATCATTATATCAGCCAAAGGAATCATCATCAAAAAGGATTACATCACTGCTAAATAAAGGTCTCCTCCATAGATTGCATCTCTCTCTCTGATTATTGTCTTCATTTTGGGGGGAGTTTTCCAGTACTTACCATGCTTGGCGGGTCCCTAAGTCATCTTTCACGACTGTCATGGGTGGAGGTGGAGGAGTGCTATATTCTTAATCCGAATACTAAACGTAGTTACCATGAAGACCAAAGTACTCGTATTAAGTGTAGCACTAGCGCTCATAGCCAGTTGCACTCACTGATCGGTAAATGTACGGCGGGGTTATGCAACGCTTGGTGCTGTCAGACTGTGGATGGGTGACCACATAGTGGATTAGAACTGGGCGTCTCTGTGCTCAGGGCACGTAAATTCATCGGTCCCATTGGTTGTGATTAGACGGCAGTCGTTAGGATAAGTTTGAGGCATTTAGGCAGCTTGAACAACTCTGTCACAAAGATTGGCTACTAATCACACGAAAAGAAAGAAGAAGCACCTAAATATTTCCGAGAACTTTGTCTTTAAATAAATATCTACGCTGTAAAGTAGTCTATTTACAACACCCTCTGTTGTTTTGTAGTAGCAAAGGAATATAAAAATGGATTTTGTTCCGTGTTTTGATTGATCAATTTTATATATTTTTAGGTTCTGTTCATGCAGCCACGAGAAATGACATGTGCCTACCGTGTGAATAGAACCGATAATATGTGTCTATGGATAGAACGGATTGCGTAACGATCAAGTCATCTAAATAACTAACTGTTAGCGTTAGGTAGCTTTACATTCTTGTAGCAAATATATAAGGTCTTATTTTCTTCTTCTCTTAGATTATGGCTTCTGTAGATTAAGGTCTTATTTTAATAATGATGTTTTCTATTTATTTTGTATGGCGGCGTATTTGATGCGTGAGATGGTGAGCCATTTTTTTTCTTTTTTTTGTCTCCATTGGAACTTCTTCATGAACTTCCTCCGAACTTCAATACGTGGAATGTTAAAAATATTTTTTATTTGAACAATTAAACAAACAAACAGACAGACAAGTAAGTGAGTTAATAAAAAGGTGATAACAAAAAGAGTAACATGTATCTTCATGGCATATCGCGCCAAGAAAGCTGGAAGTTAATAAGTAAGTTATTTATTTATTTTCTCACCACAATAATAAAAAAGTTGTAACAGAATACAATATTGCCCAGTGACAGTATTATTCAAATTTAGTGTGGGAGACTGTTGCTTAAGCTAGGCCGAAGCCTGTGTTTCAGGTCACCAGGCCTTCCATAAGTCCAATTTTGCTCTTTCATAAACTGTGCCATTTATTGTGTTTCCATTTTCTTCTTCTTCGTGTATGTGACTCTATCAAGTTGTTTCCTATTGTTCTGTAAAGTTCTCTTGATGAATACTCTCCAATACGTTGATATAACTTTATCAGGCCCCGATACTGATTGATTTTGTCCTTTATAACCCGGTTATCATCTTGCACCCCATGAATGCCCACTTTCGCTGCAGACAACATCCTGATATAACAATAAACTCGCTAATCTAATAAAATGTGGCTAATGGCTTTGATACGCCCAATATAGGCGATTTATCAAAATGCATTTTTTATTTTCATATCTTTGTTTTGCTTTGACACTTGACGTTTATTTTCAAATTTGAAGAACGAAAATTTACATTTATGTATATTTCTATAATTAGATATTCTTACAACAACATCTACCTATTCAAATCACTTGACCTGTAAAACTGAAACATTTTATTGGATTAAAAAGTAATAACGGAGCGTAGGCTGTGACAATATCTGTTATTTATTAGTACCTTAGTCCTATTTCTTCTTATTTCATGTCTAAATTGGAATTCGCAACCGACCAATCTCTTGCGTGAATCAGCTTACAACGTTGACATTGGCAGAATCGTATTGGGCCTAGATTCAATGGAATAAGGCCAAACGAGAGAAAATAAACTTTGAAATTGTAATAAAAAAAATGAAATCATTGATAATCAGACATAGTCAACAGGCATGGTTGTTGGCAACAATTTTTACTTATTAAATAATAATACTAAACGCCGTCCGCATACTAGGCTCACTTACCTCCCAACATATGGAGTTCAGTAAACCTACTTAGCAGTACGGTATCGTTTCTGTCGCGTATGAGGTTCAGCACACAATTCCAGCTACCTCGCACACGACGCCACCTTTTTACGCATAATGGCACAGTAATCATCTACGCTTCCACAAATATTGGATGTTACGGATGCACTGCAATACTGAGGGAGCCTAAACAGAGCTATAAACACATTATTACATTGCACGCGCAAGGCATTGTAGGTTTTTGCATAAAATTCCCCCAACAGGCGTAGAACACAGGTGTAGAACGACTGGAAAAATGCCTTAAACAGCGTTATTTTTACTGGCACCGTAATTTTTTTATGAATGAAACAATGTAAAGTATAATTCACACAATCATAGTATTTAAACAAATAAATAATGTCAGCCTGTAACCGCTCCTCGGCAGGGCAAAAACCTCATCTCATACAGACAAGGAACAAGTACTGATCAAAACGCTTAAGACCATTACATCAGG
This sequence comes from Diloba caeruleocephala, assembly GCA_947459985.1. Taxonomy (NCBI): domain Eukaryota; kingdom Metazoa; phylum Arthropoda; class Insecta; order Lepidoptera; family Noctuidae; genus Diloba; species Diloba caeruleocephala. Next base: position 3,169,910 of record OX381617.1, on the reverse strand, counting down.
TTCCCTCACGTTTTCCTTCGCTTTTAGTCAGTGGTGTTTTAAATTAACCAAAAAGGTACATAATATGGTATTGAAAGAGGCAAATTGGTAATTGCCAGGTTTTGAACCCACAAGTCACTGTGATGCAGTGGTGCTAAATTCTTAATCCGGTTTACTACCAGGTTTTGCTGTATAATAAGTATGAGCTCTTAGATGAGATTCTTCATTAATCGATAATTTGAGACCTATTTTATGGTGCATTTACGCATACATACATAATCAGCCCATTACTGTCCCACTGCTGGGTACGGACTTTTTCTCACAATAAGAAAGGTTAGGCCTTAGTCCACCACGCTGGCTTTATGCGTGTTGACGGACTACAAACACCATTGCCAACACTTCCAGAGCCCTCTCAAGTGTGCGATGTTTTACTTCACCGTTAACGCAAGCGATAATCAAATTCTCATCCACACATTAATCCGAAAAGTCAAAGGTACAGGCCGGGATCGAACTTGGACCCTCCTGTATGAAAGGCAAGCGGCGCGATTTACACACAAAACATTAAAAACATAAACATACGTTGCACAAAATATTTGAACTCACCGGAATACAGAACCACTATATCCCTCCCTTTTTAATCATACAATCCCGTCTTCACCTCGTTATTTTTTCAGTGTGGTTTTCACTCATGCACACACTTATGTAGACATACATATGTAGCATCCGTATTGTATATGGTAACTCGGAATCCGGGGATGCCTCGGGACTTATTAACGCATTCCCTACTTCCCACCGTGATTCACTGGTGTATTTCAAACGCTTCTTTTCTGGTTTGGTGTAAGTGATTAGATATAGCGGGTGCAACAGGTATTAATACAAACTTTTTGTTGTTTATTTTCTTTCTTGCAATTCATAATTTATTCTTCGTAGACAATATTATCACATTATGAACGTTCTTTATATTTAGAATACTCATTCTGAAAAATCATCAAGGCGCAATCGACAATATTACCTTTAATTTTGGCTTAAATGTGGCACACACACTCACACATAGCGAAGCGAGTATCAATATCATAATCATCAGCCTATTTCAGTCTCCTTGTACTGCTGGACTCAGGCCTCTCCAATGTCGCAGCATTGATCATGAACCTCGACTTTTCTCATCTAGCTCGTGCCAGTTATCTTGCGAAGACTGTCACTCCCCCAAGCCTGATGGCGTCCTATACTACTTTGTTGTCAGTCGAGTATATCGTTTCTATTTGCATGAAATTTAAGCTAGCGTACTTCAAGACTGCAATGAGTCCTCGAGTTAAGTTTATAGACGACACTTAATGGTTCAAATGAAAGTTTCAAGTATTGATGCCTGTAAACGCACCCACGACACAGGAGAAATCCTAATGTGGGGCAAATTAAAAAAAAGGGCAAATTTAAGTGCTACGTTTTTGTGTTCGTTGTGTGTGCGATATTATTATATTATATATTATTATATATTCACGAACGTTTCCATGATACAGTTGGTGTCCTGAAACAAAAAGAAGCCTTAGCAAATTGGCTATGGGTCGTTTTTTTTATATGGTTAGCACACTAGTTATGTAATTGGCTTTCTACGCTACGTGTCACGGTTCCCGCACGGAACAAATATTTGTATATTCTACAGATAGCCGTTTCTGGTCTGGATGTTTGTGCATGTCAGATTTATTTATGTAAACTGTAAACGTTACACATGAGAAATCCTAGAGTAAAATAACATCGAAAAAAATCATAAATAAGTACTTTTATTGTTCCGAGCATTTTTGCATTCGATACTGAGGTTAATTACTGAAACTATTAAATTTTAACGATAATGAGCTTAATCGTTTCAGCTGAATAAAGTCCACTGCTGGACATAAGCCTCCACAACCACCGGTCTGGGTGACCATTCGGTCACATGGTTTTGCCATAATCGCCACGCTTAGTAGGCAGGTTGGCGATCGCAGTTGAGTTGTTAATGTACTCGAAGCCACCTTTTACGATACCAGGGGATGAGATAGGTTGGTGATAGTCGTAGCCGGCACCGCATGGCACTGTACACTACGCATCGTGTAGTCTATACTAATTCCTAATTATAAAGTTATCCTATGTTGGTCGGTAATAACTACAGAAATGATACTAACTTTTAAACATTCGCGTTGCATGATTATACATATAGAAACGGGAATTAACGCGAAATTGCGTTTGAATAGCTTGACGTTTAGACCAAGTGGCACAGATCGTGGTCACAAGCAGACTGATGTAGCGAGATCACTCCATTTGTAAGGTATATTTATGTTCATTCTCCAGGTATTTTTCTTGATTTATTTTAGGGTCGCAATACAATACTGTGTCCTTTTGATTAACTGGCCGCGAATAGTGAGGTTGTATCGTTTTAATCACTGGATTCCATGTCAATAATAACGGTGAAACATGAAGCTAATCAAAGGTAATTTCGCTATAATTCCCGCTTATTTATATACAGAAATGATACCAAATAATTTGGGTACCAGTCTAGATACGGACTCAGTTTTAAGTACAAGCGCTCATGAGTCACCTCGCGCTCGCTACCGCTTATAATTCAAAACATCTCTTTAACAGTGTTGTTTAGATTTTTTATGTTCTTGCTTTAAGAATGCTTTCATGGTTTCTAAAAGGCGGCGTATGATTTGTTGCCGCGAATATTCCGAATACGCGCTTTGTTGGTCTCTAAATAACTATGAAAAAAGGATTGTATGGTACTTTTCTTGAGGTTTTGGTTTTGAAATAGAAAGCAATTGTGGGGCGGAATGAATAATGGTGGATAAGTTGGTTAGTTATTAAAGTGTATTTATTTGATTATTTATGTTATTAGTTTTGATTTACTGCCCTTAAATAAAGTGATTCCTTGTGGTATTCGAATTCCGTGTGGTGTTCGGATTAAGAATATGGCACCACTCCATCTCCTCCCGTGGATGTCGTCAAAGTCAAAGTCAAATTGTTTTTATTCATGTAAACCATTTGCTGGCACTTACGAATAGTCAGAATTTAGTTTTTAGTTGCACGGTTCCAAGTCGTTGATCCTATGGAGAAGAACCGGCAAGAAACTCCATGGATATACTCGTTTGAAATAATATTTGAAAGTATTACAGTCTTAAATATAATCGTAAAACCTATGTGAGGATAATGCATGCCAATGTGTGGGATAAATACACACATATTTATGCACAATGATAATCAAATGCGTTACAGTTAGATTACTATAACAGTTATAAGCTGACCAGTCCCGACAGAGGGCACCCGTTCACGGGCATAACGCATGCATCAGCATAGCTCAGCTCAACCATAATGCGGGGAAATTAGCCACCTAACACACAATGCTACCCTCAACAAGACATTTTAGTGAGCATGACAGACTCATACTGCCAGGCAACAAGCTGGTGTATATGTTATTACATTAGTGGCTACCACGGACTAGAAAAAAAGATGGACTCCGCGGCACTCATATCGAAAGTGAAGCACGGTATCGAACATGTGTGCGTGATTTGAGGGATACCAGATGGAATGTAATTTCCCCAGTTTTTTTTAATAACAACGGTAATATTATATACCTATAGTAGTAATACTTTCATCAAAGATAAAAACGGAAATATTATTTCTGTAGATTGAATTTTGCTTTCTCTATGTGAAAAGAGGCCTTTGGTTAGGATTGGGACAGTGACAGGCTGATATGATATTTTATATTTATAAAGATCTAGTGTCCGACGGAAACACGATTTTCAGCCGAGAGTACCAGACTGAACTAGACTGAACTCGACTTAAGTTGAGTTCAGTTTAGTTCAGTTGAGTTCTGTCTATTTCAGTCTATTTCAGTCTATTTCAGTCTATTTCAGTCTAGTTCAGTCTAGTTTAGTCTAGTTTGTGGCGCGACTACGAAAGCCCGAACAAAGAGGAGACGAAGATTGTAGGAAACACTCTATACTTGTATTCGCAGACTAAATCCTATTTATGAATAAAGAAGTTTCGGTTCAATAAAAAACATATTACCCATTTTTCAGGGAAAATTACCCATTTATTTTCTAACAACACAGGCACGTGTAGTTGAGGATTTGTGTTCCAAATAGTAACGATAATTTAAATCTCAAAAATATAAAATATGGTGTATAAATTAGTGTCTTACCGGTGATACGTAATTCCTTGACACTTTTTGACGTGACAACGTCTTATAAATTGGTTTGCCGGGTGACACTTCAAGAAACTGCGTTACGCTCCGCTCACGTTATGCGCTCACAATGAGAGCGAGTGAGAGGCACGCATCCCTTCCACTCGGGCATGGTTAGCCCGCCTAAGAGCGAGAGAGACAGACATAAAAAGTGAAAGGCACGCGTCCCTTCCACTCGAGCACAGTTAGCCCGCCTAAGAGCGAGAGAGACAGAGCGAGAGAGAGAGAGTGACCACTCAAAGTCGTTGTCACGTAAAACTTTCGCCCGTATACCGACTTTACAGGCAACCAATTTTTTTGGGATGTAGAGTTAATTTTACACTATTTCACTACACAAGACGGCATTATTGGTTTTTTGTTTCAATTAACGTAAATAGTAACTACACGGCCGCTGTCGTGCCACGTAATGGCGGTCGACTGGCATACTATGATGCGCGTGTGTGCGTAAGGCACGTGTATACAAGCGAATCGGCATACTTAGGGTGCTTCGCTTTTAATATGAGTGGCGCGGAGTCCTTCTTTTTTTTTTCTAGTCCGTGGTGGCTACATAATGCTCACATTCACGATAGTAAAAGAGTAAATTATTATACATGCAATATAAAATTAATATCATATATACTAAAATTATTAAACAGTATCAAATGTAAATGTACCTATAATGTAAAACTAATAATTAAAAACAAATAATTAATGTCATAACAAATATAGTATAATGAAATGTCATTATATGAATTAATATAATCCATTTAAAGAAAAAAAATGCAATTTGTAAGTCAAAATATAAGTAATGGTATTTGATACATCAATACCAAGAATGTATGGTACAGACGGCACGGTTGGTACAGTGACTGATACAGTCGACTGCTGCGCTCCGGGTCGTGGGTTCGATTCCCGCACGGAACAATTATTTGTATGATCTGCAGGTTGTTGTTCCGGGTCTGGGTGTATTGTATGTGGAATTCATGTCTGTAAACGCACCCACGACACAGGAGAAATCCTAGTGTGGGGCAACGTTTTTTAAATAAATCAAACAAAAATCAAACAAAATCAATGAATTTAAATTCATCATCATCATTTCGGCTATATGAAGTCCACTGCTGGACACAGGCCTCCCCCAAAGATCACCACAACCACCGATATGGATCTGTTGTGAACACATTGGGGGGTTTTGCCATAATCGCCACGCTTGGCAGGCGGGTTGGCGATCGCAGTTGAGTTATTAATGTACTCGAAGGACGCTGCTGCCCATCCTTCAGCCAATCCCTTAGTCGACTTTTACGACACCCATGGGAGGACATGGGGTGGTGGCATTCTGAGCCGGCACCACACGGCATTTAAATTAAATAATCTTTATTCAGCAAGTCTCTATTCAATTCCGTCTTACTCGAGGGCACAACGCCGGAAGCGTGGAACAGAGGTGAGGTGGTGCTCTTCTTCAAAAAGGGTGATAACACCCTATTGAAGAATTATAGACCCATCTCACTTCTGAGCCATGTTTATAAGCTGTTTTCAAGGGTCATCACGAATCGTCTCAAGCGCAGGTTTGATGACTTCCAGCCTCCCGAACAAGCCGGTTTCCGAAAAGGTTTCAGTACCATAGACCACATCCATACGCTGCGGCAGGTTATACAGAAGACCGAGGAGTATAATCTGCCACTATGCTTGGCGTTTGTGGACTATGAGAAAGCCTTCGATTCGATCGAAACCTGGGCAGTGCTGCAATCTCTGCAGCGGTGCCAGATTGACTATCGGTACATTGAAGTGTTGAAGTGCTTATACAGAAACGCCACCATGTCGGTCCGAGTACATGAACAGAGCACGAGGGCAATTCCATTGCAGAGAGGTGTGAGACAGGGGGACGTCATTTCCCCGAAACTGTTCACCGCTGCAATGGAGGATGCCTTCAAGCTACTGGAGTGGAAAGGATTCGGCATTAACATCAATGGCGAGTATATCACTCACCTTCGATTTGCCGATGACATCGTAGTCATGGCAGAATCGCTGCAAGAGCTCAGCACAATGCTCGATGATCTCAACAGAGTTTCCCAACAGGTGGGCCTTAAAATGAACATGGGCAAGACAAAAGTCATGTCAAATGTCCATGTCGTGCCCACCCCAATATCCGTTGGGAGCTCTGTTCTCGAAGTTGTTGACGAGTATGTCTACCTAGGACAAACTGTCCAGTTAGGTAGGTCCAACTTCGAGAAAGAGGTCAATCGTCGAATCCGACTCGGCTGGGCAGCGTTCGGGAAACTTCACAACGTCTTTTCGTCAACAATACCGCAATGCCTCAAGACGCAAGTCTTTAACCAGTGTGTGTTACCAGTGATGACATATGAAACAGAGACGTGGTCACTCACAATGGGCCTCATAAGAAAGCTCAAGGTCACTCAGCGAGCTATGGAGAGAGCTATGCTTGGTATTTCTCTACGAGATCGAATCAGAAATGAGGAGATCCGTAGAAGAACTAAAGTTGTCGACATAGCTGAAAGGATTAGTAAACTGAAGTGGCAATGGGCAGGGCACATTGCTCGTAGAACTGATGGCCGTTGGGGCACAAAGGTTCTCGAATGGAGACCGCGCACCGGAAAACGCAGCGTGGGACGACCTCCAACGAGGTGGACAGACGATCTGGTGAAGGTCGCTGGTAGTCGTTGGATGGGAGCGGCATGTGACCGCTCGTTGTGGAAATCTAAGGGGGAGGCCTTTGTTCAGCAGTGGACGTCCTGTGGCTGATATGATGATTCAGCAAGTAGGTTTCAAGAAACACTTTAAATTCAACAACAAATAATAAGTATGTAAGATTAGAGCAGCTCAATCCCAAGCATTTTGGTCGTCCATATAATCTGTAACTGTATAGAAATCCTTTTTACCTAGTTTCTTTTTTATAACGGATTTAAATTTGTTAAGACTAAGATTTTTCATACTACTCGTACAAGGCAAATAAGGTACTCTAAACTAGAGAGATGGGCAGCAGCGTCCTTTTTGTGAGATAGCAGTCATTATGCGCTCACCAACACGCGCCAAGTGTGATGAGTACCTACCGGCAAATTCCTCAGTAAATTAAGACAAACTGCACGTCGTCTTATGGCAAAGCTTTTGTTCAGCAGTGGACGTATTTTGGCTGGTATGATGATGATGATGATCATCATTTCGGCCGAATGAAGTCCACTGCTGGACACAGGCCTCCCCAAAAGATCACCACAACCACAGATATGGATGTGTTGTGGCTTCATTGGGGGGTTTTGCCATAATCGCCACGCTTGGCAGGCGGGTTGGCGATCGCAGTTGAGTTGTTAATGTACTCGAAGGACGCTGCTGCCCATCCTCCGGCTAATCCCTTAGTCGACTTTTACGACACCCATGGGAGGAGATGGGGTGGTGGCATTCTGAGCCGGCACCACACGGCCAATGATGATGATGAAAAAAGCGAAATAATATTTCACTCACTGCTGCACTGAGGCGAAAGCCTCGCGGTATATTTGAACTTCAAACATATACTGTTTTTCATTTAGGTACATACTTCAATTTTTTTGACAGATTACAATACTTTCACTCTTATAGACATTTGAATAAATAATCTCAAAGATTACAGATTCAACTTCAACCAAACCTAAATTAATCTGAAATCAAAACAGAGAGTATGTGACCAAAGGCAATATTCACTAGATCCAACTAACAAAATAAACAAAAACACATTAACGGCTAATGGCGAAGGTGGCTTGCTTCAGAATGATGAACAAACAAACAATAGTATGTGTACTTCACTCTTTGGTGAATGTTTACGATGTGTCGTTAGAACCCTTTGGAACTTAGTTTATTTTGATGATACTGAGCGATAGCGTTTGAAAGATGCGCTTTGTGCCAAGAATAAATCCTTTAGTTTGATATGTTGCGTTATACAGATTTTGGTATCAAGAAATTTGGTCAGAGTAGTAACTGGTATAATGGATATGTCGCTATGAATATCCGAAGCGCAGTGTATGTAAGATGCACTGGTGTATGTCTAGCTACATACACCAGTGCTGCTAGCTAGCTAGTCAATGTGGTGTCCTGGTTAAAGGTGAAGATAAAATATAGTTTATTAGCAAAAAAACACACTACAATTGAGAAGGAGAACTAAAAAATCCTACAAAAATAATGGTGTGATATTATAGTAAAAGGAAGGCATTCAGCAATGTTGGCAGTGCGCAGTAATTAAACCGCGCCCTGGCCAACGCTGATTTTCAGTCCGTCCCCTTTTACGTATAAGAATGTAGCGCCACTCCATTTCGTACCATGGATGTCGTAAAAGGCGACTAAGGGACTCTAAACCAGAGGGATGGGCAACAGTTACTTTACGTTACTTTTTGCCTCGTACGACAAAAATGTGGAACTAACTTACATCAGAGTTTTTCGAAAACATACGACATGGGGAATATCAAGAAAAGCGTGAACATTTCAAAGTGTTGCTTACTTTTAAGTGAACCGTAAGATCATTTGGCAACTTACTGATAAAAAAGACCATTCAATATAATCGAGACCGATATTTTTCAAGGGTGTATAAAAGATGGAGTAAGACCTGCATCTGGTAGATTCATCATTTCGGCCGAATGAAGTTTACTGCTGGACACATGCTTCCCTCAAAGATCACCACAATGACCAATATTGGTCGTGTGCTCATTGGAGGGTTTTGCCATAATCGCCACGCTTGGTTAATGTATTCGATCCTTCGAATTCGCTGCTGCCTATCCTCCGGCTAATCCCTTAGTCGCCTTTTACGACACCCACGAGATGAGATGGGTTGGTGCTATTCGTAGCCGGCACCACACGGCTAGATCTCTGAATCTGGTAGATTAACATCATCAAATACAGATTGAATATCAGTATTAAGTTTGATTTAAAGCCGATATTATTATACTTGGTATAGCTATAATATAGGGCTTTCAGTGTTTCCAGTTTGAAGCTGAATAACCGGACATTTTACTGTTCCCAGACTGTGATTAATAAGCAGGTTTCGTCTTAAAAGTTGTCCATTTGTTTGTTCCGTTTGTTCCACTGAACAATAAAATATACTCCCGTTTAAAATAATCCGGAGGAGACTGTAACAACTGAAATGACTAGGCATAAGAGAGTAAATAACCAATGCCTCGATGTGATGAGCGCCGTACAATGCAGAGCTAGTCCTGATAGTATTGCAATTGTTATGGGCAGGCGTAACGATTGCCACCAAGTGAATGACTTGCTCGGTACTTCATAAAATAGTATACAAAACAACTACAAAATTTGGGAAAAATGGAAGATATAGTACCCAAACAACACCCATAGTGATCCAACTGAAACCAAATAAACATAACAAAGGAAACTACAAAGAGCATTCTAAAACTAACTCACAGCTTCAATAAAAAGCTTTTTCGCCAAAAGAAGAAAATTTTCCAGTCTCGCTTCGATGAAATGTTAAAGGAAAATTTTCTTGGCATTATTAAAAAAATGCAGCAGAAAGAGCAAAGTCATCCAAGTGTAAGTTAAACAATTTTAGTTGCGCACTTAAATTGAAAGACTTAAGTTTGTTTCCAAGAACTTTATGATGTACGGGCTTTACATACCGTGGGCCATTTTTCAGATTATAGTGCTGTTTGTTTCTTAATAAGTCGTGATTTATCATTTTTGAAGTTAACTTCCCATGTTTTAACATTGAAATTAAGATTGTAACTGTCGAAAACACACCTAAAGATCTCTCTTTTTTGTATTTGATACGAATGTGCTTAATAATTAAAATAAAACTCTCTTAATAAATGTTTTTGTAAACTGAATAAAATGCACTCTCAAATTATTTTCTGTACTTACATTATATAATTTTGGCTTTTATTTTCTTCTTTATTTTAGAATTCTACACATTCCACAGCATTCACCACTACTCCCTATACTCTATCTTCTTTTTAACCTCTAGATATGACTTGACAACCACTTTGTCCTTCACTTCTTCATGAAATGATGATTGTTAACCATTTCGTAATAAATTACAGTTCCTGTTTTATTTTTTTAACTTTCCTCCACTTATAATTTACCCTTTGTCGTGGGTGCGTTTACAGACAAATTCCACACACCATACCCCCCAGACCCGTAACAACTACCTGCAGATCATACAGATATTTGTGCCGTATGGGAATCGAACCCGCGACCTGGAGCGTAGCAGCCATCTGTATCAGCCACTGCACCAACGGTGCCGTCAAGCCCTGTGATTAGCTTAAATTTTTCGACTTTTAAAGTCCCAAAACAAAATACTCAAACCCAATATTCTGAGACTAAGGCATCTCTTTTCATTCTAAACGAGGCATGTTTACTTTAATCAAAAAACTTTGCAAAGCTTAAAAAAGAGTTTAACATTTTCCGCATCGTCGACAAAACTTCCTTTAAGTATACATTTGCTCCTTTACTAAACGAAAGAGGGAAACTGCCAATAACAGAGCTCTTTAAGACTGAGACTTTAGTTTTTGAAAGATATTATAAAAATAGAGATGTTGTTTCAAAGTTTATCTGGATTGGAATGAAACTGGTATAGGTCGTTTGTATTTCACATGAGAAAAATCAAGTTAATGTGTTGTACGATCGTTTTTTTTTTACTGGTGTCCAGTGTAAATTCTACATGAACTTCCTTCGCTCCGGGGAAGGGCAACGGGGTATGCCGGACTAATTTTTTATTTATTTTTATTGGGCCCAGGGGAAATTCTTCATGAAGTTCCTCCACCCCGGGGAAGGACGAAGTGGTACTCCTACCGGCTAAAACCACTGGAGCGGTCATCTTCGGCACCGAAGGGGGCCTCCAGGTCCTCGCAAAATCACACTAGAACCCCGTGTTGTACAACCCTAATAGGTTAATTGGTTGACTGTCTGTTTAATTTTTGATTCTCTTTCGCTTTACTCAAATTGTTTATGACTTCTTTATAAGTAGAAACTGAAAATACTCTTATTAAAATAAGCTTTCTTTGTTTATATATTATAACTAGCTGGGACCCACGATTTCATCCGCCGTGGATTTTTTTGGATTTCATGAGATTTAACATTTTTGCGCGGAATCGTATTTATTTTTCTAAAATAAAAGTAGCCTAAGTTATTCCGTATAACGTCAGCTATCTGCCAGTGAAAGTCCCGTAGAAATTCGTCCCGTCGTTTCGAAGATTAGCAGGAACAATCAGACAGACAGACAGACAGACCGACAGACACAGACAAAAAAATTGAAAATCGTTTTTTTGTTGTAGGTACCGTATATACTTTCTTATGCATTTAGTAAAAAGCTGTTATTTTGACATTACAAACAGACACTTCAATTTTATTTATTTGTGTAGATGTAAAACTTACCGTTTTTGGTTCTGTAAGAAATAATTGCCATCTCTCCTCAGAAAAAATAAGTAAAAGGAAGTTTTAACAGTTTCCAGTCGCCGTGCCGAGCCGATCAGTAGCTTTAAAAATCCCCTTAAAACTTAAATCGTACTGACCCAGCTCTCCCAAGCCGCTCCCACTAGAGGCCGCTTTTAGCTATTTTAGTTAGTGTGGTAAGTTACGGCCTGGCTGGAAACCCTTTTGGCTTCATCAATTTGTCCAGTTAAGCAGCTAGCTCCTTGACCTTTCTGAGAAACGCCCATCATATAAAAGCAGTCTCAAGAAATGTATCTGTCTTATAGCCGAATACTCAAACGCCATTTAATATTAAGTCCCCGCTTTAACTATTCGAGAAACCGGTTTTCGGTACAAAACCGGGCGGCTGAAATTGTTTAAGCGGGGACTTAACGTTAAATGGCGTTTGAGTATTCGGCCGTTAGTTATGTTTTAGGTTTTCGCGAGAATTACACATCTATACAAATAAATAAAATTGAAGTGTCTGTTTGTAATGTCAAAATAACAACATTTTACTGAATGCATATGAAAGTATATACGGTACATATAACAAAAAACCAATTTAATTTTTTTTGGCTGTCTGTCTGTCTGTCTATTAGTTCCGGGTAATCTCCGAAACGGCTGGACCTACTACACATTTTATTAAAACAGCGAGTTTATTGTTATATCATCATGTTATCTGCAGTGAAAGTGCGCATTCATGGGGAGCAAGATGATGACTAGGTATAAAGGACAAAATCAACCAGTATCGGGCTCTGATAAAGCTATAGCAACGTATTGGAGAGTATTCATCAAGAGAACCCTAACAAGAGAAAACAACTTGATAGAATCAGATATTATCAGACACGGATTACAGATTTTCTCTTGGCCCAGTTTATGAAAGGACTATGAAATTGGACTTCTGGGGTGGAAGGCCTGGTGACCTGAAATGACCAGGCTTGAACCTAGTTTAGGCACCAGTCTCCCACATTAAATTTGTATAATACTGTAACTTTTTTGTTACTGTAGTGAGAAATAAATATCTAAGTAGTCCAAATTTCTTTTAAATGAAACGCGGGTGAAACCGCGGTACCCTGCTAGCTATAAAAAAACACTTTTAAAGAGATTCTATCGCTATCTTAGTCATCCTACGACCACGAACCCTGCAAAGTGTTAGAAACGTCCGGAAAAACAAAAATCTAAAATATACGCGATAGAATCTGTTCATAAGTGTTTTATTATAATGTATGTCTGTCTTCCTAATAAAAATATTTTTTTAAAGGTTAATTGTTTTCAGTTTCCAACATCATGGTGAGCCAAATGAGTATGACTTGAAATTGAATATCTAATTTGGAGGATACCGATTTTAATCTGAATCAATTTGTATTGTATATTGCAAAATGTCTTATTTTATGCAAGCTGTTTCAAGCAATTTGTAAACCCGAATTTGTAAAACAAATGAGAAAAGAGACAAATAATCAGAAAAGACCAACGCCCGAGTTTCTTTCGGTATTATTCCTCAGAGGGTGTAGGATGTAGCCAACTAACTTTCGTTGTTACAATATGACGTCTTCATCATCATCATCATCAGCATCTTCTTCATTTTTATCATATTTATCTGTGCGCGGAAAGCCGCGAAATCATAGTCTATGCGTGATATTCGCTTTGATAGCTCAAAAACTTATATGACATGTATGGTCTATTAGAAACTAATGATTGAAAAATGATTATATTGTATTTATTTCATTTACAGAGTTATTAGGGACGCTAAACCAGGAGGTTGCACAACAGCGTCCCTTCTGTGAAGAAATAGCAATTCTGCGCTCACCAACCCGCCTGCCAAGCATAGTGAATACTGGCAAATTCCCCCCAAAATGATGAAACTATTATGGAAATCTATGGCGGAGGCTTTTTGTTGCAGTGGAAGTCCTTTGATAATACAATTATAAAATGGATAAGCTATTTCTGAGCATATCAATGTTAAGTTACTTATTCCTATCCTATAATAATCGCATAGACGCTACGAAAAGCACTAGGTCATAAACATTTGCTAGAGGGGATGACCGCCTTACAGTCATCCCCTCCGAGATGTGCCTAAAGGCGTAGCACCAATGGGTGGCTCTAGATGGAGATCTCTCGAGTTCCTGGAGCCTCCCTTCGGTGCCGACGACGATCACTCCGGTGGTTTTAGCCAGTAGGAGTCCGGCATGCCCCCGCCTTTTACCGGGGCGAAGGAAGTACACGAGGTATTTCAACAGGATCAATAAAAAAAAGGTCACAAAAATTGACTAGCTTAGCTTTAATTTATTTCTTTTTAAGCGATGCCCCCCAATACCTTCAGGGTTACTCATCTTGTGGGTACAGTTTACAGATTACAGACGACATACATTTCACAGGTATAAACACCCAGACTCAAAACAACTATCTGTAGTTCATACAAATATTTGTTCCGTGCGGAGATCGAACCCGGGACACGCAGCGCTGTAAGTAAATTGCTTAACCATTATGCCAACGGCGCCGTCCATTTAGTCTTAGAACCATTAAAAAGATTTTTTAAGTTACATTATCTTAGGCTTTCACGATACTCATTATAATATGTCATTAGGCTTTATTGTTTTTTCCGCAGTCTATTCAACAATGCAACCCTCCAAATTTTATTTAGTATGTGTCTCACGGAGGTAAAACGCTCACTATGCCGGAACATGCAACCAGAAATATCTATTTATACTAAAAACTATCATACCAATCCTTGTTTATTTCATTTAATTATTTACATATATACACGATACAAACCATATAATTATTCACATATTTTACACTACTACTTACTAAATGTACGTTCAACAGTCCTTCGCATAATAAAACTATATACAAACTCTATTTATGTATCTACGCATATTATTTTGAAGTCGAATACAAAGGACAACTTGATCAGATTATTATATATCTACAATGCTTAAAAATAAGTTTTTTAAAGTTGGCTTCTTAAATGCGGGTTCCCTAGGCACAAATCACGACGAGTTCATCTTAGCACTGGAAAATCATTGCTTTGATATTATTGCAATAAATGAGACATGGCTGCGTCCAGGGGAAGATGGACGCGCACCAATCGTGCCCGGATACTACCTGTGCCATACCCCTCGGCAGGCAAGTGTGCGTTCAGGCCGTGGTGGGGGTGTCGGCTTCTATTTGAAGCGCGGGTTGAGTGCGCGTACATGGACCATCCCCATCGATAGCAGATATGAATCGGTAGAACAAATGTGGCTGACTTTAACGATAAACGGAAAGAAAATCGCGGTGGGTACTGCGTATCGTCCACCATGGCTCGACCTTGACCTTTTCTTGGATGCAGTAACTGACACCATTAGCACGCTGGGAAAATCCGATCATTACCTATTATTGGGCGATTTTAATGTTTTGCATAAAAACGACTCCAAAACAAAGAAACTAACTGAGTTCCTAAGCTATTTTAATCTTAATCAGTTAGTTACATCTCCGACTCATTATACAGATAGCAGCGAAACACTCATCGATTTATTGTGCACGGATCTCCGAGAAAGATATTTAAGTGTGGAACCTTTTGGGTCGATTTGTGGTCACTGCCTTGTCATATGCGAGTTTAACATTAAACGGGAGCATTTTAAACCCTTTTCGGTAAAATTTAGGCCTATAAAAAATATATGTTCGGAAGGTTTTTGCATGGATCTGACCAAACTAAACTTTGAAAATATTTTTTCATTGGATGACGTAAATGACATGGTTTATGCATTTAATCAACGTTTAATATTGGTGTTCGATGCCCACGCGCCACTTAAAACGTGTCTCATAAGAGAACGATCATATCCGTGGATAACGGACACCATAAAAACTATGATGCGATTACGTGACAGGGCATTATCTGCATATAGGGGTACCAGGTCTGAAACTAAAAAACTATATTACAAACAATTAAAATCTCTTGTAATTAGCTCCATACATAGTGAAAAAACAGCTTATTTCAGGTGCAATATTAATAATAGGATTAAGGATTCCAAGTTCCTTTGGAAGAATATTAAAAATACTTTGATACCATCCCAAATAAATCAAGACCTTCCGTCGCATTTTGCAGATCCTGATCATATAAATAAAGAATTTCTGAAGGTTCCTGGTAAGGCAAAGGCTACCATTTCCCTACTGACCTATTTTGAATTTCATAGTTATAGCGAAGCAATTTTTAAAATAGGTAGATGGATCAGCGAGCTATATCGCGTCACATTCGGAGTCTTAAATCTAATTCTGAGGGATGTGACAATATTTCACTTAATATGTTGACTTTGTCTCTACCCCAGCTACTACCGGTTATTACATATATAATTAATCACTCAATAGAGTCATCAACCTTCCCCGACACATGGAAAATTGCAATCGTCAGACCGTTAGCTAAAAAACCGAACCCAGTTGATACTATAGACCTTCGACCTATAAGCATTCTGCCCTGTCTCTCAAAGGTGATCGAGAAAGTGGTTTGTCACCAGCTGACCAACTATTTGGAGAAGAATTCAATTCTGCCCGAGTTACAGTCAGGTTTCAGAAAACGGCATAGTACATCCACAGCCCTCCTGGATGTGACGGATAACATCTTGTCTGCTCAGGACAGGGGAATGTGTACACTTTTGGTGCTACTCGATTTTTCCCGAGCCTTTGATTGTATCGATATCAGTCTGCTTCTTTCCAAATTGCATTATTACGGAGTCGATCAAATGTCTTTACGATGGTTTCATAGCTATCTGAGTGATCGGAAGCAGCTCGTGGAGTTGCGATTAGGTGATGGTAGTAACCGAAATTCTGAATTGGCTTCTCAAACAAGGGGAGTTCCACAGGGTTCCATCTTGGGTCCAGTCTTATTCATATTGTACTGCGCAGATATATCAAGTCGTCTCCGGAAGTGCAGTTACCACATGTATGCGGATGACGTACAAGTTTACATCTCATTCAGACCTGACATGTATGAAACCGCTCTGGCTGACCTGAATAATGATCTAGAAAGGATATTCGAGTGGTCCGAAAATAACTGTCTGGTACTTAACCCAAAGAAGACAAAATATATGTTGTTTGGTACCAACCAGCAATTGAAAGCATTACCACTAACACTTGTTGTAACAATAAATGGACAGCCAGTCGACCGGGTAGACGAGGTCCGTAGTCTCGGCTTGTGTGTCGACAGTGACCTCCGATTTGAAAAACATGTAGGGGAATCAGTTCGAAATTGCTTTTATCGTTTGAAGATTCTATATACAATGAGGCCCTACCTATCAGAAGAATTACGCGTGCAACTTGTCGAATCGTTGGTCTTATCAAAGCTTAACTATGCGGACACTGTTTATGGACCGCGTTTATTGGCAAGGACGAATCGCCTCATTCAAAGAGTACAGAACGCTTGTGCTCGTTTTTGTTTTTCAGTGCCCCCCCGAAGTCATGTCACAAGCTATCTGAATCAACACTGCATGCTTAAAATCAAATTACGTCGTAAGCTGCATCTAGCGTGTCTACTTTTCGGTGTGATCAATTATAAGGAACCAACATATTTGTATGATAAGCTAAACTGGGTTACGAGTCAAAGGGAATGCTCGGGTAGACGGTGCACACAGCAACTATCTATCCCATCACATAGCTCTGCAGCATTTAGAGGTAGTTACCGCTACGCAGCGTCAAAGATTTGGAATAACCTACCACCACCTTTAAGGCAAATCCATAATCTAATCACATTTAAGAAACGACTACGACAGTACCTCTTTGATGCGCAACGAGAATTGGGTAACGTAAACGTAAATGTATCGATTGTTTAGGTGCTAGCCTGCACGCATACACCAACCGTTTTGAACCAAACATTTGGCTTTCGATCTCCATTAAGGGAAGTTTACATGCTTATGATTATGTATAAATTTTATTTTTTTATATAATATATTCCAATTGTATGAATTACTAATTATTAAGTAATATATATTTCTTAGCCAATTTTGTTTATAGACACACACTTACAATTATTATAATCATGGGTCTTGGTCATTTAATTCGTAGCAATATTTAACAAATACATCTGAAATAACATTTAAATATTTGTTAATTATGGTAAATACGTATTACAATATTCATTATTTATTAAATTAATATAAAATAATTCATCAATAATAACCAATAATACAATTTATTTTATGACAGATTAATTCAACCAATTTCATTGCCGGTCAATACATACTACTACACTGAGTGTATCACATATAACACCAGTACCAAAACGGGTAAATGTTCCTGATTGACATCCGTGGAGCACAAAGGTTCCAGATGAAAACCAGCGTCAAGTGCTTGCACTTGCCATTAAGCTGATCTGGACACCTATTTGGACCAGGTTTGAGACACATACTTAGGAATATCTTTAACTATTATACTATTTTTTTTTCTGTTTCTTGTTATCTGCTGTCTTTTTTTTTTGTATATTTTGTGTCTCAATGTGCTGTTTCCAAATAAAAGTTTCATTCATTCATACATTCATTTCATTCATTCATTCATTCATTCAATAAAACACTTTTAAAAATATTTCATTGCGTATATCATAAAATTTAGTTTTGTCTATCGTTTGGAACACGTTGCAGTGTTTGTGGTCGCAGGATCTACAATATCCGCGATGCAATCCATGTAAAATAATTTTATAGAGAACTTTAACCATACTCAATTTCCTCCATTCTTCAATGAGTATGGTTAAAGTATTTATGTATCTAATTCCGTGTGGTGTCCGGATTAAGAATAAAGCACCTCTCCATGTCCTCCCGTGGATGTCGTAAAAGGCGGCTAAGGGAATCTAAACCAGAGGGATGGGCAGCAGCGTCCCTTCTGAGAAACGGTAGCCATACTGCGCTCACCAACCCGCCTGCCAAGCGTGGTGAGTATTGGCAAATACCCCCCAAAATGATGACACAGTTGTGAAAATCTATGGGGGAGGCCTTTGTTCAGTAGTGGACGTATAAATGGCAGATATGATCTTCGTCTTAACTCTAATCCTTCCAACGTCGTAACATTTTGGTCGCCCACTCAATATGCGTCCTTTGACAAGCGGCGTGTGTCAAATGGCCTTCGATGACGCTACTATACTGGCCATTGTACTTAATAGCGGACGGTATGAAGAGTTTCCGGTCGGTAGTGCGCGAGATTGCAATCGGGCGTTTGATAGACACAATATCGGTCGTAAACGGACGCCCATAGTGAACGGTAATGAATGGCTTAGGAGGGAATGTTTGAGTGTTAGAATGTGACAGGTATGTGGATACCAATTCTCGGTAGTTTGTGGTTAGTGGCATGATTCTATATTCAATTTGTTTTTAGTAATGTAGTGATTAGAGGTGCACAAGCTTTAAGATGTTTTAGGACATTACAAGTCACAAAGGAGCACTTATAACACTAGGTTATTCTATTAGATCTGAATTAACTGTTTTTCTACATTTTGTTGAATTAATTACAGATTGGTTTGTTTTTATAGATGTTTATGAATATATTTATCTTCTATGTATATAAATAAAAATGAATGTCTCAACCATATAACTCGAGAATGGCTCAACCAATTAGGCATTTTTTCTTTTGTATGTTCCTTAAACCCCACGGAAGGTATTAATAATAAAAATAGCAAGCCGCGGTCACAAGCTAGTCTATATTATTTGTGTATAATCTTCATTATTTATATATTTAGTATAGTATACGTAATTGAGTTTTATTTCATCATGTATCTGTGTATACCATCGAATTCCGCATATATTATCCAGTTAAGTACTTCTCCATCATTCATCTGGAAAAATTCGCTGGGTGCGTTTAGGCTGCCCATTGTACTCTAAACTATATTTTTAAGCACTACTGTTTTTGAATATTTTACCGATTGCTGTACAATAAAGGGTATAATAAATAAATAGTAGGTAGGGTATAATACATAGAAGAAGAATAATACATAATATATACATATAATACATATTTGAGTCTATATGTAAATAAATGTATTCATCAGTTAAAAATGAGATAAATAAGATACTTTTTAAAGTTATACGTAAATATTATTATCTATAACTTTAAAAATAATTTATTTTCGTGAAGTTGGTAATATTATTTATAAAACCTGCACCTTGTACATTACAAAGAGTTCTATTCTACCCAAAAAGTTGATTGAAAGAGATCGCCAAGATGCGATACATATTTATTACTTGCGTTATACTTGTATTAAAATCGAAATTGTATTCTATTCCGTGTGCAGTTCAGATTAAAAATATAGCACTACTCCTTCGCCTCCCTTGGATATCGTAAAATCGGGGCTCTATACCAGATTGGTGTGTAGCAGCGTCCCTTCTGTGAAAAAGTGTCTGTACCGAGTTCACCAACCCACCTGCCAAGCACCTCAACACGCTTACTACTAGCAAATTACCCCAAAAATGTGTATAAATCGATGGATCTTCCCCATAGATTTGCACAATTTTGTCGTCGCCTTTGTTCAGCAATGGACATCTGATGGCTGATATGATGCCTTTGGCTAATTTGAGAAGTCTTTGAATAGTGAGTCATCATTTCTGCCGAATGGAGTCCACTGCTGGACACAGGCCTCCCCTAAAAATTACCACCACGACGGATATGGGTGTGTTGTATGCTCATTGGGGTTCTTGCCATAATCGCCACATAGAGATAAAACAAATCTTTTAATGACCAAACGTACATTTCTTGTGATTATACTGAAGTGTAATGGAACATCAAATTCAAGTAAAAAAATACGGTACGGTTTACTATCCAAGTTCGTACTCTAGAACATATAAAAACATCTCTCACACACATATTGGCGGCACGGTTGGTGCAGTGGCTGATACAGTCGGCTGCTGCGCACCGGGTCGTGGGTTTGATTCCCTCAAGGTACAAATATTTGTACGATCTGCAGGTAGTTGTTCCGGGTCTGGGTATATTGTGTGTCGAATTTGTGTTTGTAAACGCACCCACGACACAGGAGTAAGCTTAGTGTGGGGCAACGTTTAAAAAAAAAAACAGCCCGCAAACGTCCACTGCTGCACATGCCTCGCAGTGATCCCTACAGTATGCGGCCATAAGGGGTATTGCCATTATCACCTTGGCTGACGGAGTGGAGATCGCAGTATGTTGTTATTAGCACACGAGAGTATGCTGGCTGCTCATCCTCTTGATATCAAACCTTAGTCACCTTTTACGACTTCCATGGGTAGAGAGGAGTGGTCTATTCTTAGCTAGGAACCACACCAAAGATAAGCAAATATTCACTGTACAGGATACGCCACCTGTACTGGTAATTCTGATACTCCTTAAAAGCCTCCTGTATTCAAAATGGTTATAACATTAAATTTAGAACAAGAACATGGGCTGCAACATCCTATCATCATAATCAGCCCATTACTGTCCCACTGCTGGGCACCGGCCTTTTCTCGTGATGAGAAAAGCATTCCATACCTATGTACTAATAATTATAGCAATTTTTTGGGTTCCGTACGTCCGAATTAAAAAACGGCGCTATCTTTATAGGAGCACTCGTGCGTCTGTCATAGCCTATTTGTTCCGAATCTACCGGACCGATCAAGTTGAAATTTCGTAGACATATGAACTTTTACAACCCAAATATGATCGTGTAACGTAAATAAACGAATGTTGAACATGGAATCACTCTTGAAGGACAAATTAGATAATTTAAAAAAACAGTATTGAAATCCTTACCGTGTAATATATCAAATGTAGGAACTTGTTGTGAAGAACTCAGTTATTTTTAATTTATTATTTATAAATAAATATTTTCAAAGTTATTTAAGAAAACAGATTTAAGAAAACAGATTTAAAATTACCATTAAAATATTATCTCCGAAACTAGTACCGATATTTTTTAATAACATAGAGTAAAAGTTCTTTACTTATGGATAAGCAGAAAGAGACGAGATAAGTAGTCTATGGTCTGAAAATAATATGGTAAATCTTTCAATATTGTGCTTGCAACTTACATTTGCAGTTGGAGTGTATGGAAGAACATCCTTTTCAACCACAATGTTAGGATTGTTCTTGGAATAAGTTATTTATGCTACCACAAACTTTGGGTCAGATTTAAAAACATGGTAGATAACATATTCACCGTACAGAACCCTCTCCACATGAGTGCAATTCGCACTTGTCCGGTTTTTATCACTAATCCAAGCTATTGCAATCCAAATCCAAGCATCCAAATCACCAGATTGTATGTTTTTTTTTTTTAAACGTTGCCCCACACTAGGATTTCTCCTGTTTCGTGGGTGCGTTTACAGACATGAATTCCATATACAATACACCCAGACCCGGAAAAACTACCTGCAGATCATACAAATATTTGTTCCGTGCGGGAATCGAACCCACAACCCGGAGCGCAGCAGCCGACTGTATCAGCCACTGCACCAACCGTGCCGTCATTATTTATTAAATTATCATTATTGGGAAATCATGAGACGGTTATAGGCTAATTCTAGATTCTAGTCAGCACCAGGTTGTAACGTTAGCTTGATTTGAAACAGATGGTTGATGTGCAGTCGAGTGAGACAATTTACGATCCCATAATCGTCATCCACAAAATAGTCGAATCGGAAGCGACTTCTCAAATCGAGAAATCGTCGTATCTACAGATCACATTTACGCTTCGCCGGGCAGCGTTTTGAACCGTTTGAAGGAATATTTCAATAGCTGCCGAGTCATTTTCTATATTGCTCAACAGATGTACTATACTAGCATGTTTGAAAGCCCCTGTCTAGGGACGTATCGCGTGTAAGATTTATCAGTGTTTTCTCGTTGCTTTGAAAATAAATTCTTAGTTACAAGTTTATGTGAGTTGATTCTATGTGAGAGTGAGTGGTTACATTACAAATATCTTATGGTATTAACTATTAAATATAAAAAGGTATATAATGAACCTAGTCAATTTTTATCATGTATACACATTTATAAAGAGCTGCTATCTATATTTTTTTCACAATTTTAGGCTAAGTGGTTTAGGAGATAAGGGAGGCGGGTGATAAATATTCGTCTACTTTCTTAAATAACTTTAAAACTGTTCATTTTAAAATTAATACATTCGAGACTTACGCAACAAGCCCTTCCATTTCGTATGTTAGACGGTACAGTTTGAAAAACTTTATTCTTTAATTTTATATATTGCCCCCCAAAAGTCACCCCCATCCCCGTCCCATACCGAGTGATCGAGCGCACTGCGGATATGTTTGGTACTTTTTTATACCCTGAAGAAATTCATCATGGACTTTCTCCGCCCCGGGAAGGGTGAAGGCCTGCTGGACTCTTCCGGCTAATGCCACTGAAGTGGTCATCTTCGGCACAATCACACTAGAGCCGGTGCCACACCTGTGGAGGGTCACCACGTTTCACGGAGGGAAGGCGACTGTAAAAATGCCCCAAGTATTTATCGGGAAGGATTGTCAAGGATCCTCCCAAGCCTCACATGACCACGTTCACGCCACTATCTTCCCGGAGGTCACTCGGTATAAAGTTAGCAGACTCCTCAATCTATGCGTCCGCGACCCCCGAGTAATGTTTGGTACCTGCGACCTGATCATATGATCGGCACATAAAGTCATTGACCGTCCTATTATGTTAGAAAAAATGGATATTTAGAAAATAAATGAAGGTACACTTTTTTACTGAATTGGATTGAACATTGTTTATTTACCTCCTTGTTTTACAGATGATTAAATTAGTTTATCTATAAAGAGCGACTAAATAATATAATACTGTAGTTTCCACCAAAGAATGGGTTGAGGGTATGGCTCACGCGATTTTACAATCGAACCTGTAAATCTGCATATTTGCATAAACTATTATGGAGTTATTGCCCAACTTTCAATGAAATCCAAATATAACAAAACAATACAACACTACCCGGAAACAAAGATGTACAAAATGAATAGAGAACTGAAATTGTTTAACATAAAACATGAACAGAGAACGCAGAATGTTTAGAAACAATAAAGCGAAATACAATATAGTCAAATATTTGAGGATTGGTAACTTTCACAATTTAGATAAAATATTTCCTTCAATTAATAACTGCATTGATTGCATTAATGTAAGTTGCCATGGATACCATTCGTAGTGGAAATCTATGGGAGAGGCCGTATGCAGTAGTGTACATCTTTCCGTCGAATGATGATGTTGAATATCGTTAAAGACAAATAAAGTAAATTTCAAGAGAAACTGCAGTAGCGTCTCATTTGTTTCTTTTTTAATCGTTGCCCCACACTACGATTTCTCCTGTGTCGTGGGAGCGTAAAACATACTGCAATCTTCAATCCGTCTGCCAAGCATGGAGATGTTGACAATGCCCTATTGTCGACTGGTCGCTGTAGTGGTAATTGGCTAGAAAATGTTCTGCAGTAGCTGTTTACATATATTTAGGAAACTATCAGTGATTGACTTTTCGATGTTCTTTCCTATTCATCCTTAACCGTTCTGATTAATTCTGAGTTCCAAGACAGTTATTCATTTCCCTAGGACACACCGAGCTTGACATCCGATTGCTGAATCGGGGTTCCGTTAGCACCTGCGTTATATGGCAGATGGGAGTTGCTTCTTCTTTGGTGTCGGGTTGGCGGGTGGCGGAGGTGGGCACGTTGTCAGACCACCGCCGTATTATGTTTGACGCGGCCCTCCGCCTGCCCAGCCCGAGCCGTTCAAGTACCTGCCCACCGTCACGGCGTTGGGCTTTCATACAGGTCGATCGAGACTTGCTCATCGCAGCTGCCATCGTCGCGGCCTGGCCAGAGGTTATAATAGAATCTTGCTCGATCCAGAGGAGGAAGCGTCTTGGTTCCGGGAGGCGATTACGTCAATATGCGACGCATCTATGAAACGGACCAGGCGCTCTCGGTATACGGCGGTGTACCGGTGGTCGGATGAGATCACGCAATTGCGCGTGGACTGCCTGGCATCACACCGCTGGTATTCCCGAAGTCGTTGCCGGTGCAGTGCTGCACCCAAAGAGACTGCCGAGGCCTATAGGGCCTATCGGGTGGCCACATTGCGCTACATACAGCCATCTGCGAGGCGAAGGCTCGGTCCTGGAGAGAGCTGTTGGAGGAACTGGACAGGAACCCGTGGGGGAGACCCTATCGCACAATCAAGGACAAGTTGCGCTCATGGGTCCACCTGGTGACTGAAAGTGGGTGGACCCATGACCCCAAATCTATTGAAAGTAGCACTTGACGGTCTTGTTGCGGTCCCTCTCCACCTCCTACTGCCTCGGACTGGGCCGAGGAGTTGGGGGTTTTGGAAGGGGAGTTAGGGCAAGCTGTTGGCTGCCTGAAAGCACGCTACACCGCACCGGATCCGGACGGTACTTCGGGCCACGCATAGGCGTATGCACTGTAGTCTCTAGGGTACCGCTTGAGGCGACTGTTCACCAGTTGCCCCCGACGCAGCGTCTTCCCGTCCGGCTGAAAGGAGGCAGGATTGGTTCTCTTGAAGATGGAAGGAAGAACCGCAGAGTCTCCCTCTGCATACCGTCTCATTTGCCTGCTCGACGAGACGAGGCGAGCCACCGAGTGGTGGATCCTGGTTGATTGGATTGGGTATGATCTCTCTTTGCTAACAGTAGTAACCTCTATGCGGGCAGAGCATGAAAATTGGAGTGCAGTGGTCTCGGTACAATCTCCCAGAGAAGAACCTGGGGGCGAACTTTTTACAGTCGCTCCCCTCCGCTAGAGGAGGTAACCGCCATATAGTAATCGCTCCGAGTGTGATCGTACGAGGACCTGGACCTCCCTTTTTATGCCGAAGATGATTGCTCCAATGGTTTTAGCCGGTAGGAGACCGGCATGCCCCTCCGCCCTTCCCCGGGACGGAGGCACTACATGATATATTTCTACCGGGATAATCAAACAAGAATTAAAAAATGATATTGAACTCCGACCTGCTTGAGAAGCGAGTACGGAATCCTCCGGGGCACCACGATATTAACTAATGTCCCCAAATAATTATTACTATTCACTTAAGCCAACTAAAACGTATCTGAATGTGGGACAACTAATTAAGTGACTATTCCCTCACATGTTTCCCCCAAAGCAAGATTAAATTTAAATGAGCCGTTACCAACTTAATGATTACCGCAAAGATATTTACGTACCGTAAACAAAAAAGTCCTTAATGATTACCGCAAAGTTATTTACGTACGGCAAACAAAAAAGTCCTTGTCTCACCGTGAACCATTTCGGACGTAATATTTATAGTTAATTAAATAAGGAATTATGTTGTTATTTTTTTGTTGTACTTATGGATTGTTTTATTTTCTTCATTAGTTGGTACTAAGGTAGGTTAGTTGAGAAGAGTTATATGCTAAACAAAGTGTACATTATTGGACGATAGAAACAATAAAAAGAGTTCTGTATGGAGTAATATTATAAAGTATGTATTAGGTTTTCGCGATTATTAACGGATCACATGGCGTATGTTATAGATTTTTCTGACTTTACGTACACTTTGTAGTATTTGTGGTCGCAGGACGACTAAGGTGACAGCCGTCGTTACAGATTTCCAAAGTTATATTTTCTACCGCAAGATATGTAAAAAAAAAGTTTCGATGCACGCAGTAATAATTCACATTTCCTTAATGATTTAATAACGGGAACCTACAGTTTTTATTTTATTTTAATAGCCTCATAAAACATTTTTGACACATTGGAATATGATTCTCTTTCATGAGGTTGATCGAAATGAGGAAAACGGTTAGGTTTTCCTAAGGCAGATTCACATACTGCAGACTTTGTGGGGCGTCTATGCTTGACGTCAGTTATGTGTTTTTTTGTTCGGATAGCTATACTACGTTTTGTTTGCCCTATGTATGACCACCCACAATAACAGTCAATCTTGTAGACCCCTGCAAGAAAAACACAAATCTTTAATGTACGCTATGTATTCCGTTTAAAAGTGTTTTATTATAGTAAGGGTGTCAGGATTAAGAATATAGCACCTCTACATTTCCTTCTGTGGATGTCGTAAAAGGCGACTAAGGGAATCTGAACCAGAGGGATGAGCAGCAGCGTCCCTTCTGTGAAGCGGTAGCCATACAGCGCTCGCCAACCCGCCTGCCAAGCGTGGTGAGTCTTGGCAAATACCCCCAAAATGATGACACAGTTGTGGAATCTATGAGGGAGGCCTGTGTTCAGCAGTGGACGTATAAATAGCCGATATGATGAGTAATTATATATTGATTTGTTGAAGATTTATTAAATTGTTGGCGTTATTAATGATTTACTCGTACATGCACACAAGCGGTAAACGTTGCATTCTTTATCAAATATAATTTCTCCCCATGAGTCGAACCCTTTATACATACTGTACATAATTAACTCTAATTTAGGTTTAATAATGATACATTTTGCGTGACCAGAGAGCTGGCCTTTTCTTTGTCAAAAAAATAAACATTGCCGTGGCGGCACGGTTGGCGCAGTGGCTGATAGAGTCGACTGCTGCGCTCCGGGTCACGGGTTCGATTCCCGCACGGAAAAAAAATGTTTGTATGATCTGCAGATAGTTGTGCCGGGTCCGGGTGTATTGTGTGTGGAATTTAATTGAAAGTCTGTAAACGCACCCACGACACAGGAGAAATCCTAGTGTGGGGACACATAAATAGATAAGGACAACGTGGCAAGGATGCCTGTCTTTTGGGATCATACCAGCTGATGAGGAAGGAGTACATTTAGGCTTAAATACAGGAGGCACTTTTTATAGTTATTGCTTTTTTGTTTTTTATCATAAATGGTGTGTATATATTTATTTTGATGATACCAAGATTTGAGTTTTGGTCTCTTGCGCCAATCAGTTTAGGAATCCCTGTTTAAACCATAGCTAAAGAAAAATATAGATTTAAAAAATTTAAGTAATCGGAACAAATATAGGAATAAATAATCATGTACAATAAGGCATTATTTATAGAGAACAAACAGACATATTAGATTCTACATTCAAAGTTTCCGAGACTATGACGACGCTCCCGTCCCAATCCCCCTCCCGTATATTCCACATTCAATTTCACAAACGAACACGTTATGTTTTGTTATATAAATTGTATTTCTATTTCGTGGTATTTATCGACGCGCTCTCTTACGCCCGTGTTGACATTTAACTAAGCTTGTTGACATTTAACTTACCTTCCGAATTGTAAGGAATAATGTTGGCAACTTAATTCATTCGTTTTCTGCCATTGAATTCAATTCAATGAATAAAAAGCAGATATTTTTCGGGTGATTTGTTTGGTGAAAAGGTGGAAAATAAAGGTGGGTGAAAAATACGATAAATAGGTACGTAATACAATTTTTGCAGGGCTTCAGCGTAAGGACTTGGAATTAAAAGTATGATCTCTTGTATCCAATCTTTTTTTATTCCAGCGGAAATTCTACATGAACTTGAAGGGAAGGGTGAAGGGGCATGCTGGATTTCTACTGGCTAAAACCACTGGAGCGGTCATTTTTGGCACTGAAGGGTGCTTCAGGTCCTCGTAAGATCATATCAGAACCCCCAATTGATGCCACGCCTTTAGGGACATCTCGGAGGAGATGACTGTAAAGTGGTCACCCCTCTAGCGGACGGAAGGCGACTGTAATTAGGTCGCCCCCGGGCACTTCTTGGGGAGGATTGTAAAGGATCCCCCCAACCCTCGCAACCAATCTATTCATACACGCGTAATGAAACCACCTTCTTCTTCTCGTTTGGTTAGTGGCTTACCTCATGTCGGAGTTGTTCCAGCCGGCTTAAGGTCTCCGACTGCCATCGAATGATAACAACTGGAACCAACAATTTTGGGTGCCCTCTAAAGCAAAAAGACGCTCAGTCCAATACGTGGTCACCCATCCATAGACAGAACGCTCCGAGCACTGGTTAACATCACCATGCGTTTACCGATCAATGAGTTCAACTGGCTATAAGCGCCTCATTAAATCACCAATTTGTGATTCAATAAAAGAAGCTTCTAATCTATACTAATACTAGCTGCCCGCCCCAGCTTCGCACGGGCAGGTAGGTACATGTAAACCCGATCGCAGCGCCACCCACCGGGTCCAACTGTGAATCTAAACCATCCAGGGACCAGGGACTCAAACACATATGGCGAAGTAATCCTTCATCTTCATTTCAATCAACCTCTTTCATGACTTCATATCTTTTATTTCCATCACTGTCCACCTCACAATTCATTCTTATATCTTATATGACGTACGAGTCGCCCTTCATATATTGATCGTGATCATTACACATTCGATTCTGAACGCTAGTCGTTTGACACACAGCTGTCGCTTGGACAAATAGTCTCCTGCAATATAACAATTACTTATTTTTAACTAGCTTAAATTGT
Source organism: Diloba caeruleocephala (assembly GCA_947459985.1). NCBI lineage: Eukaryota > Metazoa > Arthropoda > Insecta > Lepidoptera > Noctuidae > Diloba > Diloba caeruleocephala. The sequence continues at coordinate 3,140,976 of OX381617.1, read as the reverse complement.
GAAAGCTATATTTTAAAAATATAATCATCTACATAAGTGTTCACGAAGATGTGCATAACAATATACCTATATAAAAATATATATGATACGTTTCATTGGATCACAATAACTGAACTCCGTTACTTGCTGCCGTGGAGAGAGCCTCCTAGTTGAGCTAACCGGGAAGGAAACACGGAAGGAGGCACTCCGCGACACACAATGACATTTTACATATAGACACGCCATACACGATCATGATTGCATACAAAACGGCGCGCCAGCCGCCATTAGACCGCGTAGTAAAAAATATTTGCGATTAGTTACGGTGGCCTTAATAAAGAATGTACTTACTTAATATGATGTACTAGAATAAGGTATTCCATTCGATAATATATTTTTTTATTTTTTTTATAAATGTTATTTAAAACATCGATTTACGTTACGTATTTATTAATGGAAGAAATGAAACATCTTTTTCTCACACAATGGCATTATATTTCGTGCATCGTCTATAAACACAGGATGGCATTATTTTTTCGCAATATGTTACTGAATTACGCTAAAGCTCAATAGTGTTGTAATGCGCTAATCCCAGAATTTGAACATATTATTTTTTATTTGATAGTCTAGTTCTTGGGGAAGCTTATAGGCTGTTTAACATCACGCTACGACCCTTAGGAACTGAATAAAAAGAAAAAAAGTCAGAAAGAACGTTAAGTGGGAAACAGCTAATTGTGCGGGCGGGCGATGCGGCGTAGTGGATTAGGCACCGAGGGCGGCTGCACGAAGATAACCGAGCGTTACCGAGAAAACCGGTATATCATACGAATCCACCGTATTATATAATACCATATTATCCGTGTGGTGTCCGGATCAAGAATATAGCACCACTCCAGCACCTCCCGTGGATATCGTAAAAGGTGACTAAGGGATTGTAAACCAGATGGATGGGCAGCAGCATCCCTTCTGTGCAACTGCGGAGCCATACTGCGCTCGTCAACCCGCCTGCCAAGCGTGGTGAGTATTGATAAATACCCCCCAAAACGATGACACAATTGTGGAAATCTTTGGGGGAGGTCTTTGTTCAGCAGTGGACGTATAAATGGCTGATATGATACGAATCCACACGAAGATATGACTAAAAAAACTTAAAAAAAAGCAAATACAAAAAAAGAAAATTAACGGGGCAGGTGAAACCGCGGGCCATCGTCATCATGATCATCATGTCGGCCGAATAAAGTCCACTGCTTCATACAAGCCTCCACCAAAGACTACCACAACGGCCGATATAGGTGTTTGTGTCATTCCTTAGGGGGATTTACCATAATCGCCACGCTTGGCAGGCGGGTTAGCGATCGTAGTTGAGTTCTTAATGTACTCGAAGGACGCAGCTACCCATCCTCCGGCTAATCCCATAGTCGCCTTTTACGACACCCGCGGGTTGAGATGGGTTGGTGCTATTCGTAGCCGGCACACTTATACAATAATTTTATTGACTTGAATCTTAGTGTGTGCTCCTTATTCAATATCAACTGATACAATATTCATTTAAAAGCACATCTAAAACTTACCAAACTTAGCTAATAAGTTAATAAAGCCAAAAAGCAAAGTTAAAACTTCGGTATTCTATTGAAACAAACATGACTTACTGCGCATGATTTACGCTTAAAATATAAACAAAAAGAAATATAGCGATTGAACGAATAAAACAATGTATACTCTTAAATTACCCTTCAAATAAGACATAACTGTGTTTATATTTAGCTATGAGATGTGGAGTCATAAGCGACAGCGGGAAATAATCGCTTGTCAAGAGTTTGATTCCAAGAATTTGTGACTAGACCAAGTCAATCTTCAAGTCTCGAGTGAACGGGTTTCTTCTAAGCCAGCGTGCACCATCGTCAACCGCATCGTTGCTTAAGATCCGGTGAGATTGTGGTAAAACGCAAGATACTTAAATTTCCTTTTTTAAATGACCCCGCACCAATGATATTATATATTAAAAAGAAGTAGATATGTTACATGCGTGCCAAAATAAGACCCAAAACTCCCCCAATTGTAGCACCTCGCAATTGGTTCGCCTAGATAGCTATCTCTTTTACTCTTGCTGTTTTTGTATCTTCTTTGTCACGACATGGTTGTGCAAGCGAGACTGTATTTTGCGCGCCATTTAATATGGACGTAACATATCTATGGTATAATATCATTGCCACGCACCGTAAAACTCAGCGTGGGACGGCCTCTAACCATATGGACAAACTTTGTCGCTGGGAGACGTTGGATACATGCAGTATGCAACTGGTCGTTGTGAAAATCTATGAGCAGTTTACAGATATAAATGACGACGCGGTTGGTGCAGTGGTTGATACAGTCTGACAAATATTTGTATGATCTGCAGGTAGTTGTTCCGGGTTTGGGTGTATTGTATGTGAAATTCATGTATGTAAACGGACCCACGATACAGGACAAATCTTAGTGTTGTGAGCAACGTTGAAAAAAAAAAAACATTCACATGCACAAACACCCAGACCCGGAACCACTATTTGAATGTTTGTTCCGTGGGGTATCGAACCCGCGATTCGTAGCGCAGATGGCGAATCACTTAACCAACCGTGTCGTCAATTATTTTTTGTATACTTATACTAAATAAAGTTGTTTGGCTTCATATTCTCTTACAAAGTACAATACTTACCAAAATCGCAAGATCGAAGAAATTATTATTTTATAACAAGTAACACAAACAATGTTTCACAAATAGATAATTAAATTTTTAAAACTCATACATTAGTCATTATCATCATCGTCTTTATCGTCATCATCATGATCGTATCAGCTGAAGACCGAATTACCACTATCTGCTGAACAAAGATATCACCATAAATTTCACAGTTGTGTCTTCACTTTGTGGGGAGTTCTCCAGTACTCAACGGACTTGGTAGGCTGGTTTGTGAGCGTAGTATGGTTACTGTCACACAAAAGAGAGGCTGCTGCCCACCTCTAATCTGGAGATCCTTAGTCGCCTTTTACGACATCCGGGGAGGAGATGGAGTGGTGCTATATTCTTAATCCCGGACTTCACACACAATTTCCCTTCAACATCCCTTTATTGCTATTTGCAAATAAAATAAATATAGGAAATTATTTATTCTGGTCTCGTTCAACAACTTAAGGTCAAGGGTGGATCCAGGGGGGAGGGGCATGGGGATCATGACCCCCCCCTGGGCCTAGTCAGCCACTGATAATAATTCTTAGTACCTAAGTTTTAACGCCTGTCCTGGCTGGACCTTGACTATGTGACCACCCTGACTGGAAGGCTGGATCCGCCCCTGCATAAGGTAGTAATTAAAACAACTGGCATATAGAAATAAATAAACTTGATGAAAGGTTGCTGTTTATACATGTAGTTTTAATGGATCCTATTTCAGCACATGCTGCAACCAGAGTATTGCAACGCTGATTTTCAGACAGGAGCATAGAGTGAGCCACGAACAATCATGATTTACATATTATTTAGCCTGACCTGGAAACCAGTCTGCGAGAGCTAAACGAGACTAGGCAATAAGCTCTCACAGCGAGGCTGCGGGAGAATCCTTTATAATCCATTCGAAATGAGCCTGAGGGGCAGTCTTTTTACAGTCACCTTGCCGCTGCTGGAGGGGCGAAATCTTTTACAGTCATCCCTTCCGAGATATGCTTAAAGGCGTAGCACCAATGTGCCTGGAGCCCCCTTTGGTGCACAAGATGAATGCTCAGATGGTTTAAGCTGGGAGGAGTCCAACATGGAAGGCAGGAAGTACATGATATATTTCCATCCAGTGTAATAAAAAGAATAATAAAAGGTAATTAAGGTCTATTAACAATCTACATTCCTACAAAATCGATACACACAAGTAAAGTTGCGATCGTGAAGAACCAATTCGAGTGGCAAGATGAAGAGACTTATAGTCCGCACTAAATTAAGAATGTATTAATCAAATGAAAAATGTCCTCAAATACTCCTTAATCTTAAGACACGTAGGCGCGACCAATAAATCGCTCAAACAAATCGCTGTCACCGATTCCCTACTACAAGCACGAAGAAAACAGAACATATAGACGGCGAGAAATATTACCATTCGGACCGTAGCAGGTGCGTTTTCGACACCAATAAGAACTAAAGCAGTCTATATTCGTTCAAACTTACGGTTATTGCAAGATATTAAAGCGAGTTTGAAGTGCTTAGTACCAGATTTATGAGGATATTTATTTCAATGTAAAAAATGATGTTTTGACTTGAACATTTTTGGGTTGGTAATGTATGCATATATGTATTTCTTTGGCCATTTTAGTTAATTTAAATTTAACTTAAGTGTGAAGGACTACATTAAGAAGTATTTTTGGATTTAAGAATACCTGGTTCTCATCTCTTTTGTTTCGTTTGTGGTAAAAGTTGCAGGAATAAATATCGATAATTAGAATAATTTGCAATGTATGCAAAATAGCAAAAACTCTCTGGCTAACATGTCATTATGCTGTGTGGTTCCGGCTACGAATAGCAGTAACCCATCATATTGGTCGTTGTAGTGATCTTTCGGGGAGGCCTGTGTCCAGCAGTGGACTTTACTCGGCCGAAATGATGATGATGAACATGTCATCAATCAAACAACACAGCCTATTGGAACATGATTTATTCATGTATTTTTCTGAATGCCCCACACTGGTAAATATCTTAATAACCAGCCCATTACGGTTCCACTGCTGGGCACGTGCCTTTTGTCACGCTGACCTAGTGTGAATTAGCAGAATACACACACACCATTGAGAACATTTTGGAGCCCTGTCAGCTGCAGGTGGAGCTCACGATGATTGTCTTCACCGTTAAAGCAGTTTGTCGCGGAGTCCGCCCTCCGTGTTGAGCTCTAACCGGGCTTGGCTCTCTCCACGGCAGCAAGTAACGGAGTTCAGATAATGATATTGAATGAAACGTATCAAATATATTGTTATATAGGTATATTGTTATTCACAACTTCAGCACTTCATGCTGATGACTATATATATTTTAAAATATCGCTTACTATCACAATTTAAGCTAATTAAAAATAAGTAATGTTGCAGGCAGACAATTTGTCAGAGCGACAGCCGTGTGTCGTACCACTAGCGTTCAGAATCGAATGAGTAATGATGATAATCAAAATATGAACGATTCGACACTACAATACTAAATTCGAATTTTGATTTGAATAAATAATGAATCATGAAGTGGACAGAGAGGGAAGGATGACTTAGTCACAAGATTAGAGACGTACGTCGCATATGCACAAATTCTCAGACCATTCCAGGCCTTTTTTTATTGATCCGGTGGAAATACATCATGTACTTCCTCCGCCCCGGGAAAGGGCAGAGGGGTATGCCGGGCTCCTACCTGCTAAAACCACTGGAGTGGTCATCTTCGGCACCGTAGGGAGGCTCTAGGAACTCGAAAGATCTCCATCTAGAGCGACCATTCCAGGCCTACTGGTACAGTATATATACCTTTTTACCTACACATTTTAAACTAGATATGCTAGCTATCAAATATTATATTTGTTTCGTGCAAGTATGGAACCGTGACTGTAGCACAGGAAGCTTGGCTCAGCCATCGCGCCAATAGTGCGGTATTTTTTAACTAAACTGTGGTGTGTTTTTTGCGTTGTTTCTGGATGTCAAACCCTTAATGATGTACTGTTTGACTCTATACTGTACCCGGTAGTAGCTGGTAACGTAGAAATAATATACGGCACGGTTGGTGCAGAGTCTGATACAGTCGGTTGCTGCGCTCGGGTCGCGGGTTCGATTCCCGCACGGAACAAATATTTTTACGATCTGCGGGTAGTTGTTACGGGACTCGGTGTATTGTGTGTGGAATTTGTGTCTGTAAACGTACCCACGACACAGGAGAAATCCTAGTGTGGGGCAACGTTATAAAAAAACAGAAAAAAGTGGATAAATAACAATTATATATATATAAGCAGTTCACCATCATTTCGGCCGAATGAAGTCCACTGCTGGGCACAGGCCTCCCCCAAAGGTCACCACAACCACCGATATGGATGTGTTGTGGGCTCATTAGGGGGTTTTGCCATAATCGCCACGCTTGGCAGGCGGGTTGGCGATCGCAGTTGAGTTGTTAATGTACTCGAAGGACGCTGCTGCCCATCCTCCGGCTAATCCCTTAGTCGACTTTTACGACACCCATGGGAGGAGATGGGGTGGTGGCATTCTGAGCCAGCACCACATGGCATAGCCGTCACCACACGGCAGTAGCACTAACACTAGCAGTTGTTAGTACAATGAAGAATATTCTATTCTATTTAAAATTATTGAGTGGAATGAGTTCGTCGTAGCTTGAATAAAATTGAATTATTCCTTGTTTGAAATACCAGCCTTTTTAAACTGAAATTCAAAAATAACAAATAGGTATCCGAAGCCAATTCTACGCTCTCTATAAACACTAAAAAAATATACGCTAGATGAATTAAAAATATCACTGGCTGAAATTAAATAAACGGTACAGCTTCCTCCGCCGGAAAAAAAGAAATCCGTGTTCTGTATTCATTGCTTCTGGTAATCCTCTGGGGTATACTCGCGTTACGATATCTGAAAAAACAAAAAAAAATCTCATTGTGATGCATTGAACTAGAAGCTTTTGCTACCGAAAATATAAGGGAGCTAGGTTAATAGAATTATCTAGAAGCTACCAAGTGAAATGCTCTTATAAGGCAAACTTCTTAATATTGTTTCTTCAAAGCCTACGAAAAAAAGTTCTATCTTCTTTTCTTTTTTAGGTTTTATCGTTTTTAGGGTTCTGTTCTGAAATGGTGAAAACAATAACTTTGAAGTGAGATTTATGTGACTGGCTATAGTCCTTCACATCAAAGTTTAAACGTTAACATTTTTCTAAATATATTTTTGTTTCGCTCTCAATTTCGATTTAGAAATCAAAATGTCAGGTAAACAATATTACGAAAGCTTATATCTGAAGTGGCCATTAAAAAAATAGTTATCATCATTTTTCATCATCATTTCGGCCGAATGAAATCCACTGCTGGACACAGGCCTCCCCCTAGGTACACCACAACGACCGATATGGGTGTGTTATGGGCTCATTGGGGGGTTTTGCCATAATCGCCACGCTTGGCAGACGGGTTGGCGATCGCAGTTGAGTTGTTAATGTACTCGAAGGACGCTGCTGCCCATCCTCCGGTTAATGCCTTAGTCGACTTTTACGACACCCACGGGAGAAGATGGGGTGGTGGTATTCTGAGCCGGTATGTAGTATACTAGTGAAATGCTATGCATATAAATAAAAATATAGAAAAAAGTAATGTAACCAACACCAAATTTTTTTTTAAGTAACAAGAATATAATCTAAACGCACATAGTTATTCGATCCAAAAATCACTATTACAAGCATGATTACTAAAGACACTTATTTTCTTGCTAATAAGTAAAGACCGGATTATATACAACTTAAAATGGTCAAAATATGCAATAAAATCGCCAGTAAGTACCAAATTATGTAACATCAAATTTAAATATATACTAAAATGCGCTCCGGGAGTGCCGACAGAAGTGAAATCTTATTTGGCACGTTAGGAGATTTTACCTCATCTAAAAATATGCGTACCGCGCTAAAACAAGTTTTCACTTCAAAAACTGCATATAATATTAAATTAAAACAAATTACTTTCTTTACTACATCTTCACCAAGATATCCATTTTTGTTCTTGAAAACTTTAACGTTCAAGTACATCAATCAAATGTAACTAGTAAGATTACACTTACGTATTCCTTAATGTATGTACATTTTAGTATTATTTTTTTAGTTAGATACAAATATTCCCAGGTATGCACGGTCCGTAGATGCATTTCTGAGAAGATCCGAACTATGCCTATGTCTAGAAAACCAGTATAATAATACTAATACCGCATGAAAATATTATTAAAAGTATAATCAATACCTTAACAACAAGTAGTTTTACAACAACTCTAAATTATTTATAATTTATCCGATTTATTTTAAATTAAACGACTTGTGAAACTGCAAGGCACAGCTAGAAATCAATATGGCGAAACGAAATATATAATAATAGTAAATAGTGATGGCTAAGTGATTGGCTTTCTGCGCTACGTGTCGCGGGTTCGATCCTTGCACGGCTCAAATATTTGTGTGATCTGCAAATAGTTATTTCGGGTCTGGGTGTTGCACCCACGACACAGGAGGAGTCCCAGTGTCAGGCAACGACCTGCTTTTCCTATTTTTATTGGGCCCAGTGGAAATTCTACATAAACTTCCTCCACCCCGGGGAAGGACAGAGGGGCATGCCGGACTCCTACCGGCTAAAACCACTAGGGCGGTCATCTCTGGCACCTAAAAGGGGCAATTTCTAAGATCCAGGTCCTCGTATGATCACATTAGAGCCACTGGTATGGTATGGGCACTGGTACCACGCTTATAGGCACAACTCTGAGAAGGTGACTGTAAAGTGGTCTCCCCCTCTAGCGGAGGGAAGACGGCTGTAAACAGGCCGCCCCCAGGCACTGCTCGGGGAGGATTGTAAAGGATTCCCCCAAGGCTAGCTGTGCGCTGTGCTGCGCACACGGCGGCACGTGACCACGTGCGTACCACCGTCTTCCTAGGGATTGCTCGGTAAGAGCAGCCGGTCTATTGCGATAAGAGACTTACATCCAAGGGTGTCGCAAAATAAAAATATTATCTGTTTTCAATTTTCAATTTACAAGGCTAGAATCCATCATGCTCCCGACATTTGTACGCATGACCGCAAACGCGTGCATTTTCAAATAAGTACTCAACTCAAATCATATGCTTTTTATTAGTGGTCAGTAAGTTAAGAATATAGCACCACTCCATTTCCTCCCGTGGAGGTCGTAAATAGCGAGTAAGGTACTAAACCAGAGTGATGGGCCTCAGCGTCCTTTCTGTGGAACAGTAGCTATTTTGCGCTCACCAACCCGCCTGACAAGCGTGGTGAGTACTGGCAAATTCCCCCTAATATGATGACACAGTTGTGGAAATCTATGGGGGAGGCCTTTGTTCAGTAGTGGACGTTGTATGGCCGATATGATGAAGTTACACCAATGAGGTGACCATGGTTACAATATCAAGACGATGAGCAGTATCCTCTCTTGTACTAACAAAACCATACAGTCATCACCAATCTGCCTCGCTAGCTGGTGATGGCAATTTATACTTTGACTTGCTTATAGTTGTGATCATTGGGAGGCCAGCAGTGAGTGTTTACAGGCTGGTATGTGTTAGTCTATGTTTTCAGAAAAATATTGACGTTTCATCTTTTATCTTAAGAAACATTGTTGTATTTTCCAAACACGCTTCGTGGAGCAAAACATCGTATTACTGAATCAAACGCTTGGCTAGATCGAACATCTATTTAAAGTTAGACAGAAGAAAGCAACAATATAGTAAATTTGGAAATAACATTTTCTACAACCTTGAGGATTATATCTTTGAGGATAATACCATTATGACATTCAAAGCACGACCAGCCGTATGGTGCCGACTACAAATACCACCACACCGTCTAATCGCGTGGGTCTCGTGAAAGACGACTTTGGGATTAGCCAGAGGATGGGCAGCAGCGTCCTTCGATTGCCAACCCTTGTCCAAGCGTAGTGATTAGGGCAATACAATGAGCACACATTGCTCATAGAGCGGATGGCTGAGGGGGCCGATGCAGCGTGGGCAAACCCCCACGAGATGGACCGACGACCTGATGAAGGTTGCGGGAATCCGCTGGATGCGAGTAGCGCTGAACCGGTCGTTATGGCGATCTTTGGGGAGGCCTATTTTCAGCAGTGGACGTCTTTCGGCTGAAACGATGATGATAATGAATGAGCACACAACACAAACTAGCGGTCGTTGTGGCAATTTGGCGGAGGCTTCTGTCTAGCAATGGAAATTTTTCGGCTGAGATGATTATATTACTCATATCTGTGTTTAGGGCACAGTAAACACCAAGAAAAAATCTCGAATAATAGCTTAACTGATTTCTAGAGTTTAATGTTTCGTCGTTACAGTAGTACACAAACCTCCCCCAGAGATCACCGCTATGACCGGTCTGGGTGTGTTGTGTACTTGTTGGGAGGTTTTGCCATAATCGAAATGCTTATCAGGCGGATTGGCGATCGCAGTTGAGTTGTTACATATATATTATTTTTTAATTCATTTGTCCCCTTATACGAGTACTTATCCTTCTAGAAGTGGACACAACATCTAAGAGTTAGTGTACTAGTCTAAGTTAATGTATTTGAAGGATGCTGCTTCGTATCCACCGGAGAATTCCATAGTTGCTATTTAGAAAGAAGAAAGAAGAAAGAAGAAAGAAGAAAGAAAGAAAGATTTATTTTGATCACAACACAGATACACGATTGTAAAAACAGAGACATAGATAACAGTATTTAAAAATATAAAAATGTACAAGTCCAAATAAAACTAACGTAAACCTTCGTAGTTACCTAATAATATATGTCTCACGGTTGGACCAAATAGGTGGCATCCATGTGATGAGATGAGATCCCACCACACGGCAATAATATTGGCTAAACACTAATCAGGTGAAGAAAAACAATTATGAACAAAGAACGTACTTGAAATGCTTTTGAAATGGCTACTGCACACGACAGAGTAAAACCGCGTTCATCCTACATCAGTGGGACCAATTATTCACGGCTGAAGATTAATGCACCACAATACTGAGCGTAATGCATCACGAGCTTCGGAAGTGGGAATTACATTGCGAGGTTTGTTCTCAAATGGCAAAATGCAATTTGGACTACAGATGTGTTAGATGAATTCAGATATTATTTAAGAGTATAATTTTATTGTTTTTTTTACTTAATGTTATCGGAAGCAATGATGATGATATTGATAAGAATTTTAGTATTATTTATTATTTTCCCAAAGAAAAGTTTCATCCTTTGTATTGAAATCATCTGAGCACTTGGTAACTCAATCCTTACTATTCACGAGTCTCTGTAAACGGTATACAGCAATAAAAGCCTGTATCATCTAATATTTTATCTTAGACAGAAATCTAATAATCAGGCATGAAGACAATATTGGATCCGTTAATAGGAAAAAATATTTGCTAATAAAGTATTAATAAAGAACTATATAATTCTCCGATTCAATAGAGGGCTGTATTTCTCTCAGGACATAGCGTATATCCAACAAATTGTTGGATATTTCGTTTCATTTCAACCGAATAATGTTCACTGCTGAACCTGAGCCACCCCCGAATATCACCACACGGGTTTAGGTTGTGTGCTTATTTGGGGGTTTTGCCATAATCGCTACGCTTAGCGGTGGGTTGACGATCGCAGTTGAATTGTACATGTGCTCGACGGACGCTACTGCTCATCTTCCGGTATACCCCATACTAGTCTTTCCGACACGCACATCGTATCGTAACTAAACATATACGAGTATATCAAGAAGAAGAAGAAGGAGGTTTTACATGACCACAAAGTCTCCTTTACTGTACATAGCTAGTGAAATTAATGGGCATAAGAGATGAGAGCAGTGCGGTGCCACATTTTTATTATTTGTGTTCAGTGGAAATTCACCGGCGGACAGTGGACTCCTGCCAGCCAAAACCACTGGAGCGGTCATCTTCGGCACCGAAGGGGAGCTCCAGGACCTCGTAAGATCACACTAGAGCCACCCATTGGTGCCATGCCTTAAGGCACATCTCAGAGGGGATGACTGTAAAGCGGTTATCCCTCTAGCGGAGGGCATGCGGCTGTAAAAAGGCCGCCCACCAGCCTCTTCTCGGGGAGGATTGTAAAGGATCCCCCCAAGTCTCACTGTGCGCTGTACTGCGCACACGGTGGCACGTGACCACGCGTCTTCCCGGGGGTCGGTCGGTTTGAGTACGCAGACTCCCCAATCTGCACGCCCGCGACAACCAAGGCCCCCCACCATGAACTGGCGGCAGGGGGCTCAGACGTGTGGTTGGACCTGGGCACTGGATCGGTTGTTATCTCAGCACCGTCTCATCCTTCTCCAAGCAGGATCATAGGACCAGCCCTGTTTTTTTTTTTTGGGCTCCTCGCATACATTTCTGGGAAATGTGGTTGCTTAACCGGTCATTTCTGGCGAAGCCAAAAGACGCCTCAAGCCAGGCTTAAAATTATTATTTAAAACTAAGCAACTTTCGCTAAGGGCGCCCCCTGCGGGACTCGGACCTCGGCTTAGGGCGTTGCTAGGGATAACAAGCTATTGTTTCGGGGACAGCTGGATCGATATTATTTATAAGTATTAGGGGACATTTAAAACTACAAGAGACGTGAGGGAGAAGTGCTAACTTGAACGGGAAGGTGACGTGGCGATAGGCCTCCGCGACGTCGGTGAGGCGGGCGTCCTCGGCGGCGAGGGCGGTAAAACAGTAGGGGAAAGACCAGCCCTGGGTGGCATTACATTGTTATGGATAGGCGTGGCGCTAACTACCAAGCAAATAACATGATAGTCTTGTTACTAGGTTGTATGACAAATTGTTCATGTCTACAGGCAGCTTCAGTTAGTCATCTATATCTTATATGAAATTGAGAAATAAATATGGTTTTCCCAAAAGATACATTAAGTAATTAGAACGCTTAAAATAGCTATGACGGCGTCGACAGAATATTTCTAAAATGGTAATGAATAAAAATATTTTAATATAGCCTCAAGTTAAACTAGACACACAAAGTTGAAAGTCTAATTACAAATTATCATTTAAAACCTACATGCTCTTAATGAGAATAGTAAACAAATGAGTAAGTAAGCATATTAATTTAAGCAACAAGTAAGTATTTATTATCGGCAAAAGACTAATAATCTCCACCAGTTGCCCGAATAATTCCCTTAATACAATTAGTACACTCATACATTACGCTATATTAGACCCGTTGCGAAATTAATACAATTAAGACGATTCCTTATTACCAAATTGAGAATTCACTATACAGTAGTTGGCCAAAAATTGGTATAAGGATATTCTGCTAATGATAGCTTTGGATCTAAGTGGTTTTGTTTGTCGGCTTTTTGGCTGTGACGTAATTTATTGGGCACGCTGAAAACGTTTGGTAGATAAATGGCGGAGTTGTTTGGCTAGCTGTGTTATTGGCGCGGGTTCAGAGGTCTTCTTAGGAATGGGTCTGGAATTAGTTTTGTCGATTTCAAGCCATATTTTTCATGTTTCTTCAATTCTGTGGACGTCCTGTAAAAATAATGCGTCTGGGTATTGCGGGTATTAATTTCCTAGATATAACGTATCTATGTGTATAAAGACGACACGGTTGGTGGAGTGGCTGATGCAGTCGGCTCCTGCGCACCGGGTCGTGGGTTTGATTACCGCACGGAACAAATATTTGTACGATCTGCCGGTAGTTGTTCCGGATGTAGAATCTAGGAGAAACCCTAGAGTGGGGCAATGTTTACTTAAAAAAAATGTCTTATGAATTAAAAGGTCCATATAATAGTGTAACTTAATTATAAATTATGGAGATAGTAGTTCACAATTGTTGTAATAGAATGCTACAATGTGTTCAAAACGTCAGGAAAAACACAAATCTATAATATACGCGTCGTAATCAGTTTTAAAAGTGTTTTATTATAATGACATAGTATGTAGTTATAAGCTAACCTTTTTTCAAGTTATCCCACACTAGGATTTCTCCTGTGTGTGTGGTTCACAGACAGACATCTCACACGCATAAACACCCAGTATCGACACAACTACAGCACATACAAATATATGTTCCGTCTGGGCATCGAACACGCGACACGTAGTGCAGAAAGCTAATCGCTTAGCCACTGCATTAACCGTGCTATAAACCTTAATTATATAAATATTTTCAGAACATTTATTTAATTATATATAAAGAAACAAATACTTACATATATTAAACGTATTGACTCGCAAAACCTGATTACATTCAACATCGTGTTTCCATTGAAGTTTAACATCAAACAAATCTTTTGTCTACAGGAGCTGGAGGCCTCCGTACCACGGAACTCCGAATCACACCGCGCGTCGTTCAGCGTGGACGAAACGTGACGATGGCGTGCCTGTATGAGTTACACGACTACGGTATATACTCAGTGAAGTGGTACAAGGGGACTCAGGAGTTCTACAGGTACTCTCCGCTGGAGAACCCTACTACAAGGGTTCTGCCTGTGAATGGGATTAAAGTTGATGTAAGTATCTTAGATATAATTGAGTTAATCTGTTTACTTAATGTAACGGTTCTTGTAGAAAAGCCTCAGATAGCTTAGAGCAAATATATTCAGGCATTCTGAATGCCAAATGTAGTTTCAACTTGAGAACTGTCTGATTTATTTATTTATATACACTTTATTGTACACCATTTATCAAAAACAAGGAAAAGAAAAAAGAAGAATAGCAATAGTCAATGTACAATGAGCGGTCTTATCACATACAGCGGTCTCTTCCAGACAACCTTTGGATGGATTTGGGAAATAAGAAACAAATAACGAGCAGTCTAGGTGTACATGTACAATGTAGGGCATACTATTACCCTGCCAGTGCATTTAAAATTTGGTCATTCATGATAAACCAAATTCTTTGAGAGTGTTTGCCTATTTTCCTCAGAAAACTATAGGATAGAGCAGTTTTTTGGGTAGTCTTCGTTCGGTATAAATAATGATTTGGTAGAGTTTATTTTAACTGTTTATTCGCACTTGAAAACAGCGTGGGACGTTCTCGAAAGAGGTAGACAGACGACCTGCTGAAGGTTGCTAGAAGTTGTTGGATGAAGACGGCATATGAACGGTCATTGTAGAAATCGGAAATTGGCGGCCTTTGTTCAGCAGTGGACGTAATTTGGCTGATATGATGGTGAAATACTTATGGAAAGGTTAGGTAGCTTAGGTTTATTCTCAATATTATGTAGTTATAAACTCGCTTTGACGGACCCAGACCAGAGGGTTCATTCTCGCAATGAATTTATACTATGACTGAAATTTGACCGCATTGAGATTAAATTATCTAAAATAGTTATTCTGCTCTGCTTGAAGTTCAGTCGAATTTCAGCATTTCAAGTAATTTTAGTCTAATTTCAATGTAAATTTGACGTTTATCTAATGTCAGATTTAGTACCTGCGTCAGTTCAAAATGTTAGCAGAGTACATTGAGGTATAATGTACTACGTACTAGAAGTGGCTATTACAAATAAATGATAGCGCGCAACTTTAAGACCACGGTGCAAGCGCGGGCTGAACGGGGGTGTTATGTTGCGGTTGTCATAGAAACATGTAAAATAGATATGGCCATCACCATTGTTACTCATCGCCACGCGTCACATATTGTTATTATTTTATTTAATTACGCATGTTTTAAAGATAATATTTTGAACTAAGTGATGAAATGTCACTCCTTGACTTTTACATAGATTTCTCGATTTATTAAAACAATATCTCACTGCACATGAAGTAAATATCTAAGTAATAAAATTTAGCACTCAAAATACGTCACGTTACGGCAAGCAGCCTGGCGCAGACTAAGTGAGTTAGAGTGTATTTGCTCTAACTGGTGTGACAAATAATCAAGTTGAGGCGTCTTCTCTGCAGAATACCGTTATGGCTTCTATCAACTTTCGATCCATTTTCTCATCACTATATAATTTCACGTTTGATATTGTCTGTTAGTTTAGCAGAATTAAGTACTATTGGTGACATTTACGACACTGAGACTAGATCGGAATAATATTTTGAACATTTTTTATGACGAGAATTGCCCTTTTTAGGGTTCTGAACGTCCGAAGGAAAATGGCGGAACCCTAATAGGATCACTCCTGTGTTTATCTGTCTGTCCGTCTGTCACAGCCAATTTGCTCCGAATCTACAGAACCGATTAAGTTGAAATTTATTACACATATGGATTTCTGCAACCCAAACACGGACTTGTAATGTAAATAAATGAACTTTGAATATGAGGGTCACTTTTGGGGGGTAATATAGAAAATTTAATAATTATGTTTTGCAAACTGTACCGTGTAACATATACGAAACCCTCTCCACGCGTGTTCAACTCGCACTTGTCCGGTTTTTTATTTTAATATCTACATCTATCTGTTCGGTTATTACACACTCATTATTTTTTCCACAGAGGTTAAGGTCCAATGAGACTCATGTAGTCTTGCTGCGGGTGGTGTCGACCCTTAGCGGTAACTACAGCTGCGAGGTGATACAAAACGCTCCTTCCTACCCACACTATACTGCCATAGCGAGGCTTGATGTTGTCAGTAAGTATACTATAGAACAATATTTTGTTACTGTTTGAAATTACGCGTTCGTGCCGAAATGGATCTGCCAGAAATGCGGAAATTAGGGTTAGGAATGCCTCTTTGGTCAACGTACCCAATGTACTTTAAAGCGTACTTTACATTTCATACAATTGAAGTGTCTCTCTGTGATTTCAAAATAAATACTATTTTTTTTGTTAAATTAGCTATTTATATGATGCCTAATCATAAATGACCGTTTCTAGAATGTTTGTCTAAAAGTCTTGTCGAATAGGCTCCGAAACGGCTCAGACAACAGATTTCAATGAAAGCTAGAGGTTAAAACTAGAATTTTCGTGTGTTTCATTTCAATATAAATATCATTAGCGCCTAACGAAGCGGCCGGGTATCGCCCAGTTAATAATAATATGATAAGTCACGTTTAAACTCAGGTAAACGAATAAATAGCTTTGTAGTTCATCATCATCATATCGGCCATTTATGCGTCCACTGCTGAACAAAGGCCTCCCCCAAAGTATTCCACAACCTGTTACCATTTTGGGGGGTATTTACCAATACTCACCACGCTTGGCAGGCGGGTTGGTGAGCGCGGTATGATTACTATGCCACAGAGGGCTGGCGCTGCTGCCAATCCCTCGGGTTTAGAGTCCCTTAGTCGCCTTTTACGACATCCACGGGGGGAGATGGAGTTATTGTAGTTATCTAGTGCCAAATAAGCTGGAAGACAGAACGGAGCCACCCGATTAACGTTAAAGTCAACCCCCCCCCCCCCCCCCCAACCCTTGCTCGCGCCGGCCCGTGCCGAGGAATCGAGTAGTAATATAAGAGCCCTTTAAACCCCAAATAATCATTGATCCAGCAGTGCCTTACGATCATTACTGTCCCAGTAACTCCCTGAGCCGAGGTGCGTGTCCCGCAGGGGACGCCCTCAGACGCAGTTACTTAAATACAAATAAAAGCTAGGCTGGAGGCTACTTAATGCTTCGCCAATTTGCCCGGTTAGGCAGCTATATCCCTCTTGGGATGAGTGCGAGAAGCTCATCATAAAAAAAAACAGAACGGAGTGGTGATGTAAGAGGGTAGTAACGATATAAATTGCCTCACAGACGATTTCACCTCAGTCTGCCCGTGACCATGAACGCTGTAAAGGCTTAACGTCGGGAAATTAGGAAATAATTATGTAAGCAGAAAGCATGTACTCGTATGGATTCGTAGAAAATTTACGATCGTACTTTTACAAACGGTATCTCTAATCTGGCAACATCATTATGTGACGATAAAAGCAGTATAGTAGTATAGCAGCGGTATAGGTACTGCGCAGGACAGCGCACAGTGAAGCTTGTTTGAGATGTTCTCTTCCTCTTTAGAGTCGCCTGCCCTCCACTAGAGGGGTAACCACCTTACAGTAATCTCCTCCAAGATGTGTCTTAAGCTTGGCACCAATGGGCAGTTCTAGATAGAGATTTTTCGAGTTCCTAGAGTCCCCTGCGGTGCCGAAGATGACCACTTCTGTGGTTTTAGCGGGTAGGAGTCCAACGTGTCCTTCTGCCCTTCCCTGGGAAGAGGAAGTACATGACGTATTACAACCAGTTTAAATATAATAAAATGAAAAAAGTTGTTACCCTAAAAATTAAGTCAAGTGAAGCGACGTTTAAACACAAAGTAAGCTAAGTCAGAAACTTACACGTTGGCAAACTTGTTTACTACTCTGTTTTACGTAACTGCTAAGTTGCAGATAAGTTAGGCAATATCTGCCTGAAAGTTAGTCAGATAAGGACTATTAGTTAGGACATAAATTCTGTGTCAAAAAATCTCATAAATATAGGTAGCTTTTGGTGTATATTCGGTGCTTAGGAGTGAATCATGTCTGGAATAACGTAAGAGTTGATAATAGGCATATAAATGTTAAATTATTAAAACGCGAAAGTATGGGCAAACCTAATCAATAAAAAAAACTGCTAAAAGGGAGCCACGAGGTCTAATTTTGAAGAAACTATACTGATTATGTGATGTTTGAATCTTTCTTCTTCCTGCCCTGATTTCACGCGACGCAATATGACTAACATATTGCGCTAACCCCATGTAACTTATGGGGTTAGCGCAATATGTTAGTCATATTGCGTGTGGAGACTAAAAATATAGCACCACTCAACTAAACTCTCTAGCCTAAACCAGAGAGATAGGCAGCAGCTTCCTTCCTTCAACAATGCTCACAAACCTGCCTGCCAAGCGAGTGAGTACTAGCAAATAGCCCCCAAAATGATGACATAACTATGAAAACCTATGGGGGAGGCCTTTGTTCAGCGGTGGACATCCTATTGTTGATATGATGCTTGCAATTGTTTTGGCAAAAGGGTTTTGCAGTCGGCTGCTTGCCTGACACCACCTTCTTGAGTATGCTGTGTTGGTAGTTTACATGCCACACGCGGGTAGTGCTAAATGGTACGCACCGGGTTCCAAGCTCCCTTAGTCACCTTTTGTGACACCGACAGGATGACATTTGTAGCTACCCAGCCCTATTGACCAGAGCTACACGGCTATAGATGTTTCTGATAATACGTTCTGTGTGGTTTCTGGCAAAGAATAACCACGCCTTTCTACTTATTATCATAATTATTTGAGCCGAATAAAGTCCACTGCTGGACACAGGCCTCTCCCATATTGCCACCACGACGGGTCAGGGTTTATTGTGTGATATATGGGGATTTTGCCATAAGCGCCATGCTTAGCAAGCGGGTTGGCGACCGCAGTTGATTTGTTAATGTACTCGAAGGACGCTGCTGCCCATCCCCCGCCATTACGACACCCACGCGATGAGATGCGTTGGTGCTATTCGTAGCCGGCACCATACGGCCACTGCCTATTCTACTTATGGGTGTCGTAAAAGGCGACTAAGAGATGATAACAAGATAATGGGTAGCATGTGGTGGATACGACTGTGCTAACAACAACATACTGAGCCACCAACCCGCCTGCAAAGCGTGATAATAATGGAAATATCTCCTACAAACTCTTATTGTAGTGGTCATTGGGGGCCCAAGTTCAACAGTATACGTTTACGGGCTTGTATGCGATAATTCTAAAGTATTTGAAATGTCTGTGTTTGAATATATAAATAAAACATCCGTTGATTTACCAACAATAGTTTATTTTTCATAATAGTAAATATATCTATTTTTACTTAAAATTACCAAGTCCAGGAGATAGTCAAATTTGCCTAAAATCAAAAACCAAAAGACAGCGATTGTTTATTTATTTAAACTTTATGCAACAGGTGCACATGGGTGGACTTAATGCCTCAGGCATTCCTTACCAGTCAACCTTAGGGTGATACAGAGATGGCATGGCAGGTGCAATAATGTGTAAGAAAAGAAAATGAGAACAGAATAAACATATTATAGAAATACAGTAAACATACATGCATATCTAACAAGAATATATAAATCCATACATATTCATCATATCGGCCATTTATACGTCCACTGCTGAACAAAGGCCTCCCCCATAGATTTTCACAACTGTGTCATCATTTTGGGGGGTATTTGCCAATACTCACCACGCTTGGCAGGCGGGTCGGTGAGCGCAGTATGGCTACCGTTTCACAGAAGGGACGCTGCTGCCCATCCCTCTGGTTTAGATTCCCTTAGTCGCCTTTTACGACATCCACGGGAGGAGATGGAGTGGTGCTTTATTCTTAATCCGGACACCACACGGAAAGTTCTTAATCCGGACATATTACATACATATAAATTGTTACCGAAATGATCTTGCCAAATTATTGTGAAACTAATTACGGATATTTCGTTTAATTACGTATTTACTGGTAGCCATCACGAGATCAGATCTCGATAGGAAGCGCATCCCAAAGCATTATAGACGGAATGTGGATGGAAGAACGAACGAATTCAGTACTATGAGAAGGACAGTATAAGACAAGATTGTTCGAAGAACGTAAATTCCTATCGTGAGTAGAGCATAGATATTGAAAGTGCGGAATGAGATAAGACGTTTGTTTGTTTTGTAATGATGAGACCTTTTTCAGCAAAGAATACTCTGCTGAAAACCTAAAATATTGGAAGAAAGATGATATATCTATCTCTAGGTACAGCAGCTTTAAGAAGTCTATTTTATATATTTATTGGTGATGTCTGAAGATTTTACGTTTGCTTGTCATCGTTTGTCCGATTGCCCATTTTTGGTAGGAAGTCGGGCGTCTCAAATCGATAAGCTAGATTTAAATAAGTGGCATTTCAGGATTTGGCCACTAAGCAATTTAAATTCTGTCAGGAATTACGAAAACTAGTGGTCGCCCAAAACGTCGAAATTCGACAGTATTTCATTAAAAATGCATATTTGAAGTAATGTATTTGTAACATATATCATACTTAAATTATAACTTTCTGCACTCATCCTCCATATGAACTTTAACTTTGCCAAATTTTACACCAGTCCGTGGGTGTAATGTGCATAAAAAGGGGTACAAAGTTTTTCCTGTACATAGTAATATATAGATAACTTTTAAGTACCCAGGAAATATACCACAAAAAAGCGCATCAAAATATTAAAGATAGATGAAAGACGATAGCGAAAGCATGCCAAAAGATGATATTAATATACACAAACCGCTGTTTATCGGAAACGATTATGATGTTTCCTAATAAGACCATTACGGTATGATTCCATAGCAACATAGCAGGAAAAGCGTACAAAATCAAAGAAAAATCATTTGACCTACATAAATTTATTCGGTTTCCGTTTTAATGACATCGGAGTAAAATATTACATATTTTTTTTTTCTCAAATAATTTCGAGCAATGCGTTGGAGGAAATTATTTGTTTTCTAATTAGATATGTATTTGTTGGATGCTCATGTTTATGTGGAAACATATAAATAGCATATAGAAAGAGACAACGAAAAAAAAACGAGTGCAAAACTAAAATTGAATATTAATAATATACATATAATTGCATAAATCTTTGTTTTTGCTCTATGTGCTCTACACAATTCATCCGATTGATTTGAAACTTTGCACTTAAGTTGGCACTTTGGACATGGTTTCCAAAATGAAGAAAAAAACAGGTATTGCAGGGCCTAATTGCCTAGTAAATAAATAAATAATAAAAAATGCTGTGTATGCATGAAGGACATGAACCCATTACTGAAGGAACAGTTAGTTAGATCAGCTAGGCCCTTGGTCGGCAACACATATCATATCTATGGGTTCTACATTGCCACCAAATAGGCCGTTGCTCAGTTTTCGTACCTATAATATAAAGGAAAAACACTTGTGGATGGAGATAACAGAAGGGAAAAGCTGATTGACCCTTTATTAGACCCGATAACCGATTCTTGAAGAAATTTTTAGAAGGAAATATCAAGAAAGAAGAGGACTGGTAAGACTTAGACGAGGCTTTTTACATTAAGGAGAAAGCGGTAACGGGTGGTATAAGGAGGTCAAAAAAAAGTATATGGTTGCAGTGCTTCACCAACAAGAATTTAGCTTTAAATAAATAAGATAAATGGATAAATGTGTACTTATTCTTTGATGACATCACACTGGAACTTTTAGTCTAAGTCTTCAAGAATCATCCTTCTTCGCCTAATCAACTTAGCGTACCCTTTTTATCACCCTGGTGGACATCCGTCATAGACTTCCTCCGCCTCGAGGAAGAGTGGAGGAGTATGCCAGACTTACCAGCTAGAACCACCGAGATGGTCATCATCAGCATCATAGCGAGGCTCCAGATTCTCAAAAATAAACTCACTGGAGCCAGTTTTTAGGGAAGTCTAGGAGGGAGGAAATGTAAAGTAGAGGCGACTGTAAGTGTGATCGTAGTAGTTCCTTCTGGAGCATGATGCTCTGATAGATGTATGTATTATGTATGTATGATTATGTATCTGTGTGCACCATCAACTGCCGCATATATTATCCAGTTAAGTATTTCTCCATCCTAAGGTTTGTGCGATAAGGCCGCCCATTGTACTCTAAAATATACTTATAAGCACTACTGTTTTTATTACCTTTAACGATTGGTGTACAATAAAGAGTATAATAAATAAATAAATAAATAAAGAATCCATTGCACTCCAATTGTTATACCCTGCTGATATATAAACTTTGTCTACCCGACTCGACTGTTGGATATATGCCTCTCTTAAGCTACACCACATCAATCAATTCTTCTTCTCCTACATATAGTATTTATCATTTATGTATATATATATATATACCACGACTCTGTCAAGAAAGTAACGGGAAAAGATCAATAATACACAAAATGTTTGTTATTCATCCAAGTTTATTTTATCACCTTCAAAGTATGCTCCTTCAGAAACGATACACTTACGCCAACGAATAATCCATTCATCAAAACATTTTTTAAACGCTGTTTCTGGAATTGAGTTCAGTTCTCACCGCGAATTCTCCTTTATGTCTTCTATCGATTGAAAACGGGTGCCACGAAGTGGTAATTTGAGTTTAGGAGAAAGAAAGAAGTCGGTTGGAGCCATATCTGGTGAATATGGTGGTTGCTCGATGGTATTTGTTTAGTGTTTGGTCAAAAATTCGTTCACAATGATGGTCGTGTCTGTCTTCACACACGCATTATCGTGGTGCAAAACCCAAGAATTTTCTTTCACACATCTGGCCCTTTTCTTCGAATTTGCTCTGTTAAATGCCGCATAACGCTCAAATAATATTCTTTATATACCGTTTGACCTTCCGGCAAGAATTCCGAGTACACAACACCGCGATAGTCAAAGAAAACAGTCAACATGACTTTGACTTTTGATCAACTTCGGCGTGGTTTTTTCGGTTTCGGTTCAGTTGGAAGGCGCCACTCCGAAGCTTGTTGACTAGTTTGCATGTCAAACTCGTAAACCCGCATCTCGTCACCAGTAACAATGCGTTTCATGAATGTTGGGTTGGAATTGACTCGTTCTAGCATGTCCTCAGCGACTCTCATGCGATTGAGTTTTTGAAGAAAATTCAGGTCTTTTGGGACTAGCCGAGCGGTAACATGTTTCATACCCAAATGATTAGTTAAAATGGTACGGATCGACTCGCGAGATACAGAACGTTCGGCGGCTATCTCTCTCAAAATTTAATGAGGATTTTCAGTCACTATTTCCTTCACTTTTGCGATGTTAACTTCAGTTGCAGACGTTGATGGCCTACCAGAGCGAGACAAATCTTCCATCACATCTCGACCGCTTTTGAACGCTTTGTACTACTCATAAGCACGTGTTTCTGATAAAGTCGATTCACCGTAAGCCTTCTGTAACATTTTCAGTGACTCCGAACACGAAATCCCATTGGCGATGCAAAATTAAAGACAAACTCTTCGTTCGGTGTTTTTGTCCATAATGAAATTCGCTATACACACTAGATATGATATAACTAGAAACAGCACTGTATTTAATATAAATAACAGATGCAACTTAAACTCCGGGCCGAAATGGAAAACAGTTGTGCCAATCTAACAACAACAATATAAACAAAAATTTGAATTTGGAACCATAAACAAATCATCCATTCCCGATACTTTTTTAACTGACTGTATATAATATATACATATAAATATTTCTTTCTTTGGTATAAACAATATGATCACTACTTATATAAATACGCACAATAAACATTACATATCCATAAAAGGCACGAAAAGTATCACGAGAATCTCCAATTCCGTCACTTGTACTCGAATAATACAAATTCTACCTTTCTAACTCTTCTCGAAAAAATACCATGGTACGCGTATTATTAAAACTCTTTTGACCGTAACAGACAATGGGCAACAAAGGCGGAATCATAAAAATGTGATGTGAAACACAAAGGGTACGGTAGTAAAATAGAAAGGAAAGCGACACACCTGCGACCTTAGTGAGGGTGGAACGATATAGCGAAAATTCAGGAAATTGAATGACGGTGTAAGGTCAGCTTTAGTTGTTTTCTTTTGTTTTGAACGTAGGAGATCCAGTGGTTTTCTTCAAGATTACTTTGTATTTTTAAGTGTAAACAAATATTCAAACTTTGCCTTTTTATATTTACCTACGTCAATTTAGTCTAACCTAATTAGCAATTTAGTCTTCGGTAGAGGCAAAGTACACTAACTTATATTAAGATAACAGCATATTACTGATGATACGAGTGAGTGAAAAAAAATTGTTTGCTTGTTTGTGTTTGTGAAGTTTGAAATATTTTGCATTTTAGGCCTTCAGACAAGAGACGTTCAAGTTTCAATACCTTTTTTGCTTTGCTCTACGGTAATTTTCAATGGTTTTTTTTAAATCACACCTTTAACAATATTTTTGGTGATTTCGGTTTGAAATTAACGTTTATTTCTCTGTAGTTCTCCATCGAAATATTATCGGTCATCATTTTTTTAAGAAAACATGTTTTAATTATGAAAGAATCTTCATGTTTTAATTACGTAAGAAAATAGGAAAGTAAAATAGCTAAGTGACCATGTGGAATACAAAGTCTGTGCCGAATTAGTCATACAAGCTTATTAGTTTCCATATAAATGACTTTGCAGTAAATAGAGTTCAAAACTTCCGACAGTATTCCTTGGTTTACTTATCTGACTCGCTCTGTAAGTTCACTAACACAAACACCGTTGATTTCCGTCGGTTAACTCTTAAAACTTGGACAAGAAGACGAATAGCTGATTCACTTTGTTTTTCTTTTATGCCTGACTGCACCATCACCACAAAATCCCATGGATTTTACTGTGAAGCAATGAGAGGTTGGGATCGGTTGTAAAATAGCGGTCCATAATTTTTCTTTTCCTTTGTCTGTATTTATGCAATCTTTTTACAGGATCTGTTTCGCAGTCCAATGGGAAAGCGATTGCTGATTTGTGAACGTTTACGTCTAAATTAGGGATAAGAAAGTAATCCAGGGATATTTATTTAAATTAGGGCCACATTTGTTTGATATACTGTGCAACTACAGTTACTTGGCAACTATTCCAAGTTTCTTCCGGATGATAAGGCCCGGCGCGTGGCATGGCTCTGCGGCAAACCATTTGCATCAGCGCATTTTTGGGGGCAGTTACGGCTAGCGATATAAGATTTGTTTTTAGGGGTCCGTAGGTCCGAATGGATAAACGAAAGTACCCTTACAGGATCACTCGTGTGTTTGTCGTCTATCCGTCTGTCACAGCCAATTTACTCTAAATATACTGGACCGATTGAGTAGAAATTTGGTACACATATGAGTTTTTGCGACTCAAACACGGACGTGTAATGTAAATAAACATTATTTTACTATGGGGTAACTACAAATTTTCACTTTTGGATGGTATATTGAAAATTAAAGTACCAAGTTTTGCAAATTGTACCGTAACATATCAATTAGAAGGTCTTGTTGTGAGGGTCTCAAATATATTATTTTAAAATAAATTGTATTAAAGTTATTTAAGAAAATAGATGATAATTAAAACCCCAAAACTAATGAGCCAATAAAAAAAAAACACAATGTAGTTATTTTCTTATAGATTGCAGGAAAACCTATAATAAGTCTATAGTCAAAATAAAAGGTAAATCTTTCAATACTGTACGTACAAACTTACATTTGCAGTTGGAATGTATGGGAGAACATGTTTTTCAACTACAAATGTTAAGTTTGTTCTTACTGCTACGTGCTACATATTCTATATTAGAAAAATAATTAGGGTTCCGCGCAAAAAAAATTAGACACCCGTAAACCCAATACATATAGGTACTCTATGTCAAGTGTCTATGGTGAAGTACTCTAAATTATATTTATATAATCCAATTTCTTTTAAAATATTATTATATTACATTACAGTATTACAACACCTTCCAAACCCGCAACTGATCGTAAATTATAAGTTCTCTAGTAACATTAGGCAGAATCAGAATCAGAAACTTTATTCGGCTGAGACATGGTATATACAAACGTTGGTAAACAATAGAAAATTACATTTGGCAAATCTCGCCTTCAGTGCGATATCTAATTAAAAACAGGATAATATCATTTAAAAAATATACGTAATTATTTTTCTATTGTTTAAAAGCAGTTTTCAATAAGCCATTTTATTTTATTTTTTTGAGATTTTGTGTTAATTTTAATTATCATCATTCAACTGGTTTGCTTATGAAAAATGCTTCTTCATTTTCCATTCTTAATTCTGTAGGATTTCTTTGTTCAAAACAATCAGGTGGCCCCGAAGGTGCTGGCTCAAATTCGTAAATGTACGGGTGTCTTATCCATCCTAGCCACAGAATCTGTAAGATGTGGTGCTACTAAAGACCATTAGCTGTAATTCAGAAGTATTTGGTCCTAGTCGGGATCCTGATGTGGCTCATATTCATTAAAAGCCCTTCTTTTAAAAAAGCCGTTTTGTTTCTTGTTTTAGTCGAAATTTTTTGATATGCCAAGTGTATCAGAGACTAATGCGTTGGACCTAAGCTCCCAGTGATAAACACACTCATGCTCATATTTCTTCTTCTTTACTAGATGCGGGAGGTCTCCGTGCAATAGATCTTCGGATATCTCCACCCGTCGTTCAGCGAGGGAACGATACAACATTAGCTTGTCTTTACGAGCTGACTGATGCTCCCCTCTACTCCGTGAAATGGTACAGAGGGCGCCATGAGTTCTACCGCTACTCGCCAACTGAAAGCCCCACTACGAAGATATTTCCCTTCGCTGGGATTAATGTTGACGTAAGTGTGTTTTTTTTATCTATACAAATAAATAAAATTGAAGTGTCTGTTTGTAATGTAAAATTCAGCTTTTTACTAAATGCGTATGAAAGTATGTACGTTACGTATAACAAAAAAAAACTTTTTTTTTTTTTGTCTGTCTGTCTGTCTGTTTGTTCCGGGTAATCTCCGAAACAACTGAACCGATTTTTACGGGATCTTCACTGGCAGATACCTGATTTTATAAGGAATAACTTAGGCTACTTTTATTTCAGAAAAAATTAGGGATCCGCGTAAAAAAAATAAAGCCCTTGAAATCCAATATATTTATTCTATGTCAAGTGTCTATGTCGAAGTACTCTAAATTTCTTTCAAATTAAACGCGGGTGAAACCTCGGGTCCCAGTTAGTATTAATATAAAAGTTTGCAAAAAAGTTCTCGAGTGGAGACCACGCACCGGGAACCGCAGCGTAGCACAAATCCAACGAGATGGATAAATTAACTGCTGAAGGTCGTTGGGAGTCGTCAGATGTGGGTGCCATGTAACTTGTCATTGAAATCTAGGAGGGAGGCCTTTGTTCACCAGTGGACGTATAACTAGCTGATATGGTGATGATGAAAACTTGTATTCTTTTTGAATAGCACAAAATATAAATTAATCTTATTTTTTTATTTACCTTGCTTTCATGTCACCATCGTAGAGCGCGGGCAACCCATCTACACTTATAAAAACATCTTAGTTTTTAATAGTAATAGTTCACCTTGAACTTACTGCCAGTAAGCTCACTCACTCGATCGCTCGCTCAGGTGCCTATAGTAAACGAAATGTTACGAAACGACTCAATTAATGAAGGAACCCTACTATCGGGCATAATTAAAGAAAAGCATAGAGCCTATTTGCTGTTCCACTTTGTAAAGGTAGTTGTGGAGGATAAGTTAATAGAATTGTAAGATATATTCTAGTAAGTGGTAATTTACGAATGTTTCTTGTTATGTGAAGTAGATAGCCAGTAGCACTCATGGACGGTAATCGATCGGTGAGGTAAAGCAACACTCAGCGTGGTTGGTCTATGGATTGGTGACCGCATAATAGAAATAGAACTTACGGTATCTGTACTGCCGAGGGCACTTAAAATTATCAGTCCCAGTTTTTGTCATTCTACGGCAGTCAGTAAGCCAGTTTTGAAGCATTTGGGCCACCAACCACACGAAAAGAAAGAAAGAATGTGAAATACCTACAGCATTGCGTTATCAAGAGCAGATCAAAGTTATTTGATCTGTTATATTTTACGAAACACGTAGTTTTATATACACATTAAATGTTTTAATATATTGCTTCGAGTGATCTCATATTATATTATCTATTTTCGTCTCGATTTTACACAGTAATATATCGGATAATAGTAACTTGTTGCTAAGCCTGTGCCTGGACTAGGATGCCATTCTCTTTATCGTTTCAATACAATTTTGACTACGATTAAGATATGATAAATCGGGAATAAAATAACTGCCTCTATGATCTAGTGATGATAGTATTATGGGGAAACAGTACAGACAATGAAGTGCTTATTAAATTACAAAAAAAATGTGTACGAATTCTTGCTAATATAGGAGGAATGGATAGTTGCAGGCCATACTTTCGTAATTTAGGCATCCTTACTCTAACATCACTGTACATTCTCGAAATCTGTTTATTTGTCAAAAAACACAAACATCTGTACTCCCAGAGAAAAGATCAATATTCACAATCACGTAATTTAAGACATCAAAATAATCTGTCCCTTCCCATCTCAAGTCTAACAATATTCCACTCTGGCCCGTATTCAATGTCTATAAAAATATATAATAAAATACCCCAGGAAATAAAAGACACGTTAAATTACAACGTCTTTAAAGTAAAATTAAATAAATACTTAAAGCAAAAATCCTATTACACTTTGCAAGAGTTTTTTGAAGACAAGATAAAATTTGTATCTTGTGATTAAACAAATTTTATACGTACTAAGTAAATAATATTTATATAATATAATAAGAATGATCAGATTTCGCTTTATTAATAATATAATATTAAAATGTACAAGATGTATCAAAAATTTATAATTAATATAAATAACCGCTGAATAATCGCCTTAATCTTTAATAAGTATGTATTAATCTCTTCCTTTTAATATTTTAAGCAAACATAAATACTATTGTTATTGTATAGTAAAATTGCTGCGCCCTAACAGGGTTTCATATTGATACGCATCTAATTTTCTGTTAACTTATGAACATATGAATGCAATAAAGATTTGAGTTTGAGTTTGAGTTTTGAATTTGATCTAAATGACGGTATCATAAAACTTAAGACATCGATACTTCAGTAGTTATGTATATGTATAATGCCTGGGTCGCACTCATTGCAATAACGCGAATGTTTGATGTATGTACCCAAATCTTCGCGAAGAGTACGGTGCTTCGGGCGAAGCTGAAGACGTTTCGCTCCGCTGTCTGTCAACTCTCGCTCATCATAGGATTTTTTCGCGATGAACTTCACTTGCCCGGCTACAGTTCAGTAGACGTGGGAATAGTGTATCATTTTTGCGATTGGAATATTTGCATCTGAAATAGTGAACTAGTTCGAAACACCGATATGCTTCATTTGGAACAATTAGAACATCGCATCAAAGATACAATATCGCGTCGCGGGCAAACTGAGGCAGAGAGTCAGATACAAAGGAAGTGGTTTTAATCTGTATTATCAAAGTAAAATAATGCAAAAATCGTTCTTAAAGTATTGGATATAAAAGAACAATACTGGTCATTATTACGTACATAGGCATCGATAATATATGTGAAATTTTTATAATTTTGTGTCTATTTATCTCTATTCTGTCTAGTTTATATTGTATTATATTTTGCCGCTCTCTCGCTAGTCGCTCAGTGATTCCGGTTCAGATTCAGTGTACAGATAACGCGGACTGACTTGCTCGGTCTCTCTCACTCGCAAGCGACCTAAACGCGCGAAGTAAATAGCAAAGTAATGTTCCAGATCCAAATGATACATTTAAAACAATGATCATGTTTCAATCTTCTGAAACACTTCAATAGCTCGAAACAGTGAGTCAGTGCAGTAATGATACACGCGCCTACACTTCAGTCGGTACACAGACATTAAACGTAACATACATGTTGGCTTAAATGAGGTTAAATACACAACTTTATAATGACATTAATTTCTAACTTACCAACACTCTGGAATGACATTGGATGTACATTAAAGTGAAAGTATTTTATTTGCCGTGTGGTGACGGCTCAGAATGCCACCACCCCATTTCATCCCGTGGGTGTCGTAAAAGTCGACTAAGGGATTAACCGGAGGATGGGCAGCAGCGTCCTTCGAGTACATTAACAACTCAACTGCGATCGCCAACCCGTCTGCCAAGCGTGGCGATTATGGCAAGACCCCCCAATGAGCACACAACACACCCATGTCGGTCGTTGTGGTTATCTTTAGTGGAGGCCTGTGTCCAGCAGTGGACTTCATTCGGCCGAAATGATGATGAATGTCATTCCAAAGTGTTGGTAAGATAGAAATTAATGTCATCGGCTGTCTATATTAAAGAGCAAACCTTATAGGCCACGCGTTTTCTTGTCGTTCTGCACACAATTGCATTTTCCTGTGCAGTAGCGAGTTTGATTGTTAGTGTGCATGGATACTATTATATTATTAAAAAAAAGCATTGTTTTTATTTTAAAGAAATGTGTGCGTGGGCCTGAATATGTCCGTGGAATATCATCATCATCACCATTTTAGCCGAAAAAACGTCCACTGCTGGACAGAAGCCTCCCCTAAAGATTGCCACAACAACCGGTGTGGCTTTTTTGTGAGTTGGTTGTGTGGTGTGTTGTCTGCTCATTGAGCGGATTTGCCATAATCGCTTGGCGGACGGGCTGGCGATTGCAGTTAGGTTATTAATGTACTCGAAGGACGCTGCTGCCCATCCTCCGGCTAATGGTAAACATATTTCCGTGTGGTTCTAGCAAAGGATAGACCACACCTCTCCACCCATGAGTGTCGTAAAAGGCGACTAACGGTTGACATCAGGAGGACGTGCACCAGTATCCTCCCGTATACGACTATATCAATAATTCCTATGACCGCTAATTATAGTGAGCATTGGGGGGCCTCGCGGGTCACGGGCGCGCAAATTGGAGAGTCTGCGTGCTCATACCGAGTGACCCCCGGGATGACGGTGGTGCGTACGTGGTCGTGGTGCCACCGTGTGCGCCGCCCAGGGCACAGCGAGACTTGGGGGATCCTTTACAATCCTTCCCGAGAAATGCCTGGGGGCGGCCTTTTTACAGTCGCCCGCCGTCCTCTAGAGGGGGTGACCGCTTTTCAGTCATCCCCTCCGAGATGTGCCTAAGGCCGGGCACCAATGGGCATCCCTAGTGCGATCTTACGAGGACCTGGAGCCCCCCTTCGATGCCGAAGATGACCGCTCCAGTGGTTTTAGCCCGTAGGAGTCCGGCATACCCCTTCGCCCTTCCCCGGGGCGAAGGAAGTTCCATGTAGAATTTCCACTGGACACCAATAAAAATAAAAATAAACGTTATAGTGATCATTCGGTGGACCATGTTCAGCAGTGGCCGTTCACGAACTGATCTATGAAGTATGTGTGGTCGAACTGCACTAACTATTATGTACTAAATTCCTGTCCCAGTAATCTACTGCATCCATCACCTCTTTACGTATAAACTCCTCCACATATTAAATCCAGCAATAAAGATTCGAAACAGGCTTTTAAGCTTACACTTTGTACGTAAGTCACTGCAATGAATTCTCCCATTACATAATTCCTTGAAACTTGTACACGATTTGTCTTCTGAGAACTGTCACAACCGACTGCTCGTGTCATGTAAATGCACGTAAGTAAAGTACGGAACGTATAGCGAAGAGATTGCGATGCTATAGAATTGGAATTTATAACATGAGAATTGTAAATGTTTGGGAACATTGTAAAGTTTGGTGTTGGGTTATTGAATGATTTGAAATCGATAGGAAAATATTTCGTCTGCGCTAGCAATGCAATAAATACTATTTTTACGAAAAAGAAAAGAGCTGGACGTAAATAGTCAAAGACATTAACAATACTATTAATTTGCCGTGTGGTGCCGGCTCAGAATATCACCACCCCATTTCCTCCCGTGGGTGTCGTAAAAGTCGACAAAGGGATTAGCCGGAGGATGGGCAGCAGCATCCTTCGAGTACATTAACAACTCAACTGCGATCGCCAACCCGTCTGACAAGCGTGGCGATTATGGCAAAACCCCCCAATGCGCCCACAACACACCCATATCGGACGTAGTGGTGAACTTTGGGGGAGGCCTGTGTTTAGCAGTGGACTTCGTTTGGCCGAAATGATGATGATTAACAATACAAGTAATTTGTTAATCAAAATTAAAAACAAGGCATATGCAGTATTTTTTACGACGGACGATTTAGTTTCTCTGTTTGTATATTACCAGCTGTTGAAAATAGCCTTTTTGAGACCACAGTGGAAGGTTTGTTCATTGGTTTGAGGATAGTTATCGATTAATCTTTTTTCTTTCAATAATCAAATGAAGAAGATGAGGAGATAATATGTTCAAATACATGAATCGTAGCCCAACTATATATGGTGCATTCTGTTTTACTTCAATATTGTTTACGTATGATATCCTATTCGTTACATCACTAGTTACCATGAATTTATTTTATTAAACTCTTGTTGTTGTATTGCTACTACATATAATGCGTTATAAAAGGTAGAACTATGCCTACGTACTACTAATGGCAAATAACTCAAGAAAATGGTACCGTAGCAGAAGGATGGTTATAGTTGGTTGCACCGGTATTTGAAGACCTTGCGGGAGTGATATGTTCTTCAGGCTTCAGACTGTGAGGTTTTTGTTTTTGTGGTGATCACAATAACTGCGTTGTGAGCGAAAGTTAGGTGCGGTGCGAGTCGAGAGTCTTATTTCTGTTTTGTTTTGTCAGTCATTTTTGAACACTTACAGGCATTTTCTTCTAAGTTATCGTGAGCCACGGAGGTCGTAAACACGCCTTTCATATACTGCCTCACCTATACTACGGTAGTTGTGAAACAGAACAGTATTTGATAATTTACGATGTTGTGCCAATTAGTGGCGTAACCAGGTACAAAAACAAGACTCTCAAACTGGCTCAAAAACAGAATACTATTTTAAGTAACTATATTTTGCGTACTTCATAAATATTAATACATAATATGGTTTTAGATTAAGTGAATACACAACGGTTCATGATTTTAAACATAATCATAAACCTCTTTATCTCATTCAAATGAAACCGCAAATTATTCTTTAATCTCTAAGCTTTGATAAAACTTGATTATATCGCATCAAAGTCGCATTATTCACGCCCGCAGTGTACACCGGCACAAAACTTCATTTCGTAAAACAGATTTATTATATCTAATGTAAAACTCTCGTCGGGGGAAAATATGGCGAATCTCGGATGCCGACTGAAGAAAAATGTTGAATATCGGGCGAAACGCTTTTAGCATCCATATTTCTTGTCGTCGGGCAGAGAAACTTCCCAGCAATTATTTTTACCTGTTGAGCTGTTGAAACAATGTATTTTATGGTGTGGAATTTGGTTAATATACTGGCTCAGTTTAGCGGAAGGGAAATGTGTTGAGTCGCTGTTTGAATCTCTGAAATGTTCGCGTTTAAATAAATTTGTAATCTGCTTGTTCAGTTGTTTTCGAGTGTTGGTATTCTTTTAGAGTATTAACAATGGGCGCCTTTGTTTATGAGTTGGAAATTATATATTTTTACTCTTTGACTTTATGAATAATGGTCTGTCATAATACTTGGATTTTTTGATAAAGAGGCAAAGCTAAACAAATTATTAGTATTCATGGCTTGATGTTATAGCTACATAAGTACGGTCTGATTTACCATTACACTGTTTGTTGTCTGGAATGAAATGTTTCGTTAAGTACATCTTATTAAGGTAGGATCATGCGCTTTGAGCGTCCAAAAATATGTATACTTTGTTTTAAAGCAAAGTAGATCTTGATTCTCTTATAAAATAATAAGTGGATGTTCACATCAAAGGAATTCACTCATGTCTAACTCGGTAACACAGCTCTTAAAATTTATTTGATTTCCATAAACTAAGCTTTTAGTACCTACTTGTTGTAAGATTTCTCTTTGAAATTGGAGAAAGATAAAAGTAGTGGGTAGTACAAAAGAGGTTGAGTGACGATATTGTTTTAGCAGCCTCTTTTTCATTGTTAAGTTAATAAAAGCTAACCTTGGATCGTTCTTGAAGGATATACCCCTTTTCTTTGAGGTTGTTGATTATAGAAGTTATATTATAAGCGATTTGTTTTATTTTGTATGTTTTACTTCAATTAATTATATCGTGTCTGGGGCATCGGATCTGTGCGGGATATAAAGAGGTTTATGCCGTGAGTATACATACTGCAGTTTGTGGCACGATATTTGGCACGATATGATACATTTTTTTTTGGTACAGTGGATGTTTAGTCATTATATGTATTTTTTTATTCACGAAGGGTCAGCTCTTGACTTTGATTTCACACGATGGAAATTTGACGGCACGATTGGTGGTACAGTCGGCTGCTGCGCTCCGGGTCGTGGGTTCGATTCCCGCACCAAACAAATATTTGCATGATCTGTAGGTAGTTGTTCCGGGTCTGGGTGTATTGTATGTCGAATTCATGTCTGTAAATGCACCGACGACAGAGGAAAAATCCTAGTGTTGCACCACAAAGAAAAATTGGATGAGGTCTATAATGGTAAGAGCGTACCCAGAACAGACGCTGGCAGCGAGTTCCACTTCTTGGCTGTGCACTTAATGAAGATTGATGTAAAGTGCTGAGTTCGATATATCGGGATACCATCCAAGTGCGGGTGGTACTCTCAAACAAGCTACGTTTCGCCGATGTGCTAGGCGGTGGACACCAGTACCAGGGGTGCAATTCTTTAAGCTCAAACATCGATACATCCTTTAATACAGAATTGAAATAACGGTGATA
Organism: Diloba caeruleocephala; assembly: GCA_947459985.1. Lineage (NCBI taxonomy): Eukaryota > Metazoa > Arthropoda > Insecta > Lepidoptera > Noctuidae > Diloba > Diloba caeruleocephala. The sequence goes on along the minus strand of OX381617.1, from coordinate 3,105,948 downwards.
ACCCAATTTGGTATACGCTAAGACTGGTCCTCATGGCTTACCTTCTGCAATATGTCCTTGAATAGCTTCAATCATGTCTTAGCGAATACTGAATTGGTCTTAAACCGTTATTTTGATTCTGTATCAAGGATGTATGGATGTTTGAGCTTAAGGAATTGCACCCCTGGTCCTGCAAAGCTGAGTGCAACGTAAGTTACACTTAGTATTCTTGGTCTTGGTGGAGCTTTACCGATTAGTTCTCGTATTGCGGTAGGTCGCGGTCGCTGTTGAGCTGTATTTTTTGTTTCTCGACTTGTGGCTTTAAACATGAGTTACATTTACTTTTCCTCCTAAGTTTGCTGTGTGGTGCCGGCTCAGAATACCACCACCTTATCTCCTCCCGTGGGTGTCGTGAAAGTCGACTAAGGGATTAGCCGGAGGATGGGCAGCAGCGTCCTGTGAGTACATCAAACAACTCAACTGCGATCGCCAACCCGTCTGCCAAGCGTGGCGATTATGGCAAAACCTCCCAATGAGCCCACAATACACCCATATCGGTTGTTGTGGTGATCTTTGGGGGAGGCCTGTGTCCAGCAGTGGACTTCATTCGGCCGAAATGATGATGATGACATTTACTTTATGATATACATTTTGGGCGCGGATTTCGCACTAGCATTTACAGCAGCAGGTTTTGGCCATAATTTGACTAGTCTGACCAACCGCACAATCCACTAGAGAGGTGCACGCAAAACACGACGCGCGACTACGGTCCTGTCTCTGATCGTGCGACGAACTGCTCCAAGGTCGCCAGTCCACGGGCTGTAATTCATGGAAGCCGGAGACTGGCAAGCCCCGATCACTGATCGCCTCCCTCTCCCATTCCGCCGCCTCCATTGCGTACATGAGCTCCTCACTAAAGCAGGTGACGGATTTATACGCACACTTACCCCGGACCATGGAAATAACCACGGCTTGTAGCGAGACTTCATCAAATTTTAGGGCCGCATCGTGGTTGAGGCGTCTCTGTGTCGCCTAAACTAGGTACTTCTTCAACGGTCATAATTTGCTGTGATTATAAATATTTTACTACTGTTAGAATATAAATATGTCATTCGTATTTAACAATATGTCATCACAAACGGTAATTTTATGATAAAAAGGATGAAATCGTACCTAGAGAAGACGACGATCCAGCTAATTAGTTTCGTGTCAAATATATATTTCCGTGTCCGGTAAAAGGTTACTCTAAACCAGATTATAGAAATATATGAGGAGATTGGCAGCAGTGGACTTTCTTGGTTGATATGGCAATATAAATTCACTATCTAGACTAAGAATAAATAAAAAAAAGTAAACAAAATAGCACTTAAAATAAGAGCCGAAAAATTGTTTAATCTTTAATCCTTTATACATGTCACTGGAACTATGCAAACACAATTAGGATATTCAATTAAATAGTTTAATCTAAATGCTTGTGTGTCCATTCAACAAAGGGAGGGTAAGATAACAATTACAATGTATTATAGAATATTGTTTGAAGGCGTTGAAGCGAGCCTGCTTTGTTTTGCCCCAAGTTTGGTTCGATTTATGACAGAGAGAGTATAGAGAGGCAGTGGAAGGGTAAGGTTTTGAGAAGATATTTGGACCGCATTAGATAACAATATCAATATATATTATAAACCTACACAGACCTATAAATTTAGCAAAATAAAAATTGAGCAATATATGTACCATATGCTTATACGAATAAGTTAAGAGTATGTAGACACATTGCTAATATAATAGGTACATTAATAATAAGTACAAATTGCTTGAAATCTTAAAATATTTTAGGCCTCCTAAATCGAATTCAAGTACAATTCAAAACAAAAAGATTTTTTTCATATAAACCATTTACGGGCGCTTATGAATAGTCAGAATGTAGCTGCACGGTTTCAAGAAGTTGGTCCTATGAAGAAGAACCGGCAAAAAACTCCATAGACACTCTTTTAAAGTAAAGTATACTCGCTTGAGTGAATTTTTGAGTTAAGTGTTACTTTTATTTTTGTCTTCAAATTATAAAATATTTTTAAAATTATTAAACGAAATAACAATACTGTTATTTGCTACCAGCATCGCTTTAGTCCTGTCACTTGCAACTCAAACCCTTTAAAATAAGGTGACCCAAATAACTAGGAATTTAATTAATTCTAAAGGGAAATGTAAGTAAATATTGTTTATAATACAAATAATAAATGGTCACGAAGATCTGGTTTGTTTTGGACAGTTTCCATTCAGTTAACAAATGTCAAATTGAATAGCTCTATCGTTTAATTGGGGATATTTTATTCCAAACGTTATTAATTTTAATTAAGGATTGAAATGACTGATTTTCAAAGGAATGCTGTACTTTGAAGGTTTGGATAAAAAATTGTCCATGATTTTCGAGAGAACAACAAAACTCAACAAAAGGCAGTCGGTGATTAATTATTCAAGTTAGACTAGACAGGCTTAGGAGGTCGGTTAATTATTTATCTGCGCAAACTCAATGCTAATTGTTTGTTTTATTCACGTAAATGGCATAGCAAAACAAATACTTTGTTTTTCTGTCCAATAAGCGAAGGCGCCGAAGATTAAAATTGTTATATGTAAGGTGAAAATTAGGTGTGGTGTTCCTCCTAAGTAAAATTCTGCGACTATGCAGTTGATGTCAGGCGGGCCGAAAGATGGGATCAGGTAGGGATCCTTCTCAATCCCCCCTGTGATGTGCTTCGGGAAGTGGGCATTTTACAGTCGTCTTCCGACTGGAGGGGGTGATCGCTTTACTGTCATACCCTCCGAGAAATGCCTAAAGTCGTGGCACCAACGGCCTAGTGTGATTGTGTTGAGGACCTAGAGCCCCCCTTCGGTACCGATGACTGCTCCGGTGATTTTAACCAGTAGGACTCCGGCATGCCCCTTCATCCTGCCTCGCGCCATAACATGATGTATTTCCACTGGGTAAAAAAATATTAGCCGAAACAAGACAGTTGATTTCAGATATTTTTCCCGGTTAAGCAGTAACAGCTAACTAATTAGATAGAACAGAGAGATAAAGAAAGAAAGAACATGTTGAAGCACGGTGTTGGGGTTGCCTCCGTAAATAAAACTCAATCTTGTGAATTACAGTTACAATTAAATATCAATTATACTATAAAATACAGGCTCACATGACTCTCTTGGATCTCACAAACACCGTGACTGGCGTGGCAATGGGTGATGCAAATGTACAGCGTTGCAGTAATAATATTAGGGTACCTTAAGACTATAGGTATATGTTTAGTAATATCTTACGTTTTCGCGATTATTACTCATAATAAAACACTTTTAAACGGATTCTATCGCGTATATTATAGATTTTTGTATTTCCTGACGTTTCGAACACTTTGCAGGGTTCGTGGTCGCAGGATGACCAAGGCGACAGGCGTCGTTACAGATTTTAAAAAGTTATTTTATTTAATCTACCGTACAATAAATAAAATTGAAGTGTCTGTTTGTAATGTCAAAATAACAGCTTTTTACTAAATGCATATGAAAGTATATACGGCACATATAACGGAAAATCTATTTTGATTTTTTGTGTCCATCTGTCTGTCTATTCTGGGTAATCTCCGAAACGGCTGGACCGATTTTGACGGGACTTTCACTCGCAAATAGCTGATGTTATAAGGAATAATTTAGGCTAATCTTATAGTAGAAAAATAAAAAGAATGAAATCCAATATGTCGCTATATGTTAAATAATCAAATATCCGGTTTATTTAAAATTAAACAGTGGGTGAAACTGCGAGGCACAGCCAGTAAAAAATAAATTGAGCCTACGCACCCACTATCCTTTCTTTGACATAGCAAAAAAACTGGCTCAACGTAGCAATATATTATTTTTTCGTACAAAATAAACCTCGGGCAGTTCCAACGGTTAATTTCCGAAGCAGCTGCTTCCCATTCCTTCGCGTCAACCCTAAAAAAACAATCAGCTATTCACTTCACTCTCTATGAAGGGAAATCCGAGCAATTTTCACATGCTTTATTTCCGTGTCCCGAGCAATGGTTTGTATATTTTTTTCCTTAGAAAAGAGCAATTTCTCCTCGTTGTCTATGCGGCACGTGTTCATAAATTCAACCCTTTATCACTGCCTCTTATTTCGCAGTCTCGCGGCGATAATAACCCTATGGGTCGTTTTGTTTCGTTTTTATCCCATTTTTCCGCCTAGCGTTCAGCCTGAAACGACACTCGTTCCTTTTTATAACACAATGCGCGTCCGAATGAAGAATTGATCGACGATATATAGATTATGCTTATTGCATATAGCGTTTCGGAACGCGATTTGTTTCCACATTGCGTGTATTATCGATGGTATTTCGGTCAGAGGGGTAGGCAAGACCACAATGCATATTAAGCGGGTAGAACCGTACTATGACGATTGAAAGATGCATTTTCATTTAATTTGGTCACCCAAGTTCTCAGCACGACAACAAATGACAACAATGCGGAAGAGTATTTTGGTTAGCATTTAGCTTTTGTTAGTTTTAATTCGATATTTTATTTATTTTAAGCAAGAGGCCAGCTAGGTATTTACCGTCCTATTTATTTTATGCAAGTTGCCGCCTAGATAGTTAATTACCACCCCCTCCGAGGTCGCGGGCGTGCAGATTGGGGAGTCTGCGTGCTCACACCGACGACCCCCGGGAAGACGGTGGCGCGCACGTGGTTGCCGTCGTGTGCGAAGCACAGCGCACAGTGAGGCATGGGGGGATCTTTTACAATCGTCCCCGAGAAGTGCGCGGTGGTGACCTTTTTATAGTCACCTTCCCTCCACTAGAGTCATCCCTTCCGTGATGTGCCTAAAGGCGTAGCACCAATGGGCGGCTCTAGTGTGATCTTACGAGGACCTGGAGTCCGCCTTCGGTGCCGAAGATGACCGCTGCAGTGGTTTTAGCCGTTATGAGTCCGGCATACCCCTTCGCCCTTCCCCGGGGTTAAGGAAGTTCCATGTAGAATTTCCACTGGATATCAATAAAAAGAAAAAGGGTACTATAAGACAGAGCGATGGACAGCACCGTCCCTACTATAGGACAGCAGCTATACTGCACTCACCAACCCACGTGCCAGCGTGGTGAGTACTGGCAAATTGCCCCCAAAATGACTACCTTTGTTCAGAAATGGACCACTTTGGGATGATATGAAGATGAAGATGACGATGAGGTACACGACTATTTCCATAAATGTCTAATTACGCAACGTTCTCCAAATTTTCCCGAAATGCTAGGTGTTTTCTATAATCGTATTAAAACAGAATATTTTGCTACACAAACATGGTATGTTTAAATATTTATGCGAATCGAAAGCACGTGGCTTTCATTCCGAGCTCTGCAATTTGAAAGTGAGATGAGTTTTTGTCGAAATACTCGTGTTACGTGATTACGATAACATAAAGAATATGAAGATTTTGTTCCTCTTTACCAACAACAATGATATACGATAGTACCTACCTTTTTATTGATATCCAGTGGAAATTCTACATGGAACTTCCTTCACCCCGGGGAAGGGCGAAGGGGTATGCCGTAAGTAGGGAGGGTAGGGAGGTAAGGGAAGGCGACTGTAAAAAGGTCGCCCCCTCAGGCACTTCTCGGGGAGGATTGTAAAGGATCCCCCCAAGCACTGTGCCTTTTTGCGAACGAATGCACACGAATTTTTCTTTGGGAAGACTTACATCACTTCCTTCTAGAATTGCTGTCGTCAGCATACATAACACATAGTACCGCCACAACGCTGATTTTCAGCAACTACCTGCGTCAGTACAAAATATTACTCGGGTAGTTTAAGATAATGTAAATACAAGCAATTAATGGCAGTATTCCTAGTCATTTACGTTGCATTTTACTAAATAACCCCTTCAACTTAAGCTTGTACTTTGAGTAGACTTATATATGTAAATAGCGGCTAGGGTTTGAACTAACAATATCTCGATAATGACTCCTACATCTTGACTGTCGCTCAGAAGCCACTTTTGAAAATTAACGAAAGTTGAAATTATTTTATGCTGCTTGCACACAACCAAAAATAGCAACACGAAATTATAAACAACACAAAAAATTAAAACACATAGGCAAACAAACGGATCGTGTGTGACATCAAAAAAGGACCTACCTCAGCATTGTGCTCATCTTCCGATAGAACCTTGTATAAAAAGTGAAATTTCTAATGTATGTAAGTAAAACCTAACTCCTTAATAAAGTCACCATATGGACCAAATAAGTGCTACCTGAATCATCATTTGTTAAAGCTACTGAAGTCCAAGAAAAATACGTAGAACAAGAATTAATTGCCGAGAATCTGAACTTTATCTCGGTCAGAATTAGATTAAAGCAGCTTGTTAACTTGTTACTGAGACAAACGACGTTAATTAGTAAGGATAATTAATTGTTTGTTTTCGATCCGTATTTCGGGTCAGGTTTTTTATGCGACCTGATAACTAGACGAGCAAGTCATTCGCCTGGTGGTAAGTGGTAAGTGTTGTGTCCGGGTGAAGAATATAGCACCACTCCATCTCCTTCCGTGGATGTCGTAAAAGTAGACTAAGGGACTCTAAGCCAGAGAGGTGGGTGGCAGCATCCCCTGTGTGTAGCCATACTTCACTAACCAACTCGCCTGCCAAACGTGCTGAGTATTGAAAATTCCCCCCAAAACGACGACACAATTATGGAAATCTATAGGAGATGCTTTGTTCAGCAGTGGACGTTTTACTGGCTGATATGATGATGATGACATGATGAAGTGTTATGCTACCCATAACGATTGTAATGCTACCCAGAACTAGTCTTGCGTAGCACGGTGCCAATCAGTTCGAGACTTTAGTTATTTAGTCTCTTATCTGTGGCAAACCACTCAACAAACAATAGGCACAGGAAATATTTCATTTCATATATGTATTAATTATTTATTTTGTAAAAGTTTTGTTTTGATTTTAATTTCGTAAGTTTCTTTGTATTTTATTTATCTGTAGAACCCGCAGTCTTTCTTGTTGTTTATTATTCGTAATAAAGGGGACGGACTGAAATTGTGCGTTGACCCGTGCGTGGTTTAATCACTGCGCACTACCAACATTTCTGAGTCCGTTCCTTTTACCATACTACACAAAAATAAAAAACCTACCTGTATTGTATCGCATTGAACGAATTATAAACACATAATTCGTTCAATGCGATACATTTAATAATGTTTGGTGATAAATTTATCTTTATCTTTATGCCATCCGTATTATTTCACTAGCTACAGTGCCTTTTGAAACGGAGCACAGGAATGTCATGAATGCAGGAATGAGTGTGATTACATTAAATATCCAAGGTTTTCAATAAGGCATTATCTTTACTATCTATACTAATGAATTCCGTTTGGTGTCCGGATTAATAATATAGCACCACTCCATATCCTACCGTGGGATCGTAAAGCCTCATCGTAAAATAAGGGACCCTAAACCAGAGAGATAGGCAGCAGCGTCCCTGCTGCTGCCCATAGTTTAAAAGTGTTATATAATAATGTATTATGGTTTTTATTTATTTAGTGATACACAAATGTCCAAATCCGTGTGGTGTCCGGATTAAGAATATAACACCACTCCATATCCTCCCGTGGAGCTCGTAAAAGGCGACTAAGGGACTCTAAACCAGAGGGGTGGGCAGCAGCGTCCTTTCTTCTTCTGTGGAACAGTAGCCATACTGCGCTCACCAACCCGCTTGCCAAGCGTTGTGAGTACTGGAAAATTCTCCCAATATGATAACACAGTTGTGGAAATCTAATGGGGAGGCCTTTGTTCAGTAGTGGGCATTGTATAGCCGATATGATGATGACATAAATGTACTGCAAAAGTATTTCAGTGCGTTGGATCATAGAGCTACTTTTTTTTTTTTTTTTAAACTTTGCCCCACACTAGGATTTCTCCTGTGTCGTGGGTGCGTTTACAGACATGAATTCCACATACAATACACCCAGACCCGGAACAACTATCTGCAGATCATACAAATATTTGTTCCGTGTGGGAATCGAACCCACGACCCGGAGCGCAGCAGTCGACTGTATAAGCCACTGCACCAACCGTGCCGTCTACCGTACTTAAAATACGGATAAACTTCTATATAACTGATTCACGCCTTCTCGCTGTCAGAACGGGTCCGCTTAATTCGGCTATGGACTATCTTCAAAACCCCATTCCAGATGTTACCGTATCTTATATTCTATCGTACCAATCTGTATAGCGTTTGGATTAATAGTATAGCACCACTGCATCCCTTCCCATGGATGACTTAATGAAAAAGATAAATCTATAATATACACAATGTATTCCATTTAAAAGTGTTTTATTATAATGTGTAATAATCGTGAAAACATTTCGTGAAGACATTACAACCATAATATACTTAATTTTTGTCCAACAGTTGGCGAGGTCCAATCAGAGCCAAGTGGTGCTAACCCGGGTCAGTTTTGGTCTGTCCGGTAACTTCAGTTGTGAGGTCACAGCGGACGCACCTTCGTTCGCCACTTCGATCGTGTCCAATACCATGGAGGTTGTCGGTAAGTGCATTATGTAAATCTTAAAGATTTACATTTAATTTAATATGATTGGGAGGATAGCCAGCCTGCACAGTAATAATCAGAAAAATGGTCATACATTCGTATTTTATCTTGTCGGCCTTTTTTCCAACCCATTGGTTATCCATAACAGACTTCCTCCACCCCGGAGATAAACCAAAGGGTATGTCAGATTCTTAACAGCTGAAACAATCTGGGTGGTCATCTACGGCACTGAAGGGAGGCTCCAGGTACTCGAGAACAAATGCACTTGGAGCCACCCATTGGTGTCACATCTTTAGGCATATCTCAGAGGAGATGACTGTAAAGTGGTCTCTCCATCAAGCGTAGGGGAGGTGAACTTGACATAGTTTTGCACCTACGTTAAAGCAAGAAACCGTTTTGTGAATCCCTAAGTAGCTTTAAGAAATCCATTCTGTGAGAGCGTCATGCTGCAGAAAAAGACCTTAGAGCGTGATCAGGAGAAGGCCGATCCCGCATGGAGAAGGACTAGATAGCGTTGCTCTTACAACTGCCCCAACGCCCAGTTCCAACACGCCTAAGCCCCCCGCTGTCGTTATACCGAGCGATCCCCGGCAAGACAGTGGTGCGCACATGGTCACGTGCCGCCGTGTGTGTAGCACAGAACCCATAATCCCCCAAGAAGTGCCCAGGGGGTAGCCTTTTTATAGACGCTCCCCTCCGATATAGGGAATGACCGCCTCACAGTCATCCCCTCCGAGATGTGCGTGGCACCAATGGGCTGGCTCTAGTGTATTCATATGGTTGCTCCGGTGGTTTTAGCCAGTCCGGAGTCCGGCATGGCCCTCCGCCCCTCCCTGGGATGGAGGAAGTACATGATGTATTTTATTGGGATAATAACAAGGTAGATACCGCCGCAGCACCAAATATTCGCCGCCAAGCAGTTGTGTTTATATTTAAGACTATGTCCCAGTTTCAAGAGCACTGAAGCCAGTGAAATTCCTAAACATAAGAAACCAAATAAATGTCTCAAGGTGATGAGCTCAGCTCAGTGCCACCTAGGACTACTTCAATATAGTATTACAATTGTTACATGCAAGTATGATGCCACCAGGCGAATGGCTGACTCGTCTAGTTAATGGATTGTTATTTTTTTTGTTTAGTTTTATTAAATTTGTCATTTCAAACTTATTTTCGTACAGCCCTCCCACCATTGCTGCCAACGATACAAACAAGTCAGCACTACTACATACCGGGTGATGTGCTCCGTGCCAACTGCTCCTCAGGACCCAGTCGCCCACCGTCCGACCTCGCCTTCTTCATCAACGATATGCCTGTACGTATGCCTTATTTATATTTTTTCAAAATGACTAATTCCATCTCATATGGTTGTCGTAAAAGGCGACTTAGGGACTCTTAGCCAGGGGGATGGGCAGTAATGTCCCTTTTGTAGAACTGTACCTCTCAAGGGTGGTGAGTATTGGCAAATTCCCCCCTAAATGACGGGACGTCTTTTGGCCGATACGATGATGGTGATACTGGATAAGCGGCTTCAAGTCTCACTTTTAAACAGCATTTAAAAGTGTTTGAAAGTTTTTCATTTCTATTGATCACTATTGCCCAATAACATTACAAAACCAGATAAACTCTGTAGTGTTGCCAACCTATTAGACCTATTAGGTGGGGCAAGTTAATGGTTCCGGTACTTGGCACTAACTGCACGAACCTCAGCAATACAATACTCGACGTCAGATACATATTTCATTAATAATACGCTTGTGAGTACTTTAATAGTTTTTAGGAACTTTCGAACATATTTCCACGCAAATGCATCTTACTCTTATCTATATAAGACAAAACAGCTAATGAATTATAAGGAAATATTAGAACATTACTGAACTTAACTTAGATCGTATAATCATTGTTGAGACCTTAGACAGTAGGTTTGACTAAAACAGCTTTGAAATATACCTACATATCGATTTTAATAAAGGTATTTATGCTTAGTGTATGTTGTATAATATCTATTACTATCTACTAGTATCCGTGTGGTGTCCGTATTGAGAATATAGCACCACTCCATCTCCTCTCGTGGATGTCATAAAAGGCTACTAAGGGACTATAGACCAGAAAGATGAGGAGCAGCGTCCTGTAGAGGACATGGAGTGGTGCTATATTCTTAATCCGAAAACCGCACCGACTATTAAAATTACCTTCGTATATAAAAAAGCGGATGACTTCATAATCATTCCAATAACACTTCATTGACAGTCGCTTTTAATCTAGGAACGGAATATATCTTGGATGTATTTGTCAGGAACCCTTTTCAATCCTGAATTTGCATAGGATTGCGTTTGAGCCTGGCAATATTGCCGAAAGGATGAGTAAATATTGTCCACCGCGCGAGTACGTGAGTGAGAAAATAATAGAAGGATATTGTATGACCCTGAACTTCTGAAAATAGACGAGCGCTTACTACTAAGTGATATAAATTGAAGTAAAGGCACGATTCTTTCCTTTAGAAAAAAAAATCTGTTTGTTCCCCAGCGAACTTTAGTATGGTAGATTTGGGTACCTATAGAAAATCGATTTAGAGAGATATTCGGAGAACTGATGATTATACATAGAAAGAAAGAAAGAAACATATTTTATTGGCTTACAGCAGCGTAGACAAATGCAAATGCAATAGTCATGAGTGATGTGACAACGCCCCACTGTGAGTACCTACCTTCCATTTTAAATCTACCCTCACTGCCTGCTAAAGGTCGTCGGTGTATCAGTAATAGTGACGATTTAAAACTACGAAACCTTAACCATCCGGATCTAAACATGTTATTTAAGAATATATCTTCTAGTTGCTATATTTTTTATCTCGAGTTTATTTTCTCAAGATACAAGATCATTTATTTGTTCAAAACATGAGTACACACAGGGCATGCAAGATGTTAAATAATTTAATAAATGCTACATCATGTTTTGCCTTTACGGCGTACAAACATAGGTTGATTGAAGGCTGGATACATCTTAACTATTGTAACATAAAATTATAATATTGTATCAATAGATTATTTAAAATTGAAAAAAAAACAGCTGAAATTAAATCAATATATTTCCAAAAAAAAGAAGACCAATTAGTATCACCATAATTATTGGATAATAGATTATAAAATTAATAATTATAAAAAAAATTAAATTAATCATCTAAAAAATAAAATGTCATTTATTCACATATTGATCGGAGTTATATTTTATCATTCAGAAATTCGTCAATGCTATAGTAAACTTTCTGTAGTAAAAAACTTTTTAGTCTATTTCTTAGTCTTCCGGTAACTTGTTATAAATTATTGGAGCCATGCAAAACATACTTTCACGCACTAGTGCAGTCCTGAAACTATGAATGCAAAGTTTATTATGTCGTGTCTATTTCTAATTACTTTATCTGATAACCGGGGAAATAGGTTTGGGTTTAATTTGACAAACATGATATTCTCTAAAATGTACATCGATTGCAGGGTTGATGTTTTATACTTTTTATAATACGGCTTACAACTGTCAGTAACACGAAGTCCAAACACATTTCTCAGGCATCTCTTTATTAAGGGCCACCTTAAAAATGAGTTCCTTACTTGTTGAATTACCCCAAGAAACATGATAATAGAATAAAATTATTACTATCTCCTTTTCTGTGCACATGCTCCATTAAATTGATTTAGACATCGAACCCGGAAATTTGCGGTCAAAACCAAGAGAACGGTGATCCTACCGCAAACGCGTTATCCTAAACATGCCAAGGCAATATCCAGCCTTGTATTTATGGCTTCACAGAAACCAAATTTATTGCGATAAACAACTCCTTAGCCAAACACAATAACTGCATATTTTATGAAGGATATTCCAAAGATCGTGTTGGCATTGGAAGCGAATACTAAAACCCAAGAGGAAATATCGAGACTTTCGGAAGAGCTGCGAATCGTTTTTGTTTTGCTGCTATTTTGGGAATAAGAAGCATGTTTTTTTTTTGTACTTTACTGGACTTTTGGCAAAGATATATCACGTAAAGCAAGTAAACGTCTGCAGACAGAAGAACTTATTTACCACATATACATATACATAAACATAAGGATTCGTGAACAATTATTTGTGCATCTGACCATCATCATTCCAGATGAATAACGTTCACTGCTGGACTTAGGTCTCCCCCAATGTTTGCCACAATGACCCATCCTGCGATACTCGTATCCAGCGGATTTCCACAACCTTTATTTAGTTGTCAGTCAAACTAGCGGGGGTCTACCCACGCTGCGTCTCCCGGGACAAGATGGCTCCAGATATTTTCGACCCACTTTTTTGGGGCCCACAGCCACTTAAGTCGTTCTTCGGGCTATGTCGGTTAGTTTGACTCTTTTGTCCTTATTTACATTACCCTCATGGCCTTGAGCTTTATTATGAGGCACGTGGTGCATGCATAAATATTTTTGCATTGCATCTATGTGCTTTTAAAACTTCCAATACTGACAAACTGGCAGCCAAATCCATTTCCGCTTCCACATTCCGCATTCTCTAAGAGTTTCAACTCAAAATAACTTCACGAAAGCTACAGTTGTTCCAACTCGCATTCTATAGTGGCAAGTTTTAATGCCTTCACGGATTCACATTTCGTAGATCCCACCGCAAATGCCTTTGAGATTCTCAGTATCTGGGACGCGATTCTGATGCTATTGTTCCACGGGTGCTGAACAAACTATGTTAGTGACGATATTATGATTTTAGTGAGAGATTTTAAACGACGCGGTGGATTAAGTTTCTGGTTTCGTGATATATTTTCATTTAAACTTCGGAAAATTCTGGGAGAAATAAGGATCTTATAAGATGTCATCATGATTTCTATATGGAACAGAGACGTAGCCACTCATTGTGGGCCTCATAAGAAAGCTCAAGGTCACTCAGCAAGCTATGGAGAGAGCTATGCTTGGTATTTCTCTACGAGATCGAATCAGAAATTAGGAGATCCGTAGAAGAAATAAAGTTGCTGACATAGCTGAAAGGATTAGTAAACTGAAGTGGCAATGGACGGAGCATATAGCTCGTAGAACTGATGGCCTTTGGGGGCAAAAAGGATCTCGAGTGGAGACCGTGCACTGGTAAACGCAGCGTGGGACGATCTCAACTAGGTCGACAGACGACTTGGTGAAGGTCGCTGAGAATCGTTGGATGAGAGCAGCATTAACCGCTCGTTGTGGAAATCTAAGGGGGAGGCCTTTATTCAGCAGTGGACGTCCTATGGCTGACATGATGATGTTAACGATGATAAAGATGTCATAACTTAGGCAGACATGTGATCTGGATCCGAGAAATCGGTGAGTTGAACTGGTTATCAATACCAGAGCCCTTACTTGCAATACCATGTGAAATAATAATTCCAATTAATTAAACGAAGTAAAAATAAAACTGTGACCCGCACTTCTACCCACCGATTATAAAAAAGAAATAAATAGAGTACTTCGGCATAGATATCATATTTTTGCTAGTCATATTTTCGTATCATCATTTCAGCCGCATAAAGTCTAATGCTGGACACAAGCCGGGCCAAGGGTAGCCACACCGACCGGTCTGAGTGTTGTGTGCTCATTGGGGGGCTTTGCCATAATAGACATGCTTGGCAGGCGGGTTGGTGATTGCAGTAGAATTGTTACTGCTGCCCATCCTCCGGCTAATCCCATAGTCGCCTTTTACGACACCCAAGGGATAAGATGGGTTGGTGCTATTCGTAACTAACACAACACGGTTAATTTTTGTGTGGTATTAGCAATACTTTTTTTGCCATAGGCATGTACAGTTCAGCTCTTCGCAGTTATGCTCCGTTCGTGTCAGGCGGCCGCCCTCAGCCCCGACCCACCGCGTCGCATCGCCCGCCAGCGTTTTTACTTCATTTTCACTTAGGGTTCTTCCTAACTATATTTGTTTTTGCTCAGCTCCTTAGGGTCGTAGCGTGACATTAAATAGCCCATAACCTTCTTCAAAGAATTGGTGCTTTTAAAAACCGACTGATAGTTCCAGAGATTAGCGCGTTGTAACATAAAAAGAAGTAATCTCTTCATTTATTATAATATATATATATTATAGATAAAGTATCAAGTAAAGTGCGTGGAATGATTTTACATAGCATAGCGCGGGCCCTGGTATTGATAACCGGTTTATCTCATCGATCTATGGGGAAGTCGATATACAACACTAGAAATCTGCATGTTACATGATTTTATAGTATGAGTATTAAATTAGGTATATGTTCATCATCATCATTCATAATTTCGGCCGAATGAAGTCCACTGCTGGACAAAGGCCTCCCCCAAAGATCACCACAACATAACTGATATGGGTGTGTTGTGGGCTCATTGGGGTGTTTTGCCATAATCGCCACGCTTGGCAGACGGGTTGGCGACCGCAGTTGAGTTGTTAATGTACTCGAAGGACGCTGCTGCCCACCCTCCGGCTAATCCCTTAGTTAACTTTTACGACACCCACGGGAGGAGATGGGGTGGTGGTATTCTGAGCCGGCACCACACGGCATAAAAGATAAATATTTAAAAAGATACGTGTACAATGGGCGGTCTGATCGCACAGGGCGATCTCTTCCGGACAACCTAAACAGACAAAACATTTATAGTGATTTACATATAATTGTAGTGAATTCAAAACTGTGACATTTTTTGCAATATTTCGTCTATTAATGTCTTGTGTGTCCGACTGTCAGTCCATCTGTCACAGCCAATTTGCTCCGAATCTACTGGACCGATTAAGTTGAAATTTGGTAGAATCATATGAATCTCTGCGACCCAAACACTAATGTGTAATGTAAATAAATGATTTTATAATATGGGGTCACCTTTGTGAGATAATGAAATATATATTCACTGGATGGATATGTGATCCAAGCAAAATACCTGAATTCAAATTGAAATTACTTTTGAAGTATTATCTAACAAAGAACAAACCAAATATTATTTTAGCTGTAACCCAATTATCATAAATTTTAAACATTGAAGCTGTTCACCAGAACTCATTTCGGTGCTGAATAAAATTTGTTTAAACAAATATGTATTTATTTAGTATCGGTTGTGTGAATTTGCAAATCTATGAAAACGTAGGCCTTTATACATTTATTGTTCTGGCACATGGTAATAATTATGTTTTGGACTGAACTGATTTAATCATTTATAATTTTATATAATAATAATGGTGTAACGATTAACGATTCCGTGTGGTGTCCGAATTAAGAATATAGCACCACTCCATCTCCTCCCGTGGATGTCGTAAAAGGCGACTAAGGGAATCTAAACCAGAGGAATGGGCAGCAGCATCCCTTCTGTGAAACGGTAGCCATACTGCGCTCACCAACCCGCCTGCCAAGCGTGGTGAGTATTGGCAAATACCCCCAGAATGATGACACAGTTGTGAAAATCTATGAGGGAGGCCTTTGTTCAGCAGTGGACGTATAAATGGCCGATATGATATATGATGATGAATGGTGTAAAAAGTACACTACAACTTAACAGTACCTTGATTTTCTGAAGGTTATCATCCCTCATATCAACCATAAGATATCCACTGCTGTACAAAGGGTCCCCTACAGATTTCCTCAACAAGTGACTACATGCCGCTCTCATCCAACGACTCCCAGCGACGGATTATTGTAACAGGAATAAACTGGTATTAAGTACTTCCAAGTAGCCTGTGCGGTGCCGGCTACGAGTAGCACCAGTCTATCTTTTGCCATGGGTGTCGTAAAAGGCGACTATGGTATTAGACGGAAGATGGGCAGCAGCGTGCTTCTAGTACATTGACAACTCAAATGCGACCGCCAACACGCCTGCCAACTGTGTCGATTATGGTTAAGCCCCTCAGTGCAAACAACGCATCCAGATCGGTCATCTTTATCGTGTCAACTTCAAGTGTCAAAGTAAAACAAAGATATCAGAAATTGAAAATTCTAGGAGTCATTTGCGCTGCCCATTGCCACTTCAGTTTACTTATCCTTTCAGTTATGTCGGCAACTTTGTTTCTTCTACGCATCTCCTAATTTCTGATTCGATCTCGTAGAGAAATACCAAGCATAACTCTCTCCATAGCTCTCTGAGTGACCTTGAGCTCTCTTATGAGGTCCATGTTGAGTGACCACATCTCTGTCCCATGTTATCACTGGTAACACACACTGGTTAAAGACTTTAATTGCGGTCATGTTGACGGAAAAACATTGTGAAGAATCGAACGCTGCCCAGCCGAGACAGATTCGACGATTGACCTCTTTATCGAAGTTGGACCTACCTAACTGGACATACTCGTCAACGACTTCGAGAACAGAGCTCCCAACGGATATTGGGATAGGTACGACATGGGCCTTCGACATGGATTTCGTATTGCCCACGTTCATTTTAAGGCCCACCTGTTGGGAAACTGTTGAGATCATCGAGCATTGTGCTGAGCTGTTGCAGCGATTATGCCATGACTACGATGTCATCGGCAAATCGAAGGTAAGTCATATACTCGCCATTGATGTTGATGCCAAATCCTTTCCACTCCAGTAGCTTGAAGGCATCCTCAATTGCAGCGGTGAACAGTTTCGGGCAAATGATGTCACCCCGTCTCACACCGCTATGCAATGGAATTGCCCCCGTGCTCTGTTCAAGAACCGATATGGTGGCGTTTCTGTTTAAACACTTCAAACTACTGAAGAACTTAAAAAAAAGTAGTCATTATCATCATTGTATCAGCCAAAAGAAGTCCATCGCTGAAAAAAAGCCTCATGCATAAATTTGCACTATTATAAGTATAATATTAAGTATTCATTCGCTTGGCTTAGTGAGCTTATTATGGCTATTATTCCACAGAAGGGAAACTACTGTCCATCCCTCTGGTTTAGTCCCTTAGTCGCCTTTTACGACATCCACGGGAGGAGATGGAGTGGTGATTCTTAGTCAGGACACCACACGGATAAAATAAATATGTAATAGACGTATTAAATAAAAAACCTAAAACAAGCATTGTGCCAACAAGCCTTTGAAATTATAAATTTGAACTTAAGTTCTTTGTTATAACTCCAATAATTAAAACAACTCACCGGCCTGCACAACACAAACTCTTCTTGCCACCAACTCGTTGCGGCGTGAACACAACAACTGTTGACTCATTGTTTGTTGTGTTGATATTTGCAATTTTCCTACGTTAAGCAGCTTCGTCTGGCACGAGTGCTCTTCAGATTTAATCACATCTGCTTTCGCCTGTATTATGGAATTTTAACTCTATATAAACGCTAATAAAGTGCTAATTTGAATGTTTAATCTTGTGTATTTATGTTTTGTTTTGTATAATTAGTAAAAAAAATGTTATGAAACTTTCGCACAGTAACTTTTCGTAATGCTACTCATGTGTAGAGTAAACAGTGATGATAAAGTCACAAAGCTTATTACAAATGTAACAAAACAAAAACACCAACATTCAACATACAAGTAAAATTCGATTTAGTAACTATGTTATCTTTCTTCTGTATTGTTGAAACATTATACTATATTATGTAAAAGATTTATCTATTTACTAGTTATTTAGAAGGCGGAACACGTCCTAATAAGATTTAAGTTACCAAATTATGGGTGTAAATCAGTACAACCAAACAAATACATTTAGAGGAAAATTAATAGTTAATTGTATAACCAGTATCGCTTTACCACTGTTTTCAACTCATAACAATAATCGTCTCTTCACTAAAAACGTCAACGTGACACTCATTACAATTATAATAAAACAATTTTAAACGGATTAGATCGCGTATATTATAGATTTTTGTTTTTCCTGACGTTTCGAATACTTTGCAGCATTCGTGGTCGCAGGACGACTAAGGTGACAGGCGTCGTTACAGATTTTTAAAAAGTTATTAAATTTTATCTACCGTACAGTTTTAATCAAAAAATTAGTTTCGATGCACGCAGTAATCACTCACAGTGTCTTGATGTTTTTTAGTGCGGTATGTTGTTTGGGACTTGATTATTTTATTAACTGGATTGCAAACAGGTGGTACCTGCCAACCATCTTCTCTATTAAAATTAGGATGTTTTTTAATTTCAATAGCCTCACGAAACATTCTTGGTACATATCGGTTCTCTTTCGCGAGGACTTGAGGTTGATCAAAACGAAGATAGTGGTTGGGTTTGCCTAAGGCATGTTCACACACTGCAGACTTTGTGGAGCGTCTACGCCTGACGTCAAGCTATTTTTTTTATTAAAATTGTACGATAGATAAAATTAAATAACTTTTTTAAAGTCTGTAATGACGCCTGTCACCTTAGTCATCCTGCGACCACGAATGCTGCAAAGTATTCGAAACGTCAGGAAAAACAAAAATCTATAATATACGCGATCTAATCTGTTTAAAATTGTTTTATTATAATGTGTAATAATCGGGAAAACCTAAGACATTACTAAATCATTACAATTATCATCAATTTCTTCCACCAGGTAACACCAGGCTCGCACACCGTGCACCCAGCACCCGAGGGCCTGTTCCGTTCTGAACTGTACGTGCAAGTACAGCTCTGGCCTGCTCACTATGAGCGAGGAGCTCCCATTCTGCGATGCCAGGCCAAGATAGGCGACCTGTACAGAGATGATGCGGCAGTTGCACTGTATTCAGGGAATAGTGACCCTAAAATTGAGAGAGGTAAGTTGAAATTAGTTTTTGAATCGTAAAAATGTTGTTGAAACTATTCTACTCTGTTTGCTTAGTTCAAATAATTGTCACCTAATAATGTAAAATATGAAATGGTAGGTTTACTTCAATCAAACTCGATGTGATGTTATAGAAAAAGGCAAGTCTATTTTTTGCCTGGGAGTGACGCAATATTAAGTAAAGGAAACTAATAATAAAAAAGAGTATGTTGTAATAAAATGACACTTGTAACTGCTTATACAGAAAATCAAAATAACAATAAATAAAGAAGAGATATTTCCTTCTGGAAATATTATTGCTATTAAATTATACCTAGATAAATTCTCGCATTAATAGGAAAGTGAAATTGAATAGCCAAGGCCGGACAACGTTCCGCCTCTTTGATAATGGCACATCTGGCAAACAAAAAGATAATCAAAATATAACTTTTCTCCACAATTAGAATTTTCGTACTCCAATTACAACAATTGCCTGAATTTTCGCAACTAAAATTACACTTTTCACTGGATTTTGGATTTTAGTAATCTCAAGGGTGGATTCATAATGTGAAATTATGTAAAGTACCTAACAGCTCTCAGGAAATTTATTCATTACGATGTTCTGAGAAAGGGCTTGAACGTAGGGTTCCTTTCAAGCATAATTGCAATTTTCATGATAGCCCATAATGCTCGTGTATTACAAAATCTGAGCATTATCACATCACGTACGGAAGTATGGCTGGCTCTAAGTACTGTTGTAAAGAGTTGGAGTCTTGTACTGCAGTAAATTGGCGGGAATTGTTTAGATAATGTTTAATGGCGTGGTGTTGAAACGATTATCTTTTATGCTAAAGGCATCCGGTTCGATTTCATAAATGCAAATGGTATTTCGTAACTATGGTCTTCTATCCATTTTTAAACATCAGTCAAATTTATTTCATTTATAGCTGCTATTTTAGGAGGCAATAGCTAATTGAGTTAGTTTTTATTGTCACAATGCAAAATTATACATTAAAAAAAATATTCATCTTAAACGTGTAAACTAATTTATCCAACTACAACCAAACCGTCAAATAACATATTATTCCAATTTGATGCCAGCTAAGCGTTATTTGCTGAATATATAAACGTTTTAATTAATCTATCACCTGCTATATTGAAATCGATTATGTCGTCAAACGCAAACGTCCCGTCATTATCCGATACATAATGATTATAGTTAACGTTAGGCTGGATGGCA
Source organism: Diloba caeruleocephala (assembly GCA_947459985.1). Taxonomy (NCBI): domain Eukaryota; kingdom Metazoa; phylum Arthropoda; class Insecta; order Lepidoptera; family Noctuidae; genus Diloba; species Diloba caeruleocephala. The sequence continues at coordinate 3,085,466 of OX381617.1, read as the reverse complement.
CAGAAGGCCAAATCGTGTGGGTTACTGGAACTGATATGTTGTTTATGTTTAGTCCAGAAATTTGAGGAAATATTTCAGTAGCTATGTCGAAGTATGTCCTTAAAAGAACAAGTTCTCATCATATGTAAATAACCTAGATATAAAAAACAAAGTACAAACTTAGCATTGACACTTTATGAAAAAAATATTTCTATTAAAATGTAATTGAGTTTATCTCCATAATGAATTAGTGGTTTTAGGTAGAAACTCCACATAATTACATTTTGACAGAAGCTCTCTAGGTTGTCAAGTACAGGAAACCTTGGCGCATTCACCAGAAACCTATATCTACAGAAGAATACTACTTGTATAAGATTATAAGCAGCGGAAATATCCCGTATTTTCACTCTCACCCAGATAAGATCAATTTTTATAGCAGTATAAGCTCAACAGGAAACGCCAAAAAATCCAAGCACCAAATTACAAAATTCCAAAGATGGCAGAACACCTAACACGCCCGCATATCTTTAATATCCGTGGAGAGGAAGCTCGCCTAATAAGATTACGAGAACCAAAGAGGGCATTGAGGGCTCAATGAGTTATTGCCTCCCGTCTCATTTGCCCAGACAATTTCCTCTGAGGGCAACAGTGAGGCGTTTGTCGGTAGATAATAAATTTATCTTCGGCACACGGTGAGCGTTTACTGCAGGAAACGCGCGCACTGACGAGCGGTAACGCCTTGGTGTTTGAAATTTGTTAGTTCTAAGAATTGTAAGCGGGTACTCGATTTGAGCTGTTAATATTTTACATAATGTAGATTGATTTTTCTTTGATCTGACCTATACATGAGTAATTGATTTGCTTAAATATAACGTCCACAAAACTTTTTTAAGTATGTAATATTCAATGGATAATTATGTTATAATTATGAAGGATCTTTGTTAATCTTTTTTTTCAATGAAATATAATTATAGATAAAAGTTTGCAATTTAAAATTAATATTTTGTAAAACTGATTAAATAGTGGATAAGCGATCGTAAAACACTGAATACGAGTGAAAAGTTGTGAGCTGTATTGTATATATATTGTAGGCGAAACATGACTTCCATGATTTTGCCTGTATTATTAGAACTTCTGGCAAAAATTGTGGATAAGCGATCGTAAATTAGATTTTTAACCCCTGGCAAAAATCCACAATTTTTGCCAGAAGTTCTAATAATAAAGGCAAAATCATGGAAGTCATGTTTCGCCTACAATATATATACAATACAGCTCGCAGCTTTTCACTCGTATTTTAGTGTCTTCGGTTCCCCGTATAAGCTAACCCTTAAAGCGCAAATGAAATTAGTAAAGGCTTTCAAAGGCAAAATAGGGTTTCTCGGCACTCCTTGCTATCCCACATACTTTGAGTACATACGTAAGTTTGTGTTAGAGCTCATTCTGTTAAGTCTGTTGAAACCAAGTGCTATTGCGAGTCCTACCTACTTCTTGATAGATCAGTTTCATAAAATAGTTAACAAGTCTTCCGGCATTAAAGTACGAATATGTTTTTCTTGTTTCTTATCATAGGGAAGTAATCCAAATGACTGTCTGAAACTAAAGCGACAGTAACCATAGATAAAAGTAAAATACTATTAGCTGAAGGTAACAAAAATGAAGTAAAGCTTTCACATATTTTTATTCAATTAAGCCGTTACCTAAAAAATAACGCTTTAGTTGTAAATGAACTTTTCTCTTACCTTGAATTGCAAAATTCGAATTCTAAAACATTTATGCTTGTCAAGGCATTGCTTGAAAATCCAAATTGGAAAATGTCCAATGTTTAAAGCTGACCTGTTCATTGACTTTATAGTATGTAGGTTCACGGTTGCGATCTATAGGGAGATCTGGTTTAACATGGGTCGTCTATATCGCTTGCATTCGATGTTTCCCCGCAAACCACACCTAGTTTAGTGGCCCGCACTAGATAGGCTAACGACTTAGGTACGTTATGTTTACCGGTTTAGGTTAGTGACTGTTTGAACAGTTGTTTGCTACACTCCTAAGTCCTACTTGTAAAGTGAGCATGGTGGATATTTTTATCGGCCGATCGTAGGTCAGCTGCTCGTTATAATGCCATTCAGTTCAAGTGCCTGTTAAATGAAAATACTTAATTCCAAACAATTGATTGGCTATTGTTTTAATAATGTGTGCACTCACTTTATACTTTTTTTTATCTTACTGTCTGAAGAGTACATCTAAGATTTTTTCCTAGACGATCTTCTGTGTATATATTTTTTGTTTATTGTCATATGAACTAATGTTACATTTTTGTTACAGTAACATCTCCAGGTTCAGCCTCCAACCTACAAGTGTGCCAATTGCTACTATTATTACTTCATGTTATTGTATGGGCAAACAATACATAGGTGTTATATAAGAAAGAAATAAAAAGTGTATAAATTATAAAATAAATGATAAAATATAAATAGGTAGATGTATTCGATTCTGTCGGATGAAATTGTGAATTTAAATAAGAAATACCTAATGAGCTGACGACGTTGCCAAAGAATGTAAAGACTTAAGAATACTGTTGATTTAATACAAATTATATATATGTCAATGTTTGTTTTATTTTATGTGGAGGAATGTATATGCAAAATCCTGATTCAAAAATAATAAGAGTCAATAACTACAATTCATTGGCAGCAAAGAACATTTCTCGGAACAAGCGTACGTGTGGAGGAAAATCATTATTTTGGTACAAAAAAATGGCTGACAATGAATTTGAGGAAAAATGAAATAAAAAAACTTTACGGAGCTGTTGCTTGGTCTAACCAAAGCTTCTGTATTGGATTCTGATGATATTAAACGGGTATGATTTTAAAACTGAAGCTAAGGCACAATGTGACGAAACTCCAAAATTGATTTCTCAGTGTCACATTTTATTATTAGATGGTAGTTGTAAAGCCAGCTATTTGGCCTTTGGGCAGCTTGAACAACTCTGACACTAGGTTGGCCACTAAGCGCACGAAAATGAAGTAAGTAGAGATTTCCTATAAACTTCTATTTTCGCAATTAACATATTTATCACCTTTTTTACTTTATTGTATCCTTTGTCATCCTGCGACCACGAAACCTGCAAAGTGTTCGAAACGCCAGGAAAAACAAAAATCTAAAATATACGCGATAGAATCCGTTTAAAAGTGTTCTATTATAATGTGTAATACTCGCGAAAACCTAAGACATTTTTTACTTTACTTAAATGTTAGTTCGTAATATTGTCCCACAACTGGGGAAGGTTCCGCCACGATTTTCAAAAATGTATACCGAGGATCTATTCATCATCATCATCATATCAGCCACAGGTCGTCCACTGCTGAACAAAGGCCTCCCCCTTAGATCTCCACAACGAGCGGTCACATGCCGCTCTCATCCAACGACTCCCAGCGACCTTCACCAGGTCGTCTGTCCACCTCGTTGGAGGTCGTCCCACGCTGCGTTTTCCGGTGCGCGGTCTCCATTCGAGAACCTTTTTGCCCCAACGGCCATCAGTTCTACGAGCAATGTGCCCTGCCCATTGCCACTTCAGCTTACTAATCCTTGCAGCTATGTCGATAACTTTAGTTCTTCTACGGATCTCCTCATTTCTGATTCGATCTCGTAGAGAAATACCAAGCATAGCTCTCTCCATAGCTCGCTGAGTGACCTTGAGCTTTCTTATGAGGCCCATTGTGAGTGACCACGTCTCTGTTCCATATGTCATCACTGGTAACACACACTGGTTAAAGACTTTCGTCTTTAGGCATTGCGGTATTGTTGACGAAAAGACGTTGCGAAGTTTCCCGAACCCTGCCCAGCCGAGTCGGATTCGACGATTAACCTCTTTCTCGAAGTTGGACCTACCTAACTGGACAGTTTGTCCCAGGTAGACATACTCGTCAACAACTTCGAGAACAGAGCTCCCAACGGATATTGGGATGGGCACGACATGGGCATTTGACATGACTTTCGTCTTGCCCATGTTCATTTTAAGGCCCACCTGTTGGGAAACCCTGTTGAGATCATCGAGCATTGTGCTGAGCTCTTGCAGCGATTCTGCCATGACTACGATATCGTCGGCAAATCGAAGGTGAGTGATATACTCGCCATTGATGTTAATGCCGAATCCTTTCCACTCCAGCAGCTTGAAGGCATCCTCCATTGCAGCGGTGAACAGTTTCGGGGAAATTACGTCCCCCTGTCTCACACCTCTCTGCAATGGAATTGCCCCCGTGCTCTGTTCATGTACTCGGACCGACATGGTGGCGTTTCTGTATAAGCACTTCAACACTTCAATGTACCGATAGTCAATGTGGCACCGCTGCAGAGATTGCAGCACTGCCCAGGTTTCGATCGAATCGAAGGCTTTCTCATAGTCCACAAACGCCAAGCATAGTGGCAGATTATACTCCTCGGTCTTCTGTATAACCTGCCGCAGCGTATGGATGTGGTCTATGGTACTGAAACCTTTTCGGAAACCGGCTTGTTCGGGAGGCTGGAAGTCATCAAACCTGCGCTCGAGACGATTCGTGATGACCCTTGAAAACAGCTTATAAACATGGCTCAGAAGTGAGATGGGTCTGTAATTCTTCAATAGGGTGTTATCACCCTTTTTGAAGAAGAGCACCACCTCACCTCTGTTCCACGCTTCCGGCGTTGTGCCCTCGAGTAAGACGGAATTGAATAGCTTCTGAAGGACTTTAAGTACCGGTGTGCCACCCGCTTTCAGAAGCTCTGTCGTAATTCCGTCCCCACCCGGCGCCTTGTTATTTTTAAGCTGTTTCAAGGCCATCCTAATCTCGTACAGGCTGATGTCCGGGATATCCTCGGTATAGTGTCGGGTTAGTTTGGCTCGCGGGTCTTTGTCAGAGCCAATGGTAGGTATAGTTACCGAGGTGTATAACTGCCGGTAGAACTTCTCAATCTCTCTCAAAACCTCTGGCTTAGTCGACGCTACACTGCCGTCCTCGGTCTTCAGCTTCATAATACGACTTTGCCCAATAGACTTGTCTCTTGCGAACACTTTGGAGCCTTGGTTCCGCTCAATCGCCTCTTTAACACCGTTGGTGTTAAAGGTGCGGATATCGTGACGCAAGGACTTCCATATCCGTCTATTGAGCAGTCGGTATGCTTCAGCATCACCGGAGGACTGCAGCGTCATGGCGCGTCTTTCTGCCATGAGGTCGAGAGTGTGATCGGAGAACTTTTTTGGTCTACCTTTACGGTGGGACTTAAAGAACTTAGACCCAACCGTTTGGACAGTTTCTACAAACCTACCATTTAAATCGTCCACAGATACGCAATGTTCTAGGCACTCGAAGCGGTTTTGGAGTTCGAGTTGAAAGCTCTCGGGGTTTTGGATATAAGCACTAGAGGGCCGGAGCGTAGACCTCATCAGACGAGACCTCTCAACTTTGAGATTAATATTCAATGTGCCTCTTACCATTCGGTGATCACTACCGGTTTTCACCCTGTGGATCACAGAGACATCATTGAATATTTGCCTCCTATTGGTCATGATGAAGTCAATCTCATTCCTCGTGGAACCATCGGGACTCATCCAGGTCCATTTCCTGTGAGGCGGCTTTTGGAAAAAGGAGTTCATCACGAAGAGTCCCTCCTTTTCCAAAAAGTCGGCCAGCCTCTGTCCCCTGGGGTTCCGTTGCCCATATCCAAATTGCCCCACTCTCAACTCACCATCGCATCGAGTGCCCAGCTTCGCGTTGAAGTCCCCCATCACAACAGTGAAGTGTGTCTTCGAGGTATGTATGGCCCTACTTACGTCCTCATACATACTCTCTACTTCATCATCTGGGTGTGTCGAGGTCGGTGCGTAGACCTGTATGACCTTCAACGAATACCTCTTGGATATTCTGAGTATAAGGTACGCTACCCTGCTCGACACACTTTCGATGGTCACTATGCTGTTAATGAGGGACCTGCGGACGAGAAACCCGACACCACCTTGAGACAGATGTTCGCCTTCCCGGTAGTAGAATAAGTTGCCAGATTTCAGGGTTATCGTGTCCTCACCCTCTCTTCGGACTTCTGATAGACCCATGATATCCCAGTGCAACTTATCTATTTCTTCTTCCAGCTCAACAATCTTTTCGTCTGCCCTCAGTGTGCGTGTGTTATACGTTACCAGGGCCAGTTTTCGTTTGGGGTGGTAGCCGGATCCCGTCCGGTGATTCTTAGCACCCCCTGCCCCGCCGTTACCGTGGCCGCTACCATGACCAGGAATAGCGGGGCTGCCGGGAACTGGGGGCCGGTGCATTAGTCGTGTCGTCATTTTTGGGGGGAATTTGCCGATACTCACCACGCTTGGCAGGCGTGTTGGTGAGCGCAGTAATGCTTCTGTTCAGCAAAGGGACGCTGCTGCCCATCCCTTTGGTTAAGAGTCCCTTAGTCGACTTTTACGACCTCCACGGGAGGAGACGGAGTGGTGCTATATTCTTAATCCGGACACCACACGGAATATTAAAATAATAATATATATTTAGGATCTATTACTTTTCGGAAATTTTAATCAATTACTATATGAATTGTCCAGCTCGACCTCGTCTTCGAGGTTAGAAGTCTTGATTTCTCTGGTGTAAAAGAGAACAGAAATGTGTTTTTTGCTTAAATTATATGTTCTTGACTTTTCCAAAATACAATTTCCATTGCCACCTTTGTGTGTCAATACGACACAGCAACGAAATTGAGGAGGAAGTGTAATTAAAAAGTTAATTTGCGCCAGCTTCGGATTTGAAGGCTTTATTGCGCTTCGCAACAAACAAGTGGCTTTAATACATGTGTTTAATCGATTTTTTATTAAGTGGCGCTGCAGCTGGCTGTGCTTTTGGGAATAAAATCTTTTAGACAGAGGATATATTTTATGAAAAGGTTAACATTTATTGATATATGCTTAAAACATAAGTTATATGAGTTCTGGTTTTCAGTAATGCATGTTCTTTGACTACCAAATGACTACCTTACTAGGTTCTAGGTACTAACCTTTCAGGGGAAAAAGATGTCTATTGCAGTATAATGCCACCTTTTTATTTGGTAACCTTTTTAATTGGTTTCCAGTGTAAATTCTGTATGAACTTCCTTCGCCCCGGGGAAGGGCTGGTAAAACCACTGGAGTGGTCATCTTCGGCACCGAAGGAGGGCTCCAGGTCCTCAAAAGATCACACTAGAGCCGCCCATTGGTGCACGCCTTTAGGAACATCACGGAGGCTGATGACTTATGAGATGACTAAAGAGGTCACACTCTTTAGCGGAGGGAAGGCGACTGCAAAAAGGGCACCCCCCAGGCTCTTGTCGAGGAGGATTGGATAGGATCCAAGCCTCGCTGTGCGCTATGCTACGTACATGGCGGCACGTGACCACGCGCGCGACGCCTTCTTTGCGGGGGTCACTCGGTGTGTACACGCAGACTCCTCAATCTGCGGGCCCGTAACCCTCGAGTACCCCCCCCGTATGTAGTGACGGTAGGCGGCTCTGGCGTGCTGGACCAGAGTGCGGGACGGTTGTTACGACGGGATCGGCCCTCTCTTGATCTCCTCTCCGCTCTGCAGTCTCCTTCTAGAGCAAGATGCTCTCGCGGAAGGAGACCACTGCGCTCCAAGTTTCATGCTTTGACTGACTTTACTGCCGGCAGAGACACTCCTCGAGCGTATGCTGTACGGTATCCTGGTTGCTTCCACAATGGTGGCACTGTGTACCTAACCTACGTACGTACTGTACGTAACCTCGCGTCCTATTTTGTGCAGATACGCACCGAAACAACCATGACCGGTGAATACCTGCGTCAGACGGTAGCTGAGGCGCGCTCCTTCTGACCCAGGCTCCGAAGAGCGGCAGGATATCCTCGACGACGCGCTTGGACGCTAACTGCAACCGTAGGCGATGTCGCCACATCTCAAGTGCGTGCCGTCGAGCCAGCCGCCTCAGTCTATCGATCGCCACTGAGGGCACACTTTCACCGCTTTGGCAGAGGGAAATCCTCGTGGATTTGGTGTCAATTAATATTTTTCCCGTATACGTGAGCCCACAAAAATTACAAAAATAATCTTTTTAACTGACACACACATTAAAGGCAGTGTTGAAATTCCAGCTTAGAGACCCATTAGGACCTACACGATTTAATGTAGGTTTAGAAACTCCCGAAAATTACCGACGACCTCACGAAATTAACCGAGCGAATAATGGACAGTCGGGCTTGCAACGTTGTTTCAGTTAATCTTTAGACACACATTAATTTGTCAAAGTATTCAATCTCTCTGTCCTAATTAGTTTAATCTGAAACGATTCATATAATTTTAATCAGAAACGTTAAACGCTAGTTTCGTACGGGTTGCCCTAATTATGCAAAATATGACACAAAATTGCCGAAAAATAAATAAAAACCAACAAGTTATTTACTGGGCTAATTTGAAGATTGATTAAAAATTTCATCATAATTAGTCCCGCTGTTTTGAAGTCCATAGAGAACATACATACACATATCGATTTTATATATATATTAAAATTGTGAGTCGGTATAAAGTTTTCAGTTTGCAGTGCGAATAATTAAGATAAAAATAAACAGTGACCTATTACTAGAAGTAATCCATCCTCTAGCTAAGAAAATAAGTTAATTCCAGTTAAACCATTTACAGGCATTCATGAATAGTAAGATTTAAGTTGCCATAAGGTTATCTTTTTATAACTAGTAGCTACCATATTATATCAGATCGTTGGCTTCAGTGTAGTTTCTGGCAAAGAATAAATAACCCCCTCTACCCATGGGGTTTGGTAAAAGGAGGCTAAAAGTTGATTTCAAGAGGGTGGGCAACAGCCTCATCATGCAACAATCCGGAATCTCCAGACGTCTGCCGACCGCTGTGATTATAGCAATATCCCTTGTAGTGATCATTGGGAGGCCCTTGTCCAGCAGTGGACATATACGGGCTGTGTGTGAGGTCTTGGATTGTCCCAATTCTCTCACTAAAACTATTATACAAAAAATATCTGCTTTCCTCAAAAAGATTGCGATTCGATTCCGATTAGACGGTATCCGGTCTACAAAAATCCGGGATCACACCGTATCGAGGATAAAAAAGGTAATTTACTCAGGTATGAACACGTGGTCTATAATGCTCAGTGTATATAAGTTCCTCAAATAAAGTGAACCCCGGCCATAAACTGAAAAGAACCTGAGATAAAGACGGTAATAATTTAAGAATAAAAGTAGGCTTACCTTACGCAACGTAGGCTGACGATAGGTACATTTATAAAAATACATAAGGAAAATATAACTTTGTCGGCGAAATATCTACAATATAAATATGTGTCCGTGACAACTTCGGAACAGGAACATATTAATACAACAAGATTACTAAGGAATTCTATGATTTATTAGAACCTAAAATGTAGTAAAACACTCCCAAGTAACGACAATAAATACATAGTTATAAAGTAATGTCCTCTGAGGTACCGGCTAAGAATGGCAGCAACCTATTCTCTCATGCCACGGGCGGCCATGGGTGTCGTAAAGAGCGAATACGGGATTATTCAGAGGCAGCAGCGTTCTTCGAGTGCATTAACAACTCAACTGCGATCGCCTACCCGCCTGTAAGCGTGGCTATTATGACAAAATTCCTCATCGTTTCAGCCATTTATACATCCACTGATGAACAAAGGCCAGGGAGGCTAGATTTACAAACAAAACTGTTTCATCATTTTGGGGGGTATTTGCCGATACTCAACACGGTTGGCAGGCGGGTTGGTGAGCGCAGTATGGCTACCGTTCCACAGAAAGGACGTTGCTGCCCATCCCTCTGGTTTATAGAGTCCCTTAGTCGCCTTTTACGACATCCAATGGGAAGAGATGGAGTGGTGCTATAGTCTTAATCCGGACACCACACGGACAGCAAAATGCCTAATTATTATTAAATAAAATTATGGCCTAATGAGCACACAACTTACCCGAACCGGTCGTCATAGTGATCTTTGGAGAGATGTGTGTCCAGCAGTGGACTTTGTTTGGCTGAAAGGATGATGAAGTAAAGTCAGAATTCATCGAACGGACTATATTATACCTTGCTACGCTGCATGTCACGGGTTCGATTCACGCACGTAATAAATATTTGGATAATTTACCGATAGCTGTCTGGTAGTGTGTGCATAATATGAAAGTTATTTCTGTAAACTGTATCTATGATACAGGTCTTCCTTTATCAACTCATCAAGCTGATCAGTAACTTAGTGCGGAGAAATTTATTGTTTTTTTTTCTTTTCAGACGTGGCTGGGCAAATGTTTTTAATTGTGTTGTTGTGGTTGTTATTAACAAGGAGTTGACCGTTTTACAATCATTCCCTTCGAGGCGTGGCATCAATGGGGGGCTCTAGTGTGATCTTACGAGTATCTGGAGCCCCCTTCGGTGCCGAAGCTGACCGCTCCGTATTTTTAGCCTCTGACCCCATTTTGACCAATGCCGATGCCAAGTGTGAGGCAACAGACTCGCTATGCTCCTCCCGAATCGCAATAGACATTATCGATTCAGCTGACTTATTAGTAGCAATCCGCCGCTTGAAGGATGAGCCTCATCTGCAGGGCCTGATGGAATTCCACCATATATTCTAAAAGACTGCTTAAGTATATTTAAGAAACCACTCCTATATGTATTTAACTTAGCTTTAAAAACAGGAACTTATCCGAAACTTTGGAAACTTTCAAGGGTCACTCCTGTACCCAAGGGCGGCTCCGGATCTAAGGTAGAAAACTATAGGCCTATTGCGGTTTTGTCGGCCTTCGGCAAGGTATTTAAATCAATCCTAAATCGTTACATCACCAGGCAGGTCCTACTCAGTTAACTGAGAACCAGCACGGCTTTCGAGCCGGTAAGTCCACCACCACTAACCACATCAATTTTGTAGACTTCGCTGTCACCGAGATGGACCAAAGAAAGCAAGTCGATGCAGCTTATTTCGACTTTCAAAAAGCCTTTGACCGCGTCCACACCGACGTTTTATTGAAAAAGCTATCGGCCGTAGAATTTACACCAAAGCTCCTTCAACTATTTTCTAGTTATTTTGCTAACCGTCTTCAATATGTCCAACTCTCTGGACACCGATCTAACTCATACGTGACCTATTCTGGCACTCCAGAACTACTCACTAGTCAAGGTAGCACACTGGGGCCTACCCAGTTTCTTATAATGGTAAATGACCTGCCGAGTGTCGCCAGGACGGCTGAATGTCTTATGTTTGCCGATGATATGAAGCTGTAGTTGGGCATAAGCAGTACCGATGACTGTGAGGCGCTGCAGAGGGACATCGATAATGTAATGAAATGGGGCAAATCCAATCACCTAGAGTTTAACAGCTCTAAGTGCAAAACCATCTCATTTACCCGGTCACGTGTGCCGCTCCAGTACAACTATCACATATCCGGTGTTCGTCTGGAGCGCGTCACCCAAATTCGAGACTTGGGACTGACCTTAGACGTGGGGCTTACCTTCAATCAGCACATTATGAGTATATCTAAAAAAGCTTGGTTTCGTAATGCGTCAGTCAGCTAGATTTCATGACCGAAGCACTTCTTTCATTATATTATTCATTTGTGCGTAGTAAATTAGAATATAATTCTCTTGTATGGGACCCACATGAACATAAATATAAACTCATGATAGAACAGGTACAGAAAAAATTTGCCCGCTATTTATATAAAAAATGTATGGGTAGTAAAAAATAAGGATAGTAATCCTTATTTGTATCCGTCCCTGTTCATCTCCGGAATGGTAGGCATCAATACCTTACAGCTAAGACGGAAGTGTGCACTATTGATGCATTACTTTCTATTGCTCAATAACAGGATTGATAACGCGACCACTTTGGCTCGCTGCTCATTGTTTACGCCGGACCGGCTGCGGAGGCCGCGCGCGTGTGGCACGAGGCGCCTGCTTGTGGCCCCACCGGTGCGTACTCAAACTGCTCAATATGCTCCCACGGCCCAGGCCATAGATCTGTTTAATGTCCTGATTGCTCATGAACCCGATGTCGACGTTTTCTATAATAGTTTTAATTTGATTTTAAATATTTGTCTTCCTTTTTTCAGTGTAATGTGATAATGATAACTTGGCTTGTTGTGCGCCTTGGTGTAAACTGTCAGTGCACCAAGCAATTCATATTAAATAAATAAATAAGAGTCCGGCATGTCCCTTCATCCTTCCCGGGGCGGAGGATGTTCATGTAGAATTTCCACTGGATACCAATAAAAAAAGGTTTAATGATCTCTAAAATCTTCCTATCCCCTGTAAAAAAGGCATTGTCTATAAATATTCTTAGACCATTTAACTATTAAATATCTTAGGGTCATACCTACAACTTTTCAATTTATTTAATTACCTATAAGCAATTTTGAAACATCTGGATTGGTTGGCTTAAATGCTACACTACATCTTAAAAGCTTTCCTTAATTGTTAAAAGCTCGTTACTTGATACTTAGACGTGTTAAAGATCCATTTTATTGGTGGCAGCCCACTCACTCAAGGCATCTTTATCACGCTAGAGAGCAATACAGTCAGACTCTACAGTTCACATTAGCATAAATCTTTAAATCGTCAGCATAGAGTAAACATTTCGCATGCTTTAAAACTTTTGGCAGATAATTCAAGAAGAGTAAGGGTCCTAAAATTGAGCCATGGTTTACACTTCGTTCGATCATTATTACTGGCCGTAATGAGACGATCATGCTCAAACTGTGTCAAGTTATAATCTGATATTCAATGGAGGGAACTAACGCACTCTTGGACCAATACAACATACCTTCATGTGAATTCTTCACTACCTTATTTCCAGCTAAACCACAAAAAGATAAGAACAGAGTCATTTTTTTGTTGGGCTTCTCGCATATATTTCTGGGAAATGTGGTTGCTTAACCGGTCATTTCTGGACAAAAAAGGCCTCCAGCCAGGCTTAAAATGAATATTAAAAACTAAGCAACTTTCGCTAAGGGCGCCCCCTGCGGGACACGGACCTCGGCTTATGGCATTACTGGGGATAACAAGCTATTGTTTTGGGGACAGCTGGATCGGTATTATTTAAAATGTATTAAGGGACATTTAAAGCTACAGGCTCGGCACGGGCCGGTGCGAGCAAGAGACGGGAGGGAGAAGTGCTAACTTGAACGGGAAGGTGACGCGGCGATAGGCCTCCGCGACGTCGGTGAGGCTAGTATCAAAAATGGACAAAACCACTATTTAAATTTAAATCACAACATATAAACTTAGTCCCCTTGATGTTGGTGACAAAGCTTTATATATATTTTATATTTTACAAAACCAGGAATTATCGACCATTTAAATGACACGTTACCCAAAAGTCTTCACCACATTCTGTTTCAAGATTCCAGCGTCGATTCATGAGAAGGCCGGCTCGTGACAGAAATATGACACCGCCGCACGGTGTACGACAGTCTCATCTTATGATTTGTAGCCATTGCATACGATTTCCGAGTCTTCAATCGAATGATCAAAGAATGATTCAGTTACTGCAATTATGAATTAGTTCTTCACTTTTTTGAGTCGAAAATGAATATTAGTCGAAAGTTCCAATGCATGTAATTTTACACATTATGAAATTTAGTTCATTAAAGTAAAACTAATGTGACCTACGAATGACCTCGTGACCTCATATGTTACAGATAGATGGGCTTTAAAAAGTATGAAGGTTCCATTCATTTGCTTACGGGACCCTCAGAATTACTTCAACATTTTCATTTCTACACATCCAATTTACATCTAAACGTATCTTATACACTTCAACATAGCAAGTTATTGACTTCTTGTTGATCTAAAGGAGCAATTAGATACGGGGTTTAGGCCGCAATTATACCGACAATTTCATGAATAAATTAATGTTGAATTCGTAATTGCGCCATTTTGATTTTATTATAACATAACTTTGATTCTATTACGATGTGGATGTGTTGCTACTATATTTATGGGGGAAGAGATTTCGCCATAAGTACTTGTCAAAATGTGCCAGATTGTTTTAATTTTGCTCCCTTATTTATAAACGTGTGGTGTCCGGATTAAGAATATAGCACCACTCCATCTCCTCCCGTGGATGTCGTAAAAGGCGACTAAGGGAATATAACCAGAGGGATGGGCAGCAGCGTCCCTTCTCTGAAACGGAAACCATACTGCGCTGGTGAGTATTGGCAAATACCCCCCAAAATGATGACACAGTTGTGAAAATCTATGGGGGAGGCCTTTGTTCAGTAGTGGACGTATAAATGGTCGATATGATGATGATGATGATGATTTATGAACTAAGAAATTGAGCCAAAAGTCCGTGTCAAATGTGAGTGATAATCTTGAAATTTATATAGTTACAATGGTCTTGTTAATGGTCAGGATTGTGATAGGTTCTTTCCACATAAAGACTTTTTTGACTACCGATATCAGTGGTAAAAAGTCTTAAGTATTAAAACCACAAAAAATAAAAAGTAACTTTATTTATGGGCGGGGCCAGGTATGTCCAAATCATGGTTCATGCACGAGAAGTTATATTTTATACCTGGCCCCGCCCGACTTGATAAATAAACATTTTTTTTATCATGTAGAGTTTTTGAAGTCAGTATTTTTTTTGTGACACAATTTCAACAAGCCTCGGCCGCTCGGTTTTGCTTTGCAGCGATATTGCTGCATCTAATAAGACAGGACATCGCTTTAGAGCAAAATCGACCGAATGACTGCCATAGTTATGTCAGTGATGCTCCTAAACCGCATTTGAGTTGTTTGTCAGTTTCGATATTTCACCATCATCATTATTGTGTGTTAACAGTACTGACATATGGACTAGAGACGTGGTCACTCACAATGGGCCTCATAAGAAAGCTCAAGGTCACTCAGCGAGCTATGGGGAGAGCTATGCTTGGTATTTCTCTACGAGATCGAATCAGAAATGAGGAGATCCGTAGAAGAACTAAAGTTGTCGGCATAGCTGAAAGAATTAGTAAACTGAAGTGGCAATGGGTGGGGCACATTGCTCGTAGAACTGATGGCCGTTGGGGCACAAAGGTTCTCGAATGGAGACCGCGCACCGGAAAAGGCAGCGTGGGATGACCCCCAACGAGGTGGACAGACGACCTGGTGAAGGTCGCTGGGAGTCGTTGGATGAGAGCGGCATGTGACCGCGGAAATTATGGAAATCTAAGGGGGAGGCCTTTGTTCAGCAGTGGACATCGTGTAACTGATATGATGATCATTATATCAGCCAAAAAACTTCCAATGCTGAACAAAGACCTTCCCCACAGATTTCTACAACAACCGGTTACATTATTATTATAATAATACCTTTTTGGGTGTAAGTGTCTAATGGCGTAATAACGGGGAAACCCACTCCGAGTCTTCGAAACGAGCGATGTTGAAACCGGTGCCGCACCTGTCGACACCCCGAGCCACTCACACCGATGTTGCTCCCTGTCGCCTACAATTTCACTACAAATGTTGAAAGGCAGACGTAGTATTTTCCGTTTTTAAACGCATTTAATCCATTTAGCATCCATTGCAATATACCTTATAACTGTTATTGCAATCTCATACAATAGTTTTACACCTCCGGGGACAATCTGAGACTGCATTTTGTAGTGTAGCCATGGAGAGTCCCTTCTAAGGGTCTATAAATCAGAGAAATGGGCAGCAGCGTCCCTTCTGTGGCACAGTAGTCATACTGCGCTCACCAACCCACCTGCCAAGCGTGGTGAGTATTGGCAAATACTCCCCACTATGACGACACAGTTGTGGAAATCTGTGGGTAAGGCCTTTCTTCAGTAGTGGACGTATAAATGGCTTATATGATGGTAATTACCTATATATTATCAATGGACCCCCAGGGCCTTGCGATTTAGGTAGCCCTGCTAAAGTACGCTTTGCCTATGCGGATTTCATATGTTATGGGGTACCACATTGTCTTAGACCCCATTTTGTAGCGCACTGTAATTCTCGTAACCTGGTAGAGTAGAATAAAATATTCTTAATTGTACACCGTTTGAAAAAACTATTAGGAATCATTCTATGAACAGTAATTAATTGTACAAGTGGCGGTCTTATCGCTATTAGCGATTTCTTACGGACAACCTTTGAATGGACAAGAAAAAGATGTAAAAAGACAAAGCGGTAGTCTGTAGTATGCATATTATATTAATAAAATCGAATAGCGTATCTAGACAATTAAATTTAATATGGTAGGTTTAGACCTAAACGGTCTCTAGTGTGATCATACGAGGACCTGGAGCCCCTCTTAGCTGCCAAAGATAACCGCCCCAGTGGTGTTAGGCGGTAGGAGTCCGGCAAGCCCCTCCATCCTTCCCCACGGTGAAGCAAGTTGACGAAAAAAATCTAATGGGCCCAATATTTCTTATAGGTAGCTTCATTCTTTGTGTATGTAATAATTTCACTCTCACAAATCTCGGTCGTAAAAGATACCCCCGAAAAAGCCATCAGTAAATCCCAAAGGAAAAGTGCGTTAATTCACCATCACACTCATACGAATTTGAAAACGGCTCAAACACACAGACCGACATTAATTACGTTAAAACAGTGAAACGAGGTTCGCATTGTGTGGGTTTTCCCGAGATACGCCACTCGGCACCTCAAATTCCGATATTACAGTACGCCAATCCGAAAAAAGAGATCTGCAAAGTTTGTTATGTGTAACTTAGTAAGTGGCCTACTTTTCATGAGGATTTTAGGGTTCCGAACGTCCGGAGTAAAAACGACGGAACCCTTATAGGATCAGTCATGCGTCTGTCTATCTGTCCGTTTGTCGCAGCCAATTTGCTTCGAATCTACTAGTCCGATTAAGTTGAAATTTGGTACACATATGTATTTCTGCGACCCAAACATGTACGTGAAACGTAAATACATGAATTTTGAATATGAGGGTCCTTTTTGGGGGGCAATATAGAAAATTAAACATTTGCACACCCTTTGCGGTAAAACACAGTGTACATTTTCACTCTTATGTCACCTTTATTTAAGCTCGTGTTATGCAAATAAATGAATTTTAATTTAAAGTATAAAGTTTGGCAAACTGTACCGTGTAATATATGAAATGGAAGAGCTTATTGTGAGGGTCTCAAATGTATTTATTTTATAATTTTAAAAGATATCGTTTCACTGTTATGTAAGATAATAGACGAAAATTTACCATTCTCGTCCTTTTTCTCCGAAACTACTGAGCCTAAAATTCTGAAGAAAAAAAAGGATAGCTCTTTCATCATGTCGGCCATTTATACGTCCACTGCTGAACAAAGGCCTCCCCCATAGATTTGCACAACTGTGTCATCATTTTGGAGCATATTTGCCAATACTCACCACGCTTGACGGTGGGATGGTGAGCGCAGTATGGCTATCGTTTCACAGACGAGACGTTGCTGCCCATCTCTCTGGCTTAGAGTCCCTTATTCGCCTTTTACGACGTCCACGGGAGGAGATGGAGTGGTGCTATATTCTTAATCCGGACACCACACGAAAAATTATAATTATTTACCGGAGATTAAAGTAAAAGTCTACAAATCCAAAGTCCCTCAGCGAGCTGTGCTCAACATTTTTCTAAGAGACATGATTTGGAACGCTAGTCTCCGGAAAAGAACTGGAGTCACCCACATAGCTTGGTGAGTATGGAAGTTCAAGTGACAGTAGACTGGCCTGATGTCTGTTGAAGGACTTAAGCTTGTTGGAACAGACGAGTTCTAGAACGGAGTCTGCGAATCAGCAAAGGTACTGTGGGATGCCTCTCAGCTAAATAAATGGACGGCCTGAAGAAAGCTGCTGGGACAAATTGGATGTGGAAGGAAAATGACCGGGTGTTGTAGCATAGCTTGGGAGCGGCCTACGCCCAGCAGTGGATGACGATAGGCTGAGTTAATTGATCTACCATGGGTACTAAACTGCCCTACTAAAATATTAAATAGGTTGTCGCGGAGTGCCTCCCTCCGTGTTTCCTTCCGGTTAGCTCAACTAGGAGGCTCTCACCACGGCAGCAAGTAACGGAGTTCAGTTTAATGACATTGAATGAAACGTATTATATACATTGTTATATAGGTATATTGTTATTCACAACTTCAATTAACATTTCATGGTGATGTTTATATTTTTTAAATATAGCTTACTATCACAATTTAAGCTAATTAAAAATAAGTAATTGTAATATTGCAGGCAGACTATTTGTCAGCTTCGCCGTGTGGTACCGGCTCAGAATACCACCATCCCATCTCCTCCCGTGGGGGTCGTAGCAGTCGACTAAGGGATTAACCGGAGGATGGGCAGCAGCGACCTCCGAGTACATTAACAACTCAACTGCGATCGCCAACCCGTCTGCCAAGCGTGGCGATTATGGCAAAATCCCCCAATGAGCTCACAACACACCCATATCGATGGTGATCTTTAGGGGAGGCCTGTGTCCAGCAGTGGACTTCATTCGGCCGAAATGATGAACGACGATGATATTTGTCAGAGCGACGGCTGTGTGTCGAACCACTAGCGTTCAGAATTGAATGTGATGAGATAATGATCAATATATGAAGAGCGACTCTACGTCACATGATTTGAATTTTGATTTGAATAAAGAATTAATCATGAGTTGGACAGTGATGGAGATAAAAGGTATGAAGTCATGAAAGTAATGATTGAAAAAAAGATGAAGGATGACTTCGTCACAAGGTCATTCATATAACCTTACTGGACGAATTTTGAACAAATGTTTCCGAATTTCTTGTCAATCCTCTAAAAGCTGTCTCCTATTAACTTGTGGGCCGTATTACAAATTAGCAACGCAAAGTATTTAAAGCTTATTTGTGGTCAGTTTGCTGAAAACCCTCCACTTGCGCATTTCAAACATAGTCATCATTTTTTAACCCCAAAAATGTACAACACAATATTTATTTTTAATGGCTTACAGGGGAGACGGTAGCGTGATTCTGAAAACACATTGTACCCTGTAAACGACCATTTTGTGGTCCAAAATGGCTCGTAAAATAGCTTTTATGAGTGGACAGATTTGGTGCCATTTTGCCCATTAGTCGCCAATTTTCCAAAGGGAAATTAAATTGATTGTTCAAACACAATTTTGAACAAATCGATATTAAAGTGTCGCCATTAAAATTGCGTTTATCACTCAAGATCTTTAGATGAGACTTTAGTAAAGTATTTTAATCATAACAAACGACTGTTTTATCAAGTGTCTTATATATTAGACATTATTCACTCGTGTTTTGCCGTGTGGTGCCGGCTCAGAATGCCACCACCCCATCTCCTCCCATGGGTGTCGTAAAAGTCGACTAAGGGATTGGCCGGAGGATGGGCAGCAGCGTCCTTCGAGTACATTAACAACTCAACTGCGATCGCCAACCCGCCTGCCAAGCGTGGCGATTATGGCAAAACCCCCCAATGAGCCCACAACACATTCATATCGGTGGTTGTGGTGATCTTTGGGGGAGGCCTGTGTCCAGCAGTGGACTTCATTCGGCCGGAATGATGACTCGTGTTTTGTAGAATATGCTGGAATATAACTTCATTTAGGTCTGTCTAAGATAAATATCTCGACAAACGAAGATATTTACACTCGATGTTTTTTGTGTTCGTATATTATATTTCCATGTCTATATAATAGTGGAAAGATATATTATAGTATAATGTCGACCATTTTATTAAAAGCATATTCTACTTACATAATACATAACGTGTAGTCACTTAGAGATGAGTCTGATAATATTATTTTTAACATGTCTGGATATGTTAACATATATATGGCCAACGTGGATATGGCCTGGGCCTAACACGTTACTTGATGCAAGCGAAGGAAGTGGCAGAGAGAGCGGTGATGGGAGGAAACCACTTCTGATCCCCACTGCAGAAAACGCACTGGGCGTAGGCGCCGGAGGAAGGTGCTGAGCGATCTCCAGCCACCATAAGAAGCGACCTGCGGGCGATGAGCTAAGGGTAGTCCGTCGCCCGAACATTAAACAGGCCTGAGATGGTGGCGCGAGTTTTGCAGGCGCCTCTCTGTAGATATGTGCGGCCAGCCAGGTTGCACAGAGATGGAGCCCGTCATACAGTGACAGACCGATACCTGCCGGGGGTGCGGTCTAATGCAGACAAAGCGAACACCTCACCCCCAGCCAGAGGTAAGTGAAAGGACACCGTGGTGTTTTAGTCGGTAACAGTCTGGCATGCCCCTCCGCTCTTCCCAAGGCAGAAGAAGTCCATGAGGATTACCCCACTAAAAAAAGACGAATCTAAGGAGATTCGTCTAAGGCCTTTACCTAGGCAAATTGCAGTAGGAGATATATTTTTTTTGTTTCTAGAAAAAATCATACATTTTAGTGAACATCTATACGATTCCACAACCAAAAATCATAAAATAATAAATAAATCAGCAGCCGCAACTGGACACGACACATATCTTCCTCTTTTTCTTGCAGCTTCCTTCAAATACATTAAATGAAACTCAATGATATTATGGCAAAACCCCCCAATGAGCACACAACAAAAACCCAGATCTATCGTTTTGGTCATCTTTGGGGGAGATTGTGTCCAATAGTGGATTTATTTGGCTGGAATGATGACCGTTATCCTTCGGCATAGATTGGTTGTCAGAATTTCGGTCTTCTGTCTTCATTCAACTATTATCAACATTCAATAATTATTTTGTTTTATTGACGTGATATTTTTCTGGCAGTTTAGGTATGTCACGCTCACTCCAGTGTCCTGCTTATGGTGGCGTCGTGTATCGGGTCGCTAAATTTCCCTACAATATGGTAGAGTTGAATGACGCTGATGCATGCCTCGTGCTCTTGAACGAGTGCCATCTGCTGGGATTCGTCATCTTAATGCTCTCATGACAATTGAACAAATATGCAATATTAAGTTGGTATAAACCCCAGTGACCTTCACCAAGTCATCTGTCCACCTTGTTGGAGTTCGTCCCACGCCCGGTTTTCTGGTGCGCGGTCTCCATCCAAGAAACTTTTTGCCCCAACGGCCATCAGTTCTTCGAGCAATGTGCCCCGCCAATTGGCACTTCAGTTTACTAATCCTTTCAGCTATCTTGGCAATTTAGTTCTTCTACGAATGTCCTCATTTCTGATTCGATCGCGTAAATGCAAGATGTGATTCTAAAGAGAACGTTTTATAAGACCTATGTTGCCTTATAAGACACCCACCGATGAATAAGTGATATGGTGACGGCACTGACTAATCCTTTCCTAATTCTTTTTCCTTTTGATATAAAAGGAAAAAGAAGCAAGTAGCTTGGAAAAGAATTAAGGAGATCTATTGAGATTTCAGGGTCTCTATTATAGTTATCACATAAATAAGACTCCAATATGTATTCACAAAAGTGCTGAACAGATAGAAAGATAAACTACACACTCAAACATAAACATATTCCCAATAGCGAAACTACAAAATCTCGACCAAAAGATCCTTTTTTCCATACATTTCTGTTGATGTTCGTCCGGAAGTCGAAACTCTAGGGGTTCGAAACTATCCAGTTCCATTGTTTGTTCTGCCATATTTCTTTTTGGGTGATATACAGATATTAGCTCTCAACACAGATAACTTCAATGGACTTTTTGAAATTTATCGTATGGTAATATTTCACGTATGTATGCCACTGAGTTATTAGTGTGGCGAATGTAATTGATTGCTGGGCCATGGGCAGTTACATTTGCAAATAGGAAATGATAAGGGAATGAGAGCAGCTTTTGATAATGATGTTGTTTAGGGAAAATTACAATGTTTGCCTGTTGTAAAGAAAGCTGGCTGGCATTGCAATAAAATTATTTTATCGATTTATGGCTTTTATCCTATAACGTTAGGTGCAGTAAATTCATTATGTATTTTTTATATATTTTTGGAAGTACTGCGTGACCTAATCTCGCTCTTAAGTAACTCTTATCTGTGAATGAAGTAGTCAATTTATATACCGTACAAAAATGAATCTACTTATGTCACAGGCACAATAAAATCCAGCCAAGAGTAGGTAAAATTGAATGCATTTTGATACTTTAAAATCAACAGATCACAAACTTCAAACGTGAGGTAGGGTCGTATTTCTACTAAAAACAACTACAGGTTGTAGAAAAATAAATCAGACAAATTTATGGCCGCAATTAATAAACGATTTACTTAATCCAAATCCAAAGATTTGGGTTCAAGGATTTGTCTGGTTTTTGTGTTATACATATGTGATCTTAACACAAAAACGGAGGAATTTCAAAATCATAAACCTAAAAATTTTGGAGAAAAGAAATACTAACTTACCATTGGTTTGGATTTTAGTTTTGTTTTTTTACTTAGTCAATGTTTTGGTTGTGGGTTACCATATTTTTCTTGTAATAACAGATCTGATAGTGTGATATGATATGATTCGTCAAATATGAAAATTGTCAAGAGTTGCCAATCAGTCAATTCATTTTTAAATATATATTTTGAAAAAATTATGAGGAAGCCGGATTTAAGTCACACGAGCTGTAAAATAGTATACGATATTCGTGACTAGTGATGGGTTTATGCCGAGGCATTTTAGGCAAAAATAATAAACGCCCAACATCCACCCGACCAGTAAATGCCCGTACGTCACGGCGTTTACTTTTTACTTTTAAAATGATAAATTATTACATTTTTGTGGTTAAAATGCTTCACGAAGATTGTTTTTTTAAAGTAATTGCAATGTTAATAAGCAAAGTATCCATACACTTTACACAATTTTTTTTAACGAACTTCTTTTTTAACATTATAAATATTTATTTTCATGGCTATATTTATAAGTGCAATATAATTATTGTATAATAAGGCGCGGGCGGGTTGTGCGCTGGCTGACATAAGGACATAAGTAGCTCAACATAGAGGGAAATCTGGTTTGTGCAGTTAACCGTTAATTTTCTTAAATAACTATAAAACTATTGATTTTAAAATTATAAAATAAAAGCAAGTTCTTCCATTTCATATGTAACCATGTAGAGTTTACAAAACTTTATTCTTCAAGTTTATGTATTGCCCCTCAAAAGTGACCCCATATTCAAAATTCATTTATTTACGTTACACGTCCGTGTTTGGGTCGTAAATATGTGTACCAAATTTCAACTTATATCGTAAAAGGTGACTAAGGGACTATAAACCAGAGGTATGGGCAGTAGCTTCCCTTCTATGGAACAGTAGCCATACTTCACCAACCCGCCTGCCAAGCGTGGTGGGTATCGGCAAATACCCTCAAGATGATGAAACAATTGCGTAAATCTATGGGGGAGGCCTTTGTTCAGCAGTGGATGTATAAATGGCTGAAATTATGAAGCGTCAAGGTAGCTTTTGGGCATAGGTTATATTTTTTGCTCATACAAAATCTACTAAAATAAGATATTAACACTTTATTCCTTCACCCCCCCACCCTTACCTTCTCTTTTTTTGAAGTGTATCATATATTATATACAGGCTTGAAACAGTTGTTCTGTGGTGTATACGACGGCACACACTGCGCTGAGCTTGATAACATCTAAACAGCGGTGTTAAAATTAACAGCCTACAATATACCTATTATATCGCAAAAACAATAAAAATATTCTTTAATAAAACCTATTACAGGATTCCTGATTATTTTAATGATAAATATTTAAGTTCATCATCCTACCAGCCACAGGACATCCACTGCTGAACAAAGGCCTCCCACTTATATTTCCACAACGAGCGGCCACATGCCACTCTCATCCAACGACTCCCTGCGACCTTCACCAGGTCGTCTGTGCACCTCGTTGGAGGTCGTCCCACGCTGCGTTTTCCGGTGCGCGGTCTCCATTCAAGAACCTTTTTGCCCCAACGGCCATCAGTTCTACGAGCAATGTGCCCCGCCCATTGCCACTTCAGTTTACTAATCCTTTCAGCTATTCTACGGATCTCCTCATTTCTGGTTCGATCTCGTAGAGAAATACCAAGCATAGCTCTCTCCATAGCTCGCTGTGTGACCTTGAGCTTTCTTATGAGGCCCATATTTAAATTAATACTAATCATTTAAAGAATTTTATGCAAGTAGTCCATCTTGTTAAAAATAATACGCTGTCTAGTACGGTATATCACAGAGAGCCGTACTCCGCAATTAAGACATATCTATAATATTTTGTGTACCTATGATAACAATAAACGATTTCGATTTCTACAATACATCTCGTAATAATATAACATCGAATACCACTACAAAGTAATGTTTACATTAAACTAAGACTGCAAAATCTGTGCTTAAAGTTAAATTAAAAACTTTCCCCCATGTTTTTGCCGGACCGGGCCATTCAAAGTTAGAGAACTTAGTTCTTCTCCGGTATTGGAAAACACGTCAAACACTCATGTTTTGTTTTTCTTTTTGTTCTTACCTTCGGGAAGTTTTGAATTTGCTCCGATGGCACTCGATCGATTCGAACTTAAATGTGGGTCTGAGTTTTAGATAGTTGATTAGTTTGAATCCTCTTCTAAGTAAATCTCCAGATTTCATTTTAATTATATTATGTTCAAAATTAATTTATTTAGTACTTAACATACACTTATACTAGTCATTTTGAAACAACAGTGAGCATTTCACTACATGAAAAACAGAAGAAATGCCAAAAGAAACTCAGGGCAACACTCAGCCCTTTTAATTTGTTTTCTTTACACATTTATACTTTGTTTTACAAATAACTTAGCTGTTATACATTTAAAAACATATCACAGCTATACAATACAAATAATGCAGATAAAATTTGTTTTAAGGAAAGCTGTGTGGTTAATGTACACGTTTTTACAATAAACTTGTAGGTAGAGTCAAGATGGAGCGATCGGTGCTTCGGATGTGGCAGCCAGGGCCACAAAATACGTGAATGCACGACCCGGACAAAAACTGTCCGTTGTACTCGGACTTCAGCCTTCCGACCGAACACAGACTGAGCTGCAATTCTTGTGTGAACCAGAAGAGCAGGAGGGGAAAACCAGACTCCTTGCTCCGGCTGGGAGGCCGACGACGTCTGCATTGGCAGCACCGATCGCACGCTCCAGCTCACTGGAGGCGATGGAGGCCAATTAAGGGTCCTCCAGGGTAACCTAAATCACTGCCGCAACGCGCAGAATCTGCTGCTGCAGACTGTTGCGGAGTGGTCGGTTGCCTTGGCGGTTGCGGCGGAGCCCTACGGCGTACAGGAACACCCTCGCTGGTTCGGGGGCACCGGGGACTCCGTCACTATATATTGGTCTGGAGCTAAAGGTGAGCCGCCCTGCTCCCTATTGGATAGGGGGCAGGGCTTTGTCGTAGTAGAATGGGGACCTCTGGCAGTAGTGGGCTGCTATATCTCCCCCAACGTGTCTCTCGTCAACTTCGTGGGATACCTGGACGGGGTGGCGTGCATTCGCTGCAAGTGCTTTCCCCGTCCAGTGCTCGTGCTGGGGTCTTCAATGCTCACTCTAGAGCTTAGGGCAACCGTCGGGACGGGCCGAGGGGGAGGATAATGCAAGACTGGGCTGCGTCGCTTGACCTCCGATTGCTGAATCGGAGGTCTGTTAGCATATGCGTTCGGTGGCAGGGGGAGTCGGTCATGGACCTGACATGGGCGGCTTCTTCTGTGGCCCGCATGGTGTCAGGTTGGCGAATAGCAGAGGAGGTGGTCACACTTTCGGACCACCGCCACATTAAATTCGACGTGGCCCTCCGCGCACCTTGCCCGAGCCGCTCTGGTCCCAGCCCACGGTCGCAGCGTTGAGCCCTCACACGGCTGGATCGTGAATTGCTCATCGCAGCTGCCAACGTCGCGGCTTGGCCAGAGGTCGATCAAGGGATCTTGCCCGATCCGGAGGAGGAAGCGTCCTGGTTCCAAGAGACGATGACGTCAATATGCTATGCATCCATGCCCCGGGGCAGGCGGACGAGGCCTATGCAGCCTACCAGGCAGCCACGCTGGCGTTTCAGACCGCCATCAGCGAGGCGAAGGCTCGGTCCTGGAGCGAGCTCCTAGAGGGACTGGACAGGTATCCGTGGGGGAGACCCTACCGAATGTTAGTGTCTCCCCCACGGATTAGTTAGTAAGTTACGCCCATATGTCCCCCCGTGACCGAAACCATGGCCCCGGATTAGCTGGAGGGAGTACTTTCAACGCTCTTTCCGGCGGTCCGGGACCATCCTGGTCCCTTGGTCCCTCTCCACCCCCGATTGCCTCGGACTGGGCCGAGGAGATGGAGGTTTCGGAAGGGGAGCTGGGCCGAGCCATAGGCCGCCTGAAGAGTCGCAGCACTGCCCCAGGTCCGGACGGCATTCCGGGCCGTGCGTGGGAAAGCAAGCAGTCCCCGAGAGACTGCAGTGCATACACTGCAGTCTCTTGTGGACCGCTTGAGGCGGCTGTTCACCAGTTGCCTCCGTAGTAGCGTGTTCCCGTCCGGCTGCAAGGAAGCCGGATTGGTTCTCTTGAGAAAGGAAGGAAGGGCTACGGAGTCTCCCTCTGCATACCGTCCCATTTGCCTGTTCGACGAGGCTTCGAAGCTATTTGAAAGAATAATTACCCGAAGACTCGTTGAGCACCTGTCGCGAGTTGGCCCCGACCTGACCGAAAGTCAGTATGGCTTCCGGCAGCAGCAGTCCACTATCGATGCGATTGTTTGAATCCGGTCGCTGTCGGAACAGGCAGTGTCTCGGTGCGGTGTGGTGGCGTCGGCGGTCAGTCTAGACATCGTCAACGCCTTCAACTCCATCCCGTGGGGCACTATTAGGGCGGCACTAGTCCATCATTGGTGTCCGCCCTGCCTGCAGGGCATCAAAGGGCCTATCTGCGTGATAGGTACATTCGCTACGTGGGCAGGGACGGTAGTGTCAAGCGGAGGGAGATTACGTGCGGGATTCCGCAGGGGTCAGTTCTCGGCCCCCTTTTATGGAACCTTGCCTACGACGTGGTCCTACGTGTTGATCTCCCTGCTGGCGGACACCTCTAATATAAAAAATCTGTTTACTATAAAAAATAAGGGATATCACTCGGAATAATATATTTTCAGTACCAAATTAAATGTTTGAGGTTCACCCGTACAACGTACAACCGTATTAAACATATATTTGTATGGATGTATGTTTCCCTAAAATAATTCTCAACAAGACAATCAGCATAAAAATAAATACAGCAATACACGTTAAGTGCCCAATGAACAACGATATGAACGGCCCTTAATCTGAAATTAAAAAAGAATCTCCCCCAAAAGTTATAACCAGAAAAACGATGTATACTCTTAAAACTTTTTACATTAAAACGGTTTTATTATTCGGCAGAAAAAAGTTGAGTTTGACCGTTTGTAATATTATGAATGCAGGGCACGGGATGCGTGCGTGTTTCAATTATAACGTCGGAGAAATTAAACGGACGCCGCTGTAAACAATGGAGGAGATAAAGGTGGCATAACTGTGGGGAAAGACTGGAATATTATATCGGAGTGTTGACTTTTTCGGTGACATTTATTTTAGACGCTGAAGTTTGTAAATATTAAAAAAACTGAATTCGAGTCTAAGGAATGATCTTACTACTAATACAAATGAGAAAGTTTGGATGTTTCAATGTGTGAGACTCCATCACGCTTAAACGGCTGAACAGAATCTGATGACATTTGGCATAAAGATAGATTATGTATGGGTACATAGCTCCTAAAATGTATGGCTGTTGGGGTAGATATTTTCTTGAGTGGAGACCACGCACTGGAAAAGGCAGCGTGGGACGGCCTCTAACGAAATGAACGGGCATCTATAGAGAAGATAGATGGAAGTCATTGGAGGCAGGCAGCAAGTAAACGGTCGTTGTGGAAATCTATGAGTAAGGCCTGAAAATTTTTATTACCTTTAAATAATTATCATTTTAATTTATTAAATTATGTTCTTTATCATATCGTCGCCATATATGCCGTGGATACCCACTGCTGAACAAAGGCCTCCCCATAGATTTTCCAACTGTGTCGCGATTTTGGGGGATTTGCAATATTCACCACGTTTGGCAAGCGGAGGAAGAAACGGTGCTGCCCATCCCTCTGGTTTAGAGTTCCCTTGGTAGCCTTTTACGCCATCTACAGGAGGAGATGGAGAGGTTCTATATTCTTTATCCGGACACCACGGGACAACTATTGGATGTTGTTCAGAGAAGTTCTTTAACCAAACCTTTATAAAATGTTTTTAAAATCTGTGTTCGATTAATTATCACTGTTTTCTTTTGGGCAAATTGTTGGCATGCGGAACAAAAAGAAATGTTACCTCCAAGAAGAAGGTAATGTTACTTCAAACAATACCTTTTATCGCGTGTACATAATTACTGAAACATAACAATTCTTTCACATCCTTTCCTGTGGTGTTTCATTTCACGACAATTCTTTCCTCCCCGTTTTTGTGGCACGAATGAACACGCAGACATGCGTTTTCGTTGCGCGCTTTAAAACTCTGCGCAAATGTTCGTAACACATTAGTTGACATTTTAATTTAATTTCATCATTATCATCATTTCGGCCGAATAAAGTCAGACTGCTGGACACAGGCCTCCCTCAAAGATCACCGCAACAACCGATATCGGTGTGTTGTGTGCTCATTGGGGGGTTTTGCCATAATCGCCACGCTTGGCAGACGGGATGGCGATTGCAGTTGAGTTGTTAATGTATTCGAAGGACGCTGCTGCCCATCCTCCGGTTAATCCCTTAGTCGGCTTTTACGACACCCACGGGATGAGATGGGTTGGTGCTATTTGTAGCCGGCACCATACAGCATAATTTAATTTAGTGTTACGATAATTGTACTGCTTCTTTATTTTAATTGATTTATGTTTATAGGCTTGCTTCTGACCTATATCTTACCTGATGCTCAGCGACGATGCGGCTGACAATAGAGCATGCCTGCTTAGAAACAACCTATTAACTCGAAATTTGGAGACAACTAGGTTGTAACTACTCCTCTAGTGTGATCATACGAGGACCTGGAGGCTCCCTTAGGTGCCGAAGATGACCGCTCCAGTGATTTTAGCCGGTAGGAGTCAGGCAAACCCCTACGCCCTTCCCCGGGGCGAAGGAAGTTCATGAAGAAGAAAGGTTGTAACTATTCGCAAACACAGATCTGACCTACATTTTTTTATCCATATCCATTTTTCCATCTAACTTTTGTCATTCGAACAGACACTGAGAGATCTAGAATGAGAATACAAAGCTAATTTCCAGCAACAGGTAGAGGTTTCCTAGACCTTCAGTCCTGAGCTTGAGCGTTATTCTGATAAAATGACGATCTTGAGGGTTTACCATAATCAACACACCTCATGCGGTTATTAAAGTGATTGTTTTGTAAGGAAACTGAAGGATTCTCAGCCCTTTTCTTGAGATAATCTCTTATTCCCGGTTTCTATAATTAACGATCAGTTATTGGTCACAGTAACCATTCCTTTTGATTGATTGGTGTCCAGTGGATATTCTATATGGAACTTCCTTTGCCCCGGGGAAGGGCGAAGGGGTATGCCTCCTACCGGCTAAAACCACTGGAGCGGTAATTTTCGGCACCAAAGGGGGCTTCAGGTCCCCGTAAGATCACACTAGAGCCGCCCATTGGTACCACGCCTTTAAGCACATCACGGAGGGAATGACTGTCAAGCGGTCACCCTCTCTAGCGGTGGGAAAGCGACTGTAAAAAGGTCGCCACCCAGGCACTTCTTGGAGGGGATTGTAAAGGATCCCCCCAAGCCTCGCTGTGCGCTGTGCTACGCACACGGCAGCACGTGACCACGTGCGCGCCACCGTCTTCCCGGAGATTCCTCATTAACCTAATGCGGCGTTATATAGCGTTCCACAAGATTTTCACCCCGACTACGTGTGACGAGTATTCGTAGTTTGACCGCTTACCGAGGGGCCTCTTTGTTCCTCTATGCGTTTCGTCATTTCAACAAGGGTTTATAATGTACAGAAGAAGCACAAGCCTATTTATATAAATAATTTAGTTATTGTTCTACATATTGTTCTAAAAATTTGACGGCACGGTTGGTGCAGTGGTTGATGCAGTCGACTGCTGCGCTCAGGGTCGTGGGTTCGATTCCCGCACGGAACAAATATTTGTACGATCTGCAGATAGTTGTTCCGGGTCTGGGTGTATTGTGTGTGGATTTCTTGTCTGTAAACGCACCCACGACACAGGAGAAATCCTAGTGTGCGGCAATGTTTTTAAAATGAAAACTCATAAATAAAAAAAATGTTCGGTTAGCCAAGTTCAAGTTTATGGCTTAGTGTTAAAAAAAACAAAAAATATAAACAAATAAAAACATGTGTAATGTTATAAAAGTTTGTGTGGTGTCCGGATTAGGAATATATAGCACCACTCCATCTCCCCCTGTGGATGTCGTGAATGGTGACTAAGGGAATCTAAACCAGAGGGATGGGAAGCGGCGTCCCTTCTGTGAAACGGTAGCCATACTGCGCTCACCAACCCGCCTGCCAAGCGTGGTGAGTGTTGGCAAATACCCCCCAAAATGATGACACAGTTGCGGAAATATATGGGGAAGGGCTTTTTTCAGCAGTGGACGTACAAATGGCTGTGCAAATGATGATGATATGATGTTCTAATTTTGTTATTTATTCTTAACAAACAAACTACGCTCTACTAATACTATAATTATTATTATTTATGTAATGCCATTTTTATAGGTCCACCGTTTTCAATGTGCCTATTTGTTATAGCATTATTCTAAGCTAAAAAATATATGTAAGTAATGATACACCATGGCACTAAATTGAGCATTGTTTCTGACTAAACAAAACACAAAGAGCATTTTCGTGTCACTTTCTGAACTTGACATTGAATCTTCGTTATTGTTGAAAATCGCTGAACTGACCCTCAATCAATAGGAACGGATAGTCTCTTAGGGAACGCTGTCAGAAACGCGTGACCCAAACATTATTTATGTGTTTAATGCACCAGTTATGCTCAGATAAGTAAATATCTATGCTTAAGATCCCTATGCATTCCACAGTTTTTTTGGACAAATCGTTTAAAGTACAAGCAGCACAACTTTGGAATGCCTTACCCGATACAATTAAACAAGCTCAATCATTACGAGCATTTAAAAAAATGGTAAAAGAGCATTATGTATCTCTTTAGTTCACTTAAATATCCAGTATTGTATCAGCAAATATATATATGTATAATATTCAAATCAAAAATCAAAATCAAAACATTTATTTGTGATTCACAGGTAAGAAATAGGTCTTAGTCAAATCATTAAATGGAGTTCATTCTGTGATCAGCCTCATGGACATACAAATTTCATAAAACATAAATGAGTTAAAATGTCAGACATAAAGATTCAGTCATACATTCGTTTATAATACCTAATGCTAATAAATACAGTCAATCGGACATCAACACTGATACTCTATAAATACACTATTGAGATTTATGTGTTTAAAAATTCATCAACAGAATAAAATGAGTGGACAACAAGAAATCGAAAAAGTTTATTTTTAAATACGTGAATATCTCTGCACTCCTTAATGATGTTAGGGATCTTATTATAAATCTTTGGCGCCATAACAAACACGCTATTCCCATACAGGGTAGTTTTATATAGCCTGTTAAGGTTGTTATATAATCTATTTCTGTTGCGAGACCTAGTTAGGTCTAGGCGTAGTTTTAAGTTTATAAAGAAATTTTTACAGCTATCAATTGGTTTTAGACCGCACATAGCACGGATGCATCTCTTTTGACATTTAAACACTTTATCCCAATTGGTTGCATTTCCCCAGAAAATTATTGCATACCTCAATCTGGAAGCCACATAACCGTGATAGGCTACAAGTAACGTGGGGAGGCTAACTTTTTTTGCAAGCATGTATAGATTATATGATAATTGTGACAGTTTATTACATACAAACTCAATGTGGCTTTGCCATTTAAGGTTACTGTCTATATGCACGCCAAGAAATTTAGTTGATGTTGTTAGTCCGACTTCTTTCCCGTTAAATTGTATTGGCGTATTTAATTTATGATTCGTTTTCTGTTTAAATTGCATTATTTTAGTTTTATCTATATTTATTAATAAATTATTATATTTTAACCATTCGTTTATTGAACTTAAGCTATTATTTATTATATTTTCATTATTATAGACAACTGTACAGTCGTCTGCAAACAGTATCATCCGATTATTAGTAGATTTAGGTAGGTCATTGATGTAGACAATAAAGAATATTATATTACATATTTGTATTTATGTATTAATATGCAAATTGGTGTAGTTATACTATTTATTTATGCAAATACCTGTATTTTCTTGTATATATATCGATATCATTATCTACATCATGGTTCAGTACACCACAGACTACCTGAATTTCTTTATTTCCCTACTTTTAAATCCATCCAAAGGTTGTCTGTAAAAGATCGCTTTTAGCGATAAGACCGCCCATTGTGCCACGCTAACTATTGTAAATAATCCTTTATATTATTTTGGTGTACAATAAAGTTATATTCTATTCTATTCTATTCTATCTTCTCAAGCGCAACGATAATGTTGAAACAGCCATTTTGTTGGAACATCACTTCTTCTATCGTATCATCAGAATTCATTATTTTCCGGGAGCACTCAGCACAATAAAAAATAATAACAGCACAATTGGGCCACCCAGCGAATGGTGTCATATTCGCCACCGTTCAAATGGTTACACATCGTATCTGTGGACTATGTGTCTAGCTATTGTTATTGTTCTACGGAAACAGTGTAATACTTGGATTAATTCTTTAAATAAAAGTTTAATTTTCACCTCACCTTGAAAAATGAATCAGACAACTGAATACACGGTATATCTATCTCACGTTGTTTTTTGCCGCACTAGTTAGTGTTGCACGAATGAACACGCGGACATGCGTTAGTTTGCCGAAATATCGACGGCGGCGACGATTTAACACGACAAATAGGTATTTGAGTGAGAGAATTTTTTGCAGATTTTTTAAAAGTTGATTTGCTTGTAGCTTTTTAATAAAATGGTGAATCGGTTATATTCAAGTACCAATATGATGTTTTTAGGTTTTATTGTAATAAAACAATTAAGATTTCTCCCGGTTCTTTTCAAAATTAATGCGGCAAAACTTAGCGTACAGGTCACACTTATGGTAACACTTTTTTAAATTTTTTTTATTGTTGGCCAGTGAAAATTCTACATGGAACTTCCTTAGCCCCGGGGAAGGGCGAAGAGGTATGTCGGACTCGTACCGGCTAAAATCACTCAAGTGGTCATCTTCGGCACTGCTGACTTCAGGCCCTCGTGAGGTCGCACTAGAGTCGCTCATTGGTGCCACACCTTCAGGCACATCTCGGAGGGGATGACTGTAAAGCAGTCACCTCCTCACTTCCTCACCTCCTCTAAAGGAGCGATGTTGACTGTATAAAGGCCGCCCCCAGGCACTTCTTGGGGAGGATTGTAAAGGACCCCCTAGTCTCGCTGTGCGCAGTGCTACGCACACGGTGGCACGTAACCACGTGCGCGCCACCATATTTACGGGGTTGTGGTAAGTACCTAACTACTTATTCTGCACTTTGCATCGTCAATATTGAATATATCCATTGCTTTCCAGAATGTATATTTTTCGGTGGTAAGCTTATAGCAATTTTATTGAATTGTGTCCGGTGTCTGGGGGATGTGATCACGGGTCGCTCGCGCCATCACATATATCCAGGTCGCTCTATCAGAACAATGGATTTCTCTCTACAGTTTTGCTCCCGTCACTTGTTTGACCACGTCAGTCCACCACATGGGTGTACGTCCCTTACTCCTTTCTCCTTCCACATGACCTGTTATGATCAGTAGTTCCGAGTAGTCTCAGCGTCTTCTGGCATTGTGGCCGAGAAGCAATCATTGGCGCTCTTGAACATGCGTATTACCTAAAGAGCTTATGCATTGCCGACTTATTAGGGGGAAGAAGGATTGGAGAAGAAGTGGGTGCGATTTCATTACTTGTCACTTACTGCTCGAAACCCAACACCATGCTGCTGCAAATCCAGCCAACCCGCTTTCATGCTGTCTTCTACTGCTTACAATTAGGAACTACCGCAAAGTACATAAAGCCAGTTTGGTAGAAAACTGAGAAGCGTGCACTTTTGAAAAAACCTTATGTAAAAGCGAGTATGGAACTATCGTGTGATTCACACATCAATCTGTGCCCACTTTTCATAAATTCTTGTGAGAGATAATCTCGCTGTAGTTATTTGTTGACGAGAGATTGTAAATGGGCTGACTCGGCTTGGGATGGACCGCGCTGTCACATAATAGCGACGTAAAGTTGCAACAGTGTTGCTGCATTTCGTACGGTCAGTGACGAAGGTCGGATGCCCAACTCCCAATAATATGGCAGACATTTTTATAACATGGGAATGTCGTCCTTCAGGGAAGGAGCGTAGGTCTACTCTAGGAATCGGTGACTCTTCTGGTGTAAGGGGTGTTTATGGGCGGTTAAGATCGCTTATGCGACCCGTAAGCCCGTTTGCAGAACTATGATATAATTAACAACGCACTTGAGATCTAGCTTCTTTTTCAAGAAAATACGCCCGCTAATTAGATATGGCAATATATCCCGATGATTATTTTGCTCTCAAATATAGGAGGAGGTAGTAAAAGTACCCACTATTTTGGAATGGTATGCCGCTTAATGTATCCTCATGCAGCTAAATTTCATAAAAATATTTCACTAAAAGAACACAAATCACATTTATGTCGAATAAAATTCCAACATCGCCGATTGAAAGGAATGTATTGTACACCTATACTTACCAATTCGGGAAATACAAGCTTCATAGATAAGTCTTCAAAATAGCGAAGAGAAGAATTTGTTATTTCGTTCCATATCAGCTGGTATTATTTATGTTTGTTCAAAGTACAGACTCGCAGGCAGACGGGGTCAGGTATTTATTTGGCAGTCATCCACTCCGTGATGTGCCTAAAGGCATGGCACCAATTGGAGGCTCTAGTGTGATCTTAACACGCACTTCGATGCCGAAGTTTTAGCCAGTAGGAGGCCTTCCCAGGTGGAAGATGTATCTCCACAGAGTTTAAAATGGTATTTCTTTG
This sequence comes from Diloba caeruleocephala, assembly GCA_947459985.1. NCBI lineage: Eukaryota > Metazoa > Arthropoda > Insecta > Lepidoptera > Noctuidae > Diloba > Diloba caeruleocephala. Next base: position 3,050,367 of record OX381617.1, on the reverse strand, counting down.
AACAAAACGGAACTGCTTTATAAACGGCTTATCTGTGTTTTCCTTTGTAAATAATAGAAAACCTCTCTTCATCAATAGGTGTCGTCAAAGGTATCAAATAAGAGGATGGGCAGCAGCATTCTCCCGTATCCTAATAACAACGCACTGCGATCGCCAATCCCCCTGTCAATCGTGGTAATTACGGTAACGGAACGGTACGGTCTGGCCACTCATTGAAGTAATTATTAGGAGGGTCGTGTTTAGGTGGTCGTCCACGAGCTTATGTGTGTTAGGTGTAAACGATTTTGCTGAATGCTTTTTTAAACATTCATCATTTCAGACCATAAAACTTCCCCTGCTAGACACTGGCCTCACCCAAAGACCACCACAACGACCAGTCTGACTATGTGTTGTTAGCTCATTGAGGTGTTATGTGATAAACGCAACGCTGGGCTGGTTGTGCAGCTCTAACGACGTTGTTGTCCATCCTCCAGGTAGTTCTCATTCATCATCAGCCAAAAGATGTCCACTGCTGAACAAATGCCTCCCACAACGAACGATCACATGCCGCCCGCATTCAACTACTCCCAGCAACCTTCACCAGGTCATTTGTGCACCTCGTTGGAGGTCGTCTCACGCTGCGTTTTCCGGTGTGCGATCTCCACTCGAGAACCTTTTTGCCCCAACGGCCATCAGTTCTACGAGCAATGTTATCATTACTCTAGAATTATTTTTAACCTACATTCGAATAACTCAGTATTCTCTATCTATACAAATAAATAAAATTGAAGTGTCTGTTTGTAATGTCAAAATAACAGCTTTTTACTAAATGCATATTCAAGTATATACGGTACATATTACAAAAAAACAATTTTTAAATTTTTTGTCTGTCTGTTTGTTCCTGGTAATCTCCGAAACGGCTGGACCGATTTTGACGGGATTTTCACTGGCAGATAGCTGATGTTATAAGGAATAACTTAGGCTACTTTTATTTTAGAAAAATAATTAGGGTACCGCGCAAAAAAATAAAACCCTCGAAATCCAATATATATATTCTATGTCAAGTGTCTATGTCGAAGTACTCCTACTAGTATAAAATAAAATCGTATAATATAAAGTACTACGTCCTGTCTTCTTAATCGCAAGTCTTTGGCTCCGATAAGCAGCGCTCGCGTGCTCTCATTCCGTGCCTAGAGATCATTACAGTTAATACCACTGTAATTAGACAAGCTACCCTTCATTTCATTTGGATTTACTCAACTACCTTAACGAGTAGTTCGTTTCAGCACGTAATATAGAGATTTTATTCTAATTGCTGCTGCCTGTTAGTTTGTGTAGTTCTTCTTGTAAAGAGGAAGAGACACATTTTAGATTGATATTAGTGTCCTGGATATGCGTCCAATCAATAAAACACAGCTAAGGGCACCCTCTAGTGGGACTTGGGCCTCAGCTTAGAGCGTTGCTGGGGGGAGGGTGAAACTGAGCAACTAGATCAACATATTAACCAAAGGAATAGGAATCTAGTCTTCTGATAAACGGGATGTTTAACTGAAAGATAGAAGACTGTCTGTCTTCTAATAAAATATCCCATTTATCAAAATACTAGATTTCTCCTTGTAGTGGATCTAAGCTAGTAAAGAGATATACCGCTGCCTTGGTAGTTTTAGACAAAATCGGATGACAATAAAAGATGAGTAATTTTATCAATCCACAAAGTTAAGTAGACTTGAAAAAGTGTTGTAGCACTTGTATAAGTGATTTAAAACATGTTATTGTATATTATATAGATATAATGATCTAAAGTAATGTAGTCTTTAATATTCTTCTGTATTTTTTATTTAGCATTCTGCATTTCTGCAAGTTCTCTTCTACCGGGGGAGCGGTCAAATGCAGAAAAGCGTACAACTTACCCCCGGCTAGAGGTAAGAAGAAGGACACCGTGGGGTTTTAGCCGGTTTAATCCTGGCATGCCCCTCCGCCCTTCCCAAGGCGGAGGAAGCCCAAGAGGATTTCCTACGTTAAAAAAAAATGCATGTCCTCCGTTTGGTGATCTGTCCACAACAATTATAACGGTACCCAGGACTAGTTCTGCGTGGTACCCGTCATCTTCGGCACCTAAGGCAGGCCCCAGGTCCTCGTATGATCACACTAGAGCCGCCCACTGGTACCAGGCCTATTGGCACATCTCGGAGAGAGTGACTGTAAATGGATCCCCCGAAGCGTCTCTGTGCGCTGTGCTGTGCTGCGCACATGGAGGTGCGTGACCACATGTGCGCCACCATCTTATCGTGGGTCACTCAGTGTGGGCGCGTAGATTGGGGATCTGCCCACCGGCAAACATTATAGCGATGGCAAGGGGTACAATAAGAGACCCACCACCAGTGATTCAACTAGTTGTTAATGATCATTGACCGCACAAATGACTCTTCTTACTAGTACATTCGATGCCTTTAATTAAAGAAAATTCGCTAGAGGTGATGATGATATTATTTGGATGAAATAGTACATTACCAATGTAACAACTCTCTTTGTCGTTCATCTTACTACGTGAAACACTTCTAGCATTGTCACCGTTTAAAACTAGAGATTGCAGCAGCAGTAGTCAACCTTCCATCAGTAAACTTTTATGAGCTTTGAAATAACGTAAAATTGTTGAAACTTAGCACAAGAGAGATCTACTATAATGCATTTTAAGTGCAACGTTTACTATATAGGATAATCACGACCAACGGTCTGGCAAAATAAAGATCAAAACGAGAATTTTAAAATTTTGCCATAGTCTTTCATCCCCGCCCCGACGATCAAATACTGTGGAAATTTTCCGTTCAGCGTGTCGATAGCTGGTATTATCTTATCTTTTATGTACCCAGAGATCGTTAGAGGGAACTATTAAAGCGAAGTGTCACAGTTTAAAATACGGAGAATGGTGAATGAAAAACTGAATGTTTTAGGATAGCAAGATAAATGTTTCAATCGAGTTTTAGGTGTTCCGGACCGGTGGGGCCGTTTGATATCATGCTAATGGGCTTTTGTGTTTTCAAGGGTTTGTTTAATATTTTATGGTGAGCCATAGAGATGAAATTTTATGATTAAAATGGGGTGGAAAGTTGGGTAAATTAGAATGAGTTGCTATTGAACATTTTGGTTCCATTATAACGGGGGTCTGTTTGCCTACTTGATGAATATTGAACTCGACTTTTCAGTTTGATTTAAAACTACGTGGATTTTAATGGCATTAGTTTTCAGGGAAAATCTTAAAATATAATGTATCTGTAGTGATAACATTTTTGTAAACGAAATTACTTTCGTTGTGAGAATTACTTATCACCATAAGAAATGCATTCCTGTCTTAAGATTTATATGATGATGAAATTTATCCTTAAGATCTAAAAAAGAAAGGTCATAGTTTCAGTAATCTAAAGAACATCATAAATCATATAAATTTTTATTTTTATCCTGTTATCAAGACTGCAACTATCTACTTTTATTACGAGCACGACTTTAAGATCATTGTTGCAATAAAATCAGGCCACACAGAGCATTCAATTTGACAGCTTAAGTGCCAATCCCGAATGATATCTACCCATCTTAATCTAAAAATATTAGATTGACGTGTCTGTACCTCCCCGTCACGTTACCTTGGGTAACTTGGAACACTTTTAAGACATTTTCTTGAATTACATACATTAAGGTATTGAAAACATTTAAGAATCGAATTGGCTATGACAATATATCAGAAAAGTTCAATTATTTTCCTCCCCACTATTGTGAAGATATATTAGGAACAAAGACGTCCCTCGTCCCCCGAGTCACGAGGATAGAGGGTGCATTACACCTGGTGCTGCCCAATGTATGGTCATCCCGGCTTTCAGACGTCCAGCGCTGCAGAAACAAACTACAAAGTCTGCATCGCAGAGTGGCTATACGGATCGCACGAGGATACCGAACAGTATCCTACGAGGGCGGCAATTCTCCTGGTGCACTTTCTGCCTTTCGATATCCAGACGGAGATGGATGCGTGGATCTATGATCAGACACGCTCTCTCCGCCAAAGCGGCGAAAGCGTGCCTTCAGGGGCGTTCGGCAGACTAAGGCGGCTGCCTCGACGTCGCGCGGTCGAGATGTGGCGACATCGCCTATGGTTGCAATTCCCGACCAAGCGCTTCGGCGAGGCCAGCTTGCCTCTCCTCGGAGCCTGGCTCAGAAGGAGCAAGTGCATCACCTACCGTCTGACGCAGGTGTTTACCGGTCACGGTTGTTTCACTGCGTACCTACATAGAATAGGGCGCCAGGTTACGGCACAGTGCCACCATTGTGGAAGCGACCAAGATTGCGTGGGCTGCTGAGCGGTGGATCCTGGTTGATCAGATCAAGCAAGATCTCTCTCTTCCAGCAGTAGTGTCGGCTATGTTGGCAGAGCATGAAAATTGGAGTAATCCTTCTGCAAGAGTGTCATGCTCCAGAAGGAGACTGCAGAGCGGAACCGGGAGAGGGCCGATCCCATATGGAGAAGGACCCCCAACGACCCCTGGGAATATGGTAACGTGCACGTGGCCGCGCCGTGTGCGCAGCACAGCGCACAGCGAGGCTTAGGGGGGATCCTTTGCAATCCACCCCGAGAAGTGCCCGGGGGGCGACCTATTTACAGTTGCCTTCCCTCCGCTAGAGGGGGTGACCACTTTACAGTCATCCCCTCTATCTCTATCCCCTGATGTGCCTAAAGGCGTGGCACCAATGGGCGGCTCTAGTGTGATCTTACAAGGTCCTGAAGCCCCCTTCGGTGCCAAAGCTGACCACTCCAGAGGTTTTAGCTGGTAGAAGTCCAGCATACCCCTTCGCCCTTCCCCGGGGAGAAGGAAGTTCCATGTAGAATATCCACTGGACACCAATAAAAAAAAGGAGTCTAGCTTGCCCCTTCGTTGTTCCCCGGGGAGAAGGACGTTCATATAAAATTTCCAAGGATACCAACAAAAGAAGAACAAAGTCGTCAATTCTAATCATTAAAAGCGCCAGTCTCGCTTTAACATTAGAATTTTAGTTGAATTAAGGTTTTCTCCGTGCGTGTAGATGAAAGACAAGGTTTACGGTAAAACCCTGATAGCTTAGATATTAATAAAATAGTTCAAATTTTGTAATAATGTAATTTCAAATACGTTCGTGCCCATCTCAATATCCGTTGGGAGCTCTGTTCTCGAAGTTGTTGGCGAGTATGTCTACCTGGGACAAACTGTCCACTTAGATAGGTCCAACTTCGAGAAAGAGATCAATCGTCGAATCTGACTCAGCTGGGCAGCGTTTGGGAAACTTCGCAACATCTTTTCGTCAACAACACCGCAATGCCTTAAGACGCAAGTCTTTAACCGGTGTGTGTTACCAGTGATGACATATGGAACAGAGACGTGGTCACTCACAATAGGCCTCATAAGAAAGCTCAAGGACACTCAGCGAGTTATGAAGAGAGCTATGCTTGGTATTTCTCTACGAGATCGAATCAGAAATGAGGAGATCCGTAGAAGAACTAAAGTCGTCGACATAGCTGAAAGGATTAGTAAACTGAAGTGGCAATGGGCAGGGCACATTGCTCGTAGAACTGATGGCCGCTGGGGCACAACGGTTCTAGAATGGAGACCGCGCACCGGAAAATGCAGCGTGGGACGACCTCCAACGAGGTGGACAGACGACCTGGTAAAGGTCGCTGGAGTCGTTGGATGAGGGTGGCATCTAACCGCTCGTTGTGGAAATCTAAGGGGGAGGCCTTTGTTCAACAGTGGACGTCCTGTGGCTGATATGATGAATTTCAAATACATGACGGAAGATCAAATATCTATCAAACTATTGGGTTATATCTATGTGTACCAAGCATCTTTACTGAATCTTATCGTCCTATAAAAATCATAGAATATAACGATTCCCTGCGAAAGTCGCGGCTAAATCTAGTCACACATAATAGTAAATTCCTTTAGTAGTCTCCGAGTATGAACGTTAGCAGTAATAAATCCAGTAGAAACTAAAGCATGTCTCCGTCACTTCGTACGATTCAGCTATTCTTCGAAATAACGAACTCGTTTGTCTCGATGAATTGCATTATTAGATGTAAAAAAAAGGTTGGCAATCTTTATTGTAACCTGAAAATGAGCGATGAAGTGGTTTGAGGAAGTTCAAAATCGGTTAATAGACTAGGATATTTTATTATTGAATACTGAGAATGTTTTGGATAGTGTAAATTACTTCCTCTTTTTCGGTAAGGCCTCTGACCAAAAGTGGCCAGTGTTGTGGTTTACCCGCATATACAGCAGACCTCATTAAAGTTGGGTAAAAAGTGTTATTAACGAAATAAAATTAAATGGAACATATCAATAATATAAATAGAAACGCAGGGCAGCTTGTGGCGAACTGAATGTGAGTGGCGACACCTCGTAGCCGAATGCTCCAGAGAGTCGATCAGAGCTTCGTCTCCAGTTTATCTTTATTGGTCGGCTGGAGTGGAATGCCATGAATTCCCGTAGGACTTTCAACTCTAACTTGCCTTAGTTGGCTGAACGAAGTGCCCACCAGAGCTATATGCTCGGGGGTGGAAGTATCTAATAGCGTAATAACGGGGCAACCCGCTCCGAGACTTCGAGACTCGTAATGGTGAAACCGATGGCACATCTCTTGACACCCCGACCCGTTCACACCAGTGTGTAGCCTGTAGTGGCGGCCATCTTGTGAGTGGCGAGTCACCGTCTGCCACAGAATTTTACTAAAAAGTGGAAAGGCAGACGCCGTTTTTTCCGTTTCTCCTAGTATTCGATCAATTTAGCACCCATTGCAATATACCTTATAATTATACGACTAGTTTCTATTTCATACAATGCTTTAACACCTCCGAGGACAATCTGGAATTGCATTTTATAGTGCAGCCGTGGAGAGTGGTGGTGTCCCGTTACATTTTAGATTCAAATTATCTAAAGGGCCTCTGCGTGTTGGACCCTTGCCCCGCGTAAGCCTATCAAAAGACCGGGTTCCCCCTTACAGGGGATATAAACCCGTGTAATAGAGAAACATGCAGATAAAAATTAAATGACGATAGTACAATGTGAGTCATAAATTAAATAAACTTATTATTTATTTCCATAAAAAAACTCAACAGAGTAGTAACATTTGTCCAAAAGCCATTAAATTTAAAAAGATTAATGGGAAGTTCCTTAAATTCTTCCGGAATATTATTAAAGATTTTTACGATCATTAAATTTGCATTTTTCTGAAGGGAATTTAACTAAATAAAAGCCACCATGCGGCATTATGGTTGGCATTGGTATGGCTTTTATTTTATCTACCTTTCTTCGCGCACTTTTTGAGAGCTGTGTATTTATATGTACAGGTAGTAGCTATAGTAAGATTATCGTCGTTCTGTAGTGTAACAAAGTTCGTGTGTGGCGCATCTATTTTTAAAATGTCATTGGCTTTACCTAGATTGATTGGCCAGTGAAAGCTTTTGTTAAAATCTACTTGCTTAATAAAAATCATTTATCATTTGTGCATGTGAGATTATGTGTATGTATCCAACCTACGATATTTCTGTCATAACTAACTAAGACTGCAACTTCGAATCCAATGTTTCAATTATGTAAATCCAAGCGTTTATGTCAGAAGAATCCAATCAAAAATTCGCCAACAGAATCCGATATTAATCACAAAAGGGTTAAGATCACTCTGGTCACCATAACCAACCCAACGCAGATAGTATTAACAGCAATTAACCAAACAAGGCTTTAAATCAAAATTTCAAATTATGCTACTCCCGGCGAGGGTGAAATGGGGTTGTATCCGTGAAATCGCATTCATCAAAACTTGGGAATTAGCTTCGTTCCCTAATTAAACCTGTCGGTTGTTAAGTTCGCCCCGATCTCCCCCGGGATCTCGAATCTTACGTAAATATTAGGTTTGAATAAAAGTTTTATTATTATAGCTTTATTGATGCTTAATACCCGTGATCCTTTGTGTTAAGGGAAAGTTGATTTGAACGAATTCTAATTTGGGGAAAGCTAATTTTGCCTATTGCGGGGATGGGTTGAAAGGTAAGACGTTTAGTAAAAATTGTCTTCGCAATTTATATTTTAAAATGCATACATTGATTGGATGGTTCCTCTTTAATGCTTTCTCTTAAATTAAAAAAAATTGTGTGCATAGCAGTATAATAAATAAATAATAAAAAGTCATTAAAACAAATAACTAAAGTCATAAGAATAGATAGATTGTATATTTAATTCTGATAAATAACACGGCATTTCATTGAATACAATTCTATTTCATTGATTTCATAAGAGAAACAACATTCAGTTCAACTTGACCCAATCTACAATTCACAAAGTTTCTGTCTATTCTAATCCAACTAAACTGAAACTAGACGCCTCACGCCTCAAATTCCAGTAACTCACAAGCAATTTATCATCAAAAACAAATCTGTTTCAAACATCAAGAAGTCAAACTAAGTTCCCGACAATTATATTTCATTGACTTAATAATTCAAACGTCCAGCTTTGAGTGTGGACCAATATTTACAAATTGCAACTCCAGAGACTGAGGTCTTGCCTCTACAATAATAATCACAAGTTAAATTGAGCTATGAGACGAATCTTGTAGAAGTTTTTAGTAAAATCAATTATGCATTTCAAAGAGATTCTTGTTCAAGTCCCGTGTTGGGAATTCTTTGATTTGGTCTGAGGAGAGTGTTTTGGTAATTAAGGGAGAATGGAAAGAAGTTTGCTTCAATAAAGTTAGTATGTCCCAACGCTCATTCAACGTGCTAAACCATTAAAATGGGCTGATAAAAAATAGCCATACATAGAACTTATTTCAGTAAGAATAGGGTCTGTTTGGTGTGGTTACGTGTTGTGTCCGGATTAAGAATATAGCACCACTCCATCTCCTCCCGTGGATGTCGTAAAAGGCGACTAAGGGAATCTAAATCAGAGCAAATCAGCAGCGTCCCTTCTGAGAAACGGTAGCCATACTGCGCTCACCAACTCACCTGTCAAGCGTGGTGAGTATTGGCAAATACCCCGCAAAATGATGACACAGTTGCGAAAATCAATGGTGGACGCCTTTGTTCAGCTGTGGACGTATAAATGGCCAATATGATGATGATGATGATGAGGGTCTTAGTCAGTTCATTATTGAGCATCTATTTGAGATGTAATACTGGCATATTAGTAAACCGTTAATAATTTCTTGTTTCTAACGAAACCACAAAAACGTTCGCTCTACTTACCAAAAGATTTAGTAAGCTAAATCCAGAGTTGGATCATTCATATTCAAATGTACAGAAAGTTGTTCTGCTATGAGTAATATCTAACCGCAATTTTACAGCTGTGTTTTCCAATGACCTTTTTAATTAAAAATATGTATTTACAGCGCAGTTAATACCTACATAAAATAAACTAATTCATTACTATACAAGACTCTCGAAGGAAAACAGGTTTAATTAATATTTACAGAACTGTCAGTAGTCGAGCAAGTTACTACCAGCAACATCTTGCCAAATGTTATGTTTACTGCTATCAATGATTGCATGTGTAATATTGATTGTAGTTAATCATGTTTGTAGTATGGTATTTGGCTTTGGGATAGGTAATAACAACTTATAAGCTGCAGATATTACAATGGATAGGTGTATCACTATATCGGTAGCACGCATGTGGTCACGCGCTGCCGTGGGACGCTTTGGGGGATCCTTTACAATCCCCCTGGGGGGGTGACCGCTTTACAGTCACCCTCTCCGAGATGTGCCAATAGGCGTGACACCAGTGGGCGGCTCTAGTGTGATCATACGAGGACCTGGAGCCTCCCTTAGGTGCCGAAGATGACCGCTCCAGTGGTTTTAGCCGGTAGGAGTCCGGCATACCCCTTAGCCCTTCCCCGGGGCGAAGGAAGTTCATGAAGAATTTCCACTGGGCACCAATAAAAAATTAAAAAAATGCGACGGATGCGTGGAAGCGACCAAGATACCGCACAGCACACGCTCGAGGAGCCCTGCGTGGGCTGCTCATGAACTTCCTTCGCCCCGGGAAAGGGCCCAAGTTCATGAAGAATTTCCACTGGGCACCAATAAAAAAAAAAAGGTGGATGAATATTTACTATGTTTAGTTTCTAATGAGTTGATTTCTCTGTGCGGTGTCCGGGTTAAGCATATAGCACCACTCCATGTCGGCATGGTTGCTGCAGTCGACTGCTGTGCTCCGGGTCGTCGGTTAGATTCCCGCACGGAACAAATATTTGTATGATCTGCAGGTGATTGTTTCGGGTCTGGGTGTATTGTGTGTGGAATTTGTGTATGTGAACGCACCCACGACACAGGAGAAAAAGTAGAGTGGGGCAAGGTTTAAAAAAAAAACCTCCCGTGGAGTTCTTAAGAGATGACAAAGTGACTCCAAGCCAGAGATATGTGCAGCAGAATCCCTTTTTTGAAACAACAGCCATACTGCGCTCACCAACCCACCTGCCAAGCGTTGTGAGTACTGGCAAATTCCCTCCAAAATGACGACTTTATTGTGTAAATCTATGGGGGGAGGCCTTTGTTTAGAAAGCTTTGTTTTCATGGCTGATATGATGATGATGATGAGTTTATTATACACTCCAGTATACAATGCAGTTGTAAGATGAAGTACAGAAAATGCTAGATCATATTCCATTCAAATAACACTTGAAACGTTTGAATGATATTGGAGTGGACATGATAGTAAATCTTTGCAAAAACAGAATCCAGTTTTATAATCCCTATTTTTCTTACTTCGCATTGATTTCCATATGAGACGTGTAATATTAAAACCTCGTCTCGTCAAGAGCTTGTAAAATCACACCGAGGAAACTTTCGTCAATGTAACATCATCGCAATTTTTTCTACTCCATTAGTCATTACCACCAGAAAGGCACATTTAGTTATACGTATAGCGATATCTTTTATTTTCTTAGAGTATCTCTTAGTATTCCACTTGCGATCCGTATCTATCCTTCAAAGAACAAAGTGCTTGCCCAGAGTGAAGTGAGAATTGGATAAGGTAGCTCTGTTATTGGTTTTGCGACAGTGGAACCTTTTCACAATAAGTTTTCAGAGCTCAATTATTAGAAGTCATTTTCCAGTTTTTGTTATTGTTAGAAGAGTTTGGATCTTGCGCTATTGTCGAGGAGCTAATATTTATTTTGGTGACAATAGGTTGAGTTGGCAGTGTTGTGTTAATTCAATATTAAATTATTGTTTTTCTCACAATTTATTTTTGTAGATATCCTGGCCAAGCCGGAAAAGGCTTAAATAGACATGAATCAAAATGATGCTAACAAGAAGCAACATCTAGTATTCATCAGATCAGCCAAGAGGCGTACACTGCGGAGTAAGTCTTCTCCATAACCAACAGTTTGCAGGCCGTGTGTCGTAATTTTGGGGGGAATTTAACCATACTCACCACGCTTGGGGGTGGGTTGGGAAGCGCAGTATGGTTGCTGCTCCACTGATAGGACGCCGTTGCCCATAGCTCTGGTTTAGAGTGCCTTGTCTCTTAGTCGCCTTTTACGACATCCAAGGGAGGAGATGGAGTGGTTCTATATTTTTAATCCGGACACCACACGGACTTATTAATAGGTACATCTAGTATTTCACGAAGTATATATATTATGTGTATCAATCTGAACGGATTTATGTAAATCGGAATATGTCGGTAAGTTGGAGACAACTATATTCCATGTCATGGAGATTACATACCACATACCATACCTTACCAGACCATTTTTTTTTTTTTTGGAAAAAAACTTTGCCCCTTACTATGACTTCTCCTGTGTCGTGGGTGCGTTTACAGACATGAATTCCACATACAATACACCCAGACCCGGAACAACTACCTGCAGATCATACAAATATTTGTTCCGTGCGGGAATCGAACCCACGACCCGGAATGCAGCAGCCGACTGTATCAGCCACTGCACCAACCGTGCCGTCATTTTGTAGATAGGGTGTGGAATTAGGACATTTGACGGAACATTCCAGGATTTAAAATGATCACAAGAATGATACTAATCGATTTATTAATTTGTCTATACATTAAAGTCAAAGTATTTTATTTCAAATAAACCAAATATTGGCATTTATGAAACGTCAGAATCTAAGTCGCCGTGTTCCAAAAAGTTGATCTCGTGGAGAAGAGCCGGCAAGAAACTCCATGGATACTCTTTCAAAATAATTGAGAATACAATGTTGATTAATACAAATTATTGTAAAACATATACAGAGAATTATTTTAGGTCAATGTGTTACTAATATAATAATAAGAGTTTATTTGCCATGGCAGTTAACGGCTGACCAGTCCCAACAGACGGCACCCGTTCACGAGCATGACGCATGCATCAGCATCGCTTACCTGAACCATATTAGTAGTATATCGCTTCCAAAATCAACTCTCGTTATGAAATAAACTCAGCGGCATATTTCATGTATCATACCAAATTGAAAATCAATTTACCTGTCCACTACATCAGTTTCAAAATGGAATCAATGATACATATTATATTTAAAACATTGTTAATTCAACCTCTACATAAAATTAATATTATAATTGACGGTTAACCGATATAATGCCGTTAAAGGGTATTGAAAGAGCCGAAACGTTTTCCCTCCATGTTTATTATTAAATCGAAAGTCGTTTACAGATGAAATCGTAATAATTGCATCCGAACAATAGGTTTCTGGGAACTGTTTGATCAGCTTTTAAAGTTGATATTCACCAAAATTATTCAAATGGACGAGAAATGCTTTTAAATTGTATTTTCGTGCCACGTTTATTGCTTTTTATATTTTGAGTGGAGTTGATACGTGAAGAGAAATGTTTTTGCTGAAAATTTAAGAGGCGTTTCCGATTTCGGGATAAAATAAACTATAGTCGGGGTGAAAAAATGTAGGAATTGAACAGGGATTTTGTTTTTATTCAACTCCACGCTTTGATGAAGGCACAAAATTGTATTAATACCAGTGAAGGCCTATTTTAATATATTTTTTATACACGACCTTCCGCAATAAATTCAACTCAAATTTATGGATACTAATATCATTGGTCGACCTCTGGCTTACCATATGGTGGTTCGCATACAATTTGTGTTAACAATATCAGCCAAAGAATGCCCACTGCTGAACAAACGTCTCCCCCATATATTTCCACAATTGTGTCATCTAGGGTCATTTAGGGGGGGATTTGCTAGTAGTCACCACGCTTGGCAGGCGCGTTGGAGAGCGTAGTATAGCTGCTGTTCCACAGAAGACGACACGACATCCACGGGAAGATATAGTGGTGCTATATTCCTACTCCGGACACCACATGGCATCATGTTAATATTTAGGTCAATGTGGGTTTCGATTTGCAAGAATTCCTATGAAACCCTTTGTCTTAGCGGGTTTAAACTAAGGATCTTGATCACCAGTCCAACACCTGTCCTGCAGCTGTTGCAACTTTGCTATGTTTTTAGTTTTCCTCCATTGGCAATTTACCTCTGCGTGGAGAAAGAAACCTGGTCTTTTAATAGATTAACGTGAGGACATATGTCCAACACGCAGATAATTTTAACCTAAAATGTCAAATGTAAAATGGACACAGAAATACAGTCAGGAATTTATCCCCGGTGGTGTAGCACTATTGTATGAGATGGAAGCCAAAAACAGTAATGTATATTGCAATGGGTGTCATATGGAATGAATACTTAAAGTGATAATCGGGAAAAACGGCGCTTGTCTTTCAAACTTTAAGGTAAATTCTGTGGCAGACGATGACTCGCCACTCACAAGAGACCATCATATATGGCCACCATTAGAGGAGACAGGGAGCAACAGGACTTGCTCAAGCGCATGAGCCCCTTGGGTGTCGAGAGGTATGGTACCGATTTCGGAGCGGGTCTCCCCGTTATTACGCCGTTAGATACATCCACCTCCAAACATATAGCTCTAGTGACCCCCCTCTGATCAGCTATCTAAGCCAAGCCAGAGTTGAGAATCCTGCGGGCACTCCCGGGGTCCACACCACCTAGCCAATAAAGGCAAGCCAGAGATAAGGCGCGGACCGACTCTCTGAGCTATTCGGGTACGCAGTGTAGCCACTCACATATACGAGTAGCTCGTCACAAATTGTCCTGCGGTTCTTATTATATATGCTATTGTATCAGAATGGTGATAAAGCTAATCTGCCCTCCGAAATTGCCTCAGTCCCATAGTGAGACCACGACTTCTATAGAGGAGCAACTTTTTCAATATTATGGAACAACAAACAGCGCCTTTGTTCGGTTTTAAAAAGAGAAAAAGATGTCGCCCTTAACGCTGTTCGCAAGTTAACATTAATGATAATAATACAAAGGCTACACACTATGATTATCTTAGTATGTGGTATATAATTAAAAGGCGATGGTATGGAGAAGTACCCACTCACTATAGGTGTCATAAGAAAGCTCAGTCATCCAGCGAGCTATGTTTAGTTTAATACGAAATCGAATCAGTAATAAGAAGAAAGAAACGGACGAAGAAATGGTAATGGGCAGGGCACATATCTTGTAAAACCAATGGCTGTTTGGGGCAGAAAGCTTCTCAAGCAGAGACCACGTACTGGAAAACGAAATGGACAGAGGACCTAGTTAAGGTAGCTTGCAGTCGTTGGATGCGGCTGGTATATAAGCGACCATTGTGATAATCTATGGTGTAACCCTAATGATAATGGTACCCTTACCATCTTTATTATTATGCATCAAGTTAATTACGTTTCAAACGCATTTTCATTCTTTTTAAATGTTCACGCATTTCATCGCTCCGTTTCACTAATTTACAGGTACAGCTAACAGGCTTCGCAGCCATTACACAGTCACTTTTTTGCGCTCGCCACACAAAATTACTTTTTAATCCACATAGTATCCGACCGATTCAGCGACAATTTCCATCTAATTAAAAGCTCATTAAGTTTAAATTCTGGAATTAACTGGGAAGTGGTCATTTGTGGTGGGGTTGAGGGGTGGTCATGGGAGTGTTAGGTACAATTGAACGTCGAATTTAACTCGTCCGTTTAAGTAAAGTGCTTATATTATTCACCATTTTGTCACAGTATTTCATGAGGCGTTGTTCAGCAGTGGACATCCTTTGTCTGATATCATGATGATTTCATTTTCCACACACCGAAAAACGCAGCATGAGTTTGCCTCCGATGATATAGACGGACTACCTAGTGAAGGTCGCTGGGAGTCGTTAAATGCAGGTGGTAAACGGTATAAACGGCAGTTGTGAAAATCTACGGGGGACATCTTTGTTCAAGGCGTCCAGCCTTTCGGCTGAACTGATGATGATGACATTATTTATATACTCTTCGTGTTTGTACGGATTGTTTGTTTTTTTGTTTTATAAATTCATTTATTTACAAGGAAAGCACAAGAGTTTGAATAGCTTACAAGTAACCAGCTACGCAAAAAACCCACGCCATTCTGAGCCGGCACCACACGGCAGGCTTATGGAACCTGAAAGTGATGTATATTATGATGATAAAAGTTTGTCTTTTCTGTACTGTTTTTTTTAAACGTGAAAAAGCATTGGGCCCTGTGTTCCGCAATGGGATTAATGGATCTCTACGCAGTTTAGTAAAGTAAGGATAATAAGACCAAAAAAATCTGATTTAAAGACAAGCAAAGTTCTAGACAGGAAATTATTCAAAAAACATTTTCAACGCTTTTGCAGGCATTTCTACAGACTTTTGTGTTCTGTTCCGTGACACTCGCATTAATATTTTGACCGTTTTGTATACAAAGACGGTTCGCCCACTAAATCTAAGGCGTGAGCCAAATCAAGCGTCTGTCGGTGTCAGCTAATAACAATAACTGTGTCACAGCCGTTCTGGGCATTCTGGGGATTTACGGTCGTCGTTTATTTTGCGCAGGTGCCTGCGATAGGATTACTTGCGGTCAAGCTGCGACCAACAAATGCTGCGGAAATACACAGAAAAGAAGATTAAATGGAGGTAGTTTTGTTTTACAGAATGTGGAGTTTGAATTTTGAGAGTATACCGTATTCAAATTGCGTTACCGTATGGTTCTGGCAAAGAATATCACATTCTTTCGTCTTGCTGTTGTTCTAAAATGTGACTGAGGTAATGATATTATACCATAGATATGTTACGTCCATATTAAATGGCGCGCAAAATACAGTCTCGCTTGCACAACCATGTCGTGACAAAGAAGATACAAAAACAACAAGAGGAAAAGAGATAGCTAGCTATCTAGGCGAACCGATTGCGAGGTGCTACAGTTGGGGGGTTTTGGTTCTTACTTTTGGCACATTTGTAACATATCTACTTCCATCTATACAAATAAATAAAATTGAAGTGTCTGTTTGTAATGTCAAAATAACAGCTTTTTACTAAATGCATATGAAAGTATATACGGTACGTATAACAAAAAAAATATTTTTAAATTTGTCGTCTGTCTGTCTATTCCGGGTAATCTCCGAAACGGCGGGACCAATTTTGACGGGACTTTCACTGGCAAATAGCTGATATTATAAGGAATAATTTAGGCTACTTTTATCTTAGAAAAATAATTGATTCCACGCAAAAAATAAAACCCTTGAAATCCAATATATATATATATATATATTCTATGTCAAGTGTCTATGTCGAAGGGCTCCAAATTTATTTTAAAATAAAATTAAAATTAAGAGAGTAA
Organism: Diloba caeruleocephala; assembly: GCA_947459985.1. Classification (NCBI taxonomy): domain Eukaryota; kingdom Metazoa; phylum Arthropoda; class Insecta; order Lepidoptera; family Noctuidae; genus Diloba; species Diloba caeruleocephala. The sequence continues at coordinate 3,033,681 of OX381617.1, read as the reverse complement.
ACAATGAACACATACAATCGTTTTAAAATTAGTGTCTTAAATTATTTTTTGAAAATAAACGTGTTAGTAGTCGCTACAGTTGAACGGTGGGAGCTCGGAGTTTGCGAAAGTTTTGCGTCATCAAGCTGGACTGGTGGCCCGGGAAAACTTAGTGTGTTACACCGTCATGTCACATTATGTAAAATAAAGATACATTAAGAAGACCAATTCTCTTATGGCTAATTCATTTACACTATGACCGAAAGTTGACAGTACTGAATTTTAATAATCAATTGGCAAAAAAGCTCTTAAAGCTCAGTCCAGTTTCTTGATGATCTTATGTCTGTCATTCAGTCATTCTAAATTTTGACGTTTATTTAAGCACGAGAATACAAACTAATATATGTGTCAGTTCATACTGGTTTGCAGAATACCGTTTTGGCTTTCGGCCAAAAGCCTTTGATCAACTTTCGATCCATTATCGATCTCATCACAATATTACAGGTTCACGTTTGTCATTGTTTGACATTTAAGGTAATCTCCGAAACGGCTGGACCAATTTTGACGGGACTTTCACTGGCAAATAGCTGATATTATAAGGAATAACTTAGGCTACTTTTAACTTAGAAAAATAATTTGGGTTCCGCGCAAAAAATAAAACCCTTGAAATCCAATATATATATGTTCTATGTCAAGTGTCTATGTCGAAGTACTCTAAATTTCTTTTAGAATACACGCGGGTGAAACCGCGGGTCCCAGCTAGTTTAATATATAATATCATTGGACTAAGGGGAAATAGTGCCATGCCGTGTGGTGCCGGCTCAGAATGCCACCACCCCATTTCCTCCCATGGGTGTCGTAAAAGTCGACTAAGGGATTAGCCGGAGGATGGGCAGCAGCGTCCTTCGAGTATATTAACAACTCAACTGCGATCGCCAACCCGCCTGCCAAGCGTGGCGATTATGGCAATACCCCCCCAATGAGCCCACAACACATCCATATCGGTGGTTGTGGTGATCTTTGGGGGAGGCCTGTGTCCAGCAGTGGACTTCATTCGGCCGAAATTATAAGGGGAAATAAGAGGATGACACCACTCCTGAGCCCTGATAAAAACATACTACGTTAGTGAATCCGTTTATTTATTTATTATTATTGAAGTGAAACTTTTGGGAGGTTGTGAATTGGATTTTATGAAATGAAAATGTGTAACGAAAGAGGGACAACTATAAATGTATTTATAGGGTTTAGGCTCTGAGGGAATGAGATAAAACGCGTTTCTATATTGTTTCCCTATTCTCTATTGTTGATCAATCGCTCTCTCTCTCTATACAAAGTTTCATTTCTACCGCGTGTGAACTCACACACGACAATTTTTTTTAAAAGAGTAAACATGGTGTTGGATTGCACGGTTGGTGCAGTGGCTGATTGACAGTTGGCTGCTGCACTCCGGGTCGTGGGTTCGATTCCCACACGGAACAAATATTTGTATGATCTGCAGGTAGTTGTTCCGGGTCTGGGTATGTGGAATTTATGTCTGTACCCGCAACACAGGAGACATTCTAGTGTAAGGCAGATTAAAAAAACGATATAAAAAAGTTTCTTGCGGCTCTTCCCCACAAGATCAAAAATTTGGAATCGTGACTTAGATTCTGACGTTTATATTTGATTTATTTGAAATACATAACTTTGACTTTGAAGTCTTATTACGATATGGTGTAACAAGCAGCTTTCAAAGGAACTGTTCTAAAGAAGGTTACTACACTAAAGAAATGTGCAAGACTCCTTTATTTGAATTCCAAAACTGTTTATATTCAAAGTAGTTGCTTGAACAAAACTTTCGACTTTATTTTATGATATATTGAGGTAATTACTCAGCAAGTAACTTTAAGAATGTTAATGCGGTTAACTTTTAGTGCAGTGAAACTCATTTGAGGAATATTGGTCATGCACTTTGCAGTCGCAAGTAAAATGTAAAATTTCACTCTTCATAATTTTTCAAACCGTGGGCCTTATATATAAATCGATTTTTATGGAGTAAACTCCAAAAAATACTACATAAAATATGTATTTAACAGAAACCTTTCTTAGAGGCAATTAGACAATGCTTGATTCGTCCGAAATTGACGAGTGAAAGTTTTCTTGAAACAAAGTATGTTTCAAAATAAAGATAATTTCATTTAAGAACAAAATGGAAATGACAATTTTCATTTTTTCACTTTTGTTTTGGCCCCACATTAATATTTCTCATGTGTCGTGTGTGCGTTTACAAACCTATATTCACAATACACCCCTGGAACAGCTACCTGCAGATCGTACAAATATTTTAGTGACGTTCCGATCCGTGCGGGAATCGAACCCGTGACCCGGAGTCCAGCAGCCGAATGAATCAGCTGCTGCACCAACCGTGCCGTCAAAATGTGAAAACAATGTAGAGGTGGAGAATAATAACAAAAAAATCAGGTCTCGCAAGTCTATTTTTATTATATAACAAGAATTCTAACAGGCCTAAGATTTCTATTTCACTTCATAATTATTATGTCCTAACCAATTTACACTGATCGGACATAAATAAAAAAAAATCGCATCTAATTATCTAAACTTCAACCTAATTCATGCGAGATAAATATTATTTCCTACTAACGTACGTACCACAGAAATTAACTATGCAGGAAGAGATAAGGCTTAAATTGTTCACGCATATAATTAACTTTCAAATATCGTAATCAAAACAATGCTGATTCGGTGAACTAACACAATGGGGCTAAAGTCAAACTAGAATGGCAGTGTAATATTTAATAACCTGGTAATTGAATGTCGATATGATATCGATCTGGTGACACATTGGATAGAAAACTTATCTGATCTGCTAAACGCCGAGGGCTCGTGGTCATTACCTTTTGTTTAGGAAGCTGAAGTATACATAGCTATATAATACATGCAGATTCTGTATGGATTATCAAGAGTCAATGCAGCACATTTTGTGCAGCTGTGACGCTCTGGGAAGACGTAGGGCAAAACATCTAGGAATAGCTTATCCATTGCCTGATGATTTTGCACGGCTCCAGGCAGGTATGATTGCGAAGTACCTACAGGGACTTCTTGATTTGCCAGCGGAGGAGTAGTGCAGGGCTTTGGGCAGCACAATGGACCCAATAGGGTCGAAGTGCGTTCAGCTGATGCTGAGCCCGTTGTAGCCACAATAGAATAGAATAGAATACATAGCTCGTAAAGTTGGTAGCCGTTGCGGTAGAAAGCTTCCTGTGTGCAGATCACGCTCCATAAAATGCAGTGTGGACGGCCTCCAACGAGAAGGACAGAAAAAACTACCGATGGAGGCTGGGAGTCCTTGGATGAGGGCGGCATGTAACCAGTCGTTGTAGAAAACTTTGGGCGAGGAGTTTGTTCGGCAGTGGACGTCCTTTGACTGATATGATCATGATGAGGACGATACTTTAATATATTACAAAAAATAAAATTTGAACTCATCGCCGGACGCGTAACACATGTGAAGTATCCCTTTTTTAAATTGAAAGATTTATATTGATTGAAGGAAGTGAAAATGGAAATTCAAAAAATGTTTAAATATTTGTAAATGCTGTTAGCATGCATGTAGTACAGAAGTGTGTATCGGCGTAGTTACGCCGATACACACAAGTCAATGGGTGAGTGTGGAGCGTTGGCTTGAGGTGGCCAGTCGAGAGCCAACGCTCCACACTCACCCATTGACTGAATGAATGGATGGCTAAAAAGATTTACTTATTTATTTATACTACATAATTATTTATTAAACATCCTAAATACACGTACATGCATAAATAATAAATAAAAACAACTAGGAAGAAAGAAACATCAAGGCCAAGATGAATCCGTCATCTTATCAAGTAGGTATTTAGGAACTTTAATTTTAAATTAGTGCCGACCGATAACCGTTCTGATTTTGAGAGGCAGCGCATTCCACAGTAGAATAGATTGAACAAAGAAGGTAGAATGAATAAAGTCTGAGTGGTAAGTAGGACATTGAAGAAGACGATTACTAGTAGAACGACGATTTTTTTCATTGTTGGAACAATAATACTCGAAGTGTGAAGATAAATAAGAAGGAGAATTGGGTGCATGAAGTATGGAAAGTAGGGTAGTCAATGCCCTCATATTTCTGCGCTGTCGAACGGGCAACCAATTTAAACCAGATCGCAATGCTGAGACATGATCATATTTCGGAGATTGAAGACAAATCGAATGCAATTGTTGAGAAGAGGCCCAAATTTGTTGAGTAGATCTGCATTCAGGCCAACGTAGCAGACATCACCATTAGATATTTTACATCAAAACAAAAACATAAAAAAGAAACTAGGTCCAGTTTTATAGAAAAATCATGTATGAAGCCAATGGATATATGTACCACTTTATTTCTTTAACATTCCTAGAAGTTAGGAGTATTTTTACTAAATGATAACCTTAGTAGATTTTTTAAGTCCTAGCTGATTCGCTAGAATTTCTGCTATATCAGCGGTACAGTTTACAGATATAAATCTCAGATGCACACTCAGACTCGAAACAATCTGTGTATCATACAAATATTTGTCCCGTCTCGTCCCAATTCGTGACATATTATGATTAATTATCGCAACAATTTTTATGATAATCAGACAGACGGTTGGACAAACATGTGGACTTCGTAACCGCACCAACGACATCTCAGGACAAGTGCTATGGTTTCACTGGCTTTGTATCAACACCGACGGTACAGCAAAATGTACAAACTGTGTGGGACGTGATATCACCTGATGACGCTGCATCAAACATTTCACTTATATTCACTCGTATACCGGAAAATTTCCTGTGTGATAAGGCTCTAACATCACAACACCACTGCAGAAATAATTACGAATATTAAGCTTATACATAAACAAGGGTTGTATTATGCAGAAACGTTGTAACGCCCGCGGGTTTTACGATCCATGCATATGATGAACTTTGGCATGAAATCAAAACAAAGTTAATTTTAACTACAACGTCCACAATGTTGCATGTACACATTATTCGTAGCTGTTTCGAATAAAGTTTGTGTTATTAATTCGCACAAATTTCGTATGACACAAATGTTGTGAATATCGTGTCGTTGGCTCAATTTCGGTGCGTTGATTTAGGTACAAAATATGGTAAATAACTTAGCGTAGGAAAGTTCCAAAAAAAGTGCAGGAACAGTCAGTGATCGCCTAGCTCCCGAAGATCAATCCCGCATGGAGAAGGAGGACACGGCGGGTCTCGGGGCTCGCGAGCGCACAGATTGAGAAATCTGCGTGCTCATACCGGGTGACCCCCGGGAAGACGACGACACGCACGAGGTCCTTTACAATCCCCTTCCGACATGTAACCTGGCCTCTTGATCGCTTTACAGTCAACCCTTGCACGACGACTAAAGGCGTAGAACCAATGGGAAATTTCAACATGTCCTTCCATCCTTTCCCGGAGTAGAGGAAGTTCATGATGCATTTCCAAGAGGCTAAATAAAAAAAGGAACAGCCATTGAAATTACAGAAACAAAAGGCAATCACACTTAAGGCTTAGGATGGCAACGCATCAGATATCACTAGAATGTTGATCCCCATGAATGTCGTAAAGAAAGAAAAGATTTCTACCTGGAACAGATAATAATTGGGCTAGGCAGAATTGACAAGCGCCGAGGCTTGCTATTGGCCGCGATGTTTGAAGATAAAGTTTTTAACAAGTGCGTCTTGTCATGATTAATGATGCTGAGACGTGAACACTGACAGTTGCGCTAATCAGCAAACTCAAACTCCAAGTATCTTTAAAGGATATTCTTTATCTTTCCTTCTGTTGCTCCTCATCGGTGTCACTGCGGTGAAGCTGTCGACTGCCTCTGATACCATGGCTTGTCTTGCATTAAAAGTGCAGGTCGCATAGCACGGCATGCCAATATTCACGACATTATTCGTCGTGCTTTTGTCACTACCGGCGTGCCAGCTGTTTTGGAACCCAATGGCTTGGCACGTAACGATGGTAAAAGACCGGACGGTATGTCGTTACAGCCATGGAAGATGGGTAGGCCTCTGGTGTGGGATGCAACTTGTGTTGACACCCTTGCTCCATCCCATCTTCCAAGCACGGCAAGCTGTGCTGGCGCTGCCGCTTCTGCAGCTGAAGACCTCAAACGGCGCAAATACAATAACCTTATTGGCGATTATTGTTTTGAGCCGTTTGGGGTCGAAACGCTTGGGTCATGGGGTCTAAGTGCACGTCAGCTTTTCAAAGATATAGCTAGACGGTTGGTCGACATTTCGCGTGATCAGAGGGCTGGCCTTTTCTTTGGCCAAAGAATAAGCATTGCCATTCAACGTGGCAATGCTGCCAGCCTTCTAGGAACATTATCGGCTGACAGCGATGAGGAGGTATTCTTTGACGCCTAAATACATATTATTCTTCTTTAAAGGACATGTTCAGAACACATGTATCCTGAAAAGAACTGGAGTCACCGACATAGCTTGCAGAATTGGTACCAGCAAGTTGTAGTAGCAATGGGCTAATCATGTCCGTCAAAGGATCGATGGCCGTTGGAGCAGACGAGTTCTTGAATGGACACCAAAAATCAGCAAACGCAACGAAACGCCCTCCTGTCTTATGAACCGATGATCTGCAGAAGGCTGCATGGATATTGTGACAGATGTTATGATGAAGCTTGGGAGGGGTCTGTGTCCAACAGTAGACTGTGATAGGCTGCTTTGATTAATTAATAGACGCGGTTACTACTTACCAACAGGTAGGTTGTACCAGGTTGGCGATTGCTCGTTTGCTATAACTTTTATTTCTTTTTTATTTATTGGCCGCCCGTTGATATATCATGTACTTCCCCGCCTCAGGGAAGGGTTTTGCCAGATTACTACCAGCTAAAACCACCGAGCAGTCATCTTCGGCACCGGCTTGCTGTACCTATCATATAAAGGAAAATGGGCATTAATACTAATTCAAATGTGGATTATACATATGTATTTCTAAATGCTCAGCATTTGTCTCAAGTTTTAAGCAGATAGCAGATATCTATATTTCACCCCTGTGGTTCTGTACGCCCTTGGTTCTTGTGGTGTCAGCTAACTATACCATCACCCCATCTCATCCCGTAGGTGTCGTAAAAGTTGGCTATGGGATTAGCCGGAGGAAAGCAGCAGCGTTTGCGAGTAAATTCACAATTCAACTGCGATTGCCAAACAGCCTGACAAGCGTGGCGATATGGCAAAACCCTAATGAGCACAAAACAAACGTAGATGAAATTAAGCAAAAAATCACATTAAAACCGGGTTAAGTATTTACTTCCCACAAAAAGAGCATAAGCAGCGATCTTCTCTCCTAACAACGTCATAGAATAATTGTTTTCATAAATGGTAACAGATTGATTTATGATTATGTGTATTTAAGGTACGTACAGGCGGCATTCCCCTTCGCCCTTCCCCAGGCGAAGGTAGCTCACGACGAATTCCCGCTGGGGTCCAAAAATAAATTAAAATAGGTAGCGGTATATGTATATATTTATATATATATATGAGTGTGTGTAAATGAATGACTGAGTGTATATAAAAGCGTAAGTTACTTAATGTAATAGTGATTATCGAATGAGTATTATGTAAGTATAGTATAATGAACGACGGAAAGACGGCACGGTTGGTGCAGTGGCTGATGCAGTCGGATGCTGCGCACTACATTTAATTGACGGCACGGTTGGCAGTATATTCGGCTGCTTCGGGTCATGGGTTCGATTGCCACACGGAACAAATATTTGTACGATCTGGAGGTAGTTGTCCCGGATCTAGGTGTATTGTGTGTGGAATTTGTGTTTGTAAACGTACCCACGACACAGGAGAAGTCCCAGTTTGGGGAAACGTTTTGTCTAAAAAAATGGTAAAGAAATACAGAATTAGATAATACTTGCAAGCCGAGATAAAACTGTGACCGGATTCAGAATATAGCACCACTCCATGGATGATGTAACGAGTTACTAAGGGACTTTTAACCAGAGGTATGGGCAGCAGGGTCCCTGCTGTGGTACAGCATTACCAACCTGCTTGCCAATCGTGGTGAGTACTAGCAAAATTACGATACAATTGTGAAAATCTGAGGTAAAGGTCTTCGATCAGCAGTGGACGTCCTTTGCCTGATATGATGATGATGATGAAGATAAAACTGTGAGCAGTTCAGTGGTTTCTACCAAGAGAACAATAGCAGTAGAAACTGTAATGTAATAGAAAACAGTTAAAAGCTAAATTAATGCAGTGGAAATGCTTGCACTCGGAAAATTATGTGCATTCGTGAATACGAATGTTGGTGCAGAGAAGAAATAACATACACTTCGATAATTTTTTATTGACGGATTCGAGGCGTAGATACTTAATAACATATGATGTAATTTATATATAAAGAAACTAATAAAACATATTAATATTACTTTAAGTTAATATGGTACCAAGTCTTTAAAACATTGGTATTAAACAGTACCAAATGGGTACTGAATGCTGGTGACGATTACTCAATCATATTTTTTGGTCTTAGAACCCGACAACGTGGGCCACCAACCCACGACAGGCGCTCAATGAGCTTTCAGGCAATTTTTCTTTTTATAAAAATAAATATAGTATTTTATTTTATATTATAATTACGGTATTGTTGACGAAAAGACGTTGCGAAGTTTCCCAAACGCCGCCGTCGTACATCGGCGGGGAATTCATCCACATACTCTTGACCCAAAATGGTCTCGTACCATACGGTTTCAAAGGAACTTTGTCCCGCGCACGTAAAATTGTAGAATAAGCTCCTTACCGTGGTTTTCCCAAAAACAGCACGGGGCTCTTCAAAAAGAGAAAAGACGTTCGGCAACGCGCGAGATACCTCTGGTGTTGCGTTCATATGTTACTTGCTTGTTTTCCAACTTAGTGGTATAAAAAAATTGTTTGAAAGTATGTAAGCAAAATGTAGAAATATAAGCGCTCAGTGAAATGTGCGGAATCTCCGACTCTCAGATCGCATACGAAATGAAAGCATAGCTCGAATAAATCTTAAAGGGAAAGTCGATGTAATATTGAGGAAAGGTATGCTGCAATGATTCGCACATTATAAATAATGCTCGAATGACGATGAATAATACACAAGCTAAAAGTATTCCATCATCTTCTTTTTTTTGTCCAATCTTACATTTGACTTTGGATGAATTTTAGTGTTGTTTGATCATAAATTATGACATTTTATTTTAATCTACCACAACTTCAGGTATGAAAGCTATATTTAAAAAAAAAAAAATTGCAAGCAACCTTATAATACAAGGTACTGAGATTATGAACGAAAAAAATGCATTTGGAATTGACTAAGGCTCTTGTCAAACATCACATCTTGGACAAAGATTTTAGATAAGTGATATGGCGCTGTAGTACAAGAAATTTGATCGAATCTTAGACAAAGGTATTGGACAAAGGACTACGGACTCGTTTTTAAGCACTGATTTGCGGTTTCTAAATCTGGCATGTCATTGTCAAAATTACTCACAAAACTGATATCCTTAACAAAAAAGACTGAATTGCGCTACAAAAATTATTAGAACCCATTCACATACCGAATAAAAAATAACAAAAGAATGCTTTCAAATCAATAATAAATATATTTACGTTCATTACTGAGACAGACAGACAGAGCTGACTCTGAAACGCTGTAAGACAAATGGATATATTTCGTGTATATAAAATGAAAGTGTTTGTTATAATTGAAACTGGTGCCTTAGGCACCTTACAGCTTTGTAACTGGTAAGTAATAGTATACCGATTTGTTATTTCTAAACTTTCTTAGTTACTATAAACACTACTGATTTTAACGGTGAAGGAAAATATCGTTACAATCCTGGCACAACTCGTCCCCATCAAATCAAGTCAAATATTTGACGGCACGGTTGGTGCGGTGGCTGAAACAGTCGGCTGCTGCGCTTCGGGTCGTGGGTTATGATCTGCAGGTAGTTGTTTTGGGTGTGGGTGTATTGTGTGTGAAATTCACGTCTGTAAACGCACCCACAACACAGGAGAAATTCTGGGTATCATTACAATTGTTATGGGCAGGCATGATAATTACTACCACTTTAATGACTTGATCGTCTCATCACGACGTTGTGTAGAATAAAAAAATCATGGATCGTAAGTTTAAAACTAGTAAATAATAATGTAATTACTGCTATTTCAATTTCATTCTCATGCTCACTCAATGGAACGGACACGCTCACTTTCACCAGCCAATCACAAGACGTGGCCTGAATCACGATATTAAAGTTTTCACAACACTAAGTATATAATATACAGGCCGCATTAATGTACTCGGGGAGTCCGTTGTTACTGAGAAGACCGGCAGTGGCGAGGGCCGGACTCAAGTCTCGCTAGTTCACAAAATCTGATTAATTCATGTTTGGTAGAGCGGCCCTGTTCCTAGAGTTGTAAGATTTGTAAAAATGCGAATGTTTGAACGCTAACAGAAACCTCTCTTCTTCATCAAGTAGCAAGTTTGACTTCCTTTTGTAGAATTATTTTGGATATTTACGAAATATTTAGAAGTTGAAGCAAAGCCAGTTTCTAATTGCAAGATTTTTTAATAAATGTATTGATCAAAAGAAAGTTTAAAGATAAAATCGGTACACAACATACGAATAGTTATGTAAAGGTTTACGCATAAAAAAGTAATTATATCAGCCAAAGGATATCCACAGCTGTCCTTATGCCTCCCACATATAATTCCTTAATTCATCATCATCACCATTTCAGCTGAAAAACGTCCACTGCTGGACAGAAGCCTCCCCCTAAGAGTCCTAGTCCTAATCCTAGTGTCTCCACGCTATAATTTTAAAGTTATTCCGATTTCCAATCATGATAATCAATGATGGATCTATTCTATATTTATTAAACCATCATCAACTTGATCACTAGTTTGGCAATTGCATGTGGTAGCTGAGTCAATGATGTTCTCACTCGGCATGGTGCTGTGGTGTAGCGTGGGCCCCTATCGATGCGTGGAGATAAATACTATAATCTGTACGCAAAATAGAAGTTGTTTTTGGACTTCGTAGGATCACGAGAAATGTCGTCATGTTATGCAAATTCCTTTAGTTTAATTTTAAAGGAATAAAGGCATTCATTATTTCAGCCGAATATAGCGCACTCTTGAAAATATGCGTCTCCCAAACCAAACCCAACATCCATAGATATCCAACAACAACCAGTCTGGGTGTGTTACATTGGGGGGTATTGCCATAATCGTCACGCTTGGCAATCGCAGCTCATTTTTTAATGTACAGCACCACAAGGCATATATATATATATATATATGTAAATATATATATATATATACATTAGTCAATTTATACATGAAAGTGGTGTCTAAATACTACTATAATAACTTACAGCTGTCAACATGTCATGTAACTATTTTAAAAGTAAATACTTTTATTTAACAATCACAACGCCATGTCTGCCGGACACGTACAAGAATTCGAAGCTAAGGGTACATATTTTACATCTATCTGAACTCTGCTTTCAAGTCAAACTATGCCTCTTGGATGTCTATTAGATATCTTTTGAAGTTGTCTACTCTTGCAGTTAGGATTTCTTCCTCTTGCACTGCTTCATTCAGACAGACCAAACGGTTTCCGTTTTTGCCATTCGGCTCTCACACCCTGTGTATTTTGAACTACACCAAGTAACCATGAATTTACTAAAACTTCGCGTGATTGTCGTAAGTACAGTACCTACAACAACCACGCGAAATTTTACAAACATAAATCTGACATACACAAACACCCGGACCCGGAACAATACAAATATTTGTTTGCGTGGGAATCGAACCCACAACACGTAACGCAGGAAGCGAACTGACTAACAACTGCGCCAAACATGCCAAATTATTATGGATGAATGATTATGTGATGCGCTCATTAGCAAGCGTTCGCTTCAGGAAATCATTTTAAAGGTAAAAACAAATATTATTGATAATAATAAAATTTCTAAGTGCTTATATAATGTTCAGCAATGAAAAGTTAATTGGACCAACAGACCCGTTTGTTTTCTGCCCGATTGGACTGTTTGAATCGTTTAATTTTGTTAGACAAAGCGATGTCATAGAAATTCTGTTTCGACTCATTTCTTTATTTAACTGTTGAGTGAAGCGAATTATGCGTTAAAACTGTTTGAATTTCGCTTGATAAGTTCGTGAGACTTGGATCAGCTGACTAATAAACTTAATAATTGGAAAGTTGAAATTATTATACTGATAATTTTGACAAATTTCAAGTAATTGGATTTTACCCTGAGTACCCTGAGTCGCTGAAAGATCGGCTGATCTGCTAGGTAAGCCGCGTTCATGACTTTGATGGGTGACTACATTTTACACATAAGACATACACACAGCAGATAGTACTGATTGTCATACAGATGACCTATGATTTAATTCCTACGGCTCACGAAGTGTTACCAGATTTTTCTCAAAATCAACCTGGAGCCTGTAATGCCCCATGCATTTGATGTTCAGCAGTGGACGTATAAATGGTACGATGGCATGGGATTCCGTATGGTGTTCGGATTAAGACTATAGCAACGCTCCATCTCCTCCCTTGGAAGTCGTAAAAGGCGACTAAGGGACCTTTAACCAGAGGGAAGGCACTAGCGTCCTTTCTGTAAAATAGCTATTCTACACTCACCAACCCACATGCCAAGCATGCTGAGTATTGGCAAATTTCTCTAAAAGTAACGATACACTGCATGTAACCAGTCGTACTAGAAGTCTATAGGGGAGGCCTTTGTTCAGCTGTGGATGTTCTTTGGTTGATATGATGATGATGATATTGGACATTATAATAAAACACTTTTAAACGGATTCTATCGCGTATATTTTAGATTTTTGTTTTTTCGTGACGTTTCGATCACTTTGCAGGGTTCGTGGTCGCAGGATGACTAAGGTGACAGGCGTCGTTACAGATTTTAAAAAGTTATTTTATTTTATCTACCGTACAATTTTAATCAAAAATTATTTCGATGCACGCAGTAATCACTCACAGTGTCTTGATGTTTTTTAGTGTGGTATTTGGTTTGGGACTTTATTATGATATTGGACTTGATACAGATATCAGCAAAATGTGTGTGTATACCATACACATTCTTTTTTTTTGTTGGTGTCCAGTGGAAATTCTCCATGAACTTCCTTCGCCCCGGGGAAGGGCGTAGGGATATACCGGTCATCTTCGGCACCAATGGGGGGCTCCAGGTCCTCGTAAGATCACACTAGGAGATGACTGTAAGGCGGTCATCCCCTCTAGCGGAGGGAAGTCGACTGTAAAAAGGTCGCCCCTAGGCACTTTTTGGGGAGCCCTACACATCTAGCCTTACTCTTCTGGGAAAACAGGTGTGAGGTTATATACGTCACCTGACCTGCGAGCAAATGCTCATGTAACAAATATTTTACCCCCGCAACATTCAACACAAAATGGCAAACGTTCTCAACCCTCTCAAGAACCACATCCATTCATAAAAATATCAATAAAAATAATCTCAAGCACACGTTAATTGTTCCCCGCGGTGTTAACGGAGGATTTCACCCGCATTAAGGTATACGCCATATATAACGTGGTGAACGCATCGTAAAGTCTTACTTTTACGAGTTTGGCAAAAAGATTTACCTTACCATCGCAGCTTTATTAGGACCCCCGGGTAATGCCAGTTTTAGTGGCGTTGAGGGAAACTACCAAGCTGTCTTTACATCTTATTGAGGGAATGGTATATGAGCTAACCCTTTGAGTTGGAATGCGTTTGGTATATCGAAGAGTGCATTTTATTTTCAATTCGGTTTGGCAAGAATTTTGCAAGTTCAGACGCAGTTGATTTTGTAAAATGGTAAATCACAACTGCCTGATAACGTCCACTGCTGAACAACGGCCTCCCCTATAGGTTCTCGTAATTGTGTCGTCATCATCATCATCATTTCGGCCGAATGAAGTCCACTGCTGGACATAGGCCTCCCCCAAAGATCACCACAACGACTGATATGGGTGTGTTGTGGGCTCATTGGGGGGTTTTGCCATAATCGCCACGTTTGGCAGGCGGATTGGCGATCGCAGTAGTTAATGTACTCGAAGGACGCTGCTGCCCATCCTCCGGCTAATCCCTTAGTCGACTTTTACGACACCCACAGGAGGAGATGGAGTGGTGGTATTCTGAGCCGGCACCACACATGCTGGGTGGAATTACCAGAACTCACCACGCTTGGCGGGCGGATCGGTGAGCGCAGAATTGTTACAGTTCCTCAAAAGGGATACTGCTGCCCATCCCTCTGGTGGTCCCAAAATTCTATCATCATTTCGACCGATATGGCTGTGTTAAGGGGAAGCAAGTTTCGCAGTTTGATTGCTGAGACAGCAAAAGAATTAGAAATAAAACCTGTACGGTGACAAAGGAATCTGAAGAATCAAATTCTCGGCAACACGCAGGTTATAAAAGTTCTTTGTAATTTTTAAATGAAAATCATTACATTTCATTTCATCATCAATGAAATGATAATGAAATCATTTGTGACTAAGAGCTACTTAAAGGAAATAAAGAATAAAACTGACCAATGAAACGTTAAATATTTCAGTCTGTCCAATTAGACGTGCAGCCGTGTGGTGCCGGCTCAGAATGCCACCACCCCATCTCCTCCCATGGGTGTCGTAAAAGTCGACTAAGGGATTAGCCGGAGGATGGGCAGCAGTGTCCTTCGAGTACATTAACAACTCAACTGCGATCGCCAACCCGCCTGCCAAGCGTGGCGATTATGACAAAACCCCCCAATGAGCCCACAACACATCCATATCGGTGGTTGTGGTGATCTTTGGGGGAGGCCTGTGTCCAGCAGTGGACTTCATTCGGCCGAAATGATGATGTCCATTTAGAATTAATCGACGCACAGTCTGTTATAAGCACTTAGACTCTTTATTATTATCCATTTAATCATCAAGTTGGCCGTAACTGTTTTATGTTGATCATTTCGAGTTAATTGTCCCTTCCTTTTAGTATAAGTACCTTTCCACCATAGAATTAAAGTTAGTCATGAAGGTACGGTTGGTGGAATGGCTAAGCGGTTGGCTTTCTGAGCATCGTGTTGAGGGCTCGATCCCCGCATCGTACTAATTTCCGTATGATCTATAGATAGTTGTCTCGAAAATGCGTGTTTGTGTGCGTGTAAGATGTATGTCTGTAAACTATACCCAGAACACAGGAGACATTCTAAAACTCCCATCGTTTTTAAAGAGGAAAAGCAAATAACTACACTCAAAACTGTGTTTTAGCTTACCCAAAATTACTCAAAATAGGAGTAGAGGGGTAAAAAGGGTTATTTTTTTTTACTACTCCGTCTAATGAAAATTAAAAAATATTTGAGATAGAATTTTTCGTTTTTCGCAATTGAATTACCAAAAGATAAGGTAACAACATCATTGCAATAAAATTGTAAAAAAATAATATTTTTAAGCGCCCAAATAATAATAATTTTACTTATTGGTTTTTGCTAATAAATCCACAAATTACAACCTATTCTTTAATAAACGTGGTCCCTGTCCTACTGTATACTGTATTGTCCCCTTCAAATATAGTTCACAATTTTGTAGGATCCTATAAATAACATCTAGTGTGATCTTACGAGGACCGAACTGTATCTGAACCCATATACCGAACCTATATTTGCGAGATATGTGGCTTTTATGATGTGTGGTGTAAGAATACCACCACCCTATCTCATCCCGTGAGTGTCGTAAAAAGCGACTATGCTACTAGCCGGAGCATGGGCAGCAGCGTCTTTCGAGTACATTTATAACCTAACTGCGATCGCCAACCCGTCTGCCAAGCGTGACAATTATGGCAATATTCCCCAATGAGCACACAACACAAACCCATACTGGTTATAGTGGAAATATTTGGGGGAGGCTTTTGTCCAGCATTGGACGTTTTTCGGCTGAAATGATGATGGTGAAATGGCTTTCCTGTTTTTATTATAGGCAAGTGTAAACTCTTCCCAAAGTTTTCGGCATGTTGTTACCGACAGTCTGTATATGTCGGCACCTAGACTGGAGTCGCGACAGGCTCGTCCACAATGTGGTTTCATGGTAAACGAGTCGTTTCGACAATAATCCGTGGACGCACGTGTTTCAATTATTACAAACTGATCAATCATCGTAAACCGACAGTTTTATGGCAACCTAGTGTTCAGTCCGAAGGTTCAAACTATAATTAATAAGATCACGCACACTATTAATTGACAACTGACAGATCTGTAGTACCGGTCTACTGTTTGAGAGCACGAAACAGACTGCCTTGCTAATGTATAAATTCTCCCGGACAGCGAGTTGCCCACGTGACTTACAGGAACGATACTGTGTTGCCAACTTTCATCATTTCGGCCGAATGAAATCCACTGCTGGACACAGGCCTCCCCCAAAGATCACCACAACCACCGATATGGATGTGTTGTGAGCACATTGGGGGGTTTTGCCATAATCGCCACGCTTGGCAGGCGGGTTGGCGATCGCAGTTGAGTTGTTAATGTACTCGAAGGACGCTGCTGCCCATCCTCCAGCTAATCCCTTAGTCGACTTTTACGACACCCATGGGAGGAAATGGGGTGGTGGCATTGCCAACTTTATAGGTACCAAAAAGAAATATTTTTAGAATTAATATTATTGTTAGCTACGACATAATATTATTATTTATTACTTTTTATTTAACATTTTTGTTTAACATCAAAAGCTACATTGTTGTATATTTTTTTAAACATTACCCCATACTGGTGTTTCTCCTGTGTCGTGGGTGCGTTTACAGACATGAAATCTAAATACAATACACCCAGACCCGGAACAACTACCTGCAGAACACACAAATATTTGTTCCGTGCGGGAATCGAACCGACGACCCGGAGGGCAGCAGCCGATTGTATCAACCAATGCACCAAATTACCACATATATTTTTATTACATCTTGTAAATAGAATATTGAGAAATAAGTTTGTATACTAGTAACTAAGTATGTGTGTGATCACTTCAAATTCGCTTATTCGCTTAATCGCTTCTTCTTGAAAATAAAGTAAAATACATATTTTGTATTAACTTTCGCATTTTTCACTTTATGTTATGGATTAAATAACATGATCAGTGTATCAAACGTGTCTTCACTTGCCACAAAAACCTGCCTTAAAACTCTAGAAGTAATGCAGCAATCTTAAAGAAGTAAGTCCCCTAGAAATACAACCATATTCCATCAGCCACTCCCATTTCATACAATTTACAAATTTTCGCACCGCATCGGGTCGCCAGTTACGACCGCTACATGGAACTGAATTTATAAGAAAAAATGCTAAAACCACCCCTAACCGCCTGAAAAGGTCGGCCCAACCAATATGTTCTATCGAAAGTCACTTAGAGAGGCAACGCGTGGCGCAAATGTACAATCACGGGGTAGTACAATGGACGTAAAAAATTTTTGGAAAGTAATGTGGAAAATATTTGAAAATATTGGTGAGACTTCTATTTATTTATGTATTTCCAAGTCTGTACTGATAAATGTCGTAGTGGCCCAGAGCTAGGTTTACGTACTCCCGTGTGCGCAACATAGCACAGCGCACAGTGAGGCTTCTCCTCGTGGGGATCCTTTACAATCCACCCGGGGGGGTGACCGCTTTACAGTCACCCTCTCCGAGATGCGTCTATAGACGTGGCACCAGTGGGCAGCTCTAGTGTGATCAACGAAGTCCTGCAACCCCCTCTGTCAGTGCCAAAAATGACCGCTCCAATGGTTTTAGCCAGTCCTCGGGGCGGAGGAAGTTGAGGAATTTCCACTGGGCAACCAATAAAATTATAACAGTTTGCTGGTTCTGGTGATGACATTATCAAAGTCATTTTTTTTTTTTTAAACGATGCCCCATACTAGCATTTCTCCTGTGTCGTGGGTGCGTTTACAGACACAAATCCCACACACAATACACCCAGACCCGGAACAACTACCTGCAGATCGTACAAATATTTGTTCCGTGCGGGAATCGAACCCACGACCCGGTGCGCAGCAGCCGACTGTATCAGCCACTGCACCAACCGTGCCGTCAATTTACTTTTTATGTAAGAAAATTCAAATTCGGATTGCTCTTGTAAAACATAACGCACGTGCAGTCCACCCATCGTACTCGTAATATTGAGCACTAGTTGTTTCATTTCACAGCCCTATGAGGACACTACTTATACTACATTCCAAAAAAGTTGTCGTTCCATTAACATGACGAGTGGTCCTCCTTTTTTTTATTGGTGTCCAGTACATAAATTCTACATGAACTTCCTTCGCTCCGGGGAAGGGCGAAGGGGTATGCCGGACTCCTTAATTTAATTAAAGCAAATCAGTTAAAGTATGAATCCTAATTCATCACCATCATATCGTATGAGCCACTCATAGCCAGCTGCACTCACTGATCGGTAAACGATCGGTGAGGTTAAGCAATGCTTGACACGGTCAGTCTTTGGATGGGTGACCGTATAGGGGTATTTGAATTAAGAGTCCAGTAAGAGTACGGAGTACTTCGGAGGGCACGTTAATTCGACCTTTGGGTAGCTTGAACAATTCTGATACAAGGCTGGCTACTAGCCATATGTAAAGGGAAGGAAATATCATCATATAAGCCAAAGAACGTCCACTGCTGAAGAAAGGCCTCCCCCATAGATTTTCACAACTATCGGTTATATGCTATGTGTTAGTGAGTGCAGAATGGCTGTTCTTTCACAAAAGAGAGGATGCTGTACATCTCTCTGGTTTTGAGTCCTAATTATCATTTTACTAATTAGCAACTGCATTTTATTTTTTTATTTCTTGCCGTGTGGTGCCGGCTCAGAATACCACCACCCCATTTCCTCCCGTGGGTGTCGTAAAAGTCGACTGAGGGATTAGCTGGGGGACGGGCAGCAGCATCCTTCGAGTACATTAACAACTCAACTGCGATCGCCAACCCGCCTGCCTAGCGTGGCGATTATGGCAAAACCCCCCAATCAGCCCACAACACACCCATATCGATCGTTGTGGTATTCTTTGGGGGAGGCCTGTGTCCAGCAGTGGACTTCATTCGGCCGAAATGATGAACTGCATTTTAATTACGAAACGTGAACAGTTCCGCATCGCTATCTTCACTCGATACCTATCTATCTATCTTCGATCACGTTGAGAGTTAACATCGCGACTCTGTTACCCATCCACAAACTGACCGTGCTAAGCGTTGCTTAATCTCACAGATCGTTTACCGCACCCGTATTACTTAAAAACAGCGACAGCAGACGTGCTATCGCGCGTCTAAGGATTTCCAGTGGAAAATAGCCTGAAATTGAAAGGCGAGGATGCAATTTTTAGTTCATTGATCGTCCAACAGAGTGTCGACGTACGCTAATACGTAACACCAAAATGACATTTAAGAGCAGTGTCTGCGCGATTACGCCTTCATTGTTTTTTTTGTTGATTTCCTGTGGAAATTCTGCACGGAACTTCCTTCGCCCCGGGGAAGGACGAAGGGGTATGCCGGACTCCTACCGGCTAAAACCACTGGAGCGGTCATCTTCGGCACTTAAGGGACCGTACCGTATTGAACGTGACCAAATTTGCCACCCATTTTATGAAATCGGAGGCGCAAAACATGAATTATATTTTAATAAAACTAAATGCAAGTTAAACAACAGCTTAAAGTTTACGTTAAAATTCATAAAAAAATATTGCGGGTAAGTAACGCGCAATGTTTATTTAAAGCTTTTTTAATAATTGCTTTTACATATTTTTCGTGAGTAAAAAATTAACGTATTTCCAAGGGTCTACATAAATACAGAATGGTTGCGTTGATTCTGGTTTTTCATAACAAAAATAGCAAAAGTAACAGGCTCTGAGTGGTTCTAAGGCAATATTATTCGTGTTTATTCGAGCGTGTCATAAAATTACATTGACCACTATGTATTGAAAACTGATTGGTGAACACAAAATGTAGCTAAGCGTATGATAGGACCAACTTGAGCAACCTTTTTTTTTTTTTTTTTTTTTTTTTTATTGGTGCCCAGTGGAAATTCTTCATGAACTTCCTTCGCCCCGGGGAAGGACGAAGGGGTATGCCGGACTCCTACCGGCTAAAACCACTGGAGCGGTCATCTTCGGCACTTAAGGGAGGCTCCAGGTCCTCGTATGATCACACTGGAGCCGAACTTGAGCAACCTAGTGCGGGGCACGTCGCGAGAAGTGGCTGGAGAGGTGGCTTGGCGCCCTCACCTCCCAGATGATGCAGAGGCATGAAAATGGTTTCAATTTTCAAACCGGTTACGCCTTTTAAGTACACGTGAACGTAATATTTTGAACGTTATATTTAGTTGACCGGTATTAACTGCAATTAACCGATTCATAAAGGGGCATGCCTATTAAATGCCTGAAATGAACAGAAACTACCAATAGTCCTAAAAAATATTTAGAACTAGCTGGGACCCGCGGTTTCACCTGCCGTTTAATTAAAAAGAAATTAGATTATTTATTAATAATTCAGAGTACTTCGGCATCGGTTACTATACCTACCATTGGCTCTGACAAAGACCCGCGAGCCAAACTAACCCGACACTATACCGAGGATATCCCG
Organism: Diloba caeruleocephala; assembly: GCA_947459985.1. NCBI lineage: Eukaryota > Metazoa > Arthropoda > Insecta > Lepidoptera > Noctuidae > Diloba > Diloba caeruleocephala. The sequence continues at coordinate 3,013,017 of OX381617.1, read as the reverse complement.
GACATCAGCCTGTACGAGATTAGGATGGCCTTGAAACAGCTTAAAAATAACAAGGCGCCGGGTGGAGACGGAATTACGACAGAGCTTCTGAAAGCGGGTGGCACACCGGTACTTAAAGTCCTTCAGAAGCTATTCAATTCCGTCTTACTCGAGGGCACGACGCCGGAAGCGTGGAACAGAGGTGAGGTGGTGCTCTTCTTCAAAAAGGGTGATAACACCCTATTGAAGAATTATAGACCCATCTCACTTCTGAGCCATGTTCATAAGCTGTTTTCAAGGGTCATCACGAATCGTCTCGAGCGCAGGTTTGATGACTTCCAGCCTCCCGAACAAGCCGGTTTCCGAAACGGTTTCAGTACCATAGACCACATCCATACGCTGCGGCAGGTTATACAGAAGACCGAGGAGTATAATCTGCCACTATGCTTGGCGTTTGTGGACTATGAGAAAGCCTTCGATTCGATCGAAACCTGGGCAGGGCTGCAATCTCTGCAGCGGTGCCAGATTGACTATCGGTACATTGAAGTGTTGAAGTGCTTATACAGAAACGCCACCATGTCGGTCCGAGTACATGAACAGAGCACGGGGGCAATTCCATTGCAGAGAGGTGTGAGACAGGGGGACGTCATTTCCCCGAAACTGTTCACCGCTGCAATGGAGGATGCCTTCAAGCTACTGGAGTGGAAAGGATTCGGCATTAACATCAATGGCGAGTATATCACTCACCTTCGATTTGACGATGACATCGTAGTCATGGCAGAATCGCTGCAAGAGCTCAGCACAATGCTCGATGATCTCAACAGAGTTTCCCAACAGGTGGGCCTTAAAATGAACATGGGCAAGACGAAAGTCATGTCAAATGTCCATGTCGTGCCCATCCCAATATCCGTTGGGAGCTCTGTTCTCGAAGTTGTTAACGAGTATGTCTACCTAGGACAAACTGTCCAGTTAGGTAGGTCCAACTTCGAGAAAGAGGTCAATCGTCGAATCCGACTCGGCTGGGCAGCGTTCGGGAAACTTCGCAACGCCTTTTCGTCAACAATACCGCAATGCCTCAAGACGCAAGTCTTTAACCAGTGTGTGTTACCAGTGATGACATATGGAACAGAGACGTGGTCACTCACAATAGGCCTCATAAGAAAGCTCAAGGTCACTCAGCGAGCTATGGAAAGAGCTATGCTTGGTATTTCTCTACGAGATCGAATCAGAAATGAGGAGATCCGTAGAAGAACTAAAGTTGTCGACATAGCTGAAAGGATTAGTAAACTGAAGTGGCAATGGGCAGGGCACATTGCTCGTAGAACTGATGGCCGTTGGGGTACAAAGGTTCTCGAATGGAGACCGCGCACCGGAAAACGCAGCGTGGGACGACCTCCAACGAGGTGGACAGACGATCTGGTGAAGGTCGCTGGGAGTCGTTGGATGAGAGCGGCATGTGACCGCTCGTTGTGGAAATCTAAGGGGGAGGCCTTTGTTCAGCAGTGGACGTTCTGTGGCTGATATGATGACTTCGGCATAGAAACTTATCATAGAGTAGATTTATTGGATTTCATGTTTTTTTTTGCGCGGACACCTAATTATGTTTCTCAAATAAAAATAGCCTAAGTTATTTCTTATAACATTAGCTATCTGGCAGTGAAAGTCCCGTAGAAATCGGTCCAGCCATTTCGGATTTTAGCCGGAACAAACAGACAGATGACAGACAAATGTTTTTTTACCGTATATACTATCATATGCATTTAGTAAAATTTTGATATTACAAACAGTCACTTCAATTTTATTTAATTGTACGAGGGCGGCACTGAAAATTTCGGGAATCAAGGAAGTGACACAACATTACTATTTAAAAATGTATTTATTGCTTTTCAAAGTATTCTCCGCGAAATTTGACACATTTTTCCATATGAACCAATTATTGAAGCAACCATTCCATTCGGAAGTTGGGGTCTCCAAAATGGCCGTTTTGTAGGCGTCCACAGCTTCTTTAGGTGATGAAAATCTCTGTCCACGCAATTTATTCTTTATTTTAGGGAAAGTATAGAAATCATTAGGGCTTAGGTCGGGGCTGTACGGCGGATGGTCTAATAATTCTATGTTTTCTTGCTCTAAAAACTCTTTTGTTCTGTGCGCGGTGTGAGAACTCGCATTGTCGTGATGGAGGATGATGCGGCGGTTGCGGTTCTCTCTACGGAGTTCAGAAACGACCTGTGGCAAACAAATGCTAGCATACCATTCTGCATTAACCGTTCTTTGTCCCTCAAGAGGAATAGTCGTAACATGGCCGGTTTTGGAGACAAACGTGGCCACCATTTTTTTTGCAACACTCCGTGAACGAACAATTTTTGTTGGCTTCAACTCATTTTCGAACACCCAAACTCGTGACTGGTTTTTTGTTTCGGGTTCGTACGCATATATCCAGGATTCGTCACCTGATACGATGTTGTGTACAGCATTTGAGGATCCTGCGTGGAATCTTTCGAGAGTTCTGACGCACCAAGTAACGCGAGCCGCTTTTTGCTCTTCACATAGCAAATGCGGTATCCATCGGGAAAACAACTTTTTTACACCTAATTGTTCATGCAAGATTATTTGTATTTGACTCATGCCAATGTCTAAAGTTGCCTGAATTTCGCGGTATATCACATGTCGATCTTTCTCAATCAGCTTACGCACAGCATCAACGTTTTCTTGGGTGACTGCAGTTTTTGGACGACCTTGAGGAGGATCATCACTGAGCTTGACACGTCCACGTTGAAATTCAGCAAACCAGCGATAAATTGTGGTTTTGGATGGGACTTCATCACCAAATGCAGAAAACATCCGGTCAACACACTGTTTTTGTGTTAAACCACTTCGAAAGTCATAATAAATCATCGCTCTTGAATTTTCTCGAGTCAATTTCATTTTCTCAACGACTAAACAAGTTTGACAAAACCTTGTGACAAGACCGTGAATCTTTTTAAAAATAAATAAATGGTATTCGATTTGTAAAACCAAGGAGTTTTCAATTACAAAGATTTTAATATGACAGGAACAGTGGAAATATTCCATTCCCGATACTTTTAGTGCAGCCTATGTATAGATGTATGGATAAAATGTGAATAATTCAATTATACTCAAGTTTGTTTAACAAGAGTAAAAGTGTTACTATTATTTTAGTTTTTAATTTGGTTGGCATCTGATAAAGTTATTAAGGGTCTTAAATGATTGATTTGTAATAAACAGTCATGTTTGATATAACTTCTTGGCCTGGCTTTTGTAAATGTGATCATCTAAGGACTATTAATAAAATCAAATTATTTTCTAAAACTACAAAGCATAAATATAAATCGTATCTTCATCGTTTCGGCCGAACAAGTCTAATGCTGGACACAGGCCTCCCTCAAAGATCACAACGACCGACATCGGTATGTAGTGTGCTCATTGGGGGTTTTGCCATAATCGCCACGCTTGGTAGGTGGGTTGGCGATCCAGTTGAGCTGCTAATGTATTCAAAGGACGCTGCTGCCCATCCTCCGGCTAATCCCATAGTCGCCTTTTATGAAATCCACGGGATGAGATGGAGTGGTGGTATTCTTAGCAGGCACCACACGGCAATTTATTTCTACATAGAATATAGTTTGCGTAAACATCAACAAATAGATAAAAAACTCATATTTATAAGGCTCCATACAGCGTTGGAATATATTTTATCTAAACACTTGTTCGTATGATCGTTAGTACGCCGGCCGTATCAATTAAAATGTCGATTCAACGCCCTGAATAGTGCTGGCCATCATGTTGTTAAGGTGTTGATACTCTGAGATATTGTGTTGTTAGTTAACATACATTTTGTTTCAGCTAGTATGCCTTGTCGTGGTGGCCCGAGGGTTTATCGACTCACTTTTTAAGCATTAGATAGTGGGTTCTAAACTTGACTTGTACGAATGTGACTTGTTCGGTGTAATTTGTACTTTATTAGTGACCCAATTTACGCATTAAGTATCATTCCATATAGATCTAATCCCATTTTCGCCCTAGTTCTCTTAAGTTATAGGAATATTGAAACAAATTTATTTCTTATCACATCATCAAAGAGTAGCAATATATATATATATAACTCTCAATATGATGCCGATGAAATTACCATTTATATTAGTAAGAATTCGTTTCCACGTGTGGAATCGTTATGGTAAGGATATTGATCTGGTTAACATTGCGTGAGCGACTAATTGCTTTGCTCAGTTTCATATAAGCTTCACAGAGAAACAATATTAGCTGTTAAATGGAAAACATTGCTTGGCCTATAACTTAGATATCAAGCGACACATCTAAGGGTGCCCCAGTGGTACTCGGGCTTCAGCTTAGGGCGTTCCTTGAGGATTCAGTCTAGCTTGGAAGCTGGATAAGAATTCTTATTCCCATTTAGGGGTTTTTTTTAAACTACTGGCTCGACACGGACTAGCGAGTAAGGGTCGGGAGAACCCGGTGAAGGAAAACATCGTGAAGAAAACTGCACATCTGAGAAATAGTTCCCAATGGTAAGTGTAGTACGCGCATTAGACCAGCGTGGTGGACTAAAATTTAATCTTTCTCATTGTGAGAAAAGGCCAAGCCCAGACGTGGGACAGTAATGGCCTGTTTATGATGAACCGGTGACATACGTCTAGAATGTTTTAAGTTCCAAGTGCATGATTATGCAGTAGCGAATTTATAAATTCAAAACCTAGACTTAATGTTTTTTTACACCTTATGATTGCACTTATATTATTTTCTGCCATCATCAATTTAAAATGTGAATAAATCCCGGTGTACCACAGGTGTGTGGGCCGTTAGCCGTTGCGGAGAGTACTCGTAACTCATTTCAACCGTGAATGGATCCAGCGATTTTTAAACTGACTGTACCGGAGCATGGATTAGCGAGGATGAGTTTCTGTTAGTTTGATGGACTTGGTAATGCTATTATAAACTCAGTGATAGTGTTAGATTTTGCGAGTTATTAGGATGTGGAAGATAAACGACTTTTAATGATCATATTTTAGGCCTTTGTTCAACATTGGTCGTCCTTTGGCTGATATGATGATAAATATCATCATTCTGTGTGGTGTCTGGATTAAGAATATGGCACCACTCTATCTTTGCCCGTGGATATAGTAAAAGGTGACTATGGGACTGTAAACTAAAGAGTTGGCTGAGCTCACCAACCTGCCTGCCAGGCGTAGTGAGTTCAAGTTGAGAAGAACTTGGGCCTCCAATGACCGCTACAATGAAGTAACATGAAAGAAATTCACAAGACACACCGATATGCGACCGCCGTATGTTGTTTTTAGCAGACATGACGACGCTCTGTTTATATGGTCTATCCAAATCGATCGACAATATCCAAAGACGTATTTTGCGATACTCATTAGGGAAGAAGGAGATCTATATATTTTGCAAGAAATAATGCGGAACTTCAAAGCGGCCTATAAGTTTGAGAAGGATATTTTTTCCACATCCATGTGGTGTTCGGATTGAGAATCTAGAACCACTCCATCTCCTCCCGTGGACATGATAAAAGGCGACTAAGGGATTGTAAACCAGAGGGATGGGCAGCAGCGTTCCTTCTGTGGAACTGCGGAGCCATACTGCGCTCACCAACCCGCCTGCCAAGCGTGGTCGTGGGGTATTGGCAAATACCCCCAGAACGACGACACAATTGTGGAAATCTTTGGGGGAGGCCTTTGTTCAGCAGAGGACGTATAAATGGCTGATATGATGATGATTTTTTCCACGCCTATGAAAACGAACGAAAAAGTGGTATTTTCTAATTGAGAAACAAATTCTTTTAAATGGATGAATTAGAGATTGGCGACAAACCAAACCGTTCAGTAGTTTGTTATCACACGCAACTTCCTTAACATTTTTTTATCTTCTTTTGCTTCTTAATTCTCTTAATCACTGAACTTACTTCTTACTGAAAAGACCATACAATATTTAGCAACCGCAGGTCAACTTCATTTATTTTTGTTGCTTTAAATTTTAGAAAAGGGAAAAGTGCCGGCTAAGTATTCCGCCACCCAATCCGTGGGTGTCGTAAATGGTGACTATACAGTCTACAGACTATATAGTCGGAGGATGGACAGCGGTGACCTTCGAGCATATTAACAACTTAGCTCCGATCGCCAACCCGCCTACTAGTCGTGGTGATTATGGCAAAACCCTCCAAATGAGCACACAACACGGGGGATGTTCGTTCTGGAGGTCTATGTCCAGCAATGGACGTATTTTGACTGGAATTTTGCGAGGTAGTGATACAAGTCCGTTTTCAGTTTCTGCATTTACCTTTTTTTTATTCGGCCCAGTTGAAATTCTTCATGAACTTCCTCCGCCCTGGGGAAGGACGAAGGGGTATGCCAGACTCCTACCGGCTAAAACCACTGGGGTGGTCATCTTTGGTACCTAAGGGGGGCTCCAGGTCCTCGTATGATCACACGACGACTTTCATGCCGATCCTTTTAGGTGAAAATACTTTATCTATCTTAAGGAAAGGTCACTGAATGGTTTTGTTCTGTTCTCCAATTAAACATGCATAGCGTAATTTAATATTTTAGGTTCCTATAACTAGATATACAAACTATTCGGAGCTTGAGCTCTTGAACGTGTCGGCTCCATAATAACCTAGCGTCGGGAGACAATACGCCGAGGTACAAGGGGATCGTTACCGTTGAAAATCATCGATATTATTGTACGGGTAGTATGCAGGGTACGGCGACGACACGGCTACGGAATGGAAACTACGTGGCTTTTGTCCTCGGGAGATATTTTTTATATGTTAAGATCTGTGTTGAGCATTAGAATTAATGGTATTTGTTATGTTGTGTATTATTGGTATCTACATGGATATCTCTTCACGGTTTTATATCCCCTGTAATGGAGAACCCGGTCTTTTGATAGGCTTACGCGGGGTCATGGATCCAACACGCAGAGGACTTTTAGAGAATTTTAATCTAAATTGTAATGGGGCTCTCCATAGCCGCACTATAAAATGATGTCACGGATTGTCCCCGGTGATGTTAGGCTATTGAATGAAATGGAAACTACAACGATAAGGTCTATTGCAATGGGTGATACATGGAATGAAAAGTTTAAGAAATACGGGAACAGTGGTGTTTGCTTTCTCAACCTTTAAAGTAAATTCTATGGTGGACGGTGACTCGCCACTCCACTGCACTCCAAGTAACTGAATCCGTAATCCATAGTATTATATTGAACTGATCGATACCTGTCTGTCGGATGTGACGATTATAGCAATATTTGACGGCACGTTTGGTGCGGTGGCTAGACACTATTCTGCGCTACGCATTGCGGGTTCAATACCCACACGGTACAAATATTTGTATGATTGATAATAGTGGTTCCGGGTTTGGGTGTTTGGTAGATCTTTTTATAACTTCATGGAAAACCGCTCATGAGGTTCCTACATACGAAGTGGTCCTGCGTGTCGTTCTCCCTGCTGGCGTCAGTTAAGCCTGTTACGCTGATGGCACTCTTGTGTTGGCCAGCAGGGAGTCCTTCGAGGGAACCGTCCGGCTTACCGAGCAAGCGGTAACAATTGTCGTAGCCAAAATCCACCCTCCGGGTCTGCAGATAGCACCTCACAAAACCGAGGTGCTATGGTTCCACAAACTGCAGCGGAGCAGAGAACCACGCAGTTCGTGGATACGCGTTTGTGTGACCGCAGTAACCCGGTCCGGCCCAGCAAAACCGAGTATGCCTAGAACAAACCGTCCAGTTAGGTAGGTCCAACTTCGAGAAAGAGTCGGTTAGGCAGTGTTCGGGAAAATCTGCGCGCTCATACCGAGCGACCCCCGGGAAGACAGGTTGGTTTTAGCCGGTAGGAGTCCGGCATGCCCCTTCGCCCTTTCCCGGGGCGAAGGAAGTACATGAGGTATTTCCACCGGATCAATAAAAAAAAAAAAAAAAAAAAGGCAGTGTTCGGGAAAATACACAACATCGGTTCGTCAACAATATCGCAGTGCCTTCAGACGAAAGTCTTTAACCAGTGTGTGTATATGGTACGGAGACGTGGTCACTATGGGCCTCGTAAAAAAGCTTAAGATCACTCTGCGTGCTATGACGAGAGCTATGCTTGATGTTTCTCTACGATATTGAATCAGGAATGAGGAGATCCGTAGAAAAACTAAAGGTTCTGACATAGCTGAAAGGATAAGTAAGCTGAAGTGGCAAAGGATTGGGCACATTGCTCGTAGAATCGATGGCTTTAGGGGCAAAGAGGTTCTCAAGTGGAGACTGCGCACCGGAAAACAGCGCTGATTTTCAGCTACCACCCCAGTTAGTAAATTGATGGTAAACGTTCAATGCTTAACCTTGGGCATCCTAATGATCACTAGAAGGCGCGATCATGGGATATTTTTTTATAAAACGTTGCCCCAGTATTCTTCCTGTGTCACGGGTACAATTTACAGACATAAATCTCACATGCATGTTTATGCTTGGGGTCTGGGTGTTTACCCTAACCCGAAATAACTATCTGTGATCTACAGCAAATATTTGTATCGAAGCTGAAACGTTGCCAGGAAACCAATCGCCTAGCCCGGAGCGCAGAAGCCGACTGTATCAGCCACTGCACCAACCGTACCGTCACTATATTGCCATATCACCAGGTTAGGTAGACAGACTGGTGATCTGTTTTTACGACAGCAATGCTTGGAGAGGCGTAGTATTGATGGAAACTACACAGAATATTATAATAGAACACAGTGAATAAAATCATTATTTTGTTGCCAGCCTACGCCAGAACATCACAAACTAGCTTCCTAGTAAGATAACAACATAACTATTCAATCGAAATGAACAGATAAGTCAAGTTAGAAATTAAACCAAATGAATCCCGCATTGTTACAATGTAATTGGCTGAGCTAACTGAGTGTGAACTTTCTTCGAGCGAAGCCGAGCGGAAATGTATATCATTGACTCTGAATAACGTCTGCTAAAGGATAGAACCTACTTTAGGTGCTTAAGGGATGGATAAATTGTGAATTTTGTTTACGCGCGATGTTTGATGGATGGTTTTATTTGCCAATAAAGAAGTCAATGCTTTTTAATACTTAATTAGTTAACCTGAATGGTTATTGACTTTTTCAGGAGTATTTTTGTTTTTATGGTGTAAAGAGACTAAATCTTACGTGTACTACAGTGTAGAAATGATTTTACTTTTTCTTTTGTTTGGTTTGTGACCTTGCGCAAAAGTTGTACAAGTCACCCAAAGACATCAGACCTAACGACTACTATCCAATGTCAACAACTGGGACCGACGACTTTACGTCCCCTTCAAACCATGGAGATGCTCAGTTCAAATATCACTATGCAGTCACCCATCCATAGACTGACCACGCCGAGCGTTTCTTAACATTGACAATCGTTTACCAATTAGCGAGTTACCCATACTTGTCTGGTCAAAAATAGCACCCCTAACGAACTTTTAGGATATACTATAAAAAATGTTTTATTATGAATTTTACGAGTTCTTTTTTAATAAATTGTAAAGCTACTATAATAATTATAACGGGATATATTAAATTCGTTTCGCGCAATTCAACATACATTTCACAAAAAGCTAATATTATTTTACCTGAATAAAACGTTGATTATAACAAATAGCATTCCGTTCGAACTAATGAAAAGCTATACAGATCTGAATTCTGATGAGATTCTAAAGATGCGTGTATAATGGGGTATTAATCAACATTTTCCGTGTTCCATGTTTTTAAAAAAAGAGGCCATTTCTCGCAGTTGGTCCACTAAGAGACAACTCAAAAATAGGGTAATATGCAGCAAGTTTAGGCACTACGAGAAAATTTCGGGAATCAAGGAAGTGACACAACATTACTATTTAAAAATGTATTTATTGCTTTTCGAAGTATGCTCCGCGAAATTTGACACATTTTTCCATACGATGGAACCAATCATTGAAGCAACCATTCCATTCGGAAGTTGGGGTCTCCAAAATGGCCGTTTTGTAGGCGTCCACAGCTTCTTTAGGTGATGAAAATCTCTATCCACGCAATTTATTCTTTATTTTAGGGAAATTATAGAAATCATTAGGGCTTAGGTCGGGGCTGTACGGCGGATGGTCTAATAATTCTATGTTTTCTTGCTCTTAAACTTTTTTGTTCTGTGCGCGGTGTGAGAACTCGCATTGTCGTGATGGAGGATGATGCGGCGGTTGCAGTTCTCTCTACGGAGTTCAGAAACGACCTGTGGCAAACAAATGCTAGCATACCATTCTGCATTAACCGTTCTATGTCCCTCAAGAGGAATAGTCGTAACATGGCCGGTTTTGGAGACAAACGTGGCCACCATTTTTTTTGCAACACTCCGTGAACGAACAATTTTTGTTGGCTTTAACTCATTTTCGAACACCCAAACTCGTGACTGGTTTTTTGTTTCGGGTTCGTGCGCATATATCCAGGATTCGTCACCTGATACGATGTTGTATACAGCATTTGAGGATCCTGCGTGGAATCTTTCGAGAGTTCTGACGCACCAAGTAACGCGAGCCGCTTTTTGCTCTTCACATAGCAAATGCGGTATCCATCGGGAAAACAACTTTTTTACACCTAATTGTTCATGCAAGATTATTTGTATTTGACTCATGCCAATGTCTAAAGTTGCCTGAATTTCGCGGTATGTCACATGTCGATCTTCCTCAATCAGCTTACGCACAGCATCAACGTATTCTTGGGTGACTGCAGTTTTTGGATGACCTTGACGAGGATCATCACTGAGCTTGACACGTCCACGTTGAAATTCAGCAAACCAGCGATAAATTGTGGTTTTGGATGGGGCTTCATCACCAAATGCAGAAATCATCCGGTCAACATACTGTTTTTGTGTTAAACCACTTCGAAAGTCATAATAAATCATCGCTCTTGAATTTTCTCGAGTCAATTCCATTTTCTCAACGACTAAACAAGTTTGACAAAACCTTGTGACAAGACCGTGAATCTTTTTTTAAATAAATAAATGGTATTCGATTTGTAAAACCAAGGAGTTTTCAATTAAAAAGATTTTAATATGACAGGAACAGTGGAAATATTCCATTCCCGATACTTTTAGTGCAGCCTATGTATAACGAAAAACTGATGCACCATTGCGGATTGACAGTTATAACACTATGTAAAAAATAAAGACTGTAATTAAATATCTCTAAATACATAGTATACAACAAAGTCGCTAACTACCTCTGTCTGTTTCTACGCTTACTTCTAAACCACGCAACGGATTTTGATACGGACACTATTAGAAAGAACGATAAACGAGAAAGATTTATGTATATCATTTGTAAATATTTTGTGCAAAATGGGTGAACTGTGACGGTGTTTCGACAACAAATAAGTTTATTATTGACTAATTAAGAGTTACATCAAAACAATGCAAAAAAAATTGTAAGGCTTGACAAGGCCTACACAAAAGTCAGCAAGAGTGTGTATCTATCTCCCTAGGTACACTCACAATAACTATTTTTAACTATTACAGATTACTGAAAAACCATAGGTTATTTGCGAAGCTATTTTCAACATATCAATTTTATTCCTTATTCAGATGATCAATATGTTAATTATCTTGTGTGTTCAACATAGATTAAAACTGTCTGGTACACTATATCATTCAAATGAATAATTTAGGTGATATCATCGATTCAGAATTATGTGCAACCAAAAAAAATCGGTCGCAAACAAACGGGTGGTCGCCGCCACGGCCGTCGTGCCACGGCCTATAAAATTATAAATGTTATAAAATCATCATCATATCAGCCACAGGAAGTCCACTGCTGAACAAAGGCCTCCCCTTTAAAATTCCACAGTTGTGTCAACATTTTAGGGAATTCTAGTATGTCATAAAATACTTAATACTGTCTTGCTAAGCACACTCCTCATTTTCTTTACTACTAAATCCAGCTGTGCGAAGCCGGGGTGGGTTAGCGACCCCCCCCCCCCCCCCCCCGGCTTCGCACAGCTGGATCTTAACTAAATGAACGGTAACTGTAGTTCGTGGATCCCACACGATATGAAAACGTTACGTCAAACTTCCGTAACACACACATAGACATAGCAGTTCGTAAACGTCCACTGTAGATCATGCAAGCACATTGGTGATTGCAGTATCTCCATGGTTTGAAGGGGACGTAAAGTCGTCGGTCCCAGTTGTTGACATTGGATAGTAGTCGTTAAGTCTGATGTCTTTGGGTGGCTTGAACAACTTTTGCGCATCATCACTACATCTGCTTTTACTACGTAAGTGCGTGAGGAGAGTTGGTCTATTCTAAAAACGACATTAAGTCCAAGTTAACAGAGTAGACTTATTTTGCAATCTATATATATATATATATAAATCGATGTGTGTATGCATGTTCCCGATGGGCTCCAAAATAGCGGGACCGATTTTGATGAAATGTTCTGGCAATCTACAAATTAGCCCAGCGGGTGATCCTGTGAAGTATGGTAGCGATTTTGGTCTTTTGACAATTTGTTGTCATTTAAATCATCTGGCTATAGATAATTAGTGCAACCCACGTGAAGCCGTGTCACTAGTTCCAGCAATTGTCACTTTTTAAACGAGAATTGTTGATATTCTGGCTAACCTCTACTCAATACAAATTGACGGCATGGTTATCGCAGTGGGTAAGCGATTGACTTCCTGCATTATGTATCATGGGTGTGATCCCTGCGCGGAATTAATAATTTTACGATCTGCAGACAGTTGTTCGGGTCTGGATGATGGATGTGCCCATGATATAGGAGCTAGCGTTTCTAAAACAACAAAGAAAATTATGTGGTGTCGTGGGACACCAGGTAGGAACGAAGTTCCTTCGGCTAATGTAGAATCGACACTTATACACTACTCGCTTGTGTATGCGACTGTCGCGCCTGCGCACGTCTCATTTAACGGTTTTATTCCACGCACTTTTTTCCACGGATTTTTTCCACGGATTTTTTCTTACGGTTTTACTATCACATTTTTTTCAGTTCGGTCGCGCAGCAAAATCCCTTACCCCTCCAAGCCTGCCGTAAGGAACTTCGTTCCAAAAAGAAAAAGAAAACAGCTAACAAGCGAACATATGTGTATACAGAATGAATGGACATAACACTACTCCTCCATTTTCCCTTGAACCGACAAAACAACCGAAGTGATGCAAAAACAAAACCCACACCGTAAACACGGCTTTATAAAAAAATACCTAAATAAAAAATAAGTCATTGGTATTCAAGTGATGTACGAAAGCATCTTTGGGGCCGTCTTGTACAAATGCTTACATATTATGATGGACAGCGACTTTCATCGTGTCTCAAAGAACGAAAAGATTTGATCATGTAGCCTGAGTGTTGCTTGGAATTGTGAACGTGATATGTCAAAGGCAACCTTTAGAAGTGGGGTAAGTACCTTTGCACATTTTTGCGAAAGACATTTAATCGAATGTCAGAGTGCCCTATATTTGCGATGTGATGTGTGACGTTTAGGTTCTCTTTGTTTAGTTTTTATTCAAGTTTGTTGGACCTGGAAACTGAAACCTGATACGGGCGGTGCCAAGCAAAGAATAGGCCATCCTCTTTAACATGGTCGTCGTAAAAGGCGAATAAGGGTTGATATCAAGAAGATGATCAGCAGCATTCTACTTTGTGATAATATACTCGTACGTATGTGATCAACAATCCACCGACCTGGTGATTACGGTTAAAGACATTTATTTTCTCAAAAGACTTAAATAAATCACTTATAGAGAAAATACAATATTAATTGAACAATTATTTTTTTTTTCGCTCACCAGCGTAACAGGCTAGGAAGTACAATACATACAGGTAGGTAGATGCGTAAAACTATCACATTATGATAAGTCACACAGGCATGGTAGATCCGTAAAGTTTCTGTTGTGCTAATGGATGTTTATTAAGGCCTATGACAAAGTGACTGTTTCGGAGTTAAAGTAATTTGTATGTTATTGATTCATTTGTATGATAGGATCAGGTGATTATGGGTATATGTAATGTGACCGCTTATTGTAGCGATAATTGATATGTGGATGTCTACTGAGTAACTAAGGGGCTCAAAACCAGAAGGATGGGCAGCAGCGTCCCTTTTAAAGTGAAACTTTTTTACATCGCCTCAAAGTTATTCATCCATCTATCCGAATGTCGCATTATAGCCGGCCGCGGAGTGGGGGTAAAGTGAAAGGCGCTCGGCAGAACAGCCATCAATGATTTAAATAAATATTGTGTTCAGTTTTTAACATGCGTCTATCATCTGACTGATTGTATTTATTATGTATTCCGTACTCTAATACGCAGGTAAGTTTCACTTGCATCGTGGTTTCATAAGACAGACAATCCATTTTTTTTTGGAATAGCAACCTTTGTGCACTCCCCAGACAGCCTGCCAAGTGCGGTAAGTAGTGGCATATTGACTTAAAATGACGATACATGGAAAATAACCGGCCGCAGTGAAAATCTATGGAGGAGGCCTGCAGAGAAGCAGTGGACGTTAGCTGATTAGTTTTTTTCTTTATTGTTTCCCCAATACTTGTTTACTCTCATAATATTACAAAGTCATCCAATTGAAGGCACGGTTGGTGCAGTGGCTGATACAGTCGGCTGCTGCGCTGCGGCCGTGGGTTCGATTCCCGCACGGAACAAATATTTGTATGATCCGCAGGCAGTTGTTCCGGGTCTGGGTGTATTGTATTCGGAATGGCACAGGACACAGGAGAAATAGAATAGGGGGGCAACGTTTAAAAAAAATACACATAACCTTAGTGTAACAATTTCTTAAAGGTAAGCACCGCATGCGTTATAAACATTATTATTGTGCCACGTGCACTAGCTACATGTATTGACGTGTAAGAAATTTCCAGAACAATAAGAATAAACATAGAAAAAAGAAAAACAATAATAATTAAAATCAAGTTACTTTATGTATTTTTGCCGTGTGGTGCCGGCTCAGAATGCCACCACCCCATCTCCTCCCGTGGGTGTCATAAAAGTCGACTAGGGGATTGGACGGAGGATGGGCAGCAGCGTCCTTCGAGTACACTCAACAACTAAACTGCGATCGCCAACCCGTCTGCCAAGCGTGGCGATTATGGCAAAACCCCCCAACGAGCCCACAACACACCCATATCGGTCATCTTTGGGGGAGGCCTGTGTCCAGCAGTGGACTTCATTCGGCCGAAATGTTGTTGTTGTTGTACTTTATGTAGAGTTGAAGGTATAGGTTATGATGATGATCCTAGAGTGTTAAATGTTGACGCTGTATCTGATTTCTGAAGGGATCGTTCTAGAAAAGCACCATCTATTTTTTCTATCTATCCAGTGATTTTCAAAAGAGAAGGACCTACGCTACTTACTGGTAACATATAAGATATGTTAAAAGTGATAGCTGCAGTGTTCTTCTACTCACTGCCAGTCCCAATAGTGAAAAATTTAAAATTTATAAATATAAAGCAATATTGGTAAGTTAGCCATGTGGTGCCGGTTCAGAATACCACCACCCCATTTCCTCCCGTGGGTATCGTAAAAGTCGACTATAGGATTAGCCGGAGGATGGGCAGCAGCTTCCTTCGATTACATTAACAAATCAACTGCGATCGCCAACCCGTCTGCCAAGCGTGGCGATTATGGCAAAACCCTCCAATGAGCCCACAACACACCCATATCGGTCGTTGTGGTGATCTTTGGGGGAGGCCTGTGTCCAGCAGTGGACTTCATTCGGCCGAAATGATTATTGGTAAGTTACCCGTGGGGTGTCCGGATTAAGAATAAAGCACCACTCCATCTCCTCCCCTGGACGCCGTAACAGGCGATTAACGGCCAGATACTGAAACGTCACTTAATATTAAGTCACACTTTAACTATTGAGTACTATAGGATTCGAGAAACCCTTTTTCACTCACATAGTAAAAGCAGGTCTTAATATTAATTGGCGTTTCAGTTTTCAGCCGTAATATCAGCCAAAGGACGTCCACTGCTGAACAAAGGCCAACCCCATAGATTTCCACAATACGCGGTTATATGCCGCCCTCTTCCAACGACTGCCAGCGACCTTCACCAAGTTGTCTGTCCAGCTTGTTGTAGGTCATCCCACGTTGCGTTTTCCGGTGCGCGATCTCTACTCAAGAACCTTTTTACCCCAACGACCATCAAGTTCTACGAGCAATGTGCCCCGCCCATTGCCACTTCAGTTTACTAATCCTTTCAGCTATGTCGGCAACTTTAGTTCTTCTACAGATCTATTCATTTCTGCATAGCATTGCTCTGATTATAGCTCGCTGAGTGACCTTGAGCTTTCTTATGAAGCCTTATGGCTGATATGATGATGATGAAAGATTTTAGCTCCTAGTCTGGGTAAACACGCTTACACGTGCAAACGTGCATGTAAGATTTGTGTCTTTATATGTATTTACAATATGAATGATAATAGAGTAGCACACCATATAACATAAATAAATATAAAGCAATGGTAGTGAGTTTGCAGCAGCACATGATAAATTTCCATACAATATTGCCCGCATATCCATAATAATGTAAAATTATCTCATAGGCAGTTACGAAGGATTACACCAATCACATAAGTTCAATTAAACCATAGTTAGTAGTTGGAACATATTGGTCTTTACGCCAGACATTACGCAAAGCCGAGTGTAAGAGCTGATCGTAAATTTATAATCTAGAGGGTATGAATACCAGACATGAGTTAAAAGTTATTCAATGACTTTAAATGCTATTACATGTTTTTGTTCGGTATGATTATCGGCAAAGAAGAAGAATAGACTACTCCTCTCGACCCATGGATGTTTTAAAAGCCAAAAGAAATACAAGAGGATGGCAGTAGCATCATTTCGTGTACTAATAACTACATACTGCGATTTCCAGTCCGCCTACCGAGCGATAAGGCAATATTCCCTAGGTCCTATCCTCGAGCGGCGCGCACTTGTAAAGTGGCGTCATCGCCTGCGGATGCAGTTTGCAACCAAGCGCGTCGTCGAGACCGTCCTGCCGCTCTTTGGAGCCTGGCTCAAAAGGAGCGAGCGCGTCACCTACCGCCTGACGCAGGTGCTCACCGGGCACGGTTGTTTCGGCGCGTACCTGCACAGGATAGGACGCGAGGCCACGGCACAATGCCACCATTGTGATAGCGACCAGGACACCGCACAGCACACGCTCGAGGCGTGCCCTGCGTGAGCCGCTGAGCGGCGGATCCTGGTCGATCGGATTGGGCAAGATCTCTCTCTGCCAGCAGTAGTGTCGGCTATGTTGGCAGAGCACGAAAATTGGAATGCAGTGGTCTCCTTCTGTGAGAGCGTCATGCTCCAGAAGGAGACCGCAGAGCGGGATCGGGAGAGGGCCGATCCCGCTCGAAGAAGAAGGAGACGGCGCCGGGGTAACAACCGCCCTGGCGCCTAATTCCGATACGCCTGAAAACCCCTGCCGTTGCTATAAGGCGGGGGACCTCTGGGTTCGCGGGTGCGTAGATTGGGGAATCTGCGTGCCCACACCAAGCGACCCAAGAGAAGACGGTAGCACGCATGTGGTCACGCGCTGCCGTGGGACGCACTGGGGGATCCTTTACAATCCCCCTGGGGGAGTGACCGCTTTACAGTCACCCTCTCCGAGATGTGCCAATAGGCGTGGCACCAGTGGGTGGCTCTAGTGTGATCATACGAGGACCTGGAGCCTCCCTTAGGTGCCGAAGATGACCGCTCCAGTGGTTTTAGCCGGTAGGAGTCCGGCATACCCCTTCGTCCTTCCTCGGGGCGAAGGAAGTTCATGATGAATTTCCACTGGGCACCAAAAAAAAAGGTCCTATCCTCGTAGTGGTCATTGGAAGGACAAGATCCCCTAGGACAGGGATTCCCAAAGGGTTCGACATAAACGAAAACTGATTTTGGGAGTCGACGTAAATTTGAAATTTTCAAGATACTGTATAAGTTGTGTTACGTGTACCAACTTGTTATAAGAATAACTAATATTTTAGTAGGTATAGGAGGATTAGAAATTTGCATTTTGTATCGATAGGAACAAAACGAAAGATAGGATTTTTAAAGTAATTTGGCTATGGGGGGTCTGAGGTTCATTTTGAAAAAGGGTCTCTTGCCCAAAATTGTTTGGGAATCCCTGCCCTAGGATCTAGAAGACCTATGTTTAGCAGAGGATATTTATCGGATCATCCGATAACATTTTCTGGTATAACATTATTTTGTTATCTATATTCTATATACTATATATTATACATTTATATACACACTAAAACTAAAAACATACAGACTACTGACCAATAAACTAAATAATAATAAAAAAATAAAAACAAAAAATAATATATAATAAAGTTGCACATGCATTTAGGCGTCGAAGTACTCCTCCTCATCGCTGTCAGCTGGTAATGTTCCCAGAAGACTGGCAGCATTGCCACGTTGAATGGCAATGCTTATTCTTTGGCCAAAGAAAATACCAGCCCTCTGATCACGTGAAGCATCGACCAACCGTCTAGCTATATCTTTGAAAAGCAGACGTGCACTCGGACCCCATGACCCAAGCGTTTCGACCCCAAACGGCTCAAAACAATAATTACCTATTAGGTTATTGTATTTGCGCCGTTTGAGGGCCTCTGCTGCAGATGCAGCAGCGCCAGCACAGCCTGCCGTGCTTGGAAGATGGGATGGCGCAAGGGTGTCGACACAAGTTGCGTCCCACACCAAAGGCCTACCCATCTTCCATGGCAGCAATGACATACCGTCTGGTCTTTTGCCATCGTTACGTGCCAGGCCATTGGGTTCTAAAACAGCTGGCACGCCGGCAGTGGCAAGAGCACGACGTATAATATCATTAATATTGGCATGCCGTGCTATGCGACCTGCACTTTTACTGCAAGATAGGCCATGGTGTCCGAGGCGGTCGACAGCTTCACCGCAGTGACATCGATGAGGGGCAACACAAGGAACACCTAAACGTAGGCTTGCAGCGAGCCGAAAACTGTTGTCGTCCAACATAGTGCCTATGTTGGGCGACGGGAGTGCCTGAAGCCAGAGCCCTGACTCCCATTCACCCACAGCAAGTAGACGAGCACGCTCTACAGCATCAGTGGACGTACTGATTAATTCATTACGTACCAAACTGCAGAGCGGCTCGTCCCATTGTCTCTGGGAAGAAAGATTGACGGGCAAAACCGTATTCGGGCAAGTAATTTTCCAAGTGTTCTCAGCATCAGTCAAGCACGGTACCTCAAAATCAACCAGTATGGATTGTAAGATTTTCCTGGTTAATTTCTCAGTACTGTGGACCGAGGACAGGAATGCCGGTAAACTTATACTACAAATTTTGCGGACGCCGAGGCCACCCATACGAATGGGTAATGAGGCTTGCATCCAAGCTCGGTCGTCCAGAGCCACATTTAAGACTGAAGTTAATGTATCCCGAATAATTTTATCTATTTTATCTAAAAGTTGTGGTTGTTTCCATAGATGCGAAGAGCGAAGGCTATATATGAATTTTGGGCCAAAACAGCAGTACCTAATTAAAGTAAAAGCCGAATGTAAATTAATTTTGAAAAGTCTTTCCGAAATATCACTAAAATTTTGTATTTTTTCCTCAATGAAAGATGAAAAGGATTCCTCTAGGATCGGGGACCCTAGGAGGTGAAGAGTTTCTTTTTCAATAATTTTGATATTGGGAGCTATTGCATAAAATTTTGGTAAGGCTGATTGTCTGTCTGTGTTGTCAGGTAAATAAATTTCGCATTTAGAGAGGTTTAGGTCCAGACCGATGGAGTGAAATTTCTGTTTTAGGAATACAAGATCTTTGAGAACGGTGTCTATGTCACCTCCTAGCGTCCCATCATCCAAATACCACACGTTGAATTTGGAATTAAGTTGCCGAATAATAGGGTGAATAGCTAAACAAAAAATTACTGGCCCGAGAGGGTCACCTTGTTGGCATCCAACTCCAGATTCTAAAAGGTGTTCTTTATAAAGTAATTTAGAGGGATATCGGTAACACTGCCAAAGAAAACTGTAAATTTCAGGTAATTCTTTTTTGACTTCTGCCAATAAGGTGTCCCTATTGACGGAGTTGAAGGCGTTCTTTATGTCAACCTTAAGGATGACTTCACCTTTTCCATAGTTTAAATAAGTGGACAGGGCGTGCACGGCAGCCTCACAGCCTCCTTTGGACCCGAAGCCAAGTTGATGAGGCTGAAATTTGCTGCAAAGCGTTTCGCTGTAAACTTTGCAGCAAATTTTGGCTGCCATACGACGGTAGGTACACCCTACGGCAATGGGACGAATTCCGCCATCCTTCTTGCGCAGGGCACATAAATTGGCCCCGTACAAGATATCAATGACGGCTTCGTGCACATTGCCGGAGAGCATCAGATTGGTCAGAGCAGTAAGCTCCTTCAAGAGTGACTCACCAGCTTCCCCGGCGCTTGAACACGTCAGATCTTTTAGGTGCTGCGGTGTTAAACCGTCGAGGCCTCCGGCTGAACCGCTCTTGAATGAGCCTATGGCTGCGACCAATTGGTGGGCTGAAATTATAAGTTTGTTTATATTTGGATCAGGAGGGTCAGGGAAGGAGAGGTCATCCGCTGGGGCCGGATGTTTACTCTCTAGATCTGCAAATGTATCTGCAGAGTAAGGTGCGGCCACGTCACTACTAAAGAGAATCCTGGCAGCTCCTCTAATATCACCTTCACTTAGTTTCGACTCTACATGGTGAAATAAACTATTTGATGACGCATGATTTTGTATCGTAAATTTTGATTCCAAACTTGAGGTCGAAACATTACAATTATCTTTAATTTGGGCCGTTAAGGTTTTTTTAGTTGCCAAACTTTTTTGTACATGTAGAATGCGATAAGGGAAGGTGAGTAATTGTTCCCAAGCACCCTGGGAGTTCTCCCGGGTAGCAAGACGGACATGTTTTGTAAGGCATTGGGCAACGGATGGTCTCGCGCCCCGGGGAACTCTCTTTAAAATAGGAGTAGAATTTTTTAGTTTAGCTAACTTTTGCCAGAATGTGTCTTGGTTGGATGTAGGCGTAACTTGGGTTGCGGAGCATGAAGGCACATTTTGGGTTTTGTGAACTTTACCAAAATGCACCTTCAAACCCCGAGAACCTTTAAAGAAACGTGCTTGAGAACAATGGGGACATCTCACCAGGTTATCCAGCAAAGGTTGACTGGCACTATTTTCGGTGTCGCTGTAGCCGTCATTATTTATCATTTATTACAAATAAACTGTACTTACTGTGTACTTACTGTACATTGGACACTTAACTATATTTACAAAATATTGAAGAAAGAAAACACAAAATATCAAAATAATAGTCAGTAAACGTTGACATTTGGCGCAGCCGCGCTGACGACCAACCAGTCCGTTGCCAAGGCGATGACGCTTCGAGGGGGGTTTCAATGCCGTCAAATCACATGGATCAGCTGGAGCTATTTTGTACTAAGTAGCTAGGTACTAGACGGGACCCCGCACTCCTTTACATTTTCCCATTCAAATCTGGCGATATCGACGCACCACACTCAGTCTATAATAATAATCTTTTCGGCTCTGATAGGAGCCTTGTTGCTTAAAATATTTATTTATATTTCTTTAAATCTTTTTGTGTACTTAATATCTGGTCTCCTAGCAACCGTACTCCTTTTTATTTATTAACACATTTTTGTTACTAGTGTGTAATTGCAATTCCTTGGATAACAATGTTACTAAAGCTTGAACTGGATTTAAACATATTTTGTCAACAAAAAGCTCTAGTAATAACAGTTTTTATATTATTTAATTTATAAATAACACCGGCTCGATGTTTACGTGACAGTCCCAGTTTTTTTTTTTTTTTTTTTAACATGTTTTTGATTGCCATATCGCGGTGCCGTGTGGATCCTGATAAAGAATATAGCACCAATCCATCTCATCCCGTGGGTATATATAACGGGGTTAGCCGAAGGATGTGCACCAGCCTTCGAGTACATTAACTACTGCGACCGCCAACCTAGCTGCCAGGCGTGGCGATTATGGCAGAACCCCCCAATGAGCACACTATACGCCCAGATCGGTGGTTGTGGTGATCTTTGAGCGAGACCTGTATCCAGCAGTGGGACTTGACGGATAAAATGATGAACCCGCCCCCAAAGCGTGGTAAGGCAATATTGGCAAATTCCTCCCAAAATGATGACACTATGTTCAGCAGTAGGTGACATTTAGTTGATTTTATTATACAGCTAACATAGATGACGTACCAACCATTGCGCAACGAATCGTAAACCCACTTCTAACAATTCAGTTAAGTTGGAAGAATAAATAAGTGTTGAAAGGAAATGAAACAATAATTTACTCAAAATGGATAAAAAATGGTCTTATAACATTACACAGCACCTATACCCTTCCCTTCGCCGCTTCCTAGCGTTTAAGCTGGGGAGAAAGCCGGTGCAACAAACTCCCAGCAAATGTTATCAGTAATACACGAACCACAATATATACTCAAAGAAAATAAATAATGTTTTCTCTTTTAAGCGCTTAGCTGTCAAATAGGCGTATCTCACTCTGTCATCGCGAACATATTGCTCTAAGATACCATCGTTTAATAAATTACTTGTAAAGCGCAATTTATCACCAGTAAACTCACACATACGCGAAAAATAAAATGTTTATCTTTTGAGAAATGATGTGACGCTGCTATTGCTCTCTCTCTAATGTTTTTAAATGTTATTTAGTGAGTTGGGAGAAAAACCAAGTATAAACAAAACTTTAGTAGTCAAATCACAAATGATACAGAATAACTGATAACCGCTTCACACCGCATGTACCGGAAACGAATAATCCATCTATTAGTACATGCGACTCAATTTATAATTTATATTTGTTTACGTGTGATGTCCGGATTAAGAATATAGCACCACTCCATCTCCTACGGGACTAAGGGAATCTAAACCAGGGAGATGGGCAGCAGCGTTGCTTCTGTGAAACGGTAGCCATACTGCGCTCACCAACCCGCCTGCCAAGCGTGGTGAGTATTGGCAAATGCCCCCCAAAATGATGACACAGTTGTGAAAATCTATGGGGAGGCCTTTGTTCAGCAATGGACGTATGAATGGCCGATATGATGATATGTTTACGAAGTACCAATATTCCTATTTATTTACATGCACCCGTGTGGTGCCGGCTTAGAATGCCACCACCCCATTTCATCCCGTGGGTGTCGTAAAAGTCGACTAAGGGATTTAACCGGAGGATGGGCAGCAGCATCCTTCGAGTACATTAACAACTCAACTGCGATCGCCAACCCGTCTGCCAAGCCTGGCGATTATGGCAAGACCCCCCAATGAGCACACAACACACCCATATCGGTCGTTGTGGTGATCTTTGGGGGAGGCCTATGTCCAGCAGTGGACTTCATTCGGCCGAAATGAATTTACATTAAAAATTATTATTATTAATAGCATAGTCATCATCATCATCATATCAGCCACAGGACGTCCACTGCTGAACAAAGGCCTCCCCCTTAGATTTCCACAACGAGCGGTCACATGCCGCTCTCATCCAACGACTCCCAGCGACCTTCACCAGATCGTCTGTCCACCTCGTTGGAGGTCGTCCCACGCTGCGTTTTCCGGTGCGCGGTCTCCATTCGAGAACCTTTGTGAATAGCATAGTATAGTTATCATTAATTATTACTTACCTTCGTCCGTGTATCACTGCGGGGTGCCAACTGAAAACCAGCACTGGGTGTTCCGCCCAGCACATGCTGAGTTGGTAACCTTTTCGGCATGGGCATGTTCGTCAGAGCACTTATATTTTCATGTGTTTTTGTTTATTTTTAATTATGTGCTGCCAACTATGTCGTGTGTTGAATAAAAAGTTTTCTATTCTATTCTATTCTCATCAGGGATAGCAATAATTTTAATGTTTATTGGAACCTTTTTGAAATGAATGGGTTTCTTTCTTTCTTTATCTTTAAATAAATCAGCCTATTCCCATTGGGCACGGGCCCTTTCTCAGGATAAGAAAAGGTTAGACCTTAGTCCACCACGCTGGCCAGTGCGGGTTGGCAGACCTCACACGCTATTGAGAACATTTTTGGAGCTCTCAGGTGTGCAGGTTTCCTCAAGATGTTTTACTTCACCGTTAACGCAATGATAATCAAATTCTGATCCACACATGAATCCGAAAACTCAAAGCTGCGGCCGGGGATCGAGCTCAGACCCTTCTGTGTGGAAGGCAAGCATTCAACCACTTGGCTATCTTGCCTATCTTTAGTAGATACTTCTTCGAAGGTCTCCATGTCATATGTCTGCCATGTTTTTGGGGGTTAAGCTTCTGTAAACGACATTCACGGTTTGAAACTCAAAAACTATATTCAGTAGCTCACTACGCTGGAGACTTGTTGGTGAATTAGATCATTAGTACCATAGACATGCCTTTCTTACCGACAATCTACACAATACCCCATTCCTATGGTCCATTTCAATTTCACATCATCATCCAACAAAACTGCCAAGTACCCATAAAACCAGACCACCCTAACGACACTGTTGAACATTCAAAGTCTAATAAAAATTAATCAAAACGCTAGCACGATACGGCTATTTAAAAAAGGCGGTATCGTAGCGATTAACCGACTCATTTAAAATGATACAAGGCTCTCGACGAGCTTGCCAAATACTCGAGCTTCCTGCACGGAATGGTGGAAACCGTATTCTGGATGTTTCGAAAACGTCACGTGGAACGACTGGTTAGGTGGAACGTTGCAGCTGCCGCTTTTTGCCAGAATGGTTGGATCAGATCAAGTGCAAATTGATTGAAAAGGGTTATTGTAGATTTCCTAAAGCATCGTCGTTTCGGCCGAATGAAGTCCACTGCTGGACACAGGCCTCCCCCAAAAATCACCACAACGACCGATATGGGTGTGTTGTGGGCTCATTGGGGCGTTTTGCCATAATCGCCACGCTTCGCAGACGGGTTGGCGATCGCAGTTGAGTTGTTAATTTACTCGAAGGACGCTGATGCCCATCCTCCGGCTAATCTCTTAGTCGACTTTTACGACACCCACGGGACGAGATGGCTTAAAAAGCATAAAGCCTAAAGCATACTCCTATATTATTCAATTAAAAGTTCTGATGAGACAAGACTTTCTCGCTATACATTATAATAAAACATTTTTAAACGGATTATGTTACGTATATTATAGATTTTTGTTTTTCCTAAAGTTTCAAACACTTTGCAGCATTCGTGGTCGCAGGATGACTAAGGTGACAGGGGTGCAATTCTCTAAGCTCAAATATCCATTCATCATTGAATACAGAATTGAAATAAAGGTGTAAAATAAATTTGCTAATCGCTAAGTCTGGTCCTCATGGCTTACCTTCTGATACGTGTCCTTGAATAACTTTAATCATGTCTTAGCAAATACCAAATTGGTTTTACACCGTTATTTCTATTCTGTATTCAATGATGTATGGATGTATAAGCTTAAGGACATGCACCCAGGCGTCGTTACAATATTAAAAAGTTATTTTATTTTATCTACCTTACAATTTTAATCAAAAATTTGTTTCAATGCACGCAGTAATCACTCAGGGTCTTATGTTATTAGTGCGGTATGTTGTTTGGGACTTTATTATTTTAATAACTGGATTCCAAACCGGTGGTACCTGCCCACAATCTCCTCTATTAAAATTAGGATGTTATTTAATTTCCATAGCCTCACGCACCATTCTAGGTACATATCAGTGCTCTTTCGCGAGGACTTGAGGTCGATCAAAATGAAGAAAATGGTTAGGTTTACCTAAGGCATGTTCACACACTGCAGACTTTGTGGAGTGTCTATGCTTGATCTCAGCTATGTGTTCTTTTATTCGGGTGGCTATACTGCGCTTTGTTTGCCCTATGTATGATAAACCTCAATCACAGTCCATCTTGTAGACCCTATATCTTGTAAATGTATGTCACATTTCACTGGTTTGAGATGTTGGCTGATCTTATGCGGCTTGAAATAAGTTTAGATAGAAGCACGTTTCAAAATATGACTAATTCTGTATGTCGGTGATCCGGTAAGTTACACAACGACGAAGATCGATCTGTAAATATGTATATCCCTTAGGTAGTGCCTGTGATTCTAAAGGTCACTCGAATTTATTAACTATGGTAATTGCAATATGATTTATTTCAACTTCATCGTATTGTAACGTCTTCTCGTTATGTGTTTTGGTGATCGCAGAACAATACACTCATAAGTAGGTCGGAGTGACCCCCAGAAAGACGACAGAGTACATCGCACAGCAAGACTTAGGGGGGATCCTCTACAATCACCCCTGAGATATGCTTGGAGGGCGGCCTTTATACAGTCGGTACTTCCCACTACTAGAGGTGATGACCGCTTTACAGACATTCCTTTCGAGATGTACCTAAAGGCGTGGCACCATAAGCGGCTCTAGTGTGTCACAAATATGTCAGTAAAATTATTCTTATTATATATTATTATTAACCAGTAAAAAAATATTAAATAAATAAAAAATACTTGCCCGGTAATGCTACAAAATCTTTTTGGTCTGTGATAGCGAATACTATGTGCCCGCAGATCCTATTAAATGTAGGATGTTTTGATGCTTGGGAGAGCACCAGTAATTACGAAGTACTGAATGTGTTGCCGTGTGGTGCCGGCTCAGAATGCCACCACCCCATCTCCTCCCATGGGTGTCGTAAAAGTCGACTAAGGGATTAGCCGGAGGATGGGCAGCAGCGTCCTTCGAGTACATTAACAACTCAACTGCGATCGCCAACCCGCCTGCCAAGCGTGGCGATTATGGCAAAACCCCCCAATGAGCCCACAACACATCCATATCGGTGGTTGTGGTGATCTTTGGGGGAGGCCTGTGTCCAGCAGTGGACTTCATTCGGCCGAAATGATGAATGTGTTGCATTTGTTCCTAAACTCCCACACTTCTTTTTTTTGTTTTTCGTTGGGTGCAGTGTAAATTCTTCATGAACTTCGTCCACCTCTTGGAAGGAAGAAAGGGCATGCCGGACTCCTACTGGTTAAAACCACTGGAGCGGTCATCTACCGCACCTTTTTTTATTTTTTTTTATTGGCGCCCAGTGGCAATTCTTCTTGAACTTCCTTCGCCCCGGGGAAGGACGAAGGGGTATGCCGGACTCCTACCGGCTAAAACCACTGGAGCGGTCATCTTCGGCACCTAAGGGAGGCTCCAGGTCCTCGTAGACTAGACACTAGAGCCGCCCACTGGTGCCACGGCTATAGGCACATCTCGGAGAGGGTAACTGTAATGCAGTCACCCAAGTCACCACTTTCTAAGTGCGCGCCGCTGAGCTACCCACCTCAGCCTGTCGAACGCCCCTGAAGGTGCGCCTTGGCCGCTCTGGAGTATGTATGCATGTCGCATCAACCCACGCATCTGTCTCCGCCAAGATGTCAAAGGTGGAAAACGCGCTGCAGACTGTGAAGTTTGGTTCTGCAGCACTGGGTACCTAACAGTCGAGCTGACGATACAGGCGCCCCCTAGAGGGCCACGGACCGCACGACCCCTCGGTAGAGACGGTGAACTACCTTAAAAGGTCCCCGGATAGTGAGCAGCAGCCGGTGCAGTGCACCAACTACCCTCTCGACTCGGGGGACGAGGCACCGGAAGTGTTCTTCGACACCCCAAAGACTTCATGTACCGGCCCACCCCAATTTGCGTGTCACTAACGCGTATCCACGAAGTAGTTGGTTCTCTGCTCCTCAGCAGTTTGTGGAACCAGAGCGCCTCAGTTTTTTGAGGCGCTATCCATAGTCGTCAGCGTAATAGACTAAGCTGGCGTCAGTAGGGAGAACGACACGCAGGACCACAGGAGGTATCCAGTGGAAATTCTACATGGAACTTCCTGCGCCCCGGGGAAGGGCGCAGGGGTATGCTGGACTCCTACTGGAGCGGTCATCTTCGGCACCGAAGGTGGGCTCCACGGGTCCTCGTAAGATTACACTAGAGCCGCTCATTGGTGCCACGCCTTTAGACACATCTCGGAGGGGATGACTGTAAAGCGGTCACCCCTTCTAGTAGAGGGCAGGTGGCTGTAAAAAGGCCGCCCCCGAGGCAATTCTCGGGGAGGAGTGTAAAGGTCAGGTCTCGCTGTACGCTGTGCTGCGCACACGGTGACACTTGACCACGTGCGCGCCACCGTCTTCCCGGGGGTTACTCGGTATGAGCACGCAGACTCCCCAGGGAACTGACCCCTGCGAAACAACCTCCTAACACCCCTAGGCGGCTTAGGATCAACATAGGATAGAATCAATGTCAATCATGGAAATGGAAACTAAAGTACCAACATATTTTTATATAGAAAAAATATATCTCCCATCCATAATACAGACGCCGCGGCTTCATAAATTTAACCGAATGCATAAATAACGAGCTTAATTGGGGGTAAAATCATGCTGCAGTTTTGATGAACAGCTCCGAATTTAAAGAGGTACCCCCCAGCTTGTGCAGTTTCATGGGATAACAGAATTTTTACTCTTAATTTGATTTACATCGTCGAAGTAAAATTTGTGAGTGTTTATGCAGTGATATGGGCCTCACTGTTTTGTTAACCCACAGGTACACAAAAAAAAAACATCTATTGCAGGACACTGGCCATCCCCAAAGATCGCCACAACGACTGGTCTAAGTTTGTGTTGTGTGCTCATTGAGGGGTTTTGCCATAATCGCCACGCTTGGCAGGCGGGTTGGCGATCCAGTTAGGTTGTAAATGTACTCGAAGGACGCTGTCCATCCTCCGCCTAATCCCATAGTTGCCTATAGGATACCCACGGGATGAGACGGGGTGGTGTTATTCTTAGCCTGCACTACGCGGCAAATATTGAAGTAAAAATTTCGGGAATCAAGGAAGTGACACAACATTACTATTTAAAAATGTATTTATTGCTTTTCGAAGTATTCTCCGCGAAATTTGACACATTTTTCCATACGATGGAACCAATCATTGAAGCAACTATTCCATTCGGAAGTTGGGGTCTCCAAAATGGCCGTTTTGTAGGCGTCCACAGCTTCTTTAGGTGATGAAAATCTCTGTCCACGCAATTTATTCTTTATTTTAGGGAAAGTATAGAAATCATTAGGGCTTAGGTCGGGGCTGTACGGCGGATGGTCTAATAATTCTATGTTTTCTTGCTCTAAAAACTCTTTTGTTCTGTGCGCGGTGTGAGAACTCGCATTGTCGTGATGGAGGATGATGCGGCGGTTGCAGTTCTCTCAACGGAGTTCAGAAACGACCTGTGGCAAACAAATGCTAGCATACCATTCTGCATTAACCGTTCTTTGTCCCTCAAGAGGAATAGTCGTAACATGGCCGGTTTTGGAGACAAACGTGGCCACCATTTTTTTTGCAACACTCCGTGAACGAACAATTTTTGTTTTCTTTAACTAATTTTCGAACACCCAAACTCGTGACTGGTTTTTTGTTTCGGGTTCGTACGCATATATCCAAGATTCGTCACCTGATACGATGTTGTATACAGCATTTGAGGATCCTGCGTGGAATCTTTCGAGAGTTCTGACGCACCAAGTAACGCGAGCCGCTTTTTGCTCTTCACATAGCAAATGCGGTATCCATCGAGAAAACAACTTTTTTACACCTAATTGTTCATGCAAGATTATTTGTATTTGACTCATGCCAATGTCTAAAGTTGCATGAATTTCGCGGTATGTCACATGTCGATCTTCCTCAATCAGCTTACGCACAGCATCAACGTTTTCTTGGGTGACTGCAGTTTTTGGACGACCTTGACGAGGATCATCACTGAGCTTGACACGTCCACGTTGAAATTCAGCAAACCAGCGATAAATTGTGGTTTTGGATGGGGCTTCATCACCAAATGCAGAAATCATCCGGTCAACACACTGTTTTTGTGTTAAACCACTTCGAAAGTCATAATAAATCATCGCTCTTGAATTTTCTCGAGTCAATTCCAATTTTTTTTTTTTTTTTTTTATTATTCTGGCTCCATCGGTAACTTTCGATGATTTTGCCAATGTCAAGGTATGAAGCAGTAATTATCGTAAACTGTGAAATTAATTGTTACACAACTATTGATCAGTGTTTGTAGCGATGGCATCCATGGATCCCCATGCTAAAAAAGGACACAATTCCATTTTCTCAACGACTAAACAAGATTGACAAAACCTTGTGACAAGACCGTGAATCTTTTTTTAAATAAATAAATGGTATTCGATTTGTAAAGCCAAGGAGTTTTCAAAAATATTCCATTCCCGATACTTTTAGTGCAGCCTATGTACTATATCTTTGGTAGAACTGACGCAGGTTTTCATCATTGTAACCATCATATAAGCCGAAGTACGTCCACTCCTGAACAAAGACCTCCTCTATAGATTTGCACAACGACCGGTTACATGTTGCCAGCATCCAATAACTCCGAGCCACCATTTCCAAATCATCTGTACATCTCGTTGAAGGCCGACTTTTGCAAGAGTAGCTGGCCAGTAATAGATGATTTAATTATACTACATTTATATGTTTATGGTAGCATATTCGATATTTGAGTCGCATCCAATAAGTCAGGATGGCCGAGCGGTCTAAGGCGCTGCGTTCAGGTCGCAGTCCACTTCTGTGGGCGTGGGTTCGAATCCCACTTCTGACAAAGTACATTTTGTGTTATAATGTTTTTTTATTATTAATATTTACGGTAAGCCTCTTTCACAACTACCTCACGTCACGTGTATACGTGGGACTTACGGGAGTCAGAATAAGTAAAGCAATTCACACATTGGGTACGCTTACTCATAGGCCTAAATAGTTAAAATATAATTACACCACACGGCACATGCTGATAATTTACAGTGCTAATTTTATTCTTCACATTCTTTTTAAAATAAGATTCGGAGACTAATAAAAAGTCATCTTTATTCCACTTCTCTATTTATCCGAAAGTCACGTTGAAACGGCATCCAAATATCTAAAGTTCAATTAATAATTAAGACACAAAGCTATCAAAGGATGCAATCAATCTTCTAAGTGTTCTATTTTTAAGCTCTCTGGTTCAGGGTCCGTTGGAAAGGATCCCTTTTAGTCAATTACATCGACTTTATGACTTCCGATTTCTGTCATTAAGTGAGAACTCGCAAACTGAATTCCCTCGACTTTTAAGGGGTTAGCAGCTTTGAAAGACATAATAGAGTTGATTAAGCGAGATAATAAAGTACGCTATGCATACATTATATCCAAAGGCCGAAGCACATTTACAATTGGCCGAAGCGCATTTACAATTGGCTTATGCGAACAATTCACTGGTGACTGTGCTATATTCCATGTGGTTCCCAGTAATGTATAGACCGCTATACACCGGGATTGGGTGCTGTAAAAATCCACTGAGGGTTGATATACAGAGGATGTTTTACGACACCCACGGGATGAAATAAGTGGTAGTGGGTGGTGGCATTCTGAGCCGGCACCACACGGCAAATCCATTATATGGGACCTCAAACCAACTTTGATGGCACGGTCAGCGCAGTGGCTAGGTTAGGCTACGCTACATGTCGCGGGTTCGATCTCCGCACGGAACTAATATCTGTATCATCATTTCAGCCGAATAAAGTCCACTGCTGGACTGGCCTCCCCAAAAATTTCCG
Source organism: Diloba caeruleocephala (assembly GCA_947459985.1). NCBI lineage: Eukaryota > Metazoa > Arthropoda > Insecta > Lepidoptera > Noctuidae > Diloba > Diloba caeruleocephala. The sequence goes on along the minus strand of OX381617.1, from coordinate 2,981,343 downwards.
CAATGATCAGTATGGATGCATTGTGTGCTCATTGGGGAGTGTTGCTATAATTGCCCCGATCTCGGTGACCGCAGTTGAGTTATTAATATAGTCGAAGAACGTTGCTGCCCATCCTCCGACTAATCGCATAGTCACCTTTCACGACACCCACGGGACGAGATGGGTTGGTACTATTCTTAGCTGGAACCACATGGCTAAATATTTGTGATGTATGGTGATAGTAGTCCTGCAGATAGGTTGTAGTTTCGGGTCTGGGTGTGTTCGACAGATAGGTAGTAGTCTAGAGTCTGGGTGTGTTCGACAGATAGGTGGTAGTTTCGAGTCTGGGTGTGTTCGACAGATAGGTGGTAGTTTCGAGTCTGGGTGTGTTCGACAGATAGGCGGTAGTTTCGCGTCCCATACGCGAAACTACCGCCTATCTGTCGAACACATGTTTGTGCATGTGAGATTTATGTCTGTAAACTGTACCCATGATACAAAAGAAATCCTTGTATAGGACATCGTTTATCGCTAAAAACCTTAATAATTTTGTTGAAACAACAAGATGATGCTGGCTTGAGCTTATACATTTAATCGGCAGACGTTTCCAGAACGGCGAAAATGTTTGTTGTGTTGTTTGTGATGTTTACGCGTAGGCTTTAATTTACTGCCTGCGTTGTTTACCCAAAAATATGTCCGTCAAACAATCTTAATCTTTGTCACGTGGTATTCCGAATAAAGCCGGCAAGGCCATGTGGTGCCGGCTACGAATAGCACCAACCCATCTCATCCCGTGGGTGTGGGAAAAGGCGACTATGGGATTAGCTGGAGGATGGCAAGCAGGGTCCTTCAAGTACATTAACATCTCAACAGAGATCGCCAACCTGCCTGCCAAGCGTGACGACTATGCAAATCCCCCCAATGAGCACACAACACACCCAGACCGAGTGCTGTGGCGATCTTTGGAAGAGGCCTGTTTCCAGCAGTGGATTTTATTTCGCTGAAATGATGAATATCTCGAATATACTCAGTAGTATGTACTTTATACCGTTCGTAATAATTTTATTGTTATTTTCACAACTGTGAGACAGTGGGAAAATTTATGTCAATGAATTCATAGACCCTGCATGTGTAGGGCCCATAAATCACTATCGTAAAAAACAAATGAAAGTCCTACTTATAGATCAGCATCATAAGGTAACCCCCGTAGATGAGAACATTTCTGAGCGTCTTATATCATTTGTTGTTGTTTTACACAAGTATATTAGAGTCGATTTTCAATCTGACCAGATGCAAGTAAGTATTTGTATAGACGTGGGGATGATAATTATACAAGGTGTAACAGACAGGCAATTTAGATCTGAGAGAGGGTCATTGTAGTTATCATTGTAAACAAATTTTACTATGGGACCAATCCTGAAATCGTGAAGAAAAAATAGCTGTTCATCATCATTTCGGCCGAATGAAGTCCACTGCTGGACACAGGCCTCCCCAAAGATCACCACAACGATTGATTTGGGTGTGTTGTAGGCTCATTGGGGGGATTTGCCATAATCGCCACACTAGGCAGACGGGTTGGCGATCGCAGATGAGTTGTTAATGTACTCGAAGGACGCTGCTGCCCATCCTCCGGCTAATCTCTTAGTCGACTTTTACGACACCCATGGGAGGAAATTCATGATCGTGGCGTAAATTACAATTTCCTTAAAATTTATCTATTACTGATAGTCCCATTGTTCGCGATTTTTGTAGGACTATGTTACTATAATATACAATAACTTTGTTATTCTATATGCAACCATGCATAAAACATAAATCAACATACATACTTTAATCACCTGATTGTTTTAAGATTATATGTTGCTGAAAGCCACAAAAAACTTGAAGTATATCCAGTATAGATTCTTCAGTACCTCTTAAAATGACGAGACAAAATTGAAAGCACCTCGTTTTGTTTTTCTAAATTATAATACAAACTTCAGTCAACATTTGTTTCACTAACCTTATTGGTGTGATTAATGAAATTGCCTCCAGGTTTTTGGATCAGACATTGTTTGAAAAGATAATAATCAATATCGTAATTCAGTTACGTTTTTGCAAGAAAATCGTTTTTCGCTTGAGACAGGTGTAGTTTACCAGCCGAACTCAAAATAAAAAAAACTATTTAAATTTACTTTTAACATTATACAGTAATTTATAACAATATAGGGAGTTATCTCCGAGGTGGCCCGGAGGTAAATTAGCTACTTAAAGTACTAGGTTGTGGATTTCACCGAGCAACCCACGAGAAGACGGTAGCACGCATGTAGTCACGCGCTGCCTTGCGACACTATGGGGGATCCTTTACATTCCCCTCGGGGGGTGACCGCTTTACTGTCAGCCTCTTCGAGATGTGCCTATAGGCGTGGCACCAGTGGGCAGCTCTAGTGCAGCTCCGGTATACCCCTTCGCCCTTCCCAGGGGCGAAGGAAGTTCATGAAGAATTTCCACAGGGCACCAATAAAAAACAAAACTTTAGGTGAAAGAAACGAAATACGCTGTTAAGGGTCTGAAATTGCCACCAAGCAGTGAGCGTGGTGGTGGTGAGTGGGGTGGTGATACAGAGGGAGAGTTACAGGCTCAGAACATATTTTACGGTGTTTACTACTTAAAATGTGTCCGGATTGTCCGTGTGGTGTCTGGATTAAGAATATAGCAACACTCCATTTCCTCCCGTGGATGTCCTAAAAGGTGACTAAGGGAATCTAAACCAGAAGGATGACGCAGCATCCCTTCTGTGAAATGGTAGCCATACTGCGCGCACCAACCCGCCTGCCAAGCGTGGCAAATACCCCCCAAATTGATGACACAGTTGTGGAAATCTATGGGGAAGCCTTTGTTAAGCAGTGGACGTATAAATGGCCGATTTGAACTACTTAAAATTCTGCTCCACAAAGACGACATAATGAGCGTAAAATTCAAAAAATATTACAAGCCATCGGCTCCAGTTATAAACTTGGTAAAAGTTTTTTTAAGTATCTTTTAACTAATTTTAATATCTAGTACACTAAATAAATATCTATTGAGTATTTAAACATTGTACTTACTTATTTACTCGGTTATATTGATTTTATTTTCAAATCAAAACATTATTTACCGATATTATATATACATTTCTCTCGCTCAAATAAAATAACTCATTTCCCAGAAGAACTTTTATTTAGATGATAACATTATTTATTGCGTATTTGATCTTCTACTTACAAGTTATATCAGATTCTTATAAATTGTAGTCACTTGACGCAATAATGATATTCACATTTGTACAAAGAATAGGATTGAAATATAATAAGTAACTGCTATTGATGTTTGACAGGAGACTCGTGTGATCTTACGAGGACCTGGAGCCCCCTTCGCTGCCGAAGATGACCGCTCCAGTGGTTTTAGCCGGTAGGATACCCCTTCGCCCTTCCCCTGGGAGGAAGGAAGTTCATGTAGAATTTCCATTAGACACCAATAAAAAAAGGACAGGCCAGTCCAGATTGCTAAGGCCAGTGCAGGCGTTCTCCATAATTGTTGTCATATAATTTTTGCTTCAAAAGAAATGCTCTTCAAAATGACTTGACCACTGAAATTATTTAGCATTTCTTCTCAAAGTTATTCGAATATACACATTTTTAGTATTTATTCTCTCGCCGTGTGTTGTGATTAACTATTGTAATTGTATTCTGTGGAGCAGTAGCCATACTGCGCTCACCAACCCGCCTGCCAAGCGTGGTAACTATGGAAAATTCTCCCAAACTAACGAAACAATTGTGGAAGTCTACGGGGGAGGCCTTTGTTCAGCAGTGGACGTCATTTTTCTGATATTATGATGATGATAATGGGTGAACAAATATCTAAAATTGGCTTTCAGTGGAATGGTGTAGTCAGAATTAAACACATAGTTTGTGTTATTCGGTCCGTATTCTAACCAACAAATATACAAGTGTTAGGTATCTTAGTTAGGCTCTAGTGTGATCATACGAGGACTTGGAGCCCCTCTTAGGTGTCGAAGATGACCACCCTAGTTGTTTTAGCCGTCAGGAGTCCGGCCATGCCAATTCGTCCTTCCCCGGGGCGGCCAATAAAAACATTAAGTTATCTAAGTAACGACGACTGTAGCGATTAAAAAAAACTAACATCATCATTCCGTGTGGTGTCCGGATTAAGAATATAGCACCACTCCATCTCCTCCCGTGGATATCGTAAAAGCCGACTAAGGGAATCCAAACCAGGGGGATGGGCAGCAGCGTCCCTTCTGTGAAACGGTAGTCATACTGCGCTCACCAACCCGCCTGCCAAGCGTGGTGAGTATTGGCAAATACCCCCCAGAATGATGACACAGTTGTGGAAATCTATGGGGGAGGCCTTTGTTCAGCAGTGGACGTAGAAATGGCCGATCATATATATATATAACATCATCAGAGAGAAAAAGACATTAGAAGTAAGACAAATAACTGGAATAAGTAAAAACTTAACACACAAATGCAGCAGCGAAAAAAATCGGGGCTCAAATTGCACAGATGTGTGGAATGGTGCCGGCGACAAATTGTTTTATCGAAAATTACTTTCTGGAACGGGAGAGCGGATAAATTTCCATTTTTCTAATGGAACTGAATGGAACCGGTCCCTTGGAGACGCTGACTGGCGTTCGTTACAATTACTGGATCCAATAAACTGTTGCATAATTAGAAAACTTCATGCTAGGGTTAGATTTAATGGCGGTTATTAAGACGTCAATGTTTATTAGCTGTGGATTGGGAAGATCTAACTGTCAAGCTTGTGTTTTTTTGTGTAGAAAGCTCGTGCTTGTGTTAGTTTTGGCACAGTTAAAAGATTTAAGGACCTTTGTTCTAGTGGGTTATTACAGATTAAAGACGTGGCATATATCAAAGAAGTAATAATTATTGTAGTTATGTATAGCGCACGAGGATGCTTCGGGGATCCTTTACAATCCCCCGGGAGGTGACCACTTTACTGTCACCCACTCAGAGATGTACCTATAGGCGTGGCACCAGTCGGCGGCTCTGGTGTGATTATACGAGGACCTGGAGCCCCTCTTAGGTGCCAAAGATGACCACCCCAGTGGTTTTAGCTGGTAGAAGTCCAGCATACCCCTTCGTCCTTCCCCGGTGCGGAGGAAGTTCATGAAGAATTTCCACTGGGTCCAATAAAAAACAAAAAAAAAGGTATGTATCGGTCACCGATGTTATCAGTTAGCATCACTTCTATACCTGAAGGATAAAGGAGTTATATCTACATTCTGCAGTGCATAAATCCGTATCCTGACTTATTAAAGAAGTAAGAAACGATATAAAAACAAACTTCCTCTACTTATTATCGGTGACTTCGCAAGCTTTATTAAAAGGAAAAGTATATTATAACTTTGATCAGGGAGAAAATATTTATGAAACACCTGAGCCTTGAGCCTGAACATTACATAGGTGGTTCTAAAAATATGTTGTCTAAGCCAGAGGTTTTTTTTTTTTTTTCTTTCTGGAGTTTATATTAACTTTTGCCTACTGAAACAAGTAGAAGCTTAAGGTGATTGAGTCTGGATTATTGTAAGTAGTGCGACTACATTCTGACTATTCATAAGGGCCACTTAATCATCATATCATATCGGCCATTTATACGTCCACTGCTGAACAAAGGCCTCCCCCATAGATCTTTACAACTGTATCATCATTTTGGGGGGTATTTGCCAATACTCACCACGCTTGGCAGGCGGGTTGATGAGCGCAGTATGGCTACCGATGCACAGAAGGGACGCTGCTGCCCATCCCCCATCCCCCATCATCCCATTAGAGAACTTACGGCATAGACACTTGACATAGATTATATATATTTGATTTCATGGGTTTTAATTTTTTTGCGTGGAACCATATTTGTTTTCTAAAATAAACGTAACCTAAGTTATTCCTTATAACATCAGCTATCTGGCGGTGAAAGTCCTGTAGAAATCGCTCCAGCTGTTTCGGAGATTAGTGGGAACAAACAGATAGACAGACAGACCGACAGACACAGACAAAAAAATTAAGAACAGTTTTTTTGTTATAATTACCGTACAAACTTTCATATGCATTTGATGAAAAGCTGTTTTTTTGACATTACAAACAGACACTTCAATTTTATTTATTTGTTGTGTGTTCAGATAAAAATCATAACATTCGCCATGCGCTTTATGTATTAGCTCAATTAGAGCTGAAACATAAAGTTACCTCACCTATAACTCTGCTTACCACAGTACAGAAAACAAATGCAAATAACTCACAAACAACAATAACCTATAACTTTACCAAAACCAACAGAGCTACATTACAAACATAATACACTTATATACAGCATTCAAACTTCTGCAGAAAGGAAAATAACTAACCACGAAATCAAATTCGCCTTCGTGCGAAGCATTCTACTGAAAGATTTGCTCGTTCCCCTAATGAAACGTCGAAATCCAACCGCACTCAGCTCGTATGACACACAGTGTAAAAGATACCAGCCAGACAATTGTTAAAGCTAAATGATTATACATTTTGGTTGTTGTACATTTCTAAGTAAAGTAAGATGGATGGTGGTATATGCGGTTAATGTTTGAAATTGTATAACCTACATTCCACTCGTAAAGGGTATTTTGACTCTACAGAATTCTACAGTAATTAATATTCTGATTACTACATAAATAATTAGACTGGTATTAGTTTGTACGTTATGCTTGTCAAAGTTATAAGGATGTGCTAGGGTTTATCTAAGACCTCATGAAAAGACGGCAGTGCGCACGTATTTACGAGCTGCTGTGTGTACAGTACAGCGGACAGCGAAGCTTCAGGGGTATATTTTACAATCCCCCGGAGACTTGCTTAGGACCCTCTTTATAGTTGCCTTTCTTCCGCTAGGGTGACTCCTATACAGACACCCTCAGAGAAATGCCTTAAACCATGGCGTTTATATTCTTGTGCAAGGCATATAGGACAATAAGTACTGAAGCTTTGCCTGTGTTTTACCCGTCGATCTTGAGAAACAGCAACGTGCTGCAATGTACTACTTTTCCACTACAACATGTTAGTGTTAGGTTTTGCAGATGGCTTAAACCACAGGCTGGTGAAGAGCACTTGGCCGAAGGGCAATGCAGATGAGACACATCTATTAAAGATAAGAGCCGGCACCTATACCAGTTCTTCCACCCGTTCGTGAACGGCTGGCAAGTGCATGGTTGGAAGTTGATCATTGCGTGGCTCAATTTGTCACCAGTCATGGTAACTTTAAGGGTAAATTATTTAGCTTCAACCTTGTTGCCTCACCATTTTGCAAATGTTCAACACCGAACTGTGAAGATGAATATTCTGCATATCATATCCTGTGGGAGTCTTTGACAAAATGGACGTTTGACAGCTTGCAAGTTACATACGGAGTTGTTTAGTTAGTTGTTCAGGCGTTATTGGCATACCTACTATTGGCATCAGTTACAATAGCTCACAACATAGGACCCGTAATTATATATAAAAATTGTGTACTCGTGGTGCTTGGCAACTAGGCTTATCCTAGTTCATCATCATCATTTCGGCTGAATGAAGTCCACTGCTGGACACAGGCCTCCCTCAAGGATCACCACAACCACCGATATGGATGTGTTGTGGGCTCATTGGGGGGTTTTGCCATAATCGCCACGCTTGGCAGGCGGGTTGGCGATCGCAGTTGAGTTGTTAATGTACACGAAGGACGCTGCTGCCCATCCTCCGACTAATCCCTTAGTCGACTTTTACGACACCCATGGGAAGAGATGGGGTGGTGGCATTCTGAGCCGGCACCTAGTTGTACACTCCCAATTATTGTGCTAATGGTCTATAGATTTTCTCTGTCTCATGCTTATTACGGAGGGAAGTGGAATGTATATTCTTTCCTACTCCTCCTTTTTTCTTTTTAATTTCGTTGCGGGATCCAAGACTTATTCATTTCTCTGGGACAAACTGAGCTTCATTGATCAGTGTTGTTTCCGGTGGTCGCCATTCAAGGTAAATTTTGGCTTACAGGAATTGCAGTGGTTGGAAACACGTGGCAGCATTGTCTCAATAAAAAAAATGCACTCCGGAAGTGCCGACAGAAGTGAAATCTTGGCTTACAGGAATTGCAGTGGTTGGAAACATGTGGCGGCATTGTCTCAATAAAAAAATTGCACTCCGGGAGTGCCGACAGAAGTGAAATCTTGGCTTACAGGAATTGCAGTGGTTGGGAATACGTGGCGCTATTGTCTCAATAAAAAAAAGTTGCACTCCGGGAGTGCCGACAGAAGTGAAAACTTATTTTGGCGCGTTAGGATATTTTATCTCATCTAAAAATATGCATACCGCGCTAAAAGAAGTATTCACTTCTAGCGTCTCGTAACGGTGTCGCGAGTCCAGAGATTTTATCTCATCTAAAAATATGCGTACTGCGTAAAACAAGTTTTCACTTCAAAAAAAGCGTAGCACCAGTGGGCAGCTCCAGTGCATTTATTCTGGTGAGCCTAAAAATGAACGCTCAGCTCACTGCATGTTGGCAATTTAAGACCATTATTTGATCCAGATGTCCTCATCATGAGTACCTTACCATTGAAGCCAGTGGTGTCTTAAATTAGTTAATAGTCAGGTTTTGAACCTGTAACCTAGTGTTTAAGAGGCGAGTCCATATACCTAAGGATCACCATAACTAATTCTGATAATACTCTTATATATCTTTAATATTCTACTTATCTTATGCTGATCATAATACTGCCTACCTCAACATATATCATCATATCAGCTGAAGGATATCCACTGCTGAATGAAGGATTCCCTTATAGGTTTCCACAACTGTGTCGTTATTTTGAAAGGAATTTGCCAGTAATCACCACGCTCGGTAGGCGGGTTGGTGAGCGCAGAATGGCTACTGTTCGACAGAAGAGACGCCCTAGAGTCCCTTAGTTGCCTTTTATGACATCCACGGGATTTGATGGAGTGGTGCTATATTCTTAATCCGGACACCACACAGAATAAACATCACACTCGCTACCTATTTCCTTCCAATGAGTATATTTCAAATTCGGTAAAGCGGACTTATACTGACAATTTAATCAATTTATGTTACACATGAATCGATTTCACAACGATTAATCTTCCAGGGTACTGATAAAGTGAACTGCCTTACATTAAGGCCATTGTATTTGATCCATTAAGGGCTAACTCATTGTACAAGTAGAGCTTAGACTTAGTCCTAAGTATATCGACGACAGTTAAATTGATAGTATTAATACAGATATTGAAACTACATTGATTAAATTTCCATTTTGAACAAATAAGTAATTTTAATTGAAGTCAATAGTTTTATCGCACTAATACTTACAGTTTTGCCGTATGGTGTTCGGATTAAGAATATAAGACTACTCTGTCTGCTCTACTAAAAGTCGTAAAAAGCAAATAAAGGACTCTTAACGAGAGGGATGTGCAGCAGTCTCCCTTCTGTGGAACAGCGGCCATTCTGCGCTCTCCAACCTGCCTGCCAAGCGTGGTGAGTACTGGCAAATTCTCGCCAAAAGGATGACACCATTGTGGAAATCTATGGGAGGCCTTTTTTCAGCAGTGGCCGTCTTCTGGCTAATACGATGACTACAGTTGTTTGTTCTTCCTCTTCTCTTATATAATGGCCTCTGTAGAGTATCTTCCACAATTTCGACAATGTCAAGTATAAGGCAACGTCGTATGGTGTTAATATGAATAAATCTTTACATATTCATAAAATATTTATCAAAAATGAAAACAATTCAAAAAATATGTCGACAACTGTCGGTTCAATAGTTTTTCCACTTGTTTGTTTTTGAAATTCTCATAAACAGATTACTCGGAAACCATTCTTGTTCAGCCACTTCCACAGTTGATACAAACTATCGTTCTAATTCTTATTTTCCGCGATCAATAAAAAATGTTAACAAATATGTCAAAGACCATCATATAGATATATTTTAGCTTATCTGATTCATATTGCCATAGTTTAGTATACAGAGTGACCACAGATAAATGGATAACCTTAAAACTGCGTATAGGTCGTTAAAGTTAAAGACTATGTACAGTCAATATCATGTTCAAGATACTTTCTGATATCGATATGCAAATAAAAAATTGAAAAGAACCATATCTTTAGCTGTTACCAGTGATGACATATGGAACAGAGACGTGGTCACTCACAATGGGCCTCATAAGAAAGCTCAAGGTCACTCAGCGAGCTATGGAGAGAGCTATGCTTGGTATTTCTCTACGAGATCGAATCAGAAATGAGGAGATCCGTAGAAGAACTAAAGTTGTCGACATAGCTGAAAGGATTAGTAAACTGAAGTGGCAATGGGCAGGGCACATTGCTCGTAGAACTGATGGCCGTTGGGGCACAAAGGTTCTCAAATGGAGACCGCGCACCGGAAAACGCAGCGTGGGACGACCTCCAACGAGGTGGACAGACGACCTGGTGAAGGTCGCTGGGAGTCGTTGGATGAGAGCGGCATGTGATCGCTCGTTGTGGAAATCTAAGGGGGAGGCCTTTGTTCAGCAGTGGACGTCCTGTGGCTGATATGATGATGATGATGATATCTTTAGGAGCTCCTTGGGATATTCTTCCTAAGCATTAAGCACTTTTGCAATTCTACATATAAGCTGTTTAAGATTAGCCAGTGATTACCGGATACCTGTATATATCATGTACTTATCGCAGCCGAACGTTATGATCTGCATGTGCTTCTATGACGGAATGTGCGTCCAACCAGCGCGCATAGAGATGGCGCCCGTCAGACCAAGCGACGGGCCCATACCCGCCAGAGGTTTGGCGCAATGCCTACCTTTATTTTTTAATAACCCGGGGAAATACAACTTGTATTTCTTCCACTCCGGGGAAGGAGGAGGGGATTCCTAATGGCTAAAACCACTGGAGCGGTCATCTTCGGCACCGAAGGGGAGAATGCGTTTGTCAGTGATAGAGATTATTGATTATTTTCATTATTTTAAAAGAGAGTAATGGCGTCTCATGCCTGTTCTTCTCCATAAAACACATTCTGACTATTCATAAGTGCCTGCAAATGGTTGATATGAATAAAAATATTTATTTATTAAACTAAATTATGACACCGTTACAGCTTTAACCAAGGCGATGCTATAACTAACACGAGTAAGTTAAATTGCAGATACAATGCAAATTCAACATTTTTGGCTGTGTAGTTTCGAATATAAGGGGGGACTGGTCAATTTTCATCTATTTTATTTAAAGATATTTATTTGCCGAGCAGAATGCGACCACCCCATTTCATCCCGTGGGTGCCGTAAAAGTCGACTAAGGGATTAACCGGAGGATAGGCAGCAGCGTCCACCGAGTACATTAACAACTCAACTGCGATCGCCAACCCGTCTGCCAAGCGTGGCGATTATGGCAAGACCCCCCAATATGCACACAACACACCATATCGGTCGTTGTGGTGATCTTTGGGGGAGGCCTGTGTCCAGCAGTGGATTTCATTCGGCTGAAATGAGATTTGGAGGCCCTCATAACAAGCACTTCCATTTCAAATAGGACACAGTACCTGGCAGGCAGCAAACCTTGTACTTACGTTACACAACCTATGTATTTACGTTACACGCCTGTAAATCGATGTGTATCAAATTTCAACTTGATCGGCCCCGTATTCGGAGCAAATTGGCTGAGACAGACGGACAGATAGACACATGAGTGATCCTATAAGGGTTCCGCCATTTTTTCATTCCGACGTTCAGAACCCCAAAAAGTGCTAAGCCAGCAGCATCTTTTTCATCATATCAGTCACAGGACGTCCACTGCTGAACAAAGGCCTCCCCCTTGGATTTTCACAATGAGCGGTTACATGCCGCCCTCATCCAACGACTTCCAGTGACTTTCACCAGGTCGTCTCTCCACCTCGTTGGAAGTCGTCCCACGCTGCGTTTTCCGGTGCACGGTCTCCACTCGAGAACCTTTGTGCCCCAACAGCCATCAGTCCTACGAGCTATGTGTCCCGCCCATTGCAACTTCAGTTTACTAATCCTTTCAGCTATGTCGGCAACTTTAGTTCTTCTACGGATCTCCTTATTTCTGATTCGATATCGTAGACACATAACATGCATAGGTTTCTTTTACCTGGGGAACATTTACAAAACACACAGCAGCCTACATATTTTTAATAATATAATATACATTGGGACATACCAGTACCATGACGTCGTTAGGCGTCGCTAGCGAAGCGGAGAAGAAACTTAGGCGCCATGTTTTGCCAAGCGACTTGACGGTCCATCAACTTGGTCGTATGAATACAGTACTAACCGCAGTTTTATGTGAGACCAACTTTTTGACGCCAGGCGACTTGTCGGCGATTACGTGTCGATATGGAAAGTCAATGTATATGGCTATCAGATATTGTATGAAATATGTTTCTTTCATAGATAGTTTCTTTCTGGAATTGTTAGACAACGTTATGGCGTATTCTAGTTAGGGAAAACCGACGCATCTACGATCTTTTTGTTACTTTTATACGCAAACCAAGAGTTCCGTATGGTGTCCGGATTAAGAATATAGCACCACTCCATCTCCTCCCGTGGATGTCGTAAAAGGCGACTAAGGGAATCTAAGCCAGAGGGATGGGCAGCAGCGTCCCTTCTGTGAAACGGTAGCCATACTGCGCTCACCAACCCGCCTGCCAAGCGTGGTGAGTATTGGCAAATACCCCCCCAAAATGATGACACCGTTGTGAAATCTATGGGGCAGGCCTTTGTTCAGCAGTGGACGTATAAATGGCCGATATGATATATGATGAAGAGGGCCGAGAAAATTATTTTACTTAATATAAATTTTCATCTTACACACACCACTACAGATTCGATAGTAATAATCAGCAGGTTTGGCAGTCTGACTTGTAAGTGTTGCACGATGAAAAATATAATAATAAATATAAGCTTCTCGAGTTTCCCATTACAGAACTCGTTTCCCATCTCGAGTTTTCCATTACAGAAAACGATTCCTTCACAACGTTTAAGAACAACACTAATTACTGACGACATATGCAGTCATATGCCTTTCTTTTTTTATTTAAGGGGTATGCCGCCGGACTTCTACCGGCTAAAACCACTGGGGCGGTCATCTTCGGCACCTAAGAGAGGCTCCAGGTCCTCGTATGATCACACTAGAGCCGCCCACTGGTTCCACGCCTATAGGCATATCTCGGAGAGAGTGACTGTAAAGTGGTCACCCCCCCAGGGGATTGTAAAGGATCCCCCAAAGCGTGCCACAGCAGTGCGTGACCACATGCGTGCTACCGTCTTCTCTTGGGTCGCTTGGTGAGCACGCAGATTCCCCAATCTACGCACCCGCGAACCCAGAGGTCCCCCGCCTTATTGCAACGGCAAGAGGTTCCAGGCGTATGGGAATTAGGTGCCAGGGCGGTTGTTACCCTGGCGCCATCTCCTCCTTCTTCGAGCGGGATCGGCCCTCTCCCGATCCTGCTCTGCGGTCTCCTTCTGGAGCATGACGCTCTCACAGAAGGAGACCACATGCAGTCATACGCCTGGTGGAAAGCATTCGGCACTCCTGCCCATAATAATTACAATGCTACCCAGGACTAGTCCGGCGTGCTTCTATACGCTCGTTATCTCGAAATTAGTTTTTAAGGTCGGTATAACAGTACAAGAATCAAAACTTAAGTAGAACTCGAGTCAAAATTGCACCAATCGAATATGAACGCTGTAACAACTGTCGCAAGGTACATATTTGATTAACGCAATCTAGACTTTTAGTAATTTCATTCGCGATGGTTTCTTTTTTCTATACTTTTTCTTATAATTTTATGCAAGTGTCTGATAAACCTGCCTGCATTCAGAATGGTTCGTGTATCCGCCAGTCATAACTTATTAAATATTTACACAAAAATATCTAAAGACCATTCTCTAGGCAACATACGTAATTTACTTCCCGAATTGACACCTCTAGATCCAAACAAGAAACTGTCCACAAACGATATTTTCCTGTACGAGAACCACTAGACTACCAACTCTATCGATAATCGATATGGTCTGTTGACACTCGATAGCGCTCTTTTCATTAGATCTTTGTTATTTTGACAAGTTCAGAAATAGCGAACAAGTCGTGAATTCGAATCGAATGGCTGTCGATTACTGTTTTTAGGAATGTTATTTATTGTAATCTAAAGGATAAGCGGAAAATATTTTTGGAGATTTTGTAGCAAGCTTACGTAAGATGTACAGATAAGTATATTACTTTTCTCTTATTTTAACGTTAAGACTAACATTCAGTTTATTTGTAGCCACTTTATTGTAACTTGGTATTATCCGATATAATAGCATTGCGTTACTTTCAAGTATTTTTATTTTGTTAAAACGTTGCCCCACACTAGGATTTTTCCTGTGTCGTGGGTGCATTTACAGACACAAATTCCACACACAATACACCCAGACCCGGTACAGCTACCTACCCGGAACAACTACCTGCTTGGAACAACTGTTTGTTCCGTGTGGGAATCGAACCCACGACCCGGGGTGCAGCAGCCTTTTTTTTTATTTTTTTATTGATGTCCAGTGGAAATTCTACATGGAACTTCCTTCACCCCGGGGAAGGGCGAAGGGGTATGCCGGACTCTTACCGGCTAAAACCACTGGAGCGGCCATCTTCGGCACCGAAGGGAGGCTCCAGGTCCTCGTAAGATCACACTAGAGCCGCCCATTGGTGCCACGCCTTTAGGCACATCACGGAGGGGATGACTGTAAAGCGGTCACCCCCTCTAGCGGAGAGAAGGCGACTGTAAAAAGGTCGCCCCCTCAGGCACTTCTCTGGGAGGATTGTAAAGGATCCCCCCAAGCCTCGCTTTGCGCTGTGCTGCGCACACGGCGGCACGTGACCACGTGCGCGCCACCGTCTTCCCGGGGGTCGCTCGGTGTGAGCACGCAGACCCCCCAATCTGCGCACCCGTGACCCCCGAGGCCCCCCACCAATTGACGGCAGGGGGCTCAGGCGTGTTGGACTTGGGAGCCGGGACGGTTGTTGCCCCGGCGCCGTCTCGTCCTTCTCCGTGCGGGATCAGCCCTCTCCCGATCCCGCTCTGCAGTCTCCTTCTGCAGCATGACGCTCTCGCAGAAGGAGACCACTGCACTCCAATTTTCACGTTCTGCCAACATAGCCGACACTACTGCCGGCAGAGAGAGATCTTGCCCGATCTGGTCGACCAGGATCCGCCGCTCGGCCGCCCACGCAGGGCACTCCTCGAGCGTGTGCTGTGCGGTATCCTGGTCGCTTCCACAATGGTGGCACTGTGCCGTAACCTCGCGTCCTATTCTGTGCAGGTATGCACCGAAACAACCGTGACCGGTGAACACCTGCGTCAGACGGTAGGTAACGCGCGCGCTCCTTTTGAGCCAGGCTCCGAAGAGCGGCAGGATGGCCTCGACGACGCGCTTGGTCGCGAACTGCGACCGTAGGCGATGTCGCCACATCTCGAGTGCGCGTTGTCGAGCCAGCCGCCTCAGTCTATCGAACGCCCCTGAAGGCACGCCTTCCCCACTTTGGCGGAGAGAGCGTGTCTGGTCGTAGACCCACGCATCCATCTCCGCCTGGATGTCGAAAGGCGGAAAGCGTGCCAGGAGAGTTGCCGCCTCGTAGGATACTGTCCTGTATCCCCGCGCGATCCGTATGGCCACTCTGCGCTGCAGACTGTGAAGTTTGTTTCTGCAGCGCTGGACGCCTGACAGCCGGGATGAGCATACAGGCGCCCCGTAGAGGGCCACAGACCGCACGACGCCCCCGTAGAGACGGCGAACTTCCTCGCTCGGTCCCCCGAGATTGGGCAGCACCCGGTGTAATGCACCCACTACCCTCTCGACTCGGGGGACGAGGCGCGCGAAGTGCTCTTCGAAGCCCCAACGACTGTCCAGGGTGAGCCCCAGGTACTTCATGTACTGGCCCACCCTGATTTGCGCATCACCAACGCGTATCCACGAACTGGGTAGTTCTCTACTCCGCGGCAGTTTGTGGAACCATAGCGCCTCGGTTTTGTGAGGCGCTATCTGCAGACCCAGAGCGTGGATTTTGGCCACGACAATTGCCACCGCTTGCTCGGCAAGCCGGATGGTTCCCTCGAAGGACTCCCCGCTGGCCAACACAAGAGTGTCGTCAGCGTAACAGACTAAGCTGACGCCAGCGGGGAGAACGACACGCAGGACCGCGTCGTAGGCGAGGTTCCATAAAAAGGGGCCGAGAACCGACCCCTGCGGAACCCCGCACGTAATCTCCCTCCGCTTTACGCTACCGTCCCTGCCCACGTAGCGAATGTGCCTATCGCGCAGATAGGCCCCTATGATGCCCTGCAGGTAGGGGGGGCATCGATGATGGACTAGCGCCCTCCTAATCGCGCCCCACGGGATGGAGTTGAAGGCGTTGACGATGTCTAGACTGACAGCCAACGCCACCCCACCCCGCTGGGACACTGCCTGTTCCGACAGCGAGCGGACGCGAAGAATCGCGTCGATTGTGGACCGCCGCTGCCGGAAGCCATACTGACTTTCGGCCAGGTCAGGACCCACTCGCGACAGGTGCTCAACGAGTCTTCGGGTAATTATTCTCTCGAATAGCTTCGAAGCCTCGTCGAGCAGGCAAATGGGACGATATGCAGAAGGAGACTCCGCAGGCCTTCCTTCTTTCCTCAACAGAACCAATCCGGCTTCCTTCCAGCTGGACGGGAACACGCTTCGACGGAGGCAGCTGGTGAACAGCCGCCTCATGCGGTCCCCAAGAGATTGCAGTGCATATACCCACGCACGGCCCGGAACGCCGTCCGGACCCGGTGCGGTGTTGCAACCCTTCAGGCGGCCAATGGCTCGGCCCAGCTCCCCGTCCGAAACCCCCAATTCCTCAGCCCAGTCCGAGGCAATCGGGGGTGGAGAGGGACCCGCATGGTCCCGAACCGCCGGAAAGAGCGTTGCAAGTACTCTCTCCAGCAAATCCGAGGCCATGGTTTCGGTCACCGGGGGGACCCAAGGGCACAATTTGCCCACGACCATACGATAGGGTCTCCCCCACGGATTCCTGTCCAGTCCCTCCAGGAGCTCGCTCCAGGACCGAGCCTTCGCCTCGCGAATTGCGCTATGTAGCGACTTCGTGGCCGCCCGGTAGACCAGATAGGCCTCTGCAGTCTCTCCAGCTGTAGCAGTACGCCGGCGTCTACTTCGTTGGTACCGGCGGCGGGAGGCCAGGCAGACCGCGCGTAACTGCGCAATCTCCTCCGACCAGCAGTACACTGCCGTACGCCGAGAGCGTCTGGTCCGGGGCATTGATGCATCGCATATCGACGTCATCGCCTCCCGGAACCAGGCCGCTTCCTCCTCTGGATCGGGCAAGATCCCTTGATCGACCTCTGACCACGCCGCGACGTTGGCAGCAGCGACGAGCATCTCTCGATCGAGCTGTGTGAGGGCCCAACGCCGCGACTGTGGGCTGGGACCTAGACGGCTTGGGCCAGGCGGACGGAGGGCCACGTCAAAAACTATGTGGCGGTGATCGGACAACGTTACCACCTCCTCCGCCACCCGCCAGCCCGACACCACGCTGGCCACAGAAGGAGACGCCCATGTCAGGTCCACGACCGACTCCCCCTGCCACCGAACGCAGGTGCTAATGGACCCCCGATTCAGTAATCGGAGGTCAAGCGATGCCGCCCAGTCTTGTATTATCCTCCCCCTCGGCCCGTCCCGACGGTTGCCCCAAGCTCTAGAATGAGCATTGAAGTCCCCCAGGACGAGCATTGGACGGGGCGAGCATTTACAGCGAATGCTGCGCGCCACCCCATCCAAGTATCCCTCGAAGTCGGCGAGAGACACGTTGGGGGAGACGTAGCAGCCCACTACTGCCAGAGGTCCCCATTCTACAGCGACAAATCCCTGCCCCCTGTCCAACAGCGAGCAGGGCGGCCCACCTTCACTCTCAGCCCAATAGATGGCGACGGAGTCCCCGGCGTCCCCGAACCAGCGAGGATGTTTTTGGACGACGTAGGGCTCCGCCACAACCACCAAGGCAACCGACCACTCCGCAACAATCTGCAGCAGTAGATTCTGCGCGTTGCGGCAGTGGTTAAGGTTGCCCTGAAGGATTCTTAGGGCTGGGAATGAGATGTTTCCATCGCCTCTGGTAGGCCTGCGACCGGTAGTACTGGCGCAGTCGTCTCCTGGTCATTGGCAGTGGCAGAGGGAGCTCGCTTCTCCCTCTTACCTTTCTGGGCAGCACATGTCTTGCTGCCCAGCCTATGCCCTGCAGGCAGTCCGAAGTCCGCGCATAGCGGACAATTCTGTGACTGCACCGTACACTGCCTCGCCTTGTGACCCTGGCTGCCACAAGCGAAGCAGAGGTCGCTTCGGTCAACCCCCCCATGGGTGGCGCAACGGAGGCGCACGTGCCCGAGTTCAAGGCATCGGTAACATTGCATGGGCCGTGCCGCCAATGCCTCGACCCTTGCCGACGCCCACCCCACACAGACACGTGAGGCGGACGCAACTTTTCTTGCTGCCTCCAGTGGAGTGGGCAGCGCACCCAGACGGTGCCCAAGGACACGGATGAGCGGCGAATGTCACCCACCCTTACTTCCTCGGGCTGACAGCCGCCCGCCGCCGCGATGGCACCAGCCACCTCTTTAGGCGTGACGGCGTCGTCCAGGTCGCGTACCCTCATCTCCGCCGTCTTAATTGGCCGTGCGATCCGCACAGCAAAGACGGGGGAGAGCACCTCCCGCATACGGCGTGCCAGGCTGTCAGCCTTGGCGCTGCAGTCCTCACCAGCGACGGACAGCACCATTCCGCCGCTGGCTGCCTTCTTCATGGTCACCGTGTCGGGACCGATGCCGAGGTCAGCGAGCTTTATGCTCTTCCTGGCCTCGGCCATAACCTCACCCAACCGACTGTTGGGTGAGCCCTCTGGCACGGTGACCGTTATGGCGGCCGTTGCAGGAACCTTGGGGAGGTTGACTTTACCCGCCTTTCCTTTCCCACCCCTTTTACTCCTGCCTTCCTTGGAAGAGGATGGCTGCGTGGCTTGCGCAGTGGTGGACTTCTGGGCCTTAGGGATTTGGGGCCTCTTCCCTTTCCTTCCTACCACAGTGGACCAAAACTCTGTGGTCTCCACTGTGGCCTGCGGATCGGCTGTCACGGTTGCCGCGGGCGCTGCAGTCACAGCAGGCACCGCCGGCAGGTCGGCCACTCCAGCAACCTTCGCCGCGTTGCGGTCCTTCTTCTTCTTCTTCCCCTGTGTCTGAGTCCCAGGGGAAGAGTTCTGGGTGGCCGCATTCATTACCGCGCTCGTCGGTGCTCGAGCGGCCGCAGCATATGTGGCCAATTGGGTAGCCTGCATTCCGCCCGATTGAATCGGCCTTTTCTCGGCCGCAAGCGGTGGGCGCAAGCGCTTCTCCGGCGGGAGCCGCCCCTCCAAGGCGGCCAACTTAGCGTCCAACATGGCCCCCACTTCGAGGGCGATCGAACGCCGAAGCTCGGCCACCGCGTCCGGGGGCATGAAAGCTGGAGCATTGCCATCCCTCGGGCTCACCAGGGCATCCCCCTGACGACGGAGGAGATCCACCTCCGTCGTCAGTCTCTCTATCTGTGCCGAGAGGCTGGCGAGCTGGGAGCGCAACTCTGCGTTCTCCCTCTCCAGCCTCTCGACTTTCGACTCCTTTTTGGCCGACCGTTTGGCTTCAGGAGACGACCCCACAGACGTCTTCGGGAGGGTCCGCTTGCGGCCCTCTCCACCCACCACCATGTTGAGCGAGGCGTGCGAACTCCGAGGGTCCACGGAATCCTCGGAGTCACTCGCCCCACCCGACGGCAACGGCGTGCCCGGACGCGGCATCAACGCGGCCGCACATTGCGTACGCGCATTGGAGCGCAAGTTACGCGCACTACGCGTCCTGGCACCCGAACTGGACACAGAGCCGGCATCCGACCCCATGTCCATCTGGGCACTGTCGGACTCCAACAGCAAACCCACAGTCTCTCCCACCTTCTCTTTCTCCACCTTCTTTGTTTTAATTGTACTTTTTTTCATAGTAAATCCCACGAGTATGGGGGAAATAATCGGTCGACCCGGGCAGTGCCCCCTGTACCCGGGCAAGCGTATCCCATCTTCAGGTGCCGCCGGTCCTGGGGTTGGCGTGCTCGCGACTGAACTTCCCATCAGCCATGCACCCCTCGCCGCACGCTAGCTTGGGTTCGGGGAATTTTTTATAGAGGCCTTCTTCCTCGCGATCCGGGCGGTTAAGCCAAGATCCTCGGTCCCGGTCGAAGCCGCGAGACGTGACCACGACACTCCAACCGAGGTTACGATATCGACGGTGGCAGGGAAGGGGAGTCCTCCCACTACCTGCTCGGGGCAGGGTGAGTGCACACCGAGCCCGCCGCTAGCCCGCTCATGCTCCTCCGAAAACGGAGAAGCAGTCTACTGCCTACTTGTAGCCCAAAAATTGGGCCCGTCCCTGTCAGAATATTAGCCACCGGACAATAAGGTCCTCCAAAAAGTGGAGTAGTTATTGCCCGGTGCCCAGGGTGCACCGGCCCGACAACTGCTCTTCCCCCCGGACGTATCAAGAGGGACCAGCAGCCACCGAGCGCACGTGGAGGTTTCCTGACCTAGCACCCCGGGGGGGGGTGCAGCAGCCTACTGTATCAGCCACTGCACCAACCGTGCCGACATATTGACATTAACAAAGATAAAAGAAAGAAAAGATCGTGATTCAATTAATTGGTTGGAATGAAATTGTTTTTTTTTTGGACTATAATTGTAGTGATGATTCTGATGTCATACGATATTTGTTTTGTCTTTTACTGACAGATTCAAAATAATGTAATTATGCCGTTGATACGGTGTCGAATGCATATCATTCCAGAATATCGGACAACCACGAACAGCGTATTATTGATACAAAAATTCGTATAGTGTGAAGGGTCGTTCTGTATTATTAATTAGTATTTTTTACATTAGGATCTCTTCTGTGTTTTTGATATAGTTTATAGTTTACCGAAATCAATCTCATATGCATAAACACCCAGACCCGAAACAACTATCTGTAAATCACGCAAACATTTGTTCCGTGAGGCGTGAGGGAATCGCACCCGTGACACGTAGCGCGGAAAGCCAACTAGATAGAATGACAACTATTATATTAATTACAGAAATATTTTATAACAACGTAATTTAAACTGATACTGTTGGTCATAGCTGGTAGAACAAAATGATATACTTTTCTTATTAACTCCGTTTATTTTCTTGAAATGTAACGAGAGAATGACAATCCCCCGCACATCATTTCAGCCGAAAATAGTCCACTGTTGGACAGAAGCCTCCCCCAAAGATTGCCACAACGACCGGTGTGGGTTTGTGTTGTGAGGTCATTGGGGTGTTTTGCCATAATCGCCACGCTTGACAGACATGTAGGCGATCACAGATGAGTTATATATGTACTCGAAGGACGCGGCTGCCCATCCTCTGGCTAATTCCATAGTCGCCTTTTACGACACCCACAGGACGAGATGCGGTGGTGGTATTATTAGCCAGCACCACACGGCTTTATCACCCGCACAGCTCAATCGATTATATATGAATTCATCTTCTGCGCAACATTCGTAGGTACGACATTTATGCCGTCTCTACGGGGGCGTCGTGCGGTCCGTGGCTCTCTACGGGGCGCCTGTATGGTCATCCCGGCTGTCAGGCGTCCAGCGCTGCAGAAACAAACTTCACAGTCTGCAGCGCAGAGTGGCCATACGGTTCGCACGGGGATACAGGACAGTTTCCTACGAGGCGGCAACTCTTCTGGCACGCTTTCCGCCTTTCGATATCCAGGCGGAGACGGATGCGTGGGTCTACGACCAGACACGCTCCCTCCGCCAAAGTGGGGAAGGCGTGCCTTCAGGGGCGTTCGATAGACTTAGGCGGCTGGCTCGACGGCGCGCACTCGAGATGTGGCGACATCGCCTACGGTCGCAGTTCGTGACCAAGCGCGTCGTCGAGGCCATCCTGCCGCTCTTCGGAGCCTGGCTCAGAAGGAGCGAGCGCGTCACCTACCGTCTGACGCAGGTGTTCACCGGTCACGGTTGTTTCGGTGCATACCTGCACAGAATAGGACGCGAGGTTACGGCACAGTGCCACCATTGTGATAGCGACCAGGACACCGCACAGCACACGCTCGAGGCGTGCCCTGCGTGGGTCGCCGAGCGGCGGATCCTGGTTGATCGGATCGGGCAAGATCTCTCTCTGCCGGCAGTAGTGTTGGCTATGTTGGCAGAGCACGAAAATTGGAGTGCAGTGGTCTCCTTCTGCGAGAGCGTCATGCTGCAGAAGGAGACTGAAGAGCGGGATCGGGAGAGGGCCGATCCCGCACGGAGAAGGACGAGACGGCGCCGGGGCAACAACCGTCCCGGCTCCCAAGTCCAACACGCCTGAGCCCCCTGCCGTCAATTCATGGTGGGGGGCCTCGGGGGTCGCAGGTGCGCAGATTGGGGAGTCTGCGTGCTCACACCGAGCAACCCCCGGGAAGACGGTGGCGCGCACGTGGTCACGTGCCGCCGTGTGCGCAGCACAGCGCAAAGCGAGGCTTGGGGGGATCCTTTACAATCCTCCCCGAGAAGTGCCTGGGGGGCGACCTTTTTACAGTTGCCTTCCCTCCGCCAGAGGGGGTGACCGCTTTACATTCACCCCTTCCAAGATGTGCCTAAAGGCGTGGCACCAATGGGCGGCTCTAGTGTGATCTTACGAGGACCTGGAGCCCCCCTTCGGTGCCGAAGATGACCGCTCCAGTGGTTTTAGCCGATAGGAGTCCGGCACACCCCTTCGCCCTTCCCCGGGGTGAAGGAAGTTCCATGTAGAATTTCCACTGGACATCAATAAAAAAAAAAAAAAAAAAAAGGTACGACATTTATATAATTTTCAAATCTGTTTCTTTTCTCAATGGCCAATGATACTGTATAGTATTTACTTATTCCATTTTAATTTCTTCAGTCGTATTTTATCACCCAGCTTCCATTCTCGTAATATGTGTTTCGCCTTCTTCAAAATGCGCGCAAATATTTAAATCGCGTGTAATATACGCGAAAAATTTCATGGTCAAAACCTTACGTAAAATTTCTATTCGGTACTATAAAACTTTTATTACTCAATTTCGCATGCTCTTCATTATCGGGCATGTCACGAAGCATTGTGGTCGTTTCGTCACGTTTTTACACACTTCCTGTTTATTTCGGAACGAAGTTGATTTTACCTTATTCGTCTGTAAGTTTTTATTTTTATTTCGTACTATTTTCTGTTTTTATGATCCGGTATTAACGATTTATTTTTCCGGATCTAATCCGGATTTACAGGAAACTAAAAACATGAAAATATGTGTTTTTCTGTAACAAGTCTCAAAAGACAAACTTTACTAACCATATAGAAATGAGTTAGAAAGAAGAATCATATAGAATGGGTTGTACTATTTAGAGTGACGTAATCGATGGAATTCGACCAACCTACTCAAAGCTGCTACTAATTATGACAATGATCATATCAACCAAGGGAGATCCTCTATTAAACAAAGGCTGCCCCCATAGATATGCAGAACTGTGTCATCGTCATTTTGGGGGGAATTTACCAGTACTTACCACGCTTGACAGGGGGTTGGTGAGAGTAGTATGGCTACTGTTCTGACAGGATGCGACCGCCGATCCCGCTGGTTCAGAGTCCCTTAAAATACATTTAAATCAAAATATTTAAGATCCTCTCAACTATTTGAGATTAAGAAGTTCGCTACTCTACCGGAAACAGGCGTTTTAAATAGTTAAGAATATCTTAAATATTTATTTATTAATTTATTTAAACTTTTATGTACATTGAGTATACATAAGGCGGACTTAATGCCATGAGGCATTCTCTACCAGTCAACCTTTGGGTTAAACAAAGCACTTCGAAAGAAGTATAAAAGCAAAGCTATATTTAATGTTAAAAAAGACTGAATTAAAAATAGGAATACATACATATACTAATATAAAAATAGATACTATATTATATTACATAATTATAAATAGTTAAAAAGAATACATATAAATATCTAATATAAATATTAACTCTAATGACGAAGACAAAACTGATTAGGATTGTAACAATTTCAGGAAGTATTGACGCACTTTACGTTTAAACGCGAATTTATTTGGAGCTTTCTTTATATCAAGAGAGCGCATTCCAGAGTTTTATTGTTGAAACAGTACATTTAGTATCGTTTCAGTATTCGGGTAAGTCAAATTTCACCATCTACGACATCCACAAGAGCAGATAGACTGGTGCTATACTCTTAATCTGGATACCAAAAGGTAATGATAAGAGTGACGACATTCAAGGTTGAAAGGCAGACGCCGTTGTTCACGTATTTATTAGTATTTTTATTCCATGTAACACCCATTGCAATAGACCTTATCGTTTTATGGTTTCCATCTCATGCCTTACACCACCGGGGACAACCACTTCATATCAATGACTTCATTTTATAGTGCAGCTATGGAGAGTCCCTGGCGGGTGTCCCATTACATTATAGACTAAAATTCTCTTAAGGGCCTCTGCGTGTTGGACCCATGTCCCCGCGTAAGCCTATCAAAAGACCGGGTTCCCCCTTACAGGGGATATAAACCCGTGAAAAGAGAGACAATGATGACACTCTTAATAAATACTAAAATATTTACACCAAACAGAACTTACCTATATCTGAAAGAGGGCTTCAGTTACCCGTCTACGTAAAATGATTCAAAATATATTAAAAATTCTTGCTTGTATTACAAATCTACGGGAAACAAGGTTTTCGATCATCATAATTATCATCATTATATCAGCTACAAGAGGTCCACTGCTGAACAAAGGCCTCACCCATAAATTACCGGTCACATGCCGTTTGTCGTCATTTAGGGTTAGTGAACGCAGAATAACTGTTGTTCCACAGTATAGAAGCTGCTGCTCATCCCTGTAGTTTTAAGTCCTTTAGTCACCTTTTATGACTTCCACGGAAGGAGATGGAGTGGTGCTATAAAACGAAAAACGATCAGACATTATACATTAAAAACAAACGTGCATTGTATCGCTATAGGAGCAGAATCGCCTGCATTGTTTCTCTGTAACAATGTTTTGTCGAAACGATAAGAAAACGCATTGTAACGACATCTGCACTAAGGTGGCACAGCCCTAACACTTTTTATTTTCACGAATTGTTGATACATTTTGCCTCTGTTACCTCTATATTGATTACATTATTCCGCATTGACCTAGTTTTCGTGACGATTGCGTGGCACTTGCCGTGAAAACAAATACCATTCGATCATGTATCATGGTGCCGTGTAGTGCCGGCTAAGAGTACTACCACCCCATAACATCCCATGGGTGTCGTAAAAGGAGATTATGGGATTAGCCGGAGGATGGGCAGCAGCGTCCTTCGAGTAAATTTACAACTCAACTACAATCGCGAACCCGTCTGCCAAGCGTGGCAATTATGGCAAAACCCCCTAATGAGTACACAACACACCCATATCGGTCGTTGTGGTGATCTTTGGGGGAGTATCTCTGTCCAGTACTGGACATTATTTGCCTGAAAAAATATTGAATTTCACCTTCTCTAGTAGCGAAAAGAAAAGGGATTGTGTTGCGTGTACGCCTTGTTTGCTTGTTCGCGGGCCTTGTTCTTATAGCCCCTCGATAGACAGAGATTTGAGACCGTTAAGACGGTCTATCATAAGAGTTGATATCGTGCGCACGACTGTGCCACGGGTCTTGATATAGTAGTTGCCAGGACAGTTCGATGTCAGTGTGATGGGAGAATTGTGCGGCACTCTTCAATGCCGTTTTAAACTGCTTCTCTGCTTTAATTAGGTTCGTTTTGCTGTACACTGGTAGCAGTTGTATTATATGTTCTATCACTGGTAGTAAGTATGCTTGTCATTAGCCCACGTTATATGTTGCTGCCTATTCTCTAGATGTCAACCCTTAATCGCCATTTAGGACATACATGTGAGGTATAAGGGTAGTCTATTCTTTGCCGGGCACCAAACGGTATATAATATATCGAAAAAAGAAAAAAAAGTTTACAGCAATTTTGCGATTTTCTGATTATTGCAGTAAAGGTAAAGAAAAATTGACATATATCGCCTTAGTTTTTGTACTTTGTCATCAATAAGATGTCTTATATATCTTGTACCTCGATAGCTAAGATATTTTTATAAGGGTATCAGAATCAGAATCAGAAATCTTTATTTGTAAACATAGGTACGGTTACAATAATATGTAGGATGTTACAGTGTAGATAGATGCGTTGCCCGCGCTCTATGATGGTCACATGAAAGCAAGGTAATGGCTCGAAGTTCACTTAGTCGCGCACCGACCAGTGTCACGGCTGGTCGCAACAAGTCGTCATTTTTTTATGTAATTCTTACAACATATTGCGGAAAAAATGCATTCCTGGGTTTATGCACGAATTATAGTACAACTGTGAGAAAAACGTCATTCCATACGTAGAATCTATAGTGTAAATAAAACTACAGTATTTTGTTTACAGTATACGAGTAGATACGTGGTCTAATGGTGGCTAGGCTAGGACGACATCGCACGCGTGTCGTTCTCCCCGCTGGCGTCAGCTTGGTCTGTTACGCTGACGACACTCTTGTGTTGGCCAGCGGGGAGTCCTTCGACGGAACCATCCGGCTTGCCGAGCAAGCGGTGGCAATTGTCGTGGCCAAAATCCACGCTCTGGGTCTGCAGATAGCGCCTCACAAAACCGAGGCGCTATGGTTCCACAAACTGCCGCGGAGCAGAGAACCACCCAGTTCGTGGATACGCGTTGGTGACGCGCAAATCAGGGTGGGCCAGTACATGAAGTACCTGGGGCTCACCTTGGACAGTCGTTGGGGCTTCGAAGAGCACTTCGCACGCCTCGTCCCCCGAGTCGAGAGGGTAGTGGGTGCATTGCACCGGGTGCTGCCCAATCTCGGGGGACCGAGCGAGGAGGTTCGCCGTCTCTACGGGGGCGTCGTGCGGTCTGTGGCCCTCTATGGGGCGCCTGTATGGTCATCCCGGCTATCAGGCGTCCGGCGCTGCAGAACCAAACTTCACAGTCTGCAGCGCAGAGTGGCTATACGGATCGCACGGGGATACAGGACAGTGTCCTACGAGGCGGCAACTCTCCTGGCACGCTTCCCGCCTTTCGACATCCAGGCGGAGATGGATGCGTGGGTCTATGACCAGACACGCTCCTTCCGCCAAAGTGGGGAAAGCGTGCCTCCAGGGGCGTTTGACAGAATGAGGCGGCTGGCTCGACGGCGCGCACTCGAGATATGGCGACAACGCCTACAGTTGCAGTTCGCGACCAAGCGCGTCGTCGAGGCCATCCTGCCACTCTTCGGAGCCTGGCTCAGAAGGAGCGAGCGCGTCACCTACCGTCTGACGCAGGTATTCACCGGTCACGGTTGTTTCGGTGCGTACCTGCACAGAATAGGACGCGAGGTTACGGCACAGTGCCACCATTGTGGAAGCGACCAGGATACCGCACAGCACACGCTCGAGGAGTGCCCTGCGTGGGCGGCCGAGCGGCGGATCCTGGTCGATCGGATCGGGCAAGATCTCTCTCTGCCGGCAGTAGTGTCGGCTATGTTGGCAGAGCATACAAATTGGAGTGCAGTGGTCTCCTTCTGCGAGAGCGTCATGCTCCAGAAGGAGACTGCAGAGCGGGATCGGGAGAGGGCTGATCCCACACGGAGAAGGACGAGGCGGCGCCGGGGCAACAACCGTCCCGGCTCCCAAGTCCAACACGCCTGAGCCCCCCGCCGTCACTACATGGTGGGGGGCCTCGGGGGTCGCGGGCGCGCAGATTGGGGAGTCTGCGTGCTCACACCGAGCGACCCCCGGGAAGACGGTGGCGCGCACGTGGTCACGTGCCGCCGTGTGCGCAGCACAGCGCAAAGCGAGGCCTCCCCGAGAAGTGCCTGGGGGGGCGACCTTTTTACAGTCGCCTTCCCTCCGCTAGAGGGGGTGACCGCTTTACAGTCATCCCCTCCGTGATGTGCCTAAAGGCGTGGCGCCAATGGGCGGCTCTAGTGTGATCTTACGAGGACCTGGAGCCCCCCTACGGTGCCGAAGATGACCGCTCCAGTGGTTTTAGCCGGTAGGAGTCCGGCATACCCCTTCGCCCTTCCCCGGGGTGAAGGAAGTTCCATGTAGAATTTCCACTGGACATCAATAAAAAAAAAAAAAAAAAAAGGACGACATCGCACGAGCATGTGCATAGCTGCTACCTGACGTAACTAAAGGTGTATATTGATCTCTTTCAACCGGTATGCCGCATGGTGGCTTTCATTTTCTCTTCGTTCCTTCGCGCATGTTTGAGAGCTGTACTGGTAGTAGGTATAGTAAAATTTACGCTGTTCTGTAGTGTCATAATTTTTGTGTATGGCGCATCTATTTGTATAATATCATTGCTCGTAAGTCTCTAATTATGTTAAGAGACAGCGCCGTCGTTCCGGGTCCCTATAGTAACATATTGCAAAACATCCGTCTCACGTGAGCGAACGCCAAAGATAACGAGTTATGTAACAGCCCTTGTGAGCAATGGACTTCTCGTATGGAAAAAGAGGAAAAGGGTTGAGAGATGCTTCAAAGTTTGCTTCACGATCAAATAAGTAACGATGAAAAAGCCTGAAATTTTCTGCAGAATTGACACTTGCGCGCTGAATTTATTATCAATCTTAATTTGAAGTTTTCAAATAATTCAACTTGTAATGCTAACAGCACACGTGCAAGCTTTACCTGAGCTCTAAAAATATGATTGAATATTTATAAATGTAATAACGTATAACATTCAGTAAGTAATCACTACATGTATTCTTGTCAACTAACTAGTTAAACCTAAGATATTTTTAGATAGATAGTGTAGATGCGTTGCCCGCGTTCAAGATGGTCACATGAAAACTAGGTAATTGCCCGGAGTTCACTTAGTCACGTACTGACCAGTGTCGCAGCTTGACGTGAATAAGAAGTGTAATTTAGCAATATATTGCGAAAATAATGCCATCTTTTTATAGATGATGTACGAAGTATACTGCAACAGTGAGAGAAAAAGACGTTTTAAAATATATATATATATATATATCTAGTGTTTAATTTTTTATTACGCGGTCTAATGGCGGCCGGCGCGCCGTTCTGTAGTTCGTATCATCATCATCATCATATCAGCCATCTATACGTCCACTGCTGAACAAGGGCCTCCCCCATAGATTTTCACAACTGTGTCATCAATTTGGGGGGTATTTGCCAATACTCACCACGCTTGGCAGGCGGGTTGGTGAGCGCAGTATGGTTAGCGTTTCACAGAAGGGACGCTGCTGCCCATCCCTCTGGTCAAGATTCCCTCAGTCGCCTTTTACGACATCCACGGGAGGAGATGGAGTGGTGCTATATTCTTAATCCGGACACCACACGGACAAAGTTCGTGTATGGCACGTCTATTTATAAAATGTGATTAAGTTAAACGGGATTGTCAAAGAAAAACTCGGCTACGTCAAAATAACATACGCCATATTTAAATAATATGCCCTGTGTTACTTCTAAAATTAAGACAAATCTAACAACACTTCATATATTAAAATCTATCAAGCCGCTTAGACTACAGAGCGTGCCAAAGAAATAGACATACGTACACTCGAAAAATATTACCCTCCTTCAGTCGGGTAATAATAAAATGCAAAAATTTCGCCCAGAACATCTTCAAGAAAGTTAAACTGTATTCCAACAGTAAACTTAATCAGAAGAAAAACTAACAGGACTTGAAATGCTGTTTTTGTTTGTGATCAGCAAAATGTTTACAAGGTAATCAAGAAAATAAGTCATGATCAATGATATTATACCATAGATATGTAACGTCCATATTAAATCGCGCGCAAAACTCTATCAGTCTCGCTGCACGTAGGTATAAAGCTATAAAACTACACACCTATGCTGTAAGACAGAAGATACAAAAACTACGAGAGTAGAAAAGATAGCTATCTAAAATGACAACTCGTGTACTCGATGTCTTTTTTGACTATATGTTGTCCCTTTTCCTTGCTTGGCTTGCTTTCTATAGATATTTTGAATAGTATTTTTATTAAAATATTTGATATAGTTTGTTACTCTCGTGTGGTATCAGATTCTTTATTTATGTTTGCTTGATATTTTGTGCATTTTCTATATGCACGACGGCATTGTCATTACTTAATTAATAAAACAATACAGATTGTGACAGTATGTGTTCGTTGTCCTGTTTTGGGCGAACTGATTGCCAGGTGCTACAATTGGGGGAGTTTTGGTTCTTACTTTTGGTGTGCATGTCACATATCTACTTCTTTTAATATATAATATCATTGGTTATGATGATTTCTTTTAATGAAACTGTAGGTACTAAATTTCGTCTCACGTACGTTTTTTCGAGAATGCTCTGTACATTCGTTCTTAAACTGATTCTTTATTAAAGAGTAAGTTCCTATTTCAAATTTCTTTCACAACAATAATTTACTGTAAATTTTTTTTTTTCGTTTAAAACTACTTGAAAGCCCAAAACATTCTAGTTAATTATTTTAATTATTATTAATTTCTCCCTCACATTAATAAATAATAATAATAAAAATGTATTTAAAACTTATTACAAAAATAATACAGATAGTCGCAGTAATATTACTGGTTAAACCTTATATAAAGATTTTAGTCCAGGAGAGAGCGTTGCATTTTAGGCAGTGATTTTACGCCGATTGGTTGCCATCTTTTTCAACAGATCTCGAATGACTTATAACTGAACCAAGTGTCAGCTGGCGCATCCGCGGTGGGTGTGGATTTGGGAGGTGGCGGAAGTGGTCGTTTTTTTACCTCTTTCGCAGCTTCCCACACCCGCATCCACCGCGACTTGAGCAGCTGACGGTCGGTTCACTTAATAGTCATATAAGATCAACTATCGCTGTTAATATCAGCCGGCTTACTATGACCTTTGTATTTGCAACGCTAGCTCCCGGACTATTGTATTAGTTACTAAATTAAAACTAGTGTATAACTATAATAAATTATTATGGTTCCAAAAATATTACTTACTTGAAATTATAATTATATGAAGCAACTTGCGCGAACTAGGTTATTAAAACCTGTGTTTCAGGTGATCACTTTACAACGCGGTATGAGACGTTAAATTAAATTAAAGTAAAACTAATATATTAATATATTTATAACTACTATTAGAATAAGCATTTAGGTACATCAATATAAACAAGAATTTAAATGTTAGCAAAATAAATACTTACAAAATTATACTCATTCCAAAATTTCTAACAACTTTTTTGTGTCTGTGTAATTGAGTTTCGTTATTGAATTTTAATATATTTTCAATGTCAATTATTCAAGCTTTAAATCTCTAATTTGTTGTTTATAGTTTAATGAGTTCTGGCGGCGTCAGTATCTTCGACTGAACGTTAGATTTTCGACATTATTGCGTAAGTAAAATTTTCGTTATAAGGCAAATAATAATATAAAATATTCATTTGATTAAAAGTGAGTAATACCACAAACACTCATAAATATTTTCTATGAGTGTTTGTGGTATTATACTTATCCCTCGTGAGAATTATATAAAATAGCCAGTTGCACGCACTGATCGGTAAACGATCGATGAGGTTAAGCAATATTTGGCGCGGTCAGACTGTGGATGGGTGACAGTGCCGTGGTATTTCAAATGAGTGTCCCCGTTTTTGGAGGGTACATTGATCTCATTGGACAGCAGTCATTATGTCAAGTGGGAGGCCTTTGGGTCACTTGAACAACTCTGACACAAGGTTGGCAACTAACCACATGAAAAGAAAGAAGGAGACTCATGAGGACACATAATGGCTCGTGATTGAAATCACTGGAAACTTCGGAAATGTTTTTTACCCAGGCTGTTTCCTGGAGCCAGTATCAAGTATGTTTTCTACTAATTTCCCATTATTCAATTTGTTTAGAAGTAAATAGCCCACTGACAAAATTAATCTGAAGCAAGAATTAAACACACGGTACAAATATTTGTATGATCCGCAGGTAGTTGTTCCGGGTTTGGGTGTATTGTATGTGGAATTCATGTATTGTCTGTAAAGTGCACCCACGACACAGGAGGAATCCATTTTTTTTTATCGATCCGATGGAAATACCTCATGTACTTCCTTCGCCCCGGGAAAAGGCGAAGGGGCATGCCGGACTCCTACCGGCTAAAACCACCGGAGTGATCATCGTCGGCACCGAAGGGAGGCTCCAGGAACTCGAAAGATCTCCATCTAGAGCCACCCATTGGTGCCACGCCTTTAGGCACATCTCGGAGGGGATGACTGTAAAGCGGTCATCCCCTCTAGCTGAGGGAAGGCGACTGAAAAGAGGCCACCCCCCAGGCATCTCTCGAGGGGATTGTAAAGGATACCCCGAAGCCTCACTATGCGTTGTGCTGCGCACACAGGGGTACGTGACCACATGCACACCGCTGTCTTCCCGGGGATCGCTCGGTATGAGCACGCAGATTTCCCAATAACAGGATAAATCCTAGTGTGGGGCAATAATAAAAAAAATATTTAAAAAATGGCGCTCTTACAGACTAAATTGATACTAAGCATCATAAAATCCTCTGGTTATGTCTGCATACATGACTTACTTTATTTATGATCATTACCATCACTCCCACTTATGTACAAAGAAAATAATTGTCAAACTTTGCCAATATACATTCATTTCTCGATCGATTTCACCGAATAATATTCGTTTATTTGTTTGCCAGCGGATAACGGCTAGAGTTCGGCCATTCCAAATCAACTATTCACATTTAGGGGCAGTTGAAAACAAGCCTATACAAAATGATGAATTGTGATCGTGTTTATGTTAAAGTTTTTTGAAAATGATGTTGTTTTTGATTTTATGTTGGGAGATACGGAAAAATGTTAATTATGCTATTAATCTAACGACCTAAGTTTAGGGGGGGCTAAGTCGTTTTTTTCTGACATGAGGACGGACTTTCAACGTTAAGGGGCGTG
Source organism: Diloba caeruleocephala (assembly GCA_947459985.1). Classification (NCBI taxonomy): domain Eukaryota; kingdom Metazoa; phylum Arthropoda; class Insecta; order Lepidoptera; family Noctuidae; genus Diloba; species Diloba caeruleocephala. The sequence continues at coordinate 2,948,239 of OX381617.1, read as the reverse complement.
CCGGACTCTTACCAACTAAAACCCCAGAGTGGGACGTCTACTGCTAAACAAGGCTTCCCCATAGATTTCCACAATTGTGTCATCATTTTGGGGGAAGTTTTCCAGTACTCACCGCACTTGTCAGGCGAGTTGGTTAGTGCATTATGACTACTGTTCTCTAGACGGGACGCTGCTGCCCATCACTCTGGTTTACATTCCCTTAGTCACCTATTACTATATCCACGGAGATAGAGTGGTACTATATTCTTAAACCAGACTCCACACGGATAATTAATATGTAATATCATAACTTTAAAAAGGGGATATGCATGAAATCAAAAAGTAAATTTACCCACCAAAATTTTTCACACATGCCCCGAAAATACTAAAATTTTACCCATAATTCTGACACATCAACAATGATATATACGAGCAAACTTAATTTAAGCCGCAAACTACGCTTTAATGAAATTCAATTTAAAGTGTAACCAAACAGAGTTGCGACTAAAACAAAAATGAGTTAACGCGTAGATCGGATTGAATTAAACTTGTAATTAATGTGACTACGACATTATTAATTAAGATCCCGAATTAGTTTGAGGGTCGACACGAGTTTGTTCTGAAACAGCCACTAGAGCACTCACTCTCACTTATAAATGTTTCCAGCAAAGAATAAGCCACCGGCTCTTTTTCTGTGGGTGGCCGTGAAATGTCAGTTAGGAGTTATGACATGGCGTTACAACATGGGAGATAAGTAGCACTTTTTGCTCCGTACTATGAAAATGTGGAACCAGATTCCGTCAGCAGTTTTCCTGAATATATTCAAGAAAAGAGTATAGGTCTCTATTTTTTTGATCCGGTGGATATTCTTCATGTACTTTCTCCGCCCCGGGAAACAGTGAAGGAGTGTCCTACTCCTCCTACCGGCTAAAACCACTGGAGTCTAAACCATCTTCAGCACCGAAAGGGGGCTCCAGGATCTCGTATAATCTTTATCTCCCTAAAAGACCGGCAGCGCATCAACTGGGTGTTGCTCATAAGTGACTGTAATAGCTTAATTAGTCTAATGATATACTTCATCACTTCGTAAACCACATGTCATCCTAGCTTGCCCACTCTGTCATAGGAATTAAAAACTTCCTCTTCTGTGACAATATTTTGTAAATACCAATATTTTTCCAAGCTTAATGATTGTACCAATATTGTATCAGTATTGTCAAAGTAGGGGTTTATTAAAAGGCCCGTGATCAGTACCGGCCTAAGTGAACCATACACGGGCTAAAATAATGACGTATTTTATGCTCACAGAATAGTGTTGGTAGTGACCTAAAGTGATCTCAAACTCCAGTAGCCGACTTAATACATTGTGGCGGAGCTTAGTAAAAATTACATATAATTACATTGCTCCTTGGGACCTGCAGCTGTATTTATTTATTTACTTAATAAGAACAATATGATACTATTGATACGTTCTAAAATTTACCGGAAGAATGAGGTTTTAATCAAGATTATCATGTCCAAGCACTTCACAAAATTAAAGAAAAATATCAAAGCTAAGACCAGCAAAAAATTTTCTGCTACCTAACAGATGCTTATTTATTTATTTATTTCAAACAATACAAGCTTACAGTGTGGACCAAAACGCTTATATGTTATGCTACTACTTTTAAAAAACAAATCAAATCAATAACCTAAAGAATAAAAATAAAATTTAAGACATTACAAATTGTGATAATAAAGTAAGTTATAACAATAAAATAAATTATATAAAAACAAAACAATAATACGGCAAGAAGTTATGGCTGAATATTAAATTGTATTTAAATGAATCATTACATTTTTCATCAATACAAATAACTTGTCGAAAAATATATCTGCATCTAGACTATTCTGCATAAAATTATTGATTAATTCAATAGCTCTCCCAGTAGGGCTATTAGCTGCATGTGGAAGGTGCCATGTTGGGGGACAAGTTAGGAATCGGCGATGTCGACGTCCACATCCGCGTAAATAATTATTTGGTACATATAAATTAACACATTCCCGTACCGATGGATTATCTACTTTATTATTTATCATCGAAAGATAGTGCATGATGTGCATAAACTTTCGCCTGAGTTCAAGTGTGTCGAAGCCGACCATCCCAGATACAAACATAGAAGGATATAAAAAAGGGTAGTATCCATACTCACGCTTGTATAGATATCGAGCAAATTTGCGCTGAACTTTTTCAATTGCAAGTTTATATATATTTTCTTGTGGATTCCATACGATAGAATTATACTCCAATCTACTACGTACATAAGCATTGTAAAGCAGTTTTATAGCTTGGATGTTATTAAATTGAGTGGATGTTCTAATTATGAATCCTAAGGCTTTATTAGCATCTTTACATATTTGCTTGATATGATCGTGGAAATTTAGTTTATTGTCAACAGTTAACCCTAAATCACGTATTGTGCTGACACGATCGAGCGGTGTACCCGCCAGCTCATAGGCCATTAAAATTGGAGAGCGAGACCGAGAAAAAGAAATTGTTTTACATTTGGAAATATTAAATGATAACTTATTTATTTTACTCCATTCATTCACCGCGTCAATATCAGACTGGAGTGCTGCACAATCAGTAGTATTGGTGATAGAAAAGAATAATTTAAGATCGTCAGCGAACATAAGACATTCTGATCTGGAGAGAACACTTGGAAGATCATTTATCATAATGAGAAATAGGGTCGGTCCTAGAGTACTACCTTGGCTAACTCCAGACCGAGTATAAAACTCACGTGACCGATAGTTTCCTACTTTTACATATTGCTTACGATCTTTAAGATAATCGGCCATGAACCTTAGAAGGTTTGTACTGAATCCAAGAGCTGATAATTTAGTTAAGAGAATATCGTTATCAACAAGATCAAATGCTTTTGCAAAATCAAAATATGCTGCATCAACTTGACAACCCGTTCTCATTTTGGTACTCACGTAATCAACTAAATTTATATGGTTGGTTAAAGTAGAACGTGCAGGGCGAAATCCATGTTGCGAACAAATCTTTATAGGGGATTGCATAAAGGTTTGATAGTGGCATCCCTCTAGTATACCAATATGGGTCCAAAAACGGTAAACAAATATTTGCAAAAAAGCAAAAGTCTTGTGTATGTTCTCCTTAAATTTTTGAAAAGGAACTGTATTGCTAATATATCATACATTCTAAAATCACAATAAAAAACCACAGCAGATCTACTGAACGAGCATGATGGTTCACTAGATGCTAACCTATACCACTGACATCAAATATTCCAGAAGTTTTCAAACGTTGACGTGGGTAAGTAACATAAAATAGAATTTCAACATCTCAAATTTTTTATAGATATACACTAACATAATCTGACTGGGGTGACCCTTAAGCTACTGTGGCAGTAATTGGCCCTGACAAATTAGGAAATAGTTTTGGTCACCAAAAACCCAGTTGAACTGTTTAGTTGAACGAAAGGGTTCATGAAGCCTTTACTTGATTGTATTTAAAGAAAACGTGAGTATAATTTCCCTCAAAGTAACGATACGACATGTAATCAGTCACTGTAGAAATCTTTGGGAGAGGTTTTTGTTTTGTACTGGACTTTCGGTCAGCCGGTATGATGATGATGATATTAAATGTTTTTCGATCAAATTAACGTCCAATAAGGTTATACAAAATGAGTATTTCAATATGTTATGTGTAATGGAAAATAAACTGATATTGTAGAAACCAGTCACTGTAGAAATCTTTGGAAGATGCCTTTGTTCAGTATTGGACGTACTTCGGTCAGCCGGTGTGATGGTGATGGTATTAAATGTTTTTCGATCAAAGTAACGTCCAATAATGTTATACGAAATGAGTATTTCAGTATATTATGTGTAATGGAAAATAAATCTTCTGAAAGTTATTAAAATGATATATTATATATGTTATCAGACCCATTCACGTAGGTGCACTATGATTTTATGATATGACACCAATCTGTAGATGCTTTTTTTTTAACCTGGGGAAATCCTCTTGGACTTCCTCCACCTTGGGAAGGGCGGAGGGGCACGCTGGAATCAATCCGGCTAAAACCCCACGTAGTTCTTCTTCTTACCTCTAGCCAGGGGTGAATTGTACGCTTTTCTGCATTAGACCGCTCCCCCGGCAGGTATCGGCCCGTCAATGATTGACGGGCCCCTACTGTGTGCGGCCTTGTTGGCCGCACCTATCCTTCGGAGAGGCGCGCGCGAAACACGCGCGCCGCTATCTCGGACCTGTTTCTGTTCGGACGACGGACCGCCCCTGGTTCGTCGCCCGCAGCCGCTCCTCATGGTGGCCGGAGATCGTTCAGGGCCCTACCCCGGCGCCCGCGTCTCGCTCCGGACGATGGACTTAACCACGGCCGGAAGCGAGAGGTCACCCCCTTTAACTGCCACGGCGAGGTCACGGCGCTGCGCTGCCCAAGCTAGGCACTCCTCCAACGTGTGCTGCGCCGTGTCCTCCGGGAAGTCTCCGTAGTGATGACAACCGGGCGTCTCTTCTCGGCCTATTCGACACAGGTACTTCCCGAAACACCCATGGTTCGAGAGTACCTGCGTCATCTGGTAGGTGAGGGCGCCATGCTGCCTCTCCAGCCATTCCTCCATTACCGGTCTTACCGCCGCTATCGCGGCGTGCCCTAACAATCTGTTGATGCTACGGATTGAGGATGATTATGAGAATGGAATGATACACCAGATTCTTTAAAAATGCTTTTGCTTTGTTTCCAAGAGGTTTATTTATTTATTAACCGACTTCAAAAAGGAGGAGGTACTCAAATCAATGCGTCTTTTTGATGTATGTACCCCGATTACTCCGATATTTGTAGACCGATTTGTGAAATTCTTTTTTTAACTGATGCAGAATGCTTTCGAGTTAGTCTCATATAAATTTCATTACATTTGATTAAGAAGGTTTTTAACCAGCTTCAATAAACAGGTTCATTTTACTGCGCTTATCTAGATGATGTATTAATAGTTTCGATCCCTCTCAGATCAGTGAACCGAACGAGTCATTCTTATTTTTAGTGTTAAATACTGATGCCAAATTGGAAGAAGTTCTTACATTTATTTACACAAAAAATAAATAAATTACACTATTTAACAAAAAGATACAGACTTCAAAAACCCTACACGATATAAAAATATTAAAACCACGGAAAAGGAAAAATTTACTTTATTTATGAAGTCAGGCGGGCCCGGGCCCGGGCCTTTTAATATCGTGTAGGGTTTTTGAGGTCAGTATTTTTTTTGTTGTTAAAAAGTTTTATTACTTCCTTAAAACTACCATTACAGCTACAATGATGTTGTTCACTGACGAATACTTACTGTATATGATGATGACTATTTTATATGATGACGACTACTCTGTATTACGATGACTGGCTGTTTATGAGATCTACGCCTGGTTACTTGTTCCAATGATGAAGTAGCTTATTGTTCTATAAAAAAATAAAACTAAGGTAACATACAAATCTGACCTAGTTTCTAATACTGTCGGTGTTCCACAAGGCACCATATTAGGCCTTCTTTAGTTCCTCATATACATTAATGATCTACCCGAATTTACTAAACGTTATTGCGTACTTATCGCAGATGATATTTCAGTAGTTATTGCACAAAATTGAAGTATAACGAATTATAATCAGAAAATTCACCATTTGGTGTATTTGCCAATATGATACCGTTCCACAGAGGGGACGTTGCTGTCCCTTTGCTTAAGAGTCCCTTAGTCGCCTTTTACAACATCCACGGGATGAAATGAAGTGGTGCTATGTTCTTTAATCTGGATACAACACGGACGATCTGAAAATTAAACTTACCTTATTGGGTACCAGTTGATTAGATCTTTTGTGGCATCTTTCATCTGTGGTTCATTGTATATGTATTTTGTCCTTTTCCTTATTGTAAAGTTTCTCATACGGCCTCGCAGTTTTATTTAAAGGAAGCTTCTTTCTAATGCTAGTTGGAAAATTCTTGCTTTTTCAAGAAATTTTCTTGCTATTTGTCAGAATTGACAGCCATGTCAGGATTGGTAATTGGGTGTGGTAAGCACGATTCCATGGTCTTTGTTTTGAATTTTTAATATATAGCAAATTAACATCTTATAAATTCCATCATGTACCTACACGCCATTCGGCCTATTGCAGTCCACTGCTGGACGCAGGCATCTCACAAATTATATCAGAATAATGTTATTATGGTAACTGCTTAGAAATTTAACGGATTCATATCTATTTAGTAATATAGCTACAAAAGCCCAAGATTTTGTAGAGAATGGATGGTTCCAGATCGATCACAACAAAAACTCTCAAACATTTTTTACTACTAACTTTTTCTACAAATATAGTATATTAAAACAGGCCAGATAATTAACAAACGCGTAACTATCGGAAAACGCATGGGACGACCTCCAAAGAGGTGGACAGATGTCCAGGGGTGTAATTATTTAAGCTTTAAGCATCTTTGAATACAGGGATGCAATTCTCTAAGCTCAAACATCCATACATCCTTGAATACAGAATTATTATAATGGTGATAACCCAATTTGGTATTCACTAAGACTGATCCTCATGGCTTACCTTATGCAACGTGTACTTGAATAGCTTCAATAATGTCTTAGCGAATACTGAATTGGTTTTACACCGTTATTTCGATTCTGTATTCAAGGATGTTTGAGCTTTAGGAATTGCACCCCTGAATTGAAATAACGATGACCCTATTTGGTATTCAGTAAACCTGGTCCTCATGGCTTACCTTCTGCAAAGTGTCCTTGAATAGCTTCAATCATGTCTTCGCGAACACCAAATTGGTTTTACACCGTTGTTTAGATTCTGTATTCAAGGATGTATGAATGTTTGAACTTAAGGAATTGCGCCACTGAAGGTCAATTGTGAAGGTCGCTGAGAGTCATTGGATGCGGGCGGCATGTAACCACTCGTAGTAGAAATCTGTGGGGGAGGCCTTTGTTCAGCAGTAAATGCCCATTGGTTGATATGATGATGATGATGATGAACTATCTCGAGAAATTAGGCTTGAAATTCATAGCTGTCTTCAAACGGATTGCTGTTTCATGCAGTTTCAAACTCAGTCAGCCTTGAATGAAGACAATTTTATTTTTCATAACTTATTTTGAGATATTGATTTATTACAGTTTCAATCCACGTCAAATTAAATCAAAATACACTACCTAGACGATACCCATGTTTCCAAACCAAGTTTTTCATAAATAAGTTTGTGCAACTGGGAACAGTGTGACCGGAACTTCTCAATAAGTATTGATTGAGCGTGATAACTTAAAGCAAACTTTGTCCGAGAGCGGACACTGCTTTCTGTCGTAATTTTTGTGAAATATTGAAGGAGTCACTTCGCAGTTTGTCGTGAAAGACGGTAAAAATCTTTAGAAGTTCTTTTTCAAATCACGGTTTGTCCACTGATATAACACAGTGCACCTATTATTCGTGCCTTTTATATCTAATTAAAAGATACTTGCACGCTTTGCTGGCCTAAATAAAAATATATTTTACATTTAAATAGTATCCTATATCCTGTTCCACGGTGTAATCTATCTCTATACCAAATTGTATTCGAAGCCGTTAAGCCGTGCGTAAGACTTATGGAGCCTCAAACATTCGTACATAAAACTTTCAAATTCATAATAGTACCTAGATGTATATAAGATACAATAAAAACTTTACAAAAATACATTCAGGGTTGTTTAGTAGACTTTTTAAGAAGTTTAGATTTTTCTCCTACATTGTTTTCACATAACCTTGATTTTTACAACAATGTGCTCATAAAATATTGTAACATTAAATATGATTTAAAAAGAGTAACCATGGAGTTTCTTGCCCGTTCTTCTCCGTAGGAAACCCACATCTTGGAACGCTGCAATTAAAGTCTCGACGATTCATAAGTGCCTGTATATGGTTTACATGAATAAAAATATTTTTATCTTATCTTATCTATTTACTCTTTCACCAATTAATAAATCAATCCCTGTTATACTGACTAATGAAACAACAACAGCTTATAATTTATATCCACTATCTCTAAAGCAATAAACTTCTCAAACTACACCAAGGCCTAGAAAGATATTAAACGCAAATCTAGCAAACTAATCTAATACACAAAGCGTAGATATTTCAACTAAAACTTTTGTACCCTTTGCCAAGTTGTGTAAGATCAAGAATTCGCTCATATCATCAGATAGATTAAGTAGATTAAACTTTACTGATTTCCAAGCACTTGAAGTGAAAGTCTATTGTTATCAAATGTATCGAAATCTAATATCGGTACAGAATCGAAATTGAAAGGGTAATAGCTGCCATTGGGAATTTAAAAGAGTTTGCCTGTGAGATATTGTTCAAAAAAATGTTGAAACTATCTTATAGCTAACATTTGCCTTTCTTCAGCTTTCATTGATGGGTTACTAATAACATTGTTAGTGTACTTATTTATAAATGCAGCAATATTTAAATAAGCCCACGCGCGTTATACAATTAAACTTAAATCTAGTTATATAATTTAAATGTAATGTAAGAAACAAAGTTCTTTTAGAATAAACAACGAAGTATATACCTCCGTTTGATTTAGGTAACTGTCTGATAGGCTATTAAGTACATTATTACTATATTGTTGACATAATAACTAGCCGATAGTAAACTGTTGTAGGGACTTGGGACTCTGGGGTGTAAAATAAATATTACCTAAGCAACATTTTTACTGCCGTGTGGTGCCGGCTCAGAATCCCACCACCCCGTCTCCTCCCATGGGTATCGTAAAAGTCGACCAAGGGATTAGCCGGAGGGTGGGCAGCAGCGTCCTTCGAGTAAATTAACAACTTAACTGCGATCGCCAACCCGCCTGCCAAGCGTGGTGATTATGGCAAAACCCCCCAATGAGCCCACAACATATCCATATCGGTCGTTGTGGTGATCTTTGGGGGAGGCCTGTGTCCAGCAGTGGACTTCATTCGACCGAAATGATGATGATGATGAACATTTTTATATTGTCTAGAAGCTTTTTTTTTTACTGGTGTTAATGCACGGTAAATACGGTAAATATTATAAAAAGCAAGTTCTTATAAACCTATAAAAAATATGAAACAAATGAGAACTTCATGAAAAGTATGCTCCAACTTAAACATTACCAGGTACAAAATGTTTTAGTCTGCATTCATTTTGCCATCGACATTTTAGCTTAATGTGAGAATGTTTAATAGGTAGAGTTACATGTACTTTTGAATTTCTTCGTTAAGTGCTAAACCTTGTAAGCTTTACTCTGGATAAGGCGATGTAAGTCAAATAAACTGAATTCTCTTTCTCACCAATATCCATAACAGCTTCAGTAAGAGTCAACCCTTGAGATTTATGAGTTATGTAATAGCAAAAGCTAACTATACTAGAAAATTTTACTACATTTCTTTTTCTATTTATTTATGCAATTTTTTTTATTTCAATAAAACTTACTTTTTCATAAAAATCAATGACCGATTACAAATAATCCCAGGCTGGCAATGTTACTTAATTTATGTGTGAGCCATGAGCATCTGCCTCCCGAGCTGGTACGCACTCTGGTTGTATCTATTGCCAAAAACAGGACAGGAAACATAGCAGACAAGTCCAATTATAGACCCATTTCCTTGGCGACCATCGTAGCCAAAGTACTTGACAGTGTGTTCAACTCATATTTTGACAAGTATGTGCAATTACACGATGCACAGTTTGGATTCCGGCATGGATTGTCGGCTGAGACTGCTATCTCTAGCTTGAAACATACTGTTAAGTATTATACCGATAAACATACTCCGGTTTACGCGTGTTTCCTGGACCTGAGTAAGGCCTTCGATTTGGTCTCTTACGACATTCTGTGGCAGAAATTAGCAGAGACAGGTATACCATCGGAGTTGATATCACTTCTGAGGTACTGGTATCTCAACCAAGAGAATCGTGTGAGGTGGGCGGGTGAACTCTCGGATGCAAGCAGGTTGGAGTGCGGGGTTCGGCAGGGGGGGTTGAGCTCACCCTTGCTCTTTAACCTGTACGTTAACGCACTGGTTGAAAGGCTCAGCAGCATGCATGTTGGCTGCTATGTTGATGGTGTTTGTTGCAACAACCTCAGCTACGCGGATGACATGGTGCTGCTGGCCCCCTCAATCGGAGCTCTCCGAAAGCTCCTCGCAGTATGCGAATCATACGTTGCTTCACACGGTCTGATGTACAATGTTCAAAAGACTGAATACATGGTCTTTAAATCGGGTCCCATGTGTCCTTCCATCCTTTCAGTTTACCTCAATGGTGTGTCCCTAAATAGGGTTCACCAGTTCAAATACCTTGGACACTGGGTAACTGACGATCTAAAAGACGATGTTGACATGGAACGAGAACGCAGAGCATTGTCAGTTCGGGCGAACATGCTGGCACGCAGATTTTCTCGATGTACAGACGCAGTTAAAATTACATTATTTAAAGCTTATTGTACGTCGCTGTATACGGCAGGCCTGTGGGTCGACTATACCCAAAGAGCTCACAATGCTCTGCGGGTCCAATTTAACAATGCGTTCAGGGCGCTGTTGCGGCTTCCACGTTTTTGTAGTGCGTCAGCGATGTTTACTGATGCGCGCACAGATGGCTTTGCAGCTATCTGGCGCAAAAAGACTGCATCGCTTCTCAGTCGGTTGCGTGGAAGTAGCCACAGCATCCTGAATACTATAGCGGCTAAGCACTGGTGTGGAAACTTATACAAAGGACCAAGTCGCTATTTACAATTAGATAAAACATTTTTATAACTGTATTACTACAAATCTGGATCTCTGTTGTCTGAATAAATAAATTATATTATTATTATGTCGCTTCGCCAATTGTCATGTTTATATTCATATAGATAATAATTTAAAAAAAAATAACGCACACTTTGTTATTGTAAAAAAAAAAAAAACATTCTATACACTATTGAGAACCTTGACAGATTGGATACAGATTGGATATAGACTAATATGATAGTTCGTGAAAAGATCTATAGATGGCGGTACTTATTAATTACCAATCTATATATTACTATAACGTATTTTATTAAATTACGTTTAATTTCAAGTTTAGACCTGGGGCCTTATTACGAATTCTTATTTCCAGGCAGTTTACACCGTAAACTGAACTGCCTTGCAATTTCATACTATGAACTCTTAATACCAACCAGTAAGCGGTCATGTGATACTACGGTGACTTCTGCCTGGAATTTGTCTGGCAATATGGTATTATGAACTAGCAATTGACATTACTTTCATGTTTTTGCTATCAAAAGCAACCCTCAGTTTACGCTACATTTGTATAGCTTTTAGTTTATTTGGCGATATATTTAAGTTGCTACATTTTTATATCATGGTTGATGTACAAAATGAAATACACACGCCATTTTCGTTACGCAATAAATAACTTTAAAAATAAACTAGATTTATGTACTAAGTATAATCAATTCTTAGCTAAATAATTGTAGGATGTTACTCTGTGTATGGATTACGATGGGGCTGACATGGTTATGTTATGGCCAAAAGCCTCTAAATAAATAAAGAAAAAAAAAAAGCTAAATAATTAACACAGTCACCATCGTGACTTTGTTAATTATTTTGTATATACGAAGCCTGAAATAGAAGCTAAAGTGCGTCAGTTTCTTATGATCTATGTTTAAATAGTAATACCTAAAACAGGGATAATGAATATTTCAAACCAATAATTTATTTAGAAAAGTGTAAGTGTAACTATCAAATAAATATACAAACTAGGTACTTAACAAAAACCTATTTCTGTAGTGTGTGGATGTATTCTCCGCTAAACTAAAGGATTGCTTTCATTCGGAAACGTTATCTCGTGTTAAACCAACATTCACAAAAGCTGAAAATTAAAAAAATATTTATTGCGTAGCAAAATACATTGTTTTAACATTTTCTCGTTACTTTTGTACATGATTAATAACTATCTATTATTTTTCGCATTATCTCTGTAATAAAAATAAAACCGATAGACATAAACATAAACAGACCGATAATTATTTTGTCATATTACTGAACGGTACAGTAACAAAAATTACAAGCCAGCCATAGGCAAATTATCCAGCGTGATGTTAGTCAGAATTATGCATGTCATAATACGAAATAGAACCTGTCAGTTTAGGCCCGTAAGCTGAACTGCCTGGAACATGCATTTTATACTAGACGTAAACAATGTCTACCTGTTATTAGGACTCGCTTCTCTCGTCCTAATTTTGCCCGTCGCCCCACTATATTGGCCGCTAAGAGTATAGATCCTGCTCATCCTGCTCATCCAACTCATTCTCTTCGGCGTGACTGATACCACAATTCACCATTGGGCTCAGTCTACTCGTTTCTTTTCATGTTTTCACTGTCCAGTTGACGTGGAGAGTCAGAAGTTTGCAGCCTCCACAGATACCTTCGTGATCACTCTAATATCTCAACTGGCACTGGACTGTGAATTTCCACTCGTGAATACCTAAATTTTTTACAAACAAGTATTCAGCTGTTTTCAAACAATGGCATCAGATAAGGCCCTATTTCAAAGAGATTTTAACACTTTAATACTGGGGTGATTTAACTTCATGAAAGTATGAAACAATGAATTTGATTTTCAGGGTATTAGCTCTCTTCGTCGTGTTGTTTCCTGAGAAAAATAGATGATAAAAGAAAATAAATCGCTAATTTAGAAAACATTAGGCGAACATTACAACGTTTAGGTAACCTACGAAGCACTAGCAAAAACATATAATTGTCTAATAGAAAAATTGGAGCTCTTTTTCTTTGGTAGCAGGAGCATACGAATAGATAATAGAGAGTAGAAAATACTGTTCTTAGATCGAATAAGTTTATATTTTCAGGGATAGGTACGCTCTAGTGTGATCATACAAGGGCCTGAAGCCCCCTTGGGTGCCGAAGATGAACTTCCCAGTGGTTTTAGCCGGTAGGAGTCCGGCATGCCCCTTCGTACTTCCCCGGGGCGGAGGAAGTTCATGAAGAATTTTCACTGGGCCAAATAAAAATAAAAAAGGTACGCTGACATTAATAATGCTGATTATTAATGTTTTTACTTTAATTTTTGTCGAATGAGTTTTAGATTGTATTTAGTTTTAAAATATTTACATTGTTATTATTTCTAAGATGTCGGTTGCGTTGATATGGTTTTAATGAAGCGTAGAAATAAATGTTTTTATTTTAACAAACACTGACGTAGAATTCTATTTTGCCCTAGGTATCAAGTCCTTTGTATTTAAATGAGGCCTAATGCCTTATTATCGGCCACAATAGATATGCGATGGCCGATCACTTGAGATGGTAATTATATTGGCCAATTTGTAATTCATGATATGGGTCAAGTACAATATAACTGTGCGCTATTAATTTTGTATACAAAGCTATTGCTTAAGCCCGAATAACGGGACTCCAATCCTTTGTTCATGAAATTTTGATGACTATTAAAATTATATGGTTTTCTTATGGATCACTCATATTTCCTTTGAAAACTGGTTATACTAAGAAGATCAAAATTTTATTTTTTATTTTTTATTGATCCGGTGGAAGTACCTCATGTACTTCCTTCGCCCCGGGAAAGGGCGAAGGGGCATGCCGGACTCCTACCGGCTAAAACCACCGGAGTGATCATCGTCGGCACCGAAGGGAGGCTCCAGGAACTCGAAAGATCTCCATCTAGAGCCACCCATTGGCGCCACGCCTTTAGGCACATCTCGGAGGGGATGACTGTAAAGTGGTCATCCCCTCTAGTGGAGGGAAGGCAACTGTAAAGAGGCCACCCCCCCCAGGCATCTCTCGAGGGGATTGCAAAAGATTCCCCCGAGGCCTCACTATGCGCTGTGCTGCGCACACAGCGGTACGTGACCACATGCGCACCGCTGTCTTCCCGGGGGTCGCTCGGTATGTGCGCGCAGATTTAAGAAGATCAACCTAGCATAAAGGGGTTTTTTTATGTTAACTATTATCATCATCGTCAATTTAGCAGAAAAACGTCAATTGCTGGACACAAGCCTCCTCCAAAGATCACTCAACGACTACTTTAGGTTTGCGTTGGTACAACGCTTGGCAGGCGGTATACTTGAAGGACGCTGCTGCTCATCTACCGACTAATCCCAAAGTTATAATTTACGACACCCACGGGATGAGATGAGGTGGCACTATACTTACGGCAAAGGCAACATACGATAAAATAGATTTGGATAGCTGCGGTGGCAGTGCCGTTTCCCATTTGTAGCCTTAATGGTTATGCAGGTTTAGAGGTTCCTTCTTTTGTTTCATCTAGGTTAAGTATGATTAAGTGTAGTATTCATGGGGCTTAAAAATGTGAACATCGTATATTTATACCCTATAAAACATATAAACATGATTATAAAAATAACAACAGAAGGATAACGTGATGTTTGTTAGCTCGTTACTTTAATAACTCTGCGCGAACTCCAGGTTTCAGTAAGAAACGTTTGGTTGTTTGTAGACTGCGATTTCTTACATGCTCTTTATATAGTATATGTATCATTGTACGGGGCTAGATGGTAATGACTCGAAAAACCTCTCATGGTGTTTATCAGAACGTTGCCAAATCCATGTACGTACAAAAATTTTGCTACGTGCCTTAAGACCCAGTGAGTTAAAAAGTTCCATCCCAAAGCTCTTCTAAAACATCACCGGTTGTCATACATAGAGCAAACAAAGCATTATATAGCCACCAAAATTAAAGAACACCATAGCTAACGTCGTGAATAAACGCTTATCAAAGTCTGCAGTGTGTGAACATGCCCTAGACAAATCTAACCATGTTCACCGCTTTGATCGAACGCTAGTCCTAGCGAAAGAGAACTAATTTACACCAAGAATGTTTTGAGAGGCTATTGAAATTTAAAACTCCCTAAGTTTAGATAGATATGTTAGTTGGCAAGTACCCCCAGTATCCTATAATTAAAATAACTTAGTCCCAAACTTCATACCACATTCAAAAACATACTACGTACATCGAAACAATTTTTGAATATAATTGTATGGATGATAAAACAACTTTTAAAACCTGTAACGACTGTCACATAGTTATTCTGCGAGCATGAACGCTGCAAAATGTTCTAAGCGTTAGGAAAAACATAAATCTATAATATACGCGATGTAATTCATTAAAAAATGTTTTATTATAATGAGTAATAATCGCGGAAACCTAAAACATTACTGTTCTAAACATTATTCTGTACTCAAACCTTTATAAAACCTTGCTTCAAAAAAGACATCAGCGTAAGTAGGGTTAACAGGCTTAGCGCCGCGACAAATATGAATGTTAGCGACTTTTTGCCATATTTTTCTGTCTGGATATAAACCATCTGTATAGAAGATCTTTAATCATTACTCGACAGACCTTGACAGGAAGATGGCGTGGAGTACCAAAACAAAATTTGCTGTTGTCATCTTAATTGTAAATTGGGCTAACGCACAGGAGTACATTGAGAGTAAGTAGCTGAGTGGTTACTAAATTTATTACATTAGTGAAACAAGAAGATTTAGGTGGTCCATTCTTTACAGGCTACCCATATGTTCCGCGTGTCGTTTCTGACAAAAAATATCCCCCTCTCTCGTCCAATGGGTGTCGTAAAAGGCGAATAAGATTTGATGTCAAGAAAATGAGCTGCAGTATTCTCTTTTGCACTGATAACAGCATACTAGGATCACCAATCTATGTGCTAACCTTAGTGATTATGGCAATATGTCCTAAGACTGCTTATTGTAATGATCAATGGGCCCATGTTTAGCAGTAGATGTTTATAGGTTGATTATTATATTTTCATTAAAAAAATGTGTTGAAAACGAGAATATTGCTCGGTCGTACGGAGTAAAATCATCATCATCATTATATCAATGAAAGAACATCCACTGCTGAACAAAGGCATCCCTCATAGATTTCCACAACAAGCGGGCACATGCCACCCGCATCTAACTACTCCCAGCGACCTTCACCAGAGTACATTACATAAAGGTTAGACGTTAACAAATGTGCTGTAAAGTTCTAATATCAACATTACAGCAAATTGTGATAAAAAAAATATTGTTGACCAGTCTTCGCCCGCGCGTAACTCGGCTTATCACAGAATCACTTATCGCACATCCTTCGAGAACTGTTTATTTTCCTATACATTAAAAAGTAGCTTATATTTATTGTTACACCTGTATTTTTAGCTGTAGATTTTCCAGTAATAAATAAATAAATAAATAAATATTTAATCCGGGGTATGGTCTATGTGTGTGCCAAGTTTCATCCAAATCCGTTTAGCCGTTTCAGCGTGATCGAGTAACAAACATCATCACAAACACACACACTCAAATTTATAATAATTAACATGACAAGATCCAATAATTTTGAATACTTTCATTCTAGATCTACACGACTCAAAATATGGAACACATGCCAAAGAAATACCTAAATCATTTGAAGTGAAAGGAAACGATGCAATTGCGCAATTCCAGAAATATTTCGATCAGATCCAAGAAGTGGCCAGGCAAGGGAACCTTAACGTCTTATACAAAGTTAAAGTAGAGATAGGGGATCCAGCAAAATACCACTCAAAAAGGGCGATAGTAAAGAAAGGAAGGTCAAAGAAATACAACATACCGCTAAAGAAGACAAGTATGAAGCTATCAAACTTCGAAATGTGGTTAAGAAAAATGGCAGAACAGTCTGGACTGAACAAAAAGGGTCTTGTACAGAACTATGAAATGTATGCTTCAGTCACTACTGAAGGACCAAAAGTGATAACAACTACGAAGCAAATACAGCTTAAGTACAAACCAATTATATCTAAGGTCAAGACTAATTACGTAAAATTCGTGAAACCCGTTAGAAATAGAATTATAACTCTAGGTAAGTAGATTATAGTATGTCACGTCGAACAATTACAAATATAGATAGGTTTTTTACAAGCTAATAAATATTTTTCTACATAATATTTTGATTTATTTAGTTTCCCTACTACTGCTTCCAATATTAATACACAAATGATCCTGGTTGGCAATGCTGGCTACAAAAATTCAACCTTATTAATCATTAATCTTATTACATAACAAAATATTACATAAATTAGTTTTGCCGTGTGGTGCCGGTTATGAATACCACCAACCCACATAATACCGCGGGTGTCGTACAAGGCATCTATGGGATCAGCCGGAGG
The DNA here is from genome assembly GCA_947459985.1 of Diloba caeruleocephala. Lineage (NCBI taxonomy): Eukaryota > Metazoa > Arthropoda > Insecta > Lepidoptera > Noctuidae > Diloba > Diloba caeruleocephala. The sequence goes on along the minus strand of OX381617.1, from coordinate 2,931,007 downwards.
ATGTGAGTACTTTTTTAACTCAACTGCGATCGCCAACCCGTCTGCCAAGCGTGGCCATTATAGCAAAACCCCGCAATGGGCCCACAACACAAAACTTACCAATCGTTGTAGCATTCTTTGGGGGAGGCTTCTCTCCAGCAGTGGACGTTTTTCGGCTGAAATGATGATGATGTTAGCTCGTACACTGCAATAAATAAAAAGCACATCAACTGAACAAATACCCAAATGCCCGAGTCAGTCTGGACCTCTTTCTGTACTTGCTTTATTGATTAAATGCAATGGCACCCCATAAGTATAAGCAGGACTCGAAACTGTGGTTTAATTTAGAAGGCCAGAGCTATATACTGGTGATATGGTTGGAGTAGTGGCTACGTAATTCGATTTCTGCGCTACTTGTCACGGATTCGGTTTCCGCACGGAACAAATATTTGTTTGTTATATTTGTACGAAATATTTATTTATTTCGGATCTGGCTATTACTGCATGTGAGATTTGTCTGTAAACTATACCCACGATACTGGAGAAATCCTAATATGAGACAGTGTTATTTTTTAAATGGCGTAAAAACGGAAATGTCCTCTTCATGTCTTCAAAATGCTGATGGTAAAACTAGTACAGCCACTCAAGCCACTGTTGTTCCCTGTCACCCATAGTCATAGTTATCAAGGACCTATCTTGTGAGTGGCGACTCACTGTCTGTGACAGATAAAATGTTGTTGTTCTGTGGATCTAGGAAGGAGTTTAATCCAAGTCTTAATGCGGTGCATTCTGTACAGGCCCTTGACAGTATATCAGCAGTTTCAATAGAATCTAGATCTATTCCTTGTCGGACACCTAAAAAACTAGCTATCAGTGGGATAACTATTATAACAAGCGACTGATGTAGCGGAAGGTTCGCGGTGGAGTAGATGAGGGGCAAATCAACATTGCGCTGCCACCACCGCCACATCCATCTCTGGTAATACTCTTAAATTGGTAACGAATCATTTATATAAATATATATATACATAGCCCGACAAAAATGAGCACGATAAAATAAATAAAAACAACAAAGTACGTGGAAAATTGTTATAGAAAAAGGAATATTTTTGTATATTTAATGGACTTAAATTGACATACATAAATCTGGCATTTAAGATATACAGAGATCCAAAATACTTGGATGCCCATACCCTATCACTGATAGCATAACAAGTAGGCATCACATGCAAGGCGTACAAAAGCCAGCAGTATATCTGTTTCAAAACATATAATGTTTTCAATATTTCCAAACTTATTCCGTCCCTAAATGTTTTATTTCCCACAATTTGTGTAGCGTCTGCGATCAAGTCATAAAAAATCTTGCAATATGCAGTTCTACAATTTTTTCTCTTGGTCAGTAATAAAAACTGTGTGGTCTATCAGTTTTGTTTCTCTCACCAGGGGCCGCGCTTATGAAACATATTTCAGCTAAATTGCCCTACATGAATCCTAGAAAATATTTGGACATGATAGATTTGTTTGGTCGCGTTATAGTTTTCTTGTTGTCAGTTTTTTATTTTAACCTGTTATATAACTTATATCTTTAACCGGTGTGTATTACCAGAGATGTCATAATTATGGCACGGAGAAGCTGTCACTCACTATGGGGCTCGTAAGCTGGAAAAAAAAAAGAAAAGAAGTTATTGACATAGCTGAAAGAATAAATAAGCTGAAGTGGCATAAATAAGTGGAAGTGGAAGCTGGGTGGGACACATTGCTCGTAGAACTGATGGCCGTTGGAGCAAAGTGGTTCTCGAGTGGAAACCCCGCACCGGAAAACGCAGTGTGGGACGATGGGATGACCTCCAACGAGATGGACAGACGACCCGGTGAAGGTCGCTGGAAGTCGTTGGCTGCGGGGCGTGTGACCGGGCGTTGTGGAAATCAATGGGGAGGCCTTTGTTCAGTAGTGGACGTCCTTTGGTTGATATGAAGATGATGTCATCATCATCATCATCATATAGCTGCCCCGCTACAAGTTCTTTACTCGAAAGAAGGAACTAGCATTGATTGTTATCCTTACTCATTACGTGTTGGCGATTTCAAACCATTATATAAGCATACACTCAACCAATTTTCTCGCAATGCGTTCACATACAGTCAGTAGTGTCTCAGATTAAGTAAGAAAATAGATATGACATTAAACAAGTCACATAGTAGGTATATGCCTGGTTATAAACCTGCAATCTCCTGCATAAGTTGTGGTGCAAAACGGTAGAAAATTACTACGTGCACGCTGCCGTCCTCCTGCTCGGTGTGAGTATGCTGACTCTCCAATCTGAGCGCCTGGGACCTCTGCAGTGCTCCACCATATAGTGAAGCGGGGCATAGTGTGACGGGGCTCAGGTGTGTTGGACATGGCGCCGTACACCATGCCAGATGGTTATTACCCTGGCGCCATCTCCTTCTACTCCCAGCGCGATCGGCTCTCTCCCGATCATGCTCTACGGTCTCTTTTTAGTGAAATTTCGGTCACACAGAAGGAGAATACTGCACTCCAACTGTCACGTTCTGCAGTATTGATCCGATCAACCAGGATCCAAGCTCAGCAGCTCACGCAGGTCACTCCTATAATGTGCAATATCCGGGATATTCTCTCTGGCACTGCGCTGTGACCTCGCATCCTATTCTGTGTAAGTAGGCACCGTAACAACCGTATCTGGTAAATACCTGCGTAAAACGGGGTGACGAGCTTGCTTGTCTGGAGCCCGTCTTCGAAGAGCTTCAGAAAGGCCTCAATGATGCGCTTGGTCGCAAATTGCAATTGCAGGCGACTTTCGACATTAAGCACATCTCGAGTGCGTGCCGTCAAGCTTGCCACCACATCATTTCGAACGCCCCTTTCGTGGGTTTGCTTTTACGGAGAGTTCGCTCTGACTGAGAGAGCATGTTGATCATAAATCCTGTAATAACTGTAACCACCAGTATATCCTACTCCTATTTTTCTTTTTATACAATGGTTTCTTCAAAGCTATATTACTGTCATATACTTTAGAAGTTAGTATTTTTGAGTTTGATTCGGATATCCGAGTGTGAGAGTTCCCACAGTTTTAGAAATATCTAATGTATTGATTCTCTATTCATCATTTCGGCCAAATGAACTCCACTGAAAGATCCACAACGACCAATACGGCTGTGTTGTGGGCTCATTGGGGGGTTTTGCCATAATCGCCACGCTTGGCAGACGGGTTGGCGATCGCAGTTGAGCTGTTAATGTATTCGAAGGACGCTGCTGCCCATCCCCCGGCTAATCCCTTAGTCAACTTTTACGACACCCACGGAAGGAGATGGGGTGGTGGTATTCCGAGCCGGCACCACACGGCATTAATTCTCTATTATCTAATGTAAATAAATATTTTATTTTAAAGGGAGCTTTGCGAATTAACAATATTTTATACTCGTACGCATAAAGTTACAATAAAAACCTTACGGTGTTTAAAACGAATATCTTATTCCCATACATTAGCACGCATAGAATCCGTAAATTCCAATCCTTTCTCTAAATCCTCAATAAAAATTTGTTGAGGGCGAAATCCTTTTATACGTTCGAGGCCGGGACCTCTTTCTATTCAGCTCACACGTTGTTTCGCATTCCGCGGTGTCGTGGCACCGAAAGCTACATAAAGCCTTGGGGGCCTACATAACCGCTGCACAAAATTAAATATCGTTCCAACTGTGTTTGAGGGTTTTTGTTTGCTTTTATAAGGTTTGCTACATAGTTTAAGGCTCCAGCTTTAATGATAATTTCATCATCACCATCATTTCAGCTGAAGGACATCCACTACCCAACAAAGACCTCTTCCAAAGATTTCTTCAACGACTAACAACATGTTATAAAGTGAATTTAAATAATATTCTATTTGATTTTAATGTTTCTGTATCCAGATTAAGAATATAGAACCACTTCATCTCATCCTGTAGATGTCATGAAAGGCGACTGACGGACTCTTAAGGGAAGGGCAGCAGCTATACTACGCTCACCAAACCGACTGCCAAGTGTTGTGAATATCGGCAAATTCCCCATAAACACAATTGTGGAAACATATGAGGGAGGCCTTTCTGCAGTAGTGAATATCATTATCATATCAATCGAGTAATGCCGCTCGTAAATTAGGGAACATAAGCCTGGTACTAGATTTGACCTTTAACCGTAATCCCTCTTTTTTCACAGATACAATAAATTATAATAAATCTTTTTTCTTATAAAACAAAACATAGGATCCGCTCGTTAAACGATCCATTAAACTAATAATGGCAAAAACATTGTAAACTACGAAGAGAATGAAAAAAAATGTAACGACCGAAATTCCAGATATCGAATTCCCAATTTGCAAATTGATCATTTAAATTTGTATTTAAAAAAGTTATCTATACAAATAAATAAAATTGAAGTGTCTGTTTGTAATGTCAAAATAACAGCTTTTTACTGAATGCATGTGAAATTATATACATTACATTTAACAAAACAACAATTTTTAAATTTTTTGTCTGTCTGTCTGTCTGTTTGTTCCGAGTAATCTCCGAAATGGCTGGACGGGACTTTCGCTGGTAGATAGCTGATGTTATAGGGAATAACTTCGGCTACTTTTATTTTAGAAAAATATTTAGGGTTCCGCGCAAAAAAAATAAAACCCTTGAAATCCAATATACATATTCTATGTCAAGTGTCTATGTCGAAGTACTCTAAATTTCTTTTAAATTAAACGCGGATGAAACCGCGGGTCCCAGCTAGTCTTTAATAAGAACGTAGCAGGAGTAAACATTGATGTTTACTTCTAAAGGCTGCTTACAGTTTTGGGCAACGAGAGTTGACTGAAATTATGTAATTTGGTTATACTAATGAAAATTGAAATAGATTAGGTGGAAGAAAATAGACTAAGAAAATATATGTAACTTACTTATAGGCCGTTGTATTCACTGATCGGTAACCGATCAGCGAGATTAAGCAAACCTCAGCGCGATCGGTTAATGAATGGGTGACCGCATAGTGGTATTTGAACTGAGCGACTATTTTCTCTCTAGGATACGTACAATCTTCAGTTCATAGTTTTATCATAAGAGTCGTTGAGCCAAGTCGCATACTTTCAGTCGGCTCGAACAGCTCCGAAGCTTGGCCACTAATTAAACGACAGAATCAAGTAACTCAAAATATTACCACCTAAAATGATTTTGGATCCCGTTTCTTGCAGACCGCTGTCGCACACATAACCTGAACGCTATACATGTGTATATACATACTACATACATACATACCGACATGACATGATGACATACTGTATATAGCGTAAATTTACTTTTACTGTCACACATAAGTGCACATATTATGGAATGTTGTTGTAAGAAGTTAGCTAATTTTGTCATTTCGCTATTACCATGCAAGTTGGGTAGGCCTCTGGTGTGGGATGCAACTTGTGTCGACACTCTTGATCCAGTCCATCTTTCAAGCTCAGCGGGCTGCTATCTACGTTGGGACTCGTCGTGTGACCAGAGAGCTGGCCTATTTTTTGGACAAAGAATTAGCATTGCCATTCAATGTGGTAATTTAATTTTTATTTTTATTTTAATTTTATTTATTTAGTTACTATTATAGAATGTATATCCTACTAGCTTATAATAAATTGATGATTAGTTCAATTTGTAGTAGTTGATTAATTTGGGAGTAGCGTTTACAAGAAAATGTCAAAATACTAACGGGTCGCCTAGCAAATGGTGACATATAGTCATACTAGCTGAGATAGGTACCACTTTTGGCCTCATGCCTTCACAATTATTACACGTGCTATTAAATCTCATTTACTGTATATAAAATGTGCAACGAATGTGTGAATGAGGATTCAAAATAAATCTACTTTCTTTCTTTATTTCTTCCATCACCGTCCAAATAGTTACAAAATTATGTGCCGACTATGTAGCTCGACATGTCACAAGAAAATATAAACTTGTTTTTTAACTTTGCCCCACACTTGCATTTCTCCTGTTTCGAAATCCCTACGTTTCATACTCTTTATCAGTGTATTTTGAAGATGTACATAGTTTTGTTTATACATAGATACATTAATGGGAAGTCATTCTATGGTAAGTTATTCTTAGGCCATGTTGCAACCATTGGCAATACTGACTTTTTGTATGCGTGTAAGTATTCTAGAATCGCTTGCTAAAAATGAAATAATCAAGCTATTATTCCAATTAATAATTATTCTATATGGTGTCTGGATAAAGAATATAGCGCTGCGCCATTTTTTCCGATGGATGTCGTAAAAGGCGACTATGGGACGCTAAACCAGATGATGGGCAGCAGCGTCCCTTTTCCACGGTCGCCATACTGAGCTCACCAACCAGCCTGCCAAGCTCATGAGTACTGATAAATCCCCCCCAAGATGACAACACAGTCGTGGAAATCTATGGGAGGCCACCGTTTAGCAGTGGGTATGCTTTGGCTGATATATATATTTTTTTTTAATGAACAAGGACTTTCTTATCTCGATATCGAAAACCTGTTTCGTTAAGAATATCGAGAGACTTAATCTATCAGTTATTTTTCTTGATTTATTTATAATAATAATAATCATCATTTCGGCCGAATGAAGTCCACTGCTGGACACAGGCCTCCCCCAAATATCACCACAACGTGTTGTGGGCTCATTGGGGGGTTTTGCCATAATCAGCACGCTTGGCAGACGAGTTGGCGATCGCAGTTGAGTTGTTAATGTACTCGAAGGACGCTGCTGCCCATCCTCCGGCTAATCCCTTAGTCGACTTTTACGATATCCACGAGAGGAGATGGGGTGGTGGTATTCTAAGCCGGCACCACACGGACAATAATAAAAAATAAAAAAACCGTTTTTTTCTGACTACAGAGATCTATGCTTACATGTACAATTGCGGTATACGAGGCGGACTTAATGTTATTGGCATTCTCTACCAGCCAACCTTTGGTTTAAAAAAGAAATGCATTGAAACAGGTAAAAAGAAAACAATATAATATTTAAATAATAGTAATGAAGTGTTCCATTGCATTTTAACTTAAATTCTTTAAAGTGCCTCTACATGTTGGATCCATTTCTCCGCGTTAGCCTATCAAAAGACCGGCGGGCTAATTAGCTAAAAACAGCAATAGCAGCTATCGCGCAGCCAAGGAGCCACCGATGGCAAAGCGTCAAACAAATTGGTATTACGTAAGGCATCGCCCGCCTGTCGCTATTGTGGAAGACGCATAGTTACTAGAGCCAGTAGCCACCAGTGGAACTAAAAGGAATGAACGTTTTTAGTTCATTAATTGTCCGACAGAGGCGCGGCAGAGATCTTCGCCTGTTTAGTCGCTATCGGCAAATAGGTAATACCAAATTACGTTTGACAGCGGCGTTGGAGCAATTTACGCCAATAGCAAAGCGTCTGCGACTTGGGTAATCAGCCCGTGGGATTCCCCCCCACAAGAGATATAAACCCGTGAAGAGAGATACATAATAATACATTATAGATAGGTAAAGTACGGTAAAATATATACATATACTAAATACTTAAAGTAAAATATACTACATATAGTACGTATTGTTCCTATAAATGTTTTTTTTTTTTTACTTTTAACTATGTGTGAAGCGATTTCAAGCTGTACCTATTTCTGAACTTTTTGTTTAAATGGAAATTTACTAGAAACTTTTTTAAGCCATGGAGAACCACGTTCCAGTTATCTGCTACCGCAGCATAGCAATCGGAGTTGAGACATTGGAAGAAGTCGGTAAACGAAGAAAATATTGTAGAGTTTTCTAAATGCATACAGTTGCATAAGGTAATAAAAGCGCTAATAACCAGTTGCACTCACTGACGGGTAAACGATCGGTGGGTTAAGCAATGCTTAGCGCCGTCAGTCTGTGGCTGGATGACTGCATAGTGGTGTTTGAGCTGAGCGTCTCCGTGCCGTGGAGGGCAGGTAAAATCGTAGGTCAGAGGCCTTTAGACAGCTCGAGCAACTCTAAAACAAGGGTAGCTACTAACCAAATGAAATTATTAATTTTTTTAATTATTAACCGAAGCGATAGTAGCTGAAGTGAATAAATACTTGAGCAACTATCGCTTCAGTTACATCATAGCATCAGTAAAATCATTGGAATATTTATCTGTAGAAATAAATAAAATTGAAGTGTCTGTTATTAATGTCAAAATAACAGCTTTTTACTTAATACATATGAAACTATATACGGTACATATAACAAAATACAATTTCTTTTTTTTGTCTGTCTGTCTGTCCGTTTGCTCCGTTTGGACCGATTTTGACGGGACTTTCACAAGCAGATCGGCTCGGCGGCCCACGCGGGGCACGCCTCGAGCGTGTGCTGCGCGGTGTCTTGGTCGCTTTTACAATGGTGGAATTGTGCCGTGGCCTCACGTCCTATCCTGTGCAGGTACGCACCGAAACAACCGTGCCCGGTGAGCACCTGCGTCAGGCGGTAGGTGACGCGCTCGCTCCTTCTGAGCCAGGCTCCAAAGAGCGGCAGGACGGCCTCCACGACGCGCTTGGTCGCGTACTGCATCCGCAGGTGGTAACGCCACTTTCCAAGTGCGCGCCACCAAGCTAGCCGCCTCAGCCTCTCCAACGCCCCTGGAGGCGCGTCTTCGCCGCTCTGACGGAGGGAGCGTGTCTGATCGTAGACCCACGCCATCTCCGCCAGAATGTCGAAAGGCGGAAAATGCGCCAAGAGAGTTGCCGCCTCTTACGACACTGTTCAGTATCCTCGTGCGATCCGGATAACCACTCTGCGCTGCAGACGATGAATTTTGGTTCTGCAGCGCTGGGCGCCTGATAGTCGAGCTGACCATACAGGCGCCCCGTGCTTTCCCGCCCTAGAGATGTTAGTTTGTCGATGCATACAGATAAAAATATTTGTGCTACCTTATCGTAACTGTCACGACACATCATGTGGACTGTCATTTCGTATTTTACACATAGTGTTGCAGTACCACCTCATGAGTAAACGGTGACGTGCCAATCGCCTTCGAAATGCCACGCCACGCATAAAACCTCTTATTAAATCATTGATTCTTTGAGATTTAGCTCTGAAAGAAGCCATCACAGGACTAGAAATACGATCAAAGAAATATAAGCCTGACAAGAAAATAAAACAATACAAAGAATATAGGTACGTAGATGGTCCGCTTCAAGTGTTCCTCTTTGTTATCAGATCTCTGACTGCTGTTCAGAGCAGAGCTTAGTGCGATACGTCGCGATAGCCCCAACACTTACCTCGTGTGCGTCAGAACTAGTGTAGTGTGTATATCGATAAATTAAAATAGAACTGTTTAATTCTCAATATTCCTGTACCTACTTGATATGAGAACTGTAGTATTGTATAAAATCAAAGACTGAAGCCAATAGTTATGGCTTTAATAAGCTAAAAATCCGAACAGATTTTTCGCAATGACAAGCCTGATGTATAAACTTATTCTTCTGATAATGACAGGTCATACAACGATGTAGGCCCTTTACCACATTCACCTTTCTGACTTTATCCGTCTTATTACAAAACATGGTTTATCGATAGTCTCGGACTAAAAGTGTGGTTTAATAAAATTTCTTATTACAAATAGTGGTTTAACTCTTATTCTTGGACTATCTATGGTACTAAAGATAAACCTGATGGGGACCTAGTTTAACTCTATAAACCTTAGGTCTAAGTCACAAATATACGTCAAATTCATTGTTTTGAGGTTAGATTTGGTTTCTTTTTGTATGTTATATTGTAATATTTCCTGAAATAGTTATAATTTGCGTTGTCCTAAAGATATTAATGTGCCGTAATTACAATAATTGTAGGCAAGTACTAACTCTTTCGACAGAATTCCAGTTTTCACTTCTTCGTTTTTTCTGTTGTTCTATTTTATTAATATTATTCCCTAACTTCTTATCAATAATCAGTACGAAGAAACGTCCAAATCTCAGAATAGTTGTACCTATGTTTAAAGATTTCCGCGCGATATAGACATTTCGTTACGCATTAGTGTTGTTTGAAAGTACATATTTCGGACATGAAATAAATGTCATAAAAGTATTCCTCAGAAAGAAAATAAATGGCATTTATTGAAACAAGAACAACCATTAGTTTCTAATAGTTATCGTCATTAAATATCCTATTATATATGTTAAAATATCAATACCGTTAATATAAAAAAATTACAGAAATATTCAGCGTTTGGGTAAACGGAACGATGTAACCGAATGCTATCTGATTGAATGAATGTTTCCAAGGAATTCCGTGTATAATCTGTGGAAATAATTTAAGCCAGAACTAAAGTCAGGTACTGTCTAGTCCTGACTTATTTTGATATTTGTAATACGGACGGGTTTAAACCACGGTACTAACGTTAGTTCCGTACTAAGTCCAGACTTCATAGTTCTGGTTTTAGGTTTAAACCTGAGTCTAACAAGATTTTTGTAATAAGACTGTATATGTTTATGACATAGTCCTGCAAATATACTGAAAGATGATGCATTCTTGAAGAGTGCCGTGCGGGGTCATTACCTGGCATCATAGAGGGCGATGAGCGATGCTACCACTTCTGATTGCGATGTTAACGATATTTATGCTTCTTCAACAAATAGATAATATTTAGAGGTTAGATAGTTATTTTCCATTAATACTTTTTGTACCAGTGTCAGCCATGTAGGCATTGTTCAATACAAGATCTTCGAAGATGTCTGAACATTTGCTCATAAATAGTTGCTCCTGCATACATAACTAGGATCTGATGCAGTGTAAGGACTAAGGAAACACTGTCTCCCACCGGTCAATAAGAGGGCAAGCGATACTGTTTTCCAAAAAATGCCGCTATTTATCTCGGTCTGTCCATTTCCTTGAGGATTATATAGGATAGTGTAGCTAGTGATTACACCAATACCATGAGGAAAGTCTCTTGAGTCCACAGCTAGAAAAGCAGTTCCTCTGTCAGAATGAACTAAACTAAGTATTCCAAACGGTAATGTCATCGATATAAGCAAACAGTCCTGTTGAAACTTCTTTATAAATGATGTAATTAATAGCTTATTGGAAAGCTGCAACTTCGTTGGTTACGCCGCAAGGAATACGACAAAGTTGATAGAGATCGCCGCCGGCTTCGAAGGCAGTTCTTCGTGTACTCTTTCTCGTGTTTTGGAATAGGAGACTGATAATAAGCACTTTTTAAGTCTACTTTGCAGAATACCTATACCTGGTCATCTTTGAAATCATATCATCGACGGATGGCATTGGGTACCTACCCATTGTCAAATTATAAACAGAATCATCCAGCTGGATGCCTATAGCCCTGTTTATAGTTTGCGAATTATACCTGGCCATCTTTGAAATCATATCATCGACAGATGGCATTGGGTACCTACCCATTGTCAAACTATAAACAGAATCATCCAGCTGGATGCCTATAGCCCTGTTTATAGTTTGCGAATTATTAATAACCATTTTCTTCTCAAGAACTTGGGCGTGCCACGGGGATTTACGTGGCTCAATTATTTTATCAGCAAGTAATTTTTGTCTGAGATAATCTCACATTTATCTGAATTGAACTAAAAAATCTGACAATTTTGTTTACTACAACAACATAAAATTAAACTTAATATAATAGTAAAACACTTCTAATAGGATGTAATCCTATTAAAAGTGTCGCTTATATTACAGATTGTTTTTCCTGATTTTCGAACACTTTGCAGCATTTGTAGTCGCAGGATGATTAATTTTTTCGGCGGTAGGTGTTAAATAAGTTTAGACGTGAATTCGTATTACTAATTTAATTTTAATATATTAAATTGAAGATTCCCTATTTTAACATCACAAGTTAGTGAAATAATCAGCAAATATCAAGTACTCACGTTGGTGACACTTCCAATGTAACACAAGCACTTAAATTGCAACACCTGCCAGCTATCACCTGCACATTTCACTTATCAATAGTCAATTTTCTTATATTTGATATTGGTTTACATAATGTCACAACTCGCCGACATACAATCTGCCCAGAAGAACTTGGAGGAGTGCTTCATAAAAAAAATGAGTGATCTTGAGTCTCAGATCCGCAGTGCTGCACCTGCTAAGGACACCGTAGCCAAGATTGCAGAAGAATTCCGGACATTCAGGGAGCTTATGTTTAGTATGCTGGGACTGCTTCGGAAGCAGATTAATGAATGCTCTAGAGTGGTTGATGGATTGGAGACTAGGAGCCGTCGTAAAGCACTCATCTTCACTGGGTGTCCTGAAACAGACAAGGAGGACTGCTGTGCCATCATCTTGGACACACTTAACAACAAGCTGGCTCTCAAAGACATCGCTGCTTCTTCTATCAAAGTGTGTCACAGGCTTGGAGCGCCCAATCAAGAGCATCACAGACCGATCTTGGTGAGGTTTTCTAACGTTGAGCACAAATTCGCCGTTTGGAAGGTGAAGTCAGCATTGAAGGGTTCTGCAGTAACCATCAAGGAGTTCTTGACCAGGTCCAGGCAGATAGTGTTCAGTAGGGCACGCCTACACTTCGGTATGCGGGCATGTTGGACACAAGATGGGGTCATTATTATCAGATCCCCAGATGGAAACCGCCATAAGATTACTTCCTTGGATGACCTCCACCCCTTGTTGGCGAGATACACAAGGAAGCCAGAAGATTCACCAGCTGTGACTGGCAACAAGCCCGAAAAACGGAGTGCCTAAGAACCAGTATCATCTGTTATCAGTGAATTGTTCCCCATAACATTTAAATCTCTATGTTTATGTACGGAACACAAGTTTTATGGTACGTAGGTTGTCTTATATAATAATGAATATCATGCAGTCATACTGCAATGTTACTACTACCTCCTGCGTACAGTAATATTTGTTTTAATTATGTTTTTTACTTATTGTGAAGTCACAGAAACAACAAATTATATGTCAAATGTCACTTTGACATTATTATTGGTCACTTTTATGGTTGCGTTCCGTAACTTAATTGTATCATTGTAGGCATGAAGCTGTTTTTATTTTTTTCTATTTATAGTTTCGTTCCGAAATAATCTCATATTTCATCATTCATGTTTCTGTGATTTTACGAGTGTTTTTTTTTCTTTGTAATTATATCCGTACAGTTAGTTTGCATTTTGGGTATGTAATATTTATATTTATAAGTAATGTAGGTACGGCTGGCGGGTGGTGCTGAGATGGTTGTGTTGTACCAATTTTGAAGGTAATTTACTGATAATTTATTTATATTTATATATATATTTTATTATTTTATTTATATGATATCTGACGACGATTCTTTTCATTCTGCCAATGAATCTGCGGACTCAACAGCTAATACAAGTTTTTGCTCGCTGACCAACACTCTTGATGATTTTGTGTACCAAAGCTTTAGCCAACAAAATAGCAATTTGCTGAATGTGTGCCATATAAATGCCCAAAGCGTGCCTAGACATTATAGTGACTTATTAGAGGCGTTCAGTAGTGCCAATGTCCACGCAATCCTGGTCTCCGAGAGTTGGCTCAAACCTAACATTCTCTCTACTACTTACCCACTACCTGGTTTTATACTCATCCGGAATGACAGGACTGAAAAAGGAGGAGGCGGTGTGGCCATCTATCTTCGCAGTGATTTCCCGTATAAAGTCGTTGCCACTTCCCCGTCAAATTACTGTGCTTCTGCCGAGTATCTCTTTCTAGAGATTAGCGTCAAAGGGGTTAAAGCTCTCCTTGGAGTGGTTTACTGTCCTCCTACGGTTGACTACTTCTCTAATTTAGAATTGGTCTTGGAACCTTTGGGGTCGGATTATGCACATCTTGTCATCATGGGCGATTTTAATACAGACCTTACTCATAACTCCTCTCGTTCCTGTAAACTCCTTCATATCATTGAGTCAGCCAGTCTCCATGTCCTGCCACTCCAAGCTACTCACCGTAATATTACAGGCAATGACACTTGGCTGGACTTAATCCTTACATCCACTCCATCTCTTGTTTCCTCTCATGGCCAATATCCTGCACCTGGTTTTTCCCATCATGACCTTATTTTCCTCTCGTACATCCTAAAACCCCCAAAACCTATCCCTAAGGTACTGCACATGCGTTGTTTTGCACGTATGGATTCCGGGATGTTGCGCAGTGATGCTTCTGAGCTTGATTGGGAACACCTTATGGCAGCTAATACGGTTGATGATAAGGTTAGTATCCTGAACCGGATGGTTCTTGGTCTTTACGATGTCCATGCCCCTGTCAAGAGAGTAAAACTTAAGCGTCCACCGGTTCCTTGGATGACGAAAGGGATACAAATGGCGATGAGGCGTAGGGATCGCGCCTTCCGTAAATTTAAAAAGGATCGACGGGATGAAAATTGGTGTCACTTCAAGGCAGCACGTAATAGGTGTAACCAGATGATACGCAACGCAAAACGCCGCCATATTCTCGATAATATCTCATCTTCCTCTTCAGCCGATATCTGGAAGTTCCTCGGAACCCTAGGTATCGGCAAGCCGCGTCATGTAGAGTTCCCAAACACAATTGGATTGGACGATATCAACCGTCATTTTACCACTACTGTAAGTCTGGATCGCCCAACCATTTGTCAGACCGTCGACTACATCGCTGGCCTGTCTCGTGCTAATGTTGATTTCTTCCGCTTCTCTCCTGTCACCTCAGTTGAAATTAAAAAGGTCATCCTATCAATTAAATCCAAAGCTGTAGGCAACGATGACATTAGTCGCAGTATGATCATTTCAATCCTTGACGTTCTCCTACTACCGATCTGTCATATCATCAACTTTTCCTTTGACTGTGGACAATTCCCTTCTTTATGGCGTAAGGCTTTCATTCGTCCCCTACCCAAGTTTTCAAACCCTTCACTTCCGAACCATTTCCGTCCCATATCTATTCTTCCCTTCCTATCTAAGGTGCTGGAGGCCTGTGTCCACAAGCAGTTCTCCAGGTTTGTTTACAATAACAACCTTTTAAGCCCATTTCAGTCGGGATTCAGGCCGGGACACAGTACAGTTTCCGCACTCCTTAAAGTGACTGGTGACATACGGGAGGGTATGGAGAATACCAAAGTCACTGTCTTAGTACTCATTGATTTTTCTAATGCTTTCAATGCAGTCAGTCAGGACATTCTTTTATCTATCCTTTCCTATCTTATGGTTTCTCCTGAGGCACTAGAGTGGTTCTCTTCTTATCTTCGGGGGCGTCAGCAGTCAGTTCGCGTTGACGAGACTTCGTCGAGTTGGCGCAACCTGGATGCTGGTGTTCCACAAGGCGGTATTCTTTCTCCATTATTATTTTCTATCTTTATCAACTTCATTACCCATAGTCTTCAGTGTGCGTATCATCTGTATGCTGATGACCTCCAACTGTATAGTACAATGTCTGTGGACAACTTGCCAGATGCAATCGACAATTTAAATAAAGATTTGGACGTCATCAAAAAATGGTCTGATCAGTTTGGCGTTTTCGTGAACCCCACAAAGTGTCAAGCCATAGTTATAGGAAGCTCACGAATGATGGCCAAAGTCCAGACAATATCTCTGCCAGACATTGTATTCAATGGTGTTGTCATCCCAATCAGCTCCACCGTAAAAGATCTCGGGTTACATCTCGACTCCGCACTTAACTGGCGACCTCAGGTTTCCAGTGTGAGTCAGAGAGTTACTGGTACTTTGCGTTCGCTTTACCGTTTGAAGAACTTTCTACCGACTAAAACCAGAGCAATGCTTGTGCAGGCTTTAATATTTCCTTTAGTCGACTATGGTGACGTGTGCTATTATGACTTGAACGCAGACTTACTTAATATGCTCGACAGGCTTCTCAACAATTGCATTCGTTTTATTTTTAACTTGCGCAAGTATGATCATGTTTCGTCTTACAGGTCTCAACTCAAATGGTTGCCCATTCGGCAGCGAAGGAGTTCACGGGCTTTGACTACACTTTTCTCCCTACTTAACTCACCCACTCCCCCGTCTTATCTCATTCCCCACTTTCAATATTTATCCTCTACTCACGGTAGGAATTTACGTTCTTCCAACAATCTTCTCTTATACTGTCCTTCTCACAGTACTGAATTCGTTCATTCTTCCTTCCACATTCAGTCTATAATGCTTTGGAATGCGCTTCCTGTCGAAATCAGAATGGCTACCAGTAAAGACGTATTTAAACGAAATATCCGTAAGTATTTTCACAATAATTTGGCAAAATCATCTCAGTAATAATTTATCTATTTTATATATTTAATTATATATTATAGTAATATATATTATAATAGTAATATATTTATATATTCTTATTAGATATGCATGTATGTTTATTGTATTTATAAAATTTGTTTAGTCTGTTCTCAGTTTATTTTCATAAACCTTATTGCACCTGCCATGTCATCTCTGCATCACCCTAAGGTTGACTGGTAGAGAATGCCTAAGGCATTAAGTCCACCTATGTACATTTGTTGCATAAAGTTTAAATAAATAAATAAATAAATTGATAGTTCAGGTTGTCAGAAACGTTTATTTTAATGTAATTGGCAAATTATACTGGGTCTTCATTTCAGAACCCACACAAATAACAGTTGTACTGATAATGATCGATATATATCAATAATACTATAATCCGGTATCTAGTTATAGAAGAGATTGGGAATACCACATATTATGTCGTTATTAGTAACCGAGCGCTGTCCATGCACAAAAGAGCAGGAAAAATCCTATGATTTCTTTCTTCTTTCTTAGCCAGAATATTTAACAAACATAAGAAAACAGCTAAATAAGTTGTATCGACCTTGCCCCAACGCTACAGACTGCATGTCGTGAAAGTGTTGATGCTATCGACACGTTACGTGAAGCGCACGATGAAACCGGCTCGCGACTAATCTCAGCTCCTTAGGTACTACAAACATGAGAAGTCTGTGGAACGCCACTGGGATTTTAAAATGAATTCCAATGCATTTGGGTTTTTATTTTTCATAAGGCTCCAATGAATTCCTTCCTCGTAGTACTCAACAAATAAAGAGCAAAATACATAAACTCTACATACTTTCTATGGAAAAGGTTCTTTGTATACCTATCGTATTCACATAATTCAAATTTAATTGATCCCTTATGGTAACACAAAAAAAAGAAAGCTTCTAATCGAATTTGTGGCTTTAACATGAACAAAAGCTTCATAAGAGAGTTGAAATTAAATGAAAGTAGTAAAAAATGCAATAAAGCATTATAAAAACGATTGAAACTTGACGCCGTGGCTAGTTACTTGGCTTTAACATATTGCAGGTACGATTCCCACACGGAAGAAACATTTGATTAGCTTTCTGGTTGTTATTCCGGGTTTGGGTGTTTGCGCATGTGAGCAGCCGTATGGAATTTAAAGATTCAAAATACAGCAGCACTCTATCTCCTCTCATGGATTTCGTAAAAAGCGACTAAGCGACTGTAATCCAGAGGGATGGACAGCAGCGTCCCTTCTACCGAATAGTAGCTCACCAACCCACCTACCAAGAGTGGTGAGTACAAATTTCTCCCAAAATGATGAAATGATTGTGAAAATCTATTGGAGAGGCTTTTGTTTAGCAGTGGACGTCTTTTGGCTGATATGAAGATGATGGTATGTGAGATATATGTCTAAAATTTGTACCCAGGTCACGGGAGAAATCAAAAGAAAGTGTGGTAACGTAAAAAATAAACTACAAAATACAAACTATTTAAGCTTAGTTCCTTTATTGCTTTAGGTGTGATAAAAATATTCTGTATCTATTTCCTACAATTTTATTTTATTGTAACTAACATTAAATAATAATCGTGTTATCCAAAACAACGTCACACAAAATAGTAATTATTAAAAATAACCTTTCACACGTAATCTCGCGCCCCATGGCCCGTGAAGTTATTTATTACTGCAGCAAGAATGCATTTTAATTTGTTTTACAACATCAACGGTATTTACGTCTGGTGCCGCGTTGTGCTCCGTCTTCATAGAAATAATTTAATGTGAATATTAAAATGTTGCCGCTTTTAGCACTAACCGTTCCATTTGGAAATGTATTTGAATTATAATTTACGCGATACACTTTTGTTAAACTTACAATTGGGAAAAATATTTTGTGAAAAGAGGAAACATTAGTAAAGCCGGACCTTAATAGAGTGCTGTCGGATAACTATAAAGCAAATTGTGTTCTAATTAGCAGTATAACATTTGCTAGGTTACATTTATTGCATACGTTTAAGTTATTGTCGACACATCACGTCAGCCAAAGTACGTCCACTGCTTAATAAAGGCCTCCCCCATAGATTTCACCAATTGTGTCGTCATTTTGGGGGTAATTTCCCAGTACTCACCACACTTGGCAAGCGTTTGGAGAGCGCAGAATGGCTACCATTCCTCAGAATTCGCTGCAACCCATCTCTCTAGTTAAGAGTCCCTTAATCGCTTTTTACGACATCCAAAGAAGGAATTGTAATGGTGCTATATTGTTAATCGCCACGGTTATAGTAGTTTATGTCGAAAATGTTTTATAGCTATAAAGTTACCTGCTGTTAAGCTGTTAGCTAAATGCATACTGTTGGTTTCATAGGATTACTTTAAGCAGCAGAGTTAAGACTTTACTTTTGGATTGCCAACAAACATATTGCGATACAGCCTAACAATAAAACCAGTAAAGCAAATAGCATAAGCAAGATTAAATCCTATTATCTAAGCGCCAAGTTGGTAAGCGAAGTGAACTGTAATCTCAACAATTAGTTGGCAAAACCTAGTTGGGCAATTGTCGCTTTGAAAATAAAGTTGCCAGTAGGATTCGCTCACATTTACTGTGAAACAACATTAAATATGCACTCAGTTTCAACTCTATTCACAAGCATATAAATACCAATTTCAAATCCAGAGATTTGCATAAACAAGTTTGTAAATTGCTAACACGGCTTAAGGGATTTTGGATTTCCACTTTGATGCTAAACAGGAACGTTTTGAGTTTGGTTAAAGGAAAGTTTCGTCGAAAACTATTGAATGAATAGTTTCTCTAGTTCAAAATTTACAGTTTTAGATGTTGTGAATAATAATTCTCTAGGTTTTGACTAATAGATTTGATCATTGTTGAGTGTGGTCTTCCCTGGTGACTTTATTACTAACTCCCTAACTTCGGAATCCCAGTCAACCTCTGAAATGAATGTCACCGTTTTCCAAGTATTTGATCTTTGATCCTCTTATATCCGTAGGTTACGTAACATTATCAAAAGAAATGAATAGGCATCTCGAAAAATAATTCCCCCGAATCTATGTATTTCAGGAAAGTACTGGCGCCTTAGAACTTATCTACTATGAATTGCTTGGTTCATCATCTTCAGTATCAGATGGTTCATAATTTTTATCAGTCTAAACATTCTTTCCTCTACAAAGTCGTTCAGCTCACCATATAAAGTCATCAGTATTCATTATTGAGTTCTTGATATATGGAGCTTGATATCACATCAATAATTACCTTTTTGGACGAATACGAATAAAATCAGTAATAATAATATGCGTGCACACTCCAACTAAAAAACTCAATTGTTCATCAGACCAAAATAATGGACAAATCTTCCATATCTCTAAAGCTACCACACTTATCTGCCTGACAAATGAGCTACTGCAACGATCTAGGAAGCAACTAAGTTGGCATCTAGCGACAAACAACTGGGATACGCCGTTAGGCAGAGACATTGTAATCGTCGAATTGATGGAGGTTAGATATCTACGTGTTTATTTTTGTTCACCGAAAACACCGACTACCTGGAAGACGGCAGTGCGCACGTGCCCACGAGCCGCCGTGTGTGCAGCACAGCACAAAGCGAGGCTCGGGGGATCCTTTACAATCCTCCCCGAACATTGCCGGGGGGGCGACCTTTTTACAGTCGCCATCCCACCGCTAGAGGGGTCTGATCTGATCGCTTTAAAGTCATCCCTTTCGTGATGTGCCTAAATGCGGGGCACCAATGGGCGGCTCTAGTGTGATCTTACGAGGACCTAGATCCCCCCTTTTTTTCTAAATGTGTATTATTTTTGTGTTTTCTATGACCAGATATCAACCACTTCACTAACTTCACCTTATTATATTAGCAAAAGCTTTTGATTCAAAATCAAGTGATAAAAATATCCCATTTCCTCTCCAATAGTCTTTTCATTGCAAAATTCTCGCAGTATTCGAATATCGAATATCTAAAATACAAACCTATTCAAAACTTGATCATTCCGACTCCGAAACTTTTCCATGTGAGATCTCACAATGGCGCCGGTAATTTCTCCTGATTCCTCCAAACTTGGTCCCCGCACACGATAAGAGTAAAACCAAACAAGTGTATAAATTAAATCGAGAAGTTTCTCTGTTGCGGAATCAGACGCCTCTTGTGTTCCCTAAATATGGATGTCGTGCTGGAATATTTAGGAGTCCACGAATCAGAAAAATCGCAGTACGTACTTATCAGCTGAATTGATTTTGAATACTGATGATTCAAGTTTATTGCTGTTTTTTTATTTATTATAAATAATAGTGATATATTTCTAGCCTATTACCAAATTCCGTGTGTTTTCCCAGCAAATAATAGACCATCCTTTTCCATCCATTCGTGTCGTAAAAGACAACTAAGGGTTGATATCAAGAGGATGAGCAGCATCGTCATTTTGGCCGAATGAAGTCCACTGCTGGACACAGGCTTCTCCCAAAGATCACCACAACGACTGATATGGGTGTTTTGTGGGCTCGTTGGGGGGTTTTGCCATAATAGCCACGCTTGGCAGACGGGTTGGCGATCGCAGTTGAGTTGTTAAATGTACTCGAAGGACGCTGCTGCCCATCCTCCGGCTAATCCCTTAGTCGACTTTTACGACACACACGGGAGGAGATGGGATGGTGGTATTCTAAGCCATATATGATTAATAATGGATATTTACAGCTCTTTACATTCCAATCCACTGGACAGCGAATTTAAAGCTACTTCAGTTATTGGAAATAAATACATTTCGTCCAATAACCTATGCAGTAGCTTTTAATCCTATACGGAATTCTTGGAGTATCAACTCTTACATATAAAGCTGTATGCACAATCAACCCACATTCACAACTTAGCGCCAACGGGCGAGTGGAGTTACAAATTCACTTCTGTCAAATGCGACGTCTCAAGTTTGGTCCCAAGTTAACGCCAATTTGACACGCCCTAACCCAATAACACCCAGTTATGTGTTGTAAAGTTACTACTAAGATTTCATTGGCATGAGTTAGTTTACGTTTACTGGTTTGCTAAATAAATGGATATAGGGCTGAGTCTGATCTCAACAGAGTTTCCCAACAGGTGGGCCTTAAAATGAACATTGGCAAGACAAAGGTCATGTCAAATGCCCATGTCGTGCCCATCCCAATATCCGTTGGGAGCTCTGTTCTCGAAGTCGTTGACGAGTATGTCTACCTAGGACAAACTGTCCAGTTAGGTAGGTCCAACTTCGAGAAAGAGGTCAATCGTCGAATCCGACTCGGCTGGGCAGCGTTCGGGAAACTTCGCAACGTCTTTTCGTCAACAATACCGCTTGGTATTTCTCTACGAGATCGAATCAGAAATGAGGAGATCCGTAGAAGAACTAAAGTTGTCGACATAGCTGAAAGGATTAGTAAACTGAAGTGGCAATGGGCAGGGCACATTGCTCGTAGAAATGATGGCCATTGGGGCACAAAGGTTCTCGAATGGAGACCGCGCACCGGAAAACGCAGCGTGGGACGACCTCCAACGAGGTGGACAGACGACCTGGTGAAGGTCGCTGGGAGTCGTTGGATGAGAGCGGCATGTGACCGCTCGTTGTGGAAATCTAAGGGGGAGGCCTTTGTTCAGCAGTGGATGTCCTGTGGCTGATATGATGATGATGATGATGAGTCGAGGTAGGAGCTACTTACAGTACTGCCATATTGAATTAGTTTCATTTCAGAAAAATCATTTTGTGACGTGTTTGATTATTTAGACATTTTTTTAATGTCGGGTCGTTCTAATTTTGATTGCACATATATGAAAGTATAATAAACATTCAAAAATAAAGTGAAAAATCTTTAACACAGCGCTGAATATTTTAAATAAATTATTTGGTCAACCTAAGTTATTTGCCGTGTGGTGTCTATCGGCTACGAATAGCACCAACCCATCTCATCCCGTGGGTGTCGTAAAAGTCGACTAAGGGATTAGCCGGAGGATGGGCAGCAGCGGGCTTCCAATACATTCACAACTCAACTGCGATCGCCAACCCGCCCGCCAATCGTGGTGATTATGGCAAAACCCCCCAATGAGCACAAAACACACCGATATCGGTCGTTGTGGTGATTTTTGGGAGAGGCCTGTGTCCAGCAATGGACTTCATTCGGCCGAAATGATGAAACAGACTCTTCAATTTTATTTATTTGTTTAGAACAATAATCATCATCATCATCATAATTTCGGTCGAATAAAGTCCACTGCTAGACGTAGACGTATTACGTGCAGTTTTATGCTGGCACCATCGCAAGTTACCTACAAAAACTCTTGTGCCGGCAAAAAAAAAGGGCTAGAGTCATCACAAAAGACCCACAAGGGTCGAGATGCTTTTCGGCGACAGCTGAGCCCAGTACATAGCCGACAAGTAGATAAGATACCCGTACCTTCATGTAGACTAAAGACATCTTTTACTAATATAAAACCATGAGGTAGTTGTAACTGTTACTGACTGTAACATGGCATAGTTGGCGTAGTGGGCAAGCTAAGCTAAATGGCTTACTGCGCTTTGGGTACCCTTTTTTTATTGATCCGGTGGAAATACCTCATGTACTTCCTTCGCGATCATCGTCGGCACCGAAGGGAGGCTCCAGGAACTCGGAAAA
Organism: Diloba caeruleocephala; assembly: GCA_947459985.1. Lineage (NCBI taxonomy): Eukaryota > Metazoa > Arthropoda > Insecta > Lepidoptera > Noctuidae > Diloba > Diloba caeruleocephala. The sequence continues at coordinate 2,908,138 of OX381617.1, read as the reverse complement.
TCTCCATCTAGAGCCACCCGCTGGTGCCTTGCCTGTAAAGTGATCATCCCCTCTACCGGAGGGTAAGGCGACTGTAAAGAGGCCACCCGCCCAGGCATCTCACGAGGGTAAAAGATTCCCTCGAGGCCTCACTATGCGCTGTGCTGCGCACACAGCGGTACGTGACCACGTGCACACTGCTGTCTTCCCGGGGGTCGCTCGGTATGAGCACGCAGATTTCCCAATAAGCACGCTCGCGACCCCCAAGGCCCCCTGCCATATAAAGACGCCAGGAGGGTCAGGCGTGTTGGACACGGGCGCCGCGGCAGTTGTTACCCCGGCTCCTTGTCCGCCCCCTCCAAGCGGGATCGGCCCACTCCCGCTTTGGCTACCCTGCGATACAAAGCACAGTAAGCGATCTCTGCACGGAACAAAATTTGTATGATTTACACATAGTTGTTTGTATGTGGCTGTGTCTTGTGTTGCCGAAACAATGAAATCGTAACTACACTAACATGCTTGTTAAATTTATGTTGCTCGTAAACTGTACCTACAATGCAGGAGATCTCATAGTGAGGGACATCGTACAAAAAACGCTAGTATTGAGTATGAAATCATTTTCCAACGGTAAAGCGTTTTAGCGATCTGTCATTATAATCCAATAGATAATATTAACAGCTGTGTTTTCTATGCTGAATGTACGTTCATCTTTTTAAAGGCTGTTGGATTAAGGTATTATTTAATCTTACACTTGCTGAAGCAGAAGAGAAAACCTTGACGCTCAAGTTGACAAAGGAATGCGCGAAACATTGCAACAGTTAATGAATGGGACGGAACGACCTTTCCGCCTCGTGAACTATTCCAAAGGGCTGACGTAGGATATTGATATGCCCTCAGAACAAACGTACACAAACATTATTCAATGTGTTACGCCCACGTTTACATATATTAACGGCAGTGGTTACTACGAAAACTAGATCGGAAGTAGAACGCTTGAACGTTTGAACATAGTTTTACTGTCAGCTAGATTTTCATGCACCTTCATTTAATATTTATATAGATTTTCCGGATAATAGTATTATCTATTACCTTTTTTTATTGGTGCCCAGTGGAAATTCTTCATGAACTTCCTTCGCCCCGGGGAAGGGCGAAGGGGTATGCCGGACTCCTACCGATTAAAACCACTGGAGCGGTCATCTTCGGCACGTAAGGGAGGCTCCAGGTCCTCGTATGATCACACTAGAGCCGCCCACTGGTGCCACGCCTATTGGCACATCTCGGAGAGGGTGACTGTAAAGTGGTCACCCCCCCAGGGGGATTGTTAAGGATCCCCCAAAGCGTCCCACGGCAGCGCGTGACCACATGCGGGCTACCGTCTTCTCTTGGCTCGCTTGGTGTGGGCACGCAGATTCCCCAATCTGCGCACCCGCGAACCCAGAGGTCCCCCACCTTATAACAACGGCAGGGGTTTTCAGGTGTATCGGAATTGGGCACCAGGGCGGTTGTTACCCCGGCGCCGTCTCCAAGCTCTCACCCCCTGCAGTATGTCTTACTATTTACTGGACATCTTGTATATCAAATTATACATCTCTGGCGATCTCTCATTGTACGGACAGCCTATACTATGCCAGATCTGCTCATATGGCAAATGTCGAGCTTATTAAGTAGTCGTGCGAACGTAAATAATCTCCTTTAAAAAAACATTTTCCAACTAACAGTCCAAACACTAATACTTGCACTATTATCTACAGATCCTTCTCAACCTTCGAGAATTCTTCTTAGTAGGGGCAAATGTAAACCTGCGAAAACTAAACATTCGATACATATTATTAAGATTCACTGATTGGATCGGCTCGGAGCTCCCCTACTGAAATTTGCCCTCTCACAGTCTCTTTACATAAAATTTGCATTATCGATTCCCAGTATACATTCTGTAGGTAACTTTGGTAGGGATTATACGGGGTCTACTTAGCTCGCTACAGCTCAATAAATTTGCCCTCGTCATTGGAATATTTTCGTTTGAAGGTGTTTTAGGAAGTTTATGACTTTGGTTTATGTCGTAATTTCTTTTTTATTTTTGTATATTAAGAATGCTTTTCTTTGTAATGCCAAGCTCTTTTAGTGGCAGTTGCTCATCCTATTTTGCTGCATATTGAACATATTTTTTCGTGCAGTGAAAGTTGTGATTAGTTTCTATGTATGTTATATAATAATTTGCTACTTAATATACAGCGAGTTTAGTTTTGTAAACTCGTTTTCTAGTTTCCATAAACAACTGTCTCGTTGATGTCTTTGGCTTACTCATATATCATCATCTTACATGCACTAACCTTCAGACCCGATAAAAGTATCAGTAGAATACTCTTTATCTATCAGTAACATACGGGGATCATATTCGTGACCCCTAATGTTCCACAGAAGAGACGTTGCTGCCCAGCTCTAAGAGACGTTGCTGCCCAGCTCTCTGGTTTCCCTGAGTCGCCTTTTACAACACCCACAGGAGGAGATGGAGTGCTCTTAACTACTGCATCGATAATGTCCTCAATCTTTGTATTCGATCTAATATAGTATCCCATACCCACCCTCAGTAGCAGACATGATGGCATATCTGAAATATAGTCTGACGTGCCAACTATTCCTAATAAGAAAAATACACCACTCCTAACTTATTTTCTAATGACATTAGTTATAATCGCCCAAAACTATCCCTAATTACTTGCCCCACTTATCACTATGACCGTTGACTACCGTTAGTCACCATAAGCCGTGGCTAGCGGTTGTAAAGCTTCACAGAACAAAGCTGGCGAGGGTTTAGGTATCATAAATTTTGTGCTAATCCCACTCTGGCGTTTAGGTCATAAAGATTACGTCCACCAACATGATATACGACTGCTTAGGTTTTATAATGTTGCTGCAATAATGTAGTTGGCATTGCAATCTTTTAAACTTAACCAGGTTTATTCTTAGTAAATGCACGAAGTAGGAAGAAATGAAGCGTTAATGTGCGAGTTGAAGTCTCGTCTGGCTTGCTCATTTTTTGTTATGGCTTTATTAGAGCCTTATCACACATTGTTCTGTAAAATATCGGTGAGGTTAAACATAGCTCGGCGTGATTCTATGGATGTGTTACTGGCTAGTGGCTTTTTAACTGGGTCCGTGCTTCGGAAGGCACCTCGGTCCCTGTTGTTGTTATTAGACGGCAGTCGTTATGTCAGATAAGTTTGGGCTGTTTGAACAACTCTGATACTAGGTTGGCCACTGACTATATGAAAGAAGTAGAGGAAGACGACTTAATTGTCAAACGAGCTTACGATGTACGGTTCACTTAAAAATAAACAATCACTGGCAGTTATGAACCTCCGAAACATTTATGTGTTGCCGACCTTTTAGGGAGACGTAACAGTTCTTTCTTGAAATTTGTCCCCGGGTGGGGTGTGGTATTTTGACGAAAACGTATTGCGCAGTTTCCCGATCAGTGCCCTCTTTCTCCAAGTTGGACCTACCTAACTGGATAGCTTATCCCAGGTATACAAAATAATGCTTAACAACTTCAAGCGCAGTATCCAATCTTCACAGAAGTTGATAGTCCATGGATATTTGATATGATCTTTGTCTTGCCCATGTTCATTTTAAGACCAACTTTTTCGGAGGCTACTACTAAGGTCTTCAACCATTACAAGGAGGTCCTCCATGGTCTCTACTATGACCATTAAATCGTCGGCAAACTGAATGTGAATGATGTCCTCTTCATTTAAGTTGATGCCGAACTCTTTCCAGTCCAAAACCTCGAAAATATCTTTCAGTATGGCTATGAATATTTTAGAGAGATAGCGTCTCCCTGTCTGACTCATTAACCACAACAGGAATGGCTTCGAGCTTTAGCCGGACTATCAGTAGCATTTCCGCACAAAAATATCAGCAATTTGATGTACCGGTAATTGACTTAGCACCAGCCAGTATATATTAAATCAAAGGCTTTCTCGTAGTCAAAAAATTATAAGCAAAGAGGCAGGTCATACTTCTTCAATATTCTGTATAACCTGCCGTAACGTATATGTGTGGTCTATGGTACAGAACCATTTTCGGCTCAGGAGCATGTTCAGCAGAGCCTTATTACCCTATTTGAAGAAGAACACTACCACGCTTCCATGTCTGCAGGATTTTCCTCTCATATATGACGGAATTGAACAACCTCTGAAGGGCCCTAAATATCGATTTTCCATCCACCTTTAGAAGCTCGGGTGTACCTTCATCATCACTTGGTGCTTAATTATTTTTAGCTGTTGGAGAGGCGTACTAATCTAATACAAGCTGACGTCCGGAATGTCTTCACTATAGTGTCGGGCCGATCTAGCTCTCGGTACGGTCGCCAGATTAGCAACGGATTTCCACGTCAACAATTCTAATCGTCCAAAGAACCTCTCCACGTCTCCCAAAAGTTACAATTTTAACGAACCGCTCCAGCCATCTTTAGCCATCAGTTGCGATACTCTGGAGCTTATATGATACTCGATTATACGATGTGTGTTAAATAGGCGTAAGTCATATTTGAAGGACTTTGGACCTCATCCAATGAGGACTGCAGAATCATGACACGCTATTTCTCCATGAGATTAAGAGTAGGGCCAAAGAACGTTTTGGTTCTTTATGTACGATGGGTCTTAAAGAACTTAAACGATAGAACTTCGTCGATATGGTAGAGTCAAATTTTTTGTCTCACTGGCGGGGCTAAGGAATAGGATGCTTTCGCTTTCTGAAGAAGAAGTCCATCCAACGAGTCATCCTATAATAAATATAGTCCTTCCTTCTTCATAAAGCCTGCAACTTATATTAGTAGTTTCGGCTTCTACCGTAAATTGTCCCACTCACAACTTCACTGTGTCGTTTGTCCAGTTTCGCGGTGAAATCCCCCATAACAACAACAAAGCGAGTTCTGGAACTATGCATGACTCTGAATATTTCCTCACACATAGTTTACACCACGTCGTCGGATTTTGCTGAGGTCAGAGCATTAAATGAAGTTAAACAAATATCGTTTAGTTATTCTGAGTAATAAGGTACGCTACTTTTTTATTTGTCTCTAGTGAAAATTCTGTATGAAGTTCCTTCGCCCCGGGGAAGGGCGAAGGAATATGCTTGACTCCTACTAGCTAAAACCACTGGAGCGGTCATCTTCGAAACCAAAGGGGAGCTCTATATCCTCGTAAGATCACGCTAGATCCTAGTCGACACACTCTCGATCTTCACAATATTGTTCACGAGGGACTTGTGGGGGATAAACAACTCGCTGTCCCTGCTGATCGCCTTATCGAGATTAGATTAGAGCAAGTTATCGGATAATCTTGTCCTGCTACTCTGCTCTTCGGACTTCAGATAATTCGACAATAAACCACCGGAAGCTGCTCGATTATTTCTTAGATTCCGCGATCTTCTCTTCAGTTCGCAGTGTGTTCTTGTTATATGATTCCAAGTCCAGGTGCCATCAGTTCTGGTAGCCGGGTCCTTGCCGGGGATTAACTTCTACCCTACCGTTACCATGTCCGCTACCGTAGTCAGGAATAACAGGAGGTTTGGGGGATTTTAACATAATTTCCTCGCTAAGCAAGCGGGTTGGCGATCGCAGTTGGGTTATACGCGAAAGCTACGCTACTGCCCATGCTCTGGCTAGTCCAGCAATGGTTGCCTTTTACATCACCCAGGAGATGGCGGATGGACAGGGCGGTAGTATTTTTTGCTAGCACCACATGGGCGAAGCACCAACTTTAGTATGACGAACTAAATATAGCAAAGTCAGAAATTAAACATTCCATCTCACGTAGGCAATCCATTTATCCCGTAAAAGGCCATTACACCGAGCCGTCCATTTGGATATATTTCCAACGAATTTCGACATTATAATACTAACGTACTTAAAGCATTTGTAATTGCTGTTATCCGGAGACAATTTACAGAAAATAACACTAAATTTGAACTTTATTTCGGTGGTTTTAGAAGTGACAATTGTTTGGTAGGAGTGTGAAATGGAAACGGATTCGCGGGAACAGTTGGTAAATTAACAGACTACGACTGCCTGTAATTGAGTTAAATACAAATACCCTAACCTTTGTGCGTTGATAGATGCAATGCTCTACTGAGAAAATGTTTCAATATCTGTACGCCGATTCTATTGAAACAATTGTGTAGGCATTTTGAAATATCTACATCAATTAATTATCAGTTCTACAAAACATGACTAATGCTTAGTTTCTATATTAAAACGGTTAGGTTTTCTTACGAATAATATAATTTGTTTAAGGCTAGGGTGTGTAAACAGTAGTCAGCGTGCGGTAGATCGGGGAGTCTGCTATCCGCAATGCACGGCTCTGGAGATGCGGGGATGTTCTAGATATACCGCCATACGTGCAGGTAGACGCATTCGTAGGCCAACAGCCGATGGGCCGCGAAAGTAGTATTTACGCAGTACTCGCGGTCCATCAAACGGTGGATGCAGGAAACACGGCGGAGATTTTGTAGGTGCAAGCTCCACATAACCACGCAGTCTCCCTGGACGGCGTGGTATGCGTCAGCCATTTTCTCCGCCTAAAAAAAGGGCGTGTTATGTTGGATAAGGACGAAAATCGAAAAATGCCATTTCATCGTGGGTGTTGTAAATTCGACTACTGCCTGGAGGATGGCAACAGCGTCCTTCATGTGCATTAATTAAAAATCCACCTCGACCACCGACCCACTTGACCTAACGATTATAGCAAAACCCTCTAATGAGCACACAATTAAAATCCAGACCGGTCTTTGTGGATATCTTTAGAGGAGGTAGCAGACCAGCAGTGGACGTATTTCGGCTGAAACGATAGTGATGATGTGTTCTAATTTAATTTTATTTATTGTTGCTAAAAATGACTTCCCATTTACCCTGTATGGTGGGTAGAGTTGATAGACGTGATTATCACATTTCCAAACCTGACCCAGAATAAATACTTATGGGCACCACACTTATATTTTTCTATGTGGGAAACGAATTCGTGACATAAAGCCAATCACTTCGCCACTACACCAACCACCAACGCAACTGCGATTAACGAGTTTTACTAGTGCTGCGTTATGGACAATTATGGACAAGGCACTTCGCTCTAGACTGGCATATCTCCTGTATCGTGAATATAGTTTACAGACGTAAACCTCACATGCTCAAACAGTCAGACCCGGAACAAATATCTGCAGATCATAGAAATATATGTTCCATGTGGGGATTGAATCAGCAACACATAGCCAATCGCTTACCCACTGCAACAGTGCCGTAAAAATATTAGTTTAAACCCAAAACCGTCGGTATACCATAGCAACAGGGCATCATAGTATCAAATAAGCCCGAAAAAGTGCGCTACTAAACATGAACTCCTTAATAGTCTACTACGATGAAGAATCTCTTTAGAATGTTGTTACAATCACCAGACTTTGGATTGGAGGTCACAGTACTGTGTTTAACGCAAACGATAATCTAGCTGTTCGTTTTCTTGTCATAATAATCCACTAGTCACTTTATTGCACTTTACAGCCTCGGGGAGAGCAGGCACTGATATTCAACAAAAAAAAAAAAACTGAAAATTAATTGCGATATGGCCTTATGCTTAGCAATATCTCATTTGTTACTGGTACTATATTTTATGTTGATCAAGCTGTACGTGTGGTGCCGGCTCAGAATACCACCACCCCATCTCATCCCGTGGGTGTCGCAAAAGATGACTAAGGGATTAGACGGAGGACGGGCAGCAGCGTCCTTCGAATACATTAACAACTCAACCGCAGTCACCAACCCGCCTGCCAAGCGTGGCGATTATGGCAAAACCCCCCAATGAGCACACAACACACCGATATCAGTCGTTGTGGTGATCTTTGAGGGAGGCTTGTGTCCAGCAGTGGACTTTATTCGGCCGAAATGATGATATAGAAGATTTAAGAAACGAAGTTTTATCAAAAAGCTGTTATCATTAAGTTAGATTGCAAAATCGTTTAAACAGCGTCCCAATGTCTCTGATTTCCTTAGGTAATTTATAAAATACTTGTGCTCGCTTGAACATTATATTTCTTGTACCATATTATATTCTAAGAACAGTCATGTTAAGTTAATTCTTGCTCCTAGTATTATATCTATGATTTATTTTAGTAGACGTAATATTTGATTGAGTAGCTTTCATAAAACTATTTTATGAGCATATACTTTTTGTAATCAATCGGAGATTTTAAGATAAAGCCGAGTCATAATTATCATCATCGTTCCAGACAAAGGAGGATCACGGCAAGACCTCCTCATAGATTTCCACAATTGTGACGTCATTCTGGGGGAATTTGCCAATACTCACCATGCTTGGCGGGCAGGTTGGTGAATGCAAAATAGCTGCTATTCCACAGAAGGGATGTTGCTGCTCATTCCTCTAGTTCAGAGTCCGTGGTCGACTTTTACGACATCTACGGGAGGAGGAATGGCTTATTCTTAATCCGGACTGCTCGGCTGCTTAAGCTGAGAGCTCAGATCAAATACGTTCACATATCGGTTTCACATCGCATAGAAATAGATAATATAATAACTAAACAACTGGAAGTCTCGAAGCAAGACACAAATAACTTGAGAAAGAATAACACGTGAGCACAACTAAATTCTCAACATCTGCTGACCTCCGAGCTTAGGCCGCCAATGTATGAGCACTGGATGTGACATTTGTCTATTAAAATCCTGTAACATTTTAGTATCATGATCTCAGCTAAAATTATGTTGGGTGACATTCTCTACAAGCCACATAAAATTGCGAAAATGTCCAAAATTAAGCCTTTTATTTTTAAGTAGTAATTATTATTAATAGCTAAACATTTTAAACCAACGAAATTATAGAAGAGAGAGAAACATTCTAAAATATGAGACTTTATTGGTCTAACTGTCAAACAATATTGTCACCCACTGCCCCAACGAGACATTCACTCCTTCTTAACGTGTTAACAATATATTGTTTTGAGCTCCCTGACATTCAGTAGCTCTCTCGAATTTCCCCAGAGTGTCTGTCCAATCTGTATATCTACTGGTGGGCTATCATTTGCATCGTTTTGCCTTTACACCTTTCGAGAAACTTCCTTTAGCATATTCTCCTAGCTAAAGCCTTTTTTCAACTACGTTAGGGCCAGTGGATACTGGTAGACTACCGATTTGAAGTAGCCCCATAGAGAAAATAATCGCATGGAGAGAGATCGGGGTTACGTGGTGGCCATTCAATATCCCCTATTTTTTAAATGAGTTTTCCGGGAAAAGTTCCAAGAGTGCCAAGCAGCCGAGGGAAATCATTTGGACAACATTATTTTGAGGCCTTAAAAAATTCTGTTTCTACTTTTTAAAAATACAAATATATTTTTGTTGTTTCGTAGTTCTTTTTTAATTGAATATTGAAACCGGCAACACCCTTATGGCCCACCCTGTATAAGAAATACTAGTACAAAGTTATATAAAATTTGTTATACACTAAACAATACATCCTAGATGAAATAGATTGTTACTAAAAATAGGTATTATTAATTAATAGTATCAGGTTTAATTTATTTTACTTTTATACCATTAATGTTGCAAAAAAGTACACTGCACGCCTGATGGTAATCGGTTACCTAAGAACGCTTGCAACACCAGAGGTCTCACTCACACGTTGCCAACCATATAGAAACTTTTCATGTCTTTTTTAAAAGTCTTGTTAGCCCCATGTTTTTTTTTTTAATCGTTGCCCTACACTAGGATTTCTCCTGTGTCGTGGGTGCGTTTACAGACATGAATTCCACATACAATACACCCAGATCCGCAACAAGTACCTGCAGATCATACAGATATTTTATTCATGCGGAAATCGAACCCACGACCCGGAATGCAGGAGCCGACTGTATCAGCCACTGCACCAACCGTGCCGTCAAATGTTGTAGTCTCTTGGGAAAATCCTTGTAGGGAGCTGATTCAAAAACCTGAGCGTGCGCTGGAGGAAGTTAGTCTGAAACCGTACGGCACAAGACTATTTTGGCTGTAAGGTATAGGGTGAACTCCCCGCCGATGGCGAGAGTAGCCGTTGGCATCTTATCAATCAATTCCTTAGAACACTGTCCGTTGTACAGGCGATAAGAGACTTGTATATCTACACAAATAAATAAAAATGTGTCTGTTTGTAATGTCAAAATAACAGCTTTTTACTAAATGCATATGAAAGTATATACGTTACATATAACAAAAACATTATTTTTAAATTTTTTGTCTGTCTGCCTGTCTGTCCGTCTGTCTGTCTGTCTGTTTGTTCCGGGTAATTTCCGAAACGGCTGGACCGATTTTGACGGGACTTTCACTGACTGATAGCTGATTTTATAAGGAATAACTTACGCTACTTTTATTTTAGAAAAATAATTAGGGTTCCGCGCAAAAAACATAAAACCCTTGAAATCCAATATATATATTCTATGTCAAGTGTCTATGGCGAAGTTCTCTAAATTTCTTTTAAATTAAACGCGGGTGAAACTGCGGGTCCCAGCTAGTTATAAAGTATAATTTTATGCACAATGGTGGTGCACAAGGTGGACTTAATGCCATATGGCATTCTCTAGAGTCAGTATTTCTCTCCTCTGAGGTTGACAAGGGCGTCTGATTTATTCTAAATTCTGAATAAAAAGCAATCTATTTACATCGAGAACTACTATCGATACAATGAATTTCGATTAATTCCAAATCTATTCCAAATGAAACTTTCTCATTGTATCTAACATCAACTAAAATAAACTAAAACAATTTGCCGGTTGGTTGAATAAGTTTTGTATTAAAAGTCGACTGTCAATTACCATTTACTATACATAAGCCAGGTCCAAGTATACTACAATATTGATAAAAGTTATATTTTTGAAAATAATGAGTTCCTATGGAGTAGAGCCTGTATATTATATATATGGCCGTTTATCAACAGGCCGAGAAAAGGCCACTTTTCAATTTTAGGTGAAGTAAAAAGCAACTTAAGTTTGCATTTTAGAAAATTAATAACTTAGACATGATTCTAAAACAATATTTTTTTTACAAATCTTTCTTGTACCGCAATACCAAAATTTGTATATAATAATAAAATATAAAAAAAAGAAAAAAATAATTCTAATTAAGAATAAAATAAACAGATACACAACTCCCAATTTTTCTCCTTCCAGTGTCCGCCATGTCTTTGACGAGGAGGTATTGAAACGCTATAAATTAGCTGCCTTATCTCACTGGCCATTCGCGGCACATGCTCTTGGATTACTCTCTTGTAAGGGGAATCTTTTATTTCCTAGTGGTGCTCTCAAACTAGAAACGAGGTTAGCGATGCCGATAGAATTTGCGAGGCCGTAATTGTGTTACGCGATAAAGAATTGTTTGACGCAACTATGAGGTTCTGATGGAACTTGTTCGGAGTTAGGCGAAGTGAGAGGAGGGATGCCGTTAGAAGGAACATGATTTATGTTCAAGTAAAATTCAAAGGGGGTTTCTGTTCTTTCCTTTTTGTCCTGATATTCGTTTTGTCTTTCATGATTCAAGGATTCAGTAAAAAATTGAAATAATTCAGTTTTTTTGGTACTTTAATTTGTTTTTGTTTTCATTTCATACAGTTCACTTCTTACTTACTTACTTACGTTCTTTGTGGAAATAAAATGTATCTTTCTACCTCACCAATGAGTCTGGCAAAAATTTGTTTTTCAAGTCAATCTAATTTGTTACCACTAAAAATATCAAACGAACAATAATAAATCATTTTTAATAAAATAATAAATTTATTAGCGGTTATTTATACTTGAATCCATTTTTGTAGACAACGTCAGCGTTATTTTTTTTACTCTCCATCCGAAGTAATTTGCGTTTTTCTCTGTACATTAAACACATTATTTACTGTATTTGCAATTTTATTAACACCAGTTTCTTGTTGAGGTGTCAGCTTATTGGCCAGTTTTGTTTTGTCTGGCTTCCTGTTTTGCTACTCACCATTTCGCGAAGTTCGACGGCAAAACTTGCCATGGAGATATCTCCATGGCAAGTTTTACTTAATTGGTTTATTTATATAATCTGATATCTTGTGGAGTTTGCGAGATTTAGGTCACGGAGTTAAAATGGGGGATTTGACATGATTTGTTATCGGTTTTCTGGTTTGACCAATAATTCTTAGGCATGTTTAACGACCTTGTATTTTTAGATGGAATAAGTGGACTTGTATGGGTTCAATACTTACTTTTAAACATGTTTCTGTTTATTAATGAATGAGGCCTACAACAGAACGAGCGCACTGATTGACTGAAGACGCCTATTCACTCTAACTTTAAAGGTTATCAGGTAGTAGAAAAAACAGACGCTGCCAACGTTTAGGTGCGCTTGTTCTTATTTAAATTTCATTCAATGCAACGGTCAATAAAAGTCCAATTAGTCTAAGGTCCATTTGGTGAATGGTCCAATTCGCGGGTGGACCAAATTAGAAACAAAACTGAGAACTGTAAAACAATACACCACTCAACACAAACTTGGCACTATTCTAACTCGACTCGTCATTGTAAACAAATTTTTATTATACTTTTTACTAGCCGCACTGGAAATTCATCACGAATTTCCTCCAGCCCTGGGAAGGACAAAGGGGCATGCTAGACTCCTACCGGCTAAAACCACTGGGACGGCCATCTTCGGCACCTAAGGGGGGCTTCAGGTCCTCATATGATTACACTAGAGCCGCCACCTAGTGTCACGCTTATAGGCGCATCTCTGTGAAGGTGACTGTAAAGCGGTCATCCCCCCGGTGGGGGGGGGGGGTTGTAAAGGATCCTCCGCAGCGTCCCTTTGACCAAGGGCACCACCGGTAGCTCAGTTCTAACCTAGATTAACCATTCGATCATCTGTATATTGGACCACCCGTGAATTGGACTGACCTCGAATATTGCCAACTGCAAATTAGGTGAATTGGAAGGAATGAGAATTGGACCAATCGCGCCTAAACTGTAGATCGACTAAGTACGGATGGTAACCTGCAGTGGGTTTGGAAGCCTGAAGGTAGATGGAAGATATTAGTATCAGTTAATTACGTAGCATGACATGATGGGCAAGACAAAAGTCATGTCAAATGTCCATGTCGTGCCCACCCCAATATCCGTTGGGAGCTCTGTTCTCGAAGTTGTTGACGAGTATGTCTACCTAGGACAAACTGTCCAGTTAGGTAGGTCCAACTTCGAGAAAGAGGTCAATCGTCGAATCCGACTCGGCTGGGCAGCGTTCGGGAAACTTCGCAACGTCTTTTCGTCAACAATACCGCAATGCCTCAAGACGCAAGTCTTTAACCAGTGTGTGTTACCAGTGATGACATATGGAACAGAGACGTGGTCACTCACAATGGGCCTCATAAGAAAGCTCAAGGTCACTCAGCGAGCTATGGAGAGAGCTATGCTTGGTATTTCTCTACGGGATCGAATCAGAAATGAGGAGATCCGTAGAAGAACTAAAGTTGTCGACATAGCTGAAAGGATTAGTAAACTGAAGTGGCAATGGGCAGGGCACATTGCTCGTAGAACTGATGGCCGTTGGGGCACAAAGGTTCTCGAATGGAGACCGCGCACCGGAAAACGCAGCGTGGGACGACCTCCAACGAGGTGGACAGACGATCTGGTGAAGGTCGCTGGGAGTCGTTGGATGAGAGTGGCATGTGACCGCTCGTTGTGGAAATCTAAGGGGGAGGCCTTTGTTCAGCAGTGGACGTCCTGTGGCTGATATGATGATGATGAATTACGTAGCTGCTGCACACACTACTCGAAGCGCAATCTGTAGAAGACTTAACTAATACGTGCCTGTAATTTGACTAGGCAAGTCTAAATAAAGCGAACGAGCAGTTCATCGGCCCTGAACCATTTGTAGGAATACCTCATGGTAACTACCAACGGCATTACATGCATTTGCTGATAAAGAGCATGTCAGAGAATGGAGGCCAGCGATAGGCCTGAACCATTATAAGACGTTCTGCAACAAAACTAGACGCTACATTCAAAACTAGACGGGTTTAAGAGATTATTAAATCTAACCAAAACCCATTTAAGGCACTATATAGGCGCAATAACAGGACACTTTGGCACCAAGGAGCACCTCCATAGGATGAAGCTTAGCACAACGGATACATGCAGTTTCTATATGGACAATCAAGAGTCAATGCAGCACATTTTGTGCAGCTGTGACGCTCTGGGAAGACGTTGGGTATAACATCTAGGAATAGCTTATCCTTTGATTTTGCACGGCTTCAGGCAGGTATGATTAAGAAGTACCTACAGGGACTTCTTGATTTGCCAGCGGAGAAGTAATGCAGGGCTTTGGGCAGCACAATGGATCCAATAGGGTCGAAGTGCGTTCGGCTGATGCTGACCCAGTGAGAGCCATAATATAATAGAATAGAATGTATCTATATTTTAAAACAACTCGGGGTTTATGCTTAAAGACAAAGTATTACAGCTGGATCTCTTTATATATATTTGTACGGATTTTAATCTATTTAAATTTATATGAATCTTTTATATTGTGGGAGTGCCAGATATTCTGCCGCCAAGTACTGGTGTTCGAGTATAAGAGATTAAGTAACTAATGACTCGAGGTGACGAGCGCACTGTGGTTGTTGCGTCATACGAAGGACAATTCCTGGATAGCATTATAGTTATTATGGGCAAGCATGACGCTTACCACCACTCGAATAATAATAATAAATTTATTGGAACAAAACACATGTGTACAATTTAATGGTGCTCGAAAATAGCCACATTAGTTGGAAACTGTGTCGTAGCTATTAACGCCCACCTCCAAGACGGATGAGACATCAAGGTAAGTATAATATTTCTTTATTTATTACTAAGCTTGTAATCTTGTGTATGTGTGTATGTGTATGAGTTGATCCAGTGTGATCTTACGAGGAACTGGAGCCCCCCTTCGGTGCCGAAGATGACCGCTCCAGTGGTTTTAGCCGGTAGGAGTCCGGCATACCCCTTCGCCCTTCCCCGGGGCGAAGGAAGTTCCATGTAGAATTTCCACTGGACACCAATAAAAAAATGTGTATGAGTGGGTGAGTGTGGTATGGGGGGTAAATGTGTGTGTGGTATGGTGACGTGAATGGCATATGTACATTATATATATGAAGTTACGTGTGTGTTGAGTTTGATGGGTCACCTTTATGATTTTACTAAGTTCTCCAATTCTTCGTGCGTAAGAGTGGACAACCATTGATAGGTGAGTATTTTACATTCTCGAAGAGAACGTGGATAAATATTTAGTACCTTATTAACTCTATTGTACAACACTGGGGCAAAGTACGTAAATGACTTGCAAGTCTCGTCGCCATGTGGTATAACAAAAACCCGTGGTTCTATACACAGCAAAACGTTTTCATTTTAAAACTTTGCTTCACACTAGGATTTCTTCTCTGCCATGGGTACAGTTTAGAGATACTCATGCACAAACACCCAAACTGGGAACAACTGTCATACGAATCGTACAAATATTTGATCGATGTGGGAATCGAGAAGAAAGTTTTTAACTACACAGAAAGCCAAACGACTAGTTATTTCTCAAAACTTGGTAATGAAAAAGATGATAATAACTTATTGTTCTATGTGGATGGAGTGGAGAGAAAAACTAGGATATTATAGCTTAAAAGAACAAAGCTATAAAGCCCCATGAATATCATCCTATTTGCAATTCTCAGCTGTCCTATTATACAAATTACGAGTATAATATCATATATAAAATTTCCAAATTATCCCGAAGCACTTAAGTAGCTTCGTTGTCCAATTTATTACTCCATTGTAGTGGTCATAATGGAAAATTCAATAAATATACTCGTTAATATAAAGCAATAAAAACTCGGTCAAGTGCAAGTTAAACTCGCATGGAGAGGGTTCCGAAATTGCTGAATATATTGTCTATTGTTGGTTGGTTTTGTACCAATAACTTAACTCAAAAACTAACTTAACATCGTAGTTGAAAAACATGTTTTCCCATACATTCCAACCGCAAAAGTTAGTTTCTACGCACAATATTGTAAGATTTACCATGTTATTTTAATACCATAGACTTCTTATAGGTTTTCCTTTAATCTAGATAACTTAAATTTTTCTCAAAATTTCAGGCTCAGTAGTTTTGGAGATAAATGGGTATCAATGGGTGGTCAATTTTCGTATATTTTCTATAACTTTAAAACATTACATTTTAAAATTATTAAATAAATACATTTGAGACCCTTACAACAAGCCCTTCAATTTTATATGTTACGCGATAGAGTTCACAAATTTTTATCATTAATTTTCTATATTGCCCACCTAAAAAGGACCCCGATATTCAAAATTCATTAAGTTACGTTACACGTACGTGTTTGGGTCGCAGAAATCCAAATGTGTACCAAATTTCAACTTAATCAGTCCAGCAGGTTCGGAGCTAATTGGCTCTGACAGACAGATACACACGAGTGATCCTATAAGGGTACCGCCGTTTTTTCCTTCGGACGTTCGGAACCCTAAAAACGTTATTATTAAGCCATCAATGGCACAACAGTCTATTCCACTTATACACCGATTCAATTCGTCTTCAACAAACACCGCCAACGAAGCGTTGACATTCGAATCGATATTTTCGGAGGCCGAAAAGCTGAATATTGAAATTTTCAGATCGGCAAGGTGGCGGCAATGCAAATTGTATTTACTTTGGGAATGTTGTCTAGTCAGTCAACATTCCAGGGTAAATTCAGAGGCGATGGTTAGATTATGTTGAACGTTTGGACAGTGTTACGTGCGAAATGAAATTTGTCGGTTGTTTTTCCGTGGGTATTGTTAATTGGAAAGGTTCTGTTTGTGACCATTGTTTGTCAAATAGATAAGGGAATTGAAGAGGTACTAATGCAATATAACGATATTGCTACGATACCGCAAAATAGTGTAAAAGTCGTTTTGAGAAAAAGGATCAAAGAAAAAGTTATTTACATTAGTACCCACGCAGCGGCGCACGTAAAACAAAACAAAAACTATTTAAGATTACAAATACAAAATGTAAAACTTAACTTTTTTTTCGCTTGCTTGCTTTTTTGTCTCTTGTAAGTGTTACACACAGTATTGCTGTCTGGAAAAAAATGGCAGGAAAGTATTTAAAGCTACATAAATATTTAGGAAACAAAACAATAATATATATAATAGTCTTTATTTATTTATTTGCTGTATATTATATTTTTATGGATCGTAGCGGGTAGAACTTAAGAAAAACTATTAGAACCAAAACAGTTGTATTTACTTCTTAACAAAAATGATTTACAACTTTTAAACACAAAACTAACAATCGAGAGTAAGCACAATACTCCACACAAGTCCGCAGCGCACGAGCAAATGGACGATAAAACGTCAAGCAAGGGCTTATAATGACAGAGCTGCAGCTGGGGGGGGGTTTCCTCCATAAGACGGCCGTCCTGATGATCTCGGATGTCCTCATCCGCTATAGACGATTCATCTGCTGCAATGACATAAATCGACATTAGTGTACTGCCCAGATGCAGCGAACCACTAACACACACACCAAACAGCCATAACTCGTTTTCTTCATTATTTGTGAGCGCTCAAACAATGAAGAAACAAGATCACATACATCCAGTTCACATACATCGTACATACGGGGTTGTAACTATTTTGAGAGAGAGATCGAGTTTTAAGCAAGCAGTCATTCTTTCGATTTCATAGTTCATTCTATGGCCTGGGTACAAGGCATCACACTATAACATTTCATAAGTTCATTAAACCCTAACCTCGAGGTGTTCACATACTCGGCGATTGCTTAAATGCAATCACCACCATGGTCTGCCGCAACGATAGTTGCACTGTATCATATCCGTAGTCTGCCGTGGAACGTCTGTAACGTCCACTACCGTGATATATGTGAAGAATAATAAAATGCAACCATTTAGGTATGTTAGGTGTGTTGTAACCAAGCATGTTAGGTTTTAGCTACCACAATACAACCTAAGTGTCAAAGCATACATTAGGAGAGTATTTAAAGAAAGTGCTAGTGAGTTCGGAAATTTCACATATATCAGGTCTGCCGTAACAAAAACCGTTAGGCTTTTGTTACCACTACATGATCACAGTCTGCCTACAATTTACTATTGTAGTGAATTCCACGACACAAGTCGCGTGACATATTCCACGACACAAGTCGCGTGACAAAATATTCCACGACACAAGTCGCGTGACAAAATATTCCACGACACAAGTCGCGTGACAAAATATTCCACGACACAAGTCGCGTGACAAAATATTCCACGACAGAAGTCGCGTGACAAAATATTCCACGACACAAGTCGCGTGACAAAATATTCCACGACACAAGTCGCGTGACAAAATATTCCACGACACAAGTCGCGTGATAAAATATTCCACGACACAAGTCGCGTGACAAAATATTCCACGACCCAAGTCGCGGACTACGGACCTCAGGACGAGTCACAGCTTCGATGCCGACTTAGATTTGAAGCAGCAAAACTTGTGTGGTTGCGTGCTTAGTTATATTTAAAATTAATTAATAAAAACATCTGACCACCCAACGCCCCTGCAAATAACTTCAACATTCAATAAATTTAAGCCAGTTCGACAGTAACAAAATTCTACTTGACCATTTTCTCTGTGCATTTCTAGAGTAATAAAATGCACGGTGGAATCCAGGATTGAAAATTATGGCTTTCTAGCATATGCCCTATATCATTAGTAATTAATGATGATGTACTGAACAGCCAGATTTAATTCATCAGTTTTGAAAAAGCATCCATAACGTATTTTGAAAAAGCATCCATAACGATTAGTATGCATTTAAAAACTTGGCTAGAGGAAACTATTTTTTTACGAGATAAATTATGCAGTGGGTGAGCATTTGAGTACAAATTGTCTAAGCCCGATGAACACAAAAGTGTTTTTAATATAAGGTCGGTCGTCTTGTCGATCGATGTGGTCATGTTCGTTGTGAAAGACGCGCAAGCAGAATCAGTCCGTGACCTTTAGGTATAAAACAGTAGTCTCGAGTTCACAACTGTGGTATTCTGTGAGTGACTCTGCTGAAGTAACTAACTACTCGCTTCTTTTTCCCTTCGTGTCGTTGTAATGGTACTGCCCCGTAACCAACAGAGCTTGCATCGGTATGAAGCTCAGTAGAAAAGCTTGGGTCAAAAATAGCGAGTACCCGTTCTTCAATGAGGCAGTTAATAATATGAGCACGTGTAGCTTCTTGGTCATTATCCCAAATGAACGGATCTTCTTTCTTAGTCAGTTTGGCTATACAAGCAGTTTTGTGAGAGCAGCCATAATTATATCGGCGAAAATACCCTGCCAGACCTAAACCTAAAACTAGGCGAACCTGCTTAGCAGTATTAAGACGCGGAGAATTTACTAAAACCTCTATTTTCACGTGTTCGGCCGTACCTGACCCTGGCTACCCAAGTATTGACGTATTGATATCTAAGCAAATCAAATTTTGTACAAAAATTGGGTCCACGACCCTCGGCTATAGCTGTGCTTCAAAGGTTCTAATATAGGTTACACCACGTACGAGTAAGAAATTTTAGTACAGGTGCATTTATACTTCATGCTGGCACTACAAATAGCTCAACTTCTAAAGATATTTCAGGAAATTATTATCATTGTAACGCTTAAATTGGACTATTTCCTGGCTACCTATACCACGCATAACACGATATGTAGGCTCTTTATAACATTTGAAATATTTACTGATACAGTCGGCTGCTGCGCACCGGGTCGTGGGTTCGATTCCCGCACGGAACAAATATTTGTATGATCTGCAGGTAGTTGTTCCGGGTCTGGGTTTATTGTGTGTGGGATTTGTGTCTGTAAACGCACCCACGACACAAGAGAAATCCTAGTGTGGGGCAACGTTTTAAAAAAAAAAAAAAAAATACATTTGAAATATTTTAATATCACATCAAATAAGACTGAAATTCCCGATTCGCTATCAATGAAAACGTCTACTGGTACATCCTGAATGACTGCCGCGATTACGTCGTTGTTACTAGAACTTACATCGAACTACTTACTTACACCATTAATGTTAATAGAGTGGCGTTTATATCTCAAACCGCTGCTTAACAAAACAAGTCTACAGAATGGCCCTTTTTGTGACAATAGTTGCAAGTTTGGGAACCTTTAGCTGGGTTGCAACTATCGTTAACTGTCATTGCACTCGTACTTGGGTTTTTATTAAGTGACGATGCACCTACACGCAGCCTTTTAAAACAACTCGTACGCTTATGGCCGATTCCACCACCTGAATGGCATCTCATTATATCGTTCCTATGTCCTACGTCCCGTTTACGCGCTTCCTATATCTAGTTTCGACCGGAAAGAATTGTGGGTAGTTCGGGAATTAGGCTTTGTATATACCGACAAGAATTCTACTAATTCCTGGGGCTGTAACTTTGTATTGGTAGCAGCAGCTTTGATTTGATGGTTAGTAATGCCTCGAATGACTATTGCAACCCTTAATTCGTCTGACAATCCGCTAACTATGTTCAGCCGCAACAAAGATCAGCATGCATATTCCGATTATGTTAAATAGTTATGCGAGTCAGCACACATCACTTGAAATAAAATATCAGCTACATCAATACTTCGAGGACAAAGGGTTCTAAAATCTGATATAAAGTTATTCCAACTGCGATAATTGATAACCCAATTATTAAGCCACAAACACGCATCGCCTTTAAGGCACCCATCAACACGAGATAAGCATTCGTTATCATTCCACTTTTTTGATTAACTTCGCGAGCCCTATCTACTTCTGCACACCAAATATCAAAGTTATGCACCACAGGATCAAAGTTAGACATATAATAATGGGTCGGTCTTACTTGCATCATTGTTGATGATAAAACTCCCACATCCAATCCTGTCCGCTGCGTCTTCTGCGACGTTCGATGCCGGTACCCGCGATAGGTCTAAATCTGCTTCATTGCGTGGAGTCACATTGCCTAAACTCATACTGGCGCCCCGTTGCTCACAGTTTTCAGGCGTATCTATGTTAGTAACCGGCTAAGGTGCCCCAGCACGAGATGGTGTCGAATCACTTTGGTCCAATTGTGATAAGCTTAGCCTACCCTCGATTGCATTTAGTCTTCCTAAAATAGTTTAGAAAAAGTCGTTGCTAGTCTTATAACGCTTCTTACTACGTGACGAGCTTTCCGTCATGATAAAACAAAGGTTGAGTGCGTAAAACGGACAACGACAACCTTAGATAGATATCGACTAATTACGAATCAGGATCCCACACGGATTTTTAGGCAAAATTTACATGAGCACTATCCCTTTACCGTGTGGTGCCGGCTCAGAATGCCACCACCCCATCTCCTCCCATGGGTGTCGTAAAAGTCGACTAAGGGATTAGCCGGAGGATGGGCAGCAGCGTCCTTCGAGTACATTAACAACTCAACTGCGATCGCCAACCCGTCTGCCAAGCGTGGCGATTATGGCAAAACCCCCCAATGAGCCCACAACACATCCATATCGGTCGTTGTGGACATCTTTGGGGGAGGCGTGTGTCCAGCAGTGGACTTCATTCGGCCGAAATGATGATCCCACTTCTGATTTTATGGATCGTAGCGGGTAGAACTTAAGAAAAACTATTAGAACCAAAACAGTTGTATTTACTTTTTAACAAAAATGATTTACAACTTTTAAACACAAAACTAACAATCGAGAGTAAGCACAATACTCCACACAAGTCCGCAGCGCACGAGCAAATGGACGATAAAACGTCAAGCAAGGGCTTATAATGACAGAGCTGCAGCTGGGGGGGGTTTCCTCCATAAGAATATATTATTTAATTATGACGGCACGGTTGGTGCAGTGGCTGATACAGTCGGCTGCTGCGCACCGGGTCGTTGGTTCGATTCCCGCACGGAACAAATATTTGTACGATCTGCAGGTAGTTGTTCCGGGTCTGGGTGGATTGTGTGTGGAATGTGTGTTTGTAAACGCACCCACGACACAACAGATATCCTAGTGTGGGGCAACGTTTGTTTAAAAGAAAAGAAAAAATATCTATATTTTTTTAAAATTAAAGTCTTTCAATAAAATGAGGAACTGATTAATTGTGGCACTGAATTTAGATTGACTGTGAAAGTGTCGTGTGTATTAACACTTAATTCTATAAAAAATTGCTGCGTTTATTTAATTTTAATTTTATTTAATTTCTATTAAGGATCACCAACAAATAATACACTACCTACTTTCAATTATGAATACAAAATAATTGCACTCCGGGAGTGCCGACAGAAGTGAAAACTTATTTTGGCGCGTTAGGAGATTTTATCTCATCTAAAAAATATGCGTACCGCGCTAAAAGAAGTTTTCACTTCAAGCCTCTCGTAACGGTGTCGCAAGTCCAGAGATTTTATCTCATCTAAAAATATGCGTACCGCGCTAAAAGAAGTTTTCACTTCAAAAACACAAATATCAAATATCACGCAATTATAGGTAACCACAGATTAGCTAGCTTTTAATAGATGCTACGTCATATTTCATCTCTAAGTAGTAAGTAGTGCCCCAAATCTAGTAATAATTATTTTATATAACTGTTTAAACAAAAAAAAACGATAACCAAGATATAAAAATATCAAAAACACTAAAAGAAAAAGTAACGTTACTTATGAAGACGGGCGGGGGCGGCCTGGTATAAAATATAATTTCTAATTGGTCTACGTGTTATTATTATACGGCCCCCCGTCCGACTTCATAAGTAAAGCTTTTTCTTTTCTTTATGGGGTTTTAATGTTTAACATCTTATAGGTTTTATGAATTTATGGTTCGGTATTTTTTGTTTAAAACGTTAAGTTTGTTTCTTTTTAGTGTCAATAAATGTAAGAACTTTATCCAAGTTAGGTATCAGTTTAAATCGTAAACAACCCGAGGTACCTGATTATCTAAGTTAGTAGACGGTCACAACTCACGAATGACAGAGTGATGTCCTAAGAAATACTAAAGCAAGCATAATTATATTTATCTGAAACCAATTTGAGAGTATTTAACACTAAATTAAATAAATATCACTCAAATCGGTTTTCAAATCTCTGAGGAATCAGTAACAAATAAGACATCATCGAGATAAGCGTAGTCAAATGAAACCTGTTTATTGAATCTGGTTAAAAAACTACTAAATAAAATGTAATGAAATTTATATGAGACCAATTCGAAAATATTTTGCATCTATTAACAAATGAAATGCTCAAATCGGTCTACAAATCTCGGAGTGAATACTACATACATAAAAAACGCATCGAATAGACAAAATCCTCCTTTCTGAAGTCGGTTAAAAACGGCATACTAGGAACGTTCTACCCGAAGGACATCAACATCTAATTGCTGATGCATTACTGAGCGTTAGAATGCCTTTTGTTCCGGTGATTTCACTGTCTGTTCCTTTCGCCTAGAACACAACTACACACTGTGAGCACACATAGTTGTCATGACGAACGAAATTGGACTGTAGTACCTCCCCAGTGGAGCTCTTTAAATAAAACTCTACTGCTAGTACACAACATCAAAAACAATATACTACATCAAAATGCTAAAATGTAATTTTATGGACAAAACTGACGATTTCTTTTTAAAGATATATAAAAAACTCTAAGCCCGAGATATTATAAATAAATAAATAAGTTAATAAGAAATATATAAGTCCTGATTGAAGTCATTGAACAAACAAATACCTACTTGGAATTCAACATACTGTTAAATTATATTATTTATTTAGCTGTATGTGTTTAAATGTTAACAAATAAATATACAAATTCAATATTCATAAATATGTTTTTAGTGAATTATATTTGCGCGTTTGCTTATATTTATAAGAAGAAAATAAACAAGGTATAAAAACATATTGAATGTAGTTGACTGTTTGAAGTTTCAAATAGAATCTTTTTTGAAATCTAAAACTACAGAGGTACTTACTCGTGTGTCTATTCGTTTCACAAGTAAGCCACAATATTCACCTAAAAAATAAACTAGACGTTCCACAACATTTTTATAAGTCAACTAAAACACTTGAAGCTCAAAGAATATCAAGAGAATCTCAAAGGACACGAACTATCACAAAAACCATATAAATTATTTGAAATTGTGTTATAAAAATGTATGAGATTTATAACTTTATTGTCATAGGGTATTGGTGACGAGGCTCAGGGGGCAGCCGAGCCTTCGAACATGCCTGGAATAGGGATCGTGAGATTTTTGTATTAAAAATAGACTTGAGACGATCGTTCTTGATTATTCTGGTGTGATCGTAATATAAATTTGGGTATCTCACCCTTGTTTGTTGGGCTTGACTGGTATTGCCTCTATTTTGAGCCGGGGCTTTGAACGAGAATCACGCGTAGCCCTTGCTTTTATTTAAAAAGTAACTGTTGAACTAGTATGTGTGAATTTAAATTTGATTGATGAGTTTGAAATGTAATAGATGTCTGATGTGTCAATGCCATATAATTTGCAGTTGTCAAAAAGTATTATTTCGAATTTGGAATGAACGTTCTTTTGAGAGTAGTTTTGTCATTGACAACCACTGTAATAAAGTTCTTTTCTTTCTTTTAGTAATTAACAACGATGCCTCACATTATGATTTATCAAGGTGTTGTGAATTCACGTTACAGATGGAAAACTAGTTATATTTGTAGGTCTTAAAAATATATGTTTCGTGCGGGGATCGAATGCACAACACGCAGCGCAGAAAGCCAAGAGATTACCCAATACATCAACCATACCGATTGGCAGTTTTCATGTTCATGCGCGATCCTGAAGTGACTTGCTTTAGCATGTTTCTATTAGTTACCTTTTTCGATACCCAGGGCTAGAATTGACTTACTCTTTGACGTAAGTCAGCAGAAAAAAATCGTATATTATTGCAATAAGTAAAACCCCGTTTAGCATTGGAAATCTGTAGACTGCTTTTGAGGCGCTCATGTCTAGGTGCACTCACTGTTCGATTAAAGATTGGTCAGGTTAAGCAAAGCTCGGCGCAATGAGTTTATGGATGATCGCATTTTTGTATTTGAACTGAGTGCCTCCATGCACGTAAAAAAGGGCACGCCAAATCGTCTGTTCTGGTTGTTGTCATTAGACAACTGACAGTCAAGCCCTCTGGGCTTTGAGTGGCTTCAAAAACTTCGAGACAAGTCTACTCGTCACCATGGTAATTGCAACTTGATTGAAATGTCGAGGTTAGTTAAAATATTATTTTGATATTAATCTGTGCGTGAATAGACCTTAGAAGATATTATCTTAGTATCATGAATTCAATTCGCGAAAGTTTAAGAATTACTTCGAGACAAGTTTGGCCACTAATCAGGCGAAAACGAAAGTAATACCGTTTTTGATGATTACTAAATAGAAAATGATGGTAATCGAATTTGGAATAATTGTATTCCTTTCAATTTTGACCCCAATGACACTTTCAATTACCTCACTAATTTGCAGGTAAGTAAACATAAAACAAATTTACTTTGACAAAAATATTAGATAGATGAATTCCAAAGGCAATTTGATTAATGAACACGCAGATGTTCTGAGAGAGCTTTATAAACTAAATCAGTACTTAATATGAGTGACACATTCAATTGATAATTTAAAATTATACATGGTAATCAATCGTACGTAAAACTAATATAAGTAAGTATTTTAGGCCGTGTGGTGCCGGCTACGAATAGCACTAACCCATCTCATCCCTTGGGTGTCGTAAAAGGTGACTATGAGATTAGCTAGAGGATGGGCAGCAGCATCCTTCGTGTATATTAACAACTCAACTGCGATCGCCAACCCGTCTGCCAACCGTGGCGATTATGGCATGACCCCCAATGAGCACACAATTCACCTAGACCAGTTGTTGCGGCAATGTTTGCAGGAGGCTCATGTCCAGCTGTGGACTTAATTAGGCTGAAATGATGAAGTTTTTCATTAGAAAATAATTTTGATTTTTTCACTCTCAAGACTGCGTAGATGGGATATGTTCACGTGGATATGGGGGCTTAAGAAATGAAGACTCTTACATAAGGTGCCGAGGATCCGGCTCAGTGGCCTGCTGGACTGCTATGGGCTGATGATGAGTTTGTGATTTGATGTGACTGCGAAGATACATCACAATCAGTGTCAGACTAACAGGTGTGTAATGTATGCCTGAACCTGCATGAATTGTGAAATCATGAATTGCATGAGTAACGTCCCAATGAGCCAAAAGTAATTGAGGGAGCAGAATCCAGAAATAATTCACTATATTTGAACCATTACTGACTCCATAGAGAAGGATATGCCTGTTAACTAATGCAAGCACGCAGATAGCCTTCAACGAGATTGACAGATGGCCTGATAACGACAGCTTGGAGTCCTTGAATGCAAGTGGCATGTAACTAGTTATTGTGGAAATCTATGGAGGAAGCCTTTTTTTCGGGAGTGGATGACCGTTAGGTGATATGATGATAATAACCTGCATGAAAAACGTCCCAATGGAGCTACACCTAACGTAATTGCAGTGGACCATTTGGAAATATTTAACCATATTTGAACCATCATTGACTCCATCCATAAAGCTCCATAGCCCTCCGTTGTTTCAATATGATCTATTAAAGTGTTTGCAAGAACCTACTTGGTGAATAAATGATTCTATTCTAATCTAGAAGAAGGATCTGTATGCTTACTCGACCAAGTAATTGCCTGGGGATAAGAAACAGTAGTGGTAGGATATTATGTATATTATATTGTAAGATATTTATAAAATTGTTATTACAGAAAGCATCAACCAAAATCCTAAATATTTTTGTGCATAACTTAATCCAAATAAAAACTTAATCATAACAGTTAACGAACTCGCCTCCACGCCAATATATTGCGATAAAAAATGGTAGAATAAAAACCCGTTTCGCATTTCCCAAACAAACTGAGAACATTTACTTAGGCCTAGTTATAAATATTATGTTAACACATGAAAATTATGCGTTGCCTCAGCAAAAACCTTTTTATTCGCCAGTGTATACCCAATATATTTTCGAAATGGACTCTGTACCTTTAGTATAGGGACTCTCGTGTTTTGCATAGAGGCTACATACATTACGCAGTATTTTCATATACTGCTTATGAGGAAAATGTTTTTTTTACGGGATTCTCGCTGACATTTCCCAAAAATAAGGCTGTTTAACCAGGCAATTTTTGGCAAAGCCAAAGGAGGTCTCCAGCAGGGCTTAAAATTAATTTTATAGACTAAGCAAAAGCGTTAGGTGCCGGTTAGAATAGCACCAACCAATCTCAACCCGTGGGTATCGTAAAAGGCACCTATAGGGTTAGCCAGTGGATGGGCAGCAGGAGCAGCGTCCTTGGAGTAGGTATATTTATAGCCTTAACTGCGGTCGTTAAGCCTGCTAAGCGTGGTGATTATGGAAAAATCCTCCAATGAGACCACACAACACACGCAGACCGGTCATTGTGGCAATCTTTGGGGGAGGCCTGTGTCCAGCAGTGGACTTTGTTCGGCAGAAATGAAGACATGAAAAAAATTGTGAAGCAACTGCTGCTAAGGGTGACCCCTGCGGGTCTCGAACCTCGACTTAGGGCGTTGCTGAGGGATACGAGCTGTGTAAGGACAGCTGGACTACTACCGGCTAAAACCACTGGAGCGGTCATCTTCGGCACCTAAGGGAGGCTCCAGGTCCTCGTATGATCACACTAGAGCCGCCCACTGGTGCCACGCCTATAGGCACATCTCAGAGGGTCACTGTAAAGTGGTCACCCCCCCGGGGGATTGTAAAGGATCCCCCAAAGCGTCCCACGGCAGCGCGTGACCACATGCGTGCTACCGTCTTCTCTTGGGTCGCTTGGTGTGGGCACGCAGATTCCCCAATCTAGCACCCGCGAACCCAGAGGTCCCCACCTTATAGCAACGGCAGGGGTTTTCAGGCGCCAGGGTGGTTGTTACCCCGGCGCCGTCTACTTCTTCTCCGAGCGGGATCGGCCCTCTCCCGATCCCGGTCTGCGGCCTCCTTCTGGAGCATGATGCTCTCACAGAAGGAGACCACAGCATTCCAGTTTCCGTGCTCTGCCAACATAGCCGACACTTCTGCTGGCAGAGAGAGATCTTGCCCGATCCAATCGACCAGGATCCGCCGCTCGGCGGCCCACGTAGGGCACGCCTCGAGCGTGTTCTGTGCGGTGTCCTGGTCGCTATCACAATGGTGACATCACGCCGTGGCCTCGCGTCCTATCCTGTGCAGGTACGCACCGTAACATATAACTTATACCTACGTGTACTAATCTTCATACAATGGCTTAAACTCGGCATTCGTTTAGAAACTTTTTAAATCATGACAACAAGCACGCGGTTAGGTACGTGAATATGCTTTCTGCGCTACTGTCGCGGGTGCAATCTCCGCGCGATTGCTCCGTATTTGTTTGGTCTTCACTTGCCCTGGTCTGAGTGTTTGAGCATATAATTAAACTCGTCTGTCCGTATAAACAAAGTAGAATATGCAAATTGCCCAATACTTTTTAAATTACAATGAAAAAATATAGCACTTATAATAACAATAGTTCACTATAATTCCTCGTTGAAATCGGAAATATGGAGATTTTCGCCCATCCACGGCATTTAGCCCAGCTAGCCGAGTGCTAGACCCCGCGCTATTGTCTTTTGTTTGCAAGCATTTCCGGCACAACACTGGGTGCTGTCATTAATAACCCTCATAGATGAAGCTTGCCCTTTTGCCGATCAGTATTAATAGTCCACAGAACATCACTCACTATAAAAACACGAGACATTTTGTCATTTCATTTAGGTCTTTAAGTCTACTCTTTTATAATATGAAGATAAATTTCACGAGTGCGCTTGCAGCTACCTTCCTACACCCACAGACAGCATACTTCAAGCGAGCAATAAAATGGTGATTCGGAAATCTAAGTTAGTAGACTGGCAGGCAAACTCCTTATTTTTTTACCCGTTTACCGCCCGTTTATTTTTCTTGGTCCCCAGTGGAAATTCATCATGAACTTCCTCCGCCCCGGGGAAGGGCGAAGGGGCATGCCCGACTCCTACCAGCTAAAACCACTAGAGCGGTAGTCTTCGGCACCGAAGGGGGGCTCCAAGTCCTCATAAAATCACACTAGAGCCGCCCATTGGTGCCAGCCCTTTATCTCGGAGGGGATAACTGTAAAATGGCACTACTCGGGAAGTATTAAAAAGGATCCCTCCAAGCCTCACAGTGCGCTGTGTTGTGCACATGGTGGCACGGGACTCCGTACGTGCCGCCGTCTTCCTGGGGGAGACAAATTGTACCCACGATACATTAAAATTTGAGTGGGATGAAAATAGAAGAATAGTCCTGAGTTACTGGCTCGTGAAGCCTTACTTGCGTACAATTTGCCTTGGTAGTCTAGAAACTGACCTCAGGCAAGCACTGCTAAGCTAAGTCCTCATCATAGTCATGCCCCTCGGCCCTTCCCAAGGTGGAGGAAGCCCATGAGATTTCCCCACGTCAAAAATAAAAGGTGACACTGACAATGTGGTGCCGCGCAGGTCGGTCTAGTCTTAGGTAACATTACAACTGTTAAGGGCAGACGTGACGCCTACTACTACTACTATTAATTGCAATTATACCGTAAGTACTATACAGTACTATGTAGCACTACTACTATCTACAAAGTCGACAGGCCCAAACTCAATCTAACAGTAATAACTACAAGTAATCATCTAGCTTTTAGCTACGAACTAAATTCACCGGTCTATGCGGAACTTTATATAGAGGCGTAACTTTGTTCCAGTTTTGAACTGCAGATGGTCAGTAGCTGTTAAATGTGGCCGCCTAATGGTATGGATTATTAGCCTTTGCTTTGCTTTCGTTGATTTAATTAAGTTTGAGATCGGCAGAGAATTCTTGTTTCTGTAATATCAGCCTGTAATTATCCCACTGCAGGGAAAATTCCTCTTCTTATACAAATAATTGTTTTGGGTGGAATTTGTCTGTATTGACCATGTTTGATAGGCGAGTTTTTTTTTTGTTTTTTTAAACGTTGCCCCACACTAGGATTTCTCATGTGTTGTGGGTGCGTTTACAGACATGAATTCCACATACAATAACACCCAGACCCGGAACAACTACCTGCAGATCATACAAATATTTGTTCCGTGCGGGAATCCCACGACCCGGAGCGCAGCAGCCGACTGTATCAACCACTGCACCAACCAGTTGGTCAGCGTGTGGCTACTATTCCGCAGAAGGTACACTGCTGCCCATCCCTCTGGATTAGTATAACTAAATAGTATAAAAATGAAAAAAGTGTGGCGCATACAATAAATAATAGTAAGAAGTCAGAACTTCCACTGGAGACCATAAAAAGGGAGTATCTGTCGCGGTCGTTGAGAAAACTCACACAACAGTTCATACTGCAGTCCAACAAAATTAAGGAAGGAGAAGCATAGATGCTCCGCTCCACAAAGTCTGCAGTGTGCGAACATGCCTTAGACAAACCCAACCATATTCTTCGTTTCGATCAACCTCAAGTCCTCGCGAAAGAGAACCGATATGTACCTAGAATATTTCGTGAGGCTATTGAAATTAAAAAACATCCTATTATTTAATAGAGAAGATGGCTGGCAGATACCACCAGTTTGGAATCCTGTTATTAAAATAATAAAGTCCTAAATTAAATACCAGACTAAAAAACACCAAGACACTGTGACACTGCGTGCAACGAAATATCTTTTTATAATAATTGTACGGTAGATAAAATAAAATAACATTTTAAAATCTGTAACGACGCCTGTCACCTTAGTCATCCTGCGACCACGAACCCTGCAAAGTGTTCAAAACGTTAGGAAAAACAAAAATCTAAAATATACGCGATAGATTCCGTTTTAAAGTATTTTATTATGAAGGAGAAATGATTTAAAAACGTTGTTTGTTAAAATATGTTTTGTAAAATAATTATCATGCTGCCTTTTAGTTAATATAGCATTGTCATCCAGTTCTAAGCTGTTGCTGTAGCTGCTAAAATGTTTTAAGTTTCAAGTAGTTAGCTCATCGGGAAGTTAGTTGAATATCGATTGCCGAACAGACAAACAAACAGACAGACAGACAAGGAACCGTGTTGATAAAAACGTGGTAAAATGCGAAATTTTACCACGTACTAAAAAACTGATATCCCGCCTGCAATGCGGAAAATGCGGACCATATCAATTTGCATATAAAACGCTCCTATAAATAAGAAGTTTGAAATAATTCCGCAGTTTAGTTCTTAGCAAGTCGAGCCGGCTACCTTGAAGTGGCGTGTTCTATTAATTATTACTTACTCGAAGCCTCGTTTGTTGCGAAGTTCACGATATCCCGGGAGCATTGAATTCCCTCTAGCGAATGTTGGTTTTTATCTATAGCTTTACTAAATTATACTTTCATTTTTCCATCAAGAATTATGTTGAATTAGTTCGATTAAGTCGGAAATATGTTTGATGCATAATTAATATTTAATTTTCTATTTCACCTAAGATTTTGTAGAGCCAATTTTTGTATGATAGATCGCAAGTGTGTAGTAGAGAACTACTCGAAAATATGCTGCCTTGATCGGGGAGAACCGAGTAATAGACGACTATCAGAAGTTATCCCCTTTCCTTGCCAAATATTTTTGAAAAAGTCATAATAACCAAAGAGAACTTTTTGTACGCAAACAAGCGATTATTAAAATATTCTTGGATTTTCTCGAAGCGACTACGACCTTGAAACAACAAAAAACAAAACCAAAAAAATAGTTGGGATGGAACGTTTTCTATATATTTCCTTGTATCGTCGTACGAGTGATACCCCTCATACAATTTCACTCCCCTTTCCCAAAACACCTTTACCACTCTACAAAAATAAAAATAAGACAAAACAGACTGCATGGACGAAAGGACTCATTACATCTGGTATATTCTATCTTTATTTTTTATATCAGTTACTCTACGGTTATCCGACAAGTAGCTTTAAAACATATTATACGCGACCATCACTATAAATCTACCCAATAAACTGAGGAAGTGCGAGCGATACCAAATTTCCATTGAAATTACTCCAGTAAAATTAAATACAAGCGTCTAAAACGGTAACTAACTAACTTTGGTTGAGTTTCCGTGGCCATTACCGCAGCATAAGATACCGATCCACTAAAGAAGCGAGGACAGAGCTAAGCTAGCAGGGCGGAACGATGGAGGACAAAGACGGGAATTAGTGGTTATTGTCTCTTTGTACCGTTTATTTTAAGGAAATGAGGGCGTGTAATATACAGTTCTGTGAATAAAATGTTAGGGTAAAAGAAACTACAAATGCAAAGACATAATCTGAATTTATTACAGGTATCTGTATTTATTTCGTCAAAGAACTCTACTAAAGGTGTCGCGGAGTGCCTCCCTCTGTGTTTCCTTCCGGGTTAGCTCAGCTAGGAGACTTTCTCCACGGCAGCAACGGAATTCAGTTCATTTTTTTCATCATTTCGGCCTAATGAAGTCCACTGTTGGACACAGGCCTCCCCCAAAGATCACCACAATGATCGATATAGGTATGTTGTGGGCTCATTGGGGCGTTTTGCCATAATCACCACGCTTGGCAGACGTGTTGGCGATCCCAATCGAGTTGTAAATGTATTCGATGGACGCCGCTGCCCATCCTCCGGCCAATCCCTTAGTCAACTTTTACGACATTCACGGGAGGAAATAGGGTGGTGGTATTCTGAACCGGCACCACACGGCAAACGGCAAAAAGAACAATTTTTTTGTATATTTTGATTAAATTCTATTACATTTTTATTTCACAATTCTCATATGCCGTTTGATAACACTTCAACGATTCTGATATTTAACATACAATTTACTTCGTTACAAAACACGAATTCCTACAAAGCACATAGAGTCCGAAATTAAATAAAAGCACGCCTATTACGTATCAAGCTAACAACGAGTACAGTCGAACCTTTACAGAATAGAGTTGGCCACTCGACCATGAAATTTAGTTAGCTCAAACTGATGGTAGAGATGTAGCGGTTAGAATTTTGTTAGGAGCGCTAGCTGTTGTCACTTGATTATACAAGTGTAGACTTTAAGGAGATAATCAGATCATAAATAAAGAATAATACCGATTAAGAAAAATTTAAATAATTAAAATAAGTTTGTGAATTCGGGTGCCGCCTTTTATTATGTTAATGTAGGAACATTAATAAAAAAGGTATTGATTTGTTTTTCTGAATAGCATCGTGCCATTGCTTCGCTCACGTGACATAGATTGTATCCATTTGTATATAAGGGTATTTATGACGTGCGACTTTTGTTAATCAACATTATGATTCGTTTTGACATTATTATTAAAAGGTTTTGCACTACTATTTTAAGGTTATTCAACCAGATCAGTTTTGGTTTGTTATCAGACAGTGGCAGAATCATCGACAAACCTATGAGCCATAAACAAAAGTTGGAATTGGAAATTGAAAGACGTGCGACACGACATAGCGGCAGAAACGACGGCACGGATTGTGCAGTGGCTGGTACAGTCGGCTGCTGCGCTCCGGGTCGTGGTTTCGATTCCCGCACGGAACAAATATGTGTATGATCTGCAGCTAGTTATTACGGGTCTGGGTGTGTTGTGTGTGGAATTTATGTCTGTAAGCGCACCCGCAACACAGGCGAAATCCCAACGCGGGGCAGTGTTTAAAAAAAAACGTTGTGGGGCACTAAATTAGATGAAAATGTGTAGTTCCATTCATGCGTACGGCAAATAAAATTCATACAGTACAAAATAGGAATATTTTGTGACTGCCACAACGCATTTTCAAGTCTGAATAAACGCTAACACGAGAGGAAGGATAAGGAATTCTCAGAAACTGAGTTACCCCGATTAATATAATAAACCGATACTCATTTATAGCGCCACTCCATCTCTCCCTTAAATGTCCCAAAAAGGGACTAAGGGACTTTAAACCAGAGGGATGTGGAATCTTTTGGTTTTACCCTTTCTGTAGAATAGCAGACATTCTGCACTCACCAACCCGCCTACCAATCGTGGTGAGACTTTCTCCCCAAAGTGACGACATAAATGTGGAAACCTATGGGGAGGCTTTTGTACAGTAGTGGACGTGCTCGAGTCGATAAGATGATGATGAGGAAACGCACATTTCATGTAAAATATCGATGTGTTTCTTTGTATATATTGAGGTAATAAAGAAATATACTGAACTGAGTCTGAAAAACAACACTTTCTCTCTCTCTTTTTCTGTCAAATGTATTTAAATTGACGCCTCGTGGTGTCATTTGTAAGGCGAGTTTTCATTTTAAAAAGATGTTTGTATATGTTTCAAGATAATATTGACATTTCAATGTTTTCAATCAATCACAACTAAATGAGTATGAAAGCAATATTGATAAAGTATGAAAGCATCCAATTTCTTTATAATACAAGTCTCTGAGATTGTAAAATAAAATAATACGTTTAGAATTGAATATGGCACTTGTCAAATATCACACACATCTTGGCCAAATATATTGAATGAGTGGTATATCGCAGTCGTGAACGAAATTTGATAAAATGTTGGACACATATTTGATGAGTGGCGCTCCATCCTATTCCCTTCTAAAATTCAGCAGCTAACTCTTCAGTGAACTTATGGACTGATCGTGAACTAAAGAATAAGATATTTAAAGAAATAGATGTTTCATAATTTTGTCGTCGTGCTATATTCTTAATCCGGACTCAGAAACGGACTAATAAGTCGAGTAATAATGTCTATAAGTAACGAAAAAAAACTGGACAAGTGCGAGTTGCACTAGCGTGGAGAGGGTTTCGAAATTTGCTGAGTAAATTGTCTATTGTTGGATTTGGTCTGAATAACTCGAATAAACATCGTAGTTGAAAAACATATTTTCCCACACATTCCAACCGCAAACGTAAGTTTGTACGCACAATATTGAAAGATTTACGTTGTTATTTAAAAACCATAGACTTCTTGTAGGTTTTCCTGTCATCTATAGGCAAAGCACTATTATGAGTATTTTTTTCAAAATTATAGGCGCAGTAGTTTCGGAAATAGGTGGGGGAACGGTCAATGTTCATCTACTTTCTTAGATAACTTTAAAACTACATATTTTAAAATTATAAAATAAATACATTTGAGACCCTTCCATTTTATATGTTACACGGTACAGTTTGCAAAACTTTATTCTTTAATTTTCAAGATTTCCCCCCAAAAGTGACCCCCATATTCAAAATTCATTTATTTTCGTTCCATGTACGTGTCTGGGTCGTAGAATGTGTGTACCAAATTTCAACTTAATCGGTCCAGTAGATTCGGTGCAAATTGGCTGTGACAGACGAACAGACAGACAGACACACGAGTGATCCTATAAGGGATCCGCCGTTTTTTCCTTCGGACGTTCGGAACCCTAAAAATTGACAAGTGACAACTTTTTACGTGTAGTTTCCATAAAAATGTTTTATGTAGGAACCGTGCTTAGCCCCTCGCACTTCGTAAATGTGATTTATTGAATATGATAGATGTATAACTCTACCGTTCACCGAAAATATCGAGAATATGAAATCGCAGAATTCCGACGCCAAAAAATTTCGTTTAATCTTTTTGTCTTGCGTAATACGGTGCGAGCGTAATTCCCAATATCGCTATTGACAGACGGCAGTAATAATTTTACGATCTCCTGAGAATCTACGTTTTACGGTTACGTGAGTGGACTTGTTACGATTTGAGCTTATACTTTTATTGTGTTGACGAATTGACATAATGCATTTTGATTATTAAACGTCTTTGCAAGCAGACAGCAAAATGTCGTTGTCATCTCAAAAATAGTCGGGATTAACATCCTCCTGTGGATGTTGTAAAAGTTGACCTAGAAAATCTAAGCCAGAGGGATAGGCAGCAGCGTCCTTTCTTTTTTTGGAGTTTACTACTTAAGAATCGATTTATATATATAGCCCGCAGTAAGAAAAAATTATGAGTAGCGAAATTTTGTCGAGCGTTAACTAAAATGCGTTACGTTTGCGGCGGGAATCAGAGGTGGTCTCCTCCCATCCCCGCTCTGCTGCCTCCTATGCTTGCATCACGTCTTCCAAAAGGAGGTCGTCACCTCCATCCCACGCGCTCTCGCTCCAGACAATGGACGGCACGACCGCCGCGACGAGATCACAGCTCTGCGCTGCCTAAGCTAGGCACTCTTCCAACATGTGCTACGTCTCCGGGCAGTCTCCGCAGTGATGACAACTGGGTGTCTCTTCCCGGCCTATTTGACACAGATGCTTCCCGAAACACCCTTGGTTCGAGAGTTCTTGCATCATCCAGAAGGTGAGGGCGCCACGCTGCCTCCTGACAATCTCTCATGATGGGAGGCAGCATGCCGCATATTCTTTCTTACCGCCGCTATCATAGTATGCCCTGTACTGGACTACACTAGCCGTACCTTCTTTTCCGACACCAGGATCCGCCAAAGCTCGGACCGTCGTACCTCTATCTCAGGAGGTACTGATCTCGGATATCTATGGCCTAGTGTATATAATATCTGTGCTATGGCGTTAACCGTATCATCAAATTGGCATAATTACATCAAGTTTTACAAACGGTTTGCCTTTCTGCTTTCCAGGCAGAATAGTACCCCTTGACTTAATTCGCCACATTTGGTGGACGAAAATGCGATCTTAGCCTTTAGCAGTGCAGTCCAGGTGAATGATAACGGCCTATATAATATACCATAACGCCATATCAATCATCCCTCAATAATCTGTTGCTACCAGTATCCTAATAAAACCTAGTTTTCTGTTAATCAGCGAAAATGAATGAAAACTCCCTCAAAAACTTGAATGAAACTTTATTTGTACTAATTAATATTTCCAACTAAAATGTTAACTTAGCATTTTACTTGTAAATCTCAGTTATCCTCAAGTTTTCATGGATATTGCCTGCCGGAAACTTATGCACCCTAAGTACAAACTACCTGTTACGAGTTTAACTCCAAGTTGACCATAGAATACGTAATGCTTAAAGTAATCTTCAGATATATCGTATGTAAGTAATTTATTTTCTCACCACAATAATGAAAAAGTTGCAGCAAAATACAATATTGCCTAGTTATAGTGTATTATTCAAATTTATTCTGGGAGACTGGTGCCTAAGCTACACCAAAGCCTGTGTTTCAGGTCACCAGGCCAGAAGTCCAATTTTCCAAATCCTCTTTCATAAACTGTGCCAAGCGAAATTTTTCCATTTTCTTCTTCTTCGTGTATCTGAATTCTATCAAGTTGTTTCCTCTTGTTAAAGTTCTTTTGATGAATACTCTCCAATACTTTGATATAATGTTATCAGACCCCGATACTGGTTGATTTTGTCCTTTATAACCCAGTTATCGTCTTGCATCCCATTAAGTGCGCATTTGCTGCAGACAACATCTAGATATAACAATAAACTCGCTGTTCTAATAAAATGTGTATACATAGGCTGCACTAAAAGTATCGGGAATGGAATATTTCCACTGTTCCTGTCATATTAAAATCGTTTTAATTAAAAACTCCTTGGTTTTACAAATCGAATACCATTTATTTATTTAAAAAAAAGATTCACGGTCTTGTCACAAGGTTTTGTCAAACTTGTTTAGTCGTTGAGAAAATGGAATTGACTCGAGAAAATTCAAGAGCGATGATTTATTATGACTTTCGAAGTCGTTTAACACAAAAACAGTGTGTTGACCGGATGATTTCTGCATTTGGTGATGAAGCCCCATCCAAAACCAGAATTTATCGCTGCTTTGCTGAATTTCAACGTGGACGTGTCAAGCTCAGTGATGATCCTCGTCAAGGTCGTCCAAAAACTGCAGTCACCCAAGAAAACGTTGATGCTGTGCGTAAGCTGATTGAGGAAGATCGACATGTGACATACCGCGAAATTCAGGCAACTTTAGACATTGGCATGAGTCAAATACAAATAATCTTGCATGAACAATTAGGTGTAAAAAAGTTGTTTTCCCGATGGATACCGCATTTGCTATGTGAAGAGCAAAAAGCGGCTCGCGTTACTTGGTGCGTCAGAACTCTCGAAAGATTCCACGCAGGATCCTCAAATGCTGTATACAACATCGTATCAGGTGACGAATCCTGGATATATGCGTACGAACCCGAAACAAAAAACCAGTCACGAATTTGGGTGTTCGAAAATGAGTTAAAGCCAACAAAAATTATTCGTTCACGGAGTGTTGCAAAAAAAATGGTGGCCACGTTTGTCTCCAAAACCGGCCATGTTACGACTATTCGTCTTGAGGGACAAAGAACGGTTAATGCAGAATGGTATGCTAGCATTTGTTTGCCACAGGTCGTTTCTGAACTCCGTAGAGAGAACTGCAACCGCCGCATCATCCTCCATCAAGACAATGCGAGTTCTCACACCGCGCACAGAACAAAAGAGTTTTTAGAGCAAGAAAACATAGAATTATTAGACCATCCGCCGTACAGCCCCGACCTAAGCCCTAATGATTTCTATACTTTCCCTAAAATAAAGAATAAATTGCGTGAACAGAGATTTTCATCACCTAAAGAAGCTGTGGACGGTGAAAACGGCCATTTTGGAGACCCCAACTTCCGAATGGAATGGTTGCTTCAATGATTGGTTCCATCGTATGGAAAAATGTGTCAAATTTCGCGGAGAATACTTCGAAAAGCAATAAATACATTTTTAAATAGTAATGTTGTGTCACTTCCTTAATTCCCGAAATTTTCAGTGCCGCCCTCGTATTATGGCTTTGATACACCCAATATTGACGATTTATCAAAATGCATTTTAAATGTTTCATATATATTGTATATGTAAATCGTACGCTATATGAGGCGGTGAGCGCAAGAGTTAGCCTGTATTTTCGAGACACAATTAAAACCATTTGTGTCTGGAAAAGATAGACCATATTTAGTTAAAGGTAACAAATTTACTGTGTACTGTAGTAAACATTAAAATAGTACAGTCAGCAACAAAATTGAACAAAAAATATTATAATTTTTAATTAAACATGGCGTCTTTTGGATAACGAATTAATGCACAGTAAAAGCATATTTAAAATATTCTTAAAGTATGTAAATTCAGTCCCTGGCATATATATAAAGTTTTTACTGTGGATCAATTAGCAATTAGCAATGCGCACAGGTTCATGAACTAGCCTATTTTAATTTTTGTTAGTTTTGTATGTGTTAATTAAGTTTCGTCTCATTTTATTTGTACCACTAACATAGTCTATATGTCTTTGTATTACTAACTTATATGGACAAATGTCCGAAATAAACGTTTTTATTTTTTATTATTATTATTTATTATTCCAGTTATAGCCATATAAAAAAAATATTCCGCTACTTTTGTTGTCAGCCTTTCATATTGCCAAACAATAAACAAGCCCTAAACTACTTACGCCTTACACACCACCTCATTGTTAAGCTGTAAAACAATACGCCATAGACCGTAATCAATGAAATTGGAGTTTTTCGGCTTTGCCCATTGGGCCGGGAATAATCTATTTCAAACAAACGGATCGCTGGACCCAGGTTAATTGAAAACTGATGAATTTCATCAGCTTTTGTTTCAAACGGGCAGGTAGACCTTTCTGTAAAATCCATTTTAATCTGTCGCATATAGAAAGACAATTCGTAGTGTGGAAGGTTTGTATGTATATCATATTTGTGCACGAACACTTGTAATTAAAATGAGCCTGTATTTATGTCGCAGCCATATTGTATAATACGCCGTATTACACAATGGCTGGTCGATTTGCAAAACAAAGCTCGTGTTCATACGGGTTACAATTCACCTGAAAAAACTATGACCAGTGCGAGTTGAACTTGCGTGGAGTGGGTTTCGTACCATGAATATGTTATCTACTACGTTTTTCTTAAATCTGACCTACTAAAAACTAATATGTATGGTACCGGATTGTAGAGAGAAATTGCTGAATTTATTGTCTATTGTTGATTTTTGTTTTGTACCAATAATTAATCCCAAGAACAAACTTAACGTTTTAGTTGAAAAATATGTTCTCCAATACATTCCAACTACAAATGTAAGTTTGTCTGCACAATATTGAAGGATTTACCGTTTTATTTTGAGACCATAGCCTTCCTTAAGTTTTCATGTAATCTATAAGCAAAGAACTATTATATTATATCTGTATTTTGGCTCGTAACGTTTGGCTCAGTAGCTTCGGAGATAAAGTTGGGGGAGAAAGTTGAATATTCATATATTCTCCTAAATAACATTAAAATATTGAAATCCTCTCATCAAGCCCTTCCATTTGACATATTACATGGGACAGTGTTTGCAAAACTAATTATTTAAATTTTCTAATTTGCCCCCCCCAAAAGTGACACCCATATCATAAATTAATTTATTGACCCCGCACGTGTTTGGGTAGTAAAAATTAAGTTAGTTAAGTAATAAAAAATGTGAGTTAAGTTCGGTAAATCCGGAGCAAATTGGCTGTGACAGACACACGAGTGGTCCTATAAGAGTGCCTCCGTTTTTACCTTCGGACGTACGGAACCCTAGAAAGTGCACCGCATTGTAGCAAGTCGTGTTTCCCAAAGCGGCTAATTAATGCCGCATACAATTAAGCGCATCATAGGTATGCCACTTTGAGATTTTTAGTTCCATATATCGCCTCTAGTAGCGCTGCTGTATTTAAAATGTAATGCAGCTCCGTTCTCAGCTTAACCTTCTAACCATAATCATCGGAGTCAGATCCTCGCTTTGTAGAACATATCGCAACCAAATCTGCCCGATCACGAAGTGTCTGCTGTCTGAGTATTAAAAAACACTGCTGTTTTGCAAACCGTCTAGCCGTTGAGTAATACGGCATATCTTAGATATGCCTGCGACATAGATACTAAATGTGCCGTGTTAGGAACACTTGTGTGGACAGTTATAGGTGTGTGTTTAATATCTATGTGTGTAAATACGTTTCTCAGAAGTAGAGACAATATAATCGTTCATATAACCAAATAAGGTAAAAAAAAAAGAGGTCGCCAGAGATCTGCGATCGCGAGTCGTACCAAAAAATAGAATTATCTGCTTTCTTAAGCAGAAGCCAGACAATTCTACTTCTTTGGTGTGTAAGCTAGCGATGCGTGAATAACGTTTCTAATAAAATTCAACATCTAATTAGTACATATTTGCCAAGAAGACTTGTATACTTCAGTAATCTTAATGTTATATAATAAAAACCAGACGGTGCGAGGTGATCTCGCATGGAGAGGGTTCCGTACGATGATTTTTTTATTTTTTTGTTTATCAACAAACGCCTTCCCCATAGATGTCAACAATTGTGTCATCCTATTGGGGGGAATTTGCCAGTACCCACCACGCTTGGCAGGCGGGTTGGTGAGCGCAGTATGGCTAATGTTCCACAGAAGGGACGCTGCCACCCATTCATCTGGTCTAGAGTCCCTTAGTCACCTTTTACGACACCCACGGGAGGAGATGGAGTGGTGCTATATTCTTAATCCGGACTCCTCACGGATAGACCACTCGAGCAAGAAATATCAAATCTAAAATTAATTCGTCCGCATAATAAAATCCTCGATCGTTCGGACTGAGTAAGGACCGACTGACTCTCTACTACTCCATACAATCCAGTGACATAAAGACGGAAAACAATGTAAAAATGCTTAGCTAACACACAGGTGAAGGGGTCACCTGAGATTTCTTGACAAATAATGCAAATTCAATCATTTTTAAAGCCACGTGAGTGGTCAATGTCGTCTACAATGCATGGAATAACCTATTGCTGTTGACTTTCATGACTTATATCATCATATCGGCCAAATGGAGTCCACTGCTGGTCACATGCCTCCCCCAAAGATCACCACACCGACCGATATGGGTGTGTTGTGTGCTCTTTGGGAGGTATTGCCATAATCGCCACGCTTGGCAGACGGGTTGGCGATCGCAGTTGAGTTGATAATGTACTCGAAGGACGCTGCTGCCCATCCTCCGGTTAATCCCTTAGTCGACTTTTACGACACCCATGGGATCAAATGGGGTGGTGGCATTCTGAGCCGGCACCATACTGCTGTTATATACCACAGTTCTACTCAGCTCACCACAATAAACGCAGTTTCATCTATATAAAAAACATACGCACGTTCTAAATGTAATATTTCTAAAATACATAACAGAGATCGTTATTCGTGTTATTTTTATCGCGTACTGTGGA
This sequence comes from Diloba caeruleocephala, assembly GCA_947459985.1. Lineage (NCBI taxonomy): Eukaryota > Metazoa > Arthropoda > Insecta > Lepidoptera > Noctuidae > Diloba > Diloba caeruleocephala. The sequence goes on along the minus strand of OX381617.1, from coordinate 2,865,864 downwards.
ACAATCCCTTTCATCTCATATTGCGTTGTCCACGGCTCACCGTGATCTAGGATGAGAGCCTATTTTGGAAACATAGGGAACATTATATGTGCGAACATGCTGTGGAATATAGGAGAACACCAATCATCACCATCGTCTCTACCGAAGGATGTCCACTGCCCAACACAGGCCTCTGCCATAGATTTCCACAACGCTCAGTTACATGCCACCTACAACCAATGACTCCCCGCTTCCTTTACCAAATCATCTGTCAATCTCGTTTGAGGCCGTCCCTCGAGAATCTGTCTACCCCAACTACCACCAGTTCTACGAGTTATATGCTTCACGTATTGCCACTTCAGCTTACCAATCCTTTTAGCTATGTCGGCTACTGTTCCCCATCACCTTCTTTATTTCTTATTTAGATCGATCTCAATAAGAGACAAAAGTATAACGTGGTCTTTCTACCTCACCACACCCAGCTGGGACACCGCCTGCTCCAACAGCAAGCGGACGCGAAGAATCCCGTCGATAGTTGACCGTCACTGACGGAAACCATACTAACTGGGGACCAACTGGCAACAGGGGCTCAATGAGTATTCGGGTATCACTAACCCACCTGCCAAGCGTGGTGAGATCTGGCAAATTCCCCACACAATGACTACACACGACATGTAACCGGCCGTTTTATCGGGGAAGTTTTCGTTCAGCAGTGGACCTGTTTTGGCTGATACGAGGATGTTGTTATAAAAACAGTGAGAGTGATAGAGTATTGATATGTCATCATCATCATCATCATATCAGCCACAGGACGTCCACTGCTGAACAAAGGCCTCCCCCTTAGATTTCCACAACGAGCGGTTACATGCCGCCCTCATCCAACGACTCCCAGCGACCTTCACCAGGTCGTCTGTCCACCTCGTTGGAGGTCGTCCCACGCTGCGTTTTCCGGTGCGCGGTCTCCATTCTAGAACCTTTGTGCCCCAGCGGCCATCAGTTCTACGAGCAATGTGCCCTGCCCATTGCCACTTCAGTTTACTAATCCTTTCAGCTATGTCGACAACTTTAGTTCTTCTACGGATCTCCTCATTTCTGATTCGATCTCGTAGAGAAATACCAAGCATAGCTCTCTCCATAGCTCGCTGAGTGACCTTGAGCTTTCTTATGAGGCCTATTGTGAGTGACCACGTCTCTGTTCCATATGTCATCACTGGTAACAGTACATATTGATATGGAAAAAATAGGTGAGTGGAATTACAGTGACAATTGACGGTGCATGGCATGATTAAAAGTAAAAATATTTTTGCGACATTCTCTAAATAAGAAGTCGACTAACGTTGTCATGTAAGTACAATGACGACAGGCTTCTTGCAAAAATCTTATTAAAATCAATGGAAAAGAAAAAAAATTTACAATTTAAGTACAAAATAATATATTTTTACTACATATATTAATTTGAGGGTGCTGTATTATGTGTTTCATCTGATTCCAGTAGCAGGTATAGAAACAACGTTTGAACGAATGGAAATATGTTCTACTTGCAACAGAGATTAAACAACTAGGGATGTCACTTGCAAGCCTTCAAATATTATATTGCGTTCATTTTGCCATAGATTGCACTCGCACAAGATAAGTTGTGCAAATAATAGTTACTAAGTTCTAATTATAGTTACTTGTTGAACATTAAGAGTGAGGCAGCGAGCTTGAATATAAATAATTTACTCCATTTTCTTACTTCTGTTATCCTGACCCGTAAAAAATTAAGCCTTGCAGTGACTAACCTCCAGCAATATCCTTGCCAGCTGCTCAGGAACGGATCGAAAGAACTGGTGCAAGTAACAGCCCTTAAACGACGTATCCCAGCTGCATTGCCATCCAGCTAAAAGTTCACCCCAAACATTATTCTGCAGCTTATATACTATCATCCAATCATATCGGCCATTTATACGTCCACTGCTGAACAAATGCCTCTCGCATAGATTTTCACTGTGTCATCTTTTGCGGGGTATTTGCCAATACTCAACACGCTTAGCAGGCGGGTTGGTGAGCGCAGTATGGCTACCGTTTCTAAGAAGGGGTGCTGCTGCCCATCCCTCTGGTTTAGATTTCTTCTTATGACATCCACGGGAGGAGATGCGATTGGTGCTATATTCTTAATCCGGACACCACGTGGATACTTATCTAAACAAATAAATAAAATTGAAGTGTCTGTTTGTAATGTCAAAATAATAGCTTTTTACTTAATGCATATGAAAGTATATACGATACCTATAACAAAAAAACAATTTTTAAATTTTTTGTCTGTCTGTCTGTCTATTTGTTCCGGGTAATCTCCGAAACGGATGGACCGATTTTGACGGGACTTTCACTGGCAGATAGCTGATGTTATAAGGAATAACTTAGGCTACTTTTATTTTAGAAAAATAATTAGGGTTCCACGCAAAAAAAAAAAACCTCGAAATCCAATATATATATATATATATTCTATGTTAAGTGTCTATGTCGAAGTACTCTAAATTTCTTTTAAATTAAAAGCGGGTGAAACCGCGGGTCCCAGCCAGTATCTTATATAGTAGATGTGTGATAAATATTGGGTGTACATTTGCAAACTTCTATGACAGCAGACATTAATAGTCAGACTTCTTTGCTGATTATTCCAGCAGTCCTTTTATTACCTTCCTCCCTTACCCCATATTTATTTAAATTACACAAGTACGCCCAAATATTTTGCCGTATACGCCTGCATATAGAACATAAAGCAAAACGCTCTGTTAGGTACCTAATAGAAATTCCGCACGCATGTCGGCTATGTGCGAGGATCCTAATATCGCCTTACAGAAGGATACACTTTTATTTTGCTTCCTTTCGGTATAATATGACCTTACTCACAAAATGATGTAAACTTTTATTGTAATCTATAGTATTGTGGGTATGTGCGTATTTTAATGTATTGGGGAAAGGTTTGTGTGTTGGTTAGTACGTAATATTGTAATATATATGTAGCACAACACTAAAGCATCATCGTCAATCCGCCTAAAAAAAGTCCACTGTTGGACAGAAGCCTCCCCCAAGGATTGCCACAATGACCCGTATGGGTTCGTGTTGTATTCTCATCGGAGGGTTTTTGGCATAATCGCCGCGCTTGGCAGACGGGTTGGCGATCACTGCTGCCCATCCTCCGGTTAATCCCATAGTCACTTTTTACGACACCCACAGGTTGAGATGGGGTGGTGGTATTCTTAGCCAGCATCACACGGCATTATGTAGCATAGTTTACTATTATCATAATCAGCCCATTACTATCCCACTGCTGAGCACGGGCCTTTACTCCCGATGAGAAGGGTTAGGCCTTAGTCCACCACGCTAGCCTAATGTGGATTGCCGGACTACACACGCCATTAAGAACAATTCGGAGCTCCATTAGGTGTGCAAGTTTTCTCACAATGTTTTTCTTCACCGTTAATGCAAATGATAATCAAATTCTGATCCACAAATCAATCCAAAAACTCTAAGGTGCGGGCCGGAATCGAACTCAGACCTACCTGTTTGGATGGCAAGCATTCAACCACTAGGCTATAACGGAACAAATATTTGTATGATCTGCAGGTAGTTGTTTATTGTGTGTGGAATATATGTCTGTAAACGCACCCACGACACAGGAGAAATCCTAGTGTGTGGCAACGTTTTAAAAAAAAAAAAAACTGCTCGCTGGCGTCAGTTTAGTCTGTCACGCTGATAACACGATCGTGTTGGTCGATGGGGAGCCTTTTGAGGGAACCGGCTTGTCGATTAAGTGGTGGCAACTGTCTTTCAAAAAGTTCAAGATGAAATTTGATTTGAACCAATTGAAAAAAAAAAGTCGGCTGCTACGCTCCGGTCGTGGGTTCAATTGCCGCAGAGATTGCACTTGCTTCTGTTCCTTGGCTAAGTATGAAATATTCCCCAGATACACGTATTGATCAACCATCTCTGGCCAACAGCTTATATGGTGTACGGATTTAAAATATAGCAACACTTCGCATCCTCCCGTGGACGTCGTAAAAGAATCGATTATGGGACTTTAACCTAGATGGCTGAGTGGCAGCGTCTTTTCTGTAGACCATTGGCCATTCTGCGCTCACTAACCCACCTGCCAAGTGTGGTGAGTACTGGCAATTTCCCCCCAAAATTTTGAAACGGTTATAATATTTTTTAGGGGAAGCCTTTGTTCAGCAGTGTATGTCATTGGGTTGAAATGGTAAAGCAAATATGTAGTAGGCTATCACTAAAATAACAGATTTCTGATAGTAGAGTTTCACAATTTACAAAAAATAGTAGACTGCAAAATACATCTAGTGTTTTTCATTTTTCTCTCAGATACTGCATAGACTTAGCTTTGAATATAATAAAATTATACAATCTTTATTCTAAAAGGCTCTGTACCTTTTTTAAGCTCCAAGCAGCGTTGCGGTATCTAGTACAACCATTAAACAGAATATTGAAAAAACTATATATTTTGCAGGCAGGATTTACTTTTTGCCTTTGATCCAGGATCCTAGGTCCTTTGTTAAATCCTTGCCTTTTATATTGTGCATACGATAGAAGATTATTGGCTTTGCGATAGACTGTACGAAGGGGGAGCTTTACTAAGTCGAGGCATACATACATAATGTTACGGGATTTGCATACAATTACGAGAATGTCACTTGTACCTTGTGTAAATCTGTTGGAAGTGTGAATATGGAGGGTGTTAAATAACTTTAAATAATAAGAGGCTAGTGGGATGTAAGATGCAATGAAGACCACGCACCAGTCCCCGCGTAAGCCTATCAAAAGACCGGGTTCCCCCTTACAGGGGATATAAACCCGTGTAATAGAGAAACATGTAGATAATAATAGATTAATAATATCATTTATTTCAGGCTTCCATGGCCCATAGATATATACCTAACAAATTAGCATATATAAAGTAAATACAAAATTAGTGTTAATGAATAAGGCTCAAGACTATGTTAGTAGCACTTCACTTTGCACCATAATATTGTCTTTGTGCTGTCCTGTAGCACTTGTCCGCAGAAGCGACGGAACACCACGCCTTGAGGCAAAGGTAAAGGTAGTTTGGGAGTCGTTGGATGCAGGTGGCATGTGACCGGTCGTTATGGGCCTATGTTCTGGGGTGCAATTCCTTAAACTCAAACATCCATGCATCCTTAAATACAGAATCGAAATAACGGTATAAAACCAATTCAGTTTTCGCTAAGACATGACTGAAGCTATTCAAGGACATGTTGCAGAAGGTATGCCATGAGGACCAGTCTTAGCGAATACCAAATTGGGTTATCACGGTTATTTCAATTCTGTGTTCAAGGATGTATGGATGTTTGAGCTTAAGGAATTGCACCCCTGGTTGGTGCAATTCCTTAAGCTCAAACATCTTTACATCCTTGAAAAGAGAATCGAAGTAACGGTGTAAAACCAATTTGGTATTCGCTAAGACATGATTAAAGCTATTCAAGGATACATTGCAGAAGGTAAGCCATGAGGACCAGACTTAGCGATTACCAAATTGGGCCATCACCGTTATTTGAGATCTGTAATCAAGGATGTATGGATGTTTGAGCTTAGAGAATTGCACCCCAGCAGAGGACAACCTTTAGCTAATATGATAATGATGGGATGCAAGTTCCGTGTGGTTTTGGGCGAAGAATAGACTACTCTTTTTCACCCTTAGGTATCATCAAAAGGCGTTAAGGTTGATATGCTCATATGCCGTTCGCGGGCTATGCCTACGGCCAAACGTGGTGATTATGGCAATATCCGTTATGACCGCTCATTGGGAGAGCCCTTTTCAGCGGTGAATGTTTGTTAGGGGCTGATAGGTGTATAATTAATTAACATGGGCAAGACGAAAGTCATGTCACATGGGCATGTTATGCCCATCCCAATATCCGTTGGGAGCTCTGTTCTCGCATTTGTTGACGAGTATGTCTACCCGGGACAAACTGTCCAGTTAGGTAGGTCCAACTTCGAGAAAGAGGTCAATCTTCGAATCTGACTCGGCTGGGCAGCGTTTTTCTTTTTTTTTATAAAAAATATTTTAATTTCTCTCATGAAGGTACATAATATTATTAGATTACAAATAAGAAGTCACATCTTAATTTAGAAGTTTGGGAAACTTCACAACGTCTTTTCGTCAACAATACCGCAATGCCTCAAGTTACCAGTGATGACATATGGAACAGAGACGTGGTCACTCACAATGGGCCTCATAAGAAAGCTCAAGGTCACTCGGCGATCTATGGAGAGAGCTATGCGTGGTATATCGCTACGAGATCGAATGAGGAGATATATCGAATAAGAAATGAGGAGATCCGTACACGAACAAAATTTGTCGACATAGCTGAAAGGATTAGTAAACTGAAGTGGCAATGGGCGGGACACATTGCTCGTAGAACTGATGGCTGTTGGGGCAAAAAAAATCTCGAATGGAGACCGCACACCAGGAAACGCAGCATGGGACGACCTCCCACGAGGTGGACAGACGACCTAGTGAAGATCGCTGGAAGTCGTTGGATGAGAGCGGCATGTGACCGCTCATTGTGGAAATCTAAGGGGGAGGCCTTTGTTCAGCTGTGGACGTTCTGTGGCTGATATGATGAATAATTGTTAAATAACGGTTATGCTTGTTCTAATTTGTAATAGATAAGTGGTGGCCGTGTAAGGCTTAATGTAATAATTAGCATAAGTTAATTATCACAACTAGATTTTCGCTCACCTATTATGGTAGGGTATGGTATAAAGAACTGTTGTCATATGTAATTACCTCATGTATACACCCATATTCAGGCAAATAAATGATTTGAATTTAAATTTAAGAATTATTAAAAAAGAAACGTACTTAAATGATTATTAGCATGAATGGTATACTTTTAAAATAAATTAATTATCAGTCTATAACTGCCACTTGCAGGGCAAAGGAACTCGTATATAACAGCAGGAATGTGCATTGGTTACCATGATGGCTCTCTGCGTGTTAATCAATGATATTATACCATAGATACGTTACGTTCATGTTAAATGGCGCGCAAAACTCAGTCTCGCTGTACGAGTATGTAGGTATAAAAGTTATAAAACTACACACCTATGCGGTAAGAAAGAAGAAAAAAAAACTACGAGAGTAAAAGAGGTAGCTATATCAAATGACAACACGTGTACTCGATGTTTTTGTCACACCTGTGATAACATGTGTTGTCTCTTTTCTTAGCTTGGCCTGTGTTTTGTTCGAGAATATTATTCTATAGATAATTTGAATGGTATTTTTATTAAAATATTTTATATAGTTTGTTATTCATGTGTGGTATGAGATCCCTTGTTCTTTATTTATTTTTGCTTGGTAGTTTGTGCATTTTCTATACGCACGACGGCTTTGTTATTACTTAATTAAATAAACAATACAGATTGTTACAGTGTGTGCTCGTTGTCCTGTCTTGGGCGAACTGATTGCGAGGTGCTACAATTGGGGGAGTTTTGGTTCTTATTTTTGGCGCGCATGTTACATATCTACTCCTCTGAATATGTAATATAATTGATGTTAATGAGGTCAGACTATTTTAACAAGGATTCTGTACGACGTTTTCCAGCACCTAAAGTGAGTGTCACATTGGTGTTGAACTTGCAACCTACTGCCTCAGAAGCTTAAACGAAAATACACCCACACACCTAATATGTTATAACTTATACATTATTTGTCGCCCAAATACTTAATTTAGTTTGAAGTCTGGCCCTTTAATTGCAGTTTCTAGACCTTGTCTAATAAAACATTATATGCCAGCTGACATTAAACTTAAATCAGAAATAATAGAAAACGATTAAAACTTCAAGAATGTCAAATCACACTGAATAACTTTTTGACGTCTCTTACCAAAGCTTGTTTATCAAATACATATTGGAATTAGAAATTCTGACCACGCTCAGACGTTTGATATTTAACCTAAGTTTACGGTGACATGTTAAATTAGGTTAACTTTTAAAATCGAAATCTGAAAATATTCATTTAAATAATATTTAGATTTTATCACCTTTGTCAATAACGCTACAGGTGGGCAGCAAGACACCTCTTTTTCCAATTTCCGATATTTTTAGGGTTCCGAACGTCGAAAAAACTGTGGTACCCTTATAGGATCAATCGTGTGTCTGTCTGTCTGTCCATCTGTCACAGTCAAATTTCCCCGAATCTACGGGACCAATTAAGTTGAAATTTGGTACACATATGGATTCCTATGACCCATATCCCATTTTAGGGAGTCATATAGAAAAAAATATAATAAAGTATTGCAAACTGTACCTACATGGTACATATATAAGACATATTAAATGAAACGGCTAATTGTGAAGGTTTAAAGTATATTTAATTTATAATTTTAAAATAAACAGGTTTAAAGTTATTTACGAAAATAGGCCTAAATTGACCATTTCCCCCCTGATCTTCGAAACTACAGAGGCTAAAATTATGAAAAAAATATGGAAAATTGCTTTTTACTTATAGATGGACAGGAAAACCTATAAGACGTCTATAGTCTTAAAATAAAGTGGCAAATCTTTTTGTATTGTGCGTACAAACTTACGTTTGCAGTTGGAATGTATCGGACAACATGTGTTTCAACTACATGTTAAGTTTGTTATTTGAATAAATTATTAGTACAAGACAGCATTCAACAATAGACATTACATTCAGCAATTTTGAAACCCTCTCCACGCGAGTTTAACTCACACTTGTCCGGTTTTTTATCTAAGAGGGAGATACTTTTATTAAATAATTGTATTCATTTTGAATTAACAACAGCTATTATACTGTTCTTAACAACTAGGTTTACATGGTACGACTTACAAGTTCAATGCATGGCCATCTACTCTACAAGAAATAACTTTTGGCTTGCAACAAAGACTACGTTATGGTTTTCGAGTTGGCTGCTTAACCGGTCATTTCTGGCGAAGCCAAAAGAGGCCTCCAGCCAGGCTCAAAATTAATATTAAAATCTAAGCAACTTGCGCTAAGGGCGCCCCCTGCGGGACACGGACCTCGGTTTAGGGCGTAAGTAGGGCTAGTAAATATGGGAAAAGCCCAACAAAAAAAACTGGTGCATTGAAATGTGTCTCTGCTTAAGATAATATTTGACGACGCTTCTTTGGAACTCGTATGTTAAATTATAGGATACTACCGTCAATATTTTCTTGCAACCAATAAATAATTGGTATATTTTTTTTTTTATTGTCTATTTAACAGTATTTGTATGTGCAGCACTTTCTGTGTGGTGTCCGAATTAAGAATGTAGCACCACTCCATCTCATCCCGTGGATGTAGTAAAAGACGACTAAGGGAATCTAAACCAGAGGGATGGGCAGCGGCGTCCCTTCTGTGAAACGGTGCAGAGCGTGATGAGTATTGGCAAATTCCCCCCAAAATACAGTTGTGGGGGAGACCTTTGTTCAGCAGTGGACGTATAAATGGCCGGTATATTGTGTGTGGAGTCATAGCCTAGTAGTTAATCGCTTGCCTTCCAAACAGAAGGGTTAGAGTTCGATCCCGGCCCACACCTCTGACTTTTATGATTGTGACTGTGCAGATGAAAATATGATTATCACTTGCATTAACGGTAAAGGTTTTCCTTTACCGTTAATGCAAGTGATAATCATATTTTCTTTATAACAACGGCGTAAGGTTGATTATCGGGTATCCCAGTTGTCTTCGGCAAAATAAGTCATTATACGATCAGTGGCCTTTAAGGGGGGCAGGGGAGGTTCTAGTGAGGAAACCTGCACTTGACAGGGCTCCAAAATGTTCTCAATAGTATGTGTAGTCCGCTAACATGCACTAGGCCAGCGCGGTCTCTTGTGTGATCATACGAGGATCCAGGTCCTCGTATGGCGCCCCTTAGGTGTCGAAGATGACCGCTCCAGAGGTTTTAGCCAGTAGCCCCTACGTCCTTCCCCGGGGTGGAGGAAGTTCATGTAGAATTTCCACTGAGCCCGATAAAAAAAAGGCCAGCGCGATAGATTAACCTTTCCCATCGTGGGAAAAGGCCCGTGTCCAGCAGTTGGACATCAATGCGCTAAATATATAATGTATTATGCCACCATTTCAGAATCTAGGCAGTGATCCAATGGCAGATGTTCGAGCGTGTGTGAGTGATGGCACTGTGCCGTGACTTCGTTTCCTGTCCTGTGCAAGTACCTACTGAAACAACCGTGCCCAGTAAATACCTGCGTCAGGCGCGCGCTCGCTCCTTCTGAGCCAGGCTTCGAAGAGCGGCAGGAAGGCGTCGACGACGCGCTTAGACTTGAACTGCATCCCCAGACAAGGCTTCTCAAGTGCGCATAGCCAAGCCGGCCCACTCAAGTACTCAGTAGTAGACAGCTATGGGCTAAATAGATGAAGAAATCCAACACGCCCTTAGATAGCCTTGGGTGACTTCGAGAGTAATTAATGCTGTCGAAGTAATACTTAATTACATTTTTATTTTGCTAAAGGGAAAGTATAAAATACAATTACTATTTAATGCTTAGTTCATAACAGGAAGCAACAACAAATTAAGCTTATTAACTTTTTATAAATAAAGCCTTCTTATGACATCGAAAAACAACTCATTTTTTTACCTTTCAACGTGAAAATCTATTGAATCTGAAAGTACCTAATACCTTTTTCCGGTAATGTCGTTCACCAAAAACCCAAGCCAATAAACAATGAGACAATAGGCACCAGAATTGATTCGTGCCATCAAGCAGCCCCGTACCACGAGACTAATGCCGCCATTACCGAGACAAATCAGCAGCGATTCGACGGCGACGAATCGTATGTTTCTACATCGCGAGCGAATTAGTGGTAATGGGGATAGTTCCTCAATGACGAATCTGAAAGCGTTTAGGAACCTGATGTTACCTTATGTGAAATTATTTGAGATTCGATTTAGTCTTATCAGATGTGGCTCAGAGGATAAGTGGAAAGACCTAAATCTCTTTGATAGCTATATTTAGTTTAAGCGGTCTCCATCTAGCGAAACGGTCAAGAAAGAGGTCAAAGAAGAAAAAAGAAGTGGTAATGAAATACAACGTAGGACTATAGGTCTTGGAGCGCAGTGGTCTTCTTCTGCGAGAGCGTCATGCTGCAAAAGGAGACTGCAGAGCGGGATCAGAATAGGGCCGATCCCGCACGTAGAAGGACGAGATGGTGCCAGGGTAATAACCTCCTCAGCACCCACATCCAAAACGCCTGAGCCGCCCCTGCCGTCGCTTTATGTCAGGGAGTCTCGGGGATCAAGGGTGCGTAGATTGGGGAGTCTGCGTGCTCATATCAAGTGACCCCCGAGAAGATGGTGGCGCGTACGTGGCCACATGCCGCCGTGTACGCAGCACAGTGCACAACGAGGCTTCGGGGGAATCCTTAACAATTCTCCCCGAGAAGTACGTGGGGGGTGGCCTTTTTACAGTCGCCTTCCCTCCCTAGAGGAGGTGACCACTTTATAATCATTCCCTCCGAGATGTGCCTAAAGGTGTGGCGTCATAGGCGGATCTAGTGTTACGAGGACCTGGATCCCCGTTTGGTGCCGAAGATGACCGCTCCAGTGGTTTTAGCCGGTAGGAGTCCGGAATACTCCTTCGCCTTTCCCCAGGGCGAAGGACGTTCATTTAGAATTTCCACTGGACATCAATAATAAAAAAAAGATGCAGCTTTCATTTTTTTAGAGTTCGTTTACACCTGAAAGATGTGCATAACATATTCACCACAGTAAATAAATCTAAGAATACCACCACCCCATCTCATCCCATGGGTGTCCTAAAAGGCGACCATGGGATTAGCCGAAAAATGGGCAGCAGCGTTCTTCGACTACAATTATAACAGAACTGTGATCACCAACCCAGGCGTGGCCAAGCGTGGTAATGATGGCAATGAGCACACAGCACAAACTCATACCGGTCGTTGTGGCAATCTTTAGAGGAGGCTTCTGTCCAGCAGAGGACGTTTTTCAGCTAAAATGATGGTGATGATGAAAAACATCGTCGAATTGGGCAGTTTTATACAGTTACTAAATGAGTTACTTGACTATGTTAGATTTTTATTTTGTTCCATATGGTGTTCGGATTATGAATATAGAAACCACTCCATCTCCTCTCGTGGATATCTTAAAAGGCGACTAAGCAAACTAGAGGGAGGGGCAGCAGCGTACCTTTTGTTGAACAGTAGCCATTCTGCGCTCACAAGCCCGCCTGCCAAGCGTGGCGAGTTCCCCCTAAAATTACGACACATGAAATGTAACTGGCCGTTGATAAATTGACCTTTGTTGAGCAGTACAGGTTCTTTGGCTGACATGATAATGACGAGATAGGTTTTTAATAGACCTAATAAGGCACAGCCACTCTTCTTCAGAAAAAAATAAGACAATGAACTGTCAAACTTTATTAATAATTACATAAATTAGCGTTCTAATTAACTAAATTAAAGTCCAAGGTCAAACCTCTCGTACACGCATGACAGACTAAAAGTAAAACACAGGGCAAGCTCGTTATTATAATTAAATGTTTTTTGTTATTGTTATAATTACAAGCTCTGTTATTAAGCTCTACATAATTAATTGTAAGAACTAATTACGTACGCCAACTTAGTTATTATGGCCTACTCAATGTCGAAGACGACTTGATAATTATCTACATTTCTAAAAACGTGGGTGGCCTTGCAGCCAGATGGACTGAAGAGCCGAAGAGGGTAGTTTGGGTGGACTAGATAAAAGACGGACGAAGTATTGTAGCGGATGATTGTATCTAGGGCAGGAATGTTCACCCCTTGGCGTCGCTATAAGGTTTGCGGGTGCGTAGATTAGGGACATAGCATACCTATACATATACCTTCGGGGGATCCTTTACAATCCCCTCGGGGGGTTGTCTAAAGATGCTACGTTTTGCTGGCAAGTGATAATGGTTCTTTTTTTTCTGGTGCCCGGTGGAAATTTTTCATGAACTGCTTTCGCCCCGGGAAAGGGCATAGGGGTATGGCCGGACTTCTAACGGCTAAAATCACTGGGGCGGTCATCTTCGGCACCTAAGGGAGGCTCCAGGTCCTCGTGTGATCACACTAGAACCGAAATTTCCTATCGGTATTGCACACATGTTGATGTCGCCTGACTAGACGGAGGTTACGGTCGCTCTCGTTGCATAGAATTGTGAAAAACGTAAACGTAAAAATGCGATTTCAATCATCAATGATATAACCATTCGGTTCTCAGGTATGTTTTAGCACAAGAAAATCATCGCAATGATTGTTAAATGTGGCTTGTAGGCCCTTTACAATTTGGGGGACCCCTATTTTACCTATATGGGTATAAGTCATGAAAGTCAACTGCAATAGGTTATTCCAAGCATCCCCCGGGTAGACGGTGGCGCGCATGTGGTCACGTGCCGCCGTGTGCACAGTACAGCGCACAGAAAGCCATGGGGGATCCTCCCCGAGAAGTGCCTGGGGGGGCCACCATTTTACCGTCACCTTCCCTCCGCTAGAGGGAGCGACCGCTTTACAGTCACCTTCTCAGTGATGTACCTATAGGTGTGGCACCAGTGGGCGGCTCTAGTGTAATCATACGAGAACCTGGAGCCACTCTTCGGTGCCGAAGATTTGTGCCAGTCCTTTGCCCTTCCCCGGGGCAAAGGAAGTTCATGTACAATTTCCACTGGTCCAAGAAAAAAAGAAAAAGAAGGGCAGGAATGTTCGCACGCAGCGCAGTGGTAGTATGCTGCTGTGAACACCACGAGGTGATGAATGGCAGAGAATGGTTCAATTGTGGGACTGGCTTCACATTTGTGCCAATGTTATTTTAATTGTGTTACGATGTCATACAACACATAAGGTGATAACGTTCTACTGATATTTATGTATTTATTGTTCATGACATCTATACAAATAAATAAAATTGAAGTGTCTGTTTTTAATGTCAAAATCACAGCTTTTTACTAAATGCATATGAAAATATATCATATCATCATATCGGCCATTTGTACGTCGACTGCTGAACAAAGGCCTTCCCCATAGATTTTCACAACTGTGTCATCATTTTGGGGGGTATTTGCCAATACTCACCACGCTTGGCAGGCGGGTTGGTGAGCGCAGTATGGCTACCGTTTCACAGACGGGACGCTGCTGCCCATCCCTCTGGTTTAGATTCCCTTAGTCACCTTTTACGACATCCACGGGAGGAGATGGAGTTGTCTATAACAAAAAAACAATTTTCTTTTTTTTTGTCTGTCTGTTTGTTTCGGGTAATCTCCGAAACGGCTGGACTAATTTTGACGGGACTTTCACTGGCAGATAGCTGATGTTATAAGGAATATTTTTACTTACTTTTATTTAAGAAAAATAATTAGGGTTCCGCGCAAAAAAATGAAACCCATGAAATCCAATATATATATACTCTATGTCAAGTACTCATTTTTATTTTTAAATTAATCAATTTCTTGAAATTGAACATGGAGTGAAACCGTGAGTCCCAGCTAGTTTAATAATAAAAATAATTATCCTTGAGACTACAAACAGAAGTCATTAAGTCAAATTACAAAGGTGTACTGGAACCCTCAGTGAGCTCACCAGAAAATTTTACGGTCAGTTTGTGCTTAACCGTCATCTCACTCGTTTATCCTATAAAATCTTTCAAAAGAAATAGTACGGGCAATAAATGTGTGACCCCCGAAACCGTATGCTTGTTCTGTTATCAATATCATTCGTATTTCATTGAAATAGTTGATCCGGTCAAGCAGAGCCCCATCCGAATTTACTCACCATACGTGTGATATGACACACTACATTACCGTTCAATAGCCAACCTTAATAAAATACTTAAGGGTACGAATTTGGATGTCAGTATGTTCGAGTCATCATATAAAAGTATATTCAATGTGCTTTCAAAGAAATAGAGATAAAAATTCTATCGGTTTGTGAGTGTGGTCAAATGAAATAAAACCTTATGACTAGATCATAAAGACAATGTTTGCAATGCCAATAAATTGTTAGGAAAGTAATCTGTTGGAACTACATGATTCTGAATATGTTTCAAAAATATTTTATTGCGAATGTAAATTTTTTGTACACTTTTGTGTGGTTTTTTGTATAAAATCTGCCTTACGTATTAGGTAAGCCAGCCACCCCGTGCTGCCGTGTGCGCATAGCACAGTGCACAGGGACGCCTCGGGGGATCCTTTACAATCCCCCCGGGGGGTGACCGCTGTACAATCACCGTCTTAGAGATGTTCCTATAGGCGTGGCACCTGTGGATGCTCTAGTGTCATCATACGAGGACCTGGAGCCCCCCCTTTGGTGCCGAAGATGACGGCCCCAATGGTTTTATCTGGTAGGAGCCCGGCATGCCCCTCCGTCCTACCCCGCGGCCGAGGAAGTTCATGTAGAATTTCCACTGAGCCCAATAAAAAAAGGTAATCCAGCCACGCGAAGCAACATAAGGCATACTTCAATATAATATACATATGTAGTGCTTCATGTGGTGTCCAGATTAAGAATAAAGCACCACTCCATCTCTTCTCGTGGATGTCGTAAAAGGCGACTAAGGGACTCTAAACCAGAGCGATGGGTCCTTTCTATGGAACTTTAGCCATTCTGCGTTCAACAACCCGCCTGCTCCTCCAACCCTCACAAATTTTTGTGTGGCCTTGAATTTCACAGACTGATTTAGCCGACAACTCTAATCTGTACACCGGAAAAACAAGTCAGACGAAAAGAAACTACCTAAGAAGGACAGTTAGACATGCCTAATATATTTCTGAAAATGTGGCCAGATCGTGACATTAAGGCCGACTTCACTTTATTTATGGTTTCCGATGTGCCGATAATATATTGTAGCTTCGTCGCCTCCCACTTCCCTCTATCTGGGAATATAAAGTGCTGCAGACGCAGCCAATAAGATCTACAACAGTGCCAAATATACTGAACTTCCTGATTGGAACAATTCAATTCCATTTATTCAATAACAATTTAACATTTTATCTGAATTTCTTATAACTTTACATCCACTACATGCATTGTCTATACCCACTACTTACATTATTAAAAATGATTTATTTCAATTTCAATTTATTCAAAGTATATTGTGGTACATAGGTAAAACTAATGATGTAAAATACAATAAAATTGTGTTTGTGCTGCTATGACCCGCCATAAATGGCATACAATAAATTTAAAAAGATACACACGTCATTACACATTAATGTCAACAATAAAACAAATCAAATTTTCATTTTTTTTTTTTTTCATTTTCAAAAATCTTTATTTATCAGCAATAATAAACAATAACAAATGTACTTAATTCTAAGCTACATTGACATCAGGGATAAAAACACTTTATGAGGCTAACAATGCACCTTTAAAAGTTTGTAAAATATATACACATAGACTTATTGCAACGTAAACTCGAAACATATTTAGATGCAAACAAGATAGCAAAATGCAAATTATTTAGACAAGTACTATTTAAGTAGTACTAGATAATTTTGCTTATTTAATCATTAGTCGGTAAGTTTACAAAAACTCATTAGCTGCTTGCACGGTAGGTAGCGCAATTAGCAGAGAGTACCTATTTTATCTACGCGGTGGCAAGTGTTTGTTATCGGCCACCACCCGACCAGTCAATGACCATCGGACGGAGCCCACCTGCCGCCCGCGCTCAGGTGTAACCACTGCCAGCGCGGGGCGGCAGTGGGTCCTACCGGGGGTCAAACCACTGGTCACGCGTCGACTGGTGGGAACAATACGTAGTGATGCGGTAAACGGTAAGTGCCATATCTATCGATATATGGTAATTTATCTAGTGTGGATGAACAGAGACTTGAAACTAAGGGGTTAGTGTTGATTTTGTTTTTAGCATAAAATCGGGATGTTGTTTTTATTATGTAATCAAATAGTAAGGGCAAATTAATTTCTTTATGTAATTTAGTAAGATTTGTTTTAAATTTAGTATTACAGGATATTTTTACTGCTTTATTTTGTACAACTTGTAGTAATTGATGGTTAGTGAGACATGTGCTGCTCCAAACGGGACAAGCGTACGTTATACACGGACGGACAAGTGTGGTATAGATTCTTAGTTTAGTATAATTACTTAATTTGCTTTTACGATTAAGTATAGGGCTTAATGCACCAAGGGCTTGGGCACCTTTCACACGCAAATCTGCTATATGCTTGGACCAATTTAAGCGGCTGTCCATTTTGATTCCAAGATAACGCACACAGGTTTTCCAAGGCACGTTATGCCCTGCTATCTTTAAAGTTCTGGTTGGGAGTTGTCTAGTACGAGAGAAAAGTATTGCTTCCGTCTTATCCTCATTTAGTTTAAGTTTCCATTTTTTTAGGTATTCTTGTAGTAATTCAATCGAGAATTGTAGACGACCAATGATCAAATCGACATCACCCGCAGAGGTATATGAGGCAGTATCATCAGCGAAGCAAGCTAATTTGGTACGAGGTTGGATAGGTATATCATTTAAGTATAGAAGGAATAAATAGGGGCCGAGATGTGAACCTTGTGGTATGCCAGCAGGAATTTTTTTCGGTGAAGAAGTGATGTCCTCAATATGAACCAAAAATCTACGATCAACTAGGTACGACTGGGTGAGTTTTATTAGAGGCAAAGGCACTTTCAGAGTAAACATTTTATGTAGTAGGCCGTCATGCCATACAGTATCGAAGGCTTTTTCAATATCTAGCAGGAACATGCCCGTTGACTGCTTGAGGTTAAGGTGATGGGATATATGTTCCGACACTCTAGCTAGTTGTTGCGTAGTTGAGTGAGCGGCACGAAATCCAAACTGCTCCTGAATTAATAGCTGCCTAGTGGCATACATAAGTCGACTAAGGATTACGGTTTCAAAAAGTTTGCCAATAGAAGGTAACAGGCTTATGGGACGGTAATTGATAGGGAGGGTACTATCTTTTCCTGGCTTTTTAAGAGGTATTATCTTCGCTATTTTCCAATTTTTTGGAAAGTAGCCCAAACCGAAACAGCCATTGAAAATTTTTGTGATATATACAATCGCTTTCTGTGGCAAGTTCTTTAAGAGCAGGTTATGAATTCTATCATGGCTTGGAGATTTCCGAGTTTTAAGCTTAATTAAAGTTTTACGAATCTCGAACGGCCTAACCGGCTTTTCAAAATCAGAGATTATATATTTGCTTACAATAGACATTGAGTTTAGTACCTGACCCTGTAGTTCGGAATCACAGGGCCAGTCTGTAGTAAGGCTCATATTGCCGCAAAAAGCCTCCGCTAAGGCTTCACATTTCTCAGCTGTACTCACCGTTAGGGACCCATCTGAGAGTTTAAGGGGTGGTATGTGGGGGGATTTTGGTTTGAGCGATTTGGTCAGACGCCAGATATCTTGACTAGGGTTATCAACTTTTAATAGTTTGTTATTCCAAACGTTATCGAGGTAATTTCTTATATTTGTATTTATATATTTTTGTAAAGCATTTATATTATTACGATTGAGCCTCCTAGGATATCCGTACGGTAAACTCTGTTCAATACGACGTAAGTAATTTTTATAACTTATTAGTTTCTTTATGCGTCGAGGAAGTTTTGTTGGGTGATCAGCAAGCCTAGCAGATGGTATGGAAGAGTCACTAGCATCAATAATGGTATTTTGCAAATGGACAATGGCTGTATCAATTTCCTTTTTAGTTTTCAATGTGCTAGGACTTAGCAATATGTTTTTATTAAGGTAAGAGCGGTATCGACTCCAGTTTGCACAGTTAAAACGAAAATATCGAGTTCTTGTTTTGCGACACAGTGTACCTTCAATAGTAAAAAATATGGGGTAGTGATTTGATGACAATGCTACAATCGTTTGCACATCACTAATACGACTCACATTACATGACAGGACCAAGTCGGGGCTCGTTGGTTTGCGATTAGGACAATAGTTAACTTGAGTAGGCAAGTCAGGACTGTGTATGACATAGTCAGATTCAAGCATGTGGGTGAAGAGAGTTCTACCTCGTGTATTTGTGTAGCTACTAAACCAGTGTGCGTGGTTCGCATTAAAATCACCCATTATTATAACACGGGAGCCCAAACCAAATAATAAC
Source organism: Diloba caeruleocephala (assembly GCA_947459985.1). Lineage (NCBI taxonomy): Eukaryota > Metazoa > Arthropoda > Insecta > Lepidoptera > Noctuidae > Diloba > Diloba caeruleocephala. The sequence continues at coordinate 2,846,774 of OX381617.1, read as the reverse complement.
TCTAGGTCACTACGAAGCATTGGCAGATTTGGAGACTGATAAATAGATAAAATTGTGTGAACAATCCCTGATATTTTAATAGATATGCCAACAGCCTCAATATTCATGGTGTTAGGAATGGTGAGTGCCAGATGATCTAAGTCATTTCTGACAAGAATAGCAACTCCTTGCCCACGACCAGTGTGATGTTTATCCTGACGGTAACAAACAAAGCCAGGTGTCTCTAGAGTAGAACTTGGGGTTAGTCTTGTTTCACAGATACCAATTATATCGACAGATAAAGCACTCACCGATAAATTGAGTAATTCATTAATTTTTGAACGTATCCCATCGGAGTTCCAGGATAATAGGCAAAGTTCAGCAGCATCAAACATATTTGCCAAGATGAGAAAGCATGAGCATAGCCTTGTCTAACCAAGACGTGCAAGTAGCAAACTGGGATTTTATGTTTTTTAGGACTAATAAAATTTCGAACATCTCCTTTGTAGTCTCGTCCTCAGGTAGGCTTGTAAGAGGGTCATTGGGAGTCAGACTTTTCAGTGCCATATTGCTGGGTTTCAGAGAGGGCCAAGATCCGCAATTAAAAGCTGGCGTAGCATTAGCCATTGGGGGCTTCTGCGTTGGAAGAATCATTGAAGGTAAAGGTAAGTATTTGCGCTCACTGATCTTCTTTTTCTCGATACTTTCAATATATGCGATTCGTGCACTACACTTCATGTAGTTGGCTGGGTGAGCTTCTTTACAATTACAGCAGTGAGCAGGCTCGGTGCGGTCTGTTTTAGGACATGCAGCAGTCGCGTGAGGCTCAGCTCAGCTTCAAATCAAATTAAAATTATATAGAAACATCACTCAAATATTCATTTAAACTATAGTAACATTTGTCAATTAGTAATCGGAACAACGATTTTTTTTAATGTAATAATATCTTTCGAATCTTTAATAGACTTTGGCAATTTATTATATATTTCAGGAATTAGATAAAAAGCACTGTTGTGAAATAAATCAGTTTGGTGAGGAATCCTTGTAATTTTATGTTTATGGGCGACGGCACGGTTGGTGCAGTGGCTGATACAATCGGCTGCTGCGCTTCGGGTCATGGGTTCGATTCCCACATGGAACAAATATTTGTATAACCTGCAGGTAGTTGTTCCGGGTCTGGGTGTATTGTATGTGGAATTTATGTCTGTAAACGCACCAACGACACAGGAGAAATCATAGTGTGGGGTAACGTTTTAAAAAAAAAATGTCTAGCAACCAAAAAAAAGCAAATACTCCAATGCTAAATTTTAAAAAATCTATATTTGTTTTTGCATATACAGCACATTCATAAACAAACATACCTACATGGTAATGGTAAAATCTTTAGTTCTTTAAAGTGTGGTTTACAAAATTCAGTTGATTTAATATTTACTGTAGACCTAATACATCTATTAACAACAACAACATTATTTGAACAACAATTGGACCATATAATAACCCAAATCGACATTAATAAGATATTGTTATTATGTAGTGAAAATACAACATATTCTAATCTATTAGATTAATTAAAATAAACTTCTTATTAAATGTGAACATTATTAAACAAATTACAATTAGTCTCTTAAAAAGTAATACTGATATAACAAGAAGTCAACAGTCTATGTTTATTCTGAAGAACTCGATTATAAACTAGACTCTTAAATTTCTGTTGGCAGTTTATTAACCCTATTATCGAGTTTAATATTGTAGTTTTTAGGCACTATGCTTTATAAACATTAAGCCACGTGGTGCCGGCTCAGAATACCACAACCCCATTTCCTACCGTGGGTGTCGTAAAAATCGACTAACGGATTAGCCGGAGGATGGGCAGCAGTGTCCTTCGAGTACATTAACAACTCAACTCGCAGATTGCCAACCCGTCTGCCAAGCGTGGCGATTATGGCAAAACCCCCCAATGAGCCCACAACACACCCATATCGATCGTTGTGGTGATCTTTGGGGGAGGCCTGTGTCCAGCAGTAGACTTCATTCGGCCGAATGATGAGACACATTCTTTGTAGGGAAATCTTCTACTTGAGATCTGTCTTTTTGCGTTTTTTCTTTAGACTCGTATCAGTGGACATATTTGGATATATTTCTGGATGAGCAGAATTAGGATGTACAAACTAGGAACAGGTAGTATGCAAATTTTTTTTTTTGATAAAAAGGTAGTATCTTGAATTCTGACAAAGACTCTTATTACTCTTTTCTGTACTATGAAAGTTTTACTCGTATGAGTATTATAATCATAGCTTACCTACCCAGAAGAGAATGCTGTGCCTCAGTTTTGACTCAACTAAAACGTAAGAGACCATTTAAGTGTTTCGTGTCCATAGTATTTCTAAGACTTCTTAGCACGTTTTGTCCAAATGTGTAAGGTCTGGTTCCCAGTTCAATTGGCTATATGTATAAACTCCTAGGAACCAGAACCAGATCAATCGAGATCTTGGAACGCGGCAACTAAAGTCTTGACTATTCATAAGTGCTTGCATATGGTTTCACATGAATAAAAATATTTTTATCTTTATCTTTTATCTTTAGAGCCAATTTCACTGATTCTCCATACATTACGCCGTTAATTCTCGCAAGGTTTTTGTAAAGTTGAACGAAAGAGCACATCATTGGTTGTGATGATCCACTTTGAGGCTGTGAACCAGTTATAATAAAAATCTACAGTTTGGTTTACTATGCAATTTAAAGTGTTAATATTGTCTGCCGATAAAACTATATTAGTATCATCGGCTAATACCACTAGCGGGGCAGATCCTTTGGTTTCAGTCATGTGTTGAATAAGGTCGTTCATAAACGTGATAAAAAATATCGTACCTCGTATAGAGCCTCATAAAAAAAAAATTATGAGATATTTTAGAAGGTCTTATACTGACCTTATTAGTGGTGTCTTTGGAAGAGGCAACAATTTGGAAGAAGTATAAGGACTATATAAGGACGCCGTGTGGTGCCGGCTACGAATAGCACCAACCCATCTCATCCCGTGGGTGTCGTAAAAGCCGACTAAGGGATAAGACGGAGGATGGGCAGCAGCGTCCTTCGAATACATTAACAACTCAACTGCGATCGCCAACCTGCCTGCCACGCGTAGTGATTATGGCAAAACCAATGGGCCCACAACACGGCATCTATTCGATATCCGACTCAAAAGCTTAAATCAAGCAATTTTTTAATGAAAAACTTATAAGCAACCTTTACTTATATTTTAGTTACCAAATAGTTGATTGTAAATATAAATAATACCTATAGATACCCAGGTATCTTTAGTTTAGTAATATTTACACAGTTATGCTTTCACCCTAGAGTCTATCAAACCTCTTATAACCATAAACACTAGCAATAAAGCTCCTACCATCAGCGCATTAGGCTGGGACACACAATAAATTCTACAGGAAGCACCTCCCAACACACGAGCTTTACTTTTAATGAGTTCTGTACACACGTCCTTATATTTATGATGTGAACAACGTAATAATTTTACTGAACGTTATGATCGCAAATATGGCTACTTTTGCACATGTGTTTAGACTTGAATATAGCTTGAATCTTTTTGAAGTATAATGCATTTTAAATATAGGGATAAGTCATTCAATAATGTGGTTTTAGATAGGATTAAACATATATCCAAACTGTAAGAACAATAAAGCTGTCTGATTCTCAGCTAAACATAAAATTGTAGGTTCCATCAAAATACAGAGCGACCCCCGAAAAGACAGCGGTGTGCACGTGGGTACGTGCCACGGTGTGCGCAGCACAGCGCACGGCGTAGCTTCGGGGGCATCCTTCGTCCGTAAATGGGCTGATAAGTTTGGAGGTAAACATTTATCCGTTACGCCTAAACTATCGCCGTAAATTACATGTAACATGGCTGTAGAAATGTATCATGTCCATATGTTAATACAAGCGTTTGAGTCGAGAGTTTGAGTTGAGAGAGTTATATGACGTTTTATTCCTGTGCCACCCGGACCAGAAAAACAAAGTAAAAAAGTATTTTAATCTTTAACCTCTCACAATCAATTCGTGAACATTTTCTCCTTCAATCACGAAGACACTATTGATGTTCAAGTTGGGTCACTAATAAAACTTGAAGTAATTATCAACTAGTGATCAGGCTAAGTAATTGCCCTGATAACATTTTATGATAGACATAAAATATCCATAAAATAATCGACGTTTCATAAGTGATTGCTAAGCAATTAACACGGATAAGGAAGATTCTAGATGGAGTGCATCCGTATATCCAAACGTAAATGTGGGTTCTTATTTGTTCTAAATTATAAATGTATATTATCAGGAATGTTCCCGATAGTACTGAACCCTATTTATAAACATCAAAATTGATTAGCACATTATGAGACCTGAGGGCCAATTCTGGTAATTAATTTACACTATGACTGAAACTTGACTGAACTGAGATTAAACTATGAATTGACCGAAATAATGGTATTCTGCTACTCTTAAAGTTCAGTCGGATTTCGGTATAATTTCGATCTAGTCACATTTCAATCTCAATTTTGACGTTTATTTAATGACAATTTAGTACATGTGACAGTTCGAAATGTTAGCAGAATACCGTTTTGACTTCGACCAACTTTCGATCCATTTTAGATCTAATTACAGTGTAAGTTCACGTTTGACGTTGTTTGTTAGTTTAGGAGAATACCAATTGTGACATTTATGACACTGAGGCTAGATCGGAACTACATTTTGAACATTTTTAAATTACGAGAATTGGCCTTCTGAAATTAAAGAATGATGATAATCCTAAAGTTATTAACAAAAATAAGTCCAAAAAAATTCAAAATTCATTAAATGGTATAGGTAAAGTATGGGCATCCAGCGAATATTTAAAAAATACTTTCATAAAATATTGTTTCTCTCAATCTATACACGCAGTCTACTGCTTAATTTTATGTTTTCGAAAACATCACACATGCAGAATGAGCTCGGACAAGAAATACGTGCTTTCAGTTTTATTGATTGTTAATTTGATAACAAGACAAAGGAAGCGTAGATTTCAAGTTAGGGTCCTACTTGTCTCGCACTACGTATCGAAACTTTAACATTTATCAAGAACTACAATTAGAAACTCAATTGGTATATGAAACTTCTTTCATTGTACCGAATCAGATTTCGAAGAATTACTTTCAATGATTTCACAAGAAGGCGTAAGTAATTTATATTATGACTGAAGCTGACCGAATTGAGATTAAATTATGAATTGACAACAAAAACGAATTCTGCCACTTTAAGGTTCACTCGGATTTCAGTATGATCTCAATCTAGTATTGTCTTCTATCTCAACTGACGTTAATTTAATGACAATTTTAGTACCTGTGACAGCTGGAAATGTTAGCAGAATACAGTTTTAAATTCGATGAACTTTCGATCCATTTTCGATCTCATCACACTATAAGTTCACCTTTGAAGTTGTTTGTTAGTTTAGGAGTATACCATTTGTGACACTGAGACTAGGTCAGAACTATATTTTTAACATTTTTAAAGTACTAGACTTGGCCTTGATGTGAAAAACGCGAATTCTCGATAAATTATTGTACCCTGCCCCTCTACTTGCGTGGCTTTGTGTATATGTTTTTCGCCGGGTATGGAAAGCAATAACTTTGTTGATGTGAACAAAAACGTGTAGTGAAACAATGTTTTGTGTAATGTTTCGATGTTTTTGAATATTGTGTATGGTAAAATATGCACTGGAGACCTGGTTTAGTAAATAAATAAATATTCCTAAAAAATGTAAAAAACATATTCCTAAAATAAACACACTAACAACCTGTAAAACAATATCACCAAGACCCAATAAACGTAGCCCTATCAGACGTAATGCATTGGCATCTATGTTATGGGGTTTTATTACTATTGTAATGGCGGGAAACCCTCTCAAGTATTATTGTAATTGGGGGGACTGGTTGTTTATTAGACTATCTTGTTTGAAAGTAAAGATTTTATCGTTGGACATTTTTATGCTGTCTGGTCTGGTAAGGAAAGGAAATATCCAAATTGTTTATCAGATTATTTCACTTATCTTGGATGCCAAAACGCACACAAAACAGTATTAATGAACGAAACTCAGAAATAGATCATGCCTATCAAATTTACCGCTAACTTTCTTTGTTTTCCACCGTTGAGCGATATATCAGAAATAGCCAATTCTCTGATCCTTCAACTTTTATCTAATTTGACCTAAAATCAACCGTATAATAATGCCAATAAAGTTATTCCGACATGAAAAGGTATCTTTGCATTTCTCCCCGAAGCACTAGCATTTGATTGTACATGACAGTAACAGAGGAGGGTCCGAGTTGATTGCTTTACTTGAACCAAATAGAGAATCTTTATCCGTTTCGTATTAATAATTCAAAAGGCCGTTTTGTCTTTGACTTTACGAGTAAGTATTAATAAATGTTCCTCTGAGTTTACGTTAGTTTCGTCCAGTTTTGTTCAGACGTTTTTTCTATTAAGAAGTTTAACGATAATAGTTTTTATGTTACCATCTGTTAGCAGCTCCAAACCAAGAACATTTCTTGTCATCCAGTCTCTTCGGTCATATGCTAGTGTGGGTCAATCCTGTCTGAAGCGTCAGGCTTGTCTCATCAGTTCATCGGAGCCTGTTGTAATGGCGTTGGATGTGTCTGAATACTAATTGGCGCAAATCTTAGCTCTACCTTGACATGGCATTCGTATACGCTTGCTTGTTGTTACATATAATCTGATTGAGTTCAGACCAGCCTATCGTAGTCCACACCTCGACATCAGAAGCACCCCATATTAGATCAAAACCTCTGAACTGTCTTGGTTCTTCATCAAGATTACACTAAGCAGAAAAAATATAAACGTTATAGTGTGTATCCTGCTTGGGGTAGTGGTTTAAATAATAATAGTGATAATAATCGTTTATTTCAGGCAATAAGCCCATAGTGTTACATAATATGTTTCAGACGAACATTTAAATTGCCCTCTTGATACACAACAAATTTAATGAAAATTGTACAGAAGTATGGAATTTATAATTATAAGTAAATATTTCGTTTTTTTTACGACATTGCCCCACACTTGGATTTCTCCTGTGTGCGTGCGTTTACAGGCATGAATTCCACATACAATACACCCAGACCCGGATCAGACAACTACCTGCAGATCATACAAATATTTGTTCCGTGCAGGAATCGAACCCACGACCCGGAGCGCAGCAGCCGACTCTATCAGCCACTGCACCAACCGTGCCGTCTATTTCAAAATTAATAAAGATTTGTAGATTAAATGTTTACCTTAGGTCAATGAATATTTTTACTAAAAATAATGAGGTACCATGTAGGTAGAAAGGTAGAGGTAAAATAAAGAGATCAAAGCAAGTACCTAATCTAATTTGGCTTTCTTAACAAATACACAGAATAGAAAGCGGCGGTCACGATTGCGTTTCCACTTACATTTAGTCGTGTAAGAAATGAAACTCTGAGTTTTCGCAACAGATAAAAAACCAGTAACTCTGTGCTCAGTGAACTTGCCAGTCGCACTACGCCGCTACGAGTTAAGAGTGTTACAAACACTCTTCATGTATTCGTAGCAGAGTAGGCGAGTATAAAAAAAAACTAGCAAGTTATTAATTATTACATGTCCAAGGTACTTAAACTCGTTAACAATTTTTTTAAACAGTACCTCTCAGTTTAATCGACAGTACAATATCGGGACCTTTTCCATATTTAATGTCTTAATTTGGGGTACACACGCGCTGGCACACACTCACACTCTCACCACACACACACCAGAAACACACACATACTCAAAATGACAAAACCCTTCGTATCTATTTTGTTTTTACTTGTCTATGTCTTATTATATTATTACTCTTAGCTTATGAAATATCTGTACTTTTAATAATAACGGATTATAGCACAAAACATATCGTGACGCACCTTGACCCACTACGAATGTAACTTTTACTTATAGCACAGGTAATCCTAGTTTAAGTGACAGTGTCCATAATTGTAATTTTGTATATGTTGAAAAAATAAACGTTTATTATTATTATTATTATTTAATAACCATTCATTTGCTTTTTTAATATTATCTTAGTTGGTTTTTAGCTGCATACATCTCACAGAATGTGATAAGTCTTCTTAGATCATTAACCGAGGGGCTAAGCAACACCATGTCATAGGCATAACTTAAGTTGTTCAAACATACACCGCCAATATTGCATCCAGCCTTGGTGGTGCTTAGCTGCTAGAGCAGACCGTTGACATAGAAATGCAATAGAACCGGTGATGTCAGACCACCCTGCCTTACCCCACAAGTCAACTTATAGGTTTCCGAGAGGGTGTTATCCCATTTAACTTGATTAAGTTGGTGAACATACCAATATTCTAACAGATCTACATTTATTTTTGGCGCTTTAGTTTTCCTCAATGTATTCCATAGTATATTATAATTAATTGTATCAACAGCTTGGTTTAGATCTAACACGAGTATACTGAGATATTTCTAGTTAAATATTTGTAGACAGTATTTTTCAGTGCAATAATGGCCAAACCAGTCCGATCCTCGGCGAAAACCAAACTGTGCATTATTTAGAGGAATATTATTTTCATTTAAATTCTTGCATTGGGACTAACTATGATTAAATTTTAGACTAGTGGCATATATGGACTGCCTCAGCAGCTAGCATGTTGGTTGTCACATTGATGGTGATTGCGTAAACAACCTCAGCTATGTAGATGATACGGTTCTGCTGCGCACGTCAGTTTGTGGTATACGTGCTTACGTTGCTTAAAACGTGTGAGGAGTACGCAGCTAGTCATGGCTTGCTGTATAATGCCGTCAAACGTAAATAGTTACGTACGTAACGTAGGTCTTTACGTTGGTACCAAGGGCAAGTTGCAAATTGTCGGTATGTTAAATTTGAGCGTTACAGACAAGTCAAATATAATAATTACGTCATCATTCATCATTTCGGCCGAATGAAGTCCACTGCTGGACACAGGCCTCACCCAAAGATCACCATAACCACCGATATGGATGTGTTGTGGGCTCATTGGGGGGTTTTGCCATAATCGCTACGCTTGGCAGGCGGGTTGGCGATCGCAGTTGAGTTGTTAATGTACTCGAAGGACGCTGCGGCCCATCCTCCGGCTAATCCCTTAGTCGACTTTTACGACACCTATGGGAGAAGATGGGGTGGTGGCATTCTGAGCCGGCACCACACGGCAATTACGTACCAAAAGCTAAAAATCTGTTCATCAAAATAATCCCACACACAGTTAGAATAATATTATAATATAAAAATAAGACTTGATTATTTAGACAATACAATCATCATCTCAAACTTTTATAAAATCACACTCACTATAACAATAAAGAAATTAAAACAAAAAAACATTAAGAATTGCCAGCAATATATATTCCAGTAAATTTTTTTCACAACTGGCCCTCAGAAGCCGGATAATCCTCGTCCGGTCATGTATGACACGGCTGCGAAAGCAAACATGGCTGCTGCCATTACAGCGTGTTTGTTTAGGTTAGGTTACACATTATTATGGTTATATTTTTTGTTATCACGCCGTTAAATTGGTAGCGCAATGGAAGCTGTAAATTATATTTCTTTGTTGTATTCCTGTTATACAGAGTTTATATTTAGGATGGGAAGTTACAGGAGAAGTGCTTGTGACGTGTACGACGAGATGAATTGAAAATAGAGATTTTTTTTACAAATATAGAATGAAATCTATAAAAACCATTCTCTAAGCGTTTCAACCAAAACAGTTCTAAACAATAATTACCACAGGTTATTGTGTTAACCAACCAAAAAGTGTTCCCATTCAACCTAGTATCTATGTTGGGAGACGGAAGTGCCACAAGCAAGAGCCCATTTGCCAATTGTTGAGCATGCTCAACAACATTGATAGACGTACTGATTGGTTCATTCTGTACCAAACTGCAGAGTGGTTTGTCGCATTGTCTCTAAGATGTAGGATTGATGGGCAAACCCTTATTCGCACAAGTTTTGTTTCCACGTGTTCACTGCATTGGTCAAGAACGGTGCCTCAAAATTAACCAGTGCCATCATATCAGCCAAAGAACACCCACTACTAAACATAGGCTGCCCCCATAGAATTTCACAATAGTATCATCATTTTGGGGGAGAACCAGTGCGAGTGAAGATTCTTTGGTTAATTTATCAATACTGTGGACCGAAGAGAGGAATGCTGAGGATGTTGCTACACGTGAACTTATTAATGACTATAATATGATTTCTTTTGGATTTATTATACTAGAAATGTCAACAAAATTTGCAGGTTCGTTTTCTGATTGCAATACTACTACACGAAACAGGGTTTCTGATATTTCTAATGGCCAAAGGAAAGGTACTATATTAAATCAAAAATTAACAAATTCGAGACCGACCCTGCGATTGCAAGTGTGCCCAGATCACTAAATGAAAGTCATCCATCGTATTAGATGAATCTTGACATAGACATTTTAACAAAATTTTCAGGTTCGTTTTCTTAATGCAGCATTACCACACGAAACAGGGTTTCTGATATTTCTAATGGCCAAAGGAAAGGTACTATATTAAATCATAAATTCACAAACTCGAGAGCGACCCTGCGATTGCAAGTGTGCCCAGATCACTAAATGAAAGTCATCCATCGTATGAGATGAATCTTGACAGTAACACTATGCTTGTTCGGACAACATTAGATTTTGGCTGGCAAAACGCTTAATCAATACACAATATACTTCGCGTCCAACAGACATATCTATATTTTTATATATCAGCAAATCTTGAAATACGGTAGTACATACATTGACTACAGTACATAGTTAGAGGACAGCACCAAATATTGGCAGTCGCGACACAATTCTTCCTTACATAACATCGTTAGTGGGTCCAATGACGGTGCCTTGGGCGTCCCCTACCTTCGTAATTGGCAAATTGAGTTGTTTCCTTCAGCTTGTGTAAGTAGCCTAGTGTAATATTATTGATAAAGTTAGTGTTAGCTTTAGTTCCTGAATAATGGTTTCTAACTTATTTTTTATGTTGTTTACTTTTGTATTGTATACGGTAATTCGTTCCAAAAAGTTTAGGCAGGGGTGTATACTGTTTCTCCCCATACTTTGCTGATGACAGTATTCATTCCATGTTACATAGGGTGACCCTAATAATATTTTTATTCCGTGTGCTATCCAGATTCAGAATATAGCACCACTCTGTCTCATCTCGTAGATGTTATAAAAGGCGACTAAGGGACTCTAAACCGGAGGCAGGCATCATAGGCAGCAGCATTCTTTTTGAGATACAATAGCCATTCTGCGCTCACCAATCCATCGGCCAAGCGTGGTGAGTACTGACAAATCCTTCCCAGAATCACACGATTGTGGAAATCTATGGGGGAGGCCTTTGTAATAACTTTATAAATAAAGTTTTTTTTCTTTTTAGTGGTTTTAATATATTTATATCGTGTAAGATTTTGCAGTCGGAATTTTTTTTGTTAAAAATATTTACTATCAACCGCTTTTTGGTAGTTATTGTGGTAGGTCCACCTTTCTAGTTTACGTTTAATCACACTGAAATGATAGTTGTAACTTTCTGTTCTTCATTTATCTATTTATTGAACTATATTTATATTTATATTTCTAAGACGGATACGCTTACAGTGAGCGCCGCGTTGTACGCCCGTCTGTTGCATATTGCCAAATTGCCGTTGCCACTATAAATGAGCACTGCAACATCATAAAATTATTTTTATTTAGCGAAAGGCGTTCTCGTTTATCTTCTCATTAAATGGTTAAAGATAAAGATAAAAATGTTTTTATTCATGTAAACCATATACCATATAAGCCGTGTGGTGCCGGCTCAGAATGCCACCACCCCATCTCCTCCCATGGGTGTCGTAAAAGTCGACTAAGGGATTAGCCGGAGGATGGGCCGCAGCGTCCTTCGAGTACATTAACAACTCAACTGCGATCGCCAACCCGCCTGCCAAGCGTGGCGATTATGGCAAAACCCCCCAATGAGCCCACAACACATCCATATCGATGGTTGTGGTGATCTTTGGGGGAGGCCTGTGTCCAGCAGTGGACTTCATTCGGCCGAAATGATGAAACCATATACAGGCACTTATGAATCGTCGAGACTTTAGTTGCCGCGTTCCAAGATGTGGATTTCCTATGGAGAAGAACGGGCAAGAAACTCCATACGGTTCAATGCCAGTTATAATATTATTGTTCACCTATGTATTTTTTTTTTATAATTTATGTACACGCAGCGATAATGTATTAGGATACAGTAGGTATATACAGACACTTGAGTACAAAGGTACCACTTATTTCAAAAGAAATTTCTGCCAGCAGACCTGCGACAGGAGAGATAAGTTATAAAATGTAGACAGCAGTGTGTAATGGTAGAAGAGGAGAAATTACATAATTATTGTATAAATCTTAAAATTTAAACACATAGTATGAAAATATATATAATTTAGCACAAATAAAATAACGAAAAGATAAATAAAATAATACAATAAATATATATCAATTAAAATACACATATATATATACTAAAACATTACAAATAATTAGGAGAGGTAATTGAATTAATTGTATATATTTGATTTTACTTTTAATTTTTACCCTATGTATTCCTAGTTTTTATTTTTGTTATAGTTTTATTTGTTCATTTGATAGTATGTATTAGTGTAGATATTATATTTTAATTATAAACTGTTTTTATAGCCTTGAGTCACCGAAGGGTTCAGTTGAAAACCGTAGTCCGTTGTTTTGTGTAAACTTTGACTACATACGTACGTTGCGGCGATCGCAGGTGAGTTATTATTGTACTCGAAGGACGCTGCTGCCCATAGCCGGAGCTAATCCCATTTTACGCATTTTTTAATTACAAATAGAAACAATTGCTGCATCTAAATATCACCTAGGTTTCAGCGCACATATCTTTTTTTATTAGTGCCCAGTGGAAATTCTTCATGAACTTCCTTCGCCCCGGGGAAGGGCGAAGGGATATGCCGGTCTCCTACCGGCTAAAACAACTGAAGCGATCATCTTCGGCACCCAAGGGAGGCTCCAGGTCCTCGTATGGTCACACTAAAGCCAGTGCACATATCTAGAGAATAAATGTGCAGTGAAAATTATAAAGTAACTTGTAAAAAATTAACCTCATAGAGAAATCGGTTTCACAATCTCAACCACAAAAGTTGGACACTATACCTATGTGCTAACCCAGTTGTTCCACTGTATACCCAAAGGTTCATTAGTCAGTCCCTCTCTACCTTCAATTAAAACGTAATCGCTCCAGACGTACCCGAAGTTAACCTATAGTATTTCCTACACATTGACCGGCCGTGCCGTCTTTGACATGCTAAACTAATGACATAACAACTGGCACCTCGCAGACGTGCGGAGAATTGGTGTCGTTACCCTAATATCGGATAAATGCTGAGATATTGTGTCTCGATATAACGAAATAGGACAAACATTGTTCGGCTTGGTTATTGTATATTGTTCGTTTATGTCTCGACATGAGATATTCTATCTCGTTTCACTAAAGTGGTAAAGCCTTATCCAACCCACTGATAGTATCGGAATATAACACAATTATTTCAGATTTAATTTTAGACGAGTTGTATCTACAATGTCACAAACTGATTTAATGATGCTTTAGAGATAATACTGTATGTTTACAATAATATACAACGACTGGCTAGTTAGTCGTCTAAGTTTAAAGGGAAAGACCATGAAAAGCAGTGGATTGGATGGATGTTAATACTACGACTTTATCTTCTATCTCAATTAATTAAATATATTAATTAAACTTCAGTGCTTTGTCATACGCAAATTGCTGATGTGACAGTTATTCTAAATTGCCACTCCTTCATTGGAGACAGGGTAAAAAACTCTGATAAAACGATTGTATTGATACCAAAACGTCGTTCGAAACGTCAGGAAAAACAAAAATCTAAAATATACGCGATAGAATCCGTTTAAAATTGTTTTACTATAATTGATACCAAAAGTCAGCGCAAAGAATGTCAATGCCCAAATATACTGATAAAGTTATCGTTACCTGATTACCGATATTGGTTAAAATTGACAAATATGGTATAGCATGGTATGATTTGTGAGCTGGCTACGCTGAGAAGGTTGGGACGGAAGGCCATGCTAACCGGTGGACCGAGACCTGCCGCCAGTGCCGGGGTGGTGAATGCGCGAGTGAATCCTGTTCTCCCAACGCAAGGCATGTCGGAGGACACCGTGATCGTTTTCGCCGGTAAGCATCTAGCACACTACTCTACCTTTCATAAGGTGGAAGATATCCATGATGAATTCGCCACGTTGTAAGGAAAAGGCAACTTCATTCGGTGCATCGATAATGACGTGATATCTTAATATCTTTGGTACTGGTACCAATTTGACGTCATATTTATGTTGCACTGGTAAACTTAAGAAGAAAATGAACGTTACTTATAATGGATTCGTTAAAAGGCCCGGATTTACGATTACTAGTATATATAGTTTTCTAGGGAAAATCGTATCTTCTGTCATTAATTTTTTTAATTTTTAATTTTGTTATCATTTAATACCGAATGATACTCTAGACCTTTTTTTATCCCGCCTCCAATCCGCCTTAGCATCACCAGACACCCTTGCTGAAGTTCAAAACAAAATTAAATTTGCTTTGCATCACGACAATCAACGCCTATTCATGTTTCGCCTATTGTTCTACAAAACAATGAACGACAGGTTTTGCTAGTCAATTTGTTTGTTTCTGCGGTCTATAAACAATATTAGAGTAGGCAGGTTATTTTACTATCTGTTTCAGCAAATATTATTCAAAGAGTTTATGAGTAAGGTTATATTGAATGTTTTACTGTAAAAGTTTTAATTTGGTGACAATTCATACTTTTTTGATAAATTTACTCTTTTGGTCACTGATGCTGCTTGCGGAAACCCAAGATGACCTACATATTGAGATGCACTCCATTATCAAGGTTTTCAAAACACATATCCATCAAAATTAAGTTCATTATTTCGGCCGAATGAAGTCCACTGCTGGACACAGGCCTCCCCAAAAGATCCACAACGACCGATATGGATGGGTTGTGGGCTCATTGGGGGGTTTTGCCATAATCGCCACGCTTGGCAGACGGGTTGGCGATCGCAGTTGAGTTGTTAATGTACTCGAAGGACGCTGCTGCCCATCCTCTGGCTAATCCCTTAGTCGATTTTTACGACACCCATGGGAGGAGTTGGTGGCATTCTGAGCCTTAAGTTAAGGTGGATATATAACATGGTTCAAGTTTTAGTACGTTAAATAAATTCCAATGGCTGAAACTATATAATGGAATCGTCAACACCTACCGTCAAATTTACAACTAAACATGAAGTCGTGAACCTCCAACATAGGTCTCTATAAGAAACGACTGCTATCAAACCTTTGAGAGCGCTCTCAGTTAGGTCTTTAGAAGCTACTTACTGTAAAAGAAAAGAATGGCACGATACATTGCATCACATTACTATGTCAAGCCGTAACATCTCAGTTTTGATCAGGGCTTCAGTAGCATTTTCTAAAATAAATAGAGGTGTTACTTGGACAAATTCACGACGATTTAGCTATGGTGCATCGTTGGCACACAATTTATAGACGCAAGTTAAGGAATATAGCGGTTTTAAGCTTGAAATATAAGGGAATGAAATTAACGTGCAGGAAGACTTGTTATAAATGTTTTTGAGGAATGGAATGAAAATAATAATATATGTTTCATTTTACTATGCAGATCAAAGGACTTAACCGAAAATCTTGGCAATAAGTTCACTTAATAGAATAATTTCGATAGGTCGGTAGTATATAGGCAAACAGAAATATGGTTTTCAAAAAAACCGAAGCTTAAACATTTATACTATATCGCAATCAACCAAAATGTTGCCTTTGAAGAAGGAACCGTAATCGATTGATGATTTTATAACTCTAATGAAAATATAAGTAATTAAATTTAATAGTTTAATTAGGATGGATTACATAGCATTCGTGATCACAGGATCATCCTGCTGCCAAGAATGCTGCAAAGTGTATGAAACGTTAGGAAAAACAAAAAGCTATAACATACGCAATGTTATCTGTTTAAAAATATTTTATTAAAATGAGTAATAATCGCGAATCCGAAGCTATTACTCTGATGTTCATAGATTGCATGTAGATCCTAAATACCAAGTAATTTAGATGGATTATAATTTATTAAGATTATTAATTCGGGGATCTCCTCCAGGTATCTAGTACTGGCTGATTAATCGAATTATTCAAACTCAAACTCAAATCTTTATTGGATTCATATGTTCATAAGTTAATAGAAAATTAGATGCGTATCAATATGAAACCCTGTTAGGGCGCAACAATTTTACTATACAATAACAATAGTATTTTTGTTTGCCTAAATATTAAAAGGAAGAGATTAATACATACTTATTAAAGGTTAAGGCGATTATTAAGCGGTTATGTATATTAATTATAAATTTTTGATACATCTTGTACATTTTAATATTATATTATTAATAAAGCGAAATCTGATCATTCTTATTATATTATATAAATATTATTTACTTAGTATCTTGTCTTCAAAAAGCTCTTGCAAAGTGTAATAGGATTTTTGTTTTAAGTATTTATTTAATTTTACTTTAAAGACGTTGTAATTTAACGTGTCTTTTATTGCCTGGGGTATTTTATTATATATTTTTATAGACATTGAATACGGGTCAGAGTGGAATATTGTTAGACTTGAGATGGGAAGGGACAGATTATTTTGATGTCTTAAATTACGTGATTGTGAATATTGATCTTTTCTCTGGGAGTACAGATGTTTGTGTTTTTGACAAATAAACAGATTTCGAGAATGTACAGTGATGTTAGAGTAAGGATGCCTAAATTACGAAAGTATGGCCTGCAACTATCCATTCCTCCTATATTAGCAAGAATTCATACACATTTTTTTTGTAATTTAAAAAGCACTTCATTGTCTGTACTGTTTCCCCATAATACTATGCCATACCTAAGCCAAGAATGTGCGTAGGCGTAATATGCAATAGTGGCTGATTTTATGTCTGTCGATATTTTTAGCTGGTATAATGCATATGTAAATCTAGATAATTTTCCACATAAATATTGTTTGTGAGATTTCCAGTTTAAATAAGTGTCAATATTTAACCCTAGTAGTTTAAATGTGTTAATGCACTCTAGATTTACGTTGTTGTTGTTCATTGTTATTGTTCATGCATACTATTTTCAAATATGATACGTTATTTTATTCCTAAAGAGATATCTTATAACTTGAGTATACACAACAGAGATGTATTCCAAACTAGCAACGTTCGAGCGGTATGAATTGGTTCGCCGAGTACGATTGAGGACAGCAGTGCGCGGGTAACTAGTGTTCTGATACTGCACTCGTCTTTGATGGTACGATACATACCTGACACGTTAGTCGGGTTTGTAAGCGCGATAACTTCGTGCCTTTCGGAATAGAAGGGTATGACTAATATCAAATGTTTGTTGTTGGTGATAAAGAGGACTTATTCATCAAGCTTAATAGTTAATAATTCCTCACTTTTGTCAATTCTTTTGTCAATAATTTGTCTTTCGTTCACGTCAAATACTTTAAATTGTAAGACGCTAGTTGAAGGGTATTTCAAGAAAGGAGTCTAGATAATCTAACCAATTACTGTTTAATAACCTTTTGAAATAGGACTAAATAATTCGTTTTTACCTGACTGCGCGACAGCAAAGACAGGGTTATGTTTTTCACGCGTATCTATGTATGTGAGATTCTTTACTGCATGTTATGATTTGATTGCACGATTATTAAAAACCTAAGTATATTTTGTCTATACTAGCCACTTTCTGAAGAATAACAGTTCTACTATAAATGTTATGTATCCTAAATCTTGTTTACATTTTTTCAGTTTACTTTTTATGTAAAGTTTTAGTTTAGTTTTAGTTTAGTTAAAGTTTTTGTTTAATAATTTACTTTTTATTTACATGTATAGGTAGGTACATTGTCCCCCCGGGGGATTGACCGCTTTACAGAGCCCTCTCCGAGATGTGCCTATAGGCGTGACACCAGTGGGTGGCTCTAGTGTGAGCATACGAGGACCAAGGGAGGCTCCCTTAGGTGCCGAAGATGACCGCCCCAGTGGTTTTAGCCGGTAGGAGACCGGCATACCCCTTCGTCCTTCCCCGGGGCGAATAAAGTTCTTGAAGAATTTCCACTGGGCAACAATAAAATATGCCGTGTGGTGCCGGCTCAGAATGCCACCACCCCATCTCCTCCCATGGGTGTCGTAAAAGTCGACTAAGGGATTAATCGGAGGATGGGCAGCAGCGTCCTTCGAGTACATTGACAACTCAACTGCGATCGCCAACCCGTCTGCCAAGCGTGGCGATTATGGCAAAACCTCCCAATGAGCCCACAACACATCCATATCGGTGGTTGTGGTGATCTTTGGGGGAGGCCTGTGTCCAGCAGTGGACTTGATACGGCCGAAATGATGAACAATAAAAAAAAAAACAGGTAAGTACATCGTTGTAGTCGTCAAGGTTGCCTGAAACCGAAGTTTATCCAATTATCAGAGAGTTCTCGATTCAGTCGAATTTTCAGACGTGTCACCTGCTCAATAAACACATAATTTCTTATAATATAACGCGAGGATGAATCGCGCCATATGTCGCGACATGGTAGGTGTTTCTAAATTGGTTTGCTTCTTCCCTCTACCGTTGGTTGGGTTTGGTAACGATTTTTAGAGGGTTAAGTGTAAAGCGAATGTTTGTTCATTTATTTATTTATTTTTGAGGGAACAATACAGATTTACAATATGAACTTGAAATACATACAAACAATACTAAAACCAAAAAATCTTCTACAATTTTAGCTTTTATGTCATCATATCATATCAGTCAAAAGACGTCCACTGCTGAACATAGGCCTCCCCCACAGATTTCCACAACGAGCGGTTACATGCCACCCTCATCCACTGGCTCCCAGCGACCTTCACCAGGTCGTCGGTCCACCTCGTTGGAGGTCGTCCCACGCTGCGTTTTCCGGTATGCGGTCTCCACCTAGAACCATGTTCGTAATATGAAGATAAATGTTGAACTTTTTTTGAAAGAATTGGAACGCAACTTTAAGTTAAGCTTTAATTATTGACGTTGTCGCTATTGTTTTTAAAACCTAGTTTTAATTCCGTTTTCCACCGTGTATGTAGTCTATAATGAATAAGTTTCAAATATCTCTTTTAGTTTCTTATAAATCCTTTCTTTTTAAAGTTAATGCGTGGTATGGTCTGATGAGTTTAACTTATTTTTGAAATTGTATGTTTTATATTTCTGAAGAGCTAACGAGGAATATTTGATTTATTTATCAAATCCATTTTAATAATTTAAATCACCGGTAAAACATTAAGAGCTAGCGCGCACGGGTGAATTTAGTCAGAATATGTATGAAAATGTCGAGCCTTAGGCTTACGTGCACGGGTGACTTCTGTCACCGTGACAATTTCGTCACTCTTATCAAGTCCTTGGTTGTGTATAGAGGTATGGGCGTGTTGTGGGCTTTTTGGGGGGTTTTTTCATAATCGCCACGCTTGGCAGATGGGTGGGCGATCGCAGTTGAGTTGTTAATGCACTCGAAAGACGCTGCTACCCATCCTCCGGCTAATCCCTTACTCGACTTTCACGACACCTACGGGAGGAGATAGGCTGGTGATATTCTGAGCCGGCACCAAACGGTACTGATAATTATCAACTGTATAATATTTTGTTTGAGTTATAATTCCAACCCAGGCTCTTTGTAGTCTATCGTGCTGCCTGCTTACTTTAATTCAATTAATTATTATATTTTATTTTTCGGCCGAATGAAGTCCACTGCTGGACACAAGCCTCCCCCAAAGATCACCACAACCACCGATATGGATGTGTTGTGGGCTCATTGGGGGGTTTTGCCATAATCGCCACGCTTGGCAGGCGGGTTGGCGATCGCAGTTGAGTTGTTAATGTACTCGAAGGACGCTGCTGCCCATCCTCCGGTTAATCCCTTAGTCGACTTTTACGATACCCATGGGAGGAGATTAGGTGGTGACATTCTAAGCCGGCACCACACGGTAAAATATTCTAGAATTTCACGAAAATTTTTAACGACTGAAAAGTATATGACAACGGTTATGCTTCTACGTCCGAATGTAAATCGCAACAATATCCCAGCGGCCTGTACAATTTAATAAAGAAACGGTAATATTGAAACTCGGGAATGAGTTTCTGAGTGAAATTCAAGCAAATCGACCTTTTAGTACGGTAAAGTCATCAAAACTGCAAAGGGTAAACTGACCGGCGAAGTTTTATTGTTACCTGAGTTGGGTAAGGAATGTATTTCTTCCATTATCTGATTGGAGGGAATTTTAAATGCGATTGAGGTGTGTCCGAATATAAATTAGACGGCATGTCTCATTTTAGAGGATTGAATATAAATGACCGAAATCATGGTAAAGTTTTCCGCCCTATTGACAGTCCTCTTTGAGGTAAGGAATTAAATGCGTCTTTACACACCGAGCCCTTTAGGTAGATAGTAAAACTAACAAAGAGGAATATTCTTGTATTAATAAACAATTTTTGTTTTTCGACTTTTGGAATGAAGACACAAAAGTGTCATTTCCATTCAAACTGGTCTAGCCGATCGATAACTTTGTTGACTATTACAATAAAACAGTTTTAAACGGATCTTAGCGCGTATGGTGTGTGTGGTGCCGGCTACGAATAGCGCCAACCCATTTCATCCCGTGGATGTCGTAAAAGGCAAAACCCCCAATGAGCCCTCAACACACCCATATCGGTCGTTGTGGTGATCTTTGGGGGAGGCCTGTGTCCAGCAGTGGACTTCGTTCGGCCGAAATGATGAGCACTTCAAGCGGTTTCAGATGATTGTCATGATAATGCCTAGGCCGGTGTTTTTAACTATACCTTTTTTTATTGGTGTCCAGTGGAAATTCCACTTGAACTTCCTTCACCCTGGGGAAGGGCAAAGGGGTATGCCGGACTCCTACCGGCTAAAACCACTGGAGCGGTCATCTTCGACACTGAAGGGGGGCTCTAGGTCCTCGTAAGATCACACTAGATTTTAACTATACCTACAAATTACGAAACTCAATTCTCTTTCTGTTTGTATTTCAATGAAACAATTAACAGGAGCTAACGGTCAGTCAATCTGACTTAATAACATTAATAGATTACTGACAAAGGCATTACGATAAGGAAACCGTTAGGGGACTCCCTTTCATCCTCACGACGACGGTATCTTTTTCTTTCCTTGTTTGATACGGGGATAAAAAGAGATAGGATTTTATCTTAGTTGTAATGAAGATTAAACTTTATTGGTCGAGTAGAAATCACTGAGGTCCTAGTTCTATATAAAGAATTCGAAAACTAGCATAGTATGAAAAATATTATGTCTCATTAAATAGCTGGTTTGGACCAATTATGACCAAGTACAATAAATTGGGTGTATTGCACCATAAAGTTGCTCAAGAACTGACTAAGGGCCTGCCTAGAATATGACTCGTAGTAGCGTCTTTCTGTACGCTTAAAACAACATACTCATCAACCGCCTGCTAAGGAAGGTGATTATAACAATTTTCCCTATGGCCAATCATTGGAACGCCCATGTCCAGACATAAAAGACATTTGTACGTTGCAATGATCAATACTTTCATCAGCAAATTAGGTCTCGCGTAATACCAATTCATTTACATAATTCTCTCCTACATTTCATTTCATATTTATAGGAAACTTGGAGGAAAACATCGCAAAGTTGATGTCAGTTACATATAACCATATTTATACTACAAAGTTGCAGAAGAGCGAATCAACAAGACTTCTCTTAATAAAATTTATATTTCTTATTTGCTTCAATAACTTTGATAACTGTCATGGAGTCTTCGTTGTATGCGTGAATTAATGCATTTTCAGTTCAAATTACTTTATTTCGGACTAGCTGGGACCCGCGGTTTCACCCGCGTTCAATTTAAAAGGAATTTAGAGTACTTCGACATAGACACTTGACATAGAATATATATATTGGATTTCAAGGGTTTCTTTTTTTTGCGCGGAACCCTAATTATTTTTCTAAAATTAAAGTAGCCTAAGTTATTCCTTAGAACACCAGCTATCTGCCAGTGAAAGTCCCGTCAAAATTGGTCCAGCCGTTTCGGAGATTACCCGGAACAAACAGACAGACAGACAGACAGACAAAAAATTTAAAAAATGATTTTTTGTTATATGTCCCGTATATACTTTCATATGAATTAAGTAAAAAGCTGTTATTTTGATATTACAAACAGACACTTCAATTTTATTTATTTGTATAGATAACAAGATCCATTGTGTTAGTAAACGATACCTTATGACTAATGTCGACGACGGCACGGTTGGTTCAGTGGCTGATACAGTCGACTGCTGCGCTGCGGGTCGCGGGTTCGATTCCCGCACGGAACAAAATTTGTCTGCAGGTAGTTGTTCCGGATCTCGGTGTATTGTCTGTGGAATTTGTGTTTGTTATCCTAGCGTTGGGCAACGTTTTTTTTTTAAACAAAAACAAAGAATGTTAGGAGACAGTATGAAGGAGTAGATAACACAAAAAGATTATTATATTATATAGATTATATATTAATAATACGTAAGGATATATATTGCATTTCTGTAGATCATCTTCCCCACAAAATGCTTAAAATGCTTTAAAAAACTTTGCCCCACACTAGGATTTCTCCTGTGTCGTGGGTGTGTTTACAGACATGAATTCCACATAAAATACACCCAGGCCTGGAACAACTACCTGCAGATCATACAAATATTTGTTCCGTGCGGGAATCGAACCCACAACCCGGAGCGTAGCAGGCGATTCTATCAGCCACTGCACCAACCGTGCCGTCAAAATAGGAGAATTAAACCTCTCCGCTACTGTTTCACCGACTTTGCACTAATGGTAAATGAAGTTTCTGATTTAGGATAAGACAGTCATTGACTTACGCGACCGTACTGGTATTGTTATGACCAATTCAACTCTGGTTCTCACACATTTTGAACCTGAGACGTGAATCTGGTTCGGTCTGGCCCTATGCTGCCATGTATGCGGAAATGATTTTATGCACTTAAGCTTCCTTAAGGTCGAGCTTCCATAAACTTTATTGTATCATAGTGAGTATAGCCCGTGGACTGCAAATCGCCTTATGGACAACTGAACTAACATAACCGAATCGGAAAAGTCTGATTAAGTTAAACTGGCGTTAATTAGCTCCTCGCGTGACTATGCGCTATTCCCAAATTCCAATATATCATCGTTCCCGAGGATATCAAGGTTGATAATTAACTTTCCTTATTCTAGCAGTATACGTATATATAGTTTTCTTACATCAATGGGCCAAAATAATAATGACATCAGATTTATAAAAAAAATTGCTTAGAATAGTATCAACGCATCGCATCCTATAGATGTCGTAAAACGCGACTAAGGGATTAGCTTGAGGACGCGCAGCAGCGTCCTTCGAGGACATTTACAAATTAACTGCGATCGCCAACCAGCCTGCTAAGCGTAGTGATTATAGCAAATCCGCCCAATGAACACACAACACATACCCAAAACAGTCTCGTGTGGAAATCTTTGGGAAAGGCATATGTCCAGCAGTGGACGTTATTTCGGCAGAAATGATGATGAAAGATGATAACGTTTCAAAGTCTGCTATTACGAATCCAAGTAATAAAACTTCAACTATGTTAAAAAGTTTCATTATAACATCCAAAGAACATCCAACAAAGAACAAAGGCCTCCCCCACCAACGACCGGTTACATGCCATGTGTCGTCATTTTGGGGGAAACTGGCCAGTCCTCACCACGCTTGGCAGGTGGGTTGGTGAGCGCAGAATGGATGCTGTTTAACTGCAGAAACGCTGCTATCCATTCCTCTGGTTTACGGTCCCTTAGTCACCTTTTATGACATCCACGAAAGGACACGGAGTTGTGCTATATTCTTATTCCGAACATCACAACATCTAAAATAATAACTTCCACTAAAATACGAAATAAAGTGAAACTTCAGACTTATAAAATTGCTATAATACGTGGTGCAGTTTGAGGGCATAGTGAGACACATTTAATCATGGTGGAGCATTAGGGGTGCGACATGTCTCACGGAAACGAGTGAACTAGCGTCGCCGGATACACCGACTGTGAATTACAGGGTCTTTATGTCCTGTTGAAATATAATTTTACTAAAAACTTTTTTTAGAGGGTGCTGCTACCTATACCTAGAAATTTTCTTGGTGGTATTTGATACTCCCTGTGTTGTCCGGATTAATATCCACTCCATCTCCTCCCGTGAATGTCGTAAAAGGCGACTAAGTGACTCTAAACCAGATTTGTTGTACTCCAATTACATAGTAAACAGAATTTTGTGTATATTCAATTAGATCATCATTTTTTTTTTTCATCATTTCGGCCGAATGAAGTCCACTGCTGGACACAGGCCTCCCCCAAAGATCACCACAACCACCGATATGGATGTGTTGTGGGCTCATTGGGGGGTTTTGCCATAATCGCCACGCTTGGCAGACGGGTTGGCGATCGCAGTTGAGTTGTTAATGTACTCGGAGGACGCTGCTGCCCAACCTCCGGCTAATCCCTTAGTCGACTTTTACGACACCCATGGGAGGAGATGGGGTTCAATTAGATACTGCAGCAATTTAGGCAAAATTTCAAAAATACAGAGTTGTGAGGCAAGATGGGTAAAATTGGCATTTACGCGTCTTCGCATTACGAAGGTCTGTAAATGTTCCTCAAAGTCTTCCATGAACATATCGGTGACTAAAGGGGAGACCGTGAACCGACTGCTGCACCGTCGGATTGCAAGTGAAACTCGGTGTCTCACAACAAATAGCCGCTGGTAAGGCAGTGTTAAAGCTACTCTGTATATAATAATAGAGGCATGTCATGCATATTTAGCCGTTTCTTAACAACACCCAGGCAGTCTTTCACTGATAAGTTGGTGAATAAGGACGGCATATCAAAACTGGCAAACCTAACCATTTTCATCGCTTCGACCAAACTCAAATCCTCCCGAAAGAGAAATAATGAAAATAAAATATTATATTTACACCAATAATGTTTCGTGTGGCTATTGAAATTAAAATAGGTACTACCAGTTTGGAATGCTGTAATTAAAATCATTAAGTCCCAAACAACATACCACACATAATTTAATCGTTTTGACATGCAGCCACGATGATAGTATGAACCTCATTATCCCTTTAGTATATCTACCTATTAAACCGTGCGAAAGTTTTGTGGCTAAATATATGATAAGACATATTTCCTTTAGCCGCCTTAACCCACCTGCGTCCCAACAAAAACAAAACAAACAGTTCACCCGTTAAATTGATAAAAAATATCCATGTGCCGAATATCCGTGTGTTCTAGCG
The DNA here is from genome assembly GCA_947459985.1 of Diloba caeruleocephala. Classification (NCBI taxonomy): domain Eukaryota; kingdom Metazoa; phylum Arthropoda; class Insecta; order Lepidoptera; family Noctuidae; genus Diloba; species Diloba caeruleocephala. Next base: position 2,821,216 of record OX381617.1, on the reverse strand, counting down.
GAGAATAAATTCTCTTTATTAGGAGGGCCCTAATAAAGCCTATCCCAGCCAAAAATAGTGGTTCGCCACAACGGCCCCTGAGGCCCGGCCGTAATAGAATCCGACCCGTCCGCATTAAAGGGTTAACAATGTCCTGTATATATGTAGATAATATATTTTGATTTGTAAATTGTTGTCACGCTATGCCTTAAAGGTTGAATGAGGCCGTCAAGTCCATGCATTTGACTGCGAAGCAATCGATTCTTATATAGTTGACACGCCTTTCATATACAGCAGAGATTCTTTTCCAAAATGAACTGTTACCTCAGACCTCCATAGCAATTTTTTTTATAAATCTATAAATACTATCTTTAGTTTCTTTCCTATTGATACAAAATACTTACCAATTTCTAATCCTGGAATACCTACTAAAATATTATTTATTACTAACTGTAGGTGACCCGAATACTTGCTCCGTGCGGGGATAAATCGCGTCTCTGGCCACTACTGGTCCCTCACTTTGGGGCTTTTGAGAAATCTAAATCAGCAAACTATGGAGAGAGCTTGCTTGGTATCTTTCTGCAATATCGAATCAGGAATAAGGTGATGCGTAGAAGGACTAAAGTTTCTGACATAGCTGAAGGAATTAGTAAGCTGAAATGGCAATAGGTGGGCACGTATATCTTAGAACTGATGACCGTTGAGGTAAATAGTTCCTCGAGTGGAGACTACACACCGAAAATGCAGCGTGGGACGCCCTCTAACGCGACGAACCGTTGACCTAGTGAAGGAAGCTGAAAGTCATCGTTGTGGAAATCTACGGGGGGTGTTTTATAGCAGAACTACTCACCACTGCAGAGTAGAAGTTCTTCAGCTGATATGATGATAATGATGGAAATCAAATCTACATCACTTAGCGGCGAAAGCCAAGCGCTTGCTAATTAGAACCAACATTTAGAATTTGATTTCAAAGAAACCATAAATTATCAACAGTAATTGTTTCCCCAAATAACTTCTGTGAGTTTATCTATCAAATTGTTCATGGCTGATTTATACAAGCCATTACTAACAATTATCAGTCCAGATTTTCTCAACTAAATTGGGGTACATTTCAGTTAAATTAGTCAAGATTTTATTACATTACCTTTTGAAGATATTTTGCAAATAATTCACTCAAATTTCAAATTTAAAGCCAATTATTTGTGATTCACAGGTAAGAAATAGGTCTTAGTCAAATCATTAAACGGAGTTCATTCCGTGATCAGCCTAATGGACATACAAATACACTACACTAGATGGTAAGCATCACGCCTGCTTATAACAATAATTGTAATGCTACCGAGGACTAGTCCTATGTGGCACCACACTGCGCTCGTTACCTCAAGACATTGGTTTTCAGTTTTTTATGCCCAGTAATTTCATAAGCTACATGCCATTCAAACCGGACCACAGTAATGTTTAAAATTAAAACAATATGGCTTGGCGGCAAAATCTGGCACTGCAGTGCAGCATCTACGTTTTTTTATTGTCCCCGGTGGAGATACGTCATAAACTTCCTCCGTTCGGGGAACGTCTGAGTGGCATACTGGAATCCTTTTTTTTTTTTTTTTAATATGTCCAGTGGAAATTCTACATGGAACTTCCTTCACCCCGGGGAAGGGCTAAGGGGTATGCCGGACTCCTACCGGCTAAAACCACTGGAGTGGTAATCTTCGGCACCGAAGGGGGGTCCAGGTCCTCGTAAGATCACACTAGAGCCGACCATTGGTGCCACGCCTTAAGGCACATCACGGAGGGGAGGACTGTAAAGCGGTCAACCCCCCCCCCCCCCCAAGCACTTCTCGGGGAGGATTGTAAAGGATCCTCCCAAGCCTCGGTTTGCGCTGTGCTGCGCACACGGTGGCACGTGACCACGTGCGCGCCACCGTCTTCCCGGGGGGTCGCTCGGTGTGAGCACGCAGACTCCCCAATCTGCGCGCCCGCGACCCCCGAGGCCCCCCACCACTGACGGCAGGGGGCTCAGGCGTGTTGGACTTGGGAGCCGGGACTATTGTTGCCCCGGCGCCGTCTCGTCCTTCTCCGTGCGGGATCGGTCCTCTCCCGATCCCGCTCTGCAGTCTCCTTCTGGAGCATAACGCTCTCGCAGAAGGAGACCACTGCACTCCAATTTTCATGCTCTGCCAACATAGCCGACACTACTGCCGGCAGAGAGAGATCTTGCCCGATCCGATCGACCAGGATCCGCCGCTCGACCGCCCACGCAGCACTCCTCAAGCGTGTGCTGTGCGGTATCTTGGTCGGCACGGCACTTGAATAATTTTCAAACAGCTTCGCTCTTTCAACGAATTTCAACTTACTTTTTTTGGCATTTAAAATTACTATTCCTCAATTCATACAATACTAATAAATTGTCTAGTCTGACGTGCGGCTGCCTTAAACTATCTCCACGTTCTATTATCAGAGTATTTCTCGAACATTCGCTCGAAATAATTAAACTCGTCATGCGTTGTTCCAGATAGGGTTTCGTGTTTGTGACATGCGAACACGTTAGGAACAAAACAGCCTTTGCGATTTAGCTAATACAAGTGTAAATTGTAGAGCGAAGTTTTAATCGTAGGAATTTATTTGCAGTGTCGCGCAGTGCCTCCCTCCGTGTTTCCTTCGCGGTTAGCTTAACTAGGAGGCTCTCTCCACGGCAGCAAGTAACGGAGTTCGATTAACGAGATCAATGAAACGTAACATATATATTGTTATAATGGTATATTGATATTCACAACTTCAACACTTCATCTTCATGGTGATGTTTATATATTTCAACTATAGCTTATTATCACAATATTTAAGCTAGTTTAAAAATAAGTAATTGTAATATTGCAGGAGACTATTTGTCAGAGCGACAGCTGTGTGTCGAACCACTAGCGTTCAGAATCGAATCCAATGTGATTAATGATGATGATCAAAATATGAACTATTCGACAGCACAATATTAAATTCGAATTTTTATTTGAATAAAGAATGAATCATGAACTGGACAGTGATGGAGATAAAAGGTATGAAGTCATGAAAGAGGTTGATTGAAATGAAGATGAAGGATGACTTCGTCACAGCAGTAAGTCGTATAATCCAAAAAAAATCTTATCAGAACTTAATTTTTCTCCAGAAGGCTTGATAAACCGCCATACAGATAAAATCATAATATGTAAACTAATGTAAATCTGAAATATTCATGTCGAGAATAAATGAACACGCAGTTTCCTACGTGATTTCTGAATAAGCTCAAGCTTTTATTAAAAATTATGATGTTTATATGTCCATACATGTTTTTAAGTTTACTTGTAATTGTAGTACTCTGAAAATTCAACCGTGTGGTGGCCGTATTAAGAATATAGCACCAGTTCATTCCCTCTCGTAGATGTCGTAAAAATCAACTCTACTCTAAACGCGAGTCTGCGTGCTCATACCGAGTGACCCCCGGGAAGACGGTGGCGCGCACGTTTACAATTCTTCCCGAGAAGTGCCTGGGGGATAGCCTTTTTACAGCCGCCTGCCCTCCGCTAGAGTGGGTGACCGCTTTACAGTCATCCCCTCCGTGATGTGTCTAAAGGCGTGGCACCAATGGGTGGCTTTAGTGTGATCTTGCGTGGACCTGGAGCCCCCTTTCGGTGTCGAAGATGATCGCTGCAGTGGTTTGAGCCGGTAGGAGTTCGCCCTTACCCGGGGTAAAGGAAGTTCCATGTAGAATTTCCACTGGATACCAATAAAAAAGGGGGCTCTAAACTAGAAGAATGGAAAGCAGCGTCCCTTAACAGCCGCCATTCTGCGGTTATCAACCTACCTGCACGCTTGGTGCTGAGTACTAGCAAATTCCTCTTACAAGACGGCATAATTGTGGAAATCTATGGAGGCTTTTGTTCAGTATTATAATGTTGATGATGATGAAAGATTCCTAGGCACTGAAACAACGGGAGTGGGCCGATCCCGCACGGTGAAGGACGAGACGGCGCCGGGGGAACAACCGCCCCGGTCCCCAAGTGGACTTGGGCGCCACGCCCGAGCCCCTGCCGTCGTTACATTTGGGGGGCTTCCGGTCACGGACGCGACGCGTAGATTGGGAAGTCTGCGTGCTCACACCGAGTGACCTCCGGGAAGACGGTGGCACGCACGTGGTCACGTGGCACCGTAGCTCACAGTGAGGCTTGGGGGATCCTTTACAATCCTCCCCGAGAAGTGCCTGGGGGGCGACTGCTTTACAGTCATCCCCTCCGTGATGTGACTAAAGGCGTGGCACCAATGGGTGGCTCTAGTGTGACCTTCCGTGGACCTGGAGCCCCCTTCGGTGCCGAAGATGATCGCTCCAGTGGCTTTACCCGATAGGAGTCCGGCATACCCCTTCGCTCTTCCCCGGGGCGAAGAATTTCAGGTAGAATTTCCACTAGACACCAATAAAAAGGCACAGAAACAAAATTATTCCGCGATTTCCAAAGTCAGTCTCACAATACAGCCGCAGCCTTATTCTAAGGTTAATCTTACAGGATGCTTAGTGCATGACATCAGTAAGGACGTACAACAGCGTCTAGTCACTGCAATGCAAACATTAATCTAACTCTTGCTTCGTTAGCACATATCCTTATTGCTAGTGAAAGGATCTGCTGTGTTATTACCAAGAGTTTCCATAATTGGAATGGATTATGTTAAGTTCAAATAGAATAGAATTCCGTGTGGTGCCGGATTCCGTGTGGTGCCGGCTCAGAATACCACCATCCCATCTCCTCTCGTGGGTGTCGTAAAAGTCGACTAAGGGATTGGAAAGGATGGCCCACCACACACCCATATCAGGCGTTGTGGTGATCTTTGGGGGAGGCCTGTGTCCAGCAGTGGACTTCATTCGGCCGATGATGATGATGAGAATAGAATCGTTTATTCAGTTATCAGATCATAACAGATACGTTAACAGGTCACACTGAAACGACTGAGGGTATTTCACTTCCTGATAACTTCTCGAAAAAAATTCCGAAAGAAACTCAGGCTAAAGTCTTTTTAGGATTCCGTACCTCCGAATGAAAAAACGACGGAATCTTTGTAGCAGTGACTCATGTGTCTGTCTGTTTGTCCGTCTGTCACAGCCTATTTGCCCCTAATCTATTGAAGTGATAAAGTTGAAATTTGGTAGTCATATGAATTTTTGCGACCCAAACACGGTCTAACGTAAGTAAACGAATTTTAAAATCACTTTAGCCCCTAATTAGAAAATAAAATAAAAAGTTTTGTCAACTGTAACTGTAAGAGTAAACTGAACCGTGTAGTATATCAAATGGCAAGGCTTCTTGTGAGCGTCTGATAAAAAAAAAACATTCAAATCAAGAGTTTCAAAGTTATTATGAAAATAAACGAAAAATAATCTTAATAAAAAAAATGATAAAATACAGAACATAGTTTATCACTTATAGATTACGGGAAAACTGTCTGTTTGTCTGGCTGTATGTTTGTTCCCACTAATCTCCGAAACAGCGGGACCGATTTTGACGGAACTTTCACTGGCAGATAGCTGATGTTATAGGAAATAACTTAGGCTACTTTTATTTTAGAAAAATAATTAGGGTTCCGCGCAAAAAAGCTAAATCGCAAGAAATCTAACATATATAAACACTAATTTTATTATACACATAAATATAAATAAACAGCGGGTGAAACCGCAGGGCACAGTTAGTTTCTATAAAGTTTTATCATCTTCAATTTAGGCATTAAAAAAACACACAGACTTTAACCAGGATTTGGGCATTAACAAAACACACATAGGTTATTAGCATGGAAAATCCACTACGGAACATAGGCCTCCCAATGAATCCTCCTCCACTACGGTGAGCGGTCATGAATATCACTACCATAATTACCACGCTTGTCTTGATCACCATAATTATGTTATTATTAGCACAAGGGAGAACAAGGACTGAATGGATGACAATGGGCAACAATGCTGCTGCCCATTGTCTTGATATCAAAGCCTTAGTCGCCTTTTACGATACCTTTTTTTTTTATTGATGTCCAGTGGAAATTCTACATGGAACTTCCTTCGCCCCGGGGAAGGGTGAAGGGGTATGCCGGACTCCTACCGGCTAAAACCACTGGAGCGGTCATCTTCGGCACCGAAGGGGGGCTCCAGGTCCTCGTAAGATCACACTGGAGATACCTATGGTACCTACTATAAAATAGTGGTATATTCTTCGCCGAGAACCACACGGAATGAGCTATTCTTTGGACTGCTCTTCAAGCTATGCGTACGTTATTTTTTAGGATACAAGGATCAAACTTAATGTTTTTAGAATTGGCCAGTAAAAAAAGGTGTCGATGAAAATTTGATTTCAATTTTGAATAAATAACTCTTTGAGAAGCTGTAGGTATACATTAAATTCATATGGCATTTGTTTTTACAGCAGGATAAAAAGCGCTCTCGTGCGTCAAAATGAATTTAGTAAGAGATATCTTTTAAGATTTAGTAATGTGGTGCCGGCTCAGAATACCACCACCCCATCTCCTCCCCTGGGTGTCGTAAAAGTCGACTGAGGGATTACCCGGAGGATGGGCAGCAGCGTCCTTCGATTACATTAACAACTCAACTGCGATCGCCAACCCGTCTACCAAGCGTGGCGATTATGGCAAAACCCCCCAATGAGCCCACAACACACCCATATCAGTCGTTGTCATAATCTTTGGGGGAGGCCTGTGTCCAGCAGTGGACTTCATTCGGCCGAAATGAATGATGAATGAAAAAATGAATGAATGTTTCCTGTAAGATAATGCTTGAATCGATATGATCAGGAGGCATTGTCCCGCTTTTAGACAATTATTACAGTTGAATTATGACATAGATAATGTGCGTTCCAATCTCAAAAATATTCACGCTTTAGTTAGCGACACTAAAATTCTCCTCATTATGATAGAAACTTGCCATAATCTTGGATAAGTTAAGAAATATTGCACCCTCTAACGAGCGCACAATCAGCAGTTCCTTTAAGCAGAATATCCGGGAAAAATACAGTAAGAACAAAAAGAAATAACAGATCTAGAAAGATATAATAAAGTGTGTTTCGAAATTATGTTTTCCTAAGCTGGGGATGGAGGAGTGAGTACACAGAGTGAGTCAAAATAATCGAGCTGGAAAATATTTAGGTCAAATTCAACCTTATATCAAAACTAAGCCAGCCTTATGAACCCAAAACGTGTATGCCTGAACTTCTCTGTATTCAGAGTGTAGAACGCATATAAAAATTCAGTCTTCACCCTCTAACGCCAACTCCCGTAGATCACATAAAGTTATGGTTTATGGCAGAGCCGAACGCAAAATGTAAAGTCGATCACCATTTACGATAATGTTTTTATGCTATATTCTCGATTTCGTTCGTAAATAAGGGTTAAAAAGATTAACGCATATTTATTTGTAATTTCAGATTCATTTTTAGCTGATTTAGAAATAAAAGAAAACTTGAAGGTGACTTTGCACTCTACAAAAGTAAATTTTTTGATCATACGTGATATATTTTTAAATGTGTTGCAAAAATAGGACGAGTGAAAAGAGCAAGGGACCCTTTTGTAGCTAATTAATCGTCAAGAGTTGTGAAGCTCACAGGCCACAAATCCTTATGCATAGCGAAATAGAAATCGCTCCCCAACTTCTTCCTTTCACCTCTCCTGCACCCGTAGAAAAGATTTGAGCAAAGTATTAGCGACCCCTCTGGTGCAGAATCTCTAACCACCAGGTAATGCGCTTGATCATGTTTTCCCTTATTATAACCAACGAATTGCGTTTTTATACCAATTTAAGCTTGGCCGCGAATTGTAAGAAATGTCTGTTATGAAAAATTCTAACGCACTCTACGCATATTTGTGCTAGACCCTGCACCCACCCACGTGCTGCACAGTACATACATGCTCTGTGATTCAGTTCATTAAACGATCTGATAGGCATGCGAAAGTAACTGAAGAATCACGCAAAGCACTCATTGCTGCGTCATTATCATCATTTCAGCCTAAGACGTCCACTGCTCAACATACGCCTCCCCTAAAGAACGCCACAACGATTTTGCGTGCTGAAAGTAAAATTAGCTGATTTGCAATCTTCTGCCATTGGGCGGGTAAATCCACTATCGACGTCTCAATTTTGGCTTTTGTTGATCTGGTAGAACAAGAGCACCGAAAGTAAATCACCGTCATACATTGATTCCAGGATACGAAGCGAAACTGGTTGACAGAGACACGCACAAATTCGATTGAAGCTAGTCGAGAACTGTGTCTGGTAGCATCGGAACGAAATTTCTAATAATGTGTGCGAACAACGTCCGGTGCGCATTAAAACGAGCATACAGTGAGCGGGCCAGGGACAGCGACGAGGCGTCGGCGGGGCGTGTCGTTTTTTAATGTATTGAATTATATCCCGTCCCGTCTAGCATTTGCCGCTTCGGCAACTGGCGTGTGGCAGAGCGTCAGCTTAGCATCAACGCGCCCGCAGTGTGACATGTACGCCACGCTTACGTCTCACCAACGACCGGACACGTCCCGCTAGTGCCACAGTGTGTCAACTGCTTAAAAAATATCTCAAAGAAAATTTCTTACTATTTGTGCCCGGCCTATACCCTCCGACTAAGAACAATGATTACCAATGAGAAAAGAGAATAGTTTTAGTATATGTTCATGAACAAAACACAAGATTGTACACGAATTTATAGTCAGAAAGTAGAATCTATAGTAATTTCGTATTTTCTGACAAGTAATACGAAGTAACCAGGCCAATAAGCTTATTATATTCATGTTACAAGCACAAAGTGTTCCGGGAAATAGTCCAACAGTTCTGAGATTCGGGTTCATACATAAATAAGGAAGCGATATGAAACAAATCCAATACTCTATCTCCCTAAAGGTGTTTCTATATAAAACATACGTACAAAAGTTATCAGTTCTATTTTTGTTTCATTATAGAGAGGCTTGTCTAACATCTTGTTTGACGCACGTTGACACAGTGAGTAATCGCTTAGCATATTGTGCTAAAGAATATATGGAAAAATCTAGTTTAAGTGACGGTGGAAGAAACTCCGACGAACACGCGGATGCAGTTACTAGTTAACTTATAATTAATTTTCATAAATGATATATATCGTACATATAAACATCCGTGATTTTTAACCCTCATCATTTTCATTCATTTCGGCCGAATGAAGTCCACTGCTGGACACAGGCCTCCCCCAAAGATCACCACAACCACCGATATGGATGTGTTGTGGGCTCATTGGGGGGTTTTGCCATAATCGCCACGCTTGGCAGGCGGGTTGGCGATCGCAGTTGAGTTGTTAATGTACTCGAAGGACGCTGCTGCCCATCCTCCGGCTAATCCCTTAGTCGACTTTTACGACACCCATGGGAGGAGATGGGGTGGTGGCATTCTGAGCCGGCACCACACGGCACCCTCACTGCCTATTAATTACTGAGACAATTGTACTTACGGAGTACTTAAACTCCAGTCGTGCGCCGGAACTGACACACACCCTTTTTTTCGTTTTTTTTATTGGTCCGTCAGAAATACGTCATGTACTTTCTCCGCCCCGGGAAAGGGCGGAGGGGTATGCCGGACTCCTACCGGCTAAAACCACTGGACTGGACATCTTCGGCACCGTAGGGGCCCCCCTTCCTGGAGTGTATTGTGTGTGGAATTTATGTTTGTAAACACACCCACGACACAGGAGAATACCCAGTGCGGGGCAACGTTTTAAAAAAAAGCCTTCCAGGAACTTGAATAATCTCCATCTAGAGCCACCCATTGGTGCCACGCCTTTAGGCACATCTCGGAGGACATGGCTAAGATCCATGGTCTCCAAGGCAGAATGAGAATGAGTTGTAACGGTATTCTCGTATTATCCATATGGATAATACGAGAATACCGTTACAACTCTCTTAACGCGCTTTCTGCGTTTGTCATCCTGTCGGAGCCACCTCCGCCAGAATATCATAGGGTAGAACGCGCATCAATCTGAGTTACCGGATACTCTCCATCCGCCAGTGCGATGAAAGTGCACCTTCAAGGGCAAAAGACTGCGATGGCAAGCATGATTGCGCATGCTCGAGTTGTAATACAAAGGGCTATCGTCGCGGTCATAAGCGCAGAATCCCGTCGATTAGGCCATTCTGCCGCTTTTCGCAGCCTGACTGAACAGGAGTGAGCCTGTACTGTCCCTCCACGCAGGTATTTAACAGTCACGATTATTTTGGTATTTCTCTACGAGATCGAATCAGAAATGAGGAGATCCGTAGAAGAACTAAAGTTGTCGACATAGCTGAAAGGATTAGTAAACTGAAGTGGCAATGGGCAGGGCACATTGCTCATAGAACTGATGGCCGTTGGGGCACAAAGGTTCTCGAATGGAGACCGCGCACCGTAAAACGCAGCGTGGGACGACCTCCAACGAGGTGGACAGACGACCTGGGGAAGGTCGCTGGGAGTCGTTGGATGAGATCGGCATGTGACCGCTCGTTGTGGAAATATAGGGGGAGGCCTTTGTTCAGCAGTGGACGTTCTGTGGCTGATATGATGATGATGATTATTTTGGTAAGAAGATTAGGCCTGTATTTCAGACCACCAGCATTACAGACAAAATGACAAGCATAACTTTTTTTATTTAACTTATAATCCTACAAAAAATTGTGAATTCTATTTCAAGGAGACAATGTAGATTGTAGTCATAGGTTGTTTTAAAAAAAAGGTGTAATATCAAATTATATTTTCTGTCATTATTCAATAACTAGCTTTGCCCCGTAGTTTGACCCACCGTTTAATTGAAATGAAATCAGATTATTTATAAATATACTGGTTTTCTTGCCATAGGCACAGTTCGGCTCTTCCCGGTAATGGTCGATTCAAGTCGGGTGGCCGCCCTCGGCCCCCGGCCTACCATGTAGCATAACTTATATACAGGTTGTCCAGTAAATAGCACGACATACTGCAGGGGGTGAGAGCTTGGGTCAATACCTACCAAAAAAACACAATATATGTTCAGCAAAATCTTACGGATTTACAGTAGTACAAAATTTTCCGAAATATCGAAAAATATCTACCTTGACACAGCTTTTTAAGCATCTCGTAATGAAAAATTCCTTTTCTAGTTTTTTCTTACCTCAAATTATTTGTGAATTTTTGTGATTACTTTACTCATTGATAAGTCTTTATTCTATTAAAAACAAAAACGTTTTCAAGAAATACAAATTTTATATAAATTTTCACAGTACAATTTTCTTATCGCTTAACTTTGTACTACTGTAAATCCATAAAATTTTGCTGAACATATATTGTGTTTTTTTGGTAGGTATTGACCCAAGCTCTCACCCCCTGTAGTATGTCGTGCTATTTACTGGATAGCCTGTATATACGTTAGCAAAACAAGCCAGTAAAAGCATCCGGATCAAAATATTCCTACCAGTAACTTCTCAGTTATTCACGTATCGCATTCCAATCCAAATTTTGATATATCGCATCTGGCATCGACACCCAAGAGGCAAACGTCTCTGACTTGATAAGTGAAACATTGATTCACACCAATACCGACTTCAGTTTAACTTTATTATTCGGCAGTAAAGTCTATTTTACCTTGGCATGGTGTATAAAATGTTCTGAACTACCTTCTTAGCCTGTACTTAAATTACCTAAAGAGACTTGCCGTTTACAGATGCTTTGGTGAATATTTAAAATTTCTCAACGGTATCTTTTTGCAATTAAGACTTTTGAAGTGTTGAACAAGGTGATTCCGATATTTTGTTAAGCTGATTTATCTTTTGAATTATTTATTTGAAATGTAAAAAGTATTTCTTGAGGATTAGCCAGATATAGGTGTACATTTAATTGTTTTAAGTGCTTGTATTGAATCGAAACAGCTTACGGAAATATATTTCGCTCATTTTATTCATTACATATACTTTTTTTATTGATCCGGTGGAAATACCTCATGTACTTCCTTCGCCCCGGGGAAGGGTGAAGGGGCATGCTGGACTCCTACCGGCTAAAACCACCGGAGTGATCATCGTCGGCACCGAAGGGAGGTTCCAGGAACTCGAATAATCTCCATCTAGAGCCACCCGTTGGTGCCACGCCTTTAGGCACATCTCGGAAGGGATGACTGTAAAGCGGTCATGTGACATGGTGGCTCTAGTGGAGGGAAGGCGACTGTAAAGAGGCCACCCCCCCAGGCAGCTCTTGAGGGTATTGTAAAATATTCCCCCGAGGCCTCACTATGCGCTGTGCTGCGCACACAGCGGTACGTGACCACGTGCGCACCGCTGTCTTCCCGGGGATCGCTCGGAATGAGCACGCATATTTCCCAATAAGCGCGCTCGCGACCCCCAAGGCCCCCCGCCATATAAAGACGACAGGGGGCTCAGGCGTGTTGGACACGGGCGCTGCGGCGGTTGTTACCCCGGCCCCGTGTCCTTCTCCTCCGAGCGGGATCGGCCCTCTCCCGATCCCGCTCTGTGACCTCCTTCAGGAGCATAACGCTCTCACAGAACTCCTTCTGTGAGAGCGTTATGCTGCGTTATGCGTTATGGGAAAATTGGAGTGCTGTGGTCTCCACCACAGCACTCCAATTTTCCCTCTTTGCCAGCATAGCCGACATTACTGCTGGCAGAGAGAGATCTTGCCCGATCCGATCGACCAGGATCCGCCGCTCGGCAGTCCACGCAGGGCACTGTCCGAGCGTGTGCTGTGCGGTATCCTGATAGTCTCCACAGTGGTGGCACTGTGCCGTGACCTCACGTCCTATCCTGTGCAAGTACGCACCGAAACAACCGTGTCCGGTGAATACCTGCGTCAGGCGGAATGTGACGCGCTCGCTTCTTTGGAGCCAGGCTCCGAAGAGCGGCAAGACAGCCTCAACGACGTGCCTTGTCGCGTACTGTGGCAGCATGAGCCGCTCGCGCCACAGGTCGAGTGCACGCCGCCTAGCCTGACGCCTCAAACTTTCAAGCGCCCCTGAAGGCATGCCTTCACCGCACTGGCGGAGGGAGCGTGTTTGGTGATACACCCATACATACCTAGCTACGAACACAATCCATACGTGTAGAATTCATATAATTTCATCCCGTGGGTGTCGTAAAAGTCGACTAAGGGATTAACCGGAGGATGGGCAGCACCGTCCTTCGAGTTCATTAACAACTCAACTGCAATCGCCAACCCGTCTGCCAAGCGTGGTGATTATGGCAAGATCTCCCAATAAGCACACAACACACCATATCGGTCTTTGTGGTGATCTTAGGCCTGTGTCCAGCAGTGGATTTCATTCGGTCGAAATGATGAATATAACAAAGCTTAAAAATTATTTCTTTCGCCTACTGGCCCACAAATTTGGTACAAATATGATTTCTTGCGACCCTAATACGAACGTGTAACGTAAATAAATTAATTTTGACTATGGGGGTCACGTTTGGGGGGCAAATTAGAAAATTTAAAAGCAAAGGTTTTCAAACTGTACTGTGACATTTGATTTACTTGCCGTGAGGACCACAAACTTTATGATTTTAAAATAAATAGTTTTAAAGTTATTTAAGAAAATTGGCCATTCCCTCACTCTCTCTCCAAAACTACTGTACCTAAAAGATGTAAAAAAATGCAGAAAACAGTTATTTACTTTCAGATTACAGGAAAAAAAATCAAAACAGATTACAGGAACACCTATAGGAAGTCTATGGTCTTAAAATAACATGGAAAATCTTTTAATATTGTGCGTACAAACTTACATTTGTAGTTATAATCTATGGGAAAACATGTTCTTCAAATGATATAAAATGGTAAGTATAACTTGTTTTTAATAAACACGAAATCTCTATCCTTCTGATTGTCTACTTGAAATAACGTTCCCGATTCTGTAGAACCCTATATAATATACACTGTATTACTGCTACACAGTCTGCTGACCCAAAATTTCGCTTGTCTTCCCATCCCAGCAATTTTGTAAAGGTCCTAAAATTTCAGCACTTATAGACAATCTAGCATGTGGATACATCATTCGTTACTATATAAAACAAATGTATCCCAAACAATATACACGAGGAGTTACGACCCACACTGCAAGTTTGTACCAACACAACAAAACTTTGTCGTTCTGGCCGTTGCATTTTGGACTTAACAACTTTGAAAGTCACAACTCAAAGAAATATAAACCTTAACTGAACCGAACAAGTCCCATAACGAACGCAATTACAAATGTTGTTGAAACCGTATGCAATTTTAACGGTGTAATCAAAACTTGCAATTTTAAACTTTGCTACATCGTGTTAAGGAGTATCCAAAAGTTTGAAACATTGTTGTATTCGAACGTTCGCATAGTTTAAACGGTACAAATTGCCATTCAAAACGTCATCACGTTTTGTGGCGGGGCATGTAACACGTATATTCTTGTGTTTTATGGCCATATCAAAATGTTTATGCTGTGTGAATTGGAAATTCGAAGTGTATAATGGTGGGACGTAACTGAGGGATCTGTGACAGAAACGTGACGAAGTAGATAACTAAACGCAGTAAAGAAAATATACAAACAAAATTGCATATCATATTTGGAATGAAATATATATCTTAGATATATAATTCTTCTGTACGTGTATGTATGTCACTAAACTCATCGTTTAGGAGGAGTTTAGTTTAGTCTGATTAAATAGAAGTTCTTTTACACGGCTTAGAGTGAACTGGCAGAAATCGTCACGTAAGGAAAAAGCATTATGCCCCCTCCAGGCAACCTTTCCCTCTCTTTCTCTTTCTATTATATCCAGTTGTAAGTATGCGTGTGCGTGCGATTATTGAAATTGGAGCAGCAAGCATTCTGCGGGGTTAGCTGTTTAACCTCAATTTTAAACACGTGTAAATATTATTTTAACTAAATTATGTTATTGTTTTAATTCCCACGGAATTTATATTGTGTCATTATTGCAAGTAAAGAACTTCGTTTCTGACAGGGGTCCCTCGAACCTGCAATAATTTTTCTGTGTCGGCAACTTTCTCGGGCCTGCCATCAGCAACTGTACAAAGTTTCTACTCAATCGGATAAACGGTATAGGAGCGCATACGGGACAAACAAAGAAACATTTGTTACTTGTTTTAAACATATGTATTAGTAGTAGTTAGGCTAGTTTATTTTAAGTTACAGAGGGTAACATTGTAAAATAATAACACAGATAATACTAAAATCGATAAAATCACAACGACTGCACATCGATGCCGTAAAACAAAGTTCTGATACTTAAAAATAACATAAAATTATATTTTACGATACAAGTGCAATGGCTTTTATTATATTTGTAACCGTGACGTTTATCGCTGTAAGCGCTTGTACTGAATCAAAGTAAAGCTGATTCAGCGCTGCAACGGCTGAGTGGCAAGACTTTTAATCGTTTTACTTGGAGAATAACGTCTCCTTGGATGTCGTGACGTCACAACAGCAAGTTTTACAGTTTTATTTAGGAGTATACAATGTTAACTTTATCTTACAATTGTTCCTCTTTGGGAAATGTTCATTGCATATTAATTATTAATCGTTTTATTTGGAGAATAACGTCTCCTTGGATGTCGTGACGTCACCACAGCAAGTTTTACAGTTTTATTTAGGAGTATACAATGTTAACTTTATCTTACAATTGTTCCTCTTTGGGAAACGTTCATTGCATATTAATTATTAATCGTTTTATTTGGAGAATAACGTCTCCTTGGATGTCGTGACGTCACCACAGCAAGTTTTACAGTTTTATTTAGGAGTATACAATGTTAACTTTATCTTACAATTGTTCCTCTTTGGGAAACGTTCATAGCATATTAATTATTAATCGTTTTATTTGGAGAATAACGTCTCCTTGGATGTCGTGACGTCACAACAGCAAGTTTTACAGTTTTATTTAGGAGTATACAATGTTAACTTTACCTTACAATTGCTCCTCTTTGGGAAACGTTCATTACATATTGCGTTAGGCAAAGCAGATTTTATCCATGGATCATCAAGAACTCGTATTTTCCCTCTCGTCTACGATAACCCTAAGACGTCGGTGAAATCCCATTGCCAATATTTTGCTCGTCACAAATCACACCACGAATGGTATTTCTCTAAAATTAATTGATTATTACACTAAATTGAAGCTATAAAATAATGTAAATATTGGTGAATGTTATCTCAAAGTGAAGTGGACTTAAAGCCACGCCTGCCTAAAAACAAATAAACGCTAAAAGTAAGGATGTGTAAGAAAATTTAAAATTGCGCCTTTTTTTACTCATACCGGTATATCTCTACTTTTAACCGACCGTGTGGTGCCGGCTTGCCGTGTGGTGCCGGCTCAGAATGCCACCACCCCATCTCCTCCCATGGGTGTCGTAAAAGTCGACTAAGGGATTAGCCGGAGGATGGGCAGCAGCGTCCTTCGAGTACATTAACAACTCAACTGCGATCGCCAACCCGTCTGCCAAGCGTGGCGATTATGGCAAAATCCCCCAATGAGCCCACAACACATCCATATCGGTCGTTGTGGTGATATTTGGGGGAGGCCTGTGTCCAGCAGTGGACTTCATTCGGCCGAAATGAACCGACTTCAAAAAGGAGGAGGTTCTCAATTCGATGATTTTTTTTTTTATGTATTCACCGATTATTCCGAGATTTGTAGACCAATTTGAGCAATTCTTCTTTTAACTGGTGCAAAATGCTTTCGAGTTGGTCCCATATAAATTTCATCACATTTTATTGAGTAGTTTTTTAACCAGCTTCAATAAACTGGTTAATTTTACTGCGCTTATCTAGATGATGTCTTAATAGTTACGATTCCTCTCAGATCAGAGAACCGATTTGAGTCATTCTTATTTTTTTGTGTTAAATACCGATACCAAATTGGAAAAAAATCTTACATTTATTTACACTAAAAAGAAACAAACAAACATACCCCGCCCGACTTCATAAATAAAGTTTTTTTTTCCTTTTCAGTGGTTTTAATATTTTTATATCGTGTAGGGTTTTTGAAGTCGGTGTTTTTTTTGTTCTAATGTTTTATTTTATATTTAGGCACCTTCGTCATATCAGTCATAGGACGTCCACTGCTGAACAGGCGGGTTGGTAAGCGCGCTCGAGTGTGATCATACGAGGACCTGGAGCCTCCCTTAGGTGCCGAAGATGACCGTTCCAGTGGTTTTAGCCGGTAGGAGTCCGGCATACCCCTTCGCCCTTCCCCGGGGTGAAGGAAGTTCATGAAGAATTTCCATCAATAAAAAAAGGGTGGGTAAGCGCAGAATGGGTACTGTTCCACAGAAAGGACGCTGCTGCCCATCGTTTAGAGTCCCTTAGTTGCCTTTTACAACCTCCACGCGAGGGGATGGAGTGGTGCTATATTCTTAATCCAGACACCACACGGATATACCGAGTACTAATCAAGTGTAATTGCTAAATAACCGGGCTGTCGACTCCATTAGCAATTATGACCACGAGGCTATTGATTCTTTCAATGTATTGAAGTAGCCCTTTTACTTATAATCGCATGAATGCAAGAAATGAATGAGTCAATGCAAGCATCAGCGAACATGCCCAAAGCACTGCAGCGTCGAGGCAGCCCTTTTTTTTATTGATGTCCAGTGGAAATTCTACATGGAACTTCCTTCACCCTGGGGAAGGGCTAAGGGGTATTCCGGACTCCTACCGGCTAAAACCACTGGAGCGGTCATCTTCGGTACCGAAGGGGGGCTCCATGTCCTCGTAAGATCACACTAGTGCCGCCCATTAGTGTCACGCCTTTAGGCACATCACGGAGGGGATGACTGTAAAGCGGTCACCCCCTCTACCGGAGGGAAGGCAACTGTAAAAAAGGTCGCCCCCCCAGGCACTTCTCGGGGAAGATTGTAAAGGATCCTCCCAAGCCTCGCTTTGCGCTGTGCTGCGCACACGGTGGCACGTGACCACGTGCGCGCCGCCGTTTTCCCGGGGGACGCTCGGTGTGAGCACGCAGACTCCCCAATCTGCGCACCCGCGACCCCCGAGGCCCCCCACCACTGACGGCAGGGGGCTCAGGCGTGTTGGACTTGGGAGCCGGGACGGTTGTTACCCCGGCGCCGTCTCGTCCTTCTCCGTGCGGGATCGGCCCTCTCCCGATTCCGTTCTGCAGTCTCCTTCTGGAGCATGACGCTCTTGCAGAAGGAGACCACTGCACTCCAATTTTCATGCTCTGCCAACATAGCCGACACTACTGCCGGCAGAGAGAGATCTTGCCCGATCCGATCGACCAGGATCCGCCGCTAGACCGACCACGCAGGGCACTCCTCGAGCGTGTGCTGTGCGGTATCATGGTCGTATCCACAATGGTAGCAATGTGCCGTAACCTCGCGTCCTATTCTGTGCAGGTACGCACCGAAGCAACCGTGACCGGTGAATACCGAGGCAGCCCTAACAGCATCTTAAATGCATTATTTTGAAGAACGCGCAGAGCATTATAGTTTCTATTTGTATATCTGATCCATAAGTTGCACGTATAGGAATTGACAAAAAGACTATTAATGGAAGGAATAGTGTTGTTTTAGTATTGCTACTACATTTTGCAAACCGACGAGCCAGCTTACACCTAACCGACAACGATCTGCGCTCCCTCTCAATATCGGGGTCATCGTTAAGGGTTTTCGTGACCCAGTGACTAGAATTTAAAGTTAGGTAGTCGTTTCGTAACATCACAAATGGACATAATTAATAAGTTTTCGGTATCTAGCAGCTTTGACATGGAAATGGCAGATCACTAACTGGCATTATTCCAAGCTTCTTTTTTCAAAATCATGGGTGCAGAAGGGTTGTATTCTCTGCCGGGTACCACGCAACCCATCAAGATTGCTACAGTCTACTTAACTTTATTTCTTGCACAATCACACTTTCTTTCTCTCCATAATCTCACAATTAAAGTTTAAACAAAAGCGCTAGAATCTACTCAACTACAGCCTCACAAAACCTTTCAATCACAAATCCTAGCTCCGAAATAGAAGACACAATACGTGAATAAAGAAATCAAGTCACTCAAGGTTAAAAGTTAACTTGACTATGAACCCAAACGAGTCTAGGTACTGTAGGAAAATCTATTTTCTCTAGATATAAGGAGCGGGTTGTCAGTCCGAAAGAATAAAATGCCCACGGTGTTTTAGACCGAATCTTAAGGGTAAGACAAACTGAATTAATTATAAGTTTTTAAACTGACATGGTCACTGACACTATTATTACAACTGAAAACGGGATATTTACCATGTTTTTTATTTGCAACAGCGCCGAAATATCGGGAACTCGAAGCAAATAAAAAACATGGTAAATATCCCGTTTTCAGTTGTAATAATGAATTAATTATATTCTTATAAGCAGAAAATTCTACCAACAAAACTCAACTGCGATCGCCAACCCAAGGCCACTAACGGCCGAAATTAATAATCGATCTCGTCCAAAATCTTCGGATTTCGGATTGCGGATATGTCTGTTTTTTGTGTTAATTGTGATCGCAATACAACAATGGATGAACTTCGAA
The DNA here is from genome assembly GCA_947459985.1 of Diloba caeruleocephala. Taxonomy (NCBI): domain Eukaryota; kingdom Metazoa; phylum Arthropoda; class Insecta; order Lepidoptera; family Noctuidae; genus Diloba; species Diloba caeruleocephala. Next base: position 2,801,698 of record OX381617.1, on the reverse strand, counting down.
ATCTTAAATCTAAAGAACGATCTAATCCAATCGTTTATTAATTTCGGCCATTAGAGACTTTAAACCAAAAGTATGAGTAGCAACGTCCCATCTCTAAAACAAGCCATACTGGGGGCCTAAAAAGGCCGCTTTAGGTGAATCTGAAACGAAACATACTATTAATTCGGGGGAGCAAACAATAATTTATAGACATTTTCACAATTTGCTTTTTAGTACTTCTTGATTTACTTTATGATAGTTGTGAATCATTTTATAAAAACTTCAACTTAAAACACTCTTCCTTGTAGATTTTAGAAGTTACAATGTTCGTCAAAAATAATCCTTACTTATTTAACTCACTAACCAAGTGTACGCCACATACATAAAATTCATAGGCCCCACAAAAATACCATTTTTAGTAGTAATCGTCTAGGTATGGCACCAAAGATATACAATAAATTACCAAAAATCATCATTGAAAGTAAATGACACTGGCTTTTAATAGAGCGTTGAATGATTTTTCTAGGCATCATCACCATTATTTTGGCCGAATAAAGTACACTGCTGGGTATTTATATAATATGGGTGTGTTGTGTGCTGATTGGGGGGTTTTGCCATAATCGCCACGCTTGGCAGACGGGTTGGCGATCGCAGTTGAGTAGTTAATGTACTCGAAGGACGCATCTGCCCATCCTCCCGCTAATCCCATAGTCGCTTTTTACGACACCCAAGGGATGAGATGGGTTGGTGCTATTCGTAGCCGGCACCACACAGCATCCTGCTTCGCATGTTATTCAGTCTAAGAATACTTATCAGACACATGCGTACAAGCATGTAACGTAAAACACATTATGGTGAGTGCTTTACTGTGTCCGATTTTTTTACAACGGGAACTTAATATAGAATACTTTTAAACGGATTACATCGCGTATATTATAGATTTTTGGATAACAGGATGACTGTATTCTGCGACCACGAACCATGCAAAGTGTTCGAAACGTCTATAATATACGCGATATAACCCGTTTTAAAGTGTTTTATTATGAGTAATAAGAAAACCTAAGACATTACTAACTTAATATAGTATTAGAATCATAATAAAAGTAAAAGGATCGGTATTAGAAGGGAATAGAATCATTTATTTAGTAAATAGGTCCTAACAGGCACTTTTACACGTCATATTGAATCAACGGACGGCATTTTGCTACGTGACAACCTCTGAGAAGAAATTCTGAAAGAAACTCAGGGTTAGGTCTTTTTTGTCATTTTCTTTTTAAATATCTTTTACAAATCAACGAATAGATTTGTAAAAGATATTTAAGTATACACAACAACAAAGTATTTTAATGAGTTTCTATACAGAGATAAAAGATAAATATGGCTACTGTACAATGCAAATCTCACTTCAGATATATTTGGTTTCCAGGGAAGCCACATGTGCAGAAAAGTACTAACGCCATATGTCCCTATCGTCAACATTGTCTTTATTCCTATAATATGCTTTTTTATAAGAATTGATTTGACGTGTGATTTAAACTTCCCAACCATCAGATCATTAATTTCTTTAGGTATCTTATTATAAAACCGAACGCAGTTACCTAAGAAGGATTTATTGGTTTTGGATAATCTAAATTTAGATACTACTATTCTGTGTCTATTTCTGATATTTATAAATGAAATGAAAATGAATGTCGCTTTTTACTTTAATCATTAGCAAGTTTTTACGGACAAACATAATATTTTCAAAATTGTAAAGAGAAGACATTCATCATTTCTGCCGAATGCAGTCCACTGCTGGACATAGGCCTCCGCCAAAGATCACCACAACAACCGATATTGGTGTGTTGTGGGCTCATTGGGGGGATTTGCCAATATCGCCACGCTTGGCAGACGGGTTGGCGATCGCAGCTGAGTTGTTAACGTGCTCGAAGGACGCTGCTGCCAATCCTCAAGCTAATCCCTTAGTCGACTTTTACGACACCCACAGGAGGAGATGGGGTGGTGGTATTCTGAGCCGGCACCACACGGTGTACATTAATATCACTATCAATATCAATAGAAGACATTGTTAGTACATTAATATCTTTAAAGAGGTTTCTAAGAGATTCTTGAGGGCTCATATTATATATTGCGCGGATGGCTCTCTTCTGTAATATAAATATTGAATCTACACCAGCTGCTGCTCCCCACAGCATAATGCCATATGACATTATACTGTGGAAATACCTAAAATATACAAGTCTGGCCGTAGCTATGTCTTTATATTCAACCTTTGCAATGTATTTTTACATTTTATTTTTTCTATATTGACATCTTTATGAATAACTTAACTGTTTGTAACCATGACTTGCGATAACCTGTCGCTGACATTTTAACTTTAATTTATTAATTATGTAATAATATCATTTGGATGAAATATATTTAAATTCGTTTTTTTAAACTTCATATTTGCACGCCAACACGACAGATCATAAAGGACTACACTATACACCGGGCATCTATAATTGTAATCAAATTTATAACCTGTGATCAGCAAATAAATAAATTGAATTGAACATAAATTTAAAATGAAAATTTCACAGGCATAAATTATGTACCTAATTTAAATTGGTTTTATGTAACAGACAATTGCCGTGTGGTGCCAGCTTTCCGTGTGGTGCTGGCTCAGAATACTACCACCCCTCCTATGGGTATCGTACAAGTCGACCATGGGATTAGCCGGAGGATGGGCAGCAGCGTCCTTCGAGTACATTAACAACTCAACTGCGATCGCCAACCCGTCTGCCAAGCGTGGCGATTGTGGCAAACCCCCTCAATGAGCCGACAACACACCCATATCGGTCATTGTGGTGATCTTTCGGGGAGGCCTGTGTCCAGCAGTGGACTTCATTTGGCCGAAATGATGAAGAATGGAAATGGGAGGAGACGGAGTGGCGCTCCATTCTTAATCCGAACACGGAAAAAAACCTTTACGGTGTCCAATTACTGAAAATTAATGCAGTATATTACAACTGACAAAATTAGTACTCTCAATAGTCGTGTTGAAATATCCTAACTTGATTTGAACCTTGAACTTGAACCCCCCAATGAGCACACAACACAACGATATCGGTCGTTGTGGTGATCTTTGGGGGAGGCCTGTGTCCGGCAGTGGACTTTATTTGGCCGAAAGGATGATGATGAACTTGATTTAAAAATCAATCAAATATACCAGCGTTTAGGTCTTCTAACGATATTTTCCATAGCCAACTTGCCTAAATTATCTGTTTCACAACATTCACGTGTTAAGTTTACCTATTTCTACTGCTAGTGAAACATGAAACACCCATCTTAATTTAAAGCACCGACAAGTTATCTTAATTCCACCGAACTTGCCCTTAAGTTAACCCATACAAGATTCCCGGGGTACATTCGTACCTCCAATCAAAATAATAGCAGCACCTAAAGATCCGTCGAGCTAGCCATTCCATTCGGTCCCGTTCCGTTCATTCGTTCAATCGGTCCCATTCGGCAGATAATTTGAAACGCTGACTCGTTCACTTGTTTGTTTTCTATTCAATCTATTTATGGAATTTTCGAACGTTGCTTTATTGAACAGGATAAAATTTATGTCCGTTTAAATGATTGGGTATTTTTATTGTAATCGTTTTCATTGATGATTTACTTTTTTATAATTAAAAAAACAGTATGCGAATACTATCTATTATTTAATTAAGATTCTCTTTATAATGTATATTTGAAAGACAACAAAATAGGCCTGCCATACGTTCCGGTACACCGGGACATGTCCCTATTTGAAGCGTTATGCGTCCTGGTCAGTTAGTCATTTGTCCCGGTTTGTGAATTATAATTTCATGTAAGTAGGTAGGTAAGTAGGTATACACGATTCGTATCCATATCTTGATCTCGCCAGATCGAGATGTGCGAATTATAAAATTACATGTATAGAATTGCATAATAATATTGAAGTTGAAAATGTTAGGTACTTAATAAAAACTTCAGAAAAATAGGAATGAGCTAAGAACAGTGGCACCGAGGACAACAAGCAGGAGTAAGATAATCAGAATTTTAATTTTTGTTTAGTTTTATTTTATTTTATTTTGTTAAGTTTTGCATTGTTTTGATGAATCAACGATTCTTGTTATTAAAAGTTTCTTGCCCAATGACTAAATTTAAAAAGAGTTTTATTTAATTATAGTTTATTGATTCATCATTAGGTACAGCTGAAAGACGTCCACTGCTGGACAGAAGCCTCCCGCAAAGATTGCCACAACGACCGATATGGGCTCCTGTTATGCGCTCCCTGGAGGGTTGGCGATCGCAGTTAAGTTACAAATGTAGCCGAAGGACGCTGCCACCCATCCTCCGACCACTCCCATAGTCGACCCTTACCACACCCACGGAATGAGAAGGGGTGGTGGTATTCTTAGCCGGCACCACGCGGCAAGTGCACATGGCATATTCTCGATTAAAGTTTTTATAATATTAACGAGTTTTCAGATTATCTATGGTATCCCTATTTACAGAAGAAATTTCCCCGTTGGCGTTCTAAAATTTATGGCAGACGTAAACTAAAGGATTATTCGTAAAGCGTCTGATCCGCAACAATCTTCTATGAAAACTCAATCTTCATTTAGCGAATTGTGATACGAAAAAAGAGAGAAGAAAGATTATGTCAATATTTTCATACCACTATTCATGGTCAGTAGAGCGCGTTTATAGGCTTAGATATTTTATTGTGTAAATACTTAAGCTTAAATATACATATACATGGTCTTACTTTAATAGTCCACGATGTTCTGCATGGAGCCTATGTGAATGTTGACGATAATGTAGGTATCTCTAAAAAATAAATCAGTTGTATTTTTGTCAGCATTTTTTATAAATCACTCATTTAATTACTAACTGGTTCTTCTAGTAGGTTATAATAATATGCACTTGCGTCTAGTAAGAAAATTGTGGTCGTGGCCGGCCGACCTACACGAAACCTACACCTAAAGGAAACAGGAGAAAGGTAGCGCGAGTCGGCGTCGCACAAAAGAAAGAAACTAATTTTTCACCATCAAATTAATTTTGTGTGGTAGGTACATCATCTTTAGAATTTAATACGGTGCCATGCAAAATATCGTGGATTCTTAAAATAAGACCTTATATATGACTGCCCTCCGCCTAAACTATTATATCCTGCGACTTGGCCACTGCAGTTATTGGTTAATCCCAACGCATTCTTATTCAGCTTTCATTGAGTTTGATGTCTGTGAAAGATTGTTGGTATATTCTCATCATTTTTCATTACGGCCGAATAAAGTCCACTGCTGGACACAGGCCTCTCTCAAAGATCACCACAATAACCGATATCGTTGTGTTGTGTGCTCGTTGGGGGGATTTATCATAACCGCCACGCTTGGCAGGCGGGTTGGCGATCGCAGTTAAGTAGTTAATGTATTCGAAGGACGCTGCTGCCCATCCTCCATATAATCCCTTAGTCGGCTTTTACGACACCCACCGGATGAGATGGGTATTGGTGTATTCTACCCTCTTTCAATACCAAAACAACGTGCGTGCGCATTACGTATTAAAGGTGCCGATTTAATTCCCTGCTACCCTTTAGGGGGTGAATCAGTCTACGATCTCTACCCAAATCGTTAAAAGTAGTACCTTCATCTTCCACCAAAAATTCATTTATTTTTTAAACACAGAGTCAATGCACACCAGCTGGCGGTCATGGGGTAGCCATGCACCTATTATATTATGATGGTGCTTCGTACTCAGTCTTTGTACGAGACGGGTGCATCTGAAACTGCAAGTGTTTTGGATGCTATGGACTAACAATATCATCGCTTCTCTTTTATTAGTATGAGTTCGTTTTTTATTTATTATTAATATTACCCTTACGCGTTTGTTGGAGTGTTGCAAGTGATACATGGGCGCCCTATCATTTCGGTCAAATAAAGTCCACTGCTGGACACAGGCCTCCCCCAAAGATCACTACAACGACCAATATGGGTGTATTATGTGCTTATTGGGGGTTTTGCCATAATCGCCACGCTTGGCAGGCGGGTTGCCGATCGCAGTTGAATTGTTAATGTACTCGAAGGACGCTGCTGCCCATCCTCCGGCTAATCCCATAGTCGCCTTTTACGACACCCAAGGAATGAGATGGGTTGGTGCTATTCGTAGCCGGCACCACACAGCAGCGCCCTATATAAATACCAAAAATAAATGTTAGTAAAAACTTCATAAATATTATCATTATCATTAGTAACTTTAAGCAAACAAAGACTTTTTCTCTGTCTCCTGCTTGCTATGGAGGGAAGTGGAACGTAAATTCTTTCCTACTTCTCCGTTTTCTTTTCTGATTAATTTCGTTGCGGGTTCCAAGACAGTGATTCATTTCTCTGGGACACACCGACCTTCATTGGTCGGTGTTCTTTTCGATGGTCGCCATTGTAGATCCTGGCTAACAGGAGTTGCAGTGGTTGGGAATGTGTGACGGGTTTGTTCCTATAAAAAAATAACAAAGACTTCCGCTCTATTTTCATATTGTTGCGGACCGTATAAAGGTGGTTTATAGCTATTATTTTAATTTATGAAACATATTCTGCAATATGCATATTCTCAAGGTCACTCAGCGAGCTATGGAGAGAGCTATGCTTGGTATTTCTCTACGAGATCGAATCAGAAATGAGGAGATCCGTAGAAGAACTAAAGTTGTCGACATAGCTGAAAGGATTAGTAAACTGAAGTGGCAATGGGCAGGGCACATTGCTCGTAGAACTGATGGCCGCTGGGGCACAAAGGTTCTAGAATGGAGACCGCGCACCGGAAAACGCAGCGTGGGACGACCTCCAACGAGGTGGACAGACGACCTGGTGAAGGTCGCTGGGAGTCGTTGGATGAGGGCGGCATGTAACCGCTCGTTGTGGAAATCTAAGGGGGAGGCCTTTGTTCAGCAGTGGACGTCCTGTGGCTGATATGATGATTCTGCAAGTTGTACCTTATGTTTTATTTTAAGTGGCAATAAAGTGAAATACTGAACTAAGTACTTAAATAAAATTAGGGACTCGGAACGTTAACAATAAATTCTATTGTTTCAACAATCGGTTGCTTTGTTGCTAAATTGACAATGCCAGCGATACGTATGGCAAGTTTGTTACAATATAAGTAACAAAGCAATGTTTATTAGTAGTTCACAGATTAATTGTTTCAGTAAATTTAATAAATTATGGTAAAGAAGACGGACAAAACCGGGCCTGACTTTACATTAATAAAACACTATTAAACGGATTATATCGCGTATATTTTAGAGTTTTGTTTTTCCTGACGTTTCGAACACTTTGCACGGTTCGTGGTCGCAGGATGACTAAGGTGACAGGCGTCGTTACAGGTTTTAAAAAGTTATTTAATTTATCTACCATACAATTATAATGAAAAATTGTTTCGATGCACGCAGTAATCACTCACAGTGTCTTGATGTTTTTTAGTGTGGTATCTTGTTTGGGACTTTATTATTTCAATAACTGGATTCCAAACAGGTGGTACCTGCCAACCATCTTCTCTACTAAAATTAGGATGTTTTTTAATTTCAATAGCCTCACGAAACATTCTAGGTACATATCGGTCCCTTTCGCGAGTACTTGAGGTTGATCAAAACGAAGATAATGGTTAGGTTTGCCTAAGGCATGTTCACACACTGCAGACTTTGTGGAGCGCCTATGCTTGACGCCAGCTATATGTTCTTTTATTCGGGTGGCTATGCTACGCTTTGTTTGCCCTATGTATGATAAACCACAATCATAGTCAATCTTGTAGACCCCTGCATCTTGTAAAGGTATGTGACATTTCACCGGTTTGACAAGTTGGCTGATCTTCTTATGCGGCTTGAAATAGGTTTTAATAGAAGCACGCTTTAAGATATGACCAATTTTGTCCGTGACTCCCTTAATAAATGGTAAAACAGCGGGCCGTCGATCAACCGTGGTGGGTTTCTGCGACGGGGATGTGGAGCTTTCAAATTGTTATTTTGAACTACTTGCTTCACATGGTTAAGCTCCCCTGCCAGGTGGTTGGCGTCGCAGATGCCGTGTGCTCTCTGTAACAAAGACATTACTACGACATACATTCATCATCATCATCATTTCGGCCGAATGAAGTCTGTGTCCGTGTGGTGTCCGGATTAAGAATATAGCACCACTCCATCTCCTCCCGTGGATGTCGTACAATGCGACTAAGGGAGTCTAGACCAGAGGGGTGGGCAGCAGCGTCCCTTCTGTGAAACGCTAACCATACTGCGCTCACCAACCCGTCTGCCAAGCGTGGTGAGTATTGGCAAATACCCCCCAAATTGATGACACAGTTGTGAAAATCTATGGGGGAGGCCCTTGTTCAGCAGTGGACGTATAAATGGCCGATATGACGATGATATGACGAAGTCCACTGCTGGACACAGGCCTCCAAAGATCACCACAACGACCAATATGGGTGTGTTTTGGGCTCATTACGGAGATTTGCCATAATCGCCACGCTTGGCAGACGGGTTTGCGATTGCAGTTGAGTTGTTAATTTACTAGAAGGACGCTGCTGCCCATCTTCCAGCTAATCTCTTAGTCGACTCTTACGACACCCACGGGAGAAGATAGGGTGGTGGTATTCTGAGCCGGCACCACACGGCAAAAGTACATTATTTTGAAATAAGTCCAAATTTAGGTGTCAATATTTGTAAATACTGTTGCATTAAAAGGTTAAGCGCCCATGATTCATCACGACCATGGTTTTTGTTGTTTACCTATATTTATGTACTTCAAACTTTCAAGTGTACTTATCAATTCTAAAACTTTAAAAAATTAATACACGTAACTTTAACAATTCATTGCCCTTTTTTTATTGATGTCCAGTGGAAATTCTACATAGAACTTCCTTAGCCCCGGGGAAGGACTCCAGTCCGTACTCCTACCGGCTAAAAACCACTGGAGCGGTCATCTCTGGCACGTAAGGAGGCTCCAGGCCCTCGTAAGATCACACTAGAGCCGCCCATTAGTGCCACGCCTTCAGGCACATCACGGAAATTGACCTAATAATACAACCGCTTTTAGGCCACAGTAGGTTTATTACTCTCATGATTCACGAAAATAAAAGATTTAATAACCTTGAATATTATTTGAAAAAATTTGACTAAGACAACTTCGATCCTCATGGCCTTTATTTAGTAGAAAAAAAATCAATCAATACCTTCCAACACTTCTGAATATTTAGTATAACGACATTTCGATAAACTACCATTGCAATATTTCATAAAGCGAATTTTCTTAGATTTCCATCACGGAATTGGGCAATAAATCTTGTCATAATCTATCTTCCTTCAAGTCACCGAACTGGGCCAGAATAAAGCCTATATTGTAACGTATAAAGTGCCCTGAGCATGGAGATAAAAAGCGCAAGTTATCCTAGCGTGTATGAACTAGCAGCAGTTTTTTTTTATCAGCATTATGTGTGTATATGCCATCGTATTTGTCTTTACGTTGATTGAGTATGTCAACCGTTACACGATTTAATTTTTTGTATCGACCGATAACCCATCTTTCACCAAACTAAGTAAAAAGGCCAGCCGTCTGACCCTCATCATCATCAGTCAAAAGGCGGTTTTTTTTAACAAGATTCAGCAGTGGACACTGCTGAAAAAAGGCGTCCCCCATACCTGTGTCTGACCTTCACAACTAGAAAAAAACTAGTTCATCTAGTAATGTCTTAGAGTTTCGCGATTATTACACATTATAATAAAACACTTTTAAACGGATTCTATCGCGTATATTTTAGATTTTTAAAACATCCTAATTTTAATAGAGATGGCTGGCAGGTACCACCAGTTTGGGATCCTGTTATTAAAATAATAAAATCCCAAACTAAATACCACACTAAAAAACATCAAGGCACTGTGAGTAATTACTGCGTGCATCGAAATAATTTTTGATTATAATTGTACGGTAGTTAAAACAAAATAACTTTTTTAAATCTGTAACGACGCCTGTCACCTTAGTCATTCTGCGACCACGAATGCTGCAAAGTATTCGAAACGTCAGGAAAATCTAAAATATACGCGATAGAATCCGTTTAAAAGTGTTTTATTATAACTAGTTCATCATTTCGGCCGAATGAAGTCCACTGCTGGACATAGGCCTCCCCCAAAGATCATCACAACGATCGATATGGGTGTGTTGTGGGCTCATTGGGGGGTTTTGCCATAATCGCCACGCTTGGCAGACGGGTTGGCGATCGCAGTTGAGTTGTTAATGTAATCGAAGGACGCTGCTGCCCATCCCCCGGCTAATCCCTTAGCCGACTTTTACGTCACCCACGGGAGGAAATGGGGTGGTGGTATTCAGAGCCGGCACCATACGAAAAACTAGTTATCTCATTCATATTGTGATGTTTGTGCAGTCTGAGAATTTCTTCCTATCCACTTATTTTATCCCTCAGTTTTCCTCTTGTATCCCCGTGTGGTTCCTAGCAATGAATAGAATACCCTTGCCCACCTCGTGGTATCGTAAAAGGCGACTATGAGTTAATATCAAGAGGATGGGCAGCAGCATCCTCCGGTATGTAATACGACCACCCATCCTCTTGACAAGCGAGTTGATTATGGCAATTTTCCCCCCATGACCATCATGGCCCCTATGACCGCTCATTGTAGTGATCATTGGGAGGCCCATTTTCAGCGGTGGATGTTTACCAGCTGATATGTGTCTTCCTCTTATCCCAGCAACAACACAAGTGTACGAACGTTGTGTTACACAACATAAACTTCTTATATAATATTCTATGCAGTAACCATAGATCTATGTCAGTTTAGATACAGCTGTGCAATGAGAAAGGTGAATAATAGGCCAGGGGCTGAATACAGGATTATTACTAGGTATCTGCTTGGCTGTCTGTATAACAGGTAATTTGTGTTTGTATATAATTGGACTTGGTAATTACTGGTATCAGCTGACACATCAGATAAACGCGTTTAATTATGTTGTGAGACGTAATCAGGTTTTGATAATCGGTTTTGCTGTGATCTATATTGTGGCACTGTTTTCCGATGGTATTATTTACCTATGTAGTTTAACAGTAGGTATTATGTACTGTGATGCCTGAAAAAGAACGATAAGAATATATTTTACTAGATTTTGTCCGCGGCTTCACCCACATATAATTCGGCTTACATAACATACATAATCAGCCCATTCTATAAATGCTGAAATCACCACTCTATTACACAAGAAAGTACTGTAAGGTCACCATAGCACCGCACAGTACTTTCTACATGGTCCTTCGAGCTGGATTCCTACCAGTGTCCTCCAAGTGATACAGTGCCATAGAAAGAACTCTAAGGTTACCATAGCGCCGCTCAGTACTTTCTACAGGGGGATATGATGATGGAATAAATTATACTTAAATAAGTAACTGAAGACAAAATGCAGGTGCAGATGACCAATAGGCAAATCTTATATAGATACATATCATTGACGTAACAGGTCAAGTTCTCTGCCCTGTCAGACCGCTGCAATTAGCCAGGAACATGTTAGGATTAAGTAGAGCTTACTGCTTGGTACGGGGAGAATTTAATAATACTAAAACTTAACAGTTATACTTCTATTATGTAAATGTAAGCGACCCAAGAACCGCCACTATTTCCTTAAATCAAAAGAGGCCCTACAAGTTTTTCAAGTTGAGGCCCATTGAAAACTGTGGTTGGAAAACTTACATCCACCCGAAAATTTTATTTAACCCAATGAGTGGCAGGTAGCCTGGCTATATGGCCATGGCCTACATGGAAGTACCTATACCTCCTGCGGACCCAGGTATGCAGATACAAGCTGGACATGAGCTAATAGAGCTACATAGATGGAACGGACACAGCTTGTACCTGTGACACTGATCCTTAATAAATGCCACATCTGTTATCTTGATCTTTTTCCCTTAGACCTGCATATTACAGTGACACAAGCTATTACAGCGGCTGACTTCTGGGCCAGCGGAATATGAATATTGTGCCATCGACACGAAGAAGATTATGTGATTACAGCATACAACCGTCTCGCTTACATACCCGTAGGCAAAAATGTTTTTTGTGAATTCATAGTATGCAAATGGTGATTTTACTATCATTTACCAGACAAAATGATAACCCCAAAACTGAATCTAAGAATTTTTCAAACTGCATAACCCATTCATACTTTTCCAACCTGGAAATTGAAACCAAGCCTTAAACAATTGGCAGCCGCATAGATGTGCCGTGTGGTGCCGGCTAAGAATATCACTAACCCATCTCATCCCGTGGATGTTGTATAAGGTGACTACGGAGTACCGTACGTAAGTGCTGTCCATTATTAGGTTTATTTTTATTAGGCGCTACTACTACACTACTGCCTGGACAGCAGTGTCCTTTGAGTATATTTACAACTCAACTGCGATTACCATGTCCAGCTGACATCTTTCGGTTGAAATGCTGATGATAAGTAGCACAGAATGCCATTAGTTCAATGGAGAGTAATTAATATGAACGTGAAAAATATGTATTTTCATCTGTTAACTCAACTCGATACGGATAATAAAAGGAGAACTATCAAGAACCAACATCAGGTACAGTCGTTTAACATAAAGCTACACGAGAGGGAAGTTATATCCTCATTATGAATGAATATTGAAATATAGGGCTGTCAAATCTACACTTTCCATAATAACGAATATTTTAAAAGGGTGTTTTGCTTTACCCACAGGACAGTCCATTTTACTTAGTCCAAGTTATAAGATCGGTTTTTAGTAAATGATGCCCCACTCTGCTCTGATTTCTCCTATACCCTTAGTACAATTTTTAGACTTATAGCTAACACGCACAAACGTCAGAACCCGAAACAACTATCTGTACGTGATACAAATAATATAATATATAGGGAATAGAACCCTTGACTGGTATCGCAGAAAACCTACCGCTAAGTCACTGTGCCAATATATTGATACGGTAATATTTTTTTATTTATTCATTTACAATTTATGCACACACAGAAATAAGAACAGAAATAAAGATGATATAGGAGTAAAAGATACAAAGGTAACATTTAACATTTCTTCTTAGTCAAACTCTCGTCTCGGAGGTCTGCTAGAAATTGTTTTCTTCTTAAGAAAGATTCAAGGTTTTCTTCATTGCGGCGGTGAACACTTTTGGTAAGAAGTTCCCCTTGTTCCACACCTTTCTGCGCGGAATTGTCCCTTTGTTCTGTTCCTGTATGTGGACCGACAAGGTGGCGTTTTTGTATGAGCACTTTAAGAGTTAGATGTCCCGATAGTCAATGTAGTGCCGCTAGAGATATTGCAGCACCGCCCAGATGTTGATCGAATCGAAGGCTTTCCCACAGTCAAATGGCATAGGCTAATGCTAAGCATAGTGGCAGATTTATAAAACCTGTTCAGAAACCGCCTTGTTCGTGATGCTGGAAGTCATCACGCATATACTCGAGACGATTCGTGATGATTCTTGAAAGCAGATTATAAATATGACTTGGAAGCGAGATGGGTCTATAACTCTACAACAGGCTGTTGTCACCCTTATTAAAGAAGAACACCAACACGCCACTTTTCCGTACTTCCAGCGTTGTACCCTTGAGTAAGGCGGAATCAAAAAGGTTCTGAAGGACTTTAAGTACCGGTGTCCATCCACTTTCAGATACTCTATCGTGATGACATTTTGAACCGGCGCGGCATCCCGTTATTTTTAACTGTTTAAAAGCATCTTTTCTACACTACGGATTTCCGGATATTTTAAGTAGTGTTGGGTTAATTTGGCTAGCAAGTATTTGTAAGAGCTAATGGTAGGTGAAGTTACTGACAAAACAAAACTTATTGACATCTATCAAATCCTCTGGCTTAGTTGACGCTACGCTGCCGTCCTGAGTCTTCAGCCGACTTTGCCTAAGCAACACGTTTCTTGCACTACTTTGTTGGTCTACTTAATTATCTCTAAGCACCAGTGGTATTAAAATTACTAATATCATGACGCAAGGACTTACATATTCATCTATTAAGCAGTTGGTATACTGAAGTATCACTGGAGGACTGGAGCGTCTGACAGGTCTTGCTACAATGTTCTAGGAACTCTAAGCGGTTTTGGAGTTTGAGTTGAAAGCTCTTGTAGTTTTGAGGCGTCAGAGGACCGAAGCGAAGTGCTTCTCAGGCGAGACCTCTCAACTTTCAGATTAATATTCAATATGACCGTTACCAGTTAGAGACGGTAAGTTTGGATTATTTATTTGTCGTAACATAACTATAGTTCTAATCGTTACATCATATTTCCGTCGAACCGCCGCCCGCCCCAAAATATCACTCGTAAACAATAACTTTATCTATTAATCCCAAAACATTAACTATTATACACAAAGCGACATCCGACAACCCTAACAAAGGGTTATAAATACAGGTATTTAAATTCGACCATTCATTTCATCGCTCATCCCGCTGTACAAAGCGCTTCATTATTCAATACAAGGATAAATCACTCGTTGAACGAACGAATGATCACAACTTTTATCGATGCAAAATACGGTCGCATTTGGAGGGTTGCGTTACGATCGAATGTTATGACGTCATTTGAATTTCTTCTTTTTGTAAATGTTATTACGGATATTTTTTGAATGGAAGCGTCGAACACAATCCCTTAGGTGCCGAAGATGACCACTCCAGTGGTTTTAGCCGGTAGGAGTCCGGCATACCCCTTCGTCCTTCCCCGGGGCGAAGGAAGTTCATGACGAATTTCCACTGGGCACCAATAAAAAAAAAAAGGTATTAATTTCAAATTGTCAATGTATGTCTATAATTTGTTACGCTTGCCAAAGTGAAATCAATAAAAAATATTTATTATCGACGTCATGTGCTTTTCTTCTTGTTTGTCACAAAACGTGCCCCACTCTAGGATTTCTCCAGTGTCGTGGGTATACCCAGACACGAAATAACCTCAATCAATCTGTAGATCATATTAATATTTGTTACGTGCGGGAATCGAACCCTTGGCGCAGCAAGCCAATCACTTAGCCACTATGCCAACCGTACCGTCTATGAATTCCAGGTAATGTTGATTATTACGGTAAATGTTACCAAGTCTATTCTTACATGAGATGAGATAATACGCCGCCGCACAGACAAAACAACCCCTTAATTCTTGGAATATTTTTATCATAATACACAAAGAGATAATCTCTCTAATGAATAATCATTAAAGGGTAATCCCTCCTAAATTTCAGTTCGGTTTCCCAGAGATAATTCTCTTCCAGGTAATGTTTTTCCCGATATTCCTTTAATGATGAGTTAAGTAAGGGCAGGTATTAAAAAATGTGCATTTTTTGTTCGTTCAGTTGCATCTTTGCATGTTACCAGTTAATATTTTTGTTGATGTCCAAAAAGTTCTTCGTTACCACCATTCAATATTCGAAGTACAAGGGGATGTCAAACGAAAGGGAAGGGGTGGAATTTAATATGTTTTTAATCTAGATGTATTCTTCGTGAACGAAAATTTTAATTCGTAATCGAAAAACAAATAGCCATTCAAATGGCTGACAACTGAATTTAGGCTTATTTCTACCTACCCATACACTCTTCATCTTCGTGTTTGCATGCAGTGATAGCCTAGTGGTTGAAAGCTTGCCTAACATACAGGCAGGTTTAAATTCGATCCCGGCCCGTAACTCAGAATTTTCGGTTCCATGTGCGGATCAGAATTTGATTATCACTTGCGTTAACGATGAAGGAAAAATATCGTATAGACACCTGCACACCTGAGATGTCTTCAAAATCTCCGTCAACCCACACTTGACCTAGTGGTGGATCAAGACATAACCTTCCTCATCGTGAAAAAAGGCCCGTGCCCAGCAATGGGACAGTAATGGACTGATTATGTATACGTTTACATGCGGGGTAAGGTAATTAAAGGCCACCTCACTGAAAACTGCTTTTTATATGAATTAAAAATGCTAGGTGGGATGTTATCAGGTCCTCCAGAATTATTTAGTTTGAGATTGCCTATCCCTGATATAATATCTCGAGGAGGCACACAAAATATGTTGACTTAATTGCTGCTAACAGTGGGGTGTACAATATTATCAAGGCTTCAGCTGCGTAAACGTCTGCTCGTTTGTCTCTTTTGTAAATAATACTCGAATCAAAACCACACTTAGAGTGCAAATCTGAAATATGTTGCCAGAAGTGTCGCGGACTGGCTTTTAAATTATTTTCAATCGCTCTGGTGTGCGCTGTATAGGTAAATAGCAATATGAGTTTTAATGCTTGCTCCCAGGTCTGAAAAAGCATTATAACCACCACTACATTTAGTACGTTTCCAGATAGTATTCAACATGATCTTGAGTCTCGTGTTTCGAGTAAGGTTTAGATGAGAAGAATAAGCTTTTTATGATTGTATTTATTGAAATTCCAGTCTGCTAGCGTAAGTAAGGTGTTAATTCTGCTGTTGTTCGTTCTGAGTTTTCTAAGCTGTCATCAAGAAACGTCTCAGTTACCACTACTAGATTATGCTTCAGCACAAGTATTTTGTT
Source organism: Diloba caeruleocephala (assembly GCA_947459985.1). Lineage (NCBI taxonomy): Eukaryota > Metazoa > Arthropoda > Insecta > Lepidoptera > Noctuidae > Diloba > Diloba caeruleocephala. The sequence goes on along the minus strand of OX381617.1, from coordinate 2,785,139 downwards.
TCGCCACGTTTGAAGTTTAGTTTTTAATACATCTCACATTCTTGTAAAAACAATTTAGATTAGAAGTTTTATGCGTTGCAAGAGGGCTGCTGTAAGTGTTATTGTTGATTTAGCTGCATTTTATAGCTAGTCCAGGTCTCAATTCTCACATTGATGGGCCAGAATCCGTTGAGTGGAACGAGTAACGAGTGAATGGTACACCAATCCTGTTGGAAAGGACCCTGGAGCTTGCCTCAAAGCTCAGCAGACCGGTGTTTCAACCCTAAGCTGGCTGCTGCCAAACCTGCCATCGATGGCGTTTTAGGGTGGTCCGCTGTGGGTGGAATCCCTGACTGTCTAGACCAAGACTATAACTGTGGACGAAAAGAGTCATGGCAACCAGGGTCAGACATGTTTGCCGAGGCTGCATACGCACTCGCGGGGACTCCCTGTGGATCCTGGAGGCACGGGTGCTGACTGAAGTTTACTGGAGTGGAGCGGACATTCGGGCCAACATTGGCAGTCACCCTCCGCTTGAAGCTGTCACCACATTACATGCGGAGGCCCATAATGCCTTCATGGGCCAATGGAAGGCGAGGCTGGAGATACCCAGTGCTGGTCTTAGAGCTTCTTTCTGTCGGTAAACCAATATTATAAAATATACCTCCAGACCTATTTTATTTATTTGTCTCTTTTTGTACAAATATGTGTGTACTGATATTATGTAATGGGCGGTCTCTTTTCTTATAATCTTACGGAAACCTATTTTTTTTTTACTAGTAGCTATGATAGTCACAGACGTTGAATTATATTTTAGCAGTATTGTTATTTTAGTTCTGTTTCTGAATTGTCAATACATGGGTTTTAGTGGACGTCTCCAGTTTTAATTGCTTACTATGGTTATTACAAACTGTAATTCGTAACGTACCTATAGAGAAGACTAACTTTAAGAAAGAAAAGAAAGTAAGAAACAATTTGTTTTTGCACTAATAACAACGCACACTTAACTAAAATTAAATATATAAAGCAAAATTGGAACAACAACAAAAATTGGACAAAGTACTTAGGGTGAGATTCAGAAACGAGTCTAAGCTAAGTTCACGCTTCCATCTGTCAAAATTAGGGGCGTAAGTAGTGCGTTTTGACATATGGAAGCGTAAGTCCACGCTTAGACTCGTTTCTGAATCTCACCCTTAGACTCCAGGCCAAAATGAAAATAGAATCAATAGCAATAGATCGTTAGCTTCGATACGTTCGATCCTTTTGATCCGTGTGTGTCCGGATTAAGAATATAGCACCACACCATCTCCTCCCGTCCTTTCTGTGGAATATTAGCCATTCTGCGCTCACCAACCCGCCTGCCAATCGTGGTGAGCACTGGCAAATTCCCCCCAATTTGATGACACAGTTGTGGAAATCTATGGGGGAAGCCTTTGTTCAGTAGTGGACGTTGTATGGCCGATATGATGTATGAAAAATACACTACTATATTCCACAAGTATAAATCAAGAAATAAATAAAATCGAAACATAACGTTAATAATACACCTGCAAACCAATTTCTGAGTGCAGTTAAATTGATTGAGTTACTCCAAGAAATATGCCAAGGAATATCATGGAAAGACACTTCATTTTCTTCGCTATAAAACTCAATTGTTTAGAAAGGAGGCTGCAGGGGCGATGTTCTGTGCCACAATAGAGCGCTCAGTGAATGCATTCTAATGAAATAAAGAAACGTTTTGTCCCGCGTTGCATTGACTCGAGACCTAAATACTCGTGAATAGGGTCTATGCAAGAGAGATATACTACGTATATGTTGATATCGCAGATTTTTCACCGTGTGAATGGGAAGTTTTGCTTTATTTGTGCAGGTAGCGTTCTATATTTTTTATGAAAGCAGTTTTATCATGGTAACGCGTAGGTGTGGTAGGGTGTGGAAACAGTTATAGAAGCTGAAACATAAAACCCGTTAATTATATATACTCGTATCTCACTAATATTATAGATGCGCAAATTTGTGTGGATGTTTGTTACTCTTTCACGCTCAAACGGCTCGACCGATTTGGATGAAATTTGGTATGTAAGTAGCTTATACCCTGGATTAACACATGGGCTTTTTATATTTTTTTATCTCGATCTACGCGGGTGAAACCGCGAGGCGCAGCTACTATACATGTTTATTTAACATATTGCTGAAGATGTTTTACGTTATTCGTAATATTTTTAACGATTTACGAGGGCGGCACTGAAAATTTCGGGAATCAAGGAAGTGACACAACATTACTATTTAAAAATGTATTTATTGCTTTTCGAAGTATTCTCCGCGAAATTTGACACATTTTTCCATACGATGGAACCAATCATTGAAGCAACCATTCCATTCGGAAGTTGGGGTCTCCAAAATGGCCGTTTTGTAGGCGTCCACAGCTTCTTTAGGTGATGAAAATCTATGTCCACGCAATTTATTCTTTATTTTAGGGAAAGTATAGAAATCATTAGGGCTTAGGTCGGGGCTGTACGGCGGATGGTCTAATAATTCTATGTTTTCTTGCTCTAAAAACTCTTTTGTTCTGTGCGCGGTGTGAGAACTCGCATTGTCATGATGGAGGATGATGCGGCGGTTGCAGTTCTCTCTACGGAGTTCAGAAACGACCTGTGGCAAACAAATGCTAGCATACCATTCTGCATTAACCGTTCTTTGTCCCTCAAGAGGAATAGTCGTAACATGGCCGGTTTTGGAGACAAACGTGGCCACCATGTTTTTTGCAACATTCCGTGAACGAACAATTTTTGTTGGCTTTAACTCATTTTCGAACACCCAAACTCGTGACTGGTTTTTTGTTTCGGGTTCGTACGCATATATCCAGGATTCGTCACCTGATACGATGTTGTATACAGCATTTGAGGATCCTGCGTGGAATCTTTCGAGAGTTCTGACGCACCAAGTAACGCGAGCCGCTTTTTGCTCTTCACATAGCAAATGCGGTATCCATCGGGAAAACAACTTTTTTACACCTAATTGTTCATGCAAGATTATTTGTATTTAACTCATGCCAATGTCTAAAGTTGCCTGAATTTCGCGGTATGTCACATGTCGATCTTCCTCAATCGGCTTACGCACAGCATCAACGTTTTCTTGGGTGACTGCAGTTTTTGGATGACCTTGACGAGGATCATCACTGAGCTTGACACGTCCACGTTGAAATTCAGCAAACCAGCGATAAATTGTGGTTTTGGATGGGGCTTCATCACCAAATGCAGAAATCATCCGGTCAACACACTGTTTTTGTGTTAAACCACTTCGAAAGTCATAATAAATCATCGCTCTTGAATTTTCTCGAGTCAATTCCATTTTCTCAACGACTAAACAAGTTTGACAAAACCTTGTGACAAGACCGTGAATCTTTTTTAAAATAAATAAATGGTATTCGATTTGTAAAACCAAGGAGTTTTCAATTAAAAAGATTTTAATATGACAGGAACAGTGGAAATATTCCATTCCCGATACTTTTAGTGCAGCCTATGTAAATAGTAGTTTTGTAGAAACTATCTAAACGGTCGGATCTAAGTCCTTTAAAACCCACCGTAAAGGTAGACCAAAAACGAACAAAAACTCAACCTACCTATAAAGACGCGCCATCAGTATCATGATTGAGCGGAACCAAGGCTCCAAAGCATGCGCGAGAGCCATTTCTATTAGGAAAAGTCGGATTATGAAGCTGAAGGCCGAGTACGGCAGTCTAGCATGGTTTAAGCCAGAGGTTTTGAGAAATGTTGATAACTTCTACCGATAGCTATACACCTCGGTAACTATACCTACCATTGGCTCTGACAAAGACTTGCGAGCCAAAATAACCCGTCACTATACCGAAAATATCCCAGACATCAGCTTGTACGAGGTTAGGATGGCCTGGAAACAACTTAAAGATAACAAAGCACAAGTGGTGACAATGTGGTGACGAAATTACGACAGAGCTTCTGAAAATGGGTGCAAAACCGGTACTTAAAGTCCTTCAGAAGCTATTCAATTCCGTCTTTCTTGAGGGCACAACGCCGGAAGCATGGAACAGAGCCGAAGTGGTGCTCTTCTTCAAAAAGAGTGACAACAACCTGTTGAAGAATTATAGACCCATCTCGCGTCTGAGCCATGTTTATAAGAAATTTTCAAGGGTTATCAAGAATCGTCTCAAGTGCAGGTTTGATGACTTTCAGCTTCCCGAACAAGCTGGTTTCCGGAAAGGGTTTAGTACCATAGACCACATCCATAGGCCGCGGTAAGTTATACAGAAGACGAAGGAGTATAATCAGCCATTATGCTTAGCGTTTGTGGACTATGAGTAAGCCTTCGATTTGATCGAAGCCGAGGCAGTGCTGCAATCTGTACAGCGATGCCACATTGACTATTGGTACAAAATTCTTATACAGAAACGCACCATGTTGGTTCGAGTACATGAACAAAGCACGGGGGTAATTCCATTGCAGAGAGGTTTGAGACAGGGGATCGTCATTTCCCCAAAACTGTTCACCACTGCAATGTAGGATGCCTTTAAGCTACTAGAGTGGAAAGGATTAGGCATTAACATCAATGGCGAGTATATCACTCACCTTCGATATGCCGGCGACATCGTAGTCATGGCAGAATCGCTGCAAGAGCTCAGCACAATACTCGATGATCTCAATAAAGTTTCCCTACAGGTAGGCCTTAAAATAAACACGGGCAATATGAAAGTCATGTCAAATGCCCATCTTGTGCCCATCCCAATATCCATTGGGCAATCGCTCCTGTTCTCGAAGTTATAGATTAGTACGTATGTCTACCTGGGACAAACCGTCCTGTTAGGTTAATCCAATTTTGAGAATTAGGATAATCGTCGAATCCTATTCGGCTGGGCAGCGTTCGGGAAATGTCTTTTTTTTCAACAATACCGCAATGCCTCAAGACGAAAACGACAAAAATTCTTTAACCAGTGTGTATGTGTGAATTAATAATAGTAAAATTAGAAAAAGATTGGATATACAACAAAGCGTAGCATACGAAGAAATTTAGTAACATGAAACTTAAAGGACAATAAGAATATTTCTACATTAATTCCAATCAATACAAAAATATGAGAATATTTATACATTTATTAATGTATATAATATATATATATTTATTAATACAAAGCTTCACAAATAAAATAGTGTTAAGGAAATCCAGTGACGACATAATATCGCGCCGAGACGTGGTAACTTACTATGCGACTCATTAGAAAGCTCGAGGTCACTCGGCGAGCTATGGAAAGCGCTGTGCTTGGTATTTCTCTACGAGATCGAATCAGATATGAGGAGATCGCAGAAGAACTAAAGTTGCCGACATAGCTGAAAGGATTGGTAAACTGAAGTGGCATTGGGCGGGGCACATTGCTTGTAGAACTGATGGCCATTTGGAGAAAAAGTCCTCGAATGGAGACCATGCACTGAAAAACGCAGTGTGGAATGACCTCCAACGAGGTGGACAGACGACCTGGTCAAGGAGTTGTTGGATGTGGGCGACATGTAACACGGTGTGGATATCTATAGAGGCTTTCTTATTTCAGCAGTGGGCGTACTTTGGCTAATATGATTTATTTTTTAATCGGTTTTCTTTTATAATCCACAGTACCTAGATGGCCATATTTTAACTTTAGCCTTGTTCAATTTGATTAGCATTTATCATGGTTCGAAATCCTAATTAAATTAGAGATTGAGAGCTATCTTTTAACTTGGCTTGACACTCTAATATATTGTAAGTGCATAAACTTCAAAACAACGTTATTTTATTCAGAAAGCAATATAAACTTTACTTCTAAACTTCGACTCGGCTGACCAAGTTCGTGGAGTATTTGAAAAATGTAATTTCAATTTAGTTTTACTGCGTTGATGTCAAAGTGGCTTTTTATTATTAAATTAGCGAAGTCGGTGAGAAGTCCTGAAGTTACGATGGGTTTCAGTATTTTGGCTGTGAAATGTCAATAATTAAGTTTGTGATTATTAATCCTACCCTTGTTATACCTGCAGAGGTGTGCCGCAGTATTATATATAGCCCCTTGTGATAATTTTGCAATGGTGTCCCATCAGACGATATCTATCTTTGTAAATTCTAATAGATCACCTAATAATATGTTCACGAGCGTGGAATTATAAAATATAACTTCTTTTTCTCGTTGGTCTGCATGAACGATGGTTGGGACATACCAGGCCCCGCCCGACTTCATAATTAAAGTAATTATTTCTTTTTCAGTGGTTTTAATATTTTTTATCGTGTAGTAAAAAAATCTAGCATTTTATTTGTTTCTTTTTAGTGAAAACGAATGTAAGAACTTATTTCAATTTGGTATCAGTATTTTACACTAAAAATAAGAATGACTCAAATCGGTTCTCGGATCTCAGAGGAAGGAATCGAAACTATTAAGACATCATGTAGATAAGCGCAATCAAATTAACCAGTTCATTGAAGCTGGCTAAAAAACTACTAAATCAAATAAAATACAAAAAAAAAACGCATCGAATTGAGAACCTCCTGCTTTTTTAAGTCGGTTAAAATAGTTAATGTGAGTGTAGCTTTTTAAGACGCAATTTTTTTTGTGCAATGTTTTGATGTATCTCATAAGAGTACCGTGTGGTTCCGGGGTGCTGAAGAATACCACCACCCCACCTCATCCCGTGGGTGTCGTAAAAGTCTACTATGGGATTTGCCGGAGGATGAGCAGTAGCGTCTTTGGAGTACATTTATAACTCAACTGCCATCGCCAACCCGTTTGCCAAGCGTGGCGATCATGGCAAGACCCCACAATGAGCACACAACACAAATCCATACCAGTTGTTGTGGCAATCTTTTGGGGAGGCTTCTGTCCAGCATTGAACATTTTTCAGCTGAAATGGTGATGATGATTTGGCCAGCGTCAGCCATGTAAGCATACGAAACGAACAGTTTTTTTGACAAAACACTATCGTATTTCAGACATTTTTTATAAAATTATATACACAAACTTTCCTCGTTTATCGCTCTTTCTATTTGTGTAAACCGTATCAAAATCCGTTGCATGGATTAGAAGAAGTAAGCTGAGAAACAAACATAGGCAGATAGTGACTTTGTTTTATACTATTTAGAGATTTCAATTTGAGCAGTGCATTTTATTACTGTAGCGCGAGTTCTTTATTTGTATGGTTACGTAATAATTTTATTAGAAAACATGTTTAGCATTTGCTAAACATGTTTTTTTTTGTTCTCGAATTTGATCAGTCATTATAAAATATCATTGCAAAAAATGTAAATCAGAACTTGTTTCTTAATATCCTGATTGTGTCCTTGAAATAACATTTACAAATAGATACGCCAAACACGAACATTATAACACTACAGAACGGCGTAAATTTTACTATAGCTACTACCAGTACATATAAATATACAGCTTTCAAACAGTGCGCGAAGGGTGAGATAATGAAAGCTACCATACGGCATACTGGTTGTAAGAAAGAGATGATTATACAACGTTAGTTACGTGGCATTAGTAGCTGCATGGCGCGTGCTCGTTGTCGTTGGCCTGAACGCGTGTGACACAACGTGTCAACCGGCGCGGGCGCCGTGCGCTGGCCGCTATTAGACAGCGTAATAAAACAAAATAATAATAGATTTACGCATGAAAATTTAATGCGTAAATCTATACTATTTCATGATGAAATGGTGCATTTTTCACACATGTGCAGTATAATTCGTGCATAAACGCTCTATAAACACAAGAAGGCGTTTTTGTCTAGCTGCGACACTGGTCGGTGCGCGACTAAGTGAAGCGAACTCCGGGCAATTACCTTGCTTTCATGTGACCATCATAAAGCGCGGGCAACCCATGTACACCTATAAAAACATTTTACATTTTATAGGACCTTATTTTTATAACTAGATATATCTAAAGTTGTTCAGGGTCTGAGTATTCATGCATATGAGATTTATGTTTGTTAACTATACCCACGAGACAAGAGAAATCCTAGTGTGCTAGTTCTTCTGCATTCGATGGAGACTTGGGACGTCTCGCTGACTCACGAAATATCGCGACGATGATGATCTAAAGAAAGTCGTTTCGTCTTTGTTGCGAATTGTACAAAAAACCACTGGAGCGGTCATCTTCGGCACCTAGGGGAGGCTCCAGGTCCTCGTATGATCACACTAGAGCCGAGCACCCATGCCTAGATTAAATTTAAACTTGACTGCCTAGAATGAATCGACTTGGTACAAAATCGCGTTTTGTTATCGCCTGGTATTTTAATTCGGTTACAGTTATTAGACTGTTTTTGGATAAGATTTTTAATTCTTAAAACAATATTTATCTTACTACAACATCAGAAATTTAAGATTAATTCTTTGTTATTTGAATATTTTAAATACCGACTTCACAGGTATTATGTATTACGGCGCAGAATCAAAACGTAGCTCATGACGGGAAAGAATTACCAATACGCGAAATGTCAATGTCAAGAATTGTTTTCTTTTCATAGAATAAATTAGTGGAAATTGTGATTTAAATAGAAATATCATAAATATTTATACTTTATTTGTTAACCGTGATATTTATTAAGAATATAGTTGTATACGTGTAGAATTAATACGAATACAAAGCTTTTGTTCGTCGAGTGAGTCACAAAGGAATCGCCTGTATTTTGGTACATATTGTTAATAATTAGTTTATTTCTTTTGTAAAATATGTCGACTACGGATTACGTTACCACATTGAAGATTCTAGTTATTGGCGAAAGTGGTGTGGGTAAATCCAGGTAAGATATTATTGTAAAGCTGTTTTTTTAACCACAACAAGGCCCCACCTACGTTTTATAAAAAAATATTGAGTCGTACTTCAATTATATACCAGACCTTTACAGCCATTTTCATCAAGTATGATAAGTCAACTTAAGTAATAACGGATCATTTGACGCGTAAATTGTGAATTATAAAACTAAAACAGTACCAATTTTGAAAACTTCTATTTCCAACCTTGACATGAAATAACATGATTACATTAATCAACCAGCGAATGTTAAAAGTCATTAATTACCCTAATTGCTATGTTACGACATAGTAAATTCACTAACATATTTTTATCTAAATATGACTTAGTCAATATAACTATTGCATCACATCAGAAAATATTGAAAATGTATAACTGTGTCCATCAGTGGGCTGAGTTATCTCGAGTAAAATTCGATCTTATCTAGTACCTAATATGTGTTTAGTCTGTACATATGATAATAGATAATGTTAACATTACTTGTCTAATCTATTAAAAAGTATATAATTGAGTGATTTTGCCTTGCTATATTTTTATTTTTCTTAAGCAACATATTGTATATATTCTAAACATTAAATACTACCATACTATGCATTTGTACAATATCCAATATGCTCCAATCTTAATTACATTAAATGCAAGGATGATAAAACGATAAGCAAGCACAGATAAGACTGACCCATTTCACTCTAACCCCTTTATCTCGATACTTCAAAAGATAGTCTTACTTACAGCAATTCTATAATAGCTTAATTTTAGAGTAATAAGCAAACTCTACAATTACCTATGTTGCCAATTGTTTCTATAATTTCTCAGTTAGGATGCCAAACTCAGGTGACCTTGCCATGATTTTTCTCCTGTAATTTGGTCATATATGATGTACCTGGCAAAGAATTGGCCTCTCCCTATCAAATCAAACATGCTTATTTGCACTAAAGTTGGATAGTCATAGCCAGTTTCACTAGCTGATCATTAAACAATCAACAAGTTAAGCAACACTCAGTGCACACAGTCTATAGATGGGTGACTGCATAGTGGTATTTGAATCATACTTGTAAAATGGTTTGTCTAGATTATTATCATTAGATGGCAGTCATTAGGTCAAGTTGGAAGGCTTCGGGCTGCTGAACAACTAATACAAGTTTGGCAGCTTACCAAACTAAAAAGAAGCAGCATAAACATAGACAGCTCCTAAGTCATTCCTAGTGCACTAAACAATAAGTTGATGTGGTTCATAATTGTATGCCAGAGAGACTTAGAAATGACTTAGTAGCTGCCTAAGTTTAATGCAAAGGAGCATAAGTCTCTGTCTCTCTCTCTCTCATATAATTTTGAATTACCAGGAGTTTCGTAGGCAGTTAGGCATCAACTTATTGGTTAGTGCACCAGCTTAATTTACAACATCCTTCATATTTTAGCATAATACTAGCATTCACAACGGGAGACTACAATGCTTCGTTCCCAGCCACAATCGGAGTTGACTACAAATGTAAAGTCATGGATGTAAATGGTGTTAAAGTTAAGCTTGGAATCTGGGATACAGCTGGACAAGAGCGATACAGAACACTGACATCAAGCTTTTACAGGTACACCTTATTTACCATTGTAAAATTGTTTTCAGCATAATTGGATCTCTTAAGAATATGCCACAGCTAACATCTCACTTTCCTTGGGTGTTGTAAAAGGCACAGATTTAAATCGTAATAGCAAATAAGGCAAGTGGAAAAGCAGTGTTGTGCTTTGCATTATAAATAAATAATTTGCATTCCAAATTCAAATATGAATTACTGATACCATTTTAGTAATCTTATATCCTGTTGCTGGAACAGTGATTTAAATTTAAATATTAGTTATAACGTGTTTTATTGGACATGACATGCAGATTAAGGCACATCATGGACTAAAATACAGAGCAAATTTTGTGCATAACAAAATGTATTTATCAATGTCTGTGTTTTTCTGTGGTGTCTGGATTAAGCATATAGAACCACCCCATCTCCCGTGGATGTCGTAAAAGGCGACTAAGGCGTCTATACCAGCAGTATCCTTTCTGTGGATCAGCAACTTTCTGCGCTTACCAATCCACCTACTAAACACGGTGAGTAAGCGACACTGGCCCTTCCTTTGGCTACTATGATATGCCTATAATTAAAAGCCAATGCACTCATACACATAATATCAAAGGGATGTGACACAAATTTGTCAGTTAAAATCTATTTCACACATGCACAACACATGTTGGATGTACTAAATTTAATGTATATAATTTTATTGCAATACAAGTGCAATGATAGTGTGCAAAGCACATACATCATGCAGAACATTTTGTGTGGGACGCACTCACTGCCACGATCTCACTCCTTCTAGCTGTATGTGTAGTGCAACATGCTTATTTTCCCGAGGGGCATTCAGCCCTAGCTTATTCCGTTACACTCAAGAATATAGTCAACAAATGACCAGTGGATTCCTGCCGGCTACAAGTGTGTGACGCAACACAAATCTCTTGCAACACATGTATGTGCCCTTGGTCTGTGATGCGCCTTACTTTTACTTTACCAACAATTAAAACAAATACTTAATAATGTTTGCTAATCTGTAATGTTTTTAAAAATAATTGCACAAATAGGTGTATGCATGGCCTCTGTACTTATATAGTTCCTACTAGCTTATGCCCGCGGCTTCGCACGCGTGGAATTTGGAAATCTACATCATGGATATTTTTCATACAAAAATCGCGATAAAAGAATGGGGGGAGGGTGAAAAATACTTTAGGACCTATTCTCATACCTACCAAATACTACAAAAAAAATGTCAAGCCGGTTCGCAGGAGTGTGACCACAAACACCATACCACGAGATATTTATAAATTAGATTATTCTGTTATCGCGTTGCACTAAACTGACTTGTTTCAGTGTTGGTACTTTTTCTAACTATATTTACGTATACTGAGACTGACATAATTTCAATAATAAGATAATGACTTCTGAGTTGGTCTTAAAAGGCGGGTCCTTTGAGGCCAATCGCCCATTCGGATCTCACTGCTAATCGGTTCAATCCTAACCAAAATGAGCATAGCATTAACTTCAAATAAGTGGATAGTGAAGAAGTTGGTGTCTTAACAGATAACCTTGTTACAGAGATGCTCACGGTGCTATATTAGTTTACGATGTATCAGAACCAAAAACATTGGCAAAACTAAATGAGTGGGTGGAAGAACTCCAAGTATACTCTACTAAAAAGAACATAGTCTGTTTGGTGGTTGGAAATAAGATTGATAAAGTAAGTTGATATAGTATAATTGATTGGATAATAATATCTAAAATAAAATTACCTTTATTCTTAAAGGTATCGCATTTATTAAAAAATATTCTAAATCAATATCAAAATGATGACAGAATTGTGTTAATGGGGGAGGCTTTTGTTCAGTAGTGGATGTCCAATAACTAAAATGATAATGATGATGAACAAAACAAACTCCAAACAACAAGCATACGTCATGTGAATCTATAAAATTCAGATGTAATTAGTGCCTGTATATTTATCTTGTTTCTTCCTTACACCAATCGAATTAGTATGTAATACTCATGCCGTGTGGTGCTGGCGCAGAATGCCACCACCCCCTCTCCTCCCATGGGTGTCGTAAAAGTCGACTAAGGGATTAGCCGGAGGATGGGCAGCAGCGTCCTTCGAGTACATTAACAACTCAACTGCGATCGCCAACCCGCCTGCCAAGCGTGGCGATTATGGCAAAACCCCCAATGAACCCACAACACATCCATATCTGTGGTTGTGGTGATCTTTTGGGGAGGCCTGTGTCCAGCAGTGGACTTCATTCGGCCGAAATGATGATGATGAATGATGACCCATATCGAAGTATAAACAATGTACATGAAGTAATATTTTCAAGCCTTTATACATAAAATTATCCTTAGCAAAATCGCGCAGTGCCCCGGGAGCAGGGCCAGGCGTTCGCACAGAAACACCGAATGCTATTTATTGAAAGCAGTGCTAAGACTCAGGAAGGCATCAGCTTGGCTTTCGAAGAGCTAGTACAAAAGGTGAGGACTGTTTACGACATGACTTAGGGCCGATTTCACCATTCGCATTAAAAACAGAGTTTAATAAAACTAAGTTTTGCTTAACTGAGTTGAAATGTTGAGTTTGATCTGGGTTTACGTCAATCTGATATCACCAGATAGGTATATTTTTATCGCGTTCACGAAAACCTAAAATCCTTTTAATAACATAAAATGTAAATTTCGTCACAATCTCAGACAAAAACGCGATGTGTCTTGCATTGTATGTAAGTAACAGCATCCTATGCTTGGAGTCCCTCTTAAGGATAGAATCTGAAATGGGAATATCCGGAAGAGAACCAAAATGATCGACATATCACATCAAATTAGCAAGCTGAAGTTGCAGTGGGCTGGTCACGTCTGTCGAAGGACCGATGGCCGATGGAGCAGATAAGTCCTAGAGTGGAGACCATGTATGGGTAAAGGCATTGTGGGACGCCCACTGACCAGATGGACGAACGACTTGAAGAAGGTTGCTGGGTCCGGCTGGATGCGGAATGCCTCTGACTATGTCCAGCAGTGGACCGATATAGGTTGACAATGATGATGGCGAACGTCGACCTGCTGCGACATCGTTTATGGATGGGAGAGTTACATAGGCTAATCATAATGCCAGAAATTGACACCGTTTAAAAAAATATTTTCGTGTCATCCAAACAGGAGCTTTTTATTCCTTCCGGTCACCGGTTTCCGACAGTTCAATCAATCAATCAATAAATCTTTATTTGCTTGAAGTACAGTGTTGCTGAATAACAATGCAGCGGTTCTTATTATTATAATGATGTTCATATACACTTCTGCTTATAATGTAGCATGCAAATATTGATAATTTCACAATTTATTTAATTTACGGTCATCAGCCAATACCATAGTCATTGAACTAACATTTAAAATTAATGTCCAAATGCAAAGTAAAAATAAAATCTATATTATTAATCATGGTCATCGATAAAATCAGTACAATGTCAGGGCCAAGAGCGTAAACTTTTTTTTTAAAGATCTTATACATTTAAAAGCTTCTGCCAATGCTTTTTTTTTAAACATAATAATCTACAAAACCAATTAATGTTTGTATAATGTCCATTTTACACTGTTAAATCTGAAAATAATAAATTATTATAATTATAATTAAATGTACTTATGTTAAATTACTGTTATCATCAACTCAAATCATAAGGGTAATAAATAATAGTACAATGTGAGTCATAAATTAAATACACTTATAATTTATTTCCATTAAAAAATTCCTCAACAGAACAATAATCCGGCCCTCTAAACGCGTTTCAACGAACTAAACGGCGAAAATCGGGCGTTCAGATATTGAACTGCGTTCAGCTTTAACTGCGTTTAGTTGATGTTGGTGAAATGCAAATTGGAACTCTGAACTTAGTTTAGCCCATAAACTGAGTTTGGCTTGAACTGATTGCGTTTAGTTGCAATGGTGAAATCGGCCCTTAGTAAATTTCCCTTAACTTTTTTAGTAAATTTGTGCAGGTAAATACAGGTGTCAATATTAGTTTTGAAAATTAGTAAGGATTTTATTAACACGTTTTTTGTCAGTCTGTTTATTTGTCTGTTCGGTACATATTTTGCATTCGATTTTAAACTGATAAGCTAGAGACATGAAACTTGTTCGCTGGTGCGGTGACAGATTCAGACTGACTGCACCTGGTTTTGTATTACTTTGTATGGATTTTTTCACGATCCGATCAGTTAAAAAATAACTGGCGTGCGGTGCGTCTATTGACTGTCCCCTATCCATCCCCGTGACTTATACTTAAGGGGATAGAAAGTACCCCAATAACAATAATCGTGTCTATGCCCCGTGTACTAATAACAACATAGTGTGATTAGCAATTGGTGTATCAAGCGTGTTGATTGAGACAGTATACCATTATTTAGTGGTGGGAAAATCCTTTTAGACTTCCTGCGCCTTAGGAGCGGCGGAGGGGCATGCCGCACTCTTACCGGCTAAAACCTCACGGTATTCCTTCCAATTACCTATGGCTGGGGGTGGGGTGTTCGCCATATAGGTATACTCTTAGTCTGGTGGGCCCCGTCTCTGTGCGACAAGACAATGTCCTCTAAGGATAGTAAAGTTAAAAACATACCTGCCAAGTAATGTTTCTTTAAGTTCAATATTATTTCTAATTTCCTGTAGATCATAGAGACGCCTGGTCTCTGGGAGACGGCGGGTTCGTCTTCCAACATCCGCATATCCAACGAAGAGAGGAGACGACAAGAGGAGTCCTCATGTTACGACTACACCTGCTCCATTTAGAATGAGCTGTATAGTTGGCTGTCATCTGAAAAGTTTTGTATTGTGTACTGATACTAGATTTTCTAACGGCAAATTAGGTACACCTGTACCTAATGTGGATAAGTCGTTCCTGGTAAAGCGTGCTTCTTGTCAAATTATGGGCATTGTGGCTAACTATCACACAAATGCAATAATAGAAATATCTTAATCGATTACAGCCGAATAATATGAAATCTAAATCGACTAACTGTCTAAAATCTTTCGATCTGGGGTTAATTCGATTTGGGAAAGATTTGTCTGTATTTTGTATTCAATGTGATCCTAACACAAACACAGATGAAGTCTTGAAGACAAAATCTTAAATTAAAGATTTTGGATTTGATTAATTATTAATTTTGGCCGTAAAACTATTACATCGAGTGGATTCGGGATCGATATTATAACAACTCTTATGAAATTCTTGATCAGTAATAGTAAACATCGTAAGTTTTTTCAGATTATTCATTATTTAGTTACCGCTTAGTTGTATTATCTCTAGATAGTGATAAAATTATAATGGGAGAAAATATTGGGGCTAGTATTTTATTTTTACGATACCCTGTGTTGTATTAGTTTGCATCAGAGTTCCTACTCCGTTGACAATAGAGAAAATAATGTGATGTATAGGTATGTAACGCATGTACAAGGTTAGTTGGACTAAGCCGAAAAGGTAATAAAGTACCAATGATAATAATTATCTACTACAACTTAAAAAAAAATCTATAGGTTAATTATACAGCGTTCGCAGATGGCATAAAAATACGCCGCTTCTCAAGCCCATACCTAATTATTTCCCAATAAAAGTTTAAATAAAGGTACTTATTTTGTAATTGCACTCAAAATTCTCCGCGGTTTAGTACCCCCTAATCAACTAACCTGGGGGCCAAAAAAGGCCGCTTTTGGTGAATCATAATATTAATTACAAAATGGTCACGCTAATGGTCGGTTATGATTGAGTGTCCATTTTGTGAATCATATTGAGAGTGTCTCTCTTTTCACGGGTTTATATCCCCTGTAAGGGGCGACCCGGTCTTTTGATAGGCTTACGCGGGGACACGGGTCCAACACGCAGAGGCCCTTTAGAGAATTTAAATCTAAAATGTAATGGTACACCAACCGGAGACTCTCCGTAGCTGCACTATAAAATGAAGTCATGGATTGTCCCTGGTGGTGTAAGGCTATTGTATGATATGGAAACTATAACGATAAGGTATATTGCAATGGGTGTTACATGGAATAAAAAGACTAATAAATACGGGAACAACGGCGTCTACCTTTCGTATTGAGATCATTATTATGCCTAATAAATAACACCTAAAGCGGCATTTTTAGGCCCCCTGGACCATTTTGTGATTCACATTATGATTCACCTAAAGCAGCCCTAGTATTAAAATGAAATGCATTGCTACAAAAATAACTGGAACGCATTGGGGCCAAAACTGAAACTGGGAACTGATTGGAAGGCACTTCTTTTGTAATTTACTGATGCACTTTCGTTTTATAATGTAAACAATGAAGCTTATATTATTCTTGTAACCCTAAATCTTATAGTTTGTGTGTTAAATCGGTGTAGTATCACTTAATTTTAATCAAGCTTTACATACAATAAAGAAAAAGATTACTTATATTTTTATAAAAGCTACATTTTGTTTTTCTATTTTACCGTTCATCCAAATTAATGCCATAACCAAATGTATGTAAAAAGACCGCTTATGAAAACTAAAGCCACATATTATCTACCAATAATTGCGATGATTTTCTTGTACACACAGCTACTTATCAAGATCACTATTCCAGTGTAGGCTGACCTCTCATTTTCCGGAACGCCTATACAATATGAGATCAGCTTATCCTGGAAATGTATAGCTTCATGTCTAGCCGTGTACTAGACCAAACCTTTTTTTTTTTTTATTGATGGCCAGTGGAAATTATACATGGAACTTCCTTCACCCCGGGGAAGGGTGGAGGGGTATGCCGGACTCCTACCGGCTAAAACCACTGGAGCGGTCATCTTCGGCACCGAAGGGGAGCTCCAGGTCCTCGTAAGATCACACTAGAGCCGCCCATTGGTGCCACGCCTTTAGGCACATCACGGAGGGCATGACTGTAGAGCGGTCACCCCCTCTAGCGGAGGGAAGGTGACTGTAAAATGGTCGCCCCCCAGGCACTTCTCGGGACTAGACCATACCTGGGAACCGACTTGTTATGTAGATATTGAAGGTCAGTCACAATGTTTTTTCACGAAAACAAATGATTTTATTTTATTACATCACTTACTTCCAAATAAAAATTATCACACTCCACGTACGCCGTTCGACTTGGTGGTGCACTTTTGCACCCATATTGAATGGTAGTGGGGCGGTACCACACTGCTTTCTATGCTATCTATGTAGCCAAATGTCAGAAATGATTTATATAGTTTTTTTTTGTAAGTACAATATCGTTAACATTCTAATTGTGATTGCTCTGTAATTAGTGTAAATCATTATTTAGATACCATACAAATTGCTGTCTAATTTTTTACAAAAATATCAGGAATTTTAACAACTAGAAATGCAAATATCTTTCTTTATTATTTGGCGTTGCATTCTTCTTCTAGATGCTGTATTTTTATCGTGTAAATGTTAATGAAATTTCTGCTTTATTTATTGAAATGTTTATAACTTGTGTTATCTTCAGATGTTCGCCAATTGAGGTGATGTGATATCTCTATCTGCTTATGTAAATAGAACTATTAAAGTGATTTTATTTTATTGTACACTATTATAAATACAATATTTCACACAAAATATGTATTTTATTCTAATTCGACTAAAAAGTACCTGTACCTTTGAAACCTTTTTCAGATTTTTGCCATGTGAAAACACCTCATGTAAGTACCTACTCCTTCCGTCCCGGGGAAGGGTGGCCCTAGCCCGATCACGCTCTGCCGTCTCCTCCCACTACCACTGCACTCCAAATTTCATGTTTTGCCAATATGCCATATGCCACTCTACGGTGCATACTTAAGTTTGGGTCTGCAGCGCTGGACGCCGGATAGTCGAGATAACCATACAGGCGACACGTAGAGGGCCAAGGAGCGCAGTACTTCCGTTCTTTTCTCGCCCCTTCGACTTCTCTGGGTCCTCCGAGATTTTGCAGCGGCCCGTACAATGCACCCACTGCCCTCTCGATTCGGGGGCAATGCGCTTAGGATTAGTAAACAAGTAAGTCAGACAGTAGAAGTCAGCTTACTAATCCTTTCAGCTATGTTTACAACTTTAGTTCTTCTACAGATCTCCTCATTTCTGATTCGTTCTCGTAGAGAAATACCAAGCATAGCTCTCTCCATAGCTCGCTGAGTGACCTTGAGCGTTCTTATGAGGTATAATTGTGAGTGACCACGTCTCTGTTCCATATGTCATCACTGGTACTAGTACCTACTCTACAATTTGGTATTATGTATTTATCTCTACGAATCCAGTAAATAGATCGCAAGAAAAAAAAATCCTAAAACAAAACATTAAACAACACACTCGGACGCCCAATGGCAATCCCATAAGGGAAACGTTAACCTGCGAACGATAGCTAGCCACCGTCGAAAAACACCATAACGGTCATTATCATCGTGCCGTTATGGGGGCAATTTTTCAGACAGTCGTTCAAAGTGCCTACAGTTTTTGCTTCTGCTGCCCTACATTCTTATTATGGACACCGATTGTCCATTTGATCTGAATATAATTGAATGTATTTTTGAAGTTTATTGCACGAAACGCAATGCAGGGGCGGATCCAGTCTCGTCAGTCTCAGGTCTTATGTCAAGGTTCTCAGAGATCATCGTTGCTACTGGGTCTGAGGTCAACTGCATTCCACAGTTTGTTTGCTGAGCTGAACCCTGGATCCACACTTACCATAGTGGTACTTTTTTATGTATGGTACATTTCTGGTGACTACATTTAACTCGTGTAAATATCACACACTCAAACCTGGAACAAATATCTGTACTATATATATATGCAAATATTCGTAGTGTGTTTAAACAACCCGCGCCCTGTAGCACGAAATGCTACGACGGTAACCATGCCGTGGGAGGGAATATAAAGTATACATCAACGTTCTTGACCAAGAAGATTAACTTCATAAATAGGTAACTGGTAACATTATCTTCGTATAGTCACCACATACTATTTTTGGGCTTGGGCGGTGCAGGTATAGGTTTTAAATCTGTCTACCCGTAGGTATAGTTTCTATATATGTTTATTTTATTAGACAATATCCTCGACTCCGTTTAGTGTCCGGACTAAGAATAGAGAGGAATCTCCTCCCGTGGATGTCGTTAAAAACGACTAAGGTCTAAACGAGTGGATGGGCAGCAGCGTCCCTCTGTGGAACGGTAGCCATACTGCGCTCACCAACACACCTTCCAAGCGTGGTGAGTACTAGCGAATTCGAAAATGACAACATCATTGTGGAAGTCTATGAGGGTAGCCTTTGTTCAGCAGTGGACGTTCTTTGGCTGATATGATGATGATGATTATCATTTTGATGTTGTCTATTCTGACATAATGAAGTTGCATTGACTGTGGTCACGAACAGACATAATAGTGAGAGGTTAAAGATTAGTCAAAATTATATCATTTTGTAATAATCTGTTCGCAATATTGTCCTACAATAACGTATTTAATACGCCAAAAGTTTAAGAATTAGGTACCTATAAGTACCTATGTTTATTTATCGTTAAACTCCACAAACACCGGAAAATTATGTAGGTACTATCACGAACTTAAATTTGGGACCCATTTAAGGTGGAATATGGTACAGTAGACGTACATATATATGGTATAAATGCTAAAACCTATATGCAAACAGCATAATTTAATTTGATAACACATTTAAACGTATCTTACGTCATACGTTTGATTTGGAGCTTTCGACCTTACTTCATATAAAACATTGTTCTTAGAAAACAAAAAAACTAGGAAATTGGTCCCATATTAAAGTTATTCACCATACCTACCTTAGAATCTAGTTACAAAAAAGTCTTAGTTCCTAATTAGGAAGGTATAATATGACAAATAAGACAGATGAGGCAATTTCAGTTTTCTTGCACTCCTAATAAATTGGAAAACCAATTCATCATCATATCGGCCATTTATACGTCCCCTGCTGAACAAAAGCCTCCCCCACAAACTCTCACAACTGTGTCATCATTTTGGGGGGTACCTGCCAATACTCACCACGCTTGGCAGGCGGGTTGGTGAGCGCAGTATGGCTACCGTTTCACAGAAGGGACGCTGCTGCCCATCCCTCTGGTTTAGATTCCCTTAGTCGCCTTCTACGACATCCACGGGAGGAGATGGAGTGGTGATATGTTTTTAATCCGGACACCACACGAAATTCACGGAATTACAAAACCAGTAAATCTTTGTGTAGCGTCAAAAAACAAATTTCATTGTACCAAAAAAATATTTAATTAAGCTGTCAATATGTTTCCTCTCTCTTTTACGTGCCCCTATACTTTTAACTTTTAGCTATATTATACTAAAATTAAACTCGAGTGTGTCGTAAGATGCGACTATGGGATTAGCAGGAGGATAGACAGCAGCGTCCTTCGAATACATTTGTAACTCAATTGTGATCGCCAGCCCGCCTGCCAAGCGTGGCGATTATGACAAAATCCCTCAATGAGCACACAACACACCCATATCGGTCGTTGTGGTGATCTTTGGGGGGGCCTGTGACCAGCAGTGGATTTTATTCGGCCGAAATACGAATAGCATGACAGAATAGCAAATAATGATGATGATGGTGATGAATCATCATCATCAACAGCCCATAGCAGTCCACTGCTGGACATAGGCCTCTCCATAGTCACGCCACTGAGCATGATCCTCGGCTTATCTCATCCAATTCATGCCAGCCACCTTGCGAAGATCGTCACTCCACGGAGCCTGAGGGCGCCTTACACTACGTTTGCCGAGCCGCGGTCTCCACTCAAGAACACGTTTGCCCCAACGGCTATCAGTTCTACGGCTAATACGGCCAGCCTATTGCCACCACAGCTTGCTCCGATGGGCTATGTCGGTGACTTTGGTTCTCTGTCGGATCACCTCGTTTCGGATTCGATCCTTCAGAGAAAGGAGGATGAATGATGACACGAAAATTAAGTGAGTACTTTTTTTTATTGATGCCCAGTGGAAATTCTTCATGAACTTCCTTCGCCCCGGGGAAGGGCGACCTACCCTACCGGTTAAAACCACTTGAGCGGTCATCTTTGGCACCTAGGGGAGGCTTCAGGTCCTCGTATGATCACACTAGAGCCGTCCACTGGTGCCACGCCTATAGGCACATCACGGAGAGGGTGACTGTAAAGCGGTCACCCCCCCAAGTGAGTACCTACCAACCTGTATATCGAGATGGCAAATCTGTTTTCTATAAAAAGTAAATAGGTAAGTGCCTAGTTAATGTTAAAAGCTTTTTAAAAGCCGCGTATTCAACGACCTAATAGTAATTATATTTCAATGCCATAGGCTTCAGCAATAAAAATGTTATCAATAACCATTCAGTCGTGTTAGTGGGAAAATGAGCATTATTAACAAGCAATATAAGACCTATACTTGTGTGAAAAACAAGTATTTGTAATGGTAAATATCGTTTTCGTATGTGAGTGAAATGTACGGATTTGTAATTTCCGCGTGACCGTCTCAGTCACTAGATACATCGTTTATCATTACCCAGATATCCTATAGCCAAACCATACCATGTTCAGTCTTCTAAAACTAATATAGGACTAAATTCACCGCTTAACAGAATGTGTAGAGAAATGAATTCATTCATGAAGTCAGTACCAGATCATACACCACGATTCGATAAATTCATTTAGATCCAAAATCCTGAATTCCATAAAAATACTATAGAATACTAACTTGATTTTATAGTTTCTTGAGCCTTTAGTCTAAAATTGTTAAAAATGTAATACTCCTACCCAATAATTTCAATCTCAAGCTTAAGCTGCCTCACCCTTCTGTTATTTTTAGTTATATTATCTATGTTCTCATTATGGCAAATGTTGGTTAGCTTGTAATTGGCTAGTGTGTAGGCCTGTTACCATATATGTATTAATTAAATATTATATTGTATGCACGAGCTGTGGGAAGACCTGAATAAATAAATATTCTTATTAGAACTAAACCCTAAACCCGCACTTGAGTAACACTTATCCGTGACTAAAGTAGTCCATTTTTACACCTTACTTATAAGAATCTATTTATTTCACAGGTACTAAATAACTACAAAAGGTACTTTTGTATGTGTCTTGACACTAAAATCCACAGAAGACAAATATCAAAAGAGGGGTAGGGTAGCATGTCACCTAAATACGACTTCAGGTTGTAGGAAAAACAACAAGGCGAAACTCTAACTTTTTTTATTTTTTTATTGATGCCCAGTGGAAATTCTTCATGAACTTCCTTCGCCCCGGGGAAGGGCGACCTACCCTACCGGTTAAAACCACTTGAGCGGTCATCTTTGGCACCTAGGGGAGGCTTCAGGTCCTCGTATGATCACACTAGAGCCGTCCACTGGTGCCACGCCTATAGGCACATCACGGAGAGGGTGACTGTAAATCGGTCACCCCCCCAAGTGAGTACCTACCAACCTGTATATCGAGATGGATCATCTGTTTTCTATAAAAAGTAAATAGGTAAGTGCCTAGTTAATGTTAAAAGCTTTTTAAAAGCCGCGTATTCAACGACCTAATAGTAATTATATTTCAATGCTTCAAGGGCTTCAGCAATAAAAATGTTATCAATAACCATTCAGTCGTGTTAGTGGGAAAATGAGCATTATTAACGAGCAATATAAGACCTATACTTGTGTGAAAAACAAGTATTTGTAATGGTAAATATCGTTTTTGTATGTGAGTGAAATGTACGGATTTGTAATTTCCACGTGACCGTCTCAGTCACTAGATACATCGTTTATAATGTTAATATTCTTAATAGCACAGCATGACCTAAACCCACAGTTGAGTAACGCTTATCCGTGACTAAAGTAGTCCATTTTTACACCTTGCTTATATGAATCTATTTGTCACAGGCACAGCATAACTAAGAGAAGGTACTTTTGGATGTGCTTAGACACTTTAAAATCAACAGAAGACAAATATCAAAAGAGGGGTAGGGTAGCATGTCACCTAAATACAAATTCAGGTTGTAGGAAAAACAACAAGGCGAAATTCTAAATTTTAATTTTTTTATTAGTGCCCAGTGGAAATTCTTCATGAACTTCGCCCTTCCCCGGGGCGAACGGGTCGGACTCCTACCGGCTAAAACTGGAGCGGTCATCTTCGGCACCTAAGGGAGGCTCCAGGTCCTCTATGATCACACTAGAGCCGCCCACTGAATTGCTTAAACGATCCCCCAAAGCGTCCCACGGGCGAAATGCTAACCTACCACTTCAAATTTGGTTTATGTTTCAGTCAGTTAGTTGTTACTACTGTGAAAAATTAAAGATTTTCTTAATAAGATAAGTAGATCCTCAAAAAGTGAATTAAGTGATAATGAAAGTGCTGACGTTGTCTCAGAAGCAATTGGAGAAATCGAAAACAATTTACATTAATACGACTACGTCTCCGCTACGAAAATCAGCCTGTATGTTTTTGTCCAGCGGCTCTTTTCCAATGTCTCCGGTTAATACCAGTGGCCGGGACGTTCCCATTTATCACTAACAGCCGAGGACAAATAGGCTCAAGGAGGGCTGCCCCGAATGGCCTTAGATGGAGTTCCTCATTAATGACCACCCATCATTCAGTACTTGGGGATAAATGTTGACAAATACAAAAGGAGCTTTCGTTATGATTTACGGTATAAGTGGTTCGCTTCAATGATGTGTACTAATGCGTGTGGCTTTAGGTTTGTTTTTGTGTTTTTTGAAGTAATTGATTAGTAGGTTGTCGTTATGCATGTCATGATAAACATGATTATAAGAGTAACAGAAAATATTGAATATGTACCCGCGACTCTGTCTGCGTGAAACTAGGATTAAGAAATGTTTATTGGTAATGGCATTTCCATTTGATATTAATTCTGTGTACCAGACCATTGTGCAGAAGAGTATAAATAAATTAATAATCGCGAAAAAGCTATTGAAACACAATCTCGTTTTACTAATTATGTCTTAGCTACATGGTGGAGAAAATCACGAATTTTAGAATGTGATTAAAAATGTATTGTATCAATATAAAAGTACCTAGTATTAGGTTTTAGAAAACTTAACACCCAACAGAATCGAAGCTTTGGCGCATGGTATGTAAAGTAATTATCAAAGCTATTAAAAATAAAAGTAATTGAACTTTATATACAGTTTAATTTTAATAATTATATTATTCTAAAGGAGAGTTTTCTGCTTCACAAAAAAAAGGAAATTAGTGAACATTCAAGTAATTAAACCTGTTTGAAGCGACCGGTTGCACTTTTGACTTGAATGCATTTCTAGCACAAGCATATTAGCTAGATAAGGTGAACTTCTTTTGGCGCGGTAGAGATAGCTACGCATTATACGTTATTCATGTATATGTTTAGTAGTATGTATAGATATATCTAGCCTCATCATCATCATCATCATTTCAGCCGAATAAAGTCATGAATGAACACATACCTCCCCCAAAAAACGTCCAAAAATCGCCACAACGATAAGCCGGGATGAGTTGTGTGTTCATTGGGGGGTTTTGCCACATGTAGCCTGCCACTACAATACTGCCTTCATCACGACCGTTCACAAACGGATTGTTGAACAGAGTACAGCACAGTATTGTATATTTATTGCTTAACCTTTAACCGTCAACTTACCTTGTTAGGAAAAAAACATTAAAATAACGGTCAACCAAAACAAACCAAACAACATTGCGCAAAATATGCCGCACAATATGTCTGCTATCAAATGAATAA
Organism: Diloba caeruleocephala; assembly: GCA_947459985.1. Taxonomy (NCBI): domain Eukaryota; kingdom Metazoa; phylum Arthropoda; class Insecta; order Lepidoptera; family Noctuidae; genus Diloba; species Diloba caeruleocephala. The sequence continues at coordinate 2,760,059 of OX381617.1, read as the reverse complement.
ATCTGCAAGGAATATTGCAATAATTAGATACTCACTATTCCAATATCAAACCAAAAATCTTCATTTCATAGAATACAATACAAACGATTAGACTTGTCCAGCTTAAAATTTCTAAACGAAATGTCTGTAACTACGAGTGTTGAAGTCCTTGTTCACAATGACACATGTAACATGTTGGACGTATTTCAAAGTCCAATACAATGGAATACAGGAGATGCATAAAAGATGTCAGTACTAAGGTGGACTTTACACACATAGGATGAGACGTGGACAATTGACACCGAAGGTGAGTGAACATTTATCTATCACTTGCCCCATTTCATGATATTTTAAATTGATATTAAGTAGCAGTGCAGTTCTCGGTAAACAATAGACAACCCCTTTCCTACCGTGGATGTCGTAAAAGGCAACTGAGAGTAGATATCAAGAGGATGAGCCGCATCAACCTCTCGTATTCTAATAACAACATACTGCGATCACCAATCCGCCTGCTTTTAGGTGATTATGGCAATATCCCCTACAACCGTTCATTGTAGCAGTCAGTGGGAGACATATTCAGCAGCGGACATCCACGGGCTGATGAAAAGCGTATTTTATGCGCAATGTAGACAACGACACGTTCGGGATATCGACGTGTTAGATGATGGCACCGTGACATGTTCACTTCATGTCTGCGCTGCGTCGACTGTGTGAATGGCGCCCTATATGTTCATTCAGACGTCAAAAAGTCTCCAATGCCAGCCATTGTGCCTACGTGTATTGTGTTAAGCAATTCCAACGCTAAAACCATGACAGCCAGGTTCTGTGACAAAAAGTGTTGGTAGTTTGTTCGCCGAAAATCCTGAACAACATACAATATTAATAGAAAAGACAAGAAACTAGTAATATCCCAGTTAAGGGATTTAGTATGTACTCTGATATGAATGATGTGGTTGCATTGTCATTCTAAAAATGTCTTCCAGTAGCCGAAAAATCGTTTTTAAATTAGGTTATTCTGTGTGGTGTCTTCATTAAGAATATAGCTTTAGAAGAGTCGCCTTTTACTAAATCCATGGATGGACTAAGGGCTCTAAACCAGAAGGATGATCAGCAGCGCTCCTTCTGTGGATCAGCGACTATTCTGCGCTCACCAACTAAGCTAAGTGATTGGCTTGCTGCGCTTCGGGTTCGATCCCCACAGGGAACAAATATTATAGTTGAGTATGATAGTTGTTTAAGGTTTGGTTGTTTTTACTTGTGAAATGTATGTCTGTAAGCGGTGTCCTGTCATTTGACAAAAAACGAATCACGTATTTTCATTTCAATAGTAGCGTTAGGTAAATGTATACTTGATAAAGTTATCACTTTACTAACTATCATTTATGTAAATAACTCATTTGACAAATAATTGAAAGACAATATTTCATTCCATTAAACATCATTTGACAAACTAATCTTTTTATAATCATGTTATTTGGTAAAACAACGCAAAGCATAAATAACGTTTGACAAAATGCATTGCTTGATAATTACTTACTTATTTTACCAAAAGGTTTTACTTGGTACGGGCAGCGTGTGTTTTTAAACGGACTTTTAATCAAATGTTATCAGTATTTGTATGAAATTAGTACTTGACTATAAAAATTCAATAGTTACGGCAATAGGTGGGTACTTCAATTAAGTTTATTAAGTAACAATTTATCTACCGTCATTTTGAAAAATCCCAAATTTGACAAACGATGAATTTGAAATATTTGCAAAGTAAAACATTGCGGAAATATGTATTTTGTCAAATGATTACTTATAAAGTAATATGTTTGCGAAATGAGATGTTTGTCAAATGATTAGTTTTATAAAGTTATTTTTAAAATAATCATTTGTCATTCATTTTTTGTCAAACAATGAACATGAACCCTGTAAACTGTACCCACGACACAGGAGAAATCCTAGTGTAGGGCATTGATAAATATTAAAAATAGAATAACTAAGGAGACAATTACGAAATTAAAATAAACCACTCTTAAACACACACACACCGGCTCAGAATACCACCATCCCATCTCCTCCCGTGGGTGTCGTAAAAGTCGACTAAGGGATTAGCCGGAGGATGGGCAGCAGCGTCCTTCGAGTATATTAACAACTCCACTGCGATCGCCAACCCGTCTGCCAAACGTGGCGATTATGGCAAAACCCCACTTTTTTTTTATTTTTTTATTGATCCGGTGGAAATACCTCATGTACTTCCTTCACCCCGGGAAAAGGCGAAGGGGCATGCCGGACTCCTACCGGCTAAAACCACCGGAGTGATCATCGTCGGCACCGAAGGGAGGCTCCAGGAACTCGAAAGATCTCCATCTAGAGCCACCCATTGGTGCCACGCCTTTAGGCACGTCTCGGAGGGGATGACTGTAAAGTGGTCATCCCCTCTAGTGGACGGAAGGCGACTGTAAAGAGGCCACCCCCCCAGGCATCTCTCGAGGGGATTGTAAAAGATTCCCCCGAGGCCTCACTATGCGCTGAGCTGCGCACACAGCGGTACGTGACCACATGCGCACCGCTGTCTTCCCGGGGGTCGCTCGGTATGAGCACGCATATTTCCCAATAAGCGCGCTCGCGACCCCCAAGGCCCCCCGCCATATAAAGTCGACAGGGGGCTCAGGCGTGTTGGACACGGGCGCCGCGGCGGTTGTTACCCCGGCCCCGTGTCCTCCTCCTCCGAGCGGGATCGGCCCTCTCCCGATCCCGCTCTGCGACCTCCTTCTGGAGCATTACGCTCTCACAGAAGGAGACCACAGCACTCCAATTTTCTTGCTCTGCCAGCATAGCCGACACTACTGCTGGCAAAGAGAGATCTTGCCCGATCCGATCGACCAGGATCCGCCGCTCGGCAGTCCACGCAGGGCACTCTCCGAGCGTGTGCTGTGCGGTATCCTGTTCGTCTCCACAGTGGTGGCACTGTGCCGTGACCTCGCGTCCTATCCTGTGCAAGTACGCACCGAAACAACCGTGTCCGGTGAATACCTGCGTCAGGCGGAATGTGACGCGCTCGCTCCTTTGGAGCCAGGCTCCGAAGAGCGGCAAGACAGCCTCGACGACGCGCTTTTGCGCGTACTGTGGCAGCATAAGCCGCTCGCGCCATAGCTCGAGGGCACGCCGCCGAGCCTGCTGCCTCGAACGTTCGAGCGCCCCTGAAGGCACGCCTTCCCCGCTCTGGCGGAGGGAGCGTGTTTGGTGATACACCCACGCATCCATCTCCGCCAAGATATCAAAAGGCGGAAAGCGCGCCATCAGAGTTGCCGCCTCAAAGGACACCGTTCGGTATCCTCGTGCGATCCGTATAGCCGCTCTACGCTGCAGACCGTGGATCTTGGTTCTGCAGCGCTGGACGCCTGAAAGTCGAGATGACCAAACAGGCGCCCCGTAGAGGGCCACGGACCGCACGACTCCCCCGTAGAGGCGGCGAACTTCTTCCCTCGGTCCCCCGAGATTGGGTAGCAGCCCGTGCAAGGCACCCACTATCCTTTCGACCCGGGGGACAAGACGCTCGAAGTGCTCTTCGAAGCCCCAACGACTGTCCAAGGTGAGCCCCAGGTACTTCATGTACCGGCCCACCCTGATTTGCGCGTCACCAACGCGTATCCACGAACTGGGAGGCTCCCTGCTCCGCGGCAGTTTGTGGAACCATAGCGCCTCGGTTTTGTGAGGCGCTATTCGCAAACCCAGAGCGTGGATTTTGGCCACGACAATTGCCACCGCTTGCTCGGCAAGCCGGATGGTTCCCTCGAAGGACTCCCCGCTGGTCAACACAAGAGTGTCATCAGCGTAGCAGACTAAGCTGACGCCAGCGGGGAGGGCAAAACCCCCCTATGTGCCCACAACACACCCATATCGGTCGTTGTGGTGATCTTTGGGGGAGGCCTGTGTCCAGCAGTGGACTTCATTCGGCCGAAATGATGAAACACACAGAAGGATGCCTCTGTTCTCTTGATTTTTTATTCTTTTTTAAGCAGACCACGGACGAGACAAGCCAGTCATGCGCCTGATGGTAAGAAAGACGCTGCTGCACTATTGGTTTCTCTTTTTACATACAGCCCACATACGAGACGAGACGAGCTAGTCATGCACCTGATGGTAAGCGTCACGCTTGCCTATAATAATTGTAATTCTACCCAGGAATAGTCCTGCGTGACACCTCGAGACATTCGTTATTAGTCTCTTATGCCACGTAATTTCACTAGCTACAATGCCCTACCAACCGAAACACAGTAATGTCTAAAGTTTGAACACTACTGCTTGGCGGCGAATATCTGCCACTGCGGTACCTACCTACCCGGACTCTTCCAGTTAGAGACCTTTTTTTTATTGGTGCCCATTGGAAATTCTTCATGAACTTCCTTCGCCCCGGGAAATGGCGGCTACCGGCTAAAACCACTGGAGTAGTCATCTTCGGCACCTAAGGGAGGCTCCAGGTCCTCGTATGATCACACTAGAGCCGCCCACCGGTGCCACGCCTGTAGGTACATCCCTGAGAGGGTGACTGTAAAGCGGTCACCCCCTCGGGGGGATTGTAAAGGATCCCCCAAAGCGTACCACGGCAGCACGTGACCACATGCGGGCTACCATCTTCTCTTGGGTCGCTCGGTGTGGGCACGCAGATTCCGCAATCTACGCACCCGCGAACCCAGAGGTTCCCCGCCTTATAGCTACGGCAGGGGATTTTAGGCGCATGGGAATTAGGCGCCAAGGCGGTTGTTACCCCGGCGCCGTCCCTTCCTTCTTTGAGTGGGATCGGCCCTCTCCCGATCCCGCTCTGCGGTCTCCACCTACCACCAGTAAAATTATATCTTCAGATGCCATTAGACTTCGCCCTCTCCGGACGTGGCTCCATCTTTGTTGAGAACATCAGACTACTCTGCTTTTCCAGGTGACGACTCGCTCAAATAAGCACCTATATAGAGTCCTTCGAACTTTTCATTCGTTCGTTCATTTTCTGCATACAAAACCAGTAGCAGTGAAATCGTCGATGCCACTCGGCACGCTGCGAAATTGAAATTGAGCATGAATAAATTACATATCCGTGTATTTACACTGCGCTTTTATATTCATACACGAAACTGTATAAATTGATTATTTTTGCATACAATGAAAGTAGAGCTTCTAGTATTTCCGTAGTGTGTGGTTCCACTTTATTTAAAGGACATTATCGTGCACTGTGTCTCCCTCCTCCTAACCTTCCTTTTTCTACCTATATTGGGTTCGAACTCCACCCTTTTTACTTCGTAAATATTGTCCCACACCAGCATTTCTCCTGTGTCGTGGTACAGTTTATAGACATAAATCTTACATGCACCATCACCCAGAACAAAACAACTACCGGTAGGCCATATGAATTTATTCCGTGCAGGAATGGAACCAACTTGCGTGTCGTAAAAGGCGACCACTAATGGAGTAATTGGAGAACAGGCAGCAGCGTCATTCGAGTATATTAACAACTCCACTCCAATGACCCCAAAGATAACCCAGACTTGTCGTTGTTGCAAACTTTCGGTCAAGGTTATGTCCAGCAATGGACGTCTTACGGCTGAAATGATGATGATGAGCGACCGCCATCTGCGGACAGACTGGACTCGAACTATTGGTAGATATTATAATATACGGATTCGTGCTCTTGGAAGAACTGGTACCAGGATCAATTTAAAATTGCCTTTTTTAATGGATGAGTCATTTTATTTTCTCATACGTCATTTTCTAAGACTCCAATATGCTCCAATACAATAACTTCTTCTTCTTCTCTTAGATTATGGCTTCTGTAGAGTATCTTCCACAATTTCGCCAATGTCAAGTATAAGGCAACGTCGTACGGTGTTTACAATTTTAAATATTCATAAAATATTTCTCGTAAATGAAAAATTTCTATAAAATATGTGGGCAACGTCGTACGGTTTTCAATTGTTTCCTCAATACAATTACACCCGACATTCTCTCTCGGTATCATCGAATAAACTTTTAGTATCAAACAACTTTCAAACTAATAAATAAAAAATAAACTTTTCTTAGTGGCCAGTACTTTGCACCAAAGAGAATAACCGCTATTAAAGTACACAGATATCCTTCATAATTTCTTTATCCGTGTGGTGTTCGAATTAAGAATATAGTACCACTCCATCTCCTCCAGTAGATGTAAGGGATAAGAGACTCTAAACCCTCGGTCTCTTCTGTGGAACAGCAGCCATTCTGCGCTCACCAACCCCCCTGCTAAGCGGGGTGAGTCCTTGTAAATTTCTCCCAAAACGACGACATGGCATGTGACCGGTCATCATCATCATCATATCAGCCACAGGACGTCCACTGCTGAACAAAGGCCTCCCCCTTAGATTTCCACAACGAGCGGTCACATACCGCTCTCATCCAACGACCCCCAGCGACCTTCACCAGGTCGTCTGTCCACCTCGTTGGAGGTCGTCCCACGCTGCGTTTTCTGGTGCGCGGTCTCCATTCTAGAACCTTTGTGCCCCAGCGGCCATCAGTTCTACGAGCAATGTGCCCTGCCCATTGCCACTTCAGTTTACTAATCCTTTCAGCTATGTCGACAACTTTAGTTCTTCTACGGATCTCCTCAATTTTGATTCGATCTCGTAGAGAAATACCAAGCATAGCTCTCTCAATAGCTCGCTGAGTGACCTTGAGCTTTCTTATGAGGTTCATTGTGAGTGACCACGTCTCTATTCCATTCAGGCATTCTAGCCATTTAGCCACAAGCATAAATCGTGTACTGTAATGATGCTTAGAATGGTACCATAATAATAAATTTGCGAAAGCGGGCCCAGCACACACTATTATTGTCAGGTAATTCATCACGGGTTTCTTAAATATTTTATGACACTAAAATTGTGTCTATACAAAATTGTGTGATAACCCAACACAAAAACAAGAGCAAACTTTGCGTCATTTCGTCGAAACTCGCGTGTAATGTCTGGGTGTAGGTATACATATTGTAGTATATATAACTCAGCCTGCGCCTTTGGAAATTACATGCATGATGACTAAAACATCGTAAATGTTGTTCGATAGTCATTAAAATCGCATCCAGTGGAATGGCTCGAAATTGCTCAACTAGTTGCTCCACTCTTGCTCAACAAGCTCCTCAACTACTTGCTCCATTGTGCTTGGCAGTTGTGGCCGGGCTATAATTGCTCAAAAGAAAAGCCCGTGTAAGAGCACCATACGTAGCATCTGCAAGTAAAATTGGCTTAAGTATGATACGGGAATAGTTTTAAATTACCGAACACTTTCATTTGTAATTTAAAATAGTTCTTGGATATTGGGACCGAGCATTAGCCGCAATATTACGACACCCACAGATAAAGAATGGAACAGCCAATTCTTTGCCAATATTTACTGCCGCGAAAAATCCACGGCGCAAAAAAGGAAACGTCTATAAACACCTTTACGTTTTGCTCACCATCTACATAATTCAGAAATAAAATTCCTTTCACGGAATGATTTCCTCAATCGTTCGAGTCAATATTCCCGCACAGCTCATCTGGAATTAATTCTTCGTATCACACGGCGCCACGTGTCAATACTGTAATGGCGCATAAAATGAGGATTTTGTTATGTATGGAATTTATATCGTGTGCATAAGTTTGGATTTTCTTTACTTATCTGGGTTTCGTAGGGATCGTATAAGGGTTTATAATAATTTCATTCACAACTTCAGTACCAACACTGTTGCTAAGAATTTTCTTAAAGAAAACCTAATCCTATGTCCGAACGAAACCACTTCATGGCTAACTAACTAACACATGTCCACTGCTGGACCTGGACCAAAGATCGCCACAACGACCGGTTTGAATTTTTGTTAGATGCTCACTGGGGGATTTTGCTATAATCACCACGCTTGGCAGACGGTTTGGCGATCGCAGTTGAGCTACAATGAAAGTACTCGAAGGACGCTGTCGACCCTCCGGCTAATCCCATATTCGCTTTTTACTACACCAACGGTAAGAGATGGGTTGTTCCAATTTTTAACCGGTTCTATACAGCAGTTGGCTACCACGATTGTGACCAGTTCACGGTCACTTTGCTTATTTATACGAAGAATACCACAACACGAAACATCTTTAGACTTTTTTTGTACATGTTGTCGGCTATACGTTGAGCTCAGCTGTCGCCGGAATGCACCTCGACCATCATGGATCTTTTGTGCTGAAAATCTTGGAAGGCGATTTTGACCTACTTCTAATTATCGTGTGGATTTGAAACTTTGCAAATATATGTAATCCGGACGACAATGCAATAATTTGGTACCGTCGAACTGATCTGATGATCACGAAGTGGTGGATAATGGAGCTGATTAATGGCTAAACCCCTCGTGTTTGAGCTCATTAGGTTTGTCTTAACGAGTCTCATATATCACAATTGGTGACGAGGGTCTGATGGTGGAGCCAGGTCGTGGCTAGTAGAACAACGCGAGTTTTTATGAATTTTAAACTATCATAATTGTTATAAAACACTTTTAAACGCATTTAATCGCGTACATTTTTGATTTTTGTTTTTCCTGATGTTGCGAACACTGTGCAGGGTTCGTGGTCGCAGGATGACGAAGGTGACAAGCGTCGTTACAGATTTAAAAAGTTATTTTATCTACCGTACAATAGTAATCAAAAATTGTTTCGATGTACGCAATAATCAATCACATTGTCTTGATGTTTTTAAAAGTATTTATTATAATGTTTAATAACTAATAATCGTGGAAACCACATTACTATCATAATTATTTACTATGAGTTACATAAATATCATCATCATCACCATCATTTCGGCCCAATAAAGTCCACTGCTGGACACAGGCTTCCCGCAAAGATCACCACAACGACCGATATGGGTGTGTTATGTGCTCATTGGGGGGTTTTGCCATAATCGCGACGCTTGCCAGCGGGTTGGCGATCGCAGTTGAAATGTTAATGTACTCGAAGGACGCTGCTGCCCATCCTCCGGCTAATCCCTTAGTCGACTTTTACGACACCCATGGAACGAGATGGGTTGGTGCTATTCGTAACTGGTACCACACAGCACAAAAGAAAAATAATCTACCTGCAACTTATTCCTCAATTAATTATAACAAAAGCCACGAATCTAATCTTATATGTTCAAGGAAAGTCTCAACACAGATAACACGTATTCTAAGAAACGTGACGCGGGAATGAGATCATTTACTTACAAGTAGCACTTAAGATGTTCCGCATAATAGACATGTAATCAGATATTCTGTTAATCCTACTTCGAGTGGTGATGCTGAGAAGTTTAATTGCAAAATAACTGGCAAAGAAGAAAATTAAGGAGGCACGTGGGAATCTTTTGTAATAATATCTTTACTGCGCCAATCCCGCCCGGAGAAGGATGAGACGGCGCCACGGTAACAACCGCCCTAACTCTTATGTCCAACACGCCTGAGCCCTTTGCCGTCGTTACATGGTGGGGGGCCTCGGGGGTCGTGGGCGCGCATATTGCGTGCTCAAACCGAGTGACCCCCGGCAAGATGGCGGCGTGCACGTGGTAATTGTGCCGCCGTGTGCGTAGCACAGCGAGTCTTGGGGGGATCCTTTACAATCCTCCCCGAGAAGTGCCTGGGGGGCACCTTTTTACAGTCGCCTTCCCTCCACTAGAGAGATTGGCCGCTTTACTGTCATCCCCTCCGTGATGTACCTAATGGCGTAGTACCAATGGGCGGCTCTAGTGTGATCTTACGAAGACCTGGAGCCCCCCTTCAGTGCCGAAAATGTCCGTTCCAGTGGTTTAGCCGGTAAGTCTCGGTAGGAGAAATGTTTTCCACCACCAGCTGAAAACCAGTGCAGTGCTGTGGACATGTACATAGCCAATACAGAGCTGAATCCGTTGTTTCACATATAAGAGGGCGGCACTGAAAATTTCGGGAATCAAGGAAGTGACACAACATTACTATTTAAAAATGTATTTATTGCTTTTCGAAGTATTCTCCGCGTAATTTGACACATTTTTCCATACGATGGAACCAATCATTGAAGCAACCATTCCATTCGGAAGTTGGGGTCTCCAAAATGGCCGTTTTGTAGGCGTCCACAGCTTCTTTAGGTGATGAAAATCTCTGTCCACGCAATTTATTCTTTATTTTAGGGAAAGTATAGAAATCATTAGGGCTTAGGTCGGGGCTGTACGGCGGATGGTCTAATAATTCTATGTTTTCTTGCTCTAAAAACTCTTTTGTTCTGTGCGCGGTGTGAGAACTCGCATTGTCGTGATGGAGGATGATGCGGCGGTTGCAGTTCTCTCTACGGAGTTCAGAAACGACCTGTGGCAAACAAATGCTAGCATACCATTCTGCATTAACCGTTCTTTGTCCCTCAAGAGGAATAGTCGTAACATGGCCGGTTTTGGAGACAAACGTGGCCACCATTTTATTTGCAACACTCCGTGAACGAACAATTTTTGTTGGCTTTAACTCATTTTCGAACACCCAAACTCGTGACTGGTTTTTTGTTTCGGGTTCGTACGTATATATCCAGGATTCTTCACCTGATACGATGTTGTATACAGCATTTGAGGATCCTGCGTGGAATCTTTCGAGAGTTCTGACGCACCAAGTAAGGCGAGCCGCTTTTTGCTCTTCACATAGCAAATGCGGTATCCATCGGGAAAACAACTTTTTTACACCTAATTGTTCATGCAAGATTATTTGTATTTGACTCATGCCAATGTCTAAAGTTGCCTGAATTTCGCGGTATGTCACATGTCGATCTTCCTCAATCAGCTTACGCACAGCATCAACGTTTTCTTGGGTGACTGCAGTTTTTGGACGACCTTGACGAGGATCATCACTGAGCTTGACACGTCCACGTTGAAATTCAGCAAACCAGCGATAAATTGTGGTTTTGGATGGGGCTTCATCACCAAATGCAGAAATCATCCGGTTAACACACTGTTTTTGTGTTAAACCACTTCGAAAGTCATAATAAATCTTCGCTCTTGAATTTTCTCGAGTCAATTCCATTTTCTCAACGACTAAACAAGTTTGACAAAACCTTGTGACAAGACCGTGAATTTTTTTTAAAATAAATAAATGGTATTCGATTTGTAAAACCAAGGAGTTTTCAATTAAAAAGATTTTAATATGACAGGAACAGTGGAAATATTCCATTCCCGATACTTTTAGTGCAGCCTATGTAATGTTAGCATGCATTCTAATGTGTCCTGTTGTACTTTTTTTGTGTGTGGCAAAATAAATGCTTTCAATGATTTATTCCAGACTTGAATCGTATATTTTTTTGACCAACCATGTGGGAATACCAGGCTCGACTCACAGGTCCAAAGGTGATTTAGTTATTGCAACATTATTATTCCGATGTGTGTCCAGATAAAAAATATAGCACCACTCCTCTACGTCCGTGGATGACGTAAGAACTCTCGTTTTCTCTCGTTTTTTATAAACGTTGCGTAGTGTGGGCACTAGGATTTCTCCTGTGTCGTGGGTGCGTTTACATACTTAAACTCCACACACAATACACCCAGACCCGGAACAACTACCTGCAGATCATACAAATATTTGTTCCGTGTGGGAATCGAACCCGCGACCCGGAGTGCAGCAGCCGACTGTGTCAGCCACTGCACCACCCGTGCCGTCAAAAGATCTCTATACGAGCTGGATGTCCCGCAGCATGCCTTCTGTGGAACAGTGGCCGACTGCGCTCACCAACCTGTCTGCCAATCGTGGTGAGTACTGGTAAATCTATGAGGGAGGACTTTGTACAGCAAATGATGATGATCACTTTGACAAGAATAGAACAAAGCGTGATCGCTTTCGGATAACGAATGATAAAACGCTTTTTTCTACCAAACTAGACCTTTTTTTGCCATGGGTAAATTCTCACGGATTTTCTCCGCCTATGGAAAGGGTGGAGGGGCATGTCAGACTCTTACCAGCTAAAACCCAACGGCGTTCCTTCCAATCACTTATAGCTTGGGGGGATGTGTTCGCCGTGTAGGTATTGGACCATAATACTGGCAGGTATCGGTCCGTCACTTGGTCTAATTGGCCCCGTCTCTGTGCGACCTGGCCGGCCGCACATCCCTTCAGACAGGCGCGCGCAGAATACAACGTGCCGCCGTCGCAGGCTTGTTTCCCTTCAGACCCGCAGACTGCAATTAATGGAGACCTGAGATCGTTCAGCAGTTTTCGCCGGCGCCCGCACCCGGTTTTATACGGTAGGGATCAGAGGTGGTCTCCTCCCGTTCCCACTCCTCTGCCTCCTTTGCGTGCATCACGTCCTTGCAAGAGTTTGCGTTCTCGCTTTGGCCGATGGGCTGAACCACGGCCAGAAGCAAGAAGTCACCCTCTTCGACCGCCACGATGAGATCGCGGCGCTGCGCTACCTCAGCTGGACACTCCTCCAGCGTACTACCAAACCATATCTGCGACAAGAGATAGTCTCTGTTTAAGACACAACACAGCTATTATTTTTTATCCTAGAGTGGGGCAACGTTTTTAAAAAAAAAAAAAAACATCTATTCATTCAGAGAATATTCAATAACAAGTATCTCTAAAAAAAATTGAGGATTATATAAAACAGGAACAAGATTTTTAGTAACAACATAATGACTATAATGCGGGCCTCTTCGACCTCCAAATTAACTTTACACCCTAAACCTACTTATATCATCGATTGCATATTTTCTGGCACAAGAGCGCCAACAAATCGCCTCGAGCGACGGCATAAAATATTTGCAATGCAAATCACCGATTTCTCTCATAACTCAAGATAAGGAGGTATCGTAAAAATGCTGTAAACCCGCCTATATTGCTCCGTGGAGGATTTTTTCTGTTTTTACCTATCTATCGGTGGTCCTAACGATATTCTGTATCTTATAAATCTGAGTTATCGCGTCGTTAACCGAAACATTTACATGTTCCGAAGGCTGTACGTTGTCTAGTTTCGTTTCTTCATGATCAGTACAATGGTCGGTTTTATGGCAAAGGAACAGTTACGTAGTTCGATAGTTCGTATATTTCTTCCTTAGTTTTACTGAAGTCGAGCAGTACTGAAGAATGTGGATTTATTATGAACGTTCATAAAGTCTAAACTGTCCGTGAACTCACATGTGGTCTGAGCATAATATCAGCTCTGCTTTATCACATCAAAGTGGCATACATAATGCTGGGCTAAGTTCCACCTTTTGACTCTCAAATAAAGATCAGTCTGTGTGAGTTTTTCGGAACATTACATATACTTAGTATATAGCACCACACCATCTCCTTCCGTCTATATAGTAAAAGGTGGCTAAAGGGCTCTAAACTTTTTTTTGTTATTTTTAAGACGTTGCCCCACACGAGGATTTATCCTGTGCCGTGGCACACAAATTCCACATACAATACACCCAGACCCGGAACAACTACCTGCAGATCATACAAATATTTGTTCCGTGCGGGAATCGAACCCACGACCCGGGACGCAGCATCCGACTGTATCAGCCTCTGCACCAGCCGTGCCGACTATAAGGATGGGCAGCAGCGTCTCTTCTGTGGAACAGTAACCATACTGCACTCACCAACCCGCCTTCCAAGCGTGGTGAGTACCAGCAAATTCTCCCAAAATTACGACACCATTGTGGAAATCTTTGGGGGAGGCCTTTGTTCAGTAGTGGACGTTATATGGCTGAAATTTATTTATTTATTTAATCTTTTATGTACATTGAGTATACATAAGGCGGACTTAATGCCATGAGGCATTTTCTACCAGTCAACCTTTGGGTTAAACAAAGCACTTCGAAAGAAGTATAAAAGCAAAGCTATATCTAATGTTAAAAAAGCCTGAATTAAATCAGTTTTGTCTTCGTCATTAGAGTTAATATTTATATCAGATATTTTTATGTATTCTATTTATCTATTTATAATTATGTAATATAATATAGTATATATTTTTATATTAGTATATGTATGTATAGGAATAAGGCAAAATAGATACTATATTATATTACATAATTATAAATAGATAAATAGAATACATAAAAATATCTGATATAAATATTAACTCTAATGACGAAGACAAAACTGATTAGGATTGTAACAATTTCAGGAAGTATTGACGCACTTTACGTTTAAACGCGAATTTATTTGGAGCTTTCTTTATATCAAGAGGAAGCGCATTCCAGAGTTTTATTGTTGAAACAGCGAAGGATTTGGACATAAACCATGTCATGGTGAAATGATAGTGAATGATAAAATAATTAAGTTCTTAATTATTATTTTTAAACGTTGCCTCGCACTTGGATTTCTATTGTATCATGGGTACAGTATACAAACATCAATTCCGCATGAACAAACATCCAGACTCAAAACCACAGAACTATCTCCAGATCAAATTTTGTCCCGTGCGACACGTCCCTCATATATTTTTCCTTTTGTTCAGCAATGGACCTACTTTGGCTGATGATGATGATGATGATGATGACAATAATATAATAATAATTTTATTTATTTTTTCTCATCTGTGTTTATTTATTATATAATGCGTATGGATGTGTTTATTTCGTATACATAAATATATTTTATACACGTAATGTTTATGTACGTCTATGTACTTGTATAATATGTCTTCGCATCTGTACCTTTCTTTCATATTTTGTTGGTGCATCTACCTTATTGTTCTCTGCATCACCCAAAGGTCGTCTGGCAGAAAATGCCTACGGCATTAAGACCGCCTTTGTACACTAGTGTACATTAAGTATAAATAAATAAATGCACATACTCAAAAGATAATTCTAAATGAATCGTTTTTTTGTCAAGGATAACGTAAACAAAACCTGAATATTAAACCAAGGGAATAACAAAACAAATCTGAAAGACTTACTATTAAGTAAAATCAATTTCCCGACGCGAGTAGTTTTTCACCATTTGCACAGATCTCGCCGGTTGCACACCCAGTGGTTCTACTATGAAAATCGTAATTATTCCCCGGGAACGAAATCCGTTGGTGGATTAAAAGCGAAGCAGTATTAACTGGTCATTTGAAGATTAAATAAAGATGGAGAAGGCTTTTGAAAACTTTTTGTTTTCTGCTGTAATTCTGTAATAATCACCATAGTTTTGTAATTATTAGCAGCATGATTACAGCAATGGTCCGTACGGCTGGTATTGTGCCGGTCTGTTTATTTTAATTTTATTACTTCTTTGTATTATAATAAAAAACCGGACAAGTGCGAATTGAACTCACGTGGAGAGGGTTCCGAAATTGCTAAATATAATTTCCATAGTTGAATTCTGTCTTGTACTAATAATTTATTCCAAGAACAGCCATACATATAGTTGAAAAACATGTTCGATACATTCCGACTGCAAACGAAGTTTGTACCCACAATACTTAAGAAAGATTTACCGCGTTATTTTAAGACTATAGATTTCTTATAGGTTATCCTGTAATCTATAAGTAAATAGCTATTTTTCTCATTTTTTTTAATTGTTGGTTTAGTAGTTTCGGAGATAAGGGTCAATGTTGGCCTATTTTCTAAAATAACTTTAAAACTGTTTATTTTACAATTATAAATCAAATATATTTGAGACCTTCACAATAAGCCCTTTCACTTAATATGTTACACGGTACAGTTTGCAAAACTTTATTCTTAAATTTTCTATATTACCCCCTAAAAGTGTAAATGTTCAAAATGTATAAATATACAATATATTTACACTAAACATCCGTATTTGGGTCACAGAAATCCATGTGTGTACCAAATGTCAATTTAATCGGCCCAGTAGATTCGGAGCAAATTGGCTGTGGCAGACGGACAGACAGACACTCGAGTGATCCTATACGGGATCCGCCGTTTTTTCCTTCGGATATTCGGAACTCTAAAAACATGATATTTGTTGTAAGGTACCTGCCGAACACAATTTAATATTGCTATTGAAGAAATATTCTTGAATATGCGAGTACAAAACTCATATTCAGAAGTGGACGTACACGAGTAAAGGTGAATATTATTTATTATAATGCAGCATTTAAACAGTTAATACATTTACGAGTTTGTACTCTGATAGGCGACCAGGATTTTACAAGCCACCATTTCAGTCAAAGGACGTCCACTGCTAAACAAGGCTTCCCCTATAGATTTCCTCAATTGTGTCATCATTTTAGAGGGAATTTGTCGATCCTCACCACGTTTGGAAAGTGGGTTGGTGACCGCAGTATGGCTACTGTTCGACCGAAGGGACGGTTTATAAACGAAGCTACTATATTATACAGAAAACTTAATTTTTTTTATCTTCAGTCCTAACTGATGCTCGCACAATCTCTTCTTCAATCTACAACGGTTAACGGCCGAAATTAATAATCAATCTAATTCAAAACCTTTAGATTTAAGACTTTAAGTTTCATCCGTTTTTGTGTTAAGATCCCATTGAATACAAAAAACAGACAAATACTTAATCCCAAATCCAAAGATTATGGATTAGATTAATTATTATTATTTCGGCCGTAAGACGATAAGTCCTGGGGGCCTAGCACAAATATTTTGACGTATAGTATCGTAATCGTAACTTTAATGTGAGTGAATTTTGAATCGAAAATACAACTATCCTATTGCATTTTCATTTAAATTTAAACGACAAGCACAATTCGTATCATATATAGGTGTGAATAGTCTTCAGTTTAAATAAAAAATATGTGCGAATCAAGTATTTTGCAATTCAAACGTCACTCACACTAAAGTTACGATTAGATAGAGATAAGATAAAGATAAAAGATATTTATTTGACCACAGATACGTGTGACACAATTATGTTATTTAAAATAATAATAGTAATAGATCTAAATAAAAATGTAACTTGTCTTATAATTTAATTGTATATACCTTAAATCTACATATTTTAATGGTTGTCCCGCTCAGCATAATGCCGGGCAGTGATACCGGGCGCTGATTTTCAGCTGGAACCCATAGTAACACACGGATGCCAACCAGTAAGAACGAATAAGAAGAAGCTGAATAAATTGATATAATAATTTTACATAAATATTGAGTTGTGTTTTTCTGCTTTTTTTATTAGAAAGAAAATAAAGAAATTAGAAAGAAAGAAAGAAACATTAATTTATTGCAAAACATGAGACACAATAGATAAGGTAGGTAGTAAGTAATAGTGAAGTTATACATTATTATGTATCTCACGGTTGCACCAAATAGGTGTCCAGTTCAGCATGTGCCAGGCAGCTAGTGCCAGGCGCTGGTTTTCAACTGGAACCCGCTTTGAAGATGACACACGGACGTCAAACAGAGCATACAGCCTTACCGTAGATACGTGCGAAATTACACTGACGTAAAAGCTGAAATATATTAAAGACTTTATACTGGCGTCTGAGATTTAAGCACCGAAGATCATTGATCATTCAGCCAATGCTAGCTTCCTATATAATGTCGCGTAGTCTAATTTTCAAATCGGATTTTCCGTGTAAATGCCTGAAGTAAATACAGATTAACGTGACTGAGGCTACGCCCTAATTACGCTAGGCGAAAGTGCAAGGTTTTCAAATTAAGCATATAATTAAGTACATAAGCATGTGCACGGTGCTTAAGTATGTACTTAAGCACCGTAATGCGCACAACCAAAGTGTGGAAGTCCTTGTCGGCGTCTACTTTCCTTGCTAACTATTAACGGTTAACCTTTCAAATAAAAGTGAACAGGCATATAATGAGCACGCTCCTTACATCGTAGACCTCATCCATCGCTTTCAGTCTGGTGTGAATTGTAATCAGCCCATTACTGCTCCACTGCTGGGCACAGTCCTTTGCTCACAATGAGAAGGTTTAGGCCTTAGTCCACCACAGTACACTGGCTTAGTTTGGGTTGGTGGACTACACACATTGTCGAGAATAGTTTTGAACCATCTCAGGTGTGCAGCTTTCCACATGATGGTTTCCTTCACCGTTAACGCTAGTGATAACCAAATTCTGATCCGTACATGAATCCGAAAAGTTAGAGTAAAATCTATCTGTAAATATAAAGTCATATTTCATGTTCGAAATTAGAAAATACCATAAAAGGCATTAAGGAAGATGATCACCATCTTGGAATCACAAAACATCAGAAAATTGTGATCTTAGCATGATTATTATTGTAATGGTAATACATTGCAATATCTGTTTCCACGCAATGCTACCCTGCTACATTTTCAAGTTTGCAGACATTACTGTCTGAAAAGAAAACTATCGGCTGGGCTCGGCGAAATAATAAGTGTGCTCACCACTAGATTTTGTTAATTAATAATGAACAATGTGACTGTAGTAGTGGTAGGCATATTTAAAGACTACGATATACAAGTTTTAGGAAGAGGAGTGTCACAGGTGTCGCTGTGCTCCTCTTGTATGTACACTGTACTACACTGTACCAGAGTCCCGTGCACACACTTAGAACTTCATTAATATTATATTTCAATACTCTCGTAAATAAGCGCGTCCATAAGGACCACATAGCACCAAAGGACCAAAAATGTTTTTTTTCAACATAAACTGAAACAATAATCATTAACACTATATTTTCTCGTACATTTTATAACTTAGCAAACCGTGTGGTGCCGGCTCAGAATACCACCACCCCATGTTCTCCCGTGGGTGTCGTAAAAGCTGGCTAAGGGATTAGCCGGAAGATGGCCAGCGTCCTTCAAGTATATTAACAACTCAACTGCGATCGCCAACCCATCTGTCAAGCGTGGCGATTATGGCATAACCCCCCAATGAGCCCACAACATACCCATATCGATTTTTGGGGGAGGCCTGTGTCCTGCAGTGGACTTCATTCGGCCGAAATTATGAAACACTTTTGTGTAAAAATACTATCAGCCATCCACTGTGAAATAATTAATAAAGAACCTTGTACCACTAGATGTTACTAGTTAAAATTAAATTGGACTATAGCTAGATGTTTTTGAAAGCCAGAGTTCGTTTTGACAGAATTAATAATGCTATAGAATCTTTGGCATAAAATATTGTTTGTAGTAGTATTTCATTGCTCGGATTGAACCGTTTGTCTTTTTGCAGCAACAAACTCCAAGCAAGAGAAAGGAAGAAAGAAAGAAAAAGTTTTATTTTGCACTCGTACACAATGTCAATGAAAACGTTATATTAATAATATAAAAGTATATGCCTTAGTAGTGCTGTATGAGACCAAAAATTACCAGTAACAACATACTGTGCTCAACAATCTACGTGCCAAGCGTGATCATTATGGCTTTAACCTACACAGGCATAGTATAGTTCAGTAGTTGGGGTAGTTATTGCTGAGAGGCCATCATGTTCAGTACTGGTTATATTTATCCAACTAAATAATCCGAAGAAATTGGATACGTTCCCAATTTATGGCAGTTGTACAACATTTGGTAACACTACAACTATCCGTGTTTTAGACATCAGAAAACAATTGCAATCACTCGGCGCTTATCGACCCAACCACTGAATCGAAGGACAAATATTTTAAGGCTTGATTTACACTATGAGATTTCTTTTTCATTTTTATTCTGATCCTCTAGCATTGCGTTAACATATCTATACAAATAAATAAAATTGAAGTGTCTGTTTGTAATGTCAAAATAACAGCTTTTTACTTAATGCATATGAAAGTATATACGGTACATATTCCAAAAAAACAATTTTTTGTCTGTCTGTCTGTCTGTTTGTTCCGGGTAATCTCCGAAACGGCTGGACCGATTTTGACGGGACTTTCACTGGATCTAACCACGGGTCCCAGCTAGTTTTATAATAAAATTCACCAATTTAAGTATGATTTTAAGAAAGAAAATCCCATGAATCATCAATTCCTTATAATGTCAAAGTAGGTTGAGAATTAGTTGAATAGTAAGTAAGACCCATATCGGTCTTTGTGATGATTTTTGGGGGAGGCCTGTGTCCAGTAGTGGACTTCATCCGGCCAAAATAATGAAACACTTGTGTAAAAAAAAACTATCAGCCGTCCACTGTGAAATAATTAAGAAAGAACCTTGTACCACTAGATGTTACTAAAACAGTAGTATAGTACAATAATAAAGAATGGTCTTTATGATAGTCTACAGAGCAGGCTCCTACTGTTAGTCAGGCCAACAAATCAGCCTATCACAATCCACTTCTGGACAGAGGCCTCTTTTAGTTTCCAACATGGCATCGGTTATCAATTTATCATCTTCCGTATCCAGTATATTCCAACTACCTTCTTTGAGTCTTCGCTCATCTGGCCCCTTCAGATGCTGTGTTTTGCGGTTCGCGGTCTCCACTCTCGAAATCATCTGCTACATCAGCCATCGGTCCGCTACCAAACTACAGTTTTTTTTGCTGCGTGCTAGGTTGGTGAATTCAGTTCTTTTTGGATGGTTAAATGTCTGATTTAATCGATCGTGAAGGATGCTATTGGCAGGGTCATGTTCTGCTGAACTTCATCACTCATCATTTCAGCCGAATAAGGTCGACTGCTGGACACAAGCCTCCCCAAAGATTGCCATAACGATCGATCTGGGTGTGTTGTGTGCTCATTGGGGGGCTTTACCATAATCGCCACGCTTAGTAGGTGGGTTAGCGCAGTTGAGTCGTTACTGTACTCGAAGGATGCTGCTGCCCATCTTCCGATTAATTCCATAGTCGCCTTTTACGACACCCAAGGTAAGAGATGGGTTCAATTGCAATTTCAATTTATTTATTTGTGTACATAAGTTACAATAGGTGTTTCATTCACTATGTACATGTATGCCCTACCATTTGGTGGTGTACAAATTATAAAAGAGTGAAATTAATTTTGAATTAGGATAACTGCCAACCAAAGAACTTACTAAACTATTATGATAAATTAACTACGATTGAGATAAATCAATAATTAAGGTCATCAAATAAAAAATAAAACATTAATACGTCAATGCAAGAAATAAAACACAACAAAATAACAAATCAATAATCGCAAATGTCAAGGTCTTAAAAATAAAATGTGTAGCTATGAATAATGTCAAAATTAAATTACGATTATACAATTACAAGTTATATTTTATCATTAAGGAAGCTTTCAATGGATTAATATGTCTTCTCAGTTAATAACAGAAACAGCTGCTTAAACACGTTGATATCCTCTGCTGACCTGATTCATTTTGGAAGTTTATTATACACTTTTGGAGCCATTGTGAATATGCTCTTCCGAAACAATGTAGTTTTGCTTGGAACTAAATGTAACTTATCAGCACTACGTAGGCTACTGACTTGCGAAAACTAAGAAAGGTTGCCCCTAACGAATATGGCAGTTTCGTAATGGTTGGTGCTTATCATAGCCAGCATCACACTGCTTTACTTAATTTATTGTAGTTGTATAGAATTTTATGTAGCAGCGATGTGAGGCCCCCAGTTACTGCAATCAGGAGGTTGTGAAGTTTGAAGACGTTTGAAGCTGTGCATTGAAAGCCTCAAATATCTTATGTTAACGTTTGTGGTACTTAGTTATTATTAATTTTATTGATAGTATAATGGTACACACCATTGCGCTTACATATAGCAAATAGCAGTTACTGCAAGTAACTGTTTTGTAACTGTCGCTAGCGAAACTTCAACTCCATTCCAACAGCAAAGCTTAGCCACTGTTGGTTGGTTGTCACCGTCAATTCAATTCTGTTTTCAAGGATGTATGGGATGTTTGAGCTTTCAGAATTGCACTGCTGCTAATAAATTTACTATGTCGTACCATCTATACAAACTTAAACACGGAGGAGTTATTGACAGGACGCAGATTCCACAATCGTGTGTAACAGGCATAAAAGTTTTTCGTTCGAGGAAAACCTTCAGCCGTTCCGTTAAGACCATAATCCTTATCTAAGACCCCTTGGGCAGCGGTTAGCACCCCATCAATAGGGTGGACCACCCACTATAAATTGTTGCTCAGATAAAACACTAGTTACGAACACGCGATTTTGCTGTTTCTTTTTTAAAGGTAATCAAAATAATGTAATTTTTATGTGCTTCTTTGACACTCACACATCTGCCCTCAAACATCCGCTGCTGAATATAGGCCTCCCAATGATAACTAGAATAAGTGGTCATATTATCCATATTGTCATAATCACCAAACTCGGCCGATGGAGTGGAGATGGTAGTATGTTGTTATTGTTACACGGGCGTTGTGTGTGGATTGGTGATGGATTGATGGAGTGTTGTGATTGTTATGTTATTGCTGCTGAGTACCCTCTGGACCTTAAACCCAAGGGAGAAGAGAGGTGGTATTTTCGATACCGGAAACCATGCGGATTACACAACAAATAATAAAAATACCAGATATACCTGCTTATAATATAGTAGTTTCGGGTATTATGGCACAACGTAAGCTTCTTTAGTAATACGACTCAAAGCGAATGAGATCAATTATTGGTATATATCATCCTTGTTACGAATGCATCCGTAACAAATTTATTTTATGTATTCTGACGTACGAACGTATATTATTTTTGATCATAAGTTTCACTTTTTGAAGAACTACTTACCTCAACGTCCTCAAGTAGATATCACGTATTCTATATAACTGCAACCATTTTTGTAATACTTTAAACTGAGGGCCAATTCTCGTAATTAATTTACACTATGACTGAAACTTGACCAAACTGAGATTAAATTATGAATTGACCGAAAAATTGGTATTCTGCGACTCTTAAAGTTCAGTCGGATTTCGGTATAATCTCAATCTAGTCTCATTTCAATATAAATTCTGACGTTTATTAAATGACAATTTAGTACATGTGACAGTTCGAAATGTTAGCAGAATACCGTTATCACTTCGATCAACTTTCGATCTCATCACAGTATAAGTTCACGTTTGACGTTGTTTGTTAGTTTAAGAGAATATCATTTGTGACATTTATGACACTGAGACTAGATCCTATATATATATATAAAATATTTTGAACATTTTTAAATTACGAGAATTGGCCTTCTGATCATTATATAATAAATAAAGATTTATAATTTCCTAACGTACTGGCGCTTTGGTTTAACTCTTCTGAACACCTAAGAAGAAACAGTCCTTATTGGTTATTTCAGACATGTAACTTCACGTATCGTCTTAAGTAATTTGCTTAAGGCTAAATCATTTTAAATAGTACTTAAAATATAGTTTTTGCAACAATACCATTATAATCACTGTTGGGTATTACGGCCCAAGGCCACGTTAGCCGTAAATATGCTGAGCCATATTTCCCACAAAAGAAAATAAATACTAATAATGAATTGCGCATTGCTTCACTGAGAAAATTTCGAAAAAAGAAATGTCAGTCTCCAGTCCTTAGCGTCAGCAGCAATAGTTGTATGACTCAGCAGGCTATAGTGGTCTTTACCTGGTGATCTATATTGATTGTAAGAACCATTTCCTATTATGATATAAACTAAAGCAAGAGAACAAAAATTGTGTACAAAACTATCAACACACCGCAGATTAAGAATTTATCTACTAGTCTGTGCACTAACAATAACAAAGCATTAACAATTCAGTCGAAACTTGCCAAAATATTACATAGTAAAACTTAATTTTGAATCGCTACCTATAAATCGTACCGGCCACCCGTTGCCCCGCTCCGAAACCATAGTTTCTCCTGTGTCGTGCGTGCGTTTACAGACATGAATTCCACATACAAAACACCCAGACCCGGAACAACTACCTGCAGATCATACAAATATTTGTGTCGTGCGGGAATCGAACCCACGACTCGGAGCGCAGCGGCAGACTGTATCAGCCACTGCAGTTTGGTTAAGTTGGTTGCACTTAAGTTTGTTCTTGGGATAAGTTATTGGTACAAGACCGAATTCAACGATAGACAATATATTCAGCAATTTCGGAACCCTCTCCAAGCGAGTTCAACTCGCACTTGACCGGTTTTTTTGTGTAAAGAACTGCCTCCATGCATTAAAGGCATCCTATAAATAATCCTATACTTATATTTCTTCATCACCATCATCATCTTATCAGCCAAAGAACGTTCACTGCTGAACAAAGCCTTCTCCCATACATTTACATAACTGTGTCATCATCATTTATATCATCATCATCATATCAGCTATTCATACGTCCACTGCTGAACAAAGGCCTCTCCCATAGATTCCACAACTGTGTCATCATTTCGGGGGGTATTTGCCAATACTCACCACGCTTGGCAGGCGGGTTGGTGAGCGCAGTATGGCTACCGGTTCACAAAAGGGACGCTGCTGCCCATCCCTCTGGTTTAGAGTCCCTTAGTCGCCTTTTACGACATCCACGGGAGGAGATGGAGTGGTGCTATATTCTTAACCAGGAAACCACACGGAGGAATATGAGTATGAGTTTGAGTTTGAGTATGAGTAGGTAATTGTGTCATCATGTTGGGGGAATTTGGCAATACTCACCACGCTTGGCAGATGGGTTGGTGAACGCAGTACGAGTAGGTCATCATAATTTTGGCCGAATGAAGTCCACTGCTGGACACAGGCCTACCCCAAAGTACACCACAACGACCAATATGGGTGTTTTGTGGGCTCATTGGGGGGTTTTGCCATAATCGCCACGCTTGGCAGACGGGTTGGCGATCGCAGTTGAGTTGTTAATGTGCTCGAAGGACGCTGCTGCCCATCTTCTGGCTAATCCCTTAAGCGACTTTTACGACACCCACGGCAGGAGATGGGGTGGTGGTATTCTGAGCCGGCACCATACGGCCATGAGTATGAGTGGGTACTGTTTCACAAAAGACGCTGCTGCCCATCCCTCTGATGTAGAGGCCCTTAGTCGCCTTTTACGACATCCATGGAAGTATATACCGTATATATTTACCGTGTGGTGCCGGCTCAGAATGCCACCACCCCATCTCCACCCATGGGTGTCGTAAAAGTCGACTAAGGGATTAGCCGGAGGATGAGCAGCAGCGTCCTTCGAGTACATTAACAACTCAACTGCGATCGCCAACCCGCCTGCCAAGCGTGGCGATTATGGCAAAACCCCCCAATGAGCCCACAACACATCCATATCGGTGGTTGTGGTGATCTTTGGGGGAGGCCTGTGTCCAGCAGTGGACTTCATTTGGCCCAAATGATGATGATGATGGGAGTATATAGAGTGGTGCTATATTCTGGGTCCGAACACCACACGGATATTTATACAGGGTCCAATTAATTCATAACTTCCCAATAAAACTTTAAGAAAAACGAATACCACACAAAACACTCCATCAACCGCACTTTACGATCAAACTCAACACTTGACCTACTCGGGCCATTTAAATTTAATTTTCCTCCTACCCCATCCATTTCACGGTTCTATTTATTGAGGGATGATCCCACTCTAGGGGGATCATTCGAATCTATTTTATTATTTTATAGATGAGGCAGATCTGTCTTCGGGAATCCGACGTCAATGGAAAGGAAGGGAAATTATGTAATGTTGTTTTTCTTAGCTGTAAATTAGAAAGAATTTGTTATTATATAACTTATGATTAACTGAAAAAATCGTAACTTCAAAAAATACTTTGCGTTGCCAAAAATAGTATATTTAACCTCCATTTAAATATAAAATATTACTCAAATATTTAATTGCCATGTGGTGCCGGCTACGAATAGCACCAACCCATCTCATCCCGTGGGTGTCGTAAAAGCCGACTAAGGGATTAGACGGAGGATGGGCAGCAGCGTCCTTCGAATACATTAACAACTCAACTGCGATCGCCAACCCGCCTGCCAAGCGTAGCGATTATGGTAAGCTCCCCCAATGAGCACACAACACACCGA
This sequence comes from Diloba caeruleocephala, assembly GCA_947459985.1. Classification (NCBI taxonomy): domain Eukaryota; kingdom Metazoa; phylum Arthropoda; class Insecta; order Lepidoptera; family Noctuidae; genus Diloba; species Diloba caeruleocephala. The sequence continues at coordinate 2,734,301 of OX381617.1, read as the reverse complement.
TATCGGTCGTTGTGGTGGTCCTTGAGGGAGGCCTGTGTGTATGTGTGTGAGCAGTGGACTTTATTCGGCCGAAATGATGATACATTTTTCATTTATTTTTTCGTGAATAGTACGTATTCCTTCTTGATAAAGTCTTAGGTTTTCGCTCTAAGTTATTGGTACAAGACAGAATTCAACAATAGGCAACATATTCAGCAATTTCGGAACCCTCTCCACGCGAGTTCAACTCTCACTTGCCCATTTTATTACTTATCTTGTCTTATCTAAAAACCAATAGTTGCTGGCAAAATATCTGGCACTGCAGTGGTACCATACGTACCCAATAAGAGATCTACAACCAGTGTTGTTACACATCTACCTGACCCTAAGGGATTAAGCTGGAGCTACAATCTGAATTTGATACCACGTTTAAAATACAGAATAATATCATGCAAACAACACGACCGAGGAGATTAAATAAAAAAATTGAAACAATAACAATTATTCTCGGAACAAATGGTTAAGCTTGGGCTGAAAAAATCCAGATAATTATAGAAGGGGTCCGTCCGCATGGCATACACTGCACAGTAATAAATATTACAATCAATCAATGACATATATAATGACATTTATTTAGGCGGAAAAAGCGAGTGGGTCAACTCGGCATCAAATTGGGAGTACTTGTCTGTTAAGAGGGATGTTGGGTTTGGGATTGTGAAATTATTATAAAATGAATGATTTGTAATGGATTCATATAAAAATGGCTGTAAAAAGCTTGTATAATTTTTGTTATCTATAACATTCACCGTGTTATGTTATTGTGTGGTCAATTATGCCGTGTGGTGCCGGATCAGAATACCACCACCTCATCTCCTCCCGTGGGTGTCGTAAAAGTCGACTAAGCGATTAGCAGGAAGATGGCCAGCAGCGTCCTTCGAGTACTTTAACAACTCAACTGCGATCGCCAACCCATCTGCCAAGCGTGGCGATTATGGCAAAACCCCCCAATGAGCACACAAAACACCCATATCGGTCATTGTGGTGATCTTTGGGGGAGGCCTGTGTCCAGCAGTGGACTTCATTCGGCCGAAATGAAATGAAAATGAATGAATGAATGATAACATTCACAGAACAATACAAATATTTTTTTACAGATCGAACCTTAGAACGGTTTCAATAAATGGCTTCTTCTCCTATTTACCTTTCATTTAGTACCTAGCTGAGAAAAGACAACCTATGGCCAGAACGGTGGCCAGTTTCGAAACATAATTGAGTTAGGATCATGACTCTGATACAAAAATATTGTATTATCTCTCTATCCACTTAATTGTTTATGTATGTATTCATATTTATGTTTATGTAAATATTAGTATGTAGGTATATATACTATATGTAGTATGTAGGTATATTACTCTTTATGTATGTGTATGTACATATATCGGATATCCTCTACATACCACCACATTTCTTGTCTTCGAACTCCCCTCTCGCAGGTCTGCTGGAAGAGATTTCTTGAAGAAATAATCAATGCCTTTGTACTTTTTTGTCCTATGTAATTATATTTTAAATTCTGTGTGTACATAAGTAAATAATAATTATAAAAATCGTGGTGCCGGCTACGAATAGCACCAACCCATCACATCCCGTGGGTGTGACTAAGGGATTAGCCGGAGTATGGGCAGCAGCGTCCTTCGAATACATAAACAACTCAACTGCGATCGCCAACCTTCCTGCCAAGCATGGCGATTGTGGCAAAACCCCCCAATGAGCACACAACACACCGATGTCGGTCATTATGGTGATCTTTGAGGGAGGCCTGTGTCCGGCAGTGGACTTTATCGGCCGAAATGATGAATTATAATCTATAAGAACTAGAGCCCGTTAATCTTCGTATACAGCCTGCTTGAGTATTTATCAGGCAAATGCCTTTACGCACAGCCAAGCAAACTTCGTTGCAATTTTCAATTTTTTTCATCCCAAGTTGGCTGTCGCTCTTCTAAACAAATAAGAAACCAGTCGTAGTTTAGTCGTAGGTCGTAGTTCTTGTTGTGTGCGATCAGAATAAAATTATTCCTTTCTTTCTTTCTCTAGTTTTGCATTAGGTTGAAGGCACCCTGTGCATTATAATTCATATTATGATTTTTCATATTACGGTTTACCCTTGTATTCCCCTTAAAGGGAACAATCAATCTCCATCAAAAATATAGCCATGTAGCATATTTTTGAAGCGAAATTTTCAGTTCGCGAATCGTAGCGATAGCAGAGCGGTCCGGTGCTGTAAATAGCCATCGTTTGTCAAAGAACTAAATATAAGGTGTGCATTTAGCATAGTCGTGTTTATTTTTAAATGTTATTACGGAATCTTCATTCATAAAAACTGAATGAGAAGTTTTCTGAAATCAAAATATTAATATTTTACTAGTGTAGATTTACATTATATCACTACCATGTTCTAACTGCTAATATAAGGAGTAAATGTGAACAAAGATCAATCCTAATATTTCGCACTTTCTTCAAAAGGCCAGGCAAGATGGCGCCTGAATGTTTTAGCTAGCAGCACTTTTACTTTTAACAAATCTTGATAAAACTGGCGTTCTCTGCTGCCCCTGGAAAGATGTCGAAATAAACTATAGGTTTTTAAAGTCTATTCAATGCTCTCAAGCTTGATAGATGAGTTTGTTCAGATCACCTCCCCGCGCACACCTAAGGCGCAGTACAGCGGTATTGGTCAGGCTATAACAAAATGTATGATATTCATAACCCCTTCCTTTGATAGTAGATGTCCTGTGTCTTTTCAAAGTGACAACTTTTTTTTGTATAAAATCTCCTTTTGAGAAGACTCTTAGTCTGCAGACTTACTAAACATTATTTTAAGTTATTTCTAACTCCAGCCGCAGGGTCCTCGGCAAAGAATATAGACATCTCCTTCCTTCCCGTTGGTCGTAGAAGACATCTAAGGGAATATGTAAAGAGGATGGTTAATATTCTGTATCTTAGAATAATTCTAGAAGGATAGTCCTCCTGCGGACCACTGTCATAATTACGCAACTTAAACATTATTTATGTGTGCGTTAATAGCTTTTACTTTCGCTGTCACACACGCAAATGTATTGATTATGTTGGCGTAGTAAACCATATTCCATGTGGTGTCTGGATTAAGAATATAAAATCACGCCATCTCATCCCGTGCAAGTCGTAAAAGGTGACTAAAGGACTCTACTAGAGGAATTGGCGGGATCGCTCCTCTCCCCCCTGCCGTCGCTTGGGGAGTCTGCGTACTCATACCCCGAGAAGACGGTGGCGCGCACGTGGTGCCATCATGTGCGCAGCACAGTACACAGCGAGGCTTGGAGGATCCTTTACAATCCTCCTCCAGAAGTGCCTGAGGGGCCACCTTTTTACAGTCACCTTCCCTCCGCTAGAGGGGGTGACCGCTTTATAGTCATCCTCTTCGAGATGTGCCTAAAGGCGTGGCATCAATAGGTGGATCTAGTGTGATCGTATGAGGACTTGGAGCCCCTTCAATACCGGAGATGACCACTCCAGTGGTTATAGCCGGTAGGAGTCCAGCATGGCCCTCCACCCTTCCCTGGGGTGGAGGAAGTACATGCAGAATTTCCACTGGAGACCAATAAAAAAGAAACGCTCCTCTGTACAACAATAGCTATACTGCTCCTGCCAATCGTAGTGTAGATTCCGGAAATCTATGGGAGCGGCCTTTGTTCAGCAATGGACGTACTTTGGCTTTATTATGAAAGAGGTATCATATCACGAATAGTCATCTTTTTCACAGAAACAGCGTTCATAAGTATCTATCGTCATCATCATCATATCAGTCAAAGGACGTCCACTACGGAACAAAGGCCTTCCCATTAGATTTCCACAACGAGCGGTCACATGCCGCTCTCATCTAACGACTCCCAGCGACATTCACCGGGTCGTCTGTCCACCTCGTTGGAGGTCGTCTCACACTGCGTTTTCCGGTGCGCGGTCTCCACTCAAGAACCTTTTTGCCCTAACGGCCATCAGTTCTACGAGCTATGTGTAAGTATGTATATGGCAATGCAATAACGGAACGCTAAGCGAATTGTGTCATAACCATCACCGTTCAAATTTAACGCATTGCGTGTACCCCTTCGGTTCCGAAGATAGCCAGTCCAGTGGTTTTAGCCAGTAGCAGTCCGGTATGCCCCTTCGCCCTTCCCCGGGGCAAAGAAAGCTCATGAAGAATTTCGACTGGGCACCAATAAAAAATGATAAAAAAGGAGTCTGGCTTCGCCTTTCCGCGGAGCGGAGGATGTTCATGATTGAAATCCACTGCGGACCAATAAAAAAAATGGTATAGTTCACAGATATAAATCTCATACACACACATAGCCGGACCCAAAAATAGATCTGCGAATCGTACAATTTTTTTAATTTTTCCATGCCGATATTAAATCTGCGACACGTAGCGTAAAAGCCAACCTGGCTGGCGGCTGGCGGGCTGGGGAAGGGCCCCGGGGTGGAGAAAGTTCATGAAGTGTTTCCACTGATAAAAAATAAGGAATGACGCATGGACGAACGACTTGCTCGTTTCTTCACCAGGTTGTCTAAAGATGAGGCCCATGTCCGCACTAGACGTTTACGGGTTGATGATGATAATATTATGATAATACTCTTCTCATTAAATCTAATAGTTTTACCTATGTAAGGCTAAACAAACTCAACCTTCCAAACCTCTCGCAAAATTGTAGCCTCAACTCAAAGTGAAATGAGAGGTGTCAAGAAAGAAGTTTACCTATCTCATGGCTATCATAAATCGAACAGCATTATCCAAAAGGGATCCACTCTGTATTCAACTGGCGTTCTACCTCGAACCCTTCGCTTGCATTAACTACGAGAATAGGTGTGCAATGAAATATCTGGTAAGTTTTATAAAAAAATTGTACCCAAATAAATTGGCGGTGTTAAGTAGATTGGGAGACGTGACTTGCAAATATTTGCATGTCAACATTACTTATTATTAATTATTTGTTTTTAATTGTTAGGTTTATATTACATTTGATACTGTTTAATAATTTTAGTATATATGATATTAATTTTACATTGCATGTATAATAATTTACTCTTTTATTATTGTGAATGTGAGCATTATGTAGCCACTAATGTAATATCATATACACCAGCTTGTTGCCTGGCAGTATGAGTCTGTCATGCTCACTAAAATATCTTGTTGAGGGTGGCGTTGTGTGTTAGGTGGCTAAGTTCCCTGCATTATGGTTGAGCTGAGCTATGCTGATGCATGCGTTATGTGCGTGAACGGGTGCCCTCTGTCGGGACTGCTCAGCTTATAACTGTTATAGCAATCTAATTGTAACACATTCGATTAGCATTGTGCATAAATATGTGTGTATTTATCCCACACATTGGCATGCATTATCCACACATAGTTTTTACGATTATATTGAAGACTGTAATACTTTCATATTTTATTTCAAAAGAGTATATCCATGGAGTTTCTTGCCGGTTCTTCTCCATAGGATCAACTTGGAACCGTGCAACTATTCAGATTACGACGATTTGTAAGTGCCAGCAAATGGCTTACATGAATAAAAACAATTTGACGTTGACTTAGTCATGTCATACACGCTACTGACATTTTATCTCAGTGATTTTATTAAATCCTCCAACATAACTATACTACGTAACATTAATTTTAAAATCGCTTCAACAAAAGCTAAAGCGCTGAATGCCCCGCGGGTCCCATTATCACAATCACGAAGTTACAACATTTAGGTTTTCAGCTAATTGTCGGACGCATTGCTGCAGGCCAGTTCAGGAATTCACATAGTATGTACTCATTTCAGTGTGTTTCTGGTAGTATCACTGAATACGACGTACTATTGATTATGTTGAAAATAAATTAAAATTTGGAATTTGATTTGACCAGCTGATCATCCATGTGGTTGGATGTTGCCTTTTGCAACTAAGGGGCTCTAAACCTGATATGAACAGCAACGTGCCGTACTGTGGACAGCACACATGATTGTGGTAATCTATGGGTGGGGGATATAGGAGAGGCCTTTGTTCAGCAGTAGAGTAGAACTTTATAAAGTGTAAGTAAAATTAATATCGTGGTAGCCCGGATGATTACAAACTCGTTTCATATGCACAAGGTAGCGAGTTCAATACCTGGCACTTTCCAATTTTAATTACAACTTTTTCAATGTCATATCTACTTTCTTAGTTAATCTGAGACATCATTGACTTAAGAATGAAGGAGAACATCGCGAGGAAATCTGGATCTAATCGCTAACATTCACTGATCAAGCGTGGTAATCAGTGCGCGTTCCAGTTCGAGGTATTTGCCGTGCAGAAGGACAGTTACAAGCTGCTATATATTTTTTTTTATTTGGTTCACCAACAATTGCTTACAGTGGTAATAAGCTTAAATTTACATGTAAAATATATTAATATATATTATGTGTAACAATCACTTAAAGGTTAACTCCGCATGCATAAAGAAGATGTACAAAAATAATCGAATGTAGGTTAAAATTAAAGCTGCCGCGTAGATTGGGGAGTCTGCGTGCTTATACCGAGTGACTCCCGAGAAGATGGTGGCGCGCACGTGGTCACGTGCTGCCATGTGCGCAGCAGAGCGAATAGCACAGAGACTTGGGGGGATCCTTTACAATCTTCCCCCACAAGTGCCTGGGGGGCGACCGTTTTACAGCCTGCCCTCCACTAGATGGGGTGACCGCTTTACGGTCATCCTCTCCGAGATGTGCCTAAAGGTGTGGCACCAATGGGTGGCTCTAGTGTGATCTTACGAGGACCTGGAGCCCCCCTTCGGTGTTGAAGATGACCGCTCCAGTAGTTTTAGCCGGTAGGAGGCCGGCATACCCTTTCGCCCTTTCCCAGGGCGAAGGAACTTCCATGCAGAATTTCCACTGGACAATATAAAAAAAAGGTTGAAATCAAAAACAAGGAAATAACTAATGGAAAATTCGTTTCACTACATGCGAGATACTAAATAGTTAATTTAAATCGGGGATATCCTTCTGAATATTGGCTTTTCATTTGCTCAAATTGTCAAGGTGCAGATCGATTTGATCGGTTTTGATTTGATGGGTAGATAGTTATTGGACTGCGAAGAATTTTTGAGAGGGCACGTAAACTACGTAAAAAACGCGTGGTGCCGGCTCAGAATGCCACCACCCCATCTCTTCCCATGGGTGTCGTAAAAGTCGACTAAGGGATTATCTGGAGGATGGGCAGCAGCGTCCTTCGAGTACATTAACAACACAACTGCGATCGCCAACCCGTCTGCCAAGCGTGGCGATTATGGCAAAACCCCCCAGTGAGCCCACAACACCTCCATATCGGTGGTTGTGTCACCACAACTTTGGAAGAGGCCTGTGTCCAGCAGTGGACTTAATTTGGCCGAAATGATGACGTAAACTAAAGGTGTACAGCATCTGTGGGCAGTAAATTTTTGGGTAAAGATCTAAAAAAGTCGTTTAGGTGTCGGCGCTTCTCCAGGAAAACCATTTTGAAGAGTCTCAGTCTGTTATTATAATAACGCATATTTTTAGCTATTCCAATAGAAAACGCTTTTAAACATGTTCTAGATGCAACAAATAATATGGCTGCCAGATCACGCGACAATATTCCAATACGCTCCCAAATAAGAAATTGTAGAGTGCAGAGCTTTAGTCTTATAACACCTTAACTGTTTGGGAGTTTCTTAAAACAAATCCCAGCATTTAAGAAGTTTGTTTTATTATACTGTCTATGTTACAGTCTATGGAATGAAGGTTAGTTTCCTATCAAACTTTACACAAAGGTCTCTAATTGTGTCCAGTTCCGCAATTTTAATTCCATCGATATAATTTTGCTCTATGAGATGATACTTTCCCGTGAATTTCACATGGTAACTTGCTTGAATTTAGATGCATCGCGTTGGTTGGACATCATTACACAAGCCTATTTAGATCGTAATGTAAGTCGAAGGCATAATATGTCGATTTAAGGTGGAATTATTATATGTCTCTCTTTCTTATTAGCCCCTGAAAGGGGGAACACTCGGTCCTTTTATAAGCTTACGTAGGGACTAGGGTAGGCCCAACACGCAGATGCCGTTTAGAGAATCTTAATCTAAAATGTAATGGAACACTAACCAGGGATTCTCCATGGCTGCACTATAAAATAAAGTCACAGATTGTTCCCGGTGGTGTAAGGCTAGTGTATGAGATGGAAACTATAACAATAAGGTTTATTGCAATGGGTATTACATGGTATGAAAAGTTAAATAAAATAGGGAACAATGGCATCTGCCTTTCAACCTTTAAAATGAAATTCTGTGGCATCCGGTGACTAGCCACTCACAAGATGAGCCCCCTAAATGGCCATCTCTACAGGCGACTGGCAGCAACACCGGTCTGAGTAGTTCGGGGTGTAGAGAGGTGCGGCACCGGTTTCATCATCGCGTGTCTCGGAGACTCGGAGCGGGTTTCCCCATTATTACACTATTACGAGTAGATACTTCCACCCCCTAGCATATAGCTCTGGCGGCCACCTTTGCTCGGCCAACTAAAGCAACCCAGAGTTGAAAATCCTACGGGTACTCAAAGGGATTCCACTCTAACTGACCAATAAAGGCAACGGGGCCCTGACCGCATTTGTATTGATACAATTCGTGCAATGAATGACTAGTTCTGGAACCCAGCTCGTCTTTTTTTGGTACGTGGAGAAATCCTTTTGTACTTCCTCTGCCTTGTGGAAGGCGTAGGGCACGTGCCAAACTATTACTGGCTAAAATCCCACGGTGTTCCTCCAACCTACCTATCGCTAGAGGTGCGGGAGTAGCTCGCGCTGTCGCCGCACTCTGGTAAGACTCAGCTTGCCACTTGTTCTGACGGGCCCTGTCCACTAAATAGGTTAGAAACACATCAGCGTCTTCTCTGGCGTTTCAGAAGTTCATGGGAGGGCGGGGATCGATTATGACCAGGTGACCTGCATGCCCGTTTGCCCTCATCTAATATTAAATAAAGAGATATGTTATTTCTAAATAAAAGGTTCGACGGCCCATAAAAACTAATTTACCATTTCAGACGAAATGTCCTTTGTAATCAAAACTTCGCTTAAGTTAACAAGTCATTTCGATAAGTTATTTGTAAGTCAATATAGCTCTTACCACTTTATTACATGCAGCATACACTAATTGCAATTTTGTATTGTTGCGTCCATGAACGGTGAAAAGGATTCTTCAAAGATTTTCCCAATCTTTGTTTTTTCTAAGGGGGCCTTTTTTTTTCTTTTTTATTGATGTCCAGTCGAAATTCTACATGGAACTTCCTTCACCCCGGGGAAGGGCGAAGGGGTGTGCCAGACTCCTACCCGCTAAAACCACTAGAGCGGTCATCTTCGGCACCGAAGGGGGGCTCCAGGTCCTCGTAAGATCACACTAGAGCCGCCCATTGGTGCCACTGTAAAGCGGTCACCCCCTCTAGCGGAAGGAAGGCGACTGTAAAAAGGTCGCCCCCAGGCACTTCTCGGGGAGGATTGTAAAGCATCCTCCCAAGCCTCACTTTGCGCTGTGCTGCGCACACGGCGGCACGTGACCACGTGCGCGCCACCGTCTTCCCGGGGGTCACTCGGTGTGAGCACGCAGACTCCCCAGTCTGCGCACCCGTGACCCCCGAGGCCCCCCACCATGTAGTGACGGCAGGGGGCTCAGGCGTGTTGGACTTGAGAGGCGGGACGGTTGTTGCCCCGGCGCCGTTTCGTCCTTCTCCGTGCGGGATCAGCCCTCTCCCGGTCCCGCTCTGCAGTCTCCTTCTGGAGCATGACGCTCTCGCAGAAAGAGACCACTGCACTCCAATTTTCATGCTCTGCCAACATAGCCGACACTACTGCCGGCAGAGAGAGATCTTGCCCGATCCGATCGACCAGGATCCGCCGCTCGGCCGCCCACGCAGGGCACTCCTCGAGCGTGTGCTGTGCGGTATCCTGGTCGCTTCCACAATGGTGGCACTGTGCCGTAACCTCGCGTCCTATTCTGTGCAGGTACGCACCGAAACAACCGTGACCGTTGAATACCTGCGTCAGACGGTAGGTGACGCGCTCGCCCCTTCTGAGCCAGGCTCCGAAGAGCAGCAGGATGGCCTCGACGACGCGCTTGGTCGCGAACTGCACCCTAAGGTGTTGTCGCCATATCACGAGTGCGCGCCGCCGAGCCAGCCGCCTCATTCTGTCAAACGCCCCTGAAGGCACGCTTTCCCCACTTTGGCGGAGGGAGCGTGTCTGGTCATAGACCCACGCATCCATCTCCGCCTGGATCGAAAGGCGGATTCTAAGGGGGCCTAGATGGTGCAGAGTTTTTTTCGATCTATGGATTATTGTAGTATTCCATGTAAAGTATGTGGATGTGTAAAGACATACTTTGCCGCATACTTTTTTCTCATTACATGGTTTACCATCATTTGTATCGATCAACATTGTAATCTTAATTATTGTAAAAGAATATCTGTGGAGTTTGTGGTCGGTTCTTCCCCATAGATCAATCAATTTGAACTCATTTCAGCAGTAAAAACGTCCACTGCTGGACAGAAGCCTCCCCAATAGATCGCCACAACGACCGGAATGGGTTTGTGTGCTCATTTGGGGATATTGCCATAATCGCCATGCTTGGCAGACAGATTGGCAATCTCAGTCGAGTTATAAATATTCTCGAAGGACGCTGCTGCCCATCCTCCGGCTAATCCCATAGTCGCCTTTTGATCTACGACACCCACGGGATGAGATGGGGTGGTGGTATTCTTAGCCGGCACCACACACATTTGTCGTATTGTTTGATAGTAATCGATTTTGTGAATTTAAGAGATTTATATACATAATTTTCATTAGATATAACGTTGCAATTATGTTATATTTTTTATTTAATTTGTCTATGAAATGTTGAATACTTTAAAACAATTGATAAGTATCTATTAACACATTAAGGCGATCCATTTTACTTAAGTTAATACTATATAAGTATCCACACAATCTCACGCAGATCTGTGATCTGCTGAGATTCAGTGTTCATTTCAGCTGCATACTCCAATTTGAACTGTGCAACAGTAATTCTGACGATGTATTAGTGCCAGTGATAAGTTTTAGAAAATTATAGTCTTTGACTTTGACTTACAGAACCCTAAAAACGAAGAAGCGGACCATTCGTAACTATACATTTAAATCCTAATTAACATTCAATCCACCGTAAAATCTAAGACTTGTAATATTAATAATTCAAGAGCCATTGTAATTATGTTGCTTCTCTTTCCAAATACTCAGTTTCTCATTTGAACTGACAACATTTTCGGTTCGTTCTCGAAAATAAATCATTTGTTGAGATGGACGTGGCAAATTTAGAGTGGCAATCGTTACTAGATAGAACTTATTAAATATTCGATAAACGTAAATCTAGAATCCTTGGATTTATAATAATATTTGCCTATAATAAGAGATTGGCTAGAGCTTCAATATTGCTTTATGGATTTTGACCAGTGGAGGCTAAAATTTGCGGTGAAGAAAGTCATCAACTGTTAGAAATATTAATTTTATTCTTTAGTTCGCTTAAACATCCAGTATTGTATCAGCAAATATCTATGTATAATATTATGTTATATATATTTGTATTTATGTATTAATATGCAAATTGGTTTAGGAGGGAAGTCATTTGGACAACATTATTTTTAGGTCATGAAAATTCCTGTTTCTACTTTTTTAAAATACAAATATATTTTTATTATGTTTCGTAGTTCTTTTTTAATTGAATATTGAAACCGCCAACACCCTTATGGCCCATCCTGTATATATAAATAATCCTTTATATTATTTTGGTGTACAATAAAGTTATATTCTATTCTATTTTAATGTTAAAATAACATTTTACTTTTGGAAAGTATTATGGTTTTAAACTGTACACAAGTGATAATCCGTGTTCTGTTACAAGCTTAAACTTCTCATAACAACCAGTACTGTGTGGCTTTCATAATATTATTTTACAGTTTTTTTTCTCTTTATTTTTGTAAGGGACTTTTATCCTAAGGATATGTCAGACCCATTTTACAGACTGTTTGTTTTCCTGCAATGATCTTGTGCACTGACAACCATATACAACGGTTAGCACTCCGCTTGTCTAGCTACGCGATGGTAGCAAACGTACCTATCAACCATTCTTTGTAGCGAGTGTTATATTAATAACTAATTAGCAATTTTGTGTACGTTGTGAAATCCTCGTGGGCTTCTTTCACCCTGAGGAGAATGGAGAGGCGGACGTTTTAGCCAGTAAAGAACACCTCTGCTCACATCGCTGTGGGATTTCGGAAGGCGCTCTTGCATTCGTCTGTGACTATACTTGCCGATCCGTGACCTTAATTGAGTCTACTCGAAAAAGAATAAAAATAAGCTCTAAGTTGAAATGGTAAGAAAATACCCAACTCATAACTTTAGTTCTACAACTTTTCTCAATAACAAAAGCGAAGCATGAAAAAAAGGCTTTTAAAATTACGTTGAAGCAACCCTATTACTATTCCATGTGGTGTCCGGATTAAGAATATAGCACCGCTCCATCTCCTCCCGTGGATGTCGTAAAAGGCTACTAAGGGAATCTAAACCAGAGGGATGGGCAGCAGCGTCCCTTCTGTAAAACGGTAGCCGTACTGCGCTCACGAACCCGCCTACCAAGCGTGGTGAGTATTGGCAAATACCCCCCAAAATGATGACACAGTTGTGAAAATCTATGAGGGGGGCCTTTGTTCAACAGTGGACGTATAAATGGCCGATATGATGAACCCTATTACCAATTTAGATTTGGGTGACAGTTGATCAAGATAAGTTGACAGTGATTGAGTTGATTTGCACTTAATAATACTGGATTCTCAGACCCGTGTGGTGCCGGCTCAGATCCGTATGGTGCCGGCTCAGAATGCCACCACCCCATCTCCTCCCATGGGTGTCGTAAAAGTCGACTAAGGGATTAGCCGGAGGATGGGCAGCAGCGTCCTTCGAGTACATTAACAACTCAACTGCGATCGCCAACCCGCCTGCCAAGCGTGGCGATTATGGCAAAACCCCCCAATGAGCCCACAACACACCATATCGGTGGTTGTGGTGACCTTTGGGGGAGGCCTGTGTCCAGCAGTGGACTTCATTCGGCCGAAATGATGATGATGATGAATACTGGATTTTAACATGTAATCGATACAAATTTTTTTTTGTTTGTTTATCGGATGTTGTTTGTAACTTAAACATTTGTTACAAAACAATAACCGCTTACACTGAATTATTCGACAAAGTTGTTCAATTTTTTCCGACTCGTTTGATCAACATGTATCTAGCAAATAGGTGAAGAATTTTCTCATAGTCATCGATTGTCAAAACAAATTTAGAAAATCCAATAAGTCTGTAGGCAATTTTACACATACGAAAGCCTGTAAAATTACCTTTGTCTTGTTACGCCTATTCCCAAAAATCTACCTAGGTATAGATAGATTACCGACTTGAAATTGAAATTAGACATAACTTCCATGGAGCTTATATTAAACTTCTAGTAGGGCGAACCATCAATGGACAAGTTATTGGGACCAGCCATTAAACGCTTTTGTTTATCTACAAAGCACAGGATTGGAAACTGTTCGTGATTATGTCCATGTGGTCTCCAGATTAAGAATATAGCACCACTCAATCTCCTTCCGTAGATGTCGTAAAAGGGGACTAAGGGACTCTGAACCAGAGGGCTGCAGCGTCCCTTCCTCTACAGTAGCCAATAATGCAGTATCAGCAAATACTCCCCAAAATGATGATACAATTGTGTAAATCAATGAGGGAGGCTTTAGTTTACCAGTGGACGTCCTTTGTCTGAAATGATGATGTGCGGGCACATTGGCATGCATTATTCTCCATAGTTTTTTTTTTCCGAATATATTGTGTAAAGTAATAAGACTGTAATAAATCATATATTTTAAAAGAGTATATCCATGGAGTTTCTTGCCGGTTCTTCTCCATAGGACCAACGACTTGGAACCGTGCAACTATTTAAATTCTGACTATTCGTAAGTGCCAGCAAATTGTTGACATGAATAAAAAACTTTTGACTTTGACTTTGACTTTGACTTTGATGACATGAATAAAATGACATCCCTATTAATTGAATTACCTATTCTACTTCTTACGGTTTGCAAATTGCCAGTTTGCCTAAGGTTCCATTGCTTTTGCCACTGAGTAAATATTATTGTACGATTTTATAGTTGTCCTGCAACAGTACACAGTTACATTACCTCTTTTCTGAGATCAGTAGCTATAGTGGTTTGTCCATTACTCAGCTCATGAACACGAGCTGACATAATGAAGCTCTTGTAAACTAAATCATATATTATTTTCTTACCCAAACCACTGCAAAATAAATCTTCAAAGCACCCCTCAATGCCGATATGGTCCAAAATATCCTATGCCGCTACATTTTAAGAGACGTTGCCTTCAATATTTAATTGCTGAAAGCCTTTTTAAGCCGCGCTTTGAAGTCAGCCGCGCGTCTCTTACGCCGCCGGCGGCACTGCGCTCCGTGAATGTTAAAATGAAACGTACGTATTATGGTAAACTATGCTCGAGATCGAATAACGTGAAGCGTATTTCTAGAAACAATATCTTTGTGTGGCTTTTTTTAGATGACTTAAAAATGGACAAAATTGTTAAAGTTGTTCCGTTACTTTCTCTTACCTATTTTTTTCCTTTGAAATAATACTCAATCTGCTACTTAGGTGGTGTTACATCATTTTCGAAAATGAAAGAAAATTTATGGATTTCATTCTAGTCTAATTAACCTTTCTGTAGTGGACGGTTTTGCATGAATGCTGATAGGGACAAGTATATTTTTATTTGGCTGAGCTTAACTCCTCTATCTGACAATATTTAAATCCTCTATCCTCCTATTTTCTCCGATAACAGAAATAGATCACATGTGGTTGAGCTTATCACCATTTGACAATCTACTTCCCATAAAAACTGAAAAACAAATTATTACTCCATCCCATCTGAATACCGAAAGCTATCGTTTCAGCCGAATAAAGTCCACGCCTGGATGCAAGACCCAAAGATCACCACAACAACCGATCTGGGCGTGTTGTGTACTCATTGGGGGGTTTTGCCATAATCACCACGCTTGGCAGGCGGGTTGGCGATCACCGTTTAGTTGTTAATGTACTTGTAGGAAGCTGCTACCCATCCTCCGGTTATTTATTTATTTATTTTGCGTACATGTACATCATATTATTTCCATAGATCTTAAGTAGGATTTAAATTTAAGTAGGTACATGCACCCTGTAAGGGCGTTTGCAAGTCAGTGCGATTTGATTTTACATTACAAACTATATAATACTATTAAAATAAAAACAAAAGTCCACATTGAAGTACCTATAAAATAATCATTCGATATCATACATTAAGTTAATTTAGTCAACAATTAGTTATGATTCTTTACATATAATCCGTCACAGTACATTATACTTAATACTATTTAAAACTATATCATAATCTCATAGTAATCATAGTGTTAATCTCATAGTAGCCTTTTACGTCATCCACAGGATGAGATGGATTGGTGTTATTCATAGTCACACGGTTTAGTATCAATAACGAGTCTACACCAAAGAGTCTATAAATATATTCATATTACAGACGTATATCGATGATATGCTAATGACTTCCATACATCTGCGAATATAACCGAAAAATCCAGGTTTCTCCAGAATAAGTTAGTTCCGGTGGCATTTTCAATAAGCGTTTGCTATGTTACCGTTTGTCCGTCCAAATACTGTTTAATTCATCATTTCACGAAAGAAGATTTTGTTTTACGTTGACAGCGAAACTGCTATTAATGATTTGACTATTAATCATGTGGTTAATTTACTCTTTATTGTTAATATATCTACATTTATATATACATTAATAATAAATTATTTAGTTCAGAAAGTAGAAATATAAATCTGACTGGCGTTATTAATGTTTTTTGGCAAAGACCGACTTGTATTTGGTAAGACATTTTCTAATATATTGTTAGTCCTATCTTCTTTGCAAGAATACGTAAAATCTGTAAGCGGTATTGATGGCGGATTTGATGATCAACAAAAAGTCAAATTTGACTTCTTCTGCAGCGCAGTTTTGCATACTATACAGGTAATTAATATATGTACATGTTACTGAAAAAGCTGAAACTATGGTAAACCCTAAGATTTTCCAGTAAAACATAAGATTTACGAAGTTTTAATGGTGAAAGTCCGAAGGATCTGCGTTATCGATAATTTCGTATTTTTACTAGCATTCAGTAGGTAAATCTTAGGTTTTACCTCAACACGGTAAATGTTGAAAATACCAGTGTGTTCATATATTTTATTTTTTTAAATATTTATAGTCACTTTAATACTACCCTTATAATAATAAAAGGTTATAATTAATATCAAAGAACAAACACTGTCGCAGTATGGTGTGGCTTCCGCAAAAACGTGTACTCATGACATAATTTTGGCCAGTATATTTTTGTATGCGCTCACAGTCAGTCGCTCACATAGTATTTTTGGTAACCGTTTTTTGACGTGACAACGTCTTATAATTCGATAGAGCCGGCTGCACGCACGAAAAAACATGACTCATGCGGCGTTACCTCGCTCTGAGGCGTTCCATGTAAGGCTTGAAGTGCAAGCGAGAGCGCGGAACGAGCGACAAAGAAGCACAATCGGCCTTTGCGTTCGGCAGCGTTCGACATCCGTCTCTCTCCTACTTGAGTGAGCGATGCGTCTGCGTGGACAGCTGCTATACTATAGTACATTTACATGTTTTGATCGAGTATCAAGTGCAGTGAAAAGTGAATGTGGTGTCAATTGTTTATAGCAACGATAATTACAGCAACACAGATTGTAAGAAATTAAATATTACACATGTTTAAAAGTTGTAAAACAATTGCTCAACGCACATTTATACTTGTAAAAACTATTAAATTGTAAAACAAAATTGACATAATTGTATTTATGCGTACAAATAAATCTAACTTAATCAATTTCATTGTGATTTCCAATTACCTCCTTCTCTATATACATACAAATCTATTAAACAAATGAAATTAAAATTTTCTTTTGAAAAATGCTACTATTCCATCAGTATTTTCTTAAGACGTTGTCACGTTCAACTATCGTCAGTAAACCGACTTTACAGACAACCAATTTTTTTTTTTCACTTCTCGTAATTTTAATTTACAGTGCTCGTTTAAATACTACCCTTGTGTTATTCCCAAAATCAACAATTACTAATCGTCATTGGTAAAACCTAGCATGTGCAAAACTAATGGGAAAAGCCCGAAAAATCTTATTGCAAAAGTCTTATTTTATACAACTGCTTGGCTGAACTCCCCTTCTGAAACTCTCAACTCCTCGGCCCAGTCAGAGGCAATAGGGGGTGAGGAGGGATTGAGACGACTCCATGTATTGTGAATAAAAAATATTAGATTTTGACGTTCGCGGGCCAGCGGTAATAACGGAATAAGTACTCCCTGCGGTAAATCCGGGGCCACTGTTGCATCTTGCCTATTACCGTACGGTAGCATCACCCTCACCAATCCAAGAACAGTTATTGTAAGCCTATGGCTTATTTTACACATTTACCAACTCAAGTTGGTAAGATCCTAATCCTAAGAGTTGCAAGTAAAACTTAAGATTTACCATTAGTCTGGCTTTTACAGTAACATATGTTATAGTTCTACTTTCGCTTGCAAAAACGATACACCAGAAATCACGGTTTATTTAGCGTGCCAAAATGTCTATCTATAAAATAGCCTCGCCTAGTGGCTATCGCTTAAGATGCTAATAATATTCAGCATATGGTTCCGAAAGTGTTATCTGAACATCGTAGAGGCGAGAAATGTCGAAACCCTAGTACATATTACTAGTAAATTATAAAAAAGACATCAAAGAGATGTTAACTTCTGTTTTCTTTGCGATTTCACGCTCTTTTCGCGAACATTATATAAATATTCAGTTTGAAAGAGGGTCGTTAGTTCGTGGTGTAAGATAAAAGCTTATAAAGGAAGACGTATTTCTTTTGTGTGACGATCTTGCCACTTTGTGTCCAAATCGAAATGGCTACCGTGCAGATCCTGTATCAGCCTGTGGGACTAAGCCAAGCTGCTATGTCACGCCTTAAATGGATGACGGTTTTTTACACACAATAAGACACTCCATGCAACCTGTTTATTAAGCCTATTGATTGAGATTGTTTAAACAGTTTTTTTCACCTGGTGGAAATCCATCGTGGGCTTCCACCGTCCCGTGGAAGGGTGGAGAAGTATGTCAGACTCCTACCAGCTAAATCCATCTGCGTGGTCACCTTCGGTACCGAAATATTTCAAGAACAATAAACATCCAATGGTGCAACGCGTTTAGGCACATTCCGGAGTAGGTGATTGTAAAAAGATCACTCACTTTAGCGAACGGAAAGCAACTGTAAAGAGACAACCCCCCCAGCACATCTCAGGAGAATCTGTTAAGGGTCCCCTGAAGCGTGACTGTACACTTTGCAGCCCACACGGTGGGCAAGTAAACACGTACGCGCGCCACCGTCTTCCCAGGAAAATCTCTTCATCAGAAATCGAGCATGCTACGCTTTACTACGCTTATCATCACAACAAGTTTTGTCTACACAAGTTGTGTTTGACTCGGAAATGACAGTCTGAATTGCAGCCGTGCTGTGTAAGAGAAGGAGTCCACAGTGGTACTCATCATCATATCAGACATTTATACGTCCACTGCTAAACACAGGTCTCCTTCAGAGATTTTCACAATAGTGTCATTATTTTGGGGGGTATTTGCCAATACTCAGGCAGGCAGGGAGGCAGGCGGGTTTGTGAGCACAGTATGGCCACTGTTCTACAAAAAGGACGCTAATGCCCATCCCTTTGGTTTAGAGTCCGATGGTCGTCTTTTACGACATCCACGGGAGGAGATGGAGTGGTCCTATATTCCTAATCCGGACAGCAATGGTACTAATGTTATTATTTTAAAACTTGCGCATATTGATTATATTATTTTAAGACAATATCTGATCCATTCATGCACAAATAATATCGAAATAATATCTACTTATGACCACGGTCAATGCAAATTGATCTAAACGTCGAGGTTATTCAGAGCGCAGAAAGCCAATCGACTGCGTAAAACGAACTGTCAAGTGACCGCACCTTGTCCAGCAAATCGATATACATAAAGCTTGAAGTCACTTCATAAAAGATTTAAAATGGAATACAGGCAAGTATTTTATTATCTTCTATAGTAAAGCCGAGACCATAAAAATCGCTTCACGCTTATTATTTGTCACCCAATCGACAAAAAATATTATAATTTCGCTTTTCCGAAATGAATCGTGTTATATAATTATTACCTCTAAGATTACACGGTTCATTTAAAAAGTCATCTTTGTAGTCAGGGTCATTCGAAAATTTTGGAATTCAAGAGAAGTAATCATTGTTTAAGTTACGCGATTTAATTAAAGGGGCACCAGCGGGTTAGCTTTAAAAAAATATGTAATTCCCTATTCACTGTAGGTACCAGATATTGGGCGGGCGCACTGATTGGGAAGTCGCCGTGCTCATACCGAGCGACCCCCCGGAAGACGACGGCGCGCACATAGTCACGTACCACCATGTGCGCAGCACAGCGCACAGCGGGGCTTGGTGAGATCCCTTACAATCCTCCCCGAGGAGTGCCTAGGCGGCAATCTTTTTACAGTCGCCTTCCCTCTGCTAGAGGTGGTGATCGCTTTACAGTCATCCGCTCCGAGATGTGCCTAAGAGCATGGCATCAATGGGGGCTCTAGTATGATCTTACGAGGACTTGGAGCCCTCCTTCGGTGCCGAAAATGACCGCTCCAGTGGTTTTAGCCAGTAGGAGTCTAGCATGCCACTTCACCCTTGCCCGGGATGGAGGAAGTTCATGTAGAAATACAAATGGAGACCAATAAAAAAAAAGGTAGCAGATATTCGCCGCTAAGCATCATCATCATTTCGGCCGAATTAAGTCCACTGCTGGACACAGGCCTCCCCCGAAGATCACCACAACGACCGATATGGGTGTGTTGTGGGCTCATTGGGGGGTGTTGCCATAATCGCCACGCTTGGCAGAGGGGTTGGCGATCGCAGTTAAGTTGTTAATGTACTCGAAGGACGCTGCTGCCCATCCTCCGGCTAATCCCTTAGTCGACCTTTACGACACCCATGGGAGGAAATGGGGTGGTGGTATTCTGAGCCGGCACCATACGGCAACGGCAACGGCCACACGCTGCTAAGCAGTAGTGTTTAAACTTTAGACATTACTGTGCTCCGATTTGAAAGGCACTGTAGCTAGTGACATTAATGGGCATAAGAGTCTCAGAAGTTCTCAGAAGAAGACTAAATAACTTCACTTCTCGAGGTGAGGAGTGCAGTGTGATACCACGCAGGATCCTGGGCAGCATTACAATTGTTATGGGCAGGCATGACGCTTACCACCAGGCGAATGACTTGCGCGTCTGGTCACCAAGACGGCACGTTTGGTGCAGTGGCTGATACAGTCGACTGCTGCGCCAGGGGTCGTGGGTTCGATTCCCTTCCGATGGGGCAAGCACACTAGGATTTCTCCCGTGTCGTGGATGCGTTTACAGACACAAATTCCACACACAATACACCCAGACCCGGAACAACTACCTGCAGATCATACAACTATTTGTTCCGTGCGGGAATCGAACCCACGACCCGGAGCGCAGCAGCCGACTGTATCAGCCCCTGCACCAACCGTGCCGTCGTTTTGTAGTGAACCAACAGTTTTGTGTTGAACTCAGAATAATGATAATAATATTTTTTATTAGCTTATCTTTATCTTTTATTTTATTAGCCCATATTCAATGATGAATATTTGCCCCTTCATCTTATCGATAAAAAGGATTTCATTTGATTTCGTTGTACTTTTGTGACCTATGAAATTGGCAACACAGTGACGTCCACGTGGGCAGAGTTGGCGTGTAGAAGAATTTTAATAATAGCTAGGCAGTGTGTTGTGGCACTAGTGTGATCTTACGAGGACCTGGAGCCCCCCTTCGGTGCCGAAGATGACCGCTCCAGGGATTTTAGCCGGTAGGAGTCCGGCATACCCCTCGCCCTTCCCCGGGGTGGGGTGTACGCAGATCAATTTTTGGGTCTGGCTATGTGCCACTGCTGAAAAAGAACCTTTCCCATAAGACGACCGGTTATATGCCGTGTGTCGTCATTTTGGGGGGAATTTGCCAGTACTCACCACGCTTTTAGGCGGGTTGGTAAGCGCAGAATGGCTACTTTTCCATATAAGGGACGCTGCTGCCCATCCCTCTGGCTTAGTCCCTTAGTCATCTTTTATTACATTCACGGGAGGAGATGGAGTGGTGCTATATTCTTAATCTGGATACCACATGGAAGAAATTGTTTTGAGGGTCTTCAATATTGAGTGGCGTTTCAGTATTCGGCCGTATGTCCCCTAAACGATAACTTCTAGGCAGGGTATTCCAGATCCACCTCCATTTACTTAGTACTGCTTATTCAAAGTATTACCTAAAGGCAGTGCTATAAGAGGCTTAGATAACACACAAAGTGGTAAGGCTGTTTTAAATGTTCAACCCTTAATAAAATAAGAGCATGAAGATAAGATAAGTACTATACTAAGAAATCTTAAACATTTTCATTACCAGCCAACTATTATATCACCGTTTAAGGATGTTATCTTGAAGACTTGCTTGGAACTGGAAACTTTTCTCATTATAAGGAAGTAATTTAAGAGGTGAGAACGGGAATAAACAGAAATACAAAAAAATATAGAAAAAAAAATAAGTCGAAGAGGAATGTAATTAAAAAGTGCTTCAGTTTGAGCGTATATATTTCGCTTCAATATTACTTTTATTTTAAGGAAGCGTTTAGACTGACTTATTGGGAGAGTCACGTGTTTGTTTTTAGCAAAGAGTGTTCTCTGCTTTCACCAAAATTACTTAAACAACGGTTATTTTGAATGATTGGTTTATTTTGCTTTTGTTTTGCTAACATTTATCTATGCAAATAAATAAAAATGTTGCGGACGACGAGCTTAGGATTAATATACAGTGATTTATGGACACGTAATTAATAAGTTTATAGACAAATGTCTGTTTAGTGTTTTTAATAGGTGTGTATAGTGTTTTAGTGCTTTTGTATATACCTATTTCGATAGTGTTTTTATATTGTTACGACTGTTAGGCATTAAGTTTGGTTATGACCGCAATATGGAAATAAGTTCACGACTCTCGAGTTATTTATGTTTTTCTGGTTTTATGGTTATGGCTTAAAAATGTGTCAGGTTTGTAGTACAAACAATTGAAATTGTAATTCGTTCGTCAGAATAATAAGTAGTACGAACATTGTTAGCCGGGAGCAGGTTTCGCGAGATAGATGGAAGATCGGTCAGACGCGTCGAGCGTTCTGATTGGTCGAAATAGGATAATTCGCTAGTACCTGGAAACATATAAAAGAAGGGGTATTACGCCGAATTAATCAGACATCAGACAGTACACAGCCAGAGTCTCAAAGTCGCAGAGAGTCGAAGAGTCGTGATCACAATGAATAGTGAATAGTGGAAGATTATTTTATGAAGATGGTTAATTACAATTACTGAAGACCACTGTGAATGAAAATAACTGAAGATTAAAAAGTATTACAGTGTATTCGAGATCGTGGGTTGTATTGTGTGGTTCCTCAAGGCGTCGGGAATAATTCTGCAGAGCGTCGAAACACCTAGGGCGTCTAAACGTACTATCCTGTTTCTTTCGTATCCTGTTTCTGGTCGTAGTAAGTGAGCGGTGCTGCCTATCACATGGTTCCATTCCAGCCGGCAGATTAAAATACCTATCTTGGCGTCAAGGTCAAGCCCTGAAGAAAGTGCGAGTGTTACAACCGTAGCTTTCCACCGTTTCGTCTAGCAAAACAACTACAGTCCACTGAGCTCTTGAGCGTCGACATCGTCAACAAAAATTCAAGTGTCTGTTTGTAATGGCAAAATAATAGCTTTTTACTAAATGAATATAAAAGTATATACGGTATATACAAAAAAAATTTGTCTGTCTTTCTGTCTGTCTGTTTGTTCCGGGTAATCTCCGAAACGGCTGGACCTATTTTGACGGGGCTTTCACTGGCAGATAGCTGATGTTATAAGGAATAACATAGGCTACTTTTATTTTAGAAAAATAATTAGGATTGCCCGCGAAAAAGGCCCCTTGAAATCCAATATATATTCTATGTCAAGTGTCTATGTCGAAGTACTTTAAATTTCTTTTAAATTAAATGCGGGTGATATCGCATTTCCGAGCTAGTACATAATATAACACTTATGACGATTACTGCTAAGCGAACAAAGTGTGTGAGTGAGAAAACCTCTATTATTGTTTCAGTTAGATGTAGATGCTAAACTCGACAACGTCATTATCTATACAAATAAGTAAAATTGATTTGTCTGTTTGTAATGTCAAAATAACAGCTTTTTACTAAATGCATATGAAAGTATGTACGCTACAAATAACAAAAACACTATTTTTAAATTTTTTGTCTGTCTGTCTGTCCGTCTGTCTGTCTGTCTGTCTGTCTGTTTGTTCTGGGTAATCTCCGAAACGGCAGGACTGATTTTGACGGGAGCTGCCGGACCCACTGGCAGATAGCTGATGTTATAAGGAATAACTTAGGCTACTTTTATTTTAGAAAAATAATTAGTGTTCCGCGTTAAAAAAATAAAACCCTCGAAATCCAATATATATTCTATGTCAAGTGTCTATGTCGAAGTACTCTAAATTTCTTTTAAATTAAACGCAGGTGAAACCGCGGTTCCCAGCTAGTAAACTCTAAATCAGAAGTCGTCATAATTCTTTCTAGATGGAAGAAGCTCTTTTAGTTATTCGTCATTTTGTGTTTATTGCGTATATACGCTACTGATATATATCAATGCTATTTAAAAATGTAATTTTTGGTTTAAGTTCTGCAAAATTTTATCAAAATTTGTCTCTCTTCAACGTTATTAATGTTTGTGTCTAGTACAGATTTTCTAAACATACAAGATACATGCCGTGTGGTGCCGGCTCAGAATGCCACCACCCCATTTCATCCCGAGGGTGTCGTGAAAGTCGACTAAGGGGATTAATCGGAGGATGGCCGGCAGCGTCTTTCGAGTACATTAACAACTCAACTGCGATCGCCAACCCGTCTGCCAAACGTGGCGACTATGGCAAAACCCCCCAATGAGCCCACAACACACCCATATCGGTCGTTGTGGTGTACTTTGGGGGAGGCCCGTGTCCAGCAGTGGACTTCATTCGGCCGAAATGATGATGACCTACTCATACTGCATTCACCAACCCATCTGCCAAGCGTGGTGAGTATTGCCAAATTCCCCCAACATGATGACACAATTATGTAAATGTATGGGAGAGGCCTTTGTTCAGCAGTGGACGTTCTTTGGCTGATAAGATGATGATGGTGATGAAGAAATATAAGTATAGGATTATTTATAGCAAGCATGGCGATTATGGCAAGACCCCCCAATGAGCACATAACACCCATTATCGGTCGTTGTAGTGATCTTTCGAGGAGGCCTGTGTTCAGCAGTGGACTTCATTCGGCCGAAATGATGATACAAGATACGTAGTAGACTTCTAAGTTAGCGAACGAAAGTCAACAAAAGTCCTGTCATTATTATTATTATCTATATGTCTCTCTTTTCACGGGTTTATATCCCCTGTAAGGGGTTACCTGGTTTTTTGATAGGCTTACGCGAGGACATGGGTCCAACACGCAGAGGCCCTTAAGAGAATTTTAATCTAAAATGTAATGGGACACCAACCGGGGTCTCTTCATAGCTGCACTATAAAATGAAGTCATGGATTGTCCCCGGTGGTATAAGGCTATTGTATGAGATGGAAACTATAACGATAAGATCTATTGCAATTGGTGTTACATGGAATAAAAAGACTAATAAATACGGGAACAATGGCGTCTGCCTTTCAACCTTGACCGTCATTACAATTATTAATATTATTTAAAAAAACGTTGCCCCTCACTAGGATTTCTCCTGTGTCGTGGGTGCGTTTACAGACATGAATTCCACATACAATACACCCAGACCCGGAACAACTATCATACGATCAACGATCATACAAATATTTGTTGTGTGCGGGATCGAACCTACGAACAGCAGCGCAGCAGCCGACTGTATCAGCCACTGCACCAACCGTGCCGTTACGAAGTTATAAATACGCCATGCCCTAAACATCGCCACAACAACTGCTTTGGGGTTATGTTGCGTGGTCATTAGAGGGTTTTGCCATAATCACTACGTTTCACTGTGATCACACTTCATTGTGATCAAGATAACTGTCCGTGAACTCACCTAAGATTTAAGTAGAATACTATCGCTGCTTCATAAACTGAACATTCATCATATCATCACATCGGCCATTTATACGTCCACTGCTGAACAAAGGCCTCCCCCATTGATTTTTCACAAATGTGTCATCATTTTGGAGGGTATTTGCCAATACTCACCACGCTTGGCAGCCGGGTTGGTGAGCACAGTATGGCTACCGTTTCATAGAATAGACGCTGCTGCCCATCCCTCTGATATAGAATCCCTTAGTCGCCTTTTACGGAGTGGTGCTATATTCTTAATCCAGATACCACACGGAGTAAAATGAATATTATGATATACCTAATATCCTTAGGCAATATTTAAACCAGCACCACAGAATGGACCTTCTCTCGTACTGTTACATAAATATTGTGTTTCCTGTCTGAACCCACCCTTACATTTTGTTTTTCTATCCCCCTGAAATCGGAGAACTTTTATGAATCTTATTTTCCTTTGTTTATCTTCGCTGGCTTGATTTTCATTTTTTTATTTACATATCTGGCTTCATCTATTTTAACGTAATTGTTTTTTAAAACGGCTCTATAACTTTTATATATGTAGACGTACTTGTTTTTTTTTTTAAATTATGTTCTTGAATGATGCTGTATAATTTTTTGCTGAAGATACATGATTATGGAGTTCCATTAATTCGAGAAAATTGGTTGGTTCTGACTAACTGACCTAAACGCACTGGCTTATAAGTATTACCTATACGCCAGATGTTTATTAGTATATTTTATCATCGTTTTGTATATAAAATATTTATTGTATGTATTTTATATTATTATGTCCAAGTAATATTGTGTATGTTATATTGTATACTTGACAGCCCAATATCTCTCTCCTTTCTTCCAGTCCATCCAAAGGTTGTCTGGAAGAGATCGCCGTGTGCGATAACACCGTCCATTGTACATATATCTTTTTACATATTTATCTCTATGTATTATGTGGTGTACAATAAAGATTATATAAATAAATACTTATTACTTTTGTAAAAATCATGCCACGCACTAGGATTTTTTCTCATTTTTAAAAACGTTGCCCCACACTAGGGTTTCTCATGAGTCGTGGGGGACACAATACACCCAGACCCGGAACAACTACCCGCAGATCGTACAAATATTTGTTCTGTGCGGGAACCGAACCCACGACCCGGTGCGCAGCAGCCGACTGTATCAGCCACTGCGCCAACCGTGCCCTCTTTTTCGCCGATTTCTCTGGTATTGTAGATTCGTGTACAACACACAAACCTACAGACTTCTAAGTCTCTCTTGCTGTGGCAAACTAGCTGTGAGCAATTAGGCTTAGCGCGCACAGGTGACTTTTGTCACCATGACAATTTCGTCACCTTTGTCAAGTCCTTGGGTACGTATGTAAGTGCGCGCAAGTTACGTGATGTGACGTGACATTTCCATACATATCTATAGAGTGACGAAGTTGTCATGGTGACTAAAACAACCTAGATAGGAAGCACTGCTGCTCTTAAAGTACTGCAGTGCAATTCTGTAAGAACTCAGTTCGGAATTCACAGTGAAATGTAGTAAAAACAACATGAAATTAAAGATCTTATTGCGGGTTCAGAAGTGAGCTTGCTAGTGAAGCGAACTCACATAGGAATCCGCAGTGAAAAGTAGTAAAAACAGTATGTTATTATAATTTTCGTGTATTTTCTTAAATAACTTAACAACGACATCATTTAAAATTACGATTTAAATACATTTGAGGCCCTCATAACAAGCCCTTCGATTCTATATATTACACGGTACGATTTGCAAAACTTTATGCTTAAATTTTCTATATTGCCCCTCAAAAGGGACCCCCATATTCAAAATTTATTTATTTACGTTGCAGAAATCCATATGGGTACCAAATTTCAACTTAATCGGTCGTGTAGATTCGGAGCAAATTGGCTGAGACAGACGGACAGACAGACAGACACACGAGTGATCCTCGGATCCATCCTCATAAGGGTTCCGCCGTTTTTTCCTTCGAACGTTCGGAACCCTAAAAATATAATAATATTAATTGTTGCGGGGCACTTCATCTTCTTTTGTGTGGTTATTGGTCATCCTTGTGTCAGAACTGTTCAAGACGCCTGAAGGCCTCCGTCTTGACTAAACAACAGCCGTCCAATGACAACAACCGGGACTGACGATTTTTCGTGCCCTCCGAAGCACATATGTATATACTGATCGCGACTCATATCAGCCACAGGACGTCCACTGCTGAACAAGGCCTCCCCTTAGATTTCCACATGCCGCTCTCATCCAACGTCTCCCAGCGACCTTCACCAGGTCGTCTGTCCATCTCATTGGTGGTCGTCCCACGCTGCGTTTTCCGGTGCGCGTATTCGAGAACCTCTGTGCCCCAACGGTCATCAGTTCTACGAGCAGTGTGCCCTGCCCATTGCCACTTCAGGTTACTAATCCTTTCAGCTATGTCAACAACTTTAGTTCCTCTACGGATCTCCTCATTTGATCGTGCCTAGCGCTTCTTATTCTCGCCGATCGTGAGTGCTTACTGGCTATGAACGCCACTGGCATCCCGGGTATAGAATGTGCGGGGACCGAACATGCAATCCAAATACACACAGAAATATAATTAAGTTCCATGCTTTACATACTAGCTTAATTGCGGTCAAGATAAATAATGTCCAAGTCTCGAGTAAGCCTCCTCGTAACACGTGGTATATGTAAATTTGAATTCCACGATCGTAATATTCAATTTTCCGATGCACGTTAGGAAATCCTACTATTATGAATATGCATGCTGGCGTCGAGTCGCCGTCAAAAAGCGCGTATCTTTTAATGTTTTGTTTTTATCGAATTTTGTTTAAGGATTGCGTAAACCGTGCAAGGTAAAAAGGTGTTTTGACGTTATAATTGATCTAATAAATTCATTTAGTTTACTTTTTTACCTCAGTTGCTACGATAGGAAATGTTATACGGATCTATTTACTCTATATGTATATATTATGTATTTTTTATTTTTATTAACTAGATATTGAGTGCAAATTATTTTTTGCATGGCTTAAAGTACAAGGACTGATTTGTAATACCTACATTCTTTGCAAATAATACATGATATTTTATTCTATACGAAAACATCGGGAGGATACCTGCATACTTGTAAGGGCTCTAAAATTTTCACAATGGTGTGTGAAACAAAAACATGTGTGTTTTACTAATAACATATGCATATTATGCCGCGTGGTGCCGGCTCAGAAAACCACTACCCCATTTCCTCCCGTGGGTGTCGTAGAAGTCGACTAAGGGATTAGCCGGAGGAGGGCAGCAGCGTCTTTGAGTACATTAACAACTCAACTGCGATCGCCAACCCGTCTGCCAAGCCAGATTATGGCAAAACCCCCACTGAGTCCACAACACACCCATATCGATCGTTGTGGTGATCTTTGGCGGAGGCCTGTGTCCAGCAGTGGACTTCATTCAACCGAAATGAAAAAAATGATGATATACAAATTGCAATCTAAGGCGTTAACAATGTTTCTCAAACGTTATATAATCTATCACTAAAGTACAAGTATAACATGCGTATTGAAAGTTTACTTTTCCATGCGGATAAAAGGACCAGCACGCCGCAGGACAGCATGCGTACATCAGAAAACACGCTTGGCGCATATTTTTTCCCAAACCAGTAGGTAACAAATTCATTAGTATTCCACCCAGGGCACGTACACGTATCCGTTTGTTCCAAAGCGGACAAATCAAAAAGTTTCATTTTTTTCCAACGCGTGATGCAGTTTCGTTCTGTATCTCTTTTTGTTGGAAGCTTTTGCTAGATCGGATTTGAAGGGATATTACTGGTGTTTCTGTTTCAATTCGTGTGAACCCTGTACGTTGAATACATTATTTGTGTATTTTTAGGGCATAGCTGAGTTCCAAATTGCCGTGTGGTGCCGGCTACAAATAGCATCATCCCACCCAACCCATCTCATCCTGTGGGTGTCGGAAAAGGCGACTTAGCCAAAGGATGGGCAGCAGCGTCCTTCGAATATATTAACAACTCAACTGCGATCGCCAAACCGCCTGCCAAGCGTGGTGATTATGGCAAAACCCCCCAATGAGCACACAACATACCGATGTTGGTCGTTGCGGTGATATTTGAGGGAGGCCTGTGTCCAGCAGTGGACTTTATGCGGCCGAAACGACGACGATGAACGACGAGTTCCAAAGAGTGTCAATAGACGGACATTTGAGGCAATACAACGAGAAACATGGAACAAAAAAGTCTTTGACATTGATACTTGGTGACAGAAAACTGTTGTACTGTGGGTACAGTTGACATAAATATTATTTATGTGTACCTATTTATATTGTACTATACTATTTATGTGTATGTATATTTTACTATTTTATTTATCGTATCGTTATTTAACTATGTATTATAATACTTTAGTTTAAGATATTCGCAAAATATTATGTTATTTCTCCTCTTCTACCTTTACACACTTGTCTACGCTTTAAAACTATATATATATATATATCGCAGGTCTGCTGGCAGAAATTTATTTTTGAAATAAGCAGTACCTTTGTACTCAAGTGTCATTACATTTTGTAACCTAACCAATTCACTCTGTGTGTACATAAATTATAAAATAAATAAATATCACATGTACAAATATCCATATTAGCAACATCTACCTGTAGAACCCAAGAATACATATATAATCCGTGCGGGAATCCAACCCACGACCGATTGAAAGTCAATTGCTTACGCCCACCATTCTATAAGTATATACATTACTGGCTCTCTGCTTTCCCAATGGTGTACATATCCCTTTTGTCTCTCGTAATGATCTTACGCTAGAAATGGATACACATTTAATTAATTCCTTTAATAATAAATGTCTTTCTTTACGGTATGCATTATTTTATACTCATTTTGTATTGTATTGAGAATGGCTTCTGTGAAATTACCTCGGTCGGATCAACCAAGTTGCTTCGACAAATAAAATGAGACCGAATAAGGATTCTACCTGAAGGAATGTGGTAAAGTATGATTGTAATTCAGGGTGAGTGTTCTGTATCTCAAAATGATTTATTTTCTTTGTAATCAAAGATCTCAAACCATCGACAATGTGGAAAATATTAAATGGGAACTTATTCACCACTCAAAAACAATCCTGGGCTTTATACAACGTCATTTCCGCAACAAAAATAATGATAGCATCAACAATATAAGCACATAAAAAGAACTCCAGAATAATGCAAAGCTATTTATCACAAAATAGGCCCCTTTATGCCTTAATATAGGCGGTATTGGTGTAGCCTAGTGGCCACCCCAGCCGCACCTTAACCTACTGCGACTGTATTTTGTTTAACTTAACTTGATGTGCAATCAGTCCTTTTAATTTAAAATGAAAACTGTATTTGTTGTACATTAATTACTACTTTAATTTGCGAATACAATTATGATCTATTTCCGTTAATATGACTTGAATTATTTTTCATTTTATTGTCATTTCAGCCAAACAATATCCACTGTTGAACAAAGGCGTCCCTATACATTCCCACAACTGTCACTATTTTCGGCAGGATTTGCCAGTACTCACCACGCTTGGCCGGTGGGTTTGTGAGCGCAGTATGGCTACTGTTCCAAAGAAGGGACGCTGCTGCCCATCCCTTTGGTTTAGAGTCCCTTAGTCGCCTTTTACGACATCCACGGGAGACGATGGAGTGGTGCTATATTCTTAATCCGGACACCACATGTGTTTTCTATTTTTATTTTTTAACTAGCTTGGACCCGCGGTTTCACCCGCGTTTAATTTAAAAGAAATTTGGAGTACTTCGACATAGACACTTGACATGGAATATATATATTGGATATCAAGGGTTATTTTGCCATAATAAAAGTAGCCTAAGTTATTCCTTATAATATCAGCTATCTGCCAGTGAAAGTCCCGTCAAAATCGGTCCAGCCGTTTCGAAGATTACCCGGAACAAACAGACAGACAAAAAAATTAAAATTGTGTTTTTGTTAGATGTACCGTATAGACTTTAATATCCATTTAGTAAAAAGCTGACATTACAAACAGAGAATTTTTTTTTTTTTTTTTTTTGTTTTTTTTTTTTATTTTTTTTTTTTTTTTTTAAAAACGTTGCCCCACCCTAGGATTTCTCCTGTGTCGTGGGTGCGTTTACAGACATGAATTCCACATACAATACACCCAGACCCGGAACAACTACCTGCAGATCATACAAATATTTGTTCCGTGCGGGAGCGAACCCACGACCCGGAGCGCAGCAGCCGACTGTATCAGCCACTGGACCAACCGTGCCGTATGTATAGATAAAATAAATACAGCGAAATCATTGTCTTTGATCAGCCGATTGCTCAATCGTTTATGTAAAGGAAATTATCCCGACTAAAAGGCCGATGTTCCGATTAGGTCCTGTAAAAATGATGTCGTCTGTAATCTAACTTCACTCACAACCCTCAGATGGAGAGTGATCAGTTTTTTGTTTCAGTGTTTACCCGTTTTTGCTTCAACAGTTCTCAGTTG
The DNA here is from genome assembly GCA_947459985.1 of Diloba caeruleocephala. Lineage (NCBI taxonomy): Eukaryota > Metazoa > Arthropoda > Insecta > Lepidoptera > Noctuidae > Diloba > Diloba caeruleocephala. Next base: position 2,702,306 of record OX381617.1, on the reverse strand, counting down.
ATTTTGAGTTTCTATGAAACAGTGCGTTACGATCAGCTGTAATAAGACAAAGACATATTATGCAAAGAAGAAAGGAAATTTATTCATTTCTTATCTGACACGGACATGACGCATAGCCGAACAATAAAAAAGTTACATAAAACAAAATCAAGAAAATACGACCGTTCGTACGTACGACATTGCCGACATATTTTTTAGATTTTTTTCATTTTTGAGAATATTTTATGAATATGTAAAGATTTATTAATCTATATTATTATCTATTAACCCATAATCTAAGAGAAGAAGAGGAAGAAGAACAAAATCAATGACAATGCAAAAGCGTGCGTCCCGTCCGCACAAACAGAAATCGGTACATCGCTAACAAAAAACAATTCATTTTAGCGGCAATCGTTGACGCATAGACTAAATACATAAAGAGGTTATAATTCTATACATTATTATGGCATGAACTAAACGCTTAAATTCTAAACACTACACTACATGACACCAAATGCGTTTTCACGTTGGCAGCACTGAACTTATTACTATCATATCATTTCGATCAACCTCAAGTCCTCGCGAAAGAGAACCGATATGTACCAATAATGTTTCGTGAGGCTATTGAAATTAAAAAACATCCTAATTTTAATAGAGAAGATGGCTGGCAGGTACCCCCAGTTTGGAATCCTGTTATTAAAATAATAAAGTCCCAAACCAAATACCACACTAAAACACATCAAGACACTGTGAGTGATTACTGCGTGCATCGAAATAATTTTTGATTAAAATTGTACGGTAGATAAAATAAAATAACTTTTTAAAATCTGTAACGACGCCTGTCATCTTAGTCATCCTGCAACCACGAACCCTGCAAAGTGTTCGAAACGTCAGGAAAAACAAAAATCTAAAATACACGCGATAGAATCCGTTTAAAAGTGTTTTATTATAATTATTACTATTACATTTTTTCTTATCTATGGTTGAGAACCAAAAAGAGATTATCTTTGGAAGTTATCAATGCCATTGACCACAATTAAATAATTTGCGGTTAGTATAACTTTCCTCGGTATTTTGCAAGATCACCGTATGTCCATTAGGACGCTAATGTTGATCATGATAATGTCTTATGAATACAAGAAATAATAATTCGACAGTCACTTTTTATGACGTACATAATACATTCTATTGTTTACTTCAACTTAAATGTGCAATGCCACTGCTTATCTCAAAGTTGTTTTTTTTATGCAACTTTTGGTGACAAGAGACAAGCATGTCATTGATCTGGTTGTAAGCGTCAAGCCTGCCTGTAACAATTATAATGCTACCCAGGACTAGAACTACGTGACAGTACACTGCACTCGTCATCTAATGAAATTACTCGTATAGTCTCTTGTGCTCAACAATTATACTATCTACAGTGCCCTTCAAACTGGAATCCAGTAATAATTATAGTCCAGACTATAGGCTACAATGTACTAAGTTGATTTCTATTCTCCAAAAATCTGAAAGAAAATGCCAGAGTCGTCCCATTTTCTTTCAGACTTTTCACACATAGATAACTATCTGTTTATTGGACATCTGCATGTGGATTCACAGCTTTTATGCGGATCCCAAGTCGTCTAGGCCGAATTCACTCCGGCTTTTAACCTCCACCATAAAAGCTACATTTCTCCCTCCCACAACGGATATACCCGTCGTACTGATCTCAGATTGCAAGAAAATGCGTTACATTGAAAGTAACGCTGTTGAGAAAAATACAAACGAGATCCAGTCCTATTATTTTACACACAGAGTATATATTTGAGTGTCGATGCTTTTGTTAAGCCTCGAAATCAAAATCTTGGTAGTTGAAAGTCAGACGTTGAATGCCTCTCATTTTTGCCATAACAGTGTTTAAAGGGATTTCTTTTTCAATCCAAGTTGCTCGTCGTTAAGAAAAGTTTTGATGTTTGGGGTATCATTTTGTTCTTTTTATTTTGTTTGATAATTCTTTTAATGAAAGAAAAGTATGTATCTCTACCATTTTGGAGGATTCTCTGTGTACGGCCTTGTTTGAATCTCATTTGGAAACACTAACTAGTACTGTCTTAAGTTATCGCGTTTATTACTGCGGCCATGAACATTTCAATGTTTATTTTTATTACAACTGCGTTTATTTTTTCTAATATTTTTTTTTAAACATTGTCCTACACTAGGATTTCTCCTGTGTCGTGGGTGCGTTTACAGACATGAATTCCACGTACAATACACCCAGACCCGGAACCACTACCTGCAGATCATACAAATATTTGTTCCGTGCGGGATCGAATCCACGACCCGGAGCGCAGCAGTCGACTGTATCAGCCACTGCACCAACCGTGGCATCAATTATAGATTTTTGTTTTAATCTATAATATACGTGATGTAATACGTTTAAAAGCGTTAACTAGTTCATTTTAAAATGATAACTCGTGAGGCTTTAGAGCACAACAACAGGATTGGTCTCTACTTGTAAAGTATAGAAGAATGATGTTATTCGTTGACTGAATACTGTAAATCATCATCATATCCACCAAAGGACTTCAACTCAAAGTCAAAGTAAAATATTTTTATTTCATACTAGCTGGGACCTGCGGTTTCACCCGCGTTTAATTTAAAGTACATTTAGAGTACTTCGACATAGGCACTTGACATTGAATATTTCTATTGAATTTCAAGGGTATTTTTATTTTTGCGCGGAACCCTAATTATTCTTCTAAAATAAAAGTAGCCTAAGTTATTCCTTATAAAATCAGCTATATGTACCTGCCAGTGAAAGTCCCGTCAAAATCGGTCCAGCCGTTTCGGAGATTACCCGGAACAAACAGACAGACAGACAAAAAAAATTAACATGCGTTTTTTGTTATATGTTCCGTATATACTTTCATATGCATTTAGTAAAAAGCTGTTATTTTGACATCACAAACAGACACTTTAATTTTATTTATTTGTATAGATAATCCAATTACTGGCCCTTATGAAACGTAAGAATTTAAGTTGCACAAAATGAATGATTCCGTGTGGTGTCCGGATTAAGAACATAGCACCACTCCATCTCCTCCCGTGGGTGTCGTAAGAGGCGACTAAGGGACTCTAAATCAGAGGTCCCTTAGTCACCTCTTTCTATTTTTTCGGGATGGGCAGCAGCGTCCCTTCTGTGGCACAGTAGTCATACTGCGCTCACCAACCCGCCTGCCAAGCGTGGTAAGTATTGCCAAATACCCCCCAAAATTACGACGCAATTGTGGAAATATTTAGGGGAGGCCCTTGTTCAGCAGTGGACGTATAAGTGGATGATATCATGATAATGACAGGAATGAATCCGTACAGAATCTGCATGTATCTGTTATACTAAGCTACATCTTATGGAGGTGCGCCTTTGTGCCGAAGTGGCTTGTCATTGCGCCTATACAAATATGTATATATATATCTGCCATAAAAAAAAATGCTTGAGATGAACAAAAATGCCGTGTGGTGCCGGCTCAGAATGCCACCACCCCATCTCCTCCCATGGGTGTCGTAAAAGTCGACTAAGGGTTTGGCCGGAGGATGGGCAGCAGCGTCCTTCGAGTACATTAACAACTCAACTGCGATCGCCAACCCGCCCGCCAAGCGTGGCGATTATGGCAAAACCCCCCAATGAGCCCACAACACATCCTTATCGGTGGTTGTGGTGATCTTTGGGGGAGGCCTGTGTCCAGCAGTGGACTTCATTCGGCCGAAATTATGAACAAAAATGAATTATATACCAAATTGTACTTCAAATCGAAGTGAACCCATGACAATTTTACTAAGTATTAAAAATTAGGGAGAACCCAGTTTAAACCTTACTTTTGCCCTGGTTAAGCAAACTTGAGAATCATTTAATTAATCATATTTTATTCTAAATGGAATTTACGACTATTGGTAGTTTCTATTAAGTGCATTTAAATGGGCATGTTATTTGATCACAAAATAAAGTTTTTTTTACCATTTTATTACAAAAAACGCACAACTAAAGAACACGCGCCGCTGCGCTGTAACAAATAGTGAAAAATATTCTTTAGGTGCTCGAATTCCTTATAAATCACAAATTATTTATTCATCATTTCCACCGAATGAAGTCCACTGCTGGACACAGGCCTCCCCCAAAGATCACCACAACGACCAATATGGGTGTGTTGTGTGCTCATTGGGGGGTTTTGTCATAATCGCCACGCTTGGCAGGCGGGTTGGCGATCGCGGTCGAGTTATTAATGTACTTGAAGGAAGCTGCTGCCCATCCTCCGGTTAATCCCATAGTCGCCTTTTACGACACCCACGGAATGAGATGGGTTGGTGCTATTCGTAGCCGGCACCACACGGCGTGCGTAATTATTTATTAACTATCGTAATAAAATTGTTAATGACAACTTGTTTTTTAATAAATGCGTTTCTTATAATCTATCGGTTGTCTCCTTAATAGTGTGCATTATACTTTTAAATATTATTCTTACGAGGGTTTTCACATGTTACTAGTGCTCTCGTTAACCTCTCTGCTGAAGTTAAATATGCGTGAGCTACGAGTAAATCACATTAATGAAAATGATGGCAGATGGCATGTATGTACATAGGCTGCACTAAAAGTATCGGGAATGGAATATTTCCACTGTTCCTGTCATATTAAAATCTTTTTAATTGAAAACTCCTTGGTTTTACAAATCGAATACCATTTATTTATTTTAAAAAAGATTCACGGTCTTGTCACAAGGTTTTGTCAAACTTGTTTAGTCGTTGAGAAAATGGAATTGACTCGAGAAAATTCAAGAGTGATGATTTATTATGACTTTCGAAGTGGTTTAACACAAAAACAGTGTGTTGACCGGATGATTTCTGCATTTGGTGATGAAGCCCCATCCAAAACCACAATTTATCGCTGGTTTGCTGAATTTCAACGTGGACGTGTCAAGCTCAGTGGTGATCCTCGTCAAGGTCGTCCAAAAACTGCAGTCACCCAAGAAAACGTTGATGCTGTGCGTAAGCTGATTGAGAAAGATCGACATGTGACATACCGCGAAATTCAGGCAACTTTAGACATTGGCATGAGTCAAATACAAATAATCTTGCATGAACGTGAAGGTGTAAAAAAGTTGTTTTCCCGATGGATACCGCATTTGCTATGTGAAGAGCAAAAAGCGGCTCGCGTTACTTGGTGCATCAGAACTCTCGAAAGATTCCACGCAGGATTCTCAAATGCTGTATACAACATCGTATCAGGTGACGAATCCTGGATATATGCGTACGAACCCGAAACAAACAACCAGTCACGAGTTTGGGTGTTCGTAAATGAGTTAAAAGCTGTTTCAAAGCCATCAAAAATTGTTCGTTCACGGAGTGTTGCAAAAAAAATGGTGGCCACGTTTGTCTCCAAAACCGGCCATGTTACGACTATTCCTCTTGAGGGACAAAGAACGGTTAATGCAGAATGGTATGCTAGCATTTGTTTGCCACAGGTCGTTTCTGAACTCCGTAGAGAGAACTGCAACCGCCGCATCATCCTCCATCACGACAATGCGAGTTCTCACACCGCGCATAGAACAAAAGAGTTTTTAGAGCAAGAAAACATAGAATTATTAGACCATCCGCCGTACAGCCCCGACCTAAGCCCTAATGATTTCTATACTTTCCCTAAAATAAAGAATAAATTGCGTGGACAGAGATTTTCATCACCTAAAGAAGCTGTGGACGCCTACAAAACGGCCATTTTGGAGACCCCAACTTCCGAATGGAATGGTTGTTTCAATGATTGGTTCCATCGTATGGAAAAATGTGTCAAATTTCGCGGAGAATACTTCGAAAAGCAATAAATACATTTTTAAATAGTAATGTTGTGTCACTTCCTTGATTCCCGAAATTTTCAGTGCCGCCTCGTATATGTATGTCTGTGAACTGTACCTATGACACGGGAGAAATAATAATGTAGGGAGAAGTTAAAACCAGGAAATGATGACCAGTGGGTGGGTTCGAAGTCACAAACCCGTGATTAGCAGTCCGGAACTTTTGAGCTATTTCCGGTTTAAATAGCGAACGTAGATTTCGTGCTAGCCCTTGTGACCTAATTACCATAACTACATATTTATCCATGCTGCCATGCTATATCTGACACAACATTATATACGTCCACAAGCTTGGCAAAGGATACAAAATAAATTCCAGAACATTCGGTCTTACTTCCCGCCATCAATCGTCATGTTGTAAGCGTTCAAATAAAATAAATTCGCAAAAATATATCAAAGAGGGACTCGGTGAGGCAATAACTTTAACCCTACATAACTAGGCTACGAGTCTTTCAAAGACCCATTTATAACTCCACAGATTTTTCTTGATATTCAGACCTTTCTGAAAAGGTACGCTGGGATTGTTTCACTTAGCACACACGTTTGAGTTTTTACTTTAGAAGTGGAGTCATTCATTGTTTCATTATCACTATATCAGCCAATGGCCGCCCCCATGGTTTTTTTTTTGTTTTAATGAAACTTTGTCCTACACTAGGATTTCTCCTGTGTCGTGGATGCGTTTACAGATACAAATTTCACACACAATACACCCAGACTCGGAACAACTACCTGCAGATGCTATGCGGGAATCGAAGCCGTGACCCGCAGCGCAGCAGTCGACTGTATCAGCCACTGCACCAGCCGTGCCGCCATTTGTAGTCATTCTTAAACTTCCGCGAATTGAATACATGATTTTAAGACAGTATCGGGTTTATTCGCGCACAGATAAAAATCTTAATGCTATTTTGACTAACCTCAACGTTTTGATCTTGTTGCATTGAGTGATCACTATCCACAATCTGTATCGTCATTTCAAGGGGCATATGCAAGAAGGGAAGTGGATGAATGAATGGCTGCTGTTCTACTGGATCTCACGCTGCTGCCCATCTCTCTGGGTTACAGTCCTTTGATTCCTTTTACTACATCACCGGGAGGAGATGGAGTGGTGCTATATTCTCAATTCGGATACCATACAGATGGACGAAAATGTATCTAGACAGACAAATAGACGTTTTGCCGAAAACCGGTCATCCCAAGTTATTCAACAAGTATCATAAGCTAAGTCGATAACTTGCACCCAACACATGATTTAGCCCGTCATAAGTTGCCAAAGTAGATGGTAAAGTAGCCCTTTGCTTAAAAATAGAGACCATATATTACTTCGTACTGTTTTAGACTATTCTCTTCTATTCTGTGATTAAAACCTCTTGGCTTCTGGCACAGAATAGAAGAGAATAGTTTATTCAATGATTAAGTCCTAACAGACACATTATTATATTGTCACATTGAATCAACGGGTGGCGATTCGCTACACAACTTCTGAGAAGCAAATATAGGTTTCAAATATTACTATAGATCTACATCTATAGATACCATGTGGCTTCCTTGGAAGCCAAATGTATCGCGAAAATAACGATTACTGTATATGCCCGTGTCGTCATCATTTCGGCAGAATGAAGTCCACTGCTGGACACAGGCCTCGCCCAAAGATCACCGACCGATATGGGTGTATTGTGGGCTCATTGGGGGGTGTTGCCATAATGGCCACGCTTGGCAGACTGGTTGGCGATCGCAGTTGAGTTGTTAATGTACTCGAAGGACGCTGCTGCGCATACTCCGGCTAATCCTTTAGTCGACTTTTACGACACCCACGGGAGGAGATGGGGTGGTGGTATTCTGAGCCGGCACCACACGGTATCGTCAACATAGTATTTAAATCTATAACAGGCATTTTCACAAAAAAAGAGGATCCATAATATTCCCCCTAGATACCAACATCAGTACAGCAAAAGCCTTAAATCTAATTAAAGAAATCAAGGCGGCGCGGCGGTACCGACAGCTCTCAAAGGCTCAACATGCCTCAACTCGCTAACTTTGTAAATGCAGCTTGCACTTGCTGCTAACTCACTTATGTTTACGACTGCAGGGCTGTAGGCACGGTGTTAACTGGTTGTTGATGGTCGATTTATTTTATGACCTTTTTTAAATTCAAAATTCGCATTTTACTAGGACCGCTTTTTGGGTTTAGGCTCCGAATTACGGCTGCCGAGACGAATGTGGAAATCTAAGCTTTGACATCATTAAATTAATTGAGCATTAAATTGTAAATGTGCGAGCATCATGTAGCCGTTAATTTTATATATTTAGTAACTATACTTTGCCTGGTAGTATTGGTTTGTCATGCTTACTTAAATGTCTTGCTGGCGGTGGCGTTGTGTATCGGGCCGTTCGGTTCCCTACAATATGGTTGAGCTAAGCGATGCTGACGCATGCGTCATGCTCGTGAACGGGTGCTGTCTGTTGGGACTGGTCAGCCGTTAACTGCCATGGCAAATAATAATTATATTACATTAGTATGTATTTTTATACATTGACCTACATAATGCTCGTTACATATTTTACCGTAATTTGTATAAATCAACATTGTAAACTCAATTATTTTAAAAGAGTATCCATGGAGTTTCTTGCCGGCTCTTCTCCATAGATCAACTATTTGGAACCGTGCAACTTAGTTTCTGAGGTTTCATAAATGCCAATATTTGGTTTATTTGAAAGAAAAATATTTGACTTTGACTTTGAAAGCCGGGGGTTTCATTCCCAAGTCCACGTATCCTGTTTTTATGATCATCATCCAAAGTTCGCCATAATTACCTGTACTGCGCTACTCGCAACCAGTGGATTCCCACAACCTTGACTAGGTCGTCGTTCCACCTCGCGGGGGGTTTGTTGACGCAGCATCTTCTGGTACGCGGTCGCCACTCAAAAACTTTTCACCCCATCAGCCATTCATTGTACGAGCAATGTGCTCCACCCACTTCAGTCAGCAATTTTTCGGGCTATGTTGCCTATGTACCGTACTTATTTTGTGGATCTCCTTATTTTTTATTTCATCTCGCAGGGTCACTCCAAGCAAAACCCTCTCCATTGCCCTTTTAGTGGCCTTCTTCTAAGGCCCATGGTAAGCAACCACTTCTCAGTAGTAAAAAGTTGGAAGGAAGCTGTTTTTATAACTGGTAATAATTACTTGTTTCGTACAATAATATGTTCCGTATACTACGATTCTGAAGACTATCCAACCATCCCAAGAGCATAAGACTGGTGCTCGATCTGTCCACCGGACGTCTTCCGTTCCGTGGAAATATAAAATCATTAATATGTTTGTTTGTTTCTTCCGCGTGGTGTCCGGATTAAGAATACAGCACTACTCCATCTCCTCCCGTGGATATCGTAGAAGGGAATCTAAACCAGAGGGATGGGCAGCAGCGTCCCTTCTGTGAAACAGTGGCCATACTGCGCTCACCAACCCGCCTGCCAAGCGTGGTGAGTATTTGTAAATACCCCCCAAAATTATGACACAGTTGTGAAAATCTATCTATCTATCTCTAATCTATCTATCCTTTGTTCAGCAGTGGACGTATAAATGGCCGATATGAATATGTTTGTGTTAGTATAAAACGATAACATGTCTTGGATTTCTCCTGTATCGGGGGTACAGTTTACAGACATAAATCTAACATGCACAAACACCAAAACCCGAAACAACTATCCGCACACCATACAAACATTTTGTTTCATGTGGGGATCAAACTCACGACACGAAGAGCAGAAAGCCAAACGCATGGCCTGTTTCGTGAGTGATCTATACAAATAAATAAAATAAGTGTCTATTTGTAATGTCAAAATAACAGCTTTTTACTAAATGCACATGAAAGTATATGCGGTACTAATAACGGTATTTTGTCTGTCTGTCTGTTTATTCCAGCTAATTTCCAAAATAGCTTGACCGATTTTGACGGGACTTTCACTAGAGATAGCTAATGTTATAAGGCGTAAATAAGGCTACTTTTATTTAGAAAATATATTAGATTTCCGCGAAAAAATAACCCACCAAATCCAATATATGTCTATGCAGAAATCTATCCGATTTCTTTTATATTAAACGGCGGGTGAAACTGCGGGGCACAGCTAGTTTGTTAATATTTATGCGAATAACGTCATTATGAAAACCGAAATAAACTTACGGACTTTATCTCGTTATCAATAACGTACATACTATATTTACTGCTGTGATAGGTTCGTGGTGACGGAAAAGTGAGAAATTACATTAGATGTTGCATGAATGCCTGTCTGTCTGTCGGTGTCAGCGGTCTGTGGGTTTTCTGCACGTATTTTCCAATTAGGTATATACATCTTTAATGATGCGAGAAAATCCGTAAGTTTATTTCAGTTTACATCATTAACATGTACAAAAAATAGTGCTCGTAATTAACCACTCTAATATTATTATTAAAGTAGTTAATTACGAGATTGGCCGTGTGGTGTCGGCACAGAATATCACCGCCCCATCTCCTCCCGTGGTTGTCGTAAAATTCGACTGAGGGATTAGCCGGAGGATGGGCAGCAGCGTCCTTCGAGTACATTAAGAACTCAACTGCGATCGCCAATCTGTCTACCAAGCGTGGCGATTATGGCAAAACCCCCCAATGACCCCACAACACACCCATATCCGTCATTGTGGTGATATTTGGGGAAGGGCAGTGTCCAGCAGTGGACTTCATTCGGCCGAAATTATGTTAATAATAGTGATAACTGATGGCACACTTACCTCACACTGTAAACCTGGCCATCATCACCAGTGTCAGTATAACCGCCCTGCGCCTGGACTCCATTGGTCGCTACTCCATTCTCTTCAGCGTAAATACCGTTCTCAGTCTCATAAGCATACGCATAAGTTTCTCCATCATTGGTGTTGTTTTGGCGAAGGATAGCAGCATTCCTTTCAATGGGTGCCTGAGCACGCTCGGGGCGAGATTCGAAGCCCGAGTAAGCTTCATTTTGGGCATAAGCATTGGGGCTGGAAAATCCATTGTTGGAATAAGCACCAGTTTGATCTTGGAAACCGTTTGACTGACGAGGAGTTTGGAGGAATGCAGATCCTGTAGAGGCTTGGGCATTAGGCGGGAGGTAGGTCTTGTCCAGTTTGGCGGCCTGAGCCAAAGTGACGGCCGTAAACACGATGAACTGGAAATTAGCACAGATAATAATATCATAAACATTTACAGACACCTTTTACTATAGTTTTATACTGTGGTTCACTTAGCTACCATTTTATTTAAAGCACCTTACCAGTTTCACTTTTATTTGTTGTATTTTATTCATAGATTGAACTTGCTACCCAGAAGCTGTGGATGCAACTGATTATTATGTGAACAAATTTTACAAAAAAGTACAAGGTAGCTATGCTATTATGTTTTTACTCGCTTTATATTAGTTTGACCTGGATGAATGTATGTTGACTATGTATGAATGTAATTTAGGTAGGAATCTTGTAATTAACTTTTCACCCACTGCTAGATTAATTAATATAATGCTGATGGTAGTTAGTTAATATTTCATTAAAATTATATTTTTTTAAATCAACTATTATTTATGTGAGAAATAGGTAGTTTGACTTGGCAACACTGAACTTTTCTTATCAGCCGACATAAAAAGACTAATCAACAAAAAATATAACAAGAAGCTTCGTGAACATAACAACAATAAGGAACAAATTCATCAATTTACACAAGCAATCAGATTATACTCTAACGTGAGTAACCCAAGGCAACATTGCAGTATTTAGCTCTACTCATCCCGGACCAATAGATATCAAAGACCTACTAACCTACTAAACTGCCTCGCAGACTAAATCACTTTAGCAAGAAATATGAAACTCAAACTACATGCATATTGAGGTACAATTACAAGGGGCTTAGCGGAGCCGTCGTGAACGCTAGTTCCATTATATAGAAGATTATATGATATTATGTGGATTAACCGTAATATTAAACGTGCTCCACTGAACGGACTGGCACAGAATTTGCCTACAGAATTAACATAAAACATCATATATTTTTCCAACGCCGAATTCGATGCTACTTTTATTCAAATTTTGGAAGTTAATATGCAAAATTGGGTTAGCATTGAAACATTGCTTTTAATATTTTGGCGATCTGCGGATGCTGTCATGACACAAACGCCTTGTTTATTATGAACAACTAGTTAGGAGCTAGGCAGATTTTGATTGGTCTTTGTCCTCAAACGTTAAAAATGCATCGCTTGTAAAAAGGTTGCTTTAACGTCTTCTGGCTATGTAACTGTTTTCTACGTTTTCCTGCACTAGTAGTTCTCCTGCGTCGTGAGTACAGTCTGCAGTCATAAAATCTCACATGCACAAATACCCAGACACGAAACAACTATCTGCAGATCATACAAATATTTAATCCGTGCGGGGATCGAACCCGCGACACGTAGCGCAAAAAGCTAATCGCTTAGCCACTGCGCTAACCATTCCGTCGAACTAAAGACCTGAAAACCTTATTGTTGAATGCATAATTTAATTGAAAGTATATATTTGTATCTATATATATATATATTACCAAGAAAGAGATTGCATGATGCTACGGCGTAGCTGCCGTCGAAACTTCGTGTAAATTATGTGTAGGATATTTTATTTTAGCCTAAAAACGTCCACTGCCTGACAAAAGCCTTCCCCAAAGTTTGCACAAGGACCGGTATAAAGAAAGAAAGAAAGAATTTATTTGGTCGAAAATAAGACACACAATTATACAGTTAAAAAATAAAGAAAGTTGGTATGTGCCTCACGGTTCGCCAAAAAGGACCTGGTTCAGCATATGTCAGACGACTGCCTGACACTGGTTTTCAACCAAACCGTTTGTGATGTGATGGTATGGGTTTATGTTGTATGTATTGGGGGGTTTTGCCATAATCGCCATACTTGGCAGACGGGTTGGCCATCGCAGTTAGCTTATAAAAGTACTCGAAGGACGCTGCTGCCCACCCTCCTGCTAATCCCATAATCACGTTTTACGACACCCGTTTAAGGGAGGAAATAGGGTGGTGTTACTATTAGCCGGTACCACACGGTTAGCCGGCAGCACACGGCACACGGTGGTGAGATGTAAGCAGTAAATAAACAGACTTTAGTTATAATTTATTGTTATATTGTATAAACTAAAATTATAAACGTTGCACTTATAGCTCATACTAACGAGTAGGTGCTGCCAAAGTCAGAATACTACACAATAGATGAGTTTAGTTTATGTTTAGTTCAAAATTTACGTGGGTTTGTAGTCGTAATCTTCTTTGGATCCTTTAAGTTCTGCTTATATGTGTTGTTCTAGAAGAATGTACAAAGAGACATCTGATTTAAATTTACATAATTTATTTTAGATGAAAAAATTCTGTACTGACTTAGATAAAGGTAAATACGTCAACAAGCTGTCTCAATGTTTATTTCTGTTATTGTTAATCATGCATCATTATTTCAGCCAAAACCGTTCTTTGCACGACTGACATAGGCCTCCTCTAAATTCCCCGGGAAGACGGTGGCGCGCACGTGATCACGTGCCGCCGTGTGCGCAGCACTGCGCAGCACAGTGCACAGCGAGACTTGGGGGCATCCTTAACAATCCTCCCCGAGAAGTACCTGGGGGGCGGCCTTTTCACAGCCGCTGCCCTCCACTGGAAGGGGTGACCGCTTTACAGTCATCCCCTCCGAGATGTGCCTAAAGGCGTGGCACCAATGGGCGGCTCTAGTGTGATCAGGGCCTGGGGCCTCCCTTAGGTGCCGAAGATGACCACTCCAGTGGTTTTAGACGGTAGGAGCCCCTTCCCCGGGTCGAAGGAAGTTCATGAAGAATTTCCACTAGGCACCAATAAAAAATAAGGTTCCAATGGGTCACGCAACCCAGCGCAAAGGACACAACAATGTCCACCGAGCCAGCTAGTAGTACATTTTACGAAAGGCATAGAAAACGAGTACATAGAACTAGAATTACAAAATAGGTCAAATTGTCAACAAACCAAGACACTCTATAAAAATTTTTTTTTATATATTTTAATTATATCTACCATCATAATACATTGCATTTATCACGTCATTCAGCATTCTCAGAATGTGCTTCAGATGTCAACAGCGCTGATTTTCAGCTGAAACCACATGAGTCTTACAATGCCAACATACTGTTTTACAGTTTGAATACATGATTGTAACAATTCATACAGATATACAAACATTAAAAAAAAAAATGATAAGGTCACCAAGTTAAATATCTCAACAAAAAGGCAGTTTAACCTACAGACCTCATCATTGTCCTCTTTATACAACGAAGATTATAAAAAAGGTTACGATTAACCTCCAAAGGTTATCACAACGTTGAAGCACCACTAAGAATAACATTTACAAGATTTAACAAAAAGAAGCACGCCGTATCATTAGCAATTCATCAGACATTTCAGTTTCCGAGTGCCAAGAAAACGGGAACCCATTAAGGTCGGGTTCTTGGTACAGCGGCAATGACCGGCCAATTGTAAATATGACGAAAACTACTAATAAAATAAGTGTTTTTTTTTATGGTTGAAAGACAGACGCATTTGTTTCCGTTTTTAGAAGTATATAATCCATTTGGCACACATTACAATAGACCTTATAGTTGTAGTTTCCATCTTATACAATAGTTTTACACCTCCAGGCACAATCCGACACTGCATTTTATAGTGTAGCCATGGAGAGTCCCCAGTTAGTGTCCCATTACATTTTAGATTAAAATTCTCTAAATGGCCTCTGCGTGCTGGACCCCTGTCCCCGCGTGAGCCTATCAAAAGACCGGGTTTCCCCTTACAGGGAATATAAACCCTTGTAATAGAGAAACATGTAGATAATAATGATACAATTTTTGGCTCAAATGGATACCGGATACCTTACAGGGGATATAAATACGTGACAAGAGAGAAATAAGTGTTTTATTTGATATATTTATCGTGCATGCGCTTATGTTCCACTATACTTATGTGTGCTTGGTTGCATATTGAACGTAAATAGTGTTTCAGGTATTTATTATAAACGAGTATATGTAAATATATGAGGTGGAACATATAATAAAGTTTTATTTTATATTTCATATATTTCTGCTTCAAAAATTGTATGTGTTAGGATTGCACGTAGGTATATCGTAAGTATGGATTCTACACGTAGCTATGTAGAATGATTGAAATAAACGCGATATATTTCCGTGAGGTATTTTGATTTCATAATAACATCATCCTTATTTTTCCAAACGTCTGCCGATTATTGTCGAAACCATAGATGTACCATGAAACTACATTTTGAAAGAAGTTGTCGCAAATCCAGCCTGAGCGTATGTTATGTATGTTAACCAACTTTATTACATTATTAGAACTGAAAACGGGATATTTACCATGTTTATTATATTTTAAATATATAAACAACTTTATTATATTTTAAATTTTGACATATTCAACGGCTTGGTGCTAACTGTAATTTTGTGAATGTTTAATAAAAAGATAATAATCTACAGATAGTATCTGGGCGTCCACAAGTATGTGAGATCTACGACTGTAGAATTATACCCACGATACGGGAGAAATCCTAGTGACAAACTTTTTTTCAAAACAGGTAAATATTGTGTACCTTAAACCTTCATTCGGTACATTGTTGTGGTCCGCTATCACTCGAACCTCATCCAATATTTCTAAATGAATACGCAATACAAGAAAGATAAAAAAGAAACGGGAATAGCCAACGCTCATTAACAATTCTCATTGTTTCCTTAATATAAAAGAAAATAATTAATTTACTTGGCCTAGAAACAAACAATAAAGCAGACAATGATTTTGCCTTTTCTTCAAGATTTTTGTTTATTAAAAGTAGGTTTGAGAGGATATTTGGCAGTCGACATCATGTTTTTCTGTATAATCATATTTAATGGGCTTTACTATTTCCAATATTCTATAAAATATTATAATTTTAAGGTCAAATTCATTGAATCGAAATAGCTGACGGAAATACATCGCGTTAATTTGATTCATTCTATATACTTACGTATATATGGAACAGAGACATAGTCACTCACAATGAGGCTCATGAGAAAGCTCGAGGTCACTCAGCGAGCTATGCTTGGTATTTCTCTACGAGATTGAATCAGAGATGAGGAGATCCGTAGAATAACTAAAGTTGTCGACATAGCTGAAAGGAATAAAATGAAGGAAAGAATTAGTAAACTGAAGTGGCAATAGGCGGGGCACATTGCTCGTAGAACTGATGGCCGCTGGGACAAAAAGGTTCACGAGTGGAGACCGCCCACTGGAAAAAGCAGCGTAGGACGACCTCCAACAAGGTGGACAGATGATCTGGTGAAGGTCGCTGGGAGTCGTTGGATGAGAGCAGCCTGTAACCGTTCGTTGTGGAAATCTATGGGGAAGGCCTTTATTCAGCAGTGGCAGTCATCTGGCTGATATGATGATATGATAACTTACGTACAGCAGCATGACTGAAAAGCGGTCACCCCCTCTAGCTTATGGAAGGCGTCTGTAAAAAGGTCGCCCCCCAGGCACTTCTCGGGAAGGATGGTATAGGATCCCCCCAAACCTGGCTGTGCGCCGTGCACACGACAGCACGTGACCACGTGCACGCCACCGTCTTCCCAGGTGTCGCTTGGTATGAGTACGCATACTTCCCAATCTGTGAACCCGCGACCCCCAAGGTGGCATACCACCTATAGTCTATCAGAATACCCAAACACGAAGAGGCGCTTCCCAAATTGCGACACCATACCCGATTCTTCCATGCATCGAGCTAATATATAGGCCATCTGGTGCTGGCTACAAATAGCACCAACCCACCTTATCCCTTGTGTGTTGTAAATGGCAAATATAGGATTAGGCTGAGCAGTAGAAAGATGCTGCGCCAACCCACCTGCCAAGTGTCGCGATTATGGCAAAAACCCCACAATGACCACAGCATACTCAGACCATGTCCGGCAGTAGGCTTTATTCGGTTAAAATTATGATGATGATCCAGCTAATCTGGAAGGTGGATCTGTCTGGAGGGCGTCCATGCAGTGATTATCTCTTCTATGTTAATTATAAAGGTTCATTCAACCTCAACAACTAGTTTTAACACAAAATAAAATTAATTGTCCGTGTGGTGTCCGGATTACGTCCGTGTGGTGTCCGGATTAAGAATATGCACCACTCCATCTTCTCTCGTGGATGTCGTAAAAGGCGACTAAGGGAATCTAAACCAGAGGGATGGGCAGCAGCGTCCCTTCTGTGAAACGGTAGCCATACTGCGCTCACCAACCCGCCTGCCAAGCGTGGTGAGTATTGGCACATACCCCCCAAAATTATGACACAGTTGTGAAATCTATGGGGAAGGCCTTTGTTCAGCAGTGGACGTATAAATGGGTGATATGATGATGATGAAAATTAATAAACTTGAATAAACCTAAATTTACTTAATTAACCGCTCCTAACTGAAACTGAGAACAAAAAATGTTAAAAGTTCGATTTGTTTTACCCATTTTATACAAAAATATCTTCAAAATATTCACGTTAAATACGCCCCGTAATAGAAAAAGTTTTGTTGCGATCCGGGGAGCGCTCTGGCATGATTTATGAAAAATTTGCTTAACGAAAAGAGGATATTCCCTGAGGACATTTTCAATATTAAAGATTTATTCAATGCAATCCATTTAATTATACCGTTTACAATGTATTATGGACTATGCTAAACAAAATTACATTTCCAGAGATTCAGAAACTCTTTTATTATTTGGTTGTGCGCGTTATTTTAATTAATTGCGCAGAGAACATTTATTTTTATGTTGTTCTTAGACAAACATTCTGGCGTAATTTTTATCGTGGAATTGGGCGAGAAGTCTCATGCCTAACAGTGATGTGTATGAAAAAAAAAACAGCACTGTGATACTGTTACGATGGTCAACGCTTTGGCACAGGTGGCTAACCTACTATAAAAAACCGGACAAGTGCGAGTCGAATTTAACATCGTAGTTGAAAAACATGTTTTCCCATACATTCCAACCGCAAACGTTTGTACGCACTATATTGAAAGATTTACGATGTTATCTTAACACCATAGACTTCTTATAGATTATCCTGTAATCTATAGGTAAAGAGATATTACCTGTATTTTTTCAAAATTTTAGGCTTAGTAGTTCCGGAGATAATTGGGGGGGGGGGGGGGGGGGAGAATGATCACTTAAATAACTTTAAAACTATACATTTTAAAATGATAAAATAAATACATTTGCGACCCTCAAAATCAGCCTTTTCATTTCATATGTTACACGGTACAGTTTGTAAAAATTTTGGCTTGTAGAAATCCATATGTGTACCAAATTTCAACTTAATCGGTCCAGTAGATACCGAGCAAATTGGCTGTTGTGACAGACAGACACGCGAGTGATCCTATAAGGGTTCTGTCGTTTTTTTCTTCGGACGTACGGAACCCTAAAACAACGATTTAAACAACGTATTAGTTTAAAAATGCGACTTGACGTACCGGTCAACAAATGGGCATTTTGGTAACATGAGGAAAAAGTTTGAGGCTATTCGGATTGCGATTGAAAAAGAGCGACGTATTGTAAATTATAACATAAAATATCAGATAACTTCATCATTATCAATTTACAAAATATTTATTTATTTATTTATTTATACTTTTATGCACAATGGTGGTACACAAGGCGGACGTATATATCGGTAAATATCGGCACGTAACACTGCCTTAAGAGCGCGCTTCCTATAGTACACCACGCCGAAGATGGTGCAATGAGCTTGACCCCTTCGGTAAGGCATGGAGACGAACGGCCAACAACAGAAATCAGTAGAGACCACATTCAACTTTGCGCGACATTGGGCCTGTGCAGGCTAAATATAACAATAATGTTTATCTTTAGACATTGACGTTGTCGCTTACATTGTCCTTCTTGCAGTAATATTTAATTATCTCTTGATATAAAGAAAGCTCCAAATAAATTCGCGTTTAAACGTAAAGTGCGTCAATACTTTCTGAAATTGTTACAATCCTAATCAGTTTTGTCTTCGTCATTAGAGTTAATATTTATATCAGATATTTTAATGTATTCTATTTAACTATTTATAATTATGTAATATAATATAGTATCTATGTTTATATTAGTATATGTATGTATTCCTATTTTTTATTTAGTCTTTTTTAACATTATCTATAGCTTTGCTTTTATTCCTCTTTCGAAGTGCTTGGTTTAACCCAAAGGTTGACTGGTGGAGTATGCCTCATGGCATTAAGTCCGCCTTATGTATACTCAATGTACATAAAAGTTTAAATAAATAAGTGCCGGCTCAGACCCCATCTCCTCCCATGGGTGTCGTAAAAGTCGACTAAGGGATTAGCCGGAGGATGGGCTGCAGGGTAATTCGAGTACATTAACAACTCAACTGCGATCGCCAACTCGCCTGCCGAGCGTGGCGATTATGGCAAAACCCCCCAATGAGCCCACATCATATCCTTATCGGTGGCTGTGGTGATCTTTGGGGGAAGCCTGTGTCCAGCAGTGGACTTCATTCGGCCGAAATGATGAAAAAAATGATGATGGTGTAACTTAACAACGATACTAGCAAGCGCCGTTTTGATTAAATAATTAAATAAATCGTATCACATCAAGTTGTCACATTAAAATAAAAATAACATTTTTGACGCATTACATACGTCCCTGAAACCAACACAAGCAGGGTCACTTAATCCATTAACAGCACATTCTCTCGGCATCTCATTATGCAATCATTACGCTATTCCGGTCGCGATTTTACGCGTAATCCGGTAATTTAGTTGCCCAGTGTCCCGGCGTCGGCAGATTTACGTCCTGCTTGGAATTAATGGTACTGGGGCCTTTGGGACCAGATTTTTTCGGCAAATCGACGCCCTGCATTGTTACTACATAGCTGCTCAACTGATATTTAAACATGGCTTAAGATTTCGATTAATTTATTATGTATAACGTCCTTTTGTCAACAATACTGCAGTGCCTTTAGACGAATGTCTGTAAGCAGTATGTGTTACCAGCAATGACTTATGGTGTCAAATTTAAAAATTGTATTTTATTTTTTCTTACTAGCTGTTTAAGCTTTCGTTTTTCAGCATGAAATAACCTTAAAATATAAAATATAAAACTAGCGGTCGCCCAGAACCCAAAATTAGACCTTAACTGATTAAATTTTAAAGATATAATATATACATTTTACTTCAATATTAACTTTCTGCACTTTCTCACATGATCTTTAACGATGCCAAATCTCACACTCCTCCGTGCGCGCAATGTGCTTCAAAAGCGGTACAAAGATTTTCCTTCACGTATGAATATATAGATATAAGAATTAAGTTTTGCAAACTGTACCGTGTAGCATAAAAAACATATATATAACAGTTCTTTACCGTTAGAATACAGGAAAATCTCTAAAAAGTCTATGGTCTTAAAATAACATGGCTAATCTTTTAATATTGTGCGTACAAACTTACATTTGCGGATGGAATGTATGGGAGAACATGTTTTTCAACTACAATGTTAAGTTCGTTCTTCAGATAAATTATTGGTACTACTCGTTCGCCTTAACTAGGCTAGGGATCTGCCACTTCTCGTATCTGAAGATAACATATTCATCGTACCGAACCCTCTCCACGAGAGTTCAACTCGCACTTGTCCGGTTTTTTAATCTATCGCCATTCACTGGGCGTTAAAATGTTGGACGCCAACAACGCTGTTTTCATGCTATTCATAATTCAACAAGTTTTTTTGTTTTTTATTTTAAAAAAACGTTGCCCCGCACTCGGACTGCTCCTGTGTCGTGGGTGCGTTTACAGACATGAATTCCACATACAATACACCCAGACCCGGAACAACTACCTGCAGATCATACAAATATTTGTTCCGTGCGGGAATCGAACTCATGACCCGGAGCGCAGCAGGCGACTGTATCAGCCACTGCACCAACCGTGCCGTCAAGTTTGGTGGACTATAAACGGTCTATGCGTTAACGCCGAATAAACACTCCAAAAAAACTGCTAGTTTATTCAATGCTCACCCCTAATTAAATCTTAATGGCATATAAGCATAACACTTAGATCTTAGCGCACTCTAGTTCCGTCTTCTTCTGAATCGTTTAGGTAAATGCTTCCAAAACCTTTCTAAAAGCAGTTCCTGCAACTGTTACGGCTTACAACCCTTTGTAGATATGTTAATTTAACCTAAAACCTTGTATAGCAAATATTTCATATTTTATGCGGATATACATAAATATGTTTACAAGTGAAACTGTAATATCGTGCTAAAAACATAAAAAAATTACAAGCTATAATCCTTTTTTTTTAATCTCGTCATTTCTATTTTTTTTTTAACATTGCCCCTCCATAGCTGCACTATAAAAATGCAGTCTCAGACTGTTCCCGGAGGTGTAATTCTCCATTGCAAGAAACTATGGAAACTATTTATTTTACTTTTTTTTTTTTTTTTTTTAAACGCTAATATTTCTCCTGTGTCGTGCATTTACAGACACAAATTTCACACACAATACACCCAGACCCGGAAGTCGGAACAATTATCTGCCGATCATACAAATATTTGTTCTGCGAGGGAATCAAACCCACAACCCGGGGCGCAGCAGTCGACTGTATCAGCTACCGCACCAACCATGTCTTCAATAATTATTTATCATTTTTTGTTAGATGCACTAGAAACTGTCAATTGATTAACATACAATAACATAATCAGCCCATTACTGTCCCACTGCTGGGCACGGGCCTTTTCTCGCGATGAGAATGGTTAGGTCTTAGTCCAGCACGCTGGTCTAATGCGGGTTGGCAGACTACACACACCATTGAGGACATTTTGGAACTTTCTAAGTTGCGCAAGTTTCCTCACGATTTCTTTCTCCACCATTAACGCAATTGATAATCAAATTCTGACCGAGATCAATTTCAGACCCTCCTGTATGGAAGGCAAGCGTTCAACCACTAGGCTATCACTGGTACTTAATAGATTACGGGGTTATAATGGTTTTTTTTTTTCGGAAATACAAGTTTAAGATATATAGGTTTATTTTTGAATCATCATATCAGCCACAGAACGTCCACTGCTGAACAAAGGCCTCCCCCTTAGATTTCCACAACGAGCGGTCACATGCCACTCTCATCCAACGACTCCCAGCGACCAGCACCAGGTCGTCTGTCCACCTCGTTGGAGGTCGTCCCACGCTGCGTTTTCCGGTGCGCCTTTCGATTCGAGAACCTTTGTGCCCCAACGGCCATCAGTTCTACGAGCAATGTGCAATGGGTATTTTTGAATAAATTCTTCAATTTTTGATTATCTGATCAATAAGCCAACATTCTAGTTTCAAGACTAAACCTAATTTAAATTTTATTTTTTATACTAGCATTCATACCGCTATAGAATTAATTCGTCTAAACTACGCATCTTCGTAGCTCGGCGACGACCATATGCTACATGCTACGGCATAGACTACGTTAAGTAGTCCCATGATTAATTCATAATGAGCTTACGCACTGTAATATCGACGTGAAACTTAACAACAACAATATGGTACAAATTAATATGCATAAATCTTTACATGATGTTGATGTTTGATTACGTTTAGAGTATTGTAGGATGTATGGCAAAAACCATTTTAGAATTAAGTATTTTAAAATATCTAATTATTTCATCCTATGCATTTTGTATGAAATGAATTGCATTCACTTATTGGATTCAATCAAACCAAATCCTTGAATGAGAGGAGAATGAACGTGTGGTGCCGGCTATGAATACCACCACATCATCTCATCCAGTAGTCATCGTAAAAAGCGACTATAGGCTTAGTCAGAGGATGGGCAGCAGCGTCTTTTTAATACATTAATAACTCAACTACGATCGTCAACCCGTGGCCAATCGTGGCGATTATGGCAAAAACCCGCAATGGACAACACAAAACCATAACTGATTAAATTAAATTAACGGTCGTTGTGGCAATCTTTGGAGGAAGCTTCTGTCCAGCAGTGGAAGTTTTTCGACTGAAACTACTACACCTATTCTCGGAAGACACGGCGATTGGGGCTGTCTTGCCGCAAATTTAAGGGACAAGAGTGGCTACCATTGGCCTTTACTCCTGGAAGCTGAGCCGATCCCAGAAGAAGTAGAACCCATACTATCGAGAACTCACATGGGCTAAACAAGAACATTCTCCTTTCTTTTCTTCTGACTTTTGTCTGCTCGACACCTCGTGAAAACTATTTCGCTCACCTGATTGGTTTGTGGCTGCAACATCGTCATCCAAGTCCTAGCCCGCCGTCGCGGTATTGGGTCCTCACACAGTTCAACCGAGAGATGCTCGTCGCAGCTGCCAACGTCATGGCGTGGTTAGAGGTCAACCAAGGGATCTTGCCCGATCCAGAAAAGGAAGCGTCCTGGTTTCGGGAGGCGATGACGTCGATTTGGCTGCGCCTGGCGTACGGAGGTGTATTGGTGGTCGGAGGAGACCGTGCGGCTACGCACGGTCTTCCTGGCATCCCCACGCCAGTACACTAGACGCCGACGACCGCGGAGTGCTAAAACCGAAGAGACTGCCGAGGCCTATCGAACCTACCAGGCGGCCACTATGACGCTCCAAATAGCTATTCACTAGGCGAAGGCTTAGTCGTAGAGAGAGCTCCTGGAAGATATAGATATATTTATAAAATATTAGGTATTCCGTGGTTCTGCGTCAGCATACCAACTACGACTACAACAACGGCACACTAACTAATAAGCGTAGATGTGTATATAGATTAAGATTAATATATAAGATGTAAATAATGTCAATAAAATCAGTCATTATGTTGAATCCGACTTTGACTCATTACCCGTCCACCCCTCACTGCGTCCAAGACACCTTTAGCCGTCAGTACGATCGGTCTTGTGAGCCTGCTTGACCGGCAGTGAGAAAACCATTTCCACACACCCAGATCCCGCCCACCTTCCGCCTGTTGCCTTAGGTCTCCTGGTAACAGGTTTCCCTGCCTTCAAACTACAAGATAGTAGGGCTAGGGACTTAGGGACTGTAGGGTCAAACTAGGGACTTAGGGTGTGGTAGCAAGTCAGATAGGGAGTATTAGGTTTAATTACGTACGGGACGTTGGTTAATATATGTTGGCCCTCGCCCGTACATCCCGTACATCCGTGGGGGAGACCCTACCGCATGGTAGTGGGACAAGTTGCGCCCGTGGGTCCCCCCGGTGACCAACAATGGCCTCGGTAGGAGTCCGATAATACCTCTCCGCCCTTTCCCAGGGTTAAGGAAGTACATGATTGTCTATGTACTATGATTCCACAGGATCAATAAAAAAGGTGTATTCTTTGACTCTAAATTACACTTTGATGTTCATGTTGCTCACATTACAAGTAGAGGCTTTCAACTTTATGGTTTTGTTAGGCGTACCTGCGAATCATTAAAAAAAACCAGCAACGTACTTATTATTGTATAACTTACTCATAAGGTCACAACTTAAACCTGCTGCACCAGTTTGGAACCCATTTTATGGAAATACAGTGACCAACTGGAGTCAGTACAGCGTAAATACCTTCATTACGTAAACTATAAATGTTTTCACAAATAGGCATCGTACCGTATCCTTCTCGATACATTTTCACTGCCTACTCTAAAATTGAGAAGATTATATCTCGATCAAACCGTCTTATATAAGATCTGTCACAATTAATTTGATTGTAATCAACTTATAAACCAAATATACCTTCGCATACCTGGTTGTTCTCATCGAATTCGTGAAACTTATACTCTAAAGTCTAGTTGTTCCCAAACTGTGTAAAACAAATGCGGGAGAACAAGCTCTATATATAGGCCATTTATACGTCCACTGTTGAACTAAGGCCTCCCTCATAGATTTTCACAACTGTGCCATAATTTTGGGGGGTATTTGCCAATACTCACCATGCTTGGTAGGTGGGTTGGTGAGCGCAGTATAGCTAGAGTTTCGCAAAAGGGACGCTGCTGCCCGGGATGGGATCTGGTTTCTTCTTCTAGATTCTCTTAGTCGCCTTTTACGTCATCCACGGAAGGAGATGGAGTGGTGCTATATTCTTAATCCGGACACCACACGAAGAGAACTAGCTCCTTTAGGGCGAATGATGGAGGTGTATAACGATAATTTTACTGATATTGACACATTTTTCTTATCATCAACACAATAAAAAAAAATGTTTTAAAGAAATATAATTTGTTATAATTAACCTGTGATTGAGCTATTAATGTTGCAAGTTGTGCACTGCGTTCAAACTGGTCTAACCTTATGATAAGTTTTCTCCTTAACCATGTTTTAATGTCACTGTTCGCTTGCTACAACCTATTATTTTGTGGATAACGGGTGGATGGATGGATGTGTTGGTTGCGTGATTATTTAATAGTCTTTTATATACTTTTGTAATCAATTTAAGCCATAATCATCATCATATCAGCCACAGGACGTCCACTGCTTAGATTTCCACAACGAACGTTCACATGCCACTCTTATCCAACGACTCCCAGCGACCTTCACCAGGTCGTCTATCCACCTCGTTGGAGGTCGTCCCACGCTGCGTTTTCTGGTGCGCGGTTTCCATTCGAGAACCTTTGTGCCCTAACGGCCATCAGTTCGACGAGTGATGTGCCCTGCCCATTGCCACTTCAGTTTGCTAATCCTTTCAGCTATGTGGACAACTTTAGTTCTTCTACCGATCTCCTCATTTCTAATTCGATCTCGTTGAGAAATCCCAATCAAGAAAAATCAATTTATGCATTATTACTCAATTGTTTGGTGTCACAAAAACTATAAAATAAAATAAGAACCTACCTCGAACATAAATCTAGCCTCTAAATGAATATGTAATGTAGCAGTCATATAGAGGGGCATGTTCAGCAGTGGATGTGAATAAGATATTATGAGGATATGATGTATTCTTTTTTTGTACCACTAAGATGGCAAACAAGCGTATGGTCCGTTTATCGTAACCTCTGAACGCTTGCAATACCAGAAGCATCATTAGCGCGTTGTCAAGCCAGGACATATCTTTACACTCCCATTTTGAAGAGTCCCATGCTTGTAGTATCTTGGGAAAACCTGAGCGTGCGCGTACTGTAACGATACGAGACCTTGTTGGCTCTATGCAGATGAACTACCCGCCGATGGCGAGATGTGTGACGCAGAAAGTAGCCTTTGGCAGCATATCAAACAATTCCTTAGAACACTGTCCGTTGTACAAACGATTATACACAATACACACTATTGTCTTCCGGAAACAATTAGGCCACGTGCCTGGCCCAAGGCTACTTCGTGCATATGAACCAATCCAGCTTTGATGCAGTTGTCGTGTATTAACACAACTAATATATAATACAGTATGGGCAGCCGCATTATATTTCGAGGTAGATTTTAGGGTCCGAACGTGTGAATGAAAAAACGGCGGAAGCCTTGTAGGATCACACGTGTGTCTGTCTCCGAATCAACTGGATTGAGTTGAAATTTTGTACACATATCACTTCCTGCAACCCAAACACGTACGTGCAACGTAAATAAATGAGTTTTGAATATGTGGGTTATTTGCCGGTATGCCACTCAATAAGTTTGTTCTTTTTTATGAAGAGGTGCATATCACCCAAATGCTAGATGTGTGACAGAGAGGAACATGTAGTCCACTTGTTGCAGGATTGTGGCCAGTTTCAGTCTAAGAGAGAAATATTGTCAAAAAAGTTAAATCTTATTACAAATAATATAGAATTTTTCATGAAAACCTGTACGCTCCAATATCTGAGGCTGCAAAAGATCTGTATAAATCCGCAAATCTTCGTTTTACTTAATCTTCCGACTTAATAAATATATAATAAATAAATATAAACCATTTATAGTGTCATATTTGTAGGATTGTATAAATTTAAAGTAAGAACCTATAAACATATGTACTTATAATACGAGTTATGTAGCAAGAGAAAGGAATGTTTTTGCGTGTCGTTCTTTCATGAAGGAATGAACTTAAGACGCCTTAAAGCCTCGCGAGGTCCCCTAACGACCGACGTCACTTACTGACGTCTTTGGGAACAACAGCTGATCGTGTCACGCTACGGGGGAAGGGAAAGTATAAATAGCTTCTATTTTTATCCAACTATGGCGACGTTGAACAGAAAGGTCTTAGCCGTCTTCTATAATACAAGTTTATATAGACCTCATTTATTAAATATTGCTATTATCTCGCTTGTGCCACAGTCCGATGTGGACGTGCTATTTAATTGATTAGCGTGGTGCAAGCTGTCACTCGTAATTACTCGCCATGAGTAATGAACTCGTGGTGAATGAGCTGCTGGCGTCCTTGCAGCAGAAGCTGGCTGGACAAGGTATCCACAGTTCAGATCTAAGCAACGAATTTCAATGAGGATGACATATCTGCCGCCAAGATATTGTTATTTACGGGACGGGACTACGAAAAGCCTGTAGGATATAATCACGCTGTTTGAGGGGATTGACCCTGACGATGTACCGACGTTTGTAGCAAAGGAGATATACAAGCTGCCACCCGTGACTTTCGAATACGTCGATATAACGACCTTTCAGGACATTGTCTTTCTGGAAGCCAGCCAAGCAGATGTGCAAGGGAAACTAGAAACATCCTAGAGCACCGTCGCTGATTTGCGTAAAGAATTCAGAGAGTTGCGCAATACTGTGGCGGTAATTAGGGCACCAGTCGATGTGTCTGACATAAACACACGTCATGGAACCGGCCTCGATATGAAGTCGTCAACTGTGACGTCAGCAGTTTCTTCATCGGTGCATTCGTCGATTGCCAAGCCCTGCAGAGCGCTCTGCCCATGCGCCCCGCAGCCGCGTACCCGATACTGTGGCTGCTCCACGCAGCGCCACCCAAGCGATTCGCTCCGTCCAGCTGCAGTGTCAGCCACCCCGAT
This sequence comes from Diloba caeruleocephala, assembly GCA_947459985.1. Lineage (NCBI taxonomy): Eukaryota > Metazoa > Arthropoda > Insecta > Lepidoptera > Noctuidae > Diloba > Diloba caeruleocephala. The sequence goes on along the minus strand of OX381617.1, from coordinate 2,674,455 downwards.
GAAACCTCTTCATGGAAATCTCGCTAGCATCACTGTGAGTGCCCCTGCCACTCCTATTATGAATCATGTGCCGGTAAGGGCACCAAAGAGAGCTGATGATGATGGTTTTGTAATGCTGCAAAGGAGGAAGCTCCGTCAGAAAACCAATAAGTACCGCTGGAGCACAGCTTCTGCGGAGTCCAAGGTACTATACGCACTACGAAGCCGAATACTCCGTGTATATCTCTCGCCTATACTACACTATAAGGTGGAGGATATCGCAGAGTACGTAAGCCGAAAGACGAGGTACACACCAGGGTGCAGTTGCTGGAGTCACGCCACAATGTCAGTTTCAAGGTTCGTGAAACAAGTACCGATCTGTTACTTGCTCTTCGTCATGGAAGAAGACTTTTGGCTGCATGGTGTGGTGTTCTGTAGTTTCCACGGACAAATTGCCACAGGACAGCATAAAGACAATTAGTGCAAAATGAAATGCTACTAACATAGTTTTATTTCTTATATTCACTTACACAATTTATGTATTATTTTATGTATGCAGTTTGTTAGGTATTTATATTCCCTTCGCCCTTCCCGGGGCGAAGGAAGTTCATGAAGAATTTCCACTGGGCACCAGTAAAAAAGCAGTTACTTATATAACTATGAGCCATGGAAGCCTGAAATAAATTATTATTATAATCTATATGTCTCTCTTTTCACGGGTTTGTATCCCCTGATAGGGAGGGAACTCGGCTTTTTGATAGGCTTTTCCAAGGACTTGGTCCAACAGGCAGAGGTAGAGTGAGAGACAGGAGATAATTTTAATCTAAAATGTATAATGGGACACTAACCGGGGACTCTACATGGCTGCACTATAAAAATGCAGTCTCAAACTATTCCCGGAGGTGTAATTCTCCATTGCAAGAAACTATAGAAACAATTTATTTTACTTTATTTTTATTTAAAAAAAAATTCAATGTTGTTCCACACTAGGACTTCTCCTGTATTGTGGGTACGTTTACAGACATGAATTTCACATACAATACACCCAGACCCGGAACAACTAACTGCAGATCATAGAAATATTTGTTCCGTGCGGAAATCGAACCCACGACCCGGTGCGCAGCAGCCGACTGTATCAGCCACTGCACCAACCGTGCCGTCGTAATTATAAGGTCCATTGCAATGGGTGCTAAATGGATTAAATACTTAGAAAACGGAAAAAACGGCGTTTGCCTTTCCACCTTTAAATAATAATGTTTATTTTCAGAAAAGTTACATTGTTCACAAACTTATCATACAACTTAAAATTAACATTTCAAAAAAAAAGGTAACTGAAACTCTGTGGCAGACGGTGACTCGCCACTCACAAGATGGCCCCCTAAATAGTCACCGCGCTACAGGGGGCAGGAAGCAACACCTTATTTTTTTATGCCACTTAATTATTTATATACACACAGAAATATTTAATGATATAGGACAGAAAGTACAAAGGCACTGCTTATTTCTTGAAATCTCTTCCAACAGACCTGCGAAAGGAGAATTCGAAGACAAGAAATGTAGACATGGCAAGGGCGGATCCAGGAATTCAATCTGAGGGATTGCCTCAGTGTCTCACGTCTAGAATTCTGATCCAGGATTTTAATCTGAAGGGTGTCTCATGTCAATATTTTCAGAGATCATCGTTGATAGTAGGTTAGTTAGTTCAACAGTTTTGGGGGGCCATAACAAAGAATAGATCACCCTTCTCCACCGATGGATGTAGTAAAAGGCGACTAATTGCTGATATTAAAAGGTTAGAAATTACAGTGGGGTGCTTATAGGCTCTATCCAATAGGTTAAGTTCTGCTGCACTTGCAGTCAGAAAAATTAGGCATCTAACTTACGTAGCTACGGTCACACTTGTATATTTTGCGTATTTCCACAGCATAATGTCATATAGTATTCTATTGTGGGGAGCGGCGGCTGAAGTAGATTCAATATTAATATTATAGAAGAGGGCCATCCACGCCATCTATATGGGACCTTGTGAATTACTTAAAGAGATCTTTAAAAATACTAATATACTGACAGCTCCTTTACATTTTCGAGAATATTATTTTTGTCCGTAAAAACCTGCTAATGTTGAATGTAAAGAGCGACATTCATTGTATAAATACTAGAAATAAAAATAAAATTGTTGTTCCTAAATCTAGATTGTCAAAAACCAATAAATCATTCTTAGGAAACTGTATTCGATTTTATAACAAGATACCTAAAGTAACTACTAACCTCAAAGGTTTAAAGCACACGTTAAAATAATTTTCATGAAAAACGCCTACTATAGGGTTAGGGACTATGTTGACGATAGGGACATATGGCGTAAGCTCTTTTCTGCACATGTGGCTTCCCTGGTAACTAATTATGTGTGACGTGCCCTTTGTACAATACAAATAATTATTTTATGTTTCAGCAATGTATTGATAAAGTTTAAAACACATTTATATGTTCTTAATATATAATTATCGTATCGGGGCCCGATAAAGTTTTATCAACGTATTGGAGAGTGTTCATCAAGAGAACTTTAATTATAGGAAACAACTTGATAGAGTCACATATACGAAGAAGAAGAAGAAAATGGAAACCTTCATTTGGCACTGTTTATGAAAGAGCAAAATTGGACTTCTGGACTCCTTCGGCCTAGCTTAGGCACCAGTCTCCCACAGTAAATTTGAATAATACTGTAACTGGGCAATATTGTATTCTGTTGCAACTATTTATTATTGTGGTGAGAAAATAAATTACTTACTTACTTACTCAATTTAATATTGCCGTTTCTTATCCATAGGATCAACTAAATGGAACCGTGCAACTTAAATTCTGACGTTTCATAAGTGCCAGTAATTGGTTTATTTGAAATAAAAATATTTGACTTGTACTTTGGTTGGCTGCCCAAGTGCCCAACCATCCTCCCATCTGCTAATAATAACCACATACAGTGATCACCGATCCGCTTGTTAAGCGTGGTGATTTTTGCAATACACCATATGACCACACATGTGTTTGTAGATATAACGAGTATAACATTTGAAGACACTTCATGAAAGATCTTTAAATATATACATAGATTTTCTGTTTATATAAAGCCTACATATGTACATAACCTATGCAATTACATCAACCTGTATCCCTATGACATAAATATCACTGATGATATAAGAAAATATATGTATATAAAGCATAATATTTCTTTGGCAAAGGGAATCTTGGTGCGAGGAGCGATACAGATAATTCTCAACAAGGAAAGGTTATTCCTTTGGGAGCCAGACCCTTAAAATGCTGCTTATTTACGCTGCCTCTCATTGAGATAACTTTTATTTATCTTTACGGAGTATTTTCCTCCCGGGAAGGGCAAAAGTTTAAAACATTTAGAAGCTTTGAATCAGCCGCAAGTAGGCATAACAACAATGCTACATAACCTCTTCCATACATATAGAATTATTATTAACGCATGAATGTCCAGTGCCAAATGCAAGTTTCATTTATTACTAGAATATACGATTCTAGAGGCACTGGCAATAATCGAATGTCATTATATGAATTAAATACATTATAGGTAATAATGACGTAATTTAAATGTTATAAAAAAAGGCAATTGTATTTGATAAATACATCAATCTCAGAATGCCACCACCCCATTTCATCCCGTGGGTGTCGTAAAAGTCGACTAAGGGATTAACCGGAGGATGGGCAGCAGCGTCCTTCGAGTACATTAACAACTCAACTGCGATCGCCAACCCGTCTGCCAAGCGTGGCGATTATGGCAAGACCCCCCAATGAGCACACAACACACCCATATCGGTCGTTGTGGTGATCTTTGGGGGAGGCCTGTGTCCAGCAGTGGACTTCATTTGGCCAAAATGATGATGATGATCAAAAACCAAAAATGTCAATATAAGCCTGAAGTATATAATGTTGTATGATTTTGGTTGATACAAATCTCATTGTTACGTCATTTAGATTTAAGGGTCTCAAATAAATACAAGTTAGTCTTTATAAGGGACGCTTATATTGAGCAGTGCACATCCAATTTTTTTATTGGTGTTCAGTGGAAATTCTACATGGAACTTCCTTCACCTCGGGGAAGGGTGAAGGGTATGCCGGACTCCTACCGGCTAAAACCACTGGAGCGGTCATCTTCGGCACCGAAAGGGGACTCCAGGTCCTCGTAAGATTACACTAGAGCCGCCCATTGGTGCCACGCTTTTAGGCACATCTTGGAAAGGATTACTGTAAAGCGGTCACCCCCTCTGGCGGAGGGAAGGCGACTGTAAATAGGTCGCCCCCCCAAGAGCAGTGCACATCCTACGAGTATGACTGATATGATGATGAAGACAACGTTTTATCACCCACTACTGGGTATGGATCTTGTCCTACGCTGATAGCATCCAGGGTTTTCTTGCAAACTTTTCCATCATCTGTCCATTTGGTAGTTGGTCCACCAACATTCCTTCTACCATTCCGTCAATCAGCAACCATTAGTTCTCTATTCCATCTACCGTCATCTACATATCACCCAGTGCACTGCCCACCGCCATTTCTCTGTCTTTATGCGTTAACTCAGCGTCACTATGGTATGAATATCATGGTATTTTGATAATAAAACGGTATTTAGGCAATGCGGAAACTTTTAAGCCCTAAAAATGTTATTCAAATTACCGAAAACTACCCACCTAGCTGAGTGTAACATATAACAACTCAATTTGGCTGATAGTATGTAAAAATCCGACTTCAAAGTTTGCGGCTGTCAACTGGCCCCCTAGTATTTAAAGAAGAAATAATCGCAAGCTCTACATCTTGTGTAACTCCTCTCCGTGTGATCCCAAGTAATAGATAGGCCAACATCTCTGCACCCGTGGGTATCTTTTGAGAGGTTGGCAGCAACATCCACTTTAGTCTAATGATAAGGTGGTGTCCGAATTAAGAATATAGCACCACTCCATTTCCTTCAGTGGATGTCGTAAAAGGCGACTAAGGGACTCTAAACCAAAGCGATGGGCAGCAGCGTACCTTCTGTAGAACAGCATCATTCTGTGCTCACCAACCCGCCTGCCAAGCCTGGGGAGTATTGGAAAATCTCCCCCAAAATAATGACACAATTGTGGAATTCTGAAGGGGAGGCCTTTGTTCAGCAGTGGACATCATTTGGCTGATATGATGATGATGAAGGTATAGACAAGGCTTTTCAACCCGTCAAGTGTGGCGATTACAGAAAATCCGCTCATAGTAGTATAGTGGACAGGCACGGGTTTATACCATGTAATTACTACTTCTCGTGGGAATCCTTTATTTACAGCCTAGCCTTGCAGCAAATTATATCCCATACAGTAGAGTAGATCTTTAAGAGTCTTCATTAATCTCTTAATCTAACCAAAGCGTCATTTTAACATCTGAAGGAAAAATGTAACGCGCGACGTAGTTAGCGTGTACGGTAATTGAGAGGAGCACGCCACGAAGACATCAGGAATACTAATGCTAAACAAACAACACGATGAATACATGCTCTTTACTGTTACAAGAACTGATGACGCGAGTATAATCATATGCAGCGTGTTGAATCTGGCGTATCAGTATCTAGACAAAAGGCTTAAAAAAAATTGCCACTTGATTTTTAGGCAAAGCATGGCCCATGTCCACGTGGCATTCGAATCAAGAATTGCACCACTTCATCTCCTCCTGTGGATGTCGTAAAATACTATGGGACTCTAATCCAGAAGGTTGGAGAGCAACGTCCCCTCTTTGGAATAGCAGCCATACTGCGTTCGCCAACCCGCCTGCCAAGCGTGGTTAGTACAAGCTAATTTCCCCCAATATAACAACACGATTGTGGAAAATAATGATGGAAGCCTTTGTTAGGCAGAGGACGTTTTATGGCTGATAATTATGATGATAGCTCATCTCCACGTAACTACCGTTAAAGAAGATGAATGGATTTTTCAAGATACTGAGAATTTATCTTACTGTGATTCCTTACTCGCCTTTTACGACATCCAGGGAGGGAGATGGAGTAGTGCTGTATTCTAATTCCAAACGCCGCACAGAAAACGAGGCGGTGTGGTATCATACAATATAGCATTAGTGTAAAGGCACGATAGGCTCGGTTGGTGCAGTGGCTGATACAGTCGGCTGCTGCACTCCGGGTCGTGGGTTCGATTCCCGCACGGAACAAATATTTGTATGTTCTGCAGGTGGTTGTTCCGGGTCTGGGTGTATTGTATGTGGAATTCATGTCTGTAAACGCACCCACGACACAGGAAAAATTAAAGAGTGGGGCAAAGAGTCCGCGGCACATTCTCGCATAACTCAGCTTTCTCGTACAGCTTTAAAAAATAGTCACAGTGTTTCACAACTCCACTACGCATACTCGTACCGCTCAGTTTACTCGCACACCTCTGGTGGATATGCAGTCTAAGACTCCAAATGGAGTGTTGCAGGTGATTAATCAACTCTCTGTATATTATAAACTAAAAATGGCCAGAAACATGATAATATGATACCCTCATCATTTCGGCCGAATGAAGTCCACTGCTGGACACAGGCCTCCCCCAAAGATGTCCACAACGACCGATATGGATGTGTTGTGGGCTCATTGGGGGGTTTTGCCATAATCGCCACGCTTGGCAGACGGGTTGGCGATCGCAGTTGAGTTGTTAATGTACTCGAAGGACGCTGCTGCCCATCCTCCGGCTAATCCCTTAGTCGACTTTTACGACACCCATGGGAGATGGGGTGGTGGCATTCTGAGCCGGCACCACATGGCCATATGATAGCCTGGAACGTTAAAATCGCGAGTAGCTGAAACCCCATGCGCATATTTATTCGCTCGGTCGTCACATACTTTCAAAAGTATTCACTGCACGCTCTGGTATTTTATACTAAGTGTGATTATATTGTTAACATGTAGAAGCGACGGGCTAGGCGATAGATAGTTTTTATTATTGGTATACAATACAGTGACAAGACGAGCCAGTCATTCGCGTTAGCGTTAACATTATGCTACCGCAAGACTAGTTCCGCTTTGCGCTGCACTGCGTTCGGTACCGTAAGTAACTTCCGTAACCGTAACTCTTCATTTGTGGCAATTTTTTGCTATGATACAGTTTTATCGGCAGTCAAACTGAGTCCCATAGAAAAATTGGCATTTTATTTTAAAAAATATTATATGCTAGCCGAAGTTGTAGGCAACTTGTTTGTCATAACAATGCAGAATGTGGAGGCAATCCAACCTGCTGGCGATCATTACCAGGACGGTATTGGTGCTGACCTGCACCCTGCGCACCAAGAACGCACACCGCAGCATCACATATTTTCTCGTGGATATTGTCAAAGGTGACTAAGGGACTCTAAGCGAGAGGAATGGGCAGCAGCGTCTCTTCTGCGGAGCAATAGCCACACTGCGTATCACCAACCCATCTGCCAAGCGTGGTAGCCAATTTCACGCCAAATGATGACACAATGATGGCAATTTATGGAGGATACCTTAGTTTAGCAGTAAACGAATTTTGGCTGATACGATGATGGGATGGGATGGCCTATTTTATGCCGAGAACTATAAATAATTTAGGGTTTAAAAATCTAATACATAATCATTCCACATATATTCATACACTGACATATAATTGTCGCTCGTTCGTGTCACATACTAGCTCGTGACATGTTCAAAGCTCGCACGGTATCTGATATTTTGTCGCTCGTATTTATTTGACGACGGTCCACGAAACATGTTCGCTGATAAAATAACAACGTTATCAAGCTTTTGGCATGTTTAAGCTTCTTTGAATATTGTGTACCAAACTTGAACGTTCCTTTACAAATTAATTATAGTTTTTATGTGAATGTTCATTAGATCGAAAGTTATTCAGCTTTTAAACAAGGTGCGGCATTAGGAGTTCTCCTGTATTGTGGGTATAGTTTGCTAGACTCGGCACAGCTCAGGTAGCTAATACAAATATTTCTTTAATGTGAGAACCGAGCCCGCGACCTTTAGCGCAGATATCCAATCGGTTAGCTACTGCACCAACCATACCATCAGCTCCAATAATTATTACCAATTTTTTTATACAACGTGGTGATGGGATCTTCTTATCATTAACCTGGTGGTTACACTTACTGTTTAAAAAGTGTTAAAATGACTGATTATGTCGAGGACCTAGAGGCCCCTTTCGTTGCGACCACTCCGGTGGTTTTACCCGGTAGGAGTCCAATGCCCCTCCGTTCTTCCTCGGGGCGGAGAAAGTACAATATACCAGCGGGTGAAATAAATAATGCCTACCCATAACAATTGCTGCAATTGCACTGCACTCATCACCTCGAGACATAAGTAATTTCACTAGCTACAGCGCCCTTCTAACCGGAGCAGAGTCATGTCTAAAGTTTAAACACTACTGCTAAGCGGCGAATATCTGGTACTGGTTTTTTTTTATTTTTTTTATTGATCCGGTGGAATTACCTCATGTACTTCCTTCGCCCCGGGAAAGGGCGAAGGGGCATGCCGGACTCCTACCGGGTAAAACCACCGGAGTGATCATCGTCGGCACCAAAGGGAGGCTCCAGGAACTCGAAAGATCTCCATCTAGAGCCACCCATTGGCGCCACGCCTTTAGGCACATCTCGGAGGGGATGACTGTAACGTGGTCGTCCCCTCTAGTGGAGGGAAGGCAACTGTAAAGAGGCCACCCCCCCCAGGCATCTCTCGAGGGGATTGTAAAAGGTTCCCTCGAGGCCTCACTATGCGCTGTGCTGCGCACACAGCGGTACGTGACCACATGCGCACCGCTGTCTTCCCGGGGACTGGGGTGGTACCTACCTAGCCGGCCTCTTGTAATAGATCTATCTAGGTCTACCAACAAAGATGTGGTGTTTACAATGCAAAAACGCTGCATACGCGCAACGTTTGGGATTAAACCTATCGAAAGCTGTAAGCCACTGTTTGTAAAGCATAAGATTCTTACACTTCCGTCGTTATATATAATTGAAGTCGCATTATTTGTTAGAAACAATCCCCACCTATTTCCACGTTTATCTGACTTTGTAATCCGAAATCGCCGAAATGACAGACTTTGTTTGCAACCAGCTAAAACAGCATTACTACACAAAAGTGTAGTATGTATGGCTCCTTTAATCTACAATAAAATCCAGAAAGTTATAAACAATTGAATATAAATTTATTTAAGCTAAAATTTAAAACATTATTAATTGAAAAATGTTATTACAATGTTACGGACTTCCTTACGGATAAATGTTGAATTTTTATTGATTGATTGATTAACATTGATAATCAGCTTTGGACTTAAATTGTAATGTTAATTGCAATAGATATATGTATATTTTGACATCTAAATTAATTTATTTTGTTGTATAATTTTGAATTCATGACCAGGCATGACACCTGTTTCTATTTTTGTACGCCGATCACGGTAAAACATGTTGGACTTACCAAATTCTTTACACCCATCATGCATTTGTATGTATTGTGACTGACACATGTTTAAGTAAATATTTTTTTTCTTTCTTTCTTTCTTTCTTTCTATCACCAGTAGTAACTGGAAATGAATCATCATTTTCATTTTCATCAACACCTCACAAAGATAAAGGATGTGTTCTTTACCGCTGTAATTTAACTTTTAGCTGACCGGGCCGTTTTCATTTGGGTAACCCTGGCAAAGCGCCAAGATAATTACAAGAGAAGTGTTGCCATGTCAGTTCATGGAATATTCTGCTTTCGTAGCTTTATTATATTGGCGGTAATTTCATTTCCAAGTGAACAGAAACTCAGGACTACCTTTTTTTTTTATTGGTGCCCAGTGGACATTCTAAATGAACTTCCTTCGCCCCGGGGACGTGCGAAGGGGTATGCCGGACTCCTACCAGCTAAAACCACTGGAGCGGTCATCTTCGGCACCGAAGGGAGGCTCCAGGTCCTCGTATGATCACACTAGAGCCGCCCACTGGTGCCACGCCTATAGGCACATCCCTGAGAGCACTGACCACATGCGTGCTACCATCTTCTCTTGGGTCGCTCGGTGTGGGCACGCAGATTCCCCAATCTACGCACCCGCGAACCCAGAGGTCCCCCGCCTTACAGCTACGGCAGGGGGTTTTAGGCGTATGGGAATTAACTCAGGTCTGCCTGTAGCTTGAAAATTCGGCTCTTTTTAACACGCTTTTATTAGCTTGGTATGTATCTATGGATATATGTATTTATGGATCTATGGATCTATATATCTATGGATCTATGTATCTATGGATCTATGTATTTATGTATCTATGAATCTATGTATCTATGGATCTATGTATCTATGGATCTATGTATCTATGGATCTATATATCTATGTAACGGAATTTTTGAACTCGATTTTCATCCCCTTCTAAACGTCGGATTGATTTGAAACTTCGCCACACTTATCAAGGACCGATGACAATGCAACTTCCTTCAAAAAACACGTTTTTGTAGTTAGCCGCACTAAGAAATAGAATATAAATAATAGTTTAAAAAAACACGCTTTTGTAGATAACCAAACTAAAGAGTAGAAAATAATTTCCAGTAAGTTTGAAATAAGAATAGAGTGATTAACAAAACCAAAAAAGGTTCTTGAGTGGAGACCGCGCACCGGAAAACGCAGCGTGGGACGACCTCCAACGACAATCCTGTTATTAAAATAATAAAGTCCCAAACCAAATACCACACTAAAAAACATCAAGACACTGTGAGTGATTACTGCGTGTATCTAAATAATTTTTGATTGTAATTGTACGGTAGATAAAATAAAATAACTTGTTAAATCTGTAACGACGCCTGTCACCTTAGTCATCCTGCGACCACGAACCCTGCAAAGTGTTCGAAACGTCAGGAAAAACAAAAATCTAAAATATACGCGATAGAATCCGTTTAAAAGTGTTTTATTACAAATATAAAAACTTAATAACGTTCACCGAAGATCCGTGTTTGGGGCGCAGGAATCCATATGTTTACCAAATTTCCACTTAATCGGTCCAGTACATAGATTCGGAGCAAATTGCTGTGACAGACGGACAGACAGACACACGAGTGATCCTATAAGGGTTCCGCCGTTTTTTCCTTCGGACATTCGGAGACATTTCGGACATGCCGTGTGGTGCCGGCTTAGAATGCCACCACCCCATTTACTCCCATGGGTGTCGTAAAAGTCGACTAAGGGATTAGCTGGAGGATGGGCAGCAGCGTCCTTCGAGTACATTAACAACTCAACTGCGATCGCCAATCCGTCTGCCAAGCGTGGCGATTATGGCAAAACCCCCCAATGTGCTCACAACACATCCATATCGATGGTTGTGGTGATCTTTGGGGGAGGCCTGTGTCCAGCAGTGGACTTCATTCGGCCGAAATGATGATTCGGAACCCTAAAAATAAGCATGGGTGGCGGTTGGGTGGCAGTTATGGCTTACTGTCAGGAGACGCATGCATGAGTATTCCAATTGCGGCAATTCTTGAAAACAAGTCAAAGCATCTAGTTCTTTCATCTAAAATTTGAATTGTGCCGGATATTATATTCTTTGTGTCTTTGGCAAAAATTTGTCTGTTACGGTATCTGACATATTTATATTAAAGGCATATCGGTAACACTGGTTATAAAATGACAATACTAAAATCTACAAAAACTAAACTGGTATGGAATTATCATGGAAATATTTAAATGAAAACGAATATTCATATCCAACACAAAGCAAAAACAATCCATTTACAAAAGAAAAAGTAATATTAATTTTGAACATGTAAGAGAAAAGTTTGCGGACGACAATGGCCGAGGGCCACTTAATTTGTAACTAATTAATTTTAACTTCGTACTGTAGAAGAGAGGTTTTATGTAAGGGTCAGGCTGACTTTGAATTATAAAAGAAAATAGAGATGCTCTGAAACAAGTCTTACTCTTGACATTCGAATGAAATGATAGCCTAGTGATTTGTATTTTTGTGGTAGAGCCGAGCCTAAAAGCTGTTTTTTGTCACTCGTTTTTTCATAATAATCTTTGATGTATTTCATACATATAAATGATAAAGTGAAATAAGCACAACGTCGCTTCAAATTAAGTAAACTTATTAGAATACACTAAATCTTTAATCCCTTTCTTTCTTTCCCGCGCACCGGAAGACGCAGCGTGGGACGACCTCCAACGAGGTGGACAGACGACCTGGTGAAGGTCGCTGGGAGTCGTTGGATGAGGGCGGCATGTAACCACTCGTTGGGGAAAACTAAGGGGGAAGCCTTTGTTCAGCAGTGGACGTCTTGTGGCTGATATGATGATGATGAAATTTTTAATCAGAGAAATTAATATTTTAATCGTGACCAGAAGGATGAGTAGCAGCATCCCTTCTGTGGAATAGCAGCCGTTCTGCACACACCAACCCGCATGCCCAGCGTAGTGGGTATTGGCAAATTCCCACCCAAAATGATAGCGATGAATGGTATTTATATATTACTAGTCGTAGGTCTCTTATTGCCGGCTAGGGCACCACCCCCTATGAGACGGCAACTCTCCTGGCGCGTTTTCCGCCTTTCGACATCCGTGCGGAGATGGATGCGTAGGTTTACGATCAGACACTCTCCCTTCGCCAGAGGCATTGGACAGACTGAGGCGGATATCTCAGCGACGCGCACTTGGAAAGTGGCGTCACCGTCTATGGATGCAATCTGCGTACAAGCGCGTAGTCGAGGCCGTCCTGCCGCTCTTTGGAGCCTGGCTCAGAAGGAATGAGCGCGTCACCTACCGCCTGATTCAGGTGCTCACCGGGCACGGTTGTTTTGGTGCGTACCTGCACAGGATAGGACGTGAGGCCACGGCACAATGCCACCATTGTGATAGCGACCAGGACACCGCACAGCACAAGCTCGAGGCGAGCTCTGCATGGGCTGCCGAGCGGCAGAGCTTGGTCGATCGGATCAAGCAAGATCTCTCTGCCAGCAGTAGTGTCGGCTATGTTGGCAGAGCACGAAAACTGGAATGCAGTGGTCTCCTTCTGTGAGAGCGTCATGCTCCAGATGGAGACCGCAGAGCGGGATTGGGAGAGGGCCGATCCCGCTCGAAGAAGGAGGAGACGCCGCCGGGGTAACAACTGCCCTGGCGCCTAATTCCCATACGCCTGAAACCCCCTGCCGTTGCTATAAGGTGGGGGACCTCTGGGTTCGCGGGTGCGTAGATTATAGAATCGGCTTGCCCATCGAGCGACCCAAGAGAAGACGGTAGCACGCATGTGGTCACGCGCTGCCGTGGGACGCTTTGGGGAATCCTTTACAATGCCCCCGGGGGGTGAACACTTTACAGTCACACTCTCCAAGATATGCCTATAGGCGTGGCACCAGTGGGCGGCTCTAGTGTGATCATACGAGGACCTGGAGCCTCCCTTAGGTGCCGAGGATGACCGCTCCAGTAGTTTCAGGTAAGAATCCGGCATACCTCTAAGTTCATGAAGAATTTCCACTGGGCACCAATAAAATAAGGTAGGCACCACCCCACTGCCAAATATTCGCCGCTAACCGGTTGTGTTTAAACTTAGACATTACTGTGTTCTTGCCAGAAGAGCTTGCTAGCTATTGAAATTACTGGGAATTAGAGACTAGTAACTTTATGTCTTGATGTACACAATCCATGTAACGCACAGTATCCAGTTTCGTAAATCTACAACCTCACATGTCAACCATTCTGCTACCTGACATCGGATATGTTCAACATCATCCAGTAAAGTTCGTTGGAAGTCACCATCTTCTAGTCTACCATCTAGCGGTTAAAACATTCTTGGCTTCTACCCCAAGCCGGTACTTGCCGGCCGTTTAACGAATCACTACTTGGCCATTATAGTAAACTCAGGCCTTCTGTCGAAAAATACTATCATTAATTTTATCTTTCACAAACAAAAAGAAAGCTCTTTATTAAGAATATTTCCCAAAGCCAAAGATAATAAAAACATAGGTATTAATGGTTCAGGTAACTACCTGTTGCTTACATTTACGATCTGAGCAGTAACTATACTTTATTTCAGTAGTTCCCGTAGATCGTTAACTTGCAGATAATTTTGTAGTATTTTTTCTCTTGGGCATTTGGTGCAGTGGATACTCGCTTAGTTTTCTGCGATTTCGTTCGCTGGTTTGATTCCTGCACGAAAAATATAATTCTATAGCCTACAAAGAGTAATTCCGGGTCGATATGTGCATGTGAGATTTATTTCTTTAAACTATACGGGAGAAGGAAAAAAAAAAAAAAACTACTTCTATACCACTTCAAATTCAATTTTAAATGGCTATTTTCTAGACAAACTATACCTATGAAATAGAGTTTCACTGAGAGGTGCACTGAGACAGCTAAAAAGGAATAGGTATTGATACAACTTAAATATCAGCTCAATTCATAACATAAAAGGATCATCTCCATCATCATATCAGCCGAAGGATGTCCACCACTGCACCAAGACCTTCCTCTTAAATTTTTGTAATGACCGGGTTTTTTTATTTTTTTATTTGGGACAAACCTGCCACACATTCCCAACCACTGCAACTCCTGTAAGCCAGGATCTACAATGGCGACCACCAAAAAGAACACCGATCAATGAAGATCGGTGTGTCCCAGAGAAATGAATAACTGTCTTGGAACCCGCACCGAAATTAATCGGAAAAGAAAAAGGAGGAGTAGGAAAGAATATACGTTCCACTTCCCTCCGTAGCAAGCAGGAGACATAAAAACGATAGGCCATAGGCGCAATAAATAGGAGTTTACAACAGGGTTATTTGCCGGTATATATTGCCGTGTGGTGCCGGCTCAGAATGCCACCACCCCATGTCCTCCCATGGGTGTCGTAAAAGTCGACTAAGGGATTAGCCGGAGGATGGGCAGCAGCGTCCTTCGAGTACATTACCAACTCAACTGCGATCGCCAACCCGTCTGCCAAGCGTGGCGATTATGGCAAAACCCCCCAACGAGCCCACAACACATCCATATCGGTCGTTGTGGACATCTTTGTGGGAGGCCTGTGTCCAGCAGTGGACTTCATTCGGCCGAAATGATGAACAGGGTTAAGCCCAGTTGCCATGCACCACGGGTACAATTTTTTTTATTTACGAGTCCTATGTTGTAATCTATTGTGACTTATTCCAATAGTAGGTATGGCAAAAACACTTGAACGCACAGAAATTCGTCCTAGTAATGACCGGTTACATGCCCCCTGCATCCAGCGACTCCCAGCTACCTTCACCAGGTCATCAGTATACCTCGTTAGAGGCCATCCCAGGCTGCGTTTTCCGGTATTTGGTCTCCAGTCGCGCTAACACCCATTAGTTCTGATAGATATGCGTCCCACCCGTTGTCACTTCAGCTTAAGAATACTTCTATTTGACGGCACGGTTGGTGCAGTGGCTGATACAGTCATCTGCTGCGCTCTGGAACAAATATTTGTATGATCTGCAGGTAGTTGTTCCGGCTCTGGGTGTATTGTTATATTATATATATGTATATTCAATTTATTAAATTATTGGGTATATCAAAGCCATAATATACACATTTTATTAGAACAACGAGTTTATTGTTATCAATATGGTTTCTGCAGCGAAAATGCGCATTCATGGGATGCAAGCAAAGCAATTTTTATGTCTTTGGATGCAAGATGATAACTGGATTATATAGGACAAAATCAACAGTATCGAGGCCTGATAAAGTTATATCAACCTATTGGAGAGTATTCAACAGAACTTTAACAAGAGGAAACAACTTGATGGAATCAGATACACGAAGTACAAGCAAATGAAAAAAACCGTTCATGGAAAAGCAAAATTGAACTTCTGGGGCGGAAGGCCTGGTGACCTGAGATACAGGCTTCAGCCTAGTTTAGGCACCAGTCTCCCTCCCACACTAAATTTGAATAATACCTACTGTAACTTTTATTGTGGTGAGAAATAAACAAAAATAAATAAAAAAAAACAAAATAAAATTGTATGGGGAATTCATGTCTGTAAACGCACCCACGACACAGGAGAAATCCTAGAGCGGGGCAAAGTTAAAAAAAAAATTTTTTATTTGAACTATGTCAGGAACTGTATAAAAGGTTCATGAATATAAAAAAACTGTCGCAAAATCTCCACATGCCGTAACGTAGTCACATGATTCTCTCCTAATATTTTAACGTTCCACCGACTCTATATATCATGTCGGACTGCGGCCATGCCAACATGATATAGGGCTGTAAATTGACTGCGCTTATTATACGGGTATCTACTAGCTTTGCACGTGGTTTTGTTTGCTTTATATGTGTGAGCGCTGACTCTGAATAACAGACTGGACAAGTGTGAGTCGAACTCGCCTGGCGAAGGTTTTGTACGATGAGTATGTTATCTACAATGTCGTTTTTTAATGGGTAACAAATTTGTTTCTGGTAACTAATAAAAGTATGCATGGTAC
Organism: Diloba caeruleocephala; assembly: GCA_947459985.1. NCBI lineage: Eukaryota > Metazoa > Arthropoda > Insecta > Lepidoptera > Noctuidae > Diloba > Diloba caeruleocephala. Next base: position 2,658,022 of record OX381617.1, on the reverse strand, counting down.
CAGATTGTAGAGGGAAATTGGTGAATATATTGCCTATTGTTGAATTCTGACTTGTACCAATTATATACCCCAAGAACAAACTTAACATTGTAGTTGAAAAACATGTTCTCCTATAAATTCCTACAGCAAATATAAGATTTTACGCAAAACATAGAAATATTTACCATATTATTTTAAGACCATACACTTCATATAGTTTAATCTATAAGTAAATAACTATTTTAAGTATTATTTTTTAATTTTGCTCAATAGTTTCCGAGTTAAGGGGAGAGTAATATACAATTTTCATATATTTTCTTAAATAACTGAGGTTAATCAAATTGAGATCCTCACGAAAAACTCCTCCAATTGATATATTACACGTTACAGTTTGCAAACCTAACTCGCCCCCCAAAAGTAGCCTGTATATTCAAAATTCATTTATTTACGTTATAAATTCGTATAGTCGCAGACATTCATAAGTGTAGCAAATTTCAACTCTATCGGTCCAGTAGATTGGACCAAATTAGCTGTGAAAGACGGACAGACAGACACACGCGTGATCCTATAAAAGTTCTGTCGTTTTTTTTTATTACGACGTACGAAATCCAAAAGGAATAAACTTGCAATTCAATAATTTATATATAGTATACTCGTATGTGTAACTTCTATGTTGTGTCCGGATTAAGAATATAGCACCACTCCATCTCCTCCCGTGGATGTCGTAAAATGCGACTAAGTAACTCTAAACCAGAGGGATGGGCAGCTTCTTCTCATACAGAGAAGGAACAAGCGGTTATCACCACGCTTGCTCACTGAGTGCTGGCCATGGCATCGGATCCAAGCTACCTCAAGATGTTTGAATTTACCCATCATCAACCATCACCATTAAAAATCAGTTGTCTTAGAGAAAGTACACAAGACACTGAAAAAATCACATTAGTACATACTAAGGTTTGCCACACAAACCAGTGCGCAAGACGCTAATCCGCTAATCTCCAGACCACCATGACATTTAAGAAAGATGTTTATACCCTTATTATACTGCCGATCGATTTGTAGCCTTTTACAATGCTCACGAAAGAGCAGGAATATTGTAAACTCTACCGACGAACACATGGAGCTTACTTTGCTTAATCCGTAGTAAATAGACAGCATAATAATGCCAGTTATTAACTACGAACTCGACCAGCGTTCACCCCAGTATAACACTTCTACAGTGGCCTATATAAAGCTCCAAAATTTACCACAAAACGTATGCAACTTGCCTACAGTCTCGTTCAGTACACAACATCATGTAAATAGCTCCCAGCCATTGTACTAACCCAACCTGTAGCTAAATATACAAGGTAGTCTGTTGAAGACACGATAAAGACCATAAATCGTAGAGTAGTAAACAGATGGAGTGAGAATAGAATAGACGAAGGGTTGTGCAGGATACCTGCTAAAACCACGACGGTGTTCCTGTTAACCTTTTTTTTTTATTGGACACGGGCACCGCGGCGGCTATTACCCCGGGTCCGTGTCCTCCTCCTCCGAGCGGGATCGTCCCTCTCCCGATCCCGCTCTGCGTTCCTTTTAACCTACTCGCCGATCGATTTATACCCTTATAAGAAGCCAATGAAAGAGCATGTATTTTATTAGAAAAAGAATACATTATAATAAAAATCTTTTAAAAGTATTTTATTATAATGAGTAATAATCGCAAAACCCTAAGATATTAATAGCATGTCTTTTTTATTGGTTTCCAGTGGAAATTCATCATGTACTTCTTCCGACCCGAAGAAGGGTGCCATGCCAGACTCTTACCTGCAAAAACCACCGGAGTAATCAACATCGGCACCGAAGGGAGGCTCCAGGAACTCAAATAATCTCCATATAGAGCCACCCATTAGTGCCACGATTATAGGCACATCTTGGCGGGGATGAATGTAAAGCGATGACCGCCTCTAGCGGAGGAAAGGCTGTAAAGTGGTCACCTCTCCATGCACCTCTCGTGGAGATTGTAAAGGATTCCCCAAAAGCCTCGCTATGCGCTGTGCTGCGCACACAGCGGTGCTGGGGTGCGATTCCTTAAGCTCAAACATCCATACATCCTTAAATAGATAATCGCAATAACGGTGTAAAACCAATTCATTGTTCACTAAGACATGATTGAAGCTATTCAAGGATACGTTACAGACAGCCATGAGGACCACTCTTAGCGAATACCAAATTGGGTTATCACAGTAATTTTAATTCTGTATTCAAGGATGTATGGATGTTTGAGCTTAGAGAATTGCAACCCAGTTCAGATGCACCCGGCTGTCTTTCCGGGGGTCGCTCGGTATGAGCACGTAAATCTCCCAATAGGTACGCTCACGACCGCCAAGGCCCGCCATATAATAGTTAATAGCGATGGTCCAATACCAGACATTTCTTGTTCCCCACGCACCTCGGAATTCCAAGAATTAGATTCTACGGAGAAGTATGGATATTAGCACTCCAGGGCCAATTACCTACTCCGTGACATGCACTGAGCTAACAACTAACGTTCAAACTTGTATATTAATTATATTATCTTGTACAGGTAAATGTTGTATTGGTGGTAAATATCTTGTGGTATAATGTTTTTAGTAATGCCTTGTTTCGTATCGTAGTATTTATCATGTAAACAGCAATATAAAACCATAATCGTCACAAAGCTCTCCCCAATAGATTTCTACAACGACCGGAACATGACGTGTTTCCCTTTTAGAGGAAATTTACTACAGTATTCACCACGCTTTGCAGGCTGGTTGGTGAGCGCAGTATGGCACCTATACCACAGAAGGGACGCTGCTACCCATCCCTCTTGTTTAGAGTCCCTTAGTTGCCTTTTATGCCATCTACACCATCTATACCACTTCGCTAGTCGTGAATTATATTTATATTCATATCTTCTGAACGCTGCAAGATATTGAAATAAAACATACACGAAAACTTAAATTTAAATTCCTGTTATAGTCCCTAAAATTCTCATTGAAATCTGTGTAGCCGTTTCGGAGCGTTTTCTTTTTTTCCGGTGGAAATTCTACATGAACTTCCTTTGCCCCGGGGAAGGATGGAGGGGTATGCCGGACTCCTACCGACTAAAACCACTGGAGTGGTCACCTTCGGTACCGAAGGGGGGCTCCAGCTCCTCGTAAGATCACAGCCGCCTATTGGTGCCACGCCTTAGGCACATCATGGAAGAGATTACTGTAAAGCGGTCACCCTTTCTAGCGGAGGGACGGGCATTACCCGGGGAGGATTGTAAAGGATCCCCCAACCCTCGCTGTGCACTGTGCTGCGCACACAACCGTTTCGGAGCCTATTCGACACAAACCTGAAACAGACAATGATTCTAAAACGCTAATTTATGATTCAGCGTCATAGAAATAGCAGATTTCACTAAAATGTAGGCATTTATTTTAAAAACATAGATAGACACTTTAATTTTATTTATTACTAGCTAGGACCCGCGGTTTCACCCGCCGTTTAAGTTAGACTGAATTGGATTATTGATAAATAATTTAGAGTACTTCGGCATAAACACTTGACATAGAATATATATGTTGGATTTCATGGGTTTTAATATTTTTGCGCGCAACCCTAATCATTTTTCTAGAATACAAGTAGCCTAAGTTATTTCTTATAACATCAGCTATAAGCCAGTGTAGTCCCGTAGAAATTGGTCCAGCCGTTTTGGAGATTAGCGGGAACAAACTGACGGACAGACCGACAAACAGCCAGATAGAAAGACAGACAAAAAATAAAAATAGTTTTTTTGCTGTAGGTACCGTATATACTTTCATATGCATTTATTAAAAAGCTGTTATTTTGATATTACAAACAGACACTTCAATTTTATTTATTTGTATAGATATTGGTAAAGATATATGGCATATGTTTACTATTAGGGAAAAGAACATCTAATATGGAATTAATTAATTTAGTAATTAGTAATTAATTTATACAATTGTGCTGTGTGCCGGCTAAGAATACCACCACCCCATCTCATCCTGTGGGTGAAGGCGACTATGGGTTTAGCCGGAGGATGGGCAACGGCATCCTTCAAGTACATTTATAACTCAACTGCGATCGCCAACCCGTCTGCCAAGCGTGGCGATTATGGCTAAACCCCGCAATAGGCTCACAACACAAAACCAAACCGGTCGTTGTGGCTAACTTTGGGGAAGGCTTCTGTCCAGCAGTAGACGTTTTTCGTATGAAATGATGAATTTATAAGTGCACATAATCTTATTACTCTTGACCTACAAAACTAAAAGTGAAAAATGAAACAGTTCCATAATTTCACTATTCTGTTCGCGCCTACATAACAAAGGAATAAAGATTTTAATAGTTCTCTCCTTTGAAGGCACCAAAACGAATTTTCTGTGGAACTTTTTCCCTCTAAAATGCTTTTTGCTAACTGTGACGCAGATCAAAGAATTCAGTTACACTTAAGGCCGATAAGACGTATAAATCCAAGAATTCTCGTAAATTTAAAACAAAGTTGCGGTGTACTTTCCAGACAGTGTATTGATGGTTCAAGTTAAAAGTATATTATAGAATTTTGTTAGAAACAAAATTTAACGAAGTTTAAAATGTTGAATAGTCTCGGCTGTTGTTTCTACTTAATTAATAGTAAATGAATGTTTTTGAAGTCTTCTAACTAAGTCCATTGTTCTCTGAAAAATGAACTAATTCTATTGACTGTATATGTTTTTAGAAATTTAAGTTTTTCATTCTCCAAGAGACTTGAACTTGAGTGGTATTAATTATTGTAATTTTCGCAAAATATGGAGTATAATAAAACGTGAATGAGATTTGTATTGTCTTTCTTCTGCATTTGAACTTCAATCACTAAACCCGTTTACGTCTAGAAACCCGCTCCCTTAGACAAGTTTGTAATTTACTGTTATCAACAAATAGAATATGCGTGTGGTGTCCAGATTAAGAATACAGCACCACTCAGGGTTAGCACTGAAAACCAGCTCTGTGTTGCGGCTAGCGTTGCAACGTGGTGTTATGCTGAGTGTTGACCTCTTTGCCACTGTTGGGACGTACATCGGCAACTCTTATTTTTGTTATGGTTATTTTGTATCTCATTTTTTTTTTAATTCTACGATCAATCTTTTTGTTATGTGTTTTTTTATTGCAAGTTTGGTGTAGATTTAGGTTTAATTAGTATGAATGTACCGGTGCGCGTTTTGTTGAGGTAATAAATCGCTTTTCTTTCTTTCTTTCACTCCATCTCCTCCCATGGATGGCGTAAGAGCCGATTAAGAGACTCTAAACCAGAGGGACGGACATATAACAGTAGGCGCCTGCGCTGCGCTCACCAACTCATTTATCAAGTGTGGTGAGTACTCGAAAATTCCCCCAAAAATGATGACAGATTTTGTTCAGCAGTGGATGTTCTTTGTATGATACGAAGAACAAATACACGAATTACAAAAACAAATACTCCACACCAGTATTTCTCCTGTATCGTGGGTACAGTTTACGTACGGACATAATTCTCACATACACAAACAGTCAGTCACACACCCGGGAACAACTATCTCATTGTTCCGTGCGGGATTTGACCCGTGAAAAGTAACGCAGAAATCCAATAGAATATGCACTGCGGCAACCGTGCCGTGTGGTGCCGGCTACGAATAGCACCAACTCATCTCATCCCGTGGGTGTCGTAAAAGGCGACTAAGGGATTAGCCGGAGGATGGGCAGCAGCGTCCTTCGAATACATTAACAACTCAACTGCGATCGCCAACTCGCCTGCCAAGCGTGGCGATTATGGCAAAACCCCCCAATGAGCACACAACACACCAATGTCGGTCGTTGTGGTGATCTTTGAGGGAGGCCTGTGTCCAGCAGTGGACTTTATTCGGCCGAAATGAACCGTGCCGTGCCATGACGTGCTGGGGTGCAATTCCTTAAGCTCAAACATCCATAAATCCTTAAATACAGAATCGAAATAACTGTATAAAACCAATTTGGTATTCGCTATGACATGATTGAAGCTATTCAAGGACACGTTTCAGAAGGACAGCCATGAGGACCAGACTTAGGGATTACCAAATAGGGTTATCACCGTTATTAGAATTCTGTATTCAAGGATGTACGGATGTTTGAGATTAAGGAATTACACCCCTGTACCTATGTGATGACCAATATGTTAGTAGGTAGGCAATCACAGGTTCTAATACCACCATTACAGAACATTTAGTGTACGACCATACATACAATGGATACAGGTTTTTGTCCTGTTAGAGACCAGTCATCGAGAAGTGCGCGCGTCGCAATTTGTCTGTCCGCCGAAACGGTCAGTATTATGTGTAGTGATTTAGCATGTGGTGTTTTGGAAATATAGGTTACGCAAGATCAACCGCGGGTAGATCTAAAAAACACCCGCCGCTCAAGACGATGACATCCACACACATCAGTCGTCTCGTGACCACTATTGTCAGTATTAAGTGTATAGTCTATGACCACTATCAATGAAACTTGGCCGAAACGTCAAAGTTAATCAAAATATTATTTGATTTATATGTGTGCAGGTCCTGAAATTATAGTCTAATAATAAATACACCTCGCAGTTTATGGTTATGAAAACTCATTTCGTTTGCATATATCGAGCTGTACTCATTGCACTATAAAGTACAGGCATTTTTTCCTGCTCGCGAGTGTAATCTCATCTGAAAAATACTTTGATATCTGTCTTTGTATATTGTGGGGCGAATAAGCGCAGTATACTGTTATTTTAATAAGATTATTTGCGTGCTCTCTTTTTGAGTAACTGACGCGTAATTTTTCCGTACCTCTTTGACATGTGTTGCCAACGAGTGACATACATATTTCCGCTACAAAATTATTATTACATTTTTTTATAGAGATACGTTAGAACCCTGACTTTATACCATAATTTCAGCCGAAAAACGTCCACTGCTTGACAGAAGCCTCCCCAAAGATTGATACAACGACCAGTATGGTTTGTGTTGTGTGCTCATTGGGGAGTTTTGCCATGATCGCCAGGCTCGGTAGACAGGTTGGCGATCGCAGTTAGGTTATAAATGTACTAGAAGGACGCTACTGTCCATCCTCCGGCTAATCCTACGGTCACCTTTTACGACACCCGTTGGATGCTATGGGGTGGTTTCTATTATATTATATATAATATTATTCTTAGCGGGCACCACACGGTGGATTCATGTATCTACGGATCAGAATTTGACTATCACTCGCGTTAGCTGTGAAAGGAAACATCGTGAGGAAATCTGCTCCCATGAGTTAGCTCCAAAAGAAATTGGTCTCAGTGGTGTATGTAATCTGTCAACCCACACTAGGCCAGCGTAGTGGCTGAGGCCTAACCTTTCTCATCGTGAGAAAAAGTACATGCCCAGTAGTGGGACAGTTATAAGATGATTATGCAATGTCATAATAACCTTGCTTGGTAAGCGGATTGCTTATCGCAGTACAGTTTTGGATTAGTTGATACACGGAACGATGCTGTTGCCCATCCTCTTGATATCAGGCCTTAGTCATCTTTAAGGATAACACACGGTACTTTAATTTAATTCTAAGTACACCGCCAAGTTTCCTGAGTGGCATAGAAAGTTATATAACTTTTTAACATTATTTATAACTTCACACTCTACAAACCCACATATATTCTATATGATTATTCCTTTCACGCCATGCAATAAATTTTGTGACGATAGCTCTGTACATTTTTCTGCGCGCAAGTGTATTCTCAGTTCTTTGCCGAAGAATCCTTTGATGTATGTCGTTTGTATATTGAAGCGCGAATGCGCACAGTAAATTGTAACCATGTTACAATATACATATGAACATATATACAAACAAAACATGACTGATAAATTCATTTCAGTTTTCATATGACTATGAGGCAACCAGATAAGGATTCCTTGGCTACGCCGCAGTCTCATATTCGAGGCTACGCCGTAGTCCCATATTCAAGGCTACACTGTAGATAGGTTAAGATACGTCTCGAATAAAACAAAGTATCTATATTATTTTCAAAGAATACTTACTATGCCATTGTTAAGAAATAGATTTCAAAATGTACTAACTGAATTCTAATCTATTTTTGACTAGTTATTTGTTCTGTTTGCGTTACATAAATAACAATATTATTATAAGAAATATACTTATAAGCACTACTGTTTTTATTACCTTTACCGATTGGTGTACAATAAAGAGTATAATAAATAAATAAATAAATATTCTTGGCTTATTAGTAACTCAGATGAATCAAGTGGTGAAACAAGCCTTCCTCCAAGATCATCACAAATACCGCTCTGAGCATGTTGTATGTTCATGGGGGGGGGGTTTTCCTATAATTGTCACGCTTGGCAGGTGATCGGCGATCGCAGTTGAGTTGTAAATTGTAAGTTACTAGCTGTGCCCCGCGGTTTCACCCACCGTTTAATATAAAATAAATCAAAATTGTTTATAAATGATTCTTTTACTACTCATCTACACATACAAATAAATAAAATTCAAGTGTCTGTTTGTAATGTCAAAATTACAGCTTTTTACTAAATGCATATGAAAGTATATACGGTACCTACAACAAAAAAACGATTTTTAATTTGTGTCTATCTGTCTGTTTATTCCCGCTAATCTCCGAAACGGCTCTACCGGTTTCTACGGGATTTTCACTGGCAGAATGTTATAAAGAATAAGTTAGACATCTTTTATATTAGAAAAATAATTAGGGTATCGTGCAAAAAAAACATGAAATCCAATATATATACTCTATGTCATGTGTCTATGCTGAAGTACTCTAAATTATTTATAAATGATCAAATTTATTTTAAAATAAACGGCGGGTGAAACCGCGGGTACCAGCTAGTAGACAATATATTAGAAATATTTTCTTGTGGTATAGTTAATAATAATTTTCCGCGTCGCAGTTCGGCTCTTCTCGTTAATGCTCGGTTCTGGTCAGGTGGTCCCCCTTAGGCCCCAGCTCTCTGTATGAACTTGACAATGTACTCCTAACACTCTACTGCCCATCTTCCCGCTTATCCCATAGTCACCTTTAATGACGCATGGCATGAGATGTGATGGTGCTTCTTGGTCACACGATAGTAGTCTGTTTACATGATTGCTGGAAAATAATAATCCAACCCATACGAGTTTCGTAAAAGCCAAGTAAAGGCTTAAATTCAAAAGGCAGCAGCTTTTTTATTTCTCCAATAAAACAAACTGTGATCACCAATTTTATTTTTATTTTGCCCCTACCTAAGATTTCTCCTGTGTTGTGGGTGAGTTTACAGACACAAATTCGACACACAATAAACCCAGGCCCGGAACAACTACCTGCAGATCATATTTAAAAAAAACCATGTGGAAATCGAACGCGCGAGCTCATTAGCGGTCATAGGGTGATGCCATAATCACAATGTTGTTATAATCCATTTAAAAGTGTTTTATATGTATTTTATAATGAGTAATAATCGCGAAAACCTATGAAATCACAATGTTGTTATTAGGGTACGGGAGGATGTGCTACCCATCCTCTTGAACCCTTAGTTCCGTATATGACACCCAGGGGTAGTCTATTATTTGCTGGAAACTACAAGGAATACGTAATTAGCACGGTGATGATGACAGCAATCACTAAACTCTGTTTTTGAAGAGGAATAATTACCACTGTGATGATGATAACAATCGCTAACCTCTGTTTTTGAAGAGGAATAATTACAACTATGATTGTGATAACAATCGCTAACCTCTGTTTTTGAAGAGGAATAATTACAACTATGATGATGATAACAATCGCTAACCTGTGTTTTGAAGAGAAATAATTACAACTATGATGATGATAACAATCGCTAACCTGTGTTTTGAAGAAGAATAATTACAACTATGATGATGATAACAATCGCTAACCTCTGTTTTTGAAGAGAAATAATTACAACTATGATGATGATAACAATCGCTAACCTGTGTTTTGAAGAAGAATAATTAGAACTATGATGATGATAACAATCGCTAACCTCTGTTTTTGAAGAGGAATAATTACCACTATGATGATTATAACAATCGCTCGCTTCTGTTTTTTAAGAGGAATAATTACCACCATTATGATGATAACAATCGCTCACCTCTGTTTTTTAAGAGGAATAATTACAACTATGATGGTGATAACAATCGCTAACCTCTGTTTTTGAAGAGAAATAATTACAACTATGATGATGATAACAATCGCTAACCTGTGTTTTGAAGAAGAATAATTACAACTATGATGATGATAACAATCGCTAACCTCTGTTTTTGAAGAGGAATAATTACAACTATGATGATGATAACAATCGCTAACCTGTGTTTTGAAGAAGAATAATTACAACTATGATGATGATAACAATCGCTAACCTCTGTTTTTGAAGAGAAATAATTACAACTATGATGATGATAACAATCGCTAACCTGTGTTTTGAAGAAGAATAATTACAACTATGATGATGATAACAATCGCTAACCTCTGTTTTTGAAGAGAAATAATTACAACTATGATGATGATAACAATCGCTAACCTGTGTTTTGAAGAAGAATAATTACAACTATGATGATGATAACAATCGCTAACCTCTGTTTTTGAAGAGGAATAATTACCACTATGATGATGATAACAATCGCTCGCTTCTGTTTTTTAAGAGGAATAATTACCACCATTATGATGATAACAATCGCTAACCTCTGTTTTTGAAGAGGAATAATTACAACTATGGTGATGATAAGAATCGCTAACCTGTGTTTTGAAGAAGAATAATTACAACTATGATGATGATAATAATCGCTAACCTCTGTTTTTGAAGAGGAATAATTACCACCATGATGATGATAACAATCGCTCACCTCTGTTTTTTAAGAGGAATAATTACCACTGTGATGATGAAAACCATTGCTAACCTCTGTTTTTGAAGCGTAATAATTGCCACGGTGATGATAAGAACAATCGCTAACCTTAGTTTTTGAAGAGGAATATTGGGAAGCCTCAATATGAAGGCAATAGTAATAACACTCTTATCCTTTCTTTCACATGAGCCGCTTACCTCATCCCAGTATACGACAAAGCGCTCAATCTACGTTATGAAAAAATCGTATCCATTGTTCCAACTTTTAGTAAGATAACGATCTGCCTTTGAAGCGATATAACATGAAAACCTTGAGTGAGCACATAATACGTTGTTTAAATATATGTATGTAGTATTGTAATTTTTTTTTTTGTTTTTTTTTTTTTTTTTTAAAAACGTTGCCCCACACTAGGAATTCTCCTGTGTCGTGGGTGCGTTTACAGACATAAATTCCACACACAATACACCCAGACCCGGAACAACTACCTGCAGATCGTACAAATATTTGTTCCGTGCGGGAATCGAACCCACGACCCGGTGCGCAGCAGCCGACTGTATCAGCCACTGCACCAACCGTGTGGTGCCGGCTCAGAATACCACCACCCCATCTCCTCCCGTGGGTGTCATAAAATTCGACTAAGGGTTAAGCCAGAGGATGGGCAGCAGCATCCTTCGAGTTCATTAACAACTCAACTGCGATCGCCAACCCGTCTGTCAAGCGTGGCGATTATAGCAAAACCCCCAATGAGCCCACAACACACCCATATCGGTCGTTGCGATCCGAAGATCAAGAATCGAATCGAAGATCACTCTTTGGGGCAGGGCTGTATCCAGCAGTGGACTTCATTCGGCCGAAATGATGATGATTGTAATTGAGTTTCAGTAACTTTATACAGCTCTATGTACGCGTGATATATAAGAAAACGACAAGATGTACTATAAAATAGAGCTTTTTGAACATGCCACAGAAGTATGAATGTAGTAAAATAACTAATTAAGCTTGAAATGAAATATTGTTAACCTAAAGTACAAAATAATGTAAAATAAAAGCGTGGGCTGCTCTACATCAAAGGTAAAGTAATTATGAGAATATAAATTAAGAGCAACTCACACACTTATTCCAAACGAATGACGACACGGTTGATGCAGTGGCTGATACAGTCGACTGCTGCGCTCCGGGTCGCGGGTTCGATTCCCGCACGGATCAAATATTTGTATGATCTGCAGATAGTTGTTCCGGGTCTGGGTGTATTGTGTGTGAAATGTATGTCTGTAAACGCACCCACGACACCGGAGAAATCCTAGTGAGGGGCTAAGTTTAAAAAAAAAAAATTTACTAACATTTTTTTCTATTTTTGCCTTAAAGCTTATTTAACCGTAAACACCTATAAATTATCTTTTTACAGTTTCAAATTCATACTAGCACCATTTTTGCAATTGGAAATCCATATAAAGGGACATTAGAGAATATACCTACTGTCCTATTTTAATAACTGTACTATAACGATCAGACTAAATGTATGTTGTTTATAATTCCTGTTAACAGGTTCTGTTTTAATCATGAGCTGGATCCAGGCATCAACCAAGTCATACTCATGAAATTATTGTATTGTTAAAGATTCTTGATACGGCTGCAAATCAAGCACATCAGGCTAGAAGTGGTTGGAAAAACAGGACTCCATTACATTCATATTCGACGGCATGGTTGGTGCAGTGGCTGATACAGTCGGCTGCTGCGCTCCGGGTCGTGGGTTCGATTCCCGGACGGATCAAATATTTGTATGATCTGCAGGTAGTTGTTCAGAGTCTGGGTGTATTGTATTGTATGTGGAATTCATGTCTGTAAAAACACCCACGACATAGGAGAAATCATAGTGTGGGGCAACGTTTTAAAAAAAACGAAAACTTAATGTTTAAAGTCAGAACTCATTGGCACGCCTTTGACCGCATTCTAAGTGTGTTAGCTGAAGAGGAATGGGCCAACAAATTTCCTGGCAACACTCCCCTGTCTGTTACTGACTGACTAATTGATCTTGCGTAGAATGAGAAGCGTTTAATAAAATTTAATCGTAACTTCATCTTTCCAGGCCGTGTGGTGCCGGTTCCGAATACCACCAACCCATCTCATCCCGTGTGTGTCGTAAAAGGCGACTATGGGATTAGCCGGAGGGTGGGCAGCAGCGTCCTTCGAGTACATTAACAACTCAACTGCGATCGCCAACCCGCCTGCCAAGCGTGGCGATTATGGCAAAACCCCCCCAATGAGCACACAACACACCCGTATCGGTAATTGTGGCGATCTTTGGGGGAGGCCTGTGTCCAGCAGTGGACTTTATTCGGCCGTGATGATGTAATGATGAAGTTCATCTTAGTTCAATCACTCTGGTTCTAAAAAAAATGCACTGGTCACACGCACCATGTACTCAAGTATATTATCATGCCTATTTCTTTAATGGCATAGGCTAGAGTGTTTAGTTGTTTTCTAACTCCAGGCTACTATAGTGACAGTCAAATTGCAAATTCCACAATATTAGGGCGGGCCAAAAACCTCCGGTTAATCCCATAGATGCCTTTTCCGACACCCAAGGAATGATATGGGATATCGTTGTGTAAACGAGAATCAAAACTAAAGTAAAACCCAAGTCTTGATAGCATTAATCAAATATGAACCCTACGTGTTAGGTCTAATATTTACATTTTTTGTTAATGTACTCGAAGGACGCTGCTGCCCATCCTTCAGCTAATCCCATAGTCGCCTTTTACGACACCCAATGGATAAAATGGGTTGGTGCTATTCGTATCCGGCACCACACAGCAAATGTGTTTAGTACCTTTAGTACCTCAATTGTGATTATACTGGATGAGCAGTTAAATGAAAATCAATAATAAAATCAGCTTGTAGCTGTAGGGAACAGGCCTATTCTTTACAGAGGAGGAATTTCAGTAATATTTATTTTTCGTCCAATAATTTAATTATGCATAGAATTGTTTCATTGTGTCAACATTCGGGGAGATTTACCAATGCTCTCCCTGCATGGCAGGTGGGTTAGTAAGTACAGAATTATGCTGGTCTACAGAAGGGATGCTGCTGCCCATCCCTTCGGTTAAGAATCCCTTAGTTGCGTTGTACGACATCCACGGGAGGAGCTGGAGTGGTGCCATATTTTTATCCCAACACCACACGGTCTATCAACCCATACTTTCCTTTAACTTTACGTTTATTCTATGCTGGAAACTACATACACCATATTACAAGCTTTACTGCAGCAAATTGCTTATAAAGCTGTACACATAATACTTAGTTCACGAACAAGCAAACTACCTGTTTCTAAGTTGGTTCTAACTTTTCGGATGGCGCTGCTCAAGTGCAAAGTATCTAGTACATATGAATATTATACACGTGTAACACGCCATTTTACAGTTTATTGTCACCAAATTAAGTTTGAATTGCAAAACCATGTTTTTTTTTACATTAATATACTAGTTTTTTTTACATTAATATTACTAATTATTTACATCTAAATTTATTAATATATAAATTAATTTTAATATTAACTGGTTTATTAAGATTTGAAATTGACACTTTTTAAGAAGTTTATACTTATACTATGTTTAATGAAGGAACATTGTCTTTACATAACCTGAATTTTTAAGAACATTGTAGTCATAAATGTTGTAACATTATTTAAAAAGTCTTATTGGGGGGGGGGGGGGGGGGCTGAACCGCAGCTTGTAGCGCAGAAATAAGCTAAGCACTTATAATACAGTTTCAATAAACTCGTGAAATTACATGCTATCATATAATAACGAAATATAACTTGTTTTTAACCTCGTTGGAAATCTGCCGTGGACTTCCTCTGCCCGGGGAAGATCGGAGGGTTATGCCAGATAAGTAACGATTAAAAACAGCTGGATCCTATTCCATCTTCGGCACCTAAGGGGTGCCAGCTTTTCGAGAACGAACGCACCGGAGCTGCCCTTACCATGCCTTTAGGCACATCTCGAAGGGGATGACTGTAAAGCAGTCATCCCCATCCAGTCTAGAGGAGCCCGGTTATGATTTATAGCTGCACATGAAATCATATTGGAATATTGCCACCTCCGGCCATAGGTCACCGCCTACCGAGCTGAAAGTAGAGCCAACCGCAATCAGATACCTCAAGAAAGGGCCGTAGTGGCCCAGGTCCCGATCCTCGATCCTCCTGACTCAAGGATGTCGCCATTTTCCCTGGGATAGCTCAGTATGATCAAGCAGAGTCGCCACGCTGCGTGCCCGTTTATTCTGTGCCGGAAACTACATACACCATATTACAAGCTTTACTGCAGCAAATTGCTTATAAAGCTGTCCACATAATACTTAGTTCACGAACAAGCAAACTACCTGTTTCTAAGTTGGTTCTAACTTTTCGGATGGCGCTGCTCAAGTGCAAAGTATCTTGTACATACGGGTATTATACACGTGTAACACGCCATTTTACAGTTTATTGTCACCAAATTAAGTTTGAATTGCAAAACCATGCAATTTCTTTATCCAAGATGTCAAGATGAAGATGTTTGACAAGTGGCATAATCAATTGTAAATGGGTAATTTTATACTTTTTTAAGAAACTTGAACCGTACGACGTTGCCGACATATTTTTTAGAATTATTTTCATTTTTGTTAAATGTTTTATGAATATGTAAAGATTTATTAATCTAAACACCGTACGCCGTTGCCTTATACTTGACATTGGCGAAATTGTGGAAGATATACTACAGAAGCCGTAATCTAAGAGAAGAAGAGGAATTATTTTATTTTTATCATCTCTATACCTTTCTAGGGCATTGGTTACTTTCATCTCATTATTTTATTTCTTTTATTGCTTTCTTACCTTTTTTTTTTTTTTTTTTTTATTGATGTCCAGTGGAAATTCTACTTGGAACTTCCTTCGCCCCGGGGAAGGGTGAAGGGGTATGCCGGACTCCTACCGGCTAAAACCACTGGAGCGGTCATCTTCGGCACCGAAGGGGGGCTCCAGGTCCTCGTAAGATCACACTAGAGATTGCTTTCTTACCTATTGAGTTGTGACTGATTGTAACAATTGAAGTATCAAAATCTTTGATCAGATTAAAACGAATACAAGAATTTTATGAAATCATTGAAATTCTATTTATTTACACAATTTGTTCATGAAATACCCAAAAGAACATACGTTTGATGGCACGGATGGGTAACGGCAGGTTCGACCAACACGTGGAAAAAATATTTGAATGATTTACAGGTATTTATTTCGTCACAGGGTGTTTGTGCATGTAAGATTCGCAGGGGCGTCATTATTTATTAATAAAGGTACACCAACAGCTTCTGTATATAAATATCAAATAACAGTAGGTAACAATAAGTTTTGGGCTTATACAGTTGCCAATGACAGGTGAACCAACATCCCACAGTCGGGTAGTTGTTCCGGGTCTGGGTGTATTGTGTGTGGAATATTTATGTCTGTAAACGCACCCACGACACAGGAGAAAGCCTGTAGTATGGGGCAATGATAAAAAAAAAATATTATAATATAAAGTATATAAAGTAATAAACTATAAAAACAGTATAACAAAACTAATAGAGTAGTAGTATTATGTAATACTAGATGGGACCCGCGGTTTCACCCGCGTTTAATTTAAAAGGAATTTAGAGTACTTCAACATAGACCCTTGACATAGAATATGTATATATATATTGGATTTCAAGGGTTTTTTTTTTTTACGCGGAACCTTAATTATTTTTCTTAAATTAAAGTAGCCTAAGTTATTCCTTATAACATCAGCTATCTGCCAGTGAAGGTCCCGCCAAAATCGGTCCAGCCGTTTCGGAGATTACCCGGAACAAACAGACAGACAGACAGACAGACAAAAAATATAAAAAATTGTTTTTTGTTATATGTCCCGTATATACTTTCATATGCATTTAGTAAAAAACTGTTATTTTGACATTACAAACAGACACTTCAATTTTATTTATTTGTATAGATAAGAAAGAAGACACAAAAGAACAATACATGCTATTCCAAAAGAACTACACCATTCCATCGAAATTAAATTTAATACACTACCATTGAGTGCAACTATATTGGCACTTGGTAGCATGTTAACCAATAGTGGCTGCAATCAGTAAAGTATACAGCAATTTTATATAAGTTTACGTTTAACCTCTGAGGTAGCGAACAGCAGGCACTTGGACAGAGTCCAGAGGAACATGCAGTTTTGGTGTAAGTCATGAACTATTGAGAGCCACCTTAAAGAAGGTTCAATGATTTTCTTCGATGTTTATTACAACCGTCTTTTGTCATGTTTACTCTTAATGATAATGCCCTGTTGTGCCAGCTAAGAATAGCACCAACCCATCTAATACTCTGGTTTTCGACGAAGGGATTAACCAGAGAATGGGCAGCAGCGTCCTTCAAGTACATTTACAAATTAACTGTGATCGCTAATTCAAGCCAAGCGTGGTGATCATGGCAAATCCGCCCAATGAACATACAACACAAACTAAACCGGCTCCATTCATTGGACGGTTTTACCATACATACCGCCTTTTACGACAACCACTGCTACACACTGCTGGACATTTTTTCTTTTGGCTGAAATTATGACTTTTAATGACCTGTCAGTCAACTCACTGTGGGTATAAAAATAGCAACATAATCATTATCGTCATAATTTCAGCCAAAATACGTACATTGCTGAATAAACGCCTCCCCCGTAGATTTAAGGGGAATAAACCGGTTGTCACCACAGTCGTCCCATGCTATGTTTTCCGGTGCGTGGTCTCCTCTCATGAACTTTTCGGCCCTTTTTTTCTTTGACGACACCCACGGAATGATATGGATGCCGTATTCTGTGGCAGAAACCACTCGGCAGTGAGTAACATGCTTATATAATTATATGTTTTAGGACTTATAGTTTATATTGCGGCGCTCATATACAGTTCCACTCACTGATCGGTAAACTGTCAGCAAGGTTAAGCAACGCTCAACGCATTCCATGGATGGGTGACCACATACGGCGATCACCACCATGACCACCATGTATGTGACCACATACGGCCGAAATTAATAATCGATCTAATCCAAAATCTTTGGATTTCGGATTACTGGTATGTCTGTTTTTGTGTTAAATGTAATCGTAACACAACAACGGATGTATTCCAAAATCTTAAATCGGCAGATTTCGGATTAGATCGATTATTAATTTCGGCCGTATGTGGTATTTGAACGTAGTGGTATTGTCATTAAGCTAAGTGAGGCCTTTGGGTGTCTTGAACAACTTGGACACAAGGTTGGCCTTAGCCCATGAACAACTTGGACGCAAGGTTCGCCTTAGCCATGAACAACTTGGACGCAAGGTTGGCCTTAGCCCATGAACAACTTGGACACAAGGTTCGCCTTAGCCATGAACAACTTGGACGCAAGGTTGGCCTTAGCCCATGAACAACTTGGACACAAGGTTGGCCACTAACCATAAAAAAAGAAAATCGCTTTTGCCACTTGGACCAGTGCACAACGTTGATTAGATTGGCTTCGACTACGTGCGGGCCAATGCAAACATTCGTATTGTCTTCAAAATAGTTAAGTTTTCAAATTGACCCTGTAAACACGAGATTTACCATAACATATGGAACTATTTGCCGCTATGTGCTGTGTGGTGCCGGCTAAGAACCACCACCCCATTTCATCCCGTGGATGTCGTAAAACGTGGCTATAGTCTTGGCCGATGGATGGCTACAGCGTTATTCGAGTACATTTATACTTCAACTGCGATCGCTAGCTAGCGTCGTGATTATGGCAACACCGCCCAATAAGCACGCAAGACATACAACATACATATACATAGACAACATAGCGGTTATTGTGGCTGTCTTTGAGAGAGGCTTTTTTCCAGCCGTGGGCGTCTTTCGGCTGAATTATGATTGAGTACAGATTAAAGACTTTAATTGCACATGTGACTCAGATCAAGTACACATCGGAAATGACAGATTTAGCGCCATCTGCGAGTTAAGGCATGCACTAATTATTATTTATTTATTTATTTATTACTGGAAAATTTACAGCTAAAAATACAGGTGTAACAATAATAGTAAGGAAACAGAAAGCCAATTACAGATTTCCACATATAGCAGTTGCATAGATAACTGTTAGTGTTTACACAGGTTACAACAAATTGAACATATAAAAATAAAAATATAAACATTTACATGATAAGTTTCATGGTTATGATCTATACATATAAGTAATAATTAATATTCACTATATTTATTAAACATATTTAATAATTATTTATGAGACATTAATGAGAACGAGAGTTTGTAAATTTGTGTTACCGTTTTCACGAGAATAAATCAAGGGTCAAGCACCGTTTTGCTGATGTTATACTGGTTGTAAACGGATCTAGGTCATAATTTTTGCATCATCATTTCGGCCGAATGAAGTCCACTGCTGGACACAGGCCTCCCCCAAAGATCACCACAATGACCGATATGGATATGTTGTGGGCTCATTGGGGGGTTTTGCCATAATCGCCACGCTTGGCAGACGGCTTGGCGATCGCAGTTGAGTTGTTAATGTACTCGAAGGACGCTGCTGCCCATCCTCCGTTTTTGCATATTTTATTGAAATTTTTACTCGCTCGCACTATAAAGGAGTTTTGGCGATAGTTGGTTGATGCTTTAGGAATATGAATGGGGGGATTAAACCTTGTACATTTAGTTGGAACATTGAATTTAATTGTTCCTAACAGTCCGGGACAATCAATTTCGCCAGATAGTATTTTTAATAAGTAAAGACAGTCCGCAATTTCTCGGCGTTTTACAAGAGGCAGGAGATGAAATTTTTTACACAATTCGAGATAGTTTGTAGAATGATATGGCACATTAAGACAAAAACACAAGTGCTTAATAAAGTTGTTATGAGGACAACTATGTCATGTTGGGGCGTCTCTGTTGGTTAAGTAACACACAGTCTTGTTAATGGAGATGTGACATTGGGGTGTACCCTTTTGTACGGGACTTCCCCAGCGACGTACACACCGAATCAGTTTAACATCATCATCATATCAGCCAAAGCAGGTCCACTGCTGTACAAGTATCTCCCCTATAGATTTTCACATTTGTGTCGTCATTTTGAGAGGAATTTGCCAGTAGGTCCTCACCACGCTTGGCAGACAGGTTAGTGAGCACAGAAAAGCTCCTGTTCTATAAGGACGCTGCTGTCCCTCCCTCTGGTTGAGAGTCCCTTAGTCACCCTTTGCAACATCCCCGGGAAGATATAGTGTAGTATATTCTTAATCCGGACACCACATGCAACAATATAATAACGTCGATAAGACTTTTGCTTTGCTTGACATTGCTTATTGTATACTGAACAATAAAGTAATCGTTCTAATATAGAAAATAATGCTGTAAACGTAATCATTTTGTGATACTAAGAATTGTTTAGTTAATTTTATTATATTCAAGTTGTTATCTAAAATTTATTACATCGGGTAGTTAACCAAAATTTTCTTCATGTTTTAAATTAAAAATTTGAATTTAGTTCTAAAATCTAAATCTCATAATTGATTATTAAGACAAGATGAGTTTCAGAGATTTTTGATTATTTGAAAAGAAGTAAACAGTAAGTTTGATTTAATCATAAAAATCTAAAATTTATAATGTTATATAAATTACAAAATTTACATTATTGTTTATTTATATTGTTCGTTGTAAAATACTAACTATTCCTTTCTTTATAACCTGATCATAAGTAAAAATCTATTTTTATACTATGGTTTTCCACTAAACTGTTTATACTGTTTTTTTGACATGTGATTTATATTACTATTTTTACGTTTTATTTATACAACATTTTTATTTATAACATTATGTGGTGTCCGGATTAAGAATATAGCACCACTCCATCTCCTCCCGTGGATGTCGTAAAAGGCGACTAAGGGAATATAACCAGAGGGATGGGCAGCAGCATCCCTTCTGTGAAACGGTAACAACACTGCGCTCACCAACCCGTCTGCCAAGCGTGGTGAGTATTGGCAAATACCCCCCATAATGATGACACAGTTGTGTAAATCTATGGGGGAGGCCTTTGTTCAGTAGTGGACGTATAAATGGCCGATATGATGATGATGATGATGTTTTATGACATCAATTTATTCAGACTTTTACTTTTCTGACAAAAAGTTGATTTGAAACCATATTTTACTTATCCAAGTATCCCAAAGAAATGAAAGACAGAAATACAATCAATTCGTGAAATTATATAGTATCGTATAATAACGAAATATAACTTGTTTTTTACCTCGTTGGAAATCCGCCGTGGACTTCCTCTACCCGGGGGAAGGGTGGAGTTTATGCCAGACAGGTATCGATAAAAACCACCTGGATCCTACCCTATCTTCGGCACCAACGGGGTGCCAGCTTTTCGAGAACAAACGCACCGGAGCTGTCCATTTTACCATGCCTTTAGGCACATCTCGAAGGGGATGACTGTAAAGCAGTCACCCCCTCCAGTCCAGAGAAGCTCGGTTATGATTTCTAGCTGCGCATGAAACCATATTGGAATATAGCCACCTCCGGCCATAGGTCACCGCCTACCGAGCCAAAAGTTGAGCCAACCGTGATCAGATACTTCAAGAGAGGGCCGTAGTTGCCAAGGTCCTGATCCTCGATCTTCCTGACCCAAGGATGTCGCCGTTTTCCCTGGGATAGCTCGGTATGATTAAGCAGAGTCGCCACGCTGCGTGCCCGTGACCTCCGTGGAACGAAAATTACATACAAAACATCAAATATATTCCCGTTTCCTAGAACAAGCTAACTTTGAACAAAACTATAATACCTTACAGACAATAACTCTCTCAGATATTGTTCTAACAATGATCAAGTTATACCTATAGCTAACTTAGAACAAGTCGAACAACTTGGTGTATAAATCACCCTCTCAGCGGGCAGCTTCGAGAGAAAAACTAAAACTTTGTCGTTCGAACCCGTTACATAAACAGAGCAAAAAGCAAACGCTCGAAGACATTGACAGCTTGTTATTTTTGTTGTAATTCAGATGCGCTGGGAGGGTTAATATTTATTGGTAAGTAGGCTAGCTTGTGCCAGAAATATTTTCTTCATGGAATTGTCTCATACGTCAAAAGTTTAAAGAAGTCGAACCAAACAACAATCTAGATATTTGTAAAAAAGGTTTTTATTAGTATAAACAGACACTTAACAGAATATTCAGCCTTAACTTACGGCGTGTGGACTTGTGGTGCCGACTATGAATAGCACTACCCCATCTCTTGCCATACGTGAAATTAATATTCGACTTTAGGATTAGCCGGTAGATGGGCACCGACTAAACTAAACTGCGATCGCCAACCCGCCTGCCTGATAACAGCAAAACACCCAATTAGCACACAACATAAGCCCATACCGGTCGCTGTGGCGATCTATGGGGGAGGGTTATCCCCAGCCATGTAAGATTTTCGGCTGAAATGATGATTACGAGTTTCAATGTTCCAGTGTTTTCTATGGACACAATACACAACGATCAGCAGGATATTCAAGTTAGTATTACTTTCTCAAATTATTACACAGCGACCACGTCAATAACACAATAATATCATTAAGGCTTAAAATTATAAGATTAGTACGTTGTATATTTATTTATATACGTTTTAATTCAATGGCACAGACACCGCTACTAGCAATATGCTTCCATCAAAAAGGATTGCCACGTTTAGCTGATTTCTAAACCCACAAGAATACCCATTAACACCTGACTGGCCAGGGTGGGTAGCTAGAGTGCCAGCCAGCACCCGTAGACTTTCCCATAGTACACTACTCGACACAATACCGAAACTAGAAATATAATTGACAGCACCGTTGGCGTAGCGTCTACACGATTGGCTATTTGCACTGCGTGTCGCGAGTCAAATACTTGTATGGTAGTTGTTACGGGTCTAGGTATTTCTGCATTGCCCCTGCGCCCTTCCCCATGCCTCTTCTTCGGGGCAGAAGTATACAAAGTATTTCAACCATGTAAAAAATTGTGATTTTTCTCTGAAAACTGTATGTACCCACGATGTCATGATGTAGGAGAAATTCAAGTGTGGAACTTGTTTAAAATTATTTAAAGCAAGCTTGCATGAAGAAAGCAGGTGCTTAAAGCCAATGCGATAAATATATACAGATAAATAATTCGATATTATATTGAAACACTTGATGATAATGTACAATATGAGTGTTGTGTCAGTAAATTGGGAAGAAAACCAAGTGTACAAACAATTTTCTGTGGTCAATTCTGTGGTCAAATCACAATTGATACAAAATGACAACCGCTCCACTTAGTAGAACGAGTAGCTAAATATTACTTGTAAACAGGGAACCTGTCAAACATATTTTTGTAAACACTCAAATGAAAGACAAGTCCGAACCCCCTCCAACAATGCATAACAAAACCTTCCTTTATACGATTTCTTAGCAACAATGCTATGCATGTCAGAGTAATCCAAGTCAGGTAACTTCTAAGTCATCCACGAAAAGATAGGGAACTCATAATGTTGTTGTAGAAGTTTTTATGGCTTACAGAGACGAGATGAGACGAGTTTTGAGTGTATCGCCTTTGTTTTAATGGATATCGCTTTAAACTGCTTCAGGGTACGAGGTAGCTTTATTTTATAGGACATGCGTAATATGACATTTTTGAAATCAGAACAGAGTCTGCGACTCCGTCTGCGTCGCATTGGGATATTCGTGAAGAAATTATTCCCGTTTATGATACGATGTGGAGTCCAACAAAAGTAGAAAAAAAGTAATGTTATAATTAAATATTAATAATTTCTGTTTTTGTTTTATATCAATTACTCGCGCGCGCCGTGTGGTGCCGGCTACGAATAGCACCAACCTATCTCATCCCGTGGGTGTCGTAAAAACCGACTAAGGGATTAGACGGAGGATGGGCAGCAGCGTCCTTCGAATACATTAACAACTCAACTGCGATCGCCAAACCGCCTGCCAAGCGTGGCGATTATGGCAAATCCCCCCAATGAGCACACAATACACCGATATCGGTCGTTGTGGTGATATTTGAGGGAGGCATCCAGCAGTGGACTTTAATGGGCCGAAATGATGAATGACTCGCCATATATGATGAACGATACAATGTCAAACATATTCTTATTTTTGGAATTAAAAACGGGATATTTACCATGTTTTTTATTACTTTTGAGAAATATCGGGAACTCAAAAGTAATAAAAAACATAGTAAATATCCCGTTTTAGTTCCAATAATAGTGTCAGTGACCATGTCAGTTTAAAAGCTTATATATTCTTATTTGCTGATGATAGTCAAAGTCAAAGCTTTTTATTTATTTATTTATTCAAGTCACCACAAGCCACATCAAATTACAGTTATCGCTACTCAATTCAAAACAGTATTTTGCCTGATGTAAATGACAATAGCGAGCGGCGTACATAACACTTAATACTTAGTTGACCATGTTAGTAACAAAACAAAAATCAATGAGAATGCAAAAATAACAAAACAATAATAATAATATAATGAAAATTTGGATAGTTGTCAGTTGAAATATATTCCAACTCAGACCAAACTAAGACAAAATAACGAATTAAGTAATGAATTAATAAAGGAAATATAATGAAAATTTGGATAGTTGTCAGTTGAAATATATTCCAACTCAGACCAAACTAAGACAAAATAACAAATTAAGTAATGAATTAATAAAGGAAAAAAAAAAAACAAAAATAAAATCAAGACGAGCCTTCGCTTTTTATTTCAGATAAACCAAATACTGGCACTTATGAAACATCAGAATCTAAGTTGCACATCACTTATACGTCACTTATATTTAAGGCAAATAGAAAGGATAGGCATCTTGTAGAACCCATTGATACACTTCGGCCAATAATCTACTCGTGGCGATTATGGCAAAACCCCCCAATGAGGTCACAGCACACCCATATCGGTCGTTGTGGTGATCTTTGGGGGAGGCCTGTGTCCAGCAGTGGACTACATTCGGCCGAAATGATGAATACTCTACCTGACCCATAGTTAATAAGAAGCGAGCTAGTTATATTATGTTTGTCCTCATTACAAATTACAACTATGCAGCAGACCGTACGTGGCACTCTATCCCTACTCACAAATGGCTTTTGATGGATTATTCAAATTCCAAAGAGTTTCCAAACTTAGACGGCGGTGGTGTGACCTAAAACAATAGCGTTTTTGTTTGAGTCGTAAGTCATAAGCTCTAGCGAGAGCGATTGAAATGTTTTATTGATTTTCCTCTCTGCGTAAGTTGACTGTAACGATCGTATTCGAGGACCTTTCCAACGTTACCTTATAAGACAGGCAAGAAAAACTCTTATAGCTATTTCAATATAGTAGTGTTTATGTGTTGGCGATCTCAGATGAGTTTAAAATTACCAAATTTAAGTTTAATAAGTAAATTTACTCGAAGGACGCTGCTGCCCATCTTCCGGCATATCCCTTAGTTGTCGTATTCGACACCCATGGGAAGAGCTGGGGTGTTGCTATTCTTTGCCGGCTACACTACATATATTATTTTAAACCAACTAAGGCTATTTTAGATCAGCCAGTTCATACGAGTTTAAGGGAATAATGCCATAACCACCAAATCTGACAGGTGAGCTGTTGATTAATACAGATAAAATTGTTATGAGTTCGTAAGGAATAGATGTTACTCAGTGACCCCTTATATCTTCATCATATTAGCCAAAGGATATCAACTGCTAAAACATCCGAGATTTCTGGAATATCTATATATATATATATTTTTTTTATTTTTTTTAATACGTTGGGGCGACACTAGTATTTCTCCTGTGTCGTGGATGCGTTTACAAACACAAATTCCACACACAATACACCCAGACCCGGAACAACTACCTGCAGATCATACAAATATTTGTTCCGTGCGGGAATCAAACCCACGACCCGGTGTGCAGCAGCCGACTGTATCAGCCACTGCACCAACCGTGCCGTCTATAATGCCGTATATAAATCTAAATGTGTATGTATGTTCCCTATGGACTCCAAAACGGCAGGACCGATTTTGATGAAATTTTCAGACAATCTTCAGATTAGCCCAGTGGATTATCCTGTTAAATTTGGTAGTAATTGGATAAATGATAGTTTTTTATTTTGGTTTTTTGACAAATTTCTGTCATATAACTCATCATAAATGACAGAAATTTGTCAAAAAAACAAAATAAAAACCTACCATTTATCCAATTACTTCCAAATTTAAAAAAAGATAATTTAAAGCTAAATATAATTAGTGCTACCCGTGCAAAGCCGGGGCGGATCGCTAGTTATTTATATTATATACGAATTACTGAATTGTCGAATTCTCGACCGCGTACAATTTTAAAGTGAACCTATACATACATCGTGCATTGGTGCTTTACATATACATTAAACTTCGTCAATAAAGACATCGATACAAAAGTTATGATCAACTAAAAATAAAATTGAAATCTCTCGAAACTTCCATAATCCGGTCGATGGCACGCATAAAAAGTTTGTATCTTAGCTCACACCGACATGACTGCTGGCCTCAGGTGAAATTTCACTAATAAACTTTGGTAGTCAATAAAAGAAACGCGACAGAGAAGAATTTGAGCTCTGTTTTAACGTCTTTGCTACACACGGCCGGATAGAATAACATGCAACAAAATATTTTTTGTAAGAGACTCTTAACCGGGCGCGATGAGATTAACATTTCAATTTCATTTGATAACAACATTTAATGTGTAATATTGTGTGTGGGCGCATGCGCGGTCATAAAAGTTGTGAGTACGTGAGTAGTCATACAGGGTGTGGCCCCATAGGTGGGCGTAAGCGCTTGTTTCCATGTTACAGTAAGTATCCTGAAACAAAGAAGTTCCACTTCTGTCACGTGTACCGAGTTTATCATCATCATCGTATCTTCCAAAGGACTTCCACTGCTCAACAAAGGCCCCCCTATAGATTTCCATAATGAGCGGTCACATGCCGCCCGCATCCAACGACACCCAGCGAGCTTCACCAGATCGTCTGTCCACCTCGTTGGAGGTCATCCCACGCTGCGTTTTCCTGTGCGCGGTCTCTACTCGAAAACGTCTTTACCCCAACAGTCGTACGAGCAACGTGCCGAGTTGCACGTGCTCAAATTTTTTGTCCTTTAATAGGTCATGGGCTAGCCTCCGGCGTAGAACTATTATCTAAGTAAACTGTTCGTTTTTGTACACATTTACTAAACAATATACTTCTGGTTATCTCAACGAGCATTACTGACATGACAGGCTTATGGCATGAAGAAATACGAACTAAACAGGAGGGATACGCAAGTTGTTGCTGGCATAATAATTCAACACAACGGAATTCAACTGAATTAGCTTTACAATGGTGTTATTTGAAATTACAAAAAACTGTGTATCAGCTATATTTTTATTAGCCAGAGATAGAAGAGCCTATTCTTGAGTACCCACGTGTATATGTGTACGTGATATTCGACCACATTACAGCTAATTCATTTAATAATAGCAAAAGCAAGCTTAAAAGTAGGTAAAAAATTTCTTCATACTGAGGGATATCCTCATGAACTTTCTTCGCCTCAGGGAATGTGGAGGCGCGTGCCGCATTCTTACTGGTTAAAACCCCACGGTGGTCAACATTGACACTGATATCTCCAGTCAAACATAGTGACCCTCAGTTCTTCGCTTCAGCTCGTCTCGGAGGCAGGTATTCTCTCCGATACCAACACTGTATAAACCTCGAGGTGTTCATAGCAGCACGCGACTACCAAGTGATACCGTAATCTCTGAGATTACTCGATCATCATCCAGAGCCCTCACTCTTAGAGCCCGTGACTCCAAAGACCCCGCCAACAAGGCGTTGGTACGGTTTAGTCAAGCTATGCACCTGGCTAGGCACTGGGGGTTGCCTTCTCAGTGATTAAATACACCTACGCGATATCTTAACCCTACAGTCTACTATTTAGAATATAAAATGAACAAGCTACCATTTTCATACATTACAATTTCATTAAGAACCGCTCACAAGTCTAAATTATTCTTACAAAATGTGCATAAGTGAGTCACTACAACAGTTCAATGAAACCATTTGAACACGGGACCTTCCAACCGGAACCTTTACAATAGAATATTGGACTTTTGTTACAATATTTATAGTACAACGAGATAATTTTATTAGGGCATTGCAAGCAGAATGATTAAATGTGGTATCGGGGCTTCTTGTAGAAAAAAGGTTAATAAAAATCACTTAAAATATTGCTTAATTATTAGTGTATAATGCAGTGTGGTTCCCGTTCAGAATGCCACCACCCCATTTCATCCGGTGTCGTAAAAGTCGACTAAGGGATTAACCGGAGGATGGGCAGCAGCGTCCTTCGAGTACATTAACAACAACTCAACTGCGATCGCCAATCCGCTTGCCAAGCGTGGAGATTATGGCAAGACCCCCCAATGAGCACACGACACACCCATATGGGTCGTTGTGGTGATCTATGGGGGAGGCCTGTGTCCAGCAGTGGACTTCATTCGGCCGAAATTATGATGA
Organism: Diloba caeruleocephala; assembly: GCA_947459985.1. Classification (NCBI taxonomy): domain Eukaryota; kingdom Metazoa; phylum Arthropoda; class Insecta; order Lepidoptera; family Noctuidae; genus Diloba; species Diloba caeruleocephala. The sequence continues at coordinate 2,629,542 of OX381617.1, read as the reverse complement.
TTGGTGTATATCAAATTGTTTTGCTGAGTTTTTTTTCGGCAATGCTGTCATCACCGATATCATAAACATATGTAGACAAGTGAGGACATGCCTAGCGCTATAATGCAACACCATCAACGGTCAAGTAACGGAAGACAACACTATCATAGTCGGATTGATCATAGTACCGTGTTATCTGAGCATAAGTAATTGCTACTGGCCAATCTTCTACGTGTTGTGGATTCTCAAACCATCCACAAAAAGGGAGACGACAAACAATTCTAGGTACCTACTCCATGACAATATCCGATAAATACTGAATCCGGCAGAAAAGTGACAATTAGCTATTGTATTCGGCTCGAAGGACCCAAAAGACATTGAGTTTTGAGGTGCAATTCTCTAAGCACAAACATATATACATATATACATCCCTGAATACAGAATTGAAACAACGGTGACAAGCCAATTTGGTATTCCCTAAGACTCGCTACAATGTCTCACTGTATACAACGTGTCCTTGAATAGCTTCAATCATGTCTTAGCGTATACCAAATTGGTTTTTCACCGTCATTTTAAGTCTGTATTGAAGGATGTGATGTTTGACCTTAAGGAGCTACAAAGAAAATATCTGTGATTGTTTTTTGTTTCTATATCAATCAATCATCATCATCAATCATTTCGGCCGAACGAAGTCCACTGCTGGACACGGGCCTCCCCCAAAGATCACCACAATGACCGATATCGGTGTGTTGTGGGCTCATTGGGGGGTTTTGCAATAATCGCCACGGTTGGCAGAGGGGTTGGCGATCGCAGTTAAGTTGTTAATGTACTCGAAGGACGCTGCTGCCCATCTTCCGGCGAATCCCTTAGTCAACTTTTACGACACCCATGGGAGGAGATGGGGTAGTGGTATTCTGAGCCGGCACCACACGGTGTTTCTATATCATACATTGCAATTATTAATGTGTGTTTGTAAGCGTGACCGCAGAATATAAATGTAAAGAAAACCACCTTTCTTATTATATTTTTGTTATTGGGGATTTCCTCCACCCTGAGGAGATCGGCTAAAACAACACGGTGCAACTCTATGGATGAGCAAACCCCGTCTCATCGGAGGGCTCATTTCCCTTCTCAACACGACTTTGAGGGTTGCTCATGGAACACATACCCGTTGCCACCTCGAGAAACATTAACCCTACCATTTCTCCTGTATCGCGGGAACAGTTTAAGGCATAAATCTCACTTAAACATACACTTAGAGCAGAAACCATCTATCTATACAAATAAATAAAATTGAAGTGTCTGTTTGTAATGTCAAAATAACAGCTTTTAACTAAATGCATATGAAAGTATATACGGTACTTACAACAAAATAAAATTGTTGTCTGTCTGTCTGTTTGTTCCGGGTAATCTCCGAAATGGCTGGACCGATTTTGACAGGACTTTCACTGTCAGATAGCTGATATTATAAGGAATAACTTAGGCCACTTTTATTTTAGAAAAATAATTAGTGTTCCTCGCAAAAAATATAAAGCCCTTGAAATCCACTATATATATTCAATGTCGAAGTACTCTAAATTCATTTTAAATTAAACGCAGATGAAACCGCGGGTCCCAGCTAGTAGGCAATAAACACATTTTTTCTGTTCGTTCGGATATACATATAGTGCTTGAATATTATTGAAGTACAAAGCAAAAAAAGTAACGATGTGGTGCTGGCTAAGAATAGCAACATACCTGTACTGTGGGTATCCTAATATGTAAGTATCATACATTGCAATTATTAATGTGTGTTTGTAAGCGTGACCGCAGAATATAATGATTGTTCTATAAATGTAAAGAATACCACCTTTCTTATTATATTTTTGTTATTGGGGATTTCCTCCACCCTGAGGAGATCGGCTAAAACAACACGGTGCAACTCTATGGATGAGCAAACCCCGTCTCATCGGAGGGCTTATTCCCCTTCTCAACACGACTTTGAGGGTTGCTCATGGAACACATACCCGTTGCCACCTCGAGAAACATTAACCCTACCATTTCTCCTGTATCGCGGGAACAGTTTAAGGCATAAATCTCACATATACATACACTTAGAGCAGAAACCATCTATCTATACAAATAAATAAAATTGAAGTGTCTGTTTGTAATGTCAAAATAACAGCTTTTTACTAAATGCATATGAAAGTATATACGGTACTTACAACAAAATTTTTTTTTTTTTTTTGTCTGTCTGTCTGTCTGTTTCTTCCGGGTAATCTCCGAAATGGCTGGACCGATTTTGACGGGACTTTCACTGTCAGATAGCTGACGTTATAAGGAATAACTTAGGCCACTTTTATTTTAGAAAAATAATTAGGGTTCCTCGCAAAAAATATAAAACCCTTGAAATCCACTATATATATTCAATGTCGAAGTACTCTAAATTCATTTTAAATTAAACGCAGGTAAAACCACGGATCCCAGATAGTAGGCAATAAACACATTTTTTCTGTTCGTTCGGATATACATATAGTGCTTGAATATTATTGAAGTACAAAGCAAAAAAGTAACGATGTGGTGCTGGCTAAGCACCACACCTGTACTGTGGGTATCCTAAAAGGTAAGTATGGGATTACCCGGACGCTGAGTATGTTTATAATTCAACTGCGATCGACAACTCACTTTCCAAGTGTGGCGATTATGACACATACATAAACACAACACTATCCCCCACTATCCATCAGAATGGTCGTTGCAGCGATCTCTCGGGTTTTACTTTTTATTGGGCCCATTGGAAATTCTTCATGAACGCGCCATGCTGAACTCCTACAGGCTAAAACCACTGGAGCGGTCATTTTCTGCACCTAAGGGGTGCTCCAGGTCCTCGTATGATCACACTAGAGCCACCCACTGGTGCCACGCCCATAGGCACATCTCGGAAAGGGTGACTGTAAAGCGGTCACCACTCTGCAGGGATTGTAGAGGATCTCCCGAAACGTATGTGCACTCCCTGTGCCCAGCAATGGACTTAATCCGCTTAAAATTATGGCAACGCAAAAAAGTATACATTTCTACCCACCCGTGTGTAGAACACCTACAGGTACTGCTTAACTTTTCCAATAAAATCGAAGTGAAATGAAATTTGGAATTTAGGAGTGAAGGTGAAACCGATCGGAGCTGCTGTCGGTGCTAATTTAGAACACTTCCCAGAAATGACGATATTAAATTTGGCAGAAATCTGCGAAAATATTTTTTCTACTTCCTCATGTGGATCAAAAGTTACGAGGTGAAGTTTTATTCCGGTGCCACTGATTTTTTCCCCCGATCTGCCGTATATACAGTTGATCGGTGCCTGTTTTTCCGATTCGGAAATTGAATTCGCGGATAATCATCGTACCAGCCAAAAGACGTCAGTCACGCAAGGAACTTCTGGATTTTTCTGTTGGAAAATGATTTATTTAAACTTCTATGCCGTGTGGTGCCGGCTCAGAATGCCACCACCCCATTTCATCCTGTGGGTGTCGTAAAAGTCGACTAAGGGATTTACCGGAGGATGGACAGCAGCGTCCTTCGAGTACATTAACAGCTCAACTGCGATCGCCAACCCGTCTGCCAAGCGTGGCGATTATGGCAAGACCCCCCAATGAGCACACAACACACCCATGTCGGTCGTTGTGGTTATCTTTGGGGGAGGCCTGTGTCCAGCAGTGGACTTCATTCGGCCGAAATAATAATAAAAACATTTTATGTACATTTAAAATTTATTGATGTTATAACCTTCTACAACTTTCCCAAAATTTGATATTTAAAAAAACAGTTGTTAAAATATGATACATACAATGACGTTGCGGCAATTTTGATTCCAGCTGCATTCTATTTATGGTTACTACTGAACCACGAGCTCCTACCAATACATACCAAGTATTTCCCAAAATGCTAGTCTGTACATTATATATGAACCTCTGAATTAACACTCAAGAGGTATGTACGCCGTGGTGGCCCGCAGGGTTACTCACTCACTTCAATACTCAATATGTTTATTTGCATTCCACAATGTCAACTTAAGTGGTACGTATATAGGTGTTTTTAGATCATTATGGACCCGGTCGGGCACACCAAACTAGGGGAGAAGAAGAGCTAAATGTTTGTTATTTATATCTAATTGGAAAAAAAATCGTATACATATTCAACTTAGATATAAATAACAAACACATGCCGTGTGGTGCCGGCTAAGAATACCACCACGCCATCTCATCCCGTGGGTGTCTAAAAGGCGACTATGGGGTTAGCCGAAGGATGGGCAGCAGCGTCCTTCGAGTACAATTATAACACAACTGCGATCGCCAACCCGCCTGCCAAGCGTGGCGATTATGGCAAAACCCCCCAATGAGCACACAACACAAACCTATACCGGTCTTTGTGGCAATCTTTAGGGGAGGCTTCTGTCCAGTGGACGTATTTTGGCTGAAATGATGATGATGATGATTCATTAATATTATAATAACATTTTAATGTTAATAGTTGTTTTGTCAATAAATAATATTTTTTTTCTATTTTAATTATTTCAGATTATTTATTACAGGTTTTTATAAACATTGCTAGGGTACTTGTTAAATGTATTTAAGCCGAGAAGTTAAGTAAATTTCATCCATTTTTGTATCGTAGTATGTAGTTTATGTTTATCTTCACTTAGTGTGAAAAAATGTTGATATTTTCTTACAAATTTCTAACTTGAATTTGATTTTCAAAGTTTTGAAAGATTAAGAGATAATTTGAATAGTATTTTAATACAAATTATAATACTACTCAAATTATCTATAGAATAATATTCTCGAACAAAACACAAGCCATGCAAAGAAAAGAGACAACACATATATTCTATCACAGGTGCGACAAAGACATCGAGTACAAATGTTGTCATTTTAGGTAGCTATCTCCTTTACTCTCGTAGTTTTCGTGTCTTCTTCCTTACAGCATAGGTGTGTAGTTTTATAGCTTTATACCTACATCCAGCGAGACTAGAGTTTTGCGCGCCATTTAATATGGACATAACATATCTATGATATAATATCATTGTCCCATAGTTAAAGACAGGTATGAAATACTCGTAGAACTTTAGCACATATATCACTCAAGGTATAACCCATATTCGCTTAAAGCCAACCATTATGAAAGAGCAAATACCTATCACTTATCCGAAGTCCAAGTTACAAGCAGTTGTTATGCTACGACACGGATACTATAACCTGAACGTGACGACTCTTAGCTAACGAAATTATGTGTTGGCAAACTTAAATTTACCGGCTCTATCAACTCTATGACTGAAAAATTAATGTTGATTTTTGTTTGACTATAAATTCGAACAAGTTTGTTGAAAAACAAAGCTGAATTTGCGATCGTGTTGAGTCTTATTTGTAAGTTATAAGGGTGATTTTTATATGAATATTGTAAGGTGTGGTTATTATAAAATGCAAAAATACTTGAGCAGTTAGATTGTATTGTACAGTTGTTAGAATAAGTACCATGAGTGTGAAAATAAAAAGTATGATATAGTTAGGACATGTTTCTTGAAACTTTTCCTTGTGTCTCATTTGTTCCTATTCTGCGTGTCGAGCTTAGAAATATATTCTTACTTTACCGCTTTACTTCGGTTTGATCAATCTCTTTTTTTGTAACCGTGGTTAGAATGCTTGAGAAAATGTAAAGGACTTAGGTGCTTTTTCATTTTCAGCCTAATACTGTCCCACTACGAGGCATGGGCCTTTACTCACATAAAGAAAAGTAAGGCCTTATTCCACCACGCTTATCTATTGCAGGTTTGCAAACTACACACACCATTGAGAACATTTTGGAGCTCTTTCAAGTGTGCAAGGTTTTTCACGACGTTTTTCTTCACCCTTAAAGCAAGTGATAATCGAATTCTGCAATCCGCACATGAATCCCAAGAGCAGAGGTGCGGGCCGGACTGAACTCACAGCTCTCTGTATGGAAGACAAGCATCCAACCACTAGAATATCACTCAGGAATCAAGGTACTAATTATTATAAATATAATTGAAGGCATGCAGATTATATTTCAGATAGGCACAGTCCCTGTTCTAGCTCCAATATTTAATACAACTAACATAAATAAAAGGATAACTCAAATAAAATTACAGCCTAGACTACTAGACTAATAAACCATTTCGACTTCTATATTTTTCAGATAAATAAGTTCCAATAAAATTATTGGCAATTTAACACAAGAGGACACCGGCACTTCCGGTTATCATCACCATTTCGGCCGAATGAAGTCCACTGCTGGACATAGGCCTCCCCCAAAGATCACCACAACGACCGATATGGGTGTGTTGTGGGCTCATTGGCGGGTTTTGCCATAATTGCCACGTTTGGCACACAGGTTGGCCATCGCAGTTGAGTTGTTAATGTACTCGAAGGACGCTGCCCATCCTCCAGCCAATCCCTTAGTCGACTTTTACGACATCCACGGGAGGAGATGGTGTGGTGGCATTCTGATTAAAAGTAAAATTACTGACTATATTGACTATGAAGTGTCAAAGTGTCTGCTTTAGACACAATTTCTTACCTACTTCAGATAAATTATCTGTATTAGATTTATTTTCATATTTACTTACAATTATTTGATCATGAATTTGATAGTTCTAGTAATTTTAGCTTTTCAAGCACTATTCTATCTCCTCCCGTATACCGTAATTAATAGGCGACTAACGGCCGAAATTAATATGTATAATCAATGCAATCCAAAATACTTAGATTTAATATTTTGAACTTGATCTGTTTTTGAGTTAGGATCACATTTAACACACAAAAAAATGTTCGATCCCAAATCCAAAGATTTCTGATTAGATGGATTATTAATTTCGGCCATTAGTGCCCCTCAATTATAGCCAAACCGAATCAAAAGCACCTTCTTCCTAAACAGCGTGGGATGACCTACAACGAAGTGGACAGATGACCTGGGGAAGGTCACTGGGAGTCGTAGGATATAGAAGGCATGCAACCGGTCCTTGTAGAAATCTATGGGGGAGGCTTTTGTTCAGCAGTGGACGTCATTTGGCTGATATGATGATGATGAGGATGATAACTTCCTAAATTGTTTCACACATTATTTTGATTACAATGAAGGTGGATGTTACTTTAAAAAAAAATTATAATCAGTACCTACAATATATTTAGTTAGATGCTTCGATCCTTCACAATAGCACCCCATATGCGCTACACGGTAGAATCCCCGTACCGCATGTACGAGCAGACCCGTACATTTAACTAAACTTGTAGCATTTTATGCTGACGCTTATGTCTCGTGCAATGCCGCGCGTTTTACTGTATTAGCATAATCATTTCAGTACCAATAAATCATTCATCAAGAACACACATATTTTATTATCATTCTTCCCGGTTCGCGGTACTCACAATTAACAATTAAAGGTGTCAAACACCGTACACCGCACATATTTATCTTGCCCCGCTCATTCATAGATACCGCATTGACAATCAACTCGTCAAAACTATTCTGGGCACTCCTCTAAGCACCCTCAACCAGAGATATGAAATAAATCAACTTTTTCTTTCAACTGTGGGTGTAGAAAAAAGGTAAAGTCCCGGTCAAACACGGATGAGGAGAAAAAAGGGCTGTTCAACTTGGCAAGCTCGCCGATTCCCCAAGGAAGTGGTGGAAAGACGAGGTCAGATCATATTGAGTTACAATAGTGTTTTATGCTATCTGACTTTTGTGTTTGATATTTCTTGTTTCTCAAGTACAGATTCTAAAGTGATGACCATGACCACTCAAGACTTGACTTGGCTCAATGTCAAGAGTGTAACGATCAGGAAGAAGAAGTACAGATTCCTATCTTCTTATTATTTTATTACTAAGATAAAAGTGAAAATGTTAATGTTTGAGTCTCTATCACGCTCAAACGGCTCAACGCATTCTGATGAAATTTGCCAAAGAGGTAGGTTATTTCGCTTAATAGAATACATAATACATTATATATATACAAATAAATACAATTGAAATGTCTGTTTGTAATGTCAAAATAACAGCTTTTTACTAAATGCATATGAAAGTATATACGGTACATATAACAAAAAAACATATTTTTTTTATTTTTTGTCTGTCTGTTTATTCCGGGTAATCTCCAAAACGCCTGGACCGATTTTGACGGGATTTTCACCGGCAGATAGCTGATGTTATAAGTAATAACTTAGGCTAGTTTTATTTTAGAAAATGTTGTCTCCGCGCTATAAAATAAAGCCCTTGAAATCCAATATATATATTCTATGGCCAGTGTCTATGTTGAAGTACTCTAAATGTCTCTAAATTAAACGTGGGTGAAACCGCGGGTTCCAGCTAGTTTCAGCTATATAAAAATTATGATTGCAGTCAAAGTCAAAGTTTTTAATTTCAAATAAACCATGTATTGGCACTTATGAAACGTCAGAATCTAAGTTGTACGGTTCGAAATAGTTAATCCTGTGAAGCAGAGCCGGCAAGAAACTCCATGGATACTCTTTTAAAATAATCAAGAATACACTGTTGATTGATACAAATGATTGTAAAACATACACCGACAAAAATGTATTAACCTACATGGTGTAATGATGGATCATACCACAATAATAAAAAAAAATAAGCATATCTTTTATGTTATTTACTTTTAAAATTATGGCATTCATTTCGGCCAAATGAAGTCCATTGCTGGATACAGGCCTCCCCCAAAGATCACCACAACGACCGATATGGGTGTGTTGTGGGCTCATTGGGGGGTTTTGCCAAAATCGCCATGCTTGGCAGACGGGTTGGCAATTGATCGCAGTTGAGCTGTTAATGTACTCGAAGAACGCTGCTGCCCATCCTTCGGCTAATCCCTTAGTCGACTTTTACGGCACCCACGGGAGGAGATGGGGTGGTGATATTCTGAGCCGCAGCCGGCACGTGCCTGAATATGGGGCTTGAAATTGATTTTGTTCGTTTAAATTGCCAGTACATGCCAGATAAATATGTTTAGTGTTGGTATGGTTGACTGATAATCACTGGTGGTTGGTCTCTTACTGCAAGAGGCCGATTATGTCAATACTACCCCAGTGCTGTGTGTGCAGCGCTGATGATTATATATATATATATTTTTTTAAATATAGCTTACTATCACAATATTTAAGATAGTTAAAAATGAGTAATTGTATAATTGCAGGCAGACTATTTGTCAGAGCGACAGCTGTGTGTCGATCCACTAGCGTTCAGGATTGAGTGTGTAATGATAGTGATCAAAATATCAACGATTCGACACCACAATACTAAATTCGAATTTTAATTTGAATAAAAAATGAATCGTGAGGTGGACAGTGATGGAAATAAAAGGTATGAAGTCATGAAAGAGGTTGATTGAAATGAAGATGAAGGATGACTTCGTCACACTTTGTTTAAACTTTTGACATTAGTGTGATCGAGTTAAAAGAGCACTGTAGTGAAATTACTGGGCATAAGACACTAATTAACTTAATGTCTCGAGGTGACGAACGCAGTTTGGTGCCTCGCAGGACTACTCCTGGGTAGCAGTACAATTGATGAGGGCAGGCATGACGCTAACCACCAACTGAATGACTTGCTAGTCTCATCACAAAATGTAAAAAAAAATCACAGGTCCCATCCTTTGACGGCACGGTTGGTGCAGTGGCTGATACAGTCAACTGCTGCGCTTTGGGTCGTGGGTTCGATTCCCGCACGGAACAAATATTTGTATGATCTGCAGGTAGTTGTTCCGGGTCTAGGTGTATTGTGTGTGAAATTCGTGTCTGTAAACGCACCCACGACACAGGAGAAATCCTAGTGTGGGGCAACGTTTTAAAAAAAGAAAAAAAGTTCTTGTTTTACTTCAAAATTAGAAATGGGACAAGCCCGCCACACATTTCCTACCACTGCAGCTCCTGTAAGCCAGGATCTACAATGGCGACTACCGAAAAGAACACCGACCAATGAAGGTCGGTGTGTCCCAGAGAAATGTAGAATATGGGAGAGAAATGTAGTCTTGGAACCCGCAACGAAATAAATCAGAAAATAAAATAAAGGAGTAGGAAAGAATATACGTTCCATCAATATTAGAATAGTAGAAGATCGATAAAGTTTTAATCTCAAATCCTTACAAGTCCTAGTTTTTTCATGGCTACATTTTGACACATTATCGCGGTCTCCCGTTAAAGTTTTGTATTGTGTAGGGTAAAACTTGTTTGGTTGTACATGTGCGCATAAAAAGACGATATTGTACAAACGTTTGTTAAATAGGTTACGTCATGTTTTGAGTTTTAGTGGCTTGTTTTTTCATGGCGCCTGGCATTTTACTGACAATCATACAGGTTTTTTCTGACTTCTAGCAAACCTAAGTTACGGATAGAAAGTCGGGTTACTATAAGATTGGCACGGCAGGCACTACTGTAGCGAAGGAGCTCGCTCAGACTGACTACGGGAGAATTATCTACTAGTTTATAGAAAATCCCTCCATTTTAGAAGCAAGGGTGGTTCCAAAATGAAGAATTTTATTAAAATAGTGTTTCTATAAGTTTCATGAACTTTAATAATTACAAAGTGCAATGTGCCTCGACTTCGTAGACAATCTACGACGTAGTCTGGTCTACGGCGTAGTGAGGTCGTAGCAAAGTATTTCGTTATGAAGGTGATTTAACAGACGCACTTAATTGTAAAAGTTGAGTTCTAGTACATTACACATGACTTGTTGTGCTCAGAAACTAAATTAAAATAATTGAAGAAAGGACTTTCACTATATATATTTAAAGTGCTAAACTTTAAATATATATAGTGAAAGTCCTTTCTTCAACAACGGTGAAGCCATAAGAAAACTTTAATGACAGAATAATAAATTTAGTTCTGTATTATTTCTATTCGAGATAAAAATAATTTTATTTCTATAGCTTATAAAAACTTATTCAAATCGAGAATTTAACACGAGAAACACCCTTTGTGTAAAAATAGCTAGAATAACAAAATCATGAACGCTAAAAGATTTCAGTCTGCTCCAACGGTATTTTTTATTTTAAATAAAAAATTGTACTACTGGCTGTAATCATCATCCTTAAATAATATAGAAACCCTTCCATACATTATATTATTCTTGGCTACGCCGTAGTCAGAAAAAAACGCCCAAACACCGCTTCCTACACCATACATGTAAAACTCACCGATATTTCGAAGGCGAGCCCAAGTTTTGATTGCTCACTCTACTATGAATCATATGGTGATGTACAACTAAATGCAAACTCGACTTACTCAACTTTTCGCATCTTTATTTATGAGCCGGCTCGTTTACATCCGATCCGTGGTTTTTGCTTCGCTATAAGTTTGCAGTTTACTTTTTTGGCAGCGCAAGTGATTTGTTGACCTTACAGATCGTAGAAATTATGGCGACGTCTTATTATTTCTGTAAGCTGGTATTACCATCCGCTGGACGAATACCTTGCAGGGCACGCTGCGCTGGCGGCAGTAAGACCCGTGATGGAGGAATTTCTGGAGAGGCGGCATTGCCCCTCACCTTCCAGCTGACACAGATACTCTCGGGACATGGGCGATTCGGGAAGTAGCTCTGTCACTTAGGCTGGGTAGATACTCCTGGCTGTCAGCACTGCGACGACTACCCGAAGGACACGGCTCTACACATTCTGAGGGAGTGTCCAGCTTAGGTGACACAGCGCCGTTATCTCATTAAGGCGGTCCAACATGGTAAACTCTCGCTTCCGGCCATGGTGCAGTGCATCTTCCAGAGCATGAGCACGTGAGATCCCGTCACCCCGTTTTACGCGGACGTGATATACGCAAAGGAGGCTACAAAGCGGGGAATGGAAGAGACCACAACTGATACGGATCGTGGGTGGGTGTGGTGCCAACGATCTCTGGAGTTGCGGCCTGCGGATGATGAAGTGGGAGCATTCCGTCGCCCGAACAGAAGCAGGCCCGAAACAATGGCGCGTGGTGTTCTAGGCATAGCTTTCTGGACGAATGTGGGGCTGGTGAGGTCACATAGTGATGGAGTCCGTCAGATCAAGTTACGGGCCGATACCTACCAGGGGTGTGGCCCAATGACTAACTGGTGAATACCGTATCTTATCAGACATAGATCAGAAGAAGGAACACCATAGGGTTTTGACTGGTAAGATTCTGGTATGCCCGCCCCTCTACCTACCCACGGTGGAGAAAGTCCAAATGTCTCACCCCCATCATTTCCAAGCTTTTTGTTCTAGAGCAAGTGTAGATTCATCATCATTATCACTGCGGCCGAATAAAGTCCACTGCTGGACACAGGCCTCCCCCAAAGATCACCACAATGACCGATATGGATGTGTTGTAGGCTCATTGGAGGGATTTGCCATAATCGTCACGCTTGGCAGACGGGTTGGCGATCGCAGTTGAGTTGTTAATGTACTGGAAGGACGCTGCTGCCCATCCTCCGGTTAATCCCTTAGTCAACTTTTACGACACTCACGGGAGGACATGGGGTGGTGGTATTCTGAGCCGGCACTACACGGCAATTATTATGCCACGTAAATAAAAAAAATACATTGGATATGCACGTTGTTTCGATTAAAGAATAATACTAGATTAAAGAATAATAGTCTCTTCTCCCTTGTAGAGAACAAGTGGATGTCGTTAATTATAATTAATGAGTTATGTTAAGCTTAGGATTGGCTAAAACATTACGCTAGTTACAAATATGTTAGGATCAGCTTGCAGTATTTTTTTGGCAAGCTTGCTACCCATTCCTAACCATAGGAACTCACCGCAATGGCGATCGCCGCTTAAAACAAAGCTTGGTGTGTCCCAGGGCAGTGAATAACTGTCTTGGAACGAGTGACAAAATGTAACCGAAAAGATAAAGTAGAAGAAAAAGGTAATACCACTTCCCTCCGTAGCAAGCATGAGATAAGGCTTTCTAGTCTTACATATATATGCGCAGTGCCCATTTCAGCAAGAACAAATAATGGATCTGCCACTATCAATGCATTGGTATACTCTAAAGACCGTTTTAAGCAGATGAATACCTTAGCTAGCAAATTAAGTGGTGTGCTCGATTAGCATATCTACATTTATTCTATGATCCGAGGTTGGCCTTAATGTAAGAAATTTTGTTTAAGAATACGTAATCAGCAGGTTTCTTGTGAAATGTTATGTACATCCAGCTTTTGTTCGGTTTAGGTACACTTGATAATTGCGTCAAATGTATCTTTTAAATAAGGTTGTATTTATTTCTGCTGAAATACATCGTGTGTTGTTGGATGCCTTTGGATGGATTTAAAATCGCTGTTACAGTGGCAGGCTGTTTAATATTGTGCGGGATCGAATCCGCCAACGGTAGCTCAGCAGCCGACTGTATCAGCCACTGCACCAACCGTACCGCCTCCATAGGTGGAAACTGCAGTAACTTACACTGGCTGGCACGCAATTTCAGCGCGTAAAAGAGAGGGGATAGGATTGTGCAGTTTCATACCGTCAAACAGACCAAAAATATCACTGTAGGTGGGGGCTAAGCTCTTTGCTCAAGATCAGTGCCTGTTTCTATACATGAAAATCTTTAATCCTCGTACGTACCCAAGGGAACCGCTGTCATCAAAATTTGTGAAAACCAGGCATAATCAATGTGATTGCGGTATTGCCAGCAGACCCAGTATACGACTGCAGCTTAGAAGACCTCAACAAGACTACAGACAAAGTAAGCCCACTTACTGGGCATAAGCGGTTTAGTAAAGTACCATCGACGATTCAAAATATGAATGGAATGGATGAGGTACCGGTTAAGAATAGCACCAACTCATCTCATCCCGTGGGTGTCGAAAAAGGCGACTATGGAATTAACCGAAGGATGGGCAGCAGCGTCCTTCGAGTACATTAACACATAAACTGCGATCACCAACCGGCCTGGTTCTTATAGAAGAACCCCCCAACGAGCACACAACACAAACCCAGACCGTCCGTTGTTCGTTCTTTGGGGGAGGCTTGCGTCCACCAGTGGCCGTCTTTCGGCTGAAATAAAGATATTGATGATGATTGTTCCAGTTTCTCCACCCCCAGTGCACCTTCGGTGTTATCACCAGACCCATTACTCCACTGCACTTTAGAAGAGGTCACCCATTCTACAGACAGATTTGTGTAGCCACTTACTGAGCAAAACCAATATATCAGTCTGCTCGTGATCACGGGCGCTGCAGTGTCGAAACGTCGAGCGAATTAAGAGTAGTATTATATTTTGTATATTATCGTGCATGCATTTATGTTTACATACAAACAAAAAATATACAAAGGTAAAAACCATACGTATAATACACAATTAAGCAACTAATTTTTTCAGGTATTATTAAGAACCAATGTGAGTTTATAGGATAGAACAATAAAATATTGTTTTATTTCATTTTGTATTTCATATATTTGTGTATTAATGGTATAATAATTGTATGTGCTAGGGCTGCACGTTGCGTGTATAGATGATGTACGTACATAGGCTACACTAAAAGTATCGGGAATGGAATATTTCCACTGTTCCTGTCATATTAAAATCTTTTTAATTGAAAACTCCTTGGTTTTACAAATCGAATACCATTTATTTATTTAAAAAAAGATTCACGGTCTTGTCACAAGGTTTTGTCAAACTTATTTAGTCGTTGAGAAAATGGAATTGACTCGAGAAAATTCAAGAGCGATGATTTATTATGACTTTCGAAGTGGTTTAACACAAAAACAGTGTGTTGACCGGATGATTTCTGCATTTGGTGATGAAGCCCCATCCAAAACCACAATTTATCGCTGGTTTGCTGAATTTCAACGTGGACGTGTCAAGCTCAGTGATGATCCTCGTCAAGGTCGTCCAAAAACTGCAGTCACCCAAGAAAACGTTGATGCTGTGCGTAAGCTGATTGAGGAAGATCGACATGTGACACCGCGAAATTCAGGCAACTTTAGACACTGGCATGAGTCAAATACAAATAATCTTGCATGAACAATTAGGTGTTAAAAAGTTGTTTTCTCGATGGATACCGCATTTGCTATGTGAAGAGCAAAAATCGGCTCGCGTTACTTGGTGCGTCAGAACTCTCGAAAAATTCCACACAGGATCCTCAAATGCTGTATACAACATCGTATCAGGTGACGAATCCTGGATATATGCGTACTGTTACGATTTCCCTATGTTCCCTAAAACGCCTAAACAGCCTAAAATCCCACTTAGTCATTAGACCTCCTCCATTTCCTAAGAGTGCCTCATCAGCACTTTTATCCGCCTCACACGCCCTACATTCACGCTCACCAGTCTCCTTCCATCATCCGTCGCGAGCACTCATTCAATTTCTCGTGTGTACCAGTTCCTTCTATTTCATTGTTATTCTATTTTCCAATAATAAATTAGTGTAAGTTTTAAAAAGTCTTTTTTAAAACGTCTCCCGCTCGTTCCCGAGTAACAATTGGTGGCAGCGCAAAGGGATTTAAAAAATCCGGAAAACGCCTCAAAACTCTTACTATATCCAGTGAAAAACCTTGAACATATTTCGTGTGTGCGTAAAACAAAATCTGGTCAACCTTGACCCCTTTCTATATCCTACGGTGAATAAATACCATACCAGTGTCCGCAAAATTTTGTGTATATTTCTTCAAGTTCCTGTGTTCCCGTGTCCTGAAAAACAAATCATCAGTCACCTGCATACAAGGTGATAATGTTCCTGTTGCTGATCATCACCATCGCAGCGATCCTGTAAGTGAATTCTACTTAAAATAACTCAATATCCAGTGCAGTGCCGTGTGTGTTCTAAAAATAGAACCAAGTGAAACAGTTCCGCGAATCTAAGCCGTAGTCTAAACATCCTCTTCCCGAACGCCTTATCAACGAAGCGCCCGACGGTCGCAGTAACGCATTCCTTACTACATTGTAACTCATTGTACTTCGTCAACTATAATCTATTTTTAGCTTGTATCCTTCTGTATTATCCAACTTTAATTTTACAAAATGCCTAAGGAATCAGAACTTAAACTCGAAACCATAACCACGTCAGAGCGAATAGACATAAATGTCCTTTTTAAATTTATAAAACCATTCGACGGCTCCCGTGAAAAGCTTCATTCATTCATAAATAATTGCGACAACGCATATAAACTTGCCTCTACTACCCAGAAACCTATCCTATTGAACTTTATCCTTAGTCGACTCGAAGGAAAAGCCGAATCCGCAGCATCCATAAAGGATTTTGAAAACTGGGAACAGTTAAGCAACTTTCTCCAATCGCAATTCGGAGAAAGAAAACATTATGCCCATTTATTATCCGAATTACAAGAAACTCAACAACAATCCGACGAATCCGTGAGCCAATATTCCTTAAAAATCGAAACCTGTCTAGCAAAATTGCTGACGGAGATAACACTTTCGAATAAAAAGAAAGCAGAATTGCAAGGAAAAACATCAGCCATGGAAGAACTAGCCTTGCATTCATTCTTAATGGGTCTTTCTCCTAAACTTTGTAACCTTGTCCGAATGAAAAACCCCTCAACTCTTAACGAAGCTATTAACCATGCTATCTCAGAAGAGAAGATTCAAGTTCTTTTATCCAAAAGGAGAAATATAAACCAAAGCCGTTCTCCACCTAAACCTCAAACGTCACAAAATCATTTTAAGCCCACAATCCATAACTTGGATAACTCACATCCTCCTATTCCCGTATGTCGTTATTGCAAATTTCAAGGTCACACGATTGAAGCGTGTAAAAAACGCGAATATAACAATAACAAATTCAGAAACAATAATTTCCAACGTCCAATACCGACTACTAACCGCACTTTCCAGCCTCGGAACACCCAAGGTCGAATTAACCATGTGGACTATGACGAACATTCCGAAGGTCATGACACGACGGATGATAATCATTTAAACGAGTAATGGGCTCACGAAGGTGTCTCGTGAGACCCAATCCCCAACTTCCAAATCCATTATTACATATAAACGGCACCACCTCTGTATCCTCTGTATCCCGAGTTACACGACAGGGTAACCAGCCCCAAAAAGGAAACTCGACCTCTGTATCCTCTGTATCCCGAGTTACACGACAGGGTAACCAGCCCCAAAAAGGAAACTCGACCTCTGTATCCTATGCATCGCGAGTTACACAACAGGGTAACCAGCCCCGAAACGGAAACTCGACCTCGACCTCTGTATCCTATGCATCACGAGTTACACAACAGGGCAACCAGCCCCGAAACGGAAACTCGACCTCTGTATCCTATGCATCGCGAGTTACACAACAGGGTAACCAGCCCCGAAACGGAAACTCTACCTCCGTATCCTCTGCATCCGCTAAACCCAAGACGTCATATCCATTTGAATCCTCTGTATCCTCTGCATCCGCTAAACGCAAAACGTCATATCCATTTGAATCCTCTGTATCCTCTGCATCCGCTAATCGTAGAGTATTAAACCCCTCTGAAGCCCAGACCTCTGCGTCCTCTGTATCCTGTGCATCCGCCAAACACAAACTCCTAAGTCCCTCTGAATCTAACACGCGTACCAAAACCTCTGAATCCTCCAAACCTAAAGTAACCAATCCCTCTGAATCTCAAGTACATCCTAAAACCACAGTTCCCTCTGTATCTACCAAATCTAAAGCGCAATATCCCTCTGAACCTTCTATATCCCGTCAAAATAATGTATATGAAGTCACTTCTAATTTCACAAAACGGTACCTGCCTCATGTTGTCCTTAAAACTCAATTAAATAACCGCAACCTTACCTTCCTAATCGACACCGGGTCCTGTGTCAGCCTAATAAAAAGAAAATCCTTACAATCGATGCCCATCCTTCAAAACCAAATTATCCAGCTCAAAGGTATTCACAATACCGACGAGACTATACCCACCATAGGCCATTTCCAACTGCAACTATTCACAAACACTGACATCTATTACCGGTTCCACGTAATTGAAGAGATCGACTTAAATTACGATGGAATAATCGGGACCGACCTCCTTAATGACCTAGATGGAATTATTGACTATAATTCTAACACGTTGCAGATAAGAAATATCATAATCAAATTAAAATACTGCCAACCCGTTTATAAGATCGCACCCCGTTCTGAAACCATAATAGAATGCACCGTTAACAATCCTGAACTCCGCGTAGGCCTTATCCTCGATCAACGTATCTCTGATTCCCTGCTAGTGGCAAACTGCATCGTCTCAATCAAGGACAACAACCGTGTCAATGTATCCGTAGTAAATACCTCCGAAGAAACGGTAACAATCGATTCTGACATTAAACTAGAAATCCAGCCCTTCGAGGTAAATTCCTTCCAAATCCAATCCGATTCCAATCCTTCTAGATCCTCTACTAGCCGTAGAAATGAAGTCCTAAATATGCTAAGAGTCAATCATCTTAATGACGAAGAAAAGTCATGCCTATTCGATATATGCTCCCAATATTCCGACATTTTCCATTTGCCCAATGACAAACTGTCAACCACTGATCTCCTAAAACACGAAATCAAAACGTCACTTTCAGATCCTATCAATGTCAAGTCGTACAGATTCCCTGAAGTCCATAAGAAAGAAGTCGAAACCCAAATCTCCAAAATGCTCTCCCAGGACATAATCCAACCCTCTGTTTCACCCTGGTCGTTCCCTATATGGGTCGTACCCAAGAAAGTAGACTCTTCTGGCCAAAAGAAATGGCGCATCGTCATTGACTATCGAAAACTCAATGACATCACTATTGGTGAGAGTTATCCAATCCCTCAAATCAATGAAATCCTAGACCAACTAGGGCAAAGTAAATACTTTTCCACCCTTGACCTCTGCTCAGGTTTTCATCAAATTTCTATTTCCAACGAAGATACCCCTAAAACAGCCTTCACAGTCCCCCAGGGACATTTCGAATTCAAACGCATGCCATTTGGGCTCAAAAATGCTCCAGCTACATTTCAGCGGCTAATGAATACCGCTCTTGCCGGACTCCAAGGCATCCATTGCTATGTCTATTTAGATGATATAGTTATCTATTCCCACGATCTCTCATCGCACTGCGATAAACTAACCAAAATCTTCGACAGATTACGTAAATACAACTTAAAGTTGCAGCCCGATAAGTGCGAATTCTTACGTAAAGAAGTCGGCTACCTTGGCCACATCATAAGTGACAAAGGAGTCAGTCCAAATCCCGAGAAGGTCAAAGCAGTGTCCCAATTTCCAGTTCCTAAGTGTCCCAAAGACGTCAAATCATTTCTAGGTCTCGTATCCTATTACCGCCGTTTCATTCCCGATTTCTCTAAAACAGCAAAACCACTAACTTCATTGTTAAAAAAGGACATCTCCTTCTCCTGGTCGAATGAACAACAGTTAGCATTCGAAGACCTAAAAGAAAAACTCATATCTGCTCCTATTCTTATATATCCAGACTTTTCCGAGCCCTTTGTGCTCACTTGCGACGCATCAAACTATGCCATATCCGCTATTCTATCCCAAGGTGAAATCGGTAAAGATCACCCAATTGCTTACGCGTCCAGAACACTGAATAAAGCAGAGACCAATTACTCCACTACAGAAAAGGAGTGTTTAGCCATAGTGTTCGGTACTAAAACATTTCGTCCTTACTTATACGGACACAAATTCACAATCGTCACAGATCATAGACCACTAAAGTGGCTATTCAACTGCAAGGATCCCGGCTCCCGCCTAGTCAGGTGGCGCCTAAAATTAGAAGAATTCGACTACAAGATCGAATATAAAAAGGGCAAAATTAACAGCAACGCTGATGCCTTGTCTCGATTCCCTGTAAATCCTATCCAACATGACGTTGACGATCCTATTCCTTCTAGTTCCAAACAAAATGTTCAAAATCCATCGCCTGCGTTTAGTCCAATAACGCTAGACGACCTCGATATCCAATTACCTTCTATTCCTTCTAATTCCGACGAATTACCGTTGATAGACTTACTAGAAAATGACGATATACCCGAAATCCTGAATCCCGAAAGTCCAGAAAGATTACCTGAAAATCCAGATCCTTCTAATCCTCTTGATGGCGAACCCGCTGAGGTTCCTATTCCAAGTCCTTCTACTCCTGATGAAAATTATTCCAAATTCTTGAAAACAATGTCCGAAAAACAGTTTAATAGCAACACTAAAATCTTGGAACACAACGAAAACATCCTTAAAAGTAATCATAAACATATAATCTTGCCTACCTCCATTGACCTCGACACCGCTAACCCTCATTTAGAGGAAATCCTGAGTGAAATCGAAGATTCCTCAGAACTCCTGAATAAAGAAAGGACTCTGTTCACTTGTTTATCCTTTGAACACAAAGGAAAGAATATCCATTTTCTATTCACAAAAGTCTACCATTTCGACAGCTGTCTATATGAAGATATTTACAAAAGCCTAATAAATCTTAAAAATCAAATCCTTCTAATGTCAAACCAAGAGAATGTAGATGTAGCTATCACTGATTTCCGTAATCCTTTCGACAAACATGATTGGCCGAAAATATACAACATGTTTTGTTACATCTTCGACAATACCAGAATAGGTATCCACGTATATCACAACTCTCTCATATTCCCAACTCCCTCTGAAATAACGAAAATCCTCCGTGAAAATCATGACATCCCGATCGCTGGACATCTCGGCACAGCCCGGATGCTAAATCGTATCAGAGAAAGATACCATTGGAAAAATATGCGTTCCGACATCGAAACATATGTCAAAAACTGCTCACAGTGCCAAAGCAATAAAGCTTTGAGACAAACTAATCGGTCCCCTATGCAAATAACTACCACATCCACAAAGCCTTTTGAACGGCTCAGCATAGACCTCGTAGGTCCGCTCCCAGAAGCAGGACTGAACAATCTTAAATTCATACTTACTATGCAAGATGACCTCACAAAATTTTCCTTCGCATATCCAATTGCCAATGCCACTTCAGAAGACACATGCGAGTGTCTAGTCCATTTCATTTCCCTATTCGGAATCCCAAAAATGATCTTAACAGATCAAGGCACCAACTTCACCGCAGACATGTTCAAAAGAACCTGCGAGTTCCTTAAAATCAAACAGATCTGGTCTTCCCCATATCATCCTCAAACTCAAGGTGCACTTGAGCGCAGCCATTCTACGCTCAAGGAATATCTCAAATCCTACGTCAATGAAAATCATACCAATTGGCATAAATATGTATATACAGCAATGCTTGCTTATAACACCTCCGTCCATGCTTCTACTAATTTCACTCCTTTCGAGCTTCTATTCGGCCATAAAGCCTTCATCCCAGATTCCGTCTATGAACTACAATCACAAACAACCTATCCTGAATACATAAAATTTCTTCATCACCGCTTAAAGCTCTCAAGGGAAAAAGCCCTTGAAAATATCCACAAATCAAAAGAAAGGTCCAAACCTTATTACGATGCCCATTCACGCCCAGTCCAGTACAAAGTAGGCGATTACGTGTACCTTAAGAACCACGTCAGGCTGCGTAAAGCCCTATCACCAGTGTGGAAAGGACCATACAAGGTGGTTAAAATCAATGGCCGAAACACGCTTACCCTACTAATCAACAGACGCCATGTAACCCATCACTACGATGAGGTCAAATTAGCTTCTAGGTCTAGCTCATAAGATTCACTATTAATTTTCTAAATCAATATTAATTATAGTTTTCCTTACAGTAATCCTTCGATGGGCCAAGAGTTCGTCGAACCCCTGACAAATAGTCCTGGGATTCATTTCGACCCTATAGGTTCCTTAAGTCTAGTAGATAGTTATCTTAGTGTAGTAATTCCTATAGATGTATCGTTTATAAACTCACATATTATTAATTTACACAATATTCTTAATAATTCTCTATTGCTGTGTAGGAACAGCAAAACCTTAGATTACATAGAATGTAACAATCTCTTTCAACCCCTAATCACTCGTTATGAAGACATAAGCCGTGACAACGAGGCCATTTCCTATCTAATGTCCCATCAATCTAAAAGATCCGCGCTTCTCGGTTTTGTTGGCACCTTGTCCAAAAAACTATTCGGCACCATGGACGAAGATGATGCCATCCGCTACGACAATGCTATTCAAGAAGTTGAATCCGATAACAAGAAAATAGCATCGTTATTAAAACAAAATATTCTAGTTACTACCTCAACCCTTAAATCATTTAATAAAACTATTGAAACAATCAAATCCAATGAACATGAATTAAGTGTCGCCATTGATGCCCTATACGAAGACATTCGAAACTTAACTTATATTTCCAAGGAACTAGGAATAAGATCCCGCGTTCTAGAATTAACATCCATGATAGAAAACAGCCTCCTGGCCTTGTCCTTCAAGGTCGAGGATATCGTAAATTCAATTATGTTCAGCAAATCTAATATTCTATACCCAACAATCCTTACCCCATTAGAACTCTACACCCAACTAGTTGACAATTACAGATTTATTCCAAATTCGAGACAGTTACCTGTCCTTCTAAGCCCAAACAATATACATACTATCCTAAATGTATCATCTATGTCCTGTTACTTCAATAAAGAACAAATAGTATTTGTCCTCGGAATCCCGTTGGTGAAACCTCAATCTTTCCTACTATACCATAACTTACCTTGTCCGGTTCCTCATGATACTAACAATCCCGTATCCTACGTAACTATCATCCCATCTTCCAAATATATTGGCATAAGCAAGGACAAATCAACATACTGCAAACTAAATAAATTACAAAACTGTAAGACAGTAAATAGCGACCATTACCTTTGTAACACACCCATATCATACTCTACAGTCGCGACCCCTTCCTGTGAAACAGAAATAATCAGCAAAATACTCACCTCAATCCCAGAAATATGCGAAATTAAGTTTTTCCATGGGCATGTTAATATCTGGCAACCCCTGCGCAATAGCAAATGGTTATATGTTACATCTGAAAAATCTAAATTAAGCATAGAATGTAATTTTACTCAACTTACTGAATTAGATATAAGCGGTAGTGGTATACTGTATCTACCTCAAGGTTGTGTCGCATATTGCAAGGACACACAACTCATCTCCCAAGATTATGTTAATGTTTTGTTAAAACCTGTTAAAATTAATTTAAATATACTTAACGACTCTTGCTGTAATAAATTAAGTTTTACCAATATTGTACCTAACTTACCTCCTGTAAACCTGAAGAATGTCAACTTAGATTCTGTTGCTTATGATAACCCTGAAATGTTAAAAGAATTAGACAAAATAATTGAAAAACCACATATTGTCCAATACGGTAATTATTATTCTATTGTAACTATTGTAATTTTAATCTTAATATTCTGTTTTATTTCATATAAGTTATGTAAAACTGGTATACATAAGAAACTATTCATATTTAAACGAAATGTTAATACAAATAATAGAGTCCCTGAATTTCACAATGATGAAATTGAGATCCCGAATATTGTCCCCGCTCCTTCACTTCGAATTGGGTAAACCCAACCTTTTCCTCAATCCCCGTAAACTTCACTTAAAACTGTGTAGTTTACTCTAAATCGGGGGGCTGTTACGATTTCCCTATGTTCCCTAAAACGCCTAAACAGCCTAAAATCCCACTTAGTCATTAGACCTCCTCCATTTCCTAAGAGTGCCTCATCAGCACTTTTATCCGCCTCACACGCCCTACATTCACGCTCACCAGTCTCCTTCCATCATCCGTCGCGAGCACTCATTCAATTTCTCGTGTGTACCAGTTCCTTCTATTTCATTGTTATTCTATTTTCCAATAATAAATTAGTGTAAGTTTTAAAAAGTCTTTTTTAAAACGTCTCCCGCTCGTTCCCGAGTAACAGTACGAACCCGAAACAAAAAACCAGTCACGAGTTTGGGTGTTCGAAAATGAGTTAAAGCCAACAAAAATAGTTCGTTCACGGAGTGTTGCAAAAAAAATGGTGGCCACGTTTGTCTCCAAAACCGGCCATGTTACGACTATTCCTCTTGAGGGACAAAGAAAGAAAATTTTAATGCAGAATGGTATGCTAGCATTTGTTTGCCACAGGTCATTTCTGAACTCCGTAGAGAGAACTGCAACCGCCGCATCATCCTCCAGCACGACAATGCGAGTTCTCACACCGCGCACAGAACAAAAGAGTTTTTAGAGCAAGAAAACATAGAATTATTAGACCATCCGCCGTACAGCCCCGACCTAAGCCCTAATGATTTCTATAATTTCCCTAAAATAAAGAATAAATTGCGTGGACAGAGATTTTCATCACCTAAAGAAGCTGTGGACGCCTACAAAACGGCCATTTTGGAGACCCCAACTTCCGAATGGAATGGTTGCTTCAATGATTGGTTCCATCGTATGGAAAAATGTGTCAAATTTCGCGGAGAATACTTCGCAAAGCAATAAATACATTTTTAAATAGTAATGTTGTGTCACTTCCTTGATTCCCGAAATTATGTAGAATGAATGAATTAAACGTGATACATTTCCGTAAGCCATTTCAATTCCAAAAACCCCCCAATGAGCCAACATCACATCCATATCGGTCGTTGTGGTGATCTTTGTGGGAGGCCTGTATCCAGCAGTGGACTTCATTCGGCCGTTAGATCAGATTTCAATTCAATATATTAAATTATCATCGACCAGCAAAAAGATGAATTTAAACTAAAATTAAGTTCTCACATCTTTAGTTCTCACCGTCAAACCATGAAAGCTGTTTATAAACATTAATCCCGTAGGACATAAACGTGATCGTATCTTAATAATTTAACAATATATATTATTTTTACCATACATTTCGGGATTTGACTCCCGGACGGGTCACGCTACGAGCGCCGGGTGCAGCACACGTGACTTCGGTCCATATTGAAAGCTGCCAATAATCTTGGCAGTATAACGAGGGTTCTTTTCACCCCGACAAATATTATGGTGTTAGAAAAGTTCGGTAATATATTACATATTTAAGGTAAATATTGTAGGGTTATATTTATTGCTTGGTTATTTATCCCTTCTTGTGTTATGGTTAATGTTAGCTTCAATTCGTGTTAAGTACCCCAAGCCCTACCCGGCCTTGATATTTTGTTTGCCGGTAAAGGGCACTCCATCTCCAAAGGTGGGTGTCGTAGAAGACAAATGAAGATCATACTCATAGCAAGTTGCACTCACTGATCGGTAAACGATCAGTGAGGTTAAGTAACGCTTGGCGCAGTTCGTCTACAGATGGGTGATCTGGACTGGTATTTGAATAGCTTCTTCGTGCTTTGAATGGCACGTTGTCGCGGAGTGCCTCCCTCCGTGTTTCCTTCCCGGTTAGCTCAACTAGGAGGCTCTCTCCACGGCAGCAAGTAGCGGAGTTCAGTTATTGTGATTCAATGAAACATAACATATATATTGTTATAATGGTATATTGATATTCACAACTTCAACAATTCATGCTGATGTTTATATACATTTTAAAATATAGCTGATATCACAATTTTAAGCTAGTTAAAAATAAGTAATTGGAAAATTGCAGGAGACTATGGGTCAGAGCGACAGCTGTGTGTTGAACCACTAGCGTTCAGAATCGAATGTGTAATGATAATGATCAAAATATGAAGAGCGACTCTACGTCACATAAATTCGAATTTTGATTTGAATAAAGAATGAATCGTGAGGTGGACAGTGATGGAGATAAACGGTATGAAGTCATGAAAGAGGTTGATTGAAATGAAGATGAAAGATGACTTCGTCACAACGTAATAACGTAAGTCCCGGTGATTGTCATTAGATGGCAGCCGTTATGCCAAGTCCAAGGCTTTGGGGGCTTGAACAGCTCTGACTCTCTCTGACGGAAAGTCCCATACCAAACGATTAGAACAAACCTACCCCACTGTAACTTACCTATGATGTCGTCCTTTTCTACCATGACAACACGAACACACCTGAAATAAAAACATTAACTATTTAGCTTAACCAATTAAGTATTAACAAGCATTGACTTCTTTATTGGCAAATAAAACCATCCATCAAACATTGCGCGTAAACGAAATTCACAATTTATCCATCACTTAAGCATCAAAAGTAGGCTCTACCCTTCAAGAGACGTTATTCGAACTCAATGATATACATTTCCGCTCGGCTTCGCTCGAAGAAAGTTCACACTCAGTTAGCTCAGCCAATTATATTGTTACAATGCGGGATTCATTTGGTTTAATTTCTAACTTGACTTATCTGTTCATTCCGATCGAGTAGTTGTGTTATTATTTTACTAAGAAAATAGTTTGTGATGTAAGACAGAATAATTATTATTTTACACCCTGCTCTACAAATTTTCCGTGTGATTCTCGGAAAAGAAAAGATCAATCTTCTCCACCCATCGGTGGCATAAAAAGCAATCACCAATCGGCCTGCCTAGCGTGGTGATTATGGCAATGTCCCCAATGACCGCTCTTTGCTTCGATTACAGAGATAGACATAGGGAATGTTGATCCTACACGTGCGCTCTAAGAGTACTGCCCCGGGCCCCAAAATGCTGGCCTCAGCGCTAAATGCGGTGGTATTTTGCTTAGGGAGCTGTCTTACGCCAGATTGATGCCAGAGTGGTTCCCTGGCCTATGAAATGAAGGCCGGCTAGCACTGCTGTAGAGACTGTAAGTTAGGACGATCTCCCTACTCCACGTCGGCTTACAGGCCCATAGTGTTGCTGCTATGTGAAGTGGGTTTGGTACAAGAGAGAATTCTTGCTACTCGATAAACTTGACCGACTCCAAAATTTCTATATAAGATTTATATTTAGTTTACACAAATATGATCAAGTGTCAGAGTATCGCACTAAGCTCATGTGGCTTTCTATACGCCTGGATCGGATACTCATATTCTTCAGCTTCTTTACAGTATCCTGTACAATTATGCACTCCCTGGTATCTTAAAGAACGTTTCATGTTTCTTCATAACACATATTCGAGATCCTTAAGGTTATCAGAGAATTTGACGTTGAAAATGCCAGTACATTCCATCTTTTACATTCCAGGTTGCCCGTTTATCGAATGTACTGACAATGACAATTAGACGTACTAAATCCATAGCAATATTTAAAAGACTAGTCAAGGAACATTATCTATCCCTGTAGTTTCTTCTTTACTTCTTGTATTTATGTTTGTATATTTATATGTATCTAATATAATAATTGTATATGTATCATGTTATGTATAACATAACTTAAAATTATTGTTACACCCCGAACTACCCTGATGTTTTTCGCTTACAAATCTGTCAATCGCAAGGTTATCTGGCAGAAATCGCCGAGTGCGATAAGACCGCCCTTTGTACATGTTTTTTTCTGTATTGGTTCTTATTTTTGTTATTTCTGGTGTACAATGAAGAGTATTGCATTGTATTGTACCCGCAACTATCTGCACATGATTGACCCCAATTTATCGGACGCCCATTAGCGCACAATAGCATTCACGTAGCCTAGTAGATAAAATAGAGAAGACAATATTTTTGTTTTGTTCAAACGTGTGTATTTCTTATAAAATATACATTTTACTACCAGTGATTACCAGTTACATGCCGTGCGCATCCAACGACTAAGTTCACCTTACCAGTTCCTTCACCAGGTCGTCTATCCACCTCATTGGATGTCAAAAACGACAAAAACGCAGCATGGGATGCTCCGTTTTCAGGTGTGCTGTCTCCACTCGAAAATATTTATGCCCCATCACTTCTACAAGCTAAGTTTCATTGCCACTAGATGGAGATGATTCGAGTTCCTGGAGCCTTCCTTCGGTGCCGACGATGATCACTCCGGTGGTTTTAGCTGGTAGGAGTCCGGCATGCCCCTTCGCCCTTTCCCGGGGCGAATGAAGTACATGAGGTATTTCCACCGAATCAATAAAAAAATAGCGTCATTACCTAGCTTTCCTAAATTCTGGACTTAGAAATGAAAGCTAGTATTTAAAATAGTATTTAAAGTATTTTAAATATTATTCCGTTATAACAACATCAGATGTATTACTACTGACGTCACTACAAAATTTCCTGGAAATCAAGCAATTTTTATGGAAGTCCACTTTCTTGGTCTGTTTTCTTTGCCCCCGGGTTCTAATTAAAGTTATAGTGAGCTCTCTGAATTCATGCTGTGGTTTAAGTTGTAAAATATTAGCGGTTGCCAATTAGCTACCGTATGGCTCAATTTAAACTGGTTTTAATGGGATTTTTTATCTTATAGACACCGCCAACGAGCAGCCATACCTGATGATAGATAGCAACCGTTCCAATGGACATCAGCTATCTAATGATTACTGATGCGATGGAATGCCATGTGTTCCGGTAAATCCACGGACTGTTCTTACTTTTCGCACGTAACACGACCGCTTACACATAGTTGTTATAACGAATAAAATAGGTAGGACCATAGTTCAAAAGATATCGGTTTTTGGTGTCGTTTTTAACTCGATTTTAATCCCCTTCAAAATGTCGGATTGATTTGAAACTTCGCACACTTATCAAGGACCGATGACAATGCAATAATCTAAATAGTTTGTCCCATTATTCTTGTCAGCATCCTCAGGATTAGCTAATCAGATAAGATTTTTTCATCTCTGACACCCGGAAAAAATGATAAATTCATCGACATATACAAACTTGCGCCTCAAAAATAATACTTCGATAAGATGTCGATTCAATTTTCACTCGAATAGTGTCTCATTCTTCAGATGATTTTATCCGTAATGGAGGGAGAATTTGTTAAGTTAAACGTCGAAAGGAAGATGCTTGGGTAAATAATTACCACCCGGAGTTATTGAGACTATGGACAGGCAATATGGACATTCAGCCTTGCGCCAAACAAAACACATTTTCGTAGGTAGCCACACTAATAATAGAAAATAAATTATAGTTAAAAAAACTAGTTTTTTTTTTTTTTTTCTTATCGTAAAATTTTGTACTACTGTAAATCCGTAAGATTTTGCTGAACATATATTGTATTTTTTCGGTAGGTATTGACCCAAGCTCTCACCCCCTGCAGTATGTCGTGGTATTTACTGGACAGCCTGTATAGTACCGAAAACGTGGTGAAAATAATAATAATAATAAAAAGGTAGCTGGGAAACATTTAATGCAAGCGGCATACAGCCAGTCAGTGGAGAAATCTATGGGGAAAGGCTTTGATCAGAAATGGACATGTTTCGGCTGATATGATGATGATGAAAGCATGTCTAAGCTCCTTTACTCCAAACGCGATCTCTCATGACTCAACCCAATATCTTATTCCAAGCTTTTATTTGGCAGTCAGAATGATAAATGGTATTTCATTAGTGGCAACCGACGCAAAGCAGGTACCGGTTCGAATTCTGCCGCCTTTTTATATCGGAAATATATATCGTGGCACTAAAGTACCGGGGCCCTGTTTAGTAAGGGAAATAGGTAATAAAATGTCTTGGCGTGTACTGTCTTTAATAAACTCTTTGTATATCCGTGTGGTGTCCGGCTTATCCGTATGGTGTCCGCATTAAGAATATAGTACCACTCCATCTCCTCCCATGGAGGTCGTAAAGATTTTTTCACCTTAGTCATCCTGCGACCACCAACCCTGCAAAGTGTTCGAAACGTCAGGAAAAACAAAAATCTAAAATATACGCGATAGAATCCGTTTAAAAGTGTTTTATTATAATGTGTAATACATTTTGCCCGGTTAAGCAGATATATCCCCCTTGGGATTACTGCGAGAAGCCCTACATAAAAAAAAAAAAAAAAAATTGTGCATGCATTTAATTAGTATGTTGAAAATTATTGATGAAACATGTGGCTTATAAATTGTTTTTGTACAAGACAGTTTTAATGTTACTTAGTCAGCTTTGTTACGCTACTTAGGCATTAACTTTTCATTGCTTATTGTATACTGAACAATAAAGTAATCGTTCTAATATAGAAAATAATGCTGTAAACGTAATCATTTTGTGATACTAAGAATTGTTTAGTTAATTTTATTATATTCAAGTTGTTATCTAAAATTTATTACATCGGGTAGTTAACCAAAATTTTCTTCATGTTTTAAATTAAAAATTTGAATTTAGTTCTAAAATCTAAATCTCATAATTGATTATTAAGACAAGATGAGTTTCAGAGATTTTTGATTATTTGAAAAGAAGTAAACAGTAAGTTTGATTTAATCATAAAAATCTAAAATTTATAATGTTATATAAATTACAAAATTTACATTATTGTTTATTTATATTGTTCATTGTAAAATACTAACTATTCCTTTCTTTATAACCTGATCATAAGTAAAAATCTATTTTTATACTATGGTTTTCCACTAAACTGTTTATACTGTTTTTTTGACATGTGATTTATATTACTATTTTTACGTTTTATTTATACAACATTTTTATTTATAACATTATGTGGTGTCCGGATTAAGAATATAGCACCACTCCATCTCCTCCCGTGGATGTCGTAAAAGGCGACTAAGGGAATCTAACCCAGAGGGATAGGCAGCAGCGTCCTTTCTGTGAAACGGTAGCCATACTGCGCTCACCAACCCGCCTGCCAAGCGTGGTGAGTATTGGCAAATACCCCCGAAATGATGACACAGTTGTAAAAATCTATGGGGGAGGCCTTTTTTCAGCAGTGGACGTATAAATGGCCGATATGATAACATTTTTGTGACATTTAATTTACATATATTTATGACATTGAAGTACATTTTTCTATTGTTTTAAATTTTTAATGTTTGATGTACATATAATTTAAAATATTGTTAATGACAGACGGATTTCTGGGGAGTTTGTTGCGCCGTTTCTTCTCCCCAGCTTAAACACTAGGAAGCGGTGAAGGATGGGCTTATAGGGGAGCTGTCTAATGTTGACGTTCAAAAAAACTGATTAATTTAGTAAATTTTGAATAAATGATTATTTCGTACATTATATTTCATTTCATTAAAACTCTTTACCTTTTTCTTTTTTTTAAATACAAAAAACATATACAATCATACAAATATTTTCTACGAAGTATATCATGACATCTACGAGTACAACATTTTAGAAAAAAAGGCTTGTATGCTGTACGTATTGTAATTGTACTGCTGTGGCAATAGTAAGTATGTGTTTAGATTAAAATTGCGATAACATGCTTATTTTATCTGTATGTGGATACAAGTCGAGATTGTTGACAACGTTTAAAAAATACGTTATTCCCCAGTTGTTTAAACATAATAATAAAAATTTTGTTTCTCACTTTCTCAATACTTCGACAAACCGCTGTTCTCTAGTTGGTATTGTGTATTTCTTCTGGTACATAGTCTGTGGTTGGTAAGTTGAATTTACATATTTTTTTAAATCTACTTTTAAGATAGATTTTTACTTTAAAACTATTGCAGCTCGAAGCATGGAACCTGAAATACGTCACGTGTCTGTTTGTATGTCTTTCACGCCTCCAAAAATTCTCATTCTCATCTCAATTCATTTTATGCATAATTATATGATGCGTTTAATGACGCTTTGATTTCAATACCACTAATAGCTTTTGATTGAATTCATCTCACCTCCATACATTCTAATTCTCATCTAAATTAATTTTATGCATAATTTAATATGCTTTTTATAACGCTTTGATTTCAATACCACTAATAGCTTTTGATTGAATTCATCACACCTCCATGCATTCTAATTCTCATCCTTTTTATGACGCTTTGATTTCAATACAACTAACAGCTTTTGATTGAATTCATCACACCTCCATACATTCTAATTCTCCTCTAAATTTATTTTACGCATAATTTAATATGCTTTTTATGACGCTTTGATTTCAATACCACTAATAGCTTTTGATTGAATTCATCACACCTACGTGCATTCTAATTCTCATCTAAATTAATTTTATGCTAAATTTAATATGCTTTTTATAACGCTTTGATTTCTATACCATTCATAACTTCTGATTCCAGTTCAATTATCATCATCATATCGGCCATTTATACGTCCACTGCTGAACAAAGGCCTCCCCCATTGATTTTTACAACTGTGTCATCATTTTGGGGGGTATTTGCCAATACTCACCACGCTTGGCAGGCGGGTTGGTGAGCGCAGTATGGCTACCGTTTCACAGAAGGGACGCTGCTGCCCATCCCTCTGGTTTAGAATCCCTTAGTCGCCTTTTACGACATCCACGGGAGGAGATGGAGTGGTGCTATATTCTTAATCCGGACACAACATCAATTATCTAAGAAAATAAAAAATATTAATCCGCGTATAAGCGAAGTACTGGAAAAGTCTAGTAATAAAATAAACAAAAAAGCTAATAAATAACACAACATGATACAACATTAGGACAAGGAAGCAACGTTACGACTGGCTGTAAATGAGAAATGACTAAACAATAGTGGCCGTATAAATAAATGACTGGCTCACTTCCCACGAATAAGTTTTTCTCTGAGTTCATCGGAAGATCTTTAGAATAAGTTCTATACGAGTACTGAGTGCAAAATAATTTAATAGCCATTAATTTCAATTAATTTGGTGTATATATAATGTTTGCCCGTGACGGCACCTCGTCTTTTTTCGTTCATCTTTAAAATTGTATATATCATCATTTCGGCCGAATTAAGTCCACTGATGGACACAGGCCTCCCCCAAAGTACACCACAACGACCGATATGGGTGTGTTGTGAGCTTGTTTAATAATAAACAAAAACCCAATAATATAAAACCCATAAGGGTTTTGCCATAATCGCCACGCTTGACAGACGGGTTGGCGATCGCAGTTGAGCTGTTAATGTACTCGAAGGACGCTGCTGCCCATCCCCCGGCTAATCCCTTAGTCAACTTTTAAGACACCCACGGGAGGAAATGGGGTGGTGGTATTCTGAGCTGGAACCACATGACAAACCGTATTGGTCAGGACATAATCGTGACCAATATTAGTAAGTATATATGTAAAACAAGCAGTGTTAACCTTTTTTTTTTTTTTTTTTTTTTTTTTTTATTGGTGCCCAGTGGAAATTCTTCATGAACTTCCTTCGCCCCGGGGAAGGACGAAGGGGTATGCCGGACTCCTACCGGCTAAAACCACTGGAGCGGTCATCTTCGGCACCTAAGGGAGGCTCCAGGTCCTCGTATGATCACACTAGAGCCGCCCACTGGTGCCACGCCTATTGGCACATCTCGGAGAGGGTGACTGTAAAGCGGTCACCCCCCCAGGGGGATTGTAAAGGATCCCCCAAAGCGTCCCACGGCAGCGCGTGACCACATGCGTGCTACCGTCTTCTCTTGGGTCGCTTGGTGTGGGCACGCAGATTCCCCAATCTACGCACCCGCGAACCCAGAGGTCCCCCACCTTATAGCAACGGCAGGGGTTTTCAGGCGTATCGGAATTAGGCGCCAGGGCGGTTGTTACCCCGGCGCCGTCTCCTTCTTCTTCGAGCGGGATCGGCCCTCTCCCGATCCCGCTCTGCGATCTCCTTCTGGAGCATGACGCTCTCACAGAAGGAGACCACTGCATTCCAGTTTTCGTGCTCTGCCAACATAGCCGACACTACTGCTGGCAGAGAGAGATCTTGCCCGATCCGATCGACCAGGATCCGCCGCTCGGCGGCCCACGCAGGGCACGCCTCGAGCGTGTGCTGTGCGGTATCCTGGTCGCTATCACAATGGTGGCATTGTGCCGTGGCCTCACGTCCTATCCTGTGCAGGTACGCACCGAAACAACCGTGCCCGGTGAGCACCTGCGTCAGGCGGTAGGTAACGCGCTCACTCCTTTTGAGCCAGGCTCCAAAGAGCGGCAGGACGGCCTCCACGACGCGCTTGGTCGAAAACTGCATCCGCAGGCGGTGACGCCACTTGCCAAGTGCGCGCCGCCGAGCTAGCCGCCTCAGCCTGTCCAACGCCCCTAGAGGCGCGCCTTCGCCGCTCTGGCGGAGGGAGCGTGTCTGATCGTAGACCCACGCATCCATCTCCGCCAGGATGTCGAAAGGCGGAAAACGCGCCAGGAGAGTTGCCGCCTCGTAGGACACTGTTCGGTATCCTCGTGCGATCCGGATAGCCACTCTGCGCTGCAGACCGTGAATTTTAGTTCTGCAGCGCTGGGCGCCTGATAGTCGAGCTGACCATACAGGCGCCCCGTATAGGACCACGGACCGCACGACTCCTCCGTAGAGACGGCGAACTTCCTCACATGGTCCCCCGAGATTGGGCAGCAGCCGGTGTAGAGCACCCACTACCCTCTCGACTCGGGGGACGAGAAGCAGTGTTAACCTAACGATTGAAAGCTTGCCTTAAATACAAGAAGGTCTGATTCGATACCGGCCCGTAACTCAGGCTTTTCGGATTCATTTGCGGGTCAGAGTTTGGTTATCACTTGCGTTAACGGTGAAGCAAAACATCGTGAGTTAACCTGCACACCTGAGAGGGCCCCAAAAATATGCTTAATGGTGTGTAGAGTCCGCCAACCCACACTAGGCCAACGTGGTGGAAGTTATGCCTTAGCTTCCAATCGTCAGAAAAGGCCCGTGCCCAGCAGTGGGATAGTGATGGGCCGATTAGGTATATGTTGAAATATGTAAACAAATTATTCACAACTGAACTTTAGCGTCCCTAAATCAAAGTGATGTAACTTTGAACTTTCCATATTCTTCTTGGAACGTCCCGGACACTACAGTACCTAGCCTAAACAGGGAAAGTTTGCAAACAAAAAAAAATCAACAGCCGAATTGTAGGCACCTAAGACCAACCAATCCTACGTCGAATATTGTGCATCTAATACTCATATTATTGAATTTACCTAAAGCTACAGCCACACACTCGACAAGTGGCGTGAGAAGCATTGAGAGAAGGAGGCAGAGAGGTATAATGGAACGTTACTCGTCACGAGACATGTCACTTTACTCATCATGCACATCTTGTCGGGTTTTTGTGCGCGAGTCAAAGAGGCGGCAATATGAGCAAGTGTAGCCTGCCAGGTACTCGCGCGAATGCAGTCTACATTGAGCGCTCGTATGGAAAGCATGTGTCAGTTTTTAGGATAGCAGTCATGCCATCATCATCATCATATCGGCCACACAACGTCCGCTGCTGAAAAAAGGCCTCCCCCATAGATTACCACAATTGTGTCGTAATTTTGTGGGGCATATGCCAGTACTCACCATGCTTTGCAAGCTAGTGAGCGCAGTGTGGCTTCTATCTCACAGAAGGGATGCTGCTGCCCATCCCTCTGGCTTAG
Organism: Diloba caeruleocephala; assembly: GCA_947459985.1. Taxonomy (NCBI): domain Eukaryota; kingdom Metazoa; phylum Arthropoda; class Insecta; order Lepidoptera; family Noctuidae; genus Diloba; species Diloba caeruleocephala. Next base: position 2,594,360 of record OX381617.1, on the reverse strand, counting down.
ACTCGCTTAGTCATCCGTTACGACATCCACGGGAGGAGATGGAGTGGTGCTATCTTTTTAATCCGAGCACCACACGGAGTATTATAATACAATAATAATAATTATACACAATATAAATTAGGTATATTATAAATAAAATAGCCGCGTGGTGCCGGCTCAGAATACCACTAGCCCATCTCCTCCCATAGGTGTTATAAAAGTCAACTACGAGATTAGCCAGAGGGTGGGTAGCAGCGTCCTTCAAGTACATTAGCAACTCACCTGCGATCGCCAACCCGTCTGCCAAGCGTTAGTTATGGCAAAAACCCCCAATAGGGCACAACACACCCATATCGGTCATTGTGGTGATCTTTGGGGGAGGCCTATGTCAAGCAGTGGACTTCATTCGGCCGAAATGAAAAAAAAATTGTGAATATAAATACGTAAAAGTAAAGATGGTACACAGAAAATATTAAACTTAGATTACACTATTTAGATTATCCTTTGGCTGATAAGATGTCAGTTATCTCTAGTATTCTTTAGGATCCACGTTCCCTACGTAGTTCTTCATTGCTGCAAAACTTAATACTACTTACAAGCTACGGCACGGTTGGTCTAGTGGCTGATAAATACTAGAAATAAACATAAAATTTATGTTCCTAAATTTAGATTGTCAAACTGTTTTCGATTTTACAACAAGATACCTAAAGCAATTACTGATCTCACAGATGGGAAGTTTAAAGCACACGTTAAAACAATTCTCATAAAAAATGCCTACTATAGGGTTAGGGACTATGTTGACGATAGGGACATATGGCGTTAGCTATTTTCTGCACAAGTGGTTTCCCTGGTAACCAATCTAATAATTTTTGTAATATCTAATTTTATATTGTAACCTCAAGTATTTGAAAATAGTATGTAGTGGAGTTTTGAGAGAGACTGAGAGATTGAGTGGAGACATGGAGTTTCATGCCGGTTCTTCTCCATAGGATCAACTAATTGGAACCGTGCAACTTAATTCTGACGTTGCATAAATGCCAGTAATTGGTTTATTTGAAATATAAATTATTTGACTTTGATACAGTCAGCTGCTGCGCTCCGGCCGTCGGTTCAATTCCCACTCGAAATTAATATTTGTATGATCTGCATGTAGTTGTTCCGGGTTTAGGTGTATTGTGTGTGGAATTTGAGTCCGTGAACGCATCCACGACATTGAAAAAATCAAAGAGAGAGGCAACGTGTTTTAAAAAGCAAAGACAACAACTTATAAGCTACAAACTGTTCAAGCTCAATATAAACACAGTCTTTCCCATACAAATTCATGTATTTAATTAAATCAGTATTACGAACTTCCTTGCTCTCTGCAATCATCCTTCAAATTGCATTCACCATGATTCAATTTCAAATCTACAAGACAAGAACACACAACTAAATAGTTATCAAAATAAATTCCAGCAAACAGAAAATGCAAATAAAGCTAAACTTATTTGCTGCTAGTACGCCCGTATCCGCAAAAGGAGGGGGGAAGTTAAAGAAAAGTGGCGGGGAGGGCTGATATCCGGCGAGGCGACGCGGCGACGCCGTTCTCTTCATAACTTTTACTGTCAACTCGATTACTCTATTAGAAACGTGAAGATGCCGCCTTGTCACCTCCAAGAAGAGATAAAAATATATTTGAGTTGCAGATTTCTAAGGCTTATTTAAACTTGAAATAATTTGTGTCCCCTATATTATTTCGCGCAATTACTAATTACTTGGCTTTCTTCCCCCTATGTAGGCACGTGGGCTATATGGACAGAGCCCGATTTATCATATAGGCTAAACAGGTTAGAGTTGGGGGCGCAGTTTCTTGCCCGTTCTTCTCCATAGGAAATCTACATCTTGGAACGTGGCAACTAAAGTCATGACGATTCATAAGTGCTATTAATGGTTTAAATGAATAAAAATCTTTTTATCTTATCTTATCAAGGTATTAAATCGCAGTGATATCTGTTAGGTTTTTTTCTTTGTTTAACGTTACCCCACCCTAGCATTTCTCCTGTGTCGTGGGTGCATTTACAAACACAAATTCGACACACGATTCATCCAGAACCGGAAAAACAATCTCCAGATCATACAAATATTTATTCCGTGCGGGAATCGAACCCGTGATCTGGAGCGCAGCAGCCGACCGTATCAGCCACTGTACCAATCATGCCGCCATCCACCAGGAGTGCTTCGTGTAGTTTCACTTTTGAACGAGTTACAGCATTAAAGAGTTTGCCAAATCCAAATCTTGAATGGTCTTATATGTGCTGTTGTTATGTTTTTTCTATCTCTTAAGGCATTTCTTTGGGCCCCGCGTCTTGGTTACTTATTTTGCAGACGGTTTGAGATAGGCGTAAATCACGCAGATACTGCTGTCAAACGTAATTTCTGTATCACGTATTTGTCGATAGCGATTGTACAGGCGCTCATTCTGTCGGACGATAATGAACTAAAAATAATATCCTCTCCTTTCAATTTCAGGCGATTTGCCACCGGTGGCTCCTTGGCTGCGCGATAGCTGCTGTCGCTGTTTTAACACGCAGTTGTTAGCTTGGTTTGTGTCTACGGATCTATGTAATGGGATTTTTTTAACTCGATTATCATCCCCTTCAAAATGTCGGATTGATTTGAAACTTCGCACACTTATCAAGGACCGATGACAATGCAATTTCATTTGAAAAAAGAAACAAGTTTTTGTAGTTAGCCGCACAAAAAATTGAAAATAAATACTAGTTTCAAATGCTCAAAAAAACAGGCTTTTGTAGATAACCGAACCAAAAAGTATTAAATAATTTTCAATAAGTTTAACATAAGAATAGAGTGATAAACGAAAATAGTTTTTATTGTAAAGAAGTGTGTGTGTGTGTGCTTTATCAGATATTTTCACGATGACGCTACAAATATTCACAAAACATTTACAATAATTGAAATCAAGCACTCCACGCTTTACTACATTTTTTTTTGTTAATCGCTCTTTTCTTATTGAGTGTTATTTTATACTTTTTAGTTCGGTTATCTACAAAAGCGTGGATTTTTTGTATTTTAAACTATTATTTATTAGCTAGTCAGGGCGCCAGTTGTATCAGCCTAGAAGCGGCTCAAACCCTAAGTCCGGCCCTGATATTGCTTACAAATTGATACAGGTTTGAGTGTTTATGCACGTGAGATTTCTGCCTATAAACTCTACCAACTATACAAGAAATAACTCAATTGATAATAAATGCTGATCGGGGAGTCGTAGAAAATCAAAGATATTTGTCACTGTTGTCGCTGTAAGCTTTTGTTTGCTGTGCTTACGCCAAGGGCCGTTGTTTATGGCGCTTGCTGATCTCCCGCCTTCAGATTGCTGTCGCCCGATCAAGAACAGTGGTGCAATTCCTTAAGCTCAAACATCCACACATCCTTAAATACAGAATCGAAATAACGATGTAAAACCTATTTGTTGTTCCCTAAGACACCATTGAAGCTATTCAAGGATACGTTACAGACAGTGAGCCATGAGGACCAGTCTTAGCGTATACCAAATTGGGTTATCGCAGTTTTTTTTTTGTTTTTTTTTTAGAACAACTTTGCCCCACACTAGGATTTCTCCTGTCGTGGGTGCGTTTACAGACATAAATTCCACATACAATACACCCAGACCCGGAACAACTACATGCAGATCAGACAAATATTTGTTCCGTGCGGGAATCGAACCCACGACCCGGAGCGCAGCAGCCGACTGTATCAACCACTGCACCAGCCGTGCCGTCATTCAGTTCTGTATCCAAAAATGTATGGATGTTTGAGCTTAGAGAACAGGGGTACAATTCTCTAAGCTCGAACATCCATACATCCTTGAATACAGAAATGAAATAAAGGTGTTAACCCAACTTGGTAATCGCTAAGTCTGGTCCTCATGGCTGTCCTTCTGCAACGCGTCCTTGAATAGCTTAAATCATGTCTTAGCGAATACCAAATTGGTTTTGTACCGTTATTTCAATTCTGTATTTAAGGATGTATGGATGTATGAGCTTAAGGAATTGCACCCCTGCTTCCAGACCCGACACGATGGCGCGCTGTATATCTAGATAATTGTAGAAGGACGCACACACAGGGCCCGCCAGAGTATAGGGGAACGAGACTTGTCAGAGGTGTATCGACTACGGTGGCGAATGACGCACCCCCGGCGTAAGGTAAGTTGAAGAAATACCCGAAATACTGGTAAGAAGTTCGTATAGCGTATCAGTGGCCATTATGAAAATAAGTATCTATTTGAAAATGGTACAATTGAAAACTTGTCAGACGAACTAATTTTGTACGAAGTATTCGTCACCAGAGTACATTTTACATATACTGAGAGTATTCATTATTAAACAATCGATTGAACTGTGCGGTTGTATGTCATTCTCTCGTTGTATTACAAGAAATAAACGTAATCAAACCAATGAAAGTTATTATTTTGCTCTAGCGAGTCAGAGTACAAAAATTTGCCGTGTGGTGCCGGCTCAGAATACCGCCACATGTACTCGAAGGACGCTGCTGCCCATCCTCCGGCTAATTCCTTAGTCGACTTTTACGATACCCATGGGAGGAGATGGGGTGGTGGCATTCTGAGCCAGCACCCCATGGATATTTAAACACAAATATTCAAATTACATTTTACAGTTAAATTTCACACAAAATAAACGAATGATCGTGCAGGAAGGTATGAGCGCAACTACACCGTACAATTTTACTCGAGGGACCAATAAAATACCGCAAAATTGTGGCCACAGCAACGGTGTAACTGCCGGTGGTGTTCAAAATGTACGTTTCACTATTACATTAAATTTACACCTTAACAAAAACAATATATATTATTTATTACTATTACTCATAAATTACACATTTTTATTCAGTTTATAGCCGTGTGGTGCCGGCTCTGAATACCACCACCCCATCTCCTCTCGTGGGTGTCGTAAAAGTCGACTAAGGGATTAGCCGGAGGATGGGCAGCAGCGTCCTTCGAGTACATTAACAACTCAACTGCGATCGCCAACCAGTGGCTGATACAGTCGGCTGCTGCGCTCCGGGTCGTGGTTTCGATTCCCACACGGAAAAAATATTTGCATGATCTGCAGATAGTTGTTCCGGGTCTGGGTGTATTGTATGTGGAATTCATGTCTGTAAACACACCCACGACACAGGAGAAATCCTAGTGCGGGGCAAGGTTTTGAAAAAAAAAAAGAAATTCTCTCTCTTATTAAACATCTTTTCGAATTTATTATCTCCGAAACTACTGAGCCTACTTTAGAACCAGTTTCGCAGCTCGCCGTGAATCAAAAGCGTAATTCAGCAACATATTGCGAAAAAAATATGCCATCCTGTGTGTAGACGATCCACGAAGTATACTGCAACCGTGAGAGAAAAATATGCTTTATTTCATAAATAAATACGCAACGAAAATCTATATCGTAAATAAAAAATTGTATTTGTTTTATTTTTTACTAGCAGGGAACCGCGGTTTCACCCGCGTTTCATTTAAAAGAAATTTAGAGTACTTCGACATAGACACTTGACATAGAATAAATATATTAGAATAATTATTTTACTAAAATAAAAGTAGCCTAGTCTAGCCTAGTAGTTATTCCTTATAACATCAGCTATCTGCCAGTGAAGATCCCGTCAAAATCGGTTTAGCCGTTTCGGAGATTAGCTGGAACAAACAGACAGACAGACGGACAGACAGAGAGACAAAAAAAATTACAATAGTTTTTTTGTTATATGTAACGTACATACTTTCATATGCATTTAGTAAAAAGCTGTTATTTTGACATTACAAACAGACACTTCAATTTTATTTATTTGTATAGATTACGCGGTCGAATGGCGGCCGGCGCGCCGTTTTGTTGTGCAATAAAGTTCGTGTATGGCGCGTCTATTTATAAAATTTCATTGGTCTTCAATATATATATATATAGATCTACAAAACTGACGCCTATACACCGATAGACACAAGTATAGTGCCGAACGGGTGACCCGAAGCAACGAGGCGGAGAGCCGACGAGTCACGAGTTTGGCCGAATGGCACGCCACGCCGTGTCATAGGAACCGTTCTTACTTCCGTATAGCACTTACACGCTGTAAGTGACAAAGTCCCAAAAACTTTGGGAAGAGGTTAAACTTAGGCTTATAATAAAAGTAGTAAAGCCATTATCTTGGAAATTATAGGTTACAGTTTTTGTCATTTTAGATGTGATTACGATATACGACGGTATAGTTGATGGATTGGGATAAATAATAGTTGAGTAATTTTGTATTTTAAAGAATATACTGTGTTAATTTGCACGCTGTTTAAAATGGCTGAATAGGCATGAATGCCGTGTGGTGCCGGCTCAGAATGCCACCACCCCATGTCCTCCCATGGGTGTCGTAAAAGTCGACTAAGGGATTAGCCGGAGGATGGGCAGCAGCGTCCTTCGAGTACATTAACAACTCAACTGCGATCGCCAACCCGCCTGCCAAGCGTGGCGATTATGGCAAAACCCCCCAATGAGCCCACAACACATCCATATCGGTGGTTGTGGTGATCTTTGGGGGAGGCCTGTGTCCAGCAGTGGACTTCATTCGGCCGAAATGATGAGGCATGAACCAGACTGTTATTATGAACCATTATTAAGAACTGTATTGTACCCTATTTATTGCAAATAAATTTATTTGTAATAAACTGGAAAATCTAAAAGGACCGACGCAGAATTCCAACGCTGAAGGTTACGGAACCATTGAATGCATCCATGGTATTAGTTTTCGTTCCGATTTCCATCAAATCCGTTATAATATCGCTGTCACTTGTAACTTAGGCCAAACAGCACAACAAGTTCTCGGAGCATTTCGTGACCCAGAATGATAACGTGATTTCTTATTGACGACTGCGTTATGTATGTAATGTGTTTTTCCATTCGTTCAGTCGCCGTTGCGTCTGTGGGCGCTTATTAAATTTATTATTATTGTATACTGACTGTGGTTTATAGTTTTCCAGCCTAGTTATTGTAGAGGGTAAAATGTGTTTTGGAATCAATTCGATTCGATATTTGATTTCGATTTAGAGTTGAATATGATATGTTTTCGATTCAATGGAATTTTAAGCAACAGCTTTTTGTAAATTTCTTACAGGCTCTGAATAAAGGTCAAGTTTTATAGCCAATATATAGCGCAATGGGTAGGCGCTTTGGTTTCTTAATATTAATAAGGTATGACCTATAGATATTTGTGCCAAGATAAGGTGTTTGTGCATGTAAAAAATTGTGTCTGTAAACTGTATTCTTTTTCTTTTTCATTGATGCCTCACTGCTGGATTTCTCCTGCATGGTATGCATGGTCTACGGACATAAATCTCCCACACACAAACATCCAGAATCGGATCAACTATATGTAGTTCATGCAAATATTTGTTCATTTACATTGTGATTAGCTCACTTGATTTTAATCCCATTAGTTCTATGAACTTCTTTCAGCTTTATCATCATATCAAGGCGTTAACTCCCATTATTATCTACCTCTCAAATACCATTACCATGAGCGGTTAAAGAATCATTGCAGGATTTGTACACAAATAATTAATATAAGATTTTTAGAGAAGTTGCAATAGTTTTACTATTGATCCTTGGTCAAGATTAACTTTCGACATTTAAAACATTTTTAGAACCCCGGAATATAATATAATATTATAAAGAAAATCATTGGAGATACTTTCTGAACATTTCATACTAATCAACTGTAAATGTGAAGTGTGTCTAAGTGCTCAATGAAAAGTTTGTGATCAGATTAAAATTATAAAACCTTATCACATAAAAGTAGAATTGAACCGTACGACGTTACGTACTTATATATAAATATTGATTAATCTAAACACCGTACAAGGTTGCCTTATACTTGACACTGGCAAAATTGTGGAAGATACTCTACAGAAGCCATAATCTTAGAGAGGAAGAAGTTTGTCATCATAAAATAAATATACTTTAATTCCAAGGTTCAAACAATAGTTAAAATACCCAAAGCTATTCATTAAACAAGATCGTAATATCATATAATGCCATTCCAAATCTCAATTTTTTTTTGTACTGGTCAGTGTCTCATCGTCATTTTTTCCATTACAAACGCTCCATAGACGAATTGATGGTCACAAACGGAGTAGGAGCCAAGTTCTGGCTATACAGAATAGTCGCATTTTATGACATCCACGGGTAATGTTGTTACAATAGGTTCATGTAATTAAACTTCGGAGGTTAAATTAGGATCACTTATGATTATTTTAGTATACTGCACGTAAAGCTGTCAAAAATGCATTCACTTAATAGACTTATCACCGCAGTTTTATTTTGCACATACAAACTCCACGTCATAGAAATGTAAATTGAATGGGGGTATTTTATTCATTTCTTATTAAACATGCATTCATTCACCGAAGAGCACAAAATATGGTGGTTAAAATTTCAGAACTAATATACCTGGCGATATTCTAATAAGTATAGGCTGGAAGAAATCCCGCTGTCACACCGTGGCGTACCAAATGTAAAGGTCCTAAATTTTAATTTGGTAGCGGCCCTCGGTGTCTGATGTCTAGACTTCGGATCCAGGATTATAATCTGGGGGGGGGTCTCATGTGAAGAACTTCAGAGGTCACTGTTGATATTAGGTCTAAAGTCAACGCTATCCTACTGTTATGACCGTTGCATGTCGTGGAGGCCAACAGGTTTATGGACTCGCTTCCTAAGCACTTGTTTGCGAGTTTAAAACCTGGAATGTGCTAATGTGACCACCAGTCAAGCATGGTGAGTACCGGCAAATCTCCCCCAAAAAATAACAGCACAATTAAAGCACCGGCCACCAGGTCCCGGCAGCCCCACTATCTCTGGTCATGGTAGCAGCTGGCGTGGCAAGGACTGCTCAGAATCTACGGATGAGAGCCAGCTACCAGCCCAAATGACAACTGGCCCTAGAAACGTACAACGCACGCACCACACTGAGGATAGACGAAAAGTTCGTTGAGCTAGGAGAAATAAATAAGTTGCACTGGGATGTCATGGGATGGTCAGAAATCTGAAGTAAGAATATGATAACCCTGAAAACTGGCAATGATCAACTAATGGCTAAGAGGCGCATTGAATATTAATCTCAACTTTGAGGGGTCTCGTCTGATGAAGTCTACGCTCCGGCCTTCTAGTGCTTACATCCAAAACCCCGAGAGCATTCAACTTGAACTGAAAAACCGCTTCAAGTGCCAGAACATTGCGTATGGCCGACATAAATAGTAGGCTTGTAGAAACCGCCGTTTCCCCGTGGTCATACTAGTTTGTCATACCAGTATTACCACGAGGTCATACATGTTCTCGTGGCCATACTCTCATTTTGGCACATCCTGTGAGGAAAGCAAGAGCTACACTATTAGAAAATAAAATAAAGAGCTACAAGGAATCAGACAGAACTTCGTATTGGGACTAGATTCTTTAAGACCCCGGTGCACCTGTATGGTCATCCCGGCTGTCAGACGTCCAGCGCTGAAGAAACAAACTTCACGGTCTGCAGCTCAGAGTAGCTATACGGATCGTACGGGGATACGGGACAGTGTCCTACGAGGCGGCAACACTTCTGGCACGCTTTCAGCCTTTCGATATCTTGGCGGAGATGGATGCGTGGGTCTATGATAAGACACGCTCCCTCCGCCGGAGCGGCGAAAGCGTGCCTCCAGGGACGTTCGACAAGCTAAGGCGGCTGACTCAACGGCATTCGAGATGTAGTGACATCGCCTACGGTTACAGTTCTCAATGAACCACGTCATAGAAGTCATCCTCCCGCTCTTCGAAACCTGGCTCAGAAGGAGCGAGCGCGTCACTTACTATCTGATGCAGGTTTTCACCGGTCACGGTTGTTTCGGTGCGTACCTGCACAGAATAGAACGAGAGGTAACGGCACAGTGCCACCATTGCGGAAGCGACCCAGATACCGCATAGTACACGGTCGAGGAGTGCCCTGCGTGGCACCGTAGTAGGTATCGAATCTGCGACTCGTAGCGCAAAAACCTTATCACTTAGCCGCTGCCCCAACCGTGCCGACAACCGACTTGACTACACAAGTATTAATCAGTTCTTAATTTTTATTTTTGTGTTCGTCTTTATATAAATACCTGCTAGTTTTCCCAAAGGATAGTTGAACGATACACAATTTCATCGAAACTGCTAGCCAGTCGATCCGTCTGTCTAGACTGGATATTATACCTATTAATAATTGATTTAGAACAACTTTCCCCCGGCTAATGTTCTTAGATAAGGTTTATTAGGTTTGTAAAGCCGACTCGTAATTAAGTAAAGCTAACGTTAATGATACTTTAGCAAAAGTAAAGATTTTGACTATAAGCTAGTTATATTTATCTGGGCGCGCAGATTGGGGAGTCTGCGTGCTCACACCGAGCGACCCCCGGGAAGACGGTGGCGCGCACGTGGTCACGTGCCACCGTGTGCATAGCACTGCGCACAGCGAGGCTTGGAGGGATCCTTTACAATCCTCGCGGAGAAGTGCCTGGGTAGCGGCTTTTTTACAGCCGCCTGCCCTCCACTAGAGCAGGTGACCGTTTTACTGTCATCCCCAAGTTGTGCCTAAAGGCACCAAGGTTCTAGTATGATCTTACAAAGACCTGGAGCTCTTCTTCGGTGCTGAAGATGACCGCTCCAGTGGGTTTAGCAGACAGGAGTCCAGCATACCCCTTCGCCCTTGCCCGGGCCGAAGGAAGTTCATGTAGAATTTCCACTGGACCCTGGTTGCGAGCTCCCAGGTTGGTAAATCTGCGTACTCAAACCGAGTGATCAGGTAAACGGCAGTACGCATGTAGCCACGTGCCACCGTGTCCTCAGCACAGCGTACAGTGAGACTTTGAGGGATCCTTTACAATACCTACCGCTAGAAGGAGTTACCTTTTTAATCATCCCCTTAGAGATGTGGCGAAAAGACGTTGCTCCAATGGGCGGCACTAGTGTCATTCTACCTATCGAGGACCTGGAGCCCCCTTCGGTGGCCAACATGACCGCTCCAGTGGTTTAAGCCTGTAGGAATCCAGCATGCCTTGTCGTCGTCCCCGTGGTGGAGCAAGTACAAGACGTACTTCTTTCGGGTTAATATATACTATAGAAACCGAAAACCGTGTATTGCCGGCTAAGAATAACACTGCCCCATCTCATACCGTGTCGTTAAAGTCGACTATCGGATTAGCTGGAGGATTGCTACCTATCCTTCCTTTGCATATATTTACAAATCAATTGCGTTCTCCAATCCGCTTACCGGACGTGGCATTTATGGTGAAAGCCCCTCAATAAGCACCCTAAACAGATCTTTGGGGGAGGCCTGTGGACGTCTTTCGAGTGGTTTAAAGACCCTTAGTCACCTTTTATGACATCTATGGTAGCAGATTGAGTGATGCCATAATCTTAATCTGGACACCACACTGACTTTTTGATAGATTATTAATTGTTTAAATGTACATTATATTCCGATAAACTATTACAAAAAAAAACTTTATTACGCATTGGTGTAATAGCCATCCAAATATAAAGCATGGCGTACATAATTGGTCCCATACGCTACTGCCGGCTTAAAAACCGCAATTAGCACTCACAATGCAAACCTATTCACGCTCCGGTCGCACCCTCGACTGTGTGTACGCAGCTTTATCGCAGAAAAACTTAAACTCCCCTGTAACGTCAGTAATTATGACGTACTTAGTATGTAAAGGCTTTTAATTATCCTCACGGCTTATTAAACTCTTGTGTTAAGAAGCTCGTTCATTATGAGAATGACTTTTGAACCATACTTAATAATTTGTTTAAGATGAAAAAACACCATCTCCTCCCATGGGTGTCGTAAAAGTCGACTAAGGGATTAGCCGGAGGATGGGCAGCAGCGTCCTTCGAGTACATTAACAACTCAACTGCGATCGCCAACCCGCCTGCCAAGCGTGGCGATTATGGCAAAACCCCCCAATGAGCCCACAACACATCCATATCGGTGGTTGTGGTGATCTTTGGGGGAGGCCTTTGTCCAGCAGTGGACTTCATTTGGCCGAAATGATGAAAAAAAATGATGATGATGAAAATAATGAATGCATCTGAATCTGCTCTTGCATCTGAATTGATTTTTTTATGTGAGGCCTCGCTTTATGTTATTTCCCGTGTCGAGGTTTTAGTTTACATAAATAAATCTCCCAATATGTTCAAATGCCTAGACTAGGAATAACTATTTATAGGTATGAGCATTCAGATTCCCAATAGGCGCGCTCGCGACCCCAGGTGTGTCGGTCACGGTCACTGCAGCGGTTGTTACCCCGGCTCCATGTTCTCCTGCTCCGAGCGGGATCGGCACTCTCCCGATCCCACTCTGCGACGTCCTTCTGGAGCATGACGCTCTTACAGAAGGAGACCACAGCTCTCCAATTCTCATGCTCCGTCAGCATAGCCGATACTGCTGCTGGTAGAGAGAGATCTTGCCCAATCCGATCGATTAGGATCCGCCACTCAGTAGCCCACGCAGGCCACCCTCCGAGCGTGTGCTGTGCGAGATCCTGATCATTACCACAGTAGTGGCACTGTGCTGTGACCTCGCGTCCAATCCTGTGCAAATACGCACCGAAATAACCGTGTCCGGTGAATACCTGCGTCAGGCGGAATGTGATACGCTCGCTCCTTTAGAGCCAGGCTCCGACGAGCAGCAAGACGGCCTCAACAGTGTGCTTTTGCGCGTACTTCGGCAGCATTAGCCGCTCGCGCCATAGCTCGAGTGCACGCCGCCGAACCTGCCGTTTCAAACTTTCAAGTGCTCCTAAAGCCACGTCTTCACCGCTCTGGCGAAGGGAGCATGTTTGATGATACACCCACCCATCCATCTCAGCCAGGATATCAAAAGGTGGTAAGCGCGCCAACAGAGTTTTGGTTTTTGTTTATGAAAACGTTGCCCCACACTAGGATTTCTCCTATGTCGTGGGTGCGTTTACAAACATAAATTCCACACACAATACACCCAGACCCGGAACAGTTACCTGCAGATTATACAAATATTTGTTCCGTGCGGGCATCGAACCCGCAACCCGGAACCCCGCACGTGATCTCCCTCCGCTACCATCCCTGCCCATATATCGAACATACCTGTCGCGAAGATATGCCCCGATGATACTGCACATAGGGGGGGGCAATGATGGTGGACTAACGCCCCCCTAATCGTGCCCCACGGGATAGAGTTAAGGGCGTTGACTATGTCAAGACGGACAGCCAACGCCACCCCACCCCGCCGGGACACTGCTTGTTCCGATAGCGAGCGGACGCGAAAAATCTCGTGGATAGTGGACCGCCACTATCGTAAGCCAGGACCCAGCCAGTATTTTTTATTGGGCCCAGTGGAAATTCTATATGAACTTCCTCCGCCGTGGGGAAGGACGGAGGGGCATGCCGGACTCCTGCTAAAACCACTGGGGCGGTCAACTTCGGCACCTAAGAAGGGCTCCAGGTCCTCATATGATCACACTAGAGCCACCCACTGGTGCCACGCCTATAGCCACATCTCTGTGAGGGTGACTGTAATGCAGTCACCTCACCGGGGGTATTGTAAAAGATCCCCCGAAGCGTCCCTGTGCGCTATGCTATGCGCACAAGCAGCGCGTGATCACATGCGTGCCACCGTATGTTCTTCCGTACCTAAGTAGTTGTGCTCCTTCATATATTGTGCTTTTCCGTGTTTAGTTCGGGTTTGCGTAATTTTAAGTTATGAGCTCGTCGTGTTTGTATTTAATTGTTTTTATGTAACATTTATCTGTGTTTGTTTTCAGAAATAATTTCACGAATTAATATGCATGTGTTAGTGATAAGTTTTGATAATATTAAATAGTTTAGTATTGACATCAATTTAATCTTGTAGTAGCGAAAGATTTAAATCGTGGGGTTGCTTTACATAGGTAGTGATATTGAAACAGAGCTTTGAGCTATTTATAGCTTGTTTAGACTGGCTCTGGCAGCTGATGTTTAGACTTCAATTAAATATTCAACATGAGGTTTTACCAGCGAGTTGTACATAATATACCGAATCTTTGATGGTAGGTAGACATATATCTACAATGTTGCATATGTGAGACTGGACAAGAACAGCTCTTTTCTGTGTGGCTGCCACAAAAGTATCATCATTTCGGCCGAATGAAGTCCACTGCTGGACACAGGCCTCCCACAAAGATCACCACAACGATCGATATGGGTGTGTTGTGGGTTCATTTGGGGGGTTTTGCCATAATCGTCACGCTTGGCAGACGGGTTGGCGATCGCAGTTGAGTTGTTAATGTACTCGAAGGACACTGCTGCCCATCCTCCGGCTAATCCCTTAGTCGACTTTGACGACACCCACGGTAGGAAATGGGGTGGTGGTATTCTGAGCCTACTTTAATATTCAGATACAAGAATTATTGCCACCTAAGTTTAATTCATCATCATTTCGGCCGAATGAAGTCCACTGCTGGACACAGGCCTCCCCCAAACATCACCACAACGACCGATATGGATGTGTTGTAGGCTCATTGGGGGGTTTTGCCATAATCGCCACGCTTGGCAGGCGGGTTGGCGATCGCAGTTGAGTTGTTAATGTACTCGAAGGGCGCTGCTGCCCATCCTCCGGTTAATCCCTTAATCGACTTTTACGACACCCATGGGAGGAGATGTGGTGGTGGCATTCTGAGCCGGCACCACACGGCCTAAGTTTAATTGAATAATCCAAATTCGATATTCAAAACTCATGCTGACTCCGGCAACATTTACAGCCAAATTTACATTTAGAATGTAAAACTAATGTCACTAATAAACTTAACCCTATTTAAATTCGGTAATTCAAAATCATTAGTCGATTTACGCCACAAAATTCATCTGTGGTTTACGGTTTGGCCGCAAATAGTTCGTTTTATTTTCATTCGTCGTACGAGAAACATTTCCAATATTGGTATAACAGTAAACAAACATTTGGTGTTTAAATCAGAGCGGTTCTGGATTAGTCGCCATATTTGACCAGTGGGGGTGGCAAACATATCCCCTAAACCAAACGTTGATTAAAATTTGATCCTGAGTATGATTGCAGTTTTTCGATTAGAAAATAATTGCAATAGCCGATTTGAGGGGCTGAGATCTGCTTAAATTCCTTATACACGGATAATGTTTGCCGATTAGAGAGCGCTTCGTGTTTACAAATCCATATTGAAACCCGTCCTCGTGCCGGCTGCACAAAACAAATTTAAACACATTAAGGCATTTAGAAATCTGACATCTGACATCTGTTCTTAACTACTTAACCCTTTTTTATTTTTTTAGTCATTGCCCCACACTAGATTTCTCCTGTGTCGTAGATGCGTTTTACAGACATGAATTCCACATACAATACACTCAGACCTGGCACAACTACCTTTTTCTTTTTTTTTATTGATGTCCAGTGGAAATTCTACATGGAACTTCCTTCACCCTGGGGAAGGGCTAAGGGGTATGCCGGACTCCTACCGGCTAAAACCACTGGAGCGGTCATCTTCGGCACCGAAGGGGGGCTCCAGGTCCTCGTAAGATCACACTAGAGCCGCCCATTGGTGCCACGCCTTTAGGCACATCACGGAGGGGACGGCGAAACGGGAACGGGAAAGCGGTCACCCCCTGTAGCGGAGGGAAGGCAACTGTAAAAAAGGTCGCCCCCCCAAGCACTTCTCAGGGAGGATTGTAAAGGATCCTCCCGCGCCTCGCTTTGCGCTGTGCTGCGCACACGGCGGCACGTGACGACGTGCACGCCGCTGTCTTCCCGGGGGTCGGCACAACTACCTGCAGATCAAACAAATATTTGTTCCGTGTGGGAATCGAACCCACGACCCGGAGCGCAGCAGCCGACTGTATCAGCCACTGCACTAACCGTGCCGTCCAACAACGTCATAGTTCAACAACGGCGACGGCTCTTTTGTAGTAGTGGCTAATACCTTGGCTTTCTGTGATACGAGTACGTGTCGTGGGTCCGATTCCCGCACGGAACATATATTTTTACATGAGATGTGTTTTAAATTAAAATTATGCAGACTTTACTTTCCTTTAAGAACCAAACATGTTATATTACAAAAAATTTACATAAATTTAAGGCAACTATTTATTGTAAATAGAAATAGGAACACTGTATACTTCACAAACATATTTACTGTGCGGTGCCGGCTCAGAATGCCACCACCCCATTTCATCCCGTGGGTGTCGTAAAAGTCGACTAAGGGATTAACCTGAGGATGGGCAGCAGCGTCTTTCGAGCACACAACAACTCAACTGCGATCGCCAACCCATCTGCCAAGCGTGGCGATTATGGCAAGACCCTCCACAGAGCACACTACACACCCATATCGGTTGTTGGGGTGATCTTTGGGGGAGGCCTGTCCAGCAGTGGACTTATTCGGCCGAAATGATGAACTATCTATGTCTATGTACTTATTAATTACAGGTAGCTGAAAGTTAGCAAAGATCCAAACAAGCTTAACTTCTTGTGCTAAGTTCGTTAATGCTATTTTGTAAATAGATCCGACAGTAAACAATCAGAGAGCAAGGAACGTTTAATGAATCCCTCAGTGTGATGCCAGACAAAATATATAAAATAGTTACAATATTAATCTATTTTAATTTACTTTAACTTTCAGTTCTTAAACTGTACCCTTAGTACGAGTTTCTTTTCATAATCGAAACGTAGTAAACTACACATTTACTGCGTTCGGCGCTGTGATTGGCCCGCTTCAAACTCTTCAACCAATCGAAGTGCTGAACCTGGTAAATGTATAGTTCACTATTTTTTTTTCAATTGTAAAAATGAACTATAACATAAATGTAAATAACTAGTATAAGTAGTTTTTCAAAATTATAGGCTAAGTAGATTCGGAGATAAATTGATAATCGGGAATGGTCAATTTTCATCTACTATATTTTCCTAAATAACAATGTATTAACAAAATTTACTAAAATTATAAATAAAATATATTTGAGCCCCTTACAACAAGCCCTTCCATTTGATATGTAACACGGTACAGTTTGTGAAACTTTTTAAATTTATTTCAAATTTTGCACCCCAAAAGTGATCTTTATATTCCAAATTCATTTATTAAGTTACAAGTCCGTCTGGGTCGCAGAGAAATACATATGTGTACCAAATTTCAACTGAATCGGTCTAGTAGATTTGGAGCAAATTGGCTGTGACAGACAGACAGACAGACACACGAGTGATCCTATAAGGGTTCCGCCGGTTTTTTCCCTACAGACGTTCGTATCCCTAAAAATAGCGATAACTGAACTAATGATGTGTATAATAGTATATAATAAAGAAAAAGTAAGAGAAAGAAAGATGGAGAAGAGTATCTAAACGGTACAAAGGTAAAAAGATATGATGTTTTGCGGCAACTGCTACCGCCTTTACTATTGCTGTTTTATGGCTAATCAGACGGCCATTATTTTGTAGCTTGTACAATAAACAATAGTTCAAGTAACTGAAATGATACGCTTTTGTAGATAACGAACTAAAAAGCAGAAAATATTTTTCAATAAGTTTAAAATTAGAACAAAGAGTTTAACAAAAAAAAAATACATTTTAATGTAAAAAGCGTGGGGTGCGTGGTTTGCGAAGTTTCAAATCAATTCGACGTATTGCAGGGGATGAAAATCATCAATCAGATCATAAATTCCGTTACCTACATAGATACTTATAATACTGATAATAGATATTTGTATTTGTATACATACCAGGCTAAAAAAAGCGTGTTAAAAAGGCAATGTTTGGCAGCATATCGTTCTGATTATATTCTGCTTGCATTTACTTAGGACCGCTATAGAAAGCATTCAGAACGCAAGCGGAATGAGATAACAAAAACGCTGTATTCGCGTGTTCGCGAGTTATTATCCACTTATGCCAGGCATTCACCACATGACCCGTGAGCCAAACACAGCCACGCCGTACAAATCTGTGACAAAATCTGACATTGCCCACAAATGACACGAAACCTCTGTTGCAGTCCAGCTGCCGTAAACTTCGGTGAACTGTGCACGTATCACCGCACAATGCATTCAGAGCTTAAATAATGTCATAAATTACAGTATGAATTATTGCCAAAACTCTTTATGATTATCGAATGACATGATATTATTATCCCAAAGAAGTAAAGATTTTTTTGGACGCGGGACAAAATGGCAATTAAAACTAATAACAATAGAAAAATATATAAGTCTACAGTAGTGCTGTACGAGTCCATGAAAGCTTCCTATCTCAGCATATGCTGCAAAAATGTATACTGCAGCGATGATTTCCTCCCGTGGATGTCGCAAAAGGCGACCAATGAACTCTAAACTGGAGGGATTAGCAGCAGCATCCCTTTTGTGGAATAGCAGACATTCTGTGCTCATCATTCCGCCTGCCAAGTGTGGTGAGCACTAAACTTCCCCAAAATGGCCACACACGGCATGTAACTGGTCGTTTTGGAAATCTATGGGGGAAGCCTTTGTGTAACAGTGGATGGACTTTGGCTGATATGATATGTTGAACTACCTAAATTTACGACATAACAAACATTTATATACTTATTGATAATTAAGAAAGAAGAAGAAAACAATTGCAAATAATTTCGTCATAAGGAGAAAGGTTTTCATATAAGTAGATCGCTTGGGTTGAATACATACAAATCCGTTACTTATGCTATATAAACCGTGCTGGTAAAAAATATTAAGACCGACAAATCCGTGCGCGCGAAACACGCATGGATTTGTACGGTACAGCGAGGGTCCGGCTCGATGCTCGCGTCTCAATATGGCGAGTGGCGAACTTGTTGACTAGCCTCATGCCGAGTGGCGAACCATACCTTTCTCCTGCGACTTTTTCCGTAGACTGGTGAATGATGCACTTTGCACGCACATATATGCCGTAAACATCTTCTACTGGACATGGAGTCCCCATTAACCGCTCAAATAAACAGCCATAGATATTTTCAGTTATTTTGAGCACATTAAAGGACCCTGTTATCCTTTGGATAACGAGCTCTTAATTCACCTGTGCGTGCGGTGCGTTCTACTCGAGATTCTTGAGTCCCTCCACATGGGCCTTATGCGGGCAAGGGTAAGATCCACATGCTACTACAACTGGAGGTTGGCGGGAAATATTTCGAGATTCCCCTCTCGTAAATAGTGTGTCCTTATAGCGTAACCACATTCAAAACTAAATTTCACAAACATTTTCAACAAAACTGTTGAAGTAAAATATGTAGCGTGGGGAAATTAAGTGGAATGCAAGGAGCGGTATGCAGTATCGTGGCAGTAACGGTTTAATTGTGTTCATGTCCGACTAAATTGTCCACTGAACTCATTGCACTTGGATATTGGAAAACTGGATGAGCCTTGGTAAAACACGCCTAATAGTATATCATGGCAAAAATGGTCAAAAAATGTGCATTACCATCCAACGTGACAGTGTTTTTGTAGTTGGACAAGTCATCTTAGACACCCTCCGGCCTAGAGCAACAGGAAGGGCGTCCATGGTCATCCTTCGACATAACTTACGCTGGGGATCCGCTCGTAATAATAAGACATAATAAAACTAATAAGGGGCAGTTTGTGGCGAGCTGAATGTGAGTGGCGACACTGCGTACCCGAATGCTCCAGAGAGTCGGTCAGGGCCTCGTCTCCGGCTTGCTTTTATTGGTTGGTTGGAGTGGTATCCCATGAGTGCCCGTAGGATTTTCAACTCTGGCTTGCCTTAGTTGGCCGGTCAGAGGGGGGCCGCCAGAGCTATATGCTCGGGGGTGGAAGTGTCTAATGGCGTAATAACGGGGAAACCCGCTCCGAGTCTTCGGACGCGCGATGGTGAAACCGGTGCCGCACCTCTCTACACCCCTAGCCGCTCACACCGGTGTTGCTCCTTTTCGCTTGTAGTGGTGGCCATTTAGGGGGCCCATCTTGTGAGTGGCAAGTCACCGTCTGCCACAGAATTTCACTTCAAAGGTTGAAAGGCAGACGCCGTCTTTTTCTGTTTTTCTTAGTATTAAATCCATTTAGCACCCATTGCAATAGACCTTATACTTGTAGTTTCCATTTCATACAATAGTTTTATACCTCCGGGGACAATCCGAGACTGCATTTTATAATGCAGTCATGGAGAGTCCCCGGTTAGTGTCTCATTACATTTTAGATTAAATTTCTCTAAAGGGCCTCTGCGTGTTGGACCCATGTCCCCACGTAAGCCTATCAAAAGACCAGGTTCCCTCTTACAGGGGATATAAGCCCGTAAATGGAGAAGCAGACTAATAGTAGTAATACTTTTACTTATTTCAAATGAGGAATTCCTTTCCGGCTCTTCTTCATAATACTAAGTAGTTGGAATCGTGCAATTATTTTCATTCTACTATTCTTAAGTGCCTGCAAATAGCTTACATGATATGGCTTGGAATACCAGCCAAAGATCTCAGGAACTATACACCTGAGTCGTCACCTGTCTTGACACACCTGTATTGCCTCATGCTAAGATAGGCGTGGTATCTATCGGGGAATCCTCTACAACCCCGGAGAAGTGCCTGGGGAGGTGGCCTATTTACAGTCGCTTTCCCTCCACTAGAGGGGGTGACCGCTTTTCAGTCATTCCCTCCGAGATGTGCCTAAAGGCGTGGCATCAATGGGTGGCTATTGATGGAGATTATTCGAGTTCCTGGAGCTTCCCTTCGCTCGTGACAAAAAAAGGGAGTGGTGTCTAATTCTTGGAAGCTTGCAATGTGCTGCCGGTGCCTAAGAAGGGTAGTCGTGTCGATACTGTCACCAGGCCGATCGCTATAACCTTCATACTGTGCAATCATGGAACTTATCCACAAGCTGTTAGCACACCTTAACAATCAGCTCCTCAGTAGGGCTTTCGCCGTGGATGGTTCACTGGAGACATTCTTGTTTATATTACGCATTATTAGGGCGAGACCATTGCGAAGCACAGCAAAGCTTTATCTCTATTTCTAGAAATTTCAAAGGCCTTTGACAAGATCTATCATTCATGTCTGCTGAAAAAACTTCCCGCATGTGGCACATCTGAATATCTGACTTCTTGGATCAGAGTAGTCTTAGATGGCTGCTCATTGGACATTATGGCTGTATTTGCTCGTGTTTATGTGTGTTGGTCAGGTGCTTTCTATGACTTTCTGTTGAAGATTTAGTGGTACCAACAAGACAGAAATTTTACTGGGTAGAAAAATATCTAGACACATCCAGCCACGAAATAGTTTCGAATATACTGTGACCGCTAAGCGAGCAGTTAGTAGCAGTGCACCGCTTGGGCAATACAGTACCAGCCTCAATATTTACGTACTATCCTACCACTACAGGGTACCAATAAACATTATACTGTTCAAGTGTTTAGTTCCTCAACAAAACTACGTCACGACAAATGTCTGTGAACTGTTCTGTTTGTGGCTGCGCTGGTAATTCGAAGAGGGTTTCTATTTATAGTTTTGGTCTTAAACAACTCTCTCGCTCAACTCAATCGGTATTAATTAGATCTCATTGCGAGCCTTTTGATATTTATCACGTATCATTCTAAATTTTGGGCTTTATACCTTTGACAACCTTGCATAGGACCACTGAGACGTTTCGATTTTTTGTTGTTTTTACGGTTAATCTTTTTAAATTTAGATTAGTGACGAGACACTCAAGGTCACTCAGTGATCTATGGAGAGAGTTATGCTTGGTATTTCTCTACGAAATCGAATCAGAAATGAGGACATCTGTAGAAAAACTAAAGTTGTCGACATAGCTGAAAGGATTAGTAAACTGAAGTGGCAATGGGCAGGGCACATTGCTCGTAGAACTGATGGCCGCTGGAGCACAAAGGTTCTTGAGGGGAGACCGCGCACCGGAAAATGTAGTGTGGGACGACCTCCAACGAGGTGAACAGACGACCTGGTGAAGGTTGCTGGGAGTCGTTGGATGAGGGCGGCATGTAACCGCTCGTTGTGGAAATCTAAGGGGGACGCCTTTGTTCACTAATGGACATCCTGTGGCTGATATGATGATAGTGATGAGACGAGCAAGATGTTCGCTTGGTGGTAAATGTAATGATTAATAGGCTAACCAGGATTAGTCCTGCGCAGCATCAGACTGCGTAGACTACGTAGTTTCAGTCTCTTAGGGCGTATTTTTGCTGACATTATTCTCAAATGTACAAACATGTTTAAGTCAATATCCTCTCATATCCCATATATTTCCACAACGACCGGTGCCGTCATGCCATGTGTAATCATTTTGGACGGAATATTCCAGTACCTCATGCTCGGCCGGTAGGTCGGTGGACGTCTAATGGCTACTGCTCCATAGAAAGAACGCTGTCGCCTCTCCCTCTGGTTTAGAGTCCCTTATGTGGTCGTTACGACATCTAAACACTAATTTTGTCGCGGAGTGCCTCCCTCCGTGTTTCCTTACCGGTTAGCTCAACTAGGAGGCTCTCTCCATGGCAGCAAGTAACGGAGTTCAGTTATTGTGATTCAATGAAACGTATCATATACATTGTTATAATGGTATATTGATATTCACGACTTCAACACATCGTGCTGATGATTATGTATATATTTTAAAATATAGCTTACTATCACAATATTTAAGTTAGTTAAAAATGAGTAATTGTACAATTGCAGGCAGACTATTTGTCAGAGCGACAGCTGTGTCGAACCACTAGCGTTCAGAATTGAATGTGTAATGATAATACTAAATTCGAATTTTAATTTGAATAAAGAATGAATCGTGAGGTGGACAGTGATGGAAATGAAAGGTATGAAGTCATGAAAGAGGTTGATTGAAATGAAGATGAAGGATGACTTCGTCACACTTTGTTTAAACTTTAGACGTTACTGTGCTCCGGTTAGAAGTGCACTGTAGCTAGTGAAATTACTGGCCATAATAAGAGACCAAATAACTTTCGTCTCGAGGTGACGAGCGCAGTGTAATACCTCGCAAGACTAGTCTTGGGTAGCATTTTAACTGTCATGGGCAGGCATATCGCTTACCACTAGACTTGCTCGTCTAGTCACCAAGTTGTGAATAAAAAAAAGTCGTTTTTGTTTTCTAAACCTAAGTTGAATGAAAACAACTTTATACAAATTGCGCTACTTAAATAATGGATGGATACTCCCCTTTTGAACTAAACGTAACATCAGCTTGTAAATGTAAAAGGGTTTAATAAAAGCAAAAGAATTTCAGAGACAGAAAGAATAATGATCGCGTGCGACGACTCTCTTTTTCAACTATTCATTCCCAGTTTAATGTTAGCTGCAACATAATGAATGCTTTTCATTCTATTGATCATGAAGAGGCACTTGGTTCCTGTATTTTAGTATAGTAAGGGGTTGTGTAGATTCGTAGGTGCTCAACAGAACTTATGGAGTTACGTCTGTTTATTTGTTTTAAACTAACTAGGATTTCTCCTTTATCGTGGGTGCGTTTACATACACAATATCCACACACAATACACCTCTGGGTCACACCTGGAACAATTTTTTTTTATTTGTGCCCTTTGGAAATTCTTCATGAACTTCCTTCGCCCCGGGGAATGGCGAAGGGGTATGCCACCCAAAAAATTGTTTCGTGCGGGAATCTAAGCTGTGATCCGGAGCACAGCAGCTGATTATATCAGCCACTGCACCAACCCTACCGTTAAACACTAAATAGTACCTACAGCTACGCCCGCAAGAGAACTAATTTGATCTATTAAGGAATCAAGGCGATAAACGTATCCTCTTTCCTATTACGTGACATAATCTGCCTCTCTGTGAAATTTTACTTGAATATATTCACTCCTTGTACATGATTGAAAGACAAACAAACTGACATTCACATAGTATATTACATGGTAAACATAAGGTTATTAGAGATCACCATGGCTCCTTTCAAGAAGGACTTTAAATAAATTCATAGGATTCTTTAGCATCACATGAAAATTCAAACCATAGAAAAGTCAAAACCTAGAGTACACTTTACAAAAGGCAAAATACATTTCTGAAAATGTGTATCAATTTCTACACAAATTAAAAACGTATCTCCAAAATGCAATTTCCAATAGCAAACAACCATACATTTCATTTGTATTAACCGTTTGTGTATTGAGAACATTTTACCGTTGAAAAGTGTTGTAAACACTGGTCGATGATTAACAGCGTCTATCGGCGGCAAGGCACCCCAAAATATAAATTGGCGGAACGTTTCGACGTGACGGGAAATGGGAATGTTGTTTTAATTGTTAAACAAACTGATAAATATGTTTATTTATCAAAAAAAATAGCAAAACAATAACTAAAATTAAAGAATAAATCTTAGAAGGTGATTAAAATAAGACAAGAACCATTATTTTAATCTATTCTTTTGTTAAACACGCCTTTATTGACTTCACTTGTAATAAACATATGTGAGCAATTTTGGAAGTAGATTAAACTATTAAACTACTTCTAATTGTAGTATCGATTTAAAACTTTGCAAGGATATGTAAACCGGATGACAATACATCAAGTTGATACCATCGAACTGATCTGAACAAATGGAGCAAATACAAAGAAAGAACGCCACATCATTAAAAATAAAAACCTATAAAAATCGCTGATACCCTACAGCAAGTACGTTTTTCGAGCAATAAATAACTTTGCCATAATAACATAGGCGTGGTTTTATACCCCGTTTACTGAAAATAATGGAACGCTCGGATTCATACCACACACTACACTTACCATGGCCCGGACCCCATTTGTCATGACATGTCTGCAACGCCAACATCTAGGTATTTATTTGCGGATATGGCTAAGGAAATATCGTCGTCGGATATTGGTGGACGTATATGGAGAAGACGTGAGTTTACTGAGGGCCAAAGCTTTCAGAATCGAAACGTAACACCCGGAGCCTCCCTTAGGTGCCGAAGATGACAGCTCCAGTTGTTTAGCCGGTAGGTAGCGTAGCCCTTCCCCGGGGCGAAGGAAGTTCATGAAGAATTTCCACAGGGCATCAATAAAAAAACTGTAGTCGTACCGGGTCTGGATGTATTGTGTGTGGAATTTCTGTCTATAAACGCACCCACGACACAAGAGAAATTCTAGTGTGAGGCAACGTTTTTTTTAACAAATAAAAAGGCGAATAGTACGACGCTCCCAACAATATGCCATTTGTCAAAACAAGACAAGTATTGTCTTCGCTCTAGTCACATAAAAGGACTCGGCTGGCGCCTATAATCACTTTAGAAGTACTTAGTATTTTAATATTACTCGCCTCACCCTTCCAATATTACTTGATTTATTTCACATAGTACGACAAATAAGGTGAAAAACAAATACCATTTAAAAGTAAATCAATTCATGAAGCAGTTTGGTGGAAAATGTGACCAGCTCATCATCGGTTAACGTCAACGCTGATTTTCATCGGGACCGATTAGATTCCTCATTTATCTCACGAAACCATTATCGGTAGACGTCCTCCACTGCTGAAGCCCATACGAGGGAATAAGCCAGTTCGCAGTCAGTCCGCAGCCAGTCCAGTCGGGTTGGTTAGCGCAGTATGGTTACTATTCCACAAATGGTACACTGCTGCCCATAACTTCAGGCTTAGAATCAGTTAGTGGCCTTTTAAGACTTCCATGGGAGGAAATGGAGTGGTGTTATATTCAAAATCTGGATACCGCACTGAAATCTGGACACAAAACGGAAATCCGAACTCCACACGGAAAGTACCAATATGCAAAGACGACGAAAAACATTTTGACATTACCATAATTTTATCAACCCCAAACAAATTTCTGTTACCTCGAAAATAATTCAATTACAAGTTTGTAGCGAATCAATATAACTGGTTCAAGTGAACGAGCCAATGATAGACTCGGAAACGTACCGCCATATTTAATTAACAAATCATAACAAGGTACGATATAGTTCACTCACGGCCGTTCATTTCAGCGGTTTCTTTAGAGGCTCAGGAGTCAACGTGTTATAGGTGATATGAATCTGAGGCAAATGAAATGCAAGGTTTTTAGATTCGCAGTTCTTTTTTTAAAAAATAATTTGCAATAATATGAAGTTTTGGCAATATATTAAACACTGACTCCTAGACTAGAATATCCTGTGGCTTAAGAGCCAGTGTTTGTCCGTTTACATAACGATCGTGTAGGTGTAGAGGCCAATGAAGTTAAAATAGTTTATATTATTAATGTTTTTGTGATAATCGTATTGGAAGCTATGAATGTGTCTGTATGTATAGGGGCTGTATGTGGATGTACGTGTACGCTGTTTGTGGCTGTATGTGTATTATTAATATAGATTAGCAAACCCATGTAAGTTTTCTGTCGTAGAATAGTCCGGGGGGCCTAAAAAGGCCGCTATAGCAGAATCATAATATGAATCACATTAAATATCACCAAATGGTCCAGAAGGCCTAAAAAGACCGTATTAGGTTTTATTTATAAGGCATAATAATGATCTCAATACGATTCACATTAAAAATCACAAAATGGTCACTTAATCATCACTGACTATTAATGTGACCATTTTGTGATTTCTAATGTAATTCATATTATGATTCACCTTTTTAGGGCTCCTGGTCTAAACAATCCTGTAGTATAGTGACTTTAGTGACTTGCACCATCGAGATCAGCGTAGGAGGAATTCAGGCAGGAATTTAGACTATTATATATTAAGTTTTTTATTGATTTTGCTGTGTAAATGAACAAAGTTTGTGGCTTTTTAGCTAATGAAGTTTTCAGTGGTTCTAAAAGACAAATAGGCGTTTTCAAATTACATCTTCTGGCTCCTCTCCTTGTCGTAAGTTTGTTTTGTTTGCAGAAATTCCCGGACCCGGGACAACTATCGGTAGGCCATACAAATATGTGTTCCGTGCGGGATCATACCCCCCACAAAACAACCGCGCAGAAATCCTTTTCTTTTTTTTAAAACGTTGCCCGATTCTAGGATTTCTCCTGTGTCGTGGGTGCGTTTATCGTTACCTATATCCAAAAGTACCTGTAGGCACATGCCTGTAGACGTGGCTGTATTGGCAAATACTCAATACCATCATAACGACACAAATAGGAAAATCTGTGGAGGAGCCTTCATTCAGTGGACGTTCTTTAGCTGACATGAGGATAGTGTACACCATTCATAGTTCATCATTTCGGCCGAATGAAGTCTACTGCTGGACACAGGCCTCCCCCAAGGATCACCACAACGACGTATATGGGTGTGTTGTGGACTCATTGGGGGGTTTAGCCATAATCGCCACGCTTGGCAGACGGGTTGGCGATCGCAGTTGAGTTGTTAATGTACTCCAAGGACACTGCTGCCCATACTCCGGCTAGTCCAGCTATTAGTCGACTTTTACGACACCCAAAGGAGGAGGCATTCATTGTTAATCGTTATTAATAAATTTACCGTACATTGGTCACAAAACTGACACAGGTACTTTACGTTGGGCGTACCCTATGCGGTCAGCAGAGCTAATATAAAAAATACATGATAACATTGAAAGACTCGGTAAAAAAAAAGTTCGTAACGACGTCTGTCACCTTAGTCATCCTGCGACAAAATCCTAAAATATACGCGGTAGAATCCATTTAAAAAATGTTTTATTATAAAGTTTCGGTATTTAAAATAACCGCACACTATAATTTCTCTGTATCATGAGTTCGACAGCAATTTAATTACACCGCGAAATTCAGACAAATACGAAATACATTTACAATTTGACTAAACTGAAAGGCTCAGTCGTTGTCGAAGCCATATCAAACGTGCGCAGCCAATACATGTGGCTGTATTGACAGCTCAATAAGCAGCCCAATTGAAAGCCTGTTGCCGATATATTGTTTTAAGTGTGTTGCTGTTAGTTCACGGTTGTTGTTAAGCTGGATTTAATTTTATCAGCCAAAGGGCGTCCTCGACTGGTTTCACGCTATGTCGTCATTTTGGGGGGCGTTTGCCAGTCCTCTACGCGCTTGGCAGGTGGATTGGTGAGCGCAAAATGGCCGCGATTTCACGCTACTGCCCAGCTCTCAGGTTTAGAGTCCCTTAATCCTCTTTGATGATATCCATGGGAGTAGATATGCTGCTATATTCTTAATCCGAACAGTGTGGTGGTGGACAACGCATTTTAATGACTACAGTTACTTTTATTGAGTGTTAAGTTCATGTCGCAATGTATTTGTCAATCTAGGAACTTGAGATTTAGCTGGACAGTGACTTGAAAATAATTATACGGGCGAAATCATAGTGAAATAAATATTGAAACTAAGTGTTTATTTAACATAATGTTGAAAAATAAATGGTGATCGGTTTTTTTTATTTGACAAACAATGATACTCAGGCTATACAATCTTCTTCTTCTGAGGTTTCGTTATTTTCTGTAAATGTTTGTTTGTCTTAATTTTTATCCTGTCTACGATAAAGTATAAGTACGAGCTCCCTGCAAACTGGTTCCACGGGGAGCCGTTCTGGGGTCTATATTGCCAAATAGCATGGAACGGCATCGTCGCAATTGGGAAATATAGGCTTGGTTAATTGTGCACATATGGTTAATTGTTGAACATCTGACCCTACACTTTACAGACATAAATATCACATGAATAAACACCCAGGCCCGAAACCACTATTTGTTAATATCGAACTCGCGACACTCGCCGAAAACCAATTGCTTAGACAACCATACCGTCATTTTAATTAGATATAACTTTATCGAAATTATTAGTTTTGTCGCTACCCTACATTGCAGGTACCGAAAGCGGCAGACAATACCGGTACAAACCACCGCTATCATACCGGTACAGAAGAGGTATCAAAATCTGAATCTGTACCTTTATTCAACCACTTTGTAATTTCGGTACCGAAAACACACCACAGCCAAGGAGCGCGAGAGAAGTCATTTAAAGTTTTTTTCTCTACATGTTTTACACACACTTATTGCAATTTTGTTATTATTATGGCTGACATTTTGCATTTCAGTTCCATAATTGCACGTGTGTATGCATGTTCTTACAAATATGTTCATGTATACATTTAAGACCTAAAAACCCATAGCGGCACTTAAATTATATAGGTTAAACATTTATTACAGCGGTAGTTTTGGTTCTGTAGCGCTGCGCACCTGACAGTCGAGCTGACCATACAGGCGCCCCGTATAGGACCACGAACCGCACGACCCTCCCGTAGAGACGGCGAACTTCCTCACATGGTCCCCCGAGATTGGGCAGCAGCCGGTGTAGTGCACCCACTACCCTCCCGACTCGGGGGATAAGGCGCTGGAAGTGCTCTTCGAAGCCCCAACGACTGTCCAGGGTGAGCCCCAGGTATTTCATGTACCGGCCCACCCCGATTCGCGCAGCTCTAGGTAACCTAGGTAACTCTAGGTAACAATTGCCTTAACATTTCCATTGGCATAAAATTTTGAGTCCAGCTTAATAAACCCATATTCTTTCCACACAACCATATTGTCACTATAGCTGATAAGGAAAAGCGCCGAGAGTTCGAAAGCGGACCATAGCACAAGATTCGATTACCGTGCCACTCGCTCGAGGCGTCGAGCATAACAAGAAAAATGAATTTGTTCCGGTACCTATGCCTTCATTGTGCCGTTCACAAGAATTTTTATACAGACTCTTCTTATGGTGAATAGATGTTTTAGTTGAGTGGGTGAATTACTGCGTGCTGAATTAGGTGAAGCTAGATGCTGATTAGAGATATTACGAAAATAAATCAAAATAAGTGAGGGAATATTAGAAAGGGACTTCAGCATCATCATCATTTCGGCCGAATGAAGTCCACTGCTTGACACAGGGGGAGGCCCCAAAGACCACCACAATGACCGATATGGGTGTTTTGTGGGCTCATTGGGGGGTTTTGTACTCAGTTGAGTTGTTAACGTACTCGAAGGATGCTGCTGCCCATCCTCCGGCTAGTCCCTTAGTCGACTTCTACGACACCCATGGGAGGAGATGGGGTGGTGGCATTCTGAGCCGGCACCACATGGCAGTTTAAGAGACTTATAGGGTGGATTTAAATGAAAATGCTCGAGACTGACTTTCTTGGTAATGTCTTTGGAAAAGTAGACCTTTTTGCATCCTTAATCACACACATCTACAAACGCATACCAATCGGTATCCATAATCATATCTCCAAATGTGGGAGAAAAATCTATTACTAGGCAAAAAAATCTATTAGACATTAATCATCTAATAAATAAATAATAATTATCATCATATCAGCCAAAGAATGTCCACTGCTGAACAAAGGCCTCTCCCGTAGATTTCTGCAATTACCAGTTAAATGCCACCCGCATCCAACGTCTCCCAGCCATCTTTATTAGGTCGTCTATCCATTTCGTTCGAGACCGTCTCACTCTGGGTTTTCCGTTGTGATCACCACTCTAGAACCTTCATACTCCCTCGTATTGCTCCCTGTCGCCTTGGCCATTTAGGGGGCCAATCTTGTGAGTTGCGAGTCACCGTCTGTCACAGAATTTCATTCAAAGGCAGACCCCGTTCTTCGAAGTATTCAATATATTTAACACCCATTGCAATAGGCCTTATAATTGTAGTTTCCATTTCATTCAGTAGTTTTACATCTCCTAAAAAAAAACCAAAAATACATTTTCATATTGCAACTATGGAGAGTCTCCGGTTAGTGTCCCATTACAATTTAGTATAAAACTTTTTAAAGGGTCTGCATGTTGGACCCATATACATAAGCCTATCAAAAGACCGGGTCTCCTTTAAAATATTTTTTTTTATGAATCTTTTGACGATCATTATTAGAGAACTTGTGTGAGTATGACAGACTCATACTGGCAAATAACAGGCGGCTATACATATTATGTATATCGTAATAGGCCACATGATGCTACAGTCCAATTATAAATGTTCATGTCACGGAACAATTCCAATTTCAACAATGTCAACATATTGTAATATATTTTTGACGTCAACAATATTATAATTTTCAACAAGTCCTTGCAACAAACATAATAATCATTCATACCAAAATGCATGACATTTAAAACAGACATCACAACACGATTACAAACATAATCAATTCAATAATCACATACTAATATCTACTTTCAGACCATCATGGAGGGAACAGAAAATATATAAAAATCATTACCACACACTCGGAGCGGAAATTCTACAAAAGAATTCTGTCCTTAAGGGCTCTTTAATACAATATTATTACGGTATAAAGGTGCTCTGGATTCGTTTCCGTCCGTCGACAGGAAAAGTGAATTTGTCGGGGAGCGTCGGCTTCCGGGGGTGGTGAGAAAAAACTTAGAGCCATATCACACAAGCGGTTTACTAGCGTAGGCCTTCTGAAAATAATTTCGTCGTGACAACGCTGTCAAATTGCCAATATCATCATCATCAACGGAATGAAGTCCACTGCTGGCCTCCTCCTAAATTTCCACTACGACCGGTTTGGGTGCTTTTTTACAGGGTTTTGCTATAAATGCCATGTTTGACAGAAGGGTTGGCGATCGCAGTTTACCTAGTTGTTAAAACACTCAAAAGATACGGCTGCCCATGCATTGACTAATACCATAGTCACCTTTTACGAAACCCATGGGATGAAATGGGTTGGTATTATTTATAACAGACACCACACTGTTAGTGGAATGACCATAGTACTCTAACCATGGAAATTTTAAGGCCTTGTCGTGGGTGGATCTCGGTCATTTTGTAGAGTTCACGGACCTCCCGCTCCACCATCAGGACCTGGCGGAACTCCGATTTACACCACGCAGCTTCGTGTGGCACCAGTCGGTGGCCCCATCCTAGTGCTCCTCTGCGCCAAACGTATATAATTACGCGAGGGGTTATCAACCTCAATAAACCGTCACTTTAAATTGAACAAGAAGTTTGCTAAAGTAGTCGTTTTTATATTTTTTAAAACATTGCCCCACTCTAGGATTTCTCCTATGTCGTGGGTGCGTTTACAGACATGAATTCCACATACAATACACCTAGACCCGGAACAACTAACTGCAGATAATACAAATATTTGTTCCGTGCAGGAATCAAACCTACAACCCGGAGCGCAGCAGCCGACTGTATCGTGCGTTTACAAACATGAATTCCACATACAATACACCCAGACCCGGAACAACTAACTGCAGATAATACAAATATTTGTTCCGTGCTGGAATCGAACCCACAACCCGGAGAGCAGCAGCCGACTGTATCAGCCACTACACCAACCACCAACTGACTACTCCGCTTAAGGGTAGTTTTTGTCGCTTGAGTAATAGATGCGTACAAGGCTTCTGGTTCTTTCTGTACTCCGAGTGTTGAAGTTGTCATATAATAAAATGCATTATACGTATCAAAACAGGCTATAAAAATATCAACGAGAAATCCTTACTGATATTGCTCTTGATATGATGAAACCACTAGCAAATTAGCGGTTGCATACAGACTGTGTACCTTAAAGATATAGGCGTGGCACCAATGGGCGGCTCTAGTATGATCTTACGAGGACCTGGAGCCCCCCATCGGTGACTTCCTCCACTTTTTATTTATTGGTGCCCAGTGGAAATTCTTCATGAACTTCCTTCGCCCCGGGGAAGGGCGAAGGGGTATGCCGGACTCCTTTTTTTATTGATGTCCAGTGGAAATTCTACATGGAACTTCCTTCACCCCAGGGAAGGGCGAAGGGGTATGCCGGACTCCTACCGGCTAAAACCACTGGAGCGGTCATCTTCGGCACCGAAGGGGGCTCCAGGTCCTCGTAAGATCACACTAGAGTATCTATATATCTGGTTATATGTTTTACCATTAATGTGTAAAGAACTTCATACTACAATAATATCATGATAATTTCTTTGCCATGGCAGTAAAATTAAAAGTATTATAACATCCAATATACATTTCCACTAATTAACTTTGAGGGCACGTTTGGCGAAGTAACCAAGTAATTAGCTTTCTGAGCTACGTGTCGCGGGTTCGATCCCCGCACGGAACAACTATTAATTTGTATGATCTACAGATAGTTGTTACAGGTCTGGGTGTTTTTGCATGTGAGAAGTATGTCTGTAAACTATACCCACGACAGGAGAAATCCCAGTGTGGGCCGTAGTATTAAAAAAAAACGTATAATTTATTATATTATATTTTCTTATTGATGTCACTACATACCCCACTTATTAAAAAATCTTATAGTACAGATCATATCATCAGCGCAAGGACATCCGACATAATTGTGTCGTTATTTGGTGGGGCGTTTGCTAGTCCTAACCACGCATGGCAGGCTGGTAACTGTTCCACAGAACGGACGCTGCTGCCCATCCCTCTGGGTTAGAGTCTGTCGATTTTTACGACATCCACGGAAGGAGATGGAGTGGTGCTATATTCTTAATCCAGACACCACGCGGAACACAGTTTACCCACAATACGGATGTTCACAACAACAAAATTAATATGTCAATTCGAAAGACAACGAAATAAAACTTACAGTGCGGGCGCCGAGAGAATGCGTTTTTCACATCTTTTAATTGGTCTAGTTTCTGTTATATTAAGGATTTAATTTAGCGCTAAACTATTTAAGATTTTTATGTGTTGACGTTACTACATTAAAATCATATTATATACGGAATTTAATGGTTAGTATAAAATAAACTAGACCAATTAACAGATGTCAGGAACTCATTCTCCCGGCGGCCGCACTTTAGTTAACACGTAAAGTTATTAAGTTAATCGGGAGGTATCTGATATATATCTAAGTTTTCTCCGACAGAGTTACACAGTATTGAGTCAATGTACCGACACATTTACCCTAACTACGTCAAATTACGAGCAAAGGGTTCCGTTGCGCGCTTCGATCTAATTGCGACTTCGCGACTGCTCCTACCCTCTTCCATTAGCACCTAGTACTACGAAACTCAATTGTGAAATAATATTAAAATAAAGACACCTTTCATCGATGATTTTGTTCAGAATGCTATAGTTTGTATTATTGTTGGGACTGCAGTGGATGGCCAACAAATAATAGTTACAAATTCGTTGCTATATCTCGATAACGCCACGCTAAGGTCGTTAAAAGTCTAGACACAGGGCGATTCAATTTCTTATTTACGTTGATTTCTATATATAAATGGCATCTCAAACGTTTTCACTTATTCGTTTAAGTTTAATAAGAATCATGTTCGGTTTATTTTGGCTCAGATTGATATCTCAATTTTCTATGAGTAGTTTTAGATTAAATTTCTCGCTTGAGTGTTTATTGAATTTTTAAGTGATTTGGGAGTGCGAAATTGGATATCATAGGTACTATAGTCTAGGTTGATGGAACAAAAATATAAAGGAATAAGGTAAATGGATTTTTCTAGTGAAGTATATTTTTTTGACAACTTGGTGACGGGACGAGCAAATCATTCTCCTGGTGGAAGGTGTACACGCCTGCTCATAACACTTGTAATGCTACCTAGGGCTACTCCTGCGGGCACCACATTACACTCAACTCAAGACATTCGTTATTTGGTCTCTTATGCCCAATAATTTTACTAGTTACAGTGCCCTTTATACCGAAACAACACTACGACATTTGTTATTTTATTGTGCCCAGTGGAAATTCTATTTGTATTATCTGCAGATAGTTGTTCCGGGTCTGGATGTATTATGTGTGAAATTTGTGCCTGTAAATGCACCAACGACACAGGAGAAATCCTAGTGTGGGGATACGTTTTTTTTTTATTATTTGGATCTGAAACTTGTGTCCATAATACGAGAGAAGTAATAGGCATAATTTAAAAAAATCTTCCATATATAATATAAATATAAAAATATATACGTTTATCAATCTAATATATAAATATCTCGCGTCACGGTGTTTGTGGTCTCACTCCTCCGAAACGGCTCGACCGATTTTAATGTTTTTTTTTTTTTGTGTATTTGGTAGGTATGAGAATAGATCGTAAAGTATTTTTCACCCTCCTAACCCCACCACCCATTTCATTGTGATTTTAGTATTTTTGTATAAACAATATCCACGATGTAGATTTCCAAATTACACGCGTGCGAAGCCGCGGGCAAAAGCTAGTATTATATTTTAGAACTTCGTTTTGGCTTTAAGATTTCCAACTTTACGCGGAAACTATTCTAATCCTTCTCAGAATCTTTCGCAAACCTTGTAAGTCCAGCTACAAGGTAACTTGTCACTGAGTTAGTGATTGAGGGGATTAATAAGACGAACAGCCCTGTTACCTGCCCACAGCCGTCCCCATGGATTTGGACTTTGGACATCGGAAAATATTGTGTTGGCTTATTTCGTTCCTTACGAAAATCCTTGTGAACTTTATGGGACAAGTTAGTCGAATAAAGTTGAAGGAAATCAAACTCAGTGAGTGCGCGTTTAAGAGTTGTATCTCTGTGACTCTCAGCATAATAGCAGCACAGCACACGTTTGTGTGATACCAGTGATGACATATGACACAAAGACGTGGTCACTCACTATGGGCTTGGCAGAGGAACTAAAGTAGCCGACACAGCTGAAAGGCTTAGCAAGTGAAGTGGCAACGCGCAGTGCACGTTGCTTGTTGGCCTAAAAGTCATTGGAGCAAAAAGGTTCTCGAGTGGAGACTTGTCTGTCACAGCAGTGTTGCACATAAGGACAGTCCAATCTGTTTGTTATCATACTCATAACGTATTGGAGCTGTCCCGCACTCTGCGCACAAGAGGCGCGCAGCGCCCGAGCGCCAGAGACCGCATGGTCGCATGAAAACTGTCCGTGCGCGCCCATGCGAACATACCCGAAGCGCTACAGTAGAGAGGCAGACCCAAAATCGCTCTAAAAGCGTTGTTAAATAGAATGCGGAGGGTGCTATAGCTTTTCTGCGTGTAATTAGCCCACAGGCTGCAAGTGTACATGGACGTGCAATATGCTCGGAAGAGAGTTATTTTCACGCCATCCGAGCAACGTGTGAACCTGCGGGTCAGCTTATTAGCTCTTTTTTTTTTTTAAACTTTGCCCCACACTAGTATTTCTCCTGTGTCGTGGGTGCGTTTACAGACATGAATTCCACATACAATACACCCAGACCCGGAACAACTACCTGCAGACCATACAAATATTTGTTCCGTGCGGGAATCGAACCCACGACCCGGAGCGCAGAGCAGCTTTTAGATAACGCCTTCCGCTCCCGTTCCATGTTAGCATGGTCCCTGAGGTCAGCCGTGACTATATGTCCTAGGTATTTAAACTGATACACCCTCTCTAAGGGTACACTATTTAGACGTATAGGTGGTACATGGTCGGGGCATATAGCCCCACCGCCCTCAAAGACCATGTACTGACTGTCCTTAATATTATAAACAAGTCCGTGTTTAACAGCGTAATCCTCACATGTCGCCATCAACCTCCTTAGGCCACAAACTGAAGCAGAACCATGTCATCTGCATTTAAGCATTTAGATACATAATTAGCCTATTACTCTCCCACTACTGGAAACGGGTCTTTTTTCACGTTCTCGTCGTGAGGAAGGCCTAGGTTTGATCTTAGTCCACCATGCTGGCAATGTTTAGCGGGTTGGTCAACACAACATTGAGAACATGTTGGATCCCTCTCAGGTGTGCAGGTTTTCTCACGATGTTTCCTTCACCGTTCGTGTAAGGATTGATCAAATCGTGATCCGCACATGAATCCGAAAAGTCATAGGTGTGAGCCGAGATCGAACTCAGACCCTCCTATAGGGAAGGCAAGCGTTCAACCACTAAGCTGTCACTGTTTCAGCATTTGGCTCTTTGGTAAAAAATAAAGCTCGCGGAACACTAACATAGACAATTACTACTATTACATTAAATGCACACCGGAACATAATGGAAGTCCTAATTCCATATGCATAACCCGCACTCGCAATGCTCGCCCGCACCGTTCTGGCGACGTGGAAGCGTACATGCAAGAAGTTGGGATCCGTCGTTTGGATTGGCCAGCTTGAAGTTCTGACCTCAGTCCAATTGTGACTATCTGGGATGTTCTAAAGAGATTGGTAAGATCAGTGCAAAATGCTCCACAAAAAATCACGGGGCTAAAAAGAGTCATTGGAGAAGAGTAGGAACGTATTCCTCAAAACGTTATTAAAAACATCGTGGAAAGCATGCCCAGAAGGATTCAAGCTGTTATTTTGGCAAGAGGAGGTCACACTCGTTATTAGGTTTTTACATTTGTAACTCTATTGTTTTAAAAAAGTAAAAAAATCTTTTTGTCTTTATTGCCGACCACTTCTTATTGTTTGGCTGTGTACATCGGTTTTAAATAATTCATCGAATTTAAAATAAAAACGCCCGAATTCACTTCATGCGTATTAACTTACACGATTATAAGTATACAGACTACGTCAAACAATTAAATTTCATTTAATGAACTTATATGAACTGCTGTGTGGTGCCGGCTCAGAATGCCACCATCCCATTTCATCCCGTGGGTGTCGTAAAAGTCGACTAAGGGATTAACCGGAGGGTGGGCAGCAGCGTCCTTCGAGTAGATACATTAACAACTCAACTGCGATCGCCAACCCGTCTGCCAAGCGTGGCGATTATGGCAAAATCCCCCAATGAGCACACAACACACCGATATCGGTCGTTGTGGTGATCTTTGGGGGAGGCCTATGTCCAGCAGTGGACTTCATTCGGCCGAAATGATGATGAATGAACTTAAGTTGACCTTTTTTTTTTATTGGTGCCCAGTGGAAATTCTTCATGAACTTCCTAACTTCCTTCGCCCCGGGAAAGGGCGAAGGGGTATGCCGGACTCCTACCGGCTAAAACCACTGGAGCGGTCATCTTCGGCACCTAAGGGGCCTCCAGGTCCTCGTATGATCAGACCAGAGCCGCCCACTGGTGCCACGCCTATAGGCACATCTCGGAGAGGGTGACTGTAAAGTGGTCACCCCCCCAACTTAAATCGACCTTAGAATGTAAATTTCCTTAGGTGCCCGTTTTTTTTGCAAAAGAGTGTATATTGAATAACCAGATCTTATGCTCTCATTCACTTTATATGGCACCGTATTACTAGCGTAGCTACATCCTCCACCATATTGATATCATACAAGCAAGCAAAAAATAACTAGTATTATTAATTAATGACTTAAAATAAACTATTGTAGTGTATGTGTGTGTCTGCTCATTGTATCACCTTAGATTAATGTACCAATTGAATCCCATGCCAGTAATAAATCTTATTCTACTCTGGACGCGTGTTTCTTTCATCAAATACAACAAAATGTTCAAACAAACTCCATCGTTTTGTTCCACAGCTCGCTACAGATCAGAGTCAATACAGTAAGCGGCTTTGCCGGACACCGCTGAGTTATTACGTTTGTATTGTCAACGACGTACACTCATGCGCTGTCTGTCCTTAAGCCCTTTCAGAATTTAAATACTGATTCCATTGTTTTAGCGACCAATCAGCTAAGCTTATCACAGTCTACTATAAATTGGCGTTTTAAAAGTCGCGCAACAACTCTTAGTCTAGCGCAGTTCGCATCCATCCAGAATATAATATAATAATAAAATGTTTATTACCAAAAATAGAAGTACAGTTCATCTATCATAAGTCATAACACATAAATTAACTATAGTTAACATCAGTATTTTCAAATAGAGTTAACGGCGGTGTCTGTGCTAGTATAAACTGTGTTACAGACACGAACGCGGAGGGCGTCCAACAACTTATGAGTATCGGAATAAAACGAAGACAGCGTTACAGGTTCCTTTTGAGTAATTTTTAAAGAAGGAATTTAAAGTTTTGTTATATATTACAACATTAAACAGAATTTTATTAATGTATGAAAAATTTAAATAACTCAAAATTAATTGTCAGTGTAAGTATGTGTCAGAGGTGTCTGTAGGTGGGTATGCGTGTGTTTGTTTGTGTAAGTGGGCGCGTGTGTGTGTTTGTGTTGGCGTGCATGCATGCGTTTAGATATTTTGTATTGTATAAGTTTATTCATCATCATCATGATGAATAAACTTTCAGTTTCAGCGTATGTCAGTTCTTGTAGGGATTCTTTTAGTTTATATCATCTTCTTTTTTTAAACGTTACCCTTTCGTTTGCTTTCTCAAGTGTCGGTGTTGTGTTTACAGTCATACTCGTAAGTTCCACACACAATACACCCAGACCCAGAAAGAAGAAGATTATGCAAAAATTTATTAATTTATTTTTAATTAATTTAAGCAATCGTTTATTCGAATTATTTGTACCAATATGCCACGCTTGTTTGCCACACTGTAAAATTATACACATTTTCTCTGTAAGGGAATGTGTAACTCTTTTGAGGAAATAAATTTCTTCAACCATAATATTTGTTCCGTGCGCAAATCGAACCCACGACCGCAGCAGAGCGGAGCGCAGCAGCCGACCGATTCAGCCACTGCACCAACCGTGCTATCAACGACGTCCACTGCTAAAGAAAGGTTTCACAGGTTAGGCCCAAACATTTCCACTACGACTGGCTATTTGCCGGCCGCATTCAACGGCTCCCTATTAAAGATGTTTGTTTTTCCAGACGTTGTTTTATTATAATGAGTAATAATCGCGAAAACCACGAACACAAAAAACATTACTAGTGTAAAAGACTTAAACGGATTACATCGCGTATACTATAGATTTATATTTTTCCTGACGTTTCGAATACTTTGCAGGGTTCGTAGTCGCAGGATGCCTACGGTGAAAGGCATCGTTACAGATTTTTTGAAGTTGTTTTATTTTATCTATTGTACAATTCTAATCAAAATCATTTTGATGCACGCAGTAATCACTCACAGTGTCTTGTTATTTTTTAGTGTGGTACTTGGATCGAGACTTTATAATTTTTATAACAGGATTCCAAACTGCTGGTACCTGCCAGCCATCTTCTCTATTAAATTTAGGATGATTTTTTATTTCAATAGCATCACGAAGCATTCTTGGTACATATCGGCTCTCTTTCGCGAGGACTTGAGGTTGATTGAGACGATGAAAATGGTTGGGTTTGTTTAATGCATGTTCGCACACTGCAGGCTTTATGGAGCGTCTATGCTTGACGTCAGCTACGTGTGCTTTTATTCTGCTGGCGCTTTGTTTGCCCTAAGTTTGACAATCCACACTCACAGTAAATCTTGTATATCCCTGCATGTTGTAAAGGAATGTGATACTTCACCGGTTTGAGAAGTACACAGTAACATAATAAGTCATTAATAGAAGTTTATACCTTGTTGAAAACATATATGATATTATTCATACTAAAATAAAAAGTTTTCATGTTCCATATTATTTACTCGCATAATAAATATTTTATTGATTACTAGTATACATGGTAAAACTTTCACGAAATGGATTTTCAGAAAACTCAAGTTATGATATAGATATTTATCGCAAAACATATTTTGTTAAACTGAATTCTGTACCATACTGAGAATTTACTTCAAGGTTTTCTTAATACACACAAAGTTACAAACGAACGTAAAGATGGATAAAGTTCCCATGATACTTATTCATAAGAAAGATTCAAAAGATATAACATGTTTACATTTAATATTTGATTTAAGCATTTTGTATGACATAATTTGGAGATAAACCAACGAAAACATGGTGTTCAGTTTGTTTTTATTGCTCACGGGAGGGCGCTGCTAGCGATACTCTTGATAACAGGAGCAACCAAGAGTCTCGTTTTACGATACCCATGGATGGAGAGGGTTACTCTTTTGCATGCCGGGAATCACACCATATTATTATTTACACAAAAACGTAAATTTATAATTACACAAAAAATTGCCAAATCATTACAATCAGTTACATTAAAATATAGCCATATTATTTTCAATTAAATATGGCTTTTACACTTAAAAAATAATTTATAAATGCCATATTAATTACACTAATACATAGCCATTTTATTTATACAAAAAAATGGCCAAATTATTTGCATTACAACCTGGCCATAGTATTTGCACTGCACCCCATATGCCAAGCGTGGTGAGTATCGGCAAATTCCCTCTAAAATGCTGACACATTTATAAAATACTGTGGGGAGGCCTTTGTTCAGCAGTGGACGTTCTTTGGCTGACATGGTGATGATGATTCTGTTCTAAAACATTATAGCTATTAGTTAACCCGATATTTATTTAAACATTTTACCCTATTTTACCCTATTTTTCTAGTAAAGCATGAAAAATTCACGCCTTATATTTGAAGCTGTGTTACGTACTGAGAATCGTTTACTCCACCTGGTTGCCATAACAAGGTACATTACATGTACCGCTATAACCTTAGGTAGCCACTTAGTGTTCGAGTTCTTTCTACTTATTGGATTAGCAGAAACACAACATTATGGAAGCAGCTGCTAAGCCCAAGGTGAGCTGTACGATTCATAATTATGTATTGCCGACATACTGAGCGCGTTACAAAGGCTGAGTACACCACGGCACATAAATATAAATAAAGCTCCGTGTTCTGTAAACGAAACTTGTTTTGTGTTCAGATAATACTGCAGTTACCACCCCTAGTTTATTATCATCATCATCATATCAGCTGAAAAACGTCCACTGCTGAACAAAGACCCTTCCATAGATTCCACAACGACCGGTTACTTGTTGGATCCAACGACGACAGCTGCCTTTACCAGGTCGTCTAGCCATCTCGTTGGAGGCCGTCCTATGCTGCGTTTTCCGGTGCATGGTCTCCACTCAAAAACCCTTCTGCCCAACGGACATCAGTATCTTTTTCTTTCTTTTTGTTGCAACAGAATACAATATTGCCCAGTTACAGTATTATTCAAATTTATTGTGGGTGACTGGTGCCTAAGCTAGGCCGAAGCCTGTGTTTCAGGTCATCAGGCCTTCCAGAAGTCCAGAAGTCCAATTTTGCTCTTACATAAACAGTTTATGTAAGATTTAAGTAAGAGAGCCGTTTATTGTTTTTCCATTTTCTTCTTCTTCGTGTGACTCTATCAAGTTGTTTCCTATTGTTAAAGTTCTCTTGATGAATACTCTCCATTACGTTGATATAACTTTATTAGGCCCCGAAACTGGTTGATTTTGTCCCTTATAGCCGGGTTATCATCTTGCACCCCAT
This sequence comes from Diloba caeruleocephala, assembly GCA_947459985.1. Lineage (NCBI taxonomy): Eukaryota > Metazoa > Arthropoda > Insecta > Lepidoptera > Noctuidae > Diloba > Diloba caeruleocephala. Next base: position 2,552,262 of record OX381617.1, on the reverse strand, counting down.
GAATGCCCACTTTCGCTGCAGACAACATCCTGATATAACAATAAACTCGTTGTTCTAATTAAATGTGTACATATATTATGGCTTTAATACACCCAATATTGACGATTTATCAAAATGCATTATGAATTTTTCATATGTTTGTTTTAAGTGTCTACAATATGTAGATGTCTCATTTTCAATTTAACAAATCCAGTAGCTTAAAATAAATACAAACCTCACCTTCCTCAACATGTCGCGCATTAACACAAACTAGTAGCTGAAGCCGGATACACAGTGCAGACGCTAAACACGGTCACAATTCAATCCGACTTGGAACCGCGGTCCCCCACTAATGACTCGGCCAGCCTAGCCAATCGTGATTTATATGCCGCCACCAATGGCTATAAAGATGGTATCATTTATGTGATACTAGCGGATACAAATTTCATTGAAAGAATATTAGGGATATTTTTTAATTGATGTCCAGTGGTCATTCTACATGGAACTTCCTTCACTCCGGGGAAGGGCGATGTCACCGTCTCGTCCTTCTCCGTGCGGGATAGGCCCTCTCCCGATCCCACTCTGCAGTCTCTTTCTGCAGCATGACGCTCTCGCAGAAGGAGACCACTGCACTCCAATTTTCATGCTCTGCCAACATAGCCGACACTACTGCCGGCAGAGAGAGATCTTGCCCGATCTGATCGTCTAGGATCCGCCGCTCGGCTTGTGATGGGTCCTACGGCTGCACCGATAATTGTTACCTAAATTCTAAATTCATTACAAGTATTCGCTATTTGCTTAAAACGTAATAGTGGTGTCAATCCTACCTAAGCCAAGTGTTCGTTTTTCAAACCTAAATAAAGTATCTCAATGGGACCTTGGTGTATAAATAGGAAGTCCAACTAAAGCACTGCTTGAATAAAACTAAGATTTCGGTCTTAGATCCATAATTTGTATTGGACTATCTTTTTTTTTACTTTGCCCCGCTTGTATTTCTCTTGTGTCGTGGGTGCGTTTACAGACCCAAATTCCACACACAATATACCCCGGCACAACTACCTGCAGATCGTACGAATATTTGTTCCATGCGGGAATAGAACCCACGACCCGGTGCGCAGCAGCCAACTGTATCAGCCACTGCACCAACCATGCCGTCAAAACTTAGGTAATTGTTTTTTTAAGATACCTTTATTACTCTCACTCTTGATCTCGATCTCGCCTGATGGAAAGTGATTGATGAGGTCTACGATGGAACGAGTGCACCCAAATTCCTATTCACTCTTACACTAAAGGTTCTACGGGTTATGGGTAAAATGTTTGTATATCATTAGCAAGCTGAAGTGGTAATGTGCAGGGCACATAGCTCGTAGAACTGATGGCTATTGGGGCAGATAGGTTCTCGAGTGAAGACCACATACCGGAAATGGGTGTCCGGATGGATAGATGACCTGGTAAAAATAGCTGGGAGTCGTTGGATGTAGGCGGCATATACACAGTCGTTGTGAAAATCTGTAGGGGGAAGCCTTTGTTCAGCAGTGGCCATACTTAGGCTGATATGATGATGATGACGATAATGATGAGTTGTAAGAGAATTTATTGGGTATTTCGAAAGATAGTGTGGCGAGTCCAATTTGCTAATTTGAACTATGAGAATCGTCTGGAAACTGTGGGAACGCCCGAACCCTCCCAACGAATCTACTAAGTTCTCTCTTTCTGTCGTCAATGGCAGGGCAGCCTTTCACTAGTATAGCTACTACTTGCCTACTTCAGATCCTGCTGCCCTCCACGATGATTTGCCTGGATGAGGTTCACTTGGAGATTATTACTGGGCTTGCATGTCGTAACTGCTAATTCTCTTATCCCCAAAACTATTTGCACTCCCACACACCCTTAAAAACACAGCAAACTCCTTGGCGCCGCGCTCCGGTTCCCGACTGGCCTAGAACCAGGTGTCCTTACTGTCCCTACCACCACTAAAGAATAATTTGTCACTCTCTTAAGTCTTGGATTTGATTGATTCGATTATTTGACTGACAGAACAAGCACTTCAGAAGGCTTCTTTTGAGCACCGCATTTTGCCTTCACATCCCATTTTACTTCTCAATAATCTTCTACAATAACTTCTTTTACACAATTTTCAATATCAATTACCTTGACGGCACTTTCCCCGCGTCCTCTTCTCCCTCAAACCGAGACGTTACGCGCACCTGCTACAAACTTTCGATATTCGAACGCGAAAACGATAATTGGTTTCGATTCGAACGGTTGTTTGTAAAATAGCGGAGCAATTAAATTTTGTTTGAACTTGCCTTTGCGTGACAGGCCCACGGAGGCGTTTGCCACAATATTACAAAGTGGTTTGGAGGTTATAATGCTGGCTTGTTTGTGAGATGCACACGTAGATGAGGCTTAATTCTGATTTACGTGTTTGGTAATGCTTTTCAATGGGCGGTCAGATATGACTTACAGTTAGAAGGTAGCTAGCTATTCGCAAGCAGATTGTGGGTTTATCTAACAGATTTTTTCGACTACCAAGGTAGTATCTATAGTTACTGTAAGTTACGAAGCCAGTCGATATCTCAACTGTTATTATTAATTAATATCGGTGATTGACTTTTTTATTTCAAACACCACTCAGCGACCAATTACACGTTGTTAACTAAAGATTCAGCGGTGGTAAATAATTGAAATCTTCTTTCTACCTAAAGTAAAAGGTAATGGCATAGCTTTAATGTTAGGACAGTAATAGGTACATAGTCATCATACAGCTGAAAACCAGCGTTAGGTGGTCAGTACCACTGCCACCTAACATTATGCTGAGCTGTTGGCCCTTTGGCACTATAATTTTGTCACTGTGCACGATATGTGTTGCCTTTTAGTTAGTTTTATGATTTTAAAATTTAAGTTTATATTTATTTTGTATATTGTCTGTGCCAATAAAATAATTTTTCTTTCTTTCTTTCTTCTTTCTTTCATATCAGCCAGAGGACATCCACTGCTGAACAAAGGCCTCCCCTATAGATTTCCACAAGTTTTTCTCATTTTGGGGAGAATTTATCAGTACTCACCAGGCTTGACAGGCGGGTTGGTAATTTTAGTATGGCTGGTATTCCGCAGAAGAACAATGCTGCCCATCGCTCTGGTTAAGAATGCCTTAGTCGCCTTTACGACATCTACGGGAGGAGATGGAGTGGTGCTATATTCTTAATCCGGACAGCACATGGATCAATACACAGTAGCGTACAACAAAAAGTTGAGCTGAATGTCCGGTATTACTTCTTGATATATCTGTAAAGCTGCTATTGGAGTTTTTTCGTTGAGTAATACTCCTGGATGTCCTCTAACCTGGGAAAGGATGGACTCTTACCAGTTAAAACTAGTACGGTTATCCTTCAACCTAACTCGTGCCGGTGGCGCGGAATTCACTCGCGTATCGGCTGCACTCCACGCAGGTCTAGGCATATTTTTTAAGCCGTCCACACGATCCTCTAAAGGGTGCGCGTGATAACGTGATATCTTCTGTGGCCTATCTCTTATCAGCTGAAAGGATTATCAGTAATACCTTACCTTAAGTTAAACACAAATTACTTACAGTATGACCCTTAATTTTATCACATCACTAATTAGTAACTTTACATAATTACCAAACGTGGACAGTTCCACGAGGTTCTCCGAAGCTATCAGACACTGAATATGGCCGATCATGTCGAGCGTTATAATAACGTCTCTGTCGAAGCGCGCCAAGCTCTAGGTGTGAAGGAATACCGCAAGATGGCGCACAATACGTCATCACTAAAAATATAAATAAGGTCTTAATGTTCTAAATCCTTAACTTCTAAATCAAACATACCTCGTAAGCTTTTCACAAGTGTATCCTTATCCCGTCTAACATAAGTCCATAAAGACAAACTATTAAACATTCTGTCTGCGCAAACCATTCTGAGGGGCAAGTACTAGTTAGATTAAAAGGCACGCCTTCGAGGCAATTGAAGGCATCGGTCGCTCCGGCTAATTGCTGTAGGATAATTACAAAGCTCGATGTGTATATTAACATTCCGTAGTAAGTCTTTGTCTTTAGCTATAAATAGACTTTTTGGTGTACCAGAGATAGAAAATAATAATTAGAGAGGAAAAAGGAAGAAAGAAACAATTTATTTTTGCACTAATAACAACGCACACTTGACTAAAATTAAATACATAAAGCAAAACTCCAGGCCAAAATAAAGATTAAAATTAAAAATTAAAATTACAAGAAAAATCAGTACCTCAAGTTCTAAAAAATTAATTACATTTTAAATAAAGAAACCGATTGTGCGTCGTGGCCGTGCAAAAAAGGGTTATCACTCAGCTAAAATGCTGTCGCATTGCAACTTGTACCAAGATCACCAAGATCCAACTACAACAACGCTGGTTTAAATAATTGTTTATACAACGTAACATCTCCCAAGCATTGTAACTATGTTTGGTGTTGGCTTCTAGTATAACCAGATACGTACAGTATAATAATAGGGCAGTTACCCGGTATAAATACTGACATCTGACCTCCAAAACTCAATTACCAGGAAGAACATCGATATCCTTAAGTCCAGTTCTCAGGGATCGCGGGCGCGTTGATTGGAGCATCTGCGTGTTCATATCGAGTGACGGCGACGTACACATCAGGCAGGGGGGGAGATCATTTACAATCCTCCACATGAGATGTGCTTAAAGGCGTGGTACCAGTGTGTTTATTCTCGAATTCCTGGAGCTACCCATATGTGCCAAAGATAACCGCTACGGTGTTTTAGCCGGTAGGAGTCCGGCATGCCCGTAGGAGGCAGTAGAGCAGAAGAGGTGTTTTGGTGCTGTGGAAGCCCTTCCCTGGGGAGAAGGAAGTACATCACGTATTGGCAACGAGTGCAAAACAAAACAGGTTGGTTCTGACTATCGGGCCTGTAACGATTATCAAAGCATTCGTATGATAACTGGGACTGACGGCATAACCTGCATTACATAACGCCTGATATAAGGCGGGATCTTGATATAAGATTGAGATTAAATAGTCACAAACTGTTCACGGGGCTTCTCTCACTATCCACACTAGGATTTCTCCTGTGTCGTGGGTGCGTTTACAGACATAAATTCCACACAGTACACCCATATCCACAACAAATACCTGCAGAACATACAAATATTTGTTCAGTGTGGGAATCGAATCCACGACGCGGAGCGCAGCAGCCGACTGTATCAGCCACTACACCAAACGTGCCGTCAAATATCATAACCTTGTTACAAGCAATGTTGCGACATAACACATTCATTCATTCTGTGCCGGCGTGAAACTTCAACGGTCAGCCAGCCCATTTAGGAGCTCTAGTCAACTAGTAAACACAGCTAGGCTCTCCCGCGATTTAAATGGCTTGTGTTCCGGTAAATTCACTGGCTATGCAGTGGCTGATACAGTCGACTGCTGCGCTCCGGGTCGTGGGTTCAATTCCCGCACGGAACAAATACTTGTATGATCTGCAGGTAGTTGTTCCGGGTCTGGGTGTATTGTATGTGGAATTCATGTCTATAAACGCACCCACAACACAGGAGAAATCCAAGTGTGGCGCAGCGTTTAAAAAAAATCCTTTCACCCGATACACAACTACGCTTACACATATGTAGTAGCTGGCGGGTGAAATAGGTAGAACTTGAGTCCACCCCAGTCGCTACCTTCACATATAACTCTACTATCGCTAAAAGTTCACATAGTTCCCTTAGTTTGAAACCCTCCACTTACTTCAATTTTCTCGTGATAGCGTCTTAGTAGAATATTATACAGCCGTGTTCCGAAGCCTTTCGTATTAGAGCGATTCCTTTGTACGATACTTTTCATACATGTTTCATTTCATGCAACTCTAGAGCTGTTGATACCTCAGTATATTGCCATATTAATACATTAATTTACATATATTACTAAAGTAAATACGACGCGGTACTAGGTAAGACGGACTTTGTAACCACTGTAACTAAGTAAATACTAATAGAAAGAAAGAAAGAAGAAAGAAAGAATGTTTTTTTTATTGGACAGCAACAACAATACTTATGATAGTTATACCTATTACATATAAAGTTCAAATAAAAATTAAAATAATCACGTAGGTACATTGGTTACAAATAATTTTTACTGTGCCAACAAAGGTCCCCCATTCAGCTATATGCTACAAAACAGCAAGGCGGTCTTGCAGCGGTATCTATGTTGATATAGAGACACCCTGAGACGCTTTGTAAGATATTGTAGTACAGTCTATATATTGTTAGCAACTTAATCAGCTAGAGTGTGTAGATAAATAAATAATTCTTGTAAAGTTATCAGTCCTTATCTTTCGGTAATTTCTTTTAATAAATATCAGATAGAAAATTATACATAAGCCATATACTTTTATATATTCTTAATATTTCGTTTTCATTGTCATTGTGTACGAGACCAAAATAAAACTTTTTCTTTCTTTCTTCTTTCTTTCTGATACGCGAGTGAGTCCGCATCGCCGGTGCGGTTAAGGTCGGTCGAAATAAAACTGTAGTATTTTTTGCCTGGTAAGTAACCTTTAAATCGGAATCCAAGCCCTTCTGAATCATTATCATACCAGCCAAAGGACGTCCACTGCTGAACAAAGGACTCCCGCATTGATTTCCACGATTGTCCTCATTTTGGGCAGAATTTGCCAGTACTTCCCACGCTTTGTAGGCGAGTTGGTCAGCGTAGTTAATATTAGACAGAAATGGACGCTGCTGCCCATCTCTCCTATGTAGAGCCCTTTAGTCGCTTCTTACGAAAACCATGGGAGGCGATAGAGTTGTGCTCTATTCTTAATCCAGACACCGTATACCAAACGGAAGTTTGACTATATCATTGCAGGCGAACAAAGTCCACTGTTGGACACAAGCCTCCCCTAAATATCGCAACAACAACCGATCTAGGTGTATTGTGTGCACATTGGGGGGATTTGCCATAATCGCCACGCTTGACAGACGTGTTGGCGATCGCAGTTGAGTTCTTACTGTACTCGAAGGATGCTGCTGCCCATCCTCCGATTAATCCCATAGTCGCCTTTTACCCAAGGGATGAGATGTGTTGGTGCTATTTGTTGCACCACATGGAGTATATGTTGAAAGAATAAAATTTATCCGTACTTTTCGGATAGAAAAAACTTCATTTTTTTCACTATTCACTATTGCGAACAAAAATGGACGCCCAAAACTCTGTTACAATGCGATCGTTTTAAATCAAGCAGGAAAAATTACTGGAAGCACTTTTGAGTCCGCTCCAAACTTTGCTCTCTGAGGCTCCACTCCCTCATTATATTGTGTTCACGTTTCAGATGGGTATGGTTCAAGGTACCGCCTGTAGCGAATTGAAAAGCGGGTTGGTAAACATTTTAACTGAGAACCAGTTAAAATGTTTACCCGCCATACCAACCCGCTTTTCGACTAATTTTGATTTGACAGTTCGATAACGGTGGTAGTTGTAGGCCAATAAAGAGGCACTGCTGAACATAGGCCAAATTTTCTTTTTAAATATTGGAAATTCTACATGGAACTTCCTTAGCCCCGGGGAAGGGCGAAGGGGTATACCGGACTCCTACCGGCTAAAACCACTGGAGCGGTCATCTTCGGTACCGAAGTGGTCTCCGGGTCCTCGTAAGATCACACTAGAGCCGCCCATTGGTGCCACGCCTTTAGGGACATCACGGAGGGGATAACTGTAAAGCAGTCGCCCCCTGTAGCGGAGGGAAGGTGATAAAATATCAGCCTGTAACTGTCCCACGTGGCCTCATCTCAAACAAAATAGAAATTAGCATTGATCATCACGATAGCTCACTGCGATTTAGACTATTAGATGCGGGATTTTTTAACATTGCCCCACAATAAAATTTCTCCTGTGTCGTGGGTGCGTTTACAGACACAAATTCCACACACAAATATACCCAAACCCGGAAAAACTACCTACCGATCATACAAATATTTGTTCCGTGCGGAAATAGAACCCGCGACCTGGAGCGCAGCAGCCGACTGTGTCAGCCACTGCACCAACTGCGGGATTCCAATTATTAAGTGGCGTTTCAGTATTCGGCCGTAAGGCTAGTTATTTACAAGAGTCCCAGAACTCAAGCCCAAGTCACAACACCGAATCAACTCCTCGAAATAATGATGCTATTATTTTCATATTTGCTAAATCGCTGTCCTCTGGTCCTTCGAGCCACACAGTGTGAAGTGTTCCGACGAACCGTGGAGCAGACACAACGCTCCCAATCTTATTTTTACAATCTACGTATCTGAACCAGGTTTTATTGCACCATCTGTTTGAAGTGACTGAAGCCTTCTTTGTCACAAATCCAACGTAAGACACACATCGGGGATTAACCACATCATAAAAATGTAAGGTAACTTTCAAGTTCGTTATGTTCGTGTGGTGTCCGGATGTTGTGAAAGGTGACTAAGGGACACTAAACCAGAGGGATGGGCTGCAGCGTCCTTTCTGTGATACAATAGCCATACTGCGCTCACCAACCCGCCTGACAAGCGTGGTGAATACTGGCAAATAGCCCCTCAAAATGACGACACAATTGTAGAAATCTATGAGAGAGGACTTTGTTCAGCAGTGGACGTACAAATAGCTGATATGATGATGATGAACCTTCAAGTTTGTTAAAGGATGCAAAGAGGTTCATTCAGCTTACATCCAGACAGTGTTCCGACAAATGATTTGATATAATGCCAACGGGTACTTTCTACCATCGTACATCTCGCCATTGGCTAGAAGTTCATCTGCATACCCTAGAGCCAAAGTCTCGTATCGTATGGTTTTAGAGGCACTTCCGCCACCGAGGTTCAGCCCTTGAGGCTCTTCAAAAAGAGCTTGATAAGCTTTAAAGCTGGGCAAAGCTCGAGTTATATCTCTAGTGTTGTAAGCGTTCATAAATTACAGTAATCGCTTCCCGTCAGGCGGGGCATATGCATGTTTGCCTCTATAGTGGTTTGAAAAAGGTTTTCACATCGCCAACTTGCTTGCACAGGCAGCGTGTGGGCACACCTTGGAGAATGCCCAGAATAGAATAGAATATACTTTACTTTACACTATACTAACGTATGTTAACTACCCGAAACAACTATCCGTAGATCATACTAATATTTGTTCTGTGAGGGAATCGAACTCGCAAGACGTGACTCAGAAATTCAACTGCTTAGCTACTGCGCAAATCGTGTCAGCCTGTATGATAATGCATATCTTAATTATGTAATGCAATTCAACATCACAAAATTTCTGCCGAAACATATCCACTGCTGGACATACACCTCCCCCAAAGATCGCATCTGGGCAGGTTGCAGGCTAATTGGGGGTAAGATGGTAAGACAAGGTGGCAGGTGAGTTGGCGATCGCAGTTGAGTTGTTAATAATATACTCGAAGGACACTGCTACCTAGCCTTCGTCTAATCTCATAATTGCCTTGTACGATACCACTATCAGGGGTGCAATTCTCTAAGCTACATCTTAGTAATAACATGGTGATAACCCAATTTGATATTCGCTAAGACTGGTTCTCATGGTCAATTGCCAGCAGCCGTGTAGACACAACAGATTTTTAATTGAGTCTCGTTTTCGGTCGTTGTCACGCAATGATGGAATTGCACCCCAGATCAGATGGTGGTATTCTTGACCAGCACCATTTGAGAAGTTGATCAGTTTAACTCAACTCTACTCTGTTCACTACGTAAATTGCATTACCACAAATGCATGCGAATTTAAAAGCAAACCACAGCGAGAGTTAGCATTACACATTGAAGCAGATACATTTTAATCGCTTTAAATAAGTATAAAATAAATCTAACAACATCATTATAACACCCACTAATTGTAAATAGGGCCGCACATCTAGGCAAACCGCAAATGTGCCGCTCAAACCTGAGCGTGGAGCTGACACGGAACGCGTCTAAAGATTAAAATCCCACACACGTTCATAAACAAGCAAATAGAATTTAACTATAAAATACCCCGTGAATTTGCTTCGAACAAAGGCTGAAGGGTTGAAGGGCTAAGTTGTAACAATAATTGGCTTTAGTCAGAGTTAGTCTCCGTGTGGTGTCCGGATTAAGAATACAGAACCACTCAACCTCCTGCCGTGGATGTCGTAAAAGGTGGGTGGGACTAGATTCCCTGTTACTTTTTATGACTAAGGGAGCGCCTGGCCTGGGGCATGGATGCGTCGCATATTGACGTCATCGTCTCCCGGAACCAAGACGCTTCATTCTCCGGATTGGGCAAGATCCGTTGATTGACCTTTGGCCGGGCCGTGACGTTTGCGGCTGCGACGAGCAACCCGCAATCCAGCTGTGTGAGGGCCCAACGTCGGGACCGTGGGCTGGGACTAGAATGGCTCGGGCAAGGCATGCGGAGGGCCACGTCGACCATAATGTAGCGGTGGTCCGAAAGTGTGACCACCTACCATTACCCGCCGTCCCGACACAATGCGGGTTACAGGAGGAGCTACCCATGTCATAAAAAGTGACAGGGACTAGAGTTACTGTCATTTTTAGGACTACCATCTCCGGTTTAGAAACCAAAGGGGTAGGCAGCAGCGTTTCTTCTGTGGAACAATAGCCATACTGCACTCACCAACCCGCCGGTCAAGCGTGGTGAGTACTGGCAAATTCCACCCAAAATGACGATAGAATTAAATCCATGGGGGAAGTCTTTGTTCAGCAGTGGACGTTCTTTGGCTAATATGATGACGAATTTGAGATGGGTAGCAACGTTACAGTTCGATTTTTGATATAATGTATGCTTTAAAGGTGCTAGCTTTGTACTTTTCTCCACTTTTGGCCACCTCTCTTGCCTTGTGTGGAATATCAAAAGGATGTCCATCTTTTAGAGAACGTCCTACCCAGCAGCATCGTCTGGATACAAATAGTAACCAAATGCGGTCATTAACCGTTTGCTTAGCATGCTGTAATGACAATATTCCGTCTTGAACGTTTCTTGTAGCGATCGACTAATAACTAAGGTTAACATACAAAAGCTGATTTGGGTGGTAAGATTATATTGGGGTAGATATTTTGCCCTAAAGGCCGGACATACCTTTCTTAATAGCCAATCTTTATTTAAGCTGGGAGTTGGGACATATATTTTAGTAAACATAAAAATGACGGCACGGTTGGTGCAGTGGCTGATAGTCGGCTGCTGCGCATCGGGTCATGGGTTCGATTCCCGCACGGAACAAATATTTGTACGATCTGCAGGTAGTTGTTCCGGGTCTGGTTGTATTGTGTGTGGAGTTTGTGTCTGTAAACGCACCTACGACACAGGAAAAATCCTAGTGTGGGGCAATGTTATTAAAAAAATTACCAGTTTTGTTACAAATCTGCGCTACACTGGCAAAAAGTCTCACAAATGCCGGACAGACTGGACACGTTAATATTTGGCTGAACACGATCGTAAAAAGCCATACATGTCCGGCTAAAGCCGAACACCTGGCAACCCCATTCGTGACCAATGTTCTCGAAGCTTCTATAAGACAAAACTAGAACAACAACATGTACAATCTTTGGTTCTAATACAAAACAAGTCTATGCTGTATACCATTTCAATACCATGGAATTAAACTTCATATTTTCAAGTTACTAATGGTAGTACGGATCGTTCATAACTCTTGCTGTCACGTGCATATTCCTTGGGGCTAGGATTAGAACAATAGGTCTGCGTAGTTTGTGAGCTAGCGAGTTATATATGGAATAGTGACTTTGGTTCTTATATTACTCGTTTACTTACGATGACATGAAAGCAACCCCAGTGCAAGATCTCTCTCTGCCAGCAGTAGTGTTGGCAGAGCACGAAAACTGGAATGCAGTGGTCTCCTTCTGTGAAAGTTTCATGCTCCAGAAGGAGACCGCAGAGCGAGATCGGGAGAGGGCCGATCCCGCTCGAAGAAGGAGGAGACGGCGCCGGGGTAACAACCGCCCTGGCGCCTAACTCCCATAGACCTGAAACCCCCTGCCGTTGCTACAAGGTATATGCAATATGCAATCTAGGCACCCGCGATTCCAGAGATCCCCCTCTGGGATCGCGGGTGCCTAGATTGGGGAATCTGCGTACCCACGCATGTGGTCACGCGCTGCCGTGGGACGCTTTGGGATCCTTTACAATCCCCCCGAGGGGGTGACCACTTTACAGCCACCCTCTCCGAGATGTGCCTATAGGCGTGGCACCAGTGGGCGGCTCTAGTGTGATCATGCGAGGACCTGGAGCCTCCCTTGGGTGCCGAGGATGACCGCTCCAGTCGTTTTAGCCGGTAGGAGTACCGCATGCCCCTTCACTCTTCCCCGGAGCGAAAGAAGTTCATGAAGAATTTCCACTGGGCACCATAAGAAAAAGGTGTAACCCTAAAAATCTCCACAAAATATATTGAGCAGCTTTACACTTTTACAAAGACTTATTTAGTATATAGTATACCCAAAATGTTTGAATTGGTTATCGTAGTAAAATTGTATACAAAAATATATCTTTAAGAAATAGCACTACTCGTATCATGAAAGGCCAAACAATAAAAAAATAGCAGGTTATTTTAATTTTATTAACTATCGATTTAAAAAACCTTTATGTATTATTTGCAAACAAAGTACACATCAAAACTTTTTACCTATACACATAATCATAATCAGTCAAATGATCACATTCAAACATGTCTCGACTCGTTCCAGCATGTTTATACCCGTCACATGTCGCTCTACGTTGACATGTGACAAGACAGACATAATTCACGAGCGTTTGCAGATAAGGTGAGAGGTTAATGTATGATGGAGGCTATAAGAGTCGAGGCACACTGTGATATAACATTCTGGAGAATTTCGGTTCATGTACTGTTCCGTTTAAATACATAAATGTTTGTACAAATTTTTTTTATTTATTTTAGCCAGTATATTTCAAAAAACACTTTAAATCGTTAATACATTTAGATAGCCGGCCTACTGACTGATTTCGTATTGACTGCCTCTGAGAATTAATATCCAAACAAACTCAAAAGTTTCTGTTTTTATAGTCCAGACATGTTTAGATATAACATTATTTTAAAAATATACGACAACGTAGCGAATTGTCTTTTGAAGAAACATCCATAGCCGTATAGATGACCTGTCTTGACAGACGACAAGCCTGAATCAATCATCGTGTAGCTCAACCCTATTTTAAAGAGCTCAATGACCCGTCGCTCCACAATACCATCAGCATGAAATTTGTGTAGGCCATATGAATACCACTGGATAGATATTAACTCTAAAGTGTGCATGCTACAACTATTCGCATTCACAATTACATAATTTCCGCATTCACAATTATTTTATTATTACTGATCAATGTCATAAAAGTATTAAAATGCCATCACAAGTTCATTCAATGTCACAATTTTTTGAAGTGAAAACTTCTTTTGGCGCGGTACGCATATTTTTAGATGAGATAAAACCTCTGGACTCGCGACACCGTTACGAGACGCAGCTATAGTGTGTGCATATATGCATGTAGGTACATATAGCATCATTGCTGATATCACTGTTCTTCATCTCGTGGGTAAATATTTATTTTTAATTTAATAAAATTACTTGATTAATATTATAAAAAATATAATAATAACAAAGTGAAAACTTATTTTGGTGCATTAGACATTCTAAAAAATGTCTACGAAATGTCGAATGTATATGTATAGTCATATATTGATTTATTTTTTATCCTTGAGTGAATTTCGTAAACTTAAGCTATAAATAGCACAAACATATCTCTTGCAGCACAAAGATACCCGTGGTGTGAATGTAAGTAGCGCGGCGTTCCCCTACAGCACAATTTCATGTGACATTAAACTGAAAATTGCTAGAACATACTAATTTCGTTTTTTTTTACATCCGTAGCGTTTTTTAAAGACTACGTAAGTTGCAGAGTTGACGGCACGGTTGGTGCAGTCGCTGATACAGTCGGCTGCTGCGCACCGGGTCGTGGGTTCGATTCCCGCACGGAACAAATATTTGTACGATCTGCAGGTAGTTGTTTCGGGTCTGGGTGTATTGTGTGTGGAATTTGTGTTTGTAAACGCACCCACGACACACGAGAAATACTGAAATGTAAATGTGAGCCCCACTGTAACTTATGAATCTAAAGTAGTAATACCCAAAAACCTTGTACCACGTGTTTTGCTCAACTCCTTCCTATTTATCTTACTCTTACTGGTTTCCATCTGCTTAACATTAGGTGTTAAAAATCTAATACAAGTGATATTTTTCTTGTTCAAAAGAAAATTATCATTGAACCAGTGCACTACCTACCTTACTTTATTTTACCTGGAAATAAATGGTCGGGTACTGTCGCAACGATCCGATGGTGACACTAGAGGATCTCGAGCAGTGTGGTTTGACCCTAATACAAGGCCTTAACAAAACGTATGGCTGATATGAGACTGATGATATTATGATGAGTTGGAACATATTTTTTATGTCTTTTCACAACATTTTAACACAAATTTAAAATAAGTAAGTAAACAATTTAATTTACTTATTAATTCATTTTTACCTTGTTTATTTTCTCACCACAATCATAAAAAAGTTATAGTATTATACAAATTTACTGTGGGAGACTGATGCCTAAATGCCTGTATTTGAGGTCACCAGGCCTTCCACCCCAGAAATCCAATTTTGCTCTTTCGTAACCTGTGCCAAGCGAAAGCTTTCCATTTTCTTGTTCTTCGTGTATCTGATTCTATCGAGTTGTTTCCTCTTGTTAAAGTTCTCTTGATGAATACTCTCCAATACTTTGTTTTTTTTTTTCTTTAACTTTCCCCACACTAAGGTTTATCTTGTGCCGTGGGTGCGTTTACAGACATGAATTCCACATACAATACACCCAGACCCAGAACAACTACCTGCAGATCATATGAATATTCGTTCCGTGCGGGAATCAAACCCACGACCCGGAGCGCAGCAGCCGACTGTATCAGCCACTGCACCAACCATGTATAACTGTATCAGGCCCGATACTGGTCGATTTTGTCCTTTATTATCCAGTTATCATCTTGCATCCCATGAATGCACACTTTCACTGCAGACAACATCTTGATATAACAATAAACTCGCAGTTCTAATAAAATGTTTATATTATGGCTTTGATGCACCGAATATTAACGATTTATCAAAAAACATTAATTTTTTTTAATTTTTTAATATTTTAAGTTAGAAAAGCACTATATTTAAAAACAGTAAAAAGCTATACAAGAATTACTGATTTCGTAGCAAAAAGGTAAAAAAGCTGTTGCACTTATAAAAAAAAATACGAAATAGCTTACATTGCTAATTGACAAGAAATATTTTTTTTTTTACACACCTCTTTTAAATGCATTTGCGGTAAAAACATTAATATGTTTAAGGATTACAAGGCGAGGTCGAGATTCTCATAGCCAGTTGCGGACGGGGTAAAGTAACACTTGGCGCAGTCATTCTATTCATTTGGGTGACCGCATGGTGGTATTTGAACTAAGCGCCTAAGTGCTTCGGAGCCTACGTTAAATCGTCGGTCCCGGTTGTTGTCATTAGTCGGCAGTAGTTAAGCCAAGGCGGAGGCTATTGGGCAGGTTGAACAACTCTGACACAAGGTTAGCCACTAACTGCACGAAAGAAGAAGAAGAATTACACTATAAGAAAGAAAGAAAGAAGGAAAAATGTTTTGATTGGCACAAACAGTACACGCAATAAAAATAAACTTATAACAATCATAAAACTAAATAAAAGGTGCAACATATACCGTGCTCAGTGGCAAAATTATAGTGCCAAAGGGCCAACAGCTCAGCATAATGTTAGGTGGCAGTGATACTTACCTGATATAATGGTTATATGGTAAAAAGAAAAGTTAAATATTCGGGTAGACATCTGCTACTTTCAACTAATCAATGTGTAATATTATATTTATGATGTAGAACACCACTTAAACTCATGGTTCAGATAAAGATAAAGATAAAAAATATTTTTATTCATGTAAACCATATACAGGCACTTATGAATCGTCGAGACTTTAATTGCCGCGTTCCAAGATGTAGATTTCCTATGGAGAAGAACGGGCAAGAAACTCCATGGTTACTCTTTTTAAATCATATTAAATGTTGCAATATTTTATGAGCACATTGTAGTAAAAATCAAGGTTATGTGAAAACAATGTAGGAGAAACGAGTCTAAACTTCTTAAAAAGTCTACAAAACAAGCCTGAATGTAGTTGTTAAAACAGTATAATAGCAATGACAACAAAATGTACAAACTCGAATCGACGTTGCCTTATCGGTATGGTACGCAGTCACAAAACATGGAACCCGATTAATTGCGTCTCGAAAACACGCCACCACGAACGTAGCTTAACACTAATAAACCTTACCCGATTGCCGACACTACAAAATCACTCCACCAAGAATCGATACATCACGAAATTTCCGTTTCAGTCTAAAAACGTCACATGGTGTGTTTGTTAGCCGCTACAAAATCATCATCATCATCACATCAGCCGAAGGACATCCACTGCACAAAAGCGTCCTCCATAGATTTAATTAACGACCAGTTACATGCCGCCCGCATCCAACGAGTCCCATCCTTTTTTTATTTTTTAGACCAATAAGTCTATGGGGAACATGGTGTGGTGTTCCTCCATAGAAAAGGGAGGATCCTCCAGCCAGGCGGATGGTATGCCTGGCGGGCCGAAGCCCAACGGTTGATGTTGGGTGACTGTATATATGCTACGTTTCGCGAATACTTTAATAGCGTGATTCAGGATTCTTTGACGTCATCGGAGAGTTGCAATTTATATTCGTGTAGATGGTCGTTGTAAGTTGTAGTTGTATTGCTGGCGATGTAGGTGTCGCCACAAGTCTCCAGTGGAAATTCTACATGGAACTTCCTTCACCCCGGGGAAGGGCGAAGGGGTATGCCGGACTCCTACCGGCTGAAAGCACTGGAGCGGTTATCTTCGGCACCGAAGAGGCCTCCAGGTCGTCGTAAGATCACACTAAAGCCGCCACTTGGTGCCACTCGCCTTTAGGCACATCACGGAGGAGATGATTGTAAAGCGGTCACCCTCTCTAGCGGTGGGAAGGTGACTGTGAAAAGGTCACCCCCCCAGGCACTTCTCGGGGAGGATTGTAAGGGATCCTCCCAAGCCTCGCTTTGCGCTGTGCTGCGCACACGGCGGCACGTGACCAAGTGTCACTTCTCGGGGGTCACTTGGTGTGAGCACGCAAACTCCCCAATCTGCACGCCCGCGACCCCAGATGCCCCCCACCATGTAGTGACGGCAGGGGGCTCAGGCGTGTTGGACTTGGGAGCCGGGACGGTTGTTACCCCGGCGCCGTCTCATCCGTCTCCGTGCGGCATCGGCCCTCTCCCGCTCTGCAGTCTCCTTCTGGAGCATAACGCTCTCGCAGAAGGAGACCACTGCACCGAGACAATCGCCACCGCTTGCTCGGCAAGTCGGGTGGTTCCCTCGAAGGACTCCCCGCCGGCCAACACAAGAGTGTCGTCAGCGTAACAGACCAAGCTGACACCAGCGGGGAGAACGACACGCAGGACCGCGTCGTAGGCGAGATTCCATAAAAAGGGGCCGAGAACCCGCTTTACTCTACCGTCCCTGCCCACGTAGCCAATGTGCCTATCGCGCAGATAGGCCCTATGATGCCCTGCAGGTAGGGGGGGTATCGATGACGGAACGAGTCCCATCCTTACCAGGTTATCTGTTCATCTCATAGGGGTCATCCCAGACTGCGTTTTCCAGTGCGTGGTCTCCACTCGGGAACCTTGCTATTGCTATATACCCTGCGCTATTTCAACAACTTAGTTCTTCTACGGATCTTCTCATTTTTAATTTGGTCGCATAGAGAAATATTAACCATAGCTCTCTCTATAGTGCGCCGAGTGACATTGAGCTTTCTTATGAGGCTCTTAGTGGGTCACCACGTCTCTTTGCCATATGTCTTCACTGGTAACACAGACTGGTTATAGATTTTAGCCTTGATGCACTGCGATATTGATGATGAAAAGACGTTGCGAAGTTCCCCAAACACTGCCCAGCTGAATCGGATTCGGTGATTGACCTGTTTCTCGAAGTTGGACCTACCTATCTGGACTGTTTGTCCCTGGTAACATATTCGACAACTTCGAGAACAGAGTTCTTAACGGATATCGGATAGGCACAACATACGTGTTTAACATGGCATTTAACTTGCCCATTTTAATTTTAATTTTAAGGCCCACCTGTTGGGAAACTCTATTGAGATCATCGAGTATTGTGCTGAGTTCTTGCAGTGATTTTGCCGTGACTACGATAATAATGCTTCAAAATATTACGAAACTTTAGTAAGTAACACCTAAAACCATACCTTTTTATCCTCTTTTATTCATACCTCATTCAATAGTTTCCCTGGTTACACTGTAAACATTTTCCAACAAATTTCCAAAGCAATTTTCTAAACGTTAACAAAAGAATTAAATAAGTAAGCAGTGTTTCTAAGACCACTGTGCGCTCAAACCGACGAAAGGAAAGAGAACCTCCGGGGACTGCACAAACTTGTATTCATTATGAAAATGAATTTGTAATGCAACGCTATGAACACGTGGCTTTGAAACTGTAACTTTTATTTTAATGCGGAGCATTTAGATGTTTCTAAAATAGATTTTCTAATTAGATATTCCGTATGGTGTCCGGATTAAGAATATAGTACCACTCCATCTCCTTCCGTGGATAAAACTAAGGGAATCCAGAGGGATGGGCAGCAGCGTCTCTTCTGTGGAATATTAGCCATACTGCGCTCACCAAACCGCCTGCCAAGCGTGGTGAGTATTGGCAAATACCCCCCAAAATGATGACACAATTGTGAAAATCTATGGGGGAGGCCTTTGTTCAGCAGTAGACGTATAAATGGCCGATATGAAAATAGATTTCGAAATGACGGTCGTTTTACCCGATTAAAACGCGAGTTGTGTTCAACCAGCGCTATAAAGGCGCTGCAAATGTGCGACAATGTTACTAGAACCGCGCTATTTGGGAGATGAGCTCCTTCAGTACGTCATCAGGAGTCAAGGGAGAATCGGTGCCGAAGGAAGGGTGACACCGAAGCTGTCACGGATGGAATCGAGTAGAACCACAAATTTTAAGTCCTACATCCTCCATAATCTGGCGACGTACAAGTCCGTCTTAATCAGCGACGACTTTTGACCATCAGGAGTGGTGTTCAGATGTTACAGGGAAGCACGACCGAAACTTCCAAGTCCAAGTGTCCAAGTTTAGTTTTATATTGTTTCTCTATTCACGGGCTTATATCCCCTGTAAGGGGGAACCCGGTCTTGTGATAGGCTTACGCGGGGACATGGGTCTAAAACGCAGAGGCCTTTTAGATAAATTTAATCTATAATGTAATGGGACACTTACCGGGGACTCCATGGCTACACTATAAAATGCAGTCTCGGATTGTCCCCGGAGGTGTAAAACTATTGTTAGATATCATTATTTATGTCTATAAGGTATTTACGCATGGTTTTTGGTTACCTGAAAAAAAAATTTTATCAATTTTGTAAAGGTTTGCAGCTATTGTCCTTTTTTTTTTTTTTTTATTGACCCGGTGGAAATACCTCATGTACTTCCTTCACCCCGGGAAAGGGTGAAGGGGCATGCCGGACTCCTACCGGCTAAAACCACCGGAGTGATCATCGTCGGCACCGAAGGGAGGCTCCAGGAACTCGAAAGATCTCCATCTAGAGCCACCCATTGGTGCCACGCCTTTAGGCACATCTCGGAGGGGATGACTGTAAAGTGGTCATCCCCTCTAGTGGAGGGAAGGCGACTGTAAAGAGGCCCTCCCCCAGGCATCTCTCGAGGGGATTGTAAAAGATTCCCCCGAGGCCTCACTATGCGCTGTCGCACACAGCGGTACGTGACCACATGCGCACCGCTGTCTTCCCGGGGGTCGCTCGGTATGAGCACGCGAATTTCCCAATAAGCGCGCTCGCGACCCCCAAGGCCCCCCGCCATATAAAGACGACAGGGGGCTCAGGCGTGTTGGACACGGGCACCGCGGCGGTTGTTACCCCGGCCCCGTGTCCTCCTCCTCCGAGCGGGATCGGCCCTCTCCCGATCCCGCTCTGCGACCTCCTTCTGGAGCATTACGTTCTCACAGAAGGAGACCACAGCACTCCAATTTTCATGCTCTGCCAGCATAGCCGACACTACTGCTGGCAAAGAGAGATCTTGCCCGATCCGATCGACCAGGATCCGCCGCTCGGCAGTCCACGCAGGGCACTCTCCGAGCGTGTGCTGTGCGGTATCCTGATCGTCTCCACAATGTGCAGCTATTGTCCTACTATTGCCACTAATCTAACGCGCAATTGTCACTTGCATCTGCTGCAAACTATTTCAAAATTCATTACTTTGAAGCGCTCTAGTTATGCGATTGAATCGCTGTCGTCACATACCGCTTACGCCAAAGTCTATCACCTAAAAACGTACCTTACATACATACTTCTTGATACTAGTTAGCGTTAACTCAGTCTATTGTCAAATTAAGTTGACCTAAATAGCACTACTGCATAAACTTATAAAGATCTTCTTACATGTGTCGATTTTTATATGTCGAACACATATACGTTAACAATATCAATGTTTTAATGAAGGTTTCTCTTAATTATTGTAAAAGTTACATCAAAACCACATACAGAAAATTTTAGTATTATCCTAACATAAACTTTTTTTTTTTGCCGTGTGGTGCCGGCTCAGAATGCCACCACCCCATCTCCTCCCGCGGGTGTCGTAAAAGTCGACTAAAGGATTGGCCGGAGGATGGGCAGCAGTATCCTTCGAATACATTAACAACTCAACTGCGATCGCCAACCCGCCTGCCAAGCGTGGCGATTATGGCAAAACCCCCCAATGACCACACAACACACCGATATCGGTTGTTGTGGTGATCTTTGGGGGAGGCCTGTGTCCAGCAGTGGACCTTATTCGGCCGAAATGATGAAACTTTTTTTTTATATACGTAATAAATGTGAAGCTACGAACCTTTACCATCAAATCACTAGAAATAAACAACCAATTAAATAAATAAAGTGAAATCGTTTCTATCATGCTGACGAATTGAGAAGATCAGTCATACAAAATCGGTTATAAAGATGTTAACTAAACCATATATTTCTAGCTTATGCTAAGTCGAAAGGGATTTTTTCTCACTTGCCGATAATATTTGTTCATCAAAAAACCTTAAGTTTTTGTTGGTTTTGGCGTCGATACCTTTTAACTAACTCTTATTCCATTTTAAGCCAAAATCGTCCACTGCTGAAAAGAAGCCTCCCCGAAAGATTGCCACAACGACTGGTATGGTTTTGTGATGTAGTCATTGAGGGGTTTTTGCCATAATCGCCACGCTTGGCAGACGGGTTGGCGATCGCAGTTGCGTTATAAATGTACTCGAAGGATTTTGCTGCCCATCCTCCGGCTAATAGTCGGCTTTTACGACACCCACGGGATGAGATGCGGTGGTGGTATTATAAACCGGCACCACAAGGCAAATTACTCCTATTACTAACTCTTACTATTAGAAACCAAAACCCCGCATTATAATAAAATTATATAACAATACTCAAAACACGAAAAGTTTTTCTTAAACAAACATGATCATTCAAATAAATAATATCTTTGAAATCGCTCCATAATATTGCTGGCCTGTACATTTCAAGTTACTTAAGGTTGTATCTCAAAAACAGAAATAAATGTAAAAGGGAAAACTTTGATGAAGTTCCGTGGGGCAAGCCCGAGACTTACTTTTTTGTTTGTTAAATTTATAAACAAACTTTGCACCGCTCTGCCACTCAGTGCGTTCTCGCTCAAGACATTGAGTAAGGATAAATCATACACTTTTTACTCAGAATCTACAAAGAGCAGTGTTTTAGAAATCACAGGAATAGTATCCATTTATTCTCATCATCATTCATAGCAGCCAAAGGGCGTCCGCTGCTGATCAAAGACCTCCCCCTAGAATTGCACAATTTGCGGGGATTTCCCAATACTCACCACGCTTGGCAGGTGGATTGGTGAGCGCAGAATCATGCTGTTCCACAGAAGGGATGCTGCTGCCCATTCCTTTTGTCTTAGTCGCCTTTTCGACATCCACAGGTGATGAAGTGAACCATACGAACGAATTTATTTTGATTTCTCGTAAACAACTAAATACTCGTAGGTGGATATATGATATAGAACAGAAGATAATTATGTGGAAGCAGGAAGTTAGTTCCTTTGCTTTAACATGTAATATACAAGAAGCCATGTTGCTGTCGGGGAAGTGATGCAACCATCCCTTCTCTGCACCCTTTAGTATACATTCTCATGTTTGGAGAAGCATATGCAAAACTGCTATGCACGCATGGTCCTTAATCACGGCTTTCTTGGATTTTGACCCTAATTAAATAATAACTATCAAGGCAAGTCATACACACATCCAAGTTCACTGTAAGTGATGGACTGAGTCCTAAAACAAATATATGTATCACAAAATTAATATGTACTAAGTAATATATGCGTTAATTAAATATCGGGTACATGGCTTATCAACTTATCCCGCGGAGTCAATGAACGAGGTAGAGAGCTCATTACCGTATCTTTTGGTGAGGTTTCGACTTTCATTATAACATCACTGGAAGTGGCATAGCCACTTTTATATAAAAAGTTTTGAACTCAAAGTCAAAGTCAAAAGTTTTTTATTCATGTAAACCATTTACTAGCACTTACGAATAGTCAGAATTTAAATAGTTGCACGGTTCCAAGTCGTTGGTCCTATGGAGAAGAACCGGCAAGAAACTCCATGGATATACTCTTTTAAAATATATGATGTATGACCGTCTTAATACTAAACACAATATAATCGTAAAAAAGAAGCTATGTGAGGATAATGCATGCCAATGTGTGGGATAAATACCATATATTTATGCACAATTATATTAATTGCCTTACAATAAGATTGCTATAGTAGTCAAGAGCTGACCAATCCCGACAGAGGGCACCCGTTCACGGGCATAATGCATGCATCAGCATAGTTTAGCTCAACCATAATGCAGGGAACTTAACCACCCAACACACAATGCTACCCTCGACAAGACATTTTAGTGAGCATGACAGACTCAAACTGCCAGGCAACGGTAACTGGTGTATATGTTATTACATTAGTGGTTACATAATGCTCACATTCACAATAATGTAATCATGATTTATGTCATTAATAATAATAAAAGCGTAAATTATTATACTATATATAATTTAATTTCATATACGAGCATAATAAAACTGATGTACTAATGTCACAAATATGATCCGATATGATCTATAAAAATGTTTAAAATAGAAAGAAAGAAGAAAGAAAGAAAGAAAGAAAATATTTTTATTTCGGTATCGCAAAACAAAATAAAGTATCAATTAAATAAGATTGTACAAGGTAAACATTGCTTTCCGAAACCAAAAATATTATGAGTTGTTATAGTGGATGCAGTAGGTATAATATTAATTTCAATTTAGGCTACATACAATGTAGTCATGTCAATCCATGCAAAAGTCCATGCAAGGTATCTTCCATATCAAAACGTAACCATCAGCTGCGATTGATTGGGTAATGCACAATGCCAGTATCACCACCGTCAGTATGCTGATTGGATGCACTCGTGTATCATCGGGAGCCCACCTAACTCTGTAGCACTGTCGGGGCCTATCTGGCAAACAAAGCAGTCATTTACCCGGGTCGGGACGAACGGTGTCGGCGAGAGATGACGTGCGGTGTTCCACAGGGATCGGTCTTGGGGCCGCTCCTGTGGAACATCGGATACGACTGGGTGCTGCACAGTGCAAACCCTACCGGTTGGTAACTGCACGGGGAAAGATGTTCCAGCACGTATGTTAGCATCAACTAGACTTCAGTACGTTATTAGCACACAGAAGAACATTGCAAACCAGGGTCTTGATAAACCCGTAGTTGCCTTTTACAATACCCATGACTGGAGACCGGATTCAATTCATTTCTGGGGTCCAGAAAATTATTTACATGTTGTTACAGCTGCAAGTAGTGCTCCAAAGCGTACACGACTGTATCACCACTCTCTTATTCACTGAAGGATGTGAACTATATCCTATCCCGAGCAGCGACAAGTATCCGGTAAGAAAAGATAACCCCACCTTTTCTTAAAGTTGTTATGAATAGCTATGTTTACCTCGTTCAATCAGCTAAGCCTGAGAAAATAGGCCTTTGTTCAGCAATGTATGTGAATGTTAACATCAGCCAAACCCAAGTATCGCCGTAACCCTTGGCCCTTGGCCACATCATATCAGTTGAAGTACGGTCGTCTTACTACACCACTTCACGCCCCATAGATTTCCTCAACGACGGCTTACTTGCCGCCCGCATCCAGCTCCCAGCTGCCTTCACCAGGTGGTCTGTCCATCTCGTTGAAGGCTAGCCCACGTGCAAACAGATAAATGTCATGATTTTAAACAGCTATGGTAGTCGTGTTTTTGATAAATCAATCGTCAATGATTCCGCGTGACGTCCAGATTAAGAATGTTGCAGCGCTCTATTTCCTCCCGTGGATGTCGTCAAAGGCGACTAAGGGACTCTAAACAGCAGCAGCGGCAGATGGGCAGCTGCAGCGTCACTTCTGTGGGACAGTAGCTATACTATGCTCACCAACCCACTTGCCAAGCGTGGTAAGTATTGGCAAATACCGCCTATTATATTACCGGATATTCCCCCCATAAATGACGACATAATTGTGGGAATCCATAGTGGAGACATGTGCTCAGCAGTGGACCTGCTTTGGCTGATATGTTATACAATTTTGATAGTAAGATTTCAATTGCCGAAATCATTATATATTTCAGCGTTGTTCATTCAGAGAGGCTGGTGTTTACCCGTACCTAGATATCATCATCATATCAGCCAAAGGTCATTAACTGCTGATTAAAGGCCTCCCCATAGATATTCACAACTGCCAGTTAGATGCCACCCGTATTTAACGATACGCAACTTCCTATACCAGCTCGTTTTCCACCTCAGATATGTTCAGACTGTAATAAGTAGGTGCCATTAGCCTTTCCAGTAGTTCTTACATCAAGGTTTAATTCTTCACTCAAGCCACGATCATTAAGTTGGAGGGCCTGTAAGTAGTAAACTTTAATAACCTGCCAGTAATCGAGGTTATCTTCACTGTTTCTATCAGATGCTACTCCGAGTTATGGCGGTGTTAGATTTTCTTTGCTTGAAGGTGAACAAAATATTAGGCTTTTTGTGATAGAGAATAGTAGATAGAGTTCACAACTGCAACCTAAATTGTGTAGACACCTCAGCATAACTGGTTTACTCTGTAATGAAACAAGGAGCTCTTATAACCGAGAAACGGGTTAACAATCTAGCCTAAATACCCTGGGACGGCTAAAGAAGTCAATATATTGTTAGAATTGTAAAATTGTAGTATGACAATTGTACTTTGTGATTTATTGGTCGCGTCATCCGCTGGAAATATATCATGTACTTCCTTATCCTTATTCCTATCTTATTCCTTATCCCCGGGGGGGAAGGGCGGAAGGGCGTACCAGACTCCTTATCGGTTAAAACCACCGAAGTGGTTATCTACGGCACCTAAGGAGGACTCCAGGTCCTCGTAAATCACACTAGAAGTAGATATAAGAAGAAGAATAAAGATAATATTGTATCACTGTGACATCTACTTTGTACGCTTGGGCAAATAAATATTTTAAGACAAAACTTACATGACAGACAAGACTCCACCAAATCCAAGACTTGCAATGGCGTGGCTGGCAGACAGATGATTGACAGATAGTATAATTCATACAATGAAACGTGTGACGCACTATTACATCTAGGAATTATTATTTTAAACATTTTATAATCAGTGTTGCCAGCACGTTCATTGAAATGTTAAGGGTTAGTTATTAATGTTATTATATTCATAGTTTTAGTAGATTGTGTAGTTTCTAAGCTTTTGTAGCCTTTTGTCGATTTTATATTTATAATGTGTATTGTGCGTCGATGTGTCGCGGAAATAAATAGTTTCTTTCTTTCTTATAATATAAAGAACATAGCACCCCTCCATCGCCTCCCGGATGTCGTAAAAGGCGACTAAGGGACTCTAAGCCAGAGGAATGGGCAGCAGCGTCTCTTCTGTGAAACAGTAGCCATACTGCGCTCACCAACCCGCTTGCCAAGCGTGGTGAGTATTGGCAAGTACCGCCCAAAATGATGACACAGTTGTGCAAATCTATAGGGGAGGCCTTTGTTCAGCAGTGGACGTATAAATGGCCGATATATATAAAAATCATTTCAGCAAGGTCTTTGTTTTTCATAAAATGACATTAAAAGAGGCTTTAGATTTTCAGTAAGTATAAAATCTCAAACTTAGTAAATGATGAAATACCCAATAAAATATCTCCTTTAGTCAGCCCCTCGACGACATTGCAGTCAATTTAAAACATATAAATCAAACTCACTTGACAAGTAAACATTGGGCTAAATAACTAATACAGCTGAGGACATTTCTAAATAATTACCCTGAACAAATTCAGTCGATGTTTGCCCCGAACAGTGATGGATGAGCAGTATTTAAGGCCAATATTGTATAGTGGTCCTTAGCTACGCATAGACCAAAGTTCAGGTTGCAATGACCAAGACGCTCCTAAAGACCTCCTTTCCTACCTATATTAATTTGTATACCTACCTTAATACCTTTAGCCCCAGGGCACCGTAAAAAATTTACCTCAATTTTCTTCTTTAGTAAGTATCATCGATTTCTAAAATTAAAGTCGATGACAATTTTTATTGAACGTGTTGTTCTTTCCTTTTTTTAAAACGCTGTCCCACACTAGGATTTCTCTTGTGTCGTGGGTGCGTTTACAGACACAAATTCCACATAAAATTCCACATTGAATACATTCTTTATTAATCTACCCGTCTGTGCCTTAAGTGCGACTTCAATTATTCCAAACGAATTTCGATTCAATTAGCGAATTACAATCGTTTACAATATTAATTAATCTACCTGACATGTTTACAATTGCGCTGTGAGTTTACAAAATTGATTCCTACCATTGCACTGCTTAAATGAACCAATAACAATTAGTAACATGATATACGGGCAATATTTTAATTTTTTAATATATTGCCAGTGGACCGGTTTCTGGATTGATAAAATTAATATTTCGACCAGTTTCGGTATCTGTATAGTGTGATAGTACAGATCAGATTTATCTATTCAAATAAATAAAATTGAAGTGTCTGTTTGTAATGTCAAAATAACAGCTTTTTACTAAATGCATATGAAAGTATATACGGTACATATAACAAAAAAACAATTTTTTTGTCTGTCTGTCTGTCTGTTTGTTCCGGGTAATCTCCGAAACGGCTGGACCGATTTTGACGGGACATTCACTGGCAGATAGCTGATGTTATAAGGAATAACTTAGGCTACTTTTATTTTAGAAAAGTAATTAGGGTTCCGCGCAAAAAAAAAACCCTTGAAATCCAATATATATATTCTATGTCAAGTGTCTATGTCGAAGTACTCCAAATTTGTTTTAAATTAAACACGGGTGAAACCGTGGGTCCCAGCTAGTATAGCAATAAGAACGGAGTGCTCATACACGTAGGGAACTACTTAAAAAAAGTGATATACGATTAAGTCAAAACGTATTTTATTGGAGGTTTGCCGTCTCGTGCCCGAGATGGCGCCTGTATTCCACGCGTGCCTCTCAGCAGGATAGGTGCGGCCAGCAAGGTCGCACCGGGAAGGGGCCCGTCAAAAGGTGAAGGGACCATACCGGCCGGGGGTGCGGTCTAATGCAGACAAAGCGGGCACGTCACCCCCGGCTAGAGGAAAGACACCCATGGTTTTAGCCAGTTTGAGTCTGGCATGCCCCTCTTCTATTCCCAAGGCGGTGGAAATCCATGAGTATTTCCCCAGGATAAAAAGGAAAAAGGATTTCCGTCTCGTCATATTGTAATATGCCCATGTCGTGTCTGTCCCAATATCCGTTGGGAGCTCTGTTCTTGAAGTTGTTGACAAGTATGTCCACCTGGGACAAATTATCCAGTTAGGTAGGTCCAACTTCGAGAAAGAGATCAATCGTCAAATCCGACTCGGCTGGCAGCGTTTGGGAAACTTCGCAACGTCTTTTCGTAATAAAAAAGACGTGCCATACACGAACATTATTGCACTACAGAATGGCGCACCGCCCGCCATTATACTGTGTAATAAAATTTAAAACTAAATACCCTTTCTTATTTACAATATCGATTTACGTAACGTAGTTATTAATTTATGAAGTAAAACGTATTTTTCTCATACAACTGCAGTATACTTCGTGTATTGTCATAAACGCAGAATGGCATTATTTTTATATGTTGCTAAATAACGCTTATGATTCACGTCGAGCCGTGAGACTGGTCGGTGCGTGACTAAGTGAACTTCAGGCAATTACCTTGCTTTCATGTGACCATAGTAGAGCGCGGGCAGCACATCTACACTTATAAAAACATGATGTTACAGCACGTTAATTAGCAAAATCTCGCTAAATATATGTTATTAATACTTAAACTTATTAAAATTATATTATGAGCACTGTTTAGTAATAAGTCAATATGACTATGAGTAATTAAAAAGTTCTCTCGTGGATGTCGTAAAAGGCGACTAAGGGACCAGAGGGGTGGGCAGTAGCGTCCCTTCCGTGAAATAGTAGCCATACTGCGCTCACCAACCCACCTGCCAAGCGTTGTAAGTACTGGCAATTTCTCCCAATATGATGACATAATTGTGGAAATATATGGGGGAGGCCTTTGTTCAGCAGTGGATGTCCTTATTATGCAATTATTAATTTAAACTTTTTTATGGAAAACTTAAACAGCTGTAAAATGGAAGTTTCAATTCAGTTTTTTTAACATATTTATAATCATGAAAATAATGTAATACATAAATTCAGGTTTCCTTAAAATCGAAAAAATTTGACACATTTATTCAAGATCAAATATTTTCCACCGTTCAGGAAATGGCCTGAAAACATGCATTTGTATGTTAATAACAAATACATTCAGATATACCGCGTATTAGAGCAAACAGCGCAGGCATCTAATTTGAAAACAGGATGCCAAAAGAGGCAGACGCATTTGGCAACGGCTCTGAACGAATTGAACGTTGTATCTTCGCTTGAATCTTTCGTACGTAATAACAAAGAAGCCTAGACTAAAACACGACGATTTCAACGAAATAATTTACAGAAAGACTGTTGACTTAGTTTTTTACTCTAACTGGGTTGAGGAAAAGTATCCTCATTCATATTCATATTCATTTATTTGCAAATGTAGGTGTTTAAAATAAGATGAAAACAAAATTTATATAGGAATCCTTGTACATTCTACCATTTTGGCATGCAAACATTTAGGGGTTAATAACAATTGCACTTATACTAATTAAATTTAAATAGTTTAAACTGAAACAATTAAAATGTTATACATTCAAGACTACTAGAAAATTAACACATATGAAGTTATGTACAGTGTAAATAAACAAATCAAAAAAATTAAAGCTGTTTATCAGACAGGAAGTCTGAAACAGAGTAATAACACCTCTCTATTAGAAGTGAAATAAGTTTCTTTTTAAAGATTCTCAAAGGTTGCTCTTTGATCAAATTTGGGATTTTGTTATAAATTACAGGTGCCATGACCATAACACTTTTTTTTAATAATGCTGTTTTAAATCCGCCTGTGTATAATAAGTTTTGATACTGAGATCTCATAGATACAGTTCGATGTCGAGTTTCAGTCAATGTTGTAAAAAGTTGTAGATTTATTTTGACAAATAGAGCTATTTCTAAAATATAAAGGCACGGAAAGGTTAATAATCGATGATCTTTAAAAATACGTACACAGCTATCTGTGACTTTTAAATTGAAAATTGCTCTTATGCAGCGCTATTGGGCTTTGAAAATGCTTTCTCTTTCGCTACAGTTGCCCCAAAATATAATTCCAAATCTTAAAATGGAAACTACTAGGCCATGATATGCAACAAGTACAGTTTTATTATTAACTTTTTTTGTTAAACTGAAAAGTGCCCCCTCGGCCGTCAAACGTCAAAAACGGAATCCCGTAAACCGTTATAAATGTCAGGGTAAACGCACAGACACGCGAGCATGTTATCGCCGTGCGTTTGAACTAAGATTTCACAATATTTTAATATGGAACATATATGAAGAGGTTACCTTAAACTTAACTTTTATTTCAATCGGCTGAAAAACAAAATTGCTAAAAATTGCGATTGCCCATACTTTAGGAACTTTTTCACTTTATTTTGAAGAAAAATCGTTACAGCTCGTTATGTATTGCATAAGCACACTATAAAAAATGTTATATACAATATTTGTTATATTATTTACAAGAATAAATCATTAAAATACATTAATGTATGTAGTATAATTTTATATAAATAATTTAAATCAGCCCCGCGGTGGTGGTGTCGTATTACCTACTTGCGTTTAACCTGAGATCTCTCAACATTTTAATATGGAACATATATGAAGAGATTACCTTAAAATGATCGCAAGGACATTATCTATCCGATTATATAACTTTCATATCAATCGGCTGAAATACAAAATTGCTAAAAATTGCGATTGCCCATACTTTAGGAACTTTTTCACTATATTTCGAAGAAAAATCGTTATATCTCATTATGTAACGCATCAAGACACAATAAAAAATATTATATACAATATTCGTTATATTATTTACAAGATTAAATCATTAAAATACATGTATATAAGTAATTAATATTTTACATAAATAACATAAATAAGACTCGCGGCGGGGCGTCGTATTACATACTGTTTACCTACTGCCGTTGACCTAAGTAAGTAGATAAATTACTGTGGAACCTATATGAAGTGGTTACTGATAAATAATCGTAAAGATACTCCCTATCTGATTATCTAATTTTCATAGCGTTGAAAATGATGTAAAAATTATAAAAAATAGGTCTTGGAAGTACTCACGATCCGGAGCACGCGTCGTCCAAATATACCTATACACTTGAAACTATTCAACTGTTTTACAATGTCAACACTATACCACAAGCTACACAATATTCCACTTAAACTCAATAATTCATTATCATTCTAGTTGTTATAACAATAAAACAACAACACAATGAAAACGCACAATACATTGTTCGAAAATTTCACCAACGACTGACTTTTAAAAATTCCGACACAAAAACCTAACCTTTTTCTTGCTGTGAATATAGACTATATAAGTGTTTTTTTTTTTCTTTAAATTTTCAGACTAAGAAATACGACCTATCTGTAGCAGTTCTGCCAGTATCGGGCTTTAAACATTGAGAAAAACATTCGTCCAGCGGGCGGAAAATGACGGATGTGCGGTCTTTAATTTTATCCGCTCGGCGGATAGCGACTGGTGAAGGGAGCCGATGCGCTTAGTTTCTTACATATATCTTCTGTTTGAGCCTTCCATGTTAATTGACTATCTATTAGAATACCTAGAAATCTAGTAACATCTACTCTTTTTACTATTTGATTTTTATAATTAATGTTTAACTCTTCAGCGGCTACGCCGTTGGTAAAAGTGCATTATTTTAGTTTTTTGTATATTTATTTGTAAGTTGTTATTTTTCAGCCAGTTTATTACGGTTGTAATTGTGCCGTTTATTGTATTTTCATAATTTTCTTTGTTGAGGCACTTTACTAGGGCCGTACTGTCGTCGGCAAATAAAACCATACCTCATACAACAATAAAGAGCATGGACTTTTTATTACGATGACAGACTCTCAAGAGCAGTGTAAGTAGAGTACCAATCTATGACAAGCAATTACAATTGATAAGTGTACATAATTTGTATGAAGTTGAGATTTTGTTTCAACTAATACGAGCTAATTTTGAGCAGACGATTTCAACTGCTTACATATAATATGTATAGATATCATCGTAAGCGAACTTTCATAAATTGAAGTTTATCATCGTATTTTTCATATTTAGCACTACAACAAGCGCAAAAGTATACGGGCAATTTTATCTGGTACAATTCCGCCTCGCGTTTCTAACCACTGCAACTCCTGTAAGCCAGGATCTACAATGGCGATCACCAGAAGGACACCGATCAATGTTGTTGCTGAGTGATTCCCAGAGAAACTCTGTCTTGTAATCCGCAACTAAATTAATTACAGAAGAAAAAAGGAGGAGTGGGGAACAATAAACGTTCCACTTCCCTCCATAGCAAGCAGGAGACAGAGAAAACAGTATCGCATGCGCACAATGTTTATTGTATCTAAGCACAATACATAGGAGTTTACAACTGGGATAAGCCCAATTTCCAAGCACGGCGGATACGAGCAAGCTTCTTAGATTACTCCCATTTATAGTTAAAACCACCGTACAACATACAGTTGTAAAAATCATTCCCGCCAAACAATTTAATGGCCACCCAATGTGTGGACGCATCTTAGACCCGACTATCGCAAACGGATCGTGCCTCCGCATAATGTCTCTATGTTTGTTTGCGGACAATTGAGACATGCTTCAAACTTCATACATAATAATGGGACCCAGCTTAGAACTCGGCGTACTGGTAAAATATTGGGAGTATTCTGTCTTATGTTCTTAGTTGGTGTTATCAAGTTGTGCGTTATAATCGCACGGTTTAGTTATGGATCGTTCATTGTTTTGGTTCAAGGGTTAGGGGAAGGATATGTCCCTGAGTTTTAGCTATGGAGTATATGTAAACAAGCGTCACACCGAAGGTAAAGTGAGTTAAATCTTGTTTTAATTCAATACTCAATTCAATACAAACCTGTTATTCTGAAATATGAAATGGCGGTATTTTATATAATAGCTTGATTTTCTGAAAAAGCTGGTTCAACACATTGCCTATTCGATTTAAACGCTCGCATATTTATAAGCTGGAGCTATGCATGACATATATTGCGCAATCCGGAAGAAGTAGAAGTGAACACGTTACTTTTTCCGGATTTAAAATGTGTATACCATACAAGGGTGCAATTCTTTAAGCTCAAACATCCACACATCCTTGAATACAGTATTAAAATAACGGTGATAACCCAATTTAGTATCCCCTGAGACTCGTCCCCAAGGCTCACTGTCTGCAACGTGTCCTTGAATAGTTTCAATCATGTCTTAGCGTATACCAAATTGTTTTTTTACCGTCATTTTAATTCTGTATTGAAGAATGTATGGATATTTGACCTTCAGGAATTGCACCCCCTCGATGTCGATGTGAATAAGCAAAAGCAGTTTGCATGATAGGCGATATAATTATGTGCGGATCTTACAAATCAATAAAACATTTTCATTAATTGTACGCACTGGTCCTTATGTACGCAGGATGACAATACTTATCCATGTTGGTTTTACTGCTCACGATTCCAGAGTACTGCATAACGGTTCAAACTGCAGCTCAAACTTATTTATTTATAATATAACAGAAGTACTTTCGTTTTTGTACTCCGTCTAACTCTTTTTAAAAGTTTTCAAGCCAAGTCTAAAAATAATTCTCCTGTGATGTTAAGGAACAAAGAGATGAGGGTTATGAAACCCCAACATTTGAAAAACTGTACAACTCTTTATTCATCTAACTTTTTGACATGACTTTTACATTAAACTTTAGCTACGTTAACCGAGTTATCCACTCTGAAAGTTAAAACTATTTCCCATACGCGGTTGGTTAAGAAATTGGGTAGTTCATTCATAGCTTTCACGCCGCTGGTCTCAAAAGAGTAAAGTAAAGGTGCCGTTCCACGGTCACATTTTTGGAGTTTACTCCTTAAGAAACGATTTGAGTTATAAGGCCCGGTACGGAAATTTTATGAGGAGTAAAATCAAGTGTAACACTCGAGAAGTTGAGGCGTTACGTAGAAAGAGACAAACATATATATCTGTAGGATTTAACGTGCAAAAGAATGAGATGGAATAGATTACACAGCGTATCTTATTCTCGGGGCCTCCTCTTTGTGTGATGCTGCGTAGTATCGCTGTATAGTTCACTACCTCTGGTCTGAGAGTTGAATGTGTGCGTATGTTTGTAGGTGTGTGTTGTGTGCCTGCGTATTACCGAAGTTCTGCCGCAGCTTGTATACTGCTGCCGAGTACAGAGTATGCATGCTGTATAATAAATATATATAGTAGCATTTATTGTATCTATACGACGTACATAAACAGCAACCTAACCATCAACTTTTAATGTTTTGATTTTAAAGTTTTCTTGTACTTCTGTGCATTGATACGTGTATTTTTATGTACTATTAAACAAATCATATTATTATTTTGTAACATACTTTGTGTAATATTTCTCTTATCATTTTAGAAGATGCGTTCATTTACCCTCTTTTTCTGTTCGTTAAATATCATAATTATCGTTCGTAAGGAGTAAACTCCAGTCGTGGGTTGGAGCTGACACACACACACGCTTTTTTTCATGCAATCTTGAGACGACATGAGCAAATCGTTTGGCTGGTGGTTAATGTCACGCCTGCCTAACAACTGTTTCAGTGCTACGCAGATCTTGACTTGCGTGCACGAGACGTGGCACACTGTGCTCGTCACTTCGAGATGATTGTTATTTAGTATTATTTACCCAGTAATTTCACTAGCTACAGTGCCTTCGAAACCGCAACACACACCGTGTTGTTTAAACTTTTAACCACTACTGCTTGGTGGCAGAATATCTGCGGTGGTATTGGTAATGGTATATATTACGAATTAAAATATTTCGATTTGATTTAGATTTGGCGGAAATTGATCTATTACGTATGCAATGATATTGATATTTTGCGATATACGAGCATAATAATTATCTAGTAGAAAAATCTAGAGATATATCTACTTTTTGTCTAACCTGTGAGTAACCAACAAATCACTGAATTTATTGTGCGTCCTCGGTAACACTCAAGACAATGAATGGAATGCAAATTTTTTTTTATTTTTTTTTAAACGTTGCCCCACACTAGGATTTCTCCTGTGTCGTGGGTGCGTTTACAGACATGAATTCCACATACAATACACCCAGACCCGGAACAACTATCTGCAGATCATACAAATATTTGTTCCGTGTGGGAATCGAACCCACGACCCGGAGCGCAGCAGTCGACTGTATCAGCCACTGCACCAACACCACCAAAAAATATACACAAATTCCCCCAAAATGGTGATACAATTATGGAAATCTATGGCTGAGACCTTTGTTCAGCAGTGGACGTCCTTCAGCTCTTATAATGATGAAGTAAAAAAGAATACCTTAATATTTAATTTATAACATTAAGGGAAAATCGAGGGATCAGAGGAAAAATGAAGGGGAAAACCACACAAGGCTGATCACGTTTTGCGAATCTGCTTCCTATATTTTCATAAACTTTATCTTTATAAAGATTATTATGTGATCAAAATTTGGAGCCCTCTCACGTATGCAGAATTCTTCACGATGATTTCCTCCACCGTTAACGCAAGTGATAATCAAATTCTGATCCGCACATGAATCCGAAAAGTCAGAGGTGTAGGCCGGGAAGGAACTTAGACCCTCAATATGGAAGGCAAGTGTTCAACCACTAAACTATCACTGCTATACAGATGTACAGTGATTATTCATTTTAAAAAAAAGCCATATTCAGTTATAAGTTATCATGTACTTGAATTTCAGTGATTTAACAAGTCATTATAATTCATCCTAAAATTTAAGATTTTGACTTTGAGTCATAAAAAGGTCATTTTAAGACTCCAAGTCAAAATCTTAAATTTTCGGATTAGATCTCTATACTTCTAAAGATGCGATATGTAGATTTTGGTAGTTATATATGTTACGAGATTCCGTTTTTGTCAGGGTTCAAATAATGTTATTTGTCTATTTATTGCACAATCTAGTTATAGGAAGTCCCTAACTTTAATCCTAGGTATATAGACCCTGCAAGGCTTATTTAGATAGTATTTATTAGGTACCTAACAATAAAAAAATTAAAACTGTAAAAGGCCGACTAATGGTAAATCTTACAATTACCAACTTGAGTTGTAAGATTTGATCTATATACATATCATACAAATAAATAAAATTGAAGTGTCTGTTTGTAATGTCATAACAGTATTTTACTAAATGCATATGAAAGTATATACGGTACCTACAACAAAAAAACTATTTTTTTTTGTCTGTCTGTCTGTTTGTTCCCGCTAATCTCCGAAACAGCTGAACCGATTTCTACGGGACTTTCACTGGAAGACTTTTTTTTTATTAGTGTTTTGCGCATAAATATTAAAACCCATGAAATTCAATTATAGTCTATGTAAAGTGTCTATGTCGAAGTACTCTAAATTATTAATCATCATCATTTCGGCCGAATGAAGTCCACTGCTGGACACAGGCCTCCCCCAAAGATCACCACAACGACCGATATGGGTATGTTGTGGGCTCATTGGGGGGTTTTGCCATAATCGCCACGCTTGGCAGACGGGTTGGCGATCGCAGTTGAGTTGTTAATGTACTCGAAGGACGCTGCTGCCCATCCTCCGGCCAATCCCTTAGTCGACTTTTACGACACCCACGGGAGGAGATGGGGTGGTGGTATTCTGAGCCGGCACCACACGGCAAATAATTATATAACAAATATTAATCATCAAATAATCAAATTTCTTTTAAATTGAAACCAGTCTCAGCTAGTATAAAATAAGATGATTTTGCGGGCTTTTACCATTAGAGTTACAGTAGCCATACTGCATTCAATGTTTACCCAATGAAGATCAGAAAATGTTGATTTTGGGAATAAAACAAGGGTAGTATTTAAACGAGTGATTGTAAATTCAACTTACGAGGTGTCAAAAATACTAAAAATGGGTAACAAAAATACTGAGTGAGCGACTGACTGTAAACGAATACACAAATATAGTGGCCGAAATTATGTCATGTGTTGAAGATGGCCGTTGGGGCAAAAAGACGATCTCCAACGAGGTGGACAGACGACCTGTTGCAGGTCGCTGGGAGTCGTTGGATGAGGGCGGCATGTAACCGCTCGTTGTGGAAATCTAAGGGGGAGGCCTTTGGACATCCTGTGGCTGATATGATCATGATAATGATGCCGTGATTATGCCGTGTGGTGCCGGCTCAGAATACCACCACCCCATTTCATCCCGTGGGTGTCGTAAAAGTCGACTAAGGGATTAACCGGAGGATGGGCAGCAGCGTCCTTCGAGTACATTAACAACTCAACTGCGATCGCCAACCCGTCTGCCAAGCGTGGCGATTATGGCAAGACCCCCCCAATAAGCACACAACACACCATATCGGTCGTGGTCTTTGGGGGAGGCCTGTGTCCAGCAGTGGATTTCATTCGGCTGAAATGAATGAATGAATGGATGAATGATGATGATAGATTATAGATAGATAGATTGGAGAGGCTTCTGTTCAGCAGTGGACGTTTTTACGGCTTAAAGATAGGTAGGATAGGTTTACCAAAATTATATTTTCAAACTTACCAAAAAAATTACTATGTAATTTAATTATATAAAATAACTAGCTTAATATAAATAATAAAGTAGTTCGAGTTAATCGGTGACACTCATACAA
The DNA here is from genome assembly GCA_947459985.1 of Diloba caeruleocephala. NCBI lineage: Eukaryota > Metazoa > Arthropoda > Insecta > Lepidoptera > Noctuidae > Diloba > Diloba caeruleocephala. The sequence continues at coordinate 2,514,591 of OX381617.1, read as the reverse complement.
AATTTCTAAGATCATCAGAAGACCTAAAACTTAAAATGCCAATGCATTCCACAAAATTTATTGATAACTCCTTTCCGGTTCAGGCCGCTCGTTTGTGGAATGCATTACCAGTTTTAATAAGACGAGCTCAGTCAATATCAGTGTTCAAAAGACTAGTGAGGGAACATTACTTGTCACTGTGATTATTTTTGCTTAGAATTTACTAAGTATTACATTTGAAATAACTGCTTTTCGATATTTTGTCGAATAAATTAAAAAGTATTTGTATATGTGTATATATAAATGTTTGTGTATTTATATATCTATATTGTGTATATTGTGTGTGGTGCCGGCTCAGAATGCCACCACCCCATCTCCTCCCGTGGGTGTCGTAAAAGTCGACTAAGGGATTGGCCGGAGGATGGGCAGCAGCGTCCTTCGAGTACATTAACAACTCAACTGCGATCGCCAACCTGTCTGCCAAGCGTGGCGATTATGGCAAAACCCCCCAACGAGCCCATAACACACCCATATCGGTCGATGTGGTGGTCTTTGGGGGAGGCCTGTGTCCAGCAGTGGACTTCATTCGGCCGAAATGATTGTGTATAATCTTCCATTATTTATATATTTAGTTATTTCATATGTATCTGTGTGCACCATCAACTGCCGCATATATTATCCAGTTAAGTATTTCTCCATCCTAAGGTTGCCTGGAAGAAATCGCCGAGCGCGATAAGGCCGCCCAATGTACTCTAAAATATACTTATTAGCACCACTGTTTTTATTACCTTTAACGATTGGTGTACAATAAAGAGTATAATAAATAGATAAATAATAAAGTAACAAGTTCATTATCATCATGATCATCATATATCAGCCGTGTAACAAGCTAATGTGAGATATATATTTTACTGAAAACTTCAAACTACGGTAGGTAAATCCTTAGATTTTCCAAGTTTTAATGGTAAAAGTCCGAACTTATCTGTGACAATCGTTAATTTCGTAGTTTTACTAGCATTCACTAAGTACATCTTAGGTTTTACCTCAGAGATCCGGTAAATGTTGAAAATACCTGCCTCAGTGTATCTTAAGACATTTATAGTCACTCGCTTAAATACTAACCTTATAATAATAAAAGGTTTATTAATCTTAAGGAACAAACACTGTCACAATAGGATATTGTGCGGCTGTTTGCGTGCTCACACCGAGCGACCCCCGTGAAGACGGTGGTGCGCACGTGGTCACGTGCAACCGTGTGCGCAGCACAGCGCACAGCGAAGCTTGGGGGTCCTTTACAGTCCTCCCCAAGAAGTGCCTGGGGGCGGCCTTTTTACAGTCAACTTCGCTCCTTTAGAGGAGGTGAGGAGGTGACCGCTTTACAGTCTTGCCCTCCGAGACACCTAAAGGCGTGGCACCAATGGGTGGCTCTAATGTGATCTTACGAGGACCTGGAGCCCCCCTTCAGTGCCAAAGATGACCGCTCCAGTGGTTTTAGCTGGTAGGAGTCCGGCCCCTTCGCCCTTCCCCAGGAGAAAGCTCATGATGAATTTAATAACTAATACGTAATACTTTTTATCATGCAACTACCAGATTGTTATCTCTGCATCGCCATAAGGTAGACTGGTAGAAAATGCCTAAGGCATTAAGTTCGCCTCTGTACTGTTACTGTTTGTGCATAAGGACAAATAAATTATTCAAAAAAACACATATTACTATATTCCGGTTTGAACTCCTCTTATGTAATTTTGCGCTTCTTCTGTTCACTGTGGCACGGTTGGTGCAGTGGCTGATACAGTAGGGCTACTGCGCTCCGGGTCGTGGGTTCGATTCCCGCACGGAACAAATATTTGTATGATCTGCAGGTAGTTGTTCCGGGTCTGGGTGTATTGTATGTGGAATTCATGTCTGTAAACGCATCCACGACACAGGAGAAATCCTAGTGTGGGGCAAAGTTTTTTCATCATCATCATCGTCATCAGCCTATCGCAGTCCACTGCTGGACATAGGCCTCTTCAAGTGCATGCCACTGATCGCGATCCTCGGCTGCTCTCATCCAGCTACTGCCAGCCACCTTGCGCAGGTCATCACTCCATCGAGCTTGAGGGCGTCCTACACTACGTTTACCAAGACGCGGTCTCCACTCAAGAACACGTTTTCCCCAACGGTTGTCGGTTCTACGACTAATATGACCAGCCCACTGCCACTTCAGCTTACTAATCCTATGAGCTATGTCGATAACTTTATTTCTGATTTTATCCTTCAGAGAGACTCCGAGCATAGCCCTCTCCATTACTCGCTGAGCGACTTTAAACTAGTGGAGTTTTTTAAAATGAAAAAAAAATACCTATGCTTTGAGAAGACGAGCGCAGTGTGGTGCCACACAGGCCTGACCCTCACCACCAGGAGTATACAAAAAACTTTATACAGAATGACAATTTTATTCCAAACCTACGTACAAATTCAGTACAAATAAGTATCGATGTAAAAAATAAAACTATTCTGTTTTTTCCGTTGGGGCACGACCCTCTCCCTTGTTTGTATTTATTTGGGCGACTATCTCGTTAGCATTACTGGTTTTATTGAGAATAAAACTTTCAATGATACTGTTTGTCTAATAAAAGAGGACAAATATACATTGTATGTGTAGTAGATGAAGTTTTTGTAGGTTCTACGGTCATTTGGGGAATAAAGAATACTTCATGGAAAAAATATTTGTCATATCAGCTTTGCAATGAATAATCAATCAATTAGAGAATATAAATCAGCTAATTCTTGCGTGTGTGCGTTTCAGACATGAATTTCTCTCAAAGGATGGTATGCTTAGGTAGTGATGACCTTGTTTCGTTTTGTTTGTATCGTGTGGTGCCGGCTACGAATAGCAGAATAGCACCAACCCGTCTCATCCCGTGAGTGTTGTAAAAGGCGACTATGGGATTAGCTGGAGAAAAGGCAGCAGCGTCCTTCAAGTACATTAACAACTCAACTGCGATCGCCAACCCGCCTGCCAAGCGTGGCGATTATGGCAAAACTCCTCAATGAGCTCACAACACACCCATATCCCAAAGCCCAAAGCAATAGATAGGTTGGAGGACGAGTGGGGTTCTAGCCGGTAACCTTTCTCCCAAAAGGATTCCAAGTGGATTACCACACGAATAAATAGGTCGTGATTAAACACATTTTGCCGAAACAAATTTGAAATTGTACATCCTAATGTAACGACGGACGTCGCGTAGCAGCCTTAAAGATCACCTTTAGAAAATTGCTTCACAGACAGCAATTGGTGCATGAAAGTTCTAACATCAATTAAAAGAACCGTTTAAAAAATCGTGTGTTACACCAAACCCTATGAAACTACAATTTATTGCGTATTTTATAGTGTGAATCTGATTCCAAATTCAAAATTTAAATTGAACCTTATTTGAATGCAGACTTAGTGTTTGGCAACCCAAAAGTAATGATCTTTAGAATAAGATAAGAAATAGCAATACAGACAACACACATCAGTTCGTTAACGTCCACTGCTGAACAGGGGCCTCCAAATCATTACTACTATGAGCGATCAAAGGGGATATTGAATAATCAAATTCAAATTCAAATTCAAATTCAAATTCAAATTCATTTATTTCAGGTACCATATAACCCATATTAGAAAACATCTTTAAATTATTCAATAATAAATATATAATCACACATAAATAAATACAAATATATAAATACAACATCAACACACAATGTATTATAATTAACTAATATTAATTACAGTATTCTCTTACGTGTGACACTATATGTGACTTGTCTGTCACAGCAGTGTCGCACATAAGGACAGTCCAGTCTGTTTGCTATCATACTCAGAACGGTATTGGAGCTGTCCCGCACTCTGCGCACAAGAGACGCGCAGCGCTTCCGCATGGTCGCATGAAAACAGTCCGTGCGCGCCCATGCGAACATACCCGAAGCGCTGCAGTAGTGAGGCAGACCCAATATCGCTCTGAAAGCGTTGTTAAATTGAATGCGGAGGGTGCTATAGCTTTTCTGCGTGTAATTAGCCCACAGGCTGCAGGTGTACATGGACGTGCAATATGCTCGGAAGAAAGTTATTTTCACGCCATCCGAGCAACGTGCGAACCTGCGGGCAAGCATATTAGCTCTTTTAGATAACGCCCTCCGCTCCCGTTCCATGTCAGCATGGTCCCTAAGGTCAGCCGTGACTATATGTCCTAGGTATTTAAACTGATACACCCTGTCTAAGGGTACACTATTTAGACGTATAGGTGGTACATGGTCGGGGCATGTAGCCCCACCGGCCTCAAAGACCATGTACTGACTTTTCTTAATATTATAAATAAGTCCGTGTTTAACAGCATAATCCTCACATGTCGCCATCAACCTCCTTAGGCCACAAATCGACGCGCTCAGCAGAACCATGTCATCTGCATAGCTTAAATTGTTGATACACACGTCGTCTACATGACATCCGACATGCTGACTGCTCAGCGCGACGATCAGCGCGTCCATGTAAAGGTTGAATAACGAGGGTGAGGTCAGTCCGCCTTGCCTTACACCACATTGTAATCGATATGGCTCCGACATTGCCCCCGACCACCTGACGCTGTTGACTATAATGATATCATCACGTTTGGCAGACGAATTGACGATTACAGTATTTTGTTAATAGCACGTGGAAATATGTCTTCTTTATATTAAATAGACTTGCGTTTGACCACAATCTCACCCGATGTTAAGTGACGATGTGGTCGATAATGGTTCACCATTGCCTAAAAGAAACCTGTTCACTCGTGACTTGAAGATTCCCAGGTTATAACGGTCGCGAAACACAGACTCTGGCAATGAGTTCCACTCAGCACTCCACTCCAGCAGTACGTACAAAAATTGTGGAAGCAAAACGCTTCGTACGTATGGGTGGTACATCAACCATATAAGGGTGGCGCAAGTACGTTCGACGGGAATCGGGGCAATTAAATCGTGCAATTCCAATGATACGATATAGATATAGAAACACGATATAGAAATATTAAAACCACTGAAAAGGAAAAAGAACTTTATTTATGATGTAGGGCGGGGCCAGGTCAAAATATAACTTCTCGTTCTCGTTGGTCTGCTTGAACCATGGTTGGAGCATACCTTGCCCCGGCCGACTTCATAAATAAAGTATTTTTTCCTTTTCAGTGGTTTTAATATTTTTATATCGTGTAGGATTTTTGAAGTCAGAGTTTTTTAGTTCGTTTATTTATCTTGTTTGAAACCCAGTGTGCTCCATAGTTTTTGAATACATGCGGGTGCTTCTTTGTAAACATACAACATTCGTATATAGTTTAGACAGAAGGTGCAGTCAGGAGTTTTAATTTTGGGACTATCTTTCTGCATGACGTTAGTGGTGTGTAGCAAAGTGCACGAACGCAATTGCAGTTTTTGGGATATACTCGTAAATACCCTGTCAATATTACCTGAATTACCCCAAGGTGGTAGCATACCTTAATTGAGAGGTAATATACCCATGGTAAGCTTGTAATGCTTGTATCCATGGTAAGCTTGTATCTTTTGATTACAGATTTTTGTGAATCGCCATAGTGCGGAAACAAATTTGTTTTTTTTGGTGCTGACCTTTTCAATATGAAGCTTCCACGAGCACTGGTTATATAAATTCGTAGGAAAATGACATTATTGGCTTCAGTTAACATTTCACCTTTGTACATACATGATTTTCAGTCCAGCTTTGTATTCATATCTATAAAAGATTTTTTTGTGATATTAGCATTAAGGTTTTTGTTTCCATCCATTGTTTACCGTTTTTTTACCGTTTGGTTTATTTCAATTTTAATGCCATTGTCTCAAGAAATTATAACAGAAATACCATCTGCAAACAAATTACATGGGTGATTTATGTTGTCATTTATATAAATTAGGAAAAGAAGAGGGCTTAAAATACTCCCTTGTGGAATGCCCACTTTGTTTTTAGTGAATAATGCCTTAATAGAGTTTTCTTCATTTTCATTATTGAAGTCTGGGATTTAAACATATTATTGCCTATTTCAAATTTAGCTCTGCAGCCATTTATGCTGCTACTATGCTACGTAGACCATAAGCAGACCATTTATGAAGTAGGAGATCATGAACAACTAAATCAAAGGCTTTGCTCATGTCAAAAAGACCCCTACAGTTGGTATTTTTGTCGATGTTTTGTAAGTATGATTTAATAATTATAAAAATGTTGTGACATGTAGCGGGTAATAGAAAGATAGTTATATTTATCAAAAGATATAAGAAAGGGGGCGCTTAGGCATCAAAATAGGGAGTCCTCCTCGTCGCTGTCAACCAGTAAAGTTGCCAGATGACTGGCAGCATTGGCACGTTGAATGGCAATGTTAATTCTTTGTCGACCAAACGTCTGGCAACATCTTTAAAAATCAGACGTGCACTCGGACCATCACCATGACCCGAGCGTTTCGAACCAAAACAGCTCAAACACATAGGTTCCAACAAGGTTATTATATTTGCGCCTTTTGAGAGTCACTGCAGTGGCAGTACCAGCACGCCCGCTGAACATGAAAGTTGGAATGGAGCAAGAGTGTCGACACATGTTGTATCCCAAACCAGAGGTCTTCCCAACTTCTATGGCAATAGCGACATACCATCTAATCTCTTCTCATCATCACGTGCCAAACCACTGGGTTCTAATACAGCTGGCACGCCGGAGGTGACAAGAGCTCGACGAATCATGTCATTAATCTTAGCTTATAATGCTTGCTTGGATGCTTATAATTTGATCTAGACAAGTGGACGGAAGTATTTTTACATATAGGTATGCAGGTAGTCGCTGTAGCCTCGGCTCTTCGTGGCTATCTAAAAATATATAATACGCCTAATCCATTTTTATATTCAAATATCCTGAATAATACCTGCTTACAGTACCAAATAAAGAAATATTGGTGGGTGCTAAAAGACTAACTAAGGGAATTTTATCCTCTTAGTACCTAACCAATTGAGTCAAAGTGCATAATCCCGGCAGTAGCCACTTAATAGGGCAATTTAATTTTCTCTTAACGACCGACTCCATAGTAAGAGGATACTTTCAGCTGCGTGCCAACTCCACTCGCAGTTGAAATGTTTTCTTTAAAACCGCTTAACAAATTACTAATAGGGTTTTGAAATATAATAATGTTAGCCACGGACAACATTTCTGCTGCTGCTGCTGATAATATTTCTTTTACTTCACTTATGGATATTTTTCAACGTGTTTTATTATAATGGGTAATAATTTTTTTTTCTACTTGAACGAAAATATTATTTTTATGATTATGATGATGATGATGATAAATGGCGTAATATTGATTCTAAAACGAAAATTTTGTCATATCTGCACTTCATGACATTTTTTGTAAAGCAAAAGTAGTCAAATCACCATTATCAGACCATTTAAAAACGATAGAAGTTGTCCGATGGTACAAAACATGTGTGTACCTTCCGAATTGGATGTTTGTACCTTCGGACGTAACGTGTACTTAGAGTCTTAGAATCTAAAATAGAATCCTTCAAGAAACGTAAACCACAAAAAATTGTTTTGTAATAATTTATTATCATAATAAACAATGTGTTATTCTAATCAATATCGTTTTGCTGCTAGCCGGAGGATGGACAGCAGCGTCCTTCGAGTACATCGCCAACCCGTCTGCCAAGCGTAGTGATTATGGCAAAACCCCCAATGAGCTCACAACACACCGATATCGGTCGTTGTGGTGTACTTTGGGGGAGACCTGTGTCCAGCAGTGGACTTCGTTCGGCCGAAATGATGATTATTTTGCTGTACTTAGAAAACAAGATTTTAAGATAGAATCGGGTCTATTCGCGCTCAGATTAATATCAAAATAATATTTTGACTAACCTCGATCGTTTCGATTAAGTTGATTGATCAAGACCAAGGGCGGGAGTTGTTACCAACTACCCGCACGGTATGACGTTACTGCCATGGAAGACGGGTAGGCGACGGGTGTAGGATGCAACTTGTCGACCCTTGCTTCATCCCATCTTCCAAGCACGGCAGGCTGTGCTACCGCTGCCGCTTCTGCAGCAGCCGCCCCTCAAACGGCGCAAATACCTCATTGGTAATTATTGTTTTGAACCATTTGAGGACGAAACTTTGGTAAAGCTTTGGTCATGGAGTCCGAGTGCTTGTCTGTTTTGGTCGACACTTCCCATGATTAGAGGGCTGGTAATTTCTTTGGCCAAAGAATAAGCATTGCCTTTCAAACGTGGCAATGTTGCCAGTCTTCTAGGAACATTATCAGCTGACAGCGATGAGGAGTACTTTGACAGCCTGTCCTACCTTTATATATTTTTTCTTCGTAATATTTCGTTTAATCATAAATAGTGTAAATACAGTTAGTTTTAATGTGTATATAAATATTATAATAAGTTATAGATTAATAAAATAAAAAAACCGTGTGGTGCCTGCTACGAGTACGAATAGCACCAACCCATCTCATCCCGTGGGTGTTGCCGCTACTACATTTCCACCGTGCAGAACAATTCTAAAACAAACACGAGGGTAGAGGATAGAAAAATGATGGTACAATTAAAATAAAATTATTTATAATACAAGAATTATAAATAGCTCCCGTTTGCTTCCGTTATAGAATGAGTTGGAATGTCGTCTTACCTCGTTTTCTTTTTCTCTGATCATTATTTTTATGTTTTCTCCCGTGTTTTTTGTAATATGTTCACCATAAAATATTTCTGGGATATTCACGTTTAACCACAGTCACACTTAAAGCTGTAACTTTCTTTAATTAAACGTTAGTTATGTTTCTAAGACGAAGACACACACAATCTCGTGTAACGTGTTTTTTAACTAACTTGCCTTAGTCCTGTGTCCTGGGTGCGATTACAGACACAAATTCCACACACAATACACCCAGACCCGGAACAACTACCTGCAGATCAAACAGATATTTGTACCGTGTGGGAATCGAACTCGTGACCTGGAGCGCAGCAGCCGACTGCATCAGCCACTGTACCAACTGTGCCGTCGAACACCATATAAATAGATACAAAGCCCTTGAGCACTCAGCGAGCAGCGACAGCAAAACATTCGTTCTGTTTGTTATATTTTATAATAAATTTTCCATAAACTGTTTTTACAACCTTGAGTCATAGAAGAAAGCCAGTTGAAAGCCAGCACCAGGTCCTTTTTTTTTTTTTTTTTTTTTTTTTTTTTATTGATCCGGTGGAAATACCTCATGTACTTCCTTCACCCCGGGAAAGGGCGAAGGGGCATGCCGGACTCCTACCGGCTAAAACCACCGGAGTGATCATCGTCGGCACCGAAGGGAGGCTCCAGGAACTCGAAAGATCTCCATCTAGAGCCACCCATTGGTGCCACGCCTTTAGGCACATCTCGGAGGGGATGACTGTAAAGCGGCCTTGGATTATTGAAAAGCTAATTGGCCCATCTCAGGTAGTGGGATGTAGTTTTTGTATCTAGTGTGACTTGTATTCTGAGCATCGTCGCCCAGTGATTACGTATCACAGGTGTGTCTTACGATTTGACTCTTGAGGGTGGGTAGAGTCGTAAATGTTTATCGGATATTATACTCGACGGATTAGCCGCAAAAGTTATTTAGCGTAGCCACTCCGTTGAATATAATACTGACCGGATCCTTTCGTCTGCTGTGGCGAGCAGCATATCCTGTAGGATAGGATGGCTGCGACGAAGTTCTTCCTGTATCAGTTCGGGCGTAGTGTCCATCGTCCCGAAAAGACCGGTAGCCCCCGAAAAGCCACCTGTGTGTTGCGCTCGACGGGACGGGATAGAGTATAAGACCAGCTCTCTGGTCTCTCTCCTTTATTAAGTATCCGAGGTATCTTTGGACGGTACGGAATTTGTTATCAGTAGTTGGGCTGAAACGCGTTCCTTTGCCATATGGGCAGGTGATTGGTACGTGGCCCAGCTTTTTTTAGGGTGCAGAAATGGCGCGCCCTATCGGGCATTATTTCCACAACCAGCGGTGTTCACTGTCTTATGTAACTGTCTTCATGCCCGCTCCACAGCTTTTGTATGACTGGGAAATTGCAGAAAAAGTTGTCATTGCCTCTAGACTCCACTACAGAAAGGAGTTTTTCGTTTGTCACATGGCGTAGAATTGGGGGTTGAGAATATTCTTGTTGCTACTCAATCAGAGCAATATAATATACTTACAGCACCTAGGTTAGTCTTAGGTCTCTAGTGTGATCATACGAGGACCTGGAGCCTCTCTTAGGTGCCGAAGATGACCGCTCCAGTGGTTTTAGCCGGTAGGAGTCCAGCATACCCCTTCGCCCTTCCCCTGGGCGAAGGAAGTTCATGGAGAATCTCCACTGGGCACTAATAAAAAAAAAACAGGTTAGTCTTAGGTACCTGGAATACCCAATTTTGAGAACTAGGTGTTTCTTTGCTGTCAAGATGCGCCTAGCAGCGACTTCTCGAACTTGTTTCTGTGGAATGGATACCACGAATAACAACAAGTTTCCGGATCTGCAAAAAAGACATTTCGTTTGATACTAGGATCTAATACCTTTTTAGATTGCCTAAAAGATATCTAGAATTGCAGATTCGTTTCTTTCGATATCTTGCCCCGTCTTTACACAATAAATGTATTTTAAACCTAAACCATAACGGTGGACGATAGAAGAAAATCCGACGTACACGTGGATGCAGTTACTAGGTAGGTTATAACTCATTTTTATCATCATCATCATCACAGCGGCCATTTATACGTCCACTGCTGAACATAGGCCTCCCCCATAGATTTTCACAACTGTGTCATCATTTTGGGGGGTATTTGCCAATACTCATCACCGTTTCACAGAAGGGATGCTACTGCCCATCCCTCTGATTTAGATTCCCTTAAGTCGCCTTTTACAACATTCGCGGGAGGAGATGGAGTGGTGCTATATTCTTAATCCGGACACCACACTCATTTTTACGTATGACATATATCGTACAGATAAATATCGGTGCTTTTTATTGTTTAACCCTCACTGCCTATTAATTACTGAGACAATTGTACTTACGGAGTAAATTCCAGTCGTGCGTCAGAGCAGACACACACACTTCTTTTTTATTTTTGTGTGGGGCCTCCGCTGACGTTCGAAGTAAAAGTGGCTGCTTAAATAAATTAATTAACCGGGCAATTTCAAAATTAATTTTATAAACTAGACAAGGTATGCTAAGGGCGCCCCCTGCGGGTCTTAAACCTTAGGCTGTTGCTAGGGTATACAAGCTACGTAGGGACAGCTGGATCGTTATTATTTAAATAATTTAGGGGATATTTAAAACTACAGGCGGGGATGCAGGATGGCGTGAGTTAGGGACCCCGGTCCCTAATATATATATCCATAAGATAATTAAACTGGATGGTGTCGAAGCGACAGGCCTCTGTAACGTCTGTGAGATGGGCATCCTCGGCGGCGGTATGACTATCTGTTTAGTGAATGAGACTACGTGAGTCTCTACATGTGTTACTCTTCATGCGGGAGGGTCGGTATTGGCTGACCGATACCACTAGTGGGTTTGAGTGGAATAGCGCAGAGTCGATTCTTATACAGTTAAGAAACGAGCATCAATTACCACGCTTGCTTATTGCGTATTGTCGATCTCAGATCATTTGCTAATGATGTAATATAATATAATATGAGATGATTGTACTCTATAGATCCAGGTTTCCTGACGATGTATTCCTTCACCATTACAAACAGTGGTATCGTAGATAACTAGGAACGTACATATGACATTTAATAAGTCACATTAGCATATACCAAGTTTTAAACTCGTAACTTTAAATCTAAATAATGGTAAAAAAAGTAATCGACTAAAATATAGGCCTTATACAAACATGAGGTAATACGAGTACCTAATCATAATATTTATACATGCATAACGGCTTATAGATTAAATCCATGTACCAAATAAGGCAGCGTAAGTCAATTGTATGTAATTACTGAATTTTTTATTTACCCGCTTTGTAAGATAACCCTTTGTGCAATGCTTTATGGCTGTGACAATCACATCCATCCAAGTTGTTCCAGAGATCCTGCTCAGATGCTGCTTATTAAATTCCATTGTAAAATCATCATCATCATTTCAGCCAAACAACGTCCACTGCTGGACTAAGGCCTCCCCCAAAGATCACCACAACCGGTCTAGGTTTGGGTCATGCGCTCATTGGGGGGTTTCGCCATAGACGCCACGCTTGGCAAATAAGTTAGCGATCGCAGTTAGAGGTGAAGGACACTTCTGCCCATCCTCCAGATAATGGCGTAGTCGCATTTTACGACACCCACTTGAAGAAATGGGGTGGTGGTACCCCAGTTCATATGAAACAGAAAAGAAACATTTACCATATAACATTTCTATAATGTTAAGGTTGTTGTGAATGGAAGCCAGTCGGGTCTTTCATTAGAACAAGTAAAATATGAATTAATTTCTTCAACGCCGCCTCACACATGTGGGTTAGGGAAGGCAAAAGAAAATATCGATAAGAACCCAATAAGAGAATATATCCAAGTTATTAGAGCGTATCGACGTTACAATAAGTCTTCAGTTTCAAATAACCTGCACTGGCCTGCCTATTTCCATGGTGTAGATACAGTCAAGTCATCATAAGAAAAACGGCATCCAGGTAAAATATGCTATAATTTTTATGATAAGTTAGGATCAATAAATAAAAAGAGAAGTAATTATAACATAGACACACAGCAGTGCTATTTTCTTTTTTAAGTTGCCTATGAGGGGTAATCTAATCGGTTCTCCCTCTCTATCTCGTTTACTCTTAGGTAATCCAAATGAAATGGTGTCAAAACTACGATATAATCGAGAGTTGTATGATGTGCTATCAAGTAAATTATGGAAAGTGGACTTGGGTGAAATACCTAACAAAACGAGGAGATACAAGTTGAGCCGAGATGAAATAGAATGGCGAACAATAATAAGATGGACGTCGACGTTACACTCCACGGTATCCAAATCATACCGTAAAGTGTAAGTAACGTATGGAAGCAAATCTTGCAAGACTGAGCAACGTGGCTAAAGAAAAGAGAGGCATATTTATTTATACTTTATGCATAATTATGGTACACAAGGCGGCTTAATGCCATATGGCATTGTCTACCAGTCAATCTTTGGGTTAAAAAGAAATGCATCGAATAGAGGTACAAAAAAGATATATTACAAAAATGTTATAATAAGATACTTAAAAATCTACATACTCGTCAATATACGGTCAAATACATAGGTTTAAAATAAACTACACACAATACGTACCATTTATCATTTTAACCATGCCCGTAATTGTCAAAAAGGATTCCAGCGAATTAAAAATATTCTCTAACTTTGCGTTTGAAATTTAGTGTAGTGTAGCTATAACAAGGGGAAGCTCGTTCCAAATTTTGATTGCATATATTCTGCAGTGGACAGCAATGAACTGGTTTTATTACAATTAAACATAATTCAATATTTAGAGTCGACTTGTAAAATTCATGCTATGTTATAGCATGAAATAAGGAACCCTTCGTGAAGTTGCTATAAAGCACACAACCAGCTCTTTTAGACAAGATGACAATCTCCGATCGCCAAGAATGAGCAATCAATAAAGTCAATGAAATGCACGATCACGTGACTTGTTGAATACTTATGTTAATGCAGATTCTTTCTTTCTTTCTTTCTTTCATTACATTTCATAAAAATTCTCATTATTTGGCGGTCAGAAAAGTGGAGCCGACTGTACGTCGTTGTTAATTAAGGGAGTAAAAAGAAACATTTTGTACCTCTAATATCGACAAACAATAATTGTTTACCCACATCCCTATTTTAATTGTAAATTCACTCGCGAATAACATTAGTATTTAATTAAAAGTTGTCTCACACATCTCGTGTGGTTGACGCATTACTATTAACCGACGGATATGTTGACTGTGTTAAGGACTTTAATGATTTGAAACTTTTTTGAATGAATTGTTACACAGCTGCTTATATTTAAATAATTTTTAGGGTAGTAATATTCCGACATTGGCAAAAATAAAGCAACCTTGCGCGATACAATTCAGCGACTCTCGAGCAATGATCTATGTGGGCAGCTGTCGTAAATCGTAGTAGGTGATCCAGGATTTGGACATTTTTTTTCTCGTGTAACTTAACAATCAATAATCTTGTTTATAGCTAGACAATCTGATTGCGATTGGCTTGTCGATCTTACTTGGATTGGGATTGGGTGGGGCATTGGTCACCGCACGGATCAAAGATTTGTAAGGATAACTGTTTAGAGTCGCTATAAATGTGTCTCTATTTTACAATAGATAAATTTTATAAAGAGCACCATTAAAAAAAAACGGGTTGCACTCCGGGAGTGCCGACAGAAGTGAAAACTTATTTTGGCGCGTGAGACATTTTCTAGGGTTAATGTGATCCCGACGGCGAAACGCCAAACTAGACGTCTAGCGTCTCGTAACGGTGTCACGAGTCCAGAGATTTGATCTCATCTAAAAATATGCGTACCACGCTAAAAGAAGTTTTCATTTCAAAATGTTCTAGTATACCTACCACATACATTCTTTTTTTAGAGAAATGTAAACACGTATAATGAACATATAAATTAGTACAACTTTTTTTTTAACGATGTCCAGTGGAAATTCTACATGGAACTTCCTCCACCCCGGGGAAGGGCGAAGGGGTATGCCGGACTCCTACCGGCTAAAACCTCCCTCCCCCAAGTCTCGCTGTGCGCTGTGCTGCTCACACGGCGACACGTGACCACGTGCGCGCCACCGTCTTCCCGGGGGTCACTCGGTATGAGCACGCAGACTCTCCAATCTACGCTCGTGACCCCCGAGGCCCCCCACCATGAACTGATGGCAGGGGACTCAGGCGTGTTGGACGTGGGCTCCGGGGCGGTTGTTACCTCGGCGCCGTCTCGTCCTTCTCCGTTCGGGATCGGCCCTCTCCCGATCCCGCTCTGCAGTCTCAAATTTGTACACCCTAACAATATCCAAAAAATATTAAAAATATCCAACATCATTCAATTCACATTGTTGCATATACATATTAGTGAAAGAATCCATGTAAGTAGTTTGTTCAATATATAGGCACTAAGTAAATAGACAGATCATTAAGGCTTACATTTTTTTTTTAAAACACAAAACCAGTGCAAGACTAATTCAATGAATCACGCATATATATCTCAATGAAAATAAATGCTGAAAGCCCGTGAATATTACTTATTTGAGGTAAATACATTTTAATAATAACCCCTTATTCGATAGAAAATAAATTTATTACCGAGAACCTTCTAACAAGGCTTTGATTACCAAAAACATACAAAAAAGTCGTTATAACAAAAAGGCATGAAGTTTTATATTCTATACGCGTACAATTGGATCGCTTTACATTATTTTCTCATTGAACCAAATTGGGTTTTGGGGACAATACCCGTCGAGCCTAATGTGAAAACATACAGGTATGGTACAGAGCCGTGTCCGCCCCTTTGTACTACGTTAATTTCATACACTTATGTGCAAATAAACCGCGCTATTCATCTCCTGATAAGTTTATGGTTTATGTTGTACCAAATATGTCACAGCTGTACCAAACACGTCACAGCTATACCAAATATGTCACAGCTGTACCAAAACGTCACAGCTGTACCAAGTGGGTCTTAATCAGCTCTGGTTTAATTAAGTTTCAGTTTATTAGGCTTTCATACAGTGACCTTTTTCCATCCGATAAAATTAGCACTAGAACTGTTGACTCGCTAAATATTTGTATCCATACCGCAAACCGCCCCATCTACACCCAAGGTCCGTGTATTCGGCAGTAAATCGGAAATTTTTAAAAAGTTCAATGCCTAATAATCCAATATCGAATGAATTGCCTGTAAATTCGTGTTGGACGTGTCTTGCATAGCACTCGGCTCTTGCACAGCCCTGGCTTTCTCTCACTATAGTTTAGAGAAAACAGAGTAGTGTCATATCGATATTGTTTTATTGTAAATAAAATATACAAATTCGATAATATAAATACTGGTTATATGGTTGCCGGTAAAAATAAAGTTATCTGTTAGTTAGTCTATCCATATGATGGGCATTCTTCTGTATGCTTCTTTTTTATTTTCGTGTGAGCGGCCAATCTTGTGCCATAAAGATAATTAAATATATTCATCATGTGGAAACACTTGTACCTAACAAAATTATCAGTACGCTTGCTTGTGAAAGAGAACTAAAAATCGCTACTTATGGACACATGAATATTGTTTTGGTGAAGCGTTTGTGATAGCGGTCCGTAAGAGACTATTCTTCTCTCTCTGGAGTAGCGATGCAAACCAGTAAAATTATCCCGAGCCGAGACTGCATTTTATAATGCAGTCATGGAGAGTCCCCGGTTAGTGTCCCATTACATTTTAGATTAAAATTGTCTAAAGGGCCTCTGCGTGTTGGACCCATGACCCCGCGTAAGCCTATCAAAAGACCGGGTTCCCCCTTACAGGGGGTATAAACCCGTGTAATAGAGAGACATGTTAATATAATAATAATTTTAATAATAAACGTGTGGTGCCGGCTCAGAATACCACCACCCCATCTCCTCCCGTGGGTGTCGTAAAAGTCGACTAAGGGATTAGCCGGAGGATGGGCAGCAGCATCCTTCGAGTATATTAACAACTCAACTGCGATCGCCAACCCGCCTGCCAAGCGTGGCGATTATGTCAAAACCCCCCAATGTGCCCACAACACACCCATATCGGTCATTGTGGTGATATTTGGGGGAGGCCTGTGGACTTCATTCGGCCGAAATGATGATGATGAAAATAATAATTGGTCAACTGAACCCCGCGAACGGTGGTTAACAAGTTCACAACACAACTAAATAAGAACAAAGCTCGCTCCAGCTCTCCGTGAACCAGTAGCAGTGACACCGCACGCGCAACATTTACATCGTTGCACTGAACGGCAACGCGCAAACGAGATTAATGTAGGTACACACGGCTACACATCAAGCTATACGTATCTAGTTTAAGGAAGTTTAAGGAAAGCCTATACAAGTCGAGATCAGCTTGTACTGGAATGTATGGCTTCATATGTAGCCGTGCGTACAAAAACGTCATAAAAATAATAATCAAATGAAAAATGGAAATGGTACCTACGTATTTGCGTATTTAGCTTGAGCACTAAAAACTATATGACAATTTGAAATAAATTGTAATTGTTTAGTTTTAAGGTAAATAAGATAAATACCGCCCCGCCCACCGGTAATTTTACCATAATCTATGGTAATGAACGTAATTTACCCGTATTTTACGCACCTTTTCGGTAATTTTGCAGCCTTACCGGTACGATTGGCCAGGTCGCACAGAGACGGGGCCCTTTACTCCTAATCCAGACACCACACAGACAGCAGTAACATGCTCCCGTGTGCTAATAACAAAATGCTGCAATCAACAATGCTTCTGCATATTACTTTGGTTTGGAAATTGTTTTGCGGAGGTCACATTACAGCGCGCCGTTTTAAATACTAATACTCAGTCTCATATATGTTTACACTGGAAGCAAACCCCACCATAGTTGTGAAAAAACTAGTCATGCTGATATCAGGGTTATTTTTTACTACAACTTGGTTACATACGAGACGTGCAAATTACGAAGGCTGAAGCCGGAGGATGCAAAAAAAACCAATTTACTTAGAACTAATTTATTAAAATTAAGTTTTACAATTATGACTAATCTAATGAAGTGATAATTGGTCGATGGTTGTACCAAGAATGAATAATCGTGGAAACAAATGTTGCAACCAGGTCCCACGCTCGGATTTGCTGCGTCGGCGCCTTGTGCCTGCCAGTTGTCGCGATGCGCAATAAGGGTGTCATGTAGTCAGCAATCCTAGTACTACACCGTCGCGTATTATCAGCGATCCTTATGTTACACCGTATCGTAACATGCATGTCATTCTCCTGGTGGTAAGCATCATATCTGTTCATAACAATTTTGAATTTACCCAGAACTAATTCTACGTGGCCCCTCTCTACGCTCGTCACCTCATCATTTCGGCCGAATAAAGTCCACTGCTGGACACAGGCCTCCCCCAAAGATCACCACAACCACCGATATGGATGTGTTGTGAACACATTGGGGGGTTTTGCCATAATCGCCATGCTTGGCAGGCGGGTTGGCGATCGCAGTTGAGTTATTAATGTACTCGAAGGACGCTGCTGCCCATCCTCCAGCTAATCCCTTAGTCGACTTTTACGACACCCATGGGAGGAAATGGGGTGGTGGCATTCTGAGCCGGCACCACACGGCTCGTCACCTCAAACATGAATTATTACTGCTTGACAGCAGAAAAACTGCCAGTGCGATAGTACCTATCTAGTCAGACTGTTGCAATATGAGACCCACCACAGTTGTTGGTTTAACTATACGCATACAGAGGGTATAGATGAAAAAAAATTGTGGCCTCACAATAACAGATTAGAAAGTAGATAAATATTGATTTAATCCTTATTGTTTCAGAAATAGGATATTCGAAGAATCCTCTCATATCCCGTAGAAAATGAGATTTTACCGAGTTTCCAATCAACCGGAACAAACACACATTATTGTTATTCTATATTTGTTGTCTTTTGTATTATTATGTTCAATACTAAATTGTTTACTAGGTACTAAGTAAGATTCCAGTGAACAAAATGGTTTTATTTGTTTAATAATTGTTTTATTTTATCTAGATCAAGTTAATGTATCCACTACTTATTACACAGATCAAATGTGCCCGCTTCTGACATAATACAGTCGTTTTACTTTATATTTGTTTTTGCTATTAACCGTAAAGCTATACCATTTTTATATCATTCTTAAGCCTAAGGTCAACTTTACCCGCAGATACTACTAATATCACGGCAGCGTAGCTTCGTAGCAGAGCGTCGTAGACGTACTACGGTACGCTACACAAACAACACTTATTGGTAACAGACGAGAGTTCCACTATAAGATAGACACTCTAATGTTAGCTTTATAGAGAAATAAAGACCACCTGGTATTACATGATTAAGTTCAGACTACTGTCACTAAAACCAACAGAATAATAATTAATGCATAATTGTGTTATTGTGAGTTTAGTATTCAGCAGTTGATGTCCTTTGGCTGATGTGATGGTGATGGATAAGTAACATTATAACGCATAACTTATAAATCGCTATTTATCTCCCATTACTATATTTGTATAAATAAACATAGTAAGTATGTATATAATTAGCCATGTGGTGCCGGCTACGAATAGCACCAACCCATCTCATCCCGTGGGTTTCGTAAAATTCGACTATGGGATTAACCGGAGGATGGGCAGCAGCGTCCTTATAGCACATTAACAACTCAACTGCGATCATTAACCCACCTTTTTTTAATTTCTTTTTTATTGATGTCCAGTGTAAATTCTACATGGAACTTCCTTCACCCCGGGGAAGGGCGAAGGGGTGTGCTGGACTCCTACCGGCTAAAACCACTGGAGCGGTCATCTTCAGCACCGAAGGGGGGGGCTCCAGGTCCTCGTAAGATCACACTAGAGCCGCCCATTGGTGCCACGCCTTTAGGCACATCTCGGAAGGGATGACTGTAAAGCGGTCACCCCCTCTAGCGGAGGGAAGGCGACTATAAAAAGGTCACCCCCCCCCCTCCCCCCCAGGCACTTCTCGGGGAGGATTGTAAAGGATCGGTAGGTGACGCGCTCGCTCCTTCTGAGCCAGGCTCCGAAGAGCGGCAGGATGGCCTCGACGATGCGCTTGGTCATGAACTGCAACCGCAGGCGATGTCGCCACATCTCGAGTGCACGCCGTCGAGCCAGCCGCCTCAGTCTGTCGAATGCCCCTGAAGGCACGCCTTCCCCGCTTTGGCGGAGGGAGCGTGTTTGGTCGTAGACCCACGCATCCGTCTCCGCCTGGATGACGAAAGGCGAAAAGCGTGCCAGGAGAATTGCCACCTCGTAGGATCACCAACCGACCTGCTAAGCGTGGCGATTATACCAAAACCCCCCAATGAGCACACAAAACACCCAGACCTGTCGTTGTGGTAATCTTTGGGGAGCTTTGCAGTGGGCTTTATTTGGCTGAAACGACGAAATATGTATAATTAGATTATTTAGGCCACCTTTTTGTTCACATGGCTATTGTAAAATTACAACGAAAAGTTAATCTCAAGAGCATTTTTATGACGAATCAAAATGTGACTTACTAACACACTTATATACATTATTCTGTACCTCAGTTTAATATCTACCAAAGTAAGGAAAAATCTAATAGCGTATTCTTTTAAGAAATAGAATTGACGCTTACAATTCATACAATAAATTAAAATATGGAACAGCCCTGATATCACAAAACATGAAAACACATAAAGGATGAAATCAGCATTTTAGACGAGCCCTATTAATAAACTCACCACCCCTCGCCTTGCCGCCCCAACCTCCCCCTCCGTCGCCCACGGTTCACGCGTTCGTTGTTTGCCGCGGTACAATTAAAATGCTAATTATTTGCCGACAACTCAAATTGTGGACTGTTTGGAATTATGAAACGCAAAATATCTATTGAGCCGCTAAATTATAATGTGCTTTAACATTATATTTTAGCAGCTTGATATTAAATTATAATAATCAAAATACATATCGCCATTTATGTCACTGAACTTGCTTCATGCATCGAATATTTGCTTTGAATTTACACAAAATGAATTAAATTATTGGAGTAGGAAATTAGTTATAGGTAGGTAGGTAGTTTGCCGTGTGGTGCCGGCTCAGAATACCACCACCCCATCTCGTCCCGTGGGTGTCGTAAAAGTCGACTAAGGCATTAGCCGGAGGACGGGCGGCAGCATCCTTTGAGTACATTAACAACTCAACTGTGATCGCCAACCCGTCTGCTAAGCGTGGCGATTATGGCAAAAGCCTCCAATGAGCCCACAACACACCCATTTCGGTCGCTGTGGTGATCTTTGAGGGAGGCCTGTGTCCAGCAGTGGACTTCATTCCGAAATGATGAGGTAGGTATATATATATATATCTAAAACTACACATGGTTTTATATATATATATATATATATACATTTATAAAACTTTGCCCCACACTAGGCTCCTGTGTCATGGGTGCGTTTACAGACATGAATTCCACACACAATACACCCAGACCCGGAACAACTACCTGCAGATCATACAAATATTTGTTCCGTGCGGGAATCGAACCCATAAACCGGAGCGCAGCAGTCGACTGTATCAGCCACTGCACCAACCGTGCCGTCGTCGATACAGATATTTTGAAAAAATTATTGATCCTCTTAGCTTTGCATTGTATTATTTATCACCCTGAACACTGATTCATCTACGAGTTTAAAAAACAAAATAAAAAGAAACAAAACTAAACTAAAAATCATCATTATGCTAGTCGAAGGCCGTCAACTGCTGAGCAAAGGCTGGCAAATAGATTTTTGGTTACAAGTCTCGGAAGGGAAGTTGGACTGAGCCGTTGGCCACCTGAAGTCTCGCAATACCGCACCGGCCCGGATGGCATTCCGGGTAGTGTGTGGGTGTATGCACTACAGTCTCTTGGGGCCAATTCGGCTATTCACCAGCTGCCTCCTTCGCAGCGTGTTCCCATCTGGCTGTCAGGAAGCCGGATTGGTTCTCTTGAAGAAGGAAGGAAGGGCCGCGGATTCTCCCTCTGCGTACCATCCCATTTGCCTGCTCAACGAGGCTTCAAAGCAATTCGAGAGAATAACTGCCCGAAGACTCGTTGAGCACTTGTCGTGAGTTGGTCCTCGGTCGACCTGCCAGCCAGTCTTGCTTCTGGCAGCGATGGTCCACTATCGATACGATTCTTTGCGTCCGCTCGCTGTCGTAATACGCAGTGTACGGTGTAGGGTGGTGTTGGCTGTCAGTCTTGATATAGACAACGTTTTTAACTCTATCCCGTGGGGCGTGATTAGGGGGGCTAGTCCACCATCAGTACCCCCCATCTGTAGGGTATGATCAGGCATGATCGCTACGTGGGCAGATACGGTAGCGTAAAGCGCATCATTTGCGAGGTTTCACAGAAGTCGGTTTTCGGCCTCCTCTTATGGAACCTCGATACGATCCTGCGGTCATTCTCCCCGCTGCCTGTTACGCTGATGATACTTTTGTGTTGGCCAGCGGGAAGTCATTCGAGGAACCATCCGGCTTGCTAAGCAAGCGACGGCAATTGCCGTGGCCGAAATACACGCTCTAGGTTTTCGGATAGTGCCTGACAAAACCGAGACGCTACGGTTCCACAAACTGGAGTGGAGCAGGGAGCCCCCAGTTCCTGGATACGCATTGGTGATATACAAATAAGGCCGCATGAAGTTCCTGGGGCTCACCCTGGACAGTCGCTGGGGCTTCGAGGAGCACTTCTAGCGTCTTGTCCCCCGGTTCGAGGATAGTAGGTGCCTCGCACCGACCACTGCTCAATCTTAAGGAACCAAGGAAAGAATTTCGCTGCCTCTACGTCCGGTATTTCCCAAGGCAGAGTAAGTACAAGATGAATTTCCCCTGGACCAATAAAAAAATGACTCCCAACAACCTTTACCAAGTCATCTGTCCATCTTGTTAGAGGCCGTCCTACGCTGCGTTTTCCGGTGCTACATTCGAGAACCTTTTTTTCCAACGGCCATCAGTTCTAGTTTTTTCCTGTATATAGTCAAATAAGATTTGATTCAGGCCGATTGCAACTTAAGTCGTACTCGAAAATAATTAATCTGCCAGATGTTGTGGCATCCTAAGTACGTATGCATGTAAGATGTAGATCTAGTTAATTATTAGGCAAATATCAACATTTATTTTAATTTATTATTGAAATTAAAATGATTTTAAAAATTACATTAATTGTGCACCTCCAATTATAGTAAAACACAGCATGCAGTTTCTAGGTACTTGGTGACCCTGGGGGGGTGACCGCTTTACAGTCACCCTCTCCGAGATGTGCCAATAGGCGTGGCACCAGTGGGTGGCTCTAGTGTGATCATACGAGGACCTAGAGCCTCCCTTAGGTGCCGAAGATGACCGCTCTAGTGGTTTTAGCCGGTAGGAGTCCGGCATACCCCTTCGTCCTTCCCCGGGGCGAAGGAAGTTCATGATGAACTTCCACTGGGCAACAATAAAAAATAAAAAAAGAAGGTACTTGGTGAACGCCTGAGCCCTCTGCCGTTGTAATATAGCGAGGGCTTCGGGGGCCACGGGTGCGTAGATTGGGTGTTCTGCGTGTTCATAAAGAGTGTCCCCGATGGCTCCCACATGGACACGTGCTACCGTGCTGAGCTCAGCGCAGTGAGGCTTCGGGGCGATACTTTACAATCCCCCGATGTACCTGGGAGGGCGGATTTTTGCAGTCGGCTACCTTCCACCATTGGGGGTGATCGCTTTACAGTCATCTTCTCCGAGATATGCTTAAAGGCATAGCACTAATAAGTGGCTCTAGAGGTAGATTGAAAGCGAAATCTTGGAGCCGTTTGGAGCTGAAAACGATCGCTGTTGTTAAGATCCGGTGATTTTAGAATATGGCTCGAGTACGCGTCCGTCCTTCCTGGATGCGGAGGAAATACATGACGTATATCCACCGGGCAAAATAATAAAAACAAGATTTAATCTTTCCCTTCTCAATTGCCAACAATTACACACATTTATTCTTTTCTCTGATACATTCACAGGCCATTCCACACATTACGAACACCCTCCACGCAGTCAACAGAGTCATCCGAGTCAAATTATTACGCTGATTGTCATTCAAGAATTAATTCGTGCAGGGACGCTCTCTCTACAACATTAAGAGTCCCAACTCGTCGTTAGATTGCGGACTGAAATGTTTGCGAATACGATAACAAAATCGCTTTATTTTCACTCGCTAGAAACTGTACGAATTGTTAATTAAGCCAACTCCGTGAAATATAGCGGGATACTCTTCGCGCGGTCTGTGTGAGAACACAATTCAAATATAATTTTCGTTATTATAAATTGTCTTGACATCACGTAATTGATTAATTAACGTTAACATGAAAGGGGTAACAAGTGGCAACTTTGCGATATGGTCCCATGATTTATAATCTAATTAATTTTGTTTAATTTAGTGTGAAGGCGTTCGATTGTTTGGTCTTTATAGGCGGTGATGTTGAATTTGTAATTATATATCTGTGTATATATATTGTTTTAAATTCTAACAATCATTATATCCACATTCATCGCAATGGAGAACTGGATACACACACATGAGAGTACAGCCGCTATACTACGTCAGGTTATAAACCGTGCAGTGGGCCGTGTCGTCCCTAATCTTCAAGCAACTAAAATATGTCAAGTTGACAAAAATAACAAGCTAGCGACGAGGTATTCCGTAAGCATTTTTATTCGTTAATTGCCGACTCACATGCAAAGTTAAAACAAACATACACCAACTTGTTAAGCTTAAAACTAATTATGGAGCGAAATCTTTGCCAAATGTGATAGCTGCACGGAAACTGTATTTTAGAATATTTGATGTCCATAGATTCAGAATAAAGCACCAAACCATATCATCTCATGGATGTAGTGAAAAGCGACTAACGGACTCTAAACCAAAAGGATGGGCAGTAGCGTGCCTTCTGTAGAACAGTGGCCATACTGTACTTACCAACCCGATTACCAAACGTGGTGAGTACTTGCTAATGACCCCCCAAATGAAGACAATTGTGGAAAACTATGGGAGAAGCCTTTGTTCAGCACTGACGCCCTTTGATGATGATGATGATGACTTTTTACTCAATGAAGTAGATGTGTTATGAGAAATAGAAAATTACACTATTTGCGTGCAGATAAAATGGATCCATGACAGATTTTGTAGTGTCCCCTTGATTTCTTCTGAACCACGTGTGCTAATATCCTGGTCAATTATTAGATCATGCCACTCGACCTTTTCGGTGACCTCTCCACAGAATTGTAATAAAATTTAAGCTAATGAAGAAATGTTTACAGATTACTGTAAACAAAGTAATCATTACAGATTTTAGTTTTTATTTATTTTAATTTTTATAGTATTTATTTTACAGTAGTTAAGGTCCAATATAATATGCATAATAATCAATCTTAAATCTGTAATAAAACCACGAAAATCGTCGCTCCGTATACAAGGACCAGAATTTTATAAAACCTTATGAATCTATGCGGAAGGACCAAACACAACAATGTTTATTCATTCCTTATCAAGAAACCGATACTTTCAGACAAATGTAATCCCTGACTCGCAATCGGATATTCATCGCACATGTTAGGCGTTTGATCTTCGCCTTCCTTAGAATTTCCTTCTTGCATTTAATGTCCCAAAATGGCGAACATGAAATGATCATAATAATATGTAGTAGAGATTGGAATAAAATTTCAAAGCAATGTCAATCATGTCGGCCATTTATACGTCCACTGTTGAACAAAGGCCTCCCCCATATATTCCACAACTGTTTCATAATTTCGGGGGGTAATTTACCAATACTTACCACGCTTGGCAAGCGGGTTGGCAGTATGGCTACCGGTTCACAAAAGGGACGCTGCTGCCTATCCCTCTGGTTTAGATTCCCTTAGTCGCCTTTTACGACATCCACGGGAGGAGATGGCGTGGTGCTATAGTCTTAATCCGGACACCACACTGACTATCCGGACACCACACAGACTCAAAGTAATGTAGTCAGAATCAACTACATAACAATAAATATCGCAGTTTAATAACTTGAAGTTATTATATAATTTATTTATTTATCGTATGGTTAGTGGCCAATATTGTGTCAGTTTTTCAAGCCGCATAAAGGCCTCTAACTTGACTTAACGACTGCCATCTAATGGCAATAATTGGAACCGACAATTTTCCGTGCCCTCCAAAGCACCGAGACGCTCGGCTCAAATATTACTATGCAGTCACTCATCCATAGACTGACCGCGCCATGCGCAGCTTAACCTCATCGATCGCTTAACGATCAGTGAATGTGACTTGGTGATATACAATAAAATTTTAGATAGATAAAATAAATATTAATTGTTTGAGCAATTTTTAAGTTATAGAAAAGGAGACAAAATTATTTATTTTTTATGTTTTTTTATTTATGCTTATATATTTATTTCTATTAGTTTATGCTAGCTGATACATATTTATATCTTAAGATTCTCTTATATCCTCATAAGGCGGGTACAAAACTGACTTACTGATTTGACACTGGTACTAAAACTGACATTAGATAACGTCAAAATTGACTTTTAAATGAGACTAAATTGGGCACTGAAATCGGACTGAACTATAAGAATATTTTTTTGTCAATTATACATACACAACATAATTTAATCTCAGTTCGGTCAACGATCAGTCAAA
The DNA here is from genome assembly GCA_947459985.1 of Diloba caeruleocephala. Classification (NCBI taxonomy): domain Eukaryota; kingdom Metazoa; phylum Arthropoda; class Insecta; order Lepidoptera; family Noctuidae; genus Diloba; species Diloba caeruleocephala. The sequence continues at coordinate 2,488,201 of OX381617.1, read as the reverse complement.
AAAAATGGGAGAGAAAATCAGTTTTTAAGACTATCCTGCTCTGACACTCAAGAAAGTAGGTGGTGGGTATTTCAAATAATAAAACAGATATGTTATCAAAGTTGACTCGCAAGTTAACCCACGTCTACACGTCCATCCCTAACGAATATTTGGGATTACACTCCCTTGTTGGACTCACAAGGAATCACTAATGGCGCGTAACGCACTGAGAATATTATATTGGAATAGTGACGTGCGGATTAAACGTTTTATTTTGAAGGCTCGAGAATTAAGCGGCTTGTCTAGCAAATAGGATTACGCCGAGGACTGTGTTGTTTTGTTTACGGAATTTGTGTGAAGGTGTTTTAAAGGTGACCAATATAATTTATGGAATGCTTGGAGACTCCTAAACAGCATACATAGTTGAAACATTTCATTTTTTATATAAACGTAGTCGTGATGGTCTAAAAAGTATGCTACAAACGATACAGCTTTTTAGTAGATAAAGACTTTGGACAAAATACACTAACTGCACGCCTGTCTTTGCAAATGGCCAGCGATACGCTGGTGGAACAATTGTCTGACGATATAAATCGCACGTGAAAACGGTCCCTAAAACGAAGAAGCTATAAACAATTGACAACTTAACAGATACCTCGTATCCAAAGATCTGAAAACAAGCAAACGGAGTTCTACAGCCATTTAAGGGACAAACAAATCGTAAACGCGACTAAAATGAAGTCACTGACGGAATCTCAAACAGAGTAGTGTTATTTAAACAGGCACTAAGCACTCCGGGCTGATTAATTGTCTCCTCCTAAATAAATACTGACAGTTTGATGTAAAAGGCTATGGTGTAGGGAAAGCTATGTAAGATATAAAAGAGACAAAAACGGCGCCTGTAGACAATATAGATAATTTTGATGGGTACACTTTGACACGAAAAAATGGTTCTAAGTTTTATTACAGTTGTGGTAATTTGCTTATTCACCATATTAGCGTTGGACATGGCTTCGATAAGAAATAATGTTAACTGGTGTTACTCTGTTAATCCATTCGTTTTTAAATTGACAATAAACCGTTTTTTTATTTTTTTTATTGGTGCCCAGTCGAAGTTCTTCATGAACTTCCTTCACCCCGGGGAAGGGCGAAGGGGTATGCCGGACTCCTACCGGCTATAACCACTGGGGCGGTCATCTTCGGCACCTAAGGGAGGCTCCAGATCCTCGTATGATCACACTAGCCGTCCACTGATGCCACGCCTATAGGCACATCTCGGAATCATCATAACCTACTCGCCATTTTTATTAGATGATACAATTTTATTTTGATTTGTTTATCCTAAATTCATAATCATCGCTTCTACTTGCGGTACACCGCTCACCTTATCTACTGTCCCCCGAATTCTATACGAATTAACATATTTTGTTGGAAATTCTGGGCCAAATTAAGTTGAAATAAGATTAGGTCAACGTAAATAACGCGGACGAGCCACGACATCTGTCCTAATTGACTCCAACGAGGGATGAACTTTGCATCATTATTGAGTTAACGGGCTCTTTAATTCAGTGATTTTTGTTAAAGGTTGTATTTGAGGTATAGAAAACCTTTTCAGTTTGTAGAAATTGCTACGGAGATTTGGTACGTTTGTCTTGTTTCTCATTTGGGGCGCTTATAGCCAGTTGCATTCAATGATCTGTAAACGCTCGGCGAGGTTAAGCAACGCTCAGCACGGCCACTTTTTGGATGGGTGATCGCATGATGGTATTTGAACTAAGCTTCTCCGTACTTTTGTAAACAAGTAAAATTGTGGTTCCCGGTTGTTGTCTAGACGGCAGTTGTTGAAGCAAATCGGAGGCCTTTGAGCGGTTTAAATAACTGTGACAGAGCCATCTATCTGATGGCAAGCGTCATGCCTGCCCTTAACCATTCCAGATTCCAAGTCCTTTGGCGAGATACTGTAATTGCGTGAGTGTTGCAAGGGGAAAAACAAAAATATGTTTTATACTTTGGTGTTAATATTATGCGCGTCTCTATGGTGTTCAGAAATAAATACTTTTTCTTTCATAACAATTGGAATGCTATTCAAAACTAGTCCGGCGACCCATCACACTGCGCTCTTCACCTCGATCCATGAAGTAATTTAGTATCTTAAACCCAGTAATTTCACTAGCAACAGTATCCTTTTAACCGGAAGATAGTAATTACTTCTAAAGTTTAAACATTACTGCTTAGTGGTGAATATACACCTAGCCTGCCTCTAGCAATAAAAGACCTTCCAGCAGTATGGCTACTGTTCCATAGAAGTAAGTAAGTATTTATTTAAACACTTTATGTACAATAGTTACAAAAACACTGTATTACATCAAAGTAAACGTATGCGCTACAATTGCACTGGACCCCACACTAGGATTCCCTGTGTCGAGGGTTATATCATCATTTCGGCCGAATGAAGTCCACTGCTGGACACAGGCCTCCCCCAAATATCACCACAATGACCGAAATAGTGTGTGTTGTGGGCTCTTTGGCGGGTTTTGCCATAATCGCTACGCCTGGCAGACGGGTTGGCGATCGCAGTTGAGTTGTTAATGTACTCGAAGGACGCTGCTGCCCATCCTCCGGCTAATCCCCTAGTCAACTTTGACGACACCAATGGGAGGAGATGGGGTGGTGGTATTCTGATCCGACACCACACGGCATAAGAGTAAGTGACAGTTGTATTTTTTATATTATTAGTTTTATACGAGTGTGTGGTGTGTGTGTACAAGTGAGCGTGTATGAGAGTATTATGAGTGTGGGTATGTACGTATGTGAACGTGCAATTATTATTGTATATTTTTACTAATGCATTTTGTGTTTATTATAAGCAATTAAATTGTTATGCATTTTATTATTGTTATTATTTTAATTACATAGTGGTAGAGTAGTACCTTTGTGAATGAGAAATAAACTTTATATTATTATTTAGATTAGTTGCCGGTGATCATTATGAGAATTTATTGTTAGAATGTTTTTGTTTTGTTTTTAGACGCTTAGACGTTTAGACTTAGTCACCCTTTACGACATCCACCGGAAGATCCATCTCTTCGCTGCAAAGTGATGCTACATTCTTAATCCGGGCACCACGCGAATTTCTATATCAGCCTGAATAATTTTATATAAAACCATGGGTTTTTAACCCCATTTTGTATTCCCCATAAATAAGTCCTTTGCAAAGAACGGTATAACCTCCACGGTAAGGACAGAGTCCAAAGGTTGAGCTCACCCAAAAATGATTAATCACTTTACCGTATAGGCGGACATTAAAATACGGGAACAGTCGCCCACCGATACATCATGCGTCCTTTGTCGTAGATAAGTTATGGTTGATACACATGCGGAATGAGCTAAAATGCTTTTTAAACATACGAAGCTCAGTGAAAATTAATACGCATCCCCAATCCCCGAATTTAAACTGCGAATCATTATTTATACGGAAACCTTCCAAATGTGGAGCGAATCGTGGTTCTATAGTCATAAAAATCTAACAAATGAACACATTATATTGCAATCAACCAGGTATATTTCGTTTGGAACCAGATGATTGATAACTTGACACTCCATATCTTTAAAGCTATTGGTAGATGCAAAGATGTTGGAAGAAAGGAGATGCCATATAGTTTAAAATGTATGCGAGCCAAGAAATCCAGTTTTCCCCTACCATTCATCATAAAAACACGCTAAAGCACACAGTTACAAGTTCTCATCCAATGAACTGAATAAACACAACATTATAATTAGCTACTTATACTAAAACACACCCACGACTTTGCAGGCAGCCAATCAGGCGAGCGTACGGACTGCAACACAGCAGCCGTACCACGCAACGCGTAAGTTTATTTACCATTCGCTGTTCTATTCACTGCGTTTGTTATTCACCGATTGCTAGTTAAAAGGTGCACATAAGAAGCATTGTATTTTGTAAAAATGTCGTTTTGGTCCATCAATCCAATTGTAATATAACAAACAAAACAATATTTTTTTATTTTTAAAGGCAAATACAAGAAAATTCTTTCACTTGCATATGGTAAACGATTCCTTCCTTGATAAAGTTATTATTTTCGCTTCGGATTTTGCTTATTATACCCGAACAACACGACACTATAACAAAGTTTCATTTACGCGATCGGATCTCAACTGATGTTATAAGTCGGCCCTTTTTTCCGAATGGCCCGGAATGTGCATGTCGCGGTAGCGCGGTTACACCCCCGTTCACTTCTCCTTATTTCCTATTTCTGTGGGTAGATGTCTATCAAAACAGCAGAGCTATGAACAGTGATAGCCTAGTGGTTAAATTCTTGCCTTCCATATAGAAGGGTTTGAATACGAACCCGGCCCGCACCTATGAGTTTTCGGATTCATGTGCGGATCAAAAATTTATTTATCACTTGCATTAAAGGAGAAGGAACATATCATAAGGCAACCTGCACACCTGAGTGGGCTCCAAATGTTCTCAGTGGTATATGTAATCAGCCAACACGCACTAGACCACCATGGTGGACTAAGGTCTAACCCATCATGGAAAAAGGCCCGTGCTCAGCAGTGGGCGAGTAACGCAACCGTGCCGTCGACGGCACGGTTGGTGCAGCGGCTGATACAGTCGGCTGCTGCGCTCCGGGTCGTGAGTTCGATTCCCACACGGATCAAATATTTGTATGATCTGCAGGTAGTTATTCCAGGTCTGGGTGTATTGTATGTGGAATTCATGCCTCTAAACGCACCCACGACACAGGAGAAATATTAGTGTGGGGCAACGTTTAAAAAACAAGCTTATTATGTTGTTGTCTATCTAAACAATTTTAATCCAACGTTCTTTCAAGCCCATACTTTATTCCATAAAAATACTCATACACACATGTCACATTTTCGTTACAGACGCACCATTTATATATATATATGTATATATATATATATATATAAATGGTGTACTGATTGAAAATCGACTAAACATCATTTTTATCGATTCCAATTGGTAGCACATATCTACACACTGTGTACGTGTGTGCGACGCGGAGTATACCAAAGAAAAGTTTAAAATAGCTAACGGCCGAATACTCAAACGCCATTTAACGTTAACTACCTGCTTAACTATTTGAGAAACGTGTTTTGGTACAAAACCGGGCGCCTCAAATTGTTTAAGCCCCAACGTTAAGTGGTGTTTGAGTATTCGGCCGTAAAAGCTATACTTATATTTTGGTGTTGTTATCTTTTGTTCGTATCAAAACACAGAACATCTACAATATTTCTCTTTAAAAAATAACATACATGGCATTAACAATTTCTAATATCGCACTCAAGTAACTTCTTGGTAAGGCATAACACAGAAAGTTAATTTTGTGACATAATCTGTATTTATAACGCCGAAGACAATAAACTCAAAGGGCAAGTGATTAATGACAGCCTTGAGTTTCCATTGAAAGATTGAACGAAGCTGGAACAGTTTGCCTTTGTCCCTACAGTCGATGTAAGATCTTGAATAACTTAATCAATAAAGTTTTCTGGAATCCTGCTGTAGCTGAAAATATAAGAACAATCTTTACTGGCTTCTTAGAATGTGTGCTAGTTATGATACAAGATTACGTGGAATAGAAACACGGTAGAGAAACATAGTGAGAGGTGAAAAATCCATGGCATCTATACCTCTCACTCCCTCTGTTCAAGTAGTAAATACCACCACAGAATGTGCTATTCTTAGTCGGTATCACACGATAAATAAAAAGCTGTTCAAAACTTGTAACAAAGTTAAGAAATATCTCCTTTCTTTTTGTTTTAATGATAACGACAAGAGTAGTCAAGAGTAAATCTTAGTGTAAGGTAGAAAGAAAGAAACATTTATTCCAGTCTCGCACAAATACGAAAATAGTAAAATACAAACAAAACAGCACAAAAAATACGAATAAGGAAACATGATACGTGGCCAGAATAGGCTGCTATCTCAACCCTGTACTGCAACATCTAAATTCTGCAGCGCTGATAGGACCTGATTATAGTGACGCCAGACAGAGTCTTTTCAGATATAAATCTCGCATGCACAAACACCCAGACCCGAAACAACTATCATATTCCTTCCTTGCGGGATCGAACTTGCGACCCGTAGCGTAGAAAGCCATTTGCTTAGCCATTGCGCAAACAGTGCCGTAAATCATTTCCGGTACCAATGGGTGGCTCCGGAACATTCGTTCTCGGGATCCCGCTGCGCAGGGGATCTCATAATCTTCAATACCAAAGATGGCTGCCCAGGAGCTTTCAGCTGGTAAGAGTCTATCTAGCATACGATTTCCTCCTCTTTGGACGGTTTGTTTTGGCTTTGGCGTTGAACGACGAATGAGCATGTCCAAGGCAATGAAAAAAAAAAGAAGGGTAATACTGACCAAATGCAGCAATGGACACAATGAACTCAGTTGGGCTGACCCATCATGGAAAAAGGCCCGTGCTTAGCAGTGGGCGAGTAACGCAACCATGCCGTCGACGGCACGGTTGGTGCAGTGGCTAATACAGTCGGCTGCTGCGCTCCGGGTCGGGTTTTCAATTTCCGCACGGAACAAATATTTGTATGATCTGCAGGCAGTTGATCCGGGTCTGGTTGTATTGTATGTGGAATTCATGTCTGTAAACGCACCCACGAAACAAAAGAAATGGTAATGTGGGGCAACGTTTTTCTAAACTATAAAATGTCTGTTTAATTTGAGTATATTAATCATGATTGAATCGACAATAAAACTTATATAAATTTCCATCAATTTGCAGCGACAAAGGACCAAAATACTCAACAAAGATACATTAGCAGACAGGACATCAGCACATGTCATTATTCTAAGTTCAGATTTACACACAACACTAGTACTTATTGAAGCAATTCATAAAACTAATTGCGTTGAAACACAGATTTGTGGATGAATACACCACCCACTCACTACAGAATCAACAAAAGTATTACTACAATTAACAATTAAAATACCACGCCTGCACGAAAGAGGCAGAACAAACTTTTCACATGGACAACTGTAAATGGATATTATATATCGCAAAGTTTCGAACACAACTGGTTTATAAGTTGGATTTGTTCCAAAATGCAGAAAAGTGTATGCCCCGTGGGCCCATTAAAAGTTGCAATTTTCGCCATCAGAACTCCGCCCCGGTGAATTGTTTAAAACATATTGTTATTTCGCAAGTGGACCCATAAATTGGACATGTATTATTGCAAGAGCTATTTATTTTGTGGAAATAACGCATCGAAGATTGGAATGGTTTGTGCTACTAAAATGATTATTATGAGTTATTGAAAAATGGTTCAAGTTTGTTCTTTTTCTTTATTCGTTTGGTTCGTGGCCGACCTTCTGTTATTAATCCTGAACCGAAAGTACTTGGCTTAACGACTCCCATTTTATGGCAACAAGTTTGAACGCCGAATTTACGTGCACGGAGATACTTAATTCAGATAGAAATATGCTGTTAGCTATATATACACTGATAATGTGAAGCAATGCTTATCCTTTTTTTTTATTGGTGTCCAGTGAAAATTCTACATGGAACTTCCTTCGCCCCGGGGAAGGGCGAAGGGGTATGCCGGTCTCCTACCGGCTAAAACCACTAGAGCGGTCATCTTCGGCACCGAAGGGGGGCTCCAGGTCCTCGTAAGATCACACTAGAGCAGCATTGCTTATCCTAACCGATCGTGTACTGGTCAGTGAGTGCTACTTGGGGTTAACACTGAAAACCAATGCTGTGTTGTGGTTAACGCTACAATATATGAGTATGAACCTCGTTGCCGTAGTTACGGCGTTTACTGTCGATGTATTTATACCTAATAAATTAGTGTAGGTACCTATTTGTCTTTGCATCAAAGGGTTTTACATATAAGACCGTTTTGTATTCTTTTGGTTTAGTGAATAATAATCTAAGTGCATACATCGTTTAGTTACTTACATTTTAAGGTTTTATGATAAGTATATTTCATGCCCGTTTGTTTTCTGTGACAATGAATACAATTGACGGCACAGTTGGTGCAGTGGCTGATACAGTCGACTCACTCCGGAGCGCACTCCTGGTCCCGGGTTCGATTCCTGCACGGAACAAATATTTATATGATCTGCAGATAGTTGTTCCGGGTCTGGGTGTATTGTGTGTTGAATTTGTGTCTGTAAATGCACCCACGGACACAGGAGAAAACCTAGTGTGGGGTAAAGTTAAAAAAAATATCATAAATCTTAAAATCATAACATCCGTAACATCAGCTATCTGCCAATGAAAGTCCTGTCAAAATCGGTCGCGCCATTTCGGAGATTAGCTGGAACAAACAGACAGACATAACAAATAAATGAAAAAGTATTTATTTGCATTTAGTAAAAACTATTATTTGGACATTACAAACAGACACTTAGATTTAATTTATTATTATAGATAACAACGTTGTATTTTATATATTGTAGACAAAAGCCAAAAGGACAGCGATGCCAATACGTTCTTAGAACACAGGGAGCTAACGCCTACTCCCTTCTATTTATCGTATTTGCGTTTTAAAGAACTTGTAGGAAGAGGTGCTGTAAGCGGCAGGCCTTTTTTTCATTGGTGCCCAGTGGAAATACTTCATGAACTTCCTTCGCCCCGGGGAAGGGCGAAGGGGTATTCCGGACTCCTACCGGCTAAAACCACTGGAGCGGTCATCTTCGGCACCGAAGGGGGGCTCCAGGTCCCCGTAAGATCACACTAGAGCCACTCATTGGTGCCACGCCTTTAGGTACCTCACAGAGGGGATGACTGTAATGCGGTCACCCCCTCTAGCGGAGGGAAAGCGACTGTAAAATGGTCGCCGCCCCAGGCACTTCTTGGGGGAGGATTGTAAAGGATCCCCCAAGCCTCGCTTTGCGCGTGTCCACGTGCGCACCGCCGTCTTTCCGGGGGTCACTCGGTGTGAGCACGCAGACTCCCCAATCTGCGCGCCCACGACCCCGTAGCCACCCACCATGTAGTGACGGCAGGGGGCTCAGGCGTTTTGGAATTGGGTGGCCGGGACGGTTGTTGCCCCAGCGCCATCTCGTCCTTCTCCGTGCGGGATCGGCCCTCTCCCGATCCCGCTCGGACTCTTCTAAGACCTAACACCAGTAAAAAATTGTATGTATATCTATTTGCAAATTCCTTAGCAGCCTTTTAAACCGTCCTGTGTCTTAAGGGGGAAACTACGTCAAAGTCAAAGTCAATAACTAACCTTAAAAGTGGCTTAAACGAACGCGATTGTGACGCGATTGCTGATAATAAAACAAACACATTTCGTTCGTGGAATTATTTCACATGACATAGCGAGTAAGCCAGGCGCTTACGCTAAACCACCTCTTTTTCGCCCACTAGCCAAGTAAGGCAGTTACTTAACAATACATACATCATTTTAGGTAACTATATTAACAAAGGCTTATAACAGTTATAATTAATTACATTATAATGAACATGTCAACTCATTAACTAACAGATTAATAGCATAACAACGTGGAGGGATATGGGGCTTTATCTAAATAATGCGAGGGAATCCCACCCTTTGTTCGAGGAGTATAGGGATAAAGGGCAGTACAAACGTGTGGAGTATCAAAGTTGATGTAGCTGACCTAATTTGTATTATGGAAAATATTTTCGTATACTGTGTGTTATCTGAAGTAGCAATAAGTATTGACGGCACGGTTGGTGCAGTGGCTGATACAGTCGGCTGCTGCGCTCCGGATCGTGGGTTCGATTCCCGCACGGAACAAATATTTGTATGATCTGCAGGTACTTGTTCCAGGTCTGGGTGTATTGTATGTGGAATTCATGTCTGTAAACGCACCCACGACACAGGAGAAATCCTAGTGTGGGGCAACGTTTTTTTTTAAAAGAAACTTTATTTATGAAGTCGGGTGGGGCCAGATATGCCCCAACTATGGTTCATGCAGGCTAACGAGAAGTTGTATTTTATACCTCGCCCCGCCCGTCTTCATAAATATATATTTTTCTCTTTTTCTGTGGTTTTAATATTTTTATATCGTGTAGGGTTTTTGAAGTCGGTATTTTTTCTTAAAAAGTTTATATAACATACAACTTGTATCTTGTCCATTGATATGAAAAAGGTTCATACTCTGATGAAGAAAGGCCTCTCCATAGATTTCCACAATTGTGTCGTCATTTTGGGGGGAGTTTGGCAATACTCGCTACGCTTGGCAGGTCGGTTGGTAACCGCAGTATGGCTACTGTTCCACGGAAGGGAATCTTAGATCATTGTAACGACCAGTCTGGGTGTGTTGTGTGCTGATTGGGGGGTTTTGCCATAATCGCTATGGCAGGCGGGTTGGCCATCGCAGTTGAGTTGTTAATGTACTCGAAGGACGCTGTTGCCCATCCTCCGACTAATCCAATAGACGCCTTTCATGACACCCAAGGGATGAGATGTCTACTCTTGGAACCATATTTATAATTTAAGATCAGAAATTGTTATAGCTCTCAGACTTCGTTCGGGACATATTCCCCTTAACAGGTTTGCATTTCTTATGAAAAAAGTTCCCTCCCCCAATTGCACCGAATGTGGTAAAATAGAGGACGCTCTCCATATTATGGTGGAGTGTGTGCGGAACTAAGATCTCAGAAAATTAACCTGTTAATTCATGTAATTTTTTATGTGGTTATTTATTTCTTTCAAAATAATAAGTAAAACTGTGTTTTACAGCGAACATAAACACAAAAAGCTTGCAGTAACTAGTCTATTAAGGTTTTCCAACTTAAACTTGATACTTGACAAGTCTAAATCTAAGTGATTGTGAAGTTTTAATGGAAACGCGCTTCCTGGAACTCGGCGATAATTTTATGAGCGTCTTAAAGTTATAAAAGTAACATACTTCCTTGGTGCAAGTTGTGTGATGTGTGTTCGTGTTAACCATGAGATGATAAAAAGGGGGGATTCTCTTTTTTTTATTGTAATCATCATCATCATATGAGCCAAAAGGCCTCCACTGCTAAACATAGGCCTCCCCCTTAGAGACAAGCTACATGCCATATTTTATCATTTTGGGGGTAATTTGTCACGGTAGCCAGGTTTGTGAGCGAAGCATGGCTGCTGCTCCACAGAAGGAACGCTGCTGCCCATCCCCTCTGGTTTAGCTTCCTTAGTCGCCTTTTACGACATCCACGGGAATAGGATATGGAGTGGTGCTATATATAATATAATTATGGTAAATACGTATTATAATATTAATTATTTATCAAATTAATATAGAATAATTCATCAATAATAACCAACAAGCCCCCAAGCTCGGTGGAGTGATGACCTCCGCAAGGTGGCTGGCAGTAGCTGGATGAGAACAACCGAGGATCGCGATCAGTGGCATGCACTTGAAGAGGCCTATGTCCAGCAGTGGACTGCGATAGGCTGATGATGATGATAATGATGATGATGAACCAACAATATTTTATGACATATTAATTCAATCAATTTATTTGCCGGTCAATTCATACTACTACACTAGGTGTATCACACATAACACCAGTACCAAAATGGGTACCTGTCCCTGATTGTCATCGTGGAGCACAAAGGTTTCAGATGAAAAGCAGCTTCAAGTGCTTGCACTTGCCATTAAGCTGATCTGAACACCTATTTGGTACAGTTTTGAGACACATACTTAGGAATATCATTGTCTTTAACTTTTATACTATTTTTTTCTGTTTCTTGTTATCAGTTATGTCTTTTTTTATTTATTTATTATTTATGTACACACAATAAGGTCGCCAACCCGTCTGCCAAGCGTGGCGATTATGGCAAAACCCCCCAATGAGCCCACAACACATCCATATCGGTCGTTGTGGACATCTATGGGGGAGCCTTTGTCCAGCAGTGGACTTCATTCGGCCGAAATGACACACAATAATAGAAAAATACAGAATATTTAGAAAAACTTAAGTGCAAAGGTACTGCTTATTTGTAAAGAAATTTCTGCCAGCAGACCTGCGACAGGATAGTGTAATTTTAAATGAAGACACAGTGTGTAACAGCACTAAAAATAAAGAAGAAACCGATAAAAAACGAAAAATAATAATAATTACAAACAACAGATATACATAATAATGGTAAAATACAAAAATAAAATGACTACAAATAGACTAATACATATACTTTGATAATATTATAAAGAGAGGTAATGCTCTTTAACGCGTTTTTAGAAAACAGATATAGATTTAGATTCACGTATGTTCACGGTTAGGCGGATTTTTTGTACATTTTGTGTCTCAATGTGTTGTATCCAAATAAAAGTTCAATTCATTCATTTGTTCATTCATTCATATTCTTCAGTCAGTCATTTCGGCCGAATGAAACTGCTGGACACAGGCCTCCCCCAAAGATTACCAAAAACGACCGATATGGTGTGTTGTGTGCTCATTGGGGGGGTCTTGCCATAATCGCCACGCTTGGCAGACGGGTTGGCGATCGCAGTTGAGTTGTTAATGTACTCGAAGGACGCTGCTGCCCATCCTCCGGTTAATCCCTAAGTCGACTTTTACGACACCCACGGGATGAAATGGGGTGGTGGTATTCTGAGCCGGCACCACACGGTATATTCATATTCTTCATATTCTTAATCCGGGCACAATGCGAAATTTGTAGTGCTTAAAACATGCAGCCGGCACCACTCCCGAACATACTCCCGAACATTCTCCCTGTCACCTGCGCAGAAGGGATTTTTAGGTATATTTGGCGGTATGCATCTACGCAAACCGATCTCCGTTCCTCCACAGAGTGCTCAAGATCCGTTCCAGGCCAGCGTCTACCCGGCGCAATTTGCACAATATTGGGCAATTTTAAACTAGGCGTTACTTTCTTAGTATCCTTAAGAAACCGATGTACAGTAAAGAGTATAATAAATGAATAATATCCCATCTTGTGTGTGGCGAGTCACCGTCAGCACAGAATTTAATTTAAACGTGGAAGAGCAAACGCCGTTTTCACTGTTTTGAAATGTTCAATTCCATTTAGCACCCATAGCAATAGACCTTATAATTGTAGTTTCCATCTCATACATTAGTAATGCACCTAGACAATCCGAGACTGCATTTTATAGTGTAGCATTGGAGAAACGCCGGTCAGTGCCCCATTACATTTTAGATTAAATCATCTAAAGCGCCTCTGCATGTTGGATCCATGTTCCCGCCTAAGTCTATCAAAAGACCGGGTTCGTTTTCGCTGAGTCTATTAACCCGTGAATAGAAAGATATGTAGATAATAATAGCTTTTTATTTTAACCTAAGTTGCGTCAGTCCTTTCTTAGAGACTTAAGTCAGTGCATTAAAGCCGCAAATAAAAAGAATTTACGTAGCACTTTTTGAATACAGTATTTTATCTTGGTCTAGCTGCATCTAGCTGGCTGGTTAGGGATCTGTTGCTGCTTAACCAGACAAATTGGCAAAATTAAGAACCTCTAGCCCATCAATAACTTAATACTAATTAAGACAGCTAAGGGCGTCGAGCTAAGCTGCAGCTTAGGGCGTTACTGAGGGAACAAGTTAGGAAGCTGAAAATGATTTTGATTTAAGTACATAACTCCGCAAAATCTGGTTCGATCAAGGGTTGGTGGTTGAATATTGTGAGTAGTAATAACGTATCATTATCATATCAACCAAAGGATATCCACTGCTGAACAAATCCTCCTCCTCATGAATTTTCATAATGGTGTCGTCATTTTGAGGGGAATTTACCATTACCACATACAGCAGGCGGGTTGGTGACCGTAGTATGGCTAATATTCCACAGAAGAGACGCTGCTGCCCATCTCTCTGATTTAGAGGCACTAACGGCTGAATACTGAAACGCCACTTAATATTTAAATACCGCTTAACAACTTGAATCTTCCTACTGAAACCGTTAATTTCCTTTTACGACACCCACGGATATGAAGTCGTGCTATATTCTTAATCCGGACACCAAACGGAATAATCATGTACATTTTTACTAAAACCAAATATAAATCAAGCACAGCCTATAGGAAATAGCTAGTTAAATCATAATTTTTTGTAATAAGCACCTCTATTCTATTACTTTCCTTTATCGTCAGGCAGGAAGGAAAAATAATAACCTCTCCATTGCCGGATCCCCTCCGTCGTTAATGACGTCAGCTACCCTTAATGACCTTACAACCAAGCTTTCTTAATGCTACGTCATACAGGCCACTAATATGTGCTTAATGTATTGGAAGATAGAAAAAAAATGTTATCATTTTGCTAACAAGGATTTAGTTACTAGAACTTAAAAGGGAAAATTTACTGTTTTTTTCGTGTTTCCGATATTTCGGCAATATTACATTGCGGCAGAACGCTTCTTGTTACAATCCATAGTAAATGAAGTGTTAGCATAGCGGTATCTACCCCATCTGGGTCAGCAGGTTTCTAAAAGGCGACTATGGGAATAGCAGGTGGACGGACCAACAAAGCATGCCAAGCTTGGCGATGGCAGAACCCCCCAAAAAGTACAAAAACCCAAACCAGTCGTTGTGGTGATCTTTGGTGGAAGCCGGGTCAGATTGGACATCTGAGTCCAGCAATGGACGTTTTTGGGCTAAACTGATGATGACGACACGGTGTCGAGTGTGACCGAGATCTCGCAGTCGGGCGGTAACACTATCATCCTGCGTTGTATGAGCATCAGTTTTTTAAAGAAAGCAGACATTATGAGAACTGCTTGTTTGTAACTTGGCAGCTTCCTATGTCATTAATTAAAGCCTAAATTTAAGTACAGCCTTTTATTTTATTTTTATTTTGATTCATAATGTATTGAATTTAGTCTAGTTATTTGATTTTGTTGAAATTTTATATTATTATTTTGACATAAACGTGTACTAAATTTTTCTGTGATTTTAAATGAATAGCGATGTTGATTAATGATATCAGATGTTAATTGCAAATTTTAATTTACATTAATTTTTATGTATTTTTACGATGTAATATGGGTTTATCCTGAAATAAATCAATTTTAATTTTTTAATTTTTTTTAATTAATGAAATAATAGTACCAAACATTTCATGTCAAAAACAAAGGTAGTTTTTAAGCAATGGTCGACGTTGGAATACTCTTACTTAGAAGTAATCTATTCATTCGTCTCTTAAAGACTCCTTTTTTTTTTTTTTTTTATTGATGTCCAGTGGGAATTCGACATGAACTTCCTTCACCCCGGGGAAGGGCGAAGGGGTATGCCGGACTCCTACCGGCTAAAACCACTGGAGCGGTCATCTTCGGCACCGAAGAGGGGCCAGGTCCTCGTAAGATCACACTAGAGCCCCCACAGTGATGCCACGCCTTAAGCACATCTCGGAGGGGATGAATGTAAAGCTGTCATGCCCTCTAGCGGAGGGAAGGCGACTGTAAAAAGGTCGCCCCCCAGGCACCTCTCGAGGAGGATTGTAAAGGATCCCCCCAAGCGTCGCTCTTAAAGACTTCTAGGATGTCAGATACGAAGGCAATAAACGGCTTAAGGTTCTTTTCACCTGAAAAACAATAATAGTACTCAAAAAGCTATATTATAATACAAGACATATATATATAAGCTATAAGACAAGAATATTAAGAAGGGTCACTGCATTATATGACCTCATATTCACGCATATATTGACACCAATCAAGGACAGAACAGTAAGAACAGAATCAGAACTCAGAACAGTATGTCACTGCAGAAGTGCCAACTAAAAACCAGCGCTGGGTGTGACAGGGCCAGTTCAGCAAAAATGCCTGGCGCATCACTAGTGCCTGGCGCACCACTAGTGCCTGGCGCACCACTAGTGCCTGGCGCTGGTTTTCAACTGGACCTTAAGTAGTGACGTATTACGGATGTAAATTAGTTTTATAGAACATGGATAAATGAAAATACCTACGAGTAGCCAATAATAATAGTGGAATTAGTATGTAGGCCGTGTGGTGCCGGCTCAGAATACCACCACCCCATCTCCTCCCGTGGGAAAATTCGACTAAGGGATTAGCCGGAGGATAGGCAGCAGCGTCCTTTGAGTACATTAAAAACACAACTGCGATCGCCAACCCGTCTGCCAAGCGTGGCGATTATGGCAAAACCCCCCAATGAAAACACAACACACCCATATCGGTCGTTGTGGTGATCTTTGGGGGAGGCCTGTGTCCAGTAGTGGACTTCATTCGGCCGAAATGATAGTATGTAGGTAAGTAATAAGTAAAATTAATGTATTTATTGTTATGTACAGAAGAACTGAGTACAGTAGAAATAAAACCATCATAAACTAAAACTATAATAATATAATAAAAATCGCCCATTGCCTTCTGTAACGAGTGAACCTTCCGCGAACCCATATACATTTTGTCCACAGTTATAGTTTGATTTGAACGTATTCTCCATTGGAACTTGAAGCAGGGAGCTGTCTCAAAGGAATTGCGCTGAGATTTGAACCTCGCGTCACGATGAAATGATTCTGTTCAATATGTTACACACATTTGGAAAAGAAAAACTATAAAAACTAGTGTACAATTATGATTTAATATATAAGCCGAGGATGTCCACTGCTGAACAAAAGCCTTCCCGACAGAGAACGACTGGTTACATGCCAATTATATCCAATAACCTTCAGACTTTCGTCAGGTCGTCTGCCCATCCTGTTGGGGGTAGTCAAACGAGTTTTTTTTTGTGTTTATAGTGTGTACTCCATTCGTCTAGATCCGAGGACCAATGCCATCCTTGAGGTCTTACATAGATAAAGATAAAAATACTTTTTTATTCATATAAAACCGTTTACAGGCACTCGGGAATACTTTCTCTGTTCAGCAGAAAGAACAGCTGCCGCGTTCCAAGATGTAGATTTCCTATGGAGAACGGACAAGAAACTCCAAGGTTACTCATTTTAAATCATGATGTATTTTACAAATTTGACTACATTGCTGTTGAAATGTAGGTTATGTGAGGACAATATAGGAGAAAAGAGTCTAAATTACGTCAAGTCTACACAAACCAGATTTCAATATTTATTTAAGCTTATGATTAAATTGCCATGGCTGTAGTAAGCTGACCAGCCCCAACAGACAGCACTCGTTCACGAGCATGACACATGCATCAGCGTCGCTTAGCTCAACCATATTGTAGGGAACCTCGTGAGCTGATACACAACGCCACCAACAGCAAGACATTTTAGTGAGCATGACAGACCCATACTGCCAGGCAAAAGACATAGTATAAGTAGGAAACGTTGCCCCACACTAGGATTTCTCCTGTGTCGTGGGTGCGTTTACAGATATATACCATCAATGGCTATATTCTCACACATTTACAATTTTGTATGAATTTTATAATGCCAAACGATTAAGGACCTTGGACACACACAACCAATCAATATCAATATCAATATAATCGCATGAACATTAGAGCAGCTCAATCCCAATAATTTTTGTCATCCATATAGTGTGTGACGTTAAAGAAAACTTTACTACACAGCTTCTGATTTATGATGGACTTGAGTTTATTAAGACTTAATTCTTAGGTATAACACTCATTATTGTTTGTAGTCAGACTAAGTAGATATCAGAGCCCCCGTCCTTTGATTAGCTATGCAACAACAACAGAAAAGGCGATAACAGTCGTCAACAGAAACGTAAAAATAAACGTTTACCATACTAGCCGTTTTACGCTTGCCTTCTATACAGGACGGTCTGAGTTCGATCCCGGCCTGAACCTCAGAATTTAAATTTTATGTAACAAGGAAATGTAATTTTATGGAGGCCGATTTCTTCGTTAAGTCCTTTATTATTTAAAATATAATTATTTTTTATTAAATACCTACTCATTATCTATACAAATAAATAAAATTGAAGTGTCTGTTTGTAATGTCAAAATAACAGCTTTTTACTAAATGCATATAAAAAGTATGTACGTTACATATAACAAAAACACTATTTTTTATTTTTTTGTCTGTCTGTCTGTCTGTTTGTTCCGGATAATCTCCGAAACGGCTGGACCGATTTTGACGGGATCTTCACTGGCAGATAGCTGATGTTATAAGGAATAACTTAGGCTACTTTTATTTGAGAAAACAAATTAGGGTTCCGCGTAAAAAAATGAAACCCTTGAAATCCAATACATATTCTATGTCAAGTGTCTATGCCGAAGTACTCTAAATTTCTTTTAAATTAAACGCGGGTGAAGCCGCGGGTCCCAGCTAGTATGTAATAAGTTTGTACGCCTATCCTGGCAAAACATAGTGATACTAATTATTAAATTAACACCATGTATGTATATAACACCTATGCTTTACAAATAAGCGAATTATGAATTAAGACTAGTCAATCGATGTGCATGGGAGCTCCACTCGTCTTAGCGTTACAATTATTAGTAGAAACTACTCTCAGAACACGCTTCCTAGCGTAAACTATCTAAATTTACAGGACTAACCCTCATAATAAGTTTCCAAAACCTAATTACATCAGCAAAAACAGCACCATAAAACTGAAAATTAATCCACAAAAAACAAAGGTCAAAAGTTGTATAACAGCGACTTCAATAACTAGAATTTTATGAAAACATCGCAAAATTCAAGCACTCGGAATTCTCAAGGCGGAGAAACAAAGTAATAAAATATCTAACTTGTACTAATAAAAACTTCAGCTGAATTGAGACGAACATAATTTCGATCACGTTCGTCTATAAAGTCCTTCCACCCTTTACCTACCTACACTGCAAGTGCTAAGGATTGAAGATAACATTTTATCGAGCCAACAGTTTAACGTCAGTCGTAAAATACAGCACTTATTTTTACAAGCTAGTTTTATATAGTTTCATACCAAATAAAATATTGTGCAGGTTTTCAATGTAACTTCCTCGACGCTTCCTATAATCTGTCTGTAATGTGATTTACTCTTTATTGTTTGGAAAACTATAACAATAATATTAATTTCATTATCATATCACCCATAGGACGTCCACTGCTGAACAAAGGCCTCCCCCTTAGATTTCCACAACGAGCGGTCACATGCCGCTCTCATCCAACGACTCCTAGCGACCTTCACCAGGTCGTCTGTCCACCTCGTTGGAGGTCGTCCCACGCTGCGTTTTCCGGTGCGCGGTCTCCATTCGAGAACCTTTGTGCCCCAACGGCCATCAGTTCTACGAGTAATGTGCCCTGCCCATTGCCACTTCAGTTTACTAATCCTTTCAGCTATGTCGACTACTTTAGTTCTTCTACGGATCTCCTCATTTCTGATTCGATCTCGTAGAGAAATACCAAGCAAAGCTCTCTCCATAGCTAGCTGAGTGACCTTGAGCTTTCTTATGAGGCCCATTGAGACCTTATGAGACCACGTCTCTGTTCCATATGTCATCACTGGTAACACACACTGGTTAAAGACGTCTTGCGTCTTGAGGCATTGCGCTATTGTTGACGAAAAGACGTTGCGAAGTTTCCCGAATGCTGCCCAGCCGAGTCGGATTCGACGATTGACCTCTTTCTCGAAGTTGGACCTACCTAACTGGACAGTTTGTCCTAGGTAGACATACTCGTCAACAACTTCGAGAACAGAGCTCCCAACGGATATTGGGATGGGCACGACATGGGCATTTGACATGACTTTTGTCTTGCCCATGTTCATTTTAAGGCCCACCTGTTGGGAAACTCTGTTGAGATCATCGAGCATTGTGCTGAACTCTTGCAGAGATTCTGCCATGACTACGATGTCATCGGCAAATCGAAGGTGAGTGATATACTCGCCATTGATGTTAATGCCGAATCCTTTCCACTCCAGTAGCTTGAAGGCATCCTCCATTGCAGCGGGGAACAGTTTCGGGGAAATGACGCCCCCCTGTCTCACACCTCTCTGCAATGAAATTGCCCCTGTGCTCTGTTCATGTACTCGGACCGACATGGTGGCGTTTCTGTATAAGCACTTCAACACTTCAATCTACCAATAGTCAATCTGGCACCGCTGCAGAGATTGCAGCACTGCCCAGGTTTCGATCGAATCGAAGGCTTTCTCATAGTCCACAAACGCCAAGCATAGTCACTGCACTGCAGATTATACTCCTCGGTCTTCTGTATAACCTGCCGCAGCGTATGGTTGTGGTCTATGGTACTGAACCCTTTTCGGAAACCGGCTTGTTCGGGAGGCTGGAAAAACTGCATCAACACCACAAAATTCCATTTACTCCAATAAGATAAAACATGTACTCTGCCGTCAACAAATTATACATTCACAAAAAGATTTCCTTACTATATTGGTCCATTACTTAATAATAAAATAAATTCTAGCTTACCTGTCTATAAATTGCCTTCCTCTAAATTTAAAACTGTTGTCCGTTAATTCCTTCATTTCGTTACTGTAATAGTTCTATACAAAATAATACTTTCCCTTAATAACACTTTTTGCACAAATACGCGTGCGCGTACTCTCTCACAGACACACACTCATACACAAATACCAAAACTTACTCCACATAACCCCCATTTGGATTCATGGCCCTGCGAGATCACGGCGCTGCTTTGCACAAACCGGGAACTCATCTAACGTGTGCTGCGCCATGTCCTTCCGACAGTCTCCGCAGTAATGATAAATGGGCGCCTCTTCTCGGTCTATGCGACACAGATACTTTCCGAAACACCCAATGCCCGAGAGAATCTGCGTCAGCCGGAAAGTGAGGCCGCCTCTGCAGTCATCCTTTTATGAGAATCTTACCGCCACTATCGCGGAGTGCCCTGCACTGGGCTGCACAAGTCAATCCTTCCATTCTGCCACCAGGTTCCACCGAAGCTCGGCCGTTGTACCTCGATCTCACGAGGCACTGGCCGTTCGCCCTGGCTTAGCCTCCTCTTAAAATCCCGGCTTGAGTAAGAGAAAGTAATCGGTAAAAATCGGTTCTCAAACTCAACTTCAAACTCTCACTCAGCGTCCGAGAAGTTTTGCGCTGTTTATACCGTTCACTTACATGATCAAATCAATGAGGTAACTGAAGGATTTATAGGCTAAATAAACAACCTTTTTTTATTGGTGTCCAGTGGAAATTCTATATGAACTTCCTTCGCCCCGGGAAGGGTGAAGGGGTATGCTGGACTCCTGCCGGCTAAAACCACTGGAGCGGTCATCTTCGGCACCGAAGCGGGTCTCCAGAACTCAATACTATCAATCTGCTGCGGCAACTTGTTGTGGTATTCCTGAGCAGCGACCAATGTGGTAGAGATCAATCGAAGTTTCAGAGTTGCTGTGGTCTGCAGGCACGTCCCCATCTTTCCTCCAGAGCTTATTATAAAGCAAAGAGTACCCCTGTTTCAAGATTTCCTTTAATTCTCAGAATATCAAACATTCCCAATAAAACTCCTTTGACAAATACAAAATTCTTCGTGACTATTTTATATTCAGAGGTCAAATAGAATCAACGTTTCTCGACGCATCTTCACGACGTAATAACTACGTATGAGGGACAGTCAGAGAAGTAATTTCCCTTGGGGGTTGCCGGGAATGTCTTCGTATCCTATGTAATTACTTGGTGTAAACAACTTGGTATAAAATTGTTTTATGCTGACGGTAGAATTAACTCCTACAGCTGCTAGGTTACACAAGGTGGCAAGGTGATGCAATAATAAATGAATTGGGGGGTTTTGCCGTAATCGCCACGCTTGGCAGCCGGGCTGGCAATCGCAGCTGCCCATCCTCCCGCTAATCCCATAGTCACCTTTTACGACATAGGATGAGATGAGGTTGTGGTATTCTTAGCCGGCACCACACGGCACGGTATTCAGCACCGCAGTCTAAAAATACCCAAAAAAACCGGACAAGTGCGAGTTGAACTCGCGTGGAGAGGTTTCCGAAATTGCTAAATATATTGTCTTACGTTGAATTCTGTCTTGTACTAATAATTTATCCCCAGAACAAACTTAACGTGTAGTTGAAAAACATGTTCTCCGATACATTCGCTATTGAAAGGTTCACCATGTTATTTTAAGACCTGTAGCCTTCTTACAACACTTATTTTCCTGTTATCTATAATAAGTAAAGAGCTATTTCACATATATTTTTTTTATAATTTTAGGCTCGGTAGTTTCGGAGTTCATCATCATTTCGGCCGAATGATGTCCGCTGCTGGACCCAGGCCTCCCTCAAAGATCGTCACGACGATCGATATGGGTGTGTCGTGGGCTCGTTGGGATTTTGCCATAATCGCCACGCTTCGCCGACGGGTTTGCGATCGTAGTTAATGTACTCGAAGGACGTTGCCGCCCATCCTCCGGCTAATCCCTTAGTCGACTTTAACGACACCCACGGGAGGAAATGGGGTGGTGGTATTGAGCCGGCACCACACGGCTAACTTATATAGGGTTCATATTTCACTAACGCAATCTCGACTCAATTACTACAGTTTTGATTCTCCACGTGATACGGGCTTTTAGATTCAATTGGTGTGTATAGTAGCACACATCAGCCCGTAAACAACAATGTGGGCCTCCCAATGATCGCTACGGTGATCGGTCATAGGGGATATTGCCATAATCACCATTGGCAAGTAGATTGGTAATCACAGTATATTGTTCTTAGCATACGGGAAGATGCTGCTGCCCATCCTCCAATAAGTTCCAGAATTCATATTCAATTAATCCAATCTCGAGTCAAGTTCTAGTTAAGTTCTGATTCTCATTCTGTAACACTAAAAGATAAAGATAACTGGATAATCCATCTAGTATTAGGTGCTAGTATTCCAACCACTAATTACCTTTGCCGGCTGTCAGTTAGAACTGATGGAGAATTGCTAACGACGCCTAAGAACTACTTAACTCCATGACTCGACGGACAAAAATAGTTTTCTTGTTAGGGTTAACTGCCAACTGTAGCTAAGCGAGAAATGAGATGATGAGCTAAAAACTATGGTTTTGGTTTCATAATATAATAAGGTATTCCCAATAGGGCTAGTAAGAAATGTATAGAGCCATACTTTTGAATATTAACATTTAAAAATAAAACATTATATACTGGCATTTTGCAGATGGCAGTATTATTAATACTAATAAACACACAATTTCGACAAAAAACTAAACCTATCTAACCTGGGAATCGAACCAACCAAGAGTTCTTTTGGTAGCCACAGTAATTACAAGACCAAAAAGACTAAACTCGTACTGATAAACATGGCCTCGGCCATATATCTCCTCATTAAGCATAGACCACGACTCTATCGCATGTGTCGTAAAGCTCAAAGCAGGTCTATTTTTACTTATCAAATGGGGAGACCCATACCAAGATTTCTCTTGAATATTTCTGTGTATAGTTCCAGATACAAAACTAGATAGCAGATCATACAAATATTACTTTTTGGTACTGCAGCCCCAGGCAGTTATTTTCTCTTGGTTATCTTCTTGACATATACGAGACAAGTTGAACCGTTTTACCTTTAAAATAATTTCGCTACGATCATCATTTTGACCGAATTAAGTCCACTGCTGCTGTCCATCCTCCGGCTCCTTATTACGGGTACTTTATGCGGGTTGAGATGGGTTGGTGCTATTCGTAGCCGGGACCACACGGCAACGTAGTATTAATCAATGAAGTTTGACGATAATTTCACTTGAGACAATCCTGATTTGTTTTTATAAACTTTACCGCCCTTGACTATGATTTCTTCTGTGTCGTGGGTGCGTTTACAGACACAAATTGCACACACAATACACCCAGACCCGGAACATATACATACTTACAAAGTTTAGTATATTCATCATTGCAATTTATGAAATATTGAACGGTGTGGCAGCTGTGGTCGAATGTAAATATTACCTGGTTTAATAAATAATAGATTAAATGATTATTTAAAAGTAAGATTTTATTTATTCAGCTACCTTAAATAACGTAAGAGTGTACCGAATACTGAAACGCCACTTAATATTAAGTCATGCTTTCACTATTTGAGCCGGGTTTGCTACCGAAAATGGGTTTCGCTTGTACACACACACGCTTGCATGTATTGCGTTCTGCTGCCACGCCGCGCCTTAATATCTAGCTGGGACAATGTTTTATACTCAATTTGTCTTTTTCGTTGTTTAGAGATAAGTAATTTTTCGTTTTTCTTTTCTCATATAATGTATCTTTATTGCGTGCGTGCCCTTATTTGTGTAAATATAAAATACTTTGTGTGTGTTACCAGTGATGATATATGGAACAGAGACGTGGCCTCATAATAAAGCTCAAGATCACTCAGCGAGCCGAGCTACTCTACGAGATCGAATCAGAAATGAGGAAATCCGTAGAAGAACTAAAGTTGCCGACATAGCTGAAAGGATTAGTAAACTAAAGTGGCAATGGGTGGGGCACATCGCTCGTCAAACTGATGGCCGTTGGGGCAAAAAGGTTCTCGAGTAGAGGGCGTGCTTCGGAAAACGCAGCGTGGGACGACCTCTAACGAGGTGGACATACGACCTGGTGAAGGTCGCTGGGAGTCATTGGATGAGAGCGGCATGTAACCGCTCGTTTTAGAAATCTAAGAAGGAGACGTTTGTTCAGCAGTGGACGTCCTGTCGCTGATATGATGATGATGATGAAAATACTTTACTGTTTCCTTTCTTCTTTCAATGATATACCAATAGGTGACCGGTGGTTACGAAATTCATTTGTAGGTATGACGTTAGGACTCCACGCTGACAATGAGGCTCCAGTTTGTCATAGCGACGCATCTTAAGACAATGGGACACAAAGGTCATGAGATTTTGGGATTCAGAATCGGCTAATCCTGATCAGAGACGAAGGCACTGAAGAGGCAACTGCCTCAGCGCATAGCCGGATCGCGCGCGCTCCGTATAAATCTAGGTATCCACCAAACAACCTGATGAAGGATCTGATCCATAGATGATGGTAGCACATATTGCCGCGTGTGACAATACCCCGTGTGAAGTTCAATATCAGGGGAGAATGGCTTTGCAAGGAACGGCACAGAGGGCTCCAGTGCGTGCCATTGGAGATCTCGGTGCTCTTCCATATGGGCTAAATACGGCCACCGTGATATTTTAGATATTTTTTGAAAAACGATCATGTGATTTAGATAATAATAATGTTTCACTAATATGTAATATATATCACTAATGTGGTGCCGGCTCAGAATACCACCACCCCATCTCCTCCCATGGGTGTTGTAAAAGTCGACTAAGGGATTAGCCGCAGGATGGGCAGCAGCGTCCTTCGAGTACATTAACAACTCAACTGCGATCGCCAACCCGCCTGCCAAGCGTGGTGATTGTGGCAAAACCCCCCAATGAGCCCACAACACATCCATATCGGTGGTTATGGTGATCTTTGGGGGAGGCCTGTGTCCAGCAGTGGACTTCATTCGGCCGAAATGATGACTAATACCGATTTGTCGTGTTGTATATTTCAACAAAACCGTGCGCTAAATGCCTTTAATGTAGATGAAAACACATCTTCCTTCAGATGTCGCAATCGCGTCATCTATAAACCAATATAGTTTTAGTTCTATGGCAACACTACATTTAAAGCAAGCGACGAGTTTCTCCTTTCATCAAACTCAATTGCGCTTAAAACGGTTTCAATTTGATTCGATTTTAGATAAGAAAACCTATGTATGTATACAACACTCCTAAATAGATTAACTAAAGATGCATTCTAAACTGAGAACAGAGGGCCAATTCTTGTAATTAATTTACACTATGACTGAAACTTGACCGAACTGAGATTAAATTATGAATTGACCGAAAAAATGGTATTCTACTACTCTTAAAGTTCAGCCGGATTTCGGTATAATCTCGATCTAGTCTCATTTCAATCTCAATTTTGACGTTTATATAATGCCAATTTAGTAGTAGTAGTGCCGGCTCAGAATGCCACCACCCCATCTCCTCCCATGGGTGTCGTAAAAGTCGACTAAGGGATTAGCCGGAGGATGGGCAGCAGCGTCCTTCAAGTACATTAACAACTCAACTGCGATCGCCAACCCGTCTGCCAAGCGTTGCGATTATGGCAAAACCCCCCAATGAGCCTACAACACATCCATATCGGTCGTTGTGGACATCTTTGAGGGAGGCCTGTGTCCAGCAGTGGACTTCATTCGGCCGAAATGATGAATTTAGTATATGTGACAGTTCGAAATGTTAGCAGAATACCGTTTTGACTTCGATCAACTTTCGATCCATTTTCGATCTCATCACAGTGTAAGTTCACGTTTGACGTTGTTTGTTAGTTTAGGAGAATACCATTTGTGACATTTATGACACTGAGACTAGATCGAAACTATAATTTGAACATTTTTAAATTACGAGAATTGGCCCTCTGGTATCGGACACTGCCTTTTCAGAAAAGGGTTGTGTTCATTCGTGGTTCATCATCGTCATTGTTTCAACCGAATAAAGTCCACTGCTGGACACAAGCCTCTCCCAAAGATCGCCACAACGACCGTTCTGGGTATTTTGTGTGCTCATTGGGGGGTTTTGCCATAATCGCCGCGCGCGGCAGGTGACGGCACAGGCCTCCCCATAGATTTTCACAATAGTGTCGTTATTTTGGGGGAAGATTTCCAGTACCTACTCACCACGCTTAGCAGGAGGGTTGCTGAGTGCAGTATGGCTACTATTCTATAGAAGGGACGCTGCTGGCCATCATTTTGGTTAAGAGTCTCTTAGTGAACTTTTACAACATGAAAACAACAATATGAAAAGGAAGGAGATGGAGTGGTGCTATATTATTAATCCGGACCCATACGGTAAATATAATTTATAGATTAATTGTTTTATAGGAAAAAAAAAATACTTTTTTGATTGATCATTTCGGCCGAATGAAGTCCACTGAAGTCGACCGATATGGGTGTGTTGTGGGCTCATTAGGGGGTTTTGCCATAATCGCCACGCTTGGCAGACGGGTTGGCGATCGCAGTTGAGTTGTTAATGTACTCGAAGGACGCTGCTGCCCATCCTCCGGCCAACCCCTCAGTAGACTTTTACGACACCCACGGGAGGAGATGGGGTGGTGGCATTCTGAGCCGGCACCACACGGCATTTTTTTTTTGTTGAATACTCGTCAATATTCGCCTTTCATTTATGAGCAAAGTATATATTTTTATACAATTAGTAAGTTATTAGTCTATAGATTTTTATTTTGCAGTTTCATGTGATTTCCAGCAATGAATAGGACCTCTCTACCTATGTATGGCATAGAAGGCGTCTAAGGGTTGTCATCAAAAGGATGGGCAGCAGAAGGCTGCCGTGTGCTATTAACAACATACTGCAATCACCAATCCGCTCTGCCAAGCGTGGTGATTATAACTAGTGGTGGTTAATATAGCGTCATTCGCGTATGCCCAGTTCATTATAACTAAATAAAATAAATAAAAAAATAAAAATAGCCTTCATTTTCTACTACAGTGAGACTTTATATGAGAGCTACATTAAAATAATGTTATTTACAATAATAATATGTAATGTTATATTACGTATGTATGTATATATATATTATACTAGCTGAGACCCGCGGTTTCACCCGCTGTTTAATATAAAAGAAATCGGATATTTCATTATTTAAGCACATAGGTAGGTATATTGGATTTTACTCTTATTATTTTTCTAATATGAAAGTAGCCTAAGTTATTTCTTATAACATCAGCTATCTGCTAGTGAAAGTTCCGTCAAATTCGGATTAGCCGTTTCGGAGATTACCCGGAACAAACAGACAGACAGACAGACAAAAAATTTTAAAATTGTTTTTTTATTATATGTACCGTATATACTTTCATATGCATTTAGTAAAAACCTGTTATTTAGACATTACAAACAGACACTTCAATTTTATTTATTTGTATAGATTAGTGCATGTTAGTAGTAGTCGCCTCTACGGCGTAGGCCTCTCCTAAACCTTTCCATACATCTCTTTCCCGTGCCTTTCGCATCCAATGGGATCACATCTGTGACTGAAAATATCTCTCCATCTTTTACATGGTCCCCTTTACTCCTTTTCCTCTCCCTTGGTACCCACTCTGTTAAACTTTTTGTCCATCTATTGTTATTCATCCTACAAATATGTCCTGCCCATTGCCATTTGAGTAGTCTAATTATTTTCCGTACATCAGTAATTTTTGTTTTTCTTCTGATGTTGTCGTTGCCAATTTATTATAACTATAGCGTGTAAAATAGCGCGCTATTTTATTATAGCAAATAGTCTGTAGCGCGCTATTGCCATATAGCGTTTTTGAACACCGCTAATTATGACCGCCCATTGTAGTGATCATTGGGACCGCGATGTTCAGCAGTGGACTTTTATGGGTGTGTGTAGTCCATAGAAGCTAGCAAGGTATTGCGCCCATCACCAGCCACTTGATAAAATACCACGAAGTATCTTATTGAATACGTATTCAGTCATAGATTCTTGAGACTTGAAGTACAAAATGTCAAACCTCAAATACCAAAGAAAATAGATAATGGAGCAAAAAATGCAATAGAGAAGATTCGCAATGGAGATGAAATATGCAAATATTTTAATCAATTCCCACCACAGGAGAGTAGTAGTAATTTCTTTGAAGTTTCAGTACGGGTATATCAGTGGATCAATTTTCATTCGCAGATATATTGAAATCTAAAGTTAAGTAAATACTGGTATGTAGTATAAATCTAACATGTAACTTGTTTTGGTATATGTACAAAACTGAAGACTGCAACGTCTTCAGTTTGGTTCATATACCAAAATAAGTCGGTAATTTAATTTAGTTTAGTAAGTAAGTTATTTAATAAAAAAATTGCATAGATGGTCATACAAATATTTGTCCCGAGCGGGATCAAACCCGCAACACGTCAAAGTCAAAGTCAAAGTCAAATATTTTTATTTCAAATAAACCAAATATTGGCACTTATGAAACGTCAGAATCTAAGTTGCACGGTTCCAAATAGTTGATCTATGGAGAAGAGCCGGCAAGAAACTCCATAGATACTCTTTTAAAATAATTGAGATTACGATGTTGAATAATACAAATTAAGGTAAACCATATAAAGAGCATTATGTAGGCCAATGTATAAAAAAAAAGACATACTAATGTAATATAATCATTATTCGCCATGGCAGTTAATGGCTGACCAGTCCCAACAGACGGCACCCGTTCACGAGCATGACGCATGCATCAGCATCGCTTAGCTCAACCATATTTTAGGGAACCGAACGACCCGATACACAACGCCACCGCCAGCAAGACATTTTAGTGAGCATGACAGACACCAGGCCAAAGGCAAAGGGTACTAAATATATAACATTAACGGCTACATGATGCTCGCACATTTACAATTTTATGATTAATTAATAATGTCAAAATATTATTAGAATGTAAATTGCAGTCATTAAATCAAACATAGGAAAATAATTTATATAATAAATATAGAATTCAATTTTAAATAAGTCAAATTAAATGTCAAGATGTCAATAAAAAGATAAAAAATAAGTCAAGTAAATGTCAGGATATCAACAAAAAAAAAATCTACAATTTCTGTGTAGACGGTAAAGCATTGATTGAGAATAACAACACGTCAATCATGCGAAAATTATACATTATAAAGCGCCAGAGGGTCGCAGTGTGCAGGAGGGAAACGTTTGCCAGACATCGCTATCGTCGATGTAATGATTTATATTATAGTAGGCTTTCGAAATTAAAATGCGCTTAATCAATGATTTGAATCTTATTTCTGGTAAGTCGGTAATACTACATGGAATTTTGTTATAGAATCTAATACTGTTTCCCATAAACGACTTGCTGGTTCTGCTAAGTCTAAAGCCAGGTACAACCAACTTGTTCTTGTTGCGAGTATTTAAGCTGTGCACGTCACTTTTCTTACTGAAATTTGCTATATTTTTGCGGATATACATAATGTTTTGGAAAATATATAAGGATGGTAGAGTAAGAATGTTTGTTTCCTTAAATAGTTCCCGTAGTGACTCACGAGAGTCTAGGTTATAGATAGCTCGCACTGCTCTTTTCTGTAATATAAAAATAGACTCAACATCAGCAGCCGAGCCCCACAGTAAAATTCCATAAGACATAATACTGTGAAAGTACGCAAAATATACTAACCTAGCTGTAGCCACATCCGTAACCTGTCTAATTTTCCTAACGGCAAATGCAGCAGAGCTTAGTTTGCCTGAAAGTGCCTTTATATGGGGTCCCCATTGCAATTTTGAGTCTAAAGTAACACCCAAAAATACAGTTGAGGAGACCAGATCTAATTCTTTTCCGTCAAGTTTTACTTGTGACCTTACATGGGTCACATTTGCTGTAGAGAATCTTAGACATTTGGTTTTTTTTGCGTTTAATAGAAGATTATTCGCCGAAAACCAATCAGATATCTTATGAAGTATATCATTGGATTCTATAAGATGGCTATCCTTTCTATTTACTTTAAATATAAGTGACGTGTCATCAGCAAACAAGACTATATTCGACATTGTATCGTTTATCATGTATGGCAGGTCATTTATATAGACCAGAAACAAAAATGGCCCCAAAATTGATCCTTGCGGTACCCCCATTTTAACGTGTGTGCCTGTTGATGTGACGTTTTCAATTTCTACTCTTTGATCCCGATTTGACAAATATGAGCTTACAAAATCAATAGATCTACCTTGAATTCCGTAGTACTTAAGTTTCAGAATGAGGGTGCGGTGGTCCACGCAGTCGAATGCTTTAGACAGATCGCAGAACACGCCTAAAGCATCATGTGCATCCTCCCAGGCCCCTAAAACGGTTTTAATGAGAGTGGACCCAGCATCCTCTGTAGATCGTCCCCGCGTAAATCCAAACTGATTGTCATGAAATATCCTATTTCTGTTAAAGTGTGCTGCCATTTGATTTAAAACTAGTTTTTCAAAAATTTTGCTTAAGGTTGGTAGCACAGATATTGGCCTATAATTTGATGCATTATTTAGGCAACCAGCTTTAAAAATGGGTACAATTTTGCTGGATTTCATGAGATCGGGAAAAGTGCCCTCTGCGATGCAGGCATTAAATATTGAAGCCAAAATTGGCGCAATATTAGTTATAACAGATTCGACGGCTTTCGTTGACAATCCCCATAAGTCCTCAGTTTTTTTAACTACTATTGTTTTAAATGTTTTAATTATATCACTGTCTGTCACAAAACTAAATTCAAAGACAGGTACATGTAAATCGACATTTTTCTTTAAGAATGCCTCTGCTGCTAAGGGTGACGATGGAAGGTGATTAGTAGTCTCTATTGGAATATTAGTGAAAAAGTTTTCGAGGAAATTTGCGACTACAGACTTATCTGAAACTAGTTTGTCATCGATATTTAAACTAATTGCACTGTCACTGAATCTACCATCACTAGTTTCAGCATTAATTATTTTCCATGTCGTTTTTATTTTATTATTCGACTTTTTAATTTGGTCACTAATATAAGCAGCTTTTGCTTGCGTACAAACCTTTTTAAACATTTTAGAATATTTTCTAACGTAGTTATGGAAATCAATATTAGGTATATAAGACTTTTTGTCATATAATTCGTATAGGACATCCCTACTGCGTCTTATACCCTTTGTTGCCCAGACACTGAACGTTAATTTTGGTTTTACATGAATTTTATTTACTTTGCATGCTTTCTGAAACTCATTACATAGTGTATTAAATAGGGTACGGTACATTTCATTGGGATTGGTATAATGCGGCTTTAGAGTATGAAGTTGAGAAGCTAGATTTTTACTAAAATTTTCTAGACTTCTTTTGGTTAAATTTCTACAATGTATTATTTTGTGCCCTTTAACTGCATTATAGTTTATTTTAACAATCTGGCACTTATGATCCGATCGAATGCCACTAATCAGTCCCTTATCTCTTATTTTAAAGTTTGTTATAATGTTATCTATACAAGTAGCTGAGGTAGGTGTCACTCTAGTCGGCTCTGAATACAAAGACTTCAAGTTAAATGACCTAAATAGGGCTATAAAGTTATGTTTATCTATCGTATCTATTAGAATGTCTATATTAAAATCTCCACAAACTAATATCTTTTTGTCAATTTTAATTTTTCTAAGTACATCCTCCATTGTTAAAAGGAATAGAGATGTATTAGAAGAGGGAGGCCTATAAACACATAAAATGACAAACTCCTCCGTCTCTGCACACGCGAGCTCACAAACTCGTTCAACAGAGAGGTCGCAAATATCTAGTCGTTCTTTAAATTTCAAGTGTTGTTTCATCATAATTAATGACCCCCCACCTTCTGCTGACACTCTATGGAACGAACTGGCTACTTTAAAATTATTTATACATAAAATCATTTTATCTGCCTTTAGCCATGTTTCTGTTAGGCATAAAATATCCACATTATATTTCTCAGCAAATAATTCAAGATCTAAAATTTTGCCAGAGAAGCGATTAATATTCTGATGTGTCAGTGTTAAATAATGACAATCCTTCTCTGTTGTCACACACTTAAGTTTAAATTATTAGTTTGTCTGACCACATTAGGATTAGTACTACTACTAATTAGAGTGGAGGTTGGAGATGACTTCGTCATACTACTTATGACTGAGTTAATATTATAAGCTACTAGTGTAGCAAGGTGACGCTTACATCTAAAAGGCAGATACACAGTATCGCCAGTCAATTTTAATCTACCAACAAAACAATTGGTGTCAAAAAATATAAACTTGTCACTATAGTGACTTACTAAAAAGTGCATGTGCATATTTAGCACATGAATATTTTTGTTTAGTTCCTCTGACTGATGGTCTAGGTAGGGAAATGAACACAGTATTATCCTACCACAGTTTAAATTTAACATCAAAGCAACACTGTCCGAGATGTCTTTTTTCCTAACATTTAAACTATTACCTACTAGTAAAGTTATATTAGTATAAGGATTGAACTTATCTGTCAGAAGTGATGTTATTATTTGATTGTAGGTTGACCCAGGCATGCAATTATTATGTGCGGAATGACCCAGGCTGTTGCTTAACAAACTCCCAAGACCTTTACCTGTGCTGTCTGAATACATGACAGTGCGATAGCAAATTGTTTCACTTGTACTATGTACTTGCAGTGTACTTGTAGTGTTCATGTCTACTGAATTAGTTATTATAGGCTGAGAATTTACCTCTGACAACATTACAGCACACTGACTTCCAACCTGTGACAAGCCCACCAGTAACTCGGGTGGGGAAATTTCACAAATAGGTTCACTCATACATTTACATAAGGCATCGCTGGACAAGGAATTAACTTTTTCTTTATTATGATTGCACATATTAACAAGCTGGTTTGCAGCAAGGATATGTTCCTCAATTTGTTTTTGAGATGAAACATACTTAGTATAGAGGGAATGGAGTGACTCCTCCAAGTCCTTGATTTCAGACTGCAAGCGCTGAGTGTCAATTTCATATATATTTTTACTATCTTCTAATTTTATCTGGTAATTATTGAGTTTATTGATTAAAGCAACACGTTCTTTCCTTGATTGGGTATTTTTTAAGTAGTGTTGTTGTTTTTTCCTTGAATTTTGACATTTTCTTAAAACTTTACTAATTCTAATATATTTTTTTATTTTATTGTGACTTATTTTACTATTATGTTTGTAGTCCACAAAAGAAACTTGCTCAGTTAGATCAATAGTAACTAATGATTTTAGAGACTTAGGGTCTGAACTAGAGTTAATTAACTCCTCAAACAGATGTTGGGTTGCAACAGCCTGTGTGCAGTCCTTGTCATTTTGTAAGTTTAATATTTGTGAATTTGCATTTAATAATTCATCCTCCAGATCCCTAACTTTCCGCAAAGCCTCCTCATATAGGCAACTACATTGACTGAAACCATCCGTTACCAACTGAAGCTTGTCCCGTTCATCAATAACATCCAGGTGTAGCTGATGTAAGTCTATTAATTCCCTTTTTAGGCTTGAATTTTTGCCAACAATCTTCTTTACTTCCTCCTCGCTATCCTCTCTTTCCTGAAGCAGTTGTTGACACTGTTTGTTTGATGCTTTGAGTTCTTTTAGGGCTGCACTTAATTTATGCTGCATTTCTTGGGCTGTAGCTTTACGGGTGAGCATCGACATGGTCTCAGGGTTGAGTTACTGTAAGGAGAAATTAAGAAACAGACAGAATAGCTAGGATAGATGGAAATGGAAAAATATGTAGAAAGTGTAAGAATAGTTTTTGTAGATAACAAGAGAGGCTGCAATTACGGGGGACCTTCAAATAATTATAATTAAATAGAATTATCTTTTTCTTTGAATATGATGTGGGTACCTACTTGTAAATGTGAAATGAAATACCGATCGATTTATCTCTAGTCAACGCTATTGTTTTATCTTTAAATAATGATAATCTACACTGTAGGGTTAAATTACAGTCACTATTTACAATAAAAGTACAGGACAAAAGTAGTTATAACTCCGTTTTCAGTTTAACGTCAGTTTTCTGTGATCACAAGTTCTTCATACTAGACAAGACACGGTAAGCGTGTTGTTTTAGATCTGGGTGCGTGGTTAGTATTATAAAAAGGTAACAATACTCCCCAGTAAAACTGATGAATTCGAAGTTCGGCCGTTGACCGGTCACCAGCACCGGTGAATAATCAGACACTGTGTTTTGCAGCAGATATTAGACGGATAACTATGAATCCGTATATTTTACTTGCGTTGACGAGTTAAATCATATAATTAGCTACTAATAACTATTAAAACTTAAATAAATAATTTATTAAATACGGAACAAATAAATTGACATGTAAACGCAACAGTGTTGCCAAGTAAAAACCGTAAAACCGTAAAAACGTAGCGCAGGAAACCAATTGCTTAGTCACTACCAACCTTGCCTTCTAAACGTACAGACAATCGATATGTCAGCATTCAAATGATCACGCGTAGTGTTTACGGACTATTCTCTGGGTGTTGTTATTCTAAGGCCGGGAGCCTGCAGCGAGTACAACGAACTTTGTTTTATGTACCTTCAGTTCACAATGGAGGCTTACCTCTACGCTCATTAACCGGCCTCCGGGCACGCGCATAAAATTAAGTAATAAGACGCGTTTGTTTGTAGCCTGTTATTAACATCTAGTATAGCCGCTGGCCTAACAGTCTACAGTTAAGAAAATATGGTTATTACTCTTTGTGAATCCTTTATCTGCGGGTAACTGTTTTGGACGGATTACACGGGCAAGTTTAAAAGTAACTTATATATGAAAAGTATTTATGAACCCGTCCCGTTGTTGTGCGACCGAGTAATAATAGCTGTAAAATAATAAAAAATTAAGTTTATCCGTGAACATGGCGCTTGCAACAGCGCCGAAATATCGGGAACTCAAAAGAAATAAAAAACATGGTAAATATCCCGTTTTCAGTTCCAGTAATAGTGTCAGTGACCATGTCAGTTTAAAAACTTCTTAGCACTCGTTTGGGCTGAGTGATTTACACATAAAATGAGAAACGAGCGAACGCGGCGATGCAACGCACCTCATTGGCTGATAGCGCATATTGTTGTCAATGTTAGTGAGCGAGAAAGAGCACAGAAGAGTAAAAAAATCCTATGATAAAATGAGACAACTAAACTATTATATTGTAACAATAACTTAAACGGATTACACCGCGTATATTATAGATTTTGTTTTTCCTGACATTTTGAACACTGCAGGGTTGCAGGATGACTAAGGTGACAAGCAACGTTACAGATTTTATAAGTTATTTTATCTGCCGAACAAAACTAATCAAAAATTGTTTCGATGCACGCAGTAATCACTCACAGTGTCTTGATGTTTTCTTAGTGTGGTGTGTTGTTTGGGGCTTTACTTACCAACCATCTTCTCTATTAAAATTAGAATGTTTTTTTTTAATTTAACGAAAATTCTTGGCACATAACGGTTTTCTATCGCGGGGACGTGAGGATGATCAACTCGAAAAAAATGTTGCGGTTGCCTAAGCCATGTTCATACACTGCAGACCTTGTATAGCGTCTATTCTTGGCTATATAAAAACCGGACAAGTGTGGTTTGAACTCGCGTGGAGAGGGTTTCGTACGATCAATATACGATAAATCCCAAATTTGATTATCGTAATTCGGTCTTGTACCAATAACTTATCCCAAAAACAAACTTAACATCGTAGTCGAAAAACCTGTTCTCCCATACGATCCAACTACAAACGTAAGTTTGTACGCACAATATTGAAACATTTGCCATGTTTCTTAAAGATCATAGACTCCTTATAGGTTTTCCTGTAATCTATAAGTAAAGAGCTACATACTACCTATAATTTTTTCAAAATTTTACGCTCTATAGTTTAGGAATATGACACTCGTGTATCGGTCTGCCTGTCTGTCCGTCTGTCACAGCCAATTTGCTCCGAATCTACTGGACCGATTAAGTTGACATTTGGTACACATATGGATTTCTGTGACCCAAACACGTACGTGTAACGTAAATCAATTAAATTTGAATATGGGGCATTTTTGGGAGGCAATATAGAAAATTAAAGAATAAAGTTTACCGAAAACTGTACCGTGTTCAAAGGAAGGGCTCGTTATAAGGGTCTGAAATATATTGATTATATAATTTTAAAATACATCGTTTTAAATTTATCTCAGAAAACGGACGAAAATTGACCATTATGTTCGAAACTATTGTACCTAAAATTTTGAAAAACCTATGTTTAATAGCTCTTTATTTCTTTATAGATTACAGTAAAACCTATAAGAAGTCTATGGTCTTAAAATAACATCGTAAATCTTTCAGTATTGTGCATAAAAACTTACTTTTGCGGTTGGAATGTATGAGAACACATGTCTTTCAACTATGATGTTAATTTTGTTCTTGGGATAAGTTATTGGCCGAATTCAATAATAGACAATATATTCAGCAATTTTGGTACCCTCACCACGCGACTTGATCTCGTACTTGTCCGGTTTTTTATATATTGTGCGCGAACAGCAAGTAGCAAGTAACACACCCTGAAAAGGTATCTCTCCTAAATACTATGCCTCTATTGGTCACATGTACAGCTTACAATATAGTTGGCCGGGCGGCCCGGATTTGGATGGCGAGCTCGATTATACGGATCGCTAAGCCAGCGGACAAAACTATTTCTATTTCATTGTTGAATGTTTTGGAAAGAAATGATTTATTATGTATGTGGGTTTGTGTTGTTTAATTGGTTTTTGTTTTAGGCAATTAGGGCATGGTTTTAAAATGCGTCCACACGTGTTCAATATAATTTGCTGATTTGGACATGTAGGGGTGTGGTGTAGAAGTGCCACTTACTTCCAGCTAACACATATACTCTCCGGACTTGAGTGTTTCGGGAAGTTCTGTTTCACATACGCCGGGAATAGATGCCCAGTTGTCATCACCACGGAGACTGCCTGGAAGATATCGTGTAGAACACTTTGGGTGACTCAGGACTGAGAACTTATCGCGGCGGTCGAAGATGGTGACTTCTCACTTTGGGCCGGCATTCAATCCATCGTCTGAAGCGAGAATGTGGGATGCCGTCAATCCTTTTTTCGAGGACGATGACGGGACGTGGTGCACGCAAAAGAGGCGGTGGAACGAAAGTGGGAAGTTACCACCTCTCTTTCCCTCCACAAAACACGCGCTTGAGGTCGCAATCCACCACCTAATCAGAAGCAAGCCCTAAACGGTGCTGTGCTGTTTTCTGAGCCTCTCTAAAGGGATGAGGGACTAGCCAAGCCACGTAGGGACGGGGCCCGCCGGATTCATTGGCGGGCCGAGACCACCTGGGGGTTTGCAGAATGCGTGAGCTAATCCCACACCCCAGCGATAGTTAGCTGTTAGTTGTAGCTCACAAGAGTCCGACCCGCACATTTCCCAGGGCGGAGGACAGAGGAAGTCCATCAAAAGAAAAATAGGGTGTTATGTAGTGTTATTACAATACCCTATCACTAAGCCGTCCAAATGCATGATGCATAAGTTTTGCACTGATTTGGCATACTTAATAAGTGACGTTCCTGTCAATTCATAGTTTTTAAGAGTTATTTTGTTTAAGCTATTCTTGTTATCTCCTGTAATGGAAAATAAATTAGTTATATTTTCAATGCTCACTTTAATTACCACGCAGATTTCTTGATGGTGGGAGGAGACCCGGACAACGTCTGTGGAAAAGCTACCTACGGGCTGACCCCACCGTTAAGATCTCCGATGAAGTGCCTGACGTCCAGGAGCCTGCATAGCCCACAGAATCACTCGCTGCATCCAATAGCACCACAGTGCCCAAACGCTGGTGAACCCGGTGCGTCACATAATGGCGCGCCGGCGCATTGAAACATGCTCTTAAACTGTGGCGCGCCGTCCATCCCTGTCCTGACTTGAGGCTGGTATCCAACCTCATGTATACCTGTAGGAACACTTTTTCTCTACTTAGATGATCCTTATTTTCAGTTGCACCCCTGTGGGAAATCCCACAAGGGTTCAAAAACAAACGGGCAAAAAGATGATAGAGGCTAGGGGAGCACCTTTCTTTTTTTCTTTTTTATTGGTGCCTAGTGGAAATTCTTCATGAACTTCCTTCGCCCCGGGGAAGGGCGAAGGGGGACTTCTACCGGCTAAAACCACTGGGGCGGTCATCTTCGGCACCTAAGAGAGGCTCCAGGTCCTCGTAGAGCACACTAGAGCCACCTAAGAAAATTTTAGAAAGATATAACTAAAACAATCGCACTTTAAGTACTCCAAAAACTCCTTAATTTCTATAGCCTACAACACAATAAATTATTAACACACCTTGTTTGAATACACCATTAAATCAGGAGTTACGACATTATGTCACCTTATCTCCGAGCCTACATTATATACGAGTAACTTTACGATATCATAAAGTTATAGCTCTTACACAGTGGCCAATATTGTATAGTTTCTACGTCCACTTATGGTTTTCTGAATACATTCATGGACTTCTTCTCTCTTTTACTTTTTCCATCTCTAAAAACCAGATATAAATCTCACAAACATCCAAACCCGCAATAGCTTTCTTTAGATCACACAAATATTTGTTCCGTAGTGGATAGATAACCTGCGACACGGGGCGCAGAAAGCCAATCGCGTAGCTACTGCGCCAACTGTACCGTCGTCTCTCTCTTCCCCCTCTACCTCTCTCTCTCTCGACCTCTCTTGCTCATCCCATGTTTACCCACTACTAGGTATAGTTCTCTTTCGTCCCCCGAGTCGAGAGGGTAGTGGGTGCACTACACCGGCTGCTGCCCAATCTCGGGGGACCATGTGAGGAAGTTCGCCTTCTCTACGGAGGGGTTGTGCGGTCCGTGGCCCTCTACGGGGCGCCTGTATGGTCAGCTCGACTGTCAGGTGCCCAGCGCTGCAGAACCAAAATTCACGGTCTGCAGCGCAGAGTGGCTATCCGGATCGCACGAGGATACCGAACGGTGTCCTACGAGGCGGCAACTCTCCTGGCGCGTTTTCC
The DNA here is from genome assembly GCA_947459985.1 of Diloba caeruleocephala. Classification (NCBI taxonomy): domain Eukaryota; kingdom Metazoa; phylum Arthropoda; class Insecta; order Lepidoptera; family Noctuidae; genus Diloba; species Diloba caeruleocephala. Next base: position 2,448,790 of record OX381617.1, on the reverse strand, counting down.
GCCTTTCGACATCCTGGTGGAGATGGATGCGTGGGTCTACGATCAGACACGCTCCCTCCGCTAGAGCGGCGAAGGCGCGCCTCCAGGGGCGTTGGAGAGGCTGAGGCGGCTAGCTCGACGGCGCGCACTTGGAAAGTGGCGTCGCCGCCTCCGGATGCAGTTCGCGACCAAGCGCGTCGTGGAGGCCGTCCTGCCGCCCTTTGGAGCCTGGCTTAGGAGGAGCGAGCGCGTCACCTACCGCCTGACGCAGGTGCTCACCGGGCACGGTTGTTTCGGTGCGTACCTGCACAGGATAGGACGTGAGGCCACGGCACAATGCCACCATTGTGATAGCGACCAGGATACCGCACAGCACACGCTCGAGGCGTGCCCCGCGTGGGCCGCCGAGCGGCGGATCCTGGTCGATCGGATCGGGCAAGATCTCTCTCTGCCAGCAGTAGTGTCGGCTATGTTGGCAGAGCACGAAAACTGGAATGCAGTGGTCTCCTTCTGTGAGAGAGTCATGCTCCAGAAGGAGACCGCAGAGCGGGATCGGGAGAGGGCCGATCCCGCTCGAAGAAGGAGGAGACGGCGCCGGGGTAACAACCACCCTGGCGCCTAATTCCCACACGCCTAAAACCCCCTGCCGTTGCTGCGAGGCAGGGGACCTCTGGGTTCGCGGGTGCGTAGATTGGGGAATCTGCGTGCCCACACCAAGCGACCCAAGAGAAGACGGTAGCACGCATGTGGTCACGCGCTGCCGTGGGACGCTTTGGGGGATCCTTTACAATCCCCCCGGGGGGTGACCACTTTACAGTCACCCTCTCCGAGATGTGCCTATAGGCGTGGCACCAGTGGGCGGCTCTGGTGTGATCATACGAGGACCTGGAGCCTCCCTGAGGTGCCGAAGATGACCGCTCCAGTGGTTTTAGCCGGTAGGAGTACGGCATACCCCTTCGTCCTTCCCCGGGGCGAAGGAAGTTCATGATGAAATTCCACTGGGCACCAATAAAAAAAAAATAAAAAAAAAGGTATAGTTCTCCTCGTAGGGTCATCCTCGATGATGTATACAGGGTGCAAGTGATAACGCACTGAAAACTTTGAGAAAAGGTAACACATATGTAGGTCTATAATAAAAATAGAAAATTAGATTTATCTCTGAAATAGGTTATAACTTTGTCATTTTTGAGCACGCAATCTATCGTAAACAACGCGATCAAAACGCTACGTATTATTGTACTATGATATGATATTATTATGCTACTGTGAACGATGACCTCATTCGTGAACTGTAGTGAAACAAAAGCCGTTTATTTTCTATTTACATTGCAAATTTGTGTGAAAATAAATAGCTTATTGTTTTAATCAACGTAGCGTTAGGATAGACCAAATATTTTTTTTACTAAAATCAATTAAACTGCGATATCACTTAAGTCTGTCTGGATGGGTACCATCCTCTTGCCTATTTTACCCTCATAAACCAACAGTGCACCCATTGTAAGTGAGTCAACTTACACTCATATTGAATAGTATAATACATGCTATGAGATATTCAATCTTGGTCTTTACGGATGACAACGCACCTGTTTTTATTTTTTTTATTGATGTCCAGTGGAAATTCTGTATGGAATTCCTTAGCCCCGGGGAAGGGCGAAAAGGTATGCCAGACTCCTACCGGCTAAAATCGCTGGAGCTGTCATCTTCGGCACCGCCCATTGGTGCCATGCCTTTAGGCACATCACGGAGGGGATGACTGTAAAAGATCGCCCCCTAGGCACTTCTCGGGGAGGATTGTAAAGGAACCCTCAAGCCTCGCTTGACAACGCACCTATACGAAATGTTCTGCAAGTGTCAATGGGCCGCAGTGCCCACGTCTCCAACCCCGAAAGTCTGAAATAACTACTGTTTCAGACTTTTGAGGTTGCCTCGAAAAGTTTTGAGACTAAAAATTTGTACGTTCGTTAGTACTGTACGTTCATATTTGGAACTTTTATTTCCTGAAACATTTGACTTTCTAACATATATTTCCGGTGAGTTTTAAAACACAAATCACGCTTATGAATATTCCTTAAAATGTTTGCGCACTTAACACACTGGTACACAGGAAGATTTCAATTAAGTCACACAAATACATCAAGTGGAAGTGTAAAGCAAGTACACAAGCAAATTCCCTCGGGGGATTCCTGTTAGGGCTGCCAACTTATTATTTTAGTCGAAACTGATAATATTATGCTTATAACTAATAGAATTAATTTCATAGTCATTTAAATATGGGCATAATTTAATTCATATTAACTGTCAATCCTAACTGGTAGGACAGCAGTTCACACAACGATTTGTAATACCTTAATTTTTTATTTAAAAAATATGTAAATTTAAAGATTATATACGAACACATTGGTATGTAGCATTCTGAGCTTGTTTTCAGCATAATTAGGAAGAGACCATTTTAATTTTTTTGAACTATTTATGAATAACAAACTGCATTTTTTTTAAATTAAATAGTTGACATCACGTTTGGTGCAGTGGCTGACACTGCGGCGGCTGCTGCACTCTGGGTCGCCGGATCGATTCCCGCACGAAACAAATATTTGTATGATCTGCAGGTAGTTGTTCCGGGTCTGGGTGTATTGTGTGTGGAATTTATATCTGTAAACGCACCCACGACACAGGAGAAATCCTAGTGTCCCACCGTTTTTGCACCGGATCATTTCCATAGTGTGTTAGTAACAATTTACTTAATACTAGTGATAGTAGACATACTTGCAAGCAATTATACTTAAAACACAGTATGGCGCTGCAACCATTTCCCCAAGATTCCCATCGATCTGCGAACACACAGGGGATTGTGTTTGTGCTGCCACGAACACGCGCCATCAGGGAAGCGCACCTTTTTCTAATGCTGGCACCGAACCCGTCAATATGTGCCTCCGCAAACATCCCTGGCCCACTGCACCTCCATGGTAACCCCACCCCAGCAGCACCCTGACTGCGTTATTATAATGGAAAAAATTAAATCGATTTTACCGAAATAGTCATTTACTTTCCACTGTAATAATAATAACTTCAAAGTTTAAAACACCGATGTACATAGAGTTTAAAAGTACGATTTACGTGAGTTGAAGGTACGCTATGAAGAATTACTTAATTGAGAATGTTCATCATCGAAATCCTGAGCTAATAAATATGGCATTTCCTTCTTTCCTTTGATATCTGACTCTAACGCACACACGCACGCATAAATAGGATGAAACCATAGGCTTACCGTTAGGGTAATTACAATTGTGGTGTCTCCATCTTCTTGACTTGGTGCAGACAGACAAGAGGGCGCGATTCTAATCGAACACCAAATTTAGAGACACTCTGATAGTTCGACTCGTACCCCAACTGATTTAAATTTAACTTTAATCTACCGAACTCTACTTTCTCTCTCTCTCTTTACCCGAAAAACTCTAACATATACAGCAAAATGTCTTATTTCATATGATTTCTAATACCGCCAGCCCTGCTGTGATAGCAATGAAACGGGAATAAAATTCAATCGTTTGTTGCATTTTCAATGTTATTGGTACGAGCCGGCTGTTGACTGAGCCTGTTTGCACTTGTTTTATGTAGGTGTTTATTTTTAATGCTGCATCATCAAGGTTACCCTTAAGGGTGCTTTAGATGTTTAAGTACGATCGCGTTCTTCTACAAATCGTTCGCAACCTACGCATCCTTGATGGGGTGCTTATCGTTTGTGGATATTGCGCTCGGAATAATCTATTGAAATCAGTTTTATAGTCCACTGCTGAACATGATTTGTACCTGATTCTCTTTAAGGATGCTCACGGGATAACACATAGTGGATATGTTGGAAGCTGAGAATCAAATAGCTCAGCAGATTCAAAATAGCCAATTTCTATCCAAGTAAATATATTATCGTCAGGCCCTCTTTTCCATTTGCCTCTCTGGGCAAGTGCCGCGATCTACGAGGCCCCCTAGATCCCCCCCCCCTACCAGATCACTACAGACTACACACATCAGACTCCTACCGGCTAAAACCACTGGGGCGGTCATCTTCGGCACCTAAGGAGGCTCCAGGTCCTCGTATGATCACTAGAGCCGCCCACTGGTGCCACGCCTATAGGCACATCTCTGAGAGGGTGACTGTAAAGTGGTCACCCCCCGGGGGATTGTAAAGGATCCCCCAAAGCGTCCCACGGCAGCGCGTGACCACATGCGTGCTGCCGTCTTCTCTTGGGTCGCTTGGTGAGGACGCAGATTCCCCAATCTACGCACCCGCGAACCTAGAGGTCCCCTGCCTTATAGCAACGGCAGGGGGTTCCAGGCGGATGACAGACTCGCCTCATCTCATAGTTGTAAAAAAAATTGTCCGGGTAAAAAGCGTTCTTCCAGTACCGGAAACTTGAGGGCAAGACTACTGAAACACAACGGTATTACAGCGACAATTGCCGCATAAGTATACACTAATAGTAATGGTCGTAAGGAAATATTGCCATATAAATTGGTTGGTAAACAGATAATGATAAGATAAAAATGTTTATTTGCATAAACATGTGTAAATAATAATACATAGTCATACATACTATAGGTGTAGTAAATTACTGTCCAGGCCTGAAATAAAGTAATCGAAGGCGAGTAATATTAAAAGGACGAGGCGAAGCCGAGTATCTCCGAAGCCGTCTTAATAAAAACGGTAATTTATACTTTTGCTAGGTGTAATCAAATTCTTCTTCCGATTTATGAAAACATTCATAAAACACATGGGAAAATTATTGGCATAATCAAAAATATTCAAGTCACCAAAAGTAACAAAAGATTTATTTGTTTATTATACTCTTTATTGTATACCAGTCGGTAAAAGATACAAAAACAGTAGCGCTTAAAAATATGTCTTAGAGTACAACGGGCGGCCTTATCGCACTCGGCGATTTCTTCCAGGAACCTTAGTATGGAGAAATACTAAACTGGATATTATATGCGGCAGTCGATGGTGCATACAGATATATAATTAGATTTACAACAGATAATAAAAATGGTTCACTAATGTCATACGGATCTTCTAGAACTAGTAATTAGTTGGCATCAGCAAACTTTAATTTCTGTCTTAAAATTTTAAAACACTGTTACTCAATTTTGCAAAGTTTGCAGTTATGTAGTTATTACCTTTAACGGCCAAATACTGATATGCCACTCAATATTTGAGATTCAGTTTTCAATAGGCTAGCAGGCGTTTCAAATAGTTGACAGGCTCTTAAATATTGAACTACATGCTGCGCAAATGCGGTTAAAACACGAAAGAAGCCTACTACGAACTGAATGTATATGTGCACTAAACTAAATTTGAGACATTCTAATAAATATCCTTAAAATCGCTTTTTTCATAATCATAATCATTTATTCGCTAATATGGGTAGGAGTATACAGGTGTTACATAATTATATGAATATTTCGCATCGCCATATTGTGCCATCTGACATGCTAAATTCATAATTGTTTGTGGAATAAATTATATTACATTATACCAGCAACTAATGCAGCATTAAAAGTTACAATTAAAATACCAACAACTAATACAGCATTAATAGTTACTATTAAAATAATATGAAAGAAAAATAAAATGTCGTTAATATTTATAAATGTCACATACCTTTTTCAATATAAATAGATGTCCAATATTAGTCAAATGTCCAATAATTATTCATAGTAGGTATAATACATAATAATATAATAGAATTGATAAAAAACATTAAAAAAATTACAACCTCATAAATATATATGGACATGTAGTGTTAAGAGTATTAAGTTTATAAAATACATTTTTGCCGAAGATGACAGATTGCTTAGACGCATCGCTTTTGGCCCTAAATGCATGTTCTTTGAATACGGAATTCCCCCAATCATAATACCATATCTGATTATACCATATCCGTGTGGTGTCAAGAATATAGTACCACTCTATCTCCTCCCGTGGATGTCGTAAAAGGCGACTAAGGGAATTTAATCCAGAGGGATGGGCAGCAGCATCCCTTCTGTGAAACGGTAGCCATACTGCGCTCACAAACCCGCCTGCCAAGCGTGGTGAGTATTGGCAAATACCCCCCAAAATGATGACACAGTTGTGAAAATCTTTGGGGGAGACTTTTGTTCAGCAGTGGACGTATAAATGGCCGATATGATGATGATGATATCGGATTACAGACCCGACATTACCGATTCCCGAAGTATACTGTCACATTTTATTATTAACAAACAACCTACCAAGTACATGGATTATCAATTTCCAGGGCCAGTGTCCTTGATACGATTTCGGTACTTGAGATAAACATTTTATTTTCATCGTACGCTGTGTATTGAACAGTTTTTTCCGTTAAGGTAGCGTCATACGGTCAATATTTGGTTTAACTGTTATCGTTATCAGAGTGATAGCGGTATAGTTGCGGCGATATGTGCTTTTGTTATTTAAGCCGCTTTAATATGGCGTTTTTATGTCTTGTTTGCAAAACGACATTTACAGGAACATTAATTATATATCATTATGGCCTAATATTTATCTGATAGGTATTTAATAAAGGGCTTGGGGATCCTTTACAATCCTCCCCGAGAAGTGCCTGGGGGGGCGACCTTTTTAGAGTCGCCTTCCCTCCGCTAGAGGGGGTGACCGCTTTACAGTCATCCCTTCCGAGATGTGCCTAAAGGCGTGACACTAATGGGTGGCTCTAGTGTGGTCTTACGAGGACCTGGAGCCCCCCTTCGGTGCCGAAGCTGACCACTCCAGTGGTTTTTAGCCGGTAGGATACCCCTTCGCCTTTCCCCGGGGTGGAGGAAGTTCCATGTAGAATTTCCACTGGACATCTATAAAAAAAAGGTATTTAATAAACATCTGGAACTCTTCATCAGTTTTCTTCATCATCTTCGCCGAATGAAATCCACTGCTGAACATAGGCCTTCCCCAAAGATCACCACAACGACTGATATGGGTGTGTTGTGGGCTCATTGGGGGGTTATGGCATCCTCCGGCTAATCCCTTAGTCGACTTTTACGACACTGACGGGAGGAGATGGGATGGTGGTATTCTGAGCCGGCACCACTTACTTACGTTACACTCTTATTATATTATATTTCTTTAATTTAATATTTATTTACTTTTGAGTCATAATAATCAATTCCATAAATCACAATATCATATTAAAGTAATGTTTTATTAACAATGTCTATGAAGCCAATAGTATATGAGAATTTTATTCGTTTACAAAGAAAATACGTTTCAGAATCACAATTTCAAGCTTTGGAATAAATGTATTTATTCTATATGTAGGTATATCAATACCTCGAAACCGTAATAGTCTACTCCAATAATGTTTGTTTATTGTTATTTCCATCAAATATCAAAATGATTTATCTACTGAATAATGTATATTTATTTTTGAAACTCTTGTGACCGCGACCGTACTTAGTAAATGCGCTTTTACCTTATCTCTCATGAATCTCGCAGTCGGCTACGCCATTGTGTCAACGTTGTACAAAAAAGACAAAAAATGAAACCCATATACATTGTCGGCATAATCATACTTATGGCCAAAACAGAGTGTTTTATTGAAGACACTACGAGCATTAAAATTTTGGAGGAACAAAGGACTCTCTTAAGAAAATTGCAAAATTTCCAAGACCCAAAAGATGAGAAACCCTTGACGTGGAACGAGATACTCGCAGACGTATTAGTGAACAGAGTAAAGATATTCTCGTTCCATAAAGTAAATGAAAACGAACTAGTAAAAGAGGATTTTAAACCGTCAAAGACTACAAAGGTCATAACGACGTGTTTCAGTCAAGTGCTACTGATTTACAAGAACTGTATTTACGATAAATGGAAAAATAAATACGAAGAGCCAGAATTCGCGACCGGTCAAACCACAACAGAAGACAATACTGATGTGGTTATAAACACCTCTAATTTGGATGGCCCTAAAAGTGAAGTAGAAATTATAGAACCGAAATATCATGGTAAACAGATAGAAGCTGACTCGGATGAAGACGTCATCAAAGCTGAATGTCCTGAAGGAACTGTAAAGGATGAAAAAGAAAATTGTGTTAACGAGCATTCCAGACTTCTTATATCTGTGCCTAATCAGTGTCCTCTAGGTTATAGGCCTGATAAATTGGGCAATTGTAGAATTGTGTTTTTTTAGGAAATGGACTATGATTCTTGTGTATTGAAAAGTAAGTAGAGACATAATGTGATACTCATAAAATAATATTGGTTCATAGTGTTAGTAATCTTTAGTCAAGTGCTGTATAAAGTAAATAGTCTGACAAAAGTAAATATGCGTATTCACTAAAGTACGCCATAATTTTCCGACATAGATTTTCTCGAATATTTATCAATTTCTAAACCAATTTATTATTCTGCATCAAATATAATTTGGTTAGTTTAACAACATTTATCTCTGCATATACTTAAAATCAGATAGATAGAATTCAATAGAAGAGTGAAATACAAATGTGCTGCTAATTTCCAAAGAAATTGTTACTATTAAGTAATTTCTTTTTTCTTTTGAATGATTTTCATATTATATTGTTACGTTTTCAAATAAATATTTGTTTCAAATATATTTGTTTTAATATAAACACTAGTATAAATAAATGGTGTATACTAAGCCGATATATTTGTTTTAATATAAACACTAGTATAAATAAATGGTGTATACTAAGCCGAAAGGGTGTAATAATATGGGTGGTAATTAGCAACTTTTGTTCTTCGCCTTTCCCCTAAAAGTCAGTAGTTACATATACACTTCTGTTCAAACTTTTCATGTTTATTTTATTTTTATTTATTTATTTAAATTTACACAGATACAGCTACCATTACAGGAAAATCCTAATACCATAGTGTAGTTACTAACTTAAATAACAATAAATAAAATAGGTAACAATCAACAGTTACGCAAAATAAAATATAGCAATAATCTTATGTAACAATTTACAAAAAACATAATGTATGTAATGTTACTCTTGCAAACTCGCTCAGTGAACATGACAATAAATCTAATTTATTAGCAACTAAATTAAGTGTGTGCATCGTTCGCGTGAGAGGGGCGTTGTCCAACAATTTAGTTCTACCGCGCGGCACCACGAACAAGCTCGACCGTCGTCTCCGATGCATGTACCCATCGGGTACAAACAAGCCTATCCACTGCAGTACATCCGGATTACTTATGTTACCCCAGAACACTTTGAAAAGATACAAAGAAATACGCTGACACAACCGTTTCATGAGCTGTGTCTTCCATTTAACGTCATATTTAGGTTCATCATCATATCAGCCACAGGATGTCCACTGCTAAACAAAGGCCTCCCCCTTAGATTTCCACAACGAGCGGTCACATGCCGCTCTCATCCAACTACTCCCAGCGACCTTCACCAGGTCGTCTGTCCACCTCGTTGGAGGTCGTCCCACGCTGCGTTTTTCGGTGTGCGGTGGTTTCATTCGAGAACCTTTTTGCCCCAGGGGCCATCAGTTCTACGAGCAATGTGCCCTGCCCATTGCCACATCAGTTTATCGATCTCGTAGAGAAAAGAAAAGAAATATTTGGGTTCACTGACTTTACTTACTTTCCGACTAAGGATTATTTCGGAATGCAAATAATAAATCAAGCGCTGACCGCTATCTTTGACTACAATTTGATGAATTTAATTTTTTTTTACCTTTTTTAAAATGAGTCATTTACTGTAAAGCTTTGGCTTAGCACACCCTTTCCGACTAACCCGGTATACAGCCTGCAGGAATATACATGATTTCATGTTAAACATTGTACAGTTGAGAAGTAAGAGAGAGAACTATAGAGATTTACGCTGTAATAAATGTGTTCTGTGAAACGGTAGCCATACTGCGCTCACCAACCCGCCTGCCAAGCGTGGTGAGCATTGGGAGGCCTTTGTTCAGCAGTGGACGTATAAATGACTGATATGAAATGTGTTCACGAAAATTGACCGATATACATAATTATATAGCCTAACAAATAACAGAAAATTTAGCTTTTAATACCAATATTAGACAAAAGATTCTCGAATAAAAGTCAAGATTATCGAAATTACGAAAGAACAGGAAGCAGATACGATGGTTCACCAAACAAGTCTTTTAAATCGGACAGACAATCGAGCGAGTCAATTTCACGCTATGCCGAGCCTCAAAAGAAGGCCGGATATAGGTTCGTACCTGGTTTCAAACGGGCGTTTCAAAGAACCCTCGATCGCCACAAATTGACTTCTACCTGAGTAGGGTTGTTCTGTTTACTGTTACATATTGGCGGGAAAATATTAGATTTTTGTTAAGGGGGTTAAGTTTCAATTTGAAGTAAATATTCGTGGATGTCAGATCTCAACGTAGGTTTTTCACCGGGACTGGGACATAATTTCAACTGTTAGAATTACACCGTGTTCGGTAAATTGTAAATGTAGGTACTAGATACAATAGAAAATCGAAATCAAAACAGATTGTAGCTAGCACAGCGTAAGTATAAAACTTTTTAACAAAAAAAATACTGACTTCAAAATCCCTACACGATATAAAAATATTAAAACCACTGAAAAGAAAAAAACGGCGAAGACGGCTCTAATGATAACAACCGGAACCGAGGTTTTTTCGCTAAGCCAAGTCGGTGGCCTTTCGCTTGAACAACTCTGACATAAGTTTGTCCACTAATCATACACGAAATGATTATTCTAGTTTCATAACAGTGAATTTTTACTAAGATTCTAGTGTCAATACAACAAAATTGTAAATTAATTAGTACAGCAAAGATGTTGTTGTATTTTTTTATTGCTTCTTACACTCCAGCTTCTTCTGTGTCATGGCTCGTAGCTAGTTTACAAACATAAATCTCTCATGCACATATAAACCAGACCCGAAACAATACGTAACGCAGAAATCTAAGCGATTACCGCCTGCACTAAAAGTCCTTCACGTTTCGTTATATACTGTATGTAACACGAATATTTATTTCAGAAAAAAAAAGGATTATTATTTTGCTCTAAAACACGCACCTCGTTTAATTATGCTTACCACCTCAAAATTAAAATTACTTAACTTATTTACGAAAAATCTTTACAGTCTAACGTACAAACAGCTAATCAACGTCTCCTTTTCCCACATATAGAATCCTTTTTACAAACGTACAAATGGAAGATCTTCAAAAGCTAGGCCACTAAACTCACCCCCGATTGCCTTGGACTGGGCCGAAGAGTTAGGGGTTTCGGAAGGAGATCTAGGCCGAGCCATTGGCCGTATGAAGAGTCGCAACACATCAGACACGCTCCTTCGAGAGAGAGAGCGGCGAAGGCGCGCGCGACAGGCTGAGGCGGCTAGCTCGGCGGCGTGCACTTGGAAAGTAGCGTAGTTTGCAACCAAGCGCGTCGCCGAGGCCGTTCTGCCACTCTTTGGAGCCTGGCTCAGAAGGAGCGAGCGCGTCACCTACCACCTGATGCAGGTGCTCACCGGGCACGGTTGTTGCGGTGCATACCTGCACAAGATAGGACGCTAGGCCACAACACAAGACCACCATTGTGATAGCAACCAGCATACCGATATTACCGATTTGCCAGAACTACAGTTCAAATCTTTGATTAAACGTGTTTTAATGTCGAAGGCCTACTATAGCATAAATCATTACATCAATGATAAAGATGTCTGGCATACGATTCCCTTCTGCACACTGCGACCCTCTGGCGCTGTATAATTTATTTTAACATATCTTATATTGGATATGATTGCAAGTGTTTTAACTTGCAATCAAGGGTTTAATATTTAAACATTGGAATTGATTATATTATTAATGTAAAATAAATTGACATGACCCATTTAAAATTGTATTTTTTAAGTTATTTAATATTTTAAATATTTACACCTTGACATTATATACCTTGACATTTGACTTGACTCAGTTGAAATTACATAATTTTTTATGTTATTTACTTATATTCAATAACTTGACATTATCTTGAACAAATTCATTTAAAATTTCATTTCTATTAATGTTAGTTTCTTATATTTAATATTATGACATTGACTATTAGTTATTGTTAATATTGTTCTTGTAACATTATATTATAATATTCATACGAAACTGTAAATGTGTGAGAATCATGTAGCCATTGATGTTATTTTTAGTACTTATATTGATTGTCTTTTGCCTGGCTGTATTGGTCTGTCATACTCACTAAAATGTCTTGCTGGCGGTGGTGTTGTGTATCGGGTCGTTCCGTTCCCTACAATATGGTTGAGCTAAGCGATGCTGATGCATGCGTCATGCTCGTGAACGAGTGCCGTTTGTTGGGACTGGTCAGCCGTTAACTGCCACGGCAAATAATTTATTATTATAATTTCATTGTGGTATGTTCCATCTTTACACATTGTCCTACATTTTTCTCGGTATATATATTACAATAAGGTGTATCAATCAACATTGTAATCTCAATTATTTTAAAAGAGTATCCATGGAGTTTCTTGCCGGCTCTTCTCCATGAGATCAACTATTTGGAACCGTGCAACTTAGATTCTGACGTTTCATAAGTGCCAATATTTGGTTTATTTGAAATAAAAATTTTTGACTTTGACTTTGACTTTGATACTGGACATCACACGCTCGAGGCGTGCCCTGCGTGGGCGGCCAAGGGGCGGATCGGGCGAGATCTCTCTCTGCCGGCAGTAATATAGGCTATGTTGGCAGAGCATGAAAACTGGAATTCAGTGATCTCCTCCTGTGTAAACGTCATGCTCCAGACCACAGAGCGGGATCCGGAGAGGGCCGACCCTGCTTAAAGAAGGAGGAGACGGCGCCAGGGTAACAACCGCTTTGGTGCCTAATTCTTATACACCTGAAACCCCCTGCCGTCCTAATCCCCCGGGAGGGGGGGGTGTACCTTAGGCAAATGGAGCAAGAAGATAAGCTCCGCTATCAACTTTATTCAATTTTAAGATCAAAAACTTATGAACTACTTAAAATTTTACTTCATAACGCGAATAAAATATATTAAAGCCAGCGACCTTAAATACTCGTACATTTGAGGTGACCTTTATATGTTCTTACTATTATTCAATTTGAACAGAATCAAAACCACATTTATTTTTATTAAAACGAATAGTTTTAACATTCAATACACGTGCCAGTCGCTCTTACAACAAATCTTATAATTAAACACATTTTTTAAATATATTTTTTCATTTCAATTGTTCTTCTAATCTTTTGCGTTTAAAAGCAAATTTTGTCAACGTGCTTAAACTTATAATTGCGCTAGGGTCACCACATGGTAAACTAAAAATCGGGACAAAGTCCCTCCCTCTATTGGAAATATATGAGCTGTCCGGTTTACGGAAACGCTTCTTAAGCACCAGGCTTCGGATGCAATTCCGAGGCTTCGAGGGGATCCACTACAATCCCCCTTGAGATATGCCGCTGGGCGACCTTTTTACTGTCGCCTTCCCACCTCTAGATGAGGGCTAGATGGGGACCGCTTTACACTCATTCCCTCCGAGATGTGCCAATAAGTGTAACACCAATGGGCAGCACTAGTGTGATTGTATCGAGGACCTGGAGCCCCGCTTCAGTGCCGAAGATGAACTCTCTGGTAATTTTAGCCGGTGTAAAGGAATGTATTTCCACCGAGTTAATAAAAAAAAGAAGTCTTCGGGTGCAAAACCAGTACAATGTGCTTAATCTTTTAGCCATTAATGCTATGTGTTTAGTACTTACATTGTTTGAGTCTGGTCGTATTGGTCTGTCTTGCTCACAAAAATTTCTTGCTTATGGCAGTGTGTGTAGGGTCGTTAAGTTGCCTACAATATGGTTGAGCTAAATGATGCTGATGTATGCGTCATGCATGTGAACGGGCCGGAACCGGTCAGCCGTTAACTGCCTTGGCAAATGAATTATTATAATATTTGGTATGAAATTCTTTACATATTAACCTACATTATTCTCGTTTTATGTTTTACCATCATTTGTATCAATCAACATTGTAATCTCGGTTTCTAGCCCGCTTCTCCATAGGATCAACTGATTGGAACCGTGCAACTTAAATTCCGACGTTTCAGCGGGCCATTAATTCAATGGTTTTATAATAAAAAATAAATAAAAATATTAGACTTTCGACTTTTTCAGTGTCATATGTACCTACTTTAATTTCTTAGTTAATTTAAGACACCGCTCACTTTTGGTGAATGAAAATATTGCGAGGAAATCTAGATCTAACGGTTAAAAGTCTATGTATATGTAGTAAGCAAGTGTGGAGGTTAATGATTGTTCCTTATGTACATGAGAAGATACCTTTATCCCGCAGTAGAACAATCACAAGCTAATTAAAAATATTATCTCACTATAGCGGAAATGACAATATATTAATCCTTGATCATCATATTATACCTTCGAGAAGCTCGCGTAACATTACAATTATTATTTAGATGCTAGTAGTAAATATAACCTAAGTCCATAAGTTTATATATTTTATAAAAAAAGTATTTTGTTTTATTTACGAATCTGTTCATCATATTAGCCAAAGGAGGTTCACTATGAACAAAAGCCTACCCAATAGATGTCCACAATTGTCTCGTCATTTTGGGGGGAATTTGCCAGTACACACCACGATAGCCAAGCGGGTTGGTGAACACAGAATAGCCGCTGTTTTACAAAAGGTACGCTGCTGCCCATCCCTCTGGCTTAGACTCCGGTAGACGCTTTTACGACATCCACAGGAGAAGATGGAGTGGTGCTATATTTTTAACACCACACGGTGCACAAAAGAAACTCATAATATCCGTAAAATGTGTCCATAAAAACGTGGTGACAATTATAGTGACCCTACGTTCAGGTAGCGAAAGCAGAATTTTGTAAACTTGTAACCACGCCATCTGTTGATGCTCCGAACAAATTAAAAAGCAATAAATTTCATTGATACCTTTTATAATTGAATCTCGATTAATATCTAGAAAGCCCATCTGCAGAATTTAATATAGCACTGTAATTTGTGGACCAAAGATTTGTTTGGTAAACAGCATTTATAATTTACATAACCAGTAAAAGGTGCTTAGCAATCCCAACCGGTATAAGTATGACAATATGCATGAATATGGAATACGCGAAGAGAGCAACTAAGGATCCTAGCACGGACATCTCATATGTATTTATGAATATTTACTAAAAACATATTTATGAAATAAGCAAAGTCTTTAGGCGGCTTGAACAGCTCTGATCCACGGCTGGCCCCTAACCATATTTACTATGAAAAAGAAGATAGAAAGAAAGAAAGAAAGAAATTATTTGTTTGACAGCAACGTGAGACATCATAAAACTGAAAGAAAACACGATAAAAATTGGATAGGGTTATAAACAACAACAAAAAAATACAATATTAAATTAGAATTTGTTGTGTGCCTCACAGGTGCGCCAAACAGGTAAACAGTTCAGCATTTGCCAGACAAGAGCCTGGCGCTGGTTTTTTGGTTTTCCCTTCGGTGATTCGGTGATATATACAATAGTTATATATAATCATATAAGCGAACTGCTGATCAAAGATCGACGCCATGTACCGCTACCAGCTCTTAATCAACTTCGTACAATCACGTTACAAAACTTTTCATCACAGTCAGCCATATTTGTCCACTCCTGAACATGGACCAAATTACCACTGATATGAAGGCTTATAGAAAGTGCCATAACCACCATGCTTATATACAGAACTAGCTGGGACCCGCGGTTTCACCCGCTGTTTAATTTAAAAGAAATTAGATTATTTATCATCCCTCTGGGTTAGAGTGCCTTATCACCTTTTACGATATCCACAAGATATCATAGTAGTGCTATATTCTTAATCCAGACACTACACGAAATTTATGTGGTGATCAAATGCATGATAAATCGTCTTTTAATTGTTTAATATTGTAATATAGATACTAAGTTAATACAAATATTGTTTCTAAACTTTTATACTAAATAACAAGTTCTTCTGCTATAAAACATAAAAAAATAAACATTAAAGTAGAAATAACTGCAAATCACCGTATTCACTTTTTTATGGCTAATTTATTGACCTGAAACAATACAAACGCATTATACTATCTAGTGATGGCTATAACTGTTCTTTTAGTTTTAAATTCAAAATATTCTCCCACTTAGTAGAATATTTTTGGATAAGAAATGTTAAATTTTCTATGAAATATTGTAGTTAGTTTCTTTCTTTATGTATTTTATTTTACATTAGCTGCCTACCCGATCTTCGCACAGGCAGGGCAGGTACATGCGAACCCGATTACAGCGCCACCTACCGGGCCCAATTGTGAAACTAAACCATCACGGAAATAAAATTTACAAAAATTGGTCTAGCCATTTACGAAGTGTTCAGTGACACACGTCATCATTTCGGCCTAATGAAGTCCACTGTTGGACACAGGCCTCCCCCAAAGATCATCACAACCACCGATATGGATGTGTTTTGAGCTCATTGGGGGGTTTTGCTATAATCGCCACGCTTGGCAGGCGGGTTGGCGATCGCAGTTGAGTTGTTAATGTACTCGAAGGACGCTGCTGCCCATCCTCCGACTAATCCCTTAGTCGACTTTTACGACACCCATGGGAGGAGATGGGGTGGTGGCATTCTGAGCCGGCACCACACGGCAAGTGACACACGTACAGAAGAATTATATGTATATTATTGCCTAGATGGCATTTGAGTACTTTTTATTTTGTACCAGAACACAACCTATTTTTTCCTTTAAAATATGCACCATATTCCGCACCATGATAAACTTTGCTACCTAGGAGAATATCAGAAAGTCCACTCATGTTTTAAAAATACTATAAATTCTCGTCTCAAAATTGATTTTGCTGAAATTCCCGTTACTTTATGCATAACGGAGCGCTGGAAAAGTTGCAGTAACAAATTGCAGACATCAGTCGTGTGTCGTGTTCAGTAATTAGTCAAAACTACTCCAACTTTTAATGAGAGCAAGAGTGGGAGAGAGCGTGGTAAACTTTCCGTTTATGGCGACTTTTTTCTGTTCAAGTGGCGGACGGAAAAGTTCATGTTAGGAAATTGTGTGGGATGATATACGACAAAATGATAATGTGAAACCTGTGTATGTCTGAAAATCGAATTGTAACGCATGCTAGTTGTATGTAAGAAAAGAAATAAAGAAAGAAAGAAAACATTTTTTATATTCGCATCGAAAATTACAGATAAAGTCCAGGAAAAGATTTAAATATTTATATAATCAAATTAAAGCAACCTGCGGGAAATTTAAAAGGCTACAAACTCAGCAAAAGGCAGCGTCATTAAAAAATAGAAACAAATAGTAATATCGTTTATTCAGAATAGATTAAAAATAGTGTTTTTAAGGCAGTAAGTTGGGATGGTTGGAATGTATCGGAAAACATGTTTTTCAACTACGATGTTAAATTTGTTCTTGGAATTAGTTATTGGTACAAGACCGAATTAAATAATACACAACATATTCAGCAATTTCGGAACCCTCACCACGCGAGTTCTACTCGCACTTGTCTGGTTTTTTTTTGTATATCTTTATGTACTCTATGCTTTCTGTAAATGGTATGTATTGCGGTAATACAATTATTTTCTGTCCGTAATAAAATTAAAAACGAAACAAACAAACAGTGTGTGTTTGTAGTTGTAGTTAAATCAGAAAGAATTAAAAAGAAATGATTGCGCGAAGGTTTTGAAA
Source organism: Diloba caeruleocephala (assembly GCA_947459985.1). NCBI lineage: Eukaryota > Metazoa > Arthropoda > Insecta > Lepidoptera > Noctuidae > Diloba > Diloba caeruleocephala. The sequence continues at coordinate 2,431,080 of OX381617.1, read as the reverse complement.
TATAATTTCAGATATAAAACAATTAATTTAAATGCAAATTGGTCGGGTGACAACCGGCCAATTTGAATGTCACGACTATAAATAGTTCTACTATTAGAATTAAAAACAGGATATTTACCATGTTTTTATTTGTTTCGAGTTTCCGATAATCTTACGGACACACTTTATCCGTGAACTTGACGCTTGCAACAGCACTGAAATATTGGAAGTTCGAAACAAATTAAAAACATGGTAAATATCCCGTTTTCAGTTCTAATGTTAGTGGTCACGGTTAAAAACTTTGCTTGCCGACTAATATTATAAAAACAAAAAAATCTGCTTGCCTTTTATTTGAATATCGGTAAATCAATGTAAAAACTACTGGTTCTAATCGCGGTTTCGTCTAGGTTATAAAGTCTTCCTACCTAGAAATGGTAAACCTCATTTCTTTTAGTTGTATAACACATAAATATTTGATGTGTTTCTTCCTCATTTATTAATAAGTATATACATGTTAATCTTTTGCCGTAGACGCCCATGGCATCACCAGCGCTGTAGCATAAACTGCTGCAGCATATGCTGAGATAGGGACCTTTTTTGGCCTCGTACAGCACCACTAAGCCATATACTTTTGTATATTCTTATTATTTCGTTTTCATTGTCATAGTGTACGAGACCAAAATAAAACTTTTTCTTTCTTTCTTTCTTTCTATAAATGCGCACGACTTACGTGAGGGCACAGTTAACACAGCGGTGTACAGGACCGGTTATTTGTTGAAGCTATAGATCAGTATATAAGTTAAAGCTATCGCTTATCTATACAACTAAATAAAATTTAACTGTCTGTTTGTAATGTCAAAATAACATCTTTTTACTAAATGCATATAAAAGTATACACGGTACTCATAACAAAATAATTTTTTTGTCTGTTTGTTCCGTCTTATCTCCAAAACGGCTGGACTGATTTTCACGGGACTTATACTGGCAGATAGCTGATGTTATAAAGAGTAACTTAAGCTAATTTAATTTTAGAAAATAATTAGGGTTCCGCGAAACAAATTGAAACCCATGAAATCCAATATTGTATATACTAATTACATAATGATTATTTATAAATAATGTGATTTATTTTAAATTAAAAACTAAATTGGGTGACACCGCGGAACACAGCTAGTAGTGAATAAAACTGACTCGTGAGCCGTGCGCCTTTATGTGTAACCGGCTTTATACTTAGAGGCTGGACGAAGGGTCGCGTGTGTATTCATTTATTTATTCGACTAACGAACATACATATTTTATAATGCTTTTGAAATGCGGCAATGTACTGTACAGAGAAAATATGGACGAGGATTTTTATCAAAACATGGTCATGTTTAATATCTGTAGATTATTTATTGCATGTTTGAGATGAACTCTTTGCCATAAATGGTAATGTATGGGACACTTTTATTAATGGCTGTCACGTCCGGATGTCGCCCATTGCCTAGCAAACTTCGCTCCCCCAGCCATAGGTAATCAATCTAAGCCAAAATCTTTGGATTTCGGATTACCGATGTGTCTGTTTTTGTTTTAAATGGGATCGTAACAAAACAACAGATGAATTTCAAAAACTTAAATCTGAAGATTTTGGATTAGATTGATTATTAATTTCGGCCATCAAAAAACATCTTGCACGGGTCGTTTTTTTTTTCAATGATGCTTGTTATTCTCCACTCTGAGAAAAATGCTTAATAATTAGTTACATAGATTTATGTTACTCGTAACTAAATATTTAGCTACTATGGTGGCTACTAAACACTTTAGTTATAAATAACTAAGCTATTATATAAATAGTACCTTTAGTTTAACTATATTAGCTAAATTAAAGACTTATATATAACTAAAAATGATATGCAGGTAGTTGTTCCGAGTCTGGATGTATTATCTGTAGAATTTGTGTCTGTAAACGCACCCACGATAGAAGAAACCCCAGGGTAGGTTAAATGAAAAAAATTTAGTTACCGTTTTTTTAGTGTTTGATTTCTCCTGTATCGTACTGTTTACAGGAATAAATCTCACCCACTGTTCCGTGCGGGATCGAACCCACGACGAGCGTCGAAAGAGAATCACTTACCCATTACGCCAACCGTGCCATAGACTTATGTTACGTTACTTAAAGGAGAAGTCCATTTTCTTCAAAAGACATATCATCATGATCTTCAGCCTATATCGGTCCACTGGGGACATACACGACTTATATATACATAATATTGTTTTATACTTTTTTTTTTAAGAAACATTGCCCCTCGCTGGGATTTCTCTTGTGTCGTGGGTGCGTTTACAGACACAAATTCCACCCACAATACACCCAAACCCGAAACAACTACCTCCAGATCATACAAATATTTGTTCTGTGCGGGAATCGAACCCGCGACCCGGTGTACAGCAGCCGACTGTATCAGCCACTGCACCAACCGTGCCGTCAATATATATATATATATACATAGCTGAAAGGATTAGTAAACTGAAATAGCAATGGGCGGGGCACATTGCTCGTAGAACTGATGACCGTTGGGGCAATAAGTTTCTCGAATGGAGACCGCGCACCGGAAAACGCAGCGTGGGACGACCTCCAACGAGGTGGACAGACGACCTGGTGAAGGTCGCTGGGAGTCGTTGGACGAGAGCGGCATGTGACCACTCGTTGTGGAAATCTAAGGGGAGGCCTTTGTTCAGCAGTGGACGTCCTGTGGCTGATTTGATGATGAAGATGATGATACACGGCCTGAATTATCACAGTCATACAAATCTATAGCAGTGATGATCATCATCATCATTTCGGCCGAATAAAGTCCACTGCTGGACACAGGCCTCCCTCAAAGATCACTAGAACGACCGATATGGGTGTGTTGTGTGCTCATTGGGGGGTTTTGCCATAATCGCCACGCTTGGTAGGTGGATTGGCGATCGCAGTTGAGTTGTCAATGTACTCGAAGGACGCTGCTGCCCATCCTCCGGCTAATCCCATAGTCGCCTTTTACGACACCTACGGGACGAGATGGGTTGGTGCTATTCGGAGCTGGCACCACACAGCAGTGGTGATGATTAATTTATACTCAAGCACTCTTAACAACACATTAGTTCACCACTAATCCACAATAATATTCAATCATTCAATTAACAGAATGTTAGCTGCGAAACAATTAGATGTCCCGCAAACCAAACAGAATTTCCATTTCCAGTTATACGCGACAACGCGACACTGTGTTGCTTTTATCAAAGGATTACAGCTGCAAAATCTCCACTGTGTCATCTGTGTCACTGTTCGGAATCCGGGCGAAGTTACACGATGCAAACTTAGCGAAACGCAGGTGCTAATTACGACTTCACTGGCGCTAACGACCATCATCACTAGAGCCCCTCCTCCCCTCTCACTGCTATTACAATCAATTCGAGAACAGGTGAATGTTTAGCTAATCCGGTGTGTTAAGTAACAATTATCCACGGATACCACGATGTCATGCAAATTATAGGAAATAGCATAAATATTGCATCAGCCTGGGAACCGATGTCGAAATGCTGAATCGACTCAACGTGACGCGCATCGGCGAGCGGACAACGGCATCATATTCAAGAATGCACCTCACTCTTGTTTCTACTTGTACACTCTGTACACCATCGGAGAATATAAGCGTGATGTTGTGTTGTGTTCCCAATGTCTAAACTTAACCTTCATCTGTATCTGTGGCCTTACCAAGTGGTCTTATCATTGTCCTTATCAAGATAGCGAAACACCCAAAAGATATCTTACTAGATACTATATTATAAATGTAATCCGTGTGGTGTTCGGATTAAGAATATAGCACCACTCCATCTCTTTCTGTGAATGTTTTAATAGGCGACTAACGGCCTAATACTCTTACGCCATTTAACGTTAAGTCCGCGCTTATACAATTTAATCCACCTGGTTTTGTACCAAAAACAGGTATCTCGAATAGTTAAAACGGGGATTTAACGTTAAATGGCGTTTGAGTATTTGGCCGTCATTTTTCATCATCATTTCGGCCGAATGAAGTCCACTGCTGGACACAGGCCTCCCCCAAAGATCACCACAACCACCGATATAGATGTGTTTTGTGCTCATTGGGGGGGTTTTGCCATAATCGCCACGCTTGGCAGGCGGGTTGGCGATCGCAGTTGAGTTGTTAATGTACTCGAAGGACGCTGCTGCCCATCCTCCGGCTAATCCCTTAGTCGACTTTTACGACACCCATGGGAGGAGATGGGGTGGTGGCATTCTGAGCCGGCACCACACGGCCGTAAGGGACTCTAAACCAAAAGGATGGTCAGCAGCGTCCCTTCTTTGGAACAAACGCCATTCTGCGCTCACCAAAACGCCTGCCAAGCGTGGACAGTACTGGCATATTCCCCCCAAAGAGGTGACACCCGGCATGGAACCCATCGTTATGGAGCCTTGTTCAGCAGTGGACATGTTTTGACTGGTATGATGAAAACCACAGTAAGCAAGAACATCAGTGCGAGAGCATCATATATATTTAAAAACAGCCTGGGCTGCCAAAATGTTACTGGCAGCAGCATTCTGAGAGCAAAAAAAAGGTAAAGGAACAATCCATTTTCAAAGCTGATTACACTTGCTGAGTGGTTCGACAAAGTTTTGTCAGTTCGCTATTAACTCCGCGATGCTCAAAATTTTCTCTTTACGCTATAGCGAGAAGTTTAGCGAACAATAAGTAACAAAGATAACGTTTAATAGTGTTTTGGAATAGCTTGGCTGTAGTCTCCTTGAGTTAGCTGGTATCTCTGCTTTCATCCTCACCAGATCATCGTAGTGAAATCAGCCAAAGGACGTCCACTGCTGAACAAAGGCCTCCCCCTTAGATTTCCATAACGAGCGGTTACATGCCGCCCCCAACCAACGACGATGGGTTGCAGCGGCCTTTCAATGGAACACTAGCCATACTGCGCTCACCAACCCACCTGCTAAGGGTGGTCAGTACGGGCAAATTCAACCTAAAATGATGACAGAATTGTAAAAATGTATAGGGGAGGCCTTTGTTCAGCAGTGAAAGAAAGAAAGAAAGAAATTCTTTAATAATTGGGCATTGGCATTACCTACTGACTGCCTCTGACAAGAAATAATGAAACAAACTCAGTGGTTTCTGTTTTTAAGGCCACACATGTCATATTAACGAAATAAAATGAGATATCTTCGCTTTACATACAGTTGAGTACATTATCGATGAGCACGACACAAGTCTGTGGACTTTGACCCAGAAAACTCTGAAATTAAAAATATAAATTATTGCCGAACGCTTCCTAAGTTTCCTTCACAGGCATTCTTTCTTTTTTCACACCCTAATAACTGAAAATATCACCAACATACGTCCGAAACCTGTTTACAGTCAAGCAGGCTCCTGAAACTGCGTATTTTCAGTGTATTAGGAGTAAATCGACTTAGAAACAATTCATAGCCAGCCGACCAACACTTTATGACTCCGCTTTAGGGTTTGTGACGTCATAGGTAAGGGTTAAGTTCCGCACCACATTGTAGATGAACAGGTATTATCCACACTAGTAGCAGACTCTAGAGATATAATAAGATGGAGTCAGATGGATAGCTTTTACCGAACTAGGCGGTCTTTGTAGGGAAAGATGGTGGTGGTGGTGTGCTCGTGGTGGTGCGAACGTGGGCACGTGCCTCTGTGTGCTTAGCAAAGCGCACAGCGAGGCCTCGGGGGGATCATTTATAATATAATGTGCCTTGGGGATGGCCTTTTTACAGTCGCCTCCCCATCGCTAGAGAAGGTTACCGATTTACAGTCATCCCCTCCGAGGTGTGCCGAAAGGCATGGGGCATTTATGTGTGGCTCTAGTGTGATGATTGTATCGAGGACCTGAAACCCCCCTTCGGTGCCGAAGACTACCGCTCCGATAGTTTTAGCAGGTAGGAGTCTGGCATACCCCTCCGCCCTTCATCGGGACGGAGGGAGTACAACATAATGTATTTCATGCGGATTGATAAAAAAAAAGAAACCGCTGTGTATATAATATAATTGAAATCATAGATTTATTATTATTTGTACGTTTTAATTCATGCATAATAATTATTGGTTGATGAACCCCTCTGGGCAGTCGTTATCTCACTATGAGATAAGGTTATCATGGAGGGCAGATTAAAGTAGCGATTGAAGTCTTCCTTCCTACTAATATCCTAAGGAGATCTGATAAGAAGCTAACGGAACGCAGGGCAGCTTGTGGCGAACTGAATTTGAGTGGCGATACTGCGTACCCGAATGCTTCAGAGAGTGGGTCAGGGCCTCATCTCCAGATTACCTTTACCGGTCGGTTAGAGTGGAACCTCATGAGTGCCCGCAGGATTTTCAACTCTGGCTTGCCTTAGTTGGTCGATCAGAGGGGGGCTGGCACAGCTATATGCTCGGGGGTGGAAGTGTCTAATGGCGTAATAACGGGGAAACCCGCTCTGAGTCTTTGAGACGCACGAATGTAAAACCGGTTCCGCACCTCTCGACACCCAGAGCCTATATACACAGGTGTGGTTTCCTGCCTCCAGCAGTGGTATTCATTTAGGGGGCCCATGTTATGAGGAACCGTCTGCCACAGAATTTCACATTGAAAGTTGTAAGGCAGATGCCGTAGTTCTCGTATTTCTTAAATTCATTCCATGTAACACACATTGCAATAGACCTTATCGTTATAGTTTCCATCTCATACAATAGCCTTACACCACCGGGGCCAATTCGAGACTTCATTCTATAGTGCAGCCATGGAGAGTCCCCGGTTAGCGTCCTATTAAATTTTAGATTTAAATTCTTCTGCTTCTCTGTGTGTTGGACCCATTGCGAACGCGAAAGCGAATGCGGCCCCCCTGCGAAAGCCTATTAAAAGGCCGGGTTCCCCCTTATAAGGGACATAAGCCCGTGAAAAGAGAGACATATTGGTTGATAATAGAATTTACGTCACAAAAATCTGTTGCTATAATATTTACAAAAAAGGGATCAGAACGAATTATTGCACGGATTTTGTATAAGGAATTTTGTGTAGGTCCCGGCAAAGAATATACGGGGTCTTCACTCTTAGGTGTCGTAAAAGGCAAAAGGGTTGATATCAACATGATGGGAGCAGCATTCTCTCGTATGCTAATAAAAGACATGAAAAAATTCAAATAAATTTTGATAAATCGTCAATATATACCCAGTATCACAGCCATAATATATAAATTTTATTAGAACAGCGAGTCTATTGTTATATCAAGACGTTGTCTGCAGTGAAAGTGTGCATTCATGGGATGCAAGTTGATAACTGGGTTATAAAGAACAAAATCAACCAGTATCGGGGCCTGATAAAGTTATATCAACCTATTAGAGAGTACTCATCGAGAGGAAACTACTTGATAGAATCAGATACACGAAGAACAAGAAACTTCGCTTGGCACAGTTTATGAAAGAGCATAATTGGACTTCTGGGGTGGAAGGCCTGGTGACCTGAAATACAGGCTTCAGCCTAGTTTAAGCACCAGTCTTCCACAGTAAATTTGTATAATACTACAACTTTATCATTATAGCGGTAAAAAAAAACCGCAGTCACTATCTATCTGCCGAGGGTTGCAAGGCAATATACCCATGTTAACGCTCATTGTAGTGATAATTGGGCGGACCATGTTCAGCAGTGGACATTTAAAGGCTGACGGGTGTGTATAACGTCAAATGATCAATTTTTTTCTGATTCTCCCCTATTACTGTCGTAATGTTGAATATGAAAATGCGTACGCTATTAAACACATTTTTCTCTCAGTAACTTCTAAGTTAATAGTAACGAGTGTGACTACCCCCTAAATCTTTACTTATTGTTGGTGGTTACTACTAAAGTTGGCTAGCCCCTTAGTTTTATGTTTCATAGATTTTATGGGCGTAAGAAAAACGTATACGAAGTTCTGTGAACTATAAAAAACTAGTTCTGGAAAGTTCCTTCGGATTCGTAAAACTGAAGATTGAAGGGAATGTTCTTTTTCTCTTTATTTATGTTTATAGGTATGGCGTATGTTGTACTAGATGTACTTTGACTTAGAAAAAAGGTTAGTGGAATGCTGAGGAACAAAAACTCATATAAAAAATGTATTATTTTCAATATGAATTACAACTAAATTTTTAAAAAATGTGTTGATGCCTTCTAACGTTGCTATAATCATAAATATATATTAAATTCTAAAAATAAAAGTAGAGCAACTTGGGTTATTATAAAAAATAAGTCTGATTATGTCAAAACTCAAAACCAAATCAAGGAAGTATTTGGTGAGGGCACCTTAATTTGTGAATCGGTACAAATAGCGAATATAATTAATGACTTTTCATAGCGAGTTTTTTTTTCTTTTTTTTTAAACATTGCCCCACGCTAGGATTTCTCCCGTGTCGTGGGTGCTTTTACAGACACAAATTTCACACACAATACACCCAGACCCGAAACAACTACAGATCATACAAATATTTGTTCCGTGCGGTGATCGAATCTGCGACGGGTAGCGCAGACTGCTGCGCAAACCGCGCCGTCAAAATTAAAAATATTTGTCCTGGAGTTTCCATGCGCTGTTTAATACAAGTTTTGAGTAATAAATACTAAATATCATGAATATTACTCTATCGCTTATATATAAGACATATTTTTGTAGATAAAACACTAAAAACAATCACCTGTATTTCTATTGCTTTTAAACCTATTTTTTACTTTGTTTTTATGTTTCATTTAATATCCTTCTCGCAGGCAGTTCGGGAAGCTGTAGCTGTTTAACCAGCTGGTGACGCCACAAGGACATTCAGCCATAATTATATACTAAGCAACGAACCTAACGGTAGGCCTTAATGGGACCCTAGCCTCGGCTTAGGACGTTACTGGGGAGAGGTTACTGGGCATAAGAGACTAAATAACTAGGCTCTATATGACGAGCGCAGCTCCAGTCGTGGGTAGCATTACAATTGTTATGGGCAGGCAAGACGCTTATCATCAGGTGACTGACTTCCTTGTCTCGTCACCAGGCTATTTAAAGAAAGCTGAAGTGCTGGATCATTGAGATGATTTATGTTAACTTTGGAGCTTTATATATAAGCTTCTGGCAAGGGTTGAAACCTACATTTGATTCCAGGTTGAAGCCTCAGTTTAAACTAAATACCAAACCGAAAAGCTTTTCTCAATTTGGCGCATGTCATTAAATCCGCTATTGAATCAAATTGATTTGGAATTTCAATGCAAACGAAGATGCAAAATATGATACTACGGTAGGATATACTGCCAAATCTGGGAGCATATCTAGCCATAGGTTCCGTTATTATTTGGCAGATTTCCAAAATAATTACTTACGTAAACCAGCCGTCCGGGAACGCGGAGCGCGATCTAACAACGATCCTTCTGTTGTGTGATGTGGCATTTAGAATAGAATAAAATATACTTTATTGTACACCAGTTTAAAAATAACTACTTATGGTCAAAGGGGGTTGTAGGATTAAACAGAATACTGTAAAGCAAGGAAAGAATATGTGAATTCCGGTGAAGACGTATTGGCAGCCACTTGAGTTTTGTACGAAATTCTGAAACACGATCATATTTACGTAATCATTTCGGCCGAATGAAGTTCACTGCTGGACACAGGCCTCCCCCAAAAATCACCACACGACCGATATGGGTGTGTTGTGGGCTCATTGGGGGGCTTTGCCATAATCGCCACGCTTGGCAGACGGGTTGGCGATCGCAGTTGAGTTGTTAATTTACTCGAAGGACGCTGCTGCCCATCCTCCGGCTAATCTCTTAGTCGACTTTTACGACACCCACGAGAGGAGATGGGGTGGTGGTATTCTGAGCCGGCACCACACGGCAACCAAATATTAATCGAATACAAAAGTTTTGCAGTCGCTCAAGTTTAAAGTTTATCAAATTATAAGTTATTAAAATATAAGAAGATAATAAGAAATTAGATCTTATCCTTCCGACTGACTGATAAATTACCTGTGGAGCTATTCTAAATGATAAACCGTGAAACCTTTCCGTATCCAGAACATGGCTACAGCGATCGGTATTAAAAATCTACCAATTACGATTGACACTCAAAGTCATTTGACTTTTTTGATTTCAACTAATCAACATTCAAAACTACTTTTCTCGTTTAATATTATCCACCGCTTCATTATTGAAAAATCTATCTAAGAAAAACGGTTAGCACATCCAAAACAACATTATAAAACTAATTTCTAACATCCACGCAAGCAACAAGCTTCCAATACGAGCTATGTATCAAATATTCATTATCTCCCCGTAAAGGGTACTTTGAAAGCGAATTTCGGTCGAGAACTGAGTAATTTGGCAACAACAGGCTTACAAATTCAATGCAATTATTTTTGCGCTTCATCCATATCCATAGAAAACAATTTAGGTGGAATTGATTAAAGCACTTTTTTCTGTTAAACGGACACTCAGTCCATTAAATCGTATCGCAGTTGTAAACGAACATTTCACCCCTTTATATAATTGTTTTTTTTTACCGCCATCTGTCTGTTACATTTCTGTTCCCTTATCTCCAATACAGCTGGTTTCATTTTGATACGTTTTTACCGCAATTTAATCTTTTGTTAACAAATAAATATTTAAATGAATTAATGATTTATTTGCTAGAATTCATTTTTCATTTAGTTTAGTTGGTTTAAGGTTAAAATTGCCTTACACTACATTCGACATATCTTTCGGGCAAATGAATCGATTTCCAAATGTTATGACATATATTTTAAAACAAAATACAATTTAAATTCCTGTCATTCAAATAAAATATTTTAAAGACATTTTCATCAAATTAAAATTACTTACCTAAATAAAATTATTTAAAGACATTTCCAATAGTTAAAATTATTTAAGTCAATAAATGGACGACCACAATGTATGCACGGAGACGGCGACGCCGCGAGAATCTGGCCGAAGTCCACATTTTCATCAATAAAAAAGTAAATTAGATAATTAATCTATGGTAGAACAATGTAACATTGCCTCATTACATTGAGTATCATTTATATTTAAGATAATCAAACGGAATAAAAATATTTCTCACACAATAACTTACTTCGTTTTTTCATTAAATTCTAAATATGTTACGTTTCTAAATTCTTTCGGTAATTTATTGTTTATTTTAACTGCCATGGTATAGCAATTCTTGTCACATACGTTAAGGCTATTTTGTGGCACTACAAGTGGTTGCTGTACGATTTTTCTTCGAAATATATACTTTTCATACTTTTCAAAAAGCGAATAGTTAATTCTCACAAATTTACACATAAACAAATAAATAAAATTGAAGTGTCTGTTTGTAATGTCAAAATAACAGCTTTTTCCTAAATAGGATCCATTTTTGGATTCATACATCAATCTTTATTTGTTATGTCTGTATGCCTGATGTCTTTATTGTTACCTTATAATGTTGTGCGATACCAAAATAAATGTTTTTCTTTCTTTCTTTCTTTCTTTCAAATACGTTATACCAAAATGACGTTACGCCTGTCGCAAACCGTCTGCGACATACGTAATCAGCCCACCGGTTGGTGTCCCAATACAAGTGCGTGTTCGATGCATTTCCCGCGTAAGCCTATCAAAAGACCAGGGGTGCAATTCCTTAAGCTCAAACATCCATACATCCTTAAATACAGAATCGAAATAACGGTGTAAAACCAATTTGTTGTTCGCTAAATCATGATTGAAGCTATTCAAGGACACGTTGCAGACGGTAAGCCATGAGGAACAGTCTTAGCGAATACCAAATAGGGGTTACACCGTTATTTTAATTCTGTTTTCAAGGATGTATGGATGTTTGAGCTTAAGGAATTGCACCCCAGGTTCCTCTTTGCAGAGAACCTTAACATTTCAATCATCATACGTCCACTGTTGAACAAAGGCCTCCCCCATAGATGCCACAACGATGTCATCATTTCGGGGGGTATTTGCCAATACTCACCACGCTTGGCAGGCGGGTTGGTGAGCGCAGTATGGCTACCGGTTCACAAAAGGTACGCTGCTGCCCATCCCTCTGGTTTAGATTCCCTTAGTCGCCTTTTACGACATCCACGGGAGGAGATGGAGTGGTGCTATATTCTTAATCCGGACACCACACGGACTATCCGGACACCACACGGACATTAACATTTGAACAGAGATAAATAATGATGCAACATTTAAGGTGGTTTTCTACAGTGGAGGCATCGTATGACGGCGTCTATGCGTATGCACTAATCATTAAATTCCGTAAATATTTACAGCTAATTGTGCCGGAACAAATTCCGTACTTCATTGTTGTAGGCGCCGCAGTAGAGAGGTACTGCTTGAGCTCTAATTTTTAATCATTTGAAATGTAATAAGACACTATTGTAAGCTGTCACGCCATCATATTGCATTTGACGGCACGGTTGGCATGGTAACGAAGCGATTATCTTTCTGAGCTACGTGTCGCGGGTTTTATTCCCGCAAAGAAGAAATATTAGTATGATACTAGCTGGGACCCGCGGTTTCACCCGCGTTTAATTTAAAAAATATTTAGAGTACTTCGACATAGACACTTGACATAGAATATATATTGAATTTCAAGATTTTTTTGCACGGAACCCTAATTATTTTTCTAAAATAAAAGTAGCCTAAGTTATTCCTTATAACATCAGCTATCTGCCAGTGAAAGTCCCGTCAAAATCGTTCCCGTATTTTTGGAGATTACCCGGAACAAACAGACAGACAGATAAACAATTTTAAAATTGTTGTTTTGTTATAGGTACCGTATATACTTTCATATCATCATTTCGGCCGAATGAAGTCTACTGCTGGACACAGGCCTCCCCCAAAGATCACCACATCGACCGATATGGGTGTGTTGTGGGCACATTGGGGGGTTTTGCCATAATCGCCACGCTTGGCAGGCGGGTTGGCGATCGCAGTTGAGTTGTTAATATATTCGAAGGACGCTGCTGCCCATCCTCCAGCTAATCCCTTAGTCGACTTTTACGACACCCACTGGAGGAGATGGGGTGGTGGTATTCTGAGCCGGCACCACACATACTTTCATATGCATTTAGTAAAAAGCTGTTATTTTGACATTACAAACAGACACTTCAATTTTATTTATTCGTATAGATGATACTTGTTTCGGGTAATTTTTTAGATACACTTAGTATGTAAAAAGTTACCACAATAAACCGTACGCCACTAACAGTGATCTGGAAACAGCAGGATGTTACCCTGGGTGCCGGCGATAAAGTGACGTGAACATTAAAGCCATTCGCTGTTCCCTGTTTAGTTTTATTTGCTGACGGGAATCTCATTGATGACGCTGACGTCAGGTGGACTGAAAATTGGAAGCGTGTTGATTGAACCGAGCCTGTTTTGACGGTTGATGTTGGTATTAAATGAAGTGTTGATAATACAGGAAAAGTGCCTTAAAGCATGAACGTGAATTACGATTTCATCGTACTACAATCATTTAAGCCATAATATTTTTGCGTTTTATAGCGTGGTGGTTTATAAAACTTATTTCATGAATATTGAAAAGTTATAAATTAGAACTGTAACAAGCATATCAATTACGCGTGGATCCGAATACTTTCCCGCTCGCACACTATCTGTACTGTTCAACGGGACGTCATCGCGTGACCGCCCACTCTAGTGGTGGGGAGGAATATGTATAAAAGGCCGTGCGGCCGTATTCAACTTCACTTAGCTAGCGACCGTGCTCGAGAGATAGCCACCTGCAGTCCTCTAGTACCTGGTTGAGTATAGGCTAAGAGTGCGGACAGCCACCTGCAGTCCACTCTTACGCCTTAGCTAGGCATCCTAGGATTACTACCTATAAGCTAAGAGTGCGGATAGCCACCTGCAGTCCACTCTGATGCTTCATAGTAATTCCTCAAGTATTAGTGTATAATTGTGTAACTCTCGTCTAATATACGACTCCAAGTGTCATTGGCGTTTCACTATCCACCCTACAGAACGAAATAAAACTCATATATGCATACTTTTGTATAACTTTATTATTATTTTGCGATCATATGTAACATATATCATATCGGCCATTTATACGTCCACTGCTGAACAAAGGCCTCCCTCATAGATTTTCATAACTGTGTTTTGGGGGGTATTTGCCAATACTCACCACGCTTGGCAGGCGGGTTGGTGAGCGCAGTATGGCTACCGTTTCACAGAAGGGACGCTGCTGCCCATCCCTCTGATTTAGATTCCTTTAGTCGCCTTTTACGAAATCCACGGGAGGAGATGGAGTGGTGCTATATTCTTAATCCGGACACCACACGGAACATATTTAATACTTATTAATTTTATAATTTTTGCGCGATAATGTGTAATTTGTCTGTTATAAATATATGCTATAAATATTTATTTTCGCCGTCCCTAGAATAGAAGACACTGGAGCCAAAAATACGTTTATCGTTACAAAAATTAGCCTAGCTACCAAACCAGCTAGCTAACCAGTCAAGTGCGAGTTGAACTCATGTGGAGAGGGATCCGTACGATGAATATGTTTCCGCCATGTATTTTTTATCAGACCCTTTTGAATCTAAAACATGATCTCCAATACACTCCAACTGCAAAAATAAGTTTGTGCGCACAATATTGAATTTTTACCACACATTTACCATGTTATTTTGAGACCAGACTTCTTATGGGTTTTCCTGTAATCTATAGGTAAAGAGCTATTACTTACATATTGTTCAAAATAGTAGGCTCAGTAGTCCCTGAGACAAGAGGGGGAATGGTAAATTTTCGTGTATTTTCTTAAATAACTTTAAAACTATATATATTAAAATTAAAATATAAATATATTTTAGACCCTCAAAATAAGTCCTTCCATTTAATATATTACACGGTACAGTTTGCTAAACCTTATACTTTAGTTTGCTATATTGTCCCCCAAAAGTGACACACACTCAAAATTCATTTATTTACGTTACACTTGCGTGTTTGGGTCGCAGAAATCCATATGCGTACCAAATTTCAACTTAATCGGCCCCGTAGATTTGGATTAAATTGACAGTGACAGACGGACAGACAGATCTATATTGTCCTAATAGGGTTCCGCCGTTTTTTCCTTCGAATGTTCGGAACCCCCTTAAAAATGTATATATGTCGGTGTGGAAGAATACCATGCAAATTTTGGGTATAAAGAAAGGAAGAAAAGTTTTATTTTGGTCTCGTACACAATGTCATGCCGTGTGTGTCGTAAGTCGACTAAGGGATTACCCGGAGGATGGGCAGCAGCGTCCTTCGATTACATTAACAACTCAACTGCGATCGCCAACCCGTCTGCTAAGCGTGGCGATTATGGCAAAACCCCCCAATGAGCCCACAACACACCCATATCAGTCGTTGTGATAATCTTTGGGGGAGGCCTGTGTCCAGCAGTGGACTTCATTCGGCCGAAATGATGATGATGATGACACAGTGACAATGAAAACGAAATAATAAGAATATATAAAAGTATATGGCTTAGTGGTGCTGTACGAGGCCAAAAAAGGTCCCTATCTCAGCATATGCTGCAGCAGTTTATGCTACAGCGCTGGTCTTCTGTGTGTGTGGTGTAAACGCCGTGCGTTATCGTTTGGGCGGGTTTGGTACGCGCACGCGCCGCTTCTTCTTCTCCACCGCCCTTGTGCTGCCGGAACACCTAGTTGCTTTCGACTTTAGTATTTTTTAGAATCACTGCAGTTAGATTTTGTAAAACTGTGTTAACTGATTATGAATCGAATCTTAAAATTAAAAATAAGAGTTTTGATTCAGATAATCTTAAAATTCATCATAAATTTTAGTAGGTACAAGGAAATCTTGCGATGCTTGGGAGGATCTTTTACGATGCTCCCCGAGAAGTGCCTGGGGCGACCTTTACCGTCACCTTCCCTCCGCTAGACGAGGTGACCGCTTTACAGTCATCCCCTCCGTGATGTGCCTAAAGGCGTGGCACCAATCGAGCCAAACGGCTCTAGTGTGATCTTACGAGGACCTGGAGCCCCCTTCGGTGCCGAAGATGACCACTTTTGACACAGTGATTTTAGCCGGTAGGAGTTCGGCATACCCCTTCGCCCTTCCCCGGGGTGAAGGAAGTTCAATGTAGAAATTTCCACTGGCCATCAATTTAAAAAAAAGATACAAGCGAATCTCAAGTCTTATGTTAGTAGTAATAATAACTTACGAGGATTACCTGAGAAATCCATTCCATTCCTCGTATGCATTGGATTGGTATTAGATTGGTACACCACCGCGGCAGCCTCAACAACGTCCTAAACGCATAGTTATATTGGACGCGTAATGTGCGCTGAAGGGTCTTCGCGTAAACTGTGCCCACAAGCTGCATGAGTATAACGTGTAAATGTACAGTACTCTCAAAAAATGTTATTCTAACTTAAGCACTACTGTAGTAGGCATGTAGCCAGGGTATATAAAGCCTAAATTTAAATACAGCCTTTTGTTTAATCTTATTTTGATTTATAATGGTTTCAATTTAGTTTGATTATTTTATTTTGTTGAAATTTTATATTATTATTTTGACATTAACTTTTATTTATTTTTTATGTGATTTTAAATGAAGATCGATACTGATTTATTATATCATATGTTAATTTCTGATTTTGATTGCAAATTTTAATTTTAATTCATTTATATAGATATTTATATATTGTTTTGTTCTTTGATGTATTTTTATGATGTAGTTAGGTATAAATAAATTTGAAATAATATCTGAAATAAATAAACTTTTTTTATTTTTTTTAATACAAGATTTAAACCGTTGGGCTATCATATTTGCTCTGATCACCAGCGCCCTACGCTCTCTGTCCATGTCCTCATTATCACGTAGGTTTTCAGTGACTATATTCGAATATGTCCCTTATATTCCAATGATGTTTTGATGAGTGCTTGACGTATTTACGTATAGAATGAACAAAATAGGAGATGAGATCCCTCCCTGTCTTACTCCACATTGTAGTGCATATGGATCCGACATATTGTATGCCCACTTAACATAATTGACCTAATTCTGATAACATTACTGATTATCTCCCTAGGCAAATTGGTCTCCTTCAGTTTATACCAGAGTTTGTCATAACGAACAAGATCAAAAGCTTTGTAGAGATCTAATTATCAAGCATAACTGGGTATTTCCCTATTGATGTAATACTCAACAGTGTGCTTTACACTCAATATACCGGAAGTGATTTGCTTTAAACTTAACATAAACATAGTGTCAACCTGTATCTGTGTACTCATTGGACGTAATCGCAATTACCTTTTTTTTGTATTGGTGTCCAGTGGAATTTCTACATGGAACTTCCTTCACCTCGGGGAAGCGCGAAGCTCCTACCGGCTAAAATCACTGAAGCGGTCATCTTCGGCAACGAAGGGGGGCTCCAGGTCCTCGTAACATCACACTAGAGCCAATCGCAATTATCTTCCCACATATTGTTTGATTCTAGCGTCATAAATCCTGACGCTCCAATATATATATGCATAGAAGTGTACAAATTGTATCTACAAATACATACAAGAACCTGCATTGTGAAATACATAACAAACAATCACTTTCTTCCTCTGAGGCCTGAGGAACTGACAATATTATTCTATTCAAATTCTTATTTTATAATGTATTCATAGGTGCAACGTTGATACAAAAGATAAACAGGAATATTTACTTACAAAAGAATCATAATTATTCATCAAATCGTTCTTTCCTGAGCATCGTGTTCACTTGAGGCCAGCATAGGACAATGTCCTTTAAGATAGATGTAATACAGAAAACAGGTTGGTGAAGCCGGGCCCGCCTAGCAACCACCTTATAACCGTTGCAACACTGCAGAATTGCATCCGTCAATCCACGTGGATGTGGTCGAGCCTTTAACCTTCAGCCACTCTCTATAATTTTCCCTCAAATGTCAGCCTTAGTAAAATATCCGAGCTATATTCCAATTGATTAGCCTCTACTCAATTATACGCTTTGATGCTGTTCACATCTTTGAAGCCATGCAAGCGATCAGTACAGAAATAATAATATCGATTCGTAATACCTACCTACACATATGAATAAATTAAATGGATACCATGGAAACCAGAGGGATGGGCAGCAGCGTCCCTTCTGTGAAACGGTAGCAATACTGCGCTCACCAACCCACCTGCCACGCGTGGTGAGTATTCGCAAATACCCCCCCAAAATGATGACACAGTTGTGAAAATCTATGGGGGAGGCCTTTGTTCAGCAGTGGACGTATAAATGGCCGATATAATGATGATGAAATGGATACAGTTACGAGCAAAAATATGTATACAAGTAGCATTTTATCATGTTTATAATTTTTGTATTTAGGGTTTCGAACGTCTAAAAGAAAAAACAGCGGAACCCTTATAGGATCACTCGTGTGTCTGTCTGTCTGTCCGTTTGTCACAGCCAGTTTGCTCAAAATCTATTGGACCGATTAAGTTGAACTTTGGTACACATATAGATTTCTGCGACCCAAACACGTACATGTAACGTAAATAAATGAATTTTGAATAATGAGGTCACTTTTGGGGGGTAATATAGAAAATTAAATAATTAAGTTTCGCAAACTGTACCGTGTAACATATGAAATGGAAGGGCTTGTTGTAAGGCTCTCAAATAATAAGGCTCAGAAATAAATTTGCTTAACCTAGAAATCTAACTCTGCAGCCGGGCTCGCTACCACAATAACATAGTACAGATGATGTAACTGATAAAATGATAAACAAAGAAGCGACTTCTGTTAAAATCCCATTATAATATTACGTTAAAAATTTCCGACAGGTCAACATAACACTTCTCGTTTATTATATTAATGAAGCATTTTCCTTAATAATTAATTACAAAATTTTGGATGAGAGAGTGACTGACATGTCTTCTATTTAAGGGATAATTATAAAATTTAATCACACCTACATTAAAATTCATACTCGTTTAATAGACTGACTAAACATTTTTTATGGATGTATTCTTTTTTTGTATTTAAACAAAACGTCTGCTGAACCCACACTAAGACTCCATTTTACAGACAAAACCTCCACCAACCAAATGTTTGAAATGAATAGACTTCGTCACAGCGATCACCACGAAAGTTGGCACATATATATTTTTTTATGTAAAAAGTTTTTATGCTACTCACTTTGTTGTGACTCGCCACTAGATGGCGCTGCAGCACATCAATTTCTAGACCGTTCAACTGACCGTCATTAAAAAGGAAAATGAATGTTTCTTTGTTCTCTATGCGTTCCTATACCATTCATCCGATTGAGTTAATTAAATTAAATTTTATAAATTATACTTGTGTATTCATAAAAAAGTTCAATACCTTTTACAATAAGTATCTTACAATTAAAGTCTATTTGCATATTTGTTGCACTTTGCACAGTTTTTGTTGGAATTTGCGCGTAGGTTTCTGACAGAAAAAAATCAAGCATCGCAATGCAGTCCGAGCATTAGCCCGTACTAAATAAATCAAAATCTAACAAACGGATCCGTGAATCTGATAGTAAATCTGGTTGTAAATGACGGTGATGTCTTTAGTGGCAATACAGTTCTATTTGAAGACTTGACTGAGGCGTTGGCTTACTTTAGACAACCGTTATTGATTTTACAATGGCATTAATCTAAAATTGAGCATACTAAAAAAAAGTGATAGAACATAATTGCGCGCCAGACTTCAACATGGCAAAGCAGACGGCAAACAGTACATCGTCAATTGTAAACCGCGCACAGCTTTGAATAACGAAATAACGATCGACGAAAACAATCGATTATCAATGGAATAACACCGCTTGTATTATAATCGAACAACTCGACTATTCTGAACACCAATCGTATGGACAACTAGGCGGTACAATCCTATCTATTTCACCCGTCGTTATACAGGCTGTCCAGTAAATAGCACGACATACTGCAGGGGGTGAGAGCTTGGGTCAATACCTACCAAAAAAACACAATATATGTTCAGCAAAATCTTACGGATTTACAGTAGTACAAAATTTTCCGAAATATCGAAAAATCTCTACCTTGACACAGATTTTTAAGCATCTCGTAATGAAAATTCCTTTTCTAGTTTTTTTTTACCTCAAATTATTTGTGAATAGTTACTTTATTCATTGATAAGTCTTTATTCTATTAAAAACTAAAATGTTTTCAAGAAATACAATTTTTATTTAAATTTTCACAATACCATTTTTTTATCGCTTAACTTTAACCTACAGTGGTGAAAAAAAAATCCGTAATATTTTGCTGAATATGTATTGTGTTTTTTTGGTAGGTATTGACCCAAGCTCTCACCCCCTGCAGTATATCGTGCTATTTACTGGACACCCTGTATATGCTAGCGAAGATCTGTTTCGGATGAAGGGTAGAAACAACCAGTGAAATTTCCGGAACACTAGACATTCCAATTTATGTCTTAGGTCGGCGACACATCACTAATCACAGATCAGAAGAAAGAATGGAAGAATTCTAGAAGAATCATGCTGGAGCCGCATATTGGTGCCACACCTTTAGGCACATCTCGGAGGGGACAACTGTAAAGCGGTCATACTCTCTAGCGAAGGGGAGGCGAGGCACATCTCTTATAGCTGCCATCTTTCCACGGGTCTTTCGGTCATCATCATCATATCAGCCAAAAGACGTCCACTGCTGAACAAAGGCCTCCCCGCAGATTTCCACAACGAGCTGCTGAAAATGCTACCCGCATCCGATGGCTCCCAGCGACCTTCACCAGATCGTCTGTCACCTCGTTGGAAATCGTCCCACGCTGCGTTTTCCGGTGCGCGGTCTCCACTCGAGAACCTTTTTACCCAACGGCCATCAGTTCTAAGAGCAATGTGCCCCGCCCATTGCCACTTCAGTTTACTAATCCTTTCAGCAATGTCGGCAACTTTAGTTCGTCTAAGGAACCCCTTATTTCTGATTCGATCTCGTAGAGAAATACCAAGCATAGCTCTCTCCATAGCTCGTGCTAAGTGACCTTGAGCTTTCTTATGAAGCCCCCATGGTGAGTGACCACTTGTCTCGGTATGAGGACGCATATTCCCCAACCTCTATTATTTTTCTTTTTATTAAACGATAACCACACTATGATTACTTCTGTGTCGTGGGTACAGTCTACACACCCAGACCCGTAGACCCAGATCATACAAATATTTGTTCCGTGCTGGAATCAAACCCGCTACACGCAGCGCAGAAAGTCACATTTAGAAGAAAGTGAGTGGCTTCTTCTGTGATGATAACCAAACAGAGCACCGCTTCGTCTACGAAGACATTAAGTTGATACTTAGCGCCGTAACAGGCGAACCGTAAACCAAAGTTTAATGGCACTCGATTCGTGAATCTGAAAACTTAACCTAGTTTAAGTTTTCACATTCACGGATCGGAAATCAGATTTGATTTCCTGCATTTACTACTTTAAGGATTTTGCTAATGTCAACTTTAACTAGATCAAATTGTAACGCTTAACTTACCAGTTAAATATATACCCTAGAATCTTATTGACAACTGTGTTTATCCAATAACTAGTGCTAAATTCCTATAAGAATGGAAATCTTTGTCGTTAGATTTCATTAACTATTTATATGTCTCGTATTTTATAGACCATTAAATTTTTTGCCATATTACATATGTAGGTATTCATATCCCTTTACCTGTCCGTGTGTGTCCGGATAAATAATATAGCACCACTCTATCTCCTCCCGTGGATGTCGTAAAAAGCGAGTAAGAGACTAAACCAGAGGGATGGGCAGCAGCGTCCCTTCTGTGGAAAAGTAGCAGTAGTAGTAGTAAGTAGTATGACAACAAGTGTACTCGATGTCTTTGTCGCACCTGTGATAGAATATGTGTTGTCTCTTTTCTTTTCTTGGCCTGTGTTTTGTTCGAGAATATTATTCTATAGATAATTTGAATAGTATTTTTATTAAAATATTTTATATAATTTGTTACTCACGTGTGATATGAAATCCTTTGTTCTTTATTTATTTTTGCTTGATAGTTTGTGCATTTTCTATACGCACGACGGCATTGTTATTACTTAATTAATAAAACAATACAGATTGTGACAGTGTGTGCATGTTGTCCTGTCTTGTGCGAACTGATTTCGAGGTGCTACAATTGGGGGAGTTTTGGTTCTTACTTTTGGCGCGCATGTAACATATCTACTTCTTTTAATATATAATATCATTGATACCGACATACAGCGAGACTGAGTTTTGCGCGCCATTTAATATGGACGTAACATATCTATGGTATAATATAATTGGTTGCTAGTGAAATTGCTGGGCTTAAGATACTAAATAAGAAATGTTTCGAGGTGACGAGCGCAGTTTGGTGTTACGCAGGAATAGTTCTGGGTAGCATTACAATTTTTATGAGGGTGACGCTTATCACCTGATAAATGACTTGCTCGTCTTGTCGTAAAGAAGTACAAAAAAAAGTTTAGACCGGTTGAAAAGCTTACAGCTTTCGGACTGGCCGTAACAACGTCTAGGGTATTTATATGACACCCCCTTTGCTATTAGGTGGGGGGTCTCTGGGTTCGCGGGTGCGTGGATAGGGGAATCTTCGTGCCCACGCCGAGTGACCCAAGAGAAGACGGTAGCACGCATGTGGTTAGGCGCGGCCGTGGGACGCTTTGGGGGATCCTTTACAATCCCCCCAGGGGGTGACCGCCTTACAGTCACCCACTCCGAGATGAGCCTATAGGCGTGGCACCAGTGGGCGGCTCTAGTGTGATCATACAAGAACCTGGAGTCTCCCTTAGGTGCCGAAATGGCCACTCCAGTGGTTTTAGCCGGTAGGAGTCTGGCATACCCCTTCGCCCTTCCCCGGGGCTAAGGAAGTTCACGAAGAATTTCCACTGGACACAAATAAAAAAGGTGGTATTTATATGACAACCAGGACTGACATGCTTAACATGCTGTCCATGGAGTATCCTATGTGTAGAAAGATTGGTCACCCAGATTGACTATTCTGCATGGTCACTATAAAGTCCATGACATATATACAGGTACACAATATATGACTGAAGTCAGATACCGCAGATATAGTATTGTCAAAGCTTTCAAATAATCACGTTGCATTGCATATTTTTATCGGTTTCAGGTTAATTTACAAACACTCAGCCTGCATGTTCCAAGAAGTGCAAGGTTCTTTCCATTTTACTCACCTTTGTCTCAAGACATTACCTTAAAACTGAAAACAAAAAAGTAAACCAAAGAAATTCCCTCCAACAAAGGCGGTGATTTCAATTAAACAATAAAACTTAGAGAACAAACCCACCCTCTGCGGTGACGTCGCGTCGCCTTGTCGCGCAAACTCCCGCGAAACCAATTTAAAGTGTCGCTTGGAATAAAATAGTGTCGCCGGGAAATCCGCGGCGTCATACTCGGCACAAGATGAATTATTGCAGGATATTAGATACGGCTTAAAATGCTTAAGCTGAATCCCCGTTCAACTGATTTGAAATAAATTTAGGAAAAAGGTTTCATTATTTCGGCTGGATTAAATCCATTGGTGGACACGGGCCTATTCCAAAGATCACCACAACGACCCGTCTGGATATTTTTTATAATTGTGTGCTCATTGGGGGTTTTGCCATTCACCACGCTCGGCAGGCGGGTTGGCGATCGTAGTTGAGTCGTAAATGTACTCCAAGGACGCTGCTGCCCATCCTCCGCATAATCCCATTGTTGCATTTTACGACACCCACGGAATGAGATAGGCTACTAGCTTTTCTTAGTCAGCACCTCACGGCAAAAGGTTTATACGTAACTTAAAAGCTTGAGTTATTTTTTGGCACAATATTAAAAATAGTACATAAACTTTCTGGTATACACAAATAGTATATACCAGAAAGTTGGTACATCTATAGCTGGGTCTTCAAATAACTCACTATCATATAGCTTTAGAGGTTTTAGATCAAAGAGCGTTTAATAATTAAATCTATATTGTTTAGATTTTAAGCATTTAGTTAATCATGTCCTATGTCTTATTTTAAAGATTCTGTATATTAGTGCGTCGATATTTGCTGCAAAGATTTTTTTTTACTTTCGTTCTTTCTTCTTTTTAGTGTATCACTAGCTGTTTGTTTGCACCGACTTCGTCTGCGTGGCAACTTATCCCTTTATGTCCTATCACATGATAATACATAATCTTCCTCCGCAAACTTCACTTGAATCAGTTTTCAAGTCCAATTTAGTCATAGGACGATTGCACCATGGATATTCAATAAAAAAATAGGATCTGTTGCAAAAAATAAAAGCCAATAACATACAGACATAAACTACATAAAGGTATTTGTGTTTCTGTTGACAAATATTTAAAAGTAATGTCCGTGTTCTATATTTCAAACTTGAAAATTCGAACATATATTTTTGTACAATTGTTAGTTTTTTAATCGTCAACTATTTTTATAAAAAGAACTATTCATAAATTTCATTCAGCATCGGATAAAGCAGATAGATTTTAAGGGATCGGCCTCCTCTGGCTCCACCTCTACTCACCGATGAACTAAGTTTTATCCTACAACTGGCCAGTATTTACCCTCGTAGCGGTTTATTTATACTGTTTATATACAGTCGGTTCTGTTTGATTCCCCCATGTCTTACAACGGGACATTTTCAACAGCTCGCCAGCTGACGACACCGCATGTTTTCTCATTGTTTTATTTACTTGTAGTATATACAATGTGGGCTAGTTACACACACGTATACTTGTGTGCGGTGCATATATGTCCTGCTAGTACTGCTGCTATATGCTACATTCTTAGCTTCTGAGCATTGAGTTCCCTAAAATAAGATTGACATACACGATGACACTGTTAGGACGCGTCAGCTCCAGACGTTGCCCTAAATTTTTCTCACATAATATCGCACCATCAAATATGTCTAGACTATAAAACAGAACGTTTGAGTTTTTTTTGCATTTATTTCATGACATTTCTTCTCAACGGCGGTGAGTAGCAAATGCCAGCTTCTTTTTAGGGTTCCGAACGTCTGAAGGAAAAAACGGCGGAACCCTTAACGGATCCCTCGTGTACCTGCCTGTCTGTCCGTCCGTCACCGCCAATTTTCTCCGAATCTACTGAACCGATTAAGTTGAAATTTGGTACACACATGGATTTCTGCGACTCAAACACGGACATGTAACGTAAATAAATATTTTTTTAATAAGGGGTCACTTCTGGGGGTAACATAATTATTTTAGAGTAAAGTTTTGCAAACTGTACCTTGTAACCTATATTACATAACAGGGCTTGTTGTGAAAATCTAAAAAATATTTATTTTAAAATTACATAGTTTTAAAGTTATTTAAGAAAATAGGCGTAAAATGACTATCCCCGCTTTATCTCCGAAACTACTGAGCCTAAAATTATGAAAATAATGTAGAAAAGAGCTCTTTACTTACAGATTACAGAAAAACTTATGAGAAGTTTATAGTCTATATATAAAATAACATGGTAAATCTTTCAATATTGTGCTGACAAACTTAATTTTGCAGTTGGAATGTATGCAGAGAACAATAGACATTATATTAAAAAAAAAAAAAAATTTTGGCACCCTCTCCACGCGAGTTAGAATCTCACTTGGCCTGTGTTTTTTGTATGATATAGGAAAGCAAACGAGGATCCGGGTCGTATTATGCGATCAACGCCACCGATAAATGTCCGCAACACCAGAGAGGTCGCGAGGTGTGGCTGGCCTTTAAAGCAGATGTACACGTTTACTTTGAAAGAGGCCCATATCACATGTATGCATACGTCTGCTACATTATTGAGGGTTAGGCTTCCGGTATTCGTCTCTCCGTACGAAATGCAGTACTTTTCCTACTTTAAGCGGTAAACCGTGTAGTTATGATGGCGAAGCACGAAAATTGGAGTGCAGTAGTCTCCATCTGCGACCGAGGTCGTGCTCCAGCGGGATCGGGAGCGCGCCGATTCTGCTCGGAGAAAGACGACATGTCACCAGGGTAAGGGCCAACACGGCTGCGGTTATAGTTTGCACCGAGCGGCGGATCCTGGTCGATTGGATCGGCCAAGATCTCTCTCTGCCAGCAGTAGTGTCGGCTATGTTGGCAGAGCACGAAATCTGAAATGCAGTGGTCTCCTTTTGTGAGAGCGTCATGCTCCAAAAGGAGACCGCAGAGCGGGATCGGGAGCGGGCCGACCCCGCTCGAAGAAGGAGGAGACGGCGCCGGGGTAACAACCGCCCTGGTGCCTAATTCCCACACGCCTGAAACCCCCTGCCGTTACTGTGAGGCCACATCTGGGGGAATCTGTGTGCCCACACCGAGCGACCCAAGAGAAGACGGTAGCACGCATGTGGTCACGCGCTGCCGTGGGACGCTTTGGGGGATCCTTTACAATCCCCCCGAGGGGGTGACCGCTTTACAGTCACCCTCTCAGGGATGTGCCTATAGGCGTGGCACCAGTGGGCGGCTCTAGTGTGATCATACGAGGACCTGGAGCCTCCCTTAGGTGCCGAAGATGACCGCTCCAATGGTTTTAGCCGGTAGGAGTCCGGCATACCCCTTCGCCCTTCCCCGGGGCGAAGGAAGTTCATGAAGAATTTCCACTGGGCACCAATAAAAAAAAAGGTTATAGTTTGCAACGTCGAGGTCGTCCTGCCGTTCTTCGGAGCCGGGCTCAAAAGGAGCGAGCACATCAGCTACCGTTTGACGCAGGTATTCGCCGGGCACAGTTGTTTCGGTGTATACCTGTACAAGATAGGCCGCACGCTCACGGAACAGTGCCACCATTGCAGAAGCAACCGGGATACTGCATAGCTCACGCTCGAGGAGTTGCCTTGAGTGGGCGACGGATCCGAGGCCTGACACCTGACACAGACAGCGAGGCTTTAGGAGGATCTTTCACACTCTCTCCGGGATGTGCCTGATGACCGCCTTACACTCATCCCCTCCGCGAGATGTGCCTAAAGTCGTGGCACTAATGGGCGGCTCTACTGAACAAAGGCATCCCCCATTAACAACTGGTTACAAACAGTGTGTCGTGATTTTGGAGGGAATTTGCCAGTACTCACTACGCTTGGCAGGCGGGTTGGTGAGCGCAGTATAGCTACTGTTGTACAGGAGGGATGCTGTTGCCCATCCCTCTGCTTTAGAGCCTCTTAGTATAATATCGCTATATTCTTAATCCGGATTACGTAAGTAAACAATAACATTGATAAATCATTTTATCAATCCAAACTGTGAAAATAAAAGATATCATGTTAGATTTTTATAAAACTCTTAAACGATCTAAAATGGAAATGTCAAATTGGTATAAGAAAATTATGGGTCGTCCTGAGCACAAGAACTCACAAAACTTAAACTGTTGATCTATCGACTTGATAACTTACGCCCGGAAACACAGAAATATTTATATTTACAATACATACAAAATGTCAGTTTGAGTACGTCATGCTGACTTAAATGTCCTGCTGATAGTGGCGTCGTTAGGTTTCCCTTCAATATAGAAGAACTGACCGACACTGATACATGCATCATACTCGAGAACGGGTGCTGTGTACCCACATTGGTACCCTGTAGGAATTGGTCAGCTTAATACTATCTCTAGACCAGAGTCTTTTTTTATTGTTTTTTTCCAATTTTTATAAACCTTTTATCAACCTATTCTTTTTTCCTAATTCCTATTCCTATTCTAACAGTTCTCTATACATTATACCACAAATTATTCTACGATAGTTAAATCAATTTTAAGTACATCATTGAAGACAGTAAATACTACAGATACATTTGGTTTCCAGCGAAGACACATTTTATAGAACGGAACTTTTAATCAACTAACAGTGAGGTTTACTAAGACCGATGCTTTTAATCATCAAGCACTAAGTCTGATTTGCAACAAACACTATCATTACTATGTACAGTGAAACTATAAAACTAATTTACACCTACACTAAAACCCTCGGAACTATTCAGGAGGTACAAACGCGAGGATGTCGTGGTAGCAAGAAATACATTCACCTGCATTGTTCTGCTAACTGCGAAACTAACTTACCTGCCGTTCGTAAATGGAATTTGTTGCGAGGTTTATTGAAAATTGATGGTAAGTAAATGTTTACTAATAAAAATGCTTGAACAGCTAAGTAAAAATATGAAAGATTTTTGCGAGCTATCAAGAGAGCTGTGTTTGGTATTTCTCTACGAGATCGATCAGAATAAGGCGATCCGCAAAAGAACTAAAAATACACAGACAGACATAGCTGTAAGGCTTAGCAAGCTGAAGTGACAATGGGCGGGGCAGATTCCTAGTAGAACTGATGGCAGTTGGGTTAAAAAGATTCTTGAGTGGAGACCGGAAAACGCACATTGAGACGAGATGGACAGATAACCTTGTGAAGGTCACTGGGAATCATTGGATGCGAGCATGTAACCGGTCGTTGTGAAAATCTATGGAAAAGGACTTTGTTCAGCAGTGGACGTCTTTTGCCTGATATGATGATGATGATGTTGATTTCGCCAAGGAACTTAAAAAAGGCAACGAAATTATGTCTTTGTTTTATGACAATGTCGGGTCTATTCACGCTTGGATTAATTATTTTGATAATTTTTGACTAACCTCGAAGCTTCTATCAGTCTACTCGTGACCACGTGAAACGTAGAGATTACTTAAAATATTATTTCGATACTAATCTGTGCGCGAGTAGACCCGATATTGTCTTAAAATAATGTATTCAATTCGCGAAAGTTTAAGAATTACTAAATCATGACACTTTTCTAATAAACTATAAATTACAAGTTAAGAAGGAGGCTAAGCAGTAATGAGGTGCAGTGGATTTCCTACCCCCCTCGAGCATCCGTCAGTGCGGATGGCTTAATTGCTTGGAGAGGTGCCAAGCGGACTATTTGTTCGAAAAGCTGATGCCTTCTGCATCATTACGGTCTATCGATTTTAAAGTCTATGCTTTTAAGTGGAAAATGTAGGTGAAGCGGTAACAATTTGGATGGAGGTGTGTGAGAAAAAAATATAAATTATCTGTTTATATTGGCATATATGTTGGTTGTCTTCGGCTACGAATTGAGTCATATTTTGCGGTGAAACGACGTTCACGAACCATAAAAGAATGTTTCTCATAATCTGTGACATTACGGCCAGCTGACCGTTGCTCCATATGCCGAAGGAATGGTGAGAAGAAAAAATGCTGCCTGTCAAAAACCTTGGCTGAAAATCTGTAGTACCAAATGCAAATATACAATTTGCAGATGTTCGTTGCTTTATGTCACTTTAACGGTTTCTGAAAATCTGGGCATGTAGTTTTGTAAACGTTGCGGAGGATAGACAGCACTCCAGCGTCTAACTAAGCCTCTCACAGTCTAGTGCTCGACACGTACCTCAGTTTCTTTGTATACAGACTGCACTAGGCATGTTTTAAGAGAGGGGGTGACCGCTTTACAGTCATCCCCTCCGTGATGTGCCTAAAGGCGTGGCACCAATGGGCGGCTCTAGTGATCTTACGAGGACCTGGAGCCCCCCTTCGGTGCCGAAGATGACCGCTCCAGTGGTTTTAGCCGGTAGGAGTCCCCTTCCCCCTGGACCTCCGTTTAGTTCGGACGCATACTTTGTTACCGTAGATTAATTATTCTAATATTTAAATAGTGTTTATTGAAAATAATTGTTAGTAAAAATTAGGAGTGCATAAACAGTAAAAGATATAATTTCGATACCAAGAAAGCTCCTGGCGGGCACATACAGATGTTGACTCCGTGCGCACACTACTACGAAGAAATACAGGTACGCAACGTATTGTCAACGCCTGCGCATTGTTGCTGTCCTGCTTTGTTCCGGTTACTGGTGCTATTTGTCTCTGTTGCTGGGCGGTAGCAATATCGTGCACACATTTACAGTTGTACACACAGCTACAATCTATGTGTAAGAGAAGTGCGCAACGCGTAGTCAACATCCACGCCACGCTGCTGCCCTGGTACTTTACTCCGGCTTACTGTTGTTTGTTTGGCTAACTGAGTGCGGGCACACTGCTCACAAATTAAATAATAACTACGGGAAAGACACAAATGCACAATGCAAGTTATTTGTCAGTATCCATACATTGCTGCTGCCCTAGTATTTTTCTAGGCTGTTATTGCTTGTTATCACTCGCTGAGGGTGAAATAACCGGTCACACAGAGAATATCTGCGCGAAATAGAGGTGTAAAACAGCCTACTTCCACACATTACTGCTGCTCCAGTACTTGGATCTACTTGTTTTTCTGAAACATCGCTCACATTATACTAGAACGGTGCACATAGAATATCAAGAGGGTGCATTACGTGTTGCACGTTGCTGCTGCCTTGGTACGTTACCTGGCCGCTGCTGTATGTTTCTCGCTTTGGAAGACAACCATACCATACATAAAACACACGCAACCTGTCGCTAACATCAACAATTTTTTGCTTGCTCACCTCCACTATTTATTAGCTGTTAAAAGTAATGATGCGAACTCCGACTTCCTCACCTCTAAAGCAACGTGTTGCCTCAGAGCCGAACATGGACGTATCACATACTGAAAGTATCGATAGTAATAATATCACCTGCAGATTCAAACGTAAGCATGGAATAGTTGAGCAAAATGATTTCATGGAAGAAATGAGGGAGCTCTTCAATAATTTCACCCTGCAGCAGGACACAAAACTCAATTCCTTGCAAGTTTCTATTAACGACATTATAAAACAAAATAATGAATTTCGGGAAACGATTGTTCTGATATCAAAACAGTACGATGAAATGAAATCAAAGCTTGAAAGAGTGGAGAGAGAGCGGAAGGAAGAGTTGTCCTACTTACGACAATTAGAAGAAAAAATCGAAAGTTTAGAGAAGAGTAAGAAAAGCACAAGTATTGAGTTGAGAAACATACCTTCAAAGAAGGGAGAAACAAAGTTAGACTTAGCACAGGTTATTTCTACAGCTGGCAAAGTCTTAAACTGCCAAATTCATACGTCTGATATACGAGACATTTACCGTACGAATGTTAAATCTTCAAGTATCAAACCCATCATAGTTGATTTCTGTAGTGTCCTGCTTAAAGATAATTTCTTAAGTACTTATAAAAACTACAACAAGACACACTACGAAAATAGACTAAATACTAGTCACTTAGGGCTCCAGTGCTCACAGACTCCGATTTTTATAGCTGAAAATTTGACATTTAAAGTGAAACGGTTATTTTATCTCGCGCGCGAATTTGCTAAAGCTAATGAATTTTCTTTTTGCTGGACAGCTCATGGTAAAATCTACCTCAGGAAAAAAGAAGGCATGTCGTCAGTGCGCATAGAGTCAGAATGTGATCTAAAGAAAATCGACTGTGACAAATGACTAGGATTTTTCCATAGAGTTTCAGTTTTGTTGTTTTCATTTATACTTGCATGCTATGTTTTGAATTGTTTGTTTTTTAATTATGTAAATGTAAACATTTACTTGACTACAATATTTTTAAAAAGCTACACATACAATCACTTTTATTACCTTACAAAACCACAAACACACACATCACACATACTTTATATACCCCCTCACAACCACGTCGTTTTAAATTATGCGGTAAATGACAGTTTTCTAGTTTTGTCAGTCCAGCTAATTTCGTTCACAATTAATATTAATATTTCAAATTCACAGTCGACAACATAACCGAGATATCTGATGACTTGGAATCAATAAATGTTTCCAAGTCATTCGTTTCTTCTCCATACGCATGCACTCAGTACGTATTTAAAACAAATAAAAAACTCAATATCTTTCAAATGAATATATGTAGTATAAACTGTAATTTTGAAGAATTTTCTATCCTTTTAGATACAATAAATATCCCCTGTGACATCATCGTGCTGACTCAATGCTGGCTTAGTAAAATAGTGAATATACCTACTTTAGATGGCTTTGTGAGCTACCAATCATCCTACTCGAACCAAAACGAAGGCGTTATTGTATATGTTAAATCTTACCTAAAACACAAAGTTTACCAACCTCCGTTTTCAGATGCAAACTGTCTTGTGTATACTAGTGATGAAGCCGCTATTGTAGCAATATACCGTTCTCCGGCATATAGAAACCTTGATAACTTCTTTACCAGTCTTAATAATGTGCTTGTTTCACTGAGTAGATACAGCACCTTAGTTGTCACTGGGGACATAAACATTGACATTGTACCAGAACATCTAGATAACCAATCGGATGAATACTTAGATATTATGTCTTCACATGGCATGCTACCTGCACACATTTTCCCTACAAGAAAGAAAGAAAGAAAGAAAAAGTCTCTTGTTTTGGACATTCAAATAACGGATCATTTCCCAACCGTGCTAAGTATCGACTCTGCTAAAAAGTTAATGAAACCTAAACGTTATATTACGCGCACTGATCAACAAGCAGTTTTAGCTGACTTACGGAAAACAGATCTATCCTATTTGTTTAAAATCTATGATTCGAATCAAGCGGCTGAGTCTCTTGTCCATCTAATTTCAAGCACAATTAAATTACACACTAAGGAAGTCTCAATACCGCACAAAAAAAAGGCTAATAAAGCCTTGGATTACCCCTGGTCTGCTAAAATGCATAAAAAATAAAGACACTTTGCGAGATGCAAAGTGTCTTTAAGTGTGTAAAGTGTCAAAGCTAAAAAAGATCCCGATAACAGTATCCTCAGTATCACCTATAAACGCTATCGTAATTACTGTAACAATTTGCTGAAAAAACTTAAAATCGCTTATGATAAAAATAAACTACAGGAAGCCAAGGGTAACTCAAAGGCAACTTGGGACGCTATCAAAAACATAACTGACACGACTCAACATAAGACCATACCAAATGACCTACTCGGTCTGTGTGAAAACCCTCAAGAGTCAGTCAATAAGGTCAACAATTACTTTGCAAACATAGGGAAAACACTAGCAGACAAAATTCCAACACAATGTCAAAATTCAACAAGCTCCTCCGTACCCTCAGTATCATCCATAAATAGTTCTTGTTTCTCGATGGCCATTTTTGAGGTATCAGAAGACGAACTGGATGGTATTATATCGGGCCTGAAAAGCAACTGTGCAGTTGGTTGGGACGGCATATCAGCATCCGTACTCAAATCAGCGCGGCACATTTTAATTCCAGCATTAAAATACATTTTTAATCTTTGCGTAACTTCTGGGACCTTCCCAAGTGTGTTTAAGAAGGCCATTGTTCACCCAGTTTTTAAGAGTGGTGATAGAGACTGTGTCGGGAACTACAGGCCAATTTCAGTACTCACAACAATCTCAAAGGTTTTTGAGAAGATCTTAAACAAACAGTTAACTAATTACCTCTCCAAATTTAATATTATTTCTAAAAACCAATACGGATTTATTAAGGGAAAATCAACCGAAGATGCTGTAATTGATTTGACAACAACTGTTACTCAATGCCTAGATAATAAATTGAAAAGCATAGCCATATTTTTGGACCTGTCAAAAGCTTTCGACACAGTTTCTATTCCCATCCTTTTGAACAAGCTGGAGGCATTAGGTGTGAGAGGTACTGTGCTGGAAATGTTTCAGAGTTACCTTGTTGACCGTAGTCAGTGTGTGCGGGTAGGTAAATTCATCAGTAATGAAGAATTCCTTACAAATGGAGTTCCACAAGGCAGTGTGCTTGGCCCGACCTTGTTCTTGGTATATATCAATGACCTGTGTCAGTTGTTAATAAATAACTGCAGAATAATTACATATGCAGATGACACGGCTTTGATTGTACATGCCAGAAACTGGCACCTAGCCTTTAATAGAGCAGAAAATGCTCTCTCTATTGTTAAATCCTGGCTGAATGCCAACCTGCTCACGCTGAATACGGACAAAACGAAGTACATTACTTTTTCCGCTTCTTCTGCGTCCCAACCATCAAACATTTTACAAATAAAAGATCACATTTGCTGTTTTTCCAAACCCGATTGTGTATGTCTACCTCTCACACGAACTACTGATATCAGGTATTTGGGAGTGCAAATCGACTCCCGTCTTAGTTGGGACAAACATATAGGCAATCTAGTTTCCCGCACAAGGAAACTTATCTATATATTTAAGAAACTGAGATCTTCAGCTGACCTTGAGACATTAAAGCTTGTGTATTTCTCTTTAGTACAATCAATACTGATGTACTGCATACCAGTGTGGGGAGGTACGTTTGCTGTGAGCATGATGCGGGTGGAGAGAGCGCAGAGGGCTGTCCTAAAAGTGCTTCTTAAGAAACCTATAAGATATCCGACCATAACATTATACCAACAAAGTTCTGTACTTACAGTTAGACAGCTCTATATGCTTCAAACCATCTTACGTAAGCATGCTACTATCCCCTACAAGCCAAATGACAGGCGCAGGAAGGACCGAGTTTGTGAAATTCAGCCACATAGAACTGCTCTCGCCAGCAGAAGTTTTTATATTAATAGTTCACGTCTTTACAACCGTTTTAATAAAATAGAATATATTCATAATCTTACTAAAAATAAATGCAAAAAAGAAGTACTGAACCGTATACAGAAGTTAAATTACCAGGAGACAGAAGATTTTCTCACACCATTACTCAATTAGAAGACTGTAACAAACACGTATAAATGGATACACACTACATATCATACTAAACTCTTCACCCACATCTATCTACACGTCCCCCACACATACACTTCCCCCGCACATATACTTCCCCCGCTCATACACTTCCCCCACACATAAACTTCCCCTACACACACTTAAACACCTGCACATACACAAACGTATGATATAATAAATAATGTAGCTTTCTTTTTATTAGAACTTAGAATACCCTAATTTTAATTATTATTTCTCTCTCAATTTATTTTATTAATTTATGATCGTGGTTTTTCGTTCGAAACTGTTTTACTTGTATATCATTTGGAAGGCGCTGGTGCTTGTGATACAATGTTATTCATTAGTACAGGTACCAACGTTACCTCTTTTTCTGAAATGTTCATTTTAAGCTGTAAAATAAGTTTGTAACAATGTAACCTTTTTTCTGAAAATAAACATTATTATTATTATTATACCCCTTCGCCCTTCCCCGGGGTGAAGGAAGTTCCATGTAGAATTTCCACTGGACAACAATAAAAAAGGCATGTTTTAAGAGAATAACTAAACTGGGAAAATACCACAGAAATGACCTTGAAGGTTTCGCCGGTATTTGGCCGTAAGCTATGCAACATACGAACAAATGGTAAGTACTAATCTGTCTCACACATAAGCAGGTATTCTTAAGAATTTAAAACAACTTATATTGTTAAGAATCTGTTCGAAATGAACATATAGTTATGTTGGAATGATCTTAATCCTTTCGGGCGAGGCTGATTGTGTTTTGATGCGGGACTCAACGGACGAATCTCGAGCCGATCCCGTGGACAGTAGCGGCCGTGCAACTCTAAAGATGAAGCGGCGAAACAAAAATTATATCTTATGTGTAAAACCAACTACGTCACAAATGATATGGTTGCTTTTTCTCTTTACAAGCAAGGATGATTCCTAATAAAAGAAAAGAGAAATATAGATTTTAACAACAACAACGATGCACACATATAAAATAAAGTTAATGAAAGAGAAAAGAAACCTCAGCAAAAGGCAACTGGCAATTAACACATACTTATTCCTGACATAAAATAAACAGAAAACCCTACCAACATAAACTAAAAATAAAAACTAAAATTGCTTGTAGCATTCAATAAAAAAATGCTTGTCAACTTAATGCTGTTTGTAGATTTAGCTGACGCAGGCTTTTGTGATGCAGTGACGTCTTGCCACGGAAGCATAATGTGTACATAAATACCTACAATATTATAAATATGAAAGTAAATTTTAGACTTTTATCTGTAAAACAGTCGTTAAGAGGTTATAAATAAAGTCATATAATCATAAATTACAGATGTAATCATTAACAATATTAATTTCAAAAATATGTCGTAAAATGTAAATAATGCCGTCAATATGTCAACATAATGAAACAAAATCACGTGTTTTCTGGTCTTGTGGTGGACCAGCACTATGCCAAATATTTTCATATTTTAATATGCATCACATCTATACAAATAAATAAAATTGAAGTGTCTGTTTGTAACGTCAAAATAACAGCTTTTTACTAAATGCATATGAAAGTATGTATATACGGTACATATAACAGGGTTCGGTACGGTAAATATTCCGGGTAATCTCCGAAACGGCTGGGCCGATTTTGACGGGATTTTCACTGGCAGATAGCTAATGTTATAAGGAATAACTTAAGCTACTTTTATTTTAGAAAAATAATTAGGGATCCGCGCAAAAAAAATTAAACCCTTGAAATCCAATATGTGGTGTATTATATGTCAAGTGTCTATGTCGAAGTACTCTAAATCTCTTTAAAATTACACGCGGGTGAAACCGCAGGTCCCAGCTAGTTTATAATATACTTGTTTGCTAATTGTTAATTGTAGCATTTATTGAGAGGTGGTGCTGTCATCTTCTTACATACAGTAAAGTCTTAGGTTTTCGCGCTTATTTAATACATTTTTTTTTTTTTTCCAATCGTCAGCAAAAGCAAAAATCTATAATATACGCGATGTAATCCGTTTAAAATTGTTTTGTTAGAATTCTTATATACATTTAAGTGAGTCATAAAATCGCTATTCTCCGATGAATCCCACCACATCTTAAAAGCGGGATTACCCGGGATTTTTTCCCACTAAGCTGGACGTAATTGGATCCCAAATTGACCGTGGAAGGGGAACGTTTCGACGGGCGATCGACTTATTTGTTTTAGATATTACAATAAATTCCACGTTCGTTCACCTGGCTTACATTTTATTTCCTTTGCATTTTTTATTCAACTGGATTGTTTGTTCTTTCGATGTGTTCGTGGCTAATAGTATTAAGTAACCTTTAAATTATATCAGCCATATTTACAGCTAAACATTGGCCTCCAAATGTTCTATTTTAGAGGACATTGCCATAATCACCACGCTTGGCAGGGAGACGGTATGTTTTCGAGAAGTCTGATGGATTTTTGGACTACGTGTCGCAGATTCGATCCCCGCACGAAGTAATTATTTAGGTACCTGCAGATGGCTCTTCCGCGTCTGGGTGTTTGCAATACATGTGTGTGTCAATAAAAATAACACGTCGTTATAAAATCATTGGCGTTGTGTATCGGGTCTTTAGGTTCCCTGCAATATGGTTGAGCTAAGCGATGTTGATGCATGCGTCATGCTTGTGAACGGGTGCCGTCTGTTGGGACTGGTCAGCCGTTAACTGCCATGGCAAATGAATTATTATTATGTTATTTTAGTATGTTCCATCTTTATACATTAACCTACATCTTTCTCGTTATATGTTTTACCATTTAATTTGTATAAATCAACATTGTAATCTCAATTATTTTTAAAAGAGTACTCATGGAGTTTCTTGCCGGTTCTTTTCCATAAGATCAGCTAATTAGAACCATAGACAAATTTGACTTTGACTTTGAGACCCGCGCAGAACACGCGCCATGCTACATGATCACGGATTTCGAGGTCATAAATATCACCGTCCAAGAAGACGTCGATAAAGATGGCTTTGCAGTAAAATATTGGCGTGTCCGCTATTGGTTTGAGCTCCACCAAAAAAAAGTTTATGCAAGACCTCAATCACAATTTATTTATTTCTCACCACAATAAAAGTTATAGTAGTATTCAAATTTATTGTGAGAGACTGGTGCTTTTACTTGGCTGAAGCCTGTATTTCAGGTCACCAGAACGTCCACCCCAGAAGTCCAATTTTGCTCTTTCATAACATACCAAACGATTTTTTTCCATTTGCTTGTTCTTCGTGTATCTGATACCATCTAGTTGTTGAAAGTCATAATTAGAAATGTACGAATTATTCTCCAAAATCCTTACAACCTTGATGGACAACGGGTGCGACAGTCAAAGTTTGATGGCACGATTTACGAGTATTTTGTAACGCTCCTTAGACACACATACATCACTATACTAAACAGACTTGGCCAGAAAAATAAATACGGCACGGTTGACGCCCTGCTAAGCAATTATCATTCTGCACTTCGGGTTGCGGATTCTATCTCCAAATCTTCGAAAGAAAAGAAGTTCTCCGGGTCTGGGAGTTTGTGTGTCTCCAAAATGTACCCACAATACAGGAGAAACCATAGATAAGAATAGAATACAATCGTTTATTCAGTAATTAGGTCATAGCAGGTCATTGCCGTGTGGTGCCGGCTCAGAATACCACCACCCCATCTCCTCCCGTGGGTGTCGTAAAAGTCAACTAAGGGATTAGCCGGAGGATGGGCAGCAGCGTCCTTCGAGTACATTAACAGCTCAACTGCGATCGCCAACCCGTCTGCCAAGCGTGGCGATTATGGCAAAACCCCCCAATGGGGCCACAACACGCCCATATCGGTCGTGGTGATCTTTGAGGAGGCCTGTGTCCAGCAGTGGATTTCATTCGGCCAAAATGATGAGACCGCCTTTCGACATCATGGCGGAGATGGATGCGTGGGTCTACGATCAGACATGCTCCCTCCACCAGAGCGGCGAAGTGCTGTGGTCTCCTTCTGTGAGAGCGTAATGCTCCAGAAGGAGGTCGCAGAGCGGGATCGGGAGAGGGCCGATCCCGCTTGGAGGAGGAGGACACGGGGCCGGGGTAACAACCGCCGCGGCGCCCGTGTCCAACACGCCTGAGCCCCCTGTTGTCTTTATCCCTCCCTTTAGGCCTTGGGGGTCGCGAGCGCGCTTATTGGGAAATCTGCGTGCTCATACCGAGCGACCCCCGGGAAGACAGCGGTGCGCATGTGGTCACATACCGCTGTGTGCGCAGCACAGCGCATAGTGAGGCCTCGAGGGAACCTTTTACAATTCCCTCGAGAGATGCCTGGGGGGGTGGCCTCTTTACAGTCGCCTTCCCTCCACTAGAGGGGATGACCACTTTACAGTCATCCCCTCCGAGATGTGCCTAAAGGCGTGGCGCCAATGGCTGGCTCTAGGTGGAGATCTTTCGAGTTCCTGGAGCCTCCCTTCGGTGCCGACGATGATCACTCCGGTGGTTTTAGCCGGTAGGAGTCCGGCATGCCCCTTCACCCTTTCCCGGGGCGAAGGAAGTACATGAGGTATTTCCACCGGATCAATAAAAAAAATAAAAAAACAAAAAAGGGGCGTTGGACAGGCTGAGACGGCTAGCTCGGCGGCGCGCACTTGGAAATTGGCGCCGCCGCCTGCGGATGCAGTTCGCGACCAAGCGCGTCGTAGAGGCCGTCCTGCCGCTCTTTGGAGCCTGGCTCAGAAGGAGCGAGCGCGTCACCTACCGCCTGACGCAGGTGCTCACCGGGCACGGTTGTTTAAAAAATTCAATGAATACCTACATTGTTTTCATGGCAATCTATGTGAGAGTTATAGGCTATCTATAATTAACATGCTAGCGCCAAAAATCTGACTCAAATAGCTACATCACATTCACATTTGCAATGTGAATAAATAAAGTTATACAATAATAAATTACAGATGTAATCATTCATAATAATAAATATCAATTACACAGATGTCAAAAAATATCAATTAAACAAATGTCAAAAAATATGAATAATATTAATGTAAATTATTATCGATTTTATTTTTTAAGAGTACATACATTTAAAACTTGCCGTGTGGTGCCGACTCAGAATGCCGCCACCCCATTTCATCCCTTGGGTGTTGTAAAAGTCGACTAAGGGATTAACCGGAGGATGGGCAGCAGCGTCCTTCGAGTACATTAACAACTCAACTGCGATCGCCAACCCGTCTGCCAAGCGTGGCCATTATGGCAAGACCGCCCAATGAGCACACAACACACCATATCGGTCGTTGTGGTGATCTTTGGGCTCCCCCAGCCTTTGGGCCTGTGTCCAGCAGTGGATTTCATTCGGCCGAAATGAGGATACATTAAAAAAAATGTTTAATACTGCTTGTATTTTGTACAATCACA
The DNA here is from genome assembly GCA_947459985.1 of Diloba caeruleocephala. Lineage (NCBI taxonomy): Eukaryota > Metazoa > Arthropoda > Insecta > Lepidoptera > Noctuidae > Diloba > Diloba caeruleocephala. The sequence goes on along the minus strand of OX381617.1, from coordinate 2,391,067 downwards.
GGTTAATACAGAACAATATCACACTCAACTATCCACTCATTAGCACCACAACGATAACTAAGCTTATTCGTTAATTTAGTACAGTATAAAGCCGCTAGAGTCCACCACTGTAACAGGCCCGCAAACAGTTTAAACAGTTTATCACAGTTAAAGTTCTGCAGGCCTAATTACAAACCAGCGGCAAGTAATTACAAACTAGTGTTAATTGGAAACAATTAACATAGGTAATTTTTTATAATCTTGTCGTGAAAGTCGACGTATTTCAATAGGGATGGTTACATAATCCTTCTTTTGGTAATAACAATATGATATGATCGCACATTTATTTGCCCAGCGAGTGGATTCTGGCAATATTTATTTAATTTAATTTTACAATTTATGCACACCCAGAAAAAACTAGAAAGATGAAATAGGGGTAAAAGGACAAAAGTACTGCTTATTTCATAAGAAATCTTTTCCAGTAGACCTGCAAGAGGAGAGTTTAAATAAGAAGTAATGTAGACACAGTGTGTAAAGGACTAAATATGTATAAGAATAAACAATAATAATATATTAGATATATATAGAATACACACATAAATATGAATATAAATACACACATATGTGTGTCATCATCATTTCGGCCGAGTAATGTGCACTGCTGAACACAGAGCGCTCCCCTAAAGATCGCCACACCAAGTTGTCTGGGTGTGTGCACTCATTGGGGGGTTTTTCCGTAATCGCCACGCTTGACAGGTGGATTGGCGATCGTAGTTGAGTTGTTAATAAACTCAAAGGACGCTGCTGCCCATCCTCCGGCTATTCCCATAGTTGCCTTTTACGACACCCACGGGATGAGATGGGTTGGTGCTATTCGTAGCCGGCACCACACACACATGCTTTGCTCAACATTGCAATATTGTCCCCAAAATAATATTGATTTCTGCTCGTACATTCATTGGAAATTTTATTCAACCAACAAAATCCCTAGGCACTGCGTTCACCGGGTAAATAATCCTATGTTTATTGGAACTGAACCGCAAATTATGCGCCACACCTAGCTACAACAATTTACTAAACAATGGAATTTAATTAAGTAAACACAAATTTCGTTGCATAACACTAAAAACGGAAACAAAACTTATATATAGAGCTGAACTCAATGCAGTTCAGGCGGCGTAGTGAGGGGACACAAGTTAGTTATGGGAATCGGTATAATCGACTAGAGTGCTACCGAGCGCTAGGACCATAGGACCACACATTGTACAATTACGTTTTATTTATTATAATATGTATACTGTATGGGTCTTTAATGAAAATCATGTCGTGGACATTAAATACAGAAATGCAGAATTTGATAATTCATTACTGTGACACCGCCTACTTTTGATCTTGATCTTGTTTTATTAATTGGTAGTCCGATCAATTATTATTTATATTAAAATGGATTGTTTGCTTTATTTTTCTTTTCTACACACATTTTATGCATCGCAACTTTGATTTATTATTACTATATTATTATTATTATATTACATACCTACTAATTACATAATTTCATTCATTCACTACATACACAATAGCTGATGGTGAATCAGTAATTATTGGGTAAAATAACTCACGGACTGTCTGCTCCTTCTATCTTTTCTACGCCTATTTAATTCATCGTTACATGTATTTATTATTACTGTATACTAAACAAATATCATTACATTACGTACCTAATTATTATATCACATACATACATTATATACATACAGAATTTGTTAAATTTATTCTACTAGTTTCGTGCGTATGGCACTCGTGGGTTGCAGCTGAAAATCAGCGTTAGGTAGTGGTACTTGGTACTACCACCTGACATCATGCTGAGCTGTTGGCCCTTTTGGCACTTTTGTTTTAATATTATGTTTTTGTTTGCTGTGTAATTGTTTGTGCCAATAAATACTTTTCTTTCTTTCTTTCTTTCAATTACTTCAGTTAGTCAGCTGAAGGACATCCGCTAATAAACTATGGCCTCCCCCATAAATTTCCACAATAATTGTATCGCCATTTAGGGGGGAATTTGGCAGTAGTCATAACGCTTGGCATGTGGGTTGGTGAACCCCCTGCCGTTGCTATAAGGCGGGGACCTCTTTGTTCGCGGGTGCGTAGATTGGGGAATCTGCGTGCCCAGACCGAGCGACCCAAGAGAACACGGTAGCACGCATGTGGTCACGCGCTGCCGTGGGACGCTTTGGGGGATCTTTTACAATCCCCCGAGGCGGTGACCGCTTTACAGTCACCCTCTCCGTGATGTGCCTATAGGCGTGGCACCAGAGGACGGCTCTAGTGTGATCATACGAGGACCTGGAGCCTCCCTTAGGTGCCGAAGATGACCGCTGCAGTGGTTTTAGCCGGTAGGAGTCCAGCATACCCCTTCGCCCTTCCCCGGGGCGAAGGAAGTTCATGAAGAATTTCAACTGGGCACCAATAAAAAAATAAAAAAGTTGGGTTGGTGAGCCCGGAATAGCCGCTGTTCTACAGAAAGAACGCCTTTTCCTACATGCATAGGATGTAGTGGTGCTGTATTCTTAATTCAGATACCACACAGAAAAATAACCATAGAATTATTTCCTTTGAATGTAATAGTTGTTATTGCCACCAAAATGAAAGCAGGCACGGCATAGAGAGTTTACAAATCATTGTATAGTAGCAGAAGAATATATTGAGTTTAGAATAAGGAATATATGAAATCTGTATGGTATATGAGAGCATACGATAGCGAAGCAAACGACGTCTACGTCGAGGTAAACAAACGACTGGTGGCAAAATGTTACTCTTATCTATGATTGGCGGGAGAACCCGAGCTCGGTTGACGGTGCGCGAGCGCACGGCCGGGCTACCACTATCGTATATTTACAATATACATATATGTCTCTAATATATATAAGTATTTATGTTATAATAGTAATTGTGATACAACATCTTTATTTACAACAACATTTTTTTTTATGAACTTTTCCCCACTCTAGGATTTCTCCTGTGTCGTTGGTGCGTTTACAGACATGAATTCCACATACAATACACCCAAACCCGGAACAACTACCTGCAGATCATACAAATATTTGTTCCGTGCGGGAATCGAACCCACCACCTAGAGCGCAGCAGCCGTCTGTATCAGCCACTGCATCAACCGTGCCGTCAATATTAGGTATATGATTTGATGTTGCAACATGAGGATGTTGCCTCATTGCAATTATGCATTCATTTACGAGCATTGTGCCGCCAACTGGCTCATAAGTTTATCAGTTCCTTGGGCTTTATCGGTTACCTTGCCAAACATATTAATATACTACATTGAATTTAGGATATAGAATAACAGCTTTATTAAATCGTTAAGAAATAACGTTTTCAAATTTAATTTGTGGCAAAGAGAGCATGTTAATAACAAATAATCTCCTAATAATCAAAGCAATCCCACCAGGGTATGACTCAGTACTTTTATCACCAGGTCACCTATCAGTAATTCTATTGTCTGTAGTAGGATATCTCCAATACAACATTATTTTATATACATAATTTAACGAACCGTGTGGTGTCCAGATTAAGAATATAGCACCACTCCATCTCCTCCCGTGGAGATCGTCAAAGGTGACTAAGGGACTCTAAATCAGAGGAATCAGAGGGAAGGAGCAGCAGCGTCCTTTCTGTGGAACAGTAGCCATACTGCGCTCACCAACCCGCCCGCCAAGCGTGGTGAGTACTGGCAAATTCCCTCTAGTATGATGACACGGATGTGGAAATCTATGGAGGAGGCCTTTGTTCAGTAGTAGACAATGTATGGCCGATATGAATTTAACGAACTACAATTCATTACGACTCGTGAAGCAAAACTCGGTTCGCAACATCACTCACCTATACCCGCTTTCCCAACACTAGCATCTCTTACCTAGCTTCGAGAATGCAACAAGCATTTTTCTTTCAAACGCTCTCATCCGGTGGAAATTTTTCCCAAGCTCACACATTTTGCGGCTTTTCTTTTAGAAAATGCGCGCGTACATTTAACCTGTGTAGCAAGTTTTTAGTTTATATTTCGAGGTGAGGTTTTTATTTTCATATTTATGGTCACAGCTCGTATTATAAACAATCGGGTGACTCTTGATAGCTGTTTTACTCGGGACATCTGTGAAGCTCAATCCTGGGGTGCAATTCCTTAAGCACAAACATCCATACATCCTTAAATGCAGAATCGAAATAACGATGTAAAACCAAATTCGGTATACGCTAAGACATGGTTGAAGCTATCCAAGGACACGTTGCAGAAGGTAAGCCATGACGAGCAGTCTTAGCGACCACCAAATTGGTTTGACACCGTTATTTCGATTTTGTATTTAAGGATGTATGGATGTTTGTGCTTAAGGAATTGCACCCCTGGCTCTCATGACAATCGTCATATGCCCGGTATGGGTTCCTATATTGAGATACGGATCGTTTTGCTTCATCATTGACGGCACGGTTGGTGCAGTGGCTGATATAGAAAAACTACACTTTTGATTCTCGGCGTGATACGGGCTTTAGATTCAATTGGTGTGTAGAGTAGGCCACATCAGTAAACATCCAGTGCTGAATATAGGCCTCCCAATGATCGCTACGGTGATCCGTCATATTAGATATTTGATATTAGATACGGATATTGCCATAATCACCCTTGGCAAGTGGATTGGTAATCAGAAGAAAGAAACACTTGTGTGGGGCAAAGTAAAAAACAGAAATTGAAACATTATCATCATATCAGCCATAAGACGTCCACTGCTGAACAAAGGCCTTCCCCATAGATTTCCACAATTGTGTCGTCTTTTCGGGGGGAGTGTGTCAGCACTCACCACGCGTAGCAGGCGGGTTGGTGAGGGCAATAAGGGTGCCGTTTCAAAGAAAGGACACTACTGCCCATCCCTCGGGTTTAGAGTCCCTTAGTCACCTTTTAGGGCATCCACAGCAGAAGGTGGAGTGATGCTATAGTCTTAATCCGGACGCCACGCCACCTCCTTTTGCTTATCAGTGACCAGATTTTGGTAATTCAAAATTACTCCTGCAAACTTAAGAGCTGTTTTACCTCCGGATGCTAGTAGCAAACTATATACTATAGCATCAGTATCGTTATTGGTAAAGCTACAAGAGTGTTAATTTTAACCAATATCGGTCATTAGAATATAGGAACTGGACTAAACCAGTTAGAATCCGAAAACTATCTGTCATTTAACGGCATGGTTGACGCAGAGGCTAAAAGCGATTGGCTTTCTGTGCTACGTGTTACGGGTTCGATTTTCACTCGGACCAAAAACTTGTATGATCTTATAGACAGTTGTTCCGAGTCTGGGTGTTTGTGCTTGTGAGATTTGTGTCTGTAAACTGTACCCACGACAAAGGCAAACACAAGAGAGCCAAATAAAAAGAATGGCACTCAGGGAGTGCCGACAGAAGTGAAAACTTATTTTGGTGCGTTAGGAGATTTTATCTCATCTAAAAATATGCGTACCGCGCTAAAAGAAGTTTTCACTTCAATAAAAATGTCCAATCTTACTGTAAAATACTCATACGTATTCCACCAAATCTTATCAGATTAACTATATATCTACTCAGCTCTAATCATCCTACTGCTGGGTAATAAGTACATCAGTACAAGCTTTTTTTCCGACACGCTTGACAAGTCTGGCTACACAGGAAACCGGAAAATACCTCAAATTATGTAAATTTTCCTAGCAGTGTCAGCCTCTACGAGTACTTACTCCAGGAATTTAGAGCTTATTTAACTTATATTTAAGGTATGTATAATGTAACGTATATATTATGAGCCTGTCCTAACTCTTGACGGAGTGTAATTTAGAAAGGTGGACGAGTCTAAAAAGTTCATTCATTTTTTTATTACCCTTGGTGGAAATAAGTCATGTATTTCCTGCATCCAGGGGAACGGTGAAGGAACGTGTCAGATGCCTACCAGCTAAAACCACCGGTGTCATCTTCGGCACCGGAGGAGGTCTCAAGAAACTCGCAAACCATCACACTGGAGTTGCCCATTGGTACCATGCATTTAGGCACACCTAGCATCCCATACTATGCCTGTAAATCGGTCACCTCATCTACCGAAGATTCGCTATACGCTATGTTGCGCGCACGGTGACATGTGGCAACGTGCGCACCACTGTCTTCCCAGGGGTCTTTCAGTATGAGCACGCAGATTTCCTAATCTGCGCGCCAATGACCACGTTTTGTCACATTTAATTTTACTTACTTTGAATGCTTCAAAGAACAATTATGTCATCTTTACTGGCAAAAATAAGAAAATTGGCAACTTCAAGCCGCTAACTATAAACGGAGAAATAATAAATAAGGTCAATAATGAAAAATACTAGTTCTTGATAGTCATCTTTCTTGGACGAAGAAGATCTCTACAGTTTTATTATAGTATAGATTCATCTTAATTGTTTATTATATTTTTATTCTCTAATATTATACTTTATTGCACACCAGTTAGGAAAATATACAATACTTGCCTACTACGTAGAGTACAATGAGTGGCCATATCGCAAACGGCGATTTCTTCCAGGCAATCTTAGGATGGAAAGAACTGAACTAGATAAGATATGCAGCAGTCAATGGTGCACACAAATATATAATAATGTTATATACACTATACTAAATACTGTGGATGTCGTGAAAGGCGACTATGGGTTTAGCCGGATGGGCCTTCGAGTACATAGAAAACTCAACTGCGATCCCCAATCCGCCCGCCAAGCTTGGCGATTATGGCAAAACCGCCCAATGAGCAAACAACACAACCATATAGACCATTGTGGTGATCTTTGGAGGAGGCCTGTGTCCAGCAGTGGGCTTAATTCGGCCGGAATGAAGTGTGCTTTTCTAGTCACAACTAATAAATTTTATTATCAGTTTTTAACGCCACAAACACTTTTGTCGAGCCGAGAAATTTTATATAATATCATTTCCATAATCTCTTTTCATGTGTGTGTCCAATGGACAGAAATTTCTAGAACCCACAATCCCAGACTACATACCAATAAAATAATTACAATAATACGAACATTTCAGAAAATCTTTATCTGGTTTTTATTGCGTACTTAAGCAGTCGCCGCAACGAGCTATTAACCGCAATGTATCGACAACATGGCGATAAATCCTACAAACAATCTGCCGGTACCATAAATAACTAGCGTTAGGCACGACCAAAACGGTTTTGTTAAATCTAATGGGCTGTTCAATTATAGAGAGTAAAAGTTTTCAATAGTGTGACGTTGCCTCACGTTGGAAATAATATACTTGGCAACTCGTAGAAATGATAGCCGTTCTGAGAACTGCTCGCTAGGTACAGTCAACTTTTTTTATGTACATAAACTGACATATTTTATTAACCGACTTCAAAAAGGCTCTCAATTCGATACGTATTTTTTTATACACCTTTTATTGACATTGAATTTATACTGTTTTTTGACATGTGATTAATATTGTTATATTTACTTTTGTTTATACACTTTCATAATAATATATATGTGACATTTAATTTACATACACTTTTAACATTTAAGTACATTTTTAAATTGTTAGATTCTTTATATTTTTTGTGTACATGTAATTAACACACGGAATTAAAAATAATAATAAATAAAAGCAACAAATACTAATAAAATAAAATTCTGGCGCTTAGGCGTCAAAGTTTAAATCATACATACTATTTTAAACCAATCCATCAATCGTATAAACGGACATTCCGCCTAACTTTGGCAACTTAAGTTGGCAACAGTGCTTAATGTAAAGAGGCCTGCGCATGACAAAAATATGAGAAAACTTCGCCAATACCGCGAATATTGCTGCCTCCGCCTTTTTATTCGGAATACTTTCAATTGGCCTCGCGATATAAATAAGTTTGAGAGCCTTTTTGTACGTACGAAAAGTCGTGTCTATGTCGGAAACGAGTCGTATCGTGGTTTTTTTTATAGAACTGGGGCATTACAACGTTGCGAGTAACATAATTTGTGAATCGACGTGTGTCTGAAATGTTGTAGGCGCATCAAGTGCGCGTACATTTTCTACATGCACGGATCGCATCCAACGATGTTTTCAATTAACTCTGATCATAATTCCATGCAATATGGTTGAACTGCCGATACTGATAAAAGTTTTAATGCCCCGCTCTTGTCTGGCAAATGCTGAACTGGTTACCTGTTTGGCGCAACTGTGGGGCACACAACAAACTCTAGCCTAATATTGTTTTTTTTTTTGTCTTGTTTATAACCCTATCCAAATTTTTATCGTGTTTTTTTTTAGTTTTATATTGTTTTATTACCGTTTGTGATGTCTTACTTTGCTGTCAAATAAAAAAATTCTTTCTTTCTTTCTTCTTTCTTTTCTTTCTAAATGCGTCCCGTCGGACGGAATGTGTCATCTTGTAGCAGCTTTTATATTATATATTAGACGACACGGTTGGTGCAGTGGCTGATACAGTCGACTGCTGCGCTCCGGATCGTGGGTTCGATTCCAGCACGGAACTAATATTTGTATGATCTGCAGGTAGTTGTTCCGGGTTTGGGTGTATTGTATGTGGAATTCATGTCTGTAAACGCACCTACGAGACAGGAGAAATGCTAGTGTGGGGCAACGTTTTTAAAGCAAAAATATATCTTATTATAAGTCAAATTTATTATCATTGTGCATTTTTCTTTATATCATACTTTCATTTCGGCCGAATAAAGTCCGCTGCTGGACACAGGCCGCCCCAAAGATCACTACAACGACCGATATGGGTGTGCTGTGTGCTCATTGGGTGGATTTGCCATAATCACCACGCTTGGCAAGCGGGTTGGCGATCGCAGTTGAGTTGTTAATGTACTCGAAGGACGCTGCTGCCCATCCTCCGGCTAATCCCATAGTCGCCTCTTACGACACCCAAGGGATGAAATGGGTTGGTGCTATTCGTATCCGGGACCACACAGTGTCATACTTTATCTCTTCACAATTCTATTGTTTTAAACAAGATCCGTGTGTTTATAATACCACTCCATGCCCTCCCATGGATATCGTAAAAGGCTAAAAGGAGAAAGACTGAAAGGACTCTAAACCAGAGGGAAGGATAGCAGCGTCCCTTATGTGGAACAGCAACTATTCTGCAGTCACTAACTCGACTGCCAAGCGTGGTGAGTACTGGCAAATTTCTCCCAAAATTACGACACACGGCATATAACTGGTCGTTTATGGGGAAGGCTTTGTTCAGCAGTGGACATCTTTTGGCTGAGTTGATGATAGTGAAGATGATACCTGCTGGTACTGTTAGTTGACTCTAAACCAGTGTCCTGCGTGGGCGAATCCTAGTCCATCGTATCGGGCAAGATCTCTCTCTGCCAGTAGTAGTGTCTTGGTAATTGGAGTGTTGTGGTCTGGAGCATGACGCTTTTACAGAAGAAGGCCGCTGAGCGGGATCGGTAGAGGGCCAATCCCGCTAGAAGAAGGAGGACACGGAGCTGGGGTAACAATCGCCGCGGTGCCCGTGTCCAATACGCCTGACCCCCTGTCTTCTTTATATGTCGGGGGGGCCTTGAGGTTCGTGAGTGCGTCTATTGAGAAACCTGTGTACTCATACCGAGCGATCCTCGGGTTGACGGCGGTGTGCATGTGGTCACGTGCCACCGTGCGCAGCACAGCGCACAGCGAGGTTTCGGGGAAACCCTTTACAATCCCCCCGAGAAGTGCTTGGGGGTGGCCTCTTTACAGTTGCCTTCCCTTTGCTAGAGGGGGCACCCGCTTTACAGTCATCCCCTCCGAGATGTGCCTAAAGGCGTAGTACCAATGGGTGGCTCTAGGTGGAGATTATTCGATTTCCTGGAGACTCCCTACGGTACCGAAGATGACCACTCCAGTGGATTTAGGAAGGACAGCAGTGTCCCTTCTGTGGAACAGCAGCTATTCTGCGCTCACTAACCCGCCTATCAAGCGTGGTGAGTATGGGCACGTTGCCCCCAAAATGACAAAACTGTTGGGAAACTATGGGAGAGAAACCCTTATTCAGCAGTGGACGTATAAATGGCTGAAATTTACAATCTACATAAAACGAATTCGAATATGAATTTCTTAATGTCTGGCAGGCACGTACATACTAGTACGTAATCTAGACCCCATTCTCTTTCCGTGCCTTGGATATACTGCGTCCGTTAATGCTATTGGACGCGAATTCGCTGAGCAATCTCCATTGTCATTGTTATCATTTCTGCCATCAATATTGGACACAATGCCGTGAGGGAGGATTATGTCGTACCCCGTTAGCAAACCATAGTCTATTGAAAACGAACGGTTCTAAGCCCTCTCAGAGCCCTCATCTCTAAGAGTTGGCTTAACAGGTCGTTGTTCTATTCAGTAAAAGGTACTCCACTAATATCCATAACTCTAAATTCATTTATACAAATTGGACTTAAGAATAATTTTCATTTATACGACGACAACATTTTTCAAAAAGCACTTATGCCCCTAACCTCCGCTACTTCCAAATGCTCAAGTTAGTTATCGAGCACGCTGATAGCGGTGATATTCTTCCATGACTGTTTATGTTCAGAGGTAATTTGAAGGCACCCATACATCACACCCTTAACATCGAGCCACCAACCGTATTATTCACAATTTTTGTTCTTATGATGAGCTACGCTTAGTTTTTACTAACTTGGTGGAAATATTTTATGTACTTCCTCCGCCCCGAGGAGGTCGAAGGTGCATACTGGACTCCTACCGGCTAAAACCACCTGAGTGGCCATCTTTAGCACCAAGGGGGGCTCTAGGTCCTCCATACAATTACACTACAGCCGGGGCATTAGTGCCACGGCTCTTGTCCATCTCGTTGGAGGCCGTCCCCTGCTGCGTTTTCCTGTCACGCACCGACATATACGTTCGCTATGGCTGAGTACGACGCCTTCATTTGTATTTTGTATACCTACATACATCGGCCAACCATTACAACCACTCCCAGCGACCTTCACCAGGTTATCTATCCATCTCTGAAGACCTTTCCACGCTGCGTTTCCCGATACGTGGTCTCCACTCGAGAACCTTTCTGCCCCAACGGCCATCAGTTCTACAAACTATGTGGCCTACCCATTGCCAGTTCAGCTTACTAATCCTTTCCACTACATCAGCAAGTATGTATAAGTTAAGTATGGCTTATATAGGCATTCGATACCTTTTTTCCGGTAAATTCACGGGCCGGATCTTTTGTACCCTTCCCGGATGGAACATAACTTTGCATAACATAGTTGGCTTGTAGGGCAAACTAGCTGGGACTGTAGTAAGGGCTACTATTTTCACTGCAGTTGAAATTCTGACGCTTCGTCCAACACCCCTGGGAAGACAGGCGATGAGTATACTGAACTCTGACCGGCTATAACCATCCGGGCATCATCTTTGGCTCTAAAAAGGGGCTCCAAGATCTCGAATTCGAAATCGATTCTCGATTGCGGTGCGGCCCTTTGGTGTCACGCCTACAGGTACATTTTGGAGGGGGTGATTGTAAAGAGGCCAAGCTCATCTTGGCATGGAATTGTAAATGATTCCCCCAAAACCTTGCTGAGCGCTAACCTGTGCACACGGCGGCACATGCCTACATGGGTCCCACCGTCTTCCCAGGGGTCACTCAGAATGAGCGCGCATAACCCGCACTAAACCGTACCTAAACCATAGCTAAAGTAGCACCACCCCACTCAAATCCTTCACATAGAACTGTATTACCACTAAGTTCTTTTACCTACCTATAAGGCGCCATCATTACAATTTAAACTTTCGTTAAAAGCCTTCAGCAGTGCCTCTAAACCTTATTCCCAATTCGACAATTACACAATTTCGTCTTCAACGTCTATCGATGCGCAAAAACTTTGTCACGAAGAATTTAATATTACTAAAAGTTATACAGAAATATTCATAATTCCCTCCCTACTCATATCCCGCATTCGGGGAAAACAAATAAACTCGTGGGTTATCTCCGAAAGTTCCACCAAGGTTCTTTGAGTTTCACTTGGACTCTATTGAATATGAATAAGGTTCCTAAGTATGTATTGCTTTGGCTTCAAAGTGTTCGTTTACATTTTGAAATATTTTAAGAAAAAATGGATTTTTAAAAAGAGAAGTAGTCTTGCTTTTTAAAAATATAGTCAATGAATAATAATTATCTTACTTCTCACTACTATTACAAATATGTAACTTGTCCGGATTAAGAATATAGCACCACTCCATCTCTTCTCATGGATGTCGTAAAAGGCGACTCTAAAATAGAGGGATGCCCATCCTGCAACCCACCTGCCAAGCGTGGCGATTATGGCAAAACCCCTCAATGAGCACACAACATACCGATGTCGGTCGGTCTGGTGATCTTTGAGGGAGGCCTGTGTCTAGCAGTGGACTTTGTTCGGCCGAAATGAAGAAGTTTAAGGTTAATAGTTAAGTTATAAATACCCCATGTTAAGTTTGAAATAGCATTTAAAAATATAGCATCACCAACTCTTGTGACAGATGGTATCATTCAAAGCATGTATGTTGCTGCAGCTTTCAAATTTTATTTGGATTCAAATGGAATTCTGTAGGTTAAAGCAATTTCTAAAGATAAACATGAAATGTTCGTTGCAATATCGAGGCCGTGTGGTAACGGCTACGAATAGCACCAACCCATAACATCCCGTGGGTGACGTAAAAGGTGACCAAGGGATTAGCTGGAAAATGGGCAGCAGTGTCCTTCGAGACAACTTAAGTGTGTCGCCAACCTGCCTGTCAAGCGTGCCGATTATAGCAAAACCCCCCAGTGAGCGCACTACACACCCAGATCAGTCATTGTGGCTACATTTTGGCGAAACATATGTCCGAGAGTGGACTTCATTCGGCTGAAATCGATATCGACTCTAGTAATTATCACCTTGAATTTCGACCCATTACAGGATCGTCACTTATCCTGGCCGCTATTCATCAGCTCTTCGATCCACTGCAGGAAAGGAGGTAGTTGTGGCTAACGAAAACCAACTGCTATGACTAATGTGACTCTAAAATATTAAAAGAATGGATTAATATTCATGATATGACAAATAATCATCATAAAATTGATAACGCCTCTGCTAAGCTACAAGAAACTGTTATAGGTATAAATCCCTGAGCATCACGCTTGACAGATGGATTGGTGATAGTAGATGATGTTGGATATGACGCTGCTGCTTATCCACTTGACATTAATCCTTAGTCACGTTTTACGACACCCACGCTTGAAGAGGCGAGCCCTATTCTTAACCGGAAACAATTAGCCTCTAAAGAAACTCCTTTTAATACACAGGGTCAACATACACTGTAATAAATTAACTTAACTCGAGCAAGCTTGTTAAGGAAGTTCATTAGACAGCAACTTACGAGGCCCTTGTTATTTTTTTAGAGATCCGTGAGTCGAATGATATTTTGATAAAATAATCTGCTGTGAATAGTTAACTGAGAAAGAAACAAGCAGGAAAAGGATTTATAGGCACAAACAAACGTGCCGTGTTTTGCCAATTTGCCGTGTGGTGCCGGCTCAGAATACCACCACCCCATCTCCTCCCATGGGTGTCGTAAAAGTCGACTAAGGGATTAGCTGGAGGATGGGCAGCAGCGTCCTTCAAGTACATTAACAACTCAACTGCGATCGCCAACCCGTCTGCCAAGCGAGGCGATTATGGCAAAACCCCCCAATGAGCCCACAACACACCCATATCGGTCGTTGTGGTGATCTTTGGGGGAGGCCTGTGTCCAGCAGTGGACTTCATTCGGCCGAAATGAATGAATGAATGAAACAAACGTGCTCATCTGCTTGCTGTGGGTGAATGGGAGTCGGGGCTCTGGCTTCAGGTGCACCCGTCGTCTAACAGAGGCACTATGCTGGACGACAACACTTTTCGGGTTGACGGAATTAATGGAATGACGAATGAACGGAATGAACGGAATGAACGGAATGAACGGAATGAACGGAATGAACGGAATGAACGGAATGAACGGAATGAACGGAATGAACGGAATGAACGGAATGAACGGAATGAACGGAATGAACGGAATGAACGGAATGAACGGAATGAACGGAATGAACGGAATGAACGGAATGAACGGAATGAACGGAATGAACGGAATGAACGGAATGAACGGAATGAACGGAATGAACGGAATGAACGGAATGAATGGAATGAACGGAATGAACTGAATGAACGGAATGATCAAATGAATGAAATGAAATGTAAGGCAGTAGTAGGTACGCAGTACCTGACGCTGATTTTCAGCTGCAACCCACGAGTGCCATACTTGATATACTTGATTGCTTTACATACTTGCTTGAAATTAGCAAGATATACTGTAATCATTTTTAATGTGGAATGAACATAATTCTGTCTATGGCAAAAATGATTTTATGGGGATCTAAACGAAACGGAATCTAAAAGTGTTAAGATTGTTTTTTACGTCTACATGGCAACGGCTAGCAGTCAATTTCATGACCACCAGACCGAAACCCGGACTTATTTGACACAGTGGTATATCATATCATTTCAATTCAATTCAATTCTTTATTGCATTCGATAAGTAAATTATTTAAAAGAAACAGATGGCAGGTATCTATGGACCAATTATGGACCATGTTGGGCACAGCATAGTTAATTAGGAGAGAGGAAGAGTATTCATAATAAATCGTAATTAAAATGTATCGTCGATGAATTCTTTTAAGCTATAGTAGCTTTTGCTAAGCAATTTTTTTTTTATTTGAAGACAAAAATATTAAATTTGTTTTCAGTTTTGATGACATTTGGTAGCTTGTTACGTTTTTTTATAGACATCACCAAGGGACCCGAGGAGTGCATAGCTAGTCAAGAAGTTGGTAAATTTAATCTAATTTGTGTCGAAGTATAATTTTGGTTTGTATGTTTTCACGTTTATTATAGAATTCAGAGTATTTACGGACAAATTTACATTTTTCTAAAATATAGATCACAACTCTGCCTGCTCTGCTCCGTACGGACTCATGGTACGTTACATACAGGTCTGTAATGTTAGTTCGCAGTAAGCCCTGCAGCGATATTTCGCCACTAGTTTAGTTAACGCGAACAAAGTATGAACACAAAGACGCATCCGCAGTCAGATCCTTCCCAACTTTGTTACGCCGCATAATGCTTGTATACATAACGTTGTGCCATGCTTTAGAACACGAACTGAGATATGTTTACATTTGGCATATCTATCGTGACATTCTGAATCTCTCTAAATAAGATTTGAAAGTTTCTGACAGAGGGTTGTACGAGCTAACTACGGTACATTTGCCGTGATTAGCAACTTTACCTTTTTTAATTTAACCTGGTGGATATACGCCATGCACGAGGAAGGCCGGGGCATGCCGCGGACTCCCACCGGCTAAAACCACTGGCGTAGTCATCTACGACACCGATAGGGACTCGAGGAACTCAAAAAAATCTCCACCTAGAACCACCCATTAGTGCCTCACCTTTAGGAACATCCGGAGGGGATGACTTTAAAGCAGAGATGACTACATATAAAGCGGTAACCCTGTTTAGTGGAGGCTCTTTACAGTCACCTCCCCGGTGACTGTAAAGAGCCAGATTATGGAAGCATGATACTTAATCTACGGCTGAATTAGCAACAGCTTTCGACGTTAGCATCAAAACGATATTGCTCCATTTGCTTCAAATTGGCAAAGCAAAAAAGCTTGACAAATGGGTGCCCCACGAATTTAACAACCATCACCTGCCTTGCGCTTCTCAATAGGCACAGAAATGAAAAAATTGTGAACCGCATTTTTGCACCTCAGCAAGATGGTTAAATCCTGGTTCAGCACCAAATCAATGCCCAAAACGAATATTCCCCCTAGAAAAGGGATGGTCATTGTTTGGTGGTCTAGTATCGGTGTGATTCATCACAGCTTCTTTTACCAAACGGGATGAGCATTATTATTATATGCAGATGCGTACTGCGAAGAATTGAACATTATGATGGAGAAGCTCGCACATCTGCAACCAGCTTTGATCAATCGCTCGTCCCCGCTACTCCTGCACGACAACGCGCGACCCCATACTGCGCAACACACGGTCTCCAAGCTACAAGAGCTGAGGTTGGTCCTCTCCGTCATCCGCCGTACTCACCACACCTGGCACCTACAGACTTCTACTTTTTCTAGAATTTGGATAACTTTCATGCGGAAAAAAATTCAATACCCAGGCAAAATGCCTTTGAAGAGTTGGTCGTCTCCTGTCCATCTAGTTTCTTCAAGAAGAGTATCGACAAACTGCCATTGCATTGGCAAAGATGCATCGATTGCATAGTGATTAGTTAGATTTAATAAAATAAAAAAATTACTATTCTTTATTTCGTACAAAACGGCAATTTCATAAGTAAAGCCCTAATATCTTATTTAAATGGTAGGTATTTGAAGAGTTGGGCTAGTTTATTTTACTGACGGACCAACTCAAACCGTACAACTTTAATTTTGACGAATC
Source organism: Diloba caeruleocephala (assembly GCA_947459985.1). Classification (NCBI taxonomy): domain Eukaryota; kingdom Metazoa; phylum Arthropoda; class Insecta; order Lepidoptera; family Noctuidae; genus Diloba; species Diloba caeruleocephala. The sequence continues at coordinate 2,374,565 of OX381617.1, read as the reverse complement.
ATAAGTGCCAGTAATTGTTTTATTTGAAATGACAGCTCTCTATCTTTATCTGTCTCGTCTCACTTTCAGTTGGTTAGTGGCCAATCTTGTATCAGAGTTGTTCAAGCCGCACAAAGCTCTCTAACTAGGCTAAACGACTGCGGTGTAATGACAACAACCGGGACCGTCGATTATATGCGCCCTCTGAAGGATGGAGAAGCTCGGTACTAAGACCACTATGCGGTCATGCATCCATAGATTGACCAAGCTTATCGTTGCCGATTGATTTTACCGATAAGTGAATGCAACTGGTTATGAGCGCCTCTATATAATAAAAACGTTAACTATTGAGACTTAACTCGATTCATATTTCCCGGATATCATTATTGCACCCGAAAACGCCCACTGCTGGACATGGGCCTCTCCCAAATATCACCACAATGACTGGTCTGGCTTTGTCTCGTGTGCTTATTGCGGAATATTGCCACCATCGCCACGCGGATTGGCGATCGCAGATGAGTTGTTATTAATGTACTCGAAGGTCGCTGCTGCCCATCCTCTGAATAATCCCACGATCGCCTTTAATGACACCCACAAGATTTGACTAGGTGGTGCTATTCTAAGCGTTCATCTCATGGACTCTAAATCCATACAAGGTCATGTCCGCTATAAACGTCCTTTGAAAGCCCAATATGAACTTACAGATGACTATGAATTTGTCTTCTCTATATGTAGCGAGATATAACTCCCCCGTTCCTACTAAAACTAACTCTAGGTCCCAACTTCTGTATAAACTAAAGACTGACTTGCTTGCCGCAACCAAGTTGCACGATGAAATAGGTAGTTAATTAACTTTTAGTCGGCGATTGGAAAGCAATTTGTGATTTGGACGACGATCATGTTCGATTTATATTTTTGAGACTCAATTTAAAGGTGGCAGTAGACCAATACGATACAGCCTTTCGATTAAGACTGGATGTGACTAGGAGATAAGGGGTGGGGAATGATAAAATTTTCATCAATTTTCGTTTTTATAAACTAAAAACTGTTAAATGCAAAACGCCACGCTACACACAAAAGCGAACAGAAGAAACAACCAAATCAAAGCCGGTGAACAACCGGAGAACAAGTGGAGAGCAGGTAGAGAACAGCCGGTGAATTTCAATTAAAAAGCTTAATGTACAATTATATCCACACGATGAGAGCATGAGCCATAGAACTACACAATAATAGTACAGAACGATCCTCAAAATTCGCAAAACTTTCATCCCCAACTAACTAGATATCTCAAAGCAGTCGCAGCCCGAATGCTAATTAGAAAAATCCTTATAATCTGAAATAATTTCCGCTAATTAAATTTTACGGCTTCGCTTCGCATTACACCTGCTCCCAAAGAAATTGCCAACTGTACTCCATTTTCAACGTAAAAAACCAACGAAGAGAAGGTTATAACTGTCTGTTTTATCGTTATTTGTGTGTAACCAGCTTAGGTCCACAGTTTAGGGATACTAAAACTTGATATAAATAGATAAACACATGTACTTTAGTAATGAGGGTAAGTTTCTTTGTGGAAACCCTAGAGGGCTCGTATAATGGTTCGTTTCTATTGCTAAAGGTAGTCCAGTTTAGTTTGAACTCTACCTTTTTAATTGCGTTTTCTTTGTAGTTGGATCAGTATCAAAGAACTCGATCTGTTTGCTTGTTTTGACGTGATGAGAATCTGAAATAGAAAGGTTTATGAATAAGTTGCAGCGTTTCTTACTCGGTCTTGATGCCTTACCAGGTTTAATGCAGTTTCAAGTATTACTAAAATGTTATATCTACGTATTAAAACGTGAAGAAAAAACTTTGTACTCCTTTTCAAGCACATTGCGCCCACGGAGGAGTGTGAGATTGCCGATAGTTAAAGTTTATTTTGATATCCTGCACTCCTGCGCAGAAACTTAAAATGTATGTGTTATACATTATAGTTATATATATATATTATATATATAAATATAATGTATATAAATATATATTATATTGTGCTTAAAACGTATAATATATGTGTTATAAATACGTTAAATCAAATTGAAAGAATAATGAGTTACGGTCGAATTTTGGCCTCTGGGCAACCACTGGTATAATGAATTACTGACTGATTACTATTATTGATTTACTGGTACCACCTTTTTCCCTAGTCTTGATAAAAAGGGGAGCCTTTGAAGGGTTTGCAACCTCCTAGATTGACCAATAAGTAGGAGATCAAAATAAATTACGTGCAGTTAAAAATGTTACTGAAGAAGTATTATGAAAAAGTGGCTTATTACAAACTTAACACAAACAACAAAATAAAGACAACGAATTCTCTATGGAAAATTCTAAAGGCCACGTTACTACCTTTTAAATAAAAACCAGAATTGCCCTCTCATTTCAATTATTCTAATAAATTGAATGCTCATTTTTTTAATGTACCAGGTGATACAATGGTGCCTATTTCATACCTAACCTACTGAACCCACCTGAGTGGCTTCTGCGGCATAGAACGGGGGCTCCAGGTTCTCGAGACGATCGCACCGGGGCCGCCCATTGCGGCCACGTCTTTAGGCACATTTAGGAGGGTCACCTGTAGCGTAAGTGAAGCGAATGTGAAGAGGCTACCCCCTAGGCACATCTTGGGAGCATTATAAAGGATCTCCCCGAAGCCTCGCTGTGCGCTGAGCTGCGCACATGGTGGCACGTGCATGGTGGCACCCTCTTCTCGGGGATACATTTCTTCATTCATACTTACAGTAAGCAGGTTGGAAAAAGTAAAAGAAAAGTAAGTCGATCCAATAATATAATCATCATCATCATCATCATTTCGGCCGAATGAAGTCCACTGCTGGACACAGGCCTCCCCCAAAGACTACAACTACAAAGACTGATATGGGTGTGTTGTGGGCTCATTGGGGGGTTTTGTCATAATCGCCACGTTTGGCAGACGGGTTGGCGATCGCGGTTTAGTTGTTAATGTTCTCGAAGGACGCTGCTGCCCATCCTCCAGCTAATCCCTTAGTCGACTTTTACGACACCCACGGGAGGAGATGGGGTGGTGGTATTCTAAGCCGGCACCACACGACATAATAATAATATAATACACCGAAGTTACCGGTAAGCTGGTTTGGAGCAGATGAATGTAGAAACTTGTTCTATTCCAGTCTCTTAGTGAGATACCTATACAAGTTCTAAAGTACACATACTTACAAGTACGAACTCACCTACAGTTTTTATTGATGACGTAGGAGCTAACCAATTTGCTTTCCACGATAAGGGTAGTGAGTTTGAATTATGCATATTAATTTCTATAAACTTTAAACTGTACCCTTGAAATCCAAGGGCAGACCACCGAATTTTTCAAGGTCGTTGAGGAAATCTAAGGATCTTTGCTCAGTGATGGTCGTTCACCTGATATGATGATGATGGCATTCTGTGTGCATCATTCTGTCTTTTTGTAACTGGCTGGAGGCCTCTTTTGGCTTCACCAGAAATGAGCGGTTAAGCAACCACATTTCCCAGAAATGTATGCGAGAAGCCCAACAAAAAAAATCTTTTTTGTAAGTTTCAGTTCAAATTTCATGAATGGAGATCGGCTTGCACCACAAAAATCTAAATACGGCAATAGGAGTTGTATACACGTGCAAGCGTGTCCCCTCGACGTGTGTTTACACATACCTAAAAGGGCCTATTTGTAATCATTAGTTGACTAGAGCTCGTAAATAAGCTGGCTGGACCGGGGAAGTACCACGCCGTCAGAGAATACTGGGTGAAGTAGCAACATTGTTGGTAACAGCAGTGTTTTTGCGTTTCGTATGGTGAGCAACGAATAGCGGAAGCCCAACCTCTTAGAATATGGCAGACCAACGACATGGGATAGGTCTCTTATTGTAAGAGGCCGGAGGTACCACCCTAGTGCCAGATATTCGCCATAAAGCAGTATGTATACGCGTCACCTACCATCTGACGCAGGTTATTTCGGTACGTACCTGCACAGACTAGTACGTGAGGTTATGGCACAGTGGCATCATTGTGGAAGTGAACAGGATGCCGCACAGCACATGCTCTACCTGCGTGGGCTACCGAGCGGTGGATCCTGGTCGATCGGATCGGACAAGATGTCTCTCTGCCGGCAATAGTGTTTTTACTGTTTATGTATAGTATTTTATGTTATTTATAAGTCTTATATTGTATTGTATTTTATGGGTCTTGATGCCTCAATAAAATATATATATGAAGCTCTATCACTCTCAAATGGTTGAACGGATTCTAGTGGGTATAGAGGTCTATTATGTCGTTGTATAGGATATTAGATATATTTTTATTTTTAGTATAAAAAAGCAATTATCACAATTTAATCTACGCCCAGCGAAGCGGGCATGCAACGGCTAATACGAAATAAATTTGTAAGCCGCATGGCAATATTGTTGGAGATGCGACAGAAATGAAAGCTTAAAATATTTTTCACTGGATTTTATTCTAAGCCCTATTTTGTTTAACAGTGTTATTTTATGCAACCAATAAGATATTTGGAAAATCAGCCAAAGGACTTCCACTGCTGAACAAAGGCCTTTCCATAAATTTCTACAGTAATTTTATATATATAAATATAGAAAATAAAAATGAATGGCCGACCAGGCCATTCGCGAGTGGCCATAACGTGGCCAGACACCTCTACAAGATGGGTCGATGACCAGGGGAAAACTGCGGGAATCCGCTGGATGCAAGCATCGCAGAACCGATCGTTGTGACTATTTTTGGGGGAGACTAATGTCCAGCAACGGGCGTCTTTCAGCTGAAATGATGAACTAGTGTGTGGTGATAGAAATAAATGTTAGATGCAGAAATACCTGCCTCGGGGGTCACGGGCGCGCAGATTGTGGAAGACGGTGGCGCGCACGTGGTTACGTGCCGCCATGTGCGCAGCACAGCGCACAGCGAGACTTGGGGGGATCCTTTACAATCCTCCCCGAGAAGTGCCTGGGCGGCCTTTTTACAGCCGCCTGCCCTCCGCTAGAGGGGGTGACCGCTTTACAGTCATCCTCTCTGAGATCTGCCTAAAGGCGTGGCACTAACGGGTGGCTCTAGTGTGATCTTACGGGGACCTGGAGCCTCCCTTCGGTGCCGAAGATGACCGCTCCAGTGGTTTAACAGGTAGGAGTTCGGCGTACCCCTTCGACTCAAGTCAACAATATTCACAACGTAGCTGTTTTCATTTCTGTAGGGTTCACGATAAATAAATTCAGAAATTTTACCGTAACTATGAATTTCGATAACATTTTCTGAAGTTTACGTGAATACCACCCACTGAATCGAACGTTTCGAACAATTTTCAGCGTCCGTAGCAACGAGCAAACTGAGTGTGATGTGTACCCATTAATATAATAATTTTATTTGCTAGGGCTGCGTATGTATGGGCTACGTTGCATATATCGATGCTACACGTATGACGTTGCACATATGAATGAATGAAATAAACTCGATATATTCCCGTAAGCTATTTCGATTCTATGTGTTTCGAACTCGATTTCAGTTTTTAACAAACTGCACTTGGTTTCATGTGTATTTTTTCCTTGTCCGCCACTTAAATATTGAGCTCACCTTTAAATATACAATTGTATATGTAGTTATACCTTACAGCATGAATTTTATTAATTCGTCTCTCATTATTTCGCTATCCGGGATTGTTTTGACTATTTATTTGACTACCGCATAGTCAGACATATTGCCGCGTTTGTCCATCTCTTACATTGTGAGCATAGCCCAAATGTGACCGTGTAGTGCCGGCTAAGAATACCACAAACTCAGTGTAATAAAAGGCGACTATGGGATTATCCGAAGGATGGGCAGCAGCGTTCTTCGAGTACATTTATAACTCAACTGCGATCGGCAACCCGTCTGCCAAGCATGGCTATCATGGCAATACCTCCCAATGAACACACAAAGTCATACCGGTCGTTGTAGTAATTTTTGGGAGAGTTTTTTATTGGTCTCCACTGGAAATTCTACATGAACTTCCTTCGCCCTGGGGAAGGGTAAAGGGGTATGCCGGACTCCTACCGGCTAAAACCACTAGAGTGGTCATCTTCGGCACTGAAGGGGGGCTCCAGGTCCTCGTAAGATCACCTTCCCTTCACCTACGTTAACACCTGCCTGTTGTGTCAACATATTACCGGCAAAATACCTTTCTATGCCGAGCAAGCAAGGCAAATTACACAGTCTGTAAATCTCATAATCTTGACGTTTTTAACGCGAATATGACGACATTGAGACGGTTGCTAAGCCAAGACTTTTTCAAGGGATATCTAGTTTTATTATTATTTTCTTTAAAGTTCATAATTCATTGTTAATTTGTTAAATTAATTGTTAATGTTACTTAGTTTTTCCTCATACCGTTACTATATTAAATAATTGAGACTAATTGGCTGCCTGTGGTTAAGTTTATTTACAAACTGCATTGTTGTTGTTGATCTTCCAAAAAATAAAACCTCGGCTTGGCGCCTCGACTGCTTTCCACGCTCCCCATATTAATTGTGTATATCTGCGTTGTTTCCAATACACCTATTATATACACGCTCATCATCATCGTCATCATAATATCAGCCAAAGGACGTCCAATGCTGAAAAATGGCCTCCCCTATATTTTTCGACTCCCAGAGATCTTTACCAGGTCGTCTGTCCACCTCGTTGGGGGTCATCCAACGCTGCGTTTTCCGTTGTGCTTTTGAAATATGCCTACAAATTGTTTCTCCCCCAAAAATTGCTGAAACGACCGGTATGGGTTTGTGTTTTGTACTCATTGGGGGTTTTGCCATTATTGCCATGCCTGGCAGACGGATTGGCGATCGAAGTTGTACTACAAATTTACGCGAACGCGACGCTGCTGCTTATCCTCCGGCTAAACTGATAGTCGCTTTTGAAATAATACATATTTATTTTAGTTTCATTTTCAGTTCCTTCAATAAAAATAAATACTTATATAAAATAAGATTCGTTATTTCACATTTTTCAAAGCGCAATTTTTTAAACATCGTTGTGTAAGTTTGAACTTGCCCGAACAAACTTTGAAGCTCAGTGTGTTTCCAGAATTTTCTGTAAATTTTTAATGTAAATATCATTACGGTGTTGCCTTAACGAGATTGACTCCCTGTTGGTTTGTTTCTGAACATTTGCTTCACATTTTTATTATGAAAGGACTCGCTGTAAGTAAGAAAGTAATTTATTTAATAATGAACTGGTTAAATGAAAAATGTGGTGCCAAAATGTGTGAAGGGATCATATTTTAGTGTTTATGTTGAGTTTTACAGCAAAAATAAGTCGTGGGACACGTAATGGTTTCATTTTTAGGGTTCCGAACGTCGGTAGGAAATATCTGCGGAACCCTTATAGGATCACTCGTGTGTCTGTCTGTCCATCTGTCACAGCCAATTTGGTCCGATTGGACCGATTAAGTTGAAATTAAGTACACATATGGATTTGTGTGACCCAAACACGGAAGTGTAACGTAAACAAATTAGTTTTGAATATGGGGGTCAGTTTTGGAGGGCGTTATAGAAAATTAAAGAATCTATTTCTGCAAACTGTACCGTGTAATATATGAAATGGAAGGGCTTTTTGTGGAAGTCTCAAATGTGTTTGCTTTATAATTTTAAAATAAATAGTTTTAAAGTTATTTAATAATATATACGAAAATTTACCATTCTCCCCCCTCTCCTATCTCCGAATCTCCGAATCTCCGAAATCTCCTAGCTATAGAGCCTTAAAGCCTTATTTTGAAAAAAATATTGTTAATAAATTGCTCTTTACCTACAGATTACAGGAAAACCTATCAGAAGTCTATGGTCTTAAAATAACATGGTACATCTTTCAATATTGTGCGTACAAACTTACGTTTGCAGTTGGAATGTATGGGAGAACATGTTTTTCAACTACGATGTTAAGTTTGTTCTCGGTATAAGTTATTGGAACATGACCGAATTCAACAATAGACAATATATTTAGCAATTTCGGAATCCTGTCCACGCGAGTTCAACTCGCACTTGTCCGGTTTGTCCATACGTTTAGGAACTCGCTTGTTAAGTAGCAGATTGCGGGTTCAAAGTCTAGTCATCATATCAGCCACAGGACGTCCACTGCTGAACAAAGGCCTCTCCCTTATATTTCCATAACGAGCGGTCACATGCCGCCCTCATCCAACGACTCCCAGCGACCTTCACCAGGTCGTCTGTCCACCTCGTTGGAGGTCGTCCCACGCTGCGTTTTCCGGTACGCGGTCTCCATTCGAGAACCTTTGTGCCCCAGGGGCCATCAGTTCTACGAGCAACGTGCAAAGTCTAGTATGTCATATATATTTACTTAATGTTGTCATACTACACGCTAGGTGAAGGGAAACATCGTGAAGAAATCTGGATCTAATGTCTGAAATTGCCAACACGCAATGAGCAAGCCATGCCGTGTGGTGCCGGCACAGAATACCACCACCCCATCTCCTCAAAGTGCTGAAGAACCGAATTTGGAAGTTTGTAGTTTTTAGCTATCTTAACCCATTTAGTTAATCTAAATAGTGGACTCTTGTAGACCTAGAGAAGCAAGTTAAAATCGCAAAATTCACTCAAAAAGCGTTTGCTTACAGAGTCTGCGCCCGTAAAACCTCGCAGCGGCTTTGGGGCATTGAATTTTTGTCCTTCCGCTTAAAAATTAACACTTCCTACGAACTCCGCACAATTTTCGACAAAATCTTGGGATAATACTGAATAATGTAAACGTTTCTTGGCCCTCAAATTATGATACATCTTGACCTTAATACGTTTTTAATAGTATTTCTGTTTTAAAGTACCGAGCTATGTACTTTTCGTCTAAACTTTTCCTCTAGAAATTTGTAACAATTATTATGATTTAAAAGAGTAACCATGGAGTCTCTTGCCCGTTCTTCTCCATGGAAAATGTACATCTTGGAACGCGGAAACTAAAGTCTCGACTATTGATAAGTGCCCGTTTACATGAATAAGAAATATTTTAACACGATTTTATTAGCTTGGTATGTATCTAAGTAGCGGAATTTTTAACTCGATTTTCATCCCCTTCACAACGTCGGATTGATTTAAAACTTCGCACACTCATCAAGCACCGATCTCTGACACCCGGAAAAAATTCAAATTCATCGACATATACAAACTTGCACAAATAACAAATTCATAGACATACACAAACTTGCACAAATGACAAATTCATAGACATACACAAACTTGCACAAATAACAAATTCATCGACATACACAAACTTGCACAAATGACAAATTCATAGACATACACAAACTTGCACAAATGACAAGTACATCGACATACACAAACTTGCACAAATAACAAATTCTTCGACATACACAAACTTGCACAAATGACAAATTCATCGACATACACAAACTTGCACAAATAACAAATTCTTCGACATACACAAACTTGCACAAATGACAAATTCATCGACATACACAAACTTGCACAAATGACAAGTTCATCGACATACACAAACTTGCACAAATAACAAATTCATCAACATACACAAACTTGCACAAATAACAAATTCATAGACATACACAAACTTGCACAAAGACAAGTTCATCGACATACACAAACTTGCACAAATAACAAATTCATCGACATATACAAACTTGCACAAATAACAAATTCATAGACATACACAAACTTGCACAAAGACAAGTTCATCGACACACACAAACTTGCACAAATAACAAATTCATCGACACACACAAACTTGCACAAATGACAAATTCATCGACACACACAAACTTGCACAAATAACAAATTCATCGACACACACAAACTTGCACAAATAACAAATTCATCGACACACACAAACTTGCACATAAAATAATACCTCCATAAGAGGTTGATTCAATTTTCCGCGACTAGAGTGGGACGAGACTCGAATAGTGTCTCATTCTTCAGATGATTTTATCCTCAATGGAGGGAGAATTTGTTTAGTTAAACGTCGAAAGGAAGATGCTAGGGTAAAAAATTACCACCCGGAGTTGCGCCATGAGAGCCATGCGCAAAAAAATGCGTTTTTGTAGTTAGCCGCACTAAAAAATTGATAACAAATAATCATCATCATCATATCAGCCACAGGACGTCTACTGCTGAACAAAGGCCTCCCCTTAAGATTTCCACAACGAGCGGCTACATGCCGCCCTCATCCAACGACTCCCAGCGACCTTCACCAGGTCGTCTGTCCACCTCAAATATATATATACAAATAATTGTTTAAAAATACTAAAAACACAAAAAATCTGATTTATTCATGATGACGCTACTTTTACAAATATTCACAAGAAATATTTACAACAATTGACATCAAGCACGCTGTTTTCCATTTTTTATTTGTTAATTATTCTTTTGTTATATTAAAACTTATTGAAAATTATTGTCTACTTTTTTTTTGTTTCGCACTATTATTTATTTATCTTTATCTATATCTAGAATGTACTTTATAAATGCACATTAAGAGAAAGTGTAGTACAATAAATATCATCATATCAGTCAAAGGAAGTCCACTGCTGAACATAAGCCTCCCCTATAGGTTTCCACAAGAATTTTGTCGTGGGGAAATTTGCCAGTACTCGCCACGCTTGGCTGGCGGGTTGGTGAGCGCAAGTCGCCTTCGTCGTCCTTAGTCGCCTTTTACGACATCCACGAGAGGAGATGGAGTGCTATATTCTTACTCCGAACACACGGATCATGCAATATATCAACTTCATTGCAATATAAATAGCATGTTATAGTTAAGTCATGTTTTAAATTTAACGAGACGGTTGGCACAGTGGGTAAGTGATGGCACTCTGCGCTGCGGGTCACGGCCTCGATTCCCGCATGGAACAAAAATTTGTGTGGCTTACAGATAGTTGTTTCAAGTTTGGGTGTTTATCTTTGTGAGATTTGTGTGTATAAACTGTAATATATACATGTAGGCTATATAAGCCGTGTGGTGTCGGCTAAGAATACCACCACTCCATCTCATCCCGAGGGTGTCGTAAAAGACGACTATGGGATTATCCGGACGATGGGCAGCAGCATCCTTTGAGTACATTTTAAACTCAACTGCGATCGCCAATCCGTCTGCCAAGCGTGGCGATTATAGCAAAATCCCCCCAATGATCAATGGGCACACACAAACCCGTACCGGTCGTTGTGGCAATCACTGGGGGAGGCTTCTGTCCAGCAGTGGACGTTTTTCGGCTGACCTGATGATGATGATGATGATGAAGCTATATTAAACAATAGTAGTTAGCTATTAAACTATTTATACACATACAGAAAGTTAGACACAAAAATGAAATAGGAGAGTAAAGTACGAAGGTACCTAGTACTTACTTCTAAAGAAATCGCTTCTGGGGAGATCTTGAAGAGGAAAGGTTGAAAAAGACAAAATTTAGACACATTGCGTAAGGGAATAAATAAATCAAATACATTTGGATATGGACATATATACATGAATACATATACTAATAAAATGAGTATTTAATTACTAAATAAAAACAATATTTTATTGACCAATAAGAAAGAAGGAAAGAAAAAAGGTAACTATTTATTGGCACAAACAGTTATACAGCAAACAAAAACCAAATATTAAAACAAAAGTGCCAAAAGGGCCAACAGCTCAGCATAATGTCAGGTGGTAGTACCAAGTACCACTACCTAACGCTCATGTTCAGTAATATGAATATTTTTATATTTGTTTAGTATACAGTAATAATCATGTAACGATGTATTAAATAGGCGTAGAAAAGATAGAAGGAGCAAACAGTCCATTCGTTATTTTTCCCAATAATTACTGATTCACCATCAGCTATTGTGTATGTAATGAATGAATGTAATTATGTAATTAGTAGGTATGTAATATAATAATAAGTGTATGGTATATAATATAGTAATAATAAATCAATGTTCATCATTTCGGCCGAATGAAGTCCACTGCTGGACACAGGCCTCCCCCAAAGATGTCCACAACGACCGATATGGATGTGTTGTGGGCTCATTGGGGGGTTTTGCCATAATCGCCACGCTTGGCAGACGGGTTGGCGATCGCAGTTGAGTTGTTAATGTACTCGAAGGACGCTGCTGCCCATCCTCCGGCTAATCCCTTAGTCGACTTTTACGACACCCATGGGAGGAGATGGGGTGGTGGCATTCTGAGCCGGCACCACACGGCACAAATCAATGTTGCGATGCATAAAATGTGTGTAGAAAAGAAAAATTTAGCAAACAATCCATTATAATATAAATAATAATTGATCGGAATTATAATATAAATTAGCTAATGCATTTCATGTTAACCCAGTATTCTTAAAGTAAAATTCTTTATAATAAACCTTTACGTTTTTACTGACTCAGAGTATAAAGTGCCAAAAGAAAAGAATAAAAATATTAAAATTTTCAAACTACTATAAGTTTGGAAAATCACTTTATTATTATTGCGCAAAAACTTATTTTAGAATGGCGGACTTTGAGCAAACAGTTCTTTTAATAATACATTTAGATTTTCACTTTAGAATCAGGGCTCCGGGTTTGAAAGCGGCATTACTGGATAGTACAATACATAAGCGAAAGCGAATAGTTCGAACTATCCTTAGTAAGGATATCATCGTTTCGGCCGAATGAAGTCCACTGCTGGACACAGGCCTCCCACAAAGATCGCCACAACGACCGGTATGGATGTGTTGTGGGCTCATTAGGGGGTTTTGCTATAATCGCCACGCTTGGCAGGCGAGTTGGCGATCGCAGTTGAGTTGTTAATGTACTCGAAGGACGCTGCTGCCCATCCTCCGGTTAATCCCTTAGTCGACTTGTACGACACCCACGGGAGGAGATGGGGTGGTGGTATTCTAAGCCGGCAAAATAATAAATAGTTATTGTTGTAACAAAAACATAGAAATTATACAATTTAAATGTCAAATAAAAAAGTAATGGTATTAGATACATCGATACTAAGAATGTCAATATAAGCCTATGAACATCAGAGCGGCTTAATCCCAAGCTTTGTTGTCACCCTTATAGTCTGTTACGTTATAGAACCCCTTTCGACCTATATATCTATATTCTCGCATATATTATCTTTACCCCAAATCGAACCCAGAACGGCTCCATATGGGCAGATACGTCGCGATTTTTAATCCAATGAAGCTAAACTGGCTAACGGCCGAAATTAAATAATCAGTTTAACAAAAAATCTTTGTATTTGGTATTAACAATTTGTCTGATTTTGTATGAAATACAATCTTAACACAAAACTTATTAAGCTTTAAATTTTAAATATGAAGATTTTGCATTAGATTGATTTTGGGATTAACAATTTGTCTGTTTTTGTATGAAATACAATCTTAACACAAAACTTATGAAACTTTAAATTTTAATTATGAAGATTTTGGATTGATTATTAATTTCGGCCGTAACTCCGCTTCACAAAACGATCTGCTAGCGCTCCTCCATCGGCCAAACCACACAAAACAGGGGTCTGTTTAATGGCCAAAGTTGTTTGCCTTACGATTATTGCATCTATTACCTATGTACCGGGAAGGTGGAAACCCAAAAGAGCCAGGCACGCAGTGATTCCGCCTTCGTACAATGTAGACCGGCTTTATATTTATTTATTTATAATTGATGTACACACAATGAATTGGTTAGGTTACAATATGTTGGGTTCGCAGATGCGTAGATTGGGGAATATGCGTGCCCACACCGAGCGACCCAAGAGAAGACGGTAGCACTCATGTGGTCACGTGCTGCTGGGGCGCTTTGGGGGTTCCTTTACAATCCCCCCGGGGGGTGACCGCTTTACAGTCACCCTGTCAGAGATGTGGCGTGGTACCAGTGGGCTGCTCTAGTGTGATCAGACGAGGACCTGGAGCCTCCCTTAGGTGCCAAAGATGACCGCTCCAGTGGTTTTAACCGGCAGGAGTCCGGCATACCCCTTCGCCTTTCCCCGGGGCGAAGGAAGTTCATGAATAATTTCCACTGGGCACAAAAAATAAGGTTGCAATATGTAATACTTGAGTATATTCAAATCAGAATAATTTTTATTAAATACAAGAACCACCGAACATGTCAACCCCAAAAACATCATCACCATCATCATATCAGCCATTTAGAAAAACAAAGGCCTCCCCCGTAGATTTTCCAATTGTGTCGTCATTTTGGGGTATTTGCCAATACTCACCACGTTTGGCAGGTGTGTTGGTGACTTCGGGGTAGCGAGCGCGCTTATTGAGAAATCTGCGTGCTCATACCGAGCGACCCCCGGGAAGACAGTGGTGTTCATTTGGTCACATACCGCTAGAAGGGCCTAGGGGGTGGCCTCTTTACAGTCCCCTCCGAGATGTGCCTAAAGGCGTGGGGCACCAACGGGTGGCTCTAGATGGAGATTATCTGAGTTTCTGGAGCCTCCCTTCGGTGCCGACGATGTTCACTCCGGTGGTTTTAGCCGGTAGGAGTCCGGCATGCCCTTTCACCCTTTCCCTGGGCGAAGGAAGTACATGAAGTATTTCCACCGCGTCAATATAAAAAAGTGTGTTGGTGAGCGCAGTATGGCTACCGTTCCACAGAGCGGAGGCTGCTGCCCATCCCTCTGGTTTAGAGTCGTTTTTTATGACATCCAACGGGAGGAGATGGAGTGGTGATATATTCTTAATCCGGACATCACACAGAAAACATAGGCCATATGCACTGGTGAACATCCACCGTATGCTGATGATTGTGTCTGATTGTATTTTGCTGATAATGGGGTCAATCAATAAAGCCCACTGTGATATATCAGACCAAATTAAAACTCTAGCCGGAGCGATATCTTTTACATTTTGCCGGCTCAGATGCAGGAATTCGAGATCTGCAGCGCCGGTTGAACAGCAAGGAAGAAAGCAGTTATTCAGTGACAAAGTGAGACATCACCAAATGTAACATGATAAACAGAGAAATATGAGCAATATTTGGATAAAAGTGTGCCCCACATTTGGCATGGGTATCTAGTTCAGCGTGTGCTATCTATATATATTATTATGTGAAGGAAAATCTTTGTACCCCTTTTAATCACGGAGGAGTATGAGATTTTGTATAGTTAAAGTAAATATGGACGAGGAGGTGAGATTGTTAAAATTACCGATTAAAAAATTTCACTCGAATTCGCGACCCCTAGTAATTATAAATATACAACAGAGCTACATAGTCGTAATAGATTAGCGATATGTGAGGTGCAACAGTTTATGCGCAATGGACGTGTTACGTTACCGCGGTGCGTAAACAAGCGAAGTTCAAATGCGCAGCCAAAACTTTGCGCTCCACTTCCACCTTCTCCAGATACCGTGTATGCCAAATTTATGATTTGGGGCTGAAAATGTTTGGATATTGGAGTGAAACCGCTGTCACGCAGTCCCGGTCTATACATCGCTGTAAAGATTGCCAGTCCGAAACAACAGCAATACTTTGCGTATGACAGACGATCTTTTTCCACCAAGCAACGTTAAAATGGTGCATAATTCATGCGTATTGATGGTATAATTTACTAACAGTGGTTAAGCGATTAGCTTTCTGCGCTATGTGTCGCGGGTTCGATGTCCGCACGAAAATTTCTACAGATTATGGTTTCGGTTCAGAGCGTTTGCATGTGATACGTATGTCTGTAAATTGTACGTCGATACAGGAGAAATCCTAGTGTGGGACATCATTTTAATAAAATAAAATAAACGGAGTGCGTACTTATGTACGCGCGGCAGAAGCGATATTACTTTGGGGTAACAAAAAATCCGTGTAGCAATCATTTACGTAAGTAGGCAGTAAAAACAAAAAAAATGTCGAATAAACATCTATACAAATAAATAAAATTGAAGTGTCTGTTTGTAATAATGTCAATATAACAGCTTTTTACTAAATGCATGTGCAAGTATATACGGTACCTACAACAAAAAAGCTATTTGTCAAAAAACAATTTTTAAGTTTTTTGTCTGTCTGTTTATTCCCGCTAATCTCCGAAACGGCTGGACCTATTTCTACGGGACTTTCACTGGAAGATATCTGATGTTATAAGGAATAAAGCGCACCGGCGGGTGAAAGCGCACATCCCAGCTACTCTATAATAATTACCCAGCCCAGCTAGTATTAAATTAATGAATATTCGATACATTTAAAAAAAGTGTTTCAATTAAATTTAAACAAGTTTCCAATTATCAAACGCCAAAAAAAAAAACTTTGCTTCTAGTCGTCGTAGAAGTCCTTTCCTACAAAGTAGCAGTTTTATAGCTAGCGTCAAAAACGCTCGTCTGTACTAAAAAGGAAGCGGTGCAGAATAATGAAAATAACTTTTTCAATAATTCGCTCGGTTCCGCTCTGTAGGCGCAATTAAAGGAAAACGAAGAAAATGGAAGAAAAACAAAAGACCACACAGTTGGATGTTGGATTTCGAATTAAAAGCAGTTTTATATAGAAATTAAAATCACTTTCTGCCTGTCTGACATGTCATTGTTTGGGTTTAAAGTTTAATAAGGATATACTATTACATATTCTATTGATGCCAGGTAAGTACTAAGTAAGTAAGTACTAGCCATGTGGTGCCGGCTCAGAATGCCACCACCCCATTTCAACCCTGTGGGTGTCGTAAAAGTCGACTAAGGGATTAACCGGAGGATGGGCAGCAGCGTCCTTCGAGTACATTAACAACTCAACTGCGATCGCTAACCCGTCTGCCAAGCGTGGCGATTATGGCAAAACCCCCGATGCACCCACAACACACCCATATCGGTCGTTGTGGTGTACTTTGGGGGAGGCCTGTGTCCAGCAGTGGACTTCATTCGGCCGAAATGATGATGATGATATTCTATTGACGCCAGGTATACCCTATACCCTAAGTATATTCACAATTCTCAGAGTATGTAAGCCGACAAGCAGTTATTTTTCTCCAAAGCACATAAACTTTTCTTTCAAACGCAAAGTTCGGGAATACTTTTTGAATTCGCTAGAATCCTAATTAACAATTACGGGTATGGTTAAAACGATAAATAGTACGTATTGTATGTAGTATATTTTAAAAAACCTATGTATTTGACCGTATCTATAGTGTGTAGATTTTATGTATGTATATCTTATTATATATATTTTTAATATGTATTTTTTGTACCTCTTTTCGATGCATTTTCTTGTTCAACCCAAAGGTTGACTGGTAGAGATTGCCATATGGCATTAAGTCCGCCTTGTGTACCATCATTGTGCATAAATGTATAAATAAATTAGAACCCTTTTTATCCGCGATTTTCGCTTCGCGTTCATGTAAAATTACCAATGGATCAATTAGTTATTCTTTGATCATTCAGAAACAGACAATCTAGTCCTGGTAGCAACGAAAACGGCCTCGCTTTAACAAGCAAATACAATATTCAATAATATCGGTATCAACAAAATTTTCCAACAAATCCGAGCGTGCTAATTGGCACCCTGGCGGGTCCGAGGTGACCGCAGGCAAACAAATATCGATGCACTATCGAATTATACCAATTATCGATACTGGACTGGATACTTCGGCACATCGATGTATGTGCAGGATTAGATTCGAGTATAGCATTATTTGCTTTGTTTTTCTCCTGCGTAGGGGAGCTGTACAGGGGAGTATCGGATTTAGTTACGTCTGGTATTTGATACGGAAGTTTTCATGTATGGGCTTTCAACAAACAGTTTTAATAGACCACCTCTTCTCCATCGATGGGTGACGTAAAAGGTGGCTAAAGGTTAATATCAAGAGAACCCGTAAGCTAATAAAAATAAACCCCATATGACCGTTCACTGTAGTGATTATTGGGAGGCCCATGTACAGCAGTGTTGTGTGCGTGTATGTATATAAAGTATATATACTGGATTACATGTTTTCTTTTTTTGCGGAACCCTTATTATTTTTCTAAAATAAAAGTAGCCTAAGTTATTCCTTATAACATCAGCTATCTGCAAGTAAAAGTCCCGTTGAAATCGGACCAGCCATTTCGGAGATTAGCGGGAACAAACAAACAGACAGAAAAAAAATTAAATTCCTTGTTTTTTTGTTATAGGTACCGTATATACTTTCATATGCATTTAGTAAAAAGCTGTTATTTTGACATTACAAACAGATACTTCAATTTTATTTATTTGTATAGATTAGTTGAAAAGTTGTTATTTTGACATTACAAACAGACACTTCCATTTTATTTATTTGTATATGTATAGATTGTTTTTTATTGTTAGTACTTGTCTGCAAAAGTCTCTAAACATATTAAAGCTATGTAGAACTAAAGTTGACTTAGATTCGGATCGGTATCAGCTACAAACAAGCCTCGGCAAGTCCCGATAAACCCGGCGTCGGGTTGTTTTAGACCTCTTATTGATGTTACCACAGACGTTGGCGGCAAATTGCTGGCAACCTTAGTACTGGGAAATGTGATTTGCCGCTACTTCGAGCCATATCTCGGAATGTCATAGATTTGTACTCGAAATTTAAAGGGAATAAGTCCATTTTAGATGTAGCAGATTTTACACTCAATGTATAGGATTTTTAGAACCGCTTTATCTAATAACATTCGCGTAGTTGGTTTTCTTTTTAATTGTATATTTTAGATTTTGAGTTCAAAACTGAAGGGTTTTTAAACAGCGTTACTTTTAGGCAACTTTAAACTCTATTCGGTCTAGTAATAACATATGTTTTACGATAACTCACATTGGGTAATAAAGGTAAAATAAGGGTATTTACAAGAAGGTTGTTTGCATAATTAATGCTAATATTTTGATTACAGACGTTTAGAGACGTTGATGGCGTTGTGTTAAATCAATTTTGAAATTTACAAAGACAATATTGTTTTAAGTTATTGGCTTATGTGCGAGTCATCGAGACATCGAGACAACAACTAAGCTCTATTTATATTATAATTCTTGCAAATCACAGGACATTAACTTTATTAAGTGTTCTTCAAAGTAATAAAGGGAACTGTAACGAACAATCTAGAATGATTACAATAAAACACTTAAACGGAGTACACCGCGTATCCTAATGTGATTTGTTTTTCTTGGCTTTTCTATAATGTTGCAGCGTTCTTGATCGCAGGATGACTAAGGTGACAGCCGTCATTACACATTTAAAAAGATATTTCATTTCCCGTACAAATCTAATGAAATATTGTTTCGACTTACGCAGGAATCACTCACAGTATCTTGATGTTTTTTTAGTGTGGTATGTTGTTTAGGTTTTTATTAATTTTATAAACTGATTCCAAACTGGTGATACCTGCCTACCATCTTCTCCATTAAAATTTGGATGTAATCCGTTTAAAAGTGTTTTATTATAATGAGTAATAATCGCGAAAACCAAAACATTACTACAATCTAAAATGATATTTAAATTCTAGCTCTTGCTACAGTTTCATTGCTTCTTAAGCATTATAAAATTAAAGTGTTTATCATGTGTCCTGCAGTATTAGAAGATCCACGTGCAATTTAGTACCTTTTTTTTATTGGTGCCCAATGGAAATTCTTCATGAACTTCCTTCGCCCCGGGGAAGGACGAAGGGGTATTCTCTACCGCCTAAAACCACTGGAGTGGTTATCTTCCGGCACCTAAGGGAGGCTCCAGGTCCTCGTATGATCACACTAGTGCCAGTACCGCCCACTGGGGCCAGGCCTATAGGCACATCTCGGAGAGGGTGACTGTAAAGCGGTCAACCCCCCGGGGGGATTGTAAAGGATCCCCCAAAGCGTCCCACGGCAGCGCGTGACCACATGCGTGCTACCGTCTTCTCTTGCGTCGCTCATTGTGGGCACGCAGATTCCGTAATCTACGCACCCGCGAACTCAGAGGTCCCCTGCCTCACAGAAACGGCAGGGGGTTTTAGGCGTGTGGGAATTAGGCGCCAGGGTGGTTGTTACCCCGGAGCCGTCTCCTCCTTCTTCGAGCGGGATCGGCCCTCTCCCGGTCCCGCTCTGCGGTCTCCTTCTGCAGCATGACGCTCTCACAGAAGGAGACCACTGCATTCCAGTTTTCGTGCTCTGCCAACATAGCCTACTACTGCTGGCAGAAAGAGATCTTGCCCGATCCGATCGATCAGGATCCGCCGCTCGGCGGCCCACGCAGGGCACGCCTCGAGCGTGTGCTGTGCGGTGTCCTGGTCACTTTCACAATGGTGGCATTGTGCCGTGGCCTCGCGTCCTATCCTGTGCTGTGTGCGAACTGCATATGCAAATCCGTCTGGCAACAGTAAATGCACTAAAAAAAAGCTTATTAATTAGTTACTTAAATAAATAATTTTGCATGAATATAGTTTAATTGCATTTTAAATTTCGACGTCAACCAGAATAAAGAGCACAAATATTGAAAATTAAAAAAATACAAAGCATTAAATTTATTATGTTTATTTTATATATAATAAATACAAGTTCGTTATAATTATTAACAAAATAAAATACAATTAATTATAATACAAAAGGCCTTTGTTTAGCAGTGGACGTATAAATGGCTGATACGATGATAATGAAAATACAATTCACATGGAATCGTTAAAAATGTAATTTACATTCATACAAATAAAATAAAAATATGATCTTTAAGTAGGTTTAAGAAACACTTTCACTGGTCAAACAATTTATTTATAAATGAAACCTGAATTTCCTACTTTCTCTAAGAAAAAATGGCGACACTAACTCAAAGATTCCCAGACTCATTTACGATACAATATTAGGGGAGACAAATATAGGGCAACTGGAATAACCTTTTGAAAAGAGATCCATAGCCGTCGGGGTGACCTGTTATGACAGACGGTAAGCATAAATCAGGCATCGAGTAGTAAGCTACTCGATGCCTGATTTATGCTTACCGTATTTTAGGGAGCTCAACGACCTACTGCGCAGCAAAATCGTCAACAGGATATTATGGGAAGGCTCTGCCCATCTCGTTGGTGACGTGAGGTTTATATAGGTACGTTGTTATGCAATATAAACAACTACACCTACTTGCGTATCAATGAGTGGGTATGTGTGTACATGCGAACCTACTTACGCACACACTGACGCACTGAGAACATTATTTCTACTAGAAATCTCATGCGCCATCGTAACTCGCTCATATAAAGACTATAAAACGAAGTACTCAACTTCCGATCACTACTTTTTTCCATAACAAAGTAAGCTGGACTTTACGGTGTACTTCGGTACACTTTTATTTGTAATTTCTGAGCCCAGTTAAGCTATATCACAAGGTCAGTAGTTTAATTTACAACAAACCCCATAATCAGTACATTAGGTATTCAGAGTAAGTCTTAGGTTTTCGCGATTATTACACATTATAATAAAACACTTTTAAACCGATTATACCGTCATGTGGTGCCGGCTCAGATTACCACCACCCCACCTCCTCCCGTGGGTGTCGTAAAATTCAACTAAGCTTTTGAACATACAAATTCTAAATTCGAATTTATAAATAGCAAACACTAATCGTCATATCGCATTGGCGCCAAAACTTCCGCCATTAGCACTTTTCCCGCTAAATATTTTCTCAAAAGAGTTCGGATACAAAGAGGTTGAATGCAATACCATAAACAAGTTAGTGAACGTAAAGAGGTCGCGTTCAGAAATCCGTTTGGATGCTTTCATCAGCGTAGCGGAAATGGAGACACGTTATTAGAGACGAGTGATTGCAATGCACCCTAGCGCCTCTACTATTGATAGTACGAAGATGTATTTATATACGCACATCATAATTATGAGTAAATCTATAATCTTGTTACTATAACATCTATAGTACTAGTTGTACAACACGTTTAGTTTTTCGATAACGAAAGCTTGTTCTTAGAAATTATCGGTATAGTCAATCGAAAAAAACACATTCTATACAACGTAATTCGGGTTAGTTTTATAAATTAAACTAGCTGTGCCCCGCAGTTTCACCCGCCGTTTAATTTAAAATAAATTGGAATGATTATAATTAATTTAGAGTACTTCGGCATAGATAATTGACATAAAGTACAAATGTATATTGGATTTCATGGGTTTTATTTTTAGACGCGGAACCTTATCCTTTTTCTAAAATACTTTATCTAAAATAGTCTTGGTTATTCCTTATAAGACCAGCTGTCTGTCCGTGAAAGTCCCGTCAAAATCGGTCCAGCCTATTTCAAAGATTAGCTGGAAGAAACAGACAACAGACAGACTGACAAAATATTTAAAAATGTTTTTTGTCGTAAGTACCGTATATACTTTCATATGCATTTAGTAAAAAGCTGTTATTTTGACATTACAAAAAAACTTCAATATTATTTATAAAAAAGTGTGTGTGTCAGCTCCGGCGCACGACTGGAGTTTACTCCGTAAGTAGGTACTAAGTAATGAATAGGCTTCCGTGCTTTTTATTTTCTAAACCAGTGAGGGTTCAAAAATAAAAAGTTTATATGTACGATATCATCATATCAGCCACAGGTCGTCCACTGCTGAACAAAGGCCTCCCCCTTAGATCTCCACAACGAGCGGTCACATGCCGCTCTCATCCAACGACTCCCAGCGACCCTCACCAGGTCGTCTATCCACCTCGTTGGAGGTCGTCCCACGCTGCGTTTTCCGGTGCGTGGTCTCCATTCGAGAACCTTTTTGCCCCAACGGCCATCAGTTCTACGAGCAATGTGCCCTGCCCATTGCCACTTCAGTTTACAAATCCTTGCAGCTATATCGATAACTTTAGTTTTTGTTTACGGATCTCCTCATTTCAGATTCGATCTCGTAGAGAAATACCAAGCATAGCTCTCTCCATAGCTCGCTGAGTGAAGCGTAGAAATAATATAAAACTTTGACATCAAACGACATTTCACACATACATAGCTTTAACGCAGAAGGTGCACAGAAAAACGTTACGCATTTTAGTTAACGCTCGACAAAATCATTCGTACCGGGGCCTTATATATAAATCGATTCTTAAAGAGTAAACTACAAAAATAAGACGGACGGTTCGAGATTATGGTCCTACAAAATTAGTGTGAACTTTATTTTAAGGGGATAATCAGGTTCAGTATATAGGTATTTCAGGTTATAAGGATCATCATATCGGCCATACAACGTCCACTACTGAACCAAGGCCTCCCCCATAGATTTCCACAACTGTGTCATATTGGGGGGAATTTGCCAGTACTCACCACGCTTGGCAGGCTGGTTGGTGAGCGCAGAATGGCTACTGTTCCACAGAAAGGAAGCTGCTGCTCAACCCTCTAGTTTGAAGTCCCTTAGTCGCCTTTTACGACCTCCACGGTAGGAGATGGAGTTGTGCTATATTCTTAATCCGGACACCACACGGATATATTAGGTTCTAGGGATCGCGTTTATTTAACTTCTAGTTTCCTTTTTTATTGCAGGAACTCAAAATGGTGGTATAGATACGATCACTTGAAAAATCGTTCATTCAATATTTTATTACTGCGACGTGCGTTCGTTATGTGTGCATTCATAATAAAATCGTGGAAAACTTTTATTTTTGTGATAACGAATCAACTTTATTTATTTACTAGCTGGGACCCGCGGTTTCACCCGCCGTTTAGACACTTGACATAGAGTGTGTACATATGTATTGGATTTCATGAGTTTTAATGTTTTTACGCGGAACCCTAATTACTTTTCTAAAATAAAAGTAGCCTGAGTTATTCCTTATGACATCAGCTATCAGTAAAAGTCCCGTAGAAATCAGTCCAGCCGTTTCGGAGATTAGCGGGAACAAACAGACAGACAGACAGACCGTCAGACAGACAGACATACAATTTTTTTTAAATAGATTTTTTGTTGTTGGTACCGTATATACTTTCATATGCATTTAGTAAAAAGCTGTTATTATGAAATTAAAAACAGTCACTTCAATTTTATTTATTTGTATAGATTACTCAAAATAATATTACCGAGTGTAGTCATTTTGGGCAGAATTCGCCAGTACTCACCACACGTGGCAGGCGGGTTGAAGAGCTCAGAATGGCTGATGCCAATTTCTCAGGTTTAGGAGACCCTTAGTCGCCTTTTACTAGATCCACGAGGGAGATGAAGTACCGGATAGCCGGTAGATATCCGAACATTTATGGGAAAGGCCTTTGTTCAGCAGTGGACTGGATCTGGCTGATAAGATTACCCAAAACAATTGCAAAAAATATATAAGTATTGGAAAGTACCTTTTTTAAATATCACCTACCTGCTGTTTGTCCTCCTAAAATTTACTATTTTTGTAGACCCTATATCTTTTTCTCCTATATATATAAAAATGAATGTTTGTGTGTATGTCCTTTATAGAATCGTAAACTATGCATTTGACCATGTCATGATCTTCAGCAAAGTGTTGTGTATGAGCCCACAAAGGTTTCTGAGTTGGTACGACCAATCTTTGACAGATGGCGCCACTATCAGTCCAATGAATTTCATTTCTATATATATAAAATTAAACGGCGGGTGAAACCGCGGGTCCCAGCTAGTTATATATAATTCTTCTGTACGTGTGTATGTCACTGAACTCCTCCTAAACGGCTGGACCGATTTTGTTGAAATTTTGTGTGTATGTTTGAGTGGGTCCCTGGATGGTTTAGATTCACAATTGGACCCGGTAGGTGGCGTCTGTGCGAAGCTGGGGCAGGCAGCTAGTATATTATTAATAACAAGTAAACATTTCGTAGGACCGGCACCTATCAGCCAGACTGACCTACCATTAGGTATGTATGAATGTCACTCAAATATGGAGATTACTTAAATCTAAGTAAGTAAGTGAACGACCCGACCCTTCGACGCCTTTTTTATTTTGATTGATCCCCAGTGGAAATTCATCGTGAACTTCCTCAGCCCCGGGGGAAGGCCGAAGGGGGAACCGGACTCCTACCGGCTAAAACCACTCCTGCGCACGTGCACGCCACCGTCTTCCCGGGCGCTGCTTGGTACAAGCACGCAGACGGTAGCCATGATACCCATGCCGTCCCATGCATGCCCATCCATGCCGGGGCGGTTGTTACCCCGGCGCCGTCTCGCCTTTCTCCGTGTGGGATCAGCCTTCTCCCAATCCCGCTCGACCCTCCGATACCTACGACAGCTTCGATCTTCACACGAGTATAGAGCGAATTCACCTAGTACACTCAACAACATTAATATTGATTGATTCAATGAGCATCATAAATACCACGGGGTGAGGGAACGAAATTCTACGCAGTGTCACACATCGGTACACATCAATCAAATTAATTTGAATCCTATAAATTCACAAACGCATGTAAATTAAATATGAAGGATTGCGACGAATTATATTATGTGTAATATTAAATTGTATTGCACGAAGGGTACGGCAAACTAGCACAAGTTGTACGTATAGTGTTGCCAGACCCGTTCAGACAAATACGGGAACTTAAAATAAATATAATCGGGATGTTAATAACCATAATGAAAATCTCTTATTAAAACAATTTTAAACGGATTAAATCGCGTGTATTATTGATTTTTGTTTTTCCTGACAACACACCACACTAAAAAACATCGAGGCACTGTGAGTGATTATTGAGAGCATCGAGACAATTTTTGATTAGTTTTGAACGGTAAATAAAATAACTTTTTAAATCTGTAACAACGCTTGTCACCTTAGTCATCCTGCGACCACGAACCCTGCAAAGTGTTCGAAACGTCAGGAAAAACAAAAATCAATAATACACGCGATTTAATCCGTTTAAAAGTGTTTTATTATAATGTGTAATAATCGCGAAAACCTAAGACAATACTACATAATTAGAATCGTTTAATAAATGAAAGTTTTAAATGTCCCCTAATACATTTTAAATAATACCGATCCAGCTGTCCCCAAAACAATAGCTTGTTATCCCCAGCAACGCCCTAAGCCGAGGTCCGTGTCCCGCAGGGGCGCCCTTAGCGCAAGTTTGCTTAGATTTTAATATTAATTTAAAACTGCGGTCGCTCCGTGTAAAAAGCGGTATATATACCTACTGACAGGGTGCTGACCCCGACCATACTTAGGAAAGAGATAATTATAATTATGACAAATCATTAAAGGATGAATTATTTACAGTTTTTTAATAAATATTATATTATTTCCTATCATTCATATCATATCATTATGTACCTAATTATTATATCACATACATACATTATATACATACAGAATTTGTTAAATTTATTCCACTAGTTTCGTGCGTATGGCACTCGTGGGTTGCAGCTGAAAATCAGCGTTAGGTAGTGGTACTTGGTACTACCACCTGACATCATGCTGAGCTGTTGGCCCTTTTGGCACTTTTGTTTTAATATTATGTTTTTGTTTACTGTGTAATTGTTTGTGCCAATAAATACTTTTCTTTCTTTCTTTCAAATAAAAGATGAAATATTACAATAAAATTGTAAATATGGCTTATTAATATTTTCATGATTTTATTGTAAAAAACTTATCCTCAACAAAGAAAAAATATGATTCATCCTGACAAATAGTATTCAATACTCTACGGTATTAAAAAAAAAATTGTAGAAAAGCGTGGGGTGCTTGATGTCAATTGTTGTAAATAAATTTGTAAATGTGTCGTCATCATGAAAATATGTGATAAAGCACCCCACGCTTTTGTACAATTTTCTTTTTTTGTTAATCGCTATTGTTGTTTTATACTTATTGAAAATTATTTTCCACTTTTTAGTGTTTTTTATTTACTATTTTTTATTTATATACAACGTGGTGACGAGATGAGCCAGGCATTCGCCTGATGGTAAGCGACATGCCTGCCCATAACAATTGTAATGCTACCCAGGACTGGTCCTGCGAGGCATAACATTTGCTCTCATATAAGTAATTTCACTAACTACAGTGCCCTTCAACCCCTAGCACAGTAATGTCTAAAGTTTAAACACTACTACTTAGCGGCGAATATCTGGGACTGCGATGGTACCTACCTAGCCAGCCTCTTGCAATAAAAGACATACCACCTTTATACATATCATCAATCACATCAGTCAGTTTGCCGTGTGGTGCCGGCTCAGAATACCACCACCCCATCTCCTCCCGTGGGTGTCGTAAAAGTCGACTAGCGGATTAGCCGGAGAATGGGCAGCAGCGCCCTTCGAGTAAATTAACCACTCAACTGCGATCGCCAACCCGTCTGTCAAGCGTGGCGATTATGGCAAAACCCCCCAATGAGCCCTCAACACACTCATATCAGTTATGTTGTGGTGATCTTTGGGGGAGGCCTTTGTCCAGCAGTGGACTTCATTCGGCCGAAATGATAATGATTGAATCACATCAGCCTGCAAACGTCCACTGCTGATCAAATCTACAATGAGTGGTCATATGGGATATTGTCATAATCACCACGATGGTGGTTATGTTGTTATTAGCACGTTGTTATGCTGCGGCCCATCCTCCTGACAATCAACCCTTAGTTGCACTTAACGACACCTATGGGTGGAGAGGGGTGATCTATTCTTTGCTGAGACCACACGCTCATCTATATATGCATTTATGTTTATTGAACTTAAGAGTTTTTACGGCACAAATACATAGGCCAGCTAGCCACAAACAAAATATAGACTTGATTTACTATGTACATTTCAGCCCATGTTAACAATACCCAAACAGCTTTATTTACAATGCTAATAATTAACCGTTCCTACATACAAAACCACAAATGAACACAATTACAATTTATATTAGATTCGTAAAATCACGTAAACC
The DNA here is from genome assembly GCA_947459985.1 of Diloba caeruleocephala. Lineage (NCBI taxonomy): Eukaryota > Metazoa > Arthropoda > Insecta > Lepidoptera > Noctuidae > Diloba > Diloba caeruleocephala. The sequence goes on along the minus strand of OX381617.1, from coordinate 2,346,845 downwards.
ACCGATAAACTGCAGTGGTGCAATGCAGTCGCTTCGCAGTTCCGTTCAAATCCACGGTTTATCCATCCACAGGCAGCAAGAAGCTTAACTTTGTTACCCGGGAGCAGCGATTCAGGCCAGAATTAAAACGGAATTAAATCAAACTGGCAGTCTGCAATGACTTACCGTTGCCGAGAATAAAATTAGTGGTAATAAAAAAGGAATATTGGTTTGCGAAAAAAAAGTAAATATTGGCTGTTTGCTGCAAGCGGATTTATACCTTTGCTTTAGTTTAAACAAGTTGAATTTGTTCGTGACGACGACGTTTGTGTACTAAATTAATTATACTTTTCTTGTTTTGAACTACACAGAGGCTTAGGAGAAGATATATAGATCCCAATCAGGGTTGGGACGCATAATGCTCCAGTTATGTGTGGTTCTTCTTTCTATATTTCTATATATCTTCTCCTAAGCCTCTGTGTAGTTCACCTTAGTCTAGTAGTGGTCTGCCGTAAGTTAGGCTATGTTGATTTGATTGATAGGTTTCAAACACATGTTTATAATGCTAATGCTACTGTAGTAACTCTAATTCACGTTAAAGTTAAGAATTTTGAAGCCAGTTACCTTTTAGGAACATATTATTTAGCTAATAACAACGAAGCAATAGATCCTGCACTACACATCAAGAGGTGCTTGATCGCAGTTAACTGGACAAGGTAATAGCTCTCACTACAATTAGTAGTCACCCAGGCAGGTGTGTTAACTGATGAACGGCCTGGATTAGAGACTCAGGATGTATGAAGCCAGGAAATGAGCGACTACGTAAAGCTACGTATAGGGTGCTGAGATTTTTAGCTACGACGTAGTACACGTATTTAACCGTGCTACAGCAAACCTCGTAGAAACTGAACGAACAGTGTACCTACACTCTTTAATGCTTGAAAAAGTTGTCGCTAAGGGTGTCTAATAGATAAGTTGGACAATTTCATTTTGATATTTCGCTGGTGCAATGCAAATGGTGAATTTCAAACGACGTCACATCCACAAAACTAATCTTGGAACAAATATTTACTTAGCCGTATTGTTTATCATTAGATAAATATTTACCCCATCTCATCGTGAGAAAAAGCCCGTGCTCAACAGTGGGACAATAATGGGCTGATTATATTGTATATTGTTGTTGTAAATAAATATTACTTTTTATTTTAATGAAATGGTAGAACGTACTTATACAAGGGTTTCCAGTAAATAGCACGACATACTGCAGGGGGTGAGAGCTTGGGTCAATACCTACCAAAAAAACACAATATATGTTCAGCAAAATCTTACGGATTTACAGTAGTACAAAATTATCGATAAGAAAATTGTACTGTGAAAATTTAAATAAAAATTGTATTGGTAACGTTTTAGTTTTTAATAGAATAAAGACTTATCAATTAGTTAAATAACTATTCACAAATAATATGAGGTAAAAAAAAAACTATAAAAAGAATTTTTCCTGAAAATCCGTAAGATTTTGCTGAACAATTGTGTTTTTGGTAGGTATTGACCCAAGATCGCACCCCCTGTAGTATGTCGTGCTATTTACTGGACAACCTGTATATTGTGCAGCGATGGTTCACTAGATTAGTTCCTGTAGGTACGTATTATATGTATATATATATGAATATATGTGTACAGAAACTCCCGTTGTGAAATCGTGAAAAATCACACACACACAGATATAAATATGCAAACTATACAGATTTGTTTCGTGCGGGCAGAAACCTTGAAACAATCAGCGCAGATTACCGATTAACGTCTGCACCAATTGGATTGTCTTTTTGTTCGGGTATTTTATAAACTTATATCCTTAAGGGATTAGCCGTAGGATGGGCAGCACCATCCTTCGAGTACATTAACAACTTAACTGCGATCGCCAGCCCACCTGCCAAGCGTGGCGATTATGGCTAAACCACCTAATGAGCACACGACACAAACCTAAACCGGTAGTTGTGTCGATCTTTGGGAGAGGCTTGTGTCCATTTTATAAACTTGTGATACTTATGTAATTAACTATCCAGCATGATAGTATATATAGCATATATGGTGGCTATCGTTGATAGAAATTTCAGGCGCCCCACGATTTTATTTTCGAGTCTGCTCAATGCCTTAGATTGATGAGGAGAGCGGTGTGATGACCGGTACCTAGGACCTGTAACCTTAAAACAATATTACCTATTTTATTATTCCATTAAAACATCAAATATTTAGTTTATAAATCAACTCCGTGTAGCAATTCCGATACGACATCTTCTACGGCACTTTTCTACATCGGCGTAGCAGTAACACTACAAGATCTCGTAGCAATAGCGCAATCGACATGGTATACCGATATTCCTTTTCCTAACTCGTAAATCCTTGTTAGGCAGTCCATCATCATCATATCAGCCAAAAGAAGTCCACTGCTGAACAAAGGCCTCCCGCATAGATTTCCATAAAGACCGGTTTCATGTCGCCGGCATCCATCGAGTCCCAGCTATCTACACCTGGTGGTCAGTCCATCTCGTTAGAGGAAGTCCGACGCTGCTTTTTCTGATGTGTGGAAAAACACAACGTATAGCGGTAGACAGTTATAAGAGACAAAATGGGTACCACGCAGTGTACTAACTGGAAAAAACATGGAAAAACACGTATAGAAAATTTGAAAAGCCAAAACGTTGCATTTCAGTTTGATGTTCATACATATTTTGTAAGTTCACAGTTCCAACCATATCCATCACTTTGAATTTCACACATAAATTGCTCGGTGTGAGCACGCAGACTCCCCAATCTGCGCACCAATGACCCCCGAGGCTCCCCACCATGTAGTGACGGCAGGGGGCTCAGGCGTGTTGGACTTGGGAGCCGGGACGGTTGTTGCCGCGGCGCCGTCTCGTCCTTCTCCGTGCGGGATCGTCCCTCTCCCAATCCCGCTCTGCAGTCTCCTTCTGGAGCATAACGCTCTCGCAGAAGGAGACCACTGCACTCCAGTTTTTATGCTCTGCCAACATAGCCGACACTACTGCCGACAGAGAGAGACCTTGCCCGATCCGATCGACCAGGATCCGCCGCTCACGGCCCACGCAGGGCACTCCTCGAGCGTGTGCTGTGCGGTATCCTGGTCGCTTCCACAATTGTGGCACTGTGCCGTAACCTCGCGTCCTATTCTGTGCAGGTACGCATCATAACAACCGTGACCGGTGAACACCTGCGTCAGACGGTAGGTGACGCGCTCGCTCCTTCTGAGCCAGGCTCCGAAGAGCTTCATCATACGTGGGCGAAGCCGCTGGCAAAGTCTGTAAATAATGAGATCATTTACATCTTTTAGACATTTCAATGTTTCTGGTTGGCATATACTTTTCACTGCTCAGTAAAATACTTTTAAATTTTAAGTAACTTAATAGCATGAAGTTCCTCTCCCTACACCAAACCCTAAATTTTCACGTCCATCGGCTGGCCATGGGGCTTCTATTAGAACTGCTACCATAATTATTGGCTAACGGATCCCTGTAAGTTGTTAGTATCAGATTAGTCATTTTCTTCTTTATAATTGTGATCAAATGAATTGTTCCCCTACAAGTAAGCTATCACCGCTACCTATACACATCCGCAACATCAAAGGAGTCGCTAATACGTTGCCAACCTATTAGAAAGATCAACACTCTCTTGCCAAGAATACCACCACTGCATCCCGTCCCGTGGGTGTCGTAAAAAGCGATTATGGGATTAGCTGGAGGATGGGCAGCAGCATCCTTCGAGGGCATTTTTACACAACTGCGATCGCCAACCAGTCTGCCAAGCGTGGCGATTATGGCAAAAACCCCCCAATAAGCACATAACACAAACCCATGCCGGTCGTTCTGGCAATCTTTGGGAGAGGCTTTTGTCCAGCAGTGGACGTTTTTATGCTGAAATTATGATGAACACTCTTTATTACTATTCTGTATTTTAATGTTCGTTCAGATTAATGGTAGAAATTCGGATATGTATGATATTTGCGCCGAAACGCCCAGGCATTTCCTATCCTAGCGCTTAATTAGCATTAGCGACGGGCTCATCCAATAACGTTGGTCAAGCCCGGCCTTATAATCCCTTAATATGATGCTATATAATACCTCTCTCACCGCAAATACCAAATGGATACATAAACCTATCTATTATAGTTAATAATATTCAATCTGAATTCTTGATAAAAAGGAAACTCAAAACTTAACTGGAAATGGGGCTGAAATTAAACTAAAAGTTGGTGTTCAATCCAACAAAATGATGAATTTCACAGTATGGCAGTTTTACCGGCCAAAAAATCAGTGAAGTTCAATTCAAACATTTCATTTAAAATTATATTTAGTATTTAATACCTATAATGATGTAAAAGAAGACGGCACGGTTGGTGCAGTGGCTGATACAGTCGACTGCTGCGCTCCGCGTCGTGGGTTCGATTCCCGCACGGAACCAATATTTGTATGATCTGCAGGTAGATGTTTCCGGGTCTGGGTTTACTGTGTGTGGAATTCATGTCTGTAAACGCACCTACGACACAGGAGAAATCCTAGTTTGGGGCAACGTTTTAAAAAAAAAGGTTTGTAGTTCTACCTATTTTTCATCATGAACTTCCTTCGCCCTGGAGATTGGCGAAGGGGCATGCCGAACTCTCCTACTGGTTAAAACCACTAGAGCGGCCATCTGCCTTCACGAACCCACCTGCCAAGCGTGGTGGGAAATTCCGCGCAAAATATTGACACAATTGTGGAATTCTATGGCGGAGGCCTTTGTTCAGCAGTCCAGTTGTACTTTATTTAGCTGAAGTGATGACCGACGACTTATATGCCTGATTTTACACAAATTTATCTTTAATCTATAAATTAATACGTGAAGAAAAAACTTTGTACACATTTTTAAGCACACTGCGGGTCCGGAGGAGTGTGCGATTTGGCATAGTTAAAGTTTGTATGGAGGACGAGTGCAGAAATTTGAAATGTATAATATTTGTTACAAATTTATTAATTAAAATCTAAAATTTCAATAAATTACGGTTGAATTTCGACTTTTGGCGAACTCTAGTATATATAAAATTCTCTTAACCGACCTAACATCTAAAATTAAAAAAACTTTTGCTATCCAAAATCCGACTAGACCGCAGCGCATAGCGGTTTGAGCGTAGCAGTCGAAGCTGCCCTGCGGGACCCCAGCGTCGCGATAATTGCCCAAACCAACCGGAAATTTCTCACATCACACATTCCCTATGTGCCTATTGACGGCAACAGCGGTAATTGTGACAGTTTGCCCGCCATTTACCAATAATATGGCCGACAAATCGGGGATTATATTAACTAATCGAGCGAGCTTTTGTTTGAAAGAGAAAGATAGAATTGGGAATTAATTTTCGGTTTGAAAGAGGAAGATGGAATTGGAAATTAATATTCGGTTTATGCAGGAAAGTCTCGTTGTGGGAATAAATCGCTTTATTTTACATATAAATTAATTCGTTCATTATTCATAGCAAGCAAAGGACCTCCATTGCTGAACAAAGGCCTCCCCAATAAACTTCCACAACTGCGTCGTAATTTTGGTGGGAACTTGCCACTCACCACGCTTGGCAAGCGGGTTGGTGAGCGCAGATTGCTGTCGTTCCACAAAAAGGACGCTGCTGCCCATCCACCTATCCTGAGTCCCTTAATCGCCTTTTACAATATCCACGGGAGGAGATAGAGTGGTGCTTATATTCCTTTAAACACACACGGCGTATTAAAATTTTAATTATAAATTTCGAGAAACCATTTAGGTCTTTTATATTTTATCGTAGAGTAGGTCCTTAAATAAGATTTAGTAAGGATCTTTAAATGAAATAGTCGAACACTTTAAATGGAAATCACTTGCTAAGAAAAAGTACGGGCCAAAGGACTTAGAATCCAGGCCAAATATAATAACAAAAAACCCTTGTTATTGCATAATGTCAAGATAGAGCATCCACAGAGTAAGTAACCACTCCGTTTTAAGAGCATCGTCTATATATTCACATATATTCGTCATAGATATTGTAGTAAAAAAACAATAAGTAAATTTACACTAATCTACTGTTTTGTACTTACAAGTGTACGTTAACATTTGTGACCTGTAATTCAAATAATTTTTAGAACATATTTTAAACTTAGAAGTACATTTGTATAGGTCCACGATGAACACTATGAAACAATGCAGGACGGGCAAATATGGGTGCTATTTTTAATCCGTGGACTTTCAATTTTCCTATCATCATCATCATTTCAGCCGAAAGACGTCCGCTGTTGAACATAAGCGTCCACAAAGATCACCTCAACGACCGGTCCTGCACTACTCGCATCCAGCGGATTCCCACAACCTTCACCAGGTCGTCGATCTATCTCGTGGGGATATACCTTCGCTGCGTCTTTCGGTTGCCACTCGAGAACTTTTCGTCCCCATTAGCCATCCGTTCCACATTGCTCACTGCTCGTAAAACAATTAAAATTTAATGATAACTGTTTTTATATTTAAATAAAAAATATCCTCTATCCTGTTCCGTGACATAATCTACATCTACGCCAGAATTGATTAGAATCTGTTCAGCCTCAAAAATATTTAAACATAACAACTTTCACAGATACTTTCATAATTGAGAATTTCCGTGTGGCTCCCAGCAAAGTATAGACCACGACTCTTCACCGTAGTGTGGTAAAGCGACTAGGGGTTAATATCAATCTGTGATCACCAATCCGCCTGCCAAGCGTGGTGATTACGGAAATACTGCTAAGCAGTGGGCGTTTACAAGCTGATGTGTGTATGTGCGTGTGTATTTTGAATAAATCATTTTGTTTTCCAACTTTTACAGACAAAGATTACCCCAAGAGACCAAATCACAAAATTCAGCCATCCCCAATTAGATGTACATTTTTTCGAAACAATGGTCTCGAGCCAATTAGAGGCTGAACTGATGTATCGACAATTTTATATCTTGATCAAAATTTATATCCGGTGGGAAATCGACGGTATCCGGCGTAATTGTTGCCGTGGTCCACCGGCCTCCGGTTGCCGGATTACGATTTCGTCTAGACTCGGATGACAGGGGAAAAAGATAAAAAGGAATATTTTTTTCTTTCATCTCGTCTCGCTGTTTGATCAATTAGGTCGGTACAAATAGAAATTGTTCGGTGTTATTTTATTTCTGTGATGGTGGAAGTTTGACTAATCGTACGCTTCATCGCTCAAGTGTGGATGGATTTGTCGTGATTGTTAGCGCGTTTGATTGGAAGTTCTGGTTCTGGTAATGGCTTATTATTTTATACCTATTTTTTCAACGATATTTTTACGGTAATGTTGCTAACCTCGTACAACTGCGTACCAAAATATAAGGCGCTTTCAAGTTAAATAGGGATATTTTAAGTGTAATTTATATCATCATCGTCATCATCAACATATCAGCCGAATCACGTCCACTGCTCAACAAAGGCCTCCCCCATAGATATCCACAACTGTGTCGTCATATTGGGGGAAACTTGCCAATACTCACCATCGCTTGGTTAGTGAGCGCAGAATGGCTACTGTTCCACAGAAAGGACGCTGCTGCCCATCCCTCTGGTCTAGAGTCCCTTAGTCGCCTTTTACAACATCCACGGGAGGAGATGGAGTGGTGCTATATTCTTAATCCGGAAACCACACGAAAAGATAACTCATATACCTACATATGGTGCCGGCTACGAATAGCACCAACCCATCTCATCCCGTGGGCGTTGTAAAAGCCGACTAAGGGATTAGATGGAGGATGGGCAGCAGCGTCCTTCGAATACATTAACAACTCAACTGCGATCACCAACCCGCCTGCCAAGCGTGGCGATTATGGCAAAACCCCCCAATGAGCACACCACACACCGATATCGGTCATTGTGGTGATCTTTGAGGGAGGCCTTTGCTCAACAGTGGACTTTATTCGGCCGAAATGATACCTACATCATAATAAACTTGTCAGTTTTAAATTATTAATATGTGATGAGTGGAAGTTGGCGGGAAAATCGTAGGCTCCTTCAATAATCTCAAAATTGATAAAGAATTCATATACCGAGTTCCAAGAGCCCAAAAAATTTCAGCTTAAAATCGTAATCATGGGTATGTACATTCTAAAAGATTTAAGCCATTGTAAAATCCTTTAAAGAGAACACTCAAAAGTTTGCTCCAAAAGACGGCTACCAGCAAAACACTATTCTCTGAACTTAGTCTTACTGCGAACTGAATTCCAAGTCCTACTACACAAATTGCGAACGCAAAACCGCTCTAAACAGGTATTAGGGGTGATCACAAAGGCGGCGTACCACTGGCAACATTACCAGTCTCCGGGCAATTTCCGTCGCCAGTCGACAAAAGACAGATTAACAACACAAGATTGGAGTGATGCGCGTTTAATAATTCAATAGAATCCGCGTCGCTTGTGGAGCCATCTTGCGTTTGGGATAGTATGTTTTTATTTATTTTATTTCTTTATTCATTCATTTGCTTGAAATATCGTACACAATTCTTTCTTTTTTAATAAAAAACATTGCCCCTCACTAGGTTTTCTCCTGTGTCGTGGGTGCGTTTTACAGACATGAATTCCACATACAATACACCCAGACCCGGAACAACTACCTGCAGATCATACAATTATTTGTTCCGTGTGGGAATCGAACCCACGACCCGGAGCGCACCAGCCGACTATATCAGCCATTGCACCAACAGTGCCGTCAATTGTTACGTATAATGTTGTCTAATACCTTTTAATATCGTAAGTATTATTACTCTAAAATGTTAAAGACTGTTTATTAGAACATTGTCTTCTTTCTCAATTAGATGATGCGCATTTCAGTTCAGTTATTCCGAGTCAAGAGAAATCGTCTATGTGGTGTCCGGATTAAGAATATATCACCACTCCATCTCGTCCCGTGGATGTCGTAAAAGCCGACTAAGGGATTCTAAACCAGAGGGATGGGCAGCAGCGTCCCTCTTGTAGAAGAGTAACCATACTGCGCTCACCAACCCGCCTGCCAAGCGTGGTGAGTATTGGCAAATTCCCCCCAAAAGACGACACCATTGTTCAAATCTATGGAGGAGGCCTTTGTTCAACAGTGGACGTCCTATGGCTGATAGGATGATGATGATGAAGAGAAATCGAGAGCATGAAGGCTATATAATCACAATGTATAAGACACTCAGTAGTCAGGAGCGTATATGAATTCTTATATCAATCAAGATCATTTGATATAACAATTCATACATTTCGTATTACACTTTTTCTTTTTCATTTTTATAATCTCCCGTCACTTTGTAATTGAATAAATTAAAAATTTTCCCTCTGATTGCTTGAACAGGCAATCTCAGCGATACGTATAATGTTCCTTCTCATCTTTTTTTTTACATTAATTCTGTATAGTATCCAGTTTAATAATATAGCACAACTCGATGTCATCCCGTGTATGTCGCTGAACAGTAGCAATTCTGCGCTCATCAGCCCGCCAGCCAAGCGTGGTGAGTACTTGCAAATTTCCCCCCCAAAACACGATATGGAAATCTATGGGGGAGGCCTATATTCAGCATTGGATGTCCTTTGACTGATATGAAATCTCATAACGAAAATGTGCACTGAAAAACATAGCACATAAAATTATTCTGAAGTGAAAGTTATCGACTTACTTACTAAAACATATATTTATGGAATCTTTATTCGATAATTAGGACAAAAAGTAGTTAATTTACTGGAAATAATGACTCAACTAACAAACTTTTCCTTTAATGCTACTTAGTTTTATAGCTTAATATTTTTTATAGTCCGAGCTCGAATTGAAGGTCATAAAATAGTTATTTGCTCAGAAATAGTTTCATGATACGAAGTAACATTAACACTTTTGGTAATAAAAATATAATAACGCGAGTATATACGACATAATTTTTTCTTTATGCAGAGCCAAACATTTGTAAATTATATATATTTTGCGTATTGTGCATGTGACATATGTCAGTTCACTGTACCCACGACACACGAGACATACTTTGTAAAAATCTGTCAGGATTTTTTTTATCTATACAAATAAATAAAATTGAAGTCTCTGTTTTAAATGTCAAAATAACAGCTTTTTAATGAATGCATATGAAAGTATATACGGTACATATAACAAAAATACAATTTTTAAATATTTTGTCTGTCTGTCTGTCCATCTGTCTGTCTGTTTGTTCCGGGTAATCTCTGAAACGGCTGAACCGATTTTGATGAGACTTTCACTGACAGATAGCTGATATTATAAGGAATAACTTAGGCTACTTTTATTTTAGAAAAATAATTAGGGTTCCCCGCAAAAAAAATAAACCCTTGAAATCCAATATATATATTCTATGTCAAGTGTCTTTGTCGAAGTACTCTAAATTTCTTTTAAATTAAACGCGGGTGAAACCGCGGGTCCCAGCTAGTGTAAAATAAATCAAAGAAATATTTTTAAAACTTACAAAGATTATGCTTGTTGTGAAATGATCCATATACCGATAACTAAGGCTAACTACGACGCAGCAAAAAGGTTATGATTTAGACCGGTGTAACCGTATGTATGTATGTTCATCTGCTCCGTGAGATCGCCTAAACTAACCGTCGCATTTAGACAAAGAGGTGTCGTTGGAAGATCCCGTAGGTTATAGGCCGTATCGCAGATACTTCCCGAAACACCCATGGTTCGAGAGTACCTGCGTCATGCGTCAGTAACTATACGCTGACAAATGAGCGCAGATCTTAGCAGATAAAGTCAAGGTACCCGCAATCAATAAAATATTTAAAGGAGGTATCATTTCGGCCGAATGAAGTCCACTGCTGGACACAGGCCTCCCCCAAAGATGTCCACAACGACCGATATGGATGTGTTGTGGGCTCATTGGGGGGTTTTGCCATAATCGCCACGCTTGGCAGACGGGTTGGCGCTGCAAAAGGAGGTATATATATGTTAAAACACTTGTTCCGTGGCAAAAATTAAAATACATTTCTGCAGCTTCTACACACGCAATTTATTACCATCATCCACTCCAATAAAGACAACTTCTGCAAAACATTTATCCCCAGCTATTTAGCGTTCAAACGTGACAGTCAAACAAATGCAAAGCAATAACTAACACACTAGAACTGCCGGTAATGGGTGTGGACGCCATCTTTTTCTTTTCGCGCGCTCCGCCATGTTGCCGCTGTGTCGGAACCGGACGGCGTCACGGCGGCGCCTCGTCCGGAAACGGCGGGTCGGGTGCGTTCACAAACTCTCACTTGAGACTCAATCGAGTGTGAACGTGTGTGAGGACTTTATTTAGTAGACGAATAAGTTACACTGCGATGAAATAAAAAATAAAATGTTTTAAACTGGCATTCCTCCCGCTACGTGCTGTATTCTTTTGTAAGTTGTCCTTTCTTATTGAAAACCTATTCTTGTTAACGGTGGCTCAGTTTCTACTGCTTCCTTTGTTGTGGAGGGACTTTATATAGAATTACTAAATTTCATATTGTAAACTTGCAAATAAAGATAGGAACAAACGATAAGCTTGTTTGTAATTTGCTGGTATGTTAATCGATATGCGTGAAAATTTTAATCGTTCACTAATTTGAAGTTTCTCTTATTCTCACCCAACTACCAAGCTGAACATCACACTTAAGTGGAATGTGGAATCAAACATGATCGCAAACAGAATACTTTAGAAACAGATAAATTAACATCCTTATATTATATATTATAAATTTAAAAAAATTGTTTCACTTCTGTCGGCACTCCCGGAGTGCAACCCGTATTTGTTTTGTGGTTAAAAAAAGCGTTGCCCCACACTAGGATTCCTCCTGTGTCGTGGGTGCGTTTACAGACATGAATTCTACATACAATACACCCAGACCCGGAACAACTACCTGCAGATATCATACAAATATTTGTTCCGTGCGGGAATCAAACCCACCTCCCGGAGCGCAGCAGCCGATTGTATCAGCCACTGCACCAACCGTGCCGTCGGCATATTGGGAGGACTGTCTGTATAACAATATTAAATATGTGTTCGCCTATAATTTAGAGAGCTTTGAGGAACATCGAAATATCTAAGCTACATTTCACGACCATATAGGACCTTGTCTCTGCATTCACCCCCATTTACTATTGTAATTATTATTTATATATTTATTATTTAAATAAAGATGGAGATCTTTATTTTCTCAAGCCTGCGAACCCAGTTTTATTATAGGGTTATTTCTTTGTTTTTCTTGTCTCGAGAAATCCAACACAATGCCTAAAGAGCCTGAAAAATATTATTTGCAAATTTATCCAAAAAAGTTTCATTATATCGTATTACTGAACCGTTCGCAGACGACGATATTTGATGGGCGGCGCGAAAAAATCTTAATAGAAATGTAGGGTTGGATAATGTGAGTCTAATATGTTTGTTTACTGCATACGAAATCGTATGACGGCACACAATCGATGGCAGTTTATCCCTGTTTTTCCGGCTTATTTACATTTGAAACGTATCCAAGACTGCGATTCAACAAATTTCAGTGTTATCCTTTCTTCCTGTGCGCGTAATGGTGATAATATAAAGCAATTTGTCATGGAGAATAGTTTTTGTGTGGTAAGTAGATGGATTTTTGCAAGACATGAATGCTATAATTTAGAGAAATATTCGGACTATTGTCCCGTGTTGTTCCCGGCAAAGAATAGACCAACCTTCTCCACCATGGGTGCTAGGCAGCAACATCCTCCTTTATGCTAATAACCACATATTGCGATCACTAAGCCGCATGCCAAGCATGGTTATTATGGCAATAGTCACCGCTTATTGTAGTAATCATCGGGAGGGCCGTGCTTAGCAGTGGCCGTTTACGGGCGGATGTGTGTAGGAATATTAAGCTATTGACCGCATCAGCCGCGTATAATATTAAACCGGTTTATGTAGTGAGTACCGAAAATTATCTAAAGCAATAAATTGAAAAGCATGCCTCAACCAAAGTTATGTAAAAAGGCCTCGCATACCGATGAAATCTTGTTATGTACAATATTGGTTACTTATTTTGTATATACGTTTTCTCCAACTTGTTAAGTGATCATTACCTGTTTAGGTAGTATTAACACATTAGCATGTAACTGATTATATGTGAAAATATTGGGGCACTTGCCCCGGTGACCTCCAGCTTCCCCTTTTAGTCACCCCTGACCCAGCAGTATTCTGTACTAATCGTACACTCGTCTTCTTGGAATGAATGCTTCTCTGCAACTGCCGACGGGAACTCACTGCCCCTCGGGAGTAGTATATTCTTTGGCCCGTCGCGACGGCAACTACCGCTGGTTCGCCCGCTCGCTGTCACTCGAATAACACACCATGGCGGCAGTTTTGTCAGCTAAAACACTGGGTTTTTAACAGTAGGGATTCTGCTTAAGAGTTAGGTAGGACCTTTTATACCATTTTCAATACTGGCAAATCAATATCAGCTAGCCGTTCTTGATTTGTTCGGGGTTCGTAGCTCATATAGGGATTCAATGGCCACAGAGTTTATAATAGGCCACTCAAAAAGGAGACAATGGTATGAATAGATGTGTCAGACCAAAAAAGGGTGCGTCGGTTCATAAGAATCGATAAAACTGTAACTTTCAGACTTCTGTTCTGACAATTATATAAACGAAGTCCATGATAGTGTAATAAAACTAGGTATTCCGTCAATAATGCTATTATTTTTAATCACTAAATAACAAACACTTTATTACTTTCTTATAATCATCTTTACATTAATAGAACCGTGTAACAGTCTCTTCAAATACACAGTTACTTTTTGTAGACAGCACCGTACCAACTCGTGATTTCACACCAACTGCCTTATAGACTCGAGCGCCCAAAGGACCCCCTCTCTTATCCCCACTATTATATTTCTACCGTCACTATACTAGTGAGGGTAAGTTCATCATCATCATTTCGGCCGAATGAAGTCCACTGCTGGACACAAGCCTCCCCTAAAGATCACCACAACGGTCAATATGCGTGTGTTGTGGGCTCATTGGGGGGTTTTGCCATAATTGCCACGCTTGGCAGACGGGTTGGCGATCGAAGTTGAGTTGTTAATGTACTCGAAGGACGCTGCTGCCCATCCTCCGGCTAACCCCTTAGTCGACTTTTACGACACCCACGGGAGGAAATGGGGTAGTGATATTCTGAGCCGGCACCACACGGTTATAACATTATAATCTTCTTTTAATATATAATATTATTGATTATAATTATTTAAACATTGAAGTTAGTCACAATAATAACATTTATTTTATAGTGAAATAACTAGAAGAAATAATATTTATTTACGTTTAAATAATTAATCTAACAATAGTAATAAAAGTTTTAATTTCTCGCTACCGGCTAACGCACCAGATCCCGGTACACAAAGTACCATCCAGCTTTGTTGTACCTATAGCAAAATACGAACACTTGATCGGATGTTAATCGTATAATTGCATGGTTTATGAAGTTTTGCTCCGATAGTTAAAGATTTAAAAAATACCATGCAATACCATTTACGAATCGTCAGACTAGTTGCCGTGTCCCAAGATGTAGAATTCCTATGGAGAAGAACGGGCAATAAATTCCATGGTTACACTCTTGAATTTCTTTTTTAATAACGTTGCCCACACTAGCATCACTCTTGTTTCGTAGGTGCGTTTACATACATAAATTCCACACACAATACACTCAGACCCGGAACAACTAACTACCTGCAGATCATACAAATATTTCTTCCGTGCGGGAATCGAACCCGCGACCCGGAGTGCAGCATCCGACTGTGTCTGCCACTGCACCAACCGTGCCGTCTCAATCCCGTCGAAATCATGTACTTTTTACAATATTGTTGACTACATTGTTCTTAAAATAATGGTTATTTTTTTTATTTTTTTTTAAACGTTGCCCCACACTAGGATTTCTCCTGTGTCGTGGGTGCGTTTACAGACATACATTTCACACACAATACACCCAGACCCGGAACAACTACCTGCAGATCATACAAATATTTGTTCCGTGCGGGAATCGAACCCGCGACCCGGAGCGCAGCAGTCGACTGTATCAACCACTGCACCAACCGTGTCGGTTATGTGACGATCTGTCGACATCCTACCCCGCCCGCTGGGTGCAGCTTAAATGAGTCGCGAATTAAAGTTCGTAACTGTACCAATGTGACATATTCAAAGTTTTATGTATTTTCTAAGTTAATAACAACATTCTTCATTTCACTGACTTAGGAGATGGAAAACACCGTGAGGATCCTGGATCTGATAGTCTGAAATCGCCGACATATAGTGAGCACGTGTGGTGCTCAGAATACCACCACTCCATCGCCTCCCGTGGGTGTCGTAAAAGTCAACTAAGGGATTAGCCGGAGGATGGGCAGCAGCGTCCTTCGAGTACATTAACAACTCAACTGCGATCGCCAACCCGTCTGCCGTGGCGATTATGGCAATACCCCCCAATGAGCCCACAACACATCCATATCGGTCGTTGTGGTGATCTTTGCGGAAGGCCTGTGTCCAGCAGTGGGCCTCATTCGGCCGAAATGATGACAGTGAGCACTGCAGCAGTACACTGACAGAAGTGTCAATTCAAAAAAAATGTCGTGACTCTTTTAAGCCTGTGTATCTCTATCCAGTCTGTGCCAGTCTGTGCTATTATGTTATTCTCTCCTGATGAATGATATGTGAAAAATATAATTTATTATATCACTAAAATATTATTTCATTTTTGATCGCGGTCCCGCCGCTGCCTAGGCTTCGCACCTACTACAATACCGACTCATACACGACTTCTTTTCATACCAATCTTTTATACCAACGCAAATTAAATCAAAACCGTTCCATACCAATTGTTTATACCAACGCAAATGAAACCAAAACCGTTCCACAGACAAAACAGAGTATAATAATAACCTGACCAACCCAACACCACGCGTCACTAACTTTGAGTTCGCTCGCAAAACCACAAATTCTATTGCGTCCGTTGTCGACCAAAATTAGGAGTCACTAACCAGGTTTATACCATTCATGCAACCCATTCGCGGTACACAATTTAGTTTTAATTAAAACTCACATATCTATGTGTAGCCAGCCAGCAGTCAGCTTGTTTTGCAGATGCAATTGCGTTGGTTCAAAATCTCACAAAAGAAACTTTACAGAAGTAAATAGCTCGGACGAAATTAGCATTTCGTTAAGTCGGTAAATAAAAATAGTGTGAAGTGGGTTTAGTTGAACTAAGCACAGTTCTGTGTTCTTTGTTTGTAAATAGGTACGAGTTTGTTTTTGTAGCTATTGGGAGCGCTGCCGAAGGTTTCTAAAATAAAATAGTATAGTCGCGGAGACAACTTCATCATCATCATCAGTTCAGCCGAATAATATCCACTGCTCGACACAGGCCTCCCCCAAAGATCGCCACAACTGGTTGTGTTGTTTGCTCGTTGGGGGGTTATGCCATAATCGCCACATTTGGCAGGCAGATTGGCGATCGCTTCGAATAATTTACTCGAAGGATGCTGCTGTCCATCCTCTGGATAATCCCATAGTCACCTTTTACGACACCCACGGAATGCGATGGGTTGGTGCTATTCGTAGCCCGCACCACACGGCAAAGAGATGATTTATTATAAACTAACTTATTCTAACTTAAAATCTAATAGGTTCATTGTTCTTATAACTAATTATCTCTAAGAATGCACGTCACCGGGCGCTAGTCATAACATCTCCGACTCGCGACTGATATGTCAGCGTGGGCCGACCACAGCAGTGAACGGATTTAGAAGTTATACATTAAGTTATATTACGAGGTACCTTTTTTTTATTAGGCCTAGTCTACATGAACTTGCTCCGCCGCGGTGAAGGACGGAGGGGGATGCCTGGGTAACTGTAAAGCGGTCACCCCCACAAGGATTGGAACCCCCGAAGCTTCCCTGTGCGCTGTGCTATGCGCACACGGCAGCGCGTGACCACATGCGTGCTACTGCAAGGTTGCTTGGTGTGGGCACGCAGATTCCCCAATCTACGCACCCGCGAACCCAGAGGCCCCTGCCTTATAGCGACGGCAGAGGGTTTCAGGCGTATGGGAACTAGGCGCCAGGGCGGTTGTTAGGCCCTCTCCCGATCCCGCTCTGCGGTCTCTTTCTGGAGCATGAGGCTCTCACAGAAGGAGACCATTGCATTCCAGTTTTTTACCTACAGTCCAAGAAGAGTACCTTAAACCCTGATCTTGTCAGGGCTGAGGTGAGACTCCGGTAACCGGTTAAAATTTTTGGGACCCATCACATGCGTCAGTTCACTAGACTTCGTTGAGTAATGTGTTACAGTAGCAAGCTTGTTAGCTTGACGCGTGGTGTAGTTATGCCTATCTCCTCGCCTCTGGTAGTCGTTTAAATTATCCCATGTGTACATATACCGTGTGGTGCCGGTTCAGAATACCACCACCCCATTTCCTCCCGTGGGTGTCGTAAAAGTCGACTATGGGATTAGCCGGAGGATGGGCAGCAGCTTCCTTCGATTACATTAACAAATCAACTGCGATCGCCAACCCGTCTGCCAAGCGTGGCGATTATGGCAAAACCCCCCAATGAGCCCACAACACACCCATATCGGTCGTTGTGGTGATCTTTGGGGGAGGCCTGTGTCCAGCAGTGGACTTCATTCGGCCGAAATGACACATTCATAGCGATCTGCATAATGATTATACTCGGTAGGGTTAAAATACCAAGTGACAGAAAGTATGCGGAGGCTTCACGTGATATCTTCGCTATTGCTCGCACGCTCGTAATCTATCGGCAGCATGTCCCCATAAATCGGCACCATATTGAAGGATTGAGTGCACTGTGGCAAAGTAGCATGTTCGAACCATATCCGTTGACAATATTCGAGAGTCTACTGAGCGCATAACATGCACTTCCGAGTCTTGCACACAGTGCGTCTATATGTGAACTCCAAGTCAAGCCCCTATCTACTTGGAATCCAAGAAATCGTGTAGACTCCATTATTATAAGTAGGTTTTAATGCCGTATATCTGTAGGCACGTTCTCGACACGGAAAGTTTTCAGGCTTTTGGTATAGCTGCACTGGTCTGAAATCGTCAACACTCAGTGATCAAGCGTGTTGAGCAGTGCTCGTTCCTTCTTTTATGTTATTAGTAATTATTGTAGCCTAAAACGAAATGTATATAATCATGAATCTCTTTGACAGCACAAACCCGCAAGCCGCCACTGCAGTGGTCTGAATTAGTGGTTTCATCTGTAAATCGACATCGGACTAATGGATGTGAATGAGTCGTGACTAATAGGCATAATTATAACCAGTCTGGTTCAAATCAAACCAGAGTCTGGTTTTATTACTACTATTCATAGCAGACTTGGCACTTTGTATTTTAGTTAAAGCGCGAGTATGCGATATCTAATTATTCACTACTACATTTTGCCCGACAATGGAATAAAAAACCCCACCACTCTGTCACGTTGGTCACTAGTCGCACCACGCCCGCGTTGCCAGAGGGGTAGGAATAGTAGGCAGACATCGTGTCCCCCGGGTCGAAAGGATAGTGGGTGCCTTGCACCGGCTGCTACCCAATCAGAGGGGACTGAGGGCAGAAGTTCACGGGAAGTCATGCGGTCCGTGGCCCTTTACGGGGCGCCTGTTTGTTCATCTTGACTCTCGGGCGTCCAGCGCTCAGAACGGATCGCACGAGGATACCGGACGGTGTCCTTTGAGGCGGCAACTCTGTTGGCGCGCTTTCCGCCTTTTGATATCCTGGCGGAGATGGATGCGTGGGTGTATCACCAAACACGGTACCTCCGCCAGAGCAGTGGAGGCGTACCTGTAGGGGCGCTCGCAAGTTTGAGATGGCAGGCGCGGCAGCGTTCACTCAGGCTGCGGCGCGAGCGGCTCATGCTGCCGCAGTACGCTCAAAAGCGCGTCGAGGTTGTCTTGCCACTCTTCGAAGCCTGGCTCCAAAGGAGCGAGCGCTTCACATTCTGCCTGACGCAGGTATTCACCGGACACGCTTATTTTGGTGCGTACTTACACAGGATAGGACACGAGGTCACGGTACAGTGCCACCACTGTGGAGACGATCAGGATACCGCACAGCACACGCTCGGAGAGTGCCCTGCGTGGGCTGCTGAGCGACGGATCCTGATCGGTAGGATCTTATCTAGCGTCCTATTCTGTGCAGGTAAGCACGCGCCGAAACAATCGTGACCAGTGAACACATGCGTCAGGCGGTAGGTGACGCGCTCGCTCCTTCTGAGCCAGGCTCCGAAGAGCGGCAGGATAGCCTCAACGACGCGCTTATTTGTGAACTACAGCCTTAGGCGATGTCGCTACAGTGTCTGTCTGTCACAGCCAATTGCAATTGCTCCGAATCTACTGGACCGATTAAGTTGAAATTTGGTACACATATAGATTTCTGCCATCCAAGCACGGGCGTATAACGTAAATAAAGAAATTGTGAATATGGGGGTCACTTTGGTAAGCAATATAGAGAATTAAAGAATAGTTTTGTAAACTGTACCGAGTAACATATGAAATGGAAGGGCTTGTGGTGAGAGTCTCAAATATATATTATTTTATAATTTTAAAATGTATAGTTTTAAAGTTATTTAAGAAAATAGACAAAAATTTACCATTGACATTCATATCAGCCACAGGACGTCCACTGCTGAACATTGACATTCATATCAGCCACAGGACGTCCACTGCTGAACAAAGGCCTCCCCCTTAGATTTCCACAACGAGCGGTCACATGCCGCTCTCATCCAACGACTCCCAGCGACCTTCACCAGGTCGTCTGTCCACCTCGTTGGAGGTCGTCCCACGCTGCGTTTTCCGGTGCGCGGTCTCCATTCGAGAACCTTTGTGCCCCAACGGCCATCAGTTCTACGAGCAATGTGCCCTGCCCATTGCCCCTTCAGTTTACTAATCCTTTCAGCTATGTCGACAACTTTAGCTCTTCTACGGATCTCCTCATTTCTGATTCGATCTCGTAGAGAAATACCAAGCATAGCTCTCTCCATAGCTCGCTGAGTGACCTTGAGCTTTCTTATGAGGCCCATTGTGAGTGACCACGTCTCTGTTCCATATGTCATCACTGGTAACACACACTGGTTAAAGACTTGCGTCTTGAGGCATTGCGGTATTGTTGACGAAAAGACGTTGCGAAGTTTCCCGAACGCTGCCCAGCCGAGTCGGATTCGACGATTGACCTCTTTCTCGAAGTTGGACCTACCTAACTGGACAGTTTGTCCTAGGTAGACATACTCGTCAACAACTTCGAGAACAGAGCTCCCAACGGATATTGGGATGGGCACGACATGGGCATTTGACATGACTTTTGTCTTGCCCATGTTCATCTTAAGGCCCACCTGTTGGGAAACTCTGTTGAGATCATCGAGCATTGTGCTGAGCTCTTGCAGCGATTCTGCCATGACTACGATGTCATCGGCAAATCGAAGGTGAGTGATATACTCGCCATTGATGTTAATGCCGAATCCTTTCCACTCCAGTAGCTTGAAGGCATCCTCCATTGCAGCGGTGAACATTTTCGGCGTTTGCGGTCGGAATGTAAGGGAAAACATGTTTTTCAACTACGATGTTAAGTTTGTTCTCGGGATAAGTTATTGGAACATGACCAAATTCAACAATAGACAATATATTCAGCAATTATTAGATAGAGATATTGGATACTCTTTTAAAATAATGGAGATTATAATATTGAACGATGCATATCGTGTCATAAACACTCGTAGACAACCTATCATCATCTTCTCTTTGAGCAAAATCATGGATAAATGCATTTCTCAAAAGATTCAACAAAGCTCAGTATTTCCATATCCATTCATACCACTTCATCATATTAAGTGAGAGCACGACCTAAAATAGAACGTGGTCGCGCTCACAAACACTTGTGCAAGACAATGAAGACGGCAGTCATTGTCACCGTTTCTAAACGCCGACTATTGTGCGGAGTAAATGTTCCGGCGACACACTTGCCTACACTCAGTTCGCTTATCATTAAAACTTTACTAGAAGTTTGTATACGTGTTATTTTAGATAATGGGAATAATTTTACTATCAGGGCCGGATTTAGAGGTTTGATGGCCCTAGGGCAACAAAGCAGTGGAGGACCCTAACTATTTTTCAAATGGGTTAAACAATGTTTTACTTTCACATGTTTCAATAATTTTATGCGAGACGAATCAAATTATTGCAGCAATAATTTACTTTGTCATTGTTTCCCGCATTCACATGAAAAATGTACGGGTCGAAGATTTAATATTAAGCATTCATGTTGAGAAAATTACAAAATGTGCTTTAGAATCTTCAGAACGAACCGTGACTCATGAAAGTCTGAGAACGACTCTTTCGTTGCCAGAAGTTGTTCTTCGTATATTTTTTTGCATATTATTCGGTATTCGTTAGAAAACTTTACCTACTAATTTCTATTATAGACTCCTCTCTTGTGGAGGTCATGGGGCTGTAGCCCATTTCCCTCCCTAAATCTGGCTCTGGTTACTATGCGTTTTATATCAACACTACAGTGGAACGTACACATTATCATTAAGAGTAGAATTATAAATGGCAGCTGTTGTAATTGTTCTCGTTATTTGTTTCTTGCCCACACGGTTCGTGAGTAAAGGTGAATATTTCTATCAAAATCCAGTGGTCTGCAGTGATAGCAACTACGGATCTACGAGCTGTGGTTTGTGCAAAGTGAATCTCACAGAACTCGGGAGTTTCGTCAGATTCTCGGATAGTCTCTAATAATCTATAAATATATCTATAAATATCTAAACATAATATATATGTACCTTGGCTTATTCGACGTTCTATCTAATGTTGCGTCTACACCAGCGTACCTAACATGCAATGCAATCATTGGGGTAAAATAATAAAAGGACACCGAAAAAAAATTACCTTTGCGTGCTCTTCATCCATTTTTGTTCATTCGTCACGGACAGTTTGCGTTAGTCCTGGTAAAAGCAAATCCCCAGTTCCAGACGGTACGACACACCTTGTTACAATTAAGGGACTGTGGTAATGGTGTATTTAAGGTAGCTAAAATCAATGGTGTAGGTAATGCAACATGGACCTCTGGGTTCGCGGGTGCGTAGATTGGGGAATCTGCGTGCCCACACCAAGCGACCCAAGAGAAGACGGTAGCACGCATGTGGTCACGCGCTGCCGTGGGACGCTTTGGGGGATCCTTTACAATCCCCCCGGGGGGGTGACCACTTTACAGTCACCCTCTCCGAGATGTGCCTATAGGCGTGGCACCAGTGGGCGGCTCTGGAGTGATCATACGAGGACCTGGAGCCTCCCTGAGGTGCCGAAGATGACCGCTCCAGTGGTTTTAGCCGGTAGGAGTCCGGCATACCCCTTCGCCCTTCCCCGGGGCGAAGGAAGTTCATGATGAATTTCCACTGGGCACCAATAAAAAAAAAAAAAAAAAAGGTAATGCAACATGCTCTAGTGTGATCTTACGAGGACCTGGTGCCTTCGGTACCGAAGGTGACCGCTCCAGTAGTTTTAGCCGGTAGCAGTCTGGCATACCCCTTCGCTCTTCCCGAGGCGAAGGAACTTCATGAAGAATTTCCACTGGACACCAATAAAAAAATGCAAGTAGAATTCCGAACGGAGATCAATAAAATAAAATACAAGTTGATGTAACATGGGATCATGAACGCTGATACGTTGATACGACATAGAACAGAATTGAGTCAGGTGAATGCAAAACGAGCTTTATAACTACAAAACACAGGTAAGGGTCACACAGTATAGGATGGTAAAATTTTGCCGCCATTTACAAATTGTCATCTCCTAGTGTAGTGTTACAATTCGGCAATTTAGTTAAATTGCGGGGGCGGGGCCAGGTATGCCCCAACCATGGTTCATGCAGACCAACGAGACTATTTTATACCTGGCCCCGCCCGGCTTAATAAAGTTTTTTTCCTTTTCAGTGGTTTTCATATTTTTATATCGTGTAAATAAATGTAAGAACTTTTGTCAATTTGATATCAGTATTTAACACTAAAAATAAGAATGACTCAAATCGGGTCTCTGATCTGAGAGGAATCGAAACTATTAAGACATCATCCAGATAAGCGCAGTCAAATTAACCTGTTTATTAAAGCTGGTTTAAAAACTAGTTTTCTTTAATTCTTTTTTTTTTTTAAAACGTTTCCCCACACTAGGATTTCTCCTGTGTCGTGGGTGCGTTTACAGACATACATTTCACACACAATACACCCAGACCCGGAACAACTACCTGCAGATCATACAAATATTTGTTCCGTGCGGGAATCGAACCCGCAACCCGGAGCGCAGCAGTCGACTGTATCAACCACTGCAATTCATTCAAATGTAATGAAATTTATATGGGACCAATTCGAAAACATTCTGCATCAGTTAAGATATGATTTGCTCAAATCGGTCTACTAATCTCGGAGTAATTGAGTACATACATAAAAAATACGCATTGAATAGCGAACCTCCTCCTTTTCGAAGTCGGTAAAAATAATAGCTTTTTCAGCATATTTCTAAGCTGATCAAAGCAATAATGCACGACTATACAACACAGAGTAATGCGTTTCACAATAATGTACATTATAAAAAGCTACGGTCCCCAAATTTGCCGCTCCTAAAATCTGCAAATCAATGGAGCCACTATGCCACCTGTTTGAGATTCGCGATTAATACAGATTCTAAGGGCGTTTTCTTAAGTATTTTACTTTATTATAGTAGGGACGGTAGCCGTCTGGTGCCGTATTAGAATACCACCACCCAGTCTCATCCCGTGGGTGTCATAAAATGCAATTATGGTATTAGCCGGAGGATGGGCAGTAGCATCCTTCGAGTACATTTATAACTCAACTGCGATCACCAACCCGTCCGCTAAGCTTGGCGATTATGGCAAAAACCCCCCAATGAGCACATAACACAAACCCATACCGGTCGTTGTGGCGATCTTTGGGGAGTCTTCTGTCCAGCAGTGGACGTTTTTAGGCTGAAATGATGATGATGATAATGAATGAATGTGCCTACAGGCGTGGCATCAATGGCTCAACATGACTGCTCCAGTGGTTTTAGCTGGTAGGAGTACGGCATGCCCCTTCACCCTTCCCCGATGTTTCATCATTTCAGCCGAATGAAGTCCACTGCTTGACACAGGGCTCCCCAAATATCACCACAACGACTATGGGTTTGTTGTGTGCTCATTGGGGGGTTTTGCCATAAGCGCCACACTTGGCAGACGGATTGGCGATCGCAGTTGAGTTGTTAATATACTCGAAGGACGCTGCTGGCCATCCTTCGGCTAATCCCTTAGTCGACTTTTACGGCACCCACGGGAGGAGATGGGGTGGTGGTATTCTGAGCTGACACCACACGGCACTACCGATGTTCGTTTAGTTTATATATATGTACTGTATGTTTAGTTAATACACACAAAAGTGTAGTTTATAAAAATATAAGTACATTACTACTATAGTAGTAAGTCCTTAACTAATTACTTTACCCACACCCGAGCGCATGTGGTAGTGATACAGTGCTAACAGTCTAAACTCGACGTACTAAATGTCACCTTAAACTAATACACTACTCAAAACTAAATAGGGCCCACCATGTTTTTTTGCCTTAACTTAAAATTGAACATAATTGTTCAGTTTTTATGAATGTATAAGTTTCAAGTGGGCATTCAGGAATAGTGTAAACACAAACAATGGAATCATTTGTTTATTTCCTTTAATAAAAACACAAATAACAGTTTTTAGGAAAAATTACACAAAATAAAAGATAAACATAATCTGGTAAAGCACACGTCTTCTGAAAAAAAATATGGTGCTTGTTATTTTTTAATAACGAGTGGGTCCTCCTCTGCTCCGTATGCACTCTCTGAGCCTATCTGGTACACTTTCAATCAAGTGAGTCACGTTTGTGTGCGGTATTTGTTCCCAACAGACTTTCAGGGCGTTAATGAGCTCCTGCTGGCTGTTCACATCACTGTAGTTTTCTTTCAGGCTTCTTTTGAGTTGATCCCATAAATGTTCTATTGGGTTGAGGTCGGGACTCATGGCTGGCCATGGCAAAACGGTGATATTGGCTCGAGAGTGCTCTTTGTGTGGTGCGGGCTGTGTGTGCGCGAGCATTGTCATGCATAAAGACAAAATCATTGCCCACTCTTTGTGAAAACGGGATGACATGTGGCCGGATTACTCGCTCGATGTAACTGGCGGCGGTTACGGTACCTTCATTGAGAATTACCAACTCCGTTTTGCCGTGTAAGCTAATTCCACCCCATACCATAACACTGGGACCCCCCCATCGGTCTGTTCCATGCACGCATGGTTCAGAAAAACGTTCCCCTTCTCTTCTCCACACGCGTATCCGTCTGTCATCACTGAAAAACTTCACTTTAGACTCGTCCGTAAAAAGCACATTCCTCCAGTTATCCATGGTCCATTCCAAATGTTCCCGGGCGTACCTTAAGCGTGCTGCACGATGAGCCCTCGTCAGTTTCAGTCGAATAGCGCGTACTCTGGAGCGTTGTCCATCTTCGTGAAGCCGATTCCGAATGGTTTGGTCGCTGACTCTCGTCCCTGTGGATTGCCGTAGTCGAGTTTGTAAGGTCCGAGCGGTAACAGTACGCTCCCGTCGTGCGGTTAACCTTAGATATCGGTCTTCCTGGGCAGTTGTAGCTCTAACTCTTCCTGTGCCAGGTCTCCTAGCTACACTTCCGGTCTCCTGATATCGTTCCCAAACATTTCGGATTGCTCGTCGCGAAACACCGAGGTGTATAGCCACAGATCTCTGAGACTGTCCCTCTTGAAGCAAAGATACTGATACTCTTGCAGCGGTTTCCATGTCCATACGTCGGCGAGAACCAGGCATAGTGATCACAACTAACACAGGAACCAAACAAAATTGTTAAAAACGTGAGTATTCCACAGCAGTGTTTAGTGTAGACTGAAAACTTAAGTGACCGAGAATTTGTGCATTCGATGTTTTTTTCGAGTACTTCACTTTTTTAGCTACCCTCTTGAAACCAATATGAATATTGTCGAAATAAACATTGATAAGGGCTCCTAAACATGGTAGCTTGATGGTTCAATGCGTAACTTTGACAACAACTACTTAGATAACTTTATTTTGACCAAAATAGTGACTGATTCGAGGTGGGCCCTATTTTGTTTTGAGTAGTTTATAATAAAACACAAAAACAGATCAACAACAGAGTATAATATCATAATAAATTCGCAATAAATATTCATAAAATATACCATTGTATATGTAATGATAACATAATTAACTATTATATTGTACAACCAACTGGTACTTATTGCTACAACTACATTATGGTTGACGAACCCACTTAAATAAATAACCATCACATGGCAGAACATTACTGAGTCTCTTAATAAATAAAAGTGATACTGTATACAAAGTTACGTCCGAAGCGAGGGCCAAGAAAGCTCGTGTCAAAAAAAACTAAGCGACGAAATATAAGCAAGCACTTGCTATATTTAGGCCCTAAATATGTAAACATATCATATCGTTGAAAATAACTGTACAATCACCTCATTTTCTTTTTGATTATCAACCTTTTGTGTTCATGAGTTGCAATAAATGCCTTCGTTGATGCATCGAGACGACCACTTGCAACTGTTCAATGCCATAAAGCACACCTTGAACTGCCAGTTAAATTATAATAACGGTACAACTGTGAAAGTGTTGAGTTAACACTCATTCTAAGCGCGTTGAAGCGAATGAATAATGTTATCCATAATTTAATGAGAAGTACTTATAACGATGTTTTTACCATAGTTGCGCAGCCAACTTTGACGGGCCAAACAATTCTAAACAGCTGCGCGACTATACCAATAGCTCAAAGCCTTATGGTATCTATGGCGTCATTCTTCGTTATCGTATCGACAATTTGTTGGTTATTGTACATACAGGGTCTGTGGTTTGAAATCAGCAACAGCGAACTCGGTTACTAGATCGCCCTAATAGTAGAGCTAGCGAAAACATAACATTAAACATAGTTATAAAACGATACCCAGTAACGTTAACCATTAATAAACGATATTTTTAATATCGTTATTACGTATTTTTATGCAAGCAACATTATGTGTGAATCTGGTAACGTTATCAAGGCCTGCCCCAAGACCCCTGACCACGTTATTAACACCGTTGTCAGTTCCTTTTATCCATATATTTCTAGTATGTCCTATCAGCTGTTTTTATTTCTATGACAAAAAAAATATAAATTGTGATGGAAAAAATTGCGCTAACTACGTTATTTTTTTACTATTTTTTACACTGTCATATTATCCTATAATTTTTTTACTATTTGACACTGTCATATTATCCTATAATCTTTTATACACAACAAAAATACCTACAGCAGAATCTTGTGGTACCATAAAATAAAACAAACTACAATAATTTTGGTTGCCAATCCCACAAAAGCACTCTCAAGAACGATCTAAAATCTTATTTTATTGTTTTTTATTTATTTACTACAACCTCTACAATAATCAATCGTGCAGTTTACAACAACAAATTACAGGCAATTTTCGGTGTTCTTAAATCTTCGCA
Source organism: Diloba caeruleocephala (assembly GCA_947459985.1). NCBI lineage: Eukaryota > Metazoa > Arthropoda > Insecta > Lepidoptera > Noctuidae > Diloba > Diloba caeruleocephala. The sequence continues at coordinate 2,319,210 of OX381617.1, read as the reverse complement.
TTTGCATTTATACAGGATAACTTCAAGCATTCGAGTATTAAGTAAGCAGGATTAGGTAGCGGGCGCCTTTTTTAAATTTTGCTTCGGAGAGACTTAGTAGCTTATGTACGTTTAAGTTATTTTTTACAAATAAATTATATATCAATAAAGATATTTTATTATGGTAATACCGAATTCGATTTACTGTATGTAAGTCAACACTACTAATAGTCTTTTAAAGTATAAATGTCCAATTCGGGCAACCCCAGAGATGCTATGACATTAACCGACTAAATAAAATGTCCACTGTCATTAGCTATGACATAACTATGGCTAGTTTACTTCTTTTAGCTTAAACAACAATTATGTTTAAGATTTTAAAGGTTATTTAATTTTCTAAACATGGTAATTATTGTAGTTGTAGTGTTGAATATTTTTTGGTTCTGATTCGTTTTTCATGGGGCAATAATGTAATTTTATCGTGGACTATAATAATATAACATCAGGATTTTTATCAAACTCTTAGATATTTAAATAAAGTTTTAAAATAAATCTTACGTCTTTATCATATGGGGGATTCACGATTTTCTTATTTATCTCTTTTACAGTCCCCCTAGATCTGTGGGGGTCTAAAACGACCAAAAGGTTGCTTACGCAATACTTGAACGCCCTCAGACTTTTCTGATCTATGATCTTACATACCCTCTGAGAACCTCATTATAAATCAATTTCACAAGCACTTAAATATCACTAACATAATATTATATATTATGTTATATACTTACTTTGTTTTACTTACCTACCTATGCAACGTAGCTGTTTATTTTAAATATTCTAGGTTGCCACAAAGGCTGTTTCCCTACATAAGACCAAAATGTCGTATTTACATTAGTGTTCAAATATTCAATAAAACTTGATTTAAAAGATTCAATCTACTGTCTACGTTAAATTTATAACTAGGTATATTCTTGGTAACCAACAATGCATATATGTATATGCAGTACTACTTTATCTGGTCTCACTAATGCGAGATACCAGTTTTTGCTAGCGGCTTCGCCTGCCATCTATAGGTACTACAGTGAGCAGATTAAATTGTGAAATAAAAAGATGTACTACCAAGACGACCTTATCGAAATCAATCCAGCTTGTAAAAAGACTACATAACATCCCTTCTACTAAAACAGCTCGCCAATACCCAAATCTACGTATGGTTTATATCACATTTAGGATGCAACTGGTTCACCAGATTGGACGATTGGTTCCAAGGCAAGTTTATCTTTTTCTTTGTTGTCTTGAATGTAGTGGTAGTGGAGGAAGCGGCCGCCCTGCGTCAGCTGCGCGCACTCGTTGGTGAAGTGACACGCGAACAGCAGCATGTTACGAGGCTGGATCCGCCACGCGAACCGCATGAACATCAGCGAGTATAGACTGAGAGCTGGAAATTAAAACATTATTGTGAGTTAACGGTCTATTTTTTTTTTTAAACTTTGCCCCACACTAGGATTTCTCCTGTGTCGTGGGTGCGTTCACAGACATGAACTCTACATACAATACACCCAGACCCGGAACAACTACCTGCAGATCATACAAATATTTGTTCCGTGCGGGAATCGAACCCACGACCCGGAGCGCAGCAGCCGACTGTATCAGCCTCTGCACCAACCGTGTCGGTCTAAACTGGTGGGGGCGAGACATGGGTAAGCAGCAACGCTCATAATAGTTTGACGTTTATTTTTTAGATGACACAATATAGCGACATAAAGTATTCACTTAAGTACACAGTACAGTACACCTTTATAATCTAGTCCTGTACACTTATTTCCGGATAAAAATTATGAAAAAACAATCGATCAGGCTATGTGCAGCGTGTGGTGCCGGCTCAGAATGCCACCACCCCATCTCCTCCCGTGGGTGTCGTAAAAGTCGACTAAGGGATTGGCCGGAGGATGAGCAGCAGCGTCCTTCGAGTACATTAACAACTCAACTGCGATCGCCAACCCGTCTGCCAAGCGTGGCGATTATGGCAACACCAACACACCCATATGGGTCGTTGTGGTGATTTTTGGGGAGGCCTGTATACAGCAGTGGACTTCATTCGGCCGAAATAATGATGTGCAGCGCACCTGACCTTTTTAAAGATCATGTGCGCAGCATATATACCGCCAGGTCATTTTATTTAAACTACAAACCCAAATAAAGGTTTAATAAAGAACAAATGACATCGCATAATACACAAATATAGGAACACTGATAACTCGAGCAGACGCTGACGAAAACATAAACTTTATTGTACTGATAACAAGTTTTACAGACAAGATTAAGTTCTTGTTTGACGTTCTTATTAGCCTGTACGATTTCAGCAGACATCTAATTAAAACCACGGGCCAAACACGCAAGAGCATCCCACTCAACGCATGGTAGGACCTTCAGATGTGTTTACGAGGAAAAAAGCCCCGTGCTACGCGGGATTGGCTCTGCAGCCACACCATCAGGTCACTTGGTAACTAGGAGAATAACCTGCCGGAAGAATTCACCTTGGGCATGTCACAGTTTATGGGGCCCGTTTTTCTGGGATCTGACTGTTTGGCAATCAGAAGCCGGAATTTAGTCCTCATCAGATCAGCCCGTGTATGCCCTGCTAAAGATAGGATTCGTAATAACCGCATAAACAGTCCTGGGGATTTTGCCATATTCAGGACTCATCAATTATTGTGACGCGGGAAGACGCCGTTATCTTTGTTCTTGACACAATACCTTAGTCGGCTTTCACGACACCCACAGGTTTTGTCACATTACATGTATTAATTACTGTTAAACTCTCCCTAGCTAAATATGTTTGTGCGTACGAGAACTCAGTCCTAACTGGGTTCTCGTCAATAGTGCGATGATGGAGATTAAAACTCACGATCTGTCGATTGGCAGTCCTTAGCCAAGGTGCTATTGCCGCCTAGAAAAGTAGCTTGTGCCTAAAATCATAAGGGCATTCAGTTATACATATATATATAAGTATATATAACTAAATTCCCTATACATATATATATAACTAAATGCCCTATATAAGGTCTTTTTTTAATAATCCACGATATTTTGCATGGCACCGTACTAAATGCTAATGATGATGTTCCCACCACACAAAATTAACTTGACGGTGAAAAATTAGTTTATTTCTTTTGTGCGACGCCGACGCGCGCCTACTTTCGCCTGTTTCCTTTGACGTTGCCGACTACCTAAATACTCATATTCTTACACTACTTTACAGTGTACTGTTCTTTCCTTCTACTCCCTGCTACCTTAAAAAACGTTTCGAATTCCTTGGTGATACTCATTCGCGAATCCTAAGATCATCAGAGAACCTAAAGCTTAAAATGCCAATGCATTCTACTAATTTTATTGATAAATCCTTCACGGTTCAGGCCGCTCGTTTGTGGAATGCATTGCCGATCTCAATTAGACGGGCTCAGTCACTACCGGTATTCAAAAGACTAGTGAGAGAACATTACTTGTCACTGTAATTATTAGTATTATTTTTCTTGCTTTTACTCTGCCTTTTATTACATCTTTGATGTCACTTGTCCTAATCTTGTTTATACTTGTGTATTTATATATTTTATATGTGTATATATTACCATATATATAATCTTCATCATATCATCATCATCATATCAGCCACAGGACGTCCACTGCTGAACAAAGGCCTCCCCCTTAGATTTCCACAACGAGCGGTCACATGCCGCTCTCATCCAACGACTCCCAGCGACCTTCACCAGATCGTCTGTCCACCTCGTTGGAGGTCGTCCCACGCTGCGTTTTCTGGTGCGCGGTCTCCATTCTAGAACCTTTGTGCCCCAGCGGCCATCAGTTCTACGAGCAATGTGCCCTGCCCATTGCCACTTCAGTTTACTAATCCTTTCAGCTATGTCGACAACTTTAGTTCTTCTACGGATCTCCTCATTTCTGATTCGATCTCGTAGAGAAATACCAAGCATAGCTCTCTCCATAGCTCGCTGAGTGACCTTGAGCTTTCTTATGAGGACCATTGTGAGTGACCACGTCTCTGTTCCATATGTCATCACTGGTAACACACACTGGTTAAAGACTTGCGTCTTGAGGCATTGCGGTATTGTTGACGAAAAGACGTTGCGAAGTTTCCCGAACGCTGCCCAGCCGAGTCGGATTCGACGATTGACCTCTTTCTCGAAGTTGGACCTACCTAACTGGACAGTTTGTCCTAGGTAGACATACTCGTCAACAACTTCGAGAACAGAGCTCCCAACGGATATTGGGGTGGGCACGACATGGACATTTGACATGACTTTTGTCTTGCCCATGTTCATTTTAAGGCCCACCTGTTGGGAAACTCTGTTGTCTCTTGTCTCTTCATTATTTACATATTTAGTATAGTATTATTTAAGTTTATGGATATTGATTTGTGTGCACCATAGGCTACCCCATATCTTGGCTAGTATTTATTTTTTCCATCCTAAGGTTGCCTGGAAGAAATCGCCGTGTGCGATAAGGCCGCCCACTGTACTCTACATTCAAAGTGTTACTTTTTATGTTACTTTTGAATAACTGGTGTACAATAAAGAATATAATAAATAAATAAATAAATAGGTCGGCAGGCCACGACCACCATTTTCTTACTAGATACAAGTGGATATTATTATAACTTACTAGAAGTACCAGTAAGTAATGAAATGAGTGATTTATAAAAAATACTGACAAAAATACAATTGATTTATTTTTTAGTGATACCTACATTATCATCAGCATTCACATAGGCTGCATGCAAAATATCGTGGACTATTAAAGTAAGACCTTGTATATCTATATATATATATATAATATACTCGTATTTAGTCAAACTGTTACAAACATTGCTTCTACGACCTTATCATTTTGTTAATCTCCTACGACTTTGTAGCTATTATCGCATACACGTAGCACCAATAATTTTGAGCGCTATAAGCACGAGACGCATGCGTCCGCTGCAGCGAATATGTGGCGCGAAGACAGAAGCGCCAGGGCAAAGCATACCCACACGATATTGGGTATATATACGAGACAATTTGCCATAAAACAAATGGAAATTGAATTATAGTATATGTAATGTCATGGTTTAATGTTATAGGACAAATATAGATAATAAAGTTCATAATGACATGGCATGTTTTTACTTTGCAATTTTTTTTTCAATTGATTACATAAATAATGACAAGACAAATCTAAATATTATTAATAGTAGTTATTAGCAACAATAATTTTGGGCTGCAGGAATCTCAATTATAGATTCGAGAGTAAAGGTATTTATGTTTATTTTACAATTGAATTAAAAATACCGGGTATAAAACTTTGTAATCTCAAATCGCAGTTTCCTAATAAAAGCCAGTGTTAGTGTTTAAAATAGTAGTAAAAACTCATCAATCAAAACTAATTTGTTTTAACGTAACAATGGCAACACTTATAAACGCAACCAAAATACAAGTACACAGCAAGTTAGATACATAATACAAGCTATGTATATCTCTGCACTTTCGAAGCTTAGGCTGTCACCCATTTTTCATGCTTTTTGCTGAGTCTTACAATGATCTGACTGCCAGCAAGTTGTTTAGATGATATGCAAGTTTGGTATTCACTTAAAGTTATTATGTTATTAACTATCTTATGAATATCTGTAAATACAAAGTGCAGAATTAAACTTTGATATCGGTTGCAAGACATTGTTCTTCTCAAAAAACAAACAATAAACAGAAAACTTTAACGCATAATAGAAAAAAAAGTGTGGTGACTTACCAATTGTCATTTTTCCACTAATAAAGCTAGCATCTTTTTGTGTGTCAGCAAGAGCTGCTAAAGGTATTCCCCAATTTGCTACGGGACCCCAGAAATGAGTACTAAAAAAAAACATGATTAAGCATGAAGCATAGTTGTGGAGTGTTAGCCCTTATTTTGTCGTGAGGAAATCCTTAATGGACTTCCTCCGCCTTGGGAGGGGTGGACTCTTACCGGCTAAAACCCCAAGGTGTTCCTTCCAATTACCTAAGGCTGGGGGGGAGGTGTTCGTCCTGTTGGCATTGGACCACACCCCTGGCAGGTATCGGCCTGTCACTTCGTCTGACGGGCCCCGTCTCTGTGCGACCTGGCCGGCCGCACATCCCTTTGGACGGGCGAACATAACGCCGCAGTCTCGGGCCTGTTTCTGTTCGGGCGACAGACAGACTAGTTTGTCGCCCGCAGGCCGCAACTCATGGAGGCCGGAGATCGTTCATCCCACGCCCGGTGCGTTTTCTGCGGCGGGTATCAGAGATGGCCTCCTCCCGTCCCTGCTCTGCGGCCTCCATTGCTTGCATTATGTCGTCGCAAAAGGAGGCGACGGCATCCCACGAGCTCTCGCTCCGCTCGATAGACTGGACCATGGCCGGAAGTGAGAGGTCACTCCCTTAGACTGCCGCGACGACGCTGCGTTGCCCTAGTTGGGCACTCCTCCAGCGTGTGCTGGGCCGTGAGCTACGGCAGTCTCCACAGTAATGACAACCAGGCGTCTCTTCTCGGCCTATGCGACACAGATACTTCCTGAAACAACCATGGTCCGAGAGGCTGCGTCAGCCGGAAGCTGAGGGCGTCATGCCGCCGCTACCGGCGTGCCCTGTGGCCGCGTTAACCCTAAGCTGTGCTACTATAGCAGGAAAACTAAAATTGGGTTGTTTGATAAGCAACCTCTCAGTTATACTAAGTTATGCATACACATAACTGATTACACAGTGATCAAATATTGATGAAATAAAAGTAGCCATGCCTAACTTGCCGTGTGGTGCCGGCTCAGAATACCACCACCCCATCTCCTCCCGTGGGTGTCGTAAAAGTCGACTAAGGGATTAGCCGGAGGATGTGCAGCAGCGTCCTTCGAGTACATTAACAACTCAACTGCGATCGCCAACCCGTCTGCCGAGCATGGCGATTATGGCATATCCCCCCAATGAGCTCACAACACACCAATATCGGTCGTAGTGGTGATTTTTGGGGGAGGCCTGTGTCCAGCAGTGGACTTCATTCGGCCGAAACGATGCCTAACTTATATCCATGTGGTGTATGGATTAAGAAGATAGCACCAATCCATCTCTTCACATGAGTATAGTAAAAAACAACTAAGGGACTCTTAACCAGAGGAATGGGCAGCTGCATCCCTTCTGTGAAACAGCAGCCATTCTGCACTCCCAATCTATCTGCCAAGTGTGGTGAGTAATGGCAAATTCCCCCCAAAAATTATGACACAATTATGGAAATCTATGGGGGATGCCTTTGGCTAGTATGATGATGCCCAACTTTATACTCTGTTCTTGTTTACATTAGTAAAGGTTGGTATAATAATACAATAGTGTATGAAGGCAAATTAAATAGTTACAGACATAATTGTTTAATGGGTCATTTTCATCAGTATTAGCTAGTCTAGCCACCAAACTAAAGTTTGTATACAAGCTGTCTGACCGAAACATTATGTATTTTAAATGTCAGTCTGGTACACAAGCCATATTGTTAATAGCCTGAAGGGTACCGATGAAATACATATTTATATTCTCTATAAATGTTCTTTATTAGTACTTCAATATTTTCAATTCAGGGCTGTATAACAAAATAAGTTTAAATAAGAAATAATAATAGAAGTAATAGATTTGCCGTGTGGTGCCGCATACGAATAGCACCAACCCATGGGGGTTGTAGAATTCGACTAAGGGATTGGCCAGAGGATGGGCAACAGCATTCTTGGAATACATTAACAATTCAACTGCGACCGCCAACCTGCCTGCCAAGCGTGGCGATCATGGCAAAATCCTCCAATGAGCACACAACACACCGATATTGGTCATTGTGGTGATCTTTGAGGGAGGCCTGTGTCCAGCAGTGGAGTTTATTCGACCGAAATTATGAAGCAATAGATGATAACACATAGTATATTTTACAGTACCTCATTAAGTAGTCTCGAAATTCTTTGCTTTTCAGCTGCTTCAGTGCATTCCCAACAATCGCACTCATTTTTGCTAAAAAAAAAAATGTTATTCCTGATACTAACTTAATTAACAAACCATGATGGCTCTGTCCCTCGGACACGAGAAATTGCCCTCTTTTAGTATTCCCATTACTCTAGACAGCTCGGATAGTATCCTTGCTTTTGCATTTGCATTAAGCTTATGCATTTCATTGCAGACTAGCAGGTCCATTAGATGGCAATAAAGGCACGCTCCTTTATGGTAATCGCAACATGTCATCACATATCCGCCCTTGCCACCGCTCTGCATGGGCTACCCTTTCTCCTCTCATGAATTGCGCAAAAGGAATGGAGGAGTGAAACGTGGCCTTTCTGGTACATATTTCCATATAATTCAATGAACATCCACTACTAAAATAGTCCTCTCTTAAACATAGTTAAAATATGGTACTAGAGGCAATCATGTTATGCAAATTAAAAAAATGTACGATTACGATTTACTGACAATCGTTGTCAAGGTCAGTACACATTGATACGTTTAAAATGATGAATAGAATCCATCGTATCTTTTATAAATAAAACCTCGTTTACAGCTGTTTTCTATTAAATATGAAACACTTACCTACTATCCATTAAAAATGAAACACTAACCTGTTTTCTATTTATCTGGATTGTATACTTGCTATTTTTATTTCCTTCTCACAACAATCTGTCCTTCCTCGTTTTCTAGCCAAAGTAGCCAATGTCAGTGGTAGTGAAGATTAGATTAGATTCTGCTCTATTTGAGGCAGGGTTTCAGTGTCACTGTCATGCTCATGACATGTACATATTTCTTACATACGTTTATCACAGACTACATAGAGAAACCACGTGTCTATTTATATAATATTTGACAGATAAATCATTTCCGTCAGCTCCGCGAAATGCATAGACAGAGTATGTAGGTAATATAAGTTAGTGGTGGTTAATATAGCGTCTAGTGCGATTAAATATCGCGCTATATGCACGCAACGTATAGCGCACGCTATGCCGGCTCCAACTTGACGCTATAAAAATAGCGCCATTAAAAAATAACGAGTATTCCTCGTTATTTTTGTTTTTTTGTTTTAGAACGCTAACAATGTACGTACTTTAAAATTTCGTAAAATTAAAATATTAACATACGTGACATTTGATTGCATTTGATGACGTCAATAATAGGCATACACAACATCAACAATTCCGTTCCATGAAAACTGCTGTAAGAAATTAATATTAAAAGAAATATAACCCTATCCTATATTAATTAGAACACAAAAATCTATTATCCTAAGCCTGGAAAGCATGAAGAAAGTTTACTAACTTTTCTTTACTTCTCCATTTTGTTTTGATAGATATTACTTTTTATTATTCTTTTATTTTAAATATATACATACAAATTACATGTTTAATTATCCATTGAAAAATATTTAAAAATTATCACCAGCATCCAAGATACAAGAATACCATCCATCCAGAATACAAGGTCCAAGCTACCGGTGGTCAGGGCTTCAGAGAGAGGAACCTCCCTAACAATAACGAGCCGTGTCCAGGAGTACCGCTTTCTGTATCAAGCCCTTGACCCAGCTTCCCAACGAGAGCCTCTTAAGGTGTAGGTCGAGGCTCATGGGCATAAGGCCATTGACCGTAACAACTATCGTCACAATTATTGCTGAGTCTACCTCCCACGTGTCGACAACCTCGTGTGCTAAGTCAAGATACTTAAGTTGTTTATCTTTCTCGGCTTTCATGAGATTCTCGAATAATTGCATCCACAATCATTGTGCGGTTGTGCTCTACTCTATCACCACTATGTCAGGCTTATTGGCTACAATATTCCTTTCAGTGATGATAAATCGATTCCAGTACAACGTGACATGGTCATTCTCGAGAACCTGGTTGGGCACATACTTGTAGTATGGCACTTCTGAACTCACAAGGATGTATTGCAGTGCAAGTTGTTGTTGTATTACGAAGACAGGAGGCTGAGGCATGATGGCCATGGGCGCCGTGGTGGTTGTTACCCCGATGCCGTATCCTCCTTCTTCGAGTGGAATCAGCCCTTTCCCGATTCCACTCTACAGTCTCTTTCTGGAGTATGACGCTATCACTACTCCAATTTTCTTGCACCGCTTTACAATCACCCTCTCAGAGATGTGCCTATAGGCGTGGCACCAGTGGGGGGTTCTAGTGTGATCTTAAGAGGACCTGAAGCCCCTCTTCGGTGCCGAAAATGACCGCTCCAGTGGTTGTAGCCGATAGGAGACCAGCATGCCCCTCTGTCCTTCCCCGGCGTGGAGGTGGTACATATAGATCTTATTGCAAGAGGCCAGCTAGGTAGGCTTGGTACCACCCTTGGCACGCAGATCGGGGAGCCTGTGTGCTCATACCGAGTGACCCCCGAGTAGACAGCGGCGTGCACGTGGTCATGTGCCACCATGTGCGCAGCACAGTGCACAGTGAGGTTTGGGGGGATCCTTTACAATCCTGCCCGAGGAGTACCTAGGGGGCGACCTGTCCTTCCCTCCGCTAGAGGCGGTGACCGCTTTACAGTCATAACCTCCGAGATGTGCCTAAAGGCATGGCATCACTGGGGTACTCTAGTGTGATCTTACGAGGACCTGGAGCCCGTCTTCGGTGCTGAAGATGACCGCTCCAGTGGTTGTAGCCGATAGGAGTCCGGCATACCCCTTCGCCCTTCCCCGGGGCGAAGGAAGTTCATGTAGAATTTCCACTGGACACCAATAAAAAAAAGCCTCCGTAGGCGACGAAATTCCTCTCTCGGTTCCCGAGATTAGGCAGCTGCTGGTTCAAGGCACTACCCTGTCGATTCGGGGGGACAAGGCGTTCGAATTGCTCTTCGAAGTCCCAGCGACTATCCAGGATGAGCCTCAGGTACTTCAAGTACCGGCCCACCCTGGTTTGTGCGTCATCAACGCGTATCCACAAAATGGATGGTTCTCTGCTCCACGGCAGTGTGTGGACGCTATTCGTAGACCTAGAGGGTGGATTTCGGCCACAACAATTATCTATTACCACTGATGCTCGGCAAACCGGAGGGTTTCCTCGAGAACTCCCGGCTGGCTAACACAAGAATGACGTCAGCGGCAATTTTTTACTTGTTCCTTCTTTATTTTATAGCCAAGCCAAATTGGACTAATACACATTAAGACTGTCGGTATATACCTATAGCTAGGTTAGCTAGGTACTTTGATTTGATTTCAATAAAAAATCTATTTTGTTTTATGGAAAATCTATATATGCGCATTTATAGTTTAGTATATAAGTGAACTTTGAAAAATTACTCTGCATTCGTCCAATGCATTTTTCTTGATAATAGTAACAGTATATCAATGTTCTTATGACTATGGAACCCTCATATGAGCGTTGTTGCACATACACTTTAGTTCATATTCTTCCATACATCGAAATGGGTATCAAAACAAGACGATTTCATATAAACAGACATTAAATTGTATTTTATCAAAAAACAACCACGTACAAAACGATGTAAACATTTATTAACAATAGTTAGTTTTAAAAACCAAGATTGTTCCACCAAGACGTTGCTTCAACTTTACATAGGTACAAAAGATGAAAAGAAAAATTTGCATGCCCACACTTTTTACATTGGACATGCTAGAATTAACAATGGACAGTGTGCGCCTCAGACTGCATGTAAATTTTTGTTTTGAACTTTTAGTACCCTGATCGCATGGATCTTACTGTTCAGGAGTCGCGACACATGCTCTCATCGGCACAGACAGAATATGATCACTTGGTAACTTCTTACAGTGCGACACACGAAACACTCTTGCACGTTGTCACTACGATCCCGCCGTGGTATCCACGAGATCTTCCGTCATGTCCATATTGGTGTTTCGTTTCCGCCGTAGTTATTTATTACTGTGACAATAGTTTAGTATTTGAGTATCTGGGTTTTTTTTTATTAGTTAAATGAATTGAATAAGAAAATGTTGCCCCACAATAGGATTTCTCCGGTATCGTGGGTGCGTTTACAGACATGAATTCTACATACTATACACCCAGACCCGGAACAACTACCTGCAGATCATACAAATATTTGTTCCGTGCGGGGTTATTATTACATGCATTTAGCCACAGCAACGTGTGGTAGGGTAAAGCTAGTATTCAATAAATGGTTAGGTCCGACACAACGACGAGGTCGTCACATTTTACAACATGGTACTCCTACCAGCAGAAGTCATTCAGATATTGTGTTCCAATGGCGGATCCAGGATTTCAATCTGGGGTGGTCCTCAGTGTCTAATGTCAAGAATTTCAGAGATCATTGTTGATATTAGATCTAGGGTCGGCTATATCCAACAGTTTCGGGGGGCATGCCCCCCTCCTGGATTCACTCTTGTTGTGTTCAAAAGAAAGTTCTTTGCTAAACGACAATTCTACATACGGTTTGTACCACATGAATGCAATTGGTTCAACGGATTGATTGACTAGGTAAAACTTATGTATGTACTTTTTTTTTGTCTTGCATGTAGTGGTAGTTGAGAAACCGACAGCCCTGCGTGACCTGCGCGCATTCGTTGACGAAGTGACACCCGAACAGCAACATGTTTCGGGGCTGCACCTTCAACGCGAACCGCATGAACATCATCGAATATAGGGTGAGAGCTGAAACCATACAATTTTTGTTTTACTACTAAACTGTAAATATCGATTTAAGTATACCAATTAGTGAAGTATAGACGACAGTCGGTCCATGTAAATATTATGTGGTGGCACTATATTCAATGATCCCTATTGTTCGTAATAAATGTAAATTCAATTAAATTAATTTATTTCTATAAATAAGGTTCTTTATTTATGTTTTTTACCACGTTATATATATATGCCAGCTGACATGGGCATTTGCTGTCTGCCTTCTGAGAAGAAATGTCGAAATAAATCAACATCTCTTATAAGGGTCACACTGAATGTTTTTAGAATTGGTCCGTAAGATAAAAAATATTTAAATTTAGATTAAAAATCTCATTGCGAAGCTGTAGAGTGTAGATATACATTGAATTCATGTGTCATTAGTTTTAATAAATTGGCTGCAATATAAATAGCGCGTGTCGTGCGTCGTAATCAATTGGACTAGAAAAAAATTCTGATTTATTTTGACTTTCTTTGCAGTCTTAATCAACAACTATGTTATGATTAGAAATGGGATTCTACCCGGTAAATACCTGTCATCTGGATATTTACCCAGATGACAGGTATTTATTTTCATAAGAACGTAGTTATTTAAACATTTTGTAATAAGTTATTATGATTATAAGGGCAGAAAAGCGGGCAACTTTCGAAATGTTGCTCGTTAATACGCTGCACCGCTAGATTCTACCCAGGTATTTTCCCAAAAACTTGTAGGTATATTTGGGTACTTATATTGTTCTTTTGCCGTGTGGTGCCGGCTCAGAATACCACCACCCCATCTCCTCCCGCGGGTGTCGTAAAAGTCGACTAAGGGATTAGCCGGAGGATGGGCAGCAGCGTCCTTCCAGTACATTAACAACAACTCAACTGCGATCGCCAACCCGTCTGCCAAGCGTGGCGATTATGGCAAAACCCCCCAATGAGCCCACAACACACCCATATCGGTCGATGTGGTGATCTTTGGGGGAGGCTTGTGTCCAGCAGTGGACTTCGTTCGGCCGAAATAATAAAATAAAAAAAAAAAAATTGTTCTTTGATACATGTGCTTTGATACATTTCAGAATCAAAATCAAATAAAAAGAGTACTAGGTGTAACAATAGTAGTTGCAAAAGGTCACACTTCAGCATATTTAAGGGTTTGTTTTGTTTTTAAAATCTTTCATTTAGAATCCGATGCGGCTGCTGGTCAAGATGCATGATATTTCTTTTAGTCACGAGAACAATTGAAGCTACTTAGTGTTTTGCCTCTGTCACTTTAATATTTATGACCAAGTAGGTATGTATTTAAGTTTATGCTATCTTACTAACTTTAGTGTTCTTCTTGCTTCCGTTGAAGAACAACGTAAATACACGTAGTATTTAACGTTTACTGTGATATCATCATCATATCAGCCACAGGATGTCCACTCTAAACCAGAAGGATGGGCAGCAGCGTCCCTTCAGTAGAACAGTAGCCATTTTGCGTTCACCAACCCGCCTGCCAAGTGTGGTGAGTACTGGCAGAAATTCCCCCAATATGATGACACAATTGTGGAAATCTATGTGGGAGGCCTTTGTTCAGCAGTGGACGATGTATGGCTGATGTGGTGATGATGATGATGACACGTTAAATCCCGTTTGCTTGGCGCGACTACCAATTTTGCGACTCATCACGGTAATGTAATCTTGTGTGTTCATCTCAATCCGCGTGCCTAGCGAACTGAGCTAAGTCGAAATTGCGCCTGCCACCCGCTCTCTACTGCATTACCTATGTCATCATCACTCACGACCCTGTACCGTCGCAGGTTAAGACTTTGTTATCCAGCTGGTTATAGCTAAGATATATATGTGAACGTTCAATCCATAGAGTAGAGAGACTACCTACAAAAATAATATAAGTTAAATTCAAGATCGCAACTAAGCATGACAAGACCGCTAATCGACTTGGTCTTACTTAGATCGATTATTACGATTAGATCTCACTGACTTGTTACAGCCAAAAAGGCCGCATTGCCTACTCTTTCACATCGAACGATTTTGTTGGCACTGGTTATATCTGTAATAGCCGAATGTGATGTGTGATGTTCATATTATAACTTACCTAATGTCATTTTTCCACTTATAATTTTAGGATGCTTCTGAGTGTCCGAAATAGCTGCTAGTGGTATAGCCCAGTTAAAAACAGGACCCCAAAAATGGGTGCTAAAAAGAAAGATATCACTCTTAAAAATTATCATACGCGTGAATCCACAGAAATAGGAAATAAGGAGAAGTGGTATGGGGGCGTAACTGCGCCATAAAAACCAATCCGGGGCATTCGGAAAAAATGGCCGATTTATAACATCAGTCTGTTGAGATTCGATCGCGTAAGTAAAACTTTGTTAAAGTGTCATTTTGTTCGGGGATAATTAGCAAAAACCGAAGCGAAAATAATAACTTTATCAAGGAAGGAATCATATATATATGCAAGTGAAAGAATTTTTAGTATTTGTCTATAAAAACAAGAAATTAAAAATTATTGTAAAAATGTAACATAGTAAGTACTATGTTACATTTTGATGGATGGAGCAGAACAACATTATTATTTTTGTATAAAATACAATGCTTCTTATCTACCACTTTTAACTAGCAATCGGTGAATAACAAACGCAGTGAATAGAACAGAGAATGGTACTCCCAATAAACGTATGTACTCTCGGCATGATTGGCTGCCTACATAGTCGTGGGTGTGTTTTAGTATGAGTAGCGAATTATAGTTTTGTGTTTATTTAGTTCATTGGATGAGAACTTGTAACTGTGTACATTAGTGTATTTTTATGATGAATGATAGGGGAAAACTGGAATTCTAGGCTCGCATACATTTTGAATTACATGGCATATCTCCTTTCTTCCAACATCTTTGCGTGAATCATTACATCTAAAGGTGCCTATATATACTCTATGTCAAGTGTCAGACTAATATGCCGTATAGTATCTAAATTATTTATAAATGATCCAATTTCTATTAAATTAAACGGCGGCTGAAACCGTGGGTTTAACCGCGGGTAACCCAGCTAGTTATTATAATAAAACGATTCTGACAGCACAGCCGAGATATATGCATAATTTCGTCGCAAACTCTACGTAACTACGTACCTCATTAAATAGTCCCTAAATTCTTTGCTTTTCAATTGGTGAAAGAACCCCATTTTTATTTATTGTATCTGAAATAGAAAATAGTGTTATTAATGTTTTTTAAATTTCATGCTGTTTCGTACGTATAGTGTTTGGTTTACTCCTCCGGACCTCTGCAACATGTCCAGCCTAGTACCGTAACAGATAAGTAACTCTGAAACATTTAGCAATTGCCATGGACGAGAATTATTCACAAGCTTAACACCTTCATAATTATGTTGCATTGTTCGCTGCGAACACCAATACTAGACTTTAAGTGGCAATTTGGCAGATCTTATAGATTGGGTGGAGAATATAAGTACTACCTATAGGATTATCCCAAGCTTTAACCTCAAATCGTCCCGTAACATCTATTGCTCAACATATGCTTTCCATTACCGCTTACTACATTGGTTCGTCCTATCGAACACTGGCATGATCACCATGATGACGACGTTGCTGTCCATTTCCTTAATAATTTTTCGCTCTTAATCCGCATAAACGACTCGCACGACTGAAAGTGGGTTTTCTACCAAATTATAGGCATCCCTTCTCCTCTCGCGGTCGTCGTATTAGGAAACTTCCGGCTTCTAGGGTTTTTGTAATAATAGGGAAATGGACATGGGACACCTTCGGCCTGCAGTGGGATACCATTGCATATATACTATAAATAATAAATCGTTTATTTAACGTAATCGGTATACAGCAAATACTTACAGAAAGGTAGATAGGTAAGATCTATTTTGGGGGTCGCAAGCGCGCTTATTGGGCAATCTGCGTGCTCATACGGAGCGACCCGCGGAAGACAGCGGTGTGCATGTGGTCACGTACCGCTGTGTGCGCATCACAGCGGATAGAGAGGCTTCGGGGGAATCTTTTACAATCCCCTCGAGAGATGCCTGCGGGGGTGGCCTCTTTACAGCCATCCCCTCCGAGATGTGCCTAAAGGCGTGGCTCCAATGGGTGGCTTTAGATGGAGATCTTTCGAGTTCCTGGAGCCTCCCTTCGGTGTTGAAGATGATCACTCTGGTGTTATTAGCCGGTAGGAGTCCGGCATGCCCCTTCGCCCTTTCCCGGGGAGAAGGAAGTACATGGAGTATTTCCATCGGATCAATAAAAAAAATAAAAAATAAGGTAAGCTCCATTAGTTCATTAGCATACAATGCTAATCTTGAGCCCCTCAGACGAAGACAAAACATGAGACATAGTGTCTCATACATAATAATAAATAAATCAATGATTAATAATTTAATACGACCAAAGAGGCTATATAGATTTTGGGAGCAACCTGACTAAGATTTAGGTGCACCTGTCCGATAATGATTTATTAAGTGTTGGTTGTAATCTGGTTGGTGCCCATAAGTCATGTTACCGCAGAGGTGATTGGATAAGAGATAGTGAACAGAGTGTGAGCAAATGCCAGAAATAGTAATGGGGTCCCCCAAGGGGGAGCCAGTAGCTATAGTCCACGCTATACTTTTTTACCGCGGTGTGCTCATGCATAGTCTAACGCCCTGGGGAGAGGGGGTGAAGGTTATGCTGGACTCTTACTAGCAACCTACGCAGTCATATTAGCCTCCAAAGGGGACTCCGGGATCTCAAGTCCGAACACTCTGGAGCCGCTCGTTGGTGCCTCGCCTACAGACACATGTCGAAGGAGGTGATTGTAAAGAGGCCGCCCATCCAAGGCTCATCTCGGAGGGGATCGTAAAGGATCCCCTGAAGGCTCGCTGTGTGCTGTGCTACGCAAACGGTGGCACGTGAAAGGCAAGCCACTGTCTTCCCGAGAACTATTCGAAATGAGCGTACAGTGTCCCCGACACTTCGCGCCCGCTACTCCAGAGTACCCCACCCGTTACCTAACTAGAAATGTCCGGAATTTCGCAGATTGTACTACCTATTTAATTGGCTACACAGGTCACAGGGTTGCTCAAGGTCCCAGGTCTAGTCGTCCTTCAAGTATGGGGTCGCTAGTTTTTACAACGCAAGTTATCATCCACCTGCTCCATAAATCAGGTAACCAAGGATACCCAAAAATTATAGACCGAACACGTGTTTGCCGACGATCTTATAACCTCCGTACATACAGTAGGAGCAAAAATTTAAAATAATATTAGTTACATTCTATCTTTTTACGTTGGGACCTATCCATGGTACTGAGAGCTGCTCCTTATTGATATGGCCATTAGCAAGGGTCTGTCCACATGTTGTTATATATCGTGAGTAGGTAGTACTATACCGAATAAACACATTTTTATTACATATTGTATTGTTAAATAATACTTAATATTTTTACTTACAATACAGTAACTTTATAGTATACAACAATAGTTGTGAAGCGCTTACAATTATAAATAAAACACTTACCTACCTTTTATCGTTTATACAATTTTTATTTATTTTCATTTGCTGCAAAAAATATTTGTTCTTAGTTTTCTAGCATATGTCAGTGTTATGTCATGTCACTGATCATACATCGAGTTGGAAATCATTTATAGAGGCCTAATAGCCAGAACTCTCTTGCTTTTAGATAGACACCCTATTCTTCTATATCTACATACATTCGTTTATGCAAATATTATTTAAATGAGATATGGATATAGAAAAACAAAACATAACTTTTTTTCTTATTTTATTATTTCGAAGCCTGAACGCCTGAAGTTTAGCGAAATCATAAAATTATTGATTGTTCCAATTTGGCTAAATGTTTTTTTAAAACGTCAAGATTTTTGAGCAACTTGATCATGCGTCATTTTGTGTGCCAGCTTTGGCATCGTTGCGGCAAAGTTAATCGATTATTGTGGCCAATATACTGAGAAGCCAATGGGACTAACTGCAGCGACTCCATTGCCGTAGGCTTTTATTCGGCAGTCGTATTTTTTGCAAAATATTCATTAAATTGTATAAATGCTTGTATTCAGCCCTCCGTGAACAAGTACTTTATTTTTTTTACATTTATTTTCTTGAGGTTGCAAACACCCAAATCTCTACAAAGGGATACTCTATTTTGGAATTTGGATGAGTCGGCTTCTTGACGCATTTCAAAGCGCGAGCGGTCTCGAACGTGGCTGTCGAGTGTGCGGTCAAACTCGATCCCCGGACTGCTAAGTATAACGGCACGGTTCGACAGTAGCGTTAAGACCCGTCATGAAGGACTGGCTAGAAAGGTGGCATGGCACTCTCACCTTCCAGCTGACTCTCGGGGACATAAATGTTTTGGGAAGTATCTGTGTCACCGACAACCTGTATATATAGTTTTTATAATAATAACTTTAATATTATAAGCAGGTTTTTTTCGTAATATTGCGAACACTGCAGCCTTCGTGGTCGCATGATGACTGTCAGTCAAAATCAAAGCTATGGGTCATAACTACATGATCAAGCAACCCTGAATAATGATTGAAAGGACCTAGATCGAGCATCCCTACGCGCCACCAAATGTCTGTCATCTGCGTTATCGGGTAGGGTTGGCGAGTCTGTCATACTTGCTCAGACTTATGTACCGATGTGGGATGTTTGCGTTCAAATAGTGTCTTAGTAACTAACTTTTGTCGAGCGGATTATCGTCGGTCATGTGTTTAGGCCTACGTCATACGGTAGAAAGAGATGACGGCACGGTTGATGCAGTGGTTGCTACAGTCGGCTGCTGCGCTCCGGGTCGTGGGTTCGATACCCGCACGGTGCAAATATTTGTATGATCTGCAGGTAGTTGTTCCGGGTCTGGGTGTATTGTATGTATGTGGAATTCATGTCTGTAAACGCACCCACGACACTGGAGAAACCATAGTGTGGGGCAACGTTTAAAAAAAAAAAGGAAAATAAAAACGTTGCAGAATTTTATTTATGAACGAAGTATAAGCAATTGCAGCGGCGGCAATTTTGAAATGAAACGCATCAATTCACCTATCATCCGTAACTGTCAACCAAACTGTAAATGATTTCAACCCAATTAATTTTAATTCAAACTGATGAAATATAATAACTCAATCAGAATGTAATAGGGAAAGTACCAAAAAAATGGCAAATGCCTTAAAAAATACGTACATGTAAAATATGGAAAACCAGAAATGTGTGTTCCGGACGCAGCATGGGATTTTTCCGCATGCTCGTCATTTTGTACATGCTCTTATACATCGGAGTGTACTTCGGATTAGTCGGCTTTCTCGTTTATTTCAGAAACCTTATCATACTGTCCAGCAAGTACGTAAAATAGATATACGTTAAATTTTTACTGTAAAAGAAGCTTAAACATACTAAAGGCGCCACTCTGGGTCAGCTTTTAGCGTTAGAGGAAATCAAGGCTAATATAACAAGGCAAGAATCGAACCACTAAAACTGGAGTTTCGGTCACAAACATTACGTTACAAATATAAGGCTGAGATAAGCATTGGTGGTCATAATTTTTCAAATATCGCTCTTATTTAGCTTAATAAGGAACTCTTGTATTTTATTACTCTGCAGAATTAGTTGCTACGTATCCTTATACTTGAAAATAACATTAAAATGTGCTTGAGACTAATTCATGGCCGTAAAATGTATTTCATTTTATATCAATCAATTGGTAATAAATTGTACGTCATAAATCTGATTCATCATCATGGTTATGATATTATCAGCCGAAAGACGTCCACTGCTCAAAGGCCTCCCCCATAGATTTCCACAACAACCGGTTACACTGGGGGGATTGTGTGTCGTCATTGGGCTTCCCCAATTTTTTTTTTTGCTAATGGTGGTGACCACGGTTGGCAGATGGGTTGGTGAGCACAGTTTAGTTACTGTTCCATAGAAGGGCCGTTGCTGCTACCCATCCGTCTGGTTGAGTCCCTTAGTCAACTTTTACGACATCCACGGGAAGATATGGCACAGTGCTATATTCTTAATCCAGGCCTACATGCGACAAATCTGATTATGAAATTCTAATTAGTTACTTGAATATCTATTTATTGGGCGTATTATTAGGTATCAATATCATGGTTCCAGTAAATGAAAGCACATTTATTATAGACTAGCTGGGACCCGCGGTTTCACCCGCGTTTAATTGAAAACAAATTTGGAGTACTTCAACATAAATCCTTGACATAGAATATGTATATTGGATTTCAAGGGTTTAATTTTTTTTGCGCGGAACCCTAATTTTTTTTCTAAAATAAAAGTAGCCTAAGTTATTCCTTATAACATCAGCTATCTGCCAGTGAAAGTCCCGTCAAAATCGGTCCAACCGTTTCGGAGATTACGGAACAAACAGACAGACAGACCGACAGACAGACAAAAAAATAAAAATTGTTTTTTTGTTATATGTACCGTATATACTTGAATATGCGTTTAGTAAAAAGCTGTTATTTTGACATTACCAACAGACACTTCAATTTTATTTATTTGTATAGATAAGTAGCCTTTACTGATTTTTATTTTGCTAGTCTTTTATCTCTAGCAATTGTATCATCATTAAAGGCACTTCCACATAGTTCTTTACACGTTTATTATTTTACAGCGTACCTGAAGAAGCCTATATACAGTACGATGAATAAAACCAATGAATACTTTAGAGTGGTTTTAATTACAAATATAACAAAAAGGCACTGATTATGGACGGTAGGTAACATTAAATCCAAAAAACAAAAAATGGAATTCAAATAGTAGATACTGCTGTAGGTCTACTCTCGTTTTACGTTTCAACCGAAAATTCAGACATCTGTTACTCCGAGTTACAACTTTTGAGTTATGACGAATCCAAAGAATAATAATATTATCATAAATAATATTAAAATATTTATTCCGAGCACTTTTAATTATTCGATTTCTCGGTTGAAATTTTGGATTTTGAATTTTCAATTACGAGGGTAGATCTGGAATACGCACTGCATACCAATTACAAACATAAAGACGGATTTGACGTAGATTTACATTTTATTCAGCATCATTCTTTCATGACGGAGTGTGGTAGTTTATATTTATAATAAAAATAAATGCACTGAAGGCAATATGATGCAACATCACTGATCGCTAATCTACAGGCCCACCAAAAAAGCGAGATAGTTCTTTTCGAATTAGTCCTGTAATGTTAGCTGACATTTTATACAGTTTCATAACTACTTACCAAATTGTTAACAAAGTTTGAAACGCATTCACAATAAAGTTCTAGAAAAAATTGCCACAGTTCCTGATAAATGTAACTTCGAATTGTTATTGAAGAAACTATGCAAAAATTAGCATGCTAAGTTTAGTAATGCTCCATCTCTCTGAATATAATTGACATGTATACGTTTTTAGTAATAAAGTATCTTAGGCAATGTATACATATTTTATTATTTACGCGCTTTATTGTAAGCTTATAAATGTACGATATACAATACCTACATATTCTTTGCATCAATACAAAAATCTGATGGTCGTTTATATTCCGTGCTAGATGCATGGATAAGCTATATCTTGGATGAGTGACAATTTTGTACACGTACCACCATTGATTTGATCACATAACGGCGTTGGTCTCGGTAGTCATATGGAAACTTACGACAGTCATAAGCCTTGAAATCTGACCATTGCATGGCCGGAATCAGGGGCGAATCCATTTAAGGGGGGGTTCCCTCGGGTCGGTCGCTAGAATCATCCGCGGACTATAACAAAGTATGCTTCCTAGGCATATCCCAAGCGTAAAGACGACCTAACACTTTTCTCCCTATCTGCCCTGACACCATTTATGCTTCAAATGACGTTCCCTTAACTAATCTTTTGGACTTCTATAGATTCTCACTAGTAAAACTCTTATGACAAAGCATTTAAAAAATGTAACGAATATTCGATATAAAATAAAACATTCTTCATTAGTGCCATTTCCGCTGAGTTTAATAAAATTTGTATAATTATGTAGCGAAATCAATCTCATTTGTCACGAATAGAGATACTACTGAGCTTCAACTGCGAATCCGATACGTTGGAATCTCCGGTTCAAACCTTACCCCCCAATCCGACTTCGGTTCCGATACTATTAAATCGGAGCTTTAAGGGAGCTTAGCGGCCAACCGACGAACGACGAAGTCATTGTCATGCGTGGAGATATTTTGCTAATGCGACTGTTTTGTTTGTTTATGATCCAATGCATGCGTGGCGCACACAATAATGATTGAATTATTAATTTATTTTTACAAACATATACAAATTACTATCAAGTATTGTTTTCTACGAAGTTGATTTTGTGACCTCCAATGCCGCCTCCGATACAACTCCGACGCAGCTGAAGTCTTTAGGAAACCTCAGAGTCCGCCTCCGCCTTCGATAACACCACCTCCGTTTACATCCCTGATCACGAGCATGTTGAGGGTGAGATTATATGAGATTCTTTGGTGTATATAATTGTTTTTCTTCGACTGTACATGCAAAGTCTCAGAGATAAAATATGGCCTTAAACCTCGCTGAAGAACCATTCTATCCAACAGTGAAACCATATTTTTTTAATTCTTTCGGTTCCGAGTCGAATTCCTTTTTATTATTATTATAACCTAGTACAGTTTAATTAAACTATTTAGAATGCTAAATAGTTTCCGTTATATTTCTTCATATATAAAGATATCCATTTTGTTTTTCGAATATCTATCATGCTTATGATGAGAATAGAAAAGGTGAATATTTAAATTGGAGACCAGAACCCGATCTATAGATCCTGGAGGGCAAACATCGAGCTTCTGTTTCTATTCGGTCTACCAAGATATACTCGTTTTACAGCCCAGCGCTGCTTGGGTCAAAATAAATAAATTTTCAATTCCCAAAATTCCTGGTTTAAAAAAATGCAAATATAATAGGTAGCTGGCAAAAGCTAGCTGCCACACTGTATACAAATATAACTAGACGTACATATCTAAGATTATCCTAACATTAGCTATAAAATATTGCAATGAAATACATAAAATAAGTCTTCAATGGACGGCTTATGTTACAGCTAAAAACTACATTTTGAACAAGTCGGCTAGAACTAGAAGCAGCCACAGTTAAACCTAGGTTTACAGCTACATCTCCTCCCATGGGTGTCGTAAAAGTCGACTAAGGGATTAGTCGGAGGATGGGCAGCAGCGTCCTTCGAGTACATTAACAACTCAACTGCGATCGCCAACCCGCCTGCCAAGCGTGGCGATTATGGCAAAACCACCCAATAAGCTCAAAACACATCCATATCGGTGGTTGTGATGATCTTTGGGGGAGGCCTGTGTCCAGCAGTGGACTTCATTAGGCCGAAATGAAAAAAAAAAAAAAATTACAGCTACGACGGTATATCGATTTAAGACGATTTTGAGGGGACAATCAGTAGGTTATAGGGATCGCCTTTATCGCGTAAAACAAGTTGTAACTCTTATTGTTCTCTCTTTTTTTTATAAACGTTGCCCCCACACTAGGATTTCTCCTGTGTCATGGGTGCATTTACAGACACAAATTTCACACACAACACACCGAGACCCAGAACAATTACCTGCAGATCATACAAATATTTGTTCCGTGCGGGAATCGAACCCACGACCCAGAGCGCAGCAGCCGACTGTATCAGCCACTGCACCAACCATGCCATTAAAATTTTATTGCAATTATTAATAAATAAAAGATTCTATTCGAGAACTAAAATAAAAAAAGCGTGTTGACTATTTGTGTGCGTTTTCACTATAAAAGGATAAAAAAGATTTTTTATTTTGTACTCGAATAGCAACTTTATTCATGAATTATAAAATATTATTGCAACAAAAATAATGGAAATCATAACTTGTTTCTTAAATGTCCGATCCCTGTAGCCTATTGATTGTCCCCTTAACATGAAGTTCACAATTTTCATAGGCATTTGTACCATGTCGGTATAATTATATAAAATATAATTATAAACGAAAATAATATCAACGTAGTAACATACAAGTAGGTAGGTAATAATCTAAGAGTAATAAATGCTAATAAACTACAATAATAATAAAAAAATATAAGTGGTATAATATCAAAATATCAACGCAGTAACACAAGTAATTAGGTAGGTAATATCCTAAGTATGCACGATAGATGCTGTACGTATGTATATAGTAGAATGAATGACATAAACGCCATATATTTCCGTAAGCTATTTCAATTCAATGTATGCTATTCGCGTAAACTTCATAAAATATTATCATAAGTATAATAAATGCTAAAAAATACAATAATAAAAAATATATTTAGATGCTCTAGTCAGGCGGCTGGCTCATGGGGCCTCGTACTGAAAGCAGTGTTTAACAGGTTTCGCTTTCTAGAACCCTAACCACCGTCAGCTTGGACCTCACATTTTGCTTTAATGTAACAAACATGTTTTTAAAAATGATGATAGAATGTTATTCAAAGAAATAAAGAATATAATAACTAAACCGTACAGTACATAACAGCAGACATACAGATCATTTTGTTTCTTCTATGTTCCTAATGTATGGCACGCTTAATTAAATACCGTCACTATCCAAATTTTTCGTAAAATCTGTCTTCAACATTGTCTGCGTTGTATTCAGATTAAGAATAAAGCAGTTAGTAACTCTCCATCTCCTTCAGTGGATGTCGTAAAAGGCGACTAAGGGACTTATTATTTTGGCATATTATGCTATGGCTGATATTATGTTTTCTATGTTCACTACTTTCATAATTTCGGCCGAATGAAGTCCACTGCTGGACACAGGCCTCCCCCAAAGATCGCCACAACGCCCGGTATGGATGTGTTGTGGGCTCATTCGGAGGTTTTGCCATAATCGCCACGCTTGGGAGACGGGTTGGCGATCGCAGTTGAGTTGTTAATGAACACGAAGGACGCTGCTGCCCATCCTCCGGCTAATCCCTTAGTCGACTTTTACGACACCCACGGGAGGAGATGGGGTGGTGGTATTCTAAGCCGGCTCCAAACGGCATTCACTACTTTACATTACAAATATACGATTAAACTTTAGCATCGACTCTTTTTGAGAGAGTACGCACTCGATACAGCCCAAATTATATGAATAAATGTAGTTTGTGATGTCTGTGAAAATCTGTGAATGCTTCTCCTGTACAATAAACACCAAAATGAGTCTATGCGAAAGTTGATGTTACATATTCGTAAACCGTATAGCGCTGCAAACACATTTTACAAATAATTTGAATTGTGACGGTATTAGATTCAGCATGTGATAATCATTCAATCATTTTCAACAGCCATTTTCTGGTCATTATTTCTACAAAATGTATCGATATTGAAATGACTATTTTCGTTATATAGCTGTCAAATAAATATAGCTCACGACGACATGAGAGAAAAGAAAAATATGAGAGTAGTTATAAAAACTCTGTAGAAAACTACTTTTAAATGTAAATATAAAAAGATCAGTTCTTTAAACTACAGTATGTTCTTAAGATTAAGTTTAATAATAGTGTAGATATGTTATAGCAGATCTTATATCTAGTATAGAAGACGTCAGAATATAAAAGAAGGTGCCAGTATTTAGTCTTATTGCAGTCTGGCCTTTCCATTGGCAATAGCATAATATACATAGTGCAGAGAAACTTTAAATGCACTGGGCAATTGACGGAGAAAATTTTAAAAGAACTTTTGTCATCACTAATTGATAATTAAGTGATTTGATGTATAAAAGTGCGGCGGCCGATTTTTATTGTACGCTCACGTTATATATAAAATTATTGATAAAACGACAGCCTACAATAAACTAAAATTGTTTATCGCTAAATTTATCCTTTAATATAAAATAAACCAGTCCAACGAACAGGTGTCAAGGATGTATTCTTTTGACGGTCTCATTCAACTGAAAACTTGACCAAGTTTCTAAAGGCAATGAACCAACCATAAATAAAACCTGAATATTCAATCTATTTTGCTGCCATTTCTAACCCAATGAATGTTACAACAAACACACAAAAAGGAGATGTAATTTTTTTGATATATGTAGCTACCTTTGTAGGAAATCTCAAAACGTCTCTGTGCTGCCAAAGAAAACCGCCTCTTATCTATTCAAATAAATGTTGCCAGTTTACCGCAGCTTAAAAACAAGGCACAAAACGGCCACTAATATTATCACACTGCTTTGTATAGACGCCGCGCCCGCAAGCCTGCACTTAAACATATCAATACGAGTCTCCTTGTCCGCTATAATGTTTTGGAACTCTGCCTCGACGATCTGGCCGTCGTAGTAAGTGATCGGGTCTTCGAATGGGTACTCGTAGCCTTGGAGACACTCGCATTTGTAGCCGCCAGCTTCGAAACCGCGACCCAAGATTGGTACGCACTGGAATAGAAGTTTATTGATGTAGTTATGGCATATATCGAGAGATCGGAATGGATAAAGTATGTTTACCCTTCGAGAAAATAATAGGTACATAGTAGCCAGCACCGATCATGAACGATGGCCTTCCTCGCTACACCTTTTTTTTTATTGGTGTCCAGTGGAAATTCTACATGGAACTTCCATAGGGTATGCCGTACTCCTACCGGCTAAAACCACTGCAGCGGCCATCTTCGGCCACCGAAGGGAGACTCCAGGTTCTCGTAAGATCACACTAGAGCCGCCCATTGGTGCCACGCCTTAGGCACATCATGGAGGGGTTGACTGTAAAGCGGTCACCCCCTCTAGTCCTCCCTACACCTGCGCAGAATTTTTGTCTGGCGGAATGCAACTGCGCAAACCGATCCCCACACTGACTGAGCGCTTAAGATCCGTGCCGGGCACTGTAGCTTCTCCAGTTCTAGTAGTAAATATATTGTCCTTATATTTCAAAATCAAACGGCGCAATGAAAGACAAGGACTTAACATATTTTAACTAAAATAGGATATAAAACGTTTTATCTTATGAATAAGAGGGGTAGAGTGACAGAAAGAAAGAAAGAAAGAAAAACAATTTATTTTCGCGTCAAATCAACGCACAAGCACAAAAAAAGGTTAAAATTCGACATAAGGCATGCCTTACTAGATACTTAAAATCTACACACTAAACTATGAATACACTAAACGTTTACATCTAATTATATTTAAATACACGCGCTGGCAACACTGACAATTTTTAAAACGTCATACAATTTACCTTGTTATTATTGACAACAGTTAGGCTGTAGGACTCTGTCCTTTGCCTGTCTTTATCTTTATTATACGACTATAAATATAAGAACATATATAATAAAATATAAGACTAGGTCGATGCTCAGCTTGATGCTGTGGCATCAGTGAGCCAACAGCGCTGATTTTCAGCAACAACCTCGATGAGTTACGTGGTGACGCCTAGTGGAACGTACTAAGTAATATAATATTGTTTGCTGGCGTTTCTCCAAAGTCTACTACATCCCTCGGCGGAGTAAACCAAAGTCCAAACCCAGAAGATAAAGTAGTATGTCTATGACTGTGTTAAATGTGTCTGATCTAACGAAATATATAGTGTAAATGTTGTGAAGCGTATAAATAAATATCAAACACTGTCTGTGTCTTGCATATTGATTGGAATATTGCAGTCTGTTGGAAGTCCGTTTTTCTTACCCTATTCTCTAAACTCATGTACCTATGTTTTACAGCAATATGACAAAATAAATAGATACGTAAAAACTACGCATTTCTAAGTAGATTCAAGGAAAATTAGTTTTTAAGTAAGTTTATATTAATGTATTTTTGTTAATAATGTAGCTTAGACACAGCCTAATTTACCATATAGGCTAAATTTTCTAGAGCCTGGGTGCGCAAATTATTGAATGGTCGACGGAAACCAAAAACTGGTTCTCCTCCCGGAACGAGCTGAAACTTTGATTAGTTCGCTGTTCCAAACCTTGAATGGTGTAATTAGACCGTTTTACCAATAAATGTATTGTTGGGGACAAGTGAAACAACAGCTTGCAGAATGCACACTGATTTATTTGATCTAAGGCGAGGAAAGAGTTTTTTTTAAACGTTGCCCCACACAAGTATATCTCCTGTGTCGTGGGTGCGTTTACAGACATGAATTTCATGCAGTAGCCACGCACAGACTCACATATCTCCCAACAAATAATAACATATTTACAAATGATGACGACTTGTAATTAACCCTAAAGAATACGCAACATCACCCAATATTATTAGATCGATAACTCCTTCATTACTTAACGCTGAATCGTCGTAACTTTCGAACAAATTGAAACTCATCAGTGTCATTATTCTTAGCAGCCAGTGTAGGCTGTTCCGCCAGTCCAATAGCTGCAGATGACGAAGGCTCCGATGTGCTGTCGACATCCAACGTACTCGTTGGTTCAGATCCAGCTTCCCTTTCACCTTCCCCCACCGTTTGTGCAACGGGTCCTGCAGATTGCTGTGCCGTGTCCTGTACGTCAATATCGTCATCCCAAGATATATAATTGTTTTCTGATATGCTTTTGTACATAATGAATAGATTTTTATGTTTTCTGTT
Source organism: Diloba caeruleocephala (assembly GCA_947459985.1). Lineage (NCBI taxonomy): Eukaryota > Metazoa > Arthropoda > Insecta > Lepidoptera > Noctuidae > Diloba > Diloba caeruleocephala. Next base: position 2,290,016 of record OX381617.1, on the reverse strand, counting down.
TAAAAGCGAAATGCCTCTAACTAAATACATAACCTCTGACCGACATACGCTTTTATTAACAATGCTACATAAGAAATTATTAGCCATGAAAAATGATGATTTTGTTTTTTTCACAGCGTATGAAAAAATCTGAGAACACTGTTAATTTTTACTTGTATTCACAAGTTATTTTTACTTGCAGTCGTAGAAAAACAGCTGGTTGTAGAAACTACACTGATTTATTTGATCGGAGGTGAATAACTTTACGGGCTGATCAGTGTGTGCGCGCGAGTGTGTGTGTGTGTGTATGCGTGTGTGTGCATGCGCGTTCGTGCATGCGTGTTTGCACGTGCGTGCGTGCGTGCATGCGTGAGCGCGGGTGTGCTGGCATGCTGGAGTGCTTACGTGCGGGCGTGCATGCATGCGCACAGATACGCGACAGTAACAGTATCGTGCGTTCGCATCAAGAAAATAATGAGATATAAAATGCAATTGCACTAAATTCTATCAATAAATGTATGAATGAAAATAAATAATTTACAATATTATTAAGAAAACTGTAAATTATTCGTTGTCCTCCACTATCAATAATTATAATGATTGAATTACATCCTTAAGAATAGGCGGAGCCGTATTCATTTTTTAAATTATATAAGACGCACATGGACATGTCTATTGCGTAAGGAAGACCTGTACAATATGACCTAGATTAGGAAGGCTTAGAATTGAGACTACTTACGTAAGACGAACTCCTGTCGCATTTGTCTGTACCTTTGAAAGCGTTCGGTACGTAATACTTGTCAGGGCACTGGATTATGTCCAAAGACATCAGAGACATCGTCACGGCTACCACACCTCTGTGGATTTAAATATATTTTTTATCTCGGTGTTTCTACTTTTGAAGTACACAATATTATAATATTATTATATCCAAGGTCGACTGGAAGAAAATGCCTAATGGCATTAAGTCCGCCTTTGTACAGTTTTAGTGCATAAAGTATTAAATAAATAAATAAAATATTCCGTTTCACAAAGCGTCAAACTAAACCGGTTCAGTACCTAAAAATAATAAGGCGAAGAAGCACATATCAATCATAGTCATAAGCCTTTTTTATACTATGTTGGGGTCAAGTTCTATTCTCAGGGTCAAGGGCGTAGCATGTTTCTTTTTTGGGAGGGGCCAGATTGAAGCCTGTGCTGCAGACGGATATTAGACTATTTTGAACACAACAAGGAAAACTCAGGTTAACCAGATCGTTCTGCGGGGTAGCCGTAACCCTCTATCAAATGACTGACTCATTTGACAGTCGGCACTATCCACAAAACAGGAAAATACTAGTAGAAATGCTATGCTACTGCAAGAATTTTGTCCAAGAACCAGTGTCCTCAAATTACCAGTACTGCTTAAAATGCATTTTCTTTGATATTTCTATCGAAATTATGATGAATGTTTTTAAAGACTTCAATATAAAATAATAAAGAGCCGCTCATAGATGCATTTACTGATCGGTAAACAATCGGAGATGTTAAGCATCGCTCGGCGCGGCCACCCATATTGGTGGCTGCATAGTTGTATTTGAACTGAGTGTCTTCGTGCTTCGGAGGGCACGTAAAATCGTTGGCCCCGGTTGTTGTAATAAGACGATAATCGTTAAGCCAAGTCACAGGTGTTTGCGCGGCTTGAACAACTCTGGCAGAAGGTTGGCCACTAACTACACAAATATGAAGACAAAAAAAAATACGGGGTGCACTCCGGGAGTGCCGACAGAAGTGAAAACTTATCTAGACGCGGTCTGCTATATGCACACACTATAGCTGCGTCTCGTAACGGTGTCGCGAGTCCAGAGATTTTATCTCATCTAAAAATATGCGTACCGCGCTAAAATAACTTTTCACTTCAAAAACTCAAAATACCAACTCACTTAAACTCCAGCTTAACTTTAACACTGTCCCAGCCAAAGAACGGAGAGGCGTACGTAATGACCCACTGTTTCACGTGCCCTTTGCAGTCGTAGTAAGGCCTCGTCCAATGGCCATGCTGCAGGTTAGCTGCCCGATAGTATGTAGGAAATCTCTCGTATTTCTTCAAGTACTTCCCCAGTTCGTCGTCTCGGATCTTCATTTTGAGGAAGAACTGTTCAAGGCTGTCAAAGTTGGTGGACCATCGTTGTTTCAGGAATTGGAACCATGGTTTGTTTGTGTAGGCTTCCTCTGTTAAGTGAGAGTTCTATTAGTTAATACATTTATTATACTCGAATACGTATTTAAGATACAAATTCTGGAGAGTTGCCAATTTTGCAGTTATTGTATGTATATTTTTTCGTTAAACTTTGACCCTCGCCGAATGTTTCCTATATCGTGAATGTGGGAACAATTTACATACATAAATATCACTTCATGTGACTCCCCTTTTAAATGTAATATAACCTCTTGCATTTATTTATGTAGATAGCGACGAATATGAAAAAAAAAAAGATATTATACGCATACACTAAAACCCTATTTAGGCAGATAAATCTTTACAAATAAATAAAACCGAAGTGTCTGTTTGTAATGCCAAAATAACAGCTTTTTGCTAAATGCATATGAAAGTATATATGGTACATATAAAAAAGAAACAATTTAAAAAAAAATGTCTGTCTGTCTGACTGTTCCGGATAACCTCCGATTTTGACGGGACTTTCACTGGCAGATAGCTGATGTTATAAGGAATAACTAAGGCTACTTTTATTTAAAAACATAAAAAGAGTTCCGCGCAGAAAAAAGAATCCTTGAAATCTAATATATATATATATATATATATATATTCTATGTCGAAGTACTCTAAATTTCTTTTAAATTAAACGCGGGTGAAACCGCGTCACCTAGTAATTTATAAACTTGAATTTATACAACAACCAAAGTAATATTTTAAACAAATATCGACTTTTACTTAAAAATATAAAGTTAAGAATTCCTTACCAGTCGTATTCAATCGAGCCAGATCTTCCAATTTGAACTTCCTAGTGTTCAACTCATTCTTATAAGCGAATGGCGCGAAGAATGTCCTGTTGGTGAACTTGTTTCTATCCCAGTAGGTTCCTGCAAAAATTACGTGAATGTAGAAAAGTTACATGAACTAAGCTGGTTATAGTGACGCCCCGACTCCAGGACTAGAAGCCAATATCCTAACGAGATTAGGTTCTGACTGGGGCGACACCTACATCGCCACCGTGGCACTATAACTTGCAGCGACATCTATTGGGGCAAAAGTACAGCTCTTCGATGGCGTCATAAAATCTCGCAAGTAAAATGTTCGCACAACGCTGTATAATATATAGAGACACCCAAAGATCAACCGTTCGCCTTCGGCCTGCCAGGTATAAAACACCGCCATATAGCCTGACCAATATCGCTGTACCGCACATTAGGTATGCAAGCAGCGAGGCTAGTAGGCACTATTTTGTCATTTTGTCTCTTTCCTTCCTTGCTACCACCTCCCCGCGGATACCTAAGGCGCGGTACAGCGGTATTGGTCAGGCTGTAGTTGAAGGATCGTCCCGTTTCAACACAAACGCAAAAAAAATCTCTTTATTGTCACCTAACCATATATTTGATAATGAGCATCTAATTGTAATTAAATAATAATTGTATATCACACTCGTAATTGTGATCACCTGCATTTGAAATTCATCAGTAGTCATTGGGCCGTATGTTCTAAAATTCTGTTTTCTCAACGTCAGAATTTACTTTGATTGTTCCAACAAACTAACAAGTCCGAGTGTGTGTCAGAGCTTACGGTAAAGCTCCATTCTTATTACCTCTATATCCGGCGCCAATGATCGGTGTAAATTTAAAATCTGCCATAAGGTGGACGCTGGTTAGATAAAACTGTCGCAATAGCACCGCAAGATACGTAATCAGGCTCCAGGTCAAATAAGCTATCTCTATAACTTCGTGTGACGTAGTCAATATTACACTAAACGTGTCGAGTAGTCAGTCCTTGAAGTGATCGGCTACTGTCGCTTGGGGGATTTTTCATCATCATCAACATTCTCACCGTGTCATCCGAAACCATCCACTGCTGAACAAAGACCTCCCCATAGATTTCTACAACGACCAGTTACACGGGGTCCGGTTGTTTGTTTGTGTTGTCATTGGGGATTATTTTCCAATACTCACCAAGCTCGGCAGGCGGGTTTGTAAACACAGAATGGCTACTGTTTCACAGTAGTCGCTGCTGCCTATTCCTCTGGTTTAAAGTCTCTAGTAACCGTTTACGACATCCGTTTCACATTTCGAAGGAAATGGAGTGGAGCTATATTTTAAATCAAGATACCACACGGAAATTTTCTTGTAACACACTGTTAACATTGAACTCACCAGCTGACCATATCTTGGAGTCTCCGAGGACAATGGCAAGGGTTTCTCCTATCATCTGATCTTCAGTCAGAGGCTTATCGGCTACGCGGTTTCCACTGAACACTTCTCCGGGGTCCGACACCTGACATAATAATGGATTATTTTTATAGAGTATACAATCGTGATCCAGAGCACCTTATTGGTCTGATGTAGTCTCCTGTGTTCGATTCCAAAGTCTATATGAATTTATTCTACAGAATTATTTGTTAGGAAGTTCTCAGTAGAGCTTGGAGTGTAGAATTTACCTGATAGTAGGCAACAAGCTCATCCATCGTTACTTAATACCGAAATCGGCGAAATTTGGGTGTACTTACATCGAACACACACATCAACTTTTGACGTGACAACGTCTTATAAATTGGTTTGCCGGGTGACACTTCAAGAAACTGCGTTACGCTCCGCTCACGTTATGCGCTCACAATGAGAGCGAGTGAGAGGCACGCGTCCCTTCCACTCGGGCATGGTTAGCCCGCCTAAGAGCGAGAGAGACAGAGCGAGAGAGAGAGAGTGACCACTCAAAGTCGTTGTCACGTAAAACTTTCGCCCGTATACCGACTTTACAGGCAACCAATTTTTTACTTTAGCCTTGCATTCCCTTTTCACAGTTTTTTATTGAGGTTTTTTTTTTAGGCTTGATCCTTTGTCGTGGGTGCGTTTACAGACAGAAATTCCACACACAATACACCCAGACCCGGAACAACTACCTGCAGATCGTACAAATAATTGTAACCCGCGACCCGGAGCGCAGCAGTCGACTGTATCAACCACTGCACCAACCGTGCCGTCGAAGAGTGCTTCGTAGAGTATGTTTTTAGATTGAAATAAGCCAGGTTTCAGTTTCAATTCTGGGCTGACACAATTTAGATTGATGACCATATCATCATATTATTAGTCAAAGGAAGTCTACTAAACTTGGAACTTGCTAGTAGTGACCACGCTTGGCAGGCGGGTTGGTGAGGGCAGCATGGCTACTGTTCCAAATAAGGGATGCTGCTCCCCATCCCTCTGGTTTAGTCCCTTAGTCGGCTTTTACGGCATCCACGGGAGGAGATGCAGTGGAGCTATACTCTTAATATAGGTATATATTCTTAATACCTGCCTATATTCTTAACACGCGGAAAATCGACTTCGCGCATACAAACTTCATTATGATAAGCACACATAAAATAATTTGCTATGTTTATTTCCACTGTTTATTCAGAAAGCAAATGTTTGTTAGCTTAATTTAGGTATTTAAGTTAATATAACATTATTTTTATAGGTTATCAAAGACAGTTGTTATTGTTAGGGGTTATGAGATTAAGAATACTGGACTAATTATAATTTTACAGTATCTCCGGTTCCACTGTTTGGCTCACGTTATGAATGTGATAATACATCAATCAAAAGTTGAGATTACACATTTTAGTATTATAACAACACAATATGATAATAAAATATTCTACTTCTCGGAACTTCGTTCGTTGATCTTGTTTTCACTGACTGACAAGCGGTGTGTTTACTACATGCAATCAGTTGAATTCTTCTCCTGTATAAGCCAATGTTTTGTAACAAAGATATAATTGGTTACCTGTAAAAATGCGCTGATGAAGTTAGCTAAACGCAGGGCCATCTTAGCTTGATTTTCAAACTGTTCTTCGTGACCAAATGCAATGTCGCCATTGAGGAATAAGTCGGTGGGGTGGTACCTATAAAAACGAAAAATAAATTAATGGCTTTTCTGTGGCTGCAATTTTTTTTTTTTGGCTTAAGCGGCTACGCATTTCACATGTTCGTTTGGCGCTCCAATTCCGGTTGTCCTTTGTTGATGGTTCGCTACCAGTTTTTACGACAAAAGTTACCCACCTGTTCTATAAATCAGGTAGCACCACGGAACCCAAAAATAATAGACCAACATTGGTTGATTTTGTATGCAAAAACGTAATGTCTTCCATACTGCGTTCCGCGGTGCACACATATTTATTGTTTTTGTAATCGTGCTAATTAAAGTAATTTATCCTTCAAAAACCTCGTTTTCTCTCGAAAGAAACCCTTTATCATCTACACCCCCTATGGAGGAGCCCTCTGTTCAGTATTGGACGTCCTTCGGCTGATAAGTATGATGATGAACATACAAGAGTATACAGATTTCAGGTAAGTTGAAAAATGAATATAGTTAACCCAAAAGAAACCATTGATGGTACTAACTCACACATTGTTGCATAACACAGAGCATTCGACTTCATCATCAGCATCATCATTTCAGCCAACAAGACATCCACTGCTGAACAAAGGCGTCCCCCATAGATTTCCACAATTAATGGTCACATACCACCCGCATCCATATACTCCCAGCGACCTTCACCAGTTCGTCTGTCCACCTCGTTGGAGGTCGTCCTACGCTGCGTTTTCCGCAGTCTCCACTCGAGAACCTTTTTACCCCAATGGCCATCAGTTCTACGAGCAATGTGAAACATTTGACTTACTTGGAACAATTGTTTGGCTGCACCCCCCTAATGAAGTTGAGCACTTCGTAGACGTTGACTCGCTCGGTGTGCAGCGCGGCCGGGCCGCTGGTCGCGTTGACGTACTCGTAGTGGCGGTCCATGTACATGGCGCGAAGGAAGGGGTGAGCGCGCTCCCACTGCACCGGCAGACGCTGCACCCCTGGGGGAGGATAATTTTTTTTTAAAAACGTAGCCCCACACTAGGATTTCTCCTGTGTCGTGGGTGCGTTTACAGACATAAACTCCACATACAATACACCCAGACCCGGAACAACTACCTGCAGGCCATACAAATATTTGTTCCGTGTGGGAATCGAACCCACGACCCGGAGCGCAGCAGCCGACTGTAAGGATAAGGAGATGGATGGTCTTTTGAAGTGACATATTTTTAGATGAGATAAAATCTCTGGACTCGCGACACCGTTACGAGACGCTAGACGTTTAGTTTGGCGTTTCATCGTCGGGATCGCAGTAACCCTAGTACCCATCCAAAAAATGTCTAACGCGGCAAAATAAGTTTTCACTTCTGTCGGCACGGGAGTGCAATTTTTATTTCTTTTTTGTTCTACAATTTCTCCTGCTCTCCCTCCTTTCTCCCACGATGGGTGCGTTTACAGACACAAATCACACACCATACACCCAGACCCGGAACAAATATCTGCAGATCATAAAAATATTTGTTCCATACGGGAATCGAACCCGCGACTCGGAGCGCAGCAGTCGACTGTATCAGTCACTGCAACAACCATGCCGTCAACTTTTTAACATCATATCAGCTAAAGGACGTCCGCTGCTGAACAAAAGCCTCCCCCATAGATTTCCACAACAACCGGTTACATGCCACTCTCATTCAACAACTCCTTATTGTTTGGCCATCAGTTCTACGAGCAACTCCTTAACAATTGAAAGTAAACAAGAAATATGGATTGTTTTTTGGGTGAAAACAGATGCTAAATGTTAAGACAAAAGTTGAGAGCTGGCTAATAACAACGCTTCGACAAGGTAACAACAGATAAACGCCAATTAAAATATTTATTTTCATTTATCAACCTTTTTCTCGTAAGGCCAACCAAGACGAGACTATACTATCTTTGTATAGTCGTCTCAAAGAAAAAAGATTACACAAACTAAAAAACCAATGAAAAGAATAAAATAATTAAGTGCTGAACATGGTTCCTGCAGTCAGTGCAGTTTGATTGGTTTCGTTATAGTTTGACTATGTCTACAGGCAACTGTGAATTAATATATGATGAACCTTATTGCCTAACAGGACAACATAACACGATGCTACGTATAACGTATGCAGCACGAAGAATAGGTTCATACTTACATCCGATTTTCTTGCAGTCGAAGTTATTATAGTACTGGTCGGAGGTAGCCCTCTCGATAATCTCCCCGAGGTATGGCCTCCGCACGATGCTGGGTAGGCGGTATCCGGGCAGACAGCGGCATTGGTAGCCGCCGCGACGGAAGCCCCAGCCGTGCAGTGGTTCACACTACGCAACAGAACAATTAGGTACATTCAAATAAATCGACCTGTATGGGTAACTGTTTACCCTCAGGCAGATAGCTGTGCGCATTTGGACAAGTGCGCAGCACCGTGTGCGTAGCACAGCGCTCAGCGAGGCTTCGGGGGGATCCTCTGCTATCTGTTTTTTATTTCTTTCTTCTTTTTTCTTTTAAAATCTTTGCCCCCACACTAGCTTTTCTCCTGTGTCGTGGGTGCGTTTACAGACATTAATTCCACATACATATCTTCCCCGAGATGTGCCTGGGGGACTGGGTCTTTACAGTCGCCCCCCACCGCTTGGACACCGCTTTACAGTCATCCCTTCCGACATTTGCCTAAAGGGGTGGCACCAGTGGGTGGCTCCAGTACTGTCGCGTTCCTGGAGCCCCCTTCATAGATCTTCGAAGATGGCCACACCGTGATTTAGCCGGTAGCAGTCCAGCATGACCCTCCATGCCACTGCACAGGTACCCAATGTCGAAATTCGAAGTCGCACAAAAAATGACCATGGATGGGCCAGGCACTTTGCTAGGAAAGAAGACGGCAGATGGACAAAGGCGATCACAGAATGGTGGCCAATAGATGCTAGAGCCATGAAAGAGACTACTCGCTACATCGTTGAAATGGCCAGTATGGCTGGATTTTTTTTTAAGAAGGCTGCATAGGACCGGCTAGAATATCGTATGAAAAAGAGGACTGTGTCCAACAGTGGTCCACATGGGTAATTTATACAAATAATATTTGAGTAGAATGGTAAACAACACAAGAGCATTCTTTTATAGATCACCTGACTATTCACTATAGCTTAGGTCAAATCCTCTATATTTTTTTTTATTTCTTAGTACTTAAAATTGAACATATTAAAAGCACTATAACAGTGCCAAGCTTACCTCAGTAGTTTCCTTGCAGCGTGCTGTTGAAGCGAATCTATTTGGGCCATAATTTCCTAAGCTTTTGGGACATTGATTTATGTCTATCCTGTCATAATCCAACTCCATCACAACAGCTGCTGTATACCTGTATAATGAGATTTGTACAAAAATAAATCCTGTTCTTTTTTCTTTCTTTCTTTAAAAGATTTGTACAAATATATATTGTAACATGAGAGTTCTAGATAGCTACTAGGAATAGTAACTCAATGTTTGCATGATGAATGAAGTCAGGATCCATGTCGCATACAGCCAAAAGCCAGCTCCACATAGCGCTGAAATTCCGTATTCCGTACCGCTTTTTTTAAATTCTAGGAATATGATTCCAAGGCATCATTTCATCTTCTTTTTTTAAACATCGCCCCACGCTAGGGTTTCTCGTGTGTCGTGGGTGCGTTTACATACACGAACTCCACACACAATACACCCAGACCTGGAACAACTACCTGCAGATCATACAAATATTTGTTCCGTGCGGGAATCGCACCCGCGACCCGGCGCGCAGCAGCCGACTTTATCAGCCACGGCAACATAGCATGTATATTCATCTATAATACGTATATCCCCAACATCTACAAGCTATTTAACAAAACCATTATGGTTAAATTGATACTCTGCAATATCATCATCATAATCATATCAGCTATTTATAAGTCCACTGCTAAACAAAAGCCTCCCCATAGATTTCCACAAATGTGTCGTCATTTTGGGGGGTTGGTTAGCGCAGTATGACTACTGTTCCACAGAAGGGACGCTGCTACCCATCCCTCGGGTTTAGTGTCCCTTAGTCGCCTTTTACGACATCCAAGGGAGGAGATGGAGTGGTACTATATTCTTAATTCAGACACCACATGGATAAGCAAGTATAACTATGAGGAATAAGATACTAACGTAGGGTATTCTATATGTCTGAACTGCGTGTGTCGTGGATATATATCGGCTACGGGAGATACAGCAGCCACAAGCCACTTGTTTAGCCTACCACAGTCGAAATATGGACGAGTCCAATTTACTGGACCAGGACTCTGTAAATAAATAAATTATTGTGTAATATACCATATAAATTAAATTAGATTTTTTTGGATGGATGTGTTTTGATACTGATCAATAGCTCAAATCTCAATACATCACAACAGTTATTTTTATTGAAGCTATTGGTATAGAAGGAATATTCTTGACTAATTGTTGCTGGGGAGTTTGTTGCGCCGTTTCTTCTCCCCTACTTGAACACTATGAAACTGTGAAAGGTGCTATATGGGTGCTGTCTAATGTTGCTGTTCAAAAAGAACTATATTTTGTCTATAAACTTTAATTTTTTTTTTTTTTTTAAACGTTGCCCCTGTGGATTGGATTTCTCCTGTGTCGTGGGTGCCTTTACAGACATGAATTCCACATACAATACACCCAGACCCGGAACAACTACCTGCAGATCATACAAATATTTGTTCCGTGCGAGAATCGAACCCACGACCCAGAGCGCAGCAGTCGACTGTATCAGCCACTGCACCAACCGTGCCGTCAATTATTTGTTATGACTGAATAGTAAAATGCCAGTCAGTATTTGAGACCCCCTCAACAATTTGAGATGTTTGCTATCCTACCAAAAAGTCATCTCAAATAGTTGAAAGGGCTTTAAGTATTGAGTACATGTTGAGCCATTAAACACATCAAAATAAAATCCCTTGATTATCTTATCTTATTTTGTTTTCCACAATTGGGTACAATATTAAAGACCGGATTATTTTTATCAACAATGACATTAATAGTTTGAATTTTCTGTGTGGAATAGTGGTAAAATTGCAGGATTTCAGCATTCTGTTTGTTTTCAGAAGGAGATAATTAAGTTTATTTATAGTAGGTACAATTTATTTTTCATTATTGTGCACACTATTAGGAAGATTCACTCTAGTTAACCGAATCACCCTTTGAATGCCTTCCATCACAATCCCTTAATAACAATATTAAAAGGGACATTGAACAGATTTTGACCTCAACATCCTGAATGTATAAAAATGCTTGCCTTCATGAGTTTTGGCCTGTGATGATGCCACACCATGATCTGCACCTCTCTAAAGAATTGCGCTGCTTGCCAGACAATGGCAATGGGGTGGGCCAGGACATCCCATGGGTGTGGTTAGTGCACAAACGAATCCCTGAATCCATGAATGATGTGCATAGTAGACCCTTTGGTCTACCTTTGTAAAGCATGGTGGTTTAAGCAAATAAGTAACAGACTTCTCCGCTATGGATGGGTGTGCAGAAGGCCCAGGGTGGAAGGGCTTTCCACACTAAAGAGGGTATAAAAGCGACTGAAATCAGTAATTTAAACAAAAACCAATATCATGCAGCCCAATCGCAAAAATAAACCTCTTGCAAAAATCATTACCTAAAACAGTTTTTCAGAAAATAGCTGTTGAAAGACATTTAGAAGCTGGTGATCGCCAGTATACTTGATACATGACATGGAATCTACATTTAGATAATTGGCCAATTTTGTATGTAAATACAGAACCTTTACAAACCTCATCATTGCCCGGCGGTCCATGAAATGTAAATGTTTCGTTTGTGTTATTAGCATATCTTATTTCCACTTGATATGTTGTCTTTGTGTCATGACGTTTGTCAACTCTGTCTGGCAGCCATTTCTTGTACCATTCGTTTATTCTATAGAATTCAGATGTATAATCCTTTGACAAGCTTTCTGGGTCAAAAGCACCAAGATCTTCTACATGAAAAGTGTTTAACGTAGATATCTTTTGCAAATGAACTGGGTCGTTGAAATCATCTGCACGGAATGCTCTTGGGGCGAATCTTCGCATAGTTTTATTGAAGAATCCCCTGTACGATGATGTGTAAGACACATTCGGTGAGAAGTATATGGAACTAGCATTTATGTACGGATTCGCTGACACATCCGCAACTGAAGAAAGGAAGTAGTACATCATACCAGGGTCGTAAGTATCGTTGATAGCAGGTCTTATGAATCGCGACTGCAGAATATAACTCCAAAAAAACGCACGGGTCATAGCCATGTTGTGCAGATGCAACATCGCTGTACGATTCGGAAACACTGGATTTATATTAATTTCCTTCACATCAGGGTGGTGGGAAACCGAATCCTCTGCTAAGTATAAGTCATCTAGGTGTGTTATGTAGCAGTTATCCGCTGTTATCTTGTCGACTTTACCTCGAACTTCGTCAAAAGTATCTCGTATTTGCCATTCATACTGACCGGCCACACCCCACAATAATACAAAAAGTGATATTGCAAGTAAAATCCAGTTTACTCTCTCCATTGTTACTTTAACACTTTTTATTTCTTAAACTTACAAATCTAACGCATTTAGTACATTTTGATATAGTACTACGAATATAATTAAATAACGAATGCCGCTGGGTGAATATCTGTTACCATAACTACCTACGAAAATGTTTTGAATGAAGTAGGCATGTCGAAAAAATATTGATATCTGATGTATCGATATTTTTCATTCATTTAATTGGTGTTTTATGTGACATTATTTAATTGAATTATCGATATACATCGACAATTGAAAACGTATCATAAACGATATTTCTCAACTAAAATAAATAATGTGCAACACAAAAAAAAATTGAGTGAGTGAGTATGTAGCACTTTAGAACCAATTTTAAGAGGCGTAGCTAACCGCTGCGATGAGACGTATGGTGCAAACAATTTTAGCCTTATAGGTGACCGCAAAAGTCCGCGATTATACTGTTCCAGACAATAATCATGTAGCGTTTTGATCGCGATATTTACGAAACGTACATTGCGTGCTGAAAACTGTAACCATGTAGGCGTTCACACTAATATCACACGGTAAATGTCGATGTCCGAAAACTTCGATGTTTTGGTGCAAAAATATACAATCTATTATATTATTCGTTATCTCATTGCGTGCCGCAAAACGACACACAATTAAAAATCTATTGTGTCTACACGGCTGCCAGCAATTGACAAGCGTGAGGTTAAGTGTATTTATTAAGCAACAAATTAGAAAATACTAACATTAAACTTTTTGGTTCAGCCTGCAAGCCTTAGTTGATGCAGATGTTGACAAGATGTTTTTATTTTCTATTATAATCATCTGCATCAAATTCCAGTTGGTATCCTCTTTAGTCGAGATGAAAATTGAGGGGAAGGGGTTACTTATTGGGTAAGTACTTATTAGAATTTGACTGTAGTGAATATGGAAATATTGATGTTCGGAACATCTGTACATATTGGAATTCGACTATAGTGGCATATGAAAATATCGATATACCGATATTACTCTCATACCATCGATGCAGCGATGGTTTAAAGGACTTAACATCGATTTAAAAACCAAACAAATTAATGGAATTCTGTAGTGAACAAGGAAATATTGATGTTCAGAACATTATTACATTATTACTCGTAGCATCGTTATAATGATGTTTTAGAGGAATTATCATAGATGTAAAAACATCAATGTTTTCCGAACATCCCTAATTGAAATTGATGAATGAAACAAACAAAAAAATGGTCTATGGATAACCTAAATAATAACCTGGAAATTGGCAAATTGTTTAATAATCCTTTTTAATACTTATCAAATAAACTATTATTATGGCTGGAACTTTGTTTCGTAAGTTCGTTAATAATATGTAATGAAAATAGAAACATATTTAATTTTAAAATATTTTAGGCACATGATTTATAAAAAAGTAAATAAACAATTTATTTCAGGTTCTATGTTCACAAATATCTTAACATTTTATAACAGTAACCCTACGAATCTGGTGAGTTCATTTATCATCGTTATACAAAATTAAATCATCAAAAAAAGTAGAAAAAGTCTTTACAGTCTTATACTGTCATATTAAGTGGAAGACACAATTGTGTGAGGTCAAAAGTAACTAATTCCTTAGTCTATATATTATTACACTAAGAAAAACTTTGTACCCCTTTTTATGCACATTGCGCGCACGGAGGAGTGTGATTTGGCATTGTTACCGTTGAAATGGAGAAGTGCAGAAAGAAAGAAAAAATTATGTATGATATGTGTTACATTAAATAAAACTAAAATTTAATGTTTTACTGCATAAGGTTGTATTTTGAGCTCTGGGCAACCACTGGTATATTAATAGCTATGTATTTTTAATTAAAGGATCAGGATCTATGTTTTTATGAACTATCCTATAAATCTTAAGCTAAGTTAGTAAATCTTGGCCTTAATATAAATGAAATGCCTTGGGGTGAAAGTTGATTTCTCTGGTGTTTTTGCACAGGAATTAATAATATTGGATATGTTTACAAAACAGAGAATACTACTTAATAATTTATTCCTACTTCCAGAGATCTTTGCATACTGCAACTGTTTCCTATGCAGCCCGTAGAGGCACAAGAGCAAAGGCCCGCGCAAAGAAGGTCAAGGTGGAAGTCACCAAAGTTGGATTCATTCCCCACAACCAGAGAGGAAAAGATAAGTATGTGTAAAGAAATCCTTAACATAATTTCAGTTTAAATATGTGGCTCTGTGTGATGCCCAGATTAAGAATATAGCACCACTCCATCTCCTCCCATGAATCTCGTAAAAGGCGACTAAAGGAGAAAGGTGAATATTGGCGAATTCCTCCCAAAATAATGACACAATTGTGGAAATCTATGGGGGAGGCCTTTGTTCATTAGTGGACATCCTTTGGATGATATGATGATGATGTGGCTCAAGATGAGCTGTACCAATATTGTAGAAGCTTTTTGTACATCCCTAGAGAACTTGTTCTACTGGAATCAAAAGAACCTGCATAACTGAAAGATTTCTATGACTTGGAAAATGTCTAAGAGCAATGTCCTATTATTTTTATAAAGAAGCATAAGGCTATGCGCACATACTGATCATGTCCGTTGGCTGAATGATTGATCAGCTACGACCGTGTTTTATGTATAAGGATGCATAAACACTAATCAAATTGGCTGGTGATATTCAATTCCACAACTGGCCATCACAACCATCCAAAAGCTTGCTTTCGTACATGCGTAGCCTAATTAGATATGTTACCTCAGTACTCTATAAGTTATCGTTTTTTTTACTCTCACAGTTCGTATTTAGCGGTTGAGCCACATTTTTCATGCTTTTTACCAACCAGCATTTGCTACCTAATTTGCATTACGGATCTATTAGTTTAGTATATATGACAACCAAAAGTAGGTGATAGTGTGATATAAAATGATAACACTTACACATATTTGAATTATTGCAGCATCTGTAAGAGTATGAACTTTCAACATCATATCATCGTCATAATATGAGGATCCTGACGCTCACTTAACTTGTACACTTGTGTTGTTTGTTGCCGACCTATCAACAGCCTAACCTTCCATGTGTGCCACTAAAGGATTGATACTAACTTGTGATCTTTCATGTTACAAAATAATATGAATGAATATATGTTAATATGAACTGGGAATTAATGCTAATTTACCTCTGAAAGGTCAAAACATCAAGCAATTTGATTGTTTTTTGATGTTAAGAAGATGGACCACAGTATTTGGTCACATCTCCTCATTAGAATGAAGTCAATAGGCAGGTCCATCTTTATCAGTAACTGTTTATAGGCTAATATGAAGAGAAGACTACATAAAACTTTCTAATTTCAGGATTAAAAAGACTAATGTCAGTAAGCATTTAGATGACTCATACAAACCAATACCTAAAGATGACGTGTACCCAATGAAATATTATCGCTGGGTCATATACACAGCTGAAGATGCAGTGAGAGCTCATCAACAAACCCACCACCCTACCATGTATAATGTGCCAGATGCGCTAGTGTTTGCACAAATTGAGTTCAACATGGCGGCTGCTAAGAAGGTTAGATGGTTTTCACTATCAACATAAGTGAGTGCAATCAAGGTCAATCTAGAATTAAGAGGGGCAAGAGCTGCATTAGAATATGTAGACTATCCTTCCTGTAGGTCTTCAATGATTAGCATTGCGACTACGACAACAAGCAAGCCTCGTACATTCACATACCTCAGGATCATATAGGGTACAGATACGAAGGTGAGTGATATACTCGCCATTGACGTTAATGCCGAATCCTCACCCCTCCGGTAGCTTGAAAGCATCCTCCATTTCAGCGGTGAAGTTTCAGGGATATAACGTCCCCCACGAATTGCCCCCGTGCTCTGTTCATGTACTCGGACCAACATGGTGGTGTTTCTGTATAAACAAGAATTATATTATTCGGTTATTACATACATACATATATATAATCACGCCTCTCTCCCGTAGGGGTAGGCAGAGACCACTTCTTTCCACTTGCTACGATCCTTATACAAGGTCTTAATTTAATAGTCCACGATATTTTGCATGGCGCTATAGTGAACGATGAAGATAATGTAGGTATAAAAAAACTTGTAAATCTGCTGTTTAAAAAAATATTTTATTAAATCATTTATTTCATTACTTCCTAGTTCTCTTAGTTGTGATAATATTCACATGCATCTAGTAAGACAATGGCGGACGGGGCTGGTTGACTGATTTAGATAGTCTGTAACGTTAAACAAAACAGACGGCGCACGGTAGCGACATCACACAAAAGAAAGAAGTGGATTTTTACCATGAGTTTTTTTTTGTGTTCGGTACATCATCTTAAGCATTTACTGAGGCACCATGCAATATATCGTGGATTATTAAAATAAGACCTTATATACTTGTTTCGCTTCGTCCACTTTCATTATTCCCTTCATACATGCTCTGCGGTTTAGGGTACTCTTGACCTGGCCTTTCGGTTTTTACACTATTATTATTATCCGTGCAACTCCAGTCACGAATAGGGCCATCTCATTCCGTTGGTGGCGTAGAAAGCGATTAAGGGAGCTTAGGACCTGGTGCGTACCATTAAGTACTTTAGGTAATCCTCAGGTGGCTGGTAAACCACTACTATACCCAAGGAGGGTATGTATGAGGGAGGCGACCGACTATAAAACCCTTTTACCAAAACCTTTTCAATATGACTAACATACCGCGCCGACCCCAAGTTACTCGGGACCTGTGCAGGAAGAACAACATATTATTATTATTTTCACTCTGTATTGTTTATTTTTCATTTACGTAGACTGGCAATGAATTGTTTTTTTTTTTTTTTTTTAAATCGTTGCCCCACCCTAGGATTTCTCCTGTGTCGTGGGTGCGTTTACAGACATGAATTCCACATACAATACACCCAGACCCGGACAACTATCTGCAGATCATACAAATATTTGTTCCTTGTGGGAATCGAACCCACGACCCGGAGCGCAGCAGTCGACTGTATCAGCCACTGTATCAACCGTGCCGTCATTTTTGCCCTCCTGTACCCGTTTCTGGCTAGGCCAATGGCGTTGCTCATTCAGTTATGTCATCTCCATCGTGACTGTCGGCGAAAGCACGACGACGTATTTGCAATGTCGAATACGCTATGAAATTGCTTGATTTATTAAGATATATTGCACTGGCATACAGTGATCTAAGTCACAATAGCTATGTGTAGGTTTTTTAGCGACATCTCACTGTAATCCCGCGCATATTGCTATTATAATTGAACTTTAATTGACTTAATCCTGCCCCATGGAAACAGAGTCGCTACATGGACAGCTTCATGCGACTCTCACTCCTGCCTAGACTATTCCCGCGGGACGAGGAGCGTACGATCATAGCCTTCTGCAAGGGATCCGAGCTGATCAATGAGGCAATGGACGCGGGAGCCACTACAGCTGGCGGCAATGACCTTGTTAAGAAAATCCAGGTGAATATAAGAAATTTAGCAGCCTTCATAATTGTGTTTTAGTAGGTTAGATAACAGAAATTATTTAAAGCCACGAAAGCGGTGGCGTTAGCGACTTTTGACGTTCTCGAAGAAGCAAAGTTATCGTTTATATCGTTTACGAAAAATCACTCGTTAGCTTGAATCCTGTGCTGTGATTTATATACAAAACGTATGCAAAAAAGCGAGATCATGCGGAACACGCCACAATATACTTAATATACGGTACATATGTACCGCCAGTTGGCAAGACGAGTAGAAGTTAGGCGGGTACTTATCAACGATGAATAATGGCCTATATGCAGCAATGTACTAGATAGTACATTTGCTGATAACCCTCTTCTTTAGGGTCTTCTTACCTCTTGTCTCTTGTACCTTTAGGCCTTCTTGTAATTTTTTATTCACTTGAATAGGTAGCCATTGCATGAAAACACCAGTGTTTTATTTATTACTAATGGCTTCGATCTGGAAAGCGATAGATCTACCAAGGAACGAGCGCACCCAGAAGATGTTAACTCACTCTTACTTTAAAGGTTAACAGGTTATAGTCAGCAGGGAAAGCAGACGGTGGCAAGGAGTTCACACTTTGACTGTGCGTGAAGTGTGTGTGAAGGTTGAGGAAAAGTGCCGAGTCATATGTTATATATGTGGAAATCTACCAAGTGCGGGTGGTTACGTGTAGAACATTGAGATATAATGTACTACGTACTAGAGTAGCTATCACAAACAAAAGATAGCGCGCATCATCTCGACTACGGGGTGAGCGGGGGGTGCTTACGTTCTCATAGAACAATCCACGCGCGCAGATGGGACGGTTTTTTATTCTGCCTACTATATGTAAACAGACAATAAATAAAAAGAGTATTTAACGCAGGAACATTTTAACATTAAAATGTAACGGTCACATATTTCTACACCACATAATACCTTTATCTAGTAAACAAATTACGATTTTAACAAAATGCCTTTATCAACTGACGTCTAAAATTTTAATGCAATAAATTTTTTCTCATGTTTATATTAATTTCATTGTATGAAATTATTTAACATGACATCTTGATAGTGTCAAGTCTGCACATAGAAATATTTACTCTCTTTGTCTATTACCGAAATATGGCGCCACGCTTGACATATTGATAATATTTAATTTAATTACGCATGTTTTAAATATTTTGAACTTACTGATGAAAAGTCACTGCTTGACTTTTACATATGTTTCTTGAGTTATTAGACAATATCTCCATGCACATGAAGGCATATTTATAATCTTAGTAATAAAACAGCACTCAAACACGTCACGTTGCGGCGAGCGGTCTGGCACATACTAAATAAGTTGGAGTGTACGCGCTCTAACTGGTGTGACAAGTTGAAGTTGTGAATCAAGTTGAGGTGTCTTCTCTAGTACGTAGTACTTTACAATGTACATTATACCTCAATGGTGTAGAAGTCCGAATTTTCATTTGAAATACCTGCTTTCACAGATTTTTTGCCTCCCAAATTTTGTCTCCCTAAGCCCAGCCTCGCGGGCCTAAGCTAAATTCAACCCCTGCTTGTTCTTATTAAGGTTTCTTATGACATGTTTACTTTCTTCCATAGGATGGTACAATAAAGATCGGAGACTACGAATATGTGGTGGCACATCCCAACATTCTCACAGATTTGGTGCCAATCCGAGGATTGATGAAGAGAAGGTTTCCTAACCTTCGCGCTGGCACCTTAGACCCCAATCTTAAGGAGTTAGTGAGGAAGTTCTCTGGAGGTGTGCAATACAGAGTTGTGAAGGACGAACATCAAGAGAACTATGGATCTACTGAAGTGCCTATCGGGAGGGTGGGTAAAACATCTTACATATCTCGAAAAAAAATATTATGATTTTTCCATGCCTCTCTTTTATTAAGTACTTGTGATGTCCGAATTACGAATATAGTACCACTCCGTCTCCTCCTGTGTATGTCGTAAAAGGCGATTAAGGGACTGAACCAGAGAGATGTGTGGCAGCGTCCATTCTGTAGCACTCATACTGCGCTCACCAACCCGCCTGCCAAGCGTGGTGAGTATTGGAAAATTACGACACAATTGTGGAAATCTAGGGGGGAGGCTCTTGCTCAGCAGTTGACTTCTTAAGCTGATTTGATGAGTTGTAACTTACAACTATGTAATATATAATACACTAAGTAACCCTAGCCGTACAACTTATACAAACACTTGAATTTAATATACACATCTATACAAATAAATAAAATTGAAGTGTGTTTGTACTGTCAAAGTAACATCTTTTTACTTAATGCATATGAAAGTATATGCGGTACCTACAATAAAAAAACAATTTTCAATTTTTTTGTCTGTCTGTCTGTTTGTTCCCGCTTATCTCCGAAATGGCTATACCGCACAATAGAAATAAATCCATGAAATCCAATATATATACATACTCTATGTCAAGTGTCTATGCCGAAGTACTCCAAATTATATATAAATAATCGCTTTCGTTTTAAATTAAACGGCGGGTGAATCCGCGGGTCCCAGCTAGTCATTATATAAAATAATTCTTACATCATTACAGAGTCAGTCTGTGCTGAGCATAAATATAATCATGACTTTTGTACCATTATTTGTCTCTGTTCATGGGTTTATATCCGCCCTACAAGGTGAAACACAGTCTTTTGACAGGTTTACGTGCTGCGTTCTCACGCAGCAGTCCATTAGTGATTTTTAAGCTAAAATTTTAGGTGACACTAATTGAGCATCAAAATTTAAATTATTCACTATGAGTCTTACTACACTAGCACTATCTTACTACACTATGAGTACTTAGTCTTCTGTTAGTATGAACAAGTTATATTTAATATCACAGTAAAACATTATTTTAGAGTGACTTGGGTACTGAATGTGAACTGTTTTTTTTTTTTCAGTTAAATATGGACCCAAAGCATATAGCCGAAAACCTAGAGGCCTTACTTAAGGATGTACAGTTGGCCCGGCCTAAACGAGACGGACTTTTCATTACTAAGTAAATATGAATGATTAATTTTATATTATGGACCAGCCTCTTCCTTTCTGTGGATATTGCAAAAGGCTACTTGGAATCTACATCCAGACCCGCTACATATCCTAATATATATCAATTATGTGTCAAGTTGTTTGTCTGCTAAGGACTCCTAAAATAATAAACCAATTTTAATAAAATTTTGCACACTGTGTGCCGTTTTATCCAAATTAAAAGATAGGACAGTTTATATCTCAATTTATAATCGCAATATTATTTTATTGCGAAGTATTTGTTTATAATCTGACAAAAGGACATCATTAGCTGTTAGTTCTATAAGATTCCAACAGATGGCGGTATAAGGTAATTAGTTGACTGGATTGAGTAAGTATCCAATAAATGGCGGTATGTTAAAAGTACAAACGTTTTATGTAAGCTACAATTTATTAGTATAACCGGCCACATGTTGCTGAGGCCAAAGTATAAGTTAAATTTATATTATAGTAAATGCAATACGGTGAAATTATTCTTGCTTTTTAAATTTTTGGTGCTAGCATAATCGGCCACGTGTTGCTGAGGGTAAAATATAAGTTAAATCCATATTATAGTAATTTATTTACTTAAAGTATAATTTAATTGTCTACAATGCTTCATTTCACTTTCAACCATAACTACATTCCTACACATTTATAGTATGTTAGTTAATTTTTATTTAATTACAAAAATATTTCATAGGCATAATGTATATGGCAAAACAACGTTTGCCGGGTCAGTATTATATATATTAAGAATAGTAACCCGCGACATCGCTAGGGCACTAATTTAAGATCTTATGAGAACTCGATAACGCAACAAAAATGTTTTCTAAGTTCTATTCCGTGACATAATCTACCTTACATGATTGATACTTGAGAGACAAACGTACAAACTTTCATAGATAATTATAAAATTGACTATATGACGGCAAAAGGGGTCATTTTAGACCATCTGGGATTTTCTGAAAACATTATTTCGTTTTGTTTCCGAAATCATAAATCATAGAATTTAATTAATCATAGGTACATTCAATATATTTACTATTAAATTGTTACACTTTTTTATACGTCTGTACCTTCAAACTATCGGAAAGCCTGTCTGATTTCCGAGGTTATAATGTCGATACTATATAAAATGCCGGCTCAGAATACCACCACCCCATCTCCTCCCGTGGATGTCGTAAAAGTTGGCTAAGGGATTAGTCGGAGGATGGGCAGCCGCGTCCTTCGAATACATTAACAACTCAACTGCGATCGCCAACCCGATTATGGCAAAACCCCCCAATGAGCCCACAGCACAGCCATATCGGTCGTTGTGGTGATCTTTGGGGGAGGCCTGTGTCGGAAGTTTGAATGTTTGACTCTCGATCATGAAGACTGAATAGATTCAAGTGAAACTTCAGAGAGGTAGAATAACACATGGAATAGGATATAGGATACGTTTATTACAACTAATAAAAAACACAGACACGCAATGCCCAGCGAAGCGACCAGTGACGGCTACTTACTTTCATGATTTTTTTACAGATGCTTGATAACCAGCCCCCCGTCTCGAGAAAAACTCAAGATAGATCCATTTGTATACGTTGATAAAACACTCTCTAGGGAGGTACGAGAAGAAAGCGACGATGAGGGCGAAGCAATCGCTGCTACTGCGTAATAGTTCTAAAAAATTGTGTAGCTTAAAATAGAATAGTTAATAAATAAATAAACATACAATATAGTTTTATGTTTTATCAATTGAGAACGCATCGTATTGATATGTTGGCAGCTTATGTTACGTTAGCCCAGTGATGTTAGACCCCATGATATAGATACAGAACAGGGTCGCAATAAGTGTGTAATTCAAATGAAAAGCTAGTACATTACAATACAATGGGTACTATAGTATGACTTATTTCTGATATGTTGGCGGATATAAATATAACACCAAAGATGACAAGCTTGAAAAGTCTCGCGGACAGACGTGAAGCTTGCGCATACAATATACACTGCCCAGCCAATGGAGGCGGGTTGCATTGCTACGTTTGTGTTCCCTTATTTTACATTTTGTACACACAATTCCCATCCCCATCGTAGGTACTAAATTCGCTTCAAAAACTGGCCAACGTATTCGTTTACCGTATAGGTACTCTCTTGCTCTGAATATACAAAAACTACTACTACTAATTATACGTACACACGGCTACGCATCAACATAGACTGTTTGGAGTTGGACTGAACAGTGAACTGTTAGAAGTTGAACGCTGCGAATTTTTTATTATAATTTTCTTTATAAAAATATGTTGCCCCACACTAGGATTCCTCACAAATAATAAAATAAAAATTGATCTCATTCAATAAAATTATGACTTCGGGCTAAATTCACAGACCTCACTCTATACTACTTTGCAAAGCAAAGCAAGCGTTTATATGAGTATGAACATTATCTGCATATAAATAATGTTCATATTCGAACGTTCACGTTGGGATCTGAACGGCGAGCGATTTTTGTGTAAGCGCAAAGCAACAAATGCTGTGATTGGCCGCTGCCACGATACTCAGTCCGTTTCCTACGATTTTCTGCATTGCATATAGATTAGTTATGGTTATATAGGGTGTCAAGCTTGATGCGTAGCCGTGTGTATTCAGAGCTGATACAGTCGGCTGCTGCGCTCTGGGTCGTGGGTTCGATTCCCGCACGGAACGTATTTGTATGATCTGCAGGTAGTTGTTCCGGGTCTGGGTGTATTGTATGTGGAATTCATGTCTGTAAACGCACCCACGACACCGGAGAAATCCTAGTGTGGGGCAACATGTTTAAGAAAAAAAAGTTTTTTATTAATAGTCTCAAATTATGAAATTATATTGATGACTATTTTTTAGCTCTTGCGACATCTGTGCCAAGATGGATGCGCCACCATCTTAAAACAATCTACTCGGTCGGTGGCGGGAAGGTGGTTTTTTTGCGTACCGATAATAGATACATTATTTAGTTGGTACATGCATACTCTAAAAACTGGTATGTGTATCAAAAAGGGGCAAGTTAAACCACTGCGTTTGACAGTGGAGCCGTTTAGTCTAGGGATCGATATTAGAAAAAAATCGATTCAAAAGTATCAATGTACGATAAATATCGCATGGAAAACATTAATGTCCGAAAACATCGATGTTTATGGTGCCAGAATAAAAAATCTATTATTTTATTTATTATATCTATTCATTATGCAACAAATTAGAAAATACTAACATTCCCAGTATTATTTGGCTAAAAAATATATCTTCGGCATAGATCTTTCTTATCCGGCTTCTTTATTTATACAGACTTCGAAAAGCTTTAGATTTTTTAATTAATTCAAGCACAGTTGAATACCAATTGGTACCCTCTTTAGTCGATGGAGGAGCAGAAATTTTCTGGAAATGAGTACAAAAACGACCCTTCTTTTTTGAAATATTAAACTACGACGCATGTGCTATTACATGCACATGATTAATGCATGTGTACACACATATGAAAATACAAATGTTTAGCATTAGGTGGAAGACAACGTAGCTTATAGTGGAGCTGAAAATAGTGGGGAAGCGGATACTTATTGAAATTCAAATGTAGCGGAATATGGAAATATCGATGTTGTACCGATATTAATCTCATACCATCAATGTCTTCGTGTTTTAGAGGACTTCAGATCTTTGTTTTCTTACTTAACATCGATGATTATCGGATATCGATCACCCCAAGTTTGGTAATTGGTCATCAACATGATTATCCTTATATAGTCTGTGAACATGATCATCAACGAGGGTATATGTGTTCTGTGTAGTGTTGAGTAGGACACGATTTAAAAATGAGTTTGTAAGAGTAGCCTCTTTTTTGTACCGAGCCAGTACAATGTCCCACTTCAAATGAGGCGAGGCGTCATGAAGCTTGGCGGTACATTTGAAAGAACGAGTATTTCATGTACTGTTGCTGTATTTGTAGTGCCCTGTCTTACAAAGTGTGATTGAGGTAATACTTAAAGCAAAGTTTCTTTTTTTTTTTTTTTTTTTAAACGTAGCCCCACACTAGGATTTCTCCTGTGTCGTGGGTGCGTTTACAGACATAAACTCCACATACAATACACCCAGACCCGGAACAACTACCTGCAGGTCATACAAATATTTGTTCCGTGTGGGAATCGAACCCACGACCCGGAGCGCAGCAGCCGACTGTATCGGCCACTGCACCAACCATGCCGTCAAGTAATAAGAAGCGATTGATTATGGACGAATTTTAATTACTGCCTCTTGTATGTCCTACTCTATATGTGTATAATCTATGCAACACTAGTTCTGTGATCAACAACAACGAAACGAACGATGGCAGAAGTGTGTTCTGAAACTAAATATTGTTCAGTTTAAAGGATCATTCGGTAGAATGGATGAACTATGTTTTTTTAACATTACCTATATTATAAACTTACGGTAGCATCCATTTTTTTAATATCAGCTAAAAATAAAAATATTAAGTTAAAATAATACTCACGTTCATTAGAAGATAAATACGATCACTAAATTCACATCATTTGACATAATCACTGATACGCGATAGATTTAATTATAATTGAATCTATTTTCGTATGTATAACTATCAATAAAAATTTATTTATTTTATATTGAATGAATATCGAACTCACTTATTTTTTCCCGTTTCTAAGTTGCGAACGCACCCAAGAGGGGCGTAAAACAATCCGCCATTTTGTCCCTATGACAATTTAGGATTTTATTAGTTTGAAACCATTATAAATCTAGATAATCTTTAATTAAAAGTGATATTCCGGAAACTGTGCAGTGTTTATAAAAACTGTGATATTTGTGTCTCTAGTTATTTTTGTTTACGTTTCATCTTGACGTTTTATAGTTGACCGATTTTGACGTCGATTAGAAGAGAGCTCTAGATAAATCAAAATGGGCACAAGAGAGGACGAATACGATTATTTGTTTAAAGGTACAGTTAATTCCATTCTGAAATAGATATATGACTTGTCATATTGTTGGTTACATGTAGATATTTGATTCTAAGTCTTAACTTTTTGATACCTTTGTTTCATCTCCGAATGACGTAGGAAAAAAGTGATTGATATGATTTCCTATAAGTTTTGTATTATAGTACAGTTATATTTGTGTGATTTAAGTGTGGAATGGAATACCATTTAAGTGTATTTAGATCTAGATAAGAAACTACGAACTTTGTATCGCATCAGCTGATTGAGTCACATCGATCGATTTCTCGTAAATTTTCGTTGTTCGTGAGTCACCATCCACACGCGTATGATCTAATCATTAACTGTTACGATTCTAACATAAAATCGTGGCTACTAACATATTTTTCATGTTAACTTGCGTTTGGTAATGTTTGCTATTGTTCTTTGTTCCAGTTGTGCTAATAGGTGATTCTGGGGTCGGTAAAAGCAGTCTTCTGTCACGTTTCACTAGAAATGAATTTAACTTAGAGTCTAAATCCACAATAGGCGTGGAATTCGCAACAAGAAGTATAGAGGTAAATATGTTTTTGTTTTGTATCACAGATAATATTGTTACTTTCATGATAATAACACTACCAATGGTAATTATTTATTTTATTTCCTGTGTGGTTCCATTCTAATTCACAATGCTATAAAATACTAGATATCATAGTCAAGACCAGAAATCATAGTCAAGACCAGAAATGGTATATCATTATTGTATTCTGTTTCTATGATTAAGTATTATTATTGTTCAAGGCAGGACACTTCTAGTAAAATGCTAGCATTTATAGCACCTAGGCATATAAACAATTTAGTTCTTGATGATTAGAAGACCATTTAGGTATTTATATTTCATAACAAAGAGTAATAAATAGATAGTTCTAAAACTTATCATACAAAGTTGCAATAAATAGTAGAAAAGATGATAAAACTGTTTAAATGTAATATAAACACACTTGGTTTAAAATTCAAACAAACTTATAGTTATCATTAAAATGTAACAAGGAATACAATACATATGAAATCAAATGTTACAAAGGAAGTATTATTATGTACAATGTTTAAACTTTGTATAGTAAAAACTAATCATACCTAA
This sequence comes from Diloba caeruleocephala, assembly GCA_947459985.1. Lineage (NCBI taxonomy): Eukaryota > Metazoa > Arthropoda > Insecta > Lepidoptera > Noctuidae > Diloba > Diloba caeruleocephala. Next base: position 2,262,822 of record OX381617.1, on the reverse strand, counting down.
ATCCTGTTTACCTTTTGAATGCCACAGTTACCTATGCCCTTTTTTTTATTATTGGTGCCCAGTGGAAATTCTTCATGAACTTGCTTCGCCCGGGGAAGGGCGAAGGGGTATGCCGTACTCCTACCGGCTAAAACCATTGGAGTGGTCATCTTCGGCACCTAAGGAAGGCTCCAGGTCCTCGTATGATCACACTAGAGCCGCCCACCACAAATGAAAATGGGCTTATCACTCCAACAACAGCAATAGACAACAAAAATCTTATTTTTACAAATGTTACATTGGTTTATGGTTCACTAGACAAGATCAACATATATTAAATAATAAAATTTGTATTAAATTTATTTCTTGGTGTGGAGATCAGGGCTTTCAGTTGAGCCTGGCAGTCAAAAGGTTGAATATATAATCTTTATAGTGGTAGCTTTGTTGTAATGTCATTGCCTTATAACATCATAAAAATATAGATAGTGCATATTAATGTTTTCACCGTAACAATATAATAATATATATTTCACACAAATACTTTGATTAAACAGTATTTCAGGCACTAAATTCAGTCAAGCTCGAAGGTATGAAGTATAAGACAACATGAACCACATTTATTCAATATTTTGTTCACTAAATTTTTTACATAGAGGTATAATTCACTCAAAGGTGAAGATTAAATTTCATTCACTTATAAGTGAAAGCTGTACAATATTCAATAAAATTCAAAAATTCTTATAACAAACTAGCTGTCACTGCCAGCTTCATTAGCTCAGCCGAAAAAATGTCCACTGCTAGACATAGTCCCTCAAAGATGGCCGCAGTCACCACTCTGGGTGTGTTGTGTGCTCTTTGGGAGAGTTTGTGCCATAATCACTATGTCATCATCATTTTAGAAAAACATCCACTCCATATATGGGTATGCGGTATGGGTTTGTGTCGTGTGCTCATGGGAGGTTTTGCCATAATCGCCACGCTTGGCAGACGAGTTGGCGATTGCAGTTGAGTTGTTAAATGTACTCGAAGGACGCTGCTGCCCATCCTCCGGTTAATCCCTTAGTCGACTTTTACCACACCCACGGGATGAAATGGGATCATAGATCATTTAGGAAGTGATATCCCGATGTTGTACTCGGCGCTTTTCTTCAACCTTCACTATGCGCGTAGCCATAGCGTGAACTTCTTGCCAGCGTCTACTTTCCCTGCTACCTATAACCCGTTACCTTTAAAGTAAGAGTCAAAATGCATCTTCTGGGTGCGCTCGTTCCATCGTAGACCTCATCCACCAGTTATCATCTATACAAATAAATAAAATTGAAGTGTCTGTTTGTAATGTCAAAATAACAGCTTTTTACTTAATGCATATGAAAGTATATACGGTACCTATAGCAAAAAAACTATTTTGAAATTTTTTGTCTGTCTGTCTGTCTGTCTGTCTGTCTGTCTGTCTGTTTGTTCCGGGTAATCTCCGAAACGGCTGGACCGATTTTGACGGGACTTTCACTGGCAGATATCTGATGTTATAAGGAATAACTTAGGCTACTTTTATTTTAGAAAAATAATTAGGGTTCCGCGCAAAAAAAATAAAACCCTTGAAATCCAATATATATATATATATATATATGTCAAGTGTCTATGTCGAAGTACTCTAAACTTCTTTTAAATTAAACGCGGGTGAAACCGCGGGTCCCAGCTAGTCAGTCATAATTCAAGAGGACCCATACATGAATAAAAAAATAAGTAGATTCGATTAAGCCTGCATTTCCTACTGACTGCCTCTGAGAAGAAATGCCGATACAAACTGTAAGGTTCCCGTTTTAAACTCCAGACACATTTACGATACAATATTCTGTGAGGAAAATGTATGGCAAAGTCTAGAATGGTCTTTTTAAAAAAGATCCATAGCCACAACACCAGGTCTCCAATTATCCAAAAATCCAGTTTACCAGCTGGTCCAGGTGGAGATACCGGGATCTTCTCATCATAGAAAACCTGTATCTCCAATAACCCTCATAACTATAATGTGTACCCATCCCAAAGTTAACAATCTAAATGAAGACCAGACCATTTTTTTTTACTAGTTGGGACTCGCAGTTTCTCTCGCGTTTAATTGAAAAGAAATTTAGATTACTTCGACATAGATACTTGACATAAAATATATATATTTGGATTTCAAGGGTTTTTTTTCTGCGCGGAACCCTAATTATTTTTCTAAAATAAAAGTAGCCTAAGTTATTCCTTATAACATCAGCTATCTGCCAGTGAAAGTCCCGTCAAAATCGGTCCAGCCTTTCGGATATTACCCAGAACAAACAGACAGACAAAATAATAAAACATGTTTTTTGTTACATGTACCGTATATACTTTCATATGCATTTAGTAAAAAGCTGTAATTTTGACATTACAAACAGACGCTTCAATTTTATTTATTTGTATAGATCAGTGACATTTAGAACAACCTCGATTCAATCGATAGCTGGTTCGAAAAAGATAGGCACATCGTATAACTAGAATAAATTATGCAACTCTTTCAGTATTTTATTGAATTTGTAGCGGGATCCGAAGCGTCTGAAATGTACATCCATTAGCTGCCTTTTATCCGCGTATAATACTCGTATGTCCAAATTGAATTGCAAAGTGAATTTATCCTTTAGAAGACCTTTGACTATGTAAAATAGATTTTCATGATGCTATTTTGAAGACTACCATGCTGGGTATTATTATTTAGGATGTTGATTAAAAGCTAGCGTCAAAGATTGCATGAGCACGTAGCATGGTAAAAAGACCACTGGCATTTTTTATAAAACTGCCAAGAACTTCCTTGGCAGAGTAAATAAAAAAGTTCAAAACATGAGTAAATAGAAAATGTATCGTACCAAAATATATTAATCATGTAATGTTCAATTATATCCAATAATTAATTAATCATAGGAATTGTATTACATATCTAATTTCCCAATTAACTTCACAATATTTTACATAATTTGATATAGTACATTCACTACAATGAATTATTAGATAACGTAAAGTCATAGTTGCTCGAAATAAATCGATCCAATTACTTGTTAATTAATTGTGATTCTGGACGCCATTTGAATGAATCGATTGTATTTAATTTCAATTAAGTTACTAAATTATGGGCAGCGTTCGGGAAACTTCGCAACGTCTTTTCGTCAACAATACCGCAATGCCTTAAGACGAAAGGCTTTTACCAGTGTGTGTTACCAGTGATGATATATGGAACAGCTCAAGGTCACTCAGCGAGCTATGGAGAGAGCTATGCTTGGTATTTCTCTACGAGATCGAATCAGAAATGAGGAAATCCGTAGAAAAACTAAAGTTGCCGACATAGCTGAAAGGATTAGTAAACTGAAGTGGCAATGGGTGGGGCACATTGCTCGTAGAATTTATGGCCGTTGGGGCAAAAAGGTTCTGGAGTGGAGACCGTGCACCGGAAAACGCAGCGTGGGATGACCTCCAACGAGGTGGACAGACGACCTGGTGAGTCGTTGGATGAGGGCGGCATGTAACCGCTCGTTGTGGAAATCTTAAGGGGAGGCCTTTGTTTAACAGTGGACGTCCTGTGGCTGATATGATGACTAAATTATATTACTCATTATTCTGATCACTTAACTAAGGGGGAATTCCCAATCTTCCTTCGTTATATTTTATCTAATTTGTGCTTTCCCTGGACACTTAAACACGAATAAAATTACCCTTGAACATTTGTTGAGTTAATTACGAAACATGACTTAAACGTGAATTCAAAATACCCCAGCTACCTACCAGGTTAATATATCCGCCCACACAACCCAGATGTTTAAGGAAATCTGTTGCTATCGTAATTTATGTCATGAACACCTCACCGACAATAATTTTATACAATTTAAAATATTCCAATGTAATCGTTTTAAGTCTTATCAGTTGTTGATAACGTACTACGTAGTAGTCTCAACGAGCAATGCATATTGCCTCGATCAATTACGTTTCCAAGTATTTATGAGTTATGACGTAGTTGAGTAACTTAAAGACAATTTATTGTTGGAAATGCAGGCATAATCTCGGGTCCTCCCATGCTATGGTTGGCGATCGACGCGTTATAACGATACGTGATTTAAAAATCACCTATTACTTTCTACGTTATAATATATTAGTTTGATATTTATTACTTCGTCGAGCGCCGCGGTTTTGTTAACGTTGCGGCCCACAACAGAGAAATAGTTCCACATTTGTCCTCTTCGAGACATTTTGATTTAATATAACTCTTATTTACGTAAATAACAACCTAAACATGTTAATTTTTATTAACACTAAACTAAAATACTTATTTTTAAAGTTTCACAATACAAACTTAATAACTTCTAAGTTCATAATGAAATAATATCAGCATTTCAAAACTATCATGCAATCGCTCGCAATCTCCCGTAAAATACAACTTATGACGTCAAGCGAGTCATCCGCACTGATTTTGTTCAAATATAATCGTAGATCAAAACGACTGTCGAATGAAAACAATTATATTAGGTCCTTCTATTATTTATTAGTTTCGATTTAATATTGATAAGAATCTAGCTCTTATAACGGTGCTGTGAAAGCATAATTTTGCATGTGGCATTAAATAACGTCTAAGATATATTCGTTTCATTTTGATAGGAATCTAGCTCTTATTACTATAATCTGGAAGCACAATTTTGCATGTGGCACCTTATGAAATATGTGAAGTCGGGGAAGCTGTGGTCGTTTAAATAAAAATAATAGGGCAACATAAATAACCGTTACCTGGTTTAATAAATAATAGGTGATATGATTATTTTAAAATAATCGATTATATATTCAGCTAATATATCGAACACTCCTAATTGTAAATGCACTCGAAGGACGCTGCTGCCCATCCTCCGGCTAATCCCTTAGTCGACTTTTACGACACCCGCGGGATGAAATGGGGTGGTGGCATTCTGAGCCGGCTATGATGTCTTAATAGTTTCGATTCCTCTCAGATCCGAGAACCGATTTGAGTCATACTGATTTTTAGTGTTAAATACTGATATCAAATTGGAAAAAGTTCTTAAATTTATTTACACTAAAAAGAAACTTTAAAAAAAAATACCGATTTCAAAAACCCGACACGGTATAAAAATATTAAAACCAATGATAAGGAATAAAAACTACGAAGCCGGGCGGGGCCAGGTATGCCTCAACCATGGTTCATGCAGACCAACGAGAAGTTATATTTCATACCTGGCCCCGCCCGACTTCATAGTTTTTTTTACTGATGTCTCTTGTCTATCCCAGTCCTGTGCTGGACAGCTCAACTCCTATTGTTAGGCAAATGAGCTTGCGCGCCTACGTTGTATTATCGCCAGCTGTCATCAAAACTTATCATTTGAGACAAAGTTCACCATCGTGTCTCTCCATAAGCGCGGAACCTAAGAGATAACTGTAAAAACATCGATAAGTTTCGACTGCTATAATCGATTTATCTGACGTCATGTCAAAGTTCAGGGTTTATTCGTGTCTGACATGGAGCTATTAGTTCCGTTTTATGGCTTTATTCTGAAACGCCAATTTTATGTGTTCCTCTTGACGCACGAACGTAATTGTGAAGCCTGAAGTGTACAAAATATTTAGACAAAATACCATGTCGTACATGTAGCCGTATAGTCTTGATAATATTAGGTCCCATCATATGGGAGGTCAACCTTTCGTAATATTTTTACTTGCCACCCTCCCTTGCATCTGTTACAGTCAAAGTGTGAGCTTTGTTTATACGTGGGAGGTAAACTCGGAAACTCCTGAATCGATTCTGATAATTCCTTCACGCGAAGCTGTACTATAAGTCCTTTCGTAATATTTTATGTTATTACTTGCCACCCGCCCTTGCATCTGTTATAGTTGGTGGTTGGCGGTTGGTGCAGTCGGCTGCTGCGCTCCGGGTCGTGGGTTCGATTCCCGCACGGAACAAATATTTGTATGATCTGCAGGTAGTTGTTCCGGGTCTGGGTGTGTCGTATGTGGAATTCATGTCTGTAAACGCACCCACGACACAGGAGAAATCCTAGTGTGGGGCAACGTTTTATAAAAAAAAAGTCACATATGTCTGTTATAGTTTACCGTTTACCTCCCACGTATAAACAAAGCTCACACTTTAATATTATTTCTACCTCAAGTCTCTCAAAACCCGCAACGCATTTCGTTTCAGAATTTGTATTTTACTTTTGAATTAAAATGTAGATAGATCACTTTTGAAATTGCCTTCGTGCAAATCTAATGCAACTAATGACTACAACTAACTAATTCTAATGAACGAATAGTTCATTATATATTCATCAAATTGGTCAGGTCATAGACGTACTGCGCATAGACGTACTGCGCTCAATATGAAAATAAAAATCAATATAATTTATTTACTATTCTGGTTCATTCCATGTGATTGGTGTACTTTAGCGTACATACACTGTATAACATGCAACATCTAACAACAATTTTATTATGTACTAGCTGGGACCCGCAGTTTCACCCGCGTTTTATTTAAAAGAAACTTAGAGTACTTCGACATAGAATATATATATTGGATTTCAAGGTTTTTTAATTTTTGCGCGGAACCCTAATGATTTTTCTAAAATAAAAGTAGCCTAAGTTATTCCTTATAACATCAGCTATCTGCCAGTGAAAGTCCCGTCAAAATCGGTCCAGCCGTTTCGGAGATTACCCGGAACAAACAGACAGACAGACAGACAGACAAAAAAAATAAAAATTGATTTTTTGTTATAGGTACCGTATATACTTTCATATGCATTTAGTAAAAAGCTGTTATTTTGACATTACAAACAGACACTTCAATTTTATTTATTTGTATAGACTAGATAGTTGACATTAATAAATAAAGGTTGTCCATTGCCAATAAAAAAACAACTGTCATTGTTGGTCATTGAAGTCGAGTGTTTGATTAAGCATTTGTATTTACACAGACATATCAACCTTGTATTACGATGATTATAACCAATGGACGCCATGTTGACGTCATAACACGGATTGTATCACCGCATATTATCAAACGGCGTCATCATCTCAGCCAAAAGACGTCCACTGTTGAACAAACGTTACATAATTAAAGGTTACATGCCGTGTGTCGTCATTTTGGGGGGAATTTGCCAGAACTTACCACGCTTGGCAGGCGGGTTTTAACAGACGGGACGCTGCTGCCCATCCCTCTGGCTTAGAGTCCCTTGGTCGCCTTTTAGGACATCCACGGTAGGAGATAGATTGGTGCTATATTCTTTATTCGGACGGATCTTTGCACCGCACGGAACAGTAGTGTAATAGACAAACGGCGTAGGATACAGTTTTTTTTACGGCAATTGCGCTAGTATCATTTATACAGGTTGTCCAGTAAATAGCACGACAATACTGCAGGGGGTGAGAGCTTGGGTCCAATACCTACCAAAAAAACACAATATATGTTCAGCAAAATCTTACGGATTTACAGTAGTACAAAATTTTAAACAGCTGAACGGATTCTGATGAAATTTAGCATAGAAGTAGATTATGTCGTGGAATAAGATGTAGGATACTTTTTATTTGAAAAATTATCACTAAATTAGCTAGATGATCCGATGACTTCAGGTCATCAGGCGGCTACTGTGACGAACTAGATGCGGAAGGCGAGAACTGGGTGTCGTACCCCCACTTAGGATAGGCCTATGCGATAGGGCGATGAAAGATTAGTATTTTTTTTATTTATATATATTTATTTTACGCCCGGCGAAGCGGGCACGTAATAGCTAGTCTAAATGAGTATTTAATGCAGATTTTCGTTCGGTTTTCGCCAATAGATAGATTTATTCACGAGGAAGGTTTTATTAACAATTTTATAATGTGTTGTTATAATTAGCTGACGTATAGCGATTTTTTCAATGGGGGACGGTATTCTTAGTGAGTCCACTCATGACACCTGTGCGAAGTGAGGGCCGGTCGCTAGTACTTTGACATACTATTTTTAAGGATAACACATACAATAAATATATCTCGCCTGGTTTGTTCGCGATGCACTCTGACCAATGTGACTCTGATATCCGACAGACGAGCATTATTATAATTATTAATAACTAGCTGGCTGCCGTGTGGTGCCGGCTCAGAATGCCACCACCCCATCTCCTCCCATGGGTGTCGTAAAAGTCGACTAAGGGATTAGCCGGAGGATGGGCAGCAGCGTCCTTCGAGTACATTAACAACACAACTGCGATCGCCAACCCGCCTGCCAAGCGTGGCGATTATGGCAAAACCCCCCAATGAGCCCACAACACATCCATATCGGTGGTTGTGGTGATCTTTGGGGGAGGCCTGTGTCCAGCAGTGGACTTCATTCGGCCGAAGTGATGATGATGATGATGATAGCTGGGACCCGCCGTTTGATTTAAAATAAATTGGATTATTTAAAAATAATTTAGAATACTTCCACATATACACTTGACATAGAGTATATATGTTGGATTTCATGGGTTTACATTTTATTGCGCAGTACCCTAATGTTTTTTTGAAAATAGAAGTAGTCTAAGTTATTCCTTATAACATCAGCTTTCTGCCAGTGATTGTCCCTTAGAAATCAGTCCAGCCGTTTCGGAGATTAGCGGGAACAAACAGACAGACAAAACAATTAAAAATAGTTTTTTTGTAGGTACCGTGTATACTCTTTATATACATTTAGTAAAAAGCTGTTCTTTTGACATTACAAACTGACACTACAATTTTATTTATTTGTATAGATAATTCCGAGTCCGTATCCGTGTAAGCGTGACGTCATCCATACACGTATAACACGAGGACACGTACACATCGCCAAACTAGTGTTTCATTCATACGGGTACCGTTATGTGGACTCCGCATGATCAAAATAATCGTGCAATATGAAAACTAGTATAAAAGTAACGTTTTGGTAATAATAATAAAGTTTTGAATTGACTATCATGTCTAAAAATTACTTACACTATTAGACGTGTGGTGCCGGCTCAGAATGCCACCACCCCATCTCCTCCCATGGGTGTCGTAAAAGTCGACTAAGGGATTAGCCGGAGGATGGGCAGCAGCGTCCTTCAAGTACAGTAAGTTTTTTTTTTTTTTTTTTTTTTTTTTTTTTTTTTTTTTTTTTTTTTTCCTCTGTGGGTAGTCACAGCAGAAACACATATTTCGTGTGCTCTTAGTTTAAATATATATTTTTTATTAGATTTGTTCATAATTTAATGAATTAAAACAGTTAATTGTGTGCTAAACCCCCTATACTCGCTATTTATTGCATCAAGTCTCATTAACACTTTGATTCAATTGTCACTATACATCATCAATAATATGGACACTAAACTCGCTGCCAGTCTGGATGATCTTGAGAAGTTGTTTGGCTCCAGGATGCGTGAGTACGAGAACAAATTACAGAAAGTTACCACTGCATCTGGACAGGTACCTTCAGATGTCACATCCATTTCACGTGAGTTCTCCGAATTCAAGTTGTTTGTTTGCCAGGCACTGTCCAAGTTGAAGGCACAAATTGAGCTACTCGCAATTGGGTTTGATAGGCATGAAACAACCATGCGAAGGAAGGTCCTCTTAATTCATGGTGTTCCTGAGAAAAAGGATGAAAAATTGCATGACCTGGTTTACAGCATCATATCTGACCAAATTAAATTATCAGAGGTGGGTCAAGATAAGAACATAATACATGTTTGTCACCGTCTAGGTTCATCTCAACAAAAATCACGACCCATCCTAGTTAGGTTCTTCAAGATGGAACACCGACAAGTTGTCTGGGATAGTAAAAAGGCACTAAAGGGAACTGGCATCACCATCTCAGAGTTCTTGACTCATTCCCGACACCGTATTTTTATTGCTGCCCGAAAACATTTTGGCATGGCTAATTGCTGGTCAATGGAAGGCAGGATTGTTTTGATTGGCCCTGATAAAATCCGTCGGAAAATTGAGACCATGGGCGAACTTAATGATTTAGTTGCTAGATTCCCATCTTGTTCTGCTGAAACTGAGGATGCTGCGAGGTCTGAAGAACCGGATTCCCCAATAGACACTACTTTGGAGACCACCACAAAGGCTCAGAGAAGGACGCGTCGTCGCAACTAAATGTTTACATTCGTTGCTTCTAATGTTGGCTGAAGTGCATGGTTTTCGATGTTTAATCTTTGAGCCGGTACTTACAAATTGTTATCATTTGTTTCACTGTTTTTATTTAGATTGTTTGCTGGTACCGGCATAAAAATAAAATTATTTGGTATGACACGGGAACTTCCTTGAGGTGACATTACTTTGAGTTGAGTGACGTATGACGTCCATTTATCTGTCAGTTGTCATAATGTTGTTGTTTGTGTCATTTCACTGAAGGCAGGCAAAGGTCAGAGACATGCAGCCTAAAAACTGTTGTCATATGATTTAACAACATTCTTAAATACATGGTGCACTTCAGTCGATTATTAAGTTGGTTTATTATTCGTAGTTTAATAGTGCTTTTAAATTTAATATTGTAAAATTTCTACCAAGAAATCAGCGAGTTAGGGTGGTTTTTTTCAGTTTGAGAAAACGTATTAATACTAGTTTTAATAAAAATTGTTATATATTTTAATTTATAATATTTATATTTAGTTTATAATATTTATTTACTATCGTACCACAATGAATGAGGTAGCTGATCTTAACGACAGCTTCTTCTCATGCTCTTCTACAAGCAGTTTTGTTAGTGCGGACAGTGACTCTTCTCAACCTCTTTGTTTACATGACAATATCTCTTCAATTTTTTCTAAACACCCGAATAACCTGCATATTGCCCATATTAATGCTCAGAGTGTTCCTGGTCATTACACTGAACTTCTGGCATCCTTTAGCAGCGCTTGTCTTGACGTGCTTCTGATTTCCGAGTCTTTTCTCAAGCCCTCTCTCCTCTCAACTCAGTATGCACTTCCCGGCTTCGTCCTTATCCGTAACGACAGGACTGGCAAGGGGGGTGGTGGTGTTGCTACCTACCTTCGTGCTGACATACCCTATAGAGTTGTGTGCTCATCTCCCACAAAGTACTCGGAGTCGGCTGAATATCTATTTCTTGAGATCTCTATTAATCATACCAAAATTTTACTCTCAGTTTTTTACAGTCCCAATCTTCTCATAGATTATTTCGAATCTCTTGAATCTGTGCTCAATGATTTATGCCCCATATATGAGCATTCAATCTTTATGGGTGATTTTAACACGTGCTTGATTAAAGATGACACTCGCGCACACAAACTTCGATCGCTCTTTTCTTCTTTTAATCTCCATATTCTACCTTTATCTGCCACCCACTATTTTCCTAATTGCTCGCCTTCCTTACTTGATCTTATGATTGTCTCTTCTCCAGAAAATGTTTCCGATTATGGCCAACTGACTGCTACCTTCTCATATCATGATCTTATTTATTTATCATATCGAATTCGCACTCCTAAACTTAAATCTCAATTTCTTCACCTTCGTAGTTACAAGAGCATAGATCTGGAGGCATTGCACCGCGATGCTGGTAATATCGACTGGGCTCCAGTGTTAGAAAGCACTAGCATGGATGTAAAGGTGAATTGCTTTAATAATATAGTGCTAGGTATATTCAATCTGCATGCCCCAATCCGCCGAGTGAAAATCAAACATAACCCTGCACCATGGATTACACCTTATATTAAAGACTTCATGGCTCGAAGGGATAAGGCTAAAAGTAGATATAAGCGCAGGCCTTCGGAGCTGTACCTTAACTCATACAAAGTTTTGCGTAATCGTTGCAATCGTCTGTGTAGAGATGCCAAAAGACGCTACTTTCATGAATCTCTCGATAATCGCAGCTCTTCTGATGTGTGGAAGTTCCTGAAGTCAGTTGGTATTGGCAAATCTCCCATTAATACCTGTAAAGACGTTAATCTGAACGATCTTAATATAAATTTCTCATTTCCTCCCGTTTCTCTGGATCCCAATATCAAAACTCTTTCACTACTGGATCTTTCCAAGTTGCCGATGCCAAAATGTTCTCGTTTTATACTGTGTGCTGTTTCAGAAGATGAAGTAAAAAAATCAACCCTTGCAATCTCATCTTCAGCTGTCGGCAATGACAACCTATGTTCGAGAATGATTGGTCTCCTTCTTTCATTACTGCTCCCTATTCTCACTCACATTTTTAACTTTTCATTAAGTTCCGGCTATTTTCCGTCAGTCTGGAAACGGGCTCACATCATACCTTTGCCCAAAACAAAAAGTCCTTCCTTATTATCAGACTATAGACCCATCTCTATCCTCCCTTTTCTTTCTAAAATTCTCGAGCACATCGTTCATCGGCAAGTTTCTATGTTTTTAGCGTCCAATTCACTTATTTCTCCTTACCAATCCGGCTTTCGTCCAGGTCACAGTACTGTTACTGCACTCCTAAAAGTCACTGATGACATACGCTGGTCTATGGAGAATAAATCTCTCACTGTACTAGTATTATTTGATTTTAGCAGCGCGTTCAACTCAGTTGACTTCGATATTCTACTAGGCATTCTCCAATCTATTAATTTCTCTGCTACTTCTTTAGCCTGGTTTGATTCTTATCTTCGGGGCCGCTCTCAGTGTGTCCGCCTGGAAGAAACCTCCTCTGACTGGTGTGATCTCACTATGGGTGTGCCTCAGGGTGGCGTTCTTTCTCCTCTTCTTTTCTCTATCTTCATTAATTCTGTTACTTCAGTCATCTCTTCTATTGCCATCTATATGCAGACGATTTGCAACTTTATCGGCATTTCCTAGTGGCTGATGCCGATTCCGCCATTACTGCTATGAATTGTGATCTGGCTTGTGTCTCTGAATGGGCTAGGTCTTACGGGCTAAAAATCAATCCTGCGAAATCTCAGGCTATGATCATAGGCAGCCGGTATATGCGTAATAGACTTGACATGACATCCTTGGCACCTTTATATCTTGATGGTATCCAAATCCAGTATACCGAAACCGCCAAGGACCTAGGAGTAATTATTGATTCAAATCTATCATGGCGTGCTCATGTCAGTGAGGTAAGTAGAAAGGTGCATTTTTCCATTCACTCGCTAAAATGCCTCCAGAGTTTCCTGCCCTTGAATACAAAAATTTCTCTCGCACTAACATTGATTCAACCGATTATCGATTACGCTGACGCCTGCTACTTGGATGCTAACGAGGAGCTATTAGACAAGCTTGAGCGCCTACAAAACCTATGTATTCGTTTTATTTTTGGTCTTAGGAAGTATGACCATGTCTCTCACTTCCGTAAGCAGCTCAAGTGGCTTCCGATCCGCCTTCGCAGGAACACTCGGGTATTATGTCTCCTTTTCAACATCCTTCACAACCCCTTATATCCCTCCTATCTGCGAGAGCGTTTCTCTTATGTTCGCCCATCTGACGCCCCGTGTAGATCCCACCTCAAAACCCTTCTTAAGTTCCAACCTCATAAATCCGATTTTTATTCTTATTCCTTCACTGTCCACGCAGTAAGATTGTGGAATTCACTTCCACCTAATATTCGCGATTCAAAAACCATTTCGGTCTTTAAAACTCGTGTTAAAGAGCATTACCTCTCCTAATTATTTGTAATATTTTAGTATATATATATGTATGTATGTATTTAAATTGATATATATTTATTGTATTATTTTATTTATCTTTTCGTTATTTTATTTGTGCTAAATTATATATATTTTCATATTATGTGTTTAAATTTTAAGATTTATACAATAATTATGTAATTTCTCCTCTTCTACCATTACACACTGCTGTCTACATTTTATAACTTATCTCTCCTGTCGCAGGTCTGCTGGCAGAAATTTCTTTTGAAATAAGCGGTACCTTTGTACTCAAGTGTCTGTATATACCTACTGTATCTTAATACATTATCGCTGTGTGTACATAAATTATAAATAAAAAAAATAAAAAATACATTAACAACTCAACTGCGATCGCCAACCCGCCTGCCAAGCGTGGCGATTATGGCAAAACCCCCCAATGAGCCCACAACACATCCATATCGGTGGTTGTGGTGATCTTTGCGGGAGGCCTGTGTCCAGCAGTGGACTTCATTCGGCCGAAATGATGAAAAAATGATGATTAGACCCCTTAAGCAGGCCAAGGTCCCCCTAAGGGGTCTAATAGGGCCGAACATTTTTGCATTAAGCACGTGTCTACACGGCAATGTCGAGCCTATTCTGGACAGTCTATTTGTTAGAAATAAAGTACTTTAAATATAGACTAGAAATATAAAATTCACGAATAAACCCCGAGAATTTTATTTATGTAATTTATAGTTTTCACTTCTTCTACAGAGCGACCCAATATCATAAATATGATAATATAAATAGATACATAACTTTATGTCTGTAAATCCGTGTGGTGTCCGGATTAAGAATATAGCACCACTCCATCTCCTCCCGTGGATGTCGTAAAAGGCGACTAAGGGAATCTAAACCAGAGGGATGGGCAGCAGCGTCCCTTTTGTGAAGCGATAGCCATACTGCGCTCACCAACCTGCCTGCCAAGCGTGGTGAGTATTGGCAAATACCGTTCAAAATTATGATACGGTTGTGGAAATCTATGGGGGAGGCCTTTGTTCAGCAGTGGACGTATAAATGGCCGTACTAAATTACCCAAAGCAGGGTTAAATTTGAAGTTTTGTGGGCGGGTAGGCTTCTTATTGCAAGAGTCCGACTTACCTACGCAGTGCCAGATATTCGCCGCCAAACACTAGTGTTAAAAGTGTTAAAACTTACATTACTGTGTTCCGTTTAGAAGGGCACTGTTACTAGTAGAGATGAGAGCGCGGCCAGGTATGCCCCAGCCATGGTTCATGCAGACCAACGAGAAGTTATATTTTATACCTGGACCCGCCCGACTTCATAAAGCATTTTTATCATTTTCAGTGGTTTTAATATTTTCATATCGTGCAGGGGTTTTGAAGTCGGTATTTGTTTTTTGTCAAAATGTTTTATTTTGCCATCGTTACACACAAGGTGTTGCCGTGAACATTTTGCTGCGGCCGGGCGGTCGTCACCTCCGCGCTATAACGAGGGTCTGAGGTAGATTTATAGTTCTATGGGTGGTGATATTTCTGTGTTTGTGTATTATATTGTATACATACAATACTGTCTACAAGATTGCGTGTGGCCGGGCAGCCTCACGATTTGCGGCACATAATGAGCTAATTGACACTTTATATGCTTATCAGTTACTCCGAAATCGACGCGAAAGAATACAAGCATAATCTCAATTGTAATGATAACGAGCACAATTAATGTGTATTGATTAATTGAAATGAAACAGATCCAAAATGTCTACTGCGGTTGTATTTAACTAATTACTACAATATCATAGGTCTGTTCTACCAGATTTGCAATCTATACAAATAAATAAAATTTAAGTGTCTGTTTGTAATGTCAAAATGACAGCTTTTTACTTAATGCATATGAAAGTATATACGGTACCTATAACAAAAAAGCAATTTTTTATTTTTTTGTCTGTCTATCTGTCTGTCTGTCTGTTTGTTCCGGGTAATCTCCGAAACGGCTAGACCGATTTTGACGGGACTTTCACTGGCAGATAGCTGATGTTATATGGAATAACTTAGGCTACTTTAATTTTAGAAAAATAATTAGGGTTCCGCGCAAAAAAAATAAAACCCTCGAAATCCAATATATATATTCTATGTCAAGTGTCTATGTTGAAGTACTCTAAATTTCTTTTAAATTAAACGCGGGTGAAACCGCGGGTCCCAGCTAGTAAAAAATAAATGCATATTATGGGGTATATATGAAATGAAATGAAAATTTATTCACATAAAATAGAGTAGATCTATAAGGTCTTATATTATTCAAAGTCCGTCTATTTTGCCATTAGGCAGGTGAATTGTTTGCATTTGATTAATGTTATTTAAGTCAATCGTCAAATCCGACTCGGCTGGGCAGCGTTCGGGAAACTTCACAACGTCTTTTCGTCAACAATACCACAATGCCTTAAGACGAAAGTCTTTCACCAGTATGTGTGTCCAGTGATGATATATGGAACAGAGACGTGATCACTCACAATAGGCCTCATAAGAAAGCTCAAGGTCACTCAGCGAGCTATAGAGAGAGCTATGCTTGGTATTTCCCTACGAGATCGAATCAGAAATGAGGAGATCCGCAGAAGAACTAAAGTTGTCGACATATTTGAAAGGATTAGTAAACTGAAGTGGCAAGGGGCGGGGCACATTGCTCGTAGACCGTTGGGGCACAAAGGTTCTCGAATGGAGACCGCACCGGAAAACGCAGCGTGGGACGACCTCCAACGAGGTGGACAGACGACCTGGTGAGGGTCGCTGGGAGTCGTTGGATGAGAGCGGCATGTGACCGCTCGTTGTGGAAATCTAAGAGGGAGGCCTTTGTTCAGCAGTGGACGTCCTGTGGCTGATATGATATTTAAATTTACGTACAATTGACGGGACGGTTGGTGCAGTGGCTGATACAGTCGGCTGCTGCGCTCCGGGTCGTGGGTTCGATTCCCGCACGGAACAAATATTTGTATGATCTGCAGGTAGTTGTTCCGGGTCTGGGTGTATTGTGTGTGGAATTAATGTCTGTAAACGCACCCACGATACAGGAGAAATCCTAGCGCCGGGCAACGTTTAAAAAAAAAAAAATGTTTTATCATTAATTTATATAATACATATATTACATTACAATTTTACGGTAATAAAATCAAAATGTCAATGGGATAAAATAAATATACAGTACAAAGTTGAGAAGCAGTTGTGCATTATATATTAACATTAATAAAGATTGCTCCGCTCCATGTACTTAAATTAACACCATAGTCAACAGTCGAATTTTGCAATACCATATGACCAAATCAAACCTAAGCAAAACCCGTTTATCATCCCACAATATCTAGAGCTATATCGAGTTCAATTGACATTAGTAATAATGTCAAACACATTTCTACCAATAAAATTACACATACGCTAGCGGTGTCATTAATTTGTTCATAACTATATACCATGCTCCATACGGTGGTTTATCACCTTGGATATTGACAGATCCGACATACATACAACTGAAATAAAGTTTCGGATTTTTTTTTGTGTTATCTAAATAAATAAAATTGAAGTGTCTGTTTGTAATGTCAAAATAACAGCTTTTTACTAAATGCATATGAAAGTATATACGGTACCTATAACAAAAAATCAATTTTTATTTTTTTTGTCTGTCTGTCTGTCTGTCTGTTTGTTCCGGGTAATCTCCGAAACGGCTGGACCGTTTTTGACGGGACTTTCACTGGCAGATAGCTGATGTTATAAGGAATAACTTAGGCTACTTTTATTTTAGAAAAATCATTAGGGTTCCGCGCAAAAATTAAAAAACCTTGAAATCTAATATATATATTCTATGTCGAAGTACTCTAAGTTTCTTTTAAATAAAACGCGGGTGAAACTGCGGGTCCCAGCTAGTTAATTATATGTGTTTAAATTCTACATTTATGATTCGCGTAAACATCAACAAATTAATATAATTTCACATAATAGATATATAAAAGTATAACATGTGCTTAGGCGTCAAAGTATACCTCCTCATCGCTGTCAGCTGATAATGTACCTAGTAGGCTGGCAGCATTGCCACGTTGAATGGCAATACTTATTCTTTAACCAAAGAAAATGCCAGCCCTCTGATCACGCGAAGTGTACATACATAAGTGTATATTTATATACATCGTTATTTTTTTAATGTGTATATAAGCATAGTTAAATAAAATTAATTTGAAATTTATAAATTTCTAGAATATTAATTTCACATTCTTTTTTTCACATTACCGATGGCGCTAGCTGGCCATGCGTCAGAGGCGTTTTAGTGGCGGAAGGAAAGTAGGGCGTCAAACGTATTGACGATCTCTTTTTCTGTCGCTATATATAAATATTGCTATAATATTTATTTACGCCAATATACCATATAAAATACATACCTACTACAGTATCGATTGTATCAATATACCGGTATTTCTTTGACATATGCGACAGCTATACTAAGATCACGGGGCCACAATCTAACATCCATTTTTTTTTCACCCGGTGTATATTCATTATGAATCCCTCCCTCCCGGTTGAAATACCGGTAGGTTGAAATAGTATGGCTGGACTATGACCGACTAAAGCCACCTGAGTGGTCATCTACGGCTCAGAAGGGGCTCCAGGATCTCGAGAACAATCGCACTGGAGTCGCCCGTTGGTACCACACTTTTAGGCACAGTCGGGAGAGTGTGATTGTGAAGCGAGCCGCAGGCTCACTCAAACACATTTTGGGAGGGATTGTAAAACAGACCCCAGAACCGAACTACTTGATCGCTTCCGCGCCGCTGTCTTTCCGAAGGGCACACTGTGGGAGGGAGAACGCCGATTCCCCAATCTACGTGCTTGCGACCCCCGGCTATCTGACATCCTTGGCATGAAGTTAAATGTATAGACTGTGGTAGAATATTGTTTACCTTGTCAGTAAGAACAAATACAAACCATTAATTTTAACATTAATACATACCATTAAACTGGCGTTTGGAGGTTAGCAACAATTTTTTACATATCTTTTGTTACCCAGGTGGACGGCAAAACCATAAAAGCCCAGATATGGGACACGGCCGGCCAGGAGCGGTATCGCGCGATCACATCAGCGTACTACCGCGGCGCAGTCGGCGCGCTGCTCGTGTACGACATAGCGAAGCATCTGTCCTACGAGAACGTTGAGCGGTGGTTGCGCGAGCTACGCGACCACGCCGATCAGAACATACTGATCATGCTTGTTGGCAACAAGAGCGATCTTAGGCACCTCAGGTTGGTATTTCTTGGAGTTCGTATTTATTTACGACGGCACGGTTGGTGCAGTGGCTGATACGGTCGACTGCTGCGCTCCGGGTCGTGGGTTCGATTCCCGCGCGGAACAAATATTTGTATGATCTGCAGGCAGCACAACACATACCATTTCGGTCGTTGTGGTGATCTTTGGGGGAGGCCTGTGTCCAACAGTGGACTTCATTCGGCCGAAATAATGATGAACTTACTCGTAGCAGTGAAAAGAGTAGAAAGAGACATCTTTACGTACACAACTTTTTAAAACTGCGGCTATAAAAGTGCCATCCATATCTACCTCTACAGCCCTTGGCGTCTATCGAGAGAAAAATCTAGAAAACAGACAAGACATTCACTCGCTCAAATTCTCAGAAAGTTTTACTCAAAATCTGAGTTTGTCAATTCGCTGGCTGTCAACCAGTGCCACTTTAGATAAGAATTCAAATTCAAACTATAACTAGTAGTAAACACGATCGTTTTTTGTAATTCCACAGATCCATCCCAACAGAAGAAGCCAAGGCATTCGCGGAAAGGAACGGTCTTAGTTTTATTGAAACATCCGCCCTGGACTCAACTAACGTCGAGCCTGCATTCCAGAATATTCTAACTGGTAAATATACTTCGTTTACTTGTAAATTATTTTATAACTAGCTGGGACCCGCGGTTTCACCCTCGTTTAATTTAAATGAAATTTAGAGTATTTCGATTAAGACACTTGACATAGAATATATATATTGGATTTAAAGGGTTTTATTTTATTTGCGCCGACCCCTAATTATTTTTCTTAAATAAAAATCGCCTAAGTTATTCCTTATAACATCAGCTATCTGCCAGTGAAAGTCCCGTCAAAATCGGTCCTGCCGTTTCGGTTTCGGAGATTACCCGGAACAAACAGACAGACAAACAAGAAATTTAAAAATTGTTTTTCAGTTGTGTGTACCGTATATACTTTCATATGCATTTAGTAAAAAGCTGTTATTTTGACATTACAAACAGACACTTCAATTTTATTTATTTGTATAGATTAAACGACGGCACGGTTGGTGCAGTGGCTGATACAGTCGACTGCTGCGCTCCGGGTCGTGGGTTCGATTCCCACACGGAACAAATATTTGTATGATCTGCAGATAGTTGTTCCGGGTCTGGGTGTATTGTATGTGGAATTCATGTCTGTAAACGCACCCACGACACAGGAGAAATCCTAGTGTGGGGCAACGTTTTTTCAAAAAGAAAAAAAAAAAAAAAAAAAAAACATCCGAAAATTAAAGATAGGGCGGTATTGGGGCTAATCATCTCATTGCACGTGACGTCGTATTAATAAGGATAAGTTTCTGTTTAGGTGCGAAAATAGGTTTTATGTGAGCTCCAATTGCCAGCTAGTTGCCAAGGCGTATGCTGCCATTGTGTCATAACGGCACCGTTAGGGCAGTTGCTAAACAATCAGATATCTGTGCTACGGGTCGCGGCATTAATACCCGCAAGAAACAAATATGAATATGGCCTACATTAACATCGTTGTTACAGGGTTATGTGTTTACGCATGTGAGGTTTGTCTGTTAAGTTTATTGTAACAGGTGAAATTATTGAGTGTATGTGGGAAGTATTAATCTTACGAAGTGATAATTTATTCTGCCAGTAGCAGCTGGCTGGGTTATGCTAGAGTTTGTTATTATTATTAGAACTGCACTGATCTTGGCTATAAAATGTGGAGCATCTCTTCAAATAGATTTTTAATTGAATAGAATAGTTGAATATTGTTTATTAAACGGTTTTATATTAAACCATTTATCCGTGTGGTGTCCGGATTAAGAATATAGCACCACTCCATCTCCTCCCGTAGAGGTCGTAAAAGTCGACTAAGGGACTTTAAACCAGAGGGACCACCTTTGTGTGGAACAGTAGCCTTTCTGCGCTCACCAACCCGCCTACCAAGTGTGGTGAGTAGTGGAATATTACCATAATCACCACGCTAGGCAGGCGGATTGGTGATAGCAGTATATTGCTATTAGTACACAGAAGGATGTTGCTGCCCATTCTCTCTACTTCAACCTAATAAGGGCAATGAAATCCGATGATATTGCCTCTCTCATCCGATTGAATTAGGATCAAAGACAGTTAATTCCAAATGTATGTATTATAAAGAAAGAAGAAAGAAAAGTCTTAGTTTATATATACCCAAATATAGCATTTAACGATTTTTACGAGCTTTTCAGTTTGTTTTATTATCTATGCTTCCCTAAATTAAGAATAAGAGTATCTGCCAAGGTCCGACCAAAATGGGTTACAAAAGGAATCAGACAGTGTTGTAAGCGTAAGAGACAATTGTTATGGGAGTACAGGAAAAACCGCAATCTAGATACGAAAGCACGTTACACGGCACTATCTTCTAGACTTAATAAGGTAACCAAATTGACTCAAAAATCTCGTAACATGGACTATATAAACAATGCTCCAAATAAGTGCAAAGCTACCTGGAATATTATAAACAATCATAAATTAAATAATATTAAAGAACAAATTCAACAAATATGTGTAGAGAGTAATATGATCAGTAATCCTAAACAAATAGCAAATGCATTTAACAACTTCTTCATTAATCAAATAACCAAGTTAAATTCTAATCAATGTAATATGACTATTGCAAATAATCATAAATCTATATTTATGCAACCGACAATTCCTAGTGATATTATTAAAATAATAGTAAATTTAAAGAATACTGAAAGTACTGGTTATGATGAAATATCAACAAAAATACTCAAGAGTGTATCAACAAAACTGTCATATATAATTAGCCATCTGGTAAATGTATGCATTCTACACGGCATATTTCCAGAAAAAATAAAATTAACAATAATTAAGCCACTGTTTAAGAAGAATGACAAACACAACATGACTTGCTATCGGCCCATTGCGCTTGTGCCTGTCATTTCAAAAATATTTGAAAAGGTGATTTATGACGGTATTTACAACTTTTTCGAAGTTAATAACTTGTTTACTAATGAACAGTATGGCTTTAGGAAAAATAAAGGTATTAATATGGCAGCACACAGTTTTCTCAATACAGTCACTACAAATATAGACAAGGGCAATCAGTCATGTGCACTCTTCATGGATTTAACAAAAGCGTTCGATCATGTCGATCATAAAATACTATTAGACAAGCTGTATGCGTACGGGGTTCGAGGAAATATACTAGATTTAATAAAGTCTTACCTCAGTAATAGAACTCAATCAACCCAAATTACAAAAATATGTCCCATAGTGAAAAAGGTAGTCAATTACTCATCCGTATACAGAAGAGTAATCTTTGGAGTCCCACAGGGAAGTGTGCTAGGACCACTATTATTTAATATATATATAAATGATCTGCCAAAAATAATAAATCAAAAAACAATATTATTCGCTGATGACAGTACGGTTGTATTTACTGGAAATGATAAATTACAAATAGAACAGGACATAAATAACACTTTATATAATATCATTGAGTGGTTGACATTAAATAATTTGAAAATGAATCTTGGTAAAACTAATTTTATGATATTTCGGAATAGAGTGAATAAATTGACTAATATTGACATTAACTATTTGGGACATAGAATTGAAGAAGTTGACAAAACAACATTTTTAGGTATTAACATTGACTGTAATTTAAACTGGACCTCACAAATAGACGCATTGGTTTCGAAGCTCAACCAATTCTCCTATGCATTGTATATATTAGAGAAAACTGTCAGTACATCAACAGTCTTAACAGCGTATCACGGTCATGTTACACCCCTCTTAAGTTATGGCGTTATGTTCTGGGGCAATTCTACGAGAAAAGAAGTAGCATTCAAAGCACAGAAGAGATGTATAAGAGCAATGTGTAAACTGCAACAAATTGAAAGTTGTAAACCCTTTTTCATTCAGCTTAACTTACTTACACTTCCTTGTATTTATATCCTCGAAGTAGTGCTATTTACACGATGTCATATAAATATGTTCGAGAAATTAAGTAGTCGAAGGCTTAACCTAAAAATACGTCTTCCGTCAAACAAAACTTCATTACTGAGTAACAGTGTGTTTTGCATGGCCCCGCGAGTCTATAACCATTTACCAAATAGAATACTTGCAATGTCAAATTTTTATATGTTTAAGAAAAATGTAAAAATATTACTTATTCAAAAAAGTTACTACTCAATTACAGAATATCTGACAGACAAATTACTGTAGTACTAAATTGTATTTATTTCCTCATAATGTGTATGTAGAATTGACCTCTAGTTTCGTTATCTATGACATTTCTATTAATTGTTTGTTCCTAAGTTTTTATTGTGATTATGACATTATAGTTTGACATTTTGAATCTGCTATATGTAATACGAGCAAAATGATTAATATTAATATTATATACTTGTATTTGCATTGTATTTTATGTGATCTAAATGATCTTTGCATGCTGAAAGGCTGATTATGGTGATACTTATTTAAATTATGTAACAACTTATGTAAAACCCATTTTCGCAAATGAATAAATTGAATTGAATACATTGAATTGAATTCTTTGGTTACCATAAATATATATATATATTTTTTTTCTTTTCATTTCTTGACATGAGCACCGGCTCACATAGTAGCTACGTCCCTCCCTAGTCACCATATTAGATCCGGGCCTGCAGTAGATACAGTTATCAAAATGAATATACTTCAAGTGTAAACAACAGTACACTTTTATATATTCAGGAATTATAACCATAAATAGATATTCTCTACGTTGATAACAAAGTCGATATGAATGTCAACGTCCGCCCACAGTTTGGGGTGTCGTTAACTGTGGTCAGTCCCTATTTTTAGCTTTGTCAGCCACCTAATTATAATGTCAACTATTTTGGGGTCATTTCACTCGATGCGGTAGTGAGGTCAAATGATAAATGATACTGGACGTGTCTGTGATATTATTCGTCATACAGAGAGACGAACGAACGAACGATTATTTTCCCGAAGAAATTTATGGCTTTTACTTATTTTTTACCTACTTCAAAAAGGAGGAAGTTCTCAATAAACAGATTTTAATTTTATTGCGCTTATCTAGATGATGTCTTAATAGTATCGATTCCTCTCAGATCAGAGAACCGATTTGAGTCATTCTTATTTTTAGTGTTAAATACTGAGACCAAATTGGAAAAAAATCTTACATTTATTTATACTATTTTTTTTTTTTTTTTAAAAAAACGTTGCCCCACACAAGGATTTCTCCTGTGTCGTGGGTGCGTTTACAGACACGAATTCCACATAAAAATGTTCCAAAAAGAAACAAATAAAACTTTTTAACAAGAAAAAATACTGACTTTAAACATTTTACATCATATTATCACAAATTAGACAAGATGATAGCTTCGTCGCCGTTAACCAGGTTCTAACAAATATAATGTGTTCCACAGAAATCTACAGGATCGTATCGCAGAAGCAGATGCGCGATCCGCCGGAGGGTGACGTCATCCGGCCCGACGCGGAGCCGACAGACGTGCGGCCCTCGCACACCGACAACGTGCGCAAGCAGTGTTGCCAGTAGTCGCACGCACTGTACAGTGAGTACTCCGTTCACCGTCGTAGCTTCGGGCACACACATTTGACTATTAAATTGTGTTATAATAAAACAATTTTGAACGGATTAAATCGCGTGTATTATTGATTTTTGTTTTTCCTGTCATCCTGCGACCACGAACCCTGCAAAGTGTTCGAAACGTCAGGAAAAACAAAAATCAATAATACACGCGATTTAATCCGTTCAAAATTGTTTTATTATAACACAATTTAATAGTCAAATGTGTGTCCCCTCCCCGGGCGGAGGGGCATGCCGGATTCTTACCGGCTAAAACCCCGTGTCCTTTCTCTTACCTCTAGCCGGGGTGAGGTGCACACTTTGTCTACATAAGACCGCGCCCCCGGCAGTCACTGTTCGAGGGGTCCAGTCTCTGTGCGACCTGGCTGGCCGCACCTATCTTCATAGAGGCGTGCGCAGAACACACACGCCGCCGTCTCGGGCCTGATTTTGTTAGGGCGACGGACTGCCGTGTGGTGCCAGGTGCTCAGAATACCACCACCCCGTCTCCTCCCGTGGGTGTAGTAAAAGTCGACTAAGGGATTAGCCGGAGGGTGGGCAGCAACGTCCTTCGAGTATATTAACAACTCAACTGCGATTGCCAACCCGTCTGCCAAGCGGGGCGATTATGACAAAACCTCCCAATAGGCTCACAACACCCATATCGGTCGTTGTGGTGATCTTTGGTGGAGGCCTGTCTCCAGCAGTGGACATCATTCGGCCGAAATGAAAAATGACGGACTGCCCTTGGTTCGTCGCCCGCAGGACGGCCGGTGTGTTTTCTGCGGCGGGGATCAGAGTTGGTGTTACCTCTGCCGCCTCCTTTGCTTACATTACGTCCTCGCAAAAGGAAGCGATAGCATCCCACGCGCTTTTGCTCCGGACGATGGACTGAACCACGGCTGGAAGCGAGAGGTCACCCGCTTTGACCGTCACGACGAGGTCACAGCCCTGCGTTGCCCAACGTGTGCTGCGCCGTGACCTCCGGGCAGTCTCCGCAGTGATGACAAACGGGCGTCCCTTCTCGGCCTATTCGACGCAGATACTTCCTGAAACATCCATGGTTTGAGAGTACCTGCGTCATCCGGGAGGTGAGGGCGCCATGCCGCCTCTCCAGCCACTCCTCCATGAAGGGTCTTACCGCCGCTCTCGCGGCTTGCCCTAACCACTCCATCACCTCCCGTGGATGTCGAAAAATGCGACTAAGAGCCTCTAAACCAGAGTGATGGGCAGCAGCGTCGCTTCTGTAAAACAGCAGCCATTCTGCGCTCACCAATCCGCCTGCCAAGAGTGGTGAGTACTGGCAAATTCCCCCCAAAATGGACATAATTATTGTGAAAATCTATGGGAGAGGCCTTTGGTCAGCAGTGGACGTCATTTGACTGATGTGATTGATGATTCATCATTTCGGCCGAATGAAGTCCACTGCTGGACACAGGCCTCCCTCAAAGATCACCACATCGACCGATATGGGTGTGTTGTGGGCACATTGGGGGGTTTTGCCATAATCGCCACGCTTGGCAGGCGGGTTGGCGATCGCAGTTGAGTTGTTAATATATTCGAAGTACGCTGCTGCCCATCCTCCGGCTAATCCCTTGGTCGACTTTTACGACACCCACGGGAGGAGATGGGGTGGTGGTATTCTGAGCCGGCACCACACGGATGATTGAATAGTAACCTATTGACGAACTTTTGACGAAAGTAAAAATTATTTTATTCAAAGAGTAGTAAAGTGCCTAAGCGGTAAGTTGATATAAAAAAACCACTAATACGATGGAGCAAATTGGGAACCATGGGGCTCATTGGCACCAGGGACTATTTATATATATATAGTATATATATTTATATAGTATTGTTTACATCTTTTTGAAGCTATACTTAAAATCAGTGTCTAATTTAAATCGTTCGTAATACTTACAATCGGCTAATCATTTTATCTATATGAATAGCATTAGCAATAGCCTTTAAGCTCTTGAGTTTCCCTTTTTTTTAAACTAAGAACTCATTTGACCTTCCTAGATATTGAGCTCTCGGCATAATTAATATCATATAGTAAATTAAGACAAATCTAAATCACATTCACCTTCCACTGACCCCACCGACATCTTGTCATTTGGTCTGAATCTCAAGGTTATTATTGACCGCAGGCGCATCTTGACTGCCTTACAAGGTTTTCATTTCCTCACCCACTTGGGTGTGCTCATTATAGCGGTCAATGGGAAGTCCATCTTTTTTGTCGAGTGGTTATACTAACGGCACTGTATGCACTTATTATAGCTTACAAAAGTGCTTTGAAACATTTCAAATGTTTATAATTTAAAGCTCCAGCGATATGTCACTATTATGGCGCCTACAACAATGAAGTACGGCATTTGTACCCTCACATTTAGCTGTCAATATTTGCGGAAATTAATGAGCCATGATAAGTGCGCTATCTTACGACGCCTCGCTGTAGTAGCCAACCTTTTGTCAGAGTTGTTCAAGTCGCCATGTCACGACCTTAGCTGTTACTAGCCCTCTCAACAGACTCATAACGAACTGGGGTGCAATTCGCTAAGCTCAAACATCCATACATCATTGAATACAGAATTAATACAACGGTGATAACCCAATTTGGTATTCGCTAAGACTGATACCCATGGCTTACCTTTTGCAACGTGTCCTTGAATAGCTTCAACCATGGCTTAGTGACTACCGAGTTGGTTTTACACCGTTATTTCGATTCTGTATTCAAGGATGTATGGATGTTTGAGCTTAAGGAATTGCACCTCTGTTTTGAGCTGCTTGTTCTACCTATCCATCAGCTCATCATGGTAAATTTGAGTTTCTCTCAAGTACACCCATATTGTTTAAATAATATTTAAAGTGCAGTTTGTCTACGTATTTTTACTAACTTTTAAACTTTCGCGTTGCAAAATTATTGTGTTCAGAAACTGGAAAATTACCTTTGAATGAAAAAAAATGAGCTTGACGTTTCGACCGGTAATTTCGCGTTAACTAACTCCCGTAATAAATTCGCGTTAATTCCCGTAATAATTACGTATTTTTGTCATTTCGTTGTTTCAATATGTCGTATAAAAGTATCCGTTGATACGTCATTACTTAACGATAATCAGTTTTACTACAGATTTAATTTTCTTTTCCAGAAAGTCCAGTTTACGTCGGAGCCGAAAAGAGATGCGGCTGGAGATATAAATGCAATCATAACGAATCATTCCCAGACAATGGTGTTTACCAACATAATAACTAGGCTGCCAGTGGAAAAATATACTGTCTTACTAAAGATAAAATCTTATATACATGAAATTTGCCATACATTGCCTGTGGCGTGACATATATTTGACTCTGGCAACACTAACTCAAAAAAACGGTTAAGAGTGGCTCATGTAGATAGCTTTGTGTAATTATTGATATTTAGTGTCCGAACGAATAAAGTAAACAATATATAATAATTATCGTAACGTGAAGAGACGATTCAATATAACACAACTTAGTAAAGGAACCATGCTTCGGTTATAGAAAGCACTCGAGTTTGTTAATTTTGGCGCTAGACACACTATACCTGTGTAATTTATACCTGAATTTATCTTTTTTATTTAGGGGTAAACCATATTTTTCGTTAGTAGATAATTCATGTTATATGCTATTTATTTAGTAAAATAAATAATGATGAAAAGTTACTAAAACCGTTACAATTTATGTTTATTTTTCATAGTATTAGGCGTAAATTCCTCAAAATAATGAGCAATAATTGGGCTGGCAAACTGAATTCGCGTAAAAGTTCACTGTTTGATAGCACACAAATCATAGCTTCATAATTAAAGTACGTCTAATTGTTTTGTAATACACTAGCTAGTAGTTTTTACTAAGTAACAAGATAGCTTTTTTAAAAAGGGAATCCTTTTTTTCTTTTACGAAAACGTGCCTTCTATGGAAACGGCGTGACATGTACATTTTATTGAAGCTTTTATTGTTTATTTTTGCCTCATGTTGGAGTTATTGTTTCGGGCTAGTTGCGGGTTGCGATAGACAAAGTCTACACTGTTACAGAAGATGTCAGTATCCCGATACTAGTCTGTAAGCACGCTTAATGTTCGCTATCTCATTGGGATGAAATTATTGTTAACTGCTGTCGATTCGCTATAAGAACACAATACTCAGTCAGTGTTCTAGGCCCCGTGCCATTACTATTTATGGTCAGCGAATGTTTTTAAAACCGTCGGCTCTAAGGCCTCTGGCCATTTTATTTCTCAAGAGAGGATGCGGTGTTTGTTGTATCTAAGAAATATGTTATTGTATTATGGTCTTCAATATGCATGATTATTTTTTTAGTGCCTACCTGTAATTACTTTATTAAAGACAAAGATAATAAAATATTATGTAAATTTCTTGGCGTTTTGATTATATACTCTATTTTAAGATATATATAGGGTCTTACATTAATAATGGAAAATATTTTAAGGCTAGGCTCTATGAATGGTATAGAATTCATTTCAAATATCAAGTATCGGTTTTACTGATAATAAATAATAATTCTAATGAAATAAATCAATATTCTAATGTATAATTCTAATATTATACATTCGACTTGCGAAAGATTTACTTACTCTGTACTATTTGATAAAATAAAGGTTGATGTTGTTTATTTATTTTGCTAAAACGCATCATTGCTACCTATAGATTTACCTCCTAAAATATGTTCCATTATTAAAGTAAGACCCTATATATGAAAAGATAAATGATTAGTAGAAACTGAAGACGCAGCGTGTGCAGACCGCCAGACTGACTGACTTGGGTTAAGGTTAATTAAATTTGCTGGATGCGAGCAGCGTAGGACCGGTCGTTGTGGCGATCTTTTGATAATATTAATAAACAAATAAAATTATGGTATCATCGTTGTTAATTAACGTTTTTGTTTCCAATCTCCGTTTTCATAAATAACGACGTAAAAGTTTAAATAATATGCCTATAAATTTTTGGCTTCGTCAACCGATAAAAGTCAGTAAAAGTTGATTATTTTGTTTTTATATTTTTTATAACTACAGGTAGATAAAATAAAATACTTTTTAAAATCTGTAACGACTTCTGTCACCTTAGTCATCCTGCGACCATGAATGCTGCAAAGTATTTGAAACGTCAAGAAAAACAAATAACTATAATATACGCGATCTAAACAGTTTAAAATTGTTTTATTATTGCTGTTTTTACATACATATATCAATAGCAGTCATTAATACTGGTAAAAAAAGTCATTTTTTTATAAACAAATAGAATATTTTAAGAAAATATTTATTTACCACATTGTTGTCCTGGTAAAATAATGATTTGACAGAAAAATAAATGTTCTGTTTTTTTTTATTGTTTGTAATTGTTTTATTTTATACATCGATTGTTTAAATTATTAGTTATGTAATTATTTTATCCTTGAAAGTCATAATTGGTACTTCTCAATAAGTAAACAAAAAAGAATTGATTTCTTTAACAATAATTCCATTATTTATTAACTTAAAAATTTGTTATGAACAAATTCTGATAAACGTTTAATTTTTTTCTGAATCTAACAAAATTTACAAATACATGGAGCTATACCTAAAGCAGGTACTACGTACGTGTTGCCATAGATGAATATAACGTGTTGCGCTACTCTTTGCGGTACAGTGGACCGTAACATTTCAGTCGGTATCTGACGCTTGCTGGGTGCATAACTCGTTTATAAAATAAAGAAAAACTGAAAATGCCTTCTTGTGTACTCAAAGATTGTTCACATCACTCAAGAAAAGAAAAGAAAAGTGAAGGTGTGACTTTCCATCGGTAAGGAAACGACGTTGTACTCATTTCAAAATAAACAATCAATATTCTCAGTATTTAAAGACGTGGGCGCCATTTTGTCATTTGTCGTTGCAATCATAGATTATGAAAAACGAATCTAACAGATAGGATATATTATTATACTACTGATACCTGAAATTGTGAATACATCCTGTTAGCCAGCCTAATATAATTGTCATTATGATCGGAATATCTAGTTTTAGGAATTGGCTTGTTTTGCTTATTTATTAAAATACGCCTACTTACTTTTTGAAGGTTTCTTCGGCCTGACCATGAAAACAGGGAACGGTGGATACGATTCGTACAAAAAAATCGCAATGAGGAAACATGGTTACCAACTGACCATACATACATATGCTCATTGCACTTTAAAGAAGAAGATAAGTACAGTACAAAAACAGGGCGTATTTATTTGAAGAAATCCGCAGTACCATACGACTACAAAACCGTAAGACTACTTGGATAAATGATGCGTGAATCTTGTATGACATTTGTATTATTGACGGCACGCTTGGCACAGTGGCTAAGCAATTGACTTTCTGCTTTACGTGTCACGTATTCGATCCCCGCATGGAACAAATATTTGTATGATCTGCATATAGTTTCGGGTTTGGTTAGTGCAGTGTGAGATTTATGCCTGTAAACTGTACCGGAGAATTCTAGTATGGGGCATCGTTAATAACAAGAAAAAAGTATTAAATAAAAAAATTGGCATCGCATTATTTCACAATGTACACAATAAAAATGTAATCAAAATGAACTGTACACAATAAAAATGTAATCAAATATGTAAAAGAAATTAGTATAGAAAATAATGTAAGTATGTAAAGTTATACATATAATTTTCTTTTCTCAGCTTCTGACACCCGAATCTGGACGTTCTGAATTACCAGAACCAATATCAGAACCAGTGAGTGACGCTGAATCAATATTTGATACTCCACAAAAAATAGTACTCAAAAGGAAATTATTAAAAGAAATTTCAGCTAGAAAATCTCTTGCAGATAAATTAAAGAAAGTACGGCGTCAAAACAGGTATTTAAGGAATAAATGCGAAGGCTATGAAAAAATAGTTAGCAGTTTGAAAGAAAAATTTGGATTAGTTTTTCAAACTGAAATTGATTTGACTGTAGAGCGGCATAAATCTATGTTAAAGAAGAAGAATAACCATCAATAATAATAATATAGAGCTTCACTTCGTAAATTTACATTGATAATTCATTAACATACAACTATTAAAAAAAAAAAACATATGGAACTGCGGTCGTCGTTTACTGGGAATTGTTTTCCTTTAGAGAATTTCAATATTTTACAAGCCTCATCTGAAAACATTAACAATACAACCACCTTAAACATACACAATGAAACATCATAGGAAGTTTTACAGACAACACGATTGCTTGAATCTGTCATAGAACCTAAAAATTATTGTAGCGTTTTTGCAAACATATTAGATCTCTACACTGTAACACAAGCTTCTAAACTTGTACAAAAGTAAAAATACATTAAATCAATAACGACACTTTTACTCCTTTATGTCTGGACACTCTATTATTCTTTACTTATATTTATTTACTATAATCTGGATTATTATAAATAAATATATTTGGTTTGATACGGTTTCTTTCGTTTTATTTATCTAAGTTTATGCATAGTATATAATATTATTAGGTTAATGGAAATTAAAGTATTGTTGTGCACTGTAAATACTCTTTTTATTTATTTCCTGTGTACACACAACATCTATGAAGTAGATGAAATAAACAGATTGTCGCATCTACCGCGCATAGATTGTTCTATGAGCACAGACACTCCCACTCGCCCCATGCTCATCAAATTGCGCGCCATCTTTTGTTCGTAACAGCTACCTACTCTAGTAAATACGTACGTACGTAGTACATTATCACTCAATGATTTTACCAATCAAAATAATTTACGACCACTGCCGAATAAAGGCCTCCCCCATAGTTTTCTACAATTGCGTAGTCATTTTGGTGGTAACTTACTCACCACGCTTGGCATACAGGTTGGTGAGCGCAGAATGGCCGCTATTCCACATGAACGCTGGTGACCATCTCTCCATGCTCTGGTTTAGATTCCCTTATTCGCCTTTTACGACATCTACGGGAAGAGATGAAGTGCTGTTAACTGTATTCTTAATCAGGACACCATACGGAATTTACCGAAATAGAAATATATAAAAAAAACAAAGGTACTTATAAATTTTTCTTTTCGTTTTCTTGTCTTTTACTGTATACGCAAAACAAAAAGATAAATAACTGCGGTAACAAACGGCCAAATAATATTTCCTAGACTATACCTGTTACTAAAATTATACACGCGTCAATAGTACCTATTATGTTGATGGGGTCTCATCATTCATCACTCATAGGCCATATCGTGGAACATAAAAGTGCAAGTTCCGATCCATTATCGCACTTGTACTTCGTATAGAGGTATATTTACCGTTCATGTATACTCAATACCCCCTCCGATCTGATGCACACGTTTGTGGGCTCGTATGTTTACATCCTTTTACAGTACGAGTAGAAGATCCAGTAAGTATCCACGAAATTATTGTTTAAGTGTACAAATGTGTAATATCTCGTGGACAGGCTGTGGTATAACAAATATGGTCAGAAGAGAGCACGATCAGATCAGAACAATGGGTAAATTTCTGCTTGGTAAAATTGAGACTTCTTCGGGCTCCATGAAAAGTCATACCGACGGTTTGTCCTCGATTCCGGTGTAATGAAAAACACAGACTGTTTGCTGAAGCACACGCCGTAGCGCGCGATACTTCACCCATTCCTCAGACCCTCGCCGCACTCAAAGTTCTTTTGGAAGAAAATCCACATTACGTTATATTTGCGGACGGATGAAAGGTGATTTTGTTAACATCCCTGGTGCCGATTCTACTAATTTGCAATGTTATACGTTCTATTCCGTTTCCCCAACGGTTCGATTCCGATTGCCGCTCGATAGTGACCCATAAAGTCATTCCACTATTTACTGAACAAAATTTAAACGAAACATAAGCGGAATCGTAACCGAACCGCAACGAGAACGTAGCAGGTAGAATGTGATCTTACGAGGACCTGGAACCCCCTTCGGTGCCGAAGATGACCGCTCCAGTGGTTTAGCCGGTAGGAGTCCGGCATACCCCTTCACCCTTCCCCGAGGTGAAGGAAGTTCCATGTAGAATTTCCACTGGACATAAATAAAAAAAAGGTAGAAACCTGTGATACCAGCATTCTAAATAGTATGATCTAATGATACCACTGGAAAAGAGGTGTGCCACAAAAGTGTGCTGTGAGAAGTCTGTCTGCTACGGGCGAAGATCACACTAGAGCCGCCCATTGGTGCCACGCCTTTAGGCACATCTCAGAAGGGATGACTGTAAAGCGGTCACCCCCTCTAGCGGAGGGAACACGACTGTAAAAAGGTCGCCCCCCCAGGCACTTCTCGGGGAGGATTGTAAAGGATCCCCCCAAGCCTCGCTTTGCGCTATGTTGCGCACACGGCGGCACGTGACCACGTGCGCGCCACCGTCTTCCCGGGGGTCGCTCGGTGTGAGCACGCAGACTCCCTAATCTGCGCACCCGCGACCCCCGAGGCCCCCCACCATGAGGTGACGGCAGGGGGCTCAGGCGTGTTGGACTTCGGAGCCGGGACGGTTGTTGCCCCGGCGCCGTCTCGTCCTTCTCCGTGCGGGATACTCGTGTACCTACCCTGGAACGAGACATTAACGACAACAATCATTTAAACAGCTAAGATACAGTAAAATATAATAGTGACTCCATTTTCATTTGTCTCACGATACAGCCAGTTTAAGATTTGTTAGGAGTCTTGTTGAACAATTGTGTTAATTATAAAGGGGAAAATAAAGCTCCCAATCACGTTTCTGTTGTTTGTACATGTTTTTATTTGGCCTATCTGGCCAGACTAGTTGGCAATACAATACTTTAATGATTATAGCTGCATGGCAAATCCAACAAAATATGATAATCCTTCATATTCTCGCAGTGAAAGGTGTTATCAACAGCCTATGCAAGTTGGTCGAGTAATAAGGCCAATAACACCAAGGAGTCCAAGGTTGCCGGCATTTTGTATTATTTTGTTATATCATTCGTACAATATCTACTTCGAACACAGAGTGCGCGATCGGTAAGTGGCATTATAAATTGTTTTATTAGTTAAACCTCGATATTATATCTAAAAACATAGTAGGTACTTATGTCTGTTTTTTGTTTACGCTTAGTTATTATAAAAATTACATTGTTTGTAGTAACTTACAATAATTCCACTGAAAGAGTATGAGCTTCAGCTTAAGTGCAATTACCTAAATATATATTACCTATAATATTACATTATTAGTTTTATTTTTTGTAGGTTTAAAAATCACGGATTACATTATGACGCTTGAAAAAAAAAAACAGATTTAAAACACCTTTATCAGCAATATCCTTAAATAATAATATATTTTTATTGTAATATGATAACTAATTGCATTGTATACGGGAGGAATGGCGGTTACCTCATTTTAAATTACCTGACTGTTACCGGTTACCGGTTACCTGTTTTAGCCCAAAACCACCCAACCAAAAACTACTTATACTAGTGAGCCAGATTTTCTCACGCTGTTTCTTCGCCTAAGGTCAGTGGGGTCATAGCTTAATTAAGAAATTACATATGACTATAAAAATAACATTGGCACAACTCAAGTTTTGAACCCGCAGCCTAGTGCTGAAGAAGCAAGTCCCCAAACCACCAGGCCACCACGATATGGTAAGACAGCATAGGTACGTAAAGATGTAAATTTATTTATTCACAGGTTCAACATGTCTATAGACCTGTATTACACCCCTGGCTCCGCGCCATGCCGGCTGGTGTTACTAGTAGCCGCCGCTCTCGACATCCATCTCAACTTAAACCTCGTTAACTTGAGAGAAGGTGAACAGCTCAAGCCGGACTTTTTGAAGGTGAATATAGAATGAGCAAGATGTAGGTTAAGTTGTGTCATGTTTCTCTCTTCACGGGTTAACATCTTATGATCTTAAACATCGGTCTTTGAATAGGCATCGGTATACATGATAATGCACTAATCAGAAATTCTTCTTGGCTGCACTATATAAATGCAGTCACGAATTATCCCCAGGCTACAGGGCTATTGTAGTATTGCTATGTGGATAGTAGCTACAGGGATAAGATACTACGATGCAATATCGTGGGTGATAAATGGACTGACAATCATGTTATTGTGTTGACAACTATAAGAGCCATATTATGCATTTTTCCTGTCTTAAATCATGAAACTCAAACTACTTTATTTCAATTAGGCTTTTACGGGTAGGTACTTACTTTTCGTCGGGAAGACGACGGTGTGCATGTGATCACGTGCCGCCGTTTGCGCAGCACAGCGCATAGCGAGGCACGCGGGGGAATCTTTTACAATGCTCCCGAGATGTGCCTGGGGGGTGGCCTCTTTTCAGTCGTCTTCCCTCCGCTAGAGGGGGTGACCGCTTTACAGTCATCCCCTCCGAGATGTGCCTAAAGGCGTGGCACCAACGGGTGGCTCTAGATGGAGATTATTCGAGTTCCTGGAGTCCCGCTTCGGTGCCGAAGATCACCACTCCGGTGGTTTTAGCCGGTAGGAGTCCGGCATACCCCTTCGTCCTTCCCCGGGGCGAAGGAAGTTCATGAAGAATTTCCACTGGGCAAAAAAAGGACCACAAATCTGTCACAGAGGATACAACCACCCTGTTCGTGGATACGCGTTGGTGACGCGCAAATCAGTGTGGACCAGTACATGAAGAACCTTTTGATCACCCTGGACAGTCGTTGGGGCTTCAAGCGCCTCATCCCCCGAGTAGAGAGGGTAGTGGGTGCATTACACCGACTGTGTCCTTGCGGTCCGTGGCCCTCTACGGTATCCCCTTTATCAGGCGTCCGGCGATGCAGAACCAAACTTCACGGTCTGCAACGCAGAGTGGCTATACAGATCGCACGGGGATACAGGACAGTGTCCTACAACGCGGCAACTATCCTGGCGTACTTGCCGCCTTTAGAAATCCTGGCGGAGACGGATGCTTGCGTCTGTGATTAGACACGCTCCCTCCGCTAGAGCAACGAAAGCGTGCCTCCAGGGGTGTTCGACAGGTTGAAGCGGCTGGTTCGTCGCCGCGTACTCGAGGTGTGGTGACATCGCCTACGGTTGCAGTTCGCGACCAAGCGCGTCGTCGAGGCCGTCCTGCCACTCTTCGGATTTAAAGTACTTAGCTAGCGTCATTTAGCGACTTGACTATTGAAATTGAATGAGACTCATCAATAAGTTTTCCGTGTGGTGCTAGCTAAGAATACCACCACCCTATCTCATCCCGTGGGTGTGGTCAAATGTGACAATGGTATAAGCGGGAGGATGGACAGCAGCGTCAACCGAGTATATTTATATTTCAACTGCGATCACCAACTCAAGGGTGGTGATTTTGGCAAAGCTCCTCAATGAGCACACATCGCAAACCCACACCGGTCGTTTTGGAAATCTTTGGGGAATGTTTCTGTCCAGCAATGGACGTTTTTCGGCTGAAACGACGGCATCAATGAATCATTGTGCTTATCTGCTTCCAGCTCAATCCGCAACACACAGTGCCAACGATCGTCGACGACGGCTTCTCTCTGTGGGAGTCGCGGGCCATCAGTCGTTACTTAGTGAACAAGTATGGGGGAGAGAATACCCTGTACCCAACGGACCCGAAAGCCAGGGCATTAGTCGATCAGAGGTTGGATTTCGATTTGGGGACGCTGTACCCAAGATTTGGGCAGTACTTTGTAAGTATTTGTGTCGTTTTTTATGTCCGCTTCCCTATTCGGCCTTATACAGTTTACAGAGGTTTACTAGAATATTAGTCACACAGTTTAAAAGACGACATTCATTGTTTATTCGTCACTTCTTGTAGTGGATTTTCCTATGACCTACTATGTATGTAGACATACATATCTAGTAAGTCAAGTAAAAAGTAGTAAGCAAGAATGATTTGCTCGTTCGCCATCAGTACAAGTGTCTGTTAATAAGAATATATTGTACACAACTATATTGTATTAGACTGCGCGCTTGGTATATAGCACTGATTTTCTGCTGCTATTGCTTTTGTTATCTATCTTTTAAGTCACTTTGTAACAAAAACAACGCTCGTTGTAACACAAACTCATTCACACTTCTCAATTACCCTTTAACAAAGTACTCGGTAACATTCAAACTCTGTTACATATATACAAATAATTTAATTTTCGGCGTGGCGTCATACTTCCACTTATACTCAAGATTTATTAAAAATACGCCAGTGTTTCATAAATGGCCTGCATAGATCTGATTACCGATGTTGACCAAACCCTTAATGTTGACTGCCACGCCTGTGACACGGTTGAGTCTAGTGGGTATATCCTTAAGGACCGCTGCAGTTTTAAAATTCTTACTTTTAACATCCGGAGCCTGCAGAAAAATTTCGATGAGTTTCAAGTGGTTTTGGAGAGATTTACAATAAAATTTGACGTAATTATACTCACAGAATGTCACCTCGGCTCCTGCTCGCTCATTCGCAGTATCCCCAAGTATTCTCACTATGGAACTTCACAAGTTCATAACAAGGCTGGAGGTGTAGTTGCCTACATTCGATCGGACTGGAACATAAATGTTTCAGAGCCTAAAATAGTTGATGCAGATTCTCTCCTCGTAAAACTACCAAATGATGAAATGATCCTTGGTATCTACAGGTCACCATCCTTTGCTAGAATAAACAACTTCCTACTATCACTTGATGCTCTAATCGGAAAACATACCACCTCTAAAAACAATATAACCATTGCGGGAGACATTAACATTAACATTCTTCAAGAAACAGCACAAACCAACGAGTATCTGTGTCTCTTGGCTGAACGGGGATTAAAAAATGTAATTAATGTTCCAACCAGAGGATCATCTTGTCTTGATCATATTCTTGTCGACGTTAGATCGCAGGCAATTGGTATCGTATGTAGGTCTGACCTTACCGACCATTACTTGGTTATGGCTAGTTTTGGGAAAAAGATCTGCAATACACGCCCAAAGCACAAAACAAGTACTAATTATAAGACTTTTTCCATGGAACTAGGTAGTGTTGACTGGTCTGAAATAATGGAGTCTGGAGATGTTGCCATTGCAGCCTGCGATTTTACGTCGACTATTGAGAAAATACTTAACAATAACACGAAGCAAGTACCCATAAGTTGTCGAAAGTATAATCTTAAAGAATGGATTACCCCGGGTCTTATCAAATGCATGAGGCATAGAGATTCTCTACATTTAAAGGCAAAGCGTAATCCTGCTGATATCGAAGCTCAAATTACATACAAAAGATACAGAAATCAATTCTTGGTTTTGATGAGAAACCTTAAGTCTATACACCGCCGAAAACTGTTTCTTGAGGCCAGGGATAAGCCGGCAAATATGTGGAAAACTATTAAAACCATCTGTGAATTGGATAGGAAAGGTGCAAATTCCGACCAACTACTTAAACTTAAACAGTCCCCTACTGAATCACTTGAATGCTATAATGATTACCTTGTAAATATTGGTAAAAATCTAGCAAACACAATACTTACAAACTTAGGCAAATCCGAAGAAGATCTAGTTTCGGAAGTCAAGGTTTCCTCAAACTTTCCCGAATCGTTCTTTATGACCCCAACCAATACTGCAGAAATCTTAAGTATTGTTCAAGCTATGAAAACCAGCAGTGCTCCTGGAATTGATGGATTGAATAACTTAATACTAAAAAAATATGCCCATCTCATTATTCTGCCGTTAACCCACATAATGAATCTAAGCCTGTCCTCGGGTGAATTCCCGGACTGTTGGAAAATTGCGTCTGTTATTCCAATTTACAAAGATGGTTTGAGGGCGAATCCTTCGAATTATCGCCCTATCTCTTTGCTCCCTGTTCTCTCCAAGATTCTGGAAAAGCTTGTCAATAAAAGACTTACGAAATTCCTTCAACAGCACAACATCCTATCAAATTTTCATTTTCATTCATCACATTTTTGGATTTCAACAAGGAAAATCCACAGAGGATGCCGTGAACTTTTTACTCGACAATGTGGTTTCGGCATTGGACAGTGGGGAGAAGTGCATTGGCGTCTTCTTGGACCTGTCCAAGGCTTTCGATACGGTGTCTCCTAAAATCCTTTTCAAAAAACTCGAGAGTATCGGAATTCGCGGATCCGCCTTGGACTGGTTTATGAGCTACCTCACTAGCAGGGGACAACGCGTTTCACTCGCAGGTTTTTCTAGTGACATCAGAAACATATGTATCGGGGTGCCACAGGGCAGTATCCTGGGCCCTACACTTTTCTGCGTCTATATGAATGATATACTTAAGCTATTCGAAAATTCAAGGAATACACAGATTCAGTGCTATGCTGATGATACCGCGATAGTCTTTCACGGTGACTCATGGGATGAGGTGCGTAAACTTGCCGAGGAGGGTTTGGCTCGTGTGGCTGGATGGCTCAATGTCAATTTATTAACACTCAATGCTAGCAAATCCAAATTTATCTGCTTCCACAAAAATCGAAGCCCAGGTCCTACTGAGTGTTGCAATATCAGGATCCACAAGTGTAATGACATTTCAAAGAATGCAACCTGTTCTTGTCTATGCATTGAACGTGCATTCACACTAAAGTATCTGGGAGTGCTTTTGGATGAGAATCTATCCTTTAAGCCTCACATCGACTGTCTCGCAGGTAGAGTTCGAAAGCTTATTTATTCTGTGAAGCTCCTTCGTGATGGCACCGAGAGAGATATTCTTATAATGGTCTATAAAGCTCTCTGTCAGTCAATACTAAGCTACTGCATAACAGCATGGGGAGGCGCTGCAAAGACGCACATGGTTAAATTGGAAA
The DNA here is from genome assembly GCA_947459985.1 of Diloba caeruleocephala. NCBI lineage: Eukaryota > Metazoa > Arthropoda > Insecta > Lepidoptera > Noctuidae > Diloba > Diloba caeruleocephala. The sequence goes on along the minus strand of OX381617.1, from coordinate 2,222,620 downwards.
GAGCGCAAAGATCAGTTCTCAAAGTAATGCTACGAAAACCTTGTAGATTCCCTACAAAGCAGCTTCATACTGAAACCTCTTCATTGTCGGTTCGACAACTTTATTTTCAGAAGGTAATCACTTCTTACCACAAAATTTTCTCTTCGTTAGCTACTATTCGATCAACTAAGAAACGCCGAGTTAAGATAAATGTACCAAGAATTAAAACATCTTTTGCTAGACGCTTCAGATATTACTCTTTTCCCTACATCTATCGCCTTGCAAGCAAGCATTGTGATCTGTCTTGCTCACTATATGGTGTGAAGGAAAGAGTACGAAAATGGTTGCTAACCTTGGACTATGATGACACAGAAAATCTGTTACTCATAGATAGATAAGTAGGGTTAATGAAACTGCTCGGCTCTCGCTTCTATACTATATGTACTCTGACTGCACATTTGACACTAGCGAACACACGCACACACACTCGCCCACACTGACACACTGATACACTTACACACACCCACTCCCTCTCAAACACACAATACGAGCGTACTCTTTTAGGTATATTAGTAATTCCTTTTCCTTGTAGCCAGACTTTGTATAATTGTTATTTCCCTAAGTTTGTCCTGATACATCTATCATTTGTTAATATAATAAAAATTTAATACTGTGTAATGTGTCGATCTCCCGCGATACAGGCTCGTCCTAGTGCGGGGATCATAAGTAAACCATATTTAATGTATGTGTAATAAATTGAATTGAAAAAAAAAAAAAAAGTCATAGACAAGGCGGCCATCTTTTGAAATTCTCTGTGTGGGATTTTGATGACAAATGGAAAGTTGCCGCCATATGTCTTTTTCATGAGTGACGTAGTTAGTCGAGGGCTTCGGGCGGGGTAGTACTGGGTCGTTTTAGATTTTTCGGAAAATGAAACGTAACAGTTTTATTTTCTCAAAAAAGAGTTTCCAAAAACAGATTTTAAAGAAACTGTTTTTCCATGACCATGACCTAAGTATCATCATATCAGCCACAGTACGTCCACTGCTGAACAAGGCCTCCCCCTCCCATTCCGCCCTATCTATAATATACCTATATTATTCTTCCGTGCTTCCGCGTAATTAGACTACGAAAACATTCTACTGAAAAATGAATTCATCAATTAACGGATATTGGGTGGTTTCGAAAGTGACTTAGGTCGTAATTATAAATTAATATAATTCAATATATAAATTGTAATAAATTGCATTCATAAATACGAAAGTAATAAATTTATTAACCATTCGTCATAGTTTTTCTAGACATATAAAAACGCGGGAACCATGCACGTATGACGTCAACCAACACTACAATTTAGTCAAGAATCAAATTTCAAACAAAAACGAACGTCCGACTAGCCGTCCTTGAAACGAGAGCCAAAAAGAAACAGTTTTTCTCCATCATGTTTTTCTACCACCAAATTTGTAGTTTGTGCTGATACATATAAGATTCATTTTAGCGTTGTAACTAAAAGTAGTTACTTGGCGGTTAAAAACAACTGGTTGTTCTTCATACGATAATAGTTCTTATTGCAATCAACGTAAGGTATTTAATTAGATGCTTCGTTCAAAAAACGTGCAAAGTAGTTGTACCAACCGAACGTTTGTGAAGAAACGGCGACTGGAACGATTTTTGAGAGAACGAAGTTTGCAGTATGTGATTACTCAGGTTAGAAATCTCGTTCGTTTTGGAACGTAATGTCAGTTAGCCGAGAAACCGTCCGTTCGTTTTTCGTCTAAAAACTGTTTTACTAAAGTGTTTCTGAACAAAACGCCCAGTACTACTTCGGGGACGTCTTATTGAATAGATTAACATGATTTAATTATTGAATAGATCTTATATAGATTAACCAAGACAAATAAGTCTTTCTTAGGGAATTGTGTGCGATTCTATAATAAGTTACCAAAACGAATTACAGATCTTACTGATGGAAGTTTAAAATGCACATTAAAGCAGTTCTCATAAAAAAAGCATATTATAAAATCAAAGACTATGTTGACGATAGGGACGTGTGGGGTTAATTTTAAAATTTTATCTACGAGTATTATCAGCACATGCGGCTTCCCTGGAAACGGAATTTGATCTGCATTGTTTGTATTGTATAGCTGCAATTGTTTTTTAATGTATAACAGCTGTTTTAAATAATTTGTAAGACAAAGTATAAAAAAAACATAATCAAAGAAGTCCTAGCCCTGAGTTTCTTTTGGCATTTCTTCTCAGAGGTTGTCATGTAGGGAAATCGCCCTCCGTTGTTTCAATATGACGTGTAAAAGTGTCTGTTAGGACCTAATTAAATGATTGAATTTGAATGCAGAACCAATAGCGGCAATCAGGCAAAGGTAAACTGTGATAGGCGTTACCTAAAAATGATGATTTGTTGTGTGACTACAGTTCCAGCCCTTTTGGCAACGGTGACGCTGAATTTTGTCATTAGCTATGACCCAGGCTTGCCAACTTTAATAGTTACCCAACCAATGGATCGCTATAAGAACAAAACGACGGTAACAACGTTCGAAGTGTCTAATGAATCAGTTAATATCTCCAGTACCCTCAAATTTTCGGCGGTGTACCTGCTGATGAGGCTCAGCTGAAGAAGCTGGAAGAAGCTCTAGTGTTCTTCAACACTTTCCTTGAAGGCAACACTTACGCCGCGGGAGATAAGCTGACCTTAGCGGATTTGAGCCTCGTAGCTACGGTCTCTACTGTCGACGCCGCCGGCATCAGCTTGAAGAGCTATCCTCATGTCCAGAAGTAAGTAACAGTAATCGTTACAATTAAATTACAGAAGGAATAGGCAGAATTGGTGGTCGAAGGAAATTCTATGGATCGGTGAACGCATTGTGGTATTTGAACTAAGCGGTCGGTCGGTCCTGGTGTAGTCTTTAGACTCGGAAGCCTTAAGGCAGCTTGAACAACTGACACAAGGTTGGCTTTTGGCCACTAACCAAAACCTAAGAGGGAGAGATTGACTAGGTTCTATCTACACTAATATTATAAAGAGAGATTTTTTTTTAATGCCCCACACTAGGATTTCTCCTGTGTCGTGGGTGCGTTTACAGACATGAATTCCACATATAATACCGTGTCGGATGGACAAACCGTTATTTTTGAAGTCAGATCTATAAATTTTGATACTTATTTGGATTTTTGGTTGAAAATAAAAACCTGTGTGTTTCTGTGTTATTGTAACGCGGGTGAAATCGCGGTCGTAAGCTAGTATTAAATATAATTATGATTTCAACAGGTGGTTCGAGCTGGTAAAATCTACTGCACCGGGATACGAAGAAGCTAATGGAGCCGGAATAAAAGCGTTCAAAGATTTAATAGCTCAGATTAAAGCTAAAACTGAATTGTGATGAAGTTGTATATGTTCTTATACAAACCATATTTTTTGTTTCTTTGCGAAATGCAAGTGAGGAAACATGAAATTAATAATACATTCTTGGGCATAAATTACAGTTACAATTTAGATTGCTTGCATTTCCCAAGCATTATGGGTTAGATTGACTAAACTTAGTTTTCAGTATAACCATATGCGGCCTCCCTAGGCCAAAAACAAAGCAAGTTCCCTACACGTTTGCCCCGCGTAGGCCAAAGCTGGAAACGTTCCGTACACATTTGTTTCCCATAGGCCAAAAGATGGGTACAGTGTTCCGCCCTCCTTCCCGAGCAAAGGCTGAGTAGATATCAGTCTTATAGCGACTTTTATTTCAAGCTTTTATTATTTTTATATAAATAAAATGCGTTTAATATTTTTTTACTTTTATTCGTGCCTTATAACCTAATCATATAATAATAAATCGAGAATGTAAAACAGTGTAACTTGAAAAAACAACATTTTGTGAAAGTAGCATAGAAGATAGCATTATGTACTGTGTATCAGAAATACGAATACCTAAGCTCCATTCATTGATCCAAATAACTTGGTGAAATTTCTGAAATTTTAGCTAGGTATAATCTAGATGAACCAAAAACACTGGAAGCTAAAATTCTTATAGATGTTCTAGTTTTGAAAAAGTTTCTTTTTTCTGCCAAGTCATCGGTATAAATGAATGGAGTGAATTTCACTCATATATGTCGGTTACTTCTTGAGCATGCTGTTGACGAGTCCCTTGAAGGCATCAAGACCCTTCTCGTTGGCCTCTTGGTAGCCGGGCGCGGAGCTCTTGACTGTCTCGTACCACCTGTAATTAAATTGTAATATATAAGCTGGATATATTTACCACCCCATCTCCTCCCGTAGGTGTCGTAAAAGTCGACTAAGGGATTAGCTGGAGGATGGGCAGCAGCGTCCTTCGAGTTCATTAACAACTCAACTGCGATCGCCAACCCGTCTGCCAAGCGTGGCGGTTATGGCAAAACCTTCCAATGAGCTCACCACTCACCCATATCGGTCGTTGTGGTGATCTTTGCGGAGGCCACGTGGTCTACATGGAACTTCCTGCCTTCCCCGGCGAAGGGGTATGCCGGACTCCTACCGGCTAAAACCACTGGAGCGGTCATCTTCAGTACCGAAGGGGGGCTCCAGGTCCTCGTAAGATCACACTAGAGCCGCCCATTGGTGCCACGCCTTTAGGCACATCACGGAGGGGATGACTGTAATGCGGTCACCCCCTCTAGCGAAGTGAAGGCGACTGTAAAAAGGTCGCCCCCCCAGGAACTTCTCGGGGAGGAAGAAAGGATCACGCAGACTCCCCAATCTGCGCATCCGCGACCCCCGAGGAAACAAATCTCACCTACACTCAGATTGGCTGCACTGTAGGCTGTAACTTTATATGTTCCTTAAGCGCATCAAACTTTCCTCTCCTCTGAGCAGGAAGTCTTATGGTTCGCTACTGCACCCATCAGGCAGTCACCTCACCTCTTAACATTAGAGTACTTCTTGAAGTCTACATCTGACGCCTCGAAGCTGGAAACGCTGGCGACAAGGCTGAGGTCAGCGACGGTCAGGCTAGAGCCCGCGCAGTACTTTTGTCCGTCCAGGAACGTGTTGAGCAGCTGAAGAGCATCCTCGATCTTGGCCAGCTTCTCCTTGTCCGCGGGCGCACCTCCAAACACTTGTGGGTACTAGAGAAACGACATTTGTTAATTAGGATATCGACGAAAGATATGAAGTATCAGGAGAATTTTATTAATGCAGGTTGTCCTTAATGCGATCATCATCATTTCGGCCGAATGGAGTCCACTGCTGGACACAGGCCTCCCCCAAAGATCACCACAACGACCGAAATGGGTGTGTTGTGTGCTCATTGGGGGGTCTTGCCTTAATCGCCACGCTTAGCTTGACGGGTTGGCGATCGCAGTTGAGTTGGTATGTACTCGAAGGACGCTGCTGCCCATCCTCCGGTTAATCCCTTAGTCGACTTTTACGACACCCACGGCATGAAATGGGGTGGTGGTATTCTGAGTCGGCACCACACGGCTTAAATTAATTTCTCCTGTGTCGTGGGTGCGTTTACAGACATAAATTCCACATACAATACACCCAGACCCGGAACAACTACCTGCAGATCATACAAATATTTTTTCCATGTGGGAATCGAACCCACGACCCAGAGCGCAGCAGCCGACTGAATCAGCCACTGCACCAACCGCACCGTCCAAACTATAATCAATCAACTATTTTCAACAATGCTAATTGTTACACTATACCTTAGTATTAGTCATAAGACTGATTCCTAATGGTACCTATACGTAATCAACTCTGAATACAATACTCACGAAATAATCAGCGAATCTCTGGTACAGTGTGCCGATGTCAAAGTATAAGCGTTGGTCTACCAGGGCTCTCGCTTTCGGTTCCTCAGGGTACAAGCTGCTGCCCTTGCTGTACTTGTTCACCAAGTATGTTATGATAGCACGCGACTCCCAGATGGAGAAGCCGTCGTCGACCAGGGTCGGCACTGTGTGCTGGGGATTGAGCTGAGGAAAGAAGAAATAGTCAAATGTCATGTGACTCAATATGTGCTACTGAAAACTTCATTATGCAAGCAAATGTGGTATCGTATGGTTCTGGCTACAGGCGTAGCAAAGATTTCGTAGCCGTTGGTCGAATAACGAATGAAGATTTTTTTAAAGAGATCGTTTCGCTTCTAAATTATGGAAATGCATTGTAATTTATGATATTCAAAATTATTATTGTCGGTCATTAATTTATCCGCTTACATTTTTAGATAATTAATTAACTATTTCGTTAATTAAGTACACAATAATTTGCATACCAATATTTTATGATGAAATAGATCCGGCCAAACAATGTCTATTACAAACCTTATGTAACATAATAATGTCTTAGGTTTTCGCGAGTATTACACATTATAATAAAACACTTTTAAACGGATTCTATCGCGTATATTTTAAATTTTTGTTTTTCCTGACGTTTCGAATGCTTTGCAGCATTCGTGGTCGCAGGATGACTAAGGTGACAGGCGTCGTTACAGATTTTAAAAAGTTATTGTTATAGTTATAATGCTGCAAAGCAATCGAAACGTCAGGAAAAACAAAAATCTAAAATATACGCGATAGAATCCGTTTAAAAGTGTTTTCTTATGTAACATGTACATGAATATTATTAATAAGTAAGTTTAGTCTAAATCGCTGTTCAGTACTCAGTAACACGAGGTTAGTCAAAATACAGTCATGTAAAATGGGGGAGGGTGGGCCCTATCCAGAATACTTCTGGCCCATTCCAGAATTAGCTAGCATTAAAAATATTGAATCACTTATTTAAAATAACCCTATGTCGGTCTGCAGCACTGGTTTCAATCTAGCCACTGCCAGAAAAATCATTGCTACACACTCGCTCCTGGCTGATAGTTCACTCCCTCGGCATCAATAGAAGTCATACAAAGTGAGTAAAAGTTTTTTTGAGAGGACGGTTTGCTGCTCCTTCCTTGAGTCTTCTGTACAATCTAAATAATTGTAACAAACGGCTCAGTGAATGGTTTAAAAAATATAAAATGTGTGTGAACGTAAGAAGTGAAACTTCTTTATGACATCAGTATTCGAAAAATGATCTACTATTAACAATTTTACAGACATTGGTTAAATAAAGCTAAATTAGATAAAGTTTAAGCAAAACGCTTTTATTATCATAGACATGGATACAAATAATACAATTATTTCACCTTATTGCTAATAAGATTATTATAGCATTTCATTAATTATAATAGAACTATTACTATTATTGTTATCGTTATTATATATTTTTGTAATTAATGGCTTAAATATGAAATGTATGGTTTACATTCCACGGAATTTAGTGACCGAAAAATTCCATCAATTGTAGTGCCGGATCTCGTTGTTGATGTTTGAGGACTGTTTTTGATAGATAAATTCAATTTATCTTTCAAATCAATTTGGCGCATAACGGAAAAATGTCACTTAGAAATAAAGATGGCGCGTAACAGAAAAACGTTACATTGCTATAAAATTTCTCCCATACGTCGATAAAGAAATTTCACTTCAAAATATTCTCATAATCAATACGCTTGTAAACTGAATACCGGCTTTTCTTTACTCAATATTAAACCAACATAACTCAGTAATGCTACAAAGTTATGACGACCTCTTTCATTCGGGTTCTTACTTCCTTCGAAACTTGATTTAAACTTGTATCTTCTCAATCAGTACATTCTTGTTCCAAGTTATTACGTGCCGACAGAAACCGGTTTCATTTCAGTTATCTGCGGAAGGTAGCCGTTCCTTCGTCAGATATGTTACATTGAATCGTTGTATATCTAAGTACGTTATAATATTTTTTTCTGTTATTAGTGCCTTGGGTACCGAGTTAACAAATTAAAAATGATGTTGCGAAATTGTCGTTGTAAAGATACTCATATATTATTTTTATCAAGTATATAATCTTACCAAGTGTGGTTTTACCTATTATGATAAAAGGTAGTATCTGTTTACATTCATTTTATAATACACAAATGCAGTTGTTATTATGAAACAAAAGTAAACTTTATGCGAGTACAATGGAAACTTACGATGTCCTCAAAAAGGTTCAATGATCTCAAATTCCGACTGCAGAAATTACATCACTTACTATGTGCGACCTTCAACTGCTTTTATAGTGTTTTACACTTTAAGTTTTATATTTTAGAGTTGAAAATAGCGAGTTGACATCACACAGACAGATACAGACAAGTAACTTCGATAGGAAACGCTGGCCAAGTGCCACGAGTTCCTAACATTCTCATTAATTTAAATTGGGAACTTATTTCAAAGAGATATAAAATGAAATTATTTACCTATGTTCTGAATCTGTCTGAACAGAACATTAAAGTGTTTTAGTCACCCCTTTGATTTTATTTATATAGACTGTTTTGACATTGATTAGCCAAAGTATGAGATTTAATAAGCCAGTTTCCACATCAGAAGCCTGCCAAAACTCCTCTGTTGAACGTAGACGGGAGGAGAGGGAGAGTTATATTCGTTGCCGGGATCCACACTGACTCGGCTAACGTATGCATTTGATACTAAATTCGCCAGGGAGCTAGCCTATCTTCTTTTTTACTCTCGATTGTCAGAGGCCGCTATAAATCCCGTTTTGAGTCGTGCAGCAAGCGTCCGGAAACGCTGCCCTGACCCGCTTAAGACGCAGTAATAGGATATTAAAGGTTTTGAGAAAACGGCAATTAAAGATTTTTATCTACTTATACAAACAAATAAAATTGAAGTGTCTGTTTGTAATGTCTAAATCATCATTTCGGCTGAATGAAGCCCACTGTTGGACACAGGCCTCCCCCAAAGATCACCACTACCACCGATATGGATGTGTTGTGGGCTCATTGGGAGGTTTTGCCATAATCGCCACGCTTGTGTGTCTAAATAACAGCTTTTTATTAAATGCATATGTAAGTATATACGGATATTTATAATATTTTTGTCATTTGCCTTTCTATTTGTTCCGGGTAATCTCCGAAACGGCTGGACCGATTTCGACGGGACTTTCACTGGCATATAGCTGATGTAATAAGTAGTTACTAAGGCTACTTTTATTTTAGAAAAAAAGAATTAGAATTACCGTTCCGCAATAAAAATTAATCCCATGAAAACCAATCTAATCCGATTTCTTTTAAATTAAACGGCGGGTAAACCGCGGGACATAGCTACGAGTAGTACAACATATGAAATAGGTAATAACCGTAATATACTTTTTATCTAATCTGTGTAAAACTGAAAATAAAAAGAAAACACAAGATATTGTTATATACTAGCATTTGTTTTCTTTACCTTACAAAATAATTACAGCCCTTTTGTCCAACCGCTTTTATTGCCGATTACTGAGTATAGGACGTTTCCTCCTAGGCAGAATTAACAAAACGTTTGAAATATCTATAAATTAGGTGATATAGTATTACTACATCGTTCAGTTACTTTTTGGGTCGTGAAAAGGGGATTATGTACGTACGAGTATAATAGAAATAAGTTATTCTTTTAGAAATTTCTATTTTACCTTACAGATTTCCGTACTCTATTACTGCGCTATAAACGTAGATTTGGCGATTTTCTAATGTTATGAAAAGCTCATTCGTTGTTTTAGTGTGGTATGTTGTTTAGTCTTTATTATTTTACTAACAGGATTCCGAACTGAAGGTACCTGCTAACCATCTTCTGTATTAAAATTAGGATGTTTTAATTTCAATAGCCTCACGAAACATTGTTAGTGCACATACGTACATACAGTGATCTAAACGAAATGTTCTCACACTGTAGACTTTGTGGAGCGTCTATGCTTGACGTCATATGTATTCTGGTGGCTATACTACGCTTAGTTTCCCCCTTATATGACAACCCACGATCACACTTGTAGACCTTTGTATCTTGGAAAGGAATGAGAGGTCGTCGATCAACCGTGGTGGGTTTCGGGCGGCTTCTGCGACGGGAATGTGACATCTCTTAAATTCTCTCAAATTGTTGTCAGAGAACTTTCCTTCATGGTGAAGCTCCCCTGGTCGGCGTAGATTGAAATCTACTTCCAATATTTTTTTGCAAAGTTAGTTACTAGTGAAGCTAATGTAAGCGTTTTAATAATAAAACCAGGAATGAAGTTGTTTTCAGGTTTCGATTAAAATTTAATTAGTGTTATAAGGTGTCAACATAGAACAGGAAATTCCTATGTTATTCTATTAATTTGTTATATGGTCATTAATTTTCCTTGTGAGTAAACTTTACATTCAAAACAGGTATATATCTCTAAAAGTATAATAGTTAGTTTCACGTTATTTTCTTAGGAAATGGTTGGCAAGTTCCTACAACCAGTTTGGAATCCTATAATTAAAATAATAAAGGAAGACAATCAAAAAATTTAAAAATTATTGTTTTTTTTTGTTATATGTACCGTATATACTTTCATGTGTTCTGTTATTTTGATATTACAAACAGACACTTCAATTTTATTTATTTGTATAGATTAATATAGATACCAATTACTGGCCCTATGAATCGTCAGAATTTATGTTGCACACTTGCAATTGGTTGGTCTGACGAAGAAGAGCCGACAAGACTACATATAGATAGATACTTTTTTAAATAATATTATATACTTTGCCAGGACTCGCATGACCAGACGATAACATTGCCATAGTAGACTCCCCAACATGGTTGGGCGATGGCCAGCAGGATAATCAATAATTTGTTAATCCACCACAAATTTGGACTTACCTTCAAATATTCAGGTTTCAGGTGTTCCCCGTGGTGCAAGTCCACCAACTTCAGGTTTAGGTTGATGTTGAGCGCCTTAGCGGTGAGGAGCACGGCGCGGCAGGGAGCGGAGCCCGGCACGTAGTACAGGTCGAGGGGCATTGCGCTGTGGACATCATTATTTTAATACGGCACGGTTGGTGCAGTGGCTGATACAGTCGACTGCTGCGCCGAGGGTCGTGGGTTCGATTCCCACACGGAACAAATATTTGTATGATCTGCAGGTAGTTGTTCCGGGTCTGGGTGTATTGTATGTGGAATTCATGTCTGTAAACGCACCCACGACACAGGAGAAAACCTAGTGTGGCGCAACGTATTAAAAAAAAAAAAAACATGAATTTGAAAATTTGAAACATGTGGATCTGTACACCAAACGATTAAATGCACTAGAATTCAGATATCTGCCTGAATTACGTATTTAGTAAGCCAAGAGGACCCACCAGCTGGTTTGTACTTATCAGCAGATGGCAATAACTGATAAAATTGAAGCCCCTGCCCCAGTTTCTCAGCAACGATGTGTGGTTAATACATCATTACAGGTGAATAAAGTCCACTGCTGGACACATGCCTCCCCCAAAGATCGCCACAACGATCGGTCTGAGTGTGTTGTATGCTCATTGGGGGGTTTTGCCATAATCGCCACGCTTTGCAGGCGGGTGGGCGATCGCAGTTGAGTTGTTACTTACTCGAAAGATGCTGCTGCCCTTCCTCTGGTTACTCCCATAGTCACCTTTTACGACACCCAAGGGATGAGATGTGTGATGTGATGATGATGTGCTATTCGTAACCGGCACCACAATATGTTGGTTAATACATTATCTAGATATTTGAACGAAGAATACGTGTATTGTCATAACGATCTTTACTTCACCGTTTGCGGACTAGACACCGCGAGAGCGATAGGTCGGTCTGCGACGGCATCGTCATGCGCCGCCGCCGCCTTTTGTTTTGCAGTGGAGCACTGTCGCATTTGTACGAGCTTACGCACAAAACAATATGAACTCCTCTAGTTCATATCGCTTTATTCGTAAGCTTATATACACGCCTACACATCAAGCTATACTTTTCCAGTATAAACTGATCGCGCATTGTTTAGGCTTTCCTTGCGATGAGAGATCAGCTTAAACTAGAAATGTATACCTTGATGTGTAGCCGGCGACGCGCTGGCCAAGTTTCTCTTGCGGTTTGTCACGAGACGGCTCCGTCATCTACGTTTCTCATTATATTGTTAAAGGCGACTAAGGGACTCTTAAACTAGAGGGATGGGCTATCTGCGCTCACAACTCACCGGCCAAACGTTGTGAATACTGGCAAATTCCCTCCAAAATGACACAATTGTCAAAGTTTTTATGGGAGGACTTTGTTCAGCAGTGGACGTCCTTTGGCTGATATGATGATCATATTATTGCCGTGTGGTGCCGGCTCAGAATACCACCACCCCATCTCATCCTATGGGTGTCGTAAAAGTCAACTAAGGGATTAGCCGGAGGATGGGCAGGCAGCGTCCTTCGAGTACATTAACAACTCAACTGCGATCGCCAACCCGTCTGCCAAGCGTGGCGATTATGGCAAAACCCCCCAATGAGCACACAACACACCCATATCGGTCATTGTGGTGATCTTTGGGGGAGGCCTGTGTCCAGTAGTGGACTTCATTCGGCCGAAATGATGATTATATCTTATAAACTCAGGAAAAATCTACTGGACAAACAAGTGTACGACTGAGAAAACAATCCGTTTCAACAATTAACAACTAAACCAAATTGCAAAACCTGATTTTCGAGTATTTGATCGAATTTGGATTTTGTTTCCAGCATATTAAGTACTTTTTAGTGCACGTTTATACGTTTTCAGTGAGCGAAATCAAAAATGACCTTCAGCTACCCACAACACGCGTTAGGAGCGTTCTTTGTAGCGGTCATTGGGAGGCCCATGATCAGCAGCAAACGTTCGCGGGCTGATGAGTCAAAATAGAGACTTGTGATGCGACGAAAATCTATGCGTTGCTTGCACACACGTCACACAATGACAACGCATTTTCGATAGCCATCCGCAGGCGACTATATCCTTATAGTGTTACCTGTTAAGTCTTAAGTTGTGTAGCATGTTTATGTATTACTGTCTTTTTTCAATAGATTATTTGAAAGTGAAGGTCAAGGTAATGAAGTCATTTCACATTAAAATTTAACAAACGGTAGGTATATCTCATTTCTTTAAAATTTTACATAAAGTTTCGGTTACATGTGTATTATTTTAGCAATGTGCGGCTGTGACAATTACTAGTTCATGTCATAGTTATTTACGTTCAAATGTTTTCAGACATTATTTCCTCACATAACATGTCGAGGCGTATTATCACTAGATATAACGTGTGTTCGCACACGCGAATGCCCTATCATTATCCAGTTCCAGCTTCTATGTAATATTATTTGAAAAACCATATAGTGTTTTACCTGTATGGAGCTCAAAAAAGTAACACAGTAACAGTTTGATATACTAATTTGATTGCGAAATGGTGTGTGCTAGCGGACAAGTAGCTATGAAAACATTACTACTAGTAATCATCCCCTTTACTTTATTTTTTAAATGTGAATCATTTAAAATAAGAAAATGTATATGAGTATGACAGACTAACGTGTTGCTGGGGCGTTTATTGCGCTGTTTCTTCTCCCCAGCTTAAACACTAGGAAGCGGTGAAGGGTGGGCTTATATGGGCGCTGTCTTATGTTGACGTTCAAAAAGAACTATTTTATAGTCTGTGTGTTTTGAATAAAAGATTCTGACCTTGACTAACATCCCTTTTTTGTTCCTCATTCCCAGATAAACTTAGTTTGAATAACTACAATGTAAGATAACTATGATGTGCTAGAAATCATAGATTTATAATAATCATTTCTTGAAAATGTATGATTTGGAAGCCAAGTTTCCAATAAATACTTGACAACCATCAGATCGACTCATTACTCCGATGAAACGACCAAAGCCACGCATTTAAAAGTAATAAAGAACTACTTAGGTTTACTGAGAAGAAGAAATCATTTGGGATTTCCCGTTTTCTGTTTTTATGTTTGTACTCGAATAATCCACCGAGGTATAAAAAGATTTTAATACCAGCGGTTCTTATGGATGTGTTCAGCAGGCTGTGAAAATATAACGATCTAATTCCATGGATTATAGTAATTATCGACTAATTAAAACATCTGGATACCGATAGAGTCAGTTTAATAATCGCGTAACGTATTTTACGAAGAATTAATTATGTTTAATAATAATAAAACACTTTTTAACGGCCGTGTGACGCCGGGTACGAATAGCACCAACCCATCTCATCCCGTGGGTGTCGTAAAAGGTGACTAAGGGATTAGCCGGAGGATGGGCAGCAGCGTCCTTCAAATACATTAACAACTCAACTGCGATCGCCAACCCGCCTGCCAAGCGTGGCGATTATGGCAAAACCCCCCAATGAGCACACAACACACCGATATCGGTCGTTGTAGTGATATTTGAGGGAGGTCTCTGTCCAGCAGTGGGCTTTATTCAGCTGAAATGATGATGATGAAACGGATTACATCGCATAGTTTTTTTTCTGACGTTTCTTACTGGCACTCAGCAGTGTCGTGGTCGCAGACTCTCAGGAAGACGAAAGTAAAAGTCGTAATTTTTTTTTTTAATGTCATTTTATCTACCGTACAAATCTAATTGAATATGTTTTCGATGCACACACTTATGTTGAGATGTTTTTTAGTGTGGTATGTTGTTTGAGACTTTATTATTTTAATAACCGGATTCCAAACTGGTGGTATGTGCGTTAGCTGCAAAGCGTTCGCAACGTCGGGAGAAAACAATAATCTGTAATATATGCGATGTAATCCATTTGAAAGTGTTTTATTGTAATCGCAAAACTTAAGACCCAAGTTTTATACCTTCATCAATTCGGCCGAATGAAGTCCACTGCTCGACAAAGGCCTCCCCCAAAGATCAGCACAACATAACTGATATGGGTGTGTTGTGGCCTCATTGGGGGGTTTTGCCATAATCGCCACGCTTGGCAGACGGGTTGGCGATCGCAGTTGAGTTGTTAATGTACTCGAAGGACGCTGCTGCCCATCCTCCGGCTAATCCCTTTGACTTATACGACACCCACGGGAGGGGATGGGGTGGTGGTATTCTGAGCCGGCCTTCACCTTTTTATATATTTATTTACATAATGAGCCCATTACTGTCTCACCGCTGAGCACTTTCCTCACGATGAGAAAGGTTTATTTATTTAACTCGGTGAAAATACATAATGTATTTCGCTCTGGGAATGGGCGGAGGGCTATTTCGGACTTCTACCGGATAAAACCACCGTAGCGGTCATCCTCAGCACTGAAGAAGGGTTCCAGGTCATCGATACAATCACACTAGAGCGTCTTGATGCAACGCCTTTCGGCACATCTCGGAGAGGATGATTGTAAAGCAGTAAACCACTCTAGCTGAAGGATATTTTTATGAAGCTAAAAAAGCGACATTATCTTCTTTATTCCGGGTTCCTATAGTATGAATAAATCCAAATGCAACAGTAGAGCTCTGGTGTGCCCGAAATCCAGTGTTAATAATATACATATATTCTTCAAAATTTGCTTTGTGTATACCAGTTTTCAAAATTGAAAATACGCGATAACTGTGATCGGATTCTATTCCCATACCTACATATGGTAATCCCAAACTCTAACGGAGGTCTTGAAGGAGACTGTATGTCTGGACAGTGAAGGATTTTGGGTGCCTACATAAGGCTCAATTCAAAACACTGAAAGGATGTAAATTCATCAGACAATGAAAAAGTGGTACAAAAAGAACTGAACGTAAAAGTCGAGGGCAGCGATTTATACGGAAGCCAATAAAACCATTCTCTAATTAAACGCTACGACAAAGGTAAGGTCAGGTCAAATAACCCGGGAAATTACTAACTATTATAAAAAGGCCTAAGGCCAAGCGGAAAATTTGTGAAATGACCCCATGTACAATTTTCAGGGTTAATTTAAGCTGTTTAATTCCTTAATATCTAGTACGAATTTCGTTAGTTACCTAAGTTTGTATGTCGATTAAAATTAATTAGAGATTCAGTTTGAGACTATTTCAGATTTAAAGTTTCTACATAAACGGTTCATCTAATTTTAACCATACCTAAATCATCAATGGATGTGAAGGTGAATCCTACGTTGACAATTTTGTAGATTTAAGAGGTTAACTGTATGGTGTAGCCGTGTGGTGCCGGCTCAGAATACCACCACCCCATCTCCTCCCGTGGGTGTCGTAAAAGTCGACTAAGGGATTAGCCGGAGGATGGGCAGCAGCGTCCTTCGAGTACATTAACAACTCAACTGCGATCGCCAACCCGTCTGCTAAGCGTGGCGATTATGGCAAAACCCCCCAATGAGCCCACAACACACCCATATCGATCTTTGGGGGAGGCCTGTGTCCAGCAGTGGACTTCATTCGGCCGAAATGATGAACTGTATTGGGCGCTTTTTGCTCTAGACATCCTATCGGATATGGACGCCATCTGCCAGTACCCCTAGTACGAGTTTCTTTTCGTAATCGAAACGTAATAGTAAACTATACGTTTATTTCGTTCGGCGCTGCGATTGGCCCGCTCCAAAATCTTCAACCAATATATAAAGCCCTCGCGTCCGCAATGTACCCAAAACGCAGAACGACAACATAATTGCGCTCTAGAGGCAGCATGAGCAGCTCATACAGAGTTCGAAGCTATCCGGACGTGTTACGAAACCCGGCTGAGAAGGGTGAGCGCTTCACGTTACCCAGTGTTTACTGGGCACGATTGCTTTGATGAATACCTGAACAACATCGTCAAGAAAGTCGAAATCAATGCGAGCTACCACCATAGGAGGTGACTGTGATTCCGTACAGTGCATGCTCGAAGATCGAGAGAGATCGTGAGCTCGTTTGATGAGGGCAAGATCAGCCAGAAGTCGTTTCGGCCATGTTGAGTCGTCAGGTGGCCACCGAGCGTTATTCAGAGGGCTAATCCTGTTCATAGATGAAGATGCCGAGGACGCTACCGCTAGCCACGTAGTCTGGCAGTACATAGACTTATCTTCGGGGTCACGGGTACTCAAAGCGCCGGTTGTTCGGCAAGGTTTAGTGAAATTACTGGGCATAAGAGACAATAAGTTTGCACCGCATCATCAAAAAAGGTGCCCTGCAGGATCTTACCCCTATTCTCTACGTTCTTCTTCTCTTAGATTATGGCTTCTGTAGATTATCTTCCACAATTTCGCCAATGTCAAGTATAAGGCAACGTCGTACGGTATTTAGATTAAAAAAACTTAACAGAAGTATTCATAAAATATTTCTCAAAAATGAATCGAAAAATAACTTAATCTCGCCAAAATCTATTCTCTACGTTATACTCACCACTCACACCTACGAAAATTAAGATAATTAATTACTTGTAAAGTTAACGTAAATATATACCTTACCTACCTAAACCTTGTTACAGTAACTGCTTCACCAGCCATGATGGTTGCTGTTTAGCTCTTGATTCTTAATATTTTAGAAACAAATTACTTTTTACAACAGTCTGCAAGGCAAGGGCAGTCTGTCAAAACTGAAGTTTTCCGTATTATATAATGTACTCTGTGACTGAAGTCTTCTTCTTCTTCTCTTAGATATGGCTTCTGTAGAGTATCTTCTACGATCTCGCCAGTGTCAAGTACTCGTATAAGGCAACTTCGTACGGTGTTTAGATGAATAAATCTTTACATATTCATAAAATATTTCTCTAAAAACGACTGAACTCAAAGTCTGTTAAAAAGTCAGAAGGATAATCTGTGGTCAGAAGATACAAATAAAAAACAGTGTACCCCGCCATGGCCCCGCAAGATTTCTGCTTCTAGCCAGTGTCAATTAAATATGATTATTTCAGTCCAAATACTAAATAACACAACATTGCCGACAAGCCACGCCCAATATCAGTTAAAGGATAGGTACTTTACTGACATACTACAATGGACTTTTTGGGAGAACTTGTTTCGCAACACTGTTTCCTTTAAACTCGTATAAGTATCACACTGAATCGCTAATTTAATAACACATTATTGTTCAAAGATCCCTAAGTTTTGGAAAATATAACATAATATTTTGTTAACATCTCCTTGACTTGTTTTTTTTCCTAACTTAGTTGTTTTATCTTTGCTTTCCTCGGATGACTTTTGAACTCAACGACCAAATGTACTCTGTGTCAACGACGAACAAGTTTCTAAACAATCCAGATAATATGTTGTAAACCCTGAGTAAAATACAAATTAAACCCTTTTTGTCAGGTATGCTATAAATAGATATCGTGTAAAGCACAATAGAATGGAGCTTTAAAAAACCATGTATAATTATGCTGTATTTATAATAATGTATTATAAATGCGAAAGTTTGTATGGATGTATGTGTGGATGTTTGTTACTCTTTCACGCTCAAACGGCTGGACCGACTTGGATGAAGTTTGGTATGTAGATAGCTTATACCCAGGATTGACACATAGGCTATCCCGATCTACGCAGATGAAGACGCGGGGCGCATCTAGTTATTAATATAATCTACAAGGAAACTATAACTATTGTATGTAGTTACTAAACAGTTTTAAAATATGTGGAGCTAGTTCCATAACTATTAACTAGTTATGTATCAGCAGGCAGTAGGGATCGCCTTTATTAATAATAAAGTTGTAATGTTAACATTTACCTATCACCATTTCATTATGAAACTGCGTACAAATAAGAAACGCGCGCCGAATAGTGTTTACCTGTATAAAAAAAGTTGTGATTTCAATCGTCCATATCAACCGTCCACTGCTGAACGAAGGCCTCCCCAATAGATTTCCACAATAACGGAGGTAACTAGCATGTCGCCCGCATCCAACGACTCCTGCGACCTTCATCAGGTCGTTTGTCTACCTCGTTGGAGGCCGTCCCACGCTGCTTGTTCCGGTGCGCAGTCTCCACTCGAGAACCTACGCTAGCTACGCAGTGCTACGAGTAATGTCCCCGCCCATTGCCCCATCAGCTTACTATTTTATTTATTTATCTAAACTTTTATGTACATTATATCCTGATCCTTTCAGATATGTCGGTAATTTTAGTTCTTATACGGATCTTCTCATTTCTGATTGACCTTGAGCTTTTTTATAAGGCGTCTCTGTGCCATATATCATCGCTGGTAACACACACTGATTAAACTGTTGCACGGTTGGTACAGTGGCTGATACAGTCGGCTTTTGCGCTCCGGGTCGTGGGTTCGATTCCCGCACGGAACAAATATTTGTATGATCTGCAGGTAGTTGTTCCGGGTCTGGGTGTATTGTATGTACACAGGAGAAATCCTAGTTTGGGGCAACGTTTAAAAAAAAAACATTCGTCTTGAGGCATCGAGGTATTATTGACGAAAAGACGTTGCGAAGTTTCCCGAACGCTCCCCAACCTAGTTGGATTCGACGACTGACCTCTTAGTACCTATAGTAGTAGACCTCGGACCTACGGTAGGTTCAACTTAGAGAAACTGGGCGATTTGTTAGGTAGAGAACTCGTCAACAATTTTGTGAACTGAGTTTCCAACGGATATTAGGATGGGCATGACATGACTCTCGTCTTGCCAATGTCATTTTACGTCATCGAGCGTTGTGCCGAGCTCTTGCAGCGATTCTACCATGACTACAATGTCGTCGCAAATCGAAGGTGAGAGATATACCCGCTATTGATAGTTAATGCCGTGTATCCAGCAGTGGACTTTATATAATTATGATGATATTAAAAAAAGGGTAAATTACATTTTATATTTTAATAAACGCGATCGCTAAAACCTGCTGATTATCTCCCTGAAACTAAGTTCATTGATTGTTTATAACCCTATATATATGTAGACCGATGTCTATCAGTCGGAAGTAGCAATGAATAGTGAAATGGCGCTCCAAATTGCTTTTTATATTGGGGTCGCTGACACGTATACCTTCGTATCAACGTGAGCTTTCAATGTTTTATTTACGCCATTTCATTTTCCATTGTTTCGAAATGTATATTTTGATGGAGTACAATATTTTTTTGTAGCATCATTATAATACGTGAAATTATATACCTAAAATTAGATAACATTTTTACAAAATCGTCAAACCTTTTATTTCTTAGGGGAGCTCAAAAGCGTTAAGTATAATTATTGTCTTGGGTCTGATTGACAAATCGTCTATAATGGTTAACCCTCATAGTACTTTTCGCCATCCATTTAATAAATGTCGAGTCTGTCAGGTTATCAGGTACGTACTGTCATAGTTTTTATTTCTTTTAATAACCTTTATCCTTCCCTTTGCGACAGTGTGTTTGTTTTTCATGTTATTTTAGGTCGCGGATCATCATATCGGCCATTTATACGTCCACTGCTGAACAAAGGCCTCCCTCATAGATTTTCACAACTGTGTCATCATTCTGGGGGGTATTTGCCAATACTCACCACGCTTGTTAGGCGGGTTGGTAAGCGCAGTATGGCTACCGTTTCACAGAAGGGATGCTGCTACCATCCCTCTGGTTCAGATTCCCTTAGTCGCCTTTTACGACGTCCATTGGAGGAGATGGAGTGGTGCTATATACTTAATCCGGACACCACATGGAATATCCGGACACCACACAGAATCGAAATCGCGGATCAACCATTGAACAATCTCGTTCTCTTTGAATTTGCAATAGATCAATCACTTGCGTGTATTAGCTTACGACGGGCGTCGACATTAGCAAAATTGTTTTGGGCCTATACTCAATGAAATAAGGCCAAAAAAAAACTTTCATACTCTTTATCTCATCCTATATTTTTTACCTTTTTTTACATTTTGGGAATACACACTAGGATTATTCTTGTATCGCGCGTACGATATATTTCACATATACAAACACCCAGACCCGAAACAACTATCTGTAGATTATACAAACGTTTGTATCGTGCGGGGTTCGAACCCGCGACACGTAGCGCGGATCGTGCTTAGCCTTTGCGCTAACCGTGCCGTCGCACTGCAATTGGGGCAAACCGCAGCTGAAGTGTATTCAATCGAATAGCCTGCTCGATAAGATATATAATTTTAATCGTAGATAACGTACCTACATACAACTTGGAAACGGATATCGTGTTGAAATGACATCAAAAACATGAATAGTTTTTTCCATCACTGATTATGTAAGAAATGTTGTTGGGTCACTGTTGTCCGGTCCATGTTCGTTGCGGCCTTGATATGGGTGTTAGGTACCTACGTATTATAGTGTGTATATAACAAATTATAGTGTCGCTATGATTTACGAGGTTTAGTTAACGTGATAATTAACTGTGATTTGTTTTACAAAGTAAAGTGGCATCAGTTTCGTATCGTGCTTTTAGCCAAGAAAAGTATACTGCAAAACATTTCCTTCAAAGAACATCAGCAATCATGTTCCTATGATCACGACTGGCAGAAGAATTCGTTCTCCGAATATGCTGTGTAAAGTTTTAGTCTAAACTCATTAATTACAGTTCATTCTCTCGGAACAAGGGCGGATCCAGGGAGTCTATAGTCATCCCTTCCTTTATTTTTATTTTTATTGGTGTCCAGTGGAAATTCTTCATGAACTTCCTTCGCCCCGGGGAAGAGCGAAGGGGTATTCCTACCGGCTAAAACCACTGGAGCGGTCATCTTCGGCACGTAAGGGGTCATCCCTTCCTAGCTGAGCCTAAAGGTGTGGCACCAATAGATGACTCCAGTTTGATTGTTTGAGTGTGCCTTTGGTGCCGGAAATGTCATGTCAAATAGTCGATGTTCGGTTTGTTTATTGCCTTTGCCTCTACCTATCTAGGCAGAAACATCAACTAGAAAAAATAACGTCAGAGATCTAAACTCCTCTGAAAAACTGGAGACGAGACTCGCGGGCCCCCCAGATTAAAATCCGCACCTGTCTCGGAGGAATCCATCTTTAACTCTTCCAGTACTGATTGGTTTTTTATGTCGTGACCAGGTTTCAATACCAGACAACTATATAACACCACCAATTGTGTTGTAATCAGGATTCAAGATGACACGGAATCTAAAACTGGGAGCGACTGGCGTCGTCTATATGATTCATCATTTCGGCCGAATAAGTCCACTGCTGGACAGGCCTCCCCCAAAGATCACCACAACAACCGATATGGGTGTGTAGTGTGCTCAGTGGGGGGTCTTGCCATAATCGCCACGCTTGGCAGACGGGTTGGCGATCGCAGTTGAGTTGTTGTGTGCTCGAAGGACGCTGCTGCCCATCCTCCGGTTTATCCCTTAGTCGACTTTTACGACACCCACGGGATGAAATGGGGTGGTGGCATTCTGAGCCGGCACCACAAGGCAATATGATTGAACATCTCATATTAGCAAAAAATTGATTGTTAGCTCAGCATACATACCTAATACAAGTGTTGCAAAAAGCTCAAGATGAAATAATTATAGCGATTTAGCCTTAAATGGCTTACCGACAAAAAGCCGGCCGGTGCGTATTTTCTAGAAGTATTTGGCTAGTTCTTCTATTCAAGTAATATTTGTCTAAGTTGCCTGGCTAACGTAGATAGATGCGTCAAGTCTCATTTCAAAAAAAAAAAAAACTATAATGCATAAACGCAAATAACTGCAATACATGGTTACATTTTTATGTTATAATTTTTATTTCCATTTTGGTCGCAGTCTTGCTGTTCCGGAAAAAACGTATATCATTGAGAAAATATTTACAATACTAACCTAATAGTCGTTTTTATCAATTCAGTATCTTATACCTAACTACTTAGTTGTGTTTGCTTAGTTACTAACAATATGCGACAGCGCAAAAACGCAGCATGAAAAAGCATTCATTTCAAATAAAATGATATGAAGTATTGATTTTATGCCTCGTCGTTATTAAACATCCTGGTCAGTATTCACCTATATCTAGCGCACTAACACACCATTTATTTGAACGCCACCATGAACCTATTAAATGTAGGTACTCATTTAAAATTCTTTAAGAATAAGGCACTATCATTAGCAAGCACAATGCCTCAATTTACCGCGAAAGGTACGTGATACTTTCTCATGTCCGCTAAACGTAGTTAAAATAAAACGTGGGAAGATGTAAACTGTTACAGTTTTGATTTCACCTCCAATCAAGTGTACTAGTTTATTTTTAGCCTTTCACTTCACTTGTTTTAAGCAATAAACACTGCGAGTTTGCGTGTAGGCGCAACAATCATAAAAATAATTAACTATTAGCTGCTAAAACTAAGAAACTAAATCGTTTATGTAGGTTATTTTTGTTGCGTTGCGTGGACATAAGTTAAAAATAAATTCAAAAAATGAAATTCACTCGACCCAAATTGGATATAAACACGCCAGCGTGCGCTTTAATTAATGTTTTTAAGCATTCGTTAATACTCAAGTTTTAATAGAAGCCTTATACTTTGTTTTAATTGGCTATAATTTTTCTCACGACTTGTTTGATTAGATACTAACAATACCTAGTGACTACACAACAAAACACAAGTCAGCAAATCACACACACTGAACGAGTATTATAATAAAATAAAAACTTACGTTTTTAACTAGTTATATTTTGGCAACACTAAAACTACGCGATGCGTACAGCCAGCACGGAACTTTGGGAGTGAATAACTACGAGAGGAGGGAGGTCAATGATTTTATAGCTGCGTTGAATGCATGACGCATGTCGAGGACAAAACAGCCTGATCTCTCTACAACCAATGCATTACTATTAAACTAAGCTTGTTGTATGTTGTTGTATTAAAATAATCGAAACAGAAAAAAGTATAGCCGGTGTACTTACGCTAGACAGCTCAAATTGTGCTATTTATTAATTAAGCATGGAAGTAAGCGTAAACGTAGCAACTGAGGTAAAGAGGTAAAGTAAATATATCGGTTTCTAGATATATTTTATCGGTTTTACTGCAGTTAGCTTTTCAAGTAGTTTTTTTTAAGATAGCTGATAAAAAAGTTAACAAAGCGTCAGAAATCATTTTCATGATAACATAATGCAATAAAAAACTGTACGTCTGTTTACTCTATACTCTCTCTGTTTCATTGGTCTTGGGAGGAAGTACGGCTGCTGAAAGTGTGTTCTTAATTTCGGTTCCAGGTTGGGCACAGTTTTATTCGAGTTTTCTGATAGAGAAAATCTCAGCAGCTGCTAGGAATGGATTATTTGAAGCCCGATTAATAGCAATAGGCTCTGTATTACCTACATAGATCATAATACAGTCATCAGTGATTTGTGTGTGTAACATGTTTCACGTTTAACCCCTTAGCTAAATGCGATAAAATTATTATTTTTAAACTTTGTGGATAGTTTTATAATTACTGTCTGTAATTATCATACTGAATTCAGTACTTTTTTACTGTCGAACGAATCAAGTATCTTTAAAAGTCGCTAATTATAGGCGACTGCTTTCCGGAAACGGATATAAATATCAGGTTGGCTTTCTGCGCTACGTGTCGCGGGTTCGATCCCCGCACGGAACAAATATTTGTATGATCTACAGATAGTTGTTTCGGGTCTAGGGGTTCCTGCATGTTAGATTTATTTCCGTAAACTGTACCCACTACATAGGAGAAAATGTAGAGTGAGGCAAAAAAAATTTTTTTTACTAATGAATAAATACGTCTACAAATTAGGCAATAAATGTAGTCTACGGTTGGAAATATACATAGACCTCTCCCTGTTTGCGTCACAGCACCAGATTCTCCTGATACATTTAGATGATGACAAATTTGTCTGTTGCCTTCTTCGAGACCATGATCCATAAGGCTGCGGTCTCAAGTCAAATCCAAAGCCACGTTTTTGTTTAAGTATTACAACTATTTTATAGTGCTTGCAAAACGCCCACTGCTGAACAAAGGCCTTCCCATAAACGTTACATGCCGTGTGTCATCATTTTGGAGGGAATTTACCAGAACTCACCACGCTTATCAGGCGATTTGACGAGCTCCGGATGTCTGCTGTGCCGCAGAGGGGACGCTGCTGCCCATCCCTCTGCTTTAGAGTCCCTTAGTCGCCGATTAGGACATCCACGGGATGAGATGGAGAGGTAATTGTGGTGTTTTTATTTCTTTTTTAAATAAACGTTGCCCCACACTAGGATTTCTCCTGTGTCGTGGGTGCGTTTTACAGACGTCGGAACAACTACCTGCAGATCATACAAATATTTGTTCCGTGTGGGAATCGAACCCGCGACCCGCAGCGCAGCAGCCGACTGTGTCAACCACACACAGACAAAAATTTAAAAAATTGTTTTTTTTATATGTAACGTACATACTTTCATATGCATTTAGTAAAAAGCTGTTATTTTGACATTACAAACAGACACTTCAATTTTATTTATTTGTATAGATTAAGCTAATATTTAAATTAGTCATGTATATTACCTATATATATTTCATAGAAACTATCTCAGTTTTTCTAACTTGCAAAGACGACCAGCCCGCTAGGCCAATGCCTTCAGGATCTCAGGTGTCATGTGACCTCAACAGCAAGGATGACAGGAGGCCGGACATTCGTGTTCAGGTTGGTGGCGTATGCGACGACCGTAACGGGAACAATAATATGAAGGAATAAAAAAAGAAGGTCTTCAAAAAAGGTGTCAACTGTTTAAATGTTCTATTACACGTTTAAAGCTTTTGAAATGAGCACATAATAAAATAAAATAAAGCGAAAAGGAATCAATTTCTGTAGGCATGCGTGTGAATATAGCAATCTCAACATATTGTTATTTTACAATCTGCTAAGTGCAGTCAGTTTAAATACCTACTATCTCTATGTTGCAAATTGGAACGGGCAAGAGACTCGAGACGATTCCATCGAACATTAGAAATTGTCCGTTTAGTTAGTCACTTTCACAGAAATAGGAAATAAAATGAAGAATTAGAATAATAATATTAAATTAAGAGGCTCGGACCTAAGATGTTTTTCAAGTTGTTGGTAAAATGTCATTGGCTCGGACGAGATGTGGCTGAGATAAAAATGGAAAAACCTTTTACATCATATTTTATTCATGTATCATCTTCATTCGATTTGGTTCGCGATGACTAAACAATAATTAATCAGTTTTTAAACTGACATGGTCACTGCCAATATTATTAGAACTGAAAACGGATATTGACCATGTTTTTGAATTGATTTGTCTGTGAACATGACGCTTCCAATTGCGCCGCATTTTTTAACCAAGCCAATTTCAAATATAATTTTAATTTATTACTTACCTAAGACCGAGGCTGCAGATAAAATTAAATTTTAGCCAGTCATTGTGTTCTGTAGTGCTAATAGAAACCTCCCAAGTGCTAATAACAGCATACTGTGACTACCAATTCGCATCCACCTTACAACCATGATGACTAAAGCAATAATTCCTATGACTGCTCATTGTAGTGATCATCGGGAGACCCATGTTCAGCACAGGGTGTTTACGGGCTGATGTGTGTGTATCATATAGGTACTCAGGGGAACATAGGGCAGATAGGATACACAAAACAAGAAAAAAAAAATCTCGTGAATCAACATTGATCTTCAGCAAGGTAATTCGAGTCTGTTTTTGCCTGACCAATCTAGCCTGTAGTCACTGAAGCTGAAACTTCTAGCACTTTGTGCTCCTCCCATATTACCCCTCCTCCCATATTGCCCTACATCATATAAGTTCGGCGGATTTATGGCCGGCCGTGAAGCGACTGAAGGCTTACTCATCTTGCGGACCCGACAACATACCGCCTTTTCTAGCAAAAGATGGTATGGCTATATTTAAAAAGACATATTTTTTATTTAAGCTACCTATCACCGTGCTTCGGCATTTGACAAGTTATTTGAGTCTATTTTGCATCGTCATGGGATACTCATAATAGTCATGGGATACTCATAATAGTCATGGGATACTCATAATAGGCATGGGATACTCATACCCAACTTAACTGTCCGGTAGTTGTGGTATAGTATACGGGTATGCGACCCCGGCTTCCCTAGCTATTACTGTCCTATCCCTTATCGTCCTGGGCGGTAATATCCTACATTTCCTATTTCCCACTCTAACTTACCAATTAGATCCCTTTCCCTATTCCTACCCTCTCCGCCAATCCAACGTCTGCCGCGCGGATGGATGCATGGCTAGGGGCAAGCCTAGTCGTTAGCGTGCCACACTGCCCTGGGACCGGGCGACCCAGAATTAGGCTAGCCTTACCCTGGCATGCGGGGCTCTGCTGGGGTGGACAAACCTTTCCCTCGCTATTCGTGGGAACGCAATGGATAATAATAATAATGTAATTAACCAAAATGGCGGCGATGTGGTTCGCCACCCATCACGTCTCGACTCTCGCGGGGGCGAAAAGCGGCCCATGGAGAGCCGCTTTGCTACGTTGAATGTAAGAGGAGGAATGGATGGTAAGGTAGATGAAGTATGTCAGATGATGGATGAACGATGCATAGATATTCTGTGCGTGAACGAAACCAAGAGGCAAGGATGTGACACCACGGTTCATGGTCCCTACACGGCATACTGGTTGGGAGTCCCCCAAACCAGCCGAGGCTGTCAGGGAGTTGGTGTAATTCTTTCCTCTCGAATAGTTGAATGCGTGAAGGAGCATGAATGTGTAAGCCCAAGACTCCTCTGGATTAGGTTAAAAGTCGGACTCACTCGCTTGTTTATCCTTGGGGTCTATGCACCGACGGATCAGCGTGGAGGTGGGTCAATAAAAGCCCAACAAGAGAGAGAGGAATTTTGGTTTAATCAGGACAGGGAGAGGATGCACTTTGAGAAGGCAATCGGACTGAATTTACTACCCTTGAGGGAGTACATCTGAGAGTACCCCTTCCCGTTCAAGTTAGCACTTCTCCCTCCCGTCTCTTGCTCGCGCCGGCCCGTGCTGAGCCTGTAGCTTTAAATGTCCCTTAAAACAACTTAAATAATACCGATCCAGCTGTCCCCAAAACAATAGCTTGTTGTCCCCAGCAACGCCCTAAGCCGAGGTCCGTGTCCCGCAGGGGGCGCCCTTAGCGAAAGTTGCTTAGTTTTTAATATTTAATTTAAGCCTGGCTGGAGGCCTCTTTTGGCTTCGCCAGCAAATGACCGGTTAAGCAACCACATTTCCCAGAAATGTATGCGAGAAGCCCAACAAAAAAAAAAGAGGAATTTTGGGATAGCATGAGAGAGGTCTTGAATAAATGCGGAGAAAATGAACGGATCGTGATGTTAGGAGACTTTAAGGAATGGAATCTTTACGTGGCCAACACAATGTTTGACCACAAAAAGATCCATTTGTATACAAGAGATGAGGGTGAGTCTAGAAGTATGATTGATTTTGTAATTGTGGATGAAAGACTGAGGAAGAAAGTGCTAGACACTCGGGCATACCGCGGTGTAGGCCTCGACACAGACCACTTCCTGGTCATAGCCCGAATGCGTGGCCTCTTTAAACGGTGCGATACCGAGGGGCCGAGCCTACGAGTGTTTTGAACAGAGTAAAAGTGGAAAATCTACAAGAAAAAGAAAAGAAAGATGAGTATGTAGAGAAACTGAAAGAAAGTCTTAAAGTCTTAAGGCATGGAAGAGTTAGGTGTGATTGAGGATTTGTGGGAGACATTTAAGAAAGGGGTCGTGAATGTTGCTATTGAGGTATGCGGGGTAGCTAAAAGAAGGAAAGGAAGAAAGAACTATAATGTGTGGATGGATAAAGATGTACAAAGGGCTGTGCAAGAAAAGAAGAAAGCGTCGTTGGATTGGTTAGCAACAAAAGCTAACCAAAAATTTTGGAAGGCAACGGATAACGAGATAAAGGAAGCAAGAACGAAGTATAAAAGATTGAAATCAGCAGCGAAAGAAGTTGTGTCTAGAAAGAAAGAAGAACGAAAGGATGATTTTGATAGGAGGCTCACTGAAGATTTCCAGTCAAACATCAAGTTTTTCTGGAAATCGATCAAAACAGCCAGAGGAAAAACTTCTACCTCGGAGCTGAGTACAATCAGGAGTCAAGATGGGAGCATTATAAAAGGAGAAGAATGTGTGTTAAAGAGATGGAAAGAGTATTTTGAAAGTTTGTTTGAAAGAGAGGAAGAGCAGGTACAACGCCCGACACCTTCCATGGAAACTGATATAACTGATGATGAAAGTGAGATAAGCATTGATGAAATAGTGAAAGCGTTGGAAAGAACGAGATTAGGTAAGGCTGCAGGGTATGACAGGATTACCGTCGAGATGCTAAGGGCTGGACAGGGCATAGTGGCTAGCCAGCTGTACCACCTTTTCAATTTATGCTGGCGATGTATAAGGGAAAAGGGTCACGGCAGGACTGCATAAATTACCGCGGTATGAGCCTTCTCAGCGTCGTCGGTAAATTGTATGCGAAAGTGTTGATTGAAAGGGTTGTGAATGAAACAGACGAAAAAGTATGGGATGCACAAGCGGGATTTAGAAAGGGAATGGGATGTACGGATCAGGTCTTTTCCCTGCGGTGTATAGCCGAAAAGTGTTTGGCTAAAAACAAGAAAAGCTATTGCACCTTCGTTGATCTAGAAAAGGCCTATGATAGAGTGGTGAGGAATGAATTGTGGTCAGCATTGTCCGTGAACGGTGTGAGCAGTATCCTCATACGAGCACTGCAATCTCTTTATAGGGATTCTTGTGCTTGTGTAAGGATAAACGGGGCGTACACTGAATGGTTTAGTATCGAAAAAGGTGTTAGACAGGGATGTGTAGCGTCACCGTGGCTGTTTAATCTGTTCATGAACAATTGCTTGACAGATTTAAAAGAGAATAAAAGTGGGTTGAGAATGAATGAGTTACTCGTCAAATGTTTTCTCTATGCTGATGACCAAGTATTACTTGCGTCCTCGGCAGAGGAGTTGCAGGAGATGGTAACTGCTATGAGTGGAGCTCTTGTTAGAAAGGGAATGAAGATAAATGTAAAGAAGACGAAAGTGATGGTGTTTGAAAGAGATGAGGATGACAGACTGCAATATCGTGATTGGAGATGAACAAATTGAACAGGTGAATGAGTTTGTGTATCTGGGTTCAAAGTTTACAAGAGATGGAAAGTGTGAGAGTGATATTGAAAGAAGAGTGAATGCAGGAAACATGGTGAATGGAGCTTTGCACTCCTTTATGAACAGTCGGAAGGTGTCTAACAAGGCTCGTTTGGCTGTGCATGAGGGGGTGTTGGTTCCGACACTCATGTACGGAAGTGAAAATTGGGTATGGCAGAAGAAACATGAAAGCAGAATAAATGCAGTTGAGATGAGAGCGTTAAGAAGTATGATAGGAGTTAAACTGAGTGACAGGATAAGAAATAGTGAGATAAGAAAACGTTGTGGTCTGAAAGAAGATGTAGTGACAAGAATTGAGAAAGGTATGCTGAGATGGTTTGGCCATGTTGAGAGAATGAATGAAGAACGATTGACGAAAAAAGTGTATAAGGCGAGTGTGAATGAAAGTGCGGGAAGGGGTAGACCTAGGCGGACGTTTCAAGACCAAATCAGGGACGTCTTGGAAAAAGGCCAGGTCAAGAGTACCCTAAACCGAAGAGCATGTATGAAGGGAATAATGAAAGTGGACGAAGCGAAACAAGTATGTAAGGATCGTAGCAAGTGGAAAGAAGTGGTCTCTGCCTACCCCTACGGGAGAGAGGCGTGATTATATGTATGTATGTATGTATATTACCAGACAGGTCAAACCACTATTGAGCGATTGTCAACACTAGGTCAGGGTTGATGGCTGGGCACTTTCCTCGTAATAGTTTTGCTTCTTTAGCGAGGTACAAATTATTTGATTTTTGGTACCAAATAGGTACAAAAACTTGATATTGCTCAAACTTTCAAAATGGGGGGGGGGGGGATTGGTTGCGTGGGGCCATGCATCTAAAGTCTAGACTATGTGTAAATTTCAGCGCGGTGAGTGTTTTTTTTTTTGTTTTGGGCTTCTCCGAGTCATTACCGAGAAATATGGTTGCTGGCAAAGCCAAAACTGGCCTCCGGCCAGAAAATGGATTAAGTAAGGTGATAAACGAGTGATATGAAGAACTATGATAAGAAGTAGAAGGCTTGAGCCCCTTAGCCCCCCCCGCGGATCCGCTACTGGTGACTAAAATAGATGGTAATAGGAAAGTGGACATTTTCCACCATCGGCGGATCGAAACCCTATGGTGGAAAATGAAAAAAACTTGTCGTCACAAGTCCGGGCTGTTAGATGGCCATTCGATTGTAGGGATGCTTTTCGCCAGTAGCCACGTCTTTGTTGTCCTTGCAGTATGGCAGGAAGCACTATCCTGTTGAAAAATGAAGGAATCTTGATGCAACTATCCACAAACTGCATACCACCAACACCTTGTGCAGAAATGCAGCCCCATATCATAAGATACGCCGGAAACTTCACTTTGCGTTTAAAACGGGATATGTATAAATAGCTTAAGTAGTTTATTGGTTCATAATTAAAAATAGCATAAGTAACGCGACATGTGATAGTAGAACAGTCTAATATTTTATATAGATATACAAAAATAATGAGGTTAGAAAACATCTCACAGAGAAAATTAAACAGAAGCAAATATCTCTTTTTACCCGAGATTCATTTTGCCCTGAGTTTTTCTACACACAGAACGCGAGGCGAACCTTATTCATTAGCACACCGTCAATATTCAACCCCATCTTGTTTTATGCCTATCATCATAAAGTTTCTCAAACTTTAGTCTTCAAAGGTAAGGCCAACACGACGCTGGTTCGGCTCCTGGTACCTACATATTATGCACCCGGCAGCAGCCTTATAGGATCACTCGTGTCTGTCTGTTTGTCTGTCCGTCTGTCACAGCTAATTTTCTCCGAATCTACAGGGCCGATTAAGTTGAAATTCGGTATGCATATGGATTTCTACGACCCAAACACGGAAGTGTAATGTTAATAAATTAATTTTGAATATGGGGTTACTTTTTGGGGGCAATCTAGAAATTAAGGAATAATGTTTTACAAACTGTACCGTGTAACATATGAAAGGCTTGTTGTAAGGGTCTCAAATATATTTCTAATATAATTTTAAAACATATAGCTTTGAAGTTATTTAAGAAATAGAAAAAAACACTATTCCCCCCCTTATCTCCGATACCACTGAGCCTAAATATTGAAAAAAATATAGATAATACTCTTTACCTATAGATTACAGGAATACCTATAAGAAGTCGATGGTTTTGAAATAAAATGGTAAATTTTCAATATTGTGCGTACAAACTCACGTTTGCAGTTGGAGAACATGTTTTTCCACTACGATGTTAAGTTTATTCTTGGGATAAATTATTGGTACAAGACCGAATCCAACAATAGACAGTATGTTTCAGTTACGACAAACAAAGAGTCAGTTTCTTTTTAATAAATTCATATTCATTCAACATATTCATCGTACTGAGCCCTCTCCATACGAGTTCAACTCGCACTTGTTCGGTTTTTTAAAGTATGATTAAAGGATGTCCGTGTGGATTCCGTGTGGTGTCCGGATTAAGAATATAGCACCACTCCATCTCCTCCCGTGGATGTCGTAAAAGGCGACTAAGGGAATCTAAACCAGAGGGATGGGCAGCAGCGTCCCTTCTGTGAAACGGTAGCCATACTGCGCTCACCAACCCGTCTGCCAAGCGTGGTGAGTATTGGCAAATACCCCCCAAAATGATGACACAGTTGTGAAAATCTATGGGGGAGGCCGTTGTTCAGCAGTGGACGTATAAATGGCCGATATGATGATATATGATGAAAGGATGTTGCAAGGAAAACCCGTATTTGTAATATTACCTAATTGCTTCTCAGAAAATTGTGACCCCAAGTAGGTCACCTAATGATGAACTCAATTAATTACCGTCAGAGCACCAAAGTATGTATTATGTACGCTAGTTATCTTCCGTAGTGAAAATTTTACTGGTGTGCTTTCGGTGGGCATTATAGTAGAATAGAATCATTTGTTTAGTAACAGATACTTTTACACGTCATGTTGAAACAACGGAGACCATTTCGTTACATGACAACTAGGGCATAGCGGTATTGAAGTTTTTGCCAATACCGGTATTCATTCGGTATTCAATTTTTGATGACGATTGACGTCTTTCTCGAAGTGGGACAGATCTAACAGGAGAGTTTTTA
The DNA here is from genome assembly GCA_947459985.1 of Diloba caeruleocephala. NCBI lineage: Eukaryota > Metazoa > Arthropoda > Insecta > Lepidoptera > Noctuidae > Diloba > Diloba caeruleocephala. The sequence goes on along the minus strand of OX381617.1, from coordinate 2,189,726 downwards.
TGGGTAGACATACTCGTCAACAACTTCGAGAACAGAGCTCCCAACGGATTTTATGGGATGGGCACGATATGGGCGTTTGACCTTCGCCTTGGCCATGTTTCATTTTAAGGCCCACCTGTTGGGCAACTTTGTTGAGATCATCGAGCATTGGTGAGCTCTTTGCAGCGATTCTGCCATGAGAACGATGTTGTCGGCAAATCGAATGTGAGTGATATACTCGCCATTGATGTTAATGGCGAATCCTTTCCACTCTAGTAGCCTGAAAGCATCCTCCATTGGAGAGGTGAAGAGTTTCGGCGAAGTTACCTACGTCCCCCTGTCTCACACCTCACTGCAATGGAATTGTTCATGTAGGTATTCGGGCCAACATGGTGGCACTTTAAAACTTCGAGGTACAAAAAAGATAACGTAGCGTTAAAAAAATGTAACGTTACTACATGCTAGTTGCTACATGTATTTTTTTATTATTTTAGCGCCCCATCGCCCTACTACGAGGTGTTTCAAGCTTATGCCTTATCCATTATTTCTGGGACAGCCTGTACAACATATCTAGAAACCATATTTAACAAAGCAATTCAGCTTGTTTTCTTGGACATGTATTATTTTAAAACGTCGCTTTTTTCATCCTTCTTTGCGTTTGTGTGTATCACAACTACAAATAAATGGAATCCATTAATTATTCAGTATACTAATATTCTTAGAAAATCTTAACTTCAATTTTTGACGTGACAACGTCTTATAAATTGGTTTGCCGGGTGACACTTCAAGAAACTGCGTTACGCTCCGCTCACGTTATGCGCTCACAATGAGAGCGAGTGAGAGGCACGCGTCCCTTCCACTCGGGCATGGTTAGCCCGCCTAAGAGCGAGAGAGACAGACATAAAAAGTGAAAGGCACGCGTCCCTTCCACTCGAGCACAGTTAGCCCGCCTAATTTCATCCTTCTTCCTACTATACGAATGAATATTCACATTAAAATTATTTTACCACTCAAAGTCGTTGTCACGTAAAACTTTCGCCCGTATACCGACTTTACAGGCAACCAATTTTTATCATGCAATGTGGTAAATATTTTTCTTGTAAATGCTTAAGCGTGCTTGGTGAAAAAATAAATGTGCGACAGCCTAAGCGGCCTATTTAAAAAAATGCATGTTTATTACAGATTTAAAATTGTTTATTACATCCATTCATTCCTCTGATTGCTATGTCACACGCGTTCAGGCCAATGGGCAATACGGCTGCTAATGCCACGTAACTAAAAGTATAGATTCATCTTTTTCTAACAACCGATATGGCCGCATGGGGGCTTTAATTTTTCAGGAATTTATAACCACCACAAACAACACAAACATGCAAATGTTATATTCAAGCAAACAACAAATAAGCAAAGAAACCCCAGAATGTAAAGATTTAAATCTCAGAATCAAATCATAAGACCAAGATAGCAGATAGACAAAGTATTGGCCAAAGGACTTAGATCCCAGGCTAAAATAATAACAAAAAAACAGACTGCAGCTGTGCTGTCAGTTGTCACTTGTGACATGAAGCTGTCACACAAATGTCATGTGATATGTCAAATGTTGAAGATTGGGCAGTGGGCTCTAACTTTCATTATTTATAAAAAATATATGTTTTATTTAATGATAATGTAAATATTTGTACGTGAGATTTTGGATTAGTGTGTGCTGCTACACGGTTTTCGGTTCATAATGGGTGATAGCAGTGATTCTGGGGAGTTTTACGACGCTGAAGAGTTCACACCCATTAGAGGTTCGAAGTAAGTACCGAAAACGTTAACAGTTTTTCTTTTTTATTGCTTTGTACAGCCATATACTGCATTCTGTAATTCCTGAACTCCAGAAAAGCGTAATCATGTTTATTTTGTCGATCGTCCGTAGTATAAGAGGTTTTTAAAATAGTTGTTTTATCATTCAAGCAGATGTTTCTATTTGCAATTGATTTGCGTCCTTGGCGCAAGCGACGACGGGTTTGAGGCAAACAAAAACAATCATCCATCCATTAGCTAGAACAATGAGTTAATAGACCACATTGTGATTACCCAATAAGTTGATGGTTTACATATTAATTACGAATTTGTCCTACTTATGGATGCAGTACTGACAATGTTTGGCATACATATTGGAATAGCATTGTAAATGAATGCATATGTTGTTAGACTATAAGCATTACATTCATTCTTGGTATTAACAATGTTAGATATTTTTAAAATTAATCAAATTCCTACTGTTTTTATGGTATATTTCCTTCAAGGCCTGAGTTGAATGATTTGTTATGCAATTGCTTACAAAATCTTATGTGCTGTCTGATGACAAGAGATTTCTTATGTATTTACAAATACTGCTAGATTCAACTATAATTTATTTAAGACTATGTTTAGTTATACCTATGTTTATTTACTGTAATATAATGAATTTCAGAAGGTCATTGCTATGCAAGAATGTAAATGTGTCAGAGAGTGGAGATCCTCCAAACAAAGATAAGAGTCCGACTTTGAAGGCAGACCCTACATTGCCTGCATCAGGGGCCACAAGCACTCCGGCTGCAGAATTTACGACTGTAGAAGATGATAGAACTACCGTGAAGAGTGTGAGTTTGATATTACTGTTTGTTGTGTCATAACAAATAAAAATAAGGGTTTTTAAGAGTTTGTGTGAAATATGTTTTCTTCTTCTTTTAGATTATGGCTTCTGTAGAGTATCTTCCACAATTTCGCCAATGTCAAGTATAAGGCAATGTCGTACGGTGTTTAGATGAATAAATCTTTACATATTCATAAAAAAATTATCAAAAAGTAAATAATTATAAAAAATATGTTGGCAACGTTGTACGGTTCAATTATAACATTTGAATATGTTTTCTTTGAGAATGTATTTTTGTCATGCATTCATAAAGACAAACATCCACTACATAAAATATACAACCCAATGATTCCTATCAAAGAATAGGCCAGGGGTTCTAAGGCTCACATCAGGAATTCTCCTGTGTCACTACAGTTTACAGACATAAATCTCACATACACAATCACACAGACACGGACAATTATCTGGCCATACAAATACATGCTCTGTGTGGGAATCCACAACCCGTAGTGAAAGCCAATTGCTTAGCCACCGCACCAACCGTGCCATCACATTAAAAGTATCATAAGTGAATAAATGCTTGAGGTACATTCAACTGCAAATCTGCGGACATTACAAATTTAATAGGTAAGTCATGTATGGCCCCATAAAAGTCCTATGTGACACAGGACCGATATTCAATTTAAAGTACATCAAATTGTTTATTCAGATCCAGACATACACTATATCATTTTAAACAATAAGAGACATCTGGCCTCTGTTAAAAATATGACAAAAACTCAGGGTGAGAAGTTTAGTCGAAATCTGAACAGTTGGGCAAAATTTACTAATCAATTAAAGTTAATTTACTTTTATGCCTTACATACACACATGATGATGTTGAACAGTTTTTCTTGAACCCTGCTTATACCAGTTTTTGACACAAGATTTTGACTTTGGGACTGAAGGAGCCAACCTCATGCTAAGCTCATCAATTTATTTATTAAACAACAGAACTCTGTGCACTTACAGTTTCCTTATATGTGCACAAATTTGTTTGTTTCTTCTTCAAATATGGTTATGGCTTGGTGATGTGCAACCATAGTATTTTTTTTTCCTTTTTTTTTTATCTTTGACCCACGCTAGGATTACTCCTGTGTCGTGGGTGCGTTTACAGATATGAATTCCACATAAACAGTACAGCCAGACCCGGAACAACTACCTGCAGATCTTACCAAATATTTGTTCCGTGAGCAGCAGCCAACTGTATCAGCCACTGCACCAACCGTGTCGTCTTGCCACGTGGAGTATTGGCCAGAGAGAGTGCACTGTACTTGGAATCACATCGCGACGCATTACAGCGAATAGCGGCCGCCAGCGCAAGCGCAGGTAGTTGGTTGGTACGGCCAGATTGTGCCACCTCCTCCGGGTTGTCAACTGTACCGTTAACAATTTCTAAAAGCCGAATCAGTAACATCTTCTTACGTCCAATATACAGAGTATCCAGCCCAACCATTACTGATATGAACAATGATGGGAAAAGATATACATAAAACACAGACAAACATTTGACTTTCAGGTGGTGCAAGGTCGGCGGAGATTCCAAGAGTTACGTCGTTGTATGCAGACGGAGGACGAAGATGAAGGTGCGATCGATGCCACCGGCTCCATAGATCAACAAACATTCACATCGGAACACCCATTCAAGTAAGTGGACTCGCTTCCTAATTTTGTGCCAAAACAAGCCCTCTATTTTTAAATTCCAATTTACTGTATAGTATTGATGTTTAATTGTAGTGATTACGTAAGCCACTGTCACAGGGTCACATCACCCTTCAACAGACATTATAGCAATCACACATTCATGGCTAAAAGACGGCACGTTTGGTGCAGTGGCTGATACAGTCGGCCGCTGCGCTCCGGGTCGTGGGTTCGATTCCCACACGGAACAAATATTTGTATGATCTGCAAGTAATTGTTCCGGGTCTGGGTGTATTGTATGTGGAATTCATGTCTGTAAACGCACCCACGGTACAGGAGAAATCCTGGTGTGGGGCAACGTAAAAAAAAAAAACCAAATTGAAATTAACTTTGCAAGAGCATGGCATGGCACAAAAGTTATTATTTGAAATATTAGCCTGACAGAACTCTGCCAGTTTGATATGCAAATGATAATGAAATAACATGATATAGCACGCATACTAAAACAAGAGTCCTATATATAAATTCTTATTAGCAATGTCAATACAAATGATAATGTGATTATTAAAATGAGTTTTTTAAATGTAAATTTAACCAGAAAACTATAGTCTATTATAAAATTAGCTGCGCGGCCCAGCTTCGCACAGACAGGTACATGCAAACCCGATTGCAGCGCTACCTACCGAGTCCAAGTGTGAATCTAAACCATTTGGGGACCCTCTCAAACATACACAAATAAATCATCATATTCGGTCCAGCCATTTAGAAGGAGTTCAGTGACATACACACATACAGAAGAATTATATATATATATAAGATGTAACATTAAGATAAATAAGATTAAAGCCAATTGTCAGTATACCAATATTGCCAAATTATTTATCTATTTATGATCTGTGAGTGCCTTAGCCTATTATGATTACAAAATACGCAATAATATTAAATACACACTGTAACACAAACTTAGAAGTTTATAAAATAAAATAAATTTATATTATAGTGTAATTTCATTATTCTTACAGAATAATAGCACATGATACAATGAGTCTTCAAAGTATGACGTCGCTTGGCAGAATCGGCAGAATACTCAGTGGTGCCTCTGAGTCTCACTGTAAGTTATAGAATATATATCCTGTAGTTATGTTTAATACATTTATATTTAATCAGCTTCAACAGCATGTTTCAGATTCAATGTGTAAAGCTATAGCTCTGGGGCTTTTTAAGCTATTGCACCTTGTTTTGGTCTCTGGCAAAATGTAGACTATCCCCGTGGCCTGTAGGTGTCGTAAATACGCTACTAAGGAAAAATGTCAAGGCTATGGGCGGCAGCGTTTTCTTGTTAGATAATTAAAAAAGAATTGTAGCATACAGTGTATAAAGGTACGTGTCCACTAACCTGAGAACGGCCGCAACACACGAACGGCACAGCCCCAGCAAATCGTATTTTGGATTCGGTGTAGATTCTCATAGAACTACGACCACTATCGCGTACGCATGTACATGTACGGTACGGCACGGTTGGTGCAGTGGCTGATACAGTCGACTGCTGCGCTCCGGGTCGTGGGTTCGATTCCCGCACGGAACAAATATTTGTATGATCTGCAGGTAGTTGTTCCGGGTCTGGGTGTATTGTATGTGGAATTCATGTCTGTAAACGCACCCACGACACAGGAGAAATAGTAGTGTGGGGCAAAGTTTAAAAAAAAAAAAAACAAAACAAATACGCTCCGGACTGTCGGCATGTTATAATAAAACCTATTGAAGCGGCGAAAAAGTTGACACGCACCTTCTAATATACAGGTTGTAAATGACAACGCACCGAAAGCTTTGGAAAGAGGTTACACTTAGGCCTGTATTAAAATTGGAGAGCTGTTTATCACGGAAATAATAGGTTGCAGATTTTATAATTTTTTAGCACGCAATGTATTGTAAATAACGTGATCAAACCGCTACGTGATTATTGTACTATGATATGATGTTATTATGCTACTGCGAGGGAAGACCTGAAACAAAAACCGTCTGGTTTTTATTTAAATCGCAGTTTTATGTGAAAATAAATAGTTTATTGTGTTAGGATGGATGAAAACATTTATTATATACTTAAATCGGTCGGTCGGTCGGTCTGAAAATTCATGACAAGGCCACCTTAACATTCTAACGCTAAGGGTTCTAGAATAATTGACTGAATCCATGGTATCCATGTCCCGGTATTTATTGAAAACCAATGTAACAATATGTTCTATTTGACATCAATATAGAAATAAATCCAATAAAAAAAATTGCTGTTTTTTTTAATACAAATGTCCGATACGGAAAGTCCAATCACCAGTATAATGTTAAGGATTCACGTAAATTGGCAGCGAACATCCGTGATACCGCACCGGTACCATCGGTATCTTCGAGGGAGCCCTCCACTATATCCGACGAGCAGCTCGTAGCCAACTCCAGAACACAGAATGGTAAGTAAAATCTGACACTATAAAGGATTACCAAACTTGTATATGTATGTATGTAGCTAAGCAAATGGCTTTCTGCTCTACTTGTCTTGGGGTCGATCCCAACAAATTTGTATGACCTACAGATATCTCTCGTCCCAACTCCTTCTTTATTATGTTCGACAGATGTTCGATCGGCACTGTCACTAGAAAAATCGAAATTCACTTTGTGACAAGACTTCCACCACCGCTCGATCCTCAGTGTGAATGTGGTCTTGAAGTATGTACTCTATAACTTCCTGGACTTTTAGTAGAGCAATGCAGCTGTGACATATAGCATAGCAGCGTATTCGTTGCCACAGCAGGACGCACAAGTGGTTCGGTTCTGTGTTCACACCGAGCGACCCCCGAGAAGACAGCGCACAGCGAGGCGTGGAGGGTCCTTTACAGTCCCCCCCGAGAAGTGCCTGGGGGGCGGCCTTTTTACAGCCGCCTGCTCTCCGCTAGAGAGGGTGACCGCTTTACAGTCATCCCCTCCGAGATGTGCCTAAAGACGTGGCACCAATGGGCGGCCTTGGTGTGACCTTACGAGGACCTGGAGCCCCCCTTCGGTGCCGAAGATGACCGCTCCAGCATTCCCCTTTGCCCTTCCCCGGGGCGAAGGAAGTTCATATGGAAAAAGGTGGTTCGGTTCGATTGCCGCGGTCCCGCACTCGTTCCGACAAAAGGGCTTTCTCTTCTTTTCCTCAACCATAATAAATAACTCCTTGTCGCACTGGTCCTTCTCCGGACCCAGCTATCTCCGATCCGTGTGCCTGATTCACAGCGGTCTTTCAAGTTCAACTTTCCCTCATTTTGGTACTTAGCTTGCGACGCAGTGGGTTTGTTGGTCACCACCAACAAACCCACTGCGCCAATACCAGCGTAAACATGTCTAGATATCGACGTACTTACTCGTGTCGTAACCTAAATCCTAACTGGTGGTGGCGGCAATGGGTGGGGGACATTGCTCGTAGAAATGCTGGCCCTTGGTACAAAAAAGGTTTCGAGTGGAGACCGTGTGCCGAAAAACAGCGTTCCCGCGCTCGCGGCGTCCAACAAGATGAACAGACGACCTGGTGAAGATCGTTGGGAGTCCTTAGATGTGGTGGGTGAGACCTTTGTTCAGCAGTGGACGTCCTTTGGCAGATATGACGATAGTACATTATATATTACTATATATAATCTTGTTTATATATTAATTGTTTACTATATTATACCTAATGAATAATTTTAGTTTATTATAATAATAATGAATAAACTAAAATTATTCATTAGGTAGGTGAATAAAAAGTAACATTATGTATACATACAATGCACAATGAGTTTATTGCACATGATAATTTCATTCAGACAACTTTTGAATGGTCAGTAAATATTTAATCATATAATTATACATTATTATAATTAAAACGTATCTAACCGGCCTTTGTTCAGCAGTGGACGTCCTGTGGCTAATATGATGAACCGTCATTGGAGCACTACGTCTTACGCGTGGTTCCTGACAAAAATAGAGCACCCCTCTCCACCCTTGGGTGTCGCAAACGACGACTAAGAGTTGATATCAAGAGGATAGGCAGCAGCATTGCCCCGTGTGCTGATAACAACATACTGGCACAGTGGAAATATAACAGTGATTCGATGCCTTTGATGTTGGGCGAAACGCTGGCAACCTCGGAATGGAACGTTAACCGAGGGTTGCTTACTTGCACAAAATAATTGAAACATATTTTATGAGGAATAAAATGGTTTATTATAATAATATTGATCACAAATATGTGAGGGTTGCATCATATCATAGTATTTTGTGCAAGTGCACAAAATAATTGAAACATATTTTATGAGAAATGAAATGGTTTATTATAATTATATTGATCACATCACACACACATGTCAACTGATAAATACTTGCGACATGTTGATTTACATTATTTAAGCTTTCTATTACATTTAATAATACTAGAGGTCGCCCAGAAGTTGAAATTCGACTGTAATTTACAGAGATTTTGGATTTGATTTAATGTATTTGTGACGAATATTATTAAAATGTTTTTAACTTTTTGTACTCCTCCTCCATATGAACTTTCACTATGCCAAATCTCACAATATTCCGTGCGCGCAATGTGCTTATAAAGGGGTACAAAGTTTTTTCTTCTCGTATTAATATATAGATAATGGACTCTCATTCTCATGAACAATTTGAGTAAAAACTCAAGAGAAAAACAGTCACAAGGTTTTGCAAACTCTTCCTCATGTGTCAAGTCATTTAATCTCAGTTTTATCACCAGTGACAATATACAATCTATATACAAATAAATAAATTTGAAGTGTCTGTTTGTAATATCAAAATAACAGCTTTTTACTAAATGCATATGAAAGTATGTACGTTACATATAACAAAAAAACTATTTTAATTTTTTTGTCTGTCTGCCTGTCTGTCTGTCCGTCTGTCTGTCTGTCTGTTTGTTCCGGGTAATTTCCGAAACGGCTGAAACGATTTTGACGGGACCTTCACTGGCAGATAGCTGATGTTATAAGGAATAACTTAGGCCACTTTTATTTCAGAAAAATAATTAGGGTTCCGCGTAAAAAAATAAAACCCTTGAAATCCAATATATTTATTCTATGTCAAGTGTCTATGTCGAAGTACTCTAAATTTCTTTTAAATTAAACGCGGGTGAAACCGCGGGTTCCAGCTAGTAACTAATGAAAATCATCTGGAGTTAAAAACCATTTTTCAAGTCTCGCGTGAAATTACGCTTATTGAACGAAACATGAGAGCGATACACTTGATTACTTTTACCGGACTGTGCTATGGTCGTTCGGTAAGCGACTGCGGCGCGTTCCGCCCCGCGCCCCACCGCACGATTGACCCTCTACGATCGCTCAGTCGAACCACTGTTAGACATAGTTCCACTGCGACACTGCGATCCCTAATCCGCTTGCCAAGCGTTGTGAGGCCCATGTTCAGCAGTGGGTGTTTCCGGGCTGTGCGCTCGTTTTCCAACTTTTCAGACCGTTTTGTTCGGGTGGGCTATACGTACGTTTTCCTCTTGCCAGTGCTGGCGATGGCGGAGCCGGACGTGATAGCGAGCACGAAGGCGAACAGTCTGAAGCAGAGCCGCGGCGCCGGCGCCCCCGCGGCCGACTGCGCCGCGCCGCCCGGGCCCGTTGCGCCGCCGCGCAAGAAGAAGAGAAGTGTGTGCGACTGAGGGTTTCATACATTCACTTTATTTCACTACACGAGAGCACGGCCAGGCGGGCCAGATGCCGTCAACACATCACAAGTCCAAACTCTGAGCTCCCATTGACTATTTCCTTACAACCTAGCAACATTGCCAGACCTGACAATCGAAACCTGGACCTCACGCCCGGCGGCTTCTGCTACTCCATCCTGCTTCATTCCTGCTAAAAGCATGTACGGATTACAATACAAGTGTTCTTCAACTAGATGTATTTTCACAGACAAGCTGCACGGCTCCCAGTCGCTTTCGACGACGGATGGCGACAACCTGAGCGTGTGCACCACAGATACGGACGAGTACCACTACATCGCACGACGCGCCGACAAGCCGCAGCTTGAGTCGTTGGTCGTAGAGGTATGTACGTCTCAGGCCTCAGATCCTTTGGTGAGAGAGTTCGCGACTGTATTCTTCTTGTCAGGATCAACTCTTCAAATGCGCCTCTCGAGTGAGATTGTGTATTTGGTTTTGTTCCATTGCGTGCTTTTCTAGCAAACCTATAAGTGTGAATGTTGTATACTTTGCCCATGAAACTCCTGCTTAAGATCGTAACGCGGGATTTCTACGATTACGAAATGTGGTTTTATAATAAAATTATCAATAAAGTCCACTGCTAGACACAGGCCTCCCTCAAAGATCACCACAATGATCGATATCGATGTGTTGTGTGCTCATTGGGGGTTTTGCCATAATAGCCACGCTTGGCAAGCGGGTTAGCGATCGCAGTTGAGTTGTAATGTATTCGAAGGACACTGCTGCCCATTCTCCGTCTAATCCCTTAGTCGGCTTTAACGTCACCCACGGGATGAGATGGGTTGGTGCTATTCGTAGCCGGCACCACACGATATCTATCTTAACATTGTGCTGGTCATCCGATAAGACCTTAGGTGAAAACAAACTTTACACATATCTTGGAGGGATTAGGACTTTTAATAAGAGACAGTGGATTGTAAATACTAACGATATATTATCCGTTTAAAATGTGATGCAAAATTGGTGGAAAGATATGTATCTAATGCCGGCCACCATCGGGCCATGCGTTGCTCAGCCGGTGAGCCCGATGTTTGCCGACAACGCCCGAACCGTATGAAACGTTGTTGTAGGCACCGCCGCCGAACGCAGCGAATCAGACGATGGCGTTGCCAAGCCCCGCTAGCACCATAGAATCACTTACCAGAGAGTTCCAGGACTCGCTTGAGCTATCACATTCCAAATATGGTAAGCGTATCTATTTATTATCTTTTCGGTAGAAAATAGTGGTTATTGTCTAATAGATTAATGGGCTTGTTATTTAATCAAACAAGGTCAGCTCTTGCTAAAAGGGGGTATAGTCAATCCGGCGGCAGCACACAATTAGTGACTACTAAGCCAGCCCTCTTACTCCTGTAACGCTAATAAATATTTTTGTATCCTTACACGGTCAATATTGGAAATTTTATCGCCTAAAACGAAGATATACAAACACAAATTAATTACGACAGCGTTTAAGTGCATGAACCGCCAACTTAGTGAAGGGTTGCCTGATAATATAGCATGGGTCGCGTTCAGTGTTATTTATGATCATCTGGGCCTCGTCACGTGAAGCCGCGATGGGCTTGCACTACTGCCGCGCTCTCCAGAGTACAGTAGATACAACGGTCAGTATGGTACTGTGGAACCTATAGACTCGGTGACTATGGATGGCGAGTACCTAGCTCGCAGCCGGCATGTGCCATGGCTCGTGGCTGGGCAAGACTGCTGCCGCTGAGCTTGACCTAAACAGAATAGAGTCATATTCAGTAACTAGCTGAGACCCGCAGTTTCACCCGCGTTTAATTTAAAAGAAATTTAGACTACTTCGATACGGACACTTGACATAGAATATATTTGTTGGATTTCAAGGGTTTTATTTTTTTACGCGGAACCCTAATTATTTTTCTAAAATAAAATTAGCCTTCGTTATTCCTTATAACATCAGCTATCTGCCAGTGAAGGTCAAAATCCCGTCAAAATCGGTCCAGCCGTTTCGGAGATTACCCGGAACAAACAGACCGACAGACAGACAAAAAAAATTAAAATAGTGTTTTTGTTATATGTAACGTACATACTTTGATATGCATTCAGTGAAAAGCTGTTATTTTGGCATTACAAACAGACACTTCAATTTTATTTATTTGTATAGATGAAACCCTAATCGACACTCACACGGTATATGGCAACAACGGAGGGAATTTTACTATACTACAACCTATGAGAAGAATTGCCGAAAGAAACTTAGGGCTTGGTGTTTTTGATTACTATTGGTTTTCACAAAATATTAGAAATATACATTGTAAATTGATGATCATCATGGTGAAGGTTTTTGTTGGTTGTTGGTCTTGTTGGTTTGGCTGATGTATGATGATGATGACATTGTAAATGTATATTGATAAAAAATAAATAGTTATAGCTATACAGTTCAAATACATTTGGTATCCAGGCAAGCCTATTGTGTGTGGACTTCATGTCTGTAAACGCACCCACGACACAGGAGAAATCCTAGTGTGGGGCAACGTTTTTAAAAAAAAAAAAAAAGCCACATGTGCAGAAAAGAACTGACGCCATATGTCCCTTCCTCAACATAGACTTTTTTGATACTGTGTTCCAAAGGCCTAATTCATATGTAATCTCCCCAGCAAGTGATAGATCTTCGCTGAGCATGCACGAGTCGCGGTCCAGTGAGAGAGCGAGTGAGTCATCGCGAAGTAGCACGGCGGCATCCGTATGGCACCGCACCCCAGCTGAGTGCACGCTCGACATCAAACACAAAGGTATCATAGACAGAGAATGCCGACACAAGTGCCTATATCGACATAGTCATGAAAACAGAAAATAACGGATGTAGTTATGTAATTTCGGTTCGCATACTAAGAGAAGCGGACATCCGAAACGAAAACTTGGAGCGGAATTTGGAGTCGCTGCTTGCTTCTCAACAATAGTGGTAAACCCGCTTGTCCAAAAAGTAGAACTAGTGGATCGACCTCGAGCATTTTTTTATGCAGTTATTTAGCATATTGTGTGTTCAGCGTGAACTCCAATCCAATCTTATAAAAACTAGTAACATTGTTCCCATTCTAATAAGATTAAATCAAATTATAGCTCACTTATACACGGGATGCTTCATATCATAACAGAGGACGCTGGATCTACCCCAATCAAAAATGTATTGGGGGCTTGTACAGGATGCCTTACGAGTATTCTGTGATCTATCTTACGCATTCGACCGCATGGTTTATTCGACTTGTTTTGAAACGCAAACATTCGAGAATTCGGAATTCGAGGTAGATCTTACCTTGGGACATCATATCTGTAAAATCTGAGAAAAGAAAGAAGAAAGGTAAGTCATTGGACATGTTCCTCCTGTTCCAGAATTGATCCCTGGGGAACTCCCATTTTAATAAGTTCGCCTTATTAAAATGGGAGTTCCCCAGGGATCAATTCTAACACCATTTTTTCTAGTTTATATCAATCTTATTAAAATGGGAATTACCCAGGGATCAATTCTAACATATATGGTAAATGTTAATAATACGTCAAATATAGTACTTTTCGCTGATGATACGTTATTAATATTGTAAATCGAAAGGATAGGGCGCCATATAGCCACGGGGTAAGGCGTGTTGGACATGGGTGCCGGGGCGGTTTTTACTACGGCGCCGTCTCCTCCGAGCGAGATCGGGTCTCTCCTGATCCTGCTATTCAGAAGGGACTGCACTCCTATTCTGATGTTATGGCAGCATTGTCGGCTATGGCCGGCACTATGCACTGCCGGCAGAGAGATCTTGCCCGAGCTAATTGACTAGGGTCTGCCGCTCGGCAGCTTACGCAGGGTGCTCGAGCGTGAGCTGTGCGGTATCCTGATTTACTTCTACACATGGTGGCATTGTGCCGTGACTTCGCGTCAATATAACGGTTAAGTATAAGTAAGTAGTAGTAAAGTAAGTAGTATATAGTAGTACAGCCAGAAGCTGTGCGCTATGTCACTTGACAGTGGCACGTGACCACATGTTCCCCGAGTTTTCCCCGGGGTCTCTCGGAATGCGCACGTTCATTCCCCAATCGGCACTCCTCCAGTTTGTTTTAATTGCCTACAACAATCACGCTCACTATTTGTATTGTTGTTATAATAAGCTGTCCGTATTTTTGGAAACTTTCTGTTCCTTGATATTTGTTGTAAAGAGTTTACAATTTATATATACAATTTATTAGTTAATGTAAGTATCAAAATGTATTGTTCCGTGTAGTGTCCGGACGAACAATATAGATAAAGATTATTCATTTAAACCATTAATAGCACTTATGAATCGTCAAGACTTTAGTTGCGACGTTCCAAGATGAAGATTTCCTATGGAGAAGAACGGGCAACAAACTCCATGGTTACTTTTTTAAATCATGTTACAATAGTTATTAGTACAATGTTCTCGAAAATATAGGTTATATAAAGACAATGTTCCTACATTAAACATAGTAAAGTCTAAACCTCTTAAAAGTGTCAATATCAAATCATAAACCAGTTGAATAAAAAAATTCAAATAATTTTATCTTTTTTTATTTAATTTTAATTTTTATTTAAAAGTATCATTAGCAAATAACACCATCTTGGATGGATCCTAAATAATTTAATGTACACTAGAAATAAGAAAGGAACTAGTATCGAACCCTGGGGCATAGTTAATAGTTTACGGAAATATATCGCGTTTAATTAATTCATTCTATATACTTACGTACAGCATCTATACGTGCAACGTGCAGCCCTAGCACATACAATTATTACGTCATTAATACACAAATATATGAAATCCAAAATAAAACAATATTATATTGTTCTACCCTACACACCGTACACCTGCTATAGTAACACCTGAAATAATCATACGTGCAATACACAATTAAGCAACACCTTTGCATAGTGGAACATAAATGCATGCACCATAAATATATAAAATAAAATACTAATGTTGATATGCTCGACGTTTCGAACACTTTGCAGCGTCCGTGGTCACGAGCAGACTAATTTGTTTACGCTTTTTTTTTATGATCGGCTTCTCGCACTCATCCCAAAGGGGATATAGCTGCTTAACCGGGCAAATTGGCGAAGCATTAAGTAGCCTCCAGCCTAGGGTTTGTTTACGCCGGCGGCTAGCTTTTATATTGCCAAGTTGGTGAGTCACCTACCCTGTTATTGTGAAACATCGTTCCGCATGTCGCAAAATGAGCTGACAGTGTCGTGAGATCTTTTATTAGGTTGCTTGGTTTTAGCTATAGATGCTGTACGTAAGTATATAGAATGAATTAATTAAACGCGATATATTTCCGTAAACTATTTTCAATTCGATGGATGCTATTCGCGTAAACTTCAGAAAATATTATTTAGTATGTGTCTTTGAAAAGCCAGTCCACCGCAACTTTCTTCACCCTACCCAATGAATTTATTACCAATTCCATGGACGACGGCAGGCAGGTCGATGTCGTTTACGCCGATTATAGTAAAGCATTCGACCGCATTGACCATAGCATCCTAAATAAGAAGCTAAACAATAAGAAAACAAAATTGTAATTAGTGTGTCATCGCCAAGGAGTTGATTAAATTAGCCTTGACTTAAAAAAAATCAGCTAATTTATTATTTTGTTTATTTCTATATTGAGCATATAGCGTCTTACTTACTTTGTATTAGAGGTGGCCATTATTTAAATAGCGGATAATGTAATGCATTATTCTTACGCAACATATAACAAATTATTGAGAAATGAATTATCCTGTTGTCGGTATTTCGTTATTGTTATCGACAACAGCAAGGCAGTGCGCGCACACTCGCAGCTAATGTCGCACCGCTACCTGGCGAATAAGAAAGCATTATGCGCAACCAATAGGTGTGAGAGATATGGTGCTATTCAAATACGACTTACTTCACATTGCTAAATAATTCAAATCATACGATTCATCATCATCATTTCGGCCGAATAAAGTCCACTGCTGGACACAGGCCTCCCTCAAAGATCACCACAACGACCGATATCGGTGTGTTGTGAGCTCATTGGGGGGTTTTGCCATAATCGCCACGCTAGGCAGGCGGGTTGGCGATCGCAGTTGAGTTGTTAATGTATTCGAAGGACGCTGCTGCCCATCCTCCGTCTAATCCCTAAGTCGCCTTTTACGACACCCACGGGATGAGATGGGTTGGTGCTATTCGTAGCCGGCACCACACGGCATCATACGATTATAGTCCTTAAATGCACGTCATAAAGTTCACTTTTATTTTTATCGTTGTCTGTTATCTTCATGTCGCGAGTCACATGTTTTATTTTACGATTTTATGCTTTATTCATTTGGAATAATGTCGATTTCAATATTTAACTGAGGCAATAACTAAACAACGGATAACGAAAATTTGACAACAGTGAGACAATAATGTAATGCGAGTTGCGACTAATGTAAATGTTATCGTTATTGTTGTCATTGCGATCACGAACACGATTGTCATTATCCGCTGTCCGGTGATAGTTGAAAAGTTTAGTTTAGTGTTTTAGATTATTGTAATTACCAAATCACTTTAGTATAGTATATAGTAAGTGTTTTACATTATTTTTAGTAATAACTAAGTTATGTACTGTATATAAACAAGCTACACATAATTCATTATAATGTTGCAAAACCGCAAAACGACTCAACAGCAGGATAACAGGATAACTGACAGCAGTTTATAATAACAGTTGTTGTAAAATAACACAGCAGTGTAATTCATTATTGAAATGTAGCCATTATTGCCATCTCTGCTTTGTACACTTACATTTAAATTGTATTGTTTACTGCATTTCTATATGTGATGACTTGCTATTAGCTTTCCGTTGCCAATTTTGTGTTATGTAGATTTATTTAGCTGTAAGCCTTCCATGATTTAAATAAATACATAAATTGTCATAGTAGTATTAAGCTGACCGGTCCCAAAAGTCTGCACTCTTTTACGAGCGTATAAGGGTGTCTACAACACAGGATTTTCCTAGCGTAGACATAGCGTAGCATATATCCCTATATTATTGTCCGGCAAGTGTGTATAGTCAAAAGTAGAAAATAAAAACATGTCATTATTATTAACGAGTAAATGTTTCAATAAAGGCTTTACTAACTTTTTTACGTTTTATAGACAGCTAGCGGCACAAACTAAACCTTTCGTGAAGCGTTAAGGAATTTTATTAGGTTTTTATTGTAACGCAATAAAACATAGTTAAGATTTAAGTTTATTTCGTCAATTATAATAAAACAATTTTAAACGGATTAAATCGCGTGTATTATTGATTTTTGTTTTTCCTGACGTTTCGAACACTGCAGGGTTTTGGTCGTCAGGAAAAACAAAAATCAATAATACACGCGATTTAATGCGTTTAAAATTGTTTTATTATAATGTGTAATAATCGCGAAAACCTTAGACATTACTTTTTTTCGTCAAGTCAAACTTGTGGTCTTATATGGATCACATTTGCAGTTGAAACCTTTTACATTTGGTTTTTCGCATTTAGAAGTTTACTGGCCGAAACTGGGTTATACAAGAAGCCTATCCTTTCTGGTTACTTTAAATATAAGTGACATGTCATCAGGAAATAATACTACGTTTGTCGTTGTATCGTTTATCTTATTGATATAGACCAGAAACAGAAATGGCCTTAAATTGATCTTTGAGGAACTCTCATTTTAGTTTTGAACCCGTAGATGTGACGTTCTTAATTGCCACCCTTTGATCTCGATTCATAGGATGAAATCTAAAGATATACCTTAAATAAATAAATAAAATCCGTAAACGGTGGTCCATGTAGTCGAATGCCTTGGACAAATCGCAAACACGCCTAAAGCATTATGCGTATTCTCCCAGGCCCCCAATACAGTTTGCATGAGAGTATATCCAGCATACTCTGTAGAACGTTCCCTTATAAACCTAAACTGGTGGGCATGGCATATCCTATTTCTGTTAACTTTGTGACGTATGTCCTCAGACGAGCACGCGAGCCGTGCGGAGGACGAGCGTGGCGTGCGCACGCACAGCGAGGGCCGCGCCACGCCGCACGCACCGCGCCTCGCGCGCCCCGCCGGCGCCAGGTGAGCCACGCCAGCGATACTTAGTGACGTACGTCCTCAGACTCGGACGCGAGCCGTGCGCACGCACAGCGAGGGCCGCGCCACGCCGCACGCACCGCGCCTCGCGCGCCCCGCCGGCGCCAGGTGAGCCACGCCAGCGATACTTAGTGACGTACGTCCTCAGACTCGGACGCGAGCCGTGCGCACGCACAGCGAGGGCCGCGCCACGCCGCACGCACCGCGCCTCGCGCGCCCCGCCGGCGCCAGGTGAGCCACGCCAGCGATACTTAGTGACGTACGTCCTCAGACTCGGACGCGAGCCGTGCGCACGCACAGCGAGGGCCGCGCCACGCCGCACGCACCGCGCCTCGCGCGCCCCGCCGGCGCCAGGTGAGCCACGCCAGCGATACTTAGTGACGTACGTCCTCAGACTCGGACGCGAGCCGTGCGCACGCACAGCGAGGGCCGCGCCACGCCGCACGCACCGCGCCTCGCGCGCCCCGCCGGCGCCAGGTGAGCCACGCCAGCGATACTTAGTGACGTACGTCCTCAGACTCGGACGCGAGCCGTGCGCACGCACAGCGAGGGCCGCGCCACGCCGCACGCACCGCGCCTCGCGCGCCCCGCCGGCGCCAGGTGAGCCACGCCAGCGATACTTAGTGACGTACGTCCTCAGACTCGGACGCGAGCCGTGCGCACGCACAGCGAGGGCCGCGCCACGCCGCACGCACCGCGCCTCGCGCGCCCCGTCGGCGCCAGGTGAGCCACGCCAGCGATACTTAGTGACGTACGTCCTCAGACTCGGACGCGAGCCGTGCGCACGCACAGCGAGGGCCGCGCCACGCCGCACGCACCGCGCCTCGCGCGCCCCGCCGGCGCCAGGTGAGCCACGCCAGCGATACTTAGTGACGTACGTCCTCAGACTCGGACGCGAGCCGTGCGCACGCACAGCGAGGGCCGCGCCACGCCGCACGCACCGCGCCTCGCGCGCCCCGCCGGCGCCAGGTGAGCCACGCCAGCGATACTTAGTGACGTACGTCCTCAGACTCGGACGCGAGCCGTGCGCACGCACAGCGAGGGCCGCGCCACGCCGCACGCACCGCGCCTCGCGCGCCCCGCCGGCGCCAGGTGAGCCACGCCAGCGATACTTAGTGACGTACGTCCTCAGACTCGGACGCGAGCCGTGCGCACGCACAGCGAGGGCCGCGCCACGCCGCACGCACCGCGCCTCGCGCGCCCCGCCGGCGCCAGGTGAGCCACGCCAGCGATACTTAGTGACGTACGTCCTCAGACTCGGACGCGAGCCGTGCGCACGCACAGCGAGGGCCGCGCCACGCCGCACGCACCGCGCCTCGCGCGCCCCGCCGGCGCCAGGTGAGCCACGCCAGCGATACTTAGTGACGTACGTCCTCAGACTCGGACGCGAGCCGTGCGCACGCACAGCGAGGGCCGCGCCACGCCGCACGCACCGCGCCTCGCGCGCCCCGCCGGCGCCAGGTGAGCCACGCCAGCGATACTTAGTGACGTACGTCCTCAGACTCGGACGCGAGCCGTGCGCACGCACAGCGAGGGCCGCGCCACGCCGCACGCACCGCGCCTCGCGCGCCCCGCCGGCGCCAGGTGAGCCACGCCAGCGATACTTAGTGACGTACGTCCTCAGACTCGGACGCGAGCCGTGCGCACGCACAGCGAGGGCCGCGCCACGCCGCACGCACCGCGCCTCGCGCGCCCCGCCGGCGCCAGGTGAGCCACGCCAGCGATACTTAGTGACGTACGTCCTCAGACTCGGACGCGAGCCGTGCGCACGCACAGCGAGGGCCGCGCCACGCCGCACGCACCGCGCCTCGCGCGCCCCGCCGGCGCCAGGTGAGCCACGCCAGCGATACTTAGTGACGTACGTCCTCAGACTCGGACGCGAGCCGTGCGCACGCACAGCGAGGGCCGCGCCACGCCGCACGCACCGCGCCTCGCGCGCCCCGCCGGCGCCAGGTGAGCCACGCCAGCGATACTTAGTGACGTACGTCCTCAGACTCGGACGCGAGCCGTGCGCACGCACAGCGAGGGCCGCGCCACGCCGCACGCACCGCGCCTCGCGCGCCCCGCCGGCGCCAGGTGAGCCACGCCAGCGATACTTAGTGACGTACGTCCTCAGACTCGGACGCGAGCCGTGCGCACGCACAGCGAGGGCCGCGCCACGCCGCACGCACCGCGCCTCGCGCGCCCCGCCGGCGCCAGGTGAGCCACGCCAGCGATACTTAGTGACGTACGTCCTCAGACTCGGACGCGAGCCGTGCGCACGCACAGCGAGGGCCGCGCCACGCCGCACGCACCGCGCCTCGCGCGCCCCGCCGGCGCCAGGTGAGCCACGCCAGCGATACTTAGTGACGTACGTCCTCAGACTCGGACGCGAGCCGTGCGCACGCACAGCGAGGGCCGCGCCACGCCGCACGCACCGCGCCTCGCGCGCCCCGCCGGCGCCAGGTGAGCCACGCCAGCGATACTTAGTGACGTACGTCCTCAGACTCGGACGCGAGCCGTGCGCACGCACAGCGAGGGCCGCGCCACGCCGCACGCACCGCGCCTCGCGCGCCCCGCCGGCGCCAGGTGAGCCACGCCAGCGATACTTAGTGACGTACGTCCTCAGACTCGGACGCGAGCCGTGCGCACGCACAGCGAGGGCCGCGCCACGCCGCACGCACCGCGCCTCGCGCGCCCCGCCGGCGCCAGGTGAGCCACGCCAGCGATACTTAGTGACGTACGTCCTCAGACTCGGACGCGAGCCGTGCGCACGCACAGCGAGGGCCGCGCCACGCCGCACGCACCGCGCCTCGCGCGCCCCGCCGGCGCCAGGTGAGCCACGCCAGCGATACTTAGTGACGTACGTCCTCAGACTCGGACGCGAGCCGTGCGCACGCACAGCGAGGGCCGCGCCACGCCGCACGCACCGCGCCTCGCGCGCCCAGCCGGCGCCAGGTGAGCCACGCCAGCGATACTTAGTGACGTACGTCCTCAGACTCGGACGCGAGCCGTGCGCACGCACAGCGAGGGCCGCGCCACGCCGCACGCACCGCGACTCGCGCGCCCCGCCGGCGCCAGGTGAGCCACGCCAGCGATACTTAGTGACGTACGTCCTCAGACTCGGACGCGAGCCGTGCGCACGCACAGCGAGGGCCGCGCCACGCCGCACGCACCGCGCCTCGCGCGCCCCGCCGGCGCCAGGTGAGCCACGCCAGCGATACTTAGTGACGTACGTCCTCAGACTCGGACGCGAGCCGTGCGCACGCACAGCGAGGGCCGCGCCACGCCGCACGCACCGCGCCTCGCGCGCCCCGCCGGCGCCAGGTGAGCCACGCCAGCGATACTTAGTGACGTACGTCCTCAGACTCGGACGCGAGCCGTGCGCACGCACAGCGAGGGCCGCGCCACGCCGCACGCACCGCGCCTCGCGCGCCCCGCCGGCGCCAGGTGAGCCACGCCAGCGATACTTAGTGACGTACGTCCTCAGACTCGGACGCGAGCCGTGCGCACGCACAGCGAGGGCCGCGCCACGCCGCACGCACCGCGCCTCGCGCGCCCAGCCGGCGCCAGGTGAGCCACGCCAGCGATACTTAGTGACGTACGTCCTCAGACTCGGACGCGAGCCGTGCGCACGCACAGCGAGGGCCGCGCCACGCCGCACGCACCGCGCCTCGCGCGCCCCGCCGGCGCCAGGTGAGCCACGCCAGCGATACTTAGTGACGTACGTCCTCAGACTCGGACGCGAGCCGTGCGCACGCACAGCGAGGGCCGCGCCACGCCGCACGCACCGCGCCTCGCGCGCCCCGCCGGCGCCAGGTGAGCCACGCCAGCGATACTTAGTGACGTACGTCCTCAGACTCGGACGCGAGCCGTGCGCACGCACAGCGAGGGCCGCGCCACGCCGCACGCACCGCGCCTCGCGCGCCCCGCCGGCGCCAGGTGAGCCACGCCAGCGATACTTAGTGACGTACGTCCTCAGTGTACACGTAGGTGTGCTAATAGATGAGAAAAGGCCAGAGCAATAAACGTCCTACTGAAGTTTTCCTGGGTGACTATGGCGTGGTGCTCACAAGGGGAGTGAAAGTATTATACAAAGTTGGCCAGTGATGATGCAGGAGTTCATAAGTCCATTTACCGGTGTGCGCACTCGTACGTACCACACGTTCTTATATTCTGGGGTGCAATTCCTTAAGCTCAAACATCGATGCATCCTTGAATACAGAATTGAAATAACAGTTAAAAACCAATTCGGTGTTCGCTAAGACATGATTGAAGCTATTAAAGATCACGTTGGAGACGGTAAACCATGAGGACGAGTCTTAGCAATTACTAAATTGGGTTATTACCGTTATTTCAATTCTGTATTCAAGGATGTATGGATGTTTGCGCTCAGGGAATTGCACCCCTGTTACGCGGTATATCAATCACATATCGCAAAACTGGAGGTATTCAGCTTAGTTATTCGCCTTCTGTGTTCCTGTCTCTTTCGCGATGAAGTCGACATTGATAGCAAAAAAATAAGATGTTTGCAAAATCTCACTATTGTAAAAAGTTCAACACGCCTGCTCTGCTAATTACTTAGACACCTCGCTTTTGTTCGCTTCGTAGCTGTTAACTTTGAAAATCTACCGCTCACTACTGTTTGTCTTGCTTGCACTCGCATATCTGACATCTCATACACTTGCTTTTGCGGCTGTTGATAATTTATTACAAAATGTTTGTCACTATTTTTCTTCCAACTAATATTAATAGCAATGATAAAGATATGTTCATGGACAAACTATCTATTTTGGATTTGCACCAGTATTAATCCGGTTGGGGTTGTAAATAAGTTTGGTAAAATATTTCACTTAATTCTCTCAAATCATTACGTCGCAATATTGAAATTTACGTACGTTGGGATCCGTAGGTGTCATCAATCCTTGCCACCCAGCTCTGTTGCTGTTGCCCTGAATACATGCTGGTTTCGAAAAGATCGCTTTGCGCTGCACTTTACGCAAAGGTATCGATGACTTACTTCATAAAAACATCATCATTTCGGCCGAATTAAGTCCACTGCTGGACACAGGCCTCCCCAAAGATCAACACAACGACCGATATGGGGGTGTTGTGGGCTCATTGGGGGGTTTGCCATAATCGCCACGCTTGGCAGACGGGTTGGCGATCGCAGTTGAGCTGTTAATGTACTCGAAGGACGCTGCTGCCCATCCTCCGGCTAATCCCTTAGTCGACTTTTACGACTCCCACGGGAGGAGATGGGGTGGTGGTATTCTGAGCCGGCACCACACATAAAAACATATCCACTATCAATTGAAAAGAGAATTTTCGTCGCGGCCATTGGAGGAATCATTTGACTTTTTTTTATTGAAACCATACTTAATTTACAGACAAAATACGTACCCATAAAAAATACTGGATAACTATTAAAATAATCAAATCTTCAAATAGTACAAATACGGTGGGATATATATCTCAATCTTATCCCATTTAATTAATCTCTTATATTTTCACGTAGTATACGCATGATAGGCGTTTAGTGCAAATTTTCAAAGAATCTATTTTGATTGTCTTCTAAAAGTGAAGACTAACTTATTAATCTTTATTGTCACTTTAACGATATGGGCTTCCCACGAATAGTTTTTATCAATTAAAAGACCCAGGAAATGTGCTTTTTCGTAAATCCCATTGATATTTAAAGTTTACCTCGAGAAATAAATATAAATACTATAATACAAATACATTTGAATTAAAGCCAATCAACATACATTTTAAAACTTAAAAAAATAATTAAACTAGTAAAAGTATAACCGAAGCTTTAGATAAAGGTATAGATAGATATGTTAGGTTTTTTGACGTTAGCAAGGCAGTCGACGCAGTACCCTATTCAAACCTGCTTAGTAAGTTAGAGCAATTCGGTAATAGAGGGGCATCTAGGGATTGGATCGAGAGCTATTTGATAAATAGGAAACAGTGCGTTGAAATTACTAATTTTACAGATGACAATATTCCAATGTCTTATAAATCCTCATATGTGGAAAAGACATATGGAGTGCCACAAGGAAGCGTCCTGGGACCCTTTTTTTATACTCTACACTTTTTATCTACTACACCAATCCATTATTTGCAGATGTCATTTCAATTATTATCAAGAATACTTCTAAAATGACATCAATTCAACAATATCTAATATAGTCGACTAGTTACACAAATATGGACTAAGAGTAAATATGGATAAAACGAAATTCGTGCAATTCTCGAGGTAAACTTTAAATATCAATGGGATTTACGAAAAAGCACATTTCCTGGGTCTTTTAATAGATAAAAACTATTCGTGGGAAGCCCATATCGTTAAAGTGACAATAAAGATTAATAAGTTAGTCTTCACTTTTAGAAGACAATCAAAATAGGTTCTTTGAAAATTTGCACTAAACGCCTATCATGGGTATATTGCCTCAACATTGATATATGGTCTTGTAATTTGGGGAAATTCAAAGTAATAAACAAAGCTTTCATTGCCCGAAAGAAATCTGCGAGAGCAATATGTGGATAGCCCCTTGATTCTTGTAAACCTACATTTAGGAAATTATAATTATTCTCTCTTCCTAGTTAGGTTATATACATATATGCAAAGTCGAGAATAATTTAAGGGTATGACAACGAGTATACTTACTATATGATAGTATGACTGATATAAAAAAAAGTAATAACTTTCAATAACATACCAGTACCAAAATACTACTACGCACGAAACTCGTGGACACTTCGACTACTGGTCGGTGAGCTTTGATAACGTTAGTACCTAGCGCGAGCGGAGGCTTGGCAATATCGTGGCAAGACACTTTTTACTATCAACAAAGTAGGTACAACGGCAGCCGACCGGTGGAAACAAAAAGATCGGCTTCGATTTACCCCCCCCCCCCCCCCCCTCAATATCTCTAAAGTGTCAACTATCGCCAGAATTCATATATTAAGCGAGCAAGCAAATAACTCATTAATATATGTAAAAACATGACTTAGATCCTTTCTTAATTACTGTCCCAGCTGCAAGGCGGTGCCTGAGCCTTGTTTTTTTCTGTAATACATAGAAATGTAACGCATACTTACCGAGACTTATACTCCAAGGTGTATTTGTGATTACCGTGTTTTTGTAAGGGTACACATCTATAACCATTTTTTTTTTATAAATGAAGACTTAGCATTGGGTTACTATATCTAATTTATTACTATAACTGTGTGTTTAGCTATAAGCCTTCCATGAAATGAAATAAATAAATAAGTTACGGTAACACCTTGCCATTAGATGAGACGTGTGCTTGTTTGCCTTTCGCTAGAGATTGCAATTTTCTGGCGACTTCACATGGTACAAACGTCATCTTAATTTCAAGTATATACTTCTCAGATAGATCCTCGCAAACTTTAGTATAAATCAGGTCACACATTGTTACAGAAGAAGCAACTCTGATTCGATGAGCAGTTCGCGGCGTCGCTCTGCGGGTGACGAGCAGCAGCTGGGGCTTGCGCTCCGCACGAGGACAACCTCTGGCAACGAGCTCACCGACATCGAGATACTCGAGCAAGTCACCGTGCTCAACCTTGATACAGGTCAGTCACACAAACTTTTTTTTATTTATTTTATTTATGTCCAGTGGTCATTCTTCATGGAACTTCCTTCACCCCGGGGAAAGGCTAAGGGGTCTCCTACCGGCTAAAACCACTGGAGCGTTCATCTTCGGCACCGTAGGGGGGCTCCAGGTCCTCGTAAGATCACACTAGAGCCGCCCATTGGTGCCACGCCTTTAGGCACATCACGGAGGGGAGGATTGTAAAGGATCCCCCCGCGCCTCGCTTTGCGCTGTGCTGCGCACACGGCGGCACGTGACCACGTGCGCGCCACCGTCTTCCCGGGGGTCACTCGGTGTGAGCACGCAGACTCCCCAATCTGCGCACCCGCAGTCACACAACCTATCCACACAGGCATAGATTATAAGTAATCTGTACATATAGTCAAACAGTACATGACATAATTTAAGCGGGAAGTAACGCGAACATACTCGTATACGACAGTTTGTTAAGACGTTAAGTCTTGATTTAGGCTGACCTACATACAGTACATTATCCGTAGATCTGTAGTGACTATGTGCCCGTGGCGGCAGCAAGATACTATCGCCCGAATACTAAAACGCAACTCAATATTCAAGACCCGCTAAACTATTTGAGACGCCAGTTTTCCGTATACAGTGACCGAATTGACCTTCGAACATTATGGCAGCGAGCATGTGGCTTTATCTCAAATACACTAGATCGAAAGAGATAGACACTAGATCGTCTGTTTCATATTCATGTTTAAAGTGAATGAAGTTTCGTATCGCTTCACGTTGGCATTACTTAACGTATTATTTGTATATATATACTTAATAAATTTATCATTTCAGCTGAATAAAGTCCACTGCTGGATATAGGCCGCCCCAAAGATGGCCAGAATGACCGGTCTTGGTGTGGTGTATGCTCATTGGGGGTGTTGCCATAATACCACGCTTGGGAGGCGGGTTGGCGATCGCAGTTGAGTTGTTAATGTACTCGAAGGACGCCGCTGCCCTTACAGTGGCTGATCGCATTGTCGCCTTTTACGACACCTACGGGATGACATGGGTTGGTGCTATTTGTAGCTGGCACCACACGGCACGTGTCTACAGTTTATTATAAATCTACAGTATTAGATCTATCAATACCAGTTCAAGATTGGTATTTCAATTTTTTTTTATGCGTTAATTTGTTTGTTCTTGTGGTGTCCGGATTAAGAATGAGCACCACTCCATCTCCTCGTCGTCCTGTCGTAAAAGGCGACTAAGGGACTTAAAACACGAGGGATGGCAGCAGCATCCCTTTTGTGAAACAGATTATATATTATCCCTTAGTCGACTTTTACGACACCCACGGGAGGAGTGAGAGAGTTGGAGTGGTGGTATTCTGAGCCGGCACCACACGGCAGACACACAATAATTTAAAATACACGGCTGTATTTTAAATTATATCAATTCCTAATAATAAACTGTTTTTATATTTGTCATCTTTCTACCTATACTTAACATAACTCGTTAAAGTATATGTTTTAGGCGAGCGAGTGCCATTGAGCGTGGCTGAGCACAAACTGCCTCAGTGTATCAACCCGCTAAGCCTTCACATCATGCGACTCACTTCGGAATACATCGGACGGGCCAACGACGACGACAACGCGAGGTACCTAACATTAATATGATTTTATACAAATGCGCTAGAAAACTTACTGTGCACATCACTGGCTCTCCTTGAAATCAAAGTCGAGCAGTGCGAAGTGATGCATGAAAAGAACGACGAGGGGTTGGCCACAACATCACCAGCACCGCAGCGTATCCGGCCCCTTTTTTTTTTTTTTTTGGTGGAGAAAATGCCTGACGCATACCACACCGTCCGGGGAGACTGCGTGGTTATGTGGGGCTTGCACCCACTAAAAACTCCACCGTGTTTTCTACATCCGCTATTTGATGGACCGCGAGAACTAGCGTATCCGGCCCTGCGCCATGTCGTGTCAAGTTCCGGAACCACCAATAGTCCCAGAGCACCAAACATTCCTTAATTAATTATATCAATAAATCAGTGTCAATTTTGTTTGCCATCTTTTTATGCTCAGCAAGCAACGAACTGTTCGAAAGTGATCCAACAACTGAGGCGCCGTGCTGTTTATTTCCACGGCATGATGACTCTGAGGTGATGTGGCCAAGCCCTGAGTCGTGTGCGACGTGCGTTCCATACGATGTGCGCGTCGCACTATAAAGACCCTTATACACGTGCAGCCTTTAGTCAATTGTGAGCCTTGTAAACATCAACCACTCTATGTACTAACTGGTTGCTTACACGATATGACGAAAGATTTTTTTTGTATCCAAACACGTACTCTACTCAAGGCTGGATACGTGTAAATGGGGCTTTAGTGTGCTAATTTCCCGAACTTTAGGCGCGACAATTCCAAGTATGTCGCATGACGACGAACGATCAATATTCAACGCTTTATACAATCAATGGATCGTTGCGAACGGTTTACGCTTTGCTATGTTCAAACAGTTTGAGATACAGTTTCAACTCAACTTCGGATCGGCCCATAACAATATGAAAATAGAATATAAAAACAATATAATATAACGGGCTAGCTAGTCACATTGTTCCAACCAATTTAAAGTGTAAATGTGTCTGGACTTTCATAAAAAAAAGATCACTTCAGTGAAATTACCGAATTCATGAAATTAGGGACATTAATAAATATAACATCCAAGATGAGCGTAAAATTTACATCTCGCAAATTTCAGAGAAAACTACCATATCAGTGAAATGGACATCATTATCGGCAAGAATTCAAATCGTAGATCCATGTACTACAAACTTTTTTTTCATATAATTTTCGACTTTATAACATAATTTGGTCTCAGAGAAGCATCTCCAGAGGTCTTACTCGGGGAGCGCAGTATTTTGAGTTTTAAATTACAGACCGTGTTCGAAACACTACGCTGCACTCGCAAACACGAATCACTGTCGCAGCTCAAAAAGCCGCACGATTCAAATAAGATAGGGCTGGCCACATTTGTCGTAAGCCTGTATTGCAATTCCCTTATCTCAAACATCCATACATCCTTGTATACAGGGGTGCAATTACTTAAGCTCAAACAACCATACATCCTTAAATACAGGGGTGCAATTCTCTAAGCTCAACCATTCATACATCCTTGAATACAGAATTGAAATAACGGTGATAACCCGATTTGATAATCGTTAAGACTGGTCCTCATGGCTTACCTTCTGCAACATGTCCTTGAATAGCTTCAAACATGTCTTAGCGAATACCGAATTGGTTTAAAACCGTTATTTCGATTCTTTATTCAAGGGTGTATGGATGTTTGAGCTTAAGGAATTGCACTCCTGAATCGTAATAACGGTATAAAACCAATTTGGTATTCGCTAAGACATGATTGAAGATATTCAAGGACACGTTGCAGAAGGACAGCCATGAGGATCAGACTTAGCGATTACTAAATTGGGTTATCACTGTCATTCCAATTCTGTATTCAAGGATGTATGGATGTTCGAGCTTTGAGAATTGCACCCCAGCATCATATATCACCGTCATAGCTACCGTCTGCAACGATACATGTCTTTCAACGATATATTATGTCATAGCGAATACCAAGTTGGTCTCTCACCGTTGTTTTAATGCTGTATGGGTGTTTGAGCTTAGGGAATTGCAATGCTGGTGGATAGGTGGAGACCAACCTGGCGGAATGAGCTACACAACACAAATGGTATACAGTCCACACTGGCTCTAGACCGAAAGGTCTGCAAATCATGTGGAGTGGCACGTGCGGTGAGATAACATGCGCTGACAGGAACACAAATTTTCAATAATAATGACTTATTTTTAATTACCTTTACATGAACATAGACCACTTCCTATATCTTCATGGGGTTAGTAAACCGCGACTTCATCGACGAATGAGCAATGCCATTGTCAAAGCTCAAACATCCATACATCCTTGAATACAGCATTGAAACAACGACGAGGAACCAATTTGGTGTTCATGTAAAACAAATAGTTTGTGGTCCAGGCTGGCTCTACACCGAAAAGTCTGAAAATCATGGGAGAGGCCTGTGCCCAGCAGTGGGATGACATGGGCTGATAGTGACAGTAATCAATGATTTATCTTTAATCACTTTAACATGAACTCAGACTACTTCCTATCTTCTCACGGGGTTAGTAAACCGCGACCACGTCAGCGAATGAGCAATGTATTTAATTATATTAATTATTAATATAAATACCCCACGAGAAGAGAGGAGATGTGATGTTCTTTCACGTAATCTATTTAAGACCATACCAAAATGAAAGTCACAAATGAGTGAATTTTCAG
The DNA here is from genome assembly GCA_947459985.1 of Diloba caeruleocephala. Lineage (NCBI taxonomy): Eukaryota > Metazoa > Arthropoda > Insecta > Lepidoptera > Noctuidae > Diloba > Diloba caeruleocephala. The sequence continues at coordinate 2,159,694 of OX381617.1, read as the reverse complement.
GCATGACGGCAAACGCCGGCTGTCTTGGCGGCGTCGTCTGAACATATCCACTCTAAACCTCACCTGGAAGTCCGAGCACTCGTCTAACCTCAGTCTAGTGACTAGGTTAATAAAAATTGTTTTATTAAACTTTTTGTCACTGCTTCCAGTTTGTCGCTTGCGTTTAGGGTTGCCAGATTAAATATATAAAAATGCATAACGATATTGAACAAGTGTATTTGGGCCAATCAATAAATTTTTGCCCCGGCCGGTCGATTTCGTAAATATTTTTTACTGTCTTATTTAATGCCTTTCATAACTGTATCGGATTGATAATTTATTCCTTTATAAGAATCTGTCGAGCAGCGCACTTTTTCAAGCAGAATTTTCTATAAATTTGCAAATTGTCAAAGAAGGTCGTAAAATAGTTCCCTTGGACAACCATAAGAATGATTTTTTTATACACATTTACAAATTTTGGATGTTTTAAATTTAATATATGATTTAATGAATACCAGGACCTTAATGTCCATGTTTTATATTATTGTTCATTGCTTTCATTAGCGAGATATTTGAACTAATAGTGTCTCATGGATATGGTATTTTGGACTACTACTAAAGTAGCGAAAAATATCGAAATGTTTTTGATCATTTACTCAATATATTTGACAGCATTAATAAGTTATAATTTTACAAGTAAACTTAATAGGAACTTCTGGGATTGGAAAAAGAAAGGGGTGGGACAACAAATAGTTGATTGGCCCATTTATACCCTTATTAATTCGATAGCTAATATAAAAAAATCTGTTAGTTACTAATCTTAAAGCTCTCAACTTTATTTTCTCGCAATTATCTGGCAATTCTACTTGCGGTTGGATTTCAAAGCTTGTATATTCATACTTCTTATTGTGATTGCGTTTGAGGGCTGTGATATTTTTGTTGGGAAGTCAAAAACTAAATTCTAAAAGATTATGTTATGTCCGTTATTGCCGCAGCATTTTTGGTTTCGAATATTATTCTAATGAAACCTATTGGTATATTTTATCTGCATTCTACACTACCTATATTAGAGGTAAAGTATGTATTTAAGATAGAACTCATATAGGATAACTAGTACAGTATATTTGATTATTTAGTGAAATAGGATAGTGCAAGTATCAACACATTCTCAATACTTCCACTTGAAAGAAATATGTAGCCTAATTTGTGCGTTTAAATGATAATTTTATTCACTACTAGCTGGGACTCGCGGTTTCACCCGCCGTTTAATTTTATATATATGTATAGAAATGAAATTCATTTGAATGATAGTGGAGCAATCTGTCAAAGATTGGTCGTATCAACTCAGAAACCTTTGTGGGCTCATGCACAACACTTTGCTGAAGATCATGACACGATCAAATGCATAGTTTACGATTCTATAAAGGACATACACACAAACATTCATTTTTATATATATAGATAGAAGATATGGAATTGCTGTTCAGACTATGAAATCTACGCCTGTGTTCTTTAGCTTAATTTAATTCCTTTTACATAACAAAGCTAAAATAATAATCCTATGTTCAAAGTCAACGTATAGTTAATAAACTGTTAAAAATAACTTACACGTACGAAACTGGCCCACGTTTTCATATTACATATCATACCATAACTTTTTTATTTTGCTTCAACTGTAATGCCTAAATTGTTAATAAGCTTTTACTCCAAAAGCTTTCTGTATTGACATGTGAGCACTATTATTTTTATGGAGCATAAAAAAGTAACATTCAGTCTCAATTAGTCGAAAATAAAAATGTTTTCACTGAAATCCTTTATATTAAGTTGCTTATCATGCTGAGAGCCGTCGACTGCCAAAACGTGCTGCTAATATATAATATATGATACAGGGAAACGGACGAGGAAAGCGAAAGTGTGTGTCCGGGCGGAGCGGAAGACGAAACGAAGGAGATGAAACGAGAATCTACCGACAGACAAACCACCGGCATCAAGAGAAAGACGGCGAAGTGAGTCACTATTAACATAATTATGTATTTGTTGCTGCACTGCTGTATGAGACCTCTTTGTGTCCTGTACAAAAGGTACACTGTATAGCCCAAAGCCCCTTCTGATATGAGAAAGTTGTCATCAGAGTCAGTGTCATATATGAAACAACGCAATTTATTTTTATTGAAGGAAACGGAAATAGATTTAAAATCGTTCGTTTCGGCCGAATGAAGGCCACTGCTGGACACATGCCTTCCCCAAAGATCGTCACAACGACTGGTCCGAGTGTGTTGTGTGCTCATGGGGGGAGTCTTTCCATAATCGCCACGCTTGTCAGGCGGGTTGGCGATAGCAGTTGAGTTGTTAATGTACTCCGAGTATGCTGCCGCCTATACTCCGGCCACATTTTACGACACCCACGGGATGAGATGGGTTGGTGCTATTTGATGACAGCGCGGCGCCACACGATTGAATCATCAAATTGAAATTAAAATCGAATGCAGAGGTCTATAGCCTCATACTGCTGTAAATTGTGTATATAGGTGTATCGAAGCGAATCTGAAAGGTATCATATAAAATATGATGCTATGCCAAATCATAAATGACTGTTTTTAGAATGTTTGTATGTTTGTCTCGAATAGGCCCGACAACGGCTCAACGAACTTCAATGAAAACTTTAGAGATTAAAACAGGATTTTAACCAAATTTTCGTGTATGTTTCATTTCGATATCTTGTAGGGTTCAAAATATATGAATATAAATATTATTTACGCCTAGCAAAGCGGGTAACGACTATGTATATACATAAAATAATACAAATCAATTTACTTCTTCCATTATGAATTATGGAACCCTAAAAATGCAAATATCACGTTCTTACGTGGAATTATTTCACATAGCATAGCGAATAAGGGCCCTGAAGCGGGATATCTTTATTTATAGGCTTGTCTCATGTGGAACCTAATCCCTGTGCCCTTTCCGTGATCTTTTGGCGATCACAGATGTTATTGTTTTTGTGTGTAGGTATTACCCGTTACCGCTAAGAAAACCACCACCCCATCTCGTCCCGTGGGTGTCGTAAAAGGCGACTATAGGATTAGTCGGAGGATGGGGAGGCAGCGTCCTTTAAGTAAATTTATAACACAACTGCGATCGCCAACCCGCCTGCCAAGCGTGGCTATTATGGCAAAACCCCCAATGAGCACACAACACAAACCTATGGGTTCCATACCCGACCCGGTCGTTTTGGCAATTTTTGGGGAGGCTTCTGTCCAGCAGTGGACGTTTTTCGGCTGAAATGATGATGATGTTTAATTACAGTAATCATTTCCAACTCTAGGACTACCGCCCCGCTAGTGAAAAGCCATTCGCAGGACAACATAAACAAGAAATTGACTCACGATATGAACTTCAGGTGACGGTTTTGCGACTAACATGCTCATACGACGCAATCACCAATCAGTCTGCCAATAGTGGTGACTAGTAGAGAAAACTACATAACCTCTACCACGCTTCAACTTTCGTTATAAACTAATAAACTTCTGAAATATAGACAAACAAATACGCCATCAGGCGAACTGCGTAGACAGCGTCGTGCCTATATGGGAAAAGATATTGCAAAATAGTTTGTCTTCTTTGACAAACATAAATTTATGCTTAAATAATTTTTAACAAAGGTATTGATTTCGTTAAAGTATTGTGTGCAAAGAAACTTTTTTTTACCAAGGGTTGTAGTAATGTGTTTGTACGCTTTTTGTTCCTTACTAACGAGTGTTGAAAGTACAATATTTAAACATTAATGGTTGTATAGTAGCAATGATAGCCTAGTGGTTGAACGCTTGCCTTCCATACAGGAGGGTCTGAGTTCGATGCCCGCCCGCACCTCTGACATGGAAACATCGTGAGAAAAGAAAAAAAAAAGATAGAAAAAACCCGCACTAGGCCAGCGTGGTGGACTAAGGCCTAACCTTTCTCATCGTGAGAAAAGGCCCGTGCCCAGCAGTGGGACAGTAATAGGCTTATTATGATGTTTATTATTGCATAGAAAATATTACCCTTGAATCGCCATACGTAATAAATAAAACAATTCTTTTGTTTAATGTATATTCTAACCAAGTAATTCTGTATATGTGTATAAATTGTAAATAAATCTTTTTAACTAAATAAATACCGACTTCGAAAACCCTACACGATATAAAAATATAAAAAAAACTTTATTTATGAAGGTGGGCGGGGCCAGGTATAAAATATTACTTCTCGTCGGTCTACATGAACCACGATTGGGGCGTACCTGGTCCGCCCGACTTCATAAATAAAGTTTATTTTTTAATATTTTTATATCGTGTAGGGTTTTCGAAGCCGGTATTTGTTTTGTTAAAAATCTTTATTTGTTTCGTTTTAGTGTAAATAACTGTAAGAACTTTTCCAATTTGATATTAGTATTTAACACTAAAAATAAGAATGATTCAAATCGGTTCTCTGATCTGAGGGGAATCGAAACTATTAAGACATCATCTATATAAGCGCAGTAAAATTTCCCTATTTATTGAAGCTGTTTAAAAAACTACTCAATCAAATGTAATGAAATTTACATGGGACCAACTCGAAATCATTCTGCACCAGTTAAAAAAGAATTGCTCAAATAGGTTTACAGATACAGATCTCGGAGTAATCGGTGCACATACAAAACAAAAAAAAATACGCATCGAATTGAGAACCTCCTACTTTTTGAAGTCGGATAATAAATGAAACCGTTTTTAAATGTCACATAGTCGGATTTTATTCGAAATCAGAACATTACAGTCCGTATCATCATTTCGGCCGAATGAAGTTCACGGCTGGACACAGGCCTCCCCCAAAGATCACCACAACGACCGATATGGTGTGTTGTGTGCTCATTGGGGGGTCCTGTCATAATCGCCACGCTTGGCAGACGGGTTGGCGATCGCAGTTGAGTTGTTAATGTACTCGAAGGACGCTGCTGCCCATCCTCCGGTTAATCCCTTAGTCGACTTTTACGACACCCACGGGATGAAATGGGGTGGTGGCATTCTGAGCCGGCACCACACGGCAAAGCAAAGCAGTCCGTATGGCATAAACCAAACTCTGTATGTATTATAAAACCAATGTGCAGAGTATTACATACCTATCTTTATCTAAAGTGGGATACATACTCCATAAAGTTACAGTACGTCAATTCGGGACGTAACCCGCCCATTTTCTCCTGCAACCGCTAATGCTCTACTAAAATTCTCTATCAACTATATAGGGTCTTACTTTAATAATAGAAAATATTTCAAGGCTAGGCTCTGTGAATGGTATAGAATTCATTTCAAGTATCAACACACACTGGTGGGTTACTAAACAACCAGAATGTTGTTCGACCGGACCATTTTCAAACACGTTTTAGTGTTATTGTGTGCGTGTTCGGTGACAGTACCACAGTATTTTTAGAAATATATCATAGACCTACATTTATTACGTGGAACATTGCGCTTTGCGCTTTACCGTGTGGTGCCGGCTCAGAATACCACCACCCCATCTCCTCCCGTGGGTGTCGTAAGAGTCGACTAGGGGATTAGCCGGAGGATGGGCAGCAGCATCCTTCGAGTATATTAACAACTCAACTGCGATCGCCAACCCGTCTGCCAAGCGTGGCGATTATGGCAAAACCCCCCCCTGAGCCCACAACACACCCATATCGGTCATTGTGGTGCTTTGGGGGAGGCCTGTGTCCAGCAGTGGACTTCATTCGGCCGAAATGATGAAATTGCGCTTTTTATGCTAACGGACACATGAATTATTTAAATTAATTTTGAATATGTTTAAAATAAAGGTTAATGTTCTGTTTAAATTTTTGCTAAAACGCATCTTTGCAACCTATAGATTTACCTCCTAAAATATTTTCCGTTAATAAAGTAAGACCCTATATATAGTTACATACAGACAGAGTAACACAATATTGAAGCAGTAAGTTTTACTATAAAAACTGCTCCACAGATGGGAACGGAATATTACGACCGAATACTGAAACGCCACTCAATATGAAGTCCCGCTCTTACCATTTGAGCCGCCGGTTTCCTTTAAAAACACTCTTCAACTCCTCAGGCTGAAGCGATTCTTCGGCAGTACAGTAAAGAAAACAGTGGACGCAGCCAAGTCGCTGGCGCAAGAAGTGTCACACGCTCGGCACAAGGAGGACGTCGCGGACATCGCCGACGACGTGCGAGGCGAACACAACATCAAGCTGAAGGCCTCCAACTCGCACAAGGGGCCGTACGACTTCGATGGATGCGTGAGACATGTTCAGGTTCGTGCAAATTGTGATACAGCAACAGGCGACTTATTTAGGTCATTTTTGATACGGACGATACGGAAGATAACGTTTCGATGCAACGCATCTCATTGGCAGGGCAATGCATATTGTATGTGCATATTCTTATAGCATAGCTTTGCTTCATCAACCGTGTGGTGCCGGCTCAGAATGCCACCACCCCATCTCCTCCCATGGGTGTCGTCAAAGTCGACTAAGGTATTAGCCGGAGGATGGGCAGCAGCGTCCTTCGAGTACATTAACAACTCAACTGCGATCGCCAAACCGCCTGCCAAGCGTGGCGATTATGGCAAAACCCCCCAATGAGCCCGCAACAGATCCATATCGGTCGTTGTGGTGATCGTTGGGGGAGGCCTGTGTCCAGCAGTGGACTTCATTCGGCCGAAATAATGATGATGATAGCTTTGCTTCTGTTAGGTCTCCCACGTCGCTTTAAGTTTTATCATTTTTTACTGTGGTATCACCATATCAGGTGAAGGTCGTCCACTGCTGAACAAAAGCCTCCCCCAACGATTTCCACAACGACCGGTCACATGTCGCTTGCATCCAACGACTTCCAGCTACCTTCACCAAGTCGTCTGTCCACCTCATTGTCGTCGTCCCACACCGCGTGTTCTTGTATGGTCTCCACTCGTGACCCCTTTAGCCGTCCGCCATCAGTTTCATGACCAATGTGCCCCTCCCATTGCCACTTCAGCTTACAAATTCTCACGTTCAGCTATGACGGCAACTTTATTTCTTCTGAAGATCTCCTCGTTTCTAATTAGATCTCGTAGATAAATATCAAGCATCATCATCATCATTTCGGCGGAATGAAGTCCACTGCTGGACACAAGCCTCCCCTCAAAGATCACCACAACGACCGATATGGGTGTGTTGTGTGCTCATTGGGGGGTCTTGCCATAATCGCCACGCTTGGCAGACGGGTTGGCGATCGCAGTTGAGTTATTAATGTACTCGAAGGACGCTGCTGCCCATCCTCCGATTAATCCCTTAGTCGACTTTTACGACACCCACGGGGTGAAATGGGGTGGTGGCATTCTGATTCATATCAAGCATGCTGGCTTAGAATACCACCACCCATGATGATGATGCTTGATATTTATTCAATTTATGCAATCTCCACTCGAGTTCTCCCTGAGTTATGATTCTCGATCTTTAATACGGATGTGATAGTTTATATATTCAAATGTGTGTCTCACAATCACGATCAAACAGCTGAACCGGTTTAAGTAAAATTCGACGGCGAGGTAGATTATGTCCTGAATTAGTTTATAGGACGTTGCGTCATCAAATTTTGAAATTAGTTCTCCCGCGTATGATTTCGCGTGTTCTGATATGACAAATGTGAAATCTTGGTTGTCCGTTTGTTACTCTGTCACGACGTGGTTTGGATCTGCCACCTAAGCATCCTAGGCAGCATGTAGGTGTGCTGGATCCTTGGGGGTCGCGAGCGCGCTTATTGGGAAATCTGCGCGCTCATACCGAGCGACCCCCGGGAAGACAGCGGTGTGCATGTGGTCACGTACCGCTGTGTGCGCAGCACAGCGCATAGTGAGGCCTCAGGGGAATCTTTTACAATCCCCTCGAGAGATGCCTGGGGGGGTGGCCTCTTTACAGTCATCCCCTCCGAGATGTGCATAAAGGCGTGGCACCAACGGGTGGCTCTAGATGGAGATTATTCGAGTTCCTGGAGCCTCCCTTCTGTGCCGACGATGATCACTCCGGTTTTCAGGTTTTAGCCGGTAGGAGTCCGGCATGCCCCGAAAGAAGTACAAGAGGTATTTCCACCGGATCAATAAAAAAATAAAAAAAGTTGTGCTGGATCAGTACGATTTAATAAAGTTAGCGATTTATAAATGTTCATTATATTTATTAGCCGTGTGGCTCAGAATAACACCCCCATCTCAGCCCATTGGTGTCCCAAAGGGCGACTATGGGATTAGCTGGAGAGTCGGCAGCAGTGTCATTCGAGTAGGTACATTTACATCTCAATTGCGATCGTCAAACCGCCTGGTAAACGTGGCGATTATGCAAAATGGCAAAACCTCCACACAGCACAAACCTAGCCTGGTCGTTGTAGCTATCATCGGGGAGACCTATATCCAGCAGTGGAAGCTTTTCGGCTGAAATTATGATTATAATTATCTGCAGGAGATGGGATCAGCTCACTGCGGCGCGGTGTGGTGCTGCAAGTTCAGCGTGTGTGGGCGACTGCTGGCCACGGCCGGCCAGGACAAGCTGCTTCGTGTGTGGGTCACCAGGGACGCGTACCACATGTTCCAGGTACATAGTTATACTTCAAATATACAGAAAGGTCGTGTATGATAAAGCAAATGCTTTAAATTTACGTGTGTAGAGTGTAGACATACAATGCAGGTTTGCCTCGTCTTCATACAGAAAAATTTCACCCCCGAAATCGTGCTTAATTTTTTTTCGAGGTTGTCTATAATAAACACCCTTATCACGTATACCTAAGTAAAGAAATTATTATTGATTTGTAGACTTATAACGAAAAAATTGTAACCATGAAACTTCTAAACGGTAAAACGGTTTCTATATTGAAATAAATTACACACAAAAAATGAAGGGCTTAAGTATGTAAGTCTATTTTGTAATAAAGAAAAATATAAATATAATGAAGTACTTAACACAACAAATCAAAGAGTTCAAGCCTATTTCCAAATTTAAAAATAAACTGAACGAATTTCTGAAAACGAAAAATGTTACATATTATTCAACTTTTTTAATGATAAATGACTAAATATACCCATGTACTAAATCTAAAATTATTGTTGCATTTCTATATTATTAACATTTTATCAAAAATGTACAGTAAAATTGTGAAATTATGTTTGTTAGATACACTTTCTTATAACTAGGCATTATATGATTTTAATTCTCATTACTCTTCCAACTAATTATAGGATTATCGAGGAAAACCACGAGGTCACAAAAATCCGTATATTCGATGTATAATCACTTAACAATTAATTGGTGCCGGCTACGAATGGCACCAACCCATCTCATCCCGTGGGTGTCGTTAAAGACGACTAAGGGATTAGACGGAGGATGGGCAGCAGCGACCTTCGAATACATTAACAGCTCAACTGCGATCGCCAACCCGCCTGCCAAGCGCGGCGATTATGGCAAAACCCCCCAATGAGCACACAACACCGATATCGGTCGTTGTGGTGGTCTTTGAGGGAGGCCTGTGTCCAGCAGTGGACTTTATTCGGCCGAAATGATGACGTTAATCTAACAATGAGCGAGTACGATCGCGACCTAATTGGCGCACCACCACGCACGTGCGCTACTTGTCTGGTGCAGATTTTAAGAGTGTCGGGACGCGCGAGCGCTTCGGCGGCTGGAGCGACGAAACGGCTGTGGGAGTGGAGGGATGCGACGGGCCTCGCTGGCTGGGATAGATCTTCCTTTATTACTACGCACGATACAATCATAAATATTGTATACTAGCTGGAACCCGCAGTTTCACCCGCGTGTAATTTAAAAGAAATTTAGAGTACTTCGACATAGACTCTTGACATAGAATATATATATTGGATTTCAAGGGTTTTATTTATTCCTAATTATTTTTCTAAAATAAAAGTAGCCTAAGTTATACCTTATAACATCAGCTATCTGCCAGTTAAAGTCCCGTCCGGTCCAGCCGTTTCGGAGATTACCCGGAACAAACAGACAGACAGACAAAAAAATTAAAAATTGTTTTTTTGTTATAGGTACCATATATACTTTCATATGCATTTAGTAAAAAGCTGTTAATTTGACATTACAAACAGACACTTCAATTTTATTTATTTGTATAGACTTAAAGAATATGTTTCCAGGATAATATATTTATAACATCTCATTTACGTGTTATAACATACCTCCCAGTATAGAATGTTAACGTTTTGTGTCAGGATATGCGAACAAAGTACAACCTGGAGCAGAAGTCGTCGCCCACGCCATCGCAGGAGTCACTGTGCGGGCCGCCAGCGGGCGAGGCTCCCCCCGCCGCCCCCTTCAGCCCGCTGCCCTTCTGCGTGTACGCAGGCCACTCGTCCGACCTGCTCGACGTATCCTGGTCCAAGAACTACTTCATCTTGTCCAGCTCCATGGACAAGACCGTCCGGCTTTGGCACATATCGCGAGGAGAGTGCCTCTGCTGCTTCCAACATATAGACTTTGTGACAGCCATCGTGTTCCACCCCAGGGACGATAGGTACTTCCTGTCCGGCAGCCTGGATGGAAAGCTTAGGCTGTGGAATATACCTGATAAGAAGGTTAGTAAATTGGTATTGGTAGACATAATGTAATTGTTTTTATTTAAACGGGATTGCAAAAAGGTTATTAATATTATTTACAAGCTCGAACGAATATATCATTCCATATTTAATGGATGCCATGCTTTTTTAAGTTTGGCAACATAACTCAATATGTCCCGTATATAAAGTTAACTTATAATATCAATATCATGTCACGGTGTTTCGCTATTTTTCATCATATCAGCCAAAGAACATCCGCTGCTAAACAAACGCCTCTCCCGTAGATTTCCACAATTGTGTCGCCGTTGGGGGGGGGGGGGGGGGGGGGATTTACCAATACTCACGTATATGCTAAAATTAATACGCGTAGCAGGTGGGTTGGTGAGCGCAGAATGGCTCCTGCTCTACAGAAGGGACGCTGCTGCTCATCCCTCTGGTTTGGAGTGCCTTAGTCGCCTTTTGGGCGGCGGCGGCGGCGGGGGAGTGGTGCTATACTCTTAATCTGGATACCACACGGATAATATCTGTCGCTATTTTTGCATATAACTAAACGTGTTAATGTGTTTCCGTGTCAAAATATTTGAACGTATTTTATGTGATGATAGAAATCACTCATTCAATTTATCCAGCATATTATTTGACAAAATTGGACGTGAGTCTGGATGTGTTTTTCATCAGCCATACGATGTCTTCTGTGTATGTTTTTTAAATGCCTGATACCTCTATGTCCCGAACTAGTTGCTTGGTTTTTTTTTACTGAATGTGCAAAACAAGATTTTTCTGCTAGTTGCTAAACTATTTGACAGTTTTTGATTTCCAAACGGATTTGATAGGCGTAGATGCTGATCTCTTTATAGTGAAGATGACGCGACAGTGAGCGTTTCCCAAACCAACTAAATAAAATACAGTCAACTTGAGAACGTCCTAAGAGCAGGGGTGGATTTAAAAGCAATGGCGCCCTAGGGCTGGTGTCGTAAGCCGCTCATTGTATTTCTTTTTTATCGTTTGTTTTGATTGCTTTTGCGACCTTGTTTTTGAGATACCATCGTGACGGAAGAGCTTTGTTTTTGGCGGCATAAACGGTAAACTGTAATGTAGGAAAAAAAACAAGATAGAGGTTTCATCTATACATACAAATAAATAAAATTGAAGTGTCTGTTTGTAATGTCAAAATAACAGCTTTTTACTAAATGCATATGGAAGTATGTACGTTACATATAACAAAAACACTATTTTAATTTTTTTTGTCTGTCTGTCTGTCCGTCTGTCTGTTTGTTCCGGGTAATCTCCAAAACGGCTGGACCGATTTTGACGGGACTTTAACTGGCAGATAGCTGATGTTATAAGGAATAACTTAGGCTACTTTTATTTTAGAAAAATAATTAGGGTTCCGCGTAAAAAAATAAAACCCTTGAAATCCAATATATATATATTCTGTCAAGTGTCTTTGTGGAAGTACTCTAAATTTCTTTTAAATTAAACGCGGGTGAAACCGCGGGTCCCAGCTAGTAGTTAATAAGTTTAATTTCAACAAATCTTATAACCGCAGGTCGCAGTCTGGAACGAAGTGGACGGCAAAACGAAGCTGATAACGGCGGCGAACTTCTGCCAAAACGGCAAGTTCGCCGTCGTGGGCACGTACGATGGACGCTGCATCTTCTACACCACGGACCAACTCAAGTATCACACGCAAATCGACGTGCGATCCACGCGAGGGAAGAACTCTACCGGCCGAAAGATCAGCGGAATCGAACCAATGCCAAACGACGACAAAATACTCGTCACCTCGAACGACAGCAGGATACGACTGTACGACCTCCGAGACCTCAACCTTTCTTGCAAATACAAAGGCTACGTGAACGTTTCGAGCCAAATTAAGGCGTCATTCTCCCACGACGGGAAATACATCGTCAGCGGATCAGAGAACCAGTGTATTTATATATGGAAGACGTACCACGACTACTCGAAGTTCACCTCAGTCAGGAGGGACAGGAACGACTTCTGGGAGGGCATCAAGGCGCATAACGCGTTGGTCACGTGCGCCGTGTTCGCGCCCAACCCCGACCATATGATCCGGATGATCAGCGAGAGGGAGGAGGAAGCCAAGCTGGCCAATAAGGATCCAGACGAAAAAGAGGAAGTGGTGTGTATTTTTGAGTCATTTCGGCCAAATGAAGTCCACTGCTGGACACAGGCCTCCACAACGATCGATATGGGTGTGTTGTGGGCTCATTGGGGGGTTTTGCCATAATTGCTACGCTTGGCAGACGGGTTGGCGATCGCAGTTGAGTTGTTAATGTACTCGAAGGACGCTGCTGCCCATCCTCCGGCTAATCCCTTAGTCGACTTTTACGACACCCATGGGAGGAGATGGAGTGGTGGCATTCTGAGCCGGCACCACACAACATATAAAAATAATACCATAATATTTTATCTATTATCCAAATAGTTTTTGCCAAGACTAAAGTGTAAAGGTAAAATCGCTTCATACGTTTTTTTACTAACTTTTATTAAAGTTGGGTAATTATATTAATCGTGAAGGTCTCGCCTGTCGGATGCGCTCACGCAAGGGTGGCCACGTTTTGCGAATCTGATTCCTATATTTTCATAAACTATATAATTTATTGTGATTATCTTTACGATGGGTTTAAATCACCACATGCTTGAATATGTCACTCATCATACCGGCCATTTATACGTCTCCTGCTTAACAAAGGCCTCGCTCATAGATCCATAACTGTGTCGTCATTTTGGGGGGTATTTGCCAATACTCACCACGCTTGGCAGGCGGTTGGTGAGCGCAGTATGGCTACCGTTTCTCAGAAGGGACGCAGCTGCCCATTCTTCTGGTTTAAAGTCCCTTAGTCGCCTTTTACGACATCCACGGGAGGAAATGGAGTGGTGCTATATTCTTAATCCGGTCACCACACGGACTATATAAATGTCACTTGTTTAAAAATAATCCTGTATATGATTCAAAGTACCTGGATGACCGAGCTTTGCTCGGTATTTTCGTGTTACTTAACAACGCCATCTGCTGTTGTGTCGTTAAAGCAATTAGTTGCTCACAAAAAATAGTATTATTATTCGCCAATAGATGTCAGGAAGAGTCATATTTTTCAGTTGAGACTACTCAAACGCCTATAAAATGACATTTTCTAAAAATGATTCCTAGCTAGATCGATTTATCGCCCCCGAAACCCCCTATATACTAAATTTTATGAAAATCGTTGGAGCCGATTCCGAGATTCCAATTATATATATATATACAAGAATTGCTCATTTAAAGATATAAGATATGTCTTTGTTTCTGCAGAAGGGCGCGGAAGGCGGCATGGTGGCGTCTTCGCAAACCGGCCACGTATTAGTGAGCGCCGACTTCAACGGGTGCATCAAAGTGTTCGTGCACAAAGCCAAGCCCAAACACAGCTCGCTGCCAGCATCGGCGCTCGCTTGAAAACACCCCACTCACTATGTGATACTTCGGGTCCTCATTAATTCTCTCATCGGCCGTCTCTACAGTGTAACTTACAGCTGAGCGGAAGTAAGCCTTCAGTGGAACTGTACAGTGGTTTTATTGTTAAGTTCGACGCCTACCGCGTGAGACCTAATACCGTTGGCAAACAGTGGGTGTTCAGCCGGCCTCAACAGTGGCTATTGGTCTTGGTATAGCAGAACCGATCTTGAGCGCGGACTTTGGTCCCCTTCACCTGCGCAGAAGTGTTTTTTGGTCTGTTTGACGGTATACAATTAGTTTCCGTGGAAGATAAAAAAAAGATCCGCTGGAGGCAGCACTAGTTGGGGGGGTTACACGTGTTTGGATTTCCCTATTGACAGTGCGAACCGATCTCCACTCTTTCACTGAGCGCTCAAGATCCGTGCCGGGCACAATATTTGGTCATCATTTCGGCCGAATCAAGTCCACTGCTGGACACAGGCCTCCCCCAAAGATCACCACAACCACCGATATGGGTGTGTTGTGGGCTCATTGGGGGGTTTTTCCATAATCGCCACGCTTGGCAGGCGGGTTGGCGATCGCAGTTGAGTTGTTAATGTACTCGAAGAACGCTGTTGCCCATCCTCCGGCTAATCCCTTAGTCGACTTTTACGACACCCATGGGAGGAGATGGGGTGGTGGCATTCTGAGCCGGCACCACACGGCAAAAGTATTTGGTGTTTGAAAGGAAACATTGTTATATCAAATTGTGTCAAATTTAGAAACACTGTAATTCCTGTAACACTTACTTGTATTGGCGGCCTTGGTGTACGTGTACGCGTGTATAAGTAACCTATAGCCTTTTTTTTTTTTATTGTTGCCCAGTGGAAATGCATCATGAACTTCCTTCGCCCCGGGGAAGGGCGAAGGGGTATGCCGGACTCCTAACGGCTAAAACCACTGGAGCGGTCATCTTCGGCACCTAAGGGAGGCTCCAGGTCCTCGTATGATCACACTAGAGCAAGTAACCTATAGCCTAGCTGTTTTCTACAATGTTGGCGTTGGTCTTAACAGGGGCCCTAAAAAGGCCGCTTTAGGTGAATCATAATATGAATTGCATTAGAAATCACAAAATGGTCACGTTAATAGTCAGTTATGATTAAGTGACCATTTTGTGATTTCTAATGTGAATCGCATTGAGATCATTATTATGCCTTATAAATAAAACCTAATACGGTCTTTTTAGGCCTTCTGGACCATTTGGTGATATTTAATCTGAGGGCCAATTCTCGTAATTAATTGACACTGTGACTGAAACTTGACCGAACTGAAATTAAATTATGAATTGACCGAAAAAATGGTATTCTGCTACTCTTAAAGTTCAGTCCGATTTCAGTATAATCTCGATCTGGTCTCATTTCAATCTCAGTTTTGACGTTTATTCAATGACAATTTAGTACATGTGACAGTTCGAAATGTTAGCAGAATACCGTTTTGATTTCGATCAACTTTCGATCAACTTTCGATCTCATCACAGTGTAAGTTCACGTTTGACGTCGTTTGTTAGTTTAGGAGAATACCATTTGTGACATTTATGACACTGAGACTAGATCGGAACTATATTTTGAACGGTTTTAAATTACGAGAATTGGCCCTCTGATTTATATTATGATTCTGCTAAAGCGGCCTTTTTAGGTCCCCAGGTACGATAACAGTATTCAGTATTTTAGGTTTGCCGTCTGACCTCCATCAGCAGAGGTATGACCTTAATAAGTAGTAGACCAGTTTCCAAATGTTCAACACCGGACTGTGAATATGAACAGTCTGCACATCATGTTCTGTGGGAGTGTATTCTTTGGCAAGATGAACGCAATATTATGTTTGACAGCATGCAAGTTACATCCGGGGTTGTTTACTATACAGACCTTGTTGCGACAAGGACGAATTTCCGTGCGTTCAGGCGTTTTTGCCATACCTACTATTGGAATCAGTCACAATAGCTCACAACATAGGACCCGTAATTAAATATTTATAAACATTTTTGTACCCGTGGTGCTTGGCAACTAGGCTTATCCTAGTTGTACACTCCCAATTATTGTGCCTATGGCCTATAGTATTTTCTCTGTCTCCTGCTTGCTACGGAGGGTAGTGGAACGTATATTCTTTCCTACTCCTCCATTTTCTTTTCTGATTAATTTCGTTGCTGTCTTGGAGACAGTTCTTCATTTCTCTGGGACACACCGACCTTCATTGGTCGGTGTTCTTTTCGGTGGTCGCCATTGTAGATCCTGGATTACAGGAGTTGCAGTGGTTGGGAATGTGTGGCGGGCTTGTCCCAAATAAAAAAAATAAAAATAAAAAGACTCCAGACAGCGTTTACCTTTGAGAACTGATGCAAACTGAACAATATTTCAAGTGGGACGTTCGGCGGTAATGTCATTCGTATAACGCAATGACTTCGTATACGTAGAACTTGTTACATACGTATATGAACAATAACCTTGGTTGCGGAACCAATATACAACTACTGAAACCGCACCTTCATAGTCCCTTCAACGAAGGACTTAAGATCTGTTTTGCCAAAATACAAAGTATGACTTTGAATAATAATAATATGAGGCCATTGACTGCGTTATTTACAGCGTGATAGATGCCAATGTACAGCCTCGCAATTTGTAGTGGCTCGATTCCTGTAATTTATGTCAAATCTTACGTAAACTAATGGGGGGCCTTCCCCTAAACCCGTATACTATAGCCCCACTATGTACATAATGGAAAATATTTATTTCTTTCTTTAACAATTTATGCCTACAGAGAAACAAACACCGAATATTTAGACAAAAAAAAATTTTTTTTTCATTCCTAAACATTACCGTTCGTTTTGAGGCGCTCATAGCCAGTTGCACTCACTGATCGGTAAACGATTGGCGAGGTTAAGCAACGCTTGGCGCGGTCAGTCTCTGGATGGGTGACCGCATAGTGGTATTTCAACTGGGTCTCCGTGCTTCGGAGGGCACGTTAAATCGTCGGTCCCGGTTGTTGTCATTAGACAGCAGTCGTTAAGCCAAGTCGGAGGCCTTTGGGCGGCTTGAACAACTCTGACACAAGGGTGGCCACTAACCATATGAAATATATGTCATCATCATCATCATTTCGGCCGAATGAAGTCCACTGCTGGACACAGGCCTCCCCCAAACTACACCACAACGACCGATATGGGTGTGTTGCGGGCTCATCGGGGGGGTTTTGCCATAATCGCCACGCTTGGCAGACGGGTTAGCGATCGCAGTTGAGTTGTTAATGTACTCGAAGGACGCTGCTGCCCATCCTCCGGCTAATCCCTTAGTCGACTTTTACGACACCCATGGGAGGAGATGGGGTGGTGGCATTCTGAGCCGGCACCACACGGCATATATATATATATATACCGTTCTAAAAATAATTCAAGAATTATTGTTTACGAATGCATTTTTTGTTTGTTATAGAATATCGACATAGTAGTATTCAATCCTTCGTGCGCATTGTTTTTTTTATGCATGCGCCCGTCACCTCGAGACGTAGGTAAAATTATTTAGTCTCTTATTTTTTTTTTCTTAAAAACCGTTGCCCCACACTAGGATTTCTCCTGTGTCGTGGGTGCGTTTACAGACATGAATTCCACATACACCCAGACCCGGAACAACTATCTGCAGATCATACAAATATTTGTTCCGTGCGGGAATCGAACCCACGACCCGGAGCGCAGCAGCCGTCTGTATCAGCCACTGCACCAACCAGTAATTTCTCTGGCTACAGTGCCTTTCTAACCGGAGCGCAGTAATGTCTAAAGTTAAAACACTACTGCTTAGCGGCGAATATCTGGCACTTGTGTCTGGATGAAGAATATGTTTCTTTCGTGTGGCCGCCCTCGTGGCAGAGTTATTCAAGCTGTCCAAAGGCCTCCAACTTGGCTTAAGAACTGGCGTCTAATGACAACTGTCGGTAGATGCAAATAAATAATAAAGTTTCAGTTTGGCTCGACCTCTTGTTTCATTGACGCACACAAGACATGGCGCAGCCGGTAACACGATGATTAGTACTTGGACATTACTGTACGCAGTTATCATTATAATCATGGAAACAATACTAAAACCACCATCTCCGTTTTGTTTTGATCAAAATACAACGAATGTAACAAGTGGTGCGTTACTTTGAAGCTTGTGAGTTATCGAAGAAAAGTGCAACTATTCAAATTTACATATTATTATTTTTCCTGTTGAAGGAGGATGTCGGTAGATGCAAATAAATAATAAAGTTTCAGTTTGGCTCGACCTCTTGTGTTTCATTGACGCACACAAGACAACCACCGGTATCCATGATTTACGTGCCCTCCGAACCACGGGGACACTCAGTTCAAATACCACTATGTGGTCACCCATCTATACATTGACCGGGCCAAGCGTGGCTTACCTTCATCGACATCGACATACCCGCGCTGATCGTTTCGGCATCGACATCCCTCGGTGATCGTTTCGACATCAAGATGTTTCATTTACTTAACATCAATGATATCTCCACAATATACAAAAAAATACAATAATTTAACTATCCTCGTCATATTTGTTTGTAATGCTCTTATTATTTATATAGTGACGTAACGAAAGGCGTTCCCTATAACCGGTTATTGGTTACCAGATAAACATGAAATAAACAAAATCGAAAAATCTATGTTAAGCAATGATATGGTATAAAATATCATTGCTTAACATAGATTTTTCGATTTTGTTTATTTCATTATTGTATTTTTTTGTATATTGTGGAGGCAAATATGAAATATTTTGGGAGTTTTTAGTCAAAGGGGTATGCACATCTGTCATACAAAAAAATACCTGAGATGACACAAATTAATTATACCCAAGTGTACTTCAAATCGAAGGAAATCCATTACAATTCCATTATGTAATACGGTAATGCCAAATTGTCAGTAAGGCAAAGGACAGTGATTCATACAGCCAAGATATGACTTATCTTTTATAGTTTTTCAGAATTATTTTATTTTATTCATATTGGCACGCTTGGATGATAAGATTTACAAAAGTCAGCCCAGGAAGTCATGTCAAATATTAATAATTTATTATAAATCAATCATTCAAGACGCTTGATTATCTCATTAGACGACAGTCGAATTAAATACTAAAATATTATTATACTTTTACCCTAGTTTAAACAAACATGAGAGTTATTTAATTTATTCTAAATATAATTTAGAACTCTTCGTAGTTTCTGTTCATTTCTGGAATTTAAAGGGCGTGCCCCTATACGTTAAAAAAATATTGTCATCGCAAGCCGCATTATACATGTATAATATGATAAACAAACGGACATCGCATTTTATAAAGAAACGCGTCCCAAAAATAAGAGATTATGTCGTTTTAGTTTATAAACACGTTTGTTAAATATTTTTATTTACGTATAATATACACAAGAGTTTAGTAAATAATAGTCCGATTGTAGCCAGAATTGAATGTCCATGCCTAGATTTTGTATACTTAGATAAAAACAGCTAGAAGGAAACTCTATTGTACCTGACACCTCGAGACATTTATTCAGTCTATTACGCCCAGTAATTTTACTAGCTACAGTGCCCTTCAAACCGGCACACAGTGATCTGTAAACACTATAACTACATGGCAGCAGATTATCTGGTACTGCGGTGGTACCTTCCTAGCGTACTCTTGCAATAAGATACCACCAGTAAAATCTCCCAACTATTCAAATCCACATCAGGTATTCGTCAAATATATCTTTCATTTTTGTTGCAATCGGGTATACCACAACTATTGTTTATATAAAAGATGTATATTAAAAGCCAAGAGAACTGGAACAAGGTCAAAATATATAAATCTCCAAGTTATCTTAGCTATTTCCGAAACTACCTTGTTGCATGTTTCCGTAAACTCAGGCCCGTACTATGGCTAAGTATCCACAAGATTAGATGTAAATTGTGAAAAATATGTTACTTGATATTGTTTTATTATGTAGAAGAAAATTAAACTTTATTTTTGTATTATATCGTAGTACCTAGTATCTCAGATGAATATCAAGTGTTACGCGTATATTTATCGGAAAAAGTATGAGTGATGCATTCTTTGTTGTAGATACTCTACAAATTACTCCACCTTATTTATTTTCTAATTTTTTGTTATGGATCTGATTGTTTATTATCTTCACGACATCTACTTAACACCCAATCTGAGAGAAAGCTCCCCAAAACGTGTAGCCTAGCTGATAGTTCCTTCTTTACAGTTTAATACCTATTATTATAACAGAAAGTATTACTTTTTATTTACGTTTTTATCGATAAATATACGCATCATAAACACTATAGTAAATATACTTAGATTACCTACTTATGTATTGAATGTTTATTTATATTTTAGGCTGTGTTTCCTTTTATGTTTTAATATTTAAAGACTAAACAAAATCATTTTTCGTTAAGTTCTTGCCTTATGTGAATATAGTATTGTTTTATATGTAATAAGTGTACATTTAGTGTTGTATAAAGATCATGATGCCATCATATTTAAA
The DNA here is from genome assembly GCA_947459985.1 of Diloba caeruleocephala. Lineage (NCBI taxonomy): Eukaryota > Metazoa > Arthropoda > Insecta > Lepidoptera > Noctuidae > Diloba > Diloba caeruleocephala. The sequence continues at coordinate 2,139,125 of OX381617.1, read as the reverse complement.
TTGGAATATATTTTTAAATCGCATTTACCTTCATAAATAAAAAATCGTTACAAAGTTTTGTTTTAATTGTTTTCAGGGTTCCGAACGTCCTTATCCTTTTGAAAATACGTAAATAGCTTAAGGTCTTTAAATTCAATATTGTGCGTACAAACTTACTTTTGCAGTTGGAATGGATGGGAGAACGTGTTTTTCAACTAAAAGAAAGAAAAAGCTTTATTTTGGTCTCGTACACAATGACAATGAAAACGAAATATTAAGAATATATAAAGGTATATTGCTTAGTAGTGCTCTACGAGGCCAAAAAAGGTCCCTATCTCGGCATATGCTGCAGCAGTTTATGCTACAGCGCTGGTCTTCTGATAGGGCCTCTGGTTAGAACTACGTTGTTAAGTTTGTTCTTGGGATAAATTATTATTGGTACAAGATCGAATTCAACAATAGACAACATATTCAGCAAACAAGCCTGATGTTAACATTTACTAGTTTTCGATTGTCATAGCAGCATTAAGATGACCAATCACAACAGACACGACTAGTTCACGAGCATGACGCAAGCATCACCGTCGCTTAACTCAACCATATTGTAAGGTTTAAGTCAGCGGTGTCTTTAAAGTACATATGACATCCACGGACTAGAAAAAAAAGATGGACTCCGCGCCACTCATTACGAAAGTGAAGCACGGTATCGAACATGTGTGCGTGATACCTACACTGCCGCTGTCGTGCCGCGTAATGGCGGCCGACTGGCATACTATGAAGCATGTGTGTGCGTAAGGCACGTGTGTACAAGCGAATCGGCATACTTAGGGTGCTTCACTTTCTATATGAGTGGCGCGGAGTCCATCTTTTTTTTCTAGTCCGTGATGACATCGTCTTCTTTTCGTATAGTTACTGGCCAACCTTGCGTCAGTTGTTCAAGCCGCTCAAAAGCCTCTTCTCTTAGATTATGACTTCTGTAGAGTGTCTTCCACAATTTCGCCAATGTCAAGTATAAGGCAATGTTGTACGGTGTTTACGATTAATTAATCTTTACATAAAAATGAAAAAATCTAAAAAATATGTCGGCAACGTCGACGGCACGGTTGGTGCAGTGGCTGATACAGTCGAGTCTGGGTGTATTGTGCGAGGAATTTGTGTTTGTAAATGCACCCACGACACAGGAGAAATCCTAGTGTGGGGCAACGTTTTTTATAAAAACAAAAAACTGATATAAAAGAAAACACGCACATATAAATATAATTTATTCATTAACATCAAAAATATGGAGTGCAATCAGGAATGTATTAACTTCATAACAACATTGAATACAAAATTATAATATATGTTACTTTAAACTTTTCATAATAATACAGTATTACTAATTTTTACATACGTATAAATAAAGCACCTACAAAACTACAAATAAAATCTTATTACGAATTATATCATAATGACGAATTTAATACAATAAAGAATAGAAAAACAATAGAGATTCGGTGTTCGAGTAACGGTGGGAATTCACGTACATAATGGAGGATACTTTGTGATATCAAACACAAAATAATTTCTAAGCAAAAATCGGTTATGTTGGTTGTAGTCTTTCATTCACCTTAGTATATACATTGGGATTTCTGGTCATGTCATCAGGCGAGTGTATCGAGTCTCTTCTTCACACAAAGTAATAATTAAGTTCGAACGGAACTATACACATGTTGAGATTTGAACATAGTAATATTTATTAGTTTTGTAGCTATTACAATCTGAAGCAAGAATGAGCTAAAATGAATGAGCAAAAAATGAATCTAAACTGACCTAATATTTATCAAACTGTCGTTATATTAGTTCAGAATATTATCTATACAAATAAATAAAATTGAAGTGTCTGTTTGTAATGTCAAAATAACAGCTTTTTACTAAATGCATATGAAAGTATATACGGTACCTACAACAAAAAATCTATTTAAACTATTTTAGTCTGTCTGTCGGTCTGTCTGTCTGTCTGTTTGTTCCGGGTAATCTCCGAAACGGCTGGACCGATTTTGACGGGACTTTCACTAGCAGATAGCTGATGTTATAAGGAATAACTTAGGCTACTTTTAATTTAGAAAAATAATTAGGGTTCCGAGCAAAAAATAAAACCCTTGAAAAACAATGTATATATATATATGTGTGTATATATATATGTTCTATATCAAGTGTCTATGTCGAAGTACTCTAAATTTCTTTTAAATTAAACGCGGGTGAAACCGCGGGTCCCAGCTAGTTATACAATAAATGTTGATCTTTGTCGTAATAACAAATATACGAAGATTTTAATAAACATTTACAGAAAGTTTAAAGCAATGTGAGCAATATTACTTTCTGCGAAGACGGGACGAAATGCAAACAGTAAGTATACAAAAGAAAGATATGCGTCCTTATATTTGTAATGTACTGTTCTGTACCTCTAGTACGAGTTGCCTTTTACAATCGTAACGTATTAGTAAACTACACGTTTACCGCGTTCAGTGCTCTGATTGGTTGACGAGTTTGGAACGGGCCAACCGCAGCGCCGAACCGCATAAAAGTATAATTCACTATTACATTTCGATTGTAAAAAGAAACTCGTACTATGCTGAGATAGAGGGATTTTCATAAATAATTAAAACTGAATCTACTGACTCGCTTTGTTAATTAATATTTAGGACAACTACAAAATAAAATCTTCTGAACAACCAGGCAATATCACTTAACATTTTTATATATATTAGTAAATTGTATGACCCTGTGTTGATTTCCCTGGTGTTACTTTTGTACTGTAATAATTTATCACATATCACCTTATTACATCAACATCACATCAGCTCAGACGTTCACTGCTGTACAGAATTCCCAGTGACCCCCACAATGGTCGGTCATAGCGTAGCGATGGGCGATTGTAACTAAAAACAACCGAAATATTGGATTGTTCCGTTTATTCGATTACAATCGAATAACATCCGGTGGTATTGGATTGTTATTTATCCATTTCAGCGATTTGCAATTGACGACGCAAAGTCGGCGGCAACACAATCGGCGACTCAGAACGCCGATTGCGCCGAATCGCCCTGCGTAATTGTTGACTTTCGTTTCTTTTGATTCGATTTTTTACTTAAACTTAAATCGATTGTAAGTCACGCAGGGCGATCAGTAGATGTTTTACTACTAAGACAAGCCGTCTCGACTTGGTCGATTGTAATCCATCTTTTAAAACACCATGCTGAGGGACAAGCTTTTTTTAGACGTCATGTAGAAGACTTGCGCACTATCATGTTAGATTGTGGTTGGGGACGATGATAAATCGTCAATCGAATACACGTTTGCACAATTGTCAATTAACTCGATTGTTTTTCAGTAGACAAATACGGCGCTGGAGTACTTATTAAGAAGGTAGATATTTCATATAACTATTTATCCGTTTAAATTGAACAAATAAAAAATCGATGACTATTAATGGCGGAGTATTACGATTTTGAAGATTATTGGTAATTTTGCCGCAAAATAGTTTGTGTGAAGATAGCAGTAAATGTTTCATGACGTCATATAGCACGAGTACGCTGACCTGCAATGAATCTGGACTGGATTTACAGTATCATCATTTCAGCTGAGTGAAGTCCACTGCTGGACACATGCCTCTCCCAAAGATCGCCACAACGACCGGTTTGTGTATTTATTTTGTATATTTGTATCCGTTTCTGTGTATTTTAGTGAACTATCGTGTTAAACCGTTTCTTTTGTGTATTATTCGTGTGTATTTTTTGTGGAGAATGATTAGAGTAAGTCTTTTATAAAATGCATATTACTGTTTTGATAATCTTATTATGCTATAAAGTAACCCATTTTATCGATAACATAGTTGCATGAGTGCCAGCTCAGTCTATTTAGCATATTAAGAAAATTTGAAAAGCTTTCATTTTAGGCATTTACATTAATCTGACTGAAAGATTTCTGTTAAAAATATACAATATATACCAACTTAACATTTGCCGTGTGGTGGTGGCTCAGAATACCACCACCCTATTTCCTCCCGTGAAGGTCGCTGGGAGTCGTTGGATGAGAGCGGCATGTGACCGCTCGTTGTGGAAATCTAAGGGGGAGGCCTTTGTTCAGCAGTGGACGTCCTGTGGCTGATATGATGATGATGATGATGATTTCCTCCCGTGGGTGTCGTAAAAGTCGATTAAGGAATTAGCCGGAGGATGGGCAGCAGCGTCCTTCAAGTACATTAACAACTCAACTGCGATCGCCAACCCGTCTGCCAAGCGTGGCGATTATGGCAAATCCCCCCAATGAGCCCACAATACACCCATATTGGTGATCTTTGGAGGAGGCCTGTGTCCAGCAGTGGACTTCATTCGGCCGGAATGATGATGATGATGATATGCTAGGCTTTCCAGGGCGGCTTGGCGTTGCGGCGGGCCCGCTCGCGGCGCTCGGGCCGGTCGCTGGTGGGCTCCTCGCTCCCGGCCTGCTGCGGCTCCACCACGTGGTCGCCGCTACCGTCGAAGTTCGGTGGCTTCGTTAAAAGCTGGAAGCAGACATGTCTGGCAATTATACGGGTGCTCTTGATAAGTGGCTAATGCGCAGATCAATCGATTTAGATAAGAAGAAGGAAATAATTTAAATCTGATCGCACACAATAAGAAAATAATTGTAAATAACAACACATAATATTGCAAAATAAAATAAAAAGCGTGCTGATATCTGAATAGGCTCCTATCTCAGTGGGTGGATCTAGTGTGATCATCAGGATCTGGAGCCCCCTTAGGTGCCGAAAATGACCACCCCAGTGGCTTTAGCTGGTAGGAGTCCTGCATGTCCCTTCGCCTTTCCCAGGGGCGGAGGAAGTTCATGAAGAATTTCCACTGGGATAAATAAAAAGTGAAGCATCGATACGGGACCTTCGGTGCCGAAGACGATCGCTCAATTTTAGTCGGTAAAATTCGCTTAGATGGTAAACGAGCATTTCCACTGCGGTAAAACAAAAGTGAAAAATTACATTTACCAAAATGACACGAAACACACAGTATATTCTTGATTAATTAATATCACTTATAACACTATTCATTGCTTAGTATTCCACTTGTTCTTCATTTCTTGTTCGTGTTGTCGTATCGCAGCGTAAGCTGAATTGTCCCTCCTTCCGTCGCGGCCGCTATATATTATATGGGCCGATCGATACTAAGTAGAACCCTGGCTGGAGGCCTCTTTTGGCTTACCGGTTAAGCAACCACATTTTCCAGAAATATATGCGAGAAGCCAAAACAAAAAAACAACCTAAGTAGACCTTTCCTGAATGTTCGTTTACTCGCAGTATCTATGTGGTACCGCTACTAGACACAAGATGGCGCTACAAGAAACAATCCCGAACATTCCGTGAGTTACACACGCAGTACAGTAGCTAAACAATAGATAGCACCACGTGTCTTAGTATCGCAGAATTAGCCAGAACACTACTAAATAACAGATGGCGCCACATTTCGCTATTATTTACTCCATGGCGTATCACTGTTTATGTAATACCCGAATGAATAGAAAATATTTTGGATCCCGAAGTAAGATCGGCTCTAGAATAACGACTCTAGCGCTTCTGAGGCTTTTGGCTAAATATTATCTATATAGATATATATATATATATCCTTGAGACGTCCCTAGACGCTTCCGTAGCGTCGCGGGCGAGTAGTTATGCGGCTCACTGGGTTTTGGCAGTGGACATGTACGATCTGATGAGACGAAAAACAAAAATAAATAAAAAAAGTTGCATAATTACCAGTTTAACGTACTGTTGTAGTTCATTGTCGGTGAGTCCGTCAAGTGTCAGCTTGTCGTGTCGCTCGTCCGCCCGACCTTCCGACCGACGGTCCGCCCGATAGTCCGTCCGGCCGTCCAACCGGCCGTCCGACCGGCCGTCTGTCCGGCCGTCCGACCGGCCGTCTGTCCGGCCGTCCAACCGGCCGTCCGACCGGCCGTCTATCCCGCGGGCGTCCGACCGGCCGTCTGTCCGGCCGTCCGACCGGCCGTCGGAGCGCACGAGGCAGCGATCTGCCGCTCGCCCGTAATCCAACACAGGCGTCGATACTGCGAAATATTACCAACAATTTCATAATTTCTACAAACCCAAACCATGTAGGTACGTTAAGAGTTTTCTCCTCTCAGGTCGGATATGTTTATAAAGGAGTTCCAAGTTTCCAACTGGCTAACCAAAGTAACGCACAACTATATAATAATTTACTGTTAAAGGAAAGAATAGTGACAATCTATGTCTCACCGCTGTCCGGCCTGGTGACGTCCAGTGACGAGGCGTTGGTGTTGCCATTGGTCAGGATGAGCAGCGCCTGGCGCCACTGAGACTCCATCACGCTGTGAAGCTGCGACGCGATCTGACCTCGGCGTCGACGGAACGAGTCCAGCTTACTCTGCACGCACAGACAATAAGAAATATAGAACCGATTTTAAATTAATACTATGCATTAACTAGTGACTGCTGACGTTACAAATAGATATGTAGTGAATTAGCCGTGATAGCCTTTTTTTTTTTTTTTATTGATGTCCAGTGGAAATTCTACATGGAACTTCCTTCACCCTGGGGAAGGGCTAAGGGGTATGCCGGACTCCTACCGGCTAAAACCACTGGAGCGGTCATCTTCGGCACCGAAGGGGGGCTCCAGGTCCTCGTAAGATCACACTAGAGCCGCCCATTGGTGCCACGCCTTTAGGCACATCATGGAGGGGATGACTGTAGAGCGGTCACCCCCTCTAGCGGAGGGAAGGCGACTGTAAAATGGTCGCCCCCCAGGCACTTCTCGGGGAGGATTGTAAAGGATCCTCCCAAGCCTCGCTTTGCGCTGTGCTGCGCACACGGCAGCACGTGACCACGTGCGCGCCACCGTCTTCCCGGGAGCCGTGATAGCCTAGTGGTTAAACGCTTGCCTTCCATACAGGAGGGTTTGACTTCGATCCGCTAACCCTCACTACGCCTTATTATTTCTGTATGCCTGTTGTCTTTATTATTACCTTATATTGTTGTGCAATACCAAAATAAATATTCTTCTTTCTTTCTTTCAGTGTGGGACTAAGGCCTAACCTTTCACATCGTGAGAAAAGGCCCTTGCTCAGCAGTGGGGCAGTAACGGGCCGATTATTACGTTAAAAATAACACTTTTGTGTACTTTTCTGTAATTGTACTTTAAATAAACAATAATTTCAAAAAGGACGCGATATGATTTCTACATGGTCGTCGACGTGCGAGGGATGACGTTTGGTGTTGCCATGGCGAAGAGCATTGATGTTAATGCCGAATCCTTTCCACTCCAGTAGCTTGAAGGCATCCTCCATTGCAGCGGTGAACAGTTTGGGGGAAATGACGTCCCCCTGTCTCACACCTCTCTGCAATGTAATTGCCCCCGTGCTCTGTTCATGTACTCGGACCGACATGGTGGCGTTTCTGTATAAGCACTTCAACACTTAAATGTACCGACAGTCAATCAGGCATCGCTGCAGAGATTGCAGCACTGCTCAGGTGTCGATCGAATCGAAGGCTTTCTCATAGTCCACAAACACCAAGCATAGAAAGTTTGAATATACTCGTATAACATTCACTCAGTCAAACTTACTCCATACGTGTTAATTAAGTTTGTCTTGAGTTGAACCCAGTGACCAGATTTCTTTTTCACATATAATCCATATAATCAAATTGACTTAATAAAATTGACGGCACGGTTGGTCCAGTGGCTGATACAGTCGGCTGCTGCGCTTCGGGTCGTGGGTTCGATTCCCGCACGGAACAAATATTTGTATGATCTGCAGGTAGTTGTTCCGGGTCTGGGTGTATTGTATGTGGGATTTATGTCTGTACAACGCACCCACGACACAGCAGAAATATCCAAAAAAAAAACGTTTACGGTGTAATACACCTTGTGGGCAAGTATGGATTTAATATTAGGTTTAAAGGAATTAAATAGCAACTAGTAAACGATGTGGTAGTTTATTGTAAAAGTGAAAGTAGTACCACGCCGCCACGGAATACCGGTTTGAAGTAACAAAATTGTTGGTAACAACGGTGTTGCTGGTTTTCGTATGGTGAGTAACGAATTCCAAAAGCAAAATCCCAAAAATATGGCAGACAGACATTCGTTGGCAAGGACAGCAATACAACGGCGACTTCTCTGTTGTAGGATTTTTATGGGCGGCGACCACCACCACCACCACGACTATGAGATTAGCTGGAGGATGGGTTGCAGCGTCCTTCGAGTACATTACCAACTCAACTGCTATCGCTAAACTAACCTAACCAAAACCAGATCTTTGGGGAGGTTTATGTCCAACAGTGGACGTTTATTACACGGGAGGATATGGGAGTGGTGCTATATTCTTAATCCGGCAACCACATGATCTCTTCGACACTAGTTACTAGTTAGGATTTAATATCGCTATCGGCGGTATGAAGAGGGAAAACAGCACCTCTTTGCACTTTGGGGATACATTATCACTAAGATTAAACTTGCTGGACACGAAGGTGTTGAAGGTAACGAGAAGGCAGATCAACTAGCAAGGGCTGGCTCAAATAAGCAGCTCATCGGCCCTGAGCCATTCGTAGGAATACCTCATGGTACCTACCAACAGGCAATACATGCATTTGCTGACAAAGAACATGTCAGAGAATGGAGGCAATCGAGAGGCCTAAACCATTCCAAGACTTTCTGCAGCACAAGACTAGACGGGTTTAAGAGACTAATAAATCTTACCAAAACCCAATTAAGGCACTACATAGGTGCAATGACAGGCCACTTCGGCACCAAGGAGCACCTACATAGGATGAAGTTTAGCACAACGGATACATGCAGATTCTGCATGGATTATCAAGAGTCAATGCAGCACATTTTGTGCAGCTGTGACGCTCTGGGAAGACGTAGGGCAAAACATCTAGGAATAGCTTATCCATTGCCTGATGATTTTGCACGGCTTCAGGCAGGTATGATTGCGAAGTACCTACAGGGACTTCTTGATTTGCCAGCGGAGGAGTAGTGCAGGGCTTTGGGCAGCACAATGGACCCAATAGGGTCGAAGTGCGTTCAGCTGATGCTGAGCCCGTTGTAGCCACAATAGAATAGAATAGAAGATTAAACTTAAAAAAAAAAAATGTAATCACCTCGAGTAGGCTGACCTTCTCGCTAGCTTGAGCAAGCTGTAATCTGTACAATTTTATTTCTTCTTTCTGTTTCTCTTCTAAAAGATTTACTTCAAGTTTGTGTCTGAAAATAAACAAACTAGATCAATTTCTTGTATTCATCATTTATTTTCATTCTTAAAATCACTTGTAAATGTGATAATGTTTAAGTTCGATGAAGACGGAGGCGCGCACACACACCGCACAGCCAAGCCAGGAGGGGTCATTTAGAATCCCGCCCAAGATAGGCCTGTATGGGTGGCTTCTTTAGAGTAGTCTCCCCTCCGCTAGAAAGGAGTGGCCGCTTTACAGTCATCTCCTCTAAGATGTGCCTAAAGGCGTGGCACAATGGGCAGCTCTAGATGGAGATTTTTTGAGCTGGAGCCCCCCACCCGGGGCCGCAAATGACCACTCCGCCCTGGCCGGGGCGGAGAAAGTACACGAGGTATTTCCACCAGGTTAAAAAAAGGTGGACGCAATGGCTAGTGCAATGCAAATGCAATTGCCGTGTGGTGCCGGCTCAAAATGCCACCACCCCATGTCCTCCCATGGGTGTCGTAAAAGTCGACTAAGGGATTAGCCGGAGGATGGGCAGCAGCGTCCTTCGAGTACATTAACAACTCAACTGCGATCGCCAACCCGCCTGCCAAGCGTGGCGATTATGGCAAAACCCCCCAATGAGCCCACAACACATCCATATCGGTGGTTGTGGTGATCTTTGGGGGAGGCCTGTGTCCAGCAGTGGACTTCATTCGGCCGAAATGATGATACATTTGGGTAATGGTAAAGATACCTGAAAAACCTTAGTTTGGGTAAAATTTACTAAGGAGAACTATAAAGGTATGGTCTTCTAGGTTACATTTTTGTTTTCCTTCATCGTTAACGCAAGTCGATGATGATAGTCTAATTCGATCCGCACGTGAATCTAAAAGTCAGAGGTGCGGGCCGGAATCAAACTCAGACCCCCCTGTATGGAAGGCAAGCGTTCAACCACTAGGCTATCATTGCTTGAAATATAATGGACGATAATGTTATCATCATTTCGGCCGAATGAAGTCCACTGCTGGACACAGGCCTCCCCCAAAGATCACCACAACCACCGATATGGATGTTTTGTGGGTTCGTTGGGGGGTTTTGCCATAATCGCCACGCTTGGCAGGCGGGTTGGCGATAGCAGCTGAGTTGTTAATGTACTCGAAGGACGCTGCTGCCCATCTTCCGGCTAATCCCATAGTCGACTTTTACGACACCCATGGGAGGAGATGGAGTGGTGGCATTCTGAGCCGGCACCACACGGCGATAATGTTAGAATATTGGATAAATACTTACTGTTCTTCAATCCTAGAAATCTGTTTGTTGTAGGTATCGACTATGGCATTCTCCTTGGACCGGGTATCGGCCTCCATCTCCCGCTCGGCGATGTCCAGCTGCTGTTGGAACTCCTGCAGCTTGGCCAGCACAGCATCTTCGAGTTGCTTTTGGTAGTGACACTTCAGCTCAGTTTTCTGAAGCTCCAAGTGTTTGCGAAGGATCTTTACTTCGTTATCCAAGTTGTCCTACATGTATAAAATTATATTTGATTGAATAGAAAACACACAGGACTTCCAAAGATCAGTAGCAATATGTTTACAAATACTAGTAAAGTTATGTGTGTAACATTACATTACTAGTATTTTTGTTAACCTTTCCAAGTCAGCTAAATATGCTTGCGCTAAAAGTGGGTACGTCACGGGAAGAAAAGTTGTCCGTAAGATCTTGGGACCGGCAAAAAGACAACTTGGGGCCGAGATCAATATTATCGGCGCGGCAAAATCGCACCGGCTGCGTTGGCTTAAGGCAGGTCGAGCGCATGGGAGCGAATTGAGGAGTCAAGAGGGTCGGGGGCGTGGTCTACTGCTGACAAAGCGTGCACCTCACCCCTAGCTAGAGGTAAGTGGAAGGACACCGTGGGGTTGTGGCCTTTTTTAAAAATGATTTCTCCTGTGTCGTGTGTGCGTTTACATACACAAATTCCACACATAATACACCCAGACCCGGAACAACTACCTGTAGATCATACAAATATTTGTTCCATGCGGGAATCGAACCCACGACACGGAACGCAGCAGGCGACTGTATCAACCGCTGCACCAACCGTGTCGTCAAAGAGCCCGGACATACCCCTCCGCCTTTTCCAAGGCGGAGAAAGTCCATGAGGGCTTGCCCACGGCAAAAAAAGGAGTCAGGAGATCGTATCTGGGTCGACCAACTGGACATAGATCACCCCAGATACCGCTGGTGTGATGTGGTGGAGACAGATCTGCATCAGATTCAAGCTAGTAAGACAATAATGACTTAGTTTTGAGTGGCTACACGTCAACATTGCTATGGGAAGGATTCGAACTCACGAACTCTCGATCAGTATGCCGACGCTTTAGCCACTGGGCTTACGTAAATTGTAATGGTATTAATTGATTGTACTGTATTGATCACATCCAAGGGACACATGAAATAAGGATCGTCAATAAGAACGCCATGTATGGTGGGCGATGCGACGCGGTGAGTCGGGGACCGAGGGTGGCCGCCCGAAGATAACCGAGCATTACCGAGAAGAACCGAACTTTTTAAATTAAACGTCGGGTGAAACCACGAGGCACAGCTAATATGGTTATACAGGTTAGTAGATTTAAAAAATAAAAAACATTTTATTTTTGTATGAATGTCCAGTATAAGCCGATCTCGCATTGTATACGCTTTCGGTATGATAAGAGATCAGCGTAAACTGGTTTTAAAGCTTGATGTGTAGCCGTGTGTATACGTTTTATAAGATAAAAGCATTTACTGTGAAATAATACTTTTAAATTAGCCGCAGTTTAGTACTTACCCTTTGCGACTAACGTGGTATACAGTCGGTCTTACTGAATGGCAAGTTAAATTACAATTATGTTGACTAATTACCCCTATATTACGCGCGTAGCAACACAATGTTGCTAATATACGCTTATATTCTGTAGGAACGTATTTTCTCAGTAGTAGTAGTAGTATGCTATTCTCTACAGTAGCGGATCCATGCTCAAGCCAATTTTTATTTTTTGTCTGTCAGTCTGTTTGTTCCCGCTATTCTCCGAAACGGCTGGTCCGATTTCTACGGGACTTTCACTGGCAGATAGCTGATGTTATAAGGGATAACTTAGTAATACTTTCATTTGAGAAAAATAATTGGGGTTCCGCGCATACAAATTAAAACCCATGAAATCCAATATATACACTCTATGGCGTGTCTATGCCGAAGTACTCGAAATTATTTATAAATAATCTAATTTCTTTTAAATTAAACGGCGGGTGAAACCGCGGGTCCCAGCTAGTCAATTATGAGACCCTAAGCACGCCACCCCAGAATCCCGAATACGTATATTCAAGGTCGATTTCAAACATGAGAGCAGTAAAAACAGAGACATACGCATTTCTTCGTCAGTTCACTGGCGTTGTTCTGCGAGTCAGCGAGCTTTCTGTCCAGCAGGTTGCTCCGCGCTCGCTCCTCGTTCACTTTCTCCTTGAGCAAGTCTCGCTCCTGTAACACGAGCGACATCTCATCGTCTTGCGACTGAATCTTTCGACCCAATTCGCTTGACTTCTGCTTTGTTTGCTCGTGCTCAGATTTTTCCTAAAAATTAACATAATGACAGTACAGAATGCATTTCAATTGTAATACGCTATTCTGATGCAGTCTACGTATTATAATATCAGCCACAGGGTGTCCACTGCTGAACAAAAGCCTCCCCCTTAGATTTCCACAACGAGCGGTTACATGCCGCCTCATCCAACGACTCCCAGCGACCTTCACCAGGTCGTCGTCCACCTCGTTGGAGGTCGTGCCACGCTGAGCGGTCTCCATTCGAGAACCTTTTTGCCCCAACGGCCATCAGTTCTACGAGCAATGTGGGGCACATTGCCACTTCAGTTTACTAATCCTTTCAGCTATGTCGACAACTTTAGTTCTTCTACGGATCTCCTCATTTCTGATTCGATCTCGTAAAGAAATACCAAGCATAGCTCTCTCCATAGCTCGCTGAATGACCTTGAGCTTTCTTATGAGGCCCACGTCTCTGTTCCATATGTCATCACTGGTTAAAGACTTTCGTCTTGAGGCATTGCGGTATAGTTGACGAAAAGACGTTGCGAAGTTTCCCAAATGCTGCCCAGCCGAGTCGGATTCGACGATTGACCTCTTTCTCGAAGTTGGACCTACCTAACTGGACAGTTTGTCTCAGGCAGAAATACTCGTCAACAGCTTCGAGAACAGAGCTCCCAACGGATATTGGGATGGGCACGACATGGGCATACGTAGAGTCCTCTAAATTACTAGCGTGAGTATGATGCAGAAACAGATTGTCAGTAACACATGCTCAATTAAATGTCCTGCCCATGGTGACATTCTGTATCGGGTCTTATGGTTTCCTGCAGCTGGTTGAGCTGAGCTACGCTGATACAGGCTCGTGAACGGTTACCATAGGGACTAGTCAACGTGTATCCATAACTAATTTATGATTTTGCTCAGTTTATCCAGAGTTTAATCCACATTATTTTCACAAATAGTAGTTGGTCCAAAAAAAAAATCTACAATGTTGTCAAAACATACACCATAAAGACCTAACCTTGAGTCATCATTTCGGCCAAATGAAGTCCACTGCTGGACACAGGCCTCCCCAAAAGATCACCACAACGACCGATATGGGTGTGTTGTGTGCTCATTGGGGGGGTCCTGCCATAATCGCCTCGCTTGGAATCCCTTAGTCGACTTTTACGACACCCACGGGATGAAATGGGGTGGTGAGTGATTCTGAGCCGGCACCACAGGCATACCTTAAGTATCCTTGAGATCCTGTAACCTTGAGAATCTTTTTGCATTTATTCTCAGAGGGTGTTGTGTAGTGAAATCCCCTCCGTCATTTCAATATGACATACGAAAGTGTATTTTAAACCCTAATTATTGACAACCCTTCTAAATACTTGTATTGGATTGACATTTTGAAATAGTCGTCAAGCAATTGTCTCTTGTTATAGGTTTGTAATACAATACTCTTTATTCTGCACCAAAAATAACAAAATCAAGGAAGGTAAAGGAAATTCCATGTCCGTGTGGTGTCCAGATTAAGAATATAGCTCCACATATTCTTCTAGCGTGGATGTCGTAAAAGGCGACTAGGGGACTTATATATACTAATAATAATATATACTAATACGAGAGATGGGCAGCAGCGTTCCTTATATGGAACAGTAGCCATACTGCCCACACCAACCCGCCTGCCAAGCCAAAATACCCTCTAGAATGTCGACACAATTTGTGAATGCGTGTTTGTTGAAATCTTTGGGGGACGCCTTTGTCAGCAGTGGACGTATAACGGGCTAATATGAGAAAGAAATTATGATGAGAAAACTTAAATGTAATGGTCTGAAATTGCCAACACATACTGAGCTATCATGATATCATAGAATCATGTTGATCAATGCTTGTTCCTCCTCTGTCTGAGAAGAGGCGTTTCCTCTGCAGTGGGACTGTTATAGGATGATATCATTATTATTCATTGAATAAAGTTTGATGTTCCCATGCGACTGCATTAAACACAACATACTCCTTGTTGCACCTACCTTTTCCAAAGCATCTTCTAGATTCTTAACACAATCAGTGGACTGCTTATTTAGTCTCATGACTGTTTCATAGTGCTCCTTCAACATTTCAATCTCTTCCTCTTTGCTGGCGATGATGCTATCTTTGTTCGCTATAGTCTTCTCTATTCTCTCTTCCACTTCTCTTTTCTCTACAGTGAGTTGTTTGCACTTCTCTTGGTAGTCGTGTGCTAAGTCTAAAGCTTTGTACAATTCTGCTTCAAAGTGACTGGTTTTCTGCAAGTAATAAAGAGGTTTTTAGGAAGAAATGTTTATAAATAACATCTAATTTTGGCCTCTTTATTGGTCTAGTAATCACAAGCGCGGCTGCGGATAGTCAGAACTCAGATATTCTGAACCTTAGGGGGATCTCAAGACCCCGACAGGAAAACCTCAGCCTAAAACATAATTGTGCTCCGGTTTAAAGGGCACTCTAGCTAGTGAAAATACTAGGCATAAGAGACTAAATAACCAAGTTATTTATGGCACCATGCAGAACTAGTGCTGGTGGCATCAGGCGAATGACCAGCTCATCTAGTGACTGGGTAAAATAAAAATAAAACTATCTGTCTAATAATTATCGAATTAGGTTGACGTTGGCTGCCATTTGAACCAGATGCGAATGAACAATAATATTTTACCTGAAGTGACTCATTGTATCATTCGTCTAATGTCAAAGTCAAAAGATTTTTATTCATGTAAACCGTTTACAGACTTTAATAAACAGATATTTTATATTTGCGTTGTTACTATTTACTGGAGTGCAATTCTCTAAACTCAAACAAAATAACGGTGATAACCGAATTTGGTATTTGGCTAAGACTGGTCCTCATGGCTCAACATCTGCAACATGTTCTCGATAAGCTTCAATTAGCGAATATCAAAATTGGTTTTTCACTGTTATTTCAATTTTATATTCAAGGATGTATGGATGTTTGAGCTTAGCGAATTGCACCCCAGGTCCTATGGCCTATACTTTAAGGTGGGTGCGTGGATGCGTGGATCCGTGAATGCGTAGGTGCGTGCGTTTCTGTGTATGTCCTTGGGTGTGTCTGTGGGTTGTTTGTGTGTACGTGTGTGTGTGCGCGCGTATGAGAGAGTATGTGTCAGACATCAGATCTTTGTTTGTGAATTTATTTTTGTTACAATCTTGATGTTAGGTTTCAATTACTGGGGATATCAACATTCTGAGATCCGCTTTTTTTCCTATTCTTATAATGCCTGTGCTCGGCAACTCGAGGATCAATAAAATCACTTTGATTTTAAGTCCCTTATGCGCCTTATACAACATCAAAGGGAGGAGAGATGCAGTGGTGCTTTATTCTTAATCCAGAATATATTTAATAATTCAAAGAACTTAATAATGTATATGATGTTGAATATACTATGTGTAAAGTTATACCAATCACTACGTACCCAGAATAAAAAAAATAAAAAAAACTATGTGTACATATTTGAAGTAGATTGTATTTCTTAATTCTTTACCATACCTTCTGTGCATCATCAGCAACCATCCTAAAGTTCTCCACTTCTCTGACCATCTTCTCAAGTGCATTTCGGTGCCTCTCCTCTGCCTTATCCAAATTGCCTGTTAGTCTTAACCAGGCTTCTCGAAGTTTAGTAATAGCTGCATCTTTGGCACGGTCCACTTTAATTGCCACTGCTAATTTCTCTTGATGCTCTAAAATCTTCTTTTGAAGTTGTTGTATCATAGATTCGCAGTGCTGAAAGAATACAAGATTTTATTAAACAAACCAAAATAAATAATGCATCTTTTTTGTGTGTAATTTCCGTTTGTGTTTGTGTACAATAAAGAATGAAAAAATAATGTGTTTATGAGGTATTGTCACCATAAGCGACTCCGGAATAAGCTAGATCACTTGACAGAGAATTTAGTGTTTACTCACCTCTCTTTTAAGTCTTTCTTCCTCCAGCTTCACACTGTCAATTCTCTCACCTTGATCTCCTTTCTCACCCCAGAGTTCACTCAAACTTAATAGGTCTGTGTCTATGGACTCAGCATATTTATTCTGCATTGAACTAAGCTTCATATTGTCCTTGTTCTCAGGACAGTAAGGCCTCATTTGTGGCATTTTAAACTCTTCCTTCTTTGGTGAAAAGTAGCTATCTGTCATGGATCCCTGAGTGTTCTGACTACAGCTTTGAGACTTGTACTGTTCTAAAATTTTTGATGCCCTATCATATATTTTATTTGATGAAGGCCTGAATGTGTCCAAGTAGCTTGTTTGTTGTCTTTTCGGTGTAGAGGTTGGTTGTACATCTTTATCTGAGAAGTTAAGTTTTCTAATACTTGGGGATCTTGTGTCTTGTTTGGCAGTTTCTGTTTGATTGACTTTTGAAGTGCTTTCATGATAGCTAATACAGGGTTCTTCATTACTACTTTTGTAGTTTAGGGGTGTTGTTTTTTCTGCTTTTGATATAGCAGTATTATTTTTGACTAAATAAATATATTTATCAAGTATACTACTAGGCACAACTCGACCACTAGGGAGTTTTACTTCATTCACATTACTTTTTGAGTCTAATTTTTGTGATATATAATCTCCTGTAGCTTTGATTACATTTTCTGGACTTAATGCTGGTTCTTGATCCTTGTATTTTGTGTCAGGACTCTCATAGTTTTCAACTTTTGTAAGAAATTCATCTATTTCATGCAAAAGTAATTTATCATTCTTTTTACTTGGCGTTGATACTATACTGCTTATATCACCATCCATACTTTGAATATCATTTATAATTTCAGCAGGTTTAGGAGTCTCAAAATCTTCCAATTTCAAAGGTGGGTTTATTTTTCCAAGCGTGCTCGCTGAATCTAAGCTTGTCAGAGATAAATCACGTCTTCTTTGTTTCTTCGATGATTTTCTCCTACGCCTGCGTGGGAATGTAAAATATTTACGATCTAAACTTCGGCTATCAATACTGTCGGTAGTATCCCAAGTTTTAGGTTTTCTTATAGTGCCCAGACTGGATGCATCACTGTTTAACTCTAAACTTTCTAACCTAGACTCCAAGGTGTGAACCTGATTTACTAATTTACCGAGTACTTGCGCTGTGCAAGATAAGGGCTTATGTACAACAGTCCTGGAAGATTCTAGCAAAGAATCCTCAGAGCCTGAGGTTTGCACTAGAAAGAAATTAGGTGGTATTAGCAATAGAACATCTGTATCGTCGGTCTCACTCATCACAAAAAGCAAAACTTTTCACTTTACAAGAATCGCGAGCCATTATATGATAAACACTATCAATAGTATTTTAACTGTTTTATTTTAGTACAATTATTTAGCAAAACGGTGTAATATATAATAAATGATGTAATGTAAACCAATAAACGATACACAAGACTTGACCGTTTGTTTTGTTTGTAGAATTGCAATGAAATATGAATTGCAATTTGCAATCGCAAATGTTTACAATGTTGTCAAACTGTCAACTTTCATTTTTTTATTCGTTCGCCCATTTGGGCAGGCTATAGTCTATTGACCATACTGCCTGGTCGGACGTTATTTCTTCCATTTTGTAAGTCTATTTAATGTCTTTCGTAGAATTGTATGTAAAATCCAATATAATATTAGTCATATCCATATTCGTAACCTGCATATTAGTATATCTATATTAATAATCTTCGCATTAGTATAATTATTAACCATATTAGTCATCTTAAAATTTACCGGTCTTCGTCAAAGATTTAAAACTTTATACTTCGTTGTTAAAACCTGTAATGTCTCATTCAAAAACTAAAACCACTGGAGCTTTCATCTCCGGCACCGATGGGGGCTCCAGCCTCCAGGTCCTCGTAAGATCACACTAGAGCTGCCCATTGGTGCTACGCCTTTAGGCACATCTCAGGCTTAGGTTACCCAGAAGTATCTTCAGTTGGCCACCATCGCCTCCGGTGTGCCGGTGTGGGTGTAAAGGATCCCCCGAAGCGCCCCTGTGCGCTATGCTATACGCACACGGCAGCGCGTGACCACGTGCGCGCCACCGTCTTCTCGCGAGTCGCTTGGTCGCAGATTCCCTAATCTACGCACCCGCGAACCCAGCTTATGGGAATTAGCCGCCAGGGCAGTTGTTACCCCGTCGCCGTCTCCGAAGGAGATCCTTCTTTGAATAAGATCTGCCCTCTCCCGGTTCCGCTCTGCGGTCTCCTTGAGCATAACGCTCTCCCAGAAGGAGACCACTGCATTGCAGTTTTCGTGCTCCACCAACATAGCCGACACTACTGCTGGTAGAGATCGACGATCGACCAGGATCCGCCGCTCGGCGGCCCACGCAGGGCACGCCTGGAGCGTGTGCTGTGCGGTGTCCTTGTTGCTATCACAATGGTGGCATTGTGCCGTGGCCTAACGTCCGATCCTGTGCAGGTACGCACCGAAACAACCGTGCCCGGTGAACACCTGCGTCAGGCGGTAGGTGACGCGCTCGCTCCTTCTGAGCCAGAGGCCCTAGCACGAACAACTTGCGAGAAAGTATTCGTATCATAACGTTAATGTGAGTGAATTTAGAATTGAAAATACTTCTGAAGACTATTCATACCTATATATAATACGAATTGTTTGTCGTATAAATTTAAACAAAAATGCTATAGTAATGTCTTAGATTTTCGCGATAATTACACATTATAATAAAATACTGGTGAACACGAATGCTGCAAAGTATTCGAAACGTCAGGAAAATAAAAAATCAAAAATATATGCGATATAAGATATATCACTCACCTTCGATTTGCCGATGACATCGTAGTCATGGCAGAATCGCTGCAAGAGCTCAGCACAATGCTCGATGATCTCAACAGAGTTTCCCAACAGGTGGGCCTTAAAATGAACATGGGCAAGACAAAAGTCATGTCAAATGTCCATGTCGTGCCCACCCCAATATCCGTTGGGAGCTCTGTTCTCGAAGTTGTTGACGAGTATGTCTACCTAGGACAAACTGTCCAGTTAGGTAGGTCCAACTTCGAGAAAGAGGTAAATCGTCGAATCCGACTCGGCTGGGCAGCGTTCGGGAAACTTCGCAACGTCTTTTCGTCAACAATACCGCAATGCCTCAAGACGCAAGTCTTTAACCAGTGTGTGTTACCAGTGATGACATATGGAACAGAGACGTGGTCACTCACAATGGGCCTCATAAGAAAGCTCAAGGTCACTCAGCGAGCTATGGAGAGAGCTATGCTTGGTATTTCTCTACGAGATCGAATCAGAAATGAGGAGATCCGTAGAAGAACTAAAGTTGTCGACATAGCTGAAAGGGTTAGTAAACTGAAGTGGCAATGGGCAGGGCACATTGCTCGTAGAACTGATGGCCGTTGGGGCACAAAGGTTCTCGAATGGAGACCGCGCACCGGAAAACGCAGCGTGGGACGACCTCCAACGAGGTGGACAGACGATCTGGTGAAGGTCGCTGGGAGTCGTTGGATGAGAGCGGCATGTGACCGCTCGTTGTGGAAATCTAAGGGGGAGGCCTTTGTTCAGCAGTGGACGTCCTGTGGCTGATATGATGATGATGATGATGATATGCGATAGAATCCGTTTAATAGTGTTTTATTATAAAAATGCTATAGGTTACCTAGTTGTATTTTCTGGTACTTTTTTGGGGAGGCCTATGTTCAGCAGTGGATATGTTTCGGCTGAAATGATAAATGTAGCATTCTACATGAAGCACTAATCATTTAGTACCAGTAGTATATATAAATAACACATGTATTATTACGCTAATATTTTTAGGGTTCCGAACGTCCGAAGGAAAAAACGGCGGAACCCTTATAGGATCACTCGGTGTCTGTCTGTCTGTCCATCTGTCACAGCCAATTTGCTCTGGATCAATGATTAAGTTAAGTTGAAATTTGGTACACATATGGATTTTTGCGATCCAATCACGGACGTGTAACGTAAATAAGTGAATATTGAATAAGGGGGTCACTTTTAAGGGGTAAAATAGAAAATTTAAGAGCAAAGTTTTGCAAACTGTATCATTTAACATATGAAATGAGAGGGCTTATTATGGGGGTTTCAAATGTAAGAATAAGTTTTCATTCCATGTGTTATAACACCTTTTTTTTATTTTTTATTGATGCCAAGTGGAAATTCTACATGGAACTTCCTTCACCCCGGGGAAGGGTGAAGGGGTATGCCGGACTCCTACCGGCCAAAACCGCTGGAGCGGTCATCTTCGGCACCGAAAGAGGGCTCCAGGTCCTCGTAAGATCACACTAGAGCCGCCCACTGGTGCCACGCCTTTAGGTACATCTTGGAAGGGATGACTGTAAAGCGGTCACCCCCTCTAGCTTAGGGAAGGCGACTGTAAAAAGGTCATTTATTCAGCAAAGTAGGCATCGAGGAGAGATATCATCACCTCGTCCCATCTGCAGAAGGCGTGCACTGGGCTTAAGATTACCAACCGGCTCACTAATGTGGCCTATGGGCGCCAGTCTTTGAGAAAATCCGCTATCTGCTTAGACATAAGCCATAGATGACAGCGCGCCATATTCCAAGCGGGTTTCTCCAGAGATTTCCCGAGGGCACTGGATCTCCGAGAGTATATTTGTATATATAATATAAGTATTATTTGGGTACAATTTATGATAGAGAATGATACAATATTATTTTTCATGCTTACGATACTATATATTTAATTTAATTTAAAATTTCATGAAAATACGAAATAATATTACTTGTTTCATGTTAATTACTTATTACGAAGCCTTAATTAAATCATTATTAATAATTTTAAACATAATAAAAACTTACATATTTACATAATGGTACTACTTTGACAATTTATCATGATGCCCTTACATGTATAGGTGCTTGTTTGACAAAAGCATCAAGTTTGTTTTTAAATAATTCACTGGTGATGGGCTCTCCGATGCCACACATTGGATTCCTTATAGCATACTTGACATATATTTCTCCGTAGATCTTCTTCAATAACTCTCTAACTCCCTGAGCTTGGTTATCTGTATTCATGACAAATTTTAGGCCCGAAGGAGTTTCAAGGCAGTGCAGTGTATATTTTGATGTCTTGTAATGCATAAATCCATCTTTTGGGTCTAGTGGAGATATTTTTGAAACAAAAGATTTGATTGAGAATAGCATACCATACATTAATTTTCCCTCCTGAAAATTTAATTTAAAATTATTAAATAATTATTATACAATAGCATAATATGGCTCTCCATATTGTCTAGCAGTAGACATTTTAAGGTTGATATGATAATCACAAAATACTCTCACAATTACATTGGGTCTGGGTGAAAAGAAATGTATGAAAGGGTGAATATCTTAACTTTAAGCCACCTTTTCCAACATTTCAGGTGGCCATAAGAGAGAACAGTCAAGAAAGTGTCTACATATTTCATTTACTGGAGTAATGTACATCGGGGGGACTAATGTACATTGGGGGGACTAATGTATCAAGAGGGTGTAATATGTTACTAGCAATATTTCCTAGTTCATGGTGATGAATCCCAGATTACAGAGAATTGTGATTGAGGTTTCAGAGTAAATAACTGTTGGGTATAGGCCTTCTCTGTAGTATTTATTTCCTGTCCTGTGCAGTAATTTAAGAGTAGGTATAGGAATTAGTAGAAGTCTTGTTTTTCAATAATACTATGTTTATATTTTATTACGGCACTTTATGGTAAAGAAGTTGAGCTTTGATATAACGATAAATCTAAATTTCCTGAAAAATATGAATAAAATCGTTTATGAAACGAAGGTAGGGTACACCCACTAACCTCCTCTCTTGACATGCCAGATTGTTTGGACCTGTTCCATTCGCCGTAATAAAGTAACGTGCCGTAACGATCAAAAATGTATAAATTATGTATCGTCATAGTAATTATATCTAAATTTACACTGACAGATTTTAATCTGTGAATGGGAAAACGGTGTGAAAATTTTGGAATCAATTTGTTTTAATCGGTAGTCTGTACCTATGCGGAGCTGGCGCAAAAGCTTTCACTTATGACAGTTGTAATCAGTTTGACATTGACGTTTTCAGAGATAGCAGTAATGGCTATATTTCAATAATGAATTACACTGCTGTGTTATTTTACAACAACTGTTATTGTAAACTGCTGTCAGTTATCCTGTTATCCTGCTGTTGAGTCGTTTTGCAACATTATAATGAATTATGTGTAGCTTGTTTATATACGGTACATTACTTAGTAATTACATAAAATAATTTAAAACACTTACTATATACTATACTAAAATGATTTGGTAATTACAATAATCTAAAACACCAAACTAAACTTTTCAACTATCACCGGACAGCGGATAATGACAATCGTGTTCGTGATCGCAATGACAACAATAACGATAACATTTACATTAGTCGCAACTCGCATTACATTATTGTCTCACTGTTGTCAAATTTTCGTTATCCGTTGTTTAGTTATTGCTCAGTTAAATATTAAAATCGACATTATTCCAGTTGAATAAAGCATAAAATCGTAAAATAAAACATGTAACTCACTACATTAAGATAACAGACAACGATAAAAATAAAAGTGAACTTTATGACGTGCACTTAAGGACTATAATCGTATGATTTGTAATTATTTAGCAATGTGAAGTACGTCATATTTGAATAACATCATATCTCTCACGCCTATTGATTGCGCATAATGCTTTTTTATTCGCTACGTAGCCGTGCGACGTTAGCTGCGAGTGTGCGCGCACCGCCTGGCTAGTGGCTGTTGTCAATAACAATAACGAAAAACGACAACAGGATAATTCGTTGTTCAATAATGTGTTATACATTGCGTAAGAATAATGCATTACATTATCCGTTATTGAAATAATAACCACTTCTGGACGTTATGTTATGTTGTTGTCTGTAGAGTAGAGGTGGGCCTGAGCAAACTGTATACTTTGAGATGGCCGAAGTATTATGTTTTAGTTTTCTAATGCAATAACTATGATATGATCTCCATGCAATATGCATAGCAGTTTGTTTTTTTAAAATTATTATTTGAAAATTGAAAAAGATAAATCGTATCATACTGTACCTTCACGCTGTCAGTTTAGTAGCCGACAATGTTATCGCCTTGTTGTAATTTCAGTATATTAAAAAGTACTCTGTGTTGTAAATAATAATTGTAACAATAACAGTATATTATGTCTGTATTTACGAATTACGTGTGACTCCTCTGCAAGGAGCAACCCGGTCATTCGATAGGCTGACGCAGGGGCATGGGTCTAACACGTCGAGATTTTTTAATCGACTAGAATCTAATGATGGAACCCTAAACGGGGATGGCTGCACTATATAATTAAAGTCACGGATTGTCCCCGTGGTGTAGGATTGATTCTATTGCATTGAGTGTTAAATGGACTGAAATCTTTAGCTTATATATTGCTAGCGCTACGGGTTAAGTTTTCTAAATACGATGTTACAATCTCACATGATAAGTCGTTTCGTATTTTAAAACACTATCTTATTGCTAACAACTACCAATGCGAGTTTAGTATGGACTTTATCGGACGGACAGGACGTGGTACGCACGGCTACATGTCAAGTTAATTTTCAATATAAGCTGATCGCGCATTGTAAACGTTTTTCTGTACGATAAGAGATCAGAGTAAACTGGATATTTATAGTTTTATATCAAAGTCAAAGTTTTTTGATCATGTGTAGAAGAGCCGGCAAGAAACTCATATCAATTATTTTATTGCATTCCATAATGAAGATAGAAACAGATGGTAGGTTTAAATCTATAGATCAAGGACCCTGTTGGGCATAGCATAGTTTAGTAGGAGAGGGGAGGAGCTGCTTATTTACTTAAATTTTAATTTGTTGTAATTACATTATTCCATTGCTCGCACGTTCCTATTATTCTAAATTATTGCATCTATTATTTATATGCAAATCATTTAATTAATTTAGTATTATTTATGATATATTTATTTATTGAAATATTAATTGAGTCTGTATTAATGATTGTAATTATAATTTATCGTCAACTTATTATTTAATGCTGAATAGCTTTTTCCAGGCAAAAATGTATTCATTGAATATAAAATATTAAATTGATTTTCATTTTTAGAACTCAATGGATACTCTTTAAAAAAATAATTGAGATTACAATGTTGAAATACAAATTATGGTGAAACATACATTGAAAAAAAAAACATTCTGATGGTTCACAAACGGTAGAAGAGAAATGTTGTATTTTGGTTAATTTGTAAGAGAATGAGATGAATGACTATGGCGGTGGTAAACAGAGAGAGAGAGAGAGAGAGCGATTGATCGAAAATAGGGATTAGGGAAACTTAATAGTGTTTTATCTCACAGCCTAAACCCTTTAAATACATTTATAGTTGTCTCTGTTTCGTAACACGTTTTCATTCAATCCAATTCACACCGTCCCAAAAGACCTTTCACTTCAAAAAGTTGTTGAAAACTTCTTAATATATATAAATTACGTGTCACGTTGTTTGTCCGCTATGGACTCCTAAACTACTGAACCGATTTAATAAAATTTTGCACACTATGTGCAGTTTTATCCAACTTAAGAGATAGGATAGTTCAATTTATAATCGCAATATTATTTTATTGCGAATTATTTGTTTATTATCTGTTAATTCGATAAGATTCTAACAGATGGCGGTATAAGATAATTAGTAGACTGGATTGAGTAAGTATCCAATAGATAGGCGCTATGTTAAAATTACAAACGTTTTATGTAAGCTACATTTATTAGTATAACCGGCTACGTGTTGCTGAGGCCAAAGTATAAGTTAAATTTATATTATAGTAAATGCAATACAGTGAAATTATTCATGCTTTTTTAATTATATGGCAAAACAACGTTTGCCGGGTCAGCTAGTAATGTATTTAAACAGAAACGGCGAGCCATTCGAGACAGCCAGCGGCACCGAATCAAATGAGTCATGTGATTGGTCGAGATCGCTGGAGTTGACTCGGGTACACGAACTAAGACGATTTCGTGAGTCCGCACGACCACTGAACACTATATACCAAGGCGCACGACGAATACGTATACTAACTTCATGGAGTAGGTAACTCAATTTATTTGAGTTTAAAGATTACAATCGAGAACCGGTCATCGGGCCAGCGCTAAGTTCTCAGCATAGTTGGCAACTTGACATTAGTCGATTTATGGATTTTTTATCTATTTCTTTTCTTGATTTAAAGGTCAATTTTGTAGATAACACGAGAAGTTCTTTTACAAAAATATATCTTGCTTAATAGAACGTGAGAACTATGGTGCAACAATCGAGTTAAATTAGAAATTAAATATCACATACAAATTGTGTATATATATAAAACTTAACATTTCTCGGTGCGTATTTCAATTATCAATTTCCCTTGAAATTGTGTCAGTTTCTGTGAAGATTTAGAGGTTATGATTCTTACCTAATATTTTATTGTTGTAGAGGTTAATAAAATAAAAAGCATGGACGAATACACAAGAGAACCTTGCCCGTGGCGTATACTTGATGACTCAGGTGGTGCGTTCATTATGGGAGCTATCGGCGGCGGCATATTTCATTCGATAAAGGGTTTTAGGAATGCGCCAGTGGGAGTCAGCAGAAAAATGGTGAGTATTCATTTATAAAGAAAATATAAACATTGCATTGGCTCCCTACAAACGGAATTAAAAATTGCAGCTTGGAAGTTTAGCAGCAATGAAAGAGCGTTCTCCAATTGTTGGTGGTAACTTTGCGGTTTGGGGAGGTATGTTCTCTACAATTGACTGCTCATTAGTGTACTTGAGACAGAAGGAAGATCCGTGGAATTCTATAATGAGTGGAGCACTCACTGGTGGGATACTTGCAGCTAGAAATGGTAAGAATTTTACTTCTTACTAATGTTATAAATGTGATAGATTGTATGTTTGAATTATGTTGTGGCTTTATCACACCCAACCAGTTAGAAGTTTTCTAGATAAATATGGCATAGAGTATGATGTGGAATGGGATGTTGCATATATTGACTATACTCTTTATTCAAATAAAAAAACCTTAAATGTCTCTAAATTGTGGCCAGCAAAACAGGCAGCTGAATGCTACCTTTTTTTTTTACTTATAATCCATCTTAACACTTGACTACAGACTTTGTATAGAAAGAATATTTTATTTTTAATTAAATTCTTCAATCCATTAATTTTTTCCAATCAATGACCAATATTTAACAGATTGGTTTTCCATGAACTATGGAATTTTATACTGATTTGTTGTGGATACTAAAAGGGAAGACAAAACTAAGGTAAAGCAGTGCTGCCCTTGGCTATAATTATGATGATTGTGTTTTAACTGAATATACAATAAGAATTGTTAGCAAGCCATAATAAATGTAGCATTGTCTTGTTATTGCAATGCCAGGCATTTTTAACCACCAACATTTTAAGATGACCCAAATTAGCCAATATTACCCAACCAATATTAGCAATACAGACATCATTAGAATGTGGAAGTCTGTTACTCGGACACCAACACATATTCATATTCTCAAAAGATAAGTGTGTAAGCTTTGTGGTCCATGTACGAGTTAACAATATGAACTGTACAATAAAATTATGAGCCTATTATTTATGGGGCTCAAGAAATCGTTTGTTTAAAATTTTAACTGTCCAACATATAACAAACTACTTGTATGTCAAAAATGTATCACTCATTTACATTTCCAGGTGTTCCTGCAATGGCTGGCAGTGCTCTTGTCGGAGGCATTCTTTTGGCATTAATAGAAGGCATAGGTATAATGTTCTCTAGGATCACAGCTGAGCAGTTCAAACCACAGCAGCCTATATTTGAGGACCCATCAGTGTTAGGGAACCAGGGGCAACCACAGAGTCAATCGTTCCAGTAGTTTAGGTGTTAAGTATATAATGGTTGTGATTGTACAGCCTGGCTTAGCCGTACAATGTTAACTTTGCCTATAAAGTAATGCTGTTCCTTATTACATTTTCAAAATTTGCAAAAAATAATAAATGTATGCCGTGTGGTGCCGGCTCAGAATGCCACCACCCCATCTCCTCCCATGGGTGTCGTAAAAGTCGACTAAGGGATTAGCCGGAGGATGGGCAGCAGCGTCCTTCGAGTATATAAACAACTCAACTGCGATCGCCAACCCGTCTGCCAAGCGTGGCGATTATGGCAAAACCCGCCAATGAGCCCACAACACATCCATATCGGTCGTTGTGGACATCTTTGGGGGAGACCTGTGTCCAGCAGTGGACTTCATTCGGCCGTAATGAAATAAATGTATATCAATCAATCAATCAATTCGGCCTTTAAAGCTCACTGCTCAACAAAGGCCTTTACAAAGTTGCACCATGCCAATTGGTCCTCTGCATTTCTAGCTGGAGGGTATTCCACACTGCATTTGTTGCATCAGTCTTTACTCCATGACCTTTCTGCACATTCAGCCCATATTCATCAAACTTCTGCTGTTGGTTGACAAAACAATATTCACAAAGCTGTTAGTACTGCATTTTGCCATCCAACACCAGTATTATAGTCCATTGCTGGTCATAGGCCTCTCTTAAGTCATACCATATATTATTGCTGTCAAAGTCAAATATTTTTTATTTCAAATAAACCAATTACTGGCACTTATGAAACGTCAGAATTTAAATTGCTTGGTTCCAATTATTTGATCCTATGGAGAACTGGCAAGAAACTCCATGGATACTCTTTTAAAATAATTGAGGTTACAATATTGAATTATATAGTTATTACACAAATTATTAGATAGCTGTAGACAGTTTACATTAAAAACACTCTCCGAAATTATTGAAAAGCTATAAAGCAAGGCAAGCTGTACAATCTAGACTGATAACAAATCTCTTGCCAGCATGGCATTGTATCATCATTAACCAATCTTTAGAATCACCTTTGGTTTTTTCTATGAGTGAATTATTTGCATCTGTGATATTTTCAGTCCTGTACTGATTGTTTATAATTTCACTCGAAATGGTTTTGTTATATATACCCAATTGTTATTGTATATCAATAACAATATTTTGTTCTATGCAAAGCACAATGCAACACTTATTTATCATTATTAATTGATATTTCACAGAATATTACCTGCTAGTGTTACCCCAACTTAATTATTTGTTCCCATATAGTTGAGGGTGCCTACAATATCAGTTTATTACTGGCCGATTATGAAGATTATTTGCGCCATCTTCCCATATTGGCCTCTCCCATACTGATTTTGTTTAAAATTGTTGTAACAACAATGTTTCGCAGGCAATTTTCTTTGAAATGTATTCTGAAATAGAATTTAATAAAAAATAAAGAGTTTTATAAAATATTTGTTTTATTTGTTTGTCATACAATATTATCCTAACTACTACATTAAAATGGTAAAAATATTTACATTTTATTAATGAGATTGCTCATTTAAACGCATTATGATAATTTGGGGCATGAATATATACTTAAAATAACTTGTGACCATACATGAACTTATTTGATTTGGCAGCCACTACCTACCAATTCCTGTGCTAATTTATAATGGCACTTAGTTTACAGCAATATGCACATTTTTTCCAGCAAATACATTGGGTGGGGAATAAAGGAGTTTCTTTTTCAATAAACAAAATATGTAGTCTTACCCATGGTACTAATTTATGGAGTATATATAGATATAGAATATGTTAAAGTAAAACAATAGAGATATGAGTGTGTATACATGTATGAGTGTGTATACATGTATGAATGTGCTCCTCTTCTGTGGAGGTAGTGCCACCTTCCAATAAAGCAGGTATATGTATACATGTCCATCAATGTGTACACAACCTAACAACAGCTAACTACTCTTAGTGTTAATGAGTAACAACAAAATTACTGTACATGTGTCGTTATTTCCAAAAAATATATCTTTCATGTGGTTACTGGCCAACCTTGTGGTGAGTTGTTCAAGTCGCCCAAATACCACTGCAGTCACCCATCCATAGACTGACTGCGTCAAGTGTTGCTTAACTTCACCAATCGTTTTAAATTACTTATAGAACAACAATTCAAACGAGTTGGTTAGAGAAAGCATCTCACTTTTTTAAGTTAGACTTTGTTTCTGTTAACTCCTGTAAATAAGCTCCATACTCTTATTCTAGGAGGGGGGACAGATAGTGCAAAATGTATAGCTCATTGCCGAGGATAGTGATAGTGTAAACTGTGATGAATAATACTTCATTTCTTTTGGCCAATGGTGAGATATAGTGGAGGTAACTAGTTAAAAAATTCAAAATAGGTCACAAAGAATGTTATATACTAAATACAAACACGGTTGAGAATGTTTTAACATGATTAGTGAATGAAGCAACAGACAGGGATGACACAAGGTTGGCCATTGTTAAAGTATTTATATCTTCCTGATGGGAAAATGTGACCATCAATACATCAGTTTAGTCAGTCTTAGTTTAGATTCACAGACTTAGATTAAAACAATAACTTTACATTAATACATATTGTTTCTTTTCTTACTTTTGAGACATTTTACAATAAATCTAACAGTTATGAGGACATGTAATAATTTGGATATTAAATGTCATACAAAAATATTTAATTATATTTAAAGCATTAATTGGGGCATTTTGTGAAGTACACTAAGTTTTAAGAAGAATACAACAACATTTTATGGCTGTAAATTAACAGGTCTGTTCTGTGCGGCGTTATCACCCATTTTTCTAATTTCTTTGATAACGTGGGCTAATACTTCTGGGTCAACTCCTAGTTCACATAGCCGTATGCAGATAGAAAGAGTTTCAGCGTCCAAACCTGTACAAAGGAGTTGCGATATCTGGTACATCATTTGAAAAGCTTCTCGCGCTTGACCCACCTGGGCATTCTTTTCAGATGTCATTTTGATTTTCTGAAAAAAAGTGTCGGTATAAAAGACAGCGGTTACGTTTTGAATATTAACACTGAAAAAGTATGCGTACAGTAAGTAAAGGATCTGTAGAATTTAATCTTCCTCAATCTCGTTTATTTAGCAGGCACATGCAGTGTTATAATTACTTCGAATCTTACATCAACACAAAATTTACCCGATAAGTACTGTAATCATAATCACCGTCAATCACCGATGACAGTGACACTGACTAGCGGTAGAAGTGGTCATTATTTCAATAACGGATAATGTAATGCATTATTCTTACGCAATGTATAACACATTATTGAACAACGAATTATCCTGTTGTCGTTTTTCGTTATTGTTATTGACAACTGACAACAAGCCAGGCAGTGCGCGCACACTCGCAGCTAACGTCGCACGGCTACGTGGCGAATAAGAAAGCATTATGCGCAACCAATAGGCGTGAGAGATATGGTGTTATTCAAATATGACGTACTTCACATTGCTAAAGAATTACAAATCATACGATTATAGTCCTTAAGTGCACGTAATAAAGTTCACTTTTATTTTTATCGTTGTCTGTTATCTTAATGTAGTGAGTCACATGTTTTATTTTACGATTTTATGCTTTATTCGATTGGAATAATGTCGATTTTAATGTTTAACTGAGGCAATAACTAAACAACGGATAACGAAATTTTGACAACAGTGAGACAATAATGTAATGCGAGTTGCGACTAATGTAAATGTTATCGTTATTGTTGTCATTGCGATCACGAACACGATTGTCATTATCCGCTGTCCGGTGATAGTTGAAAAGTTTAGTTTAGTGTTTTAGATTATTGTAATTACCAAATTACTTTAGTATAGTATATAGTAAGTGTTTTACATTATTTTTAGTAATAACTAAGTTATGTACTGTATATAAACAAGCTACACATAATTCATTATAATGTTGCAAAACCGCAAAACGACTCAACAGCAGGATAACAGTATAACTGACAGCAGTTTACAATAACAGTTGTTGTAAAAAAACACAGCAGTGTAATTCATTATTGAAATGTAGCCGTTATTGCCATTTCTGACTAGCGGTGTGCGTTGCAAACCGTAAAAAGTTATCGAAACTATGTATCGCGTCAAATACCTAAAACTATGTATTGGTCTCTTCAGAAACTATTTATCGGCCGAAACACTTTATTCACACAGCATTGGATCGTCGATAATCATTTCGGCCTAATGAAGTCCACTGTTGGACACAGGCCTCCCCCAAAGATCATCACAACCACCGATATGGATGTGTTTTGAGCTCATTGGGGGGTTTTGCCATAATCGCCACGCTTGGCAGGCGGGTTGGCGATCGCAGTTGAGTTGTTAATGTACTCGAAGGACGCTGCTGCCCATCCTCCGACTAATCCCTTAGTCGACTTTTACGACACCCATGGGAGGAGATGGGGTGGTGGCATTCTGAGCCGGCACCACACGGCATCGTCGATAAACAGTTACCGAAACTAGCCGAATGACTCCGACCGAGTTATTCCGAAGTAAACCCGACCGATACCGACGATCGCACGAACAAGAAGCGAGATCGCACATTTATGAATTTTAGTCATTCTAAATAATAAAAAAAATCACATTTTATTAGGAATGATTTTTATCATCATTTCGGCCGAGTAAAGTCCACTGCTGGACAGGCCTCTCCCAAAGATCACCACAACAACCGATATGGTTGTGTAGTGTGCTCAGTGGGGGTCTTGCCATAATCGCCACGCTTGGCAGACGGGTTGGCGATCGCAGTTGAGTTGTTGTGTGCTCGAAGGACGCTGCTGCCCATCCTTTTTTATGCCGCTATCAAATCTTTGACACGTTATTTAGGTATATCCATCCTATATTGGGACGAGTATAAATAACATTTAAGAACTAGCATAAGACTAGAATATATTGTGTCAAATTATTGTATTTTACCAGTCTTAGTAATCATTTTCCACAGACAAAGAACAAAAAAACAAAGTATAATTTTTTTCAGTTTATAGCGAACTTGAATTTGTTTACTATTGATAAAATGTTTCGAAGCAAATACATAAACCGACACGAAAACGTTTATCATTTCATAAACACTTTATACGCATCTCGTCCAATAAATAGTTACCGTAAATACATAGTTTTGTCTTGATAGCATGTTTCGAAGCAAATACATGAACCGACACGAAAACGTTTATCATTTCATAAACACTTTATACGCATATCGTCCAATAAATAGTTATTGAAAATACATAGTTTTGAAACACTTTATCGGATACCAATACATAGTGTCGGTTCGGTTCACGCAAAAAGCTTTATTACCCACTTCTAACACTGACTACTTGACTAGTGCCCTTGGTATTAGAGATGAAGCGTATATACTAGAACACACAGAACACATCACAGAGTACCTTTTCATACCCTTACGGGCTAGAACAGATCCACATAGTTTCACTGCCCTACTGTGTAAAAGTAACGCAACGCGCGCTCGTGTTGGGCAAGAATATGTTCTGTCCTTTTTTAACTACACTAATCCGTAGTGTTTCTATCTTCGTCTGTCAATACTCAAGACTTTAAGTCCTGACTAGTCAAGAGTATTGATGATTATCAAATACTAGGTAGATTCTATACACAAGTTTTAGGGAATACTCGATGCGAATGTAGACTATCTAGTATCTGACTATGACTATGCAATGCAGTCGAGTTTATGTGTGATGTGGACTCATACGTATGTGATCTTTGCGGACGCCGGCGCCGGCCATATCGATATATATACTCGACATCGCAATCGGATACACGTATCACTCATTTAACTATTTCGTAGTTTTCGTAACGAACTTTCTTATTGTGAAGTCAGTGTTTTTATTTCTAATATGGTGGATGTAGATTATTTAATAATTTTAGGAAGACGGTTTGGAAAGATGTTACAACATAAATAAGTAGGTTTATATGTCAGATATTTTGTTCAGCCGACTCCAATTGCATTTTGTATATATTTCTATCCTTTTCATTTTATTTATACTTGACTACATAGTTTTGTAAAAACCGTATCTCACCGATAAATATTCTCGTATTAAAAATGGCCATAGAGAATAGAGTTCAAACTTAGCCAAGACTGACGTTAGTTTGAGAGGGACTGTGTCCCTGAATATGAATTCTGAAGATGCGCTTGGCCACTACTTGGGTAACGGCCGAATACTCAAAGCCATTTAACGTTAAATCTTTAGCTATTCGAGAAACCTGTTTTTGGTACAAAACCGGGTGCCTCAAATTGTAAGCGGGGACTTAACGTTAAACGAAGTTTGAGTATTCGGCCGTTAGGGCGTTCTTCGCCCGTCTTACATTCATGTCTCTGAATTACACCCTAAGTACGACATTAATGGTCTTTGTGGTGTTTCAGTAGTGTGATTTTTTTTAAGTTCAATACACGACACTAAAATTGGAGTTAGGATTTTAAGGTTAATCGACATTTTAACCAGATTTGTATTAGGTTAGAATTTTAAGGTTAATCAACATTTTAACCAGATTTGTATTAGTAAGTATTCCCTTGCAGGCCGTTATTCCTTGAATTATATGGAATATTTTGACCATATTTTATTATAAACGCGTCATATATCTATAATAATAAATAAAAATAGCCTGTAAACACGTACACACGGCTACACTACACATTTATATACGTGTGTACATAGTCCGATTTATTTTATCCTTCGATATTCCTAAGTATAATTAGTTAATTACATTCGATACATGTAAAATTTTTGAAATGTGTTTTGTATAGATAGAATGTATGTTTTTAGTTTTAATTGTGTATTATACATGTAAGAATATAAGTTATTTAAACAATTATAAAAATATAGCAAGAACATTTTATATATGCTACAGTATAAATGTGAATACATACGAATAATAATGAGGTTATTGATTATGGAAAAACACAGTAATATCTATATGAATAAATAAATAAATGTTACAATTTTGATACTAAGTGTTAAATTTCTAAAACACTAATTACCTAACGACCTCTTTATATTAACTATCGGTAATATTTTGGGAGTTTAATTAATATTATCATGAATATGTTTTTCCGCAATTACTGAAATAGTTCTTTGTTCTCACTATTTTACACAATTTTAAATACAGAAATGCAGAATTTTTGATCTTGTTTTATTAATTTGGTCGTCCGATCAATTATTATTTATATTAAAATGGATTGTTTGCTTTATTTTTCTTTTCTACACACGTTTTATGCATCGCAACATTGATTTATTATTACTATATTATATACCATACACTTATTATTATATTACATACCTACTAATTACATAATTACATTCATTCACTACATACACAATAGCTGATGGTGAATCAGTAATTATTGGGTAAAATAACTAACGGACTGTCTGCTCCTTCTATCTTTTCTACGCCTATTTAATTCATCGTTACATGTATTTATTATTACTGTATACTAAACAAATATCATTACACTATGTACCTAATTATTATATCACATGCTGTTACATACATTACATACATACAGAACTGTTTAAATTTATTCTACTAGTTTTGTGCGAATGGCACTCGTGGGTTGCAGCTGAAAATCAGCGTTAGGTAGTGGTACTTGGTACTACCACCTGACATCATGCTGAGCTGTTGGCCCTTTTGGCACTTTTGTTTTAATATTATGTTTTTGTTTGCTGTGTAATTGTTTGTGCCAATAAATACATATCTTTCTTTCTTTCTTTTCTTTCTTTACTAAAAATGTACTGTAAATGTACTGGGTAGTATATTTATTTAGTTTAGGGCCGATTAAAGTAGTGAAAGAAACGTAAAATTACCAGAAAAATTACAAAATTATGAAATTTATTACTTACCATCAATGGCAGAAGAACCTCAAACATACAATAAAGCTTTACGAAAGGGATGGAAAGAAGCAATAGATAATGAGATAGAAGCACATAATAAAATTAAAACACAGACTGATACAGAAATGCTAAAAGGAAAATAGTTAATAGATGCAAAATGGGTATTTCGCACAAAAGAAATTGGAGTTCAAAAAGGAAGACTAGTAGCAAGAGGATACAAACTAATAGAAGAACAAGAATTTGGGAAGAATTATGCACCAGTTGGAAGAATTTCAACAGTTCGAGTTGTACTAGCACATACAGTGTGAAAACATTAAACCTTCACAACGAAAATGTTGTCGCTTGCTTATTCAGAAAACAGGGTTGTGTTTCACTTTCAACAGCTGAGGCTGAATACGTAGCAGCTGCGACGAGTGCGTGTGATCTTTTGTAGGTAAAAGGATTATTTAATAATTTTACTACGAGAGAGCGTATGAAAGAGAAAGATTTAAAGTGTGTGTTGTATATGGATAATAGCAAGAGAGCAAACACATCGACATTAAAATTCATTTTATAAAAGATCTAGTAATAAAGAAAGTTATAAAAAGTTGAATTCACTAGTTCTGATAACAATTTATCTAATCTATTGACCAAAACACTTTCTGATGAAAAATTTCATTTACTAAAAACTAAATTGAATATTGTTTGAGTTAGATTATATGTTTGATATTGTAAAATGTAAATTCATGCTATAATTAAGTGTTAGTTAGCAAAGTTAAATGAAACACAAACACAAATGCTGTAGTATGGACGGTTGATGTATCCAACCTTGTTCGTTCTAGGCATGGTTGGGTACAACCAGTTGGAAACAAGAAGGGTCTTGACTCTTATCGCGTATATTTATTATGTATTCAGAGGCCAGACTTGTACCGGGTGTATTGAAGGAGATGTGTTTGTATGTACTGACAATTACGTTGTACGGCGGCGGAGACCGCGATTAATGGCAGTTCTACGCGGGCGAACTAATTTACTCGGCAAAGCGCCTATGACGCGCGCCTTGCACACACTAAATGACGTTGCTTAGAGAATTGATTTGTTTTCCTGCTCTCTGAAAGAATTCACAAAAATTACATTATATGTGTTATGTTTTTCATAATTAAAGACCACACTACCGCATTGGGAATGTCCTGTAATGATAATTGTTATAGATAAATAAATAAATAAAACATATATTATTTTGTTGACAACTCTATTTCATAATTTTGTATGAGACATTAAGAGGAAAGTACTAATAAGTAACGCCTGATCTCGTCATTTATAATGTTAACGATTTAAATTCTGAAGAAGTTAAAATGGAGATGGGGCGTTAGAACTTGCAAAAGGAGAACGTCCTTGTTACAATAATCAGATAGTTGAATATTAATTATCTATGACTACTTCGTTCTTCTCTGGCTCTTCACTGAACTGAAAATGCACGATATTGTTTGTGACATGTAATAAAGTAATACTTAAAATCCACTGAGATTTTAATATTCACCAACCCAATATAATAAACAATTCTGAAAAATATGACAAATATGACGTAAACTTTCATGAAAAGACTAGAATTAACCATAAGCCAAATAATTTTGTATGACATCCAAAAAATTCATTTATGATTTTATAAACCAAAATTGTATCTATATCATTCGCCATTCAGAGAACACACGCATCATTCCGTGAACACCTCATCATAGCCGTAAATATCACTAAAATCACAGATAACACATTAATATTTCAGATATTTAAAAAAAATCCTGGTAATTTTAAAATGCGCACTCGACTTTTACATAAAGCTAATTTATTTCTTTGTAAGTCGGCCATACTGGCATATTTGACAATTTTATACACTGAATTAGCCATTTGTAGCGATATTTGGCTTCTAAAATTCCTCATTATGAATTACATTCTTCCGGTATTCATATCGGCCGAATAAAGTCCACTGCTGGACACAGGCCTCCTTCAAAGATCACCACAACGACCGATATCTATCGGTCGCTGTGTGCTCATTTTGGGGTTTTGCCATAATCGCCGCGCTTGGCAGGCGGGTTGGCAATCGCAGTTGAGTTGTTAATGTATTCGAAGGACGCCTCCTCCGCATCCTCCGGCTAATTCCTTAGTCGCCTTTTACGACACCCACGGGAAAATCGGGAATTTTTTTTTTATAAGGTTTATACCTTATAAAAACTTTCCCGGAATGACAGTTTTCAGCCATAGCTCACTTAAAAATTAAATTACAATAGGTGTACTTACTTAATTCCATGCTTTGCCAACGTAAATATTGTTTAAACACATGTTTACTGATAATTTAAGCAGATCATCAAAGTAATAGCTGCTAGGTATATTAATCATCCCCGGCAGGGTGACCACTTTACAGTCACCCACTCCAAGATGTGCCTATAGGCGTGGCACCAGCGGGCGGCTCTAGTGTGATCATACGAGGACCTGGAGCCTCCCTTAGGTACCGAAGATGACCGCCCCAGTGGTTTTAGCCGGTAGGAGTCCGGCATACCCCTTCGCCCTTCCCCGGGGCGAAGGAAGTTCACGAAGAATTTCCACTGGGCACCAATAAAAAAAAAGGTTTTAATCATAAAACAGAAATTGGAATTTCCCACCTTGGTGATATAGACCCAAATGCATATGTAGGCATGTATTCATTCATGTTGTCATTATTGTACTCCGATCGTGTATATTGTGTTGAAATCGTCGGTTAGGCCATTTAAGCCGATCTAGTGTGATCATACGAGGTCCTGGAGCCCCCCTTAGGTGCCGAAGATGACCGCCCCAGTGGTTTTAGCCGGTAGTAGTCCGGCATGCCCGAAATTCATTAAGAATTTCAACTGGGACAAAAAAAAGGCTATTTATGTCGCAACTTGTGTCATGTATAACTAATGTAACTCAAATTACAGCAATAAAATCAGGTCTTTAAATTCACTGAGCAAGGTATGTTGGTATATTTGAGCATGGCGCGAAGTACCCAACCGGGATGGCGCGTAACGCATATTATTTTATTCTGCAAATTACAACAGTTTTATTATGCATAGTATTTACTGCAATTGAAACTCGCGCGGGAAAGTTTTACGAATTTCACGACGCTCTGTATTTTCTATTTTTATATCGGTACGTCTGCACTCCCAAAAATAGACGTTCAAGTTTTGAACATAGGTTAGTATATTGTTCATTCGCTCGCCTTTTGAACGTGATCCTTTGAGTGTGAATTTTGTCAGTAAAAAAAGTTAACCAAAAACCTATATACACAATGGTGAGTAAAACTTTTTAGTAAATCGTAATAAAAGTTGTCCATTGTTGTCATTTGAATTCGCCATGTCAAAATTCTTTCACGTCGAGGTTGTTTCTAATGAAAAGCAACGAAATAAGAACTAAGAGTATTAATTTAGGTCGTTTCCGAAGATACAACATGAGATCTATTTGGACTAGGGTTCGTGGTTACGAGGAAACAATACGGGTAATTTCATTCCCAGCTAATAGCGTGCGAGAAATCAGCATAATAATGCTTAATGAGAGAGCGTGCTTAACTGAGTAGGTAATTGCTCGTAAGCTTTAGTTAAATATAGATTAAAATCGACGTCGTAATATCGTAGCTACGAACTTGTTCTAGGGTATTGTTCATAATATTATTAGTTTATCGATGTTTTTATAGTATTTATTGAAGTACGTTTTCGGTTTGGTTTTGGTAAAACTCTGATACTACAAGCTTTTTTAGTGTCTTGTATTTCTCTGAGGCCACTGCCTACAGACATTCTAAACAATGTATTTAACAGCATTTAACGTCATTTGACTTTATTCTACGAAAGCGGCTTTGTCATGTTACATATATGGCATGAAAATAATTGGCAGCCAAATATGTTTTCCTTTCTTTGTTTCTACTGAAACAAAGATTGTTTGGGTCTGATTCAACTTAACCTCTTGCATGCTGCAATTACAGACGGAATAAAAAAAACTATTTTGTCACACTGATCATCATATAAGCAGACAAGGGGTTAAGAGCTATATCTACGAAAAATCTACCAACCAGCTTTTGCGCTAAGATTCAGTACTTATCTTTGATATTTTCACTTGTTGGCTATAGACTGGAAAAGTGCTGAGTTCATATGACAAACACTTCTCGCCTTACTGACATGCGTGTAAGACACACTAACAGCTAGTTAGCTGATGCCTGTGTATTTATTTATTTATTATGGCACTCCAACGAAGTATTCCCCGTTAATATACAATTACTAAATTATCTAAGTTTTACTAGTACTAGTACTTGTAGGAAAAAGAAGAATCTCTAAATAGTATAAAAAAGTTGCCATGACATGCTATAAAGGCTGAAATATGGTGTTTTGTCAAAAAAACTGTTTTCGTACGCTTACACGGCTAACGCTGGAGATACATCAAAACAATGCAGTAGAAATTTGTAGGTTTTAAAAGGGCCTACAGAAAAGCCTGGGTTAGCATGTGACTATCTCCTAAGGTACACTCACTATAATTTTTTTTATCTATTACAGATTAGTAAAAAACTATATGTTATTTGCGAAGCTATTTTCTCCAATTCATTATTAGTCTTTATTCAGATAAATATGTTAGTCATCATGTGCATTTAATATAGCTTAAAATTGTCTTTTAAACTATATCATTCAAATTAATACTTTAGGAGATGTCATCGATTCACGAATTACATGCAATTAAAAAACTTTCGCAGCGAAACGGGCGGTCACGGTCTATAAAATAAACTTTACAAAATAAACACATAATTATACTAAGTATTTTATTGCTAAGCGCACTCCTCGCTTTCTTTATTAGTAAATGCGCCCGTGCGAAGCCGGTGCGAGTCGCTAGTGTAAAATATGACACAGATTTAAAATAATATGACTACATACGGTATATTTTTTTTATATATATGTATAGGTATTCATGATCATCATCATCATATCAGCTATAAGACTCCCACTGCTGAACAAAAGCCTCCCCCATAGATTTACACAATTGTTTCATCATTGTGGGGGGTATTTACCGATACTTAACACGCTTGGCAGGCGGGCTGGTGGGTGCAGTATGGCTACCGTTCCACAGAAAGAACGCTGCTGCCCATCCTTCTGGTTTATAGAGTCTCTTAGTCACCTCTTACGACATCCAACGAGAGGAGATGGAGTGGTGCTATATTCTTAATCCGGACACCACACGGACAGCTGGACAGATGGTTGAAGCCAGATCCATTAATAGTGAATTCAATTTTTATATTGATGTTCAAAAGAGAGCATCAGAAAGAGTCTATTAAACGAAGCGGAAAGTTAGAACGAGACAATTATTCGTGATGGCCCTGTGTAAGCTAAAAGATTCATCCGGAATAGCGGCAATGTATTAGAAAGGATGTCGATGCTATTGGTCCACGTGCTTATTTCATAGCACTTCCCCGTCATTCGGTTCACGGGTTGCCGTCAAAGATAGTTCGAGATGAAGCTGACACAAAGGTGTCAGTTTTTCGGCCAAATCTGTAAGAAGTAAGTAACTCGGAAAAATTTGCTAAGTTATGTATCTACTATCTTGTAAAGCAAGATGATCTTTCTGCGGTATTCAAGTAAAGTCTTTCTAACATGAGGACGATGAAGCCTTTGGGTATAGTTTACTTCTCGTGGACAATCAGTGCATCTAAAGCGAAGATATCTTGTGAAGTTTCTTTGGATACAGTCTATTCGATTGTCTGTGAACTCGATAAGTGGGATTCCGGATTGGAGATGCGTAGTCCAATACACTTCTCACTAAAGCACATTAAATGTTGAGGTTGTCTGGAAATCCCGAAAAAAACACTTACTCGTCAATCAATTTAGCCGGCGTTTCCTATTGACCCTCTGAGAAGAAATGCCGAAACAAACTCGAGAGGTTTCTGTTTTAAAGTCCAGATATATTTAGATACACAATTGTTTGAGAAAAATGTAGGGTGACGTATGGAAACGTCTTTTAAAGAAAGATTATAGCCGTTTTGGGATGACCTGTCCTTTCAGATGCGAAGCATGAATCATTAATTTATTTCGAAGGTCATTTCGGGTGCCAGGAAATTGTAATTCGTCGGTTTATGACGTTACTGCTGAATCGGAATTCTAGCAATATTGTAAGAAGAAACCTTGGCTGGACAAAGAAAAATATATTCAAGAGTTTTTCAAAGCTTTTCATTTATTTTAAGGTGCGACTGCGAGTAGGGGTTAGGCATGGTTAATATATTCTTAATCCGGACACCACACAGATTGAGATGTTGCTTTCGGTATGAAAGTAATAATAATCAGAAAGGAGGGCTTAAATACAAAAAAAAATTAAGATTGAATTTGTTTACCGTAGAGAAACACGGTCGGAACCCTATTAAAGAAATGTCTGTTAAACACAATAAGCTATCTAGGCGAATTGATTACAAGGTGCTACAATTGGGGGAGTTTTGGGTTTTTACTTTTGGCTCGCATGTAACATATCTACTTCTTTTTAATGTTTAATACCATTGGTTAAACATAATAAATTTAGATAGGCAAACTATCTGTACAATACTCTTAACATTCTATTTAAGTTTTAGAATTGATATGTGTATCTTTGTTTATACCTGGCAAGTTAAATGTTCCAACTTAGTTCATAATATTAGTTATACGAGACTGTGACGATTGTGTCACTGTGCTACGCTTTAAAAAATATCTTTAAAAAAAAGAGTGCATCGCTTCTCAGTCGGTTGCGTGGAAGTAGGCTGTGCCACCCTGAATACTATAGCGGCTAAGCATGACTGTCCTCTGGTGTGGAAACTTATACAACGGACGTTTCCCTAAAATTAAGTATTTTTAACCGACTTCAAAAAGGAGGAGGTTCTCAATTCGATGCGTATTTTTTTTAAACGAAATTCCTTAGTCCTGTGAGCGTATCGTCGTGTCAATTTGTCGCACAATTTACATCAGTTAATATATTTCGTTCACGGTATCTCGCCTGAGCGATTTTATTCCGAGCACCAGATGATTGGCATTCATCTTGTAAAGCCCGGGAATCTTTAATACGATCGTGTTAAAGATTCCATAGGGTCGCCCCGAGATGCGATAGGTAGCTATTTGTTTATTCAGTCACGTCTCCGTACTTATAGCCGGGCTATAGCCTCGGCATTGTGCCGATGTCCAATTCAGGAGGCTCTTTCTGAACCCATTTTTACCTAATTATACTAGTTTTTCTTATTGTTTAGTTGTTTTGATTTATCGGGCACAGTTTGTACGTTAATCTTGTGTAATTGTTGGGCTATATCGGTTCCTCCTTAGTTCACAATGACGGATTACAGATTCCGTCAGAATCTGCGTGTTCGCGACCCCTGAGACCCGATGAGGGTGTGTCTGGTCGTAGACTCATGCATTCGTCTCCGCCAGGATGTCCAAAGGCGGAAAGCGTGCCAAGAGTTGTCGCCTCATACCTCAACCGATCGGTACTCTTGTGCAGCAATAGAGTCACTTTTTGGCTCTGCAGCGCTAGACGCCTGACAGTCGAGATTACCATACCAGTGCCCCATGAGGGGCCACGGACCGCACGAATTCCTCGTAGAGGCGGCGAACTTCCTCTCTCGGTCTCCCGAAATCGCTAAGCAGCCGGCGCAATGCACCCTCACTACCCTCTCGATTCGGAGTACAAGGCGCTAGAACTGCTCTTT
Organism: Diloba caeruleocephala; assembly: GCA_947459985.1. Taxonomy (NCBI): domain Eukaryota; kingdom Metazoa; phylum Arthropoda; class Insecta; order Lepidoptera; family Noctuidae; genus Diloba; species Diloba caeruleocephala. The sequence goes on along the minus strand of OX381617.1, from coordinate 2,095,903 downwards.
ATTGCACGTCACCTTCTCTACGGCAGTGTGTGGAACCATAGCGCTTCGATTTAGTGAGACGCTATCCGCAGACCCAAAGCGTGGATTTTGGCCACGATAATTGCCGTTTGCTCGTCAACCCGAATGATTCCCTCGAAGGCCTCTCCACTGGCGCCGGGGAAATGACACGCAGAACCGCGTCGTAGGCGTGGTTCCATAAGAGGGGGCCTAAAATCGACCCTTGCGGAAACCCACACGTTGTCTCTCTCCACTTTACGCTACCGTTCCTGCCCACGTAGTGAACATGCCTATCACGCAGATAGGCTCCTATGACAGCCTCGTGGACCTACCATAATGATCGGGTAAAGGAACCATACATCTTTGCAGTGTCCTTGCTGGCGGTGGTGTTGTGTATCGGGTCGTTCGGTTCCCTACAATATGGTTGAGCTAAGCGATGCTGATGCATGCGTCATGCTCGTGAACGAGTGCCGTTTGTTGGGACTGGTCAGCCGTTAACTGCCACGGCAAATAATTTATTATTATAATTTCATTGTGGTATGTTCCATCTTTACACATTGTCCTACATTTTTCTCGGTATATATATTACAATGAGGTGTATCAATCAACATTGTAATCTCAATTATTTTAAAAGAGTATCCATGGAGTTTCTTGCCGGCTCTTCTCCATGAGATCAACTATTTGGAACCGTGCAACTTAGATTCTGACGTTTCATAAGTGCCAATATTTGGTTTATTTGAAATAAAAAAATTTGACTTTGACTTTGACTTTGACTTTGTCCGCCACGGACTCGGTCTTTGTATGAAACGGGTGCGTATGTAATCGATAAGTGTATTCGATACAGAAAGGTTGTTTTCGACTGTTATTACGCTATCGCGTGTTTTTTTATTGGTACAACTTTGAATTTTGGGACGGCACGGTTGGTGCAGTGGCTGATACTGTCGGCTGCCGCGCTCTGGGTCGCGGGTTCGATTCCCGCACGGAATTAATATTTATGTGATCTGCAGGTAGTTGTTCCGGGTCTGGGTGTATTGTATGTGGAATTCAGGTCTGTAAACGCACCCACGACGACGAAGAAATCGTAGTTTGGGTCATTTCTTTTCTTGGAAGTCTGCTAAGTTGTATTCAGTAAACATGGTTCTGACATGCGACCATTCTGTTTCTGGATATTAAATATGATGTAGCCACGCAGTATAAATATAAAAATAGGTATGACTGCAGGTGACAGGCGTCGTTACAAATTTAAAATAAGTTATTTTATCTACCGTAGAAATCCAATTAATAATTGTTTCGACGCACTCAGTAATCACTCAGAGTGTCTTGAAGTTTTATGGTGTGGTATGTTGTTTGGGACGTGTTCGTAATATACTCGATGTAATTTTTTATTATAATGGTTAGTAATCGCAAACCCCGAAGCACCAATTCAGGCGGAGAATACACTTTCTTCTTTTTGCCCTTTCCGTAATTAAGTAGGTACCAATAATACTGGTAGGAGGAACTTATGTTACAATTTGCTGAGACTACAGAAAGTTATCCCTTCATGTTTCGTTTGCAGGCAGATCAAGTTCCGACCAAACTACAGGAGTCGGGGGGTGGCGAAGGGCCCGCCGCTGCTGCACAACAAGTTAACCAATCACCACTAATTACTGAAGAAACAAAAGCTGTAAGTTAATATATTCATCGCTTTATTTTCAATCTACAAGTAGAGACGTCCTCGCCGCGCCGCCATCTTGAGCTAAGGAAGAAGGTTGCTTATTTTCCGTTTACTGATAGATGCTATCATAATGCAATTATCGCTGTTGGTATTTTCACTAAGAAACGATGTAATCTATCTAAAAAATACCACCGCAACGAAGCAGTGGTGGATCCAGGACTTTTGGTTTGGGAGGGGCTTGGCCCAGCTGATGGTAGGCTTTATCAAGGTAAACACTAAAAAGAACATTGAATAATGAAAATTATACTGTTGTACTTATACTATGATAACACACACGACGCCGACTCTGCGTGAAAACTAGTGTAGTGTTTATATTGCTTATGTATAGTATTTTAAGGTTTTATATTGTATTTCTATATTGTTTATTGTTTTGTTGTATGTATTAGTTTCTAAGATTAAAGTGTATCTGTGTATTTTTTTACTATGGGCCTTAGTCGCCTGATAATAAACAAATATTATTATTATAAAGATAATAACTAGAAGAAGGTAAGATAAGCATTAAGTGGGGTAATATACTGGGGGGGGGGGGGGGGGCTTGAGCCCCTTATCCCCCCTACCCCGGATCCGCTACTGCAACGAAGCGAAACGAAAGAAAATAAAAATCTGTGAATACTCTTGCTTATAATCCGCACCGCGTTTTTGTGACCATGCCATCGATATTATATTTCGATGGATTCTTCGGAGCGAATATTTCACCATGAAATCCGCGAAGGCAGTGAATAATTCGCCTTGGTGTGAGGAATCTACTCATGTCAGTCGGCTGCGTAACTCTTGCTCTCTTTTTAAGCGCTTAGCTGGTATAAGGCTGCAATAAGGTAACTATGAGCAATTTCCACTGGGGCATCCCGAATGCGTTTATCATAGGCGCCGATAACCAATAAATAATGTATGAAGTAGTAGTGCATTATACAGAGCATTATTTGGTTTATTTAATTAATTTTAAAATTGTAATAGAATGGCACTACAATATGAGGACAGAGTGACGGCCCTTGTTCATTTAGAGTACTTTTGTAATGTGTACAATAAAGAATAAATCGAGTCCTAATCGCCGACTTATCGTAAGCGACAAATCTTAGAATTTGTTTATTTTTATCGTAAGCTCCCAAAGTTACGATACAAATTTCAAGTTTAAGAAATTGTCGCTTACGATAAGTCGGCGGTCAGGGCTCGAAATTAAGACAAAAAGCTTTTCAAATCTCTGACCCACTCATCATAATATCAGTCAAAGGACGTCCACTGCTGAACAAAGGCCTCCCGAATAGAATTACAAAACAACTAGTTACATGCCGTCTTCATTTTGGGGGAAATTGCCAGTACTCACCACTATTTGTACAAACCTACCCGCATGGCTAGATGCGGGTAGGTGTGTACAAATGGCAACTGTTTTACAGAACGCTACTGCCAATTCCTCTGTTTTAGAGACCCTTCCTTTTACGACACCAATTGGAGGAGTTAGAGACAACTATATTGTTAACTAGGTCACCTCATGGAAGCACGGATCACTGAATCTGCCACAGTAAAATCTTGCCTACAATTTTGAAATTTGGCTCTTTTGGCACAAGTGGACAAATAAATCCTAAAATCATTAATTCCAAACCACGTGTGGAGTTATTACCTACGAGACAAACTTTTATTTCTAGTTAATTTCATACAGTGAACGCAGCATAAAACATATATATATATATATACAGTATCAGGCTTTATCTCAAACATTATTTTTTTCTATAGGCCGTTCGCCCGTTAGCAATCACGGGATTTTATCTGCTTACAAAGTATTCTAATCAAACATCAATGATTCACAGGTAGAAGCGGTGAGCTCACAAAGTCAAATTGACTTAACACTAGAGGAAACGAAGGAGGTAAATCAAGAAGTAGCAGTTGAAACCAAGCCGGCTGAACAAAGCGTTGATGACCCTACGTCTAATATTTACAAAATAGTTGATAACAATGTCATAGAAAACGTAAGTGTTGATATATTTAGTTTAGTACTTAGTAGCTATTATAATGGTGTCACACCCTAGAGAAAAGTTGGTTATCGTAAAGGTCCCTTTTTCACTATGCACCCAGTATAATAAAGGATATTTCAATAATAGAGTGATTGGCAGCAAAGGGAACAACAGCTGTTGATGAAGATTGAAGAATTGGAAAAGGTCAAGAACGAGAGGACCGAAGACGGACTCAAACTAGAATTGAGGGTAACGTAGCATCTTTTACCAGAATAACTTGGCTGTTCTTGGTCGGTAAATCTTCATCATATCAGCAGAAGGTCGTCTGCCGCTGAATAAAGGCTTCCCCAAAGAACTCCACAAAAACTGGTTAGTTGTGTTGTCATAGGGGTTAACCCCTGTTGCCAGTGCTCCCATGCTTAGCAGGTGGGTTGGTGAACACAGTATGGCAATGGTACACAGAACTGCTGATGATGGGCATCCCTCTGGTTTGGAGCCCATAGTCACGTTTTTTAGCCAATACTTGTCTTGTACTTGTGTGATTCTTAATGGTGTTATTTCATGGCCTAATCACTGGGGGCACGGGATTCGCTCGGACTTAGGCTCGGAGACAGGTCTTAGCGCGTCATAGCAGTCCCCGGCCCTTTGAGATGTTTTATGCCTATACATATGTATGATATACCTTTTTTATAGCTGCCCATTTGAACACAGGTCCGCGAAGAAGAGATAGACCTTCTCAAAGCGAGGGTGAGGAATTTGGAGACGGAGCTACAGGCAGCTTTATCCAAACCCAGTGGCAAGAATCGCGAGATGATTGAAAATATTAAACAGCAACATGAAGAGGTTCGTACAATTTTTTTTCTTTAGTCTTGTAAAAGGCTACTTAAGGGGTTGTCTAGGAAAAGAAAGCGGTCTGGGCAGCAGTATCATCCTGTGCTCGAGTAATAGCTTACTGCGTTCATCAAGCTATATCGTGAGTGACTGCTACGACGATTTCTTACCCATACCCAAGAGGCCCACGTGAAGCGTTGGCTCGATGTGATACCTTTTATAGAACGATGAGAATTGCTCTGATGTTCACAGCAACATTCATAATTCAAAAACGATTATCATTACAATTTACAATTATCGGCACGCTTTGATACCAAGCGTGCTGATAATTGTAAATTGTAATGCTAAATCTCGCTAAATATTGTTACTACACCGAATGACCCAGCTGCCTGCATGTCATCATTATCATATTAGCCAGCCAAATGATGTTACCGCTGATCAAAGGCCTCCCCATAGAGTTCCACAATTGTGTCGTCATATTGGGGGAATTTGCCAGTACTCACCACACCTGGTAGGCGCTGTGCTGTCAGCGCAGTATGGGTACTAATCAGCTGATTGGGTAGCTACCCATCCCTCTGGTTTAAAGTCTCTTGTAGCCTTTTACGACAGGAAGAGATGCGAGTGGTGATACATTCTTAATCCGATACTCACGCGGAACATACTTTTGGCATAACCGCTTGGATGCTTTTAATATAACCAAAATAGGAAAAAGGGGATGTGTTTGCAAGAATTCGCATGGAAAGAAGTTGTATAGAAAGACAATCTTACACAGCTATAGTGTCACCGTCGCTACAACGAACGTTTAAATTTAAAATATCTTAATGTTGTGTTTTCAGTTGCTTAGTAAAGCGCGCGGCATGATCTTCGACAAGACGAAGATGGTAAAGAACCAAGAACTCCAAATTGAAGCATTGAACACGCAAGTTCAATCTCTCAAGGACATAAATGTGATTACCAAGGATTTATTGGAAATAAGGAACTCTGAAGTTAAAGCTATGGAGGTAGGTTTTTATGAAGAGGCTTGTAATTAATTGACTATTGCGGTAGGCTCGTAATAATTGACTATACTGATCTGCGAGGTAAGGCAAAATTGCCAGGGTGAAGTATTTCCTTGAGTGACCGTTCTTTACACTTCGAGACTCCTTCGTCTCTAAGAGTATCAATAACAGTAGTTAGTTATGTGGTTAGGGCATTCAGCAATCCAAAATATTGACGACCGAACTAGTCTTCGGATATTGTCATCCTGCAGTATTTGGGTTACGGGGATTACATTGCTTATCGTAATACGGGCTTTTTGTCTTAGGTTTTAAATGGATTGATTTATGGTTGCATAATAAGTCCGCACATGTCTGCTCTTCGCAGAACAAAGACGTGAGCTCGACGATCAAATGTCTATGTGTTTTAGGAACGTTTTGAAGCAATGGAAGCTCGGTTCAAGGCTGAGAAGGACAGATATGGTTTGGTGTTACAGCGAGCCCAGACCAGCAATACCCTTAACGATGACTTGAAGAAAGAGTATGAAACTCAACTCGCCATTTTCAAGGTAAGTAAAACTCGGTGAAAGAATCGTAACACGCCATGATATGTAATTGTCCATCCTTAATAGCTGGCAACACTATATCGCGGGTGGCCACATTTCATCTATTGACTAATGAGCACGCGTGGAGTTCAACATTTTTGGCTTGGCACTACAATAACGTTATAACCTCGATTGGAGGGCGCTCATGCTGAATATTGGAATCTTGAGCGTCGCCATATCGAGTGACGTTCAGTTTCACGGTCATTTCGAAGGCAAAGTCAAATTGGTTTCCAGAAAACTTGAAGTGTTCAATAGACCAAGAAAGTATTTCAGGCCGGACCACCGTTTCCAAGGGCAGAAGACCGGCCACGCAAGGAATACTGCTCGCATCTATGGGCTGGAGCACGGCAATACCTACTATTTCTACTTGAACGAATTCACGTGCATCCCGTCTGTCACGACAACTCAAGCTCATGAGTTCTGACATACGGTGCTGAAACATGGATACTAACAGATAGGCTAGTCCACAAACTTGGTAGTCGCTCAACCAGTTATGGAGCGAACTATGCTTGGCAGTTCCTAGGGACATGATTCGCAATGCATTTATCCGGAGAAGAACTGCAGTCAGCGACATAGCTTCCAGAATTAGCAAGTTGAAGTGGTTGTGGGCTGGCCATGTGTGTCGAAGGGCCAATGGCCGTTGGAGCAGACGAGTCTGAGTGGAGACCGCGAATTGACAAACATAATGTGAGACATCGTGATGGAACGACGACCTGAAGGAGGCTGCTGGGACAGATTGGATGCGGAATGCAAAGGACTGGATATTGTGGCGCAGCTTGGGAGAGGCCTTTATCCAGCAGTGGCAGCGCTTGAATCGTTGTGCGTTGCAGAGAGTTGATGTTGCCACTCTATGCATCTTCTACCGCATATGTTATGGAGAGGGCCCGAGGAACTGTTTAACATAGGTACTTCTAGCCGCTAAACATCCACCACCACGTTAATCACTTCCAAGTCAAAATTATCCTCATTTTGATGGCCGAGGTCGCACACATGTACAATAGTACAACCTCTGTCTTACCCGTCGGGGAATACAGGCTTGATAGTGAACATTATTTAATTCTAATATTTATTATTATGAATATGGCCGTTTCTTCTTTTACCTCTTTGGTTTCATCCTACAATTATATCGTACTACATTTTTGTTTGTCGACTGTTTTATCTATTTTTCATCCAAAATCAAATCTCAGCCAAACAACAACAACGAACAGCTGAACAAAGCCCTCCCCCATAGATTTCCACAACGACTGGTTTCATGCCGCCTGCATCCAACGACTACCAGCGATCTACACCAGGTCGTGTGTGCACCGCGTTGGCGGTCGTCCCACGCTGCGTTTTGTGGAGCGCGGTCGAGAACCTTTTTGTCCCAACGCCCATGAGTTCTACGAGAAATGTGTTCCGCCCATTGCCGATTCAGTTTAATTATCCTTTCCGCTATGTCGGCAACTTTAGTTCTTCTACGGCTCTCCTCATTTCTGGTTCGATCTCGCAGAAAAATACCAAACATATCTCTCTCCATAGCTCGCCGAGTGACCTTGAGCTTTCTCATGAGGCCCATAGTGAATGACCACGTCTCTGTGCCATATGTAATCACTGATAACTCACACTGGTTAAAGACTTGTGTCTTGAGGCATTGCGGGTATGTTGACGAAAAGACGTTGCGAAGTTTCCCGAACGCTGCCCAGCCGAGTCGGATTCGACGATTGACTTTTTCTCGTATTTGGACCTACCTAACTGCATGGTGTGGTGTCCGGAATTCCGTGTGGTGTCCGGATTAAGAATATAGCACCACTCCATCTCCTCCCGTGGATGTCGTAAAAGGCGACTAAGGGAATCTAAACCAGTGGGATGGGCAGCAGCGTCCCTTCTGTGAAACGGTAGCCATACTGCGCTCACCAATCCGCCTGCCAAGCGTGGTGAGTATTGGCAAATACCCCCCAAAATGATGACACAGTTGTGAAAATCTATGGGGGAGGCCTTTGTTCAGCAGTGGACGTATAGTATAAATGGCCGATATGAAATATGAATGAACTGCATGGTTTGTCCCAGGTGGACGTACTCGTCAACAGCTTCGAGAACATTCATCTCAAAAACATTTTTTTAGATTGTATTAAGCTTTTTAAATAAGTCAGAACTATCTGGAAGCTACAAGCAACTGTGTTATAGATTTATTTGTTTATATGCCTATGTTTTAACACATACATACTTATATATTCTATTCTATTCTAGGTACTTATATGTTTTCTGATACGAAATTTTGATTAAGTAGGTACTTTGTTCTACCTAAATACTGAAAATACAGCTTACTTCTGGGCCAGTTTGGTACTGACATAGTTAACTTAAGTTAATGTTTTAGATAAAAATATATAAATTTTGTTTCTTCATTTCACAGGAGTTGAGAGAGAAGTATGAGCTAAGGGTACAGGCGCTGGTAGCTGAAAACGCAAAGCTTAAACAACTAGCTGCTTTAAAAGCCGGTACATCTGGCTAATACTTACCGTTGAGTATGGGAATGGTCTCCTGTTTCATCGGAAGCCAGCCATTCGGAATATCAACCGCTCATATCAGATCATAATTATTAATCATAATCATCAATCTATGATATGTATTCTTATATTCTTATCCTGAGTCAATGCTGCCTAAGATTTCATGATGTCTTCCTATTATAAGCCTAAATTATTGGTCTCATATCTCATAATACCTAATATTTTGTCTTTTAGAATACTATTTATGACGTTCAATGTCAAGCGGTAATCTTAGTTAATAAATCAGAATAATATAATGCCCAACATATGAAACTATCATTTAAGTAGTCGGGTTGATGTAAAACCCTAACGATGACCCTATATTACAAATATGTGTAATTCATGTCTGTAAAACGCACCCACGACACAGGAGAAACCCTAGTGTGGGGCAATGTCTTAAAAAAAAATAAAAAAATATAGCCTGATTTTAATATTTTTTTCTTATTATAATTTATTATTTATTTATTATCTATCAAATGCGATGGCTATCTCTTAGACAATAAAAATGATTATGTATTGAGACTGTTTTCCAGATCAGATTAGGCGAATTTTTTTCATTATTTACACTGCGCCCAGCAAATTTTGACAGACGGAAAACTAGGGCATTTGCCGCTACTGTTGCTTTTTGCCGTCGTAGGCAGTGCTACCATGAACTGTCAATATTTACTGGTCAGGATTACCCACATTCATTTTTGTAAGTCGTATCTATTTGTAATATTTATTAATAAATTTAATATTTGTATTATGTTTTTATTGAACTACTTCGCGACAGTTCTGATGACAATATACTAAAATGATAGAAATAACCTGATGCTGCAGCCATAATTATTGTCTCCACATGAGGGCACTCCTCAACGGTTAGTAGTACGGACACAAAACTTTGCATATACAGTAGTCCAACCGTCATTTGAGTCCTCAAGACGCTGATGTATTGCGTTCCGAGCATGTGCTACAGGGGTAGCTTGGGGGTGCTTCTCGCGGGATGCTATTGACAATTCAGGGTTTTCTTTCTTATTCAATATATATTAAAATAAATGAAAAAAAAAGAATACGAATTGTTACAGACGTTATTCCGCTTTTTTGGTGTAAAATTCATGCCTAATTGAGCCGTTATAGAGAGAAAATTCAATTTACGTTAAAAACTGCTATTTACATAATAATGTCTTAGGTTTTCGCGAGTATTACACATTATAATAAAACACTTTTAAACGGATGTCATCCTGCGAGCACGAACCCTGCAAAGTGTTCGAAACGTCAGGAAAAACAAAAATCTAAAATATACGCGATAGAATCCGTTTAAGTGTTTTATTACAATGCTATTTACATATTTTTTTATCCGATATTTATTCATAATTTTAACGAATAGGAATTTTCTGTGATAAAGGGATTAGTCAACAAAATAATTTAAACTAACGCTATTTTTGCGATTTGAGCGATGTAATCCCCATATTTTTTGTAGGCAAAATGCAAAATATTGCATGATTGCAGTCTCAGTCACAATAAGTCGGTTTGGTTGTTTACGCGAGTTGCGTGTGGTTGTTGTTTATTTCAACGTTATTAACGTTACTGAGTGCAAGTTTTTTAGTGTCAAAAATGCCGACGGAGTACACAAATGCGGAGTATTACATGATATTGTGTGTAGGCAAATGTGATGGAAGCAAAGAACAGCATCTGGTTTGAGACGATTCTGGAGCATGACGCTCTCACAGAAGGAGACCACTGTGTCGCGGAGTGCCTCCCTCCGTATTTCCTTCCGGTTAGCTCAACTAGGAGGCTCTCTCCACGGCAGCAAGTAACGGAGATCAGTTAACGAGATCAATAAAACGTATCATATATATTGTTAGGATGGTATTTGTTATTCATAACTTCAACACTTCATGCTGATGATTATATAAATATTAAAATATAGCTTACTATCACAATTTAAGCTAATTAAAAATAAATAATTGTAATATTGCAGGAGACTGTTGGTCAGAGCGACAGCTGTGTGTCGAACCACAATAGCGTTCAGAATGGAATGTGTAGTGATGATGATCAAAATATGAACGATTCGACACCACAATACTAAATTCGAATTTTGATTTGAATAAAGCATGAAGTGGACAGTGATGGAGATAAAAGGTATGAAGTCATGAAAGAGGTTGATTGAAATGAAGATGAAGGATGACCTCGTCACAACTGCAGTCCAATTTTCATGATCTGCCAACATGGCCACATGACACTACTGCCGGCAGAGACGGATCTAGCCTGATCCGATCGACCAGGGTCCGCCGCTCGGCAGGCCACGCAGGGCGGGGTCGCGGGCGCGCAGATTGGGGAGTCTGCGTTCTCACACCGAGCGACCCCCGGGAAGACGGTGGCGCGCACGTGGTCACGCGCTTGGAGGGATCCTTTACAATCCTCCCCGAGAAGTGCCTGAGGGGCGACCATTTTACAGTCGCCAGCCGCTCCACAGTCATCCCCTTCGTGATGTGCCTAAAGGCGTGGCACCAATGGGCGGCTCTAGTGTGATCTTACGAGGACCTGGAGCCCCCCTTCGGTGCCGATGATGACCGCTCCAGTGGTTTTAGCCGGTAGGAGTCCGGCATACCCCTTCACTCTTCCCCGGGGTGAAGGAAGTTCCATGTAGAATTTCCACTGGACATCAATAAAAAAATAAAAAAGGCCACGCAAGGCACTCCTCGGGCATGTGCTGTGCGGTACCGTGGTCTCACACATGGCACAACTACTATTGTACCGTATGCCAATGTGCCTAAAACTCGCATCCTATTCTGTGCAGGTACGGTACCAATGGTCCCGCTGTCTTTATAATAGCAGAACCACTTGTTTCAAAGAAAAGGGTTGTGCTATGTTTATGTATTCTGGCTTAACTAGATTTTGGTCTCGAAGCAAATAAAACTTTGACGTGTAGCGATTGTATTTAATTAAAAAAGCACTTAGAAAAATATAACTTTACGATAAGCTTCATTTTAGCTCGAAACGTATCATTGATTCTTCGGTAAATGGTATAAGTGGCAACTTCGTTTCCATAATAGAAGTTTATTATTCAGAAATATTTTATCAAAACAAATAAAATATGTAAGGGATACAATGACCTAATGGGTTATATGTCATCGTGATTAATACTTTTAAAAGAGCTAATAATACAATTGTGAGAGCTTTGATTATGTTTATCATTATGCTCTAATTGATTCCAAGGTTCTATAATCCACATGAAGCATTCTTCCTCACTATTAACGACGTCTTTGCGTCCTAAAACGGCTCTGTCTCCCGAGGAATCGATATCGGCCGCTAACATCAATCGTTGGCCGTACTCACAATTAATAATTGTGAATGCCACCTCACCGTTCACCATTACCGGCTCCAAAGTGAACTTGTACCTTATTTCCTTAGAATCCTTCGAACCCCAAACATGTTTGTCACCGTTCCCATTATCACTTGGATCAAGTTGTAAATACATATTGCTATCAACATTGCATATGTTGAATATGATATTATCATCCTCCCACATTGAAACAATCTTCCAGTTTAGTTTTTTACAGGTCTTGTCGCAGCTGTCACCCCATGCTTGCAATCCATTGGACCCTTCTAATTTCAAAGCCTGATTGTATTTCTTATTAACAATCGTCAAATTGTTACCATTGAAGATCAATTTGAACACTGATGGGAAATACTTACAGACAATATCTTTGGCTTTGTTATTCCACAGTTTATAAGCAAGTACCATGATTTTTCTAATGTTATCATTGAGGAGCTTGTCCACAGCCTCACCAAGCGCATTACAACAATAGACGTCACTCAAACATCCAGTTAATATGATAGCACCCTCATAATCACTTTCGGTCACAGAATTCTTAAATTCCTTTTTAAGTTCATTCAAGCTCAAATAAGCTCTGTAAGAATTAGTATAGCCGGTCAACTGGAGGTTTTCTGGCAAAATGTAAATGGGACAGTAAAATAACTGTTTCGTCATCTTTAGTTCTTCGCTGAGAATTTCAATCATAGCATAATCTTGATCATTGTCTACTTTATACCCATAAACTATTACTTTCCCGAAATCGCTATTTACAATACGTGAAATATCTTGAACACAAGACTGGGATAAAAAAAAGTAATGCCGTGCCGTAGTGACGGTCAGGACCGAGTTGTCTTTTATGTAATTGCGGGTACAACAGTTGTTGCCATCACCGCTGATAAACGGTATCCTGTTCGGTATCCTTCTGCCTTTATCTGGACCTGTTCTAATTAACTGGTACTCGTAGTGCACATTATAGCAATCAGGAAATCCAGTTGTTCCTGTCTCTGTTTGTTTTCTTCCTTCACCAAGATAATCAATATGCTTTATAAGATTTTGAACACATAATGGTATCCTGACCAGTTTGTGTTCTCCTAAATATGGCAGTTCAGAATAAGGATACAAATAGTTCTTGTTGGTGTTATAGTTTGGGGACTTAGCAGCCTTCCAAGTGTCCATAATATCGATTGCAGCTAACTATTTAATATTTTCGAGAAGAAATACCTGAAAAGATACATATAGACGTTTTATTATTATGACATACGTACAGCAATGGACAGTAAGCGTTCAAAAGTGCAGTAGCATGCTATGGATTGTATTGCTGTGAACACACGCTAGTCTACGTCTATAGGTGTAAGTGCTGTTACAAAACAGTACTCACACGACAGAGTTCGCACACTGTCACACTGTCAGACACGCATATTCGTACGCCGGTTTATACTATAGCTAAAATTGGCAGTAAATTAATAGCGGTAAACGTCTGGCGTCGAATTGCGAGGCACCTGGTTTAGGTAGAAAGCTCGTGAAATAATTTTGTATCAATAATAACCTAGGTGGTAATTTTGAGATCTTTTTAGGGTTGAGAATATAAAATAAGTGATAAAAAAACAAAAATGGTTTTCCATTATGTTTATAATTACGTACATAAAGTTAACAAATAGCAACAATTACTTATTATGTATTAAAAGCAAAGATGACGCTCTTTAGTGAATGAGATAGATTTGATTAGAATATAAGATGTAAACAATGGTCATCCACAGGGATACGATACTTATAAAAGTGAAACATTTGTTATACAAACAAACACTTCCACGCTAAAACGGTAAACCGATTAAGATAAAATTTTTCACACAAGTTCCTTACACTATGGAGACCACACTTTGGAGAATGGTATCGTATTGGGTAATTGTATGCCTGAAAATTATGATTTCCCCGGGGAAAAGCGGTATTCTAATATTTCTTCACACCGATACAACCGGTTTTCAAACGCATAAGGCAATAAAATCTAAAACAAACTCAAACTGTTGCTTTTAGCTTGAAAACATTTAAAAACTACGTAAACAAACAACTTACAGAAGTTCATCAATGCACTTTATTTATGAGAGGAGAAGATCAACGAATAATTTTCTTTGTATTCCACAATGTCCGACGACATACGCATGCGCGAACCCACCTATCACTCTCTATCGTAATACCCAGCTATCGTTATCTCACTCTACATCTATTGAATCATTCAAATGATAAAAATCAAATCTTATGCGCAGTGACTTAAAGATGTATTTCGAAAACGAGTGATTTACTGATGAATTCACTCTTTTTGAAAGATGTACATCTTTTTTATAAATCACTCCTGAGTTACACATCATTAGTTGGTCGCGTGCAGCGTGGCGTGCCAGTCGCACGGCGAGGGCGCGCGGCCTAGGTGGTTCTGCAGTATCAACACTACCGGTAACGTTACAGTAGCGGCGCACCATACCAACACGCTCGGCATGTACAATTTCCCGCTCGTCGATATTAACGCCTAACTTTAGGAATATAAGAATCAAAAGATGAACCGGGTTCTCCTCTTTGGTCTCCGGAATGCCAGTTATGATGACGTTATTTAGGAGCAGTTCCTGGTCGCGCTTATTAAGCTGAAGCTTTAGCTCTGTAATGGTCAAGATGGTCGGAGGACGATGGTTCCTTCTCCTGAAACCATTTTTCGAGGTTGGACACCTGAATCTACACGCTTCTTGCACGAGCTGACGTCTGTTTTCAAGTCAGCCATTTCTAATCGGAACTCTCGCAGTTCTACTCTCATAGCACTTAACTCCTCTCGAAAACAGCTAATTTCGTGTGGAACATCGAGAACTGTAGATTTAATGGCATGTCATCATCCGGTGGGTTATTTGTTGTAATTTGACTGGCACTAGTATCTGTACAACCATCAGACGGGCCTTTCACAGGGATGGCAGAGTTATCCACCTTAGGTATCTTGGCTTTGAGCGCGCCTATTGGGAAATTTGCGTGCTCATACCGAGCGACCCCCGGGTAGACAGCGGTGTGTATGTGGTTACGTACCGCCGTGTGCGCAGCACAGCGCATAGCGAGGCTTCGGGGAATCCTTTACAATTTCCTCGAGAAGTGCCTGGGAGGGTGGCCTCTTTACAATCGCCTTCCCTCCGCTACATGGGATGACCGCTTTACAGTCATCCCCTCCGAGATGTGCCTAAAAGCGTGGCACCAATGAATGACTCTAGATGGAAATCTTTCGAGTTCCTAGAGACTCCCTACGGTGCCGAAGATGACCACTCCGGTGGTTTTAGCCGGTGGGAGTCCGGCATGCCCCTCCGCCCTTTCCCGGGGCGGAGGAAGTACATGATGTATTTCTAACGGTGCAATAATTTTTTTTTTTTTTAACGTTGCCTCACACTAGAATTTCTCCTGTGTCGTGGGTTCGTTTACAGACACAAATTTCACACACAATACACCCAGACCCGGAACAACTACCTGCAGATCATACAAATATTTGTTCCGTGCGGGAATCGAACCCACGACCCGGAGCGCAGCAGTCGACTGTATCAGCCACTGCACGAACCGGGCCGTCTGAAATAAAGGTATCTTGGCTTTACAGCCCGGACACAGCCAATTTGAGGACATCTTTGCTGTCGCCGTAACGCCGGCACATGTGTTACGATATGCCCCCGGGCACATGGTGCAGCGAATGCAATCGACTGATGTCGACATGAATTTTCCGCAACCTCCGCACTTGGGCATGATCGAGTGACTTGGTACTATATATACACCTTTAAATTTGCATATTTAATATCACTAGCTTGCGCTTATTAGTAGCAGTGTAAATTCGTACAAGGTACCACCAGGGAGACACAGATGGCACTGTTTGCAAATATATAAAAGAACTGAACTGTTTATACTGCGTGCTGAAGTTTTCAGTAGGCGTGGCTATTCTGTCACTATGATCTGGATTACCGTTCACTAAAACAATGCCATGCAAGTTACTATTTTAAAGTACACATTATTTATAACTAGGTATCGGGTAGAATTATGTACTGATCACTATAACTATGTAGAATTTTAAGTTTATTTTGTTATTTTAAAACACTGTCACTGTTCCACAATGAATGTTGAGTATTGTATTATGATTAACACATTAAGTAATAAAGTTTTGTGAAAATACTGTTTTTGGTGTTATTAAACTTGTAAATACGCTAAGCTAAGCTTTTGTTGCCGTCGTCTGTACTGCTTAAGCCTAGGCCAAACTAATTCATCCTTAACCTGATAGACCAGTTTAGCCTAGGCTGAGTGGGTTGGTCCTAGTATTAATACATACACTTTAGGTTGAACTGGTACGGCTCAGTTTAACTAGTGTGTAGAGGAGTTTCGGAACTGACTCGGATAGGTTAGGTTTTTCCATCACTACAGACACCCAAAAGTTGTATGTCGACAGAACTCTCATGGATAATATAGACGCGGTAAAATTAGTTCAGATTAGGCTGTAGGTGCTAATTTATCCTAGAGTGTATATATTAATATTAGGACTTACCCATTTAGCCTAAACTGGTTTGTCTTATCGGGCGTAGGATGAGCTAATTCAGCCTAGGCTTAAACAATTTATCCTATTGCATATAGTAAGAACTAGTTAATCCTAGGCAAACCAAGTTGTTTTAAAATTGGGTTTGGCTGGTAACATATACATATAAACATAACTAATATGGTACTTTAAACTCCCAAAATGATACATATCCAAGCCAAGTCTGTTGCTAAATATGTAAAAATAGAAATTTTACCATATGGGCCTTATAGTGCCCTATGTAGCTTGCCCATAACTAAAACAATAAAACATCAGTTTACTAAATTCTTTGAAAGGCTCGGGTGTCACTTTTTTCCAGGGGGTTTTATTCCAATGTCCAATATCTGCACTGGGCTTCTTGGGTGATGACCAAATTGTAGTTGGGATGTAAGAAAACCATGGAAAGGAATTTCTTGACAACAATATCTCAACTAGCACATTGGTGTTCTGATCGAAACAGTCTATGTGGTCTCGGAGTTCTATATCAAAAGGGATCTTGCGACTACTTTAAAAATAACCATGCATGAACAGTTCAACTCAAGAGGTATACCTAACAGTCACAGCAGAAATAAATGATTTCATTACACAAAAAGAAGACTAAGGAGAGTATTGCACATGAGCAGGCTGAATGGCACTTAATAAATCCATAAAAGAACCTACATACTCCATGGCAAAAGTGACTACTTACACTACAATAGAAGTAAGTAGGTATATCTGAAATCATTACACTGCAGCCTTAACTGGCACACTGGCAAAATGTTGATACTTACAATTGCCAAAAGAAAACAAAGGAAAAAATTACTACAACAAATGATAATAGCTAGTGTAGGTATTTTTTATATACCTATATGGTTAATGCTTTTACTGACAAATTACCAACACTGGTATAGCTGGATAAGGCCAGTAATGTGACTTAATGTGAAAATTATGATATACATTAAATAACACACCTAGTTCTATTGTTTTATGACAGAGTGTTGATTCCAAATAATTAAAAAACAGTATAATAAACAATGCTTCACATCTAACATAAGGCCACTGGCCAGTAATAAAACTTGGGTGTTATGATAAGTTTGAAGTGACTTTTGTAACAAATAAGATGAAGTAAGTGTGACATTAAATTAAAGAAACTAAGGGGCAAGTTAAAGATCAAGAGCATCTGACAGGGACTATACAACATCAGGTTCCACACATTTCCCAATTCGCTCATACATTTATGGACTCACGAAAATGATTTATGAAATCAAATGCTGTAGCCATAAAAGCAGGGCAAATTCTCTTAGAATGACATACGTATAGCCGGAAAGATTATAATAACAGTGTCAATTTGATTTTGATTGCATGTGTTGGCATTTCATTCCCATATATCCAATATACTCTGTGGCTTCGAGTCATCATTTTGGCCGAATAAAGTCCACTGCTGGACACAGGCCTCCCTCAAAGATTACCACAACGACCCATATCGGTGGGTTGTGTGCTCATTGGGGGTTTTGCCATAATCGCCACGCTTGGCAGGCGGGTTGACGATCACAGTTGAGTGGCTAACGTATTCGAAGGACGCTGCTGCCCATCCTCCGGATAATCCCTTAGTCGCCATTTACGACAACCGCGGGATGAGATGGGTTAGTGCTATCCATAGCCGGCACCACGCGGCAATTGAGTTCGAGTATTAAACTTAAAATCAGTATTTTTATAAATTATACTTACTTGTCGTTTTTTCTTCAAAAATAAGTATGTTTTACAAAAAATATTTCAACGTTTACAATCAGCTGCAGGCAATTAGGTAATTTAAATTTAAAGCTTATTGTATTATAACACGACCACTTGTTGTAGAAGCTTCCTCACTTCTCTTAAATCTCTTGAATGCGAATCAAGTTCTCCAATATTATTAGTAGTCCATGAAGTAGGTATAAACTGAGATTTCGATTTTCGAAATGAGATTCGAGGATTCCCTTTTAATAAGACCAGTGTTGCCAATTCTCTTAGGGTCATCAATTCATCATGGAGGAGAGCAAAGATAAAGAGTTACTTGGTCTTAGGAGGAGAGAAAGAAACGGAGGCAGTGCTGCCGTTCCATAAAATTAAAAGTCGCTATTCAATGTTAAAAAAATCTGCTAGAAGTCGCTATTCGTTGCGTAGTTCCCGCGATTAGTCATGTTAGTTGTTACCTAACTCAACATTTGATTTGGTTAGAGGTATTTGACATATCACAAAGTAGGTAAATGTTGATCCCCACCGAGATTCCCACGTTATCATCGTGGTGGGGCTTGCGTGTCTCGATGATCTTTGGGGCTAAGCCGGTAGTGTCACTCATACACAGGCCCAAAGGGAGAGACCAGACTAAGAGGGATCAGCGGTGGAGTCCAGTGTGGACTGCCAAATTTCGCTCCTCGTATTACTCTGCCGTGTGGTGCCGGCTCAGAATGCCACCACCCCATTTTATCCCGTGGGTGTCGTAAAAGTCGACTAAGGGATTAACCGGAGGATGGGCAGCAGCGTCCTTCGAGTACATTAACAACTCAACTGCGATCGCCAACCCGCCTGCCAAGCGTGGCGATTATGGCAAGACCCCCCGATGAGCACACAACACACCATATCGGTCGTTGTGGTGATCTTTGGGGGAGGCCTGTGTCCAGCAGTGGATTTCATTCGGCCGAAATGATGATTACTCTGTTTAGCTCTGTATAGAAGATTTGTATGATCTGTAAGTAGTTGTTTAGGGTCTGGGTGTATTGTGTGTGGAATTTGTGTCTGTAAACGCAGCCACGACACAGGAGAAATTCTAGTGTGGTTCAAAGTTTAAATAAATACGGGTTGCACTCCGGGAGTGCAGACAGAAGATAAAACTTATTTTTTTAAATTTAACTAGTCGCGTTCGCGGTCTGCTATATGTACATGCATATATGCACACACTATAGCTGCGTCTCGTAACGGTGTCGCGAGTCCAGACATTTTATTTCATCTAAAAATATGCGTATCGAGAAAAAGAAGTTTTCACTTAAAAAAACTACGTACACGCAAATAATAATTATCTATTAGTACTGCGATTGACTAAAATTATTTTTTATCTGCAGCTTCGGTTTTAGGTAAGTAATAAATTTAAATTATATTTGAAAATGGCTCGAACTGAAAGTGGGATATTTACCATGTGTTTAATTTGATTCGTCTGTGAACGCTTGCAACACCGCCGAAATATCGGAAACTCGAATCAAATCAAAACATAGTCAATATCCATTTTCAGTTCTGATAATAGTGGCAGTGACCATGTCAGCTTAAAAACTGATGAAATATTGTTTAGTCAGGGGGTGCTTCTCGTGGGGTATTATTGATATATATATATATCAATAACACCCCACGAGAAGCACCCCCGAATCGCCTAATTCGGTCACTGCGGTGCGGCATTCCGGCGGAATCACTAATATCTAGAATCACGAATAACACTAATACTGCGCTAACGCCACCACGACTTCGAATAATTCTGATCGTCATTTGAATAAACAGAACATTCGAGTGATACGATTAATTTTAGTATTTAGTAACAATCACCTACCACTAAAACATTCATGCAGTACATGAGCACGCCAATCAAGCTTAATAATTATGATGTACACCAAGCCCATACACTGGAAATTATAATTCTGGTCTGCTCACAAAATAAAAGACACATCTGCGGTGTGTATGAATAGGGCCCTTTACGTTGAACTGATGAAGCCCGTTACCACCGACTAGGTTTTAAGTCGTAGACAGAGCAAACAATAGACTGCTGGCTTTCTTCCTTTGCATTTGCACAAGAAAAAGAGAAATATACTATCGACACTTGCAAAGAAAAGAGACAGGCTTACAATATTTCTGTCCCTTACCGCATGTCAGCTTGTCACATCATTGAGCCCAACAACTTTGACGTTTATGGAGGTTGCAGATTGACGTCCAATTTAATAATAAATATACAGAAGATTATACAGAAAATTCTATTAAGTGCTCAATTCTATAATATTATATTTGCGCAAGTGTGCAAAATGGTGAGATGCAGTGTAATGAACTGTCAAAGTGTTAGAATGGTGAAGATTGCTAGATTGGCCTTTCACTCGTAAGTTTTCGACCTTTGCAATGTTCAAGAGTTTCTACGTAATTAATGTTCTACTATTTCTAATCAAATAGAGTCATGTACTTACTAATTAGTTTCATATGATAAATTTCATAAATCGTAATTTTGAGATATTTTTATTTTGTAACCTCCATACTAAGGGTTGCCACTTTTTTACGGGGAATTTACCCGTTCATATGGGTAATCCAGAATAATTTACTTAAATACTTGCAGTATTTTGTAATTAAAGCATAGTTGTAAATCCTTTTCCATCGTGAGAAAAGCCTGTTCCCAGCAGTGGGATGGTAATGATCCGATTATGTCATTTATACGTGTGAATCTCTGATAAAAATCTAAGATACTTAAAAATTCTCATTATACTTCAGATTTCCAAATGTTCTCAAAATACGAAAAACATGGATTGTTGCGATTAGTAGGCCAATTAGGGCTCCAAAAGTGAATTCAAGAATTTGTTAGTATACTTTTAATTAAGCATAGTATAAAAAAGTTTTCCAGGAAGCTATCCCGATGCAGTTCCAAATACGGTAACAGAAATGGATTATATTATGTGAATCTGATTACTGTTACAAAGCTTTTATTCTAATATCACAGCCACACACTCGACGAGTAAAAAGGGAAGGGAAGAAGTCGAAGGAAGGAGACAGAGAAATAGTGTGGCTACGTCACTCGTCATGCTACTCTTCATGACCACCGCTCCCTTTTTTTGTCGGTTTTCTGTGCGTGAGTCAAAGGGCCAGCAGTATGAATACCGGTAATCAGCCACATATTCGAGCGAAAGCGCAGTCCGCATCGAGCGCTTGCATCGGTAGCAGGTACATTTTAGTAGGTTAGCAGTCATACGCCTATTTATAACAAAGTATTCAAAATGATTAGATTATTAGCTGCTGATCTAGCAAAATGGTGTACAGAAATTAAGCAGAAATTAAAACAGCGTACCACTCACGATTGTAACAAATTACTATATTATTTATATACTCTGCTAGGTTGCGTTTAGTGATTTGGTTATTATTTTGATTTTGTATTTTTTGTAACTAATCTTAAGTGTGTGTGCCAGTTGAGAATAACAGCAATCCACCTCATCCCGTTGGTGTCGTAAAAGGCCACTATGGGATTAACCGTAGGATGGGCAGCTTTTCTTCGAGTTCATTGACAACACAACTGCGATCGCCAACCCCTCTGCCAAGCTTGGTGATTATGGCTAAGCCGCCCACATACAGCACATAACACAATCCCAGACCGATAGTTTTTGCCTGAAATGATGAAAATGTTTTAAGTATCAATTTTATTATATACTCGTACATAAGAACCCCTAGTAAACACCCTTAGGACGTGTAATTATATTGTTACGTTTTATAGCATTTAATATAATTTGCTACGCTATAAAATCAAAGCGCGCACGCTGCCACATTGTTGACCTCCATTACCGACTAGCGAACACTGAATGCGGCACGTGGCGAGGAGTAGCGCAAGTAGAGCAGTGTGTAGTTGCCTATGGCAACATCGTGGCTGCGCCATGAGCAGAGTGAGGAGCATCGTGTAGCTGCGGCATATTGGTTATTAATTTGAACATATTAGCTTAGAGAGTAAGGAAATGCTCTGATAATTAACACCAGAGTAGCCACATCCATTGCAACATTAGCGGGAAAATCTCGGAGGTTAACCAAAAAGGTGGCCGATTTAGAACGTGTTCTTACAGAATTTAAGCAAAACAAATAGCTTGTTGATGAAGAAGATTGTAAGCTATTATCAATCCATAAGCTCACTCAAAAGTGGATTTACTGAAAAAAGATGTGAATCCATCTACTTGTCGAAAATGTATTCCATTATTCCGATAGTTTGCATAATGTTTACATTTCATAGTTCCGTGTTCATGCAATTTCGTACGAAACACATTTAACTCTTGTCTTCTGCATCGGTCCACGTTACTTTCTTAATATAAAAGCGTCGACTGCAAGCCTGGATTCTCTAAAGTATCTTTAGAATGTGTAAAGCTCTTAGTAATGTGCTCAAGCTCAGTTATACCTTAGTTTACAGAACCAAAATTGAGAGTAAGAAATATTCATACAAAGATAGTGCTTTTTCAAGGACAATAATTTGTTAATCTATTTGTTTGTTTATGAATAAAACTCAATGTCACATCAGTTTTTTTATTTTTCGTCATAGAAACCTGGACTCACCGACCTCATATAACAGTTTTCAATATTTATTCTTGTTCAAAGAAAAATAATAGGTAAAATTTCCTCACTTGGTAACCCTAAATAATGGATGTACTTTATTTGTTGTCCCTTTTGGTGACACGGATATCATGAGTGTATAGAATACTCAGTTTACGTTTTATGCCGCGGCTACACGATGCTCCTCGCACTGCTCCTCGCTCTGCTCATCGTGTTGCCGCGATGTTGCCCTAGGCAGCCACACGCTGCTCTACTCGCCATACTACTCGCCACGCGCCGCATTTGGCGTTCGCCTCTCGGCAATGGAGGTCAACATGCGTGATTTGCATTTATAGCATAGCAAATTATATTAAATAATTTAAACGAAACAATATCATTAATCGCGCTAAGGGGGTTAATTAGGAGATTCCCATATACAAGTACATTATAATAAATTAATAGTAAGAATATTTTTAAAAACATTACAAGTTTTTAATTTAGTTACAATATATGTTAGTTTGTTTAGGTCAAAACTTCCAAGCCAAATTTGAACCTTTTCCTCTAAAACTTAGGACTTTGAAATGTTGCATGCTTCTTCAGTTACCACAATACACTAAAATGATTCAAATAACTTGATGTTGCAGACATGATTGTCTCCTCATGAGGACACTCCTCAACGGTTAGTAGCATGGACATCAACTTTTGCATATACGTTTAAATTTGATAGCTAAACATGATCTCGTCTATAAATTGATGCTGCAGCAAGTATTGTCTCCTTTATGAAGGCACTCCTCAACGGTTAGTAGCATGGACATGAAACTTTGCAAGTTTGTTCAGTTCTGATGACAATACACTAAAATGACAGAAATAACTTGACGCTGCAGCCAGGATTGTCTCCTCATGAGGACACTCCTCAACGGTTAGTACCATGGACATGAAACTTTGCAAGTTTGTTCAGTTCTGATGACAATACAGTAAAATGACAGAAATAACTTGATGCTGCAGCCAGGATTGTCTCCTCATGAGGATACTCCTCAACGGTTAGTAGCACGGATATTAAATTTTACAAGTTCGTTCGGTTCTGATGAAAATACTTGTCAAGCGGTAGGTATATAAAGACAATAAAATTTAACAAGTGTTTCTTTGCGTTAGAAGGACACTAGGATTTCTGCAGTGTCGTGGGTGCATTTAAAGATACGAATTCCACACACAATACACTTAGACTCGGAACAACTACCTGCAGATCATATAAATATTTGTTCCATGCGGGAATCAAACCTACGACCCGGAGCCTTCTTTTATAGACATTATGCGTGACAAGCTTTTTAATTTAATTTTTAATTCAACATAAAATATTAGTTTGATTTATTACAAAAATTATTTTCTTCTTTTCAGAGCATATAAATAAAAGCTTGTTTTTTAAAACGTATTTTACTATTAATTTATTAGTTATTTCTATAATTTTAGTGTTTGTCATCAGAACTGCACAAACTTGCAAAGTTTCATATCCATGCCACTAACCGTTGAGGAGTGCCCTCATGAGGAGACAATCCTGGCTGCAGCATCAGTTTATGGCGGAGAGCATGTTTAGATATCTAAATTAAACGGATATGCAAAAGTTGATGTCCATGCCACTAACCATTGAGGAGTGCCCTCGTGAAGAGACAATCCTGGTTGCAGCATCAGTTCATGATAGAGATCATGTTTAACTATCACAATTAAACGTATATGCAAAGTATCGCGTCCGTACTGCTAACCGTTGAGGAGTGCCCTCATGAGGAGACAATCCTGGTTGCAGCATCAGTTCACGATAGAGATCATGTTTAACTATCAAAATTAAACGTATATGCAAAGTATCGTGTCCGTACTGCTAACCGTTGAGGAGTGCCCTCATGAGGAGACAATCCTGGCTGCAGCATCAGTTTATGGCGGAGAGCATGTTTAGTTACCTAAATTAAACGTGTATGCGAAAGTTGATGTCCATGCCACTAACGGTTGAGGAGTGCCCTCATGAGGAGACAATGCTGGCTGCAGCATCAATTCATGGTAAAGATAATGTTTAGCTAACAAAATGAAACGTATAATTATGCAAAGTTTCGTGTCCGTAAGCTTGCAAAATAAATAAATATAATAATCACCAAGCTTGGCAGGCGGGTTGGCGATTGCAGTCGAGTTGTAAATGTACGTGTTGTACTGTAAACTCACTTAGATTACTTACAATAAAAATAAAATCATAACAATAACCGTAGCAAATTATATAAATAATTTGGTATATCTATATAACAGTAATTTTTTTTACAATCATGAGTCGTACGTAGATTAATTATCCTTTGTTTTAATTGATGCTTAATTTTTGTTCCCAAATTGCTGGCTCAGCAGCTAATACTCAATAAATTTTAATACTTTTTCATAAGAGCGTCCATCGATCGGCGTATGACTGCTAACCTACAAAAACATATGTCATCCCAGTACGAGCGCTCGATGCAGACTGAGCTCTCGCGCGAGTGTGTAGCCGGTCACTCGTGTTCATGCTGCCGGCCCTTTGACTCGCGCACAGAAAACCGACAAAATAGGGAGCGGTGGGCATGGCGAGGAGCATGACGAGCGGCATGACGAGTAACGTAGCTACACTACTTCCCTGCCTCATTCCCTCGCTACTTCCCACACCATTCGTCGAGTGTGTAGCTGGGGTATTATGTACTAATTAGGGATGTTACGATACTGTCGAAGGTATCAATAGATACTTTTGTACAAGTGTGGATACTCGAGTAAGTAAATAATTGAGCTTGATTGGCGTGCTCATGTATCGATACAACTTGATTCGATACAACAATTTGATCAAGTAAAGTATCGATTCCTACTTGTGTCATTTAGTTTTTATTTTGTTAATAGAGCTTCAATGCTTTCGATCCAAATAAAAATACGAAATCGAATCTTGGACTTTAATTGAGAAACACATTATTTAATGATGGTCTAAAATCCTTATAAAATGAAACGAGACTTGAAGATTCCACCCAAAAATCTTTTTGAGATATTTCCCTGATAACCGGTTTCTTGTTAGAGAATAATCTCTCACACCGTAGCAATACAATCACCTAAATCCTTGCCTGCTTGTATACGAACGGTAAGTCCTCCCGTTCTTCGAATGAATATACATGATTAAGCTAAACATTCTGGGTTTGATAAAGAAAGTTATAGCTCCAATGATATTATACCATAGATATGTTACGTCCATATTAAATGGCGTGCAAAGTTCAGTCTCACCTGCATACCTATGTAGTAAGAAAGCAGATACAAAAACTACAAGAGTAAAAGAGATCGCTATCTAGGCGAACTGATTGCGAGGTGCTACAATTGGGGGAGTTTTGGTTCTTACTTTTGGCGCGCATGTAACATATCTACTTCTTTATAATATGTAATATCATTGAATAGCTCTAAATCTTTTCATCGTTAGTATTCTCCATTAAATATAAGTCAAATCTAAGCAAGGGCGGATCGTGAATTGCTCGACATTTTATTGCAGGGTACTAGATTTAATTACGGCTGGCATTCTTATGGGGCGTATATATGTGTGTTTTTTATATTGATGAGGAGCAGGCGGGGTGCCCCCTATCTATATCTATATGCCCATGTGGTGACCACTATCCATCAGCCGAGGTCGAGATAAACAGCGGCCCTATTCAATATAAAATGTTCTTAACTATAAAAACAATACTTAAATGATAAAATCATCACAAATGTTACATTCAAAATACACCCAGAACCGGAACAAATATCTGCAGATACTAGTGTATTATAATATCTGTGGCCGATCACACATATATGCTCCAGAAATGAAGCGTATATACTAGGACTCGTGGTGTGCAAGTATATCACATTCTGTCCTTTTTTAACTACACTAATCCACAATCTTTCCATCTTTGTCGGTTAAACTCGAGACTAGTCGGGACTTCAACCAAATACTAGGTAGATTCTATAAACTAGGTACTTGGAAATACTCGATATGAATGAAGAATATCTAGTATCTGACTATGACTATGCAATGTAGTCGAGTATCACGTGCGGATTCATGCGTATGTGAACTATGGGGACGCCAGCGCCATATCGATACGACACCTACTCGACGTCGCAATTGGATACGCGTATCAGACTTATTTAACTATTTCGTGGTTTTTGTTACGAACTTTCTATTGAGAATTTAAAATAGGTATTACATAACAGCAAAGATTTGTTTTTTATGCCTTATTTTATCATTGCTTGTGTTTTTGTGTGAGCAACGTGAAGTTACTCGAACTCAATGAAGTACTCGAGTACTGTATCTGGTAATCGAGTACATAGTACATAAAGGTACTCGAGTCAGTACTGCAGTGCAATTCTCTAAGCTCAAACATCCATGCATCCTTGAATACAGAATTAATGGTGATAAAAAAATAATAATAATGGTGACAACCCAATTTGGTTTTCGCTATGACTCGTCCTCGTGGCTCACCATCAGCAACGTATCCTTGAATAGCTTCAATCATGTCTTAGCGTATAGGAGATTGGTTTTTCAGTGTTATTTCAATTCTGTATTCAAGGATGTATGGATGTTTGATCTTAAGGAATTACACTGCTGGACTCTACCTGATTCGGCACATCACTAGTCAAGTTAGGACAAATATATCAACAATAAGGGTGGGCGCTGATGCCTTTATTACAAGACATTAATTTAACCTAGTTTAAGTATCAGTTGCAACTATATCATGTGACTGTTACCTTTGGCCTATATTTATTTTTTCTGTAAACTTGTATGTTATTTATGTAAACTTGAAGGTGCAAATAAACATTTATTACTTTTATTTTTACCTTTCAAATGGTCAAAAAATATTAAATTAGGCTGCACCTATGGTTCTGGAGATTACCCTCCTCATACACACATACAATAGTTGCACTTTACATATATAATACGTGTTAGATAAATACCACAGATAATTATATTTCCAGGTCAAGTATCAACTGAGTGCAAAAGTACTATGACGGTCGTCGGTTAACCGTTGCAGTATTGAGTAATTAGTACCTTCATTCAATACTTTACATTGAATCCGATACCTACTCGGTACTCAGTCATAAACTCATAACATAAGCTATCGATGTCAAAGTATATGGTATCGAACCGAAAGTATCGAATAATTACTTGTATTTATTCGTATCGTTCATGCAGGCATTCCTAATTTCCTATAAGACTAATTATAATTCCACTTGGCAACATTGGCTTCTTAATCGCGGGAATCCACGTCTTTTAATCACTATTCATTCATTCATTTCACTATTAATATTGAGTTCACCTATAGGTTGTGGCTCACTCTACGAAATTATTTTTTTGTACCTACTACTTATTACATAATATCATAGATGAATAAATATAATTAAATAATACAGTGAGCTCCTCTGCCTGAACGAAGAAAAAACAGAAGTAAGTTTATTTATAAATAAGACTAAATAACTGGGCCTATGTTTTAACGATAAGTACCTACCAATTTCTCGAGAACTTTTAAGAGCTTACTCTTGCTAATGTATTGAATTACGATTTAAATCGTTCATTAAATTAGAATACTAGGTTTTTCTATTATGATATTACCTAGGACTTTGTATTATTACAGTGTTCATGAAGGAGGCAGGGTAGCTTCCGTTTACCCTAAAATTACAAATTTTTACACAGCAATATACAAAAACGTAATACCAATGTACCAAAGTACATAAAAATTGCTCATTTGCACGACATTTAATCATAATAACATTAGTAATCATCTAGTTCAGGCAATTCGCCTACATAGGTACCTATATTGTTTACATAAACATTTAAATTGCACTCTTAAAAGATCTATTTAATTCTAATTGAATTTTTAAGTATCCATTCATAATTAAATAACTATTTATAGATTAAATTGTTGGTACTTTACGTCAGTGAATATTTTTACTAAGAACAAAGAGGCACCAAAAGAAATCAAAGTAGGTAATCTAATTTGCTTTCTCAACAAATACCTACACAGTATGGACATGGCGGCCATGATTGCATTGCCATTGCCACTAAAACGTGAAGTAAAGAGACAAAACACTTGTAAACGGATTCTATCGCGTATATTTTAAGATTTTTGTTTTCTCATAACGTTTCGATTACTTTGCAGCATTGGTCGCAGGATGACTAAGGTGACAAGCGTCATTCAACAAAAATCCGTCTAAAAATCAGTTTAAAAGTGTTTTTTATAATGCGTAGGTAATAAACGCGAAAACCTGAGACGTTGCTAAAGAGACAAACCAAAAAATATGTAAACATGTATGTAAATATGTAACTCTGTTCTTAGCGAACATGCCAGTCGCACTACACCGCCACCGCCATGGCATTTTAAGCATAACCCAAAATGCATTGTTATATTATGAGTGCTGTAAACACTCTTCGTGTATTTGTAACAAGCTTTGAGCAATGGTGAAATGGTCCAGCAAATAACTTCTACCTACTACATGCAATGCATGACGAAGACGCAGTGTCTTCGTCTTTCCAAATCATCACCATCTATTAAATTATTATAACCACCATTTTACCATTTTTATAACATAACCCAGAAATCTAGATACACAAAGCTTTAATTATTATAAATGATGTACGTAATAGGTAGGTACAAAGGTATATTCCTAGATAAAAGATTTCTGGTATGTTGTATGGTATGGATTGTTGGTTCACCATAATTTTTTAACCTACTTTCGGAGTGTATATTTGCTTTTATTTAAGTATTTACTTTTTATCAATTTATTTATGACTTGAACATTGGTACAGACAAAAAAATGAAAGGACAAAATAAATGACTAGTAGGTATACTAATAGAATTTAAAACAATAAATTACCCAACATTTAAAACCTGACACTTATTAGGTACATTATTTTCATATTAATTAACTATCATGGAAGATAACTTAATCCAGTTAACTTTTTGTATAATATAGATTATTTTCTTCTCCCAAATTATGCTTATAAATAGATACCAAGCGACTAGTTTATTTGATACCAATAATTTAATCAATTAAAAATAATTCATCTGTGTGTCTATCAATGTGTAGTTATGTCAGTTACATATATAGGCATGAAGTAATTATTATGAAAAAAAACAATTGAAAACTGTACGATGTTGCCCACATATTTTATAGATTGTTTTCATTTTTGAGAAATATTTTATGAATATTTAAAGATTCATTATTCTAAACGCCGTACGACGTTGCCTTATACTCGACATTGTGGAAGATACTCTTACAGAAGCCATAATCTAAGAGAAGAAGAAGTAATTATTATTGCACCCAATGTCATGTTTTATTAAGTTAATTACAAGTAGTTAGAGTTATCTTTTAAAAACTCTTTGGCTGAACACAAAGATTTGATTACCATTACCTCAATGTTGCTTACTAAACATCTTAATTATGTAGGTTTTGCCTGTCGAGTTCAGAATTATGTTAAACTTACCATTACGCACCTGCAATGCTAGGTGTAAAATATAAATTGTTTTTTAATAGGTCATTAAAATGAAACTATACTTACAAAAACACAAGTTTTATATTGAGTTACTGTTGGACTCTGTTTGGCTATATTCTTACCTCATTAACTTCACTTCATTAGGTTTAAAATTTAATATAATAGTATTCCTTTTATAGTCAATACCTATTCTAGTGTTAGTAACTAGTAATGTCGTCGTGTTTAGTAAATGCTGTGTTAACCTGTAATTGGTATATATATTTAGAACAATACTTTGAACCTAATGTATCCATATGTATATATATGCTGTGGGTGAACCTATTTGAAATAAATAAATAAATACTTATAGAATCTCATGACATAAACTACCTATAGGACAAATTTATTCAGCCGTTTGAGAGTGATAGAGCTTCAAACTGCAAATATAAACTATCACAATTACCCATCATCATCATATCAGCCACAGGATGTCCACTGCTGAACAAAGGCCCCTTAGATTTCCACATGTCACAGGTCACATGCTGCTCTCATCCAACGACTCCCAGCAACCTTCACCAGGTAGTCTGTCCACCTCGCTGGAGGTCGTCCCACGCTGCGTTTTCCGGTGCGCGGTCTCCATTCGAGAACCTTTGTGCCCCAATGGCAGTTCTACGAGCAAAGTGCCCTGCCCATTGCCACTTCACTTCACTTCATTTACCCATACTATAATAGTATATATTATAGTAAGATGAGAGACACTATTATCTTCTAAAATAAGGTAGAGTACCTAGAATAATATATGTCGTATTATATTATTATTGTTATTAAATGACATGTTTGGATCTATTTTCATGCATATTTGCATATACAGCTATATTACATAATTTTGTATTAATTCAAAATTAACCTGTTAATGGTGCTGGATATGGGCTTGAGCTAAATTATATGTAAAAGATCATATCATTGGGCTTGAGGCTTAGAACTTTCACTGTAACATGGTAGGTTGGTTGGGGGTATAATATAATATACTCAGCGCGTTGGCTCTTGGATATAATTGTTGATATTATTATCTGATAAGTAGATTGTTATTGTCTGTTATCCTGTACCTATTAAAATACTTTTTACTCAGCTTTCTCATTTGACATAGGAAAATGAAGTTCTAGTTCTACTATGTATGCTTTTAAGTAATAGGGCCTTTCTGAGCTGTGTGCATGATGTCACCTCACTCCATTTTATACAATGACTGTTAGTGGACTAAACAATGACAGCATTCTCAGTTACAGTAATCCATTGTATTGCAATTGTTGAAAACTATTGTGATGTGAAATAACAACAATAACTATGTTAAATGGGTAAGGTGTCAGGTGTCAAAGCAGGAAGTCTGACCAACCATAGTGAAACATTTTGAGTCCTGATTAACAGTAAACGTTAAACATCTTTGAAATGTTCAAGCATTTTATAACTGAAGATAATTTTATTTGAATATATGAATTTACTAGCCGGGACCTGCGGTTTCACCCGCGTTTAATTTAAAAGATATTTAGAGTATTTCCACATAGACAATTGACATAGAATATATATATTGGATTTCAAGGGTTTTATTTTTTTTGCGCGGATCCCTAATTATTTTTCTAAAATAAAAGTAGCCTAAATTATTCCTTATAACATCAGCTACCTGCCAGTGAAAGTCCCGTCAAAATCGGTCCAGCCGTTTAGGAGATTACCCGGAATAAACAGACAGACAGACAGACAGACAGACAAAAACATTAAAAATTGTTTTTTTGTTATAGGTACCGTATATACTTTCATATGCAATTAGTAAAAAGCTGTTATTTTGACATTACAAACAGACACTTCAATTTTATTTATTTGTATAGATTTGAAAAGGTAGGTATGTTCTTATTTTTCTGGTATTTAGACCAGCCTGCTCCGTCAAGTCACTGCCAAGTGTCAAATGACCTCTGCCTCTGCAACTTAAATAACTGGTGTCTATTGTTGTAAAAAGAAAACGGATACCTAATCCTAATGTTAATTAACATGACCCGGTATCAACATGTTGGGTTTCTGTCCTAATCTGATCATCAGACTTCCCGATACATCGAACCGAACCCTCATAAAATACGGAGTATCGTCTACCTAGTCTGTGCTCTTCTTCTCTTAAATTATGGCTTCTGTAGAGTATTTTCCACAATTTCGGCAATGTCAACTATGAGGCAACGTTGTACGGTATTCACATTGAATCAATCTTTACATATTTAAATAAAACATTTCTCAAAAATGATAAATATCTATAAAAATATGTCGGCAACGTCGTACGGTTCAATTGTTTTTTTTTCTCAATATCTAGTCTCAAACCTCAAAGTATTTTTTTAGTACCTACTAGTATAGTTTGTTTAGATTTACAAATTATTGTTATTGATGTAGGTAGTAAGCACGGACTAGAAAAAAAGTCTCCGCGCCACTCATATCGAAAGTGAAGCACCCTAAGGGTGAGATTCAGAAACGAGTCTAAGCTAAGTTCACGCTTCCATCTGTCAAAATGAGGGGCTTACGTAGTGCATTTTGACATATGGAAGCGTAAGTTCACGCTTAGACTCGTTTCTGAATCTCACCCTTAGGGTGCTTCACTTTCGATATGAGTTTTTTTTCTTTCCAAAGTACTAGGTATATAAAGTGTATAAGCCGATACTTAGGAAAAAGTTGGAATTGTTTGATGTGATAAAAAATCTGATTTTTGACACATTTTAATGTTTGGTACACAATAAAAAGTGCTATTTGAGTCACAGCGTTTATTGGTTTTACGTAACAATATTTGAACAATGATTTTTCTTCTTCCTGCCCCTGGTCCCAAGTTACTTGGGGTTGGCGAAATTAGTGTTACTTACTTAGGGTGCTTCACTTTCGATATTCACTATTCGCTTGTACATACGTGCCTTACGCACACACATGCATCATAGGACACCAGTCGACCGCAATTACGCGTAGAAGTGGTCATTATTTCAATAACGGATAATGTAATGCATTATTCTTACGGAATTTAAAAAGAAAAAAAAAAATGTAAAACACATTACTGAACAACGAATTATCCTTTTGTTGTTTTTCGTTATTGTTATTGACAACACCCAGGCAGTGCGCGCACACTCGCAGCTAACGTCGCACGGCTACGTGGCGAATAAGAAAGCAATATGCGCAACCAATAGGCGTGAGAGATATGGTGTTATTCAAATATGACGTACTTCACATTGCTAAAGAATTACAAATCATACGATTACAGTCCTTAAAAGCACGTCATAAAGTTCACTTTTATTTTTATCGTTGTCTGTTATCTTAATGTAGTCCTTAAAAATATAGTAATCCTTGCCACTTCAAATATTTATTTTCACGTTTAGTTTACACGTATTGCACTGTTTGTATAATTTATTAACAAAATGCAAAAGCAACCACCGTATTTTTGACATTTCACCTACTTATAATGTTGTGGTCGGAATCCAATGAGGATATCAGATTTTAATCAATATTGGCCATATCGATGCCATAGTGCACAAACGTACTAGTTATACAATTTTGGGATTTTGCCTTTTAAATGACAAATATACAAAAAATGTACGTTTTCTACCGTTTTCGCATAAGATTTAATAATAAAGCTTCATAATTATATCTTCTACCTAAAAATCCATTAATAAATTAGTCATCAATGTGCAATATGCTGAATTAATCCGTGATAACTATTTTATAAGTAAGAAATAGTATAAATATCTATATCTATACAAATAAATAAAATTGAAGTGTCTGTTTGTAATGTCAAAATAACAGCTTTTTACTAAATGCATATTCAAGTATATACGGTACATATAACAAAAAAACAATTATTAGATTTTTTGTCTGTCTGTCTGTCTGTCTGTCTGTTTGTTTGTTCCGGGTAATCTCCGAAACGGCTGGGCCGATTTTGACGGGACTTTCACTGGCAGATAGCTGATGTTATAAGGAATAACTTAGGCTACTTTTATTTTGAAAAAGTAATTAGGGGTCCGCGCAAAAAAAAAACCCTTAAAATCCAATATTTGTATATATTCTATGTCAAGTGTCTATGTCCAAGTACTCCAAATTTGTTTTAAATTAAACGCGGGTGAAGCCGCGGGTCCCAGCTAGTACTATAATAAAATCTTAGAGAGACAAAAACTGTACAATGAATATTTATTTTTTAAAATCACTGCCGCGTGCTCCACGAATTTCTGTCTGTTTGTCTGTTTCTATGTTGGATGTTACCGCTAAAACTACACTATAGAATACGTTGAAATTTGGCAAAAATGTCCGTTACTCCAAAGATGGCTCTAGAATACAAATCATCACGCTTTTGTACATGGGAGGTGGGTAGTATGTCTACAAAGTGTTGTTTTACAGCGAATATTATGAAACAATCACACAAGTGAACACATTCGTTATCAGTACGCAATAAGATTAATTAAAAAAAACATTAGTATCACGCTATATCTAAAGGGAGTTAAGCGACATTTTAAAAATGAGAAAGCTTATTTCGCAACGTTTCGCAACTAGTAACATAGCCTGCTAAACTAACAAGCGGGTTGTTATTGCTTTGTTCTCGGGATCAAACCTACCTCTCTAATCTTACTTTTTGGATTTTGCTTTGCATTAATTTTATTCTCTTAAAAAGCAATTTCTATAATGAATATTCTGTGTGGTCTGTAGTTGATATTTTATTATATGTTATTGTGTATTATGAGACGGGTGTAAACCAAAGCATTAGATGTCGCTAGCAGTTCTTTCCTTTAGACTAATTCATAAGTTTTCATTTGTATTTCGCATAAATTGTCATCATGAAATGGACTTAGTTTAATAAAGTATTTGTTTGTCTATTTATTAGTGAAAAACTATTGACATTTTACAAAAATGTACTTTTGGCACCGAAGTCAATAGTTTTTCACTAATAAATAGACTGCTGTGTCTCCTAAGCCAAAATCGTGATAAAATATTTGAGTTGTTATACTTAAATAAAGGATAATATATTCTATTTATTATAATATTTCTGGGTTACTTAGTTTTATAATTATAAAATTTATAAAGTTTCAATACTTATTTCTTTCTTCTAACTAGATGGCGGTATTTTTCCTAATCTGCGCTAAAGGGTACCGGTACCGATGTCGTTTCTCACGATCTCCACGCAAAGCCGTTACCTACATATGTTTACTTATATATTCTTTTTAAAAACGATGCCCCACTGTAGGATTTCTCCTGCGTCGTAGGTGCGTTTACAGACAAATTTCACACACAATACACCCAGACCCGGAACAACTACCTGCAGATCATATAAATATTTGTTCCGTGCGGGAATAGAACCCGCCACCCAAAGCGCAGCAGCTGACTGTATCAGCCACTGCACCAACCATGCCGTCAGTGTCCGTGACTTTATTTATTGATACTTAATGTACACTAGTGTACAAAGGCGGTCTTGATGCCGTAGGCATTTTCTGCCAGACGACCTTTGGGTGATGCAGAAAACAATAAGGTAGATGCACCAACAAAATATGAAAGAAAGGTATAGATGCGAAGACATATTATACAAATAAATAGACGTACATAAACATTACATGTATAAAAACATATTTACATATACGAAATAAACACATACATACATATTATATAATAAATATACACAGATGAGAAAAAATAAAAAATAAATAAAATCAGAGTTGAGATGAATCTGCTGACGTCTTTTTGAAAAGGTATTTTCGTAATTTAGTTTTAAAGTTGTTCCTTTGTTGTTATTAAACTTTTATAAACAACTTACAAACCTTACCTACGATATGTTATTTATATCTGAATTATTTGAACAATTGCCGATTCTTACGGCCCAGTGTTGATTAATTTGGTGTTATTGATATCGGTTTCATATTTTACATGCCTCCTAGAAAGAGGCCGAGTATCTTTCGAAGCACAGAGCATTGCACTCACGTTTAGTATCTAACTGAGCCTCACCATCAACTGCAGTTTTGAGAGATCGAGCTAGCCTTTGCATCTTAAAAGCCCATGAGCCGTGAAAGATATTCCTCTTTAACTGCAGAAAGCAGCACGGAGCGCCAGTCGCGGTTAGGTACCTAACGAGTTTGGGTTCGCGGGTGCGTAGATTGGGGAATCTGCGTGCTCAAACCAAGCGACCCAAGAGAAGACGGTAGCACCCATGTGGTCACGCGCTGCCGTGGGACGCTTTGGGGGATTCTTTACAATCCCCCCGGGTGGTCACCCACCACTTTACAGTCACCCTCTCCGAGATGTGCCTATAGGGATGGCACCAGTGGGCGGCTCTAGTGTGATCATACGAGGACCTGGAGCCACCCTTAGGTGCCGAAGATGACCGCCCCAGTGGTTTTAGCCGGTAGAAGTCCGGCATACCCCTTCACCCTTCCCCGGGGCGAAGGAAGTTCATGAAGAATTTCCACTGGGCACCAATAAAAGAAGAAAAAACGTACCTAACGAGTTGTCATTAGTAATTGCTGCCTCTCGATCACAAGATAGTAATGAGGGACATGAAGCACGTCTAGCAAGCGATCGGAAGCGCCATGCTGCATCACGCGCCTCAGAGACTTACATCCAGTGTGAATCGCAGTCGAGCTCCCAGAGTATCTACACTGCGACGTCTCTATACATGATCAACATCCAACGGTCATGCATGTGGACGTCCATTTATAGAATGGCTAGCGAATTTATTTAAATTCTGAAAAAGTCATAGAGCGCTTGAAAAATCCGCGTCAAACTACGCTTTTCGTATTTTTTCTACTGTGCGAAGAGGATCTGTTCGCCAAATCGCGAACGTATGGCGAGATGCCGTCATATTATACGTACGAGAAGCAAAGAGGTGTGTTTGATCGACGTCAACGTGGGCGTATAGAATATGGTTTCTCGGGAGTTATGAAAGACGTCGCATTGGGTAAGGTCTACACTGTGCATCCAAATAATGGCAAGTCCTATTTTTTGCGCATTTTACTACACACTGTGCTTTTGATGCCGTTAAGTTTCCCAAATATCACCTAGACTACAGAGCGCTCCATCTACTTGACGCTGATAAACACTGGGACGATACTCTCGAGGAGGTCAGTGACAGTCCCAGTCATCTGCGACATTTATTCGCCATCATGTTGGTCTTCTAAGCGCCGACAGACAGGGTCCGACTTATTGCTGTTCACTCAGCGCACATTATAGTGAGTGATCCCAAACACGTGTCTGTATAATGGGCGGCAGTGGTGGCGTCGGCAAGCAGATCGCTCGCAATCGGCACGCTGTATGCTTGCTTGAAGCGCGCGATCTGCTTACTCGGTCTATACGCTGTATTTGGGATGGGAGCATGGCAGTTGCGAGTGCACTCGCTCGCTTTTAAATGTATCTTGATATTATAAAAGTATTGTACAAAACACGACTTAAAGCCCTAATTTATATGACAAAATGAGCGGTGTGGCTATAATGAGTGATTGGACTGTTAATACTGGGAGGAAAAAGGCGAGCTATATCTCATGAAAGTTATTGATGACGACACCCAGTGCCCAATGCCAAGCGTTTCCAAACAAAAGACTAGCCTAAGTTTTGTTATAAGTACTGTATATACTTTTATATCATCATTTCGGAAGAATGAAGTTCACTGCTGGACTCAGGCCTTCCCCTAAAAATCACCACAACGACCGATATGGGTATGTTGTGGGCTCATTGGGGGGTTTTGCCATAATCGCCACGCTTGGCAGACGGGTTGGCGATCGCAGTTGAGTTATGCGATTTTGTATAGCATAGCGTATATAAAAACATAGATGTTAATTTAAATCTACGTTTTATTTTGAATGAAAAACACTTCCTAACTATAAGAATACATAAGAGAGTTCAAGTAATAGGCTAAACTATAACAGTAAAAAGAAAGTGCGTGTGTCAGCTCCGACGCACGACTGGAGTTTACTCCTTCTTGTGTATATACACACACACATACACATGCATATATATAAACTGTACTTAATAATGTATTATAATAAAACAACTTTAATAACTTTTAAACGGATTCTATCGTGTATATTTTAGGTTTTTGTTTTTCCCGACGTTCGACTCACAAATAGCTTCGAAGCCTCGTCGAGCAGGCAAATGAGGCGGTACGCAGGAGACTCCGCGGGCCTTCCTTTCTTCCTCAAAAGAACCAATCCGGCTTCCTTCCAGCCGGACGGGAACACGCTACGATGGTGGCAACTGGTGAACAGCCACCTCAAGCGTCCCCAAGAGACTGCAGTGCCTTCACCCACGCGCGGCCCGGAATGCCGTCCGGATCCGGTGCAGTGTTGCTCTCTTCAGGCGGCTAATGGTTCGGCCCAGTTCCCCTTACGAAACCTCCAACTAATCGGCCCAGTCCGAAGCAATCGGGGTGGAGAGTGACTGGGATGGTCTCGGCCGGAAAGAGCGTTGAAAGTACTAATAACTTTGTAAAAATGTAACTAAATTGTATCCTAACCAGTTACCTAAGTTTCGGTTTCGGCCGAAACTAGAAGAGGAGCCGAATATTAATATCGGGTTCTGTAGGGATCTTCAAAAGAAACTCCTGGTTGTAAGTAGTTATTTGTATATTTCCAGGAACTTGAGGTTACAATTACTATACAGACCGCGGTCGCGGTCGCTTAGCTTCTTCAGATCTTTACTTGTATGAGAGCCATCAGTTTTTTTACACAATTTTTATGCAAGTTTTATTATCAACACGACCTATTTTATGAGTTTACATAATTATTTACAACATTAATTTACTAAATGGTGTTTGTAATTGTAAGATATGCAGAATGACTTGATTAAATTCTATGAAACAATATTTGAAATAAACTTTTTTTTTTTATTGTTGCCTAGAGGAAATTCTTCATGAACTCACACTAGAGCCGCCCACTGGTGCCATGCCTATAGGCACATCTCGGAGAGGGTGACTGTAAAGCGGGGGGGTGACCCCGGGAAACAACCTAACTAGCAAACTATAATTTACCTAAGACAATTATAAAATTTCACGATAGTCCGATTATTGTACGCCAATCACGTAAATCACTTTGATTTCTTTAATCACTTTAATGTTGGTCGCCAACAGTTTCGGTTTCGGCTGAAAATCGTGTTTCGGTCGGACACTATACGTTAGGAAAAACACATCTTTTTACAAAAAATATGTGATCGGCATAACTATAATACAAGATATAAATCTAAACTAGTACAGACAAAATTTCGTTTAGCTAAAGTCCATACTTCTTTTATAGGATATAGTATAAAATTTTATAATAAAGTACCGGAGACCTTGCTGCAATTACCACAAAATAAATTTAAAATATTTGTAAAAAATGCTTGCAAACAAGCATATTATAAATTAGAGGATTACCTTAGAGATATAAATGTTTGGCAGAATGCTTGACCTGGTCCGCAAGACCACTGTAACAAATGTTTAAAAATTTTAATTTTTTACTTATTGACATGCCATCTTGTTGATCCATGTTTTGTGACATCAATTTATTCAGACTTACTTTTCTGACATTTCAATTATTGGTTTTTTTGACATGACATTTATTAAATATTTACACCTGAACTTATTGACTTAATGAAGTCCGCTGCAGGACACAGGCCTCCCCCCAAGGTCACCACAACGATCGATATGGGTGTGTTGTGGGCTCATTGGGGGGTTTTGCCATAATCGCCACCCAGACGGGTTGGCGATCGCAGTTGAGTTGTTAATGTACTCGAAAGACGCTGCTGCCCATCCTCCGGCTAATCCCTTAGTCGACTTTTACAACACCCACGGGAGGAAACGGGGTGGTGGTATTCTGAGCCGGCACTGCACGGCAATGTTCACCAATTATAAAACAGCTCGTTGACAGGCGAAATGCTTTCTAGAAATCCAAAACCATCTGACAATTTTCTGAAAATTATGTCGCAAATGTGCAACAGCGCTGCCCATCCTCCGGCTAATCGACTTTTACGACACCCAACTGGTTTATGATTTGATGTTGATACTTTTAAGAGGTTTAGACTTTACTATGTTTAATGTAGGAACATTGTCTTTATACAACCTGAATTTTGGAGAACGTACTCATAAATATTGTTACATGATTTTAAAAGAGTAACCCTGGAGTTTCTTGCCCGTTCTTCCCCAAAGGAAATCTACATTTTGGAACGTGGCAACTAAAGTCTTGACGATTCATAAGTGCCAATAATGGTATATAAATGATTATATTTTTTTATCTTATCATACCTAATCTGTAAAAACCGTTGCAAGAGGCTTTTTTTTATTGATGTCCAGTGGAAATTCTACATGGAACTTCCTACACCGCGGGGAAGGGCGAAGGGGTATGCCGGGCTCCTACCAGCTAAAACCACTGGAGCGGTCATCTTCGGCACCGAAGGGGGGGCTCCAGGTCCTCGTAAGATCATGCAAGAGGCCTGCTATAACAAGTTTCTGTTATAACAGAATACAAATTGTTTAAGTCGATTCATTTTTGTTAATTCTCAGTCATATTGACGACACGGTTGGTGAAGTTTTTTTTTTTTTTTATAAAAACATTGCCCCACTCTAGGATTTCTCCTGTGTCGTGGGTGCGTTTTACAGACGTGAATTCCATGTAGTGTATCGAATATGTGTCTGTAAACGCACCTACGACACAGGGACAATGGTAGTGTGGGGAATGCTACGATAAAAAAACGAAATCATCCGTATGATTCCGTAATCATCAATTGACTAGCCAGGGATTCGGTAGTGCTTAGATTTTTCTCGAAACGGAATCATACGGATGATTTCGTTTTTTTATCGTAG
This sequence comes from Diloba caeruleocephala, assembly GCA_947459985.1. Lineage (NCBI taxonomy): Eukaryota > Metazoa > Arthropoda > Insecta > Lepidoptera > Noctuidae > Diloba > Diloba caeruleocephala. The sequence continues at coordinate 2,054,901 of OX381617.1, read as the reverse complement.
CATTCCCCACACTACCATTTTCCCTGTGTCGTGGGTGCGTTTTACAGACATGAATTCCATGTAGTGTATCGAATATGTAGTCAATTGTGCACTATGTATATGTTTTGATGATATTTGAGATTTATATTAATACAGGTTTCTATCTTTTCAGGTACCTATTACTACTCGAAAACATTAAGTAATTGCAATCAGCAAAATGGAACAATGGAAGGTTGCAAAATCCCCAAACTATGACAACAACAAAGATAAACTGTATCCTTATTCTGAATTACCATATTTCGAACAATACAAACTGGTCAAGATCCCGTTCTTTATTAAAAATCTTATAGAGCATGTTGATTATTATGGTGAAGGCAGAACAGAAAGAGATACCGGAAGCATAGGTTTTCCTGACTGCTATAATGTTAATTACGAGTATGATTTAGTTCGGGCTGGTCCAGATAAAGATAGAAGAATACCGAACAGGATACCGATCACTAAAGAACATAGATGTCGTACCCGCAATTACATAAAAGATAACTCGGTCCTCACTGTGACAGTAGCAACGGATTGGTATAGGTTTTCGCAGTACTGTGCTGAAGATATTACCCGGATGGTAAATAGCGATCGTGGCAAGGTAATTATTTATGGGTATGACGTCAACGATGCCATTGATAATAACTTAGTTGACATTCTCAGCGAAGAACTAAAGAAGATGAAACAACTATTTTACTGTCCTATTTACTTGCTGCCAGAACATCTTCAATTGACTCACTTTTATACTTCTTATAGAGCTTATTTGAGTTTGTATGAACTAAAAAAGGAACTCTACAATTACATTACTAAAGGTGAATACGAGGCTGCCATCATATTGACTGGATGCTTGAGTGACCTCTACTGCAGCAACGCTCTTGGTGATGTCGTTAACAAACTCATTGTTGATAACATTAGAAACGTAATGGTTTACGCTTATAAACTTTGGAATAACAATGCTAAAGATATTGTCTGCAAGCATTTCCCAGCTGTGTTCAAATTGATTTTCAACGAAGACTGTTTGACGATCATTAATAAAAAATACAACCAGGCCTTGAAACTAGAAGAGTTTAAAGAAATACAGGCATGTGGCGACAGCCATGACAAAACCAGTAATAAAGTAAGCTGGAAGATTGTTCCAACTTGGGATGATGATAAAATTAGATTTAAATTATACAACGTTGGCACTGATATGTATTTAAACCTCAACGAATTTGAGGACATCGATGCCGTACAAATTTCGGGCTCGAGGGACTCCAAAGAATCGTGCAACATGTTTAACTTGGAGCCGTTCATTGTGATCGGTGAGGTAATGTTTACAATTATCAATACTGAGTACGGCCAGCGATTGATGCTAGCTGCCGAAATTAAAGCGTCGGGAGATAGAGCACTATTGGTATACGAAGATGAGGTCATTGAACACGATGAAAAATTCGGGTGGACTTTAGCGGCATGGAACGAAGGACGGGAACACGATCAATTTAAGCGCAGTGCTTAGGATTGTTGATAATAGCTCTTATAGTCTGGTCGACAAGTAGAAAATTGTAAAAAACTCTATTATGTCTATAAAGCTCTTAAAAACATGAGCAATAGCTCATTAGATTCGGAATGACCTCTAGGAAATGTATTTGAAATTGCGCTTGTTATTAACAAAATAAAATGAAAAAAGTTGTGTAGTTTTTTGTTAATAACTCAAAAACTATTAATATATAAGAAATTTTTAAAAAATATCTGTAAAGAGGAGGAAATTTCCAATATAAAGGTCCTGACTCTCGGAACTCTACCTCCATTATTTATAATTTTAATTCAACACCGAAAATAGGGATCTGACCAGCTGTTACGACATGGTCGCACTGCCTCAAATATATTTTTTCTAGTAACAAATATGAATTAGAACATTTGAAAAAAAATATGGTATCATCCAGATACTTGATGGAATAAATTCCCGTTGGATTTATTCAAGTCAATTATTCAAATGTATACTATTGTTAATTAACTCATTTCTTTCCAATCTCCGTATTCATAAAGAACGACGTAAAAGTTTAGTATGCCGAGACATTTTTGGCTTCGTAGAGCCCTACATAACATAAACACAAACAAAAAATAATAAAAGTTGATTATTTTGTTTATTATAATTTTTTACTTTAGTTTAGTATAGGTAAACAATCGCATTTTTTTTACTAAAAATCCTTCAAATACATTTTTCTAGAGATCATTCCGAATCCAATGAGCTCATGTTTTAAGAGATTTATCTATATTTTTCACGTTTTTAAACTCGTTGGCCAGACAGTTAATCATATTTAGATTATGCATCCAGATTTCTTGTTTTATCGCTTTGTTCATTTCTTTTTTATTATCCGATCACTAGATTGTTGCATGTCTGTCTGACCAATCCTACTTGAGTATCGTCAGAACGAATTTACTTTGTATTTGAGAGCATTCTATTGCACTTTGGAGAACCGGCTCTTGTCTATGCGACATCGGTTTATACATATGTAAACCATGCAGCAGGCGGCAGCTTGTGGGGCAGTTGTTGTAGTCAGTGCTTGTATGAATGTGGGAAAATCACAGCTTTGTTATTTTCAAACAGACAGACGTCAGTCGTCAAGAGGAGAGTTGCGCTGCGTCTCTCGCTTTGTAAAAAAAAATACAGCAGAAGAATATTGGATTCATAAGAGATCATTTTATTTGAACACATAAAGGATACAATAGTAAACATTTTATTTGTCTTCAAATGTATAGTTTTTTAAATGTCGAATGCTCTTTTCGCTATTATTTCGTGTTGCTAGTTATTGTTATGTTTATGTTTATATTGTTATTACCGTGCCGTGATTTTTGTAAGCTTCCATAACATCAGATATTTACTACCATACATATTATAAGTATACTTCGAGAGACCGTTTATACAAGTATAATTCTTTTTATAGCTACGTATTGTTTTTGATTGTTGCGTTTATTCTTAAATTTGATAGTAAATGAGTATTTAATAAACTACAGAACTTATGACTTATGGTGCCACGTTTTGTTCTTCTATAGGCATTTCATCTTTCAATAAGTATTTTTTTATTAGACCTAATAATTCACTGCATATAGGTTAAATCGTAGGATTTGTTTTTTTTTAATAAATTTATTTATTTTTTGTTATTGACAATATGCTACGTAACTCGTATGCTAATAATAATTCATACATGGGTCAAAACTGACCTCAAGTATACATCAATACATTCTACCACTGTTTTATCTTTGAACACCTACTTTGACGACGTAATTCGAAAAATATTTGTAAAAATAGTGGGCGTAAGAGCGTGCGTCAAAGATATAATTAAATAATAATACATTGCATATAATTATAGAGAAAAAAAACAGCGTCTGATTTTACATTTATGTGCTATCCTTAAACTATATTAGGTACATATACATACGAAGAGATTTATCAATGCAGATAGTTTTTTTTATATATCTACAACGGTAGACATGATTCACAATGATTCCAACTGAACAATTTTTTTTTTTCAATAATATGAGAGAAGGATTTATGTGATCACGAAGGGACCAAACGCACGCATTTAAGAATACTTCGATTGTGAAGTTTTAGTGGTTTAAGTGAACAATTAAGTAATCTCTGGTTTAATTTGTGTTTTAATAATGCAAATATTAAATATTCTTAATTTTATTTGTATTTTTATTTATTCGCATGCGGCATAAGTAGGAGTGAACACGGCTTAGAACCATAATTAAAAAATAAGACAATAGATCTTCTCTCCTCTTTTCTTATATCATAAACAACATGGATGCCAAATTTATATTTAATAAATTTTATATTTCGTGTGGTGTCCGGATTATGAATATGGCACCATTCCATGTTTTCTCGTGGATGTTGTAACAGCTGGTTTCTGAATGGCGTGTCCGAATTAGCTAACAAGCTGTCACAATTACCCGCACAATCTGCGGGTTTCTGAAACTCAAATTATGGAAAATTTGCTAATTGACTGACGCGTGTTGTTCGGGAAAGTGTTCTTTTGTTTTGTCTAGCGCATATCGTAGTCTCTTTCGTTTAACAGAAAATCTAGAATGCCTAAATTAGATGCGTAGAAATATGAAAACAGCAACAAAAACAGTTTATTAATTATTTCTGTTTTATTTTGCCGTCCAAATTATCGTCCAATATTTATTCTGTCAAACCTCTTCGTTTGATGGTCTATCATAGTACACAGCTACATATAAGCTACCATTACCATTATAAGCTGATCTCTCACTACACGGAAAGTTTATGCAAAGCGAGACTAGCTTATACTACCGGCTAAGAATACCACCACCCTATTTCAACCCGTGGGTGTTTTAAAAGGAGGGGACTATAGGATTAGCCGGAGGATGGACAGCAGCGCTGCAGCAGCAGCTTCGAGTTATAAATCAACCGCGATCGCCAATGGGCCCACAACGCAAAACCATACCGGTCGTTTTGGCAATCTGTGTGGGAGGCTTCTGTTCGGCTCCTTCGGTTGAAATGATAATGATGATATAGCCGTGTATAAGTTTAATTGGCAAATTTGTGGTGACTAAAGCCACTAATCAAGAGTTGAAGTTGAGTTTTTTTTTACTATTATTTGAAAAACGTTGCCCCACATTAGGATTTCTCCTGTGTCGTGGGTGCGTTTACAGACATACATTTCACACACAAGATTTGAAGATAATGTCTCGATAAATTATACAGAAAAAGGGAGTTTCTGATAATAGTGGAAAAAAATGAGTACTTATTAGCTGTTCAAATTCAATTAATGTTTGTTTTTAAAAACAAAAAGAACTAATGTCTTTGCTATTTATTACCTACCAATAAATAATACATTCAGTTCATATTTAAATATTATTATTATTTAAACATTCATGCTGGTATTTTACTAACGTGGGTACTTTATAAATTAAATTTATTTAAAAACCTTTTACTCATGTTAAGTTTTTTTTTAAAGCGTTACCCCACACTTGTATTTCTCCTGTGCCGCACCCATGTTTACAGACACATATTCTACACACAATACACCCAGACCCGGAATAGCTACCTGCAGATCATACAAATATTTGTTCCGTGCGGGAAGCGAACCCGGGAGACAGCAGCCGACTGTATCAGCCACTGCACCAACCGTGCCGTCAATGTTAATAGCCTTTACATGAATAATATTAACTTTGACACGCGATTAATCAGTCAATGTTCACCAATTATAAAATAGCTCGTTGACAGGCGAAATGCTTTCTCGAAATCCAAAATTATCTGTCAATTTTGTGAAAATTATGCGACAATTATGTCACACTGGTGTTTCAGAAACCCAAAACACCTAATTCGAGCTTGTTACGTCATTTTTGCGATAATTTTCGTTTCGGAAATCGGCTGTAAACCAGATAGATGGGCACCAACGTCCCTTCTGAGGAACAGTAGCCATGGTAATAATGCAGTGGTGCTATATATATTCTTAATCCAGACACCACACGGAATTAATTCTTCACCCACTGCTGCAGAAAGATTACTCTAAGAAAATGTTAAAACTTGCAGTAGGTACCTTTTTTTTTTTTTTTTTTTTTTTAATTGGTACCCAGTGGAAATTCATCATGAACTTTTCGCCCCCTTCGCCCCGGGGAAGGACGAAGGGGTATGCCGGACTCCTACCGGCTAAAACCACTGGAGCGGTCATCTTCGGCACCTAAGGGAGGCTCCAGGTCCTCGTATGATCACACTAGAGCCACCCACTGGTGCCACGCCTATTGGCACATCTCGGAGAGGGTGACTGTAAAGCGGTCACCCCCCCAGGGGGATTGTAAAGGATCCCCCAAAGCGTCCCACGGCAGCGCGTGACCACATGCGTGCTACCGTCTTCTCTTGGGTCGCTTGGTGTGGGCACGCAGATTCCCCAATCTACGCACCCGCGAACCCAGAGGTCCCCCACCTTATAGCAACGGCAGGGGTTTTCAGGCGTATCGGAATTAGGCGCCAGGGCGGTTGTTACCCCGGCGCCGTCTCCTTCTTCGAGCGGGATCGGCCCTCTCCCGATCCCGCTCTGCGGTCTCCTTCTGGAGCATGACGCTCTCACAGAAGGAGACCACTGCATTCCAATTTTCGTGCTCTGCCAACATAGCCGACACTACTGCTGGCAGAGAGAGATCTTGCCCGATCCGATCGACCAGGATCCGCCGCTCGGCGGCCCACGCAGGGCACGCCTCGAGCGTGTGCTGTGCGGTGTCCTGGTCGCTATCACAATGGTGGCATTGTGCCGTGGCCTCGCGTCCTATCCTGTGCAGGTACGCGCCGAAACAACCGTGCCCGGTGAGCACCTGCGTCAGGCGGTAGGTGACGCGCTCGCTCCTTTGGAGCCAGGCTCCAAAGAGCGGCAGGACGGCCTCGACGACGCGCTTGGTTGCAAACTGCATCCGCAGGCGATGACGCCACTTTACAAGTGCGCGCCGCCGAGCTAGCCGCCGCAGCTTGTCCAACGCCCCTGGAGGCGCGCCTTCGCCGCTCTGGCGGAGGGAGCGTGTCTGATCGTAGACCCACGTGCAGTAGGTACCTAATGAATTAAATGGTGTTAACTGTAGATATATAATTAGACCCACACTTAATATAAAAACAAATATACAGCCAAACATAGAACCTCCTCCTTTTTTGATCTATGTTCAAAAACACCGTAGACTTGTAGGGATATACGTAAATCGGGTGCGCTGGTACCTTTTTCTTTTTATTGGTGTCCAGTGGAAATTCCTTCGCCCCGGGGAAGGGCGAAGGGGTATGCCGGACTCCTACCGGCTAAAACCACTGGAGCGGTCATCTTCGGCAACGAAGGGGGGCTCCAGGTCCTCGTAAGATCACACTAGAGCCGCCCATTGGTGCCACGCCTTTAGGCTCATCACGGAGGGGATGACTGTAAAGCGGTCACCCCCTTTAGCGGAGGGAAGACGACTGTAAAAAGGTCGCCCCCCCATGCACTTCTCGGGGAGGATTGTAAAGGATCCCCCGAGCCTCGCTTTGCGCTGTGCTACGCACACGGCGGCACGTGACCACGTGCGCACGGCCGTCCCGTCGTGGCCGTCTTGAGAGCACACCGACTCCCCAATGTGCCCGCGACCCCCAGGCCCCGTGTATTCACCATGTAGTTACACAGGGGCTCAGGCGTGTTGGACTTGGGTGCCGGGATGGTTGTTGCTCCGGCGCTGTCTCGTCTTTCTCTGTGAGGGATCGGACCTCTCCAGATCCCGCTCTGCAGTCTCCTTCTGAAGCATGACGCTCTTGCAGAAGGAGACCACTGCACTCAAATTTACATGCTCTGCAAACCAATAGCCGACACTACTGCCGGCAGAGAGATATTTTGCCCGATCCGATCGACCAGGATCTGCCGCTCGGCATCCCACGCAGGGCATTCCTTGAGCGTGTGCTTTGCGGTCGTTTTGCCGTCGAGCCAGCCGCCTCAGTGTGTGCCGCCCACGTTGGCGGAGGGAGCGTGTCCTGTCATTGACCCACGCATCCGTCTACGCCTGGATGTCGAAAGGCGTAAAGCGTGCCAGGAGAGTTGCCGCCTCGTAGGACACTGTACTGTATCCCCGCGCGATCCGTATAGCCACTCTGCGCTGTGAACTTTAAAGTTTGTTTATGCAGCGATGGACGCCTGGCAGCCGGGATGACAATACAGACGCCCCGTAGAGGGCCACAGACCGCACGACGCCCCCGTAGAGACAGCTACAGCAACTTCCTCGCTCGGTCCCCCGAGATTGGGCAGCACCCGGTGTAATGCACGAGCGATGAGGCGCGCAAAGTGCCCTTCAAAGCCCCACCGATTGTCCAGGGTGAGCCCCAGGTACTTTATGTACTGGCCCACCCTGACTGACTGACTGAAAACAAGAGTGTCATCTGCGTAACAGACCAAGCTGACGCCAGCAGGGAGAACGACATGCAGGATCGCGTCGTAGGGGAGGTTCCATAAGATTTATTTATTTATTTACATATATACAGATACCTTAATGCTAACAGACAGGTCCTTACCTAATAAGTGATTAGTGATTACATTATTTATGGATTGTCAGAGTAAGTAGTACAAAACTTAACTTAATTGATTATGTACATAATATAAATGTGTAAAAATAAAATGGTATAAATAATGGGTTTAAAAAACTGTAACATTATGTTAAAATGAAATAAATTAAAATTATTTAAAAAAAAAACATTCTAATAAATTATAGTTATGATAAAATTAATTGAATTAATGTAAAAACTATACTATGTTATACTACTAACAATTGTCAACGTCTCAACATAACGTCCCGCGACTGAGAGGAACGCTTTTTCGGTGCATGAGAATAAGTCAATCGTTGAGTTATAACTCATAACTTCATAAGTTAAAATCTCATTAATATAACAGAGTGCGCGAGGTAGGGGCGCGAAGCGAGCCAGGTAAGTGCGCGCAGCCGGCACTGCCAACGGATGACGGCGTCGCTCACGCACTGCGTGTGTGCCCCACCGTGGTATATGAAAGTTTACCTGTGCTAATAATGCCGAGTTATAAGTGTAGCCACGTATGAGGCGGAAAAAGAATGCAACCAGGGTGATATTCCGACGCACTGCCAACATGCGATAATCTACCATGCCTACTATAAACTGTGTTAAAAGTAAGGATAGTAAAAATATAATCTTTTATATAAATATCTTACAAACGATTTCTGGACCTTCTCCACTTTTTGTATGTACTGCACTTGATATGGATTCCATATCATAGCGTTAGTTTCAAGAGCGCTTCTGACATATGCATTGAACAAAACACCTATTAAATCTCTAGGATTGTCGGAGAACAAACCTTAAACTTTTCCGCGATCTATCGCATAATTTTGTAATATTTTCGTTAAAAGTCAATTGATTATCAAACCATGTACCCAAATCTTTGACAACAGATACTCGTCTCAGTATATTGGTGGATATTAAATAATCCTGGCAGATTGGAGAACGTGCGCGGGTATAGGACATGACGACGCATTTATTAATATTCAGGTTTAAGCTGTTTTCTAGACCATTTCAGGACACTATCAATGTCATTTTGCAGCAACACACAATCAGCTGATGTGGTTATTGAACGTGCCAATTTTACATCATCCGCAAACATTAAGCACGTACTATGTATTATCTAAGACGGTAGGTCGTTTATAAGTGTTAAGAAAAGTAATGGACCGAGGCAGGTACCTTGACCTATGCCAGAGTTCACAATATATTGTTCAGATTTACAATTTTCATATAAAACGTACTGCTTCCGGTTTGCTAGATAATTCGAGAAAAATAATATGAGGTTTTTAGAGACAGATACTTGCCATCTTGCGAAGTAGCACATCATTATTAACTTGATCAAAAACTTTTTGAAAATCAAAGTATGCCACATCCACCTGTCTTTTGGCATCAAGTTCATTAGTTAAAAGTGTTGAAATATTTATTAAGTTACTACTAGTTGAACGCCCGGGTAAAAAGCCGTGTTGTTCGTCACAAAACCATCCCCGCAACTGTCCGTAAATGATGTCGTATAGAGTGGACTCCATAACTTTACCAAACACAGACAGTACAGCCACGGCGCGATCATTGTGTACGTCAGCTTTAGGCCCTGCCTTATGTATTGGTAGAACTTTTGTAATTTTCCAAGCGAGAGGGTAAGTTTGTTGCTGCAAAGATAAATTAAAAATGTGTGTAAGCGGATCTACGAAAATGTCATAACAATCACGAATAATGAGTTGCGGTATACCATCGGGGCCCAGTGTGAATTTGGGCCTAAGCTTTTTTAATGCCTTACGTACGTCACTATTTTGCACGCGTTCTACACAAACGTAAACATCAGGTGCGACGCTCGGATAAGGCGCATTCGCGGCAGCTGCTAGTGCCGCTTGTGGGTCCAGCGCAGGCGCACTAGATAAAAATACGCCTATAAAAAACGAGGCAAAAGCATCTACTGTGATCATCTGTTGTGAATTACACATGCCAAATGTTGACGGTTCATTCGATTTTCTACTTTGTTTCATATAACGCCAGAAGCCATTAGGATTTTGTATAATATTGATTTCTATAGTCTCAAAATGAGATTTTATATCATCATTTCGGCCGAATGAAGTCCACTGCTGGACACAGGCCTCCCCCAAAGATTACCACAACGACCGATATGACTGTGTTGTGGGCTCATTGGGGGGTTTTGCCATAATCGCCACGCTTGGCAGACGGGTTGGCGATCGCAGTTGAGTTGTTAATGTATTCGAAGGACGCTGCTGCCCATCCTCCGGCTAATCCCTTAGTCGACTTTTACGACACCCACGGGAGGAGATGGGGTGGTGGTATTCTGAGCCGGCACCACACGGCATTTTATATATTTCGTCACAAAAGATTTTAATTGTTTTCGGTAATAGGTAAAAAATGCATAACATAATGGATTGTTTGTAATTTTATAAAGTTTATGGTAATAGGATTTTAAATTCAAATGGTGTATTATTTCACGGTTGGACCATTCTGGATAATTAATATTAATGATTTTGTATTTATTGTAAGGGACAATTTCATTGAATAAGTATGTTATATAACATATATATATATATATAACATATACATAAACACATACATAACATAAACATATATATTGTCTAATTACAGCATGATTCAAGTTTACTGTGGGAGACTGGTGCCTAAGCTAGGCCGAAGCCTGTGTTTCAGGTCACCAGGCCAGAAGTCAAATTTTGCTCTTTCATAAACTGCCAAGGGAAATGTGTCCATTTTCTTCTTCGTGTATCTGATTCTATCAAGTTGTATTTTCTTGTTAAAGTTCTCTTGATGAATACTCTCTAATACTTTGATATAACATTATTAGGCCCCGATACTGGTTGATTTTGTCCTTTATATCCCAGTTATCATCTTGCATCCCATGAATGTACTTTCGCTGCAGACAACATCTTGATATAACAATAAACTCACTGTTCTAATAAAATGTGTATATTATGGCTTTGATACACCCAATATTAACGATTTATCGAAATACATTTACAATTTTTCCTCATCTTTATTTTACCTTGACACTTCACACATTATTGTTTACGTAGGATGTGTCGATAAGTCATCAATTATGTCAGCTTCATTAGTATCCAACGAACTTAATACCGGTGTCCAGTCCACGCGAAGCAGTCGTGAATAAAGTTCAAAATAATTAACATTTCTAAAGTTGCGGGTAGGTATTTTCGGTTTGTCATATTTAGTCCTTTGTTTACAAGGCTCGCTATCCAAATAAAATCTATTTAAATTTATGGTAATATCCAATGGTAGGTGGTGAACTTCAGACTCGACAAGACTCACCTCAGACTCCAAAACAGTAGGTGGCACATTATCTTTATGAGCAAGCACTAAGTCGAGGATGCGGTCAAGACCGTTGACAACTGTGTTATATTGAGCCAGATTACACATTGATAACCATAATTTGTAGTCCTCGCGAACAGATTGTGATGCTGAGTACAGGTTAAAATCTCCTATAACTATAACAGGTACTTTTTTTGTTGTGACAAGTATTTCTATACTATTGAAAATGGAATAGTATCTGGCATCGGGTATTTTCGGTGGCAAATAGACTACACAACAAATAAATTGGAATTTTCCAATAGAGATCTGGCCGACTACAATTTTATCATCCGGTGAGCAGTCACTATGAATCCGACGTAGTTGGTAGGGTGGTCGAACTGCAAGTAACACTCCGCCTCCGCTCCATCCGGGTCGATCTCGACGCACAACCGCATAATTCGGTGGAAACAACTCCGAATCGTAAACACTGTCATCTAGCCGCGTTTCTGTTAACGCCAGTGAGTGGCCAGTAAAATCGTACAGCGCGGTTCTTAATTCATTGGTTCTACTTTTTAAACCCCGAACGTTTTGGTAGAAAACCACAGTTTTAAAACTTCTGAGTTTGAGTTTCCGCATGAGAGAGAAAGGAGTGACTTAAATTTGTACGGTTTCGTTGATACCTCGATGTATACCATTGCTGAAGGGCTGTTCCTGCTGGCCAGTTAGTTGGAGACATAAAAAATTGAAAATGTTCGGCTGTAGCTCCTATTACGAAACAATTATGGTTTTCGTGTATAGGGTCAGGTTTTTTTATTGTAAAACATATATCTGATTGTTTCTTCTTAAGATATGACGCAATGTTTTCTTTAGTCATATCTTGCTGGAAATTCCAAGCGTGAATATATTTCATTTGGTCAACAGTTTTTAGTTCCGTATCTGCTTCACCAGATGGGTGCGTTTTTGTACAGTGTTCCATTCGCCTCCAGTCTCAGTTAATTCGTCAGCTACACGAGTCTTAGGTGTGGACATTTCCAACTCAGATGTCGTGGCATTATCTGGTTTCGTGGCCCCACATTCACGAGTGAGGTCGGGTGTTTTCGGAACGTCTTCATTTTGCGTACAAGTTAAACCAGTGGTAACGTGGCTTGATGGTTTTTGTTTCCTCGCTGCATTGACGCTTAGAGCTTCGACGGCTTTTAGACGGTCTTGGCGTCTCGAGCGCTGCAGCGCTTCAGGGTCGAGTCCCTGCTGTTTACTGTTTATGAGGGTAACCGATGAAGTACTAGTGATTGGAGGTACTTGAATGCTCGACGAAACTGATGTGAGATGTTTAATAATTGAATTTTGATCACTAATTTTAGCTTCTAGTGCACCAACTTTAATTACACGGACACTGTATTTTGTAACTCGCGTATAAGTTTTTCGAGCACTTTTTGCGTCATTTCGTATTTTTTAAACGTATTTAAACACGGAGTATGCAGTTATTAGTAGCCAGGCGTAGTTAAAGGAATAATATGGCTTCTGCAGAGTATCTTCCGATTCCGGAGATGGGGCCGAGAACCGATCCCTGCGGAACCACACACGTGATATCCCTCCGCTTTACGCTACCGTCCCTGCCCACGTAGCGAATGTGCCTATCGCGCAGATAGGCCCCTATGATGGCCCCTCCAGCAAATCCAGGGCCATGGTTTCGGTCACCTGGGGGACCCACGGGCGCAATTTGCCTACGACCATTCAATAGGGTCTCCCCCACGGATTCCTGTCCAGTCCATCCAGGAGCTCGCTCCAGGACCGAGTCTTCGCCTCGCGAATTGCGCTATGTAGCGACTTTGTGGCCGCCCGGTAGGCCAGATAGGCCTCTGCAGTCTCTCCAGGTGTAGCACTACGCCAGCGTCGGCTTCGTTGGTACCGGCGGTGTACTGGTGGTCAGAGAAGACCGCGCAGTTGCGCGCGGTCTGCCTGGCATCCCATCCCGTACGCCGGGAGCGCCTGGTCCGGGGCATTGCATCACATATTGACGTCATCGCGATTCGGAACCAGGCCGCTTCCTCTTCTGGATAGGGCAAGATTCCTTGATCAATCTGACCATGCCGCGACGTTGGCAGCTGTGGGCCTTGGGCTGTAGTGGGTGCCTTGCATCGGCTGCTGCCCAATCTCGGAGGACAGAGAGAGGAAGTTCGCCCCCCTCTAAGGGGACGTCGTACGGTTCCTGCCCCTCTACCGGACGCCTGTATAGTCTTCCTCGACTGTCAGGCATCCAGTGCTACCTTGCTTAACTTCATGGTCTGCAGCCATCATCAAATAGGCCTAACACTCACAGTCGGTCCGGTTTTACACAATATTTATGCTCAGACTATATATATTCATCATCATCATCATATCAGCCAAAGGATGTCCACAGCTGAACAAAGGCCTCCCCCTTCGATTTCCAGCGATTACATGCCACGGTGCCACCCTCATCCAACGACTCCCAGCAACCTTCACCAGGTCGTCGGTCCACCTAGTTGGAGGCCGTCCCACGCTGCGTTTTCCGATGCGGGGTATATACAGGGTGTTTGGTGCATCGTGTGCCAAATTGAAATGGTCGACTGGGGGGGTCATCTGCTATCTTTTCAGACCCCTAAACATTTCTCATGCCCTGTGGAATTTTTATCATCGACTTTTTATTGTTTTATTAAAAAAATACCCAAATTTTACATTCAAATACAAATAAAAAAAAAGTATAAGTCGTAGACTCTGAATTTTAATTTTATTTAGATTTGTATTGTAATGCCCAAAAGAGAGATACGAGACAGATTTTACCTTATAAGAGTGAGATAACAGATTTAACAAGTTTTTCAGGTATCATTTAAGCAATAATATTTTTTTAAATCATAATTTGGAATTTAGTAATTTGTGACTCGATTCACAATTCTAGCAAATTCACAAAGTTGTAAAAAGATTTTTATGGTATGTGGCACATTACTAGTAAGAGGATAGACTAGAGAATTTTTGAGGGAGTTGGAAGATCCCGGTCGCTTTTAGTTTTTTTTTTATAGCCATGTATATTTAATTAATTTTAGTTTTTAATATTGACAGCTGTAATTTAAGTCCAAAACTTTGCGAGTAAATTAAAAAAAAACTAGATGGCCAATGTCACTAATTTTGATTTTAAAAGTACTGTAACTCAATACACATCTAAATAAAATTAAAATTCAGAGTCTACGACTTATACTTTTTTTTATTTGTATTTGACAGTAAAGTTTGGGTATTTTTTTAAATAAAACAATAAAAAGTCGATGAAAAAAAATCCACAGGGCATGAGAAATGTTTACGGGTCTGAAAGGATAGCAGATGACCCCCCCAGTCGACCATTTCAATTTGGCACACGATGCACCAAACAGCCTGTATAATAAAGTCTTAAGTATTTGTGTTATTACGTCCAATTTCACGCAGCGCAATAACATTCGCCCATCGTTTAGATGTGCATTTTAACCATAACACCGCTGAGATATTTGACCACACGTCACTAACCACCAACAACATTCTATTTGATCGAGGCGAACGAGTCGTAACTGCATCTTTCTACCTCACAGAAATCGAAGTTGTAATCATTAAAACTTAAAATACGCTGCCACCGCACGTGAAATTCGATCCCATCCACTAGTACTGGGTCGTTTCAGGTTTTACGGAAAATAAAACGAAATGGTTTAATATCCTGAAAAAAAAAACAGTCGTAAACAACAGTTTAAATAAAAACTGTTTCTCTTAAAAAGCCTATTCACTAAATCACGCTATTGCACGAAGTTCAAATATAAGGAAGATTTTATTTACTGTACAATAATACAAATATTTACAAACAATAAACTATATCATATATAATATATATTAAAAGTTGCAACCCACGACACAGGAGAAATCCTAGTGTGGGCACTAGGATTTGCCGTGTGTCGTGGGTGCGCTTAAATACATAAATTCCATACACAACCACCAGCCCCGGAACAAATACCTGCAGATCATACAAATATTTGTTCCGTGTGGGAATCGAGCCCACGACCCGGAGCGCAGCAGTCGACTGTATCAGCCACTGCACCAACCATAATAGTATAAATAACGCGGGAGTCATGCAAAACAACTAATAAATATTAAATAATAAAGACGGCACGGTTGGTGCAGTGGCTGATACAGTCGGCTACTGCGCACCGGGTCGTGGGTTCGATTCCTGCACGGAACAAATATGTATACGATCTGTAGGTAGTTGTTCCGGGTTCCGGTTTTGGGTGTATTGTGTGTGGAATTTTTGTTTGTAAACGCACCCACGACACTGGAGAAATCCTAGAGTGGGGCAACGATTTTTTAATAATAAAAACAAAAACACTGATATCATATTTTTAAACTTCATTGTCATAAAAAGACCACAGTTTTGATCAGAGTTTGAACCTTATAACAGTATCGTAATCGCAATGTTAATGTGAGTGAATTTTGGATTGAAAATACTTGATTCGCACATATTTTTTATTTAAACTGAAGACTTTATTCATACCTATTTAAGATACGAATTGTGTTTGTCGTATAAATTTAAACGAAATTGCTATAGGATAGTTGTATTTTCGATCCAAAATTCACCCACATTAAAGTAACGATTACGATACTATACGTCAAAATATTTGTGCTAGGCCCCCTGATATTCACCTGTTAAATGGACCATTTACCTAAGTCGGGGTAGGTACTGCGCATGCCGTGTTTACGTGTTCGGCCAGTAGAGATGGGCAAATGAAAAAAAAATATCGACATATATCGTATCGATATGTATATTCAGAATTGATATATATATCCAGAAAAAAATATCGGTATATAGATATATCGATATATTTGCCCATAACGGTATGGCAATAATACCTAAATGTAAATAACTAAATGTATTCCCAAAATATAATAAATGCAACAAATGAAAATGGATACTGAGCAGCGTTCAAAAATAATATCGAATGTGATACCCATCTTGATACTCGAAAAAATATCGAATATCCATATATCGAGATTAAAAATATCGTCTATAAGGGTGAGATTCAGAAACGAGTCTAAGCGTGAACTTACGCTTCCATCTGTCAGAATTAGGGACGTAAGTAGTGCATTTTGACAGATGGAAGCGTAAGTTCACGCTTGGACTCGTTTCTGAATCTCACCCTAAGTATCGACAATTCTATGAAAAAATATCGATATATTTTAACCAAGCCTATCGGCCAGTACCATGCTAGCGACCGCGAGGTGAGGGTGTTTCATCCCTCGGTATAGTCCCCACGATACGCGTCTTTGCCTATTACGTACTACTCGAATTATTCAATTTAAAGATTTGTTACCGAGTATTATTGCACAAAATATTTGCTGTTTATGTATAAATAGTGATAAAAATATAATCAGTTGAAGTTTGTAATACTTTTTCATTTATAGTATCTTGATAAGGTGTGTTTAGAAATATTACAATTTATTAACACAAAAACAGCAGTTTGATTGTGATTTAAAACAACATGTGGTGGATTCTTCGACGTGCTCGTCTCACTGGCGCTTCGCTCTTCAGTCAGGCTTCGGGGACCAATAACAACAACATCAAAACAGGTAGGTACATGATTTTAATTGATGTCAGTATTAAGACAGTTGATATGAAGGTACCACCGACCATATCTTCTTTTCCTGCCCTAAATATCCTATATCCGTGTATGAAATCCTCCCTCCTAATATTCCTCGCCCTATTAACTTCCACTCCCTATGCTTGTTGATTCTCCCTTTGTAATTATGCTGCTTAAATATATTACTCGTTTTGGCATTAGGTTCTAATTAATCCTACTAACTCTTTATGTTCTGCTAACTAATCC
The DNA here is from genome assembly GCA_947459985.1 of Diloba caeruleocephala. Classification (NCBI taxonomy): domain Eukaryota; kingdom Metazoa; phylum Arthropoda; class Insecta; order Lepidoptera; family Noctuidae; genus Diloba; species Diloba caeruleocephala. The sequence goes on along the minus strand of OX381617.1, from coordinate 2,037,720 downwards.
CTCCATTTAAACTATTATGAGTTGAACGTAGTTATTTCTCAATGCTATAATGTGACGTGTCTCCCTTTGCGACATTGTGTTTGTTTTCGTGTTGTTTTAGGTGGCGTATCAACCATTGAACAATCTCTTTATAAATTTGCAGCCGTCCAATATGACATTGGCAGAATCGTATTGGGCCTAGACTCAATGGAATAAGGCAAAAAAAAGACAATTGACTATATAATTTAACTAAGTATGTGATAATGATTCACTACTTTTCCACATAGCAGAAGGACATCGAACAAAGGCGCTTGATTTCTATTTTGGGGGCAATTTTCAGTATGCCCCGCGCTTCACCGGTGGGTTGTTGAGTGCAGTATGGCTGTCGTTATACAGAAAGGACGTTGCTGCACATCTCTCTGGTTTAAAGTCCCTTGTCGCTTTTTACGACATCCACGGGAAGAGATGGAGTGGTGCTATATTCTTAATCCGGACAAGTGGTGGTATAATATAATTACCAATATCAGCTTGCAACTGTCCTGCAGCAGGGCAAAAGCCTCGTACAGAAAAGGAAAGAGCATTGCATCACGCTTGCTCACGGCGTGTTGTCGATTTCAGACCAATTAGCTCCATGTCCTGACGATTTGTTCCTTCACAGAAGGTCGGTGGTGTCTTAGATTAAGAATATGGCACCAATCCATCTCCTCCCGTGAATTTCGTAAAAAGCGACTAAGGTACTTTGAACCAGGAGGATGGGCAGCAGCGTCCCTTCTGTGGAACAGTAGCCATTCTGCGCTAGCCAACCTGTCTGCCAAGCGTGGCGAATAGGACAGTACCTATTTGCCAGTGCAAATCCCCCAAAAATTAAGACATAATTGTGGAAATTTATAAGGGTGGCCTTTGGCTGATATCATCATCAAGTACTGTTTTAATATTTATGTAGGTATAGCCGTGTGGTGCCGGCTTAGCCGTGTGGTGCCGGCTAAGAATACCACCACCCCATCTCCTCCCGCGGGTGTCGTAAGAGTCGACTAAGGGATTAGCCGGAGGATGGGCAGCAGCGTCCTTCGAGTACATTAACAACTCAACTGCGATCGCCAACCCGTCTGCCAAGCGTGGCGATTATGGCAAAACCCCCCAATGAGCCCACAACACGCACCATTTCGGTCGTTGTGGTGATCTTTGGGCGAGGCCTGTGTCCAGCAGTGGACTTCATTCGGCCGAAATGATGAAAATAGCATCTGCCGTCTCTACGGTGTGCGGTCCGTGGCCCTCTACGGGGCGCCTGTATGGTCAGCTCGACTGTCAGTTGCCCAGCGCTGCGGAACCAAAATTCACGGTCTGCAGCGCAGAGTGGCTATCCGGATCGCACGAGGATACCGAACGGTGTCCTACGAGGCGGCAACTCTCCTGGCGCGTTTTCCGCCTTTCGACATCCTGGCGGAGACGGATGCGTGGGTCTACGATCAGACACGCTCCCTCCGCCAGAGCGGCAAAAACGCGCCTCCAGGGGCGTTGGACAGGCTGCGGCGGCTGGCTCGCCGACGCGCACTTGTAAAGTGGCGTCACCGCCTGCGGATGCAAATTTGCGACCAAGCGCGTCGTCGAGGCCGTCCTGCCGCTCTTCGGAGCCTGGATCGGAAGGAGCGAGCGCGTCACCTATCGCCTGACGCAGATGCTCACCGGGCACGGTTGTTTCGGTGCGTACCTGCACAGGATAGAACGCGAGGCCACGGCACAATGCCACCATTGTGATAGCGACCAGGACACCGCACAGCACACGCTCGAGGCGTGCCCTGCGTGGGCCGCTGAGCGGCGGATCCTGGTCGATCGGATCGGGCAAGATCTCTCTCTGCCAGCAGTAGTGTCGGCTATGTTGGCAGAGCACGAAAACTGGAATGCAGTGGTCTCCTTCTTTGAGAGCGTCATGCTTCAGAAGGAGACTGCGGAGCGGGATCGGGAGAGGGCCAATTCCGCTCGAAGAAGAAGGAGACGGCGCCGGGGTAACAACCGCTCTGGCGCCTAATTCCGATACGCCTGAAAAACCCTGCCGTTGCTATAAGGTGGGGACCTCTGGGTTCGCGGGTGCGTAGATTGGGGAATCTGCGTGCCGACACCAAGCGACCCAAGAGAAGACGGTAGCACGCATGTGGTCACGCGCTGCCGTGGGACGCTTTGGGGGATCCTTTACAAACCCCTTCGGGGGGGTGACCGCTTCACAGTCACCCTCTCCGAGATGTGCCTATAGGCGTGGCACCAGTGGGCGGCTCTAGTGTGATCATACGAGGACCTGGAGCCTCCCTTACGTGCCGAAGATGACCGCTCCAGTGGTTTGAGTCGGTAGGAGTCCGGCATACCCCTTCGTCCTTCCCCGGGGCGAAGGAAGTTCATGAAGAATTTCCACTGGGCTTAAAAAAAAGGCATAGCATCTACTCGTATAACTAATACTATTTCAGGTTTAATAGTTATGGTTAAACAGTAATTATAGGTCAAGATTTTTGCATACAGCAGTGCTCATCTAAATCTCTAATTTTGAACTGTTTTATCTACTTTTAAATTAGGATTTAAAGGTCAGTTTGTTAGTGAGTTCTTATAGAATAGCCACGCAGGCCTCCGTATCAATGTTTTCAGTACGGCTGTATAGCCGAGCGCAATGATATTATACCATAGATATGTTACGTCCATATTAAATGGCACGCAAAACTCAGTCTTGCTGCATGTAGGAATAAAGCTATAAAACTACACATATGCTGTAAGATAGAATATACAAAAACTACGAGAATAAAAGAGATAGCTATCTAAAATGAACACACGTGTACTCAATGTCTTTGTCGCACCTGTGGTAGAATATATGTGTTGTCTGTTTTCTTTGCTTGGCCTGTATTTTGTTCGAAAATATTATTCTGTAGATAATTTAAATAGTATTTTTATTAAAATATTTTATATATTTCGTTATTCATGTGTGGTATGCGATCCCTTGTTATTTATTTATTTTTGCTTTATGGTTTGTGCATTTTCTATACGCAAGACGGCATTGTTATTACTTAATAATTAAACAATACAGATTATGACAGTGTGTGCTCGTTGTCCTGTCTTGGGCGAACTGATTGCGAGGTGCTACAATTGGGGGAGTTTTGGTTTTTACTTTTGGCGCGCATGGAACATATCTACTTACTCAAATTATGACGTAATGGTTAAGGCCGTATTATTTTGAATATCGTTTATGTTACAATCGGGCATTACAGTGTTAAATTATCATATACAACATTTATACCGTCTAGATTTCCCAAGGATACCCCTTCACCCTTCCCCGGGGTGGAGGAAGTTCCATGTAGACTTTCCACTGGACATAAATAAACAAAATAAAAAAAGGTACCAACCCAGTGCCAGATATCTGTTTCTAAGCTGTGTCCCGGGGGCTGATTAGATAAAAACAGCAACAGCAGACGCGATAGCAGCTACCGCGCAGCCAAGGATCCACCGGTGGCAAAGCGTCAAAACAATTGGTATTACGTTAGGCATCGTCCGCCAGTCGCTATTGTGGAAGGTGCATAGTTACTAGCGCCAATAGCCACCAGTGGAACTAATAAGAATGAACGTTTTTAGTTCATTGATTGTCCGACAGAGGCGCGTCAGAGATCTTCGCCTGTTTAGTCGCTGTCGGCAAATAGGTAATACCAAATTGACATTTGACAGCGGCGTTGGAGCAATTTACGCCTGTTGCAAAGCGTCTGCGACTTAGGTAATCAGCCCGCCGGTCAGGAGGGCACTGGAGCTAGTGAAATTATTGGTTTTAAGGGACTAAATAAGTTAACGTCTCGAGGTGACAAGCGCATTGTGATGCCTCGCAGTACTAGTCTTGGATACGATTCTAATTGATATGGGCGGGCACGTCGCTTACCAGCAGCGAATGACATGCTCATCTTTTCACCAAGTTGTATAAAAAAAATACAGCATATTTTTAAGAATCAAACGAACTTACCCTTGTGAAGTTTGATATCTAATTATACGAGTGTCTACTAATTCACTAAACTAAGTAATTTTAACCTAATTTTAACCAAACCGGATACCACGGTAGTGTGGGTCAGTATGGCGCCACTACATAGGCTGCACTAAAAGTATCGGGAATGGAATATTTCCACTGTTCCTGTCATATTAAAATCTTTTTAATTGAAAACTCCTTGGTTTTACAAATCGAATACCATTTATTTATTTTAAAAAAGATTCACGGTCTTGTCACAAGGTTTTGTCAAACTTGTTTAGTCGTTGAGAAAATGGAATTGACTCGAGAAAATTCAAGAGCGATGATTTATTATGACTTTCGAAGTGGTTTAACACAAAAACAGTGAAACTTAAACAAGATTAAATGCAACCATACAGTGAGGATTGTACGAGGGCGGCACTGAAAATTTCGGGAATCAAGGAAGTGACACAACATTACTATTTAAAAATGTATTTATTGCTTTTCGAAGTATTCTCCGCGAAATTTGACACATTTTTCCATACGATGGAACCAATCATTGAAGCAACCATTCCATTCGGAAGTTGGGGTCTCCAAAATGGCCGTTTGGTAGGCGTCCACAGCTTCTTTAGGTGATGAAAATCTCTGTCCACGCAATTTATTCTTTATTTTAGGGAAAGTATAGAAATCATTAGGGCTTAGGTCGGGGCTGTACGGCGGATGGTCTAATAATTCTATGTTTTCTTGCTCTAAAAACTCTTTTGTTCTGTGCGCGGTGTGAGAACTCGCATTGTCGTGATGGGGGATGATGCGGCGGTTGCAGTTCTCTCTACGGAGTTCAGAAACGACCTGTGGCAAACAAATGCTAGCATACCATTCTGCATTAACCGTTCTTTGTCCCTCAAGAGGAATAGTCGTAACATGGCCGGTTTTGGAGACAAACGTGGCCACCATTTTTTTTGCAACACTCCGTGAACGAACAATTTTTGTTGGCTTTAACTCATTTTCGAACACCCAAACTCGTGACTGGTTTTTTGTTTCGGGTTCGTACGCATATATCCAGGATTCGTCACCTGATACGATGTTGTATACAGCATTTGAGGATCCTGCGTGGAATCTTTCGAGAGTTCTGACGCACCAAGTAACGCGAGCCGCTTTTTGCTCTTCACATAGCAAATGCGGTATCCATCGGGAAAACAACTTTTTTACACCTAATTGTTCATGCAAGATTATTTGTATTTGACTCATGCCAATGTCTAAAGTTGCCTGAATTTCGCGGTATGTCACATGTCGATCTTCCTCAATCACCTTACGCACAGCATCAACGTTTTCTTGGGTGACTGCAGTTTTTGGACGACCTTGACGAGGATCATCACTGAGCTTGACACGTCCACGTTGAAATTCAGCAAACCGATAAATTGTGGTTTTGGATGGGGCTTCATCACCAAATGCAGAAATCATCCGGTCAACACACTGTTTTTGTGTTAAACCACTTCGAAAGTCATAATAAATCATCGCTCTTGAATTTTCTCGAGTCAATTCCATTTTCTCAACGACTAAACAAGTTTGACAAAACCTTGTGACAAGACCGTGAATCTTTTTTTAAATAAATAAATGGTATTCGATTTGTAAAACCAAGGAGTTTTCAATTAAAAAGATTTTAATATGACAGGAACAGTGGAAATATTCCATTCCCGATACTTTTAGTGCAGCCTATGTATATTATTTTTTATATTATATGTTATGCTTTTCGCACCATTGCCAAATGTCACGTGCTTGTGTACGTATTGTATGTGTATTCCACCCATTTTATTAATAAAGCCAATTGCTGTTGTATTGTCTATTCTAAGTAAGATATTGCAATTTTTGAGATGTGACGCAAAAATCTTAATACCATAAATAGCGGCCAATAATTCGAGAGTATTTATGTGAAATGATAACGGTGACTAATTCTAGTTTCCATAAGCGGTAAGGCATTGCAAGCTATGCCCCAACCTGTGGTTGATGCGTCGCTAAATATTAAGATTGCAAATGCTGGTCTGAAAAGAACAAAACGAGGAGTCGATGGGATCGTTCCATCATATTAAATCATTTTTACTTTACTTATTGTAATTATTAGAATAGTTAAGTGCTGAGATTTATTCTCTTTCAAACATCTTCATGTATAATAGCAAACCAAAACCGTCAAATGAATAACCGATACATAAAAAATCATCTATGTGATTAACTGATAAGTAACTTAATAAGCGTTATTAGTGCAGTGCAGGTTTTAGTAATTTTGTGGACACGTAAGGGTGCCATGCAAAGTCCAAACGGTGTAAGATATTGAAATGGAGAGTACTGGCAAATTACCCCCTAAATGACGACCATGTAAGCGGTCGTTTATTGGGAAGGCCTTTGTTAGCAGTGGGCGTCTTTTGGATGGTATGATGATCCCTAATGTCTTATTCTATTCTATTCTATTCTATTCTATTCTCTTCGCGATTATTGTTCATCATTATAAAACTCTTTTAAACGGATAACCCGTGGGAAATGCCGTGTGGTGCCGGCTCAGAATGCCACCACCCCATCTCCTCCCGTGGGCGTCGTAAAAATCGACTAAGGGATTGGTCGGAGGATGGGCAGCAGCGTCCTTCGAGTACATTAACAACTCAACTGCGATCGCCAAACCGTCTGCCAAGCGTGGCGATTATGGCAAAACCCCCCAATGAGCCCACAACACACTCATATCGGTCGTTGTGGTGATCTTTGGGGGAGGCCTGTGTCCAGCAGTGGACTTTATTCGGTGATGATGATACAAATTTAAAAACCTAATAACGAGTGTGACCTCCTCTTGCCAAAATCACAGCTTGAATCCTTCTGGGCATGCTTTCCATGATGTCCCGGCAGTGGATTTCATTCGGCCGAATTGATGAAACGGATAACATCGCATATATTATATAATTATGTTTTTCTTGACGTTTCCAATACTTTGCAGAGTTCGTGGTCCTGATTCTGCGAAGTTGGATTAAAGTCTCTTAGTCATCTTTTACGACATCCACGGAAGGAGAAGGAGTGGTGCTATATTCTAAATCTGGGACACCACACGGAATGAAAAAAACTTTAGTGTTGCAAATTGTCTTTTTATGCGTCACAGGGAACATCTTTGTGAAGATTAAGGCCTGATTTTGCATTTAAAAAAAAAACAAAGACAAAGATTTTTTATTTTGTGAAGCATAGGTCGGGTTGGTGGTAATTACATAATTTTAAGTATCTCCATGTTCTGCCGTGAGGCGTACAAAATTTCAAATAAATTACATCATCATGCACATTCTCATATTGACTTGTATTTGTCATTATTACAAATGCAAGTACCTAGTCTATAGTGTAAGGACAAAATAGAACAACATACCCTAATTAAGTACTTATTCATCTACAAGGAAGTTCTGAATCGTGTAGTATGTTTTCTTTATCAATAATTAAAACACTAGGAGTAATCTCCAACCAGTAAAGTAAGAAACTAATAAAGTTTATATTCCTAAAGTTTTTATGATCTGTATCAAGTTTAAGACAACTGCGACAGATTGTTGATATTTGGGCTGTAAAATTTCACTACCGTTGAAATTACTTTTGGAGGGTTACGTTTCAGCCAACTCAGAAATTGAACTTTAATCGGTCATCATTTCAGCCAAAAACGTCCACTGCTGGACAGAAGCTTCCTCTAAAATGACACAACGACCGGTATGATATGGTGTTGTGTGCTCATTGGGGGCTTTTGCTATAATCGCCACGCTTGACAGACAGGTTGGCGCAGTAGAGTTATAAATGTAATCGAAGGATGCCGCTGCCCATCCTCCGGTTAACATTGGAACATGCAAGGGTTTAACTCGCAACCTAGTACTTAAGAAATGGGTTCATCAACTCCGCCCGGAGTTTTCACCACACTAAAACAAAATAAATTTTAAAAAGGAAACCGTCTTAAAATATAATAAAATATTCTGTGATAAGCAGTTTAGGAAGTAGGTGATTTTGAAGTCTTAGGAAGAAGATGAATTTTCACTAACCGACTTCGAAAAAGGAAATAAATGTATTCAATATTATTTAGATGGTTTGTGGTAAAGATAAAATAATACTCAAATGGATTAAGGTCCCTACTTATCAGAGTTACTTAACATTGTATAAGTCAAGTTTACAATGGGGCTATTGTCGATAGAAGTTGGCACCCTCGATGGGGAGCCGAGGGTGGTTGTTGAACTTAAGCTGACTCGCCCACTTCCCGAACGCTGACGGCGCAGTTCTCAAAAGGCTACGTTCCAATGCGCAAGCGAAGCATGTTAATTTACGTACTATTTAAGATGTTGTTGCCTCTATGGACTACACAGTAACCTAAGTTTCCTTTTTTAAGTTTCCCAGCTACATATTTCGGATATACATTACCTGCTATTTTTGTTAACTCACTTTTCAGTGGTTAGTGTCCATGGTTTTCCTCCACTTTGGGCCACGGCGGAGGGTTATGTTAACTCTTACCGAAGATGCCTCCAGGTTTTGAGAACGAATGCACTGGAACCGTGCAACGTCTACAAGCACATCTCAGAGGTGGTGACTGTAAGGATCACGATAGTAAAGGATCCCCCGAGGCTTTGCTAAGCGCTGTGCTGCGCACACGACAGCACGTGGTCACTTGGTATGACTGTGCGGAGGTGACTCTAGAGAGTGAGGACACTGGGATCCCCGAGGTCATTAGGTAAAGGTCAATTCCTCACCATGAACTTTTGTTACCAGTCACTTTGCGCGCTGTTCCCGGATGACCCTCATAACGATGACGTCAATTTGATAGGGCAAACACTTTAGATTTAGCAGGAAAGCGGACCTGTACGAAACAATGGAATATACAGTCCGAGTTCCTTGGTGCCCGAGAAATTTCTAGAGCATAATTTTTACTCGAATGAGAGCTAATTCATCTGAAGTAATGAGTGTTACATTTATACGCATACGGTTCCAACTAAGGGCATAGCGATATAGCCAATGATATTATACCATAGATATGTTATTAAAATAAGTTAAAACGTTTAATCGTTATAATTACTGGCATAAAGTTAACTGTTAAAGCCTACGATTGCGATATCTCTGTAAATCTAATATTTATGTTTAGTTGCAATGCTTTGAACGTAGGACAATTTTATTCTTCTTGTTTGTTTGGTTTCTTTATTCACATGGCTTGTCATGTGAGTAAAGGAGCTTACAATCCCTGAACTAATCAAAGGGAATAGTAAACAATTGACGTAACATCTTGTGAGTATGACAATATCTCGTTCGTCTTTCTTTAAGGCCTAGAATAATAAATCAGTTTCTATTGCCGTTTGGCAGCTGTGAATTCACGGTTCGCCAATTTGCTTTTTCAAGTCTTGAATAAAGATTGAATTAGGACGTATATTTTTCAGTTCAAACGGAATATATTTGTAACGGCGTGCGGTTCGAAACACATTTGAAATTGTAATTGTTCTCCGATATGAATGTTAAGTAGCCGATATAACTATACAGAACATTCTAATGAAAGTTACCTCTTTCAGTGGGTGTCTTCATAGGTGACTATGAGGAATGCGCTAACCAAAACATACCATAATTACCGATCGATCGAACATCGTGGTGGTGAGGGGAATATTGCCTCAAGTCCCCAGATACACAAGAGACTATCCTACATTACACGGTTTTAAGGAGATAGAGTTATTCTTATTAACTTCAAAGACTAGTACCTGTGTTTTATTTCTCAAATTGTCGGTAGGTAATTAAAACGGATAAAATTTATTCTAACAGGCATTACAAAACTGTGATGAGATATAACAAAAGTATTGTAACTCTGCTGAAACCAAAGAATACAAGCCATACAGCCAAAGGGTCCAGAACACACACACACAAACAAACAGTGTCACAGATAGTAGGCATGCTCTATATTGCAGTTTTAGGAGTTTTTCACAGATTTTTTCGTTTTATCCGCTATCGGACACTCTCCGGCGATTGACATGTTGGCCACCCCTTCTCTAGAACTTACTCTCTGTGTTCTCATCTCTATGATTGAATCCATTTATAAATCAATAAAGACGCTTTCACCGGCTTTATCGATATCTGGTTGGTAGTCGTGACCCAGTCATCGATAGTAAAATACCAAAAGAAGATCATTAAATTAATTAGACATGGATTGTGTTTGGCTCTACACCCTTTTTCATGGAATCTAATACCTTCACTGGTAAATGTTGGTGTACTTATGTAGTGTACACTGTCTGCTTGCTTGCTATCTCTCTTTGACTCTTATTGTTTGTTTATATGTTGAAAAAATTAAATTAAATAATTGCCGGCTCAGAATACCACCACCCCATCTCCTAGCGTGGGTGTCGTAAAAGTCGACTAAGGGATTAGCCGAAGAATGGGCAGCAGCGTCCTTCGAGTACATTAACAACTCAACTGCGATCGCCAACCCTCCTGCCAAGCGTGGCGATTCTGGCAAAACCCCCTAGTGAGCTCACAACACACCCATATCGGTCATTGTGGTGGAGGGTTTGGGGGAGGCCTGTGTCAGGAGTGGACTTCATTCGGCCGAAATGATGATTGATATGTTGAAAATACCCTCGGAAATTACTGGACCGATTATGAACATTCTTTGGCCGTTAGAAAGGTATGCTCCTCATAGCAAGCGAAGGATTGGTATCCCTGTATATTAGACTGGACGCTCAACGTACCGTTTTCAGCCTGTATAGAGATAAGAGTTACTCCTAAAAGTACACAGCTGTATATTGGATCACGCCCGCTGTTTGCATAACAATAGCCAAGGTCTATTTACAAATTCGGAAGGTTTTGGAATTAAATGTGAAATACTGTTGTCGGCCGTCCGGTGAAGGTACTGTAGGTACATATAAGATCCGGGCGGCCACGCTGGCGTTTCAGACCGCCATCAGCGAGGCGAAGGCTCGGTCCTGGAGCGAGCTCCTGGAGGGACTGGACAGGTGTCCGTGGGGGAGACCCTACCGAATGGTAGTGGGCAAGTTACGCCCCTATGTCCCCCCCGTGACCGAAACCATGGCCCCGGATTTGCTGGAGGGAGTACTTTCAACGCTCTTTCCGGCGGTCCGGGACCATCCTGGTCCCTCTCCACCCCCGATTGCCTCGGACTGGGCCGAGGAGTTGGGGGTTTCGGAAGGGGAGCTGGGCCGAGCCATTGGCCGCCTAAAGAGTCGCAACACTGCACCGGGTCCGGACGGCATTCCGGGCCGTGCGTGGGTGTATGCACTGCAGTCTCTTGGGGACCGCTTGAGGCGGCTGTTCACCAGTTGCCTCCGTAGTAGCGTGTTCCCGTCCGGCTGGAAGGAAGCCGGATTGGTTCTCTTGAGGAAGGAAGGAAGGGCTGCGGAGTCTCCCTCTGCATACCGTCCCATTTGCCTGCTTGACGAGGCTTCGAAGCTATTCGAAAGAATAATTACCCGAAGACTCGTTGAGCACCTGTCGCGAGTTGGCCCCGACCTGGCCGAAAGTCAGTATGGCTTCCGGCAGCGGCGGTCCACCATTGACGCGATTCTTCGCGTCCGCTCGCTGTCGGAACAGGCAGTGTCTCGGCGGGGTGGGGTGGCGTTGGCAGTCAGTCTAGACATCGTCAACGCCTTCAACTCCATCCCGTGGGGCGCTATTAGGGCGGCACTAGTCCATCATCGGTGTCCGCCTTACCTGCAGGGCATCATAGGGGCCTATCTGCGCGATAGGCACATTCGCTTCGTGGGTAGGGACGGTAACGTAAAGCGGAGGGAGATTACGTGCGGGGTTCCGCAGGGGTCAGTTCTCGGCCCCCTTTTATGGAACCTTGCCTACGACGCGGTCCTGCGTGTCGTTCTCCCTGCTGGCGTCAGCTTAGTTTGTTACGCTGACGACACTCTGGTGTTGGCCAGCGGGGAGTCCTTCGAGGGAACCATCCGGCTTGCAGAGCAAGCGGTGGCAATTGTCGTGGCCAAAATCCACGCCCTGGGTCTGCGGATAGCGCCTCAAAAAACCGAGGCGCTATGGTTCCACAAACTGCCAAGAAGCAGAGAACCACCCAGTTCGTGGATACGCGTTGGTGACACGCGAATCGGGGTGGGCCGGTACATGAAATACCTGGGGCTCACCCTGGACAGTCGTTGGGGCTTCGAAGAGCACTTTCAGCGCCTCGTTCCCCGAGTCGAGAGGATAGTGGGTGCACTACACCGGCTGCTTCCCAATCTCGGGGGACCATGTGAGGAAGTTCGCCGTCTCTACGGAGGGGTTGTGCGGTCCGTGGCCCTCTACGGGGCGCCTGTATGGTCAGCTCGACTGTCAGGTGCCCAGCGCTGCAGAACCAAAATTCACGGTCTGCAGCGCAGAGTGGCTATCCGGATCGCACGAGGATACCGAACGGTGTCCTACGAGGCGGCAACTCTCCTGGCGCGATTTCCGCCTTTCGACATCCTGGCGGAGATGGATGCGTGGGTCTACGATCAGACACGCTCCCTCCGCCAGAGCGGCGAAAACGCGCCTCCAGGGGCGTTGGAGAGGCTGCGGCGGCTAGCTCGCCGACGCGCACTTGTAAAGTGGCGTCACCGCCTGCGGATGCAATTTGCGACCAAGCGCGTCGTCGAGGCCGTCCTGCCGCTCTTCGGAGCCTGGCTCAGAAGGAGCGAGCGCGTCACCTATCGCCTGACGCAGGTGCTCACCGGGCACGGTTGTTTCGGTGCGTACCTGCACAGGATAGGACGCGAGGCCACGGCACAATGCCACCATTGTGATAGTGACCAGGACACCGCACAGCACACGCTTGAGGCGTGCCCTGCGTGGGCCGCCGAGCGGCGGATCCTGGTCGATCGGATCGGGCAAGATCTCTCTCTGCCAGCAGTAGTGTCGGCTATGTTGGCAGAGCACGAAAACTGGAATGCAGTGGTCTCCTTCTGTGAGAGCGTCATGCTCCAGAAGGAGACCGCAGAGCGGGATCGGGAGAGGGCCGATCCCGCTCGAAGAAGAAGGAGACGGCGCCGGGGTAACAACCGCCCTGGCGCCTAATTCCGATACGCCTGAAAACCCCTGCCGTTGCTATAAGGTGGGGGACCTCTGGGTTCGCGGGTGCGTAGATTGGGGAATCTGCGTGCCCACACCAAGCGACCCAAGAGAAGACGGTAGCACGCATGTGGTCACGCGCTGCCGTGGGACGCTTTGGGGGATCCTTTACAATCTCCCTGGGGGGGTGACCGCTTTACAGTCACCCTCTCCGAGATGTGCCAATAGGCGTGGCACTAGTGGGCGGCTCTAGTGTGATCATACGAGGACCTGGAGCCTCCCTTACGTGCCGAAGATGACCGCTCCAGTGGTTTTAGCCGGTAGGAGTCCGGCATACCCCTTCGCCCTTCCCCGGGGCGAAGGAAGTTCATGATGAATTTCCACTGGGCACCAATAAAAAAAAAAAAAAAAAAAAAGGTACATATAAGATACTCAGGATCTTAGGGGCTTGCTCTTGGCTAGATAAATAATAGTTAGAGGTGCTTTCACTGTTATGTATTCATATAATCATCCATACGTCTTATCAAGCCAAAAATGTTAGGTCCAATTAAATTTATCCTCGATATTATTGCGTGTGTCAAGCTGTTACGAGAATATTTCTAATGTTTATCTCTTAAAATAATTATTAAGTGTTTTTTTGGCTGTTTTTAACGATATACAGGTTTCTATAGTAGATACCTATTATATGTAGAAGAGGGAAGAAATTATGAACTATGTATAAATGTAAAGGAATCTGGAAATTTTCATCCACTTCAAGATGTCCAATTGACTTGAAATTTTGCAGACGTATCGAGAATGACTGACTATGACTGTGACTGTTTCTGTCACCAGGATCATCAGCACATGACTTAAAAACCTAATAGCAGGTTATTATTATACCCTAGATATATTGTGCGTGTGTTTGGTTCTTTCAGTAATTCATTTATATGGTTATTTTGCTTTCGAACCAAAATGGATAGGATAGGATTTCTCCTGTGTCGCGGGTGAGTTTACAGACATGAATTCCACATACAATACACCCAGACCCGGAACAACTACCTGCATATCATACAAATATTTGTTCCGTGCGGGAATCAAACCCACGGCCCGGGGCGCAGCAGCCGACTGCATCAGCCACTGCGCTAATCGTGCCGTCAAGGCAAGGCAAGGGCACAATGATCACACAACAACAACCCATCCCGGTCGTTGTGGCAATATTTGAGGGAGCCTTCTCAACAAAAGCCTCCCCATAAACGACCGGTTATTTGCCATTATTTCGAGGGGAATTTGCCCCTACTCACCACGCTTAGCAGGCGGGTTTGGTGAGCTCAGTGTACCTGCTGTTCCACGGAAAGGATGTTGCTGCCCATCCGTCATCATCATATCCCTTAGTCGCCCTTTAGGACATCCACGGGAGGAGGTGGAGTGGTACTATATTCTTTAATCTGGACTCCACACTACTATTGCTATAAATACCGTGGCGTAAAACAGAGCCAATTGCTCCCGGATTACAACTAAAAGTTTCTAGAAATCATACCAGGAGTCGTCTAGCATATTCTCAAACGTGGTATCCTTCCTGATCGCGGCGGTAGCCAGTATTTAACATTTTGAAATATTCCTACAGTTTCTTGCCGGCTTTTATCCATAGAACAAAGAACTTGGCAAGAAGATCAAGAACTTTATAAGAATACTAGCTGGGACACGAGGTTTCACTCACGTGTAATTGAAAAGAAATTTAGAATACTTCCGACATAGACACTTGACATAGAATATACCTATTGGATTTCAAGGGTTTTAGTTTTTGCGCGGAACCCTAATTATTTATCTAAAATAGTAAAAGTAGCCTAAGTTATTCCTTATAACATCAGCTATCTGCCAGTGAAAGGCCCGTCAAAATCGGTCCAGCCGTTTCGGAGATTACCCGGAACAAACAGACTACAGACAGACAAAAAATTTAAAAATTGTACCGTATATACTTTCATATGCATTTAGTAAAAAGCTGTTTTTGACATTACAAACAGACACTTCAATTTTATTTATTTGTATAGATATAACTTCAAAATATGTACAAAAATTATATTGTACAAATATATGTCTCGCTGACTTTGCTGTTTTCGGTACTAGTTTTTGACTATCCGAGAGCGGAATGTATAAACGGTAAAGAAGTATTATTATCTTAAAAACCTACATGAGACGCTTGAGAGAAAGTTACCATATACGAGTACAGTGCGTACCCTTCTCGCAGATAAATTAAGAATTCTCAAATATAGAACCGATCGAACCGAAACACTAGAATTTAACCAGCTCCTCGCTTCGCTAACATTTCTCGCAGAAATTGGACGCACGTTACTTACCTCCCTGCCGGTCTCCCAGGACATATACCGGTTGATTGGATTTAAACTTCCCAAGAACACGTCGAGAACGAAATTGTGTGACAGAAAATTGAATTAAAGGAACGTTTAAGTGGATAAAAATTGCCACTCTTCATCGAGCGCCGAAATTAGTATTGACTTTAACTTTTGTCTCCAATACCATTTCAAAGTTTTGACGCTAGAGGTGTCAAAAGAATTTAAGATTGAGTTTATAGTTCGCAACTGAATTTCGCATAAGTGATTTTGAAACTTTTTTAAGAACCGTTTCGAATTGATCACACGAGTGCTTTTTAATTGTTCGTTTGAACCAAAGGTTGATAAAGGCGCGATAATAATGACAACTAAAAACAGGTTCTCTAATTTAAATAAATAATAGTTTAAAAAAACACGCTTTCGTAGATAACCGAACTAAAAAGTAGAAAATTATTTTCAATTAGTTTAAAATAACAACAGAGTTTTTTTTTTTTGTAAATAGGCGTGGGGTCTTGTTGTCTATTATCTATACAAATAAATAAAATTGAAGTGTCTGTTTGTAATGTCAAAATAACAGCTTTTTACTAAATGCATATGAAAGTATATACGGTACCTATAACAAAAACACATTTTTTTTATTTTTTGTCTGTCTGTCTGTCTGTTTGTTCCGGGTAATCTCCGAAACGGCTGGACCAATTTTGACGAGAGTTTCACTGGCAGATAGCAAATTTTATAAGGAATAACTTGGGATTCCTATATTTTAGAAAATTGATTAGGGTTCCGCGCAAAAAGAATAACCCTTGAAATCCAATATATATATTCTATGTCGAAGTAGTCTAAAATTAAACGCGGGTGAAACCGCGGGTCCCAGCTAGTTGTAAATATTTGTAAAAGTAGTGTCATCATGAAAATATAAGATAAAGCACCCCACGCTTTTTTAGTTTTATTTTTTGTAAAACACTTTTGTTATTTTAAAATAATTGGAAATTATTTTCTACTTTTTAGCTCGGTTATCTACTACTACTAGCAAGGGTTTCGAAACACGCTGTGCCTCACGGTTGCGTTCTACCCATCTTCCACGGCAGTAACAACATACTGCCGGCTCAGAATTCTGGGAGCGCTCGAAACAACATTAGGCTCATAATAATTATTTTAACTTCGATAGTTTTTTACCATCCGCAGATGACACAAGTGTTTATAACGTGCGGTTTTCGAACCCGCGGCACGTTAGGCAGAAAGCCAATCGCTTAGCCACTGAGCCAACCACCCCGTCGTTTTTAGACAAAAAAACATATATACATAGATTAAATAAGCATTACAAAGGGCAAATTTAAAGCGGCCATTTAGATATTAAATCCATAGTCCTCACCACGCACGTTTCTAAATTTGTACAAATCCAACACATGCGGCTAACGACTTGTTAAATTAACCTTATTCATTAAAATGTAATGATAACTTGATTTATACACGGATTTCAGCCGGCTGGCTGTTTTTAGAGGATTTGTTTAGGTACCTCGGGAAACTGAAGCGTATTAATTGTGCTTGAATTGAACAAAAAAGGATTTGCTGGTTCTATATACCAAGACTGTGGCCTTCCAAAACTTCACTAGCGGATATTGGATGAAAGGGCTAATGATGGCACTATTAGTCAGAATTTAGAGCTTCTGAATGCTTATGAGTGACGTCTTTCTATATAATATCTTCACCATATCAGCCAAAGGACGTCCACTGCTGAACATAAGCCTCCCCCATAGATTTCCACAATTGTGTCATCATTTTGGGGGGAGTTTGCCAGTACTCCCACGCTAGGCAGCTGTGTTGGTGAGCGTAATAATGCTGTGTTGCATTGAAGGGACGCTGCTGCCCATCCCTTCGATTTAGACTGCCAAAGTCTTTTACGTCATCCCCGGAAGAAGATGAAGTGGTACTATATTCTTAACCCGAAAGCAACACGGAATCGTGATTCACATACAAGAATGTCTCCTGCTACTGACCTCTCCTTTCTTTTGATTCAGTACTTCTTATTAGAATCATCGATCCCTCGCAAGCAACCCATGTGTGCTACAGTTCCTAAATAACCTAAGCAGCGCAGGCTTATGGAAATAATTCTCAGCAGCTGGTTTCGCGCTCATCAACTCGCCTGCTAAGCGTGGTGAGTACTGGCTAGTTCCCCCGAAAATGATGACACACGGCTTGTAACCGGTCGCTGTGGAAATCAATAGGGGAGGCCTTGGTTCAGTAGTGGAAGTTATTAGGTCGATGTGATGATGATGATGATGATAATCTAAATCAGAGCCGGTACAGTCGTCTGCTGATTATAAATCTCTATATCCTTTTCGGTTTGTGTGTTTAAGACTCCATCACGCCCAAATTGATGGACGGATTCTATTGAAATTAGTCATAGAGGTACAATATGCCGTGGAACGGGGCGTAGGATATTAAGTTTCTTTAAGAAGGACGCAGACAGAACTGCAAGTAAACAGGCAGTATAACGTAAACAGAGTATTCTATAGACTCATGATATCCGTGTCACCAAAAGGGACAACAAATAAAGTACATCCATTGTTTAGGGTTACCAAGTAAGGTTAATTTTACCCATTATTTTGCTCTGTACAAGAATAAATATTAAAAACTTATATAAGATTGGTAAGTTCAGGTTTCTATGACGAAAAAATTCCTTTATTTAAAATTCCTTATTGTATTTTTATTTCACATGTGACCAGCCAAAGTTAACAAAAAACAATAAGGCGGTCAGTTTCATTCGTATTAAACCTTGATGTGCATTACCTCTACAGTCCTATTTAAAAATAGCACCGAATCAGTTCCGGCGCGGCGGTTTTCCTTCTAAAGGAAAAAATCTGTTTGAATTTATATTGCATAGTTACCTACGTATAAAGTTCAAAAGTATTTCAGCTACGGCTGCACCACAGAGATTACGAGGTAAGGGATTTCTATGAACTGTATTTAAGAGCCTTTAAGCCTTTAAAGCCATTTGAAGTTGGGCTGAAAATTTAATATTCATAACGATTTCCATGCACCAATTCCTCTGTAATTTCCTACAGAAATTTTCTTTACGTAGAATTGTGAAGGTTTCGTTTCTCATCAAGTTAATGGCGCTGGCCGCATCGTAAAGTGCATTTAGTAATGAACGCGTTTTCGTTTAGCTTGGGAATACGTGGTTTCTTTTGAAAATTGCAGTTTTTATTACGTTTCCTGTGGTCTAATGGCATCGTTTCAGAAATCGGTAATGGGTCTTGTTCTTCTTGTTGGTGTTTCATGAGGTCTGAGATGTTTGTTTTAATCTTTTAGCTTTTATATAGGTACTGAAAATGATCTCTCATATCACTAGTTTTCGAATATGATATGCTCTTTATTATAACTGACGAACGTCGCCTTCATGAATAATATGCTAATGTGGTGGCGACATGCGCAAGTAGACGTAGAAGGTTCTACATCAACAATTAAGGACAAAACAATATAAATATATTATCATAGAACATTGGCACTTTTCACAGTCGTCATTAAAAATATAAACCGAATAAAGTCCACTGCTGGACACAGGCCTCCCCTAAAGATCGCAACAACGACACGGCTCTGTGTGTTGTAAGCAGATTCAAATGAAATCACACTTAATGCTGAGTATTATTAAAATCTAATGATCAAATTAGTGTCACAGAAAAGCAACGACATTCAACTCCTATTTAATATTTAAGAGGGAGAAAAATGTCACGTGGCCATGAGACATAACATACCTTCCTTGTAACGCCATGTAGAATTTGTGGTTATCCCTCCTACCTTCTCATTAGCATTACGTGGTTAATGGACCACAAATTAGTACTTATTTTGCCCGCAGTCATGTACGGGACTGACAAGCTATTGAAAAGTGGCCTCGTCCAAAAAATTATCATCTCATGTACTTTACATGTTTTTTTTTATCGTTTAGTAATTTGGGATTTTATACCCGCATGGATATATCAACCCCACCGTACCCTAAAACATTTTTCTATTAAATAATAAAAACTTAACATATTTGTATACTAAAAGAATCACTGATCAGTTTCTTTTATCAAAGAACTTAAGTTTTTTTGGCAATATCAGAATTTGGGGCAGAAATATTGTTTGGATTAGACCCACATCTAACGTATTTAGCTTAAACTCGACTAATAAATGACTCTCTTTCTTCTTTATTTCGGACACATTCCATCAGAAAATGTTGTACATCTTCAATTTTATTGCAGTAATTGCAGTTTGGCGACTCAGCTTTTTTCATCTGGAATGCAAACTTTGCCGATGGATAGTGTCCAGAACGAAGTCTTGATACTAACTCAATATAATTTCTACTTAGCTTAAGTTTACCGTCATCAAACCAGGGCACACGAAGAGGTTTACTTTGTATTTAAATTGCTCGTTAGTAATACCTATCTACTCAAGAAAATCCTTAGTCATCATCATCAGCCAACAAACGTCCACTGCAGGACCATAAGCTTCCCCCAAAGGTTGCCACAACTAGCGGTCTGGGTTTATGTTGTGTGCTCGTTGGGGGTAAATATTCTCGAGGGACGCTGCTGCCCTTCGGCTAATCCCATAGTCGCTTTTACGACACCCACGTGATGAGATGGGGTGGTGCTATTATTAGCCGGCGCCACATGGATACAATACGGATAATCTTAAGTCAATATCAATAAAATTCGCATGCAAAAGAAAATTTCAAAGTACTTTTAATATTGAAAATTTGAATAATCCTCAAGATATGTCCTTTTGAAACCTCTCAACGTTATATCTCGAATATTTTTGGTATCGTTGTACAATTTGAGGCTCTAAACTCTAAACGGATTATCTTCGTAATACAAATAGCGGTGACGGGCCAAATTAATCGGCCGAATGGTTACAGTCGATTGGTCTCAATGATAGATATGTACTTCAGTTTTCGTCTTTCGATTTTTGTTTCTTGGGGACCGGTGCTTTTTGTATCTGATAGTCGAATGAAACCATGTTAATAACTGATGAAGCTCTTCGAAAAGAGACAACATAATTAATTTTAAAGAGAATTAGAAATTGGTCATTATTTTGTATCAATAGGAAAACAACTAGAAATAGGATTTTTAAAGTAATTTGGCTATGGGGTTCAGAGGTATCAATTCATTTTGGAAAAGGGGTCTTTTGGCCGAAATAGTTTGGGAATCCCTGGTTTAGTCCATGCGAAAGGGAAAATAAATAAACTGACAGTGAACTGATTGGATAGTGTACAATTTTATAATAAAATACCGAACATCCTTTTACAATTACCACAAAACAAATGTAAATTGTTTGTAAAACATACTCTATGCACACGGGTATATTATAAATTAGATGATTACCTAGTAGATAAAAATGTTTGGCAGAGTGCTATTCCAGCTCCGCAAGACTAGAATTACACGAAGTGTCGCTTCATTATGTTGACATCTCAACGGCGTTGTTATGTGACATCAATTATTAATAAAAAAAAAAACATGAATATTATTAATATTCTTTGACATTTTTACATTTGTATAATTTGACAAATCTTCTTTGACATTATTATGAATGATTACATCTGTAATTTATTATTATATAACTTCATTTATTCAAATTGTAAATGTGAGTGTGATGTAGCTATTTGAGTCAGATTTTTGGCACTAGCATGTTAGTTATATATAGCCTATATCTACACTACCCTCATATATACATTGCCATAAAAACAATGTATTAATTGAGATTTGTAAAACATACACAATTTGGAAAAAAGACCGAACCCTGAGTTTCTTTTGGCAATTCTTCTCAGAGGTTGTCATGTAGCGAAATTCCCTCCGTCGTTTCAATTATGACGTGTAAAAATGTCTGCTATGACCTAATTACTGAATAAACGATTGTATTCTATTCTGACACAGAATTGCACGAGCATTTCCTCCGATACAGATCAGAGCGATTGCTCAAAATGGAGTTTACCACGTCCATTTCATTATCATCATCATTTCAAGGGAAATTTGCCAGTACTCACCACGCTTGGCAGGTGGGTTGGTGAGCGCAGTATTTCAGAGGAATTGATTGGATGCACTCTTCTAATCTGTTAGTGTGGTGTTTGGATTAAGAACACTACTACTCCATCTCCTCCCGCGGATCTTGTAAAAGGTGATTAAGACCCTAAACTAGAGGGAGCAGCGTCCCTTCTGTGAAACATTGGCCATACAGCGGTCACCAACCCACTGGCCAAGCGTTGAATTTCCCCCAAAATGACGACCCACTGCATGTCACCGGTTTTTTATAGGGCAAGCCTTTGTTCAGCAGTGGACATCTTTTGGCTGATATGATGATGATGATGACTATTTTAATGCCAGAAACGGTATCTTTAAGAACACAAGTCCACTCGATGGTGACAATTTCGAGTACCTACATAAACAAATTTATAAAAATGTACATAACACATTTTCCTTGTGTAGTACAAAAGTGAAAACTTCCCAGCAAAGAAGGCAAAAGTAATTTATACAAAAATATTGATGGTCCAATTCCCTTGCGAATAAATCTTTCTAGGGCACAAATTCAAAAAAAGAAGGTCATTTTTATGTTTATGGAATATCTAGCCTTGAAGTTGAGGTTACTTTAGTGGGTGTACGATGGAAAGGTCACGTAAGGTGAGACGCTACTCTGGAGGGACTCGTAAACTCTCTCATATTCAAATGAAATCCTCTCTCGGCGCGTTTACGCCGACATCTTCGTGATGTACTACTATATTCTGTGTCAATCTTAAATAGTTTGTATATTATACGGGGTTCTCCGTGCACGTTTAGTTTTTTTTTATCACATATTATAATCTATATAAATAAATAAAATTGAAGTGTCTGTTTTTAATGTCAAAATAACAGCTTTTTACTAAATGCATATGAATGTATACGGAACATGTAACAAAAAATGCATTTAAATTTTTTTGGCTGTCTGTCTGTCTGTTCCGGGTAATCTCCGAAACGGCTGGACCGATTTTGACGGGACTTTCACTGGCAGATAGCTGATGTTATAAGGAATAACTTAGGCTACTTTTATTTTAGAAAAATAATTAGGGTTCCGCGCGAAAACAATAAAACCCTTGAAATCCAACATATACATTCTATGTCAAGTGTCTATGTCGAAGTACTCTAAATTTGTTTTATATTAAATGCGGGTGAAACCGCGGGTCCCAGCTAGTAAAAAATATAAACTATGCACCGGTCTTTTTCCCGCCAAAGATTTCTTTGACCACTTACCAGGCTTGTTTTAATTAGATTAATTAAAATTGCATTTCATCATTTCAGCCGAATAAAGTCCACTGCTGGACACAGGCCTCCCCCAAAGATCGCCACATCTGAGTGTGTTGTGTGTTCATTGGGTGGTTTTGCCATGATCGCCACGCTTTGCAGAGGGGTTGGCGATCGCAATTAGGTTATAAATGTACTCAAAGGCGCTGCTGCCCATCGTCCGGCTAATCCCATAGTCGACTTTTACAACACCCGCAGAATGAGATAAGGTGACGATTTTCTTAGCCGGCACTACACGGAAATTTCCTTTGATTTTCCTAAATCGATAAATAAGTTTCTTTCCCCTTTTATAATTTGTCTATCTATACAAATAATAAAATTGAAGTGTCTGTTTGTAATGTCAAAATTACAGCTTTTTACTGAATGCATATGAAATTATATACGGTACAAATAACAAAAAACCTATTTTTTATTTTTTTGTCTGTCTGTCTGTTTGTTCCGGGTAATCTCCGAAACGGCTGGACCGATTTTGACGGGATTTTCGCTGGCAGATAGCTGATGTTATAAGGAATAACATAGGCTACTTTTATTTTAGAAAAATAATTAGGGTTCCGCGCAAAAAAAAATAAACCCTTCAAACATATATATTCTATGTCAAGTGTCTATGTCGAAGTACTCTAAATTTCTTTTAAATCAAACGCGGGTGAAACCGCGGGTCCCAGCTAGTTATAAAATAAGATACAAAAAAAGGTACCGAACGCGATCGATGTTCACGTATTAATATAATAATTTGTAATCTGTGATGTGTCATAATAGATATATAACTCTTCATTATTTATTACCTATAGTATTGTTTAAGTACATCGTTATGTATTAATGTGCATCATCAACTGCCCATATCCTGGAAGTAATCGCCGAGTGTGGTAAGGCCGCCCATTGTAAGTACTTTAATTACCGTGCGTAATTGCTTTTTGTGTCTTTTATTAACTGTGTGTACCAAAAAGTGTAGGTGTAAGCAATAAATTATAGCTTAAAATGAAGTTCCCGTGATCTCTGCGAAATTACGTTCTTCCCACACATTTATAACAAAGTTTTCAATGCAAGCCGATGATACTTCGGGATCGGGAGAGGGCCGATCCCGCTCGGAGGAGGAGGACATGGAGCCGGGGTAACAACCACCGCGGTGCCCGTGACCGACACGCCTGAGCCCCCGTCATCCCCTGTCGTCTTATATGGCAGGGGGCCTTGGGGGTCGCGAGCGCGCTTATTGGGAAATCTGCGTGCTCATACCGCGCGACCCCCGGAAAGACAGCGGTGTGCATGTGGTCACGTACCGCTGTGTGAGCAGCACAGCGCATAGTGAGGCTTCGGGGGCATCTATTACAATCCCCTCGAGAGATGCCTGGGGGGTGGCCACTTTACAGTCGCCTTCCCTCCGCTAGCGGGGATGACCGCTTTACAGTCATCCCCTCCAAGATGTGCCTAAAGGCGTGGCACCAATGGGTGGCTCTAGACGGAGATCTTTCTAGTTCCTGGAGCCTCCTTTCGGTGCCGAAGATGATCACTCCGGTGATTTTAGCCGGTAGGAGTCCGGCATGCCCCTTCGCGCTTTCCCGGGGCGAAAGAGGTACATGAAGTATTTCCATCGGAACAATAAAAAAAAAGGCCGACTATACTTAGAAATAGGTAAGAATTATTTACTTACAATATGGTGTAGTTAAAATGTAAATCCTATATCTGGCGGCTATCTTGTGGCTATAAAGCTTCAATGTGTGTTATCCATCTCTTACATTGTAGCCGAAGTGGCTCCTGAGGGACTTTTTGCTGCTACCTCAGTATAATGTTGGAACATACGATTAAGCTGCCAGCGTAGTAGTATGTGTTCCGAACTGCTTCATTTGTATGGAAGTTGGAAACGACGCTGCGGACTGCGACCCTAGGACTGGCAGGTTAGGCAGTGTTATAGGTTTAATGGTAAGTCAGTAATTAGCGTAAATATTATATATATTAGGTCTTCACCTAAGAAATTGCCGTTTTGTACGGAATTAAAGTTTTTTCTTTCCTGTTAAAATAAATAAAACAGTATTTATTTTAATCAAAGTAAAACCCATACACTCGATGTATCTTTAGAATAAGAATAAGAATAAGAATATTTATTTGCGAGAAACATGGTTTGGTAAGACGGTGTTATAAATACATAGTGCTGCACGTTTCGCCGTAACATCGGCATGCAAATTTTCGATCGTGTTCCAAAGACCACTACCTGCATTACAATATCATTAAACATTATTATTTAATGCGGTGCCGGCTCAGAATGCCACCACCCCATCTCCTCCCATGGGTGTCGTAAAAGTCGACTAAGAGATTAGCCGGAGGATGGGCAGCAGCGTCCTTCGAGTACATTAACAACTTAACTGCGATCGCCAACCCGCCCGCCAAGCGTGGCGATTATGGCAAAACCCCCCAATGAGCCCACAACACATCCATATCGGTGGTTGTGGTGATCTTTGAGGGAGGCCTGTGTCCAGCAGTGGACTTGATTCGGCCGAAATTATGATGATGATTTAATCGCATTATTAATTCATTTGTACATCATCATTAATAAAAAAATCTAAAAAGTATTGACATTACAACAAAACTATTACATTATCAAACAAATATATTATTAACAAAATTATTTTGTGACCCCCATTTATCCTTAATAATATGCACAACATTAAATGAAATATATTTTAATAGCTTACATATACTTAAGACTCATGTATTCAGTGACAGTATAGAAACATTTCTCTATAAGCCATTTCTTAAGTTCTTTTTTAAACTGAGTTTGTGGTAGTTCTCTTAGAGCTTTAGGTAATTTGTTAAAAATTTGAATCATCGTACAGCTACAATTTCTTTTAAACAGGGCAGTTGACAACGCAGTGGCAGTTTATCGATGCTCTTCTCCAAGAAACCAGATGGACGGGAAGCGACAAACTCTTCAAAGGCATTTTGTACTGCCCCTCGGGTGTTGAACTTTATTCCCGCCAAAAAGTTACCTACCCAAATTCTGGAATAATTAGAATTAGAAGTCTGTATGCGCAAGGTCTGGTAAGTACGGCGAATGACGGAGAGATTCCAACCTCAGCTCTTGTAGCTTGGATGCCGTCTGTTGTGCAGTATGGGGTCGCGCGTTCTCGTGTAGAAGCAGCGGAGACGAGCGATTGATCAAAGCTGGTTGCAGATGTACGAGCTTCCCCCGTCATATCGTGTTCAATTTTTCACATTGCACATCTGCAGTAATGCTCATTCCGTTTGGTAAGAAGCTGTGATGAAGCACACCAGCTCTAGACCACCATCATTTTTCTGAGGCTCATTTTTCGTTTGGGGCATTGATTAAGTGCTGAACCAGAATCTAACCAACTTACAGAGCGCTTGTCAAACAGAATTCATTTTTCGTTGCAGGTAACAATGCGGTTCAAAATTCCTTCTTTTCTGTGCCTGTTGAGAAGTGCAGTTGAAGTGCAGTGCAGCAGAAGTTTTATATATATATAGGGTCTTACTTTAATAATGGAAAATATTTTAAGAGTTAAATCTATAGGTAGCAATGATGCGTTTTAGCAAAATAAATAAACGTAACATCAACCTTTATTTATTTATTATCAGTAAAACCGATATTTGAAATGAATTCTATACCATTCATTGAGCCTAGCCGTAAAATATTTTCCATTATTAATGTAAGACCCTATATATATATATATATATATATATATTTGCCGTGTGGTGCCGGCTTGCCGTGTGGTGCCGGCTCAGAATGCCACCACCCCATTTCCTCCCATGGGTGTCGTAAAAGTCGACTAAGGGATTAGCTGGAGGATGGGCAGCAGCGTCCTTCGAGTACATTAACAACTCAACTGCGATCGCCAACCCGCCTGCCAAGCGTGGCGATTATGGCAAAACCCCCCAATGTGCTCACAACACGTCCATATCGGTGGTTGTGGTGATCTTTGGGGGAGGCCTGTGTCCAGCAGTGGACTTCATTCGGCCGAAATGATGAGAAGTGCAAGGTAGGCCTCGACGCGACGTTGCGCTGATGATCGTTAAGTTTGCGGGGCACCTTATTGTGTCAAGCTTTTTTAATGGACCAATATTGTTTTGATGCTAACGTCAAAATTTCCTGCTGATTCAGGCGTAGATTCAGTATCATCAGCTTCTACAATCGCCCGTAATTCGTCATTGTCGACCAAAGTTTTCCGACGACCACGGGGTTCATTTTTCAGATCGAAATTTCCAGAACGGAAGCGGGAAAACCAATAACATACCAAAGGATTTGTGCGTTCGTTTGTAGTGTTCGCTCCGCAAACGTTGTTGATGTTGTATGTCGCTTGTGCCGAGTTGCTGCCACGATGGTACTCATATTCCATATTTAAACGAATTTTTAACGTATCCATGACGACGAAAAATATTCAAACGTGATGGAAACATAACACTTATCTACTACACATAAGACGGGTTTTGAATAATGAAAACCATGTTTATATAATAAAATAATTCTGAAATTAGAATTCATAGCCAAACAAAAAACATTTTTACTAGAAATGGCCAGTACTGCAGAACGGCAATTTCATTTAGTGGTAGTAGTTCATTTTCATTTTTACAGTCTTACCTACTTCTACAGTCAGAAAGTATGTTTGAGCATAGTTGTCTTCTGGGTGAAGTGTAGGAACAGCCAGTAAATATATCGGAATAAGAGTGATACAATTTTAAGCCTTAGGACGCCGAGCCACCAGTAATCACTAGATTGCTGATGTCCATAGGTATGTTTGCTATATATCATTAGTTGCTCGTCTGCCATGCTTGAATAGTGAATTTCTGGAGCTTTCCATGGTATAGAATTTATTACGCCGATGACACGCTGGTGAAGGCTTGGGGGAGGAGGCACCGGCAGGCAGCCAAGTTGGCAACGGCTAGGGCTGCAAAAGTCTTTAGTAGGATCCAGCAGTTGGGTCTGGAGGTGGCCCTGACTGACCGCTTTACAGTCATTCACTCCGAGATGTGCCTAAAGGTGTGGCACTTATGGGTGGTTCTAGATGGAGATTATTCGAGTTCCTGGAGCCTCCCTTGGGTGCTGAAGATGACCATTCTAGTGATCTTAGCCGGTAAGAGATCGGCATGCCCCTCCACCCTTTCTCAAGGCGGAAGAAGTACACGGCAATATTTCCACGGGATCAATAAAAAAGATCATCGATAGACTAGAGCCGGCCATTGGTGAACACATCTCGGAAGAAATTACTGTAAAGTGGCCATCCTCTCTAGCGGTGGGGAGACGACCTTAAAAAGGCCACCCTCAAGCACACCTCGAGGTGAGAATGTGCACACCACCGTTTTCTCAGGGGTTTCTCAGTATGAGCACGCAGATTTCACAATCTCCACGCTAGACGTAAGGTCCTATTACCTAGTTCAATCGAGATCCAGTGGTTTCGCGATCTAGTCTTACTGGCAACTTAGAGATATCGAAATATAGACCAAAATATGACAACGATTAATTAGACCCTTTATTATTTACGTAAGCCAAAAGGAATATAAATCCTAATGCGCATCGATGAGCAGGTATAATAAATACACTCTTTTGTTCTGTTCATATGAATAATATAAGACCGAAAACGAAATCACAATTCCTATTTAAATTACCAACAGCATGGTTGTCTTAGTTAAATACGACAAATATTTTAGAAAATTTAGTTGATATCTCGTTTCAAAGCAGCAAAATTTAATTGATGTTTTGATTTAATAACCATTCATTTTCAAAATTATATCCAATTATATTATTTAGTAACACATTATATTTAACAGATATGTAATTAAGAGATAAATTACAATTAGTGTCGGTGACTGACAGTCCTTTTGTCGTCAACAATAATTGATGTTAAATCATTTTACAATTTCGTCTTTCTGAAATAGATGTTCAATTAATTTTGATTTGGTTATCACGATAAACTTAACTATACAGCAGGGCAATAAATGTAGATATGCTGTTATAGTAATCGACACTGAACTTTGAGCGTTGACCTTGTAATGTTCAATTGAGCAGAAGTGATCTTTTGGTCTGTTTGGCGGTAAGCAATGGTACGCAAACCGATTCATACTCTCGATTCATTGAGCGGTCAAGATCTGGGGTGCAATTCTCTAAGCTCAAACATCCTTGAATAATAATTTAAGGATGTATGGATGTTTGGGCTTAAGGAATTGCACACCTGTGCTGGCCGCTGGTGATATGTAAATGTTACATCGGACAGACGAAGCTAACCATCGTGGAAAGAGTGAAAGAACAAATCGTGTTAAAAATCGATTGAGATAAAAAACCATTCAAATTTCAATTGGGAAGATGGATTTAGTTTATCCGCGTCATGGAATCTAGTGATAAAGAAGTGTTCGCCGTCAGTAGTGTGTGTCGTGACGTCACACCAAGTTGACACCAAGTGCATAACAACTTCCAAACATCTCGACGTTGACACCGGCTATTACAGTCTACTCGTGGCCACGGCCAATGCAACTTGATCGAAACGTCGAGGTTACTTTTTGATACTAATCTGTGCGCGACTAGACTGGCACCCGTATTAGCTAAAACAGCAGACGCGACAGCAGCTATCGCACATCTAAGGATTCCCAGTGGAAAAGAGCCTGAAATCGAAAGCCGAGGATGCAATTTTTAGTTCATTGATCATCAAACAGACTGTGCGTCAGCGATCTTCGCGCTATGGAGCGTATGTGGTTACGCGCTGCCGTGTGCTCGTAGCACAGCGCACAGAAACTCTTTGGGGGATCCTTTACAATCCCCCCAGGTCAGGCTATCATGCCTATAGGCGTGGCACCAGTGGGGCGGCTCTAGTGTGATCACACGAGGACCTGGAGTCACCCTTAGGTGCCGAGTACATGTAGAATTCCCAATGAGCCCAATAAAAAAAGGCACTTTGCTTGAAACAAATCAAAAGACCAGGATTCTCTTTCCAGAGAACATTAACCCGTGAAGAGAGATAAATTACCTGTGCTTAAAAGCGAAACTTAACCCGCGACCCATTAGCAACTCATCAAGCAGATGAAAGATGAATAAAATATATCTAAAGAAAAAACTTTGGCGGTGTCATCAGATATTCAAAGGAAAAATTTCGGGTAACAACGTCCAAACTTGCTCTTGTTAAGGACGTTTTGGGAAATTGTAAAACTCTGGGCTCACTTAAGAACAATTTCTCGAGAGTTTGCATACAAATTTCGCTCTTGAAAACCGCTAATTTGCCTCTTGGGAACCGGAGCAGGAGTTATCTGATTACCTATTGGTCACGGAAGATGAGGTTTAACATTCCTTAATGGCTGGCTTGCCGCCGGTAATAAATATTAACTAAGTATTTACGTTGTTGTGTGGTGTCGGCTACGAATAGCACCAACCCATCTCGTCCCTTGGGTGTCGTAAAAGGCGATTATGGGATTAGCCGCAGGATGGGCAGCAGCGTCCTTCAAATACAACAACTCAACTGCGATTGCCAACCCGCCTGCCAAGCGTGGCGATTATGGCAAAACCCCCCAATGAGCACACAACATACCCATATCGGTCGTTGTAGTGATCTTTGGGGGAGGCCTGTGTCTAGCAGTGGACTTCATTCGGCCGAAATGATGATGATGATGAAGGTCACTCGGGACGGTATGCTTCCTTGTAATGCAAAGCACGATGGTGTTGGTTGCGAAAATCATTATGGTTTGGTTATAATCGGGGAAAATGGCGTGCAAACTCTAAACAGGCTCGAGGTATTTTGTACGCAAAGGATACGCAATTGTTCTGCAAAATCCTTCTTTCTAATAAAAAATCATCATTATGCATGCATTATTCAGGGTGTCCGTGTGGTGTCCGAATTAAGAATATAGCACCACTCCATCTCCTCCCGTGGTAGCGTAAAAGGCGACTAAGGGACGCTTAGCCAGAGGGATGGGCGAGGGATGGGTAGCAGCGTCCCTCCTGTGGAACACTAACCATACTGCTCTCACCAACCCGCTTACCAAGCGTGGTGAGTATTGGCAAATGCCCCTAAAAATGACGACACAGTTGTGGAGGTTTATGAGGGAGGCCGATGTTCAGCAGTCGACATATAAATGGCTGATATGATGATGATGATTCAGGGTACAGGGTACACAGTATTTATCGGTTACTTTTCCTTTTTGCAGAAGTGCAAACTTCCTCCCTCATCTGCGACCTCGGTCGTAAACTCATATTCATATTATTTATGTTTTAAACGACTTCCGTGCGAATAAATTCGTAGTTTCCATTTAATCCACTACACTGGACTTTATCCTGTCTGTGCGTGTCAGAACGTTATGTAGTACCGTTGTTAATCAACATGCTACAAAGTCAAATTTGTGCACTCGCTTATTAATCATTTGTAAGGAGCGCCATCATCATCATCATCATATCACAGGACGTCCACTGCTGAACGAAGGCCTCCCTCTCAGATTTCCACAACGAGCGGTCACATGCCGGTCTCATCCAACGACTCCCAGCGACCTTCACCAGGCCGTCTGTCCACCTCGTTGGAGGTCGTCGCACGCTACGTTTTCCGGTGCGCGGTCTCCATTCGGGAACCATTGTGCCCCAACGGCCATCAGTTCTACGAGCAATGTGCCCTGCCCATTGCCACTTCAGTTTACTAATCCTTTCACCTATGTCGGCAACTTTAGTTCTTCTACGAAGGAGCGCCGTATACTGTGGAAATTATTAGAGATGCACCGAATATTCGGTTCCTATCCGGTATCCGGCTTATCCGGCCCTTTTTTACTATCCGGCCGGATACCGGATGGTAATGTACTATCAGGCCGGATACCGGATAGTAAACTTGGTAGATTTTATAAATAGAATCTAAATAAAGACACAGTTGTAATTGAAGCTTTTTATCATTTTAAACAACTTTAACTTTTTATAATAAACCAATTATTTAAAGTAACTTGGTGATAATACTGATAGTTAAAAAATGTACTTATTTGTAACTAGTAAGTAATAGTAAAGTAATATTAATTAATTTAATATTGGAAATCCACCAAAGGTAAATTATGATGTATAAAAACAAGATTTTCAGCATTTTTAGGAAGCAAACGATTCCTCTTGTTTTCATATACAAGCCCAGCCTCTGAAAACAGTCTCTCGCTATACACACTGCTACATGGGGAAGAGAGATATATTTGGGCAAATTTAACCAAAATCGGGAATTGTTTGGCGTTTGCTGCCCACCATGCGTAAGGGTCACTTTTTCGATCAAGAGGAACCATTTTTAAGTAAAAGTCAAGCTCATTGGCTATAGCAGTATTATCAGAGTCTTCAGTTCGATTGTTATCTTTGGCAACTTCATTAAAACAGTCCCAAAATGAATCATGAACACTCATGGAACTGCCTGCTCTTTTCTTCAATGGAGGTGAATCGCCTCCACTGCTGGATGCATCCTCTTCATCGCAACTCAGTTTTAGACCCTCCAATAAGAGGCTTTGGCGAGCCTTTTCTGCTTGTATTACCCCAAAAAAATTGGTCTAGAACCTGGGATCCAATGACGTAGCCAGGAAATACTTTAAATTTTCATCAAGATGTTCGAAGCGTTGTTGCAATTGAGTTTTCAGGGACGTTAGAAATTGCAATAAGTTAGGGACTTTGCGTGAAGTTTCTTCCTTTTGAATGTACCTCATCAAAACTGCTACATGTGGTATAACTTCTGAAATGCACGACAGACCTGAGCTCGTGATCTTCGTTATTTCCTCGAACGGTTTGAGGAGAATGATGCATTGCTCCATTAAATTCCATTGCTGAGGAGTCAAGTTGCCGAGTTTATTGTGGTCGGCTATATACAGAGAAACAGCTCGTCTCTGTTCTAGCAGCCGCTCTTGTAAATAGTACGTCGAGTTCCAACGTGTACTGATATCTAGTACCAACCGATGTTCCGGTAACTTTAACTCTTTTTGAATTGCCTTCAGTTTCTCTTGTGCTAATGCTGAATGATTAAAATTAGTTACGATGCGTCTTGCGGCATTCAGCATCTCTACTAAATCAGGTTGAGTTTTAAGTGATTCAGTAATGACCCGCTGGAGAGAGTGAATAAAACACCTAGCTGAATCGTATTCAGCCACTTGAACTCCTTTTACCATATTAGCCCCACTATCGTGTACAATAATATGTATTTTATTGAACGGAATATTCCACCGTGCAGCAATAATGTTAAGCTCGTTTGCTATGTTCTCTCCGGTGTGAGACCCTGAAAAGGGCTTCATTGCCAAAACGCCATGTTCCAGTTTGAAATCTGGAGATATCCAATGGGCGGTGAAGCTCAGAAAACTTTCATTATTGTGGTCAAAAGTCCATATATCTGACGTAATGGAAACAGCTGCAGCGTTTAAATTATTTTCCATCATTTTCTTTGTAATTCGATCGTATATGTCCGGTATTATTTTTTCAGTCATATAAGTGCGACTTATATGACTAAATGTAAAGAAGACGAAAGTGATGGTGTTTGAAAGAGATGAGGCAGTGACAGACTGCAATATCGTGATTGGAGATGAACAAATTGAACAGGTGAATGAGTTTGTGTATCTGGGTTCAAAGTTTACAAGAGATGGAAAGTGTGAGAGTGATATTGAAAGAAGAGTGAATGCAGGAAACATGGTGAATGGAGCTTTGCACTCCTTTATGAACAGTCGGAAGGTGTCTAACAAGGCTCGTTTGGCTGTGCATGAGGGGGTGTTGGTTCCGACACTCATGTACGGAAGTGAAAGTTGGGTATGGCAGAAGAAACATGAAAGCAGAATAAATGCAGTTGAGATGAAAGCGTTAAGAAGTATGATAGGAGTTAAACTGAGTGACAGGATAAGGAATAGTGAGATAAGAAAACGTTGTGGTCTGAAAGAAGATGTAGTGACAAAAATTGAGAAAGGTATGCTGAGATGGTTTGGCCATGTTGAGAGAATGAATGAAGAACGATTGACGAAAAAAGTGTATAAGGCGAGTGTGAATGAAAGTGCTGGAAGGGGTAGACCTAGGCGGACGTTTCAAGACCAAATCAGGGACGTCTTGGAAAAAGGCCAGGTCAAGAGTACCCTAAACCGAAGAGCATGTATGAAGGGAATAATGAAAGTGGACGAAGCGAAACAAGTATGTAAGGATCGTAGCAAGTGGAAAGAAGTGGTCTCTGCCTACCCCTACGGGAGAGAGGCGTGATTATATGTATGTATGTATGTATAAGTGCGACTGGGCAACTTGTACCTCGGTACCGCTTTTTGCATGAGCCTATTAAA
The DNA here is from genome assembly GCA_947459985.1 of Diloba caeruleocephala. Lineage (NCBI taxonomy): Eukaryota > Metazoa > Arthropoda > Insecta > Lepidoptera > Noctuidae > Diloba > Diloba caeruleocephala. Next base: position 2,003,890 of record OX381617.1, on the reverse strand, counting down.
TCCAACTCGGTCAACAATGGATAGTGGTTCGTTATCCAACGCGATCATTTCGCCAATCAAATAGTGAAATTCCTGTGATTTCGAATCATTTATCCCCCAATATTGTTTTCGCTCAACAGTTTCAGCTAAAGTCAATTGCTTTTGCAAGGACGGTTGAGAAGCCGTGGTACAAGTACTTGCAGTTGAGCTCGTAGAAATAGCAGGTACAACACATGAGGACGAACCACCATAAATTTCGCTAAACTCATCAGGATGCTTGGCTTTCAAGTGGTTTTTCATGCACGAGGTTCCAGCTTTTTTTCCCTCTCCGCCACGTGAAACTTTTAGTTTGCAGATTAAACAAATAGCGTATTTAGCTTCTTCTTTGTCTATCTCAAAATAATTTTTTATAAACACACTAATGACACAGTAGGTAAATGTTAATTAATACAAAACCACTAAGTCATCATATCAGCCACAGGACGTCCACTGCTGAACAAAGGCCTCCCCCTTAGATTTCCACAACGAGCGGTCACATGCCGCTCTCATCCAACGACTCCCAGCGACCTTCACCAGATCGTCTGTCCACCTCGTTGGAGGTCGTCCCACGCTGCGTTTTCCGGTGCGCGGTCTCCATTCGAGAACCTTTGTGCCCCAACGGCCATCAGTTCTACGAGCAATGTGCCCTGCCCATTGCCACTTCAGTTTACTAATCCTTTCAGCTATGTCGACAACTTTAGTTCTTCTACGGATCTCCTCATTTCTGATTCGATCTCGTAGAGAAATACCAAGCATAGCTCTCTCCATAGCTCGCTGAGTGACCTTGAGCTTTCTTATGAGGCCCATTGTGAGTGACCACGTCTCTGTTCCATATGTCATCACTGGTAACACACACTGGTTAAAGACTTGCGTCTTGAGGCATTGCGGTATTGTTGACGAAAAGACGTTGCGAAGTTTCCCGAACGCTGCCCAGCCGAGTCGGATTCGACGATTGACCTCTTTCTCGAAGTTGGACCTACCTAACTGGACAGTTTGTCCTAGGTAGACATACAAATCGAAGGTGAGTGATATACTCGCCATTGATGTTAATGCCGAATCCTTTCCACTCCAGTAGCTTGAAGGCATCCTCCATTGCAGCGGTGAACAGTTTCGGGGAAATGACGTCCCCCTGTCTCACACCTCTCTGCAATGGAATTGCCCCCGTGCTCTGTTCATGTACTCGGACCGACATGGTCCAAACCACTAAGTATCACACGATAACACCACAAACTTATTTTATTATCTAAAAATACGCGAGCGTACAAACGAAATTGTTTCGTGCTGACTGACACGATAAAAGTATCTCTACCAAGAAACAAGTCAAAACCTGCACGGCGCGGGCGGCGTGCCGGTGCGCGACACGCACCTACGAAACTCAAAATGCCGCCGGCCGAATATTCGGCGGCCGGATACCGAACATTCGGCTGGTGGTCAGGCCGAACATCCGGTATCCGGTATATGGCCAAACAACTATTCGTTGCATCTCTAGAAATTATCAATAGAAACCGTTTTTCACGGATCACAAGATTTTGGTTTTTCATAGCGTTTCTATCACTGTGGCGTTGGTGGTCGCTGGATGATATCAGTCATAGGCATAATGAAGAAGTCGTTAGTGTAGTTATTGCTGTAAGTAATAATCGGGGAAACTTAAGACATTATTATCAAAACAAATCGAGGTTTTGTTTGAATATATATGGTTTTTATATGTTTGGTAACCTACAGTCAGCATTTCAGCTGAATGAAGCCCACTGCTGGACACATGCCTCTCCTAAAGATCACCACAACGACTGGTCTGGGTGTGTTGTGTGCTCATTGGGGGGTTTTGCCATAATCTCCACGCTTGGCAGGCGGGTTGGCGAGCGCAGTTGAGTTGTTACTGTACTCGAAGGACGCTGCTGCCCATTCTCTAGTTACTCCCATAGTCGCCTTTTACGACACCCAAGGGATGAGATGGGTTGGTGCTATTCGTAGTAATACTTTTCAAATACAGAGATGGACGCATATGATGAAATTACAAAGATTTCTTGTTTTGCTTCGGGGCCCAATAATGTTCGAGCACGAGTAAAGACGAACCTAGTTTGTGTAGAAATAATATAACGTTTTGTATTCAATAGCTTTCACGATCCATAATCAAAAATACTGTCGGATCTCGCAGAACTTGATTGAAACTTCCTTATTGAATTAAAACATGGCCGGCTTTATCCTTGGAATGTGAAGATATGGTTTGTTTATAGCTTTGATTTTGTTGAAAAATAAAAGATTTTTCGTACATTTTACGTGGCGGTCAGGCTACGAGTTGAGTAAATTCTCATCAAAAATGTAGAATTTAAAAACTGCTAGTTGAAATATTTGAGACGCATTACATAATAAACTATCAAAGCTTTGTAAACCCGACTCTGTTAAATAATTACGCAGACCTGCCTCAAACTTCAAACAACTTAACTAGACGTACACATAGCTACATATCAAGCTATACAAAGCCAGTTTACGCTGATCTCTATTATACCGAAAGCCTATACAATGCGAGATCAGCTTATTCTGGTTTTATAGCCGTGTGTACAATGTAATCCATTCCATGTTAAAATTCATTTTTGAAGGTTGAGTGGAACACTTTGGTATCCATTAAGCTGTCAACAGGTGGTCACGAATTAGGTAACTATAATGATAGCGGGCAGTAGTGTCGGCTATGTTGGCAGAGCATGAAAATTGGAGTGCAGTGGTCTCCTTCTGCGAGAGTTCCAGAAGGAGACTTCAAAACGGGATCGGGAGAGGGCCGATCCCGCACGAAGAAGGACGAGACGGCGCCGGGGTAACAACCATTAAATGGCGTTAATCAACGGGGTCATTAAATGGCGGGGGGCCTCAGAGGTCGCGGGTGCGCATATTCGGGAGTCTGCGTGCTCACACCGAGCGACCCCCGGGAAGACGGTGGCGCGCACGTGGTCACGTGCCGCCGTGTGCGCAGCACAGCGCACAGCAATACTTGGGGGGGATCCTATACAATCCTCACGTCTGGACCGATTTAGACGGGCCTTTCACTGGCAGATAGCTGATGTTATAAGGTATAACTTAGGCTACTTTTATTTTAGATAAATAATTATGGTGCCGCGCAAAATATAAAACCCTTGAAATCAATATGTATATTCTACGTCGTGTCTATGTCGAAGTACTCTAAATTTCTTTTAAATTAAACGCGGGTGAAACCGCGGGTCCCAGCTAGTCGTCAATGAATTGAGATCATCATCATATCAGCCAAAGGACATCCACTGCTCCATGCATCCATAGATTTCCACGACGGCTGGTTACTTGCCGTGACTTCATACTGGGGTGAATTTGGCAGTACTCACCACACTTGGTAGTCGGGTTGGTGAGCGCAGTAACATAGAAAAGAAAGAAAGAAAGAAATAGATTTATTAAACAACACAAAAACCAGCACACTGTAGGTACACATAAATATAACATTGCTATGCTATTGTGGAGTCGGGCGTTTAAAAGGCCACAGCTCAGCTAATGCAACAGGTAACTGTAGCGCTGATTTTCAGCTGAAGCCTCGGGGCACAGGTGGCAACCTGTCGTATATAACTAATAAGAACACTGTTGTGCATGGACGGCAAATTAATAGGAGTTATATCATCAGTAGCTGATACTACAGGACGTCCACTGCTGAACAAAGGCCTCCCCCATAAATTTCCACAACGAGCGGTTACATGCCGCCTTCATCAAACGACTCCCAGCGACCTTCACCAGGTCGTCTGCCCACCTCATTGGAGGTCGTCCCACGCTGCGTTTATATTGTGTTGTCAATTTGGGGGGAATTTGCCGATACTCACCACGCTTGGCAAGCGGGTTGGTGAGCGCAGAATTGCTACTGTTCAGCAAGGAGTTATATATTTAAGACAAATCAAAATAATAACCTAGATACCCTTTCGGCGATTTTTGTCACTCGAAAATCTATTTCTATTTTATGGTCGTCTTAAGGTTGACAATAAGACAAAAGTCATACATTTTATGACTTGTACAATTATAGTATGGCTGCTGTTCGACAGAAGGGTCGCTGCTGCCACACCTCACCTTGTGTCGGAGTTGTTCAAGCCATCCGGAGACCTCCGACTTGGATTAATGACAACAACTGAGACCGACCATTTTACGTCCGAAGCAAATCAGTTACCATCAAATACCACTAATCGCTTAGTTTAATCGTTACTGTGTTCCAGTTTGAACTGCTACTTACTGTGGCTATGTTAACTAGCTAGCTGTTGTTAACATCTACGATTTTTCTTCAGAAACTGCATGAAGTGTAGTTTTTAAAGTAAAACACATTGGTTAGACTAACAGCTCTTCCTGTTTTACATTTTGTTCAGTATTGCCGCTATGAAAACACTCATGGAAAAATCTTTGCAATCATATAAAACTTCATTTTGTCACATATCAATAAAATGTTAACCTCAAAAGTAGGGCAAACAACTTCTTATTAAAAAAGGTTTTTTTCTGTCCGGTAGGAAACTGTGTTAGTCTTACCCCACCAGCATTATGTGTACATACGGCTGGTGGGATAAGCTAAGCATAAATAAACAAATCCACCAAATAACGGTAGCGCATTGCCATACGTCAAAATATTTGCAAATACATTTTGTTGATAAATGTACGCCCTCACGAAACATATTTAAACTTATTAACAGGGTCTCGCTACCCCAAAAGCCTCAAGCCACAAAGTGTTACTATGTATACGGCTCTATATGAAAATGTACATATTCGAAGGAAAGTACCTGCCTAACATTCAAATAGGTAGGTACGTAATTATCTTACCGCTTTACGAGACGGCATGCCTCCACGGCGAAGGTGGGGGAATATTGCATAGCAAAGGATGAATTTCAAAAGCTGCTAAATAGGATTCCTTTGGTAACCTGTAAGCTATGTTGCGTAGGTCTTTTATGACAGAGCGGGAGAGGGCCGATCCCGCACGAAGAAGAAGGAGACGGCGCCGGGGTAACAACCGCCCTGGCGCCTAATTCCGATACGCCTGATAACCCCTGCCGTTGCTGTTGCTATAAGGTGGGGGACCTCTGGGTTCGCGGGTGCGTAGATTGGGGAATCTGCGTGCCAAGCGACCCAAGAGAAGACGGTAGCACGCATGTGGTCACGCGCTGCCGTGGGACGCTTTGGGGGATCCTTTACAATCCCCCTGGGGGGGTGACCGCTTTACAGTCACCCTCTCCGAGATGTGCCAATAGGCGTGGCACCAGTGGGCGGCTCTAGTGTGATCATACGAGGACCTGGAGCCTCCCGTAGGTGCCGAAGATGACCGCTCCAGTGGTTTTAGCCGGTAGGAGTCCGGCATGCCCCTTCATCCTTCCCCGGGGCGAAGGAAGTTCATGAAGAATTTCCACTGGGAACCAATAAAAAAAAAAAAAAAAAAAGGTCTTTTATGAGGAGATTTTTGTGGTGTGCTTGAATTTATCTGTTATTGGCATGATAACACGATTTAAATTACAATATATGCTATATTTATCTAGTTTGACTTTATTCTGTCTACGAGTAGGTAGTTGTTTGGTTTCCAAACGGCGCATGGCATAATCTTACTGGATATGATTGAGAACAGATCACCCATGTTCTTAATTTTGATTAGTTGCTATAATTTATATGTATAAAAAAAATAATGATATAATAGAAAAACATTAAATAATGAATAGTTTTTACACGCATGTCATCATTTCGGCCGAATGAAGTCCACTGCTGGACACAGACCTCCCCCAAAGATCACCACAATGACCAATATGGGTGTGTTGTCGGCTCATTGGGGGGGTTTTGCCATAATCGCTACGCTTGGCAGACGGGTTGGCGATCGCAGTTGAGTTGTTAATGTACTCGAAGGACGCTGCTGCCCATCATCCGGCTAATCCCTTAGTCGACTTTTACGACACCCACGGGGGGAGATGGGGTGGTGATATTCTGAGCCGGCACGCATATGCACACATGTACTTATTATTTAATAAATCATTTTTCGATTAATAACCTTATTAGTTTATTACATTCTGTGTTAGTCCGTGTTCCGTTGTGGTGTCCAGATAAATAATATAGTACCACTACATGTCCTCCCGTGGATGTCATAAAAGGTGACTAAGGGAATAAACCAAAGATATAGGTAGCAGCAGAAGGGACCTTCTGTGGTACAGCAGCCATTCTGCGCTCACCAGCCCGCCTGCCAAGCTTGGTGGCAAATTGACGACACACGGCATGTAATCGGTCGTTGATGGGGGGGAGGCCTTTGTTCAGCAGTGGACGTTCTTTAGCTGATATCATGATGATAAGTAAATTCCGAATATAATTTAAATCCACTCGGCAGAAGTTAAGCTACAAGTTTACATACACGGACACGATGTAGTTAAACACAACAAGAAAACAAAACGCTTCAAATGCCACTAAAGCTTTTCTTTTATTTGTTTCAGGTAACTGATATTCTTGGACCGAGTCCTGAGAGTGGAACGCTTATACGAAATTCCATGTATTTTCAAATCGATACAGGGTAAGTAGTTAAAGTAATAAAAAGATAACATCGATATGATTTAGAGATACCGAATACATAACAAATAATTGAGAATAAGGTAAGTACATCTAAAAAAAGAAAAACGTACTGGTTTAGCTTCGCGAATTGAATACATTATTTTAAGATAATAAATAGCGGGTCTATTCGCGTGAAATTAATATCAAAATAATATTTTTTATGTCAATGCAATGCAACTTTATCGAAACGTCGCGATTGGTCAAAATATTAATTTGATATTATTCTCTGCGCGAATAGAGCATACTATCTTAAAATCAAGTACTGGTTTATATCAATAAAGTTCGAAATTTAAACTGTTTTGACGAATATGACTGATGTTTTAGTTCATAAAGAACACAGCTCATCAACACAATACAAGTGATACAATGTCACGCTTTTCACCTGCATGATAGGAAAACTTATTAATCGTTGCGTCCCGGCTGGTAAAGTAGATATACGTCACGGGCTTGGTCTAAAACAACTTACTATTTAACCATAAAAGCACCACAGTGTAGGGCTTTTGAAGTCGGTTTGTTTTTTGTTAAAAAGTTTTATTTCTTTCTTTTTAGTGTAAAAATAAGAATCTTATGTTATTATTTTAAACGTTGCCCCACACTAGGATTTCTCCTCTGTCGTGGGTGCGTTTACAGACATAAATTCCACACATTTATTGAAGCTGGTTAAAGAACTAGTCAATCAAATGTAATGAAATTTATATCGGACCAACACGAAAGCATTTTTTTTAAATAATTGCTCGAATCGGTCTACAAATCTCGGAGAAATCCGAGTACATACATAAATAAAAATACGCATCGAATTGAGAAATCCCTCCTTTTTGAAGTCGGTAAAAGAAAATCATCATCGTCATATCAGCCAAAGGACGTCCACTGCTGAAAAAAGACCCTTATCCAACGACTCCCAGCGACCCACACCAGGTCGTCTGTCCACCTCGTTGGAGGTCGTCCCACGCTGCATTTTTCGGTGCGCGGTCTCCATTCGAGAACCTTTGTGCACCAACGGCCATCAGTTCTACGAACAATGTAACCACCCATTGCCACTTCAGTTTACTAATCCTTTCAGCTATGCCGGCAACTTTAGTTCTTCTACGGATCCCCTAATTTCCGATTCGATCTCGTAGATAAATACCAAGCATAGCTCTCTGCATAGCTCGCTGAGTAACCTTGAGCTTTCTTATGAGGCCTACAGTGAGTGACCATGCCTCATCATCATCATATCAGCTAAAATACGTCCACTGCAGCACAAAAGCCTCCATAAGACCGTCGGTTACATGCCTTGTGTCATTATTTTTGTGGAAAATTGCCAGTACTCGCCACGCTTGGCAGGCGGGTTGGTGAGCGCAGAATGGCTACTGTTTCTCAGAAGGGACGTAACTGCTCATCCCTCTGGCTTAGAGTCCCTTAATCTCCTTTCACGACATCCACGGTTGTAAATAAAATGGTGATAAATATTCTTAATCCCGATACCTTAGCAAAATAATTAAATATTGTGTGAGGAATTTGTCTGTAAACGCACCCACGACACCGGAGAAATCCTAGCGCGGCGCAATGTTTTTTTAATTAAATTAAATTAAAATTAAAATTGATTTATTTCAGGATAAACCCATATTACATCGTAAAAATACATAAAAATTAATGTAAATTAAAATTTGCAATTAACATCTGATATCATTAATCAACATCGCTATTCATTTAAAATCACAGAAAAATTTAGTACACGTTTATGTCAAAATAATAATATAAAATTTCAACAAAATCAAATAACTAGACTAAATTCAATACATTATGAATCAAAATAAAAATAAAATAAAAGGCTGTACTTAAATTTAGGCTTTATATACCCTGGCGACATGCCTACTACAGCAGTGCCTTATGTAGGGGCACTCGAGACGCTCAGCAATCATCGCCAGGACAGCATTGGAGCTGGCCCGCACCCTGCGCACCAAGGACGCGCACCGCTTGCGCATGGTGGTGTGAAAACAGTCGGTGCGCGCTTCCGCAAACATACCCGAGGCACTGCAGAAGCGGGACAATCCCAATACTGCCCTGAACGCGTTGTTATACTGGACACGGAGGGCACTGTAACGAACTTGTGTGTAGTTAACCCACAGGCTGCACGTGTACAAAGAGGTACAATACGCTTTGAAAAGCGTGATCTTAACTTGATCAGAACAACGTGCAAACCTGCGAGCCAACATATTTGCTCTTTTAGATAGGGCCCTCCGCTGCCGTTCGATGTCAGCATGATCCTTGAGGTCAGCCGTGACTATATGCCCTAAGTACTTAAAGGTATCTACTCTGTCTAGGGGCACATTATTAAGAGAAACAGGTGGCACAGTTTCCGGGCATTTTGCACCCCTGGCCTCGAAGATCATACATTGACTTTTGGTCACATTGTATTTTAGCCCGTGCTTACCTGCGTATTCCTCACAGACCTGTATCAGATTCCTCAACCCGCAGACCGACGCGCTCAGCAGTACCATGTCATCTGCATAACTAAGGTTGTTTACGCAAACACCATCAACGTGGCAGCCAACATGCCGTTGCTGAGCGCGACGATCAGCGCGTCTATGTAGAGGTTGAAAAGGGTTGGTGAGGTCAGTCCGCCCTGCCTTACGCCGCACTCCAGCCGATAAGGCTCCGACACTGCACCCGCCCATCTAACGCTGTTGACCTGATGCGCATACCAATACTTGAAGATGCTTAAAATTTCTCGTGGCAAGTTAATGCTCTTCAGCTTTTCCCACAGAATATCATACGCAACCAGGTCAAAGGCCCTAGACAAGTCAAGGAAACACGCGTATACGGGCGTTTTACGATCCGTGTAGTATCTGACGGTATGCTTCATCATATCAGCCACAGGACGTCCACTGCTGAACAAAGGCCTCCCCCTTAGATTTCCACAACGAGCGGTCACATGCCGCTCTCATCCAACGACTCCCAGCGACCTTCACCAGGTCGTCTGTCCACCTCGTTGGAGGTCGTCCCACGCTGCGTTTTCCGGTGCGCGGTCTCCATTCGAGAACCTTTGTGCCCCAACGGCCATCAGTTCTACGAGCAATGTGCCCTGCCCATTGCCACTTCAGTTTACTAATCCTTTCAGCTATGTCGACAACTTTAGTTCTTCTACGGATCTCCTCATTTCTGATTCGATCTCGTAGAGAAATACCAAGCATAGCTCTCTCCATAGCTCGCTGAGTGACCTTGAGCTTTCTTATGAGGCCCATTGTGAGTGACCACGTCTCTGTTCCATATGTCATCACTGGTAACACACACTGGTTAAAGACTTGCGTCTTGAGGCATTGCGGTATTGTTGACGAAAAGACGTTGCGAAGTTTCCCGAACGCTGCCCAGCCGAGTCGGATTCGACGATTGACCTCTTTCTCGAAGTTGGACCTACCTAACTGGACAGTTTGTCCTAGGTAGACATACTCGTCAACAACTTCGAGAACAGAGCTCCCAACGGATATTGGGATGGGCACGACATGGGCATTTGACATGACTTTTGTCTTGCCCATGTTCATCTTAAGGCCCACCTGTTGGGAAACTCTGTTGAGATCATCGAGCATTGTGCTGAGCTCTTGCAGCGATTCTGCCATGACTACGATGTCATCGGCAAATCGAAGGTGAGTGATATACTCGCCATTGATGTTAATGCCGAATCCTTTCCACTCCAGTAGCTTGAAGGCATCCTCCATTGCAGCGGTGAACAGTTTCGGGGAAATGACGTCCCCCTGTCTCACACCTCTCTGCAATGGAATTGCCCCCGTGCTCTGTTCATGTACTCGGACCGACATGGTGGCGTTTCTGTATAAGCACTTCAACACTTCAATGTACCGATAGTCAATCTGGCACCGCTGCAGAGACTGCAGCACTGCCCAGGTTTCGATCGAATCGAAGGCTTTCTCATAGTCCACAAACGCCAAGCATAGTGGCAGATTATACTCCTCGGTCTTCTGTATAACCTGCCGCAGCGTATGGATGTGGTCTATGGTACTGAAACCTTTTCGGAAACCGGCTTGTTCGGGAGGCTGGAAGTCATCAAACCTGCGCTCGAGACGATTTGTGATGACCCTTGAAAACAGCTTATAAACATGGCTCAGAAGTGAGATGGGTCTATAATTCTTCAATAGGGTGTTATCACCCTTTTTGAAGAAGAGCACCACCTCACCTCTGTTCCACGCTTCCGGCGTTGTGCCCTCGAGTAAGACGGAATTGAATAGCTTCTGAAGGACTTTAAGTACCGGTGTGCCACCCGCTTTCAGAAGCTCTGTCGTAATTCCGTCTTCACCCGGCGCCTTGTTATTTTTAAGCTGTTTCAAGGCCATCCTAATCTCGTACAGGCTGATGTCCGGGATATCCTCGGTATAGTGTCGGGTTAGTTTGGCTCGCGGGTCTTTGTCAGAGCCAATGGTAGGTATACTTACCGAGGTGTATAACTGCCGGTAGAACTTCTCAATCTCTCTCAAAACCTCTGACTTAGTCGACGCTACACTGCCGTCCTCGGTCTTCAGCTTCATAATACGACTTTGCCCAATAGACTTGTCTCTTGCGAACACTTTGGAGCCTTGACTCCACTCAATCGCCTCTTTAACACCGTTGGTGTTAAAGGTGCGGATATCGTGACGCAAGGACTTCCATATCCGTCTATTGAGCAGTCGGTATGCTTCAGCATCACCGGAGGACTGCAGCGTCATGGCGCGTCTTTCTGCCATGAGGTCGAGAGTGTGATCGGAGAACTTTTTTGGTCTACCTTTACGGTGGGCCTTAAAGAACTTAGACCCAACCATTTGGACAGTTTCTACAAACCTACCATTTAAATCGTCCACAGATACGCAATGTTCTAGGCACTCGAAGCGGTTTTGGAGTTCGAGTTGAAAGCTCTCGGGGTTTTGGATATGAGCACTAGAGGGCCGGAGCGTAGACCTCATCAGACGAGACCTCTCAACTTTGAGATTAATATTCAATGTGCCTCTTACCATTCGGTGATCACTACCGGTTTTCACCCTGTGGATCACAGAGACATCATTGAATATTTGCCTCCTATTGCAGTTTCTGTAGACAGTTGAGGTCTAAAACCAAACTGGTTATCGTGCAGGTTTACATACTTATCTAGCTGTATTTTAAGCAAACCGTCAAACACCTTTGCTACGATTGTGGCTAGTGAAATAGGCCTATAGTTGTCTTTATCGGCAAGGTCACCTGTTTTATTTTTCACTACAGGCACAACCACAGACTTCATAAAATCCGACGGCAGGTAAGAGTGGCTCACGCATAGTGAGTAGAACATTGCTAGGACTCTAGAGATATGCGGGCCAGCATGTTGCAGGTGCTCAACGCTGAGGCCATCATGCCCAGGAGATTTGCCTCTCGTCATGTTCATAATAATTTTAGCCACATCTTTTGCAATAAACCTTACCCCAACTGTCTCACTTGGTATTACAGCTCTGAAGACCCCACCCGCTGGCCCAAGGGGGGATTGAATAGAGAAATGGTTCCGAAAGACATCTGCAATGTCCTTGTGGTTACTCACTCCATCGATGCTCACAGGAAGACTAGGCCTAACGTTAACTTTACTTGTGCCTTGCCAGAAACCACGAAAGTCACCTTTGGAATGCTTCTCAGCAAGGATATCCATAGATATCTGATCCTCACGATCTTGGCATCCTTTCAATCGTGACTTGAAGACTTAATAAAAAGAAAAAATATTAGTCTGTGATAAATCTCTACTTCCAAATCATATATTCTTACTTTAAAATAAATTCAAAAGTGAGATGGTTGCTGACAAAAAAGAAACTAAGAACGATAAAAGCTGATATTTATTAAGATTAAACCATAAAATATCTTCAATCGTACTATATTTTAAAGTGTATAAGGGAACGTTGGGAGAGTTCAGTGCTTTGCGATAACGTGACCCTCGTCTACATTGAGACAACATGGGTAAGCTGTCTACCAACCTAATTTAAACTTTCTAGTGAGAATTTCCATAACTCAATACCGAAACAGTTATATTAATTATTATACAGGGTGTCCAGTAAATAGCACGACATACTGCAGAGGGAAAAGCTTGGGTCAATACCTACCAAAAAAACACAATATATGTTCAGCAAAATCTTACGTATTTACAGTACTTAGTACCTTGACACAGATTTTTAAGCATCTCGTAGTGAAAAATTCCTTTTCTAGATTTTTTTTTTACCTCAAATTATTTGTGAATAGTTACTTTACTCATTGATAAGTCTTTATTCTATTAAAAACTAAAATGTTTTCAAGAAATACAAAATTTATTTGAAATTTTCAGATTTTTTGATATTTCGGAAAATTTTGTATTTTCATAACATAACATATATTGTATTTTTTTGGTAGGTATTGACCCAAGCTCTCACCCCCTGCAGTATGTCGTGCTATTTACTGGACATCCGAGGGCCAGTCAGGTAGTCTGTGTGGTGTCCAGATTAAGAATATAACACCTCTCCATGTCCTCCCGTGGATGTCGTAAAAGTTGACTAAGGGAATTTAAACCAGAGGGATGGACAGCAGCAGTTTCTGTGGAACAGTAACCATACTGCGTTCACCAACCCGCCTTCCAAGCGTGGTGAGTACTGGAAATTTCCCCTCAAATTGACAACATAATTGTGGAAATTGATGGAGGTGCCTCAGTTCAACGGTGGCCATACTTTGACTGATATGATATGCTATAGATTAAGAAACTAAAGTAAAACAAAAACTGAATGTGAATTAGCAGCCTACCTGCTACTCTCAATCGTCAACTCTACTCACACAACCAGTCTTGATCACTTGGAGAGATAAGTTACGACCCCGCACATTTCAGGTCGACGTGACGGAACTATAGTTGAGAACCCGTTTTAGAATTCGACTACGGAAACCTTAAACATATAATTGATAGTTAAGTAACTATGCACTCAACGTTTACCTCCTCCGTTCAGGCAACAAATGCTGCATTTTTGTTCTTATTTTCTTTCCAAAGCAACCTCACAGAATTGTTTATTTCCCGTGTCACTGCCCGACGGTCGTGTGTTTACTCTCCCACAACGAAATGATTTTAGCCTCGAAATTGCCTATCGATCGGTACACGTATTGTTAACGATGGCTCGTGTTTCGTCTATTGAATTTGTATCCGTTGATTACGTACTTTAGTCGTTAATTTGCTGGGGATTGAAGTTCCTGCGTAGTTAACGCTACCTCTGCTGTGTGGAGAAAGTACGTTTCTATTTTTTGTGTTTATTTTGTTTAATTGAAGTGATAGTTGTCTGGATGTTTAGGTATGTCATGCTCACTCAAGTGTCCTGCTGATGGTGGCGTCGTGCATCGGGTCGTTGCCCTACAATATGGTTTAGCTGAGCGACACTGATGCATGCGTCATGCTCGTGAACGAGCGCTGTCTGTTAGGATTGGTCAGCTTAATGCTGCCATGACAATATAATCATAAAATTGAGTAAATATTAAAATCTGGGTTGTTTAGTGTAGACTTTTTAAGAAGTTTAGTCTATTCTCCCATATTGTCGTCAAATTATTTTTATTCTGAGAACAATGTAGTGAAAATTATTGTAAATTATGATTTAAAAAGAGTAACCATGGAGTTTCTTGCCCGTTCTTCTTCATAAGTGCGGCAACTAAAGTCTTAACTATTCATAAGTACCTGTAAATTGTACTACATGAATAAAAATTATTTTTAGCTTTATCTTTACGTTATTTCGAACGTTTAATATCGGTGTTTTGAATACGATTCTTTGTTTTAGCCGATACAATATGTTAAGTTGCGGCTGGAGTGGCCCTAGGGCCTTCCTTGCTGATAAGATACTAATTGTTAGTAACCATCGAGACAATGAAACACGATATGTTTCGACGATCCCTCATCGAGGAAATAAGCTTTGAGGGAACGGGTTCCTAACGTACGTAGATATTCCATTGTTAACGGTGCTTTGTGCTTCCGCTATTGAACTCGCCATTAGTTTTGAGTCATTAATTTGCTGTGGAAGATAATCCCGGGGTGGTGAACGCGTGTCGTAATTTCTAACGTCTAAATATGTCTGTGCCGTGCGGTGCCGGCTACGAATAGCACCAATCCATCTCATCCCATGGGTGTCGTAAAAGCCAACTAAGGGATTAGACGGAGGATGGGCAGTAGGGTCCTTCGAATACATTAACAACTCAACTGCGATCGCCAAGCCGCCTGCCAAGCGTGGCGATTATGGCAAGACCCCCAAATAAATACATATATGTACATACACAACACATCGATATCAGTCGTTGTGGCAATTAAGTATGCCACTCTAGATGGGTATGGATATTAAATGTTATAATAAGTCATTCACACATTCCTTAGCCTTCTCACAGAGAATATTATATCATAAAATATCATTATCATCATCATATTTTCCAAAGAAGATCCGCTGTTGAACAAAGGCCTTCCCAATAGAATTCCACAATTGTGTCATCATTTACGGGAGGCCAATATCCACAACACCTAGCAGGCGGGTAGGTGAGTGCAGAGTGATGCCGTTCCACAGAAGGGACGCTGCTGCTAGAGTTCCTTAGTCGCTTTTTACGACATCCATGGGAGGAGATAACATCTCCTGGTGCCATAATCTTCTCAATATGGACAGCACACGGACTGTATGAACATAAGATATATCTAGGCTTTAAAAGACAAGGCTACGGTGTTTGTGTCGGCATTTTTTTCTCAGAGGCAGTCAGTAGGAAATGCCGGCTTCATCTAAATTTACTGACTAGTAAAAGTATTTCTTCGCACCTTAGTTGCTTAATTAATCATTTATCATTAAGCTACATACAGATAATTAAATGTTCTCTCACTTATATTATACTAGCCGACTCTGCAAACGTTGTTTTGCCATATAATTGAAAAAGTAAGAACAATTTCACTGTATTGCATTTACTATAATATAAATTTAACTTATACTTTGGCCTCAGCAACTCCTCGCTGGTTATACTAATAAATTGTAGCTTACATAAAACTTTTGTCGTTTTAACATAGCGTCATCTATTGTATACTTACTCAATCCAGTCAACTGATTACCTTATGCCGCCATCTGTTAGAATCTTATCGAACTAACAGATAATTATGACTCTTTGTCAGATAATAAACAAATAATTCGCAATAAAATTAATAATTGTAATAACTGGCCACCACTACAGCAGCTCTGGTGTAAGTCATTGTTCCCTGTCGCCTGTCGCGGTGGCTATTTAGGGGCCTATCTTTTGGGTGGCGAGTCACCGTCTGCCACAGACACTTTAAAGGTTGAAAGGTAGACGCCGTAAACTTTTCATTCTATATAACACCTAGTGCAACAGACCTTATCGTTATTGTTTCCATCTCATACACAACCAAGGACTATCCCTGACTTAATTACATGGAGAGTCCCCAGTTTGTGCCCATAATTTTTTTGATTAAAATTCTCTGATGGGCCTCTGTGTGTCGGACCCATGTCCCCGCCTAAGCCTATCAAAAGACCGTCGTCTTCTTTGCAGAGGCTATAAACCCGTGAATAGGGAGACATCATAATAAATAAAAAATATCTGCCTTTAACTGTCCCACAGCAATGCAAAGGCACTCCCCCCTAATAGATTTTCACAACTGTGTCATCATTTTGGGGGGTATTTGCCAATACTCACCACGCTTGGCAGGCGGGTTGGCGAGCGCAGTATGGCTACCGTTTCACAGAAGGGACGCTGCTGCCCATCCCATATCCGGACACCACACGGAATATCCGGACAGCACACGGAATATCCGGACACCACACGGAACCACCATACTCGAGGCTAAAACAGATTGAACAAATAGGGCCGGGTCAATCCAATCATTGAATTTACAAAGATCTGAATAGGGTATTCTTTATGCAAAGTTGGTTGGATCTATATCTCGCTGTGACATCGGTCAGGAGCGCGGTCGCCTGCGAAGCCGGCACGGTTGAGGACACGAGATAATTCAATTTAGTAAGTTTTATTATGTAGAGGTACTCTTTACATTTAGAGATGTGAGTAGTATCGTTAAAGCTGACCCCTCTTTTGTGAGGCGAATGATTATTTAATTATTTATGAGTAAATGTGGTGTGCCGTGTGGTGCCGTATCAGAATACCAGCAACGCATCTCCTCCCGTGGGTGTCGTAAGAGTCGACTAAGGGATTAGCCGGAGGATGGGCAGCAGCGAGTACATAAACAACTCAACTGCGATCGCCAACCAGTCTGCTAAGCGTGGCGATTATGGCAAAACCCCCCAATGAGCCCACAACACACCATTTCGGTCGTTGTGGTGATCTTTGGAGGGGGCCTGAGTCCAGCAGTGGACTTCATTCGGCCGAAATGATGAGTATATATGTATTTGCTTGAATCGTGGTACAAAATTGGCGTTACAGAATATTATTAATCATGTTCCGTTCGTCGAATGGTGCCGTGCCGAGTGACCGTTTGGTGCAGGTTAAGAATAGCACTACCCCATCTATTCCCTTGGGTATCGTAAAAGGTGACTAAAGGATTAGTCGGAGGATAGGCAGCAGCGTCCTTGGAGTATATTTACAACACCTGCAGTCTCCAACCCGCCTACCAAGCATGGAGATTGTGGCAAAATCGCTCAATGAGCACACTACTTAAATCCAGATCGGTCGTTGTGGCGATGTTTGGGGAGGCCTTTGTCCAATAGCGGACGTTATTTCGGCAGAAATGGTGATGGTGATTACATGCTTCGCCTGGAGATCGCATGCAAACATTTTTACAAGTAGATACAAAAATGTAGAACCAATGTAGGACAAAAACAACCCAACCCACAGCAATTATTTGTTTCATACGGGTATCAAACCCGCAGCCCAAAGCACAGGAAGCCATTCGCTTAGCTACTGTGCCAACAAGCAGTGACACTTTTAAAGTTACGATGTTCTTAGCTCCAACTACCTACGGTCTAACAAAATCAACCATATAGGTACACCCAAATAAACGACTTTGAAGAATTGTTATCGACTCCAGTCTGTATATTAGAAGGGTTAAAAGCAATACTTCCGTCCTTTAACTAGAAAGCCGTTACGGCACGGTTGGTGCAGTGGCTGATACAGTCGGCTGCTGCGCTCCGGGTCGTGGGTTCGATTCCCACACGGACCAAATATTTGTATGATCTGCAGGTAGTTGTTCCGGGTCTGGGTGTATTGTATGTGGGATTTATGTCTGTAAAACGCACCCACGACACAGGAGTAACCCTAGTGTGGGCAAAGTATAAAAAAAAAAAAATTAAGCCCAAAAAGTGGTTTTGAAGAAAAACACTATAATACTTAGATTGATGACTGTTACACACTTTATTTACATTTATGTGCGTCCATAATTGGTGTTATTTATTCAGAAAACTATTTTCAATAATTATTAAGCCTTTTATTTATTTATTTAGCCAATGATTTTAGCTTGTTGTTGGCTCTAATTACTATACTATAAGGTCGCTAACCTTACCTTAACGGCTTTCATAGTGTTTGTAATTCTAGAACGATCACTAATATAATTATGGTTCTTAGATAGGAAGACAGAGAATATAAAACTATGTTCACTTTGCATTAAAAAAGTCAAAATCGACCTTCTGAGATTTAACGGCTTTCTAGTTAAAGGACTGCAGAATACGTGTGCCACGGGACGACCGTTTGTAATAAAGATAGGAAGATTATAAACGGCTGGACGATTGGGAACTCACAATAAAAAAATAAAGATGACGTGCAAATGCCGAACATTTATTATTATTATATAATCATCCGGCTAGAATAGAATAGACTAATTTAGTAATGTCTTAGGTTTTCGCGATTATAACACATTATATAATATTAAATATATAACACGCACTACGTAAATACACCTCTTTTTTTAACGTGGCGAAATCCTCTTGGGCTTCCTCCGCCTTAGGAAGGGCGGAGGGGCATGCCGGGCTCAAAGATAAGATAAGATAAGATAAAAGATTTTTATTCATTTAAACCATTGATAACACTTATGAATCGTCAAGATTTTAGTTGCCGCGTTCCAAGATGTGGAATTCCTATGGAGAAAATTGGCAAGAAACTCCATGGATACTCTTTTAAAACATGTTACAATATTTATGGGTACATTGTTCTCGAAAATCTTGGATATATAAAGACAATTTTCCTACATTAAACATAGTAAAGTCTAAACCTCTTAAAAGTGTCAATATCAAATCATAAACCGGCTAAAACCGGTGTCCTTCTTCTTACCTCTAGCCGGGGGTGAGGTGTACGCTTTGTCTGCATTAGACCGCGCCCCCGACAGTCGTAAATACACCCTGACACTTGCTCGTGCCGAGCCAATAATCTTAAATATTTCTTAAGAATATTTAAATTAAACAGACCCAGCTGGCCCTAGCGTGTTCCCCCCAGCAACGTCCTAAGCGAAGGTAATCGTCCCCGCTGGTGTAAGGCTAATGTATGACGGCACGGTTGGAGCAGTGGCTAATACAGTCGGCTGCTACGCCCCGGGTCGTGGGTTCGATTCCCGCACGGAACAAATATTTCTATGATCTGCAGGTTCCGGGTCTGGGTGTATTTTGTCTGTAAACGCACCCACGCCACATGAGAAATGCTAGTGTAGGGCAACGTTAAAAAAAAATGTCTTGTAAACGCACCCACGACACAGGAGAAATACAACTGTGGGGCAACGTATAAAAAAAAAAAGGTGAAAACTACAACGATAAGGTCTATTGCAATCTGTATTACATAGAATGAAAAGTTTAAAAGTTTATTATTATTAATAGCTTTCGTCCTATATCACCGATTTGACTTGTATCTCTGTATGTGTAATATTACAATGATATTTACATTGCAAGTCTTACTATCAAACAATACGACTTATGCGTGAGATTCAAATTCCAAACATATTGCATATCCATAGATTATAGGGAACAAAGGTTTCTAAGATATTCTCAAGATCTTCTGCCTCGCTTTGCGGCTGAGAACGTCCTAACCAAACATTGGCGCCCTATCTAAACATGCAGATGTTAAGTTGCGCACCTATGTTGTATGTTAAGTAGAAGGTATCTTAATCTTTTGTTCCGTTGACTACCGACAGTTTTATTTGTATAAAGAATATACTGGTTCTGTCAAATACTTTAACAAGTGAAGAAGATTTTGTTCTGCTCACCAAAAATAACAACATTATTGTTTTAAAGCAACATTTTTACTGTAAAATAAGAGCATGAGATCATGTTAAAGATAGATTAATTAGTAGAATGTAACTAAAGAGAATTCTACGCTAAATTTGACAAAAAAAATATTGTTTGTTCTTTTTAGATCATACATTCGTTAAAGTCGTGTTTTAATTAGTTTATTGAATACATATTTTTACATTCAAATTCATTATTGACACATAACTAGTAAGTTTATAATAATAACCTGTTATTACGCTTGTTTAAATCATCAGCTGATGGTACTGGTGACAACACCAGGTTAAAGTCATGTCAAATTATTGTAGGGTCACGATTTTGTGTCGAAGTTAAATTGCAGTACTCACCATACCTGCAGGATGGTTGGTGAGCGCAGTATGGCTACTGTTATGCAGAAGAGACGCTCCGGACACCACACGGTCCATTATGTTATAAAATGTTAAACTAAATATTTATACTTTTAGTTATTCTGATGATGATGGTATTTATTTTAACCAAGAAGGTTTCAAAAAGTACCATCTCTCTTTTATCAATCTAGCCGAAGGCATTTCCTACCGACTGCCTCTGAAAAGAAATGCCGAAACAAAATAGGTTTCTGTTTTGGATTTCAGACATACTAAATAAATTGCAAAAAAATGCAGGGTGACACCGGCGGGGTGATTACCTAAGTCGTAGACGCTGTGCAACAGGCGTAAATTGCTCCAGGCCGCTGTCAAACGTCAATTTGGTATTACCTATTTGCCGATAGCGACTAAACAGGCGAAGATCTCTGATGCGCCTCTGTCGGACAATCAATGAACTAAAAACGTTCATTCTTTTTAGTTTCACTGGTGGCTACCGGCGCTAGTAACTATGCATCTTCCACAATACCGACAGGCGGGCGATGCCTTACGTAATACCAATTTTTTTGACGGCTTACCACCGGCGGAACCTTGGCTGCGCGATAGCTGCTATCGCGTCTGCTGTTGCTGTTTTTAGCTAATCGCCCCGCCGGAATGGTCTTTCGAAGAAATATTCATAGCTGTTTTGGGATGCAGGTCATCCCTGATATCCTGACAGACGGCAAGCATGCATCAGCCATCGTGTAGGCAACCCTCTTTTAGAGCGCTCAACGACCCGTCCCACAGCACATGAGTATGACATATGTGTAGTTGAAAAATTGAACTCTACAAAACGCTTTTTGGCGTTCATTATTGTATTTTTTAATGTCTGTTGATTTATGAAATAAATACACATTGGCAATGATAATTAATTTGCCTTACAAATAAGATTGCCATAGCAGATATCAGCTGGCCAGTTCGGAAACACCACGATATAATGAACAACGACTATTCTAGTCATACATCCACTTGCATGAACGGAATACTTTTTAGATTGCTCCAGTCACTCAAGTAGTGGTCTCCTTCTGTGAGAGCGTCATGCTCCAGAAAGAGACTGCAGAGCAGGACCGGAAGAGGGCCGATCCCGCTCGAAGAAGGAGGAGACGGCGCCGGGGTAACAACCGCCCTGGCCTGGCCTAATTCCCATACGCCTAAAACCCCCTGCCGTAGATGTAAGGCGGGGGACCTCTGGGTTTGCGGGTGCGTAGATTGGGGAATCTGTGTGCCCACACCGAGCGACCCAAGAGAAGATGGTAGCACGCATGTGGTCACGTGCTGCCGTGGGACGCTTTGAGGGATCCTTTAAAATCCCCCCGAGGGGGTGACCGCTTTACAGTCACCCTCTCAGGGATATGCCTATAGGCGTGGCACCAGTGGGCGGCTCTAGTGTGATCTTACGAGGACCAGGACCAATTAAAAAGAACATATAAGCTGACCAGTCCGGATGCACCACGATATAATGAACTACGACTATTCTATTATACATCCACTTGCATTAACGGAATACTTTTTAGATTGCTCCAGTCACACAAGTAGGTCAGGTCAAGAAAACCATTACCCGTGCAACAAAGTTATAAGTAATTACTGCAATCGATCTGGATTTGTTGCATAAAATAATATGTTACTACTAGAAACCTTCTTACTCTTGGTAGATCTCATATTGCAAGGGTTCAGCTAGGTAGGTACCCACCGCAGTGCCAGATATTCTGCCACCAAGCAGTAGTGTTTAAACGTTAAACATTATTGGGTTTCGGTTTGAAGGGCACTGTATTTAAAAGAAAGAAAGCATTTATTACCACACTAATTTAACACAAAAAATACAAGAAAATAACAAGGTTGGTGCAGTGGCTGATACAGTCGGCTGCTGCGCTCCGGGTCGTGGGTTCGATTCCCAAATATTTGTATGATCTGCAAGTAGTTATTTCGGGTCTGGGTGTATTGTATGTGGAATTCATTGTCTGTAAAACGCACCCACGACACAGGAAAAATCCTAAGAAAAAATTGTTTAGTGTGGCAAAAGGAGCGGTCTCAGCAAAATGTTGAACAGTGAGCAGCACAGCCGAAACACTGCCCAGCGCTGGTTTTCAGTCCGCCCCATTTACTACCGTTATGTAAATATAGATAATACATTAAAAGTACAATAAACAACATTAAATATAAGTAAAAAAAAGTAATTATGTAGATTAAAGATTATACATTGCCACTACAAAAACAAAACGAAATTTATAATTTGTATCGCCTTTTCTCAGAAGCCGGCGATATAGTGAAAGTACTGGGCGTACAAGAAAAGAAAACCATTGTCTCGCAGTACAGAGCGCCGTGTGGTCCCAGGACTGGTCCCACGTAGCATTACAATTGTAAAGAGCTGGTGTGACGCTTCCACTTCTGAATTCTAGAACTCTACGAAGATTGCTAGCATCAGTTCTCTTACATGTTGATCCGGAACCGTGACTTCGACCCGAAAACGTATCGGATCCGGAGTCGAATCAAAATCGTATTCTCTGGCCAAACAATAACACACATACCCACTAACGTCCACTGCTGAACGTGGCCTCTCAATGATCACTACAATAAGCGGTAACAGGGAATATTGCCACCAAGATTAGCAGGCAGATTGATTATCTCAGCTGTAGTCATTAGCACGCGATAGCTGCTGTTCATCCTCTTGATACCAACTCTTCGTCGCCTTTTATGACACCCATGGGTAGAGTGTATTTTTTGCTGGGTATGATACGGAACAAACACTTAAACAGCTACTTATAGCCCCTTAATTAATTTTACTTCTGGACCCTATCATAAAATTAACTTCGGTCTCTCGCTGAGGTTGCCCGGAACTTCACTCCGATGTCTTTTGAATCTCAAGAACTTTGCCTTTTGTTTCAGTTGTAATGAATGTTGTATAAGTACGCGTTTGTGTTATGAATTTCAGAGAGATACTGGTATTGTAGTAAATACTTTATGCTTCCTTTACAAAATGAAAATTATTTTATGGGTGGGTTGGTTATATCTTAAAACGGCATTTCTTCTGTAAATTAATATCAGCGATAACGTATCTATCTCGTCCTGTGGATTTTGTAAAGAGAGACTTTAGACTCATAACCAGAGGTATGGGCAGCAGGATCCCTTTTGTGGAACAGCAGCTTTTCTGCGATCGCCAACCCACCTGCCAAGCGTGGTGAGTACTGGAAAATTCTCCCCAAAATGATGATAAAACTGTGGATATTTATAGGGGAAACCTTTGTTCAGCAGTGGACGTCCTTTGGCTAACAACAAACAAATATATAAATGTATTTTTTCATGGCGACTTAGCGTAGGCCACTCTTTGATAGTGGCTCGTAGGGTTATGCCGAGAGGGTAGCATATCCTTATGTTCTTCAATAATAATTGTTATTGGTTTGGTATGCTTATCTCACGACCGTTAATTTAAGCTGCCTAATAGCATCTTCATATTGAGCAGCGCATGATACTCGATCCTGTTCATAATGTTTATGTATATTATCATTCACGACGGTGTAGGGAAAAGCATTGTATAGAATCATACTATATTATCAGCCATAATCCATCCACTTTTGAACTACGAAAAGATAATATTAAATAATTTGGAAACTAAAACAGAATTAAATCAAATCGCAAAAGTTTAAATCTCTTTATTTAGGGTTACTGATATTATTAGAATTTGATTCTTCGATAGTATTCTTATTAAAAACTTTCCTTTACTTTTGGACAAATGGATAAAAATGGTTTCGGATGCTAGCTCTCGTCTCTCATGGTATCTATCATAAAGAAAAGGTAAATACAGAGATTCATTATCATTGACTACTGTCACTTCTGAGTATAGCCGTGTCTTGGATATCCTCTGCAATTGAAATAAAGGGGAACCAGTGCATTCCACTGGAGTTTTAGGTGGTCCTCCGTATGTGTTGAAGACGGCAACCGTGGGATTTTAGCTGTTAAGAGTCTGCCCCGCTTCTTCACCTCGCCGAGGGAAGGGAAGTCCAAGTACGAATAAAAGCGGCTAAAGGACTGAAAGATGTGCCAGCTTGCGATCTAACCTCACTCGATGCCCCATTGTACTGAATCGTCTCTAAGAACCGATCATATTGTGTTTTGTTTATATTGAATAGCATTGCGTCCATCCGAACTTTCAACCTTCCGTCTAGACTTTGCCCGGCTTTTTAATTTGTCCAGATTTTTTACTTAGATGGGAAAAAATGGAACGAGTGTTTAATTTTCATCTCAAATTACTTATTAACTTTTGTAACAGAATCTCCGGAATTATAGTGTAGTGAAGAATTAGAATTATTCTGTATAGTGCATTTTTAAGTTTTACATAATACGACATTAATTAGCACCCTGGCCTAGCATATACCTAATATTTATCAAAAGTAAAAATGGTCATTTATTGCGGGCTGATGATAGACGAAACAATCGAATGAGGGAACAAGTGCCAGTTTTTTTTGTAAAACTATCTATCATCATATCAGCCACAAGACGTCCACTACTAAACAAAGGCCTCCCCCTTAGATTTCCACAACCAGCGGTCACATGCCGTTCTCATCCAACGACTCCCAGCGACCTTCACCAGGTCGTCTGTCCACCTCGTTGGAGGTCGTCCAACGCTGCGTTTTTCGGTGCGCGGTCTCCATTCTCATAACTGTCTATGATTGGAATAAACTTCACGAATGAACTTCAGCGAACACATAATAATAAAACACTTTTAAACGGATTCTATAGCGTATATTTCTGTTTCGCGTAGTTTATTTTTTCGACCACAGACAAAAATGTGTACTCTTAGGTCAAAAAATATTGTTGTAATGTTTGGCCTGGATACCAAGTCTTTTGGTCTGGATACCAAGTCTTTTGGCCATTTTGTCAAAATAACAGTGTTGCCAGCGTGGATACGTGTTTGGTTTCATGAAGTGTTAGTTTTTAAGCGTATAATTATCGTAGTATGTAGTATCGATTTTAGCTATGTAGTTAGTAATGCCATATGTAGAATTTTTATGTTTGAATCTGTACTTGTGCGTCGACGTTCGCCGCAAAAATAAACTGTTTTTCTTTCTTTCTTCTTCTTTCTTTTTATATTTAAGACTAGCTGGGACCCGCGGTTTCACCCGCATTGAATTGAAAAGAAATTTAGAGTACTTCGACATATACACTTGACATAGTATCTATATATACATTGGATTTCAAGGGTTTTATTTTTTTTGCGCGGCATACTAATTATTTTTCTAAAATAAAAGTAGCCTAAGTTATTCCTTATAACATCAGCTATCTGCCAGTAAAAGTCCCGTCAAAATCGGTCTAGCCGTCAAAATCGGTCTAGCCGTTTCGGAGATTACCCGGAACAAACAGACAGACAGACAGACAGACAAAACATTTAAAAATTGTTTTGTTGTAGGTATCGTATATACTTTCATATGAATTTAGTAAAAAGATGTTATTTTGACATTACAAACAGACACTTCAATTTTATTTATTTGTATAGATTTTTGTTTTTCCTGACGTTTCAAACACTTTGAGACCTAAGACATTATTCAGTGAATAGGTTACGTCTTGAATGATAGCATTAAAAATCAGCATCGATTGTTGCTGATGCTGATATTAAAAACAATGCTGACTATCCGCGGATGCTGATGCTGATATTCGCAACAACCCTGATGACAACCAGACGTCTCTATGCAACACACATACCTCCCGAAACATCATGCACCGAGAGTATCTGCGTAAGCCGGAAGGTAAGGGCACTATGCTGCCTCTCCAGCCTCTCTTTCATGAGACGACTGCTACCGCCACTATCCCGGCGTGCCCTGAAGTTAAGTGATGATGCGGCTGACGATGGTGCACATTGCCTAGAAGAAATCTGTTCACCGCAACTTGAAGATTATCAAGTTATAACGCTCGGGAAACATTGACTCCGACAAGAAGTTCCCGAATACGCATTAGCCAAACTTTGAAATTGAACTCTTGATGTGTGTGACATCCTTCCCATATCATTCATAATAGTTAAACCCACAAAACTTGCTCACCTTTGTCAATGTCATGAAAGTGTTCGTATGAACTTGTAACATATCACATTTCATGTCCAACTCGACAGTAATAATTCAAGTGATTTTATGCATCTATACATATCTGTACTAAATAATTTACAATATACCTTTATATTAATGAAACCAACTCCTAATACGTACCCTCGTCAAAATACTCTATCTGTCCAATAAAGTCTACACGAAAATCCACAGTCCAATGAAACGTAGTAATTAAGAGGTAATTGATAGGAGGTCAACCATTCGGACGTGCTCGTGGCTCAAGTAGTGGAGTATGTACGGAGTAAACTGTCTGGCACAAAGTTTTCTAATTAAATTCTTAGCTGTACTGTGACGTGTGTTCTATCCTAAGACTAATACCAGTCTTAGAATAGAATTTCTGAATTAAGTAGGATAGTTTCTGGTAGTATTGAGATTCAATGTTGTTTGAAGACGTATGAGGATTGAAACGAGGGATGGCAGATGAGAAGTTTATTTGTTTATTTCAAATAAGTTCACCCATAGCATATATATAAATATGGATAGATTAGGTTTATAGTATTGTGTTAAATATATATGCCAATTACGGGATAACACAGCCTTTACCAAACACGACGACATTACCACTAAGTTACTAAAATTAAAATAGGTATAGAGTATAAAACTAATACTATTACATTTTAAACCTAAACAAGTTAATAATAATAAACCCCTTTTGGCAGTCGTTATCACACCCTGGGATAAGGTAATCCTGGAGGGCAGATTAAAGTAGCTGCTTGATTTCTTTCTACCTTCTGGTATAAAAAAAGTATCTCATAACAAAAAAAAGTATCTCATAACAAAAAAAAGTATATTAAGTAGCTTACAGAACGCAGGGCAGTTTGTGGCGAGCTGAATGTGAGTGGCGACACTTCGTACCCGAATGCTCCAGAGTCGGTCAGGACCTCGTCTCCGGCTTGCCTTTATTGGTTGGTTGGAGTGGTACCCCATGAGTGCCCGTAGGATTTTCAAATCTGGCTTATGGAGCTATATGCTCGGGGCCGGAAGTGTCTAATGGCGTAATAACGGGGAAACCCGCTCAGAGTCTTCGAGACGCGCGATGGTGAAACCGGTGCCGCACCTCTCTACACCCCTAGCCGCTCACACCGGTGTTGCTCCTTGTCGCTTGTAGTGGTGGTGCTATTTAGGGGGCCCATCTGTGAAATTCGGTCCAGTCATCCTGACGCTCACCTTTCAATCGCTTTGGCGAAAAATGCATCTGTTTGTACCGAAAAAAATTGTCTCTATAAATCAAGCGCTGAAAGCGCTAAATATTGTATTTGTCCAAATATGGCGGCGGGAATAAAATGGAAAATGAAGTCGTGAAACCACTTTTGAAAATGTTTATGAGATTATAAAGTGTCCGTTGGATTGCAAGAACTGATATTAAAGTATTAAAAAAACCTAGAATTTATAGTACAGGTCGCAAGCGTGTGGATCCATAGGCCTTGTTTATCAATGTCCTACGAAGAAATCAATACATATATTATGTCGCATCTCAATGTATATACGAGAATCTAATATATGTAAAACCAAAACATGACCAGTATACAGAACGGTTAGACCTACGCTAGAACCCATTTGTAAATCTTACACCTGCCATATATCATTCTTGAAGAACAAAAATAAGCCCGGCCGTCTTAACGATGGGCCCCGACCGTATGAAGTACATTCATGAGAAATTTATTTACCTTGCGATCTCTACCTTCCCTACTGGGAAAACCGCGTATGGAAAGGTAAATTTATTTAGACCGATTCATTTATATACTAATGTTGAGGGGGAAATATTATGGACATTATTTTTTGTGTGGAATGAAGTGCAAATGTAACGACTGCAGTATTTCAGTACAAGTAAATTGTATCTGCGTTGGTGAAATTTGTATTCCGTGTGGTTCCCGACAAAGAATAGACCAAGCCGTTGCAACTGTTGACAGGGACAGATAAAAAATAAAAAAAAATATATTCCTGTAAAACCATTTACAGGCACTTATGAATAGTCAAGACTTTAGTTGCCGGACTTTAGGATTGGAAGCATCCTCCCGTGTGCTTATAACAATATATTACAATCACCAATCCGCCTACGAAGCATTGTGATCATGGAGGTATCCCCTATGACCGCTCACTATAGTGATTATTGGCAATGATCCCAGAATGAGCTCAGCGGCCGACATTTGGTAGTGGATGTGTGCCTCCTAATAGCATCGCCATAATTTCAGCCGAAATACGTCCACTGCTGGACAGAATCTTCCCCCAAAGATTGACACAACCATCGATATGGGTTTGTGTGGTGTAGTTTTGCCATAATCGTCAGGCTTGGCAGACGGATTGGCGATCGTAGTTGAGTTATATATGTACTCAAAAGAAGCTGCCGCCCATCCTCTGGCTAATCTTATAGTTAAGTTTATAGCTTTTTACGACACCCCCGGGACGAGATGGGGTGGTGGTATTCTTCGCCGGCACCACACGGCCTCCTAATAGCGTAGTTATAATAAATAATTAATGATAATTGCCGCTCAATGAAGGCCCATGTTCAACGGTGGAGGTTTCCAGACTGATATGTGTGTAGTATATTTAAACTGTATTTGTACACAGACCTAAATTTTTTCGCGGTGCTATTAATGTGCATTTTGTGCTAAACTACTCCGGACCCTTCATTTCGGCCTTAAAACTCCACTGCTGGACAAAAGCCTCCCTCAAAGATTGCCACAACGACCGGTATGGGTTTGCGTTGTATGCTCATTTGGGGGCTTTTGCCATAATCGCTACGCTTGGCAGACGGGTTGGCGATCGCAGTTGAGTTATAAATGTACTCGAAGGATGCTGCTGTCCATCCTCCAGCTAATCCCGTCCGCCTTTTACGACACCCACGGGATGAGATGGGGTGGTGGTATTCTAAGCCGGCACCACACGGCTAGCGGCCGTAACCCTTAGTATATACTAATATAATAAAGCTGAAGAGTTTGTTTTTGTTTGAGCGCGCTAATATCTGGAACTAGTGGTTGGATTTGTAATTATTTTTTCATTTGATAGCCCTGTTCCTGAGGTAGGTTATAGGTTATATAACATCACATTACGACCCTAAAGAGCCGAGCAAAAAGAAAAAAAGCCGAAGTACTCCAAACTATTTGTAAATAATCCGATTTCTTTTAAATTAAACAGTGGGTGATACCGCGGTGCACTGCTAGTAATCTAATCATATCAGTCAAAGGACGTCCACTGCTGAACAAAGGCCCCCTCCTCATAGATTTCAACAACGAGGGGCGATTGTAAATCGGTAGCGTGTCACTATCCTTCCGGGGGTCGCACTGAGTCCCCAACCTGGGCGCTCGTGACCTGTGACATTTTGGCCAGTGGTCTTGATCGCGTGGAGAGGGCCGGGACTCGGAATATTAAACACGATTAAAGAATAAAACACCCCTATGAAGGTTATAGAGGTCACATGTGACGTATTGTAGATAAAACTTTAGTTGCGGGGAAATTAACCTTTTTTTATTGGTGTCCAGTGGAAATTCTACATGGAACTTCATTCACCCCGGGGAAGAGCAAAGGGGTTTGCCGGACTCCTACCGGCTAAAACCACAGGAGCGGTCATCTTCGGCACCGAAGGGAGGCTCCAGGTCCTCGTAAGATCACACTATAGCCGCCCATTTGTGCCACGCCTTTTGGCACATCACGGAGGGGATGACTGTAAAGCGGTCAGGGTCAGGCTGTAAAAAGGCGGCCCCCCAGGCACTTTTCGGGGAGGATGGTAAAGGATCCCCCCAAGTCTTGCTGTGCGCAGATCACGTGATCACGTGCGCGCCACCGTCTTCCCGGGGGTCGCTCGGTGTGAGTTAAGTTATTTCTGAGCAAATATAAAAAGAAAAGTCATTTGTTAAAATCATACAAAAGACGGTTTTCAGGAGGTAAAGTTATCTTTTGCCGGCAAGCGACAAAGGTAACAAATTACGCGAGTACAATCGCACAAAGTAAAAGTTAGTTCTTTTCAAAGGTCAGCAAGATTCTAGGTAATTCCAATTTATGTCATCGTATGGTTTTGTGGGAGATAGTTTAACTGGCGGCTGGCTAATATTTACTTATGTTTTATTATATAATTAGTTTTTCTTTTTAGCGTGGGGAAATCCTCTTGGACTTCCTCCGCCTGGGGAAGGGCAGAGGGGTATGCCGGGATCAAACCGGCTGAAACCCCACGGTGTTCTTCTTCTTACCTCTAGCCGGGGGTGACTTGTACGCTTTTCTGCATTTGACTGCTCCCCCGGCAGGGATCGGCCCGTCAATGTTTGACGGGCCCCTTCTGTGTGCGGCCTCTTTGGCCGCACCTATCCTTCGGAGAGGCGCGCGCGGAACACGCGCGCCGCCATCTCGGACCTGTTTCTGTTGGGCCACGGACCGCCCCTGGTTCGTCGCCCGCAGGCCGTTCCTCATGGTGGCCGGAGATCGTCCAGCACCCTACCCCGGCGCCCACGCCCGGTGTGTCTTCTGCGGAGGGGATCGGAGATCTCCCTCCGTCCCCGCTCTGCCGCCTCCTTTGCTTGCATCACTTCCTCGCATTTTCTGTTGAAGCATTGTGTTGGGGTAATTACTCAGCCTAGACATTGCATTATTTTGCCTACGTACTCGGCTACAAATCAAGCTATATATCTATATCCAGTATAAGCAGATCTCGCACTGTGTATATTTTCCGCACAATAAGAGATCAGCCAATACTGGAAATTATAGGCTTGATTTGTATCGGTGTATACCTAATTCCGGGCGGCTCTAGAAAGTGTCAGTGAAAATTCTACATGGAACTCCCTTCATCCCGGGGAAGGGCGAAGGGGTGTACCGAATTCCTACCGGCTAAAACCACTGGAGCGGTCATTTTCGGCACTGAAGGGGGCTCCAGGCCCTTATAAGATCACACTAGAGCCACCCATTGGTGCCACGCCTTTAGGCACATCACGGAGGGGATGACTGTCAAGCGGTCACCCCCTCTAGTGGAGGGAAGGCGACTGTGAAAAGGTCGCCCCGAAGCACTTCTCGGGGAGGATTATAAAGGCTCCCCCCAAGCCTCGCTTAACGCTGTGCTGCGCACACGGCGGCACGTGACCGCGTGCGTACCGCCGTGTTCCCGGGGGTCGCTCGGTGTGAGCACGCAGACTCCCCAATCTGCGCGCCCGCGAACCCCGACCGGCCGGCGGAACCATTGACTGAAGCAATGAGTCCACTCTTTAGGGATCTCTTCCACGTTGTTTTTCAAACGCATTTCTTCGGGTTTTGTAAGACGAATTCCTTTGAGTTTATCTTTTATTTTGTTGGGGGATAAATAAAAGTGGCAAGGTGCCAGGTTGAGACTGTAAGGAGGATGATTTAAAAAAGTATATCATCATATCGGCCATATAACGTCCACTAATAAACAATTGCCTCCCCATAGATTTCCACAACTGTGTCATCATATTGGGGGGAATTTGCCAGTACTCACCACGGTTGGGTTGGTGAGCGCAGAATGGCTACTGTTCCACAGAAAGGACGCTGTTGCCCATCCCTCTGCTTTAGAATCCCTTAGTCGCCTTTTACGACCTCCGCGGGAGGAGATGGAGTGGTGCTATATTCTTAATCTGGACACCACACGAATATAATCCGGACACAACACGGATATATATATTAATACTCCAATTTGAAATATTTTTTACATTGGCAACTTTTACTTACTGGCCAATTCTTAAAACATTGTGACCCTCGTATTTTCATGTCGGACTTTGCGCGACTCTGTCATTATCTCCAAATCTTCTTTTTTGTCGTTTCGCTCTTGACAGAGCGGTCGTGGTCATCACGTAGTACTGATAGGGGCAGATGTAGCTCGCCTCACGATACATCGCCATCTCTCTCTGTTAGAGCATATTCTATTACACTCATTCAAGGGTCCGCCCAAGCAAGATTTTATCTGGTCGGTCCATCGCATGGGTGACCTTCCGCGCGGTCTGGTGCCCTCCACTTTACCTTGCACGATAAGACGTTCTATCGAGCCATGCTCACGTCTTGAAACATGCCCAAAGAATTTCAGGATGCGAGCCTGGACTATGGATGACAGACGCTGATTGATGCCGAGTTCTTTGAGTATGGAGATATTGGTACGGAATTCAGTCCACGATACCCCAAGCATTCTTCTCCAGCACCACATCTCTAGAGCATCTATCTTCTTCTTCTCAATTTCTCGTAACGTCCACGTCTCAGCAGCACTTATCTCCAAATACTATCTTGGATATTTGTCCATGTATATGAGCCTAAATACAACCAAGAATTACTAGACCGGCACCGACCTTCTACTCGACTTCCGCACGACATGAGCATTCTAATTTCACACATAATTGCATTCAATGCCAAAGATCCTACGTTCACGTTCAAATTTAGGGACAGGGTACAAGACGACCCCGGCACGTAAATCAACTAGCCTTTATCGATGGGCGGGCTTGAAACAGATTATGTTATAGCTCGGGTAAGGGTGGATGAGGGTACGGTGCTGCTTGCGCCTTGAGACGACCAATAAATGAATTGTTGACATCCGTTCCACGAGTCATTCGTCAGTCAGTTTCAAAATTAATTCTGATACAAACAAAATAAACTCACAAAAAATAACCTATAGTTGTTTTTATGAACCTGCCAACAGCAGCGGTAAATATGTAATCCGGTGGGTAGCCGTGTGTTATGATAATAAAACTTTGTAACAAAATAAATACCGACTTCAAAATTCTATACGCTATTAAACCCACTAAAAAGAAAAAAACTAACTTTATTTTTCATAAATAAGTCGGGCGGGCCCCATAAATATAACACGTTGGTCTGAATGAACCATGGTTGGGGCATACCTGGCCCCACCCGACTTCATAAATAAAGGATTTGTTTCTTTTAAGTGTAAATAAATAATGTAAGAACTTTCCCCAATTTGGTATCCGTATCTAACACTAAAAATAATTCTAAGAATCGAAACTATCACTTACTCATCTAGGTAAGCGCAGTAAAATTAAACCAGTTTATTGAAGCTGGTTAAAAAACTACTCAATCAAATGTAATGAAATTTATATGGGACCAATCCGAAAGTATTCTGCACCTATTAAATAAAGAATCGCTCAAATCGCTCAAATCAGTCTACATATCTCGGAGTAATCGGTGTACAGTCAGCATCATATATAAAGTGGCAGCCACGGTAACCAAATATTTAGAAACATCCAAAGTGATCACTGATATCCTGTCAACCACGGTCGTCTAATTGTTCAGCGCACCAATCGTGATCAAATATATCGGAACAACAACAACGTCATTATATGAGGTCATTCAAACCGTCATTATTATGGTAACAATCACAACGCCAGTAGTTTCTAAGCAGCCAAAGTATTCAAAAATATGTAACACTCTAGTGAACTGAACTTTATCTTAACCACAAAGGGTTCAATTTGCAATGATTTTAAATTAACACACCAAACCAGGTGCACATTACAATCTAGGTATGTTTTGTGTAAAATCGACATGGTTTGTCTAGGCTAGAGACATCCTGCGTGTACATAGGTACCATTGTATCGAATTTAAAGTGTCTAGGATCGTAAAATAATATTGTTTACAATCCTGTTTCAGTTCACCGGGCAAATTAAAAACATTGCCTGATTGCCGATTATTGTAAATTCTGTGGTGGTGTGATGTTGTGTGACCCTTTCACGCTTTCGAACTATCAAACTAAAATTATTATATTAATGGAATAAAATTAATTCTTTAAACTCATTTTAAATTTTATAGAAACAGCAAATTATGATCTCTTTGCTTTGTGCCTTGCTTCTTAGCAGGCATTCTATGGTTGGTACCATTTTCATGAAGCCGTCGTCAATCTCGTATTTAATATCTATTATCTACAATTCACACAGAACAAATTTTGATTATGACTTTTAGATTATGGCTTCTGTGGAGTATCTTCCACAATTTCGCCACTGTCAAGTGTAAGGCAACGTTGTACGGTGTTCAGATTAATGAATCTTTACGTATAAAATATTTCTCTAAAATGAAAGAATTGTACAATAATGTCCATAAAAGCATCGTAAAAATACATGATATTATGCAGTTGACATGTATGAATTTAATCATCAACTATTATACATACTGACAATAAAATGAGGTTCACTTAGCATCTAAAAAAATTACGTAGACTCAAACTCGCTCGTTTTAAGAAAGAGTTTTTATTTCTGATTAAAAAAAAACAATTGATACTGATGGGAACAAGTCTTCATAGTCTTGCACGAATTTATTTACCAATTTGAAAATATAATCATAAAACAAAACACATGCCAATGACGTCACGCATGAAATGAAAGAGATGGGTGGTGTAAGAAATATTTTTTATTCCTACAATATTGTCAAGTTCAATGTTGTGTTTAGATAAATGAGACGCTATGAGGTTAAAATAAAGTGCATTTTACTCTAGTGTTACATATTTTTGAATACCTTGGCTGCTTGGAAACTACTGGCATTGTGATTGTTACCATAATAATGACGGTTTGAATGACCTCATATAATGACGTTTTTGTTGTTCCGATATATTTGATCACGATTGGTGCGCTGAACAATTAGACGAACATGGTTGATAGGATATCAGTGATCACTTTGGATGTTTCTAAATATTTGGTTACCGTGGCTGCCACTTTATATATGATGCTGACTGTACATACATAAAAAAAAATACGCATCGAATTGAGAACCTCCTCCTTTTGAAAGTCGGTAAAACTGTTTAAGATGAAATTAAATACCACGTTAAATATTCTAAATTTAACTCCTTACCTTTCCTGATCTGCCCGAGTTTTAAATCGGATATAATAAGATCTTAGATCTTGGATATTCAGTGTCACTGTTATACGCTTTACACTAAATTCAACCAGTATATCTAGGCCATATGGTATCCGAGGACTCGAAGACTTACAACCATGGCAGCGTGAAGCAACTTGCGCGTTCAATGTAATTACGTTTCCTGACTACTGCTGAGTCCGCCATGATGGTGTAGTTCCTGGATTGTTCGCGGAGATATACGTTTAATGATAGATTCGCAGCAACATCAAATCGAGTTGCGCCTTCCCACTGATATGTGTCCGCAGAAGCATACACACACACTGTGCTGTGTTGGCATCAGCTAAATAAACTTGTAATATTATGTATTCTATCTTGGAAGTACATAAATATGAAAACACTATGGACTTATCTGATATAAACCTTATTTATTCATATCAACAGAATTGTCATTTTAACGCATAAATCAAAATTACTCGCTGCTGTCCGTACCGCCAAACAGACACGAGGCGACGCGGAATTGTATAAGTTGCAGGGAATTGATGAAAACGTGAAATTTTATCAAATCCCTAAAGACGATCAATTATTATTCACGGAAGAAGTTAAAATACAACTCTGTGGGGTTATTTCCCTAAACAAAGTGATTTGATCAAATCCCATAAATGTAAACATATATATGGATAATTAGGTTAGTAAATTTGATCAAATCTTGTTTTTATCATCTCCCTGCAACATATATATTCCACGACATATAAGCAGTCCTTCTGACTTCTATTGCACTACTACAAAATAAAATTGATAACAGAACCTTTTATTAATATGAAAAACCTGAAATAAAACATACTTTCATGTTCAATGGAACTGTTAAGACTTTTTCTGATCAATAAACTTACCTAGCTTATTTAGGTAGTTAGCGATGGATGAAAAGAGCTTTCACTAGTAAGTAGCGAAGCGAAAGCTAAGCGCGAAAAGCGATACATAAACGCCCGGAGCATCCTAGGAACTCAGCCACGAAACGAATTTTATACCTGTTCTGTTAACGCCGCAAAAAGCATTTTGACACGTAACATAAAAAAATAACACAATGAGTCCTTCATATACTCGTATCAATCGAAAGGAACTACTTCAAACAAGTCATGCTTTTTCTTAGTGAAATGGTTTCGTGAATGCCAACTGATGAAAGACAGAAAATAGAAGTTCTTACAGTTCTTTAAATGTTGCTAGTTACCTCAGCTACATGACATAAGTACCCGATAACAATTGGCCGGATTCTATCTTGGTCATTGAGGATTAAATTACTGTAGGCTTTATTTACAGCACATCCTATCGGACTGCTTTTCTCCATCGAAAAAGGCGCTAAGCAAGGAGTTTCATCGTCACACCCACTCTCACCTTCGGGTTTTACGCGCGCACTCGCTGAGCTGAAAAAGCTAGCTGTCATTTAGGAAGAACGCAGGAAGAACGAAGACTTTGACTCATCAACATATCCACAGCCGAAGAAAGTCCACTGCTGATCAAAGGCCTCCCCCATAGAGGGTAATTTGCCAGCACTCACAATGCAAATTAGGTGAAATGGTGAGTGCAGCATGGCTACTGTCCACAGAAGGAACACTTCTGCTTCTGCCTATCCGTTAGGCTTGGAATCCCTTAGTCACCTTTCACGACATGCGCGGTAGGAAACGGAGAGGTGCTTTATTCTAAATCC
This sequence comes from Diloba caeruleocephala, assembly GCA_947459985.1. Classification (NCBI taxonomy): domain Eukaryota; kingdom Metazoa; phylum Arthropoda; class Insecta; order Lepidoptera; family Noctuidae; genus Diloba; species Diloba caeruleocephala. Next base: position 1,967,184 of record OX381617.1, on the reverse strand, counting down.
AGACAGCACATGGAAAACATTACACACAATCAATGTAGCTGACATTGCATTCGAAAATATTAACTACTGACGTAGTACTCAAAGCGGATAAATTATATATAGTGGGTTTGGACTGGCATGGAATGCCGTATATCTGATGATATGGTATGGTAAGCTAAATATACTATACCATGTCAATCTCGCTGCAGTGAAACGGTTTCATAACATATCACGAAGGATATGATTCGACGAATAGAATAAATCAAACGACAAAGCGATTACGCTGTTTATAAAAGGTAGAAAAGTCACGGATCACGAAGGGAGGTCGTTCTCTATATGGATTAACGACAGTCACGATCAGTGAGTGGTGCCGGTATAAAAAATATTGTGATGTGATGTGAAACACAGTCTGACGGATGTATGAATTCAGTCAATTGACGATTGATCGAATTATGAAATGTAAAATTGTCAAATAAACAATCAAATACAATACAGTGTATAGACGGACAATTGATAGTAGGAATGTTAAAGGTAAGATCAATATGGATGAAAACAACATTGAAAAAATAAAGATAAGTAAATATGTTGCCTAAGCTAAGTCAACGTCAGTCGTGGGCGATACAATCTTAATAGAACTAGGAAAGAAAAGAATTCGTATTCTCAAAGCAGTTCTGAACACTTTGCTTACGTTTACAGTTTCCCTCTAATTGATTCCATGCTACTAAAATCCATCGGCAGCATTCATCTTGATTATCGTCGTCACCTTCACTTCTTAATACGGCTCTGTCTCCCGAAGCATCGATATCGGCAGCCAGCATCAATCGCTGATTGTATTCAGTATCGGAAATTGTGAATGCCACCTCACCGTTTATCGTTAACGGCTCCAAGTTGAATTTACTAGCCTTAGAATTCCCAGAGCTCGAAACTGACCTATCATCTGTGTCCTCCGAGCTAAAATCGAGGTTCAGATACATATTGGTGTCAACGTTGTATAACTTGAACATGATATTATCTTCCTTCCAAGTTGCAACAATCTTCCAGCTTACTTTATTACTGGTTTTATCGTAGTTGTCGCCCCATGCCTGCATTTTATTGGATCCTTCTAATTTCAAGGCTTGATTGTATTGTTTATTAACAATAGTTAGACAGTCACCGTTAAATATCAATTTGAACACAGTTGGGAAATGCTTACCGACTATATCTTTATTATCATTCCATAGTTTATATGCGTAAACCATGACATTACTAATGCTGTCATCAAGGAGTTTGTCTACAACTTCACCAAGCGCATTATAGCAATATACATCACTCAAACATTCAGTTACTATTATTGCAGCTTCGTAATCACCGTTGACAATGTAATTGTAGAGTCTCTTTTTTAGTTCATTTAAGCTCAAATAAGCTCGGAATGAAGTGTAATAGTGAGTCAATTGAAGGTGTTCTGGCAGCAAGTAAATGGGACAGTAAAATAACTGTTTCATCTTCTTAAGCTCTTCACTGAGAATTTCAAGTATCTTATAATCCTGATCCTGGTTGACGTCATATGCATAAACGATTACTTTTCCCCAATCACTATTTACTATACGAGCTACATCTGCAGCACACTTCTGTACCCCACAGCTAATTGTAACAGTGCGGACCGCGTTATCTTTTATGTATGTGCGGGTCCAACAGTGACTGTTAGTAGCAATCGGTATCCTATTCGGTATTTTTCTGCCTTTGTCAGGCCCTTGGCTCACTAGTTCATATTCGTAGTGCACATTATAACAATCAGGAAACCCCATAGTTCCCGAATCCAATACTACTCTTCCCTGGCCAAAATAATCAACATGTTCTATGAGATTTTTTAAACATAACGGCATCCTGACCAGTTTGTATTCTCCTAAATACGGCAATCCAGAATAAGGATACAGTTTATCCTTGCTGATGTTATAGTTTGGGGATCTTGCACCCTTCCACGTGTCGATGACGGACATTGCAATTATTAATAATTTATTATTTTCGAATAGAAGTACCTGAAAACATATAAATGATATTGCGTATTGTAAATGATCGTCTAACAAAATTTAGAGGCTGAATGACTCATGCTAATCAAATAACCATTGTTTTAGTGATGAAATGATCCATCAGCGTTTAAAAGGTATATGAACACATAAAACCAACATTTAAAAATTTGCCACGTGCTAAGTGGACCACACCTTAGAGTTCCTAAAAAACCTACGGTTCCAAAATTCCAATAGTATTACAAATCCACGAATGGAAAACTTATTTTTCTACAGTGTGTTTGGAGAACATTTTCCGATACATAAAGTATGCCAATTATATTCTCTTTGTTATCGACAACACATTCATAAATACTCACAGCTCAACACCCTGCGAATGGAAAATTTCCTGATGGTAGATCTCTTATTGCGAGAGGCTGGCTAGGTAGGTATCCCCAGTGCCAGATATTGGCTGCTAAGCAGTACCTACAGTTTAATCTTAAGACATTACTTTACCCCGGTTAGAAGAACACTGTCATCATTTCGGCCGAATGAAGTCCACTGCTGGACACAGGCCCCCCTAAAAGATCACCACAACGACCGATATGGGTGTGTTGTGGGCTAATTGGGGGTTTTTGCCATAATCGCCACGCTTGGCAGACGGGTTGGCGATCGCAGTTGAGTTGTTAATGTACTCGAAGGACGCTGCTGCCTATCCTCCGGCCAATCCCTCAGTCGACTTTTGCGACACCCACGGGGGGAAATGGGGTGATGGTATTCTGAGGCCGTCTGCCGGGCCAAGGACACTGTAGTTAGTGATATTACTGGGCATAAGAGACTAAATAATATCACGTCTCCAGGTGACAAGCGCAGTGGGATGCCTCGCAGGACAAGTCCGGGGTAGCATTCTAATTGTTATGGGCAGGCATGACGCTTACCACCAGGCGAATGACTTGCTCTCGTTCTCAAGGTGTATAAATAAACTGTCAGCCATCTTCTTTTCTTAATTGGCCGAAATAGGGTGTGTTGAATAAAATGTTAATATCTTTTAATTTAAGAGAAGTACAGACACACAAATGTAAGGAATGTAAAGAAACTCCAGAATTGATTCTCAACATTTATTTTTAACCTTAGCATGACACACATTATAGCAACAATATTGAATTTGTATAATTATTATTATTTGTACATAGTACGTACCTTAATTTATTTTCGACAGTAATTACAACACGCTTCCGATTACACTTTTAGCGTCCGTTCGACTCGACTCTCGTAGCAAGACTGACCTTTTTTATATTAATAAAAGGTCTGCAACACTAACGCTACGCCTCCTTTTAACGTTTAAATATACAAGTTTCTTTAGAATAATTATTACAAGTTCCACAATTCCTAACACAAATGACTTTAATGCAAAGGTACATGCTATCGAATATCAAATTACCCTGAATAATAGACAAAACCAGCTAAAATAAATATGAAATTCTAAACAAAATTTAACTTTTTTACCCCCAGAATGTTGAGTATTCTTTTATGTTTATTAAAATATGGTATAAAATAAAATTCATGTACCTAAAGGCGAGCTTCACCTAATATGAGATTTCTACCAGCAAACCTTTGCGCAAGCTGGGGGAGTTCTATGTCCAGCAGTGGACCGATATAGGCTGATGATAGTGGACAGTAGTAGTCTAAATAAGTAAACAAGGAAAAATAATAAATAAGTAAACAATGAATTCATTTTCTCACAACAATAATGAAAAAGCTGCATCAGAATACAATCATTTCGGCCGAATAAAGTCCACTGCTGGACACAGGCCTCCCTCAAAGATCAGAACAACAACCGATATCGGTGTGTTGTGTGCTCATTGGGGGGCTTTGCCAGAATTGCCACGCTTGGCAGGCGGGTTGGCGATCGCAGTTTTTTTTCTTTTTCTCTTTATTTTGTAAGGGACTTTTATCCTATAAGGATATGTCAGACCCATAACGCGATCGCAGTTAAGTAGTTAATATATTCGAAGGACGCTGCTGCCCATCCTCCGTCTGATCCATTAGTCGGCTTTTACGACACCCACGGGATGAGATGAGTCGGTGCTATTCGTAGCCGGCACCAATGCAATATTGCCTAGTATATATAAAAATGAATCTCTATTTCTCTTGGTCATCGAATCACGCGTGAACGGATGGAACAATTTCGCTAATTCTTTTTATTTTTGTATTTGGTATTGTCAGGAGAAGGTTATATGAAAGAAAAAAATAAGGAAGTTAAGCAAAACATTAGAAAATTTAAGAAAACTTAACGACAGAATGAAACTTTTCTAAGAAAACGTTCCCATTTTAAATGAGCAACAAAAATATGCCTACGATACGATTATGAAAGCAGTAAACGATGGAACTAGCGGTTTATTTTTTCTTAGATTCAAATTTACTGTGGGAGAGTGGTGCATAAGCTAGCCTGAACCCTGTGTTTCAGGTCACCAGGCAGAAGTACATTTTGCTCTTTCATAAACTGTGCCAAGCCAATTTTTTCAATTTTCTTCTTATTCGTGTATCTGATTCTATCAAGTTGTTTCCTCTTGTCACTGCTGGACAGAAGCCTCCCCAAAAATTGCCACAACGACCGGTATGGGTTCGTGTTGTGTGCTCATTGGGGGGTTTTGGCATAATCACCACTCTTGACAGACGGTTTGGCGATCGTAGTTGAGTTATAGATGTACTTGAAGGACGCTGCTGCCCATCCTCCGGCTATTCTCATAGTCGCGTTATGACACCCACGGGATGAGATGGGACCATACCATTTAACATAACAGCATACTAAATATTCCCGGGTTATTTTTGCAGTGGAGAAGAAAAAGTATTATCAGGATAATTTGTATTGTAATTCGATAGCCTGTACGTTTACCATTACAAATAAGGTCATTTTTAGATTGTATCATCGTAAAAACCCATTATTTTTTCCGATAAATAAAGGAAGTGTGGCAACGCGTGCTCCTCACCCCCAGCCAGAGGTAAATGGAAGGACACCGTGTAGTTTTAGCCAGTAACGGAGTTCGGCATGTCCCTCCGCCCTTCGCAAGGCGGAGCAAGTGCAAGAGGATTTCCAGACGACAAAAAAAGGTAATTATGATAGTGCAGTCGTCGAAAAAATATGCTCCTAAAGTATCGGTAACCGTTCTCCAAACACACTAGATATTTGTCAAAAAAAAAACCTAGTTTCTCGTTTTAAATAATATTAATACTAAAACAAACTTCATTGCGTTATGTGTTGCGTTAAACTGTGCAGGCGATTGCCATTTACGAGGTGCGTGTGTGGTCGGAATACTTATTAGTCGCATGGCGCTGCAATGACAAGATGAAAGGTCTACAATGGTCATCAGGATCTTTCGTAGGTTACCTAATAGTGCCTTTCGAGGCGGCTACTGTACTAGCGCGTTACCCACTTTACTCTCTGGCAGATATATGTACGTGTTTTCGGTCTAACCCATACATAATATATATATAACTAGTTTTATCCACGTCGGGTAAGCGAGTGGGGGAGTGCGCTCACAAGGACTTCTCAGATGTTGAGTGGGAGGGATAACAATTAATGACAATGAAGAAGACAAAGTAAGAACAAGTAAATAGTTGCACAGTTCCATGTTGTTGGTCCTATGGAGAATAGCCGACAAGAAACTCCATAGAAACCCTTTTAAAATAAATGAAACTATTATTATAACAGTCTTTACTATTAGTATTATGTATACGTATGCATTCCACTTCCTTCTTCGATAATTCATTTACTATCCAAGCGGCTCGCTTGTGGAATGCATTACCTATTGAAGTAAGACGTGCTCAAACACTATTTTTAAGAAAATGTTGAAGGAGCATTACCTTTCTCTCAAATTTTTCTTCTCCTTACCCCGTTATATTTGATGTTTATTAGTATATTTTATCATCGTTTTATATATATAATATTTATTGTTTTGTATTTTATATTATTATGTCTAAGTAATATTGTGTATGATATATTGTACACTTGACAGCCCAATATCTCTCTCCTTTCTTCCTGTCCATCCAAAGGTTGCCTGGAAGAGATCCCCCTGTGCGATAAGACCGCCCATTGTACATGTATCTTTTAAAATATTTATCTCTATGTATTATGTGGTGTACAATAAAGAGTATATAAATAAAATAAATAAATATTAGTTTAAGTTTTTAAGTTAATTTAGAGTGAATATAATAGAATCGTGAAGGTGAAGTGTATATGCATGCCAATTTGTGGGTTAATACACACATAGCCAGAGTAATGAATGAATTGCCTTACAATAAGATTGCTATAGCAGTTAAAGCTGACCAGCGCCCAGTGACCAGGGCACCAGTTGACGGGCATATGACCGTAATGAGAGATGGTACAACCTGTTAAGGGCTTTGCAGTATGCCCACTAGTGTGGTGAAAAGGTGATCTTGTCATGCTTCAAGCCTGGTTATTCATCAGGATAATGGTTACTTCGATGAATATCTGAATAGGGGATCTGAGGCCAGGGTGAATTGCCAATATATTAGGTTACAGATTTGGAAAGGGATAGGATGACAAAAGATACCAAGGACTGAACATTTCAGTAATTTTCCGATTGGCTGAAGCCATAGTGAGTAAAATATCAAAGACAGCTTACGTTTACAAATTGTCTTCACGATTAAAAATGTTGTTGGAACGGTTGGAACACTGGTTCTCCAGCTTCTTGTTATGGTGCAGTCGTTTTATAACGTTCATAAGTAAATACGCAAATCAAATTAATTCCAGCACTAGCGTTTCATAAATTGCAATAGACATGTGGAAAATTGCTATTCTTTTGTTTATAATTTATAAACTTTATGCTGCTCTATGCTTTGTAGCACAGATGCAAAGAGTATACAACCACTCCGTTTACACAGAGGAGTGAACTGAGCAAACAGTATACATACTACACGTTCGGAATATATTGTAGTATTAACTAAGATGTTTTTAGGGTTCCGAAAGTCCGAAGGAAAAAAACCCGGAGCCCTTATAGGATCACTCGTGTGTCTGTCTGTCTATCCGTCTGTCACAGCCAATTTTCTCCGCATCTACTGGACCGATTAAGTTGAAATTTGGTACACATATGGATTACTGCAACCCAAACACGTACATGTAACGTCAATAAATGAATTTTGAATATGGGGGTCACTTTTGGAGGGCAATATGGAAAATTCAAGAATAAAGATTTGCAAACTGTATCATGTACAAGTACTAAAACAATTCAATGCGTATTTTTTCATTTTTCTAAAAATATCAAAATTTACATTTCGGGTATTGTATTTGGTAAATGGTCATAGACTCGCGGGGCCATGCAAAACTGTTATTCAATAACGAAGTTTTGTTTGATGGAAAACATATTTTTAGGTTAAGCCTAAAAATATATATTACAACGTGTAAAGAGCAATAAGTGTAAGTTAAGTTGAATGAAAAAGGGCTGAAATATGACTCTCAGTTTGTTGTAGCTTACAAATTGCTGTTATACATCTCTTCTGTGCTTTGAATGCTACTTCTTTGTTGGTAGAATCAGTGCTGCAATCGCTGTCAATTCAACATCCTATTAAATGAAATGAAATGAAATAATCATTTATTCAAAATAGACTAAATTATTAGTTCTTTTTGAACGTCAACATTAGACAGCACCCATTAAATCCACCCTTCACCGCTTCCTAGTGTTTAAGCTGGGGAGAAGAAACGGCGCAACAAACTCCCCAGCAACACGTTAGTCTGACATATACTATATTTATACATACATGTACACAATAAAATTCAAACAACAGTACTAAAATGTACTTATATATCAAAAATGCATGTAAATTAAATATAAACAAAACACTAATATAAATCACATGTCAAAATACACTGTATATATTCAATTTCAATAAAAAGTGTATAAAATAACAGATGTCAGTTTGTGTATAAAAATTTAAAAAAAACAATGCTGACTGTTCCTAGCGAGCAGCTCAGTCCCAAGCTTTTTTATCCTCAAGACAATCAGAAATCTTATAATATCTTTTATTACAGAGTTTAGATTTAATAAAAGTTTTAAATTTCTTATGGGATAAATTTCTGACTTCAGTGGGAAGTTTATTGTAAAAACGTATACATTGACCCATGAACGAGTTGCTAATTCTGTGGAGACGAGTACAATGTACAGCTAGATTGTGTTTATACCTGGTGTTTACACTGTGAACATCGGAAATTTTTACAAAATTTGAAATGCTTTTGTGCATATGCTATAGCTAGCAATACACGATGAAGGTGTAATACATTATACATATTCATAAAATATTTTCAGTTTAGTAAAGGTTACAAGTAATAGATGGCGCTTTATGACAGTTCTGGCGTGTGCAAGCATTTTCTGTGACAGACCATTATATGGCAATACATGGGGAACATATGGGAGATATCTATGTTTTTCACCATGCTTTTTTTGGCAGATGCATATGAACTTTACGTTTACTAGCAAACTTTTTCTTTCACGATTAGTTAAATCTGTTCGTTTTTATCCCTTATAAATTTGGTCTGCCCTTGTCCATGCTAACTACATTCTTCGGCCAGTCGTTCAATATATTACGCAAACGCCCGCCTAATGTGTCTTCCTGAATAATTATGAAATTGAAACATTGTGGCGGTCTCGACGGGACTTTCGGTTACAGCAACCCTTTCAGTTCTGTACAGAGAAGGACCTGTCACTAGATCTGTTGAAAATTCAACAGGGCGTAGTTCGGAAAAAGGGTCCTTTAGAGAAATAGGCACTCTTTTCTAGGCTATTTCCCAGAACGTTCGTTTTATTATTTACCGTTCGGTGGGTTCAAGCCCAAGGGATCAATTTCCATCCACGTTTTGTAAACAATGTCTATGAGCTTTTTTCGTCATTATTGTAAATTGTTTTTATAGTTACATTTGTATATTGCTCTATCAGAATAGATTCTATAGTTGAGGTGTTACATGATGTAAATGAGTTTTATTTTTCTACGAAAAGACAAATTGTTCAGTCTCGTTATTTTGTGTGCTAAAATATGGGGTTAATAAGTATTATTATATTTGGCATTAATTAACTTGCCGTGTGGTGCCGGCTCAGAATACCACCACCCCATCTCCTCCCGTGGGTGTCGTAAAAGTCGACTAAGGGATTAGCCGGAGGATGGGCAGCAGCGTCCTTCAAGTACATTAACAACTCAACTGCGATCGCCAACCCGTCTGCCAAGCGTGGCAATTATGGCAAATCCCCCAATGAGCCCACAACACACCCATATCGTTCGTTATGGTGATCTTTGGGGAGGCCTATGTCCAGCAGTGGACTTCATTTGGCCGAAATGATGATGATGATGATGAAATATATTTAAATCACAAATACCTGGTAGGATGGCTGTTTATAACAAAACTGAGATTTTTATTTCAGTGCAATTGTACTTGGTAAGTTGATATCATGTGTGTTGATGTCATGAAATTAAGCTAGACACCCTATATACCCATAACTATGCTACTAAAGAGACTTCGTGTCGTGGCATCAGCCAATCACAGCATTTGCTGCGTGGTGTATACACACGACTAAACTTCTAACTCTTCCCAAAGTTTCGGTACATTGTCACTTATACGCTGTATAGTGTAGCTGGACAATAATATATCTAAAGGAGATTACTAATACCGCTTTCTTTCGTGGGGAAATCTTCATGAACTTCCTCTGCCTTGGGGGAGGCAGAGGGATGTGTCAGACTCTTTTCAGCTAAGGACACCAGTTTTCCCTCAACGTATCTTGTAACGCATTTCACTACAGCCCTGGTACGTCTTGACCCACCACTCATTATGGCGTGGCCCATTGGCCTATGCGGCCTGGTCAGGCACATCATTCACAACTGAGTACCGCGTGGCAGCCGGCGCACCACCGTCTAGGGTCTATGTCTGATTGGGTGGACGTGCCCCAATTCCGCAATCCGTAGGGAGCAAATGATCGAGACCAAAGATTGGCAAACGCCTTCTGGTGACAGTGCGTCTTCTGCGGAAGGGGAACGACGTCCTCCCCGTTCCACCGCCTCCTTTGTTTACATTATCTTGTTGTTAAATGAGGCGACGGCTTCCCACGCACTCTCGCCTCGGGCCATGGAGAGAAAAATGTATGGGAGTTAGAGGTTACCGATTTCGCCCGCCAAGACGAAGTCAAGGCGCTGCGTTACCCAAGCTAGGCACTCCACCAGCGTGTATAGTGCCGTATCCTCTGGGCATTCTTTACAGTGGTAACAACTGGTTGTCTGATATTGGCCTATGCAACATATGTGAAGTATTTGACTTCCCGAAACACTCCGGCAACTTCTCCATGACCGGTCTCACCGCCGCTATCGCGGTATGCCCTAAAATGGATTACAGACGTTGCTTCGTCCATTCCACCACTAGAAGTTGCTAATCGATCTCTCGAAGAACTTGCCGGGATTTACCCCGGCTTAGGCCACCTCGTGCTACCAATAAAGCAACGTGAGGGGTTCCGAAATCCCAGGGTGGTCATCTGGCAATGAGGCTCACCGTAGTATCAGAGTACCTTATCGCCCCGACATATATGTGGGACGATCGGGGGGAAAAGACACAAGAGCTGGATTTTAAGCAGCTTCTTTATTTTATCAAAATATATAATTTTTTTTCTTACACAGAACAAGTCTCGACCGTACACTTTTTCTGACGCCATCCGAAGTAATTTCTTATTGGTCTATATTCCCATATCCTCTTACAATCTTTCGTTCAGAAATTGCAAGTTATAAAATATAATTAAATGTTCAGAAACTTGTTTTAATTTTAAACCCTACAACTCGGCCATCCTACATAAGTCTGGCCTCAGACTAACATCTTAAATAACAACTTACCCAACAAAGTAACTTACTTTTACTTTGATGTACTATAAAAAGAAGTAATAAGTTTAATAATAGATAATAAGACTAACATCACTGCAAAAAGCTATGGAAACACTTGTTTATATTCTACAAAAATGCAATCAAATATTACACAATAAGAAAACAAAACATATGACAAGCCTCTCTATATGAACTTTAAATATAACACATTAATCACTCTTACAGATTGACATCAGTTATTTAATTAACAGCACCATAATTATGTGACCATGAGATACAACACACCCATAAAATTAAATTAAAATAAAAATAAAAATAGTGAAAGCTATAGATCTGAGATTAACTCAATCTTACCCTATTCAGGCCAGGGTTTCATATGATCCGCTGCTGAAGATGTCCTCCTAGGTCCCTCTGTCCCACTGTCAGCCTTTTCTACCTCATATCGGTCACGGCCTAGTACCTTGGCTACTTTATAAGGACCAAGGTATTTTGGTTTCAGCTTCATATGACTTCCAAATTGAGTTCTTTTAATTGCTACATAATCACCAATATTATACTTTATACTATCCTTTCTTTTCTTATTATAATTTCTTCTATTTTCCTCCTGTATTTTTAATATTTGTACTTTGGCTCTTTCTCGTAACTCTTCTCTTTCCTGCATAAACATTTCTTTACTTTCCTGTTCCAATATAGTCATTAATTCTAGATCCTCTTTTTTCCTCATTTTGCTCCCAGTTAGTAATTCATAAGGCGACATTCCAATACTCCGCTGGTAAGTGCTATTTATTGACCTCTGCACATTGCTGATATGTCGATACCACTGTTTATCATCTTCAATACACAATTTAGTTAGGACTGAAACTACAATTCTGTGTATGCGCTCAACTTGTCCATTGCCACGGGGAACTCCTGTAGTTACTTTGATATGTTGAATATTTTCTGATAAACAATACTCACTGAAATCAATGCTAATAAAAGCAGCACCTTTGTCGGAAATAATTCTTCTTGGGTTACCCCATGTTTGCTGATGCATCCTAAGCTTCTCAATTGTCTCCTTTGAGTTAGTAGTTTTGGTGGGGAAAAGCCAAACAAACTTTGTAAAACCATCTACTACAGTCAATATGTAGTTATATTGCTTCTTAGTTTCTGATAATGGGCCAACATGATCACAATGCAAGGTATCCAATGGTATATTCTCCTTATCAATGGTATTAAGGAACCCTTCCTGCTTCCCCTCTTTCTTCATGGCAAGTAAACATGGAATACATGAAACAATTACATTTTCTATTTTCTTCATCACATCCTTTATATAAAAATCTTTGTTTAGCAACTCTATCATTTTCCTTTTTCCAAAATGTCCATTTGAATGTATTTTCCTTATAACTTCATACTCCATTCCTCTTGGCACAACCAATAAACCTTCCCCTCTGTATAGTAAACCATTCTGTTCATAATAGTTAGAATAAGATTTTTCTTTCACAATATTCCAATATCGCTTTTATGCTATCATCTACTTCTTGGGCTCTTCTTAACTGCTCATGCATATTTCTAGTGACAACACATACATAAGGATTGCGGCTTACATGTAGACGACATGTCTCATTTTAGAACCAGATCTATGTTCCACAGTATAGTCATATTCTTGCAACAACAACACCCATCTTGCCACTCGGGTAGATAAATCCTTTTTTTTCAATGTCATCTCAAATGCCAAACAATCTGTTACAATCTTAAAAGGTATCCCTAACAAGTATCTTCTAAATTTTTTCACACCTTCCACCACTGCTAAAGCTTCTAGCTCATAACTAGTGTATTTTTTCTCAGCATCTGTAGTTTTCTTACTAACATAGTACACAGGATGTAACAGCTGATCATCAGGATCTTTTTGCAACAATATAACAGAAAATGCTTGCTGTGAAGCATCTGTGTGCATCTCAGTTTGCAAACTTGGATTGAATAGTTTCAAAACTGGCTGTTCTGATAGCTTTTTCTTTAATATTATAAAAGCTTGCTTTTGTTTATCTGAAAAGGTAAATGGGCAATCCTTTTTCAACAAATCGGTAAGTGGCTTTGCTATGGCAGCGAAGCCTTCAATGAACTTCCGAAAATAAGATGTGAGTCCAATAAAACTCTGTACCTGCTTAACAGTCTTCGGCTCTGGATACTTCATCACAGCTTCTATTTTATCTGTGGAGGGTCTGACTGCTCCATTCTCCACTCTATGACCAAGATACTCCACTCTGGTTGTAAATAAGTCACTCTTCTCCCAATTAATTACCAAGCCATATTCAGCCGCTACACTCAACACCTCTCTTAGTCTTTCTAATGCTTCTTCATAAGTTATACTTGAAATGATAATATCGTCTATAAATATCAGTAAGTATCCTTTTGAAACTATCTCCCTGAAAATAATATTGATAAACCTAGTAAAATAATTTGGGCATATAGCCAAACCAAAAGGAGCCTTAGTAAATTCGTAATGACCTGATTGAGTAACAAATGCAGTATATTTTGTACACTCATCACTAATTTTTAAATGAAAAAATGCATCTTTCAAGTCAAGCTTGCTAAAGATCTTAGCTCCTGATAGCTTATCCAAATGGTCATCTATAATAGGCAAAGAAAACGGATCTTTAATCATCTTTTCGTTAATTTTGCGATAGTCAACACAGATACGAATTTGACCATTCTTCTTTTTAATCAAAACTAAAGGACTTGCATACTCAGAAAAACTAGGCTTCACAATACCTTTTTGCAACCATTCTTCCACCTGAACATCCACCACCTTTTGTTCGTGCAAAGACAGCCTTCTGGGTCGTTGAGCTACTGGAATATCATCTTTTAAAATTATTTTCATTTCAATAGGTGGATCTCGCACCTGTGATGGTTTATAATTTGCCACCAACTCATATGCTGATGCACGAACACTCTCTTGAGGGATATAATTCAGAGGCACCATATCAACTTCTGAAATTAAACACCTTAATAAGTAATCATCACACTGCGGCATAATCTTTATGAACCCTTTATCAAATATCACCGTAGCTTTCTCTAAAAATGGTTGACCTAGAATTGATTTAAATGGCATTGTATCTCTTGGCACAATATAAAACATAGTCTCGAAGTGGTACTCATCAATGACAACATCACTTTTAAACTTACCTAATGATACAATCTTTCGACAACCTAAACCAGTTAATACAATGTTTTCTTTCATATAATAGCTATCTGACAACTCAAAAAACAAATCTTCAGTAACTAAATTTAAATCACTGCCTGAATCAATTAGGCTTTCAACCTTTACGCCGCTAATAGAGATTACTTTAACAGATTTTCGTTCCGCAGGTTTGTTTACATTTAGTACCGAACGAATTTCGTTAATACCGTCACTGTCACTGTGAATGTCAGTTTTACCAACATTGACGTTTGCATCCTTCGCCAACTTCATGCACATCGATTTATGTTGCCTATGTCCGCCGTCAGCGCCGTTTCGGTTTTCAGTTGGGTTGGTGCACTGCGGCACAACATGCCCAAACTGCCACATTTGAAACACTTTATACCCTTAGTGCATGATGAGGAAATGTGGTCCTTGTCACCACATTTGTAACACCGTCGATCCTGCTGAGAACTTGATTTATCACCTGGGCGAGACGATGCTGTTTTTGCATCTGTCTGGCGCCTTAACGTCTTCATAGAATTTTTCTTCATATTTTCATAAATTGTTAGCTTCTCCTTCAAAGAACTGTATGTCGTAGCTCCATACAGTATGGATTTATTGCTTTCATAATCCGATATTCCTTCGATAATGTATTGTACCGCCACATAATCTGCTATCTTTCCTCTCTTTGCTAATTCTTTCATGGAGAGCATGTACTCATAGTATGTCTCATCTTTACGTTTCTTCCTAGAAGACATCAGCTCGTGGGCTTCTTTGGAGTTAATCGTGTCTGGGAACTCCTTAGTCACCGCCGCCCTGAGCTCGTCGAATGATTTGTGCAATTTTTCGGTTTTTAACCATAGTGCCGCCACACCTGTGAGCGAACGTCTCGCGACCATCAGCGTCTGGAGGGGGGTCCATTGCATCACCTCTGCGTTTTCTTCAATATCTTGAACCCACTTGCCAGACGTGTAGGTTTTGTCCACGCCATCAAACTTAGGCACTATTCCATCATAGTACCACGATGACACCGCCGTCGGTACCGACGCCGCCGCGGCCGCCATGTTTTCACCTCTAGTCATATTTTCAACTCCAACAACCACAAATATCGCAATTCTTGCGACCACCTCAGCACCACAATACGTCTCAGCACCTTAAAGAGTTCACCACAAGTTCGCCTCGAATAAATATTCCACCGTTCATGATAAAGTAGAATCGCCGCTTGGTACCCACGCCGCCATGCCGCGTGGTAAAACTGCCTTTTCGCCCGCTTTCATCCCGGACGAGCCTCCAAAAAATTGTGGGACGATCGGGGGGAAAAAACACAAGAGCTGGATTTTAAGCAGCTTCTTTATTTTATCAAAATATATAATTTCTTTTCTTACACAGAACAAGTCTCGACCGTACACTTTTTCTGACGCCATCTGAAGTAATTTCTTATTGGTCTATATTCCCATATCCTCTTACAATCTTTCGTTCAGAAATTGCAAGTTATAAAATATAATTAAATGTTCAGAAACTTGTTTTAATTTTAAACCCTACATATATTGGTCGCTGTGTGCTCCACAGGATTGCCGTATTGCGGATCGTCAGCATATCTGCCCATGCGGGAACCCTATGCAGCTTCATTGACCTTACGATTCTCACGATAGCCTCTGGGTGGCGCTAATTAATTGATGGGCTAGCCGACGGCAATGCAGCGCAAATTCCATGATGATGCGGACTCATGATCCTGATAATGGTGATGATTGAACCATTGCAACCCCAGCTGCTGCCAACATAGCTACCTGTCAATGTGCCATAGCTGTTGCTGCTACCAGTATGTCTTTAGCGTGCCATTTGACGCCGACGTAGTGCCGCGGTGAATTGTACCGCGTAACACCCAATCTGATATTTATCCCCAAAATCGACCTGTGGTACACCGCACTACATATCTCAACGATCTCATCCTTGTCAACCCAGAGCGATGACGGATCAGTTATACCTAACTAGCTAGAACTAAATATTAAGATATTTTGCATAAGTACAGTTATTTCAAGTATCCCTTTTTTAATTTTTTATTCGTGCCCGGTGGAAATTCTTCATGAACTTCCTTCACCCCGGGGAAGGGCGAAGGGGTATGCCGGGACTCCTACCAGCTAAAACCACTGGAGCAGTCATCTTCGGCACCTAAGGGAGGCTCCAGGTCCTCGTATGATCACACTAGAGCCGCCCACTAGTGCCACGCCTATAGACACATCTCGGAGAGGGTGACTATAAAGCGGTCACCCCCCGGGGGGATTGTAAAGGATCCCCAAAGCGTCGCACGGCAGTGCGTGACCACAAGCGTGCTGCTACCGTCTTCTCTCGAGTCGCTCGGAGTGGGCACGCAGATTCCCCAATCTACGCACCCGCGAACCCAGAGGTACCCCGCCTTATAGTAACGGCAGGCGTTTCAGGCGTATGGGATTAGGCTCCGGGGCGGTTGTTACCCCGGCGCCGTCCCTTCCTTCTTCGAGCGGGATCGGCTTCTCCCGATCTTGATTTCAAGTATACCTACATCCGTAAAATATCTTTCTACTAAATAAACCCCTCGCTTTTTAATAATATCAGCCTCAAATCACTCACACCAGCGTACTCACTTACCTATCTAGATTATGCAGATATACAACGGTAGGTTTCAAATAGTAAGGCCGAAGGTTATTTAAAACAGAATCCATCTAGTTACAAACTCTCCAACTCCCCAATTGCACATTTCACAGACCGCAAGCCTGGATAAGATTTCCTGAATCCGGTATTACCCGGACGTAAAGGGATCACTTGGGGATAACGAGTGTTCCGGCGTTCGTTTCTAGTGGTACTTGAGTTTGTTTTACGCGTCCGGTCCGTGTTCGTACATGTACGTACGCGTAAAATAAACTCAAGCATTTTATTTATATTTCGAGTTGGAATGCCCAAACGAAACGTGTTATTTGCACTTAGTTTAATAACTAAATCAGAAATACTATTACAATACTTGCCCGTTGAATCGCTTTTTTGTGTTTATTTTTTAAGTGATTTCAACTTGATATGAGGTATCAGCCGTTTCTGATAAAAGGGCCTTGATATACGAACGGACAGATGATAAAGCTATAAGGGTTCCGTTTTTTTATTATATGGTACAGAACCCTAAAGAACTGTGAATAATATTGCCGTGACAGAATGTTAAAAATGTTAGCTGGAAAATTCTGTCGCTAAAGTTCTATATTACTGTCACAGACTAATTTATTACACGGAGCGCAGGTGGACCTACCGCATATTACTTTATTTTACTACATCGCTGTTAGCTATTCTACGTCGAGCCATTAAAACAAGGTTTACACTTTATACTCTTATAAAGAGGGTTTCACACAAAGTAATGCGACAGTAAATGAAACCGTTAACATATGAATATAACAAAACAAATTCATATTGCAATACTTTATTCACACGCTTGTTATTTGTTTTGGAAAGGAGAATGGCGAAATTGGACCCATTAACAATGAAGCTACGTGGTAAATTTACGTTCATTATAATAAACATTTATAAGGCGTTAATATAAAAAAACATTGGGTTTTTAGAAGCCCGGGTTCAGAAATTGAAATGTTATAAAATAATAATATTAAAACGCATTGCATTAATAAAACGCAGCAATTTTTTTATTACATTCCGAATACGAATTCAAATATACGTAACAATATTAACGTATTTAACAATTCATTTTCATTAATTACGGCCATTTATATGTCCACTGCTGAACAAAGGCCTCCCCCATAGATTTTCACAACTTTGTCATCATTCTGAGGGGTATTTGCTAATACTCACCACGCTTGGCAGGCGGGTTGGTGAGCGCAGTATGGCTACCGTTTCACAGAAGGGACGCTGCTGCCCATCCCTCTGGTTTAGATTCCCTTAGTCCCCTTTACGACATCCACGGGAGGAGATGGAGTGGTGCTATATTCTTAATCCGGACGGAATATTTAACAATATATGAAAGTAATGTATGTGCTATTTTATTTGTGAACCTGTATACACTGACGTGAAGCAAAGTGAATATGTGGTTCTATTTTAATGGTAAGCCATGTGTTGGCATATAATTCCGAAGTCTGTTTGCTACACTATATACAACTCCCTGATTAAATCTCACCTATGCTATCTAATCGAAATCTGGGGCTCGGCTGCCAAAACAAATCTAAAACAATTGCAAATTTCTCAAAATAAAATAATAAAACTGTTATTTCACTTTAATTATCTAACATCGACAAGCATTGTTTATACTAAAACCGGCCTAATGACGCTAGCACAAATGTACAAATACAATACATGTATTCTTATACGAAAAATCCTGAAAAAAAGTATACATACACAAATAACATTCACAAAAAAGTCACAAATACAACGACGCTTGATGAGAAGTGCTAACAATATATGCTTACAGCCACCGCGCACGAATTACGGAAGTAAGAACATTAAGTATGAAGGGGCCCAACTATACAATAAGCTCCCAAACGATATAAAAGAAATCCAGTCATTATCACTATTCAAGAGGAAATTGAAATATCATATCTTAAAAACAACTACATAAATATATTATAGAAGATAAAACATACCCTATATCCAACATAATGACCAGCAGCATAGAATACTTCACTTCTTAAAGATTTGATATATAAATAAAGAATAACTCACAATTGATACATTATAAGCAATTGCCACAAAATAAATAAACAATACTTAAACAGTATAATTAAACACAAAATGAAACCATAGTAATAATAATGTAGATAAATAATATTAATATAACTAATAGATATACCTACTCATACTAAAACCTATCTCTTTCTGATCAATTAGTGATATTACATAATAATTTATATTCTTATGTTCCTAATTAATTAATAATCTTAAATACAATAATATCTTACTTAATAATATTATCTATTTCCGCATACGCAACATATTAATACTTATCATCACACATTCTATAACTCCGTAATTATAATATACTTATGAACGATAGAATCTCGAGATGGCAATTGATGTATTTCGATTTTCAACACGTAATAAGACCATTGCATTAGCGCTGTTTATTACTTTAGTTTAGTGTGCAATGTTTTGTATGTTCTAATGTAATTATTTTAAACTTACCCACATAACTTAACTCTCCATTTAATGTAATTTAAAATTTACCTACTTACAATAATTAATTAAGTTTACTTTGTAATTGAATACTGTCGCTCCGACGCTTGTACTCGTGTAAATTTTTTAAGTTCAATCTTGTGTTTCTCAGACAAATGAATGTTATATTCTTATGAGAAATAAATGTCTTAAACCAGAAACTATATCTTCACACTTCTTAGCTTACAAGACTCTTAGGATGACCACAGATATTCGGATTTCTAGGTGAATATCCCTAAGTACCTGCTATGACTGTATTCTGACTGACTGTGTATTTTATCATGGATTATCCGTTAGAATGCATAATATAGTAATATGAGGTGGCATGAGCGTTTTACAACTGATTTGACGGCACGGTTGGTGCAGTGGCTGATACAGTCGGCTGCTGCGCTCCGGGTCGTGGGTTCGATTCCCGCACGGAACAAATATTTGCAGGTAGTTGTTCCGGGTCTGGGTGTATTGTATGTGGAATTCGTGTCTGTAAACGCACCCACGACACAGGAGAAATCCTAGTGTGGGGCAACGTTTTTTTAAAAAGCTAAAAAAAAATTTCATTCAGTATGAAAATAACTCTTAGCACCTTTCACACCTACGTCTTCTCGACACACCTAGGAATTATTAAGCTGTGTTAACGAGACAGCTGCGCATGAATCGTGGAGCAGGTGTTGCATAGTACAGAAAATATGCTAGCCAGTGAACCCTAATCTGTACAAAAGCCACGCTGCCTTGCGCTGCTGACCCGTAAAGTCATTCTTACAGCGTTCTGTTGCGCAGGATTATCAGTCTAGGGAAATGTCTATGTCTACACGCTGTACACAAAATAATTAAAACCCATGCAATAGAGCATATATATCGGATATATGCTCTATGTCAAATATCTATGCCGAAGTACTGTAAATTATTTATAATCAAGCAATTTCTTTTAAATTAAACGGCGGCTGAAATCACAGGTCCCGGCTAGTCTAAAATATATTATGTCATAGCCATAAATTACTACGTTCCTTCCGGTTCGCGGTACATTCATAAATCACGAAGCATTGTCGCCACAGCTTCTCTAGTATTGCAAACGTTATAATAGAACCGGAACAATACAATTGCTACCCAAACAAAGGTATAATATGTCTATCTGCATAACTGCTGCCCTGGCCACTAGCATGGGAAGTTGTGCGTAGGCATAATACGGGTCAAACTGACGATGAACTTTATTTGCAAAAAAATGGAATGTATATTTTCGTTCTCCATATCACCGCACTTTTCTTTTTCATTTCGGCTGAATGTAGTCCACTGCTGGACACAAGCCTCTCCCAAAGATCATCACAACGACCGCTACGGGTGTTGTGGGCTCATTGGGGGGTTTTGCCAAAATCGCCACGCTTGGCAGACGGGTTGGCGATCGCAGTTGAGTTGCTAATGTACTCGCAGGACGCTGCTGCCCATCCTCCGGCTAATCCCTTAGTCGACTTTTCCGACACCCACGGGAGGAGATGTGGTGGTGGTATTCTGCGCCGGCACCACGCGGCTTTTCTTTTTAGTTTTATTTTAATACCCCCTATTCAGCTTGCGTTTGACCACTATCTTACTTGATGTTAAGCAACGATGCGTCGATGGTGCACGCTCGCATAGAAGAAACCGATTCACTCACGACTTGAAGATTCCCAAGTTATAACGGTCGGGAAACACAAACTCTGGCAAGGAGTTTCACTCCTTAGTGCTAAGCACGAAGAACGTGGATTAACGCTACTGACATAAGTCTCTCATATGTCATGTGTGAATACCGAGATCCAAAACATCTTAGGTCATATAAACATTTGTTCCCTGCGGGAATCGAACCCGCACAGAAAGGCAAGCGCCTCGGCGCTAAACACGCCATCTTTGTTTTTACCGACTTCGAAAAGGAGGAGGTTCTCAATTCGATGCGTATACGAGTATATATATATTTTTTATGTATGTAAATCCGTAAGATTTTGCTGATCATGTATTGTGTTTTTTTGGCAGGTATTGACCCAAGCTCTCACCCCCTGCAGTATGTCGTGCTATTTACTGGACATCCCGTATATACTCTATGCCGAAGTACTCTAAATGATTTATAAATAATCTTAATTTATTTTAAATTAAACCGCGGGTCCCAGCTAGTGTATAATATATGCGACATTACCGTTTAAAGTAGTTTTACTAGAACCCTATATGATGCGTGTATATAAATCTTTTAGACATTTCACGAAACATAAAATGTGAATGTGCAGAACCGAAATGCGGATGGTTTTAGGATGCTGGAAATTACTTTGTCAACATAGAGATGTTCAGTGGTGCAGAATGCGAAGGTTAGAGAAGGGTTACCGCAAAAATCTCCAAACGGTTCAATTATTTCGAGTGTGTTCTATATCCGACATACTATAGATAGGATACTCAAGGATAATAGAGGTATTACACATATTAATTGGATTATCATATATAAGTGCGTATTAATAGAGAACGACGTGGCGGTGTTATGAAAGTTTATGAGCCGTGCGGCTGCGGTGCGAGATGTTTGACCCTGTGGTCATATTCACTAGCCTAACTCAGTACATATTTTACATCTTGCTTAATAGCATATCACTTCTTTGTAGAAGCCTGTGAAATACAGTTTTCGTGTACAACACACAATTATGTAGGCTCACTAACGTTATGCAATTTCATATGAATAATAATAAACATTTGCATTTTACTCGCATATTATCTATAGCTTGGCCAAAATTTGTTTTGTAGTCTGCGGACGTTCCGTCAAAAATATATCGAGAATGCATGGATGAAAAATGTTCTGAAAGCAAACAAGTGTAACAAGCTTTCACTGGATTGGAACACGTTTCAGGTGCACTCTTGTTACGTAAAACACGGACGCATTCAGGATATACAACTTGAAGCGATGTATTGAGAGCCTCTGAGTCGCACGGACAAATTTGTCTTGTTTGTATCTTAGATAAAATATACCACACTATGAAACAATAATCTTATATATGTATATATTGTGATCTAAATGCTAATGAAAATCATTGTTAAGATCATCGACCATCATTTTTCATAATACAATTTTGCTATGTGACCCATGTTTCACCCGAATCAGGATCTATAGTTGGTACCCAGTTACAAATTGTAAATAGTGCTAATTTAGGATAATTATTGTAATCTGTTCTCCCGATTCACCGTGATTCATCGAAAAATATTCGTCCAAAGTACTAATGTAATTCGTTTTAATGTAATATGCACATCTTTAAAATTCATGAAATATCCTTTTTTGCCATTGTAAGGGTGTCTGTTCGATGCGGAAATGCTCGAACAGATTTTGTGGTGTGTTCGCGAGCGTTCTCTTGGTGGTATTCACCCCCTAATCATCATACATCATACAAATCGGAACCAAAGAAGACGGCATGGTTGGTGCAGTAGCTGATACAGTCGATTGCTGCGCTCCGGGTCGTGGGTTCGATTCCCTCACGGAACAAATATTTGTATGATCTGCAAGTAGTTGGTCCGGGTCTGGGTGAATTGTATGTGGAATTTATGTCTGTAAACGCACCCACGACACAGGAGAAATCCCAGTGTGGGACAACGTTTTAAAAATACCAAAAAAAAAACGGAGTAATCGGTGAACATACATAAAAATAAATACCCATCGAATTGACAGCCTCCTCCGTTTTGAAGTCCGTTAAAATGGTGATGAGGATTATGATATAAAAAACAATTTCATTAACCCAACATACATGTCTAGTATTAAACGGATTTATTCTTGTGTCCAAGACGGTATACAACCTCCAAAATAGTTATATATTACAACCACATACTACACGTAGTAAAAAGTATTAAAGTACAAACACCGAATGTAATGTTAGCAATGTTATGTAACACAGACAAGAAAATAATGAGACCGTAACACGATCACATCGCATCCTTATCTCGAACAACACCCGCACACAGAGAAATATTATCAGGCGAGTTGCAAGCCGCTCAGATAACGGGAGAGCCGAGTAATCGAGACTAGCGCGGAAATACTCGGTCGAGGTCACGACCTTCAGTTATCGTAACTTATTAAACATGTTCCTGTGTGTTACATTTTCTGTTGTTTTCGCGAACTAGTTTCGTTAGTTACATTTGGGCGCTTAATTGCGCTGAAAGTCGAGACAAGGCGAGTGTTACAAAAAATAAGGCGCGTGCAGCTCAATACACGTAACAGAAATGAAACTTCTGTTTCGGGACACCGCACTATAACATAGACACAATTTTAATTACAATTTATACTCGTTTTGTGCCGGCTTAGAAAACCACCACCCAATCTCCTCCCGTGGGTGTCGTAAAAGTCGACTAAGGGATTAGCCGGAAGATGGGCAGCAGCGTCCCTCGAATACATTAACAACTCACTGCGATCGCCAACCCGTCTGATATATATGATATTTGGGGGAGGCCTGTGTCCAGCAGTGGACTTCATGCGGCCGAAATGATGATATGAACAGTTATTAATTAACAATAAATATTTCTCATCATTGAAATGCGTACAGTAGATTGATCAGTCGGTCTCGCTAATGCCCGCGCATGCGTCCACACCTTGTCGTTTTCCAATACATAGTTCTGCCTTTTTCCCTCTAGCCAAATACCTATTTTCCGTCCTTTTTTGCGTCAGAAACATTACACATAAAACGTTGCACTCAAAGTTAGCTTTGAAATGTTAGTATCATCGCACCCAAAGAAGTTCCACTTCAATGAATGCAGTCGTTGCAGACCGTCGACTGACGCAATGGCAGTAGACGGTTGTCACTGAGTGCATAAATGTGTTAAGAAGGAAATATGAAGGTTTCCAGAATGCTTAAAGTTCCGTTTTGTTACAGGTAAGAGCACCCTTCTGTTTACAGTCGGAGAGCGAAGAGTTGTCATCCCTAATTGAAATCACGTTTGGCAAAGGTATGGTGTGGCCTATCTTGGGTAAATTTCTTCTCACATTGTAGCGACAAGACCTTTTGACGGCGCAATTGGTGTATTGGCATTTGGATTTGTGCAGTGGCACCAGCACGGAATCAATATTTGTATGGCCTACAGGTAATTCTTTCAGGTCTATGTGTTTGTGTATGTGAAACGTATGTCTGTAAACTGCACTCACAACACAAAAGAAATATAAGTGTGAGGCAAGTTAAAAAATAGAGAAACTGAACTCAACTACGAGCACTAAGTCCCTGATGATTATCATCATTGACACATACATGGGATGACTCACAGCCTATTTATATAAAGAGCTTTTATTATTATTGAAAGTTTAACTTAGATGTGTGCACGCCGTGTGGTGCCGGCTCAGAATACCACCACCCCACCTCCTCCGGTGGGTGTCGTAAAAGTCGACTAAGGGATTAGCCATCCACGGGATGCATTAGCAAACCTGTTTAACCATTTCGGGGAATGCAGATGTGATGTTGGTATAAATCGCAAACTGACAACGTTTTAGGCAAAATGTGTGAAATTAAATTTTAGCGACATGACGTTTTTATTCCCTTGCTATTCAACTGTTACACATACCGTCTTTTATTTGCTCTTAGTTCACGAGAAAGTTAAGTAAACGGAAAATTGTAAAATTAATATTATTGCGTTTATGAATTGAACGTTGTCAAACGATGCGGAACGCTTAAGTTACCGCCCCATCGCTGAATATTCATGATATGCCACATACCTAATACTGTAGCGCCGTAGCTATTAATCGTAGCGTGTGCCGTAGCACGTTATTGTTGTAGCTAGTCATGGACACGTGAATGTTCTTCGTAACGAACGGGTGTGCGCGGAAAATTTGTAGTAATACAAAACACAGTATGTTTATAATGTTTACTTTTAAATATCATATAGTAAATTGCCCTAACCGTCACAAACTTTGCGGTCTTGGATTTGATTCCCGGATTGTGCAGAGTTACTGGGTTCCTAAGCTGCATTTTTTTAAGTAAAATTATTAGTTGGCTTAAGATTACCATAGCCATTTAACGGGAAACAACCTTTAAGCACCTGTCACCGACGGTGGACTCTTTTCATCTTTTCTTTGTTTAACACCTTTTAAAGGCATTTAAATTAATGTTATGAAAGCACAACACGTGATACTGAATGTAATTATTTTTATAATTGTAATTATTCACCTCCATTTTCTAGGTTACATCGCAAGCCAAGGTCAGTAAGCTTGTGGAAGAAGGTCTGGTTTGGGTCATAGCACCCGACTTAGATTACCCTGTAATTTATGATAGCACATATTAAGTTGCGCATAATAAACCTAATGAGTTACAGTATAACGACAATTGTGGAGGCTTTGTGGTATTAGCTACCACGCAGAACTACCGATACGTGACGATAAGCTACGTTTGTAGCGGTCATGAGACTAATAATGCGAAATCTCTCTTTCTCTTTTGTTAGGTTAGGGGCCAACCTTGTTGCAGAGTTATTCAAGCCTCCGACTAGGCTGAGCGACTGCCGTCTAATGACCAGAACTGGGCCAGACAATTTTGCGTGCCCTCACGGAGATGGTCAGTTCAAATATCAGTATGCGGTCACCTATTCACATACTGACCGCACCTTGTGTTGCTTAACCTCACCAATCGTTTACCGATCAGTGAGTGCAACTGGTTCTGAACGCCTCATTTTCATTCCGTGCTTTGAAGAGAACGATGAAGGGTACCAGTGGTGTTAAGAATCAAAAAACTTTGTCTGTCTATTATAAATCATAGAACTGTCATGATAGTCAGAAACCTTATGGTATCAGTTCTTCCCAGTGATTAGGTTGCGGTTAACTGATGGTAGATGCTTCATGGAATATAATAATACTTAGCTATTTTCAGATATAACTAAGTATTGGGTCAGCCCAAAAACAGAGACATATACAATAGCCAATTCTTCAATAAAAATTAATGAAACACTTCAGAGTTAAATTACTTATAACTGCATATACTGTGGCATCGTAGCTTCCATGAAACAGATACGTAGGTATGTAGCATGTCTCGCGTAGCGATTACGTAGTCGTAGGTCGTAGTACGTGTAGCCAGAATTTTGTACAAGATATTATGTAGCATGTTAAATTATAATGAGAACTGAGTTACTCGGGAATGGTATACATTATTTTTGTTGTAATTTTGGTTTAACTACCCTGTGATTTTATTTATTAGGACGACTATTACGATATTCTTGATTTGTAAGCATCAGCAGCAACCTAACCAGCTTGTTAACCTATGTTTACGACTCACGTTTAGCCCACAGTATACTAAAAGTACTTGAGATTACCATGTATTTAAAAAAACCTTGTAGCGATTCTCTAACAAAATATCATGGAAATTGAACCAGTAGCATTAGCAACCGCGTGCTTGTAACCACTGGACCAGTCAGGTAGTCAAGCTGGTAAAAAATAAAACATTTATATAACCTCTAACGTGTTCTTCTCCCTATTCATCATATCAGCCAAAGTTTCCACAACTGTGTCAACATTTTGGGCAGAATCATATGAATACTCACACACCTGGCAGGCGGGGGGGTGAGTGCAGAATGGCTGCTGTTCAACAGAAGGTATACTGCTGCCCATCTCTGGTTTAGAGTCCCTCGGTCCCTTTAATGGCATCCACTGGAGGCAATGGAGTGGTGCTATATGTTTAATCCGGACCCACACGGAACTCCCCTATTACAAGTAACCAAATTTTGTCAACAGTCTTCTTCCTTCTTCTAAAAAGAAAGAAAAGAAAAGGAGTCAATAGTAAAATACACGCTAGAATAATAAAAAGTTAACAATCGTTTTTTGCCTTTTGCTACCCGCTCAAATTCATTCACTGTTGGCGTAAATGGCCAAAGAGAAGACCTAAATAAAGTAACAAATGGCAGGAGAGTATCTAAAACTAGGTTTATAAAGTTAAAATTAATCATTTTTAAACGGATGTGTGGTGCTGGCTCAGAACACCACCAACCCATCTCCTCCCGTGGGTGTCGTAAAAGTCGACTAAGGGGTTAGCCGGAGGATGGGCAGCAGCATCCTTCAAGTATATTAACAACTCAACTGCGATCGCCAACCCGTCTGCCAAGCATTGCGATTATGGCAAATCCCCCCAATGAGCCCACAACACACCCATATCGGTCGTTGTGGTGATCTTTTGGGAAGGCCTGTGTCCAGTGTGGACTTCATTCGGCCGAAATGATGAAACGGATTACATCGCGTAAATTATAGATTTTTGTTTTTCCTGACGTTTCGAACACTTTGCAGCTCTAAGTGTCGCTCTAAGGCGACAATTAATGTTAGACGAACGGACGGTCACTGAAAATTACTTGTAAAATACGATTGTTATTGTATAGTAAAATTGCTGCGCCCTAAAAGGGTTTCACATTGATACGCATCCAATTTTCTGTCAACTTATGAACATATGAATGTAATAAAGATTTGAGTTTGAGTTTTGAGTTTGAGCTACACTTATCATAAAGGGGGCTTGGCATGTTACAGTTCTCATACGTCTGGTTCATTCTAGGCGAGTGCATCTGTATAGAATAAATTGGTTTGATAGCATTCACGAGCAGCGTCTTTGTTCTGTTTGGATTATTTCGTAACAAAAGGTGTATTGGACCCTATATGGGCTTGTATTGTATGGTGTTATTTTATTTTGGTTATATGGTAATATTCATCATATCAGCCATAATATTTCCACTGCTGAACGAAGGCCTCCCCCATTAGACAACTCTCCATTTCTTCCCGTGGATATCTTAACTGGCAACTAAGGGCCTTTATACTAGAGAGATGGGCAGCAGTCTCACTTCTATGGAACACCAGCCATTCTGCGCTCACAAACTCGCATGCCAAGAGTGACGAGTACTCGCAAATTCCTCCCAAAATCCATGGACATTTTGTTAACCTGTGGACGTCCATTGGCTGATATGATGATGATTAGAAAGAAGTGAGTTATCCTACAGGTGGTAGTAGGAAGCAAATACCGGTAACTTTAAATAGTGGACTGTAATTATAGGTTAACAAACGATTACAACAATGAATGATTCTAACATATAAATAAGTGGCGTGGTGTGCGCTTCGGAAGGAGGACGATGACGCAGTGGTTCTGCTTGCCGGTTGAGCTCGCCATGACACCGCGCCCCCGCGCCCCCGCGCCCGCTGACTTCAGCCCGCGGTCGCCCCGGGCGTAGTGATGTTCTAACAATGTTAATGATGATGGCCAGTTTCAGCAGCATGGTAGGTAATCCTATGAAAGTTATACGAGAAGTCACAAACCTGAAACTAAGACAACAGTTCTAAAACTTAGGATATCAGTATACCGCAGTAAGTGGGATGCGAAGTTCATAAGTATGTGGTTTCGTAAGCAATACTTATATTCAGATTTAGTCACAAAAAAGGCTAAAAATAAGATTGAATACTTACCCGTCTGACATTTTAAAGCTTATGCATACTTCCTACTGATGGTGGAGTTGCGCTTCGATTTGTGTGTCTCCACAGAATAAGGATGGGCCACACGTTGACTGATTCATGCGAGCCATCTGTCGCAAAGGGTCAACTAAAAACCCAGATGATTCTCTACACCGGACTCATAATTATAAAAATTGTTAATATTGGTTTTAAAAGAAATAATTTTTATTGAGCATGGCTCGAGTGATAGTCTAGTGGTTGTACGCTTGCCTTTCATACAGGAGGGTCTGAGTTCAATTCCCGCCCACACCTCTGACTTTTCGGATTCATGTGCGGATCAGAATTTGATTATCACTTGTGTTAACGGTGAAAGAAAAATATCGTGAAGAAACCTGGACAACTGAGCGGACTCTAAAATGTTCTCAATGGTGTGTAGTCTGCAACCCTGCACAAAGGCAGGTGATTGGTGGTCTAAGGCCTAACCTTTCTCATCCTGCACAGCCAGCACCACCGGCAAGTTAATGGGCTGATTATGTTGACTCTAGGTTTGTTTCGGCCTGGGGAGTCTGCGTGCTCACACCGAGCGACCCCCGGGAAGACGGTGGCGCGCACGTGGTCACGTGCCGCCGTGTGCGCCGCACAGCGCAAAGCGAGGCTTGGGGGGATCCCTTACAATCCTCCCCGAGAAGTGCCTGGGGGGGGGACCTTTTTACAGTTGCCTTCCCTCCGTTAGAGGAGGTGACCACTTTACAGTCATCTCTTCCGAGATGTGCCTAAAGGCGTGGCACCAATGGGCGGCTCTAGTGTGATCTAACGAGGACCTAGAGCCTCCCTTCGGTGTCGAAGATGACCGCTCCAGTAGTTTTACCCGGTAGGAGTCCGGCATACCCCTTCGCCCTTCCCCAGGGTGAAGGAAGTTCCATGTAGAATTTCCACTGGACATCAATAAAGAAAAATAAAATGTTTGTTTCGGCCGAGTTTGGTTCATTTGCAGCTACTTCTCTAAAGCTATCGAGTAAAAACAGAATCTATATCGAGCCGGAAATCAAGTAACAACATTTTTCTTATTTTCTCCGATCACAGCGAAGGGAAATTATTTCAATTCTATTTCCTTTGATACTCCAGCGAGCGTGTCACGTGCGGATAAGTTTGTGTTTCTCGGCGTTCGTATTGAGTTCAATTGAATTGCTGTTATTCAATTCATGGCGGTGGACGTCGTGGCATCGCCCGATGTAGAGTCAGTTTCGTGGATTCATTTTCTGTTGCATATTGTTTATAAAAGTGTAAGTGATATGATTTATTCTCTCATTCATAATAGCCAAACTACGTCCACTACTGAATAAAATCCTTCCACGTAGATTTTCACAGTTGTGTTGTCATTTTGCGGGGAATTTGCCAGTACCAACCACGCGAGTTGATGGGTCAGCACAGAATGGCTGCTGTACTACAAAAGGGAGGTTACTGCCGATCCCTCTTGTTTAATGTCCTTTAGTCGCCTTTTGCGATCAACAGGAGGAGATAGCGCGGTGTTTTATTCTTAATCCGGATAACACATGGTAATTATGAATGTTATGGTTTATTATATCTACTCTAGGAAATCTAGGTCTTTTGAATGGCGGCTGAATACGGGTGCTGTATACGTAATTTATAGACTTCTTATTGTCTGTTTTGAAAAAAGGTTTTCTTTCTTTTACCAATAAATCCATAACGTAACGGGATACTTATTTATTCTACAAATGTTCTCTGGGGGAATATTTTTGTTATGCAGTTTCTGTTCTCGCCGCATTCAGATGCTAAAAATACACCTCTGTGGAAATAAGATTCATCATCAAGATATCAACCAAATGACGTCCACTACTGAACAAAGGCCTCCCTATAGATTTCCACAACTGTGTCATCATATTGGGGGAAATTTGCCAGTATTCACCACGCTTGGCAGGCGGGTATGTGAGCGTAGAATAGCTACTGTTCCACAGAAAGGACGCCGCTGCCCATCCCTCTGGCTTAGAGTTTTGTACATCTTGCCAATCATCAAATATATATAATAAATAATATAATAATATTATATGATAAATACTCGTAGTAGCAGTCATTGGGAGGGCCAATTTACGCAGCAGTCGCTTAGTCACTGAGTCAACCGTGCCGACAACAATCTTTATGAGAAGGTTCTAACGTTTAACAAGTGTTGAAAGCAACCAACACTTCCACACAAAATAACAGTTTACTTGAAAAACTATTTTATTAATCAAACGTGATTTGGCTTTAAAATAAACGTTAACTTATAACAGCCTAGTATGTGTTCCGAGTTATTAGCCATATTGGCTACTAGTTTTGGTAATACTACAGATGAAGGACGTGGTGCGCGAGCCGCCGCACGAACTTAAGGCAAGTGCACAGGGTTCTTTTTTCTCACAACAATAATAGGAAAGTTGCATCAAAATACTATATTGTCTAAATACAGTATTATTCAAGTTTATTGTGGGAGACTGGTGCCTAAGCTAGGCCGAAGCCTGTGTTTCAGGTCACCAGGCGTCCACCCCAGAAGTCATTTTTTGCTCTTTCATAAACTGCCAAGTGAAATGTGTCCATTTTTTCTTCTTCGTGTATATGATTCTATCAAGTTACTACTACTACTTGATTCTATTAAGGTACTTCTTAAAGTTCTCTTGATGAATACTCTCTAATACTTTTATATAACTTTATTAGGCTCCGATACTGGTCGATTGTGTCCTTTATCACCCAGTTATCATCTTGCATCCCATGAATCACATGTGTTTTGGCTGTAACGCATATGTTGTTGCGGGAGGACTTGGAAGTACTGTCTTCTTAGCGTTCTATATGTATATACTATATATACGTTCCGGAATGGCATCGGTTTACATTACAAATACATTATTTACTTTGTGAAACACAAGTTATATAAGTATAAAACTGAGAGGCGTCTATATGCCACCAATATAGGCACAAAAATTACTTAATTTATAAACGTGTAATTTAAAAATGCATTACATACTTTTAGACATAATACAATTAATATATAGTACAAGAATTAGTGAGTAAATAATGTCAGCCATAAACAAACTAAAAATACAATGTCAAATCAATAATAAATGTCGGAAAAAGTTTACTTTTTAAGTAAGCAATTATTATACGTGATATAAAGAAAGAAAAATATTGAGATATAGTAAAGTTAATTATTAAGAAATTCAAAATATATAAAGATTACACAAGTAGGAGTACACTATAACTATCAACTGAATGTGACATAGCAAGCTCTACATTGAGGCAGGTGCACGACCTAACGAGCTCTCCTGATAGTCTCTACGTGAAGCCGTAGAGCCGTAGAGCGCCACTCTATATGTTTGTGTTCCAACCACTTAATGTTTAAGCACCGGGCTTCTACGACTAACTTTTAGACATTTTGACGCATATTAGTCTACCGCCATGTTTTTGAAATGTTTTTAGGAAATGGTATTCTATACCTATTACCAAAACGATATCGGCAACATTATTTAAAAAATGTGAGTGTCGTACCTATAATCACTTGACAGGAACTTGGACACTTGACTACTAAAATACATTTGAAGGAAAGACGGAATGATAGTGGCGCCATCTGTCACAGATTGGTCGTACCAACTCAGAAATCTTTGTGTGTTTCATTTTTATATATATAGCAGAAGATAAGTAAGTGTATATTAATATATAATATAAGTAAGTGTAAACATCAATTTTACACAAACAGAAACCTTTTTGTAAAGACATTAAAAACATTTAAAAAGTAAAAACGATTAATCTATTTTGATCTCGCACAACATCCCCGGCAAGGAATAGACCACCCATTGCCACCCACAGGTGTCGTAAAATGCAACTAAGCGTTCTAATGCTAATAGAACTAAGCGTTGATACCAAGGGGATGAGCATTAGCATCGTCCTTTATACCAATAACTACACACTGTAATCACCAAACTGCCTGCCAAGCGTGGTGATTACAGCAATGTATAACCACTCACTGTAGTGATAATTGGAAGGCCCTGCATGTTCAGCAGTGGAAATGTTGCTGCATGAATGTCTCGAGTGGCAGAAGGGAGGTGCTCGTGTAGCTCCCGCGCACCCAAGAAGTAGAATCTGTAGATTACAATAAGACTCAGGCTAGAATCTTTTCGCCGATGTGCTAAGCTATGAAGGCGGGCCATCAGTGCCTCGTCACCTATGTGCCTTTTAGTTCTGCGTTCTACTGAATCGAGTCCAGCAAGCTGGTACAATTATTATATAAGTTCATCACCAAATTCAGCCAAAGAACATCCACTGCTGAACAAATGCATAGATTTCCACAACTGTATCAACATTTGGGGGGGGGGGGGGGGGGGGGGGTTTCCAATACTCAATACGCTTGGCAGGCGGGTTGGTAAGCGCAGTATGGCTACTGTTCCACAGAAGTTGGTCTCTTGGGACTGGTCAGCCGTTAACTGCCACGGCAAATAATTTATTATTATAATATTATTGTGGTATGTTCCATCTTTACACATTGTCCTACATTTTTCTCGGTATACATATTACAATAATTTGTATCAAGCAACATTGTAATCTCAATTATTTTAAAAGAGTATCCATGGAGTTTCTTGCCGGCTCTTCTCCACGAGATCAACTATTTGGAACCGTGCAACTTAAATTCTGACGTTTCATAAGTGCCAATATTTGGTTTATTTGAAATGAAAAACTTTGACTTTGACTTTGAAGGGACGCTGATGGCCGTCTTTCTAACTTAGAGGCCCTTAATTACCTATTACGACACCCACAGGAGGAGTGGTGCTATATTCTTAATCCGGACACCACACGCCATATTATATTAGTTATAAAGTTGAAATATTAAACATTATTTGTAACAAAACAATGTAACATTGTATCATATATTCTGTGACAAGAAGCCAGATAATAAATAAACAATTATATTGTTGTAGGTATTAAAACATACATATCCAACAACATCACAAACCAATTTTAACTTTATATCTAACCATGAAAGTCTAAAACAGAATGAGTCCATCCAGATTGTATAAAGCAATTTTTTGTATGGGCTTAACTGGTCGTATTCTTTGTCATTTTGATGAAAAAAAGTATTTTATGTAACAATCCAGTTTCGTTATGCCAGCTGTAATATGGAATCAAATACTAAAGATATAAAGTATGCTATTCAATATGAGACACCAAAATTAATTTTTAAGCAAATTTACATGGAGGTAGATGGGCCATTTGAGAAATTGCTTCGTCCTTGCAGTATGAAAATTATTCATGCATTACACAATTTGTCTTCATTTTGTTTCCATTTCAATCGTATCACTTAAAGAACCCAGATGGCGATCCAATGTAGAATGTAAAAACAAAACTCCTATAGTAGCATTTCGTTGAACGTCAGTTTGTTATTTCGTCAAGACGATTTTGTACAGAAACTTCTAGTGGGCAAAGTAGATCTTAGTATTTATTACTTAAAAAGGAAACGTACGTAAAAATCTCAATAGTACACCTAATTACTCACAAATGTTGACAGCAGCTTTATAACATGTGTAACTGGTAATTTTGAAGAATTATTCTGGCGCAGTAGCTAAGCGATTGTATTTATGTGCTACGTGTGATGAGTTCGATCCTTGCATGAAACAAATATCTTTATGGTGTACAGATAGCTGTTTCGGATCTGGGCCATGGCCATGGGTTATTCGCCCATGTGAGATTTATCTGTAAACAGCGTCCACGATACAGACGAAATCATTGTGTGGTCAAGAAAACATAAGCATCTTTTAATGAGATCTTTGTAGGTTTTCGTTCAAAACCCTTTCAAATACCCATATTGTATACCTATAAACGCATTCAATTCAAGCTTTTAACTTTAAAAATACTGCAAACTTTGTAACTGAATGAATCACTTTCACGTTTTAATTGTATTTTTTTGCTTGACGGTATTAAGTCAAGGTCTATCTGGAGCGGTCATGGTAATCTATCATATTATTCTAGGTTTTTAATATAAGCAGATTACTTTATCATATAGATTTGGAATACGATCAGTCTTCTTTCTGTTTGGACCTTGTGTCAGGGACAAGTTTGCCCTAAAGGCCTAAAGCCGAGCTTTACGACTGCCGTCTTATAACTAAAACCTGACCGATTCTTATAGGTGCTCTCCGAAGCTTGAAGACGCTCATTTCACTGCAGTCGCTAGTATCCATAGACTAACCGTGCCGAGCGTTGCTTAACCTTATCGATAGTTTACCGATCAGTGAGTGCAGCTGGCTATGAGCGCCTCGAATACAATAACTATAGCAGTGTAGAATTTTATTACCGATTTTTGTAAGCCTGTTCAAGTTCAGTGTCGTTACTTTGTAAGAACTTGCTAGTAAACTCACTTTTGAATCCACAGTGAAATCCCTGATTTCGCATTGTTTGTACTTCTTTTTATTTCAAATTAATGAGTGACTAGGCTTCACTAGTAAATTCACTTGTGAATCCGCAGTAACATCTCTAATTTCGTATTGTTTTACTACTTTTCACTGCGGATTCAGAAGTGAGTTTGCTAGTGAGTTCTTAGAGAATATCACTGCAGATCTGAAAAATCCCTACCCATAGGTGGGGTTCGTATCATATTTTGTAAGCAAATAAACACAATGATACATAGACATTCATCATCTGAGGCACTATCACTAGCATTTGTGTAGGAGTACATTATATATGTTAAGTAAAATATTGTAAAAATAATAAATTAAAGAAAATCTTGAATTGTTATATAATTTATGTAAAGCATTTGCGGACTTTTGTGAATGGTCAGAATTTAAATAGTTGCACGGTTCCAAATCGTTTATCCTATGGAAAAGAACCGAGAGGTAACTCTATGGATATATTCTTTTAAAATATGTAAAGTATTCTCTGTTATTAATACAATAGAATCGTAAAAAGTTATGTGAGGATAATGCATGGCACTGCGAACGAACGATATCACGAACGCTGTAGGTACATGGCAGCTTCGAAACGTTAGGAAAACAAAAATATATGTAATACACGCGATGTAATCCGATTAAAGGCGTTTTATTATCTATACATCTATAGAAATAAACAAAATTGAAGTGTCTGTTTGTAATGTCAAAATAACAGCTTTTTACTTAATGCATATGAAAGTATATACGGTACCTATAACAAAAATAGAAATTTTAATTTTTTTGTCTGTCTGTCTGTCTGTTTGTTCCGGGTAATCTCTGAAACGGCTGGACCGATTTTGACGGGACTTTCACTGGCAGATAGCTAATATTATAAGGAATAACTTAGGCTACTTTTATTTTAGAAAATTAATTAGGGTTCTGCGCAGAAAAATAAAACCCTTGAAATCCAATATGTACATTCTATGTCAAGTGTCTATGTTGAAGTACTCTAAATTTCTTTTAAATTAAACGCGGGTGAAACCGCGGGTCCCAGCTAGTAAGTAATAAAATTAAAACTAAAAATAAACATTATATACTACTATATAACTAAACTAACACAATATACATACAAATAAAGAAAGGGAGCGCATGTAGGCGTCAAAGTACTCCTCCTCATCTCTGTCAACTGGTAACGTTCCCAGAAGACTGGCAGCATTACCACGTTGAATGGCAATGCTAATTCTTTGTCCAAAAAATAGGCCAGCCCTCTGGTCACGCGAAGAGTCGACCAAACGTAGCAATATCTTTAAAAAGCAGACGTGCACTCGGACCCCATGACCCAAGCGTTTCGACCCCAAACGGCTCAAACAAATAACTTCTAATGAGGTTGTTATATTTGCGCCGTTTGAAAATCTCTGCAGTAGCAGCGGCATCGCCATCACAGCCCGCTGAGCTTGAAAGATGGGATGGAGCAAGGGTGTCGACGCAAGTTGCAGCCCACACCAGAGGCCTTCCCAACTTCCATGGCAATAGTGACATACCATCTGGTCTCTTCCCATTAGCACGTGCCAAGCCACTGGTTTCTAATATAGCCGGCACGCCAGAGGTGACAAGAGCTCGACGCATAATGTCATTAATATTTGCGTGTCGAGCTATGCGGCCCGCGCTCCTACTACAAGACAGGCCATGGTGACCGAGGCAGTCGACACCTTCACCACAATGACACCGATGGGAAGCAGCGTAATAAAAAGTATCCTTCCTGCTATTCCATTAATCTACGTGTTTGACAAGTTTCATTAGAATTCGTTCACCCATTTGAGCGTGAGCAGTCTCAAAAACATTCAAACAAAATTTTACATTTACGACTAGCTGGGACCCGCGGTTTCACCCGCGTTTAATTTAAAAGAAATTTAGAGTACTTCGACATAGACACTTGACATAGAATATATATGTTGGATTTCAAGGGTTTTATTGATTTCGCGCGGAACCCTAAATATTTTTCAAAAAAAAGTAGCCTAAGTTATTCCTTATAACGTTAGCTATCTGCCAGTGAAAGTCCCGTCAAAATCGGTCCAGCCGTTTCGGAGATTACCCGGAACAAACAGACAGACAGACAAACAGACAGACAAAAAATTTAAAAATAGTTTTTTTGTTATAGGTACCGTATATACTTTCATATGCATTCAGTAAAAAGCTGTTATTTTGACATTACAAACAGACACTTCAATTTTATTTATTTGTATAGATATTTCTAACCATTCCCTACCCCCGGGGGTCTTCCATCAGTTTTGATTTTACCACGCCACGTTACAAAACTCCTTAAATTCATTACCAGCAGAATATTCTATGTATAATGTTTACACGTGTAACAACTTTTAGGCTTACATAATTAATTACTTCTAGAAAATGTAGGCATGTTTGAATGTAACATTTTGGCAAAACAGTATACCGTGTGGTGCCGGCTAAGTATGCCACCTCCCCATCTCATCCCGTGGGCGTCGTTAAAGGTGACTATGGGATTACCGGAGGATGGGCAGCAGCGTCCCTCTATTACAATTAAAACTACACTGCGATCGCCAACCCGTTTGTCAAGCGTGGCGATTATAGCAAAAGCGCATATGAGCACACAACACAAACCTATACCGGTTGTTGTGGATTTGGAGGAGGCTTCTGTCCAGCAGTGGACGTTTTTCTGCTGAAATGATGATGGTGCATTCTGAGGCGGATACGTTTTCATTAGCTTTCAGTACTAGGCGACATATTTCATCTCTGAAATATTATTAAATTATATTTGGCCTGCGCTTATCCCATCTTGGGCAAAGGTCTGTATTTTATACGTCCCTACCGATTCGATCAGACTAAATGACAAGGAAAAAGATCATTATTATGTTTATTTGTACCAGATACAATTAAAACAAACTGTGGTAATTAAAACAAAATGGAGTCAAAAGTCAAAATATAAATATCTCAAACAAAACTTATAACAAGTTTCGCAAAAGTGGAGCCATAATCAAACATAATCGAAACAGTAGGTACTATCAATACAAACGGAGGGAATTTCACAGAAACACAAATAAGAGCTGTCTGGAAAGTTTGCAGATGATGGGAGCCTCTAGGCTCTAGGCTTTGATAGGCCTACACTTGAGCGATACCGAACACTTATTGCAAACACGGGCTTGACTGAAGTGCGCGCAGTCGGAGAATAAATAGTGTGCACAGGATTGTATACTGAAACCAAAGGCGTGGAAAGTTATTTTCTTGTTATTAGAAAGAAAGAATAAAGTTTTATTGAGGTCTCGCACAGGAAGTTACAAATAACATAAAGTAAAAAAAATATTATAATAAAATTGAGGCAACCTGGACGAGGCCAAAAAAGGCCCCTATCTCAGCATAATGCTGTGACATTTAAATAAATAAATTAAAAAATGCCACAGCGCTGGTTTTCAGATGGGACCAAGACAGTTGTCATACCAAGGGCGGTTACGACAAGCCAACAAATAAGTTAATAAAAAGATATACAGAGTAACTAGTCAAATATGTAATATTTATAATATATCCTATATGTGTAGGTAATATACTACTGAATAAACCAATAGTTAAATAAATAAGTGTTACTTACGTGCATGTACCAATTAAGATCAATATTTATTATATATGCTATGGATGTCATGCTATTTATACTCAGTAAGTAAGTAAGTCAGACCAGGCTGTGTGGCTCGGACCTTTGCCTACCTGTTGGCGAAACAAACAACAATAATATTGAGAATGTCAAATTGTTTACTGGCGACGTAATTGTAGTGTGCACCTTGTGGTGCCGGCCATGATTAGCACCACCCCATCGCATCCCGTAGCTGTTGTAAAAGGCGACAATGGGATTAGCCGGAGGATAGGTAGAAGCGTCCTGCCCCCTGCCGTCACTACATGGTGGGGGGCCGCGCGGGTCACGGGTGCGCAGATAGGAGAGTCTGCGTGCTCATACCGAGCGACCCCCGGGAAGACGGTGGCGCGCACGTGCCGCCGTGTGCGCAGCACAGCGCACAGCGAGGCTTGGGGGGATCCTTTACAATCATCCCCGAGAAATGCCTGGGGAGGCGACCTTTTCACAGTCACCTTCTCTCCGCTAGAGGGGGTGGCCGCTTTACAGTCATCCCCTCCGTGATGTGCCTAAAGACGCCACGTGGCACCAATGGGCGGCTCTAATGTGATCTTACGAGGACCTGGAACCCCCTTCG
This sequence comes from Diloba caeruleocephala, assembly GCA_947459985.1. Classification (NCBI taxonomy): domain Eukaryota; kingdom Metazoa; phylum Arthropoda; class Insecta; order Lepidoptera; family Noctuidae; genus Diloba; species Diloba caeruleocephala. Next base: position 1,928,020 of record OX381617.1, on the reverse strand, counting down.
GTGCCGAAGATGACCGCTCCAGTGGTTTTAGCCGGTAGGAGTCCGGCACACCCCTTCGCCCTTCCCCGGGGTGAAAGAAGTTCCATGTAGAATTTCCACTAGACATAAATAAGAAATAAAAATAAAAGGCCGAAGCGTCCTTTGAGTACATTAACAACTCAACCGCGGTCGCCAACCATCTGCTAAGCGAGGCGGTTATGGCAATCCCACCAATGAGCACACAACACACCCAGACCAGTCGTTGCGGCAATCTTTGGGGGAGGCTTGTGTCCAGCAGTAAACTTTTTTGCTGACTGCGTGCTGGCGATTACATACCATTAGATTGAAGTTTCCTCACGATGTTTTCCTTCATCTAAAATCAGTAGTGCATTCGATTAACTAAGAAAGCACATATGAAATAGAAAAAGCCAGATTTGGTGTACTTGCCATGTGTCCTCTTTATACGAACAATAATAGACCGTTTTCTTTACTTTTAAACGCCACGAAGATACGATTTTTTATAAGAATCCTATCAAGTATATTGTTTTTTTATAAACGCACTGCTGTCATATTCAAAACTACGATGTGAACTAGAAAGAAGTGTTTAAGTTTTTTTCCTTTCTTTTTACATCGTTGCCCCACACTAGGATTTCTCCTGTGTCGTAGGTGCGTTTACAGACACAAATTCCACACACAATACACCCAGACCCGAAACAACTACGCGCAGATCATACAAATATTTAATCCGTGCGGGAAACGAACCCGTGACCTGGAGCGCAGCAGCCGACTGTTTCAGCCACTGCTCCAACCGTGCCGCCTTGTTGTCGAAAAGTTGAAAATGAGACTTACATAAAATTAATTCTACAGTTACAACAACAATGCGCAATGCACGAGATTTCCGTGATCCTTGCGTTATTAATATATTATGCTTGTTAGAAGCAAGTTAGAATTTGCCTCATGCGTATGGAATCCTTATGAATCGTCTTACACTCTTGTAATTGAAAAGGTCCAGAAAACCTTCCTACGCTACTTATACAAAATAATTTACGGATACTATCCATTTATGTACCCTACCTATTTTCTACTAAGAATGCTAGGATATGATTCCCTCGTAGTGCGGCGAGGTCATAACCCATTACCGCTGTCAAGATCTTGCGAAATATAATAGATTCTCCTGAACTGCATACTGTGCACATTGTATGTGCCAAATAACTATTTACGCCATAGGGCTAATCGTCAGCACAGATTATTCGCAGCGACACAGTGTCGCAGTGTCGCGTGCGCATTCCCCGCTGTGTCGCATGCACGGCGCAATCAACGCCCTAGTTGATGCTTTTCCTGATTGTGACGTGATAAACGACGAACTCAAATTAGTCAAGTCAGCATGCAATCGTTTTTGTGAAATATACTGTGTATGATAGTGTGTAACATAATTTTTGTGTTTTATATGTATTATTTACTGTCATTGGTGTAAAAACCGTTGTAATTGATCAAATAAATAAATAAACAAACAAAAGAAAAAGTTGGTAGTTCATGTTTCACACGGTTAGTTGTATATAGACAATATATAAAAAAATTATGTTCGTTTGTTCGAAATCGCAAATATCCTAAAGTTCTTTGCCGATCGTTTTGAAATTTTTACACATCGTTGTATTCATATACGCACATGTTTTATTATATCAGGAGAGTCATAATCTCTATATATATATAAAAATTTAATGTTCGTTTGTTCAAAAGTTCTTTAACCTCGTTCTGAATTTTTTACAGGAGACGCATAATTGTTTTTTTTATTAAAAATCAAAATCGTGTTCTAATTACGTGCGTATAGCCACAGCAATGCGTGGCAGGGTCAAACTAGTAGACAATAAAATGTAATGTACAGAACTTACCAATTGATTAACTCTTAGCCGAGACGGGAGACCACAAAGCCCAAAATTAATTCACTCAGAATAGACCGCAACATATGGCCGACATTTTCACAAAATACTTAACAAATCTCATTTTAAAAACCAAAAGCTCTAACAAGGGCTATATTCTTGATTCAGAATAATAACGCCAGCAGCTGGCTCTCAACGAAAGAAAATCGAATAAAACACTCGGGACATATAACATGAGAAGCCGAGAAGCTAGCAGGGATGACGATTCAAAGACTTTCGCATATTTTTAGGATATGTATTTTGGAAGAAAGTTCTCTATTTGTAATCTTGGTATATAGTCTAAGTTTAGTGCTCAGCCTTGTGTCAGAGTTGTTCAAACCTCCAAAAAGCCACCAACGTGGCTTAACGACTGCTGTATTATCACAACAATCGAGACCAACGATTTTACGTGCCCTCCAAAGCACACAGACGCTTAGTTCAAATACCACTATGCGTTTACCCATCCATAGACCGACTGCGCCAAGCGTTGCTTAACCTCGATCGTTTACCGATCAGTGAGCGCGACTGGCTGTGATAGCCTATAAATATTGACGGCACGGTTGGTGCAGTGGCTGATGCAGTCGGCTGCTGCGCTCCTGGTCGTGGGTTCGATTCCCGCACAGAACAAATATTTGTATGATCTGCAGGTAGTTGTTCCGGGTCTGGGTGTATTGTATGTGGAATTCATGTCTGTAAAAGCAGTCTCCTACGTCTTCTGTGTCGTGGACAGGAGAAATCCTAGTGTGGGGTAACGTTTAAAAAAAAATATAGCGTGGTATATAGTGATTCGTGTAGTTCTCCTATATATAGTGAATCTTGAATCTGAAATTCAAAGATGATATGGTATTATCGACCAGGAGTGAAATTTAAATAAAAAAAAGTACAAACTAAACACAAAGCTTATATTCCGAGTCCTCTACAAAATTAATGAATTTAAAGAATTAACATAACATAACAATAACTAGTCCATAGCACGTCCGCACACTCCGACCGTCCAAGCAAAAGTGTCTGCACGATGGTGATCGGCTCCCCGCCTGAAGGCTCGCACTACTCGGTGGTGTGATTGTTGGCCACGCCCTCTGCTTAGTAGTCATCATGTTACAATGGAATATATTGATTTAAATGTTGGCTGTTAGCCGTGTGGTGCCGGCCCAGAATGCCACCACCCCATCTCCTCCCATGGGTGTCGTAAAAGTCGACTAAGGGATTAGCCGGAGGATGGGCAGCAGCGTCCTTCGAGTACATTAACAACTCAACTGCGATCGCCAACCCGCCTGCCAAGCGTGGCGATTATGGCAAAACCCCCCAATGAGCCCACAACACACCCATATCGGTGGTTGTGGTGATCTTTGGGGGAGGCCTGTGTCCAGCAGTGGACTTCATTTGGCCGAAATGATGATGATGTTAGCCTTTCCCAGGGCCGATACTCATGAGCATTTCATCACGAAAAATATATAAAAACGGAATTCGTATAGCCGGTTACAGACTAACATATTCGATCGCCAACGCGACTACTGTGTTAGTTTTTACGCTAATGTTAATCTTAGTAGGTATGTATTAGAATTTAATCATCATCGTCGTCACCACGCCCGTTATCGAGGTTGTTGCTGAAAATCAGCGCTGTTGGCTCGTTCCGATGCCACAGCATTACGCTGAGCAGTGACCGTTTTTGCCGCGAAGTTTTTGCGCAGATACGACGCACAATTTCCACTTTTCCATTCTTAATTTATGACGTTATTGTATTTTAATAGTTTCGCTATAAAGCAGGCAAAGGTCACAGTCATACAGCCTAAATGTTGTCATAATTCATACAATGAAACGTGTGACGTATATCACATCTCGGCATTATTATCAGTGTTGCCAGCACGTGTATTAAAAGTAAAGGTTTAGTTATTATATTCATAGTTTTAGTAGATTGTGTAGTTTCTAAACTTTTTTTGTCTTCTGTCGATTTTTTATATTTTTAATGTGTTGTGTTGTGCGTCGATGTGTCGCATAAATAAATAGTTTCTTTCTTTCCTCCTTTCTATAATCACCGACTCCGACCGACTCTATATCTCTGCTCATTACCAGTTCAGTATAGAAATCTTTTAGCTATGTTGACAACTTTAGTTCTTGGATCTCCTCATTAGTGATTCGATCGCAAGAAATACCAAGCATAACTCTCGTATTAGAATTTAGATGAATACTTTCCATAAGCCGTGAAGGTCGGTACAGGTTTAATATCGTAGTCTATTACTTACGGACGAGGGGTAAAGACGATCTAAAAAATGTGAAAATATCTTCTCGTATTTTAGATTTTTATTCCTGGCATATTTTTACGTTAGAAATCCGTTTCGTTTTCGATTTCAAATCGAAATTGGTTAGATATTGGATCTCTTACTTAATAAAACGTAAGGCAAATCGTTTACATACATATCGCGAAAATATATTGCGGAATACACGCACTAGGGCCCATTGGATTAGTCTGCGTGCTCACACGTGGTCACGTGCCGTCGTGTGCGCGGCACAGCGCACAGTGAGGCTTGGGGGGATCCTTTACGATCCTCCCCGAGAAGAGCCTGGGCGGCGACCTTTTTACAGTCTCCTACCCTCCGCTAGAGAAAAGGTCATGTAGAATTTCCACTGCAGACCAATAAAAAGATAAAAGGTCTTAGGCTGTAAAATTTAAATATTTATTATGATGATATTTTTCATGTGTCATGACAGTTACAGTTTACAGATATAAATGTCACATAAACACTTACTGAGCAACAATTTGTATTGTGTGTGGAATTTGTGTCTGTAAACGCACCCACGACACAAGAGAAATCCTAGTGTGGGTTGTCACACATTAGGAATTCTCGTTTTAAAAAAAAGTAGGCTATATAAATATGTATTTCATGCAGGGATCGAACCCGCGATAGTTAACGCAGAAAACCAATTGATTCGCCCGGTGCTAAACTTGCCATCACTGATAAAGGCTATGAAATGAAATGGTAATTTATACAAAATCGACTAAGAAATTAGTTATTTTTGACCGTCAACCAAAGACAGCATCCTATTAGCCCACCCATCACCGCTTTCTAGATAGATGAACCAAGGATAGGCATCAATTTGTTGGTGTTTTAGGACTTAGAACATTTTCTTGAACCAATACAAGATTTTCTATAATATTGCCTATCCTAACATAACTAATAAGTCACATTTTTATTTGCACAAGGATCATAGCGGTAGTATAGACTACAATTTATATAAAATCAAAATATGCATGTATGTTGCAGTTAACTGCTCGTAGTGATACTGTTAATGAATTACGGTAATTGTAGCAGTCGTTGGCAGCCATACTTGACACTCGCGCTCAATTAGGATTCGCAATATGTTAGATTTAATTAAAATTAAACGTTTAAAGTTTCAAGGTAAGGAATCAGTTACATTGCTTCTTTTTTTTTATACTTTGCTCCACACTAGGATTTCTCGTGTGTCGTGGGTGCATTTACAGACACAAATTCCACACACAATACACCCAGACCCGGAACAACTACCTGCACATCATACTAATATTTGTTCCGTGCGGGAATCGAACCCACGACCCGGTGCGCAGCAGACGACCTGCAGCCGACTGTATCAGCCACTGCACCGACCGTGCCGTCAAAAAAATATTTTATTCGGATGACACTTAACTTATTGATTATTAATTAATTTAATTAGTACAATACATGTGCTTGTCAGTTATTTGCTTAATTGTTAAATGTAGTGTAATGATTTACTTTAAACAGTACAATTTTATTTGTTTGAATTATATATATTTTTTTGTTTTTTTTTTTAACTATTGGCTACACTACCGACATACCGTGAATTCAAATGGCGAGGAGGTGGGGAGGTGGGGCGAGTTAGTCAGCCGTCGGTGTTCCGAGTTCCGACAGCCATCAGTGTTCCGGTTCAGTATTTGTTCGTTGAAGTATTGATATTCTTTTTTCTTCTTCTCGTTCTTAGTTCTTGTACTTATTATTTAAATGACATCCATTTAATTGAGTCAAGAGTTTGGTTTTCTCTATACAAATAAATAAAATTTGTAATCTCAAAATAACAGCTTTTTACTAAATTCATATGAAAGTATCTACGGTACAACAACAAAAACATTTTAATTTTTTTGGCTGTCTGTCTGTCTGTTTGTTCCGGGTAATCTGCGAAACGGCTGGACTGATTTTGAAGGGACTTTCACTGACAGATAGCTGATGTTATAAGGAATAACTGAGGCTACATTTATTTTAGAAATATAATTAGGGTTCCGCGCAAAAAAATAAAACCCTTGAAATCCAATATACATATTCTATGTCAAGTGTCTATGTCGAAGTACTCTAAATTTCTTTTAAATTAAACGCGGGTGAAACCGCGGGTCCCAGCTTGTTTATACATAAAAATCGATGTGTGTATTTATGACATTATGACCGATTGTGATGAACTATGACGCTTTTCAGGCAATCTTCATACTAACCCAGCGGGTGATCCTGTGAAGTTTAGTAGCGTTTTATGGTTTTTGCCATTTTTGTATTAGATAACGAGTGCTACCCGTGTGAAACTGGGGCACGTCGCTAGTAGTAGATAAAAATAGGTATTAACCAATGATATTATACCGATGTGTTATGTCCGTATTAAATGGCGCGCAAAACTCAGTCTCGCTGTATGTAGGTATAAAGCTATAAAACTACACACGTATATGCTTTAAGAAAGAAGACACAAAAACTACGAGAGTAAAAGCGATAGCTATCTAAACTGACTATACGTGTACTCAATATCTTTGTCGCACTTGTGATGTAGTATATGTGTTGTCTCTTTTCTTTGCTTGGTCTGTGTTTTGTTCGAGAATATTATTCTATCGATAATTTGAATAGTATTTTTATTAAAATATTTTATAGAGTTTGTTATTCACGTGTGGTATGACATCCCTTGCTCTTTATTTATTTTTGCTTGGGAGGTAGTTTGTGCATTTTTTATACGCACGACGGCACTAACTACTAAACTAATACTAAACTAATAAAACAATTCAGGTTGTGACTGTGTGTGCTCGTTGTCCTGTCTTGGGCGAACTGATTGCGAGGTGCTACAATTGGGGGAGTTTTGGTTCTTACTTTTGGCGCGCATGTAACATATCTACTTCTTTTAATATATAATATCATTGGGTTTTAACGTAAAAACCTACCTCACATGGATATACATAATTAATACTGTCAGATAATGAATCGCAATCCTTTTTTGTTGCATTGTTACAGTCTAGGTATAATTTTTAAATATATGATTTACAAATAAATGAGTGGATACCTATTAAGTCTATTGTTTTTCTTTCCATATTAAGTTTTTTCTTTTGATCACCATTTCAGCCGAACATAGTCCACTGCTGGACACAGGCCTCCCCCAAAGATCACCACGGCGACCAGTATGGGTATGGCGCGTGCTCATTGGAGGATTTTGCCATAATCGCCTCGCTTGGCAGGCAGGTTGGCGATTGCAGTGGATTTGCTAATGTACTCGAAGGACGCTGCTGCCCATCCTCCGGCTAATCCCTTAGTCACCTTTTACGACACCCATGGTAATGGGATGGGTTGGTGCTATTCGTAGCCGGCACCACACGTCAACTTTTCTTTACTTTAGTACAAACAAGCTGCCTTGAACCAACAAGCCTTTTATTACAACATATTCAAAATGAATTTCAATAAAATAATATAATAATAAACAGAGTATATTCTGCCAAAATGTTTTGTGGCAGCCCTATTAAAATTGCATCTACATTTTGCTAAAGCGGGTCTCACCAAATGCACTCAGTTATGTAAACCCTAGTAAGTGGCTTGCCCCGATATCCTACACCGCTACAAAGCGGTTTATGCTGGATTTATTATAGAACACGTTGGTTTAGGTGGCAAAAATTCTCGAAATAAGTAAGAATTAAAATCGAAGTGGAACTGTGAGTTCATATAACAATGATCCTAAGGTTTAATATTTCCAAAGTTAGTTGAAGCGGAGTTTGAAGAAATTCGAGATAAAGCTTGTCAAGATGATTTGGGTTTAGCAATGTAGAATGTTTTTTGGAACGAAGTTCCTTACGTCAGGCTTGGAGGGGATAGGGATTTTGCTGCGCGACCGAACTGAAAAAAATGTGATAGTAAAACCGTAAGAAAAAATCCGTGGAAAAAAGTGCGTGGAATAAAACCGTTAAATGAGACGTGCGCAGGCGCGACAGTCGCATACACAAGCGAGTAGTGTATAAGTGTCGATTCTACATTAGCCGAAGGAACTTCGTTCCTACCTGGTGTCCCACGACACCACATTTTTTTTTTTTCATAAAATCGTTGCCCCACACTATATTTCTCCTGTGTAGTGGGTGTCGTTCACAGACATGAATTCCACATACAATACACACCCAGACCCGGAACAACTACCTGCAGATCATACAAACATTTGTTCCGTGCGGGACCCACGACCCGGAGCGCAGCAGTCGACTGTATCAGCCACTGCACCGACCGTGCCGTAGAGTTCTTGTTTCTTATTTTTTATAAAACCATCTTAGACCAAGTTAGTTCCTATATCAAGGGTACAACTTACAGACATAATTCTCACAAACACCCAGATACTTCCGTTATGGAAGTCTACGAGGGAGAAGGTCGTCTAGAGATAAAAATTGGAGGGGCTTATTAGGCCAAATTTCTTGTCTACTGTGGGTAAACATGTTCCTGAGCAAGCGTCCGCAGGACAAAAGCACGTAGTTTACTTAGCTGTCACGATTGCTTAGAGCACGTGTACCTGTGCATCGTACGGAATACTTTAACGCTGTATAATAGACTTGCTTGAGCCTAAAGTTCAGAGTAGCCAAGACGCTTAGCGCAAACAACTTTTTTTTAAACTTTGCCCCACAGTTCGTGGGTGCGTTTACAGACACAAATAGCCGACTATATCAGCCACTGCAGCAACCGTGCCGTCAAATGAACTCGTCAATTAACCTTAAGTTATTCTCAAAGATCGATCTTCTTCTTGCTTAGTAAAACTGCAACGGTCAAGCCCTGGGTAGCTGGCACATCGAGTCGGCATAGTACAGAACGTTAAGCCAACGACAGTTATGTTACGACTTCATCATTTCGGCCGAATGAAGTCCACTGCTGGACACAGGCCTCCCCCAAAGATCAACACAACAACCGATATGGGTGTGTCGTGGGCTCATTGGGGGCTTTTGCCATAATCGCCACGCTTGGCAGACGGGTTGGCGATCGCAGTTGAGTTGTTAATGAACTCGAAGGACGCTGCTGCCCATCCTCCGGCGAATCCCTTAGTCGACTTTTATGACACCCACGGGAGGAGATGGGGTGGTGGTATTCTGAGCCGGCACCACACGGCAGTTACGACTTACAAACTTGCTAATCTAACCATCTAAAATTCTCGAAAGTTCTAGACCGCAGAACCATGCTTACGCCTATCGACTGTTACACCTATATTTTGATAGTTACGTACACATCGTTAATTAATTATGTAACTTTTAAACAAGTTATTTGTTGGGCGTGGTGAGGTTTGAATATGTATCTTTAATTCTAGAAAACGTTAGTAAATGTGTATTGGCAAATTTTAGCATTCAATCGCATTTTATGGTACCCAGGAGGTTGGGTGGGGCGAGATTAGGGTGGAAAGGGAAGGCCTTTTTTCAACGATGCGCCACCGATATATGATCTTGTTCTAGTTATACGTAAGAAGCGTTTTTCTTCCACGTTTTTAGTTCGTACCGCTAAGGAGTGGAACCACAGAAATAGGAAATAAGGAGGTGTGGTACGGGGGCGTAACCGCGCCACCGCGACATGCCCAATTGGGCCAACCGGAAAAAATCCGTTGAGATTCGATCGCGTAAGTGAAACTTCGATAAATTGTCGTGTTGTTCGGGGATAACATGCTAAAACCGAAGCGAAAATAATAACTTTATCAAGGAAGGAATCATATACAATATGCAAGTGAGGGAAATTTCTTGTCTATAAAAATAATAAATTAAAAATTATTGTTTTCTTTATTATGTTACATTTGGATTAATGGAGCAGAACGACATTATTATTTTTGTACAAAATACAATGCTTCTTATCTACCACTTTTAAATAGCAATCGGTGAATAACAAACGCAGTGAATAGAACAGCGAATGGTACTCCCAATAAACATACGCATTGCGCGGTACGGCTGCCGTTTGCGCTCTGAATGCTCGATATGATTGGCTACCTACAAAGTCGTAGGTGTGTTTTAGTATGAGAAGCCAATTATAACGTTTTGTTTATTCAGTTAATTGGATGAGAACTTGTAACTGTGTGCATTAGTGTGTTTTTTGAAGAATGGTAGTGGGAAAATGGATTTCTAGGCTCGCATACATTTTGATCTACACGGCATATCTCCTTTCTTCCAATATCTTTGAGCGGAACTCATTTCCAGAGTCTGTGTTTACCTACACTTATAACCTGGGAGTCTCCAAATCACGAGTGAACAGGTTGCACCGTCGTGGGTACGGTTCACAGACATAAATCTCACATGCGCCATCGACCAGACACGAAACAACTAACTGTAGATTATTCAAATATTTGTTCCGTGCGGGAGTCGAACCCGCGCCAAGTGGAAAGCCATTGCGCAAACCGTGCCGTCTATTCTTTGCCGAGAACCATCCGAAATACTTCTCCAATTAATACGAACAATACAATTCTCTTTTTGTACCGTGTGGTGCCGGCTACGAATAGCACCAACCCATCTCATCCCGTGGGTGTCGTAAAAGGCGACTATGGGATTAGCCGGAGGATGGGCAGCAGCGTCCTTCGATTAACAACTCAACTGCCATCGCCAACCCGCCTGCCATGCGTGGCGATTATTGCAAAACCCCTTAATAAGCACACAACACACCCATATCGGTTGTGGTGGTGATCTTTGGGGGAGGCCTGTGTCCAGCAGTGGACTTTATTCGGCCGAAATGATGACACGAGAAGCATCACACGGTACATTTCATATAAATAGTCATGTAGTTTGCCCTGTCCATCATAGCTATCTAACTAAATGGCAACAAGGACATTCATATTATATAAGACGGCACGGTTGGTGCAGTGGCTGATACAGTCGTCTGCTGCGCACCGGGTCGTGGGTTCGATTCCCGCACGGAACAAATATTTGTATGATCTGCAGGTAATTGTTTCGGGTCTGGGTGTTATTGTGTGTAGAATTTGTGTCTGTAAACGCACCCACGACACAGGAGACATCCAAGAGGTTGGGCAACGTTTTCATAAAAACATAAATGGTTTACATGTTTTGTTTAATTCTGTTTTTTCTTTGACACAACCTTACGATAACTTATATCTTTCTGTTATTCAATCTAAAGAAATAAAACACCTCACGCATACAATTTCCTGTCGCTCTACCATTCATCATCATCATATCAGCCAAAAATCGTTCACTGTTGAACCAAGAGGGGGGGGGGGGGGGGGAGTTGCCCTCAAAAAAGGCCGCCACACGGATAACGCTCACATTTGCTGTCCCTTAAAACGCCGTCGTGTGGAAAGCTTGGTGGTTGAACGTGAGGGTCTGAATGCGCCACTTACTTCTTGGATTCATATGCGGATCCGATTTAAATTATCACTTGCGTTAACGGTGAAGAAAGACACCGTGAGGAAACCTGCACCCCTGAAAGGTCTCCAAAATGTTCTTACATGTGTGTGGACAACCCACACTAGGCCAGTGTGGTGGCCTAACCTTTCTCATCGTAAGAAAAGGCCCATGCCAGTGGGACGGTAATGGGCTGATAATGTTAAAAGCCGGCAATAGTTTAATGCTTATTTTTATATAATATAATTCATGAAAGTCTTTTAGCCTTCTAAAAGTTATTGTTCACTTACTAGGCACTTGTAGGGAAAATCGTACTAAAATATAATGTTATAATAAAGATAATTGAGTCATTTAGTTTCAAGGCCCGAAGCTATCCAACTTATCTTTTTTCTGCCTGCCAGCAAAATAATCGTTTTCCTTCAGTTAGAAAGTGCGGTGTTCGGAAGTAAACGAACTCTGAGATACTGAGGATCCCATTCCCATTTCAACGTAAAAAAAACCATGATTCGTTTTTGGGTTCCTTAGCTCGAAATAAGGAATCCCTTTCCTTATTTCGAGCTAAGAAACCCCAAAATGAATCATCGTTCTCTTAATGCTTTTTGTCTTTTTGCCGTGTGGTGCCGGTTCAGAATACCACCACCCCATTTCCTCCTGTGGGTGTCGTAAAAGTCGACTAAGGGATTAGCCGGAGGATGGGCTGCAGCGTCCTTCGAGTACATTAACAACTCAACTGCGATCGCCAACCCGTCTGCCAAGCGTGGCGATTATGGCAAAACCCCCCAATGAGCACACAACACACCCATATTCGGTCGTGGTGGTGATCTTTGGGGGAGGCCTGTGTCCAGCAGTGGACTTCATTCGGCCGAAAAATGTTCTCTTAATGACCGCTTTGTTGTCCGTCAGACGGTCTCTCTCTATTCCTTTGTTCTTTAAAAATGCGATCATCATCGATAACCTGATAGTTAACTTAAAATAATCCCGTAGAGAAAACCACTGAGTGCTAGTTTTCTACCATACCAGCGGCCCTAAGAGCTTATCTCTTAAGATTACAAAATCGAAACTCAATTATCATTAGCTCAATCCCTGGGTGAGTTAGTGCGTCTTCGAGACGCAAGTACATACACAATCTATACAAATAAATACAATTGAAGTGTCTGTTTGTAATGTCAAAATAACAGCTTTTTACTAACTATATATGAAAGTATATACGGTACCAGCAACAAAAAAACTATTTTTGTCTGTCGGTCTGTCGGTTTGTTTGTATGTCTGTTTGTTCCCGCTAATCTCCGAAACGGCTGGACTGATTTCTACGGAACTTTTACTGGCAGATAGCTGATGTTATACGGAATAACTTAACTACGGACTATTTTATTTGAGAAAAATAAGTAGGTAGCAACGCAAAAAATTAAATATATATGCTCTAGGTCAAATGTCTATACCGAAGTACTCTAAATTATTTATGAATAATCACATTTCTTTTAAATTTAACGGCGTGTGAAACCGCTGGTCCCAGCTAGTCTATTCAAATAAATAATATTGAAGTGTCTGTTTGTAATGTCAAAATAACAGTTTTTTACTAAATGCATATGAAAGTATATACGGGACATATAACAAAAAAACAATTTTGTCTATACAAATAAATAAAATTGAAGTGTCTGTTTGTAATGTCAAAATAACAGTTTTTTACTAAATGCATATGAAAGTATATACGGGACATATAACAAAAAAACAATTTTGAAATTTTTTGTCTGTCTGTCTGTCTGTTTGTTCCGGGTAATCTCCGAAACGGCTGGACCGATTTTGACGGGACTTTCACTGGCAGATAGCTGATGTTCTAAGGAATAACTTAGGCTACTTTAATTTTAGAAAAATAATTAGGGTTCCGCGCAAAAAAAACCCTTGAAATCCAATATATATAGTCTATGTCAAGTGTCTATGTCGAAGTACTCTAAATTCCTTTTAAATTAAACGCGGGTGAAACCGCGGGTCCCAGCTAGTCTTTAATATAAAATAAACTAGACCAATTAACAGATGTCAGGAATGCATTCCCCCGGCGGCCACACTTTACTTATTTTATAAACCCCCATCTATTTTATAAACAGCGGTGATTTATAATAATCTAAATTACACAGTACACAACACACAAAGGAACATGACAAATACAACTGCAACTTGTTATAAGCATAACAAAAACTGTATTATACAGAAAGTAACATAAATTTTAGTTATTCTCCCTCCCATCCTTTGCACAGAGATTTTAATTATGAGTTTGTACAAAGCGAACGGCAAAATGGCCGAGGTCAGAGAGATAACCTGCCAGATTAATTCAACTACAAATCATACCGTGGCAAGGCTAGGACTGGAAGAAAATGTATTTTCAAAACACTGTTACTAGCTTCACTTTTTTTTGGGACAAGCCCGCCACACGTTCCCATCCACTGCAACTCCTGTAAGCCAGGATCTACAATGGCGACCACCGATAAGAACACCAACCAATGAAGGTCGGTGTGTCCCAGAGAAATGAATAACTGTCTTGGAACCCGCACCGAAATTAATCAGAAAAGAAAAAGGAGGAGTAGGAAATAATATACGTTCCACTTCCCTCCATAGCAAGCAGGAGACAGAGAAAAACGATAGGCCATAGGATTCGTATACTCATATTTAACATCAATGAAACAATCATTAAACATTTTACGTTCATGCGGGTGTTTTATGAGTACATAAAGAGTATTCTGTTATGTCACGTCCCGTAAACCCGTGACGATTATACCAAGTCACGGTTACGGTTTACGTGTTACGTAAATGTAGGCTTAACACGTTTCCTTGGAACAATCTTAGCGTAACCTTCAATGTGAAATTGTAATTCTAATTGCGTTTTGAGAACTTAATCTCATTTGCGATCAAAGTATTTACGATGGTACTCAGATGATCCATAAGTTGACATGTCATATGAGATGGGTGCGCCACAGCCAACATAATTTACATTGATGGAAACTAGAGATGTCACGTAACATTGACTCCGAATCAGACTCTGATTCCGGTACTATAGAAACAGAGAGAAGGAATTAAGGTACGTGTTACAGACCGAGAAACAAAACTTAGTAAAACTCGAGTCTAGATTGTTTTAATTAAATATGAACCATACGTCCATAAGTCCAGCATTTATATTCAATTGATGCAATATAAATGCACCGTATTTTAATACTTATAAGTAAGTATATAACAAGACTAACCTTAAGGTAGTCCATGTGATCCTTAGAGTTCTAAGTTAAGAAGTATTTAATCCAATGCTTATAACCATAGGGAATTCTCGGCTCGTTAAAATTTTAATCTAAATTGTGTGTCTAATCTAAACTTACGTCTCAAAGATGTAAGTTAGCTAGGCCCTAACTCACCCAGGGATTGAGCTAATGATAATTGAGTTTCGATTTTGTAATCTTAAGAGATAAGCTCTTAGGGCCGCTGGTATAATAAGATAACTAGCTCCAGTGGTTTTCTCTGCGGGATTCGTTGTTAGTTTTCCGGGACAAAAAGCCTGGGTTCCAAATCCAGGAGACTTTTAATTATAATAATTATAACAACTGTCCCACTGCGGGATGTGATGTGTGCTTGGTTGTAAATTGCACGTATGATGTTTCACGTATTTATTATGAACGAATGTAAATATAAAGGGCTGAAATAAAATATTGCTTTATTTTGAAATTCATATATGTGTGCATTAATAACAATGATATTATACCATAGATATGTTACGTCCATATTAAATGGCGCAGAAAAATCAGTTTCGCTATATGTAGGTATAAAGCTATAAAACTACAAACCCATGCTGTAAGAAAGAAGATACAAAAACTACGAGAGTTAAAGAGTTAGCTATCTAAAATGACAACTCGAATACTCGATGTCTTTGTCGCAGCTGTGATAGAATATATGTGCTGTCTCTTTTATTATAATTTGAATAGTATTTTTATTGAAATATTTTATATAGCTTGTTACTCAGGTGTGGTATGAGATCCCATGTTCTTTATTTATTTTTGCTTGATAGTTTGTACATTTTCTATACGTACGACAGCATTTTTTTTTCATTCATTTCGGCCGAATGAAATCCTCTGCTGGACACAGGCCTCCCCCAAAGATCACCACGACGACCGATATGGTGTGTTGTGTGCTCATTGGGGGGTCTTGCCATAATCGCCACGCTTGGCAGACGGGTTGGCGATCGCAGTTGAGTTGTTAATGTACTCGAAGGACGCTGCTGCCCATCCTCCGGTTAATCCCTTAGTCGACTTTTACGACACCCACGGGATGAAATGGAGTGGTGGCATTCTGAGCCGGCACCACACGGCAAAGCCGGCACCACACGGCAACAGCATTGTTATTACTAAATTGGTAAAACAATACAGATTGTGACAAACTGTGCTCGTTGTC
Source organism: Diloba caeruleocephala (assembly GCA_947459985.1). Lineage (NCBI taxonomy): Eukaryota > Metazoa > Arthropoda > Insecta > Lepidoptera > Noctuidae > Diloba > Diloba caeruleocephala. Next base: position 1,912,117 of record OX381617.1, on the reverse strand, counting down.
CTGTCTTGGGCGAACTGATTGCGAGATGCTACAATTGGGGGAGTTTTGGTTCTTACTTTTGGCGCGCATGTAACATATATACTTCTTTTAATATATAATATCATTGATTAATGATATAATATTTGTACGTGCTAGGGTAGCTGCACGTAGGTATAGAAAATGAATGAAATAAACGCGATATATTTTTGTAAGCTATTTCGATTCATTGAATGAATCCTATATTGTATATTACACATTGGCTCAGCATATTATTATTGTTGAACATAGCGTAGCGTACTTGAGATGCAAAGATAAGAATACATTCAAAATTTATTTATAATCCTATTAGTGAGTACATCACCTTTAAGTCGATTAGTTCAATAAATTTCAACTAAAACTTAAATTTATTTTATTATTACAAGAAAATTCAACTAGCATTTCGTTGTATAATTGAAATACTAATGCCAATATTTAATTAAAGGTAATTCACTCTTAAATATTAGCTTAAGCTTAATTAAATACATATTAGCTTAAGGTATAACTCCATTTCAAAGTAGTCAAGAAGTTTGAATTCATTTAATGATATTAGAATAAAGTATTTTAATTAGTACTGATGAATAATAAAAAAGTAATGATTACTTTAAATGATGGTAACATTAAATGCACTTTTATTTTTTTATTACTATATATACTACAACAGGATCACACAGTGACCCTGCGACCACGAACCCTGCAAAGTGTTCGAAACGTCAGGAAAAACAAAAATCTAAAATATACGCGATAGAATCCGTTTAAAAGGTTTTTTATTGTACACGGTTGGTGCAGTGGCTGATACAGTCGGCTGCGCTCAGGGTCGTGGATTCCCGCACGGAACAAATATTTGTATGATCTGCAGTTGTTCCGGGTCTGGGTGTATTGTATGTGGAATTCATATCTGTGAACGCACCCACGACACAGGAGAAATCCTAGTGTGGGGGGCAACGTTTAAAAAAAAAAGTGTAATACTCGCGAAAACCTAAGACATTATTATACAACAGGATATTTAACAAGGAGGTGGCATACATATATACTATACGAATTCGATTATATGTACGATGTATGGATACACATATTTGTCACATACGTTGTCACTCAGCTTACGTCCGCAGCTGTCAACAGGGAAGTGGGCAGAGCCGACCGCAGAGCCAAAGGCAGGGACATAGGCAGCGACCTGTTTACACACTGGCTTTGCCCTCTGCCCTGTTTACGCTCCTTCCTATACATGCATATTACGATTCTAAAAGAGCTACTAACTGAGTTTCTCGCCCGTTCTTCGACATAGGAAGCGGTGAAGGATGGGCGTTTCTGTCTTATATATAGTTGAAGTTCAAAAAGTACTATTTAATCTATTTTGAATAATCATTATTAATTATTATTTCATTAGGAAATCTACATCTTGAAACGCGACAACTTCATCATTTCGGCCGAATAAAGTCCACTGCTGGACACAGGCCTCCCCCAAAGATCACCACAACGACCGATATCGTTGTGTTGCTCATTGGGGTGTTTTTCCATAATCGCCAGGCTTGGCAGGCGGGTTGGCGATCGCAGTTGAGTTGTTAATGTATTCGGAGGACGCTGTTACCCATCCTCCGGCTAATCCCTTAGTCGCCTTTTACGACACCCACGGGATGAGATGGGTTGGTGCTATTCGTAGCTGGCACCACACAGCACAGCCGGCACCACACAGCACAGCCGGCACCACACAGCACAGCCGGCACCACACAGCACAGCCGGCACCACACAGCACGCGGCAACTTAAGCCTTACAATTCATAAGTGCCTGTTTATGGTTTTCACATGAATACAAAATATTTTTATCTTTTTGTCTTTTAACTAGCTGTGGCCGAATAAATAATTTGTGTGGCCCACAGCTAGTTGAAGATAAAACCTTGTACATAGTCAGGAATAGTTGTAAATAGTTAGTAACCAAGCTAAAATAGTAAATAACGTCAAGAACATAGGCGTTATATTGTCTTGAGCCACAATACCTCTGAGTTTGGTATAGTTAGGGATGTAACTTAGTCTTCTTCATAAATCGTCTCTATGAGATTAGAATAGGATATCTATATATTGCCCTTTATTTTAATATAATTAAGCATCTTCTACATTTTGTAAATGTGAGAACTTCGTTGACTCGTACCTGTGCGTTAATAATTATCAATTTCTGATTGTGTATTACAGAAGCAGTAGTGTTTATTATTGTGTGTATGTATTTCACGTATAGTCCACTTTGTTTCCATACATACCTGACGTGTTGTTACTATCACTTTTTTTAAACAGTGTCTATGGAGTTTCTTGCCGGCTTTTCTCCATAAGATCAACTTTTCCGAACCTTGCACCTTAACTTTTGACTTGTCTTCAAGTGCCTATTAGGGTCTACATATGAAATAAAAACTTTGAGTTTGAGTTTGATCATAGAAAGAATTATGACCACTCCTCAATACATTCGCAACATATAAATATTGGTATCAAACAGAAGCATCTTCGGAAGCTTCGAAGCATGGACGGCACGGTTGGTGCAGTGGCTGATAAAGTCGGCTGCTGCGCTCCGGGTCGTGGGTTCGATTCCCACACGGAACAAATATTTGTATGATCTGCAGGTTGTTGTTCCGGGTCTGGGTGTATTGTATATGGAATTCATGTCTGCGTTTACAGACGCGTAAAAACGCATCGAATTGAGAACCTCCTCCTTTTCGAAGTCGGTAATAAAAATAATCTTGTTTGACGCAGTATTTACCCACAGCCTTATATTGTGTACTGTGTCACCTTCAAGCTTGGACCGGCTCCATGAAGTCCAATTTCATATCAAACTTATCACTGGTAATCAATCTTTTAGTTGCCAGCTGTAATGAACTGCAGACGTGTCTAGGCGTCATACATTGCCGTCGGAACCGTCCGTGCCGCTTTGCGAATGGCACAGTTACTTTGAAGGTCGGTTTAGACGCAGTTTGGTCTGTTTATAAGTGGATATATTTTTGTTGATATTATCACTGACTATCTATGGTCTTTCGTGTTATTAATACGGTGACCGAGCGACCATTACATGTGGTATCTTAATATAACACCACTCCATGTCCTCCTGTGGACGTCGTAAAAGGTGACTAAGGTTTTTTTAATAACATTGCTCCACAATAGGATTTCTCCTATGTCGTGGGTGCGTTTACAGACTTAAATTCCACACACAATACACCCAGACCCGGAACAACTACCTGCATATCAAACAAATATTTGTTCCGTGTGGGAATCGAACCCGCGACCCGCAGCGCAGCATTAAGCTTTTAAACCAGAGTGATGGGCAGCGGCGTCCCTTTTTGTGGAACAGTAGCCATACCCGTACCAACCCGCTTGCCAAGCGTAGTGGGCACGTTAGCAAGATCCCCAAAATGTCCCCCCCCCCTTTGTTCAACAGTGGGCGTCCTTTGGCTGATACTTTTCTTCTTTTTAAATTCGATGACGCAAGGATTTCTCATGTACCGAGGGTACAGTTTATAGACATATATCTCACACGCACAAACATCCAGACCCGATAAAACATTCCGGGTCTGGGTGTATTGTGTGTGGAATTCGTGCCTGCGAACGCACCCACGACACAGGAGAAATCGTAGGCAACGTTTTTAAAAAAAAGAACAGGAAAATAAAACTACCATTAGATTATACAGATATTTGTTCCGTGTGGAAATCGACCCCGCGATAATCGCTTCACCACTGCGCTAATCGTGCAGTCATAATATATGATGATGATGTTTTCATTAGAAAATAGTGAATATTGATATACCTATCCGTGTGGTGTGGATTAAGAATATAGCACCACTCCATCTCCTCCCGTGGATGTCGTAAAAGGCGACTAAGGGAATCTATACCAAAAGGACGGGCAGCAGCGTTCCTCCTGTGAAGCGGTAGCCATACTGCGCTCACCAACCCGCCTGCCAAGCGTGGTGAGTATTGGCAAATACCCCCCAAAATGATGACACAGTTGTGTAAATCTAGGGAGGCCTTTGTTCAGCAGTGGACGTATAAATGGCCGATATGATGATATGATTGATATAAACATGCATGATCTTTCGTATGAGTCAAGAATTTGTGTAACGACGTGGGCCTGTGACCATAATCTGTCTGTCTCATAGTCGGATAAAACATTTAACTCGCCCACGCGTCCGCTTTCTCTACGGCCCTAAAGTCTAAAGAGGTTTTCCACAAAGTTTCTAGAAACTTCGGCATCAGCGACTCGATATGAAAATCGTAAATCAAAACTTAATTATTCAATGGAACAAGTTGCTACGTATGAATAAAATATTCACTTCAAGTGTTTCTAAGATTATAACAGAAAACGCATAAAACTTAATCAAAACTAGTTTGGACTTTTGTCTATAATTAAATTAATTTGTAAGTATCACTTTTATTACTAATTTAAATCGTACACTCGTCTTAGCCCTCTAGTGATACGCCATCTGTCTTTCAATCAAAAGGTGTGTAAAAACTCAGTTTTGAGTTAAACTCGCCTTTGCACATTATTAATTTCTAATTTTATATCTATACAAATAAATAAAATTGATGTGTTTGTTTGTAATGTCAAAATAACAGCTTTTTACTAAATGCATATGAAAGTATATACGGTACCTATAACAAAAAAACAATTTTTAATCTTTTTGTCTGTGTCTGTCAGTTTGTTCCGGGTAACCTGCGAAACGGCTGGACCGATTTTGACGGGACTCTCACTGGCAGATAGCTGATGTTATAACGAATAACTTAAGCTACTTTTATTTTAGAGAAATAATTAGGGTTCTGCGCAAAAAAACACTGACTTGAAATCTAAACATATGCTATGTCAAGTGATAGGCACTTTAAGTCGAAGTACTTTAAATTTCTTTCAAATTAGACGCGAGTGAAACCGCGGGTCCCAGCTAGTTATATTTTCAAAATTAAACGAATAATTCATGTAACTATCATACCTAGTAATTATAGAATATGATTAACACTTGCGTTAACGGTTTCGGGACGCACCGGGAGGAAACCTGCACACGTGAGAGAGCTCCGAAATGTTCTTATTGGTGTGTGCCGTACGCCAACCCGCACTAGGCCAGCGTGGTGGACTAACGGTTAGCCTTCTCATCGTGGGAAAAGGCCCGTGCCCAACAGTGGGACAATAATGGGCTTATTATGAGGTATATCCCGTTTTTACGTAGCCACCTAAAACAAAAGAAATACATGTCTTCTAGTCAATTAAAATAATAGGTTAAAATTGGGGATCCCGCACGTAGAAGCACGAGACGGCGCCGGGGCAACAAGCGTCCCGGCACTCAAGTCCAGGAGGCCTGAGCCCCCTGCCGTCACTACATGGTGGGTGGCCTCGGGGGTCCCGGGCGCGCAGATTGGGTAGTCTGCGTGCTTACACCGAGCTACCCCCGGGAAGACGGTGGTGCGCACGTGGCCACGTGCCGGTGCGCAGCACAGCGCAAAGCGAGGCTTGGGGGGATCATTTACAATCCTCCCCGAGAAGTGCCTGGGGGGCGACCTTTTGACTGTCGCCTTCCCTCCGTGATGTGCCTAAAGGCTTGGCACCAATGGGCGGCTCTAGTGTGATATTACGAGGACCTGGCGCCTTCGGTGCCGAAAATGACCACTCCAGTGGTTTTAGCCGGTAGGAGTCCGGCATACACCTTCGCCCTCCCCCGGGGCGAAGGAAGTCCATGAAGAATTTTCACTGGACATCAATAAAAACAAGAAAAAAACGTTAAAATTGGGACAGTGACGTCAGTCGATCAATAGACATGAATAATAAAGTTGTAGTCATTAGCATGCGTCACCTTTCAAGTGCTGGGTTAAACCAATCAGGGGCTAATACCAACGCACATGTTGGTTTAGTTACGGTCGTGCAAATATTGCCCTCCGGGTATACATTTACGTAACGCTCTCTTGACATTGTCTGGGACAGAAGACTAATTTACCAAGTGGTCTCAAGCGGGGCGTTTACCGGTGGCAGGTAATCGTCATTTCTCCGAGATGGCTCTAGTGTGATCATATGAAGACGTGGAGCTTCCCTTGGGTGCCGAAGATGATCGCTGCAGTTAACCGATAGGAGTCCAGCATACCCCTTCGCCCTTCCCCGGGGTGAAACAAGTTCATGAAGAATTTCCACTGGGCACCAATAAAAAATAAAATTAAAGAAAAAAAGTCCAGCATACACCTTCGCGCTTCCCCGGGGCGAAGAAAGTTTATGAAGAATTTCCACTTTTGTTGAACTTCCACCATTTTTTTTTTTAAAGTCATTGTCATTGCCTGAGTCAGCCAGTCAGTCGCTGCCAAGCAATAGTGGTTTTTTAAATTTTACTGTGTTCGTATTTGAAGATGACTGTAGCTAGTGAAATTTATGGGTTTATGAGACTAACTAACTAAACTCTCAACGCGACCATCGCAGTGTAGTGCCATACGAGTCCACTGCTGGTAGCATTACAATTGTTATGCGCAGGCATGTCACTGACCAGCAGGAATGATTTATTAGTTTCGTTACTGGTTCTGAGTTCGAGTTAGATAAAGATAAATATATTACCAAACTAAACACATTTCGTTCAATGCAAAACAATACAGATAGGTTTTTTTTTGTGTAGTATGGTAAAAGGAACGGACTCAGCAATGTCTAATAATCAAATAATCGCCACGCTTGGCAGACGGGTTGGCGATCGCAGTTGAGTTGTTAATGTACTCGAAGGACGCTGCGTCCCATCCTCCAGTTAACACCCTTAGTCGACTTTTACGACACCCACGGGATGAAATGGGGTGGTGGCATTCTGAGCCCGCACCACACGGCAAGATATATTCTTTTTTTACTTTATTATTGTGTCCCGATTTGTCGGTCCAGTAGTATTTTTCTTACTTTCAATTTAAACAAGTCTTGAGACATGGTTCAATGGAAAGGCGGAGGTAAGACGTTCTATATTTTCGCTGCGCTAAACTTAAAACATCCTCTGAAAGCTGCGGTATAGTGTGGGCACGTAACCATTTTTAGACACATTTTACTCCGGGTGAATCTATTGTGTTGGTCTTTGACCCATTCGATTTTTTCGCAAAGGTACCTTGGTCATCTCTTTGTTACTATTTTATGGGTGAAGCAAGTGGAAAATGAAGCTCTCTGCGTCCAGACATTTTTAGTATGTGCCTTTGGTTTAGATACGTTATATAGAGTTCTGGATTCGATGCCCAGATGAGGCAGTTTTACTGCGATTTTTTAAAGCTTTATGTGGTAGTGTCTAGAGGTTTACGGATTCACTTCTTAAGCACTTTTTTACAGGTTCAAAATCTGGCCAATGTTCTAATGTCACTTGTTGAATGTCGTATGTACTTTCTTAGGTTATCAAGATACAACTGCACGTGATGGAAATCATCGTGTGGAAACCTGGATTAGGGAGGGGCCTGAAATCGCCAACAAGCGATGTGCAAGCGCGGTGAAGCAATGCCGTAGTCTGTGCATATGTTGTCAAAAAGTTTGTCTTTTCGAAAAGATTGTCGGAGTACCGGTAAAGTCTTTAAGTGATAAATGTATTATATTAACTAACCTCTCGACTCCGGTAACTTGCCGTGTGTCGTCATTTTGAGGGAATCAGTCAGTACTTACCACGGTTAGCAGGCGGATCGGTGAGCGCAGGATGGCTGCTCCACAGAAGAGAGATATTTTTCGTTTTTTTTAACTTTTCGAACTCTGCAAAGCTGTGATATAAGATCGAAAACCTAAGACATTAGTCATTTATAGATACCAACGTATAAAGCGCATCTACACCACTTTATTGTGGTGTGGTGCCGGCTACGGATAGCACCAACCCATCTCATACTGTGGGTGTCGTAAAAGGTGATTACTTAAGCGCGATAGTACTTAAGGTTACCGCGATCCCGCGTCCGTCTCTCAGCAATTATTCGCCGGGATTATAAGCTAATCTACATCCAACACGCGCCACCTTCATAATCTAATGAACACACAAACTTTACATTGTGGAAATTAAATCTACGATGAGAAGATAAATGAAAAATATTAACTCTAATGTTTACTTAGTAGATTTAGAATAAGGGTAGGTCTAGGTATATGGGTGTCCCAGCGCTGCAGAACCAAAATTCACGGTCTGCAGCGCAGAGTGGCTATCCGGATCGCACGAGGATACCGAACGGTGTCCTACGAGGCGGCAACTCTCCTGGCGCGTTTTCCGCCTTTTGACATCCTGGCGGAGATGGATGCGTGGGTCTACGATCAGACACGCTCCCTCCGCCAGAGCGGCGAAGGCGCGCCTCCAGGGGCGTTGGACAAGCTGCGGCGGCTAGCTCGGCGGCGCGCACTTGTAAAGTGGCGTCATCGCCTGCGGATGCAGTTTGCAACCAAGCGCGTCGTCGAGGCCGTCCTGCCGCTCTTTGGAGCCTGGCTCCAAAGGAGCGAGCGCGTCACCTACCGCCTGACGCAGGTGCTCACCGGGCACGGTTGTTTCGGCGCGTACCTGCACAGGATAGGACGCGAGGCCACGGCACAATGCCACCATTGTGATAGCGACCAGGACACCGCACAGCACACGCTCGAGGCGTGCCCTGCGTGGGCCGCCGAGCGGCGGATCCTGGTCGATCGGATCGGGCAAGATCTCTCTCTGCCAGCAGTAGTGTCGGCTATGTTGGCAGAGCACGAAAATTGGAATGCAGTGGTCTCCTTCTGTGAGAGCGTCATGCTCCAGAAGGAGACCGCAGAGCGGGATCGGGAGAGGGCCGATCCCGCTCGAAGAAGAAGGAGACGGCGCCGGGGTAACAACCGCCCTGGCGCCTAATTCCGATACGCCTGAAAACCCCTGCCGTTGCTATAAGGTGGGGGACCTCTGGGTTCGCGGGTGCGTAGATTGGGGAATCTGCGTGCCCACACCAAGCGACCCAAGAGAAGACGGTAGCACGCATGTGGTCACGCGCTGCCGTGGGACGCTTTGGGGGATCCTTTACAATCCCCCTGGGGGGGTGACCGGTTTACAGTCACCCTCTCCGAGATGTGCCAATAGGCGTGGCACCAGTGGGTGGCTCTAGTGTGATCATACGAGGACCTGGAGCCTCCCTTAGGTGCCGAAGATGACCGCTCCAGTGGTTTTAGCCGGTAGGAGTCCGGCATACCCCTTTGTCCTTCCCCGGGGCGAAGGAAGTTCATGATGAATTTCCACTGGGCACCAATAAAAAAAAAATAAAAAAAAAAAGGTATATGGGTGTGAGGTGCACAGCTCCAATTCGTATGACTGAAACCACAAAACACCTCGTTGACACGTTGTTATTGCAGTCCACAGTTGACCATTCATATCGGCCATTTATACGTCCACTGCTGAACAAAGGCCTCCCCCATATCTTTTCACAACTGTGTCATCATTTTGGGGGGTATTTGCCAATACTCACCACGCTTGGCAGACGGTTTGGTGAGCGCAGCCGTTTCTCAGAAGGGACGCTGCTGCCCATCCCTCTGGTTAAGATTCCCTTAGTCGCCTTTTACGACATCCACGGGAGGAGATGGAGTAGTGCTATATTCTTTATCCGGACACCACACGGAGCTAAACATTGAGTTTGTGAGTGAGAACATTGTCTCGTACATAACCCGTACTCACAGGTCGGTAAACGATTAGTGGGAGCAAAGCTCAGTACAGTCAGTCTATGGATGAGTGATTGACAATGGCATTTTAACTAAGTTTTTCCGTGCTTCAGTGGGCACGTCACATCGTCGGTCTATTGTTGTCTTTGTTGTCGTTGGGAGTCGTTAAGCCAAGGGCTTTGGGCGACATGAACAACTCGACCACAAGTTTGGCCACGAACCGTACGATAAAGAAAAGAAAGACCAGCCTAAAAATCCCGTGATTAGGTTGTGAGATCCGGCAGTAGCTAGAAAGAAAGAAAGAAAGAAAATAAGTTTATTAAACAACACATACCACAAAGAAGTTAGAACACAAGAGAAAATACATCAAATAAACACTGAATAGTTACAACATAACATTGGTCGTGTACGCAGAGTACGCAGAGATGACACACAACAACAGTCCGTCGCTCCCCGGACTCGATTTTCGCACAGGTAGCTAGTCTCATTGGTTTGTATCCAGCAGGTGCATTGCCATAGATGGTGCATGAAAGCTGAATGTTGTCTTCTCTATATCCGCCTATACATAAACGGGCTTCATACGTGCGTATGTTCCCTTTGGGTTTTGAATTATATCCTTTTTTTTAATTGGTGTCCAGTGGAATTTCTACATGGAACTTCCTTCGCCCCGGGGAAGGGCGAAGGGTTATGCCGGACTCCTACCGCCTAAAACCACTGGAGCGGTCATCTTCGGCACCGAGGGGGGGGGAGTTCTCCAGGTCCTCGTAAGATCACACTGGAGTTGAATTATAACCTAAGTTGAAAGCAAATTAGCACAATCAGATCTATGCAGAAAAATTCGCTATGCCAAGTGTAATAATTCCACGGAAGGAAAGAGATCGTAAAAAAAAATTGTAATAAATTCACATAGCATAACGAGCAAGGACCCAGCAGCGTATTGAGCATATACTCGGGGCCTTAAGACTAAAACTGCAATATACATCACGCATCCCATTATTCCTGTATATCTACGTGCACTAGAGTTATTTATTGGACTGGGTATGAAATATGCGGGCGGTGTCGTCTGACGCTTCTCGTAGCATAGCGCGACCTTTTCTAAGCTTATTACATTTTTATTACTACCATTCACTCTCGGTTTCACTGTAAGGAATTGTTGCATGAAATGGACGGAATCCTGCCGGCTCCGTTCTTTAAATATGGAATGTTTAATAATTTTCTTAGTACAGTACTTGCAAGTAATGTAAAAAAGGAAAAATGAATCTAATCTGCACAATGTGGGGACAACACAAATGTTATTGTTTATAAAGGCGGTATTATACAACGTCGACTCGGCTCAAAAAGTGCGAAAACTGGAGCCACACTGTACTAATTATGATAATTTTAGCCCTGGCCAAAAGGTTTAGCTTGTATCAAAAGTCCTTACTAATCCGGGAAAATGTACGCAATCATCGGTAGATTATAAACATGCTAAAACAAACTCGATGTCTGGTGCCACCAGTATACAAAATTAATAATACAAGTTGCAACATTTTAAATACAATCATTGATTGAATTGAAATAGCTTACGGAAATATATACTTATTTTATTTTATGTATTTATCGTGCATGCATTTATGTTCCACAATACAAAGGTGTTGCTTAATTGTGTATTACACGCATGATTATTTCAAGTATGAACAAATGTGAATATATAGTGTAGAACAATAAAGTATTGTTTTATTTCATTTTGTATTTCATATATTTGTGTACTAATGTTATAATAATTCTATGTGCTAGGGCTGAAAGTTGCACGTTTAGATCCTGTATTCCGTAAGCTATTTCAATTCGATGGATGCTATTCGCGTAAACTTCAGAAAATATTACACAATCATTAATTTATAACTGAAACTGCAACTCGTCGGATTACCAACTGTGTTTGAAGATATCAAATGCATAAGAAATGAGCTTGTGGACTTGAAAACCTCTTGTGACTTTGCCAATGACAAGATCGCTGAATTTACTACCAGATTGACCAGTGTAGAAAAAAACGCTAATGACCTTGAACTTAAGTATATAGCACTTGAATCAAGCCTAATTGAAGTGAAGCTTCAAATGTCGATAAATGATCACAGGTCACGTTTGAATAACGTTGAAATTAAGGGTGTTCCACAAAAGAAGGATGAGAACCTCTTCAATATTATGGACACGATCGGCGTGAAGGTTGGCTATCAAGTTCCTAAAGCACAAATCAACTACATATCTAGAATCCCCTCATATAACTCAAAGGAGAAGTCCATAATAGTCAGTTTTATAAATCGGTATGTAAAGGAGGAGTTCATAGCATCTGCACGAGCGCTGAAGACTTTGAAAGCTGAGGATTTAGGATTCCGGGAGACAATTGAGAGAGATTCGCAAGGGTGTGCTCACGTTTCCAGAATAAAAGTTAAAAATGTTATATCTTCTGTGTTGCAAATGATTCTTTAACTAGGCGGCTAAGCGACCAGGAATGATCCATGAATAACAGATGACATTAGTTATCTTCAAAAATTGTGGTGCCATCACAAATCTGTTATAATTTGAAAACATTAATAAGAGTAAAGTTTGTTTTCAATACATAGATCTATTTTTGTTATAAGTTGTGTTATGTTGGCTGCACTGTTTTCTGTTTTAGTTGCCAATTCGTAAATGTTTTATTTAGTTTGGTTTTCTTTCTTTGGTCAACCTATTATTTTATTTATTAACTATTATTATTATTTATGTAAAGTGTAAGAAACAAAGAAACTTTCTTTCTTTCTTTACGTCTCAAGATCGTCTAAAAAGTGGTTGATATGATCGTTTTCTTTGTCATTATCTAATATTTTACACATAAAGCCACTTTAAGCGCCTCAGTGCGGAATTCAGTCAATTAAGCGTTATGTCCACAGGTTTTATCATCTACTTTATCTCATTTACCATTAAACAAAGATCTCATCCAAATATCTCAAAATTCGTTACCGGATCCCGTCTTTGAGCTCGTCAAGGCCAGCGTTAAATTCTCTGTGGAATAATATCCTACTAAAGGGCCTTTTAATTTCCGTTTCCAAATCTCTAATGTATATGTAATGTAACCTATATCTTTTTTCAAACAAATTGGAATATCTTTATCTCACGTTCACTTTACAAGGTAATGTTAAAATAAAGCTCCGTTACCGTTCCTTTGTTACACAATCTGAGGATTAAAGGAAATTATAAAATTAAATTAACAATATATTAATTCAAGTTATTGCTGTTTACCCACGTTAGTCCTTAAAACTTAATTAGACAATCACTAAGTAGATAGTTGCATTTCAATTGACGTGAAATATCATGTAATAACTAGAAACCTAAGACCAAGTAACTATAGACAGATAGTATTAAACACAAACAAAAAAACTATTACTACCTCTTACTAGCACATGCGCAACGTTATTTGAAAGAAAGAGATGCCTATAGAGCTTTGGTTACAGCAAACTAATCGAATAACACCGTTTCGTACTAAAGTAATAATCCACTTTCTGTTAAAACTGTTAACGTCGTGTGTTAACCAGATGGTTTCAGGTATAAAATATAGCTGTAGGCGCGCAACACTTCTAGACGTGCGCGAACAGTTAGTGCTTTCTCTTCATATTAAGATGACAAGTATTTAATTATGGAAATGGAAATCTGTGTAATAGGCTCTATATATGTACGTAGGTAGGTAGGTCTTTGCTAGAAACAGAAGACTAGACGTTGATGTCATACTATAGATAGAGCGACAGTGTACCCCTCTTATATAGCAATAGTTTTTACTTCAATGATACCACATTTGGACAAATTATCACAATTCTTTTAGGTTATAGGTACCTGCGCTGTAATTTCTGTATCACGTAGAATAAACAAGTTAGTATAAAGTATTATGGAGGTATAAGTTTTATTCAAGTTCCGCATTTTATTGGCCTTTAAATAGATTAGATTTGTTATGAAAGTTGCTCGTATTTATAATAAAACACTTAAACGGATTATCGCGTATATTTTAGTTTTTTTTTTCCTGACGTTTCGAACACTTTTCAGGGTTTTTAAAACACTTAAATTCAATACATGGTAAAATTCAGTTTACTATGGAATTGGCCGATAATAAATCCTTAACCTTCCTTGACATACTTCTCTTCTGTATAGAAAGCCCACCCATAGACAGGTAACATAATGGTGAATCTCGCCACCATCCTTGTCAGTTAGCTACCGTGGCTAAATCTTTGTAACATACATACATACAGCATACGGCATCTGCGACCCCGACCATCTGGCAGGGGAACTTCACCATGTGAAGGAAGTTCTCCAGCGTAACAATAAGACAGAACCATATCCCCGTCGCAGAAGCCGCCCGAAACCTACCATGGTTGATCGACGACCTGCAGTTTTACCATTCATTAAGGGAGTCACTTACAGAATTGGTCATATCTTGAAGCGTGCTTCCATAAAAACCTACTTCAAGCCGCATAAGAAGATCAGCCAACTTCTCAGACCGGTGAAGTGTAACATTCCTTTACAAGATGCAGGGGTCTATAAGATTGACTGTGAGTGTGGGTTCTCATACATAGGGCAAACAAAGCGTAGTATAGCCACCAGGTTAAAATAACACATAGCTGACGTCAAGCATAGATGCTCCACAAAGTCTGCAGTGTGCGAACATGCCTTAGACAAACCCAACCATTTTCTTCGTTTTGATCAACCTCAAGTCCTAGCGAAAGAGAACCGATATGTACCAAGAATGTTTCGTGAGGCTATTGAAATTAAAAAACATCCTAATTTTAATAGAGAAGATGGCTGGCAGGTACCTCCAGTTTGGAATCCTGTTATTAAAATAATAAAGTCCCAAACCAAATACCACACTAACAAACATCAAGACACTGTGAGTGATTACTGCGTGCATCGAAATAATTTTTGATTATAATTGTACGGCAGATAAAATAAAATAACTTTTTAAAATCTGTAACGACGCCTGTCACCTTAGTCATCCTGCGACCACGAACCCTGCAAAGTGTTCGAAACGTCAGGAAAAACAAAAAAATCTAAAATGCACGCGATAGAATCCGTTTAAAAGTGTTTTATTATAATGTGTAATACTCGCGAAAACCTAAGACGTTGCTCGTATTATTATTACCTTTTTGCGAAACCGTTTTTACAGCGTGATGTATTCGTATATCTAAATATTTTGATGCAATGGCTTTTATTAGCACCACGAATTGACTATTGAGCGGGTTTTGAACCCTAATATGATCGCTGAACGTGTTAAAAGTCGGTTTCTTAGTAAAAACAATTCAGAATGGTGATTATAAATTGAGCGTCTAATGCTTTTGAAGTGAAGCCTGGTTCACAACCAGACACAATTTAAACAATGATTTGCATAATGTTTTGGGGTAAGGTTAACATGTGTTGAATTCTTGTCTCACAACGTTTTACGCTATTGGAATAATAAAATGTTTGGGTCAGGTGAATTTTCGCATAGATGCAGAATTTTATTTGGATGTATCCTTGACCAGATACATCTTCAGGAAATCAGCGAAACCCCTATTAATAGTTTTTTAGATATGCACTTGTTCAATACTTATATTATTAATGGAATAATTTTTAATTATAATCTAATGCAGCTGTTTTTTTGGAACATCCTTCGTGACTCGTACAGCACGTATTTTTTTTATATAAATGTTCTTGTCGATTGTTTTTCATAAAAAATCGACATCACGTTTGGCACAGTGATTTAGGCACTTGGTTTTCTGCGTCGCATATCGAGGATTCGATCTTTAAAGTCAAAAAGTTTCATTTCAAATATACCAATTACTGGCACTAATGAAAAGTCAGAATATGAGTTGCACGGCTCCAATTAATTGATCCCATGGAGAAGACCCGGCAAGAAACTCCATGGATACTCTTTTAAAATACTTGAGATCACATATTGAGAAAGATACAACATACAAGAATCAAAACTTTATCAATACATTGACGACAAATAAATATAGCAGCTATACTGTATAAATAACACTTCAGACATACTTGGTTTCCAGGGAAGCCGCATGTGCAGAAAAGAGCTCATAATGATGTCCTCGGCAACATAGCTTTCATTCCTGTTTTTGGAGAATTGTTTTAAAAATTAAAACATCGCACGGAATCAATTTTTGTATGACCTACAGATAGCTGTTCCAGGTCTCAGCGTGCATCTAAACTCTTCCGACGATACAACAGGAAACACAGTGGGCAGCGGGCAACGTTTTAGAAAAACAGAAGCCGTATTAAACTACCAAAACGTTTATCGGAGATACGGGGCCAGCTTTAAAAGTGCCGCAAATAAGGTGTTTTCTCACTTCGCCACCTACCAGAGGGAGTTCTTCCGATATAGCCCACTAATGAAATCAATCCACCACCGACGATATCCAGCGTGATTGCTTTTATACGTATTTCCCGCGCTTCGAGATACGTTACGAAATTCTCTCGGTATTTCGTCGCCGCTCGAGCGTAATTTATGATGTATGAGTATTGCGTTAACTTGGATATTTTTTCGTCAATAGTTGGAAGATGAGATTTTTTCAACTCTTTGGTACTTGTGTTTGATTGCGTGATAAAATCTAGGGCTGTGTGTGTTGTGTGGTGCCGGCTCAGAATACCACCACCCCATCTCCCGTGGGTGTCGTAAAAGTCGACTAAGGGATTAGCCGGAGGATGGACAGCAGCGTCCTTCGAGTACATTAACAACTCAACTGCGATCGCCAACCCGTCTGCCAAGCGAGGCGATAATGGCAAAACCTCCCAACGATCCCACAACACACCCATATCAGTCGTTGTGGTGTACTTTGCGGGAGGCCTGTGTCCAGCAGTGGACTTCATTCGGCCGAAATGATGAATCTAGGGCTTGACGTGTAATGGTTCGGGTAAAGATATTTGTACGGCTTAGCGATCGTGTATTGTAACGTTACACGATACACTACGTTTCAATGGGGGATTCGTTCACTATTTGTCACATTACAGCACTGAAAGCATTTCATATTGCACATGTCTGGACGTGTTTTAGGTTGTGGGTCAAATAGTTTTCCTTATTATCCTGCATGAAGTGATGATTTCAAGTGGTCTCAATAATCTCAACAGAGAAATCTTTGTATTAGAAGGATCTTTTTGAAGGGAAGCAACTAGCGAACGAACTGACGTGGAGATGCAACGTACTTCCTCCTTCGACGGGCAATTTATGTAAATAAATGAATTTTGAATATGGGTGTCCTCTTTTTAATTCGCAAAAGAACATTACATAGTATACTTAATATGAGAAACTTAATTAAAATATATTCAAGTACATAGATGTATCCAATCTACCATAGTTAAAACAAAGTAAAATTGACAATTATTAATTAGGTACACCATCAATTTCTTTTTGAAAACATTAACAAGAGTCTTTTATATTTTTCGGTAATTTATTATATAGCTGAGCTCCCTCCAACTGTATGTTTCTCTTTCCGTACAAAGGTCTGATCATAGGCAGTTCTATGTTATCTCTGTTCCTGGTATAGTAATGATGTGATCTCTGTTTAAATGTGATCTTTGAGTGAATGTTATTCGTAAGTATTTTCTTAATTAATATGCATGTGTGGTAAATGTAAAGTTTATTTAAGCTTAATAGTTTAGTTTTGCAATAACTCTTAAATAATACTTTGATCAATTTATTTTGTTAGACTTGTATGTCATTTAGGAGCGGCCTGCCCCCAGACATGGACCAAATATTCCAGATGTGGTTTAACCAAAGTATTATATATGTTATGACGTAACTTAAATTAGAAATAATTTAGAAATATTTCGCAAAGCTCCAGTCAGTGAAAGTAATTTTGATTTTACATATTCAATGTGGGGTCTGAATGTCAGTCTGCTATCCAAGGTCCAACCGAGATATTTCTCTTGACCTTAGAATCTGTTGGTTATTTACAGTAAGCGGAGGGAAACCAGGAACCTTTTTGTTTTAGCGGAAAATATCATATATGATTTATTTATTTATTCCTCAAACTTACCACTACCATTACAGGTTTAAAAAAAAAAACCTAATGCGATAGTGTAGCATAGAATATTTTCATCTACTTGTTAATTAATCTTGTAACAAATTTACTTTACTTTTATGATGTTTTGTTTACGTTAATAGTCAATAAATTTTGATCAAGCCACATGTTTAATTTATTTAGGTCTTGCTGAGCTTCAGTTACAATGCGTGGGGCAATATAGAAAATTAAAGAATAAAGTTTGGCAAACTGCACGTGTAATATATGAAATGGAAAGGCTTAATGTGAAGGTCCCAAATGTATTTATTTTATAATTTTAAAATATATTGTTTCAAAGTTATTTAAGAAATTAGGCGAAAATTTACAATTCAACCCTTTCTCCAAAACTTCTGAGCCTAAAATTCTGAAAAAAAAGTGTAAGTAATAGCTTACATTTTTTTCTTACCTATAGATTACAGGAAAACCTATAAGAAGTCTATGGTTTTAAAATGACATGGTAAATCTTTCAATATTGTTCGTACAAACTTACGTTTGCGGTTGGAATGTATGGGAAACCATGTTTTTCAACTACGATGTTAAGTTTGTTCTTGGGATAAGTTATTGGTACAAGACCGAATCCAACAATAGACAATATCAGCAATTTCGGAACCCTCTCTACGCGAGTTCAACCCGTACTTGTCCGATGTTTTTTTCTCTTATCATGTCTAGTATTTATCGAAATTCTGTGAATAGGACCCTTT
Source organism: Diloba caeruleocephala (assembly GCA_947459985.1). NCBI lineage: Eukaryota > Metazoa > Arthropoda > Insecta > Lepidoptera > Noctuidae > Diloba > Diloba caeruleocephala. The sequence continues at coordinate 1,893,765 of OX381617.1, read as the reverse complement.
GTCAATAGTCAACTATATTTGTAATATCATGCGATGCGGCTTCGTTTTCTTTCATGTAACAGCACACATCAATGTATTTTTTTGTATATCTGTTTTGTGTCATAATAAGGCATTTACGGCCCATAGACTGAAGTATACACATACAGTAAAATGTTATGTATCATAAAACAAATAACGTGAAACTGACGTGCGGTGCCGGCTAAGAATAGCACCACTCCATCTCATCTCGTGGGTATCGTAAAAAGCGACTGTAGGATTAGCCGGAGAATGGGCAACAGCATCCTTCGAGTAAATTTACAACTTAACTGCGATCGCTAACACGCACACACACACAACACAAACCCAGACGTGTGACCCACTTATGACCAGCAGTGAACCTGTTTTCGGCTGAAATGATGAGTCAACGATATTTCACGTTTAATGAATGTATTTCTTTTTCTTGTTTGTTTATTTGTTTTTTATACAACAAAGTCTAGTAAAATCTTATGAGTTAATACATCAAAAACTAATTACGTAAAACTATTGCACTGAACTTTCCGTGTGGTATCCGGATTCATCACTTTAGTCACCCCATTTGACAGTCCATCGTCACCCGTGGATGTCGTAGAAGCTGACGCTGTAGCATATGATGATAGCAGTAGTTTTTTATTTATTTTCATTGGTGCCCAGTGGATATTATTTATGAACTTCCTCCGCCCGGGGAAGGACGAAGGGGCATGCCGGAACCCTACCGGCTAAAACCACTGGGGCGGACATCTTCGTCGGGTGCCAAGTCCTCGTATGATTCACAGAGAAGGGGCCCGTCAATCATTGACGGGCCGATACCTGCTGGGGGAGCGGTCAAATGCGCACACCTCACCCCCGGCTAAAGGTAAGAAGAAGGACACCGTGGGGTTTTAGCCGGTTTGAGCCCGGCATGCCCCTCCGCCCTTGCCACACCTATAGGCACATCTCGGAGAGGGTGACTATAAAGTGGTCGGTCAAACATGCCCCGTGCCGTAATTTCGGGGTGAATTTGCCAGTGCCCACCACGCTTGGCAGACGGGTTGGGGGCCACGGAATAGCTACTGTGCGACAGAAAGGACGCTGCTGCCTAACCCTCTTGTTTAGAGTCCCTTAGCCGCCTTTTACAACATCCGCGGGATGAGATGGAGTGGCCCTGTATTCTTAGTCCGGACACCATACTGGTATTATGATTTAATGTTTGCACACCTATTATTATGGTAGGACTATTTTTTTCAACTCCGCTACTAATATTCTTCCAAAAAAAAAAAAAAAAATCTTATGTATAAACCTCTATATATACATTTTTTGGCACCGCCTAGGACCCTTATCAAAATCCGACCGTGTAAATTTACATAGTAATAAATTTAATCCTATAAATTCCTCTTTATTAATATCACGTTTCATCGGATAAAATCTTTCCCTAATCCAAACACACTTTGAAAAACCTCTGTGAGTTAGTTTACATTCATAATTTTCACTGACCTGCCTCTAAACCTTATAATGGTTCCAATGCCTACCGAATTAAGCTCACAGCTGTTTTCCAGAACGATGCCTCAGATTAAGTTGAGACGGGCTTAGTCTAGTCTGCCCTTGAAAATAGGGGAATATATTTACTCACCTTAACCTTTATTTTCGCTTTTAAAATTAATCCACATGCCTGTAATGTATAACAGGTAGGCAAAGATGTAGTCTTCTCTTTCATATATACATATTACCTAGATATCTAGAACAATGCGCTAGGTGTGACTTTTAATATGGTTTAATAAAACTTTTTAACAAAGTAAATACCACGACTACTACGACTACGACTTCGAAAACCCTACACGATAAAAATATCAAAACCAATGTAAAGGAAAAATAACTTTATTTGTGAATTATAGGGTTTTTGAAGTCGGTATTTTTTTTTGTTAAAAGGTTTTATTTGTTGCTTTGTGTTAATACATGTAAGAACTTTTTCCAATTTGGTATCAGTATTTAACACAAAAAATAAGAATGACTCAAATCGATTCTCTGATCTGAGAGGAATCGAAAAACTATTAAGACATCGTCTAGATAAGCGCAGTCAAATTAACCTGTTTATTTAAGCTGATTAAAAAACTACGCAATCAAATGTAATGAAATTTATATAGGTCCCAGGTAGGAAAGCATTCTGCACCGGTTAAAAAATTGCTCAAATTGGTTGACATAACTCGGACTGATCGGTGTACATACATAAAAAAATACTCATAGGGTATGGTAAGCACCACGCTTAGCAACAGGCGAATTCTTCTTGCTCGTCTACTCACCAATTTCTATAAAAAATACCTCCGTATATTCTTCGTGTAAAAAAGTCCCTGCTGTATTAATAACGGCCGCCAAAATAAAAACATTCTGAGTGCCTCAAACGGTCCCCTGCGACTGAAATAAAAAAGTAAATGACGCACAATATTGTGTGATAGTAGATTGTGTCTATTTCATATTGTAAGGCGTTTTATTTTCATCCCGTACTTTGACGGTACATCTTGTGTTATTTGCCGCGATTATAGCCAGTTGCAGTTACGATACGTAAACAACCGGTGAGGTTAAGCAACGCTCGGCGCGGTTGGTCTATGGATGGGTATTTGAAATAAGGAGACGGGAGGAGATGGAGAGGTGCTATATTCTTAATCTGCACACCGCACGGAAAGTTTTTTTTGTGTTTGAATTAATTACTCTTTCTGTCAATGTTTAATCCCTCTCAGGATTGAAGTCTGCAAGAACGCTATTGCTAACACTGCTATATCACTTACAGACAATTTTTTTTCAATAATTACAAATCTTGTCACCGATTTAATAATAACATAGCTAAACACCCATACACATCGCACTTTTTGCCGGCACGGTTGGTGCAGTGGCTGACACAGTGGGCTGCTGCGCTCCAGGTCGTGGGTTCGATTCCCGCACGGACCAAATATTTGTATGATCTGCAGGTAGTTGTTCCGGGTCTGGATGTATTGTATGTGAAATTCATGTCTGTAAACGCACCCACGAAACAGGAGAAATCCTAGTGTGGGGCAACGTTTATTTTAAAAGAAAAATATAAATTTATTATGTAGCTGAGTTCCATTGCTAATTTAATAAAACATTTTTTTTTTTAAAGAATTAAAGTGCACCTGCTTTTTTTACATGATCATCATCATTTCAGCCGAAAGACGTCGATTAAGGACTTTAGCGCTAAATTACGAAAAACAACAGGTCTGGGTTTGTGTCCTGTGCTCGTTGGAGGCTTTTGCCATAATCACCACGCTTGGCAGGCAGGTTGGCGATCGCAGTTGAGTTGTAAATGTATTCCAAAGACGCTGCTGATCATCCTTCGGCTAATCGAGTCGCCTTTTGTGATTCCCGCGCGATGAGATGGTGCTATTTAAAAGTGTAACCATGGAGTTTCTTGCCCGTTCATATGAAATCTACTAAAGTCTTGACTATTGATACGTGCTATTATTGGTTTAAATTAATAAACATCTTTTTCGCCGACACCACATACAGCCGGCACATCAGTGTTCATCAATATACTTGTTATAATAAAACACTTTTAAACCGGTTTTATCGCGTATATTTTAGATTTTTGTTTTTCCTGACGTTTCGAACACTTTGCAGGGTTCGTGGTCGCAGGATGACTAAGGTGACAGGCGTCGTTACAGATTTAAAAAGTTATTTTATTTTATCTACCGTACAATTATAATCAAAAATTATTTCGATGCACGCAGTAATCACTCACAGTGTCTTGATTTTTTTTAGTGTGGTATTTGGTTTGGGACTTTTTATTTTAATAACAGGATTCCAAACTGGTGGTACCTGCCAGCCATCTTCTCTATTAAAATTAGGATGTTTTTTAATTTCAATAGCCTCACGAAACATTCTTGGTACATAACGGTTCTCGTTTCGCGAGGACTTGAGGTTGATCGAAACGAAGAAAATGGTTGGGTTTGTCTAAGGCATGTTCGCACACTGCAGAATTTGTGGAGCGTCTATGCTTGACGTCAGCTATGTGTTCTTTTAACCTGGTGGCTATACGACGCTTTGTTTGCCCTATGTATGACAACCCACACTCACAGTCAATCTTGTAGACCCCTGCATCTTGTAAAGGAATGTGACACTACACCGGTTTGAGAAGTTGGCTGATCTTCTTATGCGGCTTGAAGTAGGTTTTCTTGCGAAAACCTAAGACATTATTATTGTATTTGTTGTGTCAAGAAACTTTTTTTTATGTGGCATTTGATACCTAGTGGGGTTATTAATTATGCGTTAAAAGAACACCAAAAGTTGAGATTCCAAGCACTCTTTCATCACATCTGATATCGAACGTCTTTCATTTTCCACGTCGCCCCTTCATTTCTTATGCGAGCCGGGATCGTGACATCGCATTGATTCCTAAACGGATCATTTTGCACGCAATATCAGTGTAATAAATATTCATATCGGCCATTTATACGTCCACTGCTGAACGAAAGCCTCCTCCATAGATTTCACAACTGTGGCGTAATGTTAGGGGTTATTTGCCAATACTCACCACGCTTGGCAGGCGGGTTGGTGAGCGCGGTATGGCTACCGTTTCTCTGAAGGGACGCTGCTACCCATCCCTCTGGTTTAGATTCCCTTAGTCGCCGTTTTCGACATCCACGGGAGGAGATGGAGTGGTGCTATATTCTTAATCCGGACACCACACGGAAATATAGGCTGTTAACTGTAACCGCGACACAGGAGAAATCCTAGTGTGGGACATCATTACATCAAAAAAGAAAATATTATTAGATGATGCATGAGTTATTTGGTGTTTGTTATCACATTCGAAACCATTCGTATAATGATTGAAACTGACAGTTATCGAATTTTTCATACTTACTACCTTATTTTTTTTTTGGTTTCCAGGGGAAATTCTACATGGAACTTCCTTCGCCCCGGGGAAGGGCGAACGGGCATGCCGGCCTGCTACCGGTTAAAACTACTGGAGCGGTCATCTTCGGCACCGAAGGGGGGCTTCAGGTCCTCGTAAGATCACACTAGGGCCGCCCATTGGTGCCACGCCTTTAAGCACATCTCGGAGGGGATGACTGTAAAGCGGTTACCCCTTCTAGCGGATGGCAGGCGACTGTAAGGAGGCCACTCCCCAGGCATCTCTCGAGAGGATTGTAAAAGATTCCCCCGAAGCCTCACTATGCGCTGTGCTGCGCACACAGCGGTACGTGACCACATGCATACCTAGTGTCGAGACGAACAAGTCACGGCAGTGGTAAGCATCACGCTTGCTCATAACAATTGTACTGCTACGCAGGACTAGGCCTGAAACGTGTTCCCAAAACTGTGAAGTGTTCAATTGGAACCGTGACACCCAATTTCGTTACAAATATCTGTAGCCAATACAAATGTTTGTGTTAATACTGGTACCCTTTAAAATACTCACTGTTAGGGTGAGATTCAGAAACGAGTCTAAGCGTGAACTTTCGCTTCCATCTGTCAAAATTAGGGGCGTAAGTAGTGCAATTTGGCAGATGGAAGCGTAAGTTCACGCTTAGACTCGTTTCTGAATCTAGAAAGAAAGAAAGAAATTTATTTCTTAGATATTTAATCTCACCCTAAGTTACGACACCGCTTCATCATTCAAAGTACAAAAACGGTTAACTACAGTCTATACCACATAAAACATTATCTTATTACCATTTCCAACAAACTTGCAACGTTACAGAAATAAAATAAAATGTAAAGGCCGCGATAAGGCATAATTCGGACGAAGTTCATTTCGCTCGAAGTTCGGTGCAATGCCGTACGTTTAGTACAAGTTTAAAACGTAATAAGGGAAAGCGGCAGATTTTATCGCCTAGATGGCTCATCGTCGGAGATTGGACCAAGCAATAAAATCCGACCAGAGATTTACAGTTCGTAACCGTGGGAGAGTTTATGGTATTTATATCGTGCGACCGATGCGTCGGGTTCCGATTTTTGGGCACCTCGTAAGTACGGATCGTCCTGTTGTCCGGATTAAAAATACAGCACGACTCCATCTTCTCCCATCTCCCCCTCTAAACCAGAGCGGTGGGTAGCAGCATCCCTTCTGTGGAACAGCAGCCATTTTGCGCGTGCCAACCTGCCCGCCAAGCATGGTGAGTACTAGCACATAGAACTATCCCTAAAAATTAAGTCAATCGATCGGCATGTGACAGTCGTTGTAGAAATTTTTGGGGTAGGCCTTAAGGTTCATCCGTGGACATCCTTTGGTTGATATGATGATGGTGATGACGTACCACTGAAAACTTCATTCACCTCCAAACCAACATTTTATAAGTAGATTTCTTGTTGTTGGTTCCTACTGAATTTATTATTGTATAATTTTTTTATATTCAACTGGTTTATGATTTGATATTGACACTTTTAAGAGGTTTAGACTTTACTATGTTTAATGTAGGAACATTGTCTTTATATAACCTGAATTTTCGAGAACATTGTACACATCAATATTGTAACATGATTTTAAAAGAGTAACCATGGAGTTTCTTGCCCGTTCTTCTCCATAGGAAATCTACATCTTGGAACGTGGCAACTAAAGTCTTGACGATTCATAAGTGCTATTAATGGTTTAAATGAATAAAAATCTTTTTATCTTATCTTATCTTATCTTATCTACATAAAAAGTTGTATAAAACCATTTTTGGATTTAGAACCTTTCTCATCCCTCGACTAGTGAAAATTGCACTAATCGGGTTATTGGTCAGTTACTATTAACGGTATATTGTTCGGTATGATAGAGGTTATTGCTGTATTATATATGGCATGGTAACATTGACTTGGACTACTCACAAACGTTAGCTTTTTTCTTTAGCGTTTCAAAGTATAAAAAAAAAAACTAAAAAAAGTCAGCTTTTTTTTTGTAAGTTTTTCCTGCAGGCCATGGAACTTTTTTTAAGCAGTGATTGTAACATTAAGCGATTAACTAGAAAGGGAGAAAGATATAAATGAAAGTAAATTGATATTTTGCTAAAACACAAAACCTTTAGATGTAAGTACATGTCGTAACCATGTATTTATTAAGCTTGTTCCGTGCTAAACGGAAATGATATTAAAACAATCTTAATCAAATAAAATATGTTATACGATAAAATACTTTTAAACAAATATAAAATACCTAAGCTAATGTATCGCATCGCATCCTATGATGTATTCAAGCTGATATCTATTTACCATAAACAATGCACGCCGTAGTTACAACGAGGTTCCCACTCAGCATGATGCTGTGTTGAAACGTGAGCTACATCACAGCGCTGGTTTTCAGTGTTAAACATGAGTCAGCTATGTCTCTAAATCAACTGTGGCAACTCAAAGCCGAAAACCACTAGATTTGGTATCCGCTTACTGAATTGATGCAATCAACACATTGAAATACGCCAGAACGTCCATCTAATAAAACCTTTTTGATCAATTCAACTCTTAAATTATGGCTTCTGTAGAGTAATATCCTACAATTTTGACGGCATGGTTGGTGTAGTGGCTGATACAGTCGGCTGCTGCGCTCCGGGTCGTGGGTTCGATTCCCGCACTGAACAAATATTTGTATGATCTGCAGGTAGTTGTTCCGGATCTGGGTGTATTGTATGTGGAATTCATGTCTGTAAACGCACCCACGACACAGGAGAAACATTACTCGGGGGTAAGGTTTAAAAAAAATATCGCCTATGTCATGTATATCGGCAACTTTGTTCGTTGTTCAGATTAATTATTCTTTAAATATTCGTAATATATCATAAAAATAAAAAAAACCTACAAAAGAAATTCGGCAACGTCGTACATCGGTCAGACGAAACGCACTGTAGCTTGTAGAATCTCAGAACACATCAGAGCGGTAAAAAACAACGACATCCAAAAATCGGCCATAGCTGAACACCTGTTGGATTCGGGATCGAACCACTGGATCGAGTTACATAACCCTCAGGTAATCTCAACAGAACGCCACTATATACCCAGACTGGTAAGAGAAGCCATTGAGATTACCAAATATAATAACTTTAACCGGGAGGACGGGTTTCAACTGTCGAAGGCCTGGAATCCAGTGATTCGATTGTGTAAAGACCGAAAGAGTGCCGTAAAAAGTTCGCGAGTGGACACAGTGAGTTTCGTATGTCGGGAACAAAGTCGAGTTGTGAGTGACTTAAGTGATAGTGGTAGCGGCACCCAGCGCACAAAACGTATAAGGAAGAGGGTAGATCGTTTTGTCTGCTCATAAACATCCAGCTGCAAAAACTTTAGTTTATCCGTGAACATGGCGCTTGCAACAGCGCCGAAATATCGGGAACTCAAAAGTAATAAAAAACATGGTAAATATCCCGTTTTTAGTTCCAATAATAGTGTTAGTGACCATGTCAGTTTAAAAACTTATAACGTCGTACAGTTTTCAATTTTCTTTTTCGTAATCCCTTTTTCATCACAACACCCGAATTAAATTCGTAAGCTTAATACAAATTTCTTAAGACAATAACCACAAAGTTTTTCAACCACCCGGCACGGTCGTAGAGCGTAAACCGCAAACCTAGAGAAAGTTTCAGTGACATAAAATATATTTTGATACCTGTCATAAGTTCGCCGTTCGCGCGCCAAAATGACACTGATATTACCTTCGTAGTAAATGAACGTTTGGCTTTTAGCTTAGTCGAAATGGATATCATAATATGTTCTCAGCGTGAGAAAAAATGGTTTTCATTTGGCTTAAGTGGTATAATATTATTTTTATTTTGCTTTAACAATACGTTTAAGTATTTCTCCATCCTAAGGTTGCCTGGAAGAAATCGCCGAGCGTTATAAGGCCGCCTATTATACTCTAAAACATACTTTTAAGCACTGCTGTTTTTATATCTTTTACCGATTGGGGTACAATAAAGAGTATAATAAATAAACAAATATGTTTCTTATGTAATTTGACGGCACGGTTGGTGCAGTGGCTGTATAGTCGGCTGCTGCGCACCGGGTCGTGGGTTCTATTCCCGCACGGAACAAATATTTGTACGATCGGCAGGTAATTGTTCCGGGTCTGGGTGTATTGTGTGTGGAATTTGTGTTTGTAAACGCATCCACGACACAGGAGAAATCCTAGTGTGGGGCAAAGTTTTTTTTTAAAATAAGAAAAAAGACTATTGTTTATGTTTTCCTTTTTACAAATGGAAATGTTATATGTGTTTGGTATGAGTGTAAGAGTGTATGTGCGCGTGTGTGCTTCATCTTTATATCAGCCAATGGACGTCCATTGAACAAAGGCCTCCCCCATATATTTTCACGACTCGTCTATCGTCGTCCATTCTCTTGTATCCTTAGTTCGTGTTTATATCTATGTGCGCATGCAAGTGTATTATTTATGAAGGAACTTCCATTACTTGAATGATTGTTTTTTTTAACTACTGTCGCACTAAAATTTCTCCTGTGTCGTGCGTATAGTTTACAGACATAAATCTCACATGCACAAAGACGTAGATCCATAACAACTATATGCAGATAATACAAATATTTGTTCCGTGCGGGGATAGAACCCGCGACACGTAGCGCAGAGAGCCAGTCGCATAGTCACTGCGACAATCGTGCCGTCGATTTGAATTGAAATTTTAGGGTTTTTTTTTAAATGTTTGTGTTTTTGTTGAGATGGCGCCGTCAAATGGCTTTTAAAACGCATTTCTTCTTCTTCTCTTAGATGATGGCTTCTGCAGAGTATCTTCCACAATTTCGCCAATGTCGAGTAAAAGGCAACGTCGTACGGTGTTTAGAGTAATGAATCTTTACTTAATCATAAAAAAAATCTCAAAAATGAAAAAAATCTATAAAATATGTGGGCAACGTTGTACGGTTTTCAATTGTTTTTCTTAAAACGCATTGTGTTAGACTTAAAACAAATGTTACTGTCAAAATCAAAATGACAATGTAACTTACGTGCAATTGAATGCTTTCAGTCTTATTACAAAAATCTTGTTAGACTCAGGTTTAAACCAGAACTATGAAGTCTGGACTTAGTACGAAACTAACGTTAGTACCGTGGTTTAAACCCGTCCGTATTACAAATGTCAAAATAAGTCAGGACTAGATAGTACCTGACTTTAGTTCTGGCTTAAATTATTTCCACAGATTATACACGGAATTCCTTGGAAACATTCATTCAATCAGATAGCATTCGGTTACATCGTTCCGTTTATCCAAATGCTGAATATTTCTGTAATTTTTTAATAATAATGGTATTGATATTTTAACATATAGAATAGGGTATTTAATGACGATAACTATTAGAAACGAATGGTTGTTCTTGTTTCAATAAATGTCATTTATTTTCTTTACGAGGAATACTTTTATGACATTTATTTCATGTCCGAAATATGTACTTTCAAACAACACTAATGCGTAACGAAATGTCTATATCGCACGGAAATCTTTAAACATAGGTACAACTATTCTGAGATTTGGACGTTTCTTCGTACTTATTATTGATAAGAAGTTAGGGAATAATATTAATAATATAGAACAACAGAAAAAACGAACAAGTGAAAAATGGAATTCTGAAGAAAAAGTTAGTACTTGCCTACAATTGTTGTAATTACGGTTCATTACTATCTTTAGGACAACGCAAATTTAAACTATTTCAGGAAAGATTACAATACAACACACAAATAGAAACCAAATCTAACCTCAAAACAATGAATTTGACGTATATTTGTGACTTAGACCAAAGGTTTATAGAGTTAAACTAGGTCCCCATCAGGTTTATCTTTAGTACCACAGATAGTCCAAGACTAAGAGTTAAACCACTTTTTGTAATAAGAAATTTTATTAAACCACTCTTTTAGTCCGAGACTACCGATAAACCTTGTTTTGTAATAAGACGGTTTGTGTTTAAACTAGGCACTGCTTTCAAGTCACTTTATACAAGTAAAACGTATCTAAAGTGATGCCGTCTGAATATTACTAGGATAATAATAGCATAATACATTATTATTTTAATACCACAATCTCTAACATAACCGAACCATAGATTTAATTCCATATATCTTGATTATGGGGTCGGTGGAACTAAAACTAAAGCAGCTTATAGCTGATATCTTTACCTAACCATACACTAATTTAGAACTTGTAACGTATCATTAAGTTTAGGGTCCAATGGTGTATGGGGAGATAGTTTCTGTCCTTTACGTTAGCTAATTTTAATAAAGAAGATAGAGATGATAGAAGAGGCAGGTACCACCTGTTTGGAATCCGATTATTAAAATAATAAAGTTCCATACAGCACACCACACTAAAAAATATCTAGACACTGAGTGATTACAGCGTGCATCGAACTAATTTTTAATTAGTCTTGTAAGGTAGATAAAATAACTTTTTAAACCTGAAACGACGCTTGTCATCTAAGTCATCCATAAGAAAAACAAAAACCTATAATATACGCGATGTAATTCATTTAAATTTGTTTTATTATAGTCCAAGAATATCAATGTATCAAACTCGGAACGTCTGTTCAAATTATATGCTTATCAGGAGCTGTCTGATCGAACAGTAATTGCTGCTAACATTTTTATTGTTTTTCGAAGTAGTCTCGGTTCCTTTCTAAGCACCATCGCATATGGAACTATTGACTAAAGCAGTGAGCCCACCCTTTTAGAGATCTCTTTCGCGTTTTTTTCGAACGCAGCCACGGCACCTTCGGGGTTCATAAAGCGAATTCCTCTGAGTTTCTCTTTTCGACTAAAATGATGATGATCATTATCTATACAGTTATCTACTTCACAAAAGATATACAATATTTTTCCACCAAGTTATCCAACAAAGCCGTGTGGTGCCGGCTCAGAATGCCACCACCCCATCTCCTCCCATGGGTGTCGTAAAAGTCGACTAAGGGATTAGCCAGAGGATGGGCAGCAGCGTCCTTCGAGTACATTAACAACTCAACTGCGATCGCCAACCCGTCTGCCAAGCGTGGCGATTATGGCAAAACCCCCCAATGAGCCCACAACACATCCATATCGGTCGTTGTGGATCTTTGGGGGAGGCCTGTGTCCAGCAGTGGACTTCAGTCGGCCGAAATGATGATCCAACAAAAATATACTCAATTTGCTGATATTTATAAGCTTTTGCCGTGTGGTGCCGGCTCCGAATGCCACCACCCCATTTCATCCCGTGGGTGTCGTAAAAGTCGACTAAGGGATTAACCGGAGGATGGGCAGCAGCGTCCTTCGAGCATACAACAACAACTGCGATCGCCAACCTGTCTGCCAAGCGTGGCGATTATGGCAAGACCCCCCACTGAGCACACTACACACCCATATCGGTTGTTGTGGTGATCTTTGGGGGAGGCCTGTCCAGCAGTGGACTTTATTCGGCCGAAATGATATAAGCTTTTGTTGTCCAACCCATCAAAATTAATTACTGCGACGTGATTGCGCAGCAAAAGGAAACAAGGGCTATCTTATAGCCGGTGCAAAATAGCCCACGTCCGCAAACCGTGACACAAGCTATACGTCAGAGGACAACTTTATTGTTCTCCTAATGGCGTTGACACTGATTAATAAATACACGACAAATCTTTTTTGTACTTTGCTTTATGCTCGTTTTTTATACTTAATTGTTAGCTTAGAGCAATTTATTATAAGGCTAAGGTTAGACAGTTGCACTACGAGGCTTGATTACGCGCGACACTTTTCTGTACGATCTTGTGCACGTTCAAAGGAGATGGATGTATTTTGTAACAAGCGTGTGATAGCTTTAATGAAATAAATCTTAGATTATTTAATTTATTCATTAGTAAGAATATATGTTTCCATCATAACTTCGGTCGAATGAAGTCCACTGCTGGACACAGGCCTCCCCCAAAGTCACCACAATGACCGATATGGATGTGTTGTGGGCTCATTGGGGGGTTTTTCCATAATCGCCACGCTTGGCAAACGGGTTGGCGATCGCAGTTGAGTTGTTAATGTACTCGAAGGACGCTGCTGCCCATCCTCCGGCTAATCCCCTAGTCAACTCTTACGACACCCACGGGAGGAAATAGGATAGTGGTATTCTGAACCGGCATCACACGGCAATATATGTTTGTGATTGGGTATTCATCTTCCATATTATGAGGTTCTCAATTGGTTAAATCGATCCGTGTGGTGTCCTGATTAAGAATATAGCACTACTTCATTTCCTCCCATGGATGTCGTAATATGGGCCTCTAAGTTAGAGCGACCAAACTGCGCTTACCAATCCGCCTGCCAGGCATACTGAGTATTGGAAACCACCGCGACTAAGGGCGACTCTAAACTAGAGGGATGGGCAGCTGCAATTCTGTGGAGCAGTAGCCATTCTGCCCTCGCCAACCCGCCTGCCAAGCGTGGTGAGTACTGGCAAGTTAAAATTATAAGTATAGTGTAAACATCATCATGCAAGTGTTGAAGTGCATAATACAGTCGTAAAGTATTGTCAAGAGTTTAGTTCACGGCGGCCTGTACGGGTTTTTATCACGTGTATGGATGAGATTCAGAGACATGAACGTAAGACGGGCGAAGAACGCTCTAGGCCAAGTAGTGGCTAAGCGCATCTTCAAAATTCGAATATAAAAAAAAAACTTAAGTCGGTCTTGGCTAAGTTAGAACCCAAAATTCTTTTTCACCGTTTGAAAAAGAATTTCTAAAATTATTAATCACTCCACATCCACCATACTAGAAATAAAAATAGACGCAGACTTAATTAAAAAGAAACTTGAGGATGTGGACTGAAATAACAAGGTCATATAATAATCAGATAAGTTTATATATAATTATTCTTACATGCTGTATTACAGCGACTAAGTAAGGACGATATTTTGTTAAATAGTTGACTGGAATCATGTAGCCTCCATAGTACAAAGCTAATTAGAATTATGACAATCAAAGTAAACAACTTTCTCATATATCCATAATTCATAGTTCCTGTTGCAAGCACACCTTTGCCGGCTTAGTGGCGCTAGATTCGCCCAAAGTAGTCGATTTTGACTAAGCCAAGTTAGCTTAGTTTACGCTAAGCTTAAGTCGTGTTCCGATCGTCTGTGAATACAATTATGAGCGTAAGTAGTGACAGATGGAAGTGTAAGTTCACGCTTAGACTCGTTTCTGAATCTCACGCTAAGACAATCGCGCTAAGTCGCGAAATCTGAATTCAGCTTAATCTGTGACAGCTTTCATCATTTCGGCTGAATGAGGTCCACTGCTGGACACAGGCTTCCCCCAAAGATCACCACAACGACCCATATGGATGTGTTGTGGGCTCATTGGGGGGTTTTGCCATAATCGCCACGCTTGGCAGGCGGGTTGGCGATCGCAGTTGAGTTGTTAATGTACTCGAAGGACGCTGCTGCCCATCCTCCGGCTAATCCCTTAGTTGACTTTTACGACACCCATGGGAGGAGATGGGGTGGTGGCATTTAACCACACGGAAACTATGTAGGACAATCTTAACAGTTACGATTGAATATCAATATCATCATCATATCAGCCGAAGGACGTCCACTGCTGAACAAACGCTTCTGCCATAGATTCCACTACGACTGGTTACATACCACCCGAATTCAACTATTTCCATCGACCCTCACCTGTGGTCTGTCCACCTCGTTGGAGGCTATCTACGTGATCTGTGCCGTGCCCACTGTCACTTTAGCTTGGTATTCATTTGAACTATGTCGGCAACTTTAGTTCTTCTATGTATCTCCTCATTGCTGGCATTGCTCCTCATCTCGTAGAGAGATGTCAAGCATAGCTCTCTGTATACCTCGCGGAGCTGTATCATCACTGGTAACACAGACTGGTGTCAGAATATCTAATTTTAAATCAACATTGAATGTCAATGTTTAATGCAAATTAAATTTAAATTATGAATTGCAAAAACTGAAACCAATGAATTTTCCTAAAAGTGACTGTGTATTCTGTTCGCTAGACCGTTGCATCACACTGTTTAATCTTTGCTTGTAAAGTATGTACCTTACCTACCTTTAAAAGGTTTCCAGAGAAAAGATCATTCTTAATAATTAACTAAATTCAATTTAAAAAAATACTGACTTCCAAAACCACTGAAACGGATAAAAAAACTTTATGAAGTCGAGCGGGGCCATGTATGCCCCAACCGAGGTTCATGCAGACCAACGAGAAGTTATATTATTTTATACCTGGCCCCGCCCGACTTCATAAAGATTTTTTATTCGTTTCAATGTTTTTAATATTTTTATATCGTGCAGGGGTTTTGAAGGAGGTATTTTTTTTGTTAAAAAGTTTTATTAGTTTCCTTTTAGTGCAAATATATGTAAAAACTTATTCAAATTTGGTTCAGTATTTAACACTAAAAATAAGAATGACTCAAATCGGTTCACCGATCTGAGAAGAATCGAAACCATTAAGACATCGTCTAGATAAGCGCAGTAAAATTAACCTGTTTTATTGAAGCTGGTCAAAACACTAGTTAATCAAATGTAATTAAATTTATATAGAACCAATTCAAAAGCATTCTGCACCAGTTAAACAAAGAATTGCTCAAATCGGTCCACAAATAACGGCGTAATCGGTGTACGTATGTACAAAAAAATAACGCATCGATTTGAGAACCTCCTCCTTTTCGAAGTCGGTAAAAATGTAACGCAACTACAGTGCGGCCGCTGAGAGAATGCGTTCCTGACATCTGTTAGTTGGTCTCGTTTCTGTTATAATAATGTTTTAATTCAGCGCTAAACTATTTAAGTTTACTGTAGGTTGACGTTACTATATTAAAACTAATTTTATTGAGAGAGATTGGAGATGGAGTGGTGCTATATTCTTAATCTGGACACCACACGGAATATTTGAATGTCGGCAAAGAATTCTAAAAAACACAGTTCATATCAAAAATAATATTTAAAAATAAAACTTACAAAAGTTTTATCATTAGCAATGAATCTCTACGCAGTGAATATCAAAGAACTAAAGTATATCTAACAAAATAAAGTTTTAATTACACGATAGAAAAAATTACAGCTATTAATGTTTATGTAATCTGGAAAGACTCTTGTTTAAATACCGTCTTCTTTAGATGTTTCGTAAAGGGGACTTTTGACTGTCACTGTGAAAATAATGGGCACTTTATATTTCAAACGCTATGAGATCGAATTAGAATTATGAAGATTTGTAGAAAAACTATAGTTGCCGACATAGCTGAAAGGATTAGTAAGCTGAAGTGGCGATGGGCGGGGCACATTGCTCGTAGAACTGATGGTCGTTTGGACGAAATGTAACCACGTAACAGAAAACACAGCGTGGGACAAACCTGCTATATACCCTTCCTCACTGAACCGGGGAGGGTTTATACTCCCAGCCGTGGGAGCAAAGCAATGGCTTTAAAAAAACCTAGTTTGCTAGATAGCTAATGTTCAAGGATCGCTCGTTTATCATCCTTTATATTAAAAAAATAGGAAACCGGAAGTTGTTCAGTTCAGAGAACCCAGGGCCCACAGTACAGAGCTTAAACTGTCAGCCATAAATCTACGTCAACTTGACCCCGACAACTCGACCCCAACAACTTACCCCGTACAACTGGACCCCGACAACTGACTACTCGACAGGCGGTACCCGTTCACGAGCATGACGCATTCATCAACATCGCTTACCTCAACCATATTGTAGGGAACCGAACGACCCGATACACAACGCCACCGCCAGCAAGACATTTTAGTGAGCATGACAGACCAACAGCCAGACATATGACACGAACAATGTAAGTACTTAATATATCTATAACATTAATGGCTACAGTGCCGTGTGGTGCCGGCTCAGAATACCACCACCCCATCTCCTCCCGTGGGTGTCGTAAAAGTCGACTAAGGGATTAGCCGGAGGATGGGCAGCAGCGTCCTTCGAGTACATTAACAACTCAACTGCGATCGCCAAGCGTGGCGATTATGGCAAAACCCCCCAATGAGCCCACAACACATCCATATCGATCGTTGTGGTGATCTTTGGGGGAGGCCTATGTCCAGCAGTGGACTTCATTCGGCCGAAATGAAATGGCTACATATTGCTCACACATTTACAGTTCTGTATAAATATTGTAATCGAAAAGAAAGAAGGTATAGTACTTTTAAAAAATATGGCTCAGTAGCTTCGGAGATAAGGTGGGGAATAGTAAATTTTTGTCTAGTTTCTAAATAATTTCAGCCGTAAAAACGTCCACTGCTAGAAAGAAGCCTCCCCAAAAGATTGCCCCAACGGCTGGTATGGGTTTGTGTTGTGTGCTCATTGGGGGATATTGCCATAATCACCACGCTTGGCAGACGGGTTGGCGATCGCATATGAGTTATACATATACTCGAAGGACGCTGCTGCCCATCATCCGGCTAATCCTGTTGTCGCCTTTGACGACACCCACGGGATGAGATGTGGTGGTGGTATTCTTAGCCAGCACCACACGGCTAACTTTCTTAAGTAACTTTATAACTACTTATATTGTTATTGAATTTCAATTATTGTAAATGTTTAATATTAATTATAGATTCTATAAATCATCTTATGCTTTCAATGCGAATTTCTATTAGTATGTGAATGTTATTGTATATATAAATAATTTATCTGTATAATTTTGTAATATGTAGCTGTGCGTGGCTTCACTTTGGGTCCTATCGGAAGACCAGCGCTGCAGCATTGTTTTGTTGCAGCTTATAGCTGAGATAGCGGCCTTTTCTGGCGTCACACAGTTAACCTTCAAAATCCTGGTGACTCACTGGTGACATACAACGTCATCCCACATATACACAAATAAGGCGATCCCAAATACGGAATTTCGCGTCTCTTTCTCTCCATAACATATCACCTGGCGTGGTGTGTCGTGGAGTGTTGTTCCGTCCTCTAAAGTTTGCATTAATAATTACAATTTCTGGATGACTGTGTGCGTTTAAGAGTAAACGTTTTTCTTTCTTTCTTTCTATATATTTTATAATTATTTAATAAATATATTTGAGACACACAACAACAAGCCTTTCTATTTCTTATGTTACACGGTACAGTTTGCAAAACTTTCTTCTTTAATTTTCTATATTGCCCCCCCCAAAGGTGATGCCCATAATCGAATTAATTTTAAATCGGTCCAGTAGACTCGGAGTAAATTGGTTGTGACAAACGGCCAGACAGACAGACACACGAGTGATCCTGTAAGAGATCCGCCGTTTTTTCTTCGAACGTTCGGAACCCTAAACATGACAAAAACTGTTACCTATTATTTCCAAGATGACTTTCCTATTTTTATTATAGGCTTAGTGTAACCTAAAGTTTTTGGTATGTTGTTATGAGTTACTTGGCATGACTTTGTACTTGAAAGAAATAAAAATTGTTTATTAGAAGCCACAAATTACACAAACAACAATAATTATAACGCACACAAGTTATAAACTGCCGCGTGGTGCCGGGTCAGAATACCACCACCCCATCTCCTCCCGTGGGTGTCGTAAAAGTCGACTAAGGGATTAGCCGGAGGATCCGCAGCAGCGTCCTTCGAGACATTAACAACTCAACTGCGATCGCCAACCCGTCTGCCAAGCGTGGCGATTATGGCAAATCCCCCCAATGAGCCCACAACACACCCATATCGGTTGTTGTGGTGATCTTTGGGGGAGGCCCGTGTCCAGCAGTGGACTTCATTCGGCCGAAATGATGATGACACAAGTTATAGCGACAACAGATTAAAGAACATTAAATAATAAAGTAGAACAAATAAATACACAGCAGGTACGTAAAAAAAGAACAATAGATCTATTTATTTGAATGCGAGATGTTGATATGATGATGATGATGATGATGTTACCAGTGATGACATATGCAACAGAGACGTGGTCACTCACAATGGGCCTCATAAGAAAGCTCAAGGTCACTCAGCGAGCTATGGAGAGAGCTATGCTTGGTATTTCTCTACGAGATCGAATCAGAAATGAGGAGATCCGTAGAAGAACTAAAGTTATCGACATAGCTGCAAGGATTAGTAAGCTAAAGTGGCAATGGGCAGGGCACATTGCTCGTAGAACTGATGGCCGTTGGGGCAAAAAGGTTCTCGAATGGAGACCGCGCACCGGAAAACGCAGCGTGGGACGACCTCCAACGAGGTGGACAGACGACCTAGTGAAGGTCGCTGGGAGTCGTTGGATGAGAGCGGCATGTGACCGCTCGTTGTGGAGATCTAAGGGGGAGGCCTTTGTTCAGCAGTGGACGACCTGTGGCTGATATGATGAGATGTTGATGGATGATTGCTGCTACTGGATCGTGTGAAAGAAAGAAAGAAAGAAATATATTTTATTCAGTACGGGACAAAGTGACGACACAGAACAATAATGATACACAACAAAATAAAATTAAAAGAAAGAAAAACAATGTATCTTACACTAAATACCTAAACAAAGTGCTGTCAAGCACGCCCACACCGAAAAGGCCACCAACTCAGCATTTGTCGGTGTTTGTAGTCAGTTTGGACTGTTGCTCTGTATCATTTTAAGATAATATCGGGTCTATTCGCGCACACATTACTGCGACTACTCGTGACCACGGTCAATACAACTTGATCGAAACGTTGAGGTTAGTTAAAATATTATTTTGATATTCTCTGTGCGCAAATATACCCGATATTATCTTAAAATCATGAATTCAACTCGCGAAAGTTTAAGAATTACTATCTGCTCCAGTTATATGCTGAATAGTTGCTGGGGAATCTTGCATTCTCGGCAAGAGTCGTCGGAAGAATTTGCTAATTTTATTATGTGCTTTTTGTAGTTTTTAGTTCCCTATTACTTGCTCTTGTATTATGAGCATCAATCCATCAGTTACGACGAACAATTCTCCTGTATCATGTCCAACGCCATCCCATAGCTTAATTGACACATCCCAGTACAACAACCTAATGAAACCCAGTATTGCATACTTTGCCAGGAAATTTAATTAAAACGCCGCTCGCTTCCGGCCCGCACCGGTTACAGGCAGTTTGGATCGGTTCAAAGCAGTTTAAACCGGTATCGATGTGGATATTTTGTTGTCGGCGTGACAATATCACTGTTGTAACTTTAATTAAAAGGGGTGGTTTGGTGAGAGGATATTAAAACTCCGTAAGGTAGTCATTTATTCAAAAAACTTTTAGGTGGGTATCCAAATATTTCAATAAAGTCTCTGTAGATATGAAAGTGAGAAATAATTCATTTATTTAAGAAGACGCATGATTTTGGCCGGGATGTTTCGGATTCGCTTCGCCAACACGCAGTGACCAAGCGTGCTGATTAATGCTCGTTTCTTCTCTGTGTGAGAAGAGATATTTGCTGTGCAATGGGACTGTGACATGCTGATAGATTGGTTTCTCGGTGAAAAATTCATATTACCACTGATATACATATACATATACACTACTATACACTAGTAATATTACTCAGCAAATGCGAAGACAAAACGGCACGTTGGAGGCCGCCCCCCTCTACGCTTTTCGGTGCGTGGTCTTCACTCGTGAACCTTTCTACCCCAACGGCCATCAGTTCCACGAGCTATACGACCTGCCCATTGCCAGTTCAGCTTACTGTTCCTTTTGGCTATGTCAGCCACGTTAGATTATTACCCCCACCTTACCCAGGCGGAGGATGTCTATGAGGATATATCCCCACGTTAAAAAGGAGTACAGGCAAAATCGGGTGGTGTTTGACCTCATGCCTTCTCGATCGCCAATCCAACACATAATAATATATTTATTTAAAAAAATAAACTACCACCATCCACTTACGTAGAATCTTGTGCTCTTCCTACTTATGGTATCAGAGAATTATATTATACCATTGATATGTTACGTCCGGCGTTAAATGGCACGCAAAACTCAGTCTTGCTGTATGTAGGTATAAAGCTATAAAACTACACACATGCTGTAAGGAAGAAGATACAAAAACTACGAGAGTAAAAGAGATAGCTATCTAAAATGACATCATGTGTACTCGATGTCTTAGTGCACCTGTGATAGAATACCTATATGTGTTGTCTCTTTTCTTTGCTTGGCCTGTGTTTTGTTCGAGAATATTATTCTATAGATAATTTGAATAGTTTTTATCAAAATATTTTATATAGTTTGTTTTCTTTTTCTTTTAAAAAGAAAAAGAAAAGAAAGTTTGTTACGTTTATTACATACATCCCTTGTTCTTTATTAATATTTGCTTGGTAGGTATTGTGTGCATTTTCTATACGCACGATGGCATTGTTTTTACATAATTAATAAAACAATACAGATTGTGACAGTGTGTGCTCGTTGTCCCGTCTTAGGCGAACTGATTGCGAGGTGCTACAATTGTGAGAGTTTTGGTTCTTACTTTTGGCGCGCATGTAACATATCTATTTCTTTAAATATATAATATCATTCGTATCAGATAAACTAATCTTACCTACTTAGTAAACAACGGCTTTTAACAGATGTTTCGACACTACCTGCGTCGGCGCCGGTAATTTGCAAGTAAACGATCTCACTGTTATCTAGCCATCGACTACTACGCCAAAGTATGTTTGAGTATATATCTTTATTTATTTTATTCATTGTCTACGTTTTGGTTTTAAGCATCGAAATAGTATTACGTGAAGAAGCGATTTTGTCTTGTGTGATATGGCAAAACATAGATGGACGAAAGCTATTTTAATTAATTATACGAATCCTTGTTATATTTTTAACTAGCTGGGATCCGCGTTTAATTTAAAAGAAATTTAGAGTACTTCGACATAGACACTTGACATAGAATATATATAAGGTCTTATTTTAATAATCCACGATATTTTGCATGGTGCCTCAGTAAATGCTTAAGATGATGTACCGAACACAAAAAAATACTCACGGTAAAAATCCATTTCTTTTCTTTGTGTGATGTCGCTACCGTGCGCCGTCTGTTTTGTTTAACGTTACAGACTATCTATATCAGTCAACCAGTCCCCCGTCCACCATTGTCTCACTAGATGCATGTGAATATTATCACAACTAAGAGAACTAGGATGTAATGAAATAAGTGATTTAATAAAATAATTTTTTAAACAGCAAATTTACAAGTTTTTTTTTATACCTACATTATCTTCATCGTTCACTATAGCGCCATGCAAAATATCGTGGACTATTAAATTAAGACCTTGTATATTGGATTTCAAAGGTTTTATTCTTTTGCGCGGAACCCTAATTATTTTTCTAAAATAAAAGTAGCCTTAATTATTCCTTATAACATCAGCTATCTGTCAGTGAAAGTCCCGTCAAAATCGGTCCAGCTGTTTCGGAGATTACCCGGAACATACTGACACAAAAAAAAAGTGATTTTTTTGTTGTATGTACCGTATATACTTTCATATAAATTTAGTAAAAAGCTGTTATATTGACAGTACAAACAGACAGTTCAATTTTGTTTATTTGTATAGATAGATTATTTATGTTTAAATCCATATTCAGTCGACAAATTATTTTGGTGAATATTGGACATGGATTCTTGAACAAAACATTACTTTATGCGTGATTAGACATACACTTGACGGGCTTTTAACCTTATAATACATTTTCAACCTAAAAGAAGGGTATGACCTTATCAGAGAACACACTTCAACAAATTTATCGACACTCTTACTCTCTTGTACCGAAATTGAAAGAGAATCTACAAAGCGATCATCCCTGTCCCAGACAAAATTGTTGGAAATACCAATATTTGTTAGTGCGTGTAATTAAAGAGAAACCTCTGAGCGAAATTAGGCGTGGCATCAAACTGAGTCAAAATCTTAAATTGAAAATACTAAGCACGCAATATAATAGATTGAGGGTAGTTTATATTAGTACTGAAGTTACTGAAATTAGCTGCATAGCTTCTGTTTTTTCAAAGTCAAAGTCAAGTATTTTTATTTCAAATAAACCTATTGGCACTTATGAAACGTCAGAATCTAAGTTGCACGGTTCCAAATAGTTGATCTATGGAGAAGAGCCGGCAAGAAACTCCATAGATACTCTTTTAAAATAATTGAACTTACAATGTTGATTGATACAAAGTATGGTAAAATATATAACGAGCATTATGTAGGTATTAAAAAAAACCATACTACTGTAGTATAATTAATATTTGTCATAGCAGTTAATGGCTGACCAGTCCCGTCCCCCACCCGTTCACGAGCATGACGCATGCATCAGCATTTTTTGACTTCGAACTGCGAGATTTATAAACCCTTCTTTATCTAACTCTTGACAGGTACTATTGTTTTATCCTGCACTATATAGCTAGATACCCTGTACCGAAAAGGTACAAGTTCAATCAATAATTATAGTGGTTCTGAAATCGTCGGAATCGGATAATATTTTTTATATTAAATCAAGGCTCAATATTTCGAGTTTCAGAATAGTGACTAGGTAGTATTTTAGTCAGTTTGTTAATTCTTATATATGTTTTTGGAGTTCCGTACGTCCGAATGAAAAAATGGCGGTATTCTTATAGGATTACTCGTGTGTCTTATCTGCCTGTCCGTCTGCCACAGGCAATTTGTTCCGAATCTATTGGACTGATTAAGTTGAAATTTGGTAGACATATGAATTTCAGCGAGCCAAACACGGACTTTGACGTAAAATGAATTATGAATATAGCGGAGCTTTTCGGGAATCATTTAATAAAATTGGAATAATGTTTTGCGGAGTGTCCCGTGTAACATAATAAGTGGAAGTGCTTGCTGTGAGAATCTCAATTTTTTATCTTATTTTTATTCAAAATCAATAATAGTATTGTCTTAGGTTTTCGCGATTATTACACATTATAATAAAACTGACGTGCGACCACGAACCCTGCAAAGTGTTCGAAACGTCAGGAAAAACAAAAATCAATAATACACGCGATTTAATCCGTTTAAAATTGTTTTATTATAAAATCAATAATGTTTAAGTTATTTAAGAAAATAGAGAAAAAATTCAATTGCCTCCCCCCTATATCCGAAACTACTGAGGCTAACATTTTATAGAAAATACTGATACAAGTTCTTTACTTATATAGATTATAGGAAAACCTATATAGTCTTAAAAAATGTCTTAACAATGTTAACATTGTAGTTGAAAAACAATTTAAATTAAATTAAGTTTGTTCTTGGGATAAATTATTGGCACAAGACAGAAGTCAACAATAGACAACATGTTCATTAACCACCAATCAACTTTGGTGAAGATCTGATATAGACCTTCATAGATAAAAAGGTAACTTATCAATAGATGAAAGCAAATCACCCACGAATCAATCGCTTGTTTGATGTCACTAAAATAGAATAATAAAACAAACTGAAAGCTTGTTAAAATTCGCTCTCACAAATAATATAATAATTTGCGTGAAAGTTTAGGAAGTCGATGCTAATTATTTCATGAATCAAACTGAAACAACCTACCAGCTACCTAGGCACCTATCCTACACTATTTCATACAAATAGTTTAAACTCTTTTTAGAACGGATAGTTAGATCCGTAGTCTTCAAATTTATTTATTCTCGTGACTTTTATTTTTATTTATAGCCATTGCTGTCAGTTTGGAATCCGTTGGTAGTCACATATTAATGACTCTACTACTGTCAATTACAATTTAAATTCATTTATTCATATAAAAAAAGGTAATTGCAGTTGGTCATAAAATATAAAATAGGACACTAACATGTTAAATATTATATGAATGAATGAATATTAAATTAAAATCATTAGGACACATTCATTAAATTTGTTACTTTTGTAATTTAGAAATTCTTCAATGCCATAAAACCCATTCATTATAAAAAATTGTTGAGTTAAATATTTGTAAGGATGGTAACTCTCTTTTTACTTTTATTTTATTGTACAGTTTAACAGTCCTTGTGACGCAACTTTTATAATATTTGGCCGTATTTGGCGCTTTTGATAATACCAGACGTTTACAAAGAAAACCGAATCTCAGTAGCTTCAACTTTCTGAAACTTCACGTTTCGCCCTTTCCCTCACGATTAAAGAACACAATAGACTCAGCTCCACCCTTACCCGGCCCTTTGAAGCCTGAAATTCTCACGTAAAATCATATCTCGAACATCGACCTATTTCCTTGAAAACGCGCTTATTTGAAGGAGGCACAATGTTGGTCCCAGGAACTCATCAATATACGTCAGTGCTGGAACATTAACGTTAAAAGTTAATAGTAATTAATGATACGTGCCAAATGTCAAAACCCTGAAGTCGTTTGAGAATAAATCCAGAATATTTTTAACCGACTCACAAAGGAGGTTCTCAATTCGATGCGTACTTTTTTTATGTATGTCCACCGATTACTCCGAGATTTGAAGACCGACTTGAGCAATTCTTTTTTTAACAGGCGCAGAATTCTTTTGAATTGGTCCCATATAAATTTTTTTGCCAGCTTCAATGAACAGGTTAATTTGACTGCGCTTATCTAGATGATGTCTTAATAATTTGGATTTCTCTCAGAGAACCGATTTTAGTAATTCTATTTTTTTGTGTTAAATACTGATATCAAATTGGAAAAGGTTCTTACATTTATTTTCACTAAAAAGAAACAAAACTTTTTAATAAAAAATGCTACACTTCAAAAACCCTACACGATGTAAAAATATTAAAACCACTGAAAAGGTAAAAATACTTTATTTATGAAGTCTATAGGGTCTACCAGGTATGCCCCAGCCATGGTTCATGTAGAGTTGTAGACCAACGAGAATGAGAAGTTATATTTTATACCTGGCCCCGCCCGAACGGAATTTGGAATGTATGGGAGACCATGTTTTTCAACTACAATGTTAAGTTTGTTATTCGAATAAATTATTGGTACTACTCGTTCGCCTTAACTAGGCTAGGCATCCAACACTTCTGGTACCTCATCATTTCGGCCGAATGAAGTCCACTGCTGGACACAGGCCTCCCCCAAAGATGTCCACAACGACCGATATGGATGTGTTGTGGGCTCATTGGGGGGTTTTGCCATAATCGCCACGCTTGGCAGACGGGTTGGCGATCGCAGTTGAGTTGTTAATGTACTCGAAGGACGCTGCTGCCCATCCTCTGGCTAATCCCTTAGTCGACTTTTACGACACCCATGGGAGGAGATGGAGTGGTGGCATTCTGGTACCTAAAGATAACATATTCATCGTACGGAACCCTCTCCTCGCGAGTTTAGCTCGCACTTGTCCGGTTTTTTGTGGGTGCAAGGCCCACATAACAACGCGGTCTCCCTGGATGGCAAGATATGAATTAGGCACATTCTACGCACAAAATCCGTGTGGTGTCCGGAACTCCGTGTGGTGTCCGGATTAAGAATATAGCACCACCCCGTCTCCTCCCGTGGAGGTCGTAAAAGTCGACTAAGGGACTCTTAACCAAAGGGATGGGCAGCAGCGTCCCTTTGCTGAACAGAAGCATTACTGCGCTCACCAACCCGCCTGCTAAGCGTGGTGAGTATCGGCAAATTCCCCCCAAAATGACGACATGACTAATGCACCGGCCCCCAGTTCCCGGCAGCCCCGCTATTCCTGGTCATGGTAGCGGCCACGGTAACGGCGGGGCAGGGGGTGCTAAGAATCAGCGGACGGGATCCGGCTACCACCCCAAACGAAAACTGGCCCTGGTAACGTATAACACACGCACACTGAGGGCAGACGAAAAGATTGTTGAGCTGGAAGAAGAAATAGATAAGTTGCACTGGGATATCATGGGTCTATCAGAAGTCCGAAGAGAGGGCGAGGACACGATAACCCTGAAATCTGGCAACTTATTCTACTACCGGGAAGGCGAACATCTGTCTCAAGGTGGTGTCGGGTTTCTCATCCGCAGGTCCCTCATTAACAGCGTAGTTGCCATCGAAAGTGTGTCGAGCAGGGTAGCGTACCTTATACTCAGAATATCCAAGAGGTATTCGTTGAAGGTCATACAGGTCTACGCACCGACACACCCAGATGATGAAGTAGAGAGTATGTATGAGGACGTAAGTAGGGCCATACATACCTCGAAGACACACTTCACTGTTGTGATGGGGGACTTCAACGCGAAGCTGGGCACTCGATGCGATGGTGAGTTGAGAATGGGGCAATTTGGATATGGGCAACGGAACCCCAGGGGACAGAGGCTGGCCGACTTTTTGGAAAAGGAGGGACTCTTCGTGATGAACTCCTTTTTCCAAAAGCCGCCTCACAGGAAATGGACCTGGATGAGTCCCGATGGTTCCACGAGGAATGAGATTGACTTCATCATGACCAATAGGAGGCAAATATTCAATGATGTCTCTGTGATCCACAGGGTGAAAACCGGTAGTGATCACCGAATGGTAAGAGGCACATTGAATATTAATCTCAAAGTTGAGAGGTCTCGTCTGATGAGGTCTACGCTCCGGCCCTCTAGTGCTCATATCCAAAACCCCGAGAGCTTTCAACTCGAACTCCAAAACCGCGTCGAGTGCCTAGAACATTGCGTATCTGTGGACGATTTAAATGGTAGGTTTGTAGAAACTGTCCAAATGGTTGGGTCTAAGTTCTTTAAGGCCCACCGTAAAGGTAGACCAAAAAAGTTCTCCGATCACACTCTCGACCTCATGGCAGAAAGACGCGCCATGACGCTGCAGTCCTCCGGTGATGCTGAAGCATACCGACTGCTCAATAGACGGATATGGAAGTCCTTGCGTCACGATATCCGCACCTTTAACACCAACGGTGTTAAAGAGGCGATTGAGCGGAATCAAGGCTCCAAAGTGTTCGCAAGAGACAAGTCTATTGGGCAAAGTCGTATTATGAAGCTGAAGACCGAGGACGGCAGTGTAGCGTCGACTAAGCCAGAGGTTTTGAGAGCGATTGAGAAGTTCTACCGGCAGTTATACACCTCGGTAACTATACCTACCATTGGCTCTGACAAAGACCCGCGAGCCAAACTAACCCGACACTATACCGAGGATATCCCGGACATCAGCCTGTACGAGATTAGGATGGCCTTGAAACAGCTTAAAAATAACAAGGCGCCGGGTGGGGACGGAATTACGACAGAGCTTCTGAAAGCGGGTAGCACACCGGTACTTAAAGTATTCAGAAGCTATTCAATTCCGTCTTACTCGAGGGCACAACGCCGGAAGCGTGGAACAGAGGTGAGGTGGTGCTCTTCTTCAAAAAGGGTGATAACACCCTATTGAAGAATTACAGACCCATCTCACTTCTGAGCCATGTTTATAAGCTGTTTTCAAGGGTCATCACGAATCGTCTCGAGCGCAGGTTTGATGACTTCCAGCCTCCCGAACAAGCCGGTTTCCGAAAAGGTTTCAGTACCATAGACCACATCCATACGCTGCGGCAGGTTATACAGAAGACCGAGGAGTATAATCTGCCACTATGCTTGGCGTTTGTGGACTATGAGAAAGCCTTCGATTCGATCGAAACCTGGGCAGTGCTGCAATCTCTGCAGCGGTGCCACATGACTATCGATACATTGAAGTGTTGAAGTGCTTATACAGAAACGCCACCATGTCGGTCCGAGTACATGAACAGAGCACGGGGGCAATTCCATTGCAGAGAGGTGTGAGACAGGGGGACGTCATTTCCCCGAAACTGTTTACCGCTGCAATGGAGGATGCCTTCAAGCTGCTGGAGTGGAAAGGATTCGGCATTAACATCAATGGCGAGTATATCACTCACCTTCGATTTGCCGACGATATCGTAGTCATGGCAGAATCGCTGCAAGAGCTCAGCACAATGCTCGATGATCTCAACAGGGTTTCCCAACAGGTGGGCCTTAAAATAAACATGGGCAAGACGAAAGTCATGTCAAATGCCCATGTCGTGCCCATCCCAATATCCGTTGGGAGCTCTGTTCTCGAAGTTGTTGACGAGTATGTCTACCTGGGACAAACTGTCCAGTTAGGTAGGTCCAACTTCGAGAAAGAGGTCAATCGTCGAATCCGACTCGGCTGGGCAGCGTTCGGGAAACTTCGCAACGTCTTTTCGTCAACAATACCGCAATGCCTAAAGACGAAAGTCTTTAACCAGTGTGTGTTACCAGTGATGACATATAGAACAGAGACGTGGTCACTCACAATGGGCCTCATAAGAAAGCTCAAGGTCACTCAGCGAGCGATGGAGAGAGCTATGCTTGGTATTTCTCTACGAGATCGAATCAGAAATGGGGAGATCCGTAGAAGAACTAAAGTTATGGACATAGCTGCAAGGATTAGTAAGCTGAAGTGGCAATGGGCAGGGCACATTGCTCGTAGAACTGATGGCCGCTGGGGCAAAAAGGTTCTCAAATGGAGACCGCGCACCGGAAAACGCAGCGTGGGACGACCTCCAACGAGGTAGGACAGACGACCTGGTGAAGGTCGCTGGAAGTCGTTGGATGAGAGCGGCATGTGACCGCTCGTTGTGGAGATCTAAGGGGGAGGCCTTTGTTCAGCAATGGACGACCTGTGGTTGATATGATGACGCACAAAAAGTCAGAGGACGACCCTAACATCGTTGGAAAAAGGGTAGAAAGAAGAAGCTTTAACCGATGGCACAATAGGTGCACTGACTAAACGATTGGTTTTCTGCGTACCAACTGGCCCGCGCCGGTTCAACCCCCGCGCCGGTTCAACCCCCGCACCGAACAAATATTTGTATGGCTAACAGATTCTTTCTTTTTCTTTTTTTAAAAACGTTGCCCCACACTGGGAATTCTCCTGTGTCGTGGGTGCGTTTACAGACATGAATTTCACACACAATGCACCCAGACCCGGAACAACTACCTGCAGATCACACAAATATTTGTACCGTGCGGGAACCGAACCCACGAGCCGGAGCGCAGCAGCCGACTGTATCAGCCACTGCACCAACAGATCACAGATAGTTTCGGGTCTCGTTGTTTGTGCATATGATATTTATTTCTGTAAACTGCAACCAGGAGAAATCAGTTGAGTAACATAATTTGGGAGTAGCTATTTCCCAAGATGTGTTATAAATTACTGTAATATTAAATGATATTCAAACAATATTAATACACGTCTCACATTAACGTGAGGGTTCCTCAAAATGATGGATACAAAAATGGCTTCCATTTCCATTGTTTGTACAATGAATCACAACAACATAAGACACCTTAGTTCCTTGGGGATGTTTCTATATTCAAATTTATTTGAATTTTTTCATATATTTGTTTTATTTTGAGTCTTTGACACTTGCCATTTTTGACGAAATTCTATGAAGACATGTATATATACATACATTTTTCGAAGTATTTCATTTTTAACTCAAAGGTTGACTGGCAGAGAATGCCATATGGCATTAAGTCCGCCTTGTGTACCGCCATTACGCATAAAAGTATAAATAAATAAATAAATAAGTGATCGCAGTCAGTTGTTCTTAGCACACGGGATGCTGCTGCCCATCCTCCCAACATCAATCCTTAACCACCTTTAACGACTCCTGTGAGTTGCTATGCTAGGGTTTATACATTTCCGGAAACCACAAAAAATGTCTGAATAATTAAATTTCATCTAAGAAACAAAATATGTGTTTATAATTTTCTTCTTTTTCCTGTTACTTGTCAATCTCATGTCAATTGTTCAAGCTGAACGCACGGAGACGCTCAGTTTAAACACCACTATGCGGTCACCCATCCATAGGCTGACCGCGCCAAACGTTGCTTAACCTCACGGAACATTTACCGATCTGTGAGTGCAAGCTGTGTGGTGCCGGCTACAAATGGTACCAACCCATCTCATCCCTTGGGTGTCGTAAAAGGCGACTATGGGATTAGCCGGATGGGCAGCAGCGTCCTTCGAGTACATTAACAACTCAACTGCGATCGCCAACCCAACCCGGCCAAGCGTGGCGATTATGGCAAAACCCCCCAATAGCACACAACACACCCATATCGGTCTTTGTAGTGATCTTTGCGGGAGGCCTGTGTCCAGCAGTGGACTTTATTCGGCCGAAATGATGATTGCATCTAGCTATGAGCGCGTTTATAATAGACACACATTTTGTTTCATAAAATTACTAACCAACACAACGTTTTTATTTTTAACTTATACCTAAAACAAATATATGTAACAAAAGCTTATAAACCGTAAAATTTTGAGGTAGAACAAGTCAATTACTTTAATCAATTTATTCCCCGCCGCTATGAAGGTTTTATTAAAAATATTACTCAAGTATCGTTATGTGGGGAGACCGCTAATGAACTCGTGGCCATGTTTACCATCCCTCAGGGGTGACTACGACGCATTTTTAAATTCAGATAATATTTGTTATAATATCGAGAGTCTAGAGTTCAATCAATCACAATATTCTCAGTTCATAACAAGGCATTCGATGATAAAATTATTTGTTGCGTAAAAATGATGATTAAATTAGATAAGATAAAGATAAATTTATTATCAAACTAAACACATTCGTTCAATGCAAAACAATACAGATAGGTTTTAATTGTTTTTGTGTAGTGTGGTAACAGGAACGGACTCGGCAATGTTGGTAGTGCGCAGTGATTTAACCACGCACGGGTCAACGCTGGTTTTCAGTCCGTCGCCTTTACTACAGAAAAATAAAACACAAAGAACCGTACGAAAATAAAATCAAAACAATACTTTTACAAAATGGAGTGGTTTGCTGATGCGCAATCATTGAAATAAAATAAAGTAGCTAATAAAAAATTGGCCGTGTGGTGCCGGCTCAGATTGCCACCACCCCATCTCCTCCCGTGGGTGTCGTAAAATTCGACTAAGGGATTGGCCGGAGGATGGGCAGCAGCGTCCTTCGAGTACATTAACAACTCAACTGCGATCGCCAACCCGCCTGCCAAGCGTGGCGATTATGGCAAAACCCCCCAATGAGCCCACATCACATCCATATCGGTCGTTGTGGTGATCTTTGGGGAGGCCTGTGTCCAGCAGTGGACTTCATTCGGCCGTTAGATTAGAATAAAAAACACCTCGATAAAAGCGGTCGGCCGCTCGCCGCACATCATCATTTCGGCCGAATGAAGTCCACTGCTGGACACAGGCCTCCCCCAAAGATCACCACAACTACCGATATGGATGTGTTGTGGGCTCATTGGGGGGTTTTGCCATAATCGCCACGCTTGGCAGGCGGGTTGGCGATCGCAGTTGAGTTGTTAATGTACTCGAAGGACGCTGCTGCCCATCCTCCGGCTAATCCCTTAGTCGACTTTTACGACACCCATGGGAGGAGATGGGGTGGTGGCATTCTGAGCCGGCATCACACGGAAATGCCGGCACCACACGGAAAAGCCGGCACCACACGGAAAAGCCGGCACCACACGGAAAAGCCGGCACCACACGGAAACACCTGCATGTAAACAAAAGAAAGGTGCGGGGGGTCGCGTGGAGGCGGAGTAATTCGCATCGTCAATCTCAGTGTTTCTATTTAAATACTAGCTGGGACCAGAGGTTTCACCCGCGTTTAATTTAAAAGAAATTTAGAATAAGAAAGAAAAGAAAGAAAGAAATAAACTATTTATTTCCGCGACACATCGACGCACAATACACATTATAAATATAAAATCGACAAAAGGCTACAAAAGCTTAGAAACTACACAATCTACTAAAACTATGAGTATAATAACATTAATAACTAACCCTTTACATTTCAATGAACGTGCTGGCAACACTGATTATAAAATGTTTTAAAATAATAATTCCTAGATGTAATAGTACGTCACACGTTTCATTGTATGAATTATGACAACATTTAGGCTGTATGACTCTGACCTTTGCCTGCTTTTTTAGCGAAACTATTATAATACATGAACGTTATAAATTATGAATGGAAAAGTAGAAATTGTGCGTCGTATCTGCGCAAAAACTTGGTCGCTACTCAGCGTAATGCTGTAGCATCGGAACGAGCCAACAGCGCTGATTTTACAACCTCGATAAGTGACGTGATGACGACCAGTAGGACATAGTAAGTGTTATACTATTTATTTGGTTCCGTTTCTCCAGTCTACTACGTCTCTCGGCGGAGTAAACCAAACTAACCCACTAGATAAGTAGTGTCTAGAGTCTGTGACTGTGTTAAATTTGTCTGATATAATAAAATATATAGTGTACCTGAATGTTGTGAAGTGTTTAAATAAATTATCAATCTCTGTGCTTGCATAATAGTGACAGTCCAAACATTACCAGTGACGCAAGTCGAGGCGGCCATTATAGTAATAATACTTACATAACCGATGCATCGGACGTCATAATTTAGCCAATAATGCCCATCCTCCGGCTAATCTCTTAGTCTCCTTTTACGACACCCGCGGGAGACGGGGTGGTTGTAGTCTGAACCGGCACCACACAGCACACAATGACAATCATCATCATCATTTCGGCCGAGTGAAGTCCACTGCTGGACACAGGCCTCCCCCAAAGATCACCACAACCACCGGTATGGATGTGTTCTCGCTCATTGGGGGGTTTTGCCATAATCGCCACGCTTGGCAGGCGGGTTGGCGATCGCAGTTGAGTTGTTAATGTACTCGAAGGACGCTGCTGCCCATCCTCCGGCTAATCCCTTAGTCGACTTTTACGACACCCATGGGAGGAGATGGGGTGGTGGCATTCTGAGCCGGCACCACACGGCACCAATGACAATGAAAACGTAATATTAATAAAATAAAAGTATATGACTTCAGCAGTGCTGTACGAGGCCAAAAAAGGCTGGTGGTACCTTTTTTTTTTTATTGGTGCCCAGTGGAAATTCATCATGAACTTCCTTCGCCCCGGGGAAGGACGAAGGGGTATGCCGGACTCCTACCGGCTAAAACCACTGGAGCGGTCATCTTCGACACCTAAGGGAGGCTCCAGGTCCTCGTATGATCACACTAGAGCCACCCACTGGTGCCACGCCTATTGGCACATCTCGGAGAGGGTGACTGTAAAGCGGTCACCCCCCCAGGGGGGGCTGGTGGTACCTACCTAGCTCTTATAAGAAGGTAAGAGACCTACCACCAATCTTTATAATAATATTCTTTTTTAACGTGTAATGTGTTACTGTTTATTTTCCCTAATAAATAAAATAAATAAAGTCTGCATCGAACCCACCGTTTTACCTACCGTAACTACCCGCCGACAAGGTCCGTCTAGACGACCCATCCCACGCCGTCCTGCCCTCCTGACCCACGCTCGAACCGGCGGCTTAGTTTCTAAGTTTATTGCCCGCTTGGATACCCTACGGCTTCGCCAATTTAGTCCGGTTAAGCAGCTACAACTGCTACAGCTGAATGCCAAAATCCCTGAAGAAAACAGGACCACGGTCCACGGGTGAGGTAAACTGGATGTGGATGGCAGAGGCCGGGTGTAATGACACAACTTGGTAGAGGTATATGCCCAGAAAATTCACAAAGACAATGTTCCACTGCGACCCATAGTAAGCCAGATTGATACACCAACTTATAAACTGGCTCAACATCTAGCGAAGATACTTTCACAACTTCGTGGAAAGACTAACACATATGTGAAGGATTCCTATCACTTTGTCAGCCAAATAAAAGACCTACAACTGGCTGAAAGTGAAGTGATGGTCAGTTTTGATGTGCAGTCCTTATTCACCAACTTACCTGTAAAGGACTGTTTGGATGTTGTAAAGAAACGGTTAAGTGAACATGACATGCCTCTAGAATATGCAGAGTTACTTGAACACTGCCTTACCAATGGCTACCTATTGCGGGACAATGAGTTTTACCTGCAAACTGACGGTGTAGCCATGGGTTCACCGGTCTCTCCTGTAGTCGCCGATATTTTCATGGAGGACTTTGAGGAGAGAGCACTGATGACAGCCCAGGCTAAACCGAAGATGTTCAAACGGTACGTAGATGACACTTTTACCATCTTGCCTCACAATAGGGTCTCTGCATTCTTAAAACACCTAAATTCAATACATAGTAAAATTCAGTTTACTATGGAATTGGAGGATAACAAATCCTTAGCCTTTCTTGGCATACTTCTCGTCCATAATCCAGATCATTCTGTTAGTCACACTGTGTATAGAAAGCCTACCCATACAGATAGGTACCTTAACGGTGAATCTCACCACCACCCTTGTCAGTTAGCTACCATGGCCAAATCTTTGTTGCAGAGAGCACATGGCATCTGTGACGCCGAACATCTGGCAGGGGAACTTAACCATGTGAAGCAAGTTCTTAAAAATAACAATTTGAAAGCTCCACATCCCCGTCGCAGAAACCGCCCGAAACCCACCACGGTTGATCGACGACCCGCTGTTTTACCATATATTAAGGGAGTCACCGACAAAATTGGTCACATCTTGAAGCGTGCGCGTAAAAACCTACTTCAAGCCGCATAAGAAGATCAGCCAACTTTTAAAACCGGTGAAATGTCACATACCTTTACAAGATGCAGGGGTCTACAAGATTGACTGTGATTGTGGCTTGTCATACATAGGGCAAACAAAGCGTACCATAGCCACCCGAATAAAAGAACATATAGCTGACGTCAAGCATAGACGCTCCACAAAGTCTGCAGTGTGTGAACATGCCTTAGGCAAACCCAACCACTATCTTCGTTTTGATCAACCTCAAGTCCTCGCGAAAGAGAACCGATATGTACCAAGAATGTTTCGTGAGGCTATTGAAATTAAAAAACATCCTAATTTTAATAGAGAAGATGGTTGGCAGGTACCACCTGTTTGGAATCCAGTTATTAAAATAATAAAGTCCCAAACAACATACCGCACTAAAAAACATCAAGACACTGTGAGTGATTACTGCGTGCATCGAAACTAATTTTTTGATTAAAATTGTACGGTAGATAAAATAAAATAACTTTTTAAAAATTTGTAACGACGCCTGTCACCTTAGTCATCCTGCGACCACGAATGCTGCAAAGTATTCGAAACGTCAGGAAAAACAAAATCTATAATATACGCGATCTAATCCGTTTAAAAATTGTTTTATTATAATTTAAATACTCAATTATAATTGTAATTACCAATCAAAGAGTTATGAATGCTACTCAAAAATCTATAAAATTGATATGCTTTGCTGCAGAACTTCCACCCAATGTTTTTACAACTGTTCATTTATCTTGAGATATTAATGGTGTAATATATCATGAAATTGAATTTGAGGTTTTTTCTTAACGCGAACATTCAATTTCACACCATCCAACACCTCTTTTTATTTTTTATTCGTGCCCAGTGGAAATTCTTCATGAACTTCCTTCGCCACGGGGGAAGGCGAAGGGGTATGCCGGACTAGGAGTCTGGCTAAAACGACTGGGGTGGTCATCTTCGGCACCTAAGGGAGGCTCCAGGTCCTCGTATGATCACACTAGAGCCGCCCACTGGTGCCACGCCTATAGGCACATCTCGGAGAGGGTGACTGTAAAGCGGTCACCCCCCCGGGGGCATTGTAAAGGATCCCCCAAAGCGTCCCACGGATACCAATACCTACATGTTAATAAAAGTCTTACGACAATCGAGTACAGCCGCAAGCTAAAGCTTGTTTCAAATTCTAAATGATGCCTTATAAAATTCTAAATGAGTTGTTTATAGAACACTATTAAGTCTGGGTGTAGCCATTCACTGTCTCGTCTGACTCAACATTTAAGAATATTTGAACGTTCCTAAAAAAATGTAAAAAGATTTTTAGGAGCTTGTGAAGTAACCCTTAAGATATTTTCTTCTTTGTTACTTACTTGTACTTTATTCTTGAGTATATTTTTTAATTGTAGCTGCAAAAGTGGATTCTATGTAAATTTCTCCATCAATATAAAAACTTGGTGTAATAATAATAACTCGCTTAAATATGAGAGGCATACCAAATTACTTTTCATATTTAACTAAAAATAAATATTCCTGGTGGTGCCCGACAAAAGAATATACCACGCCGGTCCACCCCTGGGTATCGTAAAAGGTGACTAAGGGTTGACATCAAGAGAATGAGCAGCAGTATCCTCTCATGTGCTAAAAACAACAGTGATCAGCAATACGCCTGCCAATCATGGTTATTATTGCTATTGTAGTCGTTATTAAGATTTTTAACAGTGGACGTGGCGTGTGTGCAGTGGACAGGCTAACCCCATCCCAACCCGTCGGTGTCAAATAAACCGGCTAAGGGACTAGCCGGACGATGGGCAGCAGCTTCCTTTGAGTACATTTACAACTCAGCCCGCCTGCGTAGCGTGGCGATTAAGGCGAATCCCCCCAAAGTGCTCATAACACAAACCCAGACCGGTCAATGTGACTATCTGTGGGAGGCCTGTGTATAGCAGGAGACGTTTTTCGGCTGAAATGATGATGATGATGTTAACGGGCTGATGCGTGTGATGGCATGGTTGGTGCAGTGGCTGATACAGTCGGCTGCTGCGCTCTGGGTGGTGGGTTTGATTCCCGCTCGGAACAAATATTTGTATGGCCTACGGACAGTCGAATTCATGTCTGTAAACGCACCCACGACACAGGAAAAAAACGGTGCCCACACTAGTTGGGGCACCGTTTTTCAAAAACAATTAAAATAATAACTGAAAACGTTTTTATTTTCAGGTTCGTGTCACCTTTAACACCGAAGTGCAATGGCCAGAAAATTATAGCGATAAGTAAGTATGTACTTTACGGCGGAGCATCATAAATTCACAGATTTTTCAGATTGAGAATGCAAGTCATATATACTTTTATTATTACAATGAAATCCGTTTTGGTGGGGATTAGATTTTCGTAGTTCGGTATTAACAGAACCCGCAGGCACGTCCACGTTTTGAACCGGGTTTGAACCTATAAACAATTTTGTTAATGATTATATACTGCTAGATGCTGGGAGCCTTTCTGAAAGGCTCTGTGATGTCATGAACTGGGGACCTACATAAATACTGAGATTATTTCAATTGTCCAATCGGCACCTTATAAAGAGCGTGTTTATGAAAAAACAATTTTGTATTTTCCATTAATTTTTGCAATATCACATGTCTTAGATTTTCACGATTATTACACATTATAATAAAACACTTTAAAACAGATTCTATCGCGTATATTTTTGATTTTACTGACATTTCGAATACTTTGCAGCATTCGTGGTCGCAGGATGACTAAGGTGACAGGCGTCGTTACAGATTTTAAAAAAGTAATTTTTTATTTTATCTACCGTACAATTTAAGTATTCTAAACGCCAGTAAAATCAAAAATATACGCAATGGAATCCGTTTAAAAGTGTTTTTATTCGAATATCACATAATTTATAATAAATACTATTATTGCATGCATTTTTTTCACCTTATCTCCTCCCGTTGATGTCGTAAAATGAGACTAAGGCTCTGTCAACCAGAGGGATGGACAGCAGTGTCCTTTCAGTAACACGGCATCCATACTGCGCTCACTAACGGGCCTGCCAAGCGTGGTGAGTACTGGAAATTTCCCCCTAAATGACGACACAGTGGCTGTGGAAATTTATGGGGGAGGCTTATGCTCAGGAGTGCACGTCTTTTGACTGATATGATGAAGTATTAATTTTTATCAGACTTGTCTAACGTCTGAAATTGAGGTAATTTACTGATTAGGCTTGGATTGAGAACGTTTCTCATCGACATCCACGAATTTGTGTGCGTTTTCGGAGTAAATAGGTGAAAACATATATCTTTATAGTGCTCGAATAGCCGTTTTAATTTATTCATTATTACAAAAATGAAATGAATCTTACTTATTGTGCCTTTAAAATAAGATTCACTATTTCTATAGGACTGTATAACGAATGGTCCGTTTGTCCTTATCCGATCTGCATATTTAGCCAGCAGATCTCTTGGGAGCTGCAGGCCCAAATTATTTGGCCATCAGATCCCTTTGGGAGCTGCAGGCCCAAATTATTTGGCCAACAGATCCCTTGGGAGCTGCAGGCCCAAATTATTAGGCCAACAGATCCCTTGGGAGCTGCAGGCCCAAATTATTAGGCCAACAGATCCCTTGGGAGCTGCAGGCCCAAATTATTAGGCCAACAGATCCCTTGGGAGCTGCAGGCCCAAATTATTAGGCCAACAGATCCCTTGGGAGCTGCGGGCCCAAATTATTAGGCCATCAGATCCCTTGGGAGCTGCAGGCCCAAATTATTAGGCCAACAGATCCCTTGGGAGCTGCAGGCCCAAATTATTAGGCCAACAGATCCCTTGGGAGCTGCAGGCCCAAATTATTAGGCCAACAGATCCCTTGGGAGCTGCAGGCCCAAATTATTAGGCCAACAGATCCCTTGGGAGCTGCAGGCCCAAATTATTAGGCCAACAGATCCCTTGGGAGCTGCAGGCCCAAATTATTAGGCCAACAGATCCCTTGGGAGCTGCAGGCCCAAATTATTAGGCCAACAGATCCCTTGGGAGCTGCAGGCCCAAATTATTTGGCCAACAGATCCCTTGGGAGCTGCAGGCCCAAATTATTGGGAGTGATTCTTCAGTACCATTTGTACTAGTTCTACCGAGCCCACATAAAAAATGCTTAGTAATTAGTGACTTCAATTTAACTACGCGTAACTAAATGTTTGGCTACTGTGATGACTACTAAACTCTTTAGTCGTAGTTCATGTTATTTAACTTATTCAAAGTATATTGTGGTGTGCCGGCTCAAAATACCACCACCCCATCTCCTCCCGTGGGTGTCGTAAAAGTCGACTAAGGGATTAGTCGGAGGATGGGCAGCAGCGTCCTTCGAGTACATTAACAACTCAACTGCGATCGCCAACCCGTCTGCCAAGCATGGCGATTATGGCAAAACCCCCCAATGAGCCCTCAACACACCCATATCGGTCGTTGTGGTGATCTTTGGGGGAGGTCTGTGTCCAGCAGTGGACTTCATTCGGCTGAAATGATGATATTGTGGTACATAGGTAATAATAATTATATAAAATACATTAAAGTTATGCTTATGCTGCTATGACCCGCCGTAATTGTTAAAAAGTAAATTGTGTAGAAACACCACTTATGTATATATTAATTTAAACTATAGTAACATCTTAACCTAACCGTAACCTAACGGCCACCGCGGTCCTTCGGCATACATGGCCAGCCTACTACCTCTACAACTTACTGACTCTGCAAGCTATATCCGTTATTTCGGCACTCTCCAAAATAACCTCAAAACGGTCAAAACTTTGATTTTACATTAAAATATTGTTGGCAACTAAA
This sequence comes from Diloba caeruleocephala, assembly GCA_947459985.1. Classification (NCBI taxonomy): domain Eukaryota; kingdom Metazoa; phylum Arthropoda; class Insecta; order Lepidoptera; family Noctuidae; genus Diloba; species Diloba caeruleocephala. Next base: position 1,853,661 of record OX381617.1, on the reverse strand, counting down.
CTGTATTAAAAGCAATTATGGAAGTTAAATATTGTTACAGCTTATCTAATTCATCAGAGGTGTAAAATATATAGGTAGACTTGTAATTGAAGGGTAAATACACACACACACACAGCCTGTGTAAATAGATTCGAAGTTTCTATAATTCAGTCTGAGGTTTTGTATAAAAACAAAGTGTTTTGACATATAAATGAATTCAGAGAAGTAACAATAGGTGTATTGCTAATGGTGGCTTCCCACGGCGCGTGATGTCACAGCCGACCAGTACGCGCCGACGCGCCGTGGGAAGCCATTATAAGGTGTCGGACTCCCAATGTACGAGTAGAGTCCCTGAGCTCGAAATTCCCTCGTTGCAATATATAGGGTCTTTGCAAATAGTGAACTTTATTTCAAAGGGACAATAAGTAGGTTATAGGGATCGCGTTCATTAAAAACAACTCGTAGTTTACATATTTTTTGCAATTATCGAAACTTAAAGTCACTAACACAAGGAAATATTTCACCTTGTATAACAGCGGTGCGTGTTCTATATTTGTGTGCGTTCGCGAAATAAAATGATGGAATATGAATATATATTTTTTCTCTTTTTATTGCGAAAATGTATAAAATAACAACTTCAGTCATCCGCATCGTATCAGCCAAAGTCGTCCAATGCTGAATAAAGGCCTCCCCCATGGATTGTGGCTACTGTTCCACATATGGGACACCACCGTCGCGTCCCTCTGATTTCCCTTAGTCACCTTTTACGACGTCCATATGTGTATTTATGTCGCGGCGGCCAAACAAGAGCGCCCGCTCCGCTCCTCTGTGAATTCCTACACGCGCAATTTTTATTCGTTTAAATCGCAATGAAATAGTTTCCTATCAAATTAAGAACTCAAGTTTTTAGGGAACATTCACAACGTTTATCAAAAGAAGTCTGTTAAAGACGTGACATTCCACGGACAAAAAAATATTTCTTTTCTACAAAAGTAAAATGATTAAAATTCTTCATATAGAAATCAAGACAAATATGACGTCACTCCTTAAGCATAATTAGTTTAGTTGGAGGGGTCTACAAGTATACCTATTACGTTGGTATAGTCATAAAAGCTACGAAAATCTAAAAAAAGATAGTGAGTTAACAAGGGTATTTTTTGCATTTTTGAGCAATGCTCCTCACTTTGATTTCTCCTACTCCTCACATAGGTAGAGTTTACATGTATAAATTGCACATGCATAATCATTTAGACCTGCATCATCTACCTATAGGCTGTACACATATGTGTTACGTGTGGGAAGCGACTCGCGATACCGTGGAACAGAAAACCAAAGCGATTGGCACTGTCCACCGTGCCGTCAACATATTGCACCTGACCAACCTGATGGCATGATTGGCACAGAGGCTAAGCGATGGGCTTGCTGGGTCACGTATCGCGAGTTCGGTCCCCGCACCAAATATTTGTATGAACTGGTGGCGGGGCTAGTAAAGATAGTATTCAATAGCTCAAAAAAGAAAAAAAAGAAATGAAGAGCTCCAGGCAATTTAATTAAACTAGTTTTTCACTTACACCCGTCGTGAACGGACGGGCACGAAACAAAAGAGGTCAGTTAATAGAATCCTCGGCACTCCGCACTATCGATTGTATACGAAATATCGACTAAATGAACAACCCTATTGGCTTTTCTAGTGGTATTTTAGAATGGATTTATTTCATACTAATTTTGAAACATAGAAAACATGTATATATTTACTATAATAAGTAACCAAAACAAATTACGGATCGCGATTTACAGAATTCTGATAGAATAGAATATCATAGATTATTTATTTGTGAAACATAGGTATTTACATACAAAGGTCTTAAATAGTTAGGAGGTAGTGCGCTATGCTTTGCCAATCATGACATACAAATAGGTAAGTACTTACAGATAACATTATATTCTACTGTTACTGAAAACTATTGTATTAATTAAATATATAATATATTAAATAAAAAGCCTAGTTGTAAAATCAGACTATGTTACCAAAACGATGACATTTAGCGCTCGTTATTTTCTGCATACGTGGCTTCCCTGGCAACCAATTTTATCTGCATAGTTATACAGCTGCATAATATATTAGAGTCTATTAGAATCAAATACCGCAATGTCCATTTTCGTGTTCTGGCCATAATTCATATTTTTTATATACATACACCAATGGATAATGCTATATTTGTAGCATACTTTAATTTTTAATGCCAGTTTTCTACATGACATTGCAGCTTTGGTTGCATTTTGAATATTCAAATAGATTCCTTTTAATCTGTAGATTCATACGGCATAGAAAACGCATTTTTGCTTTTTTATGGACATTGCGGTATTTGAATGTATGGACTTCTGGAAAATTATTCGTTAAACAATTAAAAGAAAAACCGTTCTCCAGGCGTCCGTAACCTCAGTCAAAGACACCTCAAAATCAATCAGTGAGGATTCTAGGATTTTTCTGGTAAATTTTGCCGGACTGTGGACCGAATATAGAAACGCCCGCCCAGTCTCTAACTCATAATAGATTTTTTGCGGAATTTCGATGTTTATCTTGAGAGTCCGATATTTCGGCAATGTTATAAGCGCCTGTTCACTGCTAAACTATTTATGTAACTCAATAATTAATTACTTTTCATATACTAAACGAAAGAAAACACTTAAACGATAATCCATACATAAGGACATAAAATGTACATTGAATAATATAAAATAATAGAATAATTTTGTTTATTATAGATATTTAGATAATATTTTATTATAGAATAAATAATAGAAATTCAATACTCTCGACCACTTTGGTCGGAGAAGAATCAACTATCCTGTGCTACAATTGATATGGCTATGGATTTGCCTGCGGCATTGATCGCATCCAAATATTATTTCGTTCCGTTTGTGAGTATATTTTGCAAAATTAATCGGGTATATTATTTATTTCTGTTATTTCCGTGTGGTGTCCTTAATGTTATATTCTACATCACCCCATCTCCTCCCGTGGATGTTGTAAAAGGTGATTAAAGGAGTCTAACCACAAGGATTGATCCGTGTGGTGTCCGGATCAAGAATATAGCTCCACTCCATCTCCTCCAGTGAACGTCGTAAAAGGCGACTAAGGGAATCTAAACCAAAGGGATCGGCAGCAGCGTCCCTTCTGAGAAACGGTAGCCATACTGCGCTCACCAACCCGCCTGCCAAGCGTGGTGAAATGCAAATTTCTCCCAAATGATGACACAATTGTGGAAATCTATAGGAGATTTTTGTTCAGCAGTGGACGTCCTTTGGCTGGTATAATGATGATGATGAATCAGGAAGAGAAGAAAGCCGAAAAGGTGTTAATGTACCCATGATAACGAATCACTTTTGTTTTAAAATATATTCCTCAAAAAGAAAGGTTTAGTAGAAAGCCGTGGGTTTACTGGTGCGTTCCACTGAAAATCCCGGAGCAATGAATGTATGGTATCTGGTGAAAACGACTACTGTTACAGTGAAGTGTAGTATACTAGTACAGGTAGGTTTCAGCATAAACCGGCTTTTTCCCCATAGAAGTTAGACACATGAACATTATATTTTCCGTAAAACTAGAATATTTTTGATACTAGTACGTAAACAACGACGATAAATTCTTCAATCTTAAGAGTAGCTTGAAATGTACTGGTAAAACTAAATATTACAATTTAGCTCTCTTCTCGGGTTATAATCTTCTGCAAGGAGGCACGCGGTCTTTTTTTTTTCTTTCAAAAAACCTTGCCCCGCTCTAGGATTTCTCTGTTGCGGGTGCGTTTACAGACATAAATTCTACACACAATTTAGCTCTCTTCTCGGGTTATAATCTTCTGCAAGGAGGAACGCGGTCTTTTATTAGGCTTACACGGGGACATGGCCTTCACGTTGAGGTTGTCGCGGAGTGCCTCCCTCCGTATTTCCTTCCCAGTTAGCTCAACTGGAAGGCTCTCTCCACGGCAGCAAGTAACGGAGATCAGTTAACGAGATCAATGAAACGTAACATATATATTGTTATAATGGTATATTGATATTCACAACTTCAATTAACACTTCGTGGTGATCTTACTATCACATCATCATCATCATTTCGGCCGAATGAAGTCCACTGCTGGACACAGGCCTCCCCAAAGTACACCACAATGACCGGTATGGGTGTGTTGTGGGCTCATTGGGGGGTTTTGCCATAATCGCCACGCTTGGCAGACGGGTTGGCGATCGCAGTTGAGTTGTTAATGTACTCGAAGGACGCTGCTGCCCATCCTCCGGCTAATCCCTTAGTCGACTTTTCGACACCCAAGTGAGGAGATGGGGTGGTGGTTCAATTTAAGCTAATTAAAAATAAGTAATTGTAATATTGCAGGAGACTATTTGTCAGAGCGACAGTTGTGTGTCCAACCACTAGAAATATGAAGAGCCACTTGTCCGTCACATAAATTTAAATTTTGATTTGAATAAAGAATGAATCGTGAGGTGGACAGTGATGGAAATAAAAAGGTATGAAGTCATGAAAGAGGTTGATTGAAATGAAGATGAAGGATGACTTCGTCACAAGGTGGTGCTTCCCAAGTCCAGCCAGCCCATTTAGAAGCTCTAGTCCATTACAGACTGTGTAAAATGACCACAGCTTATGCTTATGATAGATTCTACGATGTAGTTATATAAATGAAGTCCCAAAAAATACATAGATACGGGAGAAAGCTGCGCACATTACCACGAAATCAGTTTTATCCTACACATCCCATTATAACCTGTCAATAAACCCCCGTCATTTAATATTAATATGCAAATATTAAAGTGTCGGTACAAAGCCGTTCTCTGGAATCGTGTCAACAAATAATCTTTTTGTGTAGAAAACATCCCTAAATCGGCCCCAGCCGACGGAGACGCGGGTTGCCTTTGAAATATTCGAGGTGGAATTTTTCGACCCAGTTATTAAATATCTAGCGTTCTCCTTCTACTTTTAAATGTAGGCAGCTTCAGGGTAAGATAGAATTAGGCAAAGTTATATATTTTAAGGCGTTGAGTTGAAAAGACAAGTAAATCGTTTAAAAATATCAGGTTTTATATGTAATATAAAGCTTATTCTGGACAATAGGAAAAGCTTACTAAATATAAAACCTGAAGGGAGACCGCCATTTTTGGCCCACGTGTAACAGGAACAACAAAGAGATAGTGGATATTTTATGATAAACCATATACACAAAAGAAAAACTAGATAACATACAGCGGCTAAATATAGAAGATTCTTTTATGAAATATTTTGTTGAGATTCACTACGCCGCCGTCGTCAAATGTATTAAAAGCAATGATATTATATATTAAAAGAAGTAGATATGCTACATGCGCACCAAAAGTGAGAACCAAAGCTCCCCCAATTGTAGCATCTTGTAATCAGTTCGCCAAAGAAAGGACAGCGAGCGCACACTGTCACAATCCGTATTATTTTATTAATTAAGTAATAACAATGCCCTCGTACGTATAGAAAATGCACAAACTATCAAGCAAAAATAAATGAAGAACAAGGGATCTCTCAAATAAAAATACTATTCAAATTATCTATAGAATATTCTCGAAGAAAACACAGGCCAAGCAGAGAAAAGAGACAACACATATTCTACCACAGATGCAACAAAGACATCGAGTACACGTGTTATCATTTTAGACTACTATCTCTTTTACTCTCGTAGTTTTTGTATCTTCTTTCTTATAGCATAGTATATAGTTTTACAGTTTTATACCTACATACAGCGAGACTGAATTTTGGCGCCATTTAATATGGACGGAACATATCTATGGTTCTATCATTGATTAAAATAAACATTTCAAAAATCTAAATAACAAATTCATGACATCTTCCACGAGCACTTTCTATTGATGGGTAGCAGAATGGCTGCGAAAGAATTAACGAAAAATTCGTGGGTTCGATCCCCGCACCAATCAATCAAATCGGCCATACAATGTCCACTGCTGAACAAACCATCATATTGGGGGGAATTTGCCAGTACTCACCACGCTTGGTAGGCGGGCTGGTGAGCGCAGAATGGCTACTGTTCCACAGAAAGGACGCTGCTGCCCATCCCTCTGGTTAAGAATCGCTTAGTCGCCTTTTACGACATCCATGGGAGGACATGGAGTGGTTTTATATTCTTAATCCGGACACCACACGGACATCGGATACCACACGGACAATCCCCGCACGAATCAAATTATTGTATGTTCTACATATAGCTATTTCGGTTCTGGGTGTTTTTGCATATGAGATTTATTTTTGTATACTGTACCCTCGAACCAGGTGTAATTAAAGTGCGTGGCGAGGTTGTAATATAAAAGATATTAAAAATAAATGTTTTTTATACGGGAAACGCAAATACGGAATAATATGAAAACATGCTTGGCACAGAAAAAATCAATTCAATTGACCCACCTCGACAGTGGATTGTATGCGGCTGAAATGATGATGTACAGAAAGAGCTAACTTAAAAACTTTGATACTCTAAAATAACACTGGCGTGATTAAAGCCGCTTATACACAAACATGATATAACCCATGTTTATTACGAAACTTTAAAATAACAGTTGAGTAAAATTTCTAGCCACAGAGAATAGCTTTGGTTAGTTATCTATTCAGACAAACCACAGGGACCGATGAGACGTAATTGACAGGTGCCTATAACTGTGATACGTAATACAATTCCAATTATGGGGAGATAGGTCCTAAATAATCCTCATACAACCGATAGTCGTTGGTTTGCTAGTAATCACAAAACTAATTAAAACTTTCCTGTTGCGTAGAGTTCTGTTGGCAAATTACATCTTGATTGCAGAATAGAGCCGATAATAAGGTGGGTATATGAGCTTTTGGAAAACTTGTGTCTAGATCACGATAAAGAATGCAATATATATTGGTACTGATTTTATGATAGCATACAATTTTTTTTATCTAATTGAAAATAGTTTACGGAAATTTATCGCGTTTAATTAATTCATTCTATCTACTTACGTACAGCATCTATACAGCAGTGCAGCCCTAGCACATACAATTATTGCGTCATTAATACACAAATATATGAAATACAAAATAAAACAATATTATATTGTTCTACCCTACACACCGTACACCTGCTATAGTAACACCTGAAATAATCATACGTGCAATACACAATTAAGCAACACCTTTGTGTAGTGGAACATAAATGCATGCACCATAAATATATAAAATAAAATACAAATGTTATTTTTTTTATATAAAAACTTTGCGCCCTCTAGGATTTCTCCTGTGTCGTGGGTGCGGTTACAGACATGAATTTCGCATACAATACACACAGACCCGGAACAACTATCTGCAGATCATACAAATATTTGTTCCGTGCGGGAAACGAATCCACGACCTGGAGCGCAGCAGCCGACTGTATCAGCCACTGCACCAACCGTGCCGTCAAAAATTTACTTATATTATGTGGTAAAATATAAAAAAAGAAATGTTGGCCTACAGTCAAGGGCCACCGTTACCTTTATCATCATTATCATCCTGTCAGCCAAATGACGTCCACTGCTGAGCAAAGGCCTCCCCCAGAGATTTTCACAACGAGCGGTGTGGAACTCGGTGCAGTCGGTATGTGTGCTCATACCGAGTGCACCGAGAAGACGGTGCGACGGCGCCGCGCACGTGGTAGCGTGTCACCGTGTGCGCACCGTGTTCTCTAAAGGGGGTAACCACTTTACAGTCATCCCCTGCCAGATGTGCCTAAAGTTGTAGCACTAATGGACGCGTCCAGTGTGATTGTTGTTGAGATCCTGGAGCCCCTCTTCCTCCAGATATCAAGAAAAGAAAGAAGAAGAAAGATTTTTTTTTATTTTGGACTCGTACACAATGACAATGAAAACGTGATATTAATAATATAAAAGTATATGGCTCAGTAGTGTTGTACGAGGCAAAAAGGTCCCTATCTAAGCATATGCTGCAGCAGTTCACGCTACTGCGCTGGTCTTCTGATAGGGTCTATATGTTGATGCCATGGGCGGCTACGGCATAATATTAACATGTATATACTTATTAATAACGGCACGGTTGGTGCAGTGGCTTCGATTCCCGCACGGAACAAATATTTGTACTATCTGCAGGTAGTTGTTCCGGGTCTGGGTGTATTGTGTGTGGAATTTGTGTCTGTAAACGCACGCACGACACGGGAGAAATCCTATTGTGGGGCACGGTTTCAAAAAAAAACAAAAACAAAAAACTGAGGAAGCAACACATAAAATATTGAAGGGATACATAGATATTACGATATCAACATATTATCAACGCTCAGTCGTGGGTGCAAAGGGGTGATCTGTAATTTGCCGGGTAGCACCCAGCACAACAAACAGCAGTCATTCACCCAACTTTGCTTTCGAGCATAACGCTCAAGCGTAAAGTCCATAGCAAACAATCTTTTTTCGCTTCTGCCCATTCATGAGGTCACATTCGACCGCTTTTATTCAAATTGTAATAACTAGTGCGGGTTTTGGGATAAGGGTTATTTATTTGTTCGCAGTAAATAAATAAATATTCCTATCGCTAACATATGTATGGAATTGAACCGTACGACGTTGCCGACATATTTTTTTAGAATTTATCATTTTTGTGTAATATTTATGGATATGTAAAGATTAATTAATCTAAACACCGTACAACGTTACCTTGTACTTTACATTGCCGAAATTGTGGAAGATACTCTACAGAAGCCATAATATAAGAGAAGAAGAATAAGAACATATGTATGAAGTCTTTGTTTTCATATCGTACTTGAATAACATATAACTCACATCATGCATGAATAAAAATGTTTTTATCTTTATATAGTATCCTATTAATAGAATATAAAGACATAGGAAGCCATTGTTTGCGTTGTCGGAATTGTAAAATCACATGAAGGCTTCGTTAAAACGTTTCGATATTTCTCAACGAAAAATGTCGATTAGAAATATAAAATATTTCAGGCGCTTTTGGTTTTATGTTATACTGCGATTACCATCACCTTCCAAGCGTGGTGAGGACTAAAAAAAATCCCGAAAATCGACGATACAATTGTGGAAATCTATCGAAGGCCCCAGCAGTGGATTTCGGAGACGGACTGCACTCTCATGCTATAGATACTGTCACTGGGCGTTAGACTCACAGCTTAAGTTCTTAATACTGCAATATCTATAGTTCTACAGTATATAGTTCTCCTGCTTACTTCAGGAAAAGCTCTGATAAAGCTACTTTGAACGTCACACTAGAGCTAAAGGTGATTCACTATGTACTAGCTAATACTTTTCTATCGAAGCTTTCTCTGGTTCAATACTCTCACAAACTTACATCTTCAGCAAGCTCCTATATCGTATACCGTATTTTTAGCAGAGAACCATTCCTCTATTTACGCTAGAGAGTAAATAGCACCATCTCGTGGTCATTGACACACAGTGTTTGAGATTATACTCGCTGTGTCAACATCTAGATGTCTTTAAAGCCTCAATCGATTTAGCTCCGTATTACATATACGAGTATATCATCACATCTCACGTGCACAAATATAAGCCTCATTATCATTATCAGCGCAATAATCACCATTATATACAATATTGCTATAATCACCACACTTAGCAAGTGGAATGATGATCGAAGTATATTGCTTGTAGAAACCGTAAAATTCCTTTTTTTATGCGTTTCGCTTCAGCCGTATAAAGTCCACTGCTGGACACAAGCCTCCCTTAAAGATCGTCAGAGTGACTGGTCTGGGTGTGTTATATGCTCATTGGGGGGTTTTGCCATAATCGTCACGCTTGGCAGGCGGGTTGGCAATCGCAGTTGAGTTGTAAATGTACTTGAAGGACGCTGCTGCCCATCCTCCGGTTAATCCCATAGTCGCCTTTTATGACACCCACGGGATGAGATGGGTTGGTGCTATCCGTAGCCCACACACCACACGGTTTTATGCGGAAATATGGGGAATAATGGGCATTTTTCTAACATTTCAGTGTTTTTTTATTAAACTAAATAAAAGGTCCAACACCTATCGTACGTATCGTGCACAGTGATAAAATTAGTGACAAACGGCCCTGTTGGCCGTATACTCGTATACACGTATACTCAGCATAATGATAGAAAGCAATTTGCTTCTTTTTCTACCCTCTATACGCGTAACCGTTCAGTGATCCGCTACAATCGAGTAACTGCCGTAGGTCCATCCTCACCTACGACGGTCAGTCTACGCAGTAGCTACGATGGTCGATCTACGCAATAGCTACGATGGCTGGTCTACGCAGTAGCTACGGTGGTCTGTGTACGCAGTAGCTAGGATGATTTTGCCTCAGAAAATTCTTGTTTTTTTAACAGATTAAATCGTCTATATTAGGTATAGATTTATGTATTTCCTCGTATTTTGAACACTTTGCAATCTTCGTGGACGCAGGAAGCTTAATATAAGAAATAAAGACAGATACTTAAGAAATAATGCCTTGTCAAAGGCCTTTTCGTCTATTATACACGATTCAATATTCCAGTGCCTGAGACGATAAAAAAGCGTTTTATCGAAATGAACTGCTTTCGTTTTTAAATACTTTGATGTACCAAGCCATTAAAACCTGTTGTACAGTCAGTCGATTATTGCACCGCTAAAATAAGCATACAGCCAAAAGGCCGTCTAAATTGTCGATAAACAGTCTTCATTGCAATAAAATCCAATCGTTTTCGTTGAATTCAAATTCAAAGTTAATATTTCATAATTAAATAGGCCCTAATTGGTTCTTCGGAAAAGACAGTCCTTTGGAGAAGAACAGGCAAGAAGCTCCATGAACTCAATAAACCCCGTCTTAACATGGTGCGCCTGAAACTGCAAGGCTTCGAAAGAAACTAATAAAAGGGTAACGAATGTATTTTTAAGCTGAATGCTCATATCAGCCACAGGACTGCTGAACAAAGGCCTCCCCCTCAGATTTACACAACGAGCGGTTACATGCTGCCCTCATCCAACGACTCCCAGCGACCTTCACCAGGTTGTCTGTCCACCTCGTTGGAGGTCATCCCACGCTGCGTTTTCCGGTGCGCGGTCTCCATTCGAGAACCTTTGTGCCCCAGTGGCCATCAGTTCTACGAGCAATGTGCCCTGCCCATTGCCACTTCAGTTTACTAATCCTTTCAGCTATGTCGACAACTTTAGTTCTTCTACGGATCTCCTCAGTTCTGATTCGATCTCGAAGAGAAATACCAAGCATAGCTCTCTCCATAACTCGCTGAATGACCTTGAGCATTCTTATGAGGCCCATTGTGAGTGACCACTTCTCTGTTCCATATGTCATCACTGGTAACACACACTGGTTAAAGACTTTCGTTTTGAGGCATTGCGGTTAACCAAAAGTTAACCAAAAGACGTTGCGAAGTTTCCCAAACGCTGCCCAGCCGAGTCGGATTCGACGATTGAACTCTTTCTCGAAGTTGGACCTACCTTACTGGCCAGTTTGTCCCAGATAGAAATAGTCGTCAACAACTTCGAGAACAGGGTTCCCAATGGATGTTGGGATTCATCATCATATATTCATCATCTGAAATGAACAGCCGAATAAAGTCCACTGTTGGTCACAGCCCCCTAAAGATCACCATAACTACTATTGGGGGTTTTGTCATAATCGCCAGGCTTGACAGGCAGGTTGTCGATCGCAGTTGAGTTGTTAATGTATTTGAAAGACGCTTTTCTCAATCCTCCGGCTCATCTCAAAATGATGGTTTGGTGCTATTCATAGCCACACGGTTTAACGAAAAGGTTTAAGAAAAATCGATGTAAGAGCTACAGAGTCCTCTTATTTCTTGAGTGAAATATTTTACTTTCGCTATTTACATTACGAGAGTGGGCAAACATACCGTCTCGATCTAATCGGTACGTGATCACAGATTACGATCACTTTACTTTGGATCATTAAATAGATTAAAGTGAAATACGCCATATTCACATGTGTAGGGATTGTTTGTTTTAGTAGCAGTAACAAAACGTAATTCTTAAACTTTCGCGAATTGAATTCATGATTTTAAGATAATATCGGGTCTATTCGCGTACAGATTAATACCAGAATAGTATTTTAACTAACCTCAACGTTTCGATCAAGTTGCATTGACCGTGGTCACGAGTAGACTGGACCTACTAGTCCCGATATTATATTAAAATCGTTAATAACGAAAAGGTTTTATCGGCTAAGCTTTCTTCGGAAGTTTTGTTTCATGACTCGTGGGCCCTTACTCACTACGCCATGTGAAATAATTCCACGTACGGAACACGATCGTGACGCAGTAACTGTATACATGAATAATAAAAAATCCGTGTGTGCAATTATTTTACTGTATAGCTGACACATGCAGACGAGCTCCGTTTGGATCTTCGTTTTTACCTTTGTAGACCTTTTCATCTTTGTAGAATTTATTCTAACTTGAAAAGTGCTGTATTTTTTGGAATAGTTCATAAAACAAATTTTTGTTAAAAAAATTACGAATGTTTTCATCGCCCAGAACCACACGGATCTCAGTCACTAGATAGTTGAAGTTCATATTACCAGCATTAATGATTTCACACGTTTATCAAAGTTTTCTAAAAGACAAGAAGCGTGAATTTGTGGCTCCCGCAAAATTACTCGTATATCCACAATATCCGGTAGGTACCCCGTGGGTTGCAGCTGAAAATCTGCAGGTAGTGGAACCCGGTACTGCCACCTGAAATCATGCTGAGCAGATGGCACTTATGTTGTGTTTTTGTTTGCCTATTTAATGTACATTTTCTTTCTTTCTAGCTTACGACTCGACTAGTGTAGCCAATAACGAAACCGCATTAAAATAATACTGCATTTTTATTCTTGTATTTATTCTTACACACTTTTTATCTTTCGCTCAGCATGATGACATCATCACTGTTACGGAGCTCCAATGCGTGCTCCGACGTTGCTCCGACCATGAAGCGTTGGTGATTGCAGGATGACCTGAGCTCGTCCGTATAGCGCGTAATCACACTCCGACTCCACCTCCCCTTCCGATGAAGCCACCTCAATAACATCCCTAATCATCACTAATTACTTAATCAGATTTATAGTCCACAAGTCTTCTACTGATTGCCACTTACAATCGAGAAAACGACTTCAAATTATCCTTTTCATGGAATCCAGTGATTCTCGAGGTTGCAGTCGATAAACTTTAACGACACAACGAGTCTACTGTGTGGCGGTATCTTAACAAAAGAAGAAAAAACGTGGGCGTATAAAGAAAAATCCAGCTCACAAATGGATTGACTTCGCTACGTCAGTCTGCCTGTGTCAACGATCAGTTTAACCTGGTCCAAACGTCAAGCGATTTTTTTATAATGTTTCCCCTCTCTAGCGTTAATCTATGTGTACACATGGGTATAGTTTACAGAATAAATCGCACAAATACAAACACTGAGATCTGAAGCGACTGTCCGTAGGCCATACAAATATTTGTTCGGTGTGGTGTGGGTGACCAAGCAACAGCGGCGAAACCCAATCACTTAGCCACTGCACCAACCGTGCCGTTAAATTTAATTTACGAATTCTATTCAAAGCTAATTCGTGTTGATTCGTAACTTCATAACTAATTCGTAGTTATTACAGTTATAAAATTCTTCTATCGGCTGATGCTCCATCATAATATCATCATCATCATCTTAACATCCGAAGGTCGTCCACTGCTGAACTAAGGCCTCGCCCATAGATTTCCACAACGACCCACTTCCAATGACTCCCAGCTATCTTCACCGGGTCGTTTCTCCATCTCATTAGAGACCGACGCACGGTGCGTTTTCTGGTGTATGGTCTCCACTCGAAATGTGAGGATAATTAGTAGAAAAGAGTCTAAACTTTTTGAAAAGTCTACACTAAACTGATTGCTATATTTATTCATGTTTATGATTCAATTGTCATGGCAGTATTAGGCTGACCAGTTCCAACAGAAGGCCCGCGTCCAGTGCCATGAATTATGCATCAGCGTCGCTTAGCTCAACCATATTGTAGTGAAACTCAGCGACCCGATACACGATGTCACCATAAGCAGGACTCTTGAGTGAGCATGACATACTGTACACTGATGATGATATTTACACATTTAACTCATATTAACATGTTGTTATTAATACAACATAATCTGATTGACTATGCATAACACAAAACTTGTTTAGTGTATCCGAGCGTAGGCATTCGTGGGTTGCAGCTGAAAACCAGCGTTAGGTGGCCAGTGCTCTGTACTGACACCTAACATAATGTTGAGCTGTTCGTCCATTTGGCAATGAGGTATAAAATATAAGAAAATCAAAGTTTTATTACTAAATATAAAATATTATTAATTATTTGTTTAAATTATTTAAACACTTTGATTTTCTTCAGTATGTGCCAATAAACGATTTTTCTTTCTTTCTTTCTTTTTAAATACCTAAACTGCCATACAAATATGACGTCAGTAAAACAAAATATTTGAGTATCCCTCATGGTACTCGCATTAATACAGTATCAAATCTAAATGCATAAAATGATATAAAAAAAAACAAATAATCATTAAAAAACTGGGTTCCGAACTCCCTTAGTCCTCTTCTACGACACCCACGGGATGAGATGGGGTAGACGCAATAGCAGCTATCGCCCAGCTAAGAATCCACCAGTAGCAAATCGCCAGAAATTGACAAACGATTTTTAGTTCATTGATCGTTCTACAGAGTGCGTATCAGAGCTATTTGTCTGTTTATAATAATAATAATAACGTTTTATTCCAGATAATACAATCCATTTTTGTTAGTATCACTCACCTTATATCTATTTCAAAATATTCAGTAATTAATATTACATTAACCATTTCACAACATTTAAATTATAAATTATTATTTTATTTGGCGAAACGGTTAGATGGCGTTACATGCATTTTGGTCCAGTGTCGCAGTATCGGGCCATCTACCCTATCCGCCACAGTAACTAAGAGGCTGTTGGCGCTGCCACGCACCCGCCGCATCAGTGAGGCAACACGCTTCCGCATGATGGCGAAGAAGTCATCTATATGCGCCTCTGCGAACATTCCTGATGCACTGTATCGTCGTGGCAACCCCAACAGCGCCCTAAGCGCGTTATTGTACTGGACACGAAGGGCGCTGTAAGCCCTTTGAGTGTAGTCGATCCATAAGCTGCAGGTGTAAAAAGATTGACAGTAAGCCCGGAATAGGGTTATCTTTACAACCTTAGAACACTTTGCAAACCTATGGATTAACATATTAATCCTGACTGCCAGCGCCCTCCGTTCCCTCTCAATGTCGATATCATCTGTCTGTGTGGCTGTGACCCAGTGCCCGAGATATTTAAATTTGCTTACCCAGTTAAGTGCAGTCCCCCCGAGTGTGACTGGTGGTACTTCTAGATAGTATTTAGTACCTGCCTTGAAAACCAAACACACACTCTTTTTTGCATTACACCTTAAGCCGTGGGCCTCCGCGTATCGCTCATACACTATTAAAAGTTTCCTGAGGGCGCTGATCGATGGGGCCAGCAGCACCATATCATCGGCATAACTTATATTATTGACAAATGTTCCGTCAATAGAACAACCCACCATGGTGCTGCTGAGCTCACGAACCAGCCGATCCACATATAGACTAAAGAGCCTGGGCGAGGTTAGGCCCCCCTGCCTCACCCCACACTCCAACCCATACGGTTCGGATAGCGAGCCTGCCCATTTCACCACATTACTCTGATGGCCATACCAGTACTTAAAAATCGCAATGAGCTCATCAGGCAGTGTTGTGTCCTCACACAGTTTCTTCCACAAAACATCATAGGACACCATATCGAAGGCTTTTGACATGTCAAGAAAACACGCGTATACGGGAGTTTTCCTTTCTGTATAGTATCGGACCGTGTGTTTTAGACAAAGAACAGCTGTCTCCGTAGAAAGACCAGATTTGAAGCCGAACTGGCCATCATGGAGATTGAGGTGTTTATTCAGCTGTTTATCAAGCACACCGTCCAACACTTTAGCTATAACAGTAGCCAACGATATGGGCCTATAGTTATTTATGTCCGATGCGTCTCCAGTCCGGTTTTTCACTATAGGTACGACAACAGTCTTCATAAAATTTTCAGGCAGGTAGGTATGTGAGAAACAAAAGTTGAAAAACATGGCTAACACTCTGGGCATGTGAACACCGGCATGCTGCAAATGCTCAATACTTAGAGAATCATGCCCAGGACATTTACCACTTTTCATGTTCTTTAAAATTTCCGCTACCTCCTTAGCAGTAACTCTTATAAATGACTCAGTGGTTGATTGCCGTGCCGGTAGTGACCCCTGCGATGACGGTCCAAGAGGGGACTTTACAACAAAATGATTTTGAAAGAGATTGGCAATAGATGCAGACTCACTAACGCCCTCTACACTCGCTGGTAAGCTCAGCTTGCTGTTCAGCCTATTTGTGTGTTTCCAAAATTTAGAAAATTCTTTATTTTTGTGGTGAGATGCGATGATGTTCATTTTTATTTGTTCACTATTTTCCTGACACCACTTAAGTTTCCTTTTAAACAACTTTTTACTTTCTTTCATGGTAGTGTATATAGGACCTATTTTCTTTTTTCCAAGTAGCACCCAATTTTGAAATGCAAGCCGAGCCTCCAAGTGAGCTTGTCGAACGTGTTTATTCCAACCTATTACAGGTTTTCTTTTCTTTTTTACTGTGCAACAGTAACTAGAACATGCCGCTGCGCCTACTATGTCAACAATATCACAATACATTTTATTAATAATCGCCTTATGTTCTACATTAGTACACAGTTTATCGCAGCATTCTTTAAATTCGCTAGGAAAGTCAACTTCTCGTAGTCTTTTTGTGCAAATAGTCTTATATAGTTCTATTTGTTGCACGTCTCTTACACCCCACACAATCTGATTGAATTCACTACTAGGCAATTCCGACCTCGATCTAACTACGCTAAAATTACATGTTATCTCTAATGGGAGATGGTCAGACCAATATACGTTATCTAATATTTTCGCGCCGACTACTGTTCTCCACCCCGCTTCAGATACAACACAATGATCTAACCAACTCTGAGAACCATAAATGTCGCTTACATACGTGTATGAGTCCGAAGAAAGTAATTCAATGTCGGCACATCGCCATCTCTGCTCAAAGCAGAAATGCATTAGTTCGATTCCAAACCTTTCGCCAGGCCGCGCATTATAGTCACCCAGTATAAACACGGAGTCTACGCTGTATTCCT
Source organism: Diloba caeruleocephala (assembly GCA_947459985.1). Classification (NCBI taxonomy): domain Eukaryota; kingdom Metazoa; phylum Arthropoda; class Insecta; order Lepidoptera; family Noctuidae; genus Diloba; species Diloba caeruleocephala. The sequence goes on along the minus strand of OX381617.1, from coordinate 1,836,387 downwards.
CAACTATAGCCGCGATCTCGCCGAGGCACTCTAATTTAATCTCTATCGACAAATACGTAATACCAAAATGACGTTTGACAGCGGCGTCTGCGCGTTTTACGCCTGTCGCAAACAGTCTGCGACATACGTAATCAGCCGGCGGAGCTACAGGATTACTACCCTTTAGATAATCATATTAGACAATCACTAATTAATTAGATCCTGACCTGCTCAATCATTGCACTTAAATGTACCAGCCTACCAGATCCATAGATAATTGAATTAATATAGACATAGTACATCTAATGTCCAAGAGATGACTCGACCGATACTCATGACGTCATCGACGATTGATATTATTGTTTGAGTAGAAGACAGTGCATAATCTAGGTCATGGATGGCGAACCTTTTTCCATTTCGTGCCCTAAACTACTTCAATTTCTTTTTGATATTTACATGACCTGCTAACGAGCGATATAAGTACTTTAGTGGCAATCATATTCATTTTAGCTGAATACAGTCCACTGCTGAACACGGGCCTCCCCCAAAGATAGCCACAACAAGCGGCCTGGGTGTGTTGTGTGCTCAATGGGGCGGTTTGCCATAATCACCACGCCTGGCCAGTCGGGATGGCGATCGCAGTTGAGTTGTTAATGTACTTGAAAGACGCTGTTGCCCATCTTCCGGCTAATCCCTCGGTCACCTTTTACGACATCATTGGGATGAGCTGGGCTAGTGCCATTCTCGGCCTGTACCACACGGCCTACTGTCAATAATATAGTTTAAAAGGACATTAACATCCTTGATTAAAGATGTGTAAAGTGAAACATTTTATTCCATCCAGTTCTTACATCGTAAAAGTTGACTAAGGGACTCTTAACTAGAGGGATGGACAACAACGTCGCTTTTGTATAAAAGCAGCCTTACTGCGCTCACCAACCCGCCTGCCAAGCGTGGTGAGTACATGCAAATTCCCCCAAAATAATGACACAATTGTGGAAATCTATGGTGAGACCTTCGTTCAGGACATCCTTATCAAGCCATATGATGCCGATAGCTATATGATGCTCCCTAGGACTAGTCCGGCGTGCGTGCTCACACCGAGCGACCCCCGGGAAGGCGCGCACGTGGTCACGTGCCGCCGTGTGCGCAACACAGCGCACGGCGAGGCTTGGGACGATCCTTTACAGTCCTCCCCGAGAAGTGCCTAAAGGCGTGGCACCAGTGGGCGGCTCTAGTGTGCTCTTACGAGGACCTGGAACCCCCTTCGGTGCCGAAGATGACCGCTCCAGTGATTTTAGCTGGTAGGAGTCCGGCGCCCTTCCCCGGGGCGACGGCAGTTCCATGTAGAATTTCCACTGGGCACCAATAAAAATACAAAAAGGATTTGTCCTACGTGGCACCATAATACGCTCATCACGTCGAGATATAACTTATTTATTCTCTTGCGCAGTAATTTCTCGGTGTGAGACTACTTTTAATCGTTCATGAATCATGAATGACATTTAAGTAGCACACATATATACCGGCTTCTATCGGCTTCACAACCCTCTAGGGAGAGATAAAGCTTACACGCTAATTTATTGGGGCGAGGAGGCGAGACAAAAAATACGGCTCTATCGTAGTTTAGTTTGAACTTCCATATCTTCACATCTCCCGTATCTTTATGTAACTTTACCAATAAATGGGTTTTTATTGCCTTGTAACCGGTCTAGTGGGGGTGTGATGGAGCATAATGTTCCAGGTTGTATAATATATATATAGTATAATAAAACACTTTTAAACCCAATTCAACCCACACTTACAGTCAATCTTATAGTTAATATATATATATAATCTGTAACGACGCATGTCACCTTAGTCATCCTGCGACCACGAACCCTGCAAAGTGTTCGAAACGTCAGGAAAAACAAAAATCTAAAATATACGCGATAGAATCCGTTTAAAAGTGTTTTATTATCGTGTGTAATACTCGCGAAAACCTAAGACATTATTATATATATAGTATATATAGGTTGTATAATGGACGCTCTTTAGGAATTCTCAGTCATCGCCATAATATAAATATGCAAACAGACTCTATTTTAATTGCTTATTGTAAAAGGAATTGAACTTTTTTCTGATTAAACAATTTTTTATTTTATTATATCAGACGTACAACGTCCACTGCTGAACATTGGCGTCCCCGATAGATTTCCACTTTGACCAGTTTAGTTTAATGCCACCGGCATCCAACGACATCCAGTGATCTTCACCAGGTCGTCTGTCCACCTCGTTGAAAGTCATCCCACGGTACGTTTTTCGGTGTGCGGTTTACACTCGAGAACCCTTTTACCGCCTTTTTTGTACTAGTCCGGAATTTGGTTTTGTGCTCTGTACATGACAAAAGGCTCACCTACATTATACTCAATAATGTCATAGACGAACTGTGGGTGTACAACAGTATGCCACGGGATAATTCTTCGGGACTACAAGCATGACATCATAATTTTAATAGGTCTGTTTTTTTATTTATTTGTAGGCAATGGTAGGTTTGTAGAAACTGTCCAAACGGTTGGGTCTAAGTTTTTTAAAGCCCACCGTAAAGGTAGACCAAAAAAGTTCTCCGATCACACTCTCGACCTCATGGCAGAAAGACGCGCCATGACGCTGCAGTCCTCCAGTGATGCTGAAGCATACCGACTGCTCAATAGACGGATATGGAAGTCCTTGCGTCACGATATCCGCACCTTTAACACCAATGGTGTTAAAGAGGCGATTGAGCGGAATCAAGGCTTCAAAGTGTTCGCAAGAGACAAGTCTATTGGGCAAAGTCGTATTATGCAGCTGAAGACCGAGGACGGCAGTGTAGCGTCGACTAAGCCAGAGGTTTTGAGAGAGATTGAGAAGTGCTACCGGCAGCTATACACCTCGGTAACTATACCTACCATTGGCTCTGACAAAGACCCGCGAGCCAAACTAACCCGACACTATACCGAGGATATCCCGGACATCAGCCTGTACGAGATTAGGATGGCCTTGAAACAGCTTAAAAATAACAAGGCGCCGGGTGGGGACGGAATTACGACAGACCTTCTGAAACGTTTGTCTCCAAAACCGGCCATGTTACGACTATTCCTCTTGAGGGACAAAGAACGGTTAATGCAGAATGGTATGCTAGCATTTGTTTGCCACAAGTCGTTTCTGAACTCCGTAGAGAGAACTGCAACCGCCACATCATCCTCCATCACGACAATGCGAGTTCTCACACCGCGCACAGAACAAAAGAGTTTTTAGAGCAAGAAAACATAGAATTATTAGACCATCCGCCGTACAGCCCCGACCTAAGCCCTAATGATTTCTATACTTTCCCTAAAATAAAGAATAAATTGCGTGGACATAGATTTTCATCACCTAAAGAAGCTGTGGACGCCTACAAAACGGCCATTTTGGAGACCCCAACTTCCGAATGGAATGGTTGCTTCAATGATTGGTTCCATCGTATGGAAAAATGTGTCAACTTTCGCGGAGAATACTTCGAAAAGCAATAAATACATTTTTAAATAGTAATGTTGTGTCACTTCCTTGATTCCCGAAATTTTCAGTGCCGCCCTCGTACTAGGTCGAAAGTATTGTGAAGGACACGAATGTTTTGGCTCCTGCTAGTTTGGTACCGCATTGATTGCGCCAAGTGCACTTGCTTCGCTTCTTCTCTAATTACCGGAACATATTAATTTTTATACCTACATTATCTTCAGCATTCACTCAGGGGTCATGCGCAATTTCGTGGACTATTAAAGTAAGACATTGTATAACCTTGCTTAGAATTTTTCAGGTCCACTATACCTTAATGTAAGAGTGAAGAATAGATTTAGAAATAAAAAGAAGAAAAAGCATAAATTCACATTGAATACAACCAATACAATAAGTCAGTATTTCTATGGCTCCTTAAAGGCCACATCTAAGCAAATATTTACACTGTGTAGATTCAGGCACATGCTTGATTAATTAATATCGCACAAGCATGCATCCAGTGGCATTACAGAAAATAGAAACCTCTGGTATTCACAATAATTCAGCTTTAGAATAAGGTATGGATTATAATTTATGTGTGAAATGTATGTCTGTAAACGTACCCACGACACAGGAGAAATCCTAGCGTGGGCAACGTTTTAAAAAAAACAATTACACACATTTATTGTAGTAAGTCCCTTTTTTCACTGCTTAAACTGCTGTTTAGGCATTTAATTACACATGTAAGTTCTCCCATAGCTTTCTTGCCTTTGTTCGTCCTGCCATGCTATGGAAATGAAAGTCCATTAGCGTCTCAATTTGTGTAGGTACTAATGGTTATCATGCTGCTGTAGCATAAAATTATTCCACAATTAAAGCTTCTCATACTTCAGTAATGCAATTTCTTCTGCAGTATCAAAGTAGAAACCAAACAATAACGTGATATCAATTTATTTGCGTACAATTATGTACAGTTAACTTCCAATGAGTTTAATATAATATGAGTATCTTCTGCCGCTCATAATCAAAACAACAAACAAAATTCACACAAGTTTAAAGAACTTACGATTTATCAAAGTTTGTTTTTAATTCACTTACAAGTTACAGCCCACAGATTATACAGTATTCAGTAGCACGTCTTTAGGTATACGTTTGTGTCGTCATCAGAGATGGCAATAACGGCTACATTTCAATGATGAATTACACTGCTGTGTTATTTTACAACAACAGTTATTATAAACTGCTGTCAGTTATCCTGTTATCCTGCTGTTGAGTCGTATTGCGGTTTCGCAACATTATAATGAATTATGCATTATGTGTAGCTTGTTTATATACAGTACATTACTTAGTAATTACTTACAATAATTTAAAACACTGACTATATACTATACTAAAATGATTTAGTAATTACAATAATCTAAAACACCAAACTAAACTTTTCAAGTTTCAACTATCACCGGACAGCGACAGCGGATAATGACAATCGTGTTCATGATCGCAATGACAACAATAACAATAACATTTGCATTAGTCGCAACTCGCATTACATTATTGTCTCACTGTTGTCAAATTTTCGTTATCCGTTGTTTAGTAATTGCCTCAGTTAAATATTAAAATCGACATTATTCCAATTGAATAAAGATTAAGATAACAGACAACGATAAAAATAAAAGTGAACTTTATGACGTGCACTTAAGGACTATAATCGTATGATTTGTAATTCTTTAGCAATGTGAAGTACGTCATATTTGAATAACACCATATCTCTCACGCCTATTGGTTGCGCATAATGCTTTCTTATTCGCCACGCAGCCGTGCGACATTAGCTGCGAGTGTGCGCGCACTGCCTGGCTGTTGTCAATAACAATAACGAAAAACGACAACAGGATAATTCGTTGTTCAGTAATGTGTTTATACATTGCGAAAGAATAATGCATTACATTATCCGTTATTGAAATAATGACCACCTCTAGTCGTCACCATAAAATTAAAATAATTTGTAGCAGATTAATTTAGTTTGGACATAAATTGGTAGATTAGTCAAAAAATGCAAATTCGCATTAAAATTAACAGTTTTATAAACGCATTTTATTTTGAAATTTTAGGTTTGTTATCGGTTTTTGATGTCTACCTTTAGTATTACTTTTTATCACCATCACTATACGATCGTTCTATTGGTTGTCTATGGCGACTCTATGGTATGGATGCGAAACGATGATCGTCCGTACGTTTCGCATCCGAAGTAATTTGGGAGTAGGGTTTAAGTACGAACTAGGTTCACGTTTCGTTCCGATACGGAGCTTCGGCGTTCGTTTTCCGGAGTAGATCCCCTGACGCGGGAATTCACCGGTCACGTTTGTTTCGGTGCATACCTGCACAGAATAGGATGCGAGGTTACGGCACAGTGCCATCACTGTGAAAGTGACCAGGATACCGCACAGCACACGCTCGAGGAGTGCCCGCGTGGGCTGCTGAGCGGCGGATCCTTGTCGATCTGATCGGGCAAGGTCTGTAGGCTATGTTGGCCGAGCAGGAAAATTCGAGTGCAGTGGTCGCCTTCTGTGAGAGCGTCATGCTCCAGAAGGAGACTGCAGAGTGGGATCGGGAGAAGGCCGATCCCGCACGGAGAAGGACGAGACGGCGCCGGGGTAACAACCGGGGCGGCACCCAGGTCCAACACGCCTGAGCCCTCGCCGTCGCTACATGCTGGGGTTCCTCGGGCGTCGCGGGTGCGTCGATTAGGGAGTATGTATGCTCACACCGAGTGCCAAGCGACCCGCGGGAAGATGGCTGTGCGCAACACAACGCACAGCGAGGCCTCTGGGGGATCCTTTACAATCTACCTCAAGAAGTGCCTGGAGGTGACCTTTTTACAGTCGCCTTCCCTCCGCTAGAGGGAGTGACCGCTAAAGTTATCCCTTCCGTGATATGCCTAAAGGCTTGACACCAGTGGGCAGCTATAGTGTGATCATATGAGGACCTGGAGCCCACCTTAGGTGCCGAACATGACCGCCCCGGTGGTTTTGGCCGGTAGGAGTCCGGCATGCCCCTTCGCCCTTCCCCGGGGCATAGGAATTTCATGTAGAATTTCCACTGGAGACCAATAAAAAAAGGGTAGACGTATATTTAAAAACCAAGTCATTAATTATGCCTTTATTTAGTTAAAACATATCAAGTATATTTCTTATTTTCTACTGTATTTTATTCCCTCTTCCGCCATAATTATCAGAATAAAAGAAAAACGAATACATTTACCAAAATACCCCATAATTTTCTCGTAATGGCTATTTAATAAGTATCAAGACAAAATGATTAGCATTACAAGTGAACTCTTAATGACGCAATAAATTCATGAAAACGAGGAAATAATATGAGGGAAAAGTATAATGAAAACATAATCAAATTAAATTCTCGATAATATTCCGAACAATCGTTGTTCGCTTTAATATTATGAAGACACTTTTAGATTACGTCACGCCACGACTTATTTGTTTTATATTGTATTATGTCATTCCGTGTGGTTCCCGGATAAGAAAATAAAGTTTAGGTCTAAAAGGCCACTAAAGCGATATCAAGATGATGGGCAGCAGCATCAATCCGTGTGCTACTGCGATCACTAACCGCCTGTCAAGCTGATGATTGCCAAGCGGTAAATATGGCAAGATTTATCGCTCAATGTATTCATCATTAGGAGGCCTAAGATCAGCAGTCGATGTACTTGAACTGAAGTGTGTGTAAAAAAAAATTAAGTGTATTGATTAAGTCTTATTGAGCCGAAATTAATAGACAGTGAATAACGGGTGTTGCACATAAAAAATCCCAACAACTATGTATACTCTTTATATTATTAAAACCGAATGTTTAACATTGGCAATGTAAACTATTATATCTCACTAACACACAAAAACCTACTTAAGAGAAAACTAAAGATAAGAGGTACAATAAAATACTTTTATACATCCTAATCACGGGACGAGCAATTCACTGAATATTGAAAATAGATGTGCAACTCTGAGAGAATACATTTAAGTTGTATTTACGTAAAAATAGATGGCGCTGATACAAACTAGATAATCCGTTCTATTTGCCACTAGATGGCAGTATACGTTGTTTCAAATCTATATAGATAGGTATATATAATGTAATAAAATATTATGTGATTTTGAAAGGAAATAATAGAAATTAAAAAGCAAAATTTTATAGACATACATGTTTTTTCTTTTTTTATGACAATGTACCTTAAAATTCCTTCTTCTTCTTCTCTTAGATTATGGCTTCTGTAGCGTATCTTCCACAATTTCCCCAATGCCAAGTGTAAGGCAACGTTGTACGGTGTTTAGATTAATCAATCATTACATATTCAATAAAATATTTCACAAAAACGAACAAATTCTAAAAAAGTATGTCGGCAACGTCGTACGGTTCAATTGTTTTATTTTCGTAAAATACCTTATTATTACCTTATTACTTTTGAATTGGCTGTCAAGTATCTTTTTTTGTTATTATTTTGGCCTGGAGTCTAAGTCCTTTGACCAAGTCAAGTATCATTATAATCTATGATTGCACATAATATTATATTTTCTACCATGTACTTTTTTAATAATCGAATTGAAAATAGTTTACGGAAATATATCGCGTTTAATTAATTAATTCTATATACTTACATACAGCATCTATACATGCAACTTGCAGCCACTAGCACATACAATTATTACGTCATTAATACGCAAATATATGAAATACAAAATAAAACAATTTTATATTGTTCTACCCTATATACTCACACTTGCTCATGATGCTGTACGTAAGTATATATAATGAATTGATTAAACGCGATATATTTCCGTAAACTATTTTCAATTTGATGGATGTTATTCGCGTAAACTTCAGAAAATATTTTTTATAACGTTTGTTTTTTTAAATTTATTTATGTGAAATTATGTTTTTATTAAGATAAGAAAGGCATAAAACCTATTTGGCATTCTTTAATGCTAACAGAAACAATCTTATATCAATGTTTTGTTTAGCAGCCTTTGCTCACTGGTATATTTAGATCTACAATACTTATTTCTACTGATGCCAGCCTGCGCCATCTATTAAGGACTGTGTGTAAACTATTTAATAAGTTTTGAAAAGTGAACTATAGATGTCGTTACCTTCCATACATTCAATTTTTACTGTCACTTAAATGAAGATTTCACCCTCCTGCAGAGCCCTTTAAACTGGAACAGAATACCCACATACGTCTAAAGTTGAAACATTGTTGATTGGCAGCAGAATACCTGTATAAGACCTCTACCACCTTTTCAAAAATAACAAGAAGTTCGGCAATACATTACGACCTTAATATTAAAGCTTTCTACGGGCGTACGCTAAATATGTCCACATCGTTTGACTGTAATTGGAGATATTCAGCGAGAAACGTTCTCAAATAGAAAGTTAAAAGTAATGTGGTATAGGGATATTAATTTTGCGTTCTGCGGGCTTCTTAGAATCTCTAAATGTGAGTCGTATTTATATTACTCCCAGTATACATGAAAGACGTATTTTTTTTTCAATTACTCTTTTGAAATGTCCCTTTTTATATTTTGTATAACTGTCGCATAAAAACATTTCTATATTCGAAATTGTGTTTGTTTTATATTCATTTAATTGAGTACAACACATATTTGTTTAATTGTTTTCTTTTCTTGTAATTAATAAATTAACTCCAAGTAATGGTCAAACCTGCTGTGTGGTGCCGGCTACGAACAGCACCAACCCATCTCATCCCTTGGGTGCGCGCCGCTGTCTTCCCGAGGGTCACTTGATATGATCACGCAGACTACCCAATTTGCACGCTCGCGACCCCTGTGGCTCCCCGCTGCATAATGACGGGACCCGCTAAGGCGTGTTGGACTTGGGCGCCGGGTGGTTGTTACCCCAGATCCCTCCATGCGAGGTCGGCCCTCTCCCAATCGCGGTCTGAATGGCTCCGAGGATGCCTCCCTTACAGAATTTTATTATAAACTAGGTATATTCATGGGATGGCCTCCAACGAGATGGATAGACGATCTGGTCAAGGTAAATGCGAGTCGTTGGATGCGCCCGCCTATGTTCAGCACTGGTTTCTTTTGACCGGTAATAATGATGGTGATGATGAACCATGCACGAATAACATGCGATAATCATCATCATCATCATCATCATTTCGGCCGAATGAAGTCCACTGCTGGACACAGGCCTCCCACAAAGATCACCACAACGACCAATATAGGTTTGTTGTGGGCTCATTGGGGGGGTATTGCCATAATCGCCACGCTTGTCAGATGGGTTAGCGATCGCAGTTGAGTTGTTAATGTACCCGAAGGACGCTGCTGCCCATCCTCAGGCTAATCCCTTAGTCGACTTTTACGACACCCACGGGAGGAGATGGAGTGAGTATTCTGAGCCGGCACCACTTTGTATATTGTATATTTATGTGAATAACCAACATCCAAACTAGTTACTTTACCTGTCAATTTCGTTGCTCACGTTCGCCCGACGTATTCAGGTTACGTCGAAAGCATGTATCTGACACGACACCTGTCGAAACTATCCCCGGAGCCTGTTCCGTTAGCTTGTTGTGCCTAAAATGTAAAGAGAGATTTAGGAAAATAGTTATTGCATAATATCCTTCAATGTGATGGACAGACGACCTGAGGTAGCCGGGAGTCGGTGGATGCTAGCGGCATATAACCAACCGTTTTGGAAAGTTATGACAGGCCTTTGTTCAGTAATTGATGTCCTTTGGCTGATATGATGACGATAATGATGCCATATACATAATGTGTAATGGATTTTTGTACCGGAGTGCCTTATCGCACGTTATCGTTCTGATTTGTTTGCGGGCTGAGGGGCTAGACCGAAAAAAGTGTAACAATGAAAAACGACACCCTTTTGCAGTGATTTTTCCGGTCCTTCCCGATCACTTATTTTATTATTTCGGCCTAATAAAGTCTACCGCTGGACACAGGCCTCCCTCAAAGATCGCTACAACGACCGATATCGTTGTGTTGTGTGCTCATTGGTGGGTTTTGCCATAATCGCCACGCTTGGCAGGCTGGTTGGCGATCGCAGTTGTTAATGTATTCCAAGGACGCTGCTGCCCATCCTCCATATAATCCCTTAGTCGGCTTTTACGACACCCACGGGATGAGATGGGTTGGTGCTATTCGTAGCCGGCGCTTAGGAAACTAAAACTTTTTTCAATTGATTCAACTTGCCGTCCATTTTGACAATATGCAAAGCACAAGATTTCCACGCGTCCTGGTTAAAACTACAGCTGCTTTAGGTATCGGAAATGCCTCTACAGCTGTGGCGACCTCTTCGCCGATATGGAGTCGAGACTACACCAACATCGTCAGTAACAATTTTTTTTGGCTTTTGCCTGATTACCTTAGGTTTTCTTTATGCACTGCTCTTCACAAATGTATACTCCTGCTTTTGAAATATTTATTACATTATTTTATAATTCCATTCTTTCCCTTGTTTTTATTAGTTTTTAGTTTTTTCTAGGATAGCAGATACTGGGTGCAATAGCAATCTCGCCCAATGCGCTGGTAGTGCTAAAAACAGCATTGGCAATATGAGAACAATGTAGGAAAAAAGTCAAAACTTCTTTAAGTCTAACAAGCCTGATCGCCTCCTAATGATCACTATAATGAGAGGTAATAGATATAGCGGGGATATTGCAATAATCACCACGCTTGGCAGGTGGATGGTGGTGATTGCAGTAAGTTATTAGCATACGGTGTCGTATTATCCTCTTGATATCAATCTTAGTCGCATTGTCTGACATAAAATGGGTGGAGAGGGGTGATCTATTTTTAGTTGGGCAATCAACAACACGAAATCACGCACAGAATAGATCTAGATTCTAGATTAATATGGTGCTTGCTTGACGTTCATCTAACAATGCATACTTCCACTTTCATCATTTCAGCCGTAAAAACGTCCACTGCTGGACAGAAGCCTCCCCAATAGATTGCCACAACGACCGGTGTGGGTTTGTGTTGTGTGCTCATTGGGGGATATTGCCATATTGCGTTGCGAACGCTTGGCAGACGGGTTGGCGATCGCAGTGGAGTTATAAATATACTCGAAGGACGCTGCTGTCCATCCTCCGGCTAATCCCGTAGTCGCCTTTTACGACACCCCCCGTGGATGAGATGGGGTGGTGGTATTCTTAGCTGGCACCACACAGCATCTTCTTGTTTATCTTACTACAAAAAAACTCCAAATAAACCAAAATTAAGGCTAAGCACATAAAAGAAACAAAAACATTTTAGTAATGTACCTGCGAGGCCTCGTAAACGGGTCCCGACAGTTTATTTGTAACCTTCGGTTTACGTTTAGTGGTAAACCAATTTGCTGCGATGGCTATTTAGTGAAGTTTATATTTTGGCAAATCAAAAGTACTACTAATAAATACTATTCCAAACGTTTTTCTTCTTTTAAAGAGACTTGCCAAAGCAAAAAAAAAAAAAAAAAATTCAAAGTAAAGTCTTCGTAAATAAATTTAGTTTTCTAATAATAAAATGGGTTAGTAGTTGGGGTAGAGGGCTGAGGCCACTCACTTGGAAGAGATTTATATCTAGATGTGAGTTTCGATGGAATTAGTAGATAAAAAATATTAAATTGTAATTAAACACTTTTGAACAGATTATTATACATCTTCATCATCATTTCAGCCGAAAAACGTCCACTGCTTTACAGAAGACCACAACGACCGGTGTTGATTTGTGTTGTGTGCTCATTGGGGGGTTTTGCCATAATCGCCGCATCGAATCGCATCGCATCCGATCGCAGTTGTGTTAATGTAAATAAATGTACTTGAAGGACACTGCTGCCCATCTTCGGGCTAATCCCGCAGTCGCCATTTACCACTTCCACGGGATGAGAGAGGGTGGTGGGTAAGATTAAACAGATTACAGTGCATATTTTTGTAGATTTTAGCTTATCCTATCGTTTCGAACGCTTTGCAGCGGCCGTGGTCACAGGATAACGGTTGATATTCTATTATAATGAGTAATAATCGAGAAAGCTAGACTTCTATATTATACGAATGTGGACATTGTTGCCCGTACTTCTCCAAAGGAAGTCTACATCTTTTTGGAACTAGTCTCAGTATTCATGAAGTGCCTGTAAATGGTTTTATATGAATAAAAGATATTTTTGTCTTTATCTTTTATCATCATCATCATATCAGCCGCAGGTCGTCCACTGATGAACAAAGGCCTCCACCTTTGATTTCCATAACAAGCGCTCACATGCCGCTCTCATCCAACGACTCCCAGCGACCTTCACCAGGTCGTCTGTCCACCTCGTTGGAGGTCGTCCCACGCTGCGTTTTCCGGTGCGCGGTCTCCATTCGAAAATCTTTGTGCCCCAACGGCCATCAGTTCTACGAGTAACTTTTATACTGCATGTATTTCCAAAAAGTTGTGACGAAGTCATCCTTCATCTTCATTTCAATCAACCTCTTTCATGACTTCATACCTTTTATCTCCATCACTGCCCACTTCACGATTCATTCTTTATTCAAATCAAAATTCGAATTTATGTGACGTAGAGTCGCTCTTCATATTTTGATCATTATCATTACACATTGGATTCTGAACGCTAGTGGTTCAACACACAGCTGTCGCTCTGACAAATAGTCTCCTGCAATATAACAATTACTTATTTTTAACTAGCTTAAATATTGTGATATCAGATATATTTTAAAATTTATATAATAATCAGCATGAAGATGAAGTGTTGAAGTTGTGAATATCAATATACCATTATAACAATATATATATGTTACGTTTCATTGAATCACAATAACTGAACTTCGTTACTTGCTGCCGTGGAGAGAGCCTCCCAGTCGAGCTAACCGGGAAGGAACACGGAGGGAGGCACTCCGCGACAAAGTTTTGACCTGCAGGGCCTGTAAATACGAGACATTTTGGTGTGCAGATTAATGTCAACCTCATCCCAGACGTACGCAAATATCTTCACAGGACACAAATGAGAGTAATTTTAAGCATATGCATGTACATCTGGTAGAGGCAGTCGATTTTTTCGATCTTGAGCACAGAATTTTTACAAATCTTGGAAGGTTGTGAAGAGCTTTACTTATTCCTCTGCACATATTGGACTGTTGGACTTTATTACAGTAACCTCACCGTTTTGGCAGTATGAATACTGTGAAATATTTCCCAACACGATGACACACTTTTTTTAAACGTTTCCCCGCACTAGGATTTCTTCCGTGACACCCAGAACCGAACCCGGAACAACTACCTGTAGATCATACAAATACTTGTTCCAAAATGTAATACAGTTTCATATACTTCATCATCTTCACTTCATATCATCAACTGTTCCCTGTGAAAATATTCCCTGATCAGCAAACTCATTAGTCTCATCTCAAACCTAGCAAATTCCCTCACACAAGAAAAACATCCAAAGCAATTATATCATAAAACGAGCACCCCCATCAACACTAATTCCTTTCCTGATTACGTCTCTAACGTCCAACCTTAAAGAACCTTGTTGAACAATTAAAAACTACTGTAATGCTTCCACTTAAGAAGCAATATAAAGGTCGAGAGGTGTCTTGTTAAAATGGTCTTTAACACGGAGCGGTAATGAAGTTTTTTACTATTAAGTAATTGGCAACAAGCAGTTTTCTACCTTTTTCGGTATGTTTTAAGTTTCAAATTGTCTCTTAATTAATCAGAACAAAGCAATTCCTACCACACTCTACTCTCCTGGTAGTTTAAAAAGAGACCCTACTAACCGGAAAAATTAAATGCTCTGAATTAAAACCGTCGACATATCAGCCAAAGGATGTCCACAGCTGAAAAAGGCCTCAGGCAAAGGCCTATAGATTTCCACAATTATTGTGCAAACATTTTGGGGGGAATTCACTGATACTCATTACACTTGGCAGGCGGGTTGGTAAGCGCAGTATGGCTACTGTTCCAGACAAGAGACGCTACTGCTGCCCGTCCCTCTGGATTAGAGTCAGTTATTCGCTTTTTATAACATGTATCGAATGAAATGGAGAAGTTTGATATGCTTAATCCGGAAACTACACGGAATGACGGCACGGTTGGTGTAGTGGTCGATACAGTCGGCTGCTGCGCACCGGGTCGTGGGTTCGATTCCCGCACGGAGCAAATATTTGTACGATCTGCAGGTAGTTGTTCCGGGTCTGGGTGTATTGTGTGTGGAATTTGTGTTTGTAAACTCACCCACGACACAGGAGAAATCCTAGCGTGGGGCAGAGGTTAAAAAAGAAAACGGAATGATTTATTGTTGCATTATGATAATTTAAGTTGTATGACTACGTACGTACTATGATTACTAGCTGTATCGTACAGTTTACAGAGATAAATACTACATGCACGAACCCCGGATCCGGAACGATCAACCTGCAATAAAAGGTTTGTTCCGTTAAGGAATCGAACCCATGACCCATAGCGCATTAAGCGAATCCCTTTGCCACTATACCTTTTTTTTATTGATGTCTAGTGGAAATTCTACATGAACTTCCTTCACCCCGGGGAAGGGCGAAGGGCTATGCGGGACTCCTACCGGCTACCCTAAGCATAGTGGCAGATTATACTTCTCGGTCTTCTGTATAATCTGCCGCAGCGTATGAATGTGGTCTATGATACTAAAGCGTTTTCGGAAACCAGCCTGTTCGGGAGGCTGGAAGTCATCAAACCGACCGACATTACATACTTATGATAATTTATTTTACTGACAATTTTTTTATTTCAATTTCTACTGTAGACAAAACCTCAGCATTAAATTACTTGGCGACTTCTTTCTTCATCACTGTCTGTTTATACAATGTTAATTAATTCGTGACCTCCGAGAATAATGCTACATTAGTTTACAGTAACAACATTTACATTTTGTAAACAATGAAATAAAGAAATTTGGTTTGTGAAAACAATTTATTATCAACGTTATACTTACCTATTTTTGTTTCTAAAGAATATATATATTATGTTCAATGTGGTTAATTAGCAGTTATGCATAATAAACCGGTAAATGTGATAAAACAATAGTTTAATTCGGGCAACTACTAAAAAATATTGTATTCGAATTAAAGTAATAATTAAGAATATAGTGCTACTCTATTTCCTCCCGTGGAGTCGCAAAAAGCGACTCACAAGAGGGATGGACAGCGTCCATTCTGTGGAACAGTAGCCAAACTGCGCTCACCAATGCACCTGCCAAACGTAGTAAGTACTGGCAATATCGGGCAAAATGACGACACAATTGTGGAAGCCTCTGGAAAAGGCCTTTGTTTAGCAGTGGAAATCCTTTGGGTGACATGATGATGATGGACCCTTCGAATGTCTAATACAGTGAACGTTCACTTGCACAAACACTGCCACCAAGAATGGTAAAAACATGCTACTTTGCGTTGGTACACTCGATTTTGTAATATGGGGTTGAGTTCTGGGGGCGCGCTGCCGATTGGGAGCGTGCTTTCAGGATGCGAAAGCGCTCCGTAAGAGCAATGTCGCGACTCCCGTGGGAGGTAACAGCGAAACCATTGTTTCAAAAATTAAGAATTTTCACTTTTCCCTCTATGGTGATATTTCAGGCGGCAGTGTATGTGCAGCAAAACCTGGGGACTACGCAAGACGTGGGGATACTCATAGTTACTGTACTCGCGGTAGAAACAAGGTGGTCAGTATCTCACACACCCTAACTAAATCAGGAAAGTTGATTCTTATAATGGGCCCGGTATTATATAATCGGTTGCCGGAAAATATAGTCGCCGTGACTTCAGACAATGCCTTTAAAAGCAAGCTTAAATGTTGGCTCGTCGAGCAGGCATTTTATGACCTTAAGGAATGGACTTCATACTGTAGGTAGAATATTTTTTTATACTTGTTTATGAAATGAATAATCTTAATTACTATTCATGACTTATAATTATGTAAATTATCAATAAATAAACTAAACTTCTTCGCTACATTTTTCATAATCACAGTGAAAACGGAGAGATCAACGCAGTGTGTTATTATTTGAACAAAAGAGGAAACTGACGATATCGAAATTCATCCGTGGGCTGTCATCACCGTCACCAACCTTGTTGATGGGCTAATCTTATCACCACAACGTGAATTACTATCATGTGAAATATAGCTCCGACACGAGAGAAGAGAAAGAAGAGGAAACTGTTGCTCATCCTCTTGGCATCTCTGTCTTCCTTAAAGTTATCCAAATGCGAAGGGTGGCTGGCCTCTTTATCAGAAACAAGCGGTAGTTAATGTTAGAGTAAGAATCAAGTAGAATATGCTTTATTCCACACAATATAAAGATTGTGATTCAAATATTCATTAGATACGTCGTCCACCATGTCCACGTATACATACATTGTAATCGAACTCACAAACAAACATTGTTTGTGGTCGTTCCGTAATATTGTTCTTGCTTCGACCCCTGTTTCCACCGAGTGATTTTTCTATAAAAATATAAGGAAAACTCATTACTTCGAAGAAGGCCCCAGTCCCAAACAAACTATTGCTTTGTGCCCTCAGTTTCCATGTTATTAAAGTATCGCAAAGTTATTTAAACAAATCTCGTTGCGGTATAGGGCGTACATATTGTATACACTTCGTAAAGGTCTCAGTGCTCATGGGAATACCATTTCGTATTAACACTTCCATGTTTTCTCTCCAAAGGTAAAGGTAATTGAGTTTCAACTTACAGCGGTAGATGTTTACCGCTTATCTCACACCACACTCTCAAGCCTCACTAACGACTTTATGGCTGTCCGGATGGCGCTTAAAGTGGCAGTACGGAGAGTGAGCAGAGTTCAGTATTCCAATGGGTCAGCGAGGAATACAAGCAGTTGCGCACTGACGACTCTCCTCTTCATGCAGTGTAGACGCGCCACCCAGTTGCCGCTGTCGTACGCTTGTCTTTTCATCATTCATTTCGGCCGAATGAAGTCTACTGCTGGACACAGGTCTCCCCCAAAGATCACCATAACGATCGATATGGGTGTGTTGTGGGCTCATCGGGGGGTTTTGCCATAATCGCCACGCTTGGCAGACGGGTTGGCGATCGCAGTTGTGTTGTTAATGTACTCGAAGGACGCTGCTGCCCATCCTCCGGCTAATCCCTTAGTCGACTTTGACGACACCCGCGGGAGGAAATGAGGTGGTGGTATTCTTGGCCGGCACCACACGGCTTGTCTTTTACTCCAAGACTTTTTTGGCTAACCTGTTTAGTGTTTGCCATAGTCGTAGAACGAATGTTGATCTTGATCATAATACGAAGTTAGTATAACTTGCGCCAAACTTCTAGTTCTCTCTGAGGTTGATCGGAGTAGCTTCACAATGGATAAAAAAATAGACGTCTGGGGGAAGACTACATCAACTTCAGAGGGAACCAGATGTTCGACGTAAGTGTTGTAATATGAGGTTTCGGGTATTTTTTTAAATGACTTATCTTGTATAAGAATGTTTGGCTATGTTCACACATGCCAAAGACTGACGTAGTCTCCGGCGATACGTGGAGCACGTTATCTCTATACTCAAAGCTCCAACGATATATATAGTGCATTATCAGAAGCCTCGTACTGAGAAAACAGTTTCCCAACTTAAATACCCAAGGCCAATGAAAACACATCAACGTTGAAAATTGCTTACCCTACACGTGTTGTGCTCCCCAAAGGCTTTGATAGTGCGCCGCACTTCGATCAGTGTCACTATGTAGAATTAGGTAATGTATGCTAGTTATCGGTTACCATAGTACCCGTAATATTGGCGTACAGACTCAAAAAGAAACTAGCATAATTACAGAAATACGGAGTATAGCTTCAGGCTGCCACAGAGCCATGTGCCAATATTATTTTTAATCTGCAAGCATGATTCTAGATGGTGCTGGTGGTAAGTCTCTCATCGCAAGAGTCCAGCCAGGTAGGTACCACCGCATAAATATTAGATAGTAGAGATCCTGGTGCCCCCTTCGGAGCCAAAGATGACCGCTCCGGTTGTTATAGCCGGTAGGAGTTTGGCATGCCCCTCGGCCCTTCCATGGGGCGAAGGAACTACGTAACTTGTATTTTGTATGTTTGTTTTTTTAAACGTTGACCCACACTAGGATTTCTCCCGTGTCGTGGATGCGTTTACAGACACAAATTCCACACACAATACACCCAGGCCCGTAACAACTACCTGCAGATCATACAAATATTTATTCTGTGTGGAAATCGAATCCACGACCTGAGGCGCAGCAGCCGACTGTATCAGCCACTGCACCAACCGTACCGTCATATTTGCACTGTGTGACAAAGACGTAGGTGCCATCACAGTGCCTCCAAACTGTTTAATCTGTGTTTAATCATTACTATATTCCGACTTGAAGGACACTGTAGCTAGTGAAATTACTGGGCATGTACGTGACTAAATCACTAATGTGAGGCACGAGGCAAATGTCGTGCTAGTTGTATAAAAATAAATGGGATATAGAAAAATTTCTACGAAAACTTCAAAGAAATATAACACCATCCTATTGAAGTTGAACCCCACAAAAACGACCGCTGTTTTGATCTAACCCCCAAACATCCAATTTGAGCTCGAATAACCTTCTAAATAAGAATTTCGCAAACAAGTTATTAGACAAACCTTTTTGCGAGTTCTCTTGGCAGCACCGGAAGGGTTGGGTTTCCTCGCTAAGTTTCGCTCGAGTGCGGATTGGAAAGGCTCCGATGGGGATACTTTGCGCTGATTAAACGTCGCTTTAGTTTTTTGAAACTTTTCGTTTATCACACAGAAAGAGCTGGTGTTTTATAAAGACACAATGAAGAGATGCTTTTATATTTAGGATCGATTTCAATCTTCTTGAGTAGAAGTCATAATGTTATTTTAGCATTGCTGCTGTGGTTGGTGATTTTTCCGAATGATTTTAAATACACAATGATATATTATATTAAATGTTGTCTGTAAGAAATCGCTAATAGTGATAAGGCCGCCCATTGTATAATTATGTTATAACCTGTTCGTAGAATGATACCTAGTATTTTTTTAATGGTGTACAATAAAGAATATTCTATTCTATATTAATTCAAATAATGTCCATTTGATTATTTTATATTCGTTACGACATTAATTATAAGGTTTTATTCTTTGCTTTCATTTATGCATTCCATGTGGATTATTTATTTATGTAATGTTTTAATTGACGTGAAAGTTGTTACCATCAGGCTTGGTTAGTGTAGACTTTCTCTCCTGTATTCTTAACCTTTATTTCGAGAACAATATAGTTATATAATATAGTGACATAATGTGTAAGGGATCGCCCGAACGCCGTGAAATAAATCACGCATATCCTAGTTTTCTTGGAGGCACAGCAAACGGTGGTGAGACCGGTCCTCACCTCCTCGGTCCCCTGAGCTTATTCTTCTGTTCTTATTACTCCTAGGTTTACTGAGTTTTTTTATTCTTTATTTTATTACTAGGGATTTTTGTACATAGGAATGACAATCCCATTGTACCTTATTCTAAAAATAATATAATGGCAGGTGAGGTCTATTCTTCCAGTGAATAATCTACCTCATATTCATAGCTTGCTTTCAGTTAGCGAGGTCCCATATGTAATGACGTTTCAGCCTTTGTATTGCAATTGGTTTTCTTAGGTCTGTGGCCAAGCTGTTATCATGGGCGTTGATTCAGTCTCTATATAGCCTTATTCTGTGTTCTAGTTCTTCTTTGACAGTATTGATTTTTAGATGGTCATGTATTTCCGAGTTTTTATCTAACCATAGAGCATTTTACAGACCTTTGGGTTTACGAATGCTATATCAATTATATGTTTTTTCGGTATTGTTTTAAATAGTAAAAATAAAAATAATAAATATATTGTTCTGAGAATATATGTATTTGTGTATGTATATACCAAATGTATTTGTACTACAATTTGTATTTTATCATCATTTCGGCCGAATGAAGTCCACTACTGGATACAGGCCTCCCCCAAAGATCACCACAACGACCGAAATGGTGTGTGTTGTGGGCTCATTGGGGGGTTTTGCCATAATCGCCACGCTTGGCAGACGGGTTGGCGATCGCAGTTGAGTTGTTAATGTACTCGAAGGACGCTGCTGCCCATCCTGTATTTTATACCAGCAAATATATATTTTTATCAATGTACAGATATCTGTTTTTATACTTTGTGAAGAACCGATTTAGAACAGAATAAAAAACGAACAAAAGGTAAACCAAAAGAATAAGCCCTGAGTTTCATTCGGCATTTTTTCTCGGAAGTTGTCGATCAGCGAAATGCCGCCCATTCCGTTCTTTCAATGTGATGTATAAAAAGGTCTGTTAGGACCTAATTACTGAATAAATGCTTTCATTCTATTCTAGACATCCAATTTATGAACACATTGTACAATTTTTATGTGTCAGACTTCAACTAAAGCTCCAAGAGACAGCCAAATTGTTAAATCCTAAACATGTTCAGGAAATTCAGGAAAAAAATCATTCAAAAAGCAATATGGACTCCGACAAAAATACTAGAAAAATACTAAGACAAATACACCCGTATTTATAGATGTGTTCAGAAGATATAAAATCTAGAATGCAGACATTGTAACAAAAGTTTAATACGTGATATAACCGGTACACGACCGTAAAAAAACTATAAAATCCGGGAATAAGAAATGGAACGTGTAAAAATTCTCGTCCGTATCGTAAATTGTTTTACCTTGCCCTTAAGGGGAGGTAGCGTGACGATATATAGTTATGAACGTAATTTGGAATTGATTTAAATCTTGAATGTAGGTAGGTGCTCAGCATTTTCGCTAAATAGTTTTTTTACAGCTTACTTCTTTTACCAGTTTCTCTCTAGCGTGACTAGATAAATAAGTACGATGTTATCATGACTGTGTCATGGATATGCGATTGTTATCATGATTGTATCATGGATATGCGACTGTTCTCGGCAATGAGCCTCCTCCGTACCTCAAAAAGCTCATAAAGCTGTCAATCCTAGTTGTCAGAAGATTATCTAGAACAGTTGTTAAGGGCACCAGAAGTCCAAAACCCAAAACAAAAGGTTTCTATCTAATTATGCTATATAGATCCAACCAAAAAATGTGACGTACATAAACAAAATGCATATAATTTGTTCCTCTTAATGTCTAGATTACCGTCGACTAACCGGAATATTATTTCTCCTGACAAAGCGTATACATTTGTTAAGTTGATAATGCCATATTGACTACTTTACCAGAAGTTGTGAGCGTATTATAACCCACCACTACTATATGATGATCAATGATGCCAGTGTCACAGTCAAGACTTATATCAGACTGACATCTGTACTTAAAGGAATACATAGGCTGCACTAAAAGTATCGGGAATGGAATATTTCCACTGTTCCTGTCATATTAAAATCTTTTTAATTGAAAACTCCTTGGTTTCACAAATCGAATACCATTTATTTATTTTAAAAAAGATTCACGGTCTTGTCACAAGGTTTTGTCAAACTTGTTTAGTCGTTGAGAAAATGGAATTGACTCGAGAAAATTCAAGAGCGATGATTTATTATGACTTTCGAAGTAGTTTAACACAAAAACAGTGTGTTGACCGGATGATTTCTGCATTTGGTGATGAAGCCCCATCCAAAACCACAATTTATCGCTGGTTTGCTGAATTTCAACGTGGACGTGTCAAGCTCAGTGATGATCCTCGTCAAGGTCGTCCAAAAACTGCAGTCACCCAAGAAAACGTTGATGCTGTGCGTAAGCTGATTGAGGAAGATCGACATGTGACATACCGCGAAATTCAGGCAACTTTAGACATTGGCATGAGTCAAATACAAATAATCTTGCATGAACAATTAGATGTAAAAAAGTTGTTTTCCCGATGGATATCGCATTTGCTATGTGAAGAGCAAAAAGCGGCTCGCGTTACTTGGTGCGTCAGAACTCTCGAAAGATTCCACGCAGGATCCTCAAATGCTGTATACAACATCGTATCAGGTGACGAATCCTGGATATATGCGTACGAACCCGAAACAAAAAACCAGTCACGAGTTTGGGTGTTCGAAAATGAGTTATAGCCAACAAAAATTGTTCGTTCACGGAGTGTTGCAAAAAAAATGGTGGCCACGTTTGTCTCCAAAACCGGCCATGTTACGACTATTCCTCTTGAGGGACAAAGAACGGTTAATGCAGAATGGTATGCTAGCATTTGTTTGCCACAGGTCGTTTCTGAACTCCGTAGAGAGAACTGCAACCGCCACATCATCCTCCATCACGACAATGCGAGTTCTCACACCGCGCACAGAACAAAAGAGTTTTTAGAGCAAGAAAACATAAATTATTAGACCATCCGCCGTACAGCCCCGACCTAAGCCCTAATGATTTCTATACTTTCCCTAAAATAAAGAATAAATTGCGTGGACAGAGATTTTCATCACCTAAAGAAGCTGTGGACGCCTACAAAACGGCCATTTTGGAGACCCCAACTTCCGAATGGAATGGTTGCTTCAATGATTGGTTCCATCGTATCGAAAAATGTGTCAAATTTCGCGGAGAATACTTCGAAAAGCAATAAATACATTTTTGAATAGTAATGTTGTGTCACTTCCTTGATTCCCGAAATTTTCAGTGCCGCCCTCGTATGTGATCCGAACACGAGTCCATGATCCGAACATGAGTCCAATCTAGTTGGCTCACAGCCGAAACTAATAATCAATCGAATCAGCCCCTCTGGGCAGTCGTTATTGAGATAACGACTGCCCAGGTGGTGGTTATGGTGAGCCATGGGATAAGGTAATCCTGGAGGGAAGATTAAAGCAGATGCTCGATATCTTCCCCCTTTTGATATAAAAAAAGTATCTCATAAAGAAATTTATTTAGAAGCTTACAGAAAGTAGGGCAGCTTGTGGCAAGCTGAACGTGAGTGGCGACACTGCGTACCCGAATGCTCCAGAGAGTTGGTCAGGGCCTCGTCTCCAGCTTGCCTTTATTGGTCGATTGGAGTGGAACCCCATGTATGCCCTTAGGATTTACTACACTGGCTTGCCTTAGTTGGCCGATCAGAGGGGTGCGACCAGAGCTATATGCTCGGGGGTGGAAGTGTCTAATTGCGTAATAACGGGGAAACCCGCTCCGAGTCTTCGAGATGCGCGATGGTGAATCCGGTGCCGCAACTCTCGACACCCAGAGCCGCTCACACCGGTGCTCCCTGTCGCTTGTAGCGGTGGCCATTTAGGGAGCCCATCTTGTGAGTGGCGAGTAACCGTTTGCCACATAATTTTACTATAAAAGTTGAAAGGCAGACGCCGTTGTTTACGTTTTAGAAGTATTGAATCCATTTAGCACCCATTACAATAGACCTTATAATTGCGTTTCCATCTCATCCAATAGTTTTACACCTCCGGGGATAATCCGAGACTGCATTTTATAGTGTAGTCATGGAGAGTCCCCGGTTAGTGTCCCATTGCATTTTAGATTAAAATTCTCTTAAGTGCCCCTGCGTATTGGACCCATGTCCCGCGTAAGCCTATCAAAAGACCGGGTTCCCCCTTACAGGGGATATAAGCCGGTGAATAGAGAATCATGACAATAATCTAATCAAAAATCTTTGGATTTAAATGTGATCCTGACACAAAAACGGATGTATTTGAAAATCATAAATCCAGAATTTTTGGATTAGATTTATTATTAAGGTTGGCCCTTAGACATCACACCGCATATTAGGCACATGTATTCCAAGCATGTGGTATCTAGGATTTTTTATAGTTCGATTACAGTTTAGAAACCATGGTGCCATTTAAGTAACTTTAGTCGCTATCTCTGTGTAAGCACTAACTAAATATTTTCATTACTGCGTCACGAATTTGTCGTTATACTTTCAGATCAAATAGGTTAAAATAACAAGTGAATGGCATCCGAAGAGAGTACATTTAAGGTACATTTATTAGAATATAAAAAAAATACCAAACAATGTCTATTGCTAATGTTGTCTGGCTGCAGAGTATACTCTCCAGCCGCACCACATACGCATTTCTAAAGTAATAAGATTTTCACATCTTTTTTTACATTGTATGAAAAAGTACAGTTTTGGTACATTTATTTAGAGTCCATTATGACCGGGTACACTTAATGGTTTATAAAATGCTTCGTGGTGCGGCTGCAAAGGATTGCTCTATGGCCGAGCCACAAAGATTTCGTTATATATCATATTACACTGAGGTACAATTTTTTATATGTTCCATAATATAAAGTACATAAATGGTACATCTTATTTATAAACATGTTTTTGGAGTACATCACTGTGGCGCGGCCAGGGAGTATCACACGTAATATATGATGTTTAAGTGTAATAAAAAAATTAAAACTTTGCTGCATACTGCCGATATTAACTTAATTTATTATTTACTGGATTACTGGCTGTAATTTGACGTGATGTTCAACGTTCTGACAGTTTTCAACTCTATCGAGTTCTACTCTTTGTGCCCAACTCATTGCCACTTCAGCTTACAAATCCTTTGAGCTATATCGGTAACTTTAGTCTTTCTAAAGATCTCCTCATTTCCGATTTGATCTCGTAGCTCTCTCTCTCTCGAGCTCGCTGAGTGACCTTGAGCTTTCTTAGCCCATAGTGAGCGTTCCATATCAATTTTATAACTTAACATTAAATATGTGATCGATAGACCATAATGATTGAAATGGAAATACATTGGTGCCCTGCGTGGCACCAATTGGTGGCACCAATTGGTGGCTCTAGTGTGATCTTACGAGGACCTGGAGCCCCCTTCGGTGCCGAAGATGACCGCTCTAGTGGATTTAGCCGGTAGGAGTTCAGCATATCGCCCCGGGGAAGGGCGAAGGAAGTTCATGTAGAATTTCCACTGGACACCAATAAAAAGATTTTTCCTGTGTCGTGGGTGCGTTTACAGACATAAATTCCACCCACAATGCACCCAGATCCGGAACAAATGTTTGTATGTTCTGCAGATCATACAAATTTTTATTCCGTGCGAGAATCGAACCCGCGACTCGGAGCGCAGCAGCCGACTGTATCGGCCACTGCAAATATATGGAGAAGGCCTTTATTTAGCAGAGGACGTCCTTTAGATAGTATAATGAAGCCTTCAAACATTTTTTGGTCACAAGACCTCGCTCTATCTTTTCGTGGTTACTTTGAGGTGCCCAATTATCTATGGTTACAGTACTAAAATAATCCACTTGTCTCTTTCGATCTTGATCCATTCCTTGGCGTTTGTTTGCACATTCTCAGTAACTAAGCGAGTATAGTGTATAGTCGACACAGTATCCACAACATCTATGACGCAATATGTACATATGTGTGCAGCGTCAGTCTTCCGGTTGACACGCATTACTGGCATCGGACATGCTTGATGATATCAGAATCTAAATCTGTACATACACCTACAACTGTTGCTTACAAAACCAAACCAACGCTACAGGGACGAACTAGAAACGGGAGAACTAGAATTTTAAACGATTCATAGGAGTGTCACATTTCAATTAACTTTGGTAAGAAATTTTTCTGAGGTTTTTTACTAACTCTATATTTTATGCTAAGCATTCCAATACTTAAAAACGACCTTGTGCTGGGATTGTATGCTTAGTGCTTAGTATCTTAGTAGCTTAGTATAGTGCTTAGTATAGTTCTGGATCTTTTTATGAGCTGCCGCCCGCGGCTTCCCCTCGCGTGGATTCAAATTGTGTGTGTCTTTCAAATTTAACCATTCAGTCAATAAAAGTAAATCGTGGAATGCAGAGTAGAAGATCTTTTTGTACAATACAGATTTATTTAATTATACGAGGGCGGCACTGAAAATTTCGGGAATCAAGGAAGTGACACAACATTACTATTCAAAAATGTATTTATTGCTTTTCGAAGTATTCTCCGCGAAATTTGACACATTTTTCGATACGATGGAACCAATCATTGAAGCAACCATTCCATTCGGAAGTTGGGGTCTCCAAAATGGCCGTTTTGTAGGCGTCCACAGCTTCTTTAGGTGATGAAAATCTCTGTCCACGCAATTTATTCTTTATTTTAGGGAAAGTATAGAAATCATTAGGGCTTAGGTCGGGGCTGTACGGCGGATGGTCTAATAATTTATGTTTTCTTGCTCTAAAAACTCTTTTGTTCTGTGCGCGGTGTGAGAACTCGCATTGTCGTGATGGAGGATGATGTGGCGGTTGCAGTTCTCTCTACGGAGTTCAGAAACGACCTGTGGCAAACAAATGCTAGCATACCATTCTGCATTAACCGTTCTTTGTCCCTCAAGAGGAATAGTCGTAACATGGCCGGTTTTGGAGACAAACGTGGCCACCATTTTTTTTGCAACACTCCGTGAACGAACAATTTTTGTTGGCTATAACTCATTTTCGAACACCCAAACTCGTGACTGGTTTTTTGTTTCGGGTTCGTACGCATATATCCAGGATTCGTCACCTGATACGATGTTGTATACAGCATTTGAGGATCCTGCGTGGAATCTTTCGAGAGTTCTGACGCACCAAGTAACGCGAGCCGCTTTTTGCTCTTCACATAGCAAATGCGATATCCATCGGGAAAACAACTTTTTTACATCTAATTGTTCATGCAAGATTATTTGTATTTGACTCATGCCAATGTCTAAAGTTGCCTGAATTTCGCGGTATGTCACATGTCGATCTTCCTCAATCAGCTTACGCACAGCATCAACGTTTTCTTGGGTGACTGCAGTTTTTGGACGACCTTGACGAGGATCATCACTGAGCTTGACACGTCCACGTTGAAATTCAGCAAACCAGCGATAAATTGTGGTTTTGGATGGGGCTTCATCACCAAATGCAGAAATCATCCGGTCAACACACTGTTTTTGTGTTAAACTACTTCGAAAGTCATAATAAATCATCGCTCTTGAATTTTCTCGAGTCAATTCCATTTTCTCAACGACTAAACAAGTTTGACAAAACCTTGTGACAAGACCGTGAATCTTTTTTAAAATAAATAAATGGTATTCGATTTGTGAAACCAAGGAGTTTTCAATTAAAAAGATTTTAATATGACAGGAACAGTGGAAATATTCCATTCCCGATACTTTTAGTGCAGCCTATGTATACTCTCTAAAAGAACAGGCACCAAACACCGACTTTTAATATGAGCTTGTGGGAAGGCACCCCTGATAATTCCAATGAAATTTATTGAATCAAAAACAATTAATTTAACAGACTGACAATAATTTATAACATAGTAGGCAGCGCCAGTGTCTTCGTGGGCTCGATTTAAGGGTAACTTTAGCACGATGTATATTAAATATTTAGTTATTTACTATTAACCGTGTGGTTTCGGCTAACCGTGTGGTGCCAGCTACGAATAGCACCAACCCATCTCATCCCGTGGGTTTCGTAAAAGGCGACTAAGAGATAAGCCGGAGGATGGGCAGCAGCGTCCTTCGAATATATTAACAACTCAACTGCGATCGCCAACCCGCCTGCCAAGCGAGGCGATTATGGCAAAATGAAATGAGCACACAACACACTGGTATCGGTCGTTGTGGTGATCTTTGAGGGAGGCCTGGGTTCAGCAGTGGACTTCATTCGGCCGAAATGATATTAAATATGGAAAGAAGGACCCCATGTCCATGTTCCATGCCCATGAAGGACTCCATTGTCTTCTCTTGCTTCTGCTTTGTCCAAAATACCATCACAATCGATTCAGTAGTTGTGATGGCAAAATATAATCAAAAACAAACAGACACACTTTCGGACTTACAATATTATCCATATACACACTGACAAAGATATTTTGTAAGATATAAGACAAAAATATTTATATGATTAAAGAAATTTTAAAACATCGAATTTCTTATTTCAAATAGGGCGATTTAAAAAAATACTATTTGGTGACGAGGCTAGCTAGTGATTCGCCTGGTGGTAAGCGTCTTGGCTGCTCATAATGATTGCAATGCTACTCTGGACTTGTCCTGCCTGGCAGCACACTGCGGTCGTTACCTCGAGACATTCGTTATTCGAAAAGGTTCTCAATTCAATGAGTTTTTTTATTTTTTATTTATGTACATCGATTACTCCGAGATTAGTAGACCGATTTGAGCAATTCATATTCAATGCTTTCAAATTGGTCCCATATAAATTTCATTACATTTGATTGAGTAGTTTTTAAGCCAGCTTCAATAAACTGGTTAATTTGACTGCGCTTATCTAGATGATGTCTTAATAGTTTCGACAGATCAGATCAGGAAAAATTTCTTAAATTTATTTACACTAAAAGGAACAAATAAAACTTTATAACAAAAAAAAATACCGACTTCAAAAACCCTACACGATATAAAAATACCATCGGGCGGGGCCAGGTATAAAATATAACTTCTCGTTGGTCTGCATGAACCATGGTTGGGGCATACCTGGCCCCGCCGACATCATATAGTTATTTTTTTCCTTTTCAGTGGTTTTAATACTTTTATATCGTGTAGGGTTTTTGAAGTCGGTATTTTTTTTGTTACAAAGTTGATTTAGTCTCTTATGCCCAGTAATTATACTATCTACAGTCCCCTTCTACGGGGACACAATAATGTTTAAAGATTAAACAGTACTGCTTAGAGATTTGCATTTTAGTTCTGGCAAACCGGTAATACTAGAAGGAATTTTGTTGTAGAACCTAATACTGTTTCCCATAAACTACTTGCAAAAACGAATCAATTTAATGGGAAAATACTTTTAATACCAACATTTAAATAAATTACATGAGTAGTTCGTTTCCCAAAATCATCTTAGTATAAAAAAATGTTCGAATATTTTAGTATAATTTCTAATTTATTCTGGGAATGGAACAGAATAAATAATATATTTTACAAACGATACAACTCCAAAAACCAATTGAGACGAGTGAATTTATTATTGCGTCGTTCGCAGACAATTCTAGTTTACAACATTTTCTGTTCAAAATTTAAATTTATAATGAAATTTCAATCATAATATTATGGTTTAGACATCTCGTTTTTTTACATATTTTGCTTTGAGCGAGTTCAGTGTGGTTCGTGGCGAAGAATAGAGCAACCCTCTCCACCCATGCTTGTCATATAAAGTGTTTAAGCGTTGATACCAAGAGGGTGGGCAGCAGTATCCCCTGCCAAGAGTGGTGATTATCCCCTATGACCGCTCATTGATGTGATAATTGGGAGGCCCATAGTCAGTAATGAGGTAACGTTAAAAAAACACATTTGGGTTGTGTATCCGAGATTCCATAAGTCTTGTTCGATAGTCCTATTATTTAAAAACAAAGTTAAAGAAACAATTCAAGGAAGTTAACTTATATACCATTAAAATTAACTAAAGAATGGAAATATAGAGTATTCATTTGGCCTAGACAAGGGTAATGTAAACATCAATGGACAGTAGAGTTCATTAGGCAGATTATGCATGTCTCACGGTCGCGTCAAACCTGCGTCCCGTTTAGTCCTCGCATATATTCTCATCATCATATCAGCCACAGGACGTCCACTGCTGAACAAAGGCCTCCCCCTTAGATTTCCACAACGAGCGGTTACATGCCGCCCTCATCCAACGACTCCCAGCGACCTTCACCAGGTCGTCCCACGCTGCGTTTTCCGGTGCGCGGTCTTCATTCGAAAACCTTTGTGCCCCAGCGGCCATCAGTTCTACGAGCAATGTGCCGGCTGGCAGCAATGGGCAGGCCACTTCAGTTTACTAATCCTTTCAGCTATGTCGGCAACTTTAGCTCTTCTACGAATCTCCTCATTTCTGATTCGATCTCGTAGAGAAATACCAAGCATAGCTCTCTCCATAGCTCGCTGAATGACCTTGAGCTCGCATATATATCACGGTCCAATTCTGGACACAGCGCTGCCAAACACCGTAAAAGAAATTATTTGCAGCATTCAGCAGCATTATTATAATAATAATAGTTGCCTGTAACTGTTCCACAGCAGGACACAGAGATGCTCATAGCTGTTTGCACTCGCTGATCCGCTGGTGATTGGCGAGGTTAAGCAACGCTTGGCACGGTCAGTCTATGGATGGGTGACCGCAAAGAGATATTTGAACTGAGCGTTTCCGTGCTTCGAAGGGCACGTAAAATCGTCGGTCAGTAGATGGCAGTCATTAAGCCAAGAGGCCTTTAGGCGACTTGAACAACTCTGACTGCTGAAGTGCCAATGGGTGGGGTACGAAGCTCGTAGAGCTGATAGCCGTTGGGGAATAAAGGTTGGCGAGTCGGGACCGAAAAACGCAGTGTGGGATGGCCTCCAACGAGACAGACAGACGACCTGGTGAAGGTTGCTGGGAGTCGTTGAATGGGCGGGATATCACAGGCGCAATCTATGGGTAAAGCCTTTTTCAGCTGGTTGGCCAATAACTGCACGACAGAAGAAGATTGCAGGACAAAGGGCTGTTCTCATTTCACCACGCTTTCTTAGTGCTTGTTGGCGATTTCAGACCATTAGGCCTAGGTTTCCTCGCGCTGTTTTCCCTATATTCAGCGGTGTCTCAGATAAACTACGAAAGTACATTTGTCGACAGGTAGTACCCGTCGGGTGTTTGTGCGTGTGAGATTTATGTATGTAAACTGTACCCACGAGAAATCCTAGTGTGAGGCAACGTCTAAATATATACACATATGATGTTGCGAAAGGTGACTAAGGGACTCTAAACCAGAGGGATGGGCAGCAGCATCCTTCTATGGAACATTCTGCGCTCACCAACCCGTCTGCCAAGCGAGGTGAGTACTGGCAAATTCCACCCGAAATAACTATGGAGAAGGCCTCAGTGGACGTCCTTTGGCTGATACGAATATGGATATGGGCCCTGGCATATTTTACCACCCACTTCCATAATATAAAATTCCTTTGACTTAAGGCAAGCATTAGATACCATTGCAGCATATTTCAGTCCGACTCTGTGCTATGCAAATAGGTTGTTTCGCCGCTTGTTTGAGGCGACACCTTGTCAGAATTATAAATTTTGATCTCAGTTTAATTATTCTTGACATATTCAGGATGACGAATATTTTAGTGGATATTGTCAAAGTTTATTAAACTAGCTACAACAAATGAAATAGGACTGGCTGTACGAACGAACGTACGGAGGAAATTTCGGTCGAGGTTGACCTAAAAACACATTCATCATCATCATTTCGGCCGAATGAAGTCCACTGCTGGACACAGGCCTCCCCCAAAGATCACCACAATGACCGAAATGAGTGTGTTGTGGGCTCATTGGGGGGTCTTGCCATAATCGCCACGATTGGCAGACGGGTTGGCGATCGCAGTTGAGTTGTTAATGTACTCGAAGGACGCTGCTGCCCATCCTCCGGCTAATCCCTTAGTTGACTTTTACGACACCCACGGGAGGAGATGGGGTGGTGGTATTCTGAGCCGGCAAAACACATTACCTTATAGTTATGAACTTATGACACAATATCAGAGTGTGGTTGCTTAACCGGTCATTTTCTGGCGAAGCCAAAAGAGGCCTCCAGCCAAGCTTAAATTTAATATTAAAAACTAAGCAACTTTCGCTAAGGGCGCCGCCTGCGGGACACGGACCGCGGCTAGGGCGTTGCTGGGTATAACAAGCTATTGTTTTGGGAACAGCGGGATCTGTATTATTTCAATTGTATTATGGGACATTTAAAGCTACAGGCTCGGCACGGGCCGGCGCGAGCAAGAGACGGGAGGGAGAAGTGCTAACTTGAACGGGAAGATAACGCGGCGATAGGCCTCCGCGACGTCGATGAGGCGGGCATCCTCGGCGGCGAGGGCGGTACAACGGTCGGGTGTTGAGTGAACGAGACAACGCGAGTCTCTTTATGTGATCTAACGTGATTTTGTCGTCTGGATCGACCAGAACGTGCCTCGGGCGGCGTACACTACTTATACGAGAGGGTTGGCAATCGACGGCTGATACCACAAGGGGATTGGGGTGGGACAGGGCAGAATCGAGATAGCGTTTGAACGCTTGTTTTATAAATTGCCTGATGGTCGGCAAGTTAAGATCGAAATGGAGTTGATCATTTCGCATGTACCAAGGCGCTACGGTGGCCTTGCGCATGAAACGGGTTTGGAGGGTTTCGAATCTACGGAGTGGGCGTGATTCAGCGTGTGCGAACACTGGGCTGGCATAGGTCATGATGGGTCGAATGCATGTGGTGTAAATTCTCACCT
This sequence comes from Diloba caeruleocephala, assembly GCA_947459985.1. NCBI lineage: Eukaryota > Metazoa > Arthropoda > Insecta > Lepidoptera > Noctuidae > Diloba > Diloba caeruleocephala. The sequence goes on along the minus strand of OX381617.1, from coordinate 1,803,699 downwards.
TATTTCTAAGAGATAATTTACTACGAGCGTTCAGAATATAGTGAAGGCGACCGAGCACAAAGGCGGCGCGGACACGCACCGTCTTTGTGTGGGGAATGAAGGTCAGTTTTTTGTCTAGGGTGACTCCGAATACTTGGCGTGGGGTCCCAAGGAACCGATTGGCCCAGCCTCGAGATTTCCCTGAAGCGGGTGGTCGTCGCCTAATTTGCAAAATAGGACGGCTTTACTTTTGATAGGGTTAACTTCGATCCGCCAATTCCTAAACCATTTCCCGTAGGCGTTGGCTGTGGCTTGGAGGATCTTGGTTATATTATCGGGACTGCGACCAGAGTAGAATATGGCCGTGTCATCGGCGAACAGTGCTAATTGGGTCGTATTAGCAGGTCGTTTGGGGATGTCACTGGTGTACAGTGAGAATAATAATGGAGCTAGCACGGATCCTTGTGGGACTCCGGCAGAGCTCTCAAACGCTTATTATGAAACCTAAGTACTACGGAATTCAAGGTAGATCTATTGATTTCTTTTCTTGTCTGGGGCATATACCCAGGGAATAAAACAGGATCATAACCCTGCCCCTGCGTCCTTGATCTAAAATTAAACCAAAACGTTTTTGTACTGTGAATAAAATGGCTGCCGCAAAAAGAAGTCGACCAAATTCCACGAAATAGGTTCCATATGAACTCAACAACTTTTCCACTCTGGAATAAAATAATCTCAAAGATAATAATATGATGAGTATTCAAGAGTTTGAGTTACGACAGAGTAATTTAAATTTTATTTGAACTCTTGCGAAGACAAGTAATTATCATGTCTCAAGTTTATTAATATTGCGTTATTATTATATTTTCACTAAGATATTGTTAAAAGTTGCAAGCTATATTGAAGCTTGGAGACATAAGTTTTTGATTACATATTAGAAAAGACAAATTTTGAATTAAATAAACAGTGATATTATTATATTTAGTCCGAATTTGGCGGCACGGTTGGTGCAGTGGCTGATACAGTCGGCTGCTGCGCTTCGGGTCGTGGTTTCAATTCCCGCACGGAACAAATACTTGTATGATGTGCAGGTAGTTGTTCCGGGTCTGGGTGTATAGTATGTGGAATTTATGTCTGTAAACGCACCCACGACACAGGAGAAATACTAGGGTGGGACAAAGTTTTAAAAAATAAGCATTGTCGCCTTTTACGACACCCACGGGATGAGATGGGGTGGTGGTGTTCTTAGCCGGCACCACACGGAAATCAGCTTGTCATAACTGTGATAAATTATAGACTAGTTATAATCCTTTGAAATCTTTAATTTATATTATGTGTGTGTGCGTGTGTGTATTTCTAAATATTTTCTATGAGCCCGGTATAGTGGGCAGCTTTAACAATAATAAATATTTTCCACTTGATGCACTTACGTTAGCGAGGGATATGTCAAGGGTATCTTTTGTATTGAAGACAAATGAGATGTTACGAATGGGGGAGGTATTATGTCACGCGTGAAAATATACGAGAATAGCGAGGCTAATGATGCGTTGTGTCTATTGTTACAGGTTTAGTTGTATTATGATCGGTCATTTTCTGGCGAAGCCAAAAGAGGCCTCCAGCCAAGCTTAAATTTAATATTAAAAACTAAGCAACTTTCGCTAAGGGCGCCGCCTGCGGGACACGGACCTCGGCTAGGGCGTTGCTGGGAATAACAAGCTATTGTTTTGGGAACAGCGGGATCTGTATTATTTCAATTGTATTATGGGACATTTAAAGCTACAGGCTCGGCACGGGCCGGCGCGAGCAAGAGACGGGAGGGAGAAGTGCTAACTTGAACGGGAAGGTAAAGCGGGGATAGGCCTCCGCGACGTCGATGAGGCGGGCATCCTCGGCGGCGAGGGCGGTACAACGGTCGGGTGTTGAGTGAACGAGACAACGCGAGTCTCTTTATGTGATCTAACGTGATTTTGTCGTCTGGATCGACCAGAACGTGCCTCGGGCGGCGTACACTACTTATACGAGGGGGTTGGCAATCGACGGCTGATACCACAAGGGGATTGGGGTGGGACAGGGCAGAATCGAGATAGCGTTTGAACGCTTGTTTTATAAATTGCCTGATGGTCGGCAAGTTAAGATCGAAATGGAGTTGATCATTTCGCATGTACCAAGGCGCTACGGTGGCCTTGCGCATGAAACGGGTTTGGAGGGTTTCGAATCTACGGAGTGGGCGTGATTCAGCGTGTGCGAACACTGGGCTGGCATAGGTCATGATGGGTCGAATGCATGTGGTGTAAATTCTCACCTTATTTCTAAGAGATAATTTACTACGAGCGTTCAGAATATAGTGAAGGCGACCGAGCACAAAGGCGGCGCGGACACGCACCGTCTTTGTGTGGGGAATGAAGGTCAGTTTTTGATGGCAGTGGCTGATACAGTCGGCTGCTGCGCTTCGGGTCGTGGTTTCAATTCCCGCACGGAACAAATACTTGTATGATGTGCAGGTAGTTGTTCCGGGTCTGGGTGTATTGTATGTGGAATTTATGTCTGTAAACGCACCCACGACACAGGAGAAATACTAGGGTGGGACAAAGTTTTAAAAAATAAATATTGTCGCCTTTTACGACACCCACGGGATGAGATGGGGTGGTGGTGTTCTTAGCCGGCACCACACGGAAATCAGCTTGTCATAACTGTGATAAATTATAGACTAGTTATAATCCTTTGAAATCTTTAATTTATATTATGTGTGTGTGCGTGTGTGTATTTCTAAATATTTTCTATGAGCCCGGTATAGTGGGCAGCTTTAACAATAATAAATATTTTCCACTTGATGCACTTACGTTAGCGAGGGATATGTCAAGGGTATCTTTTGTATTGAAGACAAATGAGATGTTACGAATGGGGGAGGTATTATGTCACGCGTGAAAATATACGAGAATAGCGAGGCTAATGATGCGTTGTGTCTATTGTTACAGGTTTAGTTGTATTATGATGTTACCGCTAAAATTCGGAATAGGTTAATATACGCATTAGCTAGGTAATCTGTAGATTACCGGGTACCAGCAGTTTTTTGTTTTTGAATCTTTATTTTTGTAAGGGCTTTATGTCGCTTAGCGAGTATGTCAGTGTTATGAAAAAGAAACAAAAGAATGATCGAATTTGGCAAAAAAAATTGGCAATCCAGAGACACGTTACATGTAAATTGTAAATACAATATCTGGTACAAAAATCATTTCGATATTTTTAATTTTCACAAAAATATAAACATTATACAAAAGTAATAAAACAATTTTAAACGGATTAGACCGCGTTTCGAATTCTTTGCAGCATTCGCAGTCGCAGAATTACTGGTGGAGGACCACGGATACTGCAAAGTATTCGAAATGTCAGGAAAAACAGAAATCTATAATATACGCGATCTAATCTGTTTAAATTGTTGTATTATAATGTGTAATAATCGCGAAAACCTAAGACATTACTATTATACAAAAGAAAAAGTAATCAACAATTAATTCGACAATAAAATAGATATCGAGATAAAAAAAGGAAGTGATAATGAAGTAAGAAACGGTAGGGTGGGTAATATCACTTAAACCATTTGTTGAGTTGTTCACATATTAGGTCTTTACCGATGAAATTGCCGTTTTGTACGAAGTAAAGTATGATATATTTTTTATTATTCAATGTAATCACCCATGCAATCGATGCACCTTTGCCAACGCAGTGGCAGTTTATCGATACCCTTCTAGAAGAAACCAGATGGACGGGAGGCGACAAACTCATCAAAGGCATCTTGTACTGCCTCTCGTGTTTTAATTTTTCCCGCCTAAATGTTTATCTAAATTCTGTAAATCTCTAGTTGCTAGTGGGTCTGGTGACTACGGCGGATGACGAAGAGTTTCCAACCCCAGCTGAATTTAAAATTCCTTCATTTATGTGACTTTTGATTAGCGCAAGGCAGGCCTCGACGTGCACGTTGCGCTGATGATCGTCAAGGTCGTGGGGCACCCGTTTGTCAATCTATTTTACTTGCAAATTTGACGCAAATTAACCAATATTGTTTTGATGCTAACGTGGAAAGCTGCAGCTAATTCTGCCGTAGATTGAGTATCATCAGCTTCCACAATTGCCTTTGATTCGTCATTGTCGACCAATGTTCCAGAGAGTTCGAAGAAATTTCCAGAACGGAAGCGGGCAAACCAATAAGGGGTTATGCGTTCGTTTATAATCTTCGCTCCGTAAACTTCGTTGATGTTGCATTCCGCTTGTGCCACGTTGCTGCCACGACGGTACTCATATTCCATAATTACTCGAATTTTCAACGTATCCATGACGACCAAAAAGATTCAAACGTGATGAAAACACACCTAAGAACACTAATCAATACACATAAGACTGTTTTGAATAATGAAAACCATGTTTACACAAATTTAATTAGTATTTATAGCCAAACAAAAAATGTTTTTTATTTGAAATGGCCAGTACTGCAGAACGGCAATTTTATAAGTAAAGACGTATCGTATAGTGCGTGTCTTGTAGTAGCACCAAATGGTATTATGTTAGCTCCCTGATCCCTGCCTATCGAACAATCGTGTTAGTTCAGACATCATGATAACATACGAAATATTTCGAAATAATTATTTTCTTGTGTTATCGCAAATCGGCTTTATCCGCGTCACGCAAGAGTACTGCCAGAATACTCTAGAAGACACTGATATCCATTGGGTTTAGAGTATATTTATTTTTAATGAATGTCCTCATACACTCGTTCCGTGCGCACTCCACCAACAGGTGATACACATCCTCCGGAACCCCACAGGATTCTCGTCCGGTTGGGAGAGTCCGACCTATTCAGGTGTTCGAATTTGTTTGGTGGAATGTGCCCAAAGCGAGCTTTACATGTCATTACCATTAACTGCCTTTTCAATCTACTCAGCCTGCACCATAGTATTCAAGGAGGATCGGACTGTACAAATTCTGTACTATACTGGCTGTGCCCTGCAGTTTCACCAGCCGTCTAACTTTAAAAAAATCGGATTATTTCTAAATAATTTAGAGTACTTCGACATAGACAGTTGGCATAGAGAATATATGTTGAATTTCATGCGTTTAATTTTTTTGCGCAGAAACCTAATTGTTTTTCTCTTTTTTGTTTTTTTCTTGTCAAAATCGGTCCATCCGTTTCGGAGATTAGCTGGAACGTACAGACAGACAGAAAAAACATTTAAAAGGGTTTTTTTATTTATACGTTCCATTTGCTTTCATATGCATTTAGTAAAAACCTGTTATTTTGACATCACAAAGAGACATTTCAATTTGATTTATTTGTATAGATTCCGTTGTTTCGAGTAATATTATTGTTAACATAATACAATTCCCATTTTTCAAATATTATTAATTTGTATTTAATTGATTAAATACCTCACTATTTTCTGGATAAATATATGTTTCTGGGTACGATCAATTGGGGGTCGCGGGTGCTCAGATTCGAGAGTCTGCGTGCTCACGCCGAGCGACCCCCGGGAAGACAGTGGCGCGCACGTGATCACGTAGCACAGCGCACAGCGATGCTTGGGGGAATCCTTTACAATCCTCCCCGAAAAGTGCCTTTTTACAGTCGCCTTCCCTCCACTAGAGAGGTTGACCGCTTAACAGTTATCCCCTCCGTGATGTGCCTAAAGGCATGGCACCGATGGGAGGCTCTAATGTGATTTTTTGAGGACCTGGAGGCCCCCTTCGGTATCGAAGATGACCGCTCCAGTGGTTTTAGCTAGTACAAGTCCGGCACACCCCTTTGCCCTTCCCCGGGGTGAAGGAAGTACATGTAGAATTTACACTGGACACTCATAAAATAAAAAAGGGTGCGATCAATTAAAAAGCGATATTTTACATAAAGTAGCAGGCATTTGCGTTTTGCCTAATTATTCTCCATATTAACGTGTATTACACAGTTAAACTACGGAAGAGACAACGTGACACTTTCGTCTCATCTTCTAACGCGGATCCGACTTATAGGTTAGGTTGGGATTCGACGTTTCTTTTTAACCCTAAAACCACTATACAATATTTTTTTTTATAATAATACCACTAGAGTACCTTTTTAAGTACTACTTGTATTCAGTTTTTATTTTCATGAATATTATTATGTTATAAAAGAGATTTGACAAATTTGAGTATATTATTACAATGAACTCGAATGTTTTATTTAAGGAAAGAACCTAACTAGGAATCTCCACATTAACTATCGATCGATATCGGGAACGTACCTATGACAGTAATACCGACTTGGATTGTCCCCGAAGGTGGAAAACTATTGTATGAGGTGGAAACTACAATTGTAAGGTCTATTGCAAAGGGTGCTAAATGGATTAAATACTTCTAAAAACTGAAAAATCGGTGTCTGCCAACATTTATAGTGAAATTCTGTAGCAGACGGTGACGCGCTACTCACAAGACGGGCTCCTAAATAGCCACCACTACAGGTGACAGGGAGCAGCACCTTATTATTATATCACTAGCTTTTGCCCGCGGCTTCGCACGCGTGAAATTTAGAAATGTATATTATGTTATTGAAAACATGTAATGATTACCTGGGCTTTTATTAGGAACTTGTAATAGGTGTGTGGTGCCGGCTCAGAATACCACCACCCCATCTCCTCCCATGGGTGTCGTAAAAGTCGACTAAGGGATTAGTCGGAGGATGGGCAGCAGCGTCCTTCGAGTACATTAATAACTCAACTGCGATCGCCAACCCGTCTGCCAAGCGTGGCGATTATGGCAAAACCCCCCAATGAGCCCAGAACACATCCATATCGGTCGTTGTTGTGATCTTTGGGGGAGGCCTGTGTCCAGCAGTGGACTTCATTCGGCCGAAATGATGAATAGGTGTAGAGGGATCATGATATATTTCCGAATACAAACAAGACCCATAGGCCTGCCGCATATTGCATTCAGCCCAGCCAGCCGAGTGAGAGAGTGAGAAGCCAGCGGTCTGGCCGCGCGCTATTGTCTTTTGTTTGGAAACGCTTCCCACGTGGCACTGGGTGTTGTCATCAATAACTTTCATAAAATATAGCTTGCCCTTCTCCGCTCAGTATTAACAGTCCAATCACTGATTATAACCAAGCCGCTCATTTTTTCATTTAAATTAGAGCTTTGAGTCGTGTGTTTTACAATACTTTTATAACATCATAATTAATTACGAGGGTGCGCTCGCAACTGCCATCCTCCCGTCCCACAGACGGCGTACAGACCGAGCGCTCAAGCGAGCATACAGCGTACCAATTGCTAGCGATCTGCTTGCCGACGCCACCACTGCCGCCCATTATACAGACACGCGTTCGAGATCACTCACTATAACGTGCGCTGACTGGACAGCAATAAGTTGTACCCTAACTGTCGGGGCTTAGAAGACCAACATGACGGCAAATAAATATCGCAGACGACTGGGACTGTCACTGACCTCCTCGAGAGTATCGTCCCAGTGTTTATGATCGTCAAGTAGATGGAGCGCTCCGTAGGCTGGGCGATATTTGGGAAACTTAATGTCATCAAAAGCACTGTTTGCAGTAAAGGGTGTAAGAAATAGCACTCGCCATTATTTGGATGCACAGTGGAGGCCTTACCTAATGCAGCGTCTTCATAACTCCCGAGAAACCATAAACTGTGCGCCCACTTGTCGATCAAACACACCTATTTGCTTCTCGTACGTGTAGTATGACGGCGATCGGTGTGATCAAAGAGAGATCGCATGTTTTAAACCTATATTATGAAAGAGATGAAAAGTGAAAAGTGGCGGTTAAACCTGTTCGAACCAATAGAGTGCGCGCCGAGTCACAGTTCACAGTATAGCAAAGTACCTACTTGAGCTGACTTGCGAGCCGGCTCGCAGCTCTGGTTCAAGTGCTTTAACCGTGATCTGACCTGCAGCTGCTATATCGCGCATATTATAGACTAGCGGTACCCGCGGTCTCACCCGCCGTTAAATTTAATAGAATATTGTATAATTAGTATATATATATTGGACTTCGTGGGTTATTTTTTTGCGGAACCCCAACTCTTTTTCTAAAATAAAAGTAACCTAAGTTACTTCTTATAACATCAGCTAAGGGTAAATGCCAGTACTTACCACGCTTAGAGCAGGCGGGTTAGTGAACGCAGAATAACTGCTACACTACAAAAGGGCCGCTGCTGCCCATGCCTTTTCTGGGCTACTCTGATGAGGCGCATGCTGATTGAAGAATACCTAGTCAGTACAAAATGATATAATTATGACATTTATTTAGAATTTAGTTACATTTGAATTTTTTGATTTATTTATTTTGTAAAATTTAACAACAGGCTCAATAAGGCAATGTTAAACAATTTATTGCAATTTAATTTTCATTTTATTAATATGAAGAAAAAAAAAGAATTAGGGTGCGGGAGGCACGGCATCCCCGCACGCACGGTAAACGCACACGTACTAGTATGTGAGCATCGTGCTTACTTCTGTTCAAACTATCATTGCAAAGCGGCCAAGAAGGTTGGCGCGGTTTTAACACACCAATATTTTAACAGTTTAGGCATACCCTGTTCTCACAAGAATTCAGATAATCCTTACAATCTTAATATAGACGCTTGAGTGAAGCCTCGGCAGGGAGGGAGGCTGTCGTGAATAATTTATTAATACTTTGCTGTCACTTGATGCTTCACTTTGTTGTAGGAGATACGGACAAAGATTATGGTATCTGGGTAAAGCTATATTTTGTTAAAATAAAACTTTTTAACAAAAAACCTCCTTCTTTTTGAAGTCGGCAATAATACCATAACTTCACGTCTGTGCCCCCTGAGGGATTGGGCAGAGTTACAATGTAGTATTAGCACAAATAGTGATATTCAATTGGTTGTATTTATTATTGTTGATTCAAACCATAAGTAATTTTGTGAGCTTGCAGACAATAACCTAGTAATCAACTGCGATTCCCCAACGCTCTTCTCTCGCTACCTGTGGTTAGTGGCCAGTCTTATGTCACAGTTGTTCAAGCCGCCCAAAGACTTGGCTTAACAACTTCAGACTAATAACAACAACCGGGACCGATGATTTTACGTGACATTCGAAATACGGAGACGCTCAGTTCAAACGCACACGTACTAGTATGTGAGCATCGTGCTGACTTCTGTTCAAACTATCATTGCAAAGCGGCCAAGAAGTTTGGCGCGGTTTTAACACACCAATATTTTGACGGCACGGTTGGTGCAGTGGCTGATACAGCCGGCTGCTGCGCTCCGAGTTGTGGGTTCGATTCCCGCACGGAACAAATATTTGTATGATCTGCAGGTAGTTGTTCCGGGTCTGGGTGTATTGTATTATGTGGAATTCATGTCTGTAAACGCACCCACAACACAGGAGAGATCCTAGTGTGGGGCAACGTATTTTCAAAAAAAAAAAAAACACCAAAATGCGGTTACCCATCCATAGACTGCCGCGCCAAGCGTTACTTAACCTCGTTGATTGTATACCGATCAGTGAGTGTAACTGGCTATGAGTCTATTTCGCTACCAGTAAACATGTTTTTGCCCAAGTCTGTTATAACGTATTTCTTACATTTAAAAACATACGATGATCGATGAGTAATGAGTGACTCGTATCATCATTTCGGCCAAATGAAGTCCACTGCTGGACACAGGCCTCCCCCAAAGATCACCACAACGAAACTGAAATGGGTGTGTTGGGGGTTTTGCCATAATCGCCACGCTTGGCAGACGGGTTGGCGATCGCAGTTGAGTCATTAATGTACTTGAAGGACGCTGCTGCCCATCCTCTGGCTAATCCCTTAGTCGACTTTTACGTCACCCACGGGAGGAGATGATGTGGTGGTATTCTGAGCCGGCACCACACGGCAGTTACTCGTATATTATAACTGAACTCACTAGCAAACATAACCGAAATATCGTCCTAAATGGTTAACGTTTCACTTAAAATTCTCTTTACGTAATAAGCGAGAATCGAGTTAAAGACAAAGATCTTTTTGATGTCTACATAATAACTAAATAAGGAAAATTCTCCTCTTGAAGCTATAAGAAACATGTCCCGTCTCAGGTGTGAGCCGTCACAGTTAATTTAATAGAACCTCCTCGAGTGCCCTGTGCTTGGCTTCTACATAAATTATTTATTTATTTTTGAAATATAGGTACTTATTTTGTTATCGTATTTCGTGAGACATAAGGTTGGAAGGTAAACGTAGCAATTAAGTTCATGTGAGAGATGTAACTGGCTTTCATTTAATTTTGCTGTTACATTTTTTTACATTATGTAATACATAGTATACAAGACAACCTATTACATTACATTTTATTAAAGTTACATCAACCTAGTCCCGTTACCACAGCGGAGGGGTGGGCAGTGGCGTCCCTGCTGTGGAACAGTGACCAATCGGCGCTCACCAACCCGCTAGCCAAGCGTGGTACTGGCACATTCCCGCATGCATGTAACCCGTCGTTTATGGGGGAGGCCTTTGTTGCTGGGGAATTTGTTGCGCCGTTTCTTCTCCCCAGCTTTATCACTAGGAAGCGGACGATTTGGGGGCTGTCTTATATTATGTTGACGTTCAAGAAGTACTATTTCTAATATATTTTCAGTTTTGATTTTTGTTCAGCAGTAGACGTCTTTTGGCTACGTATTTTTGTCTATATGATGATGATGATGATGATCAGTGGCTTATGAAGAAACCCAATAATTACAAGACAAGCCTGTGGACGAATCACAAATGATATAAAATAAATGACAACCGTTTCACACCGCATAGACCGGAAATGAATAGTCTATCTTTTAGAAGATGGATGCGATTACATTTATATTTATTTTATTTTATTGTGTGGCGTGCCGTGTGGTGCCGGTTCAGAATGCCAACACTCCATTTCATCCCGTGGGTGTCGTGAAAGTCGACTAAGGGATTAACCGGAGGATGGGCAGCAGCGTCCTTCGAGTACATTAACAACTCAACTGCGATCGCCAACCCGTCTGCCAACCGTGGCGATTATGGCAAGACCCCCCAATGAGCACACAACACACCATATCGGTCGTTGTGTGCTGTGTGGCCTGTGTCCAGCAGTGGATTTCATTCGGCCGAAATGAATGATGATGAGGCAACGGGACGCAGCGCTGGCGTAAGCGGCTCGTGGTGTTTTACTGTCGTGCCTCTCGAATACACGGAGCGGGTTTCCACGTTATTACGCCTTCTCTCTCTCTCTTTGGCGGCCACTAATTATGTGTTTATCATCAGCTGTCATGTGCCGAATAAAACGTTTTCTATTTTAAATTGAAAACCTTGTTGGCCATGACCATATAAGTATGGATTAATTTCTTGTGATACACTGATTAAGATTATATTATTACTTTATCGGATATTATTATATTATTTAAAACTTTTTAACAATAAAACTACCGACTTCCAAAACCCTACACGATATAAAAATAGTATTGTCTTAGGTTTTCGCGATTATTACACATTATAATAAAACAATTTTAAACGGATTAAATCGCGTGTATTATTGATTTTTGTTTTTCCTGACGTTTCGAACACTTTGCAGGATTCGTGGTCGCAGGATGACTAAGGTGACAAGCGTCGTTACAGATTTAAAAAGTTATTTTATCTACCGTACAAAACTAATCAAAAATTGTTTCGATGCACGCAGTAATCACTCACAGTGTCTTGATGTTTTTTAGTTTGGTGTGTTGTTTGGGATTTTATTAATTTAATAACCGGATTCCAAACAGGTGGTACCTGCCAACCATCTTCTCTATTAAAATTAGGATGTTTTTTAATTTCAATAGCCTCTCGAAACATTCTTGGTACATAACGGTTTTCTTTCGCGAGGACTTGAGGATGATCAAATCGAAGAAAATGGTTGGGTTTGCCTAAGGCATGTTCACACACTGCGGACTTTGTGATGCGTCTATGCTTGACGTCGGCTATGTGTTCTTTAATTCTGGTGGCTATACTACGCTTTGTTTGCCCTATGTATGACAACCCACAATCACAGTCAATCTTGTAGACCCCTGCATCTTGTAGAGGAATGTGACACTTCACGGGTTTGAGAAGTTGGCTTATCTTTTTATGTGGCTTGAAATAGGTTTTAATAGAAGCACGCTTCAAGATATGACCAATTCTGTCCGTGACTCCCTTGATGAATGGTAAGACTGCAGGTCTCCGATCAACCGTGGTGGGTTTCGGGCGGCTTCTGCGACGGGGATGTGGCGCTCTTAAATTGTTATTTCGAAGAACTTGCTTCACATGGTTAAGCTCCCCTGGCAGGTGGTCGGCGTCGCAGATGCCGTGTGCTCTCTGTAACAAAGATTTAGCCACGGTAGCTAACTGACAAGGGTGGTGGTGAGATTCACCGTTAAGGTACCTGTCTGTATGGGTAGGCTTTCTATACACAGTGTGACTAACTGAATGATCAGGATTGTGGATAAGAAGTATGTCAAGAAAGGCCAAGGATTTGTTTTCCTCCAATTCCATAGTAAACTGAATTTTACTGTGTATTGAATTTAGATGTTGTAAAAATGCAGAGACCCTATTGTGAGGCAAGATGGTAAAAGTATCATCTACATACCGTTTGAACATATTCGGCATAGCCGGGGCTGTCATCAGTGCTCTCTCCTCAAAATCCTCCATGAAAATATAAATAAAAAATATAAATAAATACAAATATAAAAGTCCGCAGTGTGTGAACATGCCTTAGGCAAACCCAACCATTTTCTTCGATTTGATCATCCTCAAGTCCTCGCGAAAGAAAACCGTTATGTACCAAGAATGTTTCGAGAGGCTATTGAAATTAAAAAACATCCTAATTTTAATAGAGAAGATGGTTGGCAGGTACCACCTGTTTGGAATCCGGTTATTAAATTAATAAAATCCCAAACAACACACCAAACTAAAAAACATCAAGACACTGTGAGTGATTACTGCGTGCATCGAAACAATTTTTGATTAGTTTTGTACGGTAGATAAAATAACTTTTTAAATCTGTAACGACGCTTGTCACCTTAGTCATCCTGCGACCACGAATCCTGCAAAGTGTTCGAAACGTCAGGAAAAACAAAAATCAATAATACACGCGATTTAATCCGTTTAAAATTGTTTTATTATAACGATATAAAAATATTAAAAAAAGTTTATGAAGTCGGGCGGGGCCAGGTATAAAATATAACTTCTCGTTGGTCTGCATGAACCATGGTCGGGGCATACCTGGCCCGCCCGACTTAATAAACTTTTTTTTTCCTTTTTTAGTGGTTTTAATATTTTTATATCGTGTAGGGTTTTTGAAGTCGGTATTTTTATTGTTAAAAGTTTTATTTGTTTCTTTTTCCAATTTTCAATTTGATATCAATCAGTATTTAACACTAAAAATAAGAATGACTCTAATCGGTTCCCTAATCTCGGAGGAATCGAAACTAATAACTCATTGCGTGTCGTAAAACGAGACAATCAAAAATCTATTGCGTCTGCACGGCTACCGGCAATTGACACGCGAGAGGTACATCATCTAGATAAGCGCAGTCAGTTAACCTGTTTATTGAAGCTGGTTTAAAAACTACTTAATCAAATGCAATGAAATTTATATGGGACCAATTAGAAAGCATTCTGCATCAGTTGAAATATAAATTGCTCAAATCGGTCTACTAACCTCGGAGTAATCGGGGTACATACATAAAAAAAATGCATCGAATTGAGAACCTCCTCCTTTTCGAAGTCTGTAAAAATAGCTTATATCGCTTTTTACAACACCCACTGGTGATCACTCCATAAATGGAAGCAGAGGCATAATTTCTTACCTATCTCTTCTTGAATTCCAGGTAGTCATAAATATGGTGGTTCATTTAATATAATTGCACCACGCACAACACAAACCCAAGTTTACATTCACCATACAAACATAATCAATGTTTAAACTAACATACGACTAAGAAGCAACAATGTTATAATTGTTGGTCCTGAGTATTTGTTCATTTCCTCGGGCTTCATAATTATATTTAGCCCTCGTAAACCTCTGTTTACTGTTCCCGAATGGAATAAACATGGGATTTTTGAAATTTGCATACAGTATAACCCGACGTCGCTTATAAATGCCAACCGTTTTTAGCGACGTAGATGCAAACTCGAGTAAGGTTTTCGTACAAATTACCTACTACAAAATTAGGTAGGTGATGTACCTACCTAATGTTTAGTACGACTCTGGTTTAAGTAAACGATCAACCGTTATAAGCGACTTAATTGTACAAAAAAATCGTCCGGTTAGAGCGACGTGGGTCCTTAGTTTATATTTTTATAAATACTAGTGGTCGCAAAGGGGTCGCCCAGGGGAAGGAATCGGACCGTGATTCAGTGAATATTTAAAAAGATTTAAATGATTTGTAACACATATTGTACATACATTTTAACTTTCTGCCCTCCTCCTCCATATGAACTTTAACTACGCCAAATCTCACACTCCTCCGTGCGCGCAATATGCCCAAAAAGGATTACAAAGGTTTTTCTTCACGTATTAATATATAGATTTAATACTTCGCCGCTCTCGCTCGCTTCCCTCCGACGCACGTTCGATTGCCTCGCGTAAACCACTGACACCTGACAAGCTCTCACTAAAATTTGATGGGTTATATCAACTTATAAAATATACCTTCCTTCCTTATAAATAATACCTTCTATTAAACGAAACTGATTCTCAATTGAAGAAAAATGTACTATAATACAGGGTTTAAAAGCTGGTGAATCTAATGTCAATTCTTCCATCTCTTGCACAGGAATTCGGTGCGTCACATTCAAGAATATCCCCAATCAAGTAATATAAACCTAAAATACAACCCCTATTTAATGCAAATGTCTAAAACTAAACTTTATTTCATTTAAAAGTATACTTTCATTGATATTTGATACACACACAATTTTTGTTTTATTTTTTGTTTTAAACTTACAAATTCTACTAGCTTTCACCCGCGGCTTCGCTCGCATTGAAGCCAATTTAAGCTAATTTAACATAAGTATATATTTTTCAATAAAAAGTATACTATGTTACTTCTTATGCATCCAAGAATATGTGTACAAAGTTTCATGATGATTGGTTAAGTAATTTTCGCGTGAAAGCGTAACAAACAAACTTACATTCGCATTTATAATATTAGTATGATTTGTTTAGTGCGTCATCCGGTTAATATAACATAATGTCATTGGTCCCTTGACGGTCACTCTATCATCATCATTATATCAGCTAGTTATACGTCCACTGCTGAACAAGCTCTATCATCATCATTATATCAGCTAGTTATACGTCCACTGCTGAACAAGCTCTATCTTCATCATTATATCAGCTAGTTATACGTCCACTGCTGAACAAGCTCTATCTTCATCATCATATCAGCTAGTTATACGTCCACTGCTGAACAGGCTCTATCATCATCATCATATCAGCTAGTTATACGTCCACTGCTGAACAAGCTCTATCATCATCATTATATCAGCTAGTTATACGTCCACTGCTGAACAAGCTCTATCTTCATCATCATATCAGCTAGTTATACGTCCACTGCTGAACAGGCTCTATCATCATCATTATATCAGCTAGTTATACGTCCACTGCTGAACAAGCTCTATCTTCATCATTATATCAGCTAGTTATACGTCCACTGCTGAACAAGCTCTATCTTCATCATCATATCAGCTAGTTAAACGTCCACTGCTGAACAGGCTCTATCATCATCATCATATCAGCTAGTTATACGTCCACTGCTGAACAAGCTCTATCATCATCATTATATCAGCTAGTTATACGTCCACTGCTGAACAAGCTCTATCTTCATCATTATATCAGCTAGTTATACGTCCACTGCTGAACAAGCTCTATCTTCATCATCATATCAGCTAGTTATACGTCCACTGCTGAACAGGCTCTATCATCATCATTATATCAGCTAGTTATACGTCCACTGCTGAACAAGCTCTATCATCATCATTATATCAGTTAGTTATACGTCCACTGCTGAACAGGCTCTATCATCATCATTATATCAGTTAGTTATACGTTCACTGCCGAACAGGCTCTATCATCATCAATATATCAGCTAGTTATACGTCCACTGCTGAACAGGCTCTATCATCATCATTATATCAGCTAGTTATACGTCCACTGCTGAACAGGCTCTATCATCATCATTATATCAGCTAGTTATACGTCCACTACTGAACAAGCTCTATCTTCATCATTATATCAGCTAGTTATACGTCCACTGCTGAACAAAGGCCTGATTTTACCTATATTCACCACGCTTGGCAGGTGCAGGCAGGTGAGTATTGGTAAATGATCGTATATTATTACATTTTTATTGGTCGCTCTATCTTAGCTCTAAATTATACTGTATATGAACAGGTGCGGCGAGAGTTTCCAGACGTCCTGCTCTTGGTGTGACGTCCCGATGTTTTGCTTGAAGTTCATTGTCACGCGCGGGAAAGGCTAGTTTTGGGGATATTTCACCGGTGCAGTGCGTGGCGGTGTTGGCGCGGGTGACATACATAATTTTTATTTTAACGCTAATCAATAATAACTTCTATTTGTTAGAGAAAGAGAGGCACCTCTTTCATCGAATTAATCTAGGTGTATTGTTGTCTGTAAACGCACCACCCACGACACAGGAGAAATCCTAGTGTGGGGCAAATTTAAAAAAAAGGTCAATATGTTTTTTTCAGTAGTACCTACTTGTTAGGTATGAGCTTGTTTTGCTTAATTTAATTAATGTTGTCGTTGTCGTGATCCATTTTACTCGATTGTTTACTTCTCATCCATAATCCTGATCATTCTGTTAGTCACACTGTGTATAGAAAGCCTACCCATACAGACAGGTACCTTGACGGTGCATATCACCACCATCCTTGTCAGTTAGCTACGGTGGCCAAATCTTTGTTACAGAGAGCACGGCTTCACCATGTAAAGGAAGTGCTTTAACATAACAATTTAAAAGCATCACATCCCCGTCGCAGAAGCCGCCCGAAACCCACCACGGTTGATCGAAGACCTGCTGTTTTACCATTCATTAAGGGAGTCACCGACAGAATTGGTCATATCTTGAAGCGTGCTTCCATCAAAACTTATTTCAAGCCGCATAAGAAGATCAGCCAACTTCTCAAACCGGTAAAATGTCACATACCTTTACAAGATTCAGGGGTCTACAAGATTGACTGTGATTGTGGTTTGTCATACATAGGACAAACAAAGCGTAATATAGCCACCCGAATAAAATAACACATAGCTGACGTCAAGCATAGACGCTCCACAAAGTCTGCAGTGTGCGAACATGCCTTAGGTAAACCGAACCATTATCTTCGTTTTGATCAACCTCAAGTCCTCGCAAAAGAGAACCGATATGTGCCTAGAATGTTTCGTGAGGCTATCGGAATTAAAAAACATCCTAATTTGAATAGAGAAGATGGTTGGCAGGTACCACCTGTTTGGAATCCGGTTATTAAATTAATAAAGTCCCAAACAACATACCGCACTAAAAAACATCAGGAAACTGTGAGTGATTACTGCGTGCATCAAAACTAATTTTTGATTGATATTGTACGGTAGATAAATAAAATAACTTTTTAAAATCTGTAACGACGCCTGTCACCTTAGTCATCCTGCGACCACGAACCCTGCAAATTGTTCGAAACGTCAGGAAATATATATATATATATATAAATATCTATAATATACGCGATATAATCCGTTTAAAATTGTTTTATTATAATAATAGTGAAGTCATAAGTGATTTGACTAAGCAAAATAAAATACTTACAATGCAATTAATGAGCGCTCACCAAGAAATATAAATAATGAAAACTATCATCTAAAATCTGACTTACAAAATATGATAAAGATGGCTAACACATACAAAAAGATGTGCTCGACGCCAACAGATACAATATAACACCAGGACGTAAGAACAAAACTGTGCAATGAAATGGAATGAAATGAAATAATCATTTATTTAAAATAGACTATTTGTTCTTTTTGAACGTCAACATTAGACAGCACCTATTAAGCCCACCCTTCACCGCTTCCTAGTGTTTAAGCTGGGGAGAAGAAACGGCGCAACAAACTCCCCTCGCATATCTACATATTGGAACGCAAAAAAGTCACAAGTGCGTGTAAAAGGTTTACGTGTACAAATATATTTTGTAAAAGACAAAATTAATAACATACAAATGACCTTATCGCTTATCACCATTATTTCAACCAAAGACATCCACTGCTAAACAAAAGCCTCCCTGGAGACAACCGCTTACATGCCGTGTATTGAGGGGTTTTGCCAGTACCTACTCACCGAATCGTCAGCAAAACTAGACGGTGTCGGCCCAAAATGTTGCTACGAGAATTGCATTGTCAGTAGCTTTCATTAGATCTTCCTGCGTGCAGGTGTTTGGGCACGCGGGGCACGACATCAAGTGCTTCATTGTTTGGGAAACAGCGCTACACCTGCACTCCAAGTTAGAACCATCTGAGTATCTCCACCTAAAAATGTTCTCCTTACTACGGTCAACCTATTTAATGACTTCCAGATAGGCCATGGCAACCTATGTCCAGGCGAAGAACTCATAGATAGTGGGACGAAAGGTCTAGGAAGATTGACATTTTCCCGTTACAACCTGCATCTCTCCTTTGACCGGTTGTCATCCTGAAGAGGGGACACATATTTCATTTAAAAAATCGGCCTTTCAATCTTTGTGGCACAGGATTGAAATTGGAAAGTGAGTGACGGGAGTCGCGCATCTCGCATCCCATCTTTCACCTCAAAACTCCCCCTATTACCTGCATCCGCTTTTTGATGGGCCACGAGAACTTTCGGGATGTCGCGCGCCTAACCTAACCTAACCCATCGCTATATTCAAATAATAATTAATGCACCAATATTCCAAAAAGCAACATCCAACAGAATACCACAAATTTCCCAAGTTCTAATAAATGGTTGGCCTTATTTACGCGTGTTACTCTTAATTAGAAAGGTCACAGGATAATTAATTGAACTAATGAATAACGGCTTCTATTTCCACAGATAACAAATGCTCTGCCGGCTGTCGTTGCCGGAGAACCGACTTAATACTTAATTTATGTTGGGACAATGAGAAACACCCATTAAGAAATACAATGCCTGAATTAACTAGATTTTCCTAACTAGTTTTGAACTCGTAAATCTTGTGTCTCGGTATAGGCTTTATGTAATACAACCTTAGCATAATAGTTGGGTACAATGATATTATACCATAGATATGTTACGTCCATATTAAATGGCGCGGATAACTCAGTCTCGCTGTATGTAGGTATAAAGCTATAAAACTACACGCCTATGCTGTAAGAAAGAAGATACAAAAACTACGAGAGTAAAAGAGATAGCTATCTAAAATGACAACACGTGTACTCGGTGTCTTTGCGCACCTGTGATAGAATATAGCGTAAGTAAGTATACTACAAACCCTCAGTCGCATTTTTCGACACCCATGGGTAGAGAGGGGTGATCTATTCTTTGTTCGGAACCACACGGAACAACGGCTCACAGGTTAGGCCACACAAATCTTAGTTCCAGGTTGCAAAGTTGATTGTGACATATCCAGTAGTGCCTTGAAGTTATATACAAACTAAAACTATGACCCACCCGCTCTTTAATTCATTGAACCCTTACCTTGAGTACATCTGCGCTGCCACAGAAAACATAATAAATTACAGCGGCTCAATTGTTTTTTTTTTTGGTGGCAAATCAAATTTAATAACTTACCATAAATACGAAGAACATAACCAAACTTATATCCAAGTTTGGCGGTGTAATAAAGTCATTGTACGACAGGTTTTATCGTGTATTTACGCGAACATTTAATCGACACGAAATTAATTTTCAAGCGTGACAACGGCCGTTGCTTCGTTCACACATCAGAAAAGTTACATTTTATGGACATTTTAACACGTCGATAAAATAAACAGCAAAGGGCGGTTTCGATTAAGATTTATTACAAATACATTGTATTTAATATTTGCTGCGTACGATGAGTTCGGGACGGAACTTAATAAATTTTTAATTGAGTGGACTATTTGTTTTATTGCCTTCCGTCCCGGTCATGAATATAAATTTTACTTGACTGAAGTCAGAATTCGTTATATCGGACACTTTATAGGAAAATAATTACACTCACAGCCCAGAGCACTCGTCGACACTTTCGAAGGATGGAGAGAAAGAGAAACATATGTCAACGGCAATGTATATAATTCAGGAATTGTTCCCGGAAACCCGGGTTGATCTAGGCAATATGTAAAACAGCTTATCGTTCTTCAACTTTAATACATATTGCCACATTGTATACATAGTCTAGGTATTGTATAGAATGCCAACCACGCAGGTTAGGCAAAGTAAAACATGAAAGATGAAGTAATCATAATTATCAATCATTAATTTCACATTTTTATCGTATCCGCCATACCAAGCTCGTTGAGGAAACGTGTAAAATATTTGTAATGGATATGTTGATGAAAATAATATTAAATTTCAATTTCCTTTGTTTCTTTGTCCTCTGTGCGTTCCTATACCTTTCATCCAATTGAGTTGAAACTTTGTACAGTTGTTGTTAGCAATTGCGTGAAGGTTGCTAAGAATTTACTATTTAAGAAACATTGCAATTTATTCCGCCGGGCATTAAGCTAATTTATGATGAGACTTCAGAACAACAATACAAAAGGAACAACTGTAAAAAGTGCCCCCTTGTCACGTTGAATGGCTAAGCTTATTCTTTGGCCAAAGAGCCAAGCGAGGGTGGTGAACATTCGAGCAACCGTCAAAGTCAAAGTTTTTTATCTATACAAATAAATAAAATTGAAGTGTCTGTTTGTAATGTCAAAATAACAGCTTTTTACTAAATGCATATGAAAGTATGTACGTTATATGTAACAAAAAAACTATTTTTAAATTTTTTGTCTGTCTGTCTGTCCGTCTGTCTGTCTGTTTGTTCCGGGTAATCTCCAAAACGGCTGGACCGATTTTGACGGGACCTTCACTGGCAGATATCTGATGTTATAAGGAATAACTTAGGCTACTTTTATTTTAAAAAAATAATTAGGGTTCTGCGGTTAAAAAAATCCCTTGAAATCCAGTATACATACCTATTCTATGCCAAGTGTCTATGTCGAAGTACTCTAAATTTCTTTTAAATTAAACGCGGGTGAAACCGCGGGTCCCAGCTAGTTTCAAATAAACCAAATATTGGCACTTATGAAACGTCAGAATCTAAGTTGCACGGTTCCAAATAGTTGATCTCGTGGAGAAGAGCCGGCAAGAAACTCCATACTCTTTTAAAATAATTGAGATTACAATGTTGATTGATACAAATTATTGTAATATATATACCGAGAAAAATGTAGGACAATGTGTAAAGATGGAACATACCACAATAATAGAATAATAATAAATTATTTGCCGTGGCAGTTAACGGCTGCCCAGTCCCAACAGACGGCACCCGTTCACGAGCATGACGCATGCATCAGCATCGCTTAGCTCAACCATGTTGTAGGAAAACGAACGACCCGATACATAACGCCACCGCCAGCAAGACATTTTAGTGAGTATGACAGACCAATACAGTCAGGCAAAAGACAATCAATATTAGTACTAAAAATAACATCAATGGCTACATGATTCTCACACATTTACAGTTTCGTATAAATATTATAATATAATGTTACAAGAACCGTCTAGACATATCTCACCACCTATCTGATGATTACCGGTGAAGTTATTGTATTTGCGCCGTTGAGGATTTCGCCGCAGAAGCAGCAACGCAAGCACAGCCTGCCGTGCTTGGTAGATGGGATGGAGCAAAGGTGTCGACACAAGTTGCGTCCCACACCATAGGCCTTCCCATATTCCAAGCCAGTGACGACGTACCGTCTGGTCTTTTGACAATTTAGGGATCTGATGATGGGGCCACGAGGTGGATAGTGGTACTTTTCTATAGCTACCAGTACACCCCTCGATTTTGAGCTTCTTTAGTTTGTTTTAATGAGTCCCATACATTACAGTTGGTGACGAGGGTCGGATGATGGAGCCAGGAAGAAGATAGTGACACTTCTCAATTGCTACTAATAAACCCTTCTAGTTTGGGCTCAATTCTTTTATTTTTAAGAAGTCCCATACCTAACAATTCTTGCATTATCTACATTAGCTTGCCTGCACGTATGTATGTAATTATGTAACATATACATGAATGTAATCTTGCAATACATTTTTCACCTACCTCTAGATGTCCGATTGACTTTTAATTTTGCAGTCGTATCAAGAATCGATGACACTACAATAATTTGATATGATTATGGCCTGGTCCTGTCACCGGAATCATCAGTTAATGATTTAAACAAACCTAATAAAGGTTATTATTCTACACTAAATAATGTAGTGACATGTAAATAATGAATTTGAATCTATTAGTAATGAATTTATAGGTATTTAGGGTCTCTGACGTGCATATTGCGCGTGCGATCAAAATGGCGGGGTTGAGGGTATTGGACCTAGATATCACCGTCCACTATCGAACAAAATGCCGAGTTAATAGTTTAATCATATCATTAAATCAATCATAGACATTAAATCACTGTGCTCAAAATTTGGTTTTCGTTTCTTAGTGATTGTGACATCATAGGTACTGCAATAATTTTAGTGACATTAGTCAATCATAAATTCATGAGTTAAATTTTACGTATACATTTTACAATTTATTCTTTACACTACTAGCCAAAAACTTTAGCCCCATATCAACAGCATGCAACGCAGTACCGGGCGCGGTCATCACTCCGTATCCGCCATGCCCGTAGCAATGCACCACCTTCAGTCCATTAATCAGCTCGGGCTCAACACGAACCGGGTCCCGATGAGGCCGCAGACCAACCTTGATGTCCACAACGTCACACTTCTCCAAGCTAGGGATAATTTTACAACAACGCTCCATTATGGACGCCGCATCGTATTTACAGGGGTTCATATTGTAACTGTCATATTGTCGAACACCACCCAATGCAGCCATCCCATTAAACCCCGGAATAATATACGTATCATAATCTGCATAAAAAGCGGTTTTCACCCACGGTGCCTTTACTTTAATCACTTGACCTCTTATAGGCACCAAATCATCATCATTGCATAAATATTTGGCGCCCATACCTGAGCAATTAAAGACCAGATCAAACTCCGATAGTGCTGCGAAACTTTCGATCTTGCTATTAACCATCTTGCCGCCTTGTTCGACGATTAAATTTCCAGTCCACGGCAAATAGCGCTCGCATTCAATTTTCACAGTTGAATAAAAGGAGCCGAATCTTGTGCCTTCAGGGCCTAGCTTTAATTCAGCTTCGCTGACTGGCCTGTATATTGGAACCAAGTGTTCTATGAGATGATTTCTAGTAACATGGTAGTTATCCTTCGAAAATATGTAAGCCGATAGACTCATAACACCGGCTTGCGGAGCATCGGGCGTCTTGAGTATATCTTGCCAGTAATACCAAGAGTCGTCAATCCATTTTTTTGTAATTTCTTTATTTGGCCCTTTAAAACTTGTTCCCGGCCGAAATATCCCAGCGGCAATATAGCTCGTAGTATCAAATGTGTATTTATCGGCTATAACTGTTAAATCGACGTGGTTGAGACGATCTTGCAATATTTTGGCCACAGTTATCCCCACCACTCCCCCTCCAACTATTGCTATTTTTGGCGGGTTACTCATCTTTAATATCTAAACGAAGTTTTCTGTAAAATAAATAAGAAGTACATAAGAATAAGAATAAGAATAACTTTTATTGACATAATAGCTGATACAAAAACCAATTGAAGCCTCTGAATCCCAAACTAGGTAAAAACCTGTAAATCAGGAGACAGCGCCTTCTTCCATTTTATTAGTCTACATTATATATAATGTCAATTTATGTACAGAGTGTGCTTTAATTACCCATAAAAATACAATAATAAAACAAATTAATTAAATGTGTAAGTTTGAGAAAGCGATCAAATGAAGGTGTGAGAAAGTGTTTGTGTGGGGTGAGTGTGCATGTGTGTGCGTGAAGTACATAGAATTTATAAGACCGAATATATTAATAGGTTATCTTTATCAAAATAAAGATATTCAACCCACCATTGATAAGAATTTAATATAATTGCACTTACATAACAATAGGGACTACTATAATTATTGAACGCAATTGGATTAAATTAAATCGTTCCACTGATCAAATATGTGTATTGTGCCACTCGCTGTACTAATGAGTACTGATAGTGAAGGGGAAGCAGACGGAGTGTAGATAATGTTTTACGCAGATGGATGCGTTTGACGTGAATTATTGCTCATTTGACACTTCACGATAAAAAACCGGGCAAGTGCGAGTTGAACTCGCGCTAGAGGGTTTCGTACGATGAATATGTTATCCACCATGTTTCATGTCATCGTAGTTGTAAAACATGTTTTCACATACATTCCAACTGCAAACGTAAGTTTGTACGCACAAAATTACAAGATTTACCATGTTATTTTCAAACCATAGACTTCTTATAGGTTTTCCTGTAATCTATAGGTAATGAGCTATTATATATATTTATTATATCTATATCTATATATATCTATAATATCTATTATATTATATTATTTATTTCAAAATTATAGGCCCTGTAGTTTCAGAGATAAGATGGGGGGAATGGTGAAGGAAATATTTTAAACTTCTAAAATAAATATATTTGAGATCCTCATAACAAGCCCTTTCGTTACATATGTTAAACGGTACAGTTTGCTAAACTTTATTTTTTAATTATCTATATTGCACCCCAAAAGTGAACCCCATATTCAAAATTAATTTATTTAGGTTACAGATCAGTATTTGGGTTGCGAAAAATCCATATATGTAACAAATTTAAAATTAATCGGTACAGTAGATTCCAAAAAAATTGGTAGTGACAGACGGACAGACAGACAGACACACGACTTCGGACGTAAAAATACACATAGATACATAACGCAATAAATTATTAGTGTTGCTTAACTCAAGAATGATTAATAAATCGCGTGGAAAAACCAGTGAACATCTCATACAAATTAATAAATAAAGTTAATTGCAAAGTTCGTTCAAGTTTATTTTTGTTGAGACTTGTAGTGAACACTTAAAACTGGTTTAGACCGGATTTGAAATAATTCTTGAAGGCAACAAACTCGAGATAGTAAACCATATTTCTAAGTACAACCATTGACTCTAAACTACGATGAGGTGCTGCTATACAGGATCTATCTAGGTTAAGTTTTGCTGCAATTGCTGTCAGAAAAATTTGGCATCTAACTGACGTAATTACAACCAAACTAATATATTTTGCGTATTTCCACATAATAATGTCTTAGGGCATAATACTGTGGGGAGTAGCAGTTGTTGTAGATTCAATATTTAAATTACAGAAGAGAGCCATAAGCGCAATATATAATATGGATCCCCACGAATATCTTATACTCGTAGACCTCTTTGACGATATTTACCATCAATGCGTGCCCTACATTTTTGAAAATATTATGTTTGTCAGTAAAAACCTGCTAATGATTATTGTAATAAATGATATTCATTGTGTACTAGAAATAGACATAAAATAGTAGTACCTAAATTTCAATTGTATACAACCATATAAATCATTCTTAGGTAAATGTGTACGGTTTTATAATACAATATCTACAACAATAACTGCTGATCTCACAGTTGGGAAGTTAAAATCGCACGTCATACAATTCTCATAAAAATGCATATCATAGGATTAATAATTATTATTTATATTAATTTCTGTGTGGTGTCCGGATTAAGAATATAGCACCACTCCATCTCCTCCCGTGGATGTCGTAAAAGGCGACTAAGGGAATCTAAACCAGAGGGATGGGCAGCAGCGTCCCTTCTGCGAAACGCTAGCCATACTGCGCTCACCAACCCGCCTGCCAAGCGTGGTGAGTATTGGCAAAAACCCCCTGAAATGATGACACAGTTGTGAAAATCTATGGGGGAGGCCTTTGTTCAGCAGTGGACGTATAAATGGCCGATATGATATGATGATGAACGACTATGTTGACGATAGGGACATACGGCGTTAGTACTTTTCTGCACATGTCTTTCTTCTCTGGAAACCAAATGTATCTGAATTACTTTTTACATTGTAAAGCTGCCATATTTATTTGTAATCAATGTATTGATAACTGTTTTAATTAATTTTTAAAGTACAGATTTGTAAAAGATATAAAAAAACTAATAATGGCTAAAAAAGAACTAACCCTGAGTTTCTTTCGGCATTTCTTCTCAGAGGTTGTCATGTAGCGAAATGTCCTCCGTTGTTTCAATATGAAGAGTAAAATGAATGTCTATCTGTACCTATTTACTGAATAAATTATTCTATTCCATTCTAAAGAACCAGTTCATTTGAATTAACAAAACAGGTTTTAGAATCACCGATATGGTTCTAGATTCTGCTCAAGCTAACTCTGCAAAGGAATTAAGGCAACACCGTAACTACAGAACAAGAAAAATTAACTCATCCACCACTCGTCTGGCATTGGGATATTAAAAACACTGCAGAGATTTTAGTAGTTAGGTATTGTTTGCGTGTTGCCATTATTCCTATGCAGAGTTAGCATGGCCACACTGTATAAAACGTTAAATCAAGTAAGATGTATTATTGGTTGATTTAGATTCGATTACTAAATTAATAACAAATGGTAAGTCGGCATAAGTACTTATTTATTATTTGTTATTAATTTAGAGAAAACAAGAACAGAAATTTACAACTAGAAAAATAATTTACCTAATGAGTGATATCCCTTTTACTGATTGTTCACAGAATCGCGGCCTCCCCGGAAGAATTACAATCAATTGTCATCAAATGAAAAGCTTGATAACAGACAGACAGATGATATTCACATTGAGGAAGCAGAAGTGGAATCGGACGCAAGTAGTACTGACTTAGATGAACGCGACACGCGCGGTGTCTGCCCACCTTGTGCACATGATCGATATAATAACAACGTACGTCGACATGGACATGACGACTTTAGCGACGATACAGATTACGGTAAGTTTAAATTATTTAAAATATTATAGTTTATTCTAAACACTTTGTGAACCAAAAGTATGTAATATAATATATAATTGCACGAAAACATCGTACAGTAACGGATACCAAAGTGCATCACTAGCCAAACCTGATGCCACCAGTTAAAATATATTCATTGTCTGTGGTTTTGTTAGTTGTCAAAACGTCAACGTCAAGCGGTCAAGTGTCTATATAGTTTTGACATTTAGCCATTCTTCGAACCTTAGGAAGTGGGCCGTGTTTTTTATTTGAGAAAACTTTGAAAAAATACTACAATATCGGTCATTTTATGTGCTAAAACCTTTTAAACACGGCAAGTGACTAACTAACAATGGCGAATCTCAAGACGGACTTGGATCAATATTTACTGAAAAACGAAAGTCGTCGTAGTTACAATTTTAGTTTACCATCATTTTCTACTCCGAGTTTTATGACACGAAGTAATGATGAAAGCCCAAGTACTAGCAGTACTGCGTCTTGGTTTGAAAATGTCCAGAAGGAGTACTGCACATTGGTAAGTGTTGAATCAAATTACTCTTTACGTGAACCATTGTTTATCAAAGACTTTGTTTGCGATGCAATGCATACAACAATACAATAAGTAATGATGCTATCAATTACATCATCTAACTGGTTTGTATATATATCTATCTGTGATCCTAAAAAAGACAGAATTAAGTTAATAGTTTTCTTTTATGATTCCTTTTTTTTAAGTTGTAAAGAGACTATTAAATTATTTACATCATAAAATCTACTCTATATGCTACAATGCCTAGTTGGCGAACAAATGTATAATTGCAGTGTATTGTTGATTTTGTGCATTAGATGTTGCTGTTTGCCCATCCTCTGGATGTAATCATATACATGGGTTATAATAATGTAATTTGGGTCAGCAGCCGGCACTTACCTGCTTACTAAGAGTAGTACAAGAACATAATTATCCACCATATATTAATGCATGTGCATGAATATGAAATTATATTTAGTAATTTATATATTTACTGCCTAAGTACTAACATTAAATGTTCTACTTTCCAGAGCAGAACACAACGATTCATGGGCTTCGGTATATGTTTATTCTTCGGAGTACTATGTTTCATATTGTCATTTCTATACATACCAGTATTGCTGTTGCAAGCCAGGAAGTTTGCACTGCTTTTCACACTAGGAAGCATGTTCTTTATAATAAGGTAAGGTGTAAGTTTCTCACTATAAAAAACTCCTATGTAATTTATGTTGAAGAACAAAGCTGTTCACAATTCCTCTTAGCTCTTATTTATCCCTGAAATTAGATTGCAGTATTGTAAGAAATGTGATCCATTTACAATAATATTAATGAAATAGTATTTTTATACTATGGTTAGTTATATAATATTTTATAAACAAGTGCAACATAATGTTTTTCATTTCATTTCCTTGTATGTACATTATGGAATGTGCTATATTCACAAAGCAGGACATTGAACTGTTTGATAAAAGAATAAGATCTCATCATGTTGGCAAACTATGCATAGTTATTTATAATAAGTTACCAATAAGGATACACATCCCATCTCCTCCTGTGGGTGTCGTAAAAGTCGACTAAGGGATAAGCCGAAGGATGGGCAGCAGCGCCCTTCGAGTACATTAACAACTCAATTGCGATCGCCAACCCGCCTGCCAAGCGTGGCGATTATGGCAAAACCCCCCAATGAGCCCACAACACACCCATATCGGTCGTTGTGGTGATCTTTGGGGGAGGCCTATGTCCAGCAGTGGACTATATTCGGCCGAAATGAAGGATACACGACATTAATAATTTACGCCTTTTCAAAAAGTCTCTAAAGGAGTTGTTGCTTGTAAAATGTTACTACTCGCTACGCGAATTTTTAGATGACAGGTTGATTGACATTTTATCGGAGATTTTTTATTGGTCCATTATGAATGAAAAATATTTGACTCTATACATAACTAGTAAAAAATAAGAAAACTGTAGCTGTAACTGTTGTAATAGATATCTTTTTCGTAATTTATATATGTACTTGCATTTATTACTTTTATCATTGCTATAATAATTGTGTAATTGAATTGAATTT
Organism: Diloba caeruleocephala; assembly: GCA_947459985.1. Taxonomy (NCBI): domain Eukaryota; kingdom Metazoa; phylum Arthropoda; class Insecta; order Lepidoptera; family Noctuidae; genus Diloba; species Diloba caeruleocephala. The sequence continues at coordinate 1,774,500 of OX381617.1, read as the reverse complement.
AGGTTAATGTATTAGTAAGTTTAATGTATAATTTCTAATGCCATAATAATTTTTAATATTTGCATACCATAAATGCTTAAATGTGGCTAAGGACTTAATGTACCCATATTACGCAAATAAATAAATAAATCAAAATACACATGTCATTATAAAATAAACACAGCTGTTACGAAAATCATTGCTTGAAGAGACCAAGTTAAGAAACTTCCTTCATCATCATCATAATATCAGCAAAAAGACGTTCACTGCTGAACAAAGGCCTGCCCCATATATTTCCACAATGAACAGTTACATGCTGCCCACATCCAATGGCTCCCAGTGACCTTCATCAGGTTGTCTGTCTACCTCATTGGAAGTCGTCCCACGCTGCGTTTTCTGGCGCGCGGTTTCAACTCTAGAACCTTTTTACCCCAAAGGCCATCAGTTATATTCTTTAGTATCATAATGTATAACTCATTTGTTGTTAACATTACAAGCACTAACAGCTGATGTTATTTATACAGTTACATTCAGAATATAGATATATACTTTTTAAATACCTAACTCATTTCAAAATAGATTTTTAATTTTATTGCTACTAATTTATAGTTAAGCTCAATAAAATTATGATTGGACTACTGTAATGCAAATGCAACAAAAACATTTATTAACTATTTATGCTTTCTAGATTCTAACCATATATATTAACAGTTTCAGTTTCCTCTATGGCCCCTGGAATCACCTGAAGTCAATGTTCAGCAAAGAAAGAGCTCTCACAACCTCGCTGTACACGCTGACTCTTATAGCAACATTATACTGTGCACTGCATTTGCAGAGCACTCCATGGACTATTGTTTGTGCAGTCATGCAAGTTGTAGCCCTGCTCTGGATGATGATGGGTTCCATCCCCGGGGGCTCGTCAGGAATGAGATTCTTCGGCAGCATGTTTAAGTCATCCGTATCTAATACACTACCAATATAACATTACACACATGTATGGACTGAAAGGGTTTAATTATTCTTGTATAAATATACTTTGATATAGATAAGTTTTGATATGAGTAATTAAGATTGTTATTTTTATATTGGTAGGTAATAAAATGATGAAGTTTGGATGTTTTATACTAGAATGCACTAGCGCGGAGTTAAACGTTTCTGGTATGCGTTACTAATGCATTGGTCCCAGCCAGCAACAAATAATATAAAAATCTAAAACTGAGTTTATAACATTCTGTGCTCAATTTCTTTAATCCAGTCGCCAGTATTGGGGCCCTGCTTGCCTGTGTTTGTGATGTGCTTTCGGTAGCAGCTATATCTGGCGGCTTGATGCGCACAGAAGCTACCGAATACGCATTCGTTATCGCAAATCTGTGAATCCACTCAATCTGATATCCAGTCTGACGGCTCCCGAAGGGGCCCCGTTACGGATGTAGGCAGCCAGCTCTATGCGGTCACCGTAATATAAGAAATTACGGCATTCATTGGCCAGATTCGTTTGAACCGTATATATGACGACCAGACTTTATTTTTTGAGCCCAAATACCTCGTTTCACTAAGCGCGTTTCCTATTTATTAAAACAAGTTGTATAAGTACCATACACATCACGCGGCCGAGGCTCCGAAATCGTCGAGCCAACATATAATTGCGTGTGGACATTTCAAAAAGTTATTTCTTCAAAGTCCATTTTGAAAACGAGCCCTTTTGTAAAATACTGCAATCGACAGCGAGCGACAGTCGCACACGCATTCGATACAAAAGCAGTCCGGCTGCAGTCGCTCGTGTCTAGCCGCTTAACGGTAAATAGCTCTAATAATACAATAGGTCAATGTACCAAGTAGAAATTACCCTCATTACATGGAGTTATTAATTAAATATTAAAATTAGCGTGATCATTGGCTTACAAGTTAGTGCCTTCTATTTTTATTCACTCCATTCCGCACCCAAATCTGTTATGTATAAAATTAATTAGGTTCCTAATATGAATACTTGATTTCTTAAAGTATCATTAATTATGGTTATATTTAGGGCAGACTGGGGGGGACACTTGATCACTTTTTAATTACTCTTCGGGTACCTATTATGATTTAAGGTACCTACCTATTCCGTACAGTAGAAAATGTGATATTGCCATAATAAAGTAACTCTTTTCAACAATATCAAATGAGAACTGAAAATATGAAAGGATTATGTTCCCCACATTTAAGGATATTGGTAGATGATTAGATTCTAGAGAAATTAAATCATGGGGGAAACCCTTTTTTTGTTAAGTGTTGAATAATTAACTTTTGTCATTTACGAATTTAGGCTATTTTGTTAAGCGAACTACATTATGTTGTTTCACTCTCTTAATCGTGGCTGCAATATCCTTAAGCGGACGGTGGATTAAGAAAGAAAGAAAGAAAGAAAGAATCCTTAATGTTTGCGATATATGGGAGTGATCAAGTCTCCCCTATTGTGATTGGTATGTTTCAATGAATGTCTTGCCCAGGAATCCGGTAAGATCTCTTTTTCAAATTATATTGCATCTATTTATAGTTTTAAACAATATATCATTTTACAAGCAATTAATGCATCGACGTGAGTAATCTCGTTTGGTGAAAACCCAAACATGATTATCTACTAGACTAGGAGTTTAATTAACTAGGTACCTACCTAATTTGAAAAAAACTGCCTCGAGTTTATTCGACTCTCGGAGTGAGAGTAAAATATCAATAATCATCATAGGTGTCTCAAACTACTGCCTTGCGATCGAATAGCTTATATATATTATTATATGCTCAAACTATTTAAAACCCACAAGTAAATATTTTTCTATAAAGGATTTATTAAAATAAACTGGGATCTTTCATTACTGTTTTATTTAACTCACTGCCATCAACCCCATATTTTATTTATAACAATGCAATGTAATGCCGTGTGGTGCCGGCTCAGAATACCACCACCCCATCTCCTCCCGTGTGTGTCGTAAAAGTCGACTAAGCGATTAGCCGGAGGATGGGCAGCAGCGTCCTTCGAGTATATTAACAACTCAACTGCGATCGCCAACCCGTCTGCCAAGCGTGGTGATTATGGCAAAACCCCCAATGAGCCCACAACACACCCATATCGGTCGTTGTGGTGATCTTTTGGGGAGGCCTGTGTCCAGCAGTGGACTTCATTCGGCCGAAATGATGAATGTAATTATAGCAATGCCTCTTCCGATGCGGTTTTTTTTATATATGAGAAATCTTCATGCCTGTGCCACGGCAGTTTAAACTGAATCGGATAAATGGTATAGGAACTCATACGGGACAAACAAACAAATAAAGAAACGTTCATTTGTTATATAGGTACCCCTCGTTCTGTAACAAAGTTATAGCCTTTTTTGGTGCGGTGCCGCTTGGAAGCCTTGTAAGTAAGTGTTGTGGTAAGGGCAGAGAGAATAATAAATACAATATTATGTGACGGAATGGTTGGTGCAGTGGCTGATACAGTCGGCTGCTGCGCTCCGGATCGTAGGTTCGATTCCCGCATGGAACAAATATTTGTATGATCTACAGGTAGTTGTTCCACGTCTGGGTGTATTGTGTGTGGAATTTATGTCTGTAAACGCACCCACAACACAGGAGAAAACAGGAAGGGACAAGGTTGAAAAAAAAATACCACGAGCCGCCCATTGGTGCTACGTCTTTAGGCACATCTCGGAGGGGGTTACTGTAAAGCTGTCACCTCAAGCAAGGGAGGCGACAAAAGAACATGCCCTTTCCAAATTGTTTGCTGCTAATAACCTACTTCTTAATGCTAATGCTTAAAAGCAATCAACTTGAAACATGATGAAACCGTATGTAGGGGCTTGTGCGTTCGCCTTCCTACCGGCCTTCGACTTACTTTGGAATTTTTCGGGAACAGAAAATGATGCGTCCGTCGAGATAGTTTTAAAAACGTATATTCGTCGACTTTACGAAATTTCGAGGATAGCAGGCTAGGAACAATATGTACCTAATATCATGTTCATACGTGCAGCTGTGATTGGCTCACTTATAACTAGCCAACTTCACGGTGCCAGAGATAATAATAAATTGTCGCAGCACCACAGATCATGAATACAGGTTCGTCTTCAACACCGTATTTTTAGGACTGTCCCAGGCTCGAAATTGCAATGGAATGCCCACATCAAAGTTATATCGGGTATGCTAAGTTCGGCTGCGTTAGCGGTTTCCTTTATTTAGACAGCTGACTCATGTAGCTGGTGCTTATTACTTTATAAGCCTGGTACCTACCTATACTACCCAATGAAGAGACGAGTAGGTCATTCGCCTGCTGGTAAGTCTCACGCCTGACCATAACAATTGTAATGCTACCAGCAGTGGACTCGACACGCAGGACCGTATCGTAAGCGAGGTTCCACAAGAGGGGACCGAGAACCGATCCCTGTGGAACCCCGCACGTGATCTCCCTCCGCTTTACGCTACCGTCCCTGCCCACGTAGCGAACGTGCCTGTCGCGCAGGTATGCCCCGATAATACCCTGCAGATAGGGGGGGCACTGATAGTGGACTAGCGCCCCCCTAATCGCACCCCACGGGATAGAGTTAAAGGCGTTGACTATGTCAAGACTGACAGCCAACGCCACCCCACCCCGCGCGGACACTGCCTGTTCCGACAGCGAGCGGACGCGAAGAATCGCGTCGATAGTGGACCGCCGCTGCCGGAAGCCATACTGGCTGTCGGCCAGGTCGGGGCCAACTCGCGACAAGTGCTCAACGAGTCTTAGGGCAATTATTCTTTCGAATAGCTTTGAAGCCTCGTCGAGCAGGCAAATGGGACGGTACGCAGAGGGAGACTCCAAGGTCCTTCCTTCCTTCTTCAAGAGAACCAATCCGGCTTCCCTCCAGCCGGACGGGAACACGCTGCGATGGAGGCAGCTGGTGAACAGCCGTCTCAAGCGGTCCCCAAGAGACTGCAATGCATACACCCACGCACGACCCGGAATGCCATCCGGGCCGGGTGCGGTGTTGCGAGCCTTCAGGCGGCCAACGGCTCGGTCCAACTCTCCTTCCGAAACCGCCAATTCCTCATCCCATTCTAAGGCAATTGGCGGTACAGAAGGACTGGGGTAGTCCCGGACCGCCGGAAAGAACGTAGAGAGCACTCCCTCCAGCAAATCCGGGGCCATTGTTTCGGTCACCGGGGGGACCCACTGGCGCAACTTGCCCACTACCATGCGGTAGGGTCTCCCCCACGAGCTAAGGCCCTAGGCTTCAAATCGAAACACAGTAATGTCTAAAGCTTAAACACGCTTGGCGGCTTGGCACTGGGGTGGTAGTCACTACCCTTTTTTTTAAACCCGGAAGGGTGGAGGGGCATGCCGGACTTCAACCGGTTGAAACCTCTGGCGCTGTCAGCTCCGGCACCGAAGGGGGCTCCTGATCCACGATACAACGACACTAGAGCCGCCCATTGGTGCCACGCCTATAGGCACATCAGAGGCTACTGGGTAGAGGTGGGAACGCGACTGTAAGAAGCCTCCCTCTAGGCATATCTCACGGGGGGTTGTAGAGGATCCCTCCGAAGCACATGACGACACCTAATACCACACACTGCCGTCTTCCCGGGGGTCATGTGGTATGAGCAGAAGATATAAGAAGATTCCCCAATGCGCGCGATCGCGACTCCCGAGGCCCCCCACCATATAACAAAGACAGGGGCGCGTGCGTATTGAACCTGGGTGCCGGAGCGATTGTTACCCCGCCGCCGTGTTCTTCTTCTCCAAGCAGGATCGGCCCCTCCCGATCCCGCTCTGCGGTCTTTTTCTGGAGCATGGTGCTCTCGCAGGAGACCACTACACTCCAATTTTCGTGCTCTGCTTACATTGTCCACTACTGTCGGCAGAAAGAGGTCTTGCCTGATCCAACCGGCCAGGATCGGACGCTTGGCGCAAGGCACTCCGGCTTTGCGGTATCCTGGACGCTATCACAGTGTTGGCACTATGTTGTGACCTCGCGTCCTATCCTGTGCAAGTACGCACTGAAACATCTGTGACCGGTGAAAACCTGCGTCAGGCGATAGGTGACGTGGTCGGTTCTATTGAGCTAGGCTCCGAAGAGTGGCTGGACGGCGTCGACGACACGCTTGGTTGCGAACTACAACCTAAGGCGCTCTCGCCACTTCTCGAGTGCGCTTAGGCTATCCAATATCGAACGCCCCTTGAGGTGCACTCTGGCGGAGGGAGCCTGTCTGATCGTAGACCCACGTATCCTTCTCCATCAGGATGTCCAACGGCGAAAAGCGCGCCAGGAAAGTTGCCGCCTTGTAGGATACCGTTTGATACCCTCGTGCGATCCGTATAGGCACTCTGCGCTGCAGACCATGAATTAGTTTGGCCCTGCAGCGGTGGACGCCTAACGGTCGAGATGACCATTCAGGCGACTCTTAAAGGGCTACGGACCGCACCACTCCTCCGAACAAGTGGCGAACTTCCTCTCTCGGTCCTCCGAGATTGGGCAGCAGCCGGTGCAACGCACCCACTACCTTTTCGATCCGGGGGACAAGGCGCTGAGGTGCTCCTCTAAGCCCCAGCGAATGTCCAGGGTGACCGCCAGGTACTTCATGTTCTGGCCCACCCTGAGGTGGTAACTGTAACCTAGCTGGACTCGTGGAACAAGAGACCTGTCACCAGTAAACCTTAATGACAACATAATTGCGTTTATCTAGAAGCTAGGTACTATTACATTAGATACCTATACACAATCTGAATTACGATAAAAGAGGATAAGTTAGTTCATATCATATTATAAGCTTTTTTCTAGACAGAATCTTTCATACAAATGCCAACAACAACTGTACAAAGTTTCACCTCAAGAGCTGAAAAGCACTTCAGCTTTATCGTATCTTCCGCTTGGACTGGTATCCACCGTATATATGGGCTCCCCAACCCCCGGGCTCATACGTGTGTGGAACAAGCGTGGAAGGCTCTAAAAGCAGCCGGCAAGCGGCAAGTCAAAAGTAGTACAAATTGCCTCAAAAGCCTCCGAATTTTATTAGTTACCCACATAAATGTATAACTAGGTTGAAGTACCACATAGTATACAGGGGCCTTCATGTTATATTAGATAGCCTTTGCTTGGTCTGGAGCGTTCGTTCTAGACATCCCAGAGCCAAAGATGACCGCCAGATGGTTTAACCAGTAACAGTCAGGCACGCCCCTTCGTCTTACACCGCGATTCAGTGAAAATAAAAAGTACACTTTGCCAAGTAGAGTGCGCCCTATGGCTCAAAATAATTGCACAGCACTGTCATCCTCTTCCATGTCAGATAGACAAGGCAATTTTAACTATAATTCTGTCATCATTCCAGACGAAGCTCTAACTTGCAACGTGTGTGACCGCTCGTTCCAATCGCGTCGCCTGCTCGGGGACCACCAACAGAAGAAACGACATTTTGGGTTAGTAACACTTTCATTACATATATAGCAAGCTCATAAGTTGCGGTTAACTGCGATTGCAGAGTTTGTTTTCAGTTGGTCAGAGGTAGCACAAACAACTTGCGAGACAGTATTCGTATTGTATCGTTAATGTGAATTAAATACTTGATTCGCACATATTTTTTATTTAAACTGAAGACTTCATTCGTGTCTTTATATGATACGAATTGTGTTTGTCGAATAAATTTAAACAAATGCTATAGGATAGTTGTATTTTCAATTCCAAATTCACTCACATTAATGTTACGATACGAATTCTTTTTCTTCTTCTTCTTCTTATGGCTTCTGTAGATTATCTTCCACAATTCCGCCAATGTCAAGTATAAGGCAACGCTGTACGGTGTTTAGATTAATTAATCTTTACATATTCAATAAAATATTACTCAAAAATGAAAAAAATCTATAAAATATGTCGGCAACGTCGTACGATTCCAACAAAACCGAATTCTTTTTCGCAAGTTGTTCGTGCTGGGGCTACTGATTTTCTAAACGTTAGACTTTCAAATGGTAAGAACTGCAAATCGCCACTTTTCAAATGGTCAGAGTACTGTCCACAACAACTGTGTAGTCGAGAACGGAATCCGTAACGAAGAAAGAGTATGTGGGTGTCGAGCACTATAATCTTAGTAGAGGTAATTAAAAATGAAAACAAGAACCCTCTTGATTTTATGACCGCCTAGTACTTTTTTGAACTGTAAGGCTCTTTTAAACAGTAAGCCTTAAAAATAAGCTGCTTTTCATCATATCAGCTATGAGACGTCCACTGCTGAACAAAGGCCTCCCCCATAGATTTGCACATTTGTGTCGTCATTTTGAGGGGAACTTGCCAGTACTCACCACGCTTGGCATGCGGGTTGGTGAGCCCAGTTCGGCGACTATACCAAAGGGCGTCCCCTGTTGCCCATCCCTCAGGTTGCAGTGTCCCTTAGTTGATTTGTACGACACCCACGGCAGATGGAGTGGAGCTATATTTTTAATCCGGACACCACACGGACGAGCAATGTTATACAATGAAAAAGACTACCATCTTGATTTCATGACAGCCTAGTACTTTTTTATTTACTTATTACATTATAAATTTTATTTATTGATGCAGGTTTAGTATTTTGATCTCGAAGGGTCATAATACTATGTTGATGAACAGTTACACTTGCTACTATTGATCACATTAGTTCTGTTCTTATCATCAAGCTGTTGTAATAGAACCAGTGAGAAAAAACCGGACAAGTGCGAGTTGACCACGCGTGGCGAGGGTTCCGAAATTGCTGATTATATATTGTCTATTATTGATTTCGGTCAATAACTTATCCCAAGAACAAACTTAACATCGTAGTTGAAAAACTTGTTTTCCCATACATTCCAACCGCAAACGTAAGTAAGTTTACATGCACAATATTGAAAGATTTACCATGTTATGTTAAGACCATAGACTTCTAATAGGTTTTCCTGTAATCTATAGGTAAAGAGCTATATATTTATTTTCAAAACTAGGCTCAGTAGTTTCGGAGATAACGGGGGGATGGTCAATTTTCTTAAATAACTCTATATTTTTAAAATATTAAATAAATACATTTGAGACCCTCACAACTAGCACTTTAACTTGATTTGTTACACGGTACAATTTGCAAAACTTTATTCTTTAATTTTCTATGTTGTCCCCCAACAGTGACCCCATATTTAAAATTCATTCATTTCCGTTACACTTACGTGTTTGGGTCGCAGCAATCCATGTGTACCAGATTTTAGCTTAATTGGTCCAGTAGATTCCGAGCAAATTGGCTGTGACAGACGGACGGACAGACGGACATACAGACTGACAGACACGAGTGATCCTATAAAGGTTCCGCCGTTTTTTTTCCTTCAGACGTTCAGAAACCTAAAAAGTCTCACTAGTTATACCATAGAACTGTTGAATAGAAAACTACTGGGAAAGTACCGTCCTCATCATCATTATTAATACCAAAGGTGAAGACTTGCGGTCGTTGAAAGCTTCATTACATTCATGTGGTCCAGATCTAGATTCACTGCTCGGAGAAAATCGAAATAAAACCTTTTCAGTCTTATAATTCCCGGCTTAGCGTAAATAAATTGTGCAATGTTTGTCAATGTCCTTTGTTTTCAGTTGGTCAGATTTTCATAATGGTCAAGCCTTTCAAATGTCTGACCATTTGAATTATAAGACTGAAAAGGTTTTATTTCGATTTTCTCCGAGCAGTAAATCTAGATCTGCACCACATGAATGTAATGAAGCTTTCAACGACCATGCATTTAGCTGACCAACTGTGTCAGCCAAATAGGTCAGCTTTAAACATATTGTAGGGCACGCAGCAACCCGATACATGACGCACCATCGGCAGAATTTGGGTGAGCACGATATTCTCTCGGTATTGTCTTGATTTGGTGCTTCAAAGGTGTAGAAATGAGGCTAAAAGCTAGGCTAAGCGACCGCCAGCGAAGCCCTTCTGTGCCCGTGTACTAATATTAATTTAAAAACTTGGAATGGCGACGATTGGCGATTCTAGCCATCTGAAAGCCGACGTTTTGAAAATCTGACCCACTTAAAGGAAATATTGCAATCTGGCTTATTTCTAATGCAGTCAGTAAGATGATTTACCAAATTTTTTTTTGCTGTGAGTACTGTTTATACTTACTTCTCGTTATTTATTAAAAATTCTCGTTTTACAGATGTAGCGCCTGCGACAGCCTCTTCCCCTCACTAATGGCTCTGGAGCACCACAAGGAGGAGTTCCAGCACTGGAGCGACTCCTCATACTGTTCTCACTCGGACTCCGACGACAGCGACCTCGAGACGTGCCATGAGGACAAGCATAGACTACTCTAATGCCATCACCTCATTATTGCCGGGGAAAAGCCCACTGAGCTGGGCACTTTTGTGTGAAACGCTCTGTACCTTACCTACTTCTAAACTAGTTGAGAATGTAGCTATGGATCCAATGCCGTCAGTACATGCCTCTTGTCTAATTTATTTATTTCTTGGTTGAACAATTTAGAACAGTTTGCAACATGAACGTCATATTTATTGGGTTGGTATCGGCATATCGTAAAAGCAAAACTTATTTTAGCAAAATTAGATGTGATCCGTTTAAATGTTTTGTTATAGCCCAATAAATCTGACCTATCGGTAATTGTTTTGTTTAACATATTAATAAATACCATTTCTACGATGACGTCTTCTAGTATGCATGTCGCAGTAAGATTAAGAAAACAGTTTTACAGTAACAAATATTTATCAAAAATGTCCGTAAAATCATAAGGAATTTACACTAAAACCTGCTTTTATTTACCTTACTGTGACATTTTTTGCTGTGCTGTGCTGCTCTCTGGTGTCCTGCAGCTTTTTAATAATACTAAAGCTATATATACCTTTAAGGTCAACAAGAGATCATTAATTAGGGCGATTCGTGAGCTCGAATTTAAGAAAATAGCATGTATGTAAGCCCTGGAGCAGTATGCAACTGATCAACTAGCTACATGCAATTTTTTATTGTAATTCTGTACTATATCTAATATAAACATGTCATTAGACCTCCAATTCGTCTGATAGGCTGTAAAGGTATTAAAAAACAAACAGTTCAGTAAAAAACGCATATATTTTATGCCATGAATCAAAATTATATCTGGGTCTTTAAGACTTCAGTGTTTACTTAAAAAGAATACAATGTTAATGAATTTACAAAAACAATATTGATTTTTCTCATAAAACTAGTTACCATTGAGACTTTAAAAAAAATATATAATAGGAAAGAATTACAAAATTCCTAAGTATATAATAGTATATAAATACTGAAGCCTAATTATTGTACAATGTAGACACATATCATTTTTTGTACAAGCATACACACCTACTAAGTTAAGGAGACGGATAATGTGAAGTGAATAGAAATACGTAGCAATATCAATTCATAGCCCGAATGTTTTTGAATGAATTGTGTCTAACAATAACTACATACATGCTTATTAAATTTAGTCTAAGTACTTAAAACAAAGACAACCATTAAGAGAAGACTTGGATTCAGATGAACGCAATCTGTCGCTTATTTCTCTTCAAAAAGCAAAGCCCTAATTTGGGTATCTTCTACTGTTACTTCATAAATATTGTTGGAATTAAAAATAGCAGAACAAATAGTACATTTATTTTGTTCCAGTTTTTAATTCGTCGTTTATTTTGGCCTATGTATAACGGACCACCAGAAAAATACTTTTGATTGGCAAAAATAGTAATTGACCACCATTTAGTGCTATAAATAGGATTTAATTTCAAACCAAGGAACAATTTTTGCGGCATAGGGTAGCCCAAGACGCACCTTAACCTATTGTGGCATCATTTGGTCTAACTAATGTGATGTGCAATCAGTATTTTCGATTTAGGTGGTAATATACCGTAGGTTTGCTTGTTCCTATATGGTGGTCATTTACTAAATTTGGTTGTCATTATATTTGATTCCGATTATTTTCACTGTTATATTTATTCAAGTCACAATTCTTTTTTATTCTATCAAGAACTCTGTGGTTAACCAAACATTGCTAATAGTTTTAAATTTTATCTTTATAACTTTTGGGGGAAACTGTAACTGTATATCTTTTAAATAAGAAAACGTTTTTGTCAATATTTTTATTCACTTGAAAGTGTCTCTCATATCTTTTATATTGAAACTATTACTGTGAAACAATATTTCTATTTTCCATCGAATTTAACGAGGATTCTTTGTTGAATAATATTATGTTTGTAAGTTCTAATGATTTTAAGTTCTACAAGACTCAGGTTAATAATAATTACTAACAGTAAGTTCTAATCTGATGTAATATTTTATGAAACTTAAAGGCTTGTTCACAAAAGTAGTTGTTAAAATCAAAGATTTCTATAGTTTAAGTAATTTATCATCAATGTTTCGTCTCCTTTTACCGAGTTCACTAACTCGGCTTTTGTGGACCTGCCATTTCTTTTCGCTTCACGTTTGTTACGTTCTCTTATCTTTCAACCGACGTCTTATCTCTTTGTAAATAGTTCCTAGTGATATCCCGGCAATAATGCATATCACGGTAATGTTATCGACTGATATTTTAGAGTCTAATTCTGTAAATATTTGTTAAATATAGGTCTCTGTCATCAAAATCACATTTAGAATTTCAAATTCTTAGTGTCTCACCAAACTGAATGTTTGTATCCCGCCCCATTCCCTACCGAGGTACCTTTCGAGTTTATAGTATTACTAATTTAAGTAATTAATTGTAACATTTCAACTAGTCACACTATTTTTATAAAGTACCAATTGTATTTCAACATCGTAATGTGTATATTGTAAATTATGTGAGGTCGCTACTATCTGTAATTTAGACAGGGAGGAGACGACGAAACGAACTATTCGTACAAATAAAAATACGATTGAAAATATGTACAGAAATGTTTATTTTATAGGAAATCACATAACCACAGAGTACAGGCTACGAACACGTATGTACTGCGCTATGTCCGATCTCCCATAAAGGTACCGAAAGGCCGCGATCGGCGCGTATCGTCCGGGGAGCGACGTACACATCTTTAATTTTCATATCATCGAGTAATCAGGAATACAAATCACGAATCTCTTACAAAAGCATAATACGAGTAAGTCTAGTGACGGCGGCCCCCGGCGGCGGGCGGGAACCTACCGTGCATGTTACGTTACGTTAGGATAATTATATGCGCTGCGGCTCGGGCGCAGCGCGTCTCGTCAGGGCCGGCCGGGCCGCTCCGGGCCGGGCCGGGCCGCGCGGCCGGCCGGGCCGCTCCGGGCGGGCCGCGCGGCCGGCCGGGCCGCGGGCCGGGGGGCGGGACACGGCGGCCGGCGCTCTACGCGGTGCCGTTCAGCAGCGGCTCGGCCTTCGCCTTGGCCAGCGGCGAGCGGCGCTTGGGCGCCGGGGCCCGCGGCGCGCCCTCGCCCGCGCCCCCCGCGGGGCCCGCGCCCCCCCCGGCGGCCTGCGCGCCCCCCCCGGCGGCCTGCGCGCCCCCCCCGCCGGCCTGCGGGCCCGCGGCTGGTGCGCCGGCGCTGGGCCCGTTCTTCCACCCGCCTCCTGCAACACGCACTTGTCATCCGCGACCGCCGCGACCCGCTGGCGGTCCCCTCGTCCTAGATGAGCGACGCAACACGACCCCACACGAGACAAAACGGGACCGTTATCGATACAACACAACATTATTTTGTAAATGCATAAATGTCCTGTCTGTTAATTCACATGTAAAATAATCTATGCAACAATAACTTATTAAAACCAGAAAGAAAAACATCAATTCCATTTATTTGTAAAGAAACGATCTATAGCAATATTGCTCTAATCTCAATACGTACGTACGTATGCAATACATTATCTAAGTATGACTTATTAACCTATAATTCCAAGTCATGAATATACTCAAATAAAACAATAAATATTCAAGAATAAGAGCCTTCGTATATTTTATAATATTCCTAATCTCAAAATTATAATAATATTTGTACTAAAATATTTAATCTCGTGTCAATTGACAAATTTATTAACCTTAACCTACGTTTTTATGTAATTTATATTTTTATATGTCACAACAATATACTATAACAACTATAAAAAATGTATGTTATGAAACTAGAGCAACATTAATTTGTATGAAGAGATGAAAAGACGAGTCGTATGGTGTAAACAAAAAACCACACAAATTCTCATGAAATCACGTCTTGTCGCGTCGACGTAGGTCCCGTTTAATATTTTCGCATAACATTGCGTTGTCGCGTCTGCCTCTCAGCTAGGACGAGTATCGTGCTTATCTCAACAGCGATCGCGAGCGGTCAAGGCTTTCGCTCGCGAACACATTAGACTCTACGAGCCGTAAATCTGAAAATCTTACATCATGTGGGCGAGCGGTACTAATTCATGCGTTCGATACGACTAGCGCGTCTACTACATTTAGAAATAATGACAAAGCTTTAACTAGAAGGAGACTAAAAACCTTTAGACACACAAATTAAAATCAAACCATGCATTTTACTCACAATTATATATAGGGTCTTACTTTAATAATGGCAAATATTTTAGGAGGTAAATCTATAGGTAGTAATGATGCGTTTTAGCAAACTAAATAAACGTAATATCAGCCTTTATTTTATCAAATAGTACAGAGTAAGTAAATCTTTCGCTAGTCGAATGTTTGAATATTGATTTATTTATTATCAGTAAAACCGATAATTGATATTTGAAATGAATTCTATACCATTCATAGAGCCTAGCCTTAAAATGTTTTCCATTATTAATGTAAGACCCTATATATTGCAGTGCACACGTGATGTTAAGGTATATCGAATACTAGGTGCATTAAAGTATTTTAAATGACATGGGGGAAGAGCTCTTCTATATCTGTTATCATTAATATGGCACGATAGTAAAATATCATGTCATTTTGCTGTATCAATGTTAAATTGTGGGGGTTAAAAAGTCCAAGATCTCGGTCACTAAGTCAGTATTTATGGGGTGCATGTACGTTATAGATTAATTGAACTTGATCTAAACCAGTGCATCATTGGGAGGTGGGTGTGTGGTATTTGAGCAGTCAGTTACTATTGTAACCGGAACCGATCTTGAGTGTTGACCTTCCAATTCACCTGTTAGTGAGTGTTTTGCGTTATGAAACTGATTCCCACTCTTTGGCTGAACGCTCAAGATCCATGCCGGGCATTAAACTTAGCCCATTCGGCCGCGTTAGTCAAACTTCGCACTGAATGTGTGACCCGGTGACGATGATACCGTCGTAGAATTTTCTATTTCGAAACAATTAACTCCATCAGCGTTGGTTTACAGAAACTAATTAAATCAACTCTTTGACATAAATACCTAAAGCTTGCCCATACTGGTGGGTTTGAAGCGATCATGATATTTTATTAATATTAATATAGCCGTTTACAAAGTCTATTTATTTAAACGGCAGTGTACTAAGTGTATACATAAAGTTGTAATGTTGGAACGGATAAATCAAAATATGAATGAAGTTGGTGAAATTTACTATACAGACATTATTTTTATATTTTACATCTCTACACCTATATACCTATCAGTTAGTACTGTAACACAATATTATTTCATTATATTTTTTCCATTTTCTAGAAGTTTGCCTCACACTAGGGATTCCTTCTATGTCGTGGGTTCAACAGTTTACAGACATAAATCTCACTTGAACAAACACCCAGACCCGGAATAACTATCTAAAGATCATATAAATATTGGATCCGTGCGGGGATCGAACCCG
Organism: Diloba caeruleocephala; assembly: GCA_947459985.1. Taxonomy (NCBI): domain Eukaryota; kingdom Metazoa; phylum Arthropoda; class Insecta; order Lepidoptera; family Noctuidae; genus Diloba; species Diloba caeruleocephala. The sequence goes on along the minus strand of OX381617.1, from coordinate 1,758,787 downwards.
CCACAAGTAGCGCAGGAAGCCACTACACCAACCGTGCCGTAACTTACATCATAGGTCCTAATAATAATAGTAACGTATTAATAAGTATCTATGCACGTACAAATTACAGATACATTTGTACAATTATTTAGAATAATCTTTAAAATCAGAAATAAATAAAAAAAATTAAACCTGTTGCAATTTTTTGGCTTTTGGAACTCGCGCACTCTTAATTCATCAATGTTTGAATACAATAAGGACTCAAATATAGAACAAAATGTTTTATTTAGTGGACCAGATTTCTTCAGTATTTTTTTTATTACTAGATAGGGAGTTGACGAGACTAAAATGTTTGGCATCTTTATAATAAGGACCCTAAAATTCTAAAAGAATGAACGAAATGAAAGCATAGTAGTAATATTTTAGGTGTTCGCGATGTTCTCATAATAAAAATAATTTTTTTGCGTAGTATTCGTGTTGTTATAAACCGTTTGCATACTAGAATTATTTATACGAAATTTAATTTGGATTGAAGTAAGGACTTTACGAAAGACAAGAGCAATGCATTGGAAGACAACCTGTCATTTGTACATCGTTATCGTTCTGTGGCGACACGAGTCACCGGGTCACGCGGGTGTGGGTGGTGTGCGCAGGTAGTGTGGAGTGCGGAGGTAGTGTGGAGTGCGGAGGTAGTGTGGAGTGCGGAGGTAGTGTGGAGTGCGGAGTGCGTGTACCTGGCCTCCTGCGGCGCCTCCTCCCGGCGGCCGCTCGGCCCGCGCCGCCCTCCTCGGACGTGGCCGACTCTACAACACATGCCAACTGCCTACAGTGCCAGCGCGGGGCCCAGTCGTTTGCCGCCCGGTGCCAGAGACACATTCGTCATCGAATTACGAGAACATTAATGTTATTACTTATTGGATCGTTATGCTTTGCGATTTCTTATACCGTCGTATCAAAAACACTGGTACATTAAACTTCTAAGTACATTCCAAAACGAAACTTTAACTGAGGAACTTATATATGATATGACGGACCGTCGCGCTCTCTGGTTAGCCCTCACCGAAGTATTAGTAACCATACGAAAACCGGATAAAAAGCAAAAATAGAAAAGAAACTGTCTATAAATAGCAAACAACTATCACCCCGCGCGTCTAACTCATAAAGATAATATAACTAAAACTTCCCATTCATCCTTCTACAATTTATGTACTAATTAAAATGTAAAACGGGGTGCACAGAAAACAATAAACATATAAACAGTATAATGCATAAATACACTTACGAGATATAAAATACTACAACTACATTTTAACTAGCACATTCTGTAATATTTTCAGATTTTTCGTAATTGTACAGCTATACAATTAGAAAACGTCATTATTGGACAGAAAAGGAACACAGTTCCTTGTCATGTTTATAGGCGGTCGACAAACTTTTGGGATTCAAATTGTTGAACTTTACTAGCACATGACGAAGTCTTCTGAAAACGTACAAAGTTACAGTATGAAACTTTAGGTAGTTTACTTACGAGTGTTATGGTAAACATGCTAATTCGTCTGATTTCATCCACGACGTGGTCAACCGTAGTTCAATAAAAACAGTTTAATCGGAATTTAAGTGAAATCGAAAGTGCATTGAAACGGTCAACCTGCGCAGCGTCTCAAAGCGAACAAAATTTCATTTTCCTGTTCGTCTGTCACTTCGATAGGCCTCGCAGCCTGCAAGAGGACGCGCGCAGTCAAAAATAACAACTGAACTTGACAACAACTCCGAGGGCCTTCATAAACTACGTTGGTTGCGATCACTTCCATAAACTACGTTGGTTGGAACCACTTATTGAAAACCTAATGGGGGTAGCGCGAGTTTTATTTGACTTCAATATAAATTCACATAAAATGTATAGGTTAAAACTTTGGTTACTGTAATTCAAATAAAGTCTAATCTACATCTAAAAATATCGAAATTCAAACGCACAGAGTCTGATAATATGTTTTATTTAGACATCAAAAAAGACTATCTACCTTTACTTTATCTCTAAGAACATTACCTACAGTACGAGACGTGCGCGGGAGTGCAGTTTGCAGGAACATCAGACCCCTTTTATGCGCACATACGTGCAAATGCGCCAGCGCAGAAAGCGGATATAAATACAGAAAGCGGAGTGAGCAGCCCCTTTCGTCTTACCCCGCTGTCGTCGTCGCGTACTGTAGGTCCTACAACAGCCGAGAACCCACGTAGATTGATCGTAACAAACATACAGACTAACGAAGCGCAGTCTACGCCGTATAAACTGGCTTCAATCCTAGCAGTTTGTCGAGCGCCCATGTACAGTTTTAAGAACAAATTACACAAGAGTAGCAAAGCGCAGTCTATGTCGTACCTCTGTCCGCACTGGACACGTCCTGGCTGTCTAACACAGAGCTCTCGTCATCAGTTTGCCTTCGTCGATCCTCGCGTCGTCTGCCACTCTGTAAAGTAGATGGATAATTAATTTCATTACCAATTAGGTTCCCAAAAAGTATTCGGGCCTTCATCTTCAGCTTTTCACTTCCCGTGGATTTGGGTTTCTTGTGTATCGTGGAAACAATGCAAAGGCATAAGTGTCACTTGCATAAACACTTAGACCCGAAACAACTATATGGCAAGATACTGAAACGCCATTTAAACTAAGTTTCGCTTTAACTATTTGAGCCGCACAGGTGAAAAGGTGTTTCTCGAATAGTTTGAGCGGGGCTATATTAAGTGGCGATGCAGTATTCGGCTGTGTATCATACAAAGATTTATTCCGTGCGGGCATCGAATCCGCGACAGGTAGCGAAGAAAGCTAATCGCTTAACCACTGCGCCGTCAGTGCCGTCGACGCTAATTACTTTTTTATGTTTAGAGAGCCATATTTTTGCTAACACCTCATCAGTCCTGCAGTCACCAACTCGTTTTCCAAGCGTGGAGACAACGGAAACAAATCTTCATGATTTTCCACAGTATTGGTTTATTAGGAAGCACATGTTTAGCAATTTTGACGGCACGGCTGCTGCGCTCCGGGTCGCGGATTCGATTCCCGCACGGAACAAATATTTGTACGATCTGCAGGTAGTTAATTGTTACGGATGTGGGTGTATTGTATGTTGAATTTGTATCTGTAAACTCAACTACGACACTGGCGAAATAAAAAATTTGGAATGGTCATTTAAAGTGTAATGAATATGCAAGTATACAGCCCATTTCTGAGATGGATGTCGGTAAAGCCAGCCAACCATGTTATTATTTGTGAAACTTACAACAGAAGTAGATTTAATCATCCGCTGCCGATCTGTTATCAATGCGGTAGAGTACCGAGGGTAAATATACGCAATTAATTTACACTAAGACTGAAAGTCCGTGTGGTGTCCGGATTAAGAATATAGCACCACCATCTCCTCCCGTGGAGGTCGTAAAAGTCGACTAAGGGACTCTTAACCAGAGGGATGGGCAGTAGCGTCCCTTTTGCTGAGCAGTAGCAATTCTGCGCTCACCAACCCGCTGGCCAAGCGTGGTAAGTATCGGCAAATTCCCCCCAAAATGACAACATAATATAAGCACTGGCCCCCAGTTCCCGGCAGCCCCGCTATTCCTGGTCATGGTAGCGGCCATGGTAACGGCGGGGCAGGGGGTGCTAAGAATCTCCGAATGGGATCCGGCTACCACCCTAAACGAAAACTGGCCCTGGTGACGTATAACACACGCACACTCGAGGGCAGAAGAAAATATTGTTGAGCTGGAAGAAGAAATAGATAAGTTGCACTGGGATATCATGGGTCTAACAGAATTTCGAAGAGAGGGGGAAGACACGATAACCCTGAAATCCGGCAACTTATTCTACAACCGGGAAGGCGAACATCTGTCTCAAGGTGGTGTCGGGTTTCACGTCCGCAGGTCCCTCATTAACAGCATAGTGGCCATCGAAGGTGTGTCGAGCAGGGTACCTTATACTCAGAATATCCAAGAAGTATTCGTTGAAGGTCATACAGGTCTACGCACCGACCTCAACACACCCAGATGATGAAGTAGAGAGTACGTATGAGGACGTACGTAGGGCCATACATACCTCGAAGACACACTTCACTATTGTGATGGGGGACTAAGCTGGGCACTCGATGCGACGGTGAGTTGAGAATGGGGCAATTTGGATATGGGCAACGGCACCCCATTGGACAGAGGCTGTTTTTGGAAAAGGAGGGACTCTTCGTGATGAACTCGTTTTTCCAAAAGCCGCCTCACAGAAAATGGACTTTATCATTACCAATAAAAGACAAATATTCAATGATGTCTCTGTGATCCACAGGGTGAAAACCGGTAGTGATCACCGAATGGTAAGAGGCACATTGAATATTAATCTCAAAGTTGAGAGGTCTCGTCTGATGAGGTCTACGCTCCGGCCCTCTAGTGCTCATATCCAATACCCCGGGAGCTTTCAAGTCGTACTCCAAAACCGCTTCGAGTGCCTAGAAAATTGCGTATCTGTGGACGATTTATATGGTAGGTTTGTAGAAACTGTCCAAACGGTTGGGTCTATATTCTTTAAAACCCACCGTAAAGGTAGATCAAAAAAAGTTCTCCGATCATACTCTCGATCTCATGGCAAAAAGACGCGCCATGACGCTGCAGTCCTCCGGTGATGCTGAAGCATACCGACTGCTCAATAGACGGATATGGAAGTCCTTGCGTTACGATATCCGCACCTTTAACGACAACGGTGTTAAAGAGGCGATTGAGCGGAATCAAAGTGTTTGCAAGAGACAAGTCTATTGGGCAAAGTCGTATTATGAAACTGAAGACCGAGGACGGCAGTGTAGCGTCGACTAAGCCAGAGGTTTTGAGAGAGATTGAGAACTTCTACCGGCAGTTATACCACCTCGGTAACTATACCTACCATTGGCTCTGACAAAGACCCGCGAGCCAAACTAACCCGACACTATACCGAGGATATCCCGGACATCAGCCTGTACGAGATTGTGATGGCCTTGAAACAGCTTAAAAATAACAAGGCGCCGGGTGGGGACGGAATCACGACAGAGCTTCTGAAAGCGGGTGGCACACCGGTACTAAAAGTCCTTCAGAAGCTATTCAATTCCGTCTTACTCGAAGGCACAACGCCGGAAGCGTGGAATAGAGGTGAGGTGGTGCTCTTCTTCAAAAAGGGTGATAACACTCTATTGAAGAATTATGGACCCATCTCACTTCTGAGCCATGTTTATAAGCTGTTTTCAAGCGTCATCACGAATCGTCTCGAGTGCAGGTTTGATGACTGCCAGCCTCCCGAACAAGCCGGTTTCCGAAAAGGTTTCAGTACCATAGACCACATCCATATGCTACGGCAGGTTATACAGAAGACCGAGGAGTATAATCTGCTACTATGCTTGGCGTTTGTGGACTATGAGATAGCCTTCGATTCGATCGAAGCCTGGGTAGTGCTACAATATCTGCAGCGGTGCAAGTATTGAAGTGCTTATAAGGAAACGCCACCATGTATGTCCGAGTACATGAACAGAGCACGGGGGCAATTCCATTGCAGAGAGGTGTGAGACAGGGGGACGTAATTTCTCCGAAACTGTTCACCGCTGCAATGGCGGATGCCTTCAAGCTACTGGAGTGGAAAGGATTCGGCATTAACATCAATGGCGAGTATATCACTCACCTTCGATTTGCCGATGACATCGTAGTCATGGCAGAATCGCTGCAAGAGCTCAGCACAATGCTCGGTGATCTCAAGAGTTTCTTAACAGGTGGGCCTTAAAATGAACATGGGCAAGACAAAAGTCATGTCAAATGCCCATGTCGTGTCCATCCCAATATCCGTTGGGAGCTCTGTTCTCGTAGTTGTTGACGAGTATGTCTACCTGGGACGAACTGTCCAGTTAGGTACGACCAACTTCGAGAAAGAGGTCAATCGTCGAATCCGACTCGGGTGGGCAGCGTTTGGGAAAGATCGCAACGTCTTTTCGTCAACAATACCGCATTGCCTCAAGACGCAAGTCTGTAACCAGTGTGTGTTACCAGTGATGACATATGGAACAGAGACGTGGTCACTCACAATGGGCCTCATAGGAAAGCTCAAGGTCACTCAGAGATCTATGCTTGGTATTTCTCTATGAGATCGAATCAGAAATGAGGAGATCCGTAAAAGAACTAAAGTTGTCGACATAGCTGAAAGGATTAGTAAACTGAAATGGCAATGGGCAGGGCACATTGCTCGTAGAACCGATGGCCACTGGGGCACAAAGGTTCTCGAATGGAGACCGCGCACCGGAAAACGCAGCGTGGGACGACCTCCAACGAGGTGGACAGACTAAGGGGGAGGCCCTTGTTTAGCAGTGGACCTCCTGTGGCTGATATGATGAAGAATGAAAGTTGACCAAACTGAGATCGACGAATTGGTATTCTACTCCTCTTAAACTTCAGTCAGATTTCAGCATGCTCTCAATTAAGTTTTATTTAAATACCAAATGATTTTTTTTATATCAATTTTATAATCTGTGTTAGTTCAAAATGTTAGCAGAATACCATTCTGGTTTCGATCAACTCTCGATCTCATCGTTTTCCGTCGTTTGTTAGTTTAGGAGAATACCACTTGTGACATTCACGACTTTGACACTAGATTGGAACTAAATTTTGAACAATTACGAGAATTGGCCCTCTGATACTATTAATGAATTCGATGAACGAAACAAAAAACAACTCAAAAAAAAAAACTCGCTAGTGTAATTAATATCTATTTAACCAAACCGCGAGGTGGGCATTGCGGTGCATATGGCAAGTCATTGACCGCTAGCTGTTGAACTGTGTTAGAAAATAAATTGATGTTTTGGTGAATAATTAAGGTACTTATTTTTTTACTGATTCGGGCACAGAATTATGGATCGATTAATCTCCTAAAAGTTTACAGGTGATTAAATCTACAACTTTTGCTAATTGTAGTTTGTTGAATGACGTGTTCTTAGTCTGAGTTGGTCGGTGCTATATGCATTTGTAGGCTTTGGGTGATTAATAAGGGTCGGAATAGGTAGTTTTTTTTTTTTTGTAGATGTGCAGATCATAACATGGATATGCCTATCGAAAACTCGGTGTGCAAGTGTTCCGGCCCTCGGAGCTAAGACAATTAGAGCTACGTACGGGCTGGCGCGGCGCGGCGGGCTGAGCACGCCCGTTCTCCAGCACGCGGCGCTCGGGGCGCTCGTCGCCGCGTCGCTCGCCCCGCTCCCCGCCCCGCTCGCCACCCCGCTCGCCGCCTCGCTCGCCGCCTCGCTCACCGCCACGCTCGCCGCGGTCACCCGATCTGTGTGGCCCACACTACACCGTCAGAAACGTACCGCACACGACTCGCAGCAGGCGAGGCTTTCAACTGGTCGTTGTCGTAAATAGATATGCGGTACACCTCTGCTCGACAATACACGTCCTTCGGCCAATATAATGATATTCAAAAAAAAATATAAGAATATGATCCCACCATAGCTGCACATGGAATCGATCAGAAAAAGCATTCGAACTTATTACATTGGTCTAAAGAAGTAAACAGTGTTTAATAAAAACGAAATACAAGAATAACATATTATCAGATACATACAATTCTACAAAAAAAACTCCCACCACAAACATTACAACATTGATAAATAATCTTTGTTCACTAATACGAGGGCGGCACTGAAAATTTCGGGAATCAAGGAAGTGACACAACATTACTATTTAAAAATGTATTTATTGCTTTTCGAAGTATTCTCCGCGAAATTTGACACATTTTTCCATACGATGGAACCAATCATTGAAGCAACCATTCCATTCGGAAGTTGGGGTCTCCAAAATGGCCGTTTTGTAGGCGTCCACAGCTTCTTTAGGTGATGAAAATCTCTGTCCACGCAATTTATTCTTTATTTTAGGGAAAGTATAGAAATCATTAGGGCTTAGGTCGGGGCTGTACGGCGGATAGTCTAATAATTCTATGTTTTCTTGCTCTAAAAACTCTTTTGTTCTGTGCGCGGTGTGAGAACTCGCATTGTCGTGATGGAGGATGATGCGGCGGTTGCAGTTCTCTCTACGGAGTTCAGAAACGACCTGTGGCAAACAAATGCTAGCATACCATTCTGCATTAACCGTTCTTTGTCCCTCAAGAGGAATAGTCGTAACATGGCCGGTTTTGGAGACAAACGTGGCCACCATTTTTTTTGCAACACTCCGTGAACGAACAATTTTTGTTGGCTTTAACTCATTTTCGAACACCCAAACTCGTGACTGGTTTTTTGTTTCGGGTTCGTACGCATATATCCAGGATTCGTCACCTGATACGATGTTGTATACAGCATTTGAGGATCCTGCGTGGAATCTTTCGAGAGTTCTGACGCACCAAGTAACGCGAGCCGCTTTTTGCTCTTCACATAGCAAATGCGGTATCCATCGGGAAAACACCTTTTTTACTCCTAATTGTTCATGCAAGATTATTTGTATTTGACTCATGCCAATGTCTAAAGTTGCCTGAATTTCGCGGTATGTCACATGTCGATCTTCCTCAATCAGCTTACGCACAGGATCAACGTTTTCTTGGGTGACTGCAGTTTTTGGACGACCTTGACGAGGATCATCACTGAGCTTGACACGTCCACGTTGAAATTCAGCAAACCAGCGATAAATTGTGGTTTTGGATGGGGCTTCATTACCAAATGCAGAAATCATCCGGTCAACACACTGTTTTTGTGTTAAACCACTTCGAAAGTCATAATAAATCATCGCTCTTGAATTTTCTCGAGTCAATTCCATTTTCTCAACGACTAAACAAGTTTGACAAAACCTTGTGACAAGACCGCGAATCTTTTTTTAAATAAATAAATTGTATTCGATTTGTAAAACCAAGGAGTTTTCAATTAAAAAGATTTTAATATGACAGGAACAGTAGAAATATTCCATTCCCGATACTTTTAGTGCAGCCTATGTATTAACATGCACATTAACTAATTTGCGTCATTCTTTTAAATTTCATTTTTTTTTTATGAGTATAACGAATGATGAAGAACTTTCAACACCAGCTCTTGTAACTCAGAGACCGTCTGTTGTACAGTATCGCGTCGCGCATTGTCGTTCAGGAGCAATGGGAACGACCGATTAATCAAAGCTGGTTGCAGATGTGCGAACTTCTCATCATAGTGTTCAATTCTTCACAGTACATCTGCAGAATCTACTCATCCCATTTGTTAAGAAGCTGTGATTAGTCACACCAGCACTAGACCACCAAACAGTGACCATCAGTTTTCTAAGAGTAATTTTTCATTTAAGGCAATGATTAGGTGCTGCACCTGGATCTAACCAACTAGCTGAGCGCTTGCTTGCGATGACAGAATCCATTTTTCGTCGGAAGCCGCAAAGCACGCCTCGACACGTTACGCTGATGATCGTTAAGTTCGTGGAGCACCCATTTCAAGATTTACCTTGCCAATTTGACGGAAATGGATTAATATTGTTGTTCATTCAACGTCGAAAGCTGCTGCTAATTCAAACGTGGATTGAGTATTATCAGCTACCACAATCGCTTTTAATTCGTCAGTGTCGACCAATGTTTTCGGATGACCACGGGGGTCATTTTTCAGATCGAAATTTCCAGAACGGTAGCGGGCAAACCAATAACGGATTGGGCGTTCGTTTGTAGTGTTCGCTCCGTAAACGTCGTTGATATAGCATGCCGCTTGTGTCGCGTTGCTACCACGACGGTACTCATATTCCATAATCACTCGAATTTGCAACGTATCCATGACGAGGAAAAAGATTCAAACGTAATGAAAACATAACACTAATCAATATACATAAGACTGATTTTGAATAATAAAAACCATGTTTAATGTATCATGTTATGTATTGTTTATAAAATTAAATTAATTTGACATTAGAATTCATAGCCAACAAAATATTTTTATTTGAAATGGCCAGGGGGCCTAAAAAGGCCGCTTTAGCAGAATCATAATATGAATTACCAATTGCCAATCGTCCCAGTGACACCTAATATGTTCCTTTAAACCAAACATTTGCTAGGCAAACAAATCCTGGTGACGGCTTGCTTCTTACGTTCCATTGTCAAATGCTGATGACATTAGCTCCTATATTAATGTCCTCCCACTCCGCATACCTTCTAACCAGGTCAATAAAAATCTGATAAAAGAACAATCTATTAGACTTAACTAGTGTGTGTTGTTATGTAGTGTAACCATCCGAAATGATGGACTCGGGCGATAAACGCCAGTTCTCTAAATCTAAACCGTTCGCAAAACGTGCATTTCTCGCACTGTCTCCTTAGCATAACGTCCCTTTCTCGCCTTATAGCAAAGGCAGGGGGATCCCGGCGTATGGGAATCGGGCGCCAGGGCGGTTGTTACCCCGGCGCCGTCTCCTCCTTCTTCTAGCGGGATAGGCCCTCTCCCGATCCCGCTCTGCGGTCTCCTTCTGGAGCATGACGCTCTCACAGAAGGAGACGACTGCATTCCAATTTTCGTGCTCTGCCAACATAGCCGACACTACTGCTGGCAGAGAGAGATCTTGCCCGATCCGATCGACCAGGATCATATAGGCCCTATTAGACTTAATAAAAGTCAACAATTATGGTGCACGTTTTGGAAAAGCCGGTTCCATGCAGAAAACCTGGCAAGAAAATACAGGGAACGTGTAATATTAAGAAAATGTATAGTTTCGATAAAATGTAATTTTACAATTTGACAATTTATATTAGACTATGATTTCGGGAATTTTCGCACACAGTTAAATCAAAACAATATTCTGACTAATCTCGACGATTCGGCCGAGTTGCATTAACCATGGTCGCGAGAAGACTAAAGTATGTGGGTGTCATCGTCTTGAGCTAAGGGTAATTTTTAAATCTACCCGCGGTTCGGATCTTGGGTAACGTTACTGTCTGACCACTATATGCTGAATCACAACACAATGAATGCTGACCATTTCGGCGGACGCACTTGTACGACAAATTGCGACGCGCACACTTCTCGATGACTGGATTCCACGAGGACGACAGGCTATATCCATCATCCCGATTTAAATTTTGCAGTACTGAGGGCCTAAAAAGGCCGCTTTAGCAGAATCATAATATGAATTACATTAGAAATCACAAAATGGTCACGTTAATAGTCAGTTATGATTAAGTGACCATTTTGTGATTTCTAATGTGAATCGTATTGAGATCAATATTAAGCCTTATAAATAAAACCTAATACGGTATTTTTAGGCGTTCTGGACCATATGGTGATATTTAATGTGATTCATATTATGATTCTGCTAAAGCGGCCTTTTTAGGCCCTCAGTACTGCAAAATTTAAATCGGGATGATGGATATAGCCTGTCGTCCTCGTGGAATCCAGTCATCGAGAAGTGTGCGCGTCGCAATTTGTCGTACAAGTGCGTCCGCCGAAATGGTCAGCATTCATTGTGTTGTGATTCAGCATATAGTGGTCAGACAGTAACGTTACCCAAGATCCGAACCGCGGGTAGATTTAAAAATTACCCTTAGCTCAAGACGATGACACCCACATACTTTAGTCTTCTCGCGACCATGGTTAATGCAACTCGGCCGAATCGTCGAGATTAGTCAGAATATTGTTTTGATTTAACTGTGTGCGAAAATTCCCGAAATCATAGTCTAATATAAATTGTCAAATTGTAAAATTACATTTTATCGAAACTATACATTTTCTTAATATTACACGTTCCCTGTATTTTCTTGCCAGGTTTTCTGCATGGAACCGGCTTTTCCAAAACGTGCACCATAATTGTTGACTTTTATTAAGTCTAATAGGGCCTATATGATCCTGGTCGATCGGATCGGGCAAGATCTCTCTCTGCCAGCAGTAGTGTCGGCTATGTTGGCAGAGCACGAAAATTGGAATGCAGTCGTCTCCTTCTGTGAGAGCGTCATGCTCCAGAAGGAGACCGCAGAGCGGGATCGGGAGAGGGCCTATCCCGCTAGAAGAAGGAGGAGACGGCGCCGGGGTAACAACCGCCCTGGCGCCCGATTCCCATACGCCGGGATCCCCCTGCCTTTGCTATAAGGCGAGAAAGGGACGTTATGCTAAGGAGACAGTGCGAGAAATGCACGTTTTGCGAACGGTTTAGATTTAGAGAACTGGCGTTTATCGCCCGAGTCCATCATTTCGGATGGTTACACTACATAACAACACACACTAGTTAAGTCTAATAGATTGTTCTTTTATCAGATTTTTATTGACCTGGTTAGAAGGTATGCGGAGTGGGAGGACATTAATATAGGAGCTAATGTCATCAGCATTTGACAATGGAACGTAAGAAGCAAGCCGTCACCAGGATTTGTTTGCCTAGCAAATGTTTGGTTTAAAGGAACATATTAGGTGTCACTGGGACGATTGGCACCATTTCTTGTTCCACTTTTTTTTCTAAAGTCTTTGCGTTACTTATCGATAGCATTAAGTTGCTCTTCTCTTGGCTTTTATTTTTTATTGGTGCCCAGTGGAAATTCTTCATGAACTTCCTTCCTTTCTTTTCCTTCCACTGGAGCGGTCATCTTCGGCACCTAAGGGAGGCTCCAGGTCTTCGTATAATCACAGTAGAGCTCTTCTCTTGCTTGTGAGTTAGTAGAAACTGCTTGTGTATTTTGGAAGAGCACCATAGCAGAGTTGTTGTTGTTTACTATGTATTCTTGAAGAGATATTTCAGTTGGGGATTGGTCGTAGTTTCTTTCAGTGATTCTTTAATGAATTTCATCATGGCTAGGCCAACGATGATAAGGTAAGGACAGAAATATAATATGCTGTCTCTCTCTTACTTGTGCTATATGTTATTATACTATTTCCATTTCTTTATTTTCTCGATGACAGTTCTGATTTGATAGTTGTAGTGTTGTGACTAAATAAGTAATGAAATCGATCACATTTATTTATTATATTTTGAATAAAGACAAATACAACAAAAACATTAAAATATATTATACCTGTCGTTATAATTATTTCGTTTCATTGTCGAGTACCTATACCTACTTATTTTACAACAGCTTCGAAAATTTTAAAGAAGTTGGCATTATCAATCAAGAATTAATACGTGTAACATCTTGTAATGAAATATAATATTAGTTAATAAATTTGTACAAAAGTATCCGGTAGTAGTTTAATTTCATATATTTTGCAAAAAAATATCGGGTCGGTTATCGTGTTACGTTTATCGATATAGCTCCATCCCTATCAGTTTCTCCGACTCTGGTATAACCTTGTACGTGTGTAAACTTCATATTTTTATAAAATAATGCATACATAATGTAAAAAAGACGCTCGTTCAAGTTTTCCATCGAGAAGATAAAGAAATGGAAATAGTATATTATACATGTTATTCTAGTTCCTTGCGAGTAGGGCTGTGTGCAGCGTCGCTCAGCCAGCCGTTCCGGCATTTCCACCTGTTATCGCATTAGCATAGTAGTGTCGAACTATAATCCTATGTATGTACTGTACTGACTGCACTTAAAGTGCAATATAGTCTATGTAGCACACGATACACTACACACAACACACAAATTACAACGCAAAATTAGCACGTATCTACGGTATGGCTGTATGCTCTGTTTGACGTCCGTGTGTCATCTTCAAAGCGGGTTCCAGTTGAAAACCAGCGCCTGGCACATGCTGAACTGGACACCTATTTGGTGTAACCGTGAGATACATAATATTGTATAGCTTCACCAATACTTACTACCTACCTAATCTATTGTGTCTCATGTATTGCAACAAATAAATGTTTCTTTCTTTCTTTCTTTCTATAAATTTTTTAGACGTTTCCATGAGCTGCGATAGTATTTTCATCTATACAAATAAATAAAATTGAAGTGTCTGTTTGTAATGTCAAAATAACAGCTTTTTACTAAATTCATATGAAAGTATATACGATACCTACAACAAAAAAACAATTTTTAAATTTTTTGTCTGTCTGTCTGTTTGTTCCGGGTAATCTCCGAAACGGCTGGACCGATTTTGACGGGACTTACACTGGCAGATAGCTGATGTTATAAGGAATAACTTAGGCTACTTTGATTTTAGAAAAATAATTAGGGTTCCGCGCAAAAAAAATAAACCCTTGAAATCCAATATATATATATTCTATGTCAAGTGTATATGTCGAAGTATTCTAAATTTCTTTCAAATTAAACGCGGGTGAAACCGCGGGTCCCAGATAGTATAAAAATATAGTAAATAGTTTTTTTTTTTTTTTTTTAAACGTTGCCCCCACACTAGGATTTCTTCTGTGTCGTGGGTGCGTTTACAGACATGAATTCCACATAAATAGAAATGAGTTCGGGATATAAAGAGCGTAATGTGATATATAAAGCGACGGCACGGTTGGTGCAGTGGCTGATACAGTCGACTCCCACTGGGTTCGATTCCCACACGGAACAAATATTTGTATGATCTGCAGATAGTTGTTCCGGGTCTGGGTGTATTGTATGTGGAATTCATGTCTGTAAACGCACCCACGACACAGGAGAAATCCTAGTGTGGGGCAACGTTTTAAAAAAAAAAAAAAAAAAAAAGATTGTTGGTCGTACCGGTTGGTGCGGGGCGGGCGCGCGCGGCCGCGGAAGGCGTCGCTGCGCTCGTCGCCCAGCTCGGGCGTGGGCCGCCGCGCTCCCGCTGCGGGCACACCACACTTATAGGGGCGCCACTCTCAACGGGCCTACATCCGTTCGCATTTATCGACCCCACAAACATTCGCACTGCACAGTCCGGCACCGCATGTGGGACCCTGCAGGAGCTTTGAGTACACCGTTTTAGATCAAGAGGCTAAGATGACGCTAAATTTGCAGCAATCCTGCAGGTAGCGTAAAAGAGTTAGGTAATTGAAAAAAAATCGATTAAATTGGGTCATAGTCTGTAAATAACACAAGTTCAATCAGAAAATAGTTCGAAAAAAAAAAAGGTTCTTTTCTATCAAAGTTTTCATTAATTATCATAAACTTGCCATTAAACCATGATTAATAACAAAGAAAAAATTACTATTTCAAACTTCATTTATCCCTTTATACCAACTACGGATTATTTGATTCAATGCGACATTATTAATAAATTCAGTCCGTAAAATGAACAGACGTAAAATAGTCAAAAGCAAAGATGTAAACATTAATTGAATAAAACCCTCAAACTCATAAGAAATACTCAATTTAAAGAAAATTCTATTAGTAAAACATTGCTGTACAATAAAAAGTATTAGAATTTTTCAATATTGAAACAAATAAATAGCATTTATTCATTATTACAAACAAATTGTAACTAAAAACATAATCTGCAAATAAATCGTAAATAATTTTATTTCGAAACTGAACTATCTTTCTAAATACTATCATCATTTCGGCCGAATGAAGTCCACTGCTGGACACAGGCCTCCACCAAAGATCACCACAACGACGGATATGGGTGTGTTGTGGGCTCATTGGGGGGTTTTGCCATAATACTATATACTATACTTCCATCTAATCATTTGTAAAATTTAATCATAAAATGTGATGTCTATGGGTATTTCTATGAAACTTTTCGTAGCCGTCATTTGTGTGAAATTTCAGCCTCCTGCACTAAAGGCAAACTGCGTGTCTTCTGTGGAATACCGCTCATTCTGCGCTCAACAATCCACTTACCAAAGTGTGGATGACTGGTTAATTCCGCCAATTGTCGTAGAAATCTACAAGGAATATCTTTTGGCCGACATGATGATGTGCATACTGCCCAGACTAATTACGACGACGTTTAAGGGTGTTACAACCTGCTACCATTAGTGGTGTGTGTGGTGAGGTGTGTGGGGAGGCGTAGCGAGGTGTGTGGTGAGGTGTGTGGTGAGGTGTGTGGCGAGGTGTGGCGAGGTGTGTGGCGAGGTGTGGCGAGGTGTGCGGCGAGGTGTGTGGCAAGGGGTGGCGAGGTGTGTGGCGAGGTGTGTGGCGAGGTGTGTGGCGAGGTGTGTGGCGAGGTGTGGCGAGGTGTGTGGCGAGGTGTGGCGAGGTGTGGCGGTGTACCGGTGGGGTAGCGGTGGTGCGGCGGGCGGGTGCGGCGGGCGCGCGAGGGCGGCTGGCCGCGCGGCGGCGGGTACGACATGCTGCCGCCGCCCATCACCACGCGCAGCTGCTGGTCGATCTCCAGCTTCTCCGCGCGCAGCTGCTCCACTTCCTGGCGACAAAATATATATCTTCATAGGCTCGAAAGGATCGCTTGCCCCCAGCGCAGCGCTAAACGACTTCTATCATACAAATTTTCCAGATTTGAAACATCACAGAGCATTAAACCAGCACAGCGAGCTCAACCTTCTGATATAAAAAAAAGTATGTTAAGTAGCTTACAGAACGCAGGGCAGTTTGTGGCGTCCTTAATATTTGATAATATCCAGATCCAGAATACAAATAATATTTGACATATTTGCCACCTTTTGGCCACTGGTCCCCCTTCCTGCAACAATTGCGAGCTAGCACGTGGTCCCTACAGCGGGACGGGTGTGGCGTGCCACCTGTGGGCCCGCGCGGCCAGACGCAGCGCGTCGAGACGCCCACGCAGGCGACGTCCGAAGAGCGTGACCGAGGGCGACACACCAGAAGTATTGATAAAAAGCAGATAGAATATCCTCTTTTTGAAAAATAGTCCGTTTAATGGCTTTACTGTCTTTAAGGCATTCTCCGCCTCACCGTTACCTTGGGGTCGATACGACGCCGACGTAGAATGCCTTATTCTATTTTTTGACAATATTGTTTAAATTCTTCTGAGAAGGTGGGCCATTATCGGTTACTAGTTGCGATGGAATACCGAACCGCGCAAAAATAGATCGCAAAGTAGTGATAGTCGCATAAGCTGAAGTACCCGGCATGACCACTGTCTCAATCCATTTTGAGTGTGCGTCCACTATTACAAAAAATCGTTTACCAGCACAATAAAAAAAATGCGCATGAACGCGCTGCCAAGGATGTAGCGGGTACTCCCACGGGTCCGACCTGGGGTGCAATTCTTTAAGCTCAAACATCTATACATCCTTGAATACAGAATTGAAATAACGGTGATAACCCAATTTGGTAAACGCAAAGACTGGCCCTCATGGCTTACCTTCTTCAACGTGTCTTTGAATAGCTTCAATCATGTCTTAGCGAATACCAAATTGGTTTTATACCGTTATTATAAATCTGTATTTAGGGATGTATGGATGTTTGAGCTTAAGGAATTGCACCCCTGCACGCGTCGCACGCACGACAAATATCCTCAATATGTTTATCGACTGGCCAAACGCCAGTAAACGTAATTCCGAGCAATGTTTTTCGATACGAATTGATCTCTGAGGTCCTCCTCGAGTCGGTGACCAAAATTGCAGACGACCGCAAGATGCTTCAGTCTTTGTAAATATGCGGTCAACGATTCCCCGGGTCGCTATCTCCGTAGTCGAAAAATATGCCGTTCAGCAATATCAGAACGTTGGGGCTCAAGATGGGCCCGAAGTAATTCCACCAGTTGTTCGAACGTTTTATCCTCCGGATTATCCAGTCATTATCCAGTACAAGTCACACATCAAACTATAAGTTGCATCACCGACAACAGTAATCAACATTGACACTGTTAGTTCCGGTTTGATCTCGCTTAGTTTAATAAACTGATTGACACGTCGTATGTACTGTTTTATTATCCATATTCGTAAGTACACACCGAGCGAAATTAAACAATCTTTGATACGAAATACGCATAGATAATGCGTAGAAAAAGTTTTTTTTTTATTTTGCTTTTTATCCGTTCTCGTCGCCAGTGCTACGAAATGAAAAACGATGGGAGTCTAACTGACTTTATTTCAATCTACCGACACATCAGTAGTAATTAATGTAGTACCTTCATTACAAAAGGAAGGGCTATACACGCACCCATTTTTATTTATGAAAAAGCCACGGATCATTAAAAAATATAGTTTGGTTTCCCAACCGGTACCTTGAGGTGCGCCACGTGGTACTCCACGAGCACCTTGGCGTTGGCGATGTTCTCTCGCGTGCCCACGAACACGAAGGGCACCAGCCCCTCCTCGCGCGGCGCCGACGGCTGCGGCTCGTTGTCGCCCTCCACCTTCACCTGCACCACATAAAACTTTATTCTCTACAGTCAACAACTGATGCAAACGTATATTAACACAGTGGAAAATGACAATAACGAAAAAGCTCTAAAGCTAAGCTAAAAAAATAAAAGAATACCACAAATTAAGAAAAAACATTATTTCATGATTTAAGTAAAATTATTTATTTGTGTACAAATACAAATAATTTGTCGATTATTGCGATATACTCAAAATATAAGTAATAAAATATGACAAGCAATGTCTCCATTGCTTGCATGCGTCATGTCAACGTTTATAATTAATCCGTAAATATCTTGTAGCCGTGAGACGAGAATAGTCCCGGAGGAAAGAGGTAGTTTCCTTCCCTCCTCCTTCAACAGTGAAAGCAGACCTAGGAAACCATAGACGGGCATACATTTCCCATCTTACCACGTCAACCACCTGATGACGGGATAACCATCACAAGAGAGACGTAGCTTGATCGATGTATGGGCCGGTGACGAGTAGCAGCATCGCCGTTGCGAGTAGCTACACCCTGCGATCGACAACCCCATGCCCGGCATACCCCAGCGTAGCGGATTATGGGCAAACCCTTTCAATAGAAAGCAAGAATGGCCCGCGGCCCCTTGTTCACGGCCGCCCTATTATTCCTGATCACCTGGTATCCTGGTAAACAAAGCTCTCTCTGATAACGTTGCGGAAATCTCCAGTGTGTTAAGCAGGGTATAACTTACCCAGTAATTAAGCTAACCAAGATTCCAAGGTTGTGTAGGTTACGCACCGACATCGACACACTCGTATGACGAAATGGAGGATAAGACTGGAGGACATATCGAAACCCTTTTACACTCAACCACTAAAGCTCACTACAATGTTCTCTGGGGGACTTTAACACTAAGTGGGAGCACAGAATCGGTAGGACCAAGAAATCAGAAAAGAATAGAATCATAGAGGGCAAGACTTTTTTTTTTTTTTTTTATTGGTGCCCAGTGGAAATTCTTCATGAACTTCCTTCGCCCCGGGGAAGGGCGAAGGGGTATGCCGGACTCCTACCGGCTAAAACCACTGGAGCGGTCATCTTCGGCACCTAAGGGAGGCTCCAGGTCCTCGTATGATCACACTAGAGCCGCCCACTGGTGCCACGCCTATAGGCACATCCCTGAGAGGGTGACTGTAAAGCGGTCCCCCCTCGGGGGGATTGTAAAGGATCCCCCAAAGCGTCCCACGGCAGCGCGTGACCACATGCGTGCTACCGTCTTCTCTTGGGTCGCTCGGTGTGGGCACGCAGATTCCCCAATCTACGCACCCGCGAACCCAGAGGTCCCCTGAGAGGGCAAGCCTTAATAAACTTCCCCAAGATAGAGGGGGCTTTTCTTGTTATTTTTTTCCTATAAGATACAGCCCCAAAGCTTCCTCAAAAAGAGACTTCATCATTGCGGACAAAAAGCACATAACACATTTAGAGACATCTCATTGTCAACAGTTTTAAACACTGGAAGCGATCACTGACTTGTTAGAAGCTGTTTGAATGTTGAACTTAGGCTAGAATCCGTTCGTAACAAGATACTCACACGCACGACACCGCTCTTGTCGACGATCTCCTGTATGACCTTCCCATTCTTGCCGATGACCTTGCCCACAAGCGCTCGCGGCACCTTGATGGACTCTTCCGCGTACTCCAGCAACGAGCGGGCCTGCCGGACTGCATCTACTGACTGCAATACAAACAATTTATATTACATCTCAGCGTCACCACATGTAGACGAGATACAATATAGAAAGCCTTTGTCCATGAATGAGAAAGTATAGGTGTAGTGTAGTTTTGATGAAACCTAAGCAAATCTGAAGTATTATAATCGTCTAATATTGGCGTCAATAGTACCTCTAACGCGTGGAAAACTTTTTTAACCAAACCTCACGCTTATATTACTCCTGTGTCGTGGGTACAGCTTACAGACAAATCTCACAAGCACCCACAAACATCTAGACTTGAAACTGAACTAAATATTAGTTCCATGCCAACCAAATAATTGTTTCTGTCCGGGGATCAAACCCGCAACATGTAGCGCAGAAAGCCAGCCATTTAGCTACTGCACGAACCGTGCCGTCATATTAGTTGTTATTAGCACACTGGAAGATACTACGGCTCATCATCATCATCATATCCGCCGAAGGACGTCCACTGCTGAACAAAGGTCTTCCCCTTAGATTTCCACAACGAGCGGTTACATGCCGCTCTCACCCAACGACTCCCAGCGACCTTCACCAGGTCGTCTGTCTACAGCTCATACTCTAGCCATAATCGATTAGTGCTACTAAGAGGCAATAGAAATGTTGGTGACTCCAGACACCTTATGCAACTGGTTAAAGTCCATGTCCAGTAGTGGACTGTGGTGCACTCACCTCTCCGCATATTTTGAACGTGCATGACACCTCCTCCAGCTCGATGTTGGTGACTCCGGTCACCTTGCGCGCCTGTTGGATATTAGCTCCATGGGTCCCGATCGCCAACCCCATCAGATCTTCACGCACTGAGAATTCATCTGTGTAGCTGGAACATAAAAAAAAGTTAAAACAATGCTGTCTTTCTCTAAATCCTAGCACTACTATCTATCTAGCACCACTCCCTCTCATCCCGTGGATGTCGTAAAAGGGCCTCTCACCAGAGGGATGGGCGGTTGCGTCCAGTATAAAAAAGCTTGGGACTGAGCTGCTCGCTAGGTACAGTCAGCATTGTTTTTTTTTTTTAATTTTTAATTTATACAAAAACTGACATCTGTTATTTTATACACTTTTTATTGACATTGAATTCAAACAGATTTTTGATTTGATTTTTACGTTTTATTTATATTTAATTTACATAAATTTTTGACATACAAGTACATTTTAGTACTGTTGTAATTTTTTATTTTTTGTGTACATGTATGTATAAATATATATATATGACAGACTAACGTGTTGCTGGGGAGTTTGTTGCGCCGTTTCTTCTGCCCAGCTTAAACACTAGGAAGCGGTGAAGGGTGGGCTTAATGGGTGCTGTCTAATGTTGACGTTCAAAAGAACTAATAATTTAGTCTATTTGAATAAATGATTATTTTATTTCATTTCATTTTAGTTTGTGGAAGAGTGGTTATACTGCGCTAACCATCCCGCCTGGCAAGTGAGGTGAGTACTGGCAAATTTCCTCACAAATGATGACACAATTGTAATGTGTCGAATTCTATGGGGGAGGCCGTTGTTCAACAGTGGACATCCTTCGGCTGATACGAGGACGACGATCCTCTTTCTCCGGATATCTAATGTCAGATAGCAAAACGACTGTTAACTGACGTGCCTTACTTAGGGAAAGTAATTTTTTACAGTTCTTACACATGTTATATCAGCGATTCTGTGTACTACCAATAGCTTAAGCTACTACCAAACCATCGAAAGTATTTTACTATCTATACTGAGCAGACGAGGCGAGATTATTTAAAACAACAAAAAACAAGTTCAGGACTGAAGGAGGAGAGGGCTGCAACATAGGACGTCAGCTTGCTGACTGGTATAGATTCACATCCAGTGGAGCATCAGCACCCGTATGGTACATGTGCTGGTAAGCAAGAAAGCTGGTGGTAGGTCTCTTATTGCTCCCCGTGAAGAAAGCGGTGTGCATGTGGGCACGTACCGCTGTGTGCGCAGCACAGCGCATAGTGAGGCTTCGGGGGAATCTTACAATCCCCTCGAGATGCCTGAGGGGGCGGCCTCTTTACAGTCGCGTCCCCTCGGCTAAGGGGGTTACCGCTTTACAGTCATCCCCTCCGAGATGTGACTAAAGGCGTGGCACCAATGGGTGGCTCTAAATGGAGACTATTCAAGTTCCTGGAGCCTCCCTTCGGTACCGAAGATGACATGTTTTAGCCGGTAGGAGTCCGGCATATCCTTCCACTTTTTCTCGGGGCGGAATTAGTACATAGTGTATTTCCACTGGATCAATAAAAAGGCCGACTAGGTATCAGCCCAGTGTTACCACCCGATTAACGTTAAAGTCACCCCCCCCGACCCTTGCTCGCGCCGGCCCGTGCCGAGAAATCGAGTAGTAACAAAAGATCCCTATAAACCCCAATTAACCATTGATCCAGCAGTCCCTTATGATTATTACTATCCCAGTAACTCCCTGAGCCGAGGTCCGTGTCCCGCAGGGGACGCCCTCAGGCGCAGTTACTTAAATATAAAGAAAGCTAGGCTGGAGGCTACTTAATGCTTCGCCAATTTGGCCGGTTAAGCAGACATATCCCCCTTGGGATTACTGCGAGAAGCCCTACATAAAAAAAAAAAAAAAAAACAAAATCAGCCCAGTGCCAGATGTTCGCTGCTAAGGAGTAGTGTTTAAACTTTAGACAATAATGTGTACCTTAGAAGGGGACTGTAGCAAGTGAAAGTACTAAGAGACTAAATAACTTCTTGTTTCGGGGTGACGATCGCGGCGTGATGCCTCCCAGGACAAGTCCTGGGTAGCATTCTAATTGTTATGGGCAGGCATGTCGCTTACCACCAGGCGAATGACTTGCTCGTCCCGTCACCAAGAAGTGTTTATAGAAAAAAAGCTGATGCGACCAAGAAAAAGTTAAATCTTTTACGCAAGTAATTAGATAGTAATCCCTGATAATTTCTAGGTATATTAATAGGTGCTGGGGCCTTCATCCACAAGCAATTGTTTGTTACTGGGGAGTTTGTTGCGCCGTTTCTTCTCCCCAGTTAAACACTAGGAAGCGGTGAAGGGTGGGCGTTTTGGGGGCTGTCAATAAATTGACGTTCTAAAAGTACAATTCTTGGCTCATCATCATTTCGGCCGAGTAAAGTCCACTGCTGGACACAGGCCTCGCCTAAAGATCACTACAACGACCGATATGGGTGATGTGTACCTTGGCAGGCGGGTTGGCGATCGCAATTGAGTTGTTAATGTACTTGAAGGACGCTGCTGCCCATCCTTCAGCTAATCCCATAGTCGCCTTTTACGACACCCAAGGGATGAGATGGGTTGGTGCAATTCGTAGCCGGCACCACACAACATTTTTGGCTATTTTTAATAAATGATATTTTTTATTTGATTTTCAACATAATTTCCCTAAATTGAGTTACTACTTCTACGGCCCGACAAACGACTGACAATGTTTCTTTCGTTCATACAAGAATGAACGTTATAGAACCGACCAACGCAAATGCAATCAAACGATATCTAGGGTATGCTCCACGCAACAAGAAGTCCGCGAAGCTTTAATTTGTTGTATGCGTGCTACAAATCACGTGCCGCTATGGCATGCGGAAATTGTGTGGCCGAAAATAGCATGAAATAAATATTATTAACTTGTGCAGCAAATGTTGAGGTGAAAATAAGTGTGAAATGCAACATGAACATGAAAGATTGTGTGCCACATAATATAGCACATTAAATACCATGTGTAACAATGCTTAAGTTTATTTTTCTGATTTTAGGTTTTGGGTTTACAAACGAGGCAAATTGTAATTGGGTTTTCTCTGGTACATAATACCCTCGGTTAGGTACCGATAAATGGCGTCAGCCTAACTTAGCTTGTCATATATCTCATACCGGACACCAGTGAACTATCAGCACGGGGAATTCCCTATATAAAAGTTAACTCGAGCGATTTTTAATACAATCGTAAATAAAATTAATACTTTCAATTTGTTTAAATTTTGAACTTAAAAACTGATTACAGAAAATGCCTTTAGATATTATTTATATTTGAAATTCCAATTACATTTAATTAAATTTAAATCGTCCCAGAATACAGAACACGTCTCTGACGGCCGAAATTAATAGTCAATCTAATCCAAAACCTTAAATGCTAAGGTATCATTTTGGAAAAGGCGTCTCTTGTCCAAAATAGTTTGGGAATCCCTGGTCTAGATTAGTAAACTGTAGCAAAGCTCAATATTTTTCTCTCTCGCTCATTGGCTCAGTACCCTTTTTTTTTATTGATCCGGTGGAAAATTCCTCATGTAATTCCTTCGCCCCGGGAAAGGGCGAAGGGGCATGCCGGACTCCTACCGGCTAAAACCACCGGAGTGATCATCTTCGGCACCGAAGGGAGGCTCCAGGACCTCGAAAGATCTCCATCTAGAGCCACCCATTGATGCCACGCCTTTAGGCACATCTCGGAGGGGATGACTGTAAAGCGGTCATCCCCTCTAGTGGAGGGAAGGCGACTGTAAAGAGCCCCCCCCCCCCCCCCCCCCAGCTTCTCTCGAGGGGATTTGGCTCAGTACCCTGCCGACGGACAAACTTTAAACTAAATCGATAGTAAACAAATACGCTTTTCATTTAACCGCATTAAGTAGCTATAATACCATCGCAAGTAAAAGTAATTACGAATAGACTAAGTAGCGTAAATAACGTAATCAGCGGAAATATTTTGTTAATGGTCACAGTTGCTTTCGTTATGTTAAGGTATGCGTCGCCTGATTGATTGCGTGATGTGAAGCTTTCTCCTATACCGACGAACAGTAGATTAACGGCCGAGATTAATCATCATATATCATATCGGCCATTTATTCAATTGATTTGAGGCCTTTGTTCAGCAGTGGACGTATTTATCTATTTTTTTAAATAAAAAAATACGTCCACTGCTGAACAAAGGCCTCCCCCATAGATTTTCACAACTGTGTCATCATTTTGGGGGATATTTGCCAATATTCACCACGCTTGGCAGACGGGTTGGTGAGCGCAGTATGGCCACCGTTTCTCAGAAGGGACGCTGCTGCCATCCCTCTGGTTTAGTCCCTCAGTCGTCTTTTACGGCATCCACGGGAGAAGGAATGGTGCTATATTCTTAATCCAGTGGCACCACATGACTATTCATTCATAAGTGCCTTTTATATGAATAGAAATATCTTAGTTAAATATTTTATTGCAAGTTTATTTTGGGATTCCTTTACATATATTCCAAGCTAAAAATACTACAAACCTACTTCCAGCTGCCTTAAAATAAATGAACCTATATCTAGAACTATGAAAAATGAAGTAGCAGCCATGTTCCATCAGTTCAGCCTGTTGTGCCCTTAGAAGCCTTTGAGATGAAATCAATATCGATCAACTCAAAGTAGTATGTCATTCACTTATTGAGTCCAAGCTTAGGTATAGTATAGCTTTATGGGGAGGTAGTTATGCGTACAACGTAAATACTGCTTTTATTACCACAGCTACACACTCGAGTTTACTAATCCTTTCAGCTATGTCAGCAAATTTAGTTCTTCTACGTAGAGAAATACCAAGCATAGGCCCACAGTGAGTGACCACGTCTCTGTTCCATTTCATTATCATCACTGGTACCACACACTGGTTAAAGACTTTCGTCTTGAGGCACTGCAGCATTGTTGACAAAAGAAGTTGCGAAGTTTCCCAAACGATGCCCAGCCAAGTCGAGCTAGACGATGGATCTCTTTCTCGAAGTTGGACCTACCTAACTGGACAGTTTGTCCCAGGTAGATATACTCATCGACTTCGAGCATAGAGCTCCCAGCGGATATTGGGATAGGCACGGCATGGGCATTTGGCATGACTTTCCCCTACTACCCAGATGTTTTATATAAAATACGTTTTATTTCATTTTAATAAAACCTACATACGCATTACGTTCAGTTATCCTTCCTAACGGTTCAGTAGGCTCATTTGAATAAACTTGTATAGAAGATACATGTGCACAGATTTACTGGTGCCGAAGGCGCCTCTGTTAACTGTCAGATAGCGGATTCCGCCAATTAAAAATCGGTAGTTGACCTGGGCTGCGTGGTGTCTGAGAGCGGCTGGCTTACATCTAGTGATGAACTCGAAAGTCCGTAGACAATGTGTACTCACCCGCCCTGATTGTGTATTTTTGTTGACTCCAGCTGTCTTGCTGCCTCCTCAGTCTTTTTCATCAATAACAGCTTTTGAGTTAGATTTCTGAAAACAACAATACTTAGTCAAAACATATTGTATGCACAGATATTTAAAAAGCACTGTAACCGGTTCGAGGACATAGGTCATAATTTTGTTTATTTTATCCAGGACAGACCGGACAAATAGCCAGGTTAAATAAGTAACTGCTTACCAAAAACCTCGAATTTGTACAAAAACCTTTCTCAACATCTCAACAACAATGATTGTACACACAGCTACATGTCAAGCTATACATTTCCAGTAAAAGCCAGCCTGCTCATTGTACGGAAAGCCCAATGCGAGATCAGCTTATAACTGGAAATGTATAGCTTGATATGTAGCCGTGCATATATTAACACAAGCACTTAAAAAATTACTCTAGCATTCAATTTTAAAGTTCATGTTAGCAGCATTAGGTTGGCCCAGAGGCCACTCTTATCGCCCCTTAACCTACTGTCAGTGTTTGATCCGACTTAATTTGATGTGCAATGAGTATTTGTGATTTACTATCAGTATTTTAAATTTGTAATCTGTATTTTTGACAGTATGATATGTCGATGGTCTAGAGAAAGAAAGAAAACTTATTTTGGTAGCAAATAAAGCACAAATGAGTCTATTAGAATCAAATACCGCAATGTCCATAAAAAAGCAAAAATGCGTTTTCTATGCCGTATGAATCTACAGATTAAAAGGAATCTATTTGAATATTCAAAATGCAACCAAAGCTGCAATGTCATGTAGAAAACTGGCATTAAAAATTAAAGTATGCTACAAATATAGCATTATCCATTGGTGTATGTATATAAAAAATATGAATTATGGCCAGAACACGAAAATGGACATTGCGGTATTTGATTCTAATAGACTCAAATATACTATTAAGATGCAGTTGGTGCAGTGGCTGATACAGTCGGCTGCTGCGCACCGGGCCGTGGGTTCGATTCCCGCACGGAACTAATATTTGTAGGATCTGCAGGTAGTTGTTCCGGATCTGGGTGTATTGTATGTGGAATTCATGTCTGTAAACGCACCCATGACACAGGAGAAATCCTAGAGTGCGGCAACGATTTTTTGAAGTACAAAAAAAAAAAGAATTTGCACAGAAAAATGTTATCATGGATTCGCATAACATTATTGCGTGTTGCATATTGAAGTCTAATTTATTCATGGAAAGTATTATTAATTCAAAATAAAGTTAATTATGAGTTCACAGGCACAAATAAACACTAATGTGTTGTGTACAAATTATTATGGGATACCCATCAAATTCAAGTTTTGTATATTTGTGTATTTTATGTTACCAAAACTAAACGAGAAAATGTTACGTAATAACATTAATTTTATAACTTAAATAATTTAGTTTCTATGCCGTTGACTAATGTGAATAACAAAAAGAAAAATTTTTGTACGAAAGCGTGGTGTACTTTATCAGATATTTTCATGATGACGCTACTTTTACAAATATTCACAAAAATATTTACAACAATTGGCATCAAGCACCCCACGCCGTTAAATATTTAATCACTGTTCTTGTTTTAAACTTATTGAATTAATTTTTCTACTTTTTAGTTCGATTATCTACAAAAGCGTGTTTTTTTTTACATTTTTTAAACTATTATTAAACTTATTTTTTTGTGTGGCTAACTACAATAACGTGTTTTATGTTTTTTTTTTAAACGGAGTTGCATTGTCATCGGTTTTTTTTTTAATCCCTAGTCTTATTTTAAACTTATTGAATATTTTTTCTACTTTTTAGTTCGGTTATCTACAAAAGCGTGTTTTTTTAAACTATTATTTATTAGATTGAAGGAGATGCAATACTCGTATTGGAGTTAAAAAGCGAAAACTGTAGAGAATTTGTATTTAGAATTGAAAACCAAAAATTATGTAATTAGTAGGTTTGTGCGCTATGACATCTATATTATGATTTGTATTAATGTTGTACTAGTTTTATTAGTTTTCTTGGTATGCAAATCAATATGTCCCGTTAAATAATACGTTTCGCTTAACCTCAGCCACACCGCACGCATATTTCTTTTACGGGACTCCACCGAACGAATGCTTGATGAACGAACTAAACAGATAGTTTTGAACAATAAATCAATCAATCATTTATTCAGTAATTATGTCTGAACACTGACACGTTTTATTAAAACAACAGAGGGCATTTCGCTACATGATGACAGCCTCTGAGAAGAAAGAAACGCAAGGGAAGGTGTTTTTTGTTTTTTTATAAGTATAATGTTTTACGAATACTAATTACAAACTATATTTAAGTAAGCTGTTTATACATTGAAAAACATTTTGCAGCAATTTTTTATTTTTATTTTTTTTTATTAAAAACGCTGCCCCGCACTAGGATTTCTCCTGTGTCGTGGGTGCGTTTACAGACAGGAATTCCACATACAATACACCCAGACCCGGAACAACTATCTGCAGATCATACAAATATTTGTTCCGTGTGGGAATCGAACCCACGACCCGGAGCGCAGCAGTCGACTGTATCAGCCACTGCACCAACCGTGCCGTCGAAGCTATAAAATACAAATAAGATTAAATTTGTTTCCAGGGAAGCCGCATGCATGTGCAGATAAGAATTAACGCCACACGTCCCTATCGTCAACATAGTCTGATTCTATAAAAGACCTTTCATTAAAATAGGTTCAATGGCATAGTGATATTAACCTAATATTTGTGTCATAAGCCTTATACTACCAACACGGCAGGCATCTTGCTACCGGTGGCCCTGTGGCTTATTGATAATGTTAGCACTATTTTGTTGGGCGGTGAGTCGGCCACCCAGACAAATAGGACCTCAAATGATACTTTACATATGATATCCTAGTTAAGTGCTGATGGAAGAATAAAAATAAAGACTGAACGTGTGGGTGTGACTTTTTTATGATATCTTATTTTTTAATGGTTCACCATCTTCATCAACGTCATATCAGGCAAAGGACGAAAGGCTTCTCCCATAGATTCAAACTAGTGTCGTCATTTTGGTAGAAATTTTCCAGTGCTCACCACACTTAGCAAGCAGGTTGGTGAATGCAGATGGCTAATGTTCCAAGAACACATCCACAAGAAGAGGTGGGAGTGATTATATTCTTAATGCTGACACTACTCTGGTGAACAGTTTTAGAACTATATTTATCATAAATATCTCAAGTAGTATTGGAATTTGTATATTTAGTGTGGCTATGTGCATTCACCAGTCACTATCTCACTGCAAGACAAAAGCCTCTTCTCAGACAGAGAAAGAACAAGCATAAATCTCCCTGCTTGCTAACTGTGTTTAACACAATTAAATCAGTGGTGTCTGTGATTACATAAGAAAGTAGTTATTACTCTAAAAGTCAGATTGGTACATGTTAAGTTTTGAATCCATGAAACCCAGTGGTTAAACTAAAATTAACCTTACCTAACATAAATACCAGAGCCTCAGTGGTTGACCTGAGATTAACACTCGGCAAGGGCACAGACCATTGGACCACTAAACGAACGAAACAGTACCAGATATCTCTGTTAAATAAAATTAAATATGATCTTAAATAAAATAAGTAATTTGTGCTAAGCGAGAGGACCTCATCCACCGTGGTTTAGTCCATTTTCCGGAGCTAGAGTGCGTGGGATGCCGTCGCCTTGTTTTGCGAGGACGTGATGCAAGCAAAGGAGGCGGCAGGAGGGGACGGGAGGAGACTACCTCTGATCCCCGCCGTAGAAAACGCACCGGGCGCGCTCGCCTTAGAGGGCGCTGAACGATCTCCGTTGACCATGAAGAGCGGCCTGCGGGCGACGAACTAGGGGCGGTCCGTCGCCCGAATATAAAAACGCCCGAGATATAATGCTGACAAAGTTTGCACCTCACTCCCAGCCAGAGGTAAGTGGAAGAACACCGTGAGGTTTTAGCCGGTAGTCCACCCTTCCCAAGGCGGAGAAAGTCCATGATGATTTAACCATGACAAAAAAGAAAGGGTTTGGATGAGGTAGTTTTAAATATATGTAAATGTGTTTATTAAGATTATAAATTCTATTTTCTAGTTTTGAATATAACTAATCATGAAGTGTGAACTAATGAGAATTAGAAGCTTTATTTATCACCAGCAAGCTTCCAGCGTGAAGATAACTAATTAGATTTTGGCGAAGGAAAAATTTGTATGTCAAGCCAGGTAACATCACATTTGTAAATATTATTACGCGATTCATAACGCTAGGGACATGTTGGTGGATTAGAGCATTACATTACTAATAATTTAGGAAACCCGCTAATGCGACGCCGTGTAAACGGATAAAAAACAGCTTATTTGTAAATGTCGAATCTTTGTCCAAATTCCAGATGATAAAAATCACCTACTTTGCATTGATTATCCTTAAAAGACAGCTATTCTAATTCTGCTGCACTCACTAGCTGCGCGTCTGATATGCGGACTGCATGTGTCAATTTTGCCGTGTGGTGCCGGCTTTGCCGTGTGGTGCCGGCTTTGCCGTGTGGTGCCGGCTCAGAATGCCACCACCCCATTTCCTCCCATGGGTGTCGTAAAAGTCGACTAAGGGATTAGCTGGAGGATGGGCAGCAGCGTCCTTCGAGTACATTAACAACTCAACTGCGATCGCCAACCCGCCTGCCAAGCGTGGCGATTATGGCAAAACCCCCCAATGTGCTCACAACACATCCATATCGGTGGTTGTGGTGATCTTTGGGGGAGGCCTGTGTCCAGCAGTGGACTTCATTCGGCCGAAATGAAATGAATGTGTCAACCAATGTTGCAGAAACATTGAAGTAAAGTAATGAACGTGCAAAATTGCATTTTTGGTTTGTTAATTGCAAAAAGGCAGGTTGTGCCTACCAATGTGGTGAATACTGGTAAATTCTCACCTAAATGACGATACAGTTATCGAAATCTATAGGGGAGGCCTTTGTTTAGAAGTGGATATCCTTTGGCTGATATGACGATGATTGCAGAAGTTTTTCTAAATGTATTTTCTGCTACATACAAAATACAGAAAAGTGATCACATAATATTGAATTGCAACAAGCAATACGGTGGTATAACCAAAATTTTATTTCTTGCAAAAAAACAATAAGTTTTTGGCCTGACATAATGAATGGTGTAATCTATACAAATAAATAAAATTGAAGTGTCTGTTTGTAATGTCAAAATAACAGCTTTTTACTAAATGCATATGAAAGTATATACGGGACATATAACAAGAAAATAATTTTTAAATTTTTTGTC
This sequence comes from Diloba caeruleocephala, assembly GCA_947459985.1. Lineage (NCBI taxonomy): Eukaryota > Metazoa > Arthropoda > Insecta > Lepidoptera > Noctuidae > Diloba > Diloba caeruleocephala. The sequence continues at coordinate 1,727,557 of OX381617.1, read as the reverse complement.
TGTCTGTCTGTCTGTTTGTTCCGGGTAATCTCCGAAACGGCTGGACCAATTTTGACGGGACTTTCACTGGCAGATAGCTAATGTTCTAAGGAATAACTTAGGCTACTTTAAATTTAGAAAAATAATTAGGGTTCCGCGCAAAATAAAAACCCTTGAAATCCAATATATATATTCTATGTCAAATGTCTATGTCGACGTACTCTAAATTCCTTTTAAATTAAACGCGGGTGAAACCGCGGGTCCCAGCTAGTGTTTACCTAAAATGCATCTCCTGCAGCATCTGCGCGCGTTTCTGTGAGGTCTCGCAGCGCGACACCACGGCGAGCACGCCCCGCTCGGCCACGTACCACACGAGTGCGGCGCCGATCGCCTTCTGGAACTCCTTGTGCGCGTTCTCCACCTTCGCACTGTGGGGCAATCATAGCGACTCGTAAACGTCCACCGCTGAACATGCTCACGGGGGAATATTAGGATTGGCGATTGCTGTATGTTATTAGAACAAGGGCACCGGAATTCGCGTTACTGGAAACAGGATTAAAAAAACCCATTTCTATCGGTTTTATGATTTTTCAAATTGTCGAATACGATTCATTTGTGAATTTCGCAATTTTGTAGTAGTAACGCGAAACGAAGGATAAGAAGTGGATGCAGGAGCGCCCTCTATTCCTAACATCCTATATCCTTCCTCTGTTTTAACTTGTTATGAGTTCGACTCGGCTAGTTGTAGAATTATAAAAATTATTATTAAATATAAAAAACCGATTGATATATAGGACTTGGATTACATTGTTACTTATTACTATCAAAATACCAACTGTGATTCCAAATTAACTGTTTGATTTCTATTTTAAAGGTACATCTTATAATACCATAAGTATGAAGATTATAGTACAACATTCCCCAATTAGAAGAACACGAGAGGTTGCTGATGTCTATCCTCTTTAGTAGTCTTTTACGTTACGCACGGGATGAAGAGGGCGTTGCCTATATTCACCGGGAACCGCATGGCTCACTCATCACTCGTGTGTCTGTCTGTCCGTCTGTCAAAGCCAATTTGCTCTGAATTTACTAGACCGATTAAGTTGAAATTTGGTACATAACGAATTGAAACGAAGTAATTGAAAATTGTAACGTAAATAAATAAATTTTGAATTTGATGGTCACTTTTGGGTCACAATGTTTTAAAAATATATAGTTTTAAAGTTATTTAAGAAAATATACGAAAATTAAACTAACAATCTCCAAAACTACTGAGCCTATAATTCTGAAAAATATCTTACAATAAAATCTTACAATATTGTGCGTACAAACTTACGTTTGTGGTTGGACCATATGGGAAAACATGTTTTACAACTACGATTAAGTTTGTTCTTGGGATAAATTATTGGTACAGGGCGACAATATATTCAGCAATTTCGGAACCCTCTCTACGCGAGTTCAACTCGCACTTGACGGGTTTTCAAGCTAATACTGACCACACATTCACAACTCTCCTCTAAAATCTGTGTGTTGTTATGCAGCGGTTTTATTGTGTGTTTAATTTCTTCACACCCCAAACTTTCTTGGGTTGATTAGAACATATCTCTACTCCATCATACTTATGTTACTTTTAAACAATATGCAATTGGTTAAAGTAAGACGTCAAGATGCGGAAAATTAATATTTTTACATTGTTATTTGATTAAGATATGGTATAACATAAAAACAAAGATTAACCGCAAACAATAAATTGGGTTCTGTAAATCCAAATGGTGTTCCATTTTATTTTCGTTGTAAACTTTTTTCGAGTCATCAAAGATACCACATTTTTATGTTTGCATCCTACGCATTACACAGTCGTTACCCAGGAAATATATCAAACACGACAGCAAATAACTGCATAGTAAATAATGTTAATAGTAAAAACAATAAAATGAATATCAAGTTTCTATCGGCGTATTCTAGCTAGGTTGTCTGAATGAGGGTAAATATTACACAAACACGGTTAAATTAATCCACAATTTATTCACGTAACTGCATTACTAGTTATGCTACTAACACTAGGTTATTTTAAGAATGCTTCTAATATTTTTTATTAACGACACGTAATAGCGGTCGCGGCTTAGTAAGTTCGCCTCGCTCTAAAACAACGTAATATGGGCGCTCTGGTCGCGAGTACGCTCCCTTAGGGGTTAGATACGAATTTCCACATGATTAAGCACGCCCAAAATGTCAGCAATCGAATGTTTTCATGTAAATCATTCGCGTCGCGCGATCCGAATAAGTATTGCCATTCGGAACAAGTTGACAACTCACTACCCAAGGAATAGAAGTGATATAATTCTCCACACAGTGAGTGCTATGAATAGCACCAACCCATTTCATCCCGTGAGTGTCGTAAAAGGCACTATGAGATTAACCGGAGGATGGGCTGCAGCGTCCTTCGAGTATATTAACTAATCAACTGCGATCGCCAACCCGCCTGGCCACGCGTGGCGATTATGGCAAACCCCCCAATGAGCACACAACACACCCAGACCTGTCATTATGGCGATCTTTGGGGGATGCTTGTGTCCAGCAGTGGACTTTATTTGGCTGAAACAACGAACACTCACTAGTCTTTGAGGTCATCAGGTACGGTGATTTCAAACTTGTGGAAGGTGTTCTTGTCAATGGGTGTTTTTGGGGTCTTCACCCTGAGGCGATCTTTTGGCACTATTTCTGTGTAGCAGTTGTCCCACTCCAAGTATTCTATCACCAGAAAGTCGCCCCTCATCATCTGAAAACAATGTAAATGTTGATTATTTCAAAAAGTTATTTTTCCTAAAATGTGAGTGAAACAGTCAGTTCACGTAGATCAGAACTCGCTGTTTAAAACAATATATACATGACTAAATTTCATATGGACTTGTTAAATAAGTAAACAACTGGCTCCCAAGTTGCAACAATGAAATCCTTCAGATACAAGGTAGAGGTGGCTGGAGTTAATAATACTCTTGTGAGTTTGAGCAATCCTGAAGTCAGCGATAGCCACGGCTCACTGTCAATCAGTCGAATAGTTATTAGAAAGAGAGAGTAGAAACACATTTTCAGTAGTAACCCGAGGGCTAAAGTGGGACTTAATATTTAGTGGTATTTCAGTAAATTAGTATACCCATAACCATGCTATTGATTAAAAAAGCTGGATGATATTAAAATGGTTGCTCAACATCATCACCAGCCTATATTGGTCCACTGCTGGACATAGGCCTTTCCCAGAAATGGTTGCTCACAACTGCAGATAATTCAAATGACTATAAAGGGCTCTAAAATGTTTATAATTACTGTTACACAATGCGAAAATACTAACAATTATAAGAATATATATGTTCATTATCAAACATCTGATGGTTGTAATAACCCAGGTTATTAAGAAACTCAGAAACAAGTATATTGACAGCATCCATTTGCTTTCTTTTAAAATTTGCATCATGTGTGTGTGTGTGTGTGTGTGTGAATGAAGTCTACTGTTGGAAACAAGCCTCCCCCAAAGATCACCACAACGACTGTTCTGGGTGTGTTGTGTGGTAATTGGGGGGTTTTGCCATGCTTGGCAGGCAGGTTGGCGATCGCAGTTGAGATGTTACTGTACTCGAACGATGCTGCTGCCCAACTTCCAGTTAAATCCCATAGTCGCTTTTTACGACACCTAAGGGATGAGATAGGTTGGTACCATTCATAGCCGGCACCACATGGTACATATGCAACATAATATATTTTATGGATTTCTGTAATTTAATATGAAAATTGTGGAACTTTAACATGTAAACATGTAAATTTTGGTAATATTATTGAATTAAATAAGGGTTGTAAACTAGAAAAGAAGTGTGAGTGCCTTATGGCACAGTATTGTATAACTGATGTTCTATGTTAATGTACTGTTAAACCATCACAACATTAATTTACAGTGTTATTAAGAGATGAATGTAGTGTCGTTTTAATGAATTCATAAGATTATAATTGCCGAGGGTAAACTCAAGCTGTTCTCTTGCAAATATAAAATAATAATGAATGTAAGTTACTCTCCCATCTCAATTCAGCTAAAATGTAACAATAATTGTAATGTTTCTGAAGATTGGAAAAAAATATTTTCTACCATCAAATGTAATCTTTTTTGAGTCAATGGCCAAGCTATTACGTAAGATAGAATAAAGAGGGATAATAATATAGATAGTGTAGAAGAAAGTCACCATAATCAGAAAAAAGACAGGATTACACATTGAATAAATATAATAAATGCAGTGGCTACTCAAGTGTGTAATATTCTGTAAATTGGGTATGCCTATTAATTAGATTTATTCCCAGCATGAACAATTACAATGCAACACTGCATACTTGCTATGCTTGAGTGAAAGTGCTCCTTTAAAGTAGTGTACACATTAAACAGTTTTATGTCATCACACCCAACTAATGGTAAAGGCCTGCTACTTTACATAATGAAAATGTTGCTGTAGTTGTATAATATATGCATGCTTACATATCATTATTTCTTTAATAATAACAAAAATGTAAATCTACAAATATGAAACCATTAATCTCCAGTAATATCATATAAAGAAGTCAATTGGAAATATATTAACTTGGTATTCTCAAACATAAAAATTGCATTCAGTATATTGCACAAATAAAACATGTTAAATACACCAATATACCACATCTAGTTAAGACTGAAAGCTGACTCCAAGGTAGTTGATAGGCCGGTAGACTTCTTTATGTAAGGTGCAGAGAATATGTATGAAGAAATAAAGATTAATGAATCAATATGTCACAGATTTGATGGTTCAGTGACCTAGGTGGTTTAAAAACACAAAAAGATTTCATGTGGGCAGTAAAATAATGTTGATGTAATCAACAATAATTAAATATATGTATATAATTTTAATATTATCTAAATTTGATTACAGCATTTTTTCAATTACATATGATTATATAATAATTATTCTGCAGCTTAGCTTTATGTTAATCAACTCTGGCAAAGCATGAAAAATGAAGAGTCAAGAGTTCAAATGTCTGTTTCCTGTTTAAACAAAGAACTTAGATTAATGTTATTTGTTTGTACTAAAAGCTAATTGAATCCAAATTGAATATGTATGCCCGAATGTATTGTCGCTTAAATCTGAAGTAAAAGTTGTGATGGATATATTTTGTAGCTGTTATGTATATTGTGAACAAATGGAGTAACTGCTGTTTATCTTATGAGGCTCCTGTCAAACCTACAGAAAAGTAAATTACACTGAGGGTAATTGATAAATAAAAAGATTCCAGAAAAAGGATGGGTATCAGGTTAAATATATTATCTTATGTATGTAATTCAATACCTTGATGTTTGCTGTCCACCACCCACATGCTTCCTTCTCATTGGACCTTGCGTATACCTCCACCTCTTGATTTTCCACGAACTCTGTGTGTTTGCCGGTGTCTTTCGGTGGTAAGAACACTTGGGAGAACGGGAATTTGGACTCCGGCTGCCAGCTACAAAGCAAAATGATATGTAAATAAAAATACCTACACTATTTTATCCCAAAAATATTTACATCAATAAACTATTATACTCACTCATTTTCAAAGGCTACGAGAACCTCGTTGTCGAGCACGTCGGTGACAATGGCCTAAAAATAAAGAGATTTTTATAACATTCCGACGAAACACCAACTACAAGATGCGCTAGAAATAAGATATCTAGGTCATTTATGTGTATATGCGCAAATATAAAAATGCGCCGCGGGTCGTTCCAATTTCATAGAACCCAAATCGCAGCTAAAAATACAGAAAGCAGCATAATTATTACAACACATGGAAAAATCACGCCCTGACAGGCGGACATGGCGTCCATTCCAGCAGTGATGATCTTCCCGGAAAAATATTTTAGCAAGTATAAGGATTACCTAGGTATTAATCAGTGAAAATAATTAAATAAACATTACATTAATCAAAATAATACTTGTTATGTGGAAATTTAGCGTACTTCACAATTTACAAACCTTATAATAAGCACCATTATCACCGTACACCTCGACCGACAAATCCTCCATTTTGGTTTGAAAGCGTATTTGGCGTTTTCGGAGCGAGAACGAATGCTCGTAGAGAATTGACTGGCCAATCGTTATCCAGTATTCTCGCACAGACAAGAAAGATTTCGTTTTTAAAAAGTGCTGCTATGCTATGATTACATTTGTGAGTCATCGACATTTTTGAATTTGGAATCCCCTCATAAAAAATAATTTACTGTGAGTCGTCAACAATACATTTTTTGGGGTATGCCTACCTGTGCATCTCCTGTATTCTTGAATTAACAAGAACCAACTCCAATCATTAGACAATATAATATTGGTTTTATAACGATTAAATTAATAACCGAGGTACCTAAGAACGCCCCTAAAGGCACGCTTTCGCCGCTTTGGTGGAGGCAGCGTGATCTGATCATAAACCCACGCATGCGTCTCCGCCTGGTTGTCGAAAGGCAGAAAGCTCGCCAGGAGAGTTGCCACCGCGTACGACACTGTCCTGTATCACCGTGCGATCCGTATAGCCACTCTGCGCTGCAGACCATGAAGTGTGTTTCTGTAGCACTGGACGCCTGACAGCCGGGATAACCATACAGGCGCCTCGTAGAGGGCCACGAACCGCACAACCCCCCGTAGAGAAGGCGAACTTCCTAGCTCGGTCCTCCGAGATTGGGCAGCACCCGGTGTAATGCACCCACTACCCTCGACTCGGAGGACGAGGCGCGCGAAATGCTCTTTTAAGTCCCAACGACTGTCCAGGGTGAGCCCCAGGTACTTCATGTAGCCAAGTATCGTCACCTGCAGTATTGCAATGGGTGGGTTGTAATGAAAGGACATGGAGACTAACCGACTCGACGATGTGAAGGAGTTTACGGGAACGGGAGGTATGACAGGTAAGGTCTATATTGAAATCGCCCATGATGACGCAATGTGCATACTCCGACCCGACAGATTCCAGAGCCAATTCCAGGTCAAAGAAGTAGTCAACAGCGGGTGGGCAGTACACAACCCCAAGGAAAGTTTTGACCCCCTTGACGATAATTTCCACAAAGAGGTACTCAGCGGAAGCATGGTAATTTGAAGAGGAAGTGGCAAGAATTTTATAGGAGAAATAACTGCGAAGATAGATAGCAACACCACCCCCTCCCTTTCCAATCCTATCATTCCGAATAAGAATAAAACCCGGAAGAGGGTAGGTGGTAGAGAGAAGATGAGGTTTGAGCCAACTCTCGGAAATCAGGACTGCATGGACATTGGCGTCAGAGAATGTGTCCAACAAGTCACTGTAATGACTAGGCACATTTTGAGCATTGATATGACACACATTAAACACATGTCCTCTATGTGGACTAAAGTTATCACGCACAGTCACCAAGTGTGCCTGCCAGGGAGTTAAACTTGCATTATCGGATGAGTTCGTGGAATCATTAGCAGAATAAAAAGAATCAGTATCAGATATCATAAATAGTAATAAAATAAAGATAAATAAATAACTTAAAAACTTGCAAATAAATTATTGCAAACTTTTTACCATTAAGTAAACCTTACCTACCTTTATGATATTCGAAAAAAATTGAAATTACTGCAAAAAATTGCAATAATTGGGGTCACAAGGTAATAAAATAGGACATTTGCCTATAAAAGTAATTATTTAGCGTGTGCTGCGAAAACTATCGATGACACATAAAATAATGTATTACATGTTTAAAGTACTCATCATTACCCACAGATTATTGTTAACATTTATTTATAAATAATCAATTACATATAGACACATATAAATATAAAGAATGGGGTGATATAATGCGTCTCTCGACTCAAAAAACAATTTCAACATAATTTATAATTTATTTAGTTTTACTGTTTCTGACGTTCTCACTTCGGTGCCAAATAAATTATTTATTTCTTCTTTCATAATTGGTATTTCGCAACATTCGGGTTTTTGTAGAAAAAACCACTGTCTTTTATATAGTAAACTGACACTACCAAAGTAATGATACATTACCATCAAATTACCAACGATTTAAGGATTAACTGCCAATTTTATAGAAGTATATCCAGTTCTAAAAGACACAGCACAATTAAATAGACAAGCTATTTCCAAAAAAAACCTGACATTTACCACGAGTCCACGACATATGAAACATTTCTCACTCTATTTGTCACCTAAATTTACCTTTTTCATGAAATGGCGTATTTTATGATGCTCTTGGGCACATCGCGATTTGTCTGATTCTACAGTCCAATTTAGATGTACATAATTTTTTTAAACGACGACCAATGTGAACGTTCAAATATGAACATTATTTGTATGCAAATAATGTTCATATTCATATAAATGCTTGCTTTGCTTAGCATAGAAGCCTAGAGTGCGATTTATTAATCGCGCCCGAATTCAAAATTTTATTAATCTAATTGCTAAACAAATTTTATTTTATTATATTGTCAATTTGCATATCTGTTATTGTAATTGTTGAATCCCGAGGTAACACACATAGGTTATGTTCACTTTGATAGTCTGTTATAGTATACATAATCAGTCCATTACTGTCCCACCGCTAGGCACGGGCTTTTTCTCACGATGAGAAAGGTTAGGCCTTAGTCCATTACGCTGCCCTAGTGCGACTTTAGCAGACAACACACACTATTGAGAACAGTTTGGAAATCCCTTCAGATATACAGGTTTTCTCACGGTGTGATCCTTCACCGTTAACGCAAGTGATAATCAAACTCTGATCCGCACATGAAACCGAAAAGTCAGAGGTGTGGACGGGAATCGAACTCAGACTCTCCAGTATGGAAGTGAAACGTTCAACCACTATGCCATAACTGCTGTTATATAGTATTATTTGGTTGTTAATACTTAACTAATTTTTTTTAGTTCATTCAGTTTACGGTCTGTCTTTTGGAAGTCGTAAATACAATTATCTAACTAATGAACGCCCGATTTCATACCGAAACGGGTTTCTCGAATAGTTAAAGCCAGACTTAATATTAAGTGGCGTTTCAGTATTCGTCCGTATATTACATAAAAGCGTGAGGATATTTCTCACACCTATTAGTAGTCAAGTTTTATTTGCCATAATTGATTTTTTAAAGGGTGTTACTAGATGAATATGGCTTAGTCATCCTGCGACCACGCATGCTGCAAAGTATTCGAAACGTCAGGAAAAACAAAAATCTAAAATATACGCGATAGAATCCGTTTATAAGCGTTTTATTAAAATAAATATGGTTTATTAATTATTATATTTTTATGTTGTATTTTTTTAAATTCTAACTTTCATTTCAACTGTGTTCTTATTATGTTCATTGTTGATTTAGATTTGTGAGGTCACTTCCACCCCCGAGCATATAGCTCTAGCAGCCCCTCTCTGTTCGGCCAACTAAGGCAAGCCAGAGTTGAGAATCCTGCGGGCACTCATGGGGTTCCACTACAACCGACCAATAAAGGCAAGCTGGAAACGAGGCCCTGACCGACTCTCTGGAGCATTCGGATACGAAGTGTGGCCACTCACATTCAGCTTGCTATAAATTCTATCTTCTATCACTCAAAGGTTTGCTGGTAGAAGTGGGTAATAAAGCTTTTTGCGTGAACCGAACCGAAACTATGTATTGGTATCCGATAAAGTGTTTCAAAACTATGTATTTTCAAAAACTATTTATTGGACGATATGCGTATAAAGTGTTTATGAAATGATAAACGTTTTCGTGTCGGTTCATGTATTTGCTTCGAAACATGCTATCAACACAAAACTATGTATTTACGGTAACTATTTATTGGACGAGATGCGTATTAAGTGTTTATGAAATGATAAACGTTTTCGTGTCGGTTTAGGTATTTGCTTCGAAACTTGTAATCAATAGTAAACAAATTCAAGTTCGCTATCAACTGAAAATTTTATAATTTGTTTTTTTGTTCTTTGTCTGTGGTAAATGATTATTATGACTGGTAAAATACAATAATTTGACACAGTAAATTCTAGTCTTATGCAAAGTTCTAATATGTAATTTATACTCGTGCCAATATAGGATGGATATACCTAAATAACGTGTCAAAGATTTGATAGCAGCATAAAAATCATTCCTAATAAAATAGAATAAAATGTGATTTTTATTATTATTATTTAGAATGACTAAAATTCATAAATGCGCGATCTCGCTTCTTGTTCGTGCGATCGTCGGTATCGGTCGGGTTTACTTCGGAATAACTCGGTCGGAGTCATTCGGCTAGTTTCGGTAACTGTTTGTCGACGATCCAATGCTGTGTGAATAAAGTGTTTCGCCCGATAAATAGTTTCTGAAGAGACCAATACATAGTTTTAGGTATTGGACGCGATACATAGTTTCAATAACTGTTTACGGTTTGCAACGCACACCGCTATTTGCTGGTAGAAAACTCAAATGTTGAGTTAAGCTCGCCTATGTATCCTGTTTATTATGTACAATAAAGAATAAGAACTGCCAGCGTTCTGTAAGTTTCTTAATATACATTTTGGTTTTTGTTTTCATGTACTTTTTTTTTGTATCAGAAGGTAGGAATCAAGCAGCTGCTTTACCCTCCTTGCCTTATCCCATGGTGAGATAACGACTGCCCAGAAGGGTTATATATTATTATTATTATATTATAACGAACCATATATATTTGTACGACCGGTGGTTATCCACAGGTGAGTGGATATCACCGTTATACCTAGAATATTCTAAGCCTAGGCAGGCAAAGGTCATGTAACAATACAGCCTCAACTGGAGGCATGAATTTGACACATATTATTGTCTTAATGACAATATGTCAGTCTACTACATGTGACATGACACGAGTCATGAGGTGACACTGACATGTAATATTTCATAATTGCACGCACGTCAAATCTTCAAATAAAATAAATAAATAGCAAACAACGAAAACTGCCACATATCACTTAATTTTATTGTCACGGTAAGTATGGAAGCGAAGGGTATTCATTTAAATTGCTGTTGAATTCATAATTAAAAAATGTATAACTCCGACTCAAAAACGTTTAAAGAGTGCCTTGCCTTGTGCATAGTTAATTTTAATATATTTTAGATGACAAATACAAGTGTAATACTTGTGACTGGAGGATCGGGACTTGTTGGTCAAGCGATTAAAGCAGTAATTGACGAAGAAAAGCGACAGAAAGATGATAGGTCCAATAATGAAACTTGGATTTTCTGTGGTTCCAAAGATGGAGATCTAAGGTAAATATTTGAATTTACAAACGAAGGGTGAGTCTACAGGTTCCGTTGTATCGAAGAGGGTTCGTATGTACTAGTGGACCATACATGTACAACATACAACTATTAGTCCTGAAGTTGTCTTTCCACATTTCCAATTAGTTACCTCAATAAAACCAGTATGTGTGTGTTTACCTTTGTTAAGGTAAATTTTCGAGTACTATACAACATTGTTTTTTGTATATATGTGCAAGATTTTATTTAGAGTCTCCCATTGTCCGCTGGCAATGGGGGATGGGTAATGACAGACGATGCATAGCTGACCACTAAACCTGGTAAAAATTACATTACTAATATATCTATAGATATCCCTATGAAAATCTTGCATATCTGTATAATTTGGTATGTGTATATTTAATATACAGATATTAAATCATAATATAAAACATTGATTAATAATATAACAAGTTATATAGATCATCATTTCGGCCGAATAGAGTCCACTGCTGGACACAGGCCTCCCCTAAAGATCACCACAACGACCCATATGGGTGTGTTGTGTGCTCATTCATTCATTCACGATTATGGCAAGACCCCCCGTCTTGCCATAATCGCTTGGCAGACGGGTTGGCGATCGCAGTTGAGTTGTTAATGTACTCGAAGGACGCTGCTGCCCATCCTCCGGTTTAGATAATTAAGCTAAATTGAGCTGGAACAAAAACAGCTGGGAGTTGTTGGATGCGGGTGGCATGTGGAAATCTATGGAGGAGGCCTTTGTTCAGCAGTGGCGTCCTTTGGCTCATTTTAGCGTATCTATTAAATATATTTTAATTTGGAAATAACAGAGTAGAGACAAAACAACTAGGTGCGATTTAGAGACATGAATGTAAGACAGGCTAAGAATGCTTTTAAGCGAAGTAGTGACTAAGCGCATCTTCAAAATTTGTATTCAGAGGCACAGTCCCTCTCAAACTTACGTTGGTCTTGGCTAAGTTTGAACTCTATTCTCTATAGCCATTTTTATATGAGAATGTTTATCGGTAAGAAATGGTTTTTACAAAACTGTGTAGTCAGGCATAAATAAAAATAAAAGATAGCAATATATGAAATGCCATTGGAGTGAGCGAAACAAAATTTCGAACACAAATCTATCTACTTATATTGTAAATCCCAGGAATATATGAACATTTTATGAGTAAAAATGACTATTCGAAACTCCACATCCACCATACTAGAAATAAAAATACTGGCACAGACTTGAATAAACAGAAATTTGCAGATGTGGACTGAAATAACAAGGTCATATAATAATCAGATAAGTTTATTATTCTATACATAATTATTCTTATATGCTGTATTACTGCGAGTAAGTAAGGAGGATATTTTTTTAAATAGTTGAACATATTGGGACTAATGTATGTAGCCTCCATAGTACAAAGCTAATTAGAATTATGACAATCAAAGTAAACAACTTTCTCATATATCCATAATTCATAGTTCCTGTTGCAAGCACTCCTTTGCCGGCTTAGTGGCGCTAGATTCGCCCAAGGTAGTTGATTTTCACTAAGCAGTGAAAATTCGCTTTTTAAATAATCTAAGCTAAGCCACTTGGCTTAGGGTGAGATTCAGAAACAAGTCTAAGCGTGAACTGACGCTTCCATCTGTCAAAATGCACTACTTACGCCCCTAATTTTGACAGATGGAAGCGTGAACTTACGTTTCCATATGTCAAAATGCACTACTTACGCCCCTAATTTTGACAGATGGAAGCGTGAACTTAGCTTAGACTCGTTTCTGAATCTCACCCTTATTACGCTAAGCTTAAGTCGTGTTCCGGTCGTCTGTGAATACAATTATGAGCGTAAGTAGTGCATTTTGACAGATGGAAGCGTAAGTTCACGCTTAGACTCGTTTCTGAATCGCACCCCTAATGTCTTCCGGTGACATGCGTAGTGTGGTGCCATGCAAGACTAACCCTTAGTAGCATTTTAATTGTTGTGGGTTAGCATGCCGCTTACTACCACGCGCAGGACTACGCTACTGTTGTCACTTGGCTGTAAAAAAAAACCAACTGCAACTTATATATTATAATAATCTCCATGGAAAATCTAATTTCTTTAACTGTATTTAAGAACAAAATTGTTTGTTTGCTACTAAGAAGAGTTTCTTGTGCAGCATCTTAAAAAAAAAGTAAACAAATCAAATTCATTTGTTAATGTTTCTGTTATTTTCAGAGATAAAGACCAAACGAACGCCTTGTTTGAAAGATACCGCCCCACCCATGTAATACACTTGGCTGCTATGGTCGGAGGACTCTTCCACAATATGGCACACAATTTAGATTTCTTTGTGAGTTCATATAGATTCTATTTTAAAGTGCCTCACTTATGTAATACTCTTAGGGCCGAATACTGACACGCCACTTAATATTAACTCACAATGGGCCTCATAAGAAAGCTCAAGGTCACTCAGCGAGCTATGGAGAGAGATATGCTTGGTATTTCTCTACGAGAAAATCTCATTTCTGATTCGATCTCGTAGAAGAACTAAAGTTGTCGACAGCCGAAAGGATTAGTAAACTGAAGTGGCAATAGACGGGGCACATTGCTCGTAGAGTTCTACGAGTTACGATGGCCGTTGGGGCATAAAGGTTCTCGAATAGAGACCGCGCAACGGAAAGCGCAGCGTGGGACGACTTCCAACGAGGTGGACAGACGACCTGGTGAAGGTCGCTGGGAGTCGTTCGATGAGGGCGGCATGTAACCGCTCGTTGTGGAAGTCTAAGGTCTAAGCCTTTGTTCAGTAGTGGACGTAAACCTTATATTTGAGTGCACTGGCGCAAAAGATTAATTTGGCTACTTTCGTCACGCGGTATTGTACCAACTGAAAAGATTTACATACTTTACTTACTTACTATCCTCGACGCGAACTTTTTGACAGCTAATTTAAGAATATCCTGAAATATTATGTAACTTTAGGTATAATTAAGTACTCAAAAACACCCGTTCCTGTAATTGCACCTAAGTTACAATACAATTACTGGTTTTCCTTGTGGGATCCAGTTCATATGCAGTGTCTGAGTTCCGCGTGGTTCCCGGCAACGAGTAGACCATCCTTCTCCACCCATGGGTGTTATAAAACGCGTCTAAGGGTTGATATCAAGAGGGTGGGCCGCAGAATCCTTCCATGTGCTAATAACGCCACTGCGATCACCAGTCCGCCTGCCAAGCTTGGTGATTAGGGCAGTATACCATGAGCGCTCACTGTAGTTATCTTTTGGAGGTACATGTTCAGCAGTAGACGTCATCACTATATATATAGGGTATATATAAATACATTTTTTTATTTGCAGAGAGAGAATATGGCCATAAATGACAATGTATTGAGCGCCAGTCATACGAATCATGTGAAGAAAGTAGTGTCTTGCCTCTCAACATGTATTTTTCCAGATAAAACCACATATCCGATAGATGAGACTATGGTAAGTCAATATAACATACTAGTTTTACCCTGCCACGCGTTGCTGTGGCTAAATGCACGTAATTACAACACGATTTTGATTTTTGGTTTGATAAAATAATATGTAAAAATTTCAAAACGATATTAACGAAAACAAACTTTAGATTTGCGATATTGAGCAAACGTACCTACTTTTATGTATATATATATATATATATATATACATATAAACTTATTAAAAGACAAATTATCATGTTATCTCGCTTCACGGATTCATCCTGCGCAAGTACGCATCCGGTCTTTTGATAGGCTTATGCGGAGATATGGTTCCAATGAACAGAAACCTTCTAGAGAATTTTAATCTAAAATGTAAAATGACGTAACTAACTGGGGACTGTCGATGGCTGTACTAAAGAAATTCAATCACGATTTGTCCCTGATGGTGTAGGACTGTTATATGTAACAGAAGCTACAATGATAAGGTCTATTGAATGAGTGTAATATGTATAGAAACCTGACTTGATATATATACAGATTATGAGTCTTCTGATATAATAAAAACATGCGCGTATACGAATATAATGATTTGTAAAAATTTCAAAACGATTTTAACGAAAACGAACTTTAGGACATTTGCGATTTTGAACAAACGAACATTAATTTTTTATATATATATATATAGATTACTGGCTTCGTCGCTGGCCAACCGATGTTTTTTTTTCTAGAATTCAAGTTTTCTTTTTGGCGAGACAAGATGGTTGGCGTATTTGCTTAGCGATTGGCATTCTGCGTTACGTGTCGCGAGTTCGATCTCCGAAAATAAACTAATATTTGTAAGACTACAAAGACTACAGATAGTTGTCTGGGCCTGGGTGTTTGTGCATGTGAGATTTATGTCTGTAAACTGTACCCACGACACAGGAGAAATCGTAGTGTGGGATATCGTTAGTAGATCTATTAAGAAGCTTACAGAACGCAGGAGTACCCGAATTCTCCAGAGAGTCGGTCAGGGCCTCGTCTCCAGCTTGCCTTTATTGGCTGGCTGGAGTGACCCCATGAGTGCCTGCGGAACTCTCAATCCTGCCTTAGTTGGCCGATCAGAGGGGGCCACCAGAGGTAAATGTTCGGGGGTGGAAGCGTTATTTATTTTCTAGTTATTATTACCCGCGACTTTATCCCCGATGGTAGTTTTTTTAGAAGGGACTTGATAACTCACTGTCATATATTTCATGTGTAGCTCTTATCGATTTATTATGTACTAGCTGGGACCCGCGGTTACACCCGCGTATAATTTTTTAAAATAAATTCAGAGTACTTCGACTTAGATACTTGACATAGAATAAATATATTGGATTTCAAGGGTTTTTTTTACGCGGAATCCTAATTATTTTTCTAAAATAAAAGTAGCCTAAGTTATTCCTTATAACATCAGCTATCTGCCAGTGAAGGTCCCGTCAAAATCGGTTCAGCCGTTTCGGAGATTACCAGGAACAAACAGACGGACAGACAAATAATTTTAAAATCGTTTTTTTGGTATATGTAACGTAAATACTTTCATATGCATTTAGTAAACAGCTGTTATTTTGACATTACAAACAGACACTTCAATTTTATTGATTTGTATAGATTTATCATTTAGGTTGTTATTTTCTGTCTGTAAAAAATATATTTGCTCGATGGTATAATATCTTCATGTAGTCGTGACAAGTATTAACTTGTGGTATCAACCACAGCTGTTAATATGCAATCAAACGACCCGACAACTTCATGAAGTCAAGTTCTATAATTACCATATGATTATCCTGTTGTATTTACGTTCAAATTTGTCCTCATTTTTCCTTTTTCGCACGTCGATGATGATGCAGGTGGCGCGAATGTTGCTTCGCGTGCAGAAAAATAATATAGTTGACAGCCCAACGAATCATAAATTATGGAATATTGGCACAAGTAAAAGTACAACCACACGTGTGAATTATGTCTTGTAGGCAGGCATTTCTATATACAATCTAGTATGTATCTGAAGAATAAAGCGACGAAATATAATTAGCGATAGAAGATAATTACGCTAATATTATTTACAATCGGTAGGATTTTCCACCCCCTCTGGTTGGCGGGTCGCGGAGGAGGTGTTCATGCTATTAGACCATTGCCACATTATGTTTGACGTGTTCCTCCGCCCGCCCGGCCCGAGCCATTTGAGCCCCGGCCCACCGTCGCGGCGTTGGGCCCTCACACAGCTCGACCGAGATATGCTCGTCGCAGCTGTCAACGTCGCTGCCTGGCCAGAAGTCGATCAAGGGATCTTGCCCGATCCAGAAGAGGAAGCGTCCTGGATCCGGGAGGCGATGACGTTCCGCCAGGCAGACCGCGCGCAACTACCGGTGCCAACTGCGCTGCCGGTACCAACGAAGCCGACGCTAGCGCAGTGATACAACCGGAGAGGCTGCTGAGGCATATAGGGCCAACCGAGCGGCCACGCTATCCGCGAGGCGAAGGTTCAGTTCTGGAGCGAGCTCCTGGAGGGACTAGACAAGCATACGTGGGGGAGAGCCTATCGCATGGTCTAGGGCAAGTTGCGCCCGTGGGTCCCCCCGTTGACAGACCCCATAGCCTCAGATTTGCTGGAGGGACTACTTTCGACGCTCTTTCCGTCCCGGTTCCTCTACCCCTACTGCCCCCAGACTGGACCGAGGAATTGGGGGGTTTGGGAGGGGAGTTGGGCCGAGATGTTGGTCGCCTGAAGGATCGCAACACCGCAGCGGGCCCGGATGGCGTTCCGGGCTGCGCGTGGGTGTTTGTACTGCAGTCTCTTGGGGAGCTCTTGAGTTGGCTATTCATCAGCTACCTCATTCGTAGCGTGTTCCCGTACGGCTGGAAGGAAGCTGGATTAGTTCTCTTGAAAAAGGAAGCAAGAGCCGCGGAGTCTTGCTCTGCGTGCCGCCCCATTTGCCTACTCGACGAGGCTTTGGCTCGCTGGCGTCAGCTTAGTCTGTTACGCTGACGACACACTCGTGTTGGCCAGCGGGGAGTCCTTCAAGGGAACCATCCGGCTTGACGTGCAAGCGATAGTTGTGGCCGAAATCCACACTCCGAGTCTGCGGATAGCGCCATAGCCTTTGATATCTCTTATTTAATTTCAGGTGCACAACGGCCCCCCACACTCGTCTAATTATGGTTACAGCTATGCAAAAAGAATGATTGATGTACTGAACAGGTATTGTTGAGAGCTTATTTTATTTATTTATCATGATTTACAAAACTTGCCGTGTGCTGCCGGCTCAGAATACCACCATCCCATCTCCTCTCGTGGGTGTCGTAAAAGTCGACTGAGGGATTAGCCGGAGGGTGGGCAGCAGCGTCCTTTAAGTACATTAACAACTGAACTGCGATCGCCAACCCGTCTGCCAAGCGTGGCGATTATGGCAAAACACATCCATATCGGTCGTTGTGGATCTTTGGGGGAGGCCTGTGTCCAGCAGTGGACTTCATTCGGCCGAAATGATGATGACTGAAACTTGACCGAACTGAGATTAAATTATTTATTTATTTATTTCACATATACATGCACAACATTACAGATCATACTAATTTGATGTACAGTTATAATTATTACAGAACATAACAAGTAAAAATAAACATTTTGGCTATGTAAAGCAATATATATAAAAATATGGCAAATAAATCAATAAATTTATCTGTTACCAATCATCTCACAAAATCTCAAACATTATGAATTGACCGAAAAAATCGTATTCTGCTACTCTTAAAGTTCAGTCGGGTTTCAGTATAATCTCGATCTAGTCTCATTTCGATCTCAATTTTGACGTTTATTTAATGACAATTTAGTACATGTGACAGTTGGAAATGTTAGCAGAATACCGTTTTGACTTCGATCGACTTTCGATCCATTTTCGATCTCATCACAGTGTAAGATCACGTTTGACGTTGTTTGTTAGTTTAGGAGAATACCATTTATGACACAGACTAGATCGGAACGATATTTTGAACATTTTTAAATTACGAGAATTGGCCTTCTGGTCTATAAATGAGCACTGCAGTGGTTGATACAGTCGGCTGCTGCGTCCCGGGTCGTGGGTTCGATTCCCGCACGGAACAAATATTTGTATGATCTGCAGGTAGTTGTTCCGGGTCTGGGTGTATTGTGTGTGGAATTTGTGTCTGTAAACGCACCCACGACACAGGAGAAATCCTAGTGTCTAATCTAATCATTTCGGCCGAATGAAGTCCACTGCTGGACACAGGCCTCCCCCAAAGATCACCACAACGACCGGTATGGATGTGTTGTAGGCTCATTGGGGGGTTTTGCCATAATCGCCACGCTTGGCAGACGGGTTGGCGATCGCAGTTCAGTTGTTAATGTACTCGAAGGACGCTGCTGCCCATCTTCCGGCTAATCCCTTAGTCGACTTTTACGACACCCACGGTAGGAGATGGGGTGGTGGTATTCTGAGCCGGCACCACACTAGTGTGGGGCAACGTTTTTACATATAAAAAAAAAAAAGTTGAATCCTTTATTTTACAGAGGCTACCATGAGATGCACGGCTGCACGTTCACATCAGTGATACCGTGCAACGTGTTTGGTCCACACGACAACTTTAACTTGGAGTCGAGCCATGTGATACCGGCCCTTATCAGGAGGATGGACGATGCTATGCAAAAAGGTAACGTTCGAGTTTTCATGCTATGAGGTCGCTACTCTCAACATTCCGCATGCAATATGTGGAACCTACGTATAGCAGTATGGACTTGATAGTAGTTTATGATTGCCGTGTGGTGCCGGCTACGAATAGCACAAACCCATCTCATCCCGTGGGTGTCGTAAAAGGCGACTAAGGGATTAGCCGGACGATGGGCAGCAGCGTCCTTGGAATACATTAACAACTCAACTGCGATCGCCAACCCGCCTGTCAAGCGTGGCGATTATAGCAAAATCCCCCAATGAGCACACAACACACCGATATCGGTCGTTGTGGTGATCTTCGAGGTCTGTGTCCAGCAGTGGACTTTATTCGGCCGAAATGAATAGTTTATGATTGCAGGTGAATCGACATTCACGGTAATGGGTAGCGGAAAGCCGTTGCGTCAGTTCATCTACTCCCTGGACTTGGCGAGGCTGTTCATTTGGGTGCTCCGGAACTACGAGAGCGTCGAACCCATCATATTGTCAGGTAAGCTGTCCAATTGTTGCTGGATCAGTCCTTTCGTCTCGCTCCGACTTCGCTCTGACTCTGCCATGTTAAGTGGAAAGTGATCTTACAGTATTTTTCTGAATCCTGCCTAACTGCACACTACGCTCTCAAGCGAGAGATTAGTGTCCAATACTGTAAAATCTTCAGCAAATCCGCGATACTGACATTGCAGACATCCAGCCTGCCGCACTTCTCTAAACCAGCGGTTAGAGAACTTTCAGGCACACTTGTAAGCGAAATCTTCTGGTGCTGACCACCTGATGCCTGACCTGGTGCCCCCACCACAAGGATTTTAGTGCTAAGATAGAACATGTTTCCTGTACACGCTACCACCGTGTATGCGCTGTTCTTTGTGCTTGGGCGCTCTTCGGCACCCGCCGCCACCGAGAACATTCGACAAGATGCCGTGCGCGTGTGTAGCATCTATACAAATAAATAAAATTGAAGTGTCTGTTTGTATGTCAAAATAACAGCGTTTTACTAAATTCATATTTAAGTGTATACGGTTCATATAAAAAAAAACTTTTTTTTTTTTTGTCTTTCTGTCGTCTGTTTGTTCCGGGTAATCTCCGAAACGGCTGGACCGATTTTGACGGGAATTTCACTGGCAGATTGCTGATGTTATAAGGAATAACTTAGGCTACTTTTATTTTATAAAAATAATTAGAGTTCCGCGCAAAAAAAAGCCCTTGAAATCCAATATATATATTCTATGTCAAGTGTCTATGTCGAAGTACTCTAAATTTCTTTTTAATAAAACGCTGGTGAAACCGCGGGTCCCAGCTAGTGAATACATAAAAAGAATCATATTAATCAATTAAATAAAAGATTAAAGTAAATATGTTTTATTTACGGAACTGCGTAAAAAGGATTTCTAGGAATGGAAGGAAGTAAGAATTACAGAGTACAACTTTTTTTGAGTGTTGCCCCACTCTAGGACTTTTTCTGTGTCGTGGGTACAGTTTATCCGCCGCAGTTTAACCGCGGGTCCCAGCTAGTATAACATAAAAGTGCGAAAAAGATATCGTCTCGCATGTCATTAGTGGGCACTATGGCCACTAGTAAATCTCTCCTCATTTCTTGAACTCAATTTTCTCTACATTAGTTGTGCACACCTTACTAACTTCATATATGGTATTAAACCATTGTAACCATCAAAAATCTAGTTTTATTAGTATTGTCTTAGGTTTTTGCGATTATTACACATTATAATAAAACAATTTTAAACGGATTAAATCGCGTATATTATTGATTTTTGTCTTTCCTGACGTTTCGAACACTTTGCAGGGTTCGTGGTCGCAGGATGACTAAGGTGACAAGCGTCGTTACAGATTTAAAAAGTTATTTTATCTACCGTACAAAACTAATCAAAAATTGTTTCGATGCACGCAGTAATCACTCACAGTGTCTTGATGTTTTTTAGTTTGGTGTGTTGTTTGGGATTTTATTAATTTAATAACCGGATTCCAAACAGGTGGTACTTGCCAACCATCTTCTCTATTAAAATTAGGATGTTTTTTAATTTCAATAGCCTCTCGAAACATTCTTGGTACATAACGGTTCATAAATAACCGGTTGGTACATAAGTTTATTATTGAATATAGCACCATTCAATCCACGAGAGGAGATATTCTTAATCTGAACACGACACGGAGTACATTACATTACAAGTAGATAGATGTCCTCTCCTATACAAATGGTGGACTTCGTACTCACGACCGCATTTTCGATGACTTACTTAACTTGACTCTATTCGTGAATTTTCTTGTTTATTCCAGTGGACGAAGAAGATGAAGTATCCATCAGTACGGTAGCGGAAATGATAAAGAAAGCACATAGCTTCCCCGGAGAAATCGTGTACGACACCACGAAAGCCGACGGCCAACACAAGAAGACTGCGTCGAACAAGAAACTTAGGACTCTATATAACGAGTTTAAATTCACGCCGTTTGAAACCGCGATTCACGAAACTGTTGCGTGGTTCAAGCAGAATCGGGAGCAGGCCAGAACATAAATTATAACAGAATTCGTATAGAATACAAAATGTCACTATGATAGTTTTGAGAAGAAGAACTCGAAGTTCGAGGTTGATAGGCTTGCGATAAACTCGAAACTATCACTACAAATAATATATTATTATAAATTATCCACCTGTCAAGCGTTGTCGATTTATTGTCCCTTATAAACACTCTTTGGTCAAGGTTGATTGTGGTTTGATATGCATCAGACAACGTGCTCCTAAGATATAATATTACCGACGTACGTAGAGTCTATTAAGTTGAACAAATCCCCAGTTATAAAGACCTGTCATCCTAATGCGAGCATTGCGTGTGATAAAAAGAGAAAGCACTAACCGTTCACGCACGTGTTGAAGCTGTGCGCGCCGTCAGCTATATTTACCTGAAACCATCTGGTTAACACACGACGCTAACAGTTTTCAGAAAGTGGATTGTTACTTTAGTACGAAACGGTGCCATTCGATTATTTTGCTGTAACCAATGCTCTATAGACATCTCTTTCTTTCATATGACGTAGCGCATGTGATCATAAGAGGTGGTAATAGATTTTTTGTTTATGCTTAATACTATCCGTCTATAGATACCTGGTCTTAGGCGTGCTCCCACTAGTTAGGAACACACATTTCATCAAATGTTGGCACATAAGCATGTGTTACTTAGTGTGTGGTATATTGGTCACACCAGCTTGACTTGAGCTAGTGCTGGAGCTGGAAGTACTGCTCGTAGCAATTACTACGGGCTACGGTTACGGCGATGTAGGCCCATAGCACATACATAATATTACAATATTATCAGCGAGTTATGGCTGTCCATAGCCAATACCAAGCATAGATCTCTAGCTATGCTTGGTATTTCTCTACGAGATCGAATCTGAGATAAGGAGATTTTTTTATTATTTTTATAAAAACGTTGCCCCACACTAGGATTTCTCCTGTGTCGTGGGTGCGTTTACAGACATACATTTCACACACTTTTGTAGAAGAACTAAAGTTACCGACATAGCTGAAAGGATTAATAAACTGATTTGCAATGGACGGGGCACATAGTTCGTAGAACTGATGACCGTTGGGGTAAAAAGGTTCTCGACTGGAGACTGCGCACCGGAAAACGCAGCGTGGGACGACCTCCCAACGAGGTGGACAGACGGCCTGGTGAAAGTCGCAGGAAGTCGTTGGATGAGAGTGGCATGTGACCGCTCATTGTGGAAATCAGCCTTCGTGGAATAATGCAGACGGCACAAGCACTGCTGTGTCGAGGGTGTAGCGGCACGCAATATGGTTGGTCCAGTCAGTTCGGTCGCTGCCGACATTTAGTGGGGGCTTGACTAGCGGCAAATCTTTGAACGAGAGTACTGCGTTATATGGGGGATCGAATTAAGTATACAACAAGAATAAAGTGCGACTAAACATGAATAAATGTAAAATTACATTATAATAAGTACATAATATATTAGGTAGTGGCGTGTGGTGTCCGGGTGGTGTCCGGATTAAGAATATAGCACCACTCCATCTCCTTCCGTGGATATCGTAAAAGGCGACTAAGGGACTCTAAACCAGAGGGATGGGCAGCAGCGTCCCTTTTGTGAACCGGTAGCCTTACTGCGCTCACCAACCCACCTGCCAAGCGTGGTGAGTATTGGCAAATACCCCCCGAAATGATGACACAGTTGTGGAATCTATGCGGGAGGCCTTTGTTCAGCGGTGGACGTATAAATGGCCGATATGATGATGATGATGATATTAGGTTGGTATATCAATAAAGACGTACTTTAAAAATAAACCTACGATATAAAATAATACATACAAATATATACAACAATAATACATACACACTAGTCATGTTGGGAGGAAATGCTCCTTAATTATTTTCTTGAAAACATCTGAGGAAGGGCTATCACGCAAGGCATGAGGAAGTGAATTCCAAAGGCGCACTGCACGTACAGTGAATGACTCGTCATAACAAGTTGAAGTGTGACGAGGAGTGCGAAGAAGAAGAGAAGAGGCCGTGCGGCAAGGCTTCCCTCTGTGGATAAGGTACTCAAAGCGATCCCGAGGATATGCGAATAATATGCAAGATATGTAAAAGATTTATCGAAGAATTTGGTGGAATACATTGGCATCTGAAGTCTCAAGTTCTCCGATGATCTTAAGTATCTCGTGTGTGTGTAATGAAGGAACTTAAAACGTTCTTTAAGATAAGGGGGTATTGTGGGATTAATTAAGGTTAATTAATAATTAATGAGCCAGTAATAATTTATAATTAATTATTAAGCCGTGTGGTGCCGGCTACGAATAGTACCAACCCATCTCATCCCGTGGGTGTCGTAAAAGGCGACTAAGGAATTATCCGGAGGATGGGCATCAGCATCCTTCGAATACATTAACAACTCAACTGCGATCGCCAACCCGCCTGCCAAGCGTGGCAACTATGGCAAAACCCCCCAATGAGCACACAACACACCGATGTCGGTCATTGTAGTGATATTTGAGGGAGGCCCGTGTCCAGCAGTGGACTTTATTCGGCCGAAATGATGATGATGTGTGATGAAGTAATAAATGTGGGAATAAATTGCTGTAAAACAAAAATAGAATATGAGTATTCCGGCGAAGTCGTATTGGAAGCCACTTGAGCTTATTGCTAAATTCTGAGACATGATCATATTTGCGCAAACCAAATATGAATCTGATACAGAATCTGTACTAAATCATGGTTATTAACCATTTTAACTGCTTCCGGCAGCTCTTCTGGAGGGGCTTGTGAGTAAATTTGCAGGTCAAATGCATAAAGGTGGTAGGATGAAAGAAGTTGGTTAGAAATGGAGTTAATAAATATAGCGAAAAGTAGAGGAGAGAGAATGCCACCCTGCGGTACGCTGGCAGAAGTATTACACCACGAATAAAGTGTTTTCCATACAAATTCGCTGTTGGCCGCCACACAGGTAACTACGAAACCAATCAATCACCGTTGGAGATATGTTAAGGGAGCAGAGTATACTAAGCAGGATATCAATATCGACTGTATTAAAGGCATTGCTGAAATCTAATAAGAAAAGAACCGTCAGATTTCCAGTCTCCATACCTGATCTTATGTCTGATGAAATATTTGGCATCCGTAATATGGACTAAGGCCGTGACTGTACTGTGAGTAGGAGGAAACCCAGATTGTAAAGGATTAAGGTGACTATTCTTGGTAGAAAGCACTAAGTTGGTTGTTGATAAGACGTTCAAAGACTTTGGGAATGGTAATATGGAAATAGGACGATATGCGGATAAAAGATATTGGATTTGGTTTTTTAGGTAAGGCAGTGATTTGAGCGTCTTTCCATGACGATGGAAAGATACCATAGGATATATAGTAACTATCTATAATCATAGGTATAATCTTACTAGTGATCGGATCACATTAGATTTTTATGACCTTTTAGAAAATAAATCCAATCTGATAGTATGCTAAAATTAATAACAAAATAAAAATAATTATTTAAAAAATCTTTAATAAGTTTCATAACAAAGGGGACGGGTACAAAAAACAATACAAAAACAGCAAAAAGAAATCGTAATTTAACAATATCACATTCATAACACAGTCTTTTCGATTATCTGTACTTTAAAAGCCAAATGATTGGTACGTCGAAGTAAATAATTAATTTACACTGTAATACAAAAAAAAAATAAGCTCAAAAAATCTTCTTTTCTCTTTCTGACTTTAAATAAAAGTATGCTGTTAGACGAGTTGCGAGCTGGTCACCCTCAGCACCCCAATGTCCCCACGCATAACTTATTGGCTACAGCGCAGGCATATGTCTCGTGTTTCTAGCGGCCAACCAATATCGGCACGGGCTGTACCGCTGTGAATTGATCCTAAGTAAAGTAGCGCTCAATTTGTTAGGGCTACATACATTTTTACCAACACCTTTCATTATCAATGTTGGTAACATTTGTAGACAGTGATAGTTCAATTGAATATTATAATATTTCTTGTATACCTCATTGATCATTCCCGTCACAAAATTATCTATCACCCACAATTACTTGGACAATGTAAATCCGCCACTGTTTCTCATACTTGACGTATTGTAACTGGCTAAATGCGAATGTATACGTACATTCTACATTAACCTTCAAAGCTCGATTCTGTTGAACCATTTTGTCAAAAGATTTTATTGGTAGCAGTCGTCAACAATGTTATTTTCGACATTACCTTCATTAATTTAATCGTAGAGTTATTAACTAAATCGAGGTAGGTAATCTTTAAGTATTAAAACTTGTGTTGCTCTTGTCTGTGCAGTATACAATTTTGCAGCCAGGCCCAGTAAACACCGATGACTTTGATGCCTTGACGAGTACTGTCAGTGTGGAAGCTAACCAGTGGCGGTTACAAACAATCCAAAATGATGACATCATCACGATGGACCAGCCATCAGCTAACGATTGACACGAGAGAGGAAAGACACTAAAACTGAACCTAGCCGTTTAAGGTCGATCGTCAGCCATTCGCACGATGTCTGTAATCAATTACTGAAATGCATAATTTAATGGGTGGTACACGCACGAATTTGATAGTTCGTTTCTTAACCTTATATATAACGTCAAGTTAGAAAGCCAAACCGTGTTCATCGTATGTGACGAATATCTTCTCGATAGCGTTAATGTACGCGGCCGTCCGCAAGTCTAAACCGAGGTCGTGGGTCTTGGCTTTTGCTGCTACGTTCTGTAATAAAATCTATATCTAAAAATGTTATATAATATCAATGATAAAACACAGACAGAAATTCACATGACGGGCGGCATAAGAGGTAAAACAAAAATGTTATCGCCGGAGAACCGCCCTATTTGATCCACCAGTTTACCATGGAGGACGTAAAGCTTTCTTGTTAATTTAGCGGATCCATAAAGTCCAACTGCACTAAACATAGATATATAGGTTTTATCTTCCATCGTTACGGGGATCACATTTGTAGTTGAAGGAATACTAAAAGCACACCAGCTGCTCAATGTAGCCAGGATGCAGTCTGTTGGCATTAACCGAAAGAGTTCGCCCTTCTCAAATTGTACGAGTAGTACGGGCTACGGACAGAACTCCTAATCTGAAATGCAAAGAACAAAGAGGTACGTACATTGCAGGCATTGATCATGGAAAACTCCAGGCCGGTACCGACGATGTGCTTCTCGTTGGCCCCAGACATCATGGACGCGAATTCTTCCGTAGGTGTCATTTTAGCGTCAACTTTTGCCGCCCTCAGCGAAGTTTCCACGGTATCTAAATCACAGAACATCAGCGTTACAAATTTAGTTCATACCTACTTCATTTGTCCAACGGCCATTGCTGAACGGACAGGCTCACGACTAACAAGCGGTGACAGGATATATTGCCATAATCTCCAAGCTTGGCAAGCAGATTGGTGAGCACAGCACACGGCAGGATGAGGCACTTACTCGCCTTGTGGTCTATTCTTTGTAGGTAACCACACAGAACAATACCTACTTATACCAGAGAAATAGACGTATCTGTTTCTAAGCCCTATCTTAGAAAGAAAGAAAGAAAGAAAGAAAACACATTTATTCAGCACAAACAAACTTATCAGTTTATGTACTATCGTACATAACAGCAAGAAAATAGACATATTTTAGGTAAATAAAAACAAATGTACCATCGGCATGATCATGCCGAAAGGGTTACTAACTCAGCATTTGGTACCCAGCGCTGATTTTCAGTTAGCACCCCTGCAGTGACACACGGACGGAGGGAACGTAATATTAATATAAATGAAAATCTATACGAATAAGAAATACCATGATAATGCAAATAACATGAAATAAATATAGGTACATATTAAAAAGTAAAACAGAATATTTAGAGGGTCCAAAATTTTTACATATTGTGTGTAAAATAAGGTTTACTGGATTTGCAGGCACAGACTAAAAGTCTTTGAAATTAAATGGGTAGTTGTACTCATTTAAAACGTAGTGGTTACTTGCTCTGTGCTCATTACATTTTCGCTCGGCTTGACGGCAGGTCTATAATATTTCTTTGTAAGGAAATTTAAGTGCCATATTTAAAATGATTTATAGTAGTCATAATACAGCATACAGCAGGCTTGTTTCTCTACTATGTGGTATTTGAGCAATCCTGCTCTGCTAACAATTGCTGTAATGTTTACTAGCGAGGCGGAGAACTAGAGCTAACTAAATGTTATTAGGATTTTCTGTTACGTCGGCAATAAGCTCACTGATCGCAAAATTGCGGTGTGCCAAATCGATTTGTGTATTGGCTACACATTTTAAACAAGCGAAATTCTAAGCTTTAGTGAATTCATTTGATAGTTTGATTATTCGTAGACTAACCTTAAGTTTACGCATTCAGCCACTTGCATAGACCGTGACTTAGGTTACTTAGGTTGTGCTTGCTTAATCAATTCACTACCGAAAGACAATAGCGTTTAGAAATATTGGTGAGAAGAAATTTGCTATCTTAGGCTCTGTCTCTAAAGTGTATCTTCGTTCTTTTGTAAAACCATAATTACGAATATAATCCACAAATCCGTGTGGTGTCCGGATTTAAAATACAAAGGAAAGAAAGAAAGAAAGAAAGAAATACATTTATTAAACAACACAAAAATCAGCAAATATAATATTGCTAGGCTGGCGTGGAGTCGTGCGTTTAA
This sequence comes from Diloba caeruleocephala, assembly GCA_947459985.1. Taxonomy (NCBI): domain Eukaryota; kingdom Metazoa; phylum Arthropoda; class Insecta; order Lepidoptera; family Noctuidae; genus Diloba; species Diloba caeruleocephala. The sequence continues at coordinate 1,698,986 of OX381617.1, read as the reverse complement.
AAAGCCACAGCTCAGCTAATGGTACAGGTTAACTGTAGCGCTGATTTTCAGCAGAATCCTCATAAAATAAAGCACTATCTGCTACCGTGATGTTGCAAAAGGCGACAAGGGATTCTTAGCTCGACGGATGGGGCAGTGGCACCCCTTCTATGGAACAGTAACCATTCTGCGCTCATCAACCCTACCAAGCATGGTGAGTACTGGCAAATTCCCCCCAAAAATGAGGACACACGGCATGTAACCGGTTGTGGTCAACGTGGGAGCCATTTGTTCAGCGGTGGATATTCTTTGGCTGATATGATGATAATGATATGATTGGTAAACAATCATGGACTGATTCCCCTCTTAAAATGTTACCTGTGAATAAATCGACACCTAGTATAATACTCTGTCTACGGGATAGTCTGGATAGAAAAGATTGCCGTATTTACTATCCACGGTTTGGTCAGATACCTACGAGTATTATTGATGGTTTTAATTCGTCGGTCACATATTATTGCTTAAAACTAGTTACGCAGTATAAAATACCTAGCAGTGCGCAGTTAGAATCTCTCCAGAACTTAATGCTCAACTTTCCGAAGCTGACGTGGTTCAGGTTCTTGAGGAACTCGAAATACGAGACTGTGACTCCACCAGCGTTTGTCAGCAAGTCGGGTAGCACCAGGATATTATTCTTTCTCATCTTTTCGTCAGCAGATGGAGTTGTAGGCCCATTGGCACCTTCAGCAACTATCTACAAATGCACACAATCGGTAAGTTCCAAAGTAGTTAGGTTGCATCTAAAGTATTTTTGTGTAAAAGTGATATTTAGCTAACCCTGGCATTCTTTGGGGGGGCTGACAATGAAAAATGAGATACCGCTGATCTCTTAAAAAAATTACTAACATTCGCTGGTAGATTAATGAGGTAGGTACTACTCGTGCTTAGTGGTACCTGTGATAGAATGTTTCATTAGTACGGGTACCACCCGATACACTCAAAAATTTATACACCATATTCTGTAAACTCTTTAAATTAGATCTGTACCTATATAAAAAAAAATATGACAGCCTATGGCGTTGATTGGATGTACAGCGCAAGTATAGTGGAGAACGTGACAGGTGGGCTATAACAGAAAAAAGGCCAGACCTCTTTACCCGCCTGCCAAAATTAAGGTAAGTCCAAGTAAACGCGAAAACATAACTTACCTTAGCTTTTATCTTTCCGGCATTTTCGTCTGTCAACGTCTTCTCCATAGCGGCCACCACTAGAATGTCGCATTTCTCATACAATATTTCCGGACCACATTCCTTGGCGCCCGGGAAGCCCTTAGCGCTCTTTCTATTCTTTTCCATGTATTTCATTAATTCCTGTTTGGCAAAAGTAGTACATGTGAATAATTATGTCACTGATAATAAAAGTTTGGATTTCTTAGGTTAGGGTATGTAACCGCCCCCTGGCCGAGATATGCCTGTGGGGCAGTCACTGTACATTCGCCTTCTCTCCACTAGAGGGGTTGACCGCTTTACAGTCATCCCCTCTGTGATGTGCTTAAAGGCGTGGCACCAATGGGCCGCTCTAGTGTGACCTTACGAGGACCTGGAGCCCCCCCTTCGATGCCAAAGATGACTGTTCCAGTGGTTTTAGCCAGTAGGAGTTCAGCATACCCCTTCGCTCTTCCCCGGGGCGAAGGAAGTTCACGTAGAATGTCCACTGGACACCAATATTTTTTTTTAAAAAAAGGTTAGGGTATGTACCGCCCCCTGCCCGAGATATGCCTGGGGGGCAGTCACTGTAGTCGCCTCCCCTCCAGTAGAATGGGAGACCTGCTTACAGTCACCCACTCCGAGATGTCGTAGATGGCGGTACCGGAGTGAGTGTTGTTCTCGAAATCCTGGAGCTCATCAATTTAGCAGGAGGCGGCATGCTACTTTGCTCGGGAAAGCCCCGGGAGGAAGCCCGCAAAGATATCTACCGCGGTGGTAAAAACAGGCTAATGCTGAAGCGTATGACTTAATACTAAGAATGCGATTCAGATTTCAGATTCACTGCACAGCAAAAATATATAGATATCACTGAACAAAAGAAAATTGGTATGGCCTGCGGATATTTGATGGGGGCATAAAATTATTTAAAGGTCGTGCTGGTACCAGCCCTACTTTTACCACTGAATACGATGAATATAGGTAGGGTTGATTTTTTTCAGGATATTTTACATATCGGCCTACCAAAACGCTAGATACACTTATGAGAAAATGACCGAATAACATATTCACCATTTGTCCTGTACCCAGCTGTTAAGGAGTTTCATTGTGCATCTCCGTGCTTTATCAGATATTTATAAATATAGGACGATTACTATATTACGTGTATGGATATACACGCAAGAATATAGTTTAAGTAGATTTAGATTTTTTTAAAGAAAAAAAAGATCCCCTAAAATAATTATCCAAATTGGATACAAACGGGCCCTCGTTCGTAAACCTCTTTCGATTCCCTCCTTATGTGAATTCTGCTAAAAATGCTTGCCATACAAGGAAATGGAACCCGTTTACTTGTATATTACCATCTTTTGAATTTCAGCCAGCCATTTCGAATAAATCGACAGGGAAGAGGTATTGCGGTGTGGCTTGAGATATTGTGATAGTCTTATGTCCAGAAGTGAACTGTGATAGTTGAATTCTTAGAAAAATAACACGCGGCGTTAAGCAGATTTGTGCACAGGACGTCTATTATTTCTTTATTATTTATTTTATATATATTTATTTCATTCCATAATGAAATAATAAAAGTTGTCATATGAAGAGCACTAGGTGTGGCCGTGTTGAGGTCGTCCAGTTATTGGGGTGGACACACCAGCAAAATTGATTCCACTAGGTGACCGCAGTTGGGGGTGCTAGGTCAGGAAACCTCCACGTGCGCTCGGTGGCTGCTGGTCCCTCTTGATACGTCCGGGGCGAAGAGCAGTTGTCGGGCCGGTGCACCCTGGGCACCGGGCAATAACTACTCCACTTTTTGGAGGACCTTGTTGCCCGGTGGCTAATATTCTGACAGGGATGGGCCCAGTTTGTGGGCTGTAGGTAGGCCGTATGGTGTTCCTCCGTTTTCGGAGGAGCATGGGCGGGCTAGCGGCGGGCTCGGTGTGCACTCACCCTGCCCCGAGCAGGTAGTGGGAGGAATCCCCTTCCCTGCCACCGTCGATATCGTAACCTCGGTTGGAGTGTCGTGGTCACGTCTCGCGGCTTCGACCGGGACCGAGGATCTTGGCTTAACCGCCCGGATCGCGAGGAAGAAGGCCTCTATAAAAATTCCCCGAACCCAAGCTTTGCGTGCGGCGAGGGGTGCATGGCTGATGGGAAGTTCAGTCGCGAGCACGCAACCCCAGGACTGGCGGAACCTGAAGATGGGATACGCTTGCCCGGGTACAGGGGGCACTGCCCGGGTCGACCATTTATTTCCCCCATACTCGTGGGTCTAGACATGGAAACATCAAAACTTAAAATAAAACACGTGAAGAAGGTGGAGGCAGAGAAGGTGGGAGGTGAGAGGGTTGGTTCGCTGTCGGAGTCCGACAGCGTCCAGATGGACATGGAGTCGGATATCGGCTCCGTGTCCGGTTCAGGTACCTGGACGCGCAGTGCGCGTAACTTGCGCGCCAGCGCGCGTAACTTGCGCGCCAGTGCGCGTGCGCAGCGTGCGGTCGCGTCACTGCCGCGTCCGGGTACGCCGTTGCTGTTGGGTGGGGTGAGCGACTCCGAGGAGTCCTTGGACCCTCGGGGTTCGCACGTTTCACTCAACATGGCGTTAGGTGCAGAGGGCCGCAAGCGGACCCTTCCGAAGGCGTCAGTCGGGTCATCCCCTGACGCCAAAAGGTCGGCCAAAAAGGCCGGAAAGGAATCTAACGTCGAAAGGCTGGAGAGAGAGAACGCTGAGTTGCGCTCTCAACTCGCCAGCCTCTCGGTGCAGATAGCGAAACTGACGACGGAGGTGGGTCTCCTTCGTCGTCAGGGCAACGGTACTGCGAGGCCTAAGGACTGTGTCGCTCCGGCATTCTTGCCGCCGGATGCAGAGGCGGAGTTTCGGCGCTCCATTGTCCTCGAAGTCGGGGGGATGATGGACGCCAAACTGGCGGCCCTAGCTGTGCGGCTCCCGCCGGAGAAACGCCTGCGCCCACCACTGGCAGCGGATTCCCGACAGCTACAGACGGCCACGTATGCGGCCGCTGCCGGGGCGACAAAGAGCGCGGCGAAGGCTGCGGCCCCCGCTAAGGTGCAAAGTACCGCACCAGCCCTATCGAAAGGGAAGAGCGGGGGTCGTGGTGTGGCAAAGGGGACCGGAAAGTCAGACCAGCAGGCGACAGCTGACGGGGCTGCGGCGACCACTGGATCCGCGCCAATCCAGCCAGCAGCCACTGAGCCCGAGTCCTCGCAGTCCGCAATGGACACCACTGAGGGGTGGTCCATTGCAGGCAAAAAGAAGCGGCAGCCCCGGCCTTCTCAGGCCCAACAACCCGCAGTTGCAGAGCCTGCGCAATCTTCTCCCCAGAATGGAGGGAGACAACGCGGAAAACGGGGCGGAAAGAGAGGAAGGAAGGGGAAAGTCAACCTCCCCAAGGTTCCCGCATCGGCCGCCATAACGGTCACGGTGCCCGAGGGCTCACCCGACACAAGGTTGGGTGAAGTCATGGCCGCGGCTCGGCGAAATATTAAGCTCGCCGACCACGGCATTGGTCCGGACACCGTGACCATCAAGAGGTCAGTCAGCGGCGGAATGGTGCTTTCTGTCGCTGGCGAGGATGGTGGCGCCAAGGCCGATAGCCTGGCACGCAAAATGCGGGAGGTGCTCACCCCCATATTTGACGTGCATATTGCACGTCCGATAAAAATGGCGGAGTTGAGGGTACTGGACCTGGATGACGCCGTTACCAAAGCGGAGATCGCAGATGCCATAGTGGCTGCGACGGCGTGTTTGCCCGAGGATGTAAGGGTGGGCGAAATTCGCCGCTCACCGATGTCCTTGGGCACGGTCTGGGTCCGGATCCCACTGGAGGCGGCCAAGAAGCTGGCGTCTACCCGCCGTATTTGCGTCGGTTGGACGTCGGCCAGGGTCGAGGTGTTGGCGGCACGGCCATTACAATGCTTCCGATGCCTCGAACTCGGGCATGTGCGCCTCCGGTGCACCATACACGGGGGGGTTGACCGGAGCGACCGGTGCTACGGATGTGGCGGCCAGGGCCACAAAATTCGGGAATGCCAGGCGCAGACAAAAAACTGCCCTTTGTGTGCGGACTTTGGCCTCCCGGCCGAGCACAGATTGGGCTGCAAATCTTGTGCAGCCCAGAAGAGCAAGAGGGGAAAACCAGGCCCCCCTGCCTCGGCCGAGGGGCTGAAGAAGTCTGCGCCGGCGGCACCGGTCGCACGCTCCGGCTCACCGGAGGCGATGGAGGCCAATTAAAGATCCTCCAGGGAAACCTAAACCACTGCCGCAACGCGCAGAATCTGTTGCTACAGACTGTTGCGGAGTGGTCGGTTGCCTTGGCGGTTGTGGCGGAGCCCTACAGCGTCCAGGAACACCCTCGCTGGTTCGGGGATGCCGGGGACTCCGTCGCTATATATTGGTCTGGAGCTGAAGGTGAGCCGCTCTGCTCCCTGTTGGACAGGGGGCAGGGCTTTGTCGTAGTAGAATGGGGACCTCTGGCAGTGGTGGGCTGCTATATCTCCCCTAACGTGTCCCTCGTCGACTTCGAGGGATACCTGGACGGGGTGGCGCGCAGCATTCGCTGTAAGTGCTTGCCCCGTCCAGTGCTCGTCCTGGGGGATTTCAATGCTCACTCTAGAGCTTGGGGCAACCGTCGGGACGCGCCGAGGGGGAGGATAATGCAAGACTGGGCGGCGTCACTTGACCTCCGATTGCTGAATCGGGGGTCCGTTAGCACCTGCGTTCGGTGGCAGGGGGAGTCGGTCGTGGACCTGACATGGGCAGCTCCTTCTGTGGCCCGCATGGTGTCGGGTTGGCGAGTAGCGGAGGAGGTGGTCACACTTTCGGACCACCGCCACATAATGTTCGACGTGGCCCTCCGCACGCCTTGCCCGAGCCGTTCTAGTCCCAGCCCACGGTCGCGGCGTTGGGCCCTCACACAGCTGGATAGCGAGTTGCTCGTCGCAGCTGCCAACGTCGCGGCCTGGCCAGAGGTTGATCAAGGGATCTTGCCCGATCCGGAGGAGGAAGCGTCCTGGTTCCGGGAGACGATGACGTCAATATGCGACGCATCCATGCCCCGGGCCAGGCGCTCCCGGCGTACGGCAGTGTACTGGTGGTCGGATGAGATCACGCAGTTGCGCGCGGTCTGCCTGGCCTCCCGCCGCCGGTACCAACGAAGCCGACGCCGACACAGCGCCACAGCCGGAGAGACTGACGAGGCCTATGCGGCCTACCGGGCGGCCACGCTGGCGTTTCAGACCGCCATCAGCGAGGCGAAGGCTCGGTCCTGGAGCGAGCTCCTGGAGGGACTGGACAGGTGTCCGTGGGGGAGACCCTACCGAATGGTAGTGGGCAAGTTACGCCCCTATGTCCCCCCCGTGACCGAAACCATGGCCCCGGATTTGCTGGAGGGAGTACTTTCAACGCTCTTTCCGGCGGTCCGGGACCATCCTGGTCCCTCTCCACCCCCGATTGCCTCGGACTGGGCCGAGGAGTTGGGGGTTTCGGAAGGGGAGCTGGGCCGAGCCATTGGCCGCCTAAAGAGTCGCAACACTGCACCGGGTCCGGACGGCATTCCGGGCCGTGCGTGGGTGTATGCACTGCAGTCTCTTGGGGACCGCTTGAGGCGGCTGTTCACCAGTTGCCTCCGTAGTGGCGTGTTCCCGTCCGGCTGGAAGGAAGCCGGATTGGTTCTCTTGAGGAAGGAAGGAAGGGCTGCGGAGTCTCCCTCTGCATACCGTCCCATTTGCCTGCTTGACGAGGCTTCGAAGCTATTCGAAAGAATAATTACCCGAAGACTCGTTAAGCACCTGTCGCGAGTTGGCCCCGACCTGGCCGAAAGTCAGTATGGCTTCCGGCAGCGGCGGTCCACCATTGACGCGATTCTTCGCGTCCGCTCGCTGTCGGAACAGGCAGTGTCTCGGCGGGGTGGGGTGGCGTTGGCAGTCAGTCTAGACATCGTCAACGCCTTCAACTCCATCCCGTGGGGCGCTATTAGGGCGGCACTAGTCCATCATCGGTGTCCGCCTTACCTGCAGGGCATCATAGGGGCCTATCTGCGCGATAGGCACATTCGCTTCGTGGGTAGGGACGGTAACGTAAAGCGGAGGGAGATTACGTGCGGGGTTCCGCAGGGGTCAGTTCTCGGCCCCCTTTTATGGAACCTTGCCTACGACGCGGTCCTGCGTGTCGTTCTCCCTGCTGGCGTCAGCTTAGTTTGTTACGCTGACGACACTCTGGTGTTGGCCAGCGGGGAGTCCTTCGAGGGAACCATCCGGCTTGCAGAGCAAGCGGTGGCAATTGTCGTGGCCAAAATCCACGCCCTGGGTCTGCGGATAGCGCCTCAAAAAACCGAGGCGCTATGGTTCCACAAACTGCCAAGAAGCAGAGAACCACCCAGTTCGTGGATACGCGTTGGTGACACGCGAATCGGGGTGGGCCGGTACATGAAATACCTGGGGCTCACCCTGGACAGTCGTTGGGGCTTCGAAGAGCACTTTCAGCGCCTCGTTCCCCGAGTCGAGAGGGTAGTGGGTGCACTACACCGGCTGCTGCCCAATCTCGGGGGACCATGTGAGGAAGTTCGCCGTCTCTACGGAGGGGTTGTGCGGTCCGTGGCCCTCTACGGGGCGCCTGTATGGTCAGCTCGACTGTCAGGTGCCCAGCGCTGCAGAACCAAAATTCACGGTCTGCAGCGCAGAGTGGCTATCCGGATCGCACGAGGATACCGAACGGTGTCCTACGAGGCGGCAACTCTCCTGGCGCGATTTCCGCCTTTCGACATCCTGGCGGAGATGGATGCGTGGGTCTACGATCAGACACGCTCCCTCCGCCAGAGCGGCGAAAACGCGCCTCCAGGGGCGTTGGAGAGGCTGCGGCGGCTAGCTCGCCGACGCGCACTTGTAAAGTGGCGTCACCGCCTGCGGATGCAATTTGCGACCAAGCGCGTCGTCGAGGCCGTCCTGCCGCTCTTCGGAGCCTGGCTCAGAAGGAGCGAGCGCGTCACCTATCGCCTGACGCAGGTGCTCACCAGGCACGGTTGTTTCGGTGCGTACCTGCACAGGATAGGACGCGAGGCCACGGCACAATGCCACCATTGTGATAGCGACCAGGACACCGCACAGCACACGCTCGAGGCGTGCCCTGCGTGGGCCGCCGAGCGGCGGATCCTGGTCGATCGGATCGGGCAAGATCTCTCTCTGCCAGCAGTAGTGTCGGCTATGTTGGCAGAGCACGAAAACTGGAATGCAGTGGTCTCCTTCTGTGAGAGCGTCATGCTCCAGAAGGAGACCGCAGAGCGGGATCGGGAGAGGGCCGATCCCGCTCGAAGAAGAAGGAGACGGCGCCGGGGTAACAACCGCCCTGGCGCCTAATTCCGATACGCCTGAAAACCCCTGCCGTTGCTATAAGGTGGGGGACCTCTGGGTTCGCGGGTGCGTAGATTGGGGAATCTGCGTGCCCACACCAAGCGACCCAAGAGAAGACGGTAGCACGCATGTGGTCACGCGCTGCCGTGGGACGCTTTGGGGGATCCTTTACAATCCCCCTGGGGGGGTGACCGCTTTACAGTCACCCTCTCCGAGATGTGCCAATAGGCGTGGCACTAGTGGGCGGCTCTAGTGTGATCATACGAGGACCTGGAGCCTCCCTTACGTGCCGAAGATGACCGCTCCAGTGGTTTTAGCCGGTAGGAGTCCGGCATACCCCTTCGCCCTTCCCCGGGGCGAAGGAAGTTCATGATGAATTTCCACTGGGCACCAATAAAAAAAAATAAAAAAAAAAAAAAGGTGACCGCAGTTGACTGGGAACAAGACTGGGAACCTAAACCACCTATTAACACATGTTAAGGCGGCAGCGTGCCCACTATAGTCTCACTCGCTATTAAAGATCGTCTGTCTAACTTCAAACAGTACTCCCCTGCACCCACTTTCTCATAGAATGACGACATTATTCTATGATATTTTGTGGGCGTGCCGTTGTAGTTTACACGATTTCTACCAGCGACTTTGTCTGTGAGGGTTTTAATTAATATCTCTATGGTACCTCCACACTCCGATCATGCTTATAGCGATTATCTTTAACTTACAAGCATGTATATAGTACGTATCTGTTACAGACTCACCACAGGATTTATACCATCCGGATTCTGTAAGTTCACGTCGAATTCGGCTACTCCTATAATCTTGACGCCATCTTGGTGAAGGTAGACTGCTGCCCAGCTACCCACGTTGCCGAAACCTTGGACTATTGCGGTCTTCCCCTGAAAAATACTTTTTATTTTCGTGTGAGCTACATTTACGGCCACACTATCCTGAGGGTAAGCTAAGCAAGCGTATCGTTAGGCCCTCCGTTCTGTCTCCACTCTTCACGTCAGACAGTGTAATTGTTATTTAAGAAGAGCGTTACCAGTAATGACATAATATGGTACAGAGACATTGTCTTAGTGAGCTATGGAGAGTGCTATGCATGGTAGTTATCTACGAGATCAAAGGAATAAGGAGATCCGTAGAAGAACTAAAGTTGTCGACATAGCTGAAAGGATTAGTAAACTGAAGTGGGAATAGGGGGGCACATTGCTCGTAGAACTGATGGCCGTTGGAGCAAAAAGGTTCTCGAGAGGAGACCGCGCATCGGAAAACGCAGCGTGGGACAACCTCCAACGAGGTGGACAGAAGATCTGGTGAAGGTCGCTGGGAGTCGTTAGATGCGGTCGGCATGTAAACTGTCGTTGTGGAAATCTATGGGGGAGGCCTTTGTTCAGCAGTGGACGTTTTCTGGCTGATATAATTATGACGATGACTATATGAATGAGTGCGCAGGGTGTTGGTTTGGGTTACCGATGGCCCATTCTGACTGTAAACAATCGAATTATTCGGTTGTTTCGTTTAATCGAATAAAATCGGTTGTTACTTATCGCTGCCACCCGCTTACAATTGGCGATGTAATATTTGCGATCGATTTTAGAACCGCTCAATAGTGGGTAAACATTGCAATGACCCTTACACATCGTGTTGACGCATAAGCCCTTCCCCGGGGCGAAAGAAGTTCATGTAGAATTTCCACTGGACATCAATAGAAAAAGGTGACAAATGGCAAGTAATAAGGACAATGTGCATATCTGAGACAAACTGCCCCAAGTCCTGGACACGGATCGCGCAACAAATTCAAGGACAGAAATTTTGGACAAATTAAAAATGTACAAAAATAGGTGCTTACTCAGGGTGAGATTCAGAAACAAGTCTAAGCGTGAACTTACGCTTCCATCTGTCAAAATGCACTACTTACGCCCCTAATTTTGACAGATGGAAGCGTGAACATAGCTTAGACTCGTTTCTGAATCTCACCCTTAATGTATAGATAAAAAAATCGAGATTAACCTTTAAGCCAACATCTAAGTTGACCATCTTCATCCAGTGTGGGTCGCTTGCGAAATAGACGCAAGTCATGTAGACGCCACGCCCCGTAGCTTCCACTCTCCCGTTGATGCCCCCACCGTTGATCGGCTTGCCCGTCACACACGCGGCGGCGTTCAAATCATGGTAACCTGAAAATATCCCCTGTTACATGACTGTCGAAGAAGTGATTCAAAATGGCTCCATTTTATGTTTATCCGTAATAATTTCTGCTTTATTCGATATTTTTTTGATCTGGCAATAACTGAGCACGAATAATATGTCAAAAAGACTGCAACCTCTCGGTGTTTCGTGGCCTAGTACACAGCATCATTATGTAAAAACGTAGAGTAGAATATACTTTATTGTACACCATTTGGAATCAAGGGTCATTTCGGCGCAGGTGTCTGGGACGTATAACCCCGTTCCAACCGACTTGCCCTACTTCTAGGGTATTGTGTAGGCCCTTGTTGGATTGAAATGGGCTGCTGATACGCACATTTCTCTCTAGTGTAAAATTCTTACCAATTTTTAAGTACGTGAGACATACGATAATAGCTATACCTAGTATACGTTTACATACGCACTACAACGACTGATGCTGAGGTGCGGCGTCCCGTCCCGGCGACATACTTACGCGCAATATTTATTTGCGCTTCACTTGGGTTTTCTCACCTAAGGTTTTGATGTAGGTGTCCACGATCCAAGACATTTCTCGGCCCGAGGTGTTCACATCAGGAGCCGGTACATCAATCCCGGGGCCTATAAAGAAAGGTATTATTAATGCCTTGGTTTAAAAAAATCGTCACTCGCGTCTCTCCTTCTCTTCGTGGGAGTGTAATATAGGACTTTGGAAAGAAGTGCCTATGTTTTAACTTGAATATCTTAAACTGTGGTGGTAAGAAATGCTTACTTAATAGTTCACGTGTTCTCGTTGTACACCAGCGATATACCCATACGCTATAGTCAATCGTCCAAGTTGGCACTCTTCGCTGACGACACGGCTATATAGTACTCCGGCTACGGCCTGACAAGTTCAAGTCGCGCAAGAGGCGACTTACGCAGCAGTAGATAAAAAAATAAATTGGCCAGGCTGGAGGCCTTTTTAGCTTCGCTAGATTTGCCCGGTTTAGCAGCCACATTTCACTCTCGGAAATGTCTGAGCGAGCTTCACAAAAAAGTCATATGGGGCTCTAATATCGAGTCAGGAGTTCCACGTTTGAGCATTAACGCATTGCGGGTGGCTGCAATACCTTAAGCCGAGGCAAGAGTCCCACCTGTGTCCAACTAGCGTGCGCCCGTAACTATGTTTTTATTTTGTAAGTTATTGCCTGGCGTTTTTCGACTTGCCAGATTGCCCGGTTTGCGAGAAATGCTTTCCCCAAAAAGAGAAAATGTCTGTGCTTAAAAGGCAACCTATTTATGTGTGAAGAGTGTATGACCATATCCGAAAGCATGACAAATAGATAAAAGTGGTCGAAAGAATCAGGAACGATGATGAATCATTTGAGGAAACGAAACGGCATTTATTATATTTTTCGTAAAACCGCCGTGTGGTGCTGGCTCAGAATGTCACCACCCCATCTCCTCCCGTGGGTGTCGTAAAAGTCGACTAAGGGATTGGCCGGAGGATGGGCAGCAGCGTCCTTCGAGTACATTAACAACTCAACTGCGATCGCCAACCCGCCTGCCAAGCGTGGCGATTATGGCAAAACCCCCCAATGAGCCCACATCACATCCATATCGGTTGTCGTGGTGATCTTTGGGGGAGGCCTGTGTCCAGCAGTGGACTTCATTCGGCCGTTAGATAGAAAACCTGGTACTTTACCCAGGAATCGAACTTGGTGATTTTGTAAAATTACTCTTATGTAATTGTAACAACCCATAGTGTCGTTAACTAAGATCTCTTGCAAAGGATAGACAATGTGGCAAACTTTTCCTATTCTTTCATTTTGTATAAATATAAAACGGTATTAAATGTAAGACATTGTTACCAATGAAGTTCTTCTTAGCAAGTTCCAATGTGTAACGCCTGGTAATTCTTTGCAGTTCCGCTACTGTGTAATTTTTAGGATTTATTGCGACACCTGGAAAAAGACTATATGTACCTAATATATACACATTTATAATGCCACAATTAGCAAGGGCTAAAGTGGTAAGTTTATTTGAATATAAAATCATTCAAGCGATTGCGTGTGCGCTATGCGCTCCGAGGGCTGATTACCTAAGTCGCAGACGCTTTGCAACAGGCGTAAATTGCTCCAACGCCGCTGTCAAACGTCACTTTAGTATTACCTATTTGCCGATAGAGACTAAACAGGCGAAGATTTCTGACGCGCCTCTGTCGGACAATCAATGAATTAAAAACGTTCATTCTTTTTAGTTCCACTGATGGCTACAGGCGCTAGTAATTAACATCTTTCACAATAGCGACAGGCGGGCGATGCCTTACGTTATACCAATTTTTTGGACGCCTTGCCTTTTTGCATCCTTGGCTGCGCGATAGCTGCTATTGCGTCTGCTGCTGCTGTTTTTAGCTAATCAGACCGCCGGTGTGTTTGCCTCAGGCTCTTTCATTGTCTTGAAGGCACTTTGCCGATGACAAATTCATCCGAGAGTCGGGGTATCGGCAGCTGATGCAGTCAACTACGGTCAAGAATAGCTCCTCGATTAATAAAGAGAATCGTAATAAATATATTTACATCTTCATCATACGACTGGTCGTTGCTACCTCATACCCTAGGTACTTTTTTAACAAACGTTTTTGTGCTGCTTGCATCGGATGGCTCGTCACTAACTTCACCTGGGGTGCAATTCCTTAAGCTCAAACATCCATACATCCAATCCAATACAGAATCGAAATAACGGTGTAAAATCAATTTGTTGTTCGCTAAGACATGATTGAAGCTATTCAAGGACACGTTGCAGAAGATAAACCACGAACACCAGTCTTAGTGAGTACCAAATCGGGTTATCACCATTATATCAATTCTGTATTCAAAGATGTATGGATGTTTGAGCTTAGAGAATTGCACCCCTGGTCATCCTGTTTATCTTCAAGAACGCCGTCTGTACTGACTTCTTATCCTACTACCTTCATATTTTGATGTAGTACTGACCGCCTTTAGAGCCTCCAAAAGGAACATTGGTGCAGGCGCACTTGAAAGTCATCAACGAAGCTAAGGCTTTCACCTCATCCAAGTTCACCTCGTCCGAGAATCTTATTCCTGAAAGATACCATTTATTTAAGAAAGTATTTCGGGTCGAGTAATAACGTTGCCTCACACTAGGATTTCTCCTGAAATTCCACATACAATACACCCAGACTCGGAACAACTATCTGCAGATCATACAAATATTTGTTCCGTGCGGGAATCGAACCCGCGACCCGAAGCGCAGCAGCCGACTGTATCAACCACTGCACCAATCGTGCCGTTGGATCGATGTGATTGTTATTTTGATACTCGTACTGAATACCTGACAATCACTAACTTCCATATTCATATCAATGAAGCTACGCGCGGAAAAAGCTAGTCGGACCAATTTATTAGCGTTATGTCTAATTTCGAAGGTTAAAATATTGCCTATCAGACCACGATACTCGTCAAATATACCTGAGAAACATAGAAGTATGTTAGAAGAGATGGTGAGAGGTTAATAGACTCAAATGGAATATATATTTTCGATACTAATGCATAAAATGCGCTATGGTGGTAGGTATACTGAATTTCCCTAACATGCTTACTTAAAATCACAATATGGTATTGGTTAAGTGAAATTACTGATATACTTACGTTTATGGAAACAGACAAGAATCTCAAAAATGTACGCCGTGTTCGTTCGAAAACATTGGTCGACGATGACGAATTAACGGCGATTGTGGAAGCTGATGGTACTCAATCTACGGCTGAATTGGCAGCAGCTTTCGACGTTAGCATCAAAACAGTATTGGTCCATTTGCGTCGAAATGGCAAGGTAAAGCTTGACAAATGGGCGCCCCACGAATTTAACGATCATCAGCGCAACTTGCGCGTCGAGGTCTGCCTTGCGCTTCTCAACAGGCACATAAACGAAGGAATTTTGAACTGCACTGTTACCTGCGACGAAAAATGGATTCTGTTTGACAATCGCAAGCGCTCAGCAAGTTGGTAAGACCTTGGTACAGTACACAATGAATGTCCTAAACGAAAAATGAGCCCTAGAAAAGTGATTTGGTGGTTTAGTGCCGGTGTGATTCATCATAGCTTCTTACCAAACGGGATGAGCATTACTGCAGATGTGTACTGTGAAGAATTGAACACTATGATGGAGAAGCTCGCACATCTGCAACCAGCTTTGATCAGTCGCTCGTCCCCGCTACTCCTGCATGACAACGCGCGACCCCATACTGCACAACAGACGGTCTCCAAGCTACAAGAGCTGGGGTTGAAAGCTATCGGTCATCTGCCGTACCTACTCAGCAGACCTTGCGCCTACAGACTTCTACATTTTCCAGAATTTGGATAACTTTTTGGCGGGAAAAAAACAATACCCGAGAGGCAGTATCTAAATGCCTTTGAAGAGTTTGTCGCCTCCCGTCAATTATATCATATATTAAAAGAAGTAGATATGTTACATGCGCGCCAAAAGTAAGAACCAAAGCTCCCCCAATTGTAGCACCTCGCAATCAATTCGCCCAAGACAGGACAACGAGCGCATACTGTCACAATCTGTATCTGTCTTTGTTTTATTAATTAAGTAATAACAATGTCGTCGTGCGTATAGAAAATGCACAAAGTATCAAGCAAAAATAAATAAAGAACAACAGATCTCACACCACACGTGAGTAACAAACTATATACAATATTTTAATAAAAATACTATTTAAATTATCTGTAGAATATTATTCTCGAACAAAACACAGGTCAAGCAAGGAAAAGAAACAACATATATTCTATCACAATTCACAGGTGCGACAAAGACATCGAGTACACTTGTTGTCATTTTAGATATCTATCTCTTACTCTCGTCGTTTTTGTATCTTCTTTCTCACAGCATAGGTGTATAGTTTTATAGCGTTATACCTACATACAACAGGACTGAGTTTTGCGCACAACATAATATGGATGTAACATATCTATGGTACAATGTCATTGCCTCCCGTCCATATGGTTTCTTCAAGACGGGCATCGATAAACTGCCACTGCATTGGCAAAGATGCTTCGGTTGCTTGGGTTTGACAAAAAAAAAAAAAAAAACTGAAAAGTGGGCGGGGTACGAGCAATGATAGTACGAGTGATATATCGATGCAATATAGTACCTACGTAACGCTTACCTACCTCAGTACGCTCACTAAAACATTAGTGTAAAACTATGAAAATATAATTTTGCTCTTTTATCAGCTACAGAATCATAAGCTGTGACGTGAATCTAAAACATGGAGGCATTTCTTATCACTCACGGTCTTTTTTTTGTAAATAAATCCTCACGATTTATTTCATGTATTATGTCACGTATATAACAAAAAAGACGACGGCAAACATTTATGTGTGAATTCAATATAAACTGAACTAACATCAAACTAGCTAAAAAGTTCATTTGCATAGTATACAATTATTTTATTTCTCACTCTTTAATTAAATCTGTTTTTGTTATGTGCATTAACAGTTTGAACGAGATAATTCCTTTTTAATTTTTAGTAAAAAAAAATTGTGATGTTTGAATAATATGTAATTATAATTTGTAATATCTAATGGAACTGTCATGTCTATGGGCAAAATGCACGCCGAAATTGGTCGCAGCCAGTCACTATCCGTTGTCATCACATTGACACGGTGATTGCGCTAATGACCTATTAACTCGATAATATACATATTAAGTCTACGTTTTCGTTTTTTTTTTTTTAATGTTGCCCCACTCTGTGATTTCTCCTGTGTCGTAGGTGCGTTCTGATCTGAATCGTTTACAGACATGAATTCCACATACAATACACCCAGACCCGCAACAACTACCTGCAGATCATACAAATATTTGTTCCGTGCGGGAATCGAACCCACGACCCGGAGCGCAGCAACTGACTGTATCAGCCACTGCACCAACCGTGCCGTCAAATATGAAAGATTACTTTTAGTGCTATCCTACAATTGTAATTTGAAACAGATATAGGTAGAAAAATAATAGATTTTATTTATTTATTTGCTAGTGACTCAAGTTCCTTAGTGATTATGATCTGATTAGTTTATTTGAATAATAGACATGCATTCTAGATTTCCAAGAATCAAATTGTGAAATAGAAATGAATAGATCTATGTAGTATTGATTATTGAATATCTGGGAATAAGAAAGGTGTTTTCTATAAATAACGAATTGCTTGACTTATTTTACGGAGGATGATTTTGACGACATTAGATTAACATAATTAAAAATAAAAATAAATTACGTGATAATGTCTTAGATTTTCGCGATTATTACACATTATAATAAAACACTTTTAAACGGATTCTATCGCGTATATTTTTTCATGGAGGACTTTGAGGAGAGAGCACTGATGACAGCCCCGACTATACCGAAGATGTTCAAACGGTACGTAGATGACACATTTTTTTTTTGTACGTATTTCACAATAGGGTCTCTGCATTCCTAAAACACCTAAATTCAATACATAGTAAAATTCAATTTACTATGGAATTGGAGGATAACAATTGCTTGGCCTTTCTTGACATACTTCTCATCCATAATCCAGATCATTCTGTTAGCCACACTGTGTATAGAAAGCCTACCCATACAAACAGGTACCTTAACGGTGAATCTCACCACCATCCTTGTCAGTTAGCTACTGTGGCCAAATCTTTGTTACAGAGAGCACACGGCATCTGCGACGCCGACCACCTGGCAGGGGAGCTTAACCATGTGAAGCAAGTTCTTAAAAATAACAATTTGAAAGTTCCACATCCCCGTCGCAGAAGCCGCCCGAAACCCACCACGGTTGATCGACGACCCGCTGTTTTACCATATATTAAGGGAGTCACCGACAAAATTGGTCACATCTTGAAGCGTGCTTCTATAAAAACCTACTTCAAGCCGCATAAGAAGATCAGCCAACTTCTAAAACCGGTGAAATGTCACATACCTTTACAAGATGCAGGGGTCTACAAGATTGACTGTGATTGTGGTTTATCATACATAGGGCAAACAAAGCGTAGCATAGCCACCCGAATAAAAGAACATATAGCTGACGTCAAGCATAGACGCTCCACAAAGTCTGCAGTGTGTGAACATGCCTTAGGCAAACCAAACCATTATCTTCGTTTTGATCAACCTCAAGTACTCGCGAAAGAGAACCGATATGTACCTAGAATGTTTCGTGAGGCTATTGAAATTAAAAAACATCCTAATTTTAATAGAGAAGATGGTTGGCAGGTACCACCTGTTTGGAATCCAGTCATTAAAATAATAAAGTCCCAAACAAGATACCGCACTAAGAAACATCAAGACACTGTGAGTGATTACTGCGTGCATCGAAACTAATTTTTTGATTAAAATTGTACGGTAGATAAAATAAAATAACTTTTTAAAATCTGTAACGACGCCTGTCACCTTAGTCATCCTGCGACCACGAATGCTGCAAAGTATTCGAAACGTCAGGAAAATCAAAAATCAAAATATACGCGATAGAATCCGTTTAAAAGTGTTTTATTATTACGTGATAAGTTAAGTATTTTTCTTTTTTTATGTCTTAGCTTAAAGTTAATCCGTTCACATTTTATTATGCATCAAGGCGAATACTTCTCTTCAAGCGTTATAATGTTATAAATCGACAGTATCGCAAACTCTGACAACTCTGTCGCCTCACTTACGGCCGAATTTAATAATCAATCTAATCCGAAATCTCTAGATTTGTGATTGAGGTTTTCTGTTTTTGTCATAAATGTAATCTTAGCACAAAAATATATAAAGTTCAAAATCTGAATCTAAAGATTTTAGATTGGATTAAGTAATTATATTATTAATTTCAGCCGTCAATGGTGACATCAGTGTGGGGCCGTGGTTTTACAGATTACAGAAATGAAGTAAATAGTAATTAGCGTTCTATCTTGTATTTCTGTGAGTACTACATTCCTGTTATGTATTATTATTAAAGTTATGTAAAGACAACTAAACATACAAACTACATAAACTGACAAACTGCTAGTGATTGTGAAGGCAGCCCGCAGGTAGCTAGATAAACCAATGGTAACTACTAAGTTTTGTCAGCAGCGTGTAGTTATTAATCCTTTTTATTGATGTCCAGTGGAAATTCTACATGAACTTCCTTCACCTCGGGGAAGGGCGAAGGGGTATGCCGGACTCCTACCGGCTAAAACCACTGGAGCGGTCATCTTCGGCACCGAAGAGGGGCTCCAGGACCTCGTAAGATCACACTAGAGCCCCCCAGTGATGCCACGCCTTAAGGACATCTCGGAGGGGATGAATGTAAAGCGGTCACCCCCTCTAGCGGAGGGAAGGCGACTGTAAAAAGGTCGCCCCACAGGATTGTAAAGGATCCCCCCAAGCCTCGCTGTGCGCTGTGCTACGCACACAACGGCACGTGACCACGTGCGCGCCACCGTCTTCCCGGGGGTAGTTATTAATTCTAATAAACATCTTTCAAAAGTTAACATAGAACACGTCTTCCGAGAGCCTTGATCTAGCTTTATATTTTAAAAAAGATTCGAAAGGTTGGTATTAACGGTCTCTTCAGTCCTTGCACGCTCATTGCAAAGGATAAAATAAGTATCTAGCAGCAAAATGGCTGTTAATTCATATTAGCAATGATATCCTTGCTATTTTTTGTTCGAAGTTCTGCAGTCTGATCCTGTTCAAAACTGCCCTTAATTCTTGAGATATAAAGGAATCTGTGACAAGTAGCACACCGCAGGAGCCCGAGAACCATGACCACGAATAAGTGAATTTAGTCTCAATAGTTTGGACCAAATACTGCCGAACCCCAAAACATACTTTGTGTAACGGAAAGTAGTTTATTACCTAAGTTGAAAGTCAAAAACACTCCTCCGCCCTTCGCCGAGGCGGAGGAAATCAACCAGAATTAGCACCGCGTTTAAAAAAGAGCGTATATGTATGTTGTAAATTGGTACCTCCTTTACACGGCAGGCGATGTACACTGTGCTGGACCCGGTAAGCGTGTACAATCTCATATTCACCAGTTTTTCGTTGTAATGGAAATTCCATCTGAAGACAGCTGTTACAACTGCCCATCACCTGAAATATGCAATTCTTTAGTATACGTTTTTCGAAGCCAATCTTTTGCGACATAAGCGGTTACTACAGACTATCGCAACGATATGAACTATAGAGGCATCGTAGATGGCACCTATGCGTTTAAACTTATCATTAAATTGCCTAAATATGTTGATAGTTACATCATCATCATAAAAGGCAAGAACGTCCACTGCTGTACAAATGCTTCCCCCATAGATTGTGTCGTCATTTTGGGGGGAATTAACCAATACTCAACACGCTAGGCAGGCGGGTTGGTGAGTCCCTTAGTTGTCGTTTACGACATCCACGGAAATCCCTTAGTCGACTTTTACGACACCCACGGACCCATGAAATGGGGTGGTGGCATTCTAAGCCGGCACCACACGGCAAAAACCAATACTACCATTGAATAAATCATTCATTTTTAATGGATGGAAAGTTAAAATTCATATTGTCATACTTGCTTTTTAGTTAATCCAGCTTCATGCATTTAAAATAAAGAAATTAAAGTGGATGACTATTTTCCAGGTCACTTTCTATACTGCGTCATGCCGGATTCCTACGCCGAACATTTGACACAAAACACTGATTTGTAATTTATGTGCCTAAACGATAAATAGTATCAATAAGGTAGGTTAGCAAGCTAAAGTAACCTTCCATAGCTTTGTCGTAGTTAGGTGGGAATGATGGATAGTAATTAAAATATTTGATTTTATGGTTACAAAGCTATCAGGGCAAAAATACGGCTCCATCAGCAAATTAATGGCAAGAGCTTACCTTTTGGCAAGAGCTTACCTTTTGGCAAGAGCTCACCTTTTGGCAAGAGCTTACCTTTTGGCAAGAGCTTACCTTTAAAATACCAGCTACCCTTTGTTTTCTTTTCTTGGCAGACATATGCGCGTATTTGTTTAGATGCTCGACTAGAGCCGGCTCCACAATGCGGACCGCGTTATGATAGAAGTATTCCACCATTCTGAAGAAACTCGGTTTAGGATCGGTGCTGACTGTCTTTAAATGTTCCGGTAAATCGTAATTTCTTACATCTATTTTCATAGGTGTCAAATACTTGATTGTAGGATAGCATTTTACGTATATTTTAACTCTCGTCGAATTCAAAGGCAACATATTTAAAATATAAAATTATCCACGACAATCCCCGAAACAATTTTTACAAAAATGACAACTATGGTTTTGTTTTGTTTTTATTATCAGTAGCTTTGTTTGGCATTTGTACGCAAAGGTCGAATATTTAGTTATCATTATCATCATCATCATATCAGCCACAGGACGTCCACTGCTGAACAAAGGCCTCCCTTAGATTTCCACAACGAGCTGTCACATGCCGCTCTCATCCAACGACTCCCAGCGACCTCAACCAGGTCGTCTGTCCACCTCCATTCGAGAACCTTTTTGCCCCAACGGCCATCAGTTTTACGAGCAATGTAGGCACATTTGCATATTGCCACTTCAGTTTACTATTCCTTTAAGCTATGTCGACTACTTTAGTTTTTCTACGGATCTCCTCATTTCTGATTTGATCTCGTAGAGAAATACCAAGCATAGCTCTCTCCATAGCTCGCTGAGTGACCTTGAGCTTTCTTATGAGGCCCATTGTGAGTGACCACGTCTCTGTTCCATATGTCATCACTGGTATCACAGACTGGTTAAAGACTTTCGTCTCGAGGCATTACGGTATTGTTGCCGAAAAGACGTTGCGAAGTTTCCCGAACGCTGCCCAGTCGGATTCGACGATTGACCTCTTTCTCGAAGTTGGACCTACCTAACTGGACAGTATGTCCCAGGTAGACATACTCGTCAACAACTTCGAGAACAGAGCTCCCAACGGATATTGGGATGGGCACGTTGACATGACTTTCGTCTTGCCCATGTTCATTTTAAGGCCCACCTGTTGGGAAACTCTGTTGAGATCATCGAGCATTGTGCTGAGCTCTTGCAGCGATTCTGCCATGACTACGATGTCGTCGGCAAATCGAAGGTGAGTGATATACTCGCCATTGATGTTAATGCCGAATCCTTGTAGCGAGCAGCTTGAGCTGGAGCTGGAGCTTATTTAGTTATGGCTGAAACAAAAAATAAACAGGTCAACTCAGAGTAGAGCCAGTATACATAGTACCTAGCGCACGGATACGTCGCATGTTTTTGGCGTTGTACCTCATGAGTCTCGAGTTATCTTCCATACAATACTCCTAACACATCCTATCCGGTCACCTTCCTACGCATGACGCTGTGAAAATCATGGCCTTTTCGCAGTTAGCCCACCAGCGCTGGGCGTGTTTTAATTCGTAGCGTTGACTCGCGAATGGTAATAATAATGACGGACGTTCTAAAATGCAACGTGTGTAATATAGTAATTGATGAGTTGTTATTACATATACAAAACAGTGTCTGACGAAGATTCACTAGTGCGTAGTGTACGTCGACATTTACTAGTGATGAAATCATAAACTCCAAGACACTTTTGTTTGAGTCCATCCCAACGGACATCAGAAAAATATTGGGAAAAAACAAGGGTAAAGAGGAGCGCGATGTATGTAACAGATATAATCAATTTATTTAAATCTACAGAGCCCGATATTATTCCTGTATTTGTCGTAAGACAGCTGGAAAAACTACCACCGATTTTGATGGATCACTTAAGACTGTTCCTAATTTTTTATAACATGTTAACATTGAAAGCCGAAATTGAAGATATAAAGTCAACTTATGCCACCTAAGACAGCATCAACACATAATGTATTATAATGAACTCACGTTTTTTTTTAAAACGTTGCCCCACGCTAGGATTTCTCCTGTGTCGTGGGTGCGTTTACAGACATGAATTCCACACACAATACACCCAGACCCGGAATAACTACCTGCCGATCATACAAATATTTGTTCCGTGCGGGAATCGAACCCACGACCACAGACGCAGTAGTCGACTGTATCAGCCACTGCACCAACCGTGCCGTCAAATTACAGTAGTTTCTTACGTGCGACACTATATGTAACTTGTCTGTCACAGCAGTGTCGCACATAAGGACAGTCCAGTCTGTTTGCTATCATACTCGGAACGGTATTGGAGCTGTCCTTATACAAGACGCAACGGCCGGTAAAACGCGGCCAGAATAGCGCAGGTGTCGGCTGTGGTGAGGGGTGTGAGCGATCGCCGCCACCGCTGCGTCGCGAGGAAGGTGCTGTGGTGACGACAGACTCACCGACCCCGGCTATATAGGTTGTGGATCAGCAGACTGCTACTAAGAAGGCCGGCTATGGTTATGTAATAGCATAGCATAGGCATCATGTATCAGAGCGGCCGATGAGCGTGGTCGTAACTTTGACAAATGAAAATAATAACGAAGGATGGCATACACTAACACATCACAAAAGACCAACAAAGTATCGTTATGTAGGCAAGGCGGGTGTAGCCAGAGATACAGAATGCACATCCAGGCAGCTGATAAGAAAATTCTTATGTTTATTAGTTACGAATGTGCATATTTCTGCGACAGAAAGCGATATAATAAATCACATTTATAATAAAAAAGTGTGGTGGCGGCTCAAAATACCACCACCCGATCTCCTCCCGTGGGTGTCGTAAAATTCGACTAAGGGATTAGCCGCAGGATGGGCAGCAGCGTCCTTCGAGTACATTCACAGCTCAACAGCTCAAGCTCCGATCGCCAACCCGTCTGCCAAGCGTGGCGATTATGGCAAAACCCCACAATGAGCCCACAACACACCCATATCGGTCATTGTTTGTAAGATACGTAATCCATTCACACGGGTCCAGAGTATGCATTCTTTGGGGGAGGCCTGTGTCCAGCAGCGGACTTCATTCGGCCGAAATGATGATAATAAAACACAGGAAACTGTGTCTCTTGAAAGAATAAATATAAAATTTGATAGAGGACATAAAACCAATCATATTTTACAAATAGATGCGCCATACATGAACATTATGACACTACAGAACGGCGTAAATTTTACAATACCTACTACCAGTACAGCTCTCAAATATGCGCGAAGGAACGGAGAGAAAATGAAAGCCACCATGCGGCATACCGGTTGTTAGAAAGAGATGAATATACACCTTTAGATACGTCAGGTAGCAGCTATGCGCATGCTCGTTCGATGTCGTCCTGGCGCCGGCCGCCATTAGTCCGCGTAATAAAACAAAATACTTCAATTTTATTTACAGTGTAGATTCTACGCACGGAATGACGCATTATAGACTTTAACACACATGGAGTACGAGCTTTTTTGAAAAATAATGGTTGTCTGTGTGGCGTCATCCTGAGTCCGTCCCCTGAGCACGGCCCTGTACAATGCGGGGGACCGCGCGGGGCAGGGGAGCGGCGGGTACCGTTATCGGGGTATACACGCAGCGCCAGTCGTCCAGAACCACTTCACGGAACGCATATACTGCTTCATAATAACCAACCGCGCTTATAACTCGCTATCGTTACACATATTATTCGCAACTGTATAAACTCTGTATCGCTCACCACTTTTTGGTAAATCTTGGTATCTTCTTTGTAACGTTATTAAATCTGTAAATTCATTTCACTTGTTTGCATATCGCACATCGCCTGGCCTACCTAACCGCAACCTACGCAAGCCGAATCCAACCACGAACAATCTCCATATCTGTATTTTACCGATAACTAATCTGTCACCCTTTCTTGTACTCCTTTTTCTTATTGGGCCCAGTGGAAATTCTTCATGAACTTCCTCCACCCTGAGGAAGGGCGAAGGGGCATGCCGGACTCCTACCGGCTAAAACCACTGAGGCGGTCATCTTCGGCACCGAAGGGCGGCTCCAAGTAATCCTAAGATCACACTAGAGCCGCCCATGATGCCACCCCTTTAAGCACATCTCGGAGGGGATGACTATAAAGCGGACACCCCCTCTAGCATAGGGAAGGCGACTGTAAAAAGGTCGCCCCTCCAGGCATTTCTCGGGGAGTCCCATGGTAACCTAGTGGAATATTTCCAAAATAAAACAACCGAACACTGTTTATATATAAATATAATTGGAAATAAATAAACATTCACTTATCAAGCCTACATATTGGGTTGTTTTGTACCATCTGTAAGTCGACTTTGGGGCCAACTAAGTCCCTTATATTGTTTAGTCCGTATTTGATCATGGTCGGTCGTTCTAACGAGAGCCCCCACGCAATAACATTAACATCTTCAGGCAGGCCCATTGGTAACAACATTTCAGGCCGGAACACGCCAGAATTTCCAATTTCTATCCATTTTCCGAGTCCTAAAACAAAAAAAGCCGTTTAAATATATTTCAAAATCACCATATCAGCCTAAATAAGTCCACTGCTGGACATGGCCAGCCCCAAAGATGGACACATTGACTAGTCTGGGTGTGTTGTCAGCTCAGTCGGGGGTTTTGCCATACTCGTGCGGGTTAGCGATCGCAGTGACTGATAAAGTTGGCTGCTGCACTGCACGTCGCGGGTTCGATGCCCGCACGGAACAAATATTTGTATGATCTTGCAGGTAGCTGTTCCGGGTCTGGAATTTATGACTGTAAACGCGCCCACGACACAGAAGAAAGAAAGAAAGAAAGAAAAGAAAAATATTTATTTTGGCCCCGCACAACAAATAAGATGCTTGACAATAACAATAAAAAATAGACTAGAAACTTTATGAAGTCGGGCGGGGCCATGTATAAAATATAACTTCTCGTTGGTCTGTATGAACCATGATTGGGGCATACCTGGCCCCGCCCGACTTCATATACTTTTTTTTCCTTTTCAGTGGTTTTAATATTTTTATATCGTGTATGGGTTTTGAAGTCGGTTATTTTTTGTTAAAAAGTTTATTTGTTTTTTTCTGTATATATATGTAAGAACTTTTTCAAATTTGGTTCAGTATTTAACTCAAAAAATAAGAATGACTCAAATCGGTTCACCGATCTGAGAGGAATCAAAACCATTAAGACATCATCTAGATAAGGTCAGTCAAATTAACCTGTTTATTGAAGATGGTTATAAAACTACTTAATCAAACGTAATGAAATTTATATGGGACCAACTCGAAAGCATTCTACCAGTTAAAAAAAGAATTGCTCAAATCGGTCCACAAATCTAGGAGTAATCGGAGTACATACATTTAAAAAAAAATTGGCATCGAATTGAGAACCTCCTCCTTTTCGAAGTCGGTAAAAACTCACCCGTGTGGTAAGCGAAGATCTCCATACTGGGCTCCGTGTACGGGTTGTAAGCGGGTTTGAACTGCAGTTTGTCGAAGCCAAGCCGTTTGAAGAAGGCATCGAGGACGCTGATGAGGTCGGCCAAGCCTAAGTCCCGGTCTGCGATCACGCCCTCCACTTGGTGGAACTCTGCCAAATGCGTCGCGTCCAAAGTCTCGTTACGGAATACCTGAAGATCGTGATTAAAACATGGTAATGTGTACAAAATTAAGGAAAATATTTCTACCAGAAGAGAAGACCGAAACAGAATCTACTTCTATGAGGCCAAGTCTTGAGAAAAGACCACTATTGAAGATATCTCTCTCTGTTTCCCCCACTGTCTATCTCTCTTTCTCCACCTCTCTCTACACCCCCCCCCCCTCCCCCTCTCTCTCTTACAGGGGATATAAACCCGTGAAAACCGTAAAGTAAACCATTTTCTCTTCACAAATTTACATAATGAGATGCTTAGTGCTTATTTTACACAGATAAATTCAATTTGTGAGAGACCGGTACCTGAGATAGGCATAGCAATGTCTATTACAGGTCACCAGGTCCCCAATCCATGGATTATACAGAGCTCGACAATACAATCGGTATGTTTAGTCATCAGTGCCAGCTGTAATATGAAGTAATCCTTATTGCGATCTAGGGCGCTCAGAAGCCGGAAAGTACGACCACTGACTGATCTAAGCATAAGTTATCGGGTTCCTCCAGTGGTTGAAGAAGTCACATGGTAGTTTTCCGTATAATATAAACGGGCCCCGCCCGACTTCATAAATAAAGTTTTCTTTTCCTTTTCAGTGGTTTTAATATTTTTATATCGTGTACGGTTTTCAGTCGGTATATTTTTTTTAAGTTTTTTTTTTTTTTGTGAAATTACATATAAGAACTTTTTCTAATTTGATATCAGTATTTAACACTAATAATAAGAATGACTCAAATCGGTTCACCGCTCTGAGAGGAATCGAAACTATTAAGACATCGTCTAGATAAGTGCAGTCAAATTAACCTGTTTATTGAAGCTGGCTAAAGAACTACTCAATCAAATGTAATGAAATTTATATGGGACCAACTCGAAATCATTCTCCACTAGATAAAAAAAAAATTGCCCAAATCGGTCTACAAATCTCGGAGTAATCGGTAATAGAGACCCTCCTCCTTTTTGAAGTCGGTTAAAAATGGTGTGTATAGTCTGCCAAGCCAAACTAGGCCAGTGAGGTGGACTAAGGCCTAACCTTTCTCATAGTGAGAAAAAGTCCGTGCGATAAGTTACCTTATCAATGCTGAAGTATTTCTGTGGAGTGAACTCCTCCTGTTGCGCCAACTTGAACAGCATTCGGGCGCTGACCGCGGTCGTGTGTGTGCGAAGCAAGTTCTTCTGGGCTTCCTCTATCTTCCACTCATACCTGTAACCCTAATTACCACAGTACATTTAGAGGAACGTGTTGAGTATTATATACATATAACTCTTTTTTTTTGAAACGTTGCCTCACACTTGGATTTCTCCTGTGTCGTGGGTGCGTTTACAAACACAAATTCCACAAACAACACACCCAGACCCGGAACAACTACCTGCAGATCGTACAAATATTTCTTCCGTGCGGGAATCGGAAATGGAAACCCACGACCCGGTGCGCAGCAGCCGACTGTCTGATCAGCCACTGCACCAACCGTGCCGTCTCATTATATGTTTTGAGGACTTCAGGCTAATTAGGTACACCTTGCTGATTACTCGAGGGTAAGCACCGTTGATGTAGTCGTCAAGTAGATGGAATGAGTTCACATCAAGTTCTCTGCGGGCCTACGAGCCCTGAGATTGGGCTATCATACGAATTTTCATGAAACTCATCATGGGTAAGCAGAATTCAGTCTTCTGTGAAGAGCGGTGGCCAGTGCTTTTATACACGTGAGACTAGTTAAGAAATTTGACTGCTCTGTCATCATTTCGGCCGAATGAAGTCCACTGCTGGACACAGGCCTCCCCCAAAGATGACCACAACGACCGATATGGTGTGTTGTGTGCTCATTGGGGGGTCTTGCCATAATCGCCACGCTTGGCAGACGGGTTGGCGATCGCAGTTGAGTTGTTAATGTACTCGAAAGACGCTGCTGCCCATCCTCCGGTTAATCCCTCAGTCGACTTTTACGACACCCACGGCATGAAATGGGGTGGTGGCATTCTGAGCCGGCACCACACGGCAAACTGCTCTGTCAAGCTAGTGTATAACCGCCACAGTTCAAAAGGAAGCAAACCGGGCGGGATCAAGAGTAAGCCGACTCTGCTCAGAGATGGAGCAGCCGAGAAGACAACCGCCAAGCTACTCGCAAGTTTAGTCGGGCTATAAGCGGCAACTCACTGCTTATTGACGGGGGCCTCTGAAGTCGCGGGCGCTCATGGTGGGGAATCTCATGTCCATCAAACGATATCGGATAAAGGTAGCGTGTGGGATTGCATGCCGGCATAATCATGGTCAGGTGTCTAGTGTCTGAATGTCATCTCTCGAAACGAGCGCCGGGGAGGCATTCGTGCACTTCACTGGAGATCCCGGTGCCACTCCGTACGGCCACCGTAGGGTTTTGACTGCAATAGTCAGGTAGGCCTCTCGCTTTGGCTCTAGTGTGATCATACGAGGACCTGGAGCCTCCCGTAGGTGCCGAAGATGACCGCTCCAGTGGTTTTAGCCGGTAGCTGTCTGGCATACCCCTTCGCCCTTCCCCGGGGCGAAGGAAGTTCATGAAGAATTTCCACTGGGCACCAATAAAAAAAAGGCCTCTTGCTTTTCCTAGGGCGGAGGAAGTTCACGAGGATTTACGAGGACACCACCAATCTTACTATCATATCTGCCTAAGAAGGTCCACTGGTGAACAAAGGTCTCCCCCATAGATTTCCACAGTAATTGTGTCATTTTGGGGGAAGTTTGCCAGTAGTCACCACGCCTAGCGGGTTGGTGTACGCAGAATGGATGCTGTTCCACAGAAGGGACGCTTGTGCCCATCCTTCTTATTATTCTCTTATATCTTTATATGCCTCTAAACAGTCGCCTTTTACTTTGTGTGGTGCTGTATTCTTATGCCGGACACCACACGCACTGTCTTACTAATTGCGTTAAAAGAAAGAAAGAAAAGTGTGACAGTGACAACAACCTTTCTCATCGTGAAAAGAGGCCCGTGCTCAGCAGTGGGACAGTAATGGCGGACGTAAACTATGAATGTATGTATGTATGTCATGAATGTATGTATGTATGTCATGAATGTATGTATGTATGAATGTATGTATGTCATGCACTGCTGCATATTATGTTTCGTATGGCGAAATGATTAGTCCTACGGTACATTGTCATAAACAGAACTATGAAATAAAATTCAAACCTGCGACCCGTAGCCACCTTCGCTGTGAACCTTCTTCACTCTCTCCAAATAGTCCATGGGGAAGTCTGTAGTACTATTGGGAGACGACATAAAGAATGTGTCGTGAGCATCTCTGGCCGGATGTTGCTGAGGTTGGAAGAGAGCATCGAAGTTCCAGAAGGAGCTCTCAATGTATTGGTTGGTTGGCATCTCGGTGAAACCCATTTCCAAGAAAATCTCTCGGAATTCGGAGCGAACCTTCAGAAGAGGGTGCAAATGGCCGCATTCTGGTGGTTGACCTGTTTGGAGATATATTTAAGTTTAGCTGGTAACATCCTCTTATCAGCCCGTGAATGTCAAATGCTGAATATATGCGTACTTATAGCATAAAAACTCAACAATAATATCTAAAACTTAGGCGGAGGTCAAGTTAAGTATTCAAGTAGTTCATATAAGTATCTACCTACATATTATATTATCTAGTTTTAAGTTTTCTCATATAAGCGAATTGTATTCTTTTGAGAAAATAAAGTATTCTTAAACCTCATACGTTCTCCATTCCTGCATCGATTAAATAGTTAAACAATATTATAATAAAACACTTTTAAACGGATTATATCGCGTATATTATCGCGAAAACCTAAGACATTACTATGTAAACAATATTAGTTGGCTTAGTCCGAAAATGGACATGTAATATAAAACTTTGAACAAAAAAAATACCGACTTCAAAATTCTATAGGACATTAAAACCACTAAAAAGAAAAAAATACTTTATTTATCGAGTCGGGCGGGGCCCATAAATATATCTCGTTGGTCTGCATGAACCATAGTTGAGGCATACCTGGCCCCGCCCGACTTCATATTATTTTTTTTTCTTTTTAGTGCTTTTAATATCCTATAGAATTTTGAAGTCGGTATTTTTTTTGTTACAAAATTTTATTTGTTTCTTTTTTGTGTAAATAAATGTGAGAAATTTTCCCAATTTGGTATCCGTATCTAGCACTAAAAATAATTCTAAGAATCGAAACTATTAAGGCATCATCTAGGTAAGCGCAGTCAAATTAAACATATTTATTGAAGTTGGTTAAAAAACTACTCAATCAAATGTAATGAGATTTATATGGAACCAATTCGAAAGCATTCTGCACCTATTAAAAAAAGAATCCCTCAAATCGGTCTACAAATCTCGGAGTAATCGGTGTACATACATAAAAAAAAACCGCTTAGAATTGAGAACCTCCTCCTTTGTTAACTCGGTAATAAGGCATTTTTCTACGGATTACATAGCGTATAACTCGCATATTCTTATTTCTCACAACGCTTAGAACACTCCACAGCGCTCGTGGTCTCAAATTGATTGGCGTTATTATACTGAAAAATCACTAAAATCGAAGACGTGTGTGTTGTCAATATTTTTTTCAAACCCGAAACAACTATCAATCATTCAAATAATTGTTCCGTGTCGGGATCGAACCTGCGACACGTCACGCAGAAAGCCAACCACTTAATCATTGCGCCAACCGTGTCATGATATAGTACACAAAAAGAGTGTGCTGAACTGAGCTGGTTTCTACCGCACACGCAGCAATTAATACAACTTTTTGGTGTTAGGTTAAAAATAAACGTGACAAGTACCTCAAACCCACATTATTCACACAAGCAATCCTTAGTCCACATTCTCTTGCAAAAGAAAAATAATTTTGCTGACAGAACTTAGGTTAATTAGATATATGTACAATTCTACATGCATCGGTATCAAGGCAACTAGCCCGAAATAACTCAACCCGGACAACTCACCCCCATTACAACTCCACCCAGACCTCGCAACCTTGGCAATTTGAAGCTAATTTCATAGAAATGTAATGTGTCTTCTAAGTAAGTCTAATATTTTGAACTTTATCCGTTTTTATGTTAAGATCACATCGCCAAAAACCACAGATTTCAGATTAGAAGTCCTCAACGTCAAAAACCAAAAGAGATTTCAGATTAGATTCATATTCAATTAGACGGCACGGTTAGTGCAGTGGCTGATACAGTCGGCTGCCGGGCTCCGGGTCGTGGGTTCGATTCCCGCACGGAACAAATATTTGTATCTGTCAAATATTTGGGTCTGGGTGTATTGTATGTGGAATTCATGTCTGTAAACGCACCCACGCGTTTAAAAAAAAATCGTTCGTTAGCATAGGACCATTCATACCTATATATACTAAAATCCAAAATTGTGGAGAAGGTGAATGCAGTGTCTATATCTCCGTATCAAACATGAGTGTAGCGAGTGCCGATATTTTTGGGTGCAAGAGGCCACATAAGTCGATATGCTCGAGGTCGGACTCGACCTCCTGAGCGAAAAGAATAATTATACCTACATTGCATTCCAAAAGTCTTTTATTTAATCCAATCAAATAATCGGTAAGAAACTCACAAAGATGAGAATAACTATATTTCAAGGATTATGAAAATGTAACTAAATTGTATCTTAACTAGTAACATTAATTTCGATTTTGGTTTCAGCCGAAACTAGAAGATGAATATTCGGTTACGGTTTCAGTTCGGCTGAAATTTATGTTTCGGTCAGACACTATAAAAAATACTACAAACATAAAAAATACTCCATTCATACCCAAAGCATCAAAGTTGTACGGCTTGAACTGCAAGCTTTTCCATGACCCAGTTAACAGCATTTCACTAGTCAAATCTGTTTCTAGTTTTTTAATTGTTGTCGCAAACTGTGGCCCTTTCGACAATATAAAGCTCTTAACCGTTACTTCTTGAAGCAGCTTCCGTTTTTTATAATCGTTTCTAATATTATCTGGGATGTTGTCAATACCCTTCTTGATTTCATTTAATTGCTCTTGTACTACGTCGGTTATGCTTCCCACTTTACGTTTAACAAGTGGTGCTCCTCCTGATTTATCTATAATTATCCAGCCTAAGGACATTGCTTTGCTAAAACCGATTTTTGCATTTGGAACAATCTGTAATGAAAATATTTATTATTCCAACTTTTGCTTTATACTTATATTACTAGCACAATTCATTCGATTTTGTATTATTCTTTAAGTTTTACTGGCAGTAGGACTTTTATTGAAAGAGGCCGGTTAGGTAGGTACTACCCAGTACCAGAAATTCAATAAGCAGTAGTGTTTAAACTTTAGACATGACTGTGCTCCAAGGGCTCTGTTAGAAGGGCACTGTAGCTAGTGAAATTACTGGGCATAAGACACTAATTAACTTCATATCTCAAGGTGAAAAGCAGTTTGATGCGATGCAGGACAAGTCCTGGGTGGCATTACAATTGTTATGGGCAGGCATGACACTTACCACCAGGCAAATGATTTGCTGATCTCATCATCAAGGAGTACAAAAAAACTGTACAACGCTTTATTAGAGAATAACTATTGAATTTGTTTTAATAGGGTAAAAAACGAAGAGAAAACGCATTTTCCCGAAAAAACAAATTGCTCATTTTTTTACTATAACAACTTAATAATTCATACTTTAACTAGAAAACAAAAAAAGTAAGCATTCCCATTTTTTTATCTGACCTTGGACACCAGTCATATATCCAAAATCAGCGGCTGATAGCTATCTAAATATCACCATGATCATACCTTCATAACTTCGGCCTGTGGCATGCCGCTATTCTGAATGCTGTTGAACAAGATAGCTTCGTGACTGCCCTTTTCTGCTACTAGCTGACCCTCCTCAGTCAACTCCCATCTCGTACACTTTGAAGCCTCAGAAACAACCATCTCGAGGGCTTCCAAACTTTTCACGGCACCCACAATTTTCTGATGGTCCTCATTGAATTCACTAGCTAATTTAATAGTGTCTACTTTTTCATTTTTGTCTAGGTAATTTAGAATTCTTTCATTTAATTCCATTTTGTTTATCTAACTATAGTGAGGTTATGACACGGAACAATAATATGAGAGAGAGGGGCGAGGGCACCGGCACGTCCAATCCTTTTTTTGTTGTAATATTTTAACGGCCCTGGATTCTAGTCCTTTAAATTAGAGCACTAACCAATCCCAATCCCATTAACGTAATTCCAATTTTAATTTAATGGTAGTGATGTGCCGAGTCAGGTAGACTCGAGGACTAAATCTTGTCGATCGTGATCGCAATTGATTGGATCACTACCACATCGCAAGTGATCGGGTCGTGAAGCGATGAAAGAATCGATCATTGGTATACCCGATAACGTAACATGCGTCAATGTGCTTACATAAGTTCAAATGTATCGAATGATTCGCGCCACCAACGTAGGTACGGTTACATTACAACTTGCACGTCGAGTTAACTTAGGGTGAGATTCAGAAACGAGTCTAAGCGTGAACTAACACTTCCATCTGTCAAAATGCACTTCTTACGCCCCTAATTTTGACAGATGGAAGCGTAAGTTCACGCTTAGACTCGTTTCTGAATCTCAGCCTTAATTCGGTATTATTAACTTATTATATAACTTGTGGTGTTAAATACAAATTGTAACTTAGAATGCCACCACCCCATTTCATCCCGTGGGTGTCGTAAAAGTCGACTAAGGGATTTAACCGGAGGATGGGCAGCAGCATCCTTCGAGTACATTAACAACTCAACTGCGATCGCCAACCCGTCTGCCAAGCGTGGCGATTATGGCAAGACCCCCCAATGAGCACACAACACACCCATATCGGTCGTTGTGGTCTTTGGGGGAGGCCTATGTCCAGCAGTGGACTTCATTCGGCCGAAATGAATAACTTATTATAGCGACGCGTAGTACGGCCTTTAAAGCGATCAATTGCTTCACTGTACTAAACTATGTGTATTTTTTTTAATGGTTTACGCAAGTGGCTGTGTTTGAACAGGATTGGTGTTGTCGTTCACAAATAATGTTTAAATGAAATACAAAACATTATAACATGAATAGAAATTTATTTTGTGACACACATCAGAAAAAAGACAAACCTCG
Source organism: Diloba caeruleocephala (assembly GCA_947459985.1). Lineage (NCBI taxonomy): Eukaryota > Metazoa > Arthropoda > Insecta > Lepidoptera > Noctuidae > Diloba > Diloba caeruleocephala. The sequence continues at coordinate 1,664,659 of OX381617.1, read as the reverse complement.
AACATGAGAAGTCCTAGAAAAACGATATGTGATCATTAAAACCTCTTTGCTTTAATAGTGTTCCCCATATATTTATAACTGCATGCATACAATCTACAAATTTCTCTGGAACCACATCTCTTTTACAAAAATCTCCCTCACTAGGTACACTCTTTTTACCACCGGGGCCATAATTATTGTTTATATAATGAAAAAAACTTTTAACTGGGATGGACGTCTATTACTAATGAAAATAATATAACTATACAGAAACTGCAAGCCATTTGAGTAAGTGCATCAAATCGAGCGAGTCATGTGATTGGTTGGGATCGATCAAGTTGACTAGGATACACGAATCATATCGATTTCGCGAGTCTACACGACGACGAATAGGTTCGCAAAACGAATAAACTTGGATTTAAAGTAGTCAAACAATTACTAACTTTAACTAATTGTTGTAACGTTAAGTAATTTTCTTTCACCTACTAGGTATTTAATTATAATAATTATTCACGCATTAAACTGCGTAATGCACACAGTAAGTAAAGAAATCTGAGGAACTACACTTACGCGTCGTCAAGGTTAAAACGAAAATCTGATTTATTTAATTAATAATGGACTTTAATGAGTTTAAGTTCAGTTCAGTCCATTATTCGTTCCGACGTTCATATGATCTCGCACATGACAGAACGGGTGGAACTGTCTGAACCTGTTTCAATAGACATTTCAGATTGGACCTATATCGTTCCAACATAGGACATGATTCCTGGAACTACACATCTCTAATTTGAAGAATCGCCATTCGAATCAGTTAGTTCAGTCTTTCCCAACGTGGGCGATAACGCCCCCTTGTGGGCGCTGCAGGCCTAAAGGGGGGCGGTAAGAGACCCAGAAAAAAAGGGGGCATTGTGTAGGGCTTTGGGGTCGATTTATAATTTCATCTACCTAGCTAGGAAGACTCTTAGACACCGACTGAGCTCTCGACTCTCGACTACATTTTGTGAACATCAACTAATATTAATTAAGATATAGCTCAAACTCGGTTCGATATAAAAGACCGCGGGCAATCATGTTTTAACAAGTTTTTGTTAAATAATCCGAATTGTACATTCCTATACCAATTGGCTGGTTCTATAATACTTGTTCTTGCTTGTCGAGTACGATTAGGCGTCGAATGAGATAAACGAGTTTATACACGTTTGTCTTATTCCTGTTGGTGCGTGCTGCTTATGCAATCCTATATAAACGACGTAAGTTTATTTTATTTTCATTTGCGGTTTCGCGCATAATAGATAAGCAGTACTTGATTTCAACACTTACGTATTTCTTAAAACAAAAAAATGTCGGAAGTAAAAAAGAAGAGACGGCAATACTCTGCGGAATATATTAAATTCGGATTGATTGAAAATCCCACAAACCCGTCGTCGCCTTTGTGTCTTCTATGTCTAAAAACATTTTCGAACGAAGCAATGAAGCCTTCAAGACTGCAAGATCATTTGAATAAAAAGCATCCAGATAAGACAGAAAAGAATGTAGCATATTTTCAAGACCTAGAGAAGAAGCATAATACTCAGCCAAGTGTATCAAAACTATTTTCGGCGGCTGCTAAGCAAGATGACGACGGACTTCGAGCTTCGTACAATATCTCTTTGTTAATTGCTCAAAAAGGCAAACCACACATCATCGGAGAAGAGTTAATTTTGCCAGCAATAAAGGAAGTAATAACCACTGTGCTTCATAAACCGGCCGCAGATATTATCCGAAAAATTCCTTTGAGTAATAATTCTGTGCAAAGACGAATTGATGAAATGGCTGAAAACATTGAAGAATCATTGTGCAATCATCTGAGGACTAGCCAATTCTCAATTCAGCTCGATGAGTCCACTTTACCAACTAATGAAGCGTTGTTGCTATCTTACGTGAGGTTTATTAAAAATGAGAAAATACGTGAAGAAGTATTGTTTGCCAGAAATTTGGAGACAGATACAAAAGGCGAAACGATATTCAATACATTGGAAAAGTTTTGTGAAGAGAAAGAGATTCCTTTGAAAAATATTATATCAGTTGCTACGGATGGCACTCCGGCTATGACAGGGCGCCATAAAGGCTTCATAGCATACTTAAAGAATAAAATTCCAGATGTCCTTGCTATACATTGCGTTATTCATAGACAACATTTGGTTGCTAGAAACTTAAGTGAACGACTATTTCAATCACTGCAATATGTCATCAAAGCAGTCAATAAAATCCGTAGCAGCTCTTTGAATGATAGATTATTTCATCAGCTTTGTGTTACTAATGACGAAGATTTCAACCGTTTGTTGCTTCATACTGAAGTTCGTTGGCTGTCAAGAGGCAATTGTCTGATTCGATTTTACAACCTGTTTGACTCTATGATAGAGTTCTTGGAAACTAAAGATACAGAACTGCGCAACAAGCTCATAACATCAAAGAATGATAAAGCTTACATGACAGACCTCTATAAAATGTTCAACGACATGAACCTCCAACTGCAAGGCGATGAACTAAATTTAATTAAAACAAAAAATGTCGTTGCTGCTTTCGCAGCCAAACTGCTTCTGCACAAAAAGAATATGGGCAGACGTGAGTTTCACAATTTTCCGAATTTATCAGTATACTGCAGTAACGACGACTTGTTTGCCTACTGCCAACATTTGGAAAACCTCCACATTGACTTCACCGAACGATACCAGGACATTTTAAACTTGGAAATACCAGACTGGGTGTTGGATCCGTTTTCAAATGTCAACACAGCAATGTCACCTCAGCTGGAAGAAGAACTTATAGAATTGACAACAAACGAAGAAATAAAAATCAATTTCAAAAATGGATATCAAGAATTTTGGCTACAAAAACCGATCCCGCAATTGTACCCTGGATTGTGGTCAATTGTTCAACGATTTTTGATAGCATTCCCATCGTCATATTTGTGTGAACGTGGATTTAGTGCTGTGGCAACGCTGCTTACTAAAAAGAGAAATCGTTTGCGTGTTACCGAACGTGGCGACTTGCGGCTGTTTTTGAGTAAATTGGAACCTGATATCAACAAACTTATTGAACAGCATCAGATTCAACCTTCACATTAGTTTTTATATAAGAATTGATTATGTTTGTTTTATTTTCAATAAAAGATACTCTGTCCGAATACTATAAATTTGCGTTTCAATAATCAGATAAGTTTAAAAAGGGGGGCGTTAAAAAATAATTTATTCTTAAAGTGGGCAGTAGACAAAAAAAGGTTGGGAACCCCTGAGTTAGTTCAAAGAGTAATCACGATTCGAGTTATAGGATTCGAATCGGCTATCGCTATCGGTAACCCGCTACTTTGATAATTTAGGGATGTCTAAATGAAAAAAAATCGATATATTGTAACGATATTTAATTTAAGTATTGATATATGTCTAGAAAAAAATGACGATATTACGATATTTTTGCCCACGATGTGACAGTAATATCTAAATAAAAAAAATAGGTAGAGGCTCTTAAGGACTAGAATCCAGGGCCGTTAAAATATTACAAAAAGATAAAATACTTCTTTATTTAGGTATCTAAATGTATTCCCAGATGATAATAATTGCAACGCAATAAAAAGGATACATGGCAGCGTTAAGAAAATGAAAATGAAATCTAATTGGATATTCGAAAAAAATATCGAATATTAATATATCGTTATTAAAAATGTCAACAATAAATATCGTTACAATGAAAAAATATAGATATTTTGACACATCGATATATTATAGTCAAGAATTCAAGACTAGTTTAATCCACAGAGTACATTTTGTTTAATCGACTTTGTTAGTCGTGCTGATAAGTTCGCAAGCTGTGGTGGTTCGCTAAGCATTAAAATTTGTTTCAATTCAACGTATTTGAACAGTGAAGAAATTTTAGTATTACCGTCGCTGCTGCAACTTTTTTGTTGAAGGTACATATCATGTATAATTTATTATTCATTAGATTAGATATGACGTTTTAACAGTCGGCATACATGTAAATTTCCGTGTTTATGTTTTACCGATAAATGCACATATTATATTCATCTTAGTCGATATACCGCCCGAGCGCCGCTTCCTGTAGAATGTTTCATTATGGACTCAAAAGTATATTTTATGACCATTCGTTGGTACCATCTGTCTACCCTCATCGATTAATTAGGTTACTCCTGAGGTAACTACCTGCATGGGTCCTGGAGCCCCCTAGGTGTTGAAGATGACCGCCCCATTGGTTTTAGTCGGTAGGAGTCCGGCGGAGGGGCAGCCCTTCGTCGGGGCGAAAGAATAGGTATGCTGCATTGCCGGTATAAATAGCTTTGCCTATAATTGCTCTCAGCCTATTAAAATAAAATTCGATAGTAATTACGGTTGAAAGTCTTCCTGTTGAAACTGGTATTGGTATTATGGTATTATATGGAATTGTATCAATTCCCCACTAACATTCCGGCTGCATCAGGGCAACAAGGCTTTTCGAATAGTACAGGTGAGTGTGTTGGGAGTATCAGACTATAAGAAAGTATTCCCCATAACATTTGAACTGGATGGAACTGGTTTTGTCCAAATCTTTGTCAGGTAGCCCACACTACCCTCTCATTAGTGAGACAACCCATTATTATTGAGATCGGCTAGTATATCATTGGTTGGATATTGTGTTGCAACTATAAAGAGCCCAGAGACCCACAAGAAATATTAGATTGCCTTACTTGCTTAAAATAATGAGAATCTTTTTACAAAATCATCTGATCATAAATTATGAGGTAAATTTCATAGCCTGCCATTTTTCAATATAAAAGTGTCAAGTAAGACACAACTATTCATTAAATGATCCTATTCTATTCTATATGCTAAACAACACAAAAAACCACTATAATCAATTATATTTTGTTCTCTCTATTCATGCATAGAGTCTAAAGGAAACTAATCTAAAGTCTAGAGGAAAAATAGCCTCTGCAAAGAGGAACACAGTATTTTGATAGTCTTATGTAGCAACATAGCTTCAATGCGCAGAGAGTTTTAATCTAAAAGTAATGGGACATTAACCGGGGACTCTTCATGGTTGCACTATAAGCAGTGTCCGATTGTCCCCAGTGGCATAAAACTATTGTATGTAATTATAACTACAATTATAAGGTTTATTGTAATGAGAGTTAAATAGTTTTGCTACATTGAAAAATGGAAATACTGTCTGTCTTTCCACCTTTAAATGAAACTGTGGCAGATGGTGATTTCCCACTCACAAGGTGGGTCCAATTATATTTGATTATTATTATTAGAGTACTAACATTTGTTGTGAAGCAATATATCTATAAGTATTTAAATAAGTTAAATTCAAAGTGGTCAAGTAAAATCATTGAAAATCAAAATAAAACATAATAATAAATACATGTAAAGATATAAGCAATGAATGTATGAATAGGTAAAATATTGTTTATCATGCATAGTTATGATTAAGCCAACTATGTAACATAAATTTAAATGCATTAGAATATTAATGTTTATTTTGTTTTCTTAAATGCATCTAGATGTTTTCAGTATTATAGATGAAATCATACATACACTTAAACACACCGAATAAAGTTATACATATATATAGTGTCGTGTGGTGCCGGCTAAGAATACCACCACCCCATTTCATTCCGTGGGTATCGTAAAAAGACGGGATTAGCCGTAGTAAGGGCAGCAGCAGCCTTCGAGTACGTTTATATATTAACTGCCAACCCTTCTGCCGTGGCGATTATGACAAAACCCCCCTAATAATCATACAACACAAAACCATTCCGGTCGCTCGCTCGCTCCAGGAACTCGCATACAAACACACTGGACCCGCCCATTGGTGCCACGCCTTTAGGCACATTTCGAAGGGGATGACCGTAAAAAGACCGCCCCCAGGAAGGGACGATTGTAAATAATCCCCAGTAAGGGTGGATTGTAAAGGATCCCCAGTAATGGAGAATTGTAAAGGATCTCCAGGAAGGGAGGATTGTAAAGGATCTCGAAGCTTCGCTGTGCTGCGCACACGCGCCGTCTTCCCGAACGTCGCTCGGTATGATTACGCAGATTCCCCAATATGCGCTCTCATTATGCAAGAGGCTAGCTAGGTAGGTACCACCCATAGCCAACAAAGTGCCAATATTCTTAGCAGTGGTGTTAAAACTTTAGTCATTACTGTATTTCGCACTGTAGTCAGTGAAAGTCAGTGCCGTGTGGTGCCGGCCACGAATAGCACCACCCCATCTCACCCCGTGGGTGTCGTAAAAGCCGACTTAGGGATTAGACGTAGGATGGGCAGCAGCGTCCTTCGGATACATTAACAACTCAACTGCGATCGCCAACCCACCTGCCAAGTGTGGCGATTATGGCAAAACCCCCCAATGAGCACACAATACACCGATATCGGTCTGTGTGGTGATCTTTGAGGAGGCCTATGTCCAGCAATGGACTTTATTAGGCCGAAATGATGAGTCAGTGAAATTACTGGGCATAGGAGACTAAATAACTTCATGTCTCGATGACGAGCATAGTGTGGTGCCACGCAGCACCAGTACCAGGTAGCATAACAATCGTAATATGCAGGCATTACACTAACTACCAGCGAAATGACTTGGATATCTCGTAAACAAATTTTATAAAAAAAATACAACTTTTATTTTTATTTTTTTTATTGCCCAGTGGGAATTCTTCATGAACTTCCTTCGTCCCCGGGAAGGACGAAGGGGTATGCCGGACTCCTACCGGCTAAAACTACTGGAGCGGTATTGGCACATCTCGGAGAGGGTGACTGTAAAGTGGTCACCCCCCCAGGGGGATTGTAAAGGATCCCCCAAAGCGTCCCACGGCAGCGCGTGACCACGCCTACCCGCGCAAAGCCGGGGCGGGCAGCTAGATAATGATAGATAATAGGCGCACATTCGTTTTTTCAATCTCGTCCATACCAACTTGTAACAGTCAAAACGACTTAAGTACGTATGAAGTAATTTTCAATGTCGATCTATGGACTTTTGACCTTTATCCAGTTGTTTAATTAGGTGCTTCAATGATGTGTCTATATTGGTTTAGATTGTATTTACAAGTGTAAAATGTAGTTTTATTGTTGTTTCTAGGCTTAGAATAATAACAACTAGAAGGATAATCTTGCGGACTGCTGTCGCTTTCTTGGTAACCGGAATCACGGAGACACCTTATAATGTAGTAAAGAAGATAAATACAGTTCCCAGGGTGGCGACAAAATCTGCGTGCTCCCACAGAGCGATTCCCGGAAAGACGGTGGTGTGCATGTGGTCACGTGCTGCCGTATGCGCAGCACAGCGTATAGCCGGGCTTCGGGGGAATCCTTTACAATCCCCCCGAGATATGCTTGGTGGTGGCCTCTTTACAGTCGCCTCTCCACCGCTACAGGGAGTTACCGCTTTACAGTCATCCCTCCGAGACGTGCCTAACGGCGTGGCAGCACTGGGTGACTCTAGATGGACATTATTCGAGTTGCTGGAGCCACCCTTCGGTGCCGGAGATGACCACTACGGTAGTTATAGCCGATAAGAGTCCGGCTTACTCCTTCAAGTTCATGATGTATTTCCAACGGATGAACAAAAAAATGGTGGCTGGCAAAGTATTGACGAGAGCCCGGAGTCGGCAGCCTTCATTGTTTGGTTCCGCGTCAGTCAGACTATGGCTATAAGACTCTTGTTCTAACTGCCGCGGAACCAAGCAATACATTCTTGTCTGCTCGAGCTGCAGCTCAACCAATTGATGTTCAGTTTTGTTTTGTTGTATGTTGATTTGAAGGTGCTACGTTATTATAAAAAGGTATATAGCGGTATAAGGTATATATAGGTACGAATAGCACCAACCCATCTCTCTTCCGTGGGTGTCGTAAAAGGCGATGGGATTAGCCGGAGGATGGGCAGCAGCGTCTTCGAGTACATTAACAACTCAACTGTGATCGCCAACACGTCTATCAGGCGTGTTGATTATGGCAAAACCCCCCCGACGAGCACCTAACACACCCATATCGGTCGTTGTGGTGATCTCTGGCGGAGGCCTGTGTCCAGCAGTGGACTTTATTCGGCCGAAATAATGAGAGAGAAATTACCATGTTATGGTGTGAGCGTTTATTGAATACGCGCAGCCGCATTTCATCTTTATCGGCAATATAATAGTGTACACGTTTGTCCTATTGATATATAGCACTATAATATATACATATTCCAAGTTAGTATATGTGTCTCTTCACTATGACCTCGGTGAAAACTCATAAAAACTAATAGATATGCACTTTGTCGCTACCGAGACAAGTGAACACGAATAACACGTCGTAAGGTCAGTCATTTTGTTTGCTTCCCTGATTTTGTATGCTGTCCTTGCGGGCCTAAGCCTAAATTTACGTATAACCACACTGTCATTAAAAGCTGTAGCTTTCTCGTCTTCATTTATCTATTTATTTAGCTGTTATAAGACGGAGACGCTAAGCGCCGCGCCGCCGTTTGTTCCGTATTACCATTACCGCCATAAACGGCATGAGCACTGCCAGACCATAAGATTACTTTTATTTAGCGATGGGCGGTCTCGTTTACCTACTCATTAGATTATTTCAATGCCAATTATAAAATTATTGTTAAATATATTTGAATTTACTCTTTATTTCTGCGCTTTGTTTAGTTCTTATTTGTATTTGTTGATTTATTAGTAGGCATATTATGCAATATTTATTTTACATACTGTTTTTACACCCGTGAATCACCGAAGGGTCCAGTTGAAAACCAGCGCCAGGCTCTTGTCTGGCTAATGCTCAACTGGTTACCTGCTTGGCGCACCTGTGGGGCACGCAACAAATTCCAACTTTATATTAGGGTATTTTTTTGCGATGTCTCACTTTACTGTGAAATAAAGAATTTCTTTCTTTCTTTCTACATCTGCCACTGCGTTACAATTTCCAGAATCTTTTGAAAAATGTTGATAGAGTGGCACTGGCTTCATATACTACTTAATAACATCCTGCATCCGTTAACCAAAAACATTTTCCAACCAAAGACTTATTTATTTATTTATTATTTGGATCTCCAACAGAGGATACACAATTACAAACTATTTAAGTAACACAGAGTACAATAACAAGTATGCTCCTCCAATTACAAAAGACCACATCATTCATACATAATCTAGGTAAAAATTAAATTTAATGAAGACAAAGTATATTTATGACATTAAAATAAGCAAATAGCAAAAAACATTATGTTGAAGGTAAAATTAATATATGATACAATTAAGTGAAATTGGTTATAATCAAGGATAAATAACAATTTTTAAGATATTTTTAGGATAAACCTTAAACGAGTGAATGATAATAAAAAATAAATTAAAATAATCAAAATAATATCATCTGTTTAACAATATGAGTTTGAGCTCTTTTTTATACTTCTTTGTCTGACAGAAATTTTATCTTTCAACAGTACAACTATGGTTTTTAATGAAATTAATTCTTGTTCAACAGATGTCGCGTCTCGATTTGGTGATATTCGGCGCCACCGGCTTTACGGGCAAGCAGGCTGTCATCCACATGGTGAAGTTCGCCAAGAAGTACGACATCGGCTCGTGGGGAGTCGCCGGACGTTCAGCTCAGAAACTCGAAACCTTGATGTCGGAGGTCTCCAAAAAGACCGGTAAATATAAAACCGTTCATATCCTCTTTTTTGAGTTGAGAATTTCTGTCTCATTCGCGGTATTTTTTTATTTTATATGAAATGATATCTACTTAGTTCTTCAAGTCTTGTCTAGCGAATGAAAAGTCTGGGGCCCATTAGATTTTTTCTATTGTTGAGTAAATAAACTGTAGAAGGACGGCTATAAGGTGCAGTTGATCCAGCTCATATGACCAAAATTTAATGGGCGGGCACAGCTCACAAAGAATATTTTGTACAGCGTACAGAACCATTTACAGGTCATACAATATGAATGCCGCATTATTTTGTCTCTTTGTCGGTTCGACTTCGTTACTTTTGCCACAGATATTATAATACAATAGTACTTTTGCTGAGGCCATGCCTCGGACGTGCTCTGACCCGCCGTGTCATAACTTATAGTCAGTCTTATCAATGAGAGGATATTATTTGCGGAAGGCTTAAGCTCAAGTTTGTTATATATTCCTATTTCGAATTACTGTGAAATTATCTGGACAGGAAAACCTGAAATAATACGTAATGATGTATTGATTATTTCACATATTCCTTGTGTCGAAACCAACATTGTATTTTGAAGATCTAACGGAGGAATACTGGAACGCAAGTAAATATTTAAAACTCAAGGATTTGAGACGCCCGTAATCCTACCGAATACGGGTCTCAAATAGTTGCGAGGGTCTTAAATATACAGTGTGCTGCCGGAAGAGACACATCGATAGTGCTAACAACTAAGTGGACAACAACTTGCAGTACAGTAGTTTCAGATAAAAAAGAACAAGCGATAACTATAGCTTTAGTATTATTATTATTATTTTTTTATATTTTTTTATTAATGGCTCGCAAACTGGCAATTACAACTAACATGCAATAGAAAATACCTAACAAGTAAAAAACAAGATAGTTTAACCACCTTCTAAGTGCGAACACAGCATGCATACGAATATTAACTGTAACAAAATAAATTATAATTTAAGGAGGCAAGATTGTTTGATAGTTTTGACCGATGCATTGAATGGATCGAGTTCTTGGCACACCTGATTAAAAGTTGAACACATCCGATATAGCGGCGAATGTTGACCATAATTAGTACGACATGATGGTAAAGCGAACAATTTGCGATTTTGTAAGCGGCTTCCAGCTCGTGGTATACTTAATTGCAATTTTTCTAATATGTCAGGGCTATCTACTTTCCCAAGCATGATCTTATAAAGAAAGACGACATCGGCTATCTTACGTCTGTGGGCAAGTGGGACCAATTTATAATGTTCGAGTCTAGAGTCATAGGTGTCTAGACTGCTGCAAAGATTGCTGGCGTAAGAAAGATGATAAAGGAATTGCTTTTGAAGCCTTTCGATTCTGGTTACGTGGATCGCGTAAGATGGGCTCCAAATTGGGCTGCAATATTCCAGTAAGCTCCGAACATAGCAGTTGAAAAGGGTAATGGGAATTTCTGGATCCTTAAAAATTTTGGTTTGCCTGACAACAAAGCCCGCCATTCTTCCCCCCTTTTTAGCAATATGATCGATGTGTTCACGGAAATCCAATTTCTGGTCCACAACAACTCCCAAATCACGCGTGCTCGTGACTTCTGTTAACGGCATATCGTTCAATAAATAAACAGCATCCGAGGGGTTTCTTTTCCGACTAAATTTTATGTGGAAACATTTCGACGAGTTTAATATCATTTTATTTTTGTGGCACCAGTGACTTACAGAATTGAGATCATTCTGTAGATATTTGGCATCTTCTATACAGCCAATTACTCTGTATATCTTCAAGTCATCGGCGTACATTTTAAATTTTGAGGTTATAGCGATGCTGAGGTCGTTTATAAAAAGGAGAAAAAAAAGAGGCCCAAGATGCGAACCTTGAGGTACGCCAGAGGGAACCATAGCAACTGGTGACTTAAAACCACGAATTACAACAAGCTGAGAGCGATTTTGAAGATATGATTCACACCACCTCAGCAATGTGCCACATATGCCAGCGTGATCAAGTTTGTGAATAAGGATATCGTGGTCCACGATATCGAACGCTTTGGAGAAGTCTGTATATATTGCGTGCACTTCAGTATTGTTTTCCATTGCCTGGACTATATCGCTAACGTAACCAAGTAAGTTCGATGTGGTTGATCTACCAGGAAGAAAACCGTGTTGTTGATCGTTAATTATAGGTTTAACGTGAAAGAAAATAATTCTTTGTATCATTGACTCAAACAGCTTGCCTATCGCCGATAAAATAGATATAGGCCTATAGTTCGATATGTCGCTCTGGTCACCTTTTTTGTAGATTGGTGTAATGTGGGCGGCTTTCCATTTTGTAGGGAATACACCGTATGTTAGGGACTTATTGAAAATGATGTGTAATGGCGTGACAAGTTGTATGGCACAATTCTTTAGAAAAATAGGTGGTATGTTATCCGGTCCAGGGCCTTTGTTAATGTTAATGTTTTGTAGAGATTTCAAAATTACAGATTTGGATAGTGAGCAAGAGCTTATAGATGTGTGACAATTGTGTGGATTATTTGGCAAGGGGTCTGAGTGTGAATTATTACTATATACAGACTGGAAATAAATTGAGAACAAATTACTGATCTGCTGGCCACCTCGAGCACAGTTGGTATCGAGAAACATTTCGTCGGGGATTCCGTTACTGTTTGATCTGAGTGACCTGATAAATGTCCAAAAATGTTTTGGATTTTTCTTTATTTCTGTTTTGGCATTAGATTTGAATTGAGAGAGGCATTCAGTCAACATTTTGTCACAACGACCACGCAGTATCTTGTATGTTATTTGGTCTCTAGGGTTCCCGTATTTTTTGAGGCGGCTGTGAAATTTAGCTTTTTCATTTAAGTTGCGTATCAACGAACAACTAAACCAACAAGGATAAACATTACTACGTTTTTTGGTTGACGGTATGTGCTTTAGAATTATGGTGTCTAATATGTTATAAAAAATGTCAACGGTTTCGTCCAAAGTGTAGTTTTCTTTAAGATGATCGCTCCACTCTATATTTTCGAGATCCTCTTTTATGTTAATATAGTTAGCTTTTATGAAATTTGGGAATTGAGGTCTATTATATTTGACCTTTTTTTGGGGCTGCAACCTCAGTGTGATGCTTAATGCAGGATGATGAATATCAATGTTTGTAAGAGGGTTATTGCAAGTATGTACGGAAAAACAATTAGTGGTATTCGATATTATCAAGTCAAGTATTCGCCCGTTTTGGTTGGTGATAGAGTTAATCTGATGGAGGTTATTAAATGAGAGGGTATCAATAAGAAGGTTTTCAGTTAGGGAGGTCATTAAATGAGAGGGTATCAATAAGAAGGTTTTCAGTTAGGGAGGTCCCACGAGCCGACAAAAGGGAATTAGATTTAGTATCTAAGTGCCAAGTCAAGTTAGGCAGGTTAAAATCGCCAGCCAGGAGTAGCAACGAGTTTTGAGGCATTTTATGTTGGACTATCTCAGTCATGTTCGATGAGATATCTACAAAACGATCGTATGATATGGGCGGAGGATTGTACACAACATAAATGCACAAGTGTCTCGTTGAAGCACCCTGTTTAAGTGTAATGACAACCCAAAGGTCTTCATTTACTGTTTCCCACTTCATTCTACGATTCGAGTCGTGCTTTTTTAAAACAGCAAGCAAGACACCTCCGCCTTCCCGTTTTTCACTATTAGTGGAAGCACGATCACGCCTAAATACTGTGTACCTACCATCCAAGATTTCATGATCGTACACCGAGTCATTGAGCCACGTCTCCGTCAACAATATAATGTCAGCCTCTTGTTTCAATGCATTGGCCAACACTAAATCAGTTTTTGTCCTAAGACCTCTAACATTCTGGTATAAAATCTTAAGATTGTATGTGGAGTTGATATTTGACAATGAATTCATAATTTATTTATATATATACTATGGAATTACACATTAAAACTAATTACATATACACTATTTATGATTAAACTAACAATTACAAACAAATATATATAATATAACTAAAGATAAAACTTATATATACATATAAATAAAAAATATACACAATATGTATGCCTTAAATAACTAACAATAAATAAAAACCCTAAAAAAAAGGAGACATTTAGGCGTCAAAGTACTCCTCCCCATCGCTGTCAGCCGGTAATGTTCCCAGAAGACTGGCAGCATTGCCACGTTGAATGGCAATGCTTATTCTTTGGCCAAAGAAAAGGCCAGCCCTCTGATCACGTAAAGTGTCGACCAACCGTCTAGCTATGTCTTTGAAAAGTAGACGTGCACTCGGACCCCATGACCCAAGCGTTTCGACCCCAAACGGCTCAAAACAATAATTTCCGATGAGATTATTATATTTGCGCCGTTTGAGGTTTTCCGCTGCAGAAGCGGCAGCACCAGCACAGCCAGCCGTGCTTGGAAGATGGGAAGGAGCAAGGGTGTCGACACAAGTTGCGTCCCACACCAGAGGCCTACCCATTTTCCAAGGCAGTAACGACATACCGTCCGGTCTTTTGCCATCGTCGCGTGCCAAGCCATTGGGTTCTAAAACAGCTGGCACGCCGGCGGTGGCAAGAGCACGACGAATAATGTCGTTAATGTTGGCATGGCGCGATATACGACCTGCACTTCTACTGCAAGATAGGCCATGGATTCCGAGAGGGTCGACAGCTTCACCGCAGTGACACCGATGAGGAGCACCACAAGGAGCACCTAAACGAAGGCATGCAGCGAGCCGAAAAGTAGTGTCATCCAACATAGTGCCTATGTTGGATGACGGGAGCGCCTGAAGCCATAACCCTGACTCCCATTCACCCACAGCAAGTAGGCGAGCACGCTCAACAGCATTGGTGGACGTATTCATTAAATTCTTCCGTACCAAAGTGCAGAGCGGCTCGTCCCACTGTCTCTGGATACAAGGATTCAGGGGCAAAACCGTATTCGGGCAAGCCATTTTCCATGCATTTACAGCATCAGTCATGCACGGTACTTCAAAATCAACCAGTGTGGACGCTAAAATTTTCCTGGTTAATTTATCAGTACTGTGGACCGAGGACAGAAATGCCGGTAAACTTACACTAGAAATTTTACGGACGCCAAGGCCACCCATGCGTATGGGTAGTGAGGCTTGTATCCAAGCTCGGTCGTCCAGAGCCACATTTAAAACGGAAGTTAATGTATTCTTTATAATGATGTCTAATTTCTCCAAAAGTTGTGGCTGCTTCCATAAATGGGAGGAGCGAAGGTTATACATAAATTTTGGGCCAAAACAACAGTACCTAATTAAAGTATAAGCCGAATGTAAATTAATTTTGAATAGTCTTTCGGATACGTCATTGAAATGTTGTATTTTTTTGTCTATGTAACATGGAAATGATTCTTCTAGAATTGGGGACCCTAGGAGGTGCAGAGTATTTTTTTCGATAATTTTGATATTTGGGGCTACTTCATAAAATTTTGATAAAGTCGATTGTCTGTCGGTGTAGTCAGGTAAATAAATTTCACATTTGGAGAGATTAAGGTCCAGGCCGATTGAGTGGAATTTCTCTTTCAGGAATATTAGGTCATTGAGAACAGTATCTACGTTACCTCCTAGCGTCCCATCATCCAAATACCACATGTTAAATTTTGAATTTAGTTGGCGGATAATGGGGTGAATTGCAAGACTAAAAATGACTGGCCCGAGAGGGTCACCTTGTTGACATCCAACTGCAGATTCCAAAAGTGTGTCCTTATAAAGTAATTTAGAGGGATATCTGTAACATTGCCAAATAAAACTATAAATTTCGGGTAATTCTTTTTTTACTTCCATCAAAAAGGTATCCCTGTTAACGGAATTGAAGGCGTTTTTAATGTCAACCTTAACGATGACCTCCCCTTCGTTATGATTTAAAAATGTGGACAGGGCGTGCACGGCAGCCTCACAGCCTCCTTTTGAACCAAAACCAAGTTGGTGAGGCTGAAATTTGCTGCAAAGCGTTTCACTGTAAACTTTGCAGCAAATTTTGGCTGCCATACGGCGGTAAGTACAACCTACGGCAATGGGACGAATGCCGCCATCCTTCTTGCGCAGGGCACATAAATTGGCCCCGTACAAGATATCAATAACGGCTTCGTGCACATTGCCGGAGAGCATCAAATTGGTCAGAGCAGTAAGCTCCTTCAAAAGCGACTCACCAGCTTCCCCGGCGCTTGAACACGTCAAATCTTTTAAATGCTGTGGCGTCAAGCCGTCGAGGCCGCCAGCCGATCCGCTCTTAAAGGAGCTTATAGCGGCGACCAATTGGCGGGCTGAAATTGTAAGTGTATTTAAATTAGGATCTGGAGGGTCAGGGAAGGAGAGGACATCCGCTGGGGCCGGGTGTTTACTTTTCAGAGCTGTAACTGTGTCTGAAGAGTAAGGCGCAATCACATCACTACTGAAAAGTAACCTGGCCGCTCCCCTAATATCACCATCGCTTAATTTCGATTCTACATGGTGAAATAAACCTTTAGGTGATACATGATTTTGTGTCGTAAATTTTGAATCGAAAGTTGTGGTCGAAACATTACAATTATCTTTAATTTGAGCAGTTAAAGTTTTTTTAGTAGCCAAAGTTTTTTGCACATGTAGAATACGATAAGGGAAGGTGAGTAATTGTTCCCAGGCGTTTTCTGAGTTCTCCCGGGTAACCAGACGGACCGCTTTAGCTAGGTATTGGGCAACTAAAGGCCTTGCTAAAGCATAATTATTTAAATAGAATCTAGATGGTCAATATTTTTTACAACAAAGCTTTTTGAATTCACGTCTTTGCGCATAAAAATTCTGCCGTTTCGCACCCAAATGAAGTCAAACCCTTTCTCCTTTGCTGCTCTACGAGCTGCTGCGTGTAACTTTTTTTTAGCTGGTGTAAGATGTTCACAAACGTAGATTGACTTTTTCTCGTTAATACCCAAATGAGATGAATTTAATTTATTATCAAGATGGGCCTTATTATAATTTTTTACCGCAGCGATAAAGTAATCTCGAACTAAGGGGCTAGAGAGCTTGACCACAATGGAGCGCGGCCGGTTTGATTCCTTATTCAGTTTAGCCACACGATGATAATTTACGAGTTGGTGTTCAGTTAGTTCGTATCCTACGGTAGCAGCAAGTTTATGCACCACTTCCTTTAAGTTCTGTGAAGACTGCTCAGGTACGCACTGGATTTCCAGGTTGCGGTTTCTTGAATGTTGTTCGAACTGATTAAACCGGTTGTCTAGTTCTTGTACTTGGGACCGTAGATCGCCTACCTGAGAGCGTAGATCATCTACTTGAGAGCTTTTTGTCCTGTTCTCCTCCTGTAGATCGCGAATTATGTTGCATTTAATGTCGAACGCTTCTTTTAGCTGGTCGTATTTAACAGACAATGAGTTGAAGCTTTCGGTAAGGTCTTGTATTTTAGTGTGGGTGTCTGACCTTTCTAGAGTGAGGTCTCGCCTAGTCTCGCTAAGGTGTTTCGTTAAGGAGTCCTCGAGTTTCCTATCTAGGTACTGTTTCAGCTCTTGTAAGCTGCCTTCGACTGAAGAAACTGAACCAGGTACTGAACTCGTGCGAGAAAGAGCGGTAATCGGGCCTACACTCTGTTTCTTAGGTAACTTGCACTCTTCGCATTTCCACGTACATAATAGAGTAATAATTTATAATTACATTTACATAATTCTGTCGTTGTCTGGCTAAATTTCAGATAGTTATTCAAATTAGTTACTAAGGAACTTAGATAGCAAGGATAGCAGTTACACCATACTACCTCAAATTGTTTATCTGACTATAATAATCATGAAAACCAAGTAATCATAATATTAACTTTATTCCGAAAGAAATTTATAGTTTGAGTCACTAATTAAAACGTTTTTTCAATTCAATGCAATCATTAATTGCGAATATAAGTAGCCTGTACTTGTCTTAAACAAATTGAGCCACTATATTCTGCCATCAAGAAAATAAAACACAAAGTTACATAAATTACAAAAAACTAATGCGAACGCTAAAGTTACAGCGCAGGTGTTGAAGTTTAACATAAGTTAATGCTGTGTTGTTGTTTATCGATTGGATCGACAGGGTTACCCTAGCGACCCCCTCCCACTCCGTACAGTTACAATTAAGTTATTTGATTAAAGTTTTTCATAAGTATTAAGGGACCTCAATGCGGCCATGACCACGGCCAATGGGCGCAGTGTCTAGCTAATTAATGGTGGTTCTATAGTCATGCTGCCCGTCGGCGCTGATCATCGAACATCATATCGGCCATTTATACGTCAACTGCTGAACAAAGGCCTCACCCATAGATTTTCACAACTGTGTCATCATTTTGGGAGGTATTTGCGAATACCAGGCGGGTTGGTAAGCGCAGTATGGCTACCGTTTCACAGAAGGGACGCTGCTGCCCATCCCTCTGGTTTAGATTCCGTTAGTCGCCTTTTGCGACATCCACGGGAAGAGATGGAGTGGTGCTATATTCTTAATCCGGACACCACACGGTGACTCATCGAATATACGTAATTCAAATGTAGCGTTTCATACTTACAATTATTGCTCAGCTGTATTAAGAGAAGCTTGTCTTAAAAAACCAATGCTTCCTTTAATAATCTACGTGGTAAGGATGGATTTACATCTTTGAATATGCATCATTCAAATGTAAAAAGATAAAACATATTTTTATTGATGTAAACCATACGCAGGCACTAATGAATTATCGAGACTAGTTGCCGCATTCCAAGATGTAGGTTTCCTATGGAGAAGAACGGGCAAAAAACTCCATGGTTACTCTTTTTAAATCATTTAATATGATTAATTAATATTAATATTTTATGAGCACATTGCTGTAAAAGTCAAGGTTATGTGAAAACAATGTAGGAGAAAAGAGTCTAAAATTCAAAAGTCTACTAAACAAGACTGACTGTAATATGTTAGTGACTGTAAAACTAGCCTAAACTATCGTAATACGCATCGCGCACTTAAACCAATACGCATCGCGCATTTTACGACCAACGGGCTGACTTCCAATAGGGCCTTTTTATGAAGGCCTTCTCCGCTGTAAATAATAAAATATACACGCAATTTCTATGTCCATTCTGAAGGACCTAGCATGATAAATGCAGCTTCGGCCAAAGAATTGCATCACGACTGGCCGTATCTTGTTCGGAGGCTACTGCGACCAAGGTTGCGCACTGCGGCCACGACTGGTCGAGGTCGTGACCGCGTAGTGCGCGTGTCCTCGCGGAAGGAAGTTTCTCACGCCACGATTCTCTACCCTAACCAGTAAACAAAATAATAGTGCCTACATTTTTTAGCAAAATATCTATTTAATTTTAATTTAAACACAAGAGTCGATCCATACAATAGGCGGTCAATGGCCTCGTTGTTCCAAACGTCACTGCAGTGGCCTCCGCGTGCCCGGTCATTGTACGAAACGGGTGCGTATGTAAGCTGCAAGTGTATTGGATACTGATTACATTAGAGTCAAGGGTTTATTAATTATTTTATTGGTATGATTTGGACGTTTTTTATTGTTAATGGGATCAGGGGGCCTAAATACGCCGCTCTAGGTGAATCATAATATGATTCACATTAAAATCACAAAGTTTTCACGTTATGATTATGCGACCACTTTGTGAATCATATTATGATTCATCTAAAGCGGCCTTGTTATGCCCCCAGTGCTCTACTACATCGGAGTCATCATATCGGCCATTTATACGTCCACTGCTGACCAAAGGCCTCCCCCGTAGATTCTGTGGAATAGATTCCACAATTGTGTTATCATTTTGGGGGGTATTTGACAATACTCACCACGCTTGGCAGGCGGGTTGGTGAGTGCAGTATGGCTACCGTTTCACAGAACGGACGCTGCTGCTCATCCCTCTGGTTTAGATTCCCTTAGTCGCCTTTTACGACATCCGCGGGAGGAGATGAAGTGGTTCTTAATCCGGACACCACATCGGAGTGAATGTGGCTAAACCACCCAGTATTTCTGGTGCACATGCGATGATCCCGCGCCAAAACTTCCCTATTCCCATCTGCGAATACATCGCACGGAACGTCGAAATAACCTTTTCCCGAAACGAACGGAAGTGTGAACGGTATTTTTTGTCTATATAAATTTGACCACAAATGTGGACCCGCCTTAAAGCGCTCGGTCCAGCGCAGGCGCACACGTGAGAACATACAGTTCGGGCGAGATTACATGGTATAATCGTACATAATAGATACTTTTGTTGCTTAGTTCATGTAATGTGTAAAATTAATTAATTAAAAAAGCTAATTAAAAGAAAACCTCGTATTTAAATTAGTCTGTATTTTTTTCCTCGTGTATTTATTTTAAATTAAATAGTAATTTTGCCGTGAAGTACCGGCAAAGATTACCATCGCTCCATCTCATCCCGTGAGTCTAAAAAGGTGATTACCCGGAGGATGGGCAGCAGCGTCCTTCGAGAACATTTATAGTTCAACTGCGATCGCCAACCCGTCTGCCAAGCGTGGCGATTATGGCAAAACCCCCCAATGAGCACACAACACAAACCCATACCGGTCTTTGTAACTATTTTTGGAAGAGGCTTCTGTGCAGCAGTGGACATTTTTCGGCTGAAATGATGAAGTAATTTTGTGAATTCCTCTTGAGCGTTAGGCCTAGCCAATAACGGGTCCGAAGATATTAAAAGTCTAATAATCGGAACAGATCTGCATCAGTGTTCTTTCGATGTGATTTTCGTGTAAAGGACTCAATATACCTTCTATTATTTTTAATATTGGCCTCTTGTATCTCCTCAAATAATTGTACAATTAGAAGAAGGCACAAAGCTATGACGTCTCTGCTATGATAAATCATATTTATCCACTTTGTGAACACTCCATACATATTATACTAAGAAACTCCTTGATCCCTCTTATCTCTTGTGTAACTATCAAATGCGTCCAAATCGACGGCGAACCATTACCAGAATGTTTCTAAAATTATGTAAAATCGATGGCTTCATCATTATCCCAGCCAAAGGACGTCCACTGCTGAACAGAGGCCCACCCCCATTACAAAGCCCTCCTCTATTCCATCCTCAAATCTATTTATAAGCTCTAAATTGATTCAAGTAATACCATAAGTTTTTAATGCATAGTAATGTCTTAGATTTCGCGATTATTACACATTATAATAAAACACTTTTAAACGATTTTATGGATAAAATAACTTTTTAAATCTGTAACGACGATTGTCACCTTAGTCATCCTACGACCACGAACCCTGCAAAGTGTTCGAAACGTCAGGAAAAACAAAAATCTATAATACACGCGTTTTTAATGCATTTCAAAAAAACCGTCTCACCGTTTGTTTCCCCATCCATTGGTGTTCCCTGATTGCAGGGTAGGCAAGTCCAATAGAAAACCTAAAAATTCTAAATTATCATTACGTACTTTAACAGGGGACTACAAATTGATTTGCTATTGTATTGAGCTATGCTGGCTATGCTTGCATCATATAGCCATTAATGTTATTTTTAATACTTATATTGATTGTCTTTTGCCTGGCTGTATTGGTCTGTCATGCTCACTAAAATGTCTTGCTGGCGGTGGCGTTGTGTATCGGGTCGTTCGGTTCCCTTCAACATGGTTGAGCTAAGCGATGCTGATGCATGCGTCATGCTCGTGAACGGTTGCCGTCTATAGGGACTGGCCAGCCGTTAACTGCCATGGCGAATGAATTATTCATCATATCAGCCTAAGGACGTCCAATGCTGAGAAAGGCCTCCCCCTTAGATTTCCACAACGAGCGGTTACATGCCGCCCTCGTCCAACGACTCCCAGCGACCTTCACCAGGTAGTCTGTCTGTCTCGATGGAGGTCGCCCCCGCTGCGCTGAGTAATATTATTATTCTATTATTGTGGTATGTTCCATCTTTATACATTGACCTTCATTTTTCTCGGTATATGTTTTACAATAATTTGTATCAATCGTCATTGCAATCTCAATTATTTTAAAAGAGTATCCATGGAGTTTCTTGCCGGCTCGTCTCCATAAGATCAACTATGTGGAACCGCGCTACTTAGATTCTGACATTTTATAAGTGCCAATATTTGGTTTATTTGAAATAAAAATCTTTGACTTTACCAAACAAAGTTTACCATAGTGCCTCTGGTCGGTGAACCCATTGACTGTTCTTTTACAATGGCAGCACAGTCTTAGACACAGATACAGTCTCGTTTACCTGCTCATAACATAATCAGCTCATTACTGTCTGCCTGCTGGGTACGGGCCTTTTCTCACGATGAGAAAGGTTAGGCCTTAGTCCTCCACGCTGGCATACTGCGGGGTGGCGGACTATACATACCATTTTCCTTCACGATGTTTTCCTACACCTTAACCCAAGTAATAAATCAAATTTTGGTTCGCACGTGAATCCGGAGAGTCCTAGGTGCGGGCTGGGATGCCTCGGGGGTCGCGGGCGTGCAGATTGGGGAGTCTGCGTGCTCAAACCGAGCGACCACTGGGACGGCGGTGGCGCGCACGTGATCACGCGCAGCCGTGTGCGTAGCACAGCGCAGAGTGAGGCTTGGGGGGATCCTGTACAATCCTCCCCGAGAAGAGCCTGGGGGACGGCCTTTTTACAGCCGACTGCCCTCCACTAGAGGGGTGACCGCTTTACAGTCGTCGCCTCCGAGATGTGCCTAAAGGCATGGCACCAATGGGTGGCTCTAGTGTGATCTTACGAGGATCGGGAGCCCCCCTTCAGAGCCGAAGATGACCGCTGCACTGGTTTTAGTTAACTTAATGTAGAATTTCCACAGGACAACAATAAAAAAAAGGTGCGGGCTGGGATCGAATTAAGACTCCTGTATAGAAGGCAAGCGTTCAAACATTAATTAGCTTAATAAAGAAAAAAAAAAAAAAACATTAATTAGGCTACAGACTACCTACACTGCCGAGGTTAAACTCATTTGCAATTACAATTTCCTCAGGGTTGAATGCTTCTATAAGGCTTTTAACCTTCTGCTTTTTGGTGTGCTCACAATATTCTGCAAAACTTTTAAGCGGTCTTCCTGGTGGATGCGAATGTGAGGAAGATGGGGTTACTTGTAAAACGCTGTATGGCACAGCGATACTTGTATTCAGCCTAGTAAAATTCCTATTTAAAACCGTCCCATTTTCCGAATATCTAGTCGCATGATGTTTATAAGGAGGCTTCATACTTTCGGTCTAAAGTTCACTGCTGGAAACAGGCCTCCCCCAAAGATCACTAAACTGACCGGTATGGGTGTGCTGTGTGCTCATTGGGGGGTTTTGCCATAATCGCTACTACTACGTACTCGAAGGACGCTGCTGCCCATCCTCCGGCTAATCCCATAGTCGCCTTTTACGACACCCAAGGGACGAGATGGGGTGGTGGTATTCTGAGCCGGCACCACACAGCACATAAAGAGGCTTAATTTATTTTAAAACAGCTTCAGTAACCTCGTTTTGTAGGAAATAACTCTTAGCGCAGGATGGTTGCTGTTGGTGCAGTGGCTGATACAGTCGACTGCTGCGCTCCGGGTCGTGGGTTCGATTCGCGCACGGAACAAATATTTGTATGATCTGCAGGTAGTTGTTCCGGGTCTGGGTGTATTGTGTGTGGAATTCGTGTCTGTAAACGCACCCACGACACAGGAGAAATGCTAGTACGGGGCAACGTTTTTAAAAAAAAGAAAAAAAAAACACAAGTTACGCTGCAGCCCGTGCCTCTGGTTTAGAGTCCCTCAATCGCCTTTTACGACATCTATGCTACGTTTTTAATCCGGACACCACACGGAAGTACAAAGGACCAACTGCTCGTAATAATCGAAATAACAGACGTTCGACGTGTTAGATACGTGCGTTAGTATTCTAGTGCCAAAAATAGCTATAGCATGATTATATCAGTACGTCCGTGACGTCATCATAACCGGTCGCCTGAGGCTACATTATTAATTTTTAGTCGAAATTACGACCTACTCATACTTTTTGCAGCATAACCTGCTACAAGTGTGCGTGTTTATAAAATATTATGTATTACTAGCTGGGACCCGCGGTTTCACCCGCGTTTAATATAAAAGAAATTTAGAGTACTTTGACATAGACACTTGACATAGAATATGTATATTGGATTTCGAGGTTTTTTTTTTTTTTACGCGGAACCCTAATTATTTTTCTAAAATAAAAGTAGCCTAAGTTATTCCTTATATCGTCAGCTATCTGCCAGTGAAAATCGTCAAAATCGGTCCAGCCGTTTCGGAGATTACCCGGAACAAATAGACAGACAAAAAATTTAAAAATAGTGTTTTTGTTATATGTAACGTACATACTTTCATATGCATTTAGTAAAAAGCTGTTATTTTGACATTACAAACAGACACTTCAATTTTATTATTTATTTGTATTTGCATAGATGAGAATTCGGCCTGATTTGGGTTTAGGATACGTGGATCGACCATTTTCATCCAAGATATGGGTTTCAATAACATTTACATGTATAACAGAATATAATTGAATCCTTTATTCAGTAAATAGCTGGTGGTTGGTCAGTCATGGTTGTCAAAATCAGCATGTCTATAAAAGCTCGTCAAAATATTTGCAACATTATAATAACAAATAAATAAATAACAATCGACCGTGTGGTGCCGGCTCAGAATACCACCACCCCATCTCTTCCCGTTGGTGTCGTAAAAGTCGACTAAGGGATTAGCCGGAGGGAGGGGAGGAGGATGGGCAGCATCCTTCGAGTACATTAACAACTCACCTGCGATCGCCAACCCGTCTGCCAAGCGTGGCGATTATGGCAAAACCCCCCAATGAGCCCACAACACACCCATATCAGTCGTTGGGTCTCTTTGGGAGGCCTGTGTCCAGCAGTGGACTTCATTCGGCCGAAATGATGATGAAATAACAATCGACCAAAAATTTAATAACACTGACTGTTTTATGCGATTCATCATATCAGCCAGTTATACGTTCACCGCTTAAAAAAGCCAAAAAAATAAATGCCTACCCCATAGATTACCACAATTGTGTCGTCATTTTGGTAAGAACTTTCAATACAACCACGCATGGTAAGCGGGTTGGTGAGGCCACTGCTCCACAGAAGGGACGCTGATGCCCATCCCTCTGGCTGAGAGAGTTACAGCTATATTCTTATACCGGACGCCACACAGAATCTTACGGTTACTCGATTGTAAACTGAACAATCGTATGATTCAATTGTTTTTAGTGAGAATCGGCTGCGTTTCAGCCAAATAAAATCCATTGCTGGACCCCAGCCTCCTTCAAAGATCACCACAACGACCAGTCTTGGCGTGTTGTGTGCTCATTGGGGTTTTTGCCATAATCGCCACGCTTGACAGGCGGGTTGGCGATCGCAGTTGAGTTGTTAATTTACTCGAAGGACGCTGCTGCCCATCCTCCTGTTAACCCATAGTCGGCTTTTACGACACCCACGGGGTGAGATGGGTCGGTGCTATTCGTAGCCGGCACCACACGGCATTAGTAAGAATAGCTCGCTAAAACGAAAAATACAAAAACGAATGAGTCATCACGATCATGTTAATGATGACGAGGAAGCAAGCCATTTATGTGGTAGATAATCATGGGAAACGTGACTGTGGTCAAAATCTTTACGGCCATTATATATTCGTTATCTACTATCAAATTCTTTCCTTACGAGTGCAATCATGTTAGGCCTTACACATCAGTCCGTGAACGTCCTCTACAATGAGCGGTCATAGGGGCATATTGCATAATCACCACGCTTGGCATGCGGATTGGTGAGCGCATTTTGTTGTTATTAGCACACGAGTGACGAGAGGACTACTGCGTCCGTGTGGTGTCCGGATTAAGAATATAGCACCACTCCCATCTCCTGTGGATGTCGTAAAAGACGACTAAGGGACTCTAAACCAAAGGGCAGCAGCGTCCCTTCTGTAGAACAGCATCCATTCTGCGCTCACCAACCCGCCTGCCAAGCGTGGCGACTACTGGAAAATTCCCACAAAAATTATGACACAAGGCATGTAACCGACCGTGTATTGTTGACGAAAGACGTCGCGAAGTGTCCTGAACGCTGCCCAGTCGAATCGTATTAGACGATTGATCTCTTTCTCGAAGTTGGACCTACCTATCTGGACAGTTTGTCCCAGGTACACATACTCGTCAACAACTTCGAGAACAGAGCTCCCAACGGATATTGGGATGGGCACGACATGGGTAATCGACATGACTTTCGTCTTGGCCCATGTTCATTTTAAGGCCCACCTGTTGGGAAACTCTGTTGAGATCATCGAGCATTGTGCTGAGCTCTTCAAGCGATTCTGCCATAACTACGATGTCGTCGGCAAATCGAAGGTGAGTGATATACTCGTCATTGATGTTAAAGCCGAATCCTTTCCACTCTAGTAGCTTGAAGGCATCCTCCATTGCAGCGGTGAAAAGTTTCGGGAAAAGACGTCCCCCTGTCTCACACCTCTTCGCAATGGAATTGCCCCCGTGCTCTGTTCATTTACTCTGACCGACATGATGGCGTTTCTGTTTATAAGCACTTCAACACTTCAATGTACCGATAGTCAATCTGGCACCGCTGCAGAGATTGCAGCACTGCCCAGGTTTCGATCGAATCGAAGGCTTTCTCATAGTCCACAAACGCCAAGCATAGTGGCAGATTATACTCCTCGGTCTTCTGTATAACCTGCCGCACATACATACGATGTGGTCTATGGTACTAAAACGTTTTCGGAAACCGGCTTGTTCGGGAGGCTGGAAGTCATCAAACCTGCGCTCGAGACAATTCGTGATAACCTTTAAAACAGCTTATAAACATGGCTCAGAAGCGAGATGTCAATCATTTAAGTTAGTGTGAATGGCTACCAGCTGAGTATCAGTATTCAACAGAGATACAGAATACGTGTTTCTTGTGTGTTAGGTTGGTCTAATTGTCAGATTGTAAAGTCAGACTGGCTATGTTTGTGGCGTTGTCATAAATCTTAAGGTCCTGATCGACGCTGAAGGCTTATGTTTCTGCTCGCTTTACCATCCTGATGATGTAAGATTTTATTTCAATAATGTACAACAATACAGATGTATTTATTTACCTGTAGTTACGTAGCTTCGCAACGCGCTACAAAGGGCAGAGTTGCAACTATAAATAAATGTTCTAGACGCGTATGTTTATCGACAGTATCCTTGTTTATCGTGTTATAGCCAAGAGAGGCTCATTTCAACGTAAAATTATATTAAATAACTTTTTTAATACTCTCTAATATCGTGAAGAAACTAGTTTGTCATGTTTAAGCGTGGGGGAGCGCCTAGCTTAGTCATCAAATAAGCAATCGAATCCAAAATCTTTGAATCATGGAGTGTGGATTTCTTTTTATGTGTTAACTGTGATCTAAACACAAAAACAGATCAAGCTAAAAATCTTAAATCAAGACTGGATTGAATTACTTATTAATTTCGGTAATTTATAAAAATATGCTTGGTATTTCTCTACGAGATCGAATCAGAAATGAAGAGATCCGTAGAAGAACTAAAGGCAATGGGCGGGGCACATTGCTTGTAGAACTGATGGCCGTTGGGGCACAATGGTTCTCGAATGGAGACCGCGTACCGGAAAACGCAGCGTGGGACGACCTCCAACGAGGTGGACAGACGGCCTGGTGAAGGTCGCTGGGAGTCTTTGGATGAGAGCGGCATGTAACCGCTCGTTGTCGAAATCTAAGGGGGAGGCCTTTGTTCAGCAGTGGACGTCCTGTGGCTGATACGATGACAATAAAAAATAAAAAAACTGCAAACGCGCGAATTTCAGAACAAAACAGTTCAGATGTTTTTAAGCATGTCGTATTTTGTAGGGTATAAATATATTTAATAAACATGTCGAATTTTGTAGGGTATAATCATATACAGTGTGTCCAGTAAATAGCACGACATACTGCAGGGGGAGAGAGCTTGGGTCAATACCTACCTAAAAAACAATGTATGTTCAGCAAAATCTTAGATAAGAAAATTGTACAGTGAAAATTTAAATAAAAATTGTATTTCTTGAAAACATTTTAGTTTTTAATAGAATAAAGACTTATCAATGACTAAAGGTAAAGGTAAAAAAAAACTAGAACAGGAATTTTTCATTACGAGATGCTTAAAAATCTGTGTCAAGGTAGAGATTTTTCGATATTTCGGAAAAATTTGTACTACTGTAAATCCGTAAGATTTTGCTAAGATATAAGCGTAGACGAAAAAGACCTCCTTAGTTGTTTGTAGTGTCAATTGCTGACAGAAACGCCCTAGCTCAAGAAAGAAATAGTCGCCGATATTTTAAGCTAAGCAGATCATATCTATACTCTATACAAATAAATAAAATTGATGTGTCTGTTTGTAATGTCAAAGTAACAGCTTTTTACTAAATGCATATACTTTCATTCACTAAGGAGGTCTTCTTCTTCTACTCTTATATTATGGCTTCTGTAGAGTATCTTCCACAATTTCACAATTTCGCCAATGTAAAGTATAAAGGCAACATTGTACGGTGTTTAGATTAATTAATCTTTACATATCTATAAAACGGCACGGTTGGTGCAGTGGCTGATACAGTCGGCTGCTCCGCTCTGGGTCGTGGGTACGATTCCCGCACGGAACAAATATTTGTATGAGCTGCAGGTAGTTCTTCCGGGTCTGGGTGTATTGTATGTGGAATTCATGTCTGTAAACGCACCCACGACACAGGAGAAATATTAGTGTGGGCCAACGTTTTTAAAAAAAAACACAACAATGAAAAATTTAAAACAACAAACGAGGTCAATAAGGGTTCAAAGGTACCATTCTTAGACATGTATGTCTTTGTGTCAGATATCGACAGTTCAAACCAAATATAAGCATTTGCCTGTCGCGAGTTTAAGAAATTAGGTTTTTTTATTTTTTATTGGTGCCCAGTGGAAATTCTACATGGAACTTCCTTCGCCCCGGGGAAGGGCGAAGGGGTATGCCGATCTCCTACCGGCTAAAACCACTGGAGCGGTCATCTTCGGCACCGAAGGGGGGCTCCAGGTCCTCGTAAGATCACACCTGAGCCTTAAGAAATTACCTTAGAAACATTAGCATTTTGAAAGAAGAAAGAAAGAAAAAAGTTTTATTAAGGTCTCGCACAGGAAGTTACAAATAACATAAAGTAAAAATATAAATATTATAATTAAATTGAGGCAACCTGGACGAGGCCAAAAAAGGCCCCTATCTCAGCATAATGCTGTGACATTTAAATAAAAAAAATGCCACAGCGCTGGTTTTCAGATAGGACCAAGACAGTTGTGATACTTTGCGTTATCACATGTCATTAACTCATTAGATAAGATCAGAGTAAATCCGTCAATTTTAATATTGAGTTTTGGTATTGTAAACTATGGTAAATATTGACCTATGCCTTTAAACGATGGAACTTTACCGTCATTAGAGCCGATGGCCATTTTGGAATTATTATTACTCTAATATAAATTAGATCTAAAATGTAAATTTATTGCTAACGGTTATCGTAATTTGAAAATACGTTGCGACTTTCTGCCTATTTTCATATATGTTTATGTAAAACATCTAAATATCAATGATGTGTATAAAAATACAATTGTAATGAAAATTTTACTATATCTGAGTAATCCTTGCTGTTATGATCGGTTTAAAACTGCTATCTTATCAAATTGATATATATCCCTGAATATTATGAATATAATAACGAGATCAGATTGGAATATCGTATTACAATGATTATCTTTGAATTTAATGAATATATTAATGAGATAGGATTGGGAGTATCGTATTAGAATGATTATCTTTGAATTTAATGAATATATTAACGAGATAAGAGAGGCGGGCCGGAGGATGGGCAGCAGCGTCCTTCGAGTACATCAACAACTCAACTGCGATCGCCAACCCGCCTGCCAAGCGTGGCGATTATGGCAAATCCCCCCAAATGAGCCCATAACACACACATATCGGTCGTTGTTGTGATCTTTGGGGGAGGCCTGTGTCCAGCAGTGGACTTCATTCGGCCGAAATGATGATTATGAATTAGGTAAAATATGTTAACGCACATATCATGATATTGTATATAATATATAAGTGATTTTTGATCTGAATAAACGAGATTTGAAGGGTCTGACCATAATATAAGTAAGGGAAATAAAGCACGAATATTGTGCAATTTTTGACGGTTTTTCGGTAACCTAACCACCTAAAACTACAGTTTATAAGTGATCGTGCGAAATGGAGACCAGACACGGTCATAGTTCAGGTGTCATACAGTAGGAAGAATAGGAATAATGAAGCCCATCCCTGAGGAACTATTATTGAAGTCTGCTGCATTTTTTTTGGAAGGAATCCCTACTAGTCCCTCTCCGTGGCAGCTCATTGCGCAGGCCAGGAGTGGTGGAGTTTTTCCGTCGCTGTTTCCTTTGCATCACGTTCACCATAGCTACCTGTGCGAAAATCGAGTCGAGGGAGCGATGGACTGTTGTTGTCTGTCGTCTCTGCGTACACGCTTACTACTCAATGTTATGTTATAATCATTCATGTCTTAGGTTTTCGCAGTTAGTATTACACATTATAATAAAACACTTTTAAACGGATTCTATCGCGTATAATTTAGATTTTTGTTTTTCGAATTCGTTTCGAATGCTTTGCAGCTTTCGTGGTCGCAGGATGTATTTTTTTGTGTTGTATGTGGTGGTATTGTGTTGTTAATTAAACTTATTTTCTTCTTTCTTTCACGCAAAAAGCTCGGCCTTTGGCCGATATAATTGGTGGTGATGGATGATGATGATGAACGGCCTATGTAATATATACAAGTAGCAACATAGTTGTCCATTGGCACAGAAACCTACTGATTATAGATGCCTTGCCGTTATACAAACAATCGTATTAGTTTTAATCAAGGTTTTAACTTATAATATTCTGCAAACAGACACAATAGCACTATGCCCAATATCGGGTACCTTATAATTGATATTTAACCGATACAATACATAACCGCGACGAGATTTCGATTTCGAGTCTAACCCCTTATTGTTGGTTATGGCGAGCCAGCTAAACGAACTAATCTTGTTTCCAGGTGCAGATCTCTCCAGCGTCAAAGTCATAGTAGCAGATATAGCCGACGAGAAGTCTCTACAAGAGATGTGCGCTCAGACGAGAGTGCTTGTCAACTGCTGCGGCCCATATCGCAACTATGGAGAGCCTGTGGTCAAAGCAGCTGTGGAGAATAAAACCAACTATGTGGATGTTAGCGGGGAACCTCAGGTCAGGACCAGAATATTTCCTTAAATATGTGTTTGAAGAAGCAAGCTGGCAATCTGTTGCCACACGATTTCATACAGAGAGATATTAATATTTGCGTCGATCAAAACGTAGGCGGCTTTGAGATGAATTTGTGACTCGTCTTGCAACATTTTCAATATCCGGCTTAGCAGAAACAGATGCTGTTCGAAAATAGATAAACGCAAGTTGTTTGCGAGTACCAAAATAACTGTGCTCTCTTGAACTGTGTACCTCCGATAACATAATTATGTTTTAATCTCGGTTCATTGTGCATGTAGATGAGGTATATTCTTATTACACTCATTTCTTAAATTGTAATCTAGCAATTTCTAAAATATTTAGGAATATTTTCTTTATTCGGTGCGGTTGGTGCAACGATTAAGCGATTGCCTTTAGCCGAACCTGGGTGGCCCCTGGGTAGCCCCAGGGGGTTACGGGATGTTTCTGTGTCAAATAGGCCGAAAAATGCGCCCGGTTGTCATAACTGTGGAGACTGCCTGGAGGACACGGCGCAGCACACGGAGGAGTGCCCAGCTTGGGCAACGCAGCGCCGTGATCTCGTCGCGGCGATCGAAGAGGGTGATCTCTCGCTTCCGGCAGTGGTTCAGTCCAGCGTGCGGAGCGAGAGCGCGTGGGATGCCGTCGCCTTCTTTTTGCGAGGACGTGGTGTTTGCCGTGTGGTGCCGGCTCAGAATACCACCACCCCATCTCCTCCCGTGGGTGTCGTATAAGTCGACTAATGGATTAGCTGGAGGATGGGCAGCAGCGTACTTCGATTACATTAACAACTCAACTGCGATCGCCAACCCGTCTGCCAAGCGTGGCGATTATCGCAAAACCCCCCAATGAGTCCACAACACACCCATATCGGTCGTTGTGATAATCTTTGGGGGAGGCCTGTGTCCAGCAGTGGACTTCATTCGGCCGAAATTATGAAGCAAAAGAGGTGGCAGAGCGGGGATGGGAGAAGACCACCTCAGATCAGGCGACGAACTGAGGGCAGTCCGTCGCCTGAACATAAACAGGCCCGAGAGGCAGCGCATGGGCTGCGCGCGCCTCTCTTCAGATGTGCGGCCTATCAGGCGCACAGAGACTGGGCCATTCAAACAGTGACGGACCGATATCTGCCAAGACAACAATTGTCAGCAGTCACTTCGTGGCAGACCACTGAAACGATAGAGATTTTATCGCAGCTGCTGGGAAAGCTTGGACCAGGACGGCCCAAGAAAGAGAGAGATGACGATGGAGATTTGTTACGCGTTACACGGTTCATCATCATCATCACCATATCGGTCATGCAACGTCCACTGCTGAGCAAAGGCCTCCCCCATAGATTTTCACAATGTCATCATGTTGGCGGGAATTTGCCAGTACTCACCACGCTTGGCAGGCGGGTTGTTGAGCGTAGGATGGCTACTGTTCCACAGGAAGGATGCTGCCGCCCATCCATCTGGTTTAGTCCCTTAGTTGCCTTTTACGATCTCCATGGGTCAACACTTCACAAAAACACAAAACACACAGAAACAGAAAAGAAAAGTACAAGCAATAGGTACAAAAATATATGTTTAAAACTGCGAACCTGCACTGCCGTGTCCAAATAGTCCAATTAACGAGAGCATGGTCATGATCCCGATAAGTAATATGACTTAAACAAATGCTTCCAAGGTCGAGATGGAGTGGTGCTATCTATATATATGACGGCACGGTTGGTGCAGTGACTGATACAGTCTGCTGCTGCGCTCTGGGTCGTGGGTTCGATTCCCGCACGGAACAAATATTTGTATGATCTGCAGGTAGTTGTTCCGGGTCTGGGGGCATTGTGTATGTGGAATTCATGTCTGTAAACGCACCCACGACACAGGAGAAATCAAAGTGCGGCGCAACGTTTAAAAAAAAAATGATAATATATAGATATAAATTCATTCTTACCGAACACATTTTACACACCATGTTAGATGAAGAAACCTTTTTCTTCAATTGCCGTGTGGTGCCGGCTCAGAATACCACCACCCCATCTCCTCCCGTGGGTGTCGTAAAAGTCGACTAAGGGATTAGCCGGAGGATGGGCAGCAGCGTCCTCCGAGTACATTAACAACTCAACTGCGATCGCCAACCCGCCTGCCAAGCGTGGCGATTATGGCAAAACCCCCCAATGAGCTCACAACACATCCATATCGGTGGTTGTGGTATCTTTGGGGGAGGCCTGTGTCCAGCAGTGGACTTAATTCGGCCGAAATGATGAACACATTTTACACACCATCATAGATGAAGAAACCTTTTTCTTCAATTACTGTGTATTGTTTGCTTATTGCCAACTTTGTTCCCAGTTCATGGAGTCGATGCAGCTCCGGTACGACGAGCCGGCGCGCGAGGCGGGGGTGTTCGTGGTCAGCGCTTGTGGTTGGGACAGCATCCCGGCCGACATGGGCGTCACCTACTTGAAACAACACTTCGCAGGTCAGTATCATCAGTTTCATGCCTTGGTCACGGACGGTTCTCTCACGCAGTTTAGGTACTGCTAGTAATCCCAGTCAAGCGGGTCGGTCGGACCACGGAGAAATCTCTTAAAATATAGGAACAGAGGTAGCTCGAGGTTCTCGACAAAAGTAAGTTTGTGTGGGCAAGTTTTTTTTATTTTATAAATGTTCCAAGCTTCATACCACACTAAAAACATCAAGACACTATTAGTGAATACTGCGAACACTGAATTTTTTTTTTCTGCTTTGCCCCACACTAGGATTTCTCCTGTGTCGTGGGTGCGTTTACAAACACAAATTCCACACACAATAACACCCAGACCCGGAACAACTACCTGCAGATCGTACAAATATTTGCTCCGTGTGGGAATCGAACGCACGACCCGGTACGCAGCAGCCGACTGCATCAACCGTGCCGTCGCTTTGATCGCGAGTAAATTCCTCACCCACAGCGATTGGTAGGTTTTAGGAACACCGTGGGGTTTTTAGTAGGCTGCTATAGCCATGGCATGCTCTTCTGGCTTTCCCCAGGGCGGAGGAAGTCCATGAGGATTTCCCCACGGCTAAAATTCACAGGAATAGACGGTTTGCTTGCCTATTGTCATAATTATGTTTTCAGAATAAATCAACAAGTTCAGTGGTTGTCTCGTGCGTCTGTGATTCTAAGGAATGCTTAATCATGTCATCATATTAGCTGAAGGATGTTTACTACTGAACAAAAGCCTCCCCCATTGGGGGTATTTGCCAATACTCACCACGCTTGGCAGGCGGGTTGGTGAGCGCAATATGGCTACCGTTCTACAGAAGGGACGCTGCTGGCATCCCTTTGGTTAAGAGTCCCTTGGTCACCTTTTACGACATTACAGGAGGAGATGGAGAGATGAGATGGATCATCATTTCGGCCAAATGAAGTCCACTGGTGGACACAGGCCTCCCCCAAAGATCACCACAACGACCGATATGGGTGTGTTGTGTGCTCATTGGGGGGTCTTGCCATAATCGCTACGCTAGGCAGGCGGGTTGGCGATCGCAGTTGAGTTGTAATGTACTCGAAGGACGCTGCTGCCCATCCTCCGGCTAATCCCTTAGTCGACTTGTACGACACCCACGGGAGGAGAGGGGGTGGTGGTATTCTGAGCCGGCACCACACGGCATGAGCATGAGATGGATGCTATATTCTTAATCTGGACACCACAGGAGCCAATGAAAAGTACATAAAGACATAATTTAGGGTGGGCTTCTAATCTAAGTAATCAATAACCTCTGGTTTTCTGTAACTTAGTCGCCTTATACGACATCCACTGGAGGAGATGGAGTGGTGCTATATTCTAAATCTGGACTCGGGAATATGCGGCAATGATAATTTGTATATCTTGTCCACCATATTCTGTCACAGCATGATGAGGGCCGAGTGTATCTAGCAAAAATCTAGAATAATCAATGGAGTGTTACATTTTGTCTTGCAGGAACTCTGAACTCTGTGGAGTCGTACCTTAGCACATACCTGCCCCCGGAGGTTCAAGCAGAGTCCAAGGAGCGAGGTGTCCTCAACTACGGCACCTGGGAGTCGCTGGTTGTCGGGTAATACGTTACTTCTATAAAGTCACGATTGTAAGATCCCAGCTCACTCTAGCATACGGTGGGAGAGCATCGAGGAAAATCCTCTGTCCTCCAGCGCACACTGATGTGGAAAACCCACGATACCGTGAGCATCCGCTGGTATCTGCTAGCGCATGCCCCCGTCTCCCCGTATTTCCGTATATGATTCTGTTTTATCCTATCCTATCCCCTGGGTTTCATAACGGGGGATTGGGTCTGAGGGCCAATTCTCGTAATTAATTTATACTATGACTGAAACTTGACCGAACTGATGAATTGACTGAAAACATTGTATTCTGCTACTCTTAAAGTTCATTCGGGTTTCGTTATAATCTCGATCTAGTCTCCGTTTATTTAATGACAATTTAGTACATGTGACAGTTCGAAATGTTAGCAGAATACCGTTTTGACTTCGATCAACTTTCGATCCATTTTCGATCTCATCACAGTGTAAGTTTACGTTTGACGTCGTTTGTTAGTTTAGGAGAATACCATTTGTGACATTTATGACATTGAGACTAGACCGGAACAATATTTAGAACATTTTTAAATTACGAGAATTGGCCGTCAGGTGTTAATATAGATTCTCGCAGAAGAAAAACAGACATGTGTCAATAGTCATAAAAGTATTACTAAGCGCCGTGTGGTGTCCGGATTAAGAATATAGCACCACTCCATCTCCTCCCGTGGATGTCGTTAAAGGCGACTAAGATACTCTAAACCGAAGAAATTACCGACAACGTCCCACTAACCGCATACGTAACTGGATGCAAATATAAGTAACATCCCTTATTCAGAGTTTCACATTCTAATACTGAGAATAGTGACACTGTACAAGTTAGCTAAACAATTATGTATATGTTGTTCCAGCATAGCCCATCAGCACGAGCTAAAGCCTCTCAGGAAGCAGCTATTCCCGGAGCCCTTACCGCGGATGAAGCCCAGGGTGGAACGACAGTAAGTTCATACTTATTAGGGAGTGCCTCCACTGCCGCCGTTGGTCGCCGAGCTGGCTGTAGGCGCTGGATATCTTACGAAGACAAACTTAAACTTACAAATAACCATAACAAACTCAAACTCGATCTTGATTCTCAAGTCTGAGAGGAACATGTTCGCGGTATTGGAGTGTCCCTCGGGCCGCAGCTTAACCTACTGTGACAGCTATAAGTTGTGAATATTATTGTCGTGCTAACCACTTTTTATTCGTGTGAACACTTGTGTTGCATAGGAGGGTCTGAGTCCGATCCCGGCCCGCACCTCGGACTTTTCCGATTCATGTGCGGATCAGCATTTGATTATCACTTGCATATAACTGCACACCTGAAAAGGCTAATAAATTCTCAATGGTGTGTGGAGTCCGCCAACCCGCAGTATGCCAGCGTGGTGGACTAAGGCCTAACCTTTCTCATCGTAAGAAAAAGCCCGTGCCCAGCAGTGGGACAGTAAGAGGAAATCAGGATGGCTTACTATCGGAACAACTTTAAAACTAAATTACGAAAATACCTTTTCAAAAAGACGTAAACAGACTCATCTCAACTCTGATTTTATTTATTTTTCTCATCTGTGTATATGTATGTATGTGTTCATTTCGTATATATGAATATATTTTTATACATGTAATGTTTATGTACGTCTATGTATTTGTATAATATGCCTTCGCATCTATACCTTTCTTTCATATTTTGTTGGTCATCATTTCGGCCGAATGAAATCCACTGCTGGACACAGGCCTCCCCTAAAGATCACCACAACGACCGACATCGGTATGTTATGTGCTCATTGGGGGGTTTTGCCATAATCGCCACGCTTGGCAGGTGGGTTGGCGATCGCAGTTGAGTTGTTAGTGTACTCGAAGGACGCTGCTGCCCATCCTCCGGCTAATTCCCTAGTCGACTTTTACGACACCCAGGAGGAGGAGATGGGGTGGTGGCATTCTGAGCCGGCACCACACGGCATAAGCATTTTGTTGGTGCATCTACCTTATTGTTCTCTGCATCACCCAAAGGTCGTCTGGCAGAAAATGCCTATGGCATTAAGACCGCCTTTGTACACTAGTGTACATTAAGTATAAATAAATAAATAAAAGGCTGAATATGATGATGATCCAATTTTATAATCTGGCTGAATAAGTAATGTACTATGACTGTTTAAGTTGCTTAGGACATACGACACAATTACGCCATAGGGACTATTGTCGCCTGTTGCCATTTTGGTGCTTCCTTACTTATGGTGTGGTTAGTGGCCAACCTTGTGTCACAGTTGTTCAAGCCGCCCGAAGGCCTCCGACTTGGCTTAACAACTGGGACCGACGATTTTACGTACCCTTAGTATCCGGTCACCCATCTATAGACTGACCACGCCAAGCACTGCTTAACCTTGCCGATCGTTTACCGACAGTGAGTGCAACTGTTGAGCGCCACTTATAAAGTAATGTAAAGCGGTGTGTGCCTCACTGTATCTCTTTTATTTACGCGTTCTATTCAATTCTTTCATATGACCGCACCTTGGCTACAGATTTCATCATCATCATCATTTCAGCCGAAAGACGTCCACTGCTGAACATAGGCCTCCCCCAAAGATCGCCACAATGACCGGTTCTGCGCTACTCTCATCCAGCGGATTCCCGCAACCTTCACCAGGTCGTCGGTCCATCTCGTGGGGGGTCTACCCACGCTGCGTCTTCCGGTACGCGGTCGCTACTCAAGAACTGCGGCCCCATCGGCCATCGGTTCTACGAGCAATGTGCCCACTGCCACTTAAGTTTAGCAATTCTTCGGGCTATGTCGGTTACCTTGGTCCTTTTGCGGATCTCCTCATTTTTAATTCGATCTCGCAGGGTAACTCCGAGCATAGCCCTCTCTATTGCCCTTTGGGTGACCTTGAGCTTTCTTATGAGGCCAATAGTGAGCGACCACGTCTCGGTACCGTAGGTCACCACCGGCAACACACACTGGTCAAAGACCTTCATCTTGAGACACTGCGGTATATTGGACGAGAAGATATTGCGCAGTTTCCCGAACGCTGCCCAGCCGAGTTGAATTCGACTGTTGACCTCTTTCTCGAAGTTGGACTTACCTAACTGGACAGTTGGACTTACCTAACTGGCTACAGATTTACAATAAATATATTTTTAGTCATTTATTTTCTCACCACAATAATAAAAAAGTACTACATTGTCTTATCACAGTATTATTCAAGTTTATTGTGGGAGACTGATGCCTAAGCTAGGCCGAAGCCTGTGTTTCAGGTCACCAGGCCTCCACCCCAGAAGTAATTTTTTGCTCTTTCATAAACTGCCAAGTGAAGTGTGTCCATTTTCTTCTTCTTCGTGTATATGATTCTATCAAGTTGTATTTTCTTGTTAAAGTTCTCTTGATGAATACTCTCTAATACTTTGATATAACTTTGTCAGGCCCCGATACCGGTTGATTTTGTCCTTTATACCCAGTTATCATCTTGCACCCCATGAATGCGCACTTTCACTGCAGACAACATCTTGATATAACAATAAACTGGCTGTTCTAATAAAATGTGTATATTATGGCTTTGATACACCCAATATTAATCATTTATCAAAATGCATTTTAAATTTTTATCATTATTTTACCTTGACATTTGACGTTGTAAATAACTTCATTAAAATCATCTCGAACTGTAATTTATAAATACAATACCCTTTATTGTACACCAAAAATAAGATCCAATACAGAAAAAGACATTTACAAAGGGCGATCTTATCGCACACGGCGACCAGACAACCTTGGGATGGACAGATTTGTAAGCGATAAAGAAAAGGGTAGTTCACAGTGTGACAATAATTTTAAGTTAATACATAATATGATACATATACAATAATTATTATTATATTAGATACATATAAATAAATATACAAATATAAATACAAGAAGTAAAGAAGAAACCACAATGATAGATAAGGTTCCTTGACTAGTTTTTAAATATTGCTAGGGATTTAGTACGTCTAATTGACACTGACAATTAGACGTACTAATATAATAAGCGGGCAGCCTGGTCTGTAAAAGATTTTCCTACGTAATTAGTGGAATGTATTGGTATTTTCAAGGTCAAATTCTCTGATGACCTTAATGATCTCAAATGTGTGTTATGTAGGAATTTGAAATGTTCTTTAAGATAGCAAGGGAGTAGATGGATTGTACAGGATACTGTATAGAAGATGAAGAATATGAGTATTCCGACGAAGGCGTATAGGGAGCCACTTGAGCTTAGTACAATACTCTGACACATGATCATATTTACGTAAACCAAATATAAATCTTAAACAGAAATATTGGAGTCGCTCAAGTTTATCAAGTAGTTCCTCTGTGAGATCAAGATAGCTGGTATCGGCGTAGTCAAGAATCGGAAGAAGAAGCGATTGTGCAAGCGCAGTTTTGGTGGAAATTGGCAGGATAAATCATAAATATATTAATCAGTCTTCAACACTTTGCACTATAGCATGAATTAAGATTTTGCTCGACTAGAATTAAATATGTGCTATATTTTGTAACAAAACCTATTATAATATTTACAAAATTAGTAACAACTACTATACGGTAAATTGAACAAAATTCAATCCACCAATAAAAGCGCGGTGAATTACGAAACTGAATTTATAAATAAGCGACGCACGGCTGCGTGTCAGACTTTCCCTTAATCATTTCAATCATACCGATCCAGCTGTTCCTACACAGCTTGTATCCCCCAGCTACACTTAGGGCAAGGTTCGAGTCCCGTAGACGGCACCATTGGCAGCAGTTGCTTAGTTTATCACATCAATATTGAGCCTGGCTGGAGGCCTCTTTGGGCATCTCCAGAAATCGCCCGGTTAAAAAAAAACGTGTCAGACTCAGTATGGTGTACCTGTACCTTCTTCGCACTGTGTCCTGTGTCGGTGGGGCATCTAAAGTTTCTTGCTTATTTAGTGGACTTTGATAGGTAAAACGTTTCGAGAGGAAACTCACTCCATTATTATGTATTCCAGGAAGCTGCAGAAGAAGGACAGCATCTGGTACCTCCCATTCCCCGGAGCTGACGAATCAGTGGTCTACCGGACTCAGCGCTACTTATACCATAAGGAGCAACAGCGTCCCATACAATTCAAAGCTTACTTCAAATCAGGATCCTTGCCGCAATCCATTCTCACCATCTTTGGTGCTCTTTTACTGTACTTCATGACGAAGACTTCGTTCACAAGGAATATTCTGTTGAAGTATCCAAAGCTGTGTTCTCTAGGCATGGTGTCTAAAGAGGGTCCTACTGACAACGTAATGAATAACACGCATTTCACGTTTGAGCTGGTCGGGAAGGGATGGGAGACTGGCGCCGATGTGGACACGACGGAACCCAATAAGACGGTTGTTGCGAAGGTAGGTTTATTCATATTATTATTTACCATATAAACCCATTGTCAAAGTAATACCTACATTTTATGAGGTTCTCGGCAGAGTAGACCATCCCTCTCCACTCAATGTGTCGTAAAAGGCGACTAAGGGTTGATATAAAGAGGATGTGCAGCACCATCCTTCCATACCTAGTATCGATACTATTGATAGTATCGGTAATATTGTTGGAAAACTTCCAATTGATTCTATAGATATTATCGATACTAATGGTGTGTCTATCGATATGATGAATGATTTGGGGTTTTACGATACAATCAATAGACGATCTTTTTTCAGGCAACACTAACTGATGCCTATATAATTATTTTTTAAATTTTTTCTCGTTTTTTCAAAAACGTTGCCTCACACTAGGTTTTCTCCTGTGTCGTGGGTGCGTTTACAGACATGAATTCCACATACAATACACCCAGACCCGGAACAACTACCAGCACATCCTACAAACATTTGTTCCGTGCGGGAATCGAACCCACGACCCGGTGCGCAGCAGCCGACTGTATCAGCCACTGCACCAACCGTGCCGTCAAATCTATAAACGCCTTTTACGAACCCTACGGCGAATGGCGCCGGTATATTCTTTACCGGGAATTACATACAGTTATATCAAACAGATATTTACATTCATAGTTGAATAAGTTCCTAACACTTTTCTATATTCAGGTGACTGGTACGAACCCTGGGTACGGCGCCACAGTGGTTGCATTGCTGATGTCGGCGACCACCATCCTCAAGGAGCGCGAGAAGATGCCCGGAGCGTAAGTAACCACCTATATTCTGTAGTGGAACATGTAGCCAAACGTGACGGCGCAGCTCTAGAAAGACAAACACAGAATAATGGAACAGGAGCACTGGCGTCATGACTTGCCAAATGGATGCCTTTTTTTTTATTGATGTCCAGTGGAAATTCTACATGGAACTTCCTTCACCCCGGGGAAGGGTGAAGGGGTATGCCGGACTCCTACCGGCTAAAACCACTGGAGCGGTCATCTTCGGCACCGAAGGGGGGCTCCAGGTCCTCGTAAGATCACACTAGAGCCGCCCATTGGTGCCACGCCTTTAGGCACATCTCAGAAGGGATGACTGTAAAGCGGTCACCCCCTCTAGCGGAGGGAAGCCGACTGTAAAAAGGTCGCCCCCCCAGGCACTTCTCGGGGAGAATTGTAAAGGATCCCCCCAAGCCTCGCTTTGCGCTGTGCTGCGCACACGGCGGCACGTGACCACGTGCGCGCCACCGTGTTCCCGGGGGTCGCTCGGTGTGAGCACGCAGACTCCCCAATCTGCGCACCCGCGACCCCCGGCCAAATGGATGCCTAACGAGTCTGTTTTAACAGTACTTCCCAATTGTGGAACGCGCTCAACTCGGGATATCCATTTCCACTGCTCACTTGGCCTAAGTTATTTTGCTGTTAATCGTTTTTTTAAACGATGGACGCTGTCTTCTTGGATTTCTCCTGTATATCCTGTAGGTACAGTTTTCAGGCATAAATCTCAAATTCACAGACGCCCAGATCTATAATAGATCTTTCTGTAGGTTATACAAATATTTATTCCGGGATCGAACCGTGATACGTGAGCAGGAAGCTAAACGACTACTCACTGCGCCAAACGAGCCGTCTCAATACTCAGGCCCGTATTACAGATCAAGAATCAAAACTATAGTAGAACTTGAGTTGAAATTGTATCAATTGAATGTAAATGTTGGACCTACTACGTAGGGTTCATATTTGATTAACGCTATCTCGACTCAAGTTATACTTGAGTTAAAATTAAGCTAAGCTTCCAGTAGCAAAAATGCGATGTAATCCCCAGGGATCACGATACGACAGAGGTTTCGAGGGTTTTGAGGTACTGACAGCTAGTTTCACTCAATGATCGGTAAACGATCGTTAAGGTTAAGCAACGCTCGACTCGGTCAGTCTATGGATGGGTAACTGCATTGCGGTATTTGAACTGAGCTTCGCCGTGCTCACAGGACATTTGGACTAGGTCCTGGTGCTGTTAGTTCTAAAAAGAAAAGACATATTGAGCGAATTTATATATCTAGCCATAAATTGCATCTTTGATTTTTAACCGATTTCAAAAAGGAGGAGGTTCTCAATTCGATGCGTTTTGTACACCGATTACTCCAACATTTGTAGACCGATTTGAGAAATTCTTTTTTTACTAGTGCAGAATGCTTTCGAATTAGTCCCATATAAATTTCATTACATTTGATTGAGTAGTTTTTAACTAGCTTCAATTAAGTGGTTGATTTGACTGACTGCGCTTATCTAGATGATGTCTTAATAGTTTCGATTCCTCTCAGATCAGAGAACCGATTTGAGTCATTCTTATTCTTAGTGCTAAATACTGATACCGAATTGGAAAAAGTTCTTTCATTTATTTACACTAAGGGGAAACAAATAAAACTTTTTAACGAAAAAAATACCGACTTCAAAAACCCTACACGATAAAAATATTAAAACCACTGAAAAGGAAAAAAACCTTTATTTATGAAGTCGGGCAGGGCCAGATATACCCCAACCATGGTTCATGCAGACCAACGAGAAGTTATATTTTATACCTAAGTTTTATTAATCCCTATGCTGACACGTGATATATGTCAGCTGATATGATAATGAATTTCAAATATTATTTTTTTGATCTTACTTACCTTATATTACACGTCTTGTTAATCTGATACCTTCCTCTTCACACAGTGGCGGAGTACTAACTCCAGGCTCAGCTTTCAAGAACACCAATCTTATCCAGAAACTGATTGAAAACGACCTGAAATACGAAATTGTCGAAACGAAGTAACTGATTAGTTTCCTTCAAATGTCTAGGGCATTAGACGGTACAGGGCGTCGCATTTAATTAATAATTTGCTTACTATATGCTTGCATTATGCTTTTAAGGTCTATGTTTATACTCAAGTAACATTGAAAGGTTATATAAGTAATTGGTTCAGATTTGATCTAAAATAATAACAGACG
This sequence comes from Diloba caeruleocephala, assembly GCA_947459985.1. Lineage (NCBI taxonomy): Eukaryota > Metazoa > Arthropoda > Insecta > Lepidoptera > Noctuidae > Diloba > Diloba caeruleocephala. The sequence goes on along the minus strand of OX381617.1, from coordinate 1,621,222 downwards.
TTTGAATATTTTGGTAGTAAGGTATAAGGTCCATATTTAATCTTCGGCCAGCCTATACGATATATTTTATAATTTAGATTGTCACATAAAATATTCGCTTTATATAAAATGATGAAAAAACACGATTTTTTGTATAAAATAAGTCTATTAAAGTTTATATTTTTCAAATAATATAATTAAAATTATGGTCTTTAAGTATAAATTTGTTGCCATATTGTTGCATTGTATACCATAAGTCATTCCATAGCATTTACATTTTTTTTTTACATTCATACATACAATTCATTTACATTTACTAGAAGCATTTTACGGCAGCCATGTCATGGTTGCCGCCATCTACAACAGATTTTAGTACTAATAACTCTAACGTAGTTTTGCACATTGGGTTGTTTGACCAATAGATGTCGCTAGTTACTCCATTTAGCGTTATGTGTTGATAGATGGCGTTGTTTTACAACCAATTTAACTTTATTGTATGCTTTGTTTCTAATATAAGAATTAGTACATTCTCTGATAAAGATAATATTATTTATATAAAATATAATATGATGGCATGTACTATATTTAATATTTGTGATTCATAGTGCCTGTATAAGTAATAACCTGCGTTAACCTCTGCGTGCCATGAGTACGCCGGGAGAAGTATAAGGATTTATTTTATTAATGTGATTTTTATAATAAAATGTTTATCATAAGTATTTGTTTTATTTTCCCTAGTTTAAGAGAAAGAACAATGTAGTCTTTATTCTGGAGTCGCATACATAATACTGGTGGGGTCCGAAGAATCCGGCTAGGTAGGCACCGCCGCAGTGGGAGATATTCTGCTGCTAAGCAGTACTCGTAAGTATAGTTTAAACTTTAAACATTACCGTGTTTTGGTTTGAAGGCCCATGTAGCCAGATAATGTACTTTGTGACTTTAGCTAGTGAAGGTACTGCGCATAAGACGTGAAAAAGAAAATCTTTAATTAAATCATGATCTATCTTTTCGACCGAATGAAGTCCACTGCTGGACACAGGCCTCCCCCAAAGATCACCACAACCACCGATATGGATGTGTTGTGGGCTCATTGGGGGGTTTTGCCATAATCGCCAGCTTGGCAGGCGGGTTGGCGATCGCAGTCGAGTTGTTAATGTACTCGAAGGACGCTGCTGCCCATCCTCCGGCTAATCCCTAAGTCGACTTTTACGACACCCATGGGAGGAGATTTATGAAATCATGATACTAACATCAAAATCCGATACTACCTTAGATGCAGGTCTAGAAGGTGCTGATCGTCCACGAAGTGTTTGCGAATGAAAAATGTCGTTATGTTCAGAATTAAAGCTAGGCACGAGCTGTTGGCTGAAAGAGGCTTCTCTGAGGATGACATGTCTGATTGCGGCGTCATACAGGCAATGGAGCACCCGCTGTTATGCCCTGACTGTATTGTCTCCCATAATGAACCTAAAAGAAAGTAACCAAAGAGCCTTCGAGCTGGCCATGTTTTGGGCTGGAGAAATATAGCCATCGAAACGAAAAGGAGGAGACGAGGAAGAATGAAAGCTATTGAAGCAATAACGCATTTTATTTAGTAAGTAGGGTTAGGTTCATTCGTCGTTGATATTGGGTGCCTCTTGTGACACTGGTTTCCACATCGGAGGTATTCAGATATTACACGTTTCTTAAATCCACTAATTCAAGTAACACGTTATCTGATTGTTCTGAAAAAAAGACTAACGGGAACGGGAAGCTAGTTTGTATAGACCTCATGCTGGGCACACCGCACTAAGGTTTAACGTCGTTAATTATCGTGTCAATGGACATCAGACAGCCACGACTTAACTTTAGTATTTTACTTTTGTCCCTCAAAACAGGGTAGCAAGCTATGTGGTCCACCTGATGGTAAGCGGATACCGTAACCTTTTTTTTTTATTGATGTCCAGTGGAAATTCTACATGGAACTGGAACTTCCTTCACCCCGGGGAAGGGCGAAGGGGTATGCCGGACTCCTACCGGCTAAAACCACTGGAGCGGTCATCTTCGGCACCGAAAGGGGGCTCCAGGTCCTCGTATGATCACACTAGAGCCGCCCATTGGTGCCACGCCTTTAGGCACATCTCGGAAGGGATGACTGTAAAGCGGTCACCCCCTCTAGCGGAGGGGAGGCGACTGTGAAAAGGTCGCCCCCCAGGCACCTCTCGGGGAGGATTGTAAAGTATCCCCCCAAGCCTCACTTTGGATACCGTAACCTACGAACGCTTGCAACACCAGAGGTATCACTCGCGCGTTGCAGACCCTGTAAAAATCTTTTCAGGTAATTTTTGAAGAGCAAAGAATACCTCGGTGGGGACCTGATTCTACAAGTTGAGAGTGCGCGGGAGGAAGTTCCTCTGAAACTGTACGATACGAGACCATTTAGGCTCTAGGGTATGCGGATGGACTCCCCGCCGGTGAAGAGAGATGCGATGGTAGAAAGTAGGCTGGCAATCGAACAATTCTTTAAAACACCGCCCGTTGTGTACAAGCGGTAGAACATACATAGGGAGACAGTCTCGCCTCAGGCTTAAAGGTTCTAGACTGCTTGTGAGTTTGGGATCGTCGACAATTGCAAGTGCACGTTTCTCGACTGAGTCAAAAGGCCCAATCTAGTATCCTGGGCCATATGAGACCGGACTTGACTTATAAAGCCACGATAAGAAGTACTGAAGGCTAGTCTTATTGAGCACACCGACGCCAGCTTGACCTTATCCTTCAAGTGTCTGCGAAAATGGACGCTGTTAGACAACATTGTCAGCACCAAAGATCCCAATGCTGTTGCCATTTTTGAGGGACGGGTTCTGAAATTGTGGAGCTACAGTAAATTGGGTTAAACGCGCAGACTTGTGACTTGGTGGGGTTAAGGGAGTAAGATTACTCGTCCTAATCGGAGACTATTTAGACTACTCTCGATTTCAGACACAAGTATACTGTGGCTTTCCTCCACTATGGGACACGGCCCGTATAATAGGCGTCTCTAGTACCGTTGTCGGCATAATAATAAACGCAGCCTATTATTGACATGTTGCAAGAACAATGTCGGGGACAGCACGAAGCCTTGTGGGACGCTAGCGTAAACATCCATGCTATGGGAGCAACTGCCGTCGATAGCGATTCTATTGCTTTTGTTGGATAGAAAGCTGGCAATTCAGCTGCACAATCTCTCAGGTAGTCCGTATGATGGAAAAATCGATAGAAGACCGCGGTGCCAGCAAACGCCTTCGCTGCGTCAAGCCTAACGGCCAAAGGTGACTTGACTCTGAACGGCAAGAGCCCAACGGTGAGTGAGATACAGTAGAAGACACCAGCTGAATAACTACGACCTTTCAGGTATCCAAAGCTGTGTGTTTATCACACGCTCCATCACCTTGGAGAGCAGAAAGGCTGTAAAATTAATAGGTTTGTGGTTCTACGGGTCTAATCTAACACCCTTTTTGGGCATTGGATGCACGTTGGCAGTTTTCCATGAAGACGGAACTAACCTAGTGGAGTATTAAAGCACTAAAATGCGCGTCAATACAGGACATAACACAGGGCACACTGCTTTAGTACCACTGCTGGTATTCTGTCTGGCCCACCCGACTTATGAACGTCCAGAGAAAGCAACTCCCGGGTTACCTCCTTTTGCGTTATGTGTATTTCCGGCATGGAGTTGCCGCACCACAGTATAGTACGTGGTACGGCATCTCATTCGTTCAAGGTCGAGTTCTAGGCAAAGAGAGCGCCTAATACTCTGGCTCTCTCTTTGGCACTGTGGGCCAGAATACCATCGGTATTACGCACTGGTCTCTTTCGTCTATTTTTTCTTGCAGTGGTGACAAGGAAGACTGACTAAAGTTTCCCTCGGCAGCTTTGGCGAGCGACTAAAAAGCGCAACTCCCGGAAGGATAGCTCGCAGCCTGCTCACCAATTCTGCTTACGAAATCAAACTTAAGTAGGCAATTTATTTTTTATACCTTGCCCCACACTAGGATTCCACACACAATACACCCAGACCCGGAACAAGTATCTGCAGATCATACAAATATTTGTACCGTGCGGGAATCGAACCCACGACCCGGAGCGCAGCAGCCGTCTGTATCAGCCATTGCACCAACCGTGCCGTCTCTCACTGAAACTTGAGGCTGTTCCGGATTTGTACGGGCTGTGGTCCAAGCCACATGATTATACAGTTTGTATCTTGTTATGAGTTTTCTAGCAGGGCCGATTCAAACATGTTCTCCTTCTCACCCTTGGAGCCATTAGAGTATTAGGAATGTAACATTCTATACCCTCCAGAATCGCCTCAGAGAACGGCGGCCACAAGGTCATCTGATGAAAAGCAAAGCAGCTTCCACGGGTACGATGCGTAGAAACCACACAAGCCATCTCTGTCTGCTGCGGAATTCATAATGCCGTTAGATGATAGGCGATAGATTGGGCGACGATTTTTTAGCACATCAAAGGAACTACTGGCCAGCAGCCGCCTACCGAGCGTAGTATTGGCAAATTACTGCACAAATAAAAGGCAGGTAACCAGTCGCTGTGGAAAACTATTGGGGACGCCTTTGTTCAGCTGAGGACGTACTTTGGCTGACATGATGATGAAGAAGATTCGGCGGCGGATGCCGTGGACATAACAGAAAAAGTGATTCAGACACTCATAAAATAATAGTCTAGCTGAACCTCTTGCCTGTTAATTTCCGGCAGCCGGCGAGACACACTAGATTTTTAATTATGTCTGGATTTGTAACAGTTAATGAGTTAACCTCCATTTATAAAATAATTTGTCCAAAAACACGATTTATATACGCTAAATGCAGGTAAAACTGAGTGGGCACCACTCAATTTTAACACATTATTTTGTGAACTCGGGTGGCTTCTTTCTCTGATTTTGAAAAAGGAATGACGTGACATAAAATCATTTCTAATTTAGAATTCCAAGTCGATCAGCATCAACACTGAAATCTCATAAGTTCAAAGTGGTCAGTTCAATTTAATTATTAGAACTCAAAATGAGACATTTAATTAACTACCATGTTTTTTTATTTAAGTTATCGATACTTCGGCACTGAAGCAAACTCCCATGTTTACGGATAATCTGAAGCGCAATAACTTCAGATTATCCGTAAGCATGGGAGGTTAGTTAGTGGCTGTTTACGAGCAGACAAAACGATCTACCCTCTCCCATAAACGTTTTGCGTCCTGAGTGCTGTCATTGGCGTAGCCAGTGTTTTTTCTGGGGGAGGCACCCGGGGGCAGAAATTGTTGTACCGTTTTTCGGGAACATATAATGATATTTTTCTGTCTTAGTTAATTTTAACGGGGAGGGTACCACTCTTTCTGGGTAGGGCTGGGCCCTCTCGTAACCCTACGTCGCTACGCGGTTGAGTGCCGTGTCGCTTACTAGTATATCTGTATAATCTATGCGTGTCGCACTATCACATAATTCTCTCACAACTCGATTTTGTTCCCGACACACGCAACTCATTTTGTCCGCTCGCAAACTTTTCGTATCAGCTTTTAGGTCCTTATACAATCGAACCACTGCATTTGAAGCGTTCGACAGTTCAAACCCGTAAAAGAACTTAAACCGAGAGGGTTACAGATTGATAAAAATATTTGGTAATCTCAATAGCTTCTCTTGCCAGTATAGTGTACTGGCAAGAGAAGCTATTGAGATTGAGCGCTCTGTTAAGATTAAGTCCCTGCGGATTTATATGTAGCAAAATTTTTGGGTGTCATTGTTTCTCATCGCCCTGATGTGTTCTGAGATTCTACAAGCTACAGTATGTTTCGTCTCACCGATATATGATTATAACCCAGGAAATATAAAAAATAGATTACGATTGTCTATTACTGTAAAGGGATACTTAATAATTTGATCTTATGTCTTGAAAATATATGATTCTTGATAAATATATACGACCAATGATATTATATATTATAAGAAGTAGATATGTTACATGCGCGCCAAAAGTAAGAACCAAAACTCCCCCAATTGTAGCACCTCGCAATCAGTTCGCCCGAGACAGGACGACAACATTTGAGCCGCCGGATTTCTTACAGAAAACGGGTATCCCGAAAAATCAAAGCGGGATAAGTCCCGCTTTGATTTTTCGGGATACCCGTACCCCAATTACGGGCGAATATTGACATGTCGCTTAATATTAAGATATTAAGCAACATGTCAATATTCGGCCGTAAGTTATGATATGCAGTTTAGAAAATGAATTTTACTTAAAGACTGTTGCAATACCACGAAAGTGAGTCCCTAATAATATTTGAGTTGAACTGCACTGTGCGCCAATCATCATATCAGCCACAGGACGTCCACTGCTGAACAAAGGCCTCCCCCTTAGATTTCCACAACGAGCGGTCACATGCCGCTCTCATCCAACGACTCCCAGCGACCTTCACCAGATCGTCTGTCCACCTCGTTGGAGGTCGTCCCACGCTGCGTTTTCCGGTGCGCGGTCTCCATTCGAGAACCTTTGTGTCCCAACGGTCATCAGTTCTACGAGCAATGTGCCCTGCCCATTGCCACTTCAGTTTACTAATCCTTTCAGCTATGTCGACAACTTTAGTTCTTCTACGGATCTCCTCATTTCTGATTCGATCGCGTAGAGAAATACCAAGCATAGCTCTCTCCATAGCTCGCTGAGTGACCTTGAGCTTTCTTATGAGGCCCATTGTGAGTGACCACGTCTCTGTTCCATATGTCATCACTGGTAACACACACTGGTTAAAGACTTGCGTCTTGAGGCATTGCAGTATTGTTGACGAAAAGACGTTGCGAAGTTTCCCGAAATGCATTTCGAAAAAGTGAGTCGGCACATCCGGCGCACTGAGGTGGTCCAATTGCGCGGCGCATCACCCAGCGCAGTGTCATACATGTTTGTCACTCCCTTTAGGTACAGCAAAAATGCCGATTGCCTCTTCCACCTCCCACTTCCGGTGCTTACACATAGTATTTTTCTATAGTTTATGGTCACTGCTGTATATCCGTTCCTCTGTAGGACCTTCTGTACATGCGTAAACTCTGCACGTAAATGTTCTTCGTCGCCTCGATCATACGCGCGGTTGGTGAGTGAAGTCACTACAGAGTTCAGCTGTCTGGGATGGTCAGTGTGAGTCAATTTCCTCCAAGTCCAAGAATGCAATAGTCCTCTCATTATTTATTTGATGGGTAAACTTATGTAGTATTGCCATGTATGCTGTTTAGGCGTGCCAATTACTTTGACCTCTTGTTCATCTCCTTCAATAATGCTATCAATCTACCTTTTCCATAGTTTGATAGGTACATTGCCAACTCTTTAAAATGCTCCGTTCAAGTCTTTTTATTGCTAATCCTATCATCATCATCAAATCAGCCAAAAGACGTCCACTGCTGAACAAAGGCCTCCCCCATAAACGACCGGTTACATACCGGGTGTCGCCATTTTGGGGGGAAATTGCTAACACTCGCCATGCTTGCAGCCGGGTTGGAGAGCGCAGAATGGTTGCAGTTCCAGGAAGGAATGATGCTGCCTATCCCTTTGGTTTAGAGTCCTTTAGTCACCTTTTGCGACATCCATGGAAGGGAGATAGATTGGTGCTATATTCTTATTCTGGACACCACACGGACTATCATAGATTCCTTCTGAATCCTATCATTTAGTTTATACTCTGGAGTGGTTTTAGTGATCGCTGAACCTTGTTTCAGACTTGTTCAGGCCAGCCAAAGGCCTGCGAACCAGCTTAACTACTGTAGTCTAGTGACCGACAATTTCACGTATCCCTCAAAGCCCGGAAAGTATTGCGGTACCCATCTTTAGACTGGCCGCACCAAGCTTTGCCTAACCTCGCCGATAATTTACCGATCAGTGATTTTCTGGTAATTAGGCCATCAGGTTGCCGTGTGGTACCGGCTCAGAATGCCACCACCCCATTTCGTCCCGTAGGTGTCGTAAAAGTCAACTAAGGGGTTAACCGGAGGATGGGCAGCAGTGTCCTTCGAGTACAATAACAACTGAACTGTCAACTGCGCGATTATGGCAAGACCGCCCAATGAGCACACAACACATCCATATCGGTCGTTGTGGTGATCTTTTGAGGAGGCCTGTGTCCAGCAGTGGACTCCATTCGGCCGAAATGACGAGGACATCAGTAGCCTGCTGCTTGTTCACTGGTTTACTGGTAGTCAGTGGACATTCACCCAAATATCCACTGAAGTTCTTCTGTAGCGGCACGCATTGGCTTGATATCTTAGTATTGTATGCTGCCATCGATCCTACATTGCACTATTGCACATCTCAGGTCCCCTTTTCTGATACTGAGGGTAAGTGACGAAGCGGTCCATTTATAGGCGTAGCCAGCATTTTTTACAAGGGTGGAACAAGAGGGGTTGGCACAGCAAAAAATGCTTATATTAACTTACCAAGATTAATTATGACTGTATATTGTATATACTATTGAACCCTAAACAGAAGAATTATATTTTTCGTTTTGATGTTCGCGCATCACTAAGACTATGTAAGTAGTTGAATTGGATCTTTCACTTTTTTACGAGGAGGGATAAAAAAGTAGTGAGAATGAGATAGAATATAATGACTATTGATAACTTAATAATTTATTTTTTTACATAGTTTCCGACTCTCTCTACACACCGAGTCCAGCGCTTTTCCAAGGCTTCAATGCCTTTCACAAAAAACGTTATGTCTTGTTCCTACAAAAAGCTCTCCACGGCATCCATCACCTCGTTATCGTCTTCGTACCTGTTTCCCGTTAAGTATTTTTTCAATTTGGGGAACAAATAAAAATCCCTAGCCGCCAAATCTGGTGAATAAGGGGGGGTGGTCAACCAATTCGAAGCCAGCTTGCTGAATGGCAGCCATCGCAACTGCCGACCTGTGCGCGGGTGCGTTGTCGTGATGAAACAGCATGCCCCTTCGAAGTTTCCCTCTCCTTTTCTCTTTGATGGCATTCCTCAACTTGGGAATTAAAGCCGCATAATATTGGCCTGTAATAGTGGTTCCACGGTCCAGGTAATCAATCAACAATATCCCTTCTGAGTCCCAAAATATTGAGGCCATAACCTTGCCAGCCGATGCCACGACACGAAACTTCTTCGGGGTCGGTGATGATGGCCGTTCCATTGCGAAGATTGCTGTTTTGTCTCGGGATCAAAATGATGGACCCATGTTTCGTCCATTGTTACGAAACGAGACAAAAAGTTTTCAGAATCTTCTTGAAACTTGTCCAACAATATCTTCGAAATGTCAAGTCGATTTTGTTTCTGATTGTCGGTTAACATTCTCGGCACCCATCTTGCGGAGACTTTTCTCATATTCAAAGATTGTTTCAATATGGATTGAATACCTCCATATGAAATGCCCGTTTCTTGAATTAAGTATCGGATGGTAACACTTCGATCGCTCAATACAATTTTCTCGACTTTCGCAACATTTTCTTGGGTGACTGACGTCGATGGACGGCCGCAACGATGTTCGTCTTCCCTACTCGAAATTGAGAAGCCCACCTTGCGACAGTGGAATAAGGCGGAGCAGACTCTCCTAATGTTGCCTCCAAATCGCATTGAATCTCTTGCGTCGTTAACTTTTTTAAACAGAGGTATTTAATAACGGCTCGCACTTCGTTTTTCTCCATTTTAGAGAACACGTTCCGACTCGAAGCAAACAAATGACTACATTCAGAAAAAAACAAAAGAGAATCGAAGATTTTTTTCTTTATTAATATTACAAATATGTATCTGAGCTATGCCTGCCAGTATTTTTTTCTTACCAAGGAGTATGTCGTTCTCACTACTTTTTTATCCCTCCTAGTACATAACTAATGAAACAGAAATGATATACGACATTTATATCGTATATATGCAACCAAAATCGGCTCCCGAACAGCTTGTAAGGAACAGTACTCAGGGTATAAAATACTTGCTCACTAACTACAGCAGACCCATCTCACAGTAAAAACCGTTTACATGAATCCACAAGGTTTGTCTCGAGGTGAGATTTTGTCATACTTGCTCCGATTCGTATAGGATCGATTTTTGGGGACGCTTGCGTTAATCAATAGACTGATTATTTACAGTCGGTCGTCTAAGGGTAGGTAAGGAAACTTCAATAAATGAAAATAGGTACAGTTAATTTAATGATAAAGTAGTAGTCGCTATCTTATACATAATTTACACTCAAACTGACCTAACACACGGCTGTTATATACATTACGCGATTTGTACACAATATAATTACAAAATTAAGACTAGTATCGTCAACCTACTACGGAATAACTTATTTTATAGGGTTGGACAGACAGAATAATCCATTACTAGTCGGTATACAAAGTACCAAGAATTACAATGCTCAATGCAACTGGACCAACCATCTAGAGTTAAATAGTTACAATTCAACGAAAATTTTACTCACTATCCATTTCCACAGCGAATTAAGTATAAACCAGGTAAATTTAGTTACATTTTGCCCTTAAACTGTAGGTTCGGTTTGTCTTCTAGATTATTTATACTGTTTACAGCAAGTAAACAATATAAATGAGATTAGATAAACAATGGATTTCTTAGATTTTTATATTTCAGTATATTTTAGTTTTTATAATATACAGACACCCCTGCCGTTCTAAAGATGGCTAGGTTGGTATATCAGAGTCAATGACATTACTAATAAATGTTCTTGAAGATTATAAATATGCAAATGCATAAAAAATAACTGACTCTATCTAATAAATTAAACAAAAAAAAAAAAGAAGCTTTGGTCTAACTATAAGGATCTATAAAAAATAAATTAAAAAAATACAAATCCTAATGATATCGTTATTAAATATTTCTTATCAGACGATTCTAAAAGCATTTTAGTTAAAACAGTGTTTGATCTTACAAATTATAAGTAGCCCTAGCCTTATCTATCTTAAGATTTGAAATTTACATTTTAAATCTAAGAAAATTCTTTACGTTGACACATCCTTGGTTTACATTAATCAAGTTAATTGAGCCGTTATAATTTTAATATTATTACAATAATCTCTTTTGATATCTAAAGCTTTATTTTCAAAATTAACGTTGTATTACAAACAGCCATCCCTCGATCTACTTAAGGAATTGAATAATAACCAAAATAGTGATATTTTACAGATAGTAATGTCTTAGATTTTCGCGATTATTACACATTATAATAAAACACTTTTAAACGGATTCTATCGCGTATATTTTGATTTTTGATTTTCCTGACGTTTCCTGACCACGAATGCTGCAAAGTATTCGAAACGTCAGGAAAATCAAAAATCAAAATATACGCGATAGAATCCGTTTAAAAGTGTTTTATTATAATTTTACAGATAGTTTTTTTTCTTGTTATAGATTGTATAATGAATTAAGCTTTATCCTATGGTGGCATAAACAAATATTTAACAATAATGATGATGATTCTTTTGTCTTGTTTAATCCCAGTTATTTGTAATAATAATATTTGGATAAGCATAAAAATATGGCCGTGATGTCAAATATTGATAGTACCAATTATTAATTCGTATTCTTTAATGTTGGTACACTTCATCAAGTTTTCAATAAAGATACAGCTTACGGAGAGTGCCTTTGTATAGATTTTTTTTATTTCAAGTTAGTCTATTCGCCGGTAGCACTAATATCCTATAGGAATAATTTGTAGCGGATGCTTGCACTGGCATATGAATAAAATATCTTATTCAAAAGTAATTAGCTCAACGAAATATACTAAAACACGAAACGGCATAGCTACTCTTATCTGAAAGTCAATATATCGTGAATTATGAAACTGTAGAACACTTAACAATTTATTCAATCGATGAAAATCAACTGTTCACTCGAGGAATCGTCTTTGAAAACAATCGATTTAACTGGATTCACGGCTGTTCTCACTGGAGCCAACGATGCTGGCTTGGGACGTTGATGTTGGGTTGACTTCGGGGGCTACTATGAGTCCTTCTTTGATCCTCTTCTTTTGTTTCATCCGCCTATTCTGAAACCATATTTTGACCTGCGTCTCATTGAGCTGTAATGCTGAAGCTATTTCTATTCTCCTCGCCCTTGTTAAATACTTGTTGAAATGGAATTCTTTCTCGAGTTCTGTGAGCTGTTTGTTGGTGAAGTTGGTTCGACCGGTATTGTTCAGGTTTAGAAGAGGGTTAGCTAGCATCTGGCCGCCAGTAGGAGTGCGAAGCCCTTCCTGTGGGCTCCCGATGCCGCCTTGGCTGACGAATTCGGTTGGGGGGATCATCAGTTTAGGTGCTGGAACAAAAGAAAGTATGTTTATTTCAATATTGCTTAAGACTTTTCAGTGGCCTTTCTATTCTATTGTCCCCACGGGCTTGGCATCAGCCGAACGCACTTCGACCCTATTGGGTCCATTGTGCTGCCCAAAGCCCTGCACTACTCCTCCGCTGGCAAATCAAGAAGTCCCTCTAGGTGCTTCGCAATCAAACCTGCCTGGAGCCGTGCAAAATCATCAGGCAATGGATAAGCTATTCCTAGATGTTTTGCGCTACGTCTTCCTAGAGCGTCACAGCTGCACAAAATGTGCTGCATTGACTCTTGATTGTCCATACAGAATCTGCATGTATCCGTTGTGCTTCTTGGTGTCAAAGTGGCCTGTCATTGCGCCTATATAGTGCCTTAAATGGGTATTGGTAAGATTTAATAATCTTACCCAAACCCAGTTCAGTGGCCATAGATCAATTCCCTATTTATATTCATTCATTTTCATATCGGCCATTTATACGTCCACTGCTGAACAAAGGCCTCCCCCATAGATTTTCACAACTGTGTCATCATTTTGGGGGGTATTTGCCAATACTCACCACGCTTGGCAGGCGGGTTGGTGAGCGCAGTGTGGCTACCGTTTCACAGAAGGGACGCTGCTGCCCATCCCTCTGGTTTAGAGTCCCTTAGTCGCCTTTTAAGACATCCACGGGAGGAGATGGAGTGGTGCTATATTCTTAATCCGGACACAACACGGAATTATTTATATATGTACTCGAAAAAAGTCAAGGTATTTTAACTTTACGCTTACAGATCGCAGCGAGAAATAAAACGGTAGACAATTGTGAATTGTTTTAATCATTCTGTATTTGTATTTTTTTTTATTAATGTGTTCAGAGTCAAACGCATTATTCAAAACAGGTATTTTTAGCAAACATTGCGCCATTCTTCCTTTTCCGGGCCATTCAAATTCATACATTTTTTGTTGTTTGCTGATGTAACACAGGTTTGTTTACCCAAACGTCTCATTGCTGGGATAATCTTTTTAAAACGCATCAAGGTAAGTTCGTGGGAGCCTCTCGGGTCCATTTATGACAGGTGTCACTTTTTTCTAATTCACCCGAAGAAAAAGAAGTGAGATAAAAGATATTTCAATATTAGCCTAAAGACGACGCCCCGCTGCGCAAGAGTGGCCCTTACTCGTTTCACGGTAAACCTCGGTTTTTGAGTACATTGTTCTTAAGTAAACATACTCAGTACAGTTATTGTGCTTTTAATACCTTTGTTTGTCATATAATACACGTACATTTGTTATACGACGTGGAGAGAACTCTGTCAAACATTAATCGAAGCCACGCACGAAATTAAGTAAGTCCGAATTAAAAACTAAACAAATATTGACCGTGGTACTACATTCGTTTGTTTTTAATGTTTTGATTTCATAGAATTGACCTTGTGCCGTGCGGCAGTTGAATTCCTTGAGTTTAATTAATTAGGAAATATTTGTGGTCTAATTATAGTCATAGATGTGTAAGGTGACGGCACGGTTGGTGCAGTGACTGACACAGTCAGCTGCTGCGCACCGGGTCGTGGGTTCGATTCTCACACGGAACAAATACTTGTACGATCTGCAGGTAGTTGTTCCGGGTCTAGGTGTGTTGTGTGTGGAATTTGTGTCTGTAAATGCACCCACGACACAAGAGAAATCCTAGTGTGCGGCAACGTATTTATAAACAAAAAAAATTGTGTGTAGATGATGTAAATTAATGAAATACGGACGACACGGGAAATAGGTATATTGTTGGTCACAGCTCATCTATCACTATCACTTTACATAGCTCACTTCAACCTAATGTTATATTAAAACTAGTTAAAAAATAAATATTTGTAATATTGCAGACTATTTAAAAAACGACAGCTGTTTGTAGAACAACTCGCATTAAGCGTTCTCAATGAAAAGTCGAAAATACGAAAAACGATTCGACATCACATACTAAATTCGAATTTAAATTTAAATTTAGAAAATAATGAAGCGTGGGGTGACCAGTGATACTGGAGATAGAAGGTATGAAGTCATGGAAGAGGTTGATTGAAATGAAGATGAAGGACGACTTCGTCACAAACTGACTCTGCGGTGACACTTCCCGGGCCGGAAATCTTGCAATAATCGGGTGGAGTCCAAAATTTGATAATGGATTGCATAGAGTAGAGACGAATCATAATAATAATTTATTTGCGATAATGGTAACTGGTTATCTAGGCTCTACGACGAATTAACAATAAAGACTAATTGATAAATTACCAACACGAAGATAACAAATAAAAGCATCACCCACAGTCGGCGTGCACCTCATGACACGATATCTACTAATGCCCTTTCCGTCAGTCGTCCTGTCCATTTGTCCAGATAATCCTTTCGACACTTGTAACTTTATTAACAGCGTTGGAAGGGGAGAAATTAATATATTTGCTAACGATGATTCGTCAGAAATTGCTGTCACGTAGGAAGAATCTATGGAGTTGGTGGAGTATCGAGGAATACTTATTATTTCTTCTTATAATATTGAACATGTGGTACTTATGTCAACCATTAAAATAGTTTTTTTCATCGCGGTGGACATCCTCATGGAATTCCGCGCCCTGGAGAATGTCGGACGGTATGACTCTTACCGCCTAAACGTACCTGGGCGGTCATCTTCTGTATTGAAGGGGGTCCAGGTTCTCAAGAACGAACGCATCGGAGTCGCCCATTAATGGCACGCCTTTAGACTCTCGAAGGGCACACATTTTTTTATTAAATCCTCATGTAAGTAATAACAATTGTATTACTCAAGTTCGTAATTATAACTTATTATTTGGATAGGGTATCTATGACGTGGGGCGATTCTTCTCCATAGGATCGAAATTTTGTAATAATGTAACTAGATTATTGGCCTTTCAAAATGGCCTCAAAGCTAATTTGATATAAAAAATCTTTTTAGTCTGCATGACATGAGAAATGCCCTATGTCGTTTCAAAGTGAATTGTAAAAGTGTCTATTAGGACCTAATTAGTTAATAAAAGATATTTAAACCTATTCTATTCATGATAGCCAAGAACCATTTACTTTACAAAACGCAAGGTATATTGTGTTTTCCGTGTGGTGTCCGGATTAAGAATATAGCACCACTCCGTCTCCTCCCGTGGTTATCGTAAATGGTGACTAAGGGACTCAACACCAGACGGGTAAGTAGCGGTGTTCCTTCTGTGGAACAGCAGCCATTCTGCGCTTACCAACCCGCCTGCCCAGCGTGGTTAGTATGATCGATATTCCCCACCAAAATTATGATATACGGCATGCCACCGTTCGTCTATGGGGGACGCCGTTGTTAAGCAGTGGACGTGTTTTGGCTGATACGAAGGTATATTATGTGTGACTTCAAGCTAAAACAAAACCACTTTTTCTTTTTGAAGGTGGCCATAAAGACAACTTGGTTGTGATATCATTTGAACAGACAAGCATGAAGAAGGTATTTACTGTCACTCATAGTAATATCTTAGGTATGCACGATTATTACTCATTTTTAAACAGATTACATCGCGTATATTATCTATTGATTTTCATTTTTCCTAACAGCATCGTTACAATTTTGGATTAGAATTGGTTTAATAACCATCAAATCTGTAACGACGCCGACGATCTTTTCTTTGAAGTCTAACTATGAAATGAGTTACGTATTTTCATATTTTGTGCATTATAACAGCCTTTATTTTATTTACGTTGACGGTATACAAGACGGACATAATGCGATAAAGTATTCTATACCAGTCAAGCTTTTGATAAAAAAAATCACTCCGAAACTAGTCAAAACAAAGCCATAGATAATGTTGGAATGGACACATAATTATGACAAATTGTATTAAAAAGAGAAATACACACATATACCTACTAATTAAAAAATAGATACGTACTATACTATTTTACTATTATTTAATAGAACACATAAATATAAATATCTTATCTATCATATATCCCGTGTGGTGCCAGCTTCCCGTGTGGTGCCGGCTCAGAATGCCACCATCCCCTCTCATCCCATGGGTGTCGTAAAAGTCGACTAAGGGATTAGCCGGAGGATGGGCAGCAGCGTCCTTCGAGTACATTAACAACTCAACTGCGATCGCCAACCCGCCTGCCAAGCGTGGCGATTATGGCAAAATCCCCCAATGAGCCCACAACATATCCATACGCCCATATCGGTGGTTGTGGTGATCTTTGGGGGAGGCCTGTGTCCAGCAGTGGACTTCATTCGGCTGAAATGATGAATGATCTATAATAAATATTAACTCTAATGACGATTACCGTTTTGTATGATGAGGAAAGCAGTTGCACTTCAACCATTAAAAAAAGTTGAATGGTCTTGTCTTTGACCACTTAATGTTATAATGTTAAGCGATGATGCGGTTGACCATAGTGCTCACTGGCTAAAAGATACTTGTTTACTCGTGACTTGAGAATTTCCAGGTTATAACTGTCGGGAAACACCGACTCTGGCAAGGAGTTCTACTCCTTAGCGGTATGCTTAAGAAATGAAGTTGCCTAAAACTTTCACGCATCTTTAAAGAAATATAACTGCCTAACCTACTCTTCAATTGACTCAAAGATATTGATCTCCAAAACATACGTACACTTACCGCTATAGGAGCCATAGCTCGCTCCCTAGTCAACCCATCTCGGCAACCCGTTGGCAGATCAAACAGAGCCGGGTGTTTGTCTGTCTGTGTGTTTGCGCAACGCTCGCTCGGACCGCTAGCAAACTGGACAGATGCGCCCGTTTCCGTTGTAATGTGAAGTGGTCTTGATAATTAAGTGAATATAGTTGACTAAGGAGAAGCTGGTGGTACGAAGTTTAGGATGCAATTGGAAGTGGTACAGTGCTTTGTATCTCTTCCCTGATGATCTTAATGATGCAGTGGAAGAGTTTCCATCGTTTGAGCAAGAAGCGTAGATAAAGTAATGTTATCTATACAAATAAATACAATTGAAGTGTCTGTTTGTAATGTCAAAATAACAGCTTTTTACTAAATGCATATGAAAGTATATATGGTACCAAAACAAAAACAAAAAAAATCTGTCTGTTTGTTCCCGCTAATCTCCGAAACGGCTGGACTGATTTCTATGAGACTTTCACTGGCAGATAGCTAAGCTGCTTTTATTTTAGAAAAATAATTAAGGTTCCGCGCAAAATAATTAAAACACATGAAATCCAATATGTATACTCTATGTCAAATGTCTAAGTACCCTAAATTATTTATAATAATCCAATTTCTTTTACATTAAACGGTGGGTGAAATCACGGGTCCCAGTTAGTTTAAAATAAAACTGAAAGTAAATAGATATGAAAATCACAATAGTCTGTAACTACAATTCCATAATATAAAATATATAAAAAACACAGGATATATTTGGATGGAATAGATTACATATTACCGAATCACCAAATTATCGTATCGTATATAATAATGTACACTAAGCACACAGAGATGCGCGCACGCATCTCACGACAATATTGACAGTGACGCTTGCCCGCAGGCAAACCTCACATTGTCTGTGATGAGAGGAGTATTGGTGGTTAGTTAACATTTTACGCTTGAATGTAAGTATACAGAGATTATCAGTAATGCCTCCTCAGATGTAGCAAAAGCTATCCGTTAAAATATTATTGACGGCACAGTTGGTGCAGTGGCTGATACAGTCGGCTGCTGCGCTCCGGGTCGTGGGTTCGATTCCCGCACGGAACAAATAGTTGTATGATCTGCAGTTAGTTGTTCCGGGTCTGGGTGTATTGTGTGTGGGATTCATGTCTGTAAACGCACCCACGACACAGGAGAAATCCTAGTTTGGGACAAGGTTTAAAAAAAATGCTTGTGAGAGAGATCCGTATTTGGAATACAGCACCGCTTCATCTCCTTCCATGGATGTCGTAAAAGGTAACTAGGGGATTCTACCCGAGGGATGTCTAACAGCACCCCTACTATAGTAGCCGTACTGCGCTCACCAACCTGCCCGCTCATCTTGGTGAGTACTGGCAATTTCCCTATTTTATGGGGCTGTACATCAGTAGACGTCCTTCGGTTTATAATGATGATAGTTCTTGATGTTATAATGCTATCAGGTAACATCTATACAGATAAATAAAATTAAAGTGTCTGCTTTTCATTTCGGCCAAATGAATTCCACTGCTGGACACAGGCCTCCCCCAAAGATTACCACAACGACCGATATGGGTGTGTTGTGTGCTCACTGGGGGGTTTTGCCATAAACGCCACGCTTGGCATACGGGTTGGCGATCGCAGTTGAGATGTTAATGTACTGGAAGGACGCTGGTGCCCATCCTCCGGTTAATCCTTTAGTTGACTTTTAGGACACCCACAGGATGAAGTGGGGTGGTGGCATTCTGAGCCGGCACACGGCAAGCCTGCCACTTTGCCACATATAGAAAGAGAAAGAAAGAAAGAAAGAAAACTATTTATTTTTGCACTAGTAACGACGCACAATTAAAATTAGGCTAATTATCGCTTATTACCATGTTAATGCCCACGCATTCATAAAACGGTATAATTTCAGATCCGAATCTGTGAGCAATCAGGTCAACCAACTTGGCTAAAGAAAATGCCTTTAAGCCTTTCCATTCTTATTATAAAGATCGAGTTCATCTGATTACAGATATCTTATAACCTTAGATGGGTGTCAGACACTCCACTTCTCAGAGCTATAACTAAGGAAGCACCATCCAAGACCCTAAAGAGATCCTGGAATACCTTTCTCAACCTTCCTTCTTAAAAGAACACAATCTAAAGTCGCCTACTCGCTAGCGTAAAGCGGGGCACAAAGGCACCGACAGTGGTTGTTTGTCCAGCAGCCTGTAATAGTATACCGGGCGATGCGACATCGCTAATCCATTACGCGATCGCAAGCAAATGTTTGCTTGGCCGTGCTTGCGTACGACTATGCTGTGTTTGCGTTTTTTTGTCCAATGGGAATCGGGTTAGCGCAATGGGGTAGTGTTTAGATTTGAAATAATAGAATGATTTGTACTGATTGTTGGTGGCAAGCAATGAGCACATCGTTAACGATTAATCATTTTTTTGGAGTTAATAATCGAGTGGAGGCAGACTTATTGCGTCAGAAAATGGGCTTTGTAAGACTAGGATAACGTATTAGACGAAGAATAAGTTAGTTTTGTTAGTTCAGTAATGTGAATAAAGAAGTGAACATTTTGTTCAATCGACTCAAGGGAGAGATTTATTTACAACCTACAAGAGGTTGCAAAGAATTAAGCAACGTGAAATTACACCCAGGATGCTTCTTTCACCATCATCATATCAGCATAAGACATCCACTGCTGAACAAAGGCCTGCCCCATAGATTTCAACAATTGTCCCATCATTTTGGGGGGAACTTGCCAGTATTCACCACGCTTGGCAGGCGGGTTGGTGAGCGCAGTATGGCTAATGTTTCAAAGAAGGGACGCTACTGCCAACGCCTCTCGTTTCGAATCCCTTAGTCGCCATTTACGATATCCATGGGAGGAGATGGAGTAGTGCTATATTCTTAATGCGGACACCACACGCATCATTACATTGAAATGATATAATCTTATCGTATACGCCTTTATATACCTGTTGCATGAAGACGCTGGTTGAAATTAGTAAGTTAATTAACTTGAAGCGACTCATCATTGAGTCTCATTATTATGAGGAGTAAATTTCTAAAATAAAGAGTCTCCTTTCCAATAATTTGAGAAGCAAAAGTAGCATATGGAAATAATATGAAGTATGTCAAATACCCTTTATTTACCGGACACAATGCGGGTGGCAATCCATTACGATACGCTACGGCCCAAATTAACCGTAATTCAATCAATTCAATTGTACTACACGACTGGCTGTGTACCGCCGCGTCAACGCCCTACCACGAGAAAAAAATAACATTCGAATTTCAAACAATTGACAGTCAACTGACAGCTAGGGGAGCGGGAGACGATGCGATTGGTCGAAAATTGGACAATGCGGCAGATGCGTTCACGAATAAACTTTTTTTTTTACTTTTACACGGCCATGTTTGCTTAAATTCTTTACCGAAAAATGGGTGTGTATTACAGAGAAAAAAATACGCAGCTGACGTTTCAATTCGTCGTGGAGAGTTGACAGGAGATGCGAGTGGTTAATTAAATCATACATATTAAAGTAGGTGAGGGAATATAAATAAGGCAGTAACGAAGGATTCGTTGGAATTATTATGATCATACGGTGTGATACGTCTACTGGATGGCATGATGTATTGCACTTCCGTTTCTGTGGTTAGATTGTGGGTAAGTTTGATAAGTTTTATGTCAGTTAAAACTAATGAAGTGGGCTTCAATTGATACATTTGTTTTTTATGTAAACGTCGAGCAAAGTGGCAGGTATATAAAGCTACCGTGGATATACTGATTGAAATAGGCAAGTAAATATAGTGCTTTACCTAAAATAAATAAATAAAAATTAACGGATGGGGATGGAAACAGAGGGAAGCTAACCACATCCACGACGCTCAACTTTTGTAACTGCTATAAGAGGTGATTCTTTAGATATCTCTCATTTTGGTTCTGGAATTAGAATTTGGTGCGATGTTAAGCCTAGGACTAAACTTAAATAACCCAGTAAATTAAACAACGGTTCAATTTGAAACCCTGTGCACATTTGATGGTTACAAAGATGAATCCCATTATTTTCGTTATAATTTATTGCTTACTAGCTTCAATATTCATTGTATTTCGCTTACCACCAGCCTTATCAAGTCCTTCGTTAAAACAGCCATAACTAACGAAAAGCAAATAAAAATGAGACTACAACATTATTTGAACCCATTTCATTTGAACCTGATAATAAATATCCCTATTCGTGTACATATTTTATTAAAAAAAAGTCACCAAAAACGTATGTTGTACATAGATAAGGGACCATTACGGGAGCTGAAGGATTAGAGGATCAAGTGTATTGGCGTTACAATGTTTGTTCTGATGTTCAGTTTGTGGACGGCCTTATCTTGTTTTAGTTAGGGTTTTATTAAAAATACTCGTGCACTGTGGCGTGGTTTACGGCACAATGTTTTTGGCAATCGGCTGCTGTCAGTATGATGGAAAGGTATTGTTATTAGAAATATAAAGCCTGAAAAAAACAATTGAACCGTACGACGTTGCCGACATATTTTTATTTTTGATAAATATTTTATGAATATGTAAAGATTTAGTCATCCAGACATCGTACGACGTTGCCTTAAACTTGACATTGGCGCAATTGTGAAAGATACTCTACAGAAGCCATAATTATAGAGAAGTAGAAGAATTTAAAGCCTATTGTCAATATCAATATCACATTTATGCTGATGATGTACAACTTTATATTTCTTTTAAGCCCAGCGAGTACGAAGTGGCTATTGCAGCTCTGAACGAAGATATTATGAGAATTGCAGATTGGTCAGAAAAAAATTCCCTAGTTCTTAACCCTAACAAAACAAAATATATGTTATTTGGCACCAAAAAGATACTCAATACACTCCGGTTGCGCTCATTTAACATAACACTTATGGGGGAGGCTATTGAGAAGGTAGAGGAAGCCCGAAACTTAGGTCTGATAATAGACTCCAGTCTTAGGTACGTAAGACACGTCGCAGAATCGGTTCGGAACTGCTTCTATCGCTTAAAGGTCTTATACAAAATGCGACCCTACCTGTCAGAAGATCTACGTGTGCAACTGGTCGAATCCTTGGTGTTATCAAAATTAAATTACGTTGATACGGTTTATGGGCCTCGCTTACTATCAAAGACGGATAGGCTTATTCAAAGGGTCCAAAATGCCTGTGCGCGCTTTTGTTTTGCGATTCCACCGAGAAACCATGTGACTACGTACCTAAATAAACACTTTATCCTAAAAATGAAATCTAGACGCAAATTTCACCTGGCATGTCTTATGTTCGGGGTAGTTAAATATCGGGAACCAATTTATCTTTACCATAGGCTCGGCTGGGTGACTGATAGACGTGAATGCGACAGTAGGCAGTGCTCACGACAGATATCCGTTCCACAGCACAAAACAGCTGCATTTAGAGGAAGCTTCCGTTATGCAGCATCTAAGATATGGAATAACTTGCCACCGCCAATAAGATCACTAACCAAGATAAATGCATTTAGAAAACGCCTCCGGCGGTATCTTATCGATTCACAACGGAAGCTAGACATGTTGAATACAAACGCGTCTTTTATTTGATTTGCACTAATTATGAGTATTTCGCCGCGCCGATTCGCGCTCAGGACCATCCACGTCGCCGCTTGTTATTATTTACAGTGTCACCATAGCTATGTATGTCTTATCTTATCTCTATAAATGCCTTAATGTACTTACCTACTTATTTATTCTAATTTTGTTCAGGTAACTTATTTTTATTTTGTTGTTAATTTTTGTTTCTTTCTTTGGCGTTGTTTTTTTTTTTTTATTTGGTAGAAAATTGGTTTGATTATTATTTTTATAGTGTTGGTACAGAAGCTGGTATCACATCCGTGAGTCACTACAGGGTATAGTCGAAAACCAGCGCCGGGCTTTCGTCTGGCACACGCTGAACTAGACCCTATTCAGCACAACCGCGAGACACACGCAACTGTTATACTTTTTATTATTTTATTGTTTGTATAATTACACTTATCCTTTTGTTTGTATACATATATTGTCTCTCTTGTTGTGGCTGAATAAATATTTTCTTTCTTTCTTTCTTTCTTTCTTTCATTTGCTAACAGTACTCCATGTGGTGTCCGGATTAGGAATGTGGCACCACTCCATCTCTTCCCGTGGAAGTCGTAAGAGGCGACTAACGGCTGAAATTGATAATCGATTTAATCCAAAATCTTTGGATTTGGAGTTTGAGGATTTGTCGGTTTTAAAAACAGACCAAGTTCAAAATTTTAATCTAAGGATGTTGGATTAGATTTATTATCGATTTCGGTCGTAAGGGACTTTAAACCAGAGGGGTAGGCACCAGCATCCTATATATGGAACAGTAGCTATATTGCGCACGCAACTCGCCTGCCAACGTGGTGACTGGTGAGTATTGGCAAATACCCCAAAATGACAACACAGTTGTGGAAATCTATGGAGAGGGCTTCGTTCAGCAGTAGCAAAGGACGTCCTCCTTTGGCTGATATGATGATGATGATGTTAACGGTATGAAATTATGTGCTCTGTTTATGTTATCATGACTACTACTGGATTTGCTTTTGGTGTTGTTATTAGAACTGGAAACGGGATATTTACCATGTTTTTTTATTTATTTTGAGTTTATAATATTAGTGTCAGTGACCATGTCAGTTTAAAAAGCTTTTGGTGTTGTTACTCTTTTCTTCCAGAACCACTGAACAGCATTACTATTCTGTAAGAACTCACTAGCAAACTCACTTCTGAATTCGCAGTGAAATCTCTAATTTCGTATTGTTATTACTACTTTTCTCTGCGGATTCAGAAGTGAATTTGCCAGTGAGTTCTTACAGAATAGTACCATAGATTCGAAAGAGGTCTTCACTGTTGGGTACCATGGTTTCGCGGCAATCTTTTAGTCTTTATTTTATATCGGTAAAATATCGTGACAAATGACAATAATGAGTTTTATACATCAATCTACCTGTGCGTGCTGTGTACCTGAAACCAAACAGTAGATCCCCACTCCACCCTTGTGGTTCATAAAAGGTGACTAAGGGTTGATATCAAGAGGATAGGATGGGCAGTGCAGCGGATGCTGCGGAGGATTCTTGTGCTAATAACGACATACTGCGGTCACTAATCCGCTGCCAAGCGTTGTGTTCGCAGTATGGTAATATGATCCCTAATTGTAGTGATTATTCTGAATGAATTTGAATGAATGAATTTGAATGAATGAATTTGAATGAATGAATCTGAAAATTCTGATGAAGCTCATATTCGGCAGTGGATGTTAAGCAAGCACAAGCTTTTATGTCCTTTAATAGCTTGACGAAAGCTGCGAATGACTTTGATGATTCAAAACAGTCACTATACCTACCAATAATTCACAGTGGTTCAATTATTATGTTACCTTGTCCAATTTTTTATAATCTAAATAGGTTACATTTATCTTTATCATTTTATCATCATTACATCAGCAAAAGAACGCCACTGCTATACAATATTGTGTCGTGATTTTGGGGGGACTTTGCAGTACCCACCACGCTTGGCGGGTTGGTGAGTGCAGTATGGCTATTGTTCTACAGATGGGACGTAGCTACCAATTCCTCTAGTTTAGGATCCCTTTCTTGCTTTTTACGACATCCACGAGAGGAGATGGATATTCTTAATCCGAACACCACACGAATATTAACATTTTCACTTCATATTTTAATATTTTCTTTACCGCTACAGGTTTATTAACGTTTCAATATATTAAGAGGCATCACAGCAGGGGGGACCTTCCACCAACATTTTGAATTATTACCTGCTACGAGATACATATAAAAATTACCTCTCCACCAAATTTCGAAAGCCGTCAACCAAAAATACAGGCCGTTCTCCTTCGTATTAGCAATTTTTTCGCCGCCGGTAGCCGGGTCGTGGGCGATCAGTCATAGAGCTGTCGCTCGAAATAATGCACGATGCTAGTACGGAATTATCAACGTGGCATGAGGGTCTGGGAACGAATAATTGTTTGGCTTAGCTGGAGGGAGTGGGACAGAATATGTAGGCATATGTGATTATTAGAATATTCAACTACATCATGGCAATAACGGTGTATAGCATGATTCTGCAAACTGATCGCGAACTAACTTTACGACAATTCTGAATTAAATTAGAGGTATGGTTGATTGAAAGATGTTTAGATGACTTCATGAGCTCTATACTATAGTATTTTTAAATTCATTGAAATTGTTTATTATACCTATTGTTTGTAATACATTGAGGCATTACTATTCGATATTAAGACATTTATTATTTTACACTTAATATTTATTTGAAATTTTTATTAGCTTAGAATAATTAACTTAGAATGTGGTAATGGCTCAGAGGATTACGGACTCGCTCCACACAAGTATGCGGGTTGAAAACCTGAAAAGTATCAGTGTAATGTGCACATTCGTAGTTGATTTAGGACACTACTGCCTGATACTGAAGAACAGCGTGAGAATCCTGGATTAATCGGTCTGAAACAGCTGGACGGATTATAATGAAATTTCGCGAACAGATAGATTATGTTGTGTTACGTCTACAATATAGGATCTGGATCGGTTATTGCGTTACCAAGTTCCCTTAAAGGTTTTAATAAATCTGTTCTAGTTCCCTCACGGACGAAGTCGCGGGGCAGCAGCTAGTTTTATTAAAAACTTGAATCCAACATATTTGTAGTTGTTCTAATACTTCTGTTTATTAACATACTTGCTTATTAAACATTTTTTTTTGTATGGTTATGGGTATTATTCCCCTTTAAATTCCGTGTGATGTTTGGATAAAGACGTAAGCAATCTCCATCTCCTTCCGAGGTTGTCGGAAAGGCGCTTAAGGGACTCCAAACCAGAGGGATGGTCAACAGCGTCCGTTTTTTGGGAACAGCAGCTATACAGGCTTACTAACCCGCCTGCCAAGTGTGGTGCATATTTTACACATATCTTCGAATCGCTACACCCAGGATTTGATTCTGTAATGCTTCTGCATTCTATGTATACCATCACTCGCATCTCGAATCGCAACACATAAATACATCTATATAACATATTTGAATTCATATTCGCCGTGATTCAGGTAACCTCTGCATCTCAGTTTACAAATAAAAATAGATTAATATGGTATGGCATGCCTCTATGTTACTGCAGAAGTGGGTTCGTCAACTGTGCTTACAGAATATAATAGATGGACACAGCACAACAAAAGCTCTTGTCAATAATACGGATGATACAAGGGTAGCCCCCCTTAGGACTTGATTGTCCGTGTGTGACTTTACTACACAAGCCGTTACTCGCCCGGTTCGCTGGGCGTAATCTATCTATAATAATCATAATTTATTTATTTGCTTAGACAGGGTCAATTTTATGTTAATAATTTACTAAATTCTATGTTAGTTTACATAAGATAAATAATAATAACTAGATCTAAGAACGTTTCATTCGTGTTCCGGTCAGATAGTTCCGAAATGGACTGTCTGACTGGAACACGAAACCAAAATGATAGCCTTCATAATTGTGGAATCACATTTTCCAGCATCACTTGCAAGATGCTACTATTAGTGATGCCCCCCGCTCTGGTAAGCATCGAGGCAGTTCTTTTGCGCATAATAGCATGAAAGCCATTGACTCGTGCCTGGGCAAACATATCAGAGGCACTACAAAAGCGGGGCAGCTCCAATTGTTTTTGTAACACCCTAAATCCATTGTAGTACTGGACGCGCAAGGCATTGAGCGATCTCTGTGTGAAGCTCACCCACATGCTGCTCGTGTAAAAAGGTTGGCAGTATGTTTTAAAAAGTACTTGGTCACTGCAACGAGCAAACGCGCCAGCTTATTATTTCTGACCGCCAATACCCTACGCCCCTTTTCTATTTCTACCCGGTCATGAAGTTCCCCGGTAACGTAGTGTCCCAGGTATTTAATCTGAGGGACCCATTTAAGATCCGCTCCATTCAACTTTCCTACGGGAAACGTAGATAGACATTTACCAGAGGCCTTGAAAACCAGGTACTGACTTTTTGAGCAGTTATATTTAAGACCATACTTATAGGTTTCACAGATGGCCAGCCATCGCCTTAGCGAAGTAATGGTTGGGCTTAACAGCACCATATCCATACAAACATTATGCAACAACATGCAAAACCCCTAGCTCGTTCACGTACAGGTTGAAGAGCTGAGGAGAATGTCTTAGATTTTCGCGGTTATTACACATTACAATAAAAACACTTTTAAACGGACTCTATCGCGTATATTTTAGATTTTTGATTTTCCTGACGTTTCGAATGCTTTGCAGCATTCGTGGTCGCAGGATACTTGTTTTATTATAAGCTGAGGAGAACTCAAGCCACCCTGTGTCACCGTGTCATTTCAACCCGTAGGTGTCGGAGAAGCTGCTAGCCCAGCTGACATTATTGGTCTAGTTAGCATACCAGTAGTGAAAGATTCGTTGCGCCTGTGTATGCACGCCCGTTTTCTTCAGCTTTTCCCACAAAGTCACATAACACTAGGTCAAAAGCCTTTGATAGATCGAGGAAGCATGCATAGACAGGTGTACTCCTCTCAGTATAATACTGCACTGTGTGTTTGAGGCACAGAATGGCTTCAGTGGAGTCCCGCTCGGAAGCCGAACTGTGCGTCATGAATATTTAAATGCTTCTTCAGTTCAGTCAAGCACACCATTCGGTACTTTGGCTACTATTGTATCTATACCAATGTAATAAAATTGAAGTGTCTGTCTGTGGTTTCAACATAAATGGGAACATTTCATAATCTCTCTCTCATCTCATCTCATCTGTCTGAAAGTTTGTCTCGAATAGGATCCGGAACGGCTCAACGGATTTAAATGAAAACTTTAGGGCTAACAAAGAAATTTTTACTTTAATTTTCGTGTATTTTACAGTTCGATATCTTGCAGGATTAAGAAGATATAAACATAGTTTACGCCTAGCGAAGCGGGCGGGTAATGGCTAGTACAAAATATAAATGTAAATTTAAGTTCCGTGTGATGCTTGAATTAAGACTAAAACACCACTCCATCTCCTCCCGTGGATGTAGAAAATGCCAGAAGGATGGGCAGGACCGTCCCTTTTTTGGCAGCAGCAACTATACCGTGCTTAACATTTCGCCCATCAAGCGTGGTGAGTACTGCCACAAATTCCCCTCAAAATGGCGACACAATTATGGAAATCTATGGGAGGCTTTCAAATGTCCTTTGTATGATATGATGATGATGAAAATACAATTTTGTGATAATTATTTTTATAATAGAAACAAATAAAAATGTTCGTAGTAAGTGGTAAGTATCCTATAATAGGTTCCTAATTAAATAGTAGTACGATTATGTCCGTTGGCCCAGAGGCTTACAGACTCGCTTCTCAAGCACTAGATTGCGGGTTCAAAATTTGAAATATTCCAGTGTGACTTTTCAATGTCATGAATGGCTTAGTTAATCTAACACACCACAGAGACTTTCAGCTGAAGGAAGACATTAGGAAGAAACCTGGATGTAATGTTCTGAAATCGCCAACACAAAGCCGGCGTGGTGATAAAAACTCGTTCCTTCTCAATATGAGGAGAGGCCTTCACCACGCATTGGTATAGTTAGAGCATAATGTTATTATAATTATAGAAATATATAGCTGAGTGGTACCAGCTACGAATAGCAGCAACCCATCTCATTCGGTGGGTGTAGTAAAAGGCGACTATGGGATTAGCCGCAGGATGGGTAGCAGTATACTTCGAGTACATTAACAACTCAACTGCGATCGCCAACCCGCCTGCCAAGCGTGGCGATTATGGCTAGGCCCCTCAATGAGCGCACAACACACCCAGACGGGTCGTTATGGTGATCTTTGGAGGAGGCCTTTGTTCAGCAGTGGAAATCATTCGGCTGAAATAATGATGGTGATTATTATAATAATAAACTAATTAAAATGAATACATTAGAAAGAAAATACTGTCGAAAACATAATTAATACTGAAAAATGTCTCCAATTACTGCTTCCATTTTATTGCCACATGTTCATAATCTTACCTACGTACACTATCAATTATAGCAGTTGATGTGACAAGTTATAAACCAAAGATTTATAAAAGACCTTTATATATTATTTCTTTTACCCGAGACACAGGTTCACCCTAGTTCGGGTTAGATTTTATATTTATATACCTCTTTGCCGTGTGGTGCCGGCTACGAATAGTACCAACCCATCTCATCCCGTGGGTGTCGTAAAAGCCGACTAAGGGAGTAGACGGAGGATGGGCAGCAGCGTCCTTCGAATATATTAACAACTCAACTGCGATCGCCAACCCGCCTGCCAAGCGTGGCGATTATGGCAAACCCCCCAATGAGCACACAACACACCGATATCAGTCGTTGTGGTGATCTTTGAGGGAGGCCTGTGTCCAGCAGTGGACTTTATTATGCCGAAATAATAATAATAAAAAAAAAAATACCTCTTTAGATTAAAGCTAAATAAATAAAATATTCCGTGTGGTGTCCGGATTAAGAATATAGCACCACTCCATCTCCTCCCGTGGATGTCGTAAAAGGCGACTAAGGGAATCTAAACTAGAGGGATGGGCAGCAGCGTCCCTTCTGTGAAACGGTAGCCATACTGCGCTCACCAACCCGCCTGCCAAGCGTAGTGAGTATAGGCAAATACCCCCCAAAATGATGACACAGTTGTGAAAATCTATGGGGGAGGCCTTTGTTCAGCAGTGGACGTATAAATGGCCGATATGATGAAATAAAATATTGTAAAATCTATGTAAATTTATTATTTTTAATACAACAACTTAATTTCAGTTTTTAGTAGTTTAGTAGTAGATACTATTCTTCTCTAACCTTTTTGTAATTGTTTGTATCCACTTACAGACAGGTTTTGGCGTCTGAAATTTTTATGTAGTATGTATGTTTCATATAGTATTTTATGCATCTGTAGCTGCCGCCCCAGCTTCGCACAGGCAGCTTTTCTTTTCGGCCCTGTAGAAATTATACATGAGCTTCCTCAGGGGCCGGTTTTCTTGTGGGTCGCTTGGTGTGAGCACGCAGATTCCCCAGTCTATGTAACCCAGAGGCCGCCTTGTGGCGACGGCAGGGGGTTTCAGGCGTGTAGGAATTGAGCGGGTGGTTGTTACCCCGGCGCCGTCTCCTCCTGGTCGCTATCACAATAGTGGCATTGTGCCATGGCCTGACGTCCTGTACAGGTACGCACCGAAACAACCGTGCCCAGTGAGCACCTGCGTCAGGCGGTAGGTGACGCGCTCGCTCCTTCTGAGCCAGGCTCCAAAGAGCGGCAGGACGGCCTTGGTCGTAAACTACATACGCAGGCGGTGACGCTACTTTCCAAGTGCGCGCGCCGCCTTAGCCTGTCCAAGGCCCCTGGAGGCATTAGAATTATATATATGAGATTATGTGCTGAGCCCTATGTATACGTATTTGAATCTACTGTATTTATATTATATCTCAAAATACGAGGCGAATTTAATAAATTTGTTTTTAAAAATCATGTTAACCTTTTGATCATTACTTTAGTCCCAAAAACTAAATTAATCTCTACTGGTGCCCAGCAAATTGGTTATCGAATAAAATCCGGATAAAATATTGTTTAGTTCTGTGTAGTGCTAACTCAATGTAAATGATGTGGATGTATTTGGATAAATAAATAAAATCCAATGTAAGCATAAACATGTTTTTTTATATTAAAACCTGCAACAATGTCATCCAGCGACCGTGAACGCTGCAATCTTCGAAACGTTAGGAAAAAACAAAAAATATAATATACACTATTCTTCTATATTACCGTGTAGTGTCCGGATTAGGAATATAGTACCACTCCATCTCCTCCCGAGAATGTCGTAAAAGGCGACGGAGGGAGAGCTTTACTGTCCCTCCGTCGCTTTTACCTTTCTACAAAATGGACGCCGTCTATGCAGCAGCATCCCTTCTGTGGCACGGTAGTCATTCTGCGCTCACCAACCCGGCCTGCCAAGCGTGGTGAGAACTGGTAATTCCCCCAAAATGATACATGTAACCGGTCGTTTGTAGGGAAGGCATTTGTACAGCAGTGGGCGTTTTATGGCTAACATGATGATATACGCAATGTAATCCGTCAAAAAAGTGTGTTATAATAATGAGTAAGCATCGCGAAAAACTAACATATTACTATGTTTTTTGTCCTAGAATAATAATATTTATCCCGTTGCTGAAAAAAACGCATCTAATCGAGAGTTCGATGTCAATACGGTGTAAATGATTGCATAACAAAATTCACCTTTTCAACACATCTACTAAAATGCATTTGCTGATAAATCCGGGGGTGTGACACCCTAATCCGAAGGGCTCCGTCTAAAATCCCTAATAATATTTGTACGGCAAATTTGCGTAAGGCAGCCGCAATTTTAGACATCAACGCGCTCTGCAAACTTACCTTTTTATTTTTAGGGATGAATCGGACGATGTGCTCCGGATACTGTCGGGTTTTTAATGAATTAGGAGTATTATTAATAAAGCTGTCGTTTTTAATATTACGAAAAAATGGTTTCAATCTGTTGATTAGGGTTTTATAGAACGAGAAATGTTGTGGGATTATTTCCTTTTACGAAATAGTGTCTAGGCGGCCTTATTTATCTCAACTAAATTAGATAATTAATCCAATTTAAAGTATCGCTAAGCATATTTAAATGCATTATCCATTTTAAGATAATGATTCAGCATTTAACTGATAAAGTTTTGTGATCTCCAAAGGTATGTTGCTATACTTTTATATAGAGATCAATGATATTATACCATAGATATGTTACGTCCATATTAAATGGCGCGCAAAATTCAGTCTCGCTGTATCTATAAACGTACAAAACTGCACATCTACAATGCTGTAAGAAAGAAGATACAAAAACTACGAAAATAAAAGAGATAGCTATCTAAAATGACAACACGTGTACTCGATGTCTTTGTCGCACCTGCGATAGACTATATGTGTTGTCTCTTTTCTTTGCTTGACTTGGGTTTTCTTCGAGAATATTATTCTATAAGTAATTTGAATAGTATTTTTATTAAAATATTTTATTTTATTTGTTACTCACGTGTGGTATGATATCCCTAGTTCTTTATTCATGTTTGCCTGATAGTTTGTACATTTTCTATATACGCACGATGACATTTTTATCACTTGATTAATACAAAATAGAGATTATGACAGCGTGAGCTCGTTGTTCTGTTTTGGGCGAACTGATTGCAAAGTGCTACAATTGGGGGAGTTTTGGTTCTTACTTTTGACGCGTATGTAACATATCTATCTCTTTTAATATATAATATCATTGATAGAGATGAAAACTTTCATAATATAAGCTTGTAAGTGAAGTGTTGACTCAAGAAAGACCCCAATGATTTTAGTATTCTTACACGGTTCATGTTACCACTATGAATACGCACTTAATTTTTTTTGAACGGTCTGCTTTGAGAAACTTTTGTTTATTGCAGCATTTTGCCGTGGTTTCTTAATCATACATTGCTTTCATGTTGTTTACAAGATATAACACGTTTTTGTTTCAAACATGAAGCCAGCTAGGCCAATGCAACATCGATTTCTCACAAGTAATTCTATCATTAAAATGTATTGCAAAATAAATATGGGATCTCATGTTTGACATTATATACAATTTTTTATGTCTTGTTCACTTTAAAATATTCATAACCGTTATTATTGTTACAGGTTTCAATAAATTGGTTACCAAATCAGAGAAGGCAGAAAATTCTTCATAAAAACTTAGTTAACGCATCAATTTACTCTATATAATACTCTTTCAGACAACAAAAAATATCCTTTACACTCGAATATCGAACTTCCGGATGTCCTTTAGGAAAAAGAGAAAAAAAATAAAAGTGGCGACGGTACAAGCAACACATCCCGGGGGAGGCGATCAATCGTGCGGAGTGACGCGAGTCCTCCCCGAGAGGGAGGAGGGCTTATCTAGCTATACCTACGTATTATTTATTTGGCAAATAAATAACGAACTTGTTATGTCAGGTTATTCGTCAGGGGACCGTAGAAGTTCAGATAAAACACAATTGTTCAGTCATTCTTTATTTTTTTATTTTAGTGTTGTTAATGGCCAACCTCGTGTTGGAGTTATCCGAAAATGTTACGTGCCCTCCGAAGCGAGAAGACTCTCTCTCTGTTCAAATACTTCTATCGGGTCACCCATCTATACCCAGACTGTGCCAACAATTGCTTAATCGTTTACCGATAAGCGAGTGCAACAATAAGCGCCTCAATTTTTCAAATAACATTAAATAAGCTATCGGAACACACAGTACGCATCACATACGCATCCCGTAAACATTCACTGGTAAATACATACATACACACAAGTGTCTTTCAATAATATTTAGGATTCTTTCAAATAATAGTGCCCCTGGGTAAGTGTCTCAAAACCGTATTAAATAGCAGATACAGGATTCTTTCAAATAATAGTGCCCCTGGGTTAGTGTCTCAAAAGCGTAGTAAATAGCAGATTCAGGATTCTTTCAATTAATAGTGCCCCTGGGTAAGTGTCTCAAACCCGTAGTAGTAGCAGATACAGGATTCTTTCAAATAATAGTGCCCCTGGGTAATTGTCTCAAAACCGTAGTAAATAGCAGATTCAGGATTCTTTCAAACTATGGTGCCCCTGTGTAAGTGTCTCGAAAGCGTAGTAAATAGCAGATTCAGGATTCTTTCAAATAATAGTGCCCCTGGGTAAGTGTCGCAAACCCGTAGTAAATAGCAGATACAGGATTCTTTCAAATAATAGTGCCCCTGTGTAAGTGTCTCAAAAGCGTAGTAAATAGCAGATTCAGGATTCTTTCAAATAATAGTGCCCCTGGGTAAGTGTCGCAAACCCGTAGTAAATAGCAGATACAGGATTCTTTCAAATAATAGTGCCCCTGGGTAATTGTCTCAAAACCGTAGTAAATAGCAGATTCAGGATTCTTTCAAACTATGGTGCCCCTGTGTAAGTGTCTCAAAACCGTAGTAAATAGCAGATTCAGGATTCTTTCAAATAATAGTGCCCCTGGGTAAGTGTCTCAAAACCGTATTAAATAGCAGATACAGGATTCTTTCAAATAATAGTGCCCCTGGGTAAGTGTCTCAAATCCGTAGTAGATAGCAGATACAGGATTCTTTCAAATAATAGTGCCCCTGGGTAAGTGTCGCAAACTCTTAGTAAATAACTGTTGTCCAGATCAGCTTAATGTCAAGTATCAAGGTCACGCTGGTTTTCAACTGGAACCCCTGTGCTCCACGGATGTCCATCAATAGGTCCCGTAGCCATTTGCATTGGTGTAATATTGAGAAATGACCTCCATATGAGTCGCAGCAAAGGATAGATCATTCCTCTCCACCCATGGGTGTGGTGGTCCAAAATAATATAGTCCAAACTTCATATCACACCAAAAAAACATCAAGACACTGTGAGTGATTACTGTATACATCGAAACAGTTTCAGATTACAATTATTTAGAATACGGTATATAATCTATACAAATAAATAAAATTGAAGTGTCTGTTTGTAATGTCAAAATAACAGCTTTCTACTAAATGCATATGAAAGTATGTACGTAACATATAACAAAAACACTATTTTTAAATTTTTTGTCTGTCTGTCTGTCCGTCTGTCTGTCTGTTTGTTCCGGGTAATCTCCGAAACGGCTGGACCGATTTTGACGGGACCTTCACTGGCAGATAGCTGATGTTATAAGGAATAACTTAGGCTACTTTTATTTTAGAAAAATACTTAGGGTTCCGCGTAAAAAAATAAAACCCTTGAAATCCAATATATATATTCTATATCAAGTGCCTATATCAAAGTACTCTAAATTTCTTTTAAATTAAACGCGGGTGAAACCGCGGGTCCCAGCTAGTATAATATAACTTTTAAAATCTGTAACGACGCCTGTCACCGTAGTCATCCAGCGACCACGAATGCTGCAGGGTTCCAAACGTTACGCCATGTAGTCCGTTTAAGTAGTGTTTTATTACAATGAGTA
The DNA here is from genome assembly GCA_947459985.1 of Diloba caeruleocephala. Classification (NCBI taxonomy): domain Eukaryota; kingdom Metazoa; phylum Arthropoda; class Insecta; order Lepidoptera; family Noctuidae; genus Diloba; species Diloba caeruleocephala. Next base: position 1,586,214 of record OX381617.1, on the reverse strand, counting down.
ACAATCGCGAACACCTAAGCCATACCTAAATTAGCAAACACAGAAAAATGAGCCAATACTTAAAATTAAAAAACTGTCCTCAAAATATTCATTTACCGTATAGGAAGCTTTTTCCATGAGCAGTTAAAATGAAAAGTGAAAATTGAAAATTTATGCCAGCAAATTTTAGCACTCTATTTCTAAATGTATATTGCTTATTTTTATATCGAGAATAATTTTTAAATTGATTAATGTCAACCATAGAATAATGTCACTCGAGGTATTGTTATGTCCAATTCTTTTTCAGTTTTTTATTCTTCAGTGAATATAATAGTACTGTCATTTACAAATAGAATTGTACTATGATTTGTTGTTTTAGGGAAATCGATGTATATAATGAACAGTAATGGACCCAATACACTGCCTTGTGGTACACCTAAATTATTAATTTTGTACTTTGATTATTTCATTAGTATTTTTGTTAGTGAACTTACCTAATTACGTTGAGTTGACTGCCTTTCATTCTCAAGGAATGATTTAATTAATTGATGATTATGTGTATTTCCCCTAACTCATTGGGAATCCCGTGTTAAGCAGTGGATGATAACGAGGCTGATGTGTGTTTTTTTATCTAGTTACTTAGATACGGGCAAAGATTTGACAGCGATTTGTCTACGTCACAGTTACGTATTTCCTGTATTTTCTATGACTCCTCTAAATTATGTCATAGACGAATTTATGGTATGTATCATATCTAGATAAGTATTAACGTTTAAACTGCGTGTCTAGCGTCAATCACACTTCAGATTATCGTATCACAAATCTGCGCTATCATGTGATAAGATGTACTGTTGCGGTCTTGTGCAGCCTTGTGTTAGCATTGACAATGATAACCCATTGATTGTAAACAATAACTACTTCTTCTTCAAAAGATCTCATTGCTACAATCTCTGCTGTCAATAAGCATTATTCATACTCGTATGGCCTGTAGTGTTAAGCAAATTGGCCCTCAAGTTGAATGTTTTAAGAAAGAAAGAAAGAAACTATTTTTTTGTACCACAGCGACGCACAACACACATTAAAAATATCACATGAAAATTCGACTTAAGACAATAAAAAATGATTAAATCTACACACTAAAACTATGAATTTAATAACTAAACCTAAACCTTTACATTTTATACATGTGCTGGCAACACTGAATTTTGTAATGCCTATGGCCAAAGGACTTAGACTCCAGGCCAAAACAATAAACAAAACAAAATAAACAAAACAATAAAAAAAGTGTAAAGTTAAGTGATCGGTTTAGATAATATTAAGGTGTCGGTAGACATGCTCCAGTTCGTTTGTACGCGAGAATCTGGAGTCCCCTTTAGCGCCGCAGGTTGTCATACCAAAGAGTCGGCATACCCCTCCAACATACCCTGGGCTGGACACCCACACCTGGGGGAACGGTCACTAGTCATTAACACACATACACATCAGCCCGTAAACGTCCCCTGCTAAACATCGGCCTCCCAATGATCACTACAATGAGCGGTCATAGGGAATATTGCCATAATCAACACGCTTTGCAGGCGGTGTGAAGATCGCAGTATGTGGATGCTGCTGCCTCCTCTTGATTGATCGTCTTCATCATCATCATAATTATATTGTCACAAAAGTGTTGTAAATGATGTATGTACTACATATGATGTAGGTACCTACATAAATAACCTCTTCTTTTCTTCTATGGCAGAAATAAATTACAGAACGGCATGCACAAAAGTCCTTACATGGCCTTTCTGCGTCTTTCCCAATCATGGAGCGTTTTATACAAGTAAAAATATCTCTTAGAGTCATCATTTCGGCCGAATGAAGTCCACTGCTGGACACAGGCCTCCCCCAAAGATCACCACAACCTCCGATATGGATGTGTTGTGGGCTCATTGGGGGGTTTGCCATAATCGCCACGCTTGGCAGGCGGGTTGGCGATCGCAGTCGAGTTGTTAATGTACTCGAAGGACGCTGCTGCCCATCCTCCGACTAATCCCTTAGTCGACTTTTACGACACCCATGAGAAGAGATGGGGTGGTGGCATTCTGAGCCGGCACCACACTTAGAGTCCACTTTATAAAACTAATGAACAAGATCTTCTTCTTTTCATAGTTTCGGGTCAACTTCACTACGTAAATACGTCGAACCGAGGCAGCCCCGAAAAATGCGCGTGACTTATATCGTATATACGAATACTATAAAATAATGCGGGGAAATCCGTGTCCAGATAATGAATAAGATTGTTGTGATGTGTGAATCAATCTCACAATCTAGTCATCAGTCAGTGCCCACTGCCTCTCAGTGACCACTACAATGATGATTTTACTACAATTTTAAATATAAAAATTTGTATGTTAGAATGTTTGAGGGTCCATCTCCATAGAGGTGTATTATACCCTGGAACAGGATATAAGAGACTTCTTAGTTGATTATTTTTATTCAGTCGGAAATATGACTGAAAACAAGTATTATGCGATTGTAAGAAAATTAAAAACCCGACTGTGCAACGAATAACGTACGCCATGTTTAAATATTTATACCCTACTAGCTGGAACCTGGTTTCATTTAAAAGAAATTGAGAGTACTTCGACATAGATACTTGACATAAGAATATATATATTGGATTTCTAGGCTCTTATTTTTTTGCACGGAACCCTAATTATTTGTCTGAAATAAAAGTGGCCTAAGTTATTCCTTATAACATCAGCTATCTGCCAGTGAAAGTCCCGTCAAAATCGGCCCAGCCGTTTCGGAGATTACCCGGAACAAACAGACAGACAAAAAATGAAAAAATTAAAAAAATTGTTATATGTACCGTATATACTTTCATATGCATTTAGTAAAAAGCTTTTATTATGACATTACAAACAGACACTTCAATTTTATTTATTTGTATAGATATCACTCCCAACATTAAGATGAATCTAACGACACGTCTTATGGCAAAATCCCTTAAGCCATTTAGGCTACAAAGCGAGAAAACGATGCAAGAAATAGACATACATACATACACTCGAAAGATAAAAAGGTAAAAATAAAACTAAAAATTCTGATGATTTTTCAAATGGAGAATCCATGTTTTATGATGAAGATTCTAACGTAAACACATGTTAAAACCAAACCAGTACAGAGAAGGACAGTTTGTTTGAAAAGACAATATTATTGATCTTATCCATAGTCCCCTTAGCAGTGAACAGTGTCAAATGTCGCGATATTTATATCTGTCCCGATTTGATTGAATTAATGAAATGGATGAATGAATGAAAGAATACAACATTATATATTCAAAATAGACCAAAATTATGATTTTCGAACGTCAATATAAAACAGAACCCATATAAGCCTACCCTTCTCCATTTTCTAGTGTTTAAGCTGTGGAGGAGAAACGGCGCAACAAAATCCCTAGCAACACGTTACGTCTGTCTTAATGCTATATTTTTCATAGCAATATGTCCGCTAGCATATACCATTATGCAATCGGACTAACGGCCGAGAACTGAAACGCCACTTAAAATGTAGTCCCGCTTTAACTATTCGAGAAGCTCGTTTTCGGTAGGAAACCGGGTGACTCAAATAATCAAAGGACTAAATATTGAATGGCGTTTCAGTATTGGCCGTTGGATTCTCTCAGTATCGTCACCGGAAATATGAATGAATCAAGTTCTGAAACTAAAACGATTTCGTGGGTACAAACATAGATGTTACAGATTGAATGTTTTTTTTTGTGATATGTTTATTTATTTATTATACTCTTTATTGTACACCAATCGTTAAAGGTAATAAAAACAGTAGTGCTTATAAGTATATTTTAGAGTACAATGGGCGGCCTTATCGCGATCGGCGATTTCTTCCAGGCAACCTTAGGATGGAGAAATACTTAACTGGATAATATATGCGGCAGTTGATGGTGCACACAGATACATAATGAAATAACTAAATTACGTATACTATACTAAATATATAAATAATGGAAGATTATACACAATATGGATATATAAATACACAAACATTTATATATACACATATACACACACTTTTTAATTTATTCGACAAAATATCGAAAAACAGTTACTTCAGATATGGTAAGTATTTAAGCATGATAACAAATATCTACCGTTAATTTATCGAAAGGAAACTTTTTTATCACGCTAAAGCAGATTTGATTTCTAGATTTTTTGTAAATCCTTTTAAAACATGTTTTGTGAGCAGATTGTTATCTGGCCTTCGTAGTTGTATTTGAAGTTATCGATCATGGATATGGAATTACTTATACAGAAGTGCCTTGATTGTATCCTTGTCTTTGATTGAGAAATAGAATAGATAATAGCGGAATTATCAGACAAAATTTACACGTCAAATTGAAAAGATGAAGGAGCATTTCAAAAAGCAGTAAATATACACATGGGTGTCTATTTAAATATTATAAATAGTATTGCTCGTTTAAATACCTTTACTCTAACCCATCAGGAATTTGACTCTATATATATTAATACGTGAAGAAAAACCTTTGTTTTTTTCCTTTTAACCCTTTTAAGCATATTGCGCGCACAAAGAAGTTTGAGATTTGGCATAGTTAAAGTTCATATGGGGGAGGAGTGAGGAAAGGTAAAATGTATTAACAATATGTATTACAAATATATTCGATCACGGTCCAATTGCGACCCCTGGGCGACCACTCGTTTAGATAACTATATAAAATGAAGCTGTAAATATATGTTACTATATATTTTCTTGTTTTTAATCATTAACTTATTTATATTGTGCCCATGTATCACAAAATAAATGACCTGATTACTATGGTTTTTGGTATGCAATAATTTGCACAGTAGTAACATTTTGGATTAGTATCAAAATATCTTTAAAGCAAATTGTATTTTTAGCATAAGTACCTAGAAGTCAAACTGTCCTGATAGTAAAATGACCAATAATCGAAAAGGCCCATTCGCAATACATTTTCCAAAGTAAATGTCATCATCATAATCAATTCAGCCATTTATTAATCCACTGCTGAACAAAGGCCTCCCCATACATTTCCGCAATTGTGTCCTAATTTTAGGGGCAATCTGCCAGTACTCAGCACGTTTAAAGTATGACAACACACGGACACAATGGCATCAAATATTTATTGATTTGATCTATTACTTTTTATCTTCAACCCATCGCACATTTAATTCCATATCTACATCTTATATAATTACTTTTACATGCATCACCATCCGTATACCGCAATGCCGTGTGGTGCCGGCTCAGAATGCCACCACCCCATCTCCTCCCGTGGGTGTCGTAAAAGTCGACTAAGGGATTGGCCGGAGGATGGGCAGCAGCGTCCTTCGAGTACATTAACAACTCAACTGCGATCGCCAACCCGTCTGCCAAGCGTGGTGATTACACCCATATCGGTCGTTGTGGTGATCTTTGGGGGAGGCCTGTGTCCAGCAGTGGACTTCATTCGGCTGAAATGATGACACGCATCACAACAAATAGCTCATTAAAACAAAACAGAAACCAGCGCAGAAGCGTTTATTGAAAGTGTACTGTGCACGCAGAACTGCGTAATATTCGGATGTATTTTCCAATCCTAATTGCACGCATCTGTTGTGGTATACCTTGCTATTACGCAAAAATCAAGTATATTTTCCGACACCACATACAAAAATAATCTCTGGAAAATATGCTGTGTTATTAACAATGCGGAATAGCTGCGAATTTCCAGCACATTACATTGAATGTTTGCTCTAGAAAGTATAATTATTATATCCGTGTCGTGTCCAGATTAAGAAAATATACATCTCCTCCCGTCGATGTCTTAAAAGGCGTATAAAAGACTTTCAACCAGAGAGAGAGAGAGGAGCAGCAGCGCCCTTCCTGTGGAACAGGGGCCATTCAATACTTATCAACCCTGCTAAGCGAGGTGAGTACTGGACCATTCCCCCCAAAATGACGACACACGGCATGTAACTGATCATTGTGGAAGTTTAGTGGGCTTTCGTTGGCTGATATCATAATTTCGGCCGAATAATCTCCACTGCTGGACACCGGCCTCCCCCAAAGATCACTACAACGACCGATATGGGTGTGTTGTGTGCTCATTCAGGGGCTTTGCCATGATCGCCACGCTTGGCTGGCGGGTTGGCGATCGCAGTTGAGTTGTTAATGTATTCGAAGGTCGCTGCTGCCCATCCTCCGGCTAATTCCATAGTCGCCTTTTACGACACCTAAGGGATGAGATGGGTTAGTGCTATTCGTAGCCGGCACCACACAGCCACACGTGGCTGAAATGATGATGTTATTTTTCCAAAATCCCCGAGCGAAGTCAAAGCGGATCGCGAGTTATGTATAAATACATGTTTTTGTCTGAAAATCAATGTTTATCGTTGACAAAAAAATCTCGTCAGACCAATGTGATGTGAGACCATTACATAAGCGTACGTATACAAGACTATCTTAACTGATAACGAATCAATTTTAAGTGTTTCGCCGTTTATACGTCATTTGTTTGTTTGTTGACATTTGTTCCAGTTGAAAGCTCGAGGATATTTTTAGGCCAGTAATCACTCAAATATTCGAGTTGTTTGTTGAATATCGTAGAATTAGGTGTTTGCCGTGTGTTGCCAGCTACGAATAGCACCACCCCATCTCATCCCGTGGGTGTCGTAAAAGCCGACTAAGGGATTAGACGGAGGATGAGCAGCAGCGTCCTTCGAATACATTAACAACTCAACTGCGTTCGCCAACCCGCCTGCCAAGCGTGGCGATTATGGCAAACCCCCCCAATGAGCACACAACACACATTGATATCGCTCATTGTGTTGATCTTTGAGGGAGGCCTGTGTCCAGCAGTGGACTTTATTCGGCCGAAATGATGAGGTGTTTGAAAATATATAGTATCCATGGAGTTTCTTGCCGGCTCTTCTCCACGAGATCAACTATTTGGAACCGTGCAGCTTAGATTCTGACGTTTTGTAAGTACCAATATTTGGTTAATTTGAAATAAAAATCTTTGACTTTGACATAGTTTAAAATTTGTTTTTAACTTTTACTTAAAGTAATGTTTTCTGTTTACGCGTGGTGTCCGGATTAAGAATATAGCATCACTCCATCTCCTCCCGTGGATGTCGTAAAAGGTGACTAAGGGACTCTAAACCAAAGGAATAGGTAGCGGCGTCTCTTCTGTGGAACAGCATCATTCTGCGCTCACCAACCCGCCTGCCAAGCGTGGTGAGTATTGGCCCCAATCTAAATCCCCCTAAATTGTGACACAATTGTGGAATTCTATGGGAAAGACTTTTAGCTTTGATCTTTTGGCTTTGATACAGTTGAACAAGGTTGAACAAAGGCCTCCCCCATAGATTTCCACAATTGTGTCGTCATTTGGAGGGAATTTACCAGTACTCGCCACGCATGGCAGGCGGGTTCGTGAGCGCTGTATTATGCTACAGAAGGGACGCTACTACCCACGGAAGGAGATGGTTTGCCAGCCAGTCAGCTACTGCACCAACCGTGCCGTCTAGTATATTCTAGTTAGTTAATTTATATTCCATGGTCATGGTGGTGTATACTTTAATATCTTAACTCTTCTTTGTGTACTATAGACCGTGAGCTCTCCTTCAAAACACGCTTCTGGCAAATTTATTGTGCACCATCGATCACCTTTGTTATCTGGATGTAATATTACATTGATAGTCATCAAGTCTTCTTGATAATGAGTCTACTCATCTGTTACGACGAAACTAGTAACCTTACATACCATGGTGTCCATGTGTACATTGTCTGCGCAAGGAATTGGCCGGTTTTTATTAGCCGTGGAAAAATATGGCGAGAAATCGAAAACATAATAATTTGCCATGAATTACAAACAGTTGGTAAACGGTACATATTTAGGGTTTCATAGAAGGATAGCAAAAGAGTCCCGTCTCTTATGGTTTTAAGATGTTCGTCTGTCTGTCTGTTTGTTCGTTCGTATACCACAGCCTGATGTATCCCCCAGTATTAATTTTAATGCTATGCAATACACAAGCTGAAGAAAATATCTAACAATACAACAGTAGTGTGGTGACGATAGTGTTAACAATTCAAAAGAGATTTATTGATGGTTACAAGACCGGTCAATTCATAGATAAAGATACAAATATTTTTCATTCGTGTAAAACCATTTACAGGTATTTATGAATAATCAAGGCTTTAGTTGACGCGTTCCAAGATGTTGATTTCCTATGGAGAAGAACGGGCAAGAAACTCCATCCACTCCACTCCTTCATCATTTCGGGCGAATGAAATCCACTCCTGGACACAGGCCTCCCCCAAAGATCACCACAACGATCGATATGGGTGTGTTGTGGGCTAGTTGGGGGGTTTTGCCATAATCGCCACGGTTGGCAGACGGGTTGGCGCTCGCAGTTGAGTTGTTAATGTACTCGAAGGACGCAGCTGCCCATCCTCTGGCTAATCCCTTAGTCGACTTTTACGACACCCACGGGAGGAAATGGGGTGGTGGTATTCTGAGCCGGCACCAAACGGCTACTCCATGGTTACTCTTTTTAAAACATTAATATATACAGATAGACAAGATTGATAAAACGTTTTTTTAAATTTTACAATCGAGGACACAAAATAAACTAACCAAAAAAAAATCAATAACAAGAAAAAAATGACAGACCAAAACAATGTATTGGAAAGACTAGCATGCAATGTCTCTTAGGATTGTACCAAATGGGTGTCCAGCTTAGTATGTGCCAGGTATTATTCCTGATGCTGGTATTCTGCTGGATCCCTTCAGCGATATACGGATGTCGAGCAGACCAGATACACGAGCAGTCGGTGGAAATAGTGTAGTGTGTGAACATACAAAATAATATTGCAAACTGTTAGCTATTGTGCTATTTAATAATATTAATGTTTATATTCGAGGACTTAACTAGGTATAAATTATGAAGTTATCTATTTAATTATTTCAATATAATGTATCATAATTATAACGTCTATATTATATCTATCATAGCTTTTGTAGCTACAATGCACAGACACGCAGACCCGGAACAACCGTGAGCATCAGGATGACTGGACCAAGAGAGATTTTGAAAGTTTGAGCGATACCAAGTTTTTGTACCTATTCGGTACAACCGTGATTTTTTTTTTCAATTTCAATTTGGTACCAAAAATCAAATAATTTGTACCTCGCTAAAGAACCAAAACTATTGCGAGGAAAGTGGCCAGCCATTCTGACATCAGAATCTGGACCACGTCGGTTTCGCCTGGTTGTAGGCATTATAATAGTTCATCTTTTCATTAAAATTAAGTACCTCTTTGGTACCTCAACGTATGTTTTTCTTAGTTTTTTGCGATAAGCCAAAAAAGAGTTACGCCCTGAAAAAAATTGGTTGCCTGTAAAGTCGGTATACGGGCGAAAGTTTTACCTGACAACGACTTTGAGTGGTCACTCTCTCTCTCTCGCTCTGTCTCTCTCGCTCTTAGGCGGGCTAACTGTGCTCGAGTGGAAGGGACGCGTGCCTTTCACTTTTTATGTCTGTCTCTCTCGCTCTTAGGCGGGCTAACCATGCCCGAGTGGAAGGGACGCGTGCCTCTCACTCGCTCTCATTGTGAGCGCATAACGTGAGCGGAGCGTAACGCAGTTTCTTGAAGTGTCACCCGGCAAACCAATTTATAAGACGTTGTCACGTCAAAACTTTTGCATGTAATCTGGACCCCGTCGGTCTAAATGTAATGCCATGCATGCATTGAAATGTAATGCCATGCATACATTGCAATGTAATGCCAATAATGTACAGGTTTCAAGTTATGCTGTTGATTACGGAAACCTTAATGCATCCGCACATGTCGTTGACCGATACCATTTTGGGATCACTGTCGCTTCACTTCAGTGATTTACAAAAAAACTCGAATAACTGATACTTTACTTATAAGCGTGCAATATAACAATCTTAAAAATGTTAGCAAATCTCGGTACATATTTGCGTTGCAAATCTTGACTGATAAAGAACGAAACCCTCGAATGTATATTGATATAGATTAGATTATAATTGGGTTCGTGGACCCTTTACCTGAGGTTTGGAAGTTATTTGATTTAAAATTGAGCTTTGGAAGTAGTAACTTTGTGACGAAGTCATCCTTCATCTTCATTTCAATCAACCTCTTTCATGACTTCATACCTTTTATCTCCATCACTGTCCACTTCATGATTCATTCTTTATTCAAATCAAAATTCGAATTTATGTGACGTAAAGTCGCTCTTCATATTTGGATCATCATCATTACACATTGGATTCTGAACGCTAGTGGTTCAACACACAGCTGTCGCTCTGACAAATAGTCTTCTGCAATATTACAATTACTTATTTTTAAATTAGGTTAAATATTGTGATAATAAGCTATATTTGAAATATACAAACATTGGTGATCGCAGTTGAGTTGTTAATGTACTCGAAGGAAGCTGCTGCCCTTCCTCCGGCTAATCCCTTAGTCGACTTTTACGACACCCACGGGAGGAGATGGGGTGGTGACATTCTGAGCCGGCACCGCACCTTAGACCTTATTGATTGATTACTAGGAAATTCTTCGAAATAATAATTTATTAAGAACGTATTCAAAGGGCCCTAAAAATTGTTTTTTCGTACACCCCGGGATGATAACGTCATGATTTACATTCCGGGATTTGAGAGGGAGGTATTAACCACTCTATGTTACATAGTTCCTCGAAGTTTAGGTAATTATACTCTGTCTATTACCATACGATACCCTTATAAAATATTTTTGCAATAAACCATATAATGTTTACCAAGAGAGTCTAGAAATGCTCCAGCACCGGCACCTAAATAAGATGTTAACTTAATTTAATTGATTTATTGAGTGTTGACCGAATAAAACGTCTCACTCCGGAAGCTCACTCCAAATATTATAAATTACTGAATACCAACACGTGATAGTCGACGCCATGATCGATTGAGGGCGATGTTTAATCGATCGACTCGGTGCATCCAAGATGGCGACTGGCGCCTTGATGACTTCATTGTTCGGTAGCATTGTTAGGGAAATCAGTTTACCGTTATTTTGTTGTTCATATTTTATCGAAATATGTTGGAGTTGGAGATTAAAGAAAAATTCGGTCGGTATAGTTATGAGTCGGAAAAGAGAATGTAAGATACTAACATAGCGAATGTTATCGCCAATTTTTTAAATTCTAATGTTCAACTGCCGTGCCATGCCGTGTGGTGCCGGCTCGGAATACCACCACACCATTTCCTGCCGTGGGTGTCCTAAAAGTCGACTAAGGGATTAGCCGAAGGATGGGCAGCAGCGTCTTTCGAGTACATTAACAACTCAACTGCGATCGCCAACCCTTCTGCCAAGCGTGGCGATTAGTTGATCTTTGGAGGAGGCCTGTGTCCAGCAGTGGACTCCATTCGGCCGAAATTATGTTCAACTGTATACATAATTATACATTTTTACCTGCGGTAGTTCTCTTATTGAATAAGTCCGGCTGGTAGGTACCGCCGTAGTTCCAGATATTCGCCGCCAAGCGCTACCGCTTAAACTTTAGACATTAGTGTGCTCCGCTTAGAAGGGCACTCTAGCTAGTGAAATTACTGGGCATAAGAGACTAAATAACTTAATGTCTCGAGGTGGCGACCACATAATGGTGCCATGCAGGACTAATCCCGGTGATTAGCTAAAAACAGCAACAGCAGACGCGATACCAGCTATCGCGCAGCCAGGGATCCACCGGTGGCAAAGCGTCAAAAAATGGTATTACGTAAGGCATCGCCCGCCTGTTGCTATTGTGGAAGATGCATAGTTACTAGCGCCAGTAGCCACCAGTGGAACTAAAAAGAATGAACGTTTTTAGTTCATTGATTGTCCGCAAGAGGCGCGTCAGAGATCTTCGCCTGTTTAGTCGCTATCGGCAAATAGGTGATACCAAATTGACGTTTGACAGCGGCGTTGGAGCAATTTACGCCTGTTGCAAAGCGTCTGCGACTTAGGTAATTAGCCCGCCGGTAGCATTATAATTGTTACGGGCAGACGCGACACTTACCATCCGGCAGACGACTGGTCGTCTTGTCACTAAATGGCAACGAGTACATTGATTATTAACTAGATTGATAGACCTCTTTACATTATCGTCGGAAATGCTCCGATGTTAGCCCCTGTTTACAGGAGCAACTTGGTGTAACTTTTGGAGCCCTGTGCTTGCATCTGTTGTGCAACTATGTTATTACCCACGATAATGTTGTGCCATGATCGATTGTGGACGATACCTAAATCGATGGAAGTTGCTTCCAAGATGGAAGATATGAAACGTTAAATACATTGTTATTCAATAGTCTTTCAATACGTAATATATTTGGATAAGGGTCTAAACTGTTGTTGCCCCTATGGTAAGCAGAACAATTTTATTTTTGTTTTGTCTATTGTCGTAAATGTAATGAAATATTTACAATTCCTACGTCATTTTTAATTGATTTCCATTAACATAGCTAAGTTATAATTACACTATAGCAATACTACCGAGTTGTAAGGCGTCTAAGGCGCCCGTTAAAGTAGATAAAAGTATGAATCATAAACAGAATGAATCATCTCAGAGCGTGACAGAGTCGGTCAGTGAGTCCGTCAGTAAATATTTAATAGTTGGTAGTGTGGTGTGCAGATTAAGAATATGGCACCACTCCATCTCCTCCCGTGAATGTCCTAAAAAGGTGATTAAGGAGCTCTTAACCAGCGGGATGGGTAGCAGCTCTCCTGTGGAACAGTAGCCATACATGACCCACCTACCACGCGAGGTGAATACTGGCAAAATCCTCCAAAAATTACGTCACAATTGGGAAAATCTATGTAGGCCTTTGTTTAGCAGTGGACGTCTTTTGAGTGACGATAAATAAAAAGGTAAATTCTTATTTTTGACTAAATAACTCTTTATCAAGCTGTTTATATGTATCATAAAATACCATTAAAAATAACACTTTCCCTAAACCAACTTTTTACTTTATAGAATTCCTAGGATTTGTATAAAATTTCAGAATTATACAGGATAGGGTTCCAAAAACTTTGTTATGAGGTCAGACTTAGGCCTATGATAAAAATAGGAAAGCTTTGTATCTCGGAATTAACAGTATTTGACTATTTTGAGTACGCAATGTATCGTAAACAATGCGTTCAAAAAGCTACGTGAATATTGTATTATGATATGATATTAAAATGCTTCTGCGAACTATGACCACATCCGTGAACTCTAGCGAAAAAACAGCCATTTCATTTTTATTTACAACTAGCTGGGAACCGCGGTTTCACCCGCGATTAATTTAAAAGAAATTTAGAAGACTTCGACATAAACACTTGACATAGAATATATGTATATTGGATTTAAAGGTTTTTTAAATAAAAGTCTAGCCGTCTAGCCTAAGCTATTCCTTATAACATCAGCTATCTGCCAGTGAGAGTCCCGTCAAAATCGGTCCAGCCGTTTCGGAGGTTACCCCGAACAAACAGACAGACAGACAAAATATTTAAAAATAGTTTTTTGTTAAAGGTAACATATATACTTTCATATGCATTTAGTAAAAAGCTGTTATTTTGACATTACAAACAGACACTTTTAATTTTATTTATTTGTTTAGATGCAACTTCATGTAACAAAAAACAGTTTAATGTTTTCAAAATAGGGTTAGGATAGAGAAACAGATAATACATGAAAATACAGACGCATAATTGAAACGCTGACGGTTTCAGGATCATGGAGTGATTTCTCGGTTCCGGCAGTGGATCAGTCCATCGTCCGCGCAATGTGCTTAAAAAGTTTTTTCTTAACGCATTAAAGTATAGATAAAGAAGGCTTCACCATTATCACTAAGCCAAAGAACTCCACGTCCACTGCTGCCGTATGCCGTCATTTTGGTTGAAAACCAGTACTATCATCTCTCATCACCTTTTACGACATCCACGGGAAAAAATGACGTGGTACTATATTCTTAATCCGAACAAGATTTTTGTGCATTAATCATTTCAGCCGAATAACGTCCACTGCTGGACACAGGCCTCCCCCAAAGATCACCATAACGACCGATATGGATGTGTTGGGTGCTCATTCAGGGGTTTTGCCATAATCGCGACACTTGGTAGACGGGTTGGCGATCGCAGTTGAGTTGTTAATGTACTCGAAGGACGCTGCTGCCCATCCTCCGGCTAATCCCTTAGTCGACTTTTACGACACCCACGGGAGGAGATGGGGTGGTGGCATTCCGAGCCACGGCAACTGTGCATTAAAATTACCTATTTAAAAATAATTGTGACGTCACAACCTAGTCAACATATGAACGTCATAAATCTTAGCAGATAACCTGAAAGCATATATAAGTTGCCAGAGATTAGAAAACGTTATATTGATTTTATGCGATATCCGCTAGTTTTTCTGCCACTTGGAGATTGATAATAAAAGATAAAATATATTTTGTACGGTTTACAGCCTTTGAATGGTCAAACTTTAGTTGCCCCGTTCCAAAATGCAGATCTTCTTTGGAGAACAAGAAACTGCATGTCTGTCTTTTTAAATTAGAATATGTCTCAACTCAATATTTATGGGTGGAAACAGGCCTTATTGCTGGGAGGTAAGATTATTCACGCATCTAGGTAGTCCCAAGTATTCGGAGAAGGTTTGGTTGGATAGTTATGGACCTATTCTATGCTGCGGTAAGTTGCGATAGCTGAAGGTGAAGAAACTGGTCGAGCATTGGACGACAGTTGTAACCTGCTTCGTAACACTCGCATCGCATCTTTTTTAACAACTTGCCCTTTGCATACCATAGTAGTAGTTAATGAAGTATAATTAACTATTCGAACGATAACTGGTAAGATAAAGATAAAAAACGATTTTCATTAATTTAAACCATTAATAGCACTTATGAATAGTCGAAAGTTTAGTTGCCACGTTCCAAGATGAAGATTTCCTATGGAGAAGAAAACGTTTGCTACCTTAGTGGTATAAAAAAAAAACATGTAGCGTCTGTTTTTTTTCAGCTTTGCCGCCCTATGTTATTTCTCCTGTGCCGTGGGTGCGATTACAGATAAAGTTACACACACAGTACAGACAGACCCGGAAAAATGACCTGCAGATCATACAAATATTTTTTCGGTGCGGGAAAAGAAACCCGCTACCCGGAGTACAGTAGCCGACGGTATCAGCCACTGCATCAACCGTGCCGTCTATTTCAATGGCAACCACCCAGATGTCCATGCTTCGGCGTTGAGATA
Source organism: Diloba caeruleocephala (assembly GCA_947459985.1). Taxonomy (NCBI): domain Eukaryota; kingdom Metazoa; phylum Arthropoda; class Insecta; order Lepidoptera; family Noctuidae; genus Diloba; species Diloba caeruleocephala. The sequence goes on along the minus strand of OX381617.1, from coordinate 1,570,941 downwards.
AGATACCAGAAACGCTTCACCAGTGACAGAGTCCAATTTGTGTAATCAGTACATCTGGACTATCAACTCCGATACTGAGTTAATCCTAATGACGCAAATTGCGAGATGATTAAATTGATTTGATTATTTATAATGATTTGGGAAAAGGTGAAAAAACGGATGTTTATCCAAAATGTATTTAATTGATAAAATCTATTTTATCAAAGCATTAAACACATAATCAGCAAAATTCCTTGTGAGACATAAAAGTATCTTTTCTAGTAAGAGTTGAATATTTGCTTTCCCCGATCTTCCCCACTCATAAAAACCTAGAGGTTATAGTGAGAGTGAACGCGCGATTAACTCCACACCCTCGGCGGCATAAGGTAGGTCAGGAGACAGGGGGGACGTCATTTCCCTGAAACTATTCACCGCTGCAATGGAGGATGCCTTCAAGCTACTCGTACTAGTGGAACGGATTCAGCATTAACATCAATGGCGAGTAAATCACTCACCTTCGATTTGCCGACGACATCGACATGGCAGAATCGCTGCAAGAGCTCAGCACAATGCTCGATGATCTCAACAGAGTTTCGCAACAACGTGGGCCTTAAAATGAACATGGGCAAGACGAAAGTCATGTCAAATGCCCATGTCGTGCCCATCCCAATATCCGTTGGGAGGTCTGTTCTCGAAGTTGTTCACGAATATGTCTACCTGAGACGAACTGTCCAGTTAGGTAGGTCCAATTTTAAGAAAGGGGTCAATCGTCGAATCCGAAACTTGGCTGGGCAGCGTTCAGGAAACTTCGCAACCTCTTTTCGTCAACAGTACCACAATGCCTCGAGACACAAGTCTTTAATCAGTATACGTTACCAGTGCTGAAATATGGAACAGAGACGTGGTCCCTCATTAAGGGCCTCATATGCAAGGTCAAAGTTACTAAGCAAGCTATGGAGAGAGAGCTATGCTGCACATTTCTCAAGATCGAATCAGAAGTGAGGATATTCGTAGAAGAACTAAAGTTGCCGACATAGTTGAAATATTAGTAAACTGAAGTGGCAATGGGCAGGGCACATTGCTCGTAGAACTGATGGCCGTTGGGGTAAAAAAGTTCTCAAGTGGAGACCGCGCATTGCTAAACGCAGCGGGACGACCTCGAGTGAGGTGAACAGACGACCTGGTGAAGGTCACTGGGAGTCATTGGATGCGGGTGACATATGACCGCTCGTTGTGGAAATGTATGGGGGAGTTCTTTGTTCATCAGTGGACGTCCTATGGCTAATATGATGATGATGATGACGAGCCATAAAATTCGAAACAAAAAGTGTGTTAGGTCCTAATTACAATAGACCACCTGTCTCCATCCATGGGTGTCGTGAATGGTGACTAAGGGATGATATCAAGAGGATAAACAGCAGAATCCTGGCGTGTGCTGATAACAACATACTCCGATCACCAATCCACCTGCCAAGCGTGGTGATTATGGATATAACTCTTTTGACAGTAGATTCATTAGGTCATCGTCATCATCGACGTGGCCCTCCGCACGCCTTGCCCGAGCCGTTCTAGTCCAAGCCCACGGTCGCGGCGTTGGGCCCTCACACAGCTGGATAGCGAGTTGCTCGTCGCAGCTGCCAACGTCGCGGCCTGGCCAGAGGTTGATCAAGGGATCTTGCCCGATCCGGAGGAGGAAGCGTCCTGGTTCCGGGAGACGATGACGTCAATATGCGACGCATCCATGCCCCGGGCCAGGCGCTCCCGGCGTACGGCAGTGTACTGGTGGTCGGATGAGATCGCGCAGTTGCGCGCGGTCTGCCTGGCCTCCCGCCGCCGGTACCAACGAAGCCGACGCCGACACAGCGCCACAGCCGGAGAGACTGACGAGGCCTATGCGGCCTACCGGGCGGCCACGCTGGCGTTTCAGACCGCCATCAGCGAGGCGAAGGCTCGGTCCTGGAGCGAGCTCCTGGAGGGACTGGACAGGTGTCCGTGGGGGAGACCCTACCGAATGGTAGTGGGCAAGTTACGCCCCTATGTCCCCCCCGTGACCGAAACCATGGCCCCGGATTTGCTGGAGGGAGTACTTTCAACGCTCTTTCCGGCGGTCCGGGACCATCCTGGTCGCTCTCCACCCCCGATTGCCTCGGACTGGGCCGAGGAGTTGGGGGTTTCGGAAGGGGAGCTGGGCCGAGCCATTGGCCGCCTAAAGAGTCGCAACACTGCACCGGGTCCGGACGGCATTCCGGGCCGTGCGTGGGTGTATGCACTGCAGTCTCTTGGGGACCGCTTGAGGCGGCTGTTCACCAGTTGCCTCCGTAGTAGCGTGTTCCCGTCCGGCTGGAAGGAAGCCGGATTGGTTCTCTTGAGGAAGGAAGGAAGGGCTGCGGAGTCTCCCTCTGCATACCATCCCATTTGCCTGCTTGACGAGGCTTCGAAGCTATTCGAAAGAATAATTACCCGAAGACTCGTTGAGCACCTGTCGCGAGTTGGCCCCGACCTGGCCGAAAGTCAGTATGGCTTCCGGCAGCGGCGGTCCACCATTGACTCGATTCTTCGCGTCCGCTCGCTGTCGGAACAGGCAGTGTCTCGGCGGGGTGGGGTGGCGTTGGCAGTCAGTCTAGACATCGTCAACGCCTTCAACTCCATCCCGTGGGGCGCTATTAGGGCGGCACTAGTCCATCATCGGTGTCCGCCTTACCTGCAGGGCATCATAGGGGCCTATCTGCGCGATAGGCACATTCGCTTCGTGGGTAGGGACGGTAGCGTAAAGCGGAGGGAGATTACGTGCGGGGTTCCGCAGGGGTCAGTTCTCGGCCCCCTTTTATGGAACCTTGCCTACGACGCGGTCCTGCGTGTCGTTCTCCCTGCTGGCGTCAGCTTAGTTTGTTACGCTGACGACACTCTGGTGTTGGCCAGCGGGGAGTCCTTCGAGGGAACCATCCGGCTTGCAGAGCAAGCGGTGGCAATTGTCGTGGCCAAAATCCACGCCCTGGGTCTGCGGATAGCGCCTCAAAAAACCGAGGCGCTATGGTTCCACAAACTGCCAAGAAGCAGAGAACCACCCAGTTCGTGGATACGCGTTGGTGACACGCGAATCGGGGTGGGCCGGTACATGAAATACCTGGGGCTCACCCTGGACAGTCGTTGGGGCTTCGAAGAGCACTTTCAGCGCCTCGTTCCCCGAGTCGAGAGGGTAGTGGGTGCACTACACCGGCTGCTGCCCAATCTCGGGGGACCATGTGAGGAAGTTCGCCGTCTCTACGGAGGGGTTGTGCGGTCCGTGGCCCTCTACGGGGCGCCTGTATGGTCAGCTCGACTGTCAGGTGCCCAGCGCTGCAGAACCAAAATTCACGGTCTGCAGCGCAGAGTGGCTATCCGGATCGCACGAGGATACCGAACGGTGTCCTACGAGGCGGCAACTCTCCTGGCGCGTTTTCCGCCTTTCGACATCCTGGCGGAGATGGATGCGTGGGTCTACGATCAGACACGCTCCCTCCGCCAGAGCGGCGAAAACGCGCCTCCAGGGGCGTTGGACAGGCTGCGGCGGCTAGCTCGCCGACGCGCACTTGTAAAGTGGCGTCACCGCCTGCGGATGCAATTTGCGACCAAGCGCGTCGTCGAGGCCGTCCTGCCGCTCTTCGGAGCCTGGCTCAGAAGGAGCGAGCGCGTCACCTATCGCCTGACGCAGGTGCTCACCGGGCACGGTTGTTTCGGTGCGTACCTGCACAGGATAGGACGCGAGGCCACGGCACAATGCCACCATTGTGATAGCGACCAGGACACCGCACAGCACACGCTCGAGGCGTGCCCTGCGTGGGCCGCCGAGCGGCGGATCCTGGTCGATCGGATCGGGCAAGATCTCTCTCTGCCAGCAGTAGTGTCGCCTATGTTGGCAGAGCACGAAAACTGGAATGCAGTGGTCTCCTTCTGTGAGAGCGTCATGCTCCAGAAGGAGACCGCAGAGCGGGATTGGGAGAGGGCCGATCCCGCTCGAAGAAGAAGGAGACGGCGCCGGGGTAACAACCGCCCTGGCGCCTAATTCCGATACGCCTGAAAACCCCTGCCGTTGCTATAAGGTGGGGGACCTCTGGGTTCGCGGGTGCGTAGATTGGGGAATCTGCGTGCCCACACCAAGCGACCCAAGAGAAGGCGGTAGCACGCATGTGGTCACGCGCTGCCGTGGGACGCTTTGGGGGATCCTTTACAATCCCCCTGGGGGGGTGACCGCTTTACAGTCACCCTCTCCGAGATGTGCCAATAGGCGTGGCACTAGTGGGCGGCTCTAGTGTGATCATACGAGGACCTGGAGCCTCCCTTACGTGCCGAAGATGACCGCTCCAGTGGTTTTAGCCGGTAGGAGTCCGGCATACCCCTTCGCCCTTCCCCGGGGCCCCGGGGCGAAGGAAGTTCATGATGAATTTCCACTGGGCACCGATAAAAAAAAAAAAAGGTCATCGTCATCATATCAGCCAAAGGATGTCCACGGCTGAACAACGGTCTCCCAGCTATCGACGGCACGGTTGGTGCAGTGGCTGATACAGTCGACTGCTGCGCTCCGGGTCGTGGGTTCGATTCCTGCACGGAACAAATATTTGTATGTTCTGCAGGTAGTTGTTCCGGGTCTGGGTGTATTGTATGTGGAATTCATGTTTGTAAACGCACCTGCGACACAGCAGAAATTCTAGTGGGGGCAACGTTTTTAAAAAAAAAACCAGGTCATCCGTCCATCTCGTTTGATGTGTGAGTAATTCTTATATGTGTCTTATATATATATGTGTTTTATACAGAAGAGAACAAAACTATCCAATTAGTTAAAACTTTGTGGTTAAAGACTACAAGCAACAAAACCACTACACCGTACCTAATAACGATTAGCGTACATTATTATTTAATAATAGTCCCTCTATTATAGAGTGATCCGATAAAGTACGTAGGTAGTAACTGACCTAACTGAAACGGCCGCCTACTAGTTAGACATTTTTATTGGTTTTATGGGGTTCTGCATCAAAAACTGCTTTTCTTTGCTCCTTAGTGTTTATTTATATTTAGTATTTACTTTAAGTTTTGAATTTGGTGGCTTTGTGTCCGAAGTAGGTAAACAGCATTAACGCCATCCCGTATGTATAAAAACAGGTATTCTTGGTCTCTGGATAATAATAGATCAAAGAATTGAGCTTGCCGTGCGGGGCGGCTCAGAATACCACCACCCCATTTCCTCCCGTGGGTGTCGTAAAAGTCGACTAAGGGATTAGCCGGAGGACGGGCAGTAGCGTCCTTCGAGTACATTAACAACTCATTTGCGATCGCCAACCCGTTTGCCAAGCGATTATGGCAAAACCCCCCAATGCGCCCACGACACACCCATATCGATCGTTGTGGTGATCTTTGGTGTCCAGCAGTAGACTTCATTCGGCCGAAATAAAGAAAGAAGTGAGTTGTTTAAGTATAAGTTAGCAATATAAATTGATAGCACTATAACCGGGAGCGGGAGTGTCCAGGAGCTGTTCTACGTAGAGAGAGCGGGATGTGACAACTGGTCTAACAATCCGCAGCAGATAGTCCCGGGTTAAAGACGGGCAGACTACGCTCGCTTCAAGCACTCTTAATACTACCCATGAACGGCGGATTTGGGAAAATTCCTTGATACCATAATGTTTTTTTTTTTTTTGTTGGGCTTCTCGCATACATTTCTGGGAAATGTGGTTGCTCATTTGCTGGCGCCAAGCCAAAAGAGGCCTCCAGCCAGGCTTAAATTTAATATTAAAAACTAAGCAACTTTCGCTAAGGGCGCCCCCTGCGGGACACGGACCTCTGCTTAGGGCGTTGCTGGCGATAACAAGCTATTGTTTTGGGGACAGCTGGATCGGTATTATTTATTATGTATTAGGGGACATTTAAAACTATAGGCTCAGCACGGGCCGGCGCGAGCAAGAGACGGGAGGGAGAAGTGCTAACTTGAACGGGAAGGTGTCGCGGCGATAGGCCTCCGCGACGTCGGTGAGGCGGGCATCCTCGGCGGCGAGGGCGGTACAACGGTCGGGTGTTTAGTGAACGAGACAACGCGAGTCTCTTCATGTGATCTAACGTGATTTTATCGTCTGGATCGACCAGAACGTGCCTCGGGCGGCGTACTCTACTGATACGGGAGGGTTCGTAGTCGGCGGCTGATACCACAAGGGGATTTGGGAGGGACAGGGCAGAATCGAGATAGCGTTTAGACGTTTGTTTCATAAATTGCCTGATGGTCGGCAAGTTAAGATCGAAATGGGATACCACAACATCAACATTCTTCCCTCTTTCGACGAGATGGGACCGCCCAGGCCAGGCTTTGACGGGGACGTGGATGAATGCAAAAGTGCTGCTCGTGGCGTTGCACGGAGGAACATCTTCGAGCTTTCTTGAGCTACATCTCTAGTAGGACGGTTGAGTTCGGCTGCTTATGCCGTTAGAAAAATCAGACTCCGTAGCTACTGGAAGACTGGTTTACTTTAGCTACTTTCATAGCATAATGTCCTATGGTATTTTACTTTGGGGTCGGGCTGCCGATATGCTGGGTGTCCAGAAAATAGCACGACATACTGCAGGGGGTGAGAGCTTGGGTCAATACCTACCAAAAAAACACAATATTTGTTCAGCAAAATCTTACGGATCTACAGTACTTTGACACAGGTTTTTATAAAAACATTAACATAATGACAGTGCCTTGTCAGTATATTAATGAAAATATAATGTATGTTAGGAAAAAAATACATATTTTTACAAAAATTGGCATTGATTGGCATAACTATAATACAAGATATAAATCTAAACTTTTATGGGATATACGAGTCGTAGAAAATTTTATAATAAAATACTGGAGACCGTGCTGCAATTACCGCAAAATAAGGAACCCTAAACGGTCAGCAATAATAATTTATTCAAAAAATATTAATATAACTACGTTCACCCACGCACGCTAATCTGTCCGTTCGTCCGCTCTATCTCAGAAACTGGGCAAAGACAATGGGGCCCATATCTAGGAGGAATGCGCCCATATCTGGCATCATTCCGTTAAACATGTGGGTTAAAATGTTTTGGAAATTCATTAATATTTAGAAAGTTGGCTTTCTTCTTACCGTTACTTTGTTGTTGATACTTTGTGAGGAGTTTGGGGGTTTATATGTTACACTTTTACTGGCTGTCATTTTATTAAACTACTAGCGGCCCGTCCCGGCTGTGCACGGGTGGACATTTATTTTTTAATCTTTTTGGGATAAACGTACAGCAAATGTAAACATGGTCTGATTTTGGTCGGCATTTCTATCAACTTTTAAAATGTAAAAAAGAAGTTATAGTTACAGAACTACAATAGTTGGACATGTCATCATTTTTTCATTTCGGCCGAATGAAGTCCACTGCTGGACACAGGCCTCCCCCAAAGATCACCACAACCACCGATATGGATGTGTTGTGAGCACATTGGGGGGTTTTGCCATAATCGCCACGCTTGGCAGGCGGGTTGGCGATCGCAGTTGAGTTGTTAATGTACTCGAAGGACGCTGCTGCCCATCCTCCAGCTAATCCCTTAGTCGACTTTTACGACACCCATGGGAGGAAATGGGGTGGTATCACGAAATTTTTTGTAGATTTTGATATGCTCTTTAATATTGTAGATCATTTTTTTGTTCTATCATCAATAGTTTCCGCAGCGCATGCGATGAAAGACATTTTATGGCTAGTTTTATTTCACCTTGGGTTACATTATTGAAGTTTTAGTAGGGATCCCTAATTTACCCTAGTAATAAATATATATTACTCAAAGATAGCATTCTAATGGTGAAAGAATTTTTGAAATCGGTTCTATAATTTTTGAGTATATCCGTTCCAAGCTTACAAAAATACAAATCTTTCCTATTTATAACATTAGTGTAGATACAATGCTACCCATGGGCAAGTGACCGCCTTTGGGGAAATCCTCCGCCTTGAGAGGGGGCGGAGGGGCATGCCGGACTCTTACCGGCTAAAACCCCACGGTGTCACTTCCACTTCTTCCACTTACCTGTGTCCGAGGGTGAGGTGTTCACCTTGTCAGCATTGGAACACACCGCTGGCAGGTGACCGCCTTCAATATTATGAAATATACGTAAAATGCATGTTTGGTGTAGTGGCTGATACAGTCGGCTGCCACGCTCTGGGTCGCGGGTTCGATTCCCGTACGGAACAAATATTTGTATGATCTGCAGGTAGTTGTTCCGGGTCTGGATATATTGTGTGTGAAATGTATATCTGCAAACGCACTCACGAAACAGGAGAAACCCTAGGGTAGAGCTTCGTTTATAAAAAAATCAGTCTGTAACTGTCCCACTGCTGGGCAAATACCTATTCCCATATAGATATGCAACGAGCTCTGATTACAACGCGAGTTCGCTATTTCAGACTGAGGTCCAGATAGCCTCAGGATGTTTGTATTCATCTAAAGTATTGACTAAAGATCCACTGGGTGGCATAGATTACCCAAGAAAGTACCTACATATGACATTCAAAGTCTCATTGGTATATGTCAGATATTGGATCCGTAACCAAGGGTTTCAAAAGTCCGTTAAAAAGGTTGTCTGGTAGAAATCGCCGACTGCGATAAGACCGCGCCCTTTGTACATATCTTTGAATCGGACAGCACATTTGGCGACTAAGCGATTGGCTTTCTGGCCCCTGTGTCCTGAGATCGATTCCCACACGGAATAATTTCTGTGGCCTCCAGATAGTTGTTCCGAGTTATGTATACCTATGTGCATGTGGGATTTATTTATGTAAACTGCGGGGACCGCAACGGTTTCATCGTTTAATGAAACGTTATTTATTTGTTTCTTTTTAGTGTAAATAAATTTAAGAACTTTTCCAATTTGATATCAGTATTTAACACTTAAAATAAGAATAACTCAAATCGGTTCTCTGATCTGAGAGGAATCGAAACTATTCTCTGATCTAAGAGGAATCGAAACTATTAAGACATCATCTAGATAAGCGTAGTAAAATTAACCTGTTTATTGAAGCTGGTTGAAAAACTACTCAATTAAATGTAATGAAATTTATATGGAACCAATTTGAAAGCATTCTGTATCAGTTAAAATATGAATTGCACAAATCGGTCTACTAATCTCGGAGTAATCGGTGTAAATACATAAAAACGCATCGAATTGAGAACCTCCTTCTTTTCGTATTCTATTTTTATATACTCAGCAAGGAATTTTTGGATTACAAGCTAACCTTGCCGAACATACTGAATAAGAAAAAATATCTTTCATGATTTTATTACCTTAACAAGAAAGTATAAATCGGTCCACACCGCTTTGATCTGATCACGGAAACTTCAACACTAAAGCCTTTTTTTTATTTACTTTTTTTATTGATCCGGTGCAAATACATCATGAACTTCGTTCGCCCCGGGAAAGGGCAAAGGGGCATGCCGGACTCCTACTAGCTAAAACCACCGGAGTGATCATCGTCGGCACCGAAGGGAGGCTCCAGGAACTCGAATAATCTCCATCTAGAGCCACCGTTTGGTGCCACGCCTTAAGGCACATCTCGGAGGGGATGACTGTAAAGCGGTCATCCCCTCTAGCGGAGGGAAGGCGACTGTAAAGAGGCCACCCCCCCAGGCATCTCTCGAGGGGATTGTAAAGTAACACTAAAGCCTACCCTATCTTGCCATAATCTTAACCAGCTTTCATTGCATACTAAAATATTTTTATTGATATTAAACAAGTCACGGGGTCATTACCAGGACAAAGGTATTGGAAAGTGCGTCACGTGGCCGAGGGGTAGCCGGCGAGAGGGGTGAGGGACGGGGGAAGGGGGTTGGTCGCGTGTGAGATTGTGCGATAGTTTCCCTCGCGGTGGACGCCGGTCTAATCGGTTTACTGGGCCTAGCGGCTTTGGTGGGTGGTGGTAGGTGAGAGAGGTAGCGAGTTTCTCAGTGAAAATCATAGACTTAAACTTAATCTTATTGTGAAAATGGTCTGAGAAGTGACAACGGTCCTTCGAAGCTTCAAAGTTGGTACTACATTTGGGTGCTTATTTATAGACAAAAACTTTCTTCATCGAATTTCATGTCGCCTTAACGATTCCACGAATGTTCATCCATAGCAATATAATAAAATTGAAGGGTTCATCTGTGATTTCCGCTAAAGCTGCTGTTTATACGATGCCCAGTTATAAATTACCGTTAACAGAATGTTTGTCTGTCCTTCTGTCTGAAAGTTTGTCTCGAATAGGCTGCGAAACGGCTCAACAGATTTCAATGAAAATTGACGTTCCATCAAAGATACGGTGCATATTTTTCCCAGATCTTAGGAAAAATTGTCCATCAAATAACAATTCAAAGAACTATTAGTAATCAAAGTGCTAGCTTATCGAAACATGAAGTACAGAATTTATATGACATCAACGATTAAGTTCTGGCACTCCTTAACTGCTGCACCAATCGCTTGGCTCTAGCGTTTAGTCACAGTTCTAAACTAACCTAACGTAAATAATATAAAACTGAAGAAGAATAGTTACATCGATGTAATACAATTAAATTTATGAAAAGTAAATCGATGAATTGATGATCGAGGAAAAGTCTATTGGAATAAACTTACGTGCGATGTAACTAAGTTAGAATTGGTTGTAATTTATTGAAAAAATAAATAAATAAGCGCGTTGTTTCATGGGAAAATAATCGTTTCCCAAATAGATTTTCCATTTCATAAAATAAGTTTCTTGTGAAACTCACATGTCTGGAAACATGAAAAGGTTGGATCAAGGGTTTACTTTCACCGAAGAGTGTTTTATCAAGAAAAGTTTTGCTGTGTAATTTGATTATTATATTTGCATACAACATTTTACAAATCCCGAAAGGCACCGTTTATAATAGACTTTATCCGAGACATTTATAACAAAATGCCCGTTGCAGTTAACGACAATTAATCAATTAGCGCGTCACTCTCAAATTGCGCCACACGTAAATGTCTCGCCTAATGCAGGTGACTTGCAAGCCGCGTTTAATATGCCACTTCAAGCCACTTTCAGTCGAGCTGCTCCTAATAACCCCTTCAGAGGTATTCCTCGACCAATCTGATGGTTCAGGCATCAACTTGAAAGCTATGGAATAGTGTTATTACGACCAACTTACAAAAAATCATTGGGTTGACGAAACATGATTTTAATGTCAGATCTGTTAGTGCTCGAGTATAATATTTTCTTTGAAATTTTAGTTATGCTAATGGATTTCATCAACTCCTACGTTGGTTATTTCCATTTTTACCTAGTTAAATCATGTTCCTTAATTCTGTTATAATTATTTAAAGTTGACAGAAGCATTGTTAGCAGTTTAAATAGGGTACACCCTGGCAAAAGCTGGGATTAATAATGGACACAGATAAAAATGTGTATAACTAAATGAGCTATATTCGCAAGACGACTCGAATACTGTTGCTGTATACAGGTACTTATATAAATATCAGCTTGGGTATCCTTTTGCGACACAGATTTTATCTCAGTTGCTGCGATTTTTATGATCATTTCTGTTGCGTCATCGTCCCAGAGCGAATTTAACAAACATCAATGATTTTGCCAATCACAACAACGTTACTTTACGCATACCTCAAAAATGCTAAAAACCGTGCCCGAAACTTGTATACGAAAAATAAGCCGCAACTTTTAACAGATAAAGTTTAAAATTGGCTGTCAATATTCAATATATTTGAAGACCCAAACGTCATGCGACAGTCGACTTGCAAGCGGAAAATGACAATGTGAGATATCTATCCTTTCTTTTGCAAACTTTGAACTGGCAGTCTTACCAGACACCTTAAAATGATCTAGTCTATAGCTACTCGCTTTTAGAGTCCAAAATTATGTGGCAATATTTCGGAGACGGCAAAGTAAGATTGTTTTGAGTAATCCCGCGAGGTTTGATATCTGGGCACAGGGCTGGCATTGTGCCGCAAGGAATAGATAAGATCTAACTCCGGCCTTTGACAGACTTCACGTGTGGTCTAATTTTGGCGTGTTTCTGTAATTGTTTGTTTTGTTATATATGTTTACAGGGAGTAGGTACGTACTGGTGTTTTTTATTTCAATGAGTACCTGAGTATGTTTATCAGGACTCGGAATGAATGGAAATTCTGACGCTGTGAAAACGAAGTCTTGTGTTTTCAAATTATTGAATTGTTCACTGTTTAGCTTTCGTGTTATTACATTATCATGTCTAAATGTCCATTGCTGCATGGACCTCTAGGAAAGACTGCAACAACAATTGACCCTCAGAAGTTCTTAACATAAATAGCATGTTCAGCACACAGATTAACGATCACAATATCATAGAGATCAGCTGTCTTAAACATTTAAAAAAATATGATTATATTTAAACTTCCTATATAAGGAGCAATTCGTGTAAAGATTCCACAGTCACGCCCTACCGAAAGATGTACCATATAAAAATCAGAGAGTCACGTTTGTCACTACAGGAGCTAATAAAATCACCACAATGTAATACAAGCAGTAATTCATCAGCGTGTTTGTGACATTACGACAATGTTAATTCTACTTTATTGGGCACCGCCGAACATTGCTTACTCATCGTGACAAAGTTGTTGATAAACTGTAGGCCTGCTTGGATCGGCTGTCTTGGAATAGGTGATTTGGTCTTGGTGTGGAAAAATATGGATATTTTTGCGAGGTGGTGTTTCTCGTTTTACTTGATCTTGGTGAAAGACTTCGATTTTAGTCAGTCACGGGGTCCAAAGAGGATCATACTTGTGGAATTTGCTTAAAGAAAACGACGGTTTTTTTTAAACACCAATAAATATTTTAATATTTGCCCTACTCTAGTATTTCTCCTGTGTCGTGGGTGCGTTTACAGGCACAAACTCACACACAACTTAGTTATATCCCTGTTGAGAAAGTAATAGAGAATCTAATTAGCCTGTTTACGAGGGTCAGCCGAGGGAAACAGGCTATTTTTTATGTAGCCAGATTTTTGAGAAGCCGGTGACCTGTGTTGGTTTTGTTAAGTTTTAAACTGATCCTTGAATTAAGATATCTGGAATTTCATTGTTAAATAGAGTAATATGTTTAAGGGCCGATTTTTCAATCGTCAGATAAACAGACAGAAAGCATATATTCGACAGATGAATAATTTTTCAATGGTCAGATAGGCTTTATTGGACGAATAAGGCAACTGCCTGAAGAATAAATTTATCTGTCCCTTTGACGTCCAGATAGAACGATATCCGAGGGATAGTACCATTAGACAGTAAACAATACATTTACAATAGATACACTAAGTAAAATTGTTATTATAATGGATATTGTTGATAGCATGAATGACCTAACAATTGACAAAGAGACTCAAAAAATGAATTCATTAATCCATCGGGAAGAAATATAAGAACTGTCAGGTCCAGGCCTAATCACTTCACCATATGGTACACTTTACCTTTTTTGACAGTATTTTATTTTAGTTCTTTAAATTCAAATATTTTAAACGCCTTTATACGTTACCACGTCAGTCCATTTTGTTTATACATGTCGATTAAACTCACAACTATTCTTAACTTGACACTGGCAAAATGGAATACAAATGCCATGAAAAAAAAAAAAAAAAAAAAAAACTCACAACTAACTGAATCTCAGCAGTATGAAAATTCGCCGGAAGCTCTCTTTTCTTTCCATTGGAAATAAAATATTTTAATTTTTAAATGTAAAATATGGTTAAAACACAAACTACGTGATACATTTGACCGATATGGGTGTGTTGTGGGCTCATTGGGGGTTTTGCCATAATCGCCATGCTTGGCAGACGGGTTGGCGATCGCAGTTGATTTGCTAATGTAATCGAAGGAAGCTGCTGCCCATCCTCCGGCTAATCCCATAGTCGACTTTTACGACACCCACGGGAGGAAATGGGGTGGTGGTATTCTGAACCGGCATGTATGTATGTACTTAAAACCATTAGCTGAGAGCTTAGAAATTAAATTGACGAATTTTCTAATATTGTTATAATAAACCGCTACAATACTATTCTATATCTTAATGCAAATTTCATTTCTAAGGTCTGGGTTAGGTTTTAAGTTGTCAAAATATTGTGTAGTGTGTAGAAATGTGGTTTAAATATGTGATGACGGACTGGTAATTGCAGCATGTTGTTATTTGAACACTGGACGCTGGATAAATGGGCTGCCCATCCCCTTATAGCAAACCTTAGTCACCTCAGACGACACCCATGCGTGGAGCGGGTTGATCTAATCTTTACCGGGAACCTCACGGAACTGTTCACGGTAAGGGTTAAATAAACTCAAGTGGTAACAATGTCATCATCATCATCATATGTCCACTGCTGAACAAAGGCCTCCCCCATAGATTTCCACACCGAGCGGTCACATGTCGCCCTCATCCAACGACTCCTAGTGACCTTCACCACCATTGGAGACCGTCCACGCTGCGTTTTTTGGTGCGCGGTCTCCACTCGAGAATCTTTTTTACCCCAACGGCCATCAGTTGTACGAGCAATGTGTCCCACCCATTGCCACTCCAGTTTACTAATCCTTTCAGCTATGTCGGCAACTGTAGTCCTTCTACGGATCTCCTCATTTCTGATTCGATCTCGTAGAGAAATACCAAGCACAGCTCTCTCCATGGCTCGCTGAGTGACCTTGTGCTTTATTATGAGGCCTACAGTGAGTAACAATGTAGATCTGTGTAATTTATCTAAATATAGTAATTGTACGGTATATAATGTAAAATAACTTTTTAAAATCTGTAGCGACGCCTGTCACCTTAGTCATCCTGCGACTACAAATGCTGCAAAGTATTCGAAAGGTCAAGAAAAACAAAAATCTAAAATATACGCCATAGAATCCGTTTAAAAGTGTTTTATTATTGTCTAAATATGTAATTTATTTATCCCATTATTATAACGATACCCTTAGTGAATATAAATATTGGATGTATCAGGAGTTTCTCTACAACTGCAGGTCGAATGTGTAGAAGGATGTTGGACGAGCAGATGTAAATTATCGAGATAACGAGAATTAACTCTATCGAGAAGATTTTATTTTGTTACCTATCTGTAGTAGTTGACTCGAGCTCTAAGATGGGTGGGCTCCATCGGGAAAGTACCACGCCCTCTCAAAATAGCATATTTGTTTTATGTGATGATTGACGACTACTAGAAGACTACTTCCTCTTCCACCCACTGCATTTCCTCTTCTCTACATTACCCCTTCTCTCTGAAAGAGTCACAACGCAACAGTAACCCATTCAGAGTAAAAAAAAACACTTGGGCATAAATAAATAGTAACACATATTTTTTCTAGTTTATCAACATAAACTGTTTTTTTCTTACTGGTAACTTTATTCCGAGCCAGCCGTACAACAGTATCCCCGAATTCAACGACCAGCTGGTCCCCGGTCGCAGTCGGTGCGTGTTGCGTGTCCACAAAAACAAACACAGATAGCCGACACGAGGATTAGGTGAAATGTAAACGAACTCGCGTGTGCTGCCAAAAGTACGCCTGGTTGTGAATGCTGCTTGTACATTTTGTTGCTTGTCAGTCGTATCACATTTGATTAAGTACACGTTTAAGGTCTAAGGGTCAAATTACCTTATCTTTGAGTTTTGATTTCTCCATAGACAGCCATAGATTTGTTATCTATTTGCTATCCTTAATTTTGATTCATCATTTCAGCCGAAAAACGTCCACTGCTGGACAGAAGCCTCCCCCAAAGATTGCCACAACGACCGGTTTGGTTTTGTGTTGCGAGCCTATTGCGGGGTTTTCCCATAATCGGCCTAATTTGCCAGACGGGTTGGCGATCGCAGTTGAGTTATAAATGTAGATGAAGGACGCTGCTGCCGATCCTTCGGCTAATCCCATAGTCGCCTTTTACGACACCCACGGGACGAGATGCGGTGGGGGTATTCTTAGCCGGCACCACACGGCAAGGTTCGGTACATTTAAGATATTTTTCTGTTTGATTTCCGGATTATAAAATAGCACCACTCCGTCTCCTCCCATCAATGTCATAAAAGGCGACTAAGGGAGTCTAAGCCAGAGAGACGGGCGTGAAGCGCTCTGTGGAATTGGAATAGCAGGCATTCTGTGGGTACCAATCCGCCTGCCAAGTGCGATGAATGGTTCCCCCTAAAATGACGACACAATTGTGGAAATCTAGGGAGTTCACCAGTGGAAGATTTTTGGCTGATAGAATGAGGTGGAGGATATGTAACATAATCGAAAGTTTGAATAACATTATTGTTATAGTTAACCTCTTGCCAGATATTTCCTCTGCTTGTCAGCTAATCTGTCTTCAAACTATAATGTATTACTAAACAGGTATCATCCCCACAGGCATCGCTTTTACTCCCGTTTTCGACTCATACGACTTGCACGAGATCATGTCTATGTAATACAGTTCTGAATTCATCGTTCCTTTATCTTTATTGTTTTTATTCAAATTTAATTGGTTTGTGCCTCTTAATTAAAATAAATAATCGTAATAAAACAATTTCAAACATCGCGTATATTATAGATATTTGTTTTTCCTGACGTGTCGAATACTTTGCAGCATTCGTGGTCGCAGGATGACAAAGGTGACAGGCGTCGTTACAGATTTAAAAAAGTTATTTTACTTTATCTACCGTACAATTTTAATCAAACAATTAGTTTCGTTGCACGCAGTAATCGCTTACAGTGTCTTGATGTTTTTTTGTGCGGTATATTGTTTGGGACTTTATTATCTTAATGATTCCAAACAATACTTGCCAACCTCAATAAATATTCGTTTTTGATTAATTGCCTAATTTTAAGAAGACGATTTATTTCGTTTATATTTAGTATCTAAATCGCAACACTGATGATCATTATCATAATCAGCTGGCTTGTCAGCAGTAACCCCACAGCTGGGAATAAACCTTATTTATTTTATTCCAAATATCTTCATCGGTGGGATGAAGGATGATCCTTGCCTTTATAGGCCGAACTTTGTAGATACTTTATTAGTATTAGAAAGTTCTATGTTAGCCCGCAGCTCTTTGGTATCGTTCCTCACATCAGCTTATTTGCAATACAACCTGTCCGTATTACACCTATGAATATTATTATGATATGGTATTGGACAGTCATTAATATTTGCTATCTAATTATCTCATCTCACATGTTGGTTTTGATATCCATTACTCAATCAATAAGGTTGAAGGGATTTGTGTACAAATTTGTATAGAGAAGGAGTTAATCCAAGATTAGCATATAACCTCTTCATTACGCGTAAACCTTTTTTTTGGAATAAATACCTTTTCTTCCGTTTCCATAAAACCACGATATGAAAGAAGTCTTGCAATATGGCCGAACTAAGCGATGCCGATGTATGCACCGTGCATTAACGAGTGGAACTGCTCAGGCGTTAACTGCCATAGCAAATAAGTTATTATATTATGAATGTAGTATGTTCCATCTTTACACATTAACCTATATTTTTCTCAGTATATGTTTTACCATAATTTGTATCAATCAACATTGTAATCGCAATTATATTAAAATAATATCGATGGATTTTCATAATCGCTCTTAGCTCGCTCCATAGGATCAATCGTTTGGAATCGTGCAACTTAATTGCTGACGTTTTGTTAGTGCCAGTTGTTTACTTGGAATAAAATCTTCGACAATTGGCTGGTGTCGCTAAACTTGCAGAGGGCAACTGTTCAAACAATTTATATCACCTTTTCCAAAGATAAACAAGACATTAAAACTGTGAAGAGCTTTTCTTTAAACAGGCATCATACTTGCATCTTTAAGGCATTACCTGCATGGTTCGAATAAGGTTAGACTTTTACTTTATTTATAAAAGGTTTACCAACAGTTGTTACAGCAATGCTTAGTTAATTTTAACATATACAATGAGGTTTCATTATTACTGCACAACCAATTACGGGTAAACACAGCATGCTATGTATTAACTATTAACTAGTTAGACAAAAAGACACTCACGTCTCCTACGCCGATCGTCAAATGAGCTCACCATCCTTTAAAGGCTTAAGGCAAATGTGCTGTGATTGAAATGATTATTTTCGAGATTAAAATACAAAGAGACTTGTACAACAATAGAAACGACAAACATAATAAAAATAAACAATCGAAAGAGACTTTTAATGAAGCACGTCAGTCGTACCAGATTTTTCGCACGCTCGTATATATCATCTGATACCAGGGGTGCAATTCCTTAATCTCAAACATCCGTACATCCTTGAATACAGAATTGAAATAACGGTGACAATACAGTTTGGTATTCCCTAAACTCATGGCTCCCTCCCCATGGCTCACCGTCTGCAACGTGTCCTTGAATAGCTTCAATCATGTCTTAGCGTATAACAAATTGGTTTTTCACCGTCATTTTAATTCTGTATTGAAGGATGTATGGATGTTTGACCTTAAGGAATTGCACCCCTGGTCGTTATGCGACTACCATGTGTTACCTACCATACCATAAGCAGCCATGATTACTGTCCGTTGATATCTGAACCACTTTATTTTTGAAAACTTCTTCTAGCACGGTACGCATATTTTTAGATGAGGTAAAATCTCTGAACTCGCGACACCGTTACGAGATGCTAGACGTTTAATTTGGCGTTTCGCCGTCGGGATCGCATTAACCCTAGTACCTATCTAAAAAATGTCTAACGCGCCAAAATAAGTTTTCACTTCTGTCGGCACTCCCGGAGTGCAATTTATTTTTACACACGGCTCCACATCAAGCTGTACAAAACCAGTTTACACTGATCTCTCACCATACCAAAAGCCTATACAATGCGAGATCAGCTTATACTGATTTTGTATAGCTTGATGTGTAGCCGTGTGTAATGTTCTCAGAGGTTATAGATATTCTCTTCTGTTCTTACTTATTTATATCTTTCGCTTGGTTAGTCCAAGCCACCCAAAGGCCTCCGACTTGACTTAACGACAACCCATCTAATGAAAACAACCGCGACCGACCATTTTATGTGCCCTCTGAAGCACGGAGTCACTCAGTATACGACTATGCGGTTGCCGATTCATAAATTGAACGCGCCGAGTGTTGCTTAAGCACACCGATCGTGAGTACAACTGACTATGAGCGCCATTGTACCATAAAGCACAATAAAAACTTTTTATTAATATCGCTTTTATTTACTTTTATCGAAACTAAGGAAAAAGAACTTTCTAGTTTTAATGAACTGAAGATGTAACCGTTGCACGAAGGGAGCCGCGCGCGCATATTATCAGTACGCACCATCTGAAACCTGTTTGTGTTGCAACTACGATATTGCTAGACAGCACTATGTTGTGTTTCTATTTTAATTGATTTGTTGAATTAGAACAATATAATTAATTAATTGTTTACATAAAATTAATCGATATGCACTCTTAAGTTTAAAATGAAATAAAAAAGAACCTTTCGTGCTAGTTTAAAAATATTAAAACTATTTATTTAAATCCAAGTAGATGTATTTATTTATTTTAATCCGTTAGATGGAAACATAATTTTAAATTTAAATGTGTTTCTAACAAAGATCTAATTAATTTATCAAACGGCATTTAGAATGAAGACACACAACACACACACACACACACAATTTAACACATTAATATTAGAAATAAACTCGTAACAACAAACCAGGCCCATTTGCAGTAAGGTGATAAAAAATACGGTAAATGAAATAACGCTTCTACGTAAATCGGCGTTTTGGTTTTGTTAAAAAACATTAAAATGGCCATGGCCCCATCAAAGGCGCAAACAGAGAAAGTTAAGAGACTACATTAAGTACAAAGGTATCTGATCTTGCCTGAGAAGAAATAGAAAGCTTAGAAATAAACCAATAGATGGAAAACGGTTCCAACGATAACATTAATAATCATATAATCACTCATAAGAAACATGACATGAGGTAGATATTGCACTTAAAGTTAATAAAATCACACCATGAGATTTCTAGGTATTCGTAACAGATTCGAATCTCCTTCTAGATGGTGCAGTTTAATTGACTCCTTGTCAATCTATTTTCTACAACACACACGCTACAGTCCGTAATCGTTCACTGTGAACATGGGCCTCTCAATGAGTTAAGTATAATATATATAATAAGTTGTGCATAGGAGATATTGACACAATCACAGCACTTGGCAGGCGGATTGGTGATCACAGTATGTGGTTATACACACAGGAGGATGCTGCTGCCAATTCTCGCGATATCAATATCTAGTTGCCTTTTAAGACACCAATGAGTGGAGAGAATTGGTGTAAATTCTGCTGGGGACCACACGAAATGATTCCATCGAGCAGGTATTTTAATACACTCATCAGTTTCTCCATGTCAGATAAAACAACACACAGTCTTGCTGTTTCTTCAATCTTTAGGACCAACACATGTTAAGTCCATCTAGCGCCATTGGTACTGCAGTGCCGTGACAACTGACAAGCGATGTACGTCAAATTATTTGCTCTGCGCGTCAGTCTGACGCAGGTCGAGTCGCAACCCTTGAACTGCGCTAGACTGACACCACATGTCATAATACTGACGGAGTAAGCGTTGCCGTAACTTAGAAGCGTTTGAATGTGGATATTGAAGTTGATTTGAAGGTTTTAAGTCTTTAGTAACGCCAAGATTAAATATTTTAGTAGAGAAAAAAATTGTTTTATATTTGAAGTGTCCAGTAATATTGCGTTTACATATTAAACTTGCTTTTAATCGACTTAATTACATTTCACCACGCAACGAAAATCCGTTCATTAGTTAATCTAATATTTAATGATACGTGATGCCCTACAATATGGTTGAGCTAAGCAACGCTGATGCATGCGTCATGCTCGTGAACGAGTGCTGTCTGTTGGGACTGGTCAGCTTAATTCAGCCATGGTAATTTAATCATAAGCTTTAATAAATATTAAAATCTGGCGTGTTTAGTATAGACTTGATGTAATTTAGACTCTTTTCTACTACATTGTCCTCACATAACCTTCAAGAACAATGTAGTCCAATATTGTAAAAAACTATTTTGATTAAAAAAGAGTAATCATAAAGTTTGTTGCCCGTTCTTCTCCATAGGAAACCTTTAACTAAAGTCTGACTATTCATGGTTTTATATGAATAAAATTATTTATATCATACCTTTAATAAAAAATGTAATAAAAGAAATTAAATATAGTAAAGGTGAGACCAAATAGTAGGTGGGTGAAAAACGATGTCATATTGACCATAAATCAACAAAGGCGAGGATTGCCGATATGCAAAACAGAAGCACAAAATCCAGATTCACTGCCTGTATGCTAAAGCAACTTTACTTATCTGTCGTCTACAAAAGTTTAAAAAAGCAAACATAAGGTAACTTAAACTGGAAGTTGAAAATTAACAGTAACATTATGTTTTCGAATTTTTATCTTGGGTGACATCTCTCTTATATAAAGGGTAGGCAGAGATGCGTAATCGCGTGTCAATTACGGTGATAAATGAATGGCGCTTAATGTATTCGTTGTGGAGTCAGTTCACATTTAACATGGCAGGAAGAGCCACTTGTTGTATCTGTTAGCTTGTAATTCATATTTTGTTAAACGTAATCTTGCAATTAATCAATGAGAATTTGTGAATCCAATTAATTTTGTAAGCCAGCCAGTGTTAAGAATCCTTTAAAATCTCTTCAGCTTCTCTTGGCTTTTGAGGCCATTGGGCATTGAAATCCTTCAGATTGCTTCAGAATTATACGACAGAATAATAAGTACAGTTTAATAAAATTCATAAACTAAAACGGTCTATGTAATGTGTGCATTGGAAAAATGAATGATGTAAGTTTCAATTCATTAGTAACAAAACTCAATGCTTGATTTAAAGTCGTTGAAGTATGTAGTGAAATAGCTGTCAATGCGTCGATTTTATTCTTAAATCACTTATAAGAATACCTAATTAATATATCACTTAAACTAAGAGATAGCTGAAGCAAGTTTTTTGCTAAGATTTAAATTACCTAGGATAAGGAGTTGATGATAAAAAACAGAATATCATCTAAATATAGGATTGGTGAGAAAATGATAATAAAAGATCTACAGCCCTCGTGTGGCGGTAGAACCCTAATAGTGTAGGGATGAAAAGTATAATTTTAATGTTATTTAAGCTTTGAGACGACACTCACTCCATAATAAAGCCAAAAGCTCACCGTATATTGGAAGCAGGATCTGGTCATATGTTTACTAACAAGCAAAACACTCAGAGGTATTAAAATATTATTTTTAATTAAAAACGTACCTATGGAGTTTTATGGATCTTCTTTATTTGACTGCCTAATGATTATAGAAAGATCTTGTTGTTGAGAAAATTGTCAGTATGTCATATATATTTCTTTCTTTAACAAAATACTAAGCTTTGTATTAACCGTCAAGGTTTTTGTTAAAGCCGTTTGTTTATAGCCGTCTTTAATAGATATATCTCTAATTAATCTTTTCTTGGTAGAACTATATTAGTTCTAGAAATTTCATGTCATGTTATTTTTCTTCATATATGTAACTGAAATCAAATTACCAAAACTCGTAATATATATGACTATATGACTTACCGGTTGGCTTGGGTACGTTCCTCTTCACCTGCATCCATTTGTACGTCGGGACGGTCGTATGGGATGCGTGTGCCTGATGACCCTGAAGGTGGCTGTGTGACACTACACACTCCTCCCTTGGGAACCCGTCCCTCAACCCTCCAAACTCATCCTTTGGCTGGTAGTGCTCAAACTCTGGGCACGGTAGAGGTGAACCTGCATGATTGTACTGCATCGTCGTTTCGTCAACAAAGTGCATGTTGTACTTCGTCTCAAGGTAGTGATTGTCAATCTTATGCTCGTGCATAACCATCTCATCATGTCGAGGCACGTCCTCTCTATGTTTGAAAGGTTCGGGATGGGGAGGTAAGGTATGTAACGGGTAGTTCGGCTGTAGATCTCCATAGTCTAGATTTGTATAACATAACCCAGTGTCTGTACTTATAACAGGAGTAGGGGGATGATCATGTGTCGTCTGTCCGTGCAGCAAAGGCTCGTAATAGTGTCCAGGAGTTTCGTAATACCCCTCATGGTAACCTTCATATGGTGGTTGGTATCCTGCACCTTGCTGGTAGTACTCTGCACCCCCGTACCCGTTCTGCTGGTTGTTGTACATCCCGACGTCCATAGTCATCATGTTTATCACGATCACCGTGTCTGTGTCTATCGACAACAATTTCTTACATCACACACATCACTATTGCGCCAAGATCAAATAGTTCGCGCGACAGTTAATCGACGAATTCGGAATGTTCGAATTTTAAACGGGCTAGTGCCGTGCGCTATCGATCGCACGCCCGCACGTCAGGTGAACCGACGAACACTGATCGCGGCACACACAACAGCATATTTTTTTACCACACCTAAAACTTCACTTTTCCGTCCCTCTCTATCGAGTCCAAAATCTCGGCGCCCGACAAAGACGGAGTTATCTCCGACAATTTTGATGGTATCACGATATGATAAGAGAAAGAATTTAGATTTAATGTAAAGAATTTGAAGTCACGGCGGATGATTAAGTTAATGAATGCTTTCGACGTCAGTTGTGGACTGAGCGTTACGTAGGCAGGTAAAACTGATTCTGGAAACTTTTTGTGCGATAGGAGGAGTCTTTGTACTGGGAGGAGCCTGTTGTGTTGGTTAGCCAATCGGATTGTTCTATTTCGTTCTCCATTTTGGATTGGTTGTGTCGAGATAATAGTGCGAATCTGGGAGGCTGGATGCGAGCGGCAGACGTTTTTTTATTTACTTTGTGTGGTTGTGAATGGTCCTCGACGCTTACACTTGGAACGCTTTAATTTATCCTGGTGACGTAAATCGATTTCAAGGTGGGAAATGTTACGTTTTGTTATTTTTTTCTGTTGCTATGTTGTGTGGCAGCTGTCCTTATGTATCGCCTTCTGGTTTTAACGAGGCATGGAAGCAATTCTTATTGAAGTATTATTTGCTAATTTCCTTAGTTGTTTAGAAATATACCTCTTTTGGACAATGACAAATTTGTTCTTTCCATTTTCATTTCAGTTTGTTTTTTCATAAAAAGGTTTGCCCCACACTAGGGTTTCTCCTGTATAGTACGTACAATTCACAGACATGACACTCACACACACAAACACCCAGACCCGGAACAACTATCTGTAGGCCATAAAAATACCTCTTTTTTTATTAGTGTCCAGTGGAAATTCTACAAGAACTTCCTTCGCTCCGGGGAAGGGCATGCCGGACTCCTACTGGCTAAAACCACTGGAGCGGTCATCTTCGCCACCGAAGGGGGTCTAAGTCCTCGGAAGATCACACTAGAGCCGCCCATTAGTGCCACGCCTTTAGGCACATCACGGAGGGGATGGGGCCATACAAATACTTATTGTTCCGTGCGGGAATCGAACGCACGATCCTCAGCACAGAAAACCAATCGCTTAGCCACTGCGTCAATCATGCAGTAAGGATTACAACCTATTTTTGTTTTAATAAAACGACGTATTTAAATTATTTAAAAAAAATCAGCTTCTTGCGCAGAAGAACTTTTTTTACAGCGACACACGATGGCCTGGTCCGTATTTTTTTTTAAATGTCTATATTAGCTTTGATTGCTTTAGAATGACTATATTTAATGGTACTATAACCTATCAAACTTTAACTTATGAGTGAATAGGCATCTTCTCGGTGCACTCGTTCCATCGTAGACCTCATCCATCGCTTTATATCAAGCGAAATCGAGGTCAAGAGCAGGATCGCGAATAGGTATTCATGAATAAAATAAAATAAAACTTGTGTGAAAAAAGAAACCGAGTGGTGTCCGGATTAAGAATATAGTACCACTCCATCTCCTCCCGTGGATGTCGTAAAAGATGACTAACGGCTGCAATTAATAACCAGTCTGATTTAAAATCTTTCATAATTTCAGCCGAAAATCGTCCACTGTTGGACAAAAGCCTCCACCAAAGATTGCCGCAACGACTGGTATGGGTTTGTGTTTTGCGCTCATTAAGGGGTTTTGCCATAATCGCCACGCTTGGGGGACGGGTTGGCGATCGCAGTTGAGTCATAAATGTACTCGAAGGACGCTGCTGCCTATCCTCCGGCTAGTCCCATAGTCGCTTTTTACGACACTCACGGAATGAGATGGGGTGGTGGTACTCTTAGCCAGCACCACACGGCATCTTTAGTTTTAAGATTTTGATGCTCATCCGTTTTTGAGTTCTTATTATGCATATCGAATATATCGTTATGTTTTACCATCATTTGTATCAATCAACACTTATCTCAATTATTTTAAAAAGTAGTAATCCATAGAGTTTCTTGCTGGCTTTCCACAGGATTAGCTATTGAAATAAAAATATTTGAGTTTGACTTAGACTTTTGATCACATTTAATAGAAAAAACAGATGACGTTGCCTTATACTTGACATTGGCGAAATTGTGGAAGATACTCTACAGAAGCCATAATCTAAGAGAAGAAGAAGAAGAAGAAGAAAAAACAGACAAGAAAAAAATACAATTGAGCCGTACAACGTTGCCTACATATTTTTCATTTTTGTGAAATATTTTATGGATATGTAAAGATTAATTAATCTAAACACCGTACAACGTTGCCTTATACTTGACATTGGCGAAATTGTGGAAGAAACTCTACAAAAGCCATAATCTAAGAGAAGAAGAAGAAAACCAGACAAATCCTTAGTCATAAATCCACACAGGTTTTGGACTAGATTGATTATGGGATGGGCAGCAGCGTCCCTTTTTTAGAACAGTATCCATTCTGCACTCACCAAGCCGTCTACCAAGCGCGGTAAGTAAGTATTAGCAAATTTAACCAAAATTGAAGACACAATTATGCAAATCTATGGGGGAGGCCTTTGTTCAGCAGTGGACATCCTGTGGTCAGCCATATGATGACGATGATGAAGATATATCTCAGACCTAACAATATTCCAGAAATTTGGTTTTGTTATCTGTGGGCACTTACTTACAGATTCATACAAGAGTACCTCCCACGAAGCTGTATGTTTGTACTTGAGGGTTGACCGCGCTAGTTCAGTGGGGTAGGATTGTAACTCCCTAGGGCCCTCAAGTCCAACATGGAGCATTGTGAACGCTACCTATATGAGATATATTGTTTACCACAGTGTGGTAATGTGAAGTAAGACTTTGATGTTAAATTTATTTAATGTTATTATCTATCTCTCTATCTTTAGCCAGAGGATGGGCAGCAGCGTCCTTCAAATACATTAACAACTCAACTGCGATCACCAACCCCTCTGCCAAGCGTGGCGATTATGGCAAACCCCCCCCCCCCAATGAGTCCACAACTCACCCATATCGGGCGTTGTGGGGATCTTTGGGGGAGGCCTGTGGCCTTTGGCCTGTATCTAGCAGTGGACTTCATTCGGCCGAAATGATTGATCTAATCTTTTACTAAGTTAACTTTTCCTGTTATTATTCTTTGTTAAAGGTGATCCTCTCTGACTTATTATTACTCTAAGACTACGCTGTATTCCCGAACTATTGGAACTTTGACTTGTGTTTGCCAGCTGTATCATTTATCTCATCATGAGTTTTTTTGTGATGTAGTACACATACATACACATTTCTGTTCAATCAAATTAACACATATACATTCGAAGTATTCGAATACGTTTGCGGACGCTGCCATCAGCCACCGCCCTACCCGCCTGGTTAGGTACTTACTAGGTCTTACTTTGACGCTGAAGGAACTACACACGTCGTTTCTGACAAAGCCTTCACCCAGTGATTGTCTGTGTCAGCCTGTTCATTATCATCATATTATCATCATCATATCGGCCATTTATACGTCCACTGCTGAACAAAGGCCTCTCCCATAGATTTTCACAACTGTGTCATCATTCTGAGGGGTATTTGCCAATACTCACCACGCTTGGCAGGCGGGTTGGTGAGCGCAGTATGGCTACCGTTTCACAGAAGAGACGCTGCTGCCCGTCCCTCTGGTTTAGATTCCCTTGTCGCCTTTTACGACATCCACGGGAGGAGATGGAGTGGTGCTATATTCTTAATCCGGACACCACACGGAAATGTTAATTATTCCATTTTAGAATTGCAATCATAATGAATGTCTCGCTCTACACACATCTTGGAGAGGGTAAATGTTAAGCGATCCGAGATCTGCCTAAACGCGTGGCCACACGTTGGTGGCTCAGGAGCGATTTCTCGAGATCCTGGAGCCCCTCTTCATTGCCGAAGATAACCAGCCAAGTGGTTTTAACCGCTAAGAGTCTGGCATACCTCTCAGCCCTTCCTGGAGGAATTCCATGATGGATTTCCACCGGGTAAAATAGAGTAAATATTGAACGATTTTGTAGCATGCTAACTTTGTTGGAGCGCGCATCGTTCAACAATGTTTCATATAATGGGTGGGCTTATATGGGTGTTGTCTTATGTTGACGTTCAAAAGGAACTATTTTATAGTCTATCTATACAAATAAATAAAATTGAAGTGTCTGTTTGTAATGTCAAAATAACAGCTTTTTACTGAATACATATGAAAGTATATACGGTACCTATAACAAAAACACTATTTAATTTTTTTTGTTTGTCTGTCTGTTTGTTCGGGTAATCTCCGAAACGGCTGAATCGATTTTGACGGGACTTTTACTTTTATTTTAGAAAAATAATTAGGGTTCCGCGCAAAAAAGAAAAAACCTTGAAATCCAATATATATATTCTATGTCATGTGTCTGTGTAGTACTCTAAATTTCTTTTAAATTAAACGCGGGTGAAACCTCGGGTCCCAGCAAGTTTTGAATAAAAGATTTTGACTTTTGACTATACCTACTATTTAACAGCTCTTAATTATTTGACTCCCCTCAACAGCTTTTAACGGCATATGATTTTCTCAAAATCAATCCTGTACTTTTGCAACTGATGTATTGGATATATTCTGAGGGTTCATACATATTCTCGGGTAGAAACATAATCGCGCGTCCGTTTCGGCAGCTCAACTTTTGTTAACAATGTTACCCCTCAATTGACAGCTGTCAGCGAGTTATAGATCACTCACTTTGAGTTGTTTACAAAAATTCATGATTGAGATATCAGTCCTTTTGGCTTTTGGTAGTGCTCAACAATCGAGCCTGGCATGTGGTTCCTGGTAACGGATATGCTGTACAATAGGCATACGATGGACAGCGTCTTCTTGGCCGTTAATAATAACAAATTTATTTATTACTAGCTCGGACCCGCGGTTTCACCCGCGTTTAATTTAAAAGAAATTTAGAGTACTTCGACATAGACACTTGAAATAGAATAAATATATTGGATTTCAAGGGTTTATTTTTATTTATTTTTATTGATCCAGTGGAAATTCATCATGAACTTCCTCCGTCCCGGGGCATGCCGGACTTCTACCGGAAAAATTCACTGAAGCGGTCATCTTCGGCACCGAAAGTGGCTACACGTCCTCGTAAGAGTACACTAGAGCCGGTGGTACTACCTACCTAGCCGAACTCTTGCAATAAGAGCCCAGTAAGCATCTTACTGCGATCAGCAATTCACATGCCCAGCGTGGTGATTATGGCAATATCCCCTATGACCACTCATTATAGGGATCATCGGGAGGCCCATGTCCATTGTTCAACAGTGGACGTTTACCGACATTCCGACCGTTTTTAAATATAGGACAGTAGAGTAATAAAATATAAATTTAAAGAAAAAGGTAGTAAGTACCGCCGTGCCAGATATTGATCGCCAAGCAGTAGTGTTTAACTTTAGATATTACTTACTGTGCGGTTAGAAGGGCTCTGTAGCTAGTGAAATTACTGGGCATAAGAGACTGGAAAACGAATGTATTGAGCTGACGAGCGTAGTGTGGTGAGATGCAGGACTAGCATAACAGTTATTAGGGGGGTGTTACGCTAACCAGGAAAAATGGCTTGCTCGTCTCGTCACTGAATGGCTTGCTCGTGACGTCACTGAATGGATTGCTCGTCTCGTCACTGAATGGCTTGCTCGTGACGTCACTGAATGGATTGCTCGTCTCGTCACTGAATGGCTTGCTCGTGACGTCTCTGAATGGATTGCTCGTCTCGTCGCTGAATGGCTTGCTCGTGACGTTACTGAATGGATTGCTCGTCTCGTCACTGAATGGCTTGCTCGTGACGTCACTGAATGAATTGCTCGTCTCGTCACTGAATGGCTTGCTCGTGACGTCACTGAATGGATTGCTCGTCCCGTCACTGAATGGCTTGCTCGTGACGTCACTAAATGGATTGCTCGTCTCGTCACTGAATGGCTTGCTCGTGTCGTCACTGAATGGATTGCTCGTGACGTCATTAGATAATATAAAAGAGTTGTTATTAGCACAAGAAAGGATGTTGCTGCCCACCCTCTTAACATCAACCCTTAGTCGTTGTTTGCGACACCCATGGATGGAAAGGGTTGATCTATTCTTTGCCAGGAAACCCACGAATCTCAAAACTTAAGTGGAACTTGAATTGAGATTGCGTTAATCAAATATGAACCCTACTCAATAGATCCAGCATTTGTATTCAATCGTTATAATTGTATTTAAAACAGTTAAAGTCAATTATAATTCGCTATAACTGTTTATCAACAGTCTTTCGTACTCTAGACAACAAAAAACCAGATACGAAACACTTGTTTATATTTTATTCACGTTGCATAGCAACGATAAATTAATTAATCATATCAACTCACACCTGATTTATTCCACTCTCAGTTCTGCAACCGAATGATAATGATACAAAAACTGGCACATGATTCATGTAGCTCTACATACAATAAAGTCTCAACTCGATTTATTACTTTGGAGAGTCGCTGACTATACCTGACTGGTCGCCTGTTCGCCTACACTTGTTCTGATGTTATTATTGTACTGGCAGGTCTTAAGTCAGTCACCAGGCAATGCATTAGGTTTCTATTAAGTAGAATAGCCGAACGTTCTTTTTAACAGACTTCTAAAAACGAACGTTCTCTGTTTCCCGCGTATTTATACAATCGGTTTTTAAGATTCGTTCACTTGGGTAATCTAGGATTTTGGGACTGCTTTTTGGATGCCACTGAGGAGCATTTAAACAAGCTTGCGCGCCTACTAAATATGTGTTTTCGTTTTCTTTCCGGTCTTAGGAAGTATGACCATGTATCACACCTTCGCAAAGAACTCAAGTGGCTCCCTATCCGTCTTCGCAGAAACACACGGATATTATGTCGCCTTTACAACATCCTTTACAACCTTACATATCCTTCCTACTTGCGAGAGCGTTTATCGTTTGTGCGCCCTCCTGAGGTCCCTTCCAGGTCTCACCTTAGATCTCTTTCTCACCCCACAAATTGAATCACTATTCGTACTCCTTTTCTGGTCATGCAGTAAGACTGTGGAACTCACTTCGGCCTAATATACGTGATTCTAAATCTATATCTATTTTTTTTTAGGAAATGCGTTAAAGAACATTATCTTTCCTCATAATTGTGATAGTACCTATATGTATTAGTACATAGTGTTGTAGTTATTTTATGTGTGTATTTTACCTTTATTATGTATATCTATTGTTTGAAATGATTATATCGTTATCTTTTTTTTATTTTCGTAATATTACACACTGTGTCTACGTTTCCAATTGCCCTCTCCTGTCGCAGGTCTGCTGGCAGTTCGTGGATAAGCGTTGGTGACGCGCAAATCAGGGTGGGCCAGTACATGAAGTACCTGGGGCTCACCCTGGACAGTCGTTGGGGCTTCGAAGAGCACTTCGCACGCCTCGTCCCCCGAGTCGAGAGGGTAGTGGGTGCATTACACCGGGTGCTGCCCAATCTCGGGGGACCGAGCGAGGAAGTTCGCCGTCTCTACGGGGGCGTCGTGCGGTCCGTGGCCCTCTACGGGGCACCTGTATGGTCATCCCGGTTTTCAGGTGTCCAGCGCTGTAGAGCCAAACTTCACGGTCTGCAGCGCAGAGTGGCTATACGGATCGCACGGGGATACAGGACAGTGTCCTACGAGGCGGCAACTCTCCTGGCACGCTTTCCGCCTTTCGACATCATGGCGGAGACGGATGCGTGGGTCTATGATCAAACACGCTCCCTCCGCCAGAGTGGCGAAAGCGTGCCGCCAGGGGCGCTCGACAGGCTAAGGCGGCTGGCTCAACGGCGCACACTCGAGACGTGGCGAAATCGCCTTCGGCTGCAGTTCGCGAACAAACGCGTCGTTGAGGCCATTCTGCCGCTCTTCGGAGCCTGGCTCAGAAGGAGCGAGCGCGTCACCTACCGTCTGACGCAGGTGTTCACCGGTCACGGTTGTTTCGGTGCGTACCTGCACAGAATAGGACGCGAGGTTACGGCACAGTGCCACCATTGTGAAAGCGACCAGGATACCGCACAGCACACGCTCGAGGAGTGCCCTGCGTGGGCGGCCGAGCGGCGGATCTTGGTCGATCGGATCGGGCAGGATCTCTCTCTGCCGGCAGTAGTGTCGGCTATGTTGGCAGAGCATGAAAATTGGAGTGCAGTGGTCTCCTTCTGCGAGAGCGTCATGCTCCAGAAGGAGACTGCAGAGCGGGATCGGGAGAGGGCTGATCCCGCAAGGAAAAGGACGAGACGGCGCCGGGGCAACAACCGTCCCGGCTCCCAAGTCCAACACGCCTGAGCCCCCTGCCGTCACTACATGGTGGGGGGCCTCGGGGGTCGCGGGCGCGCAGATTGGGGAGTATGCGTGCTCACACCGAGCGACCCCCGGGAAGACGGTGGCGCGCACGTGGTCACGTGCCGCCGTGTGCGCAGCACAGCGCAAAGCGAGGCTTGGGGGGATCCTTTACAATCCTCCCCGGGAAGTGCCTGGGTGGGCGACCTTTTTACAGTCGCCTTCCCTCTGCTAGAGGGGGTGACCGCTTTACAGTCATCCCCTCCGTGATGTGCCTAAAGGCGTGGTACCAATGGGCGGCTCTAGTGTGATCTTACGAGGACCTGGAGCCCCCCTTCGGTGCCGAAGATGACCGCTCCAGTGGTTTTAGCCGGTAGGAGTCCGGCATACCCCTTCACCCTTCCCCGGGGCGAAGGAAGTTCCATGTAGAATTTCCACTGGACATCAATAAAAAAAAAAAAAAGGTCTGCTGGCAGAATTTTCTTTAGAAATAAGCAGTGCCTTTGTACTTAAGTGACCTATATACCGTGTATTTTTTCTACTGTTGTGTGTACATAAATAATTAATAAATAAAAATACTTACCCATGGGAAAGTTCTAGTACAGGGATGGCGAAATTTGACCATATACGTGGCTAAAACTCCTTATTTTTTTTTCATGTGGTCATGAGGAGCCAACGGCTATCTGAGAATGTAAGTGGTACTATTATAATTTAATATATCTATCCACCTCCTGGCTATTGAGTTTGATGATAGCATCAGACCCTCATCGTCGTCTGCCTGTCAACATGAATAGTGAAATTCTGTGGCAGACGGTGACTCGCCACTCACAAGATGGGCCCCCTAAATGGCCACCACTACAGGCGACAAGGTGTAACACCGGTGTGAGCGGTTCGGGGTGTCGAGAGGTGCGACACCGGTGTCATCATCGCGCGTCTCCAAGACTCGGAGCTGGCTTCCCCGTTATTACGCCATTAGACACTTCCACCCCCGAGCATACAGCTCTGGCGGCCCTCTCTGATCAGCCAACTAAGGCAAGCCGTAGTTGAAAATCCTGCGGGCACCCACGGGGTTCCACTCTAACCGATCAATAAAGGTAAGCCGGAGACGAGGCCCTGACCGACTCTCTGGAGCATTCGGGTACGCAGTGTCGCCACTCACACTCAGTTCGCCACAAGCTGCCCTATATATATATATATATATATATATGTATATCCATACTTTTTTTGTATCATAAGGGAGGAAGAATT
Source organism: Diloba caeruleocephala (assembly GCA_947459985.1). Classification (NCBI taxonomy): domain Eukaryota; kingdom Metazoa; phylum Arthropoda; class Insecta; order Lepidoptera; family Noctuidae; genus Diloba; species Diloba caeruleocephala. Next base: position 1,538,016 of record OX381617.1, on the reverse strand, counting down.
TAGGCAGCTGCTTCAATCTGCTCTCCGGAATTAAGTTATCCCGTGGTGAAATAATGAGTGCCCAGAGGGGTTTAGATTTTTATTATATTATATTCCACCGCGCCTCGTCGGCTTAGTGCGGGTTCGCGGACTACACACACCAATGAGAACATTTTGGAGCTCTTTCAGGTGTGCAGGTTTCCGCACGATGTTTTCCTTCACCATTCAAGCAAGTGATAATCAAATTCTGATGCGCACATGAACCCGAATAGGCCGAGGTGTGGGCCGGTATCGAACTCAGACCCTCCTGTGTGGAAGGCAAGCGTTCGGCCACTAAGCTATCACAGCTGCTTATTATCAACTAGCCGGGACACGCGGTTTCACCCGCGTTTAATTTAAAAGAAATTTAGAGTACTTCGATGTAGATACTTGATATAGAATATATACAGGGTGTCCAGTAAATTGCGCGACATACTGCAGGGGGTGAGAGCTTGGGTCAATACCTACCAAAAAAACACAATATATGTTCAGCAAAATCTTACGGATTTACAGTAGTACTCGTACAAAATTTTAGTAGTAGAAAATTGTACAGTGAAAATTTAAATAAAAATTGTATTTCTTGAATTTTTTTAGTTTTCAATAGAGTAAAGACCTTTCAATGAGTAAAGCAACTATTCACAAATAATTTGAGGTAAAAAAATCCTAGAAAACGAATTTTTCGTTACGAGATGCTTAAAAATCTGTGTCAAGGTAGAGATTTTTCGATATTTCGGAAAATTTTGTACTACTGTAAATCCGTAAGATTTTGCTGAACATATATTGTGGTTTTTTGGTAGGTATTGACCCAAGCTCTCACCCCCTGCAGTATGTCGTGCTATTTACTGGACATCCTGTATATTGGCTTTCAAAGGTTTTTTTTTGCGGGGAACCCTAATTATTTTTCTTAAATAAAAGTAGCCTAAGTTATTCCTTATAACATCAGCTATCTGCCAGTGAAAGGCCCGTCAAAATCAGTCCCGTTTCGGAGATTACCCGAACAAACAGACAGACAGACAAAAAAAAAAAAAAGTGTTTTTGTTATATATACCGTATATACTTTCATATGCATTTAGTAAAAAGCTGTTATTTTGATATTACAAACAGACACTTAAATTTTATTTATTTGTAGGTATAGATCCGTGAGTTACAAATGAAGATAATAAAAGCGTGTAATAAAATAAAGTACCGCATGGGTCGCACAACTTTACTCTTAGATCTATATTTATTTCCTTACAAATATTAATGTGTATTTCCTAAATATATCAAAACGATTTAATATGACGTACTCCATCAAAAGTAGCTTCATTATTACCACTACAATAGGTACTGTGCTCCTAAATATCTTCAACAATCATTACATTGCCCCCAAACATCTTCAACACAACAAATCCAAAGCCATAGCAATAGACATTGCTTTCGGTACTTTAAAAGACAATAGCCTGGCGACAGTTGCCCGTTGAAGGTGTATTCACTAATATAGCCTTTGCGGCTTACTTCAGCCGTATTTTGAAAGCATTAAGGGTGATATTTGAAAGTGTTAAGTGTCGGTAGATTTGTGAATATTATAATGAGGTTGGACGTGTTAATGCACAAGACGAGACAGATAACGCATTATGGGTGTAACGGGGAATAATAAGGGATGGAGCATGTCGATAGTTTTAAAGTTTATCGATAAATTGCTAATTATTATTTATGGTAAGATTAGATAGCATATTTTGAACATCGTAGATAGTTTATTTTGATTTTGAGTTTATTTTTATTTTTAGAAAAAACGTTGCCCCACTATATGATTTCTCCTGCGTCGTGGGTGCGTTTACAAACACGAATTCCACATATAATACACCCAGACCCGGAACAAATACCTGCAGATCATACAAACATTTGTTCCGTGCGGGAAACGAAACCAAGACCTGGAGCGCAGCAGTCGACTGTACCAGCCACTGCACCAACCGTGCCGTCAAATAAGTTGTTCCGGGTCTGTGTGTATTGTATGTGGAATTCATGTCTGTAAACGCGCACGACACAGGATAAATCCTAGTGTGGGGCAACGTTTTTTAAGAGATAAAATAAAATAATATATTATCATATCAGCCAAAATACTCTTCCTCTTCCTCATAAGGCCGCCGGTTACATGCCGTATATCGTAATTTGGGCGTAATTTGACCAGTACTCACCATGCTTGGCAGGCGAGTTGGTGAGCGCAGAATGGCTGCTGTTCCACAGAATTCCACGCTATTGCCCATCCCTCTGGCTTAGGAGTCCCTAAGTCGTCTTTTACGACGTCCAAGGGAGGAGATGGAGTGGTGCTATATTTTTATTCCGGCCACCATACGGATAGATTTGTTCCAATGTGGTTCAGTTACTGTACTAGGTTGACATGAATTAACATTAGAAAGAAAGAAAGAAAATCAATTTATTCTTTGCACTCTTACAACAAGTTGTTTAATAAAAATCACATTTTTTTAACATTCAAATATTTTTATCGATATTTTCATCTCGACCCTACTCCTCGCTTGTTTTCAATTAAGTTATCGAGTGTTCCCCTCTCGCTCGAATTTAAATATCCACCATAAATCTATCTCTCTCTCGCGCAGTAACGGAAGCAGTGGAGTTGATCTGATGATTAATGGTGTAAAGGGTTTATTCGCTGCTATTGTGGCCATTGGATAATGTGGTCAGTGGCTATTAGCCTGGCTGGATAAAAGATTAAGTTGTTATTGGGATTGTTTATGATGAAAGTTAATGTCTTATGTTTAATGCTTTGCAGTAGAGTTTTTTAAGGCATTCAATTTAGTCGAAATGAAAAGTTTGTCGACTAAGGGACTCTGAAGCCAGAGGGATGGGCATCAGCGTCCCTTCTGCGCTCACCAACTAGCTTGCAGAGCGTGGTGAGTACTGGCAAACTCCCCCCGAAATTACGACCATGTACCGTGTCGTTTATGGGGGAGGCATTTGTTCAGCAATGGATGTCTTTTGACTAATATGATGAGAGAGGTGCTATATTCTTAATCTGGTTACCAAACAAAATGTGAAAGTGTCACGATTAAAATATCAAAAAATACTCTATATTATACTCACAAATTATCAACATTTAAAATAATTAACTTTCAATGAACGTAGCAACATATTAACGAGGGAAATGATAAACTTTAAATTATTAGTCTCTAAAAAACAAAAACTTCATAAGCTTACGTTAAAAGCATAACATGGTCGCTGCACCAACATTAATATTATAATAAAAAACTGCCCGAAGTGGACAAGTCACCTCCATTATTAATCAAACGACACGTCAAAACACTATGATATCGTTATTCAATTATAACTCTTTCATTTCACTACCGTATACATACGAATAGTAACTATAATTCCACAGTGTCAACATCCAATTTCCTTTGATTAGAAAGTGACGTCTGAGGCGTTTTAGTGATGGGGTAGTGTCGACAGTGTAAAGGAAAATCAACCTAATTTTCGTAAAATGAAGGGTGGTTATAGCATTAAGGTAAGATCGTGTATTTTAATAGCATGTCAAGCGATAGGGTATTGTTTTTGTGTTTTTAGTATGAAGACATCGACTGTCAGGCGCGCCTCATTGTCTGAAACTCGATAAAGATTGCTTTAATGTTTCTTCGGTGAGTTCTTATACGATAAAGTTTGTCATTGAGAAGTGGAAGTAAAGTAACAATTATCAAGATTCTGGTTTGAATTCAGAGTGCACTAAATCTGGCGATTAGTGCGATTAAAGAGGTATACTCGTATATTTAGTAAGTGGTATTTGTGAAAATTCAATCTCAAACCTTTTTTTCCCCGTCTTTTGTTGCTATTTATAATTGTTTAATACTAACAATCTTGCGATTGTTTGTGGCTATGCTGGCATTCTCTTAGAACACGGATCTAATGAGTATGAAGTGTATTAACTAATGCTTCTTTATTTATTAAAGTTCTATGTGCATTGATTGTTTTTCAGTTTTTTGTCACGATCTGGAGATGTCCAGGGCAAAACTGTGGTTCTTGTTTTGTTTATTACATTTAAAAACAACTCGCTATGTGGATTGCATATTACTACGACACTTTTTATTTTTTCCAGAGCTGAAAATAATTGTGCTGTTAGAAATAATGCGACGGGTTTGATCTGTCTAAACGTTGCCGTCGGATAGCAAAACGCAGTAGGTAATTGCAATGAAAATGGTTAAATGCTGCGTTGCAGATACAGCGTTCGGCCACTAGACGCGCGATGGCACTACAACCGTTATGCCACTGCCACTTATGTTTTTAATATTCTAAATTCAAATTTAATTTCTAATTGTCCGTTAGAAATTACACGCGACTATATCAATGTAGTTTTATGAACGATAAAATATTATTGACTTCGATGTTTAGCTACGAGCTTGAAATTAGTGACGGCTTTCACGCGGCAGTCGTGGCCGAGCGGTTAAGGCGTCTGACTAGAAATCAGATTCCCTCTGGGAGCGTAGGTTCGAATCCTACCGACTGCGAAGTATTTTTTGTGTTTTGTCTAATGTGGAATGTTGCACTTTTGTTAGGGACCGTAAAAATTATATAGATGACTATATTTTGAGCAGATTAATATTTTGCATCTGTTTATACTGCCAATCAAAGATCTCTTCTACCCTCAATATTCTTAAAACAGCCACAGTAACAGTTCCCCAAATAAAAAAAAACCTTTTGACAGCTGTCAAAGCCAGTCAAAAGCTGTGAAAACGATGCCGTTTATAGTTAAACAGGAAATTGACCTGTTTATAAAATTTAAAGAAGGCTGTTAATCAAGTAAAGTTATGATTACTTTCTTGTTCAGCTTAGATATTGGCGATGGATATACTCATAATGCGTTGTACATAAACAAAGAATTACGCCTGTCGAGGTATATAATTTTTTTTAAACGTTGCCCCTCACTAGGATTTCTCCTGTGTCGTGGGTGCATTTACAAACACAAATTTCACACACAATACACCCAGACCCGGAACAACTACCCGCAGATCGTACAAATATTTGTTCCGTGCGGGAATCGAACCCACGACCCGGAGCGCAGCAGCCGACTGTATCGGCCACTGCACCAACCGTGCCGTCATATATATCATAAATCATAATCATTTATTATTGCAAGAATGTAGTACACAGAGATGTTAACAAAATAATAGATCATACATTCTACCAAGTCAATGGTGTGCAATGCTATATATAGTAAAACCTTTAATAAATTAAGAATTAAACATGTTAAAGGTATTTAAAGGAATTCCAATGTCAAAATAAATAATAATAATGTTAGAACCCATGAATGTCACAGAAAGAATGTCAATTGTCAGTAATGAGAATAATTTTATAAAAATTATTAAAATGTCAAAATATGCATTATTATTAATGATGTAAATTTAATTAATGGATTATAACATTTGTCGCTAACATTTCATAAACTCACGAATTATTATATTAACATTATTACCCTATTCCGGGCTTACTGTCAATCTTTTTACACCTGCAGCTTATGGATCGACTACACTCAAAGGGCTTACAGCGCCCTTCGTGTCCAGTACAATAACGCGCTTAGGGCGCTGTTGGGGTTGCCACGACGATACAGTGCATCAGGAATGTTCGCAGAGGCGCATATAGATGACTTCTTCGCCATCATGCGGAAGCGTGTTGCCTCACTGATGCGGCGGGTGCGTGGCAGCGCCAACAGCCTCTTAGTTACTGTGGCGGATAGGGTAGATGGCCCGATACTGCGACACTGGACCAAAATGCATGTAACGCCATCTAACCGTTTCGCCAAATAAAATAATAATTTATAATTTAAATGTTGTGAAATGGTTAATGTAATATTAATTACTGAATATTTTGAAATAGATATAAGGTGAGTGATACTAACAAAAATGGATTGTATTATCTGGAATAAAACGTTATTATTATTATTCCTTTATTTCTGATACTTTCATATTAATTACATTTTTAAATATATATAGAGGTAAAAAACAAAAACACATACATTTAAAAATATAAAAAATAGAGACCAACCGGCAGCGGGCACAGGGTCCAAGCTACCGGTGGTTAGGGCTCCAGAGAGAGGAACCTCCTCACTATACGTGCCGTGTCGAGGATTACTGCTTTTTGTAGCAGGCCCTTGATCCAGCCACCTAACGAGAGCCTCTTTAGATGGTGGTCGAGGCTCTTGGCAATGAGGCCATTGGCTGTTACAACTATCGGCACGATGATTGCAGAGTCCACATCCCACATGTCGACAATCTCGTGTGCCAAGTCAAGATACTTAATTTGTTTATCTTTCTCGGCTTTCACGAGATTCTCGTCATGCGGAATTGTAACATCAACAATCATCGTGCGGCGCTCTAATCGATCTATCACCACTATGTCAGGCTTATTGGCGATAATAGTCCTATCAGTGATGATAGATCGATCCCAGTACAATGTGACATGGTCATTTTCAAGAACTGGGTCGGGCACATACCTGTAATACGGCACCTCAGATTCCACAAGGTTGTACTTTAGAGCAAGTTGCTGATGGATGATCCTGGCCACTTGGTTATGCCTGTGCAAGTACTCGCCGTTAGCAAGACGAGAACAACCAGAAATTATATGTCTAAGTGATTCACCAGGACAGTGACATGCCCGACAGATGTCAACGGTGCCATCCTTAACAATATATTTCCGGTAGTTGTTCGTCATGATAACTTCGTCCATAATTGCACAAGCAAAACCTTCGGTTTCCCCGAAAAGGTCACCGAAACGTAGCCAGGACACGGACGCTAGAAAATCTACATCGGGACCATGAAGTGCCCGATAAAAGCGTCCATGTAGTTCTTTGCTCTGCCATACCTCCCTGCGGTCGTCGGTACTGAGTACTACAGGTTTGCGCCAGTTCTCTTTAGCCAAACCGAGCGGGGTTAGTCCTTTGTCCACTGAGACCACATCTCGGTGCATTCCCTCATCGGTATGTAGAAAATACTCTCTGAGACTGCACACCTCACGGTTGTGGAGAGTCTTAACATTCAAAAAGCCTCGACCTCCACACTTCCGTGGGATGTACAGCCTCATGACCGAAGATCGAGGGTGATGCATCCGATTTGTGGTCAGCAATGTACGAACTTTCCTATCCAGGGCATCCAGTTCTGTCTGAGTCCACTTGAGTATGCCAAAGGAGTACATCAAAACTGGCATGACCCAACCGTTAAAGGCGCGAACTTTATTGCCACCTGATAAAAGACTTTGAAGTACTTTTTTCAGGCGGCCAAAGAAACGCTCCTTTAACGATTGCTTCATGTCAGCCTCGTTGATGCCTAACGCCTCTGACATACCCAAGTATCTGTATGTTTCTGCTGCGGAGAGCGATCTAAGGTTAATGGAATCTGAAAGTTGAATTCCCTCGGATTCCATTATCTCCCCTCGTTTTACATGCATGACCGCACATTTATCCATACCAAATTCCATCCTAATAGAATTACTGAAAGTTTCAGTTACTTTCAATAACTTTATTAGTTGCAATTTGCTAGGGGTAAACAGTTTCAGGTCATCCATATAAAACAGGTGGGATACTACCTGACCTCCTCTCCGCAGCTGGTAGCCTAGCCCTGATCCCTCCAGTAAAGTGCTGAGAGGGTTCAAGGCCAGACAAAACCACAGGGGACTAAAACTATCGCCCTGGAATATTCCCCGCTCAATTTTGATCGTTTCATCGATCCCTTGAATTTGTCGACATCCTGGATAGCGAAGGACCGTCCTCCATTGCCCCATACATGACAACAAGAAAGTGCGTAAAGTTGTATTTATTTTATACAACTCCAGCACTCTCATGAGCCATGTATGCGGCACCGAGTCATAGGCCTTCTTATAATCTATCCAACATGTCGACAGATTTTTTCGGGAGCGACGAACCTGTTGGCTAATGGCCATGTCAATGAGGAGCAGCTCCTTAGTGCCGCGGGACCCATTCCTACATCCATTTTGAGAGGTAGACATGATGGCATTCTTGTCAATGTGGCTAGTAATTTTTTCTCTCAAAATGGATGTAAGAAGTTTATATAACGTCGGTAAACATGTAACCGGCCTATAATTTTTGGGTTCCGCTGCACTACCTGATTTGTGGAGCAGGTGGGTAACTCCAGTAGTAAAGAACTGTGGTAGCGATCCTGACTCCAAGGCTGACTGAAATTGGGATGCCAAGCGAGCGTGTGAACTACGCAGCCATTTTATCCAAAAGTTATGCAGTCCGTCCGGTCCCGGGGATTTCCAATTCGACATCGGACGGACTGCACTGACTACGTCTTGTGTGGAAATTACTATTTCCTCCATCTCTTGTATAGGTTCACACGCTCGCTCAATATCCCGCATCCATTCACCCTCCGTGTGACCAACGGGCGTCGACCAGATGTTGCGCCAGAATGCACTCGTGGCTTCATCAACTGGGCGACTCACATTGCTCACACTTTGGTCAGGTCGCTCCCAAGATCTATAAACCCACCTTTGGTCGCTCTGGAATATGCGATTCTGAGAGAATCGATCCACTCGTCGCCTATACCTGCGAATACGGCTCGCCCATGCATATACCTTCTGCTTCAGGAAATCGATGCGCTCTGTGACACGGGCCATGTATTCTTGAGGACTAATCCCAGTCCCCGAGAATGCCCGCCTCACAAAGCGCATTACTCTAGGTCGAGTATTGCCATCCCTGAAGCAGATTAGTTTTCCGATAAGTACCCTGGCCTCGCCAATACGCCGCTCAATCCTGCACTGCCAAGCTGGTACGGCTGATTTCTGTTGTGTAGCTCTGTCATTAAGGTGAAATTTAACGCGAGCTACACGACATGCCGCAACAGCTGCACAGTACAGGATCGAGTGAGTATCGGCGAGATCTTCGCTGCCTTCAAAATAATCAAAAAGCAGCGAATCCAGGGCACATACCAATGCCCTATTTTTGTTATTCATAGGCAAGCGAGGTATTCGTGGCCTAAGTATAGTGGGAGTGGTCCGGTAGTCCCGGATCGCATCCTCCAGCGCGTTCCTCAATTGTTCATTGCACTGGTTACTTACATTCATGGTCCTGTCATCCTCTTCCCCGTAGATATTGCTGGACTGCGATGGAACCTCACCAAACACTTGCGGTTGTATCACAGTCCGAGATGGAAGAGAAATGACACGACTGATCTGCACTTCGGAGCGTAGCCGATCAAGTACAGCGTCATCCAACTTATGATTACGTTGGATGACCCGCACTTGATCCGATAATCGTTGGGCCGAGACGTTGATGGCTGGTTCAAGTTCCTGGAACAGAGTAAGCATTCTACTACGGTACGCAGTGAGATTGGTTCCTCCCTCTGTAGACCCATAATATGCGCGCATGACGTTCTCGTTCATAGTTTGAGTCCACTTCATGCGCTGCACATAACCACCGGCAGCGGGGGCCCGGCTCGGGGCTGGTTGGCCCCTAGACCCTAAGCTATTCGGTGGCCGTCCTCTCCCCTGCCGACGTGCAGGTGATGGCGACGTCGGCGGAGAGAAAAACTCGTCGCTGGAGCTCGACGCGTCAGCAGCTGCCGGCGTCACCGGCGATCCGGGATCCGGCGGCTGCGAGGCGGAGCTAAGCGACGAGTCCGGGGGTGGTGGGTGTGCTCCTCTTGCTCTGGCTCTTGTCAGCATTTTACGGCATAAAAATATATTTCATTACATTTCGGTTTTATTTGTAGTACATCCTGATGGCAGCTGTCATAATTGCTTTTTATGTGCTTGGTATAAATAATTTGGTTTTCTTTTCGTCATTTTTAATGTGTAAAGAGTTTCTGGCCTGATTTGTTGATTAGTTTATAATTTTCCGGACTATGTATACGTTGATTAATATTTTTGAAATATATTTTATATTCAAGAATTTTTATGTTGACACGATGTTCGGTGTTGCCAGATATTATTATTATGTCTCTCTTTTCACGGGTTTATATCCCCTGTAAGGGGGAACCCGGTCTTTTGACAGGCTTACGCGGGGACATAGGTCCAACACGCAGAGGCCCTTTAGAGAATTTTAATCTAAAATGTAATGGGACACCAACCGGGGACTCTCCATAGCTGCACTATAAAATGAAGTCATGGATTGTCCCCGGTGGTGTAAGGCTATTGTATGAGATGGGAACTATAACGATAAGGTCTATTGCAATGGGTGTTACATGGAGTAAAAAGACTAATAAATACGGGAACAACGGCGTCTGCCTTTCAACTTTGATCGTGAAATTCTGTGGCAGACGGTGACTCGCCACTCACAAGATGGGCCCCCTAAATGGCCACCACTACAGGCGACAAGGAGCAACACCGGTGTGAGCGGCTAGGGGTGTAGAGAGGTGCGGCACCGGTTTCACCATCGCGCGTCTCGAAGACTCGGAGCGGGTTTCCCCGTTATTACGCCATTAGACACTTCCACCCCCGAGCATATAGCTCTGGCAGCCCCCCTCTGATCGGCCAACTAAGGCAAGCCAGAGTTGAAAATCCTGCGGGCACTCATGGGGTTCCACTCCAACCAACCAATAAAGGCAAGCGGAGACGAGGCCCTGGCCGACTCTCTGGAGCATTCGGGTACGCAGTGTCGCCACTCACATTCAGTTCGCCACAAACTGCCCTGCGTTCTGTAAGCTACTTAATATACTTTTTTTTTTTCTTATGATATTTTTTTTTTATCATAAGGTATGAAGAAATCAGGCAGCTAATAATCTGCCCTCCAGGATTACCTTATCCCATGGTGAGATAACGTTTGCCCAGAGGGGTTTATTATTATTATTATTATCTACATGTCTCTCTTTTCACGGGTTTATATCCCCTGTAAGGGGGAACCCGGTCTTTTGACAGGCTTACGCGGGGACATAGGTCCAACACGCAGAGGCCCTTTAGAGAATTTTAATCTAAAATGTAATGGGACACCAACCGGGGACTCTCCATAGCTGCACTATAAAATGAAGTCATGGATTGTCCCCGGTGGTGTAAGGCTATTGTATGAGATGGAAACTATAACGATAAGGTCTATTGCAATGGGTGTTACATGGAATAAAAAGACTAATAAATACGGGAACAACGGCGTCTGCCTTTCAACTTTGATCGTGAAATTCCGTGGCAGACGGTGACTCGCCACTCACAAGATGGGCCCCCAAAATGGCCACCACTACAGGCGACAAGGAGCAACACCGGTGTAAGCGGCTAGGGGTGTAGAGAGGTGCGGCACCGGTTTCACCATCGCGCGTCTCGAAGACTCGGAGCGGGTTTTTATTATTTTATTTTTATTATTATCCTTTATTTTCTTAGTATACATATTATTACATTTTTAAATATATATATATAAAACAAAAATAAAAACATATATTTAAAAATATAAAAATAGTGACCAACCGGCATCGGGAACAGGGTCCAAGCTGCCGGTGGCTAGGGCTCCAGAGAGAGGAACCTCCTGACAATACGTGCCGTGTCAAGGAGAACCACTTTCTGTATCAGGCCCTTGATCCAGCCGCCTAACAAGAGCCTCTTAAGATGTTGGTCGAGGCTCTTGGCGATCAAGCCGTTGACCGTAACGACTATCGGCACAATGATTGCTGAGTCAACATCCCACATGTCGACAATCTCGTGTGCCAAGTCAAGATACTTTATTTGTTTCTCTTTCTCGGCTTTCACGAGATTCTCATCATGCGGGATGGTAACATCAATAATCATTGCGCGTCGCTCTACTCGGTCTATCATCACTATATCAGGCTTATTAGCAACAATAGTCCTATCAGTGATGATAGACCGGTCCCAGTACAATGTGATATGACTATTTTCGAGAACTGGGTCGGGCATATACTTGTAGTATGGTACCTCAAAGGCCACAAGTTTATATTTCAGCGCAAGTTGCTGGTGTATAACCCTGGCTACTTGGTTGTGCCTGTGCAAGTACTCGCCGTTAGCAAGACGAGAACAACCAGAAATAATATGTCTGATGGATTCACCTGGACGGTGGCATGCCCGACAGATGTCAACCGTACCATCCTTAACAATATATTTCCGGTAATTGTTCGTCATGATAACTTCGTCCATAATCGCACAGACAAAACCTTCGGTTTCCCCAAAGAGGTCACCAAAACGTAACCAGGATACTGATGCTGGAAAATCTACATCGGGACCATGGAAGGCCCGATAAAAACGTCCATGCAGCTCCTTGCTCTGCCATACTTCCTTGCGGTCATTGGTACTGATTACTACAGGTTTGCGCCAGTTCTCTTTTGCCAGACCAAGCGGGGTGAGCCCGTTGTCCACTGCCACTACATCTCGATGCATCCCCACGTGAGTATGGAAAAAATTATTAATTATTATTATTATTATTAATGTTCTTTATAGATCATATATTCATTTAAGTCATAAAAACACTTATCTAGAAGCCATTCTGTCAGTTTTCGTTTAAATATCTTCAAAGGTAACTCTTTAAACATTAAACATACCTCTATATAGTAGGACTGTGGTCATTTAAACGAAGATCCCCCTAAAAGCCGCCACAACATCCGTTGTGTTGTGCGCTCATTCGGTTTTGCCATAACCGCCACGCTTGGCTGGCGGATTGACGATCGCAATTGAGTTGTTAATGTACTCGAAGGACGCTGCTGCTCATCCTCCGGCTAATCCTATAATCGCCTTTCACGACACCTATGGGATGAGATGAGTTGGTGCTATTCTTAGCCGGCAAAACACGGCATAAGATCTATACCCCTCACTTTACGTACTCACTTTGAGTTTCTCCTACAGTTAAAACATACATATTTCCTTGCATAAATAGTTCCGGGTCTATTTATTCACCTATATAAACAAATATTTGTCTCGTGCGGGTATCGTACTTGCTATCCAGACAGCGAATGCTTGACTACTGCGCCAACCGTGTTATCAACTAAAACTTTTACTAATATAATAAAGCATTCGTTCCGATACTGTACACACACACGCACAAGCATCGAAGGGTTCCTGAAACTGATAGCCCGGCTTTCGGAGAAAGAGTGAGACAACAACCACGTTGTCTCAGTGTAGTCCTTTTAGTATAAGGACCTGAGGACGACGCCCCCCTCCTGAAGTATCACTTTGCGGTCCGTACAATGGTAGTGTGTACAAAGTGATACTTCAGGGGACGGGCCAGTTATTAGGTTACCTCTAGGCACGGTCTAGGGCAATATTGCCGGGTTTTGTGTGCGGCAGACAATAACTGTCGCACAGAGTAAATTAATTGTGCTTATTTCATAATAAGGGCACCCGCAGTTTTTCACGACACTCGAGAGAGCGTACTCTACCAGGTTATACCCCCGATTACCTGGCCCAGCTGAGGTCCGCCCAGCGACCGAGCGGCGGCTTTAAGTGGCACTCCCCACTTCGTCAGCCAACTTAACTATATAAACGATAAAAAGGTATAAGTGATACCACCTCCACACAATGGCCCACGCTGGTCACAATTTCCTCGCTGTACCGCCGATACAAAGGCCTGATTGTTTCCTAGGGATCAATAAACAAATATTTTGCTTCCTTATCTCTTATCGCTTATCGCAGCGGCTGCATGTAGTTAAACCATAATGACGCCATAAAATTAACGTACAAGACGGCGTATGACCGTGGGAAGGTGATTTTATTGCACCATGGGATAATGTTTAGGTGTGACATTAAATGTTAAATAAGAAAATGGATGAATCTACTGGAGAGGCCTTTGCCCAATTGTGGACGTCTTTCGATTTTATAATTGCTGTCTTAGTCATTGTAAATTCTGACTTACATAAGCGGGTTAGCTCTTAGTATCTATAATTGCATGCCGTGTGGTGCCGGCTCAGAATACCACCACCCCATCTCCTCCCGTGGGTGTCGTCAAAGTCGACTAAGGGATTAGACAGAGGATGGGCAGCAGCTTCCTTCGAGTATATTAACAACTCAACTGCGATCGCGAACCCGTCTGCCAAGCGTAGCGATTATGGCAAAACCCCCCAATGAGCCCACAACATACCCATATCTGTTGTTGTGGTGATCTTTGGGAAGGCCTGTGTCCAACAGTGGACTTCATCTGGCCGAATTGATGATTTGATCTATAATTATATCAATTAAGAAAAGCATGTACTTTAAAATAAAAAGTGTGTGTGTCAGCTCCGACGCACGACTGGAGTTTACTCCGTAAGTACAATTGTCTCAGTAATTAAAAAGCAGTGAGGGATAAACAATAAAAAGCACGGATCTTTATATGTACGATATATATCATATATAAAAATGAATTATAACCTACCTAGTAACTGCATCCACGTTTGCAACAGGTTTTTTTCCACCATCACTTAAACTAAATTTTTCCTTATTTTATATTTTTTATTTAATCACTCCACTGCGTATTAGTAATTAATAATAATGATATAAAACTTTGACATCAAATAATATAAAACTTTGACATCAAACGACATTTGATGCATACATGGCAGAAGGTGCGCGAGGTAGGTGCCCAGAAAAACGTAGGTAAGGCATTTTAGTTAAAGCTCGATAACATTTCACCCCTCATAATTTTTTCATACTGGGCCTTATATATAAATCGATTCTTAAGGAGTAAACTCCAATAAACTCCAGAAAGTAGAAATTATAATAATGACAACAGTTACAGCTAAGTAACCTGTGGGGTATTTAGAGATAGTTAGAGTACAATCATGTTTACCGACCATACGGCACTAGGCCTGACCTATAATATTCATAAGTATACTGGAAAATGCTACCTATCCACCAAATACCATTGCCTATTCATAAATACACACAGCGATAACCGAATCAACTGATACGACCAATCAGAACTAAATCTCAACTAGGAAGTCTATTAAATTCTATTGCCAACAATTTCACCCTTGAACCACAACTAGACCTTGAAATGTCATTGTGACAGCTGTCAGACTGACAGTCGCTGTCATCGCGTCGTGACTGAGTGGCGCGTGATTAATTAGCGGCTAATTGGTTTGACAGTGATTTAACATTAGGCTGGTTATACGCGATCAATAATTGACATTTTATAAGATGTTGTTGATACGGTTGATGACGGTTGCCATGAGACAGTTTTTTTTAAAAATCATCGAAATGTATAACTGACATTTAAAAGTTCGCGTGGCTAAAGCAATCAATTAGCTGGGAAGATCGTTAGCAGTGCTTAAAATAACTTGCAATAAGAGGTTATGATAATACTTGCAATACAAAAATATGATGAGTAAAATTTTATGAGTAGCCTATTGCGAAGAAGTCGACCCAGAGCGTCTGTATCATAATATTAGCGGAAGGAACTCCACTGCTAAACAGACTCCTCCAGACCTCCCCATAGACATGCCACCCGCATCTAACGACTCCCAGCTATCTTCAGCAGGTCGTCTGTCTACCTCGTTAGAGACCATCCCACGCTGCGTTTTCCGAAAGTCATTGTACCCCAGAATGAAATATGAAGGCATGCCACAGGAGGTCACGTGCCGCCGTGTGCGCAGCACGGCGCATAGCAAAGCTTCGGGGCAATCCTTTACAATCCTCTGAGAAGTGTCTGGGGGGCGGTATTTTTACAGCCGCCTTCCCTGCGCTAGAGCCGATTTACAGTCAACCCCTCCGAGATTTGCCTACAAGCGTGGCATCATGGGTGGCTCAAGTATGATCTTAAAAGGAACTGGAGCCTCCCTACGGCGCCGAATATGACTGCGCCAGTCGTTTTAGCCGGTAGGAGTCCGGCATGCCCCTTCACCCTTCCCCGGGGCGGAGGAAGTTCATGTAGAATTTCCACTGGCCGTCAATAAAACAAAATAAATATTCTATTCTAATACTAGCAATATTCAAATAGAGAAAAGAAAACATATCTCGCCTTAAAAAAAACTAAAAAGTTTATGCTTTTAAAAAAATATACCGTGTGATTAGTGATTACTTTATTAGAGTACATGTATTTATATTGACTAGCGCGTGTTATTATGCCTTTGCATAATTGCGTTCAGCGTATTGTATTGGTTTCTTTTGGTATTCGCCGAATAGTAAAATCAGTAGCTAGAATAGTGATCATTATTCTGCACTTAAACGATTTATATCTTGTTAAGTTAGGCGTTATAGTTTTGAGGCGCTCATAGCCAGTTGCACTCACTGATCGGTAAACGATTGGCGAGGTTAAGCAACGCTTGGCGCGGTCAGCCTCTGGATGGGTGACCGCATAGTGGTATTTCAACTGAGCGTCTCCGTGCTTCGGAGGGCACGTTAAATCGTCGGTAAAACACAAATTAAACAAATTCAGCCTTTTTGTCTTCGTGACAGTATCTTTATTCAACTTAAATCTCACCAAAACTTGGTATGAAAAATAATTCCCGTACTCAAGTGAGCAAGTTGGTCCGGAGCCCGGGACAAGACGGATGGTCCCGCCGCGGCAAGTCCCCGGGGAAGGGGATAGCAGGTACGGAAGTTAGTACACAGTTTTGGTCGAAGTGAGTCCGTGACGATGAGAAGTGGTGTCGTAATGGTTTAGTTATAATCGTTAAAGTTAACATTTTAAGAGTCTGTTTATATTATGTGCTCAATTCGGTGTCTATTTATAGATATGGTAAGTGTGTACTGAACCGCCTTGTCCAGGATCCACAACTTGATAAGGTTTCTGTTTTTTTTATTTTGGTTAAAATAAATGCAGTGCTCTTCTTCAGGACCCTTTAGCTGTCGAAAAGATTGCTAAGGGCTATAAAGAAAGCTATGCTTGGTATTTCTCTACCAGATCGAATCAGAAATGAGTAGACCCATAGTTCCCGATACAGCTGAAACAATTTGTAAGCTGAAGTGGAAACGGGCGGGGCACATTGCTCGTAGAACTATGGCAGTTGGGGTAAAAAGGTTCCCGAGTATAGACCGCGCACCGGTAAATGCAGCGCGAGAATGTTGCGACACCTACATTGCCAGTAATACAACTACAACTTACAACGACACCTACTCGACTATTAATTGTAACTCTCCGATGACGTCAAAGAATCCTGAATCACGCTATTAAAGTATTCACGCAACGCAGCATATATACAGTCGCCCAACAGCAATCGTTGGGCTTCGGCCCGCCAGGCATACCATCCGCCTGGTTGGAGGATCCTCCCTTTTCTATGGAGGAACACCATACCTTGTTCCCCATAAGACCATCTCGAACGACAGTAATTCTGGTGAATGACGCTGGGAGTCGTTGGATGCGTGCAGGATGTAACCGATCGTTGTAGACTTTTATGGGGAAAGCCGCTGTTCAGCAGTGTACGTCTGTGGCTGATGTAATGATGATAAATATAAATGGCGAACACACTTCACTGTAACGTTGGGCACTAACCATTTTTTGAGCGTTTAAATATCGCTGAATAGAGCTTCCGTGTAGTGTCCAGACTAAGAATATAGCACCACTCTATCTCCTCCCGAGGATGTCGTAAAAGACGACTGAGGGACTCTAAGCCAGAAGGATGGGCAGGAGCATCCCTTCTGTGACTGGACTTCCGTTGGCTAATGTGATGGTCATGATAATGATGAAATAGACTCTCGTAGAAAAGAATGAGGCTCCATTTTTTGTCAATAAATTGTCTTTCTGGGAGGCTCTTGTCTGGCAACATCTGAACACATTTCTACTAATGCAACCATCTCCTGAAATAATATTAAATATATGTTATGCCTCTCTATTGTTATGGTTCAGTGGTCAGTACCTATTTTTTATATTTTCGTCAACAATACCGCAATGCCTCAAGACGCAAGTCATTAACCAGTGTGTGTTACCAGTGATGACATATGGAACAGAGATGTGAGTAACTAACAATGAGCCTCATAAGAAAAATCAAGGTCACTCAGCGAGCTATGGAGAGAGCTATGCTTGGTATTTCTCTACGAGATCAAATCAGGAATGAGGAGATCCGTAGAAGAACTAAAGTTTTCGACATAGCTGAAAGGATTAGTAAACTGAAGTAGCAATGGGTAGGGCACATTGCTCGTAGAACTGATGGCCGCTGGGGCATAAAGGTTCTCGAATGGACACGGGCACCGGAAAACGCAGCGTGGGACAACCTCCAACGAGGTGGACAGACGACCTGGTGAACGTCGCTGGGAGTCGTTGGATGAGGGCGGCATGTGACCGCTCGTTGTGGAAATCTAAGGGGGAGGCCTTTGTTCAGCAGTGGACGTCCTGTGGCTGATATGATGGTCAGTGCCTAAATGAGGAACTGAACGCAAACGAAGCTGCATAACTTCAAGGTGATGCTTTAAAATTTCATGCGTGACTCTCGATGAAATCTAATTTATCTGTTCTGTTCTATTTTTTGTTTTAGGGTTAACTTGCAACAGTTTCTTTCCAATAGATTTGTGTATATTTCAGCACATCGTATCCTCGTGTAAGATTGTTCCCCAAAGTGTAAAGCGACGTCAACTATGTGACGCGTAAACAGACAAACGGAAGTACTTCACCCGATAGTGTGTAGTCACTGATAACGTGTCTATTTTAACTTGTTTTAACTAGCTGACGTGGTTCGATGATCTTGGCTGCAATGACATACATGACAGTAATCCCGCTTGTTATTCTGGTAGGGAAAATATACTGTCATTTTGTGCCAAATACAGATATTATAAATGTAGTACCTATTCAAGATTATTGTGACCTGTAACATAGCTTGGACTTTTTGTTGTCGTCTTCTTAGAGATTGGGATTGATTAGCGCCCGAAATTAATAATCAGTCTAATCCAAAATCTTCAGATTTCATCATCATCATCATATCAGCCACAGGACGTCCACTGCTGAACAAAGGCCTCCCCCTCAGATTTCCACAACGAGCGATCACATGCCGCCCTCATTCAACGACTCCCAGCGACCTTCACCAGGTCGTCTGTCCACCTCGTTGGAGGTCGTCCCACGCTGCGTTTTCCGGTGCACGGTCTTCATTCGAGAACCTTTGTGCCCCGACGGCCATCAGTTCTACGAGCAATGTGCCCTGCTCATTGCCACTTCAGTTTACTAATCCTTTCAGCTATGTCGACAACTTTAGTTCTTCTACGGATCTCCTCATTTCTGATTCGATCTCGTAGAGAAATACCAAGCATTTAAGATTTTGATATTTATCCGTCGTTGTTACGATCACATTTAACACAAAAAAACAGACAAATCTTTAATGTGAAATGCAAAGATTTTGGATTAGATTGATTATTAATTTCGGCCGTATATCACTATGGATCTCTTTATAGGTCGCTACAATGGACAGAAATATTTTATTAGTGAGGAAAGGAATTTATAAAGTAAAATAGCAGGCACACGCAATACGGAAACTTCTGAACGGTGACGGATATGACACCATTCGATAGGTGGCCCGTTAGTGATCAGAAATATCCCGTAAACTGCTCCTGAAAGATAATTAATTACGATGATTTGGGTGAGACGAAAATAGCTAACAATCCAACATTAACTTTGCGCTCGTGTGTGTGATAGTGATAGTAAACATACGTGGCTTAAGCATGTGTGCGTAAGACTGGTGTTTAGATTACGTGTCTGGCAGCGGGTCTGGAAAAGAGTATCCTTCCAGCTTTTTCTTACTTGGCAGTGCCAGATAAATTAATACTTCAGCAGTGGCATCAATTCCATAGAGAGGGGCTCATTGAATCTGGTGTGTAGTATTCAGAGAACTAGATTTTTCCAGCTAAGGGAAAGGAGGCTTTAGATTGCTTCCAAGCGTTTTAACCTTAATCTGAAACTCTTTAGTGGTAGCAGATACAACTATGGATCTTTGTTTTCGGTTCTTAAGATGGAATACTGTATAAAGATTCTACTCCGTCTGGTGTCTGGATTTGGAATACTGCCACCACTTCATCTCTTTCCAGGGATGTCGTAAAGGCGGCTAAGGGAACCATAACTAGAGGGCTGGACCGCAGACTCCCGTCTGTGGAACAATATATATTCTGCGCTCACCAATCCGTCTGCCAAACGTGGTGAATACAGAAAAATTCCCACCAAAATGACGATGCACGGTATGTAACCGGTCTTCTTATTTCTTTTGGCTGATATGATGATGATGATGATGATGTTTCCGATCACAAAACATGTTTTTTTTTTCAATCGCTACCCCACCCTAGGATTTCTCCTGTGTCGTGGGTGCGTTTACAGACATGAATTCCACACACAAAACACCCAGACCCGGAACAACTACCTGCAGATCGTACAAATATTTGTTTCGTGCGGGAATCGACCCACGACCCGGAGCGCAGCAGTCGACTGTATCAACCACTGCACCACCCGTGCCGTCAAATGAATCATCAATCAAATTAAAATGTGTCCAATATAAAATAATAAAAAGGAAGACCCTTTCACCAATATGCTGCCTAATCTCCTCTAACAATTAGTCAAGGCATATATTATAATGGTCAGAGCAAAGTCATCTATACAAATAAATAAAATTGAAGTGTCTGTTTGTAATGTCAAAATAACAGCTTTTTACTAAATGCACATGAAAGTATATACAATACATATAACAAAAATATTAAAAAAAATATTAACAAAATATTTTTTGTCTGTCTGTTTGTTCCGGGTAATCTCCGAAACGGCTGGACCGATTTTAGCGGGAATTTCACTGGCAGATAGCTGATGTTATAAGGAATAACTTAGGTTACTTTTATTTTAGAAAAATAATTAGGGTTCCGCGCAAAAAAAACAAAACCTTTGAAATCCAATATATATATTCTATGTCAAGACATAGGTCTTAGTACTCTACATTTCTTTTAAATTAAACGCGGGTGAAACCGCGGGTCCCAGCTAGTTAGTAAATATTTCTGTTTTTACCGTACAATATAGCGCCACTTACTTCTTCATTTACCGATGTATATCTCGAAAAAGAATTCGATAGCTAAAACATTATACACGCATATAGATAAGAATTATTGTGATTTTTATAACACCTACCTACCTAATGCTTATCAGATTGCGTATCTTAATCTTTCAAGTTCGACGCTGGTAGCCGTCGATAAAGATGTTGATCATTATTTTAGTGAGGAATGTTCGTGCAGCAATAATACCACGTTCACGTTTCCTGATATGTTATGCAGAGTTTTGATTTGCTAAGGACAAGGCATTAATAGCATATAGAGGGGTGAAAGGGTATTTATTAGCGACATTTTTGGAGATATCGACTTCATCATATCATCATATCAGCCACAGGACGTCCATATACCGGCTCTAGTGTGATCATACGAGGACCTGGAGCCTCCCTTAGGTGTCGAAGATGACCGTTCCCGTGGTTTTAGTCGGTAGGAGTCCGGCATACCCCTTCGCCCTTCCCCGGGGTGAAGGAAGTTCCATGTAGAATTTCCACTGGACATCAATAAAAAAAAAGGACGTCCATATACTGTCAATTTGTGCCAAATACAGATATTATAAATGTAGTACCTATTCAAGATTATTGTGACCTGTAACATAGCTTGGACTTTTTGCTGTCGTCTTCTTAGAGATTGGGATTGATTAGCGCCCGAAATTAATAATCAGTCTAATCCAAAATCTTCAGATTTCATCATCATCATCATATCAGCCACACGTCCACTGCAAAACAAAGGCCCTTAGATTTCCACAACGAGCGGTCACATGCCGCTGTCATCCAACGACTCCCAGTGACCTTCACCAGGTCATCTGTCCACCTTGTTGGAGGTCGTCCCGCGCTGCATTTTCCGGTGCGCGGTCTCTACTCGAGAACCTTTGTCCAACGGCCATCAGTTTTACAAGCAATGTGCCCTGCCCATTGCCACTTCAGTTTACTAATCCTTTCAGCTATGTCGACAACTTTAGTTCTTCTACGGATCTCCTCATTTCTGATTCGATCTCGTAGAGAAATACCCAGCATAGCTCTCGCCATAGCTCACTGAGTGACCTTGAGCTTTCTTATGAGGCCCATTGTGAGTGACCACGTCTCTGTTCTATATGTCATCACTGGTAACACGGTATTGTTGACGAAAAGACGTTGCGATGTTTGGATATCGACTTATGTATACAGGAATTCATTTAATCTGGACACCTCTAATGCGGTCTCCCGATCCAATCAGAATCTAACGGGTACGCGGGGTGTCCGGATTAAGAATATAGTGTCACTCCGTCTCCTCTCTTGGATGCCGTTAAATGCCTACATCGTCATCATCATTCAGACGGCACGGTTGGTGCAGTGGCTTATACAGTCGACTGCTGCGCTCCAGGTCGCGGGTTCGATTCCCGCACGGAACAAATATTTGTATGATCTGCAGATAGTTGTTCCGAGTCTGGGTGCATTGTGTGTGGATTTTGTGTCTGTAAACGCACCCACGACACAGGAGAAATCTTAGGGTGGGTCTAAGTTTTTTTAAGAAAAAAGAAAATCACCTTGCGGTTGTCTAAGGTGGCTTTTTAACCGATTATATACTCTCAGTAGAGTTTTACGTCATTGTGAAGCATATAGTTGATTCGTAGACGCTCCGCGTATAGCTACTGGAGGTTGGGGTTACTCGGAGGTAGCTGTTCGCGGGTTGACAGTTCGAATCTTCCTTTTCATATTTACGGATTGAAACGGATTTGACCAAAGATATTGGAAGAAGGAGATATGCCATGTAGATCAAAATGTATGCGAGCCTAGAAATCCATTTTCCCACTACCATTCTTCATAATGGCACACTAATGCACACAGTTACAAGTTCTCATCCAATGAACTGAATAAACACAACATTATAATTGGCTTCTCATACTAAAACACACCCACGACTGTGTAGGTAGCCAATCATACCGAGCGTACAGACCGCAAACTACAACCGTATCACGCAACGCGTAAGTTTAACATTCACTTACGCGATCGAATCTCAACTGATGTTATAAAACGGTCATTTTTCCGGATGGCCCGGATTGTGCATGTCGCGGTGGCGCGGTTACGCCCCCATATCACTTCTCCTTATTTCCTATTTCTGTGAATTTGACAGTTAGAACTATCCTAGAAAAATCTACCAAAATGCGTTTCATTTTACGCAATTTCTGATTTAATATAAACAGGAAGTTTCGATCAAAGGAACCCCGATCTATCTGAACATGCAATCAGATCATATCATCTATTAGAAAAGATTAGCAGTAATTGTTTAAAAGTGCAAAGTAAAACGGATGGGCCTAAAAACGGAGATAATATAGTTTTTTATCATATTTATCATGATTCTTTCAAATGTATGTATGTATAAATCAATGTAACAAAGAATTTACCTACCAATTTAATGACGCTTTGCATAAAATCATCATCATCATCATCATCATATCGGCCATACAACGTCCACTACTGAACAAAGGTCTCCCCCATACACTTCCACAACTGTGTCATAATATTGGGAGGAATCTGCCAGTACTCACCACGCTTGGCAGGTGGGTTGGTAAGCGCAATATGGCTACTGTTCCACAGAAGGGACGCTGCTGCCCATCCCTCTGGTTTGGAGTCCCTTAGACGCCTTTTCCGACCTCCACAGGGGAGCTGAAGTGGTGCTATATTTTTAATCCGGTCACCACACGGTTTTTTTTTTGGGACAAGCCTGACACACTTTTCTAACCACTGCAACTCCTGTAAGCCAGGATCTACAATGGCGACCACCGAAAAGAACACCGATCAATGAAGGTCGGTGTGTCCCAGAGAAATGAATAACTGTCTTGGTACCCGCAACGATATTAATCAGAAAATAAAATGGAGAAGTAGGAAAGAATATACGTTCCACTTCCCTCCGTACCAAGCAGGAGACAGAGAAAATATAGGCCATAGGCACAATAATTGGGAGTGTACAACTAGGATAAGCCTAGTTGCCAAGCACCACGGGTACAAAAATGTTTATAAACATTTAATTACGGGTCCTAGGTTGTGAGCTATTGTGACTGATTCCAATAGGATCCACACGGATTACATAAAATAGTATAAGCAGATCGATATCATAGTAAAGCTACATAATAGAACAGTTAAAACACAATTCATCATTGTAGAATCACAACCGAACAATTACATTTATCAAGATTTTTATATCAACAAAAAATTAGAACGACAAATACTTAAAGTAAAAATATCAATCTTACGACATAAATAAATATTGCTGACGTCACCACCCGATACACTGATACCAATAGATAGCGTTGTGCATTTCACAAATCGAATACGTATTTTATCAGTATGAACAGTATATCACATCAGTGTCCTTTCGTATATTGAAATAGTGCTTATTACCTTCAAGTATTTTTTAAAGTAGAATGACAAAAATTTGAACAATGAATATTACAATCTTCTTCATCTTCTTCTTCCCTTAGATTATGGTTTCTGTAGAGTATCTTCCATAATTTCGCCAATGTCAAGTATAAGGCAACGTTGTACGGTGTTTAGATTAATTAATCTTTACCGTTTGCCGTGTGGTGCCGGCTCAGAATGCCACCACCCCATCTCCTCCCATGGGTGTCGTAAAAGTCGACTAAGGGATTAGCCGGAGAATGGGCAGCAGCGTCCTTCGAGTACATTAACAACTCAACTGCGATCGCCAACCCGCCTGCCAAGCGTGGCGATTATGGCAAAACCCCCCCAATGAGCGAGAACAAATCCATATCGGTGGTTGTGGTGATCTTTGGGGGAGGCCTGTGTCCAGCAGTGGACTTCATTCGGCCGAAATGATGATATCGACAAGGAGGTATTTTTCCATGAACCGTCGCATTTATGAACGCATTCTCTTGCAGCCCCGAAAGCTTTTATGTAACGAAGTTACGTATGACATAACCCTTTTAACGACATGAGAACTTTTAAAAAACCAATAATAAAACCCGCTTTCACGAATAAAAATCATCTTAGCTTGTGATTTTCACAATTCTGCAGCGTATGCGCATTAATTACACTAATTAGTAAAGGAAATCAGAATTAAATTCTTTGGGGGAGGCCTGTGTCCAGCAGTGGACTTCACTCGGCCGAAATGATGAATCTTTACATATCCATGAAAAGTTTACCAAAAATGAAAAAAAATCTAAAAATATGTTGGCTTCGTCGTACGGTTCAATTGTTTTTTCTGTGTCGAATATTACAACCAGGCATTTGACTCTTGTTCTACATTGTCCTGACATAAACTTAATTATGAGAACAGGCATAAATATTGTACATAATATTAATCATTATGATTTAAAAAGAGTAACTTAACTATAGAGTTTCTCGCTTGTTGTTGTTCATAGCAAATCTAGAGCTTTGATCAAGCTCTTCTGACTATTATGCTTTTTACTTTTCGTCTTCATGTTCAGAAATAAATAGCTTAGTTATTTCTCTGATGTCATCATTTCAGCCAAAGAACGCAAATTGATCGGACCATCTCCGATATCAGAACGTTCTAATTTATTGACGGGCTTACTCATAATTACAGCGTTTCAAGTTCTAGTTAGGTTGTAGATTATAATTATTTATAATTAAACAGTCGGATACAATCATTTCAGAAACTGGGAAGCTTAAAAACACTTAATTCATCATCATATAAGCTGAACACTGCTGGACAAGTCTCTCTCCGCTATAGATTTCCACAATTGTGTCGTCATTTTTGCCAATACTCACCACGCTTAGCAAGTGAGTTGGTCAGCCCAGAATGGCTGCTGTGCCGCAAAAGGGACGCTACTGCCCATTACTCTGGTTACAGTCCCTTAATCGCCTAACGACATCCATGGGATCAGATGGAGTAATGCTATACCTATTCTTAATCCACAAATCCAAACATCACACGGAATGCTCAAACACTTTTACGGGTATTTAATTTCGCGACTCAGATGTTTTTAAGTAACTGAATAACTGACCATCTTCTACATTTTAACATTTCAATAGACCCGTTCAGTATCTATTTACACTTTCACGGGTCCCAAAATTGATGATAGCCAGCACCTAATATAATTGACAGCCAAATATCAGAAGGCTTGCAATTACAATACCGTGTCGTAATAATTACTGTCTTATGTCCACATTTTTGTCGCATGTACGCTATTCACCAACTTTTACTTACCACCAACGCAGACCGAATAGAACCTTAACCAATTGAAATTAGGAACTGAGTATAGTTAACGAAGAGCATAGATAATGTGGTATTGATAAGGAACTGTGTTCACATAATATATCATGTTTATCTTTGAACAAACTCGGTAGCAAGCAATTATTTTAGATTTCGTCGCCTCCATGGATTTTGGGCGAAGCGTTATCTATCATCGGTAGGTATTTTGTTTCAGGCTAGCAGGATTCGATTTGGATTTTATAAAAAAACATTGTAAAAGTGATACATTTCCAATTCTCGTATATTGAATTTTCGTATATTGAAACATTGAAGGGCATTTCGTTACAAGACAAGAATACTCTGACAAGAACTGTCAAAATTAGGGGCCTAATGGCCGAATACTCAAACGCCATTTAACGTTAAGTCCCCGCCGTTAACTATTCGAGAAACCGGTTTTTGGTACAAAACCGGGCGGCTCAAATTGTTTAAGCGGGGACTTAACGTTAAATGGCGTTTGAGTATTCGGCCGTATGTAGTGCATTTTGAAATATGGAAGCGTAAGTTCACGCTTAGACTCAATATCAAGAAAATAATTGTAAATAACAACACAGAGTTGTTATTTACAATTATTTTCTTGTTGTGTACGATCAGAATAAAACTATTTCTTTCTTTCTTTCTTTCTGAATCTCACCCTAAGCTACGTCTGTTTTTGTATATATGTCTTATGACTACTATATGGGACCATTGCAGTCTCTGGTTAAGTTGACGACTTTGTCCCTCCACTAGATGTTCTAGAAGTACATAAAGGTCTTAAAGATATGGTTGCTGTTGTTGTTGTTCACTGTTGGTAGGCCTCTTATTACAAGAGTCCGGCTAGATAGGCCCCACCGCGTGACCGTAATACCAGTTTTAATTTTTTTATTTTGCCCCACACTAAGGGCTCCCCTGTGTCGTGGGTGCGTTTACAGACATAAATTCCAAATACAATAAATACACCCATACCCGGAACAACTACCTGCAGATCATACAAATATTTGTTCCGTGCGGGAATCGAACCCACGACCTGGAGCGCAGCAGCCGACTGTATCAGCCACTGCACCAACCATGCCGTCAAGCAGTAGTGTTTAAACTTTGGACATTATTGTGTTCCGGGTTGAAGGGCACTGTAGCTAGTAAGTTGGTCAGCCCAGAATGGCTGCTGTTCCACAGAAGGGATGCTACTGCCCATTACTCTGGTTGCAGTCCCTTAGTCGCCTTTAACGACATCCATCCTTTTAGTTTTAGTTTTTAAAAAAACGTTGCCCACACTAGGATTTCTCCTGTGTCGTGGGTGCGTTTACAGACATGAATTCCACACATATTGTGTGTGGAATTCCAGACCCAGACCCGGAACAACTACCTGCAGATCGTACAAATATTTGTTCCGTGCGGGAATCGAACCCACGACCCGGAGCGTAGCAGTCGACTGTATCAACCACTGCACCAACCGTGCCTTTAATAGTCTAGATTGCGTTACTCAAACATGAACCCTACGTTATAGGGTCAGCATTTATATTCAACTAGCCGTTACCCGCCTGCTTCACTAGGCGTAAATTACATATATATAATATTCATACTCATATCCTCTGACCCCTGCAAGATATAGAAATGGAACAAACACAAAAACATAAGCAACATTTCCCGTTTTAATCGGTAAAGTTTTCATTGAAATCCATTGGGCCGTTTCTTGAGGGTTCAAGCTTCTTTGAGAGTTTTAATAACTAATGTCTCGAGATGACGAGCGCAGTGTGGTGCCACGCAGGACTTAGTCCTGGGTAGCATTACTATTGTTAAGGGCATGCGTGACGTCAACCACTAGGCGAATGATATGCTTGTCTCGTCCCTGGCTTCAATTGCCACACGGAGCAAATATTTGTACGATCTGCAGGTAGTTGGTCCGGCTCTGGGTGTGTTTATTGTATGTGGACTTTGTACCAGTAAACACATTCACAACACAGGAGAAATCCTAGTGTTTTACAAAGAAGAAAGAAGAAGAATTGTACGCTCATTACAGGAGAAATTAGACAGGACTTTGGAATGATATTATACCGTAGATATGTTATGACCATATTAAATGGCGCGCAAAACTCAGTCTCGCTGTATGTAGGCATAAAGCGATAAAACTACACACCTATGCTGTAAGAAAGAACAAACAAAAACTACGAAATTAAAAGAGATAGCTATCTAAAATGACAACACGATTACTCGATGTCTTTGTCGCACCTGCGTTAGAATATGTGTTGTTTCTTTTC
Organism: Diloba caeruleocephala; assembly: GCA_947459985.1. Classification (NCBI taxonomy): domain Eukaryota; kingdom Metazoa; phylum Arthropoda; class Insecta; order Lepidoptera; family Noctuidae; genus Diloba; species Diloba caeruleocephala. The sequence goes on along the minus strand of OX381617.1, from coordinate 1,509,718 downwards.
TTTGCTTGGCCTGTGTTTTGTTCGAGAACATTATTCTATAGATAATTTGAATAGTATTTTATTAAAATATTTTATAAAGTTTGTTACCCACGTGTGGTATGAGATCCCTTGTCCTTTATTTATCTTTGTTTGATAGTTTGTGCATTTTCGATACGCACGACGGCAATGTTATTACTTAATTAATAAAACAATACAGATTGTGACAGTGTGTGCTCGTTGTCCTGTCTTGGGCGAACTGATTGCGAGGTGCTACAATTGGGGGAGCTTTGGTTCTTACTTTTGGCGCGCATGTAACATATCTACTTCTTTTAATGTATAATATCATTGGGGCTTTGTAAAAAAACAATGTTTCAATGTCAGAAGCCAACCTAAGTACGTTAAGTTTTATGTTACAACAACTAACAAACACGAATAAAAATAACTTCTATAGTATTATGATAACAACACAAATAGAACATTACTATATCTATCCGAAGGGTGTCACATATTACACGTGAAAAGCAATATACGACGATCTATCTGTCCGTCCGTATTAACGGATTAGCAGAATTACCTACCGGGCAACTCTTTGATAAGATAGCTGACGGATTTGGTCGGGCGAATATTGTTTAATAATGTTTGTAAGTGAACATTTTGGCTATTTTGGCACCGAGATTTGTTTTAGATGTGTTGCATATGTACACACACAGCTGCAGTGCAATCCTCGAAGCTCAGCAGCCATACATATCCTTGATACAGAATTGAAATAACGATGACAACCCAATTTGGTATTCGCTAAGTCTCGTTCTCATAGCTCACCGTCTGCAACGTGCCCCTGAATAACTTCAATCATGTCTTAGCTTACACTAAATTGGTATTTCACCGTTATTTCAATTTTGGTTTGCAATTCCTTAAGCACAAACATCCATACATATCCATACATCCTTGAATACAGAATTAAAATAACGGTGAAAAATCAGTTTGGTATTCGCTAAGATTCATGGCTCACCGTCTGCAACGTGCCCTTGAATAGCTTCAATCAATAAAATCAAGGCAAAGAAAGCGTAGTATAGCCACCAGAACAAAAAACACATAGCTGACGTCAAGCATAGACGCTCCACAATGTCTGCAGTGTGCGAACATGCCTTAGGGAAGCCCAACCATTTTCTTCATATCGATCAACCGCAAGTCCTCGCAAAAGAGAACCGATACGTAATAAGAATGGGTCGTGAGGCTACTGAAAAAAAAAAATTCCTAATTTGAGTAGAGAAGATGGCTGGCGGGTGTGGTACCTGCCAGCCATACATGGAATACAGTTATTAAAGACTCGAACAAAATAACATCAAGACACAGATTGCTGCGTGCATTGAAATAACTTTTAATTAGAATTGCGCGGTAGATAAAATAAAATAACTTTACAAAATCTGTAACGACGCCACGAAGGCTGCAAAGTGTTCAAAACGTCAGGAAAAACAAAAATCTATAATATACGCGATGTAATCCGTTTAAAATCATTTTATTATTCTTACAACTGTTTAAAATGGCGTCTCAAACTCGAGATAAGAACTCGAGATACCCATTTAAAATTGGATCGGTGGTGTTATTTTTAGACATTAATATCTTTGTCACAAGGAAGTAGATTTTGACGAGTATTTAGATTATTCGTTGACGTATTTTATAAGATCAGTCGTAACAATTTGCAGCGAACTATCACTAACAAGCTTACTTCTTTCTTTAGTCTTCTTCTTTCTTTTTAGTTCGGTTAGTGGCCAACCTTCTCTCAAAGTTGCTCAAGCCACCCAAAGGCTTGAACTAGGCTTGACGACTGCGTTCTAATAGCTACAATTGGGACCGAAGATTTTACCTGCCCTCCGAAGCATGGAGAGTCTCAGTTCAAATATGCGGTCAGCCATCTATAGACTGAATGCGCACAACTTGCTCAACCTCACTGATTGTTTGCCGATGAGTGATCGCTTACGTGTTCAGTGCATCAGTATGTTGGCTCTGATGAGTTACTGTCTCCATCTCTGTGGGAGCCTATACGTAGAGACGGAGACGGTAAAGATCAAGTTTAGTAAAGATCGAACGTCACCCATTGCATGGGTATACAGCTGACCCACAGAGACTTAATAGTCAAAACAATTTTGTTAAGTGACAACCTATTTCTTCTTTTGCTTTACAGTTAAAGCATTCCGTGTGGGGCGAGACATACTCGCCACCTGCGTCATTTGTGGCACCGGCTGAAGAGCTTCACCGGGACAGGGTCTTCCTTGGCCAATTTGGAAGTCTCTAAACATGCTTCGGACTCAGGTTGGCCGTAGCAAAGATAACGTGTCTCAGTGGGGTTTCTCTGGCGGGTCCATCTTCTACTGTGGGTGTACTGCCGTGGAGGATATGGCGCATACGGTATCATGTCCCACGTGCCCTGCCACCTGCACGCAACTAAATCTCATGGCCGCTACAATGAATGCAGTGCGTGTAGCGGAATACTGGGCTAATATAGTGTAACATTTTGTCCAAAGTTGTTATTATCTCTTTCCTATTTCTTATATTCTTCCTTACTGTTTGCTGTCGACACGCTAAGAAGAATGAAGATCGTACTTATATTTTTATTTCAACAATCTCAGAACGCGCTCAGAGAACCATTTTAAAAGTAGCCAACTTTCATCTCGTTTTCTTTCCTACACATCTGTTATATAAAACTTGCAGCGTGCTGACTGTTCGTCAACTTTTCGTAATGCACTTAATATTAAAACAACACACCATGCTTCCATACAGTGCTGATATTACTAATAAGAGGCGAAATGATACATAGGCTGCACTAAAAGTATCGGGAATGGAATATTTCCACTGTTCCTGTCATATTAAAATCTTTTTAATTGAAAACTCCTTGGTTTTACAAATCGAATACCATTTATTTATTTTAAAAAAGATTCACGGTCTTGTCACAAGGTTTTGTCAAACTTGTTTAGTCGTTGAGAAAATGGAATTGACTCGAGAAAATTCAAGAGCGATGATTTATTATGACTTTCGAAGTGGTTTAACACAAAAACAGTGTGTTGACCGGATGATTTCTGCATTTGGTGATGAAGACCCATCCAAAACCACAATTTATCGCTGGTTTGCTGAATTTCAACGTGGACGTGTCAAGCTCAGTGATGATCCTCGTCAAGGTCGTCCAAAAACTGCAGTCACCCAAGAAAACGTTGATGCTGTGCGTAAGCTGATTGAGGAAGATCGACATGTGACATACCGCGAAATTCAGGCAACTTTAGACATTGGCATGAGTCAAATACAAATAATCTTGCATGAACAATTAGGTGTAAAAAAGTTGTTTTCCCGATGGATACCGCATTTGCTATGCGAAGAGCAAAAAGCGGCTCGCGTTACTTGGTGCGTCAGAACTCTCGAAAGATTCCACGCAGGATCCTCAAATGCTGTATACAACATCGTATCAGGTGACGAATCCTGGATATATGCGTACGAACCCGAAACAAAAAACCAGTCACGAGTTTGGGTGTTCGAAAATGAGTTAAAGCCAACAAAAATTGTTCGTTCACGGAGTGTTGCAAAAAAAATGGTGGCCACGTTTGTCTCCAAAACCGGCCATGTTACGACTATTCCTCTTGAGGGACAAAGAACGGTTAATGCAGAATGGTATGCTAGCATTTGTTTGCCACAGGTCGTTTCTGAACTCCGTAGAGAGAACTGCAACCGCCGCATCATCCTCCATCACGACAATGCGAGTTCTCACACCGCGCACAGAACAAAAGAGTTTTTAGAGCAAGAAAACATTATTAGACCATCCGCCGTACAGCCCCGACCTAAGCCCTAATGATTTCTATACTTTCCCTAAAATAAAGAATAAATTGCGTGAACAGAGATTTTCATCACCTAAAGAAGCTGTGGACGCCTACAAAACGGCCATTTTGGAGACCCCAACTTCCGAATGGAATGGTTGCTTCAATGATTGGTTCCATCGTATGGAAAAATGTGTCAAATTTCGCGGAGAATACTTCGAAAAGCAATAAATACATTTTTAAATAGTAATGTTGTGTCACTTCCTTGATTCCCGAAATTTTCAGTGCCGCCCTCGTATAGTCTGCACTTCAAACTTAACGTCGAAAAATATTTTTGTTAATAGATTTTTTACATTCCTTGTAAAATGCTCCCCGAGAAGTGCCTGGGCGACATTTTTACTGTCGCCTTCCCTCCGCTAGAGGGGGTGACCGCTTTACAGTCATCCCCTCCGTGATGTGCCTAAAGGCGTGCCACCAATGGGCGGCTCTAGTGTGATCTTACGAGGACCTGGAGCCCCCCATCGGTGCCGAAGATGATCACTCCAGTGGTTTTAGCCGGTAAGAGTCTGGCATACCCCTTCGCCCTTCCCCGGGGTGAAGGAAGTTCCATGTAGAATTGCTACTAGACATAAATAAAAAAGGCCCATTTTTGTACAATACACTTGTCGCGGAGTGCCTCCCTCCGTGTTTCCTTCCCGGTTAGCTCAACTAGGAGGCTCTCTCCACGGCAGCAAGTAACGGAGTTCAGGTATTGTGATTCAATGAAACGTAACATATATATTGTTATAATGGTATATTGATATTCACAACTTCAACTTCATGGTGATACAAATTTTAAAATATAGCTTATTATCACAATTTACTTCATGGTGATATAAATTTTAAAATATAGCTTATTATCACAATTTACGCTAGTTCAAAATAAGTAATTGTAATATTGCAGGAGACTATTGGTCAGAGCGACAGCTGTGTGTTGAACCACTAGCGTTCAGAATCGAATGTGTAATGATAATGATCCAAATATGAAGAGCGACTCTACGTCACATAAATTCGAATTTTGATTTGAATAAAGAATGAATCGTGAGGTGGACAGTGATGGAGATAAAAGGTATGAAGTCATGAAAGAGGTTGATTGAAATGAAGATGAAGGATGACTTCGTCACACACTAAGACTAGAGAACTAGAGAACTAAGTATTTAAAAGTTAGATTAAAACTTATTGAACTTTTTTGTGAATAAATCAATCTTTTATTTATTCTATTTTAATTGTTGTTCAGCGACCTAAACTTGAGCGACCCAAACAAAACAAAAGCGAAACGGTCTCACGAAAAATGGCAGTGTCAATAATATTTCTACAAAAAGTCTACACTGGCAACCGCTGCCCACTAAAAACCACACAATTCAAATCTCTGGAGGTGTAAAAATAAGATTCAATTTTCTCTACAACAAATTCGCTGTCCTGTCAATTATGTATGATGAAAAAATCTACCTTGTCTTTCTAATTACGTGGCGGAGGGCTGTCGACAAGCTCAAGAGATAAACAAATAAGATGATACTTTCCGGTCTGGAGATAAAAAATGGAGGAACAAGACGTAACCGAACATCAGATTGTCGTTCGTTTGAAATGTGTCAAACGATTCCATCGCTAAGTGAATGTTTAAAAAAGGTCCAATTTTGAAGGATTTTGAATGTTTAATTTGAGGTTCTCACTAAGTTGGCGATGATGATATGTTGTGCTAGCTGGTTAGAAAGAAAGAAAGAAAGAACATAAATTGATTGATTGGCACACATAAACAGAAAAAAGGTTAGGCCTTAAGCCTTATTCTCGTACCATACAAGGTGCTATACAAGACTTAATTAAAAAGGCATTTAACTAATCAACTGTTCTGTTTAATCAAGTTCTGCACATGGACTCCTCTAAACTTTCGCTACAACTCTTTGCGCTGACCATATCCAGTGTCCAGCTGCCATATTCAAATTGCCAATCGAAGACCTACATTTGTATCATCATTTCGGCCGAATGAAGTCCACTGCTGGACACACAGGCGTCCCCCAAAGATCACCACAACCACCGATATGGATGTGTTGTGGGCTCATTGGGGGGTTTTGCCAGAATCGCCACGCTTGGCAGGCGGGTTGGCGATCGCAGTTGAGTTGTTAATGTACTCGAAGGACGCTGCTGCCCATCCTCCGGCTAATCCCTTAGTCGACTTTTACGACACCCATGGGAGGAGATGGGGTGGTGGCATTCTGACACTGGTACATTTGTACGGTAGATAAAAAAAATAACTTTTTAAAATCTGTAACGACGCCTGTCACCTTAGTCATCCTGCGACCACGAATGCTGCAAATTATTCGAAACGTCAGGAAAATCAAAAATCAAAATATACGCGATAGAATCCGTTTAAAAGTGTTTTATTATAACATTTGTATCTGTTTTGATAAAACTGCTGCTCAGAAATGGTCAGCTTACTGTCGCTTCAGCTTCTGATGTCTGCAACTGCAAATTTATGTCATTGACTTTACATAGTTCTTCAGAGAACTATACGTGGGTCACACTGAATGTTTTTAGAACTAGCCAGTAAGAAAAGTTGCCGATAAAAAAATATTTTAATCTATACAAATAAATAAAATTGAAGTGTCTGTTTGTAATGTCAAAATAACAACTTTTTACTAAATGCATATGAAAGTATGTACGTTACATATAACAAAAACACTATTTTTAATTTTTTTGTCTGTCTGTCTGTCCGTCTGTCTGTCTGTCTGTCTGTCTGTTTGTTCCGGGTAATCTCCGAAACGGCTGGACCGATTTTGACGGGACCTTCAATGGCAGATAGCTGATGTTATAAGGAATAACTTAGGCTACTTTTATTTTGGAAAAATAATTAGGGTTCCGCGTAAAAAATAAAACCCTTGAAATCCAATATATATATTCTATGTCAAGTGTCTATGTCGAAGTACTCTAAATTTATTTTAAATTAAACGCAGGTGAAACCGCGGGTCAAAGCTAGTTTAGAATAAAGGACTCCTTGAAAAGCTGTAGATGTAGTACGTTGAATTCATATGTCATTTGGTTTTATAAATTTATGGCAATTTAAAAAGTGCGTGTCGTGCGTCGAAATTCATTACATCAATAGATCCAGGCAAGTTTAGGCATTGGTATCGATCGGTCAAGTGCAAAAAGTCTTACACGAACATTTAGGCGGCAGAAAGCTTTGCACTAGATGGGTACCTCAGCTGGGCTGTGATAGGCTATTTTTTAACGATGACCTTCTCTTGTGTTTCTCCTGTGTCGTGGGTACAGTTTTTTATTATATACCCTTTCCATTTCAGCCGAATTAAGTCAACTGCTGGACACAATCCTCTCTCAAAGATCGCCGCAACGAAAGGTCTGGGTGTGTTGTGTGCTCATTTGGGGGTTTTGCCATAATCACCACGCTTGGCAGGCGGGTTTGCGATATACAGTTATACTCTTTATTGTACACAAAAACGTACTATTTACAGACATTTTAATAAGAAAAACAGTACAATATGCGGCCTTACCGCTTTCCGTAATCTCTTTCAGGCAACCCTAAGTGTACACACATAAATCTCACATGCACAAACACCCAGACCAGAAAGAACTATTTGTAGGCCATACTAATCAATGTTTCGTGCGGGAATCGAACCCGTGATACATCGCGCAGAAAGCCAAGCAACCAGCCACTACGCCAACGCGGTACGATTACCGTCAGTTGATGATACTAAAAGTACCACTCAAATATTATTTCATAGCTAATGACTGGCACACACCCCAAGACTCAGCTCTAGATATAATACCTGATTGTTACTGATTTCACTCAAGATATGAGATGGTATCACACTATCGTAAGAACCGGATCTTATTTACTTTTGTTGGCATTAAAGCCAACGTTAAATATTACTTATCTTAAATATCGCTTTAGCTGGATTAATGGCGCTAGTTTTGTGTAAAGCTGTGGACAGAGTAACTTCCCGGTTATCCTACTAATATTATAAACGCGAAAGTTTGCAAGTATGGATGGATGGATGGATGGATGGATGGATGTCTGTTACTCTTTCACGTAAAAACGACTAAATGGATTTTAATGAAACTTTACAATAATATTGCTTATACATCAGAATAACAATAGGCTACAATTTATAAAGATATTGTGTGTATTGTCCAAAATATGACGATAAGTGTCAAGTAAGTAGGAAAAAATCTACCATCTGCGAGCTACTCTGGCGTGCGTTGCCAAAATCGATAGAGTTACACATATGTAATATATGATGGAAATGTTTATCTTAAATAGTCCTACAAAAAAGCCCGCCACAGTATATGTCTATATCTTATGTGTAAACCATTATAGCCAAAATGTGTAAGCCATTATAGCCAAAATAGTGAACAAGTCGCATTTTCAATGACGATCAACAAATCGCAGGGTGAAACCTTAAAGCATTCATTTCGGCACGCCATGTTTTTCTCACGGTCAGCTCTATGTGGCTTGCTCACGTGTTTCCAAAGCGAAAAATCTGCATGTTTATGCTGAAGGAAAAAAATCGGTAAATATAGTTTATGGAAGCATACTGGAGTAGCTACCTATGGGTCTATGATTAGGGCTCTGCAGTGATTAATTACCGTATTTCTTATGTTGACAATATTGCTAAGTTATTATACAGCGACTGTAACATCTCAATATTGTCAGGCTGTTATATTTTTCTAATGCGACCCAAAACTTATTTATGTGATAATTTTAATGTCATAATGTTAGTTCTTTTCTACGCCACGCTTTTTTTTTTTTTTTTTTTTTTTTATTGATGTCCAGTGGAATCACTCAAAATACTAATCCTGCGCAGACAAAGTCGCGGGCACCAGCTAGTATTATATATAACCGGGAAATTCTTGGTTAAATATTTATATAAAATATCTCTCAAGGCCGCAAATTTATTAAAAAAACGGGTTCCTCTTTGGATGAGGTATTAACCTGTGAATAGAGAGACGAAAAATAATATCGGGGACTCGACAATCATAGTGGTGACAGTCAATGGCCTCGTCCACTATCTAAAGAGCCTCTCGTTAGGTGGCTGGATCAAGGGCCTGTTACAGAAAGAAGTTCTCTGCGACGCCGTACGCAGTGACTAGAATGGGGGGCTCTAGCGTGCAAGAGCTCAAGTCCACGTAAGAACGTGGACTTGAGCCCCCCTTTCGGTGCCGAAGATGACCACTCCAATCGTTTTAGTCGGTAGAAGTCCGGCCTCTTCACCCTTCCTCGGGTCGAAGGAAGTTCGTGTAGAATTTCCACTGGAGACCAATGAAAACCATCAAAATTAAGATTTCTCCGGATCCCTATTATAATCACCGGTAGCTCATCTCATCGAATTATGCCATAGCGGATGGTCACAATGTTTTATTTTTAAACTAGCTGGGACCAGCGGTTCCACCCGCGTTCAATTTAAAAGAAATGTATGGTACTTCGACATAGACACTTCACATAGAATATTGGATACCAAGGGTTTTTTGCGCAGAAAACTAATTATTAAAAAATATTAAAAGTAGCCTAAGTTATTCCTTATAACATCAGCTATCTGCCAGTGGAAGTCGCGTCAAAATCGGTCCAGCTTTTTCGGAGATTACCCGGAACAAACAATCAAAAAATATAATAATTGATTTTTCGTTATATGTACCGTATATACTTTCATATGCATTTTGTAGAAAGCTGTTATTTTGACATTACAAACAGATGCGTAACTAGGACCTGAAGCCTCATTGTTACCAAGTAAAAGTAAGTACCATAAGTAGATCACGCTAAGAAGCACTTGTTCATGAACACGCAAATATCAGTCATCTCACCCATTGCCATGCGAGAGGGAAGGAGGAAACTGATCCATGACGCCAACGCAAGCAGTAGAATATGTACCTGGTCTATGTATTTTTGTACCACCAAAACAGCCAAAATAGTACTACGGCTACGAATAGTACCAACCCATCTGATCTTGGGTCTCGTAAACGTTGACTATGGGATTAACCGGAGGATGGGCAGCAGCGTCCTTCGAGTACAGTAACAACTCAATTGCGATCGCCAACCCGCCTGCCGGCTGTCTTGGGATTCCCGCGGTCAAAAGCCAATGAAATACTAGTGAATCATAATATCTGTGATGAAACTAACCTAAACTAACACACTGAAACAAACAACAAGTGAAACTGCAAGTGTGATTTCAAAAGAAGAAATGTTGTATATTTAATCGTTTAAGAACGAAGTATATAGGAGAGTAGTTTATTAGATAAAAAACGGTTGGTGCAGTGGCTGATACAGTCGGCTGCTGCGCTCCGGGTCGTGGGTTCGATTCCCGCACGGAACAAATATTTGTATGATCTGCAGGTAGTTGTTCCGGGTCTGGGTGTATTGTATGTGGAATTCATGTCTGTAAACGCACCTACGACACAGGAGAAACCCTAGTGTGGGGCAGTGTTTTTAAAAAAGAAAAACCAAATTTAAAAATACCTACGAGTCATTTTCACCGATTCTACTCTTAAGATAAAAAGGTTATAAAAAGAAAGTTACACTGCAAACCTCAGTAGTACCTATAGTTAACTTTAGTAAGTGTAAATGATAAATATTATCATGAGTTTCTGCAGACGCTTGCCTCTCGCGGGGGTGCGGTAGTGGCCCGAGACGGCACGGCGGCGTGTTGTGTTCTGCACGCGTCTCTCTGAAGGGATGTTTGGCCAGCCAGGTCCCATACCTGCCAGGGGTGTGGTCCAATACCTACATGGCATTCACGGGCACAACGTATGCATCAGCATCAATATTGTCTAAAACCAAATTAATCAAGAAAACAGTAGAACGGTCTTCGTTTCCTCGAGAGCTCTTGTTGCAGTTAAAACATACTTGTGGCGACCCCTACATCGCCAGCAATACAACTACAACTTACAGCGACATCTGCTTGACTATTAAATGCAACTCTCCGATGACGTCAAAGAATCCTGAATCACGCTATTAAAGTATTCGCGCAACGCAGCATATATATATATATATATATATATATATACACAGTCGTCCGATATTAACCGTTGGGCTTAGGCCCGCCAGGCATACCATCCGCCTGGCTGGAGGATCCTCCATTTTCTATGGAGGAACACCACACCTTGTTCCCCATTTACATGGATATAAACTGTACGGAACCAAACCATTCCTTTCAAACTACATACATTTTAAACATGTTTTAATAGACGAAACAATTTCTGTCTAAGTAACACTACACTGCTGTGGTTAACGAGTTTTTGTGTATCCACATGTTACAAGCATTGTGGTGAACCACGACACGCGTCTATATCGAATTAACTTTTTGTATAGGTAATTAATATTTGTAGGGGTGTTAGAGCACACGGTCAGAAGAGGACCGGACAGCTTGGAAAATGTGAGCATAACTGGCCGTAAGGAAAGTAAAAGGAACGGTGAACCCATCAAAGAAATTAACGGAACGAAAAGCAATAAAAAAAATTCAGACCCCTCGCGACAGTTTTCTTCTGTATCACGATTACAGTTCAGTTCTGTCAATTTTCACTTCGTCATTTTTTTACTGTCTAGGGATGAAATGATCAAGCCATTCGCCTGGTGATACGGAAACAAGATTTGTTATACATTCAAATATAGTGTTGGCACGGGGATTTACGAATTCGTTTCTTAAGCACTCAAATCAGCCAAAACACGTCCACTGCTGAACAAAGGCCTTCCCCATAAACGACCGGTTCCATGCCGTGTGTCATCATTTTAGGGGGCATTGCCAGTTCTCATCACGTTTGGCAGGTGGGTTGCGAAGAATTAAGAAGAAAAGACAGTCAGGTCGGGACTGTAAGGAGGATGACTCACTAATTCCATACCATCCGTAGACAAATATTCGTTTGTCCGTCTGGTGGAGTGAGCTGGAGCACTGTCGTGATGGAGGAGGATCCAGCTTCTTGGCACTGCTGTCGAACATTTTCCAAGACAACCAGTAAACAATGACTAACAAACCAATCTGCAGTAACAGTCCTTTTATCTTCTAGCGCAACTGTTGCGCAATGACCAGCTGTCAGAAGAACGAGGTAATCATCTTCTTCCCTTGACTTCTACCCTTCTTTAATTTTACTGGCAAATCTTCGAATGGAAACATCCATTGAGCAGATTGTCTTTTGGTTTCGGGCTCATAACAATATATCCAGTTTCCATCACCTGTGATAAACACAGCATTCGAGTCACCTCCGTTATACTTTTTTAAGCATTTCACGGTACCAATCCAAACGATGATCGATGATTTTCCATCAAATTATGAGGTATTCATCTGGTGCAAAGCTTTCTGACACCTAAATGTTCGTGTAAGACATTTTGCATTTGTGTCATTCCCATGCCTAAACTTTCCCGGATCTTTTAACATGTCACTCTTTCATCAGGTTCTATCATTAGCCCCACAGCACTCACGTTATCTTCAGTGGCTGCCGTAGAAGGACGTCCTTCGCATAAATCATCAGTGCGATTGCTACGACCTTAAACTTCACTTTGGGTATAAACTCATTAAACCAGTTATAAACAGTGGCACGAGACGGGGCTTCATCATTCTATCAAGTCTATCTTGTCATAGTTGTTGATTAACGGCTCAAATTAACAATCGATCTAATCCAAAATCTTTGTATTTGAGATTATGGATTTGTCTGATTTTGTGTTAAATGTGATCTTAACACAAAACGAATGAATTACAGAATCTTAAATATAAAGATTTTGGATCAGACTGATTATAAATTTCGGAGGTTAGACCGCAACGAAAGTCATAATAAATCATGGAGCGAAAATTTACTTTGATTAAATTCATTCGCCAACCCGTCTGCCAAGCGTGGCGATTATGGCAAAACCCCCCAATAAGCACACAACACACCCATATAGGTCACTGGTGATCTTTGGGGGAGGCCGGTGTCCAGCAGTGGACTTCATTCGGCCGAAATGATGATGATATTCATTTCGACGCACACTTTTTAAATTTCCGCCAATTTGTAAAAACAAATAACATATTAATATTGTACATACCAAAAAGTTCTTTATTCAAAATTTAATTAATTTTTTATCGGCAACTTTTGTTCTGGCCAAATCTACAACAGTTTAGTGTGACCCTCGTATGTACTTTCTTACTCGGCTTCAGGTGAAAGAATACATCGTGAGGAAACCCGAATTTTAATGGTCTGAAATCGCCAACAAGCAGTTAGCAACAGTAGTGATGAATGCTCGATTCATACACATACACGTCTATAGTTATAGGTTAGATAATATTTTCATGTCAATAAAAAAGTATTATTATTAAAGTTGAGGACTTTGCAATGCCTGAAATGATTAAATATTCGAAAACAAGCACTTATTGTGCAAATAAATGTTTTGAGATTGAGTTGTAGCCCTTCTCTTTATGAATAGAGTCTTTTGCCCTCCAATGGGGCAGTTACAAGCTTCTGTTACATACAAGATTAATTGGAAAACAATACCGCGTATATTATAGATTTTTGTTATTCCTGACGTTTCGAACACTGCAGCATTCGTGGTCGCAGGATGACTAAGGTGACAGGCGTCGTTACAGAGAGAAGTTATCAATTTTATCTACCGTAAAATTCTAATCAGAAATTGTTTCGATGCACGCAGTAATCACTCACAGTGTCTAGATGCTTTTCAGTGTAGTGTGAAGTTTGAGACTTTATTATTTTAATACAGAGTTCCAAACTGGGGGGTATTTGCAAACCATCTTCACTATGAGAATTAGGATGTTATTTAATTTCAATAGCCTCACGATTCATGATGCATTCTCGGTATATATCGGTTTGCAGTGTGGTGCCGGCTCAGAATACCACTACCCCATCTACTCCCGTGGGTGTCGTAAGAGTCGACTGAGGGATTAGCCGGAGGATGGCAGCAGCGTCTTTCGAGTACATTTACAACTCAACTGCGATCGCCAACCCGTCTGCCAAGCGTGGCGATTATGGCAAATCCCCCCGATGATCCCACAACACACCCATATCGGTCGTTATGGGGATCTTTGGGGGAGGCCTGTATCCAGCAGTGGACTTCGTTCGGCCGAAATTATGATATATCGGTTCTCATTTGCGAGGACATAAGGTCGATCAAAACGTAGAACATGGTTTGGTTTGTCTAAAGCATGTTCACACACTGCAGATGCATTTAAGCATTTTGGTACATAAATATGCACAAGCATATCTATCTATCAAATTAAAACATCCAATGCATAACTACACCGAATATTTATTACCGTTTATTTTTATATTCATTGCTTTATCTTGATACAGACGAAGCAAAACCACAGGTATCTTTAAGGGGAGTCCTCAATGTATCGCACAAAATACTAGGAATAACTCTATTCCCATAGGAAAAGCGACTTCCTCCAAGAATTAGTGAGACTCCTGTACATATTACAGACAGGTGAAATGCCATATTTAACTTGCAGTTACCAAACCCAAAGTCATGTGACGTTGAACCATATATCTATTACTCCAAGAGCTATGTTTTATTTTAGAGAGTTTATAGTTAATGATAGTTTTTATGTAGTGGTCGTATTGTGTGGAACACGTGCTTCTCAGTAGGTGGTCATACATACAATATTTCAAATGTTTGTTGAAGTAACTGTAAAGGTTTTATAAGGACGTTCAATCGTTGTTAAGTTAGTTTTATTCTTGTGACGAATGTACGAGATTGAATTATCATCGTCATCATAGCAGCGGATGTCCACTGCTGAACAAACGTCTCCTCCATAGATTTCAACAACGACCAGTAGCATATTGTAAAAAAAATATCCTGGTGATGAGAAAAGCAACTCGTTCATCTGGTAGCAAACACAAGCAGGCCATTAACAATTGTAATGGTACCCAGGACTGGTCCAGCGTGGCCTCACACTACGCTCGTTTCTCGAGACTTTAGTTATTTAGTCTCTTATGCCCAGTAATTTTACTAGCTATAGTGTATTCCGTGTGGTCTGGATTAAGAATATAGCACCACTCCATCTCCTCCCGTGGATGTTGTAAAAGGCGACTAAGGGAATCTAAACCAGAGGGATGGGCAGCAGCGTCCCTTCTGTGAAACGGTAGCCATACTGCGCTCACCAACCCGCCTGCCAAGCGTGGTGAGTATTGGCAAATACCCCCGAAAATGATGACACAGTTGTGAAAATCTACCGGGGAGGCCTTTGTCCAGCAGTGGACGTATAAATGGCCGATATGATGTGTATTCGCCTGCGATATCGTACTTTTGGCGGAGTCAATGGATGAGCTGAGTGGGATGCTGAATAGTCTCAACGTAGCCTCGAGACGGGTTGGCCTTGGCATGAACTTGGAAAAAACCAAGATCATGTCTAATAGACATGTTGTGCCGAGCCCGATTAGCATCGAAGGTACGATGGTCGAAGTTGTGGACGAGTACGTCTACTTGGACAAACGCTCCGGTTGGGTAGACACAACTTTGACATAGAAGCCGACAAACGGATATGTGTAGGCTGGGCAGCATTCGGCAAGCATCGCCAAATCTTCTCGTCGCCTTGTATTCCGCAATGTCTGAAAACGAAAGTTTTCAACCAGTGTGTCCTACCTGTGATGACCACACCGCTTTACAGTCACCTTCTCCGAGATGTGCCTATAGGCGTAGCACCAGTGGGCGGCTCTAGTGTGATCATACGAGGAGAGGTGCCGAAGATGACCGCCCCAGTGGTTTTAGCCGGTAGGAGTCCCCTCCGCCCTTCGCCGGGGCGAATGAAGTTCATGAAGAATTTCCACTGGACATCAATAAAAATAAGGACAGGCTTCTTAGCACCACACTACGCTCATTGCCTCGAGACTTTAGTTATTTAGTCTCTCATGCCCAGTAATTATACTAGCTGTAGTGTATTTTGTATTATGCACTTCTTCGTCAAAGTAGGTATACCTAGCTTATTGCGTTGAATGTGCACTAAGAAAAGGAAATGTGGAAGAAAACCTAGGTGCATTAATAATGCGTGTGCAATATAATAATGCATTCAGGGTGCTGATGGGGTTGCCCCGATTTTGCAGCGCATCTGGTATATTTTTATATTTAAAAAAAAAAACATTGACCCACACTAGGATTTCTCCTGTGTCGTGGGTGCGTTTACAGACATGAATTCCACATACAATACACCCAGACCCGGAACAACTACCCGCAGATCATACAAATATTTGTTCCGTGCGGGAATCGAACCCACGACCCGAAGCGCAGCAGCCGACTGTATCACTGCATCGAATTGCATTAAATCGCGAGTAGATTGTTTTTATGCAACTGTGCGGAAATTATGTGTGCTGGTGCGCAGGGTTCGGGCCAGCATCAACAGCATCCTTAGGTTATTCGCTGAGAGGTTTGACTTCCAGTACTTGAACCATTGCTATATGATTCATGCACTGAGTAATAAAAAACTGTAGGTAGGATATATAGCATTTTAATTTTATTGTGTTGATTTCTTTTTCCATGTATGATCCTTTGTTGATCGAAATAAATGATTTATTATTAATACAGTACCGTCTAAAATAACAGCACAACTAAAAACATGTTTTTTTTACACAACAAATAATACACATTCTACCAATAAAAAAACCGGACAAGTGCGAGTTGAACTCGCGTGGAGAGGATTCCAAAATTGCTGAATATATTGTCTATTGTTGAATTCGGTCTTGTACCAATAACTTATCCCAAGAACAAACTCAACATCGTAGTTGAAAAATATATTTTCCCATACATTCCAACCGCAAACGTAAGTTTGTATGCACAATATTGAAAGATTTACTATGTTATTTTAAGACCATATACTTCTTATATCAAAATTGTAGGCTCATTCGTTTCGGAGATAAGGGGAGGGGGAATGGTACTAGATACTTTTGATCAATGTTGCGAGACGTATCCCCTCTGACTACTCATTGTACTGATAATTGGGTGGCCTATGTTCAACAGTCGACGTTTACGGGCTGTTGTGTGGATGTAGCAGTACGTAACCACCGTGAAAGTTCGAAAAGCTTCAACAAAAAGTGCAGCTAACGCAATAGAATTTTCCTATGAAGAATCAAAGAGAACGGTTCTTACTGTCGCGTCTCATCAGTCTGTTATGAGCGTAGCAAGGAGCATTTAAAAGCAAACAACCACAAATTTCAAATCTTCTTTGTGTTCCTGTTGGATGCTACTGATATTGTCGCAGTAATAATTGGTGTAAAGAATATGTTATATACTGACTGTCCAATCACAAACCATTCTCTGGACGTTTCAAGAAAGGACTTAAAAAGCATTTCCTCTCATTATGTCAAAGTATGTATGTACAGTTTTTTTTTTTTTTTTTGGACAGTCATCACATAATATTCTGTGGGAGTGTGTTCTTTGGCAAGATGAACGCAATATTATGTTTGACAGCATGCAAGTTACATCCGGGGTTGTTTACTATACAGACCTTGTTGCAACTAGGATGAATTTCTGTGCGTTCAGGCGTTTTTGCCATACCTACTATTGGAATCAGTCACAATAGCTCACAACATAGGACTCGTAATTAAATTAGTATTTTCTCTGTCTCCTGCTTGCTATGGAGGGAAGTGGAACGTATATTCTTTCCTACTCCTCCATTTTCCTTTCTGATTAATTTCGTTGCGGGTTCCAAGATTATTCATTTCTCTGGGACACACCGACCTTCATTGGTCGGTGTTCTTTTCGGTGGTCGCCATTGTAGATCCTGGCTTACATGAGTTGCAGTGGTTGGGAATATGTGGCGGGCTTGTCCCATAAAATCTGTACAGTATATATTTATATATGTATATATTATGTATTTATTTAAGTATATATTATATCGATGCTATATAGTTGTGTATTACGTGATTAACTGCACTCCCAAAATTCGTTGTCATGAATTTCTTTTTGTTTGTACACTTGATACTTACTTTCGTCTTTTGTTTCTTTTTTTATCATTCAAAGGTTTGCTGGAAGAAAACTCAAGCTCGCCTTTGTACATACATTAAGTTATATTTTATTTAACAATGTATGTTTTCTGTTTTATTTTGTACAATAAAGATTATGAATAATTTGAAAAAGCCAGTACCACTGCATCGTGTTAACATAACATTTTGTATATTGTAACGTTTTGCGTCCAAGTTTCCTTCACTTAATTATACGTTCACAGATAAATAGACCTTCTTCGCAAATAGGGTAGCTAGATAGCAAGGTGTTGCGATGCTCAGATAACGCGCACTAGCCGACGTGCAAGGAAATTGCAGTCAACGGCATCACGTTGTACAAGTACACACGCCCCATATACGTACGCAACTGTGTTTGTGGGGCTCGGAATTGGGGCGATCAACATTGCACATATTTACTGCGTGTATTGTTGAAGAGAAGCTTCTTTAAGCGTGTTTGGAATGGGGTTTTTATATGCAAAATGTGAAATGAGTGAATGCGACCCTCATTGGCTGTGCAGCGCATACTAATCATATCGGCCATTTATACGTCCACTGCTGAACAAAGGCCTCCCCCATAGATTTTCACAACTGTGTCATCATTTTGGGGGGTATTTGCCAATACTCACCACGCTTGGCAGGCGGTTTGGTGAGCGCAGTATGGCTACCGTTTCACAGAAGGGACGCTGCTGCCCATCCCTCTGGTTTAGATTCCCTTAGTCGCCTTTTACGACATCCACGGGAGGAGATGGAGTGGTGCTATATTCTTAATCCGGACACCACACGGAACGCATACTAAGCTTCGCTTAATTTCATTGAATTATATAAGTAATGGTTCTGATGATGTTAACATAGATCCTTCGAAATCCAGTGAGACCTACAGGTTGATGTCAATATTTTATCGTGTACGTCCGAGTTTCTACCTGCCGTGACGTGACATCGACCCGACTCCTAAAAAACGAGATGCCGTTCCGAATCATTGAACGATTGACGTCAGCTGCACTGGTGCTCAAACTTTGGCATATAGAGATAAACTGACGTTGGCTAACGTGACCATACATCCCGTTTTGAGCGGAACCTCCCGTTTTTGCGGCTGCTGTGTGTCCCGCTGTCCTAAAAAAAGATGAAATGTCCCGCTTTGAAAATATGGTGAAATCCGTGAGTCACTACTTAAATACAAGTTACGCGTAAGAAAACCAAGATGCCAGTGCTTAGCTAGGTAGCATAGGAGTACACGGCTATGGCCCTGAATTGTAAAATAAAGAAAACCAAACTACACAAAATTTGTTCGTAATTTTATTTTATTTTAAAATCTTCTATAAATGTATCCTATTCTTATAAATGTAACTTAAATTTAGAAGCTCTGAAGGAAATAAAATATGGTCACGCTACGTATGGCATGCCTCATAAGTTATTGTTAGGTAAGTTTACAACAAAAAAAGTTTATGTTAAACGGTAATTTTTGTAATAATGTGGGCAAACGAGTTTCCTTGGCACCACCGCCATCAGGTAATTAAGTTACGCGTTGCCGAACTTTAAGAGAAGGGACATTGATAAAGGAGGGGTGTAGACAAGAGCAGGAAGAAAGGAAATTAGGGAAAAGTAGGGATGGAGGAGAGAGGAGGCTTGTGTGGTACCGGCTAAGAATAGCACCACCAGATCTCATCCTCTGCCGTGGCGTAAAAGGTGACTATGGGATTCATCATATGAACGTGCAGTGCTAAACAAAGGCCTCCCCCATCAAAGATATGTGTCGTCATTATGGGGGGAATTTGCCAGTTAGTACTGTGGGAAACGTAGTTTGATAGAGCTTAGTACCGGGATTTATGTAAATTGAAACACTTCTTTTAACTATGTATCTGATATTTTATATGATAAATTATAATTTATCTTTCATTATCAATTCACAAGGCTAGAATTCTTCTTCTTCTTCTCTTAGATTATGGCTTCTGTAGAGTATCTTCCACAATTTCGCCAGTGTCAAGTATAAAGGCAACGTTGTACGGTGTTTAGATTAATTAATCTTTACATATCTCTAAAATATTTCACAAAACTGAAAAAATTCTAAAAAATATGTCGGCAACGTCGTACGGTTCAATTCATTATATTCCTGACATTTGACTGAAAAACGTCAAGTCAGAGCATTGAAACGAGTACTCAATTTAAATCATATACTTTTTAACAGTGGTCAGTAAGTTACACCAAAGAGGTGACCATCGTTACAGTACTAACCATGCTTGGCAGGCGGCTTGGTGAGCACAGAATGGCTTCTGTCCCACAGAAGGGACTCTGCTGTCCATACCTCTGGTTTACAGGTGCTTAATCGCCTTTTACGACATCTACGGGATGAGATAGAATGGTACTATATTCTTTATCTAAACACCACACGGACTATGGGATTAGCCTGAAGATATGCAGCAGTGTCCTTTTGAGTATATTTACAACTCAACTACGATCGTCAACCCACCTGACAAGTTTGGCAATTATGGCAAAACCCCCCACTGAGCACACAATGCAATTCCAGACCGGTACCGTAAATACCGTTATATTTGAATAAGCTTTTAAATAACATAGTGATGTCTTAGATTTTCGCGATTATTACACATTATAATAAAACACTTTTAAACGGATTCTATCGCGTATATTTTAGATTTTTGATTTTCCTGACGTTTCGAATACTTTGCAGCATTTGTGGTCGTCATTCATTCAGTCATCCTGCGACCACGAATGCTGCAAAGTATTCGAAACGTCAGGAAAATCAAAAATCTAAAATTTACGCGATAGAATCCGTATAAAAGTGTTTTATTATAACTTTTAAATAACTACAATTTCAACAGACACCGACTAAACTTTGAGCACCAGTCTACATCCGCTGACGCGCGACCGGCCGTGTTGTTGTGACAGCTCGCCGGGACGCCTCCAGCATCAAACTACAATGTTATATACACTCTTTGTCCATTCCTCGACGAAAGAACTTCGGAGAATAGAACGCACTTTAGGGAATTAAGATTTGTCAGGTGAAATGTAAAATTATTGAAACAATTGTGATATTTGAAAGAGTAGAGCTACAGGTTTTCTAATTAATATTGACATTGACTGCAGTGGCTGATACAGTCGGCTGCTGCGTTCCGGGTCGTGGGTTCTATTCCCACTCGGAACAAATATTTGTATGATCTACAGGTAGTTGTTCCGGGTCTGGGTTTATTGTATGTGGAATTCATGTCTGTAAACGCTCCCACGACACAGGAGCAATCCTAGTGTGGGGCAAAGTAAAAAATAATGAGGTATAAACTGGACAAAACATTGATTTGTTTTATTATATAAGTGATGATAATATTGTAAGCACATTGTAGGTATTATTATGGCTACAATATAAAAAATCATTGGCCATACTGCACTGACTAACCGGTCTGCCAAGCATGGTGATTACTGGCAAATTACCCGAAAACTACAACACAATTTTGGAAGTCTATGGGACAGGACTTAGTTCGGCAGTCTTTTGGCTGATATGATGAACCATAGTCTTCGGTGTGATGGTCTGTCAACGCAGAGGGTAATTTACTTTTCAAAATTATTAAATAGGAAAATTATAACACATTTTTCCACTGAATAGTTTTGTTCATTTATTTAAACTTATATTATCATGACAGGTTAGCATCCAATACGACAAAGATGTAACTAACACTCACAAATTCATTCCCCAGTCGTTAGTAAGTCAAGAGTGCCTTCACGAATTCCGCCAATGAACAATAAAAAACTTGAAGCCTTTGTGCTACGCTGTTGAGTGTTCGCGCGGCTCTTGCGACTGGAGCAAACTTGGCCAAGTTAGTATAGGCCACTGGGACCTCGACCAGCCTCCTCCCTTTTGTTTTGACTTTTCGCGATTGACCTATTTTCACGTTTGTTGTTATGGTCATTGGCAAGTCTGGAAGCTTGGAACTAAGCGTAGGTAACTTCTTCATCCCCCGGGAAGACGGCACAGCTAGACTCTGGGGGGATCCTATGTAATGCCCCCAATTTTTTATTGGTACCCAGTGGAAATTCTTCATGAACTTCGCCTTCGCCAGTCCTAAGCTGTGTATTGGGGGGCTTTGCGTAGCCGCCTTTTCTCCGCTGGAAGCGATGACCGCTTTGCAGTCAGTCAGTCATTCATGATAATTTTCACTGGGATACCAAAAAAAAGAAAACAAACTTAACTTCCTCAGAATTTTATTCTTCCTAAAATATTTAGCCAGTCCAGTCTTGCGTAACCATGGCACATTTAATCAGAAATCATTGCAGTTATCACAACAAATATAACTTGGTCGTTGTAAGCCGATTATCTATTTATCTGCGATACGGGCTGCCAGCGCTATCATAATTAATTAGCAATTAATCAATTTTACGTCGGTTTCGTTTTAGTATACCTCGAAAATATTTTAATTAAATTGTGCACTTTTTATCATAAGAAAGCTCAAGCTCACTCAGCGAGTTATGAAGAGAGCTATGCTTGGTATGTCTCTACGAGGTCTATTCAGAAATGAGGGAATCCTAAGAAGAACCAAAGTTGCTGACTTGGCGGGAAGGATTAGTGAGCTGAAGTGGCAATGGGTAGGGCACATAGTTCGTAGAACTGTTGACTGTTGGGGCAGAAATGTTCTCGAGTGGAGACAGCGCACTGGAAACTGGAAAACGCAATGTGGGATGATCTACAACGAGATGGACGGGCGACCTGGACAAGGTTATTATTTTCGCTCCGGTTTTTGCATGTTATTCCCGAACAACACGACACTTTAACAAAGTTTCACTTACGCGGTCGAATCTCAACTGATGTTATAAAACGACCTTTTTTCCGAATGACCCAGATTGTGCATGTCGCGGTGGCGCGGTTACGCCCCCATACCAAATTCTCTTTGTTTCCTAATTCTGTGGGTAGATCGCCTATCGTCATTCATCATATCAGCATAAGGCTAGACATCCTGAACAAAGGCCTCCCCATAGTTTTCCACAATATATGTTCTCAATAAGTGGGAAATTTGCCAGTACTCACCACGCTTGGCAGGCGGATTAGTGAGCGCATTTTGAACACTGTCCCACTGAAGGGACGCTGCTACCCATTCCTCCGGTCTAGAGTCTCTTAGTCACTTTTTACCATATCCACAGGAGGCGATAGAGCGGTTCTATATTCCTAATCCGGACACCACACGGAACTTCATTTAGAGTTCCATTTTCCACAGGTTTTTGCAATCAAATTTCGCTTCTGTCTTCCTGGCTCGCTCAAGGCGCGATGACTCAAGACGGTTCTCAAGGTCTCGCGCTTGGGTCATAGCGCTATACAGTTCCGAGTAAACACCTGCTATCAAAATTGAAATCACCGAGTAAAATTGCCCTGAGACCGGGTGAACACACACGTAGTCAACTGTGATGGCTCTTTCGTACCGGTGATGCTGGTATCTATACCTGGCTTCTGCTACTTCGGAGCCTAGTTCATTAGCACTTGGAAATACTTTAAGAACAAATATTTGTATGATCTGCAGGTAGTTGTCCGGGTCTGGGTGTATTGTGTGAGAAATGTATGTCTGTAAACGCACCCACGACACAGGAGAAATCCTAGTAAGTACTGGCTACGTTTTGAAAAAAAAAAAGCACTTTTATCAGGGGCTGGGCTAGCAGTAGATCAATGTAGGCAGTTTACTACCGGACAATGATATTATCGCTTTAGTTTGCCGCAGTCTACTACAGTTGCCGTGTGGTGCCGGCTCAGAATACCAACACCCCATCTCCTACCGTGGGTGTCGTAAAAGTCGACTAAGGGATTAGCTGGATGATGGGCAGCAGCGTCCTTCGAGTACATTAACAACTCAACTGCGATCGCCAACCCGTCTGCCAAGCGTGGCGATTATGGCAAAGCCCCCCAATGAGCCCACAACACACCCATATCGGTCGAAGTGGTGATCTTTGGGGGAGGCCTGTGTCCAGCAGTGGACTTCATTCGGCCGAAATGATGATGATGAGTCTACTACAGAGCATGAGCATTTCCCAAGTTGCTCCACAATGCTACATCCAGCGCCCCCAGCGGCTTTCATTATACGATTTCTGTGTACGGAATCTCTGAGCCAGGAAACGTTTCATTTTCAATGAATACAATCAGCACTGCGTATCGTGGTAGCATTGATATTTTCATTTGATTTTAACAATAGATATCGTGTTGTTACGTTTTTAACAAAAATCTTGCCGCCGGCGTCTGTAATTCCTGCTTTGTTATCGAATTGTTATCGGGCACGTATTACCTACTGTTTGTGGTCCCTGGAAAATGGGTCGTTTTATTCTAGGCCAGGCAGGGTTTTAATTTAGCTTAAAATCAAGTGAAAATATCCAGCTGGATTTGGTTTAACTTACGCCTCTTTAGAAGATACGGTTGGTGCGGTGGCTGATACAGTCGGCTGCTGCGCTCCGGGTCGTGGGTTCGATTCCCGCACGGAACAAATATTTGTATGATCTGCAGGTAGTTGTTCCGGGTCTGCGTGTATTGTATGTGAAATTCAAGTCTGTAAACGCACCCACGACACAGGAGAAATCCCAGTGTGGGGCATAATAAACAGACATATCCTTAATCCCAAATCCGAAGATTTTGGATTACCTAAATTTATTTTTCAGCCGTAAAACGGACACTGCCAAACCCAAAAAAAACGCAGATAAGAAATCGACAGAAAAAAACAAAGAATTTTACCGAACTTGTCAAGTGTCACACACCCGGTTCAAAAGATGTGTATCTGTGACAGACATGTTATGGGGCCCACAAAAAGAGTATCAATGGCAATAATCCGTAAAGCTTAAGCTAACAATATTAGCCGCAACAATAGACTAATCTCTGAATCGGTAGCCGTAATGCGTTTAAAGATCCTTTTAACTTTTTGTAAACAAGTTTGACAGGACAGGTTGTCTTGAACTTCAAGGTATGTGCGGTGTAGGGTAGGCAGCGTAGAGTGAAGATTGACTTGAACTTAGTCAAAGCAAATATTTTTATTTCAAAGATACCAATTACTGGCACTTCGTCAGTTTAAGTTGCACGGTTCCAATTAGTTGATCCTATGGAGAAGAACCGGCAAGAAACTCTATGGATACTCTTTTAAAATAATTGAGATTACAATGTTGATTGATACAAATGATTGTAAAACATATAACGAGAATAATGTAGGTTAATGTGTAAAGAACTTCATACTACAATAATATAGTAATAATTTACTTGGCAGTTAACGGTTGACCAGTCCCGACAGACAGCCCCCGTTCACGAGCATGACGTGCATCAGCATCGCTTAGCTCAACCATATTATAGGGAACCGAACGACCCGATACACAACGCCACTGCCAGTAAGACATTTTAATAAGCATGACAAACTAGTTCTGCCAGGCAAAACCACAGCATACCTATTCTAAATATATAACATTAATGTCTATATGGTGCTCACACATTTACTGTTTAGTATTCATTAATTTAATAATGATAAAAAGATTAAAAAAGTATTAGGAATGCAAATCGCAGTCGTAATATAAATATAAGCAAATAATCTAAAATTTCAAGATGTCAATAAAAAAATAAAACTATTATTACAATTAATTTGTAAACGGTAAAGCCAACATTACAAAATATATTATAAAGCGCCAGTTTAGCGCTTAGGTCTTTACCCTTCCAGATCTGATGGCAGATATATATACTTCCGATGCTCCTGGAAACTGATGGGATTATGCCCCTTGCTTCCTTCGCCCCGGGGAAGGGCGAAGGGGTATGCCGGACTCCTACCGGCTAAAACCAGTGGAGCGGTCATCTTCGGCACCTAAGGGAGGCTCCAGGTCCTCGTATGATCACACTAGAGCCGCCCACTAGTGCCACGCCTATAGGGAAATCTCGGAGAGGGTGACTAAAGTGGTCACCGCGGGTGCGTAGATTCCCCAATCTACGCACCCGCGAACCCAGAGGTCCCCTGCCTCACAGCAACGGCAGGGGACCTCTGGGGGTTCAGGCGTGTGGGAATTAGGCGCCAGGGTGGTTGTTACCCCGGCGCCGTCTCCTCCTTCTTCGAGCGGGGTCGGCCCTCTCCCGATCCCTTATGTGGTACGCCTGTAAAGTTTTAAAGATTTTAATAGCAAAGCGGGAGACAACAAATGGTGTAGGTACTTAATAAATCGTCATCATCATATCAGCGTAAAGATGTCCACTGCAGAACAAAGGCCGGCGACATGCCATGTCGTGTTTTGGGGGCAATTTTCCAGTACTCACCACGCTTGGCCCGGAGTTGGGGAGCGCACAATGACTACTGTTCCACAGAAGTGACGCTGCTGCCCATCTCTCTGGTTTGAAGTGCCTTTAATCGCCTTTTACGACATCCACGGGAGGAGAGTAAGTGGTGCTATATTCTTAATCCGGATACCTGACGGACTATCACCGTCAGTTGATGATACTAAAAGTACCACTCCATGGAGTTTCTTGCCGGCTTTATGGAGTTTCTTGCCAGATCTATGGAGTTTCTTGCCGGGTTTATGGAGTTTCTTGCCGGGTTTATGGAGTTTCTTGCCACTTCTCCATGAGATCGACTATTTGGAACCGTGCAACTTAGATTCTGACGTTTCGTAAGTGCCAATATTTGGTTTATTTGAAATAAAAAACTGTGACTTTTAACTCCAATATTATTTCGTAGATAATGACTGCCGCACACCCGAAGACTCGACTCTAGATATAATACCTGATTGTTACTGATTTCACTCAGGATATGAGTGGAGTTATATTCTTAATCTGAACATCACTTGGAAATACATATAAATACTAGCAGGATCGTATTTAATACTTAAAGTTTTTTTTTTTAATATTTTGTCACACTACTGATCGTGTAGCAAGTATTAACAGAAAACGATATTGCGATGATATTTTTTGCAGGCGTTCTTTAATACTGTGTTGGCTTTATGAACAAACAGCATTGCTCACTGTTTTTATGATTACGTTTACGCCGAATGAAGTCCACTGCTGGACACAGGCCTCCCCCAAAGATTATCACAACGACCGATATGGGTGTGCTGTGTGCTCATTGGGGCGTTTTGCCATAATCGCCACGCTCGGCAGACGGGTTGGCGATCGCAGTTGAGTTGTTAATGTACTCGAAGGACGCTGCTGCCTATCCTCCGGCTAACCGTTTAGTCGACTTTTACGACACCCGTAGGATGAGATGGGGTGGTGGTATCTGTTTTGCGATACCCATGGGTAGAGAGGGCTTGTCTATCCTATGCCGGAAACCATACGGAAAATAATACAAAGTGATGGTAAAAGAAAAGATAATTCGATCCTATACTGTATCTAAGATTTTAAAGGTCAAATTTGAGGCGCTCTTTGTTAACAACACCAAAACGTTAAATAATCCTTTACAATGCCATGATCATATCAATGATGTAGATCATACAAATATTTCTTCCATGCGGGGATCGAACCTGCGACACGTTGCGCAGAAAGCTAATTGCTTAGTCACTGCGCCAACCGTCCCGTAATTATGGGGAAAGTAACTTTTACTTATACCATAGATAATGTTAGTTTGACATGCACTTCCTTTTAGCTCACCAAGACGGCAAGACGTATGATTAGTGTAGTAATCTATACAAATAAATAAAATTGAAGTTTCTGTTTGTAATGTTAAAATAACAGCTTTTTACCAAATGCATATGAAAGTATATACGGTACCTACAACAAAAAAGCTATTTGTAATTTTTTTGTCTGTCTGTCCGTCTGTTTGTTCCCGCTAATCTCCGAAACGGCTGAACCGATTTCTACGGGACTTTCACTGGAAGATAGCTGATGTTATAAGGAATAACTCAGGCTACTTTTATTTTAGAAAAATAATTAGGGTTCTGTGCAAAAAAATAAAACCCTTGAAATCCAATATGTATATACATACTCTATGTCAAGTGCCCAAGTACTCTAAATTATATATAAATATTGCACTTTCTTTTTAATTAAACGGCGGGTGAAACCGCGGGTCCCAACTAGTGTAAAATAAAACGACATAAAATTATCTATAGTTACTTTATTTAAATTAAATCGATTTACGTATAAAATGAGGTATACACAATAGAATAAAATATATTTACACTTGAAGAAACTATAACGTAGATAGCCAGCATTCTGTTAACATTTTGGAACACATTGCTTGTGACAAGAATTCAGAGGCGGGCCGCGGAACACCTAAACGCACTGGCGTAGGTAGAATAAGTCGTAAGTAAAAATATGTATGTGGTACACACGGCTATACAAATCCAGTTTATGCTGATCTCTTAACATGCCGAATACCTATACAATGCGAGATCAACTTGTGACGAAGTCATCCTTCATCTTCATTTCAATCAACCTCTTTCATGATTTCATACCTTTTATCTCCATCACTGTCCACCTCACGATTCATTCTTTATTCAAATCAAAATTCGAATTTATGTGACGTAGTCGCTCTTCATATTTTGATCATTATCATTACACATTAGATTCCGAACGCTGGTGGTTCGACACACAGCTGTCGCTCTGACAAATAGACTCCTGCAATATTACAATTACTTCATTTTGATTAGCTTAAATTGTGATAGTAAGCTATATTTTAAAATACATATAATCATATGCATGAAGTGTTAAAGTTGTGAATATCAATGTACCTATATAACAATAGATATGATACGTTTCATTGAATCACAATAACTGAACTCCGTTACTTGCTGCCGTGGAGAGAGCCTCCTAGTTGAGCTAATCGGGAAGGAACACGGAGGGAGGCACTCCGCGACAAGCTTATACTGGAATTGTATAGCTTGATGTGAAGCCACACATCGAGCGACTAGAACTGGAAATACATTTTAAGTTTAAAAAATTATGAACCTTGTTTTCGAATGCGTGCACAATAATTAGGTAATGTGTATAATATTTCAGGACTTCAATAGGTAGGTAATATTTTTTTCAATGTCAGTTTTTCTAATATTTACATTATTTATTTCGCTACCTGTACTTCTGTCCTAGCGTCTCTTACTCCACTTACATATGAAAATGCAATCAATGAGGAGATCCGTATAAGAACTTAAGTTGCTGACTTAGTTGAAAGGATTAGTAAACTGAAGTAGCAATGGGTAGAGCAATAGCTCGTAGGACTAGCTCGTAGGACTGGCCGTTGGGGCAGAAAGCTTCTCGAGTGGAGACCACAAACCAGAAAACGTAGTCGTGGGACGGCCTCCAACGAGATGCATAAACGACCTGATAAAGATAACTGGGAGTCGCTGGTTGCGGGCGGCATGCAATTGGTCGTTGTGGAAATTCATGGGCGAGGCTTTGTTCAGCAGTGGGCATACTTCGGTTGATTGAATAAGTATAAAAAAAGTATATAGACAAGCAAACAAAGCTTTTGCACTGATTGAATCTTATACATTTTTGATGGAAGCATTCAAATTAATTATTCCTTAAAAAAAAATTAACAATAAAGGTCGCGTTCCGATTACGATCCAGTTGGTATTGCGTCCAATTAAACGCAAGTAAATGGCAGAAGCAGACTGTGCGAGCTTTTATCATATCGTTTATTATTTATCATCATTTCGGCCGAATGAAGTCCACTGCTGGACACAGGCCTCCTATATGAGTGTGTTGTGGGCTCATTGGGGGGTTTTGCCATAATCGCCACGCTTGGCAGACGGGTTGGCGATCGCAGTTGAGCTGTTAATGTACTCGAAGGACGCTGCTCCCCATCCTCCTGCTAATCCCTTAGTCGACTTTTACGACACCCACGGGAGGAGATGGGGTGGTGGTACTCTGAGCCGGCACCACACGGCAAATTATTAATTACAAGAATGCCGAGTAGAACTAAATGTCTGCTACACTTAGTTTTGAAGGGCTGGGCCTAATATGAGCACTTAATTATAGTCATCTTCAACATATCAGCCAAAGGACGTCCACTGCTGAACAAAGGCCCCAAAGACATTGGAAGAAAGGAGATAATATGCCACGTAGTTCAAAATGTATGCGAGCCTAGAAATCCGGTATTCCCCTACCATTCTTCATAAAAACACACTGAACTGAACACACAACATTATTATTGGCTACTCATACTAAAACACACCCACGACTTGGTAGGGAGCGTACGGACTGCACACGGTGGCCGTACCACGCAACGCGTAAGTTTATTGGGAGTAATATCGCTGTTCTATACACTGCGTTTGTCATTCACCGATTGCAAGTTAAAAATGATAGATAAGAAGCATTGTATTTTGTACAAAAATAATAATGCTCCAATAATCCAAATGAATAATAAACATAATAGAGAAAACAACAATTTTTAATTTATTATTTTTATAGACAGATACAAGAAAAAAATTTCACTTGCGTATTTATGTGATTCCTTCATTGGTAAAGTTATTATTTTCGCTTCAGTTTTTGCATGTTATCCCCGAACAAGACGACACTTTAACAAAGTTACACTTACGCGATCGAATCTCAACTAATGTTATAAAACCGATTTTTTTTCCGAATGGCTCGGATTGTGCATATCGCGGTGGCGAGGTTGCGCCCCCGTACCACTTCTCCTTATTTCCTATGTCTGTGGGCTCCCCTAAAGATTCGTCATTTTGGCAGAATTTGGGTTGGTGTGAGCAGTGTGGCTATCCATGCCCATCAAACCAGAGGGTTTAGACTCCCTTATTCGCCTTTTACGACATCCCCGGGAGGAGATAGAGCGGTGCTATAATATTGTTAATCCTCACACCACACGGAGACTACCGCTAGCCTCCAGTTAAAAATGAAAAATGACAGCTTCCCATGGGCCATGGAGACAGTCTGCTAATCTATCAATTTGACGGCACGATTGGTGCAGTGGTTAAGCAACTGGCACGTGTCGTAGGTTCGATCTCCACACGCAACAAATATTTGTATGATCTACAGATAGTTGTTTCGGGTCTGGGTGTTTGTGTGTGTGAACTGTACCACGACGCAAGAGAAATTTTAGTGAGGTACATAGTTCTTTCTGAATAAAAACTCATTGGCACTGCCTCATACAAGTATCAATATTTCCATCCTCAGCAATTACAACGGCTATTTTGAAAACATCGTCTCCGGAATATAAATACAAGCGCTGCAGCATCCAATATTTATATAATGATACACCTTCCAGGCTATTGTTACGAGAGCGCGGAGATGTCTCATAACATTGTAAAAGTAACAGTCAAACGTTGAAGTAAATAATTGTCAGAAAAATTTCAAACTATTAATTGAAGTTCTTTTTCTTCTCTTAGATTATGGCTTGTGTAGAGTATCTTCCACAATTTCGCCAATGTCAAGTATAAGGCAACGTCGTATGGACGTACGTGTTTAGATTAATAAATCGTTACATATTCATAAAATATTTATCTAATATGAAAATAATTCTAAAAAATATGTTGGCAACGTCGTCCGGTTCAATTGTTTTTTCTTAATTGAAATTGATACTGACTGATTTACCAGTTTTGATATCTTAATGTACATGTGTTTTTACGGGCAAAGTCTTTAGGGTAATGGGAATGAATTACAGATTTGCCTGTGACAGATGGGACTGTCCGATGTTTGGTCCCTGCATACCATCTTCACTCTTAGTCAGTGCCATATTTAGGCACCAAATTATTACTTTAATTAGTCTAGTTTACTAACATTGGGTTTAGGTTGTTGGTACTAACACTATATGGACCTGGTATTTAGTCTGACATAAAGTTCATATTACAGTACGGCCCCCGAGATAATGCGTTCCAGATCTTGACTCCTGTCAGTCGATTAGATTAAATTTAGCGCTCATTTATTTTAGTTTATTGTAGGTTGACGTTACAATAATAAAATTCATATTATAACGCCAATCTGCTATAAACTGAAATAGTTTAACGCAAAAATTAATCTTTATTACGTTATTATAACAGATACCAGTTCAGCTAACAGATGATAGGAACGCATTCTCTCGGCTGCACCACATTACTTTTATGACTGGGCCGCTCTTGGCCTAGATCTCGCCTGATGTAAAGCGATAGATGAAGTCTACGATGGAACTAGTGCAGCCAGAAGATGTCAACCACTCTTCTTTTAAAGGTTAACGGGTTATAGGTAGCAGGGAAAATAGACGCTGGTAAGGAGTTACTCCCTTGGCTGTGCGCGTAATGAAGGTTGAGGAGAAGCGCTGAATACGACATACCGGAATATCAACCTGGTGCGGATGGTAAGCTGCAGTGGGTCTGGAAGTGCGATAGTAGAGAGAAATGGTGGGATCAGCTCATGTAGCTCTCGCACAAACTCCCCGAAGTACAACCTATAGAAGACGGACAGGCAAGCAACGTTTCGCCGATGTGCTGTGGCTGGGAAGCTTGGCCATCAGTGCATCGTCGCATATGAGTCTTTTGAGACGAGATGTCCAGGGATCGTCGGCACAGAGCCTAAAGGCAAAGCTATACAGCGCCTGGAATACTGCCTGCGGTACTCTACATAGCTTGTCTTAGCTCACCATGCGACCATTCACGAATACCCCAGCAATAACAAACGAAAATATTTTTCTCCAAATTCTAGATCTCAATCCAGAAAATGTGCAGCTGCTTTTTATATATGCTAGTTACTGGTACCACTAACCCACCTCCAAGTGTAGTAGTTATAAAAAAGTTACATAAATGCCTGCACATCACATATTTTTTCTCGTTAGACATTTTTCTGCACTATCACGATAACGCTGAGGTAGGTGGGGAGATCGGGATGCGGTTGCTCCACGGTAAACAAGGAACTCTCTTTAATAGATGAAGGATCTGTCTATTGTTTCCCCAATGAACGTACCACCAGTCCCTTAAACCCCATAATGAACGAGATTGGCTGGCATGTCGAGCTAACTACTATACTAATTACAAGGTACTAATTATTTATTGATATTGATTGCCGTGTGGTGCCGGCTCAGAATGCCACCACCCCATCTCCCATGGGTGTCGTAAAAGTCGACTAAGGGATTAGCCGGAGGATGGGCAGCAGCGTCCTTCGAGTACATTAACAACTCAACTGCGATCGCCAACCCGCCTGCCAAGCGTGGCGATAATGGCAAAACCCCCCAATGAGCCCACAGCACATCCATATCGGTGGTTGTGGTGATCTTTGGGGGAGGCCTGTGTCCAGCAGTGGACTTCATTCGGCCGAAATGATGAATTATTTATTGATGAATCTTAAGAAATCTGACTTTAAACAAACCATTTACATCAATTTATGCTGATAATTATGATGACAGGTTGATTGATATTGCATCTGTTACGGCTTTATGATGATAGCGATCATCTCACCCTATCATCATGTATATGCAGCCCGAGACGGTGGCGCGTTGTGATCTATGCGCGGTTCTCTCAAGGGATGTGCGGCTGGCCAGGTTGCATAGAAACAGGGCCCGTCAGGCCAAGTGACGCGCCAAGGGGGTGCCAGGGGTATGGTCCAGTGCTTACAAGGCGAACACCTCACCCCCAGCCATAGGTAATCAGAAAGAAAACCGTGGAGTTTTAGCTGGAAAGAGTCCGGCCCCTCCGTTCCTCCCAAAGCGGAAAAACTCCATTAGGATTTCCCCACGACAATAAAAAGGTATGCTAAATATTCATTAGGTCCCATTGACTTTAAATAGCGTTCCTCCTGTGAAGCGGTAGCCATACTGCGCTCACCAACCCGCTTGCCAAGCGTGGTGAGTATTGGCAAATACCCCCCAAAATGATGACACAGTTGTGGAATCTATGGGGGAGGCCTTTGTTCAGCAGTGGACGTATAAATGGCCGATATGATGATGATGATGATGATTTAATCATCACCAAGTACTGGGATATAGGATATACCTTGCCTCAGTATAATATGAAAACATTTTGAAAAATTTACGACCGACACCGCGCTTGCGCTAGCCATGTTGATGTCACCAGCGGCTCTATAAGTAAAGGCCCTATTTAATCCTAGTAAGCGCTCTTAACGTTGGCTCTGAACCCTGGCCGATCATCAGCGGTATAGTGCACGGTACGCGTCTTCCCATCTGCAGTGATGAAGCTGTAGAAACCGTGGACTCTGCCACCGTCGCGACTCTCTTGCGCTGTCCTGGAATCGCCTGTGGTTTTGCCCTGCAATTTAAAATAATCTGGGTTATTAATTAAGTTATGTGGTAGGCTGGAGACGGACTGTTGTGGTGAGACTCGGAGGGAATTTTGTCTAGAAGTGAATAGCGATAGGCTCAGTTGATCACACACACACACACACACACACACACACACACACACGCACACGCACACGCACACGCACACACACACGCACACACACACACACACACACACATACACCCATACATCAGCCCTTGCGTCAAGTACTGATCATGGGCCTCTTAATGATCGTTACAATAAGCGGCCATTGGGGATATTGCCGTAATCACCACGCTTGGCAGAGGTGGATTATTGTTTTGTTGGAGGATGCTCTGCCCATCCTCTTGATATCAAGCCTTAGTCGCCTTTACAATACTTATAGGTGAAGAGTCTATACTTTGCCGGGAACCACACGGAACCTGAGTTGATCGGTTATAGACGCACGATAAGCTTTAGAATTCTTCACTATTTGGCTTTGTCATCATCACAGTACTATATCGGAATCTATTTCATAAAATAAGCATATTCCGAGGAAGAAGAAGCATCCATGTATCAGTTAGGCCTAATACCTCCCGGGGGGGTGACCGCTTTACAGTCACCCTCTCCGAGATGTGCCAATAGGCGTGGCACCAGTGGGCGGCACCAGTGTGATCATACGAGGACCTGGAGCCTCCCTTACGTGCCGAAGATGACTGCTCCAGTGGTTTTAGCCGGTAGGAGTCCGGCATACCCCTTCGTCCTTCCCCGGGGCGAAGGAAGTTCATGAAGAATTTCCACTGGGCACCAATAAAAAAAAAAAAAAAAAAAAAAAAAAAAAAAAAAAAAAAAAAGGCCTAGTACCTATCCCCACCTATACCTTCTAAGTATTGTGAGATTTAAATTAAGGGGTTAGATCGAGAATATAGACAGCAACGGATGTTGCTGGAGACAGATTTCGGTACCAGCTGTCGAGCGTACTCGCCTGCTCTACGCATTCATTATTACAATTGGTACGATATTAGTATTCTATTTTTTATTTTATTTATGTACACACTAAAATATTTAAAATATAATTACATAGGAATCAAAGTACCAGGGCACTGCTTTATTTCTGTAAGAAATCCTGCGACAAGAGAATTCGAAGACAAGAAATGTAGACATAGTGTGTAGAGAATATACGATACATATAAACATACACACATACATAAAGAGTACTATACTTACATACTATACATAGTATATATATATATCTAAATACTAATATACATATACATCTTTCTTTATTTCATATACATAAATACATAAACAATTAAGTGGATAGAGAGATCATCTAATGTTTATGAAACAAACATTGATTACTATTCTGCCAAAGTAGTCCATGATTGTCAGTTTTCATAAAGAGAATGTCTTCGGGGTATACCAAAAAATGTTATTTACGACTGACATTCATCTCCAACAAAATCAGTGGTTCTCAACCTTCCCCTTTGTTCTAACAATGCATCAATTACTTCGAGTTCAACAATATATTATTAAGTTCAGAATCGTGAAACAATGAGCTGCTTGTTTGAGTATAAGATAAATTGGCACTTCAAGGCAACTGGATCTTTTACTCTATAATATAGGCTGCTAAAAATAAGATCAATTTAATGCGAGGCATTGTTATAATTTCGTGTGGTTTCCGGCAAAGTATAGACCACCTCTCTCCACCCGTGCGTGACTAAATCAAAATTAAAAATTTAAAAACGTGGAGGTGCATTTAATTGTATGTTACACTATGTTTCACCTTTTTTTTTTTTATTGATGTCCAGTGGAAATTCTACATGGAACTTCCTTCACCCCGGGGAAGGGCGAAGGGGTATGCCGGACTCCTACCGGCTAAAACCACTGGAGCGGTCATCTTCGGCACCGAAGGGGGGCTCCAGGTCCTCGTAAGATCACACTAGAGCCGCCCATTGGTGCCACGCCTTTAGGCACATCTCGGAAGGGATGACTGTAAAGCGGTCACCCCCTCTAGCGGAGGGAAGGCGACTGTAAAAAAGGTCGCCCCCCCAGGCACTTCTCGGGGAGGATTGTAAAGGATCCCCCCAAGCCTCGCTTTGCGCTGTGCTGCGCACACGGCGCCACGTGACCACGTGCGCGCCACCGTCTTCCCGGGGGTCGCTCGGTGTGAGCACGTAGATTCCCCAATCTGCGCGCCCGCGACCCCCGACACTATGTTTCACCTTACAAGGCATACAAATATTTGATAATTTACATAGTACTAGCTACCCGCCCCAGCTTCGCTCTGGCAGGTACGTGCAAACCCAGCTGCAGCGCCATCTACCGGGTCCAATTGTGAATCTAAACCATCTAGAGACCCACTCAAATACACACAAAAAAAATCATCAAAATCGGTCCCTCCCTTTAGGACGAGTTCAGTGACATACACAGGTAATACAACCAACCTAAAAGGTGACTAAGCGATTCAAAACCAGACAGATGGGTAGTAACGCCTCTTCTGTGGAACAGCAGCCATTCTGCGTTCACCAATCCGCCTACCAAGCATCGTGAATAAATTCCCCCCAAAATGACGACACAATTGTTGTGTAGCTCTATAGGAGAGACCTTTGTTTAGCAGTGGAAGTTCTTTGGCTGTTTTGATGATGATTACGAAGAAAAAAAGTGGAGCAGAGCTTATCTTTAAACACTTAAAAACATATCTGTAACTATAAATATGATAATTTGATTCGGGAAAGTGGCACAAGTACCTCCGAATCACGCAACACGGCTTGTTGGCAATAGGCCCCTTAAATGTGAGAATGAAATCTTTAGGCATTTTGCTAAACAGTTTCGTGTATCCTTGTAACAGTAACTATCTATTCATTTACTAGTTTACAAGGGCCACACTAAAAGCTTTTAGAAAACCTAAATGGTTCTGAAAAATCTAAATCTTAATGTTTTCATTGTTTTTCGAAGTAGTCTCAGTTCCTTTGACTGAAGCAGTGTGGCCAGTCTTCTTTAGGTATCACTTCCACATTTTTTTCGAACGTAGCCATGGCATCTTAGGGGTTCATAAAGCGAAAGCTAGAGCGTCATGATGGAGGAGGACCTTGCTTCTTGGGCGCTGTTGTCGAACATTTTCCAAGACAACCAGTAAACAATGATTAACGTACCAATCTACAGTAACAGTCCTTTTAAGGAATGAAGCAATCATATTTTTCCCTTGACTTCTGTCACTCTTTACGTTTCTTGGAAAGTCTTTGAATGGAAACATCCATTGCGCAGATTGTCTTTTGGTTTCGAGATCTTAACAATATATCCAGTTTTCATCAGCTGTGATGATGTCAAACACAGCATTCAAGTCCCCTCCGTTATGCTTTTCAAGCATTTCGCGACCCCAATCCAAATGACGGCGGTTTTTGTCTTCCGTCAAATTATGAGACATCCATCTGGTGCAAAACTTTCTGACGCCTAAACGTTGGTATAAGGCTATATGCACTTGCTCATAACAATGCTTAAACTTGCGCGGATCTGTCGGTATATCACTCTTTTATCAGCCTCTATCGTTAGCCGCACAGCACTCACGTTATGTGCTGTGGTCGCCGTAGAAGGACGTCCTTCGCGCAAATCATCAGTGAAATTGCTTAGACCACGTTTAAACTTATTAAACCAGTTGTAAACAGTGGCATGAGATGGAGCTTCATTATGAAATGCCAATCGAAGTCTATCATAAAATAGTTGTTGATTAAGACCGCAACGAAAGCCGTAATAAACCATGGAGCAAAAGTTATCTCTACTCAAATTCATTTCGACGCACAACACGCACCTTTTAACTAGCCGCCAGTTTGTAAAAACAAATGACATATGAATTCAACGTATACTACAGCTTCCCAGAGCTTTTTATTCGAAATTTAAATAGAATTTTCATCACCAACTTTTCTTACTGGCCAAATCTAAAAACATTCAGTGTGACCCATGTATGCATAAATCCATTTCCAGTCTATATATGAGTCCACAAATAATTTAAATCATACCTAGGCGCCAATAAATCGTGATGTAGCTATTTAGACTTCCTGGGTTTTAGACAAAGGTTTGTTTAAATGTAAGGACTGTAATTTGTGTTGGATTAGTTTTTGTGAGAGATACTGGGTGTGGCACACAAGGCTATGTTTCAAAATCGAAGCCTAGTTGAATGAATTGAAGTGTGAAGTGTCTCTAGATGTCAGAAGTTAGATGTCAGACTACATTTTCAGATGAAATTAATAATCAATCTAGTCCAAAATCTTGACTTTTAAGATTTTGAACTTGATTTGTTTTAGTGTTAAGATCACACATAACATAAAAACAAACAAAGACTCAATTTAAAATCCAAAGATTTTGGATTACATTGATTATTATTAACTTCGGCCGTTATTAAGTATTTTAATTATGTGATCCCACTTACTGTTTATATATATTGAAATCGTGTAAAAGACTGTTACAATAAAAATAAATAGCTATATGTTATAGCCGTTTGGGATCGAAACGCTCGAGTTTGGGGTCCGAGTGCACGTCTCCTGTTTAAAGATATTGCCAGACGTTTGGTCGATTCTTCGCGTGACCAGAGGGCCGGCCTATTTATTGGACAAAGAATTAGCATTGCCATTCAACGTGGCAATGCTGACAGTCTTCTGAGAACTTTACCGGTTGACAGCGATGAGGAGTACGAGTAATTTGAGGCCTAAGTGTTCTTATAGTTTTATTTATGTTATTTAGGTAAATATTTTCGTGTTAGTTAGTTTAGTTGAATAGTGTCCAATTATCCGTGTGGTGTCCGGATTAAGATAATAGCACCACTCCATCTCCTCCCGTGGATGTCGTAAAAGGCGACTAAGGGAATCTAAACCAGAGGGATGGGCAGCAGCATCCTTTTTGTGAAACGGTAGCCATACTGCGCTCACCAATCCGCCTGCCAAGCGTGGTGAGTATAGGCAAATACCCCCCAGAATGATAACACAGTTGTGAAAATCTATGGGGGAGGCCTTTGTTCAGCAGTGGACGTATAAATGGGTGCTAAATGGATTTAATACTACGAAAAATGAAAAAAACGGCGTCTGCTTTTCAAAAATTATTATTATCACGAGATCAACTATTTGGAACCGTACAACTTAGATTCAGACGTTTCATAAGTGCCAATATTTGGTTTATTTGAAATAAAAAACTTTGACGGTGACACCGTTAGCGGAAGTGATAGTCAAATTCTGATCCACAAGAATTCGAAAAGTCAGAGGTGCAGCCTGGGTTCGACCTTAGACCGTCCTGTATGGAAGGCAGGCAGGCTACAACTAATAGGCGTGGCACCAATGGGCGGCTCTGGTGTGATCTTACGAGGCCCTGGAGCCCCCCTTTCGGTGCCTCAGATGACGGCTCCAGTGGTTTTAGCCGGTAGGAGTCCGGCATACCCCTTCGCCCTTCCCCGGGGTGAAGGAAGTTCATGAAGAATTTCCGTATACCAGCAAAGGTCAAAGGTTCGTAAACATTAAAGGCGATGAGCCACTATAGAGAATAGGTACACTGTGGTGATATTTCGTAGGTGTTATCTAAAATAAATTCACATTAGCATAATATATTTAAAGTCTATATATAACTAAATTGAAAACGAACATAATTATAGACGTTGTAAGTTGAGGCCGCTTAAGATTTCATTCGCCAATACATCTTTTGTCGGAACAGTCATGAAATTGAATTTGTTCTGTTTTTTTATTACTTTAACGACAGTTGTCTCCACAACGCCGATAAACAGTTATCCACAATTCGAAGAACGGGTGTCTGAACACACATACAGTGATGAAGGAAACGATATTCAAGTCATACCACCGGAAGATTTAGATGAAGAAAATGATATTCAAGTCTTCCCGGAAAACAAAGTGATTGGTTCTAGTGGTAGTGACGATGGTAGGTCGGTACCTACCTGGTGAAACATTGTCTGGTAATCCATGCCCGAAAGGAAAAGAAAAACTAGGTGAAACATGTGTAAAGAAGGATTAATAAAAGTGTTGGGAAGGTAAAGCGTGTTTTATTTCTCCCCAACAATTTCTACAGAACGAATAGAAATTAAATAATCAATCCAATATAGTCAATATAAACGACGACAACAAAATATTTTTTTTTATCTATGGGCCTTTGTAGCCTTTTTAGCTTGTCAATCTTAAGCCATGCATTTAAGGTGTAAACATATGTGGATGTGGCTGACTTTTTCTACCGTATATTAGAACTTTTGGCACAGCTGTTGGTTTGTTGACCAATTTCCCGCGTATTTAACTTATGTCAACTGCGCAGGTACATCGGTGGATGTGTAGGTTATACGCCGGCGCATGTTTCTGGTTTGGTTGTCTTGTAAGCTGTTGGGAGCTGAAAGGTAATCCGCATCGCTGTGGAGGTAGCGTATTAAATGAGATAGTGAATGATTTCATAAGATAAGGTACTGGCCATGACTTTATCGTGAAACGCGGAAACAACCTTTGACCACCAGCAATTTAGAGTACTGACTGCGAGACAATTATTCCTTTTAAATATTGTTTTACTGCAGCATAGTAAGAATACGTAGGATTTGTTTTTCTGCATTTTCGATAACGAACACTGGCTAACACATATCAAAACTAAAATTAACATATCAAAACTAGGTATATTTTCCATCGCGGGTGCGTAGATTGGGGAATCTCCGTGCCCACACGGAGCGACCTAAGAGAAGATGGTAGCACGCATGTGGTCACGTGCTGCCGTGGGGCGCTTTGGGGGATCCTTTACAATCCCCTCGAGGGGGTGACCGCTTTACAGTCACCCTCTCAGGGATGTGCCTATAGGCGTGGCACCAGTGTGCGTGCTGGGCACCAATTTAAAAATAAAAGTTATATTTTCCAATAGTTACTCGTACGGAGGTGTAACGTGCAAGTACAAGGTTATAATAATTTAAAGTAGGTTTGAATGCGTATACACGTGTACGCATGCGCGTGTATACCCGACTGTGTAAGGTCAAGAACGTTTAGCGTTTGTTACAGATTTCTTAATTATAAGCGTTCTTTATTGATATGTGATTAGATTAGTACTTCCGTGTTTTAGTTTTTGTTAACTTAAACTTAAAATGGGTTTTTATCCTTGCGCCAATCAGCTGTTTCAAAATAAGGTGGATAAAAAATATTGTAATGTTTAATTAATGAGGTAGGTATGTCATGGTACGTTGCCACACTCGTATTTATTTTGTTTGCTTATGCAATTTAGTCAGTAAAAGTAACAGCTTTTTCCTTAAGTTCATGTACAGAAGGTTCTCGAGGAAATCTACTAAAGCATTCGTTGTTTTTAGCCTTGTAATTAAAAATGTTTACAGTTCTTTCAAAGTTTTTTTTTATATTCTTATTATTTATTGTACAAATTAAAACAGAAAACATAGATTGTTAAATAAAATAAAACATGATGTACAAAGGCGAGCTTAACTCGACATTGAGTTTTCTTCCACCAAACCTTTTCTTTATAAACTGTTTGTGCTTGAATTTTAAAACTATTTAAAGTTGTTACGTAATGCGTAATGCGTAAAGCTTTTATATTTTGTTATTGTTTTTAAGAAGTTCTAGTCATTATTTTGTAACCCGCCACATATTTTATTATTATCGAATGGAATTCATTTATAATATGGATATGGTCCGATTTAGTTGTATTAATTGTTCTTCATTAGGAAATCAGTTCTGTGGATCTATGGTATCTGTAATATTTACGTATTCATAAGTTACTTTCGTTTTGAACAAACGAGCTGACAATGTATCGCTACTTTACATAAAAAACATTAAAAATGTAAATATAAACCGAATAACATACTTCTAAATGTCACAAATGTTCTTTTTGCTACGCGATAATTTTATGATAGTCGAGTATACCTTGTTACGTAACAGACCACACCTACTTTTTACTTCCTACTACGACACATTGTTCCGACCGCATTCCTATTGTAAGAGATACATTGACGATTATGTGAAAAGAATAATTTAAGTAGTTAGTGTGCAAGTTGCAATGAATGTCGTAAGATTCTTAGTTTCGGCACGTCACGAATGACGCTAACTCTCTCTTGGTTGATATGTTAATTATTGTGGCCAGTTGGTATTCTACATAGATATGAAAAAATTAAACATATTTCCCAGGAAAGTAACAATTTCGGGCTCATTAACCACTGATACACCGGATGAAAACCAATATGATATGAAAACTATGAAGATTGTTTAATATTAATTCATCTTTTGACATTAAGACGACAACATTCCATGGATTTGGCAGTCATTAAATAGAGTTTAGTAAACAATCTCTCAACTGTCATAAAAGTATGCACACGACAATACAACCTTCAATACGATGAAAGAGATGATCGCAGTCAAGGGCTTATCCAGGGAAGGGGGGGTTCAGGAGGCCAAGCCCGCCCCCAAACTGTGGGATGCAATTGACCTTAGACCCCGTAGCAACAATGGTATGAGAACATCTTGAAATGAGACGCGAGGTCCACCCCTGGTGCCTTAACCCACAGGAGATGCCACCGACTAGCCTCCTGACATGGTCCCTTAGCCAGAGCCACCTTCTTCGATGCTCTGGAGTATTTCGTCTATGTTTTCTGGTTCCACTAGGTATACTATATTATATTTGATAATCGATTCTATACAAATTAATAAAATTGAAGTGTCTGTTTGTAATGTCATAATAACAGCTTATTACTAAACGCATATGATAGTATATAGGATACTACAAAAAAAACAATTTTTAACATTTTTGTCTGTCTGTCGGTCTGTCTTGTCTGGCTGTTTGTTTCCGCTAATCTCCGAAATGGCTGGACCAATTTCTACGGGACTTTCACTGGCAGATAGCTGATGTTATAAGGAATAACTTAGGCTACTTTTATTTGAGAAAAACAATTAGGGTTTACAACGCGCAAAAAAATGAAAACCCATGAAATCCAATATATATATATATATATATATATACTCTATGTCAAGTGTATATATATACTCTAAATTATTTATAAATAATCTAATTTCTTTTGAATTAAACGGCGGGTGAACCACGGGACCCAGCTAGTCAAATATAAAATAGTATTGTTATTTATTTTCCCAGCCCACGTTGTCATGCGGATATTTTAAACAAATAATGATACTACGACTTGACTAATAT
The DNA here is from genome assembly GCA_947459985.1 of Diloba caeruleocephala. NCBI lineage: Eukaryota > Metazoa > Arthropoda > Insecta > Lepidoptera > Noctuidae > Diloba > Diloba caeruleocephala. The sequence continues at coordinate 1,466,711 of OX381617.1, read as the reverse complement.
TAATTATGTTTTTAAACCAAAAGTCCTTGTAAGTTGACAAGTACCTAATAAGATTGCACTTGAAGATAAATGGTAGAGCAATTAACAAATGTGCGCAAGGCCTATTAATTTAGCTATTAACCTCCTTTAGTACATGTACACCTACATAATTAGAGGTGTTATAAATATAATATGCAAAAATTCTGACGAGTAATATTCATTAGGTAATTAAATTGCTTAAAAATAATCTTTTCATACTTGTACTATTTTCATTGCGATATCAGCCAGAGGTCTTCCACTCGACCAAAGGTCTCCTTCATAGAGTTCCACAATTATGTCGGCTTTTAGGGGGAAAATGCCAGTACTCACTACTCTTGGCGAGCGGATTGGTGAGCGCATATGGCTACTGTTCCTCGGAAGGGACGCTGCTGCCCAGCCCTCTGGTTATACTCCCTTAGTCTTTTACGATATCTTCGGGAGGAGATGGAGTGGTGCTATATTCTTAATTCGGACAGCACACGGAAAACATAAACATACCCAGAAGGTTTCCTTTTACAGCGTGGTATTAATGCTTATGCATCGTCTGACGACTCTGAGAAAGTACGCGATGGGTATCTAGCGAACGAATCGTGTTAAAACCACCTGGATGATCATCTTTGGCACCGGGAACTCAACGAGATTGACGGACGACCTGCTGAAGGTCGCTGGGAGTCGTTGAATGAGGGCAGCATGTAACCGCTCGTTATGGAAATCTAAGGGGGAGGCCTTTATTCAGCAGTGGACGCCTTTTGGTTGACTTACTTTTTTATACATTCTCGTGATTCCTATGACAGTTATTTTGACCACTTGCACCGTTTGCTGCCGGCTCAAAATAGCGCCACCCTGTCCTGTCACGCATGTGGTCACGTGCTGCCGTGGGGCGCTTTGGGGGATCCTTTACAATCCCCTCGAGGGGGTGACCGCTTTACAGTCACCCTCTCAGGGATGTGCCTATAGGCGTGGCACCAGTGTGCGTGCTGGGCACCAATTTAAAAATAAAAGTTATATTTTCCAATAGTTACTCGTACGGAGGTGTAACGTGCAAGTACAAGGTTATAATAATTTAAAGTAGGTTTGAATGCGTATACACGTGTACGCATGCGCGTGTATACCCGACTGTGTAAGGTCAAGAACGTTTAGCGTTTGTTACAGATTTCTTAATTATAAGCGTTCTTTATTGATATGTGATTAGATTAGTACTTCCGTGTTTTAGTTTTTGTTAACTTAAACTTAAAATGGGTTTTTATCCTTGCGCCAATCAGCTGTTTCAAAATAAGGTGGATAAAAAATATTGTAATGTTTAATTAATGAGGTAGGTATGTCATGGTACGTTGCCACACTCGTATTTATTTTGTTTGCTTATGCAATTTAGTCAGTAAAAGTAACAGCTTTTTCCTTAAGTTCATGTACAGAAGGTTCTCGAGGAAATCTACTAAAGCATTCGTTGTTTTTAGCCTTGTAATTAAAAATGTTTACAGTTCTTTCAAAGTTTTTTTTTATATTCTTATTATTTATTGTACAAATTAAAACAGAAAACATAGATTGTTAAATAAAATAAAACATGATGTACAAAGGCGAGCTTAACTCGACATTGAGTTTTCTTCCACCAAACCTTTTCTTTATAAACTGTTTGTGCTTGAATTTTAAAACTATTTAAAGTTGTTACGTAATGCGTAATGCGTAAAGCTTTTATATTTTGTTATTGTTTTTAAGAAGTTCTAGTCATTATTTTGTAACCCGCCACATATTTTATTATTATCGAATGGAATTCATTTATAATATGGATATGGTCCGATTTAGTTGTATTAATTGTTCTTCATTAGGAAATCAGTTCTGTGGATCTATGGTATCTGTAATATTTACGTATTCATAAGTTACTTTCGTTTTGAACAAACGAGCTGACAATGTATCGCTACTTTACATAAAAAACATTAAAAATGTAAATATAAACCGAATAACATACTTCTAAATGTCACAAATGTTCTTTTTGCTACGCGATAATTTTATGATAGTCGAGTATACCTTGTTACGTAACAGACCACACCTACTTTTTACTTCCTACTACGACACATTGTTCCGACCGCATTCCTATTGTAAGAGATACATTGACGATTATGTGAAAAGAATAATTTAAGTAGTTAGTGTGCAAGTTGCAATGAATGTCGTAAGATTCTTAGTTTCGGCACGTCACGAATGACGCTAACTCTCTCTTGGTTGATATGTTAATTATTGTGGCCAGTTGGTATTCTACATAGATATGAAAAAATTAAACATATTTCCCAGGAAAGTAACAATTTCGGGCTCATTAACCACTGATACACCGGATGAAAACCAATATGATATGAAAACTATGAAGATTGTTTAATATTAATTCATCTTTTGACATTAAGACGACAACATTCCATGGATTTGGCAGTCATTAAATAGAGTTTAGTAAACAATCTCTCAACTGTCATAAAAGTATGCACACGACAATACAACCTTCAATACGATGAAAGAGATGATCGCAGTCAAGGGCTTATCCAGGGAAGGGGGGGTTCAGGAGGCCAAGCCCGCCCCCAAACTGTGGGATGCAATTGACCTTAGACCCCGTAGCAACAATGGTATGAGAACATCTTGAAATGAGACGCGAGGTCCACCCCTGGTGCCTTAACCCACAGGAGATGCCACCGACTAGCCTCCTGACATGGTCCCTTAGCCAGAGCCACCTTCTTCGATGCTCTGGAGTATTTCGTCTATGTTTTCTGGTTCCACTAGGTATACTATATTATATTTGATAATCGATTCTATACAAATTAATAAAATTGAAGTGTCTGTTTGTAATGTCATAATAACAGCTTATTACTAAACGCATATGATAGTATATAGGATACTACAAAAAAAACAATTTTTAACATTTTTGTCTGTCTGTCGGTCTGTCTTGTCTGGCTGTTTGTTTCCGCTAATCTCCGAAATGGCTGGACCAATTTCTACGGGACTTTCACTGGCAGATAGCTGATGTTATAAGGAATAACTTAGGCTACTTTTATTTGAGAAAAACAATTAGGGTTTACAACGCGCAAAAAAATGAAAACCCATGAAATCCAATATATATATATATATATATATATAATGATATATATAAATGTCGTAAAAGTCGACTAAGGGATTAGCCGGAGGATGGGCAGCAGCGTCCTTCGAGTACATTAACAACTCAACTGCGATCGCCAACCCGCCTGCCAAGCGTGGCGATTATGGCATAACCCCCCAATGAGCCCACAACACATCCATATCGGTGGTTATGGTGATCTTTGGGGGAGGCCTGTGTCCAGCAGTGGACTTCATTCGGCCGAAATGATATATATATATATACTCTATGTCAAGTGTATATATATACTCTAAATTATTTATAAATAATCTAATTTCTTTTGAATTAAACGGCGGGTGAACCACGGGACCCAGCTAGTCAAATATAAAATAGTATTGTTATTTATTTTCCCAGCCCACGTTGTCATGCGGATATTTTAAACAAATAATGATACTACGACTTGACTAATATTAATTATGTTTTTAAACCAAAAGTCCTTGTAAGTTGACAAGTACCTAATAAGATTGCACTTGAAGATAAATGGTAGAGCAATTAACAAATGTGCGCAAGGCCTATTAATTTAGCTATTAACCTCCTTTAGTACATGTACACCTACATAATTAGAGGTGTTATAAATATAATATGCAAAAATTCTGACGAGTAATATTCATTAGGTAATTAAATTGCTTAAAAATAATCTTTTCATACTTGTACTATTTTCATTGCGATATCAGCCAGAGGTCTTCCACTCGACCAAAGGTCTCCTTCATAGAGTTCCACAATTATGTCGGCTTTTAGGGGGAAAATGCCAGTACTCACTACTCTTGGCGAGCGGATTGGTGAGCGCATATGGCTACTGTTCCTCGGAAGGGACGCTGCTGCCCAGCCCTCTGGTTATACTCCCTTAGTCTTTTACGATATCTTCGGGAGGAGATGGAGTGGTGCTATATTCTTAATTCGGACAGCACACGGAAAACATAAACATACCCAGAAGGTTTCCTTTTACAGCGTGGTATTAATGCTTATGCATCGTCTGACGACTCTGAGAAAGTACGCGATGGGTATCTAGCGAACGAATCGTGTTAAAACCACCTGGATGATCATCTTTGGCACCGGGAACTCAACGAGATTGACGGACGACCTGCTGAAGGTCGCTGGGAGTCGTTGAATGAGGGCAGCATGTAACCGCTCGTTATGGAAATCTAAGGGGGAGGCCTTTATTCAGCAGTGGACGCCTTTTGGTTGACTTACTTTTTTATACATTCTCGTGATTCCTATGACAGTTATTTTGACCACTTGCACCGTTTGCTGCCGGCTCAAAATAGCGCCACCCTGTCCCAATCCGTGGGAGTCGTAGAAGGTGACTATGGGATTAGCCGGAGGATGGACACCTAAATAACTAACCTAAATAAACAAAGAAACCTAAAACTTTACCTGAATAAACAGAGTCTATTGTGTAATGTAAAATAGCCACATGGTTTTAATGTGAATAGACTCTTATTACTTCAAGTTTATTCACAGCACCTATCCAGGGAAAGTTTTTCAAACGATATTGAATGCGTCGCTTGTCGCGCGAAAGTGTATCTAGTAAAAAAGTCAGTATGCGAGTAAAAAGGAATTAGAATGACTTGGTAAGTTAAACAGATAATCGGAGGGAGATTTTGGTAAGTGTAATTTAAGGACGGCACGGTTGGTGCAGTGGCCGATACAGGCTGCTGCACTCCGGGTCGTGGGTTCGATTCCCGCACGGAACAAATGTTTGTATGATCTGAAGGTCGGGTCTGTATTGTGTGTGGAATTCATGTCTGCAAACGCACCCACGACACAGGAGAAATCCTAGTGTAGGGCAAAGTTTAAAAAAAAAGCATAAGTACTAAAACTTTCTTACAAGCGAATCGCTTTAATGAAAATGAATTAAGAACATAGCGACACTCCATCTCCCCCCGTGGATGTTGTAAAAGGCGACTAAGGGACTCTAAACGAGAGGGATAGGCAGCAGCGCCCGTTTTGTGGAATAGCAACCATTCTGCGCCTCACCAGCCCACCTGCCAAGCGTGGTGATTATTGTTATATTCCCCCAAAATGACGACAGAATTATTGTGAAAATTAGCGAGGGAGGTATTTGTTCAGCAGTGGACGTCTTTTGGCTGATATGGCGATGATAATGATGATGATCTATAGTAATATTGGTCAGATCAGCAAACATTTGTTCGGTGTGGGAATCCAGCAGCCGACTGTATCAGCCACTGCACCAACCGGGCCGTGTAGTCGATTTTATTGACTAAGTAGTGTTAATATTTTGCATTGAAAAGCACTTCATGTCCCATTCCGAGTCGCATGTTCCTTTGCTCGTGGTTGAGCAACTTATACAAACAGACGAAGTCGTATTTCCATTCATACTATTAGTAGGGATTTTCGAAGTCTTTCCCGATGTGGACTATCATATCTATGGTCTTCCTAAGACAAGTATACATTGTTAGTATAATAACGTGATAGCGGTTACCAACCACTACTTCCTTTTTAGGAGACGCTTATGTCCAGCAATGGGCTTAGAACGTTTAGTGACGCTGGTATATGCATGGAAAGGCATAACACAAGACTGAGTTCGCCACGCCAATCGCAACAATTTGGAAGTTACATAACCCCCATACAAGCCTACCCAAATTTTGCTATGACCAAATATGAAGATATATATTTTTTCTAGAACTTACTATTCGGCATAATGGTATAAGTACGACCAATGGAACCATACTTCCAGGAAGCATGTCTAAACCCAAATGTTTGAGCGGGACTGACCAGTAACTGAAAGCTATCGTCACGCTCCAATACCTACTGCATTGTTAATACTTCGATTGTGCATTTCTTAGTTCTGGTCGTTGCATAAAATGCAAGTTTGTGTTGCCAAATGCCTGCTATAAAACTATGAAAATATCGGTGGTACAGTGGTTCGTGGCCAGGAATAAGTTAACATCGATAACAACTTTTATAAAAATCTATAAATCGGGTACTTGAGCACCATATCGCAGTAAAATCTCTAATTTCTTCTCTCATGTATTTTCCATATGTTTATTTATATTTTTGTACGAAATCCTATATTCTTATAGATTATTTATATTGTATTGTGTAAAGAATAACCATATAGGTTGTATATATGTATATATGATTATTTATATTGTATTGTATAAAGTATGTTTTATATATGGTTGTATATATTAGGTGCATATTATTTAAGTAATTTATAGAATATATACCTATTCGTATTATATTTAATTGTCTAGATACGCTACTTCATTATATTAATATAAGAAGTATACCACGGGGTAGTCCGTCCTTTGTCTTTTTTTTTTCCATCCAAAGGTTGTCTGTATGAAATTCCTAAAAGCGATAAGACCGCCCATTGTACAATTACTGTTCATAGAATTATTCCTATTTTTTAAAATGGAGTACAATAAAGAATATTCTATTCTATTCTAATTTCGTTTTGTTTTTACTACGTTTCACTGCAACACACAAAAATCAACTTCAATCGCTACATTTAATTAAGGTTCACCACTTGACATGCAACCAGGAAATTTAAACACGACATATTAAAAATAAACGACGTTAGTAATATACCAATTTAGCGTGACTAAAAAGTCGAATGGATGCAAAAAGTAGACAAACCGCAGTTCCGGTTGACTTTAATGAATTTAGTATTTTTAGAACCAAGAGAAACTGAAATTATCCAAGTAATTGTACGAGTAGATGAGATTTATATTAGGTTTTATTTTACTTGCCTATGAAGTTACGCAATCACTTTTTCAACTTTAAATACCGGAACGAATCTATCCATTTATGATTTTTTGCTCTTCCACAATTTCAGTCGAATAAAGTCCACTACTGTCTATGGTGTGTGCTCATTGAGAGGGATTTGCCATAATCGCCACACTTGGCAGGGGTTGGCAATCGTAGTTGAGTTGTTAATGTACTCGTAAAACGCTGCTGCCCACCACCAGGGTAAACCCATAGGCGTATTTTCCGACACCCACGGGATGAGAAGGGTTGGTGCTATTCGTAGCCGGCACCACAGGGCTGGTGTTTACTTCCCTATAATTATACTTAACGTAATTTCAAACAAATAAGTATGTCTAATTTTAGCCTTTTTTTTTTTTTTTATTTTTTTTTTTTATTGGTGCCCAGTGGAAATTCATCATGAACTTCCTTCGCCCCGGGGAAGGACGAAGGGGTATGCCGGACTCCTACCGGCTAAAACCACTGGAGCGGTCATCTTCGGCACCGAAGGGAGGCTCCAGGTCCTCGTATGATCACACTAGAGCCACCCACTGGTGCCACGCCTATTGGCACATCTCGGAGAGGGTGACTGTAAGGCGGTCACCCCCCCAGGGGGATTGTAAAGGATCCCCCAGTGCGTCCCACGGCAGCGCGTGACCACATGCGTGCTACCGTCTTCTCTTGGGTCGCTTGGTGTGGGCACGCAGATTCCCCAATCTACGCACCCGCGAACCCAGAGGTCCCCCACCTTATAGCAACGGCAGGGGTTTTCAGGCGTATCGGAATTAGGCGCCAGGGCGGTTGTTACCCCGGCGCCGTCTCCTTCTTCTTCGAGCGGGATCGGCCCTCTCCCGATCCCGCTCTGCGGTCTCCTTCTGGAGCATGACGCTCTCACAGAAGGAGACCACTGCATTCCAATTTTCGTGCTCTGCCAACATAGCCGACACTACTGCTGGCAGAGAGAGATCTTGCCCGATCCGATCGACCAGGATCCGCCGCTCGGCGGCCCACGCAGGGCACGCCTCGAGCGTGTGCTGTGCGGTGTCCTGGTCGCTATCACAATGGTGGCACTGTGCCGTGGCCTCGCGTCCTATCCTGTGCAGGTACGCGCCGAAACAACCGTGCCCGGTGAGCACCTGCGTCAGGCGGTAGGTGACGCGCTCGCTCCTTTTGAGCCAGGCTCCAAAGAGCGGCAGGACGGCCTCGACGACGCGCTTGGTTGCAAACTGCATCCGCAGGCGATGACGCCACTTTACAAGTGCGCGCCGCCGAGCTAGCCGCCGCAGCTTGTCCAACGCCCCTGGAGGCGCGCCTTCGCCGCTCTGGCGGAGGGAGCGTGTCTGATCGTAGACCCACGCATCCATCTCCGCCAGGATGTCAAAAGGCGGAAAACGCGCCAGGAGAGTTGCCGCCTCGTAGGACACCGTTCGGTATCCTCGTGCGATTCGGATAGCCACTCTGCGCTGCAGACCGTGAATTTTGGTTCTGCAGCGCTGGGTCTAATTTTAGCCTAATGTCGAATTTTTCTCTTTTTAATGTGTATTGTGCGTCAATGCGACGCATAAGTAAATAGTTTCTTTCTTTCTTTTCTTTTGAATTCTTAAACATAAGCCTCCTAAAAGCAAAAGAAAACAGACTAACATTGCTTAGAAAATATTAAAAGTTAACTCAGTTTTGTATCTTGAACTTGAATTCATTGTATACGTGTCCGACCATTTTATATTCGGTGCGTCTGACAGATACACCGATAGGATCTGAGATAACTTTCGAGTCATGAATTCATGATCATTCACACGTTTTTCTAACTCAGTTTGGTATCTTTAACTTGAAATCATTGTATACAATGATTCGTGTCCGATAATTTTATATTATGTGCATCTGACAGATGACAGCGATAGGATCGGAGGTAATTTTCGAGTCATAAACTCATAATTAATCATTCACACATTTTTCTATCTCAGTTTTATATCTTGAACTTGAAATCATTGTATACGTGTCCGATGTTTTTATGTTCTGTGCGTCCCACCGCTACACCAATAGGCTTTGAGGTAGTTTTCGAGTCATAATCATTTACACGTTTTCCTAACTCAGTTTTGTATCCAGAACTTGAATTCATTGAATACAAGTCCGACCATTTTATGTTCTGTGCGTCCGATAGATATACTTACTGAGGTAATTTTCGAGTCATAATCATTTACACGTTTTCCTAACTCTGTTCTGTATCCAGAACTTGAATTCATTGAATACAAGTCCGATCATTTTATGTTCTGTACGTCCGATAGATATACTGACTGAGGTAATTTTCGAGTCATAATCATTTACACGTTTTCCTAACTCTGTTCTGTATCCAGAACTTGAATTCATTGAATACAAGTCCGACCATTTTATGTTCTGTGCGTCCGATAGATATACTGACTGAGGTAATTTTCGAGTCATAATCATTCACACATTCTCCTAACCGTATTGTAACATAGTATACATTTGGTAAATAAATAATTATCAAACTGTTCCGTGTGACTAATTGAAATATGATATTTACTTTGCAAGTAAGTTTCAAGAAAGACTTTCACTCGTTAATAAATTTGCCTACTGACTGCTTCTGGTTAGCAATGCCGAAGTAGACTCAAAGGTTTCTGCTTTAAAGTCCAGACATATTTACAATACATCAATGGTGTGTGCTAGCGGACATGTAGCTATGACAAAGTTACGATAAGTAAACATTCTCTTTGTTCTTTTGTATATGAAGCACATGTACTTGTATTTAAAAATATAGTAAGTGTATGACAAACTAATATGTTGCTGGTGAGTTTGTTGTGCCGTTTCTTCCCCCAGCCTAAACACTAAGAAGGGGCTAGAGGGTGTGACCACCTTACAGTCATCCCCTCCGAGATGTGCCTTCAGGCGTGGCACCAATAAGCTCTAGTGTGATCATAAGAGGAGATGGAGCCCCCATGCGGTGCCGAAGATAATCACTAAGGTAGTTTTAGTCGGCATGGCCCTCCGTCCTTCTCTGGGATGGAGGAAGTACATGATGGAATGATTGGAAATCCAATGCAATAAATAAAAAGAAATTGTGCGGTCGGGGGACGTCAGGAACGAATTTCCTTACAATTTACACAATATAAATCCCGTGTAAATTACAAGAATAACAAAAAAAAGATTTAAATTATATTTACACGTGTTTAGAATTGAGGTTATACAGCTGCCACGCACTATGCTTGTTGCTAATCAAAAGAAAAGAAAGAAAGACAGACAGAGAGAAAGAGAGGAAAATGTCAGCTGGAGGGGGTATAACGCCTTTTCCTTACGTGACGATTTCTGACAGTTCATTCTACTGTAAGCCGCGTAAAGAACATTTTCAGTCCATAATATATGCCGAAAGTCCTCCTCCATAAACTACCGCTTGCATGACATGTGCCGTCATTTTGGGGGGTATCTGACAGTATCCGCCACACTTGGCAGGCGGGTTGGTTAGCGTAGAACGGCTAGTATTCTACAGAAAGGACGCTGTTGCTCATTCCTCTGATTTAGAGTCTCTTAGTCACCTTTTACGACATCTACGGCAGGAGATGGAGTGGTGCTATATTCTTAATCCGGAGTTCCGGACACCACAAGCACGACCATTTTTATTATAACTTATTCATATACTGGGTTAGAGATTACGTATTTAGTTGTTAATATTCATGAGAATACTGATAACATAATATTTGCTTTGCGTAAAACAAGGAAAGCGAAATTGTCACCTGATTTCCTAATAACAGCATTTTTAATAACACTATCAATAAACCAGAAGTATGATACAATAAAAAAATAGAATATGTAACAGATTTTTTTTTTCTTTTTTTAAAAACGTTGCCCCACCCTAGGATTTCTCCTGTGTCGTGGGTGCGTTTACAGACATGAATTCCACATACAATACACCCAGACCCGGAACAACTACCTGCAGGTCATACAAATATTTGTTCCGTGTGGGAATCGAACCCACGACCCGGAGCGCAGCAGCCGACTGTATCAGCCACTGCACCAACCTGTATAATGTTGGTGCAGTATAATGTAAATTACTGATTCTTTATTGTATGTAACCTTGCGGTCAACACACGCGTGTGTATGCGGTAAACATTGAGCTGTTATAAAAACATATGCGCAGACGCATGATAAAACAATTTAATAAACATTCGAATCGTACATTCTTAATGTGGTGCGTTTTGTGTTGTAATACCAAGAGATCTACTGACATCTGAGATAATCTTGTTATCTATCATGCTAGCGAAAGAATGTCGACTGCTGAAGAAAGGCGTCTCCCATAGATATCCACAACACAGGTTAAATACCGGGTGTCGTTCTTTTGGGAGGAATTTGCCAGTACTCACTATGATTGGCAGGCGGGTTGAAGAGCGCAGAATGGTTGCTGTCCCACAAAGGAGATGCAGCTGGTCATCCCTTTTGGTTAGAGTTCCTCAGTCACCTTTTACAATATCCGTGGGAGGAGATTGAGTGGTGCTATATTCTTAATCTGCATGTTGTATCTATAACTACTAAACGATCATTATAAATAAACCATTGCCTTGTTAGATAGGCAGTGGTTGATACAGTCGGCTGCCGCGCTCCGGGTCGTGGGTTCGATTCCCGCACGGAACAAATATTTTTATGATCTGCAGGTAGTTGTTCCGGGTCTGGGTGTATTGTATGTGGAATTCATGTCTGTAAAACGCACCCATGACACAGGAGAAATCCTAGTATGGGGGAAAGTTAAAAAAAAAAAAAAAAAAAAAACAGGACCGTGTGGTGCCGGCTACGAATAGCAACCCATCTCATCCCATGGGTGTCGTAAAAGGCGACTAAGGGATTAGCCGGAGGATTGGCAGCAGCGTCCTTCGAATACATTAGCTACTCAACTGCGATCGCCAACCCGCCTGCCAAGCTTGGCGATTATGGCAAAACCCCCAACGAGCACACAACACACCGATGTCGGTCATTGTGGTGATCTTTGAGGGAGGCCTATGTCCAGCAGTGGACTTTATGACGGCCGAAATGATTAAAATCAGGATTCCGCAACTTGATTTCCGATTAAAACACTTTTTTCAAAAATCAAGTCGGAATTTAAGCTTCATTCAGAAGCACCATTAAAGTTGCTATGTTAAAAATGAAGCCAGTGAGAATCGTCTGGCCTATGACTGTTTATTGAAGCTGTATTACAGAGGGCCATAAGTCAGCAGGGACGTCCACGGGTTAATATGATGATCATGAGAGCCACTTGTGCTTAACATTGTCAAGTAAAACTATTGGAGACCAACTAGAGAATACATAAAATAAAGAAAACCTGAGGCGTAATTAAGTCCAGTTAATTGAAGTATCCTTCACAGAAGTAACCAATTTAATCATCATCATCATATCGGCCATTCAACGTCCACTACTGAACAAAAGCCTCCCCTATAGATTTCCAAAACTGTGTCATCATACTGGGGGGAATTTGCCAGTTCTCACCACGCTTGGCAAGTGGGGTGGTGAGCACAGAATGGCTACTGTTCCACAGAAAGGACGCTGCTGCCCATCCCTCTGGTTCAGTCCCTTAGTCGCCTTTTACGACCTCCACGGGAGGAGATGGAGTGGTGCTATGTTCTTGAGCCCGACACCTCACGCATATTAATGCGGACACCACACGGATTTAATGCATTTTTTTAACTACCTTAATAGCCTGTGTTCTGTCTACGGTTGATCTCAATTTCTATTTAAACCTAACGTATTATTAGATCCAATTTAATGAAGAAATAATAAATGAATTATAGTTATGTCTCTCTTTTCACGGGTTTATATCCCCTGTAAGGGGGAACCCGGTCTTTTGATAGGCTATAAAATGAAGTCGGATTGTCCCCTGTGGTGTAAGGCTATTGTATGAGATGGAAACTATAACGATAAGGTCCATTGCAATGGGAGTTACATGGAATAAAAAGACTAATAAATACAGGAACAACGGCGTCTGCCTTTCAAACTTTAACGTGAAATTCTGTGGCAGACGGGGAATCGCCAATCACAAGATGGGCCGCCTAAATGGCCACCACTACAGGCGACAAGGAGCGACACCGGTGTGAGCGGCTAGGGGTGTCAAGAGGCATGGCACCGGTTTCACCATCGCGCGTCTCAAAGACTCGGAGCGGGTTTCCCCGTTATTACGCCATTAGACTCTTCCACCCCCGAGCATATAGCTCTGCCAGCCACCTCTGATCAGCCAACTAAGGCAAACCAGAGTTGAAAAACTTGTGGGCACTCGTGGGGTTCCAATCCAACCGACCAATAAAGGCAAACCAGAGACGAGGCCCTGACTGACCCTCTGGAGCATTCGGGTACGCAGTGTAGCACTCACATTCAGCTCGCCACAAACTGCCCTGCGTTCTTATAGTTATTATTAAAATGATAAATAAAATGGAAGAAGAAGGTGTAAAGTATAAAATCGAATTAACCAACTCGTGGCGGCCACCCTGTGAAGGTCGTCACTACACTAAGCCTGAGGAGGTCGGATGGTATTTGGTTATAGGTAGAGATATGCCATTACATTCAGCTGCAAATAATGAGGTAACAGGGTCGAGCATACTTTGGTAAAGATTAAAATGATGATAATGAAATTTTCGGCTCCAAAAATCTCGTTTTGTAAGGTTTGATACGATGGAAGTCCCTCCTCATTTAGTACAAGATACTCAGTGTAATAAGGTATTTCTATCATTATAGTATGACTTCGCTTACAACATAATATCTAACACGAGGTACTTACATGGACTCCATACGAGAAGGTGTACTTAGGGTGCGATTCGAACTGATCGTAGACATGCTTCAGCTCTGGATCCCTGGTGTAGTGTGCCAGGCTCAAAGGGCTGCCTTTCACAGTGTGTATTTTCTGGAACTTAAACGGCTCTAATTTCTTTTCACTTTGATGAAGACTCAGGAAATGGTTTCCATCTAAGCCTTTCTCTCCTATAATACTAACTTTGGCATGTTCAGGATAAGTTTTGCTGTTCTGTAAGTTGTATGTTTCAACTTCATAGTTTAGCGGTCGAAACTGCGGATTTTGAAACACTTTATAGTTTCCATTTTTGTGAAATATCCTTCCAAATTCAGGTGTACTGTGGTAGAATGGTGATTTTACTACTTTATTTATGGCTTTGGCCCGCTCGTGCTCTGGTAGCTTTGTGTCTGGGTCATCGAGATATGCTATCAAGGCATCTTCGAGGTTCTTGTATGTGTTGTAAGCGTATTGAGGTTGTTTAGCGCCTGGCCCAGTGTCATCGTATTTGTTCTCTATGGCGAATTTTATTTGGGATTCTGATGCCACTGTTGGATATGATTGTCGATGTCGTGATGAGCTTTCCTGCAGTGATGTTGCTGTTGATAGGATGAATATAAGGGGTACCTGTGGACAATAGAGTTCTGTTCATTATATCATATTAAAAGTTAGTACAATATTCTTTTTCCTGCCGTGATTTTGCCTAGATTGTGTAATATTATCTATAATTGATGCAGTTGCATAATTGTTTATATAGATATTTCCTAGTCCCTGAAGGTCATCCTCTACCATTTATTTAATAGTACTATATACTTTGCTATATTCTAAAAGTTATTTAGCTGAAGACCTCACAAGGTTTTCTTTTCTCACACGATTTAATCCGAATTTTACGTCAACGTGCTTAAAGAATTTCCATCGTTGTTCCTGGGTCGAGGTTATTCTTTATTAAAATAACGGATCATCTGGTTCACATGGTCATTTCGCTGACCGACTTTATTTATACCAGTTACCGGTTATTGAACGAAAGAATGCGTAACGATGCAGTGATTTTCGAAACCAGTCTCTATAGTCTTTGGTATATGGAGCATTTAACATTGCGTGCTGGTGTTAAGTAACAATGTACTAGTGTTTATGGCCAATTATGATAATGTTTGTTTTCACTCCTTTTCTTACGTTTGTGGGTTACTTGAGTGTCGTTCATAAGGAAGGAATTGTTAGTATATAGAGAATGTTTTTTAATTTTAGCGATGAGATGCGTTGATATTATGTTGAGGGACGTGGTAGAAGTTATGGGACGATGGACGTTATTGTAAACAATAACAATAATCGAGTAACAGGCAAGTGACTTGTAAAGGTGGAGTTTGATGATAGTAATATGTCAGATTTAATGAGTACTTTATGAGAAGCTAAAGCAAAGCAAATAGATAATTTAGTAGTGGTGCCGATAATGTGAGATGCCAAAAAGACGCGGTAGACATTATTGTTAACAAGAGACAAATTTCAGGTAACGGGTAACTAAGTGATGAAGGTATTTGATAGTAAAGTTTTTATCATACTTTATAAGTAAAACACAAGGAGTTCTAAAATAGATAATTTTGTAGAGAATTGTTATCGTAGACTAAATGTTACTCGCGTGTGAACTAATATACGAAATTAAAAAGAAGGAGGGAGACGCAAGAGGGAGAAATTTAATAGGCAAGGGTAAAAACAGATTACAGGCAAGAACCAAAGTGATCAAACAATAACGAAAACATGTCAGTCATTTTCAAGATTGCAAGACAAATCAGAAAAATTTCTGTCACAGAGACATCAACAAGCAGTATACGTTTTTGATATTTTTTACTGTTTAAAGACCTCTAAAATCCATACAATAACTGTACTTTACTATTATTGTAGTTAAATAACTTATTAACACAATTAAACCCCAGTTTCTAGAAGCCTATTTAAGCCGCTGTAAAATCTTAAATAAACCGAAATTATTGGTGGCACAGTTGTAGAATGATTTTTGTCAACCAATTACAAGTTAACATTAGTTTTTGACACCAGATTTACTGATCAGAATTTAAATAGACTTAAGTTCTAAAGTTAAGCACACATCGCACAAGAATTAAAAGAAATGGCTGCATTGTAAAAAGTAATATGCTCTGCTAACGATACATTGTTTAAAAGTAAATAGTGCATTGTTCAGCAGGTGAAGTAACTACGGACATAATGTTATTAAAGGAGCCAACTGCCCGTAACATGGGATATAGGTGAAGTCTTTTACTAATTTATAACATTCATCAAGGCCTTTCAATACACGCATACACAGAATCTCGTTTAGTGCCAGCTATGAAACAAGTTAACTCGGCAATAAGAATAAAAAAAAAAAAAACAAACGAATTATTGTAAAAGGAATCCTGTTTTGAGTGAAAGGATATAAACCTATTACCCATTTCTTAGTGTTCCTTACTGGTGGCCATGTGTCTAATCGCAAGAGTCCGGCTAGGTACCACCACTGCAGTATTATATTCTGCTGCCAAGCAGTGTCTGAACAAAACCTAAATCATCATCATCTTATCCGCCGAAGGACGTCCATTGCTGAACAAAGGCCTCTCGCTCAGATTTCCACAACGAGCGGTCACATGCCGCTCTCACCCAACGACTCCCAGTGACCTTCACCAGGTCGTCTGTCCACCTCGTTGGAGGTCGTCCCACGCTGCGTTTTCCGGTGCGTGGTGTGCCGCAACGGCCATCAGTTCTACGAGCAATGTGCCCTGCCCAGTCAGTTCAATTTACTAATCCTTTCAGCTATGTCGACAACTTTAGTTCTTCTACGGATCTCCTCATTTCTGATTCGATCTCGTAAGGAAATACCAAGCATAGCTCTCTCCATAGCTCGCTGAGTGACCTTGAGCTTTCTTATGAGGCCCATTGTGAGTGACCACGTCTCTGTTCCATATGTCATCACTGGTAACACACACTGGTTCAAAACTAAATGAACTATAAATAAACTAAACTAATATATTGGGTGCCGACCATACCAGCGCTAATGGCAAATTAAAATTTGCTTTAAGTACTGGTGCTAGACAGCGGTTATAGGCCATCAAGAAAAAATATAAATACCTACATGATTATTGAAATACGAGTTCCATTTGAAAATGGAACGACTGAACCGTTGTCAAACGTAAATATCGCGCGAAGAATTCATTATTGTAAAAACAATTGGATGGGGCGAATTGGATTTAAAAAAACAAATATAGACACGAATAGTCAGACTTTACTTGCCGCGTTCCAAGATGCAGATTTCGTATGGAGAAGAACGGGCAAGAACGTCTATGGTTACTCTTTAAATCACGAACGTCACAATATCTATGCTTACAGTGTTTTCAAAATTCTTATGTGAGAATCATGTAGGAGAAAAATTTCTAAACTTATTAATCTACTTAATAAGCCTGATTGTAATAGTTATTAAAATTAATTATTAAATTGTGTGTACCTTCTGCAGCAATTGTTTAAATAACTATGGGAGTTGAAGATATCATTGTGTATTGGATTAATACCTTGGGTAACTTTTAATGTATACTTATTATGGAAAATGAGCTATTGTTGGTTCTTATAGAAGATCGGCTTGCAGACTTGCGACTGTAATTCATTTGAAACCAAACACGATTGTACTACTAGTATTTTATATACGATTAGTTAGTGTTTGAAGTTTAAGATATTTCAAAAAATATTTATACTAGCTGATATGTTACTAAAAGTTATAAGGCCAGATTGCTGTGGATCGGTGTCTGAACATAATCGTGCTGTTAGGATGCGAAGGAACTGGTCGCATAAGCTTGGTATAGGGTAGGAACAGTTCTCATCTCGAACAAGGGGCATGGAAATAGCGAAGGATAAAGAAGTAATAATGTAATATCAGCCTGTAGTACTCCCACTGCTGGGCAAAGGCTTTTTCTCATACAGAGAAGGAACGAGCATTAATTACCACTCTAGCTCGCTGTGTGTTGGCGATTTCAGACCATTAGACCTGTTTTTATTTTTTATTTTTTTATTGATGTCCAGTGGAAATTCTACATGGAACTTCCTTCACCCTGGGGAAGGGCTAAGGGGTATTCCTACCGGCTAAAACCACTGGAGCGGTCATCTTCGGCACCGAAGGGGGGCTCCAGGTCCTCGTAAGATCACACTAGAGCCGCCCATTGGTGCCACGCCTTTAGGCACATCACGGAGGGGATGACTGTAAAGCGGTCACCCCCTAGCGGAGGGGAGGCAACTGTAAAAAAGGTCGCCCCCCCAGGCACTTCTCGGGGAGGATTGTAAAGGATCCTCCCAAGCCTCGCTTTGCGCTGTGCTGCGCAGTGCTGCGCACACGGCGGCCCGTGACCACGTGCGCGCCACCGTCTTCCCGGGGGTTCAGACCATTAGACCTAGGTGTCCTCAAGTTGGGAGAGGGCTGATCCCGCTCGGAGAAGGAGGACACGGAGTAGGGGTATCAACCACCGCGGCGTCTGTGTCCAACACTCCTGAGCCCCTGTATTCTTTTTGCGAAATCTGAAATTCCTCCGCCCCGGGCAAGGGAGAAGGGACATGCCAGACTATTAACGGCTATAACCCCTAGAGCGTTCATCTTCGACACCGAAGGGTCTCCAGGTCCTCGTAAGATCATACTAGAGCTGCCCATTGATGCCACGCCTTTAGGGATATATCTCGGAGGGAATGACCCCCCCTCTAGAGGAGGGAAGGCGACTGTAAAAAGGTCAACCCCAGTCACTTCTCGGGGAGGATTGTGAAAGATCTCCCCAAGCCTCGCTGTCCGCTATGCTGCGCACACGGTGGCACGTGACCACGTGCGCATCGCCGTCTTCCCGGGGGTTACTCGGTATGAGCAAGCAGACTCCCCAATCACATCCACAATGTAGCGACGGCAGTGAGGCTCAGGCATGTAGGTCCTGGGAGCCGAGGCATTTGTTACCCCGGCGCCGTCTCTTTCTTGTCCCTGCGGGATCGGCCCTCTCCCGATCCCGCTTTGCAGTCTCCTTCATTGCGCTCCAATTTTATCCTCTGCTAACATAGCCTACACTACTGCTGGCAGATAGAGATCTTGCCCGATCCGATCAACCAGGATCCACCGCTCTGCCGAGCGGCCCACACAGGACAGTCCTCAAGCGTGTACTGTGCAATATCCTGGTCGTTTCTACAGTGGTGGAACTGTGCCGTAACCTCGCGTCCTATTCTGTTCCGGTAAGCACCGAAACAACCGTGCCCGATGAGCACTTGCGTCAGGTGGTAGGTGACGCACTCGCTCCTACTGTGCCAGGCTCCGAAGAGCGTGGGCAAAAGCTAGGTTAGACATGGAAAGTTTGAAGTTACACTTTTTTGGCGCGTTTGTTGAGAGTAAATTGGGAGCTGCGCGCGCATACCGTCACAAAAATCACACTGACACAGTATGAAGTTGGCCGTCACAGTCCACAGATAATTAAAAGTGCATGTTTATTTTCAACTAGCTGTCCGGACAGACTTCGTTCTGTCAAACTATTGTCCACGATTTTTTATTTTTTTTTATTATTAAAACTTCCATGGCCCTTAATGATGTCACAAAAAAAACCGAATTCGTCAAGCCATTCTCGATTTATGCGCTTAGCAACATTCACTTTTATTTGTATAGATAGAATGTAGAATAAGAATATAGAAGAAGAAGAAGATAGACGATATACAGATTTCATTCGTTTATATGACAATAAATACTTTAATATTTTATTAACAGTATAAAAATAAATATTCATCATCATCATCATCATCATATGTGCCAAAAGACGTACTGCTGAACAAAGGCCTCCCCTCGTAGATTTCCACAATTGTGGCGTCAGTTTTGGGGGGATTTAGACGGTACTCACCACGCTTGGCAGGTGGGTTGCTGAGCGCAGTATGGCTACTGTCCCACAAAAAGGACGCAGCTGCCCATCTGGCTTAGAGTCCCTTAGTCACCTTTAACGACACCCACGGGAGGAGATGGAGTGGTGCTATATTCTTAACGCGGACACTACACGGTTGAATTTATGTTATTTTAATTTAATTATGCTATTTAACACAACTCAACTGCGATTGCCAACCCGGCTGCCAGGCGTGGCGATTAAGGAATAACTACCCAATGAGCACACAACGCATCCAGACCGCTCATTGTGGCGAACTTTGGGGGAGGCTTGTGTCCAGCAGTGGACTTCATTCATTAGGCAAATTACAGGCATGCGGAAGAGGAAAAAAATGTAACTCCAAAGTAGTTTTTAACGCTCGTACATAAGTATACACACAATTTTTTTTTCAACCATGTAATAAAGTTGTTTACTTTTTAAAACAACTGGTTTGCCTTTACGCACATCTTTGAACGAAGAATGTCATTTATTACTTTATGAGGGACGGCGAGCTCGTAACCGCCGAGAATACGCAGTAACGAGATCAAGGTAAATGATGCCAAGTGATTGTCCAAGTTCGGAAATATTGAGGATGAACCTACACCTTTTTTTTTTTATTGATGTCCAGTGGAAATTCTACATGGAACTTCCTTCACCCCGGGGAAGGGCGAAGGGGCATGCCGGACTCCTACCGGCTAAAACCACTGGAGCGGTCATCTTCGGCACCGAAGGGGGGGCTCCAGGTCCTCGTAAGATCACACTAGAGCCATGAACCTACACCTAGCATAATATTTAGCTTAGATCGAAGGGTTAAGAACGAAAGAAAGAAGAAGAAAGAAAAGTAGTGTTCCCTGTGTTTCCGCAGTGACAACCCAGTGGTAGAATGAATAACGTAGTAAGGTAATGTAGAATTTTGGTGCAGTGGCTGATACAGTCGACTGCTGCGCTCCGGGTCGTGGGTTCGATTCCCACACGGAACAAATATTTGTATGATCTGCAGATAGTTGTTCCGGGTCTGGGTGTATTGTATGTGGAATTAATGTCTGTAAACGCACCCACGACACAGGAGAAATCCTAGTCTGGGGCAGCGTTTTAAAAAAATATATATAGGAGGGATTGAGTTCGATCCCGGCCCACACCTCTGACTTTTCGAATTGATGTACGGATCAGAATCTGATTATCATTTGCGTTAACGGTGAAGGAAAACATCGTGAGGAAACCTGCACACCAAAGAGAAAACCAAAAAAGTTATCGATGGTATGTGTAGTCCGCCAACTCGTACTAGGCCAGCGTGGTGGACTAAGTGCCGTGACCAGCAGTGGGACAGTAATGGGCTGATCTGTATGTGTGGTTTCTGGAAAAGTAAAGACCATCACTCTCCACCCATGGGTGACGTAAAATTCCACTAAGGGTTGCTAGCACGAGGATGGGTAGCAGCACTCCCCGTCTGCTCATAACAACACATTGCGGTCATCAATCCGCTTGCCAAGTGTGATTATGGCTATATCCCCTAGAATCGCTCGTTGTAGTGATCATTGGGTTGCCCATGTTCAGCAGTGGACGTTTACGGGCTGATATCATCATAATATCAATCAAAGGACGTCCACTGCTGAACAAAGGCCTCCCTCAAAGATTTCCACAGTGACCAGTTACATACCGCCCGCATCTAACGACTCCCAATGACCTAAACCGAGTCGTCTGTCCAGCTTGTTGGAGGTGGTCCCACGCTGCGTTTTCCGGTGCGCGGTCTCCACTCGAGAACCTGTTTCCCCAACGGCCATCAGTTCCACAGGCAATGTGCCCCGCCCATTGCCACTTCAGTTTACTAACCCTTTCAGCTATGTCGGTAACGTTAGTTCTTCTAGAGATCTCCTCAGAATTCAGACGAAATACTTCATTCATGACCTCCGAATAGAGAGAGAAAGAATGAGAAGATGCCCAATCGTGGATTGTGTAGTTCTTTTTTGTGTAGCTACCAGAGCTGAATGTCCACCTCGAAGATATAGCTCTGACCCTTTGATCGGCCAACTAAGGTAAGCCAGAGTTAAGAGTCGTAGGGGCACTCATGCAGTCCACTCCAGCCAGCCAATAAATGCAAGCCCTCGCCGACTCTCTGGAACATTCGGGTGCGCAGTATTGCCGCCGTTTATATGTTCCTTATGATGAATCTTATCTAATCTGATCTCCATAATTGCGTTATTCCCATGGTGAGATAAGGACTGACCCACATAATTGTAGTTTATATTATTATATATCGCTGCAATATTAACTGTCGTAGTGTTTTAATAATAATGTCGTCAGTAAAGACTGGATTACCAGCATTTACATATGCACTTGCCTACTTTGGCATATTTTACCTAACATTTATTGGTCGTGCATATGTCTTCTATTATTCTAACTGAATACCTATATAAAATGTACATATATAATGTAATAATAGGTAGGTATAAACTACTGAACATGCAAAAGTATTCGTTTTCAAAAACAAAAATGATAATATATCTATATAATAAAACACTTTTAAACGGATTATATCGATTATATATGCTTTGCAGCATTCGAAACGTCAGGAAAAACAAAAATCTATAATATACGCGATATAATCCGTTTAAAAGTGTTTTATTATGAGTAATAATCGCGAAAACCTAAGATAATACATCTAGTGAAAATGTAGTGAATAATGTTGTTTGTTTAATTTAATATACTTATACTGGTATTTTTAAAATAAAAGACATTTTTATAGTAATTATTTAAATTAGCTGTTGCAGATTTTGGCAGTTATGGAAATTTTGTTGCATATTTCGGCCATTTTAAGTTGCATATAACCCGATCTCTAGTCATTAGTATAAAAACCTTTACACGCACGCTTTCTTTAATTCTGATTTCCTTTACTAATTAGTGTAATTAATGCGCATACGCTGCAGAATTGTGAAAATCACAAGCTAAGATGTTTTTTATTCGTGAAAGCGGGTTTTATTATTGGTTTTTTAAAAGTTCTCATGTCGTTAAAAGGGTTATGTCATACGTAACTTCGTTACATAAAAGCTTTCGGGGCTGCAAGAGAATGCGTTCATAAATGCGACGGTTCATGGAAAAATACCTCCTTGTCGATATCATCATTTCGGCCGAATGAAGTCCACTGCTGGACACAGGCCTCCCCCAAAGATCAGCACAACCACCGATATGGATGTGTTGTGGGCTCATTGGGGGGTTTTGCCATAATCGCCACGCTTGGCAGGCGCGTTGGCGATCGCAGTTGAGTTGTTAATGTACTCGAAGGACGCTGCTGCCCATCCTCCGGCTAATCCCGTAGTCGACTTTTACGACACCCATGGGAGGAGATGGGGTGGTGGCATTCTGAGCCGGCACCACACGGTCGATATACCTATATAGTATAGATATTCGTATGGGATTTGCATAAATACATAAGTATCGAAATTGTATATGTACCTACATATCGACAGTGTGCCTTTGCCAAAGTAAGTAGTTATAGTAGTTTAATTTGATGTTGTTCGATGTTTGAATGTTTCCTATCCTTAGGTGCCGAAGATGACCGCTCCAGTGGTTTTAGCCGGTAGGAGTCCGGCCCCTTCGCCCCGGGTAGAAAGAAGTTCATGTAGAATTTCCATTGGCCACCAATAAAAAAATAAAACATAGGCCTGATCCATTATACTCTTTTCTTATGGGCTTTATAAATTATAGTGAAGTAGTCGGCAAATTGTGGCATGGGAGAGGCCAGCTGGTCCATATATATAGGTTCAGTAATGGATTGTGATAAGCTTAATAATTTTGTAAGAAAGGCGATAGAAAACAACAAATTGACATTTTATTCTTTCTTACCTTAAAATTTACGACATCATGAACCAAAGTCATCAGCCCACTACTTTTATCTAACGTCAATTTTGAGCGCCTCCCAAACTTTGGCAGTGAAATTGTGCCACCCTGACACGGACTTCGCGGCTCTAAATCCGCCCCTGCATTGAAAACTTTCAACCAACCAATTTGTCGTCAGCGTCGTTCAATAATAACAACAAATATTACGCATGACATCAGCATAGATGATTAATTTCTTGCAATGTATTATGACAGGTCAATTATGTAAGAGATATGAAGGAATTCCTTCGATATTTATTTGCCATACTAACTGCGACGATTTTTTTGTTGGGTTAGGCCCACGCCCAGCTCTGCCTACCTATCATAACCTATCATCGGTCGAGTTGATTAGTTGTTTGGAAAATAGTATTGATTTTGAAATTGAGCATAGCGGCTGGCAAATTGGATTGCTCCGTAAAAAATACTGTGGTAGTGATAATTACGTTTTAAACTTTAAATTTAATAAATATACTATTATTTACATATAAAACATACTAATATAAATATTTTTTGTTCATACTATAAAATAAATAAGCCTTTTAAGTCTTTACTTGAAAATAAATATTATATACTATAAAAAAAAGAGTTGTTATTATAGGAATATTTTTTAAACGGATGTAATAAAGTCGTTAGGACATAACATATTCCACAAAGTGTTCGAAATTCCAAATTTTTTTTTTAAACAAAATATCTGGACTTGTAATATTCAAAAACACTCACCAAAAATTGTAACATGTTTGCACCTTATTAATTATTTAATAATTAATCACGAAAACAAAACCACAAAAAAATAGAGTGGTCCACACAGTCCAATTTATCGATATCAAATACGATCGACTGCACCAAATTTTAATTTAGCAGTACGCGAGTGTTATGCGCAGTCGCGGTGTACAAAGTGACGCCGACTAACGACTCACGCGCATTTAATTCACAGCATTTTGAATGCCAGTGTTACAAATCTAGTGTAATGCTAATATTGTAATAGAGCCTATTTTTACTGAATTGATGATATATAATACTTTAGACATATGAATAGTAAAGGTCGCTTGATGTCGTTGGATACGGCTGGTACCCGGTCGTTGTGGAAATATGAGGAGGCCTTTGTCCAGCAATGGACTTCCTTCGTCTGATATGATGATGATAAGAATAGTTTGTCTCTATCATTCTCTTGTCCCAATGACGTTAAGCTTAGTACGCTTAGTTTTATTTGATAAAAATATTGTCTGTTGTCGATCAGGAACTGATCCACCATACAACGTCCACTACTGAACAAAGGCCTCCCTATAGATTTCCACAACTGTGTCATTATATTGGGGGGAATTTGCCAGTACTCACCACGCTTGGCAGGCGGGTATGTGAGCGCAGAATGGCTACTGTTCCACAGAAAGGACGCTGCTGCCCATCCCTCTGGTTTAGAGGTCTTTAGTCGCCTTTTACGACCTTCACGGAAGGAGATGGAGTGGTGCTATATTCTTAATCTGGACACCACAGGGATGACTGATTAAATGTACTTAAACAAATATTTCGTATAATTATATTATTCTTTTGAGATATGAATTTGCTTGGACTTCTTTGTAAGTACTATACATTTTAGGCAAAATGGAAATCTATGTATACGTGTAAGTTATGCTAAAAAGGGTGTGGTGAGGTTACTATTTGACATTGAAGGCTTAAACATAGCAAGGTCTTATCTAGACGTGAAAGTCAAACCTGAGTCTAAATTCATATAGGTAATTAAAAAAAATATAAGCGGATATAAATTTAGCCTACGTTCATTTCAAGGGCTTTTGTTTGAAAAAAAAAAAAACTACAGTAAGCAGTAAGTTGTGTATAGATTAATTTATTCAGTAAAAAATTAAGTAGGTAATTATTTTACACATATAATTCTGTCCGGCTTGTTAGTTAAAAATCTAACTGAATCACAAAAAGATTGTACATTTATCAATAGCTATATTATTGTCTTGGTTGCGGGTTTAAAACCTTACATGCATGATCAATGTATGTACATGAGGAAACCTAAATCTAATGGCCTGAAATCACGAACACGCACTGAGCAAGCGTGGTGAGTAATACTCTTTACTTCTCTGAATGAAAAGAGGACTTTGGTCTGAAGAAGAAGGTAGGCTTCTGACAATACAGAGTCAGCTTTAGGTGGGTAGAAACTTGCCGGACGTGCGTTCGATTGAGCTAGCACCGCATCCCCAGCGGTGATTTCCCCACACACAAAGAAAAAAGGGTATCATTTTTCTAAGCGTTGAAGTAGTATTTCTATATCGTTTAAAAATAAAATACGTTACTCCCGCTGCAGTTTTCTTGACCAGAGTAACTTCGATCAACTACTACACTTGCGAGCAAAACGTGGAGTCACCAGTCTTACGGTTGGTTAAAAAGTGTTTAATAGCATTAGTACTTTAAAAAAATGGTGGTGGTATGGCTTAGTATTCAGTCAACTTTACCAATTAAAACAAACAAAAAATAATTCTTGGTAATTATGATATACGGCTTAAGCACCGGTATATTTTTTATTTGCTGCGTTCTGAACGAGAGAGGGACACTTTATAAAAGCACCCAGTACCGGATATTTTATAGTCTATCACACTTTACCGGTACACATCCCGCTCATCACAAAGACTTACAACCCCGTGAGCTATTTTTTATTGGTCAAATTCGGTTTCGGTCGAGTCGGTTGATTGAACAACTCTGCGCGAGTCCCTTCATGTGTTCTACGGTTATTTCGTCTTCCGGGTCGATCAGTACAAGCCTCGGGCGGCGTACGCGGATGCGGGAGGGTCGGTATTGGGTGACGGATATCTGGACGGGATTTGAGTGAATCAGAGCAGAGCCGAAGAAGCGTTTAGATGCTTTTTCATGAATTGTCTACTGGTCGTTAAATTCAAATCGATATGTTCATTGCGTATGAGCCAGGGCGCACCCGTGCGTATGAATCGACTTTGGAGAACTTGAAGTCTACAGAATGGATTCTGCGTGTGCAAATGCGACATTGTCATGGGTTGATGATTGGCCAAATGCACGTGGTATTCATTCTCATCCTGTTTCTAAGGGATAATTAAAGGATAAGTAGGCCGTGGAGGCGACTGAGTGTATAGGTAGCGCGGGTGCGCACTGGCATTTTGTACTCTCGGATGTACATATTTTCGTCGAGAGTGACTCCAAGATATTGGGCATGCGGTTCCCAAAGAATCGATTGGCCCAACATCGAGATCTGTCTGAAGCGAGTATGCTCGTTTCCGAGTTTGCAAAATAGGACTACTTGGCTTTTGGTGGGATTTTCTTCGATCTTTTATTTCTGCAGCCATGCGCCATAGACGTTGGCCGTGGTATGGAAAATCTTAGTTATATTATCAGAGCGGAGTAGTATACGACCGTATCGTCAGCGAAGAGTGCCAACTTGGACGAAGTTATGGGTCGTTTGGGGATCTTACTAGTATCCAGCGAGAACAATAGTCCCCACTATATATACTAGCACTGGGATCCAAGGATTTGTGGGACGAGAGTGAGCCCTCGATGCAATAACGCAAACTGCAACGCCTCCAATGACGGCAACTATAAAGGATTCGATAAGTAGTCTTGAATGATGAGCACGCGATGGTCGGGCACGGCCTGCCGCCTTTTTTTTTTTTTTTTTTTTTTTTTTTAAAACGTAGCCACACTAGGATTTCTCCTGTGTCGTGGATGCCTTTTACAGACATGAATTCCACATACAATACACCCAGACTTGGAACAACTACCTGCAGATCATACAAATATTTGTGCCGTGCGGGAATCGAACCCGCGACCCAGTGCACAGCAGCCGACTGTATCAGCCAGTGCCCCAACTGTGCCGCCATTTTAGGATACCCATAGCTGTAGCCTCTTTGTACTTGTGTGGAAAGAGGTCGTTTTTCTAATGCCGAATTAAAAATGGCGGTCATTAAAATGATAAGACTGTTTGGTAGCTTTTAACTGGAAGAAGGTAAGATAATATAAAGTTTAATTTAAGATTTGTCAGGAGTGGACCCAGATGCTTTTGGGGGGGCTTGAGCCCCTTAGCCTCCCCCTGGATCTGCTACTGGGAGGGATCCTACAAAACGACGTGATATTGAATAAAATTTATGTTTTCCCACAAACATTTTTTACCACAAAATGGATTTCAAAAGGAATTAGAATGTGTAGTAAACATAAAAAGGTTTCTTTTATGGCAAAACAGGACAAAAAGGACGTTAGAAAACAAGTTAATTTCCAACAGTATGCTAAAAAAGTAAAGTCTATTGTCAAATTAACACAGAAAGCACAAAATACATATGCCACTAAAACTTCAAACAACAGGTCTATAACAACATGGAAAATAATTAACCAGTAAAATACAATCACCCAGCAGAACATATAACTAATACAAATAAATAAAATTGATGTGTCTGTTTGTAACGTCAAAATAACAGCTTTTTACAAATGCATATGAAAGTATATACGGTACATATAACAAAAAAACTAATTTTAATTTTTTTGTCTGACTGTCTGTCTGTCTGTTCCGGGTAATCTCCAAAATGGCTAGACCGATTTTGACGGGACTTTCACTGGCAGATAGCTGATGTTATAAGGAATAACTTAGGCTTCTTTTATTTTAGTAAAATAATTAGGGTTCCGCGCAAAAAACAACCCTTGAAATCCAATATATCTATTCTATCAAGTCAAGTGTCTATGTCGAAGTACTCTAAATTTCTTTTAAATTAAACGCGGGAGAAACCACGTGTCCCAGCTAGGATAAAATATAACAAAAAAACCATATGTGATGCAAGCGAAATAGCGACACATTTTAATGATTATTTTATCGTTCAAATTATACAAGTATAGACTGATGATGCACTGACCTATAAATGCCCCCATATCATGGGAATTCTATATTTATGGAACCTACTAGTCCTGAAGATGTTTCCAAAATCATTACATCACTAAAAATTACCCATAGTGTAGGATATGATGGAATAAGTACTAGTATTGTAAAAAAATGTTCGTCATGTAATTGCCTCCATATAGACAGTATGGGGGCATTTAATTAATATGTCCATAGACAGGAACATTCCCAAGTTCAATAAAGCCCCCTGTGTAAAAAAGGTGATAAAGATAATCTTAACAACTATCGACCTATCGCATTACTCTCTAATATTTTCAAAGATTTGTGAATGGGTTATTAATAATAGTTTAGGCAATTACTTTGAAAGCAAAGAACTCTTTGCCTAAAAACAAATGGGACACAGAAATTAAAAATTTATTGATTTTTCTTTATATAATTTTTGTCACAGTGTTTTGACTGACATGGATGAGAGTGTTCCTACTGTTGCTCTATTCATGGATATGACAAAAACATTCGACCATATTAAATATGACATACCTTTAGACAAATTATATGCATATGGTATTAGAGGTTAATTTCCATAAATTAATCGAATCGTATCTGACTGACACACAGCAAAGAACCGATACAACAAAAATCTGTTCAAAAACAAAAATGTTCACTGCTTACTCATCCAGCCTGAAATATATTAAATATGGCGTACCCCAAGGTAGTGTACTACGGCTCTTGCTGTTCTTAATATATATTAATGACATACCGACTGTGACTAATAATCCTATGACTCTTTTCGCTGACGACAATACTATTTTTTTCGACAGATAGAATAAAAATGACCTTATTAATAACATTAATCTGACATTAGAGAACACAATTAGTTGGCTAACTAGTAATAATTTAAAGGTGAATATAGATAAAACTAAGGCTATTAATTTTAACCAAAGAAAACCAGTACAAAATATAACTAGAAATTATAGAGACCAAGAAATAGAGAAACTGGAATCAACAAAGTTTTTAGGCTTACACATAGATAACAATATGTCATGGAAGCAGCACACAGAGCATGTATGTAAAAAAATCAATAGTTATTCCTTTGCTCTGCGAAACCTTAGAAAAGTCGTAGTTAATTCAACAACGTTGATAGCATACCATGGATATGTATCATCTACTCTTCGTTATGGTGTTATTTTCTGGGATAACTCCACTAACATAGGCATATTTAGAGCACGAAAAAGGTGCTTTAGAGCTATTTGCTGCTTAAAACCAACAGATTCGTGCAAACCACATTTCAAGGAGTTAATTTTTTAAACTCTTCCTTGTTTACATATTTACGAAACATTGCTGTTTGTTAAGTCTAATTTGCGTTTATTTGAGCATCGCACTAGAAAGCGTCATTTGGACAAATTATGCATTCGGCCTTCCAAGACAACACTCTTACATAAAAGTATATTTAGCATGGGTCCAAAAATATACAACAAAATGCCAATTTACTTAAGAAATGAAAGTAGCTTCATTTTGTTCAAAAAGAGGTTGCACGCTCGGAAAAATCAGACTATTCAGTCACAGAGTATATGGAGGATCGGGATTAGATAAATCATTTGTAATTAAATAATGTTCCATTTTTTATATGTTTCTCTATTCACGGGCTTATATCCCCTGTAAGGGGGAACTCGGTCTTTTGATAGGCTTACGCGGGGACATAGGTCCAACACGCAGAGGCCCTTTAGAGAATTTTAATCTAAAATGTAATGGGACACTAACCGGGGACTCTCCATGGCTACACTACAAAATGCATACTCGAATTGTCCCCGGAGATGTAAAACTATTGTATAAGATGGAAACTACAATTATAAGGTATATTGCAATGGGTGCTAAATGGATTATATACTTATTACTGATAATATTACTATTTGACATTTTCCATTTTATATAATAATTTATTGACATGCTATATTGTGATTTATTTCTGTTTTTATTTTATTGAACTAAATGATTTGAATGTGTTTAATTAATAATTTTAAATGTTGCATGCTCAAAGGCTGAATATGGTGAAACTATTTGTTTTTATGCATTAACATCTTCTGTGAAACCGATATTATGCAAATAAAGAATTGAAATATAAAATTGATGATAAGGCAATTTAAGGGATAAATAAAACTTTTTGTGTTTCATAAATTTACGACGGTTTTCCTACCCGTGAGATCCTAGTCGATACTTTAAAAATACAGGCCGAAAAATTAATTGTACTTGGATATAAATACCGCACTCTAATTATTGTAATATCGAATTAATGTGTGTTTGATAGCCAGCAAAATATACTACTATAGACAATGTCACACTTTATGTATGACCATTTATTTCCTCGCAAGTGTAGATTCGGTTTATGTATGATAATATAATTTATGTAAGAAGCGGTTTTGTTGGCTAAGAAGCTTGATGAAATATAAGCCTATGGTTAATTTAGAAACTTGCATACTTATGGTTCAGTTTATCGGCATTTGTACCATTAGATTCATTTTGCTAGCCTTATATACATCTGTATAGTTGTTCCTAACTTGTTTGCGACTTCATCAGCGAGGGAACAAATTTACACCCGTAACTTACTTTTCTAGTTTTGCTGGTAATTTATCTTATTGCAAGAGTCTAGCTAAAAAGAGGTAAGTACCACCGCGGTGCTAGATATTCTGCCGCCAAGTAGAAGTGTTTAAATTTTGAACATTACTGTGCTGCGGTTAGATGGGCTCTGTAGCTGGTGAAACTACTGGAAATAAGAGACAACATAATTAATGTCTCGAAAAAACTAGCGCAGTGTGGTGCCCCCTGGTATTCTTGGGTAGAATTACAGTTGTTATACGCAGATATGACGCTTACTACCTGGTTAATGTCTTGCTCGTGTCGTCACCAACATGTATACAGGGTGTCCCATAAATAGCACGACATACTGCAGGGGGTGAGAGCTTGGGTCAATACTTACCAAAAAAACACAATATATGCTCAGCAAAATGTAAGATTTTTACAGATTTACAGTATTACAAATTTTCCGAAATATCGAAAAATCTCTACCTTGACACAGATTTTTAAGCATCTCGTAATGAAAAATTCCTTTACTAGTTTTTTTTTTACCTCAAATTATTTGTGAATAGTTACTTTACTCATTGATAAGTCTTTATTCTATTAAAAACTAAAATGTTTTCAAGAAATACAATTTTTATTTAAATTTTTACAGTACAATTTTCTTATCGCTTAACGTACAGTGGTGAAAAAAAAAAACCGTAAGATTTAGCTGAACATATATTGTGTTTTTTTGGTAGGTATTGACCCAAGCTCTCACCCCATGCCGTATATCGTGCTATTTACTGGACATCCTGTATTAAAAAGTGGATTGATAATGCCTATTCGACGAGATAATCAACCTCTGTGTCAAATTTTACTTGAGTTCGTTCAAAGTTTCATCATTTTATAATATTAGTAAGATAGTTTAATATTATAGACAGTTTAATACGTAAAAAGATTATTAAATTATGAACCCTAAGGGAGTATCCGTGTGGTATGTGGATTAAGAATGTAGCACCATTCCATCTCCTTCCGTGAATGTCGTACAAGGCGACCAAGGGACTCTAAAGGCAGCGTTCCTTCTGTGAAACAGTTGTATACTGTTGCGCTCACCAACCCGCCTGCCAAGCGCGGTGAGTACTGGGAAATTCCTCCTAAATGATGGAACAATACTGAAAATCTACAGGAAAGGCCTTTGTTCAGCAGTGGACGAACTTTATTTTGTGCTGATGATATAATGGAGCTTTCAAAAGCTTTGAGTTAAGAGATGAAAATTATTTTCTTTCTTTTTTTATAAAACTTCGCCCCACACTAGGATTTCTCCTGTCGTGTCGTTTACAGACATACATTTCACACACAATACACCCATACCCGGAACAACTACCTGCAGATCATACAAATATTTGATCCGGGCGGGAATCGAACCCGCGACCCGGAGCGCAGCAGTCGACCGTGTAAACCAATGCACCAACCAAAAAATGGATTGTTATTGTTAAGAACTATGACGCGAATGTATGTTACAGATAATAAATAACTTTTATTGTGGTGAGAAATAAAACAATTGTGATTGATTGATTGATTGATTTTAGCAATAGGATAATGAGCAGTTTGCAGTTTTCTTCCATCAATAAAATAAGAACCTCAGTAAACGTATATATATGAAGAAATGAAATGAAATGAAACAGATAATGAAGCCTTGTCTCCATAGCGTGACACACCAATACATTCATTTGTAGCAGTCATAAGTACGTAAATTTGTTTTTTTAGGAGCAGTGTGACGTTATTTTCATTAATACCATTGGTAAGCATAACGATCCGTTGTTCCTAGGCATTCAACATACCATATAACAGTTGGAAATAGGCCTTGCCGAAGGCCACATAAACCGTTTGCAAGGTGTGAGTTGGTCCATTACCAGTCTAGACATTAAGCTAAGTAAAATAAAAGGGCGGGCGGCAGGTGGGCTCCGTCCGATGATCATTGACTGGTCGTGTGGTGGCCGATAACAAACACTATTGCTACCACGTAGTTAAAGTAGGTACTCTCTGCTATTTGCGCTATCTACCGTGCAAGCAGCTAATGAGTTTTTGTCAACTTGCCGACTAATTATAAGCAAATTATCTACTACTACTTAATTAGTCCTTGTCTAAATAATTTGCATTTTGCTACCTTGTTTGCATCTAAATATGTTTCGAGTTTACGTTGCAATAAGTCTATGTGTATATATTTTACAAGCTTTTAAAGGTGCATTGTTAGCCTCATAAAGTGTTTTTATCCCTGATGTCAATGTAGCTTAGAATTAAGTACATTTATTTTTGTTTATTATTGCTGATCAATAAAGATTTTGAAAATTAAATGAGGGCAGAGCAAATTGTATAACCGTCGTTAGAACCAATTCACTCGTTATGCGTGGTCGACCACCCATCCGATCATTGTCCTCAAAGAAATTGCTTCACACCTGCAGCATAAAATTTGTCTTGCAAAAAATGTTGTCTACACCCACTTGTTTGTAGAAATAGACCCTGTTGTAGGTATCTTAGGGTTGTATTATGAATGTCACGGTATTTCGTTCATGACTTTGGTTTTACCGTAACCTTGATATGTTTTGTGGCTGCTTTCTATATCCGTCTATTACATTTGTTTGCTTTCCGTGTAGATAAGCTTTTTTTAATTTATGGGAAGTCTGTTCGTATCAGCCAAAAGACGTCCACTGCTGAACAAAGACCTCCCCCGTAGATTTTCACAATTGTGTCGCTTTTGAGGGGGTATTTTCCAGTATTATCCATGCTTGTCAGGTGGGTTGGTAAGCATAGTATTGATACTGTTTCACAGAAAGACCGCTGGTCCCTACCATCCCTCTGGTTTAGAGTCCCTACAAGTCTATTGTCTTGCTCATTTTACACAGCTCAAAAAATATAATCGTGATTTTTTTATCGTTATCTATGACTAGCTGGGACTCGCGGTTTCACCCGTCGTTTAATTTAAAAGAAATGCGATTATTTATATATAATTTAGAGTACTTCGGCATTGACACTTGACATAGAGTATGTATATATATTGGATTTCATGGGTTTTAACTTTTTGTGCGGAACCCTAATCATTTATCTAAAATAAAAGGAGCCTTTATTATTCCTTATAACATCAACTATCTGCCAGTGAAAGTCTCGTAGAAATCAGTCTAGCCATTTCGGAGATTAGCAGGAACAAACACACAGACTGACAGACAGACAAAAAAAATTATATGCATTTAGTAAAAAACTGTTATTTTGACACACATTAAAGTTTTACTTTTGAAGTGAAACTTCTTTTGGGACGGTCTGAATTGGATTTTATCAAACGCAAATGTGAAAAAAGAGAGACAACTATAAATGTATTTATAGGGTTTAGGCTGTGAGAGAATGAGATAAAACACGTTTCCCTATTGTCAATCAATCGCTCTCTCTTTGTTTATCACCTCCATGTTGTATTCATCTTACTCTCTTACAAATTAACCAAAATACAAAGTTTCACTTCTACCGCGTGTGAACTCAACTTGAACATTTTTTTTACTTTATTTGAGAAAGAAAGAGAAAGATTTTTTTTTATTTGACAGCAAAGTGAGACATCACAAACGGTAATAAAACTTAATACAAAACTAAAAAAAAAAAACACGATAAAAATTTGGATAGGGTTATAAACAAGACAAAAAAAAACAATATTAGGCTAGAGTTTGTTGTGTGCCCCACAGTTGCGCCAAATAGGTAACCAGTTCAGCATTTGCCAGACAAGAGCCTGGCGCTGGTTTTCAACTGGACCCTTCGGTGATTCGGTGATTCACGGGTGTAAAAACAGTATATAACATAAATATTGCATATTATACCTTCTAATAAATCATTATTTGAGCTCTGTGCGTTGGTGTGAAAGTAATTCGTTATATCTTTCTTCTAATCGTATGGTTCAGATCGATCACCAATCCGTTTAATAAGCATGGTGATTGCGGCCCTATATATTCGTTTAAACTCGCGGGTAAAACACGGTCATATCCTGGATGGGTAGCCATACTTCGCCATCTTTCTCGGCTGTCATAATACCAATGGCTGTCATTTCATCTAACCTTGATTTCTACAACAATGTGCTCAAATTGTAACATTTAATATGATTTTGACGTTTTTTTCATTTTGAAGGCACGGTTAGTGCAGTGGCTGATACTGTCGGCTGCTGCGCGCGCACCGGGTCGTGGGTTCGATTCCCGCACGGAACAAATATTTGTACGATCTGCAGGTAGTTGTTCCGGGTCTGGGTGTATTGTGTGTGGAATTTGTGTTTGTAAACGCACCCACGACACAGGAGAAACCCTAGTGTGGGGCAACGTTTTTTTAATAAAAAAAAATCAAAGTAACCATGGAGTTCCTTGCCCGTTCATCTTCATAGGAAATCTTCATCGTGGAACGCGGCAACTAAAGTCTTAGTATATGGTTTATATGAATAAAAATACTTTTTTATTTTACATTTATAATTACGGGCCATCAGAAGCCTAAAATTCTGATAACCAGTTGGATACTGGCATAACTCAGTATTTAAGTTGTGGAGGACGTTCGTACTCCATGGCATGTCATCTGGCACTCGCGCCTTGACAAATACTTGGTCGTGGGTCGCATCGTGCTAAAAATAGGTCGGTTAGGTAGAAGACCTTCTCTAGTGTGATCATACGAGGACCTGGAGCCTCCCTTAGGTGTGGAAGATGACCGCTCCAGTGGTTTGAGCCGGTAGGAGTCTGGCATACCCCTTCATCCTTCCCCGGGGCGAGGGAAGTTCATGAAGAATTTCCACTGGGCACCAATAAAAAAAAAAGGCCTTCCACCCCAGAAGTCCAATTTTGCTCTTTCATAAACTGTGCCGAGCGAAAGTTTTCCATTTTCTTGTCCTTCGTGTATCTGATTGAAATATGAATATTCATGAAGAATTTCCACTGGGCACCAATAAAAAAAAAGGAGTCCAGCATACCCCTTCGCCCTTCCCCGGGGTGAAGGAAGTTCATGAAGAATTTCCACTGGGCACCAATAAAAAAAAAGGCAGAAGTCCTTTCTTGCCAGGCTAGAAATTGTCTTTGTTTGGAGTGTAGTGGTCGCCATTCATGAGAGCGTCACATTTCAGAAGAAGATCGCAGATTGGGATCGGGAGAAAGCCAATGCCGTTCGGAGAAGGTAGAGAGGGCGCGAGGTAAGAAGCCCCACGACGTCTATTTTCTACAAGGCTAAGCCCCCTGCAGCCGCTATGTGGCGGGGGGACTCAGGGATGGTGCACTGAATATGCAATTCACCTTTGATCCCCGAGCTTCTGCACGCTTATTTCAAGCGGTCCCGGGGATGACGGCGGCTCGCATGTGGGGTGTGCCACCGTATGACCTCGGGGGGATCCTTTGCAATCCTCCCCGAGTTATGCCTGCGGTGTAGGACTCTTTACAATCACCCTTTTCCAATGTGCATCAACAGGCGACTCCGGAGCGTTCGTCCCTCAAAGCCCCAGTCGCATAGCTACCGAAGGTCAGGTGTTTTTAGCCGGTGAGAGTCGCATACCCTTCGACCCTCTCCTGAGGGGCGTTAGCTGGCGGCCAAGCAATTCTACCGCGGTGAAATAAAGGAGTTGTCGTAGAGCGGTAGTCAAAATAATCTAATCAATCACGAAGGTGTTAATTATCACCGGTCTTGTACCGTTTCTAGTAGTTAAGACAAAGCTATGGTAATTGTGAGTCACGCTTTACCTTCGACAGATCCAGGGCCGATGTTTTAGTAATTAATCAAACAAATTGGTTATACATTATGAAATTATAAATTCTTGGCACTATATTGCGGTAGTTGTTATTGTGAAGCCTTGGGTATCTACACGCACTATCACCAGCTCGCTTGTCTAGCGAAGTGATTATTAACAGTAATTTTTTTTTGAGAAAAATCTCCTCCGGGCACGTGAGATGCGATAGGCTGTATATTTTACTTTCTCGCTAAGATTTATCTTATATCATAGCCACATTTTACAGACATAAATCTCACAGGCACAAACATCCCAAAATCTATAAATCGACAATCGTGTATTTGAATATCGACTTATTCCTCGACGACGCATAACGATTAAGGCGCTGATAGCCGGTTGCACTCACTGATCGGTAAACAATCGGTGAGGTTAAGCAACGCTTTCGTTTACTCAGATCTTCTCGTCGTCTTGTATTCCGCTATGTCTGAAGACGAAAGTTTTCAGCCACTGCGGCTTAGCTGTTATGACCTACGGAGCTGAAACGTGGACACTATCAGTAGGACTAGTCATCTTTTTTTTTTCATTTCGGCCGAATGAAGTCCACTGCTGGACACAGGCCTCCCCCAAAGATCACTACAACAACCGATATGGGTGTGTTGTGTGCTCATTGGGGGGCTTTGCCATAATCGCCACGCTTGGCAGGCGGGGTGGCGATCGCAGTTGTGTCGTTTATGTACTCGAAGGACGCTGCTGTCCATCCTCCGGCTAATCCTATAGTCGCCATTTACGACACCCAAGGGATGAGATGGGTTGGTGCTATTCGTAGCCGGCATCACACAGTCATCGACATAGCACACCGGATTAGCAAGCTGAAGTGGCAGTGGGCTGGTCACGTCTGTCGAAGGACCGATGGCCGATGGAGCAGACAAGTCCTAGAGTGAAGACCGTGTGTGGTCACCACCGTCCAGATTGACGGACGACCTGAAGAAGGTAGCTGGGTCTGGCTGGATTCGGAATGCTGATAACCGGGTGTTGTGGCACATGCAGGGAGAAGCCTACGTCCCTCAGTGGACCGATATAGGCTGATAATTGATTGATGATTGAAGCAACGCTTGGCACGGTCGGTCTATAGATGGGTGCCCGCATAGTGGTATTTGAACTGAATGCTTCGGAGGGTACGTAAAATCATCGGTCCAGGTTGTTGTCATTAGACGGCAGTCTTAAAGCCAAATCGGAGGCCTTTGGGTGGCTTGAACAACTCTAACACACGTTGGTCACTAACCATGGGAAGAAGAAGAAAAATTGTTAATATGCCTCTAGTGTGATCTTACGAGGACTTGGAACCCTTAGGTGCCGATGATGACCGCCCCAGTAGTAGCCGGTAAGAGTCCAGCATGCCCTTCGACTTCTCACTACGCACGGGGAAGGCCCCGGGGTGGAGGAAGTTCATGAAGCATTTCCACTGGATCCAATACAAAAGGCCTTACATCGAAGCAACGACATGCAATCGCTAGCCCCTGCATAAACAAAGTCACTGTAGGTGGTTTCCTAAAAGTATAAGATATTGTTCGCGTCGAATGTATTCGGTGTTTACTTCGCTTAATTTTAATTCAATGTAGGTACCCGTATATTTTTCTTTTCATATTAATTTTTACTGACTGACTGCGAGCTACCGGACCACCGTCAGTTGCACCCAGTAGCCCAGTCCAATGGTTATGCAGCTTTCCTTAGTTTAAGGTTGGATCTGTTTTCCCGCTAGTATAAAGTATGTTACCTATGAAGATACGTTTGAGTGATGCTAATTCATCTCTCCAGCAGATGTTTTTTTGTGTTATATGTGTTATTGTATTGTTCAATAAACTTCTTTTCTTTCTTTCTATCAAGAGCCCCGGTTAATGTCACATTACATTTTAGATTAAAATTCTCAAATCTAAAGGGCCTCTGCGTGTTGGACCCATGTCCCCGTGTAAGCCTAGACCGGAAGACCGGGTTCCCTCTTACAGGGGATATTTAAAACGTGTCAATAGAGAGACATATAGTAATTATAATCACATACCAAGCCACGCCAGGATATGTTGCTCAATAAATAAGTAAGTATGTGTAAGTTAGACATTCATAAAAGGTTTGTTCTTGGAAAAAATGCAGAAACAATTACGCACATATTAATTAATTAATAAGTATCTTTCAACATTGTTTTTGCTATTTATTGTTCCGTTATAGTTAACCTTCGCATAGTTAACATTAACTATTTTACTGAAATTATTAGGCTCAATTTAGGTCGCCTTTCTACTGTACTATACCACAATCTATATACATACTATTATAATAAAGCTGAAGAGTTTTTTTTTTGCTTGAACGTGCCAGAGGTTGGCACGTTCAAGCAAAAAAAAGCTAGCTCCAGAGCTAGCAGTCGGATTTAAAAAAGTCTTTTCGAATTTGATTGCCCAATTCTTGAGGAAGGTTTTAAGTAAGAAAGAAAGAAAAATATTTATTTCTTATCTGACGCGGATATGACGCATAGCCGAACAATAAAAGTTGTATAAAACAAAATCAATGACAATGCAAAAGTGTGCGTCTCGTCCGCACATAAAGAATTGCTCAGCTTGATGTGTCTACTAGGTAGCTAGTTGACGGTAGCACGCATGTTGTCACGTTCTGCCGTGGGACGCTTTGGGGGATCCTTTACAATCCTCCCGGGGGAGTGACCACTTTACAGTCACCCTCTCCGAGATGTGCCTATAGGCGTGGCACCAGTGGGCGGCTCTAGTGTGATCATACGAGGACCTGGAGCCTCCCTTAGGTGCCGAAGATGACCGCCCCAGTGGTTTTAGCCGGTAGCCGCCCTTCCCCG
Organism: Diloba caeruleocephala; assembly: GCA_947459985.1. Lineage (NCBI taxonomy): Eukaryota > Metazoa > Arthropoda > Insecta > Lepidoptera > Noctuidae > Diloba > Diloba caeruleocephala. The sequence goes on along the minus strand of OX381617.1, from coordinate 1,427,335 downwards.
GGGCGAAGGAAGTTCATGAAGAATTTCCACTGGGCACCAATAAAAAAAAAGGTATCTAGTTGACCTTAGTCAACTGCATCCCACGATTTGGGCTGGGCATGGCCCCCAGAGCGCCCCTGGATCCGCCCTTGAAAGAAACACGTACATGTTTTGCGTATTGAGGCGTACAAATTAAAACAATATACAAGAAATAAATGAAGTAATAAAAAAATCATCAGTAATACGGTGATAATAATTAATTAATACAATGATAATATTCAATACTTAAAACCATTAAAACTACTGATAGAGTACATGCCAAATAGTGTTCATTAATAATCCTAATCAATGATATCATAGAAATGCGTAGAAATGCATGTTAGTGATATTCAGCTACATAATTAATTTAAAACTAAAAATAGTTTTTTTTAAGTAAAGTTGCCCCACACTAGGATTTCTCCTGTGTCGTGGGTGCATTTACAGACATGAATTTCACACACAATACACCCAGACCCGGAACTACCTGCAGATCATACAAATATTTGTTCCGTGCGGGAACCGAACCCACGACCCGGAGCGCAGCAGCCAACTGTATCAGCCACTGCACCAACCGTGCCGTCAAAGTCAAGTTATCAATACATGGCGAATAATGTCAGTCAGTAATGTAATGAGATGATCAGATGTAACAGTTTTCGTTTTTACTAATAATAGTTGATAAAATATAAGAACCCGGTCAATGTGAGATAACTTACAGATTAACGGGGTAATTTTAACACCAGTTTCTCTTAAAAGTACAAAGTATGTACAAAACATAAAGTGTATTACAAATATATCTCGCACAAGAATGTCTCATTTGAGGGAAAAATCGTCTAATTTTATCGGTAGCTGTATAGGGTGGCTGAGGGGGTAGTCCGATCCATCACGGGCCCTGTCACATGCCATTAGCCAGGCCTATGTAGTACGGATGGCAGAAAGTACAGATAGATATGGTATGATCAAACTTGTTATATTGTTGGAGAAGGAGCTGGTAATACATAAAACGCAACTCAAATGAGGTATTATTTCCAACCGTGGTGACTATGGCGATGTCCCCAATTACTACTTTGTTCATTGTAAATAAGGGCCTCTCAATGTCACTACAATGAACGGCGATAGAGGATATGCACACAGGAGGAAATCACCACACTTGGCAGGCTATTAATGAACGCAGTATGTAGTTATTAGCATACAGAACACAGATGCCCATCCTTTTGGTATGATTCTTATGACGCCTTTACGACCCCCACGGGTAGAGACGGGTGGTATATTCTTTACTTTAAATGATAATACTAACAATTTTGAGAATTTAGTTGCATGCCAATATATATGTAAGAATATTTAATCCAGATATAAGCCTACTACTGACAAATAATATGTATATAGCGCTAAACAGTATTGTGTTAACTCGTGTGTTTATTTATAAAAAATGGCTTGGGTGTTTTGTGACCAATAAACTATTTTCTTTCTTTCTTTCTTTCTACCTATGCAGGCAATAGATATTGTACCCCTAAGTAGTAACTTTATGTACAAAAAATTATCAGCGAGCGATAAACAAGACTTGATGACTTGATCTTTTCTGTCTCCTGCTTGCTGCGCAGGGAAGTATATTCAATTCGTATCTTCTTTCCTACTCCTTTTTCGTGGGCTCATTGTCATGGTCATCCTCCACGCTGGTGAAAGTGGAGAGGTCCACGGTGGTCTTTCGACCTTACCTTCGAGCGAGCGAGAACCGTTCGTGCATTCATTGCGCAATCTTGTTTTCTGCTCCTGATTTTTCTATTCTTATTTCGTTGCAGGTATGAAGACACATTACTAATTTACCTAAGGTACACCGTGCTTGCTGCAGAAGGAGACTGCAGAGCGGGATCGGGAGAGGGCCGATCTCGCACGGAGAAGGACGAGACGGCGCCGGGGCAACAACCGTCCCGGCTCTCAAGTCCAACACGCCTGAGCCCCCTGCCGTCACTTCATGGTGGGGGGCCTCGGGGGTCGCGGGTGCACAGATTGGGGAGTCTACGTGCTCACACCGAGCGACCCCCGGGAACACGGTGGCACGCACGTGGTCACGTGCCGCCATGTGCGCAGCACAGCGCAAAGCGAGGCTTGGGGGGATCCTTTACAATCCTCCCCGAGAAGTGTCTGGGGGGCGACCTTTTTACAGTCGCCTTCCCTCCGCTAGAGGGGGTGACCGCTTTACAGTCATCCCTTTCAAGATGTGCCTAAAGGAGTGGCACCAATGGGCGGCTCTAGTGTGATCTTACGAGGACCTGGAGCCCCCCTTCGGTGCCGAAGATGACCGCTACAGTGGTTTTAGCCGGTAGGAGTCCGGCATACCCCTTCACCCTTCCCCGGGGTGAAAGAAGTTCCATGTAGAATTTCCACTGGACATCAATAAAAAAAAAAAACAAAAGCATACCCCGTGCTTCATCCGGCGGTTGCTATTGCAGTTCCTGGCTTAAGTGATTCGGAGTGTGTGGTGAGCTTGTCCCAAAAAATACTAAAACCTCCATGCTTAGTTCTTTTGTCATCAGTTATAATTATTAATTATATTACGACAAAATATTGAAATTAGTAGCTAGTTTATTTACGAGTAAATTAATACCTCTAGCGTGCTCTACTCTCTGTATCCAACTTCTCAAAGCCGTTACACAACCATCAATTATTATAAATACAGTTTCCACATATTTCTTATGAAAGATAAACAAACTATCAGGATGTTGAGTTGACAAATTATTAGGCAAAATGTGTAAGACCTAAATGTAAATTGTCAGCATTTTGCATACATAATATAATATGCAATTGTGAAATTTCAGTGGCGTTGTATACTTAAGTATGATTATAAAATCTTCCAAACTAACCGGTGTTTATTTGCCATTTCTTCTCAGAGGTTGTCATGTAATGCCTACCTTCATTTAAATATGAAATGTAAGTGTTCATTATGTGATTATACTTTATTACAAAATAAACGACCCAATTCCATTATATGCTTCTATTGTCTCTACGTTTGTTGTATTTATTTTTCCTTCAAATATTATAGTATGGGAGAGTGGAACAAAATGATCCCTCTGGGTAAAACGATCACCTTCTGTTTTACCAACTTTAGCAGCGCCAATTTGAGTGCAAATCATATTCCCCGCCATTGGCATTCTGTCAAAGTGTCATGGAGTTGTGAACTTGTGTGCGTCACGGAATATTTTAATGCAACGATATCGTCTTATTTGATGTATGTTAAGCAATAATTCAATATCTTGTAGTTTTACTGCATGTATGTTTAACGTAATAGGAGTATTGGTATAAGTTTCCAGAATAATTCAACAATGTAATCGGCAATACTGCATTGTGTAACATGAGGTTATGTTTTGATATTTTTAGTGTGAAGGCGTTTAAGGGAATACGGTCCACTCATAGGAGGGCAAAATGATTTCACGGATCATTTTACCCGCACTGTTATATTTATTGAATGAAGAGAGAATTGATGGTTTAATAAGCTGATGAATTTTTAAATCATTTTTGTATAGGATTCAGTGTATTATACTACAGTAACTATTGATTTAGGTATGTTTATTTGCTAAGATCATGGGTGTTATCGTTATTTTTAATTAAATATTGTATCGTCCGTGTGGTGTCCGGACCGTCCGTGTGGTGTCCGGATTAAGAATATAGCACCACTCCATTTCCTCCCGTGGATGTCGTAAAAGGTGACAAAGGGAATCTAAATCAGAGGGATGGGCAGCAGCGTCCCTTCTGTGAAGCGGTAGCCATACTGCGCTCACCAACCCGCCTGCCAAGCGTGGTGAGTATTGGCAAATATCCTCCAAAATGATGACACAGTTGTTGAATCTATGGGGGAGGCCTTTGTTCAGCAGTGGACGTATAAATGGCCGATATGGATATATGGAAATATTGTAATTTCATAATGTGTCGGAGGGGATGAATGTAAAGCGGTCACATAGCAGAGGGGAGAGGGATGTAAAAATCCCGCCACCGCCAGGCACATCTCGGGGCTAGCCCAGGCACATCACATTGTAAAGGACTCTGTGCGCTGTGCTGCGCACACGGTGGCACGTGACCACGTGCGCGCCACCGTCTTCCCGGGGGTCACTCGGTATGAGCACACAAGCTCCAAATATGCGCGCACGTGACCCCCGAACTGGATAGCCACCTCTGTCATACAATTTTTTTAACGTCATATTAAATAAACGTAATCGTTATGAATAAGTGGGGGTAAAATATAACCAAGGATCATATTATCCTCACCCCCTGGAATCATGTTTGGCACCCGGGTGCGTAAAATGATCCTTTACCTTGTACATACAATACCTTGACAAAAATGTATATACAATAAAGCTTTTACTAAATAGTAATAAGTATTCAACGGTTACTAAAATATAGACTAGGCTATCAGAATAATTTCAAATTTCTTAAAATTTGCAGTCTAGGTACTTTTTACACTCCCGGGGGGGTGACCTCTCCAAGATATGCGTGGCACCAGTGGGCGGCTCTAGTGTGATCTCCCCTATTCTGAATCGATTTCCTAGAGAAACACCAAGTATAGCTCTCTCCATAGCTCGCTGAGTGACCTTGAGTTTTCTTATGAGGCCCATTGTGAGTAACCACGTCTCTGTTCCATATGTCATCACTGGTAACACACACTGGTTATGAGCACACAACACAAACCCAATACATGTCTTTTTGGCAATCTTTGGGGGAGGCTTCTCGGCCAGCAGTGGACGTTTTTCGGCTGGAACTATGATGATGTACCATTCCGGTACTTTCTTCCATCCGTGCTTGTGCGATATTTCTCACAAATATACGCGTAAACACAAATATCTCCGACTCGGTCTTAGCCAAACGCACGTACAATATATATTTACTTTATCTGCGTATATATGCGTAGTTATATATTGGTTATATGTACCTTATGGTGACATTTAGTTATCATTCAAAGCTGGGCGTAGAGTTGAATAATCGAGATACGAACAGTTTCTATATTTTATCAGAAATGAGGAGATCCAATTAACTAAAGTTGTCGACATAGCTGAAAGGATTAGTGAACTGAAGTGGCAATGGGCGAGGTGCATTGCTCATTGGCTGTTGGGGTAAAAAGGTTCTCGAGTGGAGACCGCGCACCGGAAAACGCAGCGTGGGACGACCTCCAACGAGGTGGACAGACGATCTGGTGAAGGTCACTGGGAGGCCTTTGTTCAGCAGTGGAAATTGTGTGGCTGATATGATGATGATGATGACCGACTATTGAAATTACGACTCGTATACCTATAACGTTACAGAGACGTGGTCACTCACTCACTATGTACCTCATAAGAAAGCTCAAGGTCACTCAGCGAGCTATAGAGAGAGCTATACTGGTATTTCTCTACAAGAACGAATCAGAAATGAGGAGACTCGTAGAAGTACTAGGTTGCCGACATAGCTGAAATGATATGTAAGGCGCGAATGGCGAAAGGGTGGGGCAAATCGCTCGTAGAAATGATAGCCATCGGGTCAAATAGATTTTTGATGAGTGCCGTGTACTGGGAATCGCAGCGTGGGACGGCCTCCAACGAGAAGGGCAGACGACCTGGTGAAGATAGCTGGGAGTCGTTGGATGAGGGCGGTATGCTAGTACGCGTTGTGGAAATGGGGTAGGCCTTTGTTCAACAGCAACAAGGGGTTGTCCAGATAAACCACCACGGAACATTCGAACCATTGGAATGGCCACCATGCTACCGACATATACAGGGTGTCCAGTAAATAGCACGACATACTGCAGGGGGTGAGAGTTTGGGTCAATACCTACCAAAAAAACACAATGTATGTTCAGCAAAATTTTACGGATTTACAGTAGTACAAAATTTTCGATAAGAAATTTGTACTGTTAAAATTTAAATAAAAAATTTATTTCTTGAAAACATTTTAGTTTTTAATAGAATAAAGACTTATCAATGAGTAAAGTAACTATTCACAAATAATTTGAGGTAAAAAAATCCTAGAAAACGAATTTTTCGTTACGAGATGCTTAAAAATCTGTGTCAAGGTAGAGATTTTTCGATATTTCGGAAAATTTTGTACTACTGTAAATCCGTAAGATTTTTCTGAACATATATTGTGTTTTTTTGGTAATTATTGACCCAAGCCCTCACCCCCTGCAGTATGTCGTGCTATTTACTGGACACCCTGTTTAAGAGAGAAGATGAAAGTTTTTCTTAAACCTAATCGGGGTTCAATATTTGTCCCCCGTTTTAAATCACAACTGACCCTCTTTATGAAACACTTAATCAAATTAAAACTACCCTTTCAAGTCAAATAGGGCGTTTAATATACTTTGAAACAAGCACACCCCGTCTTGTTAGGATTTCCAACTGACTAAACAAAATTAAAGTGTCTGATTAGAGTCTGCTTCATCTGAATTTGTACTTAGTTAAAGTCCGTCTCTATCTGAATTACCTATATAAGGTGTCAAGTTAATAAGCAATTTCGAATGATTTGTTTTCACTATTGGAATAGGCTTATAGCTTGTGAGATCGAGACTAGGTATTCAGTATTGTAATTTGGCTTATAGCTTGCGAGACCGAGACTAAGTATAGGGCGCTGTGAGGCTTTGGAGGATCCCTTACAATCTCCCCGGGGGATGACCGCTTTACCGCTTCACAGTCACCCTCTCCGAGATGTACTTATAGGCGTGGCGCCAGTGGGCGGCTTTAGCGTGATCATATTAGGTCCTAGAGCCCCCTTAGGTGCTGAAGATGACCGGCCCAGTAATTTTAGCCGGTATGAGTCCGGCATGACCTTTTGCCATTCCAAATTCCATATATCCACGCCGCGGATGTTAATGATAAATTTCTACTGGGACAAATAAAAAGGTATAGCGCGCTACTTAGTTCAATTCCGGTTTCCATAAATCCCGGCCCTCGAAGCTTTGCCTGCTTAGATTGGTGAAAAGTACTTCATAATTATTCGGGATGTTCGCTATGCAGATCCTGACAGTCTTTTTTTGTACCGTCAGTGTTAAGCCAAGAAACCTACTTATATTTTTCCTCTGTAAAGTGATATCCTTTGGCTGTCTCGGCTTTTTAGACACATTAATATATTAAATCTTTCGCATATACATCATAATTTCAGCCGAAAATCGTCCACTGCTGGATAGAAGCCTCCACCAAAGATTGCCTCAACGACTGGTATGGGTTTGTGTTGTGCACTCGTAAGGGGGATTTGCCATAATCGCCACGCTTGGCAGACGGCTTGGCGCTCGCAGTTGAGTTATAAATGTACTCGAAGGACGCTCCTGCCCATCCTCCAGCTAGTCCCATAGTCGCTTTTTACCACACCCACGGGATGAGAAGGGGTGGTGTTATTCTTAGCCGGCACCACACGACACGCATATACATAAAACCAGTGAAATATTTTACTACTTATCTGTGTAAAGATAACAATAAAACCGAATATAATTATTTATTTAGTAATCAGTTCCTACAAGACAATTGTATACGTCATAATTAAACAATGGAGGTCACTTTGGTACAAGACAACCTCTGAGGGTAGGCCGAAAAAATCAGGGCCTCGCCTTCAGTGTATTTTTTTAAAACTATTGTACTTTTTTGGCACAATTATTTTCATAAAGATCTGTTTCTAGATCATTTATCAATCAAAATATAATCAATCAAGATATTAGTCTAATATATTTTAATGAGTAGCTGCACATCTTTCTACTTATTTTCACACTTTATTTAATTTTCATTTATTCCTCCGTCTAACTTCAATGTTAATTTATAAGCGCTAAATACTTGAACATAGTTGGTGTCACTCGTACATCAGCGACGTCCAAACTTAGTTCACTTGATGGATCACCGCAACGTTGTAACCGTAGCTGTTGAAAGTTTAATTCGCCCTAATCGTAAGATTTTCTGCTCTTTCAATATTTTCACAACTTTCGTTTTTATTTGACCTGAATACACTAGGTGTAAATGCCGTGTTGTAAATGCTACGAATAGCAACAACCCATCTCAACCCGTGGGTGTTGTAAAAGGTGACTTTAGAATTAACCGGAGCATGGGCAGCAGCGTTCTTCTAGTACATTATAAACTTAACTGCGATCGCCAACCCAAGCGTGTCAATTATGGCAGATCCCCTCAATGATTACTTACACAAAACACGCAGACTGGCCGGTGGGGCGATCTTTGGGGGAGGCCTGTATCCAGCAGTGGATTTTATTCGGGTGAAATGGTGACACTAAATGGCAAAGGCTTTCAATTGTGATCAAGTAGACGAGTAGTAGAACCAAAATCTGCAAACAACGTTTTGTTATTGCACCAGTTGCATCATCAATTGCGCCTATTTCTTCATGAAATTGCGTATTCATAGTAATGTCTTAGATTGTCGCGATTATTACTCTGTACAATAAAACATCATATCGCTTATATAATCAGCCCATTACTGTCCCACTATTGGGCACACGCCTTTTCTCACTATTAGAAAGTTTAGCCCTATCCATCACGCTGGCCTAGTGCGGGTTGGCGGACTCCTCTCAGGTGTGCAAGTATCCTCATGATGTTTTCCTCCACCGTTAACTCAAGTGGTAATCAAATTCTGATCCGCACATGAATCCGAAAAGTCAGCAATGTGGGCTGGGATCGAGCTGAGGCCTTCATGCATGGAAGGCAAGCGTTCAACCACTAAGCTATTACTTAGAGTAAAATTTCAAGGTAAAAAAAGAGTGCAACGTTTTAAATGTAACGTTATGTAACTGAGGAAGTAGCACGCTGTCACAGAATACCGTTGTAAAGTAGCCATGTTGTTGATAGCTAGCAACAGGGTTGCTACGTGAATGACGAATACCGGAGGCCCAACCCCCAAAAATATGGCAGACACGACATGGGGACCTTCAAGGAAAAATTTACGTCTGCCGGAAAGGTCGGCAATACATCAGCGGCTCCTTGGGTATTTAGGATGTTTATGTGGTCGGCCGAATGAAGTCCACTGCTGGACACAGCCCCCCCCAAAGATCACCACAACGACCGATATAGATATGTTGTGTGCTCATTGGGGGGGTTGGCCATAATCGCCACGCTTGGCAGGCGGGTTGGCGATCGCAGTTGAGTTGTTAATGTATTCGAAGGACGCTGCTGCCCATCCTCCGTTTAATCCCTTAGTCGCCTTTTACGACACCCACGGGATGAGATGGGTTGATGCTATTCATAGCCGGCACCACACGGTTCGTCGTGTGTGAAGTAATTTAATTTGTATTAATGAAATACCTTTACACTGAGGCTGTGTTCGCCGTACAAGTAACACCTACGAGATTATGCAGTGACAAGGTATAAGTAGCACTAACACATTTCTGTCACCCCCGGATAGGAAACTTTAGAATTTCTGCTTTACTCGTTCTTGGTACACATAATTCACAAAAATCTGTCCGTCGTTGTCGTCAGTTGATGGATCGCCCGCAGCCCATTGTGAGCAGAAATTATACTTTTATACTAAAATATACAAAAACATATTTTTATACGTAGATTGACGTGTTCGTTAACACTTTTTGCGTTGGACAACGTTCCACAATATTGTAATGGAACCGTAGGTGTTCTGTGTAGATGGATTATGTACGTTTTATGTTAGACATGAGTTATGAATGTTGGTAGTTTGACCGAGGTATATAGGTAAATTTCAGCAACTGAGAGTTCATTGTGGACGTCTTATTGCTGATATGTTAATATCGATATATGGTCCGCTTGATACTTAGCACCTTTGCCTTAGATACAGTAGTCGATATAGAGACCGGCAAACATCTTGAGCAAAAAACGGTGTAGGTAGCAGGGGAAAGATCGGAGGATATAAACAGACCATAGGTATACATATGTATATATATTTATGTATATATATATATATATATATATATATAAAGACCTTTTTGTCCTGGTAAAATCGTCATGCACTTCAGGGAATGCCGGACTCTTACCGCCTAAAACTTTGTTCCTTCCACTTACCTGTGTCTGTACGGGTGCGGTGTCGGAGTTTGTCCTTCAGGCAATGGACCGTGCCCCCTGCAGGTATCGGCTCGTCACTTAGTCTGCCGGGCCCCGTCTCTGTGGGATCTGGCCAGTTTCACATACCTCTAAAGAGGCGCGTGCAGAACACAAATCTCGGGCCTGATTTTCATCGGGAAACGGACTGCCCCTAGTTCATCACCCGCAAGTCGCAACTCATGGAGGCCGGAGATCGGTCAGCGCCCTCCGACGACACCCAGTACTTTTCTTGCAGCGGGGAAGAGAGGTGATCGCTTCCCGCCCTCACTCCACCGCCTCGTGTGCGTGCATCATGTCTTCGCAAAAGGAGGCGACATTACTCCTCGTGGTCTCGCTCTAGATGATGGACTGGTTAACGCCCGGAAGCGAGAGGACACGTACACGACGTCTTCGACCGCTGTGATTACATTATGGCGCAGCGTTGCCGGGCACTCCTCCAACGTGTGCTGCGCCGTGTCTTCCCCGCAGTGATGACAACCTGGCGTCTTTTCCTGGTCTATGTGACAAGGGTGCTTCTCGAAGCATCCATGTTCCGAAAGTATCTACGGCAGACGGAAGGCGAACGCGCCATGCCACCTTTTCAGCCAATCCTCCATAACGGCTCTTACCGCCGCTGTTGCAGTGTGCGTGTCTTCTGCCACAGAATACTTTTATAATACTAGCAGTAAAACAGAATAATAAGAAAATATTCCAATACAATTCAAGCTCTATGTGAGCTTGTATGTACTAGCACATAACATTGTAGGAGAGTCTCGTCGATCCATCATTCTGTCATCGAGCGTCCCTCGGCGCGGACGTCTGTCGTCCAAAAGCAACATTTCGCTAAAATCGCACGAATCCGCTATTGTATGGATTTATCGTTCGGGATTCGTGACGGATTTACTATATTGGTTATATTGTTATTTTAATTTAGATGTTCTTTTACGCCGACATCTGTATCGATTGTATAAATAATAATAAGTTTTTGTAGAGGATGTGCTTTCGTTTTGGAAGAGATGGTAGGTATATTTTATTAACAAGATTTATTTTTGTAATACATTTTTTTTTGGTGGACTTGGTTAACATCCCGCTAATGCCCAAAGGCGCTATGCAAAACAGTTTCTTATACCAGTTTGGCCATTTCTCCGTTATTTTTACACCCTTCACTATCTAGCCCCGAAGAACATAGCCTAATGTAAATCATCTAATTTTACTAACAAATATTCTTAAGCAATTTAGATTTTACCTATATTTTACTCCCTGCCATGTTACAAAAAACAAAGCGTGATAAATGTACCATATATCCTTACATTAAATAATTACATATATATTTAAAAGCATTAATTTCCACTACCTGATTTAAATTAATCACATATTTTTTATGAGTTCCTTCTTTTACTAGTAGTTTCTTCTAATAGCTGTTGTTTTCTGTAAAATTCATATACCTAAATTTAAAAACATCGTAACGTATCGTACAATAAATTGAGATAAGATAAGATAATCGGGTGGGACGGCGGGAAGATAATTGCACGCATTCATTAATCCGCAAAAGACCACTGCTAAACATGGGCCTCAGATTCATTGTCATGCTGAAGAATCCGGTTCCATAAAAAGGGGCCGAGAACTGACCCCTGCGGAACCTCGTACGTTAATAACGCTGCTTTACGGTACCGCCTCTGCCCGTGTAACGAACGTGCCTATATATCGATAGTCCTCGACGATGCCCTGCAGGTAGGGGATCCTCGTCATGGACTAGCGCTCCCCTAATCGCGTCGTTATGTTAAGTACGTCATGTTAAGGACGACGGAAGCTAATTTGACTGACGACCAGGTCGGGACTAACTCGCGACCTATGTACAACGAGTCTTTGGGCAACAATTTTCTCGAATAGCCTCGATGTGTCGTCGAGCAAGCAAATGAGACGGTACGCAGAGGGGTATTCCATGACCGTCCTTCCTTCTTTAGGAAGGCCAATCTGGCTTTCTTCCAGCCGAGGCCACGCTGTCACGGAAGCAAATATTGAACAGCCACCTCAAGCGGTCCCCAGGTGACTGCAGCGTATACACAAACGCGCGACCCCTTGAGTCACATGTCCCATTACTGGCAGAGGTTGCTTTACTATGGCTGCTACATATGCAAATGTAATCTATTCTGCCAGAGGACAGAAGAATAACTTAAGAAAGGTTATGCGAGAATGAAGAAAGATTAGGTTTGAGGTGCTACTATGCATGCGGCGCAAGGCATAAGCCTTGTCTTATTATGAGATACGATATAACACCAATTTATCTCATTCCGTGGATATCGTAAAAGGCGAAGGTACTCTTAACCAAAGGGAAGGGTAGCAGCATCCATTCTGTGAAATAGCAGCAATACTGTGCTCAACAACCAGCCAAGCGTGGAAAGTACTGGCAAATACCGCCCAAAATGATGACACAATTGTTTAAATCTATAGAGGGGCTTTTATACAGCAGTGGACGTCTTTGACTCATGTTTATCGTCTCAATATAATAATTATTAATATATTGCATAATGTGGAACAAATAAAAAAACACGTAAAAGTAATTGGGATTCGTGAGATAATTCACTAAAACTGAAACAACTCCTCGCGTGTCAACTCCAAGTTCCGAGGCAGGGTGAAACAAGGTCGAGGTAAGTTGAAACATGTGTGAATTTAAGGATGTTAATTAAGGAAAGCTAGAATTGGTTAACCAAGAGCAAGTTTTTTTTTTAGTTTAACACTAATCAGCCTGCTTTATCCATCTCATCCCGTGGTAAAAGGCGACTATGGGATTAGCCGGAGGATGGGCAGCAGCGACCTTCGAGTACATTAACAGCTCAACTGTGATCGCCAACTCGCGTACCAAGCGTGGCCATTATGGCAATACCCCCCAAAGAGAACACAACACACCTATATCGGTCGTTGTGGTGATCTTTGGGGGAGGCCTGTGTCCAGCAGTGGACCTGATTCCGCCGTAATGATGATGATGATGAGACTGCTTTAAGAATGTTGGTGTATAATTAACACCTACATATAATCAGTGCTAAGTTTTATGAAATATCAACATTACCAAATATGAATTATCTTATAATAGTACCTAACACAATATGGCATTAATTTGAAATTAATAAACTGACTGTGGACAGATGTCTCGTTGTATTCTTTGATATCAGGAATCTACCGTGGTGAGCAGATTTGTTAAAACTCCGTTTACCGAAATTTGCTCCGATGATCGCTCACGCGTACCGTCCCCCTGTGTGATTGCATACCCCACCATGGAACGATCAGCTGATTATGCACCATCATCCGCTACAAAGCAGGCATAAAAGCACAGACATTATGTTACTGATAAAAGCGATTAATCCTAGCGTCACTTAATCCAGTTCTAAGCCATCACTGTGTGTATGGCCTATGGATTTTTCAATGTCTCCTGCTTACTACGGAGGAACGTGGAAAGTATCTTCTTACCTAATCCGCCTTTTTCCTTTCTGATTAATTTCATTGCGCCTTCTAAGATAGACTTTCATTTCCCTGAGACACACTGAGCTTCATTTACCGGTGATCGCCTTTATAGATCTTGGCTTGGCTTGCAGTGGTTGGCAGTGTGTGGCCGGATCAAATTAATAAGTTTACAAGATTCTATTATGCTTAGCATAGGAGAATCTCTCAAAAAATTGGGTCGCATTAAAGTACTGGAACCTAGATCACAATGATCAGAGAACAAGTATTTGTGCGCTTTCTGTATTATCCGTTGGTTTTAATAGTGTAGTGTTAAAAAGCCAAAACACTTACACCCCATGTGTAACTAAACCATACCGTGATCTAAATCGACGCCAACGCCATCCAGGAATGCAAACGGATCAACAAGATTAGTTTTTTTTAAACGTTGCGATGTGTTATTAAATCGCAATCATACTGGCTTTAGGTAATGAGAAGAAGAATCGTGATAAATCTTGACTGGGAGTTTTTGTGTTGTCACTACTGTAATGCGTAAACGAAAACCTCACATTGATATTACACATAAAAGACTGCTCGATCGAGAGCCTCTTGTCGACTGGTGCCATTATTATTTCTCATTTATGTCAATTATCTCTCCAAAGCACAAGTGTGTCTGTCTGATGACAGTAAAATTATCAGAGGATGTATAAAAACAAATCACGAGACTGAACAAAAATCGGCCCTTGGGAAATATTAACTGGCTAGACATACGTATCGACAGTATTTGTATGAAATTAAAGTATGCCTTTGCTCTGAGAAAAGTTAAAGGCTAGAATGATGGTACACGTGTACAAATTAGTTCCATAATTCGCTATGGTATACTTGTACGGAGAAACGCGTCAGAAATAAAGAGGGTTTTGATGAAAAGGTCTGAATCCCGTAAACCTACGTTTAAATCACTAAACGTCTTGACTGTCCCTAACATCTACATATTCGAAGTCGCAAAGTTCGTAAATAATAACACTGCGCTTTTTGGAAGTCCCAATAATTGTAACAAACGACAAATCACACTACCGTTAATACAGTTACCATATTGTGTTGAGTGAGTATTGTACCGTGAATAATTGGATAAGTGGATCTACAATGTCTCCACTAATGAAAAGTGGGAATTGGATTTTATTTAATAAAAAACACAACACATCTCTTTCATTTATTCATATAGTAAAAACTATGTATTTATATATAACTTGAGATCCGCATCCGCATCTGCAAACGTGCAAATTTGTATCCATGTATGTAAAAAATCTGCGACAAACAATCCACAACACACTCCACTTGCGCGTTACCGACGAGCTGAATGGTTCCTTACCTCGCAGTAGTTTGTCAGAGATCCAGCCCGTAAATCGTAGCTACGACGTTTGCCAAACCGAGCTCGAGAAGCTTAATTGTCTCCCTGGCACTTTAACGCAAAGGTGTCGTCCTCATAGGACAAGGACCGCTTTGTATGCCGTGTTCCACTAGAGTGGACCCAGAACCGACCCCCGCGGAACTCCGTAAGTTATATTCCATTGCGGTGGATACTACCATCCCGAACAACGTTTTTTTTATCGGACAAGCCCACCACACTTTCCTCACCACTGCAACTCCTGTAAGCCAGGATCTACAATGGCGACCACCGAAAAGTACACCGATCAATGAAGATCGGTGTGTCCCGGAGAAATGAATAACTGTCTTGGAACCCGCAACGAAATTAATCAGAAAAGAAAAAGGAGGAGTAGGAAAGAATATACGTTCCACTTCCCTCCGTAGCAAGCAGGAGACAGAAAAACGATAGGCCATAGGCACAATGCCGTGTGGTGCCGGCTCAATGCCGTGTAGTGCCGGCTCAGAATGCCCCCACCCCATATCCTCCCATGGGAGTCGTAAAAGTTGACTAAGGGATTAGCCGGAGGATGGGCAGCAGCGCCCTTCGAGTACATTAACAACTCAACTGCGATCGCCAACCCGCCTGCCAAGCGTGGCGATTATGGCAAAACCCCCCAATGAGCCCATAACACATCCATATCGGTGGTTGTGGTGATCTTTGGGGGAGGCCTGTGTTCAGCAGTGGACTCCATTTGGCCGAAATGATGAAAAAAAATTTATGATAGGCACAATAAATGGGAGTTTACAACAGGGTTAAGCCAAGTTGCCAAGCACCACGGGTACAATTTTTTTTTACGGGTCCGATGTTGTGACCTATTGTGACTGATTCCAATAGTAGGTATTGCAAAAACACTTGAACGCACGGAAATTCGTCCCAGTTGCAACAAGGTCTGTGTAGTAAACAACCTGTAACTTGCACGCTGTCAAACATAATGTTGCGTTCATCTTGCCAAAGAATACACTCCCACAGGATATGATGTGCAGACTGTTCATATTCACAATCAAGTGTTGAACATTTGCAGAATGGTGAGACAACAAGCTTGAAGCTAAATGATTTACTCTTAAAGTTAGCATGACCGGTGAGAAATTGAGCCACGCACTGATCAACTTCCAACCATGCACTAGCCAGCCGCTCACGAATGGATAGAAAGTACTGGTATAGGTGACGGCCCTTAATAGACGTGTCCCACCTGCATTGCCATTCGAGCAAGAGTTCCTCCCAAACACCAGTCTGTGGTTTAAACAATCCCGAACAACATATTGGATATCTCTTTTGTGCAAATGCCCCGACGTTGCCTCGCAGGTAAGAGGGAAACTATCGTAATCAAGTGCCACATATCAGCATCCCAGGGCAGAGTTGAAGGCGTTGGCGATGTCTAGACTTATCACCAACGCCACTCTACCCCGGGACACTGCCTGAACTGACAGCGAGCGGACGCGGAGAATCACGGTGCCGTAAAACCTCGCTGCTGCAAGCCGTATTGACGACCATCGGCAAGATCGGGAGCTACCCGCGACCATGGAGTTAACGTGGGTGACTCCTTCTGTTTCTTTTGGTGTTGGGATGGACAGTGGCGGAGGAGATAGTCACGTTATCTGACCATCGCCAAATAGTTCTCGACATATAGCGGTTGGTGCAGTGGCTGATACAGTCGGCTGCTGCGCACCGGGTCGTGGGTTCGATTCCCACACGGAACAAATATTTGTACGAGGTAGTTGTTCCGGGTCTGGGTGTATTGTGTGTGGGATTTGTGTCTGTAAACGCACCCACGACACAGGAGAAATCCTAGTGTGGGGCAACGTTTTTTTTTAAAAAGAGAAAGAAATGTGGCCCTTCGTCTTCCTGACCACCCCGGCCGCCTGGATAGTGGCGCCCCACCACATTTGATGACGACGCAACGCGGCGATGCCCGGAACCAGGTGGCAGTCCTATCAACGTCATCGCGTCCCGGAACCTGGTCACTAAGCTTCTGGTTCGGGCAAGGTCCCTTCGTCACATGTCTCTTCTGGCTCTGGCAGCTGCAACGTGTAAATCCCTGTGCAGCTGTATGCGGGATATCTGTACCACGATTGGTAGCCCACTATCTAACATCGTTTAACTATCTCTCTGATATATAGTCAGCACTCGCCTTGGAGATATACAAAAGCTTGTTTTATTCATGATCGATGTCAGAATCAGAATTTAGTATATTTGCTTACTAATACAATATTTAGTTGGACCATGGTATGAGACCCTAAAAATGGTCCGCATCCCAGGAACAGGAAATATGTTCGTCCAACATCGCTGATTGTCTGCTTCCTGCCGACGTGACTACGAAAATCTGATCCTCATAGGATATATTTAAATCATACAAGATTCTAACATGCTTTGCATAAGAGAATCTCATACAAAAATTGTACTTGAGCCCGATTCTATAACGAATCGGTGAACAAGATTTGTTTCATACTACATAATTTATAATTTCGTTTGGCGACGTTACGAAATGCGAAACACCTGTCCCATTAGTGTAACGAAACCATAGCGTGATCTAAAACTATGCAAACGCCATCCAGGGAAGCAAGGGGTAAACTTTGGTTGTTATTTAAACAGGTGTTTATATGGTGATGATTCAGTAAACTAAAACTTATGAGAGCAAAATAAATTACCACACTATTAGTCTTAGTTAGCGATAAAACTTTTTAAGGTAAGTAGATCACGCGATGTGTACTTTGCGAAGTTTAGGAACTATTTTCTAGAAAACATTTCAATGTACTCCTAGATCGCAAACTCAGTTAGCACCATCTTTACCCTTTAACATAAACCAAGAGTACTAGTGCCACCTACCACTTTAGATATGAACTATCGACCTGTCTCTTGCGAGTACTTTGGAGTCTTGGTACTCGATCGAACACCGTTGGTATTAAAGATACGTATATCGTGACGCAAGGACTTCCATATATATATCCGTCTATTGAGCAGTCGGTATGCTTCAGCATCACCGGAGGACTGGAGGGTATTGGTGTGTCTTTCTGTCATGAGGTCGAGCGTGTGATCCGAGAACTTTTTTGGTCTATTTGGTTCTATAAAACCCACCGTAAAGGGTTTTATAGAACTTAGAACCAACCGTTTGGACAGTTTCTACAAACCTGCCATTTAAATCGTTCACAGATACGCAAATGGTTTTTTTATTATGGTTGGTAAATAAAAACAATAACATTAGTTTAATACTTTTTTTATTAAAACAGGAATACGCCTTTATTGTACCGGGCAGGGTTTTTTGTTATTCGTTGTATATTTATAGTGATAGAGTCAAGCAATACTTAATAAAACTCAGGAATATAAATAATATTATTTATTACCAGGTTTGCTCATTTTCACTTAGGCTTAAGAAAGTTTACCAAAACGACACCTATTGAATAGATTTGAAACTGATTGAAAAAGTGTCATGATATGAAACATTTTGCGTGGATATGTAAAAATAATATTTTTTTGGGAATATCATAATTTTAACATCACTTTCATATTTCTCACTCCATACGCGCACTACTTTCCGTTACCAGTATTTGTGCAGACTTAGTATTTACCTAAATAGATCTAAGAGATGGCGCTGAATTAAATAACCAGAACAAAATAATAACGTCATTAAAATATATTGATAGAATTATCTAATCTCCGTACAAATACATAACATCACATAGCAATGAAGCTCGGCTTATACACAACGAAACGATTCTTGTATAAAATAAATAAAAATATTTACACTTGTATGAAAGCCTCTGACATCTGCGAGACTTTCGTCTAGAGATTCCCAGTTACTGGATGTTTGCTGCACTTATCCTGGAAACGAAAGAAAATCTGGTTAATATGGAGAAATGCCCCCATAGTTGCGGTTGCGAGATCCTGGATTCGATTTTTTGTAGAGTATGGTTCCATGGTTGGAGTGAGCATGGGAAGCTATCGCCTTTTTTGTAAGTTAGTTTACGCTAAGAAGGCAGTGGGAAAGGAGGGAGGCGATCACATCTCTGCGGGGGGAGACCGTGGCAGAAGGACCGGGCGCCGGAGGTCACTTGCTGATGTCCGGCCTCCATGCTTTACCCTTGGGCAGACCATCGCTCGATCAGATCAGCATGTGCGACTGCCAGCTCACACGGGGGCACGAGACCTGCCGGGGGCGCGGTGAATGTGCGAGCTAATCCCTTGCCCCCGGCAGAAGGTAGGACGAAGGAAAGCCTTGTGGGTTTTGGCCAGAAAGAGGTCGGCCGGGAATCGAACCCACGACCCGGAGCGCAGCAGCGGACTGTATCAGCCACTGCACCAACCGTATCGTCAATCTCAGTTCGGTCAAGTTTCAGTCGTAGTGTAAATTATTTACGAGGATTAGCCCGAGCCTGTAGAGCTTTGAATCATATCAGCCAAAAGACGTTCATCATATCGGCCATTTATACGTCCACTGCTGAACAAAGACCTCCCCCATAGATTTTCACAACTGTGTCATCATTTTGGGGGGTATTTGCCAATACTCACCACGCTTGGCAGGCGGGTTGGTGAGCGCAGTACGGCTACTGTTTCTCAGAAGGGACGCTGCTGCCCATCCCTCTGGTTTAGATTCCCTTAGTCGCCTTTTACGACATCCACGGGAGATGGAGTGGTGCTATATTCTTAATCCGGACACCACACGGATTAAAAAAAAGACGTTCACTGCTGAACAAAGCCATCGCCCGTAGATGTCCACAACTGTGTTGTCATTTCGTGGGGAAATTTGCCAGTACCTACTCATCACGCTTGGCAGGCAGGTCGGTGCTTTGTATAGCGTTAAGCACACCCCTCCACCTTCCCCCAAACGTTATTGTGTCTGTATGAATGTCATCCGTAAGCGAACCTACTTGTTGCCGAGCACGGCGGTGACAGCAGCGACTACATCGGCAGGGCGCGGGATGGCGAGCACCTCGAGCGAGCGCGTGTAAGGCATGGGCACATCGGCCCCCGTAACTCTCCACGCGGGCGCGTCCAGCTCAAAGAATGTGGGCGACTCCATCACTCGAGCGCAGATTTCAGCGCCGATACCTGGAAGAAGAGACATAATAGAGCAACCTTAGAAGAATGAAAGAAGTTTGATAACACAAATCGACATTCATACGTGGACTACAGACATTACATGTAGTTTTAAAATACATTTATAGAATAAAAGGGTTTGGTTGAAAACCAGCGTCTGGCAGCTGTCTGAGATTGCTGAACCAAATCATTTTTAGCGAACCCTGAGGCACATACCAACTTTCTTTGTTTTTTGTTTTGTAACTGTGTAACAAATTTTGTGTCGCATTTTCGACCAAATAAATCATTTCTCTAATATTTTATAACACTTTCATATAGAAAAATATGTGATAATACTCGACCACTCGCAGGCATTTTCCCATCTATTGATCTAACGTAAATCACATAACCACCGTCAGTATTACTTAATTCCGTCCTACGAGAAACCATATGATAAAAACAAACTACGAAAGTTTGCAATATAACTATCTAGGTTGCATATCAGCTTTAACAGTGGTAGTCTACCTTGACGACATTATTTGTGTATATGCAGAATATCTGGTACTGCACACAAGATTACTGCATATCTGGAGGTCTGGGGTGGCTGGTGAACCAAACGAAACCATCCCCGAGGCACATTGTTCGTGAGCGCAGAAAAGCTTTCATCAGAAAATGCTAATACCAAAACCGTGGCTCCCAAGAGCACGAGATCTATTTTGACTTCATGAAGGCGTTTCGCTATGTACATAGGGCATTTTTGAAGTGAAAACTTATTTTAGCACGGTACGCATATTTTTAGATGATATAAAATCGCAACACCGTTACGAGACGCAGCTATAGTGTGTGCATATATGCATGTACATATAGCCGACCGCGAACGCGTCTAGATAAATAAAAGAATATTAAATGTATTTCAAAGTTTAATAATTAATAAAATACAATTCATAACCCAATAATTCTAGTACTCATCAAAAAAAATTCTAACACGCCAAAATAGGTTTTCACTTCTGTCGGCACTCCCGGAGTGCAAACCGTATTTTTTTATAAAACCTGGTATCGAAACGTCAAATCATTCGCCTGGTGGTTAGCGTCATGCCTACTCATAACAAATGCAATGCTACCCATGACTAGTCCTTCCTGGCACAACATTGCGCTTGTCGTTATTTAGTCTCTTAAGCTGCCACCCAGTAATTTATCTATCTACAGTGCGCTTCTACTAACCAGAACACAGTAAAAGTGTAAATAATTAGTTATCATATCAGCCACAGGACGTCCACTGCTGAACAAAGGCCTCCCCCTTAGACTTCCACAACGAGCGGTTACATGCCGCCCTCATCCAACGACTCCCAGCGACCTTCACCAGGTCGTCTGTCCACCTCGTTGGAGGTCGTCCCACGCTGCGTTTTTAAATAATTAGTAATGTATAATAATTTGTGTGCCGGCACAGAATACCACCACCCCATCTCCCGTGGGTGTCGTAAAAGTCGACTAAGGGACTAGCCGGAGGATGGGCAGCAGCGTCCTTCGAGTACATTAACAACTCAACTGCGATCGCCAACCCGTCTGCCAAGCGTAGCGATTATGGCAAAACGCCCCAATGAGCCCACAACACACCGATATCGGTCATTGTGGTGATCTTTGGGGGAGGCCTGTGTCCAGCAGTGGACTTCATTCGGCCGAAATGATGAAAAAATGATGATGCTTCGCTCTTGGGCTTCTCCAGCTACTTGCGGACTATCTTTGCGATCGCCAACGGTTTCTCAGGGCCGGCTTTAATTAGTCTTTTAACTTCGAAACGCGTGCGATAGTGCTCGGTGTTTGGGAGTCTTCTATTTCTACTACAAGCCATCGGCCTCCCCACCCTTCTAGCAAGCGCATAACGTATGCTGTACATTGACAATTTAAAACATGCATTGCTTAGCAGCTAGACGTTGATTGTTGGTTGAAAATGCGCCTTCTTCTCTTCTCTTATCTTTTTGAAATTGGCTATATAAAAGGAGAGAGAGGAGGAGGTAAATTTCTCGCGACGTAATCGTAAAAATCGGCATACTTTGTTTTCATGCAAACGAACCAACGGTATCTATTCCATCTGGGTCTGTACGCACCAACTTTATAAAACAGCTATTTACTCAAAAAACCTGAATATTGGTAAACAATTACCCGATTGAGGCCATCCCTGCTCGACGGTGACGAGGTGGTGCGTTTTGCTGACAGAGCGCGCGATGCTGTTGAAGTCCAGCGGCCTGATGGAGCGCAGGTTTATGACCTCGCATTCGATACCTATAAGACAAGAAAAATAATTGCACACTCTTAGCTGGATGAAAAATTTGTGGTTTAGAACTTTCCAGCAGTGATCTGTGACCATGTGTGTATAAAATGTTTCCGCTGCCGGCGAGCTATGACAAAGTGTGTACAAAGTGTTACCGTAGTCGGTGAGCTATGACAAAGTGTTACCGTGGCCGGTGATCTATGACCAAGTGTGTACAAAGTGTTACCGTGGCCGGAGATCTATGACCAAGTGTGTACAAAGTGTTACCGTGGCCGGTGATCTATGACCAAGTGTGTACAAAGTGTTACCGTGGCCGGTGATCTATGACCAAGTGTGTACAAAGTGTTACCGTGGCCGGTGATCTATGACCAAGTGTGTACAAAGTGTTACCGTGGCCGGTGATCTATGACCAAGTGTGTACAAAGCGTTACCGTGGCCGGTGATCTATGACCAAGTGTGTACAAAGTGTTACCGTGGCCGGTGATCTATGACCAAGTGTGTACAAAGTGTTACCGTGGCCGGTGATCTACGACCAAGTGTGTACAAAGTGTTACCGTGGCCGGTGATCTAAGACAAGTTGTGAACAAAGTGTTACCGCTGCCAGCAATCTATGACGAGGTGTAAACAAAGTGTTACCGTTGTCGGCGCGCTATGACAGTGTGTACAGTGTTACCGTAGCCGGTGAGCTATGACAAAGTGTTACCGTTGCCGGCGAGCTATGACAAAGTGTTACCGTTGCCGGCGAGCTATGACAAAGTGTTACCGTTGCCGGCGAGCTAAGACAAAGTGTTACCGTTGCCGGCGAGCTAAGACAAAGTGTTACCGTTGCCGGCGAGCTATGACAAAGTGTTACCGTTGCCGGCGAGCTATGACAAAGTGTTACCGTTGCCGGCGAGCTATGACAAAGTGTTACCGTTGCCGGCGAGCTATGACAAAGTGTTACCGTTGCCGGCGAGCTATGACAAAGTGTTACCGTTGCCGGCGAGCTATGACAAAGTGTTACCGTTGCCGGCGAGCTATGACAAAGTGTTACCGTTGCCGGCGAGCTATGACAAAGTGTTACCGTTGCCGGCGAGCTATGACAAAGTGTTACCGTTGCCGGCGAGCTATGACAAAGTGTTACCGTTGCCGGCGAGCTATGACAAAGTGTTACCGTTGCCGGCGAGCTATGACAAAGTGTTACCGTTGCCGGCGAGCTATGACAAAGTGTTACCGTTGCCGGCGAGCTATGACAAAGTGTTACCGTTGCCGGCGAGCTATGACAAAGTGTTACCGTTGCCGGCGAGCTATGACAAAGTGTTACCGTTGCCGGCGAGCTATGACAAAGTGTTACCGTTGCCGGCGAGCTATGACAAAGTGTTACCGTTGCCGGCGAGCTATGACAAAGTGTTACCGTTGCCGGCGAGCTGGTTGGCGGCCTGCAGGGCGGTGTCGGTGGCGCGTCCAGCGCACACCAGCGTCACGTGCTTGCCCTCGCGCTCGACCTTGGCTTGACCTGGATATCAAACAGAATGGCTGTTATATAGCTGGTGGTAATCATACCAACAATGGCTGCGTGGTGTACCGACCATTTTCTTCTATATAAATTCTCAGATCACCAATCTATCAAGCGTGATGATTGCATCGTCGTCTATATTATACATTATATCCACTAGTGGTGTTCAAAAACGCTATATGGCAATAGCGCGCTACAGACTATTTGCTATAGTAAAATAGCGCGCTATTTTACACGCTACAACTATGACGAATTGGGCGTACGCGAATGATGCGATCCTCCGGCTAATCCCATAGTCGCCTTTTACGACACCCACGGAATGAGATGGGTTGGTACTGTTCGTATTGACAGGCTGATGATAATGGTGACCTTCCTTATAACCTTAACCTAGTATACTTGTGGTCGGTGCAATGTTTTCTTCTTGCATATCTATCATTAGATATCACTTCTCCCATTCATGATAAAAACATGTCTGTTTAGGACTTAAACGGATTCTCATCGCTCACTCATTCCCGCAGATGGTCAAGCCGAGCGATGCTGAAATATACGTCGGGTTCGTTAAAGGATATTTGTCAGGTACAGGTCAACTCAGCTCTGCCATGACTAATTTAAATAAATTCCGAATTATGCTCAGTTCTTCCAGATTTTATCTACACTGCTCTATATTTTTTCATATATACAATGCATTCAAAAACATTGAAATAAAATGTTACATCATCATTTCGGCCGAATAAAGTCCACTGCTGGACACAGGCCTCCCCCAAAGATTACCACAACGATCGATATGGGTGTGCTGTGGGCTTATTGGGGGAGGGGGGGGGGGGGGGGGGGGGGGGGCGGGGGGTTAGCCATAATCGTCACGCTTGGCAGACGGGTTGACGATCGCAGTTGATTTGTTAATGTACTCGAAGGACGCTGCTGCCCATCCTCCGTTTAATCCCTTAGTCGACTTTTACGACACCCACGGGAGGAAATGGGGTGGTGGTATTCTGAGCTAGCACCACACGGCCAAAATTTTAAATGTTATATATCAAATACAAAAAGTGGCCTAACCCTGAGTTTATGTCGGCATTTCTTCTCAGAGGCTGTCATGTAGTAAAATGCTCTCTATCCTTTTAATATGACGTGTAAACGTTTTTGTTCGGAACTACTTAATAAGCGTTTCTAATCTATTTTTAACCATAATCATCTTTCACAAAATAAATCCTTTTAATTGGTCTAACTCCCTTTATAGCCACCATCACTTATATTTTAAACTGAGGACCAATACCCGTTATATATATAAGGTACAGTATAACTGAAAGTTGACAACACTGAAGTTAAATTATGAATTGTCAAAAAAAACATTCTTCCTCCTCTTAACGTTCAGTTTGATTTCAGTATGATCTCAATCTCGTCTCATATAAATGTTAATATTGGAGTGTGGTGCCGGCTCAGAATGCCACCACCCCATGTCCTCCCATGGGTGTCGTAAAAGTCGACTAAGGGATTAGCCGGAGGATGGGCAGCAGCGTCCTTCGAGTACATTAACAAATCAACTGCGATCGCCAACCCGCCTGCCAAGCGTGGCGATTATGGCAAAACCCCCCAATGAGCCCACAACACATCCATATCGGTGGTTGTGGTGATCTTTGGGGGAGGCCTGTGTCCAGCAGTGGACTTCATTCGGCCGAAATGATGATTGGAGTTTATTTAATGACAATTTTAGTACCTGTGTCAGTTCAAAATGTTAGTAGAATTCTTCGAAATTTTCGTTTTGGCTCAGATCAACTTTAGATTAATTTTCGAGCTTATCACAATATGAGTTCATATTGCGGGATATTTATCAGTTTAGTTTCATTTGTGACATTTACGATATTGAGACTAGATTTAGATATTTTTTGCAAAAAAATATAGGTAATAGCTCTTTACCTATAAATTACAGGAAAACCTATAAGAAGTCCATGGTCTTAAAATAAAATGGTAAATCTTAAGGTTGAAAGGTTGGAATGTATGGGAAAACATGTTTGTCAACTACGATGTTAATTTTTTTCTTGCGATAAGTTAACGGTGCGAGACCGAATTCAACAATAGTCAATACATTCAGCAATTTCGGAACCCTCTCCACGCGAGTTCAACTCGCACTTGTCCAGTTTTTTAATTACGAGAATCGGTCCTCTGGTCTCGTAGCATGCTACGAGACGAAAAGAGCGTGTTCTCCATGCCTTCATATCACATGCCCATAACACGACTGACTATTAATGATAAAACATAAAGATAAATATAGTTTTATGCACGCAAAACCATTTGTAGGCACTTACGAATAGTCAGATTTTAGTTGGCACGTTCCAAAACGTTGATTTCCTATGGAGAAGAACGGGGAAGAAACTACATGGTTACTCTTTTTAAATCATAATGTATTTACACGAAATGAAGGTTATGTAAGGACAATGTAAGTGAAAAAAGTACTCATAAAAATAAAAATGGTCTACAATAAACAAGCCGGCTTGATGATTGAATTTTCATAGTAGCATTAAGCTGACCAATCCCAACAGACGGCACTCGTCCACGAGCATGACGTATGCATCAGCGTCGCTCAGCTCAACCATATTGTAGGGCAACTTAGCGACCTGATACACGACGCCACCATCAGCAGGACACTTAAGTGAGCATGATATATTTAAAGTGCCAGACAATTATCACGTCAATTAAACAATGTAATTCATTTATTCATTAGTAAATTGATAACCCACACGGTACTCACACTTACAGTTTCAAATCTTAATATTATACGAGTATATGTAGTAAAACAATATAAATAATAATATCAATAAAATGTCACAAAATGTCGTATGATAAAAAAACCGAATAAGTATTATTATAAGTAGCATTAGAGCAGCTCAATCCCTAGCATTTTTGTCATCTATATAATCTTCAACTTCATAGAAACCCTTGTTCTTAATTTCTGCTTTATAAATTATTTAAATTTATTAATACTTCACATCGGCCATTTATACGTCCACTGCTGAACAAAGGCCTCCCCCATAGATTTTCACAACTGTGTCATCATTTTGGGGGGTATTTGCCAATACTCACCACGCTTGGCAGGCGGGTTGGTGAGCGCAGTATGGCTACTGTTTCACAGAAGGGACGCTGCTGCCCATCCCTCTGGTTTAGATTCCCTTAGTCGCCTTTTACGACATCCACGGGAAGAGACGGAGTGTGTGTATTAATACTTAAATTTTGATTATTACTTGGGATTTTGTTGTAGAATCGTATACTTTGGTACCTAAACGAATTACAAACAAAGGTCAGCGGCAATCTATAAACTTTTTCTTTGTTCTTTGTATTAACGCTATGTATACCAGTTTTCTTTATAAAACAACTAATGCTTTATGTTACATACATCAAGTTTTCATATATATATATATATTGAGATGTCTCGAACTACATTATTTTAATTTCTTTGATTTTATCCCGCAGCAAATGTCTGCAACTTAGGTTATAAATTGCTCGAATAGCTCGCTTTTGTAGCACAAAGATAGTTTGAATGTCGGTAGCATTTCCCCACAGCAAAATGCCATACGACATAACACTATGAAAATAACGAAGCTGTTTCTACATCAGTCAATGAAATAGTGTCTACTCTGGTTGATGAGAAAGTATTAAAATAAAAGGTAAGATATACATACCTATGGGTATTACAAAGTCTGACGATAGTGCCTCATCAGACATTGGGAATGGAATACCATAGAGAATTTCATCTTCAAGAACTACAACTGGATCTGGGTCCCTGATGGCAGCCTTTAGAAGACCTGAAAATAATAAGCAGAGGCATTGTGAGGTAGAAAACACCACATATTTAATCAATCAATAAATTAATGTCTTAGGTTTTCGCGAGTTATATACATTATAATAAAACACTTTTAAACGGATTCTATCGCGTATATTTTAGATTTTTGTTTTTCCTGGCGTTTCGAACGCTTTGCAGGGTTCGTGGTCGCAAGATGACTGCGGAGAGAAGGCGACTGTAAAAAGGTCCTCCCCCCCAGGCACTTCTCGGGGAGGATTGTAAAGGAGAAATATTGATTCCTAGTCAACCCTCACACTTCAATGAATGTTCCCGGTGTTCTTCGCCTTTCGTACTTTCATAACAATAGAAAAACCAACAAAATTAACCTTTAGCATCCTCAGAAGAGTACGGCATCACCACTTTTAGACCTGGACAGTGGCTGTACCACGCTCCGAAGCACTGTGAATGTTGAGCGGCCACTCCAGAGGCCGCGCCGTTGGGACCACGAAATACTATGGGAACGGGCATCTGGCCCGCTGACATGTAGAATGTTTTAGCTGCAGAGTTGATCACCTGCAATGATAAGACTTACGACATATAAACTCAATCTCTCGTAATCGTTTTAAATGCGCATTTACAGTGAGTGTCTTCTGGGGAATTATATGAGTTGATATCAGTAATCTTATATACAGCTCGAAATGTATCAGTGTTTGTGGGTATGCAGACTGTTTTCTAGTGAGTGTAAATTTGGATATTAAGTTTTTTATGGAGCGAATTGATCTCTTTTTGGAAGTTCGATGCTAAGATCGAACTCTTATATCCGCACATTTGATCGTTAGTTTTGGAAGCCAGTGACTATAGTTACGTTTCACTCCGCACGAGAGCGGGGCATAAACGTCATCATCAATAACGATCTACGTTCAATTAAACAGTGAGTTCGAGCGCGTAATACCACCCCGCCCGCTCTCCTCCGCGCTTCAGCTCTCCGCTAGCCGCTGCAGCATCGATAGATTCGCTAAAACACGCGCCTTAGATACTATGCTCAAATGCAGCAACTCGCCTGAACGAAACGCAGCATCGATGCAGCCGCAAAATCGCTGATCAGCGATGCTAGAACTATCGTGTGTGCTTTGCTTTGATTTTTGTAATATTATTTTGTATAGGAATTATGTTTTAGATGTTAACTTCCACTATGATGTGGAACTCTTCATTCCTTAAAAGTCGTTCAAAATAGAATAGACTAAATTGTTTATTACAAGGGGTATCGCCGAGGTAGTCAGGTAGGTTGCTGCTCACCCCTAGCGAATTAATGTTTTTAAATTATATGCCAAGTCATTAATTGTCCGATTTATAATTTATGTTAATGTTAAAATTTGAAATGGTCTTAGATTTTAATAATAAAGAAAGTACACGAAAATTTCACAATTTAAACTGAAGGATATTGTTTTAATGATTAAATTTACCTACAATTCACATTTTCTATCTTTCATCATTGGCCGGAGACGCCCATGCTTTATTGTACATCTAATTGATGGACTTCAGTCGGCCATTGAAGTCAGTATTGTAATCAAAACATTTACGTTATTAGCATGTTGAATGTATCAGGTGCTTGTTTCTGCGTTAGTTAGAAGACCATCGAAACTGCAGCTGTAGTTTGTTTTAATGGTTTTTATTCTCAATAGCCTTGCATTTGACCATTATCTTATGATGGAAGCTCTTCCCTCAATCATGAGCCGAAGGACGTCCACTGCCGAACAAAGCCCTCCCCACAGATTTACACACCGACCGGTTAGTTGTATTATCATTTACTGGGAATGTGCCAGTACTCACTACGATTGGCGCCTGCCTGGGTTGGTAACCGCAGTGTGGCTACTGTTCCACAGAAGAGGCGTTGCTGCTCATCCCGCTAGTCTCTTAGTCGCCTTTTACGACATCCACGGGAGGAGATGGCGTGGGGCTTAAATCAAGACACCACGGACACGCGATTCCCTAGAAGACGCCAATTTACTTGTGACTAGAATACTGCTAGACTGTAATATTAGAGAAATAAAGATTCCGGCAAGAAGTTTCACTTCTGAGCTATACGTTCTGGTGACATATTTATAAAATAACTGTGTCGCAACATCGTATGGTTGTCCGATGATAGATTGAGAATGGGTGAATTGAATTGTGTAATTGTAATACATGTCGTAATACAAGTACGCAGGGAGCTATTTTGTATTAAAACTTGATGCACGTTCACCGATCTTGTGTCAAAGTTACCGTTTATAGCGAAGGTCATGTTTCATGGTTCCATTTATTGCGAGTAGTACAGACAGAGAATGTATAAGAAGCACTGAAATTGATTTATTCTATTTTAGTACCAATAGTTTTTGTTATTGATTCGATGTATATTACGAGCTATTATATACGTCACTTAAGATAATGGTAATGGCAAGACTATTGGGAATAAAAACCATGAAAATAAACTACAGCTGCAGTTTCGTTGGTCTTCTAACTAACACAGAAACAAGCACCTGATACATTCAACATGCTAACGTAAATGTTTTGATTACAATACGAATACTGACAGTTCCAAATCGTTAGTCCTACGGAGAAGAACCGTCAAGAAACTCCATAGATATACTCTTGTAGAATATATGAAAGTATTACAGTCTCATTACTTAATACGCCATTATATGAGGCCCGTGTGCCGTGCCGTTTGCCGTGTGGTGCCGGGTACGAATAGCACCAACCCATGTCATCCCGTGGATGTCGTAAAAGGCGACTAAGGGATTAGACGGAGGATGGGCAGTAGCGTCCTTCGAATACATTAACAACTCAACTGCGATCGCCAAACCGCCTGCCAAGCGTGGCGATTATGGCAAAACCCCTCAATGAGCACACAACACACTGATATCGGTCGTTATGGTGGTCTTTGAGGAGGCCTGTGTCCAGCAGTGGACTTTGTTCGGCCGACCACATAAACATCCTAAATACCCAAGGAGCCGCTGATGTATTGCCGACCCGAAATGATGATATGAGGCCCCCGTTGCAGTTTAGAGTCTACTATAACGCCCAAGAAGATAATTGAACCAACCAAATGTAACGTTTTTCCGTCCTGACTAAAATTTGTGTTTATTTTAAGAAACAAGCACCTGATACATTCAATTCAACATACTAATAACGTAAATGTTTTGATTACAATACTGACTTCAATGGTACTAAGAGTTCGTACGGTTTGCAAATACATCTTAAGCACTGAGCCTTGTAAAATGCGCCCAAGAGAGACTAGAGGGTGACAGAAGCTACTTTTTCGCTCTAAAAATAAAATATTTCAATCATCAATCTGCCTCCCGAGCATTGGTAATGGGTTTGGCCCCAATGTGTTCGTCGTACCAGTTAATGCGAGGCCAATATTGTAGAGTGGACTTTTATTGATGACTAGCTGGGACCCGCGGTTTCACCCGCGTTTACTTTAAAAGAAATTTAGAGTACTTCGACATAGACACTTGACATAGAATATATATGTTGGATTTCAAGGGTTTTATTGTTTTCGCGCGAAACCCTAATTATTTTTCTAAAATAAAAGTAGCCTAAGTTATTCCTTATAACGTCAGCTATCTGCCAGTGAAAGTCCCGTCAAAATCGGTCCAGCCGTTTCGGAGATTACCCGGAACAAACAGACAGACAGACAAAAAAAAATTGTTTTTTTGTTATATGTACCGTATACTTTCATATGCATTTAGTAAAAAGCTGTTATTTTGACATTACAAACAGACACTTCAATTTTATTTATTTGTATAGATATGGTGTACAATCTGTGCAAGAATCGTATATGGAAACCATCTGTCACAGCTATGAAGATATGAATATAAATAAAAAGCAATCAGAACATGATAAGATAATTGTACATTTTCCAGATTAAACACATAAATCTCTAGACATCATCTGTAGAAAGATAGCAGCGATAGCAAGTATGTAATCTTTTTTACGACTATCTCAGGAAATGTCAAGTCAATAACAATGTAACAAATTTAAGTTTTATTATCCAATACTCCGTTCCGTGCAGTTCCCGGCAAAGAATAGACCACCCCTCTCCACCCATGGGGGTGTCGTAAAAGGCGACTAAGGGATGATATCAGGAGGATGGGCAGCAGCATCGTTCCATGTGATACTAACATACTGCGACCACCAAACTGCATGTTAAGCAAGCGGAAGCACCCACTGCTTGTGGATTTGATCCGATAATCGACATAGCTATGCTATGACAAACAAATATGTTGATATTTGCATTGTATAGAATATAATTATATGGTTCCATGGGAATATACACTGAACGTATTCCCCGGTATTTTAGTGCTTCTGATATGTTTGCCCAGGCAACAACTGATAATTTATTTGCAATAATAAGAAAGAAAGTGGCCTCAGGCGTACACAGGCTGTGGGCAGGTTGCTCTTACAATTTAATGAAAGTGTTTGCAGTGCAACTTTATAGGGGATACTATTATCACCCTATATAGTTGTAGCTGGCCTATTCCAGTTCACTGAGTTGCATGTCTATAGTATGTAAGTACAGGATTCGGCCAGAGAAAGAGATGTGAGAGGAGGGCACCCGTGAAGCTCCTTGCTCTGCCATACCTCCTTACGGTCATTAGTGTCGAGCACTACAGGTTTACGCCAGTTCTCTTTAGCCAAGCAAGGTTATTATTATTATCTACATGTTTCTCTATTCACGGGCTTATATCCCCAGTTAGATGGAACCCGGTCTTTTGATAGGCTTACGCGGGGACATGGGTCAAACATGCAGAGGCCCTTTAGAGAATTTTAATCTATAATGTAATGGAACACTAACTGGGGACTCTCCATGGCTACACTATAAAATGCAGTCTCAGAATGCCCCAGAGGTGTAAAACTATTGTATAAGATGGAAACTAGAATTATAAGGTCTACTGTAATAGGTACTAAATGGATTATATTCTAACAAAAACAACGGCGTCTGCCTTTCAACCTTTAAAGTGAAATTCTGTGGCAGACGATGACTTGCCACTCACAAGATGGGCCCCCTAAATGGCCACCACTACAGGTGACAAGGAGCAACACCGGTGTGAGCGGCTAGGGGTGTAGAGAGGTGCGATACCAGTTTCACCATCGCATGTCTCTAAGACTCGGAGCGGGTTTCCCCGTTATTATGCCATTATACACTTCCACCCCTGAGCATATAGCTCTGGCGGCCCCCCTCTGATCGGCCAACTAAGGCAAGCTAGAGTCGAAAATCCTGCGGGCACTCATGGGGTTCCACTCCAACCTACCAATAAAGGCAAGCCGGAGACGAGGCCCTGACCGACTCTCTGAAGCATTCGGGTACGCAGTGTCGGCACTCACATTCAGGTCACCACAAACTTATTATTATTATATAGGGATCTAGCTGTATCTCAGGTTTTCAATCAACAGATGAAGATCTCTCTTGCTCAGACTCTTATTCAGCCCATCATAGATTACGCTGATGCCTGCTATCTGGATGCCACAGAGGAGCTCTTAAATAAACTTGAGCGATTACAAAATGTATGCATTCGTTTTGTTTTCAATTTAAAAAAGTACGACCATGTCTCCAACTTTCGTAAAGAACTCAAGTGGCTCCCAATTCGTCTTCGCAGAAACACTCGGATATTGTATCTCCTCTTTAATATCCTTCATAACCCAACATCTCCATCATACCTGCGGGAACGATTTTCCTATACTTATAAAACTGATATGCCCTGCAGGTCTCATCTTAGGACCATCCTCAAATTCCCATCCCACAAAACTGATTTCTTTTCCTACTCCTTTTCTGTACATGCGGTTAGACTGTGGAACTCACTCCCGCCTGATATAAGGAACTGTACAACCGTCGCTCTATTTAAAAAACGCCTTAAAGAGCACTATCTCTCCACGTCTACATAGTTGCATATGTATTTTATTTTTGGATATGTATATTTATGTATGTGTGTATTTATATATACCTATATTTTATGTATCGCATATTTTTATATAAGTAATTATATGTTTATGTTCTTCATTTATTTACTCCTTTACACACTGTGTCTACATTTCTTATTCAAACTCTCCTCTCGCAGGTCTGCTGGAAGAGATTTCTTAAGAAATAAGCAGTACCTTTGTACATTTTAGTCCTATTTCATTTTTCTTTATTTTATGTTTCTGTGTGTGCATAAATTATAAAATAAATAAATAAATAAAATGAAGATAAATTATATTTTATTATATATGTTAGGTTAATAGCTAAGAAACAGTCAGTCCTGCCAAAACTTGCTGTGGCTATAGACGGGACAGACTTTTCTAGTTTGGTTTCTTATTTGTTGGTTATGTGTGAATATTTCAAGTGCTTTTGGGTCTAGGTAAGTCCGAAACCGGACTGGGAATACCCAAAATATGTGTATGAGTTAAGCCATATTACAGCACCATATACACTTACACATACAAATATAACTCATGACAGTTACATGAAAGTGAGTAAACTCAAATAAGTAAAAATGGTTATAGGCAATAGAAAAAAAGGCCAAAACTTACATGATCAATAGCCTGCATGGAGAAGTTGAATGTCATGAATTCACAGATTGGACGGAGGCCGTGGAAGGCAGCACCAACAGCTATGCCTGCAAACCCAATCTCTGTGATTGGTGTGTCTATGACCCTCTTGTCACCGTATTTCTTCCAGAGACCTCTAAAATTTAAGGGTGTTCATTTCAGAGCTAAATTTTAGTCTAGATGGTAAGGGGCCAGTCACTAATTACGTAAGGATACCGAGGGGGAGGTGGGGCGGAATCTCTACATGCCCTTATATTGGTGAGGAGTCCCCCCTCTTAACCCATTCTTACGTAATATTTGTCGAAAATCGCCAAAATCATCTTTACGTAATCAATGAATGGCCCCTAAACTCATTAGATATGTTACAATAGTTAAACTATTTAAGAATTTGGGATTGACTAGTTTTGTCAATCAATTTGTCCATAGTAAGGATGACAGCTAGATGTGCAAGAATGCTTAGCTGATTTTACAATGGCTGGATGATAGTAAATTTAATTGAAATAAATATAAAATAAACAAAAATATTCCAATTTAATGCACAGCTAAATAACACTTATCCAGCCATTGTAAAATTAGGCCCAGCTGGAGGCTATTTTTGCTTAAGCAACCACATCTCACTCGAGAGGCATGCATTATTAAAAACAGATCATTTAATTGGGCTTTATAAAAAAAACAAATCACTTGTCCTCTCTGCCAGTATCATACTTTTAATGACAGAAAAATTATCAAAGGAATTAGAGATGATACAGAGCATGTTATTAGTAAATAGTCACTTATTTTACAGTTTTAGACAATATTGTAAAACTTAACTAACAGTAATAACAAAATATTACTTATTTTCAATCACAAGTTCCAAGCATTAAAAAAAAAGGTTGCTCCACTCTAGTATTTCTCCTGTGTCCGTAGGTGCATTTACAGACACAGATTCCACACACAATACACCCAGACCCGAAATAACTACCTGCAGAACATAGAAATATTTATTCCATGCAGGAATCGAACCTGCAACCCGGAGCCCAGCAGCCGACTGTATCAGCCACTGCATATATATCTAGCTATATCATATAAGCATCTATATCAGCTGAAGGACATCCACTGTTGAACAAAGCCGTCTCCCATCAATTTCCATAATTGTCCCATCATTTCAGGGGACTATACCCATACTCACCATGCTTGGCAGGCAGGTAAGTGAGCACTGAATGACTTTTGTTTCACAGAAGGATGTTGCTGCCCATCCCTCTAGTTTAGAGTACCTTATTTGGTTTTTACAACATCCATGAGAGGAGATGGAGTAGTGCTCTATTCTTAGTCCAGACACAACAGATCTTTGAGTTAAGTAGTTTCACAAAACGAGTTATAACTAATACAGAAACTATATAAATAAAAGAGTAACAAAAATAGTTAAATAAAATAAATCATTTACAAAAACATGACTTAGTTCTATAAGCTTAATTTGCAGTGGTTGCACTTAATTCGTTTTTATCAAGGTAAGGAATGATATTTCACAGCATTCCACGATGATGAAGTTTATTGAAATCTGTCAACAAACTTCTTGGTTATGTAACAGAGAGGTATTTCATAGAAATGAAAAAGCATAAATTGTACTTATTTTTTTATGAATATCCCGTGATATTCATAAAAAGTAATACATGTTTATAGTTATTTAACACATAATAAAGGGAAATGCGGTGTATTAAGGTTATGTAGCCCGTTTTTCTCTCACCTTGTCACTTTGTAGGCACCATCATATTGAGCTACTTCTTCGCCCAGTACGAACACCTTCTCGTCTCTTTCCATCTCCTCGTCAATCGCCTGGTTCAAGGCATCGCGCACAGTCATAGGCTTTGTGGCTAGAGCGCTAGATGTTGAGAAACTACGGCGAGACAGTCGCGAAAGCCAGCCGAACAAAACCGGTGACGATTTCAACGCCATTTTCACTTTGACACTATATATTTAAACTTTTAAACTAATATAATAGCACTTATAGTCCTATGGAGAGATTTGATTTTGTGCTGTTCGTTGAAAATGGTGTTAAAATCGTTATTTTGTTTCGGCAAAGGATGAATGGAGGTCGTAAGTCGCCAAGGTGAAGTTCGTTCGTTCAGGTACGTCAGGTACGTGTCAATTGGTTATGTCAAAGTCAAACGAATGTCAATTTAAAAGTGCTGTCCAATTAACGTATCTGGATATAAAAAACTATATTCGTATTCGAAATCGAAAATACTTTTCTCAGTAAAATAGTTAAATGTATAAAACAACACTTTTATCTATAATTTCAAATGCAATGTAATGTAAAAAGAAATGTCCCGTAAGACCTGCATTAGTCAAGACCACAATTAATATTACAACTCGAACTCCAAGGACCGGATTTATTTTACATTCTCCATTCGAAGAAGATATTATATTTTGCTAAATCATCGGGCTCAATCAAATTTACTAATATTTTATAAGCTACCGTGTTTGTTTATTTTGCTTGCGCGATTTATATTGGTAAGATGTGAATTAAACATGGCGCAACTTGACTTGCTGGTTCTTAGGTAGCAATATAGATGTCGCATTTTTTATGTTCTTCGTTATGACTCGGAACAGTTACTGTTAACATAAAATAAACCTATGTGTGCTGTTTTCAAATATGCATCCGCTTAATAAACAGCTACTGAAAGTATACGAAATTAAAAAAAAATCGTATAGGTACTTCCTTCATGTGAATGAAGGTTATATAAATATTGAGGGGTCCTACAATTTATTTTTTGTTGGGCTTCTCGCATACATTTTTGGAAAATGTGGTTGCTTAACCGGTCGCTTCTGGCAAAGCCAAAAGAGTCCTCCAGCCAGGCTTAAAATGTATTATTTATTTATTTATTTATATACTCTTTATTGTACACCACATAATACATACATAGAGATAAAAATTTAAAAAGATACATGTACAATGGGCGGTCTTATCGCACAGGGCGATCTCTTCCAGACAACCTTTGGATGGACAGGAAGAAAGGAGAGAGATATTGGGCTGTCAAGTGTACAATATATCATACACAATATTACTTAGACATAAAAATATAAAATACATAACAATATATACAATAAATATTATATATAAAACGATGATAAAATATACTAATAAACATCAATTAAAACTAGGATAGGAGAAGAAAAATTAGAGAGAAAGGTAATGCTCCTTCACCATTTTCTTAAAAATAGGTAGTGTTTGAGCACGTCTTACTTCAATAGGTAATGCATTCCACAAGCGAGCCGCTGTATATTACATGCTAAGCAACTTGCGCTAAGGGCGCCCCCTGCGGGACACGGACCTCGGCTTAGAGCGTTGCTGGGGATAACAAGCTATTGTTTTGGGGACAGCTGGATCGGTATTATTTAAAATGTATTATGAGACATTTAAAACTACAGGCTAGGCAAGGGAGTAAGAGACGAGGGTGAGAAGTAGTAATTCAAGTTCGGGATAGTGACGCAGCGATAGGCCTACGCGACGTCGGTGAGGGGTCCTACAGAAAAGTGAACTTTATTTTAAGGGAACCATCAGCAGGTTCAAGCGATGTAGCGTTTAAAAATGGAAAACATGTTATATCCAAAAAATGGCCATAAGAACTTCATTTGCCATTTTATTACATAAACGCACACATAAAAATCACCCGCCGCTTTTTAAAGTGGTCGACTAGCAACGTTAAATATTAATTAGTGCGACAAAGAAAAAAATTGAATTAATAACATGGTTTTTAATTATCGCGATCTCTATTACCTGCTGGTTGTCGCCTTAAAGTTCACCATTTTTGTAGGACTCACAATTCAAATAATAATGGGGGGGGGGGGGATTGGGGAGTGCTCGTAACGAGCGACCCCCGGGTGTGCACAACACAGATTACAGCTTGGCTTGGGGGGTCCTTTACAATCCTCTCCGAGAATTCGCCTTGCCTCCGCTAGAGGGGGTGACAGCATTATAGTCATCCCCTCCGAGATGTGCCTAAAGGCGTGGCATCAAGCTCTAGTGTGATCTTACGAGGACCTGGAGCCCCCTTCGGTGCCAAAGACGACCGTTCGAGTGGTTTTAGCCGGTAGGAGACTAGCCCGGGAGAGGGCTCCCCGGGGCGAAGAAAGTTCATGAAGAATGGCTGCTGTTCTACAGTCTACAGAAGGGACACTGCTGCACATCCTTCTGGTTTAGAGTCGCTTTTAACGAAAACGAGAGGAGACAGAGAGGCGGCACACGTATAAGAGGGGAGAGGAAGATTGATATGAGTATCGAAAAATCAAGTCATGTTTAGATTGACATAATGCCGTTTATATCAAGTAATATATTGTTTGTGTACCGCATATTAGTCGGTTGATAGTAACAATATCATAAGGGTGGCGAGATGATGTTAGACAGCAAGATTGGTAATAATTAATCAATTATTAGGTAACGTATTTTATCTAGATAGTTGGAATTTATAATAGTTGAGGTAATATGGCGGATTTTTAATGTTGTGTTATTTTTTTTCGAGCTTACTCCTTAAGAAACGATTTAAGTTATAAGGCCCGGTACGGAAATTTTATGAGGAGTAAAATCACGTATAGCACTTGGAGAGTTGAGGCGTTACGTAGAAAGAGACAAACATATATATCTGTAGGATTGAACGTGCAAAAGAATGAGATGGAATACATTACACAGCGTATCTTATTCTCGGGGC
Source organism: Diloba caeruleocephala (assembly GCA_947459985.1). Classification (NCBI taxonomy): domain Eukaryota; kingdom Metazoa; phylum Arthropoda; class Insecta; order Lepidoptera; family Noctuidae; genus Diloba; species Diloba caeruleocephala. The sequence continues at coordinate 1,388,666 of OX381617.1, read as the reverse complement.
CTCCTCTTTGTGCGATGCTTCGTAGTCTCACTGTACAGTTCACTACCTCTGGTCTGAGAGTTGAATGTGTGCGTATGTTTGTACGTGTTTGTTGTGTGCCTGCGTATTGCGAAGTTCTGCCACAACTCGTATACTGCTGCCGAGTACAGGGTATGCACGCTGTATAATAAATATATATAGTATCTATACAACGTACATAAACAGCAACCTAACCATAAACTTTTACTGTTTTGAGTAACATACTTTATGTAATACGCTTTTATTGAAGTTATTTAATAATCCGAATAATTACAGATATATGTTTGTTTCTCGTATCATTTTAGAAGATGCTTTCATTTACCCTCTTTTTCTAACAATATATATAATATATAACATACATAATTACAGTTCGTAAGGAGTAAACTCCAGATGTGTGTCGGAGCTGACACACACATACTTTTTATATTTAATTTAAAGTATTACTCCAATTATGCGGAAGCAAGTTCTTATTGAATTAAATAATATACTTCTTCGAGTATTTTCCACATGATTATTTTTATTGCGACTAGCAACATCGTATGATCACAACGATATTTTTCATCTAAAACTAAGCTAAGGCTGTCCTTCGTCACTCGATCCTAGTCTATGGCATTACACCGGGAATTGTTACAGGACGTATATTGTGCGCGGCTTTATGGTTGTGTATCCGTTGCTTTATGACATCCTCGACTCGAGGTCCATGCCGGATCAGTTTTAACGCACATTTTATTAGTTGATGTCAGGAAGACGACCGAGTTTCTCACATAATAATTTGCTTACCAGGAGAGAAAAATAGCTATAGCATAGGTAGTCTAAGGGCCAGATTTAATAATCAATCTAATCCAAAAACTTTGGGTTACGGATTGAAGATTTGTCTGTTTTTTTTATGTTGAATGTGGTCTTAACAAAAACATGAACCAAATCAAAAATCTTATACCTAAGGTTCTTTTTGTTTTGATTAAAACTTTGCCCCTCTCTACGATTTCTCCTGTGTCGTGGGAGCGTTTACAGACGAATACCACACACAATAACACCCAGACCTGGAACAACTACCTGCAGATCATACAAATATTTGTACCGTGTGGGAATCGAAGTGAGCCATGAGGCCCAGTCTTAGCGAATACATAATTGGGTTTGCACCGTTATTTCAACTCTATATTCAAGATGCATGGATGTTTGAGCTTAGAGAATTGCGCCCCAGGATAAGATAGATGGCCGTGACCACAAATTACGTAGCCGAGAATTGGAATTCCAAGGCCTTGTAACGACTTGTGCGACGCTTACTGACTATACATATAAGGCTTTATCAACTCGTACCCACTAAATCGCCATCTCGCTTTTCCGGCTTCGACCACTACCTTTTTTTTAAATTGATGTCCAGTGGAAATTCTACAAGGAACTTCCTTCACCCCGGGGAAGGGCGAAGGGGTATGCCGGACTCCTACCGGCTAAAACCACTGGAGCGGTCATCTTCGGCACTGAAGGGGGGCTCCAGGTCCTCGTAAGATCACACTAGAGCCGCCCATTGGTGCCACGCCTTTAGGCACATCTTGGAAGGGATGACTGTAAAGCGGTCACCCCCCCAGGCACTTCTCGGGGAGGATTGTAAAGGATCCCCCCAAGCCTCGCTTTGCGCTGTGTTGCGCCCACGGCGGCACGTGACCACGTGCGCGCCACCGACTTTCCGGGGGAGTTACCACTACCTACCGATTATTATTTTAATTTCCCCACAGCCTATAGTATTCAACTTATAAATTCCTCGAGTCATAGAATATGATGAGTTTTCTTTAGAAATACCAGAATTGTTTTTAGAACGGAGTTCCCTATCGCACGTTATCGTTCTGATTTGTTTGCGGGCTGAGGGGCTACATCGAAAAAAGTGTAACAATGAAAAACGACACTCCAAACCGACATCTTTTTGCAGTGTTTTTGGAGGCACTTCCCGATCACATAAGAAATTAAAACTACTTTCAATCGATTCAGCTTGTCGTCAATTTTGAGGATATGCTAAAATATTTATGTTTTTAATGTGTGAATACCTTTTTTAGGGTTCCGAACGTCCGAAGGAAAAATCGGCGGAAGACTCTTAACTTTTTATTTAATCATTACTTAATACACACATATAAGATATAGCGAAAGGAACTCCGTTCCCACCGGGTGTCCATAAGACACCTCTCTCTGTTTTGTATTTACTTTACGAAACTTCACGTTAGCATAAACATAAAAAAAGGTAGTTTAAGATACGAATTTATCACTGTTATTAAATAAGCTTCATGCCTGCACTTAGCACATCACTTATGAATTATGATTAAACTCACTTAACCGTCACCAAAGTAAATACTTTCTCGAGACTACCCTTTTTAAAAAGGGAAAGGGAATACATATTAATTCATTATGGCGTGTAAGGCTTTTTTCGTTGTAACCTCGCCATAATAAAAGCCGCCTCACTAATTACCTTACAATATTCGGGACCGAGCCTTTTCAACCCCATCGCAAGTCCCTTATACCTTTTCCACACATCATTAATTATCCCCATAGGATTCTACAACAGGGTTCTCGTAAATAAACTAATATGTGTGCAAACTTAGGCGACCATCCTGGGCCGCGGAAGGAAGGGACAGTTCCGACTGATCGCGTTAGGCCTTCACGCAGCTTTGCCACTCTTGCACCAATCTTGTGCCACTTTTGTGTCAATCTTGTCTAGGTTTTACCGACAAATTCTGCGATGTCATTGATCTATCTTGTCATCGGTCTTCTGACGGTCTGCGTGCCCTCTCTCAGCCACCTTTCCATCAGCTATCTACTTATTATTATTATTATTATTTTTTTAAATTGCTCATTGTGGAAATTCTTCATGAACTTCCTCCGCCGCGGGGAAGGACGCGGACTCCTACCGGCTAGAACCACTGAGGCGGTGATCTTCGGCATCTAAGAGGCAGGCGGGCAGGTCGTCGTATGATCACACTAGAATCGCCAACTGGTGCCATGCCTATAGGCAAATCTCTGAGAGGGTGACTAAAAAGCGGTCACCTCCCCGGGGGATTGTAAAGGATTCCCCGAAGCGTCCCTGTGCGCTGTGCTATGCGCACACGGCAGCGCGTGACCACATGTGCGCCACCGTCTTCTCGTGGGTCGCTTGGTGTGGGTACGCAGATTCCCCAAATTACGGACCCGCGAAATTACCCGGAACAATCAGACAGACAAACAGACAAAAAAAATAAAAATTGTTTTTTTTTTTGTTATATGTACCGTATATACTTTCATATGCATTAAGTAAAAAGCTTTTGTTTTGAGATTACAAACCGACACTTCAATTCTATTTATTTGTATAGATATAATTCCCTAAATAGGTCATCCGCTCCCCGCTGCACGATCTTTCGTACGGTTCCGACAATGCGGCCAAAAACGGACTGCCATTAAATCTTTACAGTTGCACGGCCTTGGCCCACTTACGTTCGGCCTGGTAACTCTTTACCGGGAAATCCGTATTTTATATGTAATATAACGTTTTATGTCCACAGTCAAAGAATCCTTGTAAAAATTGCTAGATATCAGACGATTGGGTACTCACGTTTGGATAATAGCCATGTGATAGCTACCCTGAGGGCAGGCTAATGGTCGTTTTATATCCATCGATAAATGCTTGACCATTTGCTTTATGCTGTAGGTAAAAACTGGACAGCACGCATGTGGTCACGCGCTGTCGTGGGACGCTTTGGGGGATCCTTTACAATCCCCCTGAGGGTGTGACCGCTTTACAGTCACCCTCTCAGAGATGTGCCTATGGGCGTGGCACCAGTGGGCGGCTCTAGTGTGATCAAGCGAGGACCTGGAGCCTACCTTAGGTGCCGAAGATGACCGCTCCAGTGGTTTTAGCCGGTAGGAGTCCGGCATACCCCTTCAAGGAAGGAAGGAAGGAAGTTCATGAAGAATTTCCACAGGGCACTAATAAAAAAATAAAAAGAAGGTAAAAACTGGACGCCTGGCCGTCTTCTCTGGAAGATATATCTAAAGTATCTCTTAAAGATAGCTAACATTACTGAAATCACTGCACGACCCTCCAAAATATTTCGCCTCATCATTATCATCATATCAGTCAGAGGACGTCCACTGCCGAACAAAGACCTCCCCCTTAGATTTTGCACAGCGCGCGGTTACATGCCGCTCTCATCCAATGACTCCCAGCGACTGTCATCAGGTCATCTGTCCACCTCGGAGGTCATCCCACGCTGCGTTTTCCGTTTTCCGGTTTCACCTCGTATATCAATTTAAATATTCGTAATCAGCCCATTACTGTCCCACTGTTAGGCACGGACCTTTTCTCACTATGACAAAGGTTAGGCCTTAGTCCACCATGCTGGCCTAGTGCATACTACTAGGACTAGTAGTTGGCGGACTACACCCCATTGAGAACATTTTGTAGCCCTCTCAGGTGTGCAGGTTTCCTCATCATGATTTCCTTCACCGTTAACGCGATAATCAAATTCTGAGGGCCAATTCTCGTAATTTAAAAATGTTCAAAATATAGTTCCGATCTAGATCTAGTCTCAGTGTCATAAATGTCACAAATGGTGTTCTCCTAAACAAACAAACAACGGCAAACGTGAACTTGCAATGTGATGAGATCGAAAATGGATCGAAAGTTGATCGAAGTCAAAATTCATCATCATTCATCGAAGTCAGTATTCTGCTAACATTTCGAACATTTCAACTGTCACATGTACTAAATTGTCATTAAATAAACGTCAAAGTTGAGACTAGATCGAGATTAAACCGAAATCTGACTGAACTTTATGAGTAGCAGAATACCATTTTTTCGGTCAATTCATAATTTAATCTCAGTTCGGTCAAGTTGCAGTCATAGTGTAAATTAATTACGAGAATTGGCCCTCTGATCAGCACAAGAATCCGAAAAGTAAGAGGTGCAGGCGGGGATCGAACTTGAGAACTGAAGATGGAAGGCAAGCGTTCAACCACTCTCAACTCTTTGGTCCTAACCAAAGAGTTAGTTTTAATGGGTGTTGGTGCCCCTCTTCTAGGGGTGAGTTATGGGTATTAGCGAATTAACGTTTATTTCGTTCAACCACTAGGTTATCACTGCTTTTTAATTTAAATACTAGCTTAAATTTATAAAACCCAAGTATACCTACTTTTTCAGAAAACGATTAATTCGCTAATACCCATAACTCACCCCTAGAAGAGGGGCACCAACACCCATTAAAACTAACTCTTTGGTTAGGACCAAAGAGTTGAGAGTGGTTGAACGCTTGCCTTCCATCTTCAGTTCTCAAGTTCGATCCCCGCCTGCACCTCTTACTTTTCGGATTCTTGTGCTGATCAGAGGGCCAATTCTCGTAATTAATTTACACTATGACTGCAACTTGACCGAACTGAGATTAAATTATGAATTGACCGAAAAAATGGTATTCTGCTACTCATAAAGTTCAGTCAGATTTCGGTTTAATCTCGATCTAGTCTCAAAACTTTAAATCTTTGTAACCGGGTCAAAAGCTGTCCAAAAAGTGGAATGGTAAAGCGGTTAAGTGCCTAATTTTGTCCCGAATCTGTAAATGTTCTTGTATTTGCATAAAATTACTGATAGGCGTACCGTTTTAGTGTCAAAATGGACTTAGGAGGGCTAAATTCTCCAGGGTACTATGAAATGAGACCGACCTAGTTTCAAGCTAACTTGGAGTGGCTTGTTGATTTGTGTGCTACCTAATAATGTCTTAGGTTTTCGCGAATCTAAAATATACGCCATAGAATCCGTTTAAAAGTGTTTTATTATAATGTGTGCTTTTTTTTTGTTGCCCAGTGGAAATTCTTCATGAACTTCCTTCACCCCGGGGAAGGGCGAAGGGGTATGCCGGACTCCTACCGGCTAAAACCACTGGAGCGGTCATCTTCGGCACCTAAGGGAGGCTCCAGGTCCTCGTATGATCACACTAGAGCCGCCCACTGGTGCCACGCCTATAGGCACATCAGAGGGTGACTGTAAAGCGGTCACCCCCCGGGGGGATTGTAAAGGATCCCCCAAAGCGTCCCACGGCAGCGCGTGATATTATAATGTGTCCTACGTATTGGTTTTCAAACGGAAACGTTAAATATCAAGCCAACGGCAGCGTATCTTTGTAAAAACATGCAACCATTAAAAGATCACACACACACACATAAGCCCATAAACGCCCACTGTTGAACTTGAGCGTCCCGATCATTACTACAGGACAACTCGAAGGAAACTCAGGTTAACACTTTAGAACAAGAGCAACAGCAAATCGGCCATAATAACCCAAGTTGGCAAACCGATTCGAATCATTCTTATTTTTAGTGTTAAATACTGATACCAAATTGGAAAAGGTTCTTACATTTATTTACACTAAAAAGAAACAAATAAACATTTTAACATAAAAAACATACCTACATCAAAAACCCTACACGATATAAAAATATTTATTACTTTATTTATGAAGTCGGGCGGGGCCAGGTATAAAATATAATTTCTCGTTGGTCTGCATGAACCAAGGTTACCTATAGCATACCTGGCCCTGACTGTCTCAAATCGGTTCTCTGTAGGTAGTTTTACTCCACAATTTTCAGTTTACAAAATAAATTTATCTTTATGATAAGCCATGAGGATCAACGCTAATAAGATAGTGAAAAGTCTGTGTCTTAGAAACGGATGAAGCACAACCAAGATATAAATTAAATAATGTACTTATACATGACTTTAGACAAAGAAAAGCTGCCAGTGTGTTTTCTCGTATTTCTTTAGAAACCACATTGACAGTTCTACCACCTTCACATAAAACGTGCAAATTGCTTTTCTCACTTACTTGTTAGCACTCCACGTACAGCTGACCATGCGAAAATCAATTGGTATTTAGGTTTATTCCATCAGTCTTTATAGGACCTGTCTTTGCGATTTATTAATTGTCATGACGAAACAAAGACTTGCTGGAAATTTCATCCGCTTAAATTAATATGGAAAATTGTTGCGAGTGACTTACCCCCTTTCACAACTGGACAAAACGTGGTTGCGGCTGCGAAATTTGCTAGATGAAAAATCTAACTATTCAAACCGCTATTCCACTCGTGGAGCATTTTTCAAGTAAAGTTTTGGCCGAAACAACATATCTGATTTTTCTAAACCATTAGAGATATTACAAAATGGGTTTTACAGGCATATGTGCCTTGTAAAATAATGTAAAATTGCATCAAAAACCTATTTCGAACAAAAAACACATAGCGGTTTTGGCAGGCGCAGTCACGAAAATTTCCGCTTCAATTAAATATCGCTGAAGATTAATGACTTTCAGTAGTGTCCCATTGTAGTATTTTGGAGGAGTTAGATTGTGCAAGGTCACAATTTAGACACCGATTTTAAGGTCAATATTAAGCGTGGGAAGACATTATTAATATATGTCAATGACAGGCTCGTGACGTCAATAGGTTGTTTAAAAAAAAATGCACCAGTGTTTTTAGCTGAGACACGTGTAAATGACAAACCTTTTTTTTATTGATGTCCAGTGGAAATTCTACATGGAACTTCCTTCATCCCGAGGAAGGGTGAAGGGGTATGCCAGACTCTTACTTGCTAAAACCACTGGAGCGGTCATCTTCGGCACCGAAGGGGGCTCTAGGTCCTCGTAAGATCACACTAGAGTAAATGAAAAACCTGCCAGAACTGCCACTGATTTATATACAGACACCAATATGTCACATTTTTCCAAATGATTTGTTGAAGAAACGTTATCCTATGTAAATATTTTTGGTAAATGCGATATTCCCGCGGGAAATCGGAATATACTAGAGATCATAGAAAGATATTTGTTAGGTATTTTAGAGCTTCGATTGTGACATATTTTTCTTGAGAGACTTCTACGACTTGTATGCTTCGTGAATGTTTTTGCTGTCTGCTACACGGCCACGAATGGCATCGGGTTCATCGGCCTTCGGATTATAAAATACCAGCCCGTAAGTTCCCATTCATCATTTCGGCCGAATGAAGACCACTGCTGGACACAGGCCTCCCGCAAAGATCACCACAACGATCTATAAGGGTGTGTTGTGGGCTCATTGGGGGTATTGCCATAATCGCCACGCTTGGCACACGGGTTGGCGATCGCAGTTGAGTTGTTAATGTACTCGAAGGACGCCGCTGCCCATCCTCCGGCTAATCCCTTAGTCGACTTTTACGACACCCACGGGAGGAGAGAGAGGTTATTGTTCCCATTGCAGGGCAAATATTCTCATACAGAAAATGTTTTTATGATTTTAGACCATTAGATATTTCATCTCGATGTTTTCCTTAAGCATAGTGGTGTCATAGATTAGCAAATAATGTACATATGACATCGAATTACATTGTTAGATGCTAGGTCTTGAACCCGCGACCTAGTGCTTAAGAACCGAGTCCGTAGACCTCCGGGCCACCGAGACGGTCTTCATCCAATTATAATCAACCATCGGATGCGGTCATTACAAATACACCGCTTTAAAAAAATAATAACATATCACACATTATTTTCAAAGGGATAATGGAAAATTTCAGTTCATAAAGGAATGTCTTAGGTTATCGCGATTCCCCGGGAAGACGGTGGCGCGCACGTGGTCACGTGTCGCCGTGAGCGCAGCGAGACTTGGGGGGATCCTTTACAATCCTCCCCGAGAAGTGCATGGGGGCGGTCTTTTTACAGCCGCTTGCCCTCCGCTAGAGGGGGTGACCGCTTTACAGTCATCCCCTCCGAGATGTGCATAAAGGCGTGGCACCAATGGGCGGCTCTAGTGTGATCTTACGAGGACCTGGAGCCTCCCTTCGGTGCCGAAGATGACCGCTCCAGTGGTTTTAGCCGGTAGGAGTCCGGCATACCCCGTCGCCCTGCCCCGGGGTGGAGGAAGTTCCATGTAGAATTTCCATTGGACATCAAGGAAACAAAAAAAACAGGTTATCCCGATTATTACACTTTATAATAAAACACTTAAACGTTTTACAACACGTATATTAATACGCAACGCAATCCGTTTAAAACTGTTTTGTTATTCAGTTCATCATTTAGTAACTAATATTTAAGTTATCAGTAATTATAGTTATTACTGAATATTCTATCTCAGAGCCAAATATTCACCCGGTAATAGGTACCCCGGGTTCCCTTACAATTTAAACGGCTTCACAAAGATCTTAGCTATTTACCGAGGGCGAGGGTACCCAAGGGGTAATTTATCTAATAAATATATCTATTTTGTTAATGCGCCAAGACTCGACAAGCTCTGTCTTATTGGCTTGTTCTGTAGATATTAATTACTTACTCTAAACCTATGTTAGTTAATTTTTTTTTTTTTTTTTTTTTTTTTTTTTTTTTTTTTTTTAAACGTTGCCCCACACTAGGATTTCTCCTGTCGTGGGTGCGTTTACAAACACAAATTCCACACACAATACACCCAGACCCGGAACAACTACCTGCAGATCGTACAAATATATGTTCCGTGTGGGAATCGAACCCACGACCCGGAGCGCAGCAGCCGACTGTATCAGCCACTGCATATATATAGGTTTTCATTCCAAATGTTAATTCCATTGCCTTGCTGAAAACAGTATTTTACTTAAAGACTAGCTGGAACCCGCGGTTTAACTTAGAAGAAATTTGATTATTATAAATAATTTAGAGTCGGCATAGACATTTGACATAGAGTATTATATTGGATTTCATGGATTTTCATTATTTTGCGCTGAACCCTAATTATTTTTCTAAAATAAATGTAGCCTAAGTTTTTTTTTTTTTTTTAAACGTAGTCCCACACTAGGATTGCTCCTGTGTCGTGGGTGCGTTTACAGACATATAAATTCCACATACAATACACCCAGACCCAGAACAACTACCTGCAGATCATACAAATATTTGTTCAGTGTGGGAATCGGACCCACGACCCGGAGCGCAGCAGCCGACTGTATCAGCCACTGCACCAATTAAAACCTGTTATTCCTTATAACATCAGCTCTCTGCCAGTGAAAGTCCCGTAGAAATCGGTCCAGCAGTTTCGGAGATTAGCGGGCTCAAACAGTAAGAAGCTGTTATTTTGATATTACAAACAGACACTTCAATTTTATTTATTTGTATAGATGACGGACCTTAAAAAGACGTACCTATCACCTTCCTGCCCTGATCCTAAGTTACTTGGGGTTGGCGCAATATGTCTTGACAACATAAATCTTAATATAACCATTGAAATAATCTCTAGAAGCTCTAAACGAACTAAGTGATTGATGCTCTCTGTTCCATAAAGGTTTTACGGTCAACAGCTCTCAGCTGAGAGTTCCTATTTATGTATGTGCATAGTTCAGTAGGTAGGCCAAGTTTTTTTTTTTATATTATAAATAATTACCACTAACCTATATGAATATCTTTGTGGAAACGTGGTGACCTAATAACTCACCAGCAAGTTATTACTTACAATATTCCATACTTCGGGCTATTGTAAGCAGCTAAATTATGTAGTACTTTAAATTATAAAAAAAACGAACATAATGGGAATTCCTCAGTTTGTTGGGGAGTTTAGGCTGTCAAGTCGACAGAAACAATGACTTCATCATCATTCCGGCCGAATGAAGTCCACTGCTGGACATAGGCCTCCCCCAAAGATCACCACAATGACCGATATGGATGTGTTGTGGGTTCATTGGGGGGTTTGCCATAATCGCCACGCTTGGCAGACGGGTTGGCGATCGCAGTTGAGTTGTTAATGTACTCGAAGGACGCTGCTGCCCATCCTCCGGCTAATCCCTTAGTCGCTATTTACGACACCCACGGAAGGAGATGGGGTGGTGGTAAGCCGGCACCACACGGCACAACAAACACTGACTTGCTTTTTTAATATTTCATACCTAAGAGAAACGAAAGATTTTAATAAGGTGCAGAAAAGTAAATCAATGTGCCATATCTAGCATGTGTACAATTGTAATATCGACAATAACACTTTGGAGTACATTTTTGAAAAATAGACTCTTTGCCTTTATGGTAATGATATTACCTTATTTATTTATGTAATAGTTACACATTATGATGATTACATTAGTGGATGAAAATAAAATAAAAAAGACCTGCAACAAAAAAATGGCGCTGCCTTCTAGAGGGGGTGACCGCTTTACAGTCATCCCTTCTAAGATGTGCCTAAAGGCGTGGCACCAATGGGCGGCTCTAGTGTGATCTTACGAGGACCTGGAGCCCACTTCGGTGCCGAAGATGACCGCTCCAGTGGTTTTAGCCTGTAGGAGTCCGGCATACCCCTGCACCCTTCCCCGGGGTGAAGGAAGTTCCATGTAGAATTTCCACTGGACATCAATAAAAAAAAGAAAAAAAAAGGCCCAATTGGTTAAATACTTATTAATGCGACTTTTTTATATATACTTTCCTTTGTTTTTTTTGCGAAAGTACTTTTTACTGAGCGACTTGTCCACGTTTAGCCAAGATTGGTTATTGCCTTTGCATGAAATGAGATTTAAACCATACCTACTTTATGAACGAATGTTCTCATGGATATTATAATGCGTTTCGGTTCCGCATCATCATCATCATCATATCAGCCACAGGACGTCCACTGCTGAACAAAGGCCTCCCCCTTAGATTTCCACAATGAGCGGTCACATGCCGCCCTCATCCAACGACTCCCAGCGACCTTCACCAGATCGTCTGTCCACCTCGTTGGAGGTCGTCCCACGCTGCGTTTTCCGGTGCGCGGTCTCCATTCTAGAACCTTTGTGCCCCAGCGGCCATCAGTTCTACGAGCAATGTGCCCTGCCCATTGCCACTTCAGTTTACTAATCCTTTCAGCTATGTCGACAACTTTAGTTCTTCTACGGATCTCCTCATTTCTGATTCGATCTCGTAGAGAAATACCAAGCATAGCTCTCTCCATAGCTCGCTGAGTGACCTTGAGCTTTCTTATGAGGCCTATTGTGAGTGACCACGTCTCTGTTCCATATGTCATCACTGGTAACACACACTGGTTAAAGACTTGCGTCTGGTTCCGCATATCGATGAATAAATGCTGACTCGAGGACCTCCCTTTTTTTTTCATTGGTGTCCAGTGGAAATTCTACATGGAACTTCCTTCGCCCTGAGGAAGGGCGAAGGGGTATGCCGGACTCCTACCGGCTAAAACCACTGGAGCGGTCATCTTCGGCACCGAAGGGAGGCTCCAGGTCCTCGTAAGATCACACTAGAGCCGCCCATTGGTGCCACGCCGTTAAGCACATCTCGGAGAGGATGACTGTAAAGCGGTCACCCCCTTTATTGGAGGGCAGGCGGCTGTAAAACGGCCGCCGCCCAGGTACTTATCGGGGAGGATTTTAAAGGATCCCCCCAAGTCTGTGTGCTGTGCGCTCTGCTGCGCACACGGCGGCACGTGACCACGTTCGGGCCACCGTCTTCTCGGGGGTCACTCGATCACTCATCACTCATGAGCACGCAGATCGAGGACCTCCCTATTTTCCATTTGATGTTTAAAAACTGATTATGCAAAAGTATTATTCGTTCGACGAACCAACTGGGCGGTACTTGAGGTAAATATTTTACTTGCAAAAGAATAAATAACTTAAAATATGGACTATAATAATAATTAATTGTTTTTTTAGGAAATGATGTATACGCAGACCTACAAAGAGTAGCATAAACAAGCAAATCTGACTTCTACACAGCAAATGCAAATTTTCTCAGCTACAAGGATAAATAAATGCTAAGGATAACAATTTTGATCATACGCATTCGGCTTCTTATTGTTCAATGTGCTCGAAGTCTAAGAGCGATTAAGGGGTTATATCGAGAGGGTGGATAGCATCGTCCTCCCGTGGCCTCCCAATTATCACTTGAATGAGCGGTCATATTATCATAATCACCACGCTTAGCAGGCGGATTGGTGATCGCAGTATGTTGTTACAGCACACGGGAGGATGCTGTGTTGTTATTAACAACATGCTGCGATCACCAATCCACCTGCCAAGCGTGGTGATTATGACAATGTGACCACAGCATCCTTCCGTGTGATGTAACAACATACTGCAATCACCAATCCACCTGCCACGCGTGGTGATTATGACAATGTGACCACAACATCCTCCCGTGTGCTGTAACAACATACAGCAATCACTAATACACCTGCCAAGCGTGGTGATTATCGCAATGTGACCACTGCATTCTCCCGTGTGCTGTAACAACATACTGAAATCACAAATCCACCTGCCAAGCGTGGTGATTCTGACCACAGCATCCTCCCGTGTGCTGTAACAACATACAGCAATCACCAATCCGCCTGCCAAGCGTGGTGATTATGACAATATGACCGCTCATTCCAGTGATAATTGGAAGGCCCGTGTTCCTCAGTCGATGTCTACGGGCTGATGTTTTTTTTTTTTTTTTGTAGTCATGTTATGATTTCCCTCGAATATTTACTATTGATACTGGGAATATGCCTCATAAGGAAGCTCAGTCCGTGTGGTGTCCGGATTAAGAATATAGCACCACTCCATCACCTCCCGTGGATGTCGTAAAAGGCGACAAGGGAATCTAAATCAGAGGGACGGGCAGCAGCGTTCCTCCTGTGAAGCGGTAGCCATACTGCGCTCACCAACCCGCCTGCCAAGCGTGGTGAGTTTTTTTTTAAACGTTGCCCCACACTAGGATTTCTCCTGTGTCGTGGGTGCGTTGTACAGACATGAATTCCACATACAAACACCTACGACCCGGATCGCAGCAGTCGACTGTATCAGTCACTGCACCAACCGTGCCGCCTATTGGCAAATACCCCCCAAAATGATGACACAGTTGTGGAATGTATGGGGGAGGCCTTTGTTCAACAGTGGACGTGTAAATGGCCGATATGATGAAGAAAACTCAAGGTCACTCAGCGAGCTATGGAGAGAGCTGTCCTTGTAATTTCTCTACGAGTACGAATCAGAAATGCCCGCAAATGATTTCTATGAAATATTTCCCTAACCGCTTTAGTCTGTTGACAGGAGTTGGGTGTTAGTTTGAAACAGTTTCAAGTTACAACAATAGTCGTCCTTGGCAATCTGTTTGACCAGCAGCGACTGTCCACTATCGTCTACAGTCAATTAATTAACACCATTTGATCGGAACTGGACTAAAGTAAATGGAACTTGTGGAAATAGTTTGTTGTTGGTATTATGGAATCAACAGTGACAGCCTAGAGGTTAAATGCTCGCCTTCCATACAGGAGGGTCTGAGTTCGATCCCGGAACGCACGTCTGAGCTTTCGGATTCATCTATTCAAATAAATAAAATTGAAGTGTCTGTTTGTAATGTCAAAATCACAACTTTTTACAAAATGCTTATGAAAATATATACGGAACATATAACAAAAAATGTATTTTAAACATTTTTGTCTGTCTGTCTGTCTTTCTGTCTGTTTGTTCTGGGTAATCTCCGAAACGGCTGGACCGATTTTGACGGGACTTTCACTGGCAGATAGCTGATGTTATAAGGAATAACTTAGGCTACTTTTATTTTAGAAAAATAATTAGGGTTCCGCGCAAAAAAGAAAAACCTTGAAATCCAATATATATATTCTATGTCAAGTCACTATGTCGAAGTACGCTAAATTCCTTTTAAATTAAACGCGGGTGAAACCGCGGGTCCCAGCTAGTTTAAAATACATTACACACAGTACAGTTTACAGTTTTTTTGTTATCGGTACTGTTTAGACTTTCATATGCATTTAGTAAAAACCTGTTATTTGGACATTACAAACAGACACTTCAATTTTATTTATTTGTATAGATTAAACGCGGGTGAAACCGCGGGTCCCAGCTAGTTATCAATAAGAATTTGATTATCGCATCAACGATGAAGGAAAACATCGTCAGGAAATCTGCACACCTGAGAAATCTTCAAAAAACTAACATATAAATGTAATGGTGTGTGTAGTCCGCCAACTGGTACTAGACCAATGTGGTAGACTCGGGCCCGTATTAAAGGTCGAGAATCAAAACTCAAGTAGAATTTGAGGCCAGATTGCATCAATTTAATGTAAATGCTGAAGCAATATATGTAGGGTTCAAATTTGATTATGGGCTTTATACCTTATGTTAGGTTTTGACTTATGAGTACGAGCAAGTTCTCTCAAACTGACGACACAATTGTGGAACTCTATGAGGGGTAGCGGGAGGCATTTGTTCAATAGTGGACGTTCTCTGGTTGATTTGAAGTATTGACCTATTACTTAAAAAGCGAGTATGTAAACCCACGGGCCACCACGACAATGGATTGCCAACAAATTATTAATATTGTCCAAATGGGTATAAATCTTACGCATTATTAAATGTGTATAAATAAATATCTTCCATAGCAACTGTAAAGTCCTTAACAATTTCATAACACAGTACACCAAACACGCACTTTTTTGACATACTGTCAATACAATCAACATAATCGCTTCTTTTGGCATTCATCATCATCATAAGCAGCCATAATAAGAAAGAAAGAAATAAAACATTTATTACCACACTAATTTAACACAAAAAAAAAAACAATTACTTTTTTTACAATTTGTTTGTATGGTGTGGCAAAAGGAGCGGTCTCAGCAAAATGTTGAACAGTGAGCAGCATAGCCGTAACACTGCCCAGCGCTGGTTTTCAGTCCGTCCCCATTTACTACCGTTATGTCATTTCGGCCGAATAAAGTCCACTGCTGGACACAGGCCTCTCTCAAAGATCACCACAACGACCGATATGTTGTGTACCGGTGTGCTGTGTGCTCATTGAGGGGTTTTGCCATAATCACCACGCTTGGCAGGCGGGTTGGCGATCGCAGTTGAGTTGTTAATGTATTCGAAGGACGCTGCTGCCCATCCTCCGGCTAATCCCTTAGTCGCCTTTTACGACACCCACGGGATGAGATGGGTTGGTGCTATTCGTAGCCGACACCACACGACCGTTATGTAAATATAGATAATACAATAAACGTACAATAATGTTACTCTGTTTTAAAATTTAAAGTGTTATCTCTGGTTAGTATAGATTTATTTAGAATAAGGTACGATGGGATTGGCATCGTCATTTTTATGTACAAAAATCCCTTTTAATAAATAAAGATAAATAAAAAATATTTAATAAACATCGCAGGACGACCACGAATGCTGCAAAGTATTCGAAACGTCAGGAAAATCAAAAATCAAAATATACGCGATAGAATCCGTTTAAAAGTGTTTTATTATAATGTGTAATAATCGCGAAAATCTAAGACAAACATCGTCATGTCAGCCAAAGGACCACTGCTGATCAAAAACTTCCCCCATAGATTTCCACAACAATTGTGTCGTCATTTTTGGGGGAATTTGCCGCTAACTGACACTATTCCCCATATATATGGTTTTAGAGTACCTTAGTGGATTTTAAGTCCTCCACGGGAGGAGATAATTGTGCCATATTCTTAATCCGGAGACCACACGCATATGGTATTCGGGCAAACTAATTTTAAGGGGGCGTTCAAGTATTACGTAAGCAACCTTTCAGTGAGACTAGACCATGACCCATGGACTGGGGAGTCCGTTCCCCAAATGATAAGATGTAACATTTATTGAACTTTTATTTCAACAACAAAATTAAACTTAATGTTCAAAGGGTTGTAGATAACTAAAATAAATTCGTATTATATTGCGAATTTATTGCTTAATAACAAAATTAATAACAAGTACGTAGTATATAACAGCTGAGCGAATAAAAACTTAAAAATATTTATAATTTCAACGAAACTTCACACCACTTTTACGTTTTAGAAATTAATTAAATAACTTTTATAAGCTACTACTTTTTATGCTAAGCAATAAAGCTATCTATAGTCAATGTCTTCTTCTTCACTTAGATTATGGCTTCTGTAGAGTATCTTCCACAATTTCGCCAATGTCAAGTATAAGGCAACGTCGTTCGGTGTTTAGACTAAACAATCTTTACATATTCATAAAACATATTTAAAAAATGACAATATTAAAAAAAATGTCGGCAACGTCGTACGGTTTTCAATTGTTTTGTCTATAGTCAATATCATAAGTTCGTAGCAGATGACACTGACGTAAACATTTGATTAATCGAGAATGCTTCATGGCATCACCACCACCAATTATATAACAGTTATAATTAATTCAATATTTTAATTAATAGTTGACGCCTCAGCTGAAACTCAGCAGCAGTGAAATCTTCTTCTTCTTCCTCTTAGACTATGGCTTCTGTAGAGTATCTTCCACAATTTCGCCAATGTCAAGTATAAGGCAATGGTGTACGGTGATTAGACTAATTAATCTTTACATATTCATAAAATATCTACCAAAACTGAAAAATTTTAAAAAAATATGTCGATGTGTAAAGAAAGTGTTAAAAAGATATGTCAAATACGTCTTCCTTATAAACCATTTTTAACACGCTTTTATTAGCTTCACCTGTATGTATGTTTGTTTGTAACCGACTCCTTTGAGCTCGATTTTGCCCTACTTTGAACGATCAGATTTGATTCAAACTTTGCACACCTGTCAAAGGTCGATGACAATGCAATAATCCGATCAAAATATCCGATTATCCTAATTAGATTCGCCAGGATTAATTAATTTCTTTCCGCATCCTTTGCATGCGAGTAAGAGAGACAGAGCTAGTGCGCGAACTACGCATGCGTGCAGTTCCAGACTTGCTCTTTCGGGCACTCAGTTCAGCACAACCTAGCGTGTTTTTTTAGTTTTTTTAAACTAATTTTAGAATTATTCTTATATTTGTTGCCGAATATCATGGTCTGTGAATAGTTTATATATTTTTCTACTCTTCACTATATTTTCGGTTTTCTTATTCTGTAGTTTATTTTGATTTGGGATTCTATTTTATTTGTATTAAAAATTCTGAATAAAACGTATTCAGATGTGTTGCCAGTTATTTTATTTATAAAGAAATGTATTCGTATCCGCGAAGCTAAACTTAATGTTATTGTGTGTAATTCATTAAATCAATAACTTCTACACCCTTCAATAAATCCAACCAACCATAAACATATGACATAGGAACAGAAGTCTCTCACTCTACCTACAAACTCTAGTGTTTATTCGCGTCTATGAACTACGTCACAGGGCAACGGCCCTGTGGCAATACATCACACTTGCTTACTCTGTCTACGCATCACACCCTTTCATAGCTTCATATTCACGAAACAAAAAAGAAACAGAAAACTCACATAAAACAACCCGCTGAGATTGACGCCTACATCGCCACCATATAACTACAACTTATAAGCGGCGTCTTTTCGTAAACAATACCGCAATGCCTCAAGACGAAAGTGAGTTAATCAGTGTGTGTTACCATGAAATATGGCATGGCATATGAAACAGAGACGTGGTCACTCAGGATGGGCCTCATAAGAAAGGTCACAGTCACCCAGCGAGCTATGGAGAGAGCTATGCTTGGTATTTCTCTACGAGATCGAATCAGAAACGAGGAGATCCATAGAAGAACTAAAGATGTATTTGGTTTCCAGAGAAGCCACATGTGTAACGTACTAATGCCATATATCCCTATCGTCAACATAGTCTTTAATCCTATCATCTGCTTTTTTTAAAGAATTGATTTGACGTGCGATATAAACTTCCCAACTGTCAGATCAGTAATTACTTTACGTATCTTATTATAAAAACGAACGCAGTTACTTAATAACGATTTGTTGGTTTTGGACAATCTAAATTTAGGTACTATTTCTGTTATTTATACAATGAAGGTCGCTTTTTACTTTAAACATTAGTAAGTTTTTACGGATAAACAGCGGACGGCGACTATCGGAAAGTGTCAAAAGATTGCAATTTTTTTAATTCGACCTAGGACGAGAAGAACATGTCATTCGCCTGGTGGTGAGCGTGATGGCCGTGTGGTGCCGGCTCAGAATACCACCACCCCATCTCCTCCCGTGGGTGTCGTAAAAGTCGAGGGATTCGCCGGGGGATGGTCAGCATCGTCCTTCGAGTATATTAACAACTCAACTGCGATCGCCAACCCGTCTGCCAAGCGTGGCGATTATGGTAAATCCCCCCAATGAGGCTACAACACACCCATATCGGTCGTTGTAGTGATCTTTGGGGAGGCCTGTGTCCAGCAGTGGACTTCATGCGGCCGAAATAATGGGCGTCATGGCTGCCCATAACGAATGGAATGCCACCCAAGACTAGTGCTTCGTAACACGACACTGAGCTCGTCACCTTGGCATTAGTTAGTTAGTATCTTATGCCCATCAGACGAGTTGGTCACTCACACTCACATAGTCACACTAGTGACGTTTCTAGGCATTACTCAGACCGGATCATTTTGGCTGATAAGCGCGATGGTTATCCTGTGTCAGACTCTAGAGCCTCCGCATTCAACGACATTACCGCATGCAGATCATTTGGACGTTTATGGTATCTCGATTGTATGCGATTTTACATTTGGTTTTGGGCGTTCTGTTCGTTCGGCATGTGTACGTAGGCTGATCGTTGTGAAATGTTAGTTATCCTTCTGTACCTATTTATCATGTGGCATAGTGTCAAGCTGCCTTAGCGATGGTTCCATCCGTTTACGGAGTTAATTTGTTTGTTTGACTGGTGAAATGGGGTGGCGATTTGTGAATGGAGATTATGGTTTTTAGTTTTCATTTAATTGCTCTGCCAATATTCATCAACAAGTGTGAATTAGGAAAATTAGAATCCAGGTAATTGCCGTGGTTGTCAAGTTACAGGTATTTTTTCACCCTGTAGATTTCTTCCTTCCATTCCTCTTGGTTTTCGTCCTCCCCGAGGAGGGAGGATATGCATGCCTGACTCTTGCCGGCTAATTGAGTGGTCATCTTCGGCACTGAAGGAAGCTGTAGGTTATAGGTACCTATTCGATGCAGAGCACAGTTTAAGGAATTATGTCACTCTTTAATCCTGAACTTTATTTGAACTTTGAACTCACGATCGCTCTTCAAAGTGAGTGCGTTCCCGTGTTTTTGATTGGCCATTTCCATAGACAAGGAAAGTAGATCCTCTGAATTTGCGCCTGCGATGACGGTCCACTCTGTTTTGGTACACATAATAACGCATCTATAAGATATTCATATCTAGGCTTGATTTTACAGTATTCAGGTTTTTTAGTTGCGGTTATGGTATATATTGGGCAAATACGAATGCTATCATCAATCAACTCAGTCTATTGCAGTCCACTGTTGGACATGGACCTCTCCCAAGCTTCAGCATTCAGGTTGTTGATCCATCTGGCTGATGCGTCCTATACTACGTTTGACGATTCACGGTCTTCAGGCAAGGACTAGTCAATACTGTCATCATCTATATTATCTATATAAGGTCTTATTTTAATAATCCACGATATTTTGCATGGTGCCTCAGTAAACGCTTAAGATGATGTACCGAACACAAAAAAAACTCATGGTAAAAATCCATTTCTTTCTTTTGTGTGATGTCGCTACCGTGCGCCGTCTGTTTTGTTTAACGCTACAGACTATCTAAATCAGTCAACCAGCCCTGTCCGCCATTGTCTTACTAGATGCATGTGAATATTATCACAACAAAGAGAACTAGGACGTAATGAAATAAATGATTTAATAAAATATTTTTTTAAACAGCAAATTAACAAAAAAAAAATATACCTACATTATCTTCATCGTTCACTATAGCACCATGCAAAATATCGTGGACTATTAAATTAAGACCTTGTATATATAAATTTAATGTTCGTTTGTTCAAAATCACCATTTTCCTAAAGTTCTTTACCGATCGTTTTGAAATTTTTACACATCGTTGTATTCACATCACGCATGTTTTTATTGAATCAGGAGACTCATAATTGTTTTATTTTATTCAAACTAACTTCATGTTGTAATTACGTGCATTTAGCCACAGCAACGCGTCATCATTTCGGCCGAATGAAGTCCATTGCTGGACACAGGCCTCCCCCAAAGATCACCACAACGACCGATACGGGTGTTGTTGGCTCATTGGAGGGTTTTGCCATAATCGCCACGCTTGGCAGACGGGTTGGCGATCGCAGTTGAGTTGTTAATGTATTCGAAGGATGCTGCTGCCCATCCTCCGGCTAATCCCTTAGTTGACTTTTACGACACCCACGGGAGGAGATGGGGTGGTATTCTGCGCCGGCACCACACGTCACAGCAACGCGTGACCGGGTAAAACTAGTATATTATAAATTCTAAATTATATTTGTGCGTATTGAATAAAGCAATCAACTTTGCTGTTATTCTAACACGGTTTAAGGATATATTGCTGGCAATTTTCTCGTCTTTAAACAGAGTGCCGTGACCGGAAATCCTCAAGTGTTTGCAGAAAGACACCCTTCTTTGGACGCGGCAAGTGGCTATTTGTTTGTTTTGTATGTCAATGACCATTTGATGAACCACGAATTCCAAATACGTAGGTCACACTGAATGTTTTTAGAATTGGCCAGTAGGAAAAAAGTCCGATATTAAAATTTTAATTTATTTTAAAAAAGAACTCTTTGGGAAACTGTAGCTCCGCTTCGGTGGTTGTAGCCGGTAGGAGTCCGGCATACCCTTTCGTCCTTCCCCGATATGGAGAAAGTACATGATGTATTTCCACCGGAATAATAATAGTAAAAATATGGATAACTCATTATTTGAAGGAAGATCAAAAACGTTTGGATTTGTGTTGTGAAATGCTTTAAAATTATAACGGAGGTGACTCGAATGCTGTGTCTGACATTTTGATATATGATTAAAGCTTGATATATTTTTACAAGGCCGAAACCAAAAAACAATCTGCCCAATCGGTGTTTCCATTCGAAGATTTGCCAACAAAAGTAAAGAAGGGCAGAAGTCAAGGGAAAAGATGATCGCCTGATTCTTTGGATGATTGCCTCATTCTTTGCGCTAGAGGATAAAATGACTGTTACAGCAGATTGGTATGTTTGTCATTGTTTACCGGTTGTCTTGGAAAATGTTCAACAGCAGCGCCCAAGAAGCTGGATTCGCTTCTACCACGGCAATGCTCTAGCTCACTCCGCCAGACAGACAGCGCAATATTTGTCTGTTAGGCATCAGCTGAAAACCAGCGCTGTAGTGTAACTGCAGCACATGCTGAGCTGAGGCCTTTTGGTCACGCACTAGCCTAGTATATTGCCTTATAATTAATGTGCCGTAGTATACATGCTTATTACGCAGTATGAGTATATATACGTGGTATATATGTTATTATAGCTAGAGAAGTTTTTAATAAGTATTGTGTGAACTCGTATGTTTACTTTATTTATATTATATTTTTTAACTTTTTGGCTTGTGTTCGGGTGTTTTGTGACCAATAGACAATTTTTCTTTCTTTCTTTCTTATGTAGGTGTGGAATTAGTTGTCATCCTCCTTACAGTCCCGACCTAGTGGCACCTTGCGATTTTTATTTATTCCCCAAAATATAAACTCAGAGGCTTCACTTTATGAAACCCGAAGATACCGTGGCTGCGATAAAAAAAAGCGTGGAAGAGATCCCGAGAAGAGTGGGCTCAATGCTTCAGTCAATGGTTCCATCGCATGCGACGGTGCTTAGAAAGGAACTGAGACCACTTCTTACTTAAAACAATAAAAATATTAACAGGTTTATACAGAAAACCGAATTGATTTTCTAAAAACTTTGATTGTGATCCTTGTACGAAATGTAGACTGTAGATATTTAAAGGGGCTTTCCCTTTGAATATCTACATTCAGCCATAAAGTATTATTTGATTTATGTACATAACACCACATATATAAGAATATAGCACCACTCCATTTCTTCCCGTGGATGTCGTAAAAGGCGACTAAGGGAATCGAAACCAGATGGATGGGCAGCAGCGTCCCTTCTGTGAAGCGGTAGCCATACTGCGCTCACCAACCCGCCTACAAGCATGGTGAGTATTGGCAAATACCCTCCAAAATTATGACACAGTTGTGGAATCTATGGGGGAGGCCTTTGTTCAGCAGCTGACGTATAAATGGCGGATATAATGAACTAGATGTGTAAGTATCCCAAAAAGGTACGTCCTTACGAGCGGAGCATATATTCGATATTAGATACTATACGAGTCATAACAATGATATGTGTGACATTACCTTCACTTCATACGATATAAAGGCATATGACGTAGGCAGAGTAAACGTAATTAACCGACACAGTGTCACCCTCCAAGGAGAAAGTTAAGTACTTGTCGTAATAATGCGTCAGTTTGATGATATTGAAATGTTAATGAGTAAAGGACATTGAAGGAATATATCACTTAGTATACCAATGAATAGAACTTTAATACAAGATATTGTCATTATGCGCTACTTGGCAATTATGTTTATATGGTTTCGAACAAACATAAACAACTGTATTATGTATATAGAAGGTCTTACTTTATGAATGGAAAATATTTTAGTAGGTAAATCTATAGGTTGCTATGAGGCGTTTTAGCAAAAATAAAAAACATAACATCAAACTTTATTTTATACTTATTCAAAGTTAATTTAAATAATTCATGTTTCCGTTCTGCCGTGTGGTGCCGGCTCAGAATGCCACCACCCCATCTCCTCCCATGGGTGTCGTAAAAGTCGACTAAGGGATTAGCCGGAGGATGGGCAGCAGCGTCCTTCGAGTACATTAACACCTCAACTGCGATCGCCAACCCGCCGGCCAAGCGTGGCGATTATGGCAAAACCCCTCAATGAGCCCACAACACATCCATATCGGTGGTTGTGGTGATCTTTGGGGGAGGCCTGTGTCCAGCAGTGGACTTCATTCGGCCGAAATGATGATGTTTCCGTTTGCATAAAAAGCGCAGTTCACCACGTAATCACTGTAGGTAACTATCACTATTATGTCTATCTAAAAATACTGTGGTACTGTCACCACACACAATAACACTGAAACATGTTTGAAAATGGTTCGGTCGATCAACAATATTGTTGTTTAGGTAAGTAGCAAGTAGTAGTGTGTTGATACTTGAAATGAATTCTACGAGTATACCATTCATAAAGCCTAGCCTTAAAATATTTTCTATTATTAAAGTAAGACCCTATATATCATCATTTCGGCCGAATGAAGTCCACTGCTGGACACAGGCCTCCCCCAAAGATCACCACAACGACAGATATGGGTGTGTTGTGGGCTCATTGGGGGTTTTGCCATAATCGCCACGCTTGGCAGACGGGTTGGCGATCACAGTTGATTTGTTAATGTAATCGAAGGAAGCTGCTGCCCATCCTCCGGCTAATCCCATACTCGACTTTTACGACACCCACGGGAGGAAATGGGGTGGTGGTATTCTGAACCGGCACCACACGGCTAAGACCCTATATATATATATATAAATAACTAGCTAATTCCCGTCAGGTTTTTTTTTTTTATAAAAACTTTGCCCCGCACTAGGATCTCTCCTGTATTGTGGGTGCGTTTACAGACACGAATTCCACATACAATACACCCAGACCCGGAACAACTACCTGCAGATCATACAAATATTTGTTCCGTGCGGTAATCGAACCCACGACCTGGAGCGCAGCAGCCAACTGTATCAGCCACTGCACCAACCGTGCCGTCAATGTCTGATTATACTTCCAGCAACGTTACCTGGCAGTGGGCAACACATGCATGAATACGCATAAGATGCCATGACATATATGTATTAAGACGGACGTCCCGACTTTCCCCTCACGGGAGATAAAAGAGATTATATTGCCCGGTCAAGGTCTATCCGATAAACACGATTTGACTGTACCAATGTTCAAGCAAAAACTCACGAAATTGTTGGACCTGATTTTGAAGCTTCACATTTATGGTGAAACTCGAGGCTGGATGTAATTCACTGAATGGTAAAAGAGAGGTCTTCCTCATGCACACAAAAATATGTTGCATAAGCCATGCGGTGCTATGAACCCACAATCACCATGCATGAAAAAGCATCCCAGAGAATTTATTCGTGAAACTCGCACTGTTAATAACGGCTTTTCTCAATACAGACGCTGTAAATTAGGATCTGTGTGGTGTCCGGAGACCCCCGGAACCCAACCACTACGGACCTATCCGATGCAGTGACGAACTCATTAAGCAACGTTCACCCATCTAGGTGGAGTTTTACCTCGGTCTTCAATCAGTCTGCTTGGTTAATATATTGGTTATAAAAAAAAACATCCCTGTCATAAACGTAATCTTTAGCTTTTTACTAAGCTTTTTTTAACACGGACGTTTTCAATGTGAGCAAAGTATTTACGGCCGATTCCCTTCTGAAGAAGAGAGTAGCCATACTCAAACAGCAAGATCTCTTAAAAATATTACTCATCCTTAAAAACGCTGGCTAGATACACAACAAAAAATTAAACCCTAACGTTCCAAACCAATTTTACTCCCGAATATATTTGCTGTTCATGGGAAAAATTATAATACTACTACTGGGAATTCTTTCATTTCAGAACATTGAATACAAAGTTCTTTGACATGCGATTTTTTATTGCCCAGGGTAGTTGGAATTTCTAGGTTTTGTGAACTGAAAATAAGTGTTTGGACTTTAGTTTTTCTGATAAATTAATTATGTATGTTTCTGTAGACAAAAATATCGATGCAAGTTTTATTGTACTCAAAAATAGACGTTCACATATTATTGCCAAAAGAGTGGCTGTTCAGAAAATACTTAACTGTCTGGAGAATGTACTTTTTAATTCTAGTGAATGGGGAAAGAGCCTCATTGTGTAGTTATTCAGTTCTGATTAATTTGGCTCTTTGTTGTATATCTTTCTCTTACATATAATAAAATCGTCTTCTATGGGTTCGCGCATCGTTCAACCGATTGATTTGAAACTGTGTACAATT
Source organism: Diloba caeruleocephala (assembly GCA_947459985.1). Lineage (NCBI taxonomy): Eukaryota > Metazoa > Arthropoda > Insecta > Lepidoptera > Noctuidae > Diloba > Diloba caeruleocephala. Next base: position 1,362,792 of record OX381617.1, on the reverse strand, counting down.
CTTATTGGTACTTGCACAATAGTTTCTGAGATTGTACCAGCATTGAATTATTATCGCTTTTTGAATAAATCAAGATCATAAAAGCTGTACCCAACACGTTATAGTGCTACCATGCCAAGTTGAATGAGTGCTTTTTTTTATGGTTAAGCATATGTCTTCTTATATCTATCGGATAGGTGGATTATGGTTTCCAAAGATGGATTTATGATAAATAGAGAATGGTTGTTAACGCTACGAATAAGAATGTTTTTACACAAGACCTCTCTGAATTTTACCCACAGATAGTTGGTGTTGGGTGGTGAATATGTGGTCAAATTTATAGCGAATAATATTCGCATTTGTCGCTGACAGAGGAAAACATCAATGTAATTTTCCAGTGTTAGTCATTTGCGAATAAATCTAGTTTTTAGCAATCTTCTGTGTGTGTCTGTCACTCTACGCCATCGATCGTTCTCAAAGTTGGACCATTGATATTAATCAAAATTTATTATAGTAGCATTCAGCATTATTTGGATGTATAAATATAGCCCAAAGCATCAGACGAATACAGATTTTAGATTGCCTTCAACTCACGTGCTTTGTTTGCTTCGTTGTACGCTGTAGCATTCCTTGTATACTAAGTTGGTGGTGTGTGGTGGTGAAGCAGCAACAATTCGTACATACTCTTCCGTGAAATAGACTTTGATGAAGGTGAACTAAGATGAACAACATTGGAGTGGTGACTGTGAATTAAAAAACTCAAAATGCGCCACACAGCCTCATTGTTGCTGATGTATCGACGTGTTTAAAATTGAATTATTTCATGCGCATCGGGATTATCAACACTGAATACTGCCCTATCAGTGCCTTTGTTGACGTATTTGTAGATGTATTTGCAATATTCTTCGTTTATATTTGCTTTAAATGTTTTAATAACAAATAGGAATATGGCACAATCCCGTCGTTGATTTAAAATAATCCGTGTGGTGTTCGGATTAAGAATATAGCACCAGTACATCTCCTCCCCTGGATGTCGTAAAAGGCGACTAAGGGACTCTAAACCAGAGGGATGGGCAGCAGCGTCCTTTCTGTGGTATAGTGGCCATTCTGCGCTCACCAACCGGCCTGTCAAGCGTGGTGGGTACCGGAAAATTCCCCCCAATGTGACTACACATGGCATGACACCGGTCGTTGTAGGAATCCATGGGGAGGCTATTGTTCAGCAGTGGCTGTACTTTGGCTGACATGATGATGAAGATGACGATGTGCTCTTTATCGTACATCATAACGTATTGGACACAGTAGTTTAAGAAACCAGTACATTAAGCGGCGTTACCGCTATCTGCGACCTCTTCTTAGATTAAGTTAGCTGACATTCGACGATACATTTTCATATAGATGATAGTTTTCGCTATAGATATATAATCGATATGCGATAATAAGCGATCAAGAAGCAACGTCAGATCACAAAGTCAACCGCCGGTAGCCGTGGCACAAACACCAAGAGCCGCAACAAAAAAAACTACCTGAAGGCCATACGAATATTTTGTTCTGTGCGGGAATTGTACCGGCAACCCGTACCAACCCACGCTAACTTTACCAAAACGTTATCAATATACTATATTATCCAGAAAGCATTACCGTTCCGTGCGGCACTATACAACAACCTTTACATATGTGGAAACAGACCACGGTTATCGGTATCAGAAACCCGGTAAGCCAAAGTGCGAGCCCTCCTCTAGTTATCGCCCCATAAGCCTTTTGATTGAGCGGAATCAAGGCTCCAAAGTGTTCGCAAGAGACAAGTCTATTGGGCAAAGTCGTATTATGAAGCTGAAGACCGAGGACGGCAGTGTAGCGTCGACTAAGCCAGAGGTTTTGAGAGAGATTGAGAACTTCTACCGGCAGTTATACACCTCGGTTACTATACCTACCATTGGCTCTGACAAAGACCCGCGAGCCAAAATAACCCGACACTATACCGAGGATATCCCGGACATCAGCCTGTACGAGATTAGGATGGCCTTGAAACAGCTTAAAAATAACAAGGCGCCGGGTGGAGACGGAATTACGACAGAGCTTCTGAAAGCGGGTGGAACACCGGTACTTAAAGTCCTTCAGAAGCTATTCAATTCCGTCTTACTCGAGGGCACAACGCCGGAAGCGTGGAACAGAGGTGAGGTGGTGCTCTTCTTCAAAAAGGGTGATAACACCCTATTGAAGAATTATAGACCCATCTCACTTCTGAGCCATGTTTATAAGCTGTTTTCAAGGGTCATCACGAATCGTCTCGAGCGCAGGTTTGATGACTTCCAGCCTCCCGAACAAGCCGGTTTCCGAAAAGGTTTCAGTACCATAGACCACATCCATACGCTGCGGCAGGTTATACAGAAGAACGAGGAGTATAATCTGCCACTATGCTTGGCGTTTGTGGACTATGAGAAAGCCTTCGATTCGATCGAAACCTGGGCAGTGCTGCAATCTCTGCAGCGGTGCCAGATTGACTATCGGTACATTGAAGTGTTGAAGTGCTTATACAGAAACGCCACCATGTCGGTCCGAGTACATGAACAGAGCACGGGGGCAATTCCATTGCAGAGAGGTGTGAGACAGGGGGACGTCATTTCCCCGAAACTGTTCACCGCTGCAATGGAGGATGCCTTCAAGCTACTGGAGTGGAAAGGATTCGGCATTAACATCAATGGCGAGTATATCACTCACCTTCGATTTGCCGATGACATCGTAGTCATGGCAGAATCGCTGCAAGAGCTCAGCACAATGCTCGATGATCTCAACAGAGTTTCCCAACAGGTGGGCCTTAAAATGAACATGGGCAAGACAAAAGTCATGTCAAATGTCCATGTCGTGCCCACCCCAATATCCGTTGGGAGCTCTGTTCTCGAAGTTGTTGACGAGTATGTCTACCTAGGACAAACTGTCCAGTTAGGTAGGTCCAACTTCGAGAAAGAGGTCAATCGTCGAATCCGACTCGGCTGGGCAGCGTTCGGGAAACTTCGCAACGTCTTTTCGTCAACAATACCGCAATGCCTCAAGACGCAAGTCTTTAACCAGTATGTTTTACCAGTGATGACATATGGAACAGAGACGTGGTCACTCACAATGGGCCTCATAAGAAAGCTCAAGGTCACTCAGCGAGCTATGGAGAGAGCTATGCTTGGTATTTCTCTACGAGATCGAATCAGAAATGAGGAGATCCGTAGAAGAACTAAAGTTGTCGACATAGCTGAAAGGATTAGTAAACTGAAGTGGCAATGGGCAGGGCACATTGCTCGTAGAACTGATGGCCGTTGGGACACAAAGGTTCTCGAATGGAGACCGCGCACCGGAAAACGCAGCGTGGGACGACCTCCAACGAGGTGGACAGACGATCTGGTGAAGGTCGCTGGGAGTCGTTGGATGAGAGCGGCATGTGACCGCTCGTTGTGGAAATCTAAGGGGGAGGCCTTTGTTCAGCAGTGGACGTCCTGTGGCTGATATGATGATGATGAAGCCTTTTCAATTCCTTTGCGAAGATCTATGAGCGGATTATCTGTTCACGTTTAAAGAATCTTGCCAAACCCAAAAAACTCATTCCCGACGAGCAGTTTGGCTTTAGAGCCAGTCAATCTTATTTACAACAAATTCACCAATTAGTTGAACATATCACTCTAGGATTCTTACGAGACTGATGACTAGTGTATTCTATTTTGGTAATGCGAAAACATTAGACAATGTCCGGCACAACGGCTTATTAGATAAGATGTACAAACTCGGAGTGCCTGATTGTCTCATTATCATCATTCGAGACTACTTGTAAAAACGCAGTTTTCGCTATCGAATAACGGGTGCACTCTCTTCCCCTCATCCCATCAGAGCCAGACTACCACAAGGATCCGTGCTAGCCCCTCTATTGTTCTCACCGTATACCAGTGATATCCCCAAACGACCCAAAGGTTCGTCCAAATTAGCGCTCTTCGCCAATGACACGGCCTTATTATTCTACTCTGGTCACAGTCCCGATAATATAGATAAGGTCCTCCAAGTTATAGCCAACGTCTACGGTGCATGGTTCAGAAAATGGCGCATCGAAGTTATCCCCTCAAAAAGCAAAGCCGTCACATGGACACACAAAGGCTGTGTATTCCAGCGCCGCCTTTGCGCTCGGTTGCCTCCACTGCCTGCTAAATGCTTGTAGAGAATCAATCACACAATAAATCAAATCACAAGGTAAGAATTTATACCTCGTGCATTCGGCCACTCATGACCGTTGCCAGCGTAGTGTTCATACACGTAGAGTCCTATCAACTCCGTGGATTCCAAACCCTCCAAAATCGTATTAAGTGCAAGGCCAAAGCACAGTTTTAGATGCGCAATGATCAACTCTATCACGATATTAACTTGCCGACTAACAGGCAATACATGCGGCTGTTTATTCCAATTGTGCCTAAGCACCAGCTCAGGCCGTGCAGACATCAGTTACTGGCTGTACTGAAAGCCCGTACATTTTTCCATGCTAACTCCCCACTCGCCCGTTCGCTCACGATGCTTAATGCTCTCCTAACATCAGCACTGGAGTGTGATTTCTTTGGAGCGAGATGGATATATGTGTGTCGGGAATGATGATGGATAACAGATAAATTTATTGATTTATGTGCCTTGTTTTAATATATAATATTGTTTTACACAGTCAAATACTTTAATTTTATTTTTACTTCTGTTTTTGTGTTCTGTAATAATTATAATAACTGTGCAGCTAATTAGTATAATCTGTAAAATGAACAAAAAATTAAACATTGGAATTGGACACTCCAAACGCTTTTTCGATTCTGCCTTGGCCCACTCGAATCCCCCATAACAGACCGGTCTACCACCCTCAACGCCGAGGATAACCGCCTCACCGACGTCGTGGAGGGACACTACTATTCCATTCAAGTTACTACTTCAACCCCTCCCCCGGCCTTTGCCGAGCCTGTAGTATTAAATGTCCCCTGAAACATACTAAATAATGCCGATTCAGCTGTCCCCAAAACAAATAGCTTGTGCCCTTCAGCAACGCCCAGAGCCCAGGTTCGTATCCTGCAGGGGGCGCCATTAGCGCAGTTGCTTAGTTTACAATAATATATTAATTTCAAGCTTGGCTGCTCCTCCCTTTCGTGCCAAAGATGACCACTCCGGTGGCCTTAGCCGGTAGAAGGGATGAGATCCGTCTCAGCCTGTGGTGCTATAATCTTAATCCAGGCACCACACGGAGTATGAATGATGTATTTCAAGTATTTTGGCAACGGAAAACTTTATTTGACTTATCTGACAGTCTCCTCGAGTTATTACAATAGAGTTAGATCTTGTTCTAGAAATTAATGGAGGCATTTCCTTTTCCCGAATTAGTTTACAATTTAGCAAGAGGCGATTGACTTTTGATGTTGTTTTACGCAAATATAATTAATTTTAACTAACTTTTCACTTTATAGGAACTATGTAACGAGAAGAGGTATTTTGATTATGAGTTTGGGACGATTTATTAAGAGCCAATTTTATGTTGATTTAAAAGAGGGAGTTTTCCTGCGTCTGTCTGTCACATACAGAAACTATATTACGAACGATTTTTATGATTCCTCCACTGGGGTAATCAAATGATTTTTAAAAAGACTCTAATGTTTTGCATGGCATCTTAGTAAATTGAAAAGATGACGTACCACAAAAACAAACTGATGGTATAAATCTATTTCTTTATTTCGTGCGACGCCGACGGCACCCGGTGGCCGCATTGCTGCCCGTTTCATTTGACGTTGCTGACTACCTAAGCTGGTGCTCCAAGTCGTAGCCAACATCTACGATGGTTAGTTTAGGAAATGGCGGACCGAAGTTAAAGTGGAAGGGCCAAAAGCAAAGCTGTCCTGTATTGCAAGCCAGGAGACGAGCATGCTCGCTTCAGACGGATTTTGATGTTAGGCTAATCGATTCCTTGGGAACCGCACGCCAAATATCTTGGAGTCACTCTTGACAAAAATCTATCCTCCTATGAGCATAGAAAGACGGTGCGTAGCCGCGCCGCCTTCGCACTCGGTCGCCTCCACTGACTGCTTATTAGTCTTTCTTTTACTAGTTTTTTAAAAGTAGCAAATGACTGGGCCGTGGCACGTTTGATTGACACAGACAGTGCATTCCATAATTAGGCAGTTATACAGCCTGAACGGCGAAGGATTTATCACAAAATTTGGTAGAATGAATTGGCATCTCAAGTCTCATATTCTTCTTACTTCAATAGGTAATGCATTCCACAAGCGAGCTACTTGAATAGTAAAAGGTTTATCGATATTCTAATTAATGAGCCGACAGTTTGTTAGCTGGTTCTTTCTTAGTCTTTCTTTTTTTCGTTTATTTAGTGGCTAGCCTTGTATTCAAGTTGTTCAAGCCCTTTGGGCATAATGACAACAACCAGCACCGATTTTACGTGTCCTCAGAGGCATTGAGTTGCTCAGTTCAAATACCATTGTGCGATCATCCATCCATAGCCTGACCACGTAGAGGGTTGCTTAACCTTACCGATCATTTACCCACCAGTAAGTGACCGGGCTATGAGCGATTATTGTGGATAATAACAGTTGTATATAGTAGGCTACCGTGTGGTGTACCTGTGCTCAGAATACCACCACCCCATCTCCTCCTATGGGTGTCGTAAAAGTCGACTAAGGGATTAGCCGGAGGATGGGCAGCAGCGTCCTTCGAGTACATTAACAACTCAACTGCGATCGCCAGCCCGTCTGGCAAGCGTGGCGATTATGGCAAAACCCCCCAATGAGCCCACAACACACCCATATCGGTCGTTGTGGTGATCTTTGGGGGAGACCTGTGTCCAGCAGTGGACTTCATTCGGCCGAAATTATGGTAGGCTGAACGTGTCCTCCGAGATGATTGTATCGAGGAGCTGGAGCCTCCTTCGGTGCCGAAGATGACCGCTCTGGTGGTTTTAGCCGATAGGAGTCCGGCATGCCCCTCCTACCCTCCCCGGGACGGAGGAAGTACATGATGTATTTCCACCGGGTTAAAAAAAAAACTTGAAAATACTTGCCTTTTTTAAGTAAAGTTCAAAGGTGAGTTTCCTTCCATCCGAGGTCTATGAAAATTGGCTTTCGGTGACAATGTAAATCCAATTTCTTCCCTAAACCTTATTTCATATAATGGACAGGGTTCAACGCCTGCACAAAAGGGCGACTCGGTCAGAATTTTGTATAAATAAATCTGTAGCTACATAAAAACTCAATTACCAAAAGTGTTATCTATGAAATTCCAATAAAAACGGTGATAGCGGAAACCTATATAAAAATGGTGTTCACAATTTTCGTTAGCGGTCAGGGGTGTAGCAATAAACGGTGCCTCGAAATACAGCCTTAATGTCCTATTGTTCGCAGTACAGCGACCGATCTTTTATTACTACAGAAATTACCCGTTTCATTCAAAATCGTTCGTCCCGATTATTCGATAAGATTTATTATAGTCCACAGAAATACCTCTATTTTATGATGCGATTTAAATTTTTTGGTCTTGTAAACCTTCACATAATAGTCCCGGGCAAGTCCTTATCTTTTTATCGGGTTTGTTCAGGTCAATGGATAGTGAATTAAATAGTTTTCAGTTGGAAGAGGTCAGTGGACCTAAGGGTCTTGAATCAACTACGAATTTCCGGGGACAAATACAAATCTCTAAGTAGAATAAAATTAATGTCTTAGGTTTTCGCGATTATTACTCATAATAAAACACTTTTAAACGGATTATATCGCGTATATTATAGATTTTTGTATTTCCTGACGTTTCAATACTTTGCAGGGTTCGTGGTCGCAGGATGACTAAGGTGACAGGCGTCGTTACAGATTTTAAAAAGTTATTTTATTTATCTACCGTACAATAATAATCAAATATTAGTTTCGATGCACGCAGTAATCACTCACAGTATCCTGATGTTTTTAAGTGCGGTGTGTTGTTTGGGACTTTATTTTAATAACCGTATTTCAAAGAGGTGGTACCTGCCAACCATCTTCTCTATTAAAATTAGGATGTTTTTTAATTTCATTTTCATTTCTTGAGGCCTGCTGTTTTACCATTCATTAAGGGAGTCACCGACAGAATTGGTCATATCTTGAGTCTTGGTCATATCAAATAAGGTTTAGAGTAGTTTTAAATTCAGCATATACAAGTGTCAGTGTATGAATTAATATAATCCAGTGTAAGAAATAATGAGTTCGTTAACTGAATGTTTAGATAAAGATGAAGGTAATGGTATTAAATACATCAAAACCAGGATGCGTAACCCACCTTTTTATTCTTTTTATTTATGTCCAGTGGAAATTCTGCATGAATTTCTTTCGCCCCGGGGAAAGGCGAAGGGGTATGCCGGACTCCTACCGGCTAAAACCACTTGAGCGGTCATCTTCTGCATCCGCTTTGATCCATTTGTTCCAGGTTATCGTAAGCTCACACTAGAGCCACCCATTGATGCCTTTAGGAACATCTCGGAGGGGATGACTGTAAAGTGGTCACCCGACCACTTTATAGTCTAGCGGAAGGAAGGCGCCGGTAAAAAGTTCGCCCCCAGGCACTTCTCGGGGAGGATTGTAAAGGATCCCCCAAGCTTCGCTGTGACCACGTGCGCAACGTCGTCTTCCCGGGGGTCACTTGGTATGAGCACGCAGACTCCCCAATCTACGTGCCCGTGACTCCCAAAAGCGTGGGATGCCCTACAGCGGGATACACAGACGACCTGGTGATGGGACCTTGGAGTCGTTGGATGTAAGCGACTTGTAACTAGTCCTGGAAATCTATGAGAGAGGCCTTTGTTCACTGGTGGAAGCTCTTTGCCTGATTGATACGTGTTGTAAAAAATAATTATGACGGCATGGTTGGTGCAGTGGTTGATATAATCGGCTGCTGCGCTCCGGGTCGTGGGTTCGATTCCCGCTCGGAACAAATATTTGTATGATATGCAGGTAGTTGCTCCGGGTGTGGGTGTATTGTGTGTGGAATTCATGTCAGTAAACGCAACGCTTTTGTTAATAAAAGAAATAAAAATTAACTTTCCAAATAGCACTTTCTGATTTCAGAATCAAAAATAAGTATATCAAGTTATTTTGTTGTAAGCTATCTCGAAACTCGCCCGAAACCACGCTAAAAAGGCTTGATTACTACTCCAGTTCATCGACCTTCCAATTATCCGATAACGAACAAGACGAACTGACAGTCTTAACTAGTTGTAACGGGTCCCGCTATCTCGTGCCACCGACTGAGCATTTTGCGTCTAACTAAAGCGATAGGTAGTACAGTAATGAGCAACAACAGAAGGATAACTTCACCAATCCACTAGAGTGTGCTATTAGATATTGCCATGCTTTGCCTTTTTTTTTTACTTTTAAAGCACATACAATACACCTGGACCCGGAATCTGCAGATCATACAAATATTTGTTCCATGCGGGAATCGACCCACGACCCGGAGCGCAGCAGCCGACTGTATCAGCTGCTGCACCAACCGTGCCGTCGTTAGATTGATTATTAATTTTGGCCGTCTGGTTGGAGAGCTTTGAATACTACGTCTGTTAACAGTCTCCATTTTAGGCTGGATCTGCTCCACACGTATATTTTTTGTTTTTGGAACGAAGTGAACTGACAGAAATCATCACGTGAGAAAAAAGCGTTAGCGTCCTCTCTTTCTCTTTCCCTCTGTCTCTCTATTGTATACGGTAGGCGACCTTTCCCTCTCTTTCTCTATCTCTTTGTCTCATTCTATTGTATACGGTTGTATCCGAGTGTGTGCGTGCAATTCTCGAGATTTGAGCACCAAGCGGTCAGCTGCTAAGCTCAATTCTAAACACGTGTAAATATTATTTAAACTTATTTTTTTTATTAATGTTTTAAATTCACACAGGATTTATATTGTGTCATTATTGCAAGTAAGGAACTTCATTCCTCGACGGCACCATTTTTTTAAACCATTTTTCCATACTAGGATTTCTCCTGTGTCGTGGGTACAATTTACAGACATACATTTCACATGCATAAACACTCAGAACCATAACAACTATCTGTAGATCATACACCGCTGAGCCAACCGTGCTGTCATATTGTGTTATTTGGGAGTTGGCATTCTGCATTTTATTATTTTGGGTAGTTAGTGTCTGGTCATCTAGCCCGACCATTCTTCCAGTACAATTTATATAGAGGCGTAGTGCCGCGAGCATGCCGCGCCACCACCGCTCCGTTTTGTATTCGAAATCCTCACCTATACGTAATTCGAAGGGTCTATTTAGTACTCTCCCTAAAAATGTCGACGTAGCTTTAATGTTGCTATTAATGATAATACTTTTGGGATCGAGAGTAAAGATAATTTTTAAAAATACCGGTTGCACTCCGGGAGTTCCGACTGAAGTGAAAACTTTTTTTTCTTATTTATCTAGACTCATTCGCGGTCTGCTATACTCGTATGTACATGCATATATGCACACACTATAGCTGCGTCTCGTAACGGTGTCGCGGGACCAGAGATTTTTACTCATCTAAAAATATGCGTACCGCGCTAAAAGAAGTTTTCACTTCAAAAACAAAGCGGAAGTTAGACTAATATTATTCAATTCTAATAATCCAATATTTCAAACAAAATGAATACCGAGGTAACTTCAATCGTTAATGTGATTAAACATGACAAAATAAGAAAATAAATAAAAATGATTGATATATTGATGAATAACAAATTGCGTCGAGCACCCTACGACAACCTATTTGTTCGAAAGCTAACCGGCAAATGACCGATTCACTTTTTTTTGTGGGGATGCTCGCAGATTGTTTCTGGAAATGTGGATGTTTTTTTTTTTTTTTTTTTAAAAACATCCACATTCATTCAACCGGACATTTCTGGATTTCTGCCGAAGCCAAATAACGCTTCCAGTCAGGCTCAAAATTAATATTACATATTAAGCAACTTGCGCTAAGGGCGCCCCCTACGGGACACGGTCCTCGGCTTAGGACGTTGCTGGTGATAACAGGCTATAGTTTTTGGGGACAGCAGGATCGGTATTATTTAGTATGTATTATGGGATATTTAAACCTATAGGCTCGGCACGGGCTGGTGCGAGTCGAGTGGGACTGGGGGTTTTAGAAGTATTTACTACTTGAACGGAGTGGTGTTGTCACGGCGATGGGTCACCACGACGTCGGTGAAGCGGCCATCCTCGTCGGCAAGGGCGGTAAACCGGTCAAGTGTTTAGTTAACGAGACAGCGCGAGTCTCTTCATGTTATCTATCGTGATTTTGCTGTCTGGGTCGACCAGTGCGTGCCTCAAAAGGATGAAATATAATAGCCATCGAAAGTTATTTCGGCAGACTAAATTTAGTAAATGACCACCAAAGCTTATTGCATATTAAATTCAATTAAGTTGGTTCGAATATTGTCACATTACGTTAAGGTGCGGCTGAGGTGCCGCTTGGGCCACCCAATACTGCAAATCATAAATCCTTGGTTATGATTATTTTAATAGCAAAAATAAAAATTAAATAGTTACATAAATTGTAGGATACATTTTAGCGGTCATTTATTATTTTTGGCAATAAAAGTATTTACTTTTTGTAAGTTATATTTTACTATATCTGTTGGCCAGGTAAACATTAGCCATAAATAAATGGCGAATTTATTTTACTTCAATCAATATAAATGTGTGGTGTGGCCGTGTGGTGCCGGCTCAGAATGCCACCACCCCATCTCCTCCCATGGGTGTCGTAAAAGTCGACTAAGGGATTAGCCGGAGGATGGGCAGCAGCGTCCTTCGAGTACATTAACAACTAAACTGCGATCGCCAACCCGCCTGCAAAGCGTGGCGATTATGGCAAAACCCCCCAATGTGCCCACAACACGTCCATATTGGTGTTTGTGGTGATCTTTGGGGGAGGCCTGTGTCCAGCAGTGGACTTCATTCGGCCGAAATGATGAATATAAATGGATGTACTGAGATTACTTTAGATAGAGTATTTTAATATGTATGCAGTAGAGGCCACGCATCCACATTAATTCAAGAAATCTTTCGTTTACACATGCCAAATGTCAAAGATACCCGCTCAATAACTTTTGTAAGTTACTCAAACATTTGGTTAATGCATGAGATATGATGTTTGAATACAAACATAATAAGAAATGAACACATTCTTGTGAACTTGCAATAAGCTGAAAATTGACATCATTAATACGCTTATTATTTTGACCATGATGATCAAAAGTAGGTACACTGTTATCATTAAGGTATGTCAATGATATAAGGAGTAGACTACAGAGAGTAGTAGTATAGTATAGTAGTTAAGTATTCATAACAGATAAATTATGATAAAAAATAAGATAAAAGAGCACGATATCGTGCAATAGTGAAGTGGGCTGGGATTGAAATACCGGTAAAACTTTAAGTTACAAACATATTGCGTTACGAATTTGTGTAACGCCATGTAATCGGCAAAAAGGGTGGAATATATCGTTCCCCGATTGTCATCATCATTACAGCCAAAAATTGTCCACTGCTGGACACAGCCTCTCCCAGATATCGCCACAACGAACAGTCTGGGTTAGTGATGTGTGCTCATTGGGAGGTTTTGCCATAATCGCCACGCATGACAGGCGTGTTGCCGGCTTTGAATAGATCCACCTCATTTCATCCCTTGGGTGTCGTAAAACGCGACTAAGATTAGCCGAAAATGGGCGGTAACGTCTTTCCAGTACATTTACAATTAACCTGATTATAGTCTCTCATAATATAAAATTGTTACTCAAGTACCGGTACCTAATTACTTTAGTAATTTTGGTAGCGATACCAAATTAACGTATCTGATATAAGACTATGATTTCGGGACGTTTTCATCATTTCGGTCGAATAAAGTCCACTGCTGGACACAGACCTCCCCCAAAGATCACCACAACGACCGATATGGGTGTGTTGTGGGCTCATTGGGGGTTCTGCCATAATCGCCTCGCTTGGCAGACGGGTTGGCGATCGCAGTTGAGTTGTTAATGTACTCGGAGGACGCTGCTGCCCATCCTCGGGCTAATCCCTTAGTCAACTTTTACGACATCCACGGGAGGAGATGGAGTGGTGGTATTCTGAGCCGGCACTACACGGCATAGCCGGCACCACACGGCAAGCTCTTCTCGTGACCACGGTCAATGCAACTTGGCCGAAACGTTGAGGTTAGTCAAAATTTTGTTATGATTTATCTGTGCGCGAAAAGTCCCGAAATCCTAGTCAAATATGAGTGAAATTCGCGATAGTTTAAAAACTTAACGTATGTGCATTGTTTAACAGTATTCAGTAGCGAATTATCGTTATTTTAGGTGGTATAGTGCCTGGTTTCGTTTGGTCTATTGCCAATTTCGTGTTCGAGTTGTTCAAGCGGCCCAAAGTCCTCAGACTTGGCTTACCGACTGCCGTCGCATAACAGCTACTGGAACCAAGGATTTTATATGCCCTCCGAAAAAGTTATCCATTTGTAGGCTGACCGTGCCAAGCACTGCTTAACCTCACTGATCGTATCTGATGCAACTGTTATGACCGCCACAAAGTATAGCCACTAATAGAGTAGAGTGTAAAAACACAATTCAGTTGCAAACTCAACAATCTAACCTAAACACTGGTACTGACCGTGGAACTCTGGGTCGATAGTTGGTAGCCGAATCTCCTCAGGTCGGTGTCCCTTCCTCCACCCATCACTGCACTGGCACGAAATTACTCACTCTCTTTGTTCTGTGATGAATTACTTAAAACTAACGTGACTTTTCCATCAAAAAATCTCCGAATTTACATAAAATCAATTGACAATATTAGTCTATGTAGATTAGGATACATTAACAAATATTAGATCAGTTCAATCACTTGCGCTTTTCACTTCTATTCTGTATTTTATAAAAGTCCTTTTTACACATAATTTTGCTGTTTAAAACGCATTGAATGGCACCTTTTTGAAACTGTGCCCCACACTAGGATTTCTCCTGTGTCGTGGGTGCGTTTACAGACAAATTCCACACTATACACCCAGACCCGGAACAACTACCTGCAGATCATACAAATATTTGTTCCGTGCTGGAATCGAACCCACGACCCAGAGCGCAGTTGCCGACTGTATCAGACACTGCACCAACCGTGCCGTCAAACTTGAACTCTGGAGATATGATCGCCCTAAGTCTAGTATCTGAGGTCCAGTTCTCATAATTAATTTAAACTACTAACTGAAAGTTGACCGAACTGAGATTATAAGAGTTCACGTTTAACGTTGCTGTTAGAAGACAATAATTTGTGACATAAACAACATTGGAACTATATTTGGTACATTTTTAAATTAAGATACTTGGCCCTCAGAATGTTATTTATATATTATACAATAACGACTGCATACTTGTCACCTACCACTAAACTCCTACTCGTATTGCACTTTCATCTAATAATACGTAAAGATTGTGACGTTATAATACATAGCGAAAAAACTTCAAGTGTTCACGCTTCAATCAAAACTTCAATGTAAACAATATATACAAAATTTATAAACTTCCTACACCCCGGGACGAAGGGACATGCCAGAACAAACGGGTAAAACCACTGGAGCGGTCATCTTTGTTCACCGAAGGGGGGCTCCAGTTCCTTGTAAGATCACACTAGGGCCAGCCATTGGTGCCGTGCTTTTAGGGGTGGTGGTATATCTTGGAGGTGATTCACCCCCTCTAGTCCCCTCCGCTGACTGTGAAAAGGCCGCCCCCCAGGCACTTTTCGAGGAGATTGTAAAGGATCCCCCCAAAGCCTCATTGTGCACTGTGTTGCGCACATGGCGGCACTTGACCACGTGTGCACCACTGTCATCATATCGGCCATTTATACGTCCACTGCTGAACAAAGGCCTCCCCCATAGATTTTCACAACTGTGTCATCATTTTGGGGGTATTTGCCAATACTCACCACGCTTGGCAGGCGGGGTGGTGAGCGCAGTATGGCTACCGTTTCTCAGAAGGGACGCTGCTGCCCATCCCTCTGGTTTAGATTCCCTTAGTCGCCTTTTGCGACATCCACAGGAGGAGATGGAGTGGTGCTATATTCTTAATCCGGACACCACACGGAATTGGGCAGTTGCGTGGTAGTAATAAATTGCATTTATCTACACTGCTCTCACATATAGATTAACGTACAAATAAAGTTAAAACACCCGCTGCTCAAGACGATGACTTTCTCACACTTCAGTCTTTTCGTGGCTACAGTCAATGTAACTTGCCAAAACGTCGAGGTTAGTTAAAATATTGTTTTGATTTATCTGTGCGCTAAAAGTTCCGAAATATCTAACCGCGCAACGTTCGCGCACATACGGTGGTTGAATGTGAGCGCGCTTTATGTTTGGTGTGAGCTGTCCCTAAAACGTACATACTGTCCTTTTAGGAAGACTCTGAGACAGCAGCTTTCGCTAGATTTGAGTGTGTTATAGTCTGTTAGACCCGTAACCAACCCCTGGAATGTAGCCCCTGGGCTAGGCAAGCATGGCGACTGCTTCGAAAGCATATTTCTAGTAGATTCTAGATCGTTTCTCTGTATACATGATACAGAAGACAATTAGTGTGTGGCATATTAAGTAAAAATATAACAACAAAATTATGGTATTAAGCTCATGTCTCTTCGTTATGATAGCATAATTGTCCTCAAAGACTCATTCTAGGTCAATAGAGGTTTCCTGTATCAAGTCTGTATTCATACTTCAAGATCTATTAGATCTAAAGTTCCACCTACACGGTTTCCAGGACCTACATGTATAGGATTTATATTAAAGTTTGCTATTCATTATGACGTTTCGATGAGCCCACCTTAGCACACAATATTGTGGGATGATATACTGACACTGGAAACATGTTTGTATACAAAGCTCTCCTTGATTCATAGAGGAAAATATTTACAAGGACATACCACAGACTTAGAAGTAGAGATAGATATGTTTTCATAAGTTTTAATGATACGAGATCAAACAGCACAATATAATTGGTTTTCACATTTATAGATACATATAAATAATAATATGTATATAAATACATTATAATCTCCTTTACTTATATCTCTGGGCAGTCGTATCTGGTTTATTTATATCACAGCATGGGATAACGCAATCTCGGAGGGCAGATTAATAGCTTCTTCCTTCCTTTTGATACCATAAAAGGACATAACAAGAAGTTTACAGAAAGCGGGGCAGCTTATTTTTCGTCATCGTCATCATATCAGCCAAAGGCCGTCCACTGCTGAACAAAGGCAACCCCCTTAGATTTCCACAATGAGCGGTTTCAAACCGCTCTCATCCAACGCCTCCCAGCGAACTTCACCAGGTCGACTGTGCATCTCATTGGAGTTCGTCCCAGGCTGCGTTTTCTGGTGTGCGGTCTCCATTCGAGAACCTTTTTGCCCCCACCGGCCATCAGTATTATGGATTTTTTATTTATTTAATTCAGGCATCAAGACCCATAAAATAATATATAATATAAGACTTATAACTGACATAAAATAACTATTAGGGTGGTCGTTGAAAATTATTTTTTTTCAGGCACCCAAAAAAACTTTCCTTTTGACGAAAAACTACGGGGAAAATTTTCTTTTTTGAAAAAAAAAAAAATAGCACGTGCCGCCGGCCAATTGAAGTTAATTTTTCGATAAATTGCAGTTTTTTTCAATATATTCTGAAGATTAAAGTTTTAATCAAAAATGATGAAAACGTGCTTGTAGGATATTAAATTCTCTACATAATAGTGTCTTTCGATTTTTAATGAAGTTAATATTGATCCGAGTAATCTCATTAATAAATTCATAACCGCTTTTCAATCATCATTTTGAAGACTAAAAACTTTATTTTCTCTGAAATATGAACAATCTCCGTAAACTATTATTGATTCTAAATATTTGGACATGATTCAACGATTTTCTTTTCAATGATTTAGGAAAAATAAATTCCTAACTAACCTACTTTTAATATCCTACAAGCACGTTTTCATCATTTTTGATTAAAATTTGAATCTTCAGAATATATTGAAAAAAACTGCAATTTTATCGAAAAATAAACTTCAATTGGCCGGCGGCACGTGTTATCTTTTTTTTTTTTCAAAAAAGAAAATTTTCCCCATAGTTTTTCGTCAAAAGGAAAGTTTTTTTTGGGCGCTTGAAAAAATTTAGTTTTCAACGACCACCCTAATAACTATACATAAACAATAAAATATAAGCTTATGTGAGTGGCGACACTGCGTACCCAAATGCCCCGGAAAGTCGATCAAGGCGTCGTTTCCAGCTTACATTTAATATTCAGCTGGAGTGAAACCCCATGAGTGGCCACAGGACTTTCAACTCTGGCTTGCCTTAGTTGGCCGATCAGGGGGGCTGGCAGAGCTATATGCTCGGGGTGGAAGTGTCTAATGGCGTAATAAGGGGCAAATCCGCTCCGAGCCTTCGAGACTTGCGAAGGTGAAACTGGTACCGCACATTTATGAGACTCACCTTGTGAGTGACGAGACACTATCTGCCACAGAATTCTACTTCAAAGGTTGAAAGACACACGCCGTTGTTCCAGTATTCCTTCAAGTTTTCATTCCATATAAAACCCATTGCATTTACCTAATCGTTATAATTTCCATCTCATACAATAGTCCTACCAACCGAGGACAATCCGTGACTTCATTTTATAGTGCAGCATTGGAGAGTCACCGGTTAGTGTCCCATAACATTTTAAATTAAAATTCTCTAAAGGGCCTCTGTGTGTTGAACCCATCCCATGTCCCTGCGTAAGCCTATCAAAATATCGCGATCCACTTTGCAGAGGCTGTTAATCCGTGAATAGAGAGAATGTGTATATATAATAAATAATACTCACTTTTATCATTTCTTGTAATACAAAGTAACAGTATTTTTTGCCTGTTATTATAATATTATGTTATTATCCTAAGTCAAAAACTCATTATTTGACTTAATGGCAACTAAAATATAATCATCTTTTTTTATATCTTTTTTAAAAAAAACGTTGCCCCACACTAGGATTTCTCCTGTGTCGTGGGTGCGTTTACAGACATGAATTTCACATACAATACACCCAGACAACAGAACAACTACCTGCAGATCGTACAAATATTTGTTCCGTGCGGGAATCGAACCCACGACCCGGTGCGCAGCAGCCGACTGTATCAGCCACTGCACCAAGTACTCCCTCTTTTATATTTTCTCTTTCTTGACAAACTAAGCAACTGCAGATAAGGGCACCTGGGGGATATACTACGGACGGCTGGATCGGTATTATTATTTGACGGCACGGTTGGTGCAGTGGCTGATACAGTCGGCTGCTGCGCACCGGGTCGTGGGTTCGATTCCCGCACGGAACAAATATTTGTACGATCTGCGGGTAGTTGTTCCGGGTCTTGGCATTACTTCTAAGAGGCTGTCATGTACGGAAATTCCCAGTGGTTTCGTAACGTGAAACATAAAATGAAGTCCACTGCTGAACACAGGCCTCCCCATAGATCACCACAACGACCGATATGAGTGTGGTGTGGGCTCATTCGAGGGTTTGCCATAATCGCCACGCTTGGCAGACGGGTTGGCGATCGCAATTGAGTTGTTAATGTACTCGAAGGACGCTGATGCCTATCCCCCGGCTAATCCCTTACTCGACTTTTACGACACCCACGGTGGGAGATGGGGGTGGTGGTATTCTGAGCGCGCATCACAAGGCCTTAAAAGTGGCTGTTAGGAATTAATTACTGAATAAATGATTCTATACTATTCTATAGAAGCATTGATCTCTGTAAAAGTTTATTGATACGTGAGTGGTCGCCAGAGCGTTCTAACGCGTGAGCCCGCAAGCTGGGTACGCTGTTTATCTCATTAATAAAATAGGTATTGTATAATTTTCCTGCGTTCATTCTGAACTGAAGGTTGCCTTAAAGGGGTGGTAAATAGTGATATTTGAAAACATGATGTCAAGTAGCGTTGCGAAACAATCGACATTCGGGCTATCGATAGTTGACTTTGAAATACACTGACACTATCGCTACTTTCCGTGTTACGATGTTATCCATTTATTATCGACTGATAAGGACACAGTCGATATTTTTGATAATATCATATGCCAATACTATCGATGGTATCGATACTATCGACTTGCCCTCAACAGTACAAGGAATTACATTGTCATATCAGTCGAAAGATGTCCACCGCTGAACAAAGGCCTTCTCCATAGATATCCCCAACCATCGGCTACATGCCGAGCGCATCCAACGACATCCAGTGATCTTCACCAGGTCGTCTGTTCATCTCGTTGGAGGTCATCCCACGTACCGTTTTCCGGTACGTGGTCTCCACTTGAGAACATTTTTGCCCCAACTGCCATCAGCTCTACGAGAAATGTGCCTCGGCTATTGCTACTTCAGCTTATTTTTTCCTGTCACCTATGTCGGCAAGTCTAGTTCTTGTGTGGAACTCCTCATTTCTGGTTCGATCTCGTAAACAAATACCAAGCATAGCTCCCTCCATAGCTCCCTGAATGACCTTGAGTTTTTAGGAATATCATTAGTATCTATTTATAACTATTACATTTCAATGAAATTTTACATATAGACGCGCCATACACGAACTTTATTGCACTAAAATATGGCGCGCCAGCCGCCATTAGATCACGTAATAAAAAATAAAACAAACTAGATTTTTTTAAATACAAAATCGATTTACGTCACGTATTTATTTATAAAATAAAACGTATTTTCGCTCACAGTTGCAGTATACTTGGTACATCGTCTATAAACACAGGGTGGATTATTTTTTCGCAATATGTTGCTGAATTACGCTTATGATTCACATCGAGCCGCGACACTGGTCGGTGCGTGACTAAGTGGACTCCGGGCAATTACCTTGCTTTCATGTGACCATCGTAGGGCACGGGAAACACATCTACTTTTAAAGACATCTTAGTTACAATTACGGTGTATTCTATATTCGGTAAGCACTTTTTATACAACACCTCTCTCCACTCATGGGTATCGTAAAAGGTGACTAAGTGTCGATATCAAGAGGATGTAGGAGGAGTAGTATCCTCCCGTATGCTAATAAAAACATACTGTGATCACTGATGCGTGGTGTTTATGGCAATATCCCTTATGGCCGCTCATTGTAGTGATTATTAGAGCCCATTGCCAGCAGTGGACGTATACGAGCTGACATGTGTGTGCATGTGTGTAGCCGCAGACCACAAATAGTCTCCTAGCTTTTCATTTTAATACCGAATACTATACCGATCTAACCGAAGATGTTCAAACGGTACGTAGATGGCACTTTTACCATCTTGCCTCACAATAGGGTCTCTGCATTCTTAAAACACCTAAATTCAATACACAGTAAAATTCAGTTTACTATGGAATTGGAGGATAACAAATCCTTAGCCTTTCTTGACATACTTCTCGTCCATAATCCAGATCATTCTGTTAGTCACATTGTGTATAGAAAGCCTACCCATACAGATAGGTACCTTAACGGTGAATCTCACCACCACCCTTGTCAGTTAGCTACCGTGGCCAAATCTTTGTTGCAGAGAGCACATGGCATCTGTGACGCCGACCATCTGGCAGGGGAACTTAACCATGTGAAGCAAGTTCTTAAAAATAACAATTTGAAAGCTCCACATCCCCGTCGCAGAAGCCGCCCGAAACCCACCACGGTTGATCGACGACCCGCTGTTTTACCATATATTAAGGGAGTCACCGACAAAATTGGTCACATCTTGAAGCGTGCTTCTATAAAAACCTACTTCAAGCCGCATAAGAAGATCAGCCAACTTTTAAAACCGGTGAAATGTCACATACCTTTACAAGATGCAGTGGTCTACAAGATTGACTGTGATTGTGGCTTGTCATACATAGGGCAAACAAAGCGTAGCATAGCCACCCGAATAAAAGAACATATAGCTGACGTCAAGCATAGACGCTCCACAAAGTCTGCAGTGTGTGAACATGCCTTAGGCAAACCCAACCACTATCTTCGTTTTGATCAACCTCAAGTCCTCGCGAAAGAGAACCGATATGTACCAAGAATGTTTCGTGAGGCAATTGAAATTAAAAAATGTCCTAATTTTAATAGAGAAGATGGTTGGCAGGTACCACCTGTTTGGAATCCAGTTATTAAAATAATAAAGTCCCAAACAACATACCGCACTAAAAAACATCAAGACACTGTGAGTGATTACTGCGTGCATCGAAACTAATTTTTTGATTAAAATTGTACGGTAGATAAAATAAAATAACTTTTTAAAAATCTGTAACGACGCGTATCACCTTAGTCATCCTGCGACCACGAATGCTGCAAAGTATTCGAAACGTCAGGAAAAACAAAATCTATAATATACGCGATCTAATCCGTTTAAAAATTGTTTTATTATACCGATCTAGTATTTTGAATGGATCAATATTGTAATTATCATTAATTCATCATCATAATTTCAGCCGAACACCGTCCACTGCTGGAGATTGAGAGATTTGAGATTGCCACAGCCAACGGTTGATAGACGGGTTGGCGATCGCAGTTGTGTTATAAATGTACTCGAAGGACGCTGCTGCCCATTTTCCGGCAAATTCCATAGTCGTCTGTTAACATGACTAACATCTCATCCCATGGGATGAGATGGGATGGTGGTATTCTAAGCCACACGGCAATTTATTATTATTATTTTCACTTTTATTTTACGTTTCTTATGTACTGACATTATGTGATGTATGGGGGCGCAGTACCCGAAATAAAGAATACTTAATTTAACACCGAGCTCTTACCAAATAATGTTCAAGTGTCGATAGGTCGCCATATTGGAACGCCGGAGTATTTGTATCAGTTCACGCGGCAGGCCATGCGATCTGGAAATTAATTAACTACCGTTTGTAGCAAGTAATAATATAGGACAAATTCAAACCAATATAATAACAATAGTCGCACCGTGAAAGTCAAAAAACAAACATGCTTTGTTCGGGTGACTTTCACGGCGAGAGGAAATCAAAATAGATGTTGGAAATTAGCAAATTGGTTGAAGATGTGGACAATGGATCGATAGCTAAAGTGGAGTGGGGCAGGACATTTGGCAAGCCGGGAATATCAGAAAGTGTACCCGGGTTATGTATGTGTGGTTGACCGGAAAAAGCCAGAAGATAGAAATAGAATAGAAATAGAAAATATTTATTCGGCAAAGAACATATTAGACAGTGCATAAAATGAAATGAAAGCTACGATATACATTATTAAGTACGCAGGTGCGCTGTCGAACATGCCTGTTCCGAAAGGGTTACCAACTCAGCACGTGTTGGGTGAAATACCCAGCGCTGGTTTTCAGTTGGCACCCCTCAGTGACACACGGACGAAGGTAAGTAATTATATATATATATATGTTTTTTTTATCTTGCTATATTATGTATTTTGCTATAATAGCTAATGATACTTACTTTAAAAAGTAGATACAAGTATAAATAGATAGAGGTGATATTTAATTTCTTTTACACAACAGTGAGCCAGTTTTTCTACTGGTGGTAGCCGTCACGCTTAGTCATCATTATATCAGCCATAGAACGTCCACTGCTGAACAAAGGCCTCCCCTATCGATTTTCACAATAGTGTGTTCATTTTGGGGGGATTTACCAGATCTACGCACGCTTGGCAGACGAGTTGGTGAGCGCAGTATGGCATGGTATGCCAACAAAAGACGCTGCTGCCCATCCTTTTGGTTTAGAGTCCCTTAGTCGCCTTTTACGACATCCACGTGAGGAGATGGAGTGGTGCCTATATTCTTAATCCGGTCACCACACGGTAGCCGGCGTCACGGCGTCACGCCTAGCCATTGAAATTGTAATGCTATCCAAGACTAGTCCATTTTTTCTAAAGGAAGCTCCAGGTCCTCATATGATCACACTAGATCCGCCCACTGGTGCCATACCTATAGGCACGTCTCGGAGAGGGTGACTGTAAAGCGGTTACCCTCCGAGGGTATTGTAAAGGATCCCCTAAACCATCCCACGGCAGCACGTGACCACATGCGCACCACCGTCTTCTCTTGGGTCGCTCGGTGTGGGCATGCAGATCAGATTCCCCAATCTACGCATTCGCGAATCCAGAGGTTCCCCGCCTTATAGCAACGACAGAGGGGTTTCAGGCGTGTGGGAATTAGGTGCCAGGGCGGTTGTTATCCCAGCGCCATCTCCTTCTACTTCGAGTAGGATCGGCCCCCTCACCTAAGACCAGTCCTAGTGGTCCCACACTGCGCTTGTCACCTCCACATCAGTTATTTAGGCTCTTATATCAATTATTTCACTAGCTACGGCAGGTTGAAAGTTTAAACACTACTTGCTTGGCTGCGAATTTCGAACACTGTGGTGGTACCTCCCTAGCCGAACCCTTGTAAAAAGCTACCAACTACCTGTACAGCTCAGCAGTAGGCAGAGGTTGATTTGATAGATAGATCAAAATAAAGCATTAATTAATTAAAAATTAAATATTTAGTGGCTAAAACTGCTTTCAAATTTGGTCAGACATAAAAGGAAGAAAAATATCTTGCCTCGCACAACGATACAAGCTAACAATAAAAACAACAGGAACAAATGGAATGGAAAGGCTATTTACCCGTATCCAGTCTCCGAAAAATTAACTAACACACAGGCGGCAGATGATTGCTCTATTTTTAGATCTCAACCAAAGACTTCTTCTTCTTCTTCTCTTAGATTATTGCTTCTGTAGGTTATCTTCCACAATTTCGCCAATGTCAAGTTTAAGGCAACGTCGTACGGTATTTAGGTGAATAAATCTTTACATATTCATAAAATATTTCTCAAAAATGAAAAAAAATCTAAAAAATATGTCGGCAACGTCGTACGGTTCCATTTTTTTTTTTCCAACCAAAGACTTCATATTTGATAAGTTTCTTTGACTTAAACGTGACTATTTTTTTTTTTTAAATGGTATTAATGCGTATAATTTTTATTTCATCCCACTCTATTTAATTGAAATAGCTTACGGAAATATATCGCGTTCAATTATTTCATTCTATATACTTATTAATATATATAATAATAATACATTTTACTGTACAGAAAATAGGAACACCGTTTAATTCATAAACATAGATAAATTATAAATGTAGTCGCATCTATTCACCAATAGATAAAGCATTCATTTCCGGTCAATGCGACGTGAAATGTTGTCATAAATTTTATGTCATTAGTGATTTGACCACAGGCTTGTCTTGTAAATGGAAAAAAAACAATTAAACCGTACGACGTTGCCGACATATTTTTTAGAAATTTTTCATTTTTGAGATAATATGTTATGAATATGTAAAGATTTATTAATCTAAATACCGTACGACATTGCCTTAAACTTGACATTGGCGAAATTGTGGAAGATAATCTACAGAAGCCATAATCTAAGCGAAGAAGAAGTCTTGTGAATGTTTTTTTTCCTAACTCATTGATATAACACGTACTCGTACATAAATATTGTCGTATAATATAATAGTACCTGGATGACCGAGCTTTGCTCGGTATTTTCGTGTTACTTAACAACGCCATCTGCTGTTGTGTCGTTAAAGCAATTAGTTGCTCACAAAAAATAGTATTATTATTCGCCAATAGATGTCAGGAAGAGTCATATTTTTCAGTTGAGACTACTCAAACGCCTATAAAATGACATTTTCTAAAAATGATTCCTAGCTAGATCGATTTATCGCCCCCGAAACCCCCTATATACTAAATTTTATGAAAATCGTTGGAGCCGATTCCGAGATTCCAATTATATATATACAAGAATTGCTCATTTAAAGATATAAGATAATCGCGAAAACCTAAGACGGTACTGTAGAAGGTACAAGATAAATTGTGAAATTGAACCTGTGAGTACAGGGGAATGAACTCCTTAGTATGGTGTCGTACAAATTATGCAAAATTGTGTGTTATGTAAATTTCGTTTCTGTACAATTTTAGTACGTGTAATACATATTTGACACTTAATCAAGTTGGGAGTTTCACGTCTGACAATAGACAGTGTCTGCATAGCAGTGAACGATTATGGTGAAGAAGTCAAAGAGCAATTATGCAAATCAGTCTAAGGAATTTCTGTACGTTCAATAGCCGCGCTGCAGACACGTATAGATATAGTTTAGAAATTTTACGGTTGACACAGTGGCTAAGCAATTGGTTTTTTGGTGGTGGTTTGATCCCCGCACGGAACATTACAGATCTTACAAAGAGCTTCCAGCCTCGGCTCTTGTAATTTGGAGACCGTTTGTTGTGCAGTATAGGGTCGCGCATTGTCGTGCAGAAGCAGCGGGGCCGAGATTATATTCAAAGCTTCACCTTGTAAGCATGGTAGCATTGCCATCTTCACGCACGCACGTTTTTCCGCACGGACCAAATATTTGTATGATCTGCAGGTAGTTGTTCCGGGTCTGGGTGTATTGTGTGTGACATGTATGTCTGTAAACGCACCCACGACACAGGAGAAATCCTAGTGTGGGGCAACGTTTTATTAAAAAAAAAAAAAAAAAATTCAAACAAACTAAATACTGTAATATTATTGTGGTATATTTCATCTTTACACATTAACCTACATTTTTCTCTGTATATGTTTTACAATCATGTGTACCTATACAATCAACATTGTAATCCCCAACTATTTTAAAAGAGTATCCATGGAGTTTCTTGCCGGCTCTTCTCCATGAGATTTGGAACCGTGCAACTTAAATTCTGACGTTTCATAAGTGCCAATAATTGGTTTATTTGAAACAAAAACTTTGAAACGCAATATCATTGGTCAAAACTGTAGAACAATAGAGTATACAGTATAGTAAACAGTGCTGCTATACTCCGTTGGGATATGAGCGTAAAGATAGCCAGACAGGTCACTTTTACTAGTAACACATTTTACCAGAGTTGGTAAATATTTATCGTGTATACCTATAAGACGGAGTATTAACCTCTACGGAACATTGACATTCGTAATATCAAGCCTCACGTCACAGTTTTTGTGGCATGATAGATGACTTAATACATGTCTGCGAATATGAGTTATGTGAGCATGAGCAAAGAGACATGCTCTTAAAAGAAGTAGCGCGTTTAATGTTAATAAGGTTCTATTACTATGAAGTTTACTGATTGTAGGTCATTAACTGCGAAATTCCGGCTGTAGAGGTACCACATCACACAGCTTACGCTCGAGGAATGGTCTATGTGGGCTGCCGAGCGGCTGATCCGGTCGATCGGATCGAGCAAGGTCTCTTCTGCCAGCAGTGTTGCTATGCTATAGCTATAGGCTATATTGGCAGAGCATGAAAATTGGAGTGCAGTGGTATCGTTCTGGGAGAGCGTCATGCTTCAGAAGGAGACTGTAGAGAGGGATTGGGTTGGACCCGATCCCGCACGGAGAAGAACAAGACGGCACCGGGGTAACGACCGACCCTAGGCCATACACACCTGACGCCCTGTCATCGCTATATGGTGGGGGGCCTAGGAGGTCGCGGGCGCGTACATTGGGGAGTCTGTGCTCATACCGAGCGGCCCCCGGGAGGCGACGGCGCGCACGTGGACACGTGCCACTGTATCACAGCACATAGCGAGGCTTTTTACTGTCGCCTTCCCTCCGATAAAGGGGGTGACCACTTTAAGGTCATTCCCTCCTAGATGTGCTCAAAGGCGTGGAACCAATGGGCGGCGCTTACGAGGATCTGGAGCTCGCCTTTGTTGCCCAAGATGACCACTCTAGTGGTTTTAGCCGGTAGGTAGGTAGGTAGCCTTCGCCCTTCCCCGGGAGGAGGAAGTTCAAGATGAATTTCCACTGGGTACAAATAAAATATAAATAAAAAAGGTAGAGGTACCGCGCAGTGCCAACCAGCCAGCCAAGAAGTAGTGATAAGCTTTAAACATTATGATTGTGTTCCGGTTTGAAGGGCACTGTAGTTAGTGAAATGATAGGGTATATCAAACTAAATATGTCTTGAAGTGACGAGTTCAGTGTGGTGCCACGCAGGTCCAGTTCTGGGTCAGGATCGGGAGAGGGCCAATCCCGCTCGAAGAAGGAGGAGACGGCGCCGGGGTAACAACCGCCCTGGCGCCTAATTCCGATACGCCTGAAAACCCCTGCCGTTGCTATAAGGTGGGGGACCTCTGGGTTCGCGGGTGCGTAGATTGGGGAATCTGTGTGCCCACACCAAGCGACCCAAGAGAAGACGGTAGCACGCATGTGGTCACGCGCTGCCGTGGGACGCTTTGGGGGATCCTTTACAATCCCCCCTGGGGGTGACCGCTTTACAGTCACCCTCTACGAGATGTGCCCATTGGCGTGACACCAGTGGGCGGCTCTAGTGTGATCATACGAGGACCTGGAGCCTCCCTTAGGTGCCGAAGATGACCGCTCCAGTGGTTTTAGCCGGTAGGAGTCCGGCATACCCCTTCGCCCTTCCCCGGGGTGAAGGAAGTTCATGAAGAATTTCTAATGGACACCAACAAAAAAAAAGGTCCTGTTCTGGGTAGCAATATAATCGTTATGGGTAAGCATAACGCTTCGCTTGCGGATGCGCAGCTTAGGTAGTATACGTGCTCATACCGAGTGACCGCGAAGATGGTGGCACGCACATGTCCACGTTCTTCCATGTGCGCAGCACACAGCGCAAGGCGTGGCTTAGGGGGGATCCTTTGCAATACCTCCCGAGATGTGCCTTGGCGGGTGGCCTTTTTACAGTAGCGATGGGGAGCATCGCTAGAGGGGTTGACCGGTTTAAAGTCATCCCCTCCGAGAAGTGCCTAAAGCAAAGCAATGGGTGGCTCTAGTGTGATTGTATCGAGGCGCTAGAGTCCCCTTAGGGACGAAACGTGACCGCTCCGGTGATTTTAGCTCGTAGGAGTCCGGCTCTCCTCACCAGGTTATATAATAATAAAAAGGCATAACGCTTACCTCCAGGTGAATGACATATTCGTCTTGTCACCAGGTCGTATTAAATGGTTTGTCTCTATCATCTGTCACAAAAGTGTGTTTCCTCTGAAAGAGCTAACCCCAATATATTTAGGAAGAGGTTACACAGGTGATAACTGTGAACAAAATTTAAAATACTAAAATTTTAACATTGGTCAACTAAATGGCCCACAATTAACTCAGTTAACACGCCATAAACAACAAGTACGCGTACTTTTATATTATTTTATATCGACAGTTCCGATTGACACTCTGCGATTTACTGGCCTCTATTTATATCACATTTTATTAGTCTGCCAAGGATGTAGCTTCACTACAAGTTACAACAATTTTCCTTAGTTGTGACACTAGAAGAAGTTCTCTTGTGAGGATGGAGAAAAACAAACGATCTGTTATAGCCTCCCAATGCTAGTAGAATGGCTGACCATCAGCCAGACTTGCTATGTCAGCATTTTGGTACTTTAACCACAGTATGATCTTCGGGATCGAGCCTCAGTCCGGTTTCACACTCGGTACGGGTCGGAAGTATTCTCAATTGTACTAGTTCTACTATTTTTATTGCCATTTCTATTACTATTTCTAATCAATTGTTAATCTAATTCCATATTATACAAGTTTTAGCCAATTTAGTCTTTTTTTAAAAACCGGATTCCGAGATCCCGTATAATATTTGGTGGCAGCGGTGGGATGCGAAAAATCCCTCATTCACCCGAATACGTCTCTGAAACGCAGTGAAAGTGCCGAATAGTGCGGAAAGGTGTAAAACCCCAGTGAAAACTGAGAGTGAAAGCGTTCAACATCCCGCCTGTTTGCAACTAGCAACCAGGCCCTAAGCCCTCTGTCCCATACAAGGGCCCTGTGTGCAGCTGCTCTGGCGCTAACCGCTGGCTAAGCGCTCATCATCATCATCACCATCACCATAATGTTCCACGTGCTCCTAGTCGCGACGTTCCTGTGAGTGACTATTTTCTAAGACTACTATCTCTACTGAAAAGTGCAAATATACCAGAGTCCGAACTCAGAGTTAAGAAATTTAGTACGCTTAATTCTATCTATCCCTAATTATATTATTGTCATTCATACATTGTAATAAGCTCGCTACCTTGTTCAACTACGCGATTGTTCATTGTAACCTTTGTTTAGACTACGCATACCGGCTAGTACCGATAAGCTCATACAATCACGTCGCCGAGCCAACTATACGTATAGTGGAGACGGCTTTTGTAACTTTTATAATTTTATTTTTTTTGTTTGTTTGTCAAACTTCAACATGACCGGAAAAGGAACTGAAACCAAGGAGGAAAACCCCAGTGCCTCTAGGGTTATCGCGGCTCGCGTCGAACCTGAAGAAAAAATCGAGCTTAGTATTTTATTCAAATTCATAAAACCATTTGATGGCTCTAGGGAAAAATTGAACCCCTTCATAGCCAATTGCCAAAGCGCTTACCATACCGCTAATAAGCTTCAGAAACCTATTTTATTTAAGTATATTCTAAGTCAGCTAGTCGATAGAGCTGAAACCACATGTAGCGTTAAAGAATTCGAATCTTTTGAACAGTTCATAGATTTCCTCAAACAACAGTTTGGCGAACGGAAGCATTACGCTCATTTACTCTCCGAACTCCAAGACTGCAAACAGAATCCCGGGGAAACAGTAAACCAATTTGCCCTTAAAATAGAAACGTGCTTAGCAAAACTGCTTACTGAAATAAACATTTCCATTCCAACTAAACGAAAAATGGAATTAGCTGGCCGTGTAGCCGCTATGGAGGACCTCGCCGTCCATACCTTTATAGTCGGACTCTATCCAAGACTATCCCAAATCGTTAGATGCCGTGATCCAGACTCCCTGAATTCCGCTGTAGGCTTTGCAGTCACAGAAGAAAAAATATTATCCAGTATCAACAAGAGATCAACACAGTCCCAATCTAATAACGCCGATAGGCCAAAATTCACGCCACGTCGCGAATTCCGACCACAATTAAACCGATTCCCAACTCCGCAGGATCCTCGCACGGATTACTCCAAAAAGATAAATACAAACGACACGGTGTGCCGCTATTGCAAAAATATAGGGCATACAATCGAAAATTGTCGTAAACGCCAATATAATAACAGCAGAAACCAATTCAATGCCCAAGCTCCATACAATCGCCAGTACGGCTCCGCTCCAAACCCAGCGCGAAAAGTTTCCGCTGTTGATCACGCAGATGACTATGGAGTCGACGAAGTCGATAATGTTAATTTAAACGAATAAAATTTCCCGAACGGTATCGCTCGGGAAATTACTCTTACAATATCAAAGTCGATGCCGCAAACCCCACTGTATCCACTGAATCCTTTACTAAATCGCGTAAACCACTGAATCTCATTCCTAAATCCACTGAATCCTTTACTAAATCGCGTAAACCACTGAATCTCATTCCTAAATCCACTGAATCGTTTACTAAATCACGTAAATCACTGAATCCTATTCCTACATCCACTGAATCACATACTAACTTACGTAAACCCGCTGAATCCATTACTAAATCGCGCCAACCACTGAATCTTATTCCTAAATCCGCTGAATCACGTAAATCACTGAATCCTATTCCTATATCCACTGAATCACGTACTAATTTACGTAAACCCGCTGAATCCATTACTAAATCACGCCAACCACTGAATCTTATTCCTAAATCCACTGAATCATTTACTAAATCACGTAGACCACCGTATCAAACCCCTGAATCCACTGAATCATTTACTATATCACGTAGACCACAGAATCAAATTCCTAAATCCGCTGAATCAACTACTAGTCCACGTAAATCCACTGAATCTCACACTAACCCCCGTAGATCCACTGAATCCTGTACTAAAGCACTGAATCCCATTCCTAAGTCAACTGAATCGCTTACTAAACCTCATAACCCGCTGAATCTCATTTCTAAACCCACTGAATCACGTAAACGTATCAAATCCAACACCGATCCTCACACCCTGCAAACCCTGAAACAGAAGAAAGAACAGATTAGAATCTTCGAAATAAATAAAAACACAAAAAATAGATACCTACCTCATGTCGTAATTCAAACCTCAGTTGCTGACAGACCGTTATCCTTCTTAGTTGACACTGGCTCCTGCGTTAGTCTGCTGAAACTAGATTCTATGTCCCGAGTCCCGGAATTAAGTAAAGAAACTATAATGCTTAAAGGAATCGACCCTGGTGACGATACAACGTCAACTATAGGCAGCTTCAAAATGCGAATATTCAAGAAATCAAATAAGCCTTATACACATCAATTCCACGTTATCGAAAATATCAGTTTAAGCCACGATGGCATTGTCGGCAATGACCTTCTAAAAAGCCTAGGGTGCCAAGTAGACTACTCCCAAGGAGTCCTGCGAATAGACGACGAATCTATCGACCTAAATTTCTCCGAACCGCTTTACAACATTCCCCCTCGTACCGAAACTGTAATCGAATGTACAGTTAAGAACCCAAATATTGGAGTAGGTATAATTCTAGATCAACACATCTCTGAATCACTATTAGTCGCGAACTGCATCGTTAAAGTTAAAGAAAATCAGCGTATCAATATTACCGTAGTTAATACCTCCGATGAGCCTGCTATAGTTCACTCTAAACTCAACCTCATGCTAGAACCGTTAGACACCCAATCTTGTATGACCCTATGCGAAACACCAACCCCTTCCAACGTCTCTGTCAGAACTAACGAAGTTCTCAAATTACTTAGAATCTCTCACCTCAACGAAGAAGAAACAAACGCACTGTTGCAAATCTGCTCCGATTATTCTGACATCTTCCATCTCCCGGACGACAAGCTCACTCATACCATAGCCACTGAACACAACATCAGAACAAATACAGACGTACCTATCCAAACGAAATGCTATAGATTCCCTGAGTGCCATAAAAAGGAAGTCGAAAACCAAATTAATAAAATGCTAGATCAAAAAATAATCACACCTTCGAACTCGCCCTGGTCCTCACCCATTTGGGTCGTCCCTAAGAAACCAGACGCTTCAGGACAGAGAAAATGGAGAGTCGTTATCGACTATCGGAAACTTAACGATATTACCATCGGTGAGACATATCCCATTCCACAGATAACAGAAATTCTAGATCAATTGGGCAAAAGCCAATACTTCACCACATTAGACCTAGCTTCAGGTTTCCATCAAATCCCCATATCAACGCAAGACGCTCCTAAAACTGCCTTTTCAATACCCCAAGGTCATTTCCAATTCACGAGAATGCCGTTCGGATTAAAAAATGCCCCTTCAACATTCCAAAAGCTAATGAATACGTGTCTATCTGGTCTTCAAGGCTCACGCTGCTTCGTATATTTAGATGATATCGTCGTATATTCCCCAGATCTGTCAAACCACATCCAAAATCTATCCGCCGTTTTCGACAGACTCAGAACGTTTAACTTGAAACTTCAACCAGACAAATGCGAATTTCTGCGCAAAGAAGTCGCTTATCTTGGTCATCTCATTAATAATGACGGCGTAAAGCCAAACCCAGATAAAATCAAATCCATCACGGAATTCCCAGTACCAAAGTGCCCGAAAGATATTAAATCTTTCCTGGGGCTTGTCTCATACTATAGGCGATTTATCCCCGATTTCTCCAAGCTCGCAAAACCTCTGACTTCTCTCCTAAAAAAGGATACACCATTCCTCTGGAAAAACGAGCAACAACTCGCCTTCGAGAACCTCCAGAACAAACTCACTACGTCTCCAGTCTTAGCTTACCCTGACTTTTCTAAACCCTTTGTACTCACCTGTGACGCGTCAAATTTCGCTGTATCTGCCATCCTGTCCCAAGGTCAAATAGGAAAAGACCGCCCAATCGCGT
Organism: Diloba caeruleocephala; assembly: GCA_947459985.1. NCBI lineage: Eukaryota > Metazoa > Arthropoda > Insecta > Lepidoptera > Noctuidae > Diloba > Diloba caeruleocephala. The sequence goes on along the minus strand of OX381617.1, from coordinate 1,329,946 downwards.
ATGCTTCTCGCACGCTGAATAAAGCCGAATGCAACTACAGTGTCACTGAAAAAGAATGCCTTGCCATTGTCTTTGGCACTAAAGCCTTCCGCCCCTACCTCTATGGACACCGGTTTACTATCGTCACAGACCATAAACCCCTACAATGGTTATTCAATTGCAAAGACCCTGGATCTAGACTAGTTCGCTGGCGACTCAAACTAGAAGAGTTCGATTACGACATCATACATAAGAAGGGCAAAATCAATACTAACGCTGACGCACTATCGCGATTCCCAGTAAATCCTATAGACAAGAAAGAACTACCATTCCTTGATCCCCTGACATCAAATCCTGACAATGAACTCGACAATCCACTAGAAGACCCTCTCTTAGAACTGCCCTCTCCTATTCCTTTCTCCTTTGATAACGAAGACCTACTTAACCAAAACGCAAACCCAATTCCAAACCCCATACCAAGTCCACCACTACCGGATGAACTCACCTTTCAACCAGACCTTATAGATTTAGGACCATTAGACATCAGTCCCAAAAGCGCAGACCTCAATCTCGACTTCGACTCTCTCCTAATTCCCTCACCGACAGACTCCAACATTCAATCCAACTTAAACAACGACAACTATACGCAATTCCTAAAATCGACTTCAAATAAAGAAATCACGTCTAACACACCAATAAAAGAACATAATGAAAACCTTCTGAAATCCCTATGCAAAATAATACTGATTCCTACATCTATAGACTTAGACGAATCAAACCCTTATGTCTCAGAAATACTGTTAAACGCTGAAAACCAAGACGAAATAGTTAACTCTGACAGAGAACTACACCGTTTCCTGAAAACGAAATACGACAGTAAGACCGTTTACCTATTATTCACCAAAGTGCACCACTTTGACGAATCACCGTATCCTGCTATATATGAAACCCTGAAACAAGTAAGAGACGAAATCCTACAATCAGACCCTACGACAGACATTGCCATCTCTGACTTCAAAAACCCATTCGACCAACATTCCTACACAAAAATCTACAACATTCTATCCCATATCTTCCATAACACAAAAATCTGCATTCATGTCTATTTAAACAAAGTTATCTATCCTACTCTAAGCGAAAGACCTAAAATCCTTCGTGAAAACCACGACATTCCAATGGCCGGTCACCTAGGGACGACACGCATGTATAATAGAATCCGAGAGCAATTCTATTGGAAAGGAATGAGAGGCGACATAGAAGACTATGTTAAGAAATGCAAGTCATGCCAAGAAAACAAGGCCCTGAGAAAACTAAACAAAGCCCCGATGGAAATCACCACTACATCCACAGCTCCATTCCAACGGGTGGCCTTAGACGTAGTAGGACCCTTGCCTGAATCCGGCCCCGCTAAACTCAGATTTATCCTCACATTACAGGACGATCTAACCAAATACTCTCTAGCTTACCCTTTACGTAACACGACCGCAGAAGAGTCTAGCGACTGTCTGATCCATTTTATATCTCTCTTCGGAATTCCTAAATCCATTCTAACCGATCAAGGCACAAACTTCACGGCCGACCTCTTCAAAACCACGTGTCAATTCCTCAAAATCAAACAATTATGGTCATCCCCGTATCATCCTCAGACTCAAGGAGCTTTAGAGCGCAGCCATTCAACCCTTAAGGAATATCTAAAATCATTCGTCAACGGGAACCAAGATAACTGGCCCACATATGTATACACTGCTATGTTAACGTACAACACCACAGTACACTCCACCACAAAATTCACACCTTATGAACTAATCTTCGGACACAAACCCTTCATTCCCAACTCTATATACGAAAGTAGCCCCGGCACGACATACTCAGATTATATTAAAATGCTACAACACAAATTTAAATACACCAGAGAAAAGGCACTAGAAAACATATTGAAATCCAAGGAATCTTCTAAATCATACTACGACTCCCAGACCAGGTCACCACCACAATATAAGGCAGGTGACTTCATATACCTCAAGAACCATTTAAGGCTCAGAAAAGCACTCTCACCCATTTGGAAAGGGCCTTATAAAATCATCAGAGTACATGGCAATAATACTGCAACAATACTTATTAACAGACGTCACGTGACACATCACTTCGACCAAATGAAACCTGCGGAAGTCACGGATTCCCCGAATTAAATAGTTAAGGACCTCAGTAGCTAATAAGTCTATTATTTATCTCAATTTAACCCTACGTATTCTATTTCAGTGCCTCGGTCAAGGCGCAGCAGGACTTAATCAAGCCGCTTCCTTCTAGTTCCGGCATTTACTTCGATAGGCTAGGAAAGCTTAAAGTAACTAAAGGCCAATTAAATATCATTAGTCATGTAGACATCTCCTTTGTAAGTCCACATCTCGCAAACCTATATGAAATCCTAATCATAATGAATTCCACGTGCCAAAAGGCAGGTAACTCGCAATGCGAAAATATACTATCCCCGCTCACAGTTAGATATAATGACATCACGCGCGAATTTGATTCAATCTCACACCTAATCTCAAAACGCAGCAAACGCTCAGCATGGTTTGGCGGGATAGGCACCGTATTCAAACACGTCTTCGGTACTCTAGACGAAGACGACGCGCTAAGATACGACTCCGCCATAGAATCGGTCCAAAATAATGAGAAAAAGCTCGCCGAATTAATGAAAGAAAATATCTTAATCACCAGCTCCACGTTAGAATCTTTTAAACAAACAATAAATAAATTAAAGATCAACGAAAAATCTCTTCACAGCGCACTAACCCAAATCGCGAAACAAATGAATAATATAACCGAGATCTCCAATACTTTAATAACTGAAACAAAAGTTCATTCCATACTTACAAACCTCGAAAGTTCGCTACTAACATTGTCGTTTCAACTCGAAGATCTGACTAATGCTATCATGTTGAGTAGTCAAAACATCCTACATCCTAACATAATCAGCCCGGCTCAACTGTACAAAGAGCTCATTGACAACGATAGGTACTTACCTAGAGACACTGGAATTCCCATAGTTCTAAGTCTAGACAATATCCATATAATCTTAAGTATATCTAATGTAGCGTGTTACTATTACAAGAACAAACTTGTGTTTGTATTACAAATACCATTGGTCACTAATGACGAATTTAATCTGTACCACAACTTAGCGTTACCTACTCCTCATGGAGCGGGAAACCCGAACACGTTCAGCCTTATTTTGCCTTCTAGTTCATATACTGCTATTTCTAAGGATAAGTTAAGTTTTTGTAATCTAGATAATTTAGATAAGTGTAAGGTAATAAACTCTGAGTTCTTTCTGTGTGAAATACCTACGGTACTGTTGACAAGTGGCAACCCCACGTGTGAAAGTGAACTGTTAACAAAAACAATCAGTGCTATCCCAGTTCAGTGCGAAACTAAGACGATTATCGGAGAATTAGACATTTGGAAACCACTCCTGAATAACCAATGGATCTTTGTGCAATCTCGTTCGAGTAAGATATCCATTGAGTGCGGCATCTCCGAATTACGCGAAATAATAGTGTCCGGTACCGGTATATTACATACCCCGAATCAGTGTACAATTTACACCAAAAGTGCTAGACTCCAATCATCCGATGATGACATTAATGTAAATATTCCTATACCTAGATTAGACTTTAATATTATAAACGACTCATGCTGTAACTTAGATACTAAGACTAATAGCTTAAGCAATAATATATCTCCTATTTCACTTCAGAACATCGATTTAGACGACTTAACTGTAAACAAACAAAATGATAAACTATTTTCGGACTTAAACAAATTTATTGAGGAAGAACCCATCCTTGTAAAATATGGGACACACTATTCTGTATTAACTATAATCATTTTAATCATTGCAATATCTTTTGTAGTAATTAAGTTATACAAGTTCATTCTTAAATATAAGCCAAGGTTCCGTAACCCTTTTGTAAAACCGACCCATACCGATAATGCCAATATCGATAACACACAACACGAAGGTTCGCCGATCCCATTACCTAGATTGAGAGAAATTGTATAAATCCCTGAAGTTCGGCCTTCTTTCCCCGAACTTCAATCTTCTGGGGGGGGCTGTTATAGCCTCCCAATGCTAGTAGAATGGCTGACCATCAGCCAGACTTGCTATGTCAGCATTTTGGTACTTAAACCACAGTATGATCTTCGGGATCGAGCCTCAGTCCGGTTTCACACTCGGTACGGGTCGGAAGTATTCTCAATTGTACTAGTTCTACTATTTTTATTGCCATTTCTATTACTATTTCTAATCAATTGTTAATCTAATTCCATATTATACAAGTTTTAGCCAATTTAGTCTTTTTTTAAAAACCGGATTCCGAGATCCCGTATAATAGATCGAATTGTGACCAAAGACCAAAATTAGTTTTTTTTTTTATTATACCACACCCCTTTCTGCCATTGCTCCTGTGTTGTGGGTACAGTTTACATACATAAATTTCACATGCATTTTTTTATTGGTGTCCTGTGGAAATTCTTCATGAACTTCGTTCGCTCCGGGGAAGGGCGAAGGGGCATGCCGAACTCCTACCTGCTAAAACCACTGGAGAGGTCATCATCGGCACCGAAGTGAGGCTCCAGGTCCTGGTATGATCACACTAGAGCCGCCCACTAGTGCCACGCCTATAGGCACATCTCGGAGAGGGTGACTGTAAAGCGGTTACCCCATGCATGCACAAACACCCAGACTCAGAACACAGATAGTTGTTTTAGATCAAATAAACATTTTTTTCCGTGCAGGGATCGAACCCGCGACACGTAGCGCAGGAAACCAATCATGTAGCCACTGCACCAACCATGCCGACTAATTATTAATCATACAAATTGTGATATGATTAATAAATTCCAGCCCATTACAAAACAGAAGATGCGTAGAAAAGCTTTCTATAACGTAACATACTATATGGACGACAAAAATGCTTGGGATTGAGCTGCTGTGATGTACATAGGCTTATATTGACATTATTGGTCTCATCATTTCAGCCAAATTAAGTCCACTACTGGACACAAGCCTCTCTCAAACATCGCCAGAACGACCGGTCAAAGTGCGTTGCATGGTCATAGGGAGGTTTTGCCATAATCGCCACGCTTGGCAGATGGGTTGGCGATCGCAGTTGAGTTGTTAATGTACTCGAAGGACGCTGCTGCACATCCTCCGTCTAGTGTTGAGTAGGACACGATTCAAAAATGAATTTGTTAGAGTAGCCTCTTTGTACCGAGCCAGTACAATGTCCCACTTCAAATGAGGCGAGGCGTCATGAAGCTTGGTGGTACATTTGAAAGAACGAGTATTTCATGTACCTACTGTTGCTGTATTTGTACTGCCCTGTCTTAAAAAGTGTGATTGATGTAATACTTAAAGCAAAGTAATAACCAGCGATTGATTATAGACGAATCACGATTGTATCGACGTTTTTACTTATTAGCCACACACAGTAATATTATTGTGCAGGCGACTTATTTGCAAAACATGATTTTGATTTAAAATATACCTAATACACAAATATAAACAGCAACACAAACAAAACAAATAGGTATTTAATTAAGTGGACAGACGATCTGGTGAGGGTCGCTAGAAGTCGCTGGATGAGGGCAGCATGTAACCGCTCGTTGTGGAAATCTATGCAGGAGGCCTTTTCATCAGCAGTGGAGGTCCTTTGGCTGACGATGATTTGGTTGATGATTTTGGTTGATTTAATTTGGCTGATGAGCTATTTCGATATGAGGTCGTGCCGGCACGAGAGTAGAAGTTCAGTTATTGTAATTATTTGCCTTTGATAAAATTGTCTATGCTCTAGTCAAAGTGTAGCGGTGATATTTCAGTGTGCTAATAAGGTTTATTGTCTATAGTTTAAACTCTTAATATGAGCGTACTTAATATGTGCTAAAGACTAGAATGGTAACTTGATAGAATAGAATATCTACCATGTTCAACCGCATTGCATTGAAGTGACGACTTCATCAGTTGAGATGGAGGTCAAAAGCAAGCCATGAAAACCGGACAAGTGCGAGTTGAACTCGTGTGGTGAGGATTCCGATTATATCTGACCCAAATTTGGTTGTGGTAACTAAAAAAGTATGTATGGTTCCGGATTGTAGAGGTAAATTGCTGAATATATTATCTATTGTTGAATTCTGTCTCAAAGGTTCTTGAATGGAGATCGCGCACCGGAAAACGAACGTGGGACGACCTCCAACGAGGTGGACAGACGACCTGGTGAAGGTCGCTGGGAGTCGTTGGATGAGAGCGGCATGTGACCGCTCGTTGTGGAAATCTAAGGGGGATGCATTTGTTCAGCAGTGTACATCCTGTGGCTGATATGATGATGATGATGATGGATTCTGTCTTATACCATTACTTTATCCCAAGAACAAACTTAAAATTGTTGTTGAAAAACTGTAAGTTTGTACGCACAATATTGAAAGTTTATTTTAAGACCATAGTCGTTTTATAGGTTATCCTGTGATCTATAAGAAAAAAATATTCTCTGTATATTTTTTCAAAGTTTTAGGCTCTGTACTTACATTATAAGGGGAATGGATAATTTTCATCTATTTGCTAACTTTAAAAATATTAATTTTTAAATTAAAAAACATATATGTTTGAGACCCTCACAACAAGCCCTTCTATTTTATAATATATGTTACACGGTACCATTTGCAAAACTTTTTTCTTTATCTATATAGGTAATTAATACGTGAAGAGGAAACTTTGTACCCCTTTTCAAGCACATTGCGCGCACGTAGGAGTGTTCGATTTGGCATAGTCAACGTTCATATGGAGGAGGAAGGCAAAAATTAAAAACATAGACATGAAAAAATAAATACCAGTCGAGTTTCAACCATTGGGCAACCACTGGCTTTTCTAATTTGCCCAATAAAAGTGACCCCATATTTAAAATTCAATCATCCATACTTCGGGTCGCAGAATTTCATATGTGTACCAAATTTCAACTTAATCCGATTCGTAGCAAATTGACTGTGGAAATTGACAGACGGACAGATATACACGCGAGTGATACTAGAAGGATTCCGCCGTCTTTTCATTAGGAACCCTAAAAAATACAACAACAACAATATACAATAACATACCACAAATATACTCTGCATTTCTACCAATCAAGCTGAATGAGCTTTTTATCCAACTAGATTTTAAGGGTTTAATACCAATAATTCAGGAAAAGTGCAGACATCTGCAGAGACCGCACCATTATACGAGATTGGAAGGATGGTCAGTGTTTATGGAATTGACACAAGGTAACAAAAACTATATCGTATCCAATGATTTTACATATTAAAAGAAGTAGATATGTTACATGCGCGTCAAAAGTAAGAACCAAATCTACCCCAATTGTAGCACCTCGCAATCAGTCGCCCAAAACAGGACAATGAGCACACACTGTCACAATCTGTATTGCTTTGTTTAATTAAATAATAACAAAGCGGTCGTGCGTATTTAGAAAATGCACAAACTATCAAGCAAAAATAAATAAAGAACAAGGTATCTCATACCACATGTGACTAACAAACTAAATAAAATATTTGCATAAAAATACTATTACAATTATTTAAACAATAATATACTCGAAGAAAACACACGCCAAGCAAAGAAAATATACAACTTATATTTTCTATCACAGGTGCGACAAAGACATCGAGTACACGTGTTGTAATTTTAGATAGCTATCTCTTTTACTCTCGTAGTTTTTATGTCTTCTTTCTTACAGCATACGTGTGCAGTTTTATAGGTTTATACCTATATACAGCGAAACTGAATTTTGCGCGCCGTTTAATATGGACGTAACATATCTATAGTATAATATCATTGATCGTATCTAAAAACACCAACTTATTATTTGATCAGGGAGAATGCCGGGTGAATGATGAATTTAATTAATGAATTAATCTATGCGGAGGCTTTTGTCTTCATCTTTGCTTAAGAATATGCATGAAAACACTTGAACCACCCCCAGGTGAACGACCCTATATTCCGGCTGTTTGAAGTACGCTTACGTAATAGCTTCCTAATTGCGTCACGTGACTTGCGCTGGCGGAGGTATGACGGTTACAAATACCTTCGTTTGTCATGGTTTCAAGCCACATTTACTTCAAATGAATTTTCAAAACATATCCATGAAATAGTCCACCCAAACCGGAAAATGGTCTGCTTGCGTGTTTATAGGCAGAATTTATGAGGATGGGGAAAAATTGTAATAGGGTTATATCGTTTTTAAAATCATAGTTATACGGCGCAGTTAGAATCGTGATAATAATTATTTAATATCTGATGCACAAAATGAGGCGGAGTTACCTAATGTCATAATGCATTTTCTACTAGTCGACCTTAGCGTGACGGAGAGACAAACCATACTAGGTGCACAACAGTGTTACTGTGAGCAATTCTATTAGAAAAAGGCATATATGAATATTTGCAAGAAGTTTTAAATCGTCAATAGAATATAAGTAGATGTATATATAAATATATGTCAATAAATACATATATAATAATAATATATACATACATAATAATAATAGAAATTAAATATTTAAATATAACTCGATGTTGATCTTGCTTGATCAACGTCAAATAATTCAGGCGGTATTTCCGTAGTTTACTTTTAAAAGAGTATGGAGTGGTAGCCTGCCTGATATTTTGTAGAAGCGTATTCCACAGAAAAATAGATTCAACAAAGAAAGAACAATACATAAAGTCAAAACGATCAGAAGGTCGATGTGACACCATAGATATGTTACGTTCATATTAAATGGTACGCAAAATACAGTCTCGCCTGTACACCAATGGCGTAAGAAAGAAGATACCAAAACTACTAATACAATCAGAAGGATGGGCAGCAGCGTCCCTTATGTGGAATATGCTGCCATTCTGCGCTCACCAACTCGCGTGCCAAGCGTGGTGAGTATTGGAAAATTTCCGCAATATGACAACACATGGCGTGTAACCGGTTGTCTATGGGGAGGCCTTTGTTCAGCAGTGGACGTCTTTTGGCTGATATGATGATGATGACATATAGTCACCAGTTTAAATTGGTGTCAATGTACATGCCTAGATTATTAACATAAGAGATAAAAGGAATATTCGTGCCATTAAACGTAATTAATGGCATAGCTGAACTTCTAACTTCTCGAGTGGCTCCCTAGAAGTATCGCTTGGCACTTAACAGAGTTTACTACGTCTCTAAATCAGTCCAACTTTTGATAGCTACCAGGTCTCAGTTTAATTTTTCGATTGCATCAAGTACATATACACTTTCAAGTTGTGTATTTTACAATTGTAAGTCATCGGCGTAAAATATGTACCCAATATTTATAAAGTTTATAAAAATTGGGGACTAATGAGGAGAAAGAATACCGCCTTGTGGAACGCCAGCTTCTAGATCATTATCTTGGCACTCACTAGCTTGAAATTATTGCTGATGTTCTTAAAGATAAGAACAGAACCATTCCAGTCACCTCACGAGAGACCAAGGTGACAAAACTGAGAAAGAATGGTCAGAATTAAAAGAAGGAAATAACGGCATTTAAAAGCATCAGAGAAATTGACCAGCACTGGAACGTTGACTTTGGCGTCGTCCATACCTGCTTTAATATCGCCAGTCACTTCCAGGACGGCGGAAACGGTATTATTGGGTGTACTTAGAATAATGCTGTCCAGTCTAAATCTTAGGGTGATTGCTTAGGCGTGATGGCCAGGTTATGTCATCATTTCAGCCGAATGAAGTCCACTGCTGGACACAGGCCTCCCCCAAAGATCACCACAACGATCGATATGGCTGTGCTGTGGGTTCAATGGGGGGTTTTGCCATAACCGACACGCTTGGCAGACGGGTTGGCGATCGCAGTTGACTTGTTAATGTATTTGAAGGACGCTGCTGCCCATCCTCCGGCTAATCCCTTAGTCGACTTTTACGACACCCACGGGAGGAGATGGGGTGGTGGTTTTCTGAGCCGGCACCACACGACATACATTATGTATGTAATGTTGTTTCCATTTGTCTCATTTGTCAGCTCTATATCCTTGTCCCTCCCGGTTCCTGTCCAAAAACATGTAGTATTCTGGGGACAGTAAAATTTTATGACCTACGCCATGGTCGGTATTAATAAAGAGAATCTCATCTTAATATAGTATGGACGATATGACACCGGATCTGATAACCTTTGGATTACTCATACTTTTGGGGAGGATGAACAGAAATATGTAAATAAGATATTATGAAAAACAAAATGTTGGGTAGAAATTAGATTCATATTTGAAATGAATCATAAATAAAAACGAATATGTCGCAGCGTTTTTTATAAAAACCTAATTTTCAAATGCAATTTGTGGTTGATAACCTCATAAATGTGACATGGGTGTACACGGAATGGATTGTTTAGTTAAATTCAACAAGGTGATATTAGAACTCCGATCTGCTGGATCGCCAGTTAATGCCCTAGCTATTGGGCTATTGCGAATTTCGGACAGTATCAAAATTAGTCAAGCAAAGAAAGTTTATTAGGTTAACTAATCATCTACGATGAAATTAGGCAATTTTTTTCTCTCTCAAGTCTGTTGTTTGTTTGGCTTGCTGTAACTATATCGATTTAGGGAAATGGATAATTTCAGGTAATTAAGTGCAAGTTACTGCTTGTACACAGTGCAGTTCCGAATAAACGAGTAACTTTAATGTTGATTTAAGACGAACTTTGCTAACCGATTCATACCCTAAAGAAGCAAAATATATTTGTGATCAGATCTGACTGCATTTAGAAAGGGTTGTAATCTTGTTGGAGTAAATCCTTATGTTTGGTTACGAGCCAGGGTTCAAGTTGTTCCAGCCGCCCGAAGGCCTCGACTTGGCTTTACGTCTGCTGTCTAATTTCAACAGCTGGGACTAACGATTTTATGTGCCATCCATAAGCCGGAGACGTTCCAATTCACATACTACTATGCATTCACCCATTCATGGATTGAGGGTTGCTTAACCTAAATTTAAAGTGACGTCTATGATCGCACATGACATTCGGACACTGATTACCTGAACTCGGATTTGAGAAGTCTGGTTCCTATAGTTCCACCGACAAAAAAAGCCATAGATGTTCAAGAACACAATGACTCGGGGGACCGTGTGAGGAAATTCGCCATCTCTACGGGGGGGATCGAGCGCTCCGTGGCCCTCTATGGGGCGCTTGTATGGTCAGCTCGACTGTCAGGCGCCCAGCGTTGCAGAACCAAACTTCATGGTCTGCAGGGCACAGTGGCTATTCAGATCACACGAGGATACCGAACAGAGCACCTGTTTTTTTTTTGGTCTTCATTGAGAATCGTCATGAACTTCCTCCGCCTCGGAGAAGGGCGAAGGGCATGCTGGACTCCTATCGGCTAAAACCACTGGAGCGGTCATCTGTGGCACCGAAAGGGGCTCCAGGTTCTCGTAAGATCACACTGAGCTACCCATGACGCTACGCCCCCCTAGCATAGAGAAGGCGACTGTAAATAGGTTGCCCTGGGGACTTCTCGGGAAGGATTGTATAGGATCCCCCTAAGACGCGCCGCCGTGTCCACCCTCCTATGACCACTTTTTAGTCATCCCCTCCAAGATGTGCCTACAGGCGTAGCACTAATGGGATACCTTTAGTGTGATCTTACGAAGACCTGGAGCCTTCCTTAACCAAAGAATACTGCCTCCGTGGTTTTGGTCGGTAGAAGATGGGCATGCCCGTTCGTCCTTCCCCGAGGCTGAGGAAGTTCAGGACGAATTTCCACAAAAAATAAATAAAAAACAAAAGCTTCTAACATGCTCTGGATCGTTGGTTCTCGTGATCCACCTTTCTGTGTCGAAGATGACCATTCAGGTTTTAGCCCGTAATAGTCATGCGCGCGTACCCTTAGAGCGATGGACGAAACAAAAAATGTTTCCACAATGCTTCTACGTGCCTAAATAACATATTTTGAACCTATATTAACTGGTAATTCCGTATGGTGTTAAAAAACATTTATTTTCTCCCGTGGATATCGTAAATAGTGACTAGAGGACACTTAAACAGAAGAATGGGGAGCAGCAACCCTTCTGTGGATCAGTAGTAATGCGTGATTAGTACTGGCAACTTCCCCCCAAAATAACAACATAATTATTGTGGAAATCTATGAGGGAGGTTTTTGTCCAGCAATGGACGTCCTTTGTCTTATATGAGGATATTGAACTGTTATATATTTACCTATCATAAGTACCAATGTACTTATGATAGGTATTTCTCACAAAAATATACAATCAAATGCAAATCAATATTCCAGATTCTGACTAACTACCAATAAACCAATTATGAAGGCAGCATGTACCTACAGGTATGAAGATCGTGTGTAACACATAACACGACCAATGATAAAACGTATCCAAGCAGTTACACAGTACATTACACCAAGTTTAAGATCTTCAACCTTGACCGTGTCTAATAGTCTCTATAACTCTTGTGGCCCAAGTTTCACCCTATGATGATCTTGACCTTAAAGCCTAACCCATTAGAACAACCATTAGTATTCTCTGCTGTAAATTAAAGTCTCATCCACACTGAGTATAATGGACACAAGAAGCCATCTGAAACATGGCGTGGTCACCCAGGCGATCTTTGACGCTGTGGCAGGTGTTAGACAATAATAATGAATGATCTTCTGTCGTACATGTACATGCCGTGTGGTGCCGGCTCAGAATGCCACCGCCCCATCTCCTCCCAAGGGTGTCGTAAAAGTTGACTAAGGGATTAGCCGGAGGATGAGCAGCAGCGTTCTTCGAGTACATTAACAACTCAACTGCGATCGCCAACCCGCCTGCCAAGCGTGGCGATTATAGCAAAACCCCCCAATGAGCCCACAACACATCCATATCGGTGGTTGTGGTGATCTTTGGGGGAGGCCTGTGTCCAGCAGTGGACTTCATTCGGCCGAAGTGATGATGATCTACTGCCCCTCCACGGTGACTCACGTTTGCGTTTAAAGGTCGATGATAATGTAAGAAAAGAAGCTCAAAGACCAGCAACTCTAATATAGTGAAAAATCAGACAGCAACGTGTGGCTTTTCCGATTCATCCAAAACGTTAAATTGTAGTGGCACTAGAAGAAATCATGAAATAACGTTGTGGTTGTGGGACCAAGCATTCTGGTCTGTTGGTGATGCAGCGATGATGTGATTGGAATTCGTTGTATCATCGTCTTATTCACTAATACGCAAGCAGTTAGCATGGCGTTCAATGCTTAAGAGGACTTTCCTCTGCAGTGACTCAGTTACAGGCTTCTATATAATCTTGCCTCAAGACGCAAGTCTTTAACCAGTGTGTGTTACCAGTGATGACATATGGAACAGAGACGTGGTCACTCACAATAGGCCTTATAAGAAAGCTCAAGGTCACTCAGCGAGCTATGGAGAGAGCTATGCTTGGTATTTCTCTACGAGATCGAACCAGAAATGAGGAGATCCGTAGAAGAACTAAAGTTGTCGACATAGTTGAAAGGATTAGTAAACTGAAGTGGCAATGGGCAGGGCACATTGCTCGTAGAACTGATGGCCGCTGGGGCACAAAGGTTCTAGAATGGAGACCGCGCACCGGAAAACGCAGCGTGGGACGACCTCCAACGAGGTGGACAGACGACCTGGTGAAGGTCGCTGGGAGTCGTAAGATGAGGGCGGCATGTAACCGCTCGTTGTGGAAATCTAAGGGGGAGGCCTTTGTTCAGCAGTGGACGTCCTGTGGCTGATGTGATGATATAATCTTGCAAAATAGCAACAAGTATTATAATTTTTTTATCACACAGTGTACTCGCAGCTTAAACTGTGAGCTCTGTTCATCCTAAGGGAATTCCGTCGTTAACATAATTTTGATGTTTCATCACAATAGCCTTGATCCCGTCGAATTGTTCAATTAAAGCTCTCGGGTTTGAGCCATATGGGCTGCTCATTAACATAAAACGTCTTGCTGACAATTTGTCAGTTAGTCGAGAAAGGTTGTGAAGTATGTTCACTAATACGAAGACCAAGTAACTATAGACAGATAGTATTATGCATAAAAAAAAAAAAAGAATTACTACCTCTTACCAGCACATGTGCAACGTCATATGAAAGATAGAGATGTCTATAGAGCTTTGGTTACAGCAATAATAATAAAATAAATAATCCAATAGCCCCATTACGTACTAAAGTAACAATCCGCTTTCTGTTAGCGTCGTGTGTTAACCAGATGGTTTCAGGTAAATATAGCTGTAGGTACGCAACGCTTCAAGACGTGTGGTTAGTGCCATCTCTTTTTATCTCACGTGTTACTCACAGTATGATGACAAAGTATTTAATAATGGAAATTTGTTCAATTAATAGGCTCTATCTATGTGGTGCCGGCTCAGAATGCCACCACTCCATCTCCTCCCATGGGTGTCGTAAAAGTCGACTAAGGGATTAGCCGGAGGATGGGCAGCAGCGTCCTTCGAGTACATTAACAACTCAACTGCGATCGCCAACCCGCCTGCCAAGCGTGGCGATTATGGCAAATCCCCCCAATGAGCCCACAACACATCCATATCGGTGGTTGTGGATCTTTGGGGGAGGCCTGTGTCCAGCAGTGGACTTCATTCGGCCGAAATGATGATGATGATGATGTACGTAGGTAATACTATATCTTTGCACTAATGTTAAAGTTCTGTTATCCAAGTAAACCCAATGTGATTGAGTTGCCAAGGTTAAAAAATATACTTGTACAAATTTTAATTTAGTATTCTCTTCAGAAAGGACACCGGCCATCGTCCATAGTAAGTCCAGCCCACTTTGGCATGTCGACGGACAAGAGCGATAATATAATCAAAATACTGGCAAAATACGCAAGTAATTATAAACACTTTAAGTAAATATTGACCGTGGGAATTCAAAGAGTGAAAAGATACAGATTTTGAGGTTATATGGTACTATATTTTGCAAGACAACGGGGGTAGATAATGCTAGTGAAGGCTGACAAATGTAAATTACACATTTTAGAACTAAAACTGGTGTTTCAAAAGGTATATTCAATAATCTTCATATTTATAATTATAACCATATTGACGTGATGTTTGATTTGATTTGGCATTTAGTCTTTTAGCCAAAGACAAATTATTTATATAATATACAAGACTTGCGAGTGTCTGAGAAAAAAAATTGGGCTTTATAAACCGAGATACATCATAATGTTAATTTAAAGTCGTGAGTTATTTATTACTAGAAGAATATCATAATATTTTGCATATGGCAACTTACACCAATGACAAATTTTGTGATCTCCAATATCCCATCGTTTTGAGCTATTTATTAATTACGGTAAATATAGAAAAATATAAGCAATTTTTTCAGATACATTTCATTTTTGTCCGCTGGTGGGCCTATTTTGGCCGATGTCCTTTCCTATAACACGTGTGCTAATTAATTTTAACATAATAGTTGCATAGATACTCTTTAGTTAAATTCCAAACGTCGTGGGGCGATGTCGAGGTGCATGTCCTAGGCGGCCTTCCATAGCTCTCAATGTCATAGGCGTTGAACTAATGCATAAAGTTACTCTGTTACAAACAATATAACGTATAAGGCCGTTCAATTGATCATTCTGACAATACAGTGCGCCTCAAGTGGATGCAACTTGTTTTCATTAATCTAGGCCTTGGCAACTAAGTAAGTCTCATTAAATCTGGAGTTGGGAGTTACGTGGTGCAAATTCAGTCGTGGGAAATCGACACTTGGAGTATTAAATATGAAGGAGCGGTAGCGCTTTCCAGTCTGCAATTTATGGGGCTTACAGATTTACTTGATTTGTTTGCCTATTTCAAACCTGTCGAATTCTTCACTGAAAAAATAAAGAAAGGCGGTGCACAACTAAATAACAATACAGATGCAAGATAAAAAGAAAATAAAGATTCTTCTTCTCTTAGATTCTGGCTTCTGTAGAGTATCTTCCACAATTTCGCCAATGTCAAGTATAAGGCAACGTTGTACGGTGTTTAGGTTAATTAATCTGTACATATTCAATAAAATATTTCCCAAAAATGAACAAATTCTAAAATATATGTCGGCTACGTCATACGGTTCAATTGTTTTTTCCCAAAAATAAAGCTATTAAGTCAGCTGGCAACGCGCACTTGTCAATTCTGTCATCCAGTAGTAGATCACTAAGAGCTTGACTAATGTTATCTATACTACCATTTTTATTCAATTTTTTTACTTACCTATAACAATTGTAATGCTAGCCAGGATTAATACTACATGGCACCACACTGCACTCGTCTCTTATGCCCACTAATTTCACTAGCTACAGTGCTGAAAAACCAGACCACAGTAATTTTTGAACTATGGTTTAAACACTACTGCTTGGCAGCGGAGTATCTGGCGCTATGGTGGTACCTACGTAGTCGGACCCTTGGAGTAAGAGATCTACCACCAGTCAAACATACTGTACATACAGTACATATTGTGTAGTTGAAAAGAGACTACGCTCGTGATAAATCCTGAAATATTTTTGTGGTTAACTGGTTATTTATTTTTAATCTTAATCAACAGCAATCAATATTTTTGCTCAATGTTGGGGTTGCAGGGTTGGTATGCCATTAATCCATCCAAGTATTTATCATCTGCCAACGCTATACATTTTTTAAACACCACAAGCTGTTAGCACCGTCCATCATCATCATCATATCAGCCGAAAGAAGTCCGCTGCTGAACAAAGGCCTGTCCTATATACGAGTTTTTCCTCAACAATTCTGTCGACATTTTGGGGGGATTTTGCCAGTACTCACTACGCTTGGCAAGTGAGTTAGAGGGCGCCGAATGCCTACTATTACACGGAAGAGACGCTGCTGCCCATCTCTCTTGTTTACAATTCCTTTTACGACATCCACGGGAGACGGAGTGCTGCTATATTTTTTATCCGATCACTACTAGCATAAAGTAAAACGGTATTGAATAACTAGCAATGAATAGGTCGCTACTTCTTTAATGAGACCTGCGCAATCCTCCTTAAATTGAATATATTATCATACCATGGACACCTGTTGTTGTTGTAGATTGTATTACAATCTGTGGCGAAATGTTTACTTTGGATACAAAGAAAACGTGAATCTATTTAGAACCCGTCAGTAACAGATAAAACAATTTGAGTTACACACGTGTTTGGTAGCCTTGTCCTTTCTTATAAATACGTATGCATTAGACCCGACTATAATACAAAGGGCAGAATTAAACTGTATGTTTATTTATTTTTGTTATCTCACAAATTTATGACTAGCTAGGACCCACGGTTTCACCCGCGTTTAATTTAAAAGAAATTTAGAGTACTTCGACATAGACATGTCAAGCATAGAATATATATATTGGATTTCAAGGGCCTTATTATTTTTGCGCGGAACCCTTAGTACGTTTCTAAAATAAAAGTAGCCTAAGTCATTTCTTATAACATCAGCTATCTGCTAGTGAAAGTCCCGTTAAAATCTGTCTAGCCGTTTAGGAAATTACCCAGAACAAACAGCAGACAAAAAATTTAAAAATTGTTTTTTTTTTTGTTATATGTGCCGTATTTACTTTCATATGCATTAAGTAAAAGCTGTTATTCTGACACTGCAAACAGACACTTCAATTTTATTTATTTGTATAGATAGCTAACAATTTAGTCGACATATTTGGCGCAGTATCTTATCGCTTGGCTTTCTGGGCTACGATCAAGGGCTCGATCCCTGCTACCGATAGCAGATAGTTCTTCTGGGACTGGGTATTTGTGTATGAGCAGTGTGCTCCCGAGTGATTTTTGACGTGCCTTTTTGAGCTTTCATACTCCACTAGATTAAATCCGTTTTCATTGTAGACTGCCCACGTGCATTCAGTGCCCATAAAGGGCGTTAGATGAGATCGATCGAATTAGAAGCTGTTATAAACTATGGTATATATTATTAGAAGCTTGTGAAATGGAACGTGAAAATGTGAAATTTATGTCTGTAAAATGTACCCACGACACAGGAGAAATCACAGCGTGGGGCACCATCATCATCATCATTTTGGCCGAATAAAGTCCGCTGCTGGACACTTGGGGGGTTTTGCCATAATCGCCACGCTTGGCAGGCGGGTTGGCGATCGCAGTTTAGTTGTTAATGTATTCGAAGGACGCTGCTGCCCATCCTCCGGCTAATCCCATAGTCGCCTTTTACGACACCCAAGGGGTCAGATAGGTTGGTGCTATTCGTAGCCGGCACCACACACACCATGTTTATTTTAAAACTAGCTGGGACCCGCGGTTTCACCCGCGTTTAATTTAAAATAAATTTAGAGAACTTCGACATAGACACTTGACATAGAATAAATATATTGGATTTCAAGGGTTTTATTTTTTTTATGCGGAACCCTAATTATTTTTCTAAATTAAAGTAGCCTAAGTTATTCTTTATAACATCAGCTATCTGCCAGTGAAGGTCCCGTCAAAATCGGTTCAGCCGTTTCGGAGATTACCCGGAACAAACAGACAGACAGACAGACAGACGGACAGACAGACAGATAGACAAAAAAAAATTTAATAGTTTTTTTGTCATATGTAATGTACATACTTTTATATGCATTTAGTAAAAAGCTGTTATTTTGAGACAGACACTTCAATTTTATTTCTTTGTATAGATACGACTGTAGATATGTGTTGAAATTATATTTATGTATGTTTCGCAACGTGGAACAGCCTTCAAAGAGTTGGACAGATGATCTGGTGAAGATAGCCGGGAGTCGTTGGATGCGGACGGCATGCATGTCGTTGAAAATTCATGGAGGAGGACTTTTTCAGTGCGATCTTCAGCTGAATTTATCGTTTGGATTGACCAGCTCGAAGTTCTGACCCCAATACCATAGAGCATATTTGGGATGTTTTGAAGCGACAAGTAAGATCAGTGCAACACTACTGCTTGGCAGCAGAAATCGGGCACTGCGTTGGTGCCAGTAAAGACGTGGATACATCTTTTTGCACGTGACTATACGAGTAGTGGTTGCGAAATAATAAATAAAAACTGGTGACCAATTTGTTCTGACCTTTACATCACTATGCGTCTTAGCTAGGTCGTTAATTAATATTTTGATTAAAAAACGAGGCCTACCTCTCCGTGATTGTTAAACATATTTGTTATCGTTAAACAGTATTATAGGTATATATATTGTTAAACGTTATTATATAGTATATACCATCGCCAGCAGTATGTCAGACTCGGTATTTACGAATCTCGACCCTATCACACGCGCTCTGGAGTGAGTCAGGGGTCGATCCTCTGCTGTTTTTACTCATGATAATGATCTTCCAGATGTCGTAACACATTCGAAATATCTATATGCAGATGACTGAAAGTTTTTTACTGATATAAAGTCACGGGCCAATTGTCTGGAGCTGCAAAGTGACGTTAACGCTGTTTTTCAGTGGAGTGTGATCGACAAAATGGACTTCACCTAAACAAATGCTACGCAATGTATTTCGGGCGAATGCACACCCTATCGGGGAACAATTCCTTAAGCTCAAACATCCATACATCATTGAATACAGAATTTAAATGACCGTGAAAATCCAATTTGGTGTACGCTAAGACATGATTGAAGCTATTCAAGGACACGTTGCAGACGGTGACCCATGAAGACGAGTCTTAGGGAATACCAAATTGAGTTCCCACTGATATTTCAATTCATTATTCAAGGATGTATGGATGTTTGAGGTTAAGGAATTGCACCCCAGTTTCGATTACACAATAAACAACCATGTAATCACCAAAACTGATACTATTAAAGACCTAGGTGTCACATTCGACCGAAAGCTCACTTTTCATGGTCATATGATGACGTTAGCAATGGAATCGTATAAACGACTGGGTTTCGTTCCCAAAAATGCTAGAGACTTCCAAAATGATCAGGTGATACGCTTAATTTGTAGTGCCCTTGTAAGATCTAAACTCGAAACCAGCGCATGTGTCTGAAACCCACACGAGTGTATGCGCACTTTTGTTGGAAAAGGTGCAAAAAGCCTTTTTGAGATTTCTCTACAAGCGCCTTCATGGATATTATCGTCGTCATTGTTTAATTAATGTAATTGTTGTAGCCGCGTTAATTAATTTAAATAAATACCATATTATAGGTATAACAGTAGTATACTTATTATAGGTGTCCGGATTAAGAATATAGCACCACTCCATTTCCTGTATCCTGGATGTCGAAAAAGGCGGCTAACCAGAGGGATGGGTAGCAGCGTCCCTTCTGTGAAACGGTATCCATACTGCGCTCACCAACCCGCCTGCCAAACATGGTGAGTATTGGCAAATACCCCCCAGAATGATGACACAGTTGTGTAAATCTATGGGGGAGGCCTTTGTTCAACAGTGGACATATAAATGGCCGTTATGATTGAAACAGTGTTATTTGTCATATTTGTTTAAGGCATCCAAATATTGTTTTTATGTGACAAGCCCGCACACTCCCAACCACTGCAAGTTCTGTAAGCCAGGATTTACAATGGTGACCGGAAAAGTGCCCTGAAACCCGTAACGACATTAATTAAAAAAGCAAAAAGTAGGAGTAGGAAAGAAGGTACGTTCCACTTGTCTTTGTAGCAAGCAGGAGACAAAAGGAGGCCATAGGCACAAAAATTAAGGTTTACAATCTGGGCTGGCATTGCCAAAATTATTGGTTTTCATTGAGCCTGAATTTATTTGTATACATTGCCGCACACTAGCATGTTTTTTATACCACTAAGGTGGCAAACAAGCATACGGCCCACTTGATGGTAAGCAGTTATCGTAACCTATGAACGCTTGCCACATTGCAAGCATTGCATCACTCGCGCGTTGCCGACCCTGTAAAAATCTTTTCACGCTCTTGGGAAAACCTCGGCAGGGAGCTGATTCCACAACCTGAGCGTACGCGGGAGGAAATTCCTCTGAAACCGTACGGTACGAAACTATTTTGGCCCTAAGGTTTGTGGATGAACTCCCCGCTGATGGCGGGAGATGCGATGTTAGAAAATAGCCGTTGGCATCACATCGAACAATTCCTCAGAACACTGTCCGTTGTACAAGCGGTTCAACACACATGTGGGCAAAGTCTCTCTTCGGACTTAGGAGTCAGACTGCTTATCAGCTCGGGATCGTCGACAATCCTAACTGCACACTTCTGTATTTAATACTGTGTCATCAGTGCTGTTCACAAACAGATTTGTAGGTGAAAAAGCTAAAAGGAACTTTTATGCCCTGACAAGGATATCAACAGCTACATGGGGTCTTTCATTTTATACTTTGAAAACTATTTACGGCGCTACCTACTTAGGTTGTATTTGCTATGGTTCACCTGTGTGGGCCGATAGGGCTACTATCGGCGCGGCAAGACGTAAACTGCTCCAAAGCCAGCGCTTAGCGTTGATATTCTTGTGCAAGGCATATAGGACAGTAAGTACTGAAGCTCTGCCTGTGCTAGCAGGTGTTTTGCCAGTCGATCTTGAGATACAGCGACGTGCTGCAATGTACTACTCAACTAGAGAAAAAATGGACGCGGAATTTCTGCTACAACGCGATCGTGTTAGGATCTGCAGATTGTTTAAACCACAGACTGGTGTTTGGGAGGAACTCTTGGCCGAATGGCAATGCAGGTGGGACACGTCTATTAAGGGCCGTCACCTATACCAGTACTTTCCATCCATTCGTGAGCGGCTGGCAAGTGCATGGTTGGAAGTTGATCATTGCGTGGCTCAATTTCTCACCGGTCATGGTAACTTTAAGAGTAAATTATTTAGCTTCAAGCTTGTTACCTCACCATTCTGCAAATGTTCAACACCGGACTGTGAATATGAACAGTCTGCACATCATATCCTGTGGGAGTGTATTCTTTGGCAAGATGAACGCAATATTATGTTTGACAGCATGCAAGTTACATCCGGGGTTGTTTACTATACAGACCTTGTTGCGACTAGGACGAATTTCCGTGCGTTCAAGTGTTTTTGCCATACCTACTATTGGAATCAGTCACAATAGCTCACAACATAGGACCCGTAAATAAAAAAAATTGTACCCGTGGTGCTTGGCAACTGGGCTTAACCCTGTTGTAAACTCCCATTTATTGTGCCTATGGCCTATCGTTTTTCTCTGTCTCCTGCTTGCTACGGAGGGAAGTGGAACGTATATTCTTTCCTACTCCTCCTTTTTCTTTTCTGATTAATTTTGGTGCGGGTTCCAAGACAGTTATTCATTTCTCTGGGACACACCGAGCTTCATTGATCGGTGTTCTTTTCGGTGGTCGCCATTGTAGATCCTGGCTTACAGGAGTTGCAGTGGTTGGGAATGTGTGGCGGGCTTGTCCCAATAAAAAAAAAAAAAAAAAAAAAAAAACAGATTTCACATGCACAAACGGCCAGACCCAAAACAACTACCTAACCAACCAACTACCTAAGGCTGTTGCTGAAAATCAGCGCTGATGGCTCGTTGAGATGCCACAGTATTATGCTGAGCTTCAACCTATGTTTTGCGAAGATGCGACGCACAATATCCTTATGACCGTAACTTATGTAACCCTGTACCCTGTATTGTAGGCATTGTTTTTTTTTTTGTTCATTTGTTTCTGTTTCGACTACAGACAAAAATGTGTACTCTTTGGTAAAAAATATTGTTGTTATATTTTGACTGGATACCAAGTCTTTTGGCCATTTTTATTATAACGGTGTTGCCAGCGCCGATACGCGTTTGGTTTTATGAAGTGTTAGTTTTTAAGCGTATAATTATTGTAGTATGTAGTATCGATTTTAGCTATGTCGTTAGTAATGCCTTATGTAGAATTTTTACGTTTGAATCTGTACTTGTGCGGCGACGTTCGCCGCAAAAATAAACTGTTTTTCTTTCTTTCTTTCTAGATCATACAATTAATATTTAATCAATGCGGGGATCGAACCCGCGACTTATAGCGCAGAAATCCAATCGCGTAGCCTCTGCGCATACCGAGTTAACAAACTTAGACTAACTACTTTTTTTTTCTTTAAAACAAGTTGCCCTGCACCAGGATTTCTCCTGTGTCGTGGGGGCGTTTATAGACATGATTTCCACACACAATACACCCAGACCTGGAACAACTACCTGCAGATCATACAGATATTTTTTCCGTGGGGGAATCGAACCCACTACCCGGGTCGCAGCAGCCGACTGTACCACTGCCACGGCCGCTGCACCAATCGATGATGACGGGAGATAACGCCTCTTATTGTACAGACTGTATGAAAAATAATACTAGGATTTATCTTGTATCATGGGTGCATTTATATATACGATTATATACTCGTATATATATACTATAGTATTCCCCATTCCCCGCATATACTAACAATCTTATCCTTAAGAGATAAAACGTATAAACCTATTTTAGTTAAAGTGTTTTGTCCTTGCCTTTCATTGCGATGTTTGGTAGCAAGGACAAATGCATATTTAACTACAAAGTTTAATACAAAGATTTATCTTTTTATGAATCACATGTCTCTTCACATCAGCCTGTTATCGTCTACTGCTGAACATGAGCGTCCCAATGATCACACCCTCTTGTTATCAAGTCTTAGCCGCCCTCAATGACACCCATGATCGGAGAAGGGTGGTCTATTTTTTACCATGAACCGCACTGGTATGGAACCACATAAATCAAGTCAACTAAGTACTATAATTCATTAAAATATACTAACCCAACAGTTTTTTTTCATTTCAACATCATTCTGGTCGAAAACCGTCCACTGCTGGACAGAAGCCTCCCTCAAGTATTGCCACAACGACTTGTATGTGTTTGTATTGTGTGCTCATTGGGGAGTTTTGCCATAATCACCATGCTTGGCAGACGGGTTGGCGATCGCAATTGAGTTAAAATGTAGTCGGAGGATGTTGCTGCACATTCTCCGGCTAATCCCATAGTCACCTTTCACACGGGATTTCACGGGATGAGATGGGGTGGTGGTATTCTTAGCCGGCACCACACGGCTGCTTTTTAATTTGTAATAACATAAAACTAAAACCATATTGCGTACGCTTAAACTTCATCATCATCATCATCATTTCGGCCGAATGAACTCCCCAGCACAGGCCTCCCCCAAAAATCATCACAACGACCGATTTGGGTGTGTTGTGTGCTCAATGGGGGGTTTTGCCATAATCGCAAAGGTGAGCACGCGCCGCATGCCTTGTTACATTTTTGGTACCGTACAATATGCGATTAGCCACTTGTAGGCACGCGATGCATGTTTTTTCTTACAGTCAAAAATCTGCAATTTCTAATCATCATCATCATTTCAGCCGAATAAAGTCAACTGCTGGACATAGCCCTCACCCAAATACCACCACACTGATCGGTCTAAGTGTGTTGTGCTCATTAAATCAACCCCCCGGTTTTTTGCCATAATCGCCACGCTTGGCAGGTGGGTTGGCGATCGCAGTTGAGTTGTTAATGTACACGAAGGATACTGCTGTCCATACTCTGGCTTTACGACACCCACGGGCTGAGATGGGTTGGTGCTATTCGTAGCCGGCACCACACGGTAATAATAGAATTGTTACTGATAAATTAAATATATTTTGGAAAATCTTTGCCTACTCGAGAGCTACAGCAAAATATTTTTATAAGCTGCCTCGACTTATAAATACAATATTCCTTGCAATACAATGTTTGCTTTCGTAATATCAATGCTTTGATTTCATACAAACAATATTGTTGTTATTATAATAATCCAGCAGTTGATTGCATACTCGTACACGCAATTACAATAATAAATTCTGGTTCGACGCCTTTAGCGGTAACTTAAAAATATAAATCATGCGCATAATTTGTATTCAAGTCCAATTCGATTAAAAGGTATGAAAGCTAACGCTTAGTTCGGACGAATTTTCGGTTGCCTCCCATTATATAATTAACTACAAACTCCCGTTCATTATATTAAATTAAATATTTAACAATTAAGCAATTCAATTAAACACTTTTAAACGGATTGCATCGCGTATAATATAGATTTTTGTTTTTCCTGATGTTTCGAACACTTTACAGAGTTCGAAAGGGTTGTTTTTCAGGAAAACTATTAAATACGCCATGTAAGCTGTTTAAAAATGTTTCATTATAATGAGTAATAATCGCGAAATCTAACACATTACTAAGCAATTTACATCTTGCTACAATACCATTTTTATCGGAAGTGCATTTAAATTACTGTTTGTGCGTTACAAAATGCACAGGCGTCGGGCGGGCCTACGCGACTCGTAGCCCGTAGCGGAGCTACGGCCAGACGGCGCGCGAACGCCAAAGCAACCGCACGTAGACCTGCTACGAATGGCCGCGCCCAATTCTCGGAACTTTTCATACTTTTCTAATGGAACATTAGAGTTTATGTTTTCGTGTGCTGTGAATTAATTGAATTAATTTCGTTTGCTAACTTTTGATGTGTGAAACGAATTATAGAATTATAATAAACCTAGACATGTGTGATTATACATTTTAGAATTATTTTGGAATAGTTGTTAACAGTTTAGTGTTATAAATTTGCGGAAATGTCATATTGAGAGATGGCACCTTTAAGAATTCCATCGAGTGATGTCTTCAGTGAGGATGCTAACTATAACTTTTCGACGCACACTAGTCATGAGATGCGTCATCATTGGCGTCATCACAATCACTCTCACATGAGGGAGGTCCACAAGCACAACGTTGGAAATATATTGTCGAATGCGATCATGGAAGCCATGAACAGTAAATTTTTGCCTGATAGCATGGTGTTGCCGGACTTAGAGCCCCTGTCAACTCATATGGAGGGAGCGATGGATCGGCACCATCCTATGAGGATGAACTTAACGATGAACATGTCGGACTTTGGAGTGATGACGGATGAGGTGATGTATCGTCATGGTGGCGCAATGACGGCGGTGTATTGCGCAGCGTATTTACTGGTGTTTCTCGTGGGACTGGTAGGGAATTGTTTCGTGATCGCCGTGGTGTACCGTTCTCCGAGAATGAGGACTGTAACGAACTTTTTCATCGTAAATCTGGCTGTCGCAGACATCCTGGTAATCGTGTTCTGTTTGCCGGCAACCCTGATGTCGAACATATTTGTCCGTGAGTACCTTAGCATAAATATCTATTTTGCAGAGTCCGTAAGCGATTTGGCAGAACTTCAAGAGATTAAGCGTCGATTGAATGGGAGAAGTTAATGTATTTGTTATTTACGAAATGTTGTCTACTTTCAGGAATTGGTATTAAATATGAGACAGGCTATAAAATAATAAATAGTATATAGATCGGTATTAAAGTAAATGAAGAAATATATGCATATAAACTTATTTACGATATAAACATTTTACATTTGAGTTGCATACTAATAATACTATAAAAACCAAGTTTTTTACGCAACCTCAATTATTCAAAGTATTTTACAGTAAAATCCGGCTAATACGATTTTTTTATTCAGCCTTCAAAACGAAGTCTTTTAACAAAAAAGTGTGTGTATTTTTTAAAAGTAATAATTAAATCGCCGGGAACCTGGACCCTTCGTAATGAACCAAACATAGTGAGTGAAACTAACATAAGTACATGACTAAACTTTTTCGTACGTACGATGAAAGGCGTGACAATTCCTAACTGACTGAATGTAGCGATTTATAACTTTGGTCTAATTCGTGCAAATCAAGGTATTGTTATTTGTTTGAAGATTTTTTTTTCGTCTTATATGTTTTTTGACAATCTTTTCCGTGTTTACTTATCAGTACGGTATCCCGTGTAATATATTATGTATAAATAAAAAATGTGATTAAATCAAGAGCGTTTAATATTCAAGAACATAGCTTAATTTGGATATGGATGTGAGTTAGATATCATAAGATAAGATAAAAAGATAAAAATATTTATAATTAAATTAAATATATTTTTTTTTTATTCATGTAAAACCATTTATAGGCTCTAATGAATAGTCAAGACTTTATTTGCCTAAGATAAAAGGGTTTTAATGGATATAGACCATTTACAGGCACTTATAAATAGTCGTAGCTGCCGCGATCCAAGATGTAAATTTCCTATGGAGAAGAACGAATAAGAAACTCCATAGTTTTTTAAATCATAATATATATTTTATGAGTACATTACTCTCGTAATAAAGGTTATGTGAGGACAATGTAGGAGAAGAGTCTGAAAATTTACAATGATTTTAAATTGATTTGTCAAGGCCACCCTAAGCAGCAAGTAAAACTTAGCAGGGGTCAGCACTCAACTATTTGAGGTAAAGATCAACCCTGTTGTATTTAAAACAGTTGTGAAAAACTCGTTAAAGTAATTTGGATGATGCTGAGTTTTGTACTAAGAATTCAAAAAGTGGATCTCAGATTTTAGAATGATATCGTGGATATTCAAGTTTCATTGCTTTTGTTTTTGGGACAAGCTCGCCACACTTTCCCAACCACTGCAACTCCTGTAAGCCAGGATCTACAATGGCGACCACCGAAAAGAACACCGACCAATGAAGGTCGGTGTGTCCCAGAGAAATGAAGAACTGTCTTGGAACCCGCAACGAAATTAATCAGAAAAGAACATGGAGGATAAGGAAAGAATATACGTTCCACTTAGTTACATTGCTTCATGAAATCTTCCGTATTGATATTTTTAATTCAATACAAATGAATATCTGGATATTCATGTTGTTCCCGGTAAAAAATATACCACCCCTCCACTCATGGGTGTCGTAGAATGTGATTAAGGGTTGATATCAAGAGGGTGAGTTTTTTGCGAATATGGCAATATGTCCGCTCATTGAACAAGATAATCATATTTTGGGTAACGGTAAAAAAATAAGATAATTGGTAGAGCCATGTTAAGCAGGTTGATGTGTCTGTACATATCTGAAATGCTTTTAAGTCTTAACTTTGAGATCTTCCTGTGCATTGTGTCTATAGAAGACAATAAAACAGACATTTCGTGTTATACAAAAAACAACATAGTTTATCTTAATGTTGATTTGAGTCATTCATTTGTGTTTCCGCAGCAAAATTCAATTGGCAGGGATTCAATTTTGTTTTACGGGCACCAAGGCAGCACCAATTGTTCTTGTCTGTTAATAGTGTGTATTTGAAAAAGGAATAGATTTACAACTTTTTTTTCTTACATTATATTATAAGGAATATGCTTGCTTTTAGCCTCTATCTCACCTCATGCTAAGTGACGATATGGTTGACGATGCAGCACGTGTGCCTATAAGAAACCTATTCACCCATAACTTGAAGACTCCTATTAGGTTGTATCTTTCAGGAAACATACCTTTTACATGATGAAGCATAAAATAATACCTGTATTTAATGGAAATGTTATGGTATTCTTTTAAGTACAATATGGTTAAAATACGTGCACTAACCGTGTGGTGCTGGCAAAGAATAGCACCACCCCATTTCTTGCCGTGGGTGTGGTAAAAGGTGACTTTGAGATTAGCTGGAGGATGGCTAGCAGCGTCCTTCGAGTACATTTACAACTCAACTGCGATCGCCAACCAGCCTGCCAAGCGTGGTGATTATGGCAACACCCTCCAAAGAGCGCCCACAACACAAACCCACATCGGTCGTTGTGGCAATCTTTGAGGGAGGCTTCTGTCCAACAGTGGACGTTTTTGGGGTGAAATGTTGATGGTTGATGACGTGCACACAGTTTATATTTCATTTATTAATTGTCTTGGAACCAATAAAATATAAAGTTGTAACAGTTTGATGAAGCGTGAAAAAAAAACCTGTACTATTTAACCCATAGAAGGAGAATAATCTCTAGGCCTCCTAATAACCGCATGAATAAACGCCATAATATATATATATATATATTATAATCACCACACTTGGCAGATGGGTTGGTGATTGCAGTATGTTATCATAAGCACACGGGAGGATCATCATTTCAACCAGAAACGTCCACTGCTGGACAGAAGCCTCCCTCAAAAATTGCCACAATGACCGCTACGGGTTTGTGTTGCGTTCTCATTTGGGGGGTTTTGGCATAATCACCACGCTTGGCAGAAAGATTTGCGATCGCAGTTGAGTTATAAATGTACTTGAAGGACGCTGCTGCCTATCCGCCGGCTAATCCCATAGTCGTCTTTTACGACCCCCAGGGGATGAGATGTGGTGGTGGGATTCTTAACCGGCACTACACGGCTTCAGTGGATTTTATTCGGGCAAAATTATCATGAGCGTAGAGGGTGGTCTATTTTGCCAGGAACCACACTGTATCCGAAAATTGATATTCAAAGTGGGAAATTGACTGGTCAATATTTCATTTTCCTATTTCTTGAATAAGGAGTGAGTCCAAAAAGCTTCGTTCGGAGTTTCACACAAGTAAATGATACACCATCTTAGCCGAAAGATGTCCACTGCTGAACATAGGCCTCCCCAAATCGCCACGACGACTGGGCCTGCGCCACTCGCATTCAGCGAATTCCTGCAACCTTCACCAGGTCTTCGCTCCATCTCGTGGAGGGTTTACCCACGCTGCGTCGTCCGGTACGCGGTCGCCACTTGAGAACTTTTCGGCCCCATCGGCCATCCGTTCTACGAGTAACGTGCCCCGCCCACTGCCAATTAAGTTTAGTAATTCTTCGGGCTATGTCGGTAAAGTAAATTATTAAGCTAACTAAATTGTTCCACTTATCTGGTTAAGGAGAACAATTTATTAATATTAGCACGTTTTTACCATTTCTTAGTTTTGGAGATAGCTCTGCGATAACTTTTATTATTTATCTTCATAACATAATTTGAGTATAATTACATCAGGATTTAGTAGAGAGGCTTCTTAGTACGTGGGTAGAGGCGTGAATTGAATGAATATTATAATTATCTACTCGATCCGTCAAAGTCATAAAGAACCAACTGAAGGTGAGCCACCGATACGATTCGGGAATACTGTTATTTTTAGCATAATTGAACATGGAATTTATTACCCAACAGGTTTATCGAATAATTGAAACTCTAATATAATCATAGTGAACATATCAACCAGGTGAACAAAGTGGATAATTTCACTTTGGTCACCTGGGTCAACAAAGTGTCAAAACATGTCTGCTGGAAAAAGTCGTCTCGCGTAGGCGTTGCAAAAGAGAAGTTGCGCGTAGACATTGCGTTCCAAAAAAGAGGGGCGACCTTGTACGTCTTGGGTGGTGCGACCCACGATCGAGTTGCCCTATTAAGTTACGGCACGGTTGGTGCAGTGGCTGATGCAGTCGGCTGCTGCGCCCCGGGTCGTGGGTTCGATTCCCGCACGGAACAAAAATTGTATGATCTTAATTTAACTTTTTTTTTTTTTAAACCTTGCCCTACACTAGGATTTCTCCTGTGTCGTGGGTGCGTTTACAGACATGAATTCCACATACAATACACCCAGACCCGGAACAACTATCTGCAGATCATACAAATATTTGTTCCGTGTGGGAATAGAACCCACGTCCCGGAGCGCAGCAGTCGACTGTATCAGCCACTGAACCAACCGTGCCGTCATCTGTATCTGCAGGTAGTTGTTCCGGGTCTGGGAGTATTGTGTGTGGAATTCGTGTCTGTAAGCCCACGACACGCGAGAAATCGTGTACGTACAATGGGGCAACGTTCTTTTAAAAAATAAAAATAAGCATTATTAAATATGGTTATTTATTATATTAAAATTAATGTCACACATAGATTATTCTTACATTGAAAATATTTCATATAGTTTTTCACTTCTTTATAATACGTTCTGCACATACGTGAATCGCTGCTGCGCCATCTCACACGGGATGAGGCAGCAGTAATTCACATAACCATGCTTAGAAAAAAAAATTAAAACATTGTAACTAACATAGATGTAAGTACTACTAACCTTTTTGAGTCAATGTTACTTGAATAATATTTATTATTTATTATAGTCTTTTTAGGTGAAACTTGAGATGAAACTGAGTTTTGTATGCGTATATTTATTTTCGCGTATCTCTTTAAGACTATGCAGATCCCATGTGTGTTGTTATTCGTAGGTATATATTATCAGCACGTCATCGAAGGCCGATGCTTTAGTTAGAGTTAACTACACCGTAGTACCTAAACCCACGTCCAATGAGAACGGTATTACGTTTCGTGTAATAGATGAGTCTATTGCAATTTATCGGATACATAATCCGATATTTGGACCTCGATTGAAATAACCAAACAGAAAAATTCAATAACAGTGGGAATGGAACCTTTTTCACTGATATTTTTTATAAAATCGGACGGCAAACGAGCATCCCTGTCGTCTAAGCGATCACCGGAACTCATAAACATCCGTGACAACACCTAGTTTTTTGATGTTTTGCCGACTTTTACGGTAGACATTTTTCTCTTTGAAGTAATGTCGTATGTCTGCCTTATTTTGGGGGTTGAAAGAAAGAAAACTGTTTTATTTTGGGCTCGCACAGGAAAGTACGAACAACATAAGAGAAAAAGGATGGCATATTGAGGAAATTTGGACGAGGCCAAGGCCCTATTACAGCATTATGCAGCGAAGAACTAGCTCGGACCAGCGGTTTCACCCGCCGTTTAACTTAAAAGAAATTGAATTATTTATAAATAGTATAGAGTACTTCGGCATAGACACTTGATGTAGAGTATACATATTGGATTTCATAGGTTTTAATCATTTTGCGCGGTACCCTAATTATTTTTGCTAAAATAAAAGTAGTCTAAGTTATTCCTTATAACATCAGTTATTTGCCAGTGTAAGTCTTGTAGAAATTAGTCCAGCCATTTCAGAGATTAGCTGGAAAAAATAGACAGACAAAAAAATCAATATAGTTTTTTTGTTGTATGCACAGTATATACTTTCTTATGCATTTAGTAAAAAGCTTGACATTACAAACGGACACTTCAATTTTTGTCCTTCAGGTTTAATCATTTTTATATCGTATAGTTTTTCGTCAGTAGCCGGTTTTTTTTTAGTTTTGTTTTGTTAATCAACATCAGGATGTCTGCTTACGCTGCAGTTCCTTGTCACACTAGATCACCAAAAACCAATTACCAGCCACATTATATAACTTCAAACTCTGCTTGTACTTTAAAAGAACTGAAGCATGAAGATACTTCACAAACAATCTTAAATATACGAAACTCCTGAACTTCATACAATAAGTGGTTGCCATAACAGATTACTATGAACGTATCTTCAGTACGTATTATACTGCTTCTAGAACGTTCCGGCACTTATCCCCGTTTCGCTAATGCCGACACATTCAAAGTAAAGTGGTAGGTATATAGTATTATATTGTTAACAATTTACCACGAATAATAATCTACTTATTAACTATACGGTTGTAATTATCGCGAACAATATTCTATCAAAAATGTACTGTGTTATAGTTCCATATAGTGTCTGAATTAAGAATATAGCACCACTCCATATACTACTGTAGATGTCTTAAAAGGTGACTAATAGATTCTAGACCAAAGGGATCGGCAGCAGCTTCTCTTCTATGAACTGGTGGACAGTACTGGCAAATCCATTCCAAAATCACAAAATAAATGTGGGAATCTATGAGGGAGGCCATGGTTTAGCAGTATATATCATTTCAGCTACAGCAGAAGATGATTCGGCTGGGCAGCTTTCGGGAAATATCACAGCGTCTCTTCGTCAACAACACCTGACCTCGAGACGAAAGTTTGTGTTACCAGCAATAACATATGGCACGGAAACGTAGACCACGTCCCTATAGGCCTCGTAAGAAGGCTCAAGGTAACTACGGAGAGAGCTATGTTTAGTATTTCTCTACGAGATCGAATCAGAATAGGGGAGACCCGTAGAAGAACTAAAGTTGCTGACATAGCTGAAAGGATTAGTAAGCTGAAGTGACAATGGGCGGGGCACATTGCTAGTAGAACTGATGGCCATCGGGGGAAAGAGTTCTAGAGTGGGGACTGTGCACCGAAAAATGCAGTGTACGATGAACTCCAACGAGGTGGACAGATGACCTGGTGAAGGTTGCTCGGAGTCGTTAGAAGAGGGCCGCTGATGTGCCCGCTCGTTGTTGGTCTGGAACGGTCTCTTTATTCCATACAGGCTTGCGTTTACTCCTATCTCCCCAAATTTTAAGAGACAATGCGGCGGACAATGATTTATCGCTTGTTTTTTAAAATTAATATACGCAGGCATTTGGCATTTTAAACAACCAGCACATATTGATTTTAAACATAACATTAAATCATTTATGTTCTAAAAACGAAACCTCAACGATATTGAACTAAACTTTTTATCTGATTCCATACCCAAACAGATATCAAATTGATAATTCAATAAATTTACGAGATACCTCTAATTTTGGTCCCAAATTAAATTGGATACTCCAGCTTACTTACTTTTGCCTACTATTTTTAAACATTTGGAGTAGTGTTTAAGTTTTGTTCTATCTATCTTTGCCGTGTGGTGCCGGCTCAGAATGCCACTACCCCATGTCTTCCCGTGGGTGTCGTAAAGTCGACTAAGCGAGCAGCGTCCTTCGAGTACATTAACAACTCAACTGCGATCGCCAACCCGTCTGCCAAGCGTGGCGATTATGACAAAACCCCCCAATGAGCCCACAACACACCTATATCGGTCGTTGTGGTGATCTTTGGGGGAGGCCTGTGTCCAGCAGTGGACTTCATTCGGCCGAAATGATATCTATCCTTGTCCGCCTGATTGAAGTTAAACCTTGAATTCAAGATATTAGACTAGAACTCTTTGAAACATACATTCCTAAAAAACGAGTAGGTAGCTACTCTATTAGTCTCGAAGTTAACTGCTGAACTGCCAACCCGTCATATATTAGGTTCGGAATCAAATACGCGAGTGAATGCCGCACTCTTGGCGTAATGTAAATTTTGGGAACATTGGTCCAGTATCCAGTAAGAATGCAGCACGGCTCTCCATCTTCCCAAGGGCAAAGGACATTCAAAATAATAAGATATTCCAGCATAACAAATAAAAGGACAGTGACACAATATGAATGGAAGCCTAGTTTTCTCGTAAATAGGCTGGCTCAACTGGGGAACTACCACGCCGTCACACAATACCGGTATGAAGTGGCAACATTGCTGCATTTCGTACGGTGAGTGGTGAATACCAGATAGGCTCGTAGCTAAGTTATAGCCGAGATGACTGAAAGATCTGCGAGGTTAAGCAACACTTGCCGCGGTCAGTGCTTAGATGGGTGACTATTTCTAATACACTGAGAGCCCTCCATACCTCGGAAAGTACGTTAAGCCGTTAGTTCCGGTTGTCATGTAAACATCTATGATAGTCGTTAGTCAGAAGCCCTGTCGGAAACTGGTCTAACCTAAAAATTTCAATATTGCTCAGGATATAGGTTGTGGAGATGTACAGGGGGGGTAACCGCTTTACAGTCACCCTCTCCGAGATGTGCCTATAGGCGTGGCACCAGTGGGCGGCTCTAGTGTGATCATACGATGACCTGGAGCCTCCCTTAGGTGCCGAAGATGATCGCCCCAGTTGTTTTAGCCGGTAGGAGTCCGGCATAACCCTTCGCCCTTCCCCGGGGCGAAGGAATTTCATGAATAATTTCCACTGGGCACCAATAAAATAAAAGGTTGTGGAGATGTGATGGTAAAATATTGATATTCAGCTACATCTGGTTAGACTTGAAGCCGATCCGAACACAGTTGAGAAAAGGCTTGGAGGATGGATGGAGTGACGAATACCAGAAGACCAACCTATCTATCTGAACTGTACTATTGCATTTTGCTTTTAATATGAACACTACGGAGCAACAATGTCTCCTATTAATAAACATTACTAAAATTTATCAATATGTACTTACACACTGACTACATCCACTGATAACTTTTGCTAACACACTATGCTTACATAATAATACTTATTTAAAATATAACTATACTAAACATTTGAAGATACGCATTAAAATATGACCTGGTGCTTTTAGTCCCAAACTGTGTGTATTGTCTTATTTATTTGTCTGATATTTAGTCTGATGACGGATAGGTTACGGGGCCGGCTTCTGAGAAAAGGCTATACAAATTATAAATTTCGTTTCGTTTTTGTAGTGGCAATCTTTCGTCTACATAATAACTATTTTTTTTACTTAAATTTAATGTTGTTTATTGTAGTTTTAATGTATTATCTATATTTACATAACGGTAGTAAATGGGGCGGACTGAAAACCAGCGT
This sequence comes from Diloba caeruleocephala, assembly GCA_947459985.1. NCBI lineage: Eukaryota > Metazoa > Arthropoda > Insecta > Lepidoptera > Noctuidae > Diloba > Diloba caeruleocephala. The sequence goes on along the minus strand of OX381617.1, from coordinate 1,294,706 downwards.
TGGGCAGTGTTACGGCCATGCTGCTCACTGTTCAACATTTTGCTGAGACCGCTCCTTTTGTCGCACCATACAAACAAATTTCTTCTTCTTCTCTTTTTTTTTGTGTTAAATTAGTGTGGTAATAAATGTTTTCTTTCTTTTCTATTTTCAAGTTTTGTAGTCACTTACTAAAAAAAGCATTTTGTGGCCAGTGATTGAAATTCTGCTTCGTAATCGCTAGGGTCGACCACTATCAATTTGAACCAGCTATATCACTCGAAATCTGTAGGTGTATCTGACCTTTAACCGTCTGTCCCTTCGGGGATTACACGTATAACGGTTAAAATGTTATGTCACAAGTTTGAAGCACATTCATACTGTGAGATTTTGTATTGATGATTTGATAACACCCAGTTAAATTCAGATTTTCTAATGTTCACGCATAGCTTGGCATCATATTATGTTGAGTGTTAACTTAATTGGAAACACACTAGTCAAGTTAAAATTAAACCCGGTCTTACGACACGAATGTTACAGCTTTCGTATTTTACAGATTAGAAACTGCATCAATTTTATTTACCGAGTCTACCGAATCTATAACTATTAATAGTTAGGTTAGATAGTTAGTTTATTAGATACATCAAACAACTCATGTATCTATAAATGTATATAGATACTTGTTGAAGTCAAACCTGCTCAAACACTACCTATTTAAAAGATGATCATTTACGGATATTTTTAACCTGGGTAAAGTTTGCAGACATAAATCTCAGATGCAGATAACCCAAACCCGAAAAAACTAAATGTAGGTCGTGCAAATATTTTTTCCGTGCGGGGATCGAACCCGCGACAAGTACCCCAGAAAGCCAGTCGCTAAGCAACTGTGCTAACCGTGCGATCAATTGGGGTTCAAAAAACCACGAACCCCACGCTAACTCATGTTGTAAGTGTGGCGTCGTAGAGATCATTATGTGGTGCTTTACTAGTACCTAGTACTTTATTATGGTACTAAACTGCTTCATAGATCTAGTACAAGCCCGACGAAGGAGGTGAAGTGGGGAGTGGGAGCTTCAGGTACTCGTTACTTATCGCATGGAACACAGCATTACAATGTTGCTACTTTACATGGGTATTCCGTGAGAACATGGCGGAGTCGAGCTGTTTTCTAACTAGAAAATTAATGGCCACAGATAGACAAAAACAAAATTGTTGTCTACAACAAAAATAATGCGGTTCAAGTGTAAATTCATCATAAACTTCCTCCGCCCCGGGGAAGGACGAAGGGGCATGCCGGACTACTACCGACTAAAACCACTGGAGCGGTCATCTTCGGCACCTAAGGGAGGCCCCAGGTCTATAGGCACATCTCTGAGAGGGTGACTGTAAAGCGGTCACCCCCTCCCCCTTGGGATTGTAAACGATTCCCCAAAGTGGGACGCTTTTTACGCTTATATTAATAAGGCAAGCTCAGAACAAGAGATAGCTTAATGAAAGGTATGAAATTAGTAGTGGTTAAGGGTTGCATTATGTTAAAGTAGGACTTCTGGTTTTTATTGTAATGAATAGTGCATTATTCGTGCATTCGACGGCACGTTTGGTGCAGTAGCTGATACAGTCAGCTGCTGCGCTCCGGGTCGTGGGTTCGATTCCCGCACGGAACAAATATTTGTATGATCTACAGGTAGTTGTTCGGGTCTGAGTGTATTGTGTGTGGAATCTATGTCTGTAAACGCGACACGACACAGGAGAAATCCTAGTGTGGGGGTTTTAAACAACAACAAACAACATGTCAAGTATGTGTCATTCATTGTTCTGTTTTAATCTAGTAATTGATAATTGTATCATATTCTTACATAATCAGCCCATTACTGTCCCACTGCTGGGCATAGGCTTTTCCTCACGATGAGAAGGGTTAGGCTTTAGTTCTCACATTGGCCTAGTGCAGGATGGCGGACTACACACCATTGAGAACATTTTGGAGCCCTCTCAGGTCTGCAGGTTTCCTCACGATGTTTTCCATCACCATTAACGAATGTGATTATCAAATTCTGATCCCCACTAGAATCGGAAACGTGGAGAAATCAGCAGGCCGGAATCGAACTCAGACTCTCCTGTCTGGAAGGAAAGAGTTCAACCTCAAGGCTATCAGTATACTACTTACTTATACAAATATAAAATATTTTTATGGTTAATATATGTAAATTGTTATGTTATGTAATGCCGGTGAACAATACCTCCTCCTGTGGGTGTCGTAAAAGTCGACTACGGGATAAGCCGGAGGATGGGCAGCAGCGTCCTTCGAGTACATTAACAAATCTACTGCGATCGCCAACCCGTCTGCCAAGCGTGGCGGTTATGGCAAGACCCCCCAATGAGCACACCCATATCGGTCGTTGTGGTGATCTTTGGGGGAGGCCTGTGTCCAGCAGTGGACTTCATTCGGGCGAAATGATAATACTGATGGCAAATTGTTATATCATGGATTGCATATTTAATAATGTTTTGAATAGAGAAGGCATTAAGAGCCATGACACACTGAAAACCAGCGCCGTTGGAGTTGTATTTATCTCAACGCCTCAGCAATATGCTGAGTGACAATTATTGTCTGGACAATGTGCTGCATAATTGTCGAAAACAAAGCTTTTCAATATTTTTTATGTTTTTGAATTCACTCTTGATATTTTTGTCAATATCAAGAAAACATAACAGTGTTTCATACATATACATACATACGTTGCAGGAGAAAATAAATATTGATGACTTTCCTACATTGTTTCGTCTTTAAATTGTATATTTCTGCATTTTACCTGCGCCTGTTTGTGGGCAGAAAACAATAGTTTCTTTCAACTATTCCAAAGAATCAATTACAATAAAAAATCCGAACAGAATGCTGGTTGAAAATCATTGCCCCGTATACGTTATCTCAATAGATTTCAGATAATGGGCACTCTTATTACATTAACTATACATACATTTATTCGAAGGTTGTGATTTAAACTTCTAGAGTTCAGCAAAAACAAATCATTGAAAACTTTTCCGTGACTACGTTACATTCTTATAGGCACTTATCGTAAGGAAAGCTTTTCACAAAAAGGTCGGGGTTGGCTTCCCGTCTAGACAGATACGACTAAAAGCTACGTAAATTTGCCTTTTTTTTTTCAGCCCAATCGCAAATTCAAGTTTAAAGATTTTATTTCATATAGGCTCAAATAATTGGGGTGCCGCCCAAAAGATTTAAAACCCACGAAATCCAATATAGATATACTCTATGTCAAGTGTCTATGCCTATGCTATGTACTCTAAATTATATATAAATAATCACATTTCTTTTAAATTAAACGGCGGGTGAAACCGCGCGTCCAGCTAGTTTTAATATAATTTACCACCAATTTTTTTTTAATTATTCATAACTTAAGATCGTAAATTGCATGGCCTCAAATAATAGAGTTTGTGTGACGAGGTTTCATCATCATCATCAGCATATTAGCTGAAAGACGTTCACTATCCAACAAAGGCCTTTTCCACAGTTTTCCATAAGGACCGGATATTATGGCCCCTGAAAACTACTCTCAGCCACCTTTACCAGGTCGTCTGTCTGTCAGTTGGAGGCTGTAGGCTTTATGGAAATATTTTTGGATCCATTTCTTTTATGACTGTCACATTATCCTGCTTAAACAAATGAAAACATAACCTTACAGCAATAATTTGAAACGATAAACCACCGAGTGGGTTTTGCTTAAAACATAATTTGATTTGTAATGCCTCAGTTTGTTTTGTGAATAAAATAAAAGCAAAATATTAAATTATCAGTCCCTTGTTTTTTCAGCTTCAAAGTCAAGTGACTGAAAAGGGTTGAAATTTGAGTTGATAAAAGATCAGCACTCAGGCACGGTGTTCATCTGAGTACACAATATAATATGCAGGGCAATTTAAATTTTTGACCCATCCAAGTGTTCAAATGACCTATCTTGTGCCAGTTCAGAACACCACCACCCCATCTCCTCCCGTGGGTGTTGTAAAAGTCGACTAAGGGATTAGTCAAAGGATGCTTCGATGCATCATTTCGGCCGAATGAAGTCCACTGCTGGACACAGGCCTCCTCCAAAGATCACCACAATGACCGATATGGGTGTTGTGAGCTCATTGGAGGGTATTGCCATAATCGCCACGCTTGGCAGACGGGTTGGCGATCGCAGTTGAGTTGTTAATGTACTCGAAGGACGCTGCTGCCCATCCTCTGGCTAATCCCTTAGTCGACTTTTACGACACCCACGGGAGATGGGGTGGTGGCATTCTGAGCCGACACCACACGGCAATACAACTGCTTGGCGGTAAATATCTGGGACTGCGATGGTACTTTTTTTTATTGGTGCCCAGTGGAAATTCTTCATGAACTTCCTCCGCTGTGGGGAAGGACGGAGCGGTATACCGGACTCCTACTGGCTAAAACTAATGGGGCGGTCATCTTCGGCACCTAAGGGGGGCTCCAGGTCCTTGTACGATCACACTAGAGCCGCCCACTGGTGCCACGCCTATCGGCACATCTCTGAGAGGGTAACTCTAAATCGGTCACCCCCCGGGGGATTGTAAAGGATCCCCCGAAGCGTCCTTGTGCGCTGTGATATGCGCGTGACCACAGGCGCGCCACCGTCTTCTCGTGGGACTGCGGTGGTACCTACCCAGCCAAACTCTTGCAATAAAGACTAACCACTACCAGTGATGACATATGGAACAGAGACGTGGTCACTCATAATGGGCCTCATAAGAAAGCTCAAGGTCACTCAGCGAGCTATGGAGAGAGATATGCTTGGTGTTTCTCTACGAGATCGAATCAGAAATGAGGAGATCCGTAGAAGAACTAAAGTTGTCGACATAGCTGAAAGGATTAGCAAACTAAAGTGGCAATGGGCAGGGCACATTGCTCGTAGAACTGATGGCCGTTGGGACACAACGGTTCTTGAATGGAGACCGCGCACCGGAAAACGCACGTGGGACGACCTCCAACGAGGTGGACAGACGACCTGGTGAAGGTCGCTGGGAGTCGTTGGATGAGAGCGGCATGTGACCGCTCGTTGTGGAAATCTAAGGGGGAGGCCTTTGTTCAGCAGTGGACGTCGTGTGGCTGATATGATGACTAGTTCTGCTATTGGATCCTTTTGGAAAAACGTTCTTCATGGCTCCTCTGGAGGGTTTTAGTCTATAGCAAAAGTGATGGTGGTCCGATCAATTGCCTTGTGTGATAAAAGTCAACAAAGAACAATTTCAATGCCTTTTGAAATTGTGGCAAATAAATCATCTCTCCACAGAAACTTAAAATGATCAGATTGACTTGTATTTTGTATGGAACGGCTTTGTTTCATTTGTGAAGTATTAAAAACCACTTAGTTCAAGCCTGCTTCACAAGCAGGTAAAATGCTCAGTGCACAATAGAAGCAACTATATTATTTAAAATACAAAACCGGATAAGTGCGAGTTGACCTTGCGTGGCGGGTTCCCAAATTGCTACCCAGAACTAAGCCCTGTGTGGTGGTGCCACACTGCGCTCGTGACTCCGAGACATTTGTTATTTAGTCTCTTATGTCCAGTAATTTTACGCTTCGATAAACCAACAATTTGCGCACAGCGGTGATTATATATCCTGTCTAATTTATACTAAACGTCGACGAGCTATGAGGTGATACTAATTCTTAAACTTTCTGGAATTGAATGCAGTATCATAAGACATTATCGGGTCTATTCGCAGAAAGTTTCAATCAAGTTGCATTGACCGTGCATCTTAGTCAAAGTATTATTTTGATACTAATTTGTGCACGAATAGAGCCGATATTAGTAATTCTTAAACTTTCGCGAATTGAATTCATGATTTCATTTAATATCGGAAGGAAGCTGACTTTAATGTCAAAAGACAACCAGTGTTCTTGCCCTATGTGAAGTGGTAATGGATAAAATTGGAACAGAACTAAAAAAGTACTCCATTAAGTCTGTATATGCTCCGTTATCCAAAGTAGCGAGACAGGTTAGGACGGCAAAGGACATTATTCCTTTTCAAACACTCGGAGTGTACAAAATTGACTGCAGCTGTAGGAGGTCTTACATCGGACAGACGCAGCGAACCACCGCGGAAAAAGTGAAAGAACATATCGCAGCTGCTAAAAATCAATCAAACAAATCGACGATTGCTGAGCACTTGCTTGAGTCAGGACCAAATCACTGGATTACGCTTTATGACCCAAAAACTCTCTCCACCGGTCGGAATTACTATCCGAGAATTGTTCGAGAAGCGATTGAGAATAAAAAACATCCAAATTTCAATCGGGAAGATGGATTTAGGTTTACCGCGTCATGGAATCCATTGATCAAGAAGTGTTCGCATCGCGATTTATACCTGACGATACTGTCGATACTGACGATACTGTATAGTTTGTGTCGTGAAGGTACACTGCAAGACCAAGTGCGGGTAGGTGGTAACATCTCGAAGCTGACACCCGCTACTCCAGTCTACTTGTGACCACGGTCAATGCAACTCGATCGAAACGTTGAGGTTACTTAAAATATTATTTAAGAGCCGATATTGTGTATACATATGACATATGATATGACGTAATACAGTAAGAAAGTGGTTTAGTCCTTTTGAAATGTACTTTGTAATCAAAATATCGTTAAGGTGGATAAAAACATTATGATAATAATAATTACCAAGCCAAAATAGCTCTTATCGCTTTATGAGATTCAAGGGACATTTCGAAGACTGGTGACATAGTTTTTTGCCTTTTCGTGCATAGATTGATTTTGTACTAATGCCTTTTGTGTATTCGGCTGTTGGGTAAAAGCAACTAATAGTTGATAGAGCAAACCGTCTTAAATTTGGCGATTAGCTTTCAACCAACCATTTTGATCTTCTTTTTTTAAAACGTTGCGGCACACTAGGGTTTCTCCTGCGTCGTGGGTGCGTTTACAAACACAAATTCCACACACAATACACCCAGACCCGGAGCAACTACCTGCAGATCATACAAATATTTGTTCCGTGTGGGTATCGAACCCACGACCAGGTGCGTAGCAGCCGACTGTATTAGCCACTGCACCAACCGTGCCGTCAAATCGTCAGCTCGTTACTGTCACGTGCAGGACCAGTTAATAAGTAAATAAAACACTAATTAAAGCCCTCAAGGCTACACTCGTGTTCACAATTAATTCCAATTTAGTTTGAAACATTAAGCTAACTTTATAGATTAAAAGGCAGTTACATTTGGTCATTCTCGCAAAATTGCATTTATATGCAGTCATGTTGAAGGTCTAAATTAATTTGTATAGTGAAATAATTTTGTAGTTTATTGACAAAACATCGACTCATTAAGCCAGGGGTTGATAAACTTGCGAGTGGATTTTTTTCTGGGGTAATCCTAATTCGGAAAAGACATTTAAAAAATAACGAATGTTAACCAAAAGTGTCCCAGCCCTGAGATGTCCCCCCCAGAGCGGTTACATGCCGCTCTCATCCAACGACTCCCAGCGACCATCACCAAGTCGTCTGTCCACCTCGTTCAAGGTCGTCCCACACTGCGTTTTTCGGTGCGCGGGCTCCACTCGAGAACCTTTTTACCCCTCCGGTCATCAGTTCTAGGAGCCCGCCGCCCATTACCATCTCAGTTTACTAATCCTTTCAGCTATGTCGGCCTACAGATCTCCTCACTTCTGATTCAATCTCGCAGAGAAATATAAAGCATAGCTCTCTCCATACGTCGCTGAGTGATCTTGAATCACGAGGTGATTATAAATCCAAAATTAATACTAGAATCTGTTTTGACTGCGGCGCTGACATTTAGACGTTTTAAGGTCGTTTAAGGTTCTTTATTCAAAACAACGACTAACCCGCTTCGCTTCATTGATTTATATAGCAATGCATATTTATATGGCTGCCGTAGTTGGCTAGGGTCTCGTCGGGAAAGTTCTCATGACCGGGGCAGGCCTCATTAAAATTTACTCCGAAATAATTGCCTCCATTAAATTCCTGAATTTTATATTACAATTTATTTAAAAAAATCCGTGTGGTGTTCGGATTAAGAATACAGCACTACTCCATCTCCTCCCGTGGATGTCGTAAAAGGCGACTAAGGGAATCTAAACCAGAGGGATGGGCAGCAGCGTCCCTTCTGTGAAACGGTAGCCATACTGCGCTCAACAACCCGCCTGCCAAGTGTGGTGAGTATTGGCAAATAGCCCCCAAAATGACGACACAGTTGTGAAAATCTGTGGGGGAGGCCTTTGTTCAGCAGTGGACGTATAAATGGCCGATATGACGATGATGAAAAAAATATTCTTTAGTACACCTAACATCGAGGTATATGTTGTTAAGAATAAAAAATACACAATTTTATGTTCGATGTTTTACTTACTACTAGCTGGAACCCGTGATTACACCCGCGTTTTATTTAAAACAAATTTAGAGTACTTCGACATAGACACTTGACATAGAATATGTATATATTGGATTTAACGGTTTTTTATGCGCGGAACCCTAAATATTTTTCTAACATAAAAGTAGCCTAAGTTATTTCTTAAAATATCAGCTATTTGCCAGTGAAAGTCCCGTCAAAATCGGTCCAGCCATTTCGGAGATTACCAATTACAAACAGACCGACAGACAGAAAAATTAAAAAATGGTTTTTTGTTATTATTTGAAATTACAAACAGACACTTCAATTTTATTTATTTGTATAGATTATATGCTTTGAGTATTACAGGTGAATTTTATTAGTGCTGTATTGTGGACTTTTTAAACGGGGCAAATAGAGGTTTTGTCGGAAAGCCGGGACACAGGGCTCGGTAAAACGATTCGTCCTGATATATCCAGAGCATCTCTCCCGATATCTTTTTGTACATATTCCTAACATAAATATAAGTATTATTTTGTAGTAATTAATTAAACAGCCTGCCACGGTACAATTTAAACAAACTTCTATATTTCTTACCATAACATTATTTGTCAGAGCCAACTGGTTTTCGATAACAACTGCAGATACCCGAACTCATTATACCGTGAGAAACAAGCCTGAATGTTCGCGACGAAAATTAACAATGCTCTCAATTCTAGATATCAAACACGTTTTTTCTGGATAATTGTTTCAATTTACATTTTCATTCTTCAACGACTTGTAAAAAGGTCGAGGGATTATGCGGTGTTGTACGCCTGAAACCTTTAAAATATCATATCTTCTTTCTGCATCACCCTTTTTTTTATTATTATTGATGTCCAGTGGAAATTCTACATGGAACTTCCTTCACCCCGGGGAAGGGCGAAGGGGTGTGCCGGACTCCTACCGGCTAAAACCACTGGAGCGGTCATCTTCGGCACCGAAGGGGGGCTCCAGGTCCTCGTAAGATCACACTAGAGCTTCTGCATCACCCTAAGGTAGACTGGTAGAAAATGCCTATGGCATTAAGTCCACCTCTGTACGTGTTACATTTCGGCCGAATGAAATCCACTGCTAGACACAGGCCTCCTCCAAAGATCACCACAACGACCGATATGGTGTGTTGTGTGCTCATTGGCGGGTCTTGCCATAATCGCCACGCTTGGCAGACGGGTTGGCGATCGCAGTTGAGTTGTTAATGTACTCGAAGGACGTTGCTGCCCATCCTCCGGTTAATCCCTTAGTTGACTTTTACGACACCCACGGGATGAAATGGGGTGGTGGCATTTGTGCATAAAGAATAAAAATGGGATCAAGGAGTGACAGTGGACTTTACCGTCCCAGGATGGCAAAAGTAGTTTAAAATTGAGGAGATCTATACTTGCGCACAAACAGTGATAGCCTAGTGGTTGAACGCTTGTCTTTATTTTTGGACGTTTCGGATTTATGTGCGGATCAGAATTTTATTAGATACTAGCTGGGACCCGCGGTTTCACCCGCGTTTAATTTAAAAGAAATTTAGAGTACTTCGACATAGACACTTGACATAGAATATATACGTTGGATTTCAAGGGATTTTTTGTTTTTGCGCGTACCCTAGTTATTTTTTCTAAAATAAAAGTAGCTTAAATTATTCCTTATAACGTCAGCTATCTGCCAGTAAAAGTCCCGTCAAAATCGGTCCAGCCGTTTCGGAGATTACCCGGAACAAACAGACAGACAGACAGACAAAAAAATAGAAATTGCTTTTTTGTTATAGGTACCGTATATACTTTCATATGCATTTAGTAAAAAGCTGTTATTTTGACATTACAAACAGACACTTCAATTTTATTTATTTGTATAGATAGATACAGAAGACAGTTTTTTACTAAATGCATATGAAAGTATATACGGTACATATAACAAAAAAACAAATTTTAAATTTTTTGTCTGTCTGTCTGTCTGTCTGTCTGTTTGTTCCGGGTAATCTCCGAAACGGCTGGACCGATTTTGACGGGACTTTCACTGGCAGATAACTGATGTTATAAGGAATAACTTAGGCTACTTTAATTTTAGAAAAATAATTAGGGTTCCGCGCAAAATAAATAAAACCCTTGAAATCCAATATGTGGTGTATTATATGTCAAGTGTCTATGTCGAAGTACCCTAAATCTCTTTTTAAATTACACGCGGGTGAAACCGCGGGCTCCAGCTAGTATATTACTATGATTGGTGATCTGTATGAATCCATCTATCTATAAACGTTATAACGTGGACTAGTCCGGGTCAGGTCCGTTATTTCAAGAGGCCGGCTAAGTCAAAATCAATGTGGTGGCTCATTGCCAGATATTCTGCTGCCAGGCAGTACTGTTTAGACTTCAAACATTACTGACTTACATTACTTATGAGGGCACGGTTGGTGCAGTGGCTGATACAGTCGGCTGCTGCGCTCCGGGTCGTGGGTTCGATTCCCGCACGGAACAAATATTTGTATGATCTGCAGGTAGTTGTTCCGGGTCTGGGTGTATTGTATCTGGAATTCATGTCTATAAACGCACCCACGACACAGGAGAAATCGTAGTGTGGGGCAACGTAAAAAAAAAAAAATACTTTCAATATAAAAAAAATCTTGCTGTGTTCCGGTTCCCTCAAAGGGAACTGTCATCATCATCATCATCATATCAGCCACAGGACGTCCACTGCTGAACAAAGGCCTCCCCCTTAGATTTCCACAACGAGCGGTCACATGCCGCTCTCATCCAACGACTCCCAGCGACCTTCACCAGGTCGTCTGTCTACCTCGTTGCAGGTCGTCCCACGCTGCGTTTTCCGGTGCGCGGTCTCCATTCGAGAACCTTTGTGCCCCAACGGCCATCAGTTCCACGAGCAATGTGTCTTGCCCATTGCCACTTCAGCTTACTAATCCTTTCAGCTATGTCGACAACTTTAGTTCTTCTACGGATCTCCTCATTTCTGATTCGATCTCGTAGAGAAACACCAAGCATAGCTCTCTCCATAGCTCGCTGAGTGACCTTGAGCTTTCTTATGAGGCCCATTGTGAGTGACCACGTCTCTGTTCCATATGTTATCACTGGTAACACACACTGGTTAAAGACTTGCGTCTTGAGGCATTGCGGTATTGTTGACGAAAAGATGTTGCGAAGTTTCCCAAACGCTGCCCAGCCGAGTCGGATTCGAATTGACCTCTTTCTCGAAGTTGGACCTACCTAACTGGACAGTTTGTCCCAGGTAGACATACTCGTCAACAACTTCGAGAACAGAGCTGTAGCTAGTTAAATTACTGGGCACAAAAGACTGAATAACTAATGTCTCAAGGTGGCGAGCGCAGTGTAGTGGCAAAAGTGACGGTCACCAATGATTGGATTATCAGATTATGATCGTCGTATCGTGACTATGACAAAAAAAGGCAAAATGCGGATAGAAATAACCAGTTACATTTATTCCACTAATGCACTCCTGTGCAGCTCATCTCATCTGTGCTCAAAGCAGACACGGATAGGACTAGAAGTACTTCTGTCATTGACTTTACTGGGCTTACAAAAGCACGATGGATTAACCAAAAGCTCTGTAGTTACCTTGGCGGAAATGAGAGCGATGATACTTCCCCTGGAAATTTGTCCTTTTAAAGTAAAGGGAGGCCCTTTACTTTGACAATTATTTCAATTTATGTTGAACCTTTTCTCAAGTGTCAAGTCAAGTGTACCTCGTTAAGTATTTGGGCTGAAATATTTTGTGAGCAGTTTCTTTTTTGCAATACCAATATATTTTGCCGTGTGGTGCCGGGTCAGAATACCACTACCTCATCTCCTTCCGTGGGTGTCGTAAAAGTCGACTAAGGGATTAGCCGGAGGATGGGCAGTAGCGTCCTTCGAAAACATTAACAACTCATTTGCGATCGCCAACTCGTCTGCCAAGCGTGGTGATTATGGAAAATCCTCCCAATGAGCCCATAACACACCCATATCGGTAATTGTAGTGATATTTGGGGAGGTCTATGTCCAGCAGTGGACTTCATTCGGCCGAAATGATGTGATGAATATATTTTTACTCAAACTGTGCATGCAAATTGGATAGATACATGTGTTTTTAATAGGCAAAAATCAAAGCTGCAATACGCAGGTATGGCTTCATTACAATAAAATTAATTTAAAAACCTTTTTACTGCTTCAGACATTGGTACTTTTCTATGGATGGACTCAGTGCAACCTAACTGCCGCGCAGAACGATTTATCTGCTTTGGACGGGTCTTTGTTATTTACTCATCATTGACGGCATACCGAAGAAAGCCAACGCTGATTATGAGCCGAAGGAAACCCGCGGGAAATTGTGACATTCTAAATTTAAAGTAAGAATTACCCGTGCTGAGTGAGACAACTCACCTGCCGTCTTCAACAATTATCACAATTTATACTAAACATTTTCTCCCGGAGTGTACCTCGTTAGAGCTTACTTTGAGCAGGGCGCACACTTCGGCAAACTTCGCCTGTGTTCGTGTATCGGCTTCGTCAAGCGATTCTCTCACAATTAAGATCAACTCAGACGAGCGTAAAAGTTTCTGTCGATGGAAAGTTTGTCAAAGTTTAAAGTATCCATTTTAATATCTTCTTCTCCATCTCTGTATTTACCCAGTATTTGCCAAGACCGGAAATGTTAACAAATTGCGGCAGCAAGTGTACAACTTGTTCCTTGCACTAAAATAGGTAGTAGTAGAATTACTGTCCCCGTGTGGTACGTGTAAAGTCAAAGTCAATATAAAACTTATCCATGTAACTCATTTACTAATTCCTGTGTGGTGCCGGCTAAGAATACCACCACCCCATCTCATGCCGTAAGTGCCGTAAAAGGCGACTATGGGATCAGTTGAAGGATGGGCAGCAGTGTCATTCGAGTAAATTTATAACGCAACTGCGATCGCCAATCGGTCTGTCAAGCGTGGTGACTATGGCAAAACCAAATGATTACACAACACAAACCCATACCGGTCGTAGCGACGATCTTTGTGAGAGTGGACTATGTGGACGTTTTTCGGCTGAATTCATTTGCTGGCTTACGAATAGTCAGATTTCAAATGGTTGTTCGTTTTCAAGTCGTTGGTCCTATGGAGAAGAACTGGTAAGAAACTCCTTTGAAATCATGTATGAAAGTATTTTTATTTATTTTAAGTATTTATTACTTGATGCAATGTGATAATCGTAAAAAGCTATGTAAGGATAATGCATGCCAACGTGTGGGATCACACGTTGGCATACATTATCACACACATATTTATGCACAATGATCAGATGCAATATTAGCTCCATTTTCAGGTCTATTATATTTTTTGCGCAACTTGGCATCCTGGGGCGGAGTCCTAACAGTATACAAATTTTACTAGCTACCAATTTTCATCAATCTCAAGATGGGTCACCAATCTATATTATCGACGCATCTGGATACAAAAATAAACAACATTTTCTTATAAAAAAAGTGTTTGGACTAGTATACACTCGTTATACACGCTACAGTGGAAACCTGTGAGATAGGAATACAAACATGCGGGCGCGCAGATTTAGAAGTCTGCGTGCTCATACCAATTGAGCCCCGGGACGACAGCTGTGGTCAGGCCGGTCTATGCGCAGCACAGCGCACAGCGAGGCTTGGGGGGATCCTTTACAATCCTCCCCGAGAAGTGCCTGGGAGCGACCTTTTTACAGTCTTTCTCTCCACTAGAGGGCACCCCCTTTACCCTCATCCCCTTTGAGCTGTGCCTAAAGGCATGGCGGCTCTAGTGTGATCTTACGCGGACCTAGAGCCCCCCATTCGGTGCCAAAGATGACCACTCCAGTGGTTTTAGCAGGTCCCTTCCGGCATGTCTCTTCGTCCATCCCCGAGGCGGAGGTAGTTCGTTTAGAATATCCACTGGAGACCAAGAAAAAAAAGCATTCCGGCAGGCCCCTTCGCCCTTCTCCGAGGTGTGGGAAGTTAAGAATGAATTCTATTCTACTGGGGATAAATAAGAAAAGATCTATAAACATAGTTTTGGACAAAAATAGGCAAAATCCATTTGCAAATAACCGAGAATAATCTTTCCAATATTTAAATGGAGAGTGGCCTACGACCGACGTATCTATTTTTGAAAATTTTTATCACTGATGTTTTAAAGTTTAATTTGGAAGATGGGAATTAATTGAGCTAGGGACTAGATTTTTTGATCAATTATTACCATTTGGTACCATAATCATGTTTTACTTAGGATCCATGTGACATGTTTTCTTCTATTTATCCCTATCAGCTGTCATCTGAGAGTCCACTATTTTCTTTGTTTAGCCATGTTGGACACAATCCATATTTTCTTCTCTGTCTCTGCTGTTGTTGTTGTCTACATTTATAATTAAAAGTCGTCTTGCATCATTTCATCATCGCTTCGCATTGTCTATAACACGGCAAATTGGTAATCCTAATCATATCAGGTTCTCTGTTTATATTTTATGTCGTCTATTTGTCGGCTATATACCGAGGTGCTCGATCTTTGTGCACTTTTTTTGCCTACCCTCTACTTCATTGCCAGCTGATCGAGGAGTTTTTGTAGGTAACCTGCAATCGTACCACGTTGGAGTCACACAGTATGTGTAATATTGACACTATTTCACCCCTGTAGAAACTGCATGAATTCACCGTGCTCAATTTAATTCTGTGGAGGCGCTCGTTAGTACCAAAGTGAGTGCACCTAAAAGGTTTGCAGTTGTAATCTGTTTAAGTTTGATAATTTCACTCCGCAGTCATATCTTGTGCTAGAGAAGGTCTTAAGTGATTTAGGCTTTTTGCGTCCCTCCATTTAACCGACTTCAAAAAGGAGGAGGTTCTCAATTCGATGCGTATAGTTGCGATTCTTTCTTTAATAGGTGCAAAATGCTTTCGAGTTAGTCCCATATAAATTTCATTACATTTGATTGAGTAGTTTTTTAACCAGCTTCAATAAACAGGTCTAATTTGGTTGCGCTTACCTAGATGATGTCTTAATAGTTTCGATTCTTAGAATTATTTTTAGTGTTAGATACGGATACCAAATTGGGAAAAGTTCTTACATTTATTTACACTAAAAAGAAACAAATAAAAAAAACTAAGAAAGAAAATTCCGACTTCAAAATTCATTACGATATTAAAACCACCAAAATGAAAAAAATAGCTTTATTTATGAAGTCGGGTGGGCGAGGTATGCCCCAACCATGGTTCATGCAGACTAACGAGTTATATTTATGAATTTTGAAGTCGGTATTTTTTTTTTGTTAATAAGTTTTTTTTTTGGTTGTGCTTTTCTAGCAACAATGTCAGTGTATTTGCTTTCATTCAAAATATAGAAACGACATACATTGTGATGATTTCAAATTACACACTACGTGAACCTATTTTTTGTCGCTCTCTATTCTACGAGATTGAAACCTTAACCCCGGGAAAGGGCGAAGGGGTATGCCGGACTCCTACCGGCTAAAACCACTGGAGCGGTCATCTTCGGCACCGAAGGGGGGCTCCAGAATAAGAATTTACCTAGCTAAGGTCATTAAGTCGTTAGTGCGCAATACCAGCATAAATAGATAGACCGACATCGCATCACCTGATCGTTTAATTATATTATGCATGTAAGGTAAGGATTGTAATAAAAGGCTGCTGTAATAGGATTAAGTGACACACATTACATAGTTTATGTAATTTAATCCTTCTTAACGATTTTATTTTATCCTCTCTCGTTTTCATTCGTGCCAGACAGTAATACAATCTTGATGAGCCTATTAAAAGGGATTACGTTTTAGTATCTAAAAGACATTTAGGCTCAAAACTGGTTTATTGAATTAGGACTAATAGTTGAAGATTGCATTGACTTCAGTTTGTGTTATGGGAAGAAGTCATCAAAAAATATAAGATCTACAGTTTTAGTCATTTACGATTACGATATGGCCAATATTTGTCAAATCTCTAGCCGAGATTATAAAGATTTCAACATACGTATAAGATTTATTTGCATTTAGATATAAATGAAAATTAAACGAAGCGGAATAAATAAAATAAATAAGTTAAGTCTGTTGTTGATTTGGCAGTAATTATTTTGTGTACCTTCCGAACACCCGATGATCTTTAGCAACTGTAAAAGGAATAAACATTTATAGTACAAGACATTTCAGCAATAATAATATTTCCCATATGGCCGTTTATTAGTTCTTAAATGATATAATATAAATGATAAAACATTATAATAAGTGGCAACGTACCGAAGACTTTGGGAAGAGGTTGCACTTTGGCCTATAATAATAATAGGAAAGTCATTTATATGGGAAATAATAAGTCAAATTATTTTTTGAGCTCGCAGTGTATTGTAAACACCGCGATCAAAACGCTATGTGATTATTGTAATATGCTATGATGTTATTATATTACTGCGAGCGATCATAGATTTATAAAAACAAAACAAAATAATGATCTAATATCCTTGAGACCATTATCATCGCAAACTTCACTAAAGTCTTCATCTACAATTTGATTAAAACCAACCTCCAAAGGCGTTGTCTGCACACTTTGAACTGGTGCAACATCAATTGTCGCAGGACAATAGTTGCCATCTGTCCAACTTTCCAACTACATAGTACCTTAGTTGCTGTAACTTGTCCGTGACAAATGAGAGCTTAGATATCTTTATATAGATAGACAACTTGCTTAGAATGTTCTACGATACATCCGTATTATCTTAAACTCTCTTATTTCTGTGTAATTAATCATTTCAGCCGAATGAAGTCCACTGCTGGACACAGGCCTCCCACATAGATCACCACAATGATCGATATGGGTGAGTTGTGGGCTGATGGGAGGGTTTTGCCATAATCGCCACGCTTGGCAGTGTTGTAGTTGAGCTGTTAATGTACTCGAAGGACGCTCCTGCCCATCTTCCGGCTAATCCCTTAGTCGACTTTTACGACACCCACGGGAGGAGATGGGGTGGTAGTATTCTGAGCCGGCACCACACGGCACACGTTACATGTTACGAGTCTTAAACTTGTGGTGTCTTGCTTGTAAACGGGACTGGACAGCCGTTAACTGCCATGGCAAGTAATTATGATATTATAGTAGTATGTTTTTTTATACATTAACGTACATTATGCTCGTTATATAATTTACCATCATTTGTAATCAACATTGTAATCTCAATTATTTTAAAAGAGTATCCATGGAGTTTCTTGTCGGTTCATCTCCATAGATCAACTATTTGGAACCGAGCAACTTAAATTCTGACGTTTCATAAGTGCCAGTAATTGGTTTATTTGAAATAAAAATATTTAACTTTGACTTGTCCGGAAAAGATCTCTTCATCTCCTCCCGTGGAGGAAAAGGATGAACAGCAGCATCATTTCTGTGGAACATTAACCATCCTGCGCTCACCAACCCACCTACTACGTGCGTTATTCCATTCAAAATAACGACACAATGTGGAAATTTATCGAGGAAGCCTTTGTTCTGAAGTGGACGTCCCTTGGCTGATGTGATGGTCATGATGATGAGAGTCTTATCTAATCTGCTGTTACTTATAAACCCCGTAACGACGTAACTGGTAAGTTTATCTCATTATTCCCATAAGAAATGTCTCGAGAACCTTTGAGATTATTACTGCATTTTTCTCGAAGGTAATCAATAGAAAACGTTGGCTTCATCTAGATCTCTTGATGAGTAAAAGTTTCAGTCAATTTTGGAAATACCTTGAAACTAGGTCAGATCTTAGGTTACCCTCCATTCCAAAAATATCTATAATATTCCACACGGGTGTAGTCATATGCACGGTTTGTATTAAGTGATGTAAAACAGTACAAACCAGCCCATAATCATCCATTGCTGAAATTGGGCCTCCCAATGATCACTACAATCATAGGGGATATTGTCGTAATCGCAACGTTTGGCCGGTGGATTGGTAATCGCAAAATGTTGTTTTAGCATACGGGAGGATGCTGCTGCCCATCCTCTTACGAACCATCCATAGCCCGTCTATAGACACATGGGTAAAGAGGTGGGCTTCTCAGGGAACGACATGAAAAAGTAATAACAATAGTCCAAATAAAACGAATTAGCTTCATCAGACAATCAGACAGCTAAAATACGAACAATACGCAGTCAACCCTTTGTACCACCAATCCAGTCTTCAGTAAAATTGTATTCAAACCAAAAACTATTGAACCCTTACCTTGAAAACTTACATTATCACATGATATTATAAGTCCAGAACTGCAGTGTAATATTACATTTCAACTAAAAGTCGCGTTAAGAGATTCCGTGGAGTCTAGACGAAATAACAGTTACACATATGGCCCTATCAATATTTAATACCTACCCTGTTTCGAGAACATAAAAGAAAAAGTGATTCGATAGGTGAAAGCGATACGATAATTAAAAAGAAAAAGGAGAAGAAAGAAAAACTATTTATTTTATAACACAAAGATATTTGACGTAAGGCATGAATAAATACTTAAAATCAACACGCTATATGATTATATACGTATAATAATTATTATCTAAACGCTTAAATGAAAATTATTTCTAAAATACATGATACCAAAAGTGTAGACGCGCTGGCAGCCCTTTTTTTTCTTGTCTATGGTTGACAACCAGAACTTACCAATGCCTACGACTACGTAATACAGTCTTGTTATATCCAAACATTTTGCATTGTATCTGCATAAAACAGGTCGTCGCTCAGCGTAATGCTGTGGCCTTATGCTAGTGATCAGTGCTGATTTTCAGCGACAGCCTGGATGGGTGACGTTATGGCAACGTGCAAATGCCAAAATTACAATTTATATTTACTTTAGGGACAACATACAACAACACGCGCGCCACGTTACTCAGCATGAAGCTACATCGCAGTAATGTTGTGACGCTATTGCGAGGAAAAAAGAAAAAACAATATATATACTTACTTATCTACATTAATAACCTAACAACGATCGCCAATTTGTATGCCAAGCATGGACGGTATGGCAAAACCCCCCCAAGGAGTACACAACACAAACCCATACCAGTCGTTGTGGCAATCTTTGGGGGAGGCTTTAGTCCAGCGGTGGACGTTTTCCGGCATAAATGATGATGATATTACGAATGAAAATATAAAACGCATTTTTTGCACAACCTGGTGAAGAGACGAGCATGTCACTCACCTGGTGATAAGCATCACACCAGCCTATTACAATTGTAGTGCTACTCGAAGCTAGTCTAGCAAGGTACCACACCGCGCTCGTCACCTCGAGTCATAAGTTATTTAGTCTCAGCCCAGAAATTTAAGGGTGAGATTCAGAAACGAGTCTAAGCTAAGTTCACGCTTCCATCTCTCAAAATTAGGGGCGTAAGTAATGCATTTTAACATATGGAAGCGGAAGTTCACGCTTAGCCTCGTTTCTGAATCTCACCCTAAATCTACCTTTCAGACCGGAACACAGAGTATCCGGCACTGCGGTGGTACTTACCTAACCGGACTTTTGCAATAAGCCTACTAACGCACGACCAGTGAAATTATACTGCCTTGAAAATATCTAAACTTTTTGAAAGTAACGCGTGTATGAATAAATATTAATTATGCTGGTCTTCAGACCGTATTCATACAATAAGACCAGTATTTTTTTAAATAACCTTATGAATGCGGCATGATCTATTTGGTTTTTGCGGGGCAGGCCATCGAAGAGGGGTTCCGGGTGCCCTTATTTGATTTCAGAGATGTACCACTTCCAGGATCACGTAGCCAGATGTATGTACGAGTATGTCATATTTAATTTTGGATGAGCTCAAATTCGAAAGATACGATGCTAAACACCAGTAGTTTCCTTCATATTGCTGACATAAAAATAACTTTTTGAGGTATATATATTTCGTATGGTTAGTGGCCACCCTTGTGACAGAGTTGTCCAAGCCGCCCAAAGGTCTCCGACTTGGCTTAACGACTGCTGTCTAATGACAACAACCGGGACCGACGATTTAACGTGCCCTCCGAAGCACGGAGACGCTCAGTTGAAATACCTTTATGCGGTCACCCATGCAAAGACTGACAGCGCCAAGCATGGCTTAACCTCGCCAATCGAAAAAAAAATTACCGATCAATGAGTGTAACTGGCTATGTGCAATCTTTTTGAGATGAAATTGGATGACCAAAGTTATCAGTATAAAATATTGAGATATTAAAAAAAAAATATTCCTCGTGTGTCCCATGACCATGTGGTTTTTTTTGCAGTATGAATACTTACTACGTTACATGAAGGTAGGTATTTAAAAAAATCATTTGACAGCTTTTGACCGGCTTTGTCAGCTGTCAAATGGTATCTTTATGATGCGGTGAACTGTAGTAAAGAAAAAACAATTGAACCGTAAGAAGTTTCATTTTTGAGAAATGTTTTATGGATATGTAAAGATTTATTCATCTAAACACCGTACGACGTTGCCTTATACTTGACATTGGCGAAATTGTGGAAGATACTCTACAGAAGCCATAATCTAAGAGTAAAAGAAGAAGAACTGTAGTAAAAAAAAAACTCTGTTTTTTTGGTTTTCGTTAAAGACTTTAACCATGTTCACTTTCGGGACATCCGGATATCGGGACTTCACAAAAAGTAGGTAGTAACCTATCACACACGCTTGGCAAGCCACACAGGTAACCTATACCAACAGTTACCATATACGGTAAATACAAAGTAATACCAAGCATAACCGGCCAGTGAGCCAGCATCTACCATCTGCGACAGTTGGAAAATGTTCCGAAAGACATCAGCTACTTTGGAAACGAACTTTTGAATCAAAATAAAACATGAAACAGAACTCAAGCTATGAACCCAAAATTATGAACCACCTCTAGGTTGATGGGTCAAGTAACACACCATAATATTGCGTCATACACAATAATCAATGAACCGACACGCCTACATTACTGTTTTTGATGTGTAGGTGAAGTATAAAAAGGGCATGCTAGCATGAGGCGTCCATTGACATTTGTACTTAATAATTTCGGCCGAATAAAGTCCACTACTGGACACAGGCCTCCCTCAAAAACCACCACAACGACCGATATCGGTGTTGTGTGCTCATTGGGGGTTTTTGCCATAATCGCCACGCTTGGCAGGCGGGTTGGCGATCGCAGTTGAGTTGTTAATGTATTCGAAGGACGCTGCTGCCCATCCTCCGGTTAATCCCTTAGTCGACTTTTACGACACCCACGGGATGAAATGGGGTGGTGGCATTCTGAGCCGGCACCACACGGCAAGCAATTTGTACTTACTGACTGGAAAACGATCGGTGCGGTTAAGCAACTTTTGGTACGGTCAGTCTATGGATGGGTGACCATACAGTCGTAATTGAACTTTGGTCATGGTTCTGGTCATTATACAGTAGTCGTTACGCGTTAGTAAGAATGTTGGGCGACTTGAATAACTGACACAATATTGGCATCTATTCAAACCATTAACTTATTATAGTATCAATATACAAAATACAATCCGTGTGGTGTTCGAATCCGTGTGGTGACCCGATTAAGAATATAGCACCACTCCATCTCCTCCCGTGAAAGCAGCGACCCTTCTGTGAAGCGGTAGCCATACTGCGCTCACCAACCCGCCTGCCAAGCGTGGTGAGTATTGGCAAATACCCCCCAAAATTATGACACAGTTGTGAAATCTATGGGGGAGGCCTTTGTTCAGCAGTGGAAGTAAAAATGCCCGATATGATATGATGATGACATATCTTAGGAGCCGAGCAAAAAGAAAAAGAAAGAACGCTAAAACTAAGTAATAGAACTCCTAAACGGCGGGACCGATTTTAAGGTTTTTCATATGTTTGGGCGGGAAATCTCTGTATGGTTTAGATTTGCAATTGGACCAGTAAGGGGCGCTGCAATCAGGTTTGCATGTACCTGCCTGTGCGAAGCTGAGGCGGGCAGTTAGTATTAGCATAGATTACTATGTAATTCTTCTACAATGTACTTGGAATCACCAAAACAACCAATTTTAAAAACAAATCCTACGAAATAAAAAATCTTTGAGAAATCTGTCAAGGGTCAAACGCGTGTTATGAAGGTACTCTTAAAAGTCTAGAATTTCTCCTTCAAACACTTGACCCGAATTTTCTCACGTTTTATGACTTAACCTCTGATACCATATTATTTTCGAAACACAATATGTTTCTTCACTCAAT
Organism: Diloba caeruleocephala; assembly: GCA_947459985.1. NCBI lineage: Eukaryota > Metazoa > Arthropoda > Insecta > Lepidoptera > Noctuidae > Diloba > Diloba caeruleocephala. The sequence continues at coordinate 1,272,129 of OX381617.1, read as the reverse complement.
AATAAGTTTCGTAAACATTTTTTCTATAAATATAAAGTGAAAACAATATTATGAAGATAAATGGAGTAAGCCAAAAGCGTGCAACAGAAGCACGCTTCGAAAAATCGTAATAAATCTTGCCTTGTACATTAAAAAGAGAGATTGCAACGAAAGTTGCTGTAATGATATATATTGGTAAGAGAATGTAAAGGTAGACTTAATCTATACAAATAAATAAAATTGTAGTGTCTGTTTGTAATGTCAAAATAACAGCTTTTTACTAAATGCATATGAAAGTATATACGGTACCTATAACAAAAAAAAACAATGTTTAAATTTTTTGTCTGTTTGTTCCGGGTAATCTCTGAAATGGCTGGACCGATTTTGACGGGACTTTCATAGGCAGATGGCTGTTGTTATAAGGAATAACTTAGGCTACTTTAATTTTGACGTGACAACGTCTTATAAATTGGTTTGCCGGGTGACACTTCAAGAAACTGCGTTACGCTCCGCTCACGTTATGCACTCACAATAAGAGCGAGTGAGAGGCACGCGTCCCTTCCACTCGGGCATGGTTAGCCCGCCTAAGAGCGAGAGAGACAGACATAAAAAGTGAAAGGCACGCGTCCCTTCCACTCGAGCACAGTTAGCCCGCCTAAGAGCGAGAGAGACAGAGCGAGAGAGAGAGAGTGACCACTCAAAGTCGTTGTCACGTAAAACTTTCGCCCGTATACCGACTTTACAGGCAACCAATTTTTTTTTTTAATAATTAGGGCAAACAAAGCGTAGCACAGTCACCCGAATAAAAGAACATATAGCTGACGTCAAGCATAGACGCTCCACAATGTCTGCAGTGTGTGAACATGCCTTAGGCAAACCCAACCACTATCTTCGTTTTGATCAACCTCTAGTCCTCGCGAAAGAGAACCGATATGTACCAAGAATGTTTCGTGAGGCTATTGAAATTAAAAAACATCCTTATTTTAATAGAGAAGATGGTTGGCAGGTACCACCTGTTTGGAGTTATTAAAATAATAAAGTCCCAGACAACATACCCCACTAAAAAACATCAAGACACTGTGAGTGATTACTGCGTGCATCGAAACAAATTTTTTGATTAAAATCGCTCGGTAGATAAAATAAAATAACTTTTTTAAATCTGTATCGACGCCTGTCACCTTAGTCATTCTGCGACTACGAACCCTGCAAAGTATTCGAAACGTCAGGAAAAACAAAAATCTATAATATAAGCGATGTAATCCGTTTAAAATTGTTTTATTATAATGTGTAATAATCGCGGAAACCTAAGACATTACTAAGTAAATGTAATCTAATAAATCCATTACTGAAACATGTTGTTAAATTGAGAGAGTATTTTATCTAACTTAATCAGGGTGTACACTTCGTAATACTTGTTATACAATATTTTTTTATATATATCGATTGCTTTGACCACAGTCGATATTTTTAAGAACATTATGCTTTCCATCCAAATGTTCCACTTTTTAACGGTAGGCATGGAATAAATGGAAGCGAAAAATGTCGTGCGTATGGGTGGAACGTCCACAATGTAATGGTGGCGCAATGCCGTTCTTGTAGTTGTCTGATAATTGGGAGACATTAAGTCGTGCAAAACCAACGCGCACTCGCCGAAATGTATCCGACAAAAACACTTTCGTTATTGTATTTGTCTTGCAATGTAGCAGACAGCTAAGAATATCACCAACCTATCTCATCCCGTGGGAGTCGAAGATGGCGACTATGGGATTAGCTGAAAGGCGGCAGCAGTGTCCTTAGAGTACATTTACAACTCAACTGCGACCCCCAACCCGCCTGTCAAGCGTGTCGATTTTGAAAACTGAAGACAGCAGACACTCCCTGTCTAAGATTATATACATTTATGTTTTCTAACATGACGCTCGCTGTAACGAAATAATTATAATTGATGTCGTACATTTTCATTAAAATAAATTACACATTTTGCTAGTATGTGACCTTTTTAGTATTCTAATAATTTTAATGTTAGTTAGTCTAACGACCGAGACTACATTTGTGGCTAAGAAAACTTACTGGAACATTCGTTAGGAGTCTGGAATGTTCTCAATTATACATACAGAAATACATCAGCCCCTAGGTGTCCACTGTCGCAGATTGGGGTGTCTGCGTGCTCACACCGAGTGACCCGCCGGGAAGACGGTGGTGCGCATGCGGTCACAGCGCAGTACAGCGCAAAGTGAGGCTTGGGGCGATCCTTTAAAATCCTCCCCGAGAAGTGCCTGGTGGGGTGACCTTTTTACAGTCGCCTTCCCTCCGCTAGAGAGGGTGACCGCTTTACAGTCATCCCCTCCGTGATGTGTTTAAAGGCGTGGCACCAATGGGCGGCTCTAGTGTGATCTTACGAGGACCTGGAGCCCCCCTTCGGTTTAGAAGATGACCGCTCCAGTGGTTTTAGCCAGTACGAGTCCAGCATACCCCTTACCCCAAGGAAGTTTCATGTAGAATTTCCATTGGAAACCAATAAAAAATGTCCACTTTTAAAAATGGGCCCTAATCACTTCAATAACTAGGGGATGTTGCCATAATCGCCACTTGGCAGACAAATTGGTGATTCCTATCATAATTATCATCATATCAGCCAAAAGCCTCTCCCATAGATTTCCACAATTTTATCGTCATTTTGGGGGGAACTCACTAGTACTTACCATGCTTGGTAGGCGGGTTTGTGACAGAATGGCATTCCATAGAATGTAGGACGTTGCTGACAATTCTTCAGGCTTAGAGCCCCTTAGATGCCTTTTACGACATCGACGGAAGGAGATGGAGTGGTGCTATATTTCTTATCCGGGACAGCACCCGGGTGACCGTATGGTGTTATTGGCACAAAGGAAGACGTTGCTGCCCACCCTCTTGATATCAACCCTTAGTAACCTTTTACGACATTCTTGGGTGGAGAGGGGTAATCTGATAAATATGACGGTCCGGTTGGTGCAGTGGCTGATACAGTCGACTGCTGCGCTCCGGGTCGTGGGTTCGATTCCCGCACGGAACAAATGTTTGTATGTTCTGCAGGTAGTTGTTCCGGGTCTGGGTGTATTGTGTGTGAAATTTGTGTCTGTAAACGCACCCACGACACAGGAGAAATACTAGTGTGGGGCAACGTTTTTTTAAAAAAAGGAGGAAAAGAAAAAAAGAAAGAAATCTTTTCCGGGAACCATACAATCATATAGGTATTAATACATTGCATATGCACTTAAAATGATTCAGTTCTTTATAATGTTGAGCTATCGAAAGAGGAATATAAATAACATGTTGAAATATCTTTTACGATCCAAATAATAAAGTGAAGATGTATACGTGTGTTTTACTTGGAACACCTTTTTCGTCGAATGACACACAGAAAGGTAAATAGCCTTCATCCTACGCAACATGTAACAATTTAATGAAGAAAATATATGTTGGAGTCGAAGAATGCCGGGCATATTTTTTGATTATCTGTGCTTGTAACGTGCGGTACGAGTCGAAGTGGTGGGGACGACCGAGAGAAAACTGAGATCTTGTTTGGACCATAGATTGTACACTAATATTAAAAATAGATGTGCAACTCTTGAGAAAATACATTTAAGTTGTATTTACGTAAAAAATAGATGGCGCTGATACAAACTAGATAATACGTTCTATTTGCCACTAGATGGCAGTATACGTTGATTCAAATCAATATAGATAGGTATACTGTAATAAAATATCATTTGTTTATGAAAGGGAATAATAGAAATTAAAAAGCAAAATATTATAGACATTCATTACATTATTTCATTTTTTATGACAATGTACCTTAAAATACCTTCTTCTTCTTCTCTTAGATTATGGCTTCTGTAGAGTATCTTCCACAATTTCGCCAGTGTCAAGTATAAGGCAACGTTGTACGGTGTTTAGATTAATTAATCTTTACATATTTTATAAAACATTTCACAAAAATGAACAAATTCTATAAAAAAATATGCCGACAACGTCGTACGGTTCATTTTTTTTTCTTGAAATACCTTAATAATGCCGTAATACTTTTGAATTGGCTGTCAAGTATACTTTTTTTGTTATTATTTTGGGAACAACGCGTTTCTATCTACTTTTCTGTATTCAAGGAAATATTAAACTTAATGATACAGTCTGGTTACTGGCTTCAAATAGAAATCGATTCATACTGGAAGTATTTTGCTTTAAACTTAAATAAACATTGTGTCAATCTCTGTGTTTTCATTGTACGTAATCTTAATTATAACCTCTGATTCTGATGAGATAAACCCTGACGGTCCCTTAGTTTACTTAATGCCGTGTTGATAATTAAGTCCTTCAGCCTGTTCATGCCATCCATGCCTAGGATTACCAGCCTTTGGTGTGAAGCGGTTTGGGGGTGGCCTCTTTACAGTCACCTCCCCTCAATTAGAGGCGGTGACCGCTTTACAGTCATCCCCTCCGAGAGGGGCCTAAAAGATTATTCGGTGCCGAAGTTGACCACTACGGTGGTTTTAGCCGGTAGGAGTCTGGCATACCCCTTCGCCCTTCCCCGGGGGGAAGGAAGTTCATGTAGAACTTCCACTGGACATAAAAATGGCTGGTAATCCTTTTTATTTAATTTTATTGATCCGGTGCAAATACATCACCATGTTCCACAGAAGGGACGCTGCTGCCCATTCCTCAGGTTAAGAGTCCCTTAGTCGCCTTTCACGACACCCACGGGATGTAACTGGAGTGGTGCTATATTCTTAATCCGGGCACCACACAGAACTGCGTATTGACACTGCTCCTCAAATTATTGAACCTAGTAAAGTTGGTGCTACCTACTATTAATATAGCTTAATAAAGGTAGTGATTTGTTTTCTATAACGATTTTGTTATTTAGATATAAACAAAAGTTATTCACTAATAACTCGATATCTATTTTAGAAATACCGATGTCGCATTGTCCTTTATTTCTGATACCTTAACACTGTAGAACCATTGAATTCTTGGAAATATTTTGTTTAAAAGCTGTCTCATAAAATCAAGTCGCTGTGACGCTTGTCAGCATAACGCATTACAGTGAAAGACCGACATACTAGGAATAGAGCATGATTGGGTCTTTCATAATAATTGTCACGTACTAAGTACTGACGACAAAAAACCTGATATTTAAATTGTAACGAAAAATAAAAGTTTATGATAATTTTCAACAAGCTTTTATTAGCTTTACCTTTTTTTATTAATGTCCAGTGGAAATTCTATATGGAACTTGCGTCACCCCGGGGAAGGGCTAAGGGGTATGCCGGACTCCTACCGGCTAAAACCACTGGAGCGGTCATCTTCGGCACCGAAGGGGGGCTCCAGGTCCTCGTAAGATCATACTAGAGCCGCCCATTGGTGCCACGCCTTTAGGCACATCACGGAGGGGATGAATGTAAAGCGGTCATCCCCTCTAGCGGAGGGAAGGTGACTGTGAAAAGGTCACCCCCTCAGGCACTTCTCGGGGAGGATTGTAAAGGATCCCCCCGCGCCTCGCTGTGCGCTGTGCTGCGCACCCGGCGGCACGTGACCACGTGCGCGCCACCATCTTCCCGGGGGTCGCTCGGTGTGAGCACGCAGACTCCCCAATCTGCGCGCCCGCGACCCCTGAGACCCCCACCATATAGTGACGGCAGGGGGGTATTAGCTTGACCTATATGCATATTTGTAGTTTTGAATGTATGTATGTAATAGAATCCTGCAATTCATGTTTCACCCATTTCTAGATGTGACATTACAATAGTTTCATGATTGTGACCTGATGCATTCGCCAGAATCAACCAGTAATGATTTAAAAAACCTAATAGCAGGTGCACTAGATATATTGTATTTCTCAATGTTAATTTAAGTACAGACATATCTTAAAAGTAGTCAGACCGAGTACAGGAGTCGCCAGAACATTTTTTCAACGATTGGCGCTAATTGAAGATGATTTCTAATGTTTTCAAGCAGAAATAAAAAAAATCGTTGAGTGTGAGTTCACACGCGGTAGAAGTGAAACTTTGTTTTTTGGTTAATTTGTAAGAGAATGAGGTGAATACACTGGAGATGGTAAACATAGAGAGAGAGAGAAAGAGCGATTGATCGACAATAGGGAGTAGAGAACTATATAGAAACGTATTTTATCTCATTCTCTCACAGCCTAGAGACAATTAACTATAAATACATTTATACTTGTCTCTCTTTCGTTTCATAAAATTCAATTCACACCATCCCAAAAAAAAGTTTAACTTCAATAAAACTATCCGTTTAAAAGCGTTTGAACCAATCAAAAGTCGTGAACAGGTTCTTAGTGTTAACTAGTTTTAGGAACAAAAGTAATAAGGATCAAATTATTATTTTAAAGCGTGGGTGTTCAACATCCAACGTAGATAAATATTACACTTATCTAGAAAGTATTCTAGGCTTTATCAAACATCTAAAAATAATTTTGTGCTTTTTCGATCATGATTAATTAAAGCCCACGCTTTTATTAACTTCTTTTAATATGTTTTTATTTTGCTTATCTTAGCTTTTTATTTTTAACGAGATTAAGTAGATAATATTTAAATTCGAGATAAAGTTTGGAAGTTATCACAGTATCAGGCTCTACATCTAAATGGGGTTAAATACGGGATATGAAATGCGAGATAAATAACCTTTTAATATAAAATATAACTGACATTTCATTATTTTTAATGTCAGACCCAATTATTATGGTTATAAGTCTGTATATAAGAATGTATATGCCGTGTGGTGCCGGCTACGAATAGCACCAACCCATCTCAACCCATGGGTGTCGTAAAAGGCGACTAAGGGATTAGATGGAGGATGGGCAGCAGAGTCCTTCGAGTACATTAACAACTCAACTGCGTTCGCCAACCCGCCTGCCAAGCGTATCGTGTATTGTGGGGTCAATGCAAAACCCCGCATTGACCCCACAATACACCCATATGATGATGATAATGATATGATTATGATATCGGTCGTTGTGGTGATCTTTGAGGGAGGCCTGTGTCCAACAGTGAACTTTATTCGGCTGAAATGATGTTATAAGAATGGTGTCTCTATATTTCATATACTAGAACCTTTCCACAAGAATATAAATAGAATATAACGATCGGTCGTGTAGATTCTGATTATAAACGAGCATATATAAACATACGGGGATAATCTTCCTTATTTTGAAGTTGGTTAAAAAGGATAAAATTGCGCTGTGCAGGATCAGACGATATTAGTACTACAGTGTAACAGTTTCACTCCGATGATTCTGATTATTTTCACTAGGTGAAGATCAGCTGCCTTGCTTTAGTATGTCCTTGCAGTATTTTTCTTTAAAATATTCCCTCCAACTTGTCATTGCAACGGTTTTGGTCATCAGTGGACAACACGGGCTGATATAAATGGAAATGGATGTTTGTTACAGACGTTTTGGCTTGCGTGGGAGGGAATAATAACCTTCAGGCTACTGAAAACTTAATTCTTAACATTCCATCCCACCATTCAAGGTTTATGTCCAATTCCTTCGCTGTTTCAACAAGAAAACTCTGGAAGCGCTTCCTCTTGATATAGAGAAAGCTCCAAATAAATTCGCGTTTAGACGTAAAGTGCGTCAATACTTCCTGAAATTGTTACAAACCTAATCAGTTTTGTTTTCATCATTAGAGTTAATATTTTGATATATTCTATTTAACTAGATCTTTTTATACATTTTATTTAACTATTTATATATAGTATGTGTATGTATTCTTATTTTTAATTCAGCATTTTTTAACATTATCTATAGTTATGCTTTTGTACCTCTTTCGAAGTGCTTTTTCAATCCAAAGGTTGACTGGTAGGAAATGCCTCGTGGCATTAAGTCCGCCTTGTGTATACTCAATGTAGATAAAAGTTTAAATAAGTAAATAAATCGGATGCATTTCGGGGCGCCGGAACTGCGCAATTTATTTCCCCCGAGCCATTTCATCAATAGACAACCAGACGTACGGCAATACGCCGCTCTTATGTTATGTTGGATATTCTACATATGTGCGCGAAGCGGTTTGCTTACACATTTATTGAGCGTACCACTAGAGAGTGGAACTTATTGCCGGTGTCTGTCCCAACACTGATTTCTCCTTGGCAAGCGTATCCATCGTCAACCGCATTATTGCTTTGAGATAGTGGTCAAACACAAGTGTAATCAACATTTTTATATGATCTTTCGACTGTCCTTACATTTGGTAGCTATCCTGCACATTGTTATTTATAAAGAGGCACGTTGCGTCTGCACTTGATTCACGTGAATAGTCAGAAGTCTCGAGCGGCAGCCTCGAGGGATTGAATCGGGAGGAATAGTGAGCGCTTGCCGCCATCGAGGGCACGTCTTCAATGTGTGAGCAATTGCCTAACTTGCGTAAAGTCCACGTGTGTATTGGCAGAATATCACGCATGTAAATCTTGTCAGATTTAGGAAGAGATGTGATATAAATTATATAGTTGAATTCAAGCATTTATTCAGTTACTATTTTGCTTTCTTTTCTTTTTAAAAAACATTGCCCCACTCTCGGATTTCTCCTGTGTCGTGGATGCGTTTACAGACACAAATTTCACACACAATACACCCAGATCCGGAACAACTACCTGCAGATCATACAAATACTTGTTCCGTGCGGGAATCGAACCCACGACCCGGGGTGCAGCAGTGGAATGTATCAGCCACTGCACCAACCGTGCCGTCAACTAATTAACTAATAGACAGTTTCCACGTCATATTGAAACAATGGAGGGCATTTCAATAGATGAGAACTTCTGTGAAGAAACGCTGAAATAAACTCAGGACTGTCTTTTTTGATCATTATTCCCTTTTTTGTATATTTATACAAATTTTATTTCACAAGTTATTATATTAGTATCAGTCACTTCATTGGTTTGAACTATAAATGATCAGACAAGGTTATCTGTTATATTTATAATGAGAATGCCTGCTACTTCAAAGATTACAGATAAGACCTCCCTTTCATGTTCAGTGGATGTAACGACAAATTAAATTAACCAGAAAAATATTGCAAATAAAACAAATAGTAACATTTTTACTTCTCATCTATACATACAAATAAATAAAACTGAAGTGTCTGTTTGTAATGTCAAAATAACAGCTTTTTTAAAATGCATATGTAAGTATAGACGGTACCTATAACAAAAAAACAATATTTTTATTTTTTTGTCTGTCTGTCTGTCTGTTTGTTCCGGGTAATCTCCGAAACGGATGGACCGATTTTGACGGGACTTTCACTAGCAGATAGCTGGTGTTATAAGGAATAACTTAGGCTAATTTTATTTCAGAAAAATAATTAAGATTCCGCGCAAAAAAAAACCTTGAAATCCAATATATATATATTCTATGTCAAGTGTCTATGTCGAAGTACTCTAAATTTCTTTTAAATCAAACGCGGGTGAAACTGCAGGTCCCAGCTAGTTCTCAATATGTTTGCTCCAATCATGAGAAAAATCTTCGTGCCTCACATAGTCGTATATTGCAATGTCCCTCTTACCGTTCGGACTTTATGCACTCTTATTTCTTTGTCCAATCAATTCTTTTTTGCGATATGCTACCACTTGAAATTAGGATGGCTACCAGTCGCTACTTTTTTATAAGTAAACTACGTAAATACCTCCTCAATTCTTTGGTAGATTCATTTCTATGTTAATTATTTCTATAATAAATTATTTATATGTGTATATATATTTCGTGTGGTGTCCAGATTAAGAATATAGCACCACTCCACCTTGGCACCATCTCCTCCCGTGGGTGTCGTAAAAGTCGACTAAGGGAGTCATTATTCGAGTACATTAACAACTCTACTGCGATCGCCAACCCGTCTGCCAAGCGTGGCGATTATGGCAAGACCCCCCAATGAGCACACAATATGCCCATATCTGTCGTTGTGGTGATCTTTGCGGAAGGCCTGTGTCCAGCAGTGGACTTCATTTGGCCGAAATGAATACTTTATGCACTAAAACTGTATAAAGGCGGACCTAATGCCATTAGGCATTCTCTACCAGTCGACCTTATGGTGATGCAAAGACAAAACATGGTCGGTACCCAGACAGTGTAACTGCGAATAGTCAAATAGTGAAACTGAGCCACACGGCAACATAAAGTATTAAATGAAAAAAATATTTTTTTGCTGCTAGATGTACATTCATATTCTATTCACTTACCATACTAGGGAATATGTCAGAGACTACGTTTTATCACCAACAAGTATTCTTACAACGCAATGATTTATACTCATGTGAGTATGCTAATAATAAAACACTTCGGGGCTGTCAGGTCACTGGTAGCATGACGCGACTGTAATCCCGCACTGCTCTAGAGTTTTGTTGCATACTTAACATTATACGTGCAGCGCTGTTATGGCACTCCAGGTGAGCCACGGTCGGCTCTAGCGTGATCATACTAGGACCTGGAGCCTCCCTTAGGTGCCGAAGATGACCGCTTCAGTGGTCTTAGCCGGTAGGATCCCGGCATACCCCTTCGCCCTTCCCCGGGGCGAAGGAAGTTCATGAAGAATTTCCACTGGGGACCAATAAAAAAATACAAAAAAGGAGAGTCACGGTATTTGTTTGGACCGACGAGTGTCTTGCTTCTGTCGTGCGGATATTATGCTACTGTCTCGATATAGGTATTCCGTGTGAAGATGATCACCCAATGAGCCCACAACACACCCATATCGGTCGTTGTGGTGATCTACGGGGGAGGCCTGTGTCCAGCAGTGGACTTCATTCGGCCGAAGTGATAATGATAAATCATCATATCAGCCACAGGACGTCCACTGCTGAACAAAGGCCTCCCCCTTAGATTTCCACAACGAGCGGTCACATGCCGCTCTCATCCAACGACTCCCAGCGACCTTCACCAGATCGTCTGTCCACCTCGTTGGAGGTCGTCCCACGCTGCGTTTTCCGGTGCGCGGTCTCCATTCGAGAACCTTTGTGCCCCAACGGCCATCAGTTCTACGAGCAATGTGCCCTGCCCATTGCCACTTCAGTTTACTAACCCTTTCAGCTATGTCGACAACTTTAGTTCTTCTACGGATCTCCTCATTTCTGATTCGATCTCGTAGAGAAATACCAAGCATAGCTCTCTCCATAGCTCGCTGAGTGACCTTGAGCTTTCTTATGAGGCCTATTGTGAGTGACCACGTCTCTGTTCCATATGTCATCACTGGTAACACACACTGGTTAAAGACTTGCGTCTTGAGGCATTGCGGTATTGTTGACGAAAAGACGTTGCGAAGTTTCCCGAACGCTGCCCAGCCGAGTCGGATTCGACGATTGACCTCTTTCTCGAAGTTGGACCTACCTAACTGGACAGTTTGTCCTAGGTAGACATACTCGTCAACAACTTCGAGAACAGAGCTCCCAACGGATATTGGGGTGGGCACGACATGGACATTTGACATGACTTTCGTCTTGCCCATGTTCATTTTAAGGCCCACCTGTTGGGAAACTCTGTTGAGATCATCGAGCATTGTGCTGAGCTCTTGCAGCGATTATCAGTCAGTGATGTGAAACATTAAATGGTATTTAATGATAAATGTTTACCATTAAATACCATTTAATGTTTCACATCACTGACTGATCAACTACAATAAGATGCGCTCACAGGGGATTTGGCCATAATCACCATGCTATTCATGAGAATTGTTGTATTTGTAAAGCGACGCCCATGCTTGGAGCGGCGTTTATTCTTTACCTGGAACCACATGGTTTACCGTTAAGTTTTAGGGCATTCATCTTCTGAATGAAGCAGGTAGTTTAAATATATAAGTGCAGTCCGCCCCCCTTTAGACATTTCTATTCACTTACCAAGGCAATAACCCTGACATCAATTAGAAACGCTTTCAAGAACTTAATTTTCCAACAACAGGACTATGCACTTAAAATTAATAGGGCAGCTTCAAAATGGGCACACACTAACATTTAGTGGCTATAGGCTGGCCGCATGTTACCAGTTTTAGAACCCAAGTAATGGCCTATATGCGGTTAATGTACCTTATATTAACGACTCCAAATTATGAGACATATTTCTTTTTAGATTAACGAGTACTTGGGTATAGAATTTGGGTTACAGGTGGAACCTACAGAAAAAAATGAAGCAAATTTTTTTGGCTGCTCAAACGGCCATTTAGCCTTATTGCGGAATGTCACATATATATTCATTGATGATTAATGAATGTCCGAATAAATAAGTTGGCCAAGTTGGCTGCTGCAGAAGCAACCTGGCCAAACGGGGAATAATTGACTCAAGTGCAGTGCACCCACACAATATCTTGCACGTACTGTAGCTTTGTTGCCCATTAAGTCGCAGCACTTGTACCTTGTTGTTACTATGGGAACAGCATAACCAGGTTGGACGGATGAGGACGTAGGGGTGGCTAAATACTGGTCGAAGTCGATATAGTGATGAGTCCCATTGTCACAAAATCAATTAATGAACGTTTGTAGTGTTTCATAAATGTTCTGCTTTGAAGGCAACATTTTCTACTTAACGTTTAGGAGATGTTACGTTTCAGAGATTCTCATATAATTTTCGGAAAATCGTAATCAAAATTCGTTATTTACACAGGTATAATTATGATAATGTACGCGCGCTATGTTTTTATTATGTCGAGCGTAAAAATATTTTATAATTTTATAACAGTTGCATTCACGTAATTAGAATCAAATTAATTAATTATTATACTGTATAGAAACCACTATTAAATTAACTTAGATAAAAAAAATATGAATGCAATAAAAACATTTGTCCAGCCAAGCTACCTAGCCACCTTGTTAAATATATTAAATTTCATATATTTAATATTATTCGGTATCTCGGTATTTATTTGGATAAGTTTTAGCAAAGTTTGTGAGCATACCTGTTTTCGGCTTTACTCATCAAACATTCCTTCGACTTAGTGACTAAATAAACCACTGACTTCCACCCCTTTTTTCAATACCATAGGAAATCATCTTGGACAAGTTGAATGACCCAGACTATGGACTACTGCTGTCTAAAACTATAACGTTACTATTAATTGATGATGTAGTGGAAACAATTACGGTAATCAATCAAAAGGAAGTAATACAGGATGGTAACTAAAGTTCGTTAACTTTAGCCAAAGTTTTAAGAATTAAATGTAAGTAGTACAAAGACATGACATTGCATAAGGCCTACGTTCAACAGTGAACTACTATTGGCTGATGATGATAATGGCGGTGCGAACAAAGACATTGTTTAAAAAAAAGTTGCATTTATGTTGTTTGAACGAGAAAGTGCGTGTAATACCTACACACAAACAGGCTCCCACGATACACTATTGAGAAGTATTCACACATCACACAGGGAAACTGATAAATTTGTAACTAGTTTAACGTAATATTTTTTCGTGTGAACACCATGGACAGATCTATGGCATCATCATTTCGGCCGAATGAAGTCCACTGCTGGACCACAGGCCTTCCCCAAAGATCACCACATCGACCGATATGGGTGTGTTGTGGGCACATTGGGGGGTTTTGCCATAATCGCCACGCTTGGCAGACGGGTTGGCGATCGCAGTTGAGTTGTTAATATATTCGAAGGACGCTGCTGCCCATCCTCCGGCTAATCCCTTAGTCGACTTTTACGACACCCACGGGAGGAGATTGGGTGGTGGTATTCTGAGCCGGCACCACACGGCATAGCCGGCACCACACGGCATAATAAATGTTAATATCTGCTACAATATCTGTCAGTAAATCTTCTATGTCTTCGTCTTCCTGCCCGGTTCCTAAGTTAATTGGGGTCGGCACAATATGTACTAGGCACATTGCAAAGGTTTTAGTCAGCCACCTGCCTTACACCAAGGGTTCCTTGGGTATGCTAGTGTTTGCCAAAAGTGCGATTGGGTTCCAAACTCCTTTAGTCGCCTACGACACCCACGGGATGAGAGAGTAAATAGGGTTATATTTGTGACGGGAGCTACATCAAAGTAAATCTTCTGTGTAAAACATGAAATTTAAAACAGAGATATGAAACAAGAGGGTAACATTCATAAATTGGATTATTTAGATGAAAATGTTTTAAGACGAATTTTGTAGGAAACTTAGAATTTGTAAAATGTGAATCAAGTTAGAAGCTATTTCGATCAGTTCGTTATTTCTACAACAATCCTCCGGATTTTAATTAAAATTAATACTAACGTTATCCCCGTAGAAATGTCGTTTATCGTTTTAATTAGAGAAGAGTAAATAATATACAAATTGAAATATTGAGTTTACTAAATTTAAATATAATTATTACGATATTGCTCAAGAATTTTTTTGTTAAATTTCAAACTTTAAACAAATTAAAATATCATCATTTATGAGTAGAAAAACTAATGTCAATTTAAAAAGAATCTGTAAAACGTAACTTAGGTAAGTAATTTAGTTTTGATTGTGTTTTATTTTAATTTTACAATTCTTGGTAATTTCTAACTGCGCTATTCAGACAATATTATCGATAAGTCGACGTTAAGTTTGTAAATATTCCAACCAAAGTTAATCATTATCCGTCCTCTTAAATAAACAGTGGAATTATTAACGAATCCAGAAATTTGAAGAGATCATAGAGCATTTTGTGAAAAAAACATGAAGCCTACTGAAATACAATGTCATTTTTACTTAGACTTTGTTACAGTGATAAATGGAACTTTACTGAAGAACCGAATAAAAGTATAAGTTAATAAATAAAAACTTTTTTTTTGTATATCAAGAAACATATTTTTTTTTGGATAGACAAAAGAAATATAGTTGATTACTATCTGTATCGACCTTATAGTTTATTTTAAAACACACACATCTAGTTAAAGAAGCATCGCTTACAAGTCAGCTAGCACTTTGTTTATGACGTCTTTCATTTCTGCATCACGACAAAATATTTATATACATATACCGGGTTAGTCGAAAAGGGTGCAGTTAGCTAAAATGGTGTAATACTATGGGTGGTAATGAGCAACTTTTGTTCTACGACTTTCCCCAAAAAGTCAATAGTTACAGAGTTACAGCTGTTCAAAGTTTTCATGAAAAATACGCTGATATAACCTTGTCATCAGCGTATTTTTGTCTTCTTACATTTAACTTCATATTTGGGGTCACAGACTTAGTTCTTTCCGACAAAGGATTATTTTGCAATGAAAATAATAAATCAAGCCCCAGTCGCACCCAATCTTTGACTACAATTTGATGAATTTGAAAAGAAAATGGATTTTAAGTTGAGGCATTAATTGTAAAACAGCCATCACATACATTTTAAATTGGCCGCGGCTTAGTACACCCTTTCCGACTAACCCTGTTTATAGCTCGATTGTTGTGCATATAAAATTCGTATCGAATTCTCCCGTTCTATTTCACTGTAGTAAAACTGTCATGGACTTCCCTGGATGGAGATTATTCGAGTTCCTGGAGCCTCCCTTCGGTGCCGAAGATGACCACTCCGGTGGTTTTAGCTGGTAGGAGTCCGGCATACCCCTTCACCCTTTCCCGGGGCAAAGGAAGTACATGAAATATTTCCACCGGATCAATAAAAAAAAAAGGCCTTTTAGCCGGGAATTTCCTGTATAAAAATACCTCGGTGCTCGTTGTTGGTACTGAACCCGGGGTTTCGACAACAAACGCTCTGGCGCCAACCATTGGTGCCATGCCTATAGACACATCTCAGAGGAGGTGACTGTCAAGAGATCTTACGTGGCTAACTGACGCTTTGTTCCGCGGTCCGCGTCATCCGTGGGCAAGTATCAAACTTGAATAAAATGCCGAAATTTGGGACTGCTATTGCTATGTAGTTCACAGACGAAGTTCGCGTTAATCTGAAAATTGGTCAGTATTTGTTCTAATACCGCTTTTGTTTTTAAATTTCTGCTTTTGTTTTATTGTATTAGACTAACTTTTCGTACAAATTACCTTTAATAAGACCTACTTAGTATTAAAGGTGTCTCAACTACCACATATTAGATATTATGATTACATAATACCAATATTTAAAAGACGAAAAATGTAGTGGTTTGGGGTCCAAATCTCCTGAGCCAAAATATGAGTAACACACAGTGCTTATATAGTATACTTTTGTAACTGCAAAATATCTTTATTTTGTATAAATATTATTATTTTACAACCCCCAACCAAGACAACGACAAAGAATTACAGAGTAAACCAATTCAACGTCTCAATATTTGAAATTCGAATAAACTTTTTCGAGTAATACGAGTATAACGTGTCCTTTGTCTTCGAGTGTGAATTGAGGGTTATTCTCAAACCATTTTAATAACGGAAATACAGATTTATGTAGGATATTCTCATTCAAAATTAATTTCTTTTATGACCTAATTGGAGTCAACGCACCAATTATGTTATATTTTTAACTCAGGCACGTATTCTTCAATGGGCTATTGAAGGCCTTTCTGTGCTCCTACAATTGCTAAGCTCCAGTGAATTGGGTATTAATGACGTAATATTACGACTGTTAGTTGAATTCAACATTACAATTTGGGTTCTTGACTATTTTTTTTTATTTTTATTTATTTATTCCTCAAACTTATTGTTTGAAGTGATTTATATTTCTATGAGTACAGATGATAATTATGTGCTCAACGATTTAAAAAGAAAAACCTGTCTTAGCTACTTTGATACGGTAGGTCAATCGACCACTACAGGCTAAGGCGGCTGACTCAGCGGCGCACACTCGAGACGTGGCGAAATCGCCTTCGGCTGCAGTTCACGACCAAACGCGTTGTTGAGGCCATCCCACCGCTCTTCGGAGCCTGGCTCAGAAGGAGCGAGCGCGTCACCTACCGTCTGACGCAGGTATTCACCGGTCACGGTTGTTTCGGTGCGTACCTGCACCATTGTGGAAGCGACCAGGATACCTTGCCAAATCCGATAGACCAGGATGAGCCACGAGGCAGCCCATGCAGGGACTTGAATGAATGCTGCGGTATCCTGGTCGCTTCCACAGTGGTGGCACTGTGCTGTGACCTCACGTCCTATCCTGTTGTTCCTTTCGAAAGCCCCTGAAAGCGCACCGTTGCTACTCTGGTGGAGGAAGCGTGTCTGGTCCATAGACCTACTGTTATTAATGGACCTATCAAATGTATAAGCAGTTAATGATTTTACGACAGTTACTATCAACACTATAAGCTGTACAAAAACATTTTCTTTTTAAGTTGCCCCGTCCTGTTTCTCTTCCTGTGCCAGGTGTAAAACACAAATTAACACTCAGATCTAGGACAATTACCTAAAGACTATAAATTGTTCCATTGTGGGATTGAAGCCAAATGCATAGTTGCTTGTCACTACTTACCAGTGATGACATATGGAACAGAGACGTGGTCACTCACAATGGGCCTCATAAGAAAGCTCAAGGTCACTCAGCGAGCTATGGAGAGAGCTATGCTTGGTATTTCTCTACGAGATCGAATCAGAAATGAGGAGATCCGTAGAAGAACTAAAGTTATCGACATAGCTGCAAGGATTAGTAAGCTGAAGTGGCAATGGGCAGGGCACATTGCTCGTAGAACTGATGGCCGTTGGGGCAAAAAGGTTCTCGAATGGAGACCGCGCACCGGAAAACGCAGCGTGGGACGACCTCCAACGAGGTGGACAGACGACCTGGTGAAGGTCGCTGGGAATCGTTGGATGAGAGCGGCATGTGACCGCTCGTTGTGGAGATCTAAGGGGGAGGCCTTTGTTCAGCAGTGGACGACCTGTGGCTGATATGATGATGACTTATCATTATCCAGAAATATTCTTTAAATTATTCATACACCTCCCTCATCATTTCGACCGAATGAAGTCCACTGCTGGACACAGGCCTCCCCCAAAGATCACCACAACGACCGATATGGTGTGTTGTGTGCTCATCGGGGGGTCTTGCCATAATCGCCACGCTTGGCAGACGTGTTGGCGATCGCAGTTGAGTTGTTAATGTACTCGAAGGACGCTGCTGCCCATCCTCCGGTTAATCCCTTAGTCGACTTTTACGACACCCACGGGATGAAATGGGGTGGTGGCATTCTGAGTCGGCACCTCCCTATTAGGCACAAAATGTTCTATTTAAAAACATAAACACCTATTTGTTAACATCAAGTACTTACCAATAACATCAAAGGCGACTTTCGGCGTAATTTGAACATTTAACATTCATGTTTTCCTCATTATTACTCAATGCCTTTTGATAGGAAGCCTTTACAGAAGAAAAAAAACCATAGAAACTACATAAAATGAAATTGAAAGACACTGGACCCTATTTACCTTTTTATTTCTTTACAAAGGCAACACTGAAATTATGAGTATACTCGCTTTTTTTTAAAACGGCAGGTACGTATAGACTTTGGGTCGCGACTATATTTAGTACCAATATCGTACATCTCTGCCTTGCCCTTCGGGAAATTTTGGGTTGATGAAAGGCGATTTATTGACTGGCTTTTTGTATCACTTGATGTACACTACGTTTGCTTTAAAGATTTATTACTAACTTTAATAGATCGATTACTTGCCAAAGCTTTGCTTTGCTCAAAGTTTCACCACTGGGAGCCAACGCCACTAAAACATATTTGAAACAAAAGTTATTATGATATTAGTTTCTAATTATAGACTTGATAATTTGTTTGGCGTTGCAGATGTTGTTTGTTAGATTAGCACCTGCGTTAAGGGCGATAAAGTTGAATATTAAGAATGCAGCTTGACCTCTAAAATTATTTATTTTTGAAGCAGAATAACCCAAATATACTTTTGTATGACCTCACTTGGAACTGTGACATCAATGCACAGCGCCCACCTAAGTACACGTGATCTGGCAAGTGATCTAACACGTCACTTGCCACTCGTCTCAATATCCAACGCCCAGTCGCATGCCGTGACGTACCATGACCTGCCGCTCAACATTAAATTAAAATGTTCAAGTGGGAATAGGTACCGATGTTTCTTATTTCATTCTATAACATTTCTGAAACCTGTCAGGGTACAATTCTAGTTCTGTCTTTTTGAAAGTACCACCTTTTTAACACGATTTTATTAGCTTGGTATGTATCTACGAATCTATGTACCTATATATATTATATATACTGATGTCAGTTGTGTTAAATATTTTTGTGAATATTTGTAAAAATAGCGTCATCATAAAAATATCCGATAGAGCACTCCGCGATAATTTACAAAAAAAAATTTTTGTTAATCTCTCTATTGTTATTTAAAAATTATCGAAAATTATTTTCTACTTTTTAGTTCGGTTATCTACAAAAGCGTGTTTTTTAAACTTTTATTTATTTCATTGATTTTCCACAAAGAGTGCATCCTAAATCTTCTGTGTGCAAATTGAATACTTATAACTTGTAGTAAGCAAGATCATCTTCATCCTCATCAGACGCCATTTTGGTTCAAACTGAATCATATGTCATGCCAAGCTACATAGGTCTATGCAGAATGTGTCTCATCAGGGTATCGTCAGAGTTATGCTACAAATAACGTATTATAAGGCAGGCCTACATGTGTTAGTTGTGTTTTCTTTAGAGGACTGTGTAGCTCGCCAGGCCGCACTGGGAAGTGGGGGGTCAAATATCAGTGGCGGGCCAAGAACTGTCTGGGATGAAGAAAGTGCGACCGAAACCCACACCCCTGCTACAAGGTTGAAGGAACCCTGTGGTGGTTTTGGCTAGTAAAAGAATACTACACCTCACCTTTCCTAGAACAGAGGACTTTCACGAGGATGTCTAAAGGATAAAATAGGGAATAGCGTTCTGAGCATGTTTGTGCTGCATATTATTAAAATGAATGGTCTTTTCGACGAAGCAAATAATACTTGTACTAGGAGTGGTTTCACCCCAATAGTTCACGGATTGATATTCTCAAGAGATTCCGTAAATCCTCGCAGTCGTCAAATCCATCAAGAAATGTATATTCCGTTTCCGAGTAGTAACCAAGATTTACATTTCAAACAGTCTTGCGGTTCCCACGATCAAAGACCAGAGCTTAGGCGACTTAAGCATGCCTCGGTACACAGGAATTGAATTAAATAAAATGTCGAAAGTACAGCATTATTTACACAAAAAAGCTTTTTTTTGCTTAAGGATACTTGGCAAAAATTAGTGTTTCGTTGCAAATATTTTGGGTTAAAGAACTCTTTCTGGAGCTGACGTTTTCAATTTTGAATATTTGCATAATCTATGTCCGCTTATCATTCTACTAAGGACTTAACTATAATACTATCTACTATAAGTATCAGTTATTATTTGACAACACCGTTGGTCCAGTGGCTAAGCAATTGGTTTTCTGCTATACGTATCACGGGTTCGATTTCCATACGGAGCAAATACTTGTATGATCTACAGAAAGTTGTTTCGGGTCTGGGTGTTTGTACATGTGTGAGTTATATCTATATATTGTATCTACGGTATGGGTGAATTACTAGTGTGGGTAAAGGAGGTCGTAAAACGACTAAGGGAGTCTAAGCCAGAGGAATGGATGGCAGAGTCCGTTCTATCGAACAGTAGCCATCATCATCATTATCATTTCGGCCGAATGAAGTCCACTGCTGGACACAGGCCTCCCCCAAAGATCACCACAACGACCGATATGGCTGTATTGTGGGCTCATTGGGGGGTTTTGCCATAATCGCCACGCTTGGCAGGCGGGTTGACGATCGCAGTTGAGTCGTTAATGTACTCGAAGGACGCTGCTACCCGTCCTCCGCCTAATCCCTTAGTCGACTTTTACGACACCCATGGGAGGAGATGGAGTGGTGGTATTCTGAGCCGGCATCACATGGCACGGCGACAGTAGCCATACTGCGCTTAAAAACCCGCCTTCCAAGTGCGGTGAGTACTGGCAAAGTCTCAAACTGTCAAATGACACAATTGTAGACATATATGGGGAGGCCTGCCTTCAGCAGCAGACATCATTTGGCTGATATGATGATCATATATGATACGTGACACATACTGAATGCATATGTTTGCTAGTGAGTTTTGTCAACGTCAAGTGTCAATAAGCAATAAAAACATGAAAAATTTAAAAGTAATTTTGATAAATCGTCAATAATGGATTTATCAAAGCCATAATATATACATTTTATTAAAACAGCGAGTTTATTTTTATATCAAGATGTTGTCTGCAGTGAAAGTGCGCATTCATGGGGTGCAAGATAATAACTGGGTATAAAGGACAAAATCAACCAGTATTGGGGTCTTCATCATTTCGGCCGAATGAAGTCCACTGCTGGACACAGGCCTCCCCCAAAGATATGTTGTGGGCTCGTTGGGGGGTTTTGCCATAATTGCCACGCTTGGCAGGCGGGTTGGCGATCGCAGTTGAGTTGTTAATGTACTCGAAGGACGCTGCAGCCCATCCTCCGGCTAATCCCTTAGTCGACTTTTACGACACCCATGGGAGGAGATGGGGTGTTGGCATTCTGAGCCGGCACCACACGGCAATCGGGGTCTTATATAGTGATATTAACATACTGGAGAGGATTCATCAAGAGGAAACAACTTGATAGAATCAGATATATGTACACGAAGAACAAGAAAATGGAAAATTTTCGCTTGGCACAATTTATGAAAGGACTATGAAAATGGACTTCTGGAGTGGAAGGCCTGGTGATCTGAAATACAGGCTTGAATCTAGTTTAGGCACCAGTGTTCCACACAAATTTGTACAATAACAATATACCAATATTTTTGTGATAAATAAAAGAAAATAAAAAATATATTTTAAAGTTCAATCGGATTACCAAAAAGAACATTAATTTCACAGTTATGGTATAAAGAGCGGTCATCTTCGGCACCTAAGGGAGGTTGTGTGATCATACGAGGACCTGTAGCTTCCCTTAGGTGCCGAAGATAACCGCTCGAGTGGTTTTAGCCGGTAGAAGTCCGGCATACCCCTTCGCCCTTCCCCGGGGCAAAGGAAGTTCATGAAGAATTTCCACTGGGCACCAATAAAAAAAGGTATAAGCAAAGTGAACACAGCTATTTTTGCCGGGCTTTTCAGAACACGACTTTGTAAAGCCGTCAGTAAGCCGTCTCATTAACATGAATTAGAGCAAATTACATTTTCATCTCCAAAATACATCTACTGTCCAAATCTTAAATTAGTTAACTGATAAAAATGTAAGTCGGAGTTGTAAGAAGGTTTTTTGATGTCAATGACCCTTTAGGATACTGACATTCAGGTCATTGACATCAAATGTGTCGTTTGTCGTCAATAGGTGCATGCCCGCACAAGGCAGGATGTGAGGTCACGGCACAGTGCCACCACTGTGAAAGCCACCGGAATACCGCACAGCAAACGCTCTAGGAGTACCCTGCGTGGGCTACCGAGTGGCGGATCTTGGTCGATTGGATGGGGCAAGAACTCTCTCTGCCGGTAGTAGATAAGATTTGGAGTGCAATGGTTTCCCTCTGTGAAAGAGTCATGCTCCAAAAGGAGACTGTAGAGCACCCGGGTACCCATATCCAATACGACTGGGCTCCCTGCCATCATTATATACCGGGGCTTTGGGGGTAGCGAGCACATATCGAGAGATTCCCTAAAAAAAGAGATGTGCCTAAAGGCGTGGCATCATTAGGGGGCTCTAGTGTGATCTTACAAGGACCGGGATCAGGGGGCTCCAGGTACCGAAGATGACCGCTCCAGTGATTTTAGCTGGTATTAGTCTGGCATGCCCCTTGGCTCTTCCCCGCGGCAAAGGAAATTCGTGATGAATTTCCACTGGGGACCAACAAAAAAGGTACTTTACTACGCTCATAAATGTCCACTGTTGGACTTAATCATCATCACATCAGCCCATACACGTTTAATCATTAACATGGACCTTTTTTTTTTATTGATGTCCAGTGGAAATTCTACATGGAACTTCCTTCACCCCGGGGAAGGACGAAGGGGTATGCCGGACTCCTACTGGCTAAAACCACTGGAGTGGTCATCTTCGGCACTGAAGGGGGGCTCCAGGTCTTCGTAAGATCACACTAGAGCCGCCCATTGGTGCCACGCCTTTAGGTACATCTCGGAAGGGATGACTGTAAAGAAGTCACCCCCTCTAGCGG
The DNA here is from genome assembly GCA_947459985.1 of Diloba caeruleocephala. Classification (NCBI taxonomy): domain Eukaryota; kingdom Metazoa; phylum Arthropoda; class Insecta; order Lepidoptera; family Noctuidae; genus Diloba; species Diloba caeruleocephala. Next base: position 1,249,045 of record OX381617.1, on the reverse strand, counting down.
AGGTAAGGCGACTGTAAAAAGGGCGCCCCCCAGGCACTTCTCGGGGAGGATTGTAAAGGATCCCCCCAAGCCTCGCATTGCGCTGTGCTGCGCACACGGCGGCACGTGACCACGTGCGCGCCACCGTTTTCCCGGGGGTCGCTCGGTGTGAGCACGCAGACTCCCCAAACTGCGCACCCATTAACATGGACCTGCCAACGATCGGTATCATTGTTATAATCACTGCACTTGGCAGGCGGACTACATATTTTGCAAAACAACGCAAATTTATCACATAAAAACTTGCCTAAGTAAATTAAAACACGAAGTTACTGCGTATTAATTAATGTAAGTGTTACAATTCTGTCTGCTCCCGATTATGCCGTAAAGATAAAGGAGGTCATTGACATTTCTTAATCAGGATTTATGAAATTACTGACTGGCTCAGTTTATATGAAATTTTGGTGTGTTGTTGGTAGGTCTTCATTACTTTGTTATCGATAATAATATGGAGAGTATAACTTTCATAGGCAAACTATTTCTTTTTTCTCGATCTTACACGGATATGTGTTAGTTTAACTTATTTAAGAATCCGACAAATACACCCCGATTGATAATCTTCTTCTTCTTTATTTTTTCTTTAAGAAAACCGTTGCCCCACACTGAGAATTCTCCCGTGTCGTGGGTGCGTTTACAGACATGAATTCCACAAACAATACACCCAGACCCGAAACAACTACCTGCAGATCATACAAATATTTGTTCCGTGCGGGAATCGAACCCACGACCCGGAGCGCAGCAGCCGACTATATCAGCCATTGCACCAACCGTGCCGTAGAACTAGCTTACGAATTTTCCGATGCCAAATAATAATAGATCATCTTTTTTGTACCCTTCGGTTTCATTGTCGCGCCTCTCACATACCTCGGAGAGTTCATCTCCATACCTTGGCGCAAAATTATCACTAACGAAGATTCAGAGGAGCTTCGCGCGTATGCTCAGATTGTAATCAACTTAATTATCATGTTTTCCCTTTAAGACCATGCATCGAATGCTGCGTGGGACGTCCTCCAACAAGTTGGGCAGGCGACCAGGTAAAGATAACTGAGAGTCGTCAGATGCGAGCAGGATGCAACCGGTTACTGCCAAAATTATGGGGAGGCCTATGTTCAGTATTGGATGTTCTTCGGATGATATGATGATGATGAGGTCTTCAAAAGGGGCGTGACATGATTTTTACAGAGTCGACAATTCGAGTGATATCGCAATGAGACGTCTTTATGTAACAGTATTTTCATATCAGTGGGCCATAGTACCTTTTTTTATTTTTATTGGTGCCCAGTGGAAATTCTTCATGAACTTCCTTCACCTCGGGGAAGGGCGAAGGGGTATGCCGGACTCCTACCGGCTAAAACCACTGGAGCGGTCATCTTCGGCACCTAAGGGAGGCTCTATGTCCTCGTATGATCACACTAGGGCCGTAGTACCTATGCTTGCCAGCTTAATGGTATAAAGAATAAGGATTTATAATCAGCCAAGTCTTCGGGTAGGTAGGGTTGTAACTGAAAACTTGCGCTGTCAGTGTTACTGATATAAAAGATCTGAATGTCATGCTAAGCTGAAATCGCTTTTTATACGGAAAAGGCGTACATATTCCTTTGCAATGTTGTTCGTAATGGTTTTTTATTGTGTTTTGATTTTATTACTTACTTTTTTTTAGCTTTGCCTTTTGTCCTATCAGTATGATGGCATGGTACACGCGTATGCCGTAATATTTTGCGTTCTACCATTCGCTGCGCTGCGGTTTCACGCCTAGCTTAGACAAAGCTTTACTGCAATTTTTTTTGTTGTGTTATTTTTACTTCTTATAATGTTTTCATGCGGTGTGCTTCCATGTCTGATAATAAAAGATTTTCCTTCTATAAGGAAAAATATCGCTTATCCCATGTTCCATTCTGTTGTTATTTAGCTGATTTCAGTAGTAAAATGTTCTTGACTGCCTGCTGTACCTAACATCAAAAACAAACACAAGCCCCGGGGGTAACAACGCCTCAGTTTCAAGTAAGCGGCGCTGCGGGACATCATAACTGAGTTGTGTTAGTTCTCTTCGGTTTGTTCATATTTGACTAATCAACTCGTGACTCCGGGGAGACTCGCAATCAAGGGCATTGGAATAATGTTATGTAGGCCGAACATCATTGAGTTCAGTAAGAAGCTATATGTTTTGAGTTAGTTATGTGTGTTGTAGCCTCGAATACAAACTGTTACTTTCATTATTGTGCGCTGTGGCTAGTTGCTTAGCTTTCTGTGCTACGTGTCGCGGCTTTGATCCTCCCACAGTACAAATATTTGTGTAGCTTATAAATAGTTGTTCTGGATTTGAGTGTACCTGCATGTGGAATGTATGTCTCTAAACTAAACCCACGACTAGGAATAAAATAGTGCGTACTTCGTTTAGAAAAAAATACCAGCAGCACAGGGTAATGTTTAAGCCCCCTGCCGTCATTACATGGTAGGGGGCCTTGGGGGTTGCGGGTGCGCAGATTGGGGAGTCTGTCTGCTCACACCGAGTGACCCCCGGGAAGACGGTGGCGCGCACGTGGTCACGTGCCGCCGTGTGCGTAGCACAGCGCACAGCGAGGCTTGGGGGGATCCTTTAAAATCCTCCCCGAGAGGTGCCTGGGGAGGGGGGAATCTTTTAACAGTCGCCTTCCCTCCGCTAGAGGGGGTGACCACTTTACATTCATCCCCTCCGAGATGTGCTCAAGGCGTGGCATCACTGGGACCTGGAGCCCCTCTTTGGTGCCGAAGATGACAGCTCCAGTTTTTCAGCTCAGGTTTTAGCCGGTAGGAGTCCCTGAGGATACCCCTTCGCCCTTACCCGGGGTGAAGGAAGTTCATGTAGAATTTCCACTGGACATCAATAAAAAAAAGAAAAAAAAAAGGGTAATGCCTAAAAAATTTATTTATGTGCATTTGTCCATGACGTTCTGCAACTCCAAAGGACTGATGATTTGTAGATATATTAGGAAATTTAGGGAGAGGAGAGGATATGAAGGGTAGGTAGATGATGGGGACTGGTGGTACACTTCACTCACCGTACAAAACGCAGCAACTTTACTTCTTAATGCGGCATATTCAGTGAGAGCGTTACACTTCCGGTCAAGCCAGCCCGTTCCGGGATGTCAACTACATTATTAAAGAAGTTTCTCCTGATCGATTTGTTAAAACATACGGTAGTATGGACGAAAAACATATTCAATATAATTCTTAAACTTTCGCGAATTGAATACATTATTATAAGACAATATTGGGTTAAGCGTGGATAACTATGGTCAAAGCAAATTGATCGAAATGTCCATGTTCGTCAAAATATTGTTATGATATTCATCTGTGCACGAATAGACCCGATAAATGTTTTCAAATAATATATTCATCATCATCATCATTTCGGCCAAATAAAGTCCACTGCTGGACACAGGCCTCCCTCAAAGATCACTATCGCCACGCTTGGCAGGCGGGTTGGCGATCGCAGTTGAGTTGTTAATGTACTCGAAGGACGCTGCTGCCCATCCTCCGGCTAATCCCATGGTCGGCTTTTACGACACCCAAGGGATCAGATGGGTTGGTGCTATTCGTAGCCGGCATCATATGGCACGGCGACAGTGGCCATACTGCGCTTAAAAACCCGCCTTCCAAGTGCGGTGAGTACTGGCAAAGTCTCAAACTGTCAAATGACACAATTGTAGACATATATGGGGAGGCCTGCCTTCAGCAGCAGACATCGTTTGGCTGATATGATGATCATATATGATACGTGACACATACTGAATGCATATGTTTGCTAGTGAGTTTTGTCAACGTCAAGTGTCAATATGCAATAAAAACATGAAAAATTTAAAAGTAATTTTGATAAATCGTCAATAATGGATTTATCTATGCTAGCCGGCATCACACAGCGATATATATTCAACAATAATATATATTCAATATATGAAAATTATATGTTTCATTTCACCTCATAATCACTCCACAATTTATTATATTTAACATATTGTTTTTCTGGAAAATAAAAGATTGCAGTAACAAATGCCCAATTAACGGTACAGAGGTCAGTGTAGATATTAAACAACATGATCGATGTACCCTGGTATTTATATTGCGTTGTCATGACAACGGCAATTCTACGGTACTTTGTTTAAAAGATATTAATTAGAATAATGTTATCTGTAGTGTAAAGTTAGTATCAAAATTATATTTATTAAATTGGGCTGTTTCGGTGATAATTAATCGTAAGTAAACTATAATAATTAGCATGAATGCGACCTTGTAAGATAAAAGTCAAATGGAGCATTAAAGGCTCATTATATTATGCAATTTGCAGAGTGCTGGTGACTTAGCGGACTAATTTGGTAGTGGGAAAGTTAGGCACTAGTATCCCCACAGAAATAGGAAATAAGGAGAAGTGGTACGGGGGCGTAACGCGCCACCGCGACATGCACAACTTGGGCCATCCAGAAAAAATGGCCGTTTTATAACATCAGTTGAGATTCGATCGCGTAAGTGAAACTTTGTTAAATTGTCGTGTTGTTCGGGGATAACATACAAAAACTGAAGCGAAAATAATAACTTTATCAAGGAAGGAATCATATACATTATGTAAGTGAAGGAATTTTCTTGTATTTGTCTATAAAAATAATAAATTAAAAATTATTGTTTTCTTTATTATGTTACATTTGGATTGATGGAGCAGAACGACATTATTATTTTTGTTCAAAATACAATGCTTCTTATCTATCACTTTTAACTAGCAATCGGTGAATAACAAACGTATGCATTAGCGTGTTTTTATGAAGAATGGTAGGGGAAAACTGGATTTCTAGGCTCACATACATTTTGAACTACATGGCATATCTCCTTTCTTCCAATATCTTTGGGTATTCAACCCTTGCCTACTAAACATGAGGATCTTGAGTTCGATCCCGTCCCTCACCTCTGAGTTTTCGGAGTCCTGCACAACTGAGAGGGTTCCTAAATGTTCTCAATGGTGTGAACCTTTCTCATCGTGAGAAATGGTCCATGCCCATCAGTGGGACAGTAATGGAATGATTATTTATATCCGACCGTCCACGTATCCCGCGTTCGTAATTTCCGAATGTTGTGCGCATAACTTTTATCGTAATACTGTACTGTAATTAATAGGTGCTCGTCTATTGTAGAAAGCAATAAAACTGGGAGTAGACATTACACTGAAACCAATGATATTATATATTAAAAGAAGTAGATATGTTACATGCGCGCCAAAAGTAAGAACCAAAACTCTCACAATTGTAGCACCTCGCAATCAGTTCGCCCAAGGACAACGAGCACACACTGTCACAATCTGTATTGTTTTATCAATTAAATAACAATGCCGTCGTGCGTATAGAAAATGTACAAACTATCAAGCAAAAGTAAATAAGGAAAAAGGGATCTCATACCACACGTGAGTAACAAACTAAATAAAATGTTTTAATAAAAATACTATTTCAATTTTAATAAAACACTTTTAAACGGATTCTATCGCGTATAGGATCCTGCAGTCATCCTGCGACCACGAATGCTGCAAAGTATTCGAAACGTCAGGAAAATCAAAAATCAAAAATATACGCGATAGAATCCGTTTAAAAGTGTTTTATTATAATGTGTAATAATCGCGAAAATCTAAGACATTACTACTATTTAAATTATCTATAGAATAATATTCTCGAACAAAACACAGGCCACGCAAAGAAAAGAGATAACACATATATTATATCACAGGTGTGACAAAGACATCGAGTACACGAGTTGTTATTTTAGATAGCTATCTCTTTGACCCTCGTAGTTTTTGTATCTTCTTTCTTACAGCCTATACCTATGTGTGTAGTTTTATAGTTTTATACCTACATACAGCGAGACTGAGTTTTGCGCGCCATTTAATATGGACGTAACATATCTATGGTATAATATCATTGACTGAAACTAATTGTGTGGAAATTGTATTATGTACCTGCGTAAGTTTGGCTACATCGTCGAGGATTTTTGTTCGCCAATAATATTAATTAAGTTGATTTATCATTTTTGACAACGGTACGGTTAGTGCTATGGCTAATTGATTGGCTTTCTTCGCTACACGTCATTCTACGGTTGCGTCGAGGGTTCGATGCCCGCACGAAACAAAAAATTGTATGATCTACGGATATGTTGTTTCGGGTCTTGGTATCGTAGGGTAGTAAACCTCAAGTCCTCGTGAAAGGGAACCGATATGTACCTAGAATGGTTCGTGAGGCTATTGAAATTAAAAAAATATCCTAATTTTAGTAGAGAAGGTGGTTGGCAGGTACCACCTTTTTGGAATCCAGTTATTAAAATAATAAAGTTCCAAAGAACATACCGCACTAAGAAATATCAAGACATTGCCAGTGATTACTGCGTGCATCGAAACAAATTTTTGATTAAAATTGTACGGTAGATAGAATAAAAAAAGCTTTTTTGAAAACCTGTAACTACACACACTTGTACACTAATAAGTCCTCATATCAGCCACAGGACGTCCACTGCTGAACAAAGGCCTCCTCCTTAGATTTCCACAAAGAGCGGTCACATACCGCCCTCATCCAACTCCCAGCGACCTTCACCAGGTTGTCTGTCCACCTCGTTGGAGGTCGTCCCACGCTGCGTTTTCCGGTGCGCGGTCTCCATTCTAGAACCTTTGTGCCTCAGCGGCCATCAGTTCTACGAGCAATGTGCCCTGCCCATTGCCACTTCAGTTTACTATTCCTTTCAGCTATGCCGACAACTTTAGTTCTTCTACGGATCTCCTCATTTCTGATTCGATCTCGTAGAGAAATACCAAGCATAGCTCTCTCCATAGCTCGCTGAGTGACCTCGAGCTTTCTTATATGGCCTATTGTGAGTGACCACGTCTCTGTTCCATATGTCATCACTGGTAACACACACTGGTTTAAGACTTGCGTCTTGAGGCATTGCGGTATTGCTGACGAAAGGATGTTGCGAAGTTTCCCCAACGCTGCCCAGCCGAGTCGGATTCGACGATTGATCTCTTTCTCGAAGTTGGACCTACCTAACTGGACAGTTTGTCCCAGGTAGACATACTCGTCAACAACTTCGAGAACAGAGCTCCCAACGGGTATTGGGATGGGCACGACATGCACGACACGACACACTAATAAGTGCTATACGTTAGTATTCTCAATCTATTTTTCTGTATTACGACGCAATCATGTGTTTTTTTACAGTGGTATTTATTCCATATGTGAAATGCATACATTTGCCGTGTGGTGCCGGCTCAGAATACCACCACCCCATCTCCTCCCGTGGGTGTCGTAAAAGTCGACTAAGGGATTACCCGGAGGATGGGCAGCAGCGTCCTTCGATTAATTAACATCTCAACTGCGATCGCCAACCCGCCTGCCAAGCGTGGCGATTATGGCAAAACCCCCCAATGAGCCCACAACACACCCATGTCGGTCGTTGTGATAATCTTTGGGAGAGGCCTGTGTCCAGCAGTGGACTTCATTCGGCCGAAATGATGATGCATACATTACACTTTGTTTTTACATACCTTACTTGTCAAATGTAGTACTCATAGAGTTCCTTTCCAGCTCTTCTGCATAGGACCGACTATTCGGCACCGCGCATTTAACTATTGACTTTTCTTAAGAGACTATTAGGGCCTACGTGAAATAACAACTTATAATTTACACAATTTCGTTACTATCTGGGAAGTTCCTCGTATTTCGATTTTTTATCAAATTCTTCATACCATGATCAGTCACTTCACTTCATAAATACCTCGTATAGTAAAACCGTAATCAATGGAAGTAATACCTGGTACGCAGCACCACAGCCCCATGACCCAGTTACGTAGGGTGAGCGACCCCATTGCCGACCCACCTGGGCTCAACCTTAATTTGCAATTCTAGGCGCATGGCTTGCAAAGTTGCTTCGATTTCGTTGTTCAATTTCCACATGCGTAGAATTGTACTGTGGGTCTTTGGAGTGACAAATCGTCTTCTTGTAAGTTGTTTGAACTGTAAGTTTAAGGTAGTTTTTTTCTACAGGCAACTAATATAATAATAAAACACTTTTAAGGATTACGTCTCGTATATTACAGATTTTTGATTTTCCTGGCGTTTCGAACACTTTGCAGGGTTCGTGGTTGCAAGATGGCTAACGTGATAAGAGTCGTTACTGATTTAAAAAGTTATTTTATCTACCGTACATATAATATACGCGATGTAATCCGTTTAAAAGTGTTTTATTATAATGTGTAATAATCGAAAACCTAAGACATTCATCATCATATCAGCCACAGGATGTCCACTGCTGAACAAAGGCCTCCCCCTTAGATTTCCACTACGAGCGGTCACATACCGCTCTCATCCAACGACTCCCAGCGACCTTCACCAGATCGTCTGTCTACCTCGTTGCAGGTCGTTCCACGCTGCGTTTTCCGGTTCGCGGTCTCCATTCGAGAACCTTTGTGCCATCAGTTCTACGAACAATGCGCCCTTTCAGCTATGTCGACAGCTTTAGTTCTTCTACGGATCTCCTCATTTCTGATTCGATCTCGTAGAGAAAAAACCAAGCATAGCTCTCTCCATAGCTCGCTGAGTGACCTTGAGCTTTATCATGAGGCCCATTGTGAGTGACCACATCTCTGTTTCATCCTGGTAACACACTCTAACCTAAGACATTACTATGAACTAATATAACACAAGTAGAGCTTGCTTTGTTAAATATAAGGTTAGGTAAACTGTTTTATACTAAATTGTTTATTCGACTCGATACTCAATTCGAAGCCATGACAGTAAGATTTATTTTTTACAAAAACTTTATCATCACTATAAAACACAAATTGCAACAAATGAATTAATTGTTATGTCCCTTTTTTTAGTATTCTTTTTCCATCAAAGCGGTGAGTCGAATTTAATTACTTTGATTTAATAATGGGCGTATTTATGAGTATGTATACCGGCCGAGTGACTTTTACTATTCGAGACGATACCCTACCACAAACGAGTGTCTCAAATAGTTTAGCGGGACTTAAATATTGAGTGGCGTTTCAGTATTCGACTGTTTGACTACTACACACAATATCCCCACTTAGCTATAATAGGTGTAATTTAATGCATGGAACTCAGTGATAGCCTTTTTTATTGGTATCCAGTTGAAATTCTACATGGAACTTCCTTCGCCCCGGGGAAGGGCGCAGGGGTATGCCGGACTCCTACCGGTTAAAACCACTGGAGCGGTCATCTTCGGCACCGAAGGGGGGCTCCAAGTCAGTGCTGTACTCAATGTGCAGCATTGACTCTTGATCGTCTATACGTAGTCAGCACGTATCTGTCATACTAAGCTTAACCTATGAAGGTGTTTCATGGTGCCAAAGTGGCCTACATTTATGCATTAATATGGTTTTGGCTAGATTTAAAAGTCTCTTAAAACCTTCTACCCTTGTGCTGCCGAAAGTTTCATTGGAATAGTTTAGGCCTCTCGATTGCCTCCGTTCTCTGACATGTTCTTTATCAGCAAACGCATGTAATGCATGTTGGTAGGTACCATGCGGTATTCCTACTAATGGCTCTGGGCCTATGAGCTATACATGCGAGCCGCCCTTTGCTAGTTGATCGGTCTTCTCGTTACTCTCAACATCCCGTGTCCAGGTACCCAGAATAAGCTTTATGTAGTTGTGTTTTCCTAGTATGTTGAGTAGGGTAACACTTTCCTGGACTAGTTTTGAATTCTTCACCTTTAAGTCTGGGACAGAGACTGAGAAGTGGCTGTGTAAATGTTGCTTAGAGTAAACATTTTAATTATAATATACTCACCTGTAGGTCTAGAGTAAGTATTTAAAACTTTGTGTTTGATTTAAGATTCGAAGTTCATTATGTTACGTTATGTTATGAGTAATGATATAAGAAATATTCATTACTTAACATGAACGTTGAAATTGTAACAGGTTGATAAACTAGTGCCATAAAGTGGCCTCGCCCACATTAATGTCACATAACATATGATCAGTCTAGGTCTATAATGGATTGTGTTGACGCATGTCATTTTCATGCATTCATATAGCCCATAATCGTTCACTACTGAATACGGGCGTCCCAATGACCGCTAGATACACTGTCATTGCTGTAAAATACAAGCTCGCAGATGGAGAGAGGTCACTCACTTTGAGCTTCATAAGAAAGCCCAAGGTCACTTGGCCAGCTATGGAGAGATCTAAACTTAGTATCTCTACAAGAATCAGCAATGATTCGTGGAAGAGCTAAAACTGCTGACATAGCTCAAAGGATTAGTAATCATATCAGTCATTTAGACGTCCACTGCTCAAAAAGGCCTCCCTCATAGATTTCCACAATGGTGTGTATTTGTGTATTTGCTAATACTCAACAAGCTTGGCAGGCGGGCAGGATGGCTACCTTATCACAGAAGGTACGCTGCTGCCCATCCCTCTAATTTAGATTCCCTTAGCCTCCTTTTAATCCTAATAGATGTGGATATCGATCCACGGGAGTAGATGGAGTGGTGCTTTATTCTTAATCTGAACACCACAAGGACTAAGGACCACCAGGAAAAGGATTAGTAAGCATAAATGGAAATGGGTGGGCCACATAGTTCATACAACTGTAGGCCGTTGGGATAGAAAGCTTCCGGAAAATGCAGCATGGACCAGCCTCTACTAGATAGACTGACAACCCGGTGAAAGTAACTGAGAGTCAATGGAAATAGGAAGCAGGTAACTGGACGTTCAAATTTATGCGGAAGGTTTTTGTTCTTCAGTAGATGTCCTTTAGCTGGAATGATGATAGTGAGATGAATTTGTATTCACAGTAGACTGATAATCAACAAGCTAGACGCTGCTGTCTATTGTTTCTAAGCGCCCTTTAGGACACCCACTGCTGGAGAGAAGTTTGTAAAGAAAGAAAGAAGAAAGAAAACGCATGTCGCATTATAAAAATGGAATTGCAGTGCGAACTTAAATTTAGAATTCTGCTGTACTATATTGTTTTTGGGAACAACATTTTGCCATCGGAACTGTGTCTAGTACCTTTTTAAATTATAGGCCGTTGCCACGGGTGTTGCCCTGAAACTTAATATTGATGCCACGCGTAGCCAAAACATGTTGTAATGGTAACCAACTTGGCACTCATGGCAAGTGGCACTTACTGATCAGTATACGATCAGCGCAGTAAGCATCGCTTAGCGCGGTCAGTCTATAGATGGGTGAATGCAGTGCCAGTTTAAACTGAGCGTCTCTGTGCTTCGGAGAACACATAAAGTTGTTGTCAATAGCCGGCAGTTGTTAAGCCAAGTCAGAGGTTTAGGCGGCATGAACTGTGACACAAGGTTGGCGATTAACCACACGAAAGAAAAAGAACTAACTTTGAATTGTCTACACTCAAATGAACACAATTTCTTTTTTTCACTCTTCTTTTACTGAAAATATACAGTTATAGTTTTTCCCTCTTGTGAAAGTTTATGTTAGTTTAGTACTGTATCAAACGTTTTTAGGGTTTTTTTGTTTTAAAGCCTGCTTTTTATATCGAGGGCCCCTAACCATTTTGTCTTAAAACTATCGCTATTAAGCTATATAGGCAATATCTTTGACGTAATATAACTTGGTGAAGGTCACTGAAAATCATCAGTAGCATGCTGCATGTAACCGGTGGTTGTCGCAATCTATGAGGTAGGCCTTTGTTCAGCAGTGAACGTGCTTCGCCTGATATGACGATGATGATAAATTTGACTGATCACACGGGCATCAATCATTTCGGCCGAATGAAGTCCACTGCTCGACACAGGCCTCACCCAAAGATCACCACAATGACCGATATGTGTGTGTTGTGGGCTCATTGGGGGGTTTTGCCATAATCGCCACGCTTGGCAGACTGGTGGGCGATCGCAGTTGAGTTGTTAATGTACTCGAAGGACGCTGCGGCCCATCCTCCGGCTAATTCCTTAGTCGACTTTTACGACACCCATGGGAGGAGATGGGGTGGTGGTATTTTGAACCGGCACCACACGGCATTCAAAAGCTTAAAAATATCTCACTCTAAGGTAGAGGCGGTCGGTGTAGAGACACAAACCTTATTAAAAGTTAGGGTATTGCTGTTTCAGAGGCAATAGTATATAGCTTCCAAACAAAATGTTTGGAAAATACATCTATACTAATATAAAATTGAAGTGTTTGTCTGTGATTTCCAAATAAATGCCAAAATGTTAGTTAATCCTGCTATTTACACGTATCCTAATCATGACCGTTTTTAGAATTTTTGTCGGTCTGTCTATATGAAAGTTTGTGTCGAATAGGCTCCGAAACGGCTCAACGGATATCAGTGTAAAGTTTAAGGATTAAAACAGCAATTTTAACTTACATTTTAAATTTATAAATTTATAATTTATCTTAAAGGGTTCAGAAGATATGAATATAAATATAATTGACTATCGAAGCCTAGCGCCTAGCGAAGCGGGCGGGTAACGTCCAGTAGTAGTATTATCATAAGCATTTTAGTGACCATTCATAATGCAGTGACTTTTTTTATTTTTGAAATTATTCCAATTTCAATTTTTAATCTTCTAAATTCTTGCTTTATAGAAAACAATCCAGACTCTCTGCTGTAAGTCTCAACTGTTCTCAAGACACACGTCTAACTTTAGTCCCTGAAGTCGATGCAACAAAGTCCCTCAGGGACTGATTTCTGAGCTTCACGATCATAATGATTTAGGGTACCATTGAACTGAAATTTTGATCCCACTTGTGAAGTTTGATTTAAAACTAATTGGACGCAATAAAACTGACGATTATTTAGTAACTTTTGTTTTATGTGATTGCAAAATGGACCGTAAATAAATAAGTACCCCGTTTTCTATTTTTATGCTTATGAAAGACACGAGGTAAATTATATCGGCTTGGCTTTGTTGGTAAAGAAAGAAAGAAAGAAGGAAAGCAACAAAGAAAAATGCATTTTTGTGTTGCAAAACATGAGATACAATTATTACATTACCACTAGCAAAGCTATACATATTACGTTTCTTACAGTTGCTCCAGAAATAAAGTTCAACTTGGCGCTGGTATTCAAGTGGTACCCACTTAGAATGCGATAAACGATGGATGAGTAAAAAGACATTAATATGGTTCCTTTACACACTTATAATAGTAATTTGCAATTGAGATGCAAGGCTTCAGAGTTGCAAGCTCTTCGGTTTTTATCCGATATATTTCAGCGAATGAGGGTAGAAATTGCACGACTTACCTCAGACATTCTCCGCCAGTCAACCTTAGGATGATGCAGAGATGACATGGCAGGTGCAATAATGTGTAATTAAAAGAAAAGAAAAACAACAATGTATAAGTATTCTATAAATCCATAGATAATTTAATCATCATATCGGCCAATTATAAGTCCATTGCAGAACAAAGGCCGCTAAGACGCAAAGACGCTTGACAGGCGGGTTGGTGAGCGCAGTATGGCTACCGCTTCACAGAAGGGACGCTGCTGCCCATCCCTCTGGTTTAGATTCCCTGAGTCGCCTTTTACGACATTCACGGGAGGAAATGGAGTGGTGCTATATTCTTAATCCGGACACCACACGGAATAATAATATATACATATAATATTATATAAAATAGATGACTTGTTACTGAGACTTAACATGTTAGATGACTGTTAACATTAATTATAAAAATCAAATAGTAAAAAGAGTAGATGTTACTAGATTTTTAGGTATTCTAATAGATAGTCAATTAACATGGAAGGCTCAAACAGAAGATATATGTAAGAAACTAAGCGCATCGGCTTATGCACTTTTCAGTTTAACAAAAAAAGTAAATAATAAAACTGTACTTGTTGCATATCATGGCCTAGTAGTTTCCATTTTAAGATTTGGAATTATATTTTGGGGCAACTGTAGCGAAAGAGAAAGCATTTTCAAAGCCCAAAAGCGCTGCATAAGAGCAATTTTCAATTTAAAAGTCACAGATAGCTGTGTACCTATTTTTAAAGATCATCGATTATTACCTTTCCGTGCCTTTATATTTTAGAAATAGCTCTATTTGTTAAAATAAATCTACAACTTTTTACAACATCGACTGAAACTCGACATCGAACTGTATCTATGAGATCTCAGTATCAAAACTTATTATACACAGGCGGATTTAAAACAGCATTATTAAAAAAAAAGTGTTATGGTCATGGCACCTGTAATTTATGACAAAATCCCAAATTTGATCAAAGAGCAACCTTTGAGAATCTTTAAAAAGAAACTTATTTCACTTCTAATAGAGAGGTGTTATTACTCTGTTTCAGACTTCCTGTCTGATAAACAGCTTTAATTTTTTTGATTTGTTTATTTACACTGTACATAACTTCATATGTGTTAATTTTCTAGTAGTCTTGAATGTATAACATTTTAATTGTTTCAGTATATACTATTTAAATTTAATTAGTATAAGTGCAATTGTTATTAACCCCTAAATGTTTGCATGCCAAAATGGTAGAATGTACAAGGATTCCTATATTAATTTTGTTTTTATCTTATTTTAAACACCTACATTTGCAAATAAATGAATATGAATATGAAAAAAAAAATATGAGATGATTTTTAAAACACAATAATGGAAAAAATGATTAATCCAATAATTTATTCAGTATTTAGGTCCTGACAGACACTTTTCCATATCATATTGAAACAACGGAGGGCAATTAAATTTCGTTACATGACAACTTCTAAGAAGAAATGCCGAAAGAAACTCAGGGCTGGCTCTAGTGTGATCATACGAGGACCTGGAGCCTCCCTTACGTGCCGAAGATGACCGCTCCAGTGGTTTTAGCCGCTGGAGTCCGGCATACCCCTTCGTCCTTCCCCGGGGCGAAGGAAGTTCATGAAGAATTTCTAATGGGCACCAATAAAAATAAAAAAAAGAAGTCTTTTAACCGAGAAGTGCGTGGGGGTGACCTTTTTACAGTCGCCTTCCCTCCGCTAGAGGGGGTGACCGCTTTACAGTCACCCCCTCCGTGATTTGCCTAAAGGCGTGGCACCAATGGGCGGCTCTAGTGTGATCTTACGAGGACCTGGAGCCCCCCTTCGCTGCCGAAGATGACCGCTCCAGTGGCTTTAGCCGGTAGGAGTGCGACATTTCCCGGTGCGAAGGAAGTTCCATGTAGAATTTCCACTGAACCGCAATAAAAGAAAAGTCTTCTTTTGATAATTTCTTCAACCACTGTACTCTTGATAAAAATCTTTTTTATACATTGTTTTACAAATATGTGTGTATAAAAACAAAATCAAACATTCCATTCATGTATTCCTTGAAATATTAAAATTTATATATATTGCCGTCTGTCCGTTATTCGTGTTATTAGGCTTAGTAATTAATAGTGCTTGTGTACCAGATATCGTGATTGTCCCACTGTCCCACAACTGGTGTATTCACCTCACAATTAATTACTTGTACCTATGTCCTTTTTGGGTTAGACGAGAACGTCGTACATTTGTACATCTTGTTTATTATTCTTTATAGTGTTTCTTGTTTAGTCTCTAGTTTATTGCTCTCATGCGTTTTTTTTCATGATTTTCGTCATCAACATGTCAGCCAAAAGTCCAATAAAATAATTGTGTCGTAACTTTGCATGCTACGGTACGGTTGGTGCAGTGGCGGATATAGCCGACTGCTGCACTCCGGGTCGTGGGTTCGATTCCCGCACGGAACAAATATTTGTATGATCTGCAGGCAGTTGTTCCGGGTCTGGGTGTATTGTATCTAGAATTTATGTCTGTAAACGCACCCACGACACAGGACAAATACTAGTGTGGGGCAACTTAAAAAAGGACTCCCTTGTCGCCTTTTACGATATCCACGGGAAGAGATAGAGTGGTGCTATGTTCATAATGCAAACATCAAACAGAATGAATGATTTTTATAATAGAATTTTTATCCCATTTATTTGATTGCGGATAGGCGTATTTTTTTATTTTTTGTATATCTTTGCCCCACACTAGGATTTCTCCTGTGTCGTGGGTGCGTTTACAGACATGGATTCCACATACAATACTCTATATATAACCTGATCCACGACTGCCCTGCACGGCACTATATTATATATTAAATCTATACCTGTTTTCAAAAAACGCGTTAAAGAGCATTACCTCTCTTTATAATATTATAAAAGTATATGTATTAGTCTATTTCATCATTTTTTTTCATCATTTCGGCCGAATGAAGTCCACTGCTGGACACAGGCCTCCCCCAAAGATCCCCACAACCACCGATATGGATGTGTTGTGGGTTCATTGGGGGGTTTTGCCATAATCGCCACGCTTGGCAGGCGGGTTGGCGATCGCAGTTGAGTTATTAATGTACTCGAAGGACGCTGCTGCCCATCCTCCGGCTAATCCCTTAGTCGACTTTTACGACACCCATGGGAGGAGATGGGGTGGTGGCATTCTGAGCCGGCACCACACGGCAATTTAGTCTATTTGTAGTAATTTTATTTTTGTATTTTACCATTATTATGTATATCTGTTGTTTGTAATTATTATTTTTTCGTTTTTTATCGGTTTCTTCTTTATTTTTAGTGCTGTTACACACTGTGTCTTCATTTAAAATTCACTATCCTGTCGCAGGTCTGCTGGCAGAAATTTCTTTAGAAATAAGCAGTACCTTTGTACTTAAGATTTTCTAAATATTCTGTATTTTTCTATTATTGTGTGTACATAAATAATAAATAAATAAATAGATTAATCAAGTCAGCAGTACACTTGAGTATGAATAGAATTTAATTTATTTAGTTACTAGCTGTTGCCCGCGTCTTCGTTAGCATCCTTCTCAAAGCATCTTGATAACTGATGTCCTATTCTACAACATAATCTACTCCTAATCCAAATTCCATTGGAATCCGTTCAGCTGCTTGTGCGTCATTGAGCCTCAAACATACAAACATATACATTCAATTATTTATCTATACAAATAAATAAAATTGAAGTGTCTGTTTGTAATGTCAAAATAACAGCTTTTTACTTAATGCGTATGAAAG
Organism: Diloba caeruleocephala; assembly: GCA_947459985.1. Lineage (NCBI taxonomy): Eukaryota > Metazoa > Arthropoda > Insecta > Lepidoptera > Noctuidae > Diloba > Diloba caeruleocephala. Next base: position 1,231,979 of record OX381617.1, on the reverse strand, counting down.
TATATTCGGTACCTATAACAAAAAAACAATTTTTAATTTTTTTGTCTGTCTGTCTGTTTGTTCCGGGTAATCTCTGAAACGGCTGGACCGATTTTGACGGGACTTTCACTGGCAGATAGCTGACGCTATAAGGAATAACTTAGCTTACTTTTATTTTAGAAAAATAATTAGAGTTCCGCGCAAAAAAAAGAAAACCCTTGAAATCCAATATATATATTCTATGTCAAGTGTCTATGTCGAATTACTCTAAATTTATTTTAAATTAAACGCGGGTGAAACTGCGGGTCCCAGCTAGTTCAGTAATAAGTACCTAACAGACACTTTTACACTTAATATTGAAACAAGAGGGCCAGGGAGGTAGATGATAACCTTTGAGAAGAAGCCGCAAGAAACTCAGAGCTCATTCTTATTTTCGATTATTTCTCTTGTTTTTTTTTTTGTTTTTAATAAATTGCCTTACAAAATTGTGTTTACTAATTATTTAAGATAGCTCTTTATACACTGAACAATATTTAGCAGCTGTACAATACAAACAATGGAGACAAAGTTTATTGTATTTCATTTTATAACAGGCTCTATTTGAATTATTTAATACCTGTTTTCAAACATCCCATCAGTGAGATGTGCAATTTGTTTCAAAGTTTCTATATCTCATAGTAGTTAATTAAGCTTTTTATTGTACCTTATAACATATTGGCTATAGAGGTTTTTAATAAAAATAACAGTACAATAGGAGGCCTTATTGCTATCCAGATGTCTTCCGGGCAACCTTTATATTTGTATATTTATAGGTACTTCTAGAACCTATTTTTAGTTTCGTACAAATAGTCCGTTTCCAATCGTTTAGCGATCCAATTTGTCTTATCTTCCCTATATTTTGAATGGCTATAAAGACTACTGTTGTCATGAAAGAAAATGTGCTCTGTTCATCAGATTTTTCTTCTTCATTTTAGTTGCCAACCTTGTGTCAGAGAGGTTCAAGCTGCCCAACGGCCTCCGATTTGGCTTAACGACTGCCTAGATGGCAAAGTCAATGTCAACAACCGGGATCGACGATTTTACGTTCGTTTTAGTCAAGTACAATTGGCGGTCTTATCGCAACTCGGCGATCTCTTCCAGACAACCATATCGGAGGAATGGAACTTTAGGTGATGCACAAGGGGCAGTCTGCAGTGAATTAATAAATGATTTTTATACTTAAATATTACAAAATAATGTATAAACGAATAGATATCTACATATATATATATATATATATATATATATATCTATGATTATCACATCATACAATTTAGCGGTTTTCACATCTGATTGTTCATCATATACTTTTGATATTGATTGTACGAAATTGGGATTGATTGCTACGCTTTGCCAAAGTCTATCTTGTATTATTTTTATCTGTGTTACTTCATCGTGTCAGTAGCACATTTTCAGCTCCAATATAAGCGGTGATTCGCATTTTTATTCAGCGCGTGTCACAGGTTTCGCGGTAACCCGGTTGGTGGTTATTGAATTTACAACGATTTGGGGCTCACGATTTGCGGAGTAATATGCGGGACCCAGAAAATATTAGATGGTGTATTTTTGTGCGGTTATGTAAGGATTTTGTCATCAATAACTAGAACACTTTTAAACTGATTCTATCGCGTATAATTTAGATTTTTGTTTTTCCTGACGTTTCGAATACTTTGAAGGGTTCGTGGTCAGTCGCATCGCAGTCATCCTGCGCGATATACGCGATAGAATCCGTTTAAAAGTGTTTTATTATAATGTGTAACACTCGCTTAAACCTAAGACATTATTATCAACAACTAGGTTAGATTTTTTGTTAGAAATCTTCACCGTCCTTCTTGCGTTTTTTCACTGTGTTTCATCATTATGTTTTGATTAATGAAAGCGGCCGTGAGTTCATTACTCAGTGTTGGCGTTTGTTGTCTGTTTGGTTTGTGATGTAGTACCAATTAATGACTATATTTCGAACTATTTAAAATATATTTGATATGTCTTTTTATTATGTTATGATGTTAGTGGAGATGTAGCTTTCTATTATCGATCATGTTAGTTTCAGTGCTCACTCTTTACGACTGCAGGCTTTTCAATGATCATTATATGAGCCAAAGGACGTCCACTGCTGAACAAAGGCCTCCCCATAGATTTTCACAATGAGCGGTTACATGCTGTCCACATCCGATGGCTGTGCTCTGTCCACCTCGTTGGAGGTCGTCCCACGCTGCGTTTTCCTGTGCGTGGTCTCCACTCGCGAACCTTTTTACTTTTTCCGTGTGGTGTCCGGACTAAGAGTATAGCACCTCTCCATCCCCTGCTGACTAAGGGACTCTTAATCAAAGGGATGGGCAGCAGCGTCCCTTCTTTTGAACAGTTGAACTGTAGCAATTCTGCGCTTACCTACCCACCTGCCAAGCGTGGTAAGTATCGGCAAATTTCCCCCAAAATGAAAGAGACACAATTTTCAATGATATCGAAATGCATTCATAACGAGTATGGTCGTAGTCACAAAACATGGAACCCGAATAACTGTATCTGAATCTCGATAGCACGCCATGGTACCGTAGTTAACATGATAAACATTACCCGGTTTCGATTTCCGGACCGGTACCGATTCGCGACACCACGAAATCATTCCACCATGAATCGATATACCACGAAATCACGGTACCACGAACCACTGTTCAATCTTCTAAAGCGGATCCGACTCGGATAGGACCAGCTAGATTACATTTTGACGGCGCGGTTGGTGCAGTGGCTGATACAGTCAGCTGCTGCGCTCCGGGTCGTGGGTTCGATTCCCACACGGAACAAATATTTGTATGATCTGCAGGTAGTTGTTCCGGGTCTGGGTGTATTGTATGTGGAATTTATGTCTGTAAACGCACCCACGACACAGGAGCAATCCTAGTTTGGGGCAATGTTTAAAAAAAAAAAAAAGGAATGGTTTGAATTTTTAAACTTTGAAACAGATTTTTTTTAGGTATCGATTCGTAGTGGAGTATTGTAGTAAGCGTGCTGGTACGCGGGAAAGAGCCTACATATGACTTTGAAATTATAATTATATAACTCTAGTTACTTCTAGATAGATTTATTTCTCAGAAGGTAATAAATACAATTTATTTTTCCTTAACCGACAACCTCGCTGACGGCAGCCCGAATCCTCTCTCCTCTTTCATTTTCTCCGTCAAAATATTCCCATATACTTATTTCAAACTATCTGGGACCCGCGGTTTCACCCGCGTTTAATTTAAAAGAAATTTTGAATACTTCGACATAGACACTTGACATAGAATATATATGTTGGTCAAGGGTTTAATTTTTTTGCGTGGAACCCTAATTATTTAAAAAAATAAAAGTAACCTATGTTATTCCTTATAACATCAGCTATTTGCCAGCGAAAGTCCCGTCAAAATCGGTCCAGCCGTTTCGGAGATTACCCGGAACAAACAGACAGACGGACAGACAAAAAATTTAAACATAGTTTTTTTGTTATATGTAACGTGTATAATTTCATATGCATTCAGTAAAAAGCTGTTATTTTGACATTACAAACAGACACTTCAATTTCATTTATTTGTATAGATTTTTTTTTTTATTCTACGTGGCTAGGATTTTTTTCCCGAAGAGTTTGAACCCTATTATAGTATTATCATGGTGTAGCGATTCGGATGATGTTTATACGAGATCAGTTAATCAGGTTGTGTCGTGAATGTGTACCATACTTATTCATTAGCATTGCTAAATTATGCTGAAAAAAGCCAAACGAGAAACGGGCCACGGCAGGTTTTGCGTACGCTGAATAAATCCTTAAACATATATGCGTGACAGATCATCTAAAAAGCTTTGCGAAAAGAGAACACAACGGTAAGAAACGTTCTCAAGATATCACAGAAATGGTTTGAATAATCAAAGGAATACCTCGGAATGTGTAAGCATAGCGTGTGTTGTTGTAAGCGGCATATATTTTCTTATAAATAAAAATGTTGTGGTATTTAACTTTACGCAAGTTTTTCAAAATTGCTGTGCCCACAGGGATTCATGTAGATTTTTTTTAAATCTTTCTCCCTGAGGGGAGAATGTTGATACTTAACTTGACTGAAACCAAACTAAACTTCAAATTAATGTACTGACAGACGGAGAGATGGAAAGATGGACAGACGGTCGTTTGTGCGTCTCTCCAGACGGAGACCGAGTCCATCTCACCGTCTGTCCATATGTCCGTCTATCCGTCTCTTTCTCTGTCGGTTTGTCCGTCTGTCCGTCTGTACGTCTCACTGTCTGTCATATATATCGATAGGACGAAATTATAAGGGTTCCGATTTCGCTAATTGGCTACGGAATGACAAACCGAAGCATACGTGACAAAGGCTGGCGCGATTATTGATCCCACAATTTGGAACTTAATCCGTCCATTTGTCAAGTTATCAACATGTTTAGGTTCTTGATTTGATCTCTGCCGTGGGCAAGTAGTCTTTTTTAATTCGCTTCAATAATCGAGGGTTGAAATTATCCCCATCTATAGCGATGACATAACACGTGATCTAACATCCGTTGATAATCGAAGATCGGAAAGCTGTGTAACTACTTTTACCTTCTCTAGTCCTCCGGGGATATAAAGAGCTACGTGTATGTTATGCGAGACTAAATTATTTTGATTAAGTAAGGTCACACACAGCACAGAGTTTATTGATCGAAGGGAAAATTCTTTACATTTAATTGTGTGGTGCCGGTTCAGAATACCACCACCCCATTTCCTCCCGTGGGTATCGTAAAAGTCGACTATGGGATTAGCCGGAGGATGGGCAGCAGCTTCCTTCGATTACATTAACAAATCAACTGCGATCGCCAACCCGTCTGCCAAGCGTGGCGATTATGGCAAAACCCCCCAATGGGCCCACACACACAACACCCATATCGGTGAACACACCCATATCGGTCGTTGTGGTGATCTTTGGAGGAGGCCTGTGTCCAGCAGTGGACTTCATTCGGCCGAAATGATGAATCACCACCCGTCTTTTTACAAAACATGGTTTTTCGATAGTCTTGGACTAAAACTGTGGTTTAATGAAACTTCTTATCACAAAAAGTGGTTTAGCTCTTAGTCTTGGAGTATCTATGGTACTAAAGATAAACCTGATGAGAACCAGGGATAGTTTAACTCTATAAACCTTTAGTCTAAGTCACAAATATAATATGAAATAAATGTCATAGAAGTATTCCTCAGAAAGAAAATAATTCATTTATTGAAACAAGAACAACCATTCGTTTCTAATAGTTATCGTCATTAAATACCCTATTATATATGTTAAAATATTAATACCATTAATATAAAGTTATTACAGAAATATTCACCCAAATGGTAAACGGAACGATGTAACCGAATGCTATCTGATTGAAAGAATGTTTTCAATGAATTCCGTGTATAATCTGTGGAAATAACTAAAGCTAGAACTAAAGTCAGGTACTATCTAGTCCTGACTTATTTTGACATTTGTAATACGGACGGGATCAACCCACGGTACTAACGTTAGTTCCGTACTAAGTCCGGACTTTATAGTTCTGTTTTAAACCTAAGGCTAACAAGATTTTTGTAATAAGATTGCACATGTTTTACTTGGATGATGAAGTACGCTATAGAGTATTCATCATATTAGAAGAATGATAGCCGTGTGGTGCCGGCTCAGAATACCACCACACCATCTCCTCCCATGGGTGTCGTAAAAGTCGACTAAGGGATTAGCCGGAGGATGGGCAGCAGCGTCCTTCGAGTACATTAACAACTCAATTGCGATCGGCAACCCGTCTGCTAAGCGTGGCGATTATGGCAAAACCCCCCAATGAGCCGAGAGTTCTTTGGGGGAGGCCTGTGTCCAGCAGTGGACTTTATTCGGCCGAAATGATGAAAGAAATGATGATTAACATATTTATGGCATACCTCTATGTTTTGATTGAAGGCCGTCGAAGGTTGACTTGGAAGTTATCGTATTTCTACCATATTTTTGGGATATTTGTCACTCACGGACGAAACTCAGCAACAACTGTCGTTTAGTAATGTCTTAGATTTTCGCGATTATTACACATTATAATAAAACACTTTTAAACGGATTCCATCGCGTATATTTTAGATTTTTGATTTTCCTGACGTTTCGGACACTTTGCAGCATTCGTGGCCGCAAAGTATTCGAAACGTCAGAAAATCAAAAATCTAAAATATACGCGATAGAATCCGTTTCATCATTTCGGCCGAATCAAGTCCACTGGTGGACACAGGCCTCCCCCAAAGATCACCACAACCACCGATATGGATGTGTTGTGGGCTCATTGGGGGGTATTGCCATAATCGCCACGCTTGGCAGGCGGGTTGGCGATCGCAGTTAAGTTGTTAATATACTCGAAGGACGCTGCTGCCCATCCGTTTAAAAGTGTTTTATTACAACAACTGTCGTTACCAACAATGTTGCTACTTTAGGCTCGTATCCTGTGACAGCGCGGTGTTTCCCCGATCGAGGCAACCCTTTTTAACACGCTTTTATTAGCTTCACCTGTATGTATGTATGTATGTTTGTTTGTTTGTAACCGACTCCTTTGAGCTCGATTTTGCCCTACTTTGAACGATCAGATTTGATTCAAACTTTGCACACCTGTCAAAGGTCGATGACAATGCAATAATCCGATCAAAATATCCGATTATCCTAATTAGATTCGCCAGGATTAATTAATTTCTTTCCGCATCCTTTGCATGCGAGTAAGAGAGACAGAGCTAGTGCGCGAACTACGCATGCGTGCAGTTCCAGACTTGCTCTTTCGGGCACTCAGTTCAGCACAACCTAGCGTGTTTTTTTAGTTTTTTTAAACTATTATTATTATTTTAGCTCTAGTCGACTAATAACTAAGAGTAAGTTCTCCCACGCAAAGTAAATAATGTTTCATACGACGATGTACGTTCGTCTGTGTTTATAATACAATGTTTTTTGCTGTTCAAATTGTCATTTCACGACTCAATTCAATGAAAAACATGGCGTGTTTCTAAAATCACAATCGACAACATGCCGACAGCAATCCCCTATAGACATATAGCCGACGGCACTCGACTCGACAGGTATAGGCACCAGTCTCCCACAATACATTTGTTTAATACTATAACTTTTTAATTATTGTGATGAGAAAAAAGAATTCAAATGTTACAGTATTTTCTTGGTGTGGTATAAAATAGAACCATTCTATCTCCGCTGGTGGATGTCGTAAAGGCGATTAATGGCCTCTAAACCAGAGGGGTGGCTAGCGGCGTTTCTTTTACAGAACAGTAGCCAAACTTCGCTCACCATACTGCCAAGCATTACGGGTGCTGGCAAATTCCCCGACGATCGAACGATCAACGTTGGCTGATGTAAATTCATCATCATTTCAGCCAAATAAAGTCCACTGCTGGACACAAGCCTCCCCAAACATTACCACGACGACCGCTCTGGGTGTGTTGTGTGCTTATCGGGGGGTTTTACCATAATCGCCACGCTCTGCAGGCGGGTTGGCGATTGCAGTTTAGTTGTTAATGTACTCGAAGGACGCTGCTGCAGATCCTGCGGCTAATCCCTTAGTCGATTTTTACGACACCCACGGGAGGAGATGGGGTGGTGGTGTACTGAGCCGGCACTACGGCTTATATGTGTGCTGTCTAATGTTGACATTCAAAAATAACAGTTTTTTAAGTCTATTTTGAATAAATGGTCATTTCATTTTATGTAAAGGTACATACCTTGTTTTTTTGTTTGTTTTCTTGCACTTGTTTTCTTTTTTCTGAAGCGCATTTAAATTCGCCGCGAATGTAACGTGAAGTAATAACATTAATGTTTTCTTCACAAATTACTGCATGTCTGTTTCTCTACTTTTTTAAAACGTTGCCCAACGCTATTATATCTCCTGTGCGTTAACAGAAACAAATTCCACACACAATACCTCGAATAACTACCTGCAGATCATACAAATATTTGTTCCGTGCGGGAATCGAATCTCCGACCGAGAGCAGCAGCCAACTGTATCAGTCACTGCACCAACTGTGCCGTCTTACTTTATTACAACTTCCGGTTTAGTGCCCCTGCAATTTGAATTTTCATTTAAAATCCTCCGGCATCTGTAGCTTGTAAATTGAAAATTTCTGATTATCTTGATAAATGAGGTAACAAATCACTCGCTCAAAATGAATGGGTGTCATTCACTGTAAGATTTTATTAAAATAAAGTATACCGAAACTACGTTAAGAAGTAGCTTCTGGGGCGTTATAAGTAATCATGTAAACGTAGTTAATAAAATGTAAAAAAAAATACCGACTTTAAAAACCCTACACGATATAAAAATATTAAAACCACCGAAAAGGAAAAAAATACTTTATGAAGTTATTCGATATTTTTTGTTAAATTTTTTATTTGTTACTTTTTAGTGTTAATAAATGTAAGAACTATTTCCAATTTGGTATCAGTATTTAAAACTAAAAATAAGAATGACTCAAATCGGTTCTCTGATTTGAGAGGAATCGAAACTATTAAGACATCATCTAGATAAGCGTAGTCAAATGAACCTGTTTATTGAAGCTGGTTAAAAAATCAATAATATGTAATGAAATTTATATGGAACCAACTAGAAAGCATTCTGCACCAGTTAAAAAAAGAATTTCTCAAATCGGTCTACAAATCTCGGAGTAACCGGTGTGCATACAAAAAAAAAAATACGCATCGAATTGAGAACCTCCTCCTTTTTTGAAGTCGGTTAAAAAACTAGCGTCAAAAAGCCTCTAAATAGTTCGTGAGTGTTCATTCTTAGTGATATTAAGCACCGAAAAGTAATTCGACTCACTCAATTGTGACGACATTTATATTGTCCCCATTATAACACAAATATTATACGTCGATCATATAACGACAGGCAATCGATCACATCGCACTGAAAGGGTTAACCATGCCTATGTGTGCATAAAGACATCGTAAAATGTAGGCAAGTGTGTGTGCATTGAAACGCAACACTAGACTGCGTCGGTATCGAGCGGTTGCCGGTCAACGACCTCGCTGCACCGTACTTTCAGGCGAAAACGTGCTCTAATTTATGCTGACTGTGGGAAATCTGAATTTATGGCGCGAAAAAATGGTGTGGAAGCTATAAAACTGAGTCAGCGAATTTTGGAGTCCATTGTTAATGTAGTTTGAAAGTACGCAATATGGTTGAAGCAGATTGCATTGATATGACTCGAATATATTATCTGCAACGCGTTTTGAAAATATAATCTTGTTTCATAAATTACTTTGACGTTGCGCTTTTTTTAAGTCTCTGAGACTGCACTGCGTTATCTATCTCTCTATATTCACAAGTTAATATCCTGTGTGAGGGGGAATCTGGTTTATTGATAACCCATGGCCTAACACGCGGAGGTCTTTAAGAGAATTTTAATCTAATATGGAATGGGTTTTCGGTAGAGTCAGAAAGGATTAGTAAACTGAAGTGGCAATGGGCAGGGCACATTGCTCGTAGAACTGATGGCCGCTGGGCACAATGGTTCTAGAATGGAGACCGCGCACCGGAAAACGCAGCGTGGGATGACCTCCAACGAGGTGGACAGACGACCTGGTAAAGGTCGCTGGGAGTCGTTGGATGAGGGCGGCATGTAGCCGCTCGTTGTGGAAATCTAAGGGGGAGGAGGCCTTTGTTCAGCAGTGGACGTCCTGTGGCTGATATGATGATGATGATGATGGAATGGGTCACTAATTGAAGACTCTCTATGGCTATACTATAGAAATGCAGGCTTCTTTCCCTAAAGGTGTTAGACTATTGTAAGCGATGGAATCTGTCAATAATGTTTTAAGTGTTTTAAAGCATGGAATCTTAAAATAATAAACGAAAAAAAAACGATGTCTGCTTTCAACTTTTAAGTTGAATTCTATAGCAGATGAATACAAAAATAATATATCGATCAAGTGTCGCGCGTGGTGTCCGGATTAAGAATATAGCGCCACTCCATCTTCTCCCGTGGATGTCGTAAAAGGCAACTAACGGTCGATATTAATGATCAATTTAACCCAAAATCTTGGATATATAAAAAAAATATCCGTCCTTGTGTTAAGATCACATTTAATACAAAAAACAAACAAATCCTTAATTCCAAATACAGAGATGTTGGATTAGATCGATTATTATTTTCAGCCGTAAGCAGTTACAGACTAAGACTGGACAGCAGTGTCCCTTCCGTGGAATGGCACTGCCAAGCGTTGTGAGTACTGGAAGTTCACCCCAAAATGATGACACAGTTATGGAATTCTGTAGGAAAGGCCGATGATGAAGTATTATACACACATGAGTCCGTAAACATCGCTACTGATCATATGACCCACTACGATGAGCGTCATAGGGGAAATTGCCATAACCACCACGCTTGGCTGTCTGACTGGTGATCACAGTACGTTGTTATTAGCACACGGGAGGACACTGCTGCCCATCCTCTTGGTATCAACCCTTAGTGTTACAGCACCCATAGACGGAGAGGAATGGTCTATTCGTTTCCGGAAACCACATGAAACATTAATATCCAAGATTAGGTATCAAGTTATAATTTTGTGTTTGTCGTTCGCTGTCCACTGCTTGGCCTACTGTTAACAACACGACAAGAATTTCTAATCAGAACTAAGAAACGTATATTGTGTAAATGGAACGCTTGTCTATTTATTAGGTCCATTACTCTCTCGCAGTCCTAAGTAGAAAACTCCTTGAATTAGGGTCATTAGCTGTAATGTATTGTTCAACGCAGCATTTTTCCTCTACAATTACTTAAGAAATCACAAAAAGTACCTAGATAACATTTCTTAGGGCTCGTTATTATCGTTTAGGCGGCTGGCTCGACGGCGCGCACTCAAGATGTGGCGACATCGCCTACGGTCGCAGTTCGCGACCAAGCGCGTCGTCGAGGCAATCCTGCCGCTCTTCGGAGCCTGGCTCAGAAGGAGCGAGCGCGTCACCTACCGTCTGACGCAGGTATTCACCGGTCACGGTTGTTTCGGTGCGTACCTGCACAGAATAGAACGCGAGGTTACGGCACAGCGCAAAGCGAGGCTTGGGGGATCCTTTACAATCCTCCCCGAGAAGTGCCTGGGGGGGCGACCTTTTTACAGTCGCCTTCCCTTAGCTAGAGGGGTTGACCACTTTACAGTCATCCCTTCCGAGATGTGCCTAAAGGCGTGGCACCAATGGGCGGCTCTAGTGTGATTTTACGAGGACCTAGAGCCCTTCGGTGCCGAAGATGACCGCTCCAGTGGTTTTAGCCGGTAGAAGTCCGGCATACCCCTTCACCCTTCCCCGGGGTGAAGGAAGTTCCATGTAGAATTTCCACTGGATATCAATAAAAAAAATAAAAAATGGCCTCGTTTATAGAGACGTGGAGCTCCGCGCAATGCGTGTTGCGGACCGTAGAGCGTGTTATGGTCCGCTGAGCCCGCAGCGGAATATGCGTAGTTTCTTACGCACTCCACGGCAAAATCCGCTGCATATTCCGCAGCTGATTGTGCCGTAAACCTACGAGTGAAGGACGCCAGACTTGTTCAAACATACACTTTACAATTGCATACGATAATTTCGGAAAGACATTTGAAGAAGTTTGCCGTGCAGTGCCGGCTAAGAATAACACCACCCCATCCCATCCCGTGGGTGTCGTAAAAGGCGACTGTGGGATTAGCTAGAGGATGGGCAGCAGCGTCTTTCGAGTACATTAACAACTCAACTGTGATCGCCAAGCAAGCTTGGCGGTTATAGCAAAACCCCCAAAGAGCACACAACACATCCATGTCGGTCATTGTGGTGATCTTTGGGGGCGGTTTGTGTCCAGCCGTGGACTTTATTCAGCCAAAAAGATGATTAATTAAATGATAAGTCACCTGGCGAATGACTTATTCGTTTGTACACAGTACTGGATAAAGAAGAATCTCAGGTGTATACCTCAAGAGCATAATTTACAGTTTAGTGTTATTTTATATCAAAATATACTCTACGGGTCAGAAACCTCCGTTTTTTCGAGTACCGTTAGTAAAGTTAACGTATTTAAAACTTTTCCTTTCACTTGCGTCTCCGATTGTACAAACTTTCGTTCCGCTTAGTTAGGTTAGGCAGTTAGCTCGTTAATCGAGACAGGGTGTGAACAGTCCAGAGACGAAAGACAACTTAACAATCGAATCTCAACCTTTAAAACACAAAACAAGGTTGCATTTGTAATGTTTCTGTCTGAAAGGGTTAGACTACAACCTTTTCAACTTATTATTTTCAACTGTTCTTTTATTGTGACCAGATATAAATCTGAGACTTAAGTCTGAAGAATAAAAACGCTATGTAGGTGTTACTTGGAAATAAGACTTTAAAAAAAATATAAACTCAGTACAAAGGGGAGCATAAGTCTTTCAGAGATGAAAACTTAGAAGTGGCATCAGTGCTGTACATCTGAGAAGACATGAAAAGATTTTATCTAGAAATAGATGAAATGTACTGGCTGTCTTTCATCTTTGGCTCGACTGTATCTTGTTTTTCAAGGAAAAGTGTTTCACATACAATACTTCAGTGACATTGGCTTCTTCGTTAAGCTTTATATTATAGTGTTGTTGACATAGTAGACATTGTTCCGTATCATGATCATCATAACAGCCAAAAACGTCCACTGTTGAACAAGAAAACCTCCTCCATAAAACGACCGCTTACATGAATTTGCCAATAGTCAGCACGCTTGGAAGGCGGGTTGTGATTTTACGGCTGCTGTTCCACAAAGGGAGGCTGCTGGCCATCCCTCTGGTTTAAATTTCCTTAGTCGCCTTTTACGACATCCACGGGAGATGGAGTGGTGCTATATTCTTAATCCGGACACCACACTGAAACCGTGATATGGTGGATATTTTAAATATACGCATGCATTTGTGAATACATTTCTTATGACTGCTATGGGGTAGAACTCTTTTTGCCGAAGTCTTTCTTGACAGTTATAACTTTTTCTTTTTATTGGTGCCCAGTGGAAATTCTTCATGACTTCCTTCGCCCCGAGGAAGGACGAAGGGGTATGCTGGACTCCTACCGGCTAAAACCAGGCGGTCATCTTCGGCACCTATCAGGTGCATAGTGGAAACGAGGGCCTGGAGCCTCCCTCCAGGTCCTCGTATAATCACACTAGAGCCGCCCACTGGTGCCACGCCCATAGGAACATCTCTGAGAGGTTGACTGTAAAGCCCAATGATAGTTATAACCTGGGGATCTTCAAATCACGAGTGAACAGGTTTCTTCTAGGCAAGCGTGCACCATCGTCGACCGCTTCATTGCTTAACATTAGGTGAAATGATAGTCAAACGCAAGTCTATACAATCTCATAACTCCATTAAAAAGGGATGCCAAAACTTTTCTCCGACCCTTTATGATTTACAAATGCAGTTACAGCCCCATCCTGATGGACCAAAGAGTTGTCCAAAATTCCACATGGAACAAAACCTCTTCACATCAATTTTATTACGAGTTTGGAGAGCCACAAAATAAAAAGGTTCCGACAATAGCCAAAAAGTTTTTGGAGTGGCTTAAATACTTTCGAAGCGAAATTGAATGCTTTAAGTGGCAAACTGTTTTATGGACGAAGGGTTTTTATAGACTCGTTTGTTTTTTAAAGGTTAAGCCAAAGGTTTTAATAAAAATCGAGAGCGTAGTGTCAGTCGCCTGAAATCATTGTTTGCAGTTCTCTGTGGTTTGATTGTTGAAGACCTTTTTTTAATTTTATTATCTCGGTCAAAAAACCATATACTTCCTCCGTCCCGGGTAAGAGTGGAGGGGCATGCCGAACTCCCATCGGCTAAATCACCTGAGTGGTCATTTGGCTCCGAAGGGGCTCCAAGTTCTCGTACTATCACACTAGAGCCAACCATTGGTACCACGCCTATAGGCATATCTCTTGGGGATGACTGTAAGGCGGTCACCCCCCTCTAGCGGAGCGGGACGACTGTAAAAAGGCCACCCACCAGGCAATTCTCGGGAGGATTGTAAAGAATCCCCCAAACCCTCGCTGTGCACGGTGTTGCACGTGCAAGTGACCACGTGTGATCTCGTAAAAGACGACTAAGGGGCACTAAACTACAAGGATTGGCAGGGGCGTCACTTTCGTGCAACGGCAGCCTCTGCACTCACAAACCCGCCTGCCAAGGGTAGTGAGTAATTGCAAAGTATCCCAAATCCCAAAAATGGCGACAGACAGTATGTAACCCTTCGTGTAAGTGGGAGGCCTTTGTTCAGCAGTGGAAATTTTTTGGCTGATATGAGGACTCAAGTACGCAACATTTTTTTCAAATAAATGGCCTGGCTGAACCTAAATTAACGGGTTCAAGAGGCAGATTTGATCTCTAGACCTTGAACAGTAAAAGTTCTGTGCGCGGTGACTTGAATTTACTAGGTTTTGGCAAAAACTAATTACGAAAATTTTAAGCGAGGTCTTTGTAAGGATTATTTGGATGCGGTGACAGATGTCTATCTTATTGCTTGTGAATATAAAAATTCTTTGGCTATACTCGTTTAGTTGATTTGAATTAATTAGTTTATCATCACGCTGTGTGCTTTTTGAGTAGGTTAGTTATACAAGTTAGGAAACAATTTTATAAATACACACACACATTTTAAAGCTGATTACTCATGCTTGCATTTCTCCTGTGTCGTGGGTGCGTTTGCCGACACAATACACCCAGACCCGGAACAACTACCTGCAGAGCATACATATATTTGTTCCGTGCGAGAATCGAACCTGCGACCCAGAGCGCAGCAGCCGACTGTATCAGCCACTGTACCAATCAGCGGTCATAGAGGATGTTGCCATAATCAACAAGGTTGTCAAGCGGCAAGGTGGATTGCTGATTGCATTATATTTTTATTAGAACTCAAGAGGATGCTGCCTGCTCATCCTCTTGATATCAATTCTTGGTCACCTATTACAAAACCTATGGATAAACAGGCGTGGTTTATACTTAACTCTAACCACACGGAATTCCTTGAGAACTTCTAATTAACAACCTAAAATGGAACCACCTTTATCAGCTTCATAATTATCCAAAGTTTTGTTCTGTCTAGTTTCAAATATGAATTTCAAACATCCTACCAACGCAGCGCTTGCAAAATTCTTGAGAGCTATTCTATCAATCTTCAGCGAGCAAAATGTGCATATTCCCGAAATGCAGCTTCGTCGTTTCACTCAGGGGATCAAAATATCTTAGAGAAAATCGAGTGCATTTATGTAATCTTCAGATATAACATTGCCTTCTTTGCAAATCTCATTTTCAAGTAACTAATAGGCTTGTCATACTTCATTAATTTTATGTTACTACTAGCTGCAACCCGCGGTTTCGCCTGCCGTTTAATTTAAAAGAAAGTGGATTATTTATATACTAGCTGGGACCCGCGGTTTCACCCGCGTTTAATATAAAAGAAATTTAGAGTACTTCGACATAGACACTTGACATAGAATAAATATATTGTATTTCAAGGGTTTTATTATTTTTACGCGGAACCCTAATTATTTTTCTATATATATATATATTTATTTTTCTAAAATAAAAGTAGCCTAAGTTATTCCTTATAACATCAGCTATCTGCCAGTGAAGGACCCGTCAAAATCAGTTCAGCCGTTTCGGAGATTACCCGGAACAAACATACAAACAGACAGACAGACGGACAGACAAAAAAAATAAAATAGGTTTTTTGTTATATGTAACGTACATACTTTCATATGCAATTAGCAAAAAGCTGTTATTTTGACATTACAAACAGACACTTCAATTTTATTTATTTGTATAGATAATTACAGGGTGGGCCATAAGGGTGTTGGCGGTTTCAATATTCAATTAAAAAAGAACTACGAAACATAACAAAAATATATTTGTATTTTTAAAAAGTAGAAACATGGGAATTTTTAAGACCTAAAAATAATGTTGTCCAAATGACTTCCCTCGGCTGCTTGGCACTCTTGGAACCGAAGTCGCAAATTTTGGAAAACTCGTTGAAAAGTTGTTCTCGGTATTTTATTACTTTCCTTAAAAAATACAAATATATTTTTGTTATGTTTCGTAGTTCTTTTTTAATTGAATATTGAAACCGCCAACACCCTTCTGGCCCATCCTGTACAATGACTGTGTGTCGTATTGCAGTATACTTATATATCAAAACCTGATTTATAGAAAAGAACATTAGTGGTTTTCTAAAGAAAAGTGATATTCATAGCGTCAATATCAGAAAAAATAAAAAAACTTACATTGCCAATGTCCAAACTCTAATAAATTAGTAAGTAACTATATCGTCTTTTTCATTGAACTGTGAATCTCGATATTGAAATATATTTTTAAGAAACTTTATTGACCGTGTGGTGCCCATAGATGTCATCCCCCCAGGCTCGAAGAGCACGTTAAGCCCTACATCACAAAAATAATTTGATTAGAACAGTGTAAAAAACAAAGAAATATGCTGAATATTCGCACGATTGTAATGTTGCCCCGATATCCACGTATCATTTCAGCTGAAAAACGTCCACTGCTGGACAGAAGCCTCCCCCAAAAATCGCCATTATGACCGGTACGGGTTTGTGTTGAGGGTTTTGCCATAGTCGCCACGCTTGGCAGATGGGTTGGTGATCGCAGTAATGTTAACAAGTAATGAGAACAATATTTTAAAGCACCAAAAACACATTCAATTTTTCCTCTTTAACAAGTTCCTTCTTTCCATTACCCACTAAAAAATATTTGCTGTCGACATTTACATAAGGGAGCTGTCCACTAAATGTTTATGGTATATAACCTTCTTTGTTTATTATGCCTATGAAGTAATGGATATCGTGGTGTGTCCCCGAAACTAATGTAAATACTTTATCTTTTTCGTGATAAATCTTTGTGGAGACGTGACGTAGGTGTTTGTTCCTGTGGGCAAAAAGCGGAGGATGACAGAGTTATAATAATCAACGGAAAAGAAATAAAACAAAAGAATACCCAGAGTTGAAAATAGGATCTTACACAGGCTAGTATATTATCACCAACTTTCGAAAAGTAGGAGTTTCCTAATTCGCTTGTATTTTTTATGTTTGCTACTTCAGAACTTCGTCATTTATTAACCGATATAAAAGATTTTGATTTTATTTGGGAGTGTACACTTTCTATTTGTTCCACTATAAATTGAATTACATTTAATTGAGTAGTTAGCCAGCTTCAATAAACAGGTTTAATTGACTGCGGTTATCTCGATGATGTCTTAATAGTTACCGGTTCCTCCGCGATCGGCGAAAACCTAACATGGAAAAAGCTCTTACATTTGTTTACACTAAAAGAAACAGATAAAATTCAACAAAAAAATACCGGCTTCAAAAAAACCTTGACGTTAAGAAAATATATAAAAGAAACACTAAATGGAAATCAATAAACTTTATGAAGTCGGCTGGGGCCAGGTTTAATACACACACCAACTCGTTTTTTTTTTTTACTGATATAGACGCTGCTGAAGGGCAACGGGTGCGGCACGTTATTCATAGAACTGATTGCTTTTGCGCAAAAGGGTTCTCGAGTGGAGACCACGACGACGATCTGGTGATGGACGCTGGGAGTCGTTGTATGCAGGCTCGTAACTGGATCTTGTGGAAATCTTTGGGCGAGGTCTTTGTTCAGCAGTGGACGTCCTTTGGCTGATATGATGATGTTATAGAAAAGTTATTCAGTAATTGGCTTACGTGGCAGGTTCCTTATTGCAGGAGCCCTGTGAGCATACCAGTGCAGTGCCAGAAATTCTGCTGGCAAAAAACAGTGTTTAAATTTTAGTCATTACTGTGTTCCGTCATTTGAGACTAGCAGCTCGAGGTGACGGACGCAGTGTGGTGCCACGCAGGACTAGCCTTGGTAACATTACAATAGTTATAGGCAGGCGTTTACCACTACTCTAGTGTGATCATACGAGGACCTGGAGCCTCCCTTAGGTACCGAATTTTTATCTTTCTCTTCTTTTAATTACGTATAGTATAGTGAATTAAGAAAATCCATATCTATACAAATAAATAAAATTGAAGTGTCTGTTTGTTATGTCAAAATAACAGCTTTTTACTAAATGCATATTCAAGTATATACGGTACATATAACAAAAAATCAATTTTTAATTTTTTTGTCTGTCTGTCTGTCGGTCTGTCTGTCTGTTTGTTCCGGGTAATCTCCGAAACGGCTGGACCGATTTTGACGGGATTTTCACTGGCAGATAGCTGATGTTATAAGGATTAACTTAGGCTACTTTAATTTTAGAAAAGTTATTTTTATATTTGTTTTAAATTAAACGCGGTGTATACCGCGGGTCCCAGCTAGTTCAAAATAAAACACTAAGCCTATTAACTCTATACCATTCTAAGCTAGCATATGTGTGTGTAGTTTGATGGTTTATAGTCATCATTTCGGCCGAATGAAGTCCACTGCTGGACACAGGCCTTCCCCAAAGATCACCACAACGACCGATATGGGTGTGTTGTGGGCTCATTGGGGGGTTTTTCCATAATCGCCACGATTGGCAGATGTGTTGGCGATCGCAGTTGAGTTGTTGTTAATGTACTGGAAGGACGCTGCTGCCCATCTTCCGGCTAATCCCTTAGTCGCCTTTTACGCCACCCACGGGAGGAGATGGGGTGGTGGTATTCTGAGCCGGCACCACACGGTATATATTAAAATGTTTGCCCAAGTACTGTGCATGTAGTGTTAGCCTGTAAGTAGTTGTTACACTTATAAAAGATTAATGTTTTGAATTTATAATTGTATTAGTGTAAACAAATGTTCGTTAACCAAATAAAAATACCGAAGATGACCGCTCCAGTGGTTTTAGCCGGTAGGAGCCGGAGTACGGCCTCTTCACCCTTCCCCGGGGCGAAGGAAGTGGATGAAGAATTTCCACTGGACACCAATAAAAAAAAAGAAAGAAGTCGTTCACCACTAAGCGAATGACTTGCTGGTTGCTTGGTCTATAAAAAAGAATTTGTGCAACTTAACCCTTTGCTGATGAATCTTACTTACTTGCAATCAATCAATAGCTTAATATTGATTGATTGATCTTAAATGGGACAATAACTGGCTGAGCTGAGTGGAGGCTTTAGTCTGTGGCATTTAAGCATTATCTATGTACGCATATTATGGCTCCGGGTTAGATTATAACTGAACTATTATCAATGTTGGATACTGTCTTATAATGAGAAAAAAAATCTTTTTTAATTCTTTTCTTCATCGTTTTTTTTTTTTTATAAATACGCCGAACATGGTAAGTTGTTTAAAAAAAAAATGTTTTGTTTGCGAGTTGCAACCTTTTTTGTAATTTGACGTCAATTTTCCGGTTCACCAGTTCACCCTTAATATGATTGGCTTGTTAAACATTCGAAGGCATATAGAGATGTTTTTGATACTTAACTGGAGGAACTGGCAAAGCCATAGGGGGCTCCAGTTAAGCGATAGTTATCGCTATTTATACTAAGCAACAAAGCTAAGAGCGCACCTTGTGGCGTTGGTTAAAGGGTTGCTGCTCCAGCTTGGGGCCAGATCAGAGTGTTATTTAGATTTAGGAGCATATAAAGTTAGTGGCTCGGCAATTATCAGGGTGGAACCAAATCATTCAACCTGATTCTTGAACTGAATATCTTTATTATTATAGACCAGCTTGCCAACTTCAAATACACTTAGAAGTTGAACGGCATAATTTAATAACTAGGTTAATAAGTTACACTCAAATAGTTTATACAGGTAACGTGGGTGTTAAAACTTTAGTGGTTTATGTGAATTTAATCATAAACTTTACTTTGACTATAATCTTTATTATTGTCGCTGTATTCTGTCGCTCATATCTTGAGATTCCTGGTAACGATCACCCTTCTCCACCCCTGGGTGTCGTAAAACGCGACTGAGATATGATATAGGCAACAGTATCCCCACGTGTGCTAACAACAGCATACTGCGATCACCTATCCGCCTGCCAAGCGTGGTGATACGGCAACATCACCTATCACCGGTAATTGCAGTGGTCATTGGCAGTATGTGTGTATATTTATTTTTTATTTTATTTATTGATTTATTTCAGGTAACCAAGACCCATACATAAATACCTTATAGACTAACATACATATATGACACTATAATACAGATTATGTTAGTGTAATGAAACTTAAGTCTATGTTAGTAAAACCTTCACTCGCACTACGTCACTGTGCGTTCTAGTGGCACTTGTCCGCGGAAGTGACGGAACACCATGCCTTGCGGCCAAAAGTCCTCTTCCATGACAAGATGCAGCAAACATGTTGGTAGTACACATAGTGTCATCTTGAGAATTGTTTACAATATATACAAATGAATTACTACAGATATTATCTCGAAAGTTACTTCCCATTTCTCTCTTCCACGTAACTTATTCTTTTTGACTTACTGAATGATGTAATTTGTTTGAGCCATTCTTAGAAAGTAAACAGTCGTCTACTCCGAACTTATACGTTATTTCTCATTTCTTATTATCGTACGTTCATTTTTTGCTACTGTTAGATACCTTTTTTTTTTTTTTTTTTTTTTTTTATTTATCCGGTGGAAATACATCATGTACTTCCTTCACCCCGGGAAAGGGCGAAGGGGCATGCCGGACTCCTACCGGCTAAAACCACCGGAGTGATCATCGTCGGCACCGAAGGGAGGCTCCAGGAACTCGAAAGATCTCCATCTAGAGCCACCCATTGGTGCCACGCCTTTAGGCACATCTCGGAGGGGATGACTGTAAAGTGGTCATCCCCTCTAGTGGAGGGAAGGCGACTGTAAAGAGGCCACCCCCCAGGCATCTCTCGAGGGGATTGTAAAAGATTCCCCCGAGGCCTCACTATGCGCTGTGCTGCGCACACAGCGGTACGTGACCACATGCGCACCGCTGTCTTCCCGGGGGTCGCTCGGTATAAGCACGCAGATTTCCCAATAAGCGCGCTTGCGACCCCCAAGGCCCCCCGCCATATAAAGACGACAGGGGGCTCAGGCGTGTTGGACACGGGCACCGCGGCGGTTGTTACCCCGGCCCCGTGTCCTCCTCCTCCGAGCGGGATCGGCCCTCTCCCGATCCCGCTCTGCGACCTCCTTCTGGAGCATTACGTTCTCACAGAAGGAGACCACAGCACTACTGTTAGATACCTATATTGTCTATTTCATTCTATCAGTTCATCTTTTCTCGTAGAACTGATGGGCGTTGGGGCACAAAGGTTCTTGAATGGAGACCGCGCACCGGAAAACACAGCGTGGGACGACCTCCAACGAGGTGGACAGACGACCTGGTGAAGGTCGCTGGGAGTCGTTGGATGAGAGCGGCATGTGACCGCTCGTTGTGGAAATCTAAGGGGGAGGCCTTTGTTCAGCAGTGGACGTCCTGTGGCTGATATGATGATCTTTTCTCATTTTTATTTTAGTTTTTGAAGAAGCTTATACGATTGGTGGATTGGTTGGCGTGTGGTGCCGGCAGAGAATACCACCACCCCATCTCATCCCGTGAGTTACGACATTAAGGCAACTGTGGGAATAGCTGGAGGATGGGCAGCAGCGTCCTTCGCCCCGTCGTTCCCGTCTGCCAAGCGTGGCGATTATAGCTAAACCTCCCAATGAGCACACAGCAAATCCAAACCGAAAACCGGAAGGCTGTGTTCAACAGTGGATTTATTTGGCTGAAATTATGATGATGATAAAAAAATAAAACATTCTCAACTGTGTAATTTTTCAACGCTGAAAGTTCCATTTCTGCTTGATACCGACAAATATCATCATTTTTCATCATTTCGGCCGAATGAAGTCCACTGCTGGACACAGGCCTCCCCCAAAGATCACCTCAACGACCGATATGGGTGTGTTGTAGGCACATTGGAGGGTTTTGCCATAATCGCCACGCTTGGCAGGCGGGTTGGCGATCGCAGTTGAGTTGTTAATGTACTCGAAGGACGCTGCCGCCCATCCTCCGGTTAATCCCTTAGTCGACTTCTACGACACCCACGGGAGGAGATGGGGTGGTGGTATTCTGAGCCGGCACCACACGGCGGCCGACAAATATATGGATTATAAAATAAAACAATATTTTATGTACTACCCTGTGTATACTCACATTTTCCTAAGTTCATAATAAATACCTGATACATCGTACGTGTAATACACAATTAAGCAACACCTTTGTATAGTAGAACATAAATGCATGCACGATAAATATCTATACAAATAAATAAAATTGAAGTGTTTGTTTGTAATGTCAAAATAACAGCTTTTTACTAAATGCATATGAAAGTATATACGGTACCCATAACAAAAAACATTTTAATTTTTTTTGTCTGTCTGTCTGTTTGTTCCGGGTAATATCCGAAACGGCTGGACAGATTTTGACGGGACTTTCACTGGCAGATAGCTGATGTTATCAGGAATAACTTAGGCTACTTTTATTTTAGAAAAATAATTAGGGTTCCGCGCAAAACAAATAAAACCCTTGAAATCCAATATATATATTCTATGTCAAGTGTCTATGTCAAAGTACTCTACATTTCTTTTAAATAAAACGCGGGTGAAACCGCGGGTCCCAGCTAGTATAAAATAAAAATACTACTCTTAATTCGCTCGACGTTTCCAACACTTTGCAGCGTCCGTGGCCACGAGCAGACTGAATCGTTAATACGTCACTTTTGCCTTAAGCTGTTTCGATTCAATGGATGCTATTCGCGTAAACTTCAAAAAATATTAGGAAAACATGCATTCACACTGGCAAATGAGACTGTAAAGCCTACTAAACCTCGGTACCTGCGATTTCAACCACTTGCCCCAATCAGTTGGTCAAAGTGACGTCTCTAATTGCGACATCTATCAAACCACCGAAACTTCCTAGCAAGTTGCTAATTGAATTTTAGCCCAAAAGTCTTTGAAGAAATAACACAACGGACTACCGACCCAAAGTTTAATTCATTTAAAGTTAAATTTTATTGTGCCAAGTGTTTCAAACGAAAAGGTTTCATGAAGCTAAATAAACATTTAATTTGTTCGTTTTTGAGAAATAATTTGTTTTGAATTAAAAGTTTGTGAATATTCATTTATATTGTTATGATCGAAAAATTTGTATTGGTACTTGTACCATTGTAACAGAAATGCTAGAGAATTTAAATAGATTACCTCATTATCATCATATCAGGATGTCCACTGCTGAACAAAGGCCTCCCTCTTAGATTTCCACAACGAGCGGTCACATGCGGCTGTCATCCAACGACTCCCAGCGACCTTTACCAGGTCGTCTGTCCACCTCGTTGGAGGTAGTCCCACGGTGCGTTTCCAGTGCCCGGTCTCCATTCGAGAACCTTTGTGCCCCAGCGGCCATCAGTTCTACGAGCAATGTGCCCTGCCCATTGCCACTTCAGTTTACTAATCCTTTCAGCTAAGGACTAAAGTTATTAACTGTAGTCCTTCTATGGATCTCCTCATTTCTGATTAGATCTCGTAGAATTTCGTAGAATTACTATTAATTCTCGTAATTATGCAATATGATGGCTATATATTGCAACATTGTAGCTCTATCAACAGTCTTGGAAGTCCTCTAAAACAAGAACTCGGATGCTGAAACAGTTAAATTGACGCCACGATTCCCGCAGGGGCTAAGCGATTGGCATACTGCACCATGTGTCGCGGGTCCGGTCCCCTTACGGAACATTGTTTCTTGTCTGTGTGGCATGTGGTATTATTTATTATATTATATTTATATATATTATATTTATTGCTGAAAACTGCATGGCCATTCTGTAAGAACTCATTAACAAACTCACTTCTGAATCCGCAGTGAAATCTCTAATATCGAATTGTTTTTAGCATTTTTCACTGTGGATACTTCACTTTCACTTAAGTAAGTTTCCTTTACTAGGAAAAAAAGAAAAAATCGGTCAAGTGCAAGTTGAACTCGCGTGGAGAGGGTATTGCCGAATATGTAGTCTATTGTTGGATTCGGTGTTGTATCAATAACTTATCCTAAGAACAAACTTAAGATCGTAGTCTAAAAACAGATTTTCCCATACATTCCAACCGCAAACGTAAGTTTGTACGCACAATATCGTAAGATTTACCATGTTATTTCAAGACCATAGACTTCTTATAGACTAATTACCTATATTTTTTTCAGAATTTTAGGCTAATTCGTTTTGGTGTTTTAAAACCATATATAATTTAAAATTATAAAATAAATACATTTGAGACCCTCAAAACAAGCCCTTCCATTTCATGTTACACGGTACAGTTCACAAAGCTTTATTCTTAAATTTTCAATATTGCCCCCAAAAAGGATCCTAATATTCAAAATTATTTATTTACGTTACAGTACGTCTTTGGGTCGCAGAAAACCATATGTGTACCAAATTTCAACTTAATCGGTCCAGTAGATTCGGAGCAAATTGGCTGTGACAGACGGACAGACACACAAATAAGTGATCCTATAAGGGGTCCGCCGTTTTTTCCTTTGGACGTTCGGAACCCTAAAATCGAAATAGGCATCACAGAACACGGGTTTTAGCAAGAGACGGAATAGCTGCTTTAATATCCTAAAAAGGGGTTTGTAATAAAAATATAAGAAATAACATTTTTGTACAGTCAGAAAGGAACACGACCAAGACACAATATTCCGAAAGTGTCAAAAGCCTAACCGTTCCGAACTGATAGATTAGATTGAGTGTCCATATCATTTTTGGGTACTATAGACCAACACGAGAGTACCCAATTCTAATAATATCGTTAGAGATAGGTATGTGTGAATGTTAAGAAAATAGAGCGTATGAATTGCTTGTCAGTTTCATTTGAGTAATACTTGGTTTTGTATACTGTTATATGAACACACATGCGGTAAGAGCAGTCACAAACACAAAAGTCTGACTTCTAGTATTAAGTTGGTATTAGCATTTTCCATATCATCATCACCAAATAGTTGGTGCATCCATGTGGTGTCCAGATTAAGAAGATAGCACCACTCCATGTGGCACAATGGCCGTTCGGTGCCGGCTAAGAATACCACCACTCTATCATCTCCATCATCACCACTCTCATCCTGTGGGTGTCGTAAAAAGCGACTATGGGATTATCCGGAGGATGGGCAGCAGCATCCTTCGAGTACATTTCCAACTGTGATCGCCAACCCGTCTGCCAAGCGTGGCGTTTATGCCAAATCCCCCCAATGAGCATACAACACAAACCTATGGGTCCCGGTTGTTGTGGCAATTTTTGGGGAGGTTTCTGTGCAGAAACGCTAACTACTTTTTCGGCTGAAATGATGACCACTCCATCTCCTTCCATCGATGTCATAAAAGGTGACTAAAGGATTCTAAACCAGAGTGATGGACAGTGGGTAGCAGTGTCCATTCTGTAGACCATTATTCATTTGCACTCGCCAACCGCTAGGCGTGGTGAGTATTGGCAAACTCCCCCGGAAATGACGACACAGGCCTTTGTTAAACTGTTCTTTGGCTAATATGATGATAATGAATAATGTCATAATCTGTTAGGTAAATATTAAATTACGTTTATTAGAAATAGAGTCAAAATATTACTTCTTGAATGCAACAACTTATATATGCCCTTAAAATGCCTATCCATCACCACTTCCTAGTGTTGCCGGGAGTGTTGTCTGTCATGTTATTTTTTATTAATCATCATAAATTCAGATGAATAAAGTCCACTGCTACACGGAGAACTCCCCCAAACATCGCCACAACGACCGTTCTGGGGGTGTTGTGTGCTCATTCGGGGATTTTGGAATAATCGCCACTATATGCAGCAGGATTAGTGATCGCAGTTAGATAAAGATAAGATAAAAATATTTTTCTTCATGTAAAACCATATAAAGGCATTTATGAATAGTCAAGACTTTAGTTGCCTCGTTCCATTCTGTAGATTTACTATGGAGAAGAACGGGCAAGAAACTCCATGGTTATTCTTTTTAAATCATGTTGGTACAATGTTCTCGAAATGATGGTAATGTGAGGACAATACATGAGAAAAGAGTCTAAACTTCTTAAAAAGTCTACACTAAACAAGCTTGCCGTGTGGTGCCGGCTCAGAATACCACCACCCCACCTCCTCCTGTGGGTGTCGTAAGAGTCGACTAAGGGATTAGCCGGAGGATGGGCAGCAGCGTCCTTCGAGTACATTAACAACTCAACTGCGATCGCCAACCCGTCTGCCAAGCGTGGCATGATTATGGCAAAACCCTCCAATGAGCCCACAACGCACATCATTTCGGTCGTTGTGGTGATGTTTGGGGGAGGCCTGATCCAGCAGTGGACTTCATTTGGCCGAATTGATGAAACAAGCTTGATTTTAATATTCACCAGAGTTTTTGATTCAATTGTCATGACAGCATTAAGATGATGGTGAAGTTGAGTTATAAATAAATGTGCTCGAAGAACGCTGTTATTCATCCCACAGTTAATCCAAGAGTCACTTTTTACGTGTATTCTTAGCCGACACTACAAAAAAATTCAAAATCTGTGTAGTTTTTGAATTACGTAATTATATTTCTTGAAACTTTAAGCGAAATAGTATATCCAAGACATAGAAAAAGTGTACTACTTTCATCTTCAAATCCACCAACAACAATTAATCACCAAAAAGAATCGAACACGAATATAACAAAGTCTTCTGAATATAATATCTACTGAAAAGGAATTAGTTCATCATCATCATTATCATATTAGCCAATAGACGTTCACTGCTGAATAAATACCTCTCTCATAATCGACAGCATACCGTGTGTAGTCATTTTGGTGAGAGCAGAATGGCTGGTTTTCCACTGCTGACCATCCCTCTAGTACATTCCCTTAGTCACCTTTTATGATATCCAAGGGAGGAGATAAAGTGATGCTGTATATACCACACGGACAATTATAGTGATTTATTTTATTAGCTGTCTTTTTAGATTCCTAATTTGATCGCTTACAAGAATTTTGCATAGGTCGGAGTGGTTGCAAAATAATAATATTCAATCAGCTCTGTGATTTTCTAAAATATTCACTTGATTTCAATTTCAGTCTGAAATTAGTCAGTAGTTAGTTTTTTCTTATACTTAAACCAATTACTAGTTGATGGAGCAGAACGAGAAACTCCATGGACAATCTTTAAATTAACAGAGATTATGATGTTGATTGATTCAAATGATAAAACATATGTTATATATCAGTGCTAGGTCTCTTATTGCACGGAGCGACCCCCGGGAAGACAGCGGTGTGCATGTGGTCACGTACCGCTGTGTGCGCAGCACAGCGCATAGTGAAGCTTCGGGGCAATCTGTTACAATCCCCTCGAGAGATGCCTGGGGGGTGGCCTCTTTACAGTCGCCTTTCCTCCGCTAGAGGGGATGACCGCTTTACAGTCATTCCCTCTGAGATATGCGTAAAGGCATGGCACCAATGGGTGGCTCTAGATGGAGATCTTTCGAGTTCCTGGAGGCCTACCTTCGGTGCCGAAGTTTAATGAGTTATTTTTTTGATAATTTGTAAAGTATGCCTACACTACAATAATATAATAATGTTGGCCGATACAGTCGGCAGCTGCGCTCCGGGTTGTGGGTTCGATTCCCGAATGGAACAAATATTTGTATGACCTGCAGGTAGTTGTTCCGGGTCTGGATGTATTGTATGTGGAATTCATGTCTGTAAACGCACCCACGACACAGGAGAAATCTTAGTGTGGGACAACGTTTTTTTGTTAAAGTTTTGCTAAGTTAATTAAACATTACATTATCACACATATTATTCATGTAAAGTATGTGGTTAGTTTTCAGAAAATATAGCATCTATTCGCATCGTGGGTCTGTAAAGCCTCTCAACCATTTCGCACCACGTCTTCGCGGGTTTTTCACATTTAGAAAGCCGGGCTTTTGACTTGCCAAGCATTATCAGACACTCGTACCGGCTCTGGATCGAGGTTGTGAGTTTAAGGTCGCTATGATTACAGTTATCGGGGTTTCGACGCGCATATTTACGGGTTAATGTGAATCATTATAGGGTTTTTGAAAACGTTAGTACTAAATTCAGTTATGATTTTTAATGCTCGCCATTTTCTAGGCAGGCAGTTGGGCATTACTTAACTTTTTGTTTATATTTTAGTTGTGTTTTTTTTATTCTCCTGTTAGGAAGTTCTTCGTACTAGTCCGGAGTTTAGAATTATGCTCTCCCTTTATTAAATGATGATATATGGATGTATTTTATGCAGACAGACAGTCAGACACAAAAACAGGTTATGGTGCCTTAAAAAGCTATTGAAGTTTCAGTCGTGTCTAGTATTGTTTTTATTTTTATTACTCATATTATCGTAGAAAAGAAATGAGCCGTACAGCTTACAGACAAAATTCCACATGTAACACTTAGAGCCGAAATAACTGTCTGTAGATCATTAAAATATTTGTCCCGAGCGGGGATCGAAGCCGCGACAAGTAGCGCAAGAAGCCAATCGCTCAGTCACTGCGCTAACCATGCCGTCATTCCGATCTACTCTTTCTATCTTAGTAATTTCTAACTTCAGTATTTGTTAAACCCAAATTTACTAATTACTTTAAGTTTAACAGTAAATTGATGCGATGCTAATTTTAAATTAGTGAACAAAATAGTTTTGCGTTTACTCCAACTTTAACGACCTTTTCAAGACTGATGTTTAGAATTTGTTACTATGTTAAGAATTTGTTTCATTCTCTTTATGTTGAGCTAGGTAATTATATTCAGTCTGCGTGCTCACACCGAGCGACCCCCGGGAAGACGGTGGCGCGCACGTGGTCATGTGCCGCCGTGTGCGCAGCACACCGCAAAGCGAGGCTTGGGGGGATCCTTTACAATCCTCCCCGAAAAGTGCCTGGAGGGTGGCCTTTTTTACAGCCGCCCGCCCTCCGCTAGAGGAGGTGACCGCTTTACAGTCACCCCCTCCATGATGTGCCTAAAGGCGTGGCACCAATGGGCGGCTCTAGTGTGATCATACGAGGACCTGGAGCCTCCCTTAGATGCCGAAAATGACCGCCCCAGTGGTTTTAGCCGGTAGGAGTCCGGCATACCCCTTCGCCCTTCCCCGGGGCGAAGGAAGTTCATGAAGAATTTCCACTGGGCAACAATAAAAAAAAAGGTGATTATATTCAAAACTTCACCTTGTAAGCATGGTAGCATTGCCATCTTCACGACATAAGTATCGAAGTCAAAGTCATAGTTTGGCAGGAAACTCCATGGATATACTTTTAAAATAATTGAGATTACTATGTTGATTGATACAATTTTTTGTAAAACATATACCGAGAAAAATGTAGGACAATGTGTAAAGATGGAACATACCACAATAATATCATCAATCATCATCAATTCAGCCGAATGAAGTCCACTGCTGGACACAGGCCTCCCCCAAAGACCACCACAACCACTGGATGTGTTGTGGGCTCATTGGGGGTTTTGCCATAATCGCCACGCTTGGCAGGCGGGTTAGCGATCGCAGTTGAGTTGTTAATCTACTCGAAGGACGCTGCTGCCCATCCTCCGGTTAATCCCTTAGTCAACTTTTACGACACCCACGGGAGGAGATGGGGTGGAGGTATTCTAAACCGGTTCCACATGGCATGTCACAATAATATAATAATAGCAAATTATTTAAGGGCTGTTAGGCAGTTAAAGGCTGACCAGTCCCAACAGACGGCACCCGTTCACGAGCATGACGCATACGATCGCGAGTATAGGTGGACTTTGAGCCCATTATGTTGTTTTTAAATCACAAGAGTCTTGATGATTTCTCGTCATTTCACGGTACCGCGGATGAGTTGGCTATCTGCCCCTCTACTTTGGCTCCCCACTTTTCATTAAGAGAAAGTACATGAGCGAATGAGCTTCGTTTGATGTCTTTTGGGTTTGCCGTGGGAAAGTTCTACTTCATCATATCGGTCGAAGGACGTCCACTGCTGAACAAGGCCTCCCTCATAGATTTCAACATTTGTATCATGGGCATCATCATCATTTTGGCTGAATTAAGTCCACTGCTGGACACAGGTCTCCCCTAAAGATCACCACAATGACCGATATGGGTGTGTTGTGTTCTCATTGGGGGGTTTTGCCACAATCGCCACGCTTGGCCGACGGGTTGGCGATCGCAGTTGAGTTGTTAACGTACTCGAAAGACGCTGCTGTCCATCCACCGGCTAATCCCTTAGTCGACTTTTACGACACCCACGGGAGGAAACGGGGTGGTGGTATTCTTACCCGGCACCACACGGCATTGTATCGTGAGTTTGGGGTGAAATTTGTCAGTACCCACTATGCTTGGTAGGCTGGTTTGGTGAGCGCAGAATGACCACTGTTCCACAGAAGGGTCGCTGCTACCCATCCCTATAGTTTAGAGTTCATTAGTCCCCCCGACATACACGGGAGAAGGCGGAATTGTGCTGTATTCTCAATCCGGACACTACACGGCATCACGGAATCGGAAAGTTGCTTATCATCATCAACTTATCAGCCAAAGGATGACTCCATAGCACCAGGGGTGCAATTCCCTAAGTTCAGACATCCATACATCCTTGATTCTAGAATTGAAATAACAGTGAAAAACCAATTTGGTATTAGCTAAGACATGATTGAATCTATTCACGGATATATTGCAGACGGCGATTCATGAGGACCAATCTTAGCGAATATCAAATTAGGTTGTCACAGTTATTTCAACTCTGCTTTCAAGGATGTATGGATGTTTGAGCTTAGGGAATTGACTCCTAGTACACCATATACCTTACATACATATACACCCAGACCCGAAACAACTATCTGTGGATCATACAAATATTTGTTACGTGCGGGGATCGAACCCGCGACACACAGCACAGAAAGTCAATAGTTTAGCCACTACGTGCCGTCATAATTAATTAAGGTATAATTAAATAATTATAATTCCTGTTAATCCTCTTATCATTCCCTCCTCTAAATCGCTCTTCTCATTTCCACTTGACTACAACGTTCTACTCTTTATATTGGCAAAATACTTATTTCAGGAACAGATTACGTAATATCACCTGATTGCTGAAGCATGTCTCTGAAAAGCCTCTTGAGTGTGACTTCTTAGAAGGTATATTATCAAGGATTTATGAATAGCAATCATTCGTATACTAGATATTGGCATATTAGACTTTATTATAAGCAACCTACGTAATACCTCGCTTGCGAGCGAGGCTCAGGCTGCTGGCACATAAAGATAAAAGATAAAAAGATTTTTTATTCATGTAAAACCATATACAGGCAATGTGGTGTCGAGATTAAGAATATAGCACCACTCTATCTCCTCCCGTGGAAGTTGTAAAAGGCAACTAAGGGACTCTTGACCAGAGATATAGGCAGCAGCGTCCCTTCAGTGGGCTAGTATCATAGTATATACTGTGCTCATCAATCAGTCAGCGAAGGGTGGTGAGTACTGGAAAACTCTACCCAAAATGACGACACAATTGTGGAAACCTATGTTTTGGCTGATATGATGAAGCATCAAATACACAACAATATTCTCTATAACTTAAGTATAAAAACGTACTAAAATTCTAATGCCGTGTGGTGCCGGCTCAGAATACCACCACTCCATCTCATCCTGTGGGTATCGTAAAAGTCGACTAAGGTATTAGTCGGAGGATGGGCAGCAGCGTCTTTCGAGTAAATTAACAACTCAACTGTGATCGCCAACCCGTCTGCCAAGCGTGGCGATTATGGCAAACCCCCCCAATAAGTCCAAAACACACCCATATCGGTAGTTGTGGTGATCTTTGGGGGAGGCCTGTGCCCAGTAGTGGACTTCATTCGGCCGAAATGATGACTAAAATACTTAAAAGACTAATCGCACATATATATCAGGTGTAAGCGTTATTGAGTGCATGAGGGGGTGTTGGTTCCGACACTCATGTCCGGAAGTGAAAGTTGGGTATGGCAGAAGAAACATGAAAGCAGAATAAATGCAGTTGAGATGAGAGCGTTAAGAAGTATGATAGGAGTTAAACTGAGTGACAGGATAAGAAATAGTGAGATAAGAAAACGTTGTGGTCTGAAAGAAGATGTAGTGACAAAAATTGAGAAAGGTATGCTGAGATGGTTTGGCCATGTTGAGAGAATGAATGAAGAACGATTGACGAAAAAAGTGTATAAGGCGAGTGTGAATGAAAGTGCTGGAAGGGGTAGACCTAGGCGGACGTTTCAAGACCAAATCAGGGACGTCTTGGAAAAAGGCCAGGTCAAGAGTACCCTAAACCGAAGAGCATGTATGAAGGGAATAATGAAAGTGGACGAAGCGAAACAAATATGTAAGGATCGTAGCAAGTGGAAAGAAGTGGTCTCTGCCTACCCCTACGGGAGAGAGGCGTGATTATATGTAAGCGTTATACATAGCTTTTATCCATTACACTAGATCTCGGATACCGGCTGATGAACAATAATGATTGTAGAGACTGCTCTGAGATAATAATATGGTATTAAGTACAAAGTATTCGTGTCTTTGCATTTATATTTTATTGTAGGAATAAGAAAAAATTACATGTTTATTTAGCACCAGTGATACTATGGTAGTGATAGCTTAGAGGTTCAACGCTTGCCTTCCATACAGGAGGATCTGAGTTCGATCCCGGCCCGCACCTCTGACTTTTCGGATTCATGTGCGGATCAGAATTTGATTATCGCTTGCGTTAACTGTGAAGGAAAACATTGTGAGAAAACCTGTAAAACTAAGAAATTTCTGAAAAAAAAGTTATTGTGTTTAGTCCGCCAACGCACACTAGGCCAGCGTGGTGGACCTTGGGGGTCGCGAGCACGCTTATTGGGAAATCTGCGTGCTCATACCGAGCGACCCCCGGGAAGACAGCGGTGTACATGTGGTCACGTGCCGCTGTGTGCGCAGCACAGCGCATAGTGAGGCCTCGGGGGAATCTTTTACAATCCCCTTGAGAGATGCCTGGGGGGTGGCCTCTTTACAGTCGCCTTCCCTCCACTAGAGGGGATGACCACTTTACAGTCATCCCCTCTGAGATGTGCCTAAAGGCGTGGCACTAATGGGCGGCTCTAGATGGAGATTATTCGAGTTCCTGGCATAATCTTTCTCATCGTGAGAAAAAGCCCGTGCCCAGCAGTGGGACAGTAATATGCTGAGTATGACTTTGCATAAGCAATGGTTTACATAATTAAATAGAAGAATACGATGATTTGAGCTCACAGAAGCCCATTCTCAGAATAAAATGTTAAGAGTGAAGTTATGACAGAAATCATATAAATATATGATTCATCATGATATCATGATTCTGCTAATTTCCAAGCGCGCGTGTGAAATATCTGACTAGTGAAAAAATAAATATAGAAAAAACCGCTCGTAAACTGAAACAATTATATCAAAGTATCAAGCAACATTGCTTTGATCAGACTATTTGGTTCTTACGGCACGAGACAGGATTAATAATGTAGTACATATTTCCTTGCAGTCTAGTATCATTTTCATTCGGAGGTAGACTTAGCAGATCCCCCGTCAGGTTGTTAACGTATTTTGTCCCCACAAACACGCCAGTAAACTTCAGTCGACGTTTACAAGTACTTGCAGACAAAGTTAGTTCTTAATTGCACTTATTTCAGCTTGTTTATGTTAACGTAAGTATTATTTTCTGTTGCGTCGTGGTATATGGATTTTCATCTTAGGTACTGGATTGTGTGTTTAAAACAAGTTATGTACAAATGTGACTTGTCATAATAATGTATCTTCGTTAGTAATTTATTTATATTACTTGATGACGAGACCATTAATTCATGTACCTTTTGGTAAGCGACATGCCTTTTTTTATTTTATTGGGTCCTGTGGAAATTCTATATGAACTTCCTCCACTCCGGGGAAGGACGAAGGGGCATGCCGGACCCCTACCAGCTAAAACCACTGGGGCGGTCATTGTCGGCATCTAAGGGGGGCTCCAGGTCCTCGTATGATCACACTAGAGCCGCTCATTGGCGCCACGCCTATAGGCATATCTCAGAGGGGGTGACTGTAAAGCGGTCACCTCCCGCGGGATTGAAAAGAATCCCCCGAAGCGCCCTGTGCGCAGTGCTGGGTTGTGTTGCTCACACATGCGTGACCACATGCGCACTTCTCGTAGGTCGTTGTATACCCTAAGTACAAACTAAACACGAAAAGAAAACAGAGAAGGTCCACTTCTAATCACGCGCCATAACGATTACGTAAATAGTCGTTATGGTGTAGATAAAACAATACAGTTTGCAACAAATTTAATCACAATTCGCACTACATTTTGGCGATTTTCGTTTCGAATTAAATGTATTCGAGAGATTTTATAATGCACTGCATGGAATTGAAGCAATACGCGTGTCATGCTTTTGCATCGCAAGTTAACACAACCACTTTATCTAATATACATAAGTGTACGAAGTAAATGTATTAACCACACCCGTGCAGCACATCATATCAGTCACAGGATGTCCACTGCTGAACAAAGGCCTCCCCCTTAGATTTCCACAACGAGCGGTCATATGACCCTCACCAGGTCGTCTGTCCACCTCGTTGGAGGTCGTCCCACGCTGCGTTTTCCGGTGCACGGTCTCCATTCCAGAACCTTTGTACCCCAATGGCCATCAGTTCTACGAGCAATGTGCCCTGCCCATTGCCACTTCAGTTTACTAATCCTTTCAGCTATGTCGACAACTTTAGTTCTTCTACGGATCTCCTCATTTCTGATTCGATCTCGTAGAGAAATACCAAGCATAGCTCTCTCCATAGCTCACTGAGTGACCTTGGGCTTTCTTATGAGGTCCATTGTGAGTGACCACATCTCTGTTACATATGTCATCACTGGCCATGCAGTGCACCGAGGGGTATCCTGGTCGCCTGGTCCCCTTTACTTGGGTCTCGAACACTTTTGTACCAAGTTTTTTTTATGTTAGGCCTCACGGTGATACCTCACGGAGGTGTTGCTGCTTAGCCGGGCAATCTGGCAAAGCTAAAAAGGTACAGCCTGACAAGAAACTTATTAACTGAGTAGCACCACTAAAGTTTGGTACACTTTGGTTTACCTCGCACCTTGGCGTTGCTGGTGGTGAAACTAGGGAACGCTATTATTTAAATATTTTTTTAAAGCGGTCTTGGCACGGGCCGGCTTGTTCAAAGGTCGTCACGACGGACCTCGGTGGCGAGGACAGTACAGTGGTCTGTTTGAACGAGACTTTTTCGTACTCAGAGTGGATCTTCTGTACTTATCTATATATTTCAGTGTTTATCAAGTATCATTACCTGGAGCGAGATTAAGATTGACTTGATACTATTGTTTATGGCAGAGTAGTACCATTTAGTCAACACTTGAAAACTAAATTAACAATGACTATTGATTTTGTTACCGTGTTTCCACGACGCTATATCGAGAATAGGTCAACTCAAAATAGTTATGGATTTTCCTTCTTCTATTCTAGACGTTGCCCTACATTTTTCTGACATAATATTGTAGTATAAAATGCCTGGACTTAAAAACAAAAGCCTTTAGGTTTAATTTGGTGTTTATTTACAGCGATCGAAAAAATGCTGTATTTATCTGGATGTTGATGCTAAGCAAAGAACTGCGAAAATTAATGCATTTGCCATACGTCGTTATTGTAGTCTTTCGATCTTTCTTTGAAGCAGTGTATTAGAAGGCTCAGCATGATCAGCAACAAACTAGCTGATTGTTATCGTTTTTAAATATGGCATTAACTGGAAAACTTATAAATCCATACTAAAACCTTTAAATATCCTAGGAACTTATACAACATTTGGATTATTAAAAAATCTTCATCATCATCATCATTCCAGCCGAAAAACGTCCACGGCTGGATAGGAGGTTCGTCCAAAGATTGCAACAACGACCGGTATGGGGTTGTGTTGTGGGCTCATTGGGGGGTATCTGCCATAATCGCCACGCTTGGCAGACGGGTTGGCAATCGCAGTTATAAATGTACTCGAAGGATACTGCTGCCCATCCTCCGGCTAATCCCATAGTCGCTTTTTACGACACCCACGGGATGAGATGGAGTGGTGGTATGCTTATACACACGGCACAACATGGCTGCCGGCACCATACGCCTTAAAAAATTTAGAAAGCTTCTATTGTGCATCAATTTGTATTCCCAATAATGCCGTGCTTAAACTAAAATGTTCAGCTAGTTTTTTGGCTAACTATACCTACAACAGGTACATGCATATTTTTTGTTTGCCTATTTAATTGTTTGTGGAAATAAATACGGTTTCTTTCTTTCTTTGTTTTTAACGTAAGACGTTTCGGGAGTATTATTGATTGAATAAAAAAAATATAAATGATTATCTTACGAGGTAAGCTTGTCTTTTTAAAGTAGCATTGAATTTACCCTGGCGTTCTTCATAACCAACAACATTGTTACGATATTAAAGTTCCTATAGAACCCTTCAGTCTAAGAGAGTGGTTTTCTATTAATACAAATTCTACTACTTGAGCCCAAAATAAAATTAGACGGGTGAAGCCAGCAAATGTTCATTAAGATATAAGGCGTAAAAGCCCTTGCGATTATAAAAAAAAAACTCTTGTAAAGCCAAAAGTTCACCCCGTCACGAATTAATCTACTCAAAACAGCCATTATATTAATAATATTATTATTAATATTGTGTAGAAGAATTTTAGGAAAAATTCCGAACTATTTATGTTATGCAGTGCTTTGATCCATTAGACTTTTTTCGAGGAGTATAAGCTATTATTGTTGATTTATTAACCGTGCCTACATATTATGTTCTTTAGTGACATTTTTTTAACAACAGTTTATTTATATACATGTCACTGTAATTCATAACCTAGCCTGTAAGTCCACTGGAATGCAGTGGTCTCCTTCTGTGAGAGCGTGATGCTCCAGAAGGAGACCGCAGAGCGGGATCGGGAGAGGGCTGATCCTGCTCGAAGAAGGAGGAGACGGCGCCGGGGTAGCAACCGCCCTGGCGCCTAATTCCCATACGCCTGAAACCCCCTGCCGTGGTTATAGGGCGGGGGGCCTCTGGGTTCGCGGGTGCGTAGATTGGGGAATCTGCGTGACCACACCGAGCGACCCATGAGAAGGCGGTGGCGCGCATGTGGACACGGCCTGCCGTGTGCGAAGCATAGCACAGCGCACAGAGATGCTTCAGGGGATCCTTTACAATACACCCGGGGGGTAGTGACCGCTTTACAGTCACCTTCTCTGAGATGTGCCTACAGGCGTGGCACCAGTGGGCTGTGCCGAAGATGACCACCCCAGTGATTTAAGCCGGTAGGAGTCCGGTATGTCCCTTCGTCCTTCCCGGGGGAGTTCATGAAGAATTTTCACTAGGTCCAATACAAAAAGGCCTGTATGCCCAGGGCAAAGTTAAATACCCATGGAAATGTTGGCAATGAAAAAGTGAAGCTGCAGGTAAAGTAATATCATACCTTAGTTGCTACTATTTGAATAACTTAGGGCAAAGGACAATGAGCTGGCTCATGTCCACCGCATGGGGTCTCTTGTTTTCTTATCCAAGGCTGACAGAATTTATTTCAATGATCATTGCATACATTTTGTTCGGCCGACCCTCGGGGATGGGCGATTCTCAATAACATATGAGTCGTTCTGGAATTATGAATGTCCATTGAGTAGCTATTACCGAGACAATGTATTAATTTTACCTACTTTTTACGAAATGTATAATGTACATGGCGGCTCTGACGATGGGACAATAAACGATACACGTATTGGACGATGAGTTATTACAATATAATAAAAAATCGATCAAATTTCAATAGCTCAGTGCCAGGTTTTTTTTTCGTACACATACCAAGGTCTCTACATGGAATTAGTAAGGTCAGGTTCAAAGTTAGAACCAAAATAATCCTCATTTAAGTATCTAGGACGTAGAAAGTAGACATGCTTAGCCACTTCACGTCCCTTTACCAAGACGAGTGTGTGAGGTTGTCATGTACCGAAATGTCCCCCATTTTCTAATGTTTTTTTTTTTTAAAACGTCTCTCTACACTAGGATTTCTCCTGTGTCGTGGGTGCGTTTACAAACACAATACACCCAGACCCGCAACAACTACCTGCAGAACGTACACATATTTGTTCCGTGCGGGAATCGAACCCACAACCCGGTGCGCAGCAGCCGACTGTATCAGCCACTGCACCAACCGTGCCGTCACACCCAGACCCGGAACAGACGTTGTTTCAATATGACGAACTATGGCCTAATTACTGAATAAACGATTCTATTATATTGTATAAAAAATGTGAATCGGTAACTACGTAATCTAACTTGAATCTTCCTTTATTTTTGTTGAAACACCTGTCACTCGAAAAACATTTCAATGTTCAATTTGTAAACGGTATCCGCACGCCTCATTAAATGAATACCCGATTTCCTTCTATACAAAGCTGAGGCGCCCTTGATTTTTATTCTATTCCCGATACACAACTGTTACAGACGACATAATCGATATCTTCAGTATGTTCCAACAACTTAAACATTGAGCAAATGCCGGTTAAGGATCTTTATTTTGTGCTGCCAATCTGTACTTATTTTATTCTTTGTTTTAAAAAAACGTTGCCCCACGCTAGGATTTCTCCTGTGTCGTGGGTGCGTTTACAGATATGAATTCCACATACAATACACCCAGACCCGGAACAACTACCTGCGGATCAAACAAATATTTGTTCTATGCGGGAATCGAACCCACGACCCGGAGTGCAGCAGCCGACTGTATCAGCCAATGCACCAACCGTGCCGTCAAACTACTATTACTTTACTATTATTTCGGTCGAAATTAATAAAATCAATATAATCCGAACCGGAGGATGGGCAGCAGCGTCCTTCAAGTACATTAACAACTTAACTGCGATCGCCAACCCGTCTGCCAAGCGTGGCGATTATGGCAAGACCCCCCAATGAGCACTCAACACACCCATATCGGTCGTTGTAGTGATCTTTGGGGGAGGCCTGTGTCCAGCAGTGGACTTCATTCGGCCGAAATGATGAATCCGAAGTGTTTCTAAAGATTTTGAATTCGATCTGTTTTTGTGTTAGGGTCACAACAAATCTTCAATCTCAATCTCAAATCCAAAGATTTTAGATAAGACTGATTATTAATTTCGGGTGTTAATAACGTTCACATTTATAATAGCTCAAAGTCAAAGTCAAAGTCAAATATTTTTCAAAGTCAAATATTTTTATTTCAAATAAACCAAATATTGGCACTTATGAAACGTCAGAATCTAAGTTGCACGGTTCCAAATAGTTGATCTATGGAGAAGAGCCGGCAAGAAACTCCATAGATACTCTTTTAAAATAGTTGAGATTACAATGTTGATTAATACAAATTAAGGTAAACCATATAAACAGCATTATGTAGGCCAATGTATAAAAAAAGACATACTAATGTAATATAATCATTATTCGCCATGGCAGTTAATGACTGACCAGTCCCAACAGACGGCACCCGTTCACGAGCATGACGCATGCATCAGCATCGCTTAGCTCAACCATACTTTAGGGAACCGAACGACCCGATACACAACGCCACCGCCAGCAAGACATTTTAGTGAGCATGACAGACCGATACTACCAGGCCAAAGGTAAAGGGTACTAAATATATAACATTAACGGCTACATGATGCTTGCACATTTACAATTTTATGATTAATTAATAATGTCATAATATTATTAGAATGTAAATTGCAGTCATTAAATTAAACATAGGCAAATAATTTATATCATAAATATAGAATTCAATTTTAAATAAGTCAAATTAAATGTCAAGATGTCAATAAAAAGAAAAAGAATAAGTCAAATAAATGTCAGGATATCAACAAAAAATTAACTACAATTTCTGTGTAGACGGTAAAGCATTGATTGGGAATAACAACACGTCAATCATGCGAAAATTATACAATATATTATAAAGCGCCAGAGGGTCGCAGTGTGCAGGAGGGAAACGTTTGCCAGACATCGCTATCGTCGATGTAATGATTTATATTATAGTAGGCTTTCGAAATTAAAATGCGCTTAATCAATGATTTGAATCTTATTTCTGGTAAGTCGGTAATACTACAAGGAATTTTGTTATAGAATCTAATACTGTTTCCCATAAACGACTTGCTGGTTCTGCTAAGTCTAAAGCCAGGTACAACCAACTTGTTCTTGTTGCGAGTATTTAAGCTGTGCACGTCACTTTTCTTACTGAAATTTGCTATATTTTTGCGGATATACATAATGTTTTGGAAAATATATAAGGATGGTAGAGTAAGAATGTTTGTTTCCTCAAATAGTTCCCGCAGAGACTCACGAGAGTCTAGGTTATAGATAGCTCGCATTGCTCTTTTCTGTAATATAAAAATAGACTCAACATCAGCAGCCGAGCTTGCAGTAAGGTTCTGTGTGTTGTAATTGATTGTTATCTGTGACTATTATTATTTTTATATTTTGATAACAAATGGCTAGGAGAGGTAACTAAATTGCATAGGACACGTTTCTGTGACGTACAGACATACAAATGAACAGATGGATTTGAAACTAAAAACAGTCGTTTACACATTGCTAGTTCTGTCTTTAGTTACGGAACAAAAAAATTATCAACATTTAAAAAAAATGTGCGTTTCTGTGAATTGCCCGTAAAGCGCCACTTGATTCATCATTTCTTTTTCATTTCGGCCGAATGTAGTCCACTGCTGGACACAGGCCTCCCCCAAAGATCACCACAACCACCGATATGGATGTGTTGTGGGCTCATTGGGGGGTTTTGCCATAATCGCGACGCTTGGCAGGCGGGTTGGCGATCGCAGTTGAGTTGTTAATGTACTCGAAGGACGCTGTTGCCCATCTTCCGGCTAATCCCTTAGTCGACTTTTACGACACCCATGGGAAGAGATGGGGTGGTGGCATTCTGAGCCAGCACCACACTGCATAGCCGGCACCACACGATTGATTGATTGAAAACCTGTAAAAGTATTTTAACCTCATAACATCCTTAGGGCGATTCTCATTCAACAGATAGTAGTGGTCAATGCAAGTGGACGTGTGTCGCGTGTGTTCGTAAACTGTGAAAATATTTATTCAAACTAAATTCCTATTGGACAAAGTGTCTAAACCAAATTCTCGTTTACTCTTACGGGTGTCTTACGACTAGGCTCCACCCTCCGAAAGGGATAGACTCTGATCCCGGTGTTCCGTCGCCAATACATGCGATTGTGTTTTTTGTGATTTGTATCACAAGTCGCTTGGAATAGGATTTGAACTCAAAAATCCCGCACCGCAGGCGCCACCCGTCGCACCGAGCTATCGTAACGTAAGCGCAGTGACCGAATTTGCCACACACTTCGCGCGGCGACATCCCCACCTACGCGCTATTGTGCTCGACGCATCGTCTACGCCCCGTGATTCATCGACCTTGTAAGCGGTAACAGGCGGCCGCCCGGCCGGGAAGGTATTTATCTGTGCTACGGTTACGCGCTGACCCGTTTGTTTATATACTGCATATTAAAATATTTCGTTGAACAATGCCGCTTCAACGCTCACCCCCTACAGGCACTGGTATGGAGACACAGCGGGTAATGTCATCACCTGATATTTCCAATATTGATAGTGAGTCTGAACAAGCAAACATAACTTTAAGACGCAAACGTCTGCGGCCTGATTTCTCCCCCAGCCATTCCCCACAAAGTGATTTCAAAACGTTTGAAGATAAAATTATGAATTTGCTTACTACGTGGAAAAGTGATCAGAATACATTATTAAATAAATTAACGTCTAATATAAACGAAGTGAAAAGGCAAAACACGGAGATACAAAAAACAAACATGGAGATTGAAAAATCTATTGAAAATATAAATACGGCCTATGAGACCATGAGACAGTCCGTACAAAAATTGGAAAAAGAACGTCAGGAGCAGCGTGCTTATGTCATGGAGTTGGAGAAAAAAGTGTATGACTTACAAAATAATTCACGCTCTTCCTGCTTCGAAATAAGAAACATTCCGTGTAATGAAAAAGAGACTACAGAAGACCTAACGTCCTTGGTATTGCAAACTTGCAATTTTCTCCAGGTTCCATTGAAGACAACGGATCTGCGAGATGTTTATCGTATGCCAGGGAAAAAGGGCTCGAATAGGCCCATAGTTGCAGAGATGATCACAGTTCCTCTAAAAAGACAGGTTCTAAACGATACCCGGGCTTTTAACAAAGGACGCCCACCAGCGGAAAAGTTAAACACGGAACACATTGGTATTAAAGGCGAGCTTAAACC
Organism: Diloba caeruleocephala; assembly: GCA_947459985.1. Lineage (NCBI taxonomy): Eukaryota > Metazoa > Arthropoda > Insecta > Lepidoptera > Noctuidae > Diloba > Diloba caeruleocephala. Next base: position 1,189,652 of record OX381617.1, on the reverse strand, counting down.
AGTCTATGTAGCTGATCACCTGCCACAGAGCCTACGGCAATTATTTTATGAGACTCGCAAGTTTGCTAACACGCACGACTATAAATTCTGTTGGTCACAAAATAACAAGATTTTTCTTCGCAAGCGTGAGGGCATGGATTCCATTATCATTACCTCTTTGTCGTTTCTTACAAACTTACCTAAAACACAATAATCATGTATTTGTGCTGCTTTTATATAATGTACTTTACTTAAATCCTTTTTATATTAAATTTTTGTATGTTTATGTTTTCATACCATGTATAATAACTTTAATAACATATCATACACTATCAAAATACACAATTGCAATAACACACTATAAACACATTATTTATATTATATCGTGTGCGCTATGTTTCTTGACACATTCACGTTATTTATTCTTTAATTATAGTAATTTTATTGTATATCAATCAATCAATGGTTTTAGTGTCGACAAAACTACATATACGTCAACTTCTGCAACGGTAGTTCCGCAACACCATAAATTAGCATGTTACCAGCATATCTATTCATTTGTGGTTTCTTTGTTTAATGAGTTATTTTCAATGATGTACCTGTATACGTTCTATGTATTTACTATAAAATGCTCGACTTAGCTTCAATATCAAATGAGCTAGATACTATCGGGACAACCCAATCTTATATTTGTAAGCCAGAACAATGTATTAATGCGATAAATAATACTAGTAATGCAATAAACATATTACATGTCAATATACGCAGCGTAAACCGAAACATAGACGAACTTATTGTTTTCTTGCAAAGCATACGTGTGCTGCCGGAGGTAATTGCCCTAACTGAATGTTGGTTGAGCAAAACTTTGAGTATTCCTTCACTTGAGGGCTATGTAAGCTATCACACAGAACACAACAACAATCAAAATGATGGAATTATTATTTACGTTAAATCTTGTCTATTACATACAATATCTGAACCACATATATTAGACACAAACTGTTTGTTATGTAGGATGGAGTCCGTAAATTTAACTATAATTGCCCTATACCGTCCACCTTGCAATCGCAATATAGATAACTTTTTAAACGGTTTAGATGGCACACTGACATCCATATCAAAGTACAAAAATATAGTACTGATCGGAGATATCAACATAAATATCATTCCAGAAACACTAAATCAACAGGCCAATGAGTACCTAAATTTAACCGCCTTACATGGACTTCTTCCTACACACTATCTGCCCACCCGAGGCAAGAGCTGCTTGGATCACATTTTATTTAAATCAAAATTAAAATGTGTCACATTAATATTTGATACTAATATTACCGACCACGCGCCTATCCTTTTAAATATTGAAACTAAACTGAAATTAGTAAAATGCAAATCTACAATCGTGAAAGTGGACTATCCTTCAGTATTCACAGCTGTCGCAAACAAGGATTTTAGTTCTATCAGGAGTATTTCGGATTCTGAACTGGCAGCTGAAATGTTGGTTTCAATACTAGGGTCTATAATTAAAAAACACTCCGTAGCTAGGCCTATTCCGTCAAAACGTAGAATTCTCAAGCCGTGGATAACAAATGGCTTACTAAGATGTATCCGTAATCGAGACTGTATGTGTCTGCGGTTAAAAAGTAACCCCGAAAATTATACCCTCAAAACAACCTATGTAAGATACCGTAATTTTTGTAATAAATTACTTAAAAAGTTAAAACATGCTTATGAGAAAGAAGAGTTTGACAAAGCCAAAAACAGCCCTAAGGCAACTTGGAGGGTAATTAAAAATATTGTGCAATCGGACAGCCATAGAAATCCTCCCTTTGATCTTCTTAAGACTGGGTCCGATAAGATTACATCAGTGAATCTGGTGAATAACTACTTCTCTAATATAGGCAGCGATCTTGCACAAACAATTATCTCCAATTTGTCTACCTCTTCAGTACAGCCAGTGGATGATAGCGTAGTTGCAAACTCCCTCGTACTCATGCCAACAGATGAGGATGAGGTGGAGCAAATTATTCGTGGTCTACGCGGTGATGCCGCTGTTGGATATGACACAATTCCAACACAGTTGTTACAGAAGTGCTCAAACACTCTAGTCCCGGTTATCACACATATCTGTAACATCTCTATGTCGAATGGGATCTTTCCTAAAGCTTTCAAAAGGGCCATAGTCCATCCCATCTTCAAGAGTGGAAACAGAGACAGTGTAAATAATTACAGGCCGATATCTGTGTTGCCTGCTTTATCAAAAGTCTTAGAGAAATTACTGAACATTAGACTTCTTAATTTCTTAAAAAGAAACGATACTTTAGCGCCAAACCAATTTGGTTTTAGGGATGGTAAATCTACGGAAGATGCTGTAGGCTCTCTTATAGATCAAATAGTTGACATCCTCGATAAAAAACAAAAATGTCTGGGCATCTTCCTAGACCTAACCAAAGCATTTGACACTGTCTCTGTTCCAAAACTCTTGTTGAAGATGGAGAGGATGGGAATTCGTGGATACGCTCTTCGGATATATAGGGATTACCTTTCAAATAGAACTCAGTGTGTTAAAATTGACTCTTTTGTTAGTAAATCTGCTGCTCTGAGCTTTGGGGTACCACAGGGCTCAATTTTAGGTCCCACTCTCTTTCTCCTTTATATAAATTCTTTATGCAAACTTTCCCTCCCCAACTGCACCATCTTTACTTACGCTGACGATACTGCGTTGCTCGTCCGCGGCACGAGCTGGCCTGATGTTTTTGTCAGTGCCGAGCAAGCTCTTGGGCAGGTAATGCAATGGTTATCAAGTAATCTCCTAACCTTGAATCTTAGTAAAACTACCTACTTAACTTTCTCGCTGACCACTTCCTCTCAACCATCTATAGAAAATTTCACTCTTAAAGCTCATACTTGTTTCCAAAACTCTTCAAATGTTTCATCTTCATCCTGTAGTTGTCAGGTGTTGAGTAGGTCTACCCAAGTTAAATACCTTGGGGTGCATATTGATCATTGCATCAGCTGGAAAAGTCATTTAATGATTGTTACTGCTCGTGTCCGCAAGACAATCTATGTTTTTAATAAGCTCCGCCATTCCCTTGACTTCAACACCCTCAAGATGGTATATTGCGCTCTATGTAAATCTATTCTGACTTACTGCATATCAGTGTGGGGTGGTGCAGCAAAGACGCACTTTCTGCCACTTGAACGGGCACAGAGAGCTGTGCTAAAAGTTATGTCTTTCAAACCCTTCAGGTATCCTACAGTTCAGGTTTTGGATGACTGCCAAAGTTTGTCTGTAAGGCAGCTGTTTATTCTGGGAACAGTTATAAGGAAGCACACTTCACTGGAATATGACGTAAACGTAACATCAAAACGACGTTCGTACAAGGTATGTGAGACCCAACGCTTTGGTTGCTCCCTTGCTGCCCGGAATCACAAAGTGCTTGGGTGCCACCTATATAATAAAATAAACGAGTGTTGTAACATTTATCCGCTCACCAGATCTGAGTGTAAAAGGAGGGTTTCAAGTTGGCTACTCGGTAAAACATACGAAGAAACGGAGAACATTCTTAAATTAACAATACTTTAGAATCTCTTGGCCTAAATATTATACACACTAATCACACATATACAGTTCATACTCACAATTAAAGACACAAACGTACGCACGTACACCACATACACCACACATACACATACACCACATACACCACTCACACACACACTACATACACTACACGCATAGCACACAACCCTACACGACATACCCAAATACATACAATCTCCCTCACAATATATATTATAAGTTATTATTTTACACCACACCAATAATACATATCACTTAGCTCACGTGAACACGTTACACTCCGATGTAAATATTAATAGATTTATAACTGCGAGGGCCCTGGTACCCATAACACAAGTTGAATCTTACTTTGGGTACCAGAGTTCAATAATCTTTGGAATGTAAATACTTATGTCTCTTGTTTAGTGTTCTTTAGTGTGTATTTATATGGCAATAAATATTATCATTATCATTATCATTATTCTAATCACGTAAGCAATAAGGCTGTATTTATCAGTAACAAGTCAAAAAATCACAACGTTTCGAATATTACGTTGCTGGCTGGAGGCTTAGAAGCAAGATAAGAACGAGTTTCATTCATTTTTACTATTGCGGGATATTAAAATACAGCTCGCATACGATATGTATACACAAACAGAAAAAACAACATTACAATCGATATAAAATACAATTTATAGTTTTAGGTTACAACTGAAAAATATAAGTAAATTACAATCGACATGAAATACTATCTATAATTTTCTACGTGTACATATTAAGGCAAGGCAACTAACCTCACAACGAACGAAACTGAAATAATTCATGTAAGTTTCATTTCCTCGAATGCAAACACAGTATTGGTGGAACAGGTCGGTGCAGACACTGCGACTTTTTGCTGCGATTTGTCGCCAATCGTATGACAGATTTATTTAATTCCTAAAATCTTACCATGCGGGGGTTATTTAGTATATCTGATACTGAAAATGTGGTGTCTAGATTAACAATATAGCACTACCTAATCTCATCGCGTGGATGTCGTAAAACGAGCATCTTAACTAGAGGGGTGGGTATCACCTTCCCTTCTGCGGAGCATCAGCTATTCTGTGCTCACGACACACGATATCTAACCTATGTACCTATGGGTTTGGGGTAGGCCTTTGTTCAGCAGTGGACATCTTGTGGCTGATATCTAATCTAACGGCCGAATGAAGTCCACTGCTGGACACAGGCCTCCCCAAAGATCACCACAACGACCGATATGGATGTGATGTGTGTCTCATTGGGGGGTTTTGCCATAATCGCCACGCTTGGCAGGCGGGTTGGCGATCGCAGTTTATTTATTTATTTATTTATTTACAATTCAGTTATAATAGTATTCTTACAGCATACGCCAAAACGCTTACTATCTTAATTTATGACTTAAATATAATTTTACAGAAAGTTGAGTTGTTAATGTACTCGAAGGATGTGCTGCCCATCCTCCGGCCAATCCCTTAATCGACTTTTACGACACCCACGGGAGGAGATGGGGTGGTGGTATTCTGAGCCGGCACCACACGGCTGTGGCTGATATGATGATACTGAAACGAAAATAAATAGTACTTACAAATGTTTTTATAATTATGCTTTATGTGGATATCTACACTAATATTTAAAAAAAGATTTTTGTATGTTTGTAATAAATAAGCGCAAAAAATAACTGGTACGATAAAAAAAAATGCACTCCGGGAGTGCCGACAGAAGTGAAAACTTATTTTGGCGCGTTAGGAGATTTTATGTCATCAAAAAATATGCGTACCGCGCTAAAAGAGGTTTTCACTTCAAGCGTCTCGTAACGGTGTCGCGTGTCCAGAGATTGTATCTCATCTAAAAATATGCGTACCGCGCTAAAAGAGGTTTTCACTTCAAAAATTGCACTCCGGGAGTGCCGACAGAAGTGAAAACTTATTTTGGCGCGTGAGGAGATTTTATCTCATCTAAAAATATGCGTACCGCGCTAAAAGAACTATTCACTTCAAAAATCTTTCACCATTAGAATGCTACATTATCCCTGAGTATATTTATGACTAGCAAAAAAATCGGGATACCTACTACACTTCAATAATGTAACTCAAGGTGTGAAAAAAATTGCCGTAAAATGTCTTTCATGGCATGCGCTGCGGAAAATATTCTATAATATATAAACTTCGCGATACCATATGTCCAACTAATGTAGTTATGTAACTATAAGTTCTTTTATACATTTTAAAAACTTGATAGTTAATAATAAATATGATTACAAAGAGCGCTGAATAAGCCACAAAAGATACTTGGTATCTCAATTAAATACCAACCTATCGATGTGTATTCATCTTTTTAAATCACTTAACAGTATACTCATAGCATATAAAAAATACACATTAATAAAAAAATATAGTGTCTTTAACCCGTGAACAGACAGAAAAAGTGATAAAAGAATTTTGTCTGTGTAATATTAGAAGACAAACTATTGACTGTCTCGTTACATTCTTGTAGAATCAATATTTGAAATTGACTCTAGATTAACGAGTAGAAGACATAAAATGTCTATCTTCCCCGCAGAGATATCTGAAGATTTGGTTTTATCTTTGCAACTATAGGGATATTCACTGCGCACAGCGAGGCTTAAGGGGGATCCTTTAGAATCCTCCCCGAGAAGCGCCTGGGGGGCGATTTATTTGCAGCCGCCTTCCGAGGGATCTCCTAGTGGAGGCTAGATGGATTGACCACTTTACAATCATCCCCTCCGTGATGTGCCTAAAGGCGTGGCACCAATGGGCGGCTCTAGTGTGATCTTACGAGGACCTGAGCCCTCCTTCGGTGCCGAAGATGACCGCTTCAGTGGTTTTAGCCGGTAGAAGTCTGGCATACCCCTTCGTCCTTCCCCAGGGTGAAGGAAGTTCATGTAGAATTATTGACTTTATGCACTCTTCTTTCTTTGTCCAATATATGCTTCTGTGGAATGTACTCGCTACTCTTTTAAAAGTAAATTCCGTAAATACCTCCTCAATATTTTGGCAGAATATACGTTCATTTCAAAAGTTGAACAATAAGAGATTATTCTAACAGTTTTAATCGAATGAATTCAATTCTTTATTGCGTGGATATTAATTTATTTGCTTTTCAATTTGGACAATGGCGTCTTTTAGTTACACTTGCGTAGAGTATTCAAGTTTAAATCGGTTATTGAGCATTGATTTACATCACAAAATTCTCAGCTAATCTGGTCTGGAATCTAGAAATTGCCGTTTCAGGTCAGACATCTATTGATTTATAGAAGAAATTATCTTGGAGATTTAAAAAGCGTTTTGTACGTACCTTGAATTTCAAAGACGAAGGATATCTACGCAATTTATTCAATGTAATTCTTTTCTTACCTATTTCACTTTTACACTGAATTTGTGTCAATCAATCTGTCGTGAAGCGGTAATATTGTATATTATATTAAATTGACTTCGTTTTGCTGAAGTGAGTGTGAAGTGAGAGAGAGTGAAGTGAGTCAAATTATTGTATCAACATCATACATATCATTTTTTTTTTCATCATTTCGGCCGAATGAGGTCCACTGCTGGACACAGGCCTCCCCCAAAGATCACCACAACGACCGATATGGGTGGGTTATGGGCTCATTGGGGGGATTTGCCATAATCGCCAGGCTTGGCAGACGGGTTGGCGATCGCAGTTGAGTTGTTAATGTACTCGAAGGACGCTGCTGCCCATCCTCCGGCTAATCCCTTAGTTGACTTTAACGACACCCACGGGAGGAGATGGGGTGGTGGTATTCTGAGCCGGCACCACACGGCAGCATACATATAAATAGTACTCATAAGGGTATGTTTGTTTTAAGCGAATTTCTAGTAAGTATTTCGATAACGGCGAAACAGGTCTAAAATAACAATTATCATCAGCCAAATGACGTCCAGTGCTGAACAAAGGCCTCCGCAATTATTTCCACAAACGTGTCGTTATATTGTGAAGAGTTTGCAGTATTCGCCACACTTGGCAGGCGGCTGTTTCACGGGAGGGACGCTGTTGCCCATCCCTCTGATTGTAACCAGAGAAAACTTAGGCCCTAAGTCGCCTTTAACGACATCTACGGGAGGAAATGGTGTGGTCCTAAATTCTTAATCCGGATAACCTGGCTACAAGTCACATAATGAAAATTCATAATATATTACTACAGATTCTTATAATGCAGTTATATAATTTGAAGTTTCTAGGCCATCAATCACATAGTGGAAAATCAAAAATCTAAGACAAGTTTTTTGCTACCTGATATCTTAATCATAAAAAGGCAGATATAAATCATGTATTTTTTCAACTGAACAGCGCAAGGGATTGGTATGAAATGAGACGATCCCATCGTTTAGGGAGGCGAAATCAATTTGTTTGGTTCTAGGCCAGCCTAGATTTCATGCATAAATATCTAAAGAGTAATGCAGACAGATTGAATTGTTAGAACGACTGTTACTTGAATACTAATACTGATATAGCTTGTAATAAAGGTATTTACGCCTTTACTGGATAAAAGAGCTCAGTGGGGTGAATCACTGAAAACACTTTACCCGTGATTTATTTTCACATTTTTCTTCTTGCAGGGTGAACAAATCGTATTATTTTTTATTTATTAGAAGCATAAGTGCCGTTAAGAGTATTTTATGTTGAATCTTGTGTCTTAATTAAATCTGAAAACACGCCTCTATGTGCACTATAGTAATAAAGTCACATACGTTTTTAAATTCTATTACCAACTACTCAGAATTTTAGATCTTGGAAGATGAGGTCATAGGTTAAATGTGATATTTGATAAAGTAACTAGATACTATATTTTACAAATTAAATGATTTATGTACAAAAATATATCGTGTCAATAAATAAACTAAAGAAAAGTAAAAATAACACTGCTTCATAAAAATACACGTAAGTATCTACGTCACCTCAGATGTCGCTGGTGTGGTGTGGTAGAGGCGGGTCTGCGTGAGATTCTAGCCAGTATTTTTCAGAAAGTTCCCATTTCGGTGGCCAAAACTCACTTCAGTGTTCTGGGTTAGAAGAGTTAGATTTTTTGTAGTTTTACTTCAAGAATCCCTGGAAAAAAGAATAAAATGGTGGTGCCCAATATAAAACAAAGTACAAATCAATAAAAGTTAAACTTTTCCTAAAGATGTTTCTAACCGATATCTTATAGATTTTGACGTTTGGTTATAGTGCGACACAAATAGAAACGTACACTTAAAATGAGAATCTGTTCAATTAAATTCTGTTAAGAAACGTCGAAAAATAAACCCCATAAATGCTACCTCATACATATCCTAAGAAAAAAGTCGTACCTCTGAACCCCCCATAACAAAAGTTTGTCCAATTACCAATGTTGGGTCCAACTTGCATCGCAAACGAGGTCGGTAGCCGGTTAACGGCCAACTGACCTGCTTCCCACCGGTCGATGCATGCACTACGATCATTATTCTTCTAGACTTACTAGGTAGCACTGGATTATTGATAAGGAATTATGCTGTGCTTTTCTAAGCTGGATATCTAGTTATCTGCTTCGGTGATTGATGATGCCTATTTAATACATATCAGGGCTTCATGTTTGCTAGAATTATGCATTTGGATCTGTATCCGTGGTAGTCATAGCAACATGTTCTTGTGAGCTAATAACAACGTACTACAATCCAAAATTCTTCTGCAGATTGAAAGAAAGAAATAATTTATTTGCCAACAAAGCGAGACGCAAGACGAAAACTAAAAGAAAACAAAATAATATGTAGCTTAAGCCGTGTGGTGCCGGCTCAGAATGCCACAACCACATTTCATCCCGTGGGTGTCGTAAAAGTCGACTAAGGGATTAACCGGAGGATGGGCAGCAACGTCCTTCGAGTACATTAACAACTTAACTACGATCGCCAACCCGTCTGCCAAGCGTGGCGATTATGGCCCCCCAATGAGCACACAACACACCCATATCGGTCGTTGTGGTGATCTTTGGGGGAGGCCTGTGTCCAGCAGTGGACTTCATTCGGCCGAAATAATAATAACCCGTAAACAAAAATTAAAGAACAAGGATTATAACAACAACAAAAAACTAGTACTTATTTGATTATTCTGTCCCACAATTGCAACAAATAGGTGCCCAGTTCAGCATTTGCCAGACAGGAGCCTGGCGCTGATTTTCAACTGGTCCCTTCTGTGACTCACGGTTGTAAAAATAGTTCACAAAACATCTGCTGAGACTATAGCAATATTGACTGGTTTACTTACAGCATAATTAATAAGAGTATAAAGCTGATGGAAATGATCAGACTATCCTTTTCTTAACTGTGCTGGGGTGACTTCTGGTGTAAGGTTTATACTGGTGGTAGGTCTTTTACTATAAGAGTTCAATTATCTAAAGTACCTACCACCTCGGTGCTAGATATTCTGCTGCCAAGATGTAGCACCGCGCTCACCAATCCGCCAAAATAATGCTTTTAGCCATGTCGTGTCAGGATTAAGAATACCTATAGTACCACTCCATCTCCTCCCGTGGATGTAACTATAACCAGAGGGATGGGTGGTAGCGTCCGTCTCGTAGAACAGTAGCCATACTGCGCTCAGCAACCCGCCTTTATTTATTTATTTTTTATTGATCCGGTGGAAGTACATCATGTACTTCCTCCACCCTAGGAAAGGGTGGGGGGGCATGCCGGACTCCTACCGGCTAAAACACCGGAGTGTTTATCTTCGGCACCGAAGGGAGGCTTCAGGAACAGTGACAATATTTTAAGGGGGGTGTTTGCCAATACCCCCCACGCTTGGCAGGTGAGTGGTGACCGCAGTATGGCTACTGTTCCACTGAAGGGACGCTGCTGCCGGTCCTTCTGGCTTAGAGTCCCTTAGTTGCCTTTTACGACGTCCATGGGAGGAGATGGAGTGGTGCTATATTTTTCATTTGGACACCACACCAAACCATGTCGAGCGAGTAGCTTTAAATATCTTAAAATATTAAAACAATATCAATCTAGCAGTCTTTAGTTTGGTACCCCAGCAACGCCCTAAGCCGAGGTTCCAGTACCGTAGATGACGCCCTAAGCTGCAGTGACTTAGTTTTGAAGCGTCAAGTTAGGCCTGACTGAAGGCCCTTCGACTTCGCTAGAATGCCTGGCTAAGCAACTACAGTATGCTGAATAACAGGCGAGAAGCGATACAAAAAGAAGTTATGAAACTTTAGACGGTTTATGTTGATGGGCCATATGCCGTTGCCCCACATTCTACATTTTATTATGAAGCCAGTATGAAGGTTTAGAAGGATATCTAGCCGTAATGATCATATTTACTTAGTAAATACGTGTATGAGGTCGAAATGACCGCAATATGGAGTAGTGCTGACCCAGTAAGGAATTATGTACTATTTTAGGATACCCAGGAATATTGAATACCATATTTTTTCTGACATGATAGTGCCTCATAACGACGATGACTTTTGAGGGTTTCAAGGTTATTCCCATAATAATAAAAAAACCTTTAATGGAGTAATCTAAATCCAATCATGTATATCATAGATTTTCGTTTTTTCTAACGACATATTGTAAACGGTATTTTATCTAACGTACAATTCTTATAAAACATTATTTCGATGCATACAGTAAACAGTACAGTTGCATGAAAGAAGTTCGGGACTTTACAGTGTTATAATATTCCAAACTGGTGATATCCGACAACCATCTCCTCCATTGAATTTAGGATGTTTTTTATTTCAATAGCCTCGTAATAATACCTATCGCTTCTCTTTCGCGTGGACTTGAACTGAATCAAAATGGAGAAAATTGATAGATTTGTCTAGGGCTCTTTGGGGTCGATATCGGTTTTCCACAAGTCGACATAAGCGAAAACTTATTTTGGGGGCCGACGAGGTCTAAAAATCAACCCCTATTAATTAACACAAGTTCGTATTTGAAACTTTCAAGATACTGTATAAGTTGTGTTACGTGTACCAACTTGTTAAAAGAATGACTAATATTTTAGTAAAAATAGGAGGATTAGGAATTGGTAAGTATTTTGTATCAATAGGAATAGAACTAGAGATAGGATTTTTAGTCATTTGGCTATGGGGGTCTAAGGTATCAGTTCATTTTGGAAACAGGTCTCCTGCCTAAAATCATTTGGGAATCCCTGGTCTAGGGCATGTTCACATACTACACATTTTGTGAAACGTCTATTCCGTATGTCAGCTATGTATTCTATTATTCTGGTGGCTATACTACGTTTTGTTTGCCCTTTATATGACAACCCAAAATCCCATTCAATCTTGACCCCTACATCTTGTAAAGGAATGTGACACTTCACCGGTCTGAGAATTTGGCCGATCTTCTTATGCGGCTTAAAGTAGGTTTTGATTGAAGCACGTTTCAAGATGTGATCAGTTCTGTCGGTGACTCCCTTAATTAATGGTAAATGGTCCATAATACATTGGAAAATAACAAGACACTGTGGTGTGTAAGTGATTAATGATCACCCAAGTCATTCTGCGACCACGAACGCTGCAGTGCTGGCAACGTTAGGAAAAAGAAAAATCTATAATATACGCGATGTAATCCGGTTACAGTGTCTTATTATAATAATGTTTACATGTTCATTAGAAGCTGGGGTGCAATTCTCTAAGATCAAACATCTATACATCCTTCAATACAGAATTGAAATAACGCTGACAATCCAATTTGGTAGTTCCTAAGACTCGTCCCCATGGCTCACTGTCTGCAACGTGTCCTTGAATAGCTTCAATCATGTCTTAGCGTGTTCCAAATTGGATTTTCACCATGATTTTAATTCTGTATTGAAGGATGTATGGATGTTTCACCTTAAGGAATTGTACCCCAGGGGTACAATTCCTTAAGCTCAAACATCCATACATCGTTGAATACAGAATCAAAATAACAGTATAAAACCAATTCGGTATTTGCTAACACATAATTGAAACTATTCAAGGACACGTTGCCACGTTGAAGTAAGCCATGAGGACCAGTCTTTCATCATATCGGCCATTTATACGTCCACTGCTGAACAAAGGCCTCCCCCATAGATTTCCACAACTGTATCATCATTTTGGGGGGAATTTGCCAATACTCACCACGCTTGGCAGGCGGGTTGGTGAGCGCAGTATGGCTTCCGTTTCACAGAAGGGACGCTGCTGCCCATCCCTCTGGTTTAGATTCCCTTAGTTGCCTTTTACGACATCCACGGGATGAGATGGAGTGGTGCCATATTCTTAATCCGGACACCACACGGAGAGAGACCAGTCTTTGCGAATGTCAAATTGGGTTATCACCGTTATTTCCATTCTGTATTCAAGGATGTATGGATGTTTGAGCTTAGAGAATTACACCTCAGCATTCATAACTCTTTGGCTTAGTGTACATCTATGCCTTGTTAATTAATATGTGACGGTTGACAAACTTTCAATACCACAAACATTTTCTCTAATCTTTTAGCTTTTCCAGAGTTGCCTTTGATTAAGGGAACCTCTTGCCCTTATTGGCAAGAAAATCTTCTTATAAGCTGAACATCAATCTTGTCTTCGTCCGTAGCAACCAATAACCCAGATGCAGCCGTCTCGATAGTCCTCGACTATACCCGGTCACGGTGTCAAGTGCCACGGGAGATTGGCCCCTACGATCACTTGCAAGTTGCTATGTAGTATATTGCAAAATTGATGTGTCAATAAGAACGTGGTTTTTATGTTGTTTACGAACTAAGCCGTTCTAACACAATATCTATGTTTGAAACCACGCATTTCTGTATTTTCTCCAAAAAGTCTTGTTTGAGTTTTCGAGCAAGAAAATGAAATGATTTATTTAGTAATTAGGTCCCAACAGAAACTTTTACACGTAATATTGGAACAACGAGGGCTTTTCTCTCCACAAAAATCTCTGAGGAATGGGAAAGAAAACTCTGGGTCCCTCTTTTCTCCTTCCTTTTTTTGTGCATTAATAAAACTTCCTTAAGCAGCTATAGGTACAATATAATTAATCATACATGTATATCGTTTAATTTCTAGGGAAGCAAGACCATAAACCGTGTGGTGCCAGCTCAGAATACCACCACCCCATCTCCTCCTCCTCCCGTGGGTGTCGTAAAAGTTGACTAAGGGATTAGCCGGAGGATGGGCAGCAGCATCCTTCGAGTACATTAACAACTCAACTGCGATCGCCAACCCGTCTGCCAAGCGTAGTGATTATGACAAAACCCCCCAATGAGCCCACAACACACCCATATCGATCGTTGGTGATCTTTGATGGAGGCATGTGTCCAGCAGTGGACTTCATTCGGCCGAAATGATGATGATGATGATGAAGACCATAAAGAATGAGTGGCGTATTCTGTCATCGATGTGTGTGTAATTTATTAATGTGCTTTTTATGAAAGAATGGATTTACCATATAACTTCCTACAGTACCGCCGGTGACAGATTTATGTAACATGGTTTAGAAACGTATACAATCCCCGAAAATAATTTATTGGATTTGGCTGATCTAAATTTAGGTACCTACCATAACATGGTAGATTTTATGTTTATTTCTGGTATCATCGTCAAGAATGGCTGTCTTTGCATAAAAGGTGAGCAGGTTTTTGGAAGTATACATACGTATCTTTTTTTTAATCTTTAAAAGTGTCTGTCGTTTGCTCAGGAGGCCTTGTATTATCAAAGATCACACCGATTGACCTTTGTTTTTGAGGTAGAACACCTCTAAAACAGGTCAATCGGTGTGACCGCCTAAAGAGCTCAACTTAGCTTTAACGGCTTCCGTCAAACGACAACCGAGACCGACTATTTTATATGCCTTCCGAAGCACGAAGACGCTCAGCACAAATACCACTATACGGTCACCCATCTATAAACTTAACGGGGCTAGCGTTGCTTAACTTCATTTTTTTTCCTCCGCCCCGGGAGGATGAAGGGGCATGCTGGACTCTTGCCGGTTAAAACCACTGGAGCGGTTTATGTTGTATGCTTATTTGAGGAGTTTTGCCATAATCCCTATCCCTCCCGGATTGGCAGACGGGTTGGCGATCCCAGTTGAGTTATAAATGTACTCGAAGGACACTGCTGCACATCCTCCGGCTAATGTGTGTGTATCGGATCGTTCGGTTCCCTACAATATGGTTGAGCTAAGCGATGCTGATGCATGCGTCGTGCTCGTGAACGGGTGCCGTCTGTTGGGACTGGTCAGCCATTAACTGCCACGGCGAATAATAATTATATTACATTAGTATGTTTTTTTTTATACATTTGCCTACATCATGCTCGTTAAATGTTTTACCATAATTTGTATCAATCAACATTGTAATCTCAATTATTTTAAAAGAGTATTTATGGAGTTTCTTGCCGGCTCTTCTCCATAAATCAACTATTTGGAACCGTGCAACTTAGATTCTGACGTTTCATAAGTGCCAATATTTGGTTTATTTGAAATAAAAATATTTGACTTTTTTTTAACTTTTTTGAATCCCAGTCGACAATTAAGTGACCCACGGGATGAAACGGGGTGGTGGTATTCTTAGCCGGCACCGCACGGCCAAATGAATTTTATGTTGTACGTCTTCGCATCTGTTTACGCCAAAGTTCTAAAGTAACGTAATTACGCCCGACCAGTTTGGCGTCTTCATTTATGAAATGGAGCATAAACGCCTTGTATTTGAAACACAATTTCAGAATGTTAGTTAAATGGAATCAAAGGGCTGGCATTAAAACCCTAACATATTCAGCGGTACGTCTCCAGCGTTGGCCTCATTAGAATGTAGGCTATACAGCTATTAGCCACAGATACAATTCAGATGCTAAGATAAATTAATTGTTCTAGAAACTACGTGTGCATTGGTTGATATATATGTGGTTTGTAGATACAACAAAGTGGAATTTATGTAATAACGAGAATAGTTTTGGCGGTAAATTAACTAATCGTGTGCAGATTTCGTGAGAAGACTTAATTATAAAATAATGTATCACATTTGAAAGCGATTATTCGTCGATCGGAATTATATGCAACTTAAAATGGTCGAAATATGCATCATACTCAAAATATCCAAATAGTGCCAAAATATTGACGGCGCGGTTGGTGCAGTGGCTGATACAGTCGGCTGCTGCGCTCCGGGTCGTGGGTTTGATTCCCGCACGGAACAAATATTTGTATGATCTGCAGGTAATTGTTCCAGGTCTGGGTGTATATTGTATGTGGAATTCATGTCTGTAAACGCACCCACGACACAGGAGAAATCCTAGCGTGGGGCAATGTTAAAAAAAAATGCAACGCACAATTTAATTTAATTCTAAAAAATGATGGTGTTAATTTGAAAACATCGCCGCATATAAATTAAAACAATTATGCTCCGCACTAGGATTTCTCCTGTGTTGTGGGTACAGTATACAGACATAAATATGCAGATCCAAATCAACTATCTGTAAATAAATTTTTACTGATCCCCATTGGAAATTCGTCATGAACTTCTTCCGCCCCGGGAAAAGATGAAGGGGCATGCTGAACTCTTACCGGCTAACATCACTGGAGAGGTCATCTTCGGCACACAAGATCTCCAGGTCCTCGTGTGATCAAAAGATCAAAACCAATAAATGAGCCACTGCACCAACGGTGCCGTCAAATTTTACTTTATTTACTACATTATCAACAAGATATTATTGGTGCCGGCTTAGAATGCCACCACCCCATCTCCTCCCATGGGTGTCGTAAAAGTCGACTAAGGGATTATCCGGAGGATGGGCAGCAGCGTCCTTCGAGTACATTAACAACTCAAAAAAAAAAAAAAAGACTTCATCCGGCTGAAATGATTATTGCCTTCGTTCTTGAAAACGTTAAAAATCACATACTGTTCAAATTCCAAATGTTCAGCGGTAAGATTCACCTATATACTACAAGAATAAAATATTATACCTACCTATTTAATACATAACTAGCGGTTCGTCCCGGCTTCACACGGATGAGCATTTATTTATAAACGTAGAGTAAATGTAAACATGGTCCGGTTTTGGTCGGTATTTCTATCAACTTTTAAAATGTAAAAAATAAGTTACAGTTACATAACTACAATAGTTGGACATATTGTATCGCACAGTTTTTAGTAGATATTGATATGTTCTTTAATATTGTAGAATTTTTTTTTGTTCTATCATCAATAGTTTCCGCAGTGCATGCGATGAAAGATATTTTATGGCAAATATTTTTACACTGTGGGTTACATTATTGAAGTTTTATTAGGGATCCCTAATTTTTTCTCTTAATAAATATCGCCTATGTTATTCAAGGATATTGTAGCATTCTAATGGTGAAATATTTTTTGAACTTGGATCCGCAGTTTTAGAGTTTATTCGTTACAAACATACAAAAATACAAATACTTCTCTTTTTTTTTTTTTTTTTCTTTATAACATTAGTATAGATATGTATAATATTTCAATTTTTTCTTAATTTGTTAATCAGTTGTAATTATAGAAAATACGCCTCATGTGAACGATTTTAGATGAAATGTACAATAACCCAAAAGATTGCAATAATATGCAAATGCATATAATCAGGTGTTTAGTGATTATCTATGAAATGTTAGGACAGTATCTAGGACAATTCACTTTAGCTTACCATCATATGTTATAGAAGAATACTATTGAACATATTGACTTCACTATTTTTTTTTTTTTTTTTTTTTAAAACGATGCCCCACACTAGGATTTCTCCTGTGTTGTGGGTGCGTTTACAGACACAAATCCCACACACAATACACCCAGACCCGGAACAACTACCTGCAGATCGTACAAATATTTGTTCCGTGCGGGAATCGAACCCACGACCCGGTGCGCAGCAGCCGACTGTATCAGCCACTGCACCAACCGTGCCGTCAACTATGGCACAATGATAGGGTTATTTCCTATGCAAATGATTTCATATCACATTATGTTAAGGATCGTAAAAGACTCTGATGCCCAATCTCCCAATTCTGCTAGGAACTCTAAAGAAGTACATATTTTCAGACTGAAATAGGTGATGAATCTTTCAAAATCCTTTATTATTAACATATTTATGATGATCTAGTTTTTGGTCCCATTATTAGATATGCAGGTTGTTGATAAAATCCGGTTCAATTGAAGCACTTCAGAAGTTCAAATTGTTTAAGAGATTATGTTTAAAGCTAATATGATAAATGCGGTTTCAAAACATAACTGTGTGGAATTTATGTGAGAAGTTTAGACCTTTATGTTTGAGTAACATTTTGCTAAGTGACCTGGTACATAGATTAGGAGACTTCTATAAATGTGTTGAAAACAGAAACAATATATTAATAATTTGCTGTGCCCGCGGTGAAACCGTTTAATTTAAAAGGAATCGGATTATTTATAAATAATTATTAAACAATTACGACGGCACGGTTGGTGCAGTGGCTGATACAGTCGGCTGCTGCGCGCCGGGTCATGGGTTTGATTCCCGCACGGAGCAAATATGTGTACGATCTGCAGGTATTTGTTCCGGGTCGTAGGTGTATTGTATGTGGAATTTATGTCTGTAAACTCACCCACGACACAGGAGAAATCCTAGTGTGGGGCAACGTTTAAAAAAAAGAATAAAAGTAGCATAAATAACTAACAGATCCATTTTTTTATTGGTGTCCAATGGAAATTCTACATGGAACTTCCTTCACCCCGGGGAAGAGCGAAGGGGTATGCTACCTAGGGGTCTCCTGCCGGCTAAATCCACTAGAGCGGTCATTTTCGGCATAGAAGGAGGGCTCCAAGTCCTCGTAAGATCACACTAGAGCCACCCATTGGTGCCACGTCTTTTGGCACAACTCGAGGATGACTTTAAAGCGGTCACCTCCTCTAGCGGAGGATAGGCGGCTGTAAAAAGGCCGCCCCCAGGCACTTCTCGGGAAGGATTGTAAAATAATAACAGCTACCTAAACTAAAAACATTTTTTTATCTGTCTATTTATTCCGGCTAATCTGCGAAACGGCTGGAATGATTTCGACGGGACTTTCACTGATAGATAGCTAATATTTTAAGGAGTAACTTATCATATCGGGCATTTTTTCGACATCCACGGGAGGAGATGCAGTGCTGCTATATTCTTAATCCGGACACCACACGTATGAAGGAGTAACTTAAGTTGCTTTTATTTTAGTAAAGAATTGGGTTCCGCGCATAAAAACCCTGGAAATAAATATATATACTCTATTTCAACAGCTGTCTATATCGAAGTACTCTAAAATTATCTAATTGCTTTTTTTTTTAAAACGTAGCCCCACACTAGGATTTATCCCGTGTCGTGGGTGCGTTTACATACACAAATTTCACACACACAATACACCCAGACCCGGAACAACTACCTGCAGATCATACAAATATTTTATCCGTGCGGAAATCGAACCCGCGACCTGGAGCGCAGCAGTCAACTGTATCAGCCACTGCACCAACCGTGCCGTCAAATGTTTCGAAATAATCCAATTTCTTCTAAATTATACCGTGGGTGAAACCACGGGGCCCAGCTAGTCTATTATATACACAATGTAATCTATTTAAAAGTTTTATTTTAATGTATAAAAAAAGTTATACATCGAATATTCCAGGCGCCGCAGAGTCTGCATGCATACATTTCAAATCGATGTCCCACTGTCGAATTTCTTCTGTGTTGTGTGTACAGTTTACAAACATACATTTCACATGCACATATAGGTACTCAGGGTGTC
Source organism: Diloba caeruleocephala (assembly GCA_947459985.1). Taxonomy (NCBI): domain Eukaryota; kingdom Metazoa; phylum Arthropoda; class Insecta; order Lepidoptera; family Noctuidae; genus Diloba; species Diloba caeruleocephala. Next base: position 1,170,374 of record OX381617.1, on the reverse strand, counting down.
AAAACAACTATCAAACTCATCCAAACATTTGTACCTGGCGGGGGTTGAAACCGCGACACGGAGCGCAGAAAACCAATCGCTCAGCCACTGGGCCAACCGTGGTACCAAATAATTTGTAAGTAGTAAGTAATTCTATTAAATGAATGCCTTCGCAAACCTTGTGAAACGCAAGATGTTCTTATCATATGAAAAGTAATAATTTATTCTTCGGCGATTCTCCAATAACACTTAAAGATATGACCCCAAAAACATTCGAAAAAGTCTCTCAATACAAAAACAGGCTTTAAAAATTTGCATCCCTAAATTTCAGATCTGTCCTGACCCGATCATCATCATAATCATAATATCGGCCATTTATACGTCCACTGCTGAGCAAAGGCCTCCCCCATAGATTTTTACAACTGTGTCATCATTTTGGGGGGTATTTGCCAATACTCACCACGCTTGGCAGCCGGGTTGGTGAGCGCAGTGTTGCTACCGTTTTACAGAAGGGACGCTGCTGCCCATCCCTCTGGTTTAGATTCCCTGAGTCGCCTTTTACGACATCCACGGGAGGAGATATTCTTAATCCGGACACCACACGGAAAATCCGGACACCACACGGAAAACCTGACCTGTAAAAGCCTAATTGAATAAACCCAACATAATTAGGAGCCAAACCACAACTTGTTTTGAGTTAAATACCACGCTGCCATTACATAAGCACCTTATTTCCAATTAGGTGTAATTTGCCACTCATTGGGCTAATACATCAGTGCTGTGGCTACAATTTGTAACAATCAAATCTTGTTAATTGCAGCTGTAATACAATAAGCGCTACCCATTGCAGCAACTCAAATAATCTGCTGAAGTTGACCTAAATGTTTTTAGCACCTGTTTGCTCTTGACTCTCGGCTGGTTGGTGCATTGATTATGTATTGAAAAGGCGGACTGTTATGTAAGAGAAAATATATTTCGTTATCTTCGTACCAGCCCAAGGACGCCCACAGCTGAACAAAATCCATACATTACCGACTACTGATCGCGTGCTTTCCATACAGGTCTGAGTAGATCCCGGCCCGCACCTCAGACTTTTCGGATTCATGTGCGTATCAGAATTTGGTTATCACTTGCGTTGGTGAATGGTGTGGTGTCCGGATTAAGAATACAGCACCACTACTAAGGGACTCTAAATCAGAGGGATGGGCAGCAGCGTCCATTCTGTGGAATATAGGTCATACTGTGCTCACCAACACGCCTGCCAAGCGTGGTGAGTATTGGTAAATACTCCCCAAAATGACGACACAATTGTCGAAGTCCATAGGGGAGGCTTTTGTTCAATAGTGGACGTAAAATGGCTGGTATGATGATGTTGATGATGAGAATTCCTTTATTCAGTTAATAGGTCCTAACATACACTTTTCCACATAACATTGACACAACGGAGGACATTTCGCTACATCACAGCCTGAGAAGAAATGCTGAAAGAATCTCGGGCCTTCAGGCCTTTCTTTGTAATATCTTTCGTTACAAAGTATTTAAAACATTTATCTATACATTGCAAAAAGATAAATATGGCAGCTATACAATGCAAATATTATTTCAGATGTATTTGATTTTCAGGGAAACCACATGTGCAGAAAAACCTAACGCCATATCCCTATCGTCAACATAGTCTCTAATCCTGTAATATGCTTTTAACATGAGAATTGATTTGACGTGCAATTTAAACTTCCCAACTATCAGATCAGTAATTGCTTTAGGTATCTTATTATAAAACCCTACGCTGTGAGGGCTCCAAAATATTGTCAGTGGTGTGTATAGTCCGCCAACCCGTGCTAGGCCAGTGTGGTAGATTAAGGCCTAACCTTTCTCTTCATGAGAAAAAGGCTCGTGCCCAGCAGTAGGACAGCAATGGGCTGATTCTGATGATGAATGTCTTTCTAAATGTTCAATTTCTTCGACTTCAAACTTAGTAGTGTCAAATGCTCTTGGTAAGTCGTATATACCTATAGTCAAACTTACATCAGTACTACACTAACAGTTAAGTGATACTTAGTGAATAAGGATTGAAATGGCAGTTTGGACTGAGTTCAATGTTACTAGTTCTAATAAGTTTATTAGATTTATTTGTTTAAATTCATTTATTATGTGCACTTTCATTCTGTTTAAATTGAAGTAGAAAATTGGTACTCAAAGTTATATAGTAGTCGGAAATACAAATATATTAGAGTTTAAAATAGTAGCATAGCATTTGATTATACATATACGATAGCAAATCGATTTTAAAGCTACGCTTGAACACAGTTGTGGAATTTATGTCTGTAAAATGCACCCACGACACAGGAGAAATCTTAATGTGGGGCAATGTTTTTTTTATTTTTATTAATGATAGATATACTCACATTTGAATTACTGCAGGGTCTAAGGTTCGTGACAAATTTAAGCATTGAGGATGGTTTGAGTGGAAAAGATACCACCACTTTTGGATTGGTTCCCGCGGCGTTTATTTGCATCTGTGACTCACACTTATAACGTCTTATGGAGTTGACATTTCTTAAATGTTTGATTTTCACTTTCACTTTTCTACAACGAAACAACCAAAATTGTTAACAAATGTGGGTATTTTTTATTTATTTCAACTTGGAAACTAATAATATCATTGTTTCACTCTCGCAATTTTTATATTTCGTATCTTACCTGCCATAACTTAATTTAAGTTTGTATACAACTTAAACGTCGTCGTCGGCTTTACCGACACTTTTCTATCAAAATATTTTCCAGTTTTAGTTGTTCTTCTTTTTCGGCCCTAAGCTTCCATGTCAACGTTACTAGAAACTGAAGATAAAATAATATAATTTCGAGATTATATTTTCCGTCGCGATTTTGGTTTTACAACCCTGATGAAACAAGCAAGGTGCCTGGAGGGAAGTGTCAGGCCTGAACATAACAATTGTAATGGCCACCAGGACTAGTCCTGCATGGCACTCATCATTTCGGCCGAATGAAGTCCACTGCTGGACAAAGGCCTCCCGCAAAGATCACCACAACGACCGATATGGGTGTGTTGTGGGCTCATTCGGGGGTTTTTCCATAATCGCCACGCTTGGCAGACGGGTTGGCGATCGCAGTTGGGTTGTTAATGTACTCGAAGGACGCTGCTGCCCATCCTCCGGCTAATCCCTTAGTCGACTTTTACGACACCCACGGGAATAAATGGGGTGGTGGTATTACGAGCCGGCACTACACCGTCATTGTGACAATACGTATTCATAATTGTTTCCTTACGTATTGTGACAATACGTATTCATAATTGTTTCCTTACGTATTGTGACAATACGTATTCAGAATAGTTTCCTTACTTATTGTGACAATACGTGTTCATAATTGTTTCCTTACTTATTGTGACAACACGTGTTCATAATTGTTTCCTTACGTATTGTGACAATACGTGTTCATAATTGTTTCCTTACGTATTGTGACAATACGTGTTCATAATTGTTTCCTTACGTATTGTGACAATACGTATTCATAATTGTTTCCTTACGTATTGTGACAATACGTATTCATAATTGTTTCCTTACGTATTGTGACAATACGTATTTATAATTATTTCCTTACGTATTGTGACAATACGTGTTCATTATTGTTTCTTTACGTATTGTGACAATACGTATTCAGAATAGTTTCCTTACTTATTGTGACAATACGTATTCATAATTGTTTCCTTACGTATTGTGACAATACGTATTCAGAATAGTTTCCTTACTTATTGTGACAATACGTGTTCATAATTGTTTCCTTACGTATTGTGACAATACGTGTTCATAATTGTTTCCTTACGTATTGTGGCAATACGTATTCAGAATAGTTTCCTTACGTATTGTGACAATACGTATTCATAATTGTTTCCTTACGTATTGTGACAATACGTGTTCATAATTGTTTCCTTACGTATTGTGACAATACGTATTCATAATTGTTTCCTTACGTATTGTGACAATACGTATTCATAATTATTTCCTTACGTATTGTGACAATACGTGTTCATAATTGTTTCTTTACGTATTGTGACAATACGTATTCATAATTATTTCCTTACGTATTGTGACAATATGTGTTCATAATTGTTTCCTTACGTATTGTGACAATACGTGTTCATAATTATTTCCTTACGTATTGTGACAATATGTGTTCATAATTGTTTCCTTACGTATTGTGACAATACGTGTTCATAATTGTTTCTTTACGTATTGTGATTTTACTAGAATTAATTATTCCCGTATGTAACATTCAGACTTACAACTGAGACCCATATTGAATCAGGATGCTCGCATAACACAACAGCAAGATCCAATCTGTTCGTAAATGGTTTCAGATGGCTTATGGCTACGGGTAGTACAGTAAAGTGGATTAATTATGGAAGACTTATAGTTTGCAATTCAGAGACTAATGTTGTTAATTTACATGAGAATAGGCTCTCTCAACATGATTGCGGTTAGAGATGAATTTTGTCTTGTTCCTTGTTCGCGCTTTTCGGCCAACAGTACTGCCAGTAGCCGGTGGTCTTGCTTTCTTGAAAGCAAGACCATCGGCTTGAAAGGTCGCCCCCCAGGCACTTCCCGGGAAGGATTGTAAAGGATCCCCTCAAGCCTCACTGTGCGCTGTGCTACGCACATGGCGGCAAGTGACCACGTGCGCACCGCCGTCTTCCCGGGGGTCACTCGGTGTGAGCACACAGACTCCCCAATCTACGCGCCCGCGGCCACCGAGATATCTGTAAGACCTATCGCTATTATTTTGATATCAGTTGAAAAGGATTTAACCCTATGAAGGTCAGTACATACATAACGGTTGTTGACATGGATATTGATATCTGCACAGTTTAATATTGCTCTGACATGTTGATCCATTAAGTTCAATTACTTGACATGTCAACGTATTGGCTCTACACAAGTCAACGTACAGAAATATATATTATTTTGTAAATTCTTTTGTATAATGATAATGAAGCATCTTCTGTGTTCTTCTATAAATTGTTATTATTGTATTTTAGGCTTTTTTATCAAAACTTTTCGTTTTATTCTTATATTTGTCATTGTTAACTAATGGTGATACTGACAGTTTTGATGTATAAAATATTATGAGGTGTTTTAAGTTTTTACATGAAATTTCGTCAAAGAAATCCGTGCCCAATTATCCGGTGTATTATTTACGTATAATCAGAATTTTACATATACATAGACATTATCATGTAAATTGAGAGAGGAATTCGAGGGGCTCGTAGCTAAGTTACAGTCAAGTGGATTGAAAGATCTTTGAGGTTAAGCATGGCCTGCCGGTTTCACCGGGACAGCGGGGTATTGTGACGAAGTCATCCTTCATCTTCATTTCAATCAACCTCTTTCACGACTTCATACCTTTTATTTCCATCACTGTCCACCTCACGAATCATTCTTTATTCAATTCAAAATTCGAATTTGTGTGACGTAGAGTCGCTCTTCATATTTTGATCATTATCATTACACATTGGATTCTGAACGCTAGTGGTTCAACACACAGCTGTCGCTCTGACAAATAGTCTCCTGCAATATAACAATTACTTATTTTTAACTAGCTTAATATTGTGATAATAAGCTATATTTGAAATATATAAACATCACCATGAAGATGAAGTGTTGAAGTTGTGAATATCAATATACCATTATAACAATATATATGTTACGTTTCATTGAATAACTATAACTGAACTCCGCTACTTGCTGCCGTGGAGAGAGCCTCTCAGTTGAGCTAACCGGGAAGGAAACACGGAGGGAAGCACTCCGCGACAAGTCCTTAGATGGGTGACCATTCCTAACACGCCAAGACCACTCCGTGTTTCGGGAAGCACGCTAAGCTGTTGGTCCCGGTTGTAATATAAACATCAATGACAGTCGTTACAGTTAGTCAGATGCCCTATATTCTGCCAAAAACTGGTCAAACCTTTGTCAAGGATATCTGTACACCCAAACCCGAAACAACTACCTGCAGATCATACAAATATTTGTTCGTGCGGGAATCGAACCCATGACCCGGAGCGCAGCAGCCGACAGTGTCAGCTACTGCACCAACCGTGCCGTCACTTTAAATAAGCTGTATGATATATTAAGCAGCTTTAACACTTGTTCTGTTCATCCCCTTGACATACGGTTCTCAAGCGTACCCTTGTTTCTTTAACATATTACATCGTAAAGACCCACGTCTGCTGAGATTGATACAGGGTTCATGTAGGCTCAACATTCAGCGCTGTCCCTATTCTGAAGAAATAGGTATGAGAGATCAAATGTTGAGCATTTCGAGTAAAATTTAATCTGCGATTTTATTTAAACCAATCATTTAAAAAATGAAAGTCTAAGTATCTGGCTTAAAATCAGTTTGATGGTATTAGAATGATTGTCTTATGCAGGATAAGATAGGTAAGTAATACATTTCTCGCACTTTTTGCCTAGATTATGAAAGCCTTACTCCAGTTACCAAAGCCTACTGCTCTAACTATAATTTATAGCTTACTTTTGTGATCTGACGACAATGCTTACAGGCATTATTGTACCAAAATCCCGATTGGAATAAACATAAACTCAACAAAAGAAAATATTACAAAGGTTAAATAATATCACCAGACTTTTCGCTCCAAAATAGAAGCTCATTAGAAATTCTAATGCAAAAATATTGTTGTTGCGAAATTTCTTTCAATGAGAAAACTTATGCGGTGCGCGTAGGCAGAATTTGGCATACTTCGGACTCTGGAGATGTGAATCTGGCACAGTGACTTTCAAGTGACCGAATCCAAGTCACGTGCCTGGAGTTTGGTGGAAGACCCGGTTAGAGAATTCTGGAGCAGCTCACTGTTTTCTATATGGCATACTTTGTAAATTGTTTTTGCTTGATGTTTTATATAATAAGGAAAATGGCGCGTGACGCTGATATCGATTTGGGACACTTGTTTTTGGGATCCGATTATCGTAATTCAGTTTGGCTTTCGTTTTCTAGTTTCCCGTTTTCCGTTGTGTATTTATGTGGCTGTTATGTTCTGGTCTTGCGTAATATTAAAGTATAAATTGGTTTCAAAGAGTGTTTGTTCTGTGCAAGTTCTAGTTTTTGTGCGACATGTACATTAAACGATTTTTAAACTTTTGCAAATTGAATTCATGATTTTAAGATAATATCGGGTCTATCCGCAGACACTTTTAGTAACCTCAACGTTTCGATCAAGTTGCATTGACCGTGGTCACGAGTAGACTGGAGTAGCGGATGTCAGCGTCGAGATGGGCGGGAGTTGTTACCAACTACCCGCACTTGGTTTTGCAGTGCACCTTCACGACACACTACTGACAGTATCGGCAGGTATACACAAAGATAAATCACGACGTGAACACTTCTTTATCACTGGATTCCATGACGCCGATAACCTAAATCCATCTTCTCGATTGAAATTTGGATGGTTTTTATTCTCAATCGCTTCTCGAAATATTCTCGGATAGTAATGCCGATCGGTGGAGAGAATTTTTGGGGCAAGAAGCTCAATCCAGTGATTTGGTCCTGACTCAAGCAAGTGCTCAGCAATCGCCAATTTATTTGCTCCAATTAGAAAAAAAAACACCATCTAGAATACATACACGCGACTTCAACTTCATACCACACTAAAAACATCAAAACACTGTAAGTGATTATTATATGGGCTGCAAAAGTATGTAATAATCTATATTATTTTTTGATATTTTCAGAAATTATATTCTTGCTATTTAAGCTTGCTTGATTGCAGAACATTTTGAGGTATATATCTGTAAATAAGCTTTAACCAAGACAATACGTAATTGCAATATCATTTGGTAGATCTTCAAATTCATACCAATACTCTTGGAGCTCCACAAATAAGAACATTTTCAATGTTTCGCTTCATTTTCCCAGCTGATTTTACCCGACGGCGTTGATGACAAAGGCGTGAACGCAATCAGTACTTGACCCGATTTGTCGGAACATTTTTTCTTAGACTGTACTACCTTTTTGTGAATATACATAAGAGGCCCTTTATATGCTCCACTTTGTATGCGAGGTCATAAGGAAGTATTACCAGTGCGTCCACTGAAGTGGAATAATCGGGATCAATACGAATTGGGATTGAACCGATAATTGTGTTTTTCTATCATATATTGGAGGTTTTCTTATTAGTAATACGTACCTAACGTAATACCCTGTGGTAGCCTTCTGTCTCCGTCTAAGATCGAGGTTATACGATGCTATATTGGCTTCTGTTTTTGTATATTTTCTTCCCGTGTGTGTAATAAGATTGTCAACAACTGCCATAGAAATTATGTTAGTTCTTTAAACAAGATTTTTAAAGGCATGAAGGATTACAAAAGATAGTTAAAAGATTCAATTAGTGTTTATATTTCTGGCATCACGAAATGTTACTAATTGACATCTCTTTCCTTGGTGATAGGCAATTGAATCTTGTCTTAAGAGCAACTGTTTCGTATGCTTACGCTCTAGCATATAGGTACTGATGACGTTTGTTACCAAGCTACTATCTGAAATTCGAGGTGATAATTTCCCGGCATCGTACAAACGATATTGGAAAGCACTATCTAAAGGGACAGCTTTGTTATGATGGTATATTCCAAGTTATTGAACTCGACACACTCAATATGTTATTGCTACGAATGACGCACACACGTTTTGATAACACGTGGAGACTTATTTAGAAGCCAGTGCTGTACCAACAATGTGACTTATTGCTTCTTCTGTTTTTTCCTTAAGTGCTACTGGGCTATTGAACATTGACCTTTTATGAACTATTGTTATTCTATTTACTATTGCGCCTTTATCCATCTCATTACTTTAGTAATCGTAAGTGCGGCTGCCGAAAGAACGTTCAATTCCCAGGTCAAGAAAACTGATATGATATGAACTGTGGCGTTTTGAGGAAAATACCTACATTATATAGACGAATTGAGAAACTTCTCAATTTCGAAGTCAGTTAATGATTTGTTTGGTAAATACCAATAGACTATATGGCTTGTAACCTTTGGCTAGATAATTTATATGAGCATCATAATATTCCCACAAAAACAAACTTTTAAAAATAATTACACCGTGTATATTAATAGTTATGTTTTCCAGACGTTTCGAATACTTTGCAGCATTCGTAGTCGCAGGATGAATGACCACGAATTTAAAATTCTTTTATTATAAAGAGTTAATCGCAAAAACCTAAGATATTCATCATCATCATCATCATCATATCAGCCATAAGACATCCACTGCTGAACAAAGGCCCCCCATAGATTTCAACTATTGTGTCATCATTTAGAGGGGAATTTTCCAGTACTCACCACGCTTGGCAGGCGGGTTGGTGAGCGCAGTATGGCAAATGTTCCAAAGAAGAGACGCTGCTGCCCATCCCCCTAGTTTGAATCCCTTATTCTCCTTTTACGACATCCATGGGAGGAGATGGAGTGGTGCTACATTTTTAATCCGGACACCACACGGACTCACATTACTTACTATTTAAAAAATTATGTTTTCGTTAAACGAAATCAGCTTAGCCAATTATTACAACATTAATTTAATTACATACACAATGATAATGAAAAATAACGCTATAAGAACCCAATAATTCTATTCGCTCAATGTTGCCCGCAATGCAATCATCTCATAAACAGAAATTCTAACATTTGATTCTTACTAGACCCGACTAATGATCAAAAGTTACAATTGGTTTATTGCGCGTCTATCATTTGGAGTGTCGTGGCCTTCATACCTATCTAGTTATCTAACTCGATTTACAGCTGTTTGAAGTTGGCAATCTCTGTTAATTCTTAAATTTACTACTACTACTACATTCAAGACCCTCACAACAAGCCCTTCTTTTCATATGTTACACGCTACAGTTTCTTGATTGCAGTACAACTTTATTCTTTAATTTTCTTCATTGCCCCCAAATGTGACCCCCATATTCAAAATTCATTTATTTACGTTACACGTCCATGTTTGGGTCGCAATTTTTTTTTTTTAATAAATCTTTGCCCCACATTAGGGTTTCTCCTGGGTGCGTTTACAGACATGAATTCCACATACAATACACCCAGACCCAGAACAACTACTTGCAGATCATACAAATATTTGTTCCGTGCGGAAATCGAACCCGCGACCCAGTGCACAGCAGCCGACTTTATCAGTCCCGTAGATTCGGAGAAAATTGACTGTGACAGACGGACAGACAGACAGACACATGAGTGATCCGATAAGGGCTCCACCATTTCTTTCCTTCGCACGTTCAGAACTCTAAAAACTAGGTTAATTTATCTTCCCCTCAATCGAACTCTTTCCCTGTTTTCTATTAAGAAACTCTATATTGCGCACTTATTTGTACACATCTTATCTACGACCAATACTGTTTGCTTGGAACCTTTGTTTATTCACATTAACGTCATAAAAAGTATCCTTGACGGTTCCGAAGTAGTATCGTGTGGGCTTATTTGATATATTTGAGATTGGGCACTTTCTTTTTTATTATGCTCTTGCAGTAAAAGTAACGGAGGCCGGTCGTATTGACAACCTTGTGTGTTGTGTGATTACACAAACTCAACTCACACAATCAAGGTTGTCAATACCTTTTCCTTGTAATTCCTTGAATTCATTTCATATGAAGCAGGGCATGGCTTTGATTGGAGGTTTAATTGCAAAGCTCATCTGGATTTTAAGGCACGTCTGGTGCAGGGCTAGTCGCTTGGTTTTCTGGCTGAGATCGATTTCCGCAAAGAACAAATATTCGTATGTATTGTTTTGGTGTTTGTGCATGTGAAATTTTGTCTGTAAACCATACCTATGTCGTTGAGGAGACAATCGTTTTTTGAACAAACATTCGGCGTGTCGCGGGGACATTCTCACTGTCTTCTCCACCTTCGGTAGTCCGAAAGGGCTTGCTGGACTCTAACCGGCTAATACCCCACGGTGTCCTTCCACTTACCCCTGGCTGGGGGTGAGGTGAAAAAAGTTGAGCCTGAATTTCGAAATTGTTTTCGAATTATAAATATTTAGTAGGTATGCATAGGGGATGAAATCTATGCAGATCGAATACACATACGTTTAATATTTATTGTACACCAATTTAGCAATGGAAAAAAAAATGAAACATGTATAGATGAAATGCCCTTTGGTAATTGAATATGATGCGTAAAAGTTTTTGTGAGGACACGATTGACCAAAGTGATTCTACTCTGTGTATTATGTGTGTTCTAATTAGTGACTATGGATGTTGTGGAAGACGAAGAAGTGATTAAGTAAAAAGGCAGGTCCTCCTTTGGTAAAATTACAACAAACGAAATGAATTCGATCACAATGGCGTCTGACATGCCAGGCGGATTATGAATACTGTTTTTTTTTTTGGGACAAGCCCGCCACACATTCCCAACCACTGCAACTCCTGTAATCCAGGATCTACAATGGCGACCACCGAAAAGAACACCAACCAATGAAGGTCGGTGTGTCCCAGAGAAATGAAGAACTGTCTTGGAACCCGCAACGAAATTAATCGGAAAAGAAAATGGACGAGTAGCAAAGAATATACGTTCCACTTCCCTCCGTAGCAAGCAGGAGACAGAGAAAATACTATAGGCCATAGGCACAATAATTGGAAGTGTACAACTAGGATAAGCCTAGTTGCCAAGCACCACGGGTACAAAAATGTTTATAAATATTTAATTACGGGTCCTATGTTGTGAGCTATTGTGACTGATTCCAATAGTAGGTATGGCAAAAACGCCTGAACGCACGGAAATTCGTCCTTGTTGCAACAAGGTCTGTATAGTAAACAACTCCGGATGTAACTTGCAAGCTGTCAAACATAATATTGCGTTCATCTTGCCAAAGAATACACTCCCACAGAACATGATGTGCAGACTGTTCATATTCACAGTCCGGTGTTGAACATTTGCAGAATGGTGAGACAACAAGCTTGAAGCTAAATAATTTACTCTTAAAGTTACCATGACCGGTGAGAAATTGAGCCACGCAATGATCGACTTCCAACCATGCACTTGTCAGCCGCTCACGAACGGATGGAAAGAACTGGTATAAGTGACGGCCCTTAATAGATGTGTCCCACCTGCTTTGCCATTCGGCCAAGAGTTTTTCCCAAACACCAGCCTGTGGTTTAAACAATCTGCAGATCCTAACACGATCGCGTTGTAGTAGAAATTCCGCGTCCATGTTTTCTCGCGTCGAGTAGTACATGGCAGCACGTCGCTGTATCTCAAGATCGACTGGCAAAGCACCTGCCAGCACAGGCAGAGCTTCAGTACTTACTGACTTACCAAAAAAGCTCCTACCCTATGTGTGTACGTGTATTTAATGCATTACCAGAAAAAATAAAAGTTCTACCAATAGCTAAATTTAAAACGCAACTAAAACTATGGCTTATAGATAAGGGCTTTTATAGAATAGAAGAACCAATTAATATTAAATAATTATTTATAATTACTTTGATTATCAAATGAGACAATAGAAATAGAAATGCTTCGACTGAATTATTTTTATTAAACTGTAATTGTAATTTTATTAACTTTTATTAAGGAGGCCTTTATTCAGCAGTGGATGTCCTTTGGCTTATATGATGATGGTGAACTCACACTAATATTTCTCCTGTGTCGTGGGTGCGTTTACAAACACAAATTCCACACACAATACACCGAGACCCGGAACAACTACCTGCAAATCATACAAAATGTATTCTATACGGCTCAGCGTATCGTGGCTGATACAGTTGGCTGCTGCGCTCTGGGTCGTAGGTTCGATTCCCGCACGTAATAAATATTTGTATGATATGCAGCTATTTTTTCTGGGTCTGAGTGTATTGTGTATGGAATTTGTGTCTGTAAACGAATGCATGAGACAGAAGAAAGCTTAGAGAGGGGTAACGTTTTTAAAAAAAAAAACAACCTAGACTTGAGTTTCTTTCTCCGTTGTTTTAATATGACGTTTAAAGCTATTTGTTTGGACCTAATTACTGAATAAATAATTATATTATATTGGTGATTACAAAAAAATGACTTAGATTCTCTTTAGTATATCGTTTCAAGTGATGGATGAGCATCATAAAAATAAATTTAGATATCGATATTACTTTTCTTTCAAAAAGAATCAGTCATACCTGTTTCAGAACGATGTATCAAAAAATGAAATTCAGTAACCGACGTGACCCGAAAATAAACTTACCCAACTCACAATCCTCTAATACACTCATAACATTTGAAATCGATGGAGACTTGAACCAAAATATTGAAACCGCAAATCTCGTAAACAGCTCATACAGAAGTTATTTCACTAAAGTTTCTATGTTCGTCGGATGGACGAGCATATGTTGGATTTGTTCCAAATAATGCGTAGCAAGAAATTCTTCATTCTGCTAACCTATTTATCGGATGAAAGCCCAAGTTTTGTAACCGAGACCCACTTGTACAGGATGTTCAACAAGATTTGTAAGTTGTTATATTTTTGCATCTGGGTTATGTTAAAATGTCTTAGCGGTAAATATGTCTTTATAAAGCAACTACCTGGGTAGTGTTGGATTTTTAAGTGAAAATATTATTTAAGCTGCTACTTCACATACTTATTTATTTATTTATACTTAATGTACACTAACTAAAGTATGCAAAACACTAAAATGGAAATGTGCAGGACATATGCTGAGTGAGGAAAATGAGAAATGGACTAGAATAATATCAGAGTAAAGTGAAAGTGAAGTGAAGTAAAGGTCGACAAATGAAACGTTGGGAAGATGACCTCAAAAAAGTTGCCGGTCTAGAATGGATCAAAATTGCAAGTCTGTCTCTTGCAATTAGGTGTAATACGTGGAAGTCTTTGGAGGAGGTCTTTGTCGAAGGACACATTTATCAACAATAAGTGCCGGCTCAGAATACCACCACCCCATATCCTCTCGTGGGCGTAAAAGTCGACTAAGGGACTAGCCGGAGCCCTTCGAGTACATTAACAACTCTACTGCGATCGCCAACCCGTCTGACAAGCGTGGCGATTATGGCAAAAACCCCCCAATGAGCCCACAACACAGCCATATCGATTGTTGTGGTGATCTTTGGGGGAGGCCTGTGTCCAGCAGTGGACTTCATTTGGCCGAAATGATTAACAATAAGCACCTCTATCCATTTTTTGGTTAAAGAACGTTATTTCCAAATATAAATTTGCGAGAAAATTGCACTTCATGAGATCACATACATTTTATTTACAGTAAATAACTTAAGAATTAAAAACGAATAGTGAGCAAACATTAGCCATGATGGCTAAACTAGTTCAATGCTTGATATACCAATATTCCTTAAAACCATGTCGATGACTCTCATACCAGTATTTTTTAAACAAATTTACAAAATTGGAGTCTCTGATCCTCTGATCCCTTACGAATCCTTATACTGAATTAAAATGCTAAACTCAAAGCCACTGTTTCCATTTAATAATGCCAAATTTATCCTCTGTTTTGTTTCAGCCTGTATTCCAATTTCTTGCCGCTTGACCGAGACCTCCATCCAATGAGGATCTGCCCTTAATCTAGCTAGAGCCTTGCACGAGTCACTTACTTTGGAACTCCAATTCTTATCTCGAATGACCTAATTATTACTTGGTCTTCCCTAATCACCTTGTTTAGTTTTTTGGAATGAAATTTGTTAGCTTTTGACATCATTAGGATTTCAGTTGGATTCCTAATCGCGATCGGAGTGTATAATGTCTAGTGTGGTATGCTTTTTTTTTAAACGTTGCCACTAGGATTTCTCCTGATTCGTGGGTGCGTTTACAGACATTAATTCCACACACAACACACCCGGGGATTGAACCCGCGATACGTAACGCAGAAAGCCGATTGCTTAGTCACTGCACCAATAAGCAGTCAAAGTGTTACCGCTTTAACTACAAATGAGGTGATGAGGTGAGGTGAGGTGAGGTGGTCAATGATGAGATTTATGCTGTAAACTGTACCCACGACACAAGAGAAAAACGAGGGCGTGTCAATGATAAAAAAGAAAAAAGAAAACGTGCGATACGGCTACCAGCTTTAAAATATGTATTTTTTACGTGTTGGCTGAAAAACGAATATATACCTACATAATATATCTTTGGAGTAGGTACTACTTCAAGGGTCTTAGACCGAACCCTCTCACAAAACTCTTACAAAATACGAAGCTCAAAGCGGTTTTACTATGTATTCGTTTTGTCAAAGTACAATAGATTTTGAGAAATTGAGACCTGATAAATGAAATATACCGCTGGATTGGTTAACAGGAATGCAGCCCGCCTGACTGTAAGCGGTTACCCACGTGTTGCTGATACATAAATATATAGCAGGTGTAAGTGAAAATTGATACCTTAGATTCAGTACATGATCCTGGAACCCTAACCGATATGATTTAGCGACGGTCTTTTCATAACTTTCAGTTTTTTTCAGTTTATTCCACAAATTTCAGTATAAAATAATTGTTTTTGTCTATTGTAACACTATTTGGACTAAAAACACAATTAATTATTTGTTTACACTTTAAACTGCAATGTAAATAAAAACTAAACGGCTGTTATTTCACTACAGTTCACGGATGAGGTCATCGCTCACAGTAGTATAGTAATATCTCACATTGAGTGTCGTAAAACGAGACACAATTAAGAATCTATTGTGTCTACATGGCTGCCGGCAATTGACACGCGAGAGGATATCATAGTACAATAATCATGTCGCATTTGATCGCGTTGTTAACGTTACATTGCGTGCTCTGATGACAAAATCTGTAACCTATTATTTCCTTACTTATTTGGCTTACCTATTGTTATTACATGCCTAAGTGAGTTTTATTTAGATTATTAGAGCATAATGATGCCAATTTTGATATATATTAAGGACTGTTATAATTAGTTTTCAGCGATACACGCTCACAATGTATGTGCGTTCAAAACTTAATAGAATATAATGTATATTAACCGCTTGCCCACAGTCCAGCCAACTGAAAATGAGATGAGGATATTATATTATCTCTGATTGTCTTGATGATAAAAATGCTTGGGACTGAGCTGCCCGCTAGGTACAGTCAAACATTGTTTTTTTTATATTTATACATAAACTGTCATCTTTTATTTTAAACAGTTTTTATTGACATTGGATTTTAGTGTTTTTTTGACATGTGATTCATTTTAACGTTTTATTTGTACACTTTTATACTTGTGACATTTAATTTACATAAATTTTTAATATTTCAGTAAATTTTAGTATTGTGACAATAAAAAAAGCGTGATGAATTTAAAAATATTGTATATATATATTTTTTTTTTTTTTTATGACAAAACGTTGCCCCACCCTAGGATTTCTCCTGTCGTGGGTGCGTTTACAGACACAAGTCCCACACACAATACACCCAGACCCGGAACAACTACCTGCAGATCGTACAAATATTTGTTCCGTGCGGGAATCGAACCCACGACCCGGTGCGCAGTAGCCGACTGTATCAGCCACTGCACCAACCGTGCCGTCGTGTATATGACCAAAGTGAGTTTGTTGCTCCGTTTCTTCTCCCCGGCTTACACAAAAGCGGTGAAGGACGGGCTCATATGGGTACTGTCTAATGTTGACGTTCAAAAATAATTAATTATTTTAATCAATTGTGAATAAATGATTATTTCATTTCAATTCATGAGCCACCGATATTTATCGTAAATAATGTAAGTTTAGTATTATTAGACGCGGAATTTTAAGTACATAAAAAAACATAAAAGAATGCATAAAAAGTGGTGCGTAGGTGACACAGGAGAGGAGTCTTGCGTAAGCGTTGCAAAAGAACAGCATCGCGTAGGCATCGCTAAAGAGCGGTATCGCGTAGGCGTCGCTAAAGCGTAGTCTCGCGTAGGGGTGCATTACATGTAAGTAAACGCGACATTGTACGCCAAGCGCTTCGTGGCGGGTTTACCCATTAAAATTACATATCCTTGGCATTATATACAAGATCAGCAGGGTGGTATGACAGTAAATTAATCCGTGTATTCCACAGTGCATTATTAGACTGTACACGATAAATATCTATACTCTATACAAATAAAATTAAAGTTTCTGTCTGTGAACAAAAAAAACGATTTTACTGTCTGTTGGTTTGTCTGTTTGTTCCCGCTAATCTCCGAAACGGCGGCATATTTCTGTGGGGCTTTCACTGGCAGATAGTTGATGTTATAAGAAATAACTAAGGCTACTTTTATTTTATTTATTTATTTGGGACAAACAAACAGTTACACATTAAATCTTATATACTAGCTTACAAAACAAATAATACAACTGTGCAACTCACACCGTTATCCACAGCATACAAAATAGAGTATAATTTTGAGCAAATTGAATAAAAGAAATCAAATAAACAACTAAACGATTAAACATATTTATACGCTCTGGATGGTTTCATGAGGCAGTCCATCGTTTCGGCCGAATGAAGTCCACTGCTGGACACAGGCCTCCCCCAAAATATGCCCACAACGACCGATATGGATGTGTTGTGGGCTCATTGGGGAGTTTTGCCATAATCGCTACGCTTGGCAGACGGGTTGGCGATAGCAGTTGAGTTGTTAATGTACTCGAAGGACGCTGCTGCCCATCCTCCGGCTAATCCCTTAGTCGACTTTTACGACACCCATGGGAGGAGATGGGGTAGTGGCATTCTGAGCCGGCACCACACGGCAAAGCCGGCACCACACGACAAGCCGGCACCACACGGCAAGCCGGCACCACACGGCAAATGATGTGAATGATGAGGCAGTTACTTAGTAATTATTACTAATACGATGCAGAGGAGCGTGGACTCCAGCATTGGTTCGACCGGAAGAAACCGCAAAAAGTAGACGTGCGCGCACCTCGCGTCTTATAACAGTTCTGGGAACAATGTAGTGTAGTCTATTAGCTATATCTGAGCAGTCGTATCTGTGATTACACATATCGTACAGAAACATAGTTTCTAGGTATAATCTTCTGGAGTTTAGACTCATCCAATGATATTATACCATAGATATGTTACGTCCATATTAAATGGCGCGCAAAATACAGTCTCGCTTGCACAACCATGTCGTGAGAAAGAAGATACAAAAATAATAAGAGTAAAATAGATAGCTATCTAGGCGAACCGATTGCGAGGTGCTACAATTGGGGGAGTTTTGGTTGTTACTTTTGGCACGCATGTAACATGTGTTCTTTTTAATATATAATTTCATTGGACTCATCACATTATAATTTTTGAGTAAATCTTTATATGATGGGAAGTTTCAGTAGCATCGGTATTGCACTGATCTCAGAAATTTGCACTGGACTTTTTCTAAGCTATCTACTTAATTGTTATAATATGGGTTCCATACAACTACCGCGTATTCGTACGGCTGGGATCGAACAAGTGACTTATAAAGGTGGATGTTACTGCTAGCACGTTTAAAACCAGTTGTAGCCCTCATCACAAATCCAAACAATTTGTGCATAAGTATGTGTGTATTTATCCCACACATTGGCATGCATATCCTCACATAGTTTTTACGATTATATTGAAGACTGTAACAATTTCAATTATTATTTCAAAAGAGTATATCCATGGAGTTTCTTGCCGGTTGTTCTCCATAGGACCAACGACTTGGAACCGTGCAACTATTTAAATTCTGACTATTCGTAAGTGCCAGCAAATGGTTTTCTCGAATAAAAACAATTTGACTTTGACTTTGACATACGGTAGGCGCTGTTATATTCTGAATGTGCTTGTCAAGGTGTATTTATTTTATCATCAAGCAACACTCCGAGATATCTAATGGTAGGCACTTTACTTTTATTTTAGAAAAATATGTAGGGTACCGCGCAAACTATTTTATTTCTCAATGTCTTGATGTCTTGTCTTGTCTACGCCGATGTACTCTAAATTATTTATAAATAATCCAATTTGTTTTAAACAAAATGGCGGGCGAAACCGCGCAGTAGCTGGGAGCTAGTATGAAATATATTGAATAGTCACATATATTTTGTCGTTTTAATCATCGGAAGATGGTCGACGTAAGGTAAGTCGGGGGTCTGCACGAATGATTGCAACTTTATGTAGGTATATAATGTAGTACCTGTATTTAGGTTATCCATCATCAGATGAAACCATAGGATAACGAGTCATCAGTTCGGCTGAATGAAGTCCACTGCTGGACACAGGCCTCCCCCAAAGATCACCACAACGACCGAATATGTGTGTTGTGGGCTCATTGGGGGGTTTTGCCATAATAGCCACGCTAGGCAGACGGGTTGGCGATCGCAGTTGAGTTGTTAATGTGCTCGAAGGTCGACTTTTACGATACCCATGGGAGGAAATGGGGTGGTGGTATTCTGAGCCGGCATCACACGGCTATATAACGAGTAAGGACGCGTTATCCCATGTTTTATAATTCCACGGTGAATGTTAAGTTTTTTATTTCTATATACATTATTTTATTGCGTAATAACTGTGTTCCTTGCGTGGGATTATTTCATATCATCATCATCATATCAGCCACAGGACGTCCACTGCTGAACAAAGGCCTCCCCCTTAGATTTCCACAACGAGCGGTTACATGCCGCCCTCATCTAACGACTCCCAGCGACCTTCACCAGGTCGTCTGTCCACCTCATTTGAGGTCGAACCACGCTACGATTACCTATGCACGGTCTCGACTCGAGAACCTTTTGGCCCAACGGCCACCAGTTCTACGAGCTATGTGCCCCGCCTATTGCCACTTCAGTTTACTAATCCTTTCAGATATGTCGGCCACTTTAGTTCTGCTACGGATCTCCTCATTTCTGATTATAATTATTATTTCATATGCCAGCGAAAATTTTCTCTTGCTAGCTAGAGTCTCGTTACTTTCGAGGAGACTTTTCGTAGTATATGTGCATTTCTGAAGATTTTAAATCTACAGAAATGCACATAATAATTAAAAAACATCTACAGAAATGCACATATGTACGGCGTATCTACTCGTAGGTTTCTTTTTTTTCTTTAAACATTACACTTAATTATTTTTTAAACGTTTTCACTCACTTGGATTTCTCCTGTGTCGTGGGTGCGTTTACAGTCATGAATTCCACATACATTACACCCAGACCCAGAACAACTACCTGCAGATCATACAAATATTTGCTCCGTGCGGGAATCGAACCCACGGCCCGGGACGCAGCAGCTGACTGTATCAGCCACTGCACCAACCGTGCCGTCTTACCTGCTCGCACGAAATGCCTACCGACTTTAGACGTATATAAATCTTATATTGGTTTAAATTTATACGTATTTCAGCGGCGGAATCTAATATAAATCAAGGTAAAACGATTTACATTAAGACGTGAGTCAGCATCAATCAATGTGGCTTTAATTTTGGCACGAGATTGTAATCAATATGTCACGCTTGAAACCCATATTTTACAGACTAAGTTACAAAAATATTACAAAATTTCTAGTAATTGTTATGTTTACGATAAGTTCTTAGGTAATATCAATTATACCTTCCATTTTATCGGTTCTTAAGAAAAAATTGGACGGCTATCTAATGTATTTATTTTCTACTAGCTGGGACCCGCGGTTTCACCCGCGTTTAATTTAAAAGGAATTTAGAGTACTTCAACATAGACCCTTGACATAGAATATGTATATATATATATTGGATTTCAAGGGATTTTATTTTTTTGTGCGGAACCCTAATTATTTTTCTTAAATTAAAGTAGCCTAAGTTATTCCTTATAACATCAGCTATCTGCCAGTGAAAGTCCCGTAAAAATCGGTCCAGCCGTTTCGGAGATAACCCGGAACAAACAGACAGACAGACAGACAGACAAAAAATATAAAAAATTGTTTTTTGTTATATGTCCCGTATATACTTTCATATGCATTTAGTAAAAAACTGTTATTTTGACATTACAAACAGACACTTCAATTTTATTTATTTGTATAGATTTACGATAGCACACGTTTCAAACACTGCAATACCCAAACCTTTGTTCGCTACTATCATTGTACCAGACCAGTTTACTCCGGGGACTTCTCTGCACAGCTCCCTAAAGATACAGTCTCAATATATTTACGAACTCAAAACTTTGGGGCAATCTGCTAAGATTTAATTAAATAAGGTGTTGGTCCCCGGACGCAGTTTGAAGACTGAGTTATGCGAACACGATCTTATTTTAGATTATAGGTACAGTGTGAATATTAGTACTGACAGTATTTCACTGGGTTACTTTATTTTAAGGGAAATAATAATATACACAGGATGTCCAGTAAATAGCACGACATACTGCAGGGGGTGAGAGCTTGGGACAATACCTACCAAAAAAACACAATATATGTTCAGCAAAATCTTACGGATTTACAGTAGTACAAAATTTTCGATAAGAAAATTGTACTGTGAAAATTTAAATAAAAATTGTATTTCTTGAAAACATTTTAGTTTTTAATAGAATAAAGACTTATCAATGAGTAAAGTAACTATTCACAAATTATTTGAGGTAAAAAAAAAACTAGAAAAGGAAAGAGATACGAGATGCTTAAAAATCTGTGTCAAGGTAGAGATTTTTCGATATTTCGGAAAATTTTGTACTACTGTAAATCCGTAAGATTTTGCTGAACATATATTGTGTTTTTTTTGGTAGGTATTGACCCAAGCTCTCACCCCCTGCAGTATGTCGTGCTATTTACTGGACAACCTGTATATATATATCCAAGTTTCATTTTTATTTTATTTCATTTGTATAATAAGGCACGTTTGGTGTGGTGGATAGTCACTTGGCCACGGGATCAATTCACGCTCGGAAAATAATTTATTGATTTACAGATAGTAGTTTTAAGTCTGGATGTTTATGCATGTGAGATTTATATCTGTAAATTGTACTCACGACACTGGAGAAATCCTATAAAATCGGCTGACGACTGGAAAATTTATGCTCTTCCATCTATTGTGATTTAGTTTTAATATTTTAGTTCAGTACGCAGTGGCCTTGGCTACGGTGACCAATAGCCAACAATATCCGTTTAGCTACTAAATGCGAAATCCTTGAAGTATTAAGTCAATTTAGATAACCGTTTAATTGATAACAGCACCGTTTCATTTATTGACATAATACTCCTTCCTTCATCGTCTGTTTTCACAAGTACCTAATAAATCTTATTAAAATAATCTTCATTCCAGAAAGTATTTACAGTGGTATCATCGCTCGGGCAGTCGGTAGACACCATTCAGAATTTTTTTTTTTTTTTTTACTGCCGTGTTGTGCCGGCCGTGCCGTGTGGTGCCGGCTTAGAATGCCACCACCCCATCTCCTCCCATGGGTGTCGTAAAAGCCGACTAAGGGATTAGCCGGAGGATGGGCAGCAGCGTCTTTCGAGTACATTAACAACTCAACTGCTATCGCCAACCCGTCTGCCAAGCGTGGCGATTATGGCAAAACCCCCCAATGAGCCCACAACACATCCATATCGGTCGTTGTGGTGATCTTTGGGGGAGGCCTGTGTCCAGCAGTGGACTTCATTCGGCCGAAATGATGAACCTGCAACTAAACAAATTAAATTTTTATTTAATTTCATATAGGATTTTTTTTGTTAGGCTTCTCGCATACATTTCAGGGAAATGTGGTTGCTTAACCGGTAATTTTCTGGCGAAGCCAAAAGAGGCCTCCAGCCAGGCTTAAATTTAATATTAAAAACTAAGCAACTTTCGCTAAGGGCGCCCCCTGCGGGACACGGACCTCGGCTAAGGGCGTTGCTGGGGATAATAAGCTATTGTTTTGGGGACAGCTGGATCGGTATTATTTAAATTGTATTAGGGGACATTTAAAGCTACAGGCTCGGCACGGGCCGGCGCGAGCAGGAGACGGGAGGTAAAAGTGCTAACTTGAACGGGAAGGTGACGCGGCGATAGGCCTCCGCGACGTCGGTGAGGCGGGCATCCTCGGCGGCGAGGGTGGTAAAATGGTCGGGGTTCATATAGGCCTAATTGGCTCTTAAGATAAGTCAACAGTTAAGTGCACGGTTTGGAAGAAGAGCCGGCAAGAAACTTATAAGCAGTTATATTACAGTTTTGATTATTACGTTGTAATAAGCTAGGTATGTGCGAACAAAGTAGACTAATTAAATGTAAAATACACACAATAACAAAACAAACAATTGCCTCTAACATACACCATTACAATAGGAAACTGATAGCAATTAGTGCACAGCACTAATAAAGTCGACAAAGTTCACACATTTACAAAATGTAGTAGACAACCATATTAATCGCCAGAGCTTTAATGTCATATTGAATAGGTACATTAGTAATATTAACATGTCAAAAGTATTTAAATTATATAGACATTATATATAAATAGCTCCTAAATTCTAAAAAGAATTACTACCACTTTAAAAAAATTGATTAGTTATTGGAATAATGCATATTTCGTCAATAAGGTTTCAGAGAAGCCACTTGTTCAGAAAGAATCCATCTTAGACATATGTCATCAATGTAGTCATTAGCCTTATAATAAGGCTTTTTTAAATAAGGACCTGTGTAATATGGGCTTTAAACTTTGCCTCAGTAAGGTCTGAAACAGATTCGGGCATCTTATTATAAAACGTTCACATTTCCCATGGAATGACTTATTAGTTTTAGTTAATCTTAATTTGGAAAATTTTGTGTGTAATGCTGTGGATTCCTTCACTGATATGGTCATGATAATAATGATAATGAACTAAACACTACGTTGATAAATTAGGTTGATAAGAATATACATGTTATATCACATGGTACATTATTCCATTATATATTTATAAGACTCTCGTAACCCGTACAAGCTTGTACTAAAATCGGTGCAGGAATTCTCTCATCTATCCCATAGCAGTGCGATAAGCGAGGAATGTCAATTATTTTATCGCTCAAGTATGAACAAGGAAATGCTTAGATAAGTGTCTGCATAACTCGAGTGTTACTCCAAGGCCTTGGATCGAAGGCTTAAGGGACATAAAACAAATAGCTGTTTGGTGAACAACCTTGAAGCCCTTGTCTTTTGACCTGCATTTTGTGTAGGACTGCATATTTTGTTGAGATAAAGGGTTGGGTCGCGATACTCTTTAATTTGCTTTGGTGTACGCATTCCCTTCGATTGATGGACTGTTGTTTGTGCAATAATTGTTTTGTGTTCTTATCTCTAATGTTTTCAGGGATCCTAGATTTTTAACAGGCAAGGAAGGTCGCTGGTTCGCAAAAAAGAATATATTATGTATTTACATTATTGATGATTTTTGAAACTTACATGAACATTAATATTATATCAAGCCTTATTATATAATGGTTGTATAGTCCAAAACAATTTGTGGTTTTTCAAGTTGAAATTGGAGCTGTATCATGACATTTATGATTTATTATAAAACAACATTACTGATATTCCAAATATTTACTACCCAAATTCTGAAGTTTCAAGAATTTCTAATACCTAATTAATACCTAACGGCGTATAGTTCGATGAATGTTATTTCAGTAAATTAAAATATTTGTAATTTTCCAAGAGTATCGCGATATTATTTATCTTTGATGTGAATTTTGAGCTCGTTTATTATTAAAAGAATACATCACGATTATGAACCAAACAGAAAGAGATTTAGTTTCTAATTGGTTACTTGTCGAGGTTGCTTTCAACAATTGTCAATACACGCCTCTATGAGATGTGATATCTTCAGTACATGTAAATGCAGAATGAAAATTTTAGCAAAAGATAACACGCCGTCTAATGCCAGCTACGAATACGACAACTCCATCTCAACCCTTGGGTGTCGTAAAAGGTGACTATGGAATTAGTCGAGTCGATTCAAGTACATTTACAACCTAACTGCGATCGCCAACCCGTCAGCCAAGCGTGGCGATTATGCCAAAACCCCCCAATGAGCACACAATACAAACGCATACTGGTCTTTGTGATAATCTTTGGGGGAAGCTTCTGTCAAGCAGTAGAAGTCTGAAACGATACTATTATTACATATTTTAGCCATGGTTAAACTTTTTTTCTTATGTTAACTTAGAAACATAAATATACAATCACTTCTGGAGCCAACTTGGATCTAGGAGTTCAGCGTTCAGTTTTACAGGGAGACTACTTTAAAGGGAGACCCTTCGAGATATATCTAAAAGCGTGGCATCGAAGGGCGGCTCCAGTGCGTTCGTTCCTGACAAGCCCCCCTTTGGTGACGCAGATGACCATCCAGGTGGTTTAAGCCTATAAAAGTCCAGCACACCCCTCCACCCTTCTCCAGGGCAGAAAATACTACGAAAATATACACTACTGGAACATATGTAGCCTTAAGTTTCAATTTATTTAAACCGATAGTTAGATGACCTTGTTCGTGGATATATAATCTCATATTATAAGGAACCATCTCGAAATCCATCATATTATAATAATATTGCTATAGATACATTTGTAAAACCCACGCCGAATTGAGAAAGACCCTCGAATCGCGAATTATTGAACCTTAAATATTGGAAGGGTTTTATTTACCCATTTAGGTTGGTGTTCGTTTTCTGTTACATTTGGGTAGCAACAATAAAAATATTGTTTCCTATACAATTAATCTATTTTAAAAACTCTACTTTTGTGTTAAATGTGATCTGAACACGAAAACAGATCAAGTTTAAAATATTAAATCTGAATATTTTTGATTAGATTGATTATTAAATTCGGCCATCTCTTTTGTAGAGTAGCAGGTTTTCTACCCTCCCCAGTCCGCCTGCCGGGCGTGAGTAGTGGCAAATTCCCCTCCAATAAGGACGACATAATTGTGGAAATCTATGGCGAAGACTTCTGTTCAGCATTGGCTTATATGAATGAATATTTTACAGTCTGAACATCTATACAAATAAAAAAAATTTAAGTGTCTGTTTGTAATGTCAAAGTAACAGCTTTTTACTAAATGCATGAGCTATTTTGTTGCTAAAAAACCTATTTGTAATTTTTTTGTCTGTCTGTTTGTCTGTTTGTTCCCGCTAATCTCCGAAACGGCTGGCCCGATTTCTACGGGACTTTCACTGGCAGATAGCTAATGTTATAAGGGATAACTTAGGCTACTTTTATTTTGGAAAAATAATTAGGGTTATGCGCAAAAAAATTCAATCCCATGAAATCCAATCTATACATGCTCTATGTCAAGGGTCTATGCCGAAGTACTCTAAATTATATATAAATAATCCACTTTCTTTTTAATTAAACGGCGGGTGAAACCACAGGTTCCAGTTAGTTAACAATAAAAAATATTATTGTACAGAAAGGTGTACAGTTTTGTCAGAAATCAAAGTATTACCAATTATTTCAAGCAAAGTGGGCGAATAAGCGAGTAGAAATAACTTGAATGTAAAAATTATATTAACTGCTTTTGTTAGCGAAATCAAATATATTGAAGGTACGAAATATCTACTCAAAACCAATCATTAGTTGCTTTAAGTAGTAGTGGTGCCGTGTGGTGCCGGCTACGAATAGCACCAACCCATCTCATCCCGTGGGTGTCGTAAAAGCTGACTAAGGGATTAGCCGGAGGATGGGCAGCAGCGTCCTTCGAATACATTAACAACGCAACTGCGATCGCCAACCCGCCTGCCAAGCGTGACGATTATGGCAAATCCCCCTACGAGCACACAGCACACCGATGTCGGTCGTTATAGTGATCTTTGAGGGAGGCCTGTGTCCAGCAGTGGACTTAATGACGGCCGAAATGATGATGAAATGATGGCTAGTACGACTGGTTACATACTGTCCGCATCTATTGACTCTCAGTGACCTTCACCACATCATATGTCTATCTCGTTGGAACACATCCCATGCTGCGTTATCCAGTGCGTGGTCTCCACTCGAAGCCTGTGAACATGTCTGCCTCAACAGTCATTAGTTTTACAACCAGCAACACAGCGCATATAAACATTATAATAAAACACTTTTAAACGGATTCTATCGCGTATATTTTTGTTTTTCCTAACGTTTCGAATGTGATTACTCCGTGCATCGAAACTAATTTTTTGATTTAAATTGTACGGTAGATTAAATAAAATATCTTTTTAAAATCTGTAACGACGCCTGTCACCTTAGTCATCCTGCGACCACGAATGCTGCAAAGCATTCGAAACGTCAGGAAAAACAAAAATCTAAAATATACGCGATAGATTCCGTTTAAAAGTGTTTTATTATAATGTGCAATACTCGCGAAAACATTAGCATATAAACATGTTTATACAAGTTATTAAAAATATCATCGGTACGTGTATGTACGGAATCACAATTATTACATGCTTTCCCCGTAGGGGTTTGTTGTTGTATATAGAACTTATAAATATCTCTCATTATTGACAATAAGAATCTCTCGTTTATCCACATACCACAATCTACTACTAAACGAGATTCTCTCAAGTTACGCCACGACATTTGATACGTCACCTATTGTATTTGACACTTCAGCCGCTTCTTAACAAAATGTTTTAGAAGCTTGTGTATTTCCCCTGAAATTCTAAACTGCGATTAACCTTCGGTAACTTTTGCTAACTGATTCTGGACGTCAAAATACTGCATAGCATAGTGACATTAGATCCGGAAGCATTGGTTGATTCGGGATAGAGATTCCTAGATTAAAGATATCATAATAAGGTGGTTCGTTATTTCTTAAAGCGCTATAATGATCAGCCATTTTGCTTCTATTATTAAATACGGAGTACATTACGAACAAGTATTATAATCTATTAATGAAAGCAAACATCAACATAATGAGATCACATTACGGAATCGTCCAGTCATAGTTGGCCCGCGTCCCGGTATATGTTGGTGAGTTTTGAGGATCGTCCATCATTGGAGTCACTCGATTAGATTTAGATTTCGCTTGTAATCCTTCGGGTTTAGTAAGGTTGGGGTTATACTGACGGAAATATCAGTACGATGTTAATTTAATCATCATTTCGAACGAATGAAGTCCACTGCTAGGCACAGGCCGCCCCCAGAAATCACCACAATGACCGATATGGGTGTATTATGGGCTCATTGGGCGGTTTTGTCATAATCGCCACGCTCGGCAGACGGGTTGGCGATCGCAGTTGAGTTTTTAATGTGCTCGAAGGACGCTGCTGCCCATCCTCCGGCTAATCCCTTAGTCGACTCTTACGACACCCACGGGAGGAGATGGGGTGGTGGTATTCTGAGCCACACGGCACAAATTAGTTTAATAAAGTTAGTTTAATAAACTATGTTAACACATGTCTTCTTTTCCTATTAAAAAAAGATCAGTATAGAAAAGTCCTATTAAATATTACTTGCTGGAAAATTGAAAGTTTTGACGTAGGTTCGCAATATCGCGTCACCTGCTTGTAAACAAAGCAATCATTGAAAAGTTTCAGGACAGCTGTCAACTCAGAACATAGATTATTTACGTAGAGAATAAAACCTACCAACAAAGCATTGTTTTTTGAAGTTTCGAGAACATAAAATTTTAATTTCTTGGCCGATTGGTGATGAACGTTAAGTCTTTAAAGATGAATTTGGCGACACAAGAACGACTCAAAAAGCAAGATACCAAATACAAAATACACAAAGTTACCTAAAATATTCTTGTCGTTTACATACATTGTCTCATTACACCCTCTCGCACTGGGACCTCGAGCCATCGCTTCCAAGGACCAAGAATTAATCTCGTGCAGCTCTCGTTTGACAGACGTGAAGGTTGCATTATTCTTCGAACATATTGGAATTTCGGCCTCTGTGAACGGATTCTTTCATTCAAGGTTGTGCATAATGTGAGATTTCCTTGTGAGGATATCAATATGTTTGTCAGCTTGTTTGAGTTATGTTCGTGATTTACGCAGGTTTTCTGCTCGACTCGATGAGTCTATGAGACTCTATGATATGCTGTGGATTATTGATTGATAAAGTAAGGAATTTTAGCATGTAATCTATCATCAGTCAACGGTAAGTCTGCAGCGATGGAGATTCGGATTTTTTTTCGAATCTCCCTTTAATTCTCGAATCCTGACTTCATCGCCATAATATCACCGAAAGGACATTGCTGAAGAAAGGCCAAAACTGATGACATAATTGAGGAAATCTATAGGCGATCCTATAGATTTCCTCAATTATGTCATCATTTTGGGGCGACTTTTTTTTAACAAAACGTTACCCCACACTAGGATTTCTCCTGTGTCGTGGGTGCTTTTACAGACATACATTTCACACACAATACAGACACACGACCCGGAGCGCAGCAGCCGACTGTATCCGCCACTGCACCATTCGGTACCGGCAAAACTTTAATTCATTATTGGCCCGCCCATTTTCATTGTTTATTTATTATTGATTACAATATAATCTAATTTAATACTGTATTAATAATCATTCTTTTTTTGGAACTGTAATCTATCCATCAATATTGCAATGCTTGAAAGAGGCACTAAGTCTTAAGTACCATTATTAATATATATGAAACTAATAATTATGTACACTTTGTTTGCAATAAACATTTAGAGTTCTGAATAGTATGTTACTCATATATGCAACTAGAGCTTACATACTTCTATCTTATTTTAATTACCACGACTATTGATAAATATATCATTAAACAGCAAGTTATAATCGAAAATCTCCAAACACCACCGTACCTATATATCAAGTCTATAAACGATATGTATCATAAAACAAACATATTTATAAACTTTATGCGTAGCTCGTAAATTGAAAAAGATTTTAGTGTACCAGGAGACTATTATTTTTACGAATATGTGTTTTATATAGTCGCAAATAAATGCTATTGGATAAACATAAACTTAAAGGCGTGCATATAGTATAACCTGAAAGAAGAACGTATGTAATGCTCTGAAAACTTCGAAAGCTACACGTCCCATAGACTTCGAATAGCAACAACCTATCATAAAAGGCGACTAAAGGATTAGGGCCGGAGGATGGGCAGCAGCGTCCTTCGAATACATTAACAACTCAACTGCGATCGCCAACCCACCTGCCAAGCGTGGCGATTATGGCCCCCCCAATGCGCACACAACACACCGATATCGATCGTTGTAGTGATCTTTGAGGTAGGCATGCGTCCAGCAGTGGACTTTATTCGGCCGAAATGATGATGACACATTGTATCAGAATTTTCAAATAATAATATAATAATAATAATATTATAATATGCCGCCTGCCTGACACCAACCCTTATTGGGTATGTTGGTGGTTTACCCGCCACCTGCGAGTAACCCAAAGTGTTTAATGGGACGCATCATGTTACAAACTCCCTTAGTCACCTTCCACGATACCCACATGATAAGATGGTATAGCCCTATTCGTAACTCGGATCTACACGACAAAAATATAAGCAAATATATAGTACATAACCAAGCTTACAATCCCTGATCATTCAAACAAAGCTAAATTCAGTGTCAAATTGAACCTTGAAATCAAGCTATTTGAAATTGTTAATCCTTGGAAAATTCTGTATGCTCATTAGAATATATAAAAGTTGTTATGAAATTCAGAACCATCCAGATGGAGTGAAGACCTGAGATGGTAGTTGGGGCAGAGTAGATGTGGAAGGCGGCTGGGTGCTGTAACTGCTGTAGTAGAGTTGTTTAATGAAATTTACACTCTCAGATTTTTCTTCTCTTGTGTCGACATGAACAATATCATCAATTTCAATCATCAATTCGGCCGAATGAAGTCCACTGCTGGACACAGGCCTCCCCCAAAGATGACCACAACGACCGAAATGGTGTGTGTTGTGGGCTCATTGGGGGGGTTTTGCCATAATCGCCACGCTTGGCAGACGGGTTGGCGATCGCAGTTGCGTTGTTAATGTACTCGAAGGACGCTGCTGCCCATCCTCCGGATAATCCCTTAGTCGACTCTTACGACACCCACAGGAGGAGATGGAGTGGTGGTATTCTGAGCCGGCACCACACGGCCAGGGCTGAACAATATATTGTAGGGGAATGTTATTCCAACTCTAATTTCAATTATTTTATCAACCAGTTTAGTATCGGACTTACTTCTTTTAAATCAGCGTATGAGCTCAACAAAGAACCTTAAATATGTAAAGCACTAAAGATGAACTAAGAACCTTGCCTATTCCTTTAGTTAATATTATTACAAGAAACTTCGAATTCATTTTGCTTACGAACTCATTCTAAGTCACTGAGTAAGAAGATTTTGAATTATTCAGCTACTGTGCAACGCATACTGTTATAATCTACAGATCGTATAATAATATTAAAATTACAGTATTTCAATACATTACTTCTTCTTCTTCTCTTAGATTATGGCTTCTGTAGAGTATCTTCCACAATTTCGCCAGTGTCAAGTATAAGGCAACGTCGTACGGTGTTTAGCATAATTAATCTTTACATATTCATAAAATATTTCTCAAAAATGAAAAGAATCTATTAAATATGTTAAAGATAAAGTTTAATTCTTCAATACATTAATAGGTATGTTTTTCTCATCCTGTCATCACCATCCTGCTTGTCATATTATCCATAAGTGACAGAAGACTGACTATTGTGTTGCTAGTCTTAAATACTTATATATAATATCTTTAGTGCCAGATTTTTCGACACAAATATTCCAAAATGTCGTCTTATATTGAGTAGAAATTGTGAGTACTTAAGTATTAAATTAACATAATTATTGCCACTCGAAATAACAACCTTATTCATATTACCAACTCTAAGTATTATCAATTATATTACAATAAATTACCAAGTTGGCTGAAATTTGATAAGCAATTGACACTGTAATTCGGACTAAAGATAGACAAATAAGATATTTTCTATGAAATATTTATCAAGGTTTAGATCACAAATTATGATCCGTGCGTGTCGTGCTGGCTAATAGTACCACCACCCCATCTCTTCCCGTGGGTATCGTAAAAGGCGACTATGGGATTAGCTGGAGGATGGGCACCAGCGTTCTTCGAGTACATTTATAACTCAACTGCGGTCGCCAACCCGTCTGCCAAGCGTGGCGATTATGGCAAAACCAACCAATGGACAACACAATACCATACCGGGCGTTGTGGGAATCTTTGGGGGAGGCTTCTGTCCAGCAGTGGACGATTATCAGCTGAAACGATAATGATGATGAGATCACAAACAAAAATACGCATCGAATTGAGAACCTCCTACTTTTTGAAGTCGGTAAAAATTAGAAATTTACAGCATCACTTTTACTCCATTACGTGCACAAACGTTTATAAACAACTAAACATTGAAAGCAGAGCTCAGATTTTTTTTATCAATCAGGCACAGAAATTCCGTTTAGTATTCGGATTAACACCGCTCCATCTGCTCCCGTGGATGTCGTAAAAGACGACTTACGGCCGAAATTAATAATCAATCGAATTAGAAATCTTTGGATTTGGGATTAAGGATTTGTCTGTTTTTGTGTGACGAAAACAAATCAAGTTTAAAATCTTAAATGTAAACATTTTGGATTAGATTGATTATTAAATTCGGACATCTTTTTTGTAGAATGGCAGGTTTTCTACGCTACAGCCCGCCTGCCAGGCGTGAGTAGTGGCAAATTCCCCCCAATAAGGACGAAATCTATGGCGAAGACTTCTGTTCAGCATTGGCTTATATGAATATTTTACCGTCTGAACATTTATTAATATATTTTGCTAAAGAAATCAAACTGGGTTACTCATCAAACTCGAACTTAGCTTCTTCGTAAAGATAATGTCATTTTAAAAAGCAACACACATCCCACACGTGTACACATAACTTGCCTTTGAGCCACTTAATTATTAACTTGTAAGTACATACCGAATTCGCAAAAGCTTCGAGCCTAATAAAACCAATGAAGTGAATGTAAGCCTTCTGAGAAGTCTTCCGTTTGAGAAGCCCACTGTTGCAGAAAATTGAGAGAGACACGTAATCATATTTTCAATACGGCTTAGATGTTTTAAAATTAGGATAATTTGAAGTATATTGCAAGTACTTAATTACAAGAAATTTCATATTTAGAATCTGTATGAGCAGATGACAGAGTTTCTTGACATTTTTGACGTTTGTCTTCTTCAAAACTACGTTGAATATTCTTTCATGACCTATTCATTTTTAAAGCATCTGTGAGGCAGCCTACTACCGTGCGTACAGCCATAGATAAGTAACAAAAAGAAAAACCATGATTAGGGACTTTAAACATTGTGTTCCGTATAGTAAGGCACTGTAGCTATCGAAATTACTGGGCTCAAGAGTGAATTTATAAATGGCTGATATGATGATGCTGAAATTGATTTAATACTGAACAATGAATACTGAAAGGAATTTAAAATAACAGCATTTGTAGCTAGTAAAGACCGGATTACACGCGTTTGCATATTTGCATATGCATTTGTATATTTGGGCGATTGTTTCAGATTATTGCATATTTTAACGAAAACTTCTACTACTGAATGCGCATATTCGGGCATGTTTTCTATAACTTTCTATAATTTTATCTTCTCTTATTCTATAATCATTATTTTGTAGTATTTATTTAAATTTAGTGTTGCATATTTTAGCGATTTTGTTGCATATTTCGAGTACACATGATGCATATCTGCATTCATATTTCAACCATTTACAGTTGCATATAATCCAGTCTCTATTTGGTTTCACAAAATAAATGAGTACTATCAGTGTCAATTTAATCTGTGCGTATGAATACATCATGATATTTGTAATCTTGTTTACAAACTGACCGCACATTTGGTGCCGTGGCTAGTCTCTTGACTTTCGGCACTACGCGTCGTGGGTTTGTTGCCCGCACGGAACAAATATTTGAATAGCCCGCAGATAGTTGCTCCAGGTCTGTAGATGTTAGATTTATGTTTGTAACTGTACCGAGGAAGCAGGTAAAATCCTAAAATGGAGCACCGTTTCTAAAACGAAACAAAAAAGTGCGAGTGGCCCTGATTATATTATTATCGATCGATTTTGATAACTTCGGGACCCAGTCACTATATGTCCTACTTACCCCGTTAAACTGAACTGTACGCTGACATACATGTCGCAAACTCCAAGTCCTCAAACTCTTAGGTCCTCTAGGGATTATATCAATCCGTAAAACTGTTCGTTCGGGGCCTAAGAGCCTAAGCTAGGTGTTGGAACTGGGGCAATGTGCGAGCCAATATTTTAGACGTGCGCTCAATTTGCCGGGACGAGACTAACTCGTTTGGGTGGCTATGTAGGGACATCAGAATAATTTTGGAAGTTTTGAGGTTTGATATGGCTTAAAGATAAAGAATATTATGGTAATAGTTTGTTTAAAAGGGAGAGAATTCAGTAAGTTTGGCTCGCTTTAAGAACTAAGTCAAGTGACAAATATCCATATTTATAAAGGACGATACTCTATTTTTGGGCAAAATTTAGTAATCGAGAAAAAATGGGATACATAAATAACAATTGATAGATATTTCCGACTAGAGTATCTCTAACGAAATGAGATATCTCTAACGTAACATCATGAAAGTACAAAAAACTGACTGTGATCGACATCCACCATGTTTCTTTGCAAATTTCTCTTTCGACTTGATCTCGCAACGTACGAGAAAATACGCCCATGGGAGGGCCCAGGACCCCAGGACACTCATAACACCGAGGAAACTATTTATTTACAATTGATACACGTTTTAAAACGTACATCAATTTTGACGGATTTTATCTCCAACTACTTTAAGAGTATTACTTTGCGTTACTGTTCCAAAATTGTTTACGGAATTTGATAACGAGATAGCAGGGCACGGGCTTTTTTGTCATTCAATTTCAAGTATTTGCTTAAAAATCTTGAACTTATTTGTATTCGTTAGAAATCTGATTAAAGTATTACGTTTGGTGTCCAGATTAATATAGGACTACCGGCACGGTTGGTGCAGTGGCTGATACAGTCGGCTGCTGCGCTCCGGGTCATGGGTTCGATTCCCACACGGAACAGACACTTGTATGATCTGCAGGTAGTTGTTCCGGGTCTGGATGTATTGTATGTGGAATTTATGTCTGTAAACGCACCCACGACACAGGAGAAATGGTAGGGAGGGGGACGTTTAAAAAAAAAACTACTCCGTCACCTCCCGTGGATGTCGTAAAAGGCGACTAAGGCACTCTTAATCAGAGGGATGGGCAGCAGCTTTCCTTCTGTGGAAAATTAACCATACTGCGCTTACCAACCCACCTGCCAAGCGTGGTGAGTACTGGCAAATTCCCCCCAAAATGACGACACACGGCAATTAATTGATCATCTTATGGGGTAGGCTTTTGTGTTTGTTTGTAGCTGTTATGATGATGATAAAATATAACTGACTGTTGAAATACGTCATCATTTCGGCCGAATGAAGTCCACTGCTGGACACAGGCCTCCCGCAAAGATCACGACAACGACCCATATGGGTGTGTTGTGGGCTCACTGCGGGTTTTGCCATAATCACCACGCTTGGCAGACGGGTTGGCGATCGCAGTTGAGTTGTTAATGTGATCGAAGTACGCTGCTGCCCATCCTCCGGCTTATCCCTTGGTCGACTTTTACGACACCCATGGGAGGAGATGGGGTGGTGGTATTCTGAGTACCACACGGCAATCATTGAAATACCTACAGAACATTAATCCATCTCTCTCGCTTAAGTCCGCCACACGCCCACATCACCATCATTATTTCAGACAAATAAACGTGCTAAGTACATTGCTGGACACAGACCTCCAAAAATCACCACATCAACCAATCTTGCGATAATCGGGTGGGTTAGGAATCATAGGTGAGTTATTAATGTACTCGAAGGACGCTACTGCCCATCCTCCAGCTCCATAAGGCTTTTTACGACACCCACATGATGAGAAGAGTTGATGCTTTTCGTAACTAGCACCACACTAGCTCTCACAATGTTACACATAAAACGCTGCACTCAAACTTTGGCCTCCAAATTTTACTCTCATCGTGCCCTAAGAAGTTTTACTTAAATAAATATTAATTTATAAAAACAACTACATACATTTTAAGTGTATTTCAGTTTGTTCAACATTGCGGCTTTTCGGCCGTGAATTTTGACATAAGTTGATATTTAGTATTAATAGTTTGTAACTGCAGTTGTGCTTGTATTCAAAGTGACCTTTTTGACTCTTGTTCGATTATAAGTTATAAATTATGTCTTCTAAAATTGGTTATAAGCAATGTGGTTTTGGAAAATACTATCGCAAGATCTTTGACATGCTTTATGTTCTAAATTCAATTATGCCAGAAAATATCTCTAGACGTATATAAATATATCTGTACCTAAAATCTTACAATAATTGTGGGGTATATCAAGGGGTCGTCCTAAGAAGGTCACAGGGATCACGATAAAAACAGTTGTTTCCATTTTTTCACAATTGTTACTAAATACAGTTGCTATTCAAGTATGAAATATTTTAGACACGGCATTTTGTTGCATGTACCTTAGAGAGGAAATACAAAACTGACGTGGCAGTGCTCGTAAAAATTATGGCCGTTGGGGTAAAAATGATCTCGAATGAAGACCGCACACCGGAAAACGTAGCGTGTGGCGACCTCCAGTGAGGTGGACAGACGACCTGGCGAAGGTCGCTGGGAGTCGCTGGATGAGGGCGCTGTGGAAATCTATGGAGGAGGCCATTGTTCAGCAGTGGATGTCCTTTAGCTGATATGATGATGATGATAATGATGATCACCCTGTAACCTACTGGGTGCCACCATGAAATAAAGTTGACTTGACGGCACGGTTGGTGTAGTGGCTGACACAGTCAGCTGCTGTGCTCCAGGTCGCGGGTTCGATTCCCGCACGGAACACATATTTGTATGATCTGCAGGTAGTTGTTCTGGGTCTGGTTGTATTGTTTGTGGAATGTATGTCTGTAAACGCATTCACGACACAGGAGAAATCCTAGTGTAGGGCAATGATTTAAAATAAAAGCGATTTTTTGTGGACTCTGTATATTTATATTCGTAATAGTTTAAATGTCTGCGAACAAAGTTATCAATCGCTTTGATGAGTTCGTGTAGGAAGGCGTGTGTGTTTATTTTTTATCTATGTCCCACAATAGGATTTCTTCTGTGTCGTGAACAAACACCCAGACCCGAAGCGCCTATCTACAGATCATACAAATATTTGATCCGTGTGTAAAAGGAACCCCCGACACGTAGCACAGGAATTCAATTGCTAAGCAATCGCGTCAACTTTGCCGTGTTTATTTGTCTTATTACCTAAATTGGCAACAAAATGTATTTATATAAGACGTAAAATATCCAGAGATACATTTTAGATTCAAGTCAGGCCATATCAAATACATTCTTACTATTGTAAATGATATTAAAGTAGACGAGGATTGAAAGCCATGTCAGTCTAATTAATCAGTGTTTCAGTCAGTCACTTGAAGGAGGATTAAGCTTCACAATAAAGACCATAAATCTTAGATTTCTGTTTGAGACTCCCAGCAAGGTCATACTGAGCAACAAGAAACAACGCTTCAAATATCGAACACAAGAACACCGCAGCATAAAAATAAAAAAAGCGCTCAACCTAAGACTTTCCATCCATAACCTACTTAAAACTCTCGAAAAAAATCCCCGTACTTATCTACTTAATAACAAACTCATTTCGACTCCGTATATAATCCCGTATGATCCTCGGACGCACCTGTTCAGCTCGCAACAAGTCTCCGAGATCCTGCCCTGGCGGCCTAGTTCATCGGCCTGACCTACATTTCTGCTTACGCCGCTCCCCGCAGCCCCCTGACCCAGCCAGTAACCAGTTCTACTTGGCCCCGGACGATCATAATGAAAAAGGAAGTAGAAGGTGCCTTGAGACATGTCGTTGGAACATATCTTTACGTGCATCGCGATTTTTTACATGCCGTAAAGCGATACCACGTTTCCCGCTGTATATTTTGGGCAAAAAATGGCCGTTTGATAGTGTCAACAGGAAATAGTAACTCAAAGTAGTTGACTATTGTTCAGATAAACGTTGGGTAGATGCTTTCATTCTATCAGAAAATTTATAAAACAGTCTGCTCGGGAAAACTACGTTTATATGTAATGAATATTGACATTTTATTTATTCGATCTCAGTTAATTCTTTTTCTATAGCCTCATTGTCAATAACAGAATATTCAAATTTCATTTTCTTCCGATTTAGAGTACCTACTTGACCTATAAAATTGGGATCTCGTATTTTATTTCCAATCGACCATTCCCCGAACAACTCAGGGCTTATTGATTTCCTGACGATTTGTGGAAGGTATTTCAAAGATTCTCTTCTTGTTTTAATAAGGTTTGAGACCGATTATGATAATATTGTATTTCACAGACTTAGAAATCATATCAGCAACACCCGATGAAAAGTATTGCTTTTATACGAGTATATTATACTATAAAGAGATTGAGCAATATAAACTATTAAACATGATTTGCTAGAACACTCAAATATTCTGAACAAAACAGAAAAAACAGAATATTTTTATCCAAGACAGCTACACAGACAATAAAATGAGGTTCTCAAGGCCGCGATGTCCGGGATCTTGCTTCCCTGGCCACTCTTCTTTTGCATTATACACGGGAAGCACGGGAACTTGTTCGTATTGCCCAGCCATTCGCAGTTATTTAATAACCACTGTTTGTGTGCACAATTGAAATAAACTTCAGTCCTCAATTAAAATTTTGGCAGTTACCTATCTGAAATGTATAATTTTGAAAACAAGGTAGAATTATGCAAAACATTTTCAGTTTGGCCTAGTTAGTATATGCGTAGTTTTCATTGAATTAAAGGAAACTTTAAGGATTGTTTGGTGTTTATTGTTTTTAGTTCGTTAGGGTTTAGGACTTCAGGCTCTCAGTGCGGTTAAACTTCTAAAGGGATTATATAATTAACAGAATCTGCGTGTGTATGTGCAAACTTTGCAAATTAGTTAACCGTAACGTATGTTTAACGATCCTAAACAATTACTTTGGTAGTACCCATTTTAATTATTCTGTTCTCGGGTCGAAGCATCACTATTCTTAAACTAGTGCTGTATAGTTTTATTCAAAATTGCTTATTGTAACAAAACCATCCAGCACTCGAAAGAGAGCCTTCATTATTTCTGATTTTTATTTCTAGATTCCATCATGCCAGCTATTTTCTTCCCAGATGTTAATCTTTTTGCCTTTGCTTTTTTGCCTTTAGGCTTTGAATATCAGCATTATACTAATGCTGATACTGTAGGCTATAGCCTACTAATACTGATATTCAAAGGCCTATTAGTTGGCTGTTAATTTAAACAATTTATTGTCTTATTATCTGTTCCAGCTGTATAGCTATGTCCACTATATTTCATACTGTTGGCTAGAACACTGTCTTCTACCAATAGAAGAACGATTTTGGAAGAATTCCCTGAAATTATTTTTAAGGGGCTTAATTGGTCCTATGGTCATAAGCTTGGATATGGAGCATCATGCTCAATCCTATCCTAGGTGACATTTCAAGGTCGGGAAAAATATTGTTGGATTTTCATATTCATGCGCGTGATTTTAAGCAATTCTGATGCACTTGTTGTTGATAATTCGATGGTTTACTTATCGAAATATCTAGTCAGTGTTGTTTCAATTGTGTAATTCCGGATGGTTATTCGTGCATTTTAGGGTAATAGTAGTTCTAACATCCACGTTAATAATACAAGTTTGAGGACAGCACAACTGGTGTTATTCTACTACGGCACTATTAGGTTCATCTTTTCTCATACATATTCACATAAATTCTACAATATCAATCAGGAAACGAATCACTAACTTCCATACAAAAGGACCAATAATAAACTCAGTCGCAACACTTAAGCCTACGGCTGCCGTGTCCCAATTACATAATTTATGGTCATCATTACATTTATTCGCATCGACACGCATCCGATTTTGCCCGGATCAGGTTGTGCGAATAAATATTGGTGTTTTATTTTGTACGTTGGTGTTTCCAATTTACTTGTATGGAGAAATTAAATTACCAGGTGTAAGAACATCAGGGAATTGTTAAAACTATGCAAGATAAGTTGTCATGTGGTTGACTGCTAATCATCATTTTTTCCCATTATTTCGGCCGAAAAAGTCCACTGCTGGAAACAGGCCTCCCCCGAAGATCACTACAACGATCGGTACGGGTGAATTGTGCGGCAGGCGGGTTGGCGAGCGCAGTTGAGTTGTTAATGTACTCGAAGGACGCCGCTGCCCATCCTCCGGCTAATCCCATAGTCGCCCTTTACGATACCCAAGGGATGAGATGGGTTCAAATCGCCTATCCTTATGATCACTACTATAACGGTCATAGGGAATACCATAGTCATGGCACTTGTCAGATACATTTTTAATCGTGTTTATTATACAACCTAGTTACGAGATGAGCATTATTCCCCTGATGGAGGCCTAGGAAGAATCGCACTCTTGGGGGTCGCGAGCGCGCTTTTTGGGAAATTCGCGTGCTCATACGGGTGACCCCCGAGAAGACGGCGGTGTGCATGTGGTCACGTACCGCTGCGCTGCCGCGTGCGCAGCACAGCGCATAGTGAAGCTTCGGGGGAATCTGCTACAATCCCCTCGAGAGATGCCAGGGGGGGGTGGCCTCTTTACAGTCGCCTTACCTCCGCTAGAGGGGATGACCGCTTTACAGTTATCCCCTCCGAAGTGTGCCTAAAGGCGTGGCACCAATGGGTGGGTCTAGATGGAGATCTTTCGAGTTGCTGGAGCCGCCCTTCGGTGCCGAAGATGATCACTCCGGTGGTTTTAGCCGGTAGGAGTCCGGCATGCCCCTTCGCCCTGGGAAAGGGCGAAGGAAGTACATGAGGTGTTTCCACCGGACCAATAAAAAAAGGAGGAATCGCACTGTGCTGTCATCTCTAGACGTAAAGTTATTTGTGATTTTAAGATAATATCGGGTCTATTCGCGCACAGATAAATATCTAAATAATTTTTTGACTAACCTCAACGTTTCGATCACGTTGCAATGACCCACGGTCACGAGTAGACTGGTGTAGCGAGTGTCAGCGTCGAGATGGGCGGGAGTAGTTACCAACTACCCGCAATTGGTTTGCAGTGCACCGTCACGACACATGCTACTGACAGTATCGGCAGGTATACACAAAGATAGATCGCGACGCGACTTGAAATTAAAATCATATATTCACGCTTGTGTGCAGCAGTGGACTTCATTCGCCCGAAATGATGATTCAATTCGCGAAAGTTTAATAATTACTAGTAAAGTTGTTTAGTCTCTTATGCCCAATAATTTCACTAGCAACAGTGTCCTTTATACCAGAGCACAGTGATGTCTAAAGTTTAAACACTACTGCTTAGCGGTGAATATCTGGCAATAAGAGACCCACCACCAGTGAATATATGTATTTACATTGCTATAAACACAGGAGGACGCAGCTGCCAAGTATTTTGACAGAATTCTTTGGTCACCGATTACGACCCTTTCAAGTGGCGAATAGATAGCCTATTCTTCGCCGGCGACTACACTGCAACCAGGCACGAAAATAGTCTTTCTGCACGACAGTAACATTAAATGTATCCTGGGTCTTTACTTAAGTTGTTACTAATTCACAAAATGTTCCAGTTCGAGCAATGACAACATTTTAGTCGTTAAATTGCCGGCGGCAGTTGGCTCGATGAATTTATTATAAAAAATCTTTTGTAGTTTCAATACCTTCAAACCATCTTTGCTATTTGGCGTCTTTTGAGTAGGATTTATTATGAAATCCGAAAAGATGCGGACAGGTGTAGCTGGGATTTTATAAGATTAGGTCTCATAAGGCAAGATGACCTTAGACCTCATCACAGGTGTTCAGATAGACATTTATACAATACTCACGACTGCGTTGTCACGACTTTCAATAAAGGTCACATTGTTAATTAACGGTAGTTATAAATGTTTTATTTGTAGTATTTAGAGGAAAATTATGATATCAGCTTTGCGAAATTATGAAATTTACTATATCATAACCTTCATTTATGTATAAATGGCTAAACACAGGCACTAAAAACTGACTTCCAACTAATTTACAGCAAAAATATTGGCGTGGTAATGCCATCATGACACGCAGGGCCAGCAAACGCAGAGTATAGTTATTTGCAGCAGAAAGAGCATCCGTTTAATAGCAAATAATCTCTTTGCAATCTCTTACAACATCTTCAGTGGCCTAATGTTTAATGATCATCTGTCGGTTTCCAATATTTTTTTTTGGGATTCGTTACCAGTCTGCTCAAATGCGGTAGATACCAGTATTTTAGAGGATGATGTAAATGATGATAAAATTGTAGAAACCTGTGCGGAAAGCTTTTGTTCAGCAGTAGACGTCCTTTGGCTTATATGATAGAGACCTTAAACTGAGCTCAACCTCGCAGATTAGTTTGATTGCGGATCATCGCAGTGCTATTTTGCCACGAGCTTGTCAAAAACTAGGTCCCATGAAAAAAGTATATTAATCATATATATTGTAGCCCTGAAGCAGATAATGCTCCACGGACAACCACGATAATTGAAACTACCCCTTTCCCTTGGTTGCCTTTTACAATTCGCTGGGGACTGTTACCGGCCGATTTTGTGTTCACCCTTTCAACATCGCTAAGGGAATAATTATTACAATGTTTCCTATATTAACCAAGTTCAAAATTATTGAAATATTACACACTTACCAGGCCAAGGCTTGAAAATATAGGTTAAGAAAAACAAAGACATCATTAATATCAAATCAGTTGTTACTATTCTAATCGATCTGAACCAATGCAACTTACTATACATTTATATGTGGAATTGTTACTTAGGAAAGAGCATTACGATTCAAATTTGAATGAAAGGTCGTCAGTCATTTCCGACTTTTGTATTATAATGCGTTGGTACAAGGTTAAGAGAGAAGAGGCGAGGTATATGGAGGGCTGCGTGGGGGTGAAAGGGAGGGGTAGAGAGGAATGCAAGGCTAAGAGGTCGCAGGTAGTACAGTGACCTGACCTACATTTGGTTGCAGGGTGCCGTGTAAATATTGATTTAGTGAGTTTTCTACTTGTTGCTGTATGTTAGAAAACGTTTCTAGGTTTTTGGGGTTCATTTAAGGTATAAAATCATTTTTATCTTTAAGTTAGTACGTTTGTTTAACTCTAGGAACTTATGTGTGGAAGTTTTTTTTTTATATTGACTTTACTTTCGATAGTTTTAAATTCGAACATTTCAAATCAAACTGTCCAGTGAGGTAGGTCCAACTTCGAGAAAGAGGTCAATCGTCGAATCCGACTCGGCTGGACAGCGTTTGGGAAACTTCGCAACGTCTTTTGTCAACAATACCGCATTGCCTTAAGACGAAAGTCATTAACCAGTGTGTGTTACCAGTGATGACATATGAAACAGAGACGTGGTCACTCACAATGTGCTTCATAAGAAAGCTTAAGGTCACTCAGCGAGCTATGGAGAGAGCTATAGTTGGTATTTCTCTACGAGATCGAATCAGAAATGAGGAGATTCGTAGAAAAACTGAAGATTTCGACATATCTGAAAGGATTAGTAAACTGAAGTGGCAATGGGCAGGGCACATTGTTCGTAGAATGTTACATGGCCGTGGCCATCATTGTGTATGTTAATACATACCCAATATGACAAATGCTGTAAGTCATAGTTATTGTTTCAAGGGAATAATGAAAAATGAAACTTAAATTTTACTACTTAACATTACCACACACATTAACAACTATCCGATTATTATGATGATCAGACAAGGACGGTTATGTTTAGTTTTAAACTCGTTTCTCCGTCCAATCCACCTTTAAATTGTAATTCCTATAATGTTATTATTAATGTGTCTCTTTTTGTTCCAGCGTGGGTACTCGGTTGGCTGATGTGCAAGACGGTTCCGTACGTGCAAGGGTTGTCAGTCGCCGCTTCAGTCTACAGCCTGGTTGCGGTATCGCTTGACAGGTAAGATCCTTTTTTTCAACACGCCGGAAATTCTTGATTATCGTCACAGGTCAAAATCACCCGGGTTGTTATCTTAGGTACCGAAGAGGGCTCCAAGGCGACGAGTGCACCGCTGTCACCCATTGGTGCCACGATTTTAGGCAAATCTCGAGGGCAATGTAAGGTGGTCACGGCACGTCTAAGGGGTATTGTAAAGATCTCGGGAGAGTCAAGTTGTCGCGGAGTGCCTCCATCCGTGTTTCCTTCCCGGTTAGCTCAACTAGGAGGCTCTCTTCACGGCAACAAGTAACGGAGTTCAATTATTGTGATTCAATGAAACGTATCATATATATATTGTTATGTATATATATTGTTGTGTATAGTATATTGATATTCACAACTTCAACAGTTCATGGTGATGTTTATATTTTTTAAATATAGCTTACTATCACAATTAAAGCTAATTAAAAATAAGTAATTGGAAATTTTCATGAGACTATTTGTCAGAGCGACAGCTGTGTGTCGAACCACTAGCGTTCAGGATCGAATGTGTAATGATAATGATCAAAATATGAAGAGCGACTCGTCGACGACGTCAATAAATTCGAATT
The DNA here is from genome assembly GCA_947459985.1 of Diloba caeruleocephala. Classification (NCBI taxonomy): domain Eukaryota; kingdom Metazoa; phylum Arthropoda; class Insecta; order Lepidoptera; family Noctuidae; genus Diloba; species Diloba caeruleocephala. The sequence continues at coordinate 1,125,796 of OX381617.1, read as the reverse complement.
TTGATTTGAATAAAAAATGAATCGTGAGGTGGACAGTGATGGAAATAAAAGGTATGAAGTCATGAAAGAGGTTGATTGAAATGAAGATGAAGGATGACTTCGTCACAAAGTAAGACCCTAGCTAACGTTATGATGTGAAGCAACGAGCTATTTCTTACGTCACTAGCGTCATAGACTAGTGTGATGATCTGTCTGTATCTGATTCTTTTCAGCGTGACCTGTAGGACCTGATTTATGGGGGGCCTCAGGGGTCGCGGGTGCACAGATTGGGGAGTCTGCGTGCTCATACCAAACGACCCCCGGGAAGACGGTGGCGCGCACGTGGTCACGTGCCGCCGTGTGCACAGCACAGAGCAAAGCGAGGCTTGGGGGATCCTTTACAATCCTCCCCGAGAAGTACCTGGGGGGGCAACCTTTTTACAGTCGCCTTTCCTGCGCTAGAGGGGGTGACCGCTTTACAATCATCCCCTCCATGATGTGCCTAAAGGCGTGGCACCAATGGGCGGCTCTAGTGTCATCTTACGAGGACCTGGAGCCCCCCTTCAGTACCGAAGATGACCGCTCCAGTGGTTTTAGTCGGTAGAAGTCTTCGTTCTTCTTCCCTTCGCCCTTCTCCGGGGTGAAGGAAATTTCATGTAGAATTTCCACTGGACATCAATAAAAAAAAAAGAGGACATAATTTAACGGTAGAGCTAATGAGCTCTTCCAGTGCATATGTTTCACGAACTAATTTAATTTTCAAACCTGTCTCTGAGATAACCTTGGTCGTACATGCAGCCTAATTAAAAAAAATCAACATTTACAAAAAAATAATTCTTCTAACTGACGTCAAAAAATCTTTGACTGATAAACTTGTTAGCTTGCATCGACTTAGAGAACTTAATATAAACTGAATTGTAACTTTTTTGAAAGGGTCTATGTCTCTGTTGAGCCTTTTAAATTGGTTGCAAAAGAACTTTCGTATCTCATAAACAGTATTTTAAGAACCTTCTGTAATTATGTTTATTTAATACTCAGTGATCATCTCCTCTCTATTCGTGGGTATTGTTAACGATGATTATCATCATATCGGCCATGTATACGTCTACTGCTGAACAAAAGCCTCCCCCATAGATTCCACAACTGTGTCATCATTTCGGGGAGTATTTGCCAATACTCACCACGCTTGGCAGACAGGTTGGTGAGCGCAGTATAGCTACCGGTTCACAAAAAGGATGCTGCTGCCCATCCCTCTGATTTAGATTCCCTTAGTCGGCTTTTACCACATCCACGGGAGATGGAGTAGTGCTATCCGGACACCACACGGACTAACAATGACTATGAATACATGTAAAGGGATAGGCGAAATCATTCTTATTTTAGGGTTCCGGACTTCCGAAGGAAAAAACGGTGAAACCCTTATAGGATCACTCGTACGTCTGTCTGTCTATCCGTCTGTCACAGCCAATTTGCTCCGAATCTATTGGACTGATTAAGTTGAAATTTGGTACATATATAGATTTCTGCGACCCAAACACGTGCGTGTAACGTTAATAAATGTATTTTGAATATAGAGGTCCTTTTTGGGGGACAATATAGAAAATTTAAGAATAAAGTTTTGTTAACTGTACCGTGTACCATATGAAATGGGAGGACCTGTTTTAAGGGGTTCAAATGTATTTATTTTATAATTTGAAGATATTCAGTTTTAAGTTATTTAAATAAATTAACCATTCCCCCTTGTTTCTGAAAAAAAATGTAGATAATAGCTCTTAACCTATAGATTACAGGAAAACCTATAAGAAGTCTATGGTCTTAAAATAACATGGTAAATCGTTCAACACTGAGCGTGCAAACTTATGTTTGCGGTTGGAATGTATGGGAAAACATGTTTACTAACTACGATGTTAAGTTTGTTCTTGGTATAAGTTATTGGTACAAGACCGAATTCAACAATAGACAATATATTCAGCAATTTCGGAACCCTCTCCACGCGAGTTCAACTCACACTTGTCCGGTTCTTTAGTCTTCGTATGGATAGTGGCCAATCTGGAGGCTGATTTATGCAAGCCGCCCATTGGCTTAACGACTGTCGTCTAATGACAAACAAAACCGATGATTTAGGAGCCGTCATTACCACGGAGACGCACAGTTCAAATACCACTATACGGTCACCCATCCATAGACTGACCGCGCCGAGCGTTGCTTAACTTCGTCTATCATTGGCTATGAGCGCCTAGTGGACCAGCGTGATATTGCGTCATTACATTCGTGTTCCCCGTTTTCCATATCCACATAAAAAGGGAAAAAGGTCCTTTCTGAAACCAAATAGCTATGAAACGTCGCAAAATGTTTTTTATATAAAATATGTCTTTGATTATACGTACAGGTATGTTTACTTAGTAATTTTTGTGACAGAAATATGAGGTAAATCTAAATATAGATAGAAAATATCAGTTCCTGGTATTGTAGACTTTGATGTTATATGATATACAAGCATTAAAGCACCCACTTCAGTAAAGCACAAATAATAACGTCTTTTCTTGTTTCCATGAGCGTTATCTATGTAGTTATAAATATTCTGTGTGGTTCCTGGGACCATCCATAACCCATGGGTGTCGTAAAAGGCGACTAAGGATCAATATCAAGAGCCCCCTGTCGTCGCTATATGGCGAGGAGTCTCGGGGGTCGCGGGTGCACAGACTGGGGAATGTGCGTGCCCACACCGAGTGACCCACGAGGAGACGGTTGTGACGAAGTCATCCTTCATCTTCATTTCAATCAACCTCTTTCATGACTTCATACCTTTTATCTCCATCACTGTCCACCTCATGATTCATTCTTTATTCAAATCAAAATTCGAATTTAGTATTGTGGTGTCGAAATCTTCATATTTTGATTTTTATCACATTACATTCGATTCTGAATTTTAGTGGTTCGACACACAGCTATCGCTCTGACAGATAGTCTGCCTGCAATATTACCATTACTTATTTTTAACTAGCTTAAATATTGGGCTAGTAAGCTATATTTTAAAAATATAAACATCAGCATGAAGTTATGAATAACAATATACTTGTAATATAACAATATATATGATACGTTTCATTTCAATCGCATTAACTGAACTCCGTTACTTGCTGCCGTGGAGAAAGCATCCTAGTTGAGCTAACCGGAAGGAAATACGGAGGGAGGCACTGCGCAACACGGTGACGCGCATGTGGTCACGCACCACCATGTGCACAACAGGGGAATGGACGTGGTCCTGGAGCCTACGTTAGGTGCCGAAGATAACCGCCCCAGTGGTTTTAGCCGGTAGGAGTCCGGCATACCCCTTCGCCCTTCCCCAGGGTGGAGGAAGTTCATGAAGTATTTCCACTATTACAAATAAAAAAAGGATTGATATCAAGAAGATGGGTAGAAGCATCCCCCCGTACGTTAATAACAACATTCTGCGATCACCAATCCGCTAACCAAAAGTGGGATTTATGGCAATATTCCCTGTGACCGCTCATTGGGAGCCCCATGTTCAGCAGTGGGCTGATGTCTTTGTACTTACATACTAGAAACACTGCTCAGACAAAAACATTGTGATGCAAACAACTAAAAAGTGAAATACCGAGGACACCATTGGGGCAGCGGTAAGCGATTGGCATTTAACGCTACGGGTTGCGGGTTCAATTACCGTGCATGTGACATTGTGTGCAATGCAGAAAAAACAAGAACCTTTTGACGTAGTGATTTCTATAGCGCGTCTATATCATTTTCATTTCGGCCGTATAAAGCCCACTGCTGGACACAGGCCTCCTCCAAAGATCACCTCAACGACCGATATGATTGTGCTGTGGGCTCAATGGGGGTTTTGTCTATATAATAATACAAAAATAATATTAATACGAAAGTATTCCTTTTCAAATAAATAATCTTCCAAATCGGTTCTTAAATTACTTCTAGCCTGCACCGTAATCCCCACTAAAGTAAAAAACTAACTGACTATGTTTAAACTAACCATATTTCTTAAAGCCCTATTTAGTTTGCGAACGTTTAGATAACACAAAATTGAAAAAGTTTTTTGAGGCTTGCAGAAAAGTTTCTTAGTTTTTAACTTAACTGACTTAAGTTTTTCTACAACTTCTAGGTATGGTTTTTAGACTGATAGATTTAAATCAAAGGTGATTTCACACTGTTTAAAAAACACTCCTATAAGATGTGGGTAATTTAATAATATGAAAGAAAATACTGAAGCTGTGTATACAGCCAGAGTAGTCAGCCAGAATATGGGATTCTTCTCTAGGGAAACTGTGCAGATATTAATACCATCTTCGCTTTACAGAATAGGATTGTTCGAGCCATTTACAAATTGGGTCCAAAGGTTTCTCACAGAGAAAACTTCAAAGCCTAAGCCTAAAGATATTCTGACTGTAGCTTCGCAATATACATGTGAAAATGTATTGTGTTTGCATAAAAACATTTCAGATTTTGTTAAAATGTCGTATGTTCACAGTATTAGTACAAGGCACAAACACAACCTTGCTGTTCATTGTACTCGTCTCCACAGAGTAAGCAACTCGTTCATGGGTCAATGTATACGCCTTTACAATAAACATCCCATTGAAGTCCGAAATTTATACTATAATAAATTTTAAACTTTCATTAAATCTAAACTATTGATATATTATGTTATACATGTTTTTTTTATTGGCTTCTTACATACATTGCTTGGAAATGTGGTTGCTTAACCGGTCGTTTTGTATTACATGTATAAAGATATCTGTTTGTTTGGAGTGTTAATATTTACAGTAGTATGTTTAAGAAACATTGTATTGCGTATCTTGTATATACATTTGTTAATACAGACCCGGTACCTTTCGCTTGGCATGCGAGATATTTATTTAAAAATTATATTTATTTTTATAGCGGTCAATACTTCACACCAAGGAGTACAACCCTATTACAATACCTACTGACTGTTTTTCTTCTGCAAATATAAATAAAATGCAGATACCTTAAAATCCGGAATGCGCCAAGAAGGACTCAAGAGCCCCAACGCGACCCGAAAATACCTTAGGCCAAACCTTGACCCGGTAGTGGGGCCTATTATAATAAGGGACCTATTATGCGGAAGGACCAGAATTCCAAGTCAAGGTCCTTCGAGCCAAAATTAGTTAAACATACCCCAAGCTGACAAAAAATGCGCGAAGAATTTTGATTGATGGGGCAGAGTGTCTCCTATTGGAAGCTGCTTAAGATTTATTTTTGATAACGAGGGGTCCTTGAGTTTTGCGTCACTGAGGCAAATAAATTAAAACTGCTATAAGATTATACTATAACTTATTCTAGTTTATCAAATAATTCGTATTTTATTTTAAAGATATTAAAAAGAAAATGCACCTATTTAAAAAAAATGGCTGATCTAATAACACAGTTATTTACTTGAAAGTAGAGTACTTATATCATCTCGGAAGTCTTTTTTTCCTCATAGACAGATAAACTATTCACAATAGAACCGACTTCCTTATCCTCTCTTATCTCGTTATCCTATCTTCATAATACATGCTCAAAGGCTGTATAAAACTTTGACGTTCTGAAACGTCTTTTTAAACGTCTCGTAAGAAACTTGCCGAGATTCTGAGAACGGGGAACAAATTCGTATTTTTACGCAGACCAAGGGCAGTAGTTTTTATGTTTTAAATGTAGTTTATCTTCAGAATGATAATAGTTCAATAAATTTGACATTATAGGATAGTAGGACATGGTGTAGATTTGTAGAATATCAGCTTTTCGGAGGTGTGTGTGCGATAGCCTTGAAAATCAACACCAGGTCTATACCTACACACGCCACAGAGAGCATGGTTCTTGAGTAAGGTGAATAGTAAGATCAAAGGTCAAGATGAATGGATTCTTCTAATCTTTAACCATAATATAGAATGCCTGTGAAATGAAGAATTATGTATCACTACAATTTAATCTATATGAGAGGTGCTTTTCGTTTGCGTTATTATTCTTCTCTTCTTAAACTACTGCACGGATCGAATGGGGGTCAGAATGATTTCTTCCAAAGGTAGTATGCCTAGCTATCCTACGGGGTATTTTTTAGGGTAGAATAGAATAGAGTCGTTTATTCAGTAATTAGGTCGTGATAGACACTATTATCCGTGTGGTGTCCGGATTAAGAATATAGCACCACTCCATGTCCTCCCGTGGATGTCGTAGAAGGCGACTAAGGGAATCTAAACCAGCGGGATGGGCAGCAGCGTCCCTTCTGTGAAACGGTAGCCATACTGCGCTCACCAACCCGCCTGCCAAGCGTGGTGAGTATTGGCAAACCACCCGAAATGATGACACAGTTGTGGATATCTAGGCCTTTGTTCAGCAGTAGACTTATAAATGTCTGATAGAATAGGATAGGATAGACACTTTTACACGGCATACTGAAACATGACGACCTTTGATAACCGTTTTCTTTTCTGATTAATTTCGTTGCGGGTTCCAAGACAGTTATTCAGTTCTCTGGGACACACCGAGCTTCATTGATCGGTGTTCTTTTCGGTGGTCGCCATTGTAGATCCTGGCTTACAGGAGTTGCAGTGGTTGGGAATGTGTGGCGGGCTTGTTTCAATTAAAAAAACCTTTAATAACAAATGCCAAAACAAACTTATTTTGTATATGTTATAACAATCTCATTACCGTGTGGTGCCGGCTACGAATAGCACCAACCCATCTCATTCCGTGGGTATCGTAAAATGCGACTAAGGGATTAGCCAGAGGATGGGCAGCAGCATCCTTCTAATACATTAACAACTCAACTGCGATCGCCAACCCGCCTTCCAAGCGTGGCGATTATGGCAAAACCCCTCAATGAGCACACAACACAGCGATATCGGTCATTGTGGTTATCTTTGAGGGAGGCCTGTGTTCAGCAGTGGACTCCATTCGGCCGAAATGAAGATAACAATCTTAATAAATACATTGCTTTTATGGTAATCTACATGTGGGAGTAGTGTGTAGGCAATAGGCATAGACAATCTATAAAAAAAACGTGGTAGAGCTAAAAATCTGACTCAAATAGCTACATCACACTCACACATACAATAGTAATTAAAGTTATACAACAATGAATGACACAAATGTAATCATTAATAATATTAATGTCAAATAATAACAACAAAAATGTCAAAACAAAGAAATACCAATTATACAGAGAGATGTAAAAAATACATCTTATTCTATTCATTCTATTCTATATATATCCTCTTATATCATTTATATCTTATTTGATGTCACTAAATAATGCCATCGAGATGTCAACATAATGGACCTGCATCACGTGTATTTGTAGTCTTGCGGAGAGAACTCTGCCTAACATTTTTATCTATTAGATTTCTATCTATTTTATAATATGCTAGTTTGCATAGATATGTTATAAAAAAGAAAAAAAAGTGGTAGTTGTAACACAATGTCCGGTATTTTATTATAAAATTTAACACTATATCCCATGCAACAATTTATAATTGGGCTTCCCACAGACATCTCACGTTGGTATTGCTGTTTAACCGGGCGTTCTAGCGAAGCCGAAAAGGCCTCCAGCTTGATCCAACAGTTAATCTTGCGTGTGGTCATATACACATACCTATGTATATATATATACAGCGTTGTGCGAACATTTTACTTGCGCAGTTCAGGATTTCTTGAAGTCATTAGAGAGTTACACTTATGTTCTAATAGATGTCGCTGTATGGATAGCGATGTAGGTGTCGCCACAGAGAGGTTCATGAGTACGATGAACAGTAAGGTCAAAAGTCAAAATGAATGGATTATTCTAATCTTTAACCATATTCTGTCAGAAATGAAGAATTATGTATCACTGGAATTTAGGCATTCACCAAAAAATCTCTCAAAACAATTTCTGAGACAAGAATAAATAATATGTAAGGTAGTATACATATATAAATATACAATATACTCAAAGTTAGTTTAAATATCTTTAATTTGAAAAATTATACCTTTACATAGCATAAGATAATAAAGCTTTTTCAATAATATGACCGTTGCGTCATTGTGGTGATCTTTGGGGGAGGCCTGTGTCCAACAGTGGACTTCATTCGGCCGAAATGATGAATAATATGACATCAGATAATAAGCCAAAAATATGTTTGTGTCTTTAGTACGTAACATATCTACGTTTATGTGTTCAGAAAAAGAGTATTTTGTCGCCGATTAATTAAAAAAATGTGTTTTATTTTAATTAATTAGAAGTCCAATAGTATCCCCTTATTTCCAAAAGTTCATTAAATAGCGTGAGTGGTCAGGGGGCTAGATCATTAAGAACTTTCACAGGATCCCAAAACTAGATTTGAGAGTAAATGCACATAAATATACGTTCGGGATGAATACAAGCTGTTAAAAGGTCACGTGGAACAACTATAACTTTGTTGTGTATTTACAAGTCGTACTTCATTTTTAGGAAGTGGTATATATGGTGGTGGATGACACAGATGAAACAGAAATTCACCTACATGGTAACATAAATACTTTGAATAAGATTAAGAATAAAAGGTTAAACTGTTTTTCTTTTTGTAATAACAACTCGTACCCGACACACGTTTGAGTAAAACGGTTCTAAATTTACTATAGGACTTACAAAACGAGTCTCTAAATCAAAATGTTGTGTATACTTGATGACAATGATATTATACCATAGATATGTTACGTCCATATTAAATGGCGCGCAAAACTCAGTCTTTCTTTATGTAGGTAAAAAGCTATAAAACTACACACCTATGCTGTAAGAAAGAAAGTACAAAAACTACAAGAGTAAAAGAGGTAGCTATCTAAAATGACAACACGTGTACTCGATGTCTTTGTCGCACCTGTGATAAAATATATGTGTTGTCTCTTTTCTTTGCTTGGCCTGTGTTTTGTTCGGGAATATTATTCTATAGATAATTTGAATAGTAATTGTATTAAAACATTATATATAGTTTGTTACTTACGTGTGGTATGAGATCCCTTGTTCTTTGTTTATTTTTGCTTGATAGTTTGTGCATTTTGTATACGCACGACGGCATTGTTATTAGTTAATTAATAAAACAATACAGATTGTGACAGTGTGTGCTCGTTGTCCTGGCTCGGTTGAACTGATTGCGAGGTGCTACAATTGGGGGAGTTTGGTTCTTACTTTTGGCGCGCATGTAACATATCTGCTTCTTCTAATATATAATATCATTGACTGCTAATGACTGTATTGTATGATGACGATAGAGCACACAATACAAAGGCAGACCGGTCACTGGGGCGATCTGAGAGAGGCCTTATCTCTAGCAGTGGATTTTTTTCTGCTGAAATGATGATGACAATGACGAAGCGTGTCACTCCATCAAATTTTTGAATTTAAATAAAGCACTTGATCTATGTTTTAAACTGTTTTAATTTTTATATTAACTTACAATATGAATTGATGCCACGCGCCACTGAGCCAGTGAGAGAGAGAGCGGAAAAACGATCATAGACAAGACACAATTTATTCTAACACTATTTTGTATGTATGTAGGCTTGCGACACTATGCGTTCATACTAACAGGCAGCATAACAATCCACACACATTACGGTCTGTATACACTTTATTGCTTGTTATTCAAGCTAGTTTTAGAAACACTCACCCTGAGACAACACGTCCCGCTTGATCGTGATAGATAGACAGTTCCCTAAGGGTTTCCTTTTGTAACAATAAAACTTTTAATGGTCTAAGGATGTATATTTTTGGCACTGAACCTACAAAATGAAGTAAAATAATGGATTTATACATCGAGCGCGTTTGAAGAAAATGTGTGTTATTCTTAGGTTTGCCGGCGGAAAATCGAAATACTTTCAAAGGCCATAGAATATTTTGAAACTATTCAGAGCTAGAGCCGTGTGGTGTCGGCTTGCCGTGTGGTGCCGGCTTAGAATGCCACCACCCCATCTCCTCCCATGGGTGTCGTAAAAGTCGACTAAGGGATTAGCCGGAGGATGGGCAGCAGCGTCCTTCGAGTACATTAACAACTCAACTGCGATCGCCAACCCGCCTGCCAAGCGTGGCGATTATGGCAAAACCCCCCAATGAGCCCACAACACATCCATATCGGTGGTTGTGGTGATCTTTGGGGGAGGCCTGTGTCCAGCAGTGGACTTGATTCGGCCGAAATGATGATTCAGAGCTACGGGTATTGTAGTGTTTTTTAAACGTTGCCCCACACTAGGATTTCTCCTGTGTCGTGGGTGTATTTACAAACATAAATTCCACACACACAGTTCCAGACACATGTAGTGTAGTGTGTGCCGATGATACAAAGGAAAGTTAAAATACAATTTAAATTGTAATAACATATTTTAGTTTTACTCAATTCGTAAGATAGCACAGACATGAAATCATTACCTTAACTGAGTTCATTTATCTTCAATTTACAGTTTAAAATGTAAATAAGTGTCGTTTTAATCAAGAAATATACTTAAAAGGTTGAATCAACAGTTAATACTACATTGAAACTCAATACGTTTCCTTTTTATTCAATTAATGGATCTTCACCAAAATAAATCCAAGTCTTTACAAATTGTACCACAGCAGGTCAACGAACCTATTTTCATTTAAGACATTCACAAAATGATTTTGTGTTTAGCCACTAATCAAATTTAAATGTATACATTTACATAAAATGTGAACTTAATCTTGTGTGCGTTAAGTAATTTTAATAAATGTTATAGATATCACAGATATTTATTTATGACATTTAATAAAATATATCAAAACAAAGATACGTAAATTAAAAATGTATTTTGATAAATCGCCAATATTGGGTGTATCAAAGCCATAGTATACACATTTCATTAGATCAGCGAGTTTATTGTTAGATCAGGATGTTGTCTGCAGCGAAAGTGGGCATTCATGGCGTGCAAGATGATAACTGGGTTATAAAGGACACAATCAACCAGTATCGGGGCCTGATAAGGTTATATCAACGTATTGGAGAGTATTCATCAAGAGAACTTTAACAATAGGAAACAACTTGATAGAGTCACATACACGAAGAAGAAGAAAATGGAAAAACAATAAATGGCACAGTTTATGAAAGAGCAAAATTGAACTTCTGGACTTCTGGAAGGCCTGGTGACCTGAAACAGGCTTCGGCCTAGCTTAGGCACCGGTCTCCCACAATTAACTTGAATAATACTGTCACTGGGCAATATTGTATTCTGTTGCAACTTTTTTATTATTGTGGTGACAAAACAAATTACTTACTAAAAAAATATTCATTTAGAAACTGAGGATAGTACTTCCATAGAAATGTTAAGTTAAGGTTTATGAAGATCCAGGCACTGCACGAAATGTACTGTATTTTTGTTTGTCCTGATAGTTATGAAAAGAAAAAATTTAAATATTTGCATCTAGTCTTCAAAAACCAACATCAATGTAAAATGACGGCACGGTTAGTGCAGTGGCTGATATAGTCGGCTGCTGCGCAACGGGTCGTGGGTTCGATTCGCACGGAACAAATATTTGTACGATCTGCAGGTAGTTGTACCGGGTCTGGGTGTATTGTGTGTGGAATTTGTGTCTGTAAACGCACCCACGACACAAGAGAAATCCTAGTGTGCGGCCATGTTTTAAATAAAAAGTTGATAATTGTGAACAAAAATAAGAATAGAATTGAGTATTCTTTATTGTACACCTTTAGAATAACAACTACTTGCTTCATTTTTATAACAACAGTAATTTTACAAAGGCTGGTCCTTTAACTGTGTGGTGCCGGCTCAGAATACCACTACCCTATCTCCTCCGGTGGGTGTCGTAAAAGTTGACTACGGGATTAGCCGGAGGATGGGCAGCAGCGTCCTTCGAGTACATTAACAACTCAACTGCGATCGCCAACCCGTCTGCCAAGCGTGGCGACTATGGCAAATCCCCCCAATGGGCCCACAACACGCCCATATCAGTTATGTTGTGGTGATCTTTGGGGGAGGCCTGTGTCCGGTAGTGAACTTCTTTGGCCAAAATGATGATACAAATATTTGTTTCATGCGAGAATCGAACTCACAACCCGTAGCGGAGAATGACAATCGCTTAGCTACTGCACCGTCACCCGTTTGACTCACAAATGTAATTAAACCTCATAACTCTAACCTAAAACATCCACCGCGTAATAAGACACGACACAAGTAATGTCACGGGCAAAGATAAGCTCTTAATACTCATTCGCCACCCAGAGGTCCTTGCACGAATTCAATCGCTAACTGCAAACAAACTGGAGCTTCCAATTTATTCTAGATGTTAAACCAATTAACTGTCCCTTTGAAACTCTACGAGAAAATTGATTAATTATTGTGGTACGTCTATAAAGGGCCTCGTTGATTTTCTTTTCTTTTCTCATAGAATCCTTTGTTGTACTTATCAAGGAAGATTTTACATTATATCGCATAAAATAATAGCTATTTTGGTTTGGGAATTAAGTCCATAGAAAGCAGGATCCAGTTCGTGATCTTTTATCAAAGAAGACTGTTAAGTAATTAAAATGTTTCTTTGTATATAGTCTTGTATTTAATACTCGTGGTGCTTGGAAACAGGGCCTATCCCAGTTATAAACTCCCATCTATTTTGCCCATGGCATATAGTTGTTCTCTGTCTCCTGCTTGCTACGGAGGGAGGTGGTTTCTTTTCTGCTCCTCCTTTCTGATTATTTCGTTGCGGGATCCAAAATAGTTTCTCTGGGACACACCGAGCTTCATTGATTGGTGTTCTTTCCGGTGGTCGCCATTGTAGACCCTGGCTTACAGGAGATGCAGTGGTTGGGAAAAAGTGGCGGGCTTGTTCCATATAAAAACTCTTGTCTTTAGATCAAATGACTATATAATACTTATCTAACATCCCACGTAGGCCAGATGCTCATACAGCTAACGCCTACAATTATCGATAGATACGATGGCAAGTGACTCTAGGTCTTATAAGTCGACAATGTAGACGTATAAGAAGCGATTAATCATGTCTATCAGCAGTACTAAGGACACAAAAATGCAATCTTAACGATAAATTATTTCATCATCAATGACGTAGCTGTGCTTAGCGATCAAACGAATAAGGACCTCATCCATTTCGAACTTGACAACAACAATTACTTAACCAAAAACGAAAACCATATATCATCTCGATATTATCATTATATAATAGATCGTTTTATCTCTCTCAAACACCATAAAATCATAATTCTTTCAGTTTATTCCTTTCCTTTCGCTCCACATACGCCTTCGCTGTGACCTTCAATTCTTCTCTCCTCAACTAAAACTACTTTGTTAATGTTCGTCTTTTTATTATGATTGATATGTATTTAAAACATCGTTTTCTGGTTTATGTTTTGTAACATTCTCTATTAAGGAACTGGGGTAGTCGGTTGAGTCCTTGGGTTTATTCATCTAGTGGCCTTCAGTTTTCAGATCATGTTATTTATATGGTCCTTTTATACGGAAAGTTGTTATATAAAACACCTATTAAAAGTTGTTTTATTACCGTTTAGGTATAATAGAAAAACATTGTAGTCCAAACGCTGAACACAGCTTATTATAATTGATAACAAGTTCCACACAATGAATAATGCCAAAAGTGGCTGATACAGTCGGCTGCTGCGCTCCGGGTCGTGGGTTCGATTCCTGCACGGGACAAATATTTGTATGATCTGCAGGTATTTGTTCCGGGTCTGGGTGTATTGTATATGGAATTCATGTCTGTAAACGCACCCACGACACAGGAGAAAGCGTAGTGAGGGGCAAAGTTTAAAAAAAAAAAGAAAAATAAAAGGTATGGGCAGCAGTATCCTTCAAGTACATTTACAACTCCACTTCGATCGCTATCCCGTCTGCCAAGCTTAGCGATTATGGCAAAACCTGCCAACGAATACAACACAAACCTAGACCGGTCATTGTTCATACTTTGTTGGAGGCTTGTGTCCGTATTTCGACTGAAAACACGAGTCACCAATCCACCCTTTGAATATGGTGATATGTAATACGCTCGAATTCATTCACAAAAATACTCGTTACGGTGCATGAAGACTTGTCAGGTGGATGATCCGGCTGTACTGCATTTCAAGTCTTTTGCATTTGCTTAACTCTCAGGATCTTAGTTTAACCGTCGATAACAAATATAAACATAAGGTTCACTTGACATTTACAGGCTGCACAGTACACATCAGCTCGGAAATTTGTATTTATGTTTAACTGTAACCCATGATAAAGCTTGTGTTACTAAGTTTTATTGATACGATAACTTAAAATCTTGTTTATCTCTTGCAAGGTTAGGGGTAGAGTGTGAAAACAAGACACATAAGGCAGAAATTCGCGTGATAGCATCTTCTATTGCGGAAGGCGGCCGGTCCTTGGAGTGTAAGATATATTGTGTAACCTTCGATTTGTTCACTGTTCCTTTAAATTGCTTTATGTATATTTTATTATGTACAACAGAAGCCTTTGTTTTTTAACTACCATTAAAGATAGTAGCAATTCAATAGTGACTAGGATTTTTGATCTTTTTCCACGTTTCTCAAAGTTCTAAGCTAGTACTGCAAGATTCAATATAATGAAGTTATAAATTGTTAAAAATAATCCACTGAGTAGGCTATAATAAAATGAATCTTTAAATTAAAGGTTGTCACTGAAAATCAGCGTTGTTGTAGTTGGATCTTGGACTGAAAATCAGCGTTGTTGTAGTTGGATCTTGGTACAAGTTACAATGCTACAGCATTGAAGCTGAGTGACAACCCTTTTATGCACGGACACGACACACAGTTTCTTTATGTGAAATATAATGTAATTTTTTGAATTTGAGGTACTGATTTTTGTTGTAAAATGAAAATGTGTCTCCAGTTTATTCCTCTTCTTTGTGTTGTTCCAATTTTGCTTTATGTATTTAATTTTAGTCAAGTGTGCGTTGTTATTGATGCAAAAATAAATGGTTTCTTTCTTTCTTTCTTTCTTAAATAAAACATTTATCGTTTTTGTTACGTTACTGGTAGATATTTTCTTATTGGTTAGAATTTTTGTTTTTTTAGAATTTGGAAGGGGTTTCATTTGGGAATAACTACATCAAAGCACAAATTTCAATATTACCTACTTCCCACCTTTTATCAGAAAGTATATATAACCTTTTATACGCTAGAAGCCCAAATTCTAATTTCGATCGACCTTCAAAAGAAGCACCTCATTCGAATCCGGAAGCCATTACTCTCAATATCATAGCTTTACCCATGGATGGGCATAATGTATTGCCTGAAGGAAATCCACATCAAATCAAGGCTATAACGCCCCATGATGGCATTTATTGTTTTATCGGATTATTTGCAAGGTTGAATGTTTTAGATTGCATTTTTTCTAAAGAATATGATAATGGCTTTTTACATATAAGTATGTAGATTTTCGTATGTTTCGAAATGTTATCGAAGTAATGAAATGACGTTTTGTCAAGCCCGCATCTCTCATTTCTCTTCTCATATCCACCTTTAACAAAGAATTGACATCGATTTAGATTTTTCCTTGTGTAAGAACTTTACATATGAATATTTTTTGGTAGGTACCAATTGAAATCCAACCCTTTAGTTCTTTTACTAAGTGAATTTTGTTGGACTAGAAACGACCCTATATATTTTTACGATAATAATGAAGATTTGATTAAATTTATCAGCCTCTTAAGTCCACTCCATGATGAGTTTTTTTGGTCCTTTTGTCTAAAGCCAGTCGTTGGCGTCGCTTTTTGAGTTACTTAATGATTCAAAAAATTATTCGTCTAAAAATATAAATCTAACAAACGTGTCTTGTCTACCAAAGTTTATATTTTATATTAAATTCCAAAATGCGTATTGAATAATTTAAAATACAATATTTTGACCACTGTATTGCGTATCGGCGCCATAAACTATGTAACTAACTATATCGTGTGGCTATTTTGTAGATAACCTGATAGGTACGTGGTTTGTAGCGAAGATCTAATTTGCGGTAAGTTTGAAAATAATCATAGATGCGCTATGGAATTGGTTAACGTTGTAATTTCGTTGTCCAGAGTAATATGAATATGTATATTTATACGTGCATACATAACAAAAGAAGGCAAAAGAAACCGTTATGAAATCCTGATTTGGGACCTGACATAAAATAAATAATTTGGAGGTGACAATACAAATTTATTTTATTGACATGAATCGAAGCTGTTAAAGTCTGTTTTTAAGATAGTAAAAAGCCGAAAACAAGCAAACCAGATAGAAATAATCTCTCCTTATTTCTGTCGTGGACATCCTTATGGACGGATCCTTCGCCCTGGAAAAAGTGGGCCAAAATAGGCGTGCTCAATTGCTTATCGCTTATTTTAATGACTTGAAATGTTGTGAGGACACTTACTAGCGCTTTTTAGTCAGTTGAGGCACGCAAGGTGAAGCAACGCTCCGCGCGGTCATTCTGTGGATGGGTGACTGAGCGTCCCCGTGCTTCAGAAGGTACGTTAAATCGTCAGTCCCGCGGGCTGATTACCTAAGTCGCAGACTCTTTGCAACAGACGTAAATTGCTCCAACGCCGCTGTCAAACGTTAATTTGGTATTACCTATTTGCCGATAGCGACTAGACAGGCGCAGATCTCTGACGCGCCTCTGTCGGACAATCAATGAACTAAAAACATTCATTCTTTTTAGTTCCACTGGTGGCTACTTTACTGGCGCTAGTAACTATGCGTCCTCCACAAGTAGCGACAGACGGGCGATTGCCTTACGTAATACCATTTTTTTTAAGCTTTGCCGCCGATGGATCCTTGGCTGCGCGATAGCTGCTATCGCGTCTGCTGTTGCTGTTTTTAGCTAATCAGCCCGCGGGTCGTTGTTATTAGATGGCAGTCCTTAAGCCAAGTCGAAGCCTTAGGGCTGATTGAACAACTGACAGAAGGTTGGTCTATCAGCCCTATCAGCCTAAGGATGTCCACAGCTGAACAAAGGCCCCCCCCTTAGATTTCCACAACGAGCGGTTACATGCTGCCCGCATCCAACGACTCCCAGGACCCTCACCAGGTCGTCTGTCCACCTCGTTGGAGGTCGTCCCACGCTGCGTTTTACAGTGCGCGGTCTCCACTCAAGAACCTTTTTACCCCAATGGCCATCATTTCTAGGAGCAATGTGCCCTGCCCATGTGTGTGCAAGGATTCTGGTGATGAAAATGCAATAGTTCGCACGCCATGTAAGCTGAATAGACGTGGAAAGCTGAACCAGTGCATACTGTCATATCCTCCCAATGCTAGTAGAATGGCTAACCATCCAGACTTGCTATGTCAGCATTTTGTGACTTAAACCACAGTATGGTCTTCGGGATCGAGCCTCAGTCCGGTTACACACTCGGTACGGGTCGGAAGTATTTTCAATTGTACTAGTTCATACTATTTCCAATCGTTTTTTTTTTTAAACGTTGCCCCACACTAGTATTTCTCCTGTGTCGTGGGTGCGTTTACCGACCCAAATTCCACACACAATACACCCAGACCCGGAACAACTACCTGCAGATCATACAAATATTTGTTCCGTGCGGGAATCGAACCCACGACCCGGTGCGCAGCAGCCGACTGTATCAGCCACTGCACCAACCGTGCCGTCAATTGTTCAACTCATCATTTCGGCCGAAAGAAGTCCACTGCTGGACACAGGCCTCCCCCAAAGATCACCACAACGAACGATATGGATGTGTTGTGGGCTCATTGGGGGGTTTTGCCATAATCGCCACGCTTGGCAGGCGGGTTGGCGATCGCAGTTGAGTTGTTAATGTACTCGAAGGACGCTGCTGACCATCCTCCGGCTAATCCCTTAGTCGACTTTTACGACACCCATAGGAGGAGATGGGGTGGTGGTATTCTGAGCCGGCACCACACGGCAACTAAGTTAATCTAATTCCATATTATATAGTTTTTAGCTAAAACAGTCCTTTTTTTTAAACCTGATTCCGTGTAATAGTACGCTTCTCCATGCACAACTGGTGTTTTCTACAGACAAAATCTGAACCAAGCTGAATAAATGTAGTTAGTCCCTAATACCCAATTCCAGTAAAGGATTCATTATAAACACAAAACCAAATTATACAATGCCCGTAAGGTATGTTTTACTGGTTTGTTTGATAATGTTGAGTTCCTTCCAAGTTATATTCCATTCGGAATTTCTGATACAGACGCGTGGGTAATAGAAACAAAAGGCTGTCCTTTTCATTTTGTATTACATAGGCATATTGTAATGTTGTGGTGGCTCGGAGTTTTACGGACTCGCTTCTTTTGTAATAGGTTTTTTTATTATTATCTACATGTCTCTCTTTTCACGGGTTTATATCCCCTGTAAGGGGGAACCCGGTCTTTTGACAGGCTTACGCGGGGACATAGGTCCAACACGCAGAGGCCCTTTAGAGAATTTTAATCTAAAATGTAATGGGACACTAACCGGGAACTCTCCATGGCTACACTATAAAATGCAATCTCGGATTGTCCCCGGAGGTGTAAAACTATTGTATAAGATGGAAACTACAATTATAAGGTCTATTGTAATGGGTGCTAAATGGATAATATACTTCTTAAACCTGAAAAAACAGCGTCTGCCTTTCAACGTTTATAGTGAAATTCTGTGGTCTGCCACTGGTGACTCGCCACTCACAAGATGGGCCCCCTAAATGGCCACCACTACAGGCGACAAGGAGCAACACCGGTGTGAGCGGCTAGGGGTGTAGAGAGGTGCGGCACCGGTTTCACCATCGCGTGTCTCGAAGACTCGGAGCGGGTTTCCCCGTTATTACGCCATTAGACACTTCCACCCCCGAGCATATAGCTCTGGCGGCCCCCCTCTGATCGGCCAACTAAGGCAAGCCAGAGTTGAAAATCCTACGGGCACTCATGGGGTACCACTCCAACCAACCAATAAAGGTAAGCCGGAGACGAGGCCCTGACCGACTCTCTGGAGCATTCGGGTACGCAGTGTCGCCACTCACATTCAGCTCGCCACAAACTGCCCTTATTATTATTATTATTACGGCCTAATAAAGTCCACTGCTGGACACAGGCCTCCCTCAAAGATCGCCACAACGACTGATATCGGTGTGTTGTGTGCTCACTGGGGGGTTTTGCCATAATCGCCACGCTTGGCAGGCGGGTTGGCGATCGCAGTTGAATTGTGAATGTATTCGAAGGACGCTGCTGCC
Organism: Diloba caeruleocephala; assembly: GCA_947459985.1. Classification (NCBI taxonomy): domain Eukaryota; kingdom Metazoa; phylum Arthropoda; class Insecta; order Lepidoptera; family Noctuidae; genus Diloba; species Diloba caeruleocephala. The sequence continues at coordinate 1,106,595 of OX381617.1, read as the reverse complement.
CATCCTCCGTCTAATCCCTTAGTCGGCTTTTACGACACCCACCGGGTGAGATGGGTTGGTGCTATTCGTAGCCGGCACCACACGGTATAATAAGGTTACGGGTTTGAAACTTATTTCTTTTTAATACGTTGCCCCACACTAGGATTTCTCCTGTGTCGTGGGTGCGTTTACAGACATGAATTCCACATACAATACACCCAGACACCGGAACAACTACCCGCAGATCATACAAATATTTGTTCCGTGCGGGAATCGAACCCACGACCCGGCGCGCAGCAGCCGACTGTATCAGCCACTGCACCAACCGTGCCATCAATTACTAGAGTAATATCTTTAATTTCTTATGTACTTGCTTAGATAAAAATACACCACTGGCTTCAGAAGGTGAACATCATGAGGTAACATAATAGTCTGAAATCGCCAACACACAGTGAACCAGCGATTAATGCTTGTTCCTTCTCTGTTTAAGAAGAGGCCTTTGTCCCACAGTGGGACTGTTTCAGGCTGCTATTTATGTATTCTTTACATCCCACACGCAAATCAGCCCACAAACGCCCACTGCTGAATATGGGCTACACAATGATCAATACAATTTCTTTTTCATTTCCTAATTTCGACTCGACGACTATTCTTCTTGCATTATTTTTTCCTTAAAGTCGTATAGGGAATAACTCCTAGAAGATGACTAGATTCATTATGAGTCTTATTCATCATTTCATCATCATTTCGGCCGAATGAAGTCCACTGCTGGACACAGGCCTCCCTCAAGGATCACCACAACCACCGATATGGATGTGTTGTGGGCTCATTGGGGGGTTTTGCCATAATCGCCACGCTTGGCAGGCGGGTTGGCGATCGCAGTTGAGTTGTTAATGTACTCGAAGGACGCTGCTGCCCATCCTCCGGCTAATCCCTTAGTCGACTTTTACGACACCCATGGGAAGAGATGGGGTGGTGGCATTCTGAGCCGGCACCACACGGTTATATTATTACTAGTTATATATTATACTAGCTGCGACCCGCGGTTTCACCTGCCGTTTAATTTAAAAGAAAGTGGATTATTTATATACTAGCTGGGACCCGCGGTTTCATCCGCATTTAATTTAAAAGAAATTTAGAGTACTTCGACATAGACACTTGACATAGAGTAAGTATATACTTACAATACTTATGGATACTTATATATTGGATTTCAAGGTTTTATTTTTTTGCACGAAACCCTAATTATTTTTCTAAAATAAAAGTAGCCTAAGTTATTCCTTAATACATCAGCTATCTGCTAGTGAAAGTCCCGTAGAAATTGGTCCAGCCATTTTGGAGATTAGCGGGAACAAACAGACAGACAGACAGACGGAGAGACAGACACAAAAAACTACAAATAGCTTTTTTGTTGTAGGTACCGTATATACCTTCATATGCATTTAGTAAAAAGCTGTTATTTTGACATTACAAACAGACACTTTAATTTTATTTATTTGTATAGATTATTACTACTTATTGATACTAGTGATGGCCGACTCTTACTAAAAACAATTCAAATTCGGCTACAAATAGCACCAACCCCCTAATCCCATGGGTATCGTAAAAGGCAACTATGGGATTAGCCGGAGGGTCGGTACCAACGTCCTTCGAGTACATTAAAACCAATCTCAACTGCGATCACCAACCCACCTGCCAAGCACGGCGATTATGGCGAAATCCCTTAATGAGCACATAATTACATACCCAAAACGGTCGTTGTGTTGATCTTTGAGGGACGCCTGTGTCCAGCAGTGGACCTTATTCGGCAGCAATGATGATTAATCTTACAATAACGAATTCAGTGTATTGACACTGACGAACCATATACGCTTGGTGCAGTGGCTGATACAGTCGGCTGCTGCGCTCCGGGTCGTTTCCCGCACGGAACAAACATTTGTATGATCTGCAGGTAGTTGTTTCGGGTCTGGGTGTATTGTGTGTGGAATTTGTGACTGTAAACGCACCCACGACACAGGAGAAATCCTAGTGTGGGGCAACATTTGTAAAAAAAAAACTAAGAATTAGTAAAAAGCGGACAGAAAGACCAAATTCACACACCAATAGTTGCTTCATCATTTCGGCCGAATGAAGTCCACTGCTGGACACAGGCCTCCCCCAAAGATCACCACAACCACCGATATGGATGTGTTGTGGGCTCATTGGGGGGTTTTGCCATAATCGCCACGCTTGGCAGGCGGGTTGGCGATCGCAGTTGAGTTGTTAATGTACTCGAAGGACGCTGCTGCCCAACCTCCGGCTAATCCCTTAGTCGACTTTTACGACACCCATGGGAGGAGATGGGGTGGTGGCATTCTGAGCCGGCACCACACGGTAGTTGCTTAAGCAATGCAAATAAGTACTGTTAATTTGAATATTGCCCAAGGCCCGCATTATGCCCAAAATCAAAACCAGTCCACACGGGTCATTAACGCCCAAGGGCGGTCAATAAAGAAGACTATACAAAGAGGGAATTAATTCCAATACTTCTGCAGGCTCCCCAAGTAATTATCCTTGAAGATACACTTTACTAGGGCGCAAAAGCCCTCAGGAGGGGCACAATGCATCTCTTTCAAGGTTTTGGTCGGTGATTGCGGGATCGAAGCTTATGGATGTATAATAAAGTGGATTCGAGGATGCTAACGTTTTATTGCTAGCATTATTCATGTCTGAAAGGATTTGAGTTTATGCACTTACACGTGTTGCTGTTATCCATACATGATTCTTGAAAAGATCTTTTGTATTGTGGTGAAATAATGAAGGAGATTGCCCATTGAAGGATGGACTTTAGTTTCATATTGTAATATAGTAGACTAGCTAGGACCTGCGTTTAATTTGAAAGAAATTTAGAGTACTTCGACATAGACACTTGACATAGAATGTATACATTGGATTTCAAAGGATTTTTTTTGCACGGTACCCTAATTATTTTTCTAAAATAAAAGTAGCCTAAGTTATTCCTTATAACATCAGCTATCTTCCAGTGAAAGTCCCGTCAAAATCGGTCCAGCCGTTTCGGAGTTTACCCGGAACAAACAGGTAGACTGACAAAAAAATTAAAATTGTTTTTTTGCTGTAGATACCGTTTCATAGGCAGTAAGTAAAAATCTGTTATTTGACATTACAAACAGACACTTCAATTTTATTTATTTGTATAGTTCATCCCGTACGCCAAGTAAATATACATAACTTGCATATCTTCCTCGGCTTTCGCGACATTCATGTCATGATATTATACCTCTTTTACCACAAAAGCCATCGTGAGTATATTGATAAAGGTGTTTATGCTAAGCAGGTCCTAGTACTGCAGATGACTTCGTCCGACTATTTACACCCCGTGTCGTTGACACCTAACGGGTTGAAATAAAAAAGACCGTAAATCTATTATATTGTCCCGTTTGATGTACGGTCGAGCCTATTTTCATAAAATTGGTTACGTAATATCTGTGTTAGAGTTTGGATTTTCGTGGGGTTTTGCGGAGATAGCTTTTTATGTTGAAAGTTGATTTTGATATAAAGTTTTGCCTTGTATTTTTTTATCAATCCGTGTGGTGCCGGCTACGAATAGTGCCAACCCATCTCATCCCGTGGGTGTTGTAAAAGCCGACTAAGGGATTAACCGGAGGATGGGCAGCAGCGTCCTTCGAATAAATTAACTACTCAACTGCGATCGCCAACCCGCCTGCCAAGCGTGGCGATTATGGCAAGACCCCCCAATGAGCACACAACACACCCATATCGGTCGTTGTGGTGATCTTTGGGTGAGGCCTGTGTCCAGCAGTGGACTTCATTCAGCCGAAACAAAACACAATAAATACAAATCCTTATTCCAAATCCAAAAATTATTATGCTTTTAGAATCGTATTTAAATCCTTAAGGTAAAAGGCACAATTCCAAATTCACAGCTACCGCTACCGAGGAATTTCCTGGAGAAAAACTTAAGAACACATTTCCCGCCTAGAAATTTGCACGGGAGGTTAGCTAGTGTTACACGTTTTATACGTATGTATATACCTTAGATAATATATTTGATGTCGTCTCACTAGTCCCATGCGAGAAAAACACAAACTTAATAAGTAGCAATCATGCAACACTGTCGGGAATGAACTGCGAATGAATTTGTTTACTATTTAAATAGAACAAACAAATTTACACGTAGCTTTGGAATAGGACAACATAAAAGTTGCCAGTTGTAATAATGTTAACAAAAAGTTCTGATTACTGGTTATGTTTTATAGTCTCTTGGATAAGTAGCTTTAATATAAGCTAGGTGTTAAAATATTATTTCGTGACTCAATTAAGTGGATTTTTTATAACATCTTCGTATTAATAATATTCTTTATAGTAGGCTTATAATATTTTATATCAAGTTACAATAGAAAGTCTTTGATAAAACTATGAGTTACTGTAAAATGTATTGTCAAAGCTTCAACATTTTGTGATTGAAGTTTTGAAATATTTTGACTTATGATATATTGAAACAAAATTAAAACCAATAAAAAAAAATCATGTCTTAATAAAATTTAATGAAATTCACACCAGTTACATAACTGAACTTGGATGAACACGTCTTGATACATTATTTAGTGGTGTACTGCTATGAGTGGGGAATGTCTGACCACGGGGATCACTGGGGCCGCATGGACCACAGGCGCGTGGACCAGGGGGGCGGGGTGGATGACGGCGCTATGGGAGACTGCGTGGACAGGAGCTACGACGTGGTGTGCAACCACGGGGTGGGCTGGCACGAGGGGAGCGATGATCCCCGCGTGCACAATGGCGATGATGGCGAAAAACATTGTCTGGAAAAAAGTCAACAACGTCATTAACTAAAATCGCCTGATTATATTAATTCCACTATTATTATTATCCTTATAGTAAATTTGATTTATCAGATCACACATTTTGCCGTCATGAAACAGCAAGCAAATTGCTCGTTATCATCATCATATCAGCCAAAGGATGTCCACTGCTCAGCAAAGGCCTCCCCCTTAGATTTCCACAACGAGCGGTCACATGCCGCTCTCATCCAAACGACTCCCAGCGACCTTCACCAGGTCGTCTGTCCACCTCGTTGGAGGTCGTCCAACGCTGCGTTTTCCGGTGCGCGGTGTCCATTCGAGAACCTAACATAGATGATAATATAAACTGATAGTTTCGGGTCCAGACCCAACTATCTGTAGATCATAAAAGCGTGTTTCAACATCTGAGAATTATGTCTGTAAACTGCACCCACGGTAAACGCGAAATACAAGTGACGGGAATTTAAAAAAATATAGTTTTTAGTTTATATGATGTGTATTAAAGAAATGCGGCTTGTAGCGGCTCCGACATTTCCAGTCCAAGAATTGTGAGAATTCATTAAAATACGTCTATAGTTTTCCTATGGAGAAGAACGCGCAAGAAACTCTTTTTAAATCCCTCTCTTTAATGCTCTTTTTAAATCATAACATTATGTTACAATATTTATGAGTACATATTTCTCGAAATGAAGGTTATATAAGGATTGTCCTCATGTGTGTCTGATGTAGGAGAAAAGAGTCCAAAGTTCTTAAAACATCTACAGTAAACAAGCCTTATTCATACATATACTATATGGTATTATGATTAAATAGTTTAAATGTTTACTTAACATCAACGAGTTATTCATTCAAACTACCATTAGTTTTAGAAAGCTTTTACAAGTGTTATTTTAGTGATTTATAGGTCTATAAGTCTTATGTCATGTGTTTCAAACACAATTCCAAGGCGATCTGTCAGGCAATACATTGACCGTGTCTGTGGAAAACTTTTGCTGATATATTTACACAGGCGCTAGATCCCTAATCCGTGTGGTGTCCGAATATAGTACCAATCCATCTCGTCACGTGGATGTCGTTAAAGGCGACTAAGGGACTCTAAACCAGAGGGATAGGCAGCAGGGATGGACCATCCCTTCTGTGGAAAAGCAGCTATTCTGCGCTCACCATCCCTCCTGCCAAGCTTGGTGAATACTGACAAACTCCACCCGAAATGACGACCATGTTGACATGTGTTCTTGTTTTTTCACAGAAGGGACGCTGCCCGTCCCTCTATTTATTTGTCCCTTTTACGATATCCAACGGAAGGAGATAGAGTGGTGCTATATTCTTAAAGCAGACACCACACGGAGATTTTGCTTGATATTAGAGTACAATTTCAGATATTTATTTCAATAACTGAATAAATCTAAATCGACGTTTCTATTTTTAAGCTGCTCACTTGATTTTTAAAAGTTGTCAATTGGTGTGTGGGTTGTTTGAAGCCACAGGCCTGTAAATATATTTTTATAGGTAAATGTCGTCCATTTTCCCACCATGTTTTTTTTTTTTTTTTTTTTTATATTGGGCTTCTCGCATACATTTCTGGGAAATGTGGTTGCTTAACCGGTCATTTGCTGGCGAAGCCAAAAGAGGCCTCCAGCCAGGCTTAAATTAAATATTAAAAACTAAGCAACTTTCGCTAAGGGCGCCCCCTGCGGGACACGGACCTCGGCTTAGGGCGTTGCTGGGGATATCAAGCTATTGTTTTTGGGGACAGCTGGATCGGTATTATTTAAATTGTATTAGGGGACATTTAAAGCTACTGGCTCGGCACGGGCCGGCGCGAGCAAGAGACGGGAGGGAGAAGTGCTAACTTGAACGGGAAGGTGACGCGGCGATAGGCCTCCGCGACGTCGGTGAGGCGGGCATCCTCGGCGGCGAGGGCGGTACAACGGTCGGGTGTTTAGTGAACGAGACAACGCGAGTCTCTTCATGTGATCTAACGTGATTTTATCGTCTGGATCGACCAGAACGTGCCTCGGGCGGCGTACTCTACTGATACGGGAGGGTTCGTAGTCGGCGGCTGATACCACAAGGGGATTTGGGTGGGACAGGGCAGAATCAAGATAGCGTTTAGACGCTTGTTTCATAAATTGCCTGATGGTCGGCAAGTTAAGGTCGAAATGGAGTTGGTCGTTTCGCATGTACAGAGGCGCTCCGGTGGCCTTGCGCATGAAACGGGTTTGGAGAGTTTCTAATCTACGGAGTGGGTATGATTCAGCGTGTGCGAACACTGGGCTGGCATAGGTCATGATGGGTCGCGCCTCCAGGGGCGTTGGACAGGCTGCGGCGGCTGGCTCGGCGACGCGCACTTGTAAAGTGGCGTCACCGCCTGCGGATGCAATTTGCGACCAAGCGCGTCGTCGAGGCAGTCCTGCCGGTCTTCGGAGCCTGGCTCAGCAGGAGCGAGCGCGTCACCTATCGCCTGACGCAGGTGCTCACCGGACACGGTTGTTTCGGTGCGTACCTGCACAGGATAGGACGCGAAGCCACGGCACAATGCCACCATTGTGATAGCGACCAGGACACCGCACAGCACACGCTCGAGGCGTGCCCTGCGTGGGCCGCCGAGCGGCGGATCCTGGTCGATCGGATCGGGCAAGATCTCTCTCTGCCAGCAATAGTGTCGGCTATGTTGGCAGAGCATGCAAACTGGAATGCAGTGGTCTCCTTCTGTGAGAGTGTCATGCTCCAGAAGGAGACTGCAGAGCGGGATCGGGAGAGGGCCAATCCCGCTCGAAGAAGAAGGAGACGGCGCCGGGGTAACAACCGCCCTGGCGCCTAACTCCGATACGCCTGAAAGACCCTGCCATTGCTATAGGGTGGGGACCTCTGGGTTCGCGGGTGCGTAGATTGGGGAATCTGCGTGCCCACACCAAGCGACCCAAGAGAAGACGGTAGCACGCATGTGGTCACGCGCTGCCGTGGGACGCTTTGGGGGATCCTTTACAATCCCCCCGGGGGGGTGACCGCTTTACAGTCACCCTCTCCGAGATGTGCCAATAGGCGTGGCACCAGTGGGCGGCTCCAGTGTGATCATACGAGGACCTGGAGCCTCCCTTACGTGCCGAAGATGACCGCTCCAGTGGTTTTAGCCGGTAGGAGTCCGGCATACCCCTTCGTCCTTCCCCGGGGCGAAGGAAGTTCATGAAGAATTTCCACTGGGCACCAATAAAAAAAAAAAAGGTCATGATGGGTCGAATGCATGTGGTGTAAATTCTCACCTTATTTCTAAGGGATAATTTACTACGAGCGTTCAGGATATAGTGAAGGCGACCGAGCACAAAGGCAGCGCGGGCACGCACCATCTTTGTGTGGGGAATGAAGGTCAGTTTTTTGTCTAGGGTGACTCCAAAATACTTGGCGTGCGGTTCCCAAGGAACCGATTGGCCCAGCATCGAGATCTCCCTGAAGCGTGGGTGGTCGTCGCCTAATTTGCAAAATAGGACGGCTTTACTTTTGATAGGGTTAACTTCGATCCGCCATTTCCTAAACCATTTACCGTAGACGTTGGCTGTGGTTTGGAGGATCTTAGTTATATTATCGGGACTGCTACCAGAGTAGAATATGGCCGTGTCATCCGCGAACAGTGCTAATTGGGTCGTATTAGCAGGTCTTTTGGGGAGGTCACTGTTGTACAGTGTGAACAATAATGGGGCTAGCACGGATCCTTGTGGGACTCCGGCTCTAATGGGGTGGGGGAAAGAGAGAGCGCCCGTGATTCGATATGGGAAACTGCGATTTGACAAGAAGTCTCGTATGATGAGAACGAGACGGTCAGGCACTCCGAGTTGGTACAACTTATATAATAAGCCATTGTGCCAGACTTTGTCAAATGCTTTCGCAACATCGAAAAAGAGGACTCCCGTCATCAGGCCGCGTGAGAATCCGAACGTGATGTGTTCAACTAGTCGGTGGACTTGTTGTACACACGAGTGTTTGGTTCTAAAACCAAACTGTTCGTCGGGAATGAGTTTCTTGGAATCGGCAAAATCCTTTAATCGGGAATAGATAATCCGCTCATAAATCTTCGCAAGAGAATTGAGAAGGCTTATGGGGCGATAGCTGGAAGGCTCGCACTTGGGCTTACCGGGTTTGGGAATACCGATAACGGTGGCCTGTTTCCACGTATGCGGAAAGAGGTTATTGTTTAATGCCGCATTGAAGATGACGGTCATTAAGGCGATAAGACGTTCGGGGAAGAGTTTAATCACCTTGTTGGTGATACCGTCAGAGCCGGGGGCTTTGCGAGGGTGAATCTTTTTCACGAGATTTCTGACCTCGTCTGCCGTGACCGGAGGGAGGGGGTCGTCAGGGTCCTCGGCAGGCGGAATAGCTGCTCTACGTTCGACTTCAGCGTCAACCTTTTTGAGGTGAGCTTGGTCTACAGGTAGAGTGCTTGGGGAACATTGCGCTTCTAGACTGTCAGCTAGGCATTCGGATTTTTCGTCGTCATCAAAGCCTTCGCCTTTGGTTGGGACGGTTGAGGGGGGGGACAGCATTGGATGTTTCGGATTTGAGTTTCCGTTGCAGATGCCAGAACGCAAGGTGGGTTGGCTCTAAGTCGCCCAACATCTTATCCCAGTTAGCCTCTCGGCACTCCTTAATACGTTCCTTGACAGCACGCTGTAGGTGGCGCATAAAGAGGCGATTGGGTTCGCTGGGAAAAGATGAGTAATTCCCACCATGAAGGAAAATTTGCTCTTTTCAATGAAAATATAAAATGTGAGTTTCTAGTTAAGTGGCCTAACAATATTTTATAGGAATATGAACCTCGTGTGCTATATCGTCCTCGCAAAAAATAGGGTATTCTTATTCTAAAGCAGGTAAAAAATCAACTCGTTTGAAGCTTTTATACTAAGTTGGTGGGCAATTTTAAAGAGCACTTTAATATACGAAATATGAAATAATTATTGTTTTGTTTGTTTTTTTTTTTTTTAAAACGTTGCCCTACATTAGGATTTCTCCTGTGTCGTGGGTGCGTTTACAGACATGAATTCCACATACAATACACCCAGACCCGGAACAACTACCTGCAGATCATACAAATATTTGTTCCGTGCGGGAATCGAACCGACGACCCGGAGCGCAGCAGCCGACTGTATCAGCCACTGCACCAACCGTGCCGTTGCAAAGTTTTTAATACGAATTGAAAAGTATACCATAATTTAAATTTAATAAAATATGAAGTAATAAGCATAAAATGTGTTTATATGCAAAATAAAAGCGAAAATCGATATCAAACATATAATTATGAGAATGTCAATAAAGAGCAAGAAAAGAATTTGCTCAATTATTTTTCTTCATATTCTTTCGCTGTTTGTGCTGGAGGCCTCTTTTAGCTTCGCGAGAAACTACTGGTTAAGCAACATTTTCTAGAAATGTATGCGGAAAACCATAAAAAAAATGTTTTTGTGCTCAACCATTAGCTGTTATGAATTATCTTAACTTAACAATTACAGTACATCAACAGTACGTCTGGGAGGATGCTTATAAAGTAGGTACTGATGTAGCCAAGAAATATTAACTCTAACCTTTTTACACAATCTAATAAGGAGACGAGCAAGACATTCACCATAAGCGTCCCGCCTGCCCATAACAATTATCATAATAATAATAATAATAATTTTGGCCTAATGAAGTCCACTGTTGGACACAGGCCTCCCCCAAAGATCATCACAACCACCAATATGGATGGTTTTGAGCTCATTGGGGGGTTTTGCCATAATCGCCACGCTTGGCAGGCGGGTTGGCTATCGCAGTTAAGTTGTTAATGTACTCGAAGGACGCTGCTGCCCATCCTCCGACTAATCCCTTAGTCGACTTTTACGACACCCATGGGAGGAGATGGGGTGGTGGCGTTCTGAGCCGGCACCACACGGCAAACAATTATCATGCTACCCAGAAATAGTCCAGCAAGTTACCACACTGCATTCGTCACCTCTACACATTAGGTACGGCACGGTTGGTGCAGTGGCTGATACAGTCGGCTGCTGCGCTCCGGGTCGTGGGTTCGATTCCCGCACGGAACAAATATTTGTCTGATCTGCAGGTAGTTGTTCCGGGTCTGGATGTATTGTATGTGGAATTCATGTCTGTAAACGCACCCACGACACAGGAGAAATCCTAGTTTGGGGCAACGTTTTCTTAAAAAAAAAAAGAAAAAAAAAAGGTATGTAGTCTGTTATGCCCAGTAATTTCACTAGCTACAGTGCTCTTCTAACCGGAGCACAGTAATGTCTAAAGTTTAAATACAACTGATTGGCAGAAGAAGGCACTGCACTTCAAACCTAGCCGAACTCTTGTAATAAAAGACCTACCAGTGGTTTCAGAGTACATCGGGATATTAACACGAAAATATCCGGTTTTTTGTAAAATATAAAATTAAAAACACAGCAAAATATCCATTGGACTTGATAGTAATCGCATTATGTAAATCGATAAAAGTTAATTAACGACGGAAGGAATACTTAAATTCTAGAGCCATGGCTTCATAATTAAAAATGGAATAAATTTATTCGTCGCTTTTAAATATTATGTACACAGCTAGGCAGTATAAATGTAGCTTTGGTATTTAAACACATTTGTATACACACACACACTCAGCCTGCTAAATGTCTACTGTAGAACATGGGGCTCCAAATGAGTGGGGGGGATATTGACATATCTACCACGCTTGACTTGGGGCGGACTGGTGATCCCTGTTATCAGCACACGGTAGGATGCTGCTGTCCATCATTCATCATCATATATCATAGTCATCATTGATATCAACCGTAAGTCACCTTATATGACACCTACTTGGGGACGTGGTGGTGGTCCATTATTTTCTAAGAATCACACGAAACTAGCAAAATAATAATCATCATCATTTTGGCCGCATGAAGCCCACTGCTGGACACAGGCCTCCCTCAAAGATCACCACAATGAATGGGTGTGTTGTGTGCTCAGACCCCCCGTCTTGCCATAATCGCCACGCTTGGCAGACGGGTTGGCGATCGCAGTTGAGTTGTTAATGTACTCGAAGGACGCTGCTGCCCATCCTCCTGTTAATCCCTTAGTCGACATTTATGACACCAACGCGATGAAATAGGGTGGTGGTATTCTAAACCGGCACCACACGGCAAATATAATAATAAATATAAACTAAAATTCAGCATTTAAAATCTAACTATGAATTAATTACCAGCACTATCTAACCGTGCCGTGTGGTGCCGGCTTAGAATACCACCACCCCATTTCATCGCGTAGGTGTCGTAAAAGTCGACTAAGGGATTAGCCGGAGGATGGGCAGCAGCGTCCTTCGAATACATTAACAACTCAACTGCGATCGCCAACCCGTCTGCCAAGCGTAGCGATTATGGCAAAACTCCCCAATGAGTCCACAACACACATATCGGTCGTTGTGGTTATCTTTGGGGGAGGCCTGTGCCCAACAGTAGACTTCATTTGGCCGTGATGACTATCTAACCAATCACCACTTATTATAATTAAAACTTTAAATCTAAATAAATTTCTTACCAGCTTCAACATTGTGCAGAATGAGATTTCTTGTTTGTGTGTTAATCCGTCGATCCTAGACGACTGTGTGCCCAGATCACCTAGGTTTAGTCCTTTTATAGTCCTAAGGCCTACGGTCTAGGCTATATGACTCTACTGTAATAAATCTTAGCGTTTGGCAATATGCAACTTGAGTGCACTACTGCAGTATAGTGTGATCACTAAGAATTGCCCTGTGCGGTATTTTTGATGGCTATTTTAATTAAATTATTTTACGACGTAGATTGCGTTTTGGCAAAAGCACATATAGTCACTAATCTATGTTCTTATTAAAAGCGCAATGATTTTATAGTGTACAACAAACAAGTACCTAATGCGTGACTTAGGTAACCAGCATGTGATATTTGCAATCCCCTCTTAGTCTCCCGTCCACTAGAGGGGCTAACCACTTTACAATCACCTCCTACGAGAAGGCATCGAATGGCTGGTCCAAAACATTCCTTCTCGAAAATCTAATGCTCGCTTCGGTGCCGAAGATGGCCGCCCAGTTTGCTTTAAGAATCATCTAAGAGTCCGGCACAGGCCAGATACCCTTACGCCCTTCCCCGGGATGGACGAAGTCCAATAAAAGTAAAAAATGTACCATCATGTTTCGTTCCAATTTATTTTTTATAAATGGTGTCTGATGTATTGTTTTTAAATTTCAATAAATCAAATATAACACAATGCCAGTTTATTTTTATAAGCAATCATTTTGAAATATTTCATTAAACTGGATACACCAAGAAAAATATTTGAAATATCCACATTTCCAGAATAACTTTAAAATACAGTCCTAGAAATAGTAAAAAGTATTTTCCTCTTATTATTTGTAAATGTATTATAAATATTTAAATAATCCAAATGAAGTCTTATACAATGCTTCGACCTTTCTCAAAATAAAATTTCCTTTGTTCGTCTTCTATCATTGTGATCATGTGAATTACAATGTTTTACGTTATTTAGACAAACTTACTCAACAATTTCATTTGTGTTCAATGAAGCGTATGGTTTACCAAACAGCTTTTCTAATACGTTTTCATCAAACCTTCTTTTCTAATGTTCCTATATGTTACTGTAATAAAATAATAATGCATGAAGCAATGTGAAGAAAAGGATCATAATCAATAAATCGCATCAAGAATATTTCATCCTGATAAGAAAGGTGAGTATAAATATCCCCAATGGTTTTATCATTTCATTTCAGCCGAAAAACGGCCACTGCTGGACAGAAGCCTCGCCAAAATATTGCTACAACGACCGGTATGGGTTTATGTTGTATACTTCTTGGGGTAGTTACGCCACGCTTGGCAGACGAGTTGGCGATCGCAGTTGAGTTATAAATGTACTCGAAGGACGCTGTTGCTCATCCTCCGGCTAATCACATAGTCGACTTTTACGACACCCACGGGATGAGATGGGGTGGTGGTATTCTTAGCCTACACCACACGGCCAACGACAAAAACAGTATTATATACCTACTTCAATTATAATATTACGCGTGCCAACTCTCAAACTCCTAAAACTTTAAATAGTTAATAAAAGCTTATATAAATATTGAAATAAATTTAATAATACGTTAGCGGAACTCACTGGCTATTTATTCAGTAGGTAACAACTTGAATAATTGCCTAAATAATGTCTAAAAATTAGAACACTTCTCGAAGAAATGTTTTGAAAGAAAATAAGGTGTTTTCATTTCATCTGGTTTTCATCACACTTCACTCGAGAATTGAGATTTATTATCTCATTAAGCTTAGGCCCTTTCTTAAATGGATTATAGCTTATTCCAAAGAAAATAATCTCTGATGTTATTGAATGTTGTGCTAGTTTATAAAATTCTGCGTCAAATTGTAAGTAAGAAAAAAGTGAATATTAATAATAATTCATCTTTATTAAAGTAGTATTGTCCATTATAACAATTTTTTCTTTAAAATCTTCTCTGATGGAGAGGCTCAAGAACCACAAAAGCATACAAAACCATATCTCTTTTATCTAAAAAAGTAAGAGTAAATTTTACAATGGCCATTTCACAACAGCTGTACTCTACATAAATACAATACAGTGTTGTAGCGCGTTGTCACCGATCCGATCGCGATATTGTCGTACACAACACTAATTGACGCCGATAAATAGCGATGCACACTTACTAGGGTTAGATATTTTATTTGTACAGTCATTTAAACTCATTGGTAATTATTGTTTAGACCCGTTTGGGGTCAACCGGTTGGGTCATATGGTCCACCACAAGAGTACCACCATGAGTAATATCCTCTCGACCATGCAATGTATCTCTCGATGAGTCTATGACGGCACGGTTGGTGCAGTGGATGATACAGTCGGCCGCTGCGCTCTGGGCCGTAAGTTCGATTCCCGCACGGTACAAATATTTGTATAATCTGCAGGTAGTTGTTCCGGGTCTGGGTGTATTGTGTATGGAATTTATGTCCGAAAACGTAGTGTAGGGCGCCCTCAGGCTCGGTGGAGTGACGATCTTCGCAAGGTGGCTGGCATGAACTGGATGAGAAAAGCCGAGGATCGTGCTCAGTGGCATGGCTTTGGAGAGGCCTATGTCCAGCAGTGGACTGCTATGGGCTGTAGATGAAACGCGCTCACGACTACTAACACTAATGTGGGACAAAAAAAACATGAGTAGAGAAGGCTCTGTACTTCACGTAACGTTGGCATGCTGAAGAGTTGGATTTTAAAGAATTAGCTTGCGTTCTCATGTCTTGGTATTAGCTTTGCACATAAAAAACAAATTAAACCTGAAGACAAGACAAGCCTGTCTTTAACCTGATATTAGTACATCACGGCTGTCCACAACACTCATTTTCATGCTATCCAGGACAGGTCCTGCGTGGCACCACACTGATCTCGTTACCTCGAGACATTGATTATTTACGGTCGAATATTGAAACGCCATTTAATATTAAGTCCCGTTTTAACTATTTGAACCACCCGGTTTCATACTGAGAACGCGTTTCTCGAATAGTTAAATCGGGACTTAATATTAAAGGGCGTTTCCGTATTCGACCGTAAATCTATTATTCCCAGTAATTTCACTAGCCACAATGCCCTTCTAACTGGAACACACTAACATTTAAAGTTTAAACATACCAAGGATGATGTTTGAATGAACAAAATATAGTTTTACGCAAAGACACTGTATTCTGATTTCATCAACAGCAAAAAAGACTCTCTACTCTCTATTCTCAAGACATCACGAGAAGTTACTAGAAGGGTCTATTATTTACTATCAGTAAGTATCAAGCATTTAGCCGCTAACAGGACATGACAATAATCATTTCTGGTACAGAAAAATGAGTGTTTAGATACCAATGTATCTGTCTTTTGATTCGCGGTGACAATTTCCGCTCCGACCAATTCGAACACAACACTATTGCTCGCGACATCTCGTGGACTATAATAACACTGTCTTTGGTACTGAAACCGTTGCTGTTACGGGTCGCTCTTTAAATTCTATATTAATTCTTGTCAATATGGTGCTCAGTAAGAACCGCAGTATACCACGTATTTATTTAAATTTGATCTCTCACTTTAACATGCCTCGCCTCACCGAGTAGTTTTTAATATTTAATTTAAGCCTGGCTGGAGGCCTCTTTTGGCTTCGCCAGCAAATGATCGGTTAAGCAACCACATTTCCCAGAAATGTACGCGAGAATCCCAACAAAAAAAACTAACATGACAATGTACTCAAAAAGCCTGTTTTGAAATTACCTCTTTCAGTTTACGATGAATAGGACTACTTTGAGCTGCTTTAAGGTAAAAGTTTTAATAAATGCATCAAACGATTAAGTGGAACTTTTCAAGTTAATTTTGTGGCAAGAATAGAGGCTCTGTTCATCACTTTCCAGTGCCAAAGTGGTAAAGTAGGCATCGACGTTGTAAATATAGTTAGTAGCAATCTGTTATGTTTGAATTTCATAAAGGCATTTGAGATAATAAGTTGTTGGACTATTTTAAATGAAACTTTATCAAATTATCTGTTATAATAATGAATGTTTTGACGTGTCATATAATGTCAGATTAAATGACTTTGTTTGTCGCAGCTCTAAAATCGTCCAATCAGTTTTCGACAAGTATTCTCGTAATTTTGAAGTGAGTTTGTTCTCTGACTGGGTTATATTGTATGTTAATTTACGAGGCCGATAAAAACATCCAATTTAAAAGAATATTAGTAGATAACTTTCATCGCCGTAGCTTAAACAGAGTACTTCAGTACGTAACCAAATTTTCTTCCACCCGTAAAATTCATATTCAAATCATTTATTTCGGATTGAGTCTATATTAAGTGTTAGTATAATATCATCATTTCGGCCGAATGAAGTCCACTGCTGGACACAGGCCTCCCCCAAAGATCACCACAACCACCGATATGGATGTGTTGTGGGCTCATTGGGGGGTTTTGCCATAATCGCCACGCTTGGCAGGCGGGTTGGCGATCGCAGTTGAGTTGTTAATGTACTCGAAGGGCGCTGCTGCCCATCCTCCGGCTAATCCCTTAGTCGACTTTTACGACACCCATGGGAGGAGATGGGGTGGTGGCATTCTGAGCCGGCACCATATAATATATGGGTATATAATTATGCCGTAGGGTGCTGGTTAGGAATACCATAACGCCATTTCATCCCGTAGGTGTCGTAAAAGGCGACTATGCGATTAGCCGGAGGATGGGCAGTAGCGTCATTCGAGTGTATTTATATCTCAACTGCGATCGCCAACTCGTCTACCAAGTGTGGCAATTATGGCAAAACCGCCGAATACCCATCTTTTTGTGGCAATCTTTCCGGAGGTTGCTGTCCTGTGGTTTTCGGCTGTAATGATGATGATTATAGTAAAACTGTGTATGTTAGTACAATACACTATTTAATGTACATACTGGTACAGTACCAGTGACTGCTTACAAGTAGCTGTTGGAACTATCCCTCACTTCGCATCAGCGACGCTGTACTTTTTCGCATAATGGCTTGGATGCCGACCACGCTAGCATCCTCGAACATCGCTGACGTGCTACAGTAGCGTCACAATATAACGGTTTATTGTACAGCCTAGTGACATCACGAGCAGGTCATTCTGGTACCCCCCCCCTGCCGTCACTACATGGTGGGGGGTCGCGAGTGCGCGGATTGGGGAGTCTGCGTGCTCACACCGAGCGATCCCCGGGAAGACGGTGGCGCGCACGTGGTCACGTGCCGCCGTGTGCGCAGCGAGACTTGGGGGGATCCTTTACAATCCTCCCCGACAAGTGCCTGGGGGGGCGACCATTTAACAGTCGCCTTCCCTCTGCTATCGCACATCACGGAGGGGGTGACCGCTTTACAGTCATCGCCTCCGTGATGTGCCTAAAGGCGTGGCACCAATGTGTGGCTCTAGTGTGATCTTACGAAGACCTGGAGCCCCCTTTGGTGCCGAAGATGACCGCTCCAGTGGTTTTAGACGGTTGGAGTCAGGCATACCCCTTAGCCTTTCCCCGGGGTAAAGGAAATTCCATGTAGAATTTCCACTAGACATCAATAAAAAAAGAAAAGGTCATCCTGGTAAGCGTCACACCTGGCCATAACAATTGTAATGCTACCCAGGAATAGTACTGCGTGGAAACACACTGCGTGGGTTACCTGGAGACATTAGTTAATTAGTCTCTTATGCCCAGTAATGTATGAGATTTGTATTACTAAATCTATATCACTAGAGTTAAATGGAATACCTTATAATCCGCTACACGTAAAGCAACAACCACTGAGGCGGTTTTATTATACCAACGTAACATCATGATAGTACCAAAAGCCATGAGCGAACAAAATTTGCATAACCACGAAGCTATGGCAAAACCCCGACATATTAAGATATCGTAATATTCATACGAGCAAGCGAAAGCAAAACCCCAGCATTCTGCATAAATAACACACAATAAACCTGTCGCCATTCTGAGATACACAAGCGATACAGTTATCACAAACCCGACGTGACAATTTCCGCCTCATTGTGCGCTCATGTCGTGATATTTTTGTTGAAATATCACGGGAGCACACTGTTGCTAAAAACAAGCCTAGCAGAACGCGTGAGAAAAAAATAGAACTCGTTGCGTCACTACCCATAATAATAATAATAATGTGTCCCCTTAGAGGGGATATAAACCCGTGTAATAGAGAAACATGTAGATAATAATGTAATTTATTTATTCAGGCAACAGAGATCCAGATTTGTAGTAATACAGTCATAAAAATATTTTATCTAATTGTAAATAGCGACTTGGTCCTTTGTATAAGTTTCCATACCAGTGGACAGTCGTGCTTAGCCGCTATAGTATTCAGGATACTGTGGCTACTTTCACGCAACCGACTAAGAAGCGATGCAGTCTTTTTGCGCCAGATAGCTGCAAAGCCATCTGTGCGCGCATCAGCAAACATCGCTGATGCACTACAAAAGCGTGGAAGCCGCAACAGCGCCATGAACGCATTGTTAAATTGGACCCGCAGAGCATTGTGAGCTCTTTGGGTATAGTTGACCCACAGGCCTCCCGTATATAGCGACGTACAATAAGCTTAAAATAATGTAACTTTAACTGCGTGTGTACATCGAGAAAATCTGCGTGCCAGCATGATCGCTCGAACTGACAATGATCTGCAGTGCAATTCTCTAAGCTCAAACATCTATACATCCTTGAAAACAGAATTGAAATAAAGGTGACAACTCAATTTGGTATTCGCTGACTCGTCCTCATGGCTCACCGTCTGCCACGGGTCCTTGAATAGCTTCAATCTTCAATTCTAAATTCAAGAATGTATGAATGTTTGAGCTTGGGGAATTGCAGTGCAGATCATTCTGGGTAGTGACAAAACGACGAATTCTCGAATAGTCCGAATAACAGCCAATTACCGAATATTTGTATTAGCCGAATAAAGACATTCGTAAAAAAATTAGTAAAACAGAACGCACCCATAAAAAGTTGGACTACGATTTATATATCTGAACATATATTGGTTTCATTTTTCGGGGATCACCCTCAACGCCTTAATTTAGATTTGATTCTATAAGTGTGAGGTACCATGTGGGTTTTTAATTATTTTTTTAATTGAAGTGATAGTTGTATGGCAGTTTAGGTATGTGAAGCCCATATTAAACGCGCCTTATTGAAAAAGCTTATTATCATAATAAAACACTTTTTCCTGACGTTTCGAATAGGTTGGAGCGTTTGTGGTCGCAGGATGACTTAGGTGACAGGCGTCGTTACAGATTTTTAATGTTATTTTATTTAACGTACTATTATAATCTAAGACCAAGTATGTATAGACTATATATCCAAGTATATATATTTATTAAGCATAAACGAAAATCTATTACCACCTCTTACGAGCACATGCGCAAAGTCATATGAAAGAAAGAGATGTCTATAGAGCATTGGTTACAGCAAAATCATCGAATTACACCGTTTCATACTAAAGTAACAATCCACTTTTTGTTAAAACTGTTGGCATCGTGTGTTAACCAGATGGTTTCAGGTAAGTAAAGTTGTAGGCGCGCAATGCTTCAAGACGTGTGCGAACGGTTAGTGCTTTCTCTTTTTATCACACGTAATGCTCGCATTAGGATGACACGTCTTTATATCTGGATATTTGTTAACCTTAACAGGTTCTATCTATGATTATAATCAAAAATCGTTTCAACGCACGCAGTAATCACTCACAGTGTCTTGATGTTTTTTAATAACAGGATTCCAAACTGGTGGTACCTGGCAACCATCTCCTGCATTGAAATTAGGATGTTGTTTAATTGCAATAGTCTAACGATATTTTTTTTAAATTAACATAGCGTCTCCATGCCTAGTGGGGCATGTAAAATTCTCTCCGTGATGTGCCTAAAGGCGTGGCACCAATGGGCGGCTCCAGTGTGATCTTACGAGGACCTGGAGCCCCCCTTCGGTGCCGAAGATGACCGCTCCAGTGGTTTTAGCCGGTAGGAGACCGGCATACCCCTTCGCCCTTCCCCGGGGTGAAGG
The DNA here is from genome assembly GCA_947459985.1 of Diloba caeruleocephala. Lineage (NCBI taxonomy): Eukaryota > Metazoa > Arthropoda > Insecta > Lepidoptera > Noctuidae > Diloba > Diloba caeruleocephala. Next base: position 1,086,177 of record OX381617.1, on the reverse strand, counting down.
AAGTTCCATGTAGAATTTCCACTGGACACCAATAAAAAAAAGGGGGGGGCACGTAAAATCGTTGGTCCCGGTTGAAATATGAACATATTATTTAGGTATTATCACGTCGCTATAATAACTATTGCCGTGTGGTGCAGGCTAAGAATACCACCACCCCATCTCATCCCGTGGGTGTCGTAAAAGGCAACTATGGGATTAGCCGTGGCCAACCCGTCTGCCAAGTGTGGCGATTATGGCAATATCCCCCAATAAGCACACAACACACCCATATCGGTCATTGTGACAATCTTTTGGGGATGCTTCTGTCCAGCAGTGGACGTTTTTACGCTGAAATGATGATAATAACCATTGAAGATTAGCTTGGGTAAGAAAAAAAAACCTGTAAACAAAGTTCATACCTGGGTTCAAACTCGCGACGCGAAGGTGCGTTATCTGCTCACATCTATATATCTAATTTAACAACGTAATTTTATACAAAGACCTGTCAGTGCCATAGCGATAATTAACTTAACCTCTGAAAAGGCCAATAACCGTATGCATTATCACACCCACCCAATTAAGGTGTAATAACTCAAGAGCTAATCCCAGAGTAATGTGTGGGTTGGTACCTATTTATGTACTGATTTTACTTTCTTCTGTACGACAGTTCTGTCTAGAATTTAAAGTGATACACATTCTCAAAGATTTAGCAGTCTTGTTTGAGCCATTCATAATTTCGCGGTAGCAGCTATCGCGCAGCGAAGGATCCACCGGTGGCAAAGCGAGAAAAAAAGTGGTATTACGTAAGCCATGTCCGCTTCTCGCTACTTGTGGAAGATGCATAGTTACTAGCGCCAGTAGCCACCAGTGGAACTAAAAAGAATGAACGTTTTTAGTTCATTGATTGTCCGACGGAGGCGCGACAGAGATCTTCGCCCGTTTAGTCGCTGTCGGCAAATAGATAATACCAAATTGACGTTAGACAGCGGCGTTGGAGCAATTTATGCCTGTTGCAAAGCGTCTGCGACTTAGATAATCAACCCGCGGGTTGGGTATGGAGCCGGATGGTTTGTGGTATGTGCTCATTTGGTTGGCGATCGCCGTTGTATTATAAATCTACTCTAAAGTCGCTGCTGCCCGTCCTCCGGCTAATCCCATAGTTGCCTTTTACGACACCCACGGGATGAGATGCGGTGGTGGTATTCTTAGCCGGCACCACACGCCCTGAAGAAGTGACGAATACCAACTACGTATGGTTGGCTGTATAGATTAATGCTCCATGGGTGTCGTAAAAGGCGTCTAAGGGTTGATGTATCAAGAGTCTCTCTCGTGTTCTAATAACATTAGACTGCAATCACAAAAACGCCTGCCAACCATGGTGATTATAGTTATGAGAGGACATAGTCATAGGGGTATGACCGATCATTTTAGTGATGATTTGGAGGTCCATATTCAGCAGTGACGTCCTTCTACTGACGATGATGAAGAAAAAAACACAAAACCAATTTTGTGCGTTGCACGGTTGTCACTCCGTTTAATAATTCAGCGCCTTACACGTGGCCGTAGAGATTATTACTTAATTATTTAATAATAAGTAATTATGATACATTAATCATGATCACTTATTATTTAATAATCATATATTAGTCCCGTAACAGCCGAGACATAAGTGATTATGTTATGTGTTGGCTGAGCTAAAGCACTAACTAGTTTGTGTTTCATATTGACTACACAGAACAGAACCCCTAGCACAAGTTTCTTTTCACGATCGAAAATAGTAAACGACACGTTTACCGCCTTAAAAGAAGCTCGTACTAAGGCGTGGCACCAATGGGCGGCTCTAGTGTGATCTTACGAGGACCTGGAGCCTCTTCGGTGCCGAAGATGATCGCTCCAGTGATTATAGCTGGTAGGAGTCCGGCGCCCTTCCCCGGAGCGAAGGAAGTTCATGAAGAATTTCCACTGGGCACCAATAAAAAAAAGGGGTACAGGTCCAGTTCTGGGTAACATCACTATTGTTATAAGCAGGCGTGACAATACCACAAGGCAATTGAATCGATCGTCTCGTCACTAAATCAAAATCATCATATCATCCAAAGGACGTCCACTACTGGACAATGGCGTCCTCTATAGATTTCCACAACGAGCGATCGCATGCCACACGCGTCCAACGACTCACAGCGATACTCAACAGGTCAACTGTCCACCTTGTTTTCGGGTGCACGGTCTCCATTCGAGAACCTTTTTACCCCAACTGCCAGTTTTACGAGCAATGTATAATATATATATGAGCAAAATATAATGTATGAAATTAATAAAATTATCTAAACGGACTTAGCGTGTTGACCCATGTCCCCGCATTAACCTATTTCGATGCCGGGTTCCACCTTCCTTGTGGAGGATTACATTACATCCCATGAGAGACAAGTCTAGAGTTTAGACAACATCACATAAAGTTAAGAGTATTAGAGACGCCACGGTTGGTGTAGTAGCTAAGCGATTAGCTTTCTGCATTACGTGTCGCGGGTTCAATCCCCGCACGGAAAAATATTTATATGATGTGTAGATAGGTGTTCCAGGTCTGGATGTTTGTGCATGTGAGATGTATGTCTGTACACTGAACCCACGTCACATGAGAAATTATAGTGTGGGTCGACGTGATCGCTTTACAGTCACCCTCTCCAAGCCTATGTGCCTATTAGCACCAGCGGGCGGCTCCAAGGCGGTGGAAGTTTACGAAGGATTTCCACTGGGACAAAAGGTCCAGAAATAGGCGTAGGCCATATAAATATTAGTTCCATGCGGAGATCGAACGCGCAACATGAAGTACAGAAAGCCAATCGCTTAGCCACTCCGCGAACTGTGCCGTCTGAATGCAACACATTTAAATCTAGCCAAAGCACCTGAACAGTGTTGACTCGCAGTTCATTCGCCTCTTCGTAAACTATTTAATACTTACGAGGTCCTCTCAGCAATTCGACTTAATTACCGCTTTGTTACTGACAGAACAAAATAACGAGTTCGTGAAAGTTTTAGCGGTAAATCATGAGCTTCAACAAACAAATCGTTGAGGTGAGATTGCTCACTAATTATCAATTTGCGGTCCACTGCTGTACTTCGGACACTCCGTCAACAGGGATGAAGGGGTTTCACAGGGAGCTATTTTCCCATTTCGGCTCGTCCCAGCCTTATTTTTCGTGGGATTCAATTTTAGTACCAATAGCAACTTTAATATGTTATCAGAGATTGTTTGATAACTTTGTTTGGTTTATTATTTTATATATACTAAGGGAAATTGATAAATAGTTATATATTGCACGAAATCATGTACTCGTTGCTCAGGATTTGCTGCACGTGTGTTCAAATTAGGTATGTACATAACCTTTATATCGGCTATTTATACATCCACTGCTGAACGAAGGGCTCCTCCATAGATTTCCACAACTGCATCATCATTTTGAGGAGAATTTACCAATAGTCACCACGATTGCCAGGCGGGTTGGTGAGCGCAGTATGGCTACCAATACAGCCAGGCATAAGACAATCAATATGAGTACTAAAATAACATCAATGACTACATGATTCTCACACATTTACAGTTTAGTATGAATATGTGTGTAGTCCACCAACCCGCACTAGGCCAGCGTGATAGACTAAGGCTTTCTAAGACTAACCATTTTTAACGGTGACCTGTTATCAATACCATATTTTAACCATTATTTTTTCCCTCGTTTCTACTGTTGGAGGTCCCAGCCTACTTTATGATTGATTGAGAAATGTGTGCCGTATTTTACTTGTGATGTCAGTGTTTTAATCTCTAGAGTACGGTGTGTAAAACTTTTTAGGTAAGTATATGTCGTTTGTAACTCGTGTTACATTTGTAAACTTGTTCTGAATAGCTTATGTGGTGGTTAATATAGCGTCTAGCGCGATTAAATAGCGCGCTATATGCACGAAACGTATAGCGCACGCTATGCCGGCTCTAAATTGACACTATAAAAATCGCGCCATTCAAAAATAACGAGTAGCGAGGATAATCGCGCGAGCAATGGCATAACGCGAGCGTGGCGCGCCGGGTGGCAATCATCGCGTGAATTCGCGCGCCATCGATCTTTATCTAACGCGTTGATTATAACATTTAATTGTTTTAGATACTCTAACAATGTACGTACATTAAAATTTCGTAAAATTGAAATATTAACATACATGACATTTGATGACGTCAATAATAGGCATACACAACATCAACAATTCAGTTCCATGAAAACTGCTGTAAGAAATTAATATTAAAAGAAATATAACCCTATCCTCTACTAATTAGTACACAAAAATCTATTATCCTAGGCCTGGAAAGTATAAGGAATAGTTCGTTAACTTTTCTTTACTTCTCCATTTTATTTTGATAGAGAGAGAAATTATTACTACGTATACGTATTACGTACGTATTATTACGTATCGAATATACTATAACGTATTCAAGATCAAGAATGTAACTAAAACAACGCGCTGTACAAATAAAGCGCGCTGCCTTAACACAGCACGCTATCTGTTCAACGACAGTTAGCGTGATTCAAGAATATTCACCGCGTATTTATCGCGCTATTCGCGTACGCCCAGTTCGTTATAACTATAGCGTGTAAAATAGCGCGCTATTTTATTAGAGCAAATAGTCTGGAGCGCGCTATTGCCATGTAGCGTTTTTGAATACCACTACTTATAACGATTAATTAGTAGAGACACAAACATTGAAGGAGAAAGAAAATCTCTTGAAAAAAAGCTCAATAGCTTAGTATCAAACGTTTATTTAAAACATGTGATAATGTGCCCTCATTCTATAATTGAAAATCGGTTGCTGCATCATCGGTATTGGGTGTACAGCATGTCCCACAGGTACTGTATAGTGTCCAGACATTGACGCTGGATGGACAGCGTGAACTAGCGGTGCGTGGTGTACAGGGTAGTGGGGTGAATTGAACGATGAATGGTAGTCCATGTGGTACGCAGGCGATGCTGCTGTGAGGGCTACTGCCGTAAGAATCTGGAATGAAATGTTCTTTTGTTTTTAAAAGTCTAGGTAGGTGGTACAAAGAAATGGACTGATGAAGACGGGAAGCACACGGATTCAAATTTAAATCTAAAAGATTTTTTTCATCTCATCTATATCGCTTATGAATAGTCAGAATTTAAGAAGTAATGACATGGTCCTATGGAGCAGTCATAATTTCGGCCGAATGAAGTCCACTGCTGGACACAGGCCTCCCCCAAAGATCACCACAACGATTGAAATGGTGTGTGTTGTGGGCTCATTGGGGGATTTTACGCTTGGCAGACGGGTTGGCGATCGCAGTTGAGTTGTTAATGTACTCGAAGGACGCTGCTGCGCATCCTCCGGCTAATCCCTTAGTCGACTCTTACACCCACGGGAGGAGATGGGGTGGTGGTATTCTGAGCCGGCACAAAACAAAGTACCATCAAGAAACTCCATGGAAGCTCTTTAAAATCAAAAATACATCTACAGAAAAAGTATAAGGGAAGATTAGACAGAGTTTGCAATTTGCTACTTCTTATCCGTTGAAGTAATGAGTAGACTACAATATTCTATTTTTAAAATAATTTAAAATTCCTAAACAGAAGGCATGTGTCTGATCTCCCATATTTATTATGAACTTGTATAAACGAGTCAGAGCTATGACCTGTTACCCTAGACTGAGACCGTCTACAAATCCAAGTTATTCGGGTCTGGTCTGACAGTGAGCACACATAAGCACGCAAAATTGATGGCAGAATACAGACGATTTAGGCGTAAAAAATGCGTGTCTGGCTTTGTTTTGTACAAGGGGATTTAAAAGAAAAATAATATATATTTTCCAAACTTCGCCGCATAATAACACAATAAGTTCAACATTCTACATAAGGTACGACAGTTAATGTCAAACGCTGAAAATCCAAACAATTAAAAACCAAACGCTTAAAATCTAAACACTGCATTATCATGCGCAACGCACATGCATACCCTACGATGACGTATCACGGACGGATCAGTATTTCAATTCTGTACTCAAGGATGTATGGATGTTTGAGCTTAGAGAATTGCACCCCTGGACAAGTCCGTACGATTCCTACATCCGCAACATCCTTATGGCATAATGCAATTATTATCAAAATAAATTATCGGTATTCGATAAGATTGATGTTTGTCGATCTACTTATATTTAAAATAAATAAAATGCGTATGTAAATGAAGAATTACGGATAACTAATCACTGTAAACACACAAGTCATGACTAACTTTGACTTTAGAAACTCCAAAAGATATTTTTCCCCAAAAAAAAAAAACGAATGAATGCACTTCTCTTATCTGGCCTATGGTGATTCACTGCTGAACAAAATGTTTTTGGGAATGACTTACCTATGTCATCCTGTTGGGTAAGAAGGTTGGCAAATGCAGACTAAATCCAGTCGTTATATTAGCAGTAGTAATTAAGAAATAAAATTAAAGCCAGACATGTGTAAGTCGAACTAGCGTGGAGGGGGAGAGAGGGTTCCGTATGATAAATATGTTATTTAGTTTTTTTTATTGCACCCAAATTTGTTTATGTTAACTGAAACGACTATGTATGGTACCGGATTGTAGAGGGAAATTGCTGCATGTATTGTCTATTGTTGAATGCTATCTTTTACCAATAATTTATCCCAAGAACAAACTTAGCATTGCAGTTTAACATGTTTTTCCATAGATTCCAACTGCAAATGTTAGGTTGTACACACAATATTTTAAGATGTTTCATGATATTTTAAGACCATAGACTGCTCTTCTGTAATCTTAATGAAAATACCTACTTTATGTAATCTTTTTCAAAATTTTAGGCTCGCTAGTTTCGCAGATAACTATAGGATAGGTTGACGTATTAAATTTTCACCTAGTTTCTTAAATAACTTTAAAAGTATTTATTTCAAAATGATTAAAAATATTTGCGAGACCTCACAATTTGCCCTTTCGTTTGATATGTTACACTGTATGGTTGGCAAATCATGATTTTCATAGGTATATGCCAAAAGTGACTCCATGTTCAAAATTCATTTAATTACGTTAGGTACACGTCCATGTATGGGTCATGGCCGTGACAGACGGGCAGACGGACAGACGACAGATCCTATAAATATTCCGTTTTATTATCCGGACGTACGGAATCCTAATACTACTTTATTTGACTTTGAAATATTAATGCCGAATAAATTGATCTTTATCTTAAGGCCCATTTTTTTAAATTGTTCTACGTCTTAATTGCCCCGTTGCTTTTTCATCCATAAATTAGTATGAAATATTTATCTGCTTACATAAAAATATTAAAGAAAACGTTTTGAACGAAATGTGAAAATTAAATTGGAACTAATTATAAAATACACGAATTCAGCGATTGTTTGTCACAGTAGGGAGCAATTGAAAACGGTTCTATGAATAAATATTTGTATTAAAGTTATTTTTATTAATACCAATCTAATTTTCAAAATTCAATGATCTTTGTAGATTTCTTAAAAGATATAGTTTTATTATTAAATAGAAATATATTTATAATTTTATTTAATCATTTCGTTTTTATTTTTTATTAGGATTTAATTTGACATTAGAAAAAAATACTGCTTCATACTGTGTCTTCAAAGCTGGCAAAGAAAAATGGGTTTTAATAATACAACATCACTTAACTTTGCATCTCCCATAAACAATACATACCACACACCGCGTTTATTTATGAGTTATACAAAATACCATAAACGTATTTCTATATTTCAGAAATTTCCACATCGCGGGCCGTTCTAGATTTTATTCTATCTATTTTTTCGTGTCAAGCTTAAGCTCAAAACTGGAAAGGCGTGTTTTGTGTTTTATTCCAGATAAATCAGCTGAGAGAAGATTGATGAATAGTTTGTAGAATGTAATGTTCGCTATTTACACAAGTAATATTACATTTGGCCGACTACAATACTTGTTAAAAGAAAACCAAACCTATCGTTCATACTTTTTACGCATCAAAGTTATAACCAACTAACTTCAGATGACCACCAATATGATTCAGGAATAATGAAATATTATTTAGCATATTTTTCTGTCCGTTCCACACCAACAAATATTTTCATAAAACATATATTGACATCATCATATCTGTCAATGGACGTCCACTGCTGAACAAAGGCCTCCCCTACAGATTTCCACAATTGTGTAATTTTAGGGGAAATTTGCCAGTACTCACTACGCTTGGCAGGCAGATTGGTGAGCGTAGAATGGATCCTATTCGGATGCCCATCCATCTGGTTCCAGTGACTCTCCTTATCCGCTTTCTACGACATCCACGTGGAGATGGAGTGGTGCTATATTTTTAATCTGGACAATTAGTTGATATGAAATGAAATATACAAAATCGTAGTCTCACGTTGCCCTGCATAAGGCCGTGGGAAACGCGGGATGTATTCGATTCGTCCCCTTACAAAATTAACTTAAGTGAAAATTTTAATTTAGAAAATAATCTTACCAATACAATATATCTGTCCATCTTGCTTCCTAATGACTGGAAAACTAAGATTAACAGCCCTTATATGCACGGTTTTTCTACAAACAACAGTAGCTTTCGTAATCAAGTGATGACAGTACGTTTGAACTGCATAATTATTGTAACATTTTCTTAGATTTTCCGCGTATTGGGTAAGTACACAAAGGAGTGATACAATTAGAATCTAAGTATAGGTGTATATATAAAAATAAATGTTTCTTCATTTGTCCTCCGGGCATTCCTTTTCTTAAAATCTGACCCAAGTTTGTTTGTTGTAACTAAAATATATTGTCTATTATTGAATTCGGTCTGGAACCAATAACTTATCCCAAGAACAAACTTAACATTGTAGTTGAAAAACATGCGTCTCCAATACATTTCTACTGCAAAAGTAAGTTTGTACGCACTATATTGAAATTAGGGCCAGCAGTTTCGGAGATAAACGAATGGTCAATTTTTGTCTAATTTCTTAAATAACTTTACATTTTAAAATTGTAAAATAAATATATTTAAGACCCTCTCAACAAGCCCTTCCATTTCATATGTTTAACGGTACAGTATGCAAAACTTTACTCTTTAATTTTCTAGATTGCCCTCCAAAAGTGACCCCATATTCAAAATTCATTTGTTTACGTTACACGTCCGTGTAAGGATCAACTTAATCGGTCCAGTAGATCGGAGCAAATTGGCCGTGACAGACGGATAGATAGACAGACACATGAGTGATCCTATAAGGTGTCCGCCGTTTTCTCCTTCGGACATTCGGAACCTTAAAAATAAACCAGATAAGAGCGATTTTATTTCGCGTGGATAGGGTATGACGAATATGTTATCTACTTTTTTTTTAATCGGTCTCAGATTTTTTTGTGGTAATTAAAATAGTTTAGCCAAAGGACAATTGCCGTGTGGTGCCAGCCCACCACCCCATCTCCTGCCGTGGGTGTCGTAAAAGTCAACTAAGGGGTTAGCCGGAGGATGGGCAACAGCGTCCATCGAGTACATTACAACAACAATAACGGTCATTGGGGTGATCTTTGGGGGAGTCCTGTGTCCAGTAGTGGACTTCATTCCGCTGAAATGATGATCCCAAGGACAAACTTAACATTCTAGTTGAAAAACAAGTAACATTCCAAATGCAAAAGTTAAATTTTTTAGACCAGCACAACAAGCACTTTCATTTTTTTCAAATTTGTGGGATATAAGTTAAGTGTTCCTCATATTTAAAATTAATTTACTTTAGGTTACACGTCCATGTTTGGATCACAGAAATTTATATCTGTACCAAAATTCAACATGACCGGTCCAGTAGATTCGAATCAAACTGGCTCTAACAGACGGACAAATAAACAAACGCTTTCGCATTTATAATATTAGAAGCGATTAGTCGATGTCTAGGACATACAGGATACGGAAAATGATTTAATCTCTCTCCTACATTCGAATACGAAAACAATGGGCGAGTAATATTTATGAAATGTGTATTAGAGCCGCATTTCCTTCCTGTATGTCTTGCTTTATAAAGTCAATGTCAGGCTAATAAGGCTGTGCTAATGCGGTCACGATCGACTTACTTAACATTGGCCAATTATCGTACAGTCAGTGACTAACTTAGCTGTATGTTTTCATTATTTATCTGTACATAATTTCATAAAGTGTCAATGGAGTTCGTTGTTAAATTTCTTTAAAGTATAATTAGCACCTACAATAATTATTAGTTTGGTTATGATTTAGTTAATATTAAGTTTAGAGTAAGTGGATGAGTATTTTTGATGGGCCTGAGGTAAGTGAATTGGGAAACTGTCATGCTTACCAAAGGCATGAATGTACCTACAATAAATAAATAAATAAATAATCGTGTCACGCTATTAAAAAGGAAATCTTTGTTTGCCCGGCGGTAAAAGGCGGTTGGAGTAACAACATTGGGTCGTATTGCTACATGCACCACCAAAGCCATAACAAAAGCACGACGGCACGTTTGGCTGCTGCGCTACGGGTCGCGGGTTCGATTCCCGCACGGAACAATTATTTGTATGATCTGCAGGTATTTGTTCCGGGTCTGGGTGTATTGTGTGTGGAATTAATGTACGTAAACGCACCCACGACACAGGATAAATCCTGGTGGGGGGCAAAGTTTAACAAGAACCAAAAGAAAAAAGCCCACCATACCAGCCAAAAGACGTCCACTGTTGAACAAAAGCCTACCCCCATAGATTTCCACAATAGTGTCGTCATTTTGAGGGGATTTTGCCGGTACTCACTATGCTTGACAGGTGGGTTGGTGAGCGCAGTGCAGCTACTGTTTTACAGAACGGACGCGGTCGCCCAGCCCTTTAGTTTAGAGTCCCTCATTCGTCTTTTACGACACCTACGGGAAGAGATAGACACGTGCTATCTTCTTAATACAGACACCACACGCCAACCATGTTACTTTCATCATCATCATTTCAGCCGAAAAACGTCCACTTCTGAACAGAAGCCTCCCAAAGATTGCCACAACGGCCGGTATGGTTTTGTTTGTGTTGTATTGGTAATCTAAAAATATAAATAATGAAATGTGCGTGATTTGCGTTCTTTTATCTAAGGTCCTATCGGAAGACCAGCGCAATGCTGAGATAGGAGCCTATTCTGATGTCTCACACAAAAATCTATTTGCATGCTTTTTATTTTTTAATTTGATATTTTGGAATATTCTGTGTTGTTATTTACAATTATTTTCTTGTTGTGTACGATCAGAATAAAATTATTTCTTTCTTTCTTTTCTTTCTTTCTTTCATTGGGGGGTTTTGCAATAATCGCTACGCTAGGCAGACGGGTTGGCGATCGCAGTTGAGTTATAAATTTACTCGAAGGACGCCGCTGCCCATCTTCCGGCGAATTCATGCCCATTGCCTTTTACAACACCCACTGGATGAGATGCGGTGGTGGTATTCTTAGCCGGCACGGTATATGTTACTTTAGTATGACTGTATTCTTCAGTCAGGGTTATAGAGATGGTGATGGATCTGTGTGAAATACTAACACTTAGTCGCATCAGGTCAGACTAGATGTCTTTCTTTATAGGTCTCCAGTGGAAGTTCATCATGACTTCCTCGGCCCCGGGGAAGGGTGAAGGGATATGCCGAACTCCTACCAGTTAAAACCACTGTAGTGGTCATCTTTGGCAACGAAGGGGGGCTCCAGGTCCTTGTCAGATTACACTAGAGCTTGCCATTGATGCTAGCCTTTAGGCACATCAGAGGGGATGACTGTAAAGTGGTCACTTCCTTTAGCAGACTACACTAGACCAGACGAAGGTGACTGTAAAAATATTGCCCCCCAAACATTTCTCAGGGAGGATTGTAAAGGATCCCCCCAAAAATTTGTTGTAAGTTAAGGGCGAGGGCGAGTCTTCGGTGACGGTATCGCTTTTTCATTCTGGTGACTACAAGTTAAAACTTTATTAGCCGTGGGACGCTTTGGGGGATCCTTTACAATCCCCTCGGAGGTGACCGCTTTACAGTCACCCTCTCCGAGATGTGCCTATAGGCGTGGCACCAGTGGGCGGCTCTAGTGTGATCATACGAGGACCTGGATAAGGAAGGCTTCCTTAGGTGCCGAAGATGACCGCCCCAGTGGTTTTAGCCGGAAGGAATCCGGCATACCCTTTGCCCTTCCCCGGGGCGACGGAATTTCATGAAGAATTTCCACTGGGCAATTAAAAAAACAGGTTAAAACTTTATAAAGCAGTTCCGAAGGTTATCTTCTTCGTCTAAAATACAACTAAACATACAACAAAGAAGGATTTCTTGCTTGTATTTTTGTTGTACTTTAGAATTGGTCACGTGCTTCTGAATAGATAACTAGTGTCTGAAACTGACAGCGAAATTTTCCTTGATAACAAAAAATATATGTGACAATAGCAAGTGTAGTAAAACAAAATTTACTGAGACTCAATTTGTTTGCGAAATTGATCAGGTAAATCTAAACACAATTATGTCCCAAATAAAAAACAAAATTTACTAACTTAGTAACTTATATCGTTATCCAGATTCTATTTTCTAGGTAAATTACATTAAAAAGTATTCAGACAGTGACATACAGTGAGATAAACTGGGTTAAATCTTTTATAACTAGCGAAGTAATTAAACTTTATAATTAAGGGAAAAACATTTTTTTAAAGGAAGAAAGTTTCTTCATTAAATCGCCTAAAGTCTAATGTTTCACTACTCAGGATAATTATAGCAGTAATATCTCTTTAAGAAAAAGCAAAGGCCTGACCTTTGCATAGATATTGAAAAAACTACGGAGAGTATTTTATTTTAAAGGTTTACCAAAGAAAGTAGTAATACAATAATATGCGATATCTCTCATCTCTCACCGGACATTTTGTTATTGTATCAGAATTTTCAGTTTTTCGTTTGACATAAGAATGTAGGCTTTCGTATGCTTGCGCTATTATCTCTTATTTTGCGTTTCATTTATCAAAAATAATTTAAGAAAATGAATCAAAAACATTTTCGTAAATAATCTTTATATTTATGTGATGAATACGCCCTAACTGATGGTAAGTAGCAACCTAACCGAAGATATCAGCAATCTTTGGATTATTGAAGCGTAGCTGACTTAAAGCTTAAGTTGGCTAATAGATCTACCCTGTGTTACGGTAACTTCACTGGCTATTCCTATCCTTCACACAGAACACAACTATGCTAACCCATAATTGCTATGGTGGGTGAAATAGGTAGGAATGTAGTACCACCCCGTGCATTGAAATGCTTCATCTAGAACTCAATTACCACTATGGAACTCTACTACCACTAGAACTCCGCTACTACTGGAATTATATAGACTCCCAACTAGATTTCTACCACCACTAGACCTCTATTACCACTAGAACTCTACCCCAACTAGAACTCTACCCCAACTAGAACTCTACTACCACTAGACCTCTAATACCACTAGAACTTCACTACTGCTAGAGCTCTACAACCACTAGATCTGTTACACCTCACGGATGCGTAGATTAGGGAGTCTACGTGATCATACTAAGCTACCCCCGGGAAGAGGGCAACGCGTACGTGGTCACGTCCCGCCGTGTGCACAGCGTACAGCAAAACTTGGGGGGATTCTTACAATCCTTCCCGAGAAGTGCCTGGGGGTGTATGATAGAGGGGGTGACCGCTTTACAGGCATCCCCTCCGAGATGTGCCTAAAGGCGTGGCATCATGGGTGGTTCTAGTGTGATCTTACAAGGACCTCGAGATCCCCTTCGGTGCCAAAAATGACCGCTCCAGTGGTTTTAGCCGGTAGGAGTCCGGCATACCCCTTCGCCCTTCCCCGGGGTGGAGGAAGTTCCATGTAAAATTTCCACTGAACATAAATAAAAAAATAAAAAAAGGACTCCGGCATGTCCCTTTGGCCTCCCCGTGGCGGAGGATGTTCATGAAGAATTTCCACTGGAGACCAATAAAAAAAGACACTAGGACTATACTTACACTAGAAAACTACAACCACTAAAACTCTATTACCACTAGACCTCCACTACCACTAGAACTCTAACCACTACATATCTAAGCACATTTTGCTGCGAGTGTACTTACAATTCGATCATGATCACAGATTTATTACATACAGGTGACATTGCTGTTTCATTGTAACTTAAACATTTCAAACTTGTATTATTTAATAGCTGGCTAAGATTATGTATGGTATTAAATATGTTATCTCCTTTAGAGCCGCATGCTAATATGACTTTTACTAACGCATTTAATTAACATACATCAAGACTGATGCCATTGCTGGAGGCTTTAACATAAACTTAATCTATTCTTAGTAAACTCTAATCCGCCTTTGTCCTAATATCTCTAATACTTACTACTATGCACAAAACACTGTAAATGTGAATATACACATATGTACCTTCTAAATAACCTGTCCTACCGCTAAAGGAGGTCATTATCGATATTTGAATGAAATGTAAAATTGAAATGAAATGTAAATTCTAAAATGTAGGGTATAATAAGTAGAAATTGTAATAAATAGATTCTTTTTAAACGATGGAACACGAAGTGGTGGGGACAGTTTACGGACATAAATCCCACATGCACAAATACATTTTTTTATTTGGTTTTGATGAATCGTTGGAAATACATCATGTACTTCCTCCGCCCCGGGATAGGGCGGAGGAGTATGCCGACTCCTACCAGCTAAAACCACCGAAGTGGTCATCTTCGACACCGTAGGGAAGCTCCAGGAACTCGCCAGATCTCCATCTAGAGCCACCCATTGGTGCCATGTCTCGGAGGGGATGACTGTAAAGCGGTCACACCCTCTAGCAGAGGGAAGGCGATTATAAAGAGGCCACCTCCCCAGGCACTTCTCGGGGGGGATTGTAAAGGTTCCCCCGAAACCTCGGTACGCGCTGTGACCACATGCGCACCGCCGTCATCCCGGGGGTCGCTCGGTATGAGAATGCAGGTTTCCCTCTAGGCGCACTCGTGACCCCCAAGATGCACAAATACCTAGACCTGAAGCAACTACCCGTAGGACAAATATTTGTTCCGTGCGAGAATCTAACCTGCGCCCCGTAGCGTAGAAAGCCATTTACTTAGCCACTGCACCAACTATGCCCTCCAAGCATAAATGTGTAACTTAAGCAAAAAAAATTTGTACTACTGTAAATCCGTAAGATTATGCTGAACATATATTGTGTTTTTTTGGTAGCTATTGACTGAAAAGCTCTCACCCCCTGCAGTATGTCGTGCTATTTACTGGACACTAACAAGACCATGTAAATTTTTCATTTTGATATAAAGAAAATGTATTTAAACATAGCATCTCGATTTTTTACCACGGGTGTAAGCAGAAACTACATGTCGCCACGTACTGTGTGATTCATGCTCCCTTTTCTTCTTCTTTATTCATGTATCTTTCATACACTGAGAATTTATTTCAGGATGATTAATCCCACGCTACGTAATTAATTTTACAACTTATGACCCCAGAGTGGATCTCTTGTGAAATAAATGAGACGAAATATATTAACACGCGAAAGTCAATTAAAGTTATGTTAATTATCACCGAGCTATAAATTTGTCACTTCTTAAATGAACTTTATATAAAATATATAGGCTAAGTAGCTCAAAGTGACTAAATACGGTATACGTATATCTTATTAACATGAATCTATAGTTATTTTTTGGTAAATAGCGTGGAAATAGCTTTTACAGGGCTGGCAACGCGCATATCATATTCCTGGTGTTGCAAGCGTTCATAGGTTTAATAGGTCCTCTAGTGTGATCATATGAGGACCTGGAGCCTCCCTTAGGTGCCGAAGGTGACCGCTCGAGGAGTCCGGCATACCTCTTCGCCCTTCCCCGGGGCGAAGAAATTTCATGAAGAATTTCCACTGGGCACCAATAAAAAAAAGGTTATGGTAGGATGATAATAGTATATGACGGCTTTACAGTCATCCCCTCCGAAATGTGCCTAAAGGTGATGCACCAACTGTTTGTATCGAGGACCTGGAGCCCTCCTTCAATGCCAAAGATCACCGCTCCAGTGGTTTTAGCCTGTAGGAGACCGGCATTCCCCTCGGCCCATCCCCCACGCAGAGGAAGTGCATGAAGTATTTCCATTGGGATAAATTAAAACTAAAAAAAATTGGACGTATGGTTATTTGTCACTTTGGTGGTATAAAAAATAGAACAAAAAGGTACGGTATAAAAAAAAAAAACATGTTATACTATATATTTATAACTAGAACACCTAAAATAGTACGAATCCATGCGGTACCTTTTAGAAACATTTATAAATAATATGAAATTATATGTCATGCAATAAAAAAATACACTGTATGAAATATATAAGGTGTTATTTTAATAATCCACGATATTTTACAGGGTGCCTTAGTAAATGCTAAAGATAACGTACCTATCACAAAAAAAGATTCGGTTGTATAAATTTGTTTCTTTCGTTTGTGCGACACCAACGCCTGCACCGCCGCGGCCACCTATTGGTCAAACGAATGACGTTGCCAACTACCTAAAGCAGTTAGCCGGCCGGGTCCGCTGTTTTCTTAAGACGCATGTGGATATTATTACAACCAAGAGAACCGTTAAGAAATAAAATAATTAATTTATTAAAAAATTGTGACAAAAAAATTCAACATATTTATTTTTCAGCGATACCTACATTCTTTTCAGCATTCACTCAGGGGCCATGCAAAATTTCGTGGACTATTAAAGTAAGACCTTGTATACAAACACTAGCTGCCTGCCCTAGCTTCGCACAGGCAGGTACATGCAAACCCAATTGCAGTGCCACCTACTGAGTCCAATTGTAAACACAAAAAATAACATCAAAATCCGTCCAGCCGTTTAGGAGGACTTCAGTGACATACACACGTACAGAAGAATTATGTATATAAGATAACACGATGACGTCGCATTAATAATTTTAATAAACTCATTAGTGCTAAGATCATTCATATAGAACACCTAAAATATAAATAAATCATAATGGTTTACTTTAAAAACGATTTTTTTGAGTAAATCCTAATGTTGCTATTTTTTATCTGTAAAACAAGTTTTTTTTTGTTGGGCTTCTCGCATACATTCAATTGAAATGTGGTTGCTTAACCGGTCAAAAACAACTTTTTATGTTTAAATCCATAACCAAGCCAAGCATTACCAAAAATCTTTCAAATAATAAAACCCGTAAAAAAATCGTAGAGATAGAGTCTCTGGATTCGGGAGGTTAAAGAATCATTATATATCACAATATCTGTTCACATTAATTACTACATGCTTCAGTTACGATAAAATACGGCCAAAACAAAACCATCGGATATGAGAATCATTACAGATAGCCTCAGAAATCCCATTAATGAACAAAATAATAAAAAGTGAGGAAACTTAGAAAGAAAGAAAGAAAGAAAAATTATTTATTTCTCTTTGTGCAAACAAGAAACATCAATAAGTGTTTTAATAAACTATGATAGAACATAACGTCATTATCATCATTACGGCCGAATGAAGTCCACTGCTGGACACGCCCCCCCCCCAAAGATCACCGCAACGACCGATATGGGTGTTGTGGGCTCTTTGGGGGGTTTCGCCATAATCGCCACGCTTGGCAGACGGGTTGGCGATCGCAGTTGAGTGGTTAATGTACTCGAAGGACGCTGCTGCACATCCTCCGGCTAATCCCTTAGTCGACTTTTACGACACCCACGGGAGGAAATGGGGTGGTGGTATTCTGAGCCGGCACCACACGGCAAACTTAACGTATAAAATATATTAACATAAAATTACGATGAAAATGTTTATTAAAATTAAATTTTCTGTAACAGAATGAAACTGACGTTTATCAACAAGAAAATAAATTGGAATTATAAAATAAACTATATTTTACAAAAATACTTGAATTTAGGGCATGCAAATAATAGATAAAGCGAAAAACTTTGTAGCTTTAATTTAATTTTTTGCTCCGGATTGTTTTTTCCCGCTAGGACAAATAAACACAAACACAATGTATAAAGTACGTTACAACTGCGAACCAATATTATTTCACCTTACATTATTAGGTTAGTAAAGAAAACAAATTGCCTTCATCAAAGACATTTTTTAAATATATTTATCGGTTTAATTTAGCGTATATTAAAAGTCATAGTATAAATTATACCAACTTAATACTATGCATATACACAATTTAAACTAAACATAATTTTTTATTTATGGTGTCCAGTGGAATTTGTACATGGAACTTCCTTCGCCCCGGGGAAGGGCGATGGGGTATGCCGGACTCCCACCGGCTAAAACCACTGGAGCGGTCATCTTCGGCACCGAAGGGGACTCCAGGTCCTCGTAAGATCACACTAGAGCCGCCCATTGGTGCCACGCCTTTAGGCACATCTAGGAGGGGATGACTGTAAAGCGGAGGGTAAGCGGCTGTAAAAAGGCCCCGAAGCCTCGCTTAGCGCTGTGCGCACGGCGGCATGTGACCAGGTGCGGGCCACCGTCTTCCCGGGGGTCACTCGGTGTGAGCACGTAGACTCCCCAAAATATCTAGTACCTAGCCGGCTTCTTGCAATAAGAGATCTACCACTAAACTCCGTGGTTTCCAACCTGTTTTTAGCTAACGGCGAAAGAAATCTAGATAGACAGATAAAAAGGTATCTGTAGAAGACTTTGTCTTTCAGTCTTTGGGTGCTTATCAAGAGCATTACGTACTTATGAAAAAATTCCAACACAGTTTATGAGAAAAAGTTTAAATATATAAATGTAGTGGAGAAATATACGATGGATTAATGGAGGAATGGAGGGCCCACCGAGGCTCAATTTCTCATGGAGATAAATTAAAAAATTACAGGCATGCTGAAGGGACCCGTGCTTATTGAAATATTTTGAAATTTAAATTACAGAGATTCTAATTATATGTAAAACTAAAATGCCCAAAGGTCCGGTGTACATTTCTGTACCGGCGGCAGTTCTATAATACTTCAGTGTCACTTGTAATTCGCCCAATGTGAATTACTAACTATACGTATGATATGTATAAAAGCTCTAATACAAGTATTATCATGCAAATCTTTACTCATCAGATAACATTATTATGATATATTTACACAATTTCTTTATTAAATACTATTATTTATACAGTACGTACTAAAAATACTACGATCCATTAATGTGAAATTCAGTATCGACATGAGATTATATGTATGTAATCTTTTTCTGAAATGAATATTAAAATAAAAGTACTGATTCGAGTAAAACGGGCTTACAAGTAACACTTATCACGCCACACCATACGTGTCACGCGACCAGTGCCGATGGCGTGACACCTTGCCGGTGCAAGCAAGCTGATAGAATCAGGCCATTTTATATGAAGCTAGGTCAAGACGCAAGTCAACCAGTGTGTGTTACCTGTGATGACATATGGGATAGACGTGGTCACTCACCATGGGCCTCATAAGAAAGCTCAAGGCGAGCTATGGAGAGAGTTATAGATACTTAGTATTTCTCTAAGAGATCGAATCAGAAATGAGGAATCCGTAGAAGAACTAAAGTTGCTGTGCCTAGCTTATGCTCATGTCCAGTAATAGATTATCATAGGTTGAAGTGATTGATAGACATACATTTTGAATCGTGAAGTTATCACATGACTAGCGTTCGTTCTGTTAAAAATAAAAAAAGTATGAAAGATAATGAAGAAATTGAGAATTTACTACAGCACCTAAAGACGTGCTCATCCTATCAGTACAGTTGATTCGTACGACTTTGATTTGATGGAACAACACAGACACAGTGATTTCAATTCCCAAAATAAATTTCGGTCTAAGACAATCGGAGACCTCGCATCTACGTTGTATCAACTATCGGGCATTGAATAGTTGCTCAAATTCGTTGCTACTGCTGCGAGTGCCCGGAGCATACCGCGGATAGCTATCTATCAAACATAGAGTAGTTTTCCGAACAGAGGTAGTCTGTACTACGATCATACGAATTCTCATACGCCCTTTATTATCTTGTACAAAATAAATCTAAATAAAACGAACCCCTAAAAGAGCTGGTAATTATTTCATGATTTTAATTTCAAACTAAACATATCTTTTTATTTTATTTAAGTTATGCCATTTAGGTGTAATTAAGAGACAGTTACCAACGACTTTGATCGTATTTTGGGTGCGTTGACTGATGAATCAAAATATTTTTCTTATTTCTTTATTTTCAGTTTATCGTCCTTAATTGAAGTGTAAAATTTTTATGGAAAGTATTTTTTTATTAGTTAATATTTTAAATTAAATATTACTTCAGTCTGTTTATAATATTTACTAGGCCTATTATTACCTATTTTTATCACGTGGTACTTTTCTTATACATAAATTATGCAACATTTATCTTTTACCAGTTGACTGTTATGTGTTCTTAGAGTAAAGTAAAGATTCTTCTTTATTTTTCTAAATGCAGGCAATAATAGGAACTTCAAGTTTATTTATTTATGAACAAAAAAAGAATATATAGGGACGAGTATAAAGATATGGCTTATTTCTAAATAAATTTCTGCCAGTAGACCTGCGGCAGACGAGTGTAAGTTTAAATGTAGACACAGTGTGTAATGGTAATAAATAAGATATCGACCAAAAAGTTGCCAACACCAGAAGGCCAATTCTCGTAATTTAAAAATGTTCAAAATATAGTTCCGATCTAGTCTCAGTGTCATAAATGTCACAAATGGTATTCTCCTAACCTAACAAACAACGTCAAACGTGAACTTACACTGTGATGAGATCGAAAATGGATCGAAAGTTGATCGAAGTCAAAACGGTATTCTGCTAACATTTCGAACTGTCACATGTACTAAATTGTCATTAGATAAACGTCAAAATTGAGATCGAAATGAGACTAGACCGAGATTATACCGAAATCCGACTGAACTTTAAGAGTAGCAGAATACCATATTTTGGTCAATTCATAATTTAATCTCAGTTCGGTCAAGTTTCAGTCATAGTGTCAATTAATTACGAGTATTGGCCCTCTGATATACATAATAACATTAACATACCAAAATAAAATAACTACAAATAGACTAATACATATACTATCATAATTATAAGAAGAGGTAATAACGCGTCTATAACGCGTTTTTTGAAATAAGATATAGATTTGAAATCACGTATATTAGGTGGAAGCGAGTTCCACAGTTGTGCCGTGTGGTGCCGGCTCAGAATACCACCACCCCATCTCCTTCCGTGGGTGTCGTAAAAGTCGACTAAGGGATTAGCTGGAGGATGGGCAGCAGCGTCCTTCGAGTACATTAACAACTCAACTGCGATCGCCAACCCGTCTGCCAAGCGTGGCGATTATGGCAAAACCTCGCATGAGCCCACAACACACCCATATCGGTCATTGTGGTGATCTTTGGGGGAGGTGTGTGTCCAGCAGTGGTCTTCATTCGGCCGAAATGATGAGTTCCACAGTCTTACTGCATGAACAGAGGAGGAGTAGGAGTAGTAATTGGATTTTTGGGGTGGGAATTATAAAAGGGATCTAAGGTGGGACCTACTAGGAGCATCACGAGCTCGAACATACATGAAATGCGCGTAGGAAGAGTGTGAAGGTGAAGAACATTGTACAGGAGACAAAACAGGCATATGTTTCTGCAAAGATGGATAGGGAGCCACTTGAGTTCTATTCTAGAGTAGGAAATATGGTGACTGACCATTCTTAACACCAAAAACAAAATGAATAAATAAATTTTTGAGAGATACTCAAGCTTGCTCACAATCTCCTCAGTGGCATCCAAATATCATCAGCATAATCTATAATCGGATTAATAAAATGCTGGGCGAGAATATTCTTAGTCTTTAAAGGCAAAAAGCTCTGGAGGCATTTTAACAAATAAAAGGAGTAGTGCACCTTACGATGATCCTCATTAAGTTATTATTCCATATCAGCCATAGGACGTCCACAGCTGAACAACGGCCTCCCCCATAGGCTTCCACAGTTATGTCGTCATTTCGGGGGAATTTGCCAGTACTAACCACTCTTAGGTGAGCGCAGTATGACTATGGTTTCACAGAAGGGACGATGCCGCTAATCTCTCTGGCTTAAACCCTTAGTCACCTTTTACGACTTCCATGGGAGGAGATGGAGTGGTGCTATATTCTTAATCCGGACACCACACGGAATAAAGTTTATTTTTTATTGTGTTGCACACAAACCTGTGTCGTTAATACAGTTTCCAGACACAAATCTCATATGTATAAATATTCTACTACTTTCCAATGTTGTCATCAAAAAGATATGCATGGGCAAAAGTGGGAAGTAGGCTCTGAAATAATCGTCGAATAAATAAACTGTACCCATAAAAATCCGTATAAATAATTCCGAGTGACATCACATACGTTGCGACGCGCCAGAGCCGTGACCAGTTCAAATATGGCAGAATCTGGTTCAGTTGGATTTACTCTCGTTTGTAAACTACTTAATGTACTGCTATGACTTACTTATTGGTACTTATTCACACTTTTTCCTTATGAGTTGTGTAAAAGTGCAAGTTATTTATATTGTACGTGGCTGTGGTCGCGTGGATGTTTTGTAGATATATTTATGTATTTATTTTAGACCAACCAGAACGTACAGATAAAAAACGATAAATACTGTATGAACAGTCGAGCATGCGTCTATCTCGCACAAACACAAAAACCCAACGATATATTTGCCCATGTATCGTCAAACAAATCAATGCTAGGATTCAGAAGATCGTTGAGTGTGGAGAGCGTACGTGGTATTGGAGACTTAGCTCGGGCTTCAGTACAGCAGGTGGGCACAGCAAGCAACTTAGTGTATCCTGCTGCGATGGGAGTATTCAGGGTGAATCCATTTTCCCGCGAATAATTTTAAATGCCGTAATAACTTAGTAAACACGTCTTTTTGTTTCTTTTTGTTTCAAGCGGGTTATAACCAAGACTCTCCAGGAAAAACTTAGTAGGATAAGGACATGGATAGTGCCCGTGGACACATTTACACAGGGATCTAAAGTCCGTATCACAGAACAAGAATCAAAACTTAGTAAAACTCAAGTCTCATCAAGAATCAAAACTTAGTTAAACTCAAGTCTAGATTGTGGTAATCAAATATGAAACCTGGGGAAAAGATCGAGCGTTTACATTCAATTGCTGCAATCTCGACTCAAGTTCTACTTAAATTTTGATTCTCATTCCGTAATAAGGGTCTTTTGTACTTTTTCTAATCAGAGAGTTGTACTTCATCTCGTACGGGTTCAGACAGACAGGCTTCTATCCTGTTTCTGACCAATGCGTTGTAAATGATTAAATTTTGATAGTCTTCTGTGCTATTACCTATCGAATCCAATTATACAGCGTGGTTGGCGCTATGTAGCCATTAGCATTATGCCATCCTCGCAAAAAGATGGAGTGGTGCTATATTTTTAGGCAGGATACTAGACGGAATATATTGGTTCATTCTCATCATCATATCAGCCATTTATACGTCCACTGCTGAACAAAGGCCTCCCCCATAGATGTACACAATTGTGTCGTCATTTTGGGGGGTATTTGCCAATACTCACCAGGCTTGGCAGGCGGGTTGGTGAGAGCAGTATGGCCACTGATCCACAAGAGAAGCCACGGGCTTAGAGTTCCTTAGTTGGCTTTTACGATATCCACGGAAGGAGACGGAGTGGTGCTATATTCTTAATCCGGACACCTCAGGAATGGTTTTTTCTGCACAATTAATATTCCAATGACGTTTTAGTAATATAAAATAATATTCTCTCTGTATCTTCGTCCTAATCTATCGGAATTCACTAAGCACAATGCTATAGAGTTACGCCACTTTAACAGACGAAACAACAGTATCTTATTCACAATTCCAGTAACCATTATTTCCAATGATTGTTACAGACAAGTTAATTACATTTACGTAAATAAATCAATTTCGTGTTACTGAGAGAAAATTCTACGTGTATCAATGACTGCGAACGATGATGTAATTAATTTTCTAGATTTTTTTATTTTTTATGTTGCCTTATTCTTGGATTTCTCTTGTGTCGTGGGTGCGTTTACAGACATGAATTCCACATACAATACACCCAGACCCGGAACAACTACCTGCAGATCATACAAATATTTGTTCCGTGCGGGAATCGAACCCACGACCCGAAGCGCAGCAGCTGACTGCATCAGCCACTGCAACAACCGTGCCATCACTCAATATTATCTTTCCAGAACGCGGGTCTAGGTGAATAAAAACCTTTTTTTATGTATTTATTCATAATCATCGTATCAGTCTAAGCACGTCCACTGCAGAGCAAATGTCTCTCCCATAGATTTCCATACTTACCAGAAGTTACCACGCTTGGCAGGCGGGTTGGTGAACGCAGTAAGTCTACTGTTCCACACAAAAAGGACGCTACTCACATCCTGGCTTAAAGTCCCTTTGTGGCCTTGTACGACATCCACGAGAGGAGGTAGAGTGGTGCTATATCCTTAATCCAGACACCACACGATACGGTATTTATTTACTGTGGGATATTAAATAGCCACAACGTAATACATAGGTCATAGGGGTTACAAAATATTTTATGTTGCCTACTGTTTTTTGACTTTGACTTTACATAATCCACAGATTAAATATATACATAGGCAGTGGTAGCCACCACACGAACATTTTTTTTAGTAGAAGTATAATTATGTTCCGTCTGGTGTCTGGATTAAGAATATAGCAACACTCCATCTCCTCCCGTGGATGTCGTAAAAGGCGACTAAGGGAATCTAACCAGAGGGATGGGGAGCAGTGTCCCTTCTGTGAAGCGGTAGCCATACTGCGCTCACCAACCCGCTTGCCAAGCGTGGTGAGTAATGGCAAATGGGGGGTATTTGTGACTGTGTAAAATGATGACACAGTTGTTGAATCAATGGGAGAGGCCTTTGTTCAGCAGTGGACATATAAATGGCCGATATGATGATAATTATATTATTACCATCATGTTTATTAGTCCGTGTGGCGTCCGGATTAATAATATGACACCACTCTATCTCTTCCCATTGGCTGTCGTAAAAGGTGACTAAGGAACTCCAAACCAGAGAGGTGGGCAGCAGCATCCCTTCTGCGGAATTCTGCGCTCACCAACCAGCGTGGTGAGTAGCGAATTCCCCCCTAAATGACGATACATGGCATGTGATCGTTTATCGGGGAGGCCTTTGTTCAGCTATGGACGTTTTTTGACTAGTATGATGATGATGATGATGATGATGATAATCTAAAATACTTATTGAGGAAATTGAAATTTTAATAAGCTAAATAGCTTGCTTGATTGATTTTAATATCGGTAAGCACAACAACATCATATTGGCACAGAGATGTGATATTATCATAGATTTTAGTAGTTTCAGTAAAAAAAACATTAAGTAGTTCAAACTCATAATACTCTACAAAAAAAGAAATTTATACTAAAAAGAGCTTAGAAATTTAGTTCTTAAAATTCCCTTAAGACAGTCAATAACCTCAAGAGTTTTTGATCATTTAAACCAATATCACTCGTAATAACATATTTTTTTACAAATCTTGATCCTATTAGTTCTGTTATTCAACGAGCTATTATAAAGGTTTCTCAAAAATGTTATAAAAATGCTTTTTAAACATAATACACACTACTGCGGTCGCTGCCGAAAATGTTATCAAGTGCATTGGTAGACTCAGGTCATCAGTTCAAGAGGCTTGACCATAACCATTTGATTTGTATACTTGAAATCCATAACTTAGTAAAAATATCATCATCATCATTTCGGCCGAATGAAGTCCACTGCTGGACACAGGCCTCCCCAAAGATGTCCACAACGACCGATATGGATGTATTGTAGGCTCATTGGGGGGTTTTGCCATAATCGCCACGCTTGGCAGACGGGTTGGCGATCGCAGTTGAGTTGTTAATGTACTCGAAGGACGCTGCTGCCCATCCTCCGGCTAATCCCTTAGTCGACTTTTACGACACCCATGGGAGGAGATGGGGTGGTGGCATTCTGAGCCGGCACCACACGGAAAAATATAGTGTTATTTAATACCGACTGATAAGAAAGAAAGAGATTTATTACCACAACAAAACGTGCATCGGTACATTCATACTAATTAAACCAAAATCTACACCAAACTTGCAATAAAAAACCACATAACAAATAGATTGATCGTAGAGTATAAATAAAAAATGAGATACAAAATGATCATAACAAAAATAACAGTTTGCCGATGCCCGTCCCAACAGTGGCAAACAGGTCAATACTCAGCATAACACTGCGTTGCAACGCTAGCCGCAACACAGAGCTGGTTTTCAGTGCACCATATAATAAGAACGTGTCAAGTTTTTCTTTTCTTGAAAAGATATATTAACGGGTATCGAAAAATCGATTGCAATTCTATAATATGGAGATATGAAAGTGCGAGTTACGTGGAAAGGGTTCCGTACGATTAATGTTATTATACCTTGTTTTTTTAACTTGACCCAAATTTGTTTGTGGTATCTAAAAACACCACGTATGGTACCGGATCGTAGAGTGAAATTGCTTATTATGTTGTCTATTGTTGAATTCTGTCGTTTAACTATAATTTATCCCCAGAACAAACTTAACATTGTAGTTGAAAAACATGTTCTTCCATACATTCTAACTGTAGATATAAGTTTGAAGGCACAATATTGAAAGATTTACCATGTTATTTTAATAGCAAAGACTTTTTATAGGTTTTACAGTAATCTATGAGGAAAGAACTATGTTCTATACTTTTTTATTTTATTTTATACTATGTTGTTTCGGAGATAAGTTTATTTTCTTAAATAACTTTAAAAACAATTATTTCAAGATTTAAAAATAAATATTTTTAATACGCTAACAATAAGCCCTTCCATTTCGTATGTTACAATGTATAGTTTCCGAAACATTATTCTTTAATTTTCTTATTTGTCCCTCAAAAGTGACCCTCATATTCAAAATTCGTTTATTTACGTTAGACGTTCGTATTTAGGTCGCAAAAGTTCATATGCGTAACAAATTTCAACTTAATCGGTCCAGTAGATTCGGAGCAATTTGGCTGTGACAGACACACGAGTGATCCTATAAAGGTTCTGGCGTTTTATCATTCGTACGTTTGGAACCCTATAAATTACTCTGTTGTTTATTTTTGCATAAATATAAATACAAGGTAAAAAGACCTGCATCACTTCGCTTAAATTATTTTGAGTCCATGTAAAAAAAAACAGAAATATGTAAAACAATATTCGTTTAATTTATTCTAACCTTCACTGAAGGTAATTAAGTTAATGGTGGACAGCGACAAGGGGGACAGTTTTGACGAAATGACCGTGGTGGACGACAGAGCTGGAGTGAGCGATGGCAGATGGGGCAGTCTTGACGATGAGGGGAGCGGCATGGACTGAATGGACCACAGGAGAAGCATGGACAGTATGGATTACTGGAGCAGCATGGACGATAGGAGTAGCGTGGACAGTCTTAACCACAACAGGAGACGCAATCAATGGAGCGTGTACAGCGTGGACGGTGTGGACCGGCGAGCCATGGTTAACCACCTGACTGGACTTAGTGATTGTAGTCTTGGCAGCGACCACAGGGACGGCTGCGTGGACCACAGGAGCGTGGTAAGACACCACAGGCTCGTGACTCAGCAGTACTCCCGGGGCAGCAGCTGCGCAAGCCAGGATGGCGACAAAAGCAACCTGTGGGATAAACAAGTAATTGATTAAAAAGTTTTGCAGTTGAGACGTATAAAGCCAATGTTGATGATACCCAAATTGGAAATCACTGTTTTAATAATCATTGATAAAAACTAATAGTAATACCAAAAAAAACTTGGAACTCTATGCAGATTTAAACAGAATTTGATAATAGAACGTTAAAAAAGTATTTTTTAATCCATAGTTCAGCCTCTATTCAACGTGAACACTTACAATGGTCTTCATGGTTTTGAAGGTAGATGTGTTGACTACTGAAGTGTCGAATAATCTAACGAAATGCTGGGCCACCGCGGCTTATATACCACGCTGCCGAATATCGACAATGAGTACGCAATGAACTTGAGGCTGTATAAATTATACAAGCTTTGTGGAGGAGGCAGTGTTGAGAGAGGCATAGTAAGCCATACGCGCGGTTGTAGTGTAGTAAGTGTGGAGTATGAATTAAACTTTGACCTTGACATAACAACGTCTTAATAGGAAAATTTATCTTCTCTGAAGTGTGATGAGATTGAGAAATACCGGAAACTTCAGGAAAGTTGTCACTCCATGCAAAAACTGGAGAAGTTAAGAGCGAAAGAATAGAAGAAGTTAAATTTTTCCTTAAAAAACCTTCTTATAATAAGTCTCGATACTATAAAAATTTGAATAAACATCTATGTATTGCATAGATAATGAAAATTTCTTACAGGATGCACAGATATCAAAATCACTGCACACTATTTTACTGAGTTGCCGTATCCACGTACTTTCACTTAGTCCACATCTGGCCCCCATCAAACTTGTCGAGATTAATTAATGCATAAACACAAACATTGACGCTGCAGTATTTAGGTTGATGCCAAGTTCATTCGTGTCCGAAGGATTTATGTAACAGCGGACTACTTATGCACTTACGAACTTAAAATTCATGGTTAAAAATTCTACTGTATGTATCTTTAATATAGAAATACTTACGGCTGATATTAAGCGATCTAATCCAGAATATTTAGTTTTTTTTTAAACCTAGGATTCTGACTCTGGGTTTCTCCTGTGTCGTGGGTGCGTTTACAGACATATATTCCACACACAATACACCCAGACCCGGAACAACTACCTGCAGGTCATACAAATATTTGTTCCGTGCGGGAATCGAACCCACGACCCAGAGCGCAGCAGCCGACTGTATCAGCCACTGCACCAACTGTGCCGTCAAGATTTAAGCTTACTTTTCAAATAAATCTTCAATCCCAAATCCAAAGGTTTTGCATTAGTTTTTTTTTTTTTACATCTTTATTTTTGTAAGGGCTTTGAGTCGCTTAGCGACTATGTCAGCCCTATCAACCAATCACGTTTTACAAACATCTTACTTACGAAATATTTAAAATCATCGCATATACGGCTTTAGCTGCCTCACACAAGGGTACTGCTAGAATACTCTGGAAGACACCGATATCCATTGGATTCAGAGTATATTTATTTTTGGAAAGAAGTTCCTTACGGCAGGCTTGGAGGGGATAGGGATTTTGCTGCGCGACCGAACTGAAAAAAATGTGATAGTAAAACCGTAAGAAAAAATCCGTGGAAAAAATCCGTGGAAAAAATCCATGGAAAAAATCCGTGGAAAAAAGTGCGTGGAATAAAACCGTTAAATGAGACGTGCGCAGGCGCGACAGTCGCATACACAAGCGAGTAGTGTATAAGTGTCGATTCTACATTAGCCGAAGGAACTTCGTTCCTACCTGGTGTCCCACGACACCACATAATTTTTTAATTAAAGTTCTCATACGAGTAGACTCGGTCCGTCCACGATTATTAATTTTGGCCATTAATGTGTTTGATAACTTTAGATTCTGAGTTCCCGTTTATGCACATGTTTTTGATGCGCTTCTCGGATAAAGGGCCATTCCTATCTAAACTTTTAATCTTATCAAGAGTCGTTAGTAGAGAAACGCTGAGGGAACACGAAGCTATTTAATCATACTTCAATCAGATCTTTAGCTAAGCTTCTAATTAAGGCATGACATGAACCTCGCTATTCCACAAAGAAGAAGCCAATGTCATTTCTGCCGACAATGGTCCACTGCCGGACAGAGAGCTCCCAAACACAAAGACTGGCCTTAGTTTGTATTGTGTGCTCATTGGAGGGTTAGGTCATAATCGCTACGGTTGGTAGATGTTTTGGCAAACCCCCTCGAAAGCGTTGCTGGTCATCCTCCGGCTAATTAAATAGTCGCCTTTTACGACCCCCAGGGGATGAGATATGATGGTGCTATTTTTAACCGGTACCACACGGCAGTAGTTCCGTGTGGTATCGGGATTAAGAATATAGCACTATTCCGTAGATGTCGTAAAAGGCGACTTAAGGACTCTAAACCTGAGGGATGGGCAGCAGCGTCTCATCTCTGGAACGGCACCCATTCTGCGCTCACCAACGCGCCTGCCAAGCATGGTGAGTACTGGCAAATACCCCCTAAAACTACAATACAATCGTCGTGGAAATGTATAGGGGAGTTCTTTGTTTAGCAGTGGAGGTCCTTTGGTTGATATGATGACCACACGTCAACGTTTAGCATTGGTATTTTAGTAAATAATTTGTCATACTCTTAGCATTTATACACAGTATCCGAAAGTATGAATTCGGTAAAATTACATACTTCAAGTAGGTAAGTATATTCAAAATGTATCTTAACCTCATCTTAACCGCAACCGACACGTATTCTGTAACTGCACTTACTTATCGTGTCAGTTTAAAAACATAATACCATATAATAATATAATAATTATGTGACGGTTTAATCTGAATTTATTGAAACCTTGATGCAAAAAGGTGACGGAGGTTTAATACAGTGTATTACTTAAATGTTCTTGGAGGTGACGGAAGATAAATATTGCCAATTAACACGAGTATTGTACGCCATCAATACACATTTGAAATAAATGACATACACACCCATTTTGAGTTTTCTTTTTCTTTGAAAAGCGTTGCCCCACACTAGGATTTCTCCTGTGTCGTGGGTGCGTTTACAGACACAAATTTCACACACAATACACCCAGACCCGGAACAACTGCCTGCAGATCATACAAATAATTGTTCCGTGTGGGAATCGAACCCACGGCCCGGTGCGCAGCAGTCGACTGTATCAGCCACTGCACCATCCGTGCCGTCGAAAATTGTAAGATCTCAAAAGCTGCTACATTATTGTGATCCGGTCCGGAGAAATCCTAGTGTGGGGCAATGTTTTATAAAATAAAAAATAAAAAATTGTTAAACATAAACCGAGAAAAATATCGGACAATGTGTAAGATGGAACATACCACAATAATGTTATACTAATAAATTATTTACCGTGGCAGTTAAAGGCATGACGCATGCATCAGCATCGCTTAGCTCAACCATATTGTAGGGAACCGAACGACTCGATACACAACGCCACCACCAGCAAGACATTTTAGTGAGCATGACAGATCAATACAGCCAGGCAAAAGACAAACAATATTAGTACTAAAAATAAACTCAATGGCTGCATGATTGTCACACATTTACAGTTTCGTATGAATATTGTATTTGTCTCAGTGAGAATTCTTCATGAACATCCTCCGTCCTGGGGAAGGGCAAACGGGCATGCTACCCCTACTAGCTAAACCCACTAGGATGGTCATCTTCAGCACCTAAGGGACCAGGACCTCGTTAATCACACTGGAGCTGCCCACTGGCGCCACGCCTATAGGCACATCGCGGAGAGGGTGACTGTAAAGCGCTCACCCTCGTCGTAGGATTAGTCCCCGATAGCATTACAATTCTCATGGGTAGGCACTTACCACCAGGCGAATGACTTGGTCGTCTCATAACAAAGTTGTTTAAATAAAAAGGGTTTCTTATTTGGCAGAAACTTTAACTTCACTACGTATCAACAGCAATTTGCTTAACCGTAGCACATACCCCTATACTTAATCGACACTTACCCCAGCAACGAAAATTGCTGCAATACGTACGTAAGCCTCTAGCCTAGCTTTACGATATTAGGGGAATAATAAAACCTTTACGACGGTTGACAAAGAGCCTTCTAGGTAACCTGGCCTACTTGCCGTTATGCCCGGAAACGAGGCAATACAAGCATGTTACGAATAATTTACGGGAAAATAACTGGCTTATATGCTTATGGCTTATATGGCTTGCTAATTTTTCTAGAGTCGAGTATAACGCTATTTTGTTTCGATAGAGTTTTAAACTCTGTAGTACTGCGTCGTTGGTAAGGTCTCGGAATGGTCTATTAAAACTAACACATACTCATACACATGTATATAGGCTTCTCCTTAACGGCACGGTTGGTGCGTGGCTGATACAGTTAGCTGCTGCGCTCCGGGTCGTGGGTTCGATTCCCGCACGGAACAAGTATTTGTATGATCTGCAGGTAGTTGTTCCAGGTCTGGGTGTATTGTATGTGGAATTCATGTCTGTAAACGCACCCACGACATAGGACAAATCCTAGAGTGGGGCAACGTTTTTTTAAGTAAAAAATAAAATAAAACTATAACTTAGCATATGTGGGAATAACGTTATAATTATCAAGACTTCAGAAAATAATATGAGAGTTTTTATCTTTAATTTTATGTTTTTTTTTTTATAATGAGGACATGTCAATCCCATCGTACCTTATTACAACATCTACAACAAATAAACTTAGCATTAATTAAAAGGCAATACACTGCTGAAGATTCTTGAGTATAATATGATGATAAGACAAACAAAAGGTTTTGTTATCTCCACCTCGCCTGTGCGAAATCCACAAGAAGACCACCGATATCGAGTCGCGGGTCTTATCGTCCTAAGACATGAGTGGGAATTCCACAACAAGATGGATATCCCTAAAAAGTAGAAAGGAGACGTTTGTTTTGATTAAAGACAGCTTATCATTAAAGTCTTTTTACGAAGCATGTTCAAACGTGCCAGTATCACGAGATGAACCAAATTATATTAATATACTAGCTGGGACGCGCGGTTTTACCCGCGTTTAATTTAAAAGAAATTTAGAGTACTTCGACCTAGACACTTGACATAGAATACATATAGTGGATTTCAAGGGTCTTATATTTCTTGCGCGGAACCCTAATTATTTTTCTAAAATAAAAGTAGCCTAAGTTATTCGTTATAACATCAGCTATCTGACAAAGTCCCGTCGGAATCGGTCCAGCCGTTTCGGAGATTACCCGGAACAAATAGACAGACAGACAGACCGACAAAAAAAATTAAAAGTGTGATTTTGTTGTAAGTACCGTATATAGTTTCATATGCATTTAGTAAAAACTGTTATTTTGACATTACAAACAGACACTTCAATTTTATTTATTTATATAGATTTTATAGATAGGGGCCAACAAATACACTGAATTTAATTTCAAGGCGACAATCAATAACTTACAAGTTGTAATTTCCATTGTTTATTTTTGCAATAATTTACAAACAAAGATATTATTTGGGACAAAAAAAAAACATTTTTCACCTTTTTTATTACAGCGGTGCGTGTTCTTAATTTGAGTATATATAAAAGTGAAAAAAAAAGGCATATTAAAAATAGTAAAAAATTAAACTGATTTTTAATAAATCCTTTAAAAAGTTAAAGTTTACTAATTATATGAATAAAATTCACAAAATTTGACCTTACGAAATATGTTATAACAACGCTACGGGGCAAATCATCATCATCATCATCATATCGGCCATTTATACGTCCACTGCTGAACAAAGGCCTCCCCCATAGATTCCACAAGTGTGTCATCATTTTGGGGGGTATTTGCACATACTCACCACGCTTGGCAGGCGGGTTGGTGAGCGCAGTATGGCTACCGTTTCACAGAAGGGACGCTGCTGCCCGTCCCTCTGGTTTAAATTCCCTTAGTCGCCTTTTGCGACATCCACGGGAGTAGATGGAGTGGTGCTATATTCTTAATCCGGCATCACAGGTAATGGGGGAAATACTTGCAATTCATTCTGGGGTCTAATATTATCATTTATGTGCCGATCTATTAAAAAGGAGCCCAACTAATCTCACTTATTCTTCCGCGCCATCTGGTATCCGTATTTATCGATACAATACTTAAGATTCAAGCTATTAGTGGCATAATAAATTAAATTGAACGCCAATTAAGTACGTCATGTTGTTAATTCGTATTGCAATGAATAATGCATGAAAAGTGTTAAAAGTTTAATCCTTTAATTACAGTCAAAATGTCACTGGTTTAAGTTATAAGGCTTCAAGTGGAATTTAATGAATGGAACAAGATTACCGTAGTATTGCAGACGTAATCAAAAGATGTTTGGTGATAAAAAAAATTGCTGTAAATTTACCTCGATCTCATATTAAATAAACTGTGTTAATTTTTTAAGATGTTGTGTCTTGTGTCCAAATTTCTAGTTAGGTTTTTTATTTATTTAGTCATTCGCTTGGTGTAGCATCGCTGTCCATAACAATAGTAATGCCACCCACGACTACACTACGCTCGTGACCTCAACTCAATAGTTATTTATGGCCAGTAATTTCACTAGCAACAGTGCCCTTTCAACCAGAACACAGTCATATCTAAAGTTTAAATACTGCGTTCTGCTTCGTAATTGGTGAAAGTCGCTGGGAGTCGTTGGATAAGAGCGGCTTGTAACCGCTCGTTGTGGAAATCTAGGGGGGAGGCCTTTGTTCAGCAGTCGACGTCCTCTGGCTGATATATGATGAGACGAGTTATGCTCAAATATTCATATACATTGGTGGAAGATTTCTTATTGCAACAGCCTGGCTAGGTAGGTACCACCGCTAGAGGGGGTGACCACTTTACAGTCATCCCCTCTGAGATGTGCCTATAGGCGTGGCACCAGTAGGCGGCTCTAGTGTGATCATACGAGGACCTGGAGCCTCCCTTAGGTGCCGAAGATGACTGCTCCAGTGGTTTTAGCCGGTAGGAGTCCGGCATACCCCTTCGCCCTTCCCCGGGGTGAAGGAAGTTCATGAAGAATTTCCACTGGGCAACAATAAAAAAAAAGGAGTCCAGCATACCCCTTCGCCCTTCTCCGCGGTGAAGGAAGTTCATGAAGAATTTCCACTGGGCATCAATAAAAAAAAGATTGGTGAGCGAAGAATCGTTACTGTTCCCTAAAAGGGGTGCTGCTGCCCATCTCTCTGGTTTAGAGTCACTGAGTCACATTTTAAGACATCCACGACAAGAGATGGAGTGGTACTATATTCTTAATCTGGGCACCACATGAATAATCCCTCATAAATTGTCATTTGAAATTTATAAATAAAATATGTTCTAGAAGGATCACTGTGCGATTGCTTTTTTCTCAAGGGTATGATTAGTTCCCAAAGCTTTATTTTCTTAGTTTCATATGGATTAGCGCTACAGCGTTCTCCTAGATACTGGTAGTGATATGAACAGTAAATCAACTTCGTCTCGTCTAGACGAATGTTGTTGGATGTTGTTAAATTAATGGAGCGTCTAATTTTAAGTTTCTTTTCTAAAGATTGAGGATATTTATTACTTAACTTCTTGATTAAACTTAAACTATTGTTTCTCATTTGTTCAGTATATGTTTTGGGTGGGTTGAAAATATGATGATAATGATATATGGAGCAGAGGCGTGGTCACTCACTGTGGGCCTCATAAGAAAGCGCAATGTCACTCAGCGAGCTATGGAGAGAGCTATGCTTGGTATTTCTCTACGAGATAGAATCAGAAATTAGGAGATCCGTGGAAGGACTAAAGTTGGCGACACAGCTGAAATAATTAGTAAACTGAAGTTGCAATGGCATTGCTCGTAGACCTGATGGCTGTTGGGGCGCCATGTAACCACTTGTTGTGGAAATATATGGGGGAGGCCTTTGTTCAACAGTGGACGTCCTTTGGCTGATATGATAATGATGATAGTAATAATCATTGGGAGCTCCATGTTCAGCATTAGAAGTTTACGGGCTGATATTGGTGTGTGTGTGTCCGTGCGTGTGTGTAAACACAATGCTAAAATCGTATGCCTAAAACTCGTATCAACTTCACTGTCTTTTATGGCTTACCCAAGGTTGATCTAACGTCAAATTATAAATGCATGATTCAATAATTACTTTTACTGACAGCCGATATGTATGAATATTAACCACAGGTATAGTTTTTTGTTCGTAAATTCCAAGGGAATCTGATCGATGGAGGTCGTTCAATGTTTTAAATATTACTGATTCTAATTTGAGGTCAAAATGCCAATTTTAATTTTAGTTTCGGTATTGTATGCGATTTTAATTTATTGAAAAATGTATGTAAATTCTTATATTTGCGGTATAGCAAGTAATAAGTTTTTTTAATATAGCCTTTTTTTAAATTTAATTTTTATTGGTGCCCAGTGGAAATTCTTCATGAACTTCCTTCGCCCCGGGGAAGGGCGAAGGGGTATGCCGGACTCCTACCGGCTAAAACCACTGGAGCGGTCATCTTCGGCACGTAAGGGAGGCTCCAGGTCCTCGTATGATCACACTAGAGCCGCCCACTGGTGCCACGCCTATTGGCACATCTCGGAGAGGGTGACTGTAAAGCGGTCACCCCCGCAGGGGGATTGTAAAGGATCCCCCAAAGCGTCCCACGGCAGCGCGTGACCACATGCGTGCTACCGTCTTCTCTTGGGTCGCTTGGTGTGGGCATTTTTAATATAGCCTAGTGAAGAGATATGAATAGCACCAACCCATCTCATCCCTTGGGTGTCGTAAAAGGTGACTATGGGATTAGTCGGAGGATAGGCAGCACCATCCTTCGAGTACAGTAACAACTCAACTGCGATCGCCAACCCGTCTGCCAAGCGTAGTGATTATGGCAAAATCCCCCAATGCGCACATAACACGGTCTGGGTGACCGGTCATTGTGGCGATCTTTGGGGGAGGCTTGTCTCCAGCAGTGGACAGCGGTGGTTGTTACCTCGGCGCCGTCTCATCCTTCTCCGTGCGGGATCGCCCCTCTCCCGATCCCGCTCTGCAGTCTCCTTCTGGAGCATGACGCGTTCGCAGGAGGAGACCACTGCACTCCAATTTTCATGCTCTGCCAACATAGCCGACACTACTGCTGGCAGAGAGAGATCTTGCCCGATCCGATCGACCAGGACCCGCCGCTCGACCACCCACGCTGGGCACTCCTCGAGCGTGTGCTGGACGGTATCCTGGTCGCTTCCACAATGGTGGCACTGTGCCGTGACCTCGCGTCCTATTCTGTGCAGGTACGCACCGAAACAACCGTGACCGGTGAATACCTGCGTCAGTCGGTAGGTGACGCGCTCGCTTCTTCTGAGCGAGGCTCCGAAGAGCGGCAGGATGGCCTCGATGACGCGCTTGGTCGCGAACTGCAACCGCTTTGGCTGCAATAAGAGACCTACTACAAGTTATTATTTTAGTTATAAGAGATATCTTCTTCCTAATATCTATGCTTATGTAGGTAATACTTACGCTTATACATATACAGGGTGTCCAGTAAATAGCACGACATACTGCAGGGGGTGAGATCTTGGGTAATACCTACCAAAAAACAATATATGTTCAGCAAAATCTTACAGTTTTTATTTTTCACCACTGCAGGTTAAAGTTATGCGATAAGAAAATTGTACTGTGAAAATAAAAATAAAAATTGTATTTCTTCATTTCAGTTTTTAATAGAATAAAGACTTATCAATCGAGTAAAGTAACTATTCACAAGTAATATGAGGTAAAAAAAAAACCTAGAAAAGGAATTTTTCATTACGAGATGCTTGAAAATCTGTGTCAAGGAAGAGATTTTTCGATATTTCGGAAAATTTTGTACTACTGTAAATCCGTAAGATTTTGCTGAACATATATTGTGTTTTTTTGATAGGTATTGACCCAAGCTCTCACCCCCTGCAGTATGTAGTGTTATTTACTGGACACCCTGTATATTCTATCAAAGCACAACGTACGTCCAATTTGGATGCCTATATTGACATCTCTAAAAGTCTACTTACTGAAAACTAAAACGAATAAATCATTACTTCAGTCGAGGATGTCCACTGCTGGACATAAGCCTCTCCAAAGATCGCAACTAGGACAGTCTGGTTTCTGTTGTGTGCTCATTGGGTGGTTTTGGCATTGTCGCCACGCTTTACACCTGCCAGTCCACCTGGGTTGGCCACCGCAGTTGATCTGTGAATACACTCGAAGGATCCTGCTGCCCATTCTGCATCTAATCCTATAATCACGT
The DNA here is from genome assembly GCA_947459985.1 of Diloba caeruleocephala. NCBI lineage: Eukaryota > Metazoa > Arthropoda > Insecta > Lepidoptera > Noctuidae > Diloba > Diloba caeruleocephala. The sequence goes on along the minus strand of OX381617.1, from coordinate 1,048,194 downwards.
TTTACGATACCCACGGGATGAGATAGGGCAGTGCTGTTTGTAGCGGGCACGCGAAGCGAATAAATGCACAGATAAAAATCTTACTCAACGTAAGTTCAAATCGTGCGTACTATGCCAGCATCCCACTAACCTCATAAGTTAAGAAGACAGATATAATCTTAAACATTATTCTTTCTTGATTACCCAAAATGTTGTCCACCACACGAGTATTGTGAAATCTGTGAATGTGTTGCGAATATTCGTCCTTAGACAGATTACTATAAATCATTTCGGGCGATTAAAGTCCACTGCTGGACACAGGCCTCTCTCAAAGATCACCACAACCACCGATATCTGTGTGTTGTGTGCTCTTTGGCGGGTTTTGCCATAATCGCCTCGCTTGGCTGGCGGGTTGACGATCGCAATTAAGTAGTTAATGTATTCGAAGGACGCTGCTGCCCATCCTCCGTATAATCTCTTAGTCGGCTTTTACGACACCCACGGGATGAGATGGGTTGGTACTATTCGTAGCCGGCACCATACGGCAGCCGGCACCACACATCCATAGATATATACGGAGATAAAAATCTAAAATAAAGATCCACAATTCGACGGTAATAAAAATAATTTGACGATAATAAAGCACGATAATTATCATTAAATCACATTTATCTTCATTTAATTCAGTTTTATTTCAATTCGATGCCCGAGTTTATGTTTATTCCAATTTTGTAGGTACAGTTTATAGACATAAATCGCACGAGCGCACACCCAGACCCCGAACATCTACCTGTATGTATGTAGTCCTCACAAATATTTGTTCCGTACGGGAATCAAACCAGAAAGTCAATCACTTAACTACTGCGCCAACTTTGCCGTCGTGACCTATGTTTTAATAACCCAAGAACTCTGCCTACACCTAAAGTAGTCGCGATTCATCGCGTCTTTGGACAGACCACAATAAATTAATCAATGTGTAATTGATGCGATGTAAATGATGTCACAAAATAAAACATACAGAAAGTCCACTCGATACAATGATAACAAATTATCACTGTTTCAGTTCTTAGAATTCCATTGCCGACACGGGCCACTTAAATGGCCTTCAAACAGTACGTGGTTGTGGGGAAAAAATTGTTTTTTTGTTTGTTTTTAAAAAAACGGTGCCCCTCACTAGGATTTCTCCTGTGTCGTGGGTGCGTTTACAGACATAAATTCCACACACAATACGCCCAGACCCGAAACAACTACCTACAGATCATACAAATATTTGTTCCGTGCGGGAATCGAACCCGCAACCCGCAGTGCAGCAGCCGACTGTGTCAACCACTGCACCAACCGTGCCGTCAAAATCGCCTCAATAATCACACTTTGCATCTGTCATAATATTCTTATAAGCACTTAGTAGTATAGTATGCTGTCCGTCCTCTTGGTACATACGCTATACATAAAATAAATATCACTTTTTGCGAGCAATCTGCGATTAAGGCCGACGAGATTGTTCCATTCTATCAACACGGATCGTGGAAGCGGAATCAGCGGAGTGGGTTTTCTGTAAATCTTTATTTTATTATGTAACGTGCGCTTACGATGTTTCGAAACATCTTTGAATGTCAAGTTCATGCTCGCATGAGTGATTATTTTTACATTTGATGTATTATTGTCGAATATTCAAGGATTATGTGCGTTTTAAACTTTTGTTCTGTGTTGAAATATTTTAGCTGTATTGTGAATTGAATCTGTCATTGAATCAATTTGATTCTTTATTAAAGTTATTATATATATATATATTTCGTATGGTTAGTGGCCACTCTTGTGTCAGAGTTGTTCAAGCCGCCCAAAGGCCTCCGACTTGGCTTAACGACTGCTGTCTAATGACAACAACCGGGACCGACAATTTAACGTGCCCTCCGAAGCACGGAGACGCTCAGTTGAAATACCACTATTCGGTCACCCATCCAGAGACTGACCGCGCCAAGCGTTGCTTAACCTCGCCAATCCTTTACCGATTAGTGAGTGCAACTAGCTATGAGCGCCTTAAAAATTTTAATAATATACAATGTCACTTGTCAAATACTTGCCTTAGAAATGTTTTTTTTAAATTACAGTACTTCAAATGTAAATATCTTCTTTTTCTTTTAGATTATGGCTTAGGTAGAGTATCTTCCACAATTTCGCCAATATCATATTTAAGGCAACGTTGTACGGTGTTCAGATTAATCAATCTTTATATCATCATTATTCATAATTTCGGCCGAATGAAGTCCACTGCTGGACACAGGCCTCCCTCAAAGATCACCAAAACGACCGATATGGGTGTGTTGTGTGCTCATTGGGGGGTCTTGCCATAATCTCCACGCTTGGCAGATTGGGTTGGCGATCGCAGTTGAGTTGTTAATGTACTCGAAGGACGCTGCTGCCCATCCTCCGGTTAATCCCTTAGTCGACTTTTACGACACCCACGGGATGAAATGGGGTGGTGGCATTCTGAGCCGGCACCACACGGTACTTAATCTTTATATATTCATTAAATATATCTCAAGAATGAAAAAAGAAACCTTGTAAAATCTTTACTGAAGATAAATGTCAGTGTTTCGTATTTTTGATGTGCACCCATCATTTTTGATGATATGCTGAAAGGTATTGAGGGTCTGGAGACCTGGTGTAGTCGACTAGTTTGGTAGACATAAACATTTCGTGACTAAGACCCAACAAGCGATTATTATCCATATTATTTGGCATTTCAATTGAGACCATAGTTTTTGCGAATGTTGGAGGTAATTATTTGCATTCATGTCATATGTTTTATTTCCATTTGTTTTATCTAAGTTCTCAGATATCTAGGGATGGTTCTGCCCAATCACCATGTGTACATTGCCTTGATAGTCACTTATAGTGTTAACACCACCTGTTTGCTGCTAGTTGATTAAGAAAATAAACAACTCCAATACTATCTTTAATCCTAAATCAAGATAAAAGAAACACAACCACTCACAGCCTAATAACAGTAATATTGTCTCCCCTCACCATCACTTCTACGAGCTTGTCAACGGTTCTTATCAGATCGACATTTGTAACTGCAATTTCCTACAAAGCTTTGCAACTCAACCTTGGTTAGATCAGACAATAATTTGGTACTGTTTTGTAATATAATGACATGCGATTGGACAATTAGCGTAACTGTTTGTGTACCAAGGATTTGGTTGGGTAATTGTAAACTTAAATTTGTTTCATTAAAGTTGGTGTAATGTGTTGTTGCAGATGATTGATGAAATGAATCAGAGTGGAAGATTTGAATTGATTATGTTAGATTGGACATTTAACTTTATATAGATCGATAATAAGTTATGCTGTCTCCAGATATACTGATTATTAAAGTGATTGATTGATGACGGACTCATATGGAAGAAGGTGAAACAGAAATCACTGGAAATGTATTAACCTAAATGAACAATCATTACTCAGACAGTTGACAAGACCATTACTTTATTGATACTGTAAGACAATTTAACTTAAACCTGCATCGACGTTTCTTAAGCCATATCATCCCCGTGAAATTTATTGTTCTCACGAAATGTGGAAACTCTTCACTGATACTTAACTCCAATCATAACAGACTAAGAATGACTCATCAACTTTTAACAATCGCAAATTTGGTATAAGCTCTTAATCTGATTGCTTGAGTTCAACGTACTTCTCTATAAATAGATGTTAATTCATTTTAATTACTTAACGTATCACTCTAACTTTTGTTCAGATCTCATGAATTATTTCCAATGGAAGTGGGACAGAGTCTTTTATATGTTTGCCTTACGTTTGTTCTGATTTGTAGGTAAAGTTTTTGGGACATAAATTGTTACGGTTAATGACACAAATACATGTGTAATTAAGTTAGGTTTACTTATTTGTTTACTGAATTCAGCAAGGCACTAAATACTAGCGCGGTATAACTGTTAATTTGAATATTTGTCCCTCTGTGTAGTACTGGTGCTATACTTGACTGAGGTATGATTAATGTTCTGCAAGAACTAAAAGTTCGTATTTCTCGTCTTATTTTTAGCCTATTTCCAAATATACCTAAGTTTTGTGCTCAATAACAACTAGAAAAGTTTCCTCATCCATACGAATTCCATTTTCTGGTTATATGTATATGAAATCACTGGCACCGAGACCACTATACCGTATTATAGAACGAGAATCAAAACTTTAGTAGAACTTGAGTATCGATTGCGTTAATCGAATATGACATACCGTTTAGGGTCCAGCGTTTATATTCTATTGATGCAATCTCGACTCGAGTACATCTTAAGTTTGACCGTCGTTTTGTAATAAGGGCCTTAATAAGATAGCTCTTACATAACTTGGTAAACGATGTTTTGTTGATAAGAATATTACAATGAAGATATAACCTCTATAAAAATACACATGACTAGGAAAATAGAGAATAAGAACTAATTAACTGCAAAATTCAGTATCTAGCTGAAAAAATTCTAAAGCATATGTACAAGGTAATTAATACTTTACATTCTACAACTCGATATTATATACTCGATGCGGTGGTGGTAAGAATGCCAACACCCCATCTCATCCTGTGAGTGTCATAAAAGGCAACTATGGGACTAGTTGGAGGATGGGCAGCAGCGTCCTTCGAGTACATTTATAACACAACTGTGATCCCCAACCCGTTTGCTTGCATGGCGATTATGGCAAAACCCCTCAATAAGCACAACACAAATCCATACCGGTAGTTGCGGCAAACTTTAGGGGAGGCTTCTGTCCAGCAGTGGACGTTATTAGGCTCAAATTTGTATTAGGAATAGTTTGTAAACTACTAAAGGATAATTAGTCGTTGAGAGTACTGTGATATTCAAAAACTTAGATATGTTTTATTAGGTTTTCAAACTCATTTTAAACTTAGTAATTTTGTTACAACCTAGAATCCTTTTTGTTTAAAAGTTTTGTCACAGTGTTATCGAAGGTATATAATATTTTGCGGGTTTGTAAGCGAATGACCTTTTAATGTTGTAATTATTAATTAAATCATTTTATAATAGTATTTTAGAGTTCCTCTACCGATGGATATTAGAAGAAGGTAAATCTAAAAGAAATAATAACATTAAGTAGGTTTTTCTTCATTAGTTTGATAATCAATATCAAAGACCAATGATTTTAAATCATAATTACAGTAACGTCAAAGTAAAGTAAGTAAGGGTGAAATAGTATGTAATTGTGAGTATAAAATCAATATCAGATAAAATTATTTAAACATTTATTTATACAAAACTTACAACAAACAATCAATGATGAACAGAATACAACGGTAGTGATCTAATAACCGGCACCGTTTCATGCACAGTAGAACTGTGGTGAGTCACAGCAGAATCACCAGTCTTGAGAGTCACCAGCGGAGAAGAATGATACACCACGGGAGTATGGGCCACAGTAACTACAGGCGCATGGACTAGAGTAGTCCCACCGTGATTGACTACTTGGTTACTCTTGGTGATTGTAGTCTTAGGGATGTGGTGTACTTCATGGACAGGCACGACGCTGATAGAGTGAATTGGATGAATATAAGAACCTCCATGATTCACAACCTGGTTGGCTTTTGTGATGGTGGCTTTGGTATGGATGAGAGGAATGGAATGGATGGCGGTAACGGGGTGGAGTACATGGGTGCTACCGTGGTCGACGACTTGGCTGTTCTGCGTGTATGTAGACTTTGAGGTCAGAGGAACACTGTGGATGATGTGAGTCTGCTCAGCCAGAAGATAGGCTGGAGCAGCAGCACTGCAAGCCAGGATGGCACTGATAATAATCTGAAAATTATGAAAATCTTAGTGGAATTTTGAAAAGTTAAGGAGTAGTTTCGTTTTCTTTTGTATATTAAACTAGATTTGTAAAAGTTAAGTCACAAGGTATAATTAATCTTAGCTAAGTTACCATGATTGTATTGTACTTATTTGTGCGATGTTTAAGTATTTCGTTTGTAGTAAGATTAGATACGATGTTTTATATTCTTCATTTAATAAAAAAAACCAATACACCATGTTAATCAAAAACGATATTCACAAAATTCATTTCATTCATTAACTGAAAGATTTTTTACAAAGTCAAAGTCAAATTAAACCAATTACAAACACTTATGAACCGTTAGAATTTAAGTTGCACGGTTCTAATTAGTTGATCCTATGGAGAAGGATCCGGCAAGAAACTCCATGAGTACTCTTTTAAAATACAATTTTAAATTAAATTAAATCCAACTCAATTTAACACAAAATCAATTTCTCCAAAATTATTTTCAATGTGAAACTTACAATACTTTGCATTGTCGAAATCTCAGTTGCAACTGATGATAGTCCCCAAAATTACCACCCTTTTATACCAGCATGCATAATTATCGATTGCCCCAGATTGCGACAATTATATGTACGTACTTGTATTTTTGCGTCTTATTTCGCGAATCAAAAGTAGGGATGTTGCGACAGAACGCGTGCGGTGCGTTTAGATCTGTCAGTTTGAGATTAGCAAACTTATTAGCGTGGTTGTGATTTGAAGACATGTTGGTAACGGTCCATTAAGTTTAAGATTAGATAGATAACTTTGTTGGCCGACTTGTTTGGTGTATTTGTAAGTCAAGAACTAATCTTTTAGAGTATAATTTACATCACAATTAGATAAACAATTATGAAGACATCTGAAAAGAATCCGAGATCCCTGTTAATTGGGACGTCGCGACGCGACGTTGGACCCACAAGTCTTGAGTCTAGCAAGTTACTTAGTACGTTTTCGTGCAGATTTGGTGTGAATTAGAAACATCACAAAACAGTTCATTTTAGCAATCTTAGAATACTATGACTAAATACAGAAAGCAGCTTGTCAGAGTATTTAAAAAATTGCTTCAATATTATCATCAACATAAACACACTATAAATTATTATAACCCATAGAGATGGCAGACGCTTAGGCAGTTGAATCATATCAAATTATCCTTCTTTTTTTTATTGGTGCCCAATGGAAATTCTTCATGAACTTCTTCCGCCGCGGCCTTCTTCGGCACTAAGGGGGCGTCAGGTCCTCGTACGATAACACTAAAGCCGCTCACTGAGTATCTCCTTTTCTACCATATGATTTCATCTGAGATATGAGTTTCTAGATTGTAAGTTTGAGTCTACAACAAAGTAGCCATTTCATTTAAATAACGCTATCACATGTTATATTTATTTATATTATCAGTGTGGAATCCGAATTAAGAATATAGCACCAGCCCATCTCCTCCCGTGGAAGTCGTAAAAGGCGACTAAGAGACTCTAAACCAAAGGGCGGGCAGCAGCGTACTGTCCGTGGCACAGTAGCCATATTGGGATCACCAACCCACCTTCTAAGCGTTGTGACTATCAAATCCTCATGTACTAGCAACTACTCCCAAAACGAAGACACAATTGAGGAAATCAACGCACTATATATCTATTTATTTGCGTGCACGTACTTTTGATATGATAACATTAAATGATGAAAACGTTTATAAATGTAATTTGTTATTATAGGTACTACAACATTAATGGATTATGTGTTAATGTCCACGTTAACAAGCATTTTAGTAAGCTTTTAAGGTATGCATTAAGTGAGATGAATGCTACCTGAATTTATCATAGTTAATGCACGGCTTAAAAGCTTCATACATTTGATTATTGATGTAGGTATATACATGTGAAACTACGCAGCCTTTTTGCTTTAACTTTGAACTGTATAAGTGTACCAAATTTTTTTTCGTATCTTCGAAATGGCATATTGTTGTTTACTTTGGAATGCAGTTCAATTACTATATAGCCGAGTATTTTTCAACCGCTATTTGAGCATGAGAATTTCTAATGGTATGGTCGATACTTCTGTAGTTAAAGTTAATACGTTAACAAATGGATGGATTAGAATATATAATTATGCGGCTTCAATGTAAACTTCTCTTAAAAATTAATTGCTATTTTCTTTTCGTTTCTATCTTCACTCAATGGTTTGCTGGTAAAAAAGTGAATGTTGATTTAAGCTCGACTTGGTACATGAATTTTATTTTATATTCTATGTATCATATTATATAATATACAATAAAGGATAAGAATACAATAAAGAATAAGAATAATAAGTTATTACGGTGCTACAAAGAAACTGACTCAATACAAAAAATACATAAAATTCTGCGAAAATGTTTCATTGGCCAATCATCCGCCATCTCCCTGCGTATAATCAATAGCGACACATGAACTTCACATCTATCCACATTTTCATTCAGTTTCGGGACTACAAAATGATCAGCCATTCGATGTCCTGTCGTCAGGTGAAAGACTCACCCTCGTCAAATATGCTCCCGAGAGGAATAGTGACACTTCATCAAACAGGCTGAAGGGATATGAATAACCATATTTAGTTGTTTGCTTGTTGCGAAAAGTTTCTTCGTATTTTGGTAGGAGCGAGAACGGTTGCGAATTTTAGATCCATAAAGAAATAGCTTTTGGAATAAATCTTGATTGAAAACAAGAAATACAAAATTGCAGTTCAGTCACGAGGTGCGATCCTCTAATCTTATTTGCTTATTTATTATACTATCGTTTAATATCCAGTGTGGAGATGCCACTGTCATATTTTTTTTACCTATAGCAGCTCAGACTCTGGATAGCTGATTTTACACCGAAAAATGCAATTTTAGAATCAAATCCAGAATTTGAGAATGTATTTCAAGACTGTATAGATTGCAGCCTTCATTGAAGTATAAATTCAATGGTGCAACCAAGAAAAAGTACCAAGAACAAATAAACTTACCATCATCAACATCATATCGGCCAAAGGACTGCCCCATAGATTTCCACAATCGTGTCGTCATTTTGGGGGGAATTTGCCAGTTTTCACCATGCTAAGCAGGCGGGTTGGTGATTGTACGGCTTCTGTTCCATAAAAGGAGGCTGCTGGCCATCCCTCTGGTTTAGATTCCCCTCGCCGCTTTTTACGACATCCACGGGACGAGATGGAGTGGTGCTATATTCTTAATCCGGACACCATAGAGATGATTGATGACCTGACCATGCAATAAACCAACGAACTTCTATCAGGCGTCGTACAAGTTTTGCACAGGGTAGTCATAGCAGCGATTTCACTCAATTGACGAGAGTTAACTAAGGAAATGGGCCTATATTAGACGATATTCGGCTTTGTCAAATGGGCTCTGTTTGCAGATCTATGTATCTAGACTGTTATTTAGATCAAGCTATATCAAAATCTTTGATATACTTCCATTTTTCATTAGTGGGCTGAGAGGAATTGCTAGGTATCAACAATGATAATGAGTTTTTTTTTTCATAAAATGTGGTAACTGATCCCAAACCCTTTTATTACCTAATGCCTATATTTAGAAATGGAGATCAGATGGCCACCAGACCCACTCTGATCTCAACTTTCTTCACTCGTAAATCTTCAAATCGCTATTTCTGCTGCTGATTGTTTCTGAGAATTTATATTTTGTGATAATTCCACTAGGATTTGTCTTGAATTGTGGGTACAGACTAAAAATCTCAGATGCATAAACACCCTAAACAACTATCTATACACAATTTTATACACAAAACAAATTTTCTCTATGTCCATTGCTTCACTGGTATGAAATCAATTCGTGATGATTTAGCTGATACGTCAGTGAAGTAACAATGTAATATAATCATCGATTACAAAACGTTGAGATGAAGTAGATAAAGATAGACCTCAATAAGGAAACCAAATGTTGCAAAACAATAGTTGTATGGGTTTGTGACATTTACAACGTATTCAAGAGTTAAATCGATTGAGAATACTTATAATAAACTTGAGTTGTTTGTTTATTAGCATGGATTTCTGATAAAATTAATGATATTGTAGCATATTTCTAAACAAAGTTCAATTCTTCAGAAGTACTAATGAATAGTCACCTTTTAGATACGAAGTCAGACGACACAAAATTAAATATTATCGATACAATACAATTTATATCAATAGTCTACAACGTTTGTAGCTGCTATGTAGTTCAATAAATGAAGATTTCGATTTTCAAAGGTTAACGTACCCGATGCGTCACAGACACAGCTTCAGCTTTCATCGTATTATTCTTGACCAATAAGATTAAGTGACTATAGACGTAAAAAGTTGTCTCTACCTATAAGCAGTAATATGAGACGGTATATGACTCAAAATATCACTAATCAAATCAACAACCAAAGAGACAACAATCCTTTTATGTTTGTCTACGAATTTTTTTTTTCATGTGCTAGCATGCACATCAACAATTAAATAAATCATGATCATTTAGATTAACAATATTACATTGGAGTACATGAACCCTGCTAGGGCACTGCAAACACTGGGCCGTTGTTGAGTCGCATTTTTTAAAAACGGTTAATCAAATATAATGAAAAATTACTTAAATTGATTGTTATAGTTAAGATTATAAATAGATTTTACTGATTAATTAATAATTACTAATTCATTAAAAAAATAAATGATTACAAATTCATTAAAACAATTGATTCCGAATACATTAAAAACAACAAAACTCATTAAAAATTAATAACGTTAATCAAGATATCTATATGTATGTACAAAAAGCTCTATACAAAATGTCAATATGTAAGTCAATATGTAAATCAGTCAATAGTGTCAGGTTAGAAGTTGTATTTCAATTTAAATGTTGGAGATTAAAATTTAAGGTCTAGAAAGTTGTCTGATTTAAATTTCTCAACAGTATAGTAGGCCTTTTTAATTAATATTGTTTTCAAATTGTTATAGAATACCGTATTTTTTTCCTCATTCTTAATGTGTTCAGGCAACTTGTTGTATATAGTAATCATTCTGTATTCTTCATTATTTCTAAATGTATGATTGGTGTAATTAATTTGTTTTTATATATACGGTTATAATTTATATTTATTTCATCGTTTGACTGGAAAACGTATGTTTTACATCGATATGATAAGACATATGAAATGAAAAATGTAGCAGTTCTTTGGTTCGATTAAGTTTTGTTTCAGTCACAAACGAGTCTATATGCAAAACCCTTGCAATTAAATTCGACTCTACGTAAAAAGCTTACGGTTTATTTTAAATCGGAGTGTTGTAGTTACTTGTGTGGGGTGTTACTCGACCACGCAAGTAGTTAAAGATATAGTGTAGATATTATCGGAGCATTTCTTAATTCAGAGCTTGCTTAATTTATGAGTACATAAATCATATTTTCTTTTTCTTTTCGGCGTTGAACTGCGAACTTTGGCTCATGGGTGCAATAAGCGTGGATTACTCGCAAATTGTGCTTTTGTACGTTTAATTTAAAGTTTATTGAGAGTAAAGTCTTACAAAATTTGATTTATAATTTAAATAAATGAATGTTGACAGAACTTGCATAATTTTAAATATAATTTGGTGGCATGTGAGTGGCTGGGCAGCGTTTGGGAAACTTCGCAACGTCTTTTCGTCAACAATACCGCAATGCCTCAAGACGCAAGTTTTTAACCAGTGTGTGTTACCAGTGATGACATATGGAACAGAGATGTGAGTAACTCACAATGAGCCTCATAAGAAAGCTCAAGGTCACTCAGCGAGCTATGGAGAGAGCTATGCTTGGTATTTCTCTACGAGATCGAATCAGAAATGAGGAGATCCGTAGAAGAACTAAAGTAGTAGACATAGCTGAAAGGATTAGTAAACTGAAGTGGCAATGGGCAGGGCACATGCTCGTAGAACTGATGGCCGCTGGGGCACAAAGGTTCTCGAATGGACACCGCGCACCGGAAAACGCAGCGTGGTATGACCTCCAATGAGGTGGACAGACTACCTGGTGAAGGTCGCTGAGAGGCTTTGGATGAGGGCGGCATGTAACCGCTCGTTATGGAAATCTAATGCCGTGTGGTGCCGGCTCAGAATACCACCACCCTAACCACCCACTAAATGATGATGAAGTTTTCGCGATTGTTAGTCATTATAATAAAACACTTTTAAATTGAATACAACAACCATCCTGCGTCCACGAATGCTGCAAAATGTTCGAAACGTCAGAAGAAACAAAAACCCCATTATTATTGTAAATGCGGAAGTTTGTATGGATGTGTGTGTGGATATTTGTTACTCTTTCACGATCAAACGCTTATAACCTGGATTAACACATGGTTACTTTTTATCCCGATCTACGTGGGTGAAACCACGGGGCGCAGCTAGTCTATAATATACGCGATGTAATCCATTTCACAGTGTTTCATTCTATCAGAAATTACTAAAAATAAAACGTTTGTACTTGTAGAATCTGCCCAGTTAATATTAAAAGCCACTGCAGATAACACATAGCATACCTATGACATGTATGCCACTTGAACCGAATGAAGTTAAAATTTAAAAATATTTACTATTATCTCTACTCTAATTTTAAATTAAAAAGACTCATTTTCGTTTAACAGAAATAAATATCCAATCATCGTAAAACATTATTACAGTATCATTAATTAAACACTCGCTCATCAGATATAATTAAAAAGTTTTAATATTTAAGATAGGACAAAATTATAAAAATCCGGACAAGTGCGAGTAGAACTTGCATGGAGAGGGTTCCGTACGATGAATATGTTATCGACCATGTCTTTTTTATCCGTCTATAGTTTCATTCGGTCTTGTACACAAACTTAACATCGTAGTTGAAAAACATATTCTCCCATACATTCCAACTGCAAACGTAAGTTTTAAAGGATTTACTACATTATTTTAAGACCAAAGATTCTTATAGGTTTTCCGATAATCTATAAGTAAAGAGCTACCAATATCCCATATTTTTTTCTAACTAAAATTTTTTTCGGCTCCGTAGTTTCGGTGATAAGAGGAGGGAATGATAAATTTTCGTCATTTTTCTTAAATAACCTTAAACCTTTATATTTTAAAATTATGAAATAAATATATTTGAGACCCTTATTATTCATATGTTAGACGTCCGTGTTTGAGTCGCAGAGATCCATGTGTTTACCAAATTTCAACTTAATCGGTTCAGTAGATTTGGAGCAAATTGACTGTAACAGACGGACAGACAGACACACCAGTGATCCTATAAAGGTTCCGCCGTTTTTTCCTTCAGTCGTTCATCATTTCGGCCAAATGAAGTCCACTGCTGGACACAGGCCTCCCCCAAAGATCACCACATCGACCAATATGGGTGTGTTGTGGGCTCATTGTTAGGGGTTTTGCCGTAATCGCCACGCTTGGCAGACGGGTTGGCGATCGCAGTTAAGTTGTTAATGTACTCGAAGGACGCTGCTGCCCATCCTCCGGCTAATCCCTTAGTCGACTTTTACGACACACACGGGAGGATATGGGGTGGTGGTATTCTGAGCCGGCACCACACGGCTGTCGTTCGGAACCCTAAAAACATTTATAATAAAAGATGGAATACGTCAGAATGTGGAACAAGAGTGGTGACCATTATTTCGGCCGAATGAAGTCTGCTGGACACACTGGTGACCACGCCTCATTTAAATAGATACCTACCATAAAAGTCTGAATGAGAACATTTAGGAAGTTTATGGGTTCCATGACACGGGAGCATAAAATGAAATGATTGTATATTAAAAAGGAATTACTCATAAGAGTATCAACGTTTCGAGAGCCATTTTAGTGTCTGGCATTATGGGAAGAGTCTATATTATGGGAGGAATGCAAAAAATACAATTTTTATGCCAATGCTGCAAATATTTTTCATGCCAAGTCATCTCGTAATTTTTTATGCTCTAAAGTTCTGTGTCTCTTCTTCTCAGTCTTATTTATTTATTTATTTATTTACTGGTATACCAACAGCATACATATCAAACAATACAGATAGAATGTTACAAAATAATAGTGCTGATACACATGCCCATTAAAGGTACACACAACCTTCTTGATACGTCAACAAATGTTTTACTTTTATAATACCTATTGTAAAAACAAAATAGTTGTTTAACATATTTTCTTACATGCAAATTATAGTTGAATCAAATAAAAAAACAAATAGTTTTACATAAATTAAACAAAATATAGAAATAAATACAATCCAAGTTAAATCAGGTGAATCCATCTATTCAATTTTAAATCAGTCCAATAAAACCTTAATAGACTAACCATACTAATCCGAAACAGAATAATCTAGAACAACCATGACTATGATTATTACGGACCCTCGTCATGCTCATGTACCTCTGTGTGTGAGTGTCTTATCAAATGATAGAAGCCCACTCAATGATATTATACCATAGATATGTTACGTCCATATTAAATGCCGCGCAAAACCTCTATCTTGCTGTATGTAGGTATAAAGCTATAAAACTATACACCTATGATTTAAGAAAGAAGATACAAAAACTACGAGAGTAAAAGAGATAGCTATCTAAAATGACAACACGTGTACTCGATGTCTTTATCACACCTGTGATAGAATATATGTGTTGTCTCTTTTCTTTCCTTGGCCTGTGTTTTGTTCGAGAAAATTATTCTATAGATAATTTGAATACCTAGTATTCTTATTAAAATATTTTATATAGTTTGTTACTCTGTGGTATGAGATCTCTTGTTCTTTATTTATTTTTGATTGACAGTTTGTGCATTTTCTATACGCACGACGGCATTGTTATTACTTAAATAATAAAACAATACAGATTGTGACAGTGTGTGCTCGTTGTCCTGTCTTGGGCGTACTGATTGCGAGGTGCTACAATTGGGGGAGTTTTGGTTATTACTTTTGGCGCGCATGTAACATATTTTAATATATAATATCATTGAGCCCACTACTGAATATGGGCATCGCATTGACAACTACTATGACCAGACAAAGGAAGACGTTGCCATAATGACTACGCCTGATAAGCAGATCGGTGATCTCAATGTCCCACAGAAGGATCCTATTAGAGCTCAGCCTCTGGACATGTCAGTAACATGATGATTAAATAAGTATTAGTCATAATGCTTCAGTCAGTTAAGGGGTTTGACCCTTAAGAATAACTGTAATCTTTGATTGAGTCGATAGCATAATCTGACTTGTGATAGTAATAATGGGTCATATCATATCGGCCATTTATACGTCCACTGCTGAACAAAGGCTTCACCCATAGATTTTTACAACTGTGCCATCATTTTGGGGGTTATTTGCCAGTACTCAACCACGCTTGGCAGGTGGGTTGGTGAGCGCAGCATGGCTACCGTTTCACAGAAGGGACGCTTTTGCCCATCCCTCTGGTTTAGATTCCCTTAGTCGCATTTTACGACATCTACGGAAGGAGATAGAGTGGTGCTATATTCTTAATCCGGACACCACACGGAATAATGGGTACATGGGTCCAAGTAATGCATTTAATTATACTAGTACCAACGTTTAATTTAGTGGTTTAACAACTTATTTAGCGAACTCAATCTTACTATAGGAAAGTGTATCAATCTTGACGACACAGCTACAAAAACAGAAACCAACCTTAACTTTGCTATTCACAAAATATATTTCAGTCGAATCTGAACCTTCAGAGAAGGTGAAAAGTATTTAATGTGTATAAATGCAAAATATAATAAGTCTGTGCTCCGTACATTATAATTATGTAGTTAAAACATTTTTATGTCAATGCCGTCACAGCTGCCATATTTGTAATGGCGCCAATTTTGACAGATCGAACGTGCCAAACATGTAGTTTTTAACCGATATGTATTGATGGCTGACAGTTTTAACGTAATTATATTAATTTATTTACATAATACGAATCATTCATAATATTAATATGAATATGATATTTTAAAATAACGCATTTTGTCGTTATAAACTAGTGACCAAAGATGTTCTCTTTCAGCCTACGAGTAACATATTGGAAAAAAAAATAACAAGACTCTAAGATAAAAAAAAAATCGTTTGTTGTATACGTGTTCATTCACTTAATGTACTAATTAAAACTTAGTTGATCAAGCTTAGTTAGCAGTTGACGAGGAATAGAACAGTTATGGTTTTACTATAGTAAATGTGCGGAAATTAGCGCGCTTGATCTCGGTGCCTGTGGTGTGGTGCTCCATGGTCCATTAGCTGTCAATGAGCTACTTAATGAGAGATCTCGACTATCCACTGTTAGTCACTACGCATACCAATTGAATAATTGCCATATTTGGCTACAACTTAAAATTAAAGCCTTTTTGGGTTGTTAGAAATTCTCAAGTGTGAAATACAGAACAAACCCTTGAGGAAAAAACATATATGCTTGGTAAAATATACTTGAATTATATCATCATGAAGGAGGCCTTTGTTTAGCAGTGGACGTCCTTTGCCTGATATGATTACGATGATTTCATCAATGAGTTTTCATTGATTTCCACAATTCTGTCATTTTGGGAGGAAGTTTCTAGTACTCACCACACTTGGTAGGCAGATAACGGCATGGTTGGTGCAGTGGCTAACACAGTCGGCTACTGCGCTCAGGGTCGCGGGTTCGATTCCCGCACGCAACAAATATTTGTATGATCTGCAGGTAGTTGTTCCAGGTCTGGGTGTATTGTGTGTGGAATTTATGTATGTAAACGCACCCACGACACAGGAGAAAACCCAGTGTGGGGCAACGATAAAAAAAAATTGAGCGTGGATTGAACGCTATTCCACAGACGCTGCTGCCCATTCCTCTGGTTTAGAATCCCTTAGTTGTCTTTTATGAAATCCACGGGAGGAGATGAAGTGGTACTATATTCTTAATCTGATGACCACATAGTAACATTAAATAAATGACCAAAACTGTTACCAAGTTCTAAGTTCTGATGTTCCTTAAAAAAAAATCGTATAATATTGCCTCTCTCAGGCCGAAATGCCAACTGACCAACTGCAAGTGCCTTTTCTATGGGCACCATGTATACTTATAAAGTTATTCAATTCATCATTTTAGCCGGAAAACGTCCACTGCTGGACAGAAGCCTCCCCTAAAGATTATGTGCTCATTGGAGTGTTTTGCCATAATCGCCACGCTTTCCAGACGGGTTGGCGATCGCAGTTGTTATAATTGCACTCGCAGGACGCTGCTGCCCATCTTTCGGCTAATCCTATAGTCGCCTTTTACGACACCCACGGGACACCCACACCACGTGACGTTATTTAATTAACTAATAAATAAAAATAATAATTAATTAATAATTAAATTAAAACTTAATTAATAAAAATAAACAAAGTAGCCGTGAGCAGCACAGTTTGGGTTGACAGGATAAACCAATAAAATTCACTCGGTCTTGCGGTGATAGCAGATCCGATCGAAGTGGCATACCTGTTATTCCGATAATAGAAACATTGAGATTGACGACGCGTCACCGTCTCCCCGCGACCCCCCACACCTTTCTTTTGTTTACATGCAGGTGTGCGGCGAGCGGCCGACCGGTTTTATGCAATCAGTTTGTTACCTTATCTTATAATTATAATGCGCAGGCAAACTACTGCACAAAATAAGCAAGACATATTTTACTTATGTATTAATTGCTTATTTTGTTACACCATTTTCTTTTTGTTTTTGTTTTGGTTTTATTTTCGAGTTTCTATGTGTTTTTGTTTTTTGTAGGACCTGCAGTCTTATTGTTAATAATTATTCGTAGTAAAGGGGACGGACTGAAAACCAGCGTTGACCAGTGCGTGGTTTAATCACTGGGCACTGCCTACATTGCTGAGTCCGTTCCTTTTACCATACTACACAATATTTTATGTATCTTTTGTATTTTTTTTTAAATTATTATTTTATAATTATGTGTGTGTGGTAATAAAATGTCTTTATCTTATTATCTTATTTTATAATGAACCGTCCATCTTGAATATAGTAGTAAACAACAGATACTGTACAGAAATTACATTATGTATCTTATTAAGCACAAGAATATTAGCTGAATGGACCGGTTAAGCAACATAGTGCCGGACCCCATACGCCGCTAAATTTGCGAGATCTCACATCCGTGATTTATCGGCGACAACCGGGTATGTCACTTGCGCAATATTTATGCAAAATACAACAGAGTTATGGGTGAATTACTGTAGCGTCATAATTTAAGATCGTGCAGGAGATCGAGTGCTATATTCTCAGTATCATGGTTATACTGAAGATAAAAAACCAGTACCTAAGTATGGACGTCTTGAAGCGCACACGTTCACAAATCAAGTTATTATAAACTTGGGATCTAGGTATGTTTACGCCTCTGTGATCTTATGAGGACCTGGAGCCCCCTTCGGTGCCGAAGATGATCGCTCCAGTGGTTTTAACCGGTAGGCATACCCTTCGTCCTTCCCCGGGGCGAAGGAAGTTCATGAAGAATTACTACTGGGCACCAATAAAAAAAAAGGAGTCCGGCATCCCCCATAGCCCTTCCCCGGGGTGAAGGAATTTCCATGTAGAATTTCCACTGGACATCAATAATTTTTTTTTTAAAAAGCTATGTTTACGCGCATTAGGCCTATTATATTTTCTGTTTTTGTTTGGTTAATTGAGAACAAATTGAGTCTGATGTAAGATTTCTCGAGATTTAATTGATATAAAAGGTTTAGAAGGGTAAACAATTCCAAACGCCATTCCAGACGCTGGTCTTTTTCCACATAATATTGTACTATTTTTCAGTTTCCATAAAATACATCTAGATTAAAACAGAAACTTTTGTGTTTGTTTCGGTATCTCTTCTGTGAGGTAGTTTGTTTGAAGCTGGCTTATGTCAGCAGGCATTTGGCAGCTTCATCTCAATTTACTGACGGGTGAAAGCATTTCTTGTAAGATAGTTTCGTACTTGCTAAATTATTTATTATCACTAAGTTAATTAGATGTTTTCTCAAAAGTGTGGATTGCCACATTTTGATATGAAATCAGGATTCGTTTTGCTTTGGTGTAAAATAGATTCATCATCATCATATCAGCCATTTATACCACAATTTATACGTCCACTGCTGAACAAAGGCCTCCCCCGTAGATTTCCACGATTGTGTCGTCATTTTGGGGGGAATTTGCCAATACTCACCACGCTTGACAGGCGGATTGGTGAGCGCATAATGATGCTATTTCACAGAAGGGACGCTGCTGCCCATCCCTCTAGGTTAGAGTCCCTTAGTCGTCTTTTACGACATCCACGGGAGGAGATGTAGTGGTGATATATTCTTAATCCGGACACCACACGGATCTATAAAATAATATAAAATAGATTAATTAATCTCAATTTTCATTTTCCTTACAATGATCTGTTCTAGCAAAGCAGTAAATTAAATTAACCATAATAAAGTAAACAGCTGCACTGACTCCACAGGTAGATAATGCAAGTTTTACGATTCAAGATGTCACACAGATATCTACATACTGGAATATACATGTTGAAATTATAAATTTTGTCAATACTTTCGTTTAAAGGCCACTACAGTGAAGAATGACCCAAATTATGGGCCCCAAATGTCAATGAGAGGATTACAATGCGTATACGTAGTTCATTGTCCATTATTATCGGAGTGTTGCAAGTGAGAATATTTGGATATATTTTTGAATACTTTCATAATCTATACAAATAAATAAAATGGAAGTGTCTGTTTGTGATGTCAAAATAACAGACTAAATGCATATGAAAGTATATATATGGTACATATTTTTTTTTTTTTGTTTTTGTCTGTCTGTTTGTTCCGAGTAATCTCCGAAACGGCTGAATCGATTTTGACGGGACTGTCACTGACAGATAGCTGGTGTTATAAGGAATAACTTACGCTACTTTCATTTTAGAAAAATAAAGATTGATATCCAATATCATTAAGTTTTTTTTCTATTGGTGCCCAGTGGAAATTCTTTCTTTTTTTTTAAGCTTTGCCCCACACTTGGATTTCTCCTGTGTCGTGGGTGCGTTTACAGACACAAATTCCACACACAATACACCCAGACCCGGAACAACTACCTGCAGATCGTACAAATATTTGTTACGTGCGGGAATCGAACCCACGACCCGGTGCGCAGCAGCCGACTGTATCAGCCACTGCACCAACCGTGCCGTCCGTTTCCTTCATCGTTAACGTCATTGCTGTCTTAGATTTACTAAGGAAGTACATATAATATTGAAGAAGTCACGTTGGGACATGCCAGGTTTTAAACCTTCAACCGTGTGCCTAATACTTATCCGAGTCCTTAAACCTCCTGGCTACCACGACATTACTTTCACACATCCACAATATCACTATAAATCTTTTGAATAAAACTATGGGATTCTTAAATACCTCTAAAAATAATTCAGCGAAGTTATCCCAACTAATTTTAGTAGTAATAGATTATCAAATGGGCTATAGTATCAGAATATTTGATAATTTATAGTTGTCAATTTGGCAGAGGGCCGAAAACATCCCACTGTTATACAGGTGTGCAGTAAATAGCACGACATACTGCAGGGGGTGAGAGCTTGGGTCAATACCTACCAAAAAAACACAATATATGTTCAGCAAAATCTTACGGATTTACAGTAGTACAAAATTTTCCGAAATATCGAAAAATCTCTACCTTGACACAGATTTTTAAGCATCTCGTAATGAAAAATTCCTTTTCTAGTTTTTTTTAGGTCAAATTATTTGTTAATAGTTACTTTACTCATTGATAAGTCTTTATTCTATTAAAAACTAAAATGTTTTCAAGAAATACAATTTTTATTTAAATTTTCACAGTACAATTTTCTTATCGGAAAATGTTGTACTACTGTAAATCCGTAAGATTTTGCTGAACATATGTTATGTTTTTTTGGCAGGTATTGACCCAAGCTCTCACCCCCTGCAGTATGTCGTGCTATTTACTGGACACCGTGTATAGCTATGGCCAGATAGATTTGTAGGTTTAATTTTTGTCGAAATTTGTAGTTAGAGCAGAGAAAAACCTAGTAATCCATCGGGAAATCTACAATCCGGTGACGTCAGTATATGGCATGGCACTGCTGCCTAAAATAATCCCAGGGCCGTCTACAATACGCTCGCTTATGTATCAAGAAACTCCGCAATTGTTTTTCTAATATTAAAACTTCCAATCAAGATGTTTAGACAAGATGCCACTCAAAAAGACAGGCGTAACTATTTTTGAAACGCATCTAACAATCCCCAAGGAATACAACTCTAAGGTAGCTAACCCTAAAATATCATGTCTAACGTATATTTCACTGGCAGAATAGAATGTGCCTAAGTATCTGATTATAAGTGCTATCATATTTTATGCAAAGATTCTCAGTCTAAAAAACAGAATAATAAGATTTTCAAATCTGAGGCAAAAATAAGGAGCATTCTCCCCGTTTGAGCTAGACATCTCATTAGATATTTTTGTTACTGAAATCTGTATATTTCTGAATGCTTTTGGATTAAAAGAGCATGCATAATCAGTGAGTTGCCGTGTGGTGCCGGCTACGAATAGCACCAACCCATCTCAGCACATGGGTGTCGTAAAAGCCAACCAAGGGATTAGACGGAGGATGGGCAGCAGCGTCCTTCGAATACATTAACAACTCAACTGCGATCGCCATCCCGCCTGCCAAGCATGGCGATTATGGCAAAACTCCCCAATGAACACACAACACACCCATATCAGTCGTTGCGGTGACCTTTGGGGGAGGCCTGTATCCAGCAGTAGACTACACCACACTTAGGGCGAAATTAATAAAAAAAAAGATGATGTATAAGTTATACTAAAAGCACAGCTTAAAACTCTCATAAAACTGCGTGAAAAAAAGTTAATAAGATCAGTAAGATAGCCAAAAGATAGTAGTTACAGTGTTTCGTACTCAATTACAAAATAGGATATAATACAGATTTCAAATCAAGTTGTTTAATGTTGGGAAGCCGACTCAATTTCTGGATAATATAGAGAGGAAGGGTCTGACCCGTCAATCAATCACTGAGATTGGGCGTTTATATAATTAAAACCTGAGATTGAATTCATAACATCGCAATTTCACCAACTAGTATTCCATTTGCGTCGATACTGTCATTATTTGCGATGGTTTTTTCTGTATTTTCGGTGTTGTAAGATCCTTTGGACTTACGTCACCAACATTATACTTCCGACGTAGTTTAAATTTCTTATTAGTTAATCTTTGATTTTAAGGTCATTACTGTCAATTATACGATTATTTGTAACCGAGGTCACTGCGTATGTGGTCGTTGTTTGTTTTAGGTAATGACCTTAAATTGAACTTAATACGGCTACTCAGATTATATTCGATTTTGATTTAATTTGTGTATTGTGAAGTTTATTTGTTTTAATACTTAGTTTGCTGATCGTCTAGACGTCTGAATTTGCACGACTATAGGACCTAAGATTATGTCCGGGGGTTACATTAGAGAAGGGCTTTTACATATAAACCTTTTTTTATCAGTCACCCGATGGAAGTATACTTCCATACTTCCTCCGCCGCAGGGTAGGGCGAAGGTGTGAAAAATCACTGAACCACTCCTCAGGTCCTCGTAAGATCATACTAGAGCCAAACATTGGTGCCACACCTTTGAGCATATCTCGAAGGGAATTAATGTAAACTGGTCACCCCATCTAGCGGAGGGGAGGCGACTATAAAAAGGCCACCCCCCAGGCACATCTCGGGGGATTATAAAGGATCCTCCGAAGCATCACTGTGCGCTGTACTGCGCTCACGACGACACGTGACCACGTGCATGCATCTTCCCGAGGGAATTCATGTAAAATTTCAAGGAGGCCCAATAAAAAAAAGAAGGCTCAGGGGTATTGGACATGGGTGTTTGTCACCCCGGTGCCGTCTCGTCGGTCTCCGTGCAAGGTCGGCCCTCTCCTGATTTCGCTCTGTGGCATGCCGATGTGGTATGCTTCTGGAGCATGCCGATGTGGTATGCTTCTGGAGCATGCCGATGTGGTATGCTTCTGGAGCTTGCCGATTTCACAGCCACACCGCTGCACTCTAATTTCTTGATGTATTGCTAGGGTTTGTTTATCCATTATTTTGATAACTGGACCTCAGTATTGTCATACCATGATCGATCTATTCCTTCTTAATTAAATGCCCTGGATATCATTCCATTTTAATATAATCTATTCTCCATCGCCACACAAAATAAATAAATCAAATTGTGAATTTTATTACGATCCAGTAATTAAGGTTACTGTAACATTTTTTGTTCTACCTAAACGTAAATAATTGCCAACACACATTCATCTCAATTATAAATATAAAAATATTTGTTTTGTATATATTTTTAGTACAAAGAGTTAATATGGAAATCGATACCACGAGAATGTTATGTGAATATAAAAACGAACAGTTGAAGTCCTTTCTCCTATTTGTAAAGGTGATTTAAGGGTCATAATAACACGATGTGGTGCCGGCTACGAATAGCACCAAACCGCCTCATCCCGTGGATGTCGTAAAAACGACTATGCCATAGTAATTTTTTCGTACAGGGGTCGGCAATCTGCGGCTCGCGAACCACATGCGGCTCTTTGGATGTGAAGCTGCGGCTCTTTAGTCACAAACGCAAATATTATTTATTTTATATTAAAGTACAAGTTAGTGTTGTAAGTAAATGTTTAATTGTTTGAATTTTTTACTTAAATAATGATTATCTTATAATACCATACATATATTATCTAATTGGTTGTGCAAAAACACTACTTATATATGTATAAATAGATGTTTTTATTATGAAGAAATAGATTCTTTTTTTAAATTAATAAATCAGAAATTTGTGGCTCTTTAAAAACATTGAAATTTTGTAAATTGTAATTTTTGACTCTTCCGAATCAAAAAGTTGCCGACCCCTTGGACTATGGGATTAGCCGGAGAATCGGCAGCAACGTCCTTCGAGTAGATTAACAATTCAATTGCGATCGCCAGCCCGCCAAGCTTTGCGATTATGATAAAACCCCCCAGTGGGCAAAGGTCTGTCCTTTTCTCTTCCAAACCTCTCTATGTTGAGCAACTTTTTGTCATATCTGCCTTCGTTGTTATTGTTGTTGCGCCAGTGATTTCTTTGATTAGGCGTCCACTGAGTGAACCTTTGTGACCATCTGTCCGCACGCGTGCAAGTGACATCACTGATCCATTTTCATTTTTGTCTGGCTATTTTTCTAGATCTGTTATTTTAGTTATGCAGGGGGTGTTTCTGAGCGGTCTATCCGTTTAACGCCGCGTACAATACGCTTCCATGCTCTTTAGTAAATTTTGACATTGGGGTTTTAGAGTTCTGTAAGTGACCGGGTTTAAGCACGGTTGACTAGGACGGGCAGAATACACATGTCAATGAATTTACGTTTCAGCGATATTGGAAGGTTACCCCTCAGATTGTCTTTATGGCAATATATGTGATTCATATGAGAATCATATGGCACCATATATACCATTATACCGTCAAATTTCCAGAAGTAACAGATCTCGGATCATAGATATACATAATCAGCACAATACTGTTGGGCACGAGCCTCTTCTCACGATGATAAAGGTTAGGCCTTAGTATAGATATATTAAAGTAATATGGACGAGAAGCTCTTCCATAATCTTTTCATCTATCTATAGACTTCTGTCTCTTGTTAGTTTAGATTTGAGACTAGCTGGCCTAAATACTTGTACTTATCGAAAATAACTGGTAAATAAATAAAAAACATCTGTTAAAAAAATGCTTCTATATGTTTAGTTACTAGATTAAAAATACATTATTCTGGAAATTAAACATCAAGCCACTTTCATTTTATGGTATGAAAACGATTTTATCGATACAAAAACGGAATTCTCTAACAATGGACTGCTTTTAGTAGTAGAGGGTAGCTGTAGGGTTTATTATAAACAAAACTGAAAAAATGGATTTCAAACCAATATTATTCCTTACGTATGCGCAGGAAATAACAACTATGTGTCCTTGTGTTTTCTTGTTAGTTGGAGATACAGCATAGAAGTAAACTAATCTCAATACGAGGAAAATAGACCACAACTTTATTCTAATTCAGTTGTATTATTAGTTAAAAATCCAACGACTATTACAACGCATCTATGGCGTCGCAGTAAAAAATATACTAGGAAAGTCTAAATAAAACCCTAAATTCTAGAAGACCTCGTATTACCATACCCAACCCTATTTTCACCCTAAGCCAATTAATCTATCAGACGCTTAACTGCCTCATACTTGGCTGGGTTTACATCTTCCACGCGATATCCTTCGCCATTACCCGGTAATGCTCCTTCGTCTATTTTTGAGCTTACATCTCATCTTAATTGTGAAATCTGTTTTACAGAGTTCTTGCATTGGAAAATGTATCTGCAGTTTTGAAATTACTGGTGCTATTCAAATGCAGTAAACATTCTTCTAGTTAGTGTCTTTTATGTGTCCAACGATATACCATAATATAAAAACTGTTATTTCAATTTGTAGTATCACTATGTTGAGCACTAATTTTCTCCACGAAATAAAAAAATAACTGAGACAGCATTTATATTATTTTAGAATTCCTGAAAATTCTGCTGCAATTTTTGCTGCTTTAATGTTTGTTAAATAGAGTTCATATTTTTGATGTTACATTTTAGACTTCTGCTGCGAGTGGTGATGTTACATATCGTGTTTTGTCTTCGGCTGTGACACTTGAAGTGTTGAATATAAAGCAATCAGAATTGCCATATATATAATGTTTAATGAAGCCATTTTTGGCTCTGACATACAATTATTTACCCCAATTAACCAATACAAAATTTATCTTATTTGCCTAAAAATCAACTTTTAAAAAAGACATTTTGTAAACAAATTATCATTGGTAATGTTTATTTAATATATCCTTTCTTTGTTACAGATTCTTGGCCATTTGGTGGCCCTTGAAATGCCAGATCACCAAGCGTCGCGCAAGAATGATGATAGTCTTTATCTGGATCTTCGCTATCAGCGTCACCACTCCCTGGGTTTTCTTCTTTGACCTTGTCGTGGTATTTGATGATGAACCGCACGTTCGACTCTGTATTGACGTCTGGCCAAATCCCATCAGTGAAATCCTGTACTTCGTCATTGGTAACCTTATCTTCTGCTACATACTCCCCATGGTCCTCATAACTATGTGCTATATCCTAATCTGGATCAAAGTCTGGAGAAGATCAATCCCAACGGACACACAAGATGCTCAGATGGAAAGAATGCAGCAAAAATCCAAAGTTAAAGTTGTCAAGATGTTGGTCGCTGTTGTAATACTTTTCGTCCTCTCCTGGTTTCCTCTGTACCTAATTTTTGCGAGGATAAAACTTGGTGGACCTGTTCAGAAATGGGAAGAAGAAATGTTTCCCGTTGTGACGCCTTTAGCGCAATGGCTGGGAGCTTCAAACTCTTGCATAAATCCAATACTGTACGCATTTTTCAACAAGAAGTATAGAAAGGGTTTCGTTGCGATCATCAAAAGTAGGAAATGCTGTGGAAGGCTACGCTACTACGAGACCATCGCATTACAGTCATCGAGTACCTCAACGAGGAAATCTTGGCATTACAATAATAATAATCATCCATCAATCACTCGGCGATCTCCTCCTGTCGATAAGAATGCGGTGTCGTTCATATTCAATCACACGGGAGTGTAAGAGGTCAAGAATTACGCTTTGGATTTTGAATTCGAGCCATGGTTGGCTTTGCGTCAGGCACTCAGGCCAAGAGTGGCTATACCTAGCGACGCGTCTCAGCATATCGACACAATACGACATTTCCTATTGTACTTTTTTATTTCAACAGTTTGGTGTTGTCTTGTGCGAGAACAGTTTTAGCACCTTCAATGTAGTATAAAATAATTAAGTGAACATTATCAGTGTTTTTATTAATGCTAGTAGTAACTTGTAACTTTTATACGTAAGTCGGTTAAAATGTAATAAGGAGATTTTATTTTTACACTGATTGTAATAATTAGGAGCATCCGGAAGAAACGCACATCGAGCACAAAAAATATATAAATATTTAGTCATTTTATTTATAATCCCTAAATAAACGGGTACTTGTGTATTTCATATATTTTATCTGATATTTTATGCGTTGTTTACTTACAATGAAAAGAGTTACACTAACATGGTTCTTTTAATAATATTATAGCTATATTTATTCTAAAGGTTGTCGTCTCTTTATACAAAAAAGTGGTAAAAGGACTTAAAAAAATATTTAAATAAATTAAATCACTATAATCATAACAGTACAAAATTATAATTCGTAGTAAATAAGATTTTCCATTCAAAATAACATTGTCAGTGAATCTGTGCCTTTAAATTGTTTTATTTTTTCAGCCCCATAGATATCAATGTATTTTTTTTGCCAGAATATACTTTGTATAACCAAAAATAGTTTTTCCTTACTTCAAATAGGAAATTACTGAGAGATTATATACAGATTACATTTTATGATATTCGATTTAGTAAGCCGTCTAAACAGAATTTAAGAAATCATTTGTGCGCTGATAAGCAAAGGATTATAGAGGTTTTTGCAAAAGCAATACATTTTTAAATGTTGGTAAGAAAATGTGGCGGGAGTTTCTTTAACCTAATAAAATTTCTAATAAAGATATGTAATTTTGACTGGGCCATATTTTATTGTTAGTCTTTCATGAATAGATAAGTATATAACTTAGTTTGTCAGTTATTTCAGTCAGATGAGTTAGTGTGTACAAAAATGGAAAGAATATATTCGTTCTGGAGCTCCGAAACGAAACACCATAGGTGGATATTGACATCCACAAGCAAATAATTTGGAGCGGCTTATAACAAGCATGGTTGAAGTATAAAGAGTAATTTGTATTCATACCTACATTTTAACATTTTGAAGCGATATCTTCCCGAAACTGTAATTCTGAACGGAATACGTTAAAGTTTGTTTGTCGCCATGTATTTTCTGGTGATTTATGGATGAATATGTAATATTTCCACTTTGTTAGAAAAATTAGAAAATGAACCATTTAGATTTCTTATGGACCCCTATTAATTTGATATATGATTAACAAATTTATATGGTTCTTAAGTGGCGTTGTATAATTTTCGTAGAAATTATGCTCCTCTTTAGATCTGTACATCCTTAATTAGCCACAATTGATAAAGGTTTTGTAAGTCACATCTGACCTTTCAACTGTAGTGGCTTCTGTTATTTAAGATTTTTATACGAGTATCCGCATGTCTACGTCACAATAAATCTTTTTTTATAAATCATGATAATGTGGTGTGGAATAAAATACAAATAATTTTGAATGGTCTCTATGATTTTTCGTAGGTTTTGAAAGCCTGCGCTGAGTACGGGCCAATAGTCGCTTATAATGCACAAAATAATACTAAGTAAAATAGATATTATGGTATATTTTTAAAATATAATTAATATGAACGTGAAAAATATTAATATTTTGGAAAAACTAGGTTAGTTATACTGTAGATATATTGAAATAAAATTGAACTTTTGCATTTTAATATAATATATTGATTTAGAATTTGTATGTGAACGTTTCATTCCTTCAGCTCCCATTCATTTGTTCAAACTTATTTGTTGTTCAGTTTCTGGTTCCCCAGTTAAACAACCGATCTTTATTTTTCACAAAGCATTTATATTTAATATGAACATAGTGATTACAATATACTAAATAATCGAATATTATATCCTAATAATAATTAAAATACCTACTAGATATTTTCAATAACCGCACCCTATAATAGACGATATTTATATAAAATATTATTCTACTTTTAAATTTGAATTCTATAGAATACTTTTATTTAAAAATTTGGCTCTTATGCAGTTTTATCTTATTTCTTTACTGTTTTGTGCTTTTTCTGCATTCCTCGTCGCAGTTTAGGTAAATGTTTCATTTATTTATGTAGGATATCAAAGACGAAGTCGAAGCTAGCTTGCAAGACTGATGTATTTGCGTGAAACTCCTTCAAAAGGACAATTCGTGTGATAGTAAAAATGGATTTTGAATTCGACTATTTTTGTAATTTTAAGCTTAACCCTAGCTTATTGCATGTATTGTTTAATTTACTTATCTTGATAAATATTTTGTTTTAAAAGCTTTCTATATTTTTGTGAAACATGTAAAAAAATCTTATTCGTTATAATTACATATTTTAGAGATATTTTTTTAAGCAATTCAATTTACAATAAAATAATAATAAGGAATGTTAAGGCAATATATAGAGAAGGTAGAATCATGCTCAGCATGTCATCTTGAGTAAGTACTAACAAATCGTTAAAAACAAAATGTTTAAGTCCTGAGAAGCTGCAGGCCGGTTTTCCGAGGGTGGGGACGATTTACCATAAATAGTACATTGAAATCGGTTTCGTAGTTTAAGATAAAATCTATACTTACAGTTTTGTACTATGAGCCCATAACAAATAATTTTATTTTAATAAAAAGAAAATAGTTTGTTTCGAAATGTGGGTATGTAAATAATTATTAAATAATACTCACAATATTATATGAAAGTTATATTTAGTCATCATCATTTTCGGCCAAATGAAGTCCACTGCTGGACACAAGCCTCCCCCAAAGATCACGACAACGACCGATATGGGTGTGTTGTAGGCTCATTGGGGGGTTTTGCCATAATCGCCACGCTTGGCAGACGGGTTGGCGATCGCAGTTGAGTTGTTAATGAAATCGAAGGACGCTGCTGCCCATCCTCCGGCTTATCCCTTAGTCGACTTTTACGACACCCATGGGAGGAGATGGGGTGGTGGTATTCTGAGCCGGCACCACACGGCAATATATTTAGTATTATATTTAAATTGAAAATAAATATTATCACGCAGTATACTATCGGATAGTATTTGTTACTGCCAGTGTTGCCTTTACCTGAGGCTTAAATAGAAATAAATTAATTCTGCTGTAAGAACCAAGTTTGATTTCTCTCAAGCTGGTCTAATAGAATAATTACTTATCTATAAAATTATTAATTCGCCGTGAATTCTCAGGGAAAAAAGTATAAGATGAAAACCAATTTTCAGAGGAGAGTTAATGACTATTTATTTGTCAATAACTTATTTATTTAACGACATAATATTATTTATAATACATAAAATAAACACACTATATGATTATTATTGTATGGTATTTGGTATTTTAATCATATACTCTGATCTTCGCAAAAAACTTAACAAGTAAACGAAAATAATAGAAAAGCTAAAATTCAAAGTAACACTACATATACTTTTTGCACTGAGGGATTGAATGTGGACCATTGAAGATACATAAAGTTATTAAAAAACTAATTAACAAAGAATCAAAATTATTACAATATTTTAATATTTGTGATAGTCGATTTACCATACCATCATTTAAGCCTCGGATAAATATTGCGTGAGTAATATATCATATTCCCTTCCCTATTATATAATATCTACTCTAAATAGTTTTGTACTATTCTGCTAAGGCATGTTATTTTGTAATAAAAGTTGTTCTATAAATATACACACATATATACAAGTGAATTGGTAACTTTGTCTAAACAATCTTTGTAAATAAATTGTAACATTTACGCACGATTAGAACAATAATATGTTAATTTATATTTAATTTGATGTGTATAATAGAAAGCCTTTCTGTATTATATCGCTGTATTTTTTTTGCCATGTTTGGTGTTAGATGATAGTGTTAAATAAAATATTCTGTGGTATATAAAATAATATGAGACCTGATTTTAGACATTAAAATATTAAATTTCAAATAATGAAATATTCCTTCTTGTAATCGTAAACTGTTTGACATATATGACAAATTGTAAAAGTTATTTCAATAAACATTGTTTAATAATGTAGTAAATAAAAGCTTGTAGTATAGCCGTTACATAGAATTTGTAAATGTAAAAATTATATTGTACATTTATGTATAAAATAGTAGTTTGATGTTTTAAGCAATGTTAGGTGATTTTAGAACTTTAGTAAGCTTTTTAGTATGAACTTTTAATTTGATTATAAGACGTCGGGAACAGCATTTTGAATATCACAAATACTGTGACTCGAATGTACGCACGGCTACATGTCTTTCCAGTATAAGCTGATTTCGCATTGTATGGGCTTTCCATTTAGTCAGAGGTCAAGCTAAACTGGATTCTTATGGCTTGAAATGAAATAAAATGAAATGAAACGAAATGATCATTTATTCAAAATAAATGATCATTTCATTTCATTTTAAGCTATAAGAATATTTCACTTGATGTGTAGCCGTGTGTACTTACGCAAACGTCAATAATCAAATTAGTAAGTTCGATATAACTCAAACTACCCAAGATTCCTAAAGTATAATGTAAACAGAAGCAATTTTTGACATATGAAACTTCGACTATATTCTGTACAATTTACCAACATATCAATGAAATTAACCTCCCAGTTTTGAAATCGGTTGTATAAGCGCAAAAAATCTTTTTGAATGTATTTTGTATCAGTTTTCTATTTTTCCATGAAGAAAAGTAAAGATACTTTTTAGAACGTTACTTTATTGCTTTCTACTATTATTATTTTCTATCTACTATTTCAATCGTAAATGCTATCCTTGCTAGATAAGTTTCTTTTGACAAATTTTCTAGAACTTTCAAAGCAGAGTTGCTTTACTCAACTCAACACTCCAATTGCTTTGATTAATAAGAGTTTCTTATAGTCTAGATATATTTTCCTAAGCTAGGTTGTCTCCCAGATTAATAGGCCTGTTTAGAACTTAAGTGTCACGTCTATCAGCTGTGGTCGAATTAATCCATGATCTTTAGCCGTTGGATTTCTAATTATCTTAAATACTGTCACACTTTTCTGCAAAATGTATACTTATCGTAAATTAGCAATATTTTCCGGGCCTGGATTTAAGATTTTTAGTGTTAAACGAATCTTCTTGAAATTTGCAAAAACAGAACTTTTAGCAAATTTTTCATTAGCGAATTATTTTTAATCGTTACTTTATGGATAAAGAACTTTTTAAAATGCCCAAAGATGGATTAAGAATTTTTGGTTTTGGGGTTTTAGTATTAAATTAGCCTTTTTAATATGCCCCAATAAAAGGATAACTGATTAGCAAATACTTTATTAATAATTTATAAATTGTATTAGCAAAGTATTTTTCTTTGTTATCTAACTTAAAAAGTTTACGTTTGGGATCTGTATTTTAATGAGAAAATATATAGATTTAAACATTTTTGAATAGAAAAAATTAAATCTAGTATTGCCATAGAAATTAATTCGTCAATTTGAAAAATTTTTAGTCTGAACTTACTTTGAAAGTAGAATTTTTTCGTGGTTTTGTGTCCACTTGCAATAATTATAGACATTTTAGTTTATAGAACAATAAATACGCACTTCGTAATAAATAGTGTTATAAATAGAAGAAGAATATTAAAATTATTATAATATTAATGTTCCCGGCATTAACCTTTGTAATACATTTTAGATTGATGATAGAATATATATTTATATATTTTACAAATATGTATCTATCGAAGGATCGCACATAAGTAGATACTATCATATACGGCAGCGCATAGAGACTTTAGATTCAAAGAAAAAATTCTTACATAAAATATGTTTATTGTAGAAATGGTTATGTCAGATTTATTTAACTATACAGTTATGACTGTATAGTGATATTGTAATAGTTTTGGCAAAAATGTTGTCCGTCTTTGGAACAAATTTAATTCTACAAATCATAAAACTGTTTAATCTATTACTAAAAATATGTGTGTTTTTAGCAGTGTTGATAATAAATAGATGTTTTTGCAGTTACAGCTTAAATAACAATTCATATTGGATTAATATTAACCTTACATGCAAACTTGTATGTCAAGTAAATAAAATGAATGTAAAAATTATAAATGTTTTATTATAACTATCCTTCTCTGATACCATATCTAATGAAAAAAAATACATGATAATATGCTGCTTAGTTTATGTCCGTCGAGGTAAAAGGTACGTACCACATGGTTAAGAAAACCTAGCAGTACATAGCATTAATAATATCATACTGTGAAAAAACAACACTATCAAACCAAGAAAAGAATTATGATAAATTCACTGTTTGAGAATATCCGGTAGCTGTGCAAATCGATAGGTGATGATATGATGATGATGATGATGATGAAAGAAACCAAACCCTAACATTAGGCCCAACATTTATAGAATTACTGATTTCTTAATACAATAACTTGACTCGACACTGAAGCTAACCTGAATTGTACGGTCGATAAAATAAATAACTTTGTAAAATCTGTAAGGCCACCTGTCACTTTAGTCATTCTGCGACCATAAACACTGAAAATCACAGACTACATACATTTACTATTGACACTCCAAAGTGATCGAAATGTGACGAAAAACAAAAATGTATCTTATATCTTATTTCATTACACACACACACATCACAAGTTAGAATTTGGATTATAACTTCTAACAGATGGAATTCTTGACAAAAACGTGTAAAAAAATTAAACATTAACCAGATTACTAACGTAATTAACATTTGGTGTACAACGTATGGTATTCGGATTGAGAGTATAGCACCACTCCATCTCCTCCCGTTGATGTAAAAGGCGACTAAGCGAGGGATAGACAGTAGCGTCCCTGGGGTAATGGGTCAGGTAACCTCCTCGAGCACTCGGTGGCTGCTAGTCCCTCTTGATATGTCCGGGAGAAAGAGCAGTCGTCGAGCCGCTGCACCCTGGGCGCTGGGAAATAACTATTCTACTTTTTCGAGGACCTTATTACCCGGTGGCTCATATTCTGACGTGCGGAGCCCAGTTTTTAGGTCAGGCTAGTGGCGGCTCAGTGTGCACTCACCATGTTCCGAGCAGGCAGTGGGAGGACTCCCCTTCCATCCCAACGTCGATATCGTAACCTCGGTTGGAGTGTCATGGTCACGTCTCGCGGCTTCGACGGGGACCGAGGATCTTGGCTTAAAAAAAATACGAGGCCCTGGAGTCCCTCTCAGATGCCCAAGATGACCGCTCCAGTGGTTTTAGCTAGTAGAAGTCTCTTCGTCCTTCCCCGGGGTGGAGGAAGTTCATGTAGAATTTCCAAGGGACAGTTGTTCTATGCTCACCAACCCGCCTGCTAATATTGTGTGTACTGACAAATTTCCCCAAAAATGGCGACACACGACCCGTCGTCTATGGAGAGGTCTTTGTTCAGCAGTGGCCAACTTTTAGCTGATATAATGATGATGATATCACTTTTATTTATTTATTCTGTATACCGTGGGTGTAGTGTAGAGGGAGAACCAATTATTTAATATTTATATCAATATAGACTTTGTTGTATTTCTTTATAGGCCACAGTGTTTATCATCACTGTAGTCTATAACATAGTTAATGATTTTTATTTTATTTACCCGAAAGCTAAGACACCAATGACACGACATGATAATTATCTAAACTTAATGAATATTTCATTAAAAAAAAAGCAAAATTTGCTTAGTTCTCCTGCCTGTATGTATATTCGCGTACATAAATAAATATTAAGAGTTATATATAGCAGGGATTTATGGGTACAGTGAACAAAGATATTACGATCGTAAGATTGTGATGCTGATCTTAACGATCTTACGTTTACAAAGCGAATCTTAAGTTCATTAAGTTTTAATGAAGTGACTTGGTGAAGTGTTATATATCTGACAATGAATTTGAAACAATTGAAAAGGTTACTTTTAATTGCACTTTCTTGAGTCTCTTTTTCTGTTTGAGTTGATATCTTATAGTTATAAATATAACAGTGCCCGTCAGCTTTCGGTTCGTATTACAGAAGGACAGATTTCCATAGAATTAGCACAGAATCTAAAACGGAAATTATATAAAATTGCAATAACTCAACAATAATTGTTGTAGATACACGACAGATACGTGGGTCACACAAACAGTTTTTAGAGAATTAAAAACGGAATGATGTACGAACCTGTTAATATATTAATTGTTTTCCGAAGTAGTCTCTGTTACTTTCTAAGCATCCATCGTCCCATGCGATGGAAATATTGACTCAAGCAAGTGTCCACTCTTCTTTAGGGATCTCTTCCACGTTTTTATCGAACGCAGCCAAGGCATCTCCAGATTTCATAAAGCGAATTACTCAGAGTTTATCTTTTATTTTGGGCAATAAATAAAAGTCGCAAGGTGCCAGGTCAGGACTGTAAGTAGAATGACTCACTAATTCCACACCTTCCATAGACAAATATTCGATGGTCTGTCTGGCGGAGTTAGCTAGAGCATTGTCATGATGGAGGGGGATCTTGCTACTTGGGCGCTGTTGTCGAAAATATACCAATTTAAGAGGTAAACAATGACTAACATACCAATCTGCAGTAACAGTCAGTTTGTCCTCTAGCGCAATTATTGCGAAGTGATCCGTGCGTTCAAAGAATGAGGCAATCATGTTTTTCCCTTGACTTCTGCCCTTCTTAACTTTTGTTTGCAAATTTTCGAATGGAAACATTCATTGGGCAGATTGTCTTTTGTTTTCGGGCTCGTAGCAATAAATTCAGCTTTCATCACTTGTGAAGATGTTAAACAGTATTCGAATCACCTCTGTTATACTTTACAAGAATTTCCGGTTTGGATTGGCCAAACGACGGCGTTTCTGATCTTCCGTCAAAACATGGGGTATCCATCTAGTGCAAAGCTTTCTGACACCTAAATGTTCGTCTGAACTTTTTGTACTTGACTCATACCAATGCCTAAAGTTGATCGGATCTGTTGACACATTTGATTGGTCACTTTTTTATCAGCTTTTATCATAAGCCGCACAGCACTCACGTTATCTTCAGTGGTCGCTGTAGAAGGACGGCGTTCAGGCATAGCATCAGTGAGATTGCTTCAACCACGTTTAAACTTATTAAACCAATTATAAACAGTGGCACGAGGTAGAGCTTCATCATGAAATGCCAATCGTTGTCTATCATAACATAGTTGCTGATTAAGAACGCATGGCCTTGTAGGGGGCGCTCATAGCCGTGTGGTACCGGTTCAGAATACTTCCACCCCATCTCATCCCGTGGGTGCCGTAAAAGGTGACTATCGGATTAGTCTGAGGATAGACAGCAGCGTCCTTCGAGTACATTTATTACTCAACTGCGATCGCCAACCCATCTGCCAAGCAAAGCAATTATGGCGAAACCCCCCAAATGAGCCCCCAACACAGCACAGACCCATACCGGTCGTTGTGACAATCTTTCGGGGAGACTTTTGTCCAGCAGTGAATTATTTTTGGCTGAAATGATGATGAGGAAAAGAACGCAACGTCGAACATTTTCCCTAATCGAATACATTTCGAATCTGGGTGTATTGTGTGTGAAATGTATGCCTGTAAACGCACCCACGACACAGGAGAAATCCTAGTGTGGGGCAACGTTTAAAAAGAAAACAATACAATTGAATAAAAACACCCATTAAAAAAAAAGGCTTACCATTTAAATAATACAAAAATCCTGATAATTGAAATAGTATTCGTAAACCACAAATGTTTCTAATTAACGATTCAAGTAGTATAAATCGATAGTTTTAATCAATAAACAAATTATGTACGAAAGTAAAGTGAAAACTGGTGAGTGCATTTTCAAGTAATTAGCATTCCATGTACTCTAAACAACTTAAGTCTTTCTATTTTTGGCTCCCACGGGCTCAGCATCAGCCGAACGCACTTCGACCCTATTGGGTCCATTGTGCTGAAGTCTTACTTTTAAGTTATTAATTAACCAACAAACAAGATATAACGATGATCTTACTGGCCAATTCTTAAGACAGTAAGTGTGTGTTAAGTCATTACAGCAGGAATGTAAGTGGTAATGTTGGCAGCGGACGTTCAAGAAGGACTAAAACTTACATCTAATCTATTTTCAGCTATATGTTGGGCTCAGCTGTCGCTGAAAGCAACTCCACCCTTGTGGATCTTTTGTGCTGATCGTACCCCTCTACTCCACTGCTGGTACATCGAAGAGTTCTTGTAGATCGTCTGCGATTGTGCCAGCATGGAACTGCGCTTAATCATCTGTCACAGGATACGGTGATTTGCTCTACACCTAGAAAGAGCGTCACGGTCAGACAATATGTGGGACATTGACTTTTTTCACCCTGCTGAATCTGCCTGTATGTGGACACATGCTCATTTTCATTCTGTGGAGGTGGTCAATGGTACCGAAGTGCCCAGTGAGTGCATCTCAAAGGTGTTACAGTTCTCTCTTTAAGTTTAATAATTTCACTCCACAGTATTTTCTTGTCCTAGAGAAGTCTCGAAGTGGTTAAGGCGTACTGCCTCCATCCACTAACATAATTAATCGTTATTTTAAGACAATATCGGGTCTATACACGCACAGATTAATACCAATACAACATTTTTAGACATGATGTTTAGACCCCATATAGCCTTTAAATAATGTATTGAATTCGCGGATTGTCGTCTTAATTCTACTATCCACTACACTACCACTTGAAAAGCCTTCAAAAAGTGTGATGAAGATGAATTAAAAAAGTGGCATTAAGGTGTGGTGTCCGGATTAAGCATATATATTACCACTCCATCTTTAGACGACTAAGGAAATGTCAACTAGAGAGATGGGCAGCAGCGTCCCTTCTGTAGAACAGCAACCATTCTGCAATGAAAAATACGCCTGCCAAGTGCGAAGCATGGTGAGAACTGGCACGTTTGCCTAAAAATTACAGTGGTAGTCCTTTGGCTAATATGATTATGATAATAGACTATATACATAGTAATCTGTAGTTCTTGCCGGCCTCCATCATAAAAATCGTGATGTCCTGTATACTTTTAATTTATCTGTAATAATATTTGTGAACAATAACGCATGACAAGAAAAATACTCCATTATTCACATAGAGTTGTTGTTCT
The DNA here is from genome assembly GCA_947459985.1 of Diloba caeruleocephala. Taxonomy (NCBI): domain Eukaryota; kingdom Metazoa; phylum Arthropoda; class Insecta; order Lepidoptera; family Noctuidae; genus Diloba; species Diloba caeruleocephala. Next base: position 1,010,405 of record OX381617.1, on the reverse strand, counting down.
GTGATGGTTTGGTGTTACAGCGCTAATCAAGGACAGAATTGTATTGTGCCAAATCAGTATAAAAATGTACAGAATCGGTCGTTGCGATGGAAACAAGCTTTGACGCAAAGCGCCTGATGAGCGCAACATTTTACGACTAACTGCACTCGTAAAACATTGGATGATCAGGCGTTGCGTTGGTAATTTTCCACGCATTATTGTATTATAACGGCTTACTTAAACAATTTTACAAGTTAATATATTAATTTAACAAACATATTGTATGTTGATTGGTCAAGAAGAGAACATCGAAGTTCCTACTTCTATAGACTTACTGCCAAAATGAATAATCAATTGACATTAACATTAACTGCTCAAATTGCAATTGCAATGTTTCGACCACAACTTTTGCTTTAAAATTTATTATACAAAGTTATTATCACCATGTAGAATCGAAATTAACCTAAGGTAATAGGAGAGGAGCGGCCCGGCTACTTTTCAGTAGTGATGTAATTGCACCTTACTCTCCAGACACAATTACAGCTCTGAAAAGTAAACACCCTGGGTGCCAGCTGATGACCTTTTCTTCCTTGACCATCCTGATTCTAATTTAAATAGGCTCACTTATAATTTCCGCTGGCCAATAGGTCGCACCCATAAGCTGCTTAAAAGAGCGGAATGATACCTCACCATTTAAATGATCTGACATCTTTAAGCGCCGGGGAAGCTGGTGACTCACCTTTGAAAGAGTTTATTGCTCTGACCAATTCGATGCTCTCCTGTAATGTGTACGAAGTCGTTATTGATATCTTGTACGGTGCCAAGTTATGTGTCCTGCGCAAGAGGGATGGCGGCATTCATCCCAATGCCGTAGTTTGTACCCTTTTTATTTTATTTTATTGGACCCAGTGGAAATTCTACATGAACCTCCTCCGCCCCAGGGAAGAAGGAAGGGGCATGCTGGACTCCTGCCGGCTAAAACTACCGGGGCGGTCATCTTTGGCGCTACCGTCTTCTCGTGGGTCTAGTGACGGCGTTGGGCAGGGGGTTTCAGGCGTATATGAGTTAGGCGCCAAGGCGGTTGCTACCCCAGCGCCGTGCTTCTTCGAGCAGGATCGGCCCTCTTTCAATCCCGCTCTGCGGTCTCCTTCTGGACCATGACGCTCTCACAGAAAGAGACCACTGCATTCCAGTTTTCGTGCTATACCAACAAAGCGTAGTAGTGTATACTATTGCCGGCATAGAAAGATCTTGGCCGATCCTATTGACCAGGATCCGCCACTCGGCAACCCACGCAGGGCACGCCTCGAGCGTGCGGTGTCCTGGTTGCTTCTACAATGGTGGCGCTGTGCCGTAACCTCGCGTCCTATTCTGTGCAGGTACGCACCGAAACAACCGTGACCGGTGAACACATGCGTCAGGCGGTAGGTGACTCGCTCACTCCTTCTGAGCGAGTCTCCAAAGAGTGACAGGATGGCCTCAACTACGCGTTTGGTCGCGAATTGCAACCGAAAGCGATGTCGCCGTCCTATCTCGAGTGCACGCCGTCGAGCCAGCTGCCTTAGCCTGTCGAATGCTCCTTAAGGCACGCTTTCGCCGCTCTGGCGGAGGAAGCATGTCTGATCGTAGACCCACGCAATTGTATTGTGAAACGCTTCGTGCCATTACATACTATATAGTATTAATAGATTCGTTAGTAGATATTTTGTCGACCTTAGAGATGATGATACGTTTGACGCAGTGGATAATAGCTTGGATTTCTGCGCTACGAGTTGTAGGTTTGATATCCACACGAAACAAGTATTTGTATGACTTACAGACAGGCGTTTCGGGTCTGGGAGTTTGAGCCAGTGATATTTATGTGTATAAACTGCACCCATAACACAGGAGAAATCCCAGTAGAGGCACCGAATTTACCAGACAGCCGAGAAAAGCTACTTTATGACTAAAAACGCCATTCTGTCTAAATAGGATGAATAATATAGGATGCAATCCAAAATAGTATGAAACAATGGCATCCGTGCACATACTCGATCATCCCAAGTAAAGGCCGGCCATTGATGACGACGAAAAATCTGAAAATGAACTGACAGACTAGAATCCCAATGCATCCGTAGCACTCCTGAAGATCAAACTTACCTTTCCGAGATTGACACTGTAATTTAATCCTATGTATGTCTTGTATGTATTGTTGCTTGTATGTACATAAAAAAAAAACAATTCAAATACACATATAGGCTATATTACTCAGGGATGGTGTGACTTTCTATTAGCGAAATAAATTTTAAAATCACTGATGTAGTTCCAGAGATTACCTCCTACATACAAACAAATAAACAAAATATCTTTATAACATTAGTTTAGTTAAGCAAATTCAATGATACAGCACAACTGCTCAAAGTGAGATCCAGAGGTTGTTTCCTGGTGGGGCGGCCATTGGATGGTTTTCTGTTAGAAAATTATCAGTAACAACCCGACATTTTCAGCAGATTGCAATTTGCAATATTCAATATTTCAATATTAATCGTCCACTGCTGGACAGTAGTCTCCCCAAAAGATTGCCACATCCACCGGTGTTGGTTTGTGTTGTGTCTTACTTCGATCTAGGTCAACATTTAACTTTGACATTACTTGATTATTAATAATTAAGGAACATTCAAAATTTGCATGCAAAGCTTACTGTGGTGTAATATTCCTGCTATACGAGTATGTGACATACTTTGTAAAAATAAAACACATGTTATGTAGTAATTTGTATATTTTCTTTTGTACTGCATTAGATATAAAATTAACAATATGGTTTGAAAAATAAATAAAAGAACGAAATAATTTCAATCTGGATGCACACAACCAAAAAATCTTAACAATATGGAAAATTAAAAAAGTAATCATAACCAAAAAAGAACTAAAGCTTCAAATTTACATTTCGTTATTTACGAAATATCTATCTTTGAAGACACCACTATATTGATTGACACTTTGATATTTTATTCGATCAAAGGTAGGCTGGATTATAGTAAGCCATACCAATCTGCACAATTCCAATTTAGACAATTAATTGATGACTGATATTCAGCTTAAGATTAAACGATATTTACACTACTTCATAATTTACTTTGTCCAGTGGAGGGTTAAAAGGTAAGCATTAATTAGTTTCAACTTCAAGGACCAATTAGGGTATTATCATTTCATTAGGAAAATAGACCTATCAAGAATCAATTTTCAAAAATATTCAATTTCTTATATAATTGGAACCAGCGTTTATCTCAGGAACTATTTAATTCATCTAGTAGAAGCAAGTATGTATATAAGGATTGACTCCCAGATCATAGAATGTAATTTGGAAAATTGCAGGGATATAGTCGCGAAATGACCGACGCAATGATCAATGTCAGAAGATGCGAGAAGCAACTGAGAACAAATAAACTCTCTATGTTAAGGCGAAGAAGCAGGAAATGTCGTTTGCATAGGCGTATTCGTCATGTAGAAAGAGCTAAACGTATGCTACGTGATCTTTGATAGTCGAAGGTTTTGTTTAGAAACCTGTGCTTAGTAGTGCACTGTGATAGGCTAACCTTATCAATAATAGAATAGAATAGTAAAATAAAATTAGATCTAATAGACACTTGTTTAGATTATATTAAAACCAAGCCGGGTTTTCCCTTCATGAAAACCTCTAGGAATAAATGCTAGAAGATATTGATACCGTAAATTGTGTAATATTTGGAATTTATCAAATAACTCATAGACAAACTAATTCAAACGTAAGTGTATGTAATTCGATACAGGTCTTTTTATCTAAAAAAAAACATCGCGGGTGACTATGTATTTGATATAAATGGAATACTAAATGCACCTGAAACACTATTTTACAATTTTCTTTTGCTCCTTAATCGGCCCACATATAAAAAAATCTATAAATGACTCAAACTGTAGCCAATTTTATCAACTACCAAGGCCAGGAGTTCACTGAACTAGCTAAAGTAGCTCCAAGGATAGACAAGATTGCTCCATCAGTATTATTGAAGTGATCCCTCACAAACACTTGCGATTGTGTTCCGAGTGGGAAACGAACGTTAATTTGAAGACATCGGCTCAGACGGATTCGTTTTTAATAACGCCTTTGAAAGAGTGCGTTGACTTCATTAGGAAATAAAGGTTCTGAAACAGAAAAAGGTTTCTGAGTAATGTGTGGACAATATTGATTACTTTTCTTCTAGGAATTGCCGCTTTACTTGCCTGTGTTTCTGACTGTAGCTTGCTGCGTTCTGAAAAGTTCCAGTCCTGGATTCCGTTTATTGATGGGAGGTCTTCAAAAATCTCCTTAAATTTTCTGTATACTGTTTAAGAAAAGTCTTATATTTTTACTTTTACTTTTATGATATGCTTCAAGTTGCTGAACTAAAGAAATCAAAGTAATTGAAATAAATTATCAGATTGAAAAATGAGCAATTCCTGATCCATGTGATTCTTGGCAAAGAATACCCGCCTTTCTTAACTCATAGGTGTCGCAAAAGGCACCAAGGGTGGATATCAAGGGGATGGGCAGTAGCATCCTCCCGTATGGTAATAACAACATACTGCGATCACCTTTCTGCCTCCCAAGCATGGTGATTATGGCAATATCCCCTATGTCCACTCATTGTAGTGATAAATGGGAGGCCCATGTTCAGAAGTGGACGTTAACAGGGTGATGTCTGTATGCTATAAATTCTTAATCTCAATCCTCAATTCATCTGGTATCTGTTAACTTTTGATTTATTTGAGAATAATTCACTACACAAACTACATTCGAGGCGCTCATAACCAGTTGCACTCACTAATCGGTAAACGATTGGCGAGGTTAAGCAATGCTTGGCGCGGTCAGTCTCTGGATGGGTGACCGCATAGTGGTATTTCAACTGAGCGTCTCCGTGCTTTGGAGGGCACGTAAAATCGTCGGTCCCAGTTGTTGTCATCAGACAGCAGTCGTTAAGCCAAGTCGGAGGCCTTTGGGCGGCTTGAACAACTCTGACACAAGGGTGGCCACGAAATATAAGCAAACTGCATTTAATGTTGTTGTTACATGTTTGCCGTGTGGTGGCAGCTCAGTATTTCCTCATTTTCCCCCATTTCCTCCCGTGGGTGTCGTAAAAGTCGACTAAGGGATTAGCCGGAGGATGGGCAGCAGCGTCCTTCGAGTACATTAACAACTCAACTGCGATCGCCAACCCGTCTGCCAAGCGTGGCGATTATGGGAAAACCCCCCAATGAGCCCACAACTCACCCATATCGGGCGTTGTGCTGATCTTTGGGGGAGGCCTGTGTCCAGCAGTGGACTTCATTCGGCCGAATTGATTGATTGATTGATGGTGAGCGCAGAATAGCTACTGCTCCACGGAAGGGACGCTGCTGCCCATCCCTCGGATTTAAAGCCCCTTAGTCACCTTTTCGTCATCCACGGGGTCAAATAGAGTGGTTTCTGGTATTCTTAATTCGAACGCCATACGGGAAGCAGTAAACACTAGCGTAATACAAAACAATTTTGCATCTGTCGCATCAGAAATAAAATATTCTCCTATAAAAGTAATATCCAAGCGGTCTGTACGATCATGAACCGCGCCGTTTTTGGGTCAGTGGCGCAAGGTCGCTGCCGGTGCAGTAGGCTCTTTAGTTTTATTTGTCGAGGATTCACCTAGATCACGTTAATGCGTTTTATGGATCCGTAGGTATGGAGTAAACCCCCTGCTGTCAGTTCATGGTGGGGGGCCTCGGGAGTCACGGGCGCGCAGATTGGGGAGTCTGCGTGGTCATACCAAGTAACTCCCGGGATGACGGTGGCGCGCACGTGGTCATGTGCCCCCGTGTGTGTATCACAGCGCACAGCGACCTTTACAATCCTCCCCGAGAAGTGCCTGGGGGTGGCCTTTTTACAGCCGCCTGCCCTCCGCTAGAGGGGGTGACCGCTTTACAGTCATTCCCTCCGAGATGAGATGTGCCTAAAGGCGTGGCACCAATGGGCGGCTCTAGGGTGATCTTACGAGGACCTGGGGGCCCCTTCGGTGCCGAATATGATCGCTCCAGTGTTTTTAGCCGGTAGGAGTCCGGCACACCCCTTCGCCCTTCCCCGGGGCGAAGGAAGTTCCATGTAGAATTTCCCCTGGACACCAATAAAAAAAAGGTATGGAGTAATAACAAAAAGAAAGGTTTTTATGAAAATTACACAAAAGCAATCTTGGATGTGAAAAGAATATCAGACAGAATCCGAAGAACAGTAATTCGTCAACATCTGTATTTTGAATATTTACAGATTTCTTTTTATCTAATTTATATTAATTGGTACGAGACGTGTTTGATGTAATTATCTTTTCGTGAATAGTGCTCGCAGGCATTCTCACAGGCTCTCTTATTGCGTATATTTAGTACATAGCTACCACCACTAAGAAAATATTCATTAGTTGTCTCGCATGCAGGAACTATGGCGGTAGATTCTTTATTTTGTTTAATATGGACAGTGTCCATATTTCAGAAGGACCTAGTTAATTTGCCATTAAATGACAGCAAGTTCGTGATAGTGGTTGAACATTTGCCTTCCATACGGAAGAGTTTAAGTTTGATCCCGGATTAGAATTTTATTATCACTTGCAATAATGGTGAAGGAAAACATCGTTAGGAAACCTGCACACCTAAGAGAGCTCCAAAATGCTCTCTATATTGTGTCTAGTCCACCAATCCGCACTAGGCTAGCGTGGTGGACTAAGGCATTCCCTTTCTCGTAACTAAAACCTGGGCCCAGCAGTGGGACAGTAATGGGCTGATTATGTATGTGTAAGGTCTGTCATCCTTAAGGTTGTTTCTAAGATTAATGCAAGGGCATCATGTATCATTGTATTAAAAATAACGTTGCCCCACACTAGGATTTTTCCTGTGTCGTGGGTGCGTTTACAGACATGAATTCCACATACAAAACACCCAGACCCGGAACAACTACCTGCAGATCATACAAATATTTGTTCCGTGCGGGAATCGAACCCACGACCCGGAGCGCAGCAGCCGACTGTATCAGCCACTGCGCCAACCGTGTCGTTCTCATTTTAAGGTCCAACAAATACACCATAGCTTGTAAATTCTTCTAGGTTGTCTCTTAAATCTAATTTCTTCTATAAATTACGTTGCAGTTAGCCAATAAATCTACTGCAACAATTAACTATCCTGTTCGGTGTCGACCCAATAGTTGAGGTCAAGGTTTATCGCTCATAGGTGAAGGGCGGGCGTAGCATAAGATTTTTATTTTATTCTATGGTTCGTATGTTTTTTTAGGGCTACTTACAATAAATTATTCTTTACTTACTTTGTATCATCATCATCATCATCATTTCGGCCGAATGAAGTCCACTGCTGGACACAGGCCTCCCCCAAAGATCACCACAGCGGGTTTGTTCATTGAGGGGTTTTTCCATAATCGCCACGCTTGGCAGTCGGGTTGGCGATCGCAGTTGAGTTGTTAATGTACTCGAAGGACGCTGCTGCCCATCCTCTGGCTAATCCCTTAGTCGACTTTTACGACACCCACGGGAGGAGATGGGGTGGTGGTATTCTAAGCTGGCACCACACGGCATTTGTATCAAATTGTCTCAAACATTGTTTTAAAATTCTGCCAAATTGACTTAATACGTCTAATATTGATAAAAATCAAAATTGCTCAGAATCAAATCAGAATCAATCAAATCAATAATGGCTGTTGTGGTAACTCTATTTAGTAATATATAATTCAAAACACAATACAAATCGAGCTACGGATGTCCAATAAATTCAGTTCAAAGATTGATTATCCTGTGCCGGCGAAGTTGCCCCAGTAAAAGAGGTCAAGGTATGACGGTTAAGTATTTATTGTAGGGATTGCATTTTACTCTCAAACATCATTATTAATCATCCATTACACCAGAGTGATGACAATCGTTTTGTCGCTCCTTGAATAACACGAACTGATATTCAGTCACACAGCAAGACTTTTTTTTTTTTTTTTTCACGCGGAGAAAATGCGTTATGCATACCACGCCGTCCGGGGATACTGCGTGGTTATGTGGGACTTGCACCCACTAAAAACTCCGCTTGTTAAACTGCATCCGCTTTTTGATGGGCCGCAAGTACTGTGTGATACTACCTTCGCGGCCCATCAGCTGTTGGCCCACTTTGGCCTACCAGTCACATACGGCGATGCATCCAGGGCGTCGCCGCAACTCCAGAGCCGTGCAATGCGGACGGCAGACTCCCCGATCTACCGCCCGCTGGCTACTGTTAGGGTGGCATCAGGCGGGCATTCTGCCGCCTGCGCCGACCCGTCCGCCTGCGACGGATTGGGTCAGCCAGGGCATCTTCCTCCCTGACCCGCTCTGCCATTTCCTTCTGCGAGATGACCTCCTCGCAGAACGATGCGACTGCCTCCCAAACCCTCACGCTGTCAATCATGGCTTTTACCAGAACCGACAGCGAGAGGTCTCTCCCGATTACTGCTACGAGATCACGGCAAGACTAGTCCAACCCCAAAATTAAAAGAAAATTAATGAATTGAATGCCCATTTAATGCCTGAAATTAACAGAAACTACCAATATTTCTAAATTCTATTTACCATAAAAAACAAGTTTGTTAATAGAGTAATAATTATTTTTAGTATTACATTTGATGGTCGCCTGATGAGGATATCAAGGGTCTTGATCGATTGATTTATAATAAACCATTCATATTTTAAATGACTTCCTGGTCTAGCTTTTGGAAATCTCATCATCTAAGCTTGCCATTATTAATAAAATCAAATTATTTTATGAAACTACAAAAGATAAATCCATCGTAACTTAGGCAATATGAATCGCATATCCTTTGCCTTGCTGATAATTTGGCATTCCGGTATTTAATTTATTCGTTCGGTTCACTGTTCACTAAACTTAATTAATTGTTTTGCGTTTGCGAGATAAATTACGGAATATATTTGCTGTTTTTTTCTTGTGTTTAATTATTGCTTTATAATTTCCTAACTACGTCAGTATTAATGTATTCTGTACCCTTGACATAACCTATCTTCAACAACAAGGTGTATATTGGTTTCGCCCTAGTTTTTAGATAATTCATGAAATTGTTATGGGTTGCCTTCGATTTGAAGTACAATTTGGTGTGTAATTCTTTTATGTTCATCTCAGGCATTTTTGTATTGCAGATGGCATTTCTCCTTTATTTTTCTGTGTGGTACATACAAAAGAAAAAAAACAGTTTACAATAAAAACACAAGGACAACATTTTAGGGTGCCCCATGCTGCGCCAAACAGTTCAACATAAATGCAGTGCCTGACGCTGGTTTTCAACTGAAACTAAAGTTGTGACGTATTACGGACGTAAATCAGTTTTGTAGTGTAATATAGATAAATATAAAAACATGGTTAGTAAAAGTCAAGGATAGTATTCAAATTAGTCTTAAAAGTTTTTAAGATAATTAATTTGAATTTGGTAAACTAAAGTACTTAACCAATATAATCAAACGCATTGTCCATTAAATTCAGTGAACCATTTATTATCCCATTCGGTGTTGACCCATTAGCAGACGTAAAGGTGCAGCGCTCATACATACATCTTTATTAAGTTTTGTATTTTGTAGAAGTAGAACCATGCATCGACTTTTTAAAATTAAAAGTTGAATCATTATAATTTTCATGACCTCTTCTAGTTTATATTTAATGAAAAAAAAAAATTAACGTTTACTCTGATCATGAAGTTTGGATTTTTACTCCAAGACAATTTTTAATTTTTATTTTATAATTTATGCATACACAGAAACATAAAAATAAACAAATATGAAATAGGACAAAGGTTCAAAGAGAAGGTGCAAAGGTTCTCCTTATTTCTTAAGAAATCTCTTCTAGCAGACCTGCGACAGGAGAGTTTCAATAAGAAATGTAGGCAGTGTGTAAAGGAGTAAATAAATGAAAAACATAAACATATAATTACATAAATAAAAATATACGATAAATAAAATATACATAAATACACACATACATAAATATATTATATCCAAAACTAAAATACATATGCAACTATGTAGACGTGGAGAGATAGAGCTCTTTAAGGCGTTTTTTAAATATTGCGACGGTTGTACAGTTCTTTATATCAGGCGGGAGTGAGTTCCGCAATCTAACCGCATGGACAGAAAAGGCGTAGGAATATAAATCAGTTAGAATAGATAATGTCATTATTTACAATTATTAAATCATTTCACAAGCATAACAAATCTTGTTATATGATAGCATGACATGGCAAAGCGAGTCCTATGTATCTTACGGGTAACAATAAATTAATGAAATATAAAAACATGTTTTAAATAGCTGTATGTCTACCATTATAATCATTTCGGCCGAATGAAGTCCACTGCTGGACACAGGCCCCCCCCGAAAGATCACCACAATGACCGATATCGGTGTGTTGTGGGCTCATTGGGGGTTTTGCCATAATCGCCACGCTTGGCAGACGGGTTGGCGATCGCAGTTAGGTTGTTAATGTACTCAAAGGACGCTGCTGCCCATCCTCCGGCTAATCCCTTAGTCGACTTTTACGACACCCACGGGAAGAGATGGGGTGGTGGTATTCTGAGCCGGCACCACACGGCATTATAATATTTTCTGTTTATCATTATAGATTTATAATCTACATTTAAAATTATGGATGTAATTGATTGACCTGCGCGGGGCCGTGTGCGCCCCAATAACAGGTCAAGGTCGTTATAACGTATGCTATAGACGTAGACTTTACCTTTATCCTCTTGCAGGTATGAATAAACGTATTAATATGTATTATTCTGGGATATGTTCTATAATTGTATAACTGGATTACTTCGTAAGTAGTTTTTTTATCATCGCAAAGCACTATGTACACAGCGGTTCACATTAGCCATGCACATCCATTCCATCTCGTTATTATTTTTATCTATCAAAGCAGTAAATAATGGGGTAATATTATGTAGTTAAATATTTATTTGAGTTATTGGAGAATTGCTTTTATATTATCATTGGTCACATGGCAGATGTTTGTGCTGGGTGTAGACATGTGCCACTATAGGCACATCCCAGAGGTTGCTTCGAAGCGCGCATTCTCAAGATACCGGAACTTCTCTTCAGTGTCGAAGTTTACCACCCGCCCCGTTTTACAACTCAACTTCGTTCGCCAACCGTTCTGCCAAGTGCGGTGATTATGGCAAAACCAATCGCCACATAACAGAAACAGATACCGGTCGTTGTGGCAATATTTGAGATATGTCCAGCAATGAGACAAAAACGGCTGAAATAATGACTACAATTTACCCAACCAAACTAACCTAAAACAGGCAAACCATAGGCCACCCTGTTGTCTATAAGTATTCTGCAGTCTCCTATGCACTAATAACGACTTGCATAAATCACCAATCAGTTTGACAAGTGTGGTGATTATGGTAATATTTTCCCGTGACCATTCAATACGTGCTAAGAATATTACCAACCCATCTCATCCCGTGTGTGTCATAGAAGGTGGCTATGGCATCAGCCGAAGGGCTGGCAGCAGCGTACTTCAAGTACATTTACAACATAACTGCGATCGCTAACCCACCTGCCAAGCGTGGTGATTATGGCAGAACCCCAAAATGAATACACTACATACCAAGACCGGTCGTTGTGGCGATCTTTAAGAGAGGCATATCCAGTATACTCCAAAATGTTAATTCAATATGAGTTGCCAAATCTTAAGGTTTGAGTTGAGAGCCTGTAGCCTGTTTGGTGTCGTAAATTCCAATCCCTTTGTAACAAAAAAAAAGTTCATTACTTTTCCACATCATATTTATAGTACGGCATGGTTGGTGCAGTGGCTGATACAGTTGGCTACGGTGCTTCGGGTCGCGGGTTGGATACCCGTACCGAAAAAGTATTTGTATGATCTGCATGTAGATTTTCCGAGTCTGGGTGTACTTTGTACGGAATTTGTGTCTGTAAACACACCCACGGAGGAGAAATCTTAGAGTGGGACAAAAAAATTGCAATGTGAACCTTTGCTCAGCAGTGGACGTCCTTCGACATACCATCTGGTGCCAGCTAAGAATGGCACCAACCTATCTCTTCCCGTGGGTGTCGTAAAAGTTCACTATGGGATTAGCCGGAAGATGGGCAGCAGCGTTCTTGGAGTACATTAACAACTCAACTGCGATCGCCAATCCGTTTGTCAAGTGTGGTGAACATCGAAAATCTCGCCAATGAGCACAGACACCCTTCAGGGCGTTGTGGCGATATTTAGGGGAGGCCTGTGTCCAACAGTGGACTTTCATCCGCTGAAATTATGATGACGAAATTTAACTCAGTATTTTCAATAAGATTAATTCGTACTTAAATTTCCATCATACACAACAGAACATTCCAATAAACGTTTTCAGTTTACTGAATGCAACAGGGACCTGCATCTGGGCGACGGCCTTGAACTGGCGGTTTTAGGTCAGGTCGGCCACGACCGCGCCCGGGACGCGTCGCTTTGCATATCATGTAGGTACGTTTATAGTGATGCGGGACAAAAACACGGTGGCATCAAAGGTTTCGAATTTGTTTTAGACAATATATATCTATAAGGAATTAAGTATGCTGTCTGGATTCAGAATACAGCACTCCTCCATCTGTTCCTGTAGATGTGGTAAAAGGTGACTAAGGGACTCGAAGCCAGAGAAATGGGCAGCAGCGTCCCTTCTGTGAAACAGCAGCCATTCTGCGACGGTGGCGAGTATGGGCAAATTCCCCCCTAAATTATGACACAATCATGGGAATTCATTCAGCTGGGTGTATTGTTTATGGAATTTGTGTTTGTAAACGCACCCACGACACAAGAGAAATAATAGAGTGGGGAAAGGTTCTCGAGTAGAGACCGCGCAAAACTCAGCGTGAGACGAACTCCGATGAGGTGGACAGACGATCTGGAGAAGGTCGGTGGGAGTCGTTGGATGAGAGCGGCATGTAACCGCTCGTTGTGGAAGTCTATGCGGAAGGCCTTGGTTCAGCAGTTGACGGTCTTTGGCTGATATGATGACGATGAAACTTAAAAAAGAAATTGAAAATGCAAGTACGATAGTTTTAAAGAGAAAGCAAGCAGTGATAATCCACTTATTCTACACATAACTCTGTTGTGTGCTGTCATTAATATATTTTTCAATATCGTAACCTTTAAAACACATTTTGTTATACAGGAGCCAAAAAATACAACACAACGTTGAAAAACCAAAACGCAAATTGAAATTGGGTACATTGACTCATGGACGTGTCATCTGAAAAGTTTTATTTAGTTTGCGGGCCTTAGGACGTGGACTCAGCATCTCAATGTGATTCAATATCAGATAGTGTTTGTGTAACTTGAGTTATGTGGCTTGACGTCATGCTATTGATTCAGACTGTTACCGAAAGCTTTGTGGACTCGTATTGGGATTTGGGAATGGGTGATGTTTTGTTCGGTAAGGATATAAATATCCTGAGAACATTCTAAAGTTATTTTTTATAGCGGCAGGCATTTTTTTCTAAGATATACAATATCGTCACGTTTGCCATTCTCTAGATCTAGTTCTCTCTCATCTAGTTTCATATTTAGTTATAGTGTCCAAGCAATTTGTTTTTTTTTTTTTTTTTAAACCTGTTGCCCCACACTAGGATTTCTCCTGTGTCGTGGGTGCGTTTACAGACACAATTTCCACACCCGATACACCCAGACCCGGAACAACTACCTGTAGATCATGCAAATGTTTGTTCCGTGCGGGAATCGAACCCACGACCCGGTGCGCAGCAGCCGACTGTATCAGCCACTGCACCAACCATGCCGTCTATTGTATCTATTTAGCTGATACAGCTACAAAATACAACGGGCCCCGCCCGACTTCATAGATAAAGTTTTTTCCTTTTCAGTGGTCTTAATATTTTTAAATCGTGTAGGGTTTATGAAGTCGGTATTTTTTGTTAAAAAGTTTTATTTGTTTTTGTTTTTATGTGGTATGGTATACAGTGACGATACAAGTAAGTCATTTACTTGATAGTAAGCCTACCATAACGTTCGTAATACAACAAAATGGGGAACAAATATATAAGATAAACATGGCAAAACCACATCGAATCGAAGGGATAACATACAAGGATCCACAATTTTTTTCAAGGATTTATTCTCATCCAGGGGAACCCATCCACGTGGTAAAACGTGGTGGTGAAACCATATACTACTGTACATCCTATGAGATACCTAGAATATTGAGAACAGAGATCGATTTTGCAATTCAAAATACAAAAAATGAAAAATTTGTCTGACAAAACTTGATAACTAACGAGTTTCTAAAAATTTTTTCGGAGCCCTTACAACACCATCTGGAAACAACGTATAATAATATCGTACAAAACTAGAACACACCAAAACAGTGATAATTACAGTCAATCTAACACTTACACAACACATTTTACACAAGAAAGGCGACAGAAGTAACGTGGCCAACTACAGACCAATTATTTTAATGAAAAACATCTACAAAGTGTTCTCGAACATTACATTAAACAGGATGTCTACGACATTAGACGACAGCCAGCCACGAGAACAAGCAGGATTCCGTAAATTATTTTCAATAATGGACCAGATACATGTAAAACATACAACGACCCTTCAAACTGAAACAATATTGTTTAAACTTTAAACTCTAATAAGTTAATCAAACAAATGGTACGAAATAATGTGTATGTTCACGCACGTATTCGTTTTTGCCCAATTCGAATCTGCCGCCTTATGTCTTGGCGCCGGACGGCACGATGTCACGTGGGACGCGTCGACCAATCAAAAACGCTCGAGTCGTTTTCTCGTCATGGCGGTTGCAACCAAAAACGGAACGGGCCCTCTCGCGGTGTAATTCTCGAATATTGATAACGGCTTGTTTTAATGCTGTGATTTATGCATAAACTATTAATTGGAGTGACTACGGTGTGCTATTTGTGTTAGTGAACTTTTCCACACGAATCCAGAACTTTGGCAGCCGACATCCACGTGCCTGCACATCTTCAAGTACCACGGCAAAGGTAGGCGGATTTGATTGGGTTGCGTTACGTGCGTTTTGGAGTTTAGGTTCGGCCTACTGGCCCTATAGGTATATACAGTCCACAAACAAAATTCGGCAAGTTTACGGAACATAACTTGGTCCATCGAGCCGGATGGTCGTACTTTTCGGTCGGTTTTTTATGCATTACTTCTCGGTATAGAAGCGTGTTATCGGTCTAATTACTTGTATTTGGTGTATTTACAAAAAAATCGGGTGTTAGTTTAATTAAATACACTTTTATATCGGAAAATCGTTTAAGAAGTAGGTATAGGCACCCACTAACACATTAATATATTATATTCTCTTTGCTACCTACATAGATTGTTATTACACAAGTATGTTAACGTTCTAGAAAATTCAAAATGACGCGACCCTATGAAATGAAATTTAAATTAGAATGCGATTGGTTTGTACATTCGGCTGATATGATAGACTCATCAGATTTTACTAGTAGCGTATTATCGGCAACGTTGCGTAAGTTAGATTCGCATTTCCAAAATTTAACGGCGGCATACGAAGGTATACTCGGAGCTACTGACGATCAGAAAGTTGTAGAAAACTATGATAAACAATATGCAAATGCCACGTTGCAGTATGACACGTTGGAGGCCAAGTCAGCAGAGTTCTCCAACTCGCAGGGCATCCACAAACCCACTACCAGTGCGCCGTCGGCTCGTCTTCCACGAATAGATCTACCGAATTTCGATGGTGCCTTATTTAATTGGTGCAGCTTCATTAGTTTATACAATTCACTTGTTTTATCACGGAAAGACATTTCAAAAACGGAGAAATATCACTATTTGTTTTCGCACTTGCAAAAGGAACCAAGGTCGTTAGTACAGCACCTACCTATGGTCGACGCGTCGCTCGACACAGCATTAGAATTGTTATATTCTAGATATGATAACAAACGTTTACTTGCGGATACGTATATTTCGCGCATTTTAAATATTCAGCCTTTAAAAAGATATCAATGTTGCGGTCTCTCATTTTAAACCCTCTGCTTGAATGCACACGAGCATTGAAAGGTCTTGGTTTACCAGTAGACGAATGGAGTTTTATACTCGTTCATATTAGCTTAACTAAATTGTCTGTTGAGATAAAAATACGGTTCGAGCAAAATTTCGGCGGTCTCAAACGCGATTTCATCATTTCGGCCGAATGAAGTCCACTGCTGGACACAGGCCTCCCCCAAAGATAACCACAACCACCGATATGGATGTGTTGTGGGCTCATTGGGGGGTTTTGCCATAATCGCCACGCTTGGCAGGCGGGTTGGCGATCGCAGTTGAGTTGTTTATGTACTCGAAGAATGCTGCTGCCCATCCTCCGGCAAATCCCTTAGTCGACTTTTACGACACCCATAGGAGGAGATGGGGTGGTGGCATTCTGAGCCGGCACCACACCTAAGTTCAATGACTTACTGCGATTATTACAGAATGAACGCAGTATCATTGAAACTGCAAACTCATCCGACACATCTCGGACGTACTCGGAAACTCGGCGGACGGTAGGTCACTCGGCTTCATATCGGTCCGACTCAGTCAATCATAACAACATGACACATTCGACAATTGTAAATAATGGTACACACGCTAATTTAGTATGCGCGTTTTGTACTATTCCGGGTCATAAGATTGATCGTTGTTATAAGTTTAAGAGAGATAATATTGATGAGCGTAGGGCATGGGTACGTAACGGTGGGTTGTGTTTTAAATGTTTCGGTGGGCATACGGCAGCCCAATGTAATAAAATTGTTCCGTGTGAACGTTGCGGCAATCCTGGTCATCACAACCTGATATGCAGATTGAGTGCGCAATATAAGCCGAATTACAATGAGGCAAGCCAAATTATACAAAAACCACAAGTTTCAAATACCGGTCAAAATAGTCGCACCCAGAATGCGCGCACGGTCAATACTGTTTTTTTTTTTTTTAACCATTGCCCCACACTAGGATTTCTCCTGTGTCGTGGGTGCGTTTACAGACATGAATTCCACATACAATACACCCAGACCCGGAACAACTACCTGCAGATCATACAAATGTTTGTTCCGTGCGGGAATCGAACCCAGAGCGCAGCAGCCGACTGTATCAGCCACTGCACCAACCGTGCCGTTTCGTTCGGTCCGGAGAATATCGACTCTGGAATGAATGATCGCGCGTCGGTCGTACACTCAACTATTCATTCTCAATAGCAGTTAAGGTCGGAGATGAGTTTAATCACTCCAAATCAATTACCAATATTAAATAAAGATGTTGTTTTACTAACGCTAACGTTCTAACGGTGATATTATTAAGGCTAGGGCATTGTTGGACTTCGGTTCGCAAATATCGGTAGTACGTAGTGATTTAGTCGGTTTGCTCGGTTTAAGAAAATATTATTATGTTACTCCATTGGGGGGTATCGGCGGGACACAAATAGAAAATAGTAAATATATTGTTCGGTTACAATTTACTTCCGATCGAATTAATAAAACTTTGCTATCGGTTAATGCGGTTGTGTTAAAGACACCTACAAATTATGTCACAGAACGTTACGGTTTGTCGGATAATTGTGAACTTTCGGATATTGGGAGCGGATATTTGTATCAAGTAGATATTATTTTCGGTTGTGATATTCTCGGTGAAATTACGGAAGAGAGGAAGGTAACCTTACGGTCGGGTGGACCTTATGCCCTGGATACTATCTCCGATTTTGCTATTTTCGGACCGATAAATGTTAATGTTAATTATTCGGATACGGAATATTTTTCAGGTGTACCTTTGTTGGAAGCGGTTGAGCGGTTTTGGAAATCGGAAGAACCGCCAAAATTGAAAATAAAAGATCCGGTTGATATTCAATGTGAACAAATGTTTGCAAATTCGGTGTAACGTTGTTCGGATGGCAAGTATGTGGTGCGGTTACCATTAGTGCCAGATCATGCGGTGTTAGGTGATTCTTAAACACAAGCGGTTAGGCAATTTATATCATTAGAACGGAGAATGAAGGCTCAACCAAATTTTAGGGTTAAATACATAGAATTTATAAACGAATATATAGATCTCGGACATATGCGGTCTTCGAACTTTGATGTCAGTTCTGGACAAGAACATTATTTCTTGCCACATCACGGCGTGTTTAAAACATCAAGTGACAATGGAAAAATTAGAGTTGTTTTTAACGGTAGTAGTAAAACTTCGTCAGGCGTTTGGCTAAATGATTGTTTATATTCCGGTGAGAAATTGCAAAATGATATAACTAAAATTATTTTAAACTTACTTGTTAATTGGAGACACGTACCGGGTACTCTTAATTGTGCAGATGTTGCATCTCGTGGTTGTTCGGCTGGTCAGCTTCTAGAACATCCTTCGTGGTGGGGACCACGTTGGCGTTGTCAGTCCCGTGAATCTTGGCCTAATGAATTGGCTGAGGTACCACATGAACTACCCGGCCTGCGGTCTAGGCATGCCTTTACATTGTGATAGCGACCAGGACACCGCGCAGCACACGCTCGAGGCGTGCCCTGCGTGGGCCGCCGAGCGGCGGATCCTGGTCGATCGGATCGGGCAAGATCTCTCTCTGCCAGCAGTAGTGTCGGCTATGTTGGCAGAGCACGAAAACTGGAATGCAGTGGTCTCCTTCTGTGAGAGAGTCATGCTCCAGAAGGAGACCGCAGAGCGGGATCGGGAGAGGGCCGATCCGGCCGGTTTTAGCCGGTAGGAGTCGGCATACTCCTTCGCCCTTCCCCGTGGCGAAGGAAGTTCATGAAGAATTTCCACTGGGCACCAATAAAAAAAAGGCAAAAATAAAAAAAATTAATGTTACGATCTCAGAAACTCTTAATAATATTTCGGATATATTCGGTCGGTATAGTTCGTTTGAAACTCTTGTAAATGTTTTCGGTTATGTGATTCGGTTTGTTAATAATTGTCGGCGGAAAAGTAGTCTCGGTAAAGACTCAAATTTATCATCGGTTTCGGTTTTCGGTAAAGTTAAATCGGTTTCGGCTTACGGTTCTTCTAATTCGGTCGGTGTTACTATTTCGGTCTCGGAACGACGCAAAGCGTTGACTTGTTTAATTCGGACGGTTCAGAAGTTGCATTTCGGTGATTACTAGGCTTTAAATTTGGCAAGACCTATACGTGATTCGGCACGAAAACTTAACCTGTTTTTTGACCACGAGGGCGTGATCCGCGTAGGCGGACGTATTCGACATTCTGAATTACCCTGAACGGCTCGGCACCCTATTTTTCTTCCCGGTAAAGGTAAATTCTCAACACTTCTTGTTGAATATTATCATAAAACGTATTGCCACGTCGGCGCTAACGCTTTGGCAGCAATATTATCACGCAGTTATTGGACAACATCGGTACGTAAACTAACTCGAAGTATTACGTTTAAATGCGTTCACTGCTTTAGAGCAAACCCTCGGACAACTCAACCGTTTATGGCAGACTTGCCGCCAGATCGTGTTCGAATTACTCGCGCATTTGAAGGCATCGGCACAGATTTCGCGGGACCATTTTCAATAAAGAGTAGTTCTTTAAAAAATGCTCGGATTTTAAAATGTTATTTATGCATCTTTGTGTGCCTAAGTACAAAAGCGGTGCATCTTGAAGTTGTATCGGAGTTATCGGTTGAAGCTTTTGTTGCATCTTTTACTAGGTTTGTTTCGCGAAGAGGTCTTCCCTCTTTAATACGTTCGGATTGCGGAACAAATTATGTTGGGACGGATAAATACTTAAAAGATGTTTACGTATATTTGAGAGACCATCGGTCTGATTTGGAGCGTGAGTTAGTGAAGAAAAATGTAACGTGGTTGTTTAACCCTCCAAGTAGCCCAAACATGGGTGGACTTTTCGAAGCGGCCGTGAAGTCCGCTAAGACTCACATGTATCGCGTACTCAGTGATCGGCGGCTCACTTTTGAGGAGTTGACTACATTCTTCGCTGAGGTCGAAGCAGTCATGAATTCCCGACCACTTTGTCCTTTGAGTACGGACCCTGCTGATCTGGAAGTTCTAACTCCCGGTCATTTTATTATTGGTCAACCACTAGTAGCACTACCCGAGTATCCCTTTGAAGATGTCAATATAAATCGGTTATCTCGTTTTCAACAAATACATAAACTTACGCAACATTTCTGGTCTAGATGGCGAGATGAATACGTACATACCTTACAACAACGGAATAAATGGACTTCCCATTCGGAATCACTTAAGGTTGATGATTTAGTTTTAATTAAGGAAGATAATTATCCATCGTTACAATGGAAACGTGGCAGGATAGTACGATTATTACCCGGTTCGGATTCGGTTAATCGCGTTGCGGAAGTTAAAACGCGCAGCAGTACATTGCTAAGGCCTGTATCCAAGCTGTGCAGGCTACCGATGTAGGTTGAGCATGTTTCATTACTTTTGGGGGGAGGGTATGTTCACGCACGTATTCGCCTTTGCGTAATTCGAATCTGCCGCCTTATGTCTTGGCGCCGGACGGCACGATGTCACGTGGGACGCGTCGACCAATCAAAAACGCTCGAGTCGTTTTCTCTTCATGGCGGTTGCAACCAAAAACGGAACGGGCCCTCTCGCGGTGTAATTCTCGAATATTGATAACGGCTTGTTTTAATGCTGTGATTTATGCATAAACTATTAATTGGAGTGACTACGGTGTGCTATTTGTGTTAGTGAACTTTTCCACACGGATCCAGAACTTTGGCAGCCGACATCCACGTGCCTGCACATCTTCAAGTACCACGGCAAAGGTAGGTGGATTTGATTGGGTTGCGTTACGTGCGTTTTGGAGTTTAGGTTTGGCCTACTGGCCCTATAGGTATATACAGTCCACAAACAAAATTCGGCAAGTTTACGGTACAGAGTATGTAGAACGGTAAAAGGCTCGGACTCAAAGATGTAAGCAGTACGCAGCGATCAATTCCCATCCTAATCAACGCTGGTTTTTAGCCTCATATCCCCAACCCCTTTTCTATAAGTTACTAGCCGTACCCGCCCGCTACGCTAGGCCTAAATTATATTTACACCTATTCATGTATTCTGGACCATGCTGCAAGATATAAAATTGGAACACACATGAAAATTTAAGTTATAATTCATGTATTGATCCCGAAAATTTTCATTGACAACCGTTGAGCCGTTTCGGCGCCTATTCGAGATAACATTCAGTATAGTAAAATGATAATTGTAAACGTTACTATTACCCTTGATGCATAAATAATAATATAATGGCCGAAAACTGTGGAGGGTGTGAGAGAAGGCTTATTGTGTGAGAGAACCAGGAGACCGGCTTCGGCCTCATCCCTACTCCGTTGCTGTTTACTGGGCGAGAAGTGACACCGGGGGGGGGATAACTTACCAAGTGATAATAATTGATCAGTTATCGAGCGGGATAAAAAATTACTTAAACAACTATTAAAAAATAAGGGTTGGTGATAAAAGGGTGAAAATTTAGGGTTGTATGTATTTTTAATGCCACATTATAAAAATATGAAAATAAAAAATGTTGTCCAAAAAATTAAAAAAATCTTAAGGGGTGGACAACCCTTATCACATAGGGGTATGAAAAATAGATAGTAGCCGATTCTCAGACCTACTGAATATGCATATAAAATTTCATAAAAATCGGTCAAGCCGTTTCGGAGGAGTATGGTAACTAACACTGTGACACGAGAATTTTATTTATTTTGCCAAAAAATTAAAGTTTATAATTAACAAATAAAAAATAGGAGTTGATCGTAGAGGGGTGAAAATTTAGGGTTGTATGTATTTTTGTATGCTGTGTCATAAACAAAAATTGTTGCCTAAAAATTAAAAAAAAAAATTAGGGTTGGACTACCCTTAACATTAAGGGGGATGAAAAATAGATGTCGGCCGATTCTCCACCCTGGCCGACAATCACGCTAAGGATCACAAAAATCGGTCGAGCCGTTTCGGAAGAGTTCAAGTTTGAACCCCGTGACACGAGAATTTTATATATTAGATTATAATTATGGCGACTGCAAACATAACTAGATGGACAAATGACCCGGTAAAGATAGATAGCTTTGAATCGTTGTATGCGGACAGTATGTAGCCATTCGTTGTGGAAGTCTGTTGGGGAGGTCTTTGTTCAGCAGTGGACGGTCTTTGTTCAGCAGTGGACGATCTTCGGCTAACGTGATGATGATGATTACGACTTCGGGTCGAACAAAAACAAAATCAACAATGATAATATTTATCAAAAATAATGAGGCGCTCAGAGCCAGTTGCACTCACTGGTCGGTAAACGATTGGCGAGGTTAAGCAACGCTTGGCGCGGTCAGTCTCTGGATGGGTGACCGCATAGTGGTATTTCAACTGAGCGTCTCCGTGCTTCGGAGGGCACGTTAAATCGTCGGTCCCGGTTGTTGTCATTAGACAGCAGTCGTTAAGCCAAGTCGTATATATATATATATATATATATATATATATATATATATATATCAATAATAATACAAAAACAAGATTAAAGAAAGTAAAGAAAAATATGCTGGTATTGACAGTAAACAATAATTGGACTAGCACGTTAAAAATTGATATATTTTTAGTAAATATCATTTGCAGTATCGACGTCTTTGTAACAACCAACTCCTGATACACAATTTTGTTCTTAAACCGATTTTGATAACATATGTAATCCAACTTTGGGGCGTTGGAAGCTACCAGCGCAGCAGCATTTAGATATTGCAGCACAAAGTTGAGATAGGAATCTATGATGACTTCGTACCATGTTTCCTTATTGATTTGTTTTTTTGCTGCTATGTTTATATTCTACTATTTTCATACTTGTGCGAGACTAGAATAATCCTTTCTTTCTTTCTTCAAAAGCAACACACTCTGTCTCCAGCGGGCGCAGAATAGTAAAGTATCCAGAGAGCAATAATTACCGCTCCTTGGTTCACAAAGAATGACGAGGTTCATGATTATATTAGAATCCCAACAGTTACATCCGAAATCGACCAATTTAGGAAACGTCACAAATCAGCGTTTAACTCTGTATCTGAATTCAACTCATCGCTGAGTTGGTGGACACGTCACTCGTGGTCAAAAGGTTGAGAAGGAACCTCATACTATAATTGGAACGAACCTGCATATGGTCTCCCAACCACTTGCAAACCGATGATTTATACAAATATAAAAACAAAATCGGAATCTGTCCGTTCCCATATAATAAATAACAAATACATAAAAACAAGAATGGTCGTGATCAACAATCAGCTGATTTTCAAATAAACCTGATATACTCTGACCTTAAACCAGTGTCCTCCAATTCAACAGCACAACACGATTTATAAGTGAAATAAGACCGTAACCTCGAACTTTTATATGTACAAGCTAGTAGTTTTATCTGAGAAGCTGGAATCCAGCTCTATCCTTGAAATCGAAGTCCTACAGTTCCAACATACGCCTTAGTTGAGTTTGTGTGTGAAATCGGGCAGTAAATTTAGTATCGATTGCGAGAACACCGCTGGGAGCGGGCTCGTAGTTGCAGCAACCTTGAACTGTTTTTGGCCTGCACTGAAACTAGGTTGAGCGGTGCATTTTGCAAGGTTGTGGTAGGTTTCAGGAATTTGCTGGATTCCTTACGCTTCCTATATGCATTAGACACACTGGACTTTAAAGTAGAGGCAGGTAAACGTCTGTCTATTATGCTTGATATATTACGGCACGGTTGGCGAAGTGGCTAAGCGATTGGCTTCCTGTGCTTCGTGTCGTGCGTTCTATCCCTCTGTGCCGCACAAATATTATATCGTAGTTTTGAGTTTGGATGTTTGTATATTTAAGATTTATATCCGTATACTGTACCCAAAGTACAGGAAATGTTCAACTCGATTCAATTATTTTATTGCATTCCACAAGTAAAGTTAAAAACAGATGTTAGGTTTAAATCTATAGCTAGCTTAGTATTTAGAATATTTTTTGTATTTTGGGTACATGTTTAATGGGGCATGGCAAAATGCACAGTATGGCGTTTCGTTTTTCTAATCGAAGCAATGCCGTTATCTTGGGTTGTGTTGGAATTCGAACAAGTCTTTTTTAGTTACATCTCAAGATTCTAATTATGTGCAGCTAATAGCAATATGTTTGCCCATTTCATACATCTCCAACTTTACTGCAATTTTTTTTTTTTTTATAAAACGTTGCCCCACACTTGGATTTCTCCTGTGTCGTGGGTGCGTTTACAGACATGAATTCCACATACAATACACCCAGACCCGGAACAACTACCTGCAGATCATACAAATGTTTGTTCCGTGCGGGAATCGAACCCGCGACCCAGAGCGCAGCAGCCGACTGTATCAGCCACTGCACCAACCGTGCCGTCAATTTCGAATCTGTATATTAACAGTTGCACTGCTCTGGTCTTTAAAACTCTGCCGTGTGGTGCCGGTTACGAACAGCACCAACCCATCTCATCCTGTGGGTGTCGTAAAAGGTGACTGTGGGATTAGTTGGAGGATGGGCAGCAGCGTCCTTCAAGTATATTAACAACTCAACTGCAATCGCCAACCCGCCTGGCAAGCTTGGCGATAATGGAAAATCCCCCCAACGAGCTCGCAACACACCCAGAAGTGCCATTGTGGCGGTCTTTGGGGTAGGTCTGTCTCCAGCAGTAAACTTCAGTCAGCTGAAAATATGATCTTTAAAATAAATAAACATGCCAGTAGCAAGTGGATCTCGGTTTACCATTCAAATCCTCTAAATGTTTACAGAGTCACTTAGATGCGGTAGATCGCCTGATACAGTCTATTTATTTATTCTACTAAGTACTTTTCAGTTCTACTCATCTTCATTAATCATTCTTCTTTTTTGGTCTTGTTTCAAACTCTTTTATTTTATTGAAATCAAAAAATATGGAGAGACTTATTTATTACTAGTTGTGTCCCGCGGTTTCACCCGCCGTTTAATTTAAAAGAAATCGGATTATTTATAAATAATTCTTATATAATTAGTCTATATATATATATTGGATTTCATGGGTTTTACTTTTTTCTCGGAACCCTAATTCTTTTTTTCCTAAATAAAAGTAGCCTTACTTTATAACATTAGCCTCATGACATCAGCTATCTGCCAGTAAAGTCCCGTCAAAATCGATCCAGTTGTTTCGGAGATTAGCCGGAACATACAGACATACAATCAAAAATATTAAAAATCGTTATAAGTAATATATGCTTTTATATGCATTTAGTAATAAGCTGTTATTTTGACATTACAAACAGACTCTTAAATTTTTTTAATTTTTATAGACAAGATTATTTTAATTATTATTTTAATTTAGACTGATAAATTGAAACGTCTGCACTGTGGACAGATATGATTGATGTTTATTTTATGCAGGCAGTATTATGTTAATTACTTCAATAATAAAAGATAATGGCTATAATTTCATACTGGTTTGAAGACCAGAGGGCCAATTCTCGTAATTAATTGACACTATGATAGAAACTTGACCGAACTGAGCTTAAATTATGAATTGACCGAAAAAATGGTATTTTGCTACTCTTAAAGTTCAGTCGGATTTCAGTATAATCTCGATCTAGTCTCATTTCGATCTCAATTTTGACGTTTATTCAATGACAATTTAGTACATGTGACAGTTCGAAATGTTAGCAGAATACCGTTTTGACTTCGATCAACTTTCGATCCATTTTTGATCTCATCACAGTGTAAGTTCACGTTTGACGCTGTTTGTTAGTTTAGGAGAATACCATTTGTGACATTTTTTACACTGAGACTAGATCGGAACTAAATATTGAACATTTTAAAATTACGAGAATTGGCCTTCAGACTTCATGCATATTTTATCAATATCATTGTAAGCTAATCGTCTAGCCAGTGCCACCGAAGTACCATATAAAAACCCATAGTAAAAATGTGCGCCCGGCCGTCGTTCTATTTAAAATAAAAACTAGGATTCGTCATTTATTGTATCACTCTGTATAACAAAGCAATCAGAAAGAAAGAAAGAATGTTTTTTTATTGGACAGCAACAACAATACTTAGAATAGAATAGAATATTTATTTGTGAAACATAGGTATTTACATACAAAGGTCTTAAATAGTTAGGTAGTGCGCTATGCTTTGCCAATCATGACATACAAATAGGTAACTAAAAAAATACTTATGATAGTTATTCCTATTACGTATAAAGTTCAAATAACAATACAATAATCATAATAAAAATAATTATAATTTCTGCCGAACAAAATCTACTGCTGGACACGGGCCTCCCCCAAAGATTACCACAATGACCGATATGGGTGTGTTGTGTTGGGGGGTTTTGCCATAATCGCCACGCTTGGCAGACGGGTTGGCGATCGCAGTTGAGTTGTTAATGTACTCGAAGAACGCTGCTTCTCATCCTCCGGCTAATTCCTTAGTCGACTTTTACGACACCCACGGGAGGAGATGTGGTGGTGGTATTCTGAGCCGGCACCACACGGCATAGTATATAATAATCAATAGGCACATTGATAACAAATATTTTTACTGTACCAACAAAGGTCCCCCATTCAGCTATATGCTACAAAACAGCAAGGCGGTCTTGCAGCGCTGGTTGTCGATGAGTGATCACCGAGCCATTTTCCAAATATACCCATAGAAACCGGTAGCACCAACAATTTATTATTCGTATCGTAGGACCAACGGGTGAGTGCCAAATAATCGTAAAATATTTAGTTATTTCCCCTATTCCTCGTGCCTTGATGGTGTTTTTCCATCAATGCGGCGGAAGTAATTTCAAGAAGTTCAAACACCGTTAAGAAAAATATTTTTAAAGCTGACCTTTGGACTACAGATAATGTTTGACAACTAGCGCCGATACGGATTCTAGTGATGAGAAGACGAACCAAAAAGTATTGCTGCTAAGCGCCAGAGGGAGTAAAGTAACGGATGGTGATACCATTGCAAAAATTATTTTGGTACCTGGTAGAAAAATATTAATTTTGGAAACAATTAAATAAATTACTCTGTCTATCTAGAATCCAAATAGAAACATTTAAGAACGTTACGTCGTCAACAAAATAATCAAAAATAGAGGTTTTAAGTGAAAAGGCGACGTAATAAATAATTTCGAGACGAGTGGGATCAAAAAAATTCACATAGAAATACTGTAATAGTGTGGCACGTTGTGCAAGCACTCGATCGACGCACATTCGGTGGCTGCGAGATCGAGCCCCGCGGCAGTGAAACCTTTTTGAATTATTAGTAACTCATTTCGCTCTAATTTTGTGGATGATTTCGTCGTGTATCAACAACCAACTATCGAGCGGAGTAATAAAGCAAAATATCAAATATAATAGAAAACATCATCTTAAAAATGGCTCAAGATAACATAACGTATCGAAAACAACGATCAAACTCTCTTAATTCATCATTTCGGCCGAGTGAAGTCCACTGCTGGACAAGGCCTCCCCCAAAGATCACCACAACCACCGATATGGATGTGTTGTGGGCTCATTGGGGGGTTTTGCCAGATAATCGCCACGGTTGGCAGGCGGGTTGGCGATCGCAGTTGAGTTGTTAATGTGCTCGAAGGACGCTGCTGCCCATCCTCCGGCTAATCCCTTAGTCGACTTTTACGACACCCATGGGAAGAGATGGGGTGGTGGCATTCTGAGCCGGCACCACACGGCATAATTACGGCTCTTAATTCAACTTCACTAAATGACATATCAAATACTATGCTCGACTCCACTATGATGAGTTTACCTAATACTTCGGTAGATGGTACTAACACATGCTGCGAGAACCTTGTATTACAAATAAATCAACTGTCCAGTGAACTACTATCCGCTAACAATGAAATTGACACATTAAGTGATGAAAATAGGAACCTAAAATCTGAACTTCAGAATTGCCTCAGAGTTATAGACGCGTACAAAAAAATTGACTATACAGATAAATTCTCTTTAGCATCTGCTCGGATAAAAAAGAGAAACTCATTACATGATACCAACCGAAGTTGCACTCTAATGTTGTCATCACCTATCACACGTAATCGAGTCGATCAAGAGCCTCAGAAACAGATGGAAATCATTACTCAAAGCAATGACTCAGACATTATCGCTTCTACATCCATCTGTGGTCTAGTAAATATACATGAAACAAGCCTACTGCCAACGTCAGGCTTAAATAAACATATATCATGTAGCGAGAATAAATTAATCAAATTGAATCATCAAAACCATGCCACAAAAAATCGCAAGAGAGTTTTTGTAATAGCAGACCAACAAGGAAGACATGTACAAAAAACATTACAACAGCTTCTAGGATCAAATTATATTGTGACATGCATATGCAAATCCGGAGCAAAAACAAATGACATAGTAAACAACAATGAATTAAATACTTTAACTATGAACGACTTCATCATAATATTAAGTGGTATGAACGATACGAATCCTTACGACTACAATATTGCAATTAGCAACTGTCTAAAACTATGCAAAAATACAAATGTTATAGTATGTGAAATACCGTATAACAGCAGCCTCAACGAAACAAAATTAAATTATTTACTTAAGTACATTTGCACCAGGTATAAACACGTCTCGTATGTTGATATGGATTATTGCAGATTTGTTCCAGGGAAGTCCTTTTTTACTACTAATTTGTGTAGGTCTTTGCTAAAAGAAGTATTACATATAGATTATAAATTAAAGTACAAACATTACATTGAAAATTTAAGCATTAAGGAAACAGGTAAACAACTAGAATTTAAACATAATTCTACACAGACTGAACCAATAGATCAACCTGAGATACATTCTAAATCTGCTATTTATGATTCTAACAAATCGTCTTCTAGTTCTAACATTATTAATTTTAATCCTGACGTTGTGAATTTAAATCCTGACATTGTGAATTCAAATTCTGACATCGTTATTGAACATAATGGTCTTTTTCGTGTATAATTATATACTTGTATTACATCAAAATGTTAACGGTTTGGTAAATAAGTCGGACCTACTAGGCATCCACCTTGATGAATTGTCTAAGGAAGGTAAATCGATTGACATTCTCGGTATTACTGAACATAATATGAAAAAAGGTGACCAAATACACCTATCTATTCCCAACTATACACTTGCCACATTATATGCTAGAGATAGCAGGAATGGAGGCTCTTGTATACTTGTTAAAAATATTCACAAACACAGTGTACTCGATATGCAAAATTGGTGTATACCAAATCAGATGGAATGCTGTGCCGTTCAATTGACAGCACACGACATTGTCGTATTGTGTATTTATAGACCACCAAATTATACTACAGATGTTATGGCTCTTTTTTTTAACAACCTTGACCATTTGTTGAGGGAAATTTGTCTAAAACGTAAAAAGAGGCTTATATTATGTGGAGACTTTAATATAGACACTTTGAAAACAAATAAATTATCTACAGAGTTTTGCTATTTGCTTCACAGCTACAACTTGACGCTTAGCCTACAAACACCGACTCGACTATGCAGTGGAACCTGCATTGATAATATAATCCATAATATCAGAGGTAGTAAATGCAAAATTTTGGAATTAGCTATATCTGACCATACAGCCCAACTCCTGAAGTGTCCTGTAAAGAAAACGTGCTCACTAACGTACTGGTATATATTCAAACGGGATTACTGCAAAGAAAATATTCGCAAGTTTCATGAATGTCTGCAAAAGTTAACATTTAACGATGTCTTCAACAATACTAGCCCAGATGGGGCATTTAATGAATTTCACGATACATTTAAGCTTTTTTACAATTTATGTTTCCCAAAAAATAAAATTAAAATATCAATGTTTAGAAGACACAAATGGATCTCTAAAGGTATACGAAACTGTTGCATGAGGAAAAGAATACTGCTGTGGCAATATCGCTTAGCACCTAACCGAGAAAATAAAAAGTTGTTTAAATTATACACAAGGAAACTAAAACACATAATAAAACTAACTCAAAAGTCACAAAACAACTTCTTTATTAGCAATTCTGCAAATAAAGCTAAAGCAATATGGCACATAATAAACAAAGCTAAATCTAACTATCCCAAGGAAAATATACATCAAATAATTGTTAATAATAAAGCTATAACTGATCCGGAAAAAATATCTCAAGCATTTAATAACTACTATATTGACCAGATTGAATCCATTCATAATATGACTTATAATTGTACAAAAATTAATACGAGCTGTGACTCTATATTTATTCCTCCGATTCTCCCACAAGACATTACAAAAATAATTCATTCACTTAAAAACACGAAAAGCACTGGATATGATGATATTACCACAAATATACTCAGAGCAGTATCAAGAACTATCGGACCAGTTCTAAGTTACATTTTAAACCTTTGTATAGAAAATGGCGTCTTCCCTGAAAAACTGAAACTATCAGTCATAAAACCCCTCCATAAAAAAGGCAATATACAGGACCCAGCTAATTATAGACCCATAGCTCTAATCCCCATATTGTCTAAAGTGTTTGAAAAAGTTATTTTTAATACTTTGTACTCTTTCTTTGAGCATGGTAATATTTTGGCTAAAGAACAGTTCGGGTTTAGAAAAAATAAAAGTGTCAGTATGGCCATTTACGAATTATTTGAAAAAGTTATTACTGACATCGATTCTAGAACTCCTGTAGTAGCTCTTTTTATGGATATGAGTAAAGCATTTGATTGCGTGGATCATACGATACTTCTGAATAAATTAGAAAAGTACGGAGTAAGAGGCAATGCCCTAAAACTCATTGAATCTTATATAACAAACAGGAAACAAATTACTTACATTAACAATATATCTGTTCAATCAAAAACAGAACTAACTCACGTTTCTAGTCAACGACAACCTAAGTTTGGCGTTCCGCAAGGCAGTGTCTTAGGGCCACTACTTTTTCTTATTTACATTAATGACATGCCCAGTGTCATCAAGCACCCCGTAGTATTATATGCTGATGACAGTACAGTAGTATTTCGATCTAAAAATAATCCCGAGATATTTGAAAAAGAAATAAATGACTGTCTAGAAACATTAATTGACTGGCTTAGAAGCAATAACATTAGAATAAACTTAGACAAAACAAAAATAATTTCATTTGAACAAAGGACAAATAATATAAAACCTAAAGTACACTATGATAATAAAATAATCCAAGAAACAGATAACATTACATTTTTAGGGATTGGACTAGACAAAAATCTGTCATGGAAAACACACGTTGATCGTATATGCAAACGCCTAAACCAATATTCATATGCTCTGTATAATTTGTCTCAGGTGGCTAATCTGCCTACGCTGATCACCGCGTATCATGCATATGTAACTTCGACGTTGCAGTACGGAATTATTTTTTGGGGAAACTCCACAAATAAGGAAGCGGCTTTCAAAGCCCAAAAGAAATGCATAAGAGCAATGTGTGGTATACAAAGTACTGATAGTTGTAAATCATTTTTCCAAAAACTTCAACTTAAAACACTCGCCTCCATATATATTTTAGAAGTTGCAATGTTCGTCAAAAATAATCCTCACTTATTTAACTCACTAACAAGTGCACGCCACATACATAAAATAAGTCATAGGCCCCACAAAAAGACCATCTATAGTAATAATCTTCTAGGTATGGCACCAAAGATTTATAATAAACTGCCAAAAATCATCATTGAAATAAATGACACTCTGGCTTTTAAGAGAGTGCTGAATGATTTTTTGGTCGGGAAAGCATATTATTCAGTCGGAGAATACTTAACAGATACATGCACATAAGCAGGTAACGGTAATCGCATATTATGGTGAGTGCTTTCTATGTCTGTTTTTTTTTTTTTTTTTTTTTTTTTTTTTAAACTTATGAACCTATAAAACGATCAGTATTTAACCTTTGCAATGTATTTTTATGTTTTAATTTTTTCTACATTGACATCTTTATGATTAGCTTATCTGTTTGTAAGAATGACATGTGATGACCTGTTGCTGACATTTTAATTTAAGTTTAATAATTATGTATTAATATCATTTGCATGGAATGTATTTAAATTCATTTTTTTTTTTTAAACTGTCTACAGATTTGCATGCCTACAGGGTAGATCATAGAGGACTACTATACACCTGACATCCATAATTGTAATTAAAATTTATAACATGTGATCAGCAAATAAATAAATTGAAATTGAAATTGAAATTGAAATAATTTTTCGCTTTTAGTGCTGGTATCGAGAATCTTCTTACGGATGTATAAGCATTCAAATGATACGTATTGTTGTAAGGCTTTCGTTTTGAATGTCGTTCCTGGGGTTTAATAGTAGTGATGTATTTTATATCTAGGCTCATTTAACGTTTTAAAAGAAGTATTATTTAGTAGGTATATTGTAAAGTAAATTGTGTAAAAAAACATATCTAAAACAGGTTATGTTTTAAAGGATTACGAGTCCAATGTGAATGAAGTCCACTGCTGGACTCAGATCTCCCCCAAAGATCACCACAACGACCGGTATGAGTGTGTTGTGGGCTCATTGGGGGGTTTTGCCATAATTGCCACGCGTGGCAGACGGGTTGGCGATCGCAGTTGAGTTGTTAATGTACTCGAAGGACATTGCTGCCCATCCTCCGGCTAATCCCTTAGTCGACTTTTACGACACCCACAGGAGGAGATGGGGTGGTGGTATTATTAAATTCTTAACTTTTAACGGTATCACGACAAATGTGGTGACGGTGCGTGACAGGATTAATGTAGTTTAAACAATAATGACTTATCGTATTTAGGAATATATAGACGTATACATACAATGTATGCAACAGGCAGGTAAACGGTCGCAAAGCGAGGCTTGGGGGGATCCTTTACAATCCTCCCCGAGAAGTGCCTGGGGGGCGACCTTTTTACAGTCGCCTTCCCTCCGCTAGAGGGGGTGACCGCTTTACATTCATCCCTTCCAAGATGTGCCTAAAGGCGTGGCGCCAATGGGCGGCTCTAGTGTGATCTTACGAGGACCTGGAGCCCCCCTTCGGTGCCGAAGATGACCGCTCCAGTGGTTTTAGCCGGTAGGAGTCCGGCACACCCCTTCGCCCTTCCCCGGGGTGAAGGAAGTTCCATGTAGAATTTCCACTGGACATCAATAAAAAAAAAAGGCAGGTATACGGTAGGATGACAAGTTACTTTTTACTAACAGAAGCTATTACAATTTGTTGAACTCAATTGAAAAAATACTTCATGCGACTGTAGCTAAGATTGCAGTTTTCGAAACCAAGGATATATAAATTAAATGGAATTGAGAAAAAATGAATTGGAAATAAAATAAAAAGTCAATCGTTTGTAAAAAGAACACGACATTTCGTGGAAAGCTTAAACGAGAAACGTCAAAAAGGACTCCGTCTACAAAATACATTTCCTGACAAATTGGTTGAAAATCAAACTGTAATTGAAACTTGCTGCGGCTATCGGCCTCGCCCGATATTTGTTGTGTGGTACAAGTCAAAGACTTTGCACGGTAAACAAAATAAATATATTTTGTGCTGGTTCAATATTGTTTCAGGTAGTTTTCAAATCATCATCAGAAATGTCGACTGCAGAACCAGCCTTATCATAGACTGCTAAAATGAGTGGTAGTAGTAAGAAGTGTTAGTAGAGTTCTATGTAAAGGGCATGAATGGGATAGTACTTCAGTCCTAATTACTTTAAGTAATGGTAACTGCACAATATACTATTTGTGTGTCATATCAGCCGTGTGGTGCCGGCTCAGAATACCACCACCCCATCTCCTCCCGTGGGTTTCGTAAAAAACGACTAAGGGATTAGACAGAGGATGAGCAGCAGCGTCCTTCGAGTACATTGGCAACTCAACTGCGGTCGCCAACCCGTCTGCCAAGCGTGGCGATTATGGCAAAACCCCCCAATGAGACTACAACTCACCCATATCGGGCGTTGTGGTGATCTTTGGGAGAGGCCTGTGTCCAGCAGTAGATTTCACTCGGCAGAAATGATTTTTAAAAAACCTGTCATATCAGCTATTTGTAACTATGCAACGAAGGACCTTCTGAATAAAGTCGAACGTCCGCAGAATTTGTGTATCTGCTTCATTTTCGGCCTTCGGAAATACGATCGTGCGTCGTAATTTCAATGTCGGAATCAACTAAAGTAAATTTGACGCATAAATTATTAGTGCAGATTTAAAATAAAGACGTACCCATATTTAACGGGATCGATATCAGGCATTGATTTCACACTTATACTTGTCGTTGCAGATAGCTTAATAGTTCTTAGCTGGGACTGAAAGCGGTAAACAATATCGGTACAAACCACCACTATCATGATGGTACAGAAGAGGTATCAAAATCTGGACCTGTACCTTTATTAACCGCTTTGGAATTTAGGTACCGGAAACACCACAGGCTAGGTGCGCGAGGAAAGTAAATCCACCTCCGAGTCGATCATTTAAAGATCTCATATCTTTCGCCCTTATTGCATTTTTTTATTATTCTGGCTAACTTTTTGCATTTTAGTTTGGTAATTTTGTACCATAGTTATAATAAACAATCAACTTTAGTACTGAGACCGGCAAATATCTTGACCAAACAGCGGCGAAATGTAAGTTCGGAGAATATAATAAACACACCTTATATAGGAATGTATGTTCATACATTTGTGTTCGTGTACACACCATCGAAGACCCTAAAACCTGGGTCACACTATAGAGGTACTTAATTTATATCGGTTAAATATTTATTATAGCGGTAGCGAAAAACAACCTATAATCATATCTGTAAATATACCGGTACCAAAATATTATAGTAGATTTTAATAAATGTAGACTCGATATCGTTATTAAGAAAAAGTTATTCAGTCCCTGGTTCTTAGCAAGGCATGTCACCCATTTCTGGAATTATAAGTAATTTTGCATGAATGCAAAAATATTATGTACTAGCTGGGACCCGCGGTTTCACCCGCGTTTAATATAAACAAAAATTAGAGTACTTCGACATAGACATTTGACATAGAATATATATATATATATATATTGGATTTCAAGGGTTTTATTTTTTTTGCGCGGAACCCTAATTACTTTTCTAAAATAAAAGTAGCCTATGTTATTACTTATAACATCAGCTATCTGCCAGTGACAATCCCGTCAAAATCGGTCCAGCCGTTTCGGAGATTACCCGGAACAAACAGACAGACAGACGGACAGACAGACAGACAAAAACAATTATAAATTGTTTTTTGTTATATGTACCGTATATACTTTCATATGCATTCAGTAAAAAGCTGTTATTTTGACATTACAAACAGACACTTCAATTTTATTTATTTGTATGTATAGATTAGGTTGTTTAACTTATTTATCTTATAAGTCCTCCCTCACACTAACTAGCGCTTCCCGAGCGTGTGCGTTCGGCGAATGTGTATTTAGCGCGAGCGTGACGAGCATGCGGCGCTTGCGTCACTTCATACGTCATGGTCAGTGTGAAAATGGATACTGACTTGAGAGCATTACTGTTATCTTTAATTCTTAAAATAAAACTACTTCAACGAAAGAAAAAGTATAAACGGTTTTGGGAATAATTTGGCAATTTTGTACTTTTTGTGTAAATAGTTAAACATTTAAAGAAATATTATGACTGAGACTCTATTTGGCGCATTAGGACTTTCTGCTCAGCGAATAATGGAGACCCGCGGGAAGCGGGACTTGGTTTGTGGAACGAAAACACTTTCGTACCTGTCAGTACAAAAAGCGATGAGAACGCCATGTTTGACTATCACACGTTTGACGAACGCGGACGCTCGGGAGGCGCTAGTGCGGAGAAGGTCTAACGATTGTGTAGAGGCAGAAAACACAATATAATATATACCGTTTCTCGCTTCCGCTTATGAATTTGAACATGTTTTTAACCTCGCATTACTCGCGGAGTGGTCTTTATTAAAATAGCTGCGCGGCTGTACTCGACTGCGGTTTTAGGATGCCTGCCATTTTGCGATGCTCGCCTAGTCGTTTTTGTAGTGTTCATGAAATATGCATAATATTAATTTATATTTAGAGATCAGCGAGGCTTAGTATATGAAATAGTAGGGATGGTGAATATTGTTGATTTTAAAATATGACGGTGAGGTTCGAATACCGAGTAGTATGTATCCGTGTCCGGATTAAAAATATAGCACCACTCCATCTCTCCCCGTGGAGGTGGTAAAAGGCGACTAAGGGTCTCTAAACCAGAGGGAAGGGCAGCAGCGTCCTTTTTGTGGAACAGCAGCCATTCTGCACTAGCCAACCCGCCTGCCAAGCGTGATGAGTACTGGAAAATTCCCCCCAATATGATGACACTGAAATCTGTGGGGGAGGCCTTTGTTTAGTACTGGACGTTGTACGGCCGATATGATGATGTATGACTATGGAACGGAGCTTACTGGTCGAAAGAACACCAGTATTTGTAGCCAACAAGAGACCTCTGCCATACCTAGTAGGAGACGTCCACGAGGATCCCGCCACATTTGCAACCTTTACGTATCGGTATTATAAAAGGCAGTTAATAGATTATAAATACAGGCAGTAGGTTCCTTCTATGAGCTACTACAAGACTGCGCTCGCTACAATACAATATCTCACCAATAATTGTGTTCAGAGCCTCTAAATCTAGCCACGGTTGGTGCAGTGGCTGATACAGTCGGCTGCTGCGCTCCGGGTCGTAGGTTCGATTCCCACACGGACCAAATATTTGTATGATCTGCAGGTGATCTGGAATTTATGTTTGTAAACGACTTATTTCGATTCTGTTCCGATTGACCTTTAATCGGGATTGCAATATTTCCGATTAACGATAATTAATGTTGAATTCTCTTAAAAGACGATACTTGAACTTACACATCAGTTGTCAATATTAATAGAATAGAATAGAATAGAATAGAATAGAATCATTTATTCAGTAAATAGGTCCTAACAGACACTTTTACACGTCATATTGAAACAACGGAGGGCATTTCGCTACATGACAACCTCTGAGAAGAAATGCTGAAAGAAACTCAGGGTTAGGTCTTTTTTGTCATTTTTTTTTACGTCTTTTACAAATCTGTTCGTTACAAAGTATTTAAATTAGTCATCTATATATAAAAGATAAATATGGCAGTTATACAATGCAAATATCACTTCAGATATATTAGGTTTCCAGGGAAGCCACATGTGCAGAAAAGGGCTAACGCCATATGTCCCTATCGTCAACATAGTCTTTAATCCTATAATATGCTTTTTTTATAAGAATTGATTTGACGTGCGATTTAAACTTCCCGATTGTCAGATCAGTAATTTCTTTTGGTATCTTATTATAAAACCGAACGCAGTTACCTAAGAACGATTTGTTGGTTTTGGACAATCTAAATTTAGGTACTACTATTTTATGTCTATTTCTGGTATTTATACAATGAATGTCACTTTTTACTTTAAACATTAGCAAGTTTTTACGGACAAACATAATATTTTCAAAAATGTAAAGAGAAGGCATTGTTAGTACATTGATATCTTTAAAGAGGTCTCTAAGTGATTCGCGAGGGCTCATATTATATATTGCGCGGATGGCTCTCTTCTGTAATATAAATATTGAATCTACACCAGCTGCTGCTCCCCACAGCATAATGCCATATGACATTATACTGTGGAAATACGCAAAATATACAAGTCTGGCCGTAGCTACGTCAGTTAGATGCCTAATTTTCCTAACTGCAAATGCAGCAGAACTTAACTTACTTGATAAAGCCTTTATATGAGCACCCCATTGTAGTTTATAATCAATGGTTATACCTAGAAATACGGTTTCATGTACAATCTCAAGATTGTTGCCTTCGAAAATTATTTCCAATCCGACTTGAGGTACATTTGGCAACAAAAATTTTAAACATTTTGTTTTATTTGCATTTAATAAGAGATTATTTGCAGTAAACCATTTAGACAGAGAGATTAAACTCTCATTGACATGAACAACTTCATTGTCTTTCCTGTTTATGTTAAAAATAAGCGAAGTGTCATCAGCAAATAAAATTGTATTACATAATGCTGACATCATATAAGGCAGATCATTAATATAGGCTAAGAACAGAAAGGGGCCCAAAATTGAGCCCTGTGGCACGCCCATTTTTATTAGAGACCCTGATGATGTTATACCATTTATACCTACTTTTAGCTGTCGTTTGGAAAGGTATGATAATACAAGGTCGAGAGCTGGTCCACGAATTCCGTAGTGACCCAATTTACAAACGAGCGTATTGTGATCAACGCAATCAAAAGCCTTGGAAAGATCACAGAAGATACCAAGGGCATCCTGTGAGCCCTCCCAGGCTTCTAGTATATGAGTGATTAGTTTCGCGCCCGCGTCCGTAGTCGATCGACCCTTCGTGAAGCCAAACTGTCGATCATGCAAAATCTCGTTTTTATTAAAATGAACCATCATCTGATCAAGCATAACTTTTTCAAAAACTTTACTCAATGTTGGAAGCACAGAAACAGGTCTATAGTTAGAGGGATTATGCTTACATCCTGATTTAAAAATTGGGATAACTTTACTATGTTTCATTAAATCAGGGAATGTTCCACTATCGATACAATCATTGAAAAGTTTTGTAAGAAATGGGGCTATGTTATCGATGATAGACCCTACCACTTTAACGGATATACCCCATAAGTCTTCAGTACTTTTCATATTTAAACTCTTAAAAGATTTAATAACTGTAAATATATTGACATGTCGGAATTTAAAAGTTGGAATGTATTTAGTAAAATATTGTTTAAGCAATGACTCTGCTAAAGAAGGGGACGAATCAAGTGAACTAGTTACTTCGATCGGGATATTGTTGAAAAAATTTTTAAATGCGTTGGCTACTTCTACTTTGCCCGATATGGTTTTATCTTTGATTTTTAAAGATAATTCGGGATCCCGTCGATTTATTTGCCCAGTTTCATTATTTATAACCTTCCATACTGCTTTTATTTTATTATCAGATTTACTTATTGTGCTACTGATTAATTTTGATTTAGCAAACGCGCATACCCTTTTAAATATTTTCGAGTAATTTCTAACATAAGCATTAAAAGATTCATCCGACGTAAAATGTTTTTCAGAATACAAACTGTAAAGCACATCTCTACTTTTTCTAATGCCTTTAGTAGCCCATTCATTAAAATTACATTTATTGTTTAGTTTAATATTCTTTATGGGGCACGATTTATTGAATTCTTGGCATATTACATGAAGTAACTTATTATAATCTGTGTTGGGATCAGTTGAAGTTAAATTTAATGTGGACAATCGCATTTTAAGATTATCCTGCAGTGAATGCAACTTGTTTTTAGTCAGTGGCCTAATTTCAATGCATTTGGTTAATACAGACTTCTTATACGCTTTAACGTTTATTAGTTGACCTGCATGGTCAGATCTAACGCCACTGATCAAAGAAGTGTCGTTTACCCTACAGTTGGTAAAAATATTATCTATACATGTGCTGGAAGTTGCAGTAATCCTAGTGGGTCGATCTATTAAATGTTTTAAGTTGAATGAGTTGAACAACGATAAAAGTTTCCACTTGTCGGCGGATTCAACTAGGATATCAATGTTGAAGTCACCACATACAAAAATTAACTTATTATTATTCCCGAGCACTTTTCCTAAGATATCTTCCATTGCAATGAGAAAAGAGGAAAAATTTGATGCTGGTGGTCTGTATGCACATATTACGATATGATTTCCTATTTCTGCACATGCTACCTCACATACGCGATCAATAGATAAAGAGCTGATGTCTTTTCTTTCCTTAAATTTTAAACTATTGTCACACAAGATTAAAGTGCCTCCTCCCTCAGCTGATGATCTATTATACACACTGGCAACTGTGAAATTATTTACATTAAATTGCATTTTGTTTGGTTTTAACCATGTTTCACAAAAGCATAAGATGTTAATGCAATATTTATCCACTAAAAGTTCTATATCTAAGATTTTGCCAGAGAAGCGATTAATATTCTGGTTAAAAAGTACAATGTCATTATATTGCTTCTCTTTTGTCGGCTCTAGGAGTTTAAAGAATTAATCACAGTATTATTAGAACATAATACTGATTCGTCACTTATCCTAATCTTTGGTATATTTGCTGTAATAGAGTTTATATTATATGCTATCAATGTAGCAATCAAATGTTTGAATTTCTTGGGAAGAAACATAGCTTCCCGAGTCAATTTAAAACCCCTAACAAATTTGTTAGTGTCAAAAAATAATAATTTGTCATTATGACGACATGTCAACAAATAAATTAAACTGTTCAACATATGAACATAGTAATTATCTTCATCTGATAACAA
Organism: Diloba caeruleocephala; assembly: GCA_947459985.1. Classification (NCBI taxonomy): domain Eukaryota; kingdom Metazoa; phylum Arthropoda; class Insecta; order Lepidoptera; family Noctuidae; genus Diloba; species Diloba caeruleocephala. The sequence continues at coordinate 970,014 of OX381617.1, read as the reverse complement.
GTCAGAGAAGGGCAAAGCACATAACATAATTTTACCTATATTTAATTCTAGTAAGGTGTTAATACCATTAACAATGTCCCTTTTTCTTACTGCAATGCTATTACCTGATAACAATACCACTGTTGATTTACTATCTAATTGAGTATTTACCACTTTTTGTATAATCTGGTTGAAGTGCAAATTGGGATAACAATAGTTAGTAATATTGTGAGTCAAATGATTATGTAGAATAGATCCTAATCCTACTCCCAATTTGTCTGTGAATAGTACATTTTGAATGGATGTTCTGGTGGCACAATTTGTCACGGGCTGAGCCACTTCAGGTAAGGGGGCAACAGGCTGAAGCTCATGAGACAAAGGAGGGTGGGCACAGTTGCATGAAAGATTGTTTGTCAGTGACTCAAATCTCTCAGCATTGTACTTCACTATGTCCATCAGCTCACTGGCCTCTAGCAAGCGCTCACTAAGTTGTTCTTGTGAATGTTGATATCTTTTAAAAATATCTGCTAATGTAATTTCCTTACTTTGTAGCGCATCCCGCAAGCTCCTTGTGTCCACGTCATACATGGCCCTACTGTGCTCTAGTTCAGAAGAACATTTATCTAATTCTGATAATAAATTAATACGATCCTTTCTAAGGCAGACATTACTTTTCAAAAGATTACGCTTCTTTATACGGCATTTCCTGATATATTTTTTAATTTTAATGTATTTCTTAAGCTTGTTATGGCTTAGTTTTAGTGGACTTTGTATAATGGTATCATCACCAGTCAAGTCAATTGTTACTGCTGATGAGGATACAGGGACAGTCTCATTGCCTACCAATTTGTTATAAAGCCTCTGTGTGTTAGTGGCCTGTTCGCTAACTTGGCTGGCTTGCAATAACAGTATAGACTTATGGGCTTCACTTAGTGCAAACTCTAGTTCAGATATACGGTTCAAAGCCAACTCATGAGTGTCACTGCACTGTTGAAATGAGGAAACAATTTGACCGAGTTGTGTATATTGGTCGAGTAAGTCCATATGTTGGATGTGAAGTTCTGCCAGCTCATTCTTGAGTGAGCTGTTTTTGTCAATAATATTTTTCACTTCTACTTCACTGTCATCCCTTTCCTGTAGCAATTGTTGGCATAGGGCTTTTGAAGATTCCAGTTCCTTCAAACTAGCTCTCAGCTTGTCCTCCATATCTTTACCATTTGCTCTCCGGGTCATCATTTTGGTACTAATATTCTAGTCACCTGAAATGTGATAATAGACAGCTCAATGGCAAGGCTCTAAGTAAGATATTAATTAAGTGAGGTCTAGTTGAAAAAAGTTAGCAGGAAAACAAAATATTGAAAAGTATATAAGAAGGTGGAAGAGTGAGGGTAAGCTAAATAAGAAAGTATATAGATAAAATAAATAGTTATAAAAATAGTCTAGCTGTCATGAAGACTTGAAACAGTTGTTCATAGAAACATCAATACGTAGATGGGATAGGTAACTGGAAAAGTCATCCAAATATTTTAAAGTAATTTTCATTCATAGCTGGTTCCAAATACTATATTTTCTTAATCTAAAGTTGCCGTGTGGTGCTGGTTCAGAATGCCACCACCCCATTTCATCTCGTGGGTGTCGTAAAAGTCGACTAAGGGATTAACCGGAGGATGGGCAGCAGCGTCCTTCGAGTACATTAACAACTCAACTGCGATCGCCAACCCGTCTGCCAAGCGTGGCGATTATGGCAAGACTCCCCAATGAGCACACAACACACCATATCAGTCGTTGTGGTGATCTTTGGGGGAGGCCTGTGTCCAGCAGTGGATTTCATTCGGCTGAAGTGAAAAGTGCATTATATCTGAAAGTCACAGTTGCGGTTTTTAAATATTCCGCCCCGGTATTTGGCTTACTCGACTTGGCAACCCTTTCCTGGCGCGAAGAAAGTTCATGAAGAATTCCCACTGGGCACCTATAAAAAAAAAAAAAAGGTGTGATGCTTACCACCAGGCGAATGATTTGTTGGTCTCGCCACTGAGTTGTATAAACAAATTTGAAATGTCTGCTCAAGTGTGAATAGTGCAGCCGTTTTTTGTTTAAATCATATGGTATAATATTATAAACCAGTTTTGATAAAGTTGTTGTAAGTCCTCGTAAAGTTTCAAGCGTGCAACTTTTTTAATGTAACTTGAGCTTAAGGAATTAATTTAAAATGTTATGAGCATGACAAAGCCGGTATTTATAAATAGTTATTTTGTTGCTTAGAATATTAATATGCTTATACAATGTTTTTATTTCAACCCAGTACATAATGTATTGATTATTAAGAGGCATGACTCCAACCGGCTAAAACCGACCGAGCGGTAATTTTTGGCAGCGAAGTGAGCTCCAGGTCCTCGATATGATCACATTCGAGCCGAGAATTGGTGCTATGCCTTTAGGAACATCTTGGACGGGATGACTGTAAATCAGTCACCCAGTCTAGTGGAGGAGCAGCCACTATAGCTGATATAACTATTATTAGCTATAAAAGGTCACCCGCTCAAATACGTCTCGGGGCAGACTGTAAAGGCACTCAGCGGCGTACAGCGCACAGCGAGGCTTCCACTTCATCCTTTGAAGCTCGTGTGCGCAGCAGCAGCAGCAGCCACAGTCTTCTCGGAAATCACTCAGTAAGAACACAGAGTCTCCAATCTGCGCGCCCACGTCCCCCGGACTTCCTGATACCTAACTAATTTCCTATATACCATGCCTAACTCTGTAAACTGCAGATACATTATATTGGACTCAAAACGGATGCATCAGAATATCAATTTTGCGCTGGGTCAGCGGACGCACTTGACCTAAATCGAGGGGCCGGCGATATATACGATTTTATTACTCTAGTCTGTCGCATGTCTCTCTCTGGTCTTTATGTACGCAAATGTATGGACAGTAACCGCATTGTTTTCTGAGAGCTAACAACAGAACAATTTAAAAGATGCGAGTTTTAACATTTGCGATGATTACAATGCATTAGCAAATAACCAATTGAGATTATAATACTTTTTATTTGATAATAATTATAATACCTATACTAGTAAATCAACTACTCAACTGCGATCGCCAGCCGGCGGGCTGATTACCTAAGTCACAGACGTTTTGCAACAGGCGTAAATTGCTCCAGCACCGCTGTCAAACGTCAATTTGGTATTACCTAATTGCCAATAGCGACTAAACAGGCAAAAATCTCTCACGCGCCTCTGTCGGACAATCAATTAACTATAAACGTTCATTCTTTTTAGTTCCACTGGTGGCTACTGGCGCTAGTAACTATGCATCCTCCACAATAGCGACTGGCGGGCGATCGCCTTACGTAATACCAATTTTTTTGACGCTTTGCCACCGGTAGATCCTTGGCTGGGCGATAGCTGCTATCGCATCTGCTGTTGCTGTTTTTAGCTAATCAGCCCGCCGCTTGCCAAGTGTGGTGATTATGGCAAAGCCTCCCTATGAGCACACAACACACCCTGACCGTTATAGTGATCATGGCTGGCGCAGTGGCTAAGCGATTGGTGTATCACGGATCTCTGCACCAAAACAAGCATTTATACATTAACGGTCGAAATTAATAATCCTTTTTTTATCCTAGTCTTTTTTTGTGTGAAGAATACATTCAAGACAAAAAATAGAAAAAAACAAACACTAAATCCCAAATGCAAAGATTTTAGATTATATAGCTGGGACCCGCGGTTTCACCCGCGTGTAATTTAAAAGAAATTTAGAGTACTTCGACATAGACACTTGACATAGAATACAAATGTTGGATTTCAAGGGTTTTATTTTTTTGCGCGGAACCCTAATTATTTTTCTAAAATAAAAGTAGCCTAAGTTATTCCTTATAACTTCAGCTATCTGCCAGTGAAAGTCCCGTCAAAATCGGTCCAGCCGTTTCGGAGATTACCCGGAACAAACAGACAGACAGACAGACAGACAGACAAAAAATTTAAAAATATTTTTTTTGTTATAGGTACCATATATACTTTCATATGCATTTAGTAAAAAGCTGTTATTTTGACATTACAAACAGACACTTCAATTTTATTTATTTGTATAGATTGATTAATTATTAATTTTGGTTCATTCTTCCGGGTCTGGATGTTTGTGTGTGTGTGATATATCGTGATACAGGACACTCTAGTGCAAGTCAAAAGAACTGACAAGTGCGAGATTGACTGCTGTAAGTAAGGTTCCGTAGTCCTTAATCAACAGTTTTATGGAATCAAGACAGTAAAATAATATGAGGTAAGGAAATATTAATTAAACAAGTTAAGAAAAATCAATATGGTTGGAAATAGGAAGGTTATATGTTTTTTAATTGACATAGTCATTCAAACTATTATTAGAACTGGAAACGGGATATTCAAATAAAATCATGGTAAATATCACATTTTCAGTTCTAATAATAGAATAAGAACGTTATTGTGTCAGTCAGACGTTATATAATTTTAAGTAGAACTCAGTGTTTGTTTAAACAGCACGGTTAGTGCCACAGAAATAGGAAATAAGAAGTGGTACGGGGGCGTAACCGCGCCACCGCGATAGGCCCAATTTGGGCCATCCGGAAAAAATGGCCGTTTTATAACATCAGTTGAGATTTGATCGCGTAAGTGAAACTTTATTAAATTGTCGTGTTTTTCGGGGATAACATGCAAAAACCGAAACGAAAATAATTCGCCGATACTATTGTTTTATTAAATTGAACAAACATTACAGATCCAGTCTCTTAAAATCGCTGATTTTCAAAGTCAGCCAGTTATGTTTTTCATTTCACAAGGTGACGCTTTTTGTAGCTTATTCTTACAAAATAATATTTCTAAAACTTCAAACGTTTTTATTTATGTAAGCCATTTGACACAGACTTATAAATAATCATTGAGCTGGTGCGTGTTATTTATTTATTCTGTGATTTATGAACCCAGAGAAAATGTAATAGAAAGAAAGTCGAAATAGGAGTTAAAGATACAAATAATAATAATATAAATTCAAAACGGTATTTATAGTAGGTACCCATTGCATGACTATACCAGTATTTTATTTTAAATACCACCTACTTCCTAATCGTACTCTTCTGCTCATCGGGTTGTTTTGTACTAACTTCACTGATTTTGCTTGCATTTCCAATTTTTCCGTCCATAGAATTTTAGACACTCTAGACCCAGGCTTCTTGGGCCTAAGCTTAAATCTGCACCTACTAAAACGACAAACAAATTCCAAGTACTTTATAAAATAACCATATTAATATTACAACTGCCACAAATATATTGGCTACCCTTCGATGGCTGGTAACAAAAACGGTTGCGTACTTACGAAGCCCCTACTACCGTCTCTGTAACTTGAATCACTTTTATAATGTAATTACGAATTTTGTTCAACTTCGTAAGTGTTGAGTGCGACGAACTCGGCACCTTCTTTGTGTTGTTTACCTAATTTGTTTGTAAGTATGTTATGTGTATATTTGTTTAAGATGCTGTGGTTGTAAACCTTGTCTATATATCGACAAGCTGGGACCCGCGGTTTCATCCGCGTTTAATTTGAAAGAAATTTAGAGTACTTCGACATAGGCACTTGACGTAGAATATATAATATATACATATTGGATTTCAAGGGTTTTTTTGCGCGGAACCCTAATTATTTTTCTAAAATAACATTAGCCTACGTTATTCCTTATAACATCATAATTCTGCCAGTGAACGGGAGTCAAAATCGGTCCAGCCATTTCGGAGATTACCCGCAACAAACAGACAGACAGACAATTTTTTTTTAGATCTTTTTTTGTTGTATGTGCCGTATGTACTTTCATATGCATTAAGTAAAAAGCTGTTATTTTGACATTACAAACAGACACTTCAATTTTATTTATTTGCATAGATTTATTTCCGGTGTATGACGTAATGCATAATACACTTTTATAAAACAATATTGTCTAAGCTTTATAGACGATTTATCGTATATCCCTCTGGCATGGCTGATACGCCAAAGAACGTCCACTGCTGTCCCCGAAATTTTCCACAATTGTGTTGTCATTTTGGGGGGAATGTGCCAGTACCTACTCACAGGGCAGAATCGAGATAGCGTTTGAACGCTTGTTTCATAAATTGCCTGATGGTCGGCAAGTTAAGATCGAAATGGAGTTGATCATTGCGCATGTACCAAGGCGCTCCGGTAGCCTTGCGCATGAAACGGGTTTGGGGGGTTTCGAATCTACGGAGTGGGCGTGATTCAGCGTGTGCGAACACTGGGCTGGCATAGGTCATAATGGGTCGAATGCATGTGGTGTAAATTCTCACCTTATTTCTAAGGGATAATTTACTACGAGCGTTCAGGATATAGTGAAGGTGACTTCTTTGTGTGGGGACTGAAGGTCAGTTTTTTGTCTAGGGTGACTCCAAGATACTTGGCGTGCGGTTCCCAAGGAACCGATTGGCCCAGCATCGCGATTTCCCTGAAGCGTGGGTGTTCGTCGCCTAGTTTGCAAAATAGGACGGCTTTACTTTTGATAGGGTTAACTTCAATCCGCCAATTCCTAAACCATTTCCCGTAGGCGTTGGCTGTGGCTTGGAGGATCTTAGTTATGTTATCGGGACTGCGACCAGAGTAGAATATGGCCGTGTCATCGGCGAACAGTGCTAATTGGGTCGTATTAGCAGGTCGTTTGGGGATGTCACTGGTGTACAGTTAGAATAATAATGGGGCTAGCACGGATCCTTGTGGGACTCCGGCTCTAATGGGGTGGGGGAACGAGAGAGCGCCCGTGATTCGATATCGGAAACTGCGATTTGACAAGAAGTCTCGAATTATGAGAACGAGATGGTCGGGCACACCTAGTTGATACAACTTATATAATAAGCCGTTGTGCCAGACTTTGTCAAATGCTCTCGCAACATCGAAAAAGAGGACTCCCGTCATCATGCCGCGTGAGAATCCGAACGTGATGTGTTCAACTAGTCTATGGACTTGTTGAACGCACGAGTGGTTGGTTCTAAAACCAAACTGTTCGTCAGGGATGAGTTTAATGGATTCGGCGAAATCCTTTAGTCGGGAATAAATAATCCGCTCATAAATCTTCGCAAGAGAATTGAGAAGGCTTACGGGGCGATAGCTAGAGGGCTCGCACTTGGGCTTACCGGGTTTAGGAATACCGATTACTGTGGCTTGTTCCCACATATGCGGAAAGAGGTTGTTGTTTAATGCCGCATTGAAGATGACGGTCATTAAGGTGATAAGACGGTCGGGGAAGAGTTTAATCACCTTGTTGGTGATACAGTCAGATCCGGGGGCTTTGCGCGAGTGAATATTTTTCACGAGATTTCTGACCTCGTCTGCCGTGACCCGAGGGAGGGGGTCGTCAGGGTCCTCGGCAGGCGGTATAGCTGCTCTACGTTCGACTTCAGCGTCAACCTTTGTAAGGTGAGCTTGGTCAACAGGTAGAGTGCTTGGAGAACATTGCGCTTTTAGACTGTCAGCTAGGAATTCGGATTTTTCGTCGTCGTCAAAGGCTGGCCTTTGATTGGAACGGTTGAGGGGGGGGACAACATTGGATGTTTTGGATTTGAGTTTCCGTTGCAGATGCCAGAACGCAAGGTGGGTTGGTTCTAAGTCGCCCAGCATCTTGTCCCAACTAGCCTCTCGGCACTCCTTAATACGTTCCTTGACATCACGCTGTAAGTGGCGCATAAAGAAGCGATTGGGTTTGCTGGGAAAGGATGAGTACGCTCTAAGGGCTGCGTTCTTCTCCGTCAACAGTGCACGTACATCGTCAGGGAGTTTCATACGATGGTCTTCCATCGCTGGAACTCGCCGTGAACAATCGTTCACGACGGAATGTACATGACCGGTGAGGGAGTCGATGGCGCCTAGCGTGTCTGCGACTGACGTTATGCATTCGGGAATTCTATCTAACTGGGCGGACGCGGGGTCATTGAGGCGTTGCCTAACTTTCCTCCAATCCGTCGTACAATGGTCTGAGGGGGCTGCCCTGTGTCCGTGGGGCCAAAGCGGGAGGTGAGGTGAATGTTCACAGGACGGTGATCGGAGTCTGGCTCTTGTAGTACTTCAATGGAATGCAACTTAAGGTTGACATTCTCTAGGAGTGCTATGTCGAGTATATCCGGGCGATGGTAAACATTGCCGGGGTAGTGGGTGGGAAGAGCGTAAACCATCTGAGTTGTGGATATATATATCAGTACCTAATATAATTTGACTGCACGGTTAGTGCAGTGGCTGATACAGTTGGCTGCTGTGCTCCGGGTCTTGGGTGCGATTCCTACACGGGAAAAATATTTGTATGACCTCAATGATATTATATATTATAAGAAGTAGATATGTTACATGCGCGCCAAAAGTCAGAACCAAAACTCCCCCAACTTTAGCACCTCGCAATCAGATCGCCGAAGACAGTACAACGAGCACACACTGTCACAACCTGTACTGTTTTATTAATTAAGTAATAACAATGCCGTCGTGCGTATAGAAAATGCACAAACTATCAAGCAAAAATAAATAAAGATCAAGGGATCTCATACCACACATGAGTAACAAACTATATAAAATATTTTAAATAAAAATACTATTCAAATTATCTATAGAATAATACTCTCGAACAAAACACAGGCCAAGCAAGGAAAAGAGACAGCATTTATTCTATCACAGGTGCGACAAAGACATCGAGTACACGTGTTGTCATTTTAGATAGCTATCTCTTTTACTCTCGTAGTTTTTGTGTCTTCTTTCTTAGAGCATAGGTGTGTAATTTTATAGCCTTATAGCTACATACGGCGAGACTGATTTTTGCGAGGATTTCTGTGCGTTTACAAACACAAATTCTACACACAATACTACCAGACGCGGAACAACTACCTGCAGATCGTACAAATATTTATTCCGTGCGGGAATCGAACCCACGACCCGGTGCGCAGCAGCCGACTGTATCAGCCACTGCACCAACCGTGCCGTCTTTGTCAATGTATCTATGTATATATGTAACGGAATGTTGATGTGATTGATTTCAAACTTCGCACACTTATCAAGGACCGACGAGAACGCATATTAATATATAATTTGTTTAAAAAAACAAGTTTTATAGCACAGCTAAAGAATGGAAAATAAATAACACTTTATAAAAACAAAAAATACATGCTTTTATAGATAACCGAACTAAAAAGTAGAAAATATTTTTTAACAAGAACAAAGTGATTACCAAAACAAACTGTCAAAAAGCGTGGGGTTCTGCGATCATGTGCCGTCTTCTGGAACGGCGAGAGAAGCTGCTCCATCGCCCCATCATAATAAGTCTTCCATGATATGGATTACTAATCTTATATCTTTAAATGAGCAATTCTTGTATATATATATATAATTGGAATCTCGGAATCGGCTCCACGGATTTTCATAAAATTTAGTATATAGGGGGTTTCGGGGGCGATAAATCGATCTAGCTAGGAATCATTTTTAGAAAATGTCATTTTATAGGCGTTTGAGTAGTCTTAACTGAAAAATATGACTCTTCCTGACATCTATTGGCGAATAATAATACTATTTTTTGTGAGCAACTAATTGCTTTAACGACACAACAGCAGATGGCGTTGTTAAGTAACACGAAAATACCGAGCAAAGCTAGGTCATCCAGGTACTAATTATAAATTGGAATTGTGATATTGTCATCATCATATTGTGTACATCTTTGTTATTTATGACTGTGCTTTGTTAATTTTATTGTTCATTTTTTTTGTTTATTTTTTATGTATTACAATTGTAAGAATTTAGGATGAACAATAGTTTAATAATGTATTTTCAACACAGTGTATAATACAGTTATGAAATGAATAAATTAAAATTGAATTGATGCACCAAGACAATATGAGTAGGATTTATAATCACCATTTGAACTGTACTCCTAGTACTTTTCTTCTTTTCACATTCTGAAACCGCAGTGAATTTCTAATTTCATATTGTTTTTACTGCTTTTCACTGTAGGTTCTTACAAAATAGCGTCGCTGATTCCTATTATCTGATATGCCTTACACTATATCCAAACGATAAACAATCGAGTATTTCAAGTACTAGTACAAGCTGTGCCAGTGTCAAATAATTAATTAACACTAATTGATCGGCACATGAAGCCTTGACACAGTGAGGATAAAGTCCTCAGACGCTGGAGCATCTCTACACAAAAAAGATTATTTGGCACTAACTTTCTGCTAAGATACGAAGGGCAAGAATGGGAGAAGCAATTTATTATCGGTTCAAGGTTTGGAGTAGACGAAAATATGTTATTGGAAATGAGGTGTTATATTATAATAGTTGGTTTATCATCTTATTTTTAAACCATAGATCTGTTAATGCAGGCTACTACTTCCTGAAACGGAACACTGCTTGCCTATAGGCACCATTGTATGTCAAGATCATTTCAGCCGAATAAACTCCACTGCTGGACAGAGGCCTCCCTCAAAGATCACCACAACGACCGATATCTGATTGTTGTGTGCTCATTGAGGCGTTTTGCCATAGTCGCCATGCTTGGCAGGCGGGTTGGGGATCGCAGTTGAGTTGTTATGTATTCGAAGGACGCTGCTGCCCCCATCCTCCGTCTAATCTCTTAGTCGGTTTTTACGACACCCACGGGATGAGATGGGTTGGTGCTATTCGTAACCGGCACTAATCCGTCAATAACCGTCAATAAATATGGCCTAATTTTGGAATTACTTATCGTACTACAAATAACATAAACATAACATAATCAGCCCATTACTGTCCCACTGCTGGGCAAGGGCCTTTTCTCACGATGAGAAAGGTTAGGCCTTATTTTACCACGCTGGCCTACTGTGGGTTGGCGGACTACGCACCATAGCGAAGCATTTTTTCGGAGCTTTCGCTGTGGTGCCGGTTTCGTTACGATGTTTTCCTTCACCGTTAACGCAAGTGATAATCAAATTCTGATCCGCACATGAATCTGAAGAGTCAGAGGTGCGGGCCGGGAGCGAACTCAGGCCCTCCTGTATGGAAGGCAAGCGTTCAACTACTGGGCTATCACTGCGTCACCACGAATATTTGTTTCCAATTTATCATGATAGATATTCAGTAATGTTAGTATTCAATAATGGTTTTTAAATCAATCATCGCTCACTTTAATGTCGACTTTGATTTTAATAACGAAATGTTAAATAAAAGTTGTAAGTTGCTGTGTCTATAAAGGCCAATTTTCCCTACAGATGCTACTAAAGGTTGTACTAACTTGTTGCTTGTTTCATTATTGCTAACACGAGTCGTAGTTGTAACCGCTAATGGTCGGTAGTATGCAGGAATCGAGTTAAGAGAACTTACGAAGACTGGAACGTGCTTTTTTAATTTTACTAGCATTTAGAAAGAAAGAAAGAAAGAAACTATTTATTTCCGCGACACATCGACGCACAATACACATTATAAATATAAAATCGACAAAAGGCTACAAAAGCTTAGAAACTACACAATCTACTAAAACTATGAGTATAATAACATTAATAACTAACCCTTTACATTTCAATGAACGTGCTGGCAACACTGATTATAAAATGTTTTAAAATAATAATTCCTAGATGTAATAGTGCGTCACACGTTTCATTGTATGAATTATGACAACATTTAGGCTGTATGACTCTGACCTTTGCCTGGTTTTTTAGCGAAACTATTATAATACATGAACGTTATAAATATAAATTATGAATGGAAAAGTAGAAATTGTGCGTCGTATCTGCGCAAAAACTTGGTCGCTACTCAGCGTAATGCTGTAGCATCGGAACGAGCCAACAGCGCTGATTTTCAGCAACAACCTCGATAAGTGACGTGATGACGACCAGTAGGACATAGTAAGTGTTATACTATTTATTTGGTTCCGTTTCTCCAGTCTACTACGTCTCTCGGCGGAGTAAACCAAACTAACCCACTAGATAAGTAGTGTCTAGAGTCTGTGACTGTGTTAAATTTGTCTGATATGATAAAATATATAGTGTACCTGAATGTTGTGAAGTGTTTAAATAAATTATCAATCTCTGTGCTTGCATAATAGTGACAGTCCAAACATTACCAGTGACGCAAGTCGAGGCGGCCATTATAGTAATAATACTTACATAACCGATGCATCGGACGTCATAATTTAGGAATGTTGGGATCCTCATAATCTGGGTCATGAAAGACACAACAGTAATATAATGTCAAGTAATTGTATGTAAAACGGTGACAAGTGTGTGACTCAGTGATCAAATACAAAGTTATAAAAGTATTATTTTATTTGTTCAGCTGGATTTGGAACTGTTATTTTTATGCTGCGCTTTATATTGGTCTGAAATGGCTTAATCTTTAATTAATAGTAGTGTGTGTCATGACTAGGACAATGCAGTTTTAAAATTGCCAGAAACTGGGCTTATTAACACCAGGCGAGAAACAACAGATGGGCAATGTGAAATGTATGTATGAAGAGTAAGGCCTCCACACACTTTCAACTAGGATAGGATAGGTAGGATACTTTACAATTACTCTTGAGATATGCCCTGGAAGTTAGCCTTTTTACAGTCGCCTCCCCTCCACTAAAAGAGTGAGCGCATTACAGTCATCCCCTACAAGATGCGACTAACTTCTACCATGGTGCTTGGCATCCATGGTCCTCTCCAGATAGAGATTTTTCGAGTTCCTGGAGGGCGGCTCTCCTTTGGTGCTTAAGATGACCCGTGGTCTTAGCCGGTAGGAGTCCGGCTTGCCCCTCCTCCTTTTCCCGGGGTCTCCACCCCGGAGAACTTAATGTATTTATTACGGTTCAGTTGGGTTAAATAAAAAAGGTATTCTTATTATATATATTATTCTTTATTATAACGCGGCTGAAAATTAGTAAGGAACATTACTTATACATTATATAAATAACCTCATAAACTCCTTAGATTTGTATCAAAACATTTTTGATGAAAACTGTGCCATTAAAAGTATCTTGTTATCTCGCTAAATTAAATTTACTTATCGTTTCAAGAACGGCTCATGGAAAATTTACGATGCACGTTTTACGTAAAAAGATACAAATAATGTTTTCGTATAAAAAATTAGAGATCAAAAACATTTAAATTCTCAAATAAATAATACTCGTAGTTCAAATAAACAAAACTATCACGCTTTTGTAGATAACCGAACTAAAAGAAAATCATTTTTAATAAGTTTAAATAACGATAGAGTAATTAACAAAAAAAATTGTTTTAAAAAAAAGCGTGGGGTGCTTGATTTCAATTGTTGTAAATATTTTTGTGAAATTTGTAAAATTAGCGTCATTATGAAAATTGTAAAAAAGCACCTCACGCTTTTTTATAATTATTTTTTTGTTAATTACTCTATTGTCATTTTAAACTTATTGAAAATTTTTAGTTCGGTTATCTACAAAAGCGTGATTTTTTTAATTTTTACTTTTATTTTCTATTTTTTAGTGCGCCTAACTACAAACATGCGTTTTGTTTTTGTTCTGCGCATGGCATCCATGTTGCTTGTCCATAGTCTCAATGACTTGGGGTGGTAATTATTAACCCAAGCATCTTCCTTTCGACTTTTAAGCAAACAAATTCTCCCTCCATTACGGATAAAATCCTCTGAAGAAAGTGACACTATTCGAGTCTTATCGCACGCTTGCCGCGAAAAATTTAATCGACATCTTATGGGGGTATTACTTTGTGTGCAAGTTTGTGTATGTCGATGAATTTGTAATTTTTTCCGGGTATCAGGTATGGAATAAATCGCTAATCCTGAGGATTCTGCAAGAATGATGAGACAAACTATTTAAATCATTGCATAGTCATCGGTGACTGGTGAAGTTTCAAATCAATTCGACGTTTTGAAGGGGATGAAAATCGAGTTAAAAAATCTGTTACGTAGATAATAAACCAAGTTAATAAGAGCGTGTGAAAAAGAAGGAGAATGGATAGGTATCGTTCATTGTGTGTGTGAAATAAAACTATAATTAAAAGTATTTACTTTTTATTTACATCTGGGTCTACTTTTGAGCTCGATCTGGCCTAGTATATTTTTCTACAACTCATTCTTAAACCTAAATTAGTACCTATCGTTCGACGTTAGGATTTAGAGTCTGGGAAGTGGAATATTGTAACATTGGCGATGACGTTCTCTACCGTAGAAGTGTAGAAGAAGAACCGTAGAGTGATAAAGAGACAACATGGCAGGTGCAATACGTTCAAAACAACATATTTAAAATAACAAAAAATGAAATAAATCTAACAATATATTATAAACTAAATTCAAAGCGCTTCGTATGTCTACACCTACGTCTTAAGGTAAGCATTAAAATTATAACAACAGACAGTACATTGACTTTCGTTTTCTTTCTTTGTTTCATCACCACCGTGATACTTATGTATTTCTAGGCAATCCAGTTTGAGCCGGCCGCCCTTATCGTTCTTTGAACATTGGTGATTTAATTTATTCGTTTTTTTTTATCTAACATTAAAAGAAAACGTTTAATGTACTTAACATAAAATCTTATTTCCATTAATATGCACTATTGCTTTTTTATCACAAAATTATCAACAGTTTACATTTTTACTACAGCTCAAACAAAACAATATTTGATGTTTATCTGATTTTTTACTCTATACTTCATTATTAACAAGTAACTTTGACGTTCCCCTACTTTTAGTTGATTTGACCCCTTTAATACTATCTGCTATTTCTTGCAATGTTTTGTCTTTTGTCTCCGGTAAATATTTGTATAAAATTAGTATAACGATTGAGGAAGCAGTACCAAATAAAAAAAATGTTGCATGCAATCCGAAAGTCCTAAATATCAAAGGAAATATTTTCAAAGATATTGCATTTAATATTGTTCCCATTAATGATATAATACATGCAGACAAATTTCTAGACCTAATTGGAATTAGTTCTCCAAATACTGATACTGACATTATCAAAGGCCCACAACTTACGGCTATAGAGAAAGCAACAAGTAACAATATTGAAACATATTTGTTTTCAATTACAACATTTGAATTTGTTAAATATAAGTACAAAGATAAAATAAATAAAATCGTAACACTAATAGTTGATGCGACTAACAATAGTGTCCGTCTTTTTAGATATTTGGTTAGAGCGCAACCTATATACATACTCAACACTGTGATACCATCTAGAATTAGCATGGCTACATATGCAGTTGATTCACTGTTAGTTATTTTCTTTAGTATATCTATTGCATATACAGAAAATACTAATTTACCCGAGAAAGTGCTAAGACTACCAGTCAGGTTTGATAGTACGTTTGGCTTGTAAAATTCTTTGGATTTAACCGTCTTAAGGAAATGAATCAAGTGATCTCTTGCCGAGAGTTTTGTTCTATCACAGCTGGCAATATATTCCTTCTGAGAATTAATCAAAGCTTCCAATTCTTTTTCTGAATCTTCATCACAGCCTTTTAACCAACGATGTGATGCTGCACATTCTTCAAATCTTCCTCTACTTGCTAGCCAGTAAGGGGACTCTGGCCATATAAATACTGTGACTAACATATACAATGCACATGCTATAGCAAATAGCGGAATAACTTTCCAATGGAAGAAGGTACCTATCGCATTTGACGCCCAAATTCCCCAATAGAATGTAGCTGATTTTACTGTCAGAAAAATTCCTCTATACTTAGGTGAAGTATATTCAGTCAGAATCATAACTGATATAACAATTTGCGAAGCACTGCACCATCCTTGCATTATGCCACTGATCATTATATGAGTGATATTTGAGCTGAAATATAAAACGGTGAACGCTGCAAATGTATCTAAAACTGCAATGATGAAAGGTATCTTCCTACCGAAGTATCTTGTAAAGATGGACAGGATAATAACGAAGAAAAAGCCACTGAAGGCGTACGCGGAAGCTGAAAAATAAAATTGTAATTTACATAACCTGGCAATAATTAAGTTAGAAAAACACAATAAGAGGTCGAGGCATAGATACATTTTTATTAAGTAAATGAGAACGCGACTCGTATAATTATGATTCTCAAGCCTTAAATAATATGTCGTTCAACTTTTATTTTAAATTAATTTTGAGATATATAGTCATTTTTGTAATGGATACTGAATAGCCATATTTCTCCTATATTGTAGTGTAAGATTGACAGACATAAATTTCACATGTACCCATCACATATATGTGATCTAGACCCAGAATAATTGTAGGTATCAAACTCGCGACCTGCAACGCAGAAGGCCAATCTTGTTTATTTTAGAACATATAGCAAATCTCCCTTTTACACTATTATGCTAATAGGTAAGTCAGTGTTGTCACCCACCAACTTATCGACAAATCATTCTTATTAATTCTGATTATATTACAAACAGCCACAGTGTGTATATCGTTAGCACAAGAAGATAACTCACTTATCCATGAAGCCACGTCATCTGTGATGACGTTAGTATCATTGGCCTCCCGCCTTATCTGGGGAATGATCATAGTAGGTGCGCCGACAAAGAGCCCGTATAAAAAAACCGATGTCCATACTCCACTGCAAACCAGCAACTGAAAAAATTAAATGCTCTTCAGCCAATTCACCTTCACAAGATCACCAATGCTATGAAAACTCTTGGCACGTAAAGAACGGTAACATGGGTATACATATAACCAATTTTTACCGAGAAACGTGACAAATGTGACAAGCGCGGCCTAACAATAATTGATTCACTTAGCCATGACCCTTTAAACACATAATTAATGTAAAATAAGAATAAATGGCGTGACCTATGTCCCAAAGTAAACTGCAACAATCTTCTGCAGTGTGTAAATTGATTTGTAAGATAAAAAACCTCACAAAAAATGCCGTTTCTTTTCACAATATACGTGCGACGCGTTTACCACGTACAGCGCTGCGATTCACCTGCTCCAAACTCTTCAGCCAATTGAAAATATAGCTTTCCCATATCTAATTTCAATAATATTACAACAATATTCAATATAAATTAATAATAACCTAGTTGTCATAAAATATTTTAAATATTTTATGACAACTAGGTTTAAAATATAGTATCAATCAATATGGTATCAAAGTAGTCCGATGATTAAAATTAACATAACGAGATCTCTATTTCTAGAACTATTTTGATTGCACCATATTAACAAATAAATACGTTTAACATCGGGTGAAAGCAAAGAGCATAAAACCACTTGAGAGCCGATGACCTGATTTCTTCTAGGCACACGATTCACTACAGCGGGCCGGGGGGACTAAGAAAAATCCGTGACTGTAATTGGCTAATGCAAAAATGTCACCGAAAATGCACCGCCCGATGGCGCCCTTAGTGATGTAACTCTCAATACCGAATAATCAATCAATCATCAATCAAAATCAACATGAAAGTCTTAATAAATTATACCTTCATAGTATACAGTCGATGAAATAAATATGAATGAATATGTATGTAAAATTTAGGTAATAAAATACATTACTAGGTATTATCATTAGACACTATGAAGAATTGTATAGAATAAGATTAGTAAGTTTGATGAAGTAAAAATAGAACGAAAAATAAAACATCACACATAACACAAACACCTTTAATTAACTAATTTAGTTTTTAACCAACTTAAAAAAGGAGGAGGTTCTCAATTCGTTGCGTATTTTTCTTTTTATGTATTTACACCGATTACTCTTAGACTTGCAGACCGATTTGAGCAATTCTTTTTTAAAGGTGCAGAATGCTTTCGAATTGGGCTCATATAAATTTCATTACAAATGATTGAGTAGATTTTTAACCAGCTTCAATAAACTGGTTTAATTTGACTGCGATTATCTAGATGATGTATGAATAGTTTCGATTCCTCCGATATTAGAGAACCGATTTGAGTCATTCTTATTTTTAGTGTTAAATACTGATATCAAATTTGAAAAGTTTCCTACAGTTATTTACACTAAAAATAAACAAATAAATGTTCTTAACATAAAAAATACCGACTTCAAAAACCCTACACGATATAAAAATATTAAAACCACTGAAAAGGAAAAAAATACCTTTATTTATGAAGTCGGTGGGGACGGAATTACGACAGAGCTTCTGAGAGCGGGTGACACACCGGTACTTTAAGTCCTTCAGAAGCTATTCAATTCCGTCTTACTCGAGGGCACAACGCCGGAAGCGTGGAACAGAGGTGAGGTGGTGCTCTTCTTCAAAAAGGGTGATAACACCCTACCCACTATCGGTACATTGAAGTGTTGAAGTGCTTATACAGAAACGCCTCCATATCAGTTCGAGTACATGAACAGCACAGCATGAGCACGGGGGTAATTCCATTGTAGAGAGGTGTGAGACAGGGGGACGTCATTACCCCGAAACTGGTCACCACTGGAGTTTGCCTTTAAGCTGCTGGAGTGGAAAGGATTCGGCATTAATATCAACAGCGAGTATATCACTCACCTTAGATTTGCCGATGACGTCGTAGTCCTGGCAGAATCGCTGCAAGAGCTCAGCACAATGCTCGATGATCTCGGCTGAGTTTGCCAACAGATGGGCCTTAAAATGAATATGGGCAAGATGAAAGTCATGTCAAATGCCCACCCCAATATCCGTTGGGAGCTCTGTTCTCGAAGCTGTGGACGAGTATGTCTATTTGGGACAAACTGTCCGGTTAGTTAGGTCCATCTTCGAGAAAGAGGTCGATCGTCGGATCCGACTCGGCTGGGCAGTGTTCGGAAAACCGCAATGCCTCAAGACGCAAGTCTTTAAACAGTGTGTGTTACCAGTGATGACAAATTGAACAGAGACGTGGTAACTCGCAATGGGCCTTATAAGAAGCTCAAGGTCACTCAGCGAGCTTTGGAGATAGGTGGTATTTCTCTAAGAGATCAAATCAGAAATGAGGAGATCCGTAGAAGAACTAAAGTTGTCGACATAGCTGAAAGGATTAGTAAACTGAAGTGGCAATGGGCAGGGCACATTGCTCGTAGAACTGATGGCCGTGGAGGCAAAAAGGTTCTCGAATGGAGACCGCGCACCGAAAAATGCAGCGTGGGACGACCCCCAACGAGATGGACAGACGACCTGGTGAAGGTCGCTGGGAGTCGTTGGATGAGAGCGGCATTTGAGCGCTGTTTGTGGAAATCTAAGGGGGTAGCCTTTGTTCAGTAGTGGTCGTCTTGTGGCTGATATGATGATGATGATGAAAATTGAAATAGCTTAACACGGGAATAAAATGAATTTGTAATTGGTACCTAGATGACGGTTATCAACCTACACCTAGTATGAATTAATTGTGCTATCTATAATAAATCTTTCTAATGATGTTGCGGCTTTATTGTCATGCTCTACTAATTACAGTATTTACTTGTAGTGCTCACCTGAATATACACCTAATTATTATTGATTGTAGTGTCAGTTTCATTCACATAATCTTGAGTCAAACATTAATATCCTAAGGACACGGTATCTCTATTAGATACAGATCTAATAGATACTTAGTCCCAAGGAAGAAGAATGATGCATCTGCATTATCATCAGTTCAGCCAAGAGATATCCACTGTTGAACAAAGTCATAGATTTCCACAACAACAAGTTACATGCCGCAGGCATCCAACAACTCCCAGCACGATGCTTCATACAATTACTAAAACATCTAGGCTAAATCCTTGTCCTGTGAGCTGTCAGGACATAGATGTTTATTAGATGAGATGTATTAAGAGAGGCGAATATGTAATCGTAGGAATATTGAACAATAATTTCCAATCAAACAACAACCCTTAATTTATCTGGTATTTATAAAGTGTAAACATGCCAACACATGATATTCCAAATTTTATATTTGTGTTTAATTATAAGTCCTAAAATTGTCAGCCCCTTCTTGTTTAGAATCTGGTTCTAAGGGTTCATCATTTTATTGCTGTATAGCGTCTTCAGCCTAAGTCCAACGTTCGTCACACCAATATTAGAGTTATGAGTTATGGTTTGTAACAAGACAAAAGTAATAAATACTTGGTACATTAAAATAAGAGCATACTTAAAACTATAATTTTACAAATACCTGTCTTGGATATACATATTCTTCTTAAAATGACATCACTCACTTCAGGGCCATTAGCGCTATGAAATTATTTCTATATAAACGGTGCAGTGGACGTCCTTTGGCCGATATGATGATGATATAAACAGGTTATGGTCAGGGTTATTTGCTCGGAACACATTTCCTCAAACAAAATCGTTTTAACAAAAAACAAATGCCGACTGCAAAAACCTTACTCGCTACGAGTATAAAAATATTAAGACCACTGTAAAGTAAAACAACACTTTATTTTTGAAGTCGAGCGGGGCCAGCTATGCCCCAACCATGGTTCATGCAGACCAACGAGAAGTTATATGTTATATCTGGCCCCGCCCGACCCCCGCCCGTTCATAAATAACGTTTTATTTTTTCCTTTTCGTTTTAATATTTTATATAGGGTTTTTGAAAGTCGGTATTTTTTTGGTAAAAAGATTTGTTTCTTTTTAGTGTAAATAGATGTAAGAACTTTTTCCAATTTGGTATCAATATCTAACACTAAAAATAAGAATGACTCAAATCGGTTCTCTGATCTGAGAGGAATCGAAACTACTCGTATTAAGACAACATCTAGATAAGCGCAGTAAAATTAACCTGTTTATTGTAGCTGGTCAGAAAACTACTTAATCAAATATAGTTAAATTTATATGGGAGCAACTCGAAAGCATTTTGCACCAGTTAATAAATAATTGCTCAAATTGGTCTACAAATCTCGGAGTAATCGGTGTAGAAACTTTAAAAAAAATTGAATTTGAATTGCAAACCTCCCCCTTTTTGAAGTCAGTTAAAAACAATTAAAAACTGTTCGCGTTCTTAGGTAGATATTTACATATTGTAAGTACTTTTTTATTGGTTATCGTCACTCTCTGTCTGACTATAGGTGAACAAGTTCACTCTTGATATATTCTCATACCACATTGGCAAATATGTTGTGGACCAATTTTAACGGTTGCAGTGCGGCTATACAATCTAAAAAGTTGTAGATTTAAATATTACCACGAATCGAATAAAAATAAATGTAATAGTTACCTGTCTTAGAATAATTTTATTGTAGTTGGATAAGATTGACATTACATTTCTCTCTGGCCCAATCGATAGCGAATGTTTTCGCCTTCTTGACACACACGACAAATTTCTCTCATCTTGATGACGAGACTCGGTAGACTAGAGTATATGTTACTTTCACGAGACTGACAGACACCAAACTCCAATCCAAACTCTGCATGTAGTTCACCCTTCTTAGCATCCGCGAAGAAGGGAGTGGAACATCTTCATTCTTTAGTGTCACTATCGGTATTCCAATCAGATAACTGATCTAGGATCTCGATATCACTGGAGAATAGCAACAAATCCATACTATTTGGAGTAAAAAAACAAATAAGATTTCGAGCCCAAATCCGACGAATACTTAGGATTAAGATCCGGATTTTTTACACCAATTATAACAAATTTCTAAGTATACGGATAAATTATTGAAATGCAAGATCAGTCAAAATCTATACTCTGCGATCCATCCTCGCAAAGATATATCACGGATTGATTCAACACAGTGAAAAAACAACTGAAACGTAAGACGTTGCCGACATATATTTTAGAATTTTTTCATTTTTGTGAAATAGTTTATGAACATGTAAAGATTTATTAATCTAAATACCGTACAACGTTGCCTTATACTTGACATTGGCGAAATTGTGGAAGATACTCTACAGAAGCCATAATCTAAGAGAAAAAGAAGATATATCACTTGACAAGATCGCAATCTCAATCTTCGGTTGGGTTATTAACACGCTTCACACAAAATCCTATCAAATTTTCATTCTTAAATCTAAAGATATTGGATTACATCGATTATTAATTTCAGCTGTAAGTGAAGAACTGTATTCTATTTGCCAGAGACACGGGTTAATTGACGGAGTATTAGCTGAATAATCTGTTTGCCTACCTGTTTCAGAAATGGTTTCCATTCGATGTTTTTATTTCTTTTCAACACACTTTCACTGTTGTCCGAGACTTCTTTATATTGACATTTTTCCATCGTATTTTATATATTATTTAACCAAAAGGATAGTCGTAAGTACATATATACTTTATAACAGTGGTTCTACTGCGTGTATTATTTATTCACAATTTTTGTATTTATTTTATCTGAAGTATTATTCACTCCTGCGGACGTTCGAGTCCTGCTAAGTATAATGTGATTATTTGTAACAGAGAAACGACACACGTAGATTTCAGACGACGAGCAAATAACAGGTTGTAAAAACTAGTTGTGTTTCAAATTTATTAACTTACTAGCTGGGACCTGCGGTTTCACTCACCGTTTAATTACCGTTAAATTAGATTATTTATATATAATTTAGAGTACTTCGGCATAGACACTCAAGTCTCTATGCTGAAGTACTCTATCCCAATGAAAATGAAAACCCATTATATCCAATATGTAAACTTACTCTACGTCAACATAGAGTATGTTTATATATTGGATATCGTGGGTTATTTTTTTTCTGTAAACCCTAATCATTTTTCTAAAATAAAAAGTAGCCTAAGTTATTCCTTATAACATCAGCTATCAGATATAGTCTCGTAGAAATCGGTCCGGCCATTTCGGAGATTAGTGGAAATAAAACAGACAGACGGACAGACAGACAGACCGACAGACATTGTATGTAGTGTATACTTCCGTATGCATTAAGCAAAAAGCTGTTATTTTGACATTACAAACAGACACTTCATCATTTTCATCATTTCGGCCGAATGAAGTCCACTGCTGGACACAGGCCTCCCCCAAAAATCACCACAACGACCGATATATTAACCGGAGGATGGGCAGCAGCGTCCTTCGAGTACATTAACAACTCAACTGCGATCGCCAACCCGTCTGCCAAGCATGGCGATTATGGCAAGACCCCCCAATGAGCACACAACACACCATATCGGTCGTTGTGATCTTTGGGGGAGGCCTGTGTCCAGCGGGTGGATTTCATTCGGCCGAAATGACGATGATGATAATAAAAGCTTGTTAAAAACTAGGCGCATCTTTCTGGATACAATGTTTCTTTATGATTTGTGCAATAACAAATACGACTGTTCAGATTTAACAAACAAATTGTGTTTTATAGCTCGGACTGTTGTAAGCCGTGAGGTGCGTGCGCACCCATTATTTGCAGTCTCATCTTGTCGCACAAATGCTGGGAACCGCGTACTGCTGCGTCGTTTAGCAAAAAAATATAATACCCTTTCTCTTTGTCACCAAATCAATTTAGAAAATGTCTTTATAAAGCTATAGTGAACTTAGGTATTTGAAGCTTTGTTCTATATTCTTTAATAGTTAAGTAGTACTAGTAATATAAGATGTGGATAACGCGGTTAGTTGCACACAGACGCATCCTCATGTAATTACTTTGATTTAAGCATTTACTCGTAAAGAGTGTAATAGATTGATTTCCCTAATAAATAAAATAAAATAAAATAGATTTCCACAATTATGTCATCATTTTGGGGGAATTTTCCAGTAGGCACTGACCACACTGGCCAGGCGGGTTGGTGAGCTCAGTGCAACTACTGTTCCTCAGAAGGGACACTGCTGCCCATCCCTCTGGTTTGGAGTCCCTTAGTCAGCCTTTTATGACATCCACGGGAGGAGATCGGTTGGTTTTATATTCTTAACCGGAACTCCACACGGGCTAAGAGAGCCCGTATGTGCGGGAAAAGAAACTGGTAAAAATTTACGTTATAATTTAAACTGTTTTGTGGGTATCTCTATTGATAGAAAGTTACTAAGGGGAGCTCATATCACAGCTTTGTTAAGCAAGTTACTAACGCAGCTACTAACAGATAGAGTATTTTGCGTATTTCCACAATATCATGTCCTGTGCCGTGTGGTGCCGGCTATGAATAGCACCAACCCACCTCATCCCTTAGGTGTCGTAAAAGGTGACTATGGGATTAACCGGAGGATGGGCAGCAGCATCCTTCGAGCATATTACAACTCACTGTGATCGCCAACCCACCTGCTTGGCGTGGCCATTATGGCAAAACCCCCCAATGGGAACACAATACACCCATATCGTTGTGGTAATTTTTCTGTGTCCAGCAGTGGTCCTGATTCGGCCGAAATGATGAATTTGGGCCCGGCAGAAATCAGTAGGTAGATAAATTATTCTAAATATTCACTGTTGACTACATAATCCTAAAGAGATACTAAAATGATTGTTCAGCGTTTAAGCTGTAGAAATGTTAGCAGACTACTTACTTTACATTATGTATTTAAAGGTAAAGTGTGGGTGTTTCTTGGTAGTCATTATTCAAATAATATCTTGGGGCAGTGACCTGCTCTTTATATAGTTATGGAATGATTTATATCAATGTATTTGGTAATATTTAAAAGGAGGATCAAGAATCACTTTACAATACCCTTATCTGGTATCGAAATTCTTATCGAGGACCAATGAATACCCTACGTGCTACTAAACATGTAACATTATAACGCGGAAAAAAGTCATACGTAGACTCAAGAGTGAATTAAACTGAAAAATAAATACATAGTTAAATCGAAATAGCTTACGAAATATATTGCGTTTATTTAATTCATTATACAGGATGGCGCAATAGAACGTGCATTTATTAAGTATAGGCTAAAAAATAAATACAAAAGGTATAGTTGAAATAAAATATAGGATGATTAGGTAATTAAATGTAGTTTATTTAAAAAAATAACATCGTCTAAATGAAGGCCTTTTCGAAGACGGCACTCCTCTAAACGCGAACGCAGATTTGTGAAAACTCACAAATAAATGGCGGTTGTGAGACAGATGTTTCCTGCAAGACTAATTTCCAAAAGAGGTGATATCCCTTAGCCCCCACGTAGCCCTGACTTGACGCCGACGGTATAATTATCTATACAACCATAAAATTAACATTTAAAGTAAGCGAACCTGATTTCACTGACGGAAATTGTCTAGTCTGTCAAACAGGCAAAACCGGAAATAGAATTGTTATTGTGGCCATATATCGTTCTCCGTCTTTAAAAACCAGAGATAAATTTATAAATTTCATAAATAGTTTAAACGACGTTTTCAGTAAGTTAGGGACTAATAACACGGTTCTTGTCGGGGATATTAATATTGACATATGCCCAGACAGTACGGACCCCCTGCGAGTTGAATATTTGACCTTCAATGCATCCCACGGTCTCTTTCCAACACATACATATCCTACAAGAATAAACACTTGCCTAGACCACTTTCTAACAAAACCTAATCTCCCCTCAACCACATTAGTCTTAGAGTCCTACATAACAGACCATATGCCTATTGTACTAAGCATTGATAAAACCAATCCCGCTCTAAAACCTAGTAATAAGAAATCATGTTCGGACTATTTAAAAATTAAAGCAGGTTTAGAAATCGCAGACTATTCAAATGTACTAGCAACTGATGATGCAAATTTAGCAGCTGATAATCTTGTATCCATAATCTCATGCACTATAGCCAGTTACACGAAAACGATCATAGTGCCCAGGAGAAATAGAATTCTGAAACCGTGGATGTCACAAGGTTTACTACGATGCATTAGAAATCGCGATAAGTTACATGCCAAGACACAGAAATCCCCTGATAATATGACTCTGAAACTAACATATACCCGCTATCGCAACTTCTGTAACAGACTTCTACGCAAATTAAAAATAGCTTACGAAAAAAGCCTCATAGACAACGCAGGAAACGACCCCAAGGCCCTATGGAAAGCATTAAACAGTATAAAAAATACTTCGAACGTAAAAGTCAGTCCCCTAGAGCTTTTACAAATATCGGATAGTCCGGAAGGTTCCGTAAATCGAGTTTGCAACTTTTTTACAAACGTAGGTAAAGACTTGGCCGAAAACATTATCTGCGCTACCTCAAATACTGGACATTATTCTTCTCTGTCACCAGTCGCTCTCATCTCTCTAAACAGCCCGCTAAACTCGCTAGCCATCCTGGAAGTAACTGAATCTGAAGTTGAAACCATCATCCTACAACTACGCCCTGACTGTGCCATTGGCTGGGATGGTATATCGTCACGCATACTAAGACAATGTCGTCAAGCATTAATCCCTTCCATTACACATATTTGCAATCGCGCTATACTTACCGGAGTTTTCCCTGAAGCTTTTAAAACTGCAATAATCCACCCGGTTTTCAAGGCTGGGGATAGGGACTGTGTTAACAACTATCGACCTATTGCCATATTATCTGCACTATCAA
Source organism: Diloba caeruleocephala (assembly GCA_947459985.1). Lineage (NCBI taxonomy): Eukaryota > Metazoa > Arthropoda > Insecta > Lepidoptera > Noctuidae > Diloba > Diloba caeruleocephala. Next base: position 943,717 of record OX381617.1, on the reverse strand, counting down.
AGGTCCTAGAAAACATTCTTAACCAGGCACTCAAGAAATTCTTAGATGCATTCGACATTTTAGCAAAAAATCAATATGGATTCCGCTCAGGCATCTCAGCTGAAGATGCTGTGATGGACTTATCTAACGCTATTGTTAAAAATTTAGATGCCAAAAACAGATGCCTATGCATATTTCTTGACCTTTCGAAAGCGTTTGACACAGTCTCTATCCCTATTCTCCTTGCTAAGTTGGAGAGGCTGGGGGTGCGTGGTATGGCCCATAGCATCTTCAAAGACTATCTCACTAACAGGAAACAACGGGTAGAAATAGAGGAATACTTGAGTGACTTGGATATAGTTTATTACGGAGTTCCACAAGGGAGTATTTTGGGCCCCACTCTCTTTCAGCTTTATATAAATGATCTTTGCACACAGTCTCTTCCAAGTACCAACATTACCTATGCAGATGACACTGCCATCCTCGTCTGGGGACCAGACTGGGCCATAGTTAAAGAGAGAGCCGAGTACTCCCTAACTAAAATCATGCAGTGGCTCTCAAATAACCTGTTAACGCTAAATTTAACTAAAACCAATTATATCCCTTTTTCCATAAACAAAACTAATGACCCACCTTGTAACTTCTCTATAAAGGCACACACTTGCCATGCTCCGGATGGCTGTACTTGCCAAGAACTTCCCCGTGCAAAATACGTAAAATATCTAGGCGTGCAGTTGGACAGTGGACTGAAATGGGACAAGCAGATAGATGTAGTGGCCACCAGAACGAGGCGGCTTATATGTATATTTAAAGCACTAAGAGACTCTGCTGCACTTGATAAACTTAAACTAGTCTACCTTGCCTTGTGTCAGTCCATTATCCATTACTGCATAATAGTGTGGGGAGGAGCTGCTAAAACACATCTACTTGGCTTGGAGAGAGCGCAAAGAGCTGTGCTAAGGGTGATGACCAAAATGCCTTACAGGTACCCAACTACACAACTATACTCAGACTGTAAGGTTCTTACAGTTCGCCAGCTCTTTGTGCTCAAATCTACTCTGAGAAAACACCGCAATGTTTCACTTCCCGACCCAAATAGGCGCAGTAAGATGTCTGTTTGCTCTATTGTGCCCTGCAGGACTTCTTTTGTTAGAAGGCAATTTAACTGTCTAAGCTGCAAACTATATAATAACATTCATGCAAAACGAAATATTGCCGGTTTCAGCCGACATGTGGTTAAAAACAAAGTTACTGAATGGCTCCAGCAACTTGACTACCAACAGACTGAAGACTTACTCGCACATATCGCGTAATCCTACAGCCACACACACTTACACACACTCACACACATGCACAAACACACACGTGTGTTACACAAACACTCATATCCACACAATCACTTTTACAACCCACGCACCCACACCGTATACACTAACGGAACAAGCTACACTTATACTACTACTACACTAAGATAAAGATAGAATATAGATTATAAACAATAAACTGACCCGTAAAGCCATGATAAGAAACAAACCGCATATCAGTTGCATTCACTGCTACCGTATTAACATACCCTTTTTCCACGACTGAACCGCTGTCTCCCAAAACACAGGCATTAGCTTAGCTTGGGAGTCAGAATCAGTACTCTTAGCGTAATACATTAATATATTCTTGAGTGTAACCTCTAACAGCATTAATTGTGAATGTAATTTTCTAGCGACAATAAAGATTTATTTATTATTTATTTATTTATTTATTATTTATTAATGTCCTACGGCGGGTGATCAGCCTCTAAAACAAAACCAATAACTATCTGTCCAAAGCCATCAATCAATCATCAATCCTTCATCCAATCAATGCTTGTACACTCGTGGGAAAACTTAGCGGAATGCAAAAGAAGAGACCGGACCGGTCCCAAAGTAGGAAATCTTATCTTCTGAAATCAGAACTACAGAGGATAGTCCATTGCGAGTTGTAATTTCTCGCAATTTTAATAATACCGGCAGGCTGGAGAGTAAACGATTTGCAAAGGGCAAGGTTTGCTGTGTGGTGCCGGCTTAGAATACCACCACCCCATTTCATCCCGTGGGTGTCGTAAAAGGTGACTATGGGATTAGCCGGAGGATGGGCAGCAGCGTCCTTCGAGTACATTAACAACTCAACTGCGATCGCCAACCCGTCTGCCAAGCGTGAGGATTATGGCAAAAACCCCCTAATGAGCACACAACACAAACCCATACTGGTCGTTGTGGCAATCTTTGGGGAAGGCTTCTGTTCAGCAGTGGACGCTTTTAGGCTGAAATGGAAGGTCTCAAAAAAGTAAAAACAGTGAGGGAGGACAGGATTATTGTATGCAATATGCGAGGAAACCGCACTTTGACTTCTTCAAGAACCTAAAAAAATGATAGACTTGGAAACTCGTAATGTTTGGACCTCATGATTGTTAGTGTGGCTAAGCCATTGACTTCCTGAGCTATGTGTCGCGGGTTCGATCCCCGTACGGAACAAATATTTATATGATCTACAGCTAGTTGTTTCGGGTCTGGGTGTTTATGCACGTGAGATGTATGTCTGTAAACTGTAACCCACGACACAGGAGAAATGCGAGTGTAGGATAATCGTATGTTAAAAAGAACATCATCATTTCGGCCGAATGAAGTGCACTGCTGGACACAGGCCTCCCCCAATGATCACCACAATAACCGATATGGGTGTATTGTGGGCTCATTGGAGGGTTTTGCCATAATCGCCACGCTTGGCAGACGGGTTGGCGATCGCAGTTGAGTTGTTAATGTACTCGAAGGACGCTGCTGCCCATCCTCCGGCTAATCCCTTAGTCGACTTTTACGACACCCACGGGAGGAGATGGGGTGGTGGTATTCTGAGCCGGCACCACACGGAATCCAAAGATTAATAAACACGAATGAAGAAGTTTTTATGCTAATGTGTTTTTTCTTTTTTGCGGTCTATATATTTCTGTTAGTGTTAATGTATAGCGGTATCCGTGTTGGCTTATAACATTCAGAAAAAAACTTTACAATAAATCAAGTTTTTTAGGTGTCCGGATTAAGAATATAGCACCACTCCATCTCCTCCCGTGGAGGTCGTAAAAGTCGACTAAGGGACTCTTAACCAGAGGGATGGGCAGCAGCGTCCCTTTTGCTGAGCAGTAGCAACTCTGCGCTCACCAACCCGCTTGCCAAGCGTGGTGAGTATCGGCAAATTCCCCCCAAAATGACAACACAACATAAGCACCGGCCCCCAGTTCCCGGCAGCCCCGCCATTCCTGGTCATGGTAGCGGCCACGGAAACGGCGGGGCAGGGGGTGCTAAGAATCTCCGGATGGGATCTGGCTACCACCCAAACCGAAAACTGGCCCTGGTGACATATAACACACGCACACTGAGGGCAGACGAAAAGATTGTTGAGCTGGAAGAAGAAATAGATAAGTTGCACTGGGATATCATGGGTCTATCAGAAGTCCGAAGAGAGGGGGAGGACACGATAACCCTGAAATCCGGCAACTTATTCTACTACCGGGAAGGCGAACATCTGTCTCAAGGTGGTGTCGGGTTTCTTGTCCGCAGGTCCCTCATTAACAGTATAGTGGCCATCGAAAGTGTGTCGAGCAGGGTAGCGTACCTTATACTCAGAATATCCAAGAGATATTCGTTGAAGGTCATACAGGTCTACGCACCGACCTCGACACACCCAGATGATGAAGTAGAGAGTATGTATGAGGACGTAAGTAGGGCCATACATACCTCGAAGACACATTTCACTGTTGTGATGGGGGACTTCAACGCAAAACTGGGCACTCGATGCGATGGTGAGTTGAGAGTGGGGCAATTTGCATATGGGCAACGGAACCCCAGGGGACAGAGGCTGGCCGACTTTTTGGAAAAGGAGGGACTCTTTATGATGAACTCCTTTTTCCAAAAGCCGCCTCACAGGAAGTGGACCTGGATGAGTCCCGATGGTTCCACGAGGAATGAGATTGACTTCATCATGACCAATAAAAGACAAATATTCAATGATGTCTCTGTGATCCACAGGGTGAAAACCGGTAGTGATCACCGAATGGTAAAAGGCACATTGAATATTAATCTCAAAGTTGAGAGGTCTCGTCTGATGAGGTCTACGCTCCGGCCCTCTAGTGCTCATATCCAAAACCCCGAGAGCTTTCAACTCGAACTCCAAAACCGCTTCGAGTGCCTGGAACATTGCGTATCTGTGGATGATTTAAATGGTAGGTTTGTAGAAACTGTCCAAACGGTTGGGTCTAAGTTCTTTAAGGCCCACCGTAAAGGTAGACCAAAAAAGTTCTCCGATCACACTCTCGACCTTATGGCAGAAAGACGCGCCATGACGCTGCAGTCTTCCGATGATGCTGAAGCATACCGACTGCTCAATAGACGGATATGGAAGTCCTTGCGGCACGATATCCGCACCTCTAACACTAACGGTGTTAAAGAGGCGATTGAGCGGAATCAAGGCTCCAAAGTGTTCGCAAGAGACAAGTCTATTGGGCAAAGTCGTATTATGAAGCTGAAGACCGAGGACGGCAGTGTAGCGTCGACTAAGCCAGAGGTTTTGAGAGAGATTGAGAACTTCTACCGGCAGTTATACACCTCGGTTACTATACCTACCATTGGCTCTGACAAAGACCCGCGAGCCAAACTAACCCGACACTATACCGAGGATATCCCGGACATCAGCCTGTACGAGATTAGGATGGCCTTGAAACAGCTTAAAAATAACAAGGCGTCGGGTGGAGACGGAATTACGACAGATCTTCTGAAAGCGGGTGGAACACCGGTACTTAAAGTCCTTCAGAAGCTATTCAATTCCGTCTTACTCGAGGGCACAACGCCGGAAGCATGGAACAGAGGTGAGGTGGTGCTCTTCTTCAAAAAGGGTGATAACACCCTATTGAAGAATTATAGACCCATCTCACTTCTGAGCCATGTTTATAAGCTGTTTTCAAGGGTCATCACGAATCGTCTCGAGCGCAGGTTTGATGACTTCCAGCCTCCCGAACAAGCCGGTTTCCGAAAAGGTTTCAGTACCATAGACCACATCCATACGCTGCGGCAGGTTATACAGAAGACCGAGGAGTATAATCTGCCACTATGCTTGGCGTTTGTGGACTATGAGAAAGCCTTCGATTCGATCGAAACCTGGGCAGTGCTGCAATCTCTGCAGCGGTGCCAGATTGACTATCGGTACATTGAAGTGTTGAAGTGCTTATACAGAAACGCCACCATGTCGGTCCGAGTACATGAACAGAGCACGGGGGCAATTCCATTGCAGAGAGGTGTGAGACAGGGGGACGTCATTTCCCCGAAACTGTTCACCGCTGCAATGGAGGATGCCTTCAAGCTACTGGAGTGGAAAGGATTCGGCATTAACATCAATGGCGAGTATATCACTCACCTTCGATTTGCCGATGACATCGTAGTCATGGCAGAATCGCTGCAAGAGCTCAGCACAATGCTCGATGATCTCAACAGAGTTTCCCAACAGGTGGGCCTTAAAATGAACATGGGCAAGACAAAAGTCATGTCAAATGTCCATGTCGTGCCCACCCCAATATCCGTTGGGAGCTCTGTTCTCGAAGTTGTTGACGAGTATGTCTACCTAGGACAAACTGTCCAGTTAGGTAGGTCCAACTTCGAGAAAGAGGTCAATCGTCGAACCCGACTCGGCTGGGCAGCGTTCGGGAAACTTCGCAACGTCTTTTCGTCAACAATACCGCAATGCCTCAAGACGCAAGTCTTTAACCAGTGTGTGTTACCAGTGATGACATATGGAACAGAGACGTGGTCACTCACAATGGGCCTCATAAGAAAGCTCAAGGTCACTCAGCGAGCTATGGAGAGAGCTATGCTTGGTATTTCTCTACGAGATCGAATCAGAAATGAGGAGATCCGTAGAAGAACTAAAGTTGTCGACATAGCTGAAAGGATTAGTAAACTGAAGTGGCAATGGGCAGGGCACATTGCTCGTAGAACTGATGGCCGTTGGGGCACAAAGGTTCTCGAATGGAGACCGCGCACCGGAAAACGCAGCGTGGGACGACCTCCAACGAGGTGGACAGACGATCTGGTGAAGGTCGCTGGGAGTCGTTGGATGAGAGCGGCATGTGACCGCTCGTTGTGGAAATCTAAGGGGGAGGCCTTTGTTCAGCAGTGGACGTCCTGTGGCTGATATGATGAAGTTTTTTTGCCAAATGATCACAATTCGTAAAAGTTAACGAGTGTCATATTCTAGCACGGCATAATGTATTTCTACATGCGTCGAGTTTTTTTTTTAAGTTACGAAGCCGTGTGATTCTAAGAATAACACCAAACTAGTTCATACCATGGGTATGGGCAATATAGAAAATTAAAGAATAAAGTTTTGCAAACTGTACCGTGTAACATATGAAATGGAAGAGCTTACTGTAATGGTCTTACATATATTTATTTTATATTTTTAAAATATATGGTTTTAAAGTTATTTAAGAAAATAGATGAAAATTTACCATTCCCCCCTTATCTCCGAAACCACAGAGCCTATAATTCTGAAAAATGTAGGTAATAGCTATAATCTACAAGAAATCTATGGTCTTAAAATAACATGGTAAATCTTACAATATTGTGCGTACAAACTTACGTTTGCGGTTGGGATGTATGGGAAAACACGTTTTTAACTACGATGTTCAGTTTGTTCTTGGAAAGTTATTGGTACAAGACCAAATCCAACAATCGACAACATATTCAGCAATTTCGGAACCCTCTCCACGCGAGTTCAACCCCCACTTGACCTGAATCTCCATTCTGATTTCACTTCTATCAAAGTTAAAGTCTAAGTCAAATATTTGTATCCTAATAAACTAAACTCACTCACAATGGGCTTCATAAGAAAGTTCAAGGTCACTCAGCGAGCTATGGAGAGAGCTACGCTTGGTATTTCTCTACGAGATCGAATCAGAAATGAGGAGATCCATAGAAAAACTAAAGTCGTCGACATAGCTGAAAGAATTAGTAAACTGAACTGGCAATGGGCGGGGCACATTGCTCGTAGGACCGATGGCCGTTGGGGCACAAAGGTTGTCGAATGGAGACCGCGCACCGGAAAACGCAGCGTGGGACGACCTCCAACGAGGTGGACAGACGACCTGGTGAAGGACGCTGGGAGTCGTTGGATGAGAGCGGCATGTGACCGCTCGTTGTGGAAATCTAAAGGGGGAGGCCTTTGTTCAGCAGTGGGTGTCCTGTGGCTGATATGATGATGATGATGATGATGATGTATTTTCATAATCAAGTAGTTTCAAATATTTCATCATTACGGCCGAATGAAGTCCACTGCTGGACACAGGCCTCCCCCAAAGATGTCCACAACGACCGATATGGATGTGTTGTGGGCTCATTGGGGGGTTTTGCCATAATCGCCACGCTTGGCAGACGGGTTGGCGATCGCAGTTGAGTTGTTTATATACTCGAAGGACGCTGTTGCCCATCCTCCGGCTAATCCCTTAGTCGACTTTTACGACGCCCATGGGAGGAGATGGGGTGGTGGCATTCTGAGCCGGCACCACACGGCTATTTACTGAGAGTATTTTTGCAATTATGTACAGTCAGATTACGAACGCTAGTATTTTTAGAAATTTTGTTATAAAAGTGTGGTCCAAGGTAATTAATATTTATTTTCATGCAAATGTTGTTCTATGCATTGGTACTGTGTAGACTATATCCTTTCTACGCCGTGACGTCTGATGAAGGGGATATTTGTGTAACGTTTTTTAAAAATAATTGTCTAACCGTGAGTCACAGTTATGTCTTTATATAATAGTAATGTAGAGTATGTAAATCTTCTGAAAGTTATTATTTTTAATACAGCACGTTGCGTCAATTCTAAACTTATAATTGTTGATTTACACCCTCCCCATACCTGGATGCAATAGGTGATTATTGACTGGCATAACGAATAGTGAATACTTAATATAGTTTTGGGATGACAAAAATTACGTAATTATTTAAATATGTACATAATTTTTCTGACTCTACATTCTGCCATTAGGCGTATACATACACATTGGTTTGGTCCACATATATTACAAAAACTATAAAATTATGACTTATCAAATAACATAAAATGAATTTACTGAATAATAAAAAAAAAAAAACACAAACTTATGCATTGTCCGTTTAAACTAGCTTACATTTGTATTTTTGATTTCTTCTGGAATCTTGTTGTAAGTTATTTGTGCCATGCAAAAAAAATATTTTATACATAAGAGCTGTCTCACCGTATGGGACTGTAACTTATTTTTGTCCCGCAATTGTCTATAGTGACTTTTAAAAGCAATTTTAGACAGATTAATATTTGTTTGACGATTTTCAATTTTCGCAAGTTTATATAATGCTAATGCCATTTGCCATTTTAATTTACATACTTTGTTCGATTGTAACTTCCACGATAATTTTTACACTTTGTTTTCTTGGTGAAAATGCATCCGGGATGGGGTGGCGTTGGCTGTCAGTCTTGACATAGTCAACGCTTTTAACTCTATCCCGTGGGGTGCGATTAGGGGGGCGCTAGTCCACCATCAGTGCCCCCCCTATCTGCAGGGTATCATCGGGGCATACCTACGCGACAGGCATGTTCGCTACGTGGGCAGGGACGGTAGCGTAAAGCGGAGGGAGATCACGTGCGGGGTTCCACAGGGGTCGGTTCTCGGTCCCCTCTTGTGGAACCTCGCTTACGATACAGTCCTGCGTGTCGTTCTCCCCGCGGGCGTCAGCTTAGTCTGTTATGCTGATGACACTCTTGTGTTGGCCGGCGGGGAGTCCTTCGAGGGAACCATCCGGCTTGCAAAGCAAGCGGTGGCAATTGTCGTGGCCGAAATCCACGCTCTGGGTTTGCGGATAGCGCCTCACAAAACCGAGGCGCTATGGTTCCACAAACTGCCGCGGAGCAGGGAGCCTCCCAGTTCGTGGATACGCGTTGGTGACGCGCAAATCAGGGTGGGCCGGTACATGAAGTACCTAGGGCTCACCCTGGACAGTCGTTGGGGCTTCGAAGAGCACTTCGAGCGTCTTGTCCCCCGGGTTGAAAGGATAGTGGGTGCTTTGCACCGACTGCTACCCAATCTCGGGGGGCCGAGGGAAGAAGTTCGCCGCCTCTACGGGGGAGTCGTGCGGTCCGTGGCCCTCTATGGGGCGCCTGTTTGGTCATCTCGACTTTCGGGCGTCCAGCGCTGCAGAACCAAGATTCACGGTCTGCAGCGTAGAGCGGCTATACGGATCGCACGAGGATACCGAACGGTGTCCTTTGAGGCGGCAACTCTGTTGGCGCGCTTTCCGCCTTTTGATATCTTGGCGGAGATGGATGCGTGGGTGTATCACCAAACACGCTCCCTCCGCCAGAGCGGTGAAGGCGTGCCTTCAGGGGCGTTCGAAATTTTGAGGCGGCAGGCTCGGCGGCGTGCACTCGAGCTATGGCGCGAGCGGCTCATGCTGCCAGAGTACGCGCAAAAGCGCGTCGTCGAGGCTGTCTTGCCGCTCTTCGGAGCCTGGCTCCATAGGAGCGAGCGCGTCACATTCCGCCTGACGCAGGTATTCACCGGACACGGTTGTTTCGGTGCGTACTTGCACAGGATAGGACGCGAGGTCACGGCACAGTGCCACCACTGTGGAAACGATCAGGATACCGCACAGCACACGCTCGGAGAGTGCCCTGCGTGGACTGCCGAGCGGCGGATCCTGGTCGATCGGATCGGGCAAGATCTCTCTTTGCCAGCAGTAGTGTCGGCTATGCTGGCAGAGCATGAAAATTGGAGTGCTGTGGTCTCCTTCTGTGAGAGCGTAATGCTCCAGAAGGAGGTCGCAGAGCGGGATCGGGAGAGGGCCGATCCCGCTCGGAGGAGGAGGACACGGACCCGGGGTAACAGCCGCCGCGGTGCCCGTGTCCAACACGCCTGAGCCCCCTGTCGTCTTTATATGGCAGGGGGCCTTGGGGGTCGCGAGCGCGCTTATTGGGAAATCTGCGCGCTCATACCGAGCGACCCCCGGGAAGACAGCGGTGCGCACGTGATCACGTATCGCTGTGTGCGCAGCACAGCGCATAGTGAGGCCTCGGGGGAATCTTTTACAATCCCCTCGAGAGATGCCTGGGGGGGTGGCCTCTTTACAGTCGCCTTCCCTCCACTAGAGGGGATGACCACTTTACAGTCATCCCCTCCGAGATGTGCATAAAGGCGTGGCACCAACGGGTGGCTCTAGATGGAGATCTTTCGAGTTCCTGGAGCCTCCCTTCGGTGCCGACGATGATCACTCCGGTGGTTTTAGCCGGTAGGAGTCCGGCATGCCCCTTCGCCCTTTCCCGGGGCGAAGGAAGTACATGAGGTATTTCCACCGGATCAATAAAAAAAAAAAAAAAAAAAAAAGGTGAAAATGCATGATTTTTGGTTTATCCAAATAAATCTTCAGGTTGTTCCTCGTCATCCATTTAATTATCGTATGTAATGCGTTATTTATATTAGATTCATGATTATCATGATCGTCATATTTTATCACTATCGTGCTATCATTGGTGAATAGTACCATAGGGTCTCTGTCTCTGGGAAGGTCATTTATGTAAACTAAGAAAATAAAGCGGCCCAATACGCTGCCTTGTGGTATTCCGAACATGGTAATTTTACCTTCAGGTGTTTTTTTTTTTTTCATATTTAGTGGCAACACATATTTGCTTAATTTCTGTATGTTGCTTCTTACTGTTCGATTGAATAAGATTAAGAACAATACCCCTTACTCCGTATTTATTAAGTTTTGAAATATTATGCTATGCTATATACACAGTTAAAGACTATTTATGGATATGACATCCATGAATATAGCACAAATCGGATTTCTTATGTCAATATTGGACAATATTGGTTTTATTAAGACAAAGATAGCTAAGCTAATTGTTTTGCCTTTACGGAATCCATTTTGTTCGTTTGATTTATCTACATCGATGGGCAACTTCTGTAATTTGTCTGAGGCAAGTTGATAGTGTTTTTCATGAAATATTGACCAGGAATGTATTTCACACAGGTGTCAAGGACTCTAGAATGAATGCATAAGATAATCATTTTGTTAATTTTCCAATCCAGTGCTTATATAAGGTCTTATTTTAATAATCCACGATATTTTGCATGGTGCCTCAGTAAATGCTTAAGATGATGTACCGAATACAAAAAAGTCTCACGGTAAAAATCCATTTCTTTCTTTTGTTTGATGTCGCTACCGTGCGCCGTCTGTTTTGTTTAAAGTTACAGACTATCTATATCAGTCAACCAGCCCCGTCCGCCATTGTCTTACTAGATGCATGTGAATATTATCACAACTAAGAGAACTAGGATGTAATTAAATAAATGATTTAATAAAATATTTTTTTAAACAGCAAATTTACAAGTTTTTTTTATACCTACATTATCTTCATCGTTCACTATAGCGCCATGCAAAATATCGTGGACTATTAAATTAAGACCTTGTATGTTTACTCCCACAACCAAACATAACAAAACTTTTATTCTAACTGTAAACTCATTCCATAAACTAAACCGTTCAAATATACAGCCTGCCAAGTTCCATCCTACGATGGCGGCACACCGGTAACATAACAGATTGCACTGGGAATGGACCCGGTATCACGGTGCTATTTCCTTTCAGGCCTCGGCTGACCTGAGTCTGACCTTATTATAACTGTCTTTATACTAAATAGGTTAGGTAAGGTTAGTTATGGGATGTTCTAGTTACTCTTCACTTTTGACTTTAACAGTGAGATATGTTTAATTGAAATTTAAGAGTGTGTAGAGTCAATAACTTTTTTTCCAGTGACAGCATACGCAACGCAACAAAATAGTGTAGCTGTAAGTTCAAGCATCACCATTCAAGTTCATCACCTCCCAGCAGTTTCCATAAACAACCGTTTTAAACTAGTTTATCTACATATTTTATGTCGTTACATACATATCATTACATTTTACATTAAGTTAATATTTTTTATGTATAATTAGGTATTCAGTAGTATGTCTAGAATATGTGGCATAGATTTAATCTTTAAAGCTATTCTAGTATAATGTCTGTTGAGCTGGTTTTCTAAATCTATATTTAGATTTTTATTTGTTGCCACAATGTTAAACAAACACACAATACACCCGGAACAACTACCTGCAGATCCTACAAACATTTGTTCCGTGTGGGAATCGAACCCACGACACGGTGAGCAGCAGCCGACTGTATCAGCCACTGAACCATCCTTGCCGACGATTATGCTGTCTGTAGGACGGGAGCATGGCAGCTAGAAGGGCACTCGCAAAATTTTAAAATAATTCTACAACACACGACTTAAAGCCCTAATTCAATGATAAAAGAGCGTTATGGTTATAATGAGTGATGATCTTTGGACTTTTTTTTTTAAATGGGACAAGCCCGCCACACATTCCCAACCACTGCAACTCCTGTAAGCCAGGATCTACAATGGCGACCACCGAAAAGAACACCGATCAATGAAGCTCGGTGTGTCCCAGAGAAATGAATAACTGTCTTGGAACCCGCACCGAAATTAATCAGAAAAGAAAAAGGAGGAGTAGGAAAGAATATACGTTCCACTTCCCTCCGTAGCAAGCAGGAGACAGAGAAAAACGATAGGCCATAGGCACAATAAATGGGAGTTTACAACAGGGTTAAGCCCAGTTGCCAAGCACCACGGGTACAATTTTTTTTATTTACGGGTCCTATGTTGTGAGCTATTGTGACTGATTCCAATAGTAGGTATGGCAAAAACACTTGAACGCACGGAAATTCGTCCTAGTCGCAACAAGGTCTGTATAGTAAACAACCCCGGATGTAACTTGCATGCTGTCAAACATAATATTGCGTTCATCTTGCCAAAGAATACACTCCCACAGGATATGATGTGCAGACTGTTCATATTCACAGTCCGGTGTTGAACATTTGCAGAATGGTGAGGTAACAAGCTTGAAGCTAAATAATTTACTCTTAAAGTTACCATGACCGGTGAGAAATTGAGCCACGCAATGATCAACTTCCAACCATGCACTTGCCAGCCGCTCACGAATGGATGGAAAGTACTGGTATAGGTGACGGCCCTTAATAGACGTGTCCCACCTGCATTGCCATTCGGCCAAGAGTTCCTCCCAAACACCAGTCTGTGGTTTAAACAATCTGCAGATCCTAACACGATCGCGTTGTAGCAGAAATTCCGCGTCCATGTTTTCTCTAGTTGAGTAGTACATTGCAGCACGTCGCTGTATCTCAAGATCGACTGGCAAAACACCTGCTAGCACAGGCAGAGCTTCAGTACTTACTGTCCTATATGCCTTGCACAAGAATATCAACGCTAAGCGCTGGCTTTGGAGCAGTTTACGTCTTGCCGCGCCGATAGTAGCCCTATCGGCCCATACAGGTGAACCATAGCAAATACAACCTAAGTAGGTAGCGCCGTAAATAGTTTTCAAAGTATAAAATGAAAGACCCCATGTAGCTGTTGATATCCTTGTCAGGGCATAAAAGTTCCTTTTAGCTTTTTCACCTACAGATTTTATGTGTTCAACGAATGAAAAATTTCTCTCCAATACAAGACCAAGGTAGCACACGGACTCCTTTCTTTTTACGGTAACATTATTGAATTTAATGCTCGGTGATGTCTTAAGATTGCCTTTTAAAATTAGTTGAAAGGTTTTTTGTGGTGCAAACATTAAGCGGTTTCGTTCGCCCCAACTAGAGATTAAACGTAAACAAGTATCCGCCAACTTTTCAAGGCTCGCCCTTGTACTTGACTGAATAAGCAGAAGGCCGTCGTCTGCGTAACCAGTCAATGAACAGCCGGACGGTAGTGGAATCGCCAGAAAATCATCGAAACCCATGTTCCATAGATAAGGACTAATAACGGATCCTTGAGGACATCCCATCGTGAGTTCCTTCGACACAGCGTGATGACCAAGTTTAAGTTTTGCAGATCCGTGTGCAAAATATGAGTAAACGAGAGTGTAGATGTTTCTGAAGCAACCGCGGGCTTTCATTTTAAGTAGTAGCATTGGCCACCACGCGTTGTCGAAGGCACCAGAGATATCAAGGAAGATGCCTATCACGTACTTATGTTCAGATGAATTTACTACTTTCCTGACAGAGATTGCCGCGTCAATAGTAGATTTTCCTATTGTGAAGCCGAATTGGTTATTATGAAATTTCGGTCCATCTGGCAGCAAACGTGGAACTATAAGGCGCTCGAGAAGTTTCCCTAAAGATGGTAGTAAAGTTATAGGCCGGTATGATTTAGGATCATCCGGGGGGTTGTCACCACTTTTTGGTATTATGCGTATAAAACCGGAACGCCATATACGAGGGAAAATGCCTTCAGCAATGCAGCGATTAAAAACGGTCAGTATAGAGTCACCCGATATTTTACAAGCTTCTTTAATCATTCTATTTGATATTTTATCTTCTCCAGATGCTTTATTAAGTGGTAGTTTATTGACAACGTTTATGAATTCGTCAGTGGATGGTAGGTCAGACGCTGGGGATTCCGGCGGCTCAGCAGCCCATGATCTGATCTGTTGATGATACTCGTTATCATTTCCAGGTAGATCATCAGGTATTTTTTTTTGGACTATAAATACACCCTCTCAGAGATGTGCCGATAGGCGTGGCACCAGTGGGCGGCACTAGTGTGATTGTACGGGGACCTGGAGCCCCCCCTTAGGTGCCGAAGATAACTACCCCAGAGGTTTTAGCCGGTAGGAGTCCGGCATACCCCTCCGTCCTTCCCCGCAGCGGAGGAAGTTCATGAAGAATTTTCACTGGGCACCAATAAAGAGGACAGCGTCGTGGACTAAGGCCTAACCTTTCTCATTGTGAGAAAAAGCCCATGCCCAGTGGTGGGACAGTAATGGACTGATTATTCATACTATAACAGACTATCAAAATGAACATGGCCTATGTGTTACCTCGGATTTCAACAATAGTAACAGATATGAAAATTGACAATATAAATAAAATTATTTAGCAATGACATCAATAAAATTATGACTTCGGGCGAGATGCACAAACCACACTCTAGGCGACTATGCTAAGCAAAGCAAGCGTTTAAATGAATCTGAACATCACCTGCATATAAATAATGTTCATATTGGAACGTTCACGTTGGGATCCGAACGGCCAGTGATTTGTTCTTTAAAAATCTACGTCTGTGTGTGTAAGCGCAAAGCAACAAATGCTGTGATTGGCCGATGCCACGATACGCAGTCCTTTTCCTACGGTTTTATGCATGACATATAGCATAATTATGGTTATGTGTGTCGAGCTTGAGGTGTAGCCGTGTATACAAATACTATAAATCATAAAGTTTAGCCTTTTTTGCCTGGTGTTGATTTAGAGGCGCTTTTTATCCAATATTATTTCAAAATAATTATGTTTAACCCTTTCTCGTAATGAGCTTTAAGTGGTGATCGATATCAATAACGGTAAAGATAATTAAACTAAACAATTCACGCGTTGTTTGTTCGGAACATTTATCTGTAATTGACGTGTGCCACTAAAAGCATACAACGCACAAAAAGTAACTAACTTTTTATAGCAGGAAAGGTGCTATTTTTTTTACCAGTGGCGGCCCAAGGCCATTTAAATGCATTTAATTTAAAATTGAAATAAACTTCACAAGTGTAAGTTGAACTTGTGTGGAGAGGGTTCCGTACGGGAATATGTTAGATAAGTGTTTTTTTAAATCCAACCCTAATTTGCTTGTGGTAACTAAAATAAGTATGTATAGTCAGTACCATACATACTTATTTTAGTTACAATCCAGTGTGGTGCCGGCTCAGAATGCCACCACCCCATCTCCTCCCATGGGTGTCGTAAAAGTCGACTAAGGGATTAGCCGGAGGATGGGCAGCAGCGTCCTTCGAGTACATTAACAACTCAACTGCGATCGCCAACCCGCCTGCCAAGCGTGGCGATTATGGCAAAATCCCCCAATGAGCCCACAACACATCCATATCGGTCGTTGTGGTGATCTTTGGGGAGGCCTGTGTCCAGTAGTGGATTTCATTCGGCCGAAATGATGAATGATGATTGTAGAAGGAAATTACTGATTAAGTTGTCTATTGATTAACTCTTCAATAATTTATCCCTAAAACAAACCAACGGGACGTTCGGTTCCCTACAATATGGTTGAGCTAAGCGATGCTGATGCATGCGTCATGCTCGTGAATGGGTGCCGTCTGTTGGGACTGGTCAGCCGTTAACTGCCACGGCAAATGAACTATTATTATTATGTTATTGTCTTTACACATTGACCTACATTTTTCTCGGTATATGTTTTACAATATTTTGTATTAATCAACATTGCATTCTCAATTGTTTTAAAAGAGTATCCATGGAGTTTCTTGGCGGCTCTTCTCCACGAGATCAACTATTTGGAACCGTGCAACTTAGATTCTGACGTTTCATAAGTGCCAACATTTGATATAAAATACTTTGAATTTGAATTGAAAAACATTTTCTCCCAAACATTATCTTACCAATACCGAACTCTTACCGGCTAAAACCCAACGGTGTCTTTCAACTTACTTCTGGCTGGGGGTGAGGTGCACGCTTTGTCTGCATTAGACCGCACCCCCGGCAGGTGTCGGCCAGTCACTGTTTGACGGGCCCCGTCAAGCCTGTCGTTATCCCATCGTATGGTATTCTTGCAATGAAATTTATTAAAGTCAATAAATAATACATCAAGTAAGTTTAAGTTTGAATCTTAAATATTAATTGCAAGCAACATACTTGCTACAAATGTTTCACAAACCCAGACCAGTCGTTGTCAGTTCTTTGGGGGAGGCTCATGTCCACCAGTGAAAGTCTTTCGGTTGAAATGATTTATTTATTTATTTATTATTATGGACTTCCAACAGAGGATACACACATACATGGGCTATTACAAATTGGTATATAAGTTTGTGTTTGGTGAGCACCTCCAATTGTAGGAAGCCACAGCGTGCTCTTGTATGTCTAGGTGAACCAACATAGAAAAATTAACAAAATTTAAATTAAATTGAAATAGTAGAATTTTTCCATTAAAATATAAATACTTATATTCAAAAAAAACTAAATAAACATGCAATAATTTGATTAGAAACATTTTCAAAACACTTCCAAAGAAAACAAAACTAGAATATAATAAATTAATAGAAAAAAGATTAATAATTATACCACAATAATTAATACAGTCAAATAATATTAGAAGCGTTGACGAAGACGTTGAAGACACATCTAAATATGATGATGAAATACTTATAAACATCTATTTTTTCAAAATTTAAGTAACTACTAGTTACGTATTTTACAGTGGTACTTACTACTATGTCTATAAAATTACTTATGAGGCTATTTATTTTAAAGTAACTGTACCCCGCGGTTTCACCCGCTGTTTAATTTAAAAGAAATCGGATATTTGATTATTTAAGCATATTGGCAGGTTTATTGGATTACATTATTTTAATTTTTCTGATATAAAAGTAGCCTACGTTATTCCTTATAACATCAGCTATCTGCCAGTGAAAATCAGTCCAGCCGTTTCGGAGATTACCCGGATCGAACAGACAGACAGACAAAAAATGTAAAATTATGTTTTTGTTATATGTACCGTATATACTTTCATATGCATTTAGTAAAACGCTGTTATTTTGACATTACAAACAGACACTTCAATTTTATTAATTTGTATAGATGTAAAGATAATAAATTAATACATATTGCTACTGTTTGACTCCATAAGCCCTTGTCCCACTGCCTAGCTCGGTCGTCTAGCTATTAGAGCATCAAGTTAAAAACGTTACTTAACGATCATTCACTTAACAAACGGTAAAACGGTATGGCCGTTTTACCGCCTTCGCCACCGAGGATGCCCGACTCTCCGACGTCGCGGAGGCCTATCGCCGCGTCACCTTCCCGTTCAAGTTAATACTTCTCCCCCCACGTCTCTTGCTCGCGCCGGCCCGTGCCGAGCCTGTAGTTTTTAATGGCCCCCTAATACATTTTAAATAATACCGACCCAGCTGTCCCCAAAACAAAAGCTTGTTATCCCCAGCAACGCTCTATGCCGAGGTCCGTGTCCCGCAGGGGGCGCCCTTAGCGCAAGTTGCTTAGTTTTTTATATTAATTTCAGTCTTAGCTGGAGGCCTCTTTTGGCTTCGCCAAAACGACCGGTTAAGCAACGACACTTCCGAGAAGCTAAAAAAGAAATTAACGATCATTGATTTCGTTTAGCAAAAACAATTTTATGTGGTGTGGCTAAGTACTAATTTGTGTTTAATCTATCGGAATTAGTGCTCTTTGGCTATTTTTTACTTTTTTATGTATCAGTAACAATTATCTGCATGTTGTGGGTTCTAGTATATCAATGGAGGCATTACATGAAAAAAAGCTTAATACAAATGTGCATTGATGAAATGATGATGTGGTGTATGACAGTTAAATAAATTACAAAATTTATTACAACTCGTTAAGTATTAATAAAATCCAGATTATGTTTTTGAAAAGTTCCATCACATTTTGGGGCAAATGCCCGTCCTTGCAGATGTCAGTGTTTGTGATTAAGTACCTATGCTAAAACGCTGTCGTGTTTTTAGTTTCTAAAACCGCAAACGGAATGGGCAGTTGGACGGACTGCAGACAAAATTAAATAAGTTTCCAGAGGCTACTGAACCCTACATAGAATTAATTATTTATTCAAAAACACAAATCATTGGATTCCGTTAGTATTTAATATTCATTCTATATTTAAAATCAGTAAAACCAGTCTATCAAATCGGCAAAGTAAATGCTGCTTTGCGAAACATAAAATACTTTTACAGATTCTTGATTTGGGTTGGGGTGTTTCGCATGGGAGATTTATGTTTGTAAATTGACGTAAGAGGTTTAATACCGAATCGTCAAACTACAGTTCGATATGAATAAGACTGATTTAAAGTAGACGCACTACCCAGTGCCGATCAAAATCAGAAACGCCGAGTGCTTCCAGCTAGAACTCCAAAATAATTGTTTCATTTGCCTAAGGAGCGATGTGGACGGTTATAACGATGGGTTCGTGGAAACTGTCCATAGGGTTGGATCTAAGATCTTTGTGACCCGTCGTACATACAGAAGAAACGATCTGATCTTACTCTTAAGATCATGGAATAACAGCCTGCAATGATTCTGATTCTGCAGTCTTCAGATGATACCTCTATTTAACAGTTAGATCTCAAACTCCTTGAAATCTGACGTACGCTTATTTTAAAGATCGTATTAAAGGCAATAAACCGCTATGTTTAGTGTTCGCAAGAGACCTGTCCATTGGGTAGCGTCAGCTAGCGAAACTAAAGACCACATATGGCAGCAGTCTGACGTCCAAAGCAGCACCCAGACGGCAGCTGTCTGTGCGCGTGCATAGCGTGAGATAGTGGTACTGCAGCTCTCGCATCCGGGCATGCTATTACCGATGGGTGGGAAGAGCGACTTCGAGGAATCTTTGGACCCTCGGAGTTCGACCGCCTAAACATAGTGTTGGCGAGAGAGCCTCAAGCGGGACCTCCCCGAAGGCTATGAGATCATCCTCCGGCGCCTAGAGTACGGTCCTCAAAGACGGTAATGTCGAGAGGCTGGAGACGCGGGGTTGCGCCCCAGAAATTGCTAGCTTACTGGCGTAGATAGAGACACTGACGACGGAGGCGGGTCTCCTCCACCGTCAGGGGGACGCAATGGTTAGCTCCAGTCGCGGCGTAGCTCTGGCGTTTATGCTTCCGGATTCGGAAGTTGAGTTTGAGCGTTCAATCATCCTAGTTGGCAACAATATACGGTCAGTTCCTGCCAAAACAGCGCATGCAACTGCCACGCCAATAGGTGGCAGTTGCAGGAGTGCCCAGCTTAGACAACGCAGCGCCGTGATCTCGTCGCGGTGGTCAAAGTGGGTGACCTCTCGCTTCTAGGCGTTTTCGTTCAGTCCATAGTCCGGAGCCAGAGCGCGTGGGATGCCGTCGCCTCCTTTTGCGAGGACGTGATGCAAGCAAAGGGGGCGGCAGAAATTTACATATCTATTTGAATATATATATGAAAAAAATATGATTTTGCTTCAATTATTAGCTGAACCTAACGATACATACACTAAAAAAATTACCCTCCTTCTGGGACAGTCAAGTAAAAAGAGGGAAGCAAAAGTAATTTCGAAAGTAATGAGTCCTCATATAAATGCGGAAATATTGTCCACTAATGTATAATCTTTTCCCTGGTTTCAAAAGTCTATAGAAAACACACCTATTTGATATCCCTAGTGAGATGTATGAGGCTATATATCATCCTCCCCCCTTCCAGCTTTCGCTGTGGGAAACATTTTTCTAACAACGCGACATTTAATGGCCTATTACAATTGCCATAAAAATATTTGCTTCCTACACTGGGAGAAAGTAAAATGTGAAACGTTTCCATTACTTTTGGAAAAACACGTTAAGTGTAATATAACGCGTATGTTGAGGCGGCGAAGGGATTTAAGATAAAAAATATGTGCTAAAAATACATTTTATTGATTCAGATAGACACATGCCGTGTGGTGCCGGCTCAAAATACCACCACCCCAACCCCTTTTCGTGGGTGTCGTAAAAGTCGACTGAGGGATTAGCCGATTAGCCGGAGGATGGGTGACAGCGTCCTTCGAGTACATTAACAACTCAGCTGCGATCACCAACCCGTCTGCCAAGCGTGGTGATTATGGCAAAACTCCCCAATGAGCCCACAACACACCCATATCGGTCGTTGTGGTGATCATTGGGGGAGGCCTGTGTCCAGCAGTGGACTTCATTCGGCCGAAATGAGATAGACACAAATAGCACCATCCCATGGCATCCCGTGGTGTCGTAAAAGGTGACTAGTCCGAAAATAAAAGGTTTTTGTTTTTAAACTTTATCCTACACTATCATTTCTCCTGTTTCGTGGGTGCGTTTACAGACACAAATTCCACACACAAGACCCGGAACAACTACCTACAGATCATACAAATATTTGTTCCGTGCGGGAATCGAACCCGTGACCCGGTGCGCAACAGCCGACTGTACAGTCACAGAAGTAGTCCTTTCTGGAAAATAAATCATTTAAAAAAATAACCATTTCAAATCAACTTTTAAATTTGTCCATATTGGCCTCTTTATCTAATATCTTACATATATAATATCTAAATATCGGACTAGTCACCTTTTACGACACCACGGGATGCCATGGGATGGTGCTATTTATGTCTATCTCATTTCGGCCAAATGAAGTCCACTGCTGGACACAGGCCTCCCCCAATCATCACCACAACGACCGATATGGGTGTGTTGTGGGCTCATTGGGGGGTTTTGCCATAATCACCACGCTTGGCAGACGGGTTGGCGATCGCAGCTGAGTTGTTAATGTACTCGAAGGACGCTGTCGCCCATCCTCCGGCTAATCGGCTAATCCCTCAGTCGACTTTTACGACACCCACGAAAGGGGATGGGGTGGTGGTATTTTGAGCCGGCACCACACGGCATGTGTCTATCTGAATCAATAAAATGTATTTTTAGCTCATATTTTTTATCTTTTTTATCTTAAATCCCTTCGCCGCCTCAACATACGCGTTATATTACACTTAACGTGTTTTTCCAAAAGTAATGGAAACGTTTCACATTCTACTTTCTCCCAGTGTAGGAAGCAAATATTTTTATGGCAATTGTAATAGGCCATTAAATGTCGCGTTGTTAGAAAAATGTTTCCCACAGCGAAAGCTGGAAGGGGGGAGGATGATATATAGCCTCATACATCTCACTAGGGATATCAAATAGGTGTGTTTTCTATAGACTTTTGAAACCAGGGAAAAGATTATACATTAGTGGACAATATTTCCGCATTTATATGAGGACTCATTACTTTCGAAATTGCTTTTGCTGCCCTCTTTTTACTTGACTGTCCCAGAAGGAGGGTAATTTTTTTTAGTGTATGTATCGTTAGGTTCAGCTAATAATTGAAGCAAAATCATTTTTTTTTTCATATATATATCTAATATATATATATATATATTGATGATAATGATGAACATGATGATGATGATATATATATGAAAATTCTTCATGAACTTTTGTCGCCCCGGGGAAGGGCGAATGGGTATTGTGGGTGGGGACTCCTACCAGCTAAAACCACTGGAGCGGTCATCTTCGGCACCTAAGGGAGGCTCCCCGGAGGATTGTAAAGGATCCTCCGAAACGTCCCTACGAGCTGTGCTATGCTATGCACATGGTGGCGCGTTTCCACCTGTGCCACCGTCTTCTCGTGGGTCGCTCGGTGTAGGCACGCAGATTCCTCAATTTACGCACCCGCGAACCCATGTTAGTCCTGTGAGCAGCTGCAAAATGTTCTAAACGTAAGGAAAAACAAAAAATCTATAATATACACGATATAATCCGTTTAAAGTGTTTTATTGTAATGAGTCAAAATAAATAAAAATGAAGACATCATTTCAACCGAAAAAATGTTTACACCACATCGCTATAATAATCGATCTGCTTAGCGATCGCGGTTGGGTTGTAACTGATTTACTCGAAGGATGCCGCTGCCTATCTTCCGGCTAATTTGATAATTCCATCTTTTACTACACCCACAAGATGAGATGGGGTGGCGCTATTCTTAGCTGGCACCATATGGCTTAAGAAAGTAAGTGTTTTGTTTATATAATAGTTTAAGGTAATCAGCTCTACATCAGTATTGTCAGTAAAAACAACAAATTGAAGTTTGCATTGGAATGTGAGTAGCCTTTAAAACTGCAGACTGTTATGAGCGTCAATCAGAGCGGCAGTCTCTGTGTGGGCTAATGCCATATTGGTAATGCTTAATACCGGCAAGACCAGTTAACAACGATGCTCAGGAGTGCAATTCCTTAAGCTCAAATATCCCCATACATCCTTAAATACAGAATTGAAATAACGGTGTAAAACCAATTTGTTCGCTAAGACATGATTGAAGCTATTCAAGGACACGTTGCAGAAGTTAAGCCATGAGGACCAGTCTTAGTGAGTACCAAATCGGGTTATCACCGTTATTTCATTCTGTATTCAGAGATGTATGGATGTTTGAGCTTAGAGAATTGCACCCCTGGTCTAGTCGAGCATAGATGGAGAGTTGTAAGCTGTAAGTTGCAAGTCTTTAATTGGATACATATCGGCGAGTGTGCGTTAGAATTGCGCTATTTTATTCCCCCAAACCCATTTCATCAACAGACAACCAGATGATCGTCAACCGAATCATCGCTTAACATCAGGAGAGATAAAAGAAAAGGCCAAGCAATAAAAAAAATACATAATAATTATAATTCTCTACAAACTCCCCCAGCAAATTTCCCCAATATGACTACACAGTTGTGGAAATCTATGGAACAGGCCTTTGTACAGCTGTGGACGTCCTCTGGGTGATATGATGATGATGATGATCAAACTAACCTATAAAATAAAATAAGTTCCTATATTGTACATCTCTGCTCGTCAAATTACTCCGGTTACTAACCGCCTCCTTCCTGGCCATAACCTAAACATCACAAAACAGTGTGTAGGCTGTAACGCAAAATATTGATATGGCAAACAATAAAACATCGAACGCTATTCGCTTTAATGTAATGTCAAAGTTCATTTTCCTCTTAATTGTACTCGCAATTCTCTGTATTTACACCACTAATATATACTATATAATTTGACTGTAAGATCGTAGATTTTCGCGATTATTACACATTATAATAAAACACTTTTAAAAATATACGCGATAGAATCCGTTTAAAAGTGTTTTATTATCATTGACTGTAAGAATCATTTTGAGATAGTAGATTGTGTGTGTCCGGATTAACTTTCCATGCGGTGTCCGGATTAAGAATATAGCACCACTCCATCTCCTCCCGTGGAGGTCGTAAAAGTCGACTAAGGGACTCTTCACCAGAGGGATGGGCAGCCGCGTCCCTTTTGCTGAGCAGTAGCAATTCTGCGCTCAGCAACCCACTTGCCAAGCGTGGTGAGTACCGGCAAATTCCCCCCAAAATGACAACACAAGAAAGTGGTCACTCACAATGGGCCTCATAAGAAAGCTCAAGGTCACTCAGCGAGCTATGGAGAGAGCTATGCTTGGTATTTCTCTACAAGATCGAATCAGAAATGAGGAGATCTATAGAAAAACTAAAGTTGTCGACATAGCTGAAAGGATTAGTAAACTGAAGTGGCAATGGGCAGGGCACATTATGTAGTATGAATTCCTTTTTTTTTAAATATTATCTCTGTTTTATTGTTTATGCTTGTGTACAATTCTAGGCAAGTTTTATAATGTTTACTATATTGATTACTGAGATTACGATTCTATTCTTAAAAAACACCATAAGAATTTGTATTCCCGTCAGTACAGTCGAATATCAATCCATAGTCACCAAATGAGATTTTCTACGAATTTGTACAAAGTCAATTTCTATATTAACTTTTTTGTACAGAATACTAAGCATTTGCAAATGATTATAATTAGTATGCAGGGATGTGCTGCTTCCATACCTAATTCGTAAAAGAATACTAGAATCCTTTAATTAAAATAGTCTTAATTTTGTACTATTTTAACGCCAACAAATTACCTTCCCCTAAATGTTTTCACCCTTCACGGCTTCCTTCCGTCTTTTAGCTAGTAATAATACGTCACCGTGCCGTGTGGTGCCGGCTCAGAATGCCACCACCCCATCTCCTCCCGTGGGTGTCGTAAAAGTCGACTAAGGGATTAGCCAGAGGATGGGTAGCAGCGTCCTTCGAGTACATTAACAACTCAACTGCGATCGCCAACCCGCCTGCCAAGCGTGGCGATTATGACAAAACCCCCCAATGAGCCCACAACACATCCATATCGGTGGATGTGGTGATCTTTGGGGGAGGCCTGTGTCCAGCAGTGGACTTCATTCGGCTGAAAGGATGAAAAAATACGTTACCGTTTCTTGCTTCTACAAGTGGCGATAGTTAAGTATTTCCAGTACACCCACGGCAGTTAGCCCCCTTTCTAACTTGCTGATTGATTTATCTTTTTAAAATATGGTGACGAGACGAGCATATCATTCTCCTGGTGGCAAGTGTCATGCCAGCCCATAACAATTGTAACCACTGTAACCATTGTAACCCAGGACAGTGTCGCAGCACACTCCGTTCGACACCTCAACATGAGTATTTTTTTTTAAACGTTGCCCCACACAGCGGGAATCGAACCCACGACCCGGAGCGCAGCAGTCGACTGTATCAGCCACTGCACCAACCGTGCCGTCTGTTTAGTCTCTTATGCACAGTAATTTCACTGACTATAGAGCTATTCAATCTGGAACACAGTAATGTCTAAAGTTTAAACAATACTGCTTAGCGGCCAATATTTGGCACTACCTTCATATGTTCGTGCTGACATGAGAGAAGAACAAAAAAGCTTTCGGAGGAACTTTTTCGGAGTAAACTCCAGTCGTACGTTCCAACGTACGACTGGAGTTTACTACTAAGTACAGTTTCTCAGTAATTAATAGGCAGCTTCACTTCCCAAAAATTAAAAGCACGGATGTTTACACGTACGATATATATTACATATAAAAATGAATTATAACCTATCTAGTAACTGCATCCCACGTGTTCGTAGGATTTTCTTCCACCGTCACTTAAAAATAGTTGTTTGCATATTTTATATTTCTTAATTATTTATTTAATTACTCCACTGCGTATTAGTAGTTAATAATAATGATATTAAATATCAATATTTATATATTTTAAATGAAATAATATTAAACTTTGACATCAAACGACATTTGACACATGACAAAAAGTGTGCAAGGTAGGTGCGCAGAAAAATGTAACGCATTTTAGTTAACGTTCGACAAAATTTCACTCCTCATAATTTTTTCATGCCGGGGGCCTTATAGATAAATCAATTCTTAAGGAGTAAACTCCAAAAAGAAGCTGCATATACAAAGCAGCGAAACAGACCTCTCTATACAACAAACGAATCCAACGAAACGGCTACTAATCCGTTAAAAAGTTAAACCTTTTGCCAATATTATACTGAATAGGCAATCCGTCACTAAAATCAGTAAAGCTTTCGTAACGATAAAAAGTTAATTGTTCCGATACTTTTAACCCTTCGTCGGCTATTTCCGATTGGATTCACAGCGGAGATAGAATTACCCTTAGGCAATCTATCATAGCATTTTGGGACGACATCACAAGGGTCAACGTCTTTTGTGGAATATTCGCGGATCGGTTCATAGTCAGGGCTGGACTTAGATGAAATATTGGAATGATATCGAATTGTAGCTCTTAACTAAGTAATAATGTATACCCGTTTACGCTATGCTGTGTCCGAATAATAGATAGGCAAGCACATTGCTCGTAGAACTGATGGCCGTTGGGAAAAGATTATCGAATGGAGCGGTCTCCGCACCGGAAAACGCAGCGTGGGACGACCTCCAACGAGGGGGACAGACGACCTGGTGAAGGTCACTCGGGAGTCGTTGGATGAGAGCGGCATGTAACCGCTCGGTGTGGAAATCTAAGGCTTCGCTCAGCAGTGGACGTCCACTGGCTGATATGACATGCACATTTGTCATAGTATGTGAGAGGCAATCATAAAAAAAATCTATGTCAGTGAGCAAAACAACTGGGCGATGAGTTGAAGATGGCTGGTCGCGTTGACTCAAAAGTAGTTCTAATTTACAGTTTTTTATTTTGCTGTTATTTTATGTAATCTATACAAATAAATAAAATTTAAGTGTCTGTTTGTAATATCAAAATAATATCTTTTTACCAAATGCATATGAAAGTATATACGGTACCTATAACAAAAAAACATTTTTTAAGTTTTTTGTCTGTCTGTCTGTCGGTCTGTCTGTCTGTCTTTCTGTCTGTTTGTTCCGGGTAATCTCCGAAACGGCTGGACCGATTTTTACGGGACTTTCACTGGCAGATAGCTGACGTTATAAGGAATAACTTAGGCTACTTTGATTTTAGAAAAATAATTAGGGTTCCACGCGAAAACAATAAAACCAACAATATTCTATGTCAAGTGTTTATGTCGAAGTACTCTAAATTTCTTTTAAATTAAACGCGGGTGAAACCGCGGGTCCCAGCTAGTTAATATATAAAGTTGCTATGTGAGCACGAAATGTAATAATAATTCAGAGTGTTCTCAAGAAGCTGGTCAAACGTGCTTCCAGCCACTGATTTCCACAATCCCTCCACCCACCTCAAGTCATAATTCCATCTCATCCCCTTGATTGCTGGCGATCTAGCGCTGTACGATTTACTCATCACTTTTTGCCTCGTACGATGAAAATGTGGAACCAACTTCCATCACCACTTTTTTCGCAACACTAACGACATGGGGACCTTAAATAAAATAGTGAATATCTCCCTAAAAGGCGGGCAACACATCAGCGACTCCTCTAGTGTTGCGAATGTTCATAGGCGGCGGTGATTACTTGCTTTGTTCACTTTGTTATAAAACAAAAGACATCCTGAGTATATTTTAATAAATAAGATGATATAAAGCAACAAAAGATTTTACAGTTTGTAATTTAAATTAATGTCGCTACGGTTGGCGTTGTGGCTAGGCGATCGAGTTTCTGCGTTCAATTCCCGCACGGAACAAATAGAGCCAGATCCGGGTGTTTGCAAATTCAAATTCAAATACATTTATTGCGAACATAGGTATTACAAAACGATGTGGTACTATAATGAGATTGTTAGTGTCTTCATATTACACTTTACAGCAGACAATATTTAATAATTAGGTGCTGGTAGGTATGACGTCCCAATTAATTATTACGTTAACGTTACAGAAGTCGCAAAAAACTATGACGCCATAAGATATATATGATGCTCGTATATACGTATGAGCTTGTTTCAATGTAACGTCAATAAAACTTTTTCTCAAAAAAAAAAACCGACTTGAAAATTCAATACGATATTAAAACCACCAAAATGAAAAAATAACTTTATTTATTATTATAATTATATAATTTTGAAGTCGGAATTTTCTTTCTTATTTTTTTTTTTGTTTCTTTTTAGTGTAAATAAATGTAAGAACTTTGCCCAACTTGGTATCCGTATCTGACACTAAAAATAATTCTAAGAATCGTAACTATTAAGACATCATCTAGGTAAGCGCAGTCACATTAAACCTGTTTATTGAAAATGATTAAAAACTACTCAATAAAATGTGAAGAAATTTATATGGGACCAACTCGAAAGCAATTTGCACCTATAAAAAAAAGAATAGCTCAAATCGGTCTGCAAATCTCGGAACAATCGGTGTGCATACATAAAAAAAAATACGCATCGAATTGAGAACCTCCTCCTTTTTGAAGTCGGTAAAATATCGTGTCAATAGTAATACTGTGGAACAGGGATTACGAATAAAATGTCAGACGATTAAACATGTCATAAAGTTATACATAAATATTACGGCTTGGATGATGCACTGGGCCGTCACCGGCCATCGTCAATCGTCGCATACCCAGCTGCCTGCACCTATCGAACGCCCCTGGAAGCGCGCTCTCGCCGCTTTGGCGAAGGCAGCGTGTCTGATCGTAGACCTACGCATCCGTCTCCACCAGGATGTTCAACGGCGGCGCACCAGGAGAGTTGCCACCTCGTAGGATACCATTCGGTACCCTCGTGCGATCCGTGTAGCCACTCTGCTCTGCAAACCGTGAAGTTTGGCTCTCATCATCATCATCATATCGGCCATACAACGTCCACTACTGAAGAAACGCCTCCCCCATAGATTTCCAAAACTGTGTCATCATACAGTACAGTACTTACCATGCTTGGCAGGCGGGTTGGTGAGCGCAGAATGGCTACTGTTCCACAGAAAGGACGCTGCTGCCCATCCCTCTGGTTTAGAGTCCCTTAGTAGCCGTTCTTTGAGAGGGCTCGGCCCTCTCCTGATCCCGCTCTGCGGTCTCCTTCTGGAGCATGACGCTCTCACAGAAGGAGACCACTGCATTCCAGTTTTCGTGCTCCTACATAGCCGACACTACGGCTGGCAGTGAGAGATCTTGCCCAATCCGATCGACCAGCATCCGCCACTCGGCAGCCCACGCAGGGCACGCCTCGAGCGTGTGCTGTGCAGTGTCCTGGTCGTTATCACAATGGTGGCATTGTGCCGTGGCCTCGCGTCCTATCCTGTGCAGGTAAGCACCGAAACAATCGTTCCCGGTGAGCACCTGCGTCAGGCGGTAGGTAACGCGCTCGCTCCTTCTGAGCCAGGCTCCAAAGAGTGGCAGAACGAGTTCGATAGGGAAATATCTTGCGATTAACAATCCGCCTGTAGCTGCTCATTGTAATGTTCATTGGGAGGCCCATGTTCAGAAGTATAAGTCCATGGGCTGATGTGCATGTGGTATGAACCGCAAGCAGAAATTCCATGCAATTATTATTTATCCCAGAAAAATCTACCCAAATCCATCCCATTATAGGTCATCGGCGATTTTAATAAACTCACTTCAGTCGTTAACCTCTCGTACAAGTTTAAACAAGGGCCAGCATTCCGCCATCTTTGTTTCTACAAATACTCCTGCTAATTACCCGAGTTCATCGCGTAATGGCCATTTGCATTATAAAGTGATGATAATGGAGGAGCTAAAACGTTGTAACTTTGAGGTAAAGTTTTCAGCTTCCTGAAGGAAAGTGCTACGTTTTGGGGATGTTTTATGTTTGAGGTGTTGTTGTGATCCAGCAAACAAATCTATGCATCTTCTATAGATCTTCTATACATCTTCTATACATCTGTATACTATACTACAAATAAATAAAATTGAAGTGTCTGTTTGTAACGTCAAAATAACAGCTTTTTACTAAATGCATATGAAAGTATATATGGTACATAAAACAAAACAACAAATTTTAATTTTTTTAGTACTGTCTGTTTGACTGTTTGTTCCGGGTAATCTCCGAAACGGCTGAACCGATTTTGACGGGACTTTCACTGGCGGATTGCTGATGTTATAAGGAATAATTTAGGCTACTTTTGTATTAGAAAAATAAAAGTAATGAAAACCAAAAAACCTACCTATATGTTGTTGTTGTTGTTGTGTTGTTAGGAGGTCAATATTCAATAGAAGATATTTACGGGTCGATCATATGATTATTCAAGCTTCAATTTAAGCATTTTTCTTGCACTTTTTAATATATCCTTCATGACTCAACATCTCCATCCTGCTCGTGGGAGCGATTGCCCTCAACGTGCCCTGCAGTTATCATCTTGAAATCCTCACAACATATTATGCACTTGTGTATTTATATTCGTAGTTATGTGGTTATATCATATACCATAAGTGTATATTTATATTACGTCTGTCTAAATGTTTATCTATTCCATTTATTAACTCTTTTACACAGTGTGTCTACGTTTCTTCTAATTAAAACTATCCTCTTCTATATCTGCTGGAAGTTATTTCTTGTTGTTTTCTTACTTTTTATTTCAGTTCCTGCCTTTGCAATATAGTAAAAAAAACAGTACTTTTTTATACTACCCAGTGATGGGACTAACACGTTATTCATTAAACTGGTGGTAAGCTTCATGCCTGCCTCTAAAAGTTGTAATACTAGTCTACTAGTCTAGTTTGACGGCACGGTTGGTGCGGTGGCTGATATAGTCGGCTGCTGCGCTCCGGGTCGTGGGTTCGATTCCTGCACGGAACAAATACTTGTACTACAGGAGAAATCCTAGTGTGGGGTAAAAAAAAAATCTAGTCTAGTTGTAGGAATCGTTGTACAGTCTCCCCGGGGGGGAGTGACCCGCTTTACAGTCACCCTCTCCGAGATGTGCGTATAGGCGTGGCACCAGTGGGCGCCGTGATCATACGAGGACCTGGAGCCTTCCTTCGGTGCCGAAGATGACCGCCCCAGTGGTGTTAGCCGGTAGGAGTCCGGCATACCCCTTTGTCCTTCCCCGGGGCGAAGGAAGTTCATGAAGAATTTCCACTGGGCACCAATAAAAAAAATGACTGGTTCTGCGTGGCACCATATGGTGCTCGTTACCTTGAGACATATTAGTCTCTTAGTGTCTTTTGGCTAGCAATGCTATCCTTCTGATAAGCAGCAGCGTCCCTTCTGTGGAACGGTAGCCATACTGCGTTCACCAACCCGCCTGCCAAGCGTGGACAGTAGTGGTAAATTCCCCCCAAAATGATGATACAGTTGTGGAAATAATCTGTGGAGTAGGCTTTTTTTTAACGTTGCCCCACACTAGGATTTCTCCTGTGTCGTGGGTGCGTTTACAGGCATGAACTCCACATACAATACACCCAGACCCGGAACAATTACCTGCAGATCATACAACATTTTTGTTTCGTGCGGGAATCGAACCCACGACCCGGAGCGCAGCAGCCGACTGTATCAGCCACTGCACCAACCGTGCCGTCAAACTTCAACTGCGACCGTCAACCCGTCTGCCTAGCGTGGCGATTGTGGAAAATGCCCCCCAATGGGTCCACAATACAATACCATACCGGTAGTTGTGGCCATCTTTGGGAGAGACTCTCAATGTGTCTCTCGCCGGGGAGATGTTTCCGTGGAACGCCTGGTGGTTCAGGGGAAAGTCAAGGGCACTAGACCACGCGGCAGATCACCGATGCGATAGACCGACCAGGTGAAGGCGACCCTCGACGGTCCTCTCCATGAGTGTACGAGAAAGACAGCTGTTCGCGAGGATTGGCGACGGATAATGAAGCGCGCCACAAACCCTAAAGTGATGACCACGACCACTCTGTCAAGAGTGTAAAGATCAAGAAGAAGAGACAATGTTACAATAAAATTAAGGAATTACCACTAAAAGAACTAAAGAAAGAAAGAAGAAAGAAAGAAAAAGTTTTTATTTCTACGCGCAATTGACACACCCAACACTTAACTCAAGACTTAAAACTAGACTTTCTTCATCCAAAATAATAATAACATTATAAAAAAACAGAAATATAAAAAATTGTAGCACGGATTTTAAATAAAACTTCTCAGTCCGTAAGAAATTAGATCTCTGATAATCCAGTTTATAAAGTTCAATGGATCTGTATTATCTGTGGTTGTGGTTTCTCGATGTAAAAAAAAAGAAAAAAAGTAGTATGTCTAAGTAATATGTGCAACCAAACAACAACAAATAGGTTACAGTTATACACAACAAATGAAATAAATTATTGATGTACAAAGTTGTGCGTCGCATGTGCGCAGAAATGTAGGTAATTGCTCAGTATTATGCTGTGGCTCCAGACGAACCTAGAGCCAACAGCGCTGGTTTTCAGCAACAGCCTTTGTGTGACGTATTGGAGTCCTACCAGTGAAAAACTAAAAAGTAAGTACTTCATACTTTAAATTAGCGAAGTAATGATTAATATGTTAGAGTAAAGACGTAAACATACAGTGTACACTAAGATAAATAGAACCTAATAAATACATATGGAAGAATACAAATTACAATTGACTTCATTTTACAACACAACAAGTTATGTCAATCGCAATAAAGGAAGTGGGTTCAGCTATTGCATAGAAGCGCTTCACAATGCATGGAAAAGCTCGACAGTTATATCCTTCTCCAGCAACAAGGTATCCAAATGGGTATGATGAATGAAAGATAAATAAAGCATGTTGCGACGGATCCATTTGTTAAGCTTTACTGAGTTTACACCCTCACAAAAATCTAATTCACAAGTACATTGAACCGTGCCGGGTGTATCACTCTTGACAGAAACAAAAAACAGATCCGTACTCCTGCCCTCCGGGATGAGGGTGATGACCGAGCGATAATAATCTCGTATTGATATGCATGCCGATGTTTGACAAAAGTTACACTTTTGAGTTTTCCTCTCGTTAGGCTTGTATTACATTGTGTGACGAGGCTTTGAAGTGGATTCTGTTTACCTTTCGAATATCGGTATGGATGTGTATTTAATATTTATGTATATAACATTTTATTGCACACAATACTTACGGATTACAAACCAAAAATAGATCATACACAGGCAAGCCTAACTCTAAATTGATGTATTTATTTCATAGTTATTTTTAGAATAATTTCTTGTTTTACTATTTTATTTGTGCCTCCAGATGCAAAGTCAAAGTCAAATAATTTTTATTTCAAATAAACCAATTACTGGCACTTACGAAACGTCATAATTTAAATTGCTGCAGTTGTTTTTTTGCAATTTTAGCAACCCTACTGTTGTTTCTGTTCTAGCATATAGCAAAAAAAAAAACATTTCTGCTTCTGCCATTCAACTTTTTTTTTCTTTTTCTCCGCATTGGAAATACTTCGTTAACTTCCTTCTCCTCCCAGGGGAAGGGCAAAGGGGCATGACGGACTCCTTTTTATTTTATTTTTCATTGGGCCCAGTGGAAATTCTAAATGAACTTTCTTCGCCCCGGGGAGGAAGAAGGGGCATGCCGCGGGCTCCTACCGGCTAAAACTACTGAAGCGGTCATCTTCGGCACGGAAGGGGGGCTCCAGGTCCTTGTAAGATCACACTAGAGCCGCCCATTGTGCCACACCTTTAGGCGTGTCTCGGGGGGATGACTATAAAGCGGTCACCACCGCTAGTGAAAGGAAGGCGACTGTAAAAAGGTCGCCCCCCAGGCACTTCTCGGGCGGCGGGGAGGATTATAAAGGATACCCCCAAAGCCTCGCTATGCTATGTGCTGCGGACACGGCGGCACGTAACCACGTGCGCGCCACCGTCTTCCCGGAGGTCGCTCTGTATGAGCACGCAGACTCCCCAATCTGAGCGCCCGTGACCTGCGAAGCCCCCCACTATCTAGCGACGGCAAGGGGCTGCCATTCAACCTAAGAAACTTTTAAATCTAAGACAATACAGGCAAATTAATGGATGTAAATCCATTTATTTTTCTTCTGCGAAGGTAAATGACTTCTTTCCAATTGCTGTTAAACCAATACGCAGATTCTTGGGAACGATTGACAGTTCTATTATTAATCGTTGAGGTGAATAAATTCGGGAGGGTCCTTATTCGACGACCATGATTTTACGATAGATTTCAGCTATGCAAGCATTGTAATACAACGATAATAGAATAATGCAGGAAGGTTGGTAAGTTTACTTTTTTGCGTGTTACTACAAGTGTATTTATGCGATACAACATGGAGGTTATTAGTACTATTATTTTATAAATAATATGATTTTTATCATGTTTACAGTTGAGCCATAGGCTAAGTTACTTCACTGAGCTCAAAACTAAAGTACCATATATTATGTCAAAACTATACACTTATTGCAAAATGAAGTTGGTATATTTAATAAGTAGAATTAAATTAATTTATTATGTAACTTCTTGGCCATGCACGCTTACCACTTACTTATATATTAATACGTGAAGAAAAAACTTTGTACCCCGTTTTAAGCACATAGCGGGCACAGAGTTTTAAGTAAAATTTTAATATATATAATATGCTTAATATACATATAATGAATCCATTATATGTATATTAAGCATATTATATATATTAAATTTTTACATGTATGTGTATTTATGCACAAACATACATCTACTTTAGTCTAAATATGTACTTTAATATACGTTCGGCTGCGGCATTGTGGATAGTTTTATTATTTTTGTGGTTGCAACTTTGTGTGACGCACACAGCACAGTAGAGTAGTAACATTATTTAATTATAATATACATATTATGCATACTACGAGGTATTGCTGAAAATCAGCGCCGCACCGCTAACTTCATATTGCATTGTTGTATGTTGATGTCTCAATATGTTTGTTTGTATATTATTTTGCTTTATCTACTCAATTTATACTTTCTTTAAATGATGTGTGTTGCCCTATCTATCCAAAACAATTTATTTTCTTTCTTTCTTTCTTTCTAATATTTGGTATACTTAAAGTTCATATGGAGGAGTGCAAAAAGTTAAAATGTATTCGCAATATGTGTTACAAATACATTAAATGAAATAAAAAAATGAAATGAATCACGGTCCAATGTCGACCCCTGGGCGACCCCTGAGCGACAGGTAGTACTTATTATCACACATAACTAATACTAATAGATATCCTACCGTTATTAGTGATTTATAAGCATTTATTGATATATTACCAAAACTGCAGGGGTGTCTGTACGAAACTGCATACTTTACACATCTTCATGAGAACGACATCATCATACTGACAGAAACGTGGCTAATAGAAAGTCAATAGCTGTGTGGTACCAGCTACGAATAGCACCAACTCATCTCATCCCTTGGGTGTCGTAAAAGGCGACTATCGAATTAGCCAGAGGATTGGCAGCAGTGTCCTTCCAGTACATTAAAAACAACTGTAGCACCAACTCATCTCATCCCTTGGGTGTCATAAAAGGCGACTATCGAATTAGCCAGAGGATTGACGGCAGTGTCCTTCCAGTACATTAAAAACTACTGCGTTCGCCAACCCGCTTGCCAAGCGTGGCGATTAAGGCAAATCCCTCCAATGAGCACACAATACACCCATATCGGTCGTTTTAGTGATCGTTGGGGGAGGCCTGTGTCCAGCAGTGGACTTTACTCGGCCGAAATGATGATGATGATGAATAACAACGAATCCTTGACGTTTATGACATCCACGGGAGAGGATGGAGTGGGTCCTATATTCTTAATCCGGACACGGCAAGGAAAAAAAGATGAAATAAATACAAAATTTGAAAAAAAACGTAGGCCATTGCTCTCGGCCTGCAAAACAAGATATTGCTCGGATGCAAGCCGTCGGTAAACTAAAAGTACATTTTTGGCATAATCCCCGCCAAATTTCGTTTCGCCGCATCTGTCAATATAGGAAGTGGTACAAGTTTAAAGATTTGTATTTATTCATGACTGGGTTCGCTCTTGACTACGATCTCATCTGATGGAAAGCGACGAAGTTTATGATGAAATAAGTATATGACAAAGAAGATGCCTATTTACTCTTTCTTCAAAAGTTAACGGGTTATAGCTAGGAAAGGATCGGGCAAGATCTCTCTCTGCCGGCAGTAGTGTCGGCTATGTAGGCAGAGCATGAAAATTGGAGTGCAGTGGTCTCCTTCTGCGAGAACGTCATGCTCCAGAAGGAGACTGTAGAGCGGGATCGGGAGAGGGCCGATCCCGCACGGAGAAGGACGAGACGGCGCCGAGGTAACAACCGCCCCGGCGCCGAGGTCCAACACGCCAGAGCGCCACGGCCTCGGGGGTTACGGGCGCGCAGGTTGGGGAATCTGCGTGCTCATACCGAGTGACCCCGTGGAAGATGGTGGCGCGCACGTGGTCACGTGCCGCCGTATGCGCAGCACAGCGCACAGCGAGACTTGGGGGCATCTTTTACAATCCTCACCGAGAAGTGCCTAGGGGAGTGACCCTTTTACAGTCGCCTTCCCTCCACTAGAGGGGGTGACCGCTTTACAGTCATCCCCTCCCGGATGTGCCTAAAGGCGTGGCATCAATGGGCGGTTCTAGTGTGATCTTGCGAGGACCTGGAGCCCGCCTTCGGGGCCGAAGATGACCGCTCCAGTGGTTTTAGCCGGTAGGAGTCCGGCATGCCCCTTCGCCCTTCCCCAGGGTGAAGGAAGTTCCATGTAGAATTTCCACTGGACATCAATAAAATAAAAGGTAGCTAGGAAAGAGATTTCCACCCTTTGGCTATGCGCATAATGAAGGTTGAGGAAAAGCGCTGAGTACGACATATCGGGGTATCGACCAATGATATTAAAAGCATCGATATTTAAAATAGAGCAGGGAAAATCGTCCGGGGCAGCCTCTTTAGAGTCGCCTCCCCGTCGCCGTACCGTATGAATGCGAGGCACAATGGACGTCTCTAAATAGAGATCTTTCTAGTTCCTGGTCTCCTTTCGGTGCCGAAGACGACCACTCCACTGGTTTTAACTCGAAGGAGTCCAGCTTGCCCCTCCATTCTGCTCAAGCGTACGTCCGCCCACTGACGAGATAACAAGAGTTGTAAATGGATACGAAAGCGCCTTCCGCGAGAAGAAAATTACTCCACGAACAAAAAAAGTTAAATGAATAATCCCAAAACTTCAGCATATTAAGCAGTGAACGTTTAAGACCTAAAAATGATGAGAAAAGAAAAAGAAAATAAAGCTCCCGTTCGGTCACATTGTCGTGTATTATTTTTGACTCAATCTTTATTTAATACATTCAACTTTTCTATTATTTATTTTATTGGTGTCCAATGCAAATTCATCATGAACTTCCCGGGGAAGGGCGAAGGGGTGTTCCGGAGTCCTACCGGCTAAAACCACTGGAGCGTTCATCTTCGGCACCGAAGGGGAGCTCCAGGTCCTCGTAAGATCTACTAGAGCCGCCCATTGGTGCCACGCTTTTAGGCACATCTCGGAGGGCATCGGTGATGAATGGTTGGTTTACATGGGTGCTGTGTTGTGTGGATGTTCCTAAAGTTTATTTGTCGATTCTGAATAAAGGACATTTCTTTTTTCTTTTTGTTCTGTAAATAAATCTAAGCGTCTGCTAACCCCTCTGTCGCTTATATCTTACAGCAAAATGTACTACACCGAAAGCCTAGACCAAACAATATCCTATTGAACACTTTGCCACCACAGTGTAGCATTTACTCAATGTACACAGCTTCTTATTAAATCTTCTCATGACTGAAGAGATTCTTTTCATTTTGACGTCTCCCGTATTTTGAGAGATTGATACAATGTTGTCTGTTTTCTTTATTAACATTCTATTATGAATGTCTATAATTTAATTGAGATCTAATAATAATTTTGAAGGAAATCTGAATTGCTTACAATATTTGACGATACGGTTGGCACAGTGGATAAGCAACTAGGTTTCTGAACAACATGTCGCATGTTCGATTCCCGCAGGGATAAAATATTTATATTAGCATTTACAGTTAGTTGTTTCGGGTTCTAGATATATGTGCGTGTAAGATGTATGTGTGTAAATTGTATGAGAGAAATCCTAGCGTAAGGCATAATAAATAAAAATTACTTGACAAATTGATATTATGGCGGTCTAGAAATAAAAATAAATCGGTTACATCAGTAGATTAGACTCTGAAACGATTTGCTGCATTAATTTCCAAGTTGCTAGTCTTAGCTGCAAAAAGGTCGCATATATATTGGTTATTTCTCAAGGACTCCTCTTCGACGAGTCATCATTCCTATAACACACATAGAGTGCTACTTGAAATTACTGGTTCAGCAAGCCGGTGACTCCAAAGATCCATAGGTGTATTTTGGTCCCCGAGGGGGTGACCGCTTTACAGTCACCCTCTCAGGGATGTGCCTATAGGCGTGGCACCAGTGGGCGGCTCTAGTGTGATCATACGAGGACCTGGAGCCTCCCTTAGGTGCCGAAGATGACCGCTCCAGTGGTTTTAGCCGGTAGGAGTCCGGCATACTCCTTCGTCCTTCCCCGGGGCGAAGGAAGTTAATGAAGAATTTCCACTGGGCACCAAAATAAAAAAAATAAAAAAAGGTGTATCTTGGTATGCAGGGGTCAGTTTTATCTAAAAAGCAAATCGACTGTCTGATTAACTGAGTTAAACATAAATTAATTCAATAAAACTTTATTGTTCACCATATAAAAAGAAAAACAAGAATAAAAGAAGAAAAACAATGGGTCAGAGTCAATGTACAATGGGCGGTCTTATCGCATACAGAACCTGTAGCTGAAAACAAGAAGCCACTAGTTAGCAAGATAATTAAATACGAGTGTTATCATTACATTACCGACAAAATAAAAACTATTAGTCTTATAAAAATATTGGAATTCAAGAATGCCCAAAAAGCTATTTTTCATCCCAAAAAAATGATACAAAAGATCTAATGACTTACTTTAGAATTACGCCAAGTGTGTATCTTTCGCAAGATATAACACGCTTAGCTATAATAATGTTGTGACTCTAAAAAGATACGTCGTCGTAATAAAATCTTGGAGAGTTTTTCCTAGAGCGTTCGGGGCGATGACCTGGGTGATGGATTCAAATTTTCTATACGTTGTAGTCGTTAGTAGGAATATTATATTTTTGGAAATACCTATGGCGAATATGATTACATAGATATGTTATATTGTCTAAATATTTTGTAATAATATTGTGTAACCTATATATATATAATAAATATAAATATTGAATATTAAAATCAAGCTTGTTTAGTGTAGACTTTTTAAGAAGTTTAGACTCTTTCTTCCTGCATTGTCCTTACATTACCATCATTTCGAGAACATTGTACCAATATGATTTAAAAAGAGTAACCATGGAGTTTCTTGCCCGTTCTTCTCCATAGGAAATCTACACCTTGGAACGAGGCAACTAAAGTATAATAAGTATATAAGTGCCTATAAATGGTTCTACATGAATAAATATATTTTTATCTTTATCTTTATCTTATCTATATGTTACGGATGACCGTAGGGAGACCGTAAGCCTGTCATTACCAATTTTGACCTTTACATCATTGAAATGTATTTATTTTTTATTTATGCGCAACCATGAACGGTAACTAACTTAAGGCCTTAGACATTTTCCACCAGTCTAGCTTACACGGTTCTGTAAACAAAATTCACGGTATAATATTAACTTTATACTTTATTAAACCAACGTAGTGTTTGGTATTGCTAAGTGATTCCTGCGCTTTTAAGTATGCTGTTATGACGTCTCAAATACTGAAGGCCCAAAAATACTTGGTGTTGTATTTAGTATGGTGTTGTTTCATCATCAATCAATCATATCAGCTATTTATACGTCCACTGCCGGACAAAGGCCTCCTCATTAAAGGTGTCATCATTTTGGGGGGTATTTGCATTGGCAATGCCTGCCAAGTGGTGAGTATTGCCTCACTACGCTTGCGGATTGGTGAGCGCGGTATGGCTACCGTTTCACAGAAGGGACGCTGCTGCCCATCCCTCTGGTTAAGAGTCCCTTAGTCGCCTTTTATGACAACCACGGAAGGAGATGGATTGGTGCTATATTCTTAATCCGGACACCACATTTACCACATATTTGCTACCGCTAAATTCTGTCAGGTTTCAGTAGTGATCTTTATTCATATTTTATCCGCAAGATGTAAACACTTCACTTATACCTTTTTTTATTGGGCCCAGTGGAAATTCTTCATGAACTCCCACCGCCCCGGGGAAGGACGAAGTGGCGTGGATTCCTACCGGCTAAAATCACTAAGGCGGTCATCTTCGGCACCTAAAGGTGGCTCCAGGACTTCACTTATACCTACTGTAAGCTTATTAATTATTTGTTTGCTAAACGCCAAGATAAGAAGTTTCCAGGAAGCAAAACCACTTTGTGCGTATCGTTTATAGGTCAGTTGGCACGCATACTTATCGACCTTTGCCTCATATCAGCAATAATCTCATCCTAAGTCAACATGACCTTCGTGGGGAACGCCTGAAGCCACGTTCGTTATAGTTTGTTGAATTTAAAGATCGCTACACCACTTACATAAGCAGGAAAATTTATTTCATCCGTTTTGTAGTTCTTGAAGATAAACATTAACACACGTTAGGTTTTGAAAACATAATAATATGTACCCAACATCACCATAAACCGAAAGCATGTGGCCATTTGCCTTACTAATAATATTAAATGCAGCTTTTGTTATTTTTAATTAATGTAATGAATGTATTATTTCAATGAAATTGGCAAAACTTTGTTAATTTAAAAATGTTTAATGTAATAATATAAACGTATTTTATCGTCGTGAGTGTCCGTAGGTCACTAAGGTCCTATCTGAAAATCAGCGTTGCAACACTTCGTGTTGTGCTGACATAGGTTCC
The DNA here is from genome assembly GCA_947459985.1 of Diloba caeruleocephala. Classification (NCBI taxonomy): domain Eukaryota; kingdom Metazoa; phylum Arthropoda; class Insecta; order Lepidoptera; family Noctuidae; genus Diloba; species Diloba caeruleocephala. Next base: position 902,879 of record OX381617.1, on the reverse strand, counting down.
ATTTTTGGATTCGTACAGCAATTTGTCTTTCTTTGTTAATGTTTTTCTTCTATTCTATATATATGTTGCATGCCTATTTTTTATTGTTATTGTCAAGTATCTTGTTGTGTAGTTTGTTGTGCGGGGCCAAAAATATATTTTCTTTCATTCATTTTTAATGTGCGTATCATCATCATCATCATCATCTTGCCGAACGAAAGTATCCACTGCTGGACACACAAGGTTCCTCCTAAAACTGCCTGTCAGAGCGACTGGCCTAGTTTTGTGTTGCACGCTCATTGGGGGGTTTTGCCACATTGGTCACGCTTGGCCCGCGGGTTCGTGATCGCAGTTGAGTTGTAATTGTACTTGAAGGCCGCTGCTGCCTATCTTCCAGCTAATGCGGTTGTCGTCTTTTACGACACCCATGGGATGAGATACGGTGTAACAATTCTTAGCTGGCACCTCACAGTTTGTAGGTATAATGTGCGTATTCAGCCTGGAATCATTAGTTCAGCTGATAAAGTCCACTACTGGACACGGGCCTCCTCAAAAGATTGCTGTAACGACCAATCTGGGTGTGTTTTGTATTCATTGGAGAGTTTCTCCATAATCGCTATCGTCACACAAATCTAGTTTATTTTAGTTTAGTTGCCTTTGATTGTTTCATCATTTTATGTTATTTGAAAATAGAACTGTTTTGTTATGTTCTCAGTTTGTGTCCAAATAAATGGATTTTCTTTGTTTCTTCTTTCCATGCTGGGCAGGCGGGTTGGCGATCGCAGTTGAGTTGTAAATGTACTCGAAGTACGCTACTGCCTATCCTCCACCTAGGATTAGGTCACCTTTTACGACACCCACGGGATGAGATGGGTTCGTGCTATTCGTAGCCGGCACTACACATACTGCACAACATATTCAAATTTACAAAATTCCTTTGAAATCTTGGCGTAATTGTATTTGGAACACGCTGTCTGATTGATGGCAAATTATTTTGACAGGAGACGTTCACCCCAAGGAGCAGCCATTTCACTCTATGTCAAATATCTCAAACGACAGTGACATGCGAAATATGTTGTTATGATTGTCGTGTGTGGCTCGGATTGCGGTTGTCGTTGACAAATGCCGAACTTATGAACGCTGCCACGAAATGGTTTTAGTACATATAAATGTGCTTAGTTCCACTCTCGTATTTATTTAGTAATACAAACGGTAGATGAAACATTTTTTTCTTAACTGTTGGTAAATAAAACATTTTAACAAAAACAAATACCGACTTCAAAAACACTACACGATATAAAAATATTAAAACCACTGAAAAGAAAAAAAATAATCTTAATTTAAGAAGTCGGGCGGGGCCAGGTATAAAATATAACTTCTGTTGGTCTACATGAACCATGGTCGGGGTATACCTGGCATTGAAAATTTAATTGTTTCTTTTTAATGTAAGTAAATGTAAGAACTTTTCCCAACTTGGTATCCGTATCTAACACTAAAAATAATTCTAAGAATCGAAACTATTAAGACATCATCTAGGTAAGCGCAGTCAATTAAACCTGTTTATTGAAGCTGGTTAAAAAACTACTCAATAAAATGTAATGAAATTTATATGGGGCCAATCCGAAAGCATTTTGTATCTATTAAAAAAAGAATTGCTCAAATCGGTCTGCAAATCTCGGAGTAATCGGTGTACATACATAAAGAAAAAATACGCATCGAATTGAGAACCTCCTTCTTTTTGAAGTCGGTAATAAGATGGCTTTGCATTTGGAGAGGTTAACTCCAATCGGCCATTTCCTGAACCAAACACAATGTCGCTGGTGCACAGTCCTTTTCTTCGCTAAAATGCCTCTTTAGTTTTTTTGCTCTTGCAGTCAATAATCGGAGACACTGACGCCAGCTACTTGGACACCAATGAAGAGCTTTTAAGCAAGCTTGAGTGCCTGCAAAATCTATGTATTCATTTTGATTTGGGTGAATGTGTTCGTCGTCGATTCTGCTTCAACAAACTGATGTAGCTCATGCGATTGAGCAGTGTTTGGGGTGTTGTATGTTTATGAGAATTAAAGCTTATATAGTATTGTCTTAGGTTTTCGCGATTATATCGCCTATATTAGACATTTTTGTTTTTCCTGACGTTTCGAAATTTAAAAACATTCTTGTTTTGATAGAAACGATGGTTGGCAGGTACCACCTGTTTGGAATCCGGTTATTAAAATAATAAAGTCCCAAACAACATACCGCCCTAAAAACATCAAGACACTGTGAGTGATAACTGCGTGCATCGAAACAATTGTTGATTAAAATTGTACGGTAGATAAATAAAATAACTTTTTAAAATCTGTAACGACGCCTGTCACCTTAGTCATCCTGCGACCACGAACCCTGCAAAGTATTGGAAACGTCAGGAAAAACAAAAATCTATAATATACGCGATATAATCCGTTTAAAAGTGTTTTATTATATATATATTCAAATAAAATAAATATGAGTATTCATTTTCCCCGGTAAGCCGGGATTGATGATTTTTAATCCGTCCGTTGACAGACGGTACAAGTTTACCTAACTAAATCACAGTATACACACTGGATAGATCACTTGGTTACTAGTTTTTAATACAAAAGTAAACGTTATAAATGATTTTAAATAAAGTTCAGTGTGACCAGCTACCCTACTAACCTTAAAATAACTGAAAGACAAAAATTTATGTGTGCATCTATAAATTGCATTGGCGATTGTGACAGATGAAAGCTGTGGGGGATATGTTCAGTAATTGGGGTGCGTTGACAGATATGACAATCAATAAATCAACTATGCCTATCGTAGTCCAGCGTAATCCCCAGCGTCTGATCTACCATCCACTGACGAATTCATAAACGTTGTCAATAAACTACCACTTAATAAAGCATCTGGAGAAGACAAAATATCGAATAGAATGATTAAAGAAGCTTGTAAAATATCGGGTGACTCTATACTGACCGTTTTTAATCGCTGCATTGCTGAAGGCATTTTCCCTCGTATATGGCGTTCCGGTTTTATACGCATAATACCAAAAAGTGGTGACAACCCCCCGGATGATCCTAAATCATACCGGCCTATAACTTTACTACCATCTTTAGGGAAACTTCTCGAGCGCCTTATAGTTCCACGTTTGCTGCCAGATGGACCGAAATTTCATAATAACCAATTCGGCTTCACAATAGGAAAATCTACTATTGACGCGGCAATCTCTGTCAGGAAAGTAGTAAATTCATCTGAACATAAGTACGTGATAGGCATCTTCCTTGATATCTCTGGTGCCTTCGACAACGCGTGGTGGCCAATGCTACTACTTAAAATGAAAGCCCGCGGTTGCTTCAGAAACATCTACACTCTCGTTTACTCATATTTTGCACACGGATCTGCAAAACTTAAACTTGGTCATCACGCTGTGTCAAAGGAACTCACGATGGGATGTCCTCAAGGATCCGTTATTAGTCCTTATCTATGGAACATGGGTTTCGATGATTTTCTAGCGATTCCATTACCATCCGGCTGTTCATTGACTGGTTACGCAGACGACGGCCTTCTGCTTATTCAGTCAAGTACAAGGGCGAGCCTTGAAAAATTGGCGGATACTTGTTTACGTTTAATCTCTAGTTGGGGCGAACGAAACCGCTTAATGTTTGCACCACAAAAAACCTTTCAACTAATTTTAAAAGGCAATCTTAAGACATCACCGGGCATTAAATTCAATAATGTTACCGTAAAAAGAAAGGAGTCCGTGTGCTACCTTGGTCTTGTATTGGAGAGAAATTTTTCATTCGTTGAACACATAAAATCTGTAGGCGAAAAAGCTAAAAGGAACTTTTATGCCCTGACAAGGATATCAACAGCTACATGGGGTCTTTCATTTAATAATTTGAAAACTATTTACAGCGCTACCTACTTAGGTTGTATTTGCTATGGTTCACCTGTGTGGGCCGATAGGGCTACTATCGGCGCGGCAAGACGTAAACTGCTCCAAAGCCAGCGCTTAGCGTTGATATTCTTGTGCAAGGCATATAGGACAGTAAGTACTGAAGCTCTGCCTGTGCTAGCAGGTGTTTTGCCAGTCGATCTTGAGATACAGCGACGTGCTGCAATGTACTACTCAACTAGAGAAAACATGGACGCGGAATTTCTGATACAACGCGATCGTGTTAGGATCTGCAGATTGTTTAAACCACAGACTGGTGTTTGGGAGGAACTCTTGGCCGAATGGCAATGCAGGTGGGACACGTCTATTAAGGGCCGTCACCTGTACCAGTACTTTCCATCCATTCGTGAGCGGCTGGCAAGTGCATGGTTGGAAGTTGATCATTGCGTGGCTCAATTTCTCACCGGTCATGGTAACTTTAAGAGTAAATTATTTAGCTTCAAGCTTGTTACCTCACCATTCTGCAAATGTTCAACACCGGACTGTGAATATGAACAGTCTGCACATCATATCCTGTGGGAGTGTATTCTTTGGCAAGATGAACGCAACATTATGTTTGACAGCATGCAAGTTACATCCGGGGTTGTTTACTATACAGACCTTGTTGCGACTAGGACGAATTTCCGTGCGTTCAAGTGTTTTTGCCATACCTACTATTGGAATCAGTCACAATAGCTCACAACATAGGACCCGTAAATAAAAAAAATTGTACCCGTGGTGCTTGGCAACTGGGCTTAACCCTGTTGTAAACTCCCATTTATTGTGCCTATTATGGCCTATCGTTATTCTCTGTCTCCTGCTTGCTACGGAGGGAAGTGGAACGTATATTCTTTCCTACTCCTCCTTTTTCTTTTCTGATTAATTTCGGTGCGGGTTCCAAGACAGTTATTCATTTCTCTGGGACACACCGAGTTTCGTTGATCGGTGTTCTTTTCGGTGGTCGCCATTGTAGATCCTGGCTTACAGGAGTTGCAGTGGTTGGGAATGTGTGGCGGGCTTGTCCCACAAAAAAAATAAAAAAATATCGTAGTCCACTACTGTACATAGGCTTGTCCCAAACTGCAGCCTAACATCCGTTCCTCCACCTTCCATATCCAATCTGTCCCAGGAGCCTACATCGGGTCATCGGTCAGTGAGGGCTGTCCCACACCACATCTGTTCTTAGAGCCATCAGTCCTTCAACAGAGCCAGCCCAATGCCACTTCAGCTTGTTAATTAAGTAGGGATGTCGGTGACTACTTCAGTTTTATTCCGGATGATTGAGTTCCAAATCATATTCCTTAAATAAGCTCCGAGCAGAGCTCGGTCCATAGCATAATTGAATATTTAAGGTATAATTACGAGGGTCCCCTCAATATTTTAGAATTGGCTGGTAAGAAAAGTTTCAGATGAAAAATTTATTTAAATTTCTAATAAATACTTGTATATTGAATTTATATGTCATTTATTTTTACTAATTGGCGGCAATATTGGTTCTCTGTACTATAAGGTCATGGGTTCGATTCCTGCACGCCACAAATATTTGTATGGCCTACAGATACGCGCCGGGCATGTTCCATATGTTCCGGGTCTGGGGGTCTGTGTATGTAATATTTATGTATGTAAACTGTACCCACAACAAAGGAGTAATCCTAGTGAGGGGCGATGTACAAAAAGAAAAAAAAACATTAATGTTAGCTCGTTGAGTAACTTTGAATATATGAACTAGCCTGAATATATTACTATGATATATCTTCATAATTCTAGCCCACCGAATTTATACCGATCACATCACATAATTTTTAAGCCCCTGAATTTCTCCAGTAAGACTTCATAACGGTGGTCTTATTCTATTATAAGTCTTATTATAAGGGACTTTTGCGGTCTCTACATTGACAATAAGACAATAAGTCGTTTCAAATAAACACCTAATCCTATCCTACTTAAAGCGGATGTGTGAGGCGTCGAACCCTGAGAGTGACAGTTTATTACCCTCTGACTGCCAGAAATGTTTGTCTACGTTCCTATGCTATTTATATTACCTTTTTTTACTAGTACTCAGTGGGTAGAAATCTATATATAATGAAGAATATATAAATACTATCTATAATGAAGCTGAAGAGTTTGTTTGTTTGCACGCACTAATCTCTGGAACTACCAGTCGGATATGAAAAAATATTTTTGCATTTGATAGCCCAATTCTTGAGGAAGGTTATAGGCTATTTAACATCACGCTACGACCCTTAGGAGACGAACAAAAAGAAAAAAATATCAGAAAGAACGTTAAGTGAAATCGAAGTACTAGCACGGGCGGCCGATGCGATGCAGTGCGTCACCGACGAGAACCGAGCATTACCGAGAGGAGCCGAACTGTGCATACCTATGTCAACTGTCTATGCCGAAATCCTCTAAATTATTTATAAACTAGCTGCTATAAGCTATATATATATAATATATATTGGATTTCCAGGGTATTTTTTTGCGCAGAACTCAAATTATTTTTCTAAGAAAAAAGTTACCCAAGCTATTTCTTATAACATCAGCTATCTGCCAGTGAAATTCCCGTCAAAATTGGTTTAGCCGTTTCAATTAAAGTTGTTTCAGTTTAAATTTTTTTTGGTTATATGTACGGTATATAAAGCTGTTATTTTGACATTACAAACAGATACTTAAATTTTATTTATTTGTATAGATAATCTGATTTCTTTTACTAGAACTAGTAGGTGCTAGTATGATTATAATCGTTCCCTGAAATATAACGTAGTCTCAAATTATCACTTGAGTGATTTGGGCTTCTTTAAATAAAGGTCTCACACATATGCACTCACTTCCAGTATCAGACGTGCACAATCATTGCAAATCTTTAAGCTATTGGTTAGTGAAAATGTAGAAGAAAAATGGAAATATTTTACTTTAACATTACACCGTAAGCTAACTCTTGCACTTTCTATAACATTCCAGTCCGTCCAATGGTTGTGTGGAAGAGATTTGTGATCCCTGTGTGTTGGTGTGGGAGAATGTTGCTGATTGATATTGACATTAATACTTATTTTTCTTTTAAAAATATCGATGAGCGGGAAGCGATTGTCTGTTCTTTGCTGGGAACCACGTAGAACAAAAATGCCTCACGGATATTAAATTAGAGAATTAGGTTGCTTAGTCATAACTAATTTGTTTTAACAATTAAAGTTCGCGTCAAACTTGATCCTCGCTTCGAAGTTAGAAAGAGAACACACAAAAACCTTTATGGTCTATGAGTCGTGTTGCGTTGCAAGGCGGCTAAAAAGTCAACAAATAATATACAAAAATCTTTTTCCAAACAGGACCTAAAATTTGAATTTTAGGTCCTGTATGGAAAAAGATTTTTTCTGAATCTGTTTGTACGGATTCAGGAATAAAAGACGATCCCAAAGTTCATTGGACCAACTATTTTGTTAGTTCAGATAACAACGGTAAAGCAAAATCATATCAAAACCCCGACGATTTGATAATACAGACAGTTGAAAATACATTTAGGCGTTCGCTATTCTGCTTCTATAGACCTGTATAACTTAACACTCCATATTCCCGGAATAACAGAAAAGAATTGCTATATTATAATACACTAGCTGGGACCCGCGGTTCCACCCGCGTTTAATTTAAAAGAAATTTAGAGTACTTCGACATAGACACTTGACATAGAATATATATGTTGGATTTCAAGGGTTTAATTTTTTACGCGGAACCCTAATTTTTTTTCTAAAATAAAAGTAGCCTAAGTTATTCCTTATAACATCAGCTATCTGCCAGTGAAGGTCCCGTCAAAATCGGTCCAGCCGTTTCGGAGATTACCCGCAACAAACAGACAGACAGACAAAAAATTTATTATTAGTGTTTTTGTTATATGTAACGTACATACTTTCATATGCATTTAGTAAAAACCTGTTATTTTGACATTACAAACAGACACTTCAATTTTATTTATTTGTATAGATTTTAGGTCCTGTATGGAAAAAGATTTTTTCTGAATCTGTTTGTACGGATTCAGGAATAAAAGACGATCCCAAAGTTCATTGGACGAACTATTTTTTAAGGGTTTTATTTTTTACGCGGAACCCTAATTATTTTTCTAAAATAAAAGTAGCCTAAGTTATTCCTTATAACATCAGCTATCTGCCAGTAAAGGTCGCGGTCAAAATCAGTCCAGCCGTTTCGGAGATTACCCGGGACAAACAGACAGACAGACAGACAAACAGACGGACAGACAGACAGACAATTTTTTTTAAAGAAGTGTTTTTGTTATATGTAACGTACATACTTTCATATGCATTTAGTAAAAAGCTGTTATTTTGACATTACAAACAGACACTTCAATTTTATTTATTTGTATAGATTTGTATAGATTTTGGCAATTATGTTTCATAGAGGCGTACCTAAGGCATAATGTCAGCCAAAGGTACAAAAACCCCCCTTCAGATTTTCATAATTAAGTTGGCATTTTGGGGGAAATTTGCCAGTACTCACCATGGTTGGCAGACGAGTTCGTGAGTGCAGCATGGCTACTGCTCCATAAAAGGACGCTGCAGCCTATCCCTCTGGTTTAGAGTCCCTATGTCACCTTTTGCGACATCCACAGAAGTAGTTGGAGTGGTGCTATATTCTTAATCTAGATACCACAGGGATTGACATGTAAAACATCCATATTCCCTAATGATAGAAAAGTATGTTGCACAGATTTTTCCAATGACCTCATTTATTTGCTTAAGGTACGTTTACATCTACACGCACTTTTTTTTTTTTATCGATGTCCAGTGGAAATTCTACGTGGAACTTTCTTCACCCCGGGGAAGGGTGAAGGGGTATGCCGGACTCCTACCTGCTAAAACCACTGGAGCGGCCATCTTCGGAACATAAGGGAGGCTCCAGGTCCTCGTATGATCACACTAGAGCCGTCCACTGGTGCCACGCCTATAGGCACATCACGGAGAGGGTGACTGTAAAGCGGTCACACCCTCTAGCGGAGGGAAGGCGACTGTAAAAAGGTCGCTCCCCTGTAAAAAGGCACTTCTCGGGGAAGATTATAAAGGATCCCCCAAACCTCGCTTTGCGCTGTGCCACGCACACGGTGGCACGTGACCACGTGCGCGCCACCGTCTTCCCGGGGGTCACTCGGTGTGAGCACGCAGACTTCCCAATCTACGCACCCGCGACCCCCGGGGCCCCCCACCATGAAGTGACGGCAGGGGGCTCGGGCGTGTTGGACTTGGGAGCCGGGACGGTTGTTGACCCGGCGCCGTCTCGTCCTTCTCTGTGCGGGATCGGCCCTCGCCCGATCCCGCTCTGCAGTCTCCTTCTGCGGCATGACGCTCTCGCAGAAGGAGACCACTGCACTCCAATTTTCATACTCTGCCAACAGAGCCGACACTACTGCTGGCAGAGAGAGATCTTGCCCGAATCTACACGCACCTATGGCCTGTAAACGTCTACTGCTAAACGTGGTTCTCCCAATGATCATGATATTTCCTTAATCACCACGCTTGGCAGGTGGAATGGTGATCGCACTATGTTATTATTAGCATGCTGGAGGAAGCTGCTGCCATCCTCCTGACGTTAATCCTTAGTTGTCTTTTACGACGTGCATAGGTGGTGGTCTTATCTTAGCCAAGACCACATGGTCATCGCATAGACGGCACGATAGGTGCAGTGGCTGATACACTCGGCTGCTGTGGTCCGGCGGGCTGATTAGCTAATCACCCACCGAAATGCACCCACAGCACAAGAGAAATCCTAGTGTGGGGCATTGTGTACAAAAGAAGTTGCAGACTTTTCTGACAGGATTCCCCATTAAAATTTACAGGTCATAAGGCACAAGACTCATCTCGCAGAATCTGGACCCCCTGTACCTTAGTTCATCAATTGACATTAAAATATGTCTACGAAAAAATCACTAAGAAAAATCTCATTAACTACATTTTCCCCCATAAAAACAGTATAAGTAACAAGTCAATTAATTTTAAAGTGCCTGGCGTGACACGGTCGTGGGACATGGCCGGACGTGACAAACGGCCGGTGTCCGGTATAAAACAAACGGCACGGTTGACGACCCCTGCAAGCCGTGACGTCAGGGCACGTTGACATTAGGATACCGAGATTACATTGTAGGTAGGGCTTGCAATTTTTTTTTTCGGGACAAGCCCGCCACACGTTCCCAACCACTGCAACTCCTGTAGCCAGGATCTACAATGGCGAGCACCGAAAAGAACACCGCTCAATGAAGCTCGGTGTGTCCCAGAGAAATGAATAACTGTCTTGGAACCCGCACCGAAATTAATCAGAAAAGAGGAGGAGTAGGAAAGAATATACGTTCCACTTCCCTCCATAGCAAGCTGAAGACAGAGAAAACACTTGGCCATAGGCACAATAATTGGGAGTGTACAACTAGGATAAGCCTAGTTGCCAAGCACCCCGGGTACAAAATTTTTATAAATATTTAATTACGGGTCCTATGTTGTGAGCTATTGTGACTGATTCCAATAGTAGGTATGGCAAAAACGCCTGAACGCACGGAATTTCGTCCTAGTTGCAACAAGGTCTGTATAGTAAACAACTCCGGATGTAACTTGCAAGCTGTCAAACATTTCGTACATCTTGCCAAAGAACACACTCCCACAGAATATGATGTGCAAACTGTTCATATTCACAGTCCGGTGTTGAACATTTGCAGAATGGTGAGACAACAAGCTTGAAGCTAAATAATATACTCTTAAAGTTACCATGACCGGTGAGAAATTGAGCCACGCAGTGATCGAGTTCCAACCATGCTCTTGCCAGCCGCTGGGCTTGTAAATATAAGTAGAAAAATATATAAATGTACATAATAGATTCAACCTTACGAGTTGAAATGTAATCATAATCAAACTGCAGATGGATATCTCACCGTCATCAACATATCAGCCAAAGAAGGTCCACACGGCTGAACAAAGTCCGTCCTATAGATCTCCACAATTATGTCGTCATTTTGGAGGGATCTTGCTGGTACCAACCACGCTTGGCAGGTGGGTTGGTGAGAGGAGTATGGTTACTGTTGCACCAAAAGGAAGCTGCAGCCCATTCCTCTCCTTTAAGCAAGTTTTACAACATTCACGGGACGAGATGGAGTGGATCTTTGGTCATAATCCGCATACTAAACGCCTTATCTATACAAATAAATAAAATTGAAGTGTCTATGTTTAATGTCAAAATAACAGCTTTACTCAATGCATATGAAAGTATATACGGTACATATAAAAAACATTTTTTTCTGTCTGTTTGTTCCGGGTAATCTCCGAAACGGCTGGACCGATTTTGACGGGACTTTCACTGGCAGATAGCTGATATTATAAGGAATAACTTAGGCTACTTTTACATTAGAAAATAAATTACGGTTCCGCGCACAAAAAATACCCTTGAAATCCAATATATCTATACAAATAAATAAAATTGAAGTGTCTGTTTGTAATGTCAAAAGTTTTTTTACTAAGTGCATATGAAAGTATATACGGGACATATAACAAAAAAACTATTTTTTTTTTTTTTGTCTGTCTCTCTGTCTGTTTGTTCCGGGTAATCTCCGAAACGGCTACACCGATTTTGACGGGGCTTTCACTGGAAGATAGCTGATGTTATAAGGAATAACTTAAGCTACTTTAATTTTAGAATAATAATTAGGGTACCGCGCAAAAAGAAAACCCTTGAAATCCAATATATATATTCTATGTCAAGTGTCTATGTCGAAGTACTTTAAATTTCTTTTAAATTAAACGTGGGTGAAACCGCGGGTCCCAGCTAGTATATTCTTCGCCAGTGTTTATGTCGAAGTACTCTAAGTCTCTTTTAAATTAAATGCGGATGAAACCGCGGGTCCCAGCTAGTAATACATATAATAAAAGCCGGACAATTTAAACTCGTGTGGAGAGGGTTCCGTTCGATGAATATGTTCTTTAATATGTTTTTTAATGTGGCCCAAATTTGGTTGTGGTAACTAAAAATAATATCTATGGTACTGGATTGTACAGGGTTTTGTTTTTGTCTTGTACCAGTAATTTATCCCAAAAATAAACTTAAAATTGTAGTTGAAAACCATGTTTTCCTATACATTCCAACTGCAAATGTAAGTTTGTAAGCCCAATATTGAAATATTTACCATGTTATTTTAAGACCGTAGACTTCATAAACGTTTTCCTATAGTCAATAAAAAAAGAATTATTTCCTGTATTTTTACGGGAGTGCGTTGTTGTTGCGTTGAAATTTAGTTTACATGAATTTCTGAGGCGATAGAGTGGTGATACATTCTTTGTCTGGACAACACACGGATAATTATAATAAATAAGACATACATATTCATGTAAATTTACACCAATAAAAGTTCACTAATGTCAGGAGCCAATGTCCTGCCTACTATTCGTGGGCGTCACTAACTATCTGCTGAACCGTTTAGGGACCCGTATTAAAATTTAATCAAACCATTAATATCATATTGAAGTTGTTAGCTTCCGCTCCCCGGATCTGTGTATTTCAGGAAAGTGAACGTCCTTTTTGGGCCGTTTTTACGACAGTAAAATCGTGTAAATGAGGCAACGAATGAATTTTCGCGTTAATTCAGTATGATTAAGCAAATATACCTTTTTTTTATTGCTTCCTAGTGGAATTTCTTCATGAACTTCCTTCGCCCCGGGGAAGGGCGAAGGGGTATACCGGACTCCTACCTGCTAAAACCACTGGAGCGGTTATCTTCGGCACATAATGGAGGCTCCAGGTCCTCGTATAATCACACTAGAGCCGTCCACTGGTGCCACGGCTATAGGCACATCACGGAGAGGGTGACTGTAAAGCGGTCACCCCACCGGGGAAGCAAATATACCTGCTAAATATAAGTATGTTACCATTTATTAAAGTAAAATGTAAGTATAAATACACGGTTGGCTCGGTGGCTAAGTGATTATTTATTTAAACTTTTATGTACATTGAGTATACATAAGGTGGACTTAATGCCATGAGGCATTCTCTACCAGTCAACCTTTGGGTTAAACAAAGCACTTCGAAAGAAGTATAAGAGCAAAGCTATATCTAATGTTAAAAAAGACTGAATTAAAAATAGGAATACATACATATACTAATATAAAAATAGATACTATATTATATTACATAATTATAAATAGTTAAATAGAATACATAAAAATATCTGATATAAATGTTAACTCTAATGACGAAGACAAAACTGATTACCTTTCTGCACGGTCTAAGTGTGTTTCCCGTGCGGTGTCCGGAATAATATAAGAGTCTCTCTCTCTATATATCTCCCTTTCTCTCTCTCTCTCTCAGTCTGTTTACCACCTCAATAGTGTATTGATCTCATTCTCTTACAAATTAATCAAAACACAAAGTTTCACTTCTACCGCGTGTAAACACACACGTTGTTTTAAAAAAATTATATAATTATAACTAACCTTTGTTACGGACACACTCCCTCAACATATAATCAACATCTTCTACAACATTACAGGTAGTTAGTTAGTAAAATTTTTTTCATCAAATATGCGAACTTATTAAGTGGAATATGTCCGTAATAAGGACGCATCAAAAAAGGGTTAAGTTCGGTCTAGCCAGTGGTCTGTTATCAATCCAAGGCTTTTTAATGATACGTTGAATATACAGTGGAAAATAGGTCAAGATTTGTAATGATTGTGAACGTCTAACTGACAATAATAAATAAATAAATAATAGTTTTTTTAAACGTTTCCCCTCACTACGATTTCTCCTGTGTCGTGGGTGTGTTTGCAGAAAAAAATCCACACACAATATACCCCGAACCGGAACAACTACCTGCAGATCATAAAACTATTTGTTAGGTCCGGGAATCGAACCCACGACCCGGGGCGCAGCAGCCGACTGTATCAGCCGCTGCACCAACCGTGCCGTAGTATGAAAATCCTGAGGATCTTGGCAATAACTGCTTTTCACAAAGCCGCCATGTAAAGCTTTCTGATACCATACAGGAAAAGTCACGAAAAAACGTCCACAACACAAACGACATTGAGTTGAACTTTATATCTCAGTAGGCCATTTGCTATCTTAAACGAATTTTCGTTCTTTGACTAATGCGTTTACGCGAGAGAAGTTTTTTAACATCAGAGAGGTCACCATAAACTTTGACGTTTAGATAAAAGTTGGTATTAAATCGTTTCTACTTTTAGAATACCTTATTATCGTTGGGGATGATTTAATTATAAGTAGGGTCTTTGCTTAAGAATAGTTCCATGTCATCATCATCCAGGACGTCCTGAACAAAGGTGTCCCCCGTAGATTATGCGCTCATTTTGCTTGGCAGGTGGGTCGGTGAGCGCAGAATGGCTGCCGTTCTACAGAAGGGGCGCTGCTGCTCATGCCTCCGGCTTAGAGTCCCTTAGTCGCCATTTAAGACATCGACGGAAAGAGACGGAGTGGTGCTTTATTCTTGATTTCGAGACCACACGTAATATAATACTACCAGCAAAGAACAGATCACACCTTGTACGGGCGAGGGCCAACGTATACTGACCGACGTCCGTACGTGAGTTGAGTAATACTCCCTACCTGTACTTACAACCCCACCCTACGTCCCTAGTACCTTACAGTCCCTAAGTCTCTAGCCCTACAATCTTGTAGTTTGAAGGCAGGGAACCCTATTACCAAGAGACCTAAGTTAACAGGCGGAAAGTGGGTGGGATCTGGGTGTGTGGAAATATTTTTCTTCCTGCCGGTCGAGCTGGCTCACAAGACCGATCGTACTGACGGCTTAAGGTGTCTTGGCCGCAGTGAGAGGTGGTGGACGGGTAATGAGTCAAAGTCGGAACCCACATAATGACTGATTTATTTTATATTATTGGAACGAAGTTCCTTACGGCAGGCTTGGAGGGGATAGGGATTTTGCTGCGCGACCGAAATGAAAAAAATGTGATAGTAAAACCGTAAGAAAAGATCCGTGGAAAAAAGTGCGTGGAATAAAACCGTTAAATGAGACGTGCGCAGGCGCGACAGTCGCATACACAAGCGAGTAGTGTATAAGTGTCGATTCTACATTAGCCGAAGGAACTTCGTTCCTACCTGGTGTCCCACGACACCACATAATTTTTAGCATCTTATAATTAGTATTGTCTTAGGTTTTCGCGATTATTACACATTATAATAAAACAATTTTAAACGGATTAAATCGCGTGTATTATTGATTTTTGTTTTTCCTGACGTTTCGAACACTTTGCAGGGTTCGTGGTCGCAGGATGACTGACCACGAACCCTGCAAAGTGTTCGAAAAATAATTAGGGTTCCGCGTAAAAAAATAAAACCCTTGAAATCCAATATATATATTCTATGTCAAGTGTCTATGTCGAAGTACTCTAAATTTCTTTTAAATTAAACGCGGGTGAAACCGCGGGTCCCAGCTAGTTTATAAATATATTATGTGCTGTTGCAGCAAGTAGGTCAGTTGTAATGATGATTTTGGATTGTGTTTCTTTATTTGTGCCATGGCACAGATGTTCAAGATTGAACACCCCTCTCCACCCATGGGTGTCGTAAAAAGCGATTAAGTGTTGGATACGTTGCCCCACTCTAGGATTTCTCCTGTGTCGTGGGTGCGTTTACAGATATGAATTCCACATACAATAACACCCAGACCCGGAACAACTACCTGCAGATCATACAAATATTTGTTCCGTGCGGGAATCGAACCCACGACCCGGAGAGCAGCAGCCGACTGTATCTGCCACTGCACCAACCGTACCGTCAGTCTATCATATATCGTCTATCATCTGAAACTTTGATTCGCTCCTCACGTAGTGTGGTGTGTCGCGAGTGTTGTCCTGCCCTCTAAAGTTTATAATAATCCTTTTATTTCCCGATGGCTGTGCGCTTAAGAATAAACGAATCACACGTGGGCCCTGACGGGTACGGCAAAAAGATAGGAAAGGGAAAGGATTTATTTTTATAGTTTCGATTTTCAACATTGGAATGTCATACTCAAAGACTACAATAGTCATACTCATTTGCAGCCAGGGGGGTTATAGGCATTAATACTTAATCTGCTATACATATTTAAATTTTCAATTCAAAAAATATTCTTTTATTTTCTATATTGTCCCCAAAAGTGAACTCCATATTTAAAATTCATTTATTTACGTTACACGTCCGTATTTCGGGCGCATAGTTCCATATGTGTACCAAATTTCTGCTTAATCAGTCTAGTAGATTCGGAGCAAATAGAAACAGATGGACAGTCAGACAGCCAGGCAGACACACAAGTGATCCTTATAAGGTTTTCACCGTTTTTTCGTTCGGACGTTGGGTACCCTATATGATATATGCGGGATGATATGTGTGTGTGTGTATTATCTAAGAGAGTGCGATAAATTCTCGAGCAGATTCCACGCATCTAGCGGCAGGTAGTAAGGTAAATCATAAGAATACATAGTCGGGGGAATCCTTAGTAAATAAATAAATCCCTAGAGATTTGCCTGGGGAGCGCCTCTTTATAGTCATATCCCCCTCCACTAGACCGGGTGATCGCTTTAAAATCCGGATAGCAGTCTTACTCACCTTACTTTCTCCAGAGGATGACCTCGAAAATTTCCTTACGCTATAGAAGGAAGTGTGATTAGATACTTTTGTATTGAGGCAAGGTCAGTTAGAGGAATTCCTACTTGAAGAGAAAACAATAACTCAAAATACTTGTTACCGCATAAACCAACATTTTCAAGCACCTCAATGTTATATAAACACAAAGTTGAAATGTCAGGGTGAAATTGTTTCAGCGAAGTTTTCAATTTTAAGAACAATAGCAAAAGTATATTTCATTCAAAACTTTAATTGGCCCAGTTTACCTTTTAGCATTTCTCAACCACAGACAGAAAACATTATCTAAAGGTAGCAAAGAACTAATTTCTTCTACCTGCGTGGGACAGCCTTTTTTTTTTTTTTTTATTGGTGCCCAGTGGAAATTCATCATGAACTTCCTTCGCCCCGGGGAAGGACGAAGGGGTATGCCGGACTCCTACCGGCTAAAACCACTGGAGCGGTCATCTTCGACACCTAAGGGACGCTCCAGGTCCTCGTATGATCACACTAGAGCCACCCACCCACTGGTGCCACGCCTATCGGCCCTCTCCCGATCCCGCTCTGCGATCTCCTTCTGGATCATGACGCTCTCAGCGTGGGACAGCCTAGCCTAGACAGCTCATCCCCTCTAACATAGCGAGGGGGGTGACGACTGATCTTTGCGTCATACTCGTGAATGGGTGGTGCTTGCGGTGACGGGTAGGCCTGCTGACTGTGTATTGTACATCATTTGCTTTTTTATAATAATTTTTCCCCGGGTCCTAGTTAAACTTGCGTGTCATCAGTTTTCCAAGAATATGTTAATAGTATGTTAATTTACATGTAAGCGGCCACGTCTATTGACTTTCTCTAGATTTGAGGTTGAATTAAACTCAGTTCAAATGGTTGCATCGTTTTAGCCAAATAAAGTCCACTGCTAGACACAAGCCTCCCCCAAAATCACCACAACGACCAGTCTGGGTATGTTCTGTACTCATTGCAGAGATTTGCTATAATCGCCACGCTTGGCAGGCGGGTTGGCGATCACAGTTAAGTGGTTAATATACTCGAAAGAAACTGCTGCCTATCCTCCGGTTTATTCCATAGTCGCCTTTTAGGATACCCACGGTGATGAAATGGTTGCATATGTGCCATCAACCTTTATATCAATGTTGTAAGTCATCATTTCGGCCGAATGAAGTCCACTGCTGGACACGGGCCTCCCCCAAAGATCACCTGGTCAATGATCACATGGGTCAAACGCGCAGAGGCCCTTTAGAGGATAATAATCTAAAATGTAATGGGACACTAACCGGGGACTCTCCGTGGCTGCACTATGAAATACTTTTTTTTTATCATAAGGTTGAAGAAATCAAGCAGCTACTTTAATCTGCCCCTATTATTATATTATTATAATATATAATCACGTAACCATACCGTGCTTATATCATGTACCAACAAGGTGGCCTGATAACTTAGCCCACAAAAAGACCTACTTTTCTTCTGTATGTTGCTATCCCCGATATAGCCGCCTACTCTCATAAACCCAAAATACAATCAATGGACAGGGCGGTTTTACCATTACGTTTAAGAGCCACATAAAAGGCAATGTTAACGTTCATAAAGTTAACGGTTTAACGTGACGACGGAACCACTTAACTTAACCTCAATTGAACTATTCAGGTTCAGACTATTACGGCAATTGTTTATTGGTTGTCAATTATTGGGTGGTCTTATCAACAGAGTAGTATGGGTGTCCATAAAGCGATCCCATAAATGATAGCAGCGTTGTTGTTTATGGATAAGAATTATTTTTCCTTCTTAGACGTACTGCGCTACTGAATAGGAGCCCCTTCGTACATACGAGCACATGTTAGAGGCAGCTATCGTGGGGGTTTTGTGGGTGAGGTCCTCAACCCAGCTTGGATCCAGGAGAAACGTCGAATATATTTCCCTAGCGAATAAAAAATGTTATCGCAAACATCAACATCGTCAGTAGGTGTTCTTTATCGTATGATAATCCTGCTGTGTCACAGGGTGCCGGCTAAGAATAGCACCATGCCATCTCATCCCATGGGTGTTCCGTAGGTAAAAGGCGACTCGGGGGGTGACCGCTGTACAGTCACCCTCTCAGAGATGTGCCTATAGGCGTGGCACCAGTGGGTGGCTCTAGTGTGATCACACGAGGACCTGGAGCCTCCCTTACGTGCCGAAGATGACCGCTTCAGTGGTTTAAGCCGGTAGGAGTCCGGCATACCCCTTTGCTCTTCCCCGGGGCGAAGGAAGTTCATGAAGAATTTCCACTGGGCCCAATAAAAAATAAAGGTAAAAGATGACACGTCGAGGCTGTTCTGCCTCGACGAGTCCTCTTCGAAACCTAGTTCAGAAGGGGCGAGTGCGTCCCCTACCGTCTGACGCAGGCATACCAGCCACGGTTGTGTCGGTGCGTACCTGCACAGAATAGGACGTGAAGTCACGGCTCAGTACCGCTACTGTGGTAGTGACCAGCATAACACACAGCACTCATTAGAGGAGGAAGTGTGATGATGAGTGCCATGCGTAGGCTGCCAAGCGGTGGATCCTGTTAGATCGGACTCTGCCGGCAGTAGTGTTGGCTATGTCAGCTAAAACCACCACAATAGCCATCTTCAGCACACACGAGCTTGCTTACTTGAAGAGACTAACTAAATGGCTTCCCAGGTTTATCAGGTCTTTATCGTATGGTAATCCTGCTGTGTCACAGGGTGCCGGCTAAGAATAGCACCATGCGATCTCATCCCATGGGTGTTCCGTAGGTAAAAGGCGACTCGGGGGGTGACCGCTTTACAGTCACCCTCTCAGAGATGTGCCAATAGGCGTGGCACCAGTGGGTGGCTCTAGTGTGATCATACGAGGACCTGGAAGCCTCCCTTAGGTGCCGAAGATGACCGCTCCAGTGGTTTTAGCCGGCAGGAGCTACCCCTTCGCCCTTCCCCGGGGCGAAGGAAGTTCATGAAGAATTTCCACTGGGCACCAATAAAAAAAAGGTTTATCAGGTCTTCTTTATTTTTCACATCAGATGGTTTTAGTCCGGATTAATAATATTCCATGTGGTGTTCGGATTAAGTATATAGCACCACTCCATCTCCAAAAGATGAATAAGGGACTCTTAAATAGATAGATGTGCAGCAACTTCCTTTCTGTGGAACAGTAGCCATTCTGCGCTCACCAACCCTCCTGCCAAGTGTGGTGAGTACTGACAAATTACCCCAAAATGCCTTTGCCTGGACGTTCTCTGGCCGATATGAGTGCATTCATGAAACATTAATGACGGCCTGATCATTTAAAAAATTGAGCGTATGAGAGCAGATCATATGTAACTGAACATATTAATAAAAAAAATATTAGTCCCTAAATGTAATAATACCCAACGCCTAAACTATAAAGCCATGAAGTTCTTTTGCCGAAAAAAATCAAATAAAACACAAGTTCATTGCCCCATCTGGGCGCAAAGTATGAATGGACTAGGATGACCACACGTTTGAACTGCGGGACTTTCCGGCCTACGGTGACCGCTTGGATTAACATTGGGACAGAGATTAATTACTTTCCATGTCACCTATTTTAAAGGGAAAGTTTGCAGATAACAGGTTATGTTCGGGTTGAGTGGGTTAATTATATATAATCTTTTGGATAAAGCGTTTTCATCACAGTTGACTTCACGTGTAACTTAGTAATTATCACTTTAGACTTTTAAAATTATGTTTTGCGAAGATAACATTACTTAATAATGGCTGAGTGCATAGGTTTTGCGATATCATCATCATCATCAACGTATTCTTGACTGGAGACCGCGGCATGACAAAATGTTGTTTAGAACACCTTCTGACTCGACGATCTTCGCAGGATGGCTGGCACGAGCTGGATGAAAATAGCCGGATCATGCTCAATGGCATAACATTGCAGAGCCATGTAAGTATCTAGCAGTGAACTTGTAGAGGCAGATGATGATGACGATGATAGATCATGGGATGGAAACCTGCACGAAACAATATTTTTTATTTTTATAAAAACGTTGCCCCACACTAGGATTTCTCCTGTATCCTGGGTGCGTTTTACAGACATGAATTCCACATACAATACACCCAGACCCGGAACAACTACCTGCAGATGATACAAATATTTGTTCCGTGCGGTAATCGAACCTTTTTTTTTTTTTTTTTTTTTTTTTTTTATTGGTGCCCAGTGGAAATTCATCATGAACTTCCTTCGCCCCGGGGAAGGACGAAGGGGTATGCCGGACTCCTACCGGCTAAAACCACTGGAGCGGTCATCTTCGGCACCTAAGGGAGGCTCCAGGTCCTCGTATGATCACACTAGAGCCACCCACTGGTGCCACGCCTATTGGCACATCTCGGAGAGGGTGACTGTAAAGCGGTCACCCCCCCAGGGGGATTGTAAAGGATCCCCCAGTGCGTCCCACGGCAGCGCGTGACCACATGCGCGCTACCGCCTTCTCTTGGGTCGCTTGGTGTGGGCACGCAGATTCCCCAATCTACGCACCCGCGAACCCAGAGGTCCCCCACCTTATAGCAACGGCAGGGGTTTTCCGGCGTATCGGAATTAGGCGCCAGGGCGGTTGTTACCCCGGCGCCGTCTCCTTCTTCTTCGAGCGGGATCGGCCCTCTCCCGATCCCGCTCTGCGGTCTCCTTCTGGAGCATGACGCTCTCACAGAAGGAGACCACTGCATTCCAATTTTCGTGCTCTGCCAACATAGCCGACACTACTGCTGGCAGAGACAGATCTTGCCCGATACGATCGACCAGGATCCGCCGCTCGGCGGCCCACGCAGGGCACGCCTCGAGCGTGTGCTGTGCGGTGTCCTGGTCGCTATCACAATGGTGGCATTGTGCCGTGGCCTCGCGTCCTATCCTGTGCAGGTACGCGCCGAAACAACCGTGCCCGGTGAGCACCTGCGTCAGGCGGTAGGTGACGCGCTCGCTCCTTTTGAGCCAGGCTCCAAAGAGCGGCAGGACGGCCTCGACGACGCGCTTGGTTGCAAACTGCATCCGCAGGCGATGACGCCACTTTACAAGTGCGCGCCGCCGAGCTAGCCGCCGCAGCTTGTCCAACGCCCCTGGAGGCACGCCTTCGCCGCTCTGGCGGAGGGAGCGTGTCTGATCGTAGACCCACGCATCCATCTCCGCCAGGATGTCAAAAGGCGGAAAACGCGCCAGGAGAGTTGCCGCCTCGTAGGACACCGTTCGGTATCCTCGTGCGATCCGGATAGCCACTCTGCGCTGCAGACCATGAATTTTGGTTCTGCAGCGCTGGGCGCCTGATAGTCGAACTGACCATACAGGCGCCCCGTATAGGACCACGGACCGCACGACTCCTCCGTAGAGACGGCGAACTTCCTCACATGGTCCCCCGAGATTGGGCAGCAGCCGGTGTAGAGCACCCACTACCCTCTCGACTCGGGGGACGAGGCGCTGGAAGTGCTCTTCGAAGCCCCAACGACTGTCCAGGGTGAGCCCCAGGTATTTCATGTACCGGCCCACCCCGATTTGCGCGTCACCAACGCGTATCCACGAACTGGGTGGTTCTCTGCTTCTCGGCAGTTTGTGGAACCATAGCGCCTCGGTTTTCTGAGGCGCTATCCGCAGACCCAGGGCGTGGATTTTGGCCACGACAATTGCCACCGCTTGCTCCGCAAGCCGGATGGTTCCCTCGAAGGACTCCCCGCTGGCCAACACCAGAGTGTCATCAGCGTAACAGACTAAGCTGACGCCAGCAGGGAGAACGACACGCAGGACCGCATCGTAGGCGAGGTTCCATAAGAGAGGGCCGAGAACTGACCCCTGCGGAACCCCGCACGTAATCTCCCTCCGCTTTACGCTACCGTCCCTGCCCACGTAGCGAATGTGCCTATCACGCAGATAGGCCCCAATGATGCCCTGCAGGTAGGGCGGACACCGATGATAGACTAGTGCCGCCCTAATAGCGCCCCACGGGATGGAGTTGAAGGCGTTGACGATGTCTAGACTGACCGCCAACGCCACCCCACCCCGCCGGGACACTGCCTGTTCCGACAGCGAGCGGACGCGAAGAATCGCGTCGATGGTGGACCGCCGCTGCCGGAAGCCATACTGACTTTCGGCCAGGTCGGGGCCAACTCGCGACAGGTGCTCAACGAGTCTTCGGGTAATTATTCTTTCGAATAGCTTCGAAGCCTCGTCGAGCAGGCAAATGGGACGGTATGCAGAGGGAGACTCTGCAGCCCTTCCTTCCTTCTTCAATAGAACCAATCCGGCTTCCTTCCAGCCGGACGGGAACACGCCACTACGGAGGCAACTGGTGAACAGCCGCCTCAAGCGGTCCCCAAGAGACTGTAGCGCATACACCCACGCACGGCCCGGAATGCCGTCCGGACCCGGTGCGGTGTTGCGACTCTTCAGGCGGCCAATGGCTCGGCCCAGCTCCCCATCCGAAACCCCCAACTCCTCGACCCAGTCCGAGGCATTTGGGGGTGGAGAGGGACCAGGATGGTCCCGAACCGCCGGAAAGAGCGTTGAAAGTACTCTCTCCAGCAAATCCGGGACCATGGTTTCGGTCACCGGGGGGACATATGGGCGCAACTTGCCCACTACCATACGGTAGGGTCTCCCCCACGGATCCCTGTCTAGTCCCTCTAGGAGCTCGCTCCAGGACCGAGCCTTCGCCTCACTGATGGCGGTCTGAAACGCCAGTGTGGCCGCCCGGTAGGCCATATAGGCCTCTTCAGTCTCTCCGGCTGTAGCGCTGTGCCGGCGTCGGCTTCGTTGGTACCGGCGGCGGGATGCCAGGCAGACCGCACGCAACTGCGCGATCTCATCCGACCACCAGTACACTGCCGTACGCCGGGAGCGCCTGGCCCGGGGCATGGATGCGTCGCATATTGACGTCATCGTCCTCCGGAACCACGACGCTTCCTCCTCCGGATCGGGCGAGATCCCTTGATCGACCTCTGGCCAGGCCGCGACGTTGGCAGCTGCGACGAGCAACTCTCGATCCAGCTGTGTGAGGGCCCAACGCCGCGACCGCGGGCTGGGACTAGAACGGCTCGGGCAAGGCGTGCGGAGGGCCACGTCGAACATTATGTGGCGGTGGTCCGAAAGTGTGACCACTTCCTCCGCTACTCGCCAACCCGACACCATGCGGGCCACAGAAGGAGCCGCCCATGTCAGGTCCACGACCGACTCCCCCTGCCACCGAACGCAGGTGCTAACGGACCCCCGATTCAGCAATCGGAGGTCAAGTGACGCCGCCCAGTCTTCCATTATCCTCCCCCTCGGCCCGTCCCGACGGTTGCCCCAAGCTCTAGAGTGAGCGTTGAAGTCCCCCAGGACGAGCACTGGACGGGGCGAGCACTTACAGCGAATGCTGCGTGCCACCCCGTCCAGGTATCCCTCGAAGTCGGCGAGAGACACGTTGGGGGAGATATAGCAGCCCACTACTGCCAGAGGTCCCCACTCTACTACGACAAAGCCCTGCCCCCTGTCCAACAGGGAGCAGGGCGGCTCACCTTCGGCTCCAGACCAATAGATGGCGACGGAGTCCCCGGCGCCCCCGAACCAACGAGGATGTTCCTGGACGCCGTAGGGCTCCGCCACAACCGCCAAGGCAACCGACCACTCCGCAACAGTTTGCAGCAACAGATTCTGCGCGTTGCGGCAGTGGTTTAGGTTGCCCTGGAGGACCCTTAATTGGCCTCCATCGCCTCCGGTGAGCCGGAGCGTGCGACCGGTGCTGCCGGCGCAGACGCCGTCAGCCCCTCGGCCGAGGCAGGGGGGGCTGGTTTTCCCCTCCTGCTCTTCTGGGCTGCACAAGATTTGCAGCCCAATCTGTGCTCGGCCGGGAGGCCAAAGTCCGCACACAAAGGGCAGTTTTTTGTCTGCGCCTGGCATTCCCGAATTTTGTGGCCCTGGCCGCCACATCCGAAGCACCGGTCGCTCCGGTCAACCCCCCCGTGTTTGGTGCACCGGAGGCGCACATGCCCGAGTTCGAGGCATCGGAAGCACTGTAATGGCCGTGCTGCCAACACCTCGACCCTAGCCGACGTCCAACCGACGCAAATGCGGCAGGTAGACGCCAGCTTCTTGGCCGCCTCCAGTGGGATCCGGACCCAGACCGTGCCCAAAGACATCGGTGAGCGACGAATTTCGCCCACCCTTACATCCTCGGGCAAACACGCCGTCGCAACCACTATGGCATCTGCGATCTCCGCTTTAGTGACGGCGTCATCCAGGTCCAGTACCCTCAGCTCCGCCATTTTAATCGGACGTGCAATATGCACGTCAAATATGGGGGTGAGCACCTCCCGCATTTTGCGTGCCAGGCTATCTGCCTTGGCACCGCCATCCTCGCCAGCGACGGAAAGCACCATTCCGCCGCTGACTGACCTCTTGATGGTCACGGTGTCCGGACCGATGCCGTGGTCGGCGAGCTTAATACTTCGCCGAGCCGCGGACATGACTTCACCCAACCTTGTGTCGGGTGAGCCCTCGGGCACCGTGACTGTTATGGCAGCCGATGCGGGAACCTTGGGGAGGTTGACCTTCCCCTTCTTTCCTTTCTTTCCGCCCCGTTTGCCGCGTCGCTTTCCCTCACTCTGGGAGGAGGACCGCGCAGGCTGCTCAGCTGCAGGTTGTTGGGCCTGAGGCCGGGGCTGCCTCTTCTTCCTGCCCGCAATGGACCATCCCTCAATGATCTCCATTGCGGACTGTGAGGACTCGGGCTCGGCGGCTGTTGGCTGGACTGGCGCGAATGCACTGGTCGCCGCAGCTCCGGCAGCTGTCACTGCACTGTGACTCCCGCTCTTACTTTTTTGTTGCGGTTGAGCCGCCGGAGCGCGGGTCTGTGCCTTGGCGGAGGCTGCAGCCGTCGCCGCACCCGTTACCGCGCCCGTCGTCCCCTTAGCAGCGGCCGCATACGTGGCCGTCTGCGGCGCCGACATCAGCCTTCTTGCGTCCGCCGCCAGTGGCGGGCGCAGGCGCTTCTCCGGCGGCAGCCGCTCCATCAGGGCCGCTAGTTTGGCGTCCATCATCCCCCCGACTTCGAGGACAATGGAACGCCGAAACTCGTCCTCTGCATTAGGCGGCAAGAACGCCGGAGCGACCTGACACCTGGCATCCGCAGTCGTGTTACCCTGACGACGAAGGAGTCCCACCTCCGTCGTCAATTTCTCTATTTGCGCCGAGAGGCTGGCGAGCTGGGAGCGCAACTCCGCGTTCTCCCTTTCCAGCCTCTCGACGTTTGTCTCCTTACGGGGCAACCTCTTAGCTTCTGGGGACGACCCAACAGATGCCTTTGGAAGGGTCCGCTTGCGGCCCTTATCTCCCAACACCATGTTGAGTGAGGCGTGCGAACTCCGAGGGTCCAAGGATTCCTCGGAGTCGCTCACCCCACACGACGGCAATGGCGTACCTGGACGCGATAGCGACGCGACCGTACGCTGCGCACGTGCACTGGCGCGCAAGTTACGTGCACTGCGCGTCCTGGTACCCGAACCGGACATGGAACCGACCTCCGATCCCACGTCCATCTGGACGCTGTCAGCTTCTGACAGCGAACCAACCTTCTCGCCTCCCACCTTCTTACTCTCCACCTTCTCCTTCTTCGTTTCTTTTGTTTTATATAAATGTTCCATATTTAGACCCACGAGTATGGGGGAAATAAGAGGTCGACCCGGGCAGTGCCCCCTGTACCCGGGCAAGCGTATCCCATGTTCAGGTGCCGCCAGTCCTGGGGAATGCGTGCTCGCGACTGAACTTCCCATCAGCCATGCACCCCTCGCCGCACGCTAGCTTGGGTTCGGGGAATTTTTATAGAGGCCTTCTTCCTCGCGATCCGGGCGGTTAAGCCAAGATCCTCGTTCCCGGTCGAAGCCGCGAGACGTGACCACGACACTCCAACCGAGTTTACGATATCGACGGTGGCAGGGAAGGGGAGTCCTCCCACTACCTGCTCGGGGCAGGGTTAGTGCACACCGAGCTCGCCGCTAGCCCGCCCATGCTCCTCCGAAAACGGAGGAGCACCCTACGGCCTACCTACTGCCCAATAAGTGGGCCCGTCCCTGTCAGAATATTAGCCACCGGGCAATAAGGTCCTCCTAAAAGTGGAGTAGTTATTGCCCAGTGCCCAGGGTGCACCGGCCCGACAACTGCTCTTCCCCCCGGACGTATCAAGAGGGACCAGCAGCCACCGAGCGCACGTGGAGGTTTCCTGACCTAGCACCCCGCGGTAATCGAACCTACGACCCGGAGCGCAGCAGCCGACTGTATCAGCCACTGCAGCAACCATGCCGACGATATACATGTCATAATATAATTTTGTTCCCGCCTTAGATTGTTAGCCGTGTCATATTTTTTGTGTTGTTTTTATCATCATCATAATATTAACCAAAGGATGTCAATTGCTTAATAAAGGCCTCCCCCTAGAATTCCAGAATAATTACATCATTTGGGGGGAATTTGCCGATATCATTCAGCATCCGCTGTCCTACAGAAGGAACGCTGCTGCCCATCCCTTTGGTTTAGAGTCCCTTAGTCGCCTTTTCAATACCCACGGGAGGAAATGGAGTGGTACTATATCCTTAATTCGGATACCACACGGTTATTTGTATACGCATCCGCAAAATGACCCGTCTGCACTACTCCACTAAGGTTGAGGAGATCGTGGAATACATACAAATTAAGGCGGAGGGGACATTGAGAGTTGAAAAATTGTAATCACGCCACACCAACAACTTTAAGTCGTTTGTGGTGCGGGTTCCAAAACAACATCTTGACATATTCAATAAGGAAGAGCTTCACATCTCTTCCAGATTGTCTACGTTACACTATGCTAAAGTGCAGCACGTAATCGCTGACACAACTTATTCTATAATAAATATATATATTTATTTTATTTATTTATATTTAGGAAAACCAACAGCTATAAAACTTATAATAAGTGGTTACAGTGGGTGCCATAAAGCCAATTATAGGTTTCCAGGAATAACATCAGAAATTAAAACAGAGTCTTAGGGAACACTAAGTATATATATATATATATATGACGGCACGATTGGTGCAGTGGCTGATACAGTCGACTGCTGCGCTCCGGGTCGTGGGTTCGATTCCCGCACGGAACAAATATTTGTATGATCTGCAGGTAGTTGTTCCGGGTCTGGGTGTATTGTGTGTGGAATTCATGTCTGTAAACGCACCCACGACACAGGAGAAATCCTAGTGTGGGGCAACGTTTTAAAAAAAATATATATATATATATATCGGAGAGCAGGGAGAGACCCTCTCTCGGAAACTTAAAAACAACGATCATTGATAAAAACTCTGACGGTACTATTGGTGTAGTGATTAAGCCATTCGATTCTGCGTTACGTGTTGACATTTCGATCCTCGTAAGACGTGAAACAAATAATTGTATGACTTACAAATGATTGGTACTTAGCCAGTAGGAGTCAGTTGGTATACCCCTTAACGACTCCCCTTAATCCCAATTCCCAGAATCTCTGACTTTGAAACGACAGTTTCTCCACTGGCTGTGGTCAGCTTTCCTTGGGAAAACCCCTCCTGACTGAAACTGCTTTTCCCTAAGGACCGGACATATAGTTTTAAACCCCGTTTCTGCTCAATTGTTCTTTCTAGAAAGCGTGTAGTGGAGCAACAGAGGTCATGTCTCGAAACGAAATCGATTTAAGTGGATTATAATTGATAGACTGGAATTTTGTAAGTTCGTAAATTTGTTCTTTGGGATTTTAGTATGAAAACTATTATCAATTTATGTGTTCATCACTTCAGCCGAAAAACGTCCACTGCTGGACATAAGTCTCCCCCAAGTATTGCCACAACGACCGGTATGGTTTTGTGTTGCGGGTCCATTGGAGGGTTTTGCCATAATCGCTACGCTTGACAGACGGGTTGGCGATCGCAGTTGAGTTGATAATGTACTCGAAGTACGCTGCTGCCTATCCTCCGACCAATCCCATAGTCACCTTTTAGGAGACCCACGAGATGAGATGGGGTGTTGGTATTCTTAGCCGGCATTAGCTTTATGTGTTATTGTATGCAAATTAATGTTACATTCGTTGAATTTACTTATCATTACTAAAAATATGGTTGGATAAGCTATGATAAACTATCTAATCAGTATTGTGGAATAATAACATTTTGGTCCCGACCTTCTTGGCCTATAGCCAAAAATGCTAGAAAACTGAAATAGTGATATAATAATAAATAATAATTTCGGCCGAATGAAGTCCACTGCTGGACACAGGCCTCCCCCAAAGATCACCACAACCACCGATATGGATGTGTTGTGGGCTCATTGGGGGGTATTGCCATAATCGCCACGCTTGGCAGACGGGTTGGCGATCGCAGTTGAGTTGTTAATATACTCGAAGGACGCTGCTGCCCATCCTCCGGCTAATCCCTTAGTCGACTTTTACGACACCCATGGGAGGAAATGGGGTGGTGGCATTCTGAGCCGGCACCACCACGGCATTAGTGATAACTAACAATAATATAATAACTGAAATAATTTACCATATTGATGAAGAGCATAGTAAGGGTTTCTAATTTCATGTCGATTGGTTGTCTTTATCATCATATCGGCCATACAATGTCCACTACTGAACAAAGGCCTCCCCAATATATTGCCACAATTATGTCATCATATTGGGGGGAATTTGCCAGTACTCACCACGCATGGCAGGTGGGTTGGTGAGCGCAGAATGGATACTGTGCCACAGAAGCTGCTGCCCATCCGCCTATCGTTTAGATTCCCTTAGTCGCCTTTTACGACATCCACGGGAGGAGATGGAGTGGTGCTATATTCTTAATCCGGATACCACACGGACTTCCGGGCACCACACGGACTTGTCTTTATACTATCACCTAACTGACTCTGGGTTTTATATAAGTGGTGTTATTTCGTAGCAGTAAGTTTTTAAGTTCCGCGTTCAGTTATAAAGTAATAAAATGAACACTTATATCTGTACCATCAGTAAATATACCAGACAGTATAGATTAAGGCTTTTCCTAAACTTATGGCTACCCTACTATTAATAGTATACATATTCATGCAATATGTTTCCCTCTTGTTTTCTTAGGTTTTTTATTTATGAGGATACATATCTCGTGTCGTTCCTCAAAGAGGATACATTTTCCGAATAAGAACCTTTTATTATTTGTTTATGTATTGACATATTGTTCAATGTTGGTGCTTTTATATTTTCTGTTTCAGGGTTATCATCCGTTTCATGCTTTCTTACATTTATAGAACAAGGAATTAATTGTTTAAAAATATGACACTGATGCAGGTCTTTATCTAATTTAGAAGCCCTTACTTACAGTCATAGCTTTCTGATGAAAGCATTAAGTTTCCGTTTATGTGTAGTGGACTACTATACCTACGTTGAGTTCATTGATTGAATGGGTATTTAATTTAAATTGAATTGCTTCAAAGATGATACACGTTTGAAAGATTCGTTGAACCCTAAGTCCACGTACTTACTCGCACTTTTATCACCAGCCTGAGTATAAAAACTTGGTTCAGCTTATAACGCTTTATCCTTTATCTCCTAATAGACATCCACAATTAAACTATGATAAAAATATTCATCCCTAATCTGGGTAAATCGCAATTCTATTTGTTGGATATGTTTTCTAATTTATCATTCATAGCACACAATTTTAAATCCGTTATTGCTCAGGAAGTGATCGTCAGGTACATTGGGTCCCGGCAGGGTGACCGCTTTACAGTCACCCTCTCCGAGATGTGCCTATAAACGTTGCACCAGTGGGCGGCTCTAGTGTGATTATTCGAGGACCTGGAGCCTCCCTTAGGTTCCGAAGATGACCGCCCCAGTGGTTTTAGCCGGTAGGAGTCCGGCATACCCCTTCGCCCTTCCCCCTTCCCCGGGGTGCAGGAAGTTCATGAAGAATTTCCACTGGGCACCAATAAAAAAAATAAAAAAGGTAGGGCGGGGAGGCACTAAAGCGAATGGACAGCGCCTCGAGAGATCGAGGTGGAACGGTCCGAGCTTCAACGAATCCTGGTGGTGGAATGGAAAGAACGACTTGTTGACCAGGGCAGAGCACACCGTGATAGCAGTGGTAAGACCTATGATGGACGAGTGGATAGAGAGACGGTATGGCGCTCTCACCTTCCGGCTGACACAGGTACTCTCGCGACATGGGTAGTTTCTATATCACATAGGCTGGGAAAAGTCGCCTAGTTTTCATCACAGCAAAGATTGCCTAAAGAATATGGTGCAGTACACGGTGAAGGAGTGCCCAGCAACGCAACCCGGTGACCTCATTGCGGCGGCCGACGATGGTGAGCTCTAGCTTCCGACTGTGGTTCAACCATAGTCCAGAGTGAGAGCGTGGGAGAGAGCTTCGCCGTTGCAAGACGGCAAGCACTCAAAGGAGGTGGGCGAATGTCTGTTTTTTTCTCTCTTAAAATCCTTGGAGTCAAATGCGATCACCAAAGCGTAAAGTTTCACCTCAAATCGAAGAAATGGAATAGGATCACACAAAGGACAAATATTCATTATATTTAAAAAGATACCAGATACAGTTTTAAAATAAAATGCCTCAATAATTATTTCCTAATTTATTTCTTAACACTAAGAGTATTTACAAAAATACAATTCGTCACTTTCGCAACATATAACATCATTATTAGGTGGTTAAACTTTAATCTTAACAAACAGTAACAAAACTCTACACTTCCTGCATGTATCCACAAATGTAGAGACATTATCCAAATGGCACTTAATATCAATCTATGAATTCTTTGGATTCAACCAAATTGTAAAGCTGACGAAGGTAAGATACGTATATAAAATGTCCAAAATGTCTTAAGACTCATATATTTACATACAATATACACTTAATTTTACACTATAAATACAAATTGCACAATTCATAAATTTTTCACATTAATCACCCAGAAGAATCATCTTTTTACAAAGTACTAATACAAATATTCATTATTAGAATATTAATAGGGGTTTGTTTCATAATCTCATTATTTGTATTTTGATGAGCATTTTTTTCATTTAACTGGAAGAACGTTGAAAGGTTTATAATAATAATGAGCATTATACAGATCACAATCAAGTAATAGGACTAATTCTAACCAGAACTAATCAGTGTTTATTCAGTGTCTTCATAGGCATTACTCATCGATATATATTTTTATAATATTCGCGATAACAATGCTTTTCTTTGAGATAATCCTTGCAACTTTATATGAACACTATAACTCTAACCTACGTATTTGAATGTATCTCAATAGGATCTTTATTTAACATGGCTTCTACTATAACGGCCTTGCAAACATTAGTCTCTCACTGCCTTGCCTCCTCATGATTTCAGCTGCAGCAGGGGTAGCCACAAAGACTGCTGCTTGCCCGCCCAACTCCATAAACTTCCCTCTCTTATGGTTTCTCCCACTAGGTCTACTTTCCATCCTATGTGAGGTATCGAACACATCTTCTCCCTCACTGTGGTCATAATCTACCACAGGCTCATTAAGGGCCTCTTTTCTCCTAGTTTCTAACCTCTTCTTACCACTCAAGAAGTATGACTGTGTCAGATTTGAAACATTTGGGGTAGAAATCTGTCTGGTCATTTTATCTCCAGAGCCAATTATCTCGAATGGTGGGAAGTGTCTTTGCATGTTTTCTGAGAAAGACTGACGTCTATAATTGAATTGTTGCGAGTCTAAGGGCTGGTGCGTGAAAGATGCTCGCCGTATGAACCTGGGTTCGTGGTCCGCGTGGTACGGTTTACCTCGACCATCGGGGTTGCGGTTGGACTTCAGAGAATCTTCGTAACTGCACCTAGGAATTGAAATTTAGTTTTAAATGTCTTTGGAAAATATGGTTAGTAGCATTTTGGAAGCTGGTTTCAGTTTTAAGCGGTGGTTAAAAAAGGCTATTATCAAAAGAAACTTTAATCAATATTGTACCGTGTTATTAACACACATACATAACAACATAAGTAACACGACATCCATTAGATTATATTGCATTACATTCACGCATGACGTCATCAACATCATTTCAGCCGAAAGACGTCCACTGCTGGACATAAGCCTCCCCCGAAGATTGTAACAACATGTATGACATGCTTGAAGTTTTAGAACAATTTAGTCTGGATTTCAAAGTAATTACTTTCGCCTTCACCCTCTAAACCCCTTACCAAAAAACCAAAACTACCATATTAATTGAACAAACGATACGCACCCGCTGCTCTCCTCCGAAGTGTGCAGACTGGACAGGCCACACGGACACCGGTTGGCCTCGGCGATCCCCGAGTCTTGTCCACTGGAATTCACGGACGTTATCGATGTATCCTGCCCCTTCCTATATGTTAAAGTGTTTTAGAATGTGAGTTCCGTGCGTGTAAGTATGCAGGTTGATAGTGTTAGTACTGTGGATCATGCATAGAGTTGGTTTGATATGTGTAATAATAGGTCAGGCTCACTAATCGAAATTAAATTAAATTTTGAACAAACTACAGCTTGGTCTATACTTAGATAAACAGCTTACAACAACAAAATAATTAAGGTTTCATTGATGACTGAACTAGAAGAAAGAAAAGAAACTACAAATACATATTATGAGGCATATTAAGACGAGTGATTGGTTATAGTTAAAACATAAATTCGATCTAAATTGTCCCTAGAGATAATTTTCAGTCTACATAGAGTGATACTTTAGAATAAAATACTAAATGGTGTAGTGTTGTAGAGAAACATTGTCTTGTGTATCGATATTGTCTGGCCCTTTCCGTTTACATAACGTTTAACTATAATGCTGAAACGATGCTTGCATATTTTTTATTCCAATATATTAATTTTGGTAGTTGTAATAAACTTACTAAAACAGTTGTGTGAGTAAAGTACTAGTAGGTAAGATATATGTAGTTCTGCCGCTATGTAACATAAAATCCAAGTCAGACATTCCCGAAAGTTTTGTAACAGACAATCAAGGCATTTGATTATGTAAACTTGTAAGTAAAAAGGAAGGCTTCTGTTAAATGAGGTAAAGTGACGATATGCGTCATATAATTTTAGGATGGGCAATCTTTATTATCATATATTATATGGCAACTGTTGCATGCATATACGGATTTTCAGTTGAAATTGGTCGGGTTTACAGGAATTATCAATGCACCATTAATTTCGGTTCGATTTTATTGAATTTCTTTTTACATGACTTCAAAAAGGTGGAGGTTCTCAATTCGACGCGTATTTTTTTTTTACGTATGTACACCGAGTACTCCAAGATTTGTTGACCGATTTGAGCAATTCTTTTTTTAACAGGTGCAGAATTCTTTCGAGTTGGTCCCATATAAATTTTATTACATTCGATTGAGTAGTTTTTTTTGCCAGCTTCAATAAACAGGTTAATTTTACTGCGCTTACCTAGATGATGTTTTAATAGATACAATTCTTAGACTGATTTTTAGTGTTAGATACGGATACCAAATTGGAAAAGTTCTTACATTTATTTACTCTAAAAGAAACAAATAAAACTTTTTAACAAAAAAAATACCATTACTTAAAATATACGTAAGACTTAGTTAAACCAGCAAATCGTATAATAGGAAACAGTGTTAGGTTCTTCAGCAAAATTCCTTCTAGTATTACCGATTTGCAAGAACTACTGTTCAAATCTTGGATTAAACGTGTTTTAATGTCGAAGGCCTACTATAGCATAAATCATTACATCGATGATAAAGATGTCTGGCATACGATTCCCTTCTGCACACTGCGATCCTCTGGCGCTGTATAATTTATTTTAAACATCTTATGTTTGATATGGGATTTGATCAAGGGTTTAATATTTAAACAATAGAATTGATTATATTATTTATGTAAAATAAGTTGACATGACTCATTTAAAATTGCATTTTTTATGTTATTTACTTAAATATTTACACCTTGACATTATATACCTTGACATTTGACTTGACTCAGTTGAAATTACATGTTTTATATTATTATATTGTATTTATTTGTATAGATTTATGTTGAAGTTCTAGGAACTTTTACTACTTTAACTACGTGATTAAGTTAGTCGATTATTACTCGTAAACTAGATAAGCCAACTCATCCATGATAGTTTTACATTGACAGTCGTTATTTATGATAATCTGCTGGTTAGTCTTCAAGTGTTCAGGATTACTGGTTTAGTCTGTAGGGGGTGGGGACACCTAACCAACAAAAATTACCATTTCCCCTAATATTTCGTAATCATTATTACAGCTGAAAATTGTCCACTGCTGGACAGAAGCCTCCCCCAAAGATCACCACAACAACTGGTATGGCTCTGTGTTGTATGCTCATTGGGAGGTGTTGCCACAATCGCCTCGCTTGGCAGGCGGGTTGGCGATCGCAGTTATGTTATAAATGTACTCGAAAGACGCTGCTGCCCATCCTCCGGCTAACCCTATAGTCGCCTTTGACGACACCCACAAGATGATATGGGGTGGTGGTATTCTTAGCTGGCACAGTTATGCTATTCTCTGCACAAAAAATTACCATAGATATAATTGTGTAACTTATGTCTTCTTTTTCAAAGTTTTAGTTTTTTCCTTAAGGCATCCAGTGATAGATTTAGTCGTCTCTACATTTAATAAATTGTTTTGTATGAAAAATCGTTGCCCCACACTAGGATTTCTTCTGTGTCGTGGGTGCGTTTGCGGACACAAATTCTACACACAATACACCCAGTTCCATGCGGGAATTGAACCCGCTACCCGGAGCGTATCAGACGACTACGCTAGCCACTGCGCCAACCGTGCCGTCAATAAATAAATAAACCGATTCTTCATTCATGACACGGTATCAACCCTACAGAGGTAACTATTTACCTTCAGTAGCCTAATACAACACCAATGGAAGACTTGTTGCTAAATTATCAGCTGAAGGTTTACGTTTGCATTACGTTAATAAGACTTGTTGAAAGAACGAAGTCATTCATACCTCTTCTGCAAAGGGCGCTGGTTAAACTTGATACACATTCTCTCATGCTTCTGATTAAACATTTCATCCCCAAACTGGTTCTTCACACATTTCTGATGCGCCTTCCCAAACTCTTCCACCGTATTCCCGTGTGGACAGACCTTCTTCACATTCTGGTTGATGACGTCAATGTAAGAGTCAGCTTCACTGTAGGACTGGTTCAGTTCTTGGCACTGGTTGGCTCCAGATGGAAAGAGGCCTCCAAATTTTGTGAGGTGCTCAGTTGAGAAAGCGTTAAGTCGTTGCTGGGAATATGGTTTGTGGTGTCGTCTGTTAGGGCAAAAGTTTGAAGTAAGTGGTGTGTTAAAAGATAGTGGAGCTGCTGAATTTGGTATTATACTAGCAATTTGTGTTATGTGTAAGTTCTCTCAATCAGGTAAATACATATGCTTTTGATAAAATTAGGAAATCTCATATCTCGATTGCTACATATATACAAAAAGAGACGACCAAAAACGAGTGTCTCAATTAGTTAAGCGGATCATAAACACTGTGTGGCTTTTCAGTATTCGGCCGTTACTGAGTTTCATGATTTGTGTGGTACTAAAGAGTAGCAGTTACTAAATTACAAAATCCGATGTCAAATTTTTTATGCTGGGTGTAAATGCGAATCAAAGGACCAGTGAGAAATATGAATGAAGTCACAATGTAATTTGTAAAAGTGTATTTGTTTAAATGTATTTTGCTTCTTAGATCAGCATAAGTATAACCTTATTTGCACATTATCGCTTGAAGGAAGTACTTTTTTACCAACGTGATAATTTAAAAAGTAACGTTTCCCATCTAAACATTAACACATTATAGGTATGATTCTCTATGTAAATTTTGCTAAACTGTTTTGTCAAAGTCATCCTGCGACCACCAATGCTGCAGAGTATTCTAAACATCAGGAAAAATAAAATCTAATATATATGCGATGTAATCCGTTTTTGTGAAAGTGTTTTATTAATATCGCAAAAACCTGAGACATTACACGGTTTTTGGTATGAGTAGTGTGCCAAACAATACTCTAAAGATTAAAATAAAATACCAAAACCAGCGGATCAAAAGCTTTTTAAAACTGTACTTACTGGAAATGTAAATGCTTTGAATAAAGAAAAAATATTAGTTAAGTGCCAGGAGATACTACTTTACTTTGAGATTTCTTTATTTTTACTAACAAAATAGGCTAAGTATAATTAATTTCTACATAACATGCAACAAGAGGGTAGTCTCATATAAAGTAGTGGGTCACATGCTTTCGCCTGTGTTGAGGGCGGTGTCTGAAATGATAAGCGAAAAAATATTGCTTACCATTAGTTACAGAAAACTATATCTACATTATTAATATAGTTTTAAAATTCTGCCTCAATAGACATATATCCTGTATAATAAAATAACAAATAGATCGGACAGTAGATATTTAAAAAAATATTAGTTTCAACCGTTACTTTGTAAGTATCTAGAAGTTGAAGCAAATTAATATATATTTTGTTTATATTTCGTTTTATAAGTGAAAAATATAACTCTCATAATCATTGCCGGCTATAGAAAAGGTACATTCAGTCGGTTATCCAATGCACCAGGTAAGAAAACTATGACCGCTACTTTATCTTAAGAATTGTAGTCATCCTTGTTTTTTTTTTAATCTATGCCCCACACTAGTATTGCTCCTGTTTCGTGGGTGCGTTTACAGACATGAATTCCACATACAATACACCAAGACCCGGAACAACTACCTGCAGGTCATACAAATATTTGTTCCGTATGGGAATCGAACCCACGACCCGGAGCGCAACAGCCGACTGTTTCAGCCACTGCACAAATTTATTTACTTACACAGTCTGGCTGTGGCGTTTTTATTTTGCCCAAAACATTTTCCCCTTAAGTTATTATGGGCACAGATTTTTTCATAAACATTTAAATTGGAAGTATTGACCTTCGATACCTCTATTTCTAAGCACTTGACATAAACATACACTTAACATACAAGTTACAAAGAAAACAGTATCTTACCGCCTACTTTTCCTAACGCACAGTATGCAAATAGCAGTGGTACAAGCGCCAACGAAGACTATACACCCGAGGGCCACCACACCGATCTCCATGGTACTGAGGAGCTTCCCACTTCTGGCTTGCACCATGGCATTGTCGCCAACTTCGAGAACTCGGAATCCAGCCAAGTCGTGACGGAGGTCGGTTTCTCGTTTCATTAGAGATCTAGAAAATTAGAAACAGATCATATTGGCTACTATGTATATTTGATTTGTGTTGAAAAAACTTGCAAGTACTGATAAGATATTTACGCAGATTCTTATGGTTAATATTAAGAAAGGGGAAGACTTACTTTTGTAGTATTTCCATGTCAATGACTGCGTTCGACAGTGGGTCTACTGCGTAGATGTACAAGTCGGTCCTGGAAAAAGTATAAAATATTAATCTGTGAGTTTCAACAACTGCTTGATAATCATTATAATCAAGATAATTGATGAGGATGCAATCCATTTCATATTTACACAACACACAACTAAAATAAATACTCACGCGTATCCATCCATGGCAGCCTTGTTGTTCGCTTCTAATCGCCTTACTCTGATATCATAGCCTGTCATCGTAGTTAGTGATCTGGTAATGTTGTTTATCTCCCTCTCCACTTCCATCGGCTTCGCTCCGACAACCAGGACCAACTGTTTGTTCTCATCTAGCACGTAGACCTAATAATATAGTACAATCATTGTATTTTCAATCAAGAAGTGAAAATCAAAATTTTAACAAAGTAATTTACAATCGCTGTCTTCTCACAATCATCATTTCGGCCAAATGAAGTCCACTGCTGGACACAGGCCTCCCCCAAAGATCACCACAACCACCGATATGGATGTGTTGTGGGCTCATTGGGGGGTTTTGCCATAATCGCCACGCTTGGCAGGCGGGTTGGCGATCGCAGTTGAGTTGTTAATGTACTCGAAGGACGCTGCTGCCCATCCTCCGGCTAATCCCTTAGTCGACTTTTACGACACCCATGGGAGGAGATGGGGTGGTGGCATTCTGAGCCGGCACCACACGGCACAATAGCTGAATTTAAAAATTAAGAATCTTTATATAAAATCTGCATATTAATTAAAGAGGTATTTAAAACAATTTTACTTACAAAAACGTTAGCAATGGCCGACTTGCCATCATCTGCACCACGCTTGTCCGTCGCTTTCACATCAAACCCGAACACGCGGCCCGCGTCGCGCGCGAGCGGCGCCACGACGCGCACGCGGCCCGACAGCGGGTCGATGGCGAAGCGCGGCGCCTGCTCGTTTATGATCTGGTATCGGATATCCGCGTTGATCCCAACGTCCGCATCCGTCGCCTGGGGTACAAATTTAAGTTGCTTATATTTAAGGAGGC
This sequence comes from Diloba caeruleocephala, assembly GCA_947459985.1. Lineage (NCBI taxonomy): Eukaryota > Metazoa > Arthropoda > Insecta > Lepidoptera > Noctuidae > Diloba > Diloba caeruleocephala. The sequence goes on along the minus strand of OX381617.1, from coordinate 863,937 downwards.
AATGAATTTTAAACTTCAGCATTTTATTTGCTTACTTAAATTTTGTTACAGATTTTTGTGTGTGAAATACTGTAATATTTTTTCTTTTAAGGTCCTTACAGTTGTGATAATCGATTTTTTTTACAAACTGATATTTTTATATTATATCAGCGATAAATTTGAGTCGTTATTGATAATCTAGTGATACTTTTTATTGTATTTTGAATAACTGGTGTACAATAAAGAATATAATAAATAAAAAATAAATAATAAATAAATACTGTTAAAAGCTTAACAATGTGTTAATAATCTATTAGTATATTTTCTAATACAAGGATCTTCTAATGATAATTTACCGAGTCATTTACTTTACATTAATTATAATAATTAAATACACATGGCCAAAAAACCTCTATCACACACTATTATGCATTAATTCTCATCATTTCGGCCTAATGAAGTCCACTGTTGGACACAGGCCTCCCCCAAAGATCATCACAACCACCGATATGGATGTGTTTTGAGCTCATTGGGGGGTTTTGCCATAATCGCCACGCTTGGCAGGCGGGTTGGCGATCGCAATTGAGTTGTTAATGTACTCGAAGGACGCTGCTGCCCATCCTCCGACTAATCCTTTAGTCGACTTTTACGACACCCATGGGAGGAGATGGGGTGGTGGCATTCTGAACCGGCACCACACGGCATTAATTCTACAAAATCTTAAATAATTACAATGCGCAACACACGCATGCACAAGTAACAATGTAGTTGTTACCCAGAAGAGCGTTGGATGCAGAATTGTGTTGACTGGGCCACGGTGCGGCACGGTGAACAACTGGCGCTTTCTGTAGCGTCAAATTGAATAATTGTATATCTTAAACCTACCTTCAATTGTATAACATGGTATCCAAACAGTGCTGTAGTTGGAATCGCAGTGACCAATGGACGTCCACCATTAGTGAACTTTGGAGCGTTATCATTCACGTCTTTTATCCGAACAATGACTTTCACATCATACTTAGTGAGCCCTTCCATTACATCATCAGCTACAGGATATATCATGTGTGGTAACTCTCTGCTTATCTTCTGTCTTTCAGCCCTTACTACAATCTCGTATACATCTCTCACTTCTCTATCTGGACTCTTTACGAGATATAAGGTACCATTTCTAGGATCAATTACAAAAGTCTTATTAACTGCTGTATCTTCATCATTCAAAATGAAATACTTCATTTTAAAATTTTCGTAATGCTCTGTCAAATTCAATGTCACTAATTCTACTGGAGTATGCACGTTTTCTTCAATTTCTAGCTCGTAATACCTTGATATAAATACAGGTTTATCTGAAACCTCAACTTCATCAGGAATATCAGTCACAGTCAGCATTAGAATAGCCGTAGAACTCAAACTTGGTGATCCCAAATCAGAAGCTACAACAGTTACATTATGAACCGTCTGACTCTCATAATCTAACCTTCCTGTTGTAGTTATAACGCCTTCTTTTGAATCAATAGCGAAAAGATTAAGTTGGTTCTTTTTTTGTGGTAGACTATATAAAATGAGACCATTTCCATTGCCAATGAAATCTGTATCATTTGCGTATACTTTAGTGACAACTGTTCCAATGGGAGCATTTTCTTCCAGCGTTGCTTTGTAAACAGGCATCATCATAACCGATTCAAAATTATGATTGGAAATTTCAATAGCTTCTGGATGTTGCCATTGTTGCAATTCATCGTATGCAAAGAATTTAGGTGCATTGTCATTGACATCTAGCACTTGTACTTCAACACTGACGGAAGATGAAAGTTTCTTGTCATAGCCGTTGTCTTGCGCTACTACTGTTAATACATATTTATCCTCTTTTTCTCTATCTAATTCTCCATTAACACTAAATACGCCAGTTAACGGTGATATTTCAAATGGCAAGTCTTTGGATGTGGGTTGAATAAAATATGTCATATTTGAGTTTTGTCCAAAATCAGAATCAGTAGCATCAACTTTGCCTAACACTTTTCTGGTATACTGAGCTTCCTCTACGTTGAAACTGTACCAAGACTTTTTAAACATTGGAAAATGGTCATTAATATCTTTTATAAAAAACCTAATGGAAATGTGATCGCTTAGCTCACCACCATCTAAAGCAGATATATTTAACCTGAATTCGGATTCCGGAGGCAATGCTCTCGCAACAATCACATGACCATGTCTTTCATTAATGACAAAATATCTTTTTACTTGCATTTCCTTAGAAGACATAAGATAGGGTGGTATAAACACTTCTGAAATAAATTCATATCTTATTTGCCCATTAATACCGCTGTCCATATCAATGGCATTAAGTTTCAATATTGTGGAACCTATGGCAATGTTTTCTGGAACCATAAACAGTGGTCCTGCTGACCGCAAATTATTCAAAGCGAATTTGTTTTTCGGTTTGGCTTCGAAATTGGATATGCCAGTAGTCGAGTTATTTTTCCGTTCAAAATACACTTTTACAGAAGATTTTTCATCGGATTCAAGCAACTCTATATTTTCACCTAAAGGTATGATAATTTGATTGAATTTAGGTAAATTATCGTTTTCATCAAGTACTGTTATTGTTAATTTGGCTTCAGAGCTTAGCCCACCTCTATCTCTTGCAACAATCTTCAGTAAATATGCATTTTTATCTTCTCTGTCTAGACTGTTCCCTATAAACGTTACTACTCCACTGTTTTCATGAACATGGAACATTTCACGTCCATCACCGAACAGAGTATACATGAACGATGCATTTGGACCCACATCGGCGTCTTTAGCTATTATTTTATTTGTCATCATAACTTCTGTATCTTTAAGTGAGTTTTCAGCAATGAATCCTTCGTATATTGGTAGTTCAAATATAGGTGGGTTATCATTATCATCGTCAACGTAAATAGTTACTTGATATATGCCTGCTCCCGATATCATGCCTTTAGTGAATTCAGCAATTACTGTCATTCTGTAGGTATCTCGTTTTTCTCTATCTAATGGTTTCTGAGCAAAGATGGTACCGTCTTGTCCTGCAACAGAAATTTTTTTTTTATTGATATTCTAAAACCTATTTCCATTTCTTCAGTTATAACTTCAGGGATCGTACTTATTGCTATGTCGTCGGTAACATCTTGCTGATTAGCTATTATAAACCTTATATTACTAGTATTATTAACTGGCAATGAGCTCATATTGACTTGAAAAATGTGACCCACTGTCGCGCCAACTATGTTTTCTTTTACGTGGAATACCAGCGGTGAATGTGCTCCTCTGAAAGAAAATAATATATAATTATAAACACACTCAATTGATTCTCATAATACCGCAATCATAAGAATCGGTATGTATGTTTGTATGATTTATTTATACTTTGAATACTCGTTTATACAATCTAAAAGAAAGTGTTCAAGTCATATTATTTAAACTAAAAAAATACTAGATTATAATTAAAGAAGTTATAAAAGACAACATTACTTCAACAATACGCCTCTTTCATCATTCACATCGACAACGTGAACGGTTGCGTTTGTGGAAATGCTTAAGTTTGCATTTTCCTGCATCGCTACAGCTTCGAAATCATACATGGGCCTGTTATATTTTGTTAGCTCTTCTACGACCGTTATTACACCAGATCTTTCCTCAACAGCAAATGGCACTGAAAATATCAAGAATTCCATATATAAGTGAATCAAATAAACACACGATAAAATTAAGTTTTGACTAACCTCCTTCTTCATAACTGTGTAGTAGATCATAAGATACATCATTCTTTTCCATTGCGTCATTGACTCGAATTTGACCAACACTTGTTCCAATACCAACGTTTGATCCAACCCAAAATTCGTATGGTGCTCCTATAAATTCGGGCTTATCTGATTTTGGTCCTGAGAAAAATAAATATTACTTAACTTCGATTGGAACTTTTGGGTGTGTGCTTCATCTTCATCTTATATCTTGTAAATTATACGGTGTTATGGAAATTTCAAGACTGAATTATTTTATAGATCATTAAGTACCGAAAAATTTTAGCTACAATGTTTGACCTTAAAACTGCCAACAGTGGAAATAAGTTATGGATCTGGGTAATTAAGTAAAAATATTATCAACATTTTATCACTCACCTTTGGTAGCACTTACAACTTCAATAGTTACAACAGCTAACGAATATCTCCTCTCACTAGGATTAGACGGTTGATCTGAAGCCTCAATAAACAAAGCATGTCTCCCCTCAACTATAGGTGACTCAGCAATACTCACGGCTCCAGTTTTAGCATCAATTTGGAAAGGTGAGGTAATAGTCAAATTGCTTGTCCTTTGTAGGTCATATAACACGATCCCATTTCTGCCTAAATCAGGATCTAAAGCTTTCACTTTACCAATAAAACTGCCGACTTTAGCATTGGATTTAATTGCGAATTCGTATAAATTACTTGGAACGAAGACAGGGTTATTATCATTTGCGTCTAGGAGTGTAACTTCAACGCTTACGTAAGACATGAGTTGTTCGTCAACATATTCCATATTTTCATTAATTGTTCCTATTTTATCTGGGAACACGTATGTAGTTTTGTCTTTTTGTGGTGTTGTTCTGGGGGTGGTAGTATTTCTTCGCCATTTTGAAAGACGTTGTTTGTCTAGGAAAGTTTTAACTACGCTTGGATTCTTCTCTTTAGCATACACTTTCATTTTGAGGGATGAATGTTGTTCTCTGTCTAAAACAGTCTGGAAAATAATTTAATATTTGTTAACATTTGGTTATAAATATTATGATTATGATAAAGGTGCTTTTGAATAAAATTCTATTATAGTAAATATAAACAGATTTTTCTTATAGGTTCATGATTATGAACAACTTTCATCTGATATGGTCTACAAAAATAATAGCCATTAACGATACAGATTTTTTAAAATTTTGTGCAGTAAATTATTTAAATAACCATAATCAGTAGGTATCTATATATAATGGTTATTCTATAGTCAAACCTATTCAAATAAATAATTACGTAAATTACTGTATGAGGATGGCGGAACAAAATAATATAATAACATAACATGCTCTCATAAATATTAATAGATCAAGTAGATTACATTGATATGTTTGAATATAGATACAAGCTAATCAGCTGATGATAATAAAACACTCTCCTACAGCGTAGCTAGATACTTCATGTACCAATCACAAACAATACAATGTTTTGCTTACTCCTATGTTCAGTTAGTGGTTTCAAAAGATTTACCTGATTTCGAACAGTGAGCCAGCCTGTTCTAGGATCAATAGTAAAAGCGCCTTCGGGGTCGTTTAGTTGGTATGTGAACTCTCCGTTTTCTCCTTGATCTTTGTCAGTTGCCATCACTTGCAGAACACTGAAACCTGAAGTAGAAAACTATTAAAATGTATTTCGTACAAAGAACGGGTTAAAATTTCCTTCAGCCTCAAACGAGGCATATAAGATATATAACAAAATCTGCATTCAACAATTTTAAGCGATAATATGTAAATTTTGCATAAAGTGGCTTCTCCGTTTGTGCTCCTGTCTCCAGTATAAAGGCAAGCGGGTGCTGTCACTGTGAACAAATACATACCGTTTGGTAAATTCTCCACAATGCTGATATTGTAGAAGTCCACTTCAAACTCTGGAAGATTATCGTTCAGGTCTAGTAGTTCTATCTCAATCCTCGCTTGTGTGGTCTTTAGTGGGTTATCCAATTGCGATGCCTGAACTTGTAGCACAAACGTATTGCCTGAAAATAAAAAATAGATTTTACATGTTAAGTATCTTGCCACAAAGTTTTTCAAACAATCTATTCTATACTTATTATGAATACAATATACGGAGAGCATATCATAGGAATCATAACTTCAAAACGTACCTGGTAAGTTAGCTTCGGCATCCAAATCAATTTCCTTCTCAAGGTATAGGGTGCCATTACGAGGGTCCAGCGAGAACAGTTTTCTGTCATTACCAGAAACCAGATCGTATTTTAGTGCAGCGTTTACCCCGAGATCCTGGTCAAAGGCTATTAGTGGCTCCGGAAATAAAAGTTCTTTATGGATTCGTTTGCCCTGAAAATATATAATGAAATATTTGTGGTGTATTTTTACTACTCAAGTCAGAGCGTGGTAAGCGTGTTAAGCCCAGCTCTATTGTTTTGGTCCAGAAACAAATTATTGCTATGGTGTTAAGTCTCTTAATGCAAAAGACCGGCTAGACAGGTACCAGCCCGTGCCAGATATTCGCCGCTGAATGGTAGTCTTTAAACTTTAGACATTACTGTGTTCCCGTTAAGATGTCATTAATTCATTCATATCGGCCATTTATACGTCCACTGCTGAACAGAGGCCTCCCCCATAGATTTTCACAACCGTGTCATCAATTCGGGGGGTATTTGCCAATACTCACCACGCTTGGCAGGCGGATTGGTGAGCGCAGTATGGCTACCGTTTCACAGAAGGGACGCTACTGCCCATCCCTCTGGTTTAGATTCCCTTAGTCGCCTTTTACGACATCCACGGGAGGAGATGGAGTGGTGCTATATTCTTAATTCGGACACCACACGGAATATTGCTAGTAAATGTAGCTAGTGAAATTACTGGGCATAAGAGACCAAATAACTTAATGTCTCGAGATCGTGAGTGCAGTGTAATGCTATGCAGGACTAGTCCTGGGCAGCATTACAATTGTCAAGATTATATTATTTGAAAAAAATGCACTCCGGGAGTGCCGACAGAAGTGAAAACTTATTTTGGCGCGTTAGGAGATTTTATTTCATCTAAAAATATGCGTACCGCGCTTAAAGAAGTTATCACTTCAAGCGTCTCGTGACGGTGTCGCGAGTCCAGAGATTTTGTCTCATCTAGAAATATGCGTACCCCGCTAAAAGAAGCTTTCACTTCAAAAAAAACTTTGCCTCACACTAGGATTTCTCATGTGTCGTGGGTACATTTTAAAGACACACAATTTACATGCGCACACACTCATAATTAGGCATGACGCTTACCCCTACCGCACTACTTACCGCACTGTAATCTCAATTAATTTAAAAGAGTGTTGAAGAGAGAATGTTTCCTGCCGGCTCTTCTCCACGAGATCGACTATTTGGAACCGTGAAACTTAGATTCTGACGTTTCATAAGTGCCAATTTTTGGTTTATTTGAAATAAAAATATTTGTTACTGGGTGACTGACATGCTCGTCTTGTCACCAAAATGTAAAAAACTCAGAAAATATTTATCAAAAATTATTTCAGGTTAAAACGGTAATAAATATATAAAAGCCACACATACCTATAATAATACTTTGTAATGTCTTGAAGATATTCAAAAGTGGCATAGGTCGCGTTGAACGGATATTGTATCAGAAAACCAGCGCTACAGCATAAATTGTTGCAGTTGTGAGATTGGGAAGTTTTTTGACCTCGTACAGCACTATAACTATAGTCATATACGATTTACTTTGTTTTATTAATAATACGGTTTCACTGTCATTTTGTACGAATCAATAAAACATTTTCTTTCTATTGTCACAAACTTCATTCTGACAAGAGCTTTTTGTTGATAGCGATACAAAGTGTACTATATTTTATCTTTTGGAATTTTAAGAGCAATCAAACTATAAAACTAATTATCTAAGACACAAAGACGGCCAAATAATTAAGTATCTAATATACAGTATTTGTAATTGGTATCTAAATTGTGGTAATTTAGATACCTACCTGAGTTTCTGATGAGGAATCTAGCTGCCATCCCTCATACTGCTATATCTTCGATATCAGCCAAAAAAGTCGAATATCAGCTACCAAAGGTACACAAGTAAGCAAAGTTTAAAAGATTATTCAAGATTCGCTGAAAGCATAGCAATAAATGGACATGTTGCAAATCCAAGTAATGCTATGAGCAATTATTCGACACAACAAAATTGGATACTTACAAGTAACGGGTAGAACTCTGGAATCTGCGTTCTGTAGAGGTCAGCTGTGAATTTAGGCGGCAGGTCATCATTGTCCTGGACCACAATGTGGACTGTTTCGTTGGAACTGCGAGGCGGAGAACCACGGTCCTAAAATGTATAAAAAAACATCTTAAACTCTGTTTCTTGTTGATATTGTTAAGTAGAATTCTTTTTTCTTTAACAATTTCTTAGAGAATTTATCATCATCATCATCTTATTAATTATATACTATCTTATATATGAGAATTAGCTATTCATAATAATATATCCAAGTATATAGGCACTTCTGAATTAAACCTTACAAATAAAGATAGTTTTCTTCACTTACCGATGCAGTTACAACTAGTAGAAACTCTTTATCTCCTGTATCGTAATCAAGTGGTTTATTTAACAGAAGGATTGGCTTGTGGGAACTTTCAAGAGAAAAGTGACCCTCCGCGTCTCCTGAGATGATGCTGTACTGGACATCTGAGTTTGGTGTGTTTGGCTTGTCACGATCAAACGCACGAATACCTTTGAAGATTGTCAGGCCTGTGAAAGTATAATCATTTAATACTATTACAGGTATTAAATAACGAACTGGTAACTAAGTCTTGATTCTAATGAATGTATGCTCTATTTGGCGTTTTTATCATAGACATTGTGGCGAACACTGTTGTAGGCCTTGCCTGTACTGTGCCGTAATTTTAATGTTTATTCATATATGTTTGTGAGCTGCAACTTTTCTCTCGTGGGTGCGTCACCTTTTTCTAATAAAACAAAAAAAAAACTTGCCGACTTGCTATAATAATCTCCTTTTTGGTTTTTCATATATAAAAAGAGGTCAAACGAATAGTTACCTGGTGGTTAGCAATCCATCCAATTTCAAAACAGTTGTGATTAAATTTTAAATACTATAGGCAGTACAAAAATTGAGGTTTTTCAATTTAACTTAATTGTTTTATTCTGCATTTGGTACTCGTGTAATTATTTTTGTAATACTATACTAATATAATCATAATATCAGCGAAATCCGTATGATGTCCGGATTGAGAATATAGCACCACCCCATCTCCTCTCGTGGATGTCGTAAAAGACGACTAAGGAACTGTAAACAGAGGGATGGGCAGCAGCATCCCTTCTATGAAACAGCCATTGCACTCATCAACCTGCCTGCCAATCATGGTAAGTTCCCCCAAAATCTCGTCACATGGCATGTAACCGGATCATCTAATGGGCGAGGCTGTGGGCTAGATATACTCAATCAGCGTACAGGGCTCTCCGCGTGCAGTACAACAACGCGTTTAGGATGCTGTTGGGGCTGCCCCGCTTCTGTAGCGCATCAGGGATGTTCGCGGACGCCTACGTAGATTGCTTCTACGCAACGATGCGTAAGAGGTGTGCTTCCCTGGTGCGCAGGATGCGGGGCAGTTCTAACAGTATCCTGACCATAATTGTAAACAGGTTGGACTGCACATACGTGAATCGCTGCTGCGCCATCTCACACGGGACGAGGCAGCAGTAATTCACATAACCATGTTTAGAAAAAGAAAAACAACTAACATAGATGTAAGTACTACTAACCTTTTTGAGTCAATGTTACTTGAATAAAGATATATTTATTATTATTATATATTAATAGTTCAGCGGTGGAATATTTTTGACTGACATGATGATAAGCTAAATCTTACTACTGTTATAAATGTAAAAGTTTGTATGTTAGATGCGCCATCACGCATAAACGGCGAATGGATTCTAATGAGTTTTGGCACAGAGAAGGTTCATATCATGAATTATAGGACAATTCTAAAGATATCCTAATACAGGATAATGTTTATTTAATTAATAAAAATAACAAAACATATTTATGTCCAGTGTGGCGGTTGGGTAAAGGCCAGTGTAACACAAAAATCTATTGCCAAATTCTGGTAAAAATAAATTTACCAGAATTTGGCTATAGGTTCACATGGCTACATGTTCGATTAAAAGGGTCTGAAAATATTTATTGGAAGATTCCTTCCAAGCTTGAGCCGGCACAAATAGTTTCATCTGACGGATTAATAATAAATTGTTGATAATGTTTTGGTTCAAGTCTACAGACAACAATGTCTTTAACTTGATTAATATTGCGAGAGCCGCGTCAACTTCATTCGTTTGTAAAAATGTATTTTTGTAAAGATATTTTTCATTTATTCGTGCACAGGCAGACTAATTGTTTTGAATGTTTAATTAAACATTATTCTTCCAAACACTTTCTAAACCTGTTAAAGCCAGCCCTGCTTACGTGTTGCGAATTTTTTATAGTTAGAAAACAATAACACAAATACAAGAAATTTTGCTAACAACTGTTAGGATGATTTTACTGGTGGTAGGCCTCATATTGCACCCCCTGCCCTTAATATAAGGCGGGGGACCTCTGGGTTCGCAGGTGCGTAGATTGGGGAATCTGCGTGCCCACACCGACCGACCCGAGAGAAGACGGTAGCATGCATGTGGTCACGCGCTGCCGTGGGACGCTTTGGGTGATCCTTTACAATCCCCCCGGGGGAGTGACCGCTATACAGTCACCCTCTCCGAGATGTGCCTATAGGCGTGGCACCTATAGTGGGCGGCCCTAGCGTGATCATACGAGGACCTGGAACCTCCTTTAGGTGCCGGAGATGACCGCTCCACTGGTTTTAGCCAGTAAGAATCCGGCATACCCCTTCGTCCTTGCTCGGGGCGAAGGAAGTTCACAAAGAATTTCCACTGGGCATCAATAAAAAAGGCCTCTTATTGCAAGAGCCCGGCTAGGTAGGTAGGAGAAGACAGGGTAATGGTGGTAATTACAATAATAGCAAAACTAAAAGACCTAGACAAGTGAATATTAGCGGAAACTGGCGGTCGCACCCCCTCTGCTGCCCAATCGTCTGTTCAGCTCAAAGCAGTTGCACTTGGAGGCAGAGTTTCGTTTTTCCGCGCTTTCTATGTAATTTTACGAGTGTACTAAATACAAGGTGAGTAATTATTTGGAGTTCACATTGCTAATCTATGCTATCTAGGTCTATGCCTATTTAATCGTATTATTATCAAACGTTTCGAGTGATTTGTTCGGCATTTTATTTATTTTGGACTTTATCGGTCTATTACCTGTTTTAATATTTACAGTATAGTTTCAGTATACGTCCGTAAAACATGTTTTAACAAGCGCAGTGTGGTGCCACGCAAGCGTAACACCTTACATCAGGCAAAAAAAAGACCCCAAACAGTGAAAAACCCTAATCAGTGAAAACCCCCAAACAGTGAAAACCCCCAATCAGTGAAACCCCCAAACAGTGAAAACCCCCAATCAGTGAAAACCCCCAAACAGTGTAAATGAGCAGCACAACTATGAAACTTTACTTCGTTTCTACATACAATTCTATTCTCGGTTCTACCTACCTGTGGGAGTCAATTCGTCAACTGCAACATTATACGGCGTGTCGAGGAACTGCGGAACATTATCGTTCACATCCTCAATGTAAACGGTCACCGATAGATATGCTGATATCTGTAAAAAGAAAAAACAAACTAACTTGTAATTTAGGTTTCCAGGATCGTAACAATCTAGAAAGAAAGCTGTGGGAATAGGTTAAAATTGTTGAGTAAAACACATTGTTTTTTTGGTCGTTTGATGTCGTTGAACACATGTTTTAAAATATGCACGTTTCTCACTGTCAATTGCTGCTAACAAGATATTTATAAGTTTTATAGATATATATTTCTATGTTTTTATAGTTATATGTTTAAAACATACAACGTTACAAATTCACTAAACATATATGATAACATACTCAGGGTGCTACTGGGGTTGCCATGGAGATGCAGTGCGTCAGGGATGTTTGTGGAGGCACATATTGATGGGTTCGCTGCCATTATGAGAAAAAGGTGCGCCTCCCTGATGGCGCGTGTCCGTGGCAGCACTAACACTATCCTCAGTGTGTTCGCATATCGATGGGACTCGCCGATGTTGCGGAAATGGATGCAGTGCAAGAATGACTACTTATCACTAGTATTAAGTAAATTGTTACTGACACACTATGGACTTGATCTGAATTAAACGCATTTATTATTATTATAAAAAGTGGAGTGACGATCTTCGCGGGGTAGCTGGCATGAACTGGATGAGAAAAGCTGAGGATCGTGCTTAGTGGCGTGACATTGTAGAGCTATATCCAGCAGCGGCCTGCTATGGGTAGGTGATGAAGATGATGTGTAAAAACTCCGATTGCACAGAACGGCCATCATGTTATCATATCAGTCCTTAACCATCCAATTTTTTGAGGTACTCATGGACACTTCCTCTACCCTAAGGAAGGTGGAGTGGCGTACTGGACTCTTACTGGCCAGCCAATATCACCATAGAGCTCCTTCAACTTACTTAACGCCGAAGGAGCGAGATTCACGCGTGCTCTTACCACACCCCCAGCAGGTCTCTTTCTGTCGTCCCCCATTCCCCTGTGCGGGCTTTCCCCCCTTACGATCCTCTAGAAAGGCGCGCGTGGAATACAGCGTGCCGCTGTCTTTGATCAGACTACCTCAAGTCCATCGCCCAGTGCCAATTTACCCACCTCTTGGTAGATCGATTCGTTTACTTACTGCTACATGTTACATCTACCAAGTCGCCTTTACGATACCCAGGGTAGCGTTGTGTGTTGGGTGGTTAAGTTCCCTGCATTATAGTTGAGCTGAACTATGCTGATGCATGCGTTATGCCCGTGAACGGGTGCCCTCTGTCGGGACTGGTCAGCTCTTGACTGCTATAGCAATATTATTGTAAGGCAATTAATATCATTGTGCATAAATATGTGGTAGTTAATCCCGCACATTGGCATGCATTATTCTCACATAGTTTTTTTTTTCGAATATTCTGTGTAAAGTAATAAGACTGTAATAAATCATATATTTTAAAAGAGTATATCCATGGAGTTTCTTGCCGGTTCTTCTCCATAGGACCAACGACTTGGAACCGTGCAACTATTTAAATTCTGACTATTCGTAAGTGCCAGCAAATTGTTTACATGAATAAAAAACTTTTGACTTTGACTTTGACCCAGGCACATAGACAGGGCAGGGTTTTTCTTTACTTAATGGTCAAACCTGACTATTTTGCCATAATCGCCACGCTTGGCAGACGGGTTGGCGATCGCAGTTGAGTTGTTAATGAAATCGAAGGACGCTGCTGCCCATCCTCCGGCTTATCCCTTAGTCGACTTTTACGACACCCATGGGAGGAGATGGGGTGGTGGTATTCTGAGCCGGCACCACACTATTTTGGTATAATTGTGTTGATATTATATCACCCGCATTTAATCTTAAATATTATGTTATTTTACGAATGAAACTGGATATGTTTTGCAAGCTGTTCTTGAGTGCTTGTTAATAAATGTGCCTGAATGAGGTACATTTGTCATTCTGAAAGCCTACGTGTTTGTTGTTTACCTTTATTCACGAATAATTTTAAACATGTAATCTGAGGAGACTTACATTTTAGGAGATAGGTATTTTAGACATCACCTCTGATCATAATAATTTTAAAGATGTTATTGATCTTTATAGTTTTGAAGACTAAATATTGCATTAATCAAAGGCATACTTGTTTATAAATATTTTTTCTTTATGTACTCACACACACGGATACGTACTTCAGGCATTGTCTACCAGTTTACTATAGGGTGATGAAGAGAGAAAATCTGGCAGCATGTACCTACAAGGTTACTATACTTTACAATATTATTGTGACTCTAATTTACTCATCATCATTATTTCAGACGAAAAACGTCCACTGCTGGACCCCACACATTGCCACATCGACTGCTATGGGTTTGTGTTGTCTGCTCATTGGGGGGGTTTTTGCCATAATCGCCACGGTTCGCAGACGGGTTAGCGATCGCAGTTGAGTTATAAATGTATTCGAAGGACGCTGCCGCCCATCCTCCGGCTAATCCCATAGTCGCCTTTTACGACAGCCACGGGATGAGATGGGGTGGTGGTATTCTTAGCCGACACCAAACGATCAAATTTATTAATATGACATAATTCTAAGTGTGATATTTTATATTATATTTAATTTTATATTTATATATGACAAATGTAGCAATATATTATAATATATACATGTTCTCAAATAAATAAACATTTATGTATACATATACGTAAAGACATTAATGTAAATAATAGAAAAATCACCACTGAAATGATTATGCCAGTGTATTACGGAGGTGCGCCCATAGTTTTATTTTAAAAGAGTACGGACTGGTAACCTGCTCGATTTTCAGAGCGCATTCCGTAGAAGTATAATCTGGACGAAGAAGGAAGAATGTATGCAGTGAAAGCGGTGATAGTAAGTAAAAGAGATTCGTGACGAGGTTGGAGCTTAACGGCCGAAATTAATAATCAATCTAATCCGAAATCTTTGGATTTGGAATTGAAGATTTGTCTAGTTCAAAATCTGAAATCTAAAGATTTTGGATTAGATTCGTTATATAATTTCAGTCATAAATGTTGAAATTTAGAAGTTAGTGAGCAGAAGAGAGTCTTGTGCAGAGAACAAGGTAGTCAATGCCCTCAGAATTCAACGCTGGCGAATGGGTTGTGAATTTAAAAATAATCTATACGCTGTCACATGATCATATTTACGGAGATAAAAAACGATTGAATGCAGTTATTTTAGGAGGTAGTGAAGTTTATTACGATCATCTGCGTTCAGGTTATAGAATCATACATCACCGTATGACTACGGTATGGGAAAACTAGTAATATTAATAAAACGTTGCCTACTATTTAGATTTAGATTACAGACATGCTGATGCCACGAAGCTGAAATAAAGTTGTCAATTCAATTCAATTCAATTTTTCAATATGGCAACAGTGCCGGTGTCGACAATTCTGCCAATGTCAGTAGTGTCATGGAAGAACGTGTGTAGTAATCATTTTTAAATAAAACTAATTGATTAAAACGTGACTTAATGTACAGAATTTATTGAATATTTTAGGCAAGTAGCAAGTTACAATCTTATGTCATTACTACGGACAAAAATCATCAAAGCTTCTAAAAGCTCAGAAGAAGAATATGTCAGTAAAGAAGAAAAGTTTATTGGTATAGGGATTTTTAGTTTAGGAAGATGACTGTATAAATAAAGTTGTCAAAGTCAAAGTCAAATATTTTTTATTTCAAATAAACCAATTACTGACACTTATGAAACGTCAGAATTGTAATTGCTCGGTTCCAATTAGTTGATCTTATGGAGAAGAACCGGAAAGAAACTCCATGGATACTCTTTTAAAATAATTGAGGTTACAATATTGAATTAGGTATTACACAAATTATAAGATATCACATAAATGTGTTTAAGACTTTATCAACACATTGCTGAAATATAAATATAGCAGCTATACAGTACAAAGAGCACCTCACATATAATTGGTTACCAGGCAAGCCACATGTGCAGAAAGTACCTAACGCCATATGTCCCTATCTCCAACATAGTCCCTAACCCTATAGTAGGCATTTTTTATGAGAATTCTTTTAACGTGTGCTTTAAACTTCCCATCTGTGAGATCAGTAATTGCTTTAGGTATCTTGTTATAAAATCGAATACAGTTTCCTAAGTGAGTGATTGGTTTTTGACAATCTAAATTTAGGAACTACTATTTTATGTTTATTTCTAGTATTTATATAATGAATGTCGCTCTTTACATTCATGAATTTGTTTTTTGTTTGTTGAATAAGTTTAATCTGACATAAGACCAAACATTTTCCATTGAATATTAAATTTAACCTTGAATAGTGGAGGCTCTCGGCCAAAGGATGTTCGCTGCTCAACAAAGACCTTTCGATATAGATTTCCACAATGGTGTCGACATTATGGGGGTGATTTGCCAATACTCACCACGCCCAGCAGGCGCGTTTGTTCGAAAAATGG
Source organism: Diloba caeruleocephala (assembly GCA_947459985.1). Lineage (NCBI taxonomy): Eukaryota > Metazoa > Arthropoda > Insecta > Lepidoptera > Noctuidae > Diloba > Diloba caeruleocephala. The sequence continues at coordinate 848,073 of OX381617.1, read as the reverse complement.
TCACTGTTCCACAAAAGGGACGCAGCTGCCCATTTCTCTGGATTAGAGTCCCTTAGCCACCTTTTACAACATCCACGGGAAGAAATAGAGTGGTGTTATATTCTCAATCCGAACACCAAGCGAATAGCCATAAGGGTAACCTTACGACTCTTTTTTTTACTTACATAGAGCAAATAGAGCGCACTATCCATGGAAGCATTTATAAAAAATCTTCTAGAATTACAGAAACATCTCGAGTATATAGATACAAATGGTGCACGTTTGACACAAAACCAGTAGGAACATTTTTACGTTTGCTTTTATAGTCTGACGTCGTAAAACGTGAAAATACGTATTCAAGTGTCAATGAACTGTACGTACGAAAGGAAAATGTTTGAGGTAAGATTTCGATTCCGTTGAAACGAATTACAGGAAATATGACGAGGTTACTTAAGATGAAAGTTGCGGTTTTAGAAAAGAAATTTAATAGACTAAACCTGCAAAAGAGATACTGAAACTGTAAATATAATTCTATTTTATTTTTATTCTATAAATCCCTACTAATATTATAAATGTGAATCTAAGTTTGTTTGTTCCGCTTTCACGCGAAACCTACTTATTCAATCATCATGCAACTTTGTACTCATATTCTTGGAGGTATTAGAAGTAACATAGTTTTTATTTGAAATAAAAATATTTTATTTACGCCAGATAAAGATGTTGTTTGTCAGAAAATCTCAAAATCTAGCTATTTTAACGCCATCTAGCATTGCAGTAATGAAGTTCCAACCCTGTACTGTAATACCGTTGCACTTTATTATCGACGGTCACGTCAATATCCAATCCAATTGACTATAGTTTCAGCTGTTTGGACTTATGATTCATTTCTATTGTAATAATCTCTGATACTTATTTAATGGCTTCAATGCGAGCGAAGCCGCGGGTAAAAGCTAGTTATTTAATAAAAGGTTTTATCATGATATTATCATGACAATATTTTTGAAAACCTTCCAAAATAGTTGTTTGAAATCGACATTAATTGATTTCATTTAGTGTTTGTTCCCTACAGTTATACACCATAGACTCTTAATTGATTACCGAATAAGATAAAACGTACCTTTAAAAAAAGGGATTGTAGTTGTTTGCAGCTGTCTTGCGTATATCAGAAGTTTCTACATTATTGGAGAACCTAACATTTCCAGCTTTAAAGTATACTAACGTCGTAATTTTTATAACGGCGAATAACGACAAACTTAGAACAATGACCACGACAGAACAATTCCTAAAATGGGGGAATAAGGTTAAAAATGTTATTTTATCTCCATAGCTATATTAAGGACGGATAGCGATCCCAAGGGTGGGATCCTCTCAAAAGTATGGCAAATGATCCGACGGCAACTGGGTGAAGGACGAATGGTTATCGGAGGTGACTGGCTCAACCCTGGGAACTTTCAGCCGCATTGTTTCAACGCCATTTTATTATACATCCCAAACAACCCTGAGCACCGTCAAAATAGAGCTCAATTTTGCCTGTGCAGTCCCTGTAAATAACATCGCAATCGTGGTGCAAATCTTTCAAAAATCCTTGCAAGGTTGGATTTAAACTCGAAGCGGGGTAAGTCATCCTTAATTTGGCTTTTAATATCTCGTTAAAATTGACTTGAAATAATTAACTTTAATAACTTCGCAATTTACAACCTCGTTGTGTCATAAAATGTATATATTTTTGGGCCATAGTAAGTTTCATAACCTATTGATTCTCCGTTATTCTTTTATCTTTTGCAGCAGTGGGAACAGAAATAATTGTTGGGATCATAGATATTTTGCAATGTGATTAGGTTCTCATTCACTCTCTCCTAAACTTTGGTTTTACAACATTTTTTGTTTTTAATTCACACGCGTTCTCTTTTTAACCCACTTCAAAAAGGAGGTGGTTCTCAATTCGACGCCTATTTTTTTTTATGTATGTACACCAGGTACACCAATGCAAATTGGAAAAAGTTCTTACATTTATTTTCGGTAAAAAAATCAAATAAAACTTAATTTATGAAGTCGGGCGGGGCCATGTATAAAATCTAACTTCTCGTTGGTCTGCATGAACCATGGTTGGGGCATACCTGGCCCCGCCCGACTTCATAAATAAAGTTTTCTTTTTCCTTTTCAGTGGTTTTAATATTTTTATTTCGTATAGGGTTTTTGAAGTCACTATTTTTTTGTTAAATAGTTTTATTTGTTTCTTTTTACCGAAAATAAATGTAAGAATATTTTCCAATTTGGTATCAGTATTTAACACTAAAAAGTAGAGTTTTTGAAGTCGGTATATTTTTTGTTAAAACGTTTCAATATGTCTTGTAACTAGAAAAAAATCAATCTTACTCATACTGATGTTTTTCTTAGCGATTCACTCGCAATAACATTAATATCTATACAGTCCTGAAGGATTTAACTTAACCACTATCTTAGCATTTAAACTGGAGTGAGTGACAATCCACGCGGATATTCAATTTTTGTCAAAGACACACCACATGGCACGCGGCTGGCTGTTGACCTACTTCACATTATATTGTTTTGCGGCATACCTATGTAGTTGTATTTTGTTTAAAATCTACGAAAAAGAGTTTAGTAATAGAGTAGATTGGATCGGGCAATTCAATTTAATTCAATTCTTTATTGCATTCCATAAGTTTTTTTTTTTTAAACACAATATATGTTTATATCTATAGACCAATTATGGACCTTGTTGAGCACAGCATAATTAATCAGGAGAGAGGGAGAGTATTAATAATAAATTGTACATAAGAATTATCGACGATGACTTCTTGTAAGCTATACTAGCTTTTGCTAAGCAACATTTTTTTTAATTTGAATATATTTTTATAGACAACACCAAGGGACCCGAGGAGTGTATAGCTAGTTGAGAAGTTGGTAGATTTAAACTATTTTTGTGTCGAAGTATAATTAAGGTTTGTATGATTTCACGTTTATTATATAAGTCAGGGTATTTAAGGGCAAATTTACATATTTCTAAAAGATAGATGCATGGTAGCGTAAAATTTTGAGTTTTTGAGAATAAAGACAGTGGCTAAGCGTTGGAGCCTCTATTAGGTGCCGAAGATGACCGCTCCAGTGGTTTTAGCCGGTAGGAGTCCGGCATACCCCTTTGCCCTTCCCCGGGGCGAAGGAAGTTCATGAAGAAATTCCACTGGGCACCAATAAAAAATAAAAATGGGTGTCACGCTTATCATATGGAACTCAATTCCTTCTCTGAAAACTCTTCCAGAGGCATGATCGTTATGAAAAGTAGTTACTTTTACGAGATCATCCTGGCAAGTAATATTGAAATTGTTTTCAAAAATATTTTAATTCAAATTACACCTTTTTTTCCCGCTATAACTACAAGCATGAGTCTTCTCAAAATCCACATTAGCAGTCCTATTCTGAAACCCATCCGGACCAAGGACCTTTACAGCACCTTTGCGACGCCTGTGTTTTTGTGATTTTTTTTACTCGTGGGTTACAGTTCAGGCTTTCTCCTTGAGAGAACACTTATCATATTGGCTCTTAGCGACCCGATACACGACGCTAGGTATCGGGTCGCTAAGTTTCCCTACAATATGGTTTAGCTAAGCGACGCTGATGCATGCGTCATGGTCGTGAACGAGTGCCGTCTGTTGGGATTGGTCATCTTAATACTGCCATGACAATTGAATCAAAAACTCTGGTAAAAATTAAAATCATGTTTGTTTAGTGTAGTCTCTTTTCTCCTGCATTGTCCTCACATTACCATAATTTCGAGAACATTGTACCAATATGATTTAAAAAGAGTAACCATGGAGTTTCTTGCCCGTTCTTCTCCATAGGAAATCTACACCTTGGAACGAGGCAACTAAAGTCTTGACTATTCATAAGTGCCTATAAATGGTTTTACATGAATTAAAATATTTTTATCTTATCTTTATCTTTATCCTATTACTCAATAGCCAAAACTCCTTGGAACGTGGTCAGATACAGTGTTCCAAACCAAACTTGTTTTCGACCACGTTTTATGCAGTTGCTGATGGCCAGTGCATCTACAATCCTTGCCAGCTGGACAAACTCATCGTGGGTGTTCATTACAATTCATCACAATTACAGTTATACCTACTATTCCGTGTGGTGTCCGGATTAAGAATATAGCACCACTCCATCTCCTCCCGTGGATGTCGTATAAGGCGACTAAGGGAATCTAAACCAGAAGGATGGGCAGCAGCGTCCCTTTTGTGAACCGGTAGCCATACTGCGCTCATCAACCCGCCTGCCAAGCGTGGTGAGTATTGGCAAATACCCCTCAGAATGATGACACAGTTGTGAAAATCTATGGGGGAGGCCTTTGTTCAGCAGTGGACGTATTAATTGGCGATATGATGATATGACAGTTATACTTACAAGGTCATCTCCAGAATCAAAGTCACAGCCAAGCCGGAACTTCACCACGTTCTGTGGAGAGTCACTGTCGACCAGGGTGTCCACACTCTGGGCTAGTACCACAGACACGTGAGTGCGGTTAATGTCGCGGTATGTGAACAGGTGAGCGTCTTCTTCTCTGTCTACGGGCTGCAGGCTTAGGTTCTTTCTGGAAAGAATAATAAAGAAAGTAAGTGACGTTCATAGTCATATCGGTAAGTAGAAAAATTGGGGAAACAATAGATAGTTGCTTCTATACTGTTAAGACCTTACTACATAAGTACTTACACCTCAAGGTACTTGATTCTCAATATATCGCGGAAACTTGGTTACTTCTTAGTAGATCATAACTGGAACTGTTATGAATGTTTGAACTCGATATACTTAATGAAATTAGCATTATCTATAAAAAAATATTCTCGGTTTACTTTCGATATGAGTTTATAATCACACTTTGGAGCCATCCAACTTTCAATACAAATAAGGAATTAAAGTTGTAACAGTGACATCTATTATGTCATCTCAGAACTAATACCCCGATTGAGTCATCTCATTGCTTTAAGGATTCTATACCACAAACTGTTTCATACTACTGTCACTAGATGGCATTTAGCTGAATATCATCAACATAATTTCGCAAATTATGAATAATTCTAGACGCCAAATTATATTTGCCCCAGTTTGCCCTCAATTCATGTAAACTTTAACACTATTTAACATAACTAAAGCGAAATGTAAGTTAATAAAGTAATGAAAACGGTAATGTCTGTTAATCCTACATTTCCGTGTCTGGCATCAAATTTAATTTAGTAATCGTTAAAATAATAGCCTGAAAAGTGTTATAATGACATAATAACTGAGAAAATAACATTAGTTTGTGTTATTATGAGTAAATTAGAGAAAATTCTCACGACGTATGTCCGGAAGCTAACAATGGCGGATGTAAAGATGCAAATCTTGTTTAAACTGTGCCACCCATTGTGTTAAAACGTTATTTGCTATAATTAGTGATGCAATCGATATTCATGTTTGTTTAAAAGCTTTTTGATCGTGAGAAGTCATCTAAAACGAATAATGTACAGGTATCTTAATAGTAAATTCCACGAGATGAAGATATCAAACTTAATTAAACAAATGTCATTACAAGGTTATAATATGTGAAATTATTTTAAATAACTAACGAAATGCTTCAATGTACATATGTTGCATCTGGTAGAATTTTGGCATTCAATTAATAAATTAACTAAGTTAACTTTATGACAAAGACAAACTGATAATCAATTCGCTCATTTCCACATCAATATTTTGCCAGTTTCCCTCAGTTGATTCTTACAATTGATCTTAACGTTTATATGCCAATTTGTCTACTAGAAACAATTCTCAGTATGTTAAAGCAGGTCTTTCGCCAATATTTCTTAGGGTCAGGCAAGTCGGTACGGTGTTCTCTTAGGGCGAGATTCAGAAACGAGTCTAAGCGTGAATTTACGCTTCCATATGTCAAAATGCACTACTTACGCTCATAATTGTATTCACAGACGATTGGAACACGACTTAAGCATAGCGTAAACTAAGCTAAGCGAAGTAGTGAAAATCGACTACTTTGGGCGAGCCTAGCGCCACTAAGCCGGCAAAAGTGTGCTTGCAACAGAAACTATAAAATACGGATATATGAGAAAGTTGTTTACTTTGATTGTCATAATTCTAATTAGCTTTTAACTATGAAGGCTACATTAGTCCAATATGTTCAACTATTTAACTAAATATCGTCCTTACTTGCAGTAATACAGCATGTAAGAATAATTTGTGTTCGATATTATGTTTCGCTCACTCCAATGGCATTTCATATATTGCTATTCTTTTTTATTTTTATTTATGCCTGACTACACAGTTTTATAAAAACTGAATCTCACCGATAAACATTCTCGTATTAAAAATGGCCATAGAGAATAGAGTTCAAACTAAGCCAACGCCGACGTAAGTTTGAGAGGGACTGTGTCTCGACTCGAATACGAATTTTGAAGATGCGCTTAGCCGTGACTTGGCTTAGAGCGGTCTTAGCCCGTCTTACGTTTATGTCTCTGAATCTCACCCTTAGAAATACTGTTAAGATCAAAACTATGGTTGAGAGGAAACGTCTTAATCTTCAGATATAGATAGATATCACAGTATAATATGAGGTGGAAACTGTTTGGTAGATCACGGTAACGTTGAGTTAGCCTTTTCTTGAATCTACACCGAACAAACATGAGGATATCCGTGATTGATCTATTAATTTTTCCAATCATTATAAATCATTTGATACTAGTAATTTTGCGTCTTTACCTTGGCACATATATATATATTTATATAGGTTAACGACAGTTACATCTCATCCGATAAATATATTATTATTATGATGAATTTGGAGCAATTAACTGCTCATCAGATATTGATTAATTTTTTTGCCAATGCTGTATCGTAGCAACAAATCATTTTTAAATTAAGTTTTTTATTTTGTTGATTGATCTTATTTCAAGTTTAATATGGTAAATTTATGCCCAATCGGATTTATCGGAAAAAAAGTGATTCCAAAAATCTAATAGGTATTTACGTGTGCAATTTCAAGATGCAAAGCTTAAAATAGCCTTTTTTTATTGATGCCCAGTGAAAATCCTTCATGAACCTCCTTCACCCCGGGGAAGGACGAACCGGACTCTACCGGCTAAAACCACTAGAGCGCACCATCTTCGGCACCTAAGGGAGGCTCCAGGTCCTCGTATGATCACACTAGAGCCGCCCACTGATGCCACTCCTATAGACACATCTCGGAGAGGCTGACTGTAAAGCCCCCCGGGGGATTGAAAAGGATCCCCCAAAGCGTTCCACGGCAGCGCGTGACCACATGCGTGCTACCGTCTGCTCTTGGGTCGCTCGGTGTGGGCACGCAGATAGCCTAATATAGCCTATCAAGATCTTTTCTAGTCCTAATTATAATTCCAAACCAGTGCAATCTGTTGCGACTGTATACATCAGGTCTGCACCAAATTTGATGCCAAAGATTTGACATCTGGGTTTAAGTATATCTAGTTTGGCGATACCAAAAACAATACAGATTTTTTTTTGTATTAGGTCTAGTTTAGTGTGTCTCCTTCTGTGAGAGCGTCATACTCCAGAAGGAGACCGCAGAGCGGGATCGGGAGAGGGCCGATCCCGCTCGATGAAGGAGGAGATGGCGCCGCGGTAACAACCGCCCTGGCGCCTAATTCCCTTACGCCTGAGACCCCCTGCCGTAGCTATAAGGCGGGGGACCTCTGGGTCTGCGGGTGCGTAGATTAGGGAATATGCGTACCCACACCGAGCGACCCACGAGAAGACGGTGGCACGCAGGTGGTGACGCGCCGCCATGTGCGCAGCACAGCAAAGCGCACAGGGACGCTTCGGGGGATCCCTTACAGTCCCCCTGGAGGGGTGACCGCTTTAAAGTCACCCTCTCCTAGATGTGCGTGGGGCCAGTGGGCGGCTCTAGTGTGATCATACGAGGACCTGGAGCCTCCCTTAGGTGCCGAGGATGACCGCTCGCTTCGCCCTTCCCCGGGGCGAAGAAAGTTCAGGTAGAATTTCCACTGGGCACCAATAAAAAAACAACAAAAAGGTCTAGTTTAGTGTAAAAGGTAATTTTTGCAAAATAATACGGCATAATTCTTTGTTTTCTTTTTTAACTTTTTTTTAAAACTTTTTTAAAGGTAATCGCATAAGTCCCCAGCCATAGTCTGCCAAAATATAACAGTCTCATCTACCTTGATTACTATTCTCTATCGTTTTAATATCCTCGTGGAATTGTTCACTTTTTTCTTTGCTAAAGTCTGTAACATTACATCTATGGAAAGTAAGTGCGCTTGGCAGGCGGGTTGGTGAGCGCAGAATGGCTATTGTTCCACAAAAGGGACGATGCTACCCATACCCCTAGTTTAGAGGCCATCCATGGGAAGAGATAGAGTGGTGCTATGTTCTTAATCTGGGCAGCACACGTAAATCCAAATCATGGGGAATTCAATCTTCAAAGATTCTCTGGTATATGGCAGAACCCACTGTAACAGTTGTTTAATACACATTTTGCATACACTATCCAAACTTTGTCTAAATCGCAATGTCTATATTGAGGTGATCAAAATACAAACGCTTATCAATTACTGATATACGTTTTCGCTGGTATTTCAATATATAAACAAAAAAGGACAAGAAAACTTATTAGGACCGTTTACAAGACGTCTCAACTAGCCATAGTTAAATAATTATCAATCCAAAACGTAATGACTACATAACTATTATTACTATCAAATTAAATTTGTAAAATAAGAAATTATGTTTGCGCTGAAATTACAGCTGAGAAAACTAAATTCATATTATCAACTGTACCACTGTATCTACCTTATCAACTGTAGGTAAAATCTGAGTTGTACCAAACCTTTTTTTTTTGTAGGGCTAACGTATAACGGGCTAAGTAACCTATGTTATATTTTTCGGTGAATATCTCTGAGAGACTTTTAAACTTATTTCCAACAATAATCAGTTTAAAAATATCCGCCTCACCGACGTCGCGGAGCCCTATAGCCGCGTCACCATCCCGTTCAAGTTAGTACTTCTCCCCCCACCTCTTGCTCGCACCAGCCCGTGCTGAGCCTGTAACTTTTAATGTACAGTATCCTTAGTACATTTTAAATAATACCGCTCCAGCTGTCCCCAAAACAATAGCTAGTTATCCCTAGCAACGTCCTAAGCCGAGGTCCGTGTCCCGCAGGGGCGCCCTTAGTGCAAGTTGCTTAGATTTTTTGTCTTTGCCAGAAACGACCAGTTAAGCAACCACATTTCCAAGAAATGTATGCAAGAAGCCCAACAAAATTAAGTTTAACATGAAGAGCACTAGGTGTCAGTGAATGATTACGCAAGAGAGTTCAGCTTAATAGTAGATCAGAACATAAAAATAATGTTTCACATTAGCCTAACACGCAACGCTGACGAAATTAGCGAAATGTTAACGGAACATAAAGGCTATTAGTATTTTTATGTGCATTTAAATAAGATGAGCTTTTTGCAAGAAATATAAAAGTATCAAAGCAAGGTATATAGCCTATTAGAAACAGTTGTGTACTATGAATAGGCTTTGAAATTAAATTATTTATTCTCATTGATTGCAAGAAGCAATCAATTCCCGGCCATAATTTAATCATTTACAAAACCTTGTATTTTTATCACGAACGTCTTCTCAGCCCGATGAGTCCTTAAATGTCAAATTTATTTCCTAGGTGAATTGATTGAGTGCAAATACAAATTCAGCTCCTTCATACGTTCTATAGCGAGTTTTTGGCTCAGTGCTATTTAGACTTGATTTCTGCAGTAATTTATCAGTGTTTAGTTGAATATTTTAACACATTCATCTGTGCAATGAAATATGTTATTGAGCACTTCTGGGAAATTATGGAGGCCTAAGGCTTACGCATATATATACTATACTAGCTTTTACCTGCGGCTTCGCTCGCATTGTTTTTATCTTTCGTATTTTTTTTTCTCAAAACAAAGTATCCCTTGTTACTTCTAATACCTCTAAGAATACGTGTACAAAGTTTCATGATGATCGGTTAAGTAGTTTTCGCGTAAAAGCGGAACAAACAAACTTACTTTCACTTTTATTATATTAGTAGGGAAGTGGGGATATATCCCTAATTTAAAATCGCTATCCAGACGCACATTGTGTTGTTTAGATCCTAAAGTCCATAACTACTGAGAAGAACTTCATTTTGGTATCTGCCCTTCATATGGTGGCATGGTTTTTCAAAATATTCATGCTTTGATAGCACGAACTTTTCAAAATCAAGGGCATACGTTTTATATGAAATCCAATCGATTGAGTCTATATTGACCTAGTAGCAAATGAAAATCTTATTGTTGGTTTATCAGCTGACAACTGTCCCACGCTGTAAAAGTCGAGCGAGGGAAGTGGTTCGTGTGTGCATTCGTATATGCTAGGTTAGTACCTAATCTGTTCCCCTCCGTGATGTGCCTAAAGGCGTGGCACCAATGGGCGGCTCTAGTGTGATCTTACGAGGACCTGGAGCCCCCCTTCGGTGCCGAAGATGACCGCTCCAGTGGTTTTAGCCGGTAGGAGTCCGGCATACCCGTTCGCCCTTCCCCGGAGCGAAGGAAGTTCCATGTAGAATTTCCACTGGACATCAACAAATTTAAAAAAAAATTAGTAATCTGTCAACTCTATATAAGCTATTGCTAAGTGCAGCCGTGTGGTGCCGGCTACGAATAGCTACAACCCATTTCATCCCGTGGGTGTCGTAAAAGCCGACTATGGGATTAACCGGAGGATGGGCAGCAGCGTCCTTCGAATACATTACCAACTCAACTGCGACCGCCAACCCGCCTGCCAAGCGTGGCGATTATGGCAAAACCCCCCAATGAGCCCACAACACATCCATATCGGTGGTTGTGGTAATATTTGGGGGAGGCCTGTGTCCAGCAGTGGACTTCATTCGGCCGAAATGATGACACATGTAGATTTCTGTGGTCCAAACACGTACGTGTAACGTAAATAAATTAATTTTGAAGAACATAGATTTTTTATATATTGATTATCTCTTTACCTATAAATTACAGGAAATCCTATTAGAAGTCTATGGTCCTTAAATAACAAAGTAAATCTTTCAATATTGTGAATACAAACTTACATTCGCGGTTGAAATGTATGGAAAAATATGTTTTTCAACTACAATGTTATGTTTATTCTAGGGGTAAGTTATTGTTCCAAGACCGAAATTAACAATACACAATTTATTCAGCGATATCTGAACCCTCTCCATATGAGCTCAACTTGCACTTGTTTTTTTACACAACTCTTAATCAGCCTCTGCATGATATGGTGGTAACAAAAAAATACAAAAAACTAGTACGGGATATCTGTTCACAGCGGCAGGTAAACACAAATGAGACAAAATTAAGCCAATCAGAACCGCATTAACAGAAACATATAGGACATTACGTCAATATTTTGCAGTCGATTGCTGTATGACTGATATAAATAGTAGAACTTTGTGTCCATGCAGTTCTTACGATGTAACCATCTTCATTATGTCATTATGGTATGTAAATTAGCGCTCTTTACAACAGCAAAAGATATATCGTTAGTATAAGAATTGCGTTATTAATCAATTATCATTTTACGCGGTAGTTGCTGGCTGCCATAAGCCTCTCTATTAGAGTGGTCAATCACTGCTTTCGTACCTTAGGTATATCGTCTGATACCCGTTCGAGGTTAAGCTGAGTTTGATAGATATCTTGTCTTGCGTTGATCGACACAGTCTCATCATAATGAGTTATGATGACGCGGAGGTCTTTTGAATGTTGGTCATTCTTTAAAGATAAAGTTAAGATAAATATTTGTATTAATTTAAAATCGTCTCAAGGCTCTCATGAGTAGTCAGACTTTGGTTGCCGCGTTCTAAAATGTATATTTCCTATGGACAAGAAAGGGCAAGAAACTCCATGGTTACTCTTTTTAAATCATAATGTATGTAACAATATTTGACTACATTGTTCTTGAAATTAAGATTATGTGAGGACAACGCAGGAGAAAAGAGTCAAAATTGCATCAAGTTTACACTAAATAAGCCAGATTTTAATATTTATTAAATTTGCCTGGCAGTATTAAGCTGACCCAGCAGATAGCACTCGTTCACGAGCACGATGCATGCATCAGCGTCGCTTAGCTAAACCAAATTGTAGGGCAACTAAGCGACACGATACACGACGCCACCGTAAAGCAGGACACTTGAGTGAGCATGACATACCTACTCTGCCAGACAACTATCACGTCAGTTCAACAAAATAAATCAATAATCCACGCGGTACTCGCACATAGAGTATCAAATCTAAGTAAATAATTAATATAATAACGAATAAAATGTAAAATGAAAAAGCAAATATTTCATGTCATAGCAAATATAGAAAACATCAAATGTCATTATATGAATTAATATATTCCAGTGTAAGACGTTTAGCTACAATAGAATAGAATCGTTTATTCAGTAATTAGGTCATATCAGACACTTTACACGTAATTATTGAAACGACGGAGGGCATTTCACTACATGACAACCTCTGAGAAGAAATGCCGAAAGAAATTCAGGGTACGGTCTTTCTTTTTCTTTTTTTTTCACGTTGTGTATTTTTAACAAATCTCAATTAATACATTGTTTTCATGGCAATCTATATGTGAGAGTAGTGTAGATATAGGCTATCTATAACTAACATGCTAGTGCCAACAATCGGACTCAAATACCTACATCACACTCTCAATTACAATGTGAAAAACAAAGTTATATAATAATAAATTACAGATGTAATCATTCATGATAATGTCAAAGAAGAGATGTCAATTATGCAAATATCAAAAAATATCAATGATAAAAATGTCAAAAGATATCAATAATATTAATGCCAATTATTATAAAATGTTCAATTAATAATTAATGTCACAAAACAATGCCGTTGAGATGTCAACATAATGAAACGACACCTCGTGTAATTCTAGTCTTGCGGAGCTGGACCAGCACTCTGCCAAACATTTTTATCTACTAGGTAATCATCTAATTAATAATATGCCCGTGTGCATAGAGTATGTTTTACAAACAATTTAAATTTGTTTTGTGGTAATTGTAAAACGATGGCCGGTATTTTATTATAAAATTCTATACTATGAAAGAAGTATGGACTTTAGCTAAACGAAATGTTGGCTGTACTGATTTAGTTCTATGTCTAGTATTATAGTTATACGATCACATTTTCTTGTAAAAAGTTGTGTTTTTTCTAACGTACATAATATTTTCGTAAATAAATTGACATGGTACTGTCATTATGTTGATGTTTTTGAAGAGTTCTCTCAAGGAATCCCGACTAATACTTTAATTACTCAATTATTATTGTACCAAAAGTAAAACGCGATAAACAATCATTCTTAACTGGCCTTTCACGACAGCCTAATTACGTATTAGGTAATGTGTGATCATTATTATGACAACACACCCACAAATTAGATGCGATGTTCAACTCACGCGATAAATACAACTACTGTAGACTTATTAACCTACTAAATACGGAAACAGTTACCACTAATTATACCTGACTAATAGATTATTTCTAGCTATTCATTAACAATAACTAAACGGTGGTTATTTTTAAAAACATTCACCTCTGACTATTTAAATAGTAAACAAAGACATAACAAACCTCCGAAGTTACATAAGAATATCGGATAGAAAGTAAAACCTAAAGCTATTCGAATCATTACCTAGAGATAGATTTTCCTCAGAAAATTACTTAAAAGTGAAACCGCAACGCAATTTCGATTTATGTCCTAACTCTAGGCACAAAAAAAGATTAATCATTTAAACGATCAAAAACGTTAGCACTTAGATTGCTACAACTGAAACGGAAGAAATAAACATTCTAATGATAGATTTATAATTTCTGAACACACAACTATAGTTTCAATAGATACACCAAATACAGATCATCATCATATCAGCCACAGGACGTCCACTGCTGAACAAACGCCTCCCCCTTAGATTTCTACAACGAGCGGTCACATACCACTCTCATCCAACGACTCCCAGCGACCTTTACCAGGTCATCTGTCCACCTCGTTGGAGGTCGTCTCACGCTGCCAAATACGGATACTTGAGAACAACCGAGTGTGAGAGTAATTAGGTTTATGACCGTCACTAAAGTTAAGGTACATACAGACAAGATAATCTCACAAATATCCGTTTTGTTAGGAAAGACAGGAGGATCCAAAGAGATTTCTCAATGACGAGTCTAAACACTTAGATGAATTGCATGAAGCGAGTAACTGGATACCTATTACTAATGTTGGAAATTTTAGGCCTAAAATATTTTACAATTGACTGTCTTGCAGAAATGTATTAGGACAAATAATCAAATAAGAAAAGTCGTTAACATTTGAAAAGTCTCGAATTACTTTCCAAACATATCAGCCACATAGAGCGATTGTTCTGCAACTATTTATAAATATTATTCCCGCTTAAAATTCGCAATATATTATGAACATTGAGCCAATGCTGCAAAGGCCTCGAACTAACGTATATTTATAAGTTATAATATAAAAATACTGCATAATAATGTCAATCCATCTCAGTTTTAAGAATTGGCAATAAAATAATAATATAAATGAACATTACAATTTATAGAATATCATGATCATGATGAAATTTAAGACAACACTGTGTATCGATGATACCCACGTGATGTGTCAAAAAAAATTCAAATCCGTTGTCAGTGATGTTGCAAGTAACATCTGGCGAACCAAATATCATACGAATGATACAGCAACGTAAAATATGACGACAAAATTATACGAGTAATGCATTTAAAATTAATCTATTGATATTAATTTTATTGAATGATGACAAGATTTTTTATGTAATGTTCTTGTAAATAAATATACAAAAGAGTCGGGCCAGGTCAATAAACAAAGAAATATCTAGGTAAGATGGTATCGTTTTTAGGAAGTGAAGCATTACAGTTTTATATTATAATCTGCTTGCATATATTTGATAGCCAATAAAAATAAACTCAGTTTTATAAAGAGCTTGACATCAACGTTGTGCAACTTAAAGCCACGATGTGTATTACAATTTAAATGATTTCATTTGTTATATTTGGGTTGGTTATAAATGGAAGTGGTGTCCGGATTAAGAATATAGCACCACTCCATCTCCTCCCGTGGATGTCGTAAAAGGCGACTAAGGGAATCTAAACCAGAGGGATGGGCAGCAGCGTCCCTTCTGTGAACGGTAGCCATACTGCGCTCACCAACCCGCCTGCCAAGCGTGGTGAGTATTGGCAAATACCCCCCATAATGATGACACAGTTGTGAATATCTATCTTTGAGGGAGGCATTTGTTCAGCAGTGGACGTATGAATGGCCGATATGATGATAGCTGGAAGAATCAGCAAGCTGAAGTGATAGTGGGTTGACCATGGTAGCCATGGTCTAAGTATCGTTGGTTGAATACACGCAAAAGACTTACTTAATCCCTTGTGGCGATCGCATTACGAGCACCTCTTGTGTGGCACGCGCCCCAGCCAGTAGGACAAAAGCTAGGGTCGACTAGATGTGGAAGGTGGAGGGGCAAGTTTTGTTTCGTACTTGGAAGAGGCCTATATCAATCCTTCATAGCAAGAGGCGGAAATCCTATAAAATCACCTTAAGCGCCCTTCTGTCACCATTTACAAACTGTGATAGCTTTATACCAGCGATGAGCGATTGTCACTGAAAATAATCTATTTTTTTTTCTTATTTTATAAAACGTTGCCCCACACTAGAATTTCTCCTGTGTCGTGAGTGCGTTTACAAACACAAACTCCACACACAATACACCCAGACCCGGAACAACTACCTGCAGATCATACAAATATTTGTTCCGTGTGAGAATCGAACCCACGACCCGGGGCGCAGCAGCATTGACATTGACAATTTGACATTTTTTTATAATGGATTATATTAATTCATTTAATGACATTTGATTATCCCTCATCCTCAATTTGTTTAGGTGACACCAATTACTTTTTGGTGTTGGTTGTTTTTGTTTTATATTCGCTTTACTTAGATTTGAAACTGTAAGTGCGAGGACCATGTGGATTATTAATTTATTTTGTTTAATTGACGTGATAGTTGTCTGGCAGTTTAGGTATGTCATGCTCACTCAAGTGTCCTGCTGATGGTGGCGTCGTGTATCGGGTCGCTTAGTTGCCCTACAATATGGTTGAGCCGAGCGACGCTGATGCATGCGTCATGCTCGTGAACGAGTGCTGTCTGTTGGGATTGGTCAGCTTAATGCTGCCATGACAATTTAATCATAATTTAACATAAATATCATGCTTGTTTAGTGTGGACTTTTAAAGAAGTTTACTTTTTTCTGCTACATTGTCCTCACATTATTTATTTTGAGAGCAATGTAACCAAAAATACTGTAACAATTATTATGATTTAAAAAGAGTAACCATGGAGTTTCTTGCCCGTTCTTCTCCATAGGAAATCAACATCTTGGAACGCGGCAACTAAAGCCTTGACTATTCATAAGTGCCTGTATATGGTTTTACATGAATAAAAATATTTTTATCTTATCTTATCTTATCAGTGTATCAGCCAAATGTTCTATCGTTTCGAATAAAATGATTTTAATCGAATAATAATTGGTGCTATTAGATTTATAAGTATTTAAGCAGATTTAGTTACAATAACTAAATAAATCAATCGCTCTGGAGATCAATATCAATCAACTGAATAGACACTTGCACTCTCTGCATCATGCATAATATACTTGTCCATTTTTTTGTTTTTCTTCCTATCTCTACTTCATATACGAGTAGTTTTTCACCAAATAGTAAAAGATGACTTGTGACTTTTATAAAATTCAACTATCTTCAAACTTTATCACTTCCACTGTGATATAAATCTTTAGCTGTAAAGGTCATACCACAATTACATTCTTCGCTAACCTCTTGAATACCCTCACTGTACAAACATATTTCTTCCTTAATAGTATCTTTGCTAAATCTTAAAATACATAATCTGCGTGTGAAATGTTCATTTCACTGTTTATGTAACTAACAATTTAACCTAATTTCATTATCACCATGAGTATTGTAGTCAGGTTTTAATGGCTTAGTCATCTTCCTAAGTAATGAGTGCGAAGTATGCAGTGTTATTTATTTTTTATGTACACGGGCGGTCAGAAGGCTGCGGGCATGACGCTGATCTTCGCTCACAAATTAACAGAATTCTTTATTTATTTTGCTTGTACTAATAATGTTCATAGTACTTCCTCTTTTTGAAGTGATTATTCGTTTGGAGCATTTAATCAGAGTAAAATTGAGAGCTGCGTACGAATGCCGTCACGAAAATCCGACGGTATGAATTCGCCAATCAAAGATGTTTGAAGAAAATAGTTTACGTATATATATATTTATACGTACGTATATATTTATATCGCGTTTAATTAATTCATTCTATATACTTACGTACACGTAAGTATATAGAATGAATGAATTAAACGCGATATATTTCCGTAAACTATTTTCAATTCGATGTCTGAAGTAAAATTGGTGAATACGCGCGTATACCGTAACGAAAATCAAAAATTATGAAGTTGGCTGTTAAAAATATGACGGCCATAATTATAAGTACATTCTATTATTCTGACAATATATTAATTAATTTTTAATATATTTAATTCGTATGTATGACAGTAAATATTTAATATTTTCTCACCCGTATAGAATGAAATACTCTTTTGTTAAATCAATCTCTTATTAACTGTATTATGGTTTCTACTAATAAAGTAATTATTGTTATGAGGAATAAAAAATAATTGTTACCCTAAAGATGTTTTTTTAACCCATTTTATACATAAGTACCTACACACCTTTTTTTTTCTCTTTTTAAAACTTATCTCCCAGTTGATTTTTTCCTAAAACATGCACAAACACCCAGATTTGGGTCTACCCAAAACAAGTATCTGCAGATCATACAAATGTTTACTCCATGCGGTGACCGAACCCGCATTACGTAGCGTAGAAAAACAATCACTTAGCCGCTGCACCAACCGTGCCATCAATGTGCTTACTAACTTAACTTCCTCTTTATTCATCTTGTTATTACATAATTGTTATGTTAAAACGTGCGTTTTTACGGTTAGGCGTAGTTAGTTTACTTAAATTATTCCTCATTTCTGAAGTATGCTACGCATTTAAGATTGAGTTGAGGTCGTTGCACTTTAATAATTTATGGAACTAGAAAAGTTACTATTTATATTAATAGGAACCTAACACTGATAGTTTTAATCTACTTAGTTAAATATAACCAGTGTATTTGCTTCCAGCTTTCAATAGAGAATACTCATTTCAATGTCTAAGTAAAAGTTGCACACAGCAAAATGTCTAGATAATAAAATTCAAATAAAGCATAATTTATTCAAATGCATCCATATTATCGAACAACACTTTCTATGTAAAAGTTAACGTTTCGTTTTTGTTGTATTTTCTAAACTTTCAGTATGTTGCGACTGCAAGTCTGACCTTGATATATGAACTAGATGTTTATGGCCATTAGGTAACTTATTAAGTAATACTTACCTAGATTTATGGTGTTTCAACATAAGCACTAAATCTTGGGTAAATTAATGTATGAGATTAGCTTATTATTATCTCATTAACTGCCACAAAACGAGACACAAATAAACACCTATTGTGTCTACACGGCTGCCGGAAATTGATATGCAAGAGGGTAACATATTTATCGGTCGGAAACGTCCACTGCCAAACATGGAGCTTTAAATGAATGCTATAATGATGTATCAAATTGTTCTATTCCGTAATCAGCACGCAAAATGACTTGCTGCTACACGGATTTTTACTCTATAAATGGTTATTATTTCATCATCATTATAGCCGAATAAAGTCCACTGCTGGACACAGGCCTCCCTCAAAGATCATCACAACGACCGACGAATCATATCTCGTCCGTAAAAACTATGCAAACGTTCATCTGTACAAATTAGAGACGTATAAACGCTGCGGCGTAGTTGTAACCGCTCGTCTGTAACGGTACTAGGGTGAGTCGGTAACACGCACTTTTACTAGATTGCGCAACTCACAAGACAGGTCAGTGTTAGTATAAAAATGTAGATACATAATGCAGGCGATACATTCTTCATCATATTATGTAAGTCTGTGGTGATTGAAGAGAAGATTTCTATTGTAATTAACATTTTAAGAGTCAAACGTTTTACAGAATTGGCGGGCAGAACCACGGAACGCAGTTTTTCAATTTTAAACTGCTATAATTACAATGTACATTACCCAATGATATTATAGCTTAGATATGTTACATCCATATTAAATAGCGCGCAAAATTGAGTCTCGCTGTATGTAGGTATACAACTATAAAACTGCACACCTATGCTGTAAGAAAGAAGATACAAAACCGACAAGAGCAAAAGAGATAGCTATCTAAAATGTGTACTCGATGTCTTTGTCGCACCTGTGATAGAATATATATGTGTTGTCTCTTTTCTTTGCTTGGCCTGTGTTTTGTTCGAGAATAGTATTCTATAGATAATTTGAATAGTATTTTTATTAAAGTATTTTATATAGTTGGTTATTCACGTGTGGTATGAGGTCCCTCGTTCTTTATTTATTTTTGCTTGGATAGTTTTTGCATTTTTGCATTTTCTATACGCACGACGGCATTGTTATTACTTAATTAATAAAACAATACAGATTGTGACAGTGTGCGCTCGTTGTCCTGTCTTGGGCGAACTGATTGCGAGGTGCTACAATTGTGAGAGTTTTGGTTCTTACTTTTGGCGCGCATGTAACATATCTACTTCTTATAATATATAATATCATTGGCATTACCAATGAAAAGTGTTTTTGGTCCGTAGCTGGAGTAAAGATCATCATCAACAATCACGGTAAAAAGTATATAGTAGCAATGTGTGGATGTAGTGAATGAGGGACCAGGTCTCCTCACCAGCCTGGGTATTTTAGCTGGTGAGAACCTCAGAAGTTTTAACAGTCTCTTCGGTAAGGGACAGGGTCTCCTGGTTGGAGGCTATTCAAGCTTCGCCAACTATCCGGTTAAGCAACTACATTTCTCTTGAAACGTGTGCTAGAAGCCCATTGTAAAAAAGTACCTGTCTACTGCGGGATTTTTTTAAGATTTTCACACTTATTAGAACTTAAAGCAAAAATTAAAAAATGTAATCCAAAATGATTGAAATTAAATACACTAGGTTTTTTGTGATGTGTCTATTTTAGTCCCTACTGAGACACCGAGCAAAAATAGTTTACTATTAAAGAACAACGACATATATCCCTGAAAGCTATAATTTTGTGAAATAACGGCCGAATACTGGTACGCTATATCGCTATATCATATTCAAACCCCGTTTAACAATTTGAGACGCCCGCCTTCCTAACGACACCGAGAGTCTCAAATAACTAAATTGGAAATTGAAAATTAAGAGCCGTTTCAGTATTCGACCGTAATCATCATCATCATATCAGCCAAATGACGTCCACTGCTGAACAAAGGCCTCCCCAACAGATTTCCATAATGAGCGGTCACATGCCGCCCTCATCCAACGACTCCCAGCGACCTTCACCAGGTCGTCTGTCCACCTCGTTGGAGGTCGTCCCACGCTGCGTTTCCTGGTGCGCGGTCTCCACTCAAGAATCTTTTTGCCCCAACGACGGCCATCAGTTCTACGAGCAATGTGCCCCGACGGTTGCCACTTCAGTTAACTAATTCTTTCAGCTATGTCGGCAACTTTAGTTCTTCTACGGATCTCCTCATTTCTGATTCGATCTCGCAGAGAAATGCCAAGCATAGCTCTCTCCATAGCTCGCTGAGTGACCTTGAGCTTTGTTATGAGGCCCATTGTGAGTGACCACGTCTCTGTCGGCCGTAAGACGTGTAAAAAAAGTAAAAAACCCAGCCTTAATTCTAAAATTGCCTATAATCGTCGCAACTAATGTGCTTAACTTTTTACCTCTAGAAGGAGGCACAAAAAGTAATGGATATTACCGGTCAGTTACACAATATTACCTTACTTATTACCAAAACGTTCGCTTCGCGCTATTAAGCCGGCACCACACGATATCTAGTCACGATATGGGATTTTGGATAAGGTTGATTATTATTTTCGGCCGTACGAAAGATTTGTTTTAGTTATTGTTAATAAAAGGTACTCATAAATGCAGAACCTGCTTATTCTCCGAAATTAGAAAGACATGTAGGAACGTACAGGAACAAACCATGTTACCTAAGTACCTTGTCACTTCCCTCGGGTTTTATCATTCATCCTCCGTAAGGAGCGACCCAGCCTTTTCGTAGGCTTGCGTGGTTACATGGGTCAAACACGGCGAGGCCATTTAAAGCATTTTAATTTAAAACATAATAAGACACTGGGACTCTGCATGGTTGCATGAAGGAAAAATTGTTTGTTCTTATTTATTTAGATTTCTTATTTTTCTATACGTGTGATATCCGGAATAAGAATATCATTCATATCATTGTCATTTTACATAGCTATCTCTTTTACTCTCGTAGTTGTTATATCTTCTTTCTTACAGCATAGGTTTTATAGCTTTATACCTACAAACAGCAAGACTGAATTTTGCGCGCTTTTTAATTTGGACGTAAGATATCTATGGTATAATATCATTGATGACATAGTAACTGATAGAGGGCAAGTTTCGTCAATAGCTTCTTTACTTTGAATTAAAACATTCAAGCCCGGTTAGGGTACTGGCAATGGCTAAGCGTTTGGCTTTGTTACGAGCTCGATTTCCAAGACACTATTTGGTTGTGGGTGTAAGTATATGTGAGATCTATTCTGTAAGCTGAATTGACGATACCGGAGAAATGCTTGTGAGGCAATGTTTTAATAAACAGACTGAGACACTTCAAAATGGTTTCGCTGGAGAAGCGCCGTCGCCTAAACGACGCAATGTTTGTGAGTAAAGTCTTTACCCATAAAATTGACTGCCCACAAATACTGTACACCTTAGTTTACATGCCCCCTCGAGAATTCCTCGCAGTCCAATAACTCCACTCTGCCCACCGCAAAGAAGAACGGTTCTTGGTACTAATTCCCCATATGCGAGGTTATGTAAGGTCATGAATAGTCGCAGCGATCAAATCGATCTGCACTTTGACACTTTGAGCAAATTAAAAGCCAATATTCAAAAGTATATCCCCGACTTAAATTAAATTAACATTTTATTATCTCGCATGTAGTCAAACGTATTTTAAGTTATTTATTTAATTTTAACCTAGATAAGATTATTTTTGTACAACTTCTTTATGCATGCGGAGTTTACCTATAAGTAATTGTTACACTTATAGATACATATATTTTACATGTAACATTTAGCATAACACTATTGTAAACAGTTGTTGGTGAACCAAATAAAAAATTAAGAATAAATAACAATAACTTAACGGAAGACACGAGACTTAAATCTCACATGCACAAACACCTGGACCAGCAACAATTTTTTGTAGATCATACAAATATTTGTTCCGTGCGGGAATCGAACCCGTGTTACTTAGCTAATCGCTTAGCCACTGCGACAACCATGCTTATTGCCATCATATTGCATTTGAGAAAAAGGGGCCCCCTCCTTTTATCGTTGGTAAAAAAAACAATAAAATAGATAAAAGATAAAAATGTTTTTATTCATGTAAACCATATACAGGCATTTATGAATCGTCGAAACTTTAATTGCCGCATTCCAAGATGTGGATTTCCTATGGAGAAGGACGGGCAAGAAACTCCATGGTTACTCTTTTTAAATCATATTAAATGTTACAAAATCGTATGAGTACATTGTTGTAAAAATCAAGGTTATGTGAAAACAATGTAGGAGAAAAGAGTCTAAAACTTCTTAAAAAGTCTACAAAATAAGCCTGAATGTATTTTTTTAAAGTTTTGATTCAGTTGTCATTGCAGCATTTGGCTGACCAGTCCCAACAGACGGCACTCGTTCACGAGCATGACGCATGCATCAGCGTCGCTTAGCTCAACCATATTATAGGGAAACTTAGCGACCTGACACACAACGCCACCATCAGCAGAACACTTGAGTGAGCATGAAATACCTAAACTGCCAGACAACTATCACGTCAATAAAACAAAATACAAAAACAACCCACATGGTTCTCGCACTGCCAGTACAGTAATAAATCAAAATGAATTGAATATATAAAAATAAACAAGTCATTAAAGTAATTTAACAAATATAGAATAATTGAATGTCATTATATGAAATAATAGAATAGCATAATCAAATGTCATTATATGAATTAATATAATCCATTATAGGTAATGATGACGCAATTTTAATGTCAACATAAAAAAATGGCAATTGTATTTGATAAATACATCAAAAACCAATAATATCAGTATTAGCCTATGAAAATTAGAGCAGCTCAATCCCAAGCATTTTTGTCGTCCATATACTCTGTAACTTTATAGAAACCCTTTCTACACAACCAGTTTATGTTTGTTCCTGGTATTAATACTGTGGATATCACTGGATATCACTATAAATAGGTACATATTTTATTTTCTACTAGCTGGCCCCGCGGTTTCACCCGCCGTTGAATTTAAAATAAATTGGATTATTTATATATAATTTAGAGTACTTCGGCATAGACACTCGACATAGAGTATGTATGTATATTGGATTTCATGGGTTTTAATTTTATTGCGCGATTCCCTAATTATTTTTCTAAAATAAAAGTAGCCTAATTTATTCCTCATAACATCAGTTATCTGTATCAATAATCCAAATGTAACATAATAAAGAAAACAATAATTTTCTATTTGTTATTTTTATAGACAATTACAAGAAAATTCCTTCACTTGCATAATGTACATGATTCCTTCCTTGATCCTTTTCCGCTTCGTTTTTTTTTCAGTTTATTGCATGTTATCCCCGAATAACACGACACTTTAACAAAGTTTTACCTACGCGATCGAATTTCAACTGATGTTATAAAACAGCCATTTTTTCCGAATGGCCCGGATTGTGCATGTCGCCCCTGTACCACTTCTCCTAATTTCCTATTAATTGACTTGCCAATCCCTACAGAAAGAATGCATCGTGTCTTAGGATGATGTGGTCAATTCCTTGGACTTATAATGACTTTGTTGGCTTTTGTGATACCGTCACAGGAAGGCGTAGTCTTTGCCAGGAATTGCATGGTGGTTAAGCTACTGATACAATTCCTTTATTTAGTCCCAGAATTAATTTAAAAACTCAGTATAAATTAAAGGAAAATTATTTCCATTTCATCATCTTTGTTCACACATACTAGAAATTCTCACGGATTTACTAAGCAGTCCCTTAACCAAGGATGAAATGGAACAGCAAGCACACCCAAGAGGTTACGACGTACGAATACATGTTCTATTACATTGTAACAACGTTCACACAGTTAATAGGGATAAGTTTGCAAGTATAGCATTTGTATGTAGGCTATGTTGAAATTAACGTATTGTCCAAAGACAAGAAATATCGCTCCAAAGTGATATTGCATGTACCTTTGATGCATTGTGGAGTTTTTGAAACAATAGCTAGCAAGTGTTTCTTACTGAGAATATATCTCTAAGCTCCTCAAACTTTTTTTAAATTATTTGCGTGTTTATTAAATCCAAACGTTTCAGTCGTTTATTTAGTGAGTTGGATTTTTTCTTGACAATATTCATAGCATAATTAGCGAAACTATTAATTTATTACGGTACCTAACGTAAAAATAAAAAGTATTCGTTACTAGCTATTCAATTTATAACTTCAGCTCTCAATTATCACTCTCACTGATATTATTAAATCAAGATGTACATACCTTGGATGTACTTCTACTCTTAAGACTTCGTCGCCAACTTGCAAGTTCTCTGGTATCCTCACGAACTTGAGGTATTCACCCACTGGGTAAAAATTACAACCTGAAACAATACATTATAAAAATATTATATTCGTAATTTACCTGTACCAAACAAGTAAATAAAAATATTTAAAGATAAGATATCTAAAGCTGAGTTGGTGAATAAATACAAATTTACTCTATTTAAAACACACTTGTAAAAAAGAGTCCACCCAAAGTACACCTCTGTTTGTACTAGAGTAGAATTGAGCCTCAAGACATTTTAAAATGCATTGAAGATTAAACGCGTCAGTTCCTACAATACTTTAAAATCAAATATAATGCTTATTTTGTTTTTGCCGAATGTTGATCACTTTTCAGTCATCGGTCAATGGAATTACAAGAACAATTTATAAGTGACATAAGAAAGGACAAGAAGATAAAACAGCTTATTGGGATACTGGAGTCCAACGATATCCATTATGAGAAAATATTTAAACATACTTCTCAAGACAATAAAGCAAAAACTGAGCTCGCTTTCGAAGACAATCGGACTAGTGGTAAAACTAATTATTCTGATTACAACACTGTCCCACAAATGGACCCTATTCAATATGTTGCCACCAAAGGTAATTTGTTTGGAAAAGAAAATCTGTCAGTGATAGCTGATCATTTAATAGTAGTAGCTAATTTGCAAGAAATATTTACGTAATCGCATTACTTAAATTAAATTCTCAAACACAACTTCATTATCTTTATATACAACTAGTTATTATATAAAAACTAGACAAAAACTATGAAGAAAATTATTTCTGCTGACAGATAGATTACTTAATTTTAACAACATCAACATAGTCTATTTCAGGATACCATCAAATTTAAAAAAATACTCGTAACAATATGATAGTAATTAAAATATACATTTTAATTTTGTATGTATTCATTTAAAAAATATTATGAAGCAAGCAATTAGCGAATTAGCAAGCTGAAGTGGCAGTGGGCTGATCACGTATGTCAAAGGACCGATGGCCGATGAAGGAGACGAGTCCTGTAGTGGAGACCGTGTATGAGCAAACTTAGTGTGGGACGCCCACTAGGCAGACGGATGGAGGACCTGAAGAAGGTTGCTGGATGCGGAATGCTTATGAACGGGTGTTGTATCGAACGCTGGAAGAGACCTATGTCCAGCAGTGGACTGATATAGGCTGACGATGATGAAAAGTAATTGAATGTTCGACAGCAAGAAAATCCCGATCTTGTCGTGGGCAACAAAAATATGTAAACGATTGCGACTTAGATACCATCTCGGAATTACTCAAGCTGTAACAAAATAGTCCATAAACTTCCTTATTGATTTCCATCAGATATACAATGAGGTTGCAATTGCGCGACAAATCGTATCTTGCAGCTGTTATACAGTATTTTCCCATAGATCGACAGTTTCACAATTGCGACGCTTGAGTAGAAACTGATGGCATCCAATCCAGCCGTGAAATCCGCAATATTTTGTCGCATGTGATTTGAAAATATTTTTTGCAGTTATTTGTCTTAAGGCTATAGTCATGGCGTGATTAAAATTCATAATAACTTTGGTTTTATAAGTATATTTCATAATAATATAACATTGTTTTTTTTTTTTTTTAATTTTCTTTCTTTTTTTTTCTGAAACGTTGCCCCACTAGGATTTCTCCTGTGTCGTGGGTGCTTTTACAGACATGAATTCGACATACAATACACCCAGACCCGGAACAACTACATGCAGATCATACAAATACTTGTTCCGTGTGGGAATTGAACCCACGACCCGGAGCGCAGCAGTCGACTGTATCAGCCACTGTAAATCATATGTCAGAACATAGCAAAATGTTTCTCTCATTTCATTAATCATGACGGGACATCAGTATAAGACATAAAATGAAAAGACAAAATAGTGGTACTGGTACATAGATTAACCAAGACAAATTAATCTTTCATTAGTGAATTGTGTCCATTTCTACCTAAGTTGTCAAAAGAAATTAAAAACCTTACTGATGGGAATTAAACACGCATTGAATTTCTTATAAAGTCTATTCTAAAATCAAAAACTATGTTGCTGAAAGGGATGACTGGTATTAATTATTTTTCTAGACATTGGTTCGCTGAAAACCAATTCTACCAGAATTGCAAAAAGTTATTTTGTGTGGTATAGCTGCAAAATGTTCTCAGTATATAAAAGGCTGTTTTAAATAATTCGTAAACTCAATTGTTTTAATATTAAATGAAAGTATTAAAAAAAATCGGTATTTCTTTTCAGAAGTATAACGTGTATAAGTGTCTGTTAGGTTAGTTTATTATGTGAGCCGTCAGTTCATGGTGGGGGGCCTCGGGGGTTACGGGTGCGCAGATTGGGGAGTCTGCGTGCTCATACCGAGTGACCCCCAGGAAGGCGGTGGTCATCGCACAGGTGAGACTTGGAGGGATCCTTTACAATCCTTCAGTACCTGGGGGGCGGTCTTTTTTAAAGCCGCCTGCCCTCCGCTAGAGGGGGTGACCGCTTTACAGTCAGCCCCTCCGAGATGTGCCTAAAGGCCTGGCACCAATGGGCGGCTCTAGTGTGATCTTACGAGGACCTGGAGCCCCCCTTCGGTGCCGAAGATGACCGCTCCAGTGGTCTTAGCCGGTAGGAGTCCGGCATACCCCGTCGCCCTTCCCCGGGGCGAATGAAGTTCCATGTAGAATTTCCACTGGACACCAATAAAAAAGAAAAGGTAATTATGTGAATAACTTTTATCCATACTAATGTGAAGATACTTCATGTATTGGATTTATTTGGACTCCCATCACCATGAAAATGATTTAATAATGTACTTACATTATAATGACATAGTATTGTACACTTATGACGGACGAGTTAAAAAGACATCTTTGCATCGTCTTGATAGTTCACTACATCCTTTATAAATGCAGAGAATGGCTCACTTATCTGCCATCATAGATTCAGGCCCAGCCCGCATTTGAATGGGCAATTTACTTGCTCTAGGCAAATGTAGTTGCCATTACCATGATTTATAGCTAATTGACGATTTGGTATTGACGTGTTTAAAACGGGACTTAATACTATCTTCAACTTTCAAAATTAAGTAATTAGATGTTCGTAACATGCAGTACCATTGCATTGTCTAGAATGTGTTTATATTAAGACACGATTGCTTCTTGTGAACTTAAAAACCTAGTTAAACGTGAAAGGCAAGACAAGTCAGTCAATGTAACAAGAAATAAAAATCTCGTCCAATAAAAACGCGTTTGCTTATAACTTATGTAATACCTGTTAATCCATTAAAGTAATTTGATAAGTATCACAAAAGAATGAAGAAAATAATAACAATAACGTGAGCTAAATTCTTAACATTGACTATTTACTTTGGTTTTGCACGTTTGCGAAAATGATTTTTTTTGTATTATATTATGAACAAGATATGATTATTTTAAGGCCACTCGCTAGACATAAATTTAACTTACTATAAAAGTCCATAGTGCATACAACGAGACAGAAGTTCGTAATTAGACATTTGTATGTTTATTTGAAATATCTTTTCTTTTCTTCAAAAAAAAAAAAAAATTAATGAAAAAAATAGCCTTTTTAGGTACACATACGCTGTCTCCAAATTTCAATTTCAGCATTAAAACCCAAAATAAGCCTTCAGGATATATTTCCTTGGCTCTGGTGTGATCATACGAGGACCTGGAGCCCCCCTTAGGTGCCGAAGATGACCGCCGCAGTGGTTTTAGCCGGTAGGAATCCAGCATCCCGGTAGGAGTCCGGCATACCCCTTCGTCCTTCCCCGGGGCGGAGGAAGTTCATGAGTTCATGGAGAATTTCCACAAGGCCCAATAAAAAAATAAAAAGTTATATTTCGTTGTTGTTTACCAAAAATGTCACAATGCTCTTACACCAGGAAACAATTTCAAACCGGATTACATCAAGAATAAAATCTCTCTGCCTACAAGCACAAACCTAAAAAAATGTAGTATTCATTCCATACGTAATCTAGCGTATCTCTTCAATGAAGCGGGATCAATAATATGGTGGGGTTTCACATGGCGTGTCGGTGTTCGGATGAAGTACCGTAGAGCTTAGGACGGTTAGCGGGACGGAATTAAGTTGGTAACAATGTACTGACATTATTACGGAATATAAACAAGGTTCTTTTGAAAATATAGAGATCTTACACAATAGTCCATGCTGCTCCAAAACTTCGATGTTGGAAGTTACATGTTCCGAGATGGGATCATGAGAGTGAATATAATATTTATCGACGACAGATTCAGTGCCTGTTTTATATTTTTTTGATGTTAGAATTGGCAAACGAGCTATGAATTGCCGAATGATACATATCAATTGCAAGAATGGTTAAAAGCAACCTGCTGACTACTGATGCGTTACTGACCTAAGACTTAAGTTGGAATGCTTTTTGTTCTGGTAATGCCACTGTCTATTCCTACCCTTCATCCTTCGAGGGTTAGAAGTTCACATAAGAGTTGTTTTAGCAGAATAAATAAGACTGGTAGTACCACTCCAGCCGTGCCATTGGCAGTGACAATATTTCACTTGAAGGCTCTCTGAACCTCCTTTTAAAAAATTTAATACTGTTGTTAAACTTGCCCAAGGTAGTCATTTACATCAATCGAAGATAACATCTTTACATTATTAACTCACGCAGAAAATAGGATGGAATTTGATTCGATTCCGATCTAGATATGCTCTGTGGGAACTTAGTTCTGACTGAATAGTTACTACGCTGACACAAAATAGATTCAGAAGAACTGCCATACAATGCTCGCTAGAATGCTCACGTTAACATAGATATCAGAACTAAAAACAAAATATATGTGAAAGCAGTAGATGCAAACGTAGTCGACACAAAAGATTTTGTAGACGTACTAATAGCAAAGGAATAGTTTTGATTTTTCAAATGGGTATATCGGCGACATGAAGATGAGAACGTCGTATAGATAGATTATTACAAAACTAACAAGTTGAGCCCTGACCGGCGACTTGTCGTAAGCGACAATTTCTTAAACTTGAAATTAGTGTCGTAAGCTATGTAAGCTTACGATAAAAAAGTAAATTCTGGGAATTGTCGCTTACGATAGGTCGGCGGTTAGGACTCGAAGTGGCAGCTC
The DNA here is from genome assembly GCA_947459985.1 of Diloba caeruleocephala. Taxonomy (NCBI): domain Eukaryota; kingdom Metazoa; phylum Arthropoda; class Insecta; order Lepidoptera; family Noctuidae; genus Diloba; species Diloba caeruleocephala. Next base: position 817,991 of record OX381617.1, on the reverse strand, counting down.
CCGAGATGCAAAAAATATATAAACAAGTAATAGAATAGTACGAACAAAGCAAAAAACCCTAATAACTTAGTATTTTTTTCTCAATTGCACACTTATTCACCTATATAGCCTATGTTATGGTACAGACTGTAACTTTCAAGTCATACGGTGTGTACCTTCTGTTCTCCGTCATTTTATGTTATGACTATAGTTTATAACCATTGAGTCTCGAGGTGGCGGAACATCTTACTTCCTTAACCATTGTTTCTTTATGGGTTGAAATAGCGGGTTTTAGTGTTAAAGTTCCTATTAAAAACCTTGATTTTTTATCGAAACCAAATTGGCCTGAGAACTCTTGTTAAAATGATTAACAATGATCTTTTGAAAGATGATATCCTAGTACGATGTTATAGTTGTAAAATGTAATTTGCGCAAATACACGGTTAATTCGGATGTTAATCTCTTGAAAACATAATTATAAGCGAATTAATCTTTTCTGGAGTATATTAATTTCCGTTATTATGTGTGGTATCAGTAACCAAAATCATAGTCAGATGTATCACTTTAATGTTTTATTCAGGATAAGATTATGTACCGTTTACCTACAGTCTTGTCTGATGGTAGGTGAAAGAAATATATGAGCAAAATTTTATTTTGAGGTATCTTTCTTTTAATGTACTGTTCTTAACTCAGATTAGTATTTCAAACTTGATTATTGTTGAAGTGTAGTTTCTAGAAGTGTTACAGTGTCTACCGTATTTGTTACAGTGCACACAAGTGCGGCTACCGAGCATAAACTCCTGGGTTCGAATCTCAAGTCGGGGATATTTTATTGGGGTTTTTTGTTTGGCAATAATCAGTAGCAGACGTTTTTTTTCTTTTTGTTGGGCTCAGTGGAAATTCTTCATGAACTTCCTCCGCCCAGAGGAAGGACAAAAGGGCATGCCGGACTCCTACCGGCTAAAACCACTGGGGTGGTCATCTATGGCACCTCACCACGCTAAAGCCAAAGGTTTGGAAATGTGTCCGGCAAATGATAATAGATTCGCTCTCAATTAGATGGGGATTAATATGACAAAATATGGGTTTACAATGCTATATACTACATTTATCATCATGAAATACAGGCACGACTGCTGTTAGAAAAAAAATTACAACTTTGCTTTGCCTATCCTGAACAATCAAACCTGAAATAATTCTAGTAATTCAAAGGAATTTAGCAATTAAACCTACGTATCCCAAATCCACAATCCAAATAGGTAACAAAATAATAACACTTACATTGCGTGTCAGTCACTGCAACGGTTAACATACCTCACGCATTACGAAATAATGGAGCTATTCTTGTTAAAAGATACCATCAGCACCATTTTATACAATACAACATAGTAATAAAATAGCCATATTATAATAAGATAAGGATCGCGGAATGAATGATCTATTTGAGACTTCCTTATTTGAGTTTCAGAGCAGCCGCTTGTTGTAGCGCATTTTGTAAAGCGAGTAATAAAGGGGTCGCACATTATTATATTCTTATTTTTATTGATGTGACAGGCACTGCAAACTACTAAAGGCCTACCTGATAATAAGCAGCAGTTTGGACGGTATTTTCTGCATAATGAAGGGTGGTCAGCAAGAAGTGGAGCAACTGAAACCCTATCTAGAAATCTACGCTCCGGAAAATAAAATTACACCTTGAGATTTAAAGTAACCATGACAGGATGGTTGTAAAGTGGCATAATAAAATAGTAAAACACTGACTTTTAAACTAAGCTGGTGTTCGGGAGCATCAACTAGCAAGAGCGGGCTCGAATGAGCAGTTCATCAACCCTGAGCCATTTGTAGGAATACCTAATGGTACCTACCAACAGGCATTACATGCATTTGCTGATAAAGAGCATGTCAGAATGGAGGCAAGCGAGAGGTCTAAACCGTTCTAATACTTTCTGCAGCACAAGACTAGACGGGTTTAAGAGATTATTAAATCTAACCAAAACCCATTTAAGGCACTATATAATGACAGGACACTTTGGCATCAAGGAGCACCTCCATAGGATGAAGCTTAGCACAATGGATACATGTACATTCTGTATGGACAAGATGTGCCTCCACCCCTCCGAGATGTGCCTTAAGGCGTGGCAACAACGGGGGCTCTAGATGGAGATTATTCGAGTTCCTGGAACCTCCCTTCGGTGCCGATGATGATAACTCTGGGGGTTTTAGCCGGTAGGAGTACGGCATGCTCCTTCACCCTTTCCCAGGGCGAAGGAAGTACACGAGGTATTTCCACCGGATCAATAAAAAGGGCACACTCGGTTATAGAAAATCTACAAATATAAACATATATCTGGATGCCTAATCTAACCACCTCTCCCGCCACGTACAGTTCGTTATTACATCTTTGATGAACCGAGCCGAGCTAACACATCCAGGAGGTGCTGAAACGTAATGGATACAAAGTGAAGAGAAGGCGGCCTAGATGCAAATTTTGGAAGGAAGTTGACTTTAATGTCAATAGACTTCATACCTCTTCAAACACCCTGGGTGTATAAAATTAACTACTAGTTCTTTCATCGGACAGACAAAGTGAACTATCACAGAAAGGAAAGAACACATCAATCAAATAAAACCGCGATAGCTAATCACTTGCTCGAGTCGATTGTTCTTCTTCCCGATCGCCATTATTACCCGAGAATTGTTCGAAAAACGATTGAGATTATTTTGATTCGGTAAGGTGGATTTAGGTTCCATGTCATGAAATTCGGTGGTAATAAAGTGTTCGCGTCACTGTTTATCTTCGCGTATATCTGCCGATACTATTAGTAGTGTGTCGTGATGGTGAACTGTAAGACCAAGAGCGGGTAGTTGGTGACAACTCCTACCAGTCTCGACGCTGACACCCACTACTCTAGTCTACTCGTGACCACGGTCAATGCAACTAGATCGAAACATCGAAGTTAGTCAAAATATTATTATTATCTACATGTCTCTCTTTTCACGGGTTTATGTCCCCGGTCTTTTGACAGGCTTACGCGGGGACATGGGTCCAACACGCAGAGGCCTTTTAATCTAAAATGTAATGGGACACCAACCGGGACTCTCCATAGCTGCACTATTATTATTATTATTAATCTGTAGACTTACACATGCCGTATGGTGCCAGCTCAGAATACCACCACCCCATCTCCTCCCGTGGGTGTCGTAAAAGTCGACTAAGGGATTAGCCGGAGGATGGGCAGCAGCGTCCTTCGAGTACATTAACAACTCAACTGCGATCGCCAACCCGTCTGCCAAGCATGGCGATTATGGCAAAACCCCCCAATGAGCTCACAACACATCCATATCGATCGTTGTGCTAATCTTTGGGGGAGGCCTGTGTCCAGCAGTGGACTTCATTCAGGCCGAAATGATGAATCTGTAGACTGGATATTGTCTTAATATAATGTATCCAATTCGCGATTCGTGGCTACAGTTTACATACAAAACTCTCACATGCACAAACAACCAAATCCAGAACAACCATCTGTAGGTCAAGCTAATGCCCCGAGAGGTGCCTGGGAGGGTGGCATCTTTACAGTCGCCCTTCCTCCGCTAGAGAGGATGACCGCTTTACAGTCATCATTGCGATCGCCTGAGAATATTACCCCTTGGGTAATACCTAGATAGTGTTACTTAGTTACAAAATGTACTCATATGAATTGCTTTGCCTATTCCTCTGCTAAGTAAGCACTTGATATTACAAGGCAGATGTAGTATGAAAGCGTCAAATTAAACATTGCATCATTAGATTGAATCCAGTGTTCGATTTCGAAATAATTTGTCTTACAATTGTATCTAGATTTGCGTCAATGTCATTTATAAGTTCTGTGATTATTAATACACGTAACGAAGTCATAAAAACAGCTTATGATATGAAATGGTTATTGAATCATACACTTGCACTCATCTAACAATTCAGGTTATCACAGTCCACTGTTGGACTTAATCTACTGCAAGTTGCGCCACATCACTTTGAATTATTATTACAAGAGAGCAACTAGGTAGGTACCACCGCAGTACAAGATATTTTGCTGCCTAGCAGCGTTTAAACTTTAAAACATTACCATGTTCTGTTTTGGCACTGTAGTTATTGAAGTTACTGGGCATATGAGACTGAATATTAAGGCTGGATTGCACCAAGTAACTATTACGATAACCAACGCCTCACCAGGTGTCAAATCTCTGGTTAAGCTAATTACGGGTTGCACTATTTTAACAATGTTTAAAATGAAGTCACTTTTAACGATAACATTAACCGCTCTGCCGCGCACTTTGGGTGGTTAAGGGATATCGTTACGGTTATATTACGCTTTGGGTGTCAATTGCTATACAATTCTAACCTAGTTATACATTGTGTTATCAAACAAAACATTGTTTTTATGGCCGAATACTCAAACACCATTTAACGTTAAGTCCCCGCTTAAACAATTTGAGGTGCCCGGTTATGTATCAAAAACAGGTTTCTCGAATAGTTAATGCGGGGACTTAACGTTAAATGGCGTTTGAGTATTCGGCCATCAGTGTATCTATTTGGAAGTTCACTCTTGGTGTTATAAGTAGTAGGTATGTAAGTATCTAATAATAAAATTAATTCGCATACTTCTGTAGTAATGAAAAAAACTTATATTGTATTTTATTTTGTCGAAAGAACCGGCGAAATATAACAAAAACGTGTTATTTTTAGAAGACAAATTAATTCACTTTGTATTGTACTTTTGGAGCAAATTGGTTTAGCGTACCTCCTGAATTCTCCATATTTTCACTCTGGGTAATACCTATTGTAGTATCTTTGTTTTCACTGAGGAGCTCGTTAGCCAAATGTTTTACAGCAGTAAAATAATGTTTAATTAAATACCACGCTTATGTACCAACGAAAAATCATTCAATAACGAATTTTGTTTGAATTTGTTAGCATAATGACAGCCAGCGTGAAGTGTTGCCAGTTCCAAAAAAGCAGCCGCTCCGTTTTGTCATTTCTCTTTCCTTCCCACTCCTCACCTCCCCGCGCATACCTAAGGTGCGGTACAGCGGTATTGCTCAGGCTATAGTTCTGGATGGCATTACAATTTTATGGCATGGGCAAGCGTGATACCTACTATCAAGCGAATGTAATGATCGCCTCATCACTAGGTTGTATAAAAAGTTGCCTTCTTCAGGTCGTTTGTCCACGCTATGTTTACCGATTTGGAATCTCCATACGTCTGGCAATAGACTGAATATGGCTATTATAAAAAAAGTTTATTTCGGCCTGGTACATTTACTTTTTTTATACTGTACAATCGACTAACTCACCGTGAGCTTCTTTATTGTTATTAGACCGGTGGAGCGACCAGAAATGCTTAATTAAATGTCGATCACCTTAGTGAGAGCTTGACGTTACTAAACTAGACAGAAATCACCAACTAAGGCCGCAGAATTATTACCTTTTATAGCCAACATGTGCTTCTACGTATAGGCTTCGTCCTTCTTGGAATGAAATACACATATTTTAGCTCACATACTGGAGCAAAATTCTTTGCATGTATTAATCTGGCGCTAATTCTAAATAAATAATCTGGTAATAATATCTTAGCCATGACATATTTAACACATGAATTACTTTATAATATATTTTTGTAGCATCAGTCAATCATTTTTATGTTCTTGCTCGTTATTGTAGTAATGATATTCCAATTACTAAAATGTTCTTCAACTATCTCATTTCGTTAAAACAGCTTTGCTATGGAGATATATAGATATGGATCTATATTTATTTGCCGAGTGGTGCCGGCTACGAATAGCACCAACCCATTTCATACCGTGAATGTCGTAAAATGCAACTAAGGGATTAGCCGGAGGATGGGCAGCAGCGTCCTTTGAATACATTAACAACTCAATTGCGATCACCAACCCGCCTGCTAAGCGTGGTGATTATGGCAAAACCCCCCAATGAGCACACAACACACCGATGTCGGTCGTTGTGGTGATCTTTAAGGGTGCCTGTGTCCAGCAGTGGACTATATTCGTTCGAAATGATGATGATGTATCCCGCGGTTTCACCCGCCAATTAATTTAAATGAAATCGGATTATTTACTAACAATTATTTTATATTTAGTAGGTAAAATTCCATATTGGATTTCATGGGTTTTAAATTCTTTTTGCGGAACTGTAAAGCTTTTTTTTCTAAAATGAAAGTAGTCGTAGTGACTCCTTATAACATCAGCTATCTGCCAGTGAAAGTCACGTCAAAATAGGTCCAGCCTTTTCGGAGTGTAGCCGGAACAAATAGACAGACAGACAGAAATATAAACAGTTAAAAATATTAAAAATGGTTATTTTGTTTATGTACCGTATAAACTTTTATATGCATTTAATAAAAATCTGTTATTTTGACATTACAAACAGACATTTCAATTTTATTTATTTGTGTAGAGTATAGATGAAGCAAGCAACATATCAACAATATCATCTTTAGAGTCATCACATCGTCCTTATATTATCATCATCATCATCATAATATCGAATCATTCAAATACATCTATATACTATCACCAAACATTAAAATATTTCCATCCTATATTTCAAACCACCGCTTCGTACTATGTAATCAGTTAAAATAAAGGCTTCGCTTTATAACAGTGTTGCTATTCAGGTCGCTGTAACGGACGGTAAAGGGTGGCTTTCTCTAGTGCATTATAGATGACTTATCTTTCTATTTATTGCTTTCATATCCTTTCCAATATAAATCGGTTGGAATAATTCAATGGCTCTGTCAACCTTACGTCGGATTTATATGTCAGTATAATTTAGATTATCTTTATATAACACTATCTTTATGATATCAATATTAATATCTTTCCAGTGACAATTTCATTTACTAGATTATATAGAATAATATTTATGTACACATTAAAACCAAATATATACACACTATTGATAATTAAACTACATCATTTCGTCCGAATGAAGTCCACTGCTAGACACAGGCCTCCCTGAAAGATCACCAGAAAGGTCTTTGCCAATACTTACCACGCTTGGCAGGCGGGTTGGTGAGCGCAGTATGGTTACCGTTTCTCAGAAGGGTCGCTGCTGCCCATCCTCTGGCTAATCCCTTAGTCGACTTTTACGACACCCACGGGAGGAGATGGGGTGGTGGTATTCTGAGCTGGCACCACACGGCTGAAAGTGGTTAAGCAAATAGTTATTATTTTTGATCCAATTCCATGCTTTTGCAGAGCCATATCTTGTGCTAAAGCAACATGCAACGTGGCCTGCCAAGCGTGGTGAGTATTGGCAAAGACCCCCCAAAATGATGACATAGTTGTGTAAATCTATGGGGGAGGCCTTTGTTCAGTAGTGGACGTATAAATGGCCGATATGATTGATGATTGATTAATATAGTGACACTAAAGTACAAAGGCACTGATTATTTCAGATAGAAATTGCAGATAGAAGAGATTAATTATAAAATGTAAACGTTCACCATGTGTAGTTTGACCGAAGTTGAAATGCCTTGGCCATGACATCTTTTTTTATTGGTTCTCCTACCGGTTAAAACCACTGGAATGGTCATCTTCGGTACCTTTTTTCTTTTTTTTATTATTGATCCGGTGGAAATACCTCATGTACTTCCTTCGCCCCGGGAAAGGGCGAAGGGGCATGCCGGACTCCTACCGGCTAAAACCACCGGAGTGATCATCGTCGGCACCGAAGGGAGGCTCCAGGAACTCGAAAGATCTCCATCTAGAGCCACCCATTGGCGCCACGCCTTTAGGCACATCTCGGAGGGGATGACTGTAAGTGTTCATCCCCTCTAGTGGAGGGAAGGCGACTGTAAAGAGGCCACCCCCCAGGCATCTCTCGAGGGGATTGTAAAAGATTCCCCCCATCTTCGGTACCTAAGGGAGGCTCCAGGTCCTCGTATGATCACACAAGAGCCGCCCACTGGTGCCACGCCTACGGCACATCTCGGAGAGGGTGACTGTAAAGTGGTCACCCCCCCAGGGGCATTGTAAAGGATCCCCCAAAGCGTTCCACGGCAGCGCGTGACCACATGCGTGCTACCGTTTTCTCTTGGGTCGCTTGGTGTGGGCACGCAGATTCCCCAATCTACGCACTCGCGAACCCAGAGGTCCCCCACCTTACAGCAACGAGGGTTTCAGGCGTATGGGAATTAGGCGCCAGGGTGGTTGTTACCCCGGCGCCGTCTCCTCCTTGTTCGAGCGGGATCGGCCCTCTCCCTGACCATGACACCTATTTATATTATCTGACTCTTACTTTTTCACACCTAAATATCATAAGACCGCCCCGTCAACTTACATAATTAACTCTCAAATTAACTGACCTGAATGATTTCTATACGAAGTGAATATACAATATACAATTTGCATGTTTGCTCCAAGCTGGTGTCCAGTCCAACCGCTTTCGTTTTTATCTCAGACTTCCACGTATTAGCGGTTTACTGTTTAACTAATATCCGTTATGACGTCATTGCACTCACGCCTCTTTTCAGCTCCTTCAATGATGTTAAACGTAAAGATTGACATGTGTTTCCGTTGGAATATGTTTGGCAATGAGATGTTCTTGCTTTGAGTTTACAGATACCGAGTTGGTGTGAAATCCGATTTTAATATGTAACGAATATCTTAACGAATATCTCTAATATATATATATTAGTGTCAAGCCGTTACATTGTTGACAATAATAAAATGGATTGTATTTTTTTGCCCCACACTAGGATTTCTCCTGTGTCGTGGGTGCCAGAACTAGAATCGGAGCAGAATAGCTCGCATCGTCACCTGCTCTCTTAAACTCTAAGCTATAATCTATAGCTCATTCTCGAAATCCCATATTCCGCAATATAGATATAATATTTCTGCAACAACTACCGCAGCTCTAATAACAACTATTACGTTAATGATAGAAAACGAACAAATATAACATTAAAGAAATGAAAAGTAATCAAGGTAGTGTAATCAAGACATTGACATAACGGGTTCCGGTAGAAATCGAAATCATAGGCCAGGCCCGTTATTATATCACCATGAGGTTTGACCTTGCTCGGTACTTTAGGAGCTATCAGGAAAAGATATACTTTTACTTTTTTTTGTTATTCTTTGAGAATTTCAATCTGCGTTGGTTTCTTCTGGAACACGTCTGTATATCTGTGCCTAGAACAGACTTCACCATATATTTCAACAGTCCTTAAAAGTGACACATCCATGGCATGAGATCAGGAGCGGGTTTGAATAGAAAAAAGGTTTCAGCCGCGCAGCATAGCCATCGTATATTGACCTGAGGTGGGGACGGGTTCACCGAACACAAGGGTATTGAAACAAGTGGAGAAAATCCTCTGAGACACAGTCATATATCGGGGAGTCAAGCAGTGCCTGTGGGCCATAAAAAGGATTGCGATAATCTTGCTGTCGTCTTCTGGCGTCTGTATGACATATGGAGGATCCGTGTTATTGGAGGTGCGATAAAAATATGGCGGGAGTCCCAAAAATTGATCGCGTCAACTGTTTACTATATCATTGTTCCGTGTGAACGTCACTCTGCAGTCATTGTTTTTATAACAGAAACTTAGAAGAATGAGAAGGCTTTGAGCCTGTCACTGCAAGCTATTAAACGGTTATAGACCCAAATATAATCAATGTATGTCTTAAATATTTCACTAGCGTTTATATTCTGTGGCGATCGAAGATTTTTATCGCCGTTACTAAAAACCCAGTAACTACACTTCACATGCACCTTTAGTGTTCCACGCCGTAATTTTATTACTCCATGCCCAATTGTTTGAAGGAACTCACAAGTTACAATGCAGATTTTTTAAATTGATGTAAAAGGTCGAAATTGAATAAATAAAAACTGGTTCTCTACATTTTATATACTCCGTGTCCGTGTGGTGTCCGGATTAAGAATATAGAACCACTCCATCTCCTCCCGTGGATGTCGTAAAAGTCGACTAAGGGACTCTTAACTGGGCAGCAGCGTTCCTTTTGCTGAATAGTAACATTTCTGCGCTTACAAACCCGCCTGCCAAGCGTGGTGAGTTCAGCAATTTCCCCCCAAAATGATGACACAATAATTGTGTTAATCTATGAGGGAAGGTTTTTGTTCAGTAGTAGATGTCATTTGGCTGAAGTGATGATGATATGCTTGTTCTTCTAGTACTAGACCTAATTTCAAGGTTATAGCAATAGTAAGTTGACTACAATGGATATAGCAATAGTAAGTTATAGCAATAGTAAGTTATAGCAATAGTAAGTTATAGCAATAGTAAGTTATAGCAATAGTAATGGTTATAGCAATAGTAATGGTTATAGCAATAGTAATGGTTATAGCAATAGAATGGTTATAGCAATAGTAAGTAATAGCAATAGTAAGTTATAGTAACGGTTATAGCAATAGTAATGGTTATAGCAATAGTAATGGTTATAGCAATAGTAAGTTATAGCAATAGTAAGTTATAGTAACGGTTATAGCAATAGTAATGGTTATAGCAATAGTAAGTTATAGCAATAGTAAGTTATAGTAACGGTTATAGCAATAGTAATGGTTATAGCAATAGTAATGGTTATAGCAATAGTAAGTTATAGCAATAGTAAGTTATAGTAACGGTTATAGCAATAGTAATGGTTATAGCAATAGTAAGTTATAGCAATAGTAAGTTATAGTAACGGTTATAGCAATAGTAATGGTTATAGCAATAGTAATGGTTATAGCAATAGTAAGTTATAGCAATAGTAAGTTATAGTAACGCTTATAGCAATAGTAATGGTTATAGCAATAGTAATGGTTATAGCAATAGTAATGGTTATAGCAATAGTAAGTTATAGCAATAGTAATGGTTGTAGCCATAGTAAGTTATAGCAATAGTAATGGTTATAGCAATAGTAAGTTATAGCAATAGTAATGGTTATAGCAATAGTAAGTTATAGCAATAGTAATGGTTATAGCAATAGTAAGTTATAGCAATAGTAATGGTTATAGCAATAGTAAGTTATAGCAATAGTAATGGTTATAGCAATAGTAAGTTATAGCAATAGTAATGGTTATAGCAATAGTAAGTTATAGCAATAGTAATGGTTATAGCAATAGTAAGTTATAGCAATAGTAATGGTTATAGCAATAGTAAGTTATAGCAATAGTAATGGTTATAGCAATAGTAAATTATAGCAATAGTAATGGTTATAGCAATAGTAAATTATAGCAATAGTAATGGTTATAGCAATAGTAAGTTATAGCAATAGTAATGGTTATAGCCATAGTAAGTTATAGTAATGGTTATAGCAATAGTAAGTAATAGCAATAGTAATGGTTATACCAATAGTAAGTTGACTTTTTTAGCTTTAATAAGAGAAATTGCAGTGTACTTACCCAAAACACCAAATTATTGCATATATTAGTCACGGCTACTCTTTTCATAGATTATCGACCAATGTTCACACGCTTTCTCAACGCAATAATATTCATATGTTTTTCTTTTTAAATTTATGACTATAGACATATTATTGTGTGATGTCCGGATTAAGAATATGGCACCGATCCATCTCCTCCTGTAGATATCGTAAAAGTTGACTAAGGGCTGCTAACTAGAAGGATGGGCAGCAGCGTCCCTTCTGTAAAATAGTAGCCATACTGCACTCACGAACCCCGGCAAATTCCCCCCAAAATGGTGACACAATTATGGAAATCCAAGGGAAAAGCCTTTGTTTAGCAATAGATTTATAAATGGCTGATATGATGAGACATATCTTTACAAATAAATTAAATTGAAGTATCTGTTTGTAATGTCAAAATAACAACTTTTTATTAAATGCATATACAAGTATATACGGTACTTATAACAAATTAACAATTTTTATTTTTTTTGTCATTCTGTCCATCTGTCTGTTTGTTCCGGCTAATCTCCGAAAAGGCTTGACCGATTTTGACGGGACTTTCACTGGCATATAGCTGATGTTATAAGGAATAACTTAGGCTAATTTTATTTTAGATAAACGAATTAGGGTTCCGCGAAAAGAAATGAAAGTCCAATATATATACTAGTGTATAATAATTATTTATCATATCATATCATCATATCGGCCATTTATACGTCCACTGCTGAACAAAGGCCTCCCCCATAGATTCCACAACTGTGTCATCATTTTGGGGGGTATTTACCAATACTCACCACGCTTGGCAGGCGGGTTGGTGAGCGCAGTATGGCTACCGCTTCACAGGAGGAACGCTGCTGCCCATCCCTCTGGTTTAGATTCCCTTAGTCGCCTCTTACGACATCCACGGGAGGAAATGGAGTGATGCTATATTCTTAATTCGGACACCACACGGACGAATTACGAATTATTTATATATCTTTTAAATTAAATGGCGGGTGAAACCGCGGGATACAGCTAGTTATTAATATAAGGATTTTCTTATTTCCACAACGAGCGGTCACATGCCGCGCTCTCATCCAACGACTCCCAGCAACCTTCACCAGGTCGTCGTCGTTCGCCCAGTGGAAATTCTTCATGAACTTCCTTCGCCCCGGGGAAGGGCGAAGGGGTATGCCGGACTCCTACCGGCTAAAACCACTGGAGCGGTCATCTTCGGCACGTAAGGGAGGCTCCAGGTAGTGGTATATAACCTGTGGTGAACATTTGTTGCTTTAATGTTGTTTACAGTTAGATAAGTTAGTTACGTAAAAGAACTTGAACTTTCAACTAGTTTGGCCGCGCGTTCTCGTTCGCTTTCTTTGGAAATCACCGTATAGATCTCTATCCAAGGGAAAACGTTCATTCATATTTTGTTATGCAAGTTGCGACAATTTATCATAACTGAGCGGTAAATTTTTATATCAATAATATGTGTAATTATGTACATTTTAAGTATTTCAATTTGGTGCACATGGTTTAGTAATATGTTGACGAATCATATTTTGTAGACGATAAGTGAAAGCCCTTGGCAGGTTATTAAAATAATATATCAATTACTTACTCAAATTCATATTATGCTATTTGCATAAGAATAAACAAGAAAAAATTCCTAAATTCTCTCTCACAAATATACCTTTCGCCGTCTGGCTACGAATAGCACCTTTTTTTTTATTGATCCTGTGGATATACCTCATGGACTTCCTTCGCCCCGGGAAAGGGCGAAGGGGCATGCCGGACTCCTACCGGCTAAAACCACCGTGTGATCATCGTCGGCACCGAAGGGAACAGGAAATCGAATAATCTCCATCTAGAACCACCCGTTGGTGCCACGCCTTTTGGCACATCGCGGAGGGGATGACTGTAAAGTGTTCATCCCCTTTAGTGGAGGGAAGGCGACTGTAAAGAGGCCACCTCCCCAGGCATCTCTCGAGGGAATTGTAAAAGATTCCCCCGAGGCCTCTCTATGCGCTGTGCTGCGCACACAGTGGTAAGTGACCACATGCGCACCGCTATCTTCCCGGGGGTCGCTCGGTATGAGCACGTATATTTCCCAATAAGCGCGCTCGCGACCCCCAAGGCCCCCCACCATATAAAGACGACAGGGGGCTCAGGCGTGTTACTAATAGCACCTAGCCATTGCATCCTGTGGGACTCGTAAAAGGTGACTATGGGATTAACAGCAGCGTCCTTTGAGTACATTAACAACTCAACTGCGATTACCAGTGCGGCAACCGTGGTGATTATGGCAAAAACTCCCTAATGAGCACACAATACAATTCCAGAGTGGTTGTGGTGGAGTTGGAACTGAAAACGGGATATTTACCATGTTTTTTATTGAGTTCCCGATATTTCGGCCATGTTCACGGATAAAATATCGGGAACTCAATAAAAAACATGGTAAATATCCCGTTTTCAGTTCAAATAATTGTGTCAATGACCACGTCAGTTTAAAAACTTATTATCATTTTCATCTTACAGAACGTGAGAAAAACCTAACCGTCACGCTTATAATTGCCGAAGAATCGGAGAATTGATAATCGTGCACTCATAATTCAACCAAAACATGATATTACTTTATATATAGAGTAATAAGAGGGAGTTTTACTACACAGTTCTTTCATATATCATCATTTCGGCCGAATGAAGTCCACTGCTGGACACAGGCCTCCCCTAAAGATCACCATAACCACCGATATGGATGTGTTGTGGGCTCATTGGGGGGTTTTGCCATAATCGCCACGCTTGGCAGGCGGGTTGGCGATCGCAGTTGAGTTGTTAATGTAATCGAAGGACGCTGCTGCCCATCCTGCGGCTAATCCCTTAGTCGACTTTTACGACACCCATGGGAGGAGATGGGGTGGTGGCATTCTGAGCCGGCATCACACAACTTTCATATATAGGTACAGTAAACGAAAATAGTGTCAAAACCGAGTCATACGCAGCCAAAACTTAAAGTATTCCATCACATAAGAGTATTCAGAACAAAGATCTGGTCAAGAATATATATTATATATTTTATCAATCAATCAATTATTTCGCCCGAATGAAGTCCACTGCTGGACACAGGCCTCCCCAAAGATCACCACAACGACCGATATGGGTGTGTTGTGGGCTTATTGGGGGGTTTTGTCATAATCGCCACGCTTAGCAGACGGGTTGGCGATCGCAGTTGAGTTGTTAATGTACTCAAAGGACGCTGCTGCCCTTCCTCCGGCTTGATTGCACGGTTAGTGCAGTGGCTGATATAGTCGGCTGCTGCGCTCCGGGTCATGGGTTCTATTCCCGAACAGAACAAATATTTGCATGATCTGCAGGTAGATGTTCCGGGTCCGGGTGTATTGTAAGTGCAATTCATGTCTGTTCTGTCTGTGTCTAACCCACGACACAGGAGAAATCATAGTGTGGGGCAACGTTTTAAAAATAAAAAATCCCTTAGTCGACTTTTACGAGGGGGTAGGAGATGGGGTGGTGGCATTCTGAGCCGGCACCACACGGTAAATATTTTTATAGATTCACCGTTTCATTCGACTAGCTACTAAAAAGGGACGGGAAGGAGCCTGAAGAATCCCTGATATCAGGGTAGACATTTATGGAACCAGATGTCCTCCATCTCTGGGTCTGTCTCCACCTCCCGTGGATGTTGTAAAAGCTGACTACGGGATTCTAAGCCCGAGGGATGGGCAGCAGCGTCCCTTCTGTGAAACATACTGCGCTAACCAACCCGCCTGCCGAGCGTGGCTAATTACTACAAAAATTACGACACAATTGTGGAAATCAGTGGGAAAGGCTCTGTTCAATAGTGGACGGCTATAGGCATGATGAAAGGCCGATGAAGTTAGGCCGGTTGTTAGTTTCGTACTTCTGAATACTACATATATTCATATGACAACCGGAATTGACTTAATGTACTCTCTGAAGCAAAGATAGATTTTGAAAAGGAAGAATCATCATCATCATTTCGGCCGAATGAAGTCCACTGCTGGACACAGGCCTCCCCCAAAGATGTCCACAACGACCGATATGGATGTGTTGTGGACTCATTGGGGGGTTTTGCCATAATCGCCACGCTTGGCAGACGGGTTGGCGATCGCAGTTGAGTTGTTAATGTACTCGAAGGACGCTGCTGCCCATCCTCCGGCTAATCCTTTAGTCGACTTTTACGACACCCATGGGAGGAGATGGGGTGGTGGCATTCTGAGCCGGCACCACACGGCACGGAAAAATGGTCAAAGGAAGAACGGTCGTCACATATTTTCTTGAGATTTCTTATGCTATCAAAAAACATATGCCCTTAAAAGTAAACTACGCATCAAATCGCACCGGGAATGCGGACGTCTTGTAGTTTTTTCTGGTACAATCAGCTGTTCTCATGTTATTACATAAAGATGTCGGCGCCGCAAAGCGCAGGTGCGTTTCCTCAGTTTTTGCACCGTGCGGTCGATGCCAACGACCCACTCGATCGGTTGCAGCGGGAATGTTGACGTACATACTGTACTGCCTAGAACATTTATCAGTTAAGATATGAAGCTTAGACAGCACTAATTACTTTTGGATAGTATATAAATTACGTTATTCGTAAAAGACAATGTCTGAGAGTCAATTATGAATTGACAATGGCATTCTGCACGTCTTAAAGTACAGTATGGTTTCAGTATGATCTTCTTAAAGTCTCATTTTATCCTTAGTTTTGACGTTCAAAGATGAAAATACCAATTTCATTGATTGTTTCTTTAAAAAATGTAAACAACATACCCATTTTGGCTGCGGTCAAATTTCAATCCATTTTCGATCACATCACAATATAAGTTCCCATTTATTCACACAGTTTTTTTAGTTTAGGAGAATGCTATTTGTTATGTTTACGACATTTAGACTCGATCAGACTATACTTTGAATATTTTTAATGACAAAGTCAAAGTTTTTATTTCATATAGGCCCTAATAGGCACTTAAGCAAAGTCGAAAGTTAAGGTGCACGGTTCGGAAAAGTTGATCTTATGGAGAAGAAGCCGGCAAGAAACTCCATAAGAACTCCACAAGAATTGGTGCTCTGACTTTTGTTACTGATTCATCTTCCATGCTAGTAAAGTGTGGGAATTATTGTTATTATTGCCTTAATATGGTGGTGGATGTCGCAGGAAGTGTGTACTATGCAATGTATTTAGAATGAAAGTCATCATATCAGCCATTTATATGTCCACTGCTGAACAAAGGCCTCCCCCAAAGATTTCCACAATTGTGTCGTCATTTTGGGGGGTATTTGCCAATACTCACCACGCTTGGCAAGCGGGTTGGTGAGCGCAGTATATGTTCTCTTCCACAGAAGGGTGAAAGTAATAATGATCAAATAATAAGCCGCAGTCCCCTGAGTTTTTTTATTAGCCCTCGGTGAAAATTCGGAAATTCATCATGAACTTTCTTCGCTCAGAGAAAGGGCGAAGGAGTATCGACTCCAACAAGCTAAAACCACTGGAGCAGTCATCTTCAGCACCAAAGGGGTATTTCAGGTCCTCGTTAGATCACACTAAAGCCGCCAATGGTGCCACACCTGTAGGCACATCCAGGAGGGGATGACTGTAAAGCGGTAACCTCCTCTAGCATATAAAATGCGATTATAAGAAGGTCGCCCCCAAGGCACTTCTTGGGGACACAGTCTCTTCCTAGATTAAACTTACTTCTGTTTAATTACTGCCAATCTTGTGACAGAGTTGTTCAAGCCACCGAAAAGCCTCCGACTTGACTTAATGTTGATGTTATGTGCCCTCCAAAGTAAGGAGGTCCTCATTTCAAATACTACTATGCAGTTATCCATCAGCCGCACTGGGGATTGCTCTACCTCACCGATCTTTTACCGATCATCAAGTGCAACTGTGTTTTGGCTATACCGATGACATAGTTGTACAAGTCAATGGCAAATTACCGAACTTATTGTCTGACCTGTTTCAGAAAGCCTTGGACAAGGTGAAAAGACGGTGCACTAGGAACAATCTATCCATTAATCCAAGCAAAACTGTTATAGTTCTGTTCACGAGGAAGACCAACCTTAGTGGTTTTAATGACCTGGAAATGTACGGCACTAAACTGAAATGGGCCACGGAAGTTAAATATCTGGGCGTAATACTAGACAAGAGACTAACGCACGACTGGCGCACTCATGTCGAAGAAACAGCGAAAAACGCCCTGCGGGTCTTAGACATGTGCAAAGGCCCTACAAGTCTTTAACATGTACTGATCTGCATGTGGCAAAACGTGAGGCGATTATGGCAAAAGCCCCCAATAAGCCCACAACATACCATATCGGTCGTTGTGCAGCAGTGGACTTCATTCGGCCGAAATGAAGTGCAACTGGCCATGAGTGCTTCCTAGCTTGTAATTTATAGGGATATAAAGTAGGTAAACAAACATTTAATATTTATTTATTCATATACACTTCATTATTCACTAAGTTATCTTAATAATGGGTAGCTTCATAGCACACAGCGATCTCTTCCAAACAATTAATTAATTAAGGTTAGACCAGTTCATGGGACTGTGTACCTATATGGGATCGTCCACTGCTGGACAGAGGCCTCCCTGCCACCCTCCATGGGTTTGTGTTCTTTACTCATTGGGGGGTTTTGCCATGATTGGCAGACGAGTTGGCGATGGCAGTTAAGTTATAAATTTACTCGGAAGACGCAGCTGCCCATCCCCCGGCTAATTCCATAGTCGCCTTTTACGACACCCACAGGATGAGATGGGGTGATGGTATTCTTAGCCGGCACAACACGGACCAGTTCATTTTTTTAAAATAAATATGTTATAGAATAATAATGAACGTTCCTTGTAATTTAAATATTTTCTGTTAAAAGCTTGACTGCGGCTTCGTAGCGTCTTTCTAATTATGACTGTAGTAGCAATGGGCCTCCCAATGATCACTACAATTAATGGCCACAGGAAATATTTCTATAATCACCACGCTTGGCAAGCAGATTCGTGATCGACGTATGTATGTAGTTATTAGTACAGGAGAAGATGCTGCTGCCTATCCAGCATGGAATAATAAGACAAGTATTAAATAAAATTAGTGTAGACCCAATGATACGCCATACACGAACATTATGACACTACAGAACGGAGTAAATTTTACTATACCTACTACCAGTACATATAACTATACAGCTCTCAAACATGCAGCACACTGGTTGTTAGAAAGAGATACATATACGCCGTTAGTTACGTGACGTCTAGCCGTGACACTGGTTGGTGCGTGACTAAGTGAACTCCGGGCAATTATCTTGCTTTGATTTGACCATCATAGAGCGCGGGCAACGCATCTACACTTATAAAAATATCTTAGGTGTAGTAGACCCACATTTTGCATATTTAAGAAGTTGAAATTTATTTTTTGTTGGCCTTCTCGCATACGTTTCTGGGAAATGGTTACTTAACCGGTCATTACTGGCGAAGCCAAAAGAGGCCTCCAGCCAGGCAATTATAAAATTAATATTAAAATCTAATCAACTTTCGCTAAGGGCGCCCCCTGCGGGACACGGACCTCGGCGTTTAGGGCGTTGCTGGGGATCACAACCTATTGTTTTGGGGACAGCTGGATCGGTATTGTATATAATGTATTAGGGGACATTTGAAACTATAGGCTCGGTACGGGCCGGCGCGAGCAAGACACGGGAGGGAGCAGTGCTAACTTGAACGGGAAGGTGACGCGGCGATAGGCCTCCGCGACGTCGGTGAGGCGGAGATTTACGAAGTTGAAAATGAGTGGATGCGGTTTTATATCTACCCATAGTCGTTCAATGGGTGACAGCCCTTAACCAGTCAATTTCTACAACATCAGGAAGTATTGACAAACTGAAATCTTTGGCGAAGGTAAAAGTAGTTACGAGCGCTGTCAATATGATTGATGGATCAATTGACGCACCGCTTCTAGAAATGCGTGATGATGAGGAAGTGACATAAGGGAATTTCTATATCTGTACGCTAGTTGTGTCGCGCACTGTAGGTAGAACTTGTAGATGAAAAACAAAACATAGCAAAGATGAAAGTAGAAAGACGATTGATGGAACAAATTGTAATTGTGATAGATGAGAGAATATAATACAACTGTGACGTACAATTGCTATTTATGTATTTTAATGTAGTGAGTTTTCATCATAATTCCGGATGTCCAGATTAAGAATATAAAACTCGGTGTCTATTTTCTTGTTTCTAATAAAACTACCTCGTATATAATGGGTCATTTTAGCTCCTTGTATAACAATCTACTATTATCTAGTGCACTTGCAAACTGTTTTTTAAACACTTGTATTTCTCCTGTTCTTTTTGGAGCCTGGCTCAGAAGGAGCAACTGATAAGCTTCAACTCTGCATATATGTTCGAGGCTCTGGAGCATTGCCTTGACAAGTGCATCATTATTAGTGAGCATCTTAGTGCGTCTGTCTATCACCTCAAGCGCTGCAAGCTGGTACTTGGCGGTACCTTCCCAAAGATGAGAGCAGTATTCCACACACGACCGAAATTGCGCTTGGTATAAGTTAAGCCGCCATTCTGGTGAGAAGTACCGCCTCACCTTTGATAGGATGCCAAGCTTTTTTGCAGCCGAATGTAGAAGCCAAAGTTGACGGACGTGAGAGTAACGCCAAGAAGTTTAAGGTGGTCAGTAATCTGCAAGGATACCTACGTCTCGGAAAGTCGGAGTCACTTGCGAATGACTCCGTCTGGCGGAAAAAAAGACACGCTTGGGTCTTGGCAACATTGAACCAGACCAAGTTGGCATTAACACACTCGGAGACTACCTTGAGGGACAAATTCAACCGTTCGACCATGGAATCTCTACGAGAACTAGATCTACGACACACTGGACCGTCCATAGGACATGTTTCTCTCAACAATGGTGCTGCCGTCTGCATACCTAAAGATACCGGGCTCTAGCAGATCGTTTATATGCAGTAAAAACAGCGTTGCAGAGAGAAACGATCCCTGTGGGACTCCAGCATTAATAGCCAATTGGTTGGACAAGCAGCTATCAGTGATCACACGGTTCGACCGAACCCTCAGGAAGTACATAATATTTGTTCCGTGCGGGGATCGAACTTGTGACAGCAGAAAGCTAATCGCTTAGCCAATGCGCCAACAGTGCCGTCATATTGGTATCTATATAGGGCAAGTAAAAACCCTTTTAGTGAAAAGTAATTTGTCACGATCGTAAATTTAAATTTTTGCCCACGGTTAATATGTGAAGTATGTCCCTCAGTTTTCCGAGCTCTATCTTTATCTCGTCTCTAGGTATTTTAAAACTTTGAAATAGTATCATCATATCGGCCAAAAGATGACCACTGCTGAACAAAGTCCATCACGATCATTGGGATTTGTGATGCGAATGTCTAAAAACTTAAAAAATGCTAAAACCTTCAAAATCCTATATTGCACATTCGTACGTAGTATACTTGAATATGCCAGTCAGGTTTGGAACCCCCGCTATGACATATATATTTCCAGATTAGAGAATATCCAACGAAAATTCACAAAATATATGTGTTACCGATTGCATCTTCGGTACTCCTCTGATGATTACTTGAAGCTTTGTGCCAAGTTCCACATTCTTCCATTAGCAAAACGTCGTGAGATAGCTGACGTCACCTACATCTTAAATTTACTCAATGGTACGATCGACTGTCCTGATCTTCTCTGTAGAATACCGTTTAATGTACCTAGAATAACGGCAAGGCATAATAATCCCATTCATCTCCCCTTGGTGTCTACTAATTACCGCCAGAATGCGTTTCTGTGGCGAGCGAGCAGTTGTTTAAACAAACAATGTAAAATGTTTGATATTGACATTTTTAACACTAAGCTGGAAACACTAAGACGGGTGCTTAGTCAAGACTTTTTTTTAAACAATAAGTAGTTGTGGTGCAGGGTTATATTTATATATTTTTGTTTGATTTACGTTATTATGTTAATTGTTCACATATTTGTAAACTACTGAAGATCTGTAATTGGCTAGCTGACACTTACAATTATCGTTTATGTTTAATATTACATGCTGTTGATCTTCCTAAAATAAATAAATAAATATAGACAATTGGCTAGATGCCGTGTGTGCCGTCATTTTGGGAGGAATTTGTTAGTACTCAGCACATTTGATAGGTGGGTTAGTGACCGCAGAATGCTGCCGTTCCATAGAAGGGATTCTACTGCACATCCCTCTGGTTAAGAGACCCTTAGTCACGTTTTACGACATCCACGTGAGGAGATGAAGTGGTGCTGTATTCTTAATCCGGACACCACACGGATGATTTTAGTTTGACATAACTTTTGAGTACTCTATTAAATAACTTGAATGAATATATTGCTTGCTTTCACAACTTGGGTTTAGTCAGACGTCAATTGAAATTGCCGTTAACGATATATTTTATTTGTATACATATGTATGTAATATAGATGTACTTACCTATATTATTTCAAGCTCTTACAACCTCATTAGTCTATGACATGTTAATAGACACACTAAACTCTGAAGCATTAATTGAAAACAGGTCTCCGAGCACAAGTTGTATCAGTTAAATGTTGCAACATTACTTAATATCCAAGCTAGCATTTAAAATTGAAGTTAAACGGTTTAAGCAAGCTCTGCTTATTAGAACCTACATCACGAGGTTATGGTAATCTGGGAATTTAATTTTTAGTACCTACTGGTTCAAGTGAACTATTTGCAATAATTTTACTGCTTATGCCAATTTGCAGCGACTGTGGCCTCATAGCTAAGAACAGCATTCATGAGTTCATAATTATGTTGCCATGTTTAATGTTATAAAACCTGTAGTAATTTCACAGATTTGGTCACGTTATTAATTATGTACATACGCAATTTCTACTCAATAATAATAAATCGTATTATATAAGCCTGTAACTATCCCACAGTGGGGCAAAGGCTTCTCTTCTCAAACAGAATGAACGAGCATTAATCACCACGCTTGCTCACTGCGTTTTTGTTATTCCAGACCAAAGGTTTCCACCAAAGACATTGGAAGAAAGGAGATATGCCATGTAGATCAAAATGTATACGAGCCTAGAAATCCATTTTCCCACTACCATTCTTCACAAAAGCACACTAATGCACACAGTTACAAGTCCTCATCCAATGAACTGAATAAACACAACATTATAATTGGCTTCTCATACTAAAACACACCCACGACTTTGTAGGTAGCCAATCATACCGAGCGTACAGACCGCAAACGACAGCCGTACCACGCAACGCGTATGTTTATTGGGAGTACCATTCGCTGTTCTATTCACTGCATTTGTTATTCAGCGATTGCTAGTTTAAAATGGTAGATAAGAAGCATTGTATTTTGTACAAAATTAATAATGTCGTTCTGCTCCATCAATCCAAATGTAACATAATAAAGAAAACAATATTTTTTTATTTATTCTTTATATAGACAAATACAGGAGAATTCCTGCACGTGCATATTGTATATGATTCCTTCGTTGATAAAGTTATTATTTTCGCTTCGGTTTTTGCATGTTATCCCCGAACAACACGACAATTTAACAAATTTGTACTTACGCGATCGAATCTCAACTGATGTTATAAAACCGGCATTTTTTGTCCGGCCCAAATTGGGCCTATCGCGGTGGCGCGGTTACGCCCCCGTACCACTTCTCCTTATTTCCTATTTCTGTGGTTTCCACACATTTTTGAGGTCTATGTGAAGGACTTCACAGGGGCTATTTAGTATGAATATGTATGCGTAAGTGTAGTTGAGTTCCGTGTCAAAAAGATATGAACAGCCCGTGAATTTACCAGAAAAGAAGGCATCTCAGTCCACCTAAGATGAAGTGGCCGTCCGCAACTCATTAATAGTCACTCGATGGTTTATGACCAAGGGTAAGGTTGCAACTTACCATTAGGTACCGTACCTGTCACATAGAAAATAAAATACATATCCTTGAGTCACAATACTTACACATGCATAGGTAATTTCCCTGACGCATGTGGTCACGCGCTGCCGTGGGACGCTTTGGGGAATCCTTCACAATCCCCCCGGGGGGGTGACCGTTTTACAGTCACCCTCTCCGAGATGTGCCTATAGGCGTGGCACCAGTGGGCGGCTCTAGTGTGATCATACGAGGACCTGGAGCCTCCCTTAGGTGCCGAAGATGACCGCCCCAGTGGTTTTAGCCGGTAAGAGTCCGGCATTACCCCTTCGCCCTTCCCCGGGGCGAAGGAAGTTCATGAAGAATTTCCACTGTGCCAATAAAAAATAAAAATCAAGATAATTTCCCTGTCTCAGGAGTCAAATCTGAAAGGAAACACCTGAAAATGTAATACGTTGCGAACAAACCTTATAAGACTATTCTTTATTAATATTTTTTTATTTTAGAGAACAAAAGTACTATCACCACTAATGACCATGACACATTGACTTACAAAAATATATTTTGTCTGTCTAATGAAGGCATTTTATTTACTTGAATCATTAAGTCGAGCTTTCTAAATACTGTATTTTATTACATTACATATTAGTGTTTTTATTCTTGATCATTCACACTGAAGTCACTGCATAGTGTAAATCTTTAAATCGATAACTTTCTAATAATGTTTTTTAAATTAATGATAGCTTCATATTAGTCGGTCACCCATAGACTGGCCACGCCAAGCGTTGCTTAACCTCGCCGATCGCTTACAAGTCAGAGAGAACAACTAACTAAGATAAGATAAAGTTAAAAATATTTTATTCATGTAAAACCATTTATAGGCCCTTATGAATAGTCAAGACTTTAGTTGTCTCGTTCCAAGGTATAAGATTTCCTATGGAGAAGAACGGGCAAGAAACCCCATGGTTACTCTTTTTAAATCATATTGGTACAATGTTCTCGAAATGATGGTAATGTGAGGACAATGCAGGAGAAATGAGTCTAAAGTTCTTAAAAAGTCTACAGTAAACAAGCTTGATTTTAATATTTACCAAAGTTTTGTATTCAATTGTCATGACAGCATTAAGATGACCAATCCCAACAGACGGCACACGTTCATGAGCATGACGCATGCATCAGCGTCGCTCAGCTCAACCATATTGTAGGGAAACTTAGCGACCCGACACACAACGCCACCATAAGCAGGACACTTGAGTGGGCATGACATACCTAAACTGCCAGACGAATATCACATCAATAAAACAAAATGATTGAATAGCCTACATGGTACTCGAACTATTACAGTATCAAATCTAAATGCATAAAATGAACATAAAAATAACATTAAAAATAAATTCATTCATTCATTCATTCCAGCCGAATGAAATCCACTACTGGACACAGGCCTCCCCCAAAGTACACCACAACGACCGATATGGTGTGTTGTGTGCTCATTGGGGAGTCTTGCCATAATCGCCACGCTTGGCAGACGGGTTGGCGATCGCAGTTGAGTTGTTAATGTACTCGAAGGACGCTGCTGCCCATCCTCCAGTTAATCCCTTAGTCGACTTTTACGACACCCACGGGATGAAATGGGGTGGTGGCATTCTGAGCCGGCACCACACGGCATATATATACGGCATAAGGCAAAAATAAATAACAATGTCATATAGAATAATGAAATGTCATTATATGAATTAATATAATCCATTATAAGAAATGATGCAATTTAAATGAAATTACTAAAAAGTACTGGTTTTAGATACATAGATACCAGGAATGTCAATGCACATCAGAGCAGCTCAATCCCAAGCATTTTTGTCGTCCATATAGTCTGTTACGTTATAGAAAGCTTTTCTACACAGCTTCTGTTTTATAGTGGACTTGAAGTTATTAACGCTTAGTTTTTGAATATGGCTTGGGATTTTACTGTCAAAACGTACACATTGACATTTAAATGATTTGCTTGTTTTCTGGAGCCTAGTGGGAGGAACAAACTATGAGCGCCCTAATCAATAAATCAATTAAAGTGATAAGGAATTTTACAACTTTAAGATCGCACTTCCCCACTTCCCGTAGGAAATGACTTTACAAAACAAACGTAAAGTAATTTAATGAAAACAGAACAATAAGACTAGACGCCATTTCTTTATTGTTGAGCGCTAAGTAAGCCGTGTCCCACGAGAATAAATCCACGATATGTTTACCACCAACATAACCTTTAAGTCAACAGAAAAAGATTCAAAGTTGATATGATAAACTACATCAAGTGTTACGGTTGTACAACCAACACAATTTGCGGCTACGCCCTCTCTTATCCAAAAGACATACAGTTTAAAATTGTGTGGAACTTTGATAAGTATAATGTTGCAAGTTCATAGCCCACTTTTATTTAGCTTATGCCATAATGGCGATGACACGCCGCCTTCCTTTCTTCGCTAATTAATTTGCTTGGCTTAGAGAAATCCATGGGAGTTGTTTGGGTTATTTTTTTCTATGAGTTATGAGGCTATGCTCTTATGGTGTCGCCAAGGGCTTGGAAACATTTGAAAATGTCGTATGTAACTATTTCACACGGGTTTTAGGATTTTTTTGGTATAATCTTGATTAAATGCGTAGATTAAGGTTGAAGGATATATTTGATGAGGTAATAAGACCTTGAAGTGTCTCCGTAATGAAGAAAATATTTTTAAATAGCTTTTCTGAATTAAAAGACATTTGGACTGCGGGCTATTCGTTTGAAGGCGAGAAAGCCTACATCATAATTGTACCCGGTACGCACTAGGTGTCTTGTTGACTCCTCCAAGGAAACTAACGTACTATGTTGAGGTGGACAGACTAGTGAAGGTCGCTGGGAGTCGTTGGATGAGAGCGGCATGTGACCGCTCGTTGTGAAAATCTAAGGGGAGGCCTTTGTTCAGCAGTTGACATCCTGTGGCTGATATGATGATGCGCACGTGGTCACATACCGCCATGTGCATAGCCCGGCGCACAGTGAGGCTTGGCTTCCTTTACGATCCTCCCCGAGAAGTGCCTGGGGGTCTACCTTCTTACAGTCGCCTTCCTTCCGCTAGAGTGAGTGTCAGCTTTACAATCGTCCCCTTCGTGATTTGCCTAAAGTCGTGGCACCAATGGGCGGCTCTAATGTGATCTTACAAGGACATGGAGCCCCCTTTGGTGCTGAAGATGACCGTCCACTGGTTTTAATTGGCAGGAGTCCGCATGCCCCTTCACCCTTCCCCAGGGTGGTGGAAGAAAAAGATATCAGCCCTCCAATTTAATTTGGGACCAATAAAAAAAAAAAAGTTAAGTCATGGGTTTATTACATCACACAATAGTGTAAATGGTACGTTCACCCACAACCCATCTATAGTTATTTTTTAAACATAATTTGTCAAAGTTGTTATTTGAAATAGACCGAATACAGGCACTTACGAAATATCAGGATTTAAATTACACGGTTTCAAATGTTTGGACCTTTCGGGAATAGAAGGCTGGAAACCCCATAGGCACTCTTTTAAAATAATTGAGATTACAATGTCGACTCATATAAACAGTGGTGAAAGATATAAAGAGAAAAATGTAGATTCCTATAACAAAATAAACAGAGTCTTGTCAATCTATTCACTTTCAAAAATAACCTGCAAGTCTGTGGTAAAAGATTGGTTGCAAAGGATTGAGTATACTCCTACCGAAAACCTACTTCACTAATAAGAACTTATTGGGTCGTTTCCTTGACCTGGGTATCACACACACACACTCCACTCAACTCCCACTCACCGAATCACATACATACGCACAAATGTAGTCACATACACTTGCGCATGCACACACATGCTTGCACATGCACACACACACTTTCATTTTTACTAATTTAGTTTTAATTAAGGCAAATCGCATGAATGTCTTTTCCGTTTATTATTTTACTCTTCTTACAACAATTTATACGCTAAATTATTTAAATAGTCATATAAAACTGTAAAATCTATGTATACACTGTGGTTTCGTCGGGTGAGGTCCTGGTGATCTGTAATACAGGTTCATGCCTACATCAGACACCAGCTCCTCACATATATCAGACTGTAACAAAATCCATGTAAATTGTAAAATATCTATCATTTAGTCTGTTTGTGAGAAGAAATAAGCGATTACTATTATTGTTATTATGTTATTCCCGTGTAGAGACGGAAGATGCTAATGCTATTATAATAATGTCATTAGCGGCTGACCAGTCACGACCGACGGCAACCATCCTGGAGCATGACGCATGCATCACCATCGCCTCACCATAATTTCAGCAGTTTTTTTTTTTTAATTTTTAAGTTTTAATTAAGTCCACTGCTGGACACAAGCCCCCCACAAATATCTTCACAACGACCGCTCTGGATGTGGTGTGCTCATTGGGGGTTTTTCCATTCACACCACGCTTCGCAGGTGGGTTGGTGATCTCAGTAGAGGTTTTATTTTACTCGAAAGACGCTGCTGCCTATCCTCCAGCTAATCTCATGGTTTTGCGACACCCACGGTATGAGATGGGTAGGTGCTATTCGTAAACCGGCACTACACGGCTTATTCATAGCTGCCAGCATATGTTCCTTGCGCGAATCGAACCCGTGACACGGAACGCAGAGCGCTAATCGCTTAGCCACTGCACCAACCGTGCCGTCACATAGCAGTGAAATATTGCTGGCACCTTATAAAAGCATGTTTCTGCGTTAACTGTTTAGATTAATCTTCTTCGTACGAGTGTTATTGTAAAGGGTTCCGGTCTAATTACTTTTTGCATGCTGAGTTGCCCAATTTTTTTAATAACTTAATTTAATGGAGCGACCAACATTTTATATTTAAACCACGGATACGGCTCGGGTGTACTGCTATATTTAGCATCACTAGATGCGGGTTGTGGTCCGTCTCATCATCGTTATCATCATCATAGCAGCCACAATAAGTCCACTGCTGCAGAAAGGCCTTCCCATAGATTTCCACAACCGTAAATTACATTAACATGCCACCCACATCCTACGATTCTCAACGCCCTTCACCAGGTCGTCCGCCCATCTTGTTGGAGGCCGTCCACCAATGCATTTTCCGGTGCGTGGTCTCCACTCGAGAAACCTTTTGCTCCAACGGCCGTCAGTTCTAACAGCTATGTGCCCCGCGCATTGCCACTTCAGATTATTAATTCTTTCAGCTATCGTTCAACTTCGGTTCTTCTACGCATCTACTCATATCTGATTCGATCTCATTCATCATTTCATTTCTGACCTTGAGCTTTCCTATGAAGCCGTCCGTGCCATATGTCATCGTTGGTAACACACACTGCAGTCCATTTGCACCAACTATTCGTCATCATCATTATATCAGCCAAAGGATGTCCACTGCTGAACAAAGGCCTCCCCCGTAACTTTCCAGATGTGTTTTATTGGAGGGAGTTTATCAGTACTCACCACTAAAGGTATGTGAGTTGGTGAGCGCAGTAGCTACTGGTCCACAGAATAAGGATGGCCACCTGTTTAGTTTAGTCCCTCAGTCGCCTTTTACAACCTCCATGAGAAGAAATAGAGTGGAGCTATATTCTTAATCCGGACACTATACACCAGATATAAAAATAAAATTGATATAAACATGCATAAAAGAGTAGACGATAGATGATTATTCATGTGACGTCATGGGCCACACGGCCAGCGAACGAATTCTGCTCTCATATCTTGAATCCCTTAGCTGACTTAGGGAACAGAGAAACTTAGCGGGAATAGAACCCTTGTAGTGGCATCTAATAGCTGAAACTACACAGCCGGGCCATTAATTTAATATATCACTAAGGCCTGTCCATTGGGATGGAAACAGGATACGTGGGAACTAGAATATCCACATTTATTGTTTTAAATTAATTTACATTAATATTAATGTTTATTTCTTTGTTTGCCCCGTATACTTACGTTCGTATACCATTTATCCGCTGTTAAACTTGAAAGGTCCGTTCGGTGTTAGGATTAAGAATAGAACGTTACTCCATCATCTCTCTGGTGGTCGTAAAAGGCGACTACGGGACTCTAAACCAGAGGAATGGGCAGTCAGCCATTCTGCGCTCACTAGCTTCAGTGAAGCTGAGTACTGGCGAATTTCCCCCAAAATGACGACGACGTCGTTTATGAAGGAGAGTTCTGTGCAGCAGTGGACGTCTTTTGGGTGAAATGATGAGGTGTTGAAACTTTGTACAATAGTTGCTACATAGTAGCACCTACATAGACAAAGAAACTGAATAAATGAAAGAGGCATTGCAACGCATGGCTGGACGTAAAAAAATCAGACCCAAATATAGTTTATTCACACTTTAAGAATCTCCAATCAAAATTCAATTAAGCGGTCAGTTGTATAGAGACTATCAAGGTTCAACCTAAGCTAAGTTTAATCCCTTTTTGTGGTTATTATGAAAGTTGGTCTTCGTTTCATCATCAGATAATTGTTTATGCCTTGGACTGTCGTCAGCCCTTGTGTAACAGTCAGTGTTATGACATTTTTGGCGGAAATTTTGATCTCTAAAATTGCGATAAGTAATTAGGGCGAGTCGCTACAGCTTGGTTATTTTATAGTCTTCGTTTGGAATAATAAGCTGGACTTCTGTCTGTTACGTTTACGAAATAATACGAATATGACAAAAAGAAATCATATCGCGATGGTTTCTCGACCAAAAAGCAAGTAGAAAGAACTCATCAACATCATTCTAGACTACGTTCATCCTCATCATTACAGGCGCAAAATGTCCACCACTGGGCACTAAACTCCCAAACTCGCTACAACGGCCGTTCTGGGTTAGTGTTGTGTGCACAGTGGGGGGTTTTACCATAATCGCTACGCTTGGTAGGTGCGTTAGCTTCCTGGTCGATTGGATCCGGCAAGATCTCTCTTTGCCGGCAGTGGTGTTACTACGGCAGTGTGGCTATGTTGGCAGAGCACGAAAAATGGAATGCAGTGGTCTCCTTTTGTGAGAGCGTCATGATCCAGAAGGACACCGCAGAAGAAGAAGAAGAAGAAGAAGGAGGAGACGGAGCCGGGGTAACAACAACCCTGGCGCTTAATTCCCATATGGCTGAAACCCCCTGCCGTTGCTGTAAGGTGGGGGACCTCTGGTTTTGCGGGTGCGTAGATTAGGGAATCTGTGTGCCCACACTAAGCGACCTAAGAGAAGACGGTAGCACGCATGTGATCACGCACTGCCGTGGGACACTTAGGGGGATCCTTTACAATCCCTCCGGGGGGGAGACCGCTTTACAGTCACCCTCTCCGAGACGTGCCTATAGGCATGGCACCAGTGGGTGCCTCTAGTGTGATCATACGAGGACCTGGAGCCTCCCTTAGGTGCCGAAGATGACCGCTCCAGTGGTTTTAGTCGGTCGAAGTCGCATACCCCTTCGCCCTTCCCCGGGGCGAAGGAAGTTCATGAAGAATTTACACTGGGCACCAATAAAAAAAAAGGTACGTTGGCTGTGTACTCAAAGGATTTTGCAGTCCATCCTCTGGTGAATCTACTGAATAAATGATTGAATTGAATTTACTCACATAGTCGCTTTTCACGTCACCCATAGAATGAAATTGGGAAGTTCTGAGCTGAGCTGGCACCTATGATCATTAATGGACATCTCCGAGCTGTATATATTTGAAATTTGAAACTGAATTATCGGTAGCACCAAATAGAGCAGTTGAATTAGGAGTGAATTACGGAGGCTCGCGTAGTGTAAATACAATAAGATTATGAATATGAAAAAATCTGTAAATTAATTTCCAGTATTGCATGTATTGTGAATAGTCTCGAAATGTTTCTTACTGGTTTTCTCCTATATACGATAATTGCAAGCCTGCAAGCCTGTACCACAGGAAGTAGTAGCTTAGTTTATCGCAAACCTTATGAAACTAGGTTTATGATTAGTAAGATCTACGAGTGAGGAATTAATTATAGTTCGAGTCAGAACTCAATATGAATTATTGATCAACTGTTCGTTAAGTGTTGATTGGGAAACTTCCACAGACATCAATGAAATGTGGTAACTAATCTGTTTACATACATTATGTCTGTTTTTCAACCAAAGAGGTTTGTTTATCCGGATTGGTCTTTTCCAAATTTTCTGGTGGTGGGTCTCTTATTACAATAATCCGCATAGGCAGGTACCGCCAGAGTTATTATAGTTATATTGGCCGCAAAGCAATGGCAATATTTAAACTTTAATAAAACTTTTTAACAAAAAAAATACCGACTTCAAAATACAAAAAACTATAAAAAGAAATAAAAAACTTTATTTATGAAGTCGGGCGGGGCCAGGTATGAAATATAACTCGTTGGTCTGCATGAACCATGGTTGGGGCATACCTGGCCCCGTCCGACTTCATAAATAAAGGTTTTTATTTCTTTTTCGTGGTTTTAATATCGTATAGTATTTTGAAGTCGGTATTTTTTTGTTAAAAGGTTTATTTGTTTCTTTTTAGAGTAAATAAATGTAAGATTTTGGTATCCGTATCTAACACTAAAAATAAGTCTAAGAATCTAAACAATTAGAACATCATCTAGGTAAGCGCAGTCAAATGAAACCTGTTTATTGAAGCTGGTTAAAAAACTACTCAATCAAATGTAATGAAATTTATATGGGACCAATTCAAAAGCCTTATGTACCTATTAAAAAAGAATTGCTCAAATTGGTCTACCAATATCGGAGTAATCGGTGCACAAACATAAAAATAAAAATACGCTTTGAATTGAGAACCTCCTCCTTTTTGAAGTCGGTAATGATTACTGCGTTACGGTTTGAGCGACACTGTAGACAGTGAAATTTCCGGGCATATGAGACTAAATAACTAATGTCTCGAGGTAACGAGCACAGTGTGGTGTCATGCAGGAACAATCCTGGGTAGCATCACAATTTTTATGGTCGTGTGACGTTTACCATCACCACAGAAGAGCCGCTGCTGCCCATCGCTCTGGTTAAGAGTCCCTTATGACCGAATATTGAAATACCACTTAATATTTAAATCCCGCTTAACAACTTGAGCTTCCCACCTTCCTATCGAAACCGGGCGCCTCATGTAGCTAAGCGTTATTTAAATGTCTTTTCTGTGTTTAGTTAAATGAAAAAATATTTGTATGATGTGCAGGTAGTTGTTCCGGGTCTGGGTGTATTGTGAGTGGAATTTGTGTCTGTAAACGCACCCCGACACAGGACAAATCGTAGTGTGGGGCAACGGAAAAAAATATTATGTGGCGATTCAGTATTCGGCCGTTAGTCGCTTTTACGACAGCCACGGGAGGAAAAGTGGTGCTTTCATCTAAATTCGTACACAACACGGAATATCGTTTGGAGACGACAACATGGTTTGAATTTAAAAAATTATCTTAAGTAGTATAATATATGGTGCCGTGTGGTGCCGGCTCAGAATACCACCACTCCATCTCCTCCCGTGGGTGTCGTAAAAGTCGACTAAGGGATTAGCCGGAGGATGGGCAGCAGCGTCCTTCGAGTACATTAACAACTCAACTGCGATCGCCAACCCATCTGCCAAGCGTGGCATATTATGGCAAAACACCCAATGAGCCCACAACGCACCCATATCGGTCATTATGGTGATTTCTGGGGGAGGCCTGTGCAGTGGACTTCATTCAGCCGAAATGGTGAAATTTGCTCTGCAATAAATCAACAAAACATAATTGATTTAGTAGACAACTAATATCATAGTACTCCGCTATAGTAGATGCGAGTTTCTGCAATATATTACTGCAGTAATTACGGGTAACAAATCTTGCTGTCCATCAATTTGGCATCTAAACCAATAAAACAATGTGGGATGTTAAACCACTTGTGTTTTGATTCATTATGCACGGCATATTGATCAATGTTTACCTGTAAGCGTCAATAACATTTGACATATTGCGCAAACCTACTTGCGCACTTGCGCACTCGCATAATTCAAGTGTGTCAAACGCGATAATGTCAAAGTTCTAACTTTTGTATGATGGAAGTGGTAAATCCAAACAAATATTTGATTTATATTTATTCGACCAGAGTAACGACCTATTCTAATGTACACAATCTATCTATCTATCTATATAAATAAAAATGAATGTTGCTAAGCGCGTAACTCGACAATGGCTCGACCAATTCGGCATATATTTTTGGTATGCTCCACGGAAGGTTTTAATAATTTAAAAAAAAATAGCATTGACCAACTTTAGAACGAAGTCTGTGCGGGCAGCTAGTACCTAATAAAAAAATGAGCTCTGTGATATATTTCATCTCTTGTGCCCCTCAACATTTGGAGATGAAAGAAAGTGGTTTGTATGTGACGACAGTAAGTCACCAACAATTAATAGCGGGCTTGACAGACAGTTATGGTGTATTCTAACTGTTACAGCTTGGTATGACATGGCTTGGCTTGTCGTGACATGGCCTGACACTAGAAGAAGGCGGTGGAAGTGACGTAGTGGCTAATCATGGCTCACTTGACGAGCAGGAAGTCTCCGTATCGACATAGCGCAACACTTATTAATCGTATAAGTATGAGCAGGAGAGTAAGGTATTACTTTGATAATATTTCTTTCACATCAACCCATTAACGTCTACTAGTGAACTTGGGCTTCCCAATGATCACTACCATGGGTGGTTATAGGGGGTATTGCCATTATCACCACGATTGGCAGGCGGAGCACACATGGGAGAATGCGGCTGCCCATCCTTTTGGTAACCCTAAGACCCGTGTTACAGATCGAGAATCAAAACCCGAGTCGATATTGCATCAGTTGAATATAAATGCAGGATCAATATTCGTTGGGTTCAGATTTGATTGACGCAATCTTGACTCATGTTTTAGTTGAGTTTTGATTCTCGATCTGTATGTAATACGGGCCTAACGGCCGAATACTCAAACGCCATTTAACATTAAGTCCCCGCTTAAACAATTTGAGGCGCCCGGTTTTGTACCAAAAACCGGGTTCTCGTTACAGCGTGGACTTAACGTTAAATGGCGTTTGAGTATTCGGCTGTAAGTCACCTTTCACGACTCCCAAGGGTGGTGAGGGTTGGCCTACTCTTTGCCAAGGAACTGCACCGAGCGTGAAAAATACTTTAAAGAGACGTAATATAAATTTAGTGTTATTTTTATGCCGATACAATGTTAGTTTCATTCCATAGTAAAATGTCTTAATGGTAACTTTATGCGGACATTTAATTGAATAATGACTTTCTTACAGTCATCACATTTGTATAAAACCTATGGATTTGCATATGAAACGATCTATTGCGAGTCCTTCTACATGACAATCAAGGTATAATAAAGTTATGCAAAGCATAAACTATGTTCTTGACAATGTTATTAAACTTTTAAAATACGTTTTAACTTTTCCTTTCTTGCAGTTAGTTTATCATTAAATTACAGATTTACCGTAACTGTATCATATTGCTTATTTTACAGTAATCAAAGCGTAGCTAAGTACAAACATAATCTGCTACCTACTGTTATGTTTGTACTTAGTTATGATTATAAAAAGACATACGGAGACCAGATGTAAGACTTATTCCAGGGTTTTTCAGTCTTTTTAGGGTTCCGAACGTCTGCAAGAAAAAACGGCGGTACCCTTACAGGATCACTCGTGTGTCTGTCCGTCTCTCACAGCCAATTTGATCCAAACCCACGGGACCAATTAAGTTGAAATTTGGCACACATATGGATTTCTGCGACCTAAGATCGTGCGTGTAACGTAAATTAATTAATTTTGAATGTGGGTGTCCTTTTGGGGGGGCAATATAGAAAATTAAAGACTAAAGTTTTGCAAACTGTACCGTGTAACATATGAAATGGACGGGCTTGTTGTGAGGATCTCAAATGTCGAATTGAAAATAGCTTACGGAAATATATCGCGTTTAATTAATTCATTCTACATACTTACGTACACGTTGCACGTATAGATGTTGTACGTAAGTATATAGAATTAATTAATTAAACGCGATTTATTTCCGTAAGCTATTCCATGGAAGCTATTCGCGTAAACTTCAGAAAATATTAGGTCTCAAATGTATTTATTTTATAATTTTAGAATACATTTTTAAAGTTATTTAAGAAAATAGATGAACATTGACCATCCCAATCATTATCTGCGAAACTACTGAACCTAAAATTCTAAAACAAATATAGGTAATAGCTCTTTACCTATAGATCACAGGAAAACCTATAAAAAGTCTATGGTCTTAAAATAACATGGTAAATCTTTCAATATTGTGCATACAAATTTACTGTTGCGGTTAGAATGTACCGGAAAACGCGTTTTGAAACTACGATGTTAAGTTTGTTCTTCGGATTAATTATGGGTACTACTCGTTCGCTTTAACTAGGCCAGGCATCCGTCACTTCTCGTATCTAAAGATAACATATTCATCGCATGGAACCCTTTCCACGCGAGTTCCACTCGCACTTGTCCGGTTTTTGAAGTGAAAACTTCTTTTAGCGCGGTACGCATATTTTTAGATGAGATAATATCTCTGGACTCGCGACACCGTTACGAGACGCTTGAAGTGAAAACTTCTTTTAGCGCGGTACGCATATTTTTAGATGAGATAAAATCTTATCTCGACTCTCGGACTCGCGACACCGTTACGAGATGCAGCTATAGTGTGTTTATAAATGCATGTACATATAGCAGATCGCGAACGCGTTTAGATAAATAAAAAGAAAATAGTTTTCACTTCTGTCGGCACTCCCGGAGTGCAACCCGTATTTTTTTTTGTTTTGTTAGTAGCCAGCCTTTTATCAGGCCTCTGAATAGGCTTAACGTCTGACTTATAATGACAACAACCGAGACCGATAATTTTACGTGCCCTCCGAATTACGGAGACGCTCATTTCTGCTATCACTACGGTCACTCATCCATAGACTAACCGATTAACCTGATCAACCCACCACCGACCAGGGATGCAACTGGATAATAGTGCTTGCCTCCACGGGTATCCAGCCTTCATTCCAAAACATACCATATATAATTTCTGAATAACAGTTTTAATTAAGCCTTTATAAATGTATACTTTCTCAACTATTAATATATTTACTTGAAATTCGCACTACTAAATAATAAAACATTCGTGATTCATTTTTTTCCTTATCACAAACACATATCCCACGTTTCAAAACTACCGAAAACAATAGATTTTTGTTCGTAGTGCAAACTTTCGTTTTCACCTTGACAAACTAGCCCAGATACGGTGGATCTCTCAGGGATCTGGTCTCGCTCCACATGTTTGCTGATAACCACTCTAACCAGCGCGTGGCGGGTAATGCCGACAATTTACTTTCAATCAGTTTTGAGTGCGCGTGAGGGGAATGACTTTTGTGTAATTATGTTGGACATGGATTCGTTGAGTGCTGAGCGATGTTTGAAATTGGATCAAAGATTTTCTATCAAACTAGCTAGGACTTTCGGTTTTACCCGCGTTTATCTATACAAATAAATACAATTGAAGTGTCTGTTTGAAATGTCAAAATAACAGCTTTTTACTAAATTCATATGAAAGTATATACGGTACCTACAACAAAAAAACCAATTTTTAAATTTTTTGTCTGTCTGCCTGTCTGTTTGTTCCGGGTAATCTCCGAAATGGCTGGACCGATTTTGACAGGACTTTCACTGGACGATAGCTGATGTTATAAGGAATAACGTAGGATACTTTTATTTTTGAAATATAATTAGGGTTCCGCACAAAAAAACCCTTGATATCCAATATATATTCTAATGTCAAGTGTCTATGTCCAAGTACTCTAAATTTATTTTAACACTAGCTGGGACCCGCGGTATCACCCGCGTTTAATTTGAAAGAAATTTAGAATACTTCGACATAGACACTTGACATAGAATGTATGTATATATTGGATTTCATGGGTTTTATTTTTTGCACGAAACCCTAATGATTTTTCTAAAATAAAAGTAGCCTAAGTTTTTTAAAATATGTATATCTCATCATATACATATTTTAAATCTTTTGGAAACTGGCTGTATCTATGATTTTGCAGTTTGGTGCCAGCTGAAAATAGCACTATCTCATCAAATACCGTCATCTCGTATCGGCACGAACTATATTTGATATGAAATTGTTCGCCATAGTGAAAAGATTGGCCAGTTAGTACAGTGATATAAATATGGATATGGGTGGGACACTCATTTTATACGAATACAACGTATAAAGTGATGGTACTTTTGGCGCAGTGGCTTAGCTTTCTGTGCTAAGATTTGCGAGTTCAATCCCCGCACGAAATAAACATTTGTATGACCTACAGATATTTGTTCTTGGCCTTGGTATTTGTGCATGTGAGATGTATGTATGTAAACTGTGTTAACAACACAGAAGCTGCAATTCTAGTGCTAGGCAAGGTTTGATCTGTTTATTTAAAAATACGTTTATTTTTGACTGATTTTGGTCTAACGTACCTCGGTATGTCTGATCACCCTAATCGCTTCCTCAGTGCAAAAGATAACATAACAAGCAAGCAATACAATACTATCCAAAAAGCCAGTATAATAATCTATTCCGATTTATATATCAAACAGTCTCAGAGAGGCTTGAATTTTATCGCAGAGCAAATCGTTTTAAACAAAATCGCCGCAAAAGAGAAAGCGGGGAAAGCGGCCGAACAAACTTAGTTTGTAATTAAGCGAATAATTTTGTCATAAAAATAACTATTTAGATTTTGTTACGTGCTTTATGAAATCATAGTTTGTGTAATATTTTGAGATAGTAGAGTTTTTTAAATATTTACTGTTCATCCTGGCTAAGAAAATCACATCCAATTGTTTCTCTGACGGTGAGGATGACGTGCTAAAGAAACAGCGTTATGTACACTTATTATCTGGGTGGGAGGTTCAAAGATCATATTCGATAGAGACGGCA
This sequence comes from Diloba caeruleocephala, assembly GCA_947459985.1. Taxonomy (NCBI): domain Eukaryota; kingdom Metazoa; phylum Arthropoda; class Insecta; order Lepidoptera; family Noctuidae; genus Diloba; species Diloba caeruleocephala. Next base: position 779,734 of record OX381617.1, on the reverse strand, counting down.
CGGTTGGTGCAGTGGCTGATACAGTCGGCTGCTGCGCTTCGGGTCGTGAGTTCGATTCCCGCACGGAACAAATATTTGTACGATCTGAAGGTAGTTGTTCCGGGTCTGGGTGTATTGTGTGTGGAGCCCACGACACAGGAGAACCCCTAGTATGTTGCAAAGTTAAAAAAAAATACGGGTAGCACTCCGGGTGTGCTGAAAATGTTTTTTTTTTCTAATTCACAAAATATAATACTATATTATATGGCTGCGGTGCGAACCGCCTCACAAAAAGCGCTTACCGCCGCGTTGCGAAACCAAGAAGTTTTCACTTCAAATAGACGTAAAATAGCGTCTCGTAACGGTGTCGCGAGTCCAGAGATTTTATCTCATTTAAAATATGCATACCACGCTAATAGAAGTTTTCACTTCAAAAAAACCATTCAATCAACTTTTAATTTTGCTCTGGCCCTAAGTGTGTTACTATGATAGCTGTCACAGAGACCAAGCTATACTTTATGAGATGCAGGAATAAAAAACATCAGAAATAAATAGACAGATATCCTAAATTAAGTACTCACTGAATGTCTGCCTCGCCAGCACGGCGACGGCTACCACCAACAGATATCTCTTGGAATACATCTTGGTCACAGATCACACACTACCTACCATCTTGTCACTGGTCACGCACTGATTCTATCCTCACTGGCTCATTGTTCACCTGCAACAGACGAATATTTGCGGTCATTATGTGTAAATAAGATGTTTGGAGTCATCATCATTTCGGCCGAATGAAGTCCACTGCCGGACACTGGCCTCCCACAAAGATCACCACAACGACCGATATGGGTGTGTTGTGAGCATATTGGGGTGTTTTGCCATAATCGCCACGCTTGGCAGGCGGGTTGGCGATCGCAGTTGAGTTGTTAATATACTCGATGGACGCTGCTGCTCATCCTCTGGCTAATCCCTTAGTCGACTTCTACGACACCCACGGGAGGAGATGGAGTGGTGGTATTCTCAGCCACGCGCCACACGGCAAGTTGCATATTTAGAGTAATTATCGTAAAATAATAAGCCTTTAAATTCAACCTTGTATCTTTCATCATATATCTTTCATTCATACACTATCACAAATTAGTTTGATAATTATGGTTATTCACGTTTATCCGTTAACATGGCGCTTGCAACAGCGCCGAAATATCGGGAACTCAAAATAAATAAAAAACATGGTAAATATCCCGTTTCCAGTTCAAATAATATGGTGATTCACGTTTTTTCAGTTAAAGGCCATCTACTGCTGAACCAAAGCCTTCCCCATAGATTTCCATAATTATACCGTCTCTTGGACATGAATGACATATGGAACAGAGACGTGGTTACTCACAATGGGCCTCATAAGAAAGCTCAAGGTCACTCAGCGAGCTATGGAGAGAGCTATGCTTGGTATTTCTCTACGAGATCGAATCAGAAATGAGGAGATCCGTAGAAGAACTAAAGTTGTCGATATAGCTGAAAGGATTAGTAAACTGAAGTGGCAATGGGCAGGGCACATTGCTCGTAGAACTGATGGCCGTTGGGGCACAAAGGTTCTCGAATGGAGACCGCGCACCGGAAAACGCAGCGTGGGACGACCTCCAACGAGGTGGACAGACGACCTAGTGAAGGTCACTGGGAGTCGTTGGATGAGAGCGGCATGTGACCGCTCGTTGTGGAAATCTAAGGGGAGGCCTTTGTTCAGCAGTGGACATCCTGTGGCTGATATGATGATACCGTCTTTTTGGGGGGTAATTTAACATGCTTGGCAGGTGGGTTTCTGAGCGCAACATGGTGATTATGATACTGTAAATTGCCTTAATCACGACTATTTACTATTGCGATTTATTTATGTCTGTATGTGAAGTCCTATCTTCAATAGTGCACGATTAAGACCTGGTGGGCTTAGGCTGGAATGATGATAATGACGATACTATAGACGTTATTAACCTAGTTTAATAATTATATTACAGGTTTATTAGTTAACCTTGATAACTCTCAGGCTGAGCACACTTTGGATATGTGAATATTTAACTGAAAACATAAACAAGTCAAATGTAAAATTTAGGGGTATCCAATGTAACATAAAATTTCTCGTCATATTTTTGTTCTGTATTAATTGATTTTATATCAGATTTATGTTAATTCAGGAAACTAATATCTAAATATTTAATATCATCGTTGTTGTCTATAAAATGATAGGAAAATAAAATATGATTGTATGAGTAATACGAGTACATAATATTCAGGAAAGCACCTATGATACTAGCTCGTTGATGTCTTTAGCTTGGCAATAATGTTGCATGTTTGGCTGCATCTAAATAGCTTCGTATCGATCTGTGTGTGTGTATTATATTTACAAAAATTCTGATGTAGACATTTGTCTATTGTTAAAGAGATAGCTTATCAATTTACATTACATAATTATTGATTTTATCTTAACGGTAAAATTGGAGACCTTATTAAATATATGAAGAGTTACATATAACGATTTCATATATACGGCATTATCTCTTCAATTAATAATCTTAGAATATTAAACGTAGACGGGAAAGTTAAAGCTGCAAAGCCTCCTGGTAGGCTGTTATAAATGCACTACCGTTACCAACTGTACGTGGAACCAGATCCCAGAGGCTTACCTCCCTCTGGGTAGATGGTATCGGGCGACATACGCTCCAGTTGGAATAAAATAACATAACGGTATACAATAAATTATTATCTACTTTATTGGATGTTAGTTCTTGGTTTTATCCGACTAATAACTAGGAATTCAAACCAACGTAGCACATTTAAGAAGCACTAAAAAGAACTTTTTGGTTTGCTTTACAATTTTTTTTTAATAATAATAATATTTATTGCCATATACACACTAGAGAACACTAAACAAGAGACAGAAGTATTTACATTCCAAAGATTGTTGAACTCTGGTACCCAAAGTAAGATTCACCAGTACCAGGGCCCTCGCAGTTATTAATCAATTAATATTTACATCCGAATGTAACGTGTTCGCGTGAGCTAAGTGATATGTAATAATGGTGTGGTGTAAAATAATAAATAATAACGTATAATATATATTGTGAGTGAGATATGTTTGTATTTGGGTATGTGGTATATGGTTGTGTGCTGTGCGTGTGGGGTATATAGTGTGTGCGCGTGTGTATGTGTGTGCATGTGTGGTGTATGTGGTGTGCGTGCGTACGTTGGTATCTTTAATTGTGAGTATGAACTCTATATGTGTATACGTGATTAGTGTGTATAATATTTTGGCCAATAGATTCTAAAGTATTGTTAATTTAAGAATGTTCTCCGTTTCTTCGTATGTTTTACCGGGTAGCCAACTTGAACCTTCCTTTTACACTCAGATCTGGTGAGCGGATAAATGTTACAACACTCGTTTATTTTATGATATAGATTTTGATTATATTCTTTCTTCAACAATGAACAAGAAATGAGATATTGGCTAACAGTCAGCTGTTTTACTGACCATGGAAACGCACGATATCTGCTATTTCAGGAAATTGATAACCTAACCTAACCGTTGAATTTCAGCTATAATACGTTTACTGCTAAAAAGGCCTCCCCCATAGATGTTCACAATTGTGACGTCATTTTGGAGGGAATTTGCCAGTACTCGTCACGCTTCGCAGGCGAGTTGGTGAGGGCAGCATGTCTACTGTTTCAGGGAAGAGACGCTGCTGCCCATCCCTCTATTATATAGATATTGGCTTTTGTTGTTATATATCAATATTATGGATGCGACAGTTTGGATATATATTCGTCAATTAAATACATTGTAATCATATCGGCCATTTATACGTCCACTGTCAGCAGTGAATATATATCCAAAGGCCTCCCCCATAGATTTTCACAACTGTGTCATCATTTTGAGAGGTATTTGCCAATACTCACCACGCTTGGCAGACGGGTTGGTGAGCGCAGTATGGCTGCCGTTTCACAGAAGGGACGCTGCTGCCCATCCCTCTGGTTTAGATTCCCTTAGTCGCCCTTTAGGACATCCACGGGAGGAGATGGAGTTGTGCTATATTCTTAATCCGGACACTACACGGAATTGTTACTCTTAATCGTTGTACCACATTGCAATAGTCAAACTAATTTGTAAAGAATAGATGAATAAATAGAGTAAGCATACTGCGGTAGTACATAGCATTTTTAAGAATTTTTATCATGGACATCAGAAATTTTCATGCTGGCGATGGTGCAGATACAGGCACATCGAGTTTAGTAATAAATTACGGTTTACGACACAGGCTTAAACGTCTATATTATATATTAGTACGTATATATTGTGGGTATGCCCGCGGGAGCTGCATCGTAACGGCGCACGCGCCGGTGTACGGTACTGCGGATGCGGTTCATTGAGGATTAATTACGTATGAGAGAGCTCTGAGATGCTTTTATATCGCCGGTTACTAACATATCATATTATTGGTTATCCAAGTTATCACAATAACCTCTCAAATGGCTAAGGCCGTGGGCTGACTGGACACGATAGATTTTTAATTGTTTCTGGGATTGAGTCCGTTACTGAGATTCCTCATTTAAGTAATAAAAGACACAGTCCAACGGTTGCAAACAGACTGAATTTTATTTCTAATAAAGATGTACAGATAATACACTCGTGCCCCCTATTACAGCCCTCTGTAACCTCAGCCTCAGCACAGGTGTTTTTCCGACTAATTTAAAAAAGGCTTTAGTGTGTCCGATATTCAAAACTGGAGACAAACACAGTGTCACAAACTATAGGCCCATTTCTGTACTTACAGCAATATCCAAGATACTTGAGAGGGTTTTAAACAACAGACTTAATAACTATCTAGATAAGAGTAGCATAATTGCTGATAATCAATATGGCTTCCGGAAAAACAAATCGACTAACGATGCTGTTCTTGAACTCTCTGAGGGTGTCAGTAGACTGCTTGATACAAAATTCAAAGTATTGGGCCTGTTTATAGATCTTAGCAAGGCATTTGACACGGTGTTTGTCCCGCTATTACTTTCTAAAATGAATAAAATTGGAATAAGAGGCGTTGCATTGGATATCTTTCGTAGTTATCTTACAGATAGAACCCAGGTTGTTAGAATAGAAAATTCCAGTCCAGTCCACTGTTCGGTGTTCCGCAAGGGAGTGTGTTGGGGCCAACGCTCTTCCTCATCTACATTAATGACCTGTGCAAAAAATCTATCACAAATTGTAAAATAATAACGTATGCTGACGATACAGCTTTAATAATACACGGTAAAACTTGGGATTTAACACGATGTTACACCGAAAACGCGAAGAAGAAAAACCTGTTAACCTTAAATGTTAACAAAACCAAGTACATTGCCTTCTCACATAGAGTTAATACACAACCACCATTAGCATTCAACATCAAAGTCCACAACTGCCAACCACAAGAACCTCATTGCAGCTGTCTGTCCCTCAAGAGAACTACTGAGATCAGGTATTTGGGTGTGACCATAGATAGCTCCATAAATTGGCACAGCCACATTTATTACTTAGTCAGCCCTGTAAGAAAACTACTACCTATCTTCAGAAATCTCAGATATTGTGCAGATCTCAACATACTGAAAACTGTTTATCTAGCGCTGGTACAATCCATATTGCAGTACTGCGTGGTTTCATGGGGAGGTACTGACTCTACTTCTATGCTTCGGCTGGAACAGGCCCAGAGGGCTCTCTTGAAAGTAATGACCCGTAAACCGAGGAGATTTAGCACCGATCTGCTATATAAGGAATGTAAGGTATTAAGGGTAAGACAGCTCTATATAGCACAGGCTATACTAAAGAAACATGCATCTATTGGCTATCAACAAAATGACACTCGTAGAAAGACTGCCATCTGTAAAATCGACTTTTGTAGAACAACTCTAGCCCGTCGCCAGTATTATGTTAGCAGTGCTCGACTTTACAACAGGATAAATAAACTGACCGCCATATATCCGCTGTCTTCATATAAATGTAAAAAAACCCTTACAGCGTGGCTCCAAAATTTAACGTATCAGGAAACGGAAGACCTTATAAAATAATGGCACACACACGCACACCCACGCAAACACTCACACCCACACAAGCATACACACTACAACACAATAACATCACACATCCAATATACCCACATATTAAATATACAATCAATAACATCACACATCCACAGATATATTATCAATCACACCAGTTCATAACATCCGCACATTTATTACAATTAGACCAGTACACCACTCCAATACACGCGCGCACACAGTATTCGATCCCTATTTAAGTATACCTGTCAAATTGCCTGATAATATGCAAGTTGTACAACGTTTCCGGAAGACGCTGACAGCCGTGATACAGTTTACACTAGTACGGTTGTCATCGTTAACCTTATTGTCTTTATATAAATTTACAGTGTACAATGTTTGTTAGAATGCCACCACCCCATCTCCTCCCACGGGTGTCGTAAAAGTCGACTAAGGGATTAGCCGGAGGATGGGCAGCAGCGTCCTTCGAGTACATTAACAACTCAACTGCGATCGCCAACCCGCCTGCCAAGCGTGGCGATTATGGCAAAACCCCCCAATGAGCCCACAACACATCCATATCGGTGGTTGTGGTGATCTTTGGGGGAGGCCTGTGTCCAGCAGTGGACTTCGTTCGGCCGAAAGGATGATTACATTGTCAAAGTCAAAGTCAAATTGTTTTTATTCATGTAAACCATTTGCTGGCACTTACGAATAGTCAGAATTTAAATAGTTGCACGGTTCCAAGTCGTTGATCCTATGGAGAAGAACTGGCAAGAAACTCAGTGGATATACTCTTTTGAAATAATATTTGAAAGTATTACAGTCTTCAATATAATCGGTAGTAATACTAAACGGAAACAAATCTAAGCGGAATTTTACGACAACTTAACATCCACGCACGATAGATGTACGCACAGCTATGTAATATGTATTTTCAGTATAAGCTGATTTCACATTGTATATGCTTTTCATACGATGAAAGATCAGCGTAAACTGGATATGTGTAACTTGATGTGTATGTACCATCTCTCTCAGTTAAATATGTGTTGTTTTTATCAATGATATTTGCTTGTAATTTTTTATCGTTATTCAGAATTATTTTCCTTAAATTGAGGCACCATCGGTACTGATGGTCTGATTCTGAAGATGAATTAATACCTAATGATGATCATCATGATTATGATAAATTATGATGCAACAGCGGTACATTTGCCAGGTTACTACTTTCTTAAGTAACTAATACTAAAACATTAATTTATAAATTTCTTGCATTGTGCTAAACGCGTTACTTGGATTAACCGCAAGCTCTCTTACTATTAGGGTTCTTTTTCCAAATAAACTGGTTTTCTTGCGTAAAAAAGTTTCTAATATGTATACTTTTTTTCTAAATAATTACGATTTCAATAGACCCTAGGATTTCTCCTGTATCGTGGATCCAGTTTACAGACATAAATTTCACAAATACCCAGACCCGGGCCAACTATCTACAGATCATTCAAATATTTGTTCCGTTTGGATCGAACCGATGACACGAAGCACAGAAAACCCATTGCTTAGACAGTGAGCATAATGAACCATATCAGAAAAGAAATAAATCTATCACACCGATTTGATTTTCAAAAACATACAACTCGGCGCTCTATAGAAAGTTAAATAATATGAAAACACTCATATCATCCAATTCCAGTTACCAAACGAACTTAAAAATCGAAGAATTTAGTGTAATGACTGTCATATTTTCAGTTCAGAGATGTAGAGGACACACCATAATGAATCTTAAAACCATACCGGCGGAACCACGCACACATCAACCAACATCGTTCCGCAAAAGTACCTAATGTTAATAACAATAAGAGTTGCGCAAGTCAAGCAATGAAATATGAATAATTCACGTATCGCTCTAACTGTTCACTAATAACTACGCAAAGCCTACATTTATACATAGAACTGCGCAATTTATCGAGTTCTTCTTCACAGTTAAAAAATTACTACGAATAAATTACGCAGTTTTCTTTTAAGCGTTTCGTAACTTCATTTTCTCCTGTAATCAAAGTAAGTTTTATGAATGTTGATCTATTCATATGCAGATGTTGTTTAAATATACATATGTAATTGAATTTTATGGAGAAAACGACACTGAAAGGATATTCAATCTTTAGTTGACTAAGTTGAAACTGTATTTTAAATGATTCTGACATCATTCTTGCCGTGTGGTGCCGGCTCAGAATGCCACCACCCCATTTCACCCGTGGGTATCGTAAAAGTCGACTAAGGTATTAACCGGAGGATGGGCAGCAGCGTCCTTCGAGTACATTAACAATTCAACTGCGATCGCCAACCCGGCAAGTCCTGCTAATGAGCACACAACACACCCATATCGGTCGTAGGTAGTGATCTTTGGGGGAGGCCTGTGTCCAGCAGTGGACTTCATTCGGCCGGAATGATGATATAATTTTATTTATAGGCCATGAGCAGACATCCGCGTTGGTTACACGGATTATGTTGTGTGCATGGAAAATCTTACATTATAACGACTAAAACATTATTTTATATAACAACTAGTTTTACCCGGCCACGCGTTTCTGTGGCTAAATGCACGTAATTAATATATGAAGTTGATTCTAAATAAAGTAAAACAATTATGAGTCTCCTGGTTTAATAAAAACATGCGCGTATATATGAATACAACGATATGTGAAAATTTCAGAACAATCTGTAAAGAACTTTAGGAGATTTGCGATTTTGAACGAACTAACATTAAATTTTTAAAAAATCTAGATATAGATTATGAGTCCCCCTGATATAATAAAAACATACGCGTATATAAATATCATCATTTCTGCCGAATTAAGTCCACTGCTGGTCACAGGCCTCCCTCAAAGATCACCACAACGACCGATATCGGTGTGTTGTGTGCTCATTGGGGGTTTTGCCATAATCGCCACGCTTGGCAGGTGGGTTGGCGATCGCAGTTGAGTTGTTAATGTAATCGAAGGACGCTGCTGCCCGTCCTCCGTCTAATCCCTTAGTCGACTTTCACGACACCAACGTGATGGGATGGGTTGGTGCTATTCGTAGCTGGCACCACACGGCATATATAAATATAACAATGTATAAAAATTTCAAAACGATCGGAAAAGCACTTTAGGGGATTTGCGATATTGAACAAACGAACATTACATTTATATATATAGATAGATTTATGAAAAGCCTGAACATTTTCTATGTTACAGGAACACTTTTTTAAATATTATTAATATATTTAATAGTATTTCACACACCATTAAAACTAAGAATACTAGTATACATTCAATATAAAATAAATCGAAATTAAGTATGAATTAATTGTGATTTATTCAAAAACCAACGCTGCCATTTTCTTTGCTCAGACAGGTACAAATTCTCAAAAGTTTGGGCTATGTTGTGACAAATAATAAGTCACCGGCTATTTTCAGAGGGTCCTATAAAGTAGGACATCTCTAGCTAAGCACATCTGAATATTGTAGTAAGTTTATCAAGAAGATGTTACCATAGATGTTGACCCTCGTTTTTATTCTAACATTATTGTTAAATACATTAATCTAATAATAAGTATATTGTCTTATTACCTGACTTCTACTGCATACTCTAAGAAGCTTTACCTACAGAACAGGCATAAGACCCAGTTCAATTTTAGATCAAAATTTCATATTGTCAAATATTAGCAATAATAAAGTTAAAACGTCAAAACCTCAGATTAGATAATATACTTTTACATTACATAACTATCTTGATTTTAAGTTAGTTATTTATAATATACCGACTTGAAATCATCAATACACTGAATAGCCCCAATATTTTAAATCAAATTATGTAATGCTTATCTCACGCTAAATAACTTCAGCTTTAATTAATTTGTAAGTCACAGATTTCTCAAGCAGCATTATCATCATCACTAGTCATTTAATAATTAATTTTCATGATGATGAAGCAAGAATGATAATAAAATTTAATCATTCCGTGTGATGTCCGGATTAAAAAATATAGCACCACTCCATCTCCTCCCGTGGATGTCGTAAAAAGTGACTTCCGGCCAAAATTAATCATTAATATTCTTCAAACTAAAGATTTCGAAATTCATCCATTGTTATGTTACGTTCACATTTAACCCAAAAAAACAGATTTATCCGTAATCCGAAATCCAAAGGTTTTGGATTAGAGTAATTATTAATTTAGGCCGTTAGGGACTGTTGACCAGAGGGATGGACAAGCAGTGTCCTTTCTGTGGAACAGCAGCGATTCTGCGCTCACCAATCCGCATGCCAAGCGTGGTGAGTACTGGCAAATTTCTCCAAAATGACAACACACGGCGTGTAGCCTGTCGTCAATGGGGGAGGTGTATCTTCAGAAGTGGACGTCCTTTGGCTGATATGAATAATGACATGAGCGAGTTAAGACAAATGTTGTTCAAAGTCAAAGTTTTTATTTCATCTAGGCACTTAAGAAAAGTCAAAAGTTAAGGTGCACGGTTCGGAAAAGTTGATCTTAGCCGGCAAGAAATTCCATAGACACTCTTTTTTAAAAAGTGATATTACAATTTAACACGTCAGGTATGTGGAAATAAAGTGGACTTTACGTGAAATACTATACACAATAATAAACACACTATTGCTTCTGTTATACACAATCAGAAATTGATAATTATTAACGCACAGGTAGCACAGGTACGAGTCAACGAAGTCCTTACATTTACAAAATGTAGAAGATGCTAAATTATATTAAAATAAAGGGCAATATGGACATCAAGCTGTAAACAATGTCAGAACACATTAATATGTCAAAAACGACATATATAATATGTCCTATATATAAAAAATTATCAATGCTAACAAGAATTATATGCACATTCATCGTTATTCAGAATAATTAATAGATAAACACATATTTTGTCAATAAGGTACGAGGGAAGCCACAAGTGCAGAAAGAATCAGTGCCAAACATCCCTGTCATTAACGTAATCTATGGCTTTATAGTAAAATATTAATTTTGTTTTCTTATCGGGTGCAGATGAAGAAACTGAAATATTTGATGTGAATTTTATTACAAAAATCTGCAGATGGTAATAATTAAGCTTTCACGTCCATCGGGTCGGCGGATCTAAGTATACTTTTCTCTTTGTAACATTTATGTGATTATTGTTATCGTTAACTCTCTTAGTAATAACATGGCTGCAAGCTTGTAAATGATTTCTTATGAATAATGGGAAAAGGCGTGAGTGCGAAACTAAAATATTTCATAACAAACGAAAGCTTCATTCAGTATTAGAAGAACTCTACATCAGTTAGCGTTTTTTGTTTGGTTTTGTTTAGCTAGGAGGATGTCCATCTATGGCCGATTATATATTGTAGTGCTTATTAAGAGGTCCATGATCAGCAGCAGGTGTTTACGGCCTGTGCGTGTGTGTGTGTGCCACAGATAACAGGTTAGATGCCCGCATGAAATAAAAAATTGCATGGTCTACATACATTTGTTTCGGGTGTCGGTGTTTGTGCATGTGAAATTTATATAATATGTGAGTGAACTGTACCAAAGATACAGGAATAATCCTAGTTTAAAAAAGAAGACGTTTACTAACGTAGACGTTGGCTAACTTTTTTCCAAAAAAAAGAATACTGAACGAAGTTCTTCATATCAGCTGTAGGACGCCCACAGCTAAACAAAGATCTCACAATAGATTTCCACAAATTTATGGTCATTTTGCGGGAATTTTGCAGTACTCACCACGCTTGGCATGCGGGTTGGTGAGCGCAGACTGGCTGCTATAGGGATGCTGTTGTCCCCCTGATGTACAGACACTTAATTGTCTTTTACGACATCTTCGGGAGGAGATAGAGTGGTGCTTTATTCTTAATTCGGACACCATACGTACCGTAATATCTTAACTAAGTACCATTATTATAAATCTAATCTACCAAGAAATATATTCCACGGTCGGAACCGCGGATAATAGCTTGTAGTGTAGCAAATTCTCTGTTATTACATATTCTAAGTTAACACACATGCAGTCAGTAGTTTTAACATTTTAATTATAGATAACATCTCTTGCTTACAGTTAGTTGCAAACACATTACTGGCTCAAGTTATAGCTGCATGCACAGTATAACTATGAGTTACTCCAATGGTAAGTGGACGGTTTTTCAGAGAAATGTACGTTTGGGGAAAGCTTTTTATTACTTTACTAGTCTTAGAGAGATATCTAAGACTAAATAGCATTAAAGTATTTTTTAAACATTTAGTAAATATATAACGGAAAAGCTTGCAAACTTTATACAGTTACGTTTATTTTACTTTTACTAAAAATAATATTTTTTTTGTAACGAACTGAAATCGTTTTTTTAACATATTCCATATATTTTCAGGCACCTTGAGTAATAATGTAATTAAAATAACATAAAAACTTAAAATTTAAACACGAAAAACACCTCACCTGCTATTCCGAATACGCATCCAAATAATATGCAAAAAAAAAACACAACCACGTTACACTCTAAAAAACAAAAATATAAATATTTGACATAAAATTTCCGCGTGACAGAAAGCGTCAAATCTTTGAGTTTGCAACACCCGCACGTCATTCACCGGCGTCGAACGGAACGCGACTGGGTTGGTGAACTCCCGCGCAACAAAACCAATATGTCTGATGTAACGTTTGAATGTCATATTAGTGCGATTTTTATGTAATGGATGAAAGGTGAAGATATTTTGGATTTGGTATTCGCAAATACTTTTTGTATAAGGAAATATTCTGTGTAAATTATTCACATTAGCACCTGAAAATCACAGTAAATACCAAATAAGAAGCTGATTGTGTAATTGATATGGTAGTTGTAAGCATATTTCGTATTTGAAGAGAGATTTTAAGTTATGTTTAAATACGGTAACACTCATGATAATTTCCGGTGTTTCTATTAGTAAAAAAATGTTTTTGAGGTCGCAGATAATGTGAACTTTAAATTAGTGGCAAATTATTTTTCTTCAATAAAATCACAAATGTATTGATTATATATAATACTAGCTGGTACCCGCAGATTCACCCGCCGTTTAATTTAAAGAAATGCGATTATTTATATATAATTTAGAGTACTTCGGCATAGACACTTGACATAGAGTATGTATATATATTTGATTTCATGTTATTTTTTTGTGTGGAACCGTAATTATTTTTCTAAAATAAAAGTACCCTATGTTATTCCTTATAACATCAGCTATCTGCCATTGAAAGTCCCGTCAAAATCGGTCCAGCCATTTCGGAGATCGCGCTCCCGGTAACAAATAGACAGACACAAAAAAAGTGAAAATAGTTTTTTGTTGTAGGTACCGTATAGTATACTATCATAGGCATTTAGTTATCATATCGGCCATTTATACGTCCACTGCTGAACGAAGGCCTCCCCTAAAGATTTCCACAATCGTGTCGTCATTTTGGGGGGCATTTGCCAATACTCACCACGCTTGGCAGGCGGGTTAGTGAGTGCAGTATATTTACTGTTCCACAGAAGGGACGCTGCTGCCCGTCCCTCAGATTGAGAGTCCCATAGTCGGCTTTTACGACATCCAACGGGAGGAGATGGAGTAGTGCTGTATTCTTAATCCGGACACCACACCGAAAGGCATTTAGTAAAAAGCTGTTATTTTGACATTACATACACTTCAATTTTATTTATTTGCATAGATTTTTAATGCTTGAAGATAGTGATATTTTGATAATAGTAAACATAAACAACGTTAACCATATACTGACTGACGAAAAGTTTCTCACACATTATGTTTCGACACAAATGATTTGTATCTCTTCATAAGTTACAATAATCTTCTGCAAATAGGAACCCGGTCTTTTAACAGCCTCACGCGGGGACATGAGTCCGCAGAGGCCATCTAGAGAAAAAATCAAAATGGGACAGTAAACGGGGACTTATACAGTCTCACGTATAGTCCCTAGTGGTGAAAAACTATTGAATGAGATGAAATTTACAATAATAATATGAATGATTCAATGACTTTTTTCCGATGCTAATGCATCAAACGCAATTGTTTATTTAGATAGAAGGTAATACTTTTTTATGTGTATATAGACCACCGGCGTCAAACTTTACCTCATTTTTAACTACAATGGAAGGTATACTAAGAAAACTTTTTAAAAGTAATAATCTGATTTTTGTGTGTGGTGACCTAAACATCAACCTTTTAATTGATTCAGTGGAGAAGTGTAAACTGGTCTCATTATTTAAGTCTTACAATTTGGATTATATTTTTAAAGAAGCGACCAGAACCACTGCTACTTCATCTTCATGCATAGACAATGTCTACACAAACTCTTTAATTAATGGTTCTAGTTTGATCAGCGGTATCAGATCTGATCATATAGTTCAACTAGTAACTTTTGAATGTAATAGAAAGCTAAAATCTGCTAAAATAATTGAAATAAGACAAATAAAAATAAATTACAATCTTTAGACAATAATGTTAGGAATAAATGTTTTAAATCTCGCTTCAGTTCTAAAGACCCCAACAGAAATTACTGTACTCTATTTTCTACAATATGTCAGGAATTTAATAAAGTGTGTCCAGTTAAGAAAGTTAAATTAACTAACAGATCTTTATTTAATGAATGGGCGACTAAAGGCATAAGAAAAAGTAGGGATGTTCTCTATAGTTTATACTATGAAAAATCATTAACGTCTGATGAAGCTGTCCATAATTATGTAAGGAAATACTCTAAGATATTTAAGAAAGTATGTACTCACGCTAAATCCTTGCTAATAAGCAGCAAAATAGGTAATTCAAGCAATAAAATAAAAGCAGTATGGCAGGTAATAAACAAAGAAACCGGCAATTCAAAAAAACCGGATAACGAAATAAATTTAAAAATTGATAATCAAATAATTTCAAATAAGATAGCGGTCGCTAATACATTCGAGAAATTTTTCACAAATATCCCAATTGAGGTTACGAAAGCCCTTTCCTCGTCCTCTATATTAGCTGAATCGCAACTTAAAGAGAACTTTAGTAGAGACATACCAAATTTCGAATTTAGGCGTATTTCAATGACGTCAATTATAAAAAGATCCGAGATGTCCGGATTAAGAATATAGCACCACTCCATCTCCTCCCGTGGATGTCGTAAAAGACGACTAAGGGAATCTAAACCAGAGGGATGGAATTTTTAAATCGGGATGTAAGAATAATCCGTCAAATTATAGACCTATTTCTGTGCTCCCAGCACTGAGTAAAATCTTTGAAAAAATGATGCTTGGTCAGATGTTATTACATTTTAATATTAACGGGATATTACATAGTCGTCAGTTTGGATTCACGAAAGGTAGATCAACAACGGATGCAGGAGTGCAACTAGTTACCCAAATTCTAGAATCCTGGGAAGGTTCTCAAGATGCCATTGGCATTTTTTGTGACCTTTCCAAGGCATTTGATGCGTTGACCACAATACACTAATCCGTAAATTACAGCATTACGGAATTCGTGGACGAGCTGCTGATCTTGTATTTTCTTATTTATCTTTTAGACAGCAAAAAGTAGATATTAGTGGTGCTACCTCCTCGGGGTCTCGGGTCAAAATGGGCGTGCCCCAGGGTTCAATTCTTGGCCCTTTCTTGTTTCTAGCATATATAAATGATCTTCCATATATGATGACCAAATTATCTGATGTAATTTTATTTGCTGACGACACGTCCCTAATTTTTAAAATAAATAGAAATGATAGTAATATTCCACACGTAAACGAAAGTCTAACAGTCCTTTGCAAATGGTTTGCGGCTAACAATCTACTACTTAATGCTGATAAAACCAAATGTTTAAAGTTTTCATTGCTTAATACACCCGAAATAGGACTAAAATTAACTCTTGAAGGCAACCAACTTGAAACTGTTGATGAAACTGTGTTTTTAGGAATAACCATCGACTCTAAATTGCAATGGAGTGCCCACATCAAAGCTATATCGGGTAGGCTCAGCTCTGCTGCATTTGCAGTTCGGAAAATTAGGCAGCTGACTGATGTAGCTACAGCCCGATTAGTTTACTTTGCATATTTCCACAGCATTATGTCTTATGGCATTCTGTTGTGGGGATCAGCGGCCGATGTAGATTCTATTTTTATTTTACAAAAAAGGGCCATCCGTGCGATCTATAACATGGGCCCTCGCGAGTCTCTTAGAACCATGTTTAAAGAAATTAACATACTTACACTGCCGTCACTTTATATCTTTGAAAACATTTTATATGTCCGCAAAAATCTGCACAAGTATCATAAAAGAAGCGATTTTCATGACATCAATACACGGCAAAAACATAAAATAGTAGTACCTAAATTTAGATTACTAAAACGAATAAGTCATTCCTAGGGAATAGTATACGTTTTTATAACAAGCTGCCCAAATCTATTACAGATCTTACAGAGGGAAAGTTTAAAGCCTATATTAAACGCGTTCTTATTGGAAAAGCTTATTATAAAGCTATAGATTATGTTGATGACAGGGATGTTTGGCACTGACTCTTTCTGCACATGTGGCTTCCCTGGTACCCTTTTGACAAAATATGTGTTTATCTATTAATTATTCTGAATTGCGACGAATGAAGATATAATTCTTGTTAGAATTGATAACTTTTTTTATATAGGACATATTACATATGTCCTTTTTGACATGTTAATGTACACAATATGACATTGTTTATAGCTTGATGGCCATATTGCCCTTTATTTTAATATAATTTAGCATCTTCTACATTTTGTAAATGTGATAACTTCGTTGACTCGTACCTGTGCGTTAAAAATTATCAATTTCTGATTGTGTACTACAGAAGCAATAGTGTGTTTATTATCGTGCATATGTAGTCCACTTTGTTTCCACATAGCGAGCAATGTGTTAAATTGTAATATCACTTTTTTTAAAAGAGTGTCTATGGAGTTTCTTGCCGGCTTCTTCTCCATAAGATCAACTTTTCCGAACCGTGCACGTTAACTTTCGACTTTTCTTAAGTGCCTATTAGGGCCTATATGAAATAAAAACTTTGACTTTGACTTTGACTTTGACTTTGTTTTTTAACCCAAAGGTGGACTGGTAGATGAGTAATGCTTTATGGCATTAAATACCTTGTGTATGTACCACCATTTTGCCATATTGCCGTGTGGTGCCGGCTCAGAATACCACCACCCTATCTCCTCCCGTGGGTGTCGTAAAAGTCGACTAAGGGATTAGCCGGAGGATGGGCAGCAGCGTCCTTCGAGTACATTAACAACTCAACTGCGATCGCCAACCCGTCTGCCAAGCGTGGCGATTATGGCAAAACCACCCAATGAGTCCACAACACACCCATATCGGTCGTTGTGATAATCTTTGGGGAGGCCTGCGTCCAGCAGTCGACTTCATTCGGCCGAAATGATGTATCACCATTGTGCATAAAAATATAAATAAATAAATTTATCATTGATTACATTTTTTTTTTTTTTGTAATATTCATCATTGTTATTTTTCTATTAAAACACCGAATTTAAATAAGTATGTATATCTTTAGGTTTCACAAAATTGAAACGAAAATTATGTTTTATGTCTTGCTTTTGACTTTTACAAATAGCGCTGCTTTTTGCTTTTCATCACAAATGTTACGAAACCAAGAAAAGAAACTCTAAGTATTATATTCAAATTAATAAAAATTTCACGCAGAGACAGACGAATGGGTAGGACATTTATAAATAATTATTATAATTGAAATTGACAAGAAAGGTGAAACGAGCTTACCGTTGCCGTCGTGTTATTTAACTTTTACAATCAAAAGTGCTGTAATTAATTTAAAAAAAAAGTATGCCTCAGTGTATAAGACACCATTGCATTAGACTGTAAATGGATATAAACTTCTTTATTATCAACAACTGTAGGCATCACTGCCAGAATTGGTGCAGTGGCTGATACCGTTGGCTGCTGTGCTCCTGGTCACAGGTTAGATTCCTGTACGTAACAAATATTTGTATGATCTGCATGTAGTTATTCTGGTTCTAAAGCCTAGTGTAGTGCAAAGTTATAATAAAGAATTGCTTCTTTTAGCAGGAGACTGGGTGAACGCAGTACTTGAAACGTCTTTACCAACTATATAACTATATGACGGCACGGCCGATGCAGTGGCTGATACAGTCGGCTGCTGTGCACCGGGTCGTGGGTTCGATTTCCGCACGGAACAAATATTTATACGATCTGCAGGTAGTTGTTCCGGGTCTGGGTGTATTGTGTGTGGAATTTGTGACTGTAAACGCACCCATAACACAGGAGACATCCGAGTGCATGTTTGTACTGTTTTTCAAAAAAAAAATATTATACTGCGCTCACTAACTCGCCTGCCATGTATGGCGCAACTGGCAAATTATCTGCAAAATGTCGACACAGATCTGGAAATCTATAGGGGATGCCTTTGTTCAGCATTGGACTTACTTTGGCTGAAATATTCATGATCACAATGTTGAAAATTTCCATATAGAATTTTATATAATATCATAAACTTTATTGCATAAAGATGTACGGTAAATTAGTACCAGTTATCCTTTAAATTCCGTGTGGTGTCCGGATTAAGAATATAGCACCACTCCATCTCCTCCCGAGGATGTCGTAAAAGGCGACTAAGGGAATCTAAACCAGAGGGATGGGCAGCAGCGTCCCTTCTGTGAAACGGTAGCCATACTGCGCTCACCAACCCGCCTGCCAAGCGTGGTAAGTATTGGCAAATACCCCCCAAAATGATGACACAGTTATGAA
Organism: Diloba caeruleocephala; assembly: GCA_947459985.1. NCBI lineage: Eukaryota > Metazoa > Arthropoda > Insecta > Lepidoptera > Noctuidae > Diloba > Diloba caeruleocephala. The sequence continues at coordinate 760,898 of OX381617.1, read as the reverse complement.
AATCTATGGGGGAGGCCTTTGTTGAGTAGTGGACGTATAAATGGCCGATATGATCCTTTAAAATACTTAAGATCAAATAAAGCTAAGTTGCTTAGCTTAAGTTATAAGAAAGTTCACGAAGTTTCGCAAACCCGTTTAAGTTTGATGGTTGAAATCTATTACTTAGCGTGTTGTATATCGTTAAAGTTAATCCTTGATAATTATGGTCAAATTTTACGACTAATGAATAATTTGTTGGTTAGATGTAATTAAAATTGATATTACCTATGTCTAAGAATATTGATATTGAAACGCTTAGTATGTCAAGACCTAATTAATGATAAATTGTAATAGTAAATTGTAAACAATGTATAAAAACGTTAACACTCATGACAAAAATACATCTATAAATATATTGTCTGACACTGGTAAGGAGACTATTTTCTTTCTTTTTCTACAATATGGCGACGAAACGAGAAATTCGTCTTACAAGCATTCGCGTGGTAGTAAGCATACCCACAACTAGTACTGCATGGCACCACATTACCCTCGTCACCTCGCGACATTAGTTATATAACCTATTATGCAAAGAAATGTCACTTACCGCCCTCGCCGCCGAGGATGCCCGCCTCACCGACATCTTGGAGGCATATCGCCGCGTCACCTTCCCGTTCAAGTTAGTACTTCTCTCCCCGTTTCTAACTAGCGCCGGCCCGTGCCGAGCCTCTAGTTTTAAATGCCCCCCCTATTACATTTTAAATAATACCGATCCAGCTGTCCCCAAAACAATAGCTTGTTATCCCCAGCAACGCCCTAAGCCGAGGTCCGTGTCCCGCAGGGAGCTCCCTTAGCGCAAGTTGCTTAGTTTTTAATATTAATTTTAAGCCTGGCTGGATGCCTCTTTTGGCTTTGCCCAGAAATGACCGGTTCATCATTTCGGCCGAATGAAGTCCACTGCTGGACACAGGCCTCCCCCAAAGATCACCACAACCACCGATATGGATGTGTTGTGGGCTTATTGGGGGGTTTTGTCATAATCGCCACGCTTGGCAGGCGGGTTGGCGATCGCAGTCGAGTTGTTAATGTACTCAAAGGACGGTGCTGCCCATCTTCCGGCTAATCCTATGGAGTTTCTTGCCGGCTCTTCTCCATAGATCAACTATTTGGAACCGTGCAACTTAGATTCTGATGTTTCAAATAAACCAAATATTGGCAATATTTGGTTTATTTGAAATAAAAATATTTGACTTTAACTTTGATCCCTTAGTCGACTATTACGACACCCATGGTAGGAGATGGGGTGGTGGCATTCTGAGCCGACTTTACACGGTTATGGCCGGTTAAACAACCACATTTCCCAGAAATGTATGCGAAATGCCCAAAAAAAAGAAGTAAATTCACTATCTACAGTGCCTGTAGTGTGTGTATTCTAACCGGAACTACTGCTTACACTACTGCTTGGCAGCAGAATGTCTGACACTGCGGTGGTACCTACTGGACTCTTGCAGTAGTAGCTACCACCAGTAGTAATTACGCTCACTTTCGCTCACCCTTTGGTAACGCGTGCCCATTAGAAAGCGGCGGGTCGCATCGTACGCGCATGTTTGCTCAACTTTATTCACCTTAAGTCACGATAATGCGTTTTATTACTTTTTAATGTTCGTGCAATACATGTGCGGTCGTGCGGTTTTGCCTGAGATTTCACATTTTATGGCCTTCACAGTGCACATAGACAAAGGGCCTGTGAACATACTGGCGAACCTGTATGTAGCTCCGGCTGTATGTAGCGCTACTATAAACTTTATGCTAGCTGCTATAAGGCAGACTTCTAGGTTCGCGGGTGCGTAGATTGGGGAATTTGCGTGCCCACACCGAGTGACCCAAGAGAAGATGGTGGCACGCATGTGGTCACGCGCTGCTGTGGGATGCTTTGGGGGTTCCTTTGCAATCCTACCCTCTCCGAGTTGTGCCTATAGGCGTGGCACCACTGGGCGGCTCTGGTATGATCATACGAGGACCTGGATGGATGGATGCCCCAGTGGTTTTAGCTAGCCGGTAGAAGTTCGGCATACCCCTTCGCTCTTTCCCGGGGCGAAGGAAGTTCATGAAGAATGACCACTGGGCACCAATAAAAAAAAAGGTCCTTTCTTTACCACCCGACGTCTAACACGCCTGAGCCTCCTGTCTTCGTAACATAGCAGGCCTTTGGGGTTGTGAGGGCACAGATTGGGGAATTTTCTAATACGCAGTAACCTCCGTGAAGACGGCGGTACGCACGTGGCTACGTGCTACCGTGTGCTGGGCACAACGCACAGTAAGATGATGAATGGATGCTTTGTCCCCCCCCCCCCCCCCGCTCCGATCCCCTTGAGATGTGCCTGGGGGGTAGAGGCTTTTTAAAGTCTTCCTGAGGGGGGGTGGCCGCTCTACATTCATACCCTTTGATAATTATGGGGTCAATGGGCAGCTGTAGTGTGATTATTTCGAGGACCTGGACGCCCCTTCGGTGCCGAAGCCAGTCCGATGGTTTTAGCCGGTAGGAGTCCGGCATGTCTCTCCACCCTTCCCCGGGACGGAGGAAGTAAATTATGTATTTCCACAAGGTCAATAAAAAAAGTTTCCTTACTGGTTTTTTTTGGCTTCTCGCATATATTTCTGGGAAATGTGGTTGCTTTATCGGTCATTTCTAATGAAGACATAAAAGGCCGCCACCCAGGCTTAAAATTAATATTAAAAACTAAGCTGTTTGTGCTAAGGGCGCTCCCTGCGGCACACGGACCTCGGCTTAGGGCGTTGCTGGGGATAACTAGCTATTGTTTTGGGGACAGCTGGATCAGTATTATTTGTAATGTATTAGGGGACATTTAAAACTACAGGCTAGCACGGGCCGGCGCGAACAAGAGACGGGAGGGAGAAGTACTAACTTGATCCGGAAGGTGACGTGGCGATAGGCCTCCGCGACGTCGGTGAGGCGGTGCTTTCCTTACTGCGAGAGCAAGTAGGTGTAAGTTGTAGCGGGTACGACCAACGAAGTTACTACCACAGCGCTAGATATTCTCCTGCCAACCATTACTATTAAAACTTTTGACATTACTAGGGAACTGTAGCCAGTAAATTATTGGGTATAAGAGGCTGAGACTAGCATTACAAATGTTATGGGCAGGTGTATTGTGGTAAGCACCAGGCGATTAACTTGCTAGTCTTGTCCGTAGTTGGTATAAAATAACTAAACTTCGCAGGAGGATTGGGAATTGTGGCATGATGCTGTCCACTCATCATCGTCATCATAATTAAGGCTGAAAATGACGTTCACTGAACGTGTGCTCATGTTAAATCCGATATTAACTCAACGTAATACCTTAGTAATAGTAGGGAACTATTACGATACGATATATAAGAGTTTGGGATTACAATTCGTGTTTCATGATGAAATAAATAAGATCATGTTTTAATTTTAGTTTTAGACACATTATAGTATGTAATATTTTACAATTAAAATTCAAATCATAAATTGTTGTGCAATTTTGGTTAATTACATGTTATAATTCTCGTATTTTTATATTAGAATATCTTTTTAATAATCAAAATGCAAAAATATGCTTTTTTAATGTACCTAATATGCATTTAGTGTTTACTCATTTACATGGAGACTCTTGCACGTATTACATAAAATAAGAAAATACACAAAATTAAAAAGGTTGCGCGTTATTTGCTTATGCGTCAACTTGCATAATAACTTCAGTATATTGAAGTAAGTTTATGTTACTGCTGTGTTATGTTAAGCATTATAAGAACTATGCGAAGTATTTATAATTTCACTGATCTGTAGCTTTTTATTTATTATTTAACCCGGTGAAAATACGTCATTACTTCCTTTCCCGGGGGATGGGTATGCCTTCTACCGGCTAAAACCACTTGAGTGGCCATCTTCAGCACTAAATGAGGCTCCAGGTTTTCAATGAAATCAAATGTAAATAAGGCCATCGCCCCCAGGCACAGGACATCTCGGGGGAATTGTGAAGGATCCCCCCAAAGTCTCGCTGTGCGCAGTGCTGCTCTCATGTCAGCACGTGACCACGTGCACGCCACCATCTTCCCGGGGGTCACTCGGTATGAGCACGCAGACTCCCCAATCTGTGAGACCGCCACCTCCCCTTTTTATGCATGTTTTTAGCAAAACGGCTTAGTTCAGAGCAACACTTAAGGCATCTTTAACACAAACTTAGATACCATTGTCTATGAAGTCTTGAATAAATTGGTTTATTGATAGTTCATGAATTTCTATCACATTATTTCAATCACAATTCATGATTATAGAGGCCTGGAGGTAAAGGACTACAGACTCGCTTCCTAAGTACTAGGTAATGTGTCTAAAACCTGGCATATAGCAATGTGATGATATGTTATAATTATGTTATAATTATGTACTTTCTTAGACATCATTTTTTCTTTTAAATATATAGTTTTGAGACTTTAATCTCATATACACAAGCAACTTAGACACTAAAAATCTATCTATAGATCATATAAATATATATTTCGGGCAGGAGTCGAACCCGCAACACGGAGCGACGACAGCCAGTCGCTTAGCCACTGCGTCAACCACCCCAAAAAAGATCGCTGACTTTAGGTGAAGATCATCAGGAAATCTGGGTATTAAATAGTCTGAAATTACCAGCAGGCAGTGACTAAGTTTGATGATCAATATTACACATTTATCTTTCAGTGGGACAGCCTTATATCGTTGTCATGTGATATGAGAAAAAAAAGCCTTTTATTCAGAAATTTCAAAGAAGACCTTACTTTCTACAGATACAGCCTAATATGCTATAAATCAACAGAATAAAAGAACTAGAACAATTAATTGCGTGTGCAGTCATGCAGCTGGCTCCAAAACAATACTGTTTCCCAACAAACCGCAAAAACTTACAAATTAATCAAGCTATCGCCTATCAGTGAAAAACAGGAGAATCAGGTTCTTGTCACACCTCGTTGGTTGTAACACTATACAGCTGTAATTTTATTTGAGTAGTTGAAGTACATAAATTACCTTTGTTGAGTATGATAATGATTTAGTATTACAACGCACATATCATATCTTTTCATGTCCGGACAAAAATATAGCACCACTCCATCTCCTCCCATGGAAGTTGTAAAAGCTGACTAAGGGACACTTAACCAGAGGGATGGGCAGCAGCGTCCATTTTGTTGAACATTAGTAATTCTGCGCTCACCAACCTGCTAAGCGTTGTGAGTATCGGAAAATCGTCCCCAAAATGACGATATATATAACTGTGGAAATCTATGGAGAGGCCATAAAGATTCTTGAGTAGAGACCGCACATCAGAAAACGCACCGTGGATCGAACTCCAACGGGTTGGACAAACGATCTGGTGATGGTCGATGAGTCGATGGATGAGAGCGGCATGTGATCGCTCGTTGTGGAAATCTAAGGGGGAGGCCTTTGTTCAGCAGTGGACGTCCTGTGGCTGATATGATGGTGATGGTGGTGGTGGAGAGGCCATTGTTGGGCAGTAGTTGTCTTTTGGCTGATATAATGAACACAATTTTCAGTATGATTTTGCAAATGATTTTAGGAACATTTTTTTTAAATAGATTTATTTTTATTTTTAAAGAAAATGTTGCCCTTCACTAGGATTTCTCCTGTGTCGTGGGTGCGTTTAGATATAAATTCCACACACAATACACCCAGACCCGGAAAAACTACCTGCAGATCATACAAATATTTGTTCCGTGCGGGAATCGAATCCACGACCCAGAGTGCAGCAGCCGACTGTATCAGCCACTGCACCAATCGTGCCGTCATTAAAAATAGGATAGGACTCAATAAAAAAATCGATAAAATATCGACTATGAGATTACCGGCATTTCTATCCTCGGTCAAGAGTAATGCAAAATTAACCAGAAAAATTCTAGAATTCTCAACGTCTTTTGTCGGAAATTGGGGAACAGTATCCGGGCAGGATACTGTTTTGCCCGTCAATCCATCTTCCCAGAGACTTACTTTTAAATACGTTAGTGCTGAACGTGTTCGTCTGCTTGATGGGGCGAATGGGAGTCGGGTCTCTGGCTTCAGGAGCTTCCGTTACCCAACATAGGTACTAGCCTACTACGACGGCACTACTTTTCGGCTCGCTAAATGCGTTTAGGTCTTGTGGTGTTTCTTACAGGTATCACTGTGGTGAAGCTGTGGACTGCCTATGTCACCATGGCCTGTCTTGTAGTATGAGCACAGGCCGCATAGCACGACACGCAAATATTAATGACATTATTCGTCGAGCTCTTGCCACCTCCGGCTAGCTTTATTAGAACCCAGTGGCTTGCACGTAATGATGGGAAGAAATCAGACGGTATGCAATGGAAGTTGGGAAGGCCTCTGGTGTAGGATGCAACTTGTGTCACCACTCTTGCTCCATCCCATCTTTCAAGCTCAGCGGGCTCTGCTGACGCTGCCGCTGCTGCTGCAGAGACTCAAACGGTGCAATTATAATAAATTCTTTGGAAGTGATGTGTTTGAGGCGTTTGGGGTCAAAACGCTTGGATCATGGGGTCCGAGTGCGCGTCTGCTTTTTAAAGATATTGCCGGACTTTTGGTCGACTCATTGCGTGACCAGAGGGCTGGCCTATTTTCTGGACAAATAATTAGCATTGCCATTCAACGTGACAATGCTCTGTCTTCTGGGAAGGTCAACAGTTGAAAGCGATGAGGAGTAGTACTTTGTCGCCTAAATGCGCCTCCTTTCTTTTAGTTTTATTTATCTATCTTTTGTGTTAGTTTAGTTCCATAGTAGTTACAGAAAGTGAAAACCTGCCCCCAGTTTCTACTCCAATGTTTACCTAACTTACATTACGCACTTGTATGTCTGTCTGCCTAGAGTGAGTTATAAAGTAGGAAGTCATAGTGGACAATTTCATGGGCCCGGCGCGCGGCGAGTTCCTAGCTGGGTAATATGTGTTACTACATACCTATGCTTTAACGATGTAGCAAATAGCTAATATTCTGCATACCGGCTGGTGATGGAATGGTATAGAACTGTCAGACATAATTCTTATACAAATACTTTTGAAAATTATGAAGCTATTCACTTTTTTAAAAAACAATGTGAAAATATCTCCAGGCGCCCCATAAGCCGTAATAAGTCATTCGCCGCTTACCACGTGGCGAATGACTTATTTGACTCCCCGCCGTGTTGCATAAAAAATGCTGTTCGGAGTCTGGCTGTTAGTGCATATGAGTTTACGTCGGTAAACTAATTGCAGTATACAAAATAAATGCGAGTGCAGAACGCCGTTTTAAAAAAAAGTATTAAAAAAAACATTGATTGACTTTATTAAACAAATTATTTTCATTATGTATGATGCTTATAAATGTAACATTCAACACGTACTAAATAATTACCTTTTAAATAATCACTATTTGCTCACAAATATTATCCTACTCGCACTAACACCTCTATATAAATACAACATTGCAAACTCACGCGCACATCATGAATGCGTAACTCGCATTTCATACTAACACATAAAATAGAAGAGTGTAGAAGGCCCACTCTATACAAAACGGTATATTAATAAAACACCCACACATCTATGGATAGAATCAAAAATATTGTACAAGCACTTGCAAACTACACATGCGTTCATCGAATTTTTCCATGTACTATCTTCATCATCATAAAAGTCAAAGGATGTTCACTGTTGAATAAAGGCCTCCTCGAAGATTTCCACGATGACCAGCTACATGTCGCCCACACGCAATGACTCCCAGTGACCTTAACCAGGTCTGTCAACGTCCATCTTGTTAGAGGCTGTACCACGCTGCGTATCCCCGTGCTTGGTCTACCTTGAAAACATTTCTGCTTCAATGGCTATCAGTTCTGTAAGCTGTGTTTTTCGCCCATATCCGCTGCAGCTTACAAATTCCTTCTGCTTTGTCAGCAACTTTAGCTCTTCTACAAATCTCCTCCCTTCCAATTTGAAGTCGTATAGAAACAACAAGCATAGCTCTCTCCACAGCTCGCTGTGTGAACTTGAGCTTTCTTATGATGCCCATAGTGAGCTACCACGTTTTTGTGCCATATTGTATCGCTTGTAATACGCACCGCTTAAAGATTTCATCCTGAGGCAATGCAATATTGTTGCTGAAAAGACGTTTCGAAATTTTCTGAACGTTAGATTTATCTAACTGGATGGTTTGTCCCAGGTAGATACAGTCATCAACAACTTCGAGAACAGAGTTCCCAATGAATATTGGGATATGTACAACATGAGCTGTTGATATGACTTTCATCTTGGTTGACTGATAGAGAATGCCTCATGGCATTAAGTTCGCCTTATGTATACTCAATGTACATAAAAGTTTAAATAAATAAATATTGCCCATGTTTTATTTAAGGGCCAACATGTTTGGAACTGTTTTATTACCAAAACGTACATCATATGATGTCTCTTCATTTGCAGCGCTCTTCTTCGCACCGCTGCTTTTACGTCTATAACAATAGTAAGATGAAGGGTTTACCAGCCATAAATATTATTATTCTGTGTGGTTTAAGAATATAGCACCACTCCATCTCCAGTCGTGGATGTCGTAAAAGGCGACTAAGGGACTCTAAACCAGAGGAATGGGCAGCAGCGTCTCTTCTATGGAATAGCAGTCATTCTACGCTTAAATTTCCCCCAAAATGTGTCTCCCAATTTTGCACAATTATGCAATATGTATGGAGGAGGCCTTTATTCAGCACTGAACGTCCTTTGGTTTATATGATGACTCAAATAGATACTTACACTATCGGTGTCCACGTATTAATATTATAATCATTGTCGGTGAATGCTTGAAATGAAAGCGATTTATTTTCCGTAAGCTATTTCGATTCAATAAATATATGCACGTACATGTGTGTGTGGTCAATAGTTGTTACATTAGACCTTCTGTAAATTCTTCTTTAGTGGTAGCACGCATTGCACACTACCAGCATTTCGCTCAATCGTATCTGCTTTTCCTATATTTGTACAATACCCACACATTTTTCATAGCCATCGTTTTCTTTTGTCAGCCCAAATGACGTAACTTACTTTAGTTATAATGAGAATGATGACGTTGCAAGATTTTGATCGATGTTCATTGCGTGTTTTGGTAATAAATTAGATTTAAGTTACAAGTAAAAGTGTAGATGTAAAAAGTGTTGCATTATCTATCTGAGTGAGTTTTTGACGGCCCAGTAAAAGTGAAACACGAAGTAGAATTAGTGTAAGCTAGACTTGGAAGGACCTCGTAGGAGTCAACGTTATTTGCCATTTTACCACTCAGTGGGACATCTTATCAAAAATAAAGTCATTTTATCAGTAATTACAATAGATACTTTTACACGTTATATTGAAAGGATGGAGGACATTTTACTGCATAATAACCTTTTAGAAAAAATATAGGAATTCATCTTATCGGCCATTTATATTTCCACTGCTGAACAAAGGCCTCCCCTATAGATTTCCACGATTGTATCACCATTCTGGGGGGTATTTGCTAATACTCACCATGCTTGGTAGGTGGGTTGGTGAGCAGTATGGCTACCGTTACACAGAAGGGACGCTGCTGCCCATCCCTCTGGTTTAGAGATCCCTTAGCCTTTAACGACATCCACCGGAGGAGATGGAGTGGTGCTATATTCTTAATCCGGACACCACACGGAATAGGAATTAATCAATGATAATTAATTAGTATTGTTGAATATATCATGATTATAACAAATTAATATTTGATAGCAATATATAAAAAATTACCTTAACTAGCAGTCAACTGCCAAGTGAGTGTTATTGTAAATAGCCACATTGTACTCATATTTACAAGGATAGTAAATATATCTTATTTACTATCCTTGTAAATATGAATAATAAATCATAAATGTAAAATTAAAAATAATTAATACTATGAATGTATAAAACCAACAATAATATTAAAGGCAAAAAATATTATGTAATAATTGATGCCACAATACTATAACGTCGATAAATCAACGTAATGAAATCTAATCTATAATGATCTGACCCATATGCTCGGGGATGGAAGTGTCTAATGGCGTTATAACGGGGAAACCCGCTCCGAGTCTTTGATACGCGCGATGGTGAAAACCTCTCGACACTGAGCCGCTCACACTGGCGTTGCTTTCTGTCACCCGTAGTGGTGGCCATTTAGGGAGCCCTACCCACCATCTGCCTCAGAATTTCACTATATAAATTGAAAGGCAGATGCTATTATCCCGTTTTCCTTCAGGTTTTGATTCCATATAACACCTAGTGCAATAGACCTTATCATTATAGTGACACAACCGGAGACAATCCATGATTTCATTTTATTGTGCAGCAATGGAAAAGTCTTCGAATAGTGTGCCATTACATTGTTATTAAAATTCTCTAAAGGGCCTCTGCATGCTGGACTCATGTCCTCGCATACGTTTATCAAAAGATCGACCCTGATTAACTAAAAAGAGCTACAGTAAACGCGACAACAGATATCGCGCAGTCAAGGAGCCACAGGTAGCAAATCGCCAAAAAAAAATGGCAGTACGGAAGGCATTTGCCCACCTGTCACTACTTTTGGATGGATGCATAGTTACTAGCGCCAGTAGCCATAATGTAGTTACATTAGTGTGATTTTTTGTTAATTGAATGTCCGACAGTGTGTGTCAGAGTTACATTCTAATATTTTGACATTATTAAATTAATTATTCATAAAATTGTAAATGTGCGAGCATCAAGTAGCCGTTAATGTTAGCATCATGTTGCCGTTAATGTTATATATTTAGTACCTATACTTTGTCTTTTGCCTGGCTGTACTGGTCTGTCATGCTCACTAAAATGTCTTGCTAACGGTGGCGTTGTGTATCGAGTCGTTCGGTTCGCTACAATATGGTTGAGCTCAGCGATGCTGATGCATGCATCATGCTCGTGAACGGTTGCCGTCTGTTGGGAATGGTCAGCCATTAACTGCCATGACGAATAATAATTATATTACATTAGTATGTTTTTTTTTATACATTTGCCTACATCATGCTCGTTATATGTTTTACCATAATTTGTATCAATCAACATTGTAATCTCAATTATTTTAAAAGAGTATCTATGGAGTTTCTTGCCGGCTCTTCTCCATAGATCAACTATTTGGAACCGTGCAACTTAGATTCTGACATTTCATAAGTGCCAATATTTGGTTTATTTGAAATAAAAATATTTGACTTTGATCTTTGCCTGTTTAATCGCTATCGGCAAATACGTAATACCAAAATGACGTTTGAGAACGGCGTCTGCGTGATTTACGCCTGTCGCAAATCGTCTGCGACATACGTAATCAGCCGGTGGTTCCTCTTTGCAGAGCTATTAGCCCTTGAAGTCTAATCCAAAATATCCAGATTTAGAACTTGAACTATTTTGAAAACAGACAAGTCCTTGATCCGAAATCAAAAGATTTCAGATTATATTGGTTATTAATTTCGGTCGTTAGTGACTACAATATATAGTACAAAATTCCATTATATATCCATATTCCATTATCCATTATATTCAATTATATAGTTCCATTCCCACAGAAATTTCGTAATAATGATAAAATATTCTATTTAACCAACAAACTAATCTACAAGATCATTTAATGTAATTTTATTGCGTGCAGCTCATATCAGCCATTTATACGTCCACTGCTGAACAAAGGCCTCCCCCATAGATTTTCACAACTGTGTCATCGTGACATAAATGACGACATCTAGTAATACTAGCAACTAATCATAACTTGGACGGGATAGAGCTACGATTACGATGTACGAGATAAACTTTATAGTGAGCAAATACCATTTTCAAACTTCCTCCGCGCGATTGCAAAAATATACCTTCGATACCAGAACAGGCGTAATAACATATTTCACACTTAGCACCTCTCTAAAGATGCTATCGCAGTAATAATATGTATGGAAGATAGAGGTGTAACGATAAGTGAAGCTCATGCTTGCTATTTTGATATTCAGATTTATAATCTGTGTGAAACAGTTAAACAATTCGTAAATTACGTGGCTTGGTGCCATCTTTCTTATTCATAATCGTCTCTTCTGTTTTCGTATTTGGTGCAAAAACTTCAACTGTTCTGTACAACTCAAAGCTTTTCCTCAGAGCATTTTTAGATAGATGTAAAGCAATATTATCCTATAAGGATTCCGCTTTCACTTTCAGGGGGCAGATCAAGATCTGCAAGACTATTTGGCAGAATATCGAAACCACGGTTGATTTAAAACCGACTATAGATTCCTACGTCAAGTATCGAAACTGCAATGTTGCATTTTTGGTTTCTTACTTTTTTCTTTATAAACGGTGGATTGGTTGTTATGAATCGATATTATCCGTTTCACAAACTTTATAAAAGTGACTATTTTAGTTTTTGAATAGGTAGTAACGACGGCACGGTTGGTGCAGTGGCTGATACAGTCGGCTGCTGCACACCGGGTCGTGGGTTCGACTCCCGCACGAAACAAAGATTTGTACAATCTGCAGGTAGTTGTTCCGGGTCTGGGTATATTGTGTGTGGAATTTGTGTAAACGACACAGGTGAAAACTTAGTGAGGGGCAACGTTTAGAAAAAATAGCAAATAAAAGAGTAACAAGTATTCTATTCAGCGAGCTATGGAGAGAGCTATGCTTGGTATTTCTCTACGAGATCGAATCAGAAATGAGGAGATCCGTAGAAGAACTAAAGTTGTCGACATAGCTGAAAGGATTAGTAAACTGAAGTGGCAATGGGCAGGGCACATTGCTCGTAGAACTGATGGCCGTTGGGGCACAAAGGTTCTCGAATGGAGACCGCGCACCGGAAAACGCAGCGTGGGACGACCTCCAACGAGGTGGACAGACGACCTGGTGAAGGTCGCTGGGAGTCGTTGGATGAGAGCGGCATGTGACCGCTCGTTGTGGAAATCTAAGGGGGAGGCCTTTGTTCAGCAGTGGACGTCCTGTGGCTGATATGATGATGATGATGATGATGAAGTATTCTTAAACTGGCCATTACCCGCCCACTTCGCTTGGCGATTATATTTAGATTCATAACTTCCGAACCCTGCGAGATATTGAAGTGGAACATACGCGAGAAAGGCTAAACTTCCTGTTTAAATCCCTAAAATATTAATTGAAAGCCATTGAGCGGTTTGAGCTCTGTTCTCGAAGTTGTTCACGAGTATGTCTACGTGGGACAAACTGTCCAGTTAGGTAGGTCCAACTTCGAGACAGAGGTCAATCGTCGAATCCGACTCGGCTGGGCAGCGTTTGGGAAACTTCGCAACGTGTTTTCGTCAACAATACCGCAATGCCTCAAGACGAAAGTCTTTAACCAGTGTGTGTTACCAGTGATGACATATGGAACAGAGACGTGGTCACTCACAATGGGCCTCATAAGAAAGCTCAAGGTCACTCAGCGAGCTATGGAGAGAGCTATGCTTGGTATTTCTCTACGAGATCGAATCAGAAACGAGGAGATCCGTAGAAGAACTAAAGTTGGCTAAACTAAACTGAAATGGCAATGGGCAGGATATATTGCTCGTAGAACTGATGGCCGTTGGGGCACAAAGGTTCTCGAATGGAGACCGCGCACCGGAAAACGCAGCGTGGGACGACCTCCAACGAGGTGGACAGACGACCTGGTGAAGGCCGCTGGGAGTCGTTGGATGAAAGCGGTATGTGACCGCTCGTTGTGGAAATCTAAGGGAGAATCTGATATGATGATGATGAGCCGTTTCGGAGACTGTTCGAGACATACTTGCAGACGGACTCACTAAAATTCTAAAAATGTTTATTTATGATAAGGCATCGTATAAATAGCAGTTTTCACTTAATCATTGGCCATTCGATTTGAATTCACGGACAGACCCATCGATTTCGTTATATTGATTAGGGGTCTGCAACAAATAATTCAAAACATCATATTGCTAGTAAGATACTTGACATAGGGCAATCGATAAATAGCTACAGGTTTACCATACAGACCAATTGCGAACAGTTCTTGGTTACCACATCAAGCACATCCCACCGTAATAATGATGACACCACATTCAAATCTATTCCATACATTTTGGTTTACCCAACAAACCAATCAGAACAACGAAGTATGTACAACAGTAAAACCCCCGTTGTTACAGCGAGACAAACCGCGGTACGCGACGCGCGACCACAAGCGACGCCGGGTGAAATTATTGTATTACGTGCCCGCTATCTCTGCAGGGATTAACGGTATTGATATTCTGTGCTATATTGGGGTTATCTTTAGAGAAATTATTGTTTTACGCCTGATTTTGCCTGTAGTTTAAAAAAACGTGTTAAAGAGCACTATCTCACTGTATCCACATAATTAGTCATGTATGTATATATATATTTTAATGTATATATTAGCATTTATTTTGCCGTGTGGTGCCGGCTCAGAATGCCACCACCCCATCTCCTCCCATGGGTGTCGTAAAAGTCGACTAAGGGATTAGCCGGAGGATGGGCAGCAGCGTCCTTCGAGTACATTAACAACTCAACTGCGATCGCCAACCCGCCTGCCAAGCGTGGCGATTATGGCAAAACTTTAATTTGGCTGAAATAATGATGAACCGCACTTGATCAAAGATACAGTCTTAAATACTAGCATATTTACAAAAGTCTACCCACGCGCGTATTCTTCAAAAGTCAGTTAATTCATCAAAATACTTACTTTCTTTTTTAACCAAGAAACGCATTTGCGCATAAAAGTTTTGCATCTCGTCCAAGAAACGAAATAGCTGCTAAATAGTTTATATCAATCAAGTGTTTCTTAACAAGCAATCAAAGGATAAACTTGTTAAAGAATTCGAATCTAGAAAGCTAAATGTCTGCTTAATTTGTGGCAATAAAATAAGAGTGGGGCGTGGGAAGCACTTACAATCAGCTCCAAGAGTTAGCGTAACCCACATTGCCAGTTATAAAATCAAAATTGTTTCGATAACATTGATAATAAGTGCTCTAGGGTGACTAGGATCGACAAAATTAATTTAGACACGATTATAAATAATATAAATATATCCACTTTATTGCACACACAAAAACGAATATAGGAATTATTACAGAAAGCAAGTACAATTCGCGGTCTTATCGCATCTCGGCGATCTCCTCTAGACGGCACGGTTGGTGCAGTGGCTGATACAGTCGGCTGCTGCGCTCCGGGTCGTGGGTTCAATTCCCGCACGGAACAAATATTTGTATGATGTGCAGGTACGGGTCTGGGTGTATTGTATGTGGAATTCATGTCTGTAAACGCACCCACGACACAGGAGAAATCCTAGTGTGGGGCAAGGTTTATAAAAAAAAAACCTTTTCGGAGGAATGGAAATCTAGGTGATGCACAAGGGGCAGTCTGCAGTGAACTAATAATTTTTTTTATACTTAAATATCGCACAAGAATGTATAAATGAATACATATCTACATATACATAATAGTAACATATATCCATCATTGCATACATATATCTAAATAAATAAATATAATATAATAAATATATCCAAAGATAGAGATCTACATTATATTTTTATAGAAGTGTTACTTAAAGATAATTTTGATGGTGATCCGAATCGACGGAGCAGTAAGTTAATTTTATTCGTGAAGCAATTATTTATTCGAGTTTGAATTTGTCCAGCACTAGATTTATTATTTTCTTCACCCGAGCACTCCCTTCTTTTTTCCGCTTTACTTAAATAATTTCAGAATTTGCATTCAAAACTATTTTATTACTAGAAGGAATTCTTAATCGTTTCTCAAGGTGTTTTATTTTTATGTGAAAGATATTTTTTCTTTTCTCCCGTCTACACAGCTAAACTATTAATCAATTTCAATATAAATTAGTACAAGTAAATGATATGGGTTGAGTAAACGACATTGCTCGTAGAACTGATGGCCGTTGGGGCACAAAGGTTCTCGAATGGAGACCGCGCACCGGAA
Organism: Diloba caeruleocephala; assembly: GCA_947459985.1. NCBI lineage: Eukaryota > Metazoa > Arthropoda > Insecta > Lepidoptera > Noctuidae > Diloba > Diloba caeruleocephala. The sequence continues at coordinate 744,919 of OX381617.1, read as the reverse complement.
AACGCAGCGTGGGACGACTTCCAACGAGGTGGACAGACGACCCGGTGAAGGTCGCTGGGACTCGTGGGATGAGAGCGGCATGTGACCGCTCATAGTGTGAGAGGGAGGCCTTTGTTCAGCAGTGGACATCCTGTGATATGATATGATGATGATGATGAAATGACATGGGTAATTTATCCCGGAAAATTTAAGTGAATATAACCTCATGCACAGTACATAACAAAGACCTTGTACGTCAAACGCTATTCAAATCTCAACTTCAGCTGCATGTGATGTATCCCGCAGCTGTTTGAAGAGGATTTGGAAGTAGTACTTGTAAAACTTTTGAAAACTATAGTAGGTGCATTATTTTAAGACTGGAGCAGTCTGTTTGTGGCTACAACGAACGTCGAGGATAGTCAGAAATGTATTAACTGGAGGTAGGTCTCATAATACTAGAGTTCGGCTCCTTTACAATCCTCCCCGAGAAGTACATGGGGCCGGTATGCCCTCCGCTAGAGGGGTTGACCGCTTTGCAGTCATCCTCTCCGAGATGTGCCTAAAGGCGTGGCACAAATGGGCGGCTCTAGTGTGATCTTACGAGGACCTGGAGCCCCCCTTCGATGCCGAAGATGACCGCTCAAGTAGTTTTAGCCGGTAGGAGTTCGGCATGCCCCTCCGCCCTTTCCCGGGGCGAAGGAAGTTCCATGTAGAATTTCCACTGGACACCAATAAAAAAATAAAATAAAAGACTAAGATGCTAACACATTACCAGATAATCTACCGACGAGCAGTACTGTGGTACCGGTGGCAAGAGAACTGTAGGTAGTGAAATTACAAGGCATAATAGATTAAATTATAACTAATGTTATTAGGCGATGAGCGGAATCCGGAGTAGCATTACAATTTGTGTGTGGAATTCATGTCTGTAAACGCACCCACGACACGGGAGTATTCCTAGTGTGGGCAATGTTTAAAATATATATATAGGTGGGCAAGCCGCCTTCCACCAGCCGAATAACTTACATGTCTCATCACTAGACAGCATAAAAAAAATAAAAAACTGTGCGCGTAGTTTCCAATTGAAATAACACAGGTGCAGGGTTGACACTATTCCTCTTTCTTAGATTATTATGCAATGGACTTCGGTGGCCCATTGGTGATATAAAAGTAAAGCTGCAATGACAACCCTGCGTTAGATGCATTTCCAAATTTCTTACCAAATAGTATCGACCATTGAGAAACCCATCGCGATAAACTGGAGCGCATCTTTTGCAACTGCTGTGCAGAATCTAACGCGTTTTGCAACGAATTTGTGTTACACGGCGTCAGTAGTAATATAGATATATTTTGCGTAAAGCTATAAATGTCGTATTTTGATATATTAGTATGTTTTATAGCTGTAGCTGACCACGCCCAAAAAAGTGCAATATATGAGATTGGGATATTACAATTTGTAAATATGAGATGAGATACTTTTTAAAATCTAGAAGGTTAACCACCCGGACTATTGCGTTCTTGTCCGCCCGCTTTTTTTGTTAAATAGCACACAATTGAGGAAATAATTTAGATATTTGAGAATAAGAAAAAGTTTATACACTGTTTTGTACATTAATTAACATAGTCATGAATATAAATAAGCAACTCGTTTCTATACATGAATAAACTTAAAATAATACAGTTCAATCGGTACTAAGTGATGTGATTTCTGCACTACAGGTCGCAGGTTTGATCCTCGCTGGGATGAAAATGGCGTGCAGTTGGTTTATCCCTGCATAAATATAGTTGACTAGCTTTTACCCGCGGCTTCACTCGCATTGTTTTTATATTTCGTAAAAGTTTCTTCATTTTTTTCAGTAAATAGATCATATGCTAAGTTTTCGCGTGAAAGCGTAACAAACAAACTTCCATTCACATTTATAATATTAGTAGGGATGTATGTAAGCTGTTTCCAGGATACAGGATAAATCCTAATTTAGTCATTAACGCTACTTTAAGAAGAATAACCAGTACTGTATTGTAGTTTAAAACTATTACAAATTCAGTCAAATTCTGGTTCCATCAGTAGTAGCTTCGCACGGAAGGCAACCGCACCTAGAAACAACTGCAACTAGAAACTTGCCGTATAATCAATGAGGATATTTGTTTAAACTTCATGCAATGGTTTTATACTAGCAGACGTACTGCCTTTAATTTTATGTGCATTGAAAATGTGAGTTCTGGTTGTGGAATCCAGCAGAGGTGGACAGAGGTTTTTACTGGTGCCCAGTGGAAATTCTTCTTGAACTTCCTTCACCCTGGGGAAGGGCGAAGGGGCATGCCGGACTCCTACCGGCTAAAACCACTGGAGCGGTCATCCTCGGCACCCAAGGGAGGCTTCAGGTCCTCGCATGATCACACTAGATCCGCCCACTGGTGCCACGCCTATAGGCACATCTCGGAGAGAGTGATTGTAAAGGATCCCCCAAAGCGTCGCACGGCAGCGCGTGACCACATGCGTGCTACCGTCTTCTCTTGGGTCGCTTGGTGTGGGCACGCAGATTCCCAATATCGTAGAAGGTACCTAACTAAGGAATTAAGAATTGCAGCAGGATGTAGGAGCACGCCGAACTCCTACATCCTGCCCCGGGATGGAGGAAGTTCATGTAGAATTTCCACTGAGTCCAACAAAAACAAATAAAAAAGTAGGTAGATGAATATGATAGTACAAAATAATGTTTAATGAAAGAAAATATATTTTATTAAAATAGACATACAATAGTTCTTTTTAGGGTTCCCAACGGCCAAAGGACGACGGTCATGACGGCATAGATGGTGCAGTGGCTGATGCAGTCAGCTGCTGCACTCCGGGTCGTGGGTTCGATTCCCGTACGGAACCAATATTTGTGTGAACTTCCTGCGTAGTTGTTCCGGGTCTGGGTGTATTGTATATTGAATTTAGGTGTGTAAACGCACCCACGACACAGGAGAAATCACAGTGTAGAGCAACGTTATTAAAAAAGAAACGTCAGAACTCTTATAGGGTCACTCGTGTGTCTGTCTGTCTATCTGTCCGTGTGTCACAGCCAATTTGCTCCGGATCTACTGGACCGATTAAGTTGAAATTTGGGACACATATAGATGTCGGCGATTCAAACACGAACATGTAACGCAAATAAATGAATTTTGAATATGGGGGTCACTTTTGAGGGGCAATGTAGAAAGTTACAGAATAACGTTTTGCAAACGTTTTGTACCGTGTAACATATTAAATGGAAGGGCTAATTGTGAGGGTCTCAAATATATTTAGTAAATAATTTAAAAAATACAGTTTAAAAAGTTATTTAAGAACGTAGATGAGAATTTTCCATTCCTACCCTCTCCTCCAGCTTCAAATGTTGAAAAAAATACAAGTAATACCGCTTTACCTATAGATAACAGGAAAACCTATAATACTATGGTCTTAAAATAACATGGTAAATCTTTCAATATTGTGCGTACAAACTTACGTGCTCAGTTGGAATATAACAAGTTTTTCGACTATGATGTTAAGTTTGTACTTGGGATAGGTTATTAGTTTTTTTCTGAGCCGGCACCACACGGCAACCCATCTCCTCCCATGGGTGTCATAAAAGTCGACTAAGGGATTAGCCGGAGGATGGGCAGCAGCGTCCTTCGAGTACCCCCCAATGAGCCCACAACTGAACCATATCGGTCGTTGTTGTGATCTTTGGGGGGGGGGGGGGGGGGGGGGCTGTGTCCAGCAGTGGACTTCATTCGGCCGAAATGATGATAGGTTCATTAGTACAAAACCGAATTCAACAATAGATAATATATTTTAGTCACGACAAACAAACTTGGGTCAGATTTCAAATAAACTGCGGTAAATAACATATTCATCGTACGGAACCCTCTTCGCGCGAGTTCAACTTGCACTTGACTGGTTTTTGAACATTAACATAATACGAGACAGACACCGATACACACACACCAGAAGTGGTCCACAACCACCCAGCAACACGTCTCTGTGTTAATTATTTTTAATTACTGTATTACATACACATTATATAAAAAGAAATCAACAAAATACTAAAAAAATGTTACTTGGTATATCATTGCTACATGCCACATCCAAGTAAGCACACATTCTACATGTGATTGATAAAAATACTCAAATTAGTTGAAGACCTTTATATAAATCGCTTCAGCGTTTACGCTCTACTGACAGGTGAAATTTGGAAAGGGCTATTCTGATATCAAGTATGTGTAACTAAGACCTGAAGCCTGAGGAACATTTACCTTATTTATGTTTTGTTTATCATCATTGTGATTTGTTTTGACATTATAATATAGAAGTTTATGCATTACAGTTTTAGGTTATTCAACCAGATCAGTTTTGGTTTACTATTCAAGTGCTATTTATTTTGGTTTTTATAAAGAATATCTACATTTTTGTTTTATCCAACCTTGACATCGGCAGAATCATCGACAAACCAATATCGTTTCAGCCAAATAAAGACCACTGCTGGACACAAGCCTCCCCCAAAGATCGCTACAACGACCGGTCTGGGTGTGTTGTGTACTCATTGGGGGTTTTGCCATAATCAACACGCTTGAGAGGCGGGTTGGCGATCGCAGTTGAGTTTTTGTGTACTCGAAGGACGCTGCTGCCCATCCTACGGCTAATCCCTTAGTCGACTCTTACGATACCCATGGGAGGAGGTAGGGTAGTGGTATTCTGAGCCGGTACCACACGGCATTGAGCCGGCACCACACGGCATTGAGCCGGCACCACACGGCATTGAGCCGGCACCACACGGCATTGAGCCGGCACCACACGGTATTGAGCCGGCAGCACACGGCATTGAGCCGGCACCACACGGCATTGAGCCGGTACCACACGGCATTGAGCTGAGCTTGAGTTTATTAATGTCGCAGTTTTTGCAAATTGATAAACCCGAACAATATGCTGCACTTTCTACTGAACGGTTCAGGAGGTTAAGAGCTATGGATATGAACATATTTATAGATTCATTTCATCAAAAACTACTGCACAATAGCTGACATAACCGCTGCTTTTTAGAAAGCATACGGAAAAACATATTCAAATAAGTTCAGATTATATTATTCATTATATAATAAGGAAGTATTATGTATTAATTAATATGACGTATCTAAATTAGTAATTAATCATGGAGGTGTTATTTAAATGAGCAATAAGTAAACAATAATGTAAAATTAAACTATTACACGATGTCGTTTGATTCAATCACTCAGCGCAATTTTAACATTGGACTATATCGGACAAATCAACTACATGATCATATTATACACTAGCGGCCCGTCTCGGCTTTGCATGGGTGGACATCTATTTTTTTAACATATTTGGATAAGCGTAGCGTAAATGTAAACATGGTAATATTGGTCGGAATTTCTAACAGCTTTTAAAATGTTAAAATTAAATTATAATTACACAACTACAATAGTTAGACGTATGGCATTGGGAAGTTTTTTGATATGTTTTTTAATATTGTAGAACATTTTTTTGTTTTGACATTTTATGGCGAAGTTTTAGTAGAATCCCTATTTTTTTCTAGTAATAAATATAGCATATATTACTCAAGGATCATGTAGCATTCTAATGGTGAAATAATTTTTGAACGGGCCCGTAGTTTTTCAGTTTATTCTTTACAAACATACAAAAATACAGAAATACTAATTTTTCCTCTTGATAATATTAGTGTAGATATCATGTATCTCGTATTTTATTTACCTTTTTTTCCATGTTAGTGTTCTCTTAAATGAAATGATTTAAAGCTTTAATGGCTATAATTAGCATTTACATTAATTATAAATATCTTAAAATTTTGTACATGTGAGAACTTCGTTGACTTGTTTTAAGATAAGATAAGATAAAAATATTTTTATTCATGTAAAACCATATGCAAGCACTTATGAATAGTCAGGACTTTAGTTACCGCGTTCCAAGATGTTGATTTCCCATGGAGAAGAACTGCTAAGAAACTCCATGGCTACTCTTTTTAAATCATAATAATTGTTACAGAATTTTTGGTTACATTGTTCTCAAAATAAATAATGAGAGGACAATGTAACAGAAAAAAGTAAACTTCTTAAAAAGTCTACACTTATTAAAACTGTTTAGTGCTATACGTCAAAAATTCACAAGTTCCTACAGTTTAGTATTGGGAATATCGTGTATTTTATTATTGTGTGTAGAGTAGAGTAAAATATACTTTATTGTACACCAAAATAAATAAAACTCAAAAGCAGTACAATTGGCGGTCTTATCGCTAAGACAACACAACCATTGGATGGATAAAAAACATGAAATAAGAGTGACAAAGGGTAGTTGGTGGTGTACTACTATAGTAATAAATATTTAAATGTAATACAAAATGAAAAAGCATTAGGTACATCCAACATAGATCTACTACACGGTCGGTGCAGTGGCTGATACAGCCGGCTGCTGCGCTCCGGGTGGCGGGTTCGATTCCCGCACGGAACAAACATTTGTATGATCTGCAGGTTCCGTGTCTGGGTGTATGGTGTGTGAAATTTTTATCTGTAAATGCACCCATGACACCTGAAAAATCCGAGTGTGGTGCAACGTTTGTAAAAAACAAAATATAAATACATACTCCTTCACAAAGACATCGCAAAAATATATATAAATAGAATAGTAACAATTACAAAGACAAGTAATGTTCCTTAAGTCATTCCTTTAAAAGTCACAATTGATTTAGCACGTCTAGTAGACACTAGTAGTGCATTCCACAAACTTTTGCCTGAACAGTAAAGAAATGGTCAAAGAATCTCGTTTTGTGCATAGATAGGTATTTAGAGTTTCGAGGTTTCTGATTATCTTAAGTATAGTGAGTGCGTGTCACGGGTGAACTCAAAACGTTCTTTAAGATAAGAGGGGAAGCAGGATTGAACATAATACTGTAAAGTAGTGAAATAATGTGAGCATTTCAACGAAGGCGTATTGGAAGCCACTTGAGTTAGTACGAAATTCTGAACCATGATCATGTTTGCGCAATCCAAATATAAATCTTATACAAAAGTTTTGAAGTCGCTCAAGTTTATTTAATTAATCCTCGTTGAGATCTAAATAGGTGGCACCGGCATAGTTAAGGATAGGAACAAGAAGAGATTGTGCAAATGCAGTTTTAGTGGCCATAGGCCAGAAAATTACGCAATCTTCTCATGGATCCCGCTGACGCAAACATTCTGTGACTGGTTTTTTGTATTTGCGGCACCCAAGAGAGGTTATTAACCATGTAAATATCTAAGTTTTTCTCTTTGTCACTAGGACTAGGAATCTGGGTACCGTTAAAGAAAACCTGGGGAAGTTGCATCCAGTCGATTCTCGAAACCATTCTCGAGCTACGTCGGTAGCAACAATGACTTGGGCTTTTGTAGGTTTGACTTTCAGTCCGTATGATTGTGTGTATTTATTTCTTAAGTAAGCTACTTTGTTTTGTGTACTTATTTTCACATATTATATTCAACCTTGTTTTCATACCTAACCTGTAAAAATGTAATAATCAAAATTGCAATACAACATCTTTTTTTTCTAAAATTATCTGTACTCAGGGTTTTTCTTGGCGTCACTTCCATAGGCCCGACAATTCCAGACCATGCCCCTGAAATGTTGACTTTTCCTAAGAGCTGATTAGTGCCCATATAACATAAAAAAAGGATCAAATTGTCGTTGGTTACGTTGGTACGGCGTATTCAGATAAAGTGTTTCTTGAAACCTTTTTTGTTTTATTGATCTCCAGTGGAATTTCATCAGGAGCTTCCTCCTTCCTCCTTCCTCCTTCCTCCTTCTAGGGCATGCCAAACTTTTACCAGGCAAAATCACTGGAGCAGTCATCTTCGGCACCGAAGGGGGCTCCAGGTCCTCATAAGATCACACTAGAGCCGCCCATTAGCACCACGCCTTTAGGCACATTTTAGAGGGGATGACTTTAAAGCGGTCACCCTCTCTAGCGGAGAGAAGGCTATATAAAGGCCACCCAAGCACTTCTCGGGGAAGATTGTAAAGGATCCCCCCCAAGCCCCGCTGTGCGCTGTGCTGCGCACACGGCGTTATGTTTGATAAGGTGAGTAGCAAGTGTTTTGCTGATGGTGGTATAATTTATAGCGGGTCGCTGAGGTTCCCTATAATTTATAGCATGATGCAATATAATACAACGTGGTGTCCAGATTAAGAATATAGCACCACGCCGTCTCCTCCATCAACTGGACATCGCGTAAAAGACGATTAGGGGACTCTAAACCAGAGGTTTGGGCAGCAGCTTCCTTTGTGTGGAGCAGCAGTAATTCTGTGTTCACCGAGCTGCCTGCCGAGCGTTGATTCTGTTTCTTTTCACGTGGCCTACCTTGTGTCAGAGTTGTTCAAGCCACCCAAAAGCCTCCAACTTGGCTTAATGAGTGTCGTCTAATGATAAGAACCAGGACCCACGAGTCACCCATCCATTGACTGACCGTGCCAAGCGTTGTTTAACCTCGCTGATCGTTTACCGATTAGTGAGTGCAACTGGCTATGAGCCCCTCAAGCCGAGTGTGGTGAGTATTGGAAATTTCCTCCCAAAATGAGAGGGTTCTGTAAATGTGTAAATCTATGGGGGAGCCTGCCTTTGTTCAGCAATTAACGATTGATTTGATGATGATGATGATGATGGCTTACGCACACATCAGCATTGCTTATATAAATGGTCGGTGTATGCTCCATGCTCATGAACGAGTGCCGCCTGTGACTGGTCATCATCATCAATCATATCAGCCATTTATACGTCCACTGCTGAACATAGGCCGCCCATATAGATTCCCCCAATAGTGTTGTCATTTTGGGGGCTATTTGCCAGTACTCACCACACTCGGCAGGCGGGATGGTGAGCGCAAAATGGCTACTGTTACACTGAAGGGACGCTACTGCCCATCCCTCTGGTTTAGAGTCCCTTTGTCGCCTTTTACGACATCCACTGGAGTAGATGGAGTGGTACTATATTCTTAATCCGGACACCATAATTAATCATAAACTTTTATAAATACTAAAATTTGCCTTGTTTAGTATAAACTTTTAAAGAAGTGTAGACGCTTTTCTCCTACATAGTCCTCACATAACTTCATTGTGTGAACAATGCACTCATAAATATTGTAACTTATTATTATTTATGGTGCCGGCTCAGAATGCCACCACCCCGTCTCCTCCCATGGGTGTCGTAAAAGTCGACCAAGGGATTAGCCGGAGGATGGGCAGCAGCGTCCTTCGAGTAAATTAACAACGTAACTGCGATCGCCAACCCGCCTGCCAAGCGTGGTGATTATGGCAAAACCCCCCAATGACCCCACAACATATCCATATCGGTCGTTGCGGTGATCTTTGGGGGAGGCCTGTGTCCAGCAGTGGACTTCATTCGGCCGAAATGATGATGATGATTATTATTTAAAAAGAGTAACCATGGAGTTCTTGCTCATTCTTTTACATAGGAAATTTACATCTTGGAAAGCGGCAACTAATCTCGATTATTCATAAGTGCTTTTAAATGGTACATATGAATAAAAATTGTTTTATCTTGGTTTTGTCATGGCAACACTTTTATAAGAGATGACAGCTATTGTTATTAATAAATCTTATCAAATATTATTTGCACTACAGGAGCTATTTATACATTTTCGGCTTTTATTCTGGAAGTCAGTTGGTCATCCCGTCGTCATAATTCTGCTAGTACAATCAATGTCCGTGTGGTGTCCGAATTAAGAATATAAAAAGGCGACTAAGGGACTTTAAACCAGAGGGATGGGCAGCAGGGTCCTTTCTGTGGAACAGTAGCCATTCTGAGCTCATCAACCCGCCTGCCAAGAGTGGTAAATACAGGCAAATTCCACCCAATATGATGACACAGTTGTGCAAATCTATGGGGGAGGGCTTTGTTCAGAAGTGGACGTTGTATAGCCGATATGATGATGATGATGATTCAGTATACCAGCTTCAAATTTACTGACCGGTGATAGCTGCTAACACTGTTGCAAGAGGACGGGCACTGATTTCACAAACCCCCTCGGTGGTTACTATCGACAAATACTTCAAGAGACAAAAGAGTCGCGTATGTACGTGCGCTTTATAGGACGCACCCAATGATATTATACCATAGATATGTTACGTCCATATTAAGTGGCGCGCAAAATACAGTCTCGCCTGCACAACCATGTTGTGAGACAGAAGATACAAAAACAACAAGAGTAAAAGAGATAGCAATCTAGGCGAACCGATTGCGAGGTGCTACAATTGGGGGAGGTTTGGTTCTTAGTTTTGGCACGCATGTAACATATCTATTTCTTTTTAATATCATTGGACGCACCCTAGTCTAGGTAACTTGTGTAGACTGATCGCAAAAGGCGTAGGATCAGGTATTATGGCCGACCTTTCGAGAAGTCATTGTCCAACAGAGGACTGCGTATGACTGCGTCGATTAATTGACACACCGTACCTTTCTTTTTTAGCCGTGTGGTGCCGGTTCAGAATACCACCACCCCATTTCCTCCCGTGGGTGTCGTAAAAGTCGACTATGGGATTAGCCGGAGGATGGGCAGCAGCTTCCTTCGATTACATTAACAAATCAACTGCGATCGCCAACCCGTCTGCCAAGCGTGGCGATTATGGCAAAACCCCCCAATGAGCCCACAACACACCCATATCGGTCGTTGTGGTGATCTTTGGGGGAGGCCTGTGTCCAGCAGAGGACTTCATTCGGCCGAAATGATGATGATGACCTTTTTTTTTATTGGTGCCCAGTGGAAATTCTTAATGAACTTCCTTCGACCCGGGGAAGGGCGAAGGAGTATGCCGGACTCCTACCGGCTAAAACCACTGGAGCGGTCATCTTCGGCAACTAAGGGAGGCTCCAGGTCCTCGTATGATCACACTAGAGCCGCCCACTGGTACCACGCCTATAGGCACATCTCGGAGAGGGTGACTGTAAAGCGGTCACCCCCCCGGGAGATTGTAAAGGATCCCCCAAAGCGTCCCACGGCGGGGCGTGACCACATGCGTGCTACCGTCTTGTCTTGGGTCGCTCGGTGTGGGCACACAGATTTGATTCACCTTACCTACATTTAAGTTTGTCAACGTCAAATGTAAATGTGCAACAAAAATATGAAAAATTTAAAAGAAATTTTGATAAATCGTCAATGTGTGTATCAAAGCCATAATATACATATTTTAATAAAACAGCGAGTTTATTTTTATATCAAGATGTTGTCTGCAGTGAAAGTGCGCATTCATGGGATGCAAGATGATAACTGGGTTTAAAGGACAAAATCAACCAGTATCGGGGTCTTATAAATTTATAGCAACGTATTGGAGAGTATTCATCAGGAGAACCCTAACAAGAGAAAACAACTTGATAGAATCTGATACACGAAGAACAAGAAAAGTTTATGAAATTGGATTCTGGGGTGGAAGGCCTGGTGACCTGAAATACAGGCTTCAAGCTAATTTAGGCACCAGTCTCCCACAGTAAATTTGTACAATAACAATATTCCAATATATACCACTATACCAATATTTATGTGATAAATTATCTGATAAATAAATAAATAAATCATCATCATCATCATTACGGCCGAATGAAGTCCACTGCTGGACACAGGCCTCCCCCAAAGATCACCACAACCACCGACATGGGTGTGTTGTGGGCTCATTGGGGGGTTTTGCCATAATCGCCACGCTTGGCAGGCGGGTTGGCGATCGCAGTTGAGTTGTTAATGTACTCGAAGGACGCTGCTGCCCATCCTCCGGCTAATCCCTTAGTCGACTTTTACGACACCCATGGGAGGAGATGGGGTGGTGGCATTCTGAGCCGGCACCACACGGTATAAATAAATAGTTGCCAGAAAATCTTTCTGGCATAACTAAACACTCTATAAACAACATCTTTACAAGTATGTAAGGGAAGAAGGAAGTGTTGTTTCTAAAGGCATGTCCAAAAGTATTTTTATATTGTCTCGCGCGATGGTGAAACCGGTGCCGCACCTCTCTACACCCCTAGCCGCTCACACCGGTGTTGCTCCTTGTCGCCTGTAGTGGTGGCCATTTAGGGGGCCCATCTTGTGAGTGGCGAGTCACCGTCTGCCACAGAATTTCACGATCAAAGTTGAAAGGTAGACGCCGTAGTTCCCGTATTTATAAGTTTTTTTTTATTCCATGTAACACCCATTGCAATAGACCTTATCGTTATAGTTTGTGTTGTTTGTTTTTTTGAAGTGTTGTTTCTAAAGGCATGTCCAAAAGTAATTTTATATTATTATTAGAGTCACCGATAAGAGTATGTTGAGGCACGTTCAGTTGTTTAAGTCCAGTAGTGGACTGTGACAGAGTATTGATGCGGTAAGCTGTTAGATCAGGTTGGTATACGTTGCTCTCTGTTAGTCATAATTTTAGCCGTGTGGTACCCGCGAAGAATACCACCTACCCATCTCATTCCGTAGGTGTCGTAAAAGGCGACTACGGGATTAGCCGGAGGATGGGCAGCAGCATCTTTCGAGTATATTTATTAATCAACTGCGATAGCCAACCAGTCTGCCAAGCGTGGAGATTATGGCAAATCCCCCCCAATAAGCACACAACACAAACCTAATACCGGTCGTTGTGGCAATTTTTGGGGGAGGATTCTGTCCAGCAGTGGATGTATTTCGGCTGAAATAATGATGTCATCATTATCATAATTGCTTTATTTTTTTGTTTTTGCCCCACTCTAGGATTTATCCTGTTTCGTGGGTGCATTAAGAAACACCAATTTCACACACAATACACCCAGCCCCGGAACAACTACCTTCAGATCGTACAAATATTTGTTCCATGCGGGAACCGAACCCGCGACCCGGAGCGCAGCAGCCGACTATATCAACTGCACCAACCGTGGCGTCAAATTATCAGCCAAAGGACGTTCACTGCTGAACAAAGGCCTCTCCTATAGATTTGCACAACGGCCGGTTACATGCCGCCCGCATCCAATGACTCCCAGCTACCTACACTAAGTCATCCATCGATTAGTCAACTTTATGATAGGCATATATCATGATATTAGTTTTTGCAACTATTATGTAAGCATAAAACTTAAATACTGACATACACAATGGAAATCCAGCTGATTATTGTATTATTTATATATATTCGCTATGCAGAATTTTATGCGATAATCATTCAATATCTCTTACTTTATAACTTTGTTGGTCAAAGAAAGTTATAATTTGTCTGAACTTGTTCAATCGGCTTCTAAAAGTCAATGACTTTGGAACGAAAGGATTTGGTGGCGTTTCCATCAAAATAATTACGTATATAAATAACTTTATGCTTTTTACGCTGTGATTTTCCCATGCAGGTAGGCAGAAACTACTGAACATCCATGTGCTTTGGTTCTTATATCCTCAGTTTGCTTCGTCGACTTTCATGCACCTTTTCATATACTTGACTCTTTAAGAAATTAATAAGGTCAGTGGAAGTTGTTGTTCTAAGGCATCCCCTCCATCCACTTCAACTTACATGGGTGATGTTTCTCACAAAACTCTTTCTTTGTAAAAGCCTGTGTAGTACAAGCAACATATTGACTAAGTCTAAGTATTTTCAAGTTTGTAGTCTATGTAATTCTGGAGATAATGTGATGTTTGAATTACTGAGTGATGAGCAATATTGCGCTAAATTGAGCAATATTTCACGTAATTGCGATACAATTTATCACTGGTGGATGGATCGGTGATCTTCGCCCTTCATTATTTACGCATATTACGGTCCCATATTGTTTGGTTGGGCAACCATTAGCGATGCTTTCTATACCTCCCAGCATTACTCGCAACCGTGTCTGATGCGTGCGTAACGCAGAAGCAACATGACTTTGGAATGGTTTGCCATCGGTAATATAATATAAACCAGTACAGCTCACATTTTGCCGTGTGGCGCTGGCTCAGAATACCACCACTCTATCTCCTCCCGTGGGTGTAGTAAAAGGCGACTAAGGGATTAGCCGGAAGATGGGCAGCAGCGTCCTTCGAGTACATTAACAACTCAACTACAATCGCCAACCTGTCTGCCAAGCATGGCGATTATGGCAAAACCCCCCAATGAGCCCACAACACACCCATATCGGTCGTTGTGGTGATCTTTGAGGGATCTGTGTTCAGCAGTGGACTTCATTTGGCCGAAATGATAGCTCACATTTCTTTCCTGCCGAGTTCATAAAGTTAACTAGCTGTTTCCTAGAGTATACTTGGCCAGTCCCATTCCCACGTAGATGGCTAAGATGTCGACTGATAGAGACAAGAAAATTGGCAAATGGCGTTCTAAGAATAACTTAGTGCGATCATCAATTTGTCTGCCAAGCGTGAAGATTATGCATTAGTATTATAAACTGTGGCAGTCGTATACGAGTACGAACATATATACTTAATGGAACTGGGGTATCTAGCTTTATATAAACGACATAGTTTTGCAATATTCGGTTCACATGTCAGGCATGTTTCTTTATGGCTGATTTATTAGTTGTATCCATTCAAATTATTTTATTTTTTCATGTAAACCATTTGCTGGCACTTACGAATAGTCAGAATTTAAATAGTTGCACGGTTTCAAGTCGTTGGTCCTATGGAGAAGAACCGGCAAGAAACTCCGTGGATATACTCTTTTAAAATAATATATGTAAATAATATATGTGAAGTATTACAGTCTTCAATATACTCGCATTCACAAATAACAAATATTTTATCGTCAGAACAATGTCAAAAAATATTAAAATGTCATCAATTGTTCAATAAATGTCATAAAAAAGCAATTATACATTGAAATGTCAAAAAAAATATGTCCAAATTCAACAACAAATAATAAGTATGTTAGATTGGAGCAGCTCAATCCCAAGCACATTTGTCGTCCATATAATCTGTAACTGTATAGAAACCATGCTTACATAGTTTCTTTTTTACAATGGATTTAAATTTATTAAGACTATAATTTTAATACTACTTGGGATCTTACTGTAGAAACGTTTACGTTGGCACCTAAATGAATTACAATTTTTTTGGAGCCTGGACTTTACCAGGTTTCCTTTATTTCTAGTATTGACGCAATGTATTTCGCTATTGTCGAAAATAATTAGGAACATAAGTTTATTAGTCAGAGACATCATCGATACAATCTTTATCATATCAGCCCAATATGAAGCAATTCTCTCTGCAGTACTATTACCTATACAAATAAATTAAATTGAAGTGTCTGTTTGTAATGTCAAAATAACAGCTTTTTACTGAATGCATATGAAAGTATATATGGTACATAAAACAAAAAAGCATTTTTTTCTATATCGAAGTACTTTAAATTTATTTTAAATTAAACGCGGGTGAAACCGCTGGTCCTAGCTAGTTACGAATGTAAAAGCACCAACCGCTATACAACTTCGCCTGTAGCTAACTATTTTGATTTCTTGTCTTTGGACTTCTTGGTTTTTAGTAACGGGACTAAGGTGGTCCTATTATAGTGGGTTATACAACAATTAGTGATGCTTTCAACAACACCATTGTTCACAGTACAGCTCTAGAACGCGGAACTGATCACAGAACTAGCATCAATGAGTAACGTGCACACTTGACGAACAGAAACGGTGAGTTATTGTCCATCCAAATAAGAAAGTTTCTTAGTAATAATTCTACATCTAAATAAAATGAAACTATCAAGTTCTGGTTTTAAATAAAACAACAATTGCAAATGTCTTTGTTCCGAGTATAGCTAAGAATATTCGGACACAAAGTAATTCCTCAGATCAGGTAACTTCGCATTTAATGGTCTGGACCATTATTGGCACTTCTGTCTCAACACGATCTTAAGACATCATACTATGAAGTGTGTTATACGCCTTATTGGGACTTTTTGAAATAATGATTTTAAATACTATTTTAAAGCCAATAAAGTCTTTGGCCTTACGTCGAAATCATAGCTGTACCGTCATTTCGATATCTGTAATAAACTATAATTTCCAGTTAGGTCGGTCCGAACTTCGAGAAAGAGGTCAATCGTCGAATCCGACTCGGCTGGGCAGCGTTTGGGAAACTTCGCAACGTCTTTTCGTCAGCAATACTGCAATGCCTCAAGACAAAAGTCTTCAACCAATGATGATATATGGAACAGTGACGTGGTCACTCACAATGGGCCTCATTAGAAAGCTCAAGGTCACTCAGCGAGCTATGGAGACAGCTGGGCATGGTTTTTCTCTACGAGATCGAATCAGAAATGAGGAGATCCGTAGAAGAACTAAAGATGCCGACATACCTGAAAGGATTAGTAAACTGAAGTGGCAATTGGCGGGACACTTAGCTCGTAGAACCGATGGCCGTTGGGGCACAAAGGTTTCGAATGGAGACCGCATTCCAGAAAATGCAGCGTGGGACGACCTCCAATGAGGTGGACAGACGACGTGAAGGTTGCTGGGAGTCGTTGGATGAGGGCGACATGTGGCTTGTTGTGGAAATCTAATGGGGAGGCCTTTGTTCAGCAGTGGACATCCTTTGGTTGATATGATGATGGTGATGATGATCATATCAAATTCATTGTTGTGCCGCGATGAAATTCAAATTATTCAAATTTTAATTACTGGGTTAGATATGCTGGTGGCATTGTATACAATATCTGCTTAGAACAGTTATTATTCTAAAAAAACCTTGTATCCGTGGCGTAAAACAAATGATTATTTAGGCATTCGGTTTAAATAAAAATGGTTTCTATTGTCGTCATATGAACCTTTTATTTTTAAGCTGTTAGCTGTATTATTCCACTACTATGTTGATGAATTCCCATTTTTCATAGCACCAGACTGGTGAGAGGATTCTCCCATTTCATCGGATGGGCACTATACCTCGTTCCTATACAATTTAAATGTAAAAAAAAAAATGTCAAGTGTCACGTGAAACAAGCTATGAAAATTTTAAAATAATTTATTAAATTATTGAGTATATCAAAGCCATAATATACACATTTTATTAGAACAACGAGTTTCTAGACATCAAGATGGTGTCTGCAGCGAAAATACGCATTCATGGGATGCAAGTAAAGAGATTTAAATCTTTGGATGCAAGATGATAACTGGATTATAAAGGACAGAATCGGGGCCTGATAAAGTTATATTCAACCTATTGGAGAGTATTCAACAGAACTTTAACAAGAGGAAACAACTTGATGGAAAGTACAAGCAAATGGAAAAAAATCGTTTGGTACAGTTCATGAAAGAGGAAAATTGGACTTCTGGGGTGGAAGGCCTGGTGACCTGAGATACAGGCTTCAGCCTAGTTTAGGCACCAGTCTCCCACAGTAAATTTGAATAATACTGTAACTTTTATTGTGGTGAGAAATAAACAAATAAACAAATAAATTTCCAGCCATTTCGGTAAATGTGGTAGATGTTTTACCATTTGCTTTATTCAGCTCTTATGTTATCTGATTCATCATCTACCGTGCTGCCATCTGAGCTGGCCACGTTTCTCGAGTTACTGATGGGGTATGGGGCTGTGAATCAAAGTACCTATCAAATAGAGCCATTTTTTTGTTGGTGTCCAGTGGAAATTCTACATGAACTTCCTACGCTCCGGGGAAGTGGTATGCTGGACTCCCACCGGCTAAAACCACTGGAGTGGTTATCTTCGGCACTGAAGGGGGGCTCCAGGTCCTCGTAAGATCACACTAGAGTAAATCAAAAAGAGCCTAGATGAGAAAACTCTAAATATATGTATATAATATATATGAAATCTCAAACAAAAAAGGTGTTTCGAAGAAAAATTCAATCAATATGAGTAAGCTACATAATTATATTATTGTCTTAGGTTTCCGCAATTATTACTTAGTAGAACAAAACACCGTTGCCGTGTGGTGCCGGCTCAGAATGCCACCACCCCATCTCTTCCCATGGGTGTCGTAAAAGTCGACTAAGGGATTAGCCGGAGGATGGGCAGCAGCGTCCTTCGAGTACATTAACAACTCAACTGCGATCGCCAACCCGCCTGCCAAGCGTGGCGATTATGGCAAAACCCCCCAATGAGCCCACAACACATCCATATCGGTGGTTCTGGTGATCTTTGGGAGAGGCTTGTGTCCAGCAGTGGACTTCATTCGGCCGTAATGATGATCAGAACAATACACTATTAAACGGATTACAAGGCGTATATTATAGATTTCAGCAAAGATTTAAACTGGGATTTTGTTTTTCCTAGCGTTTCGAATACAATATCATTTTGATTTCACAGTGTAATTCTAAATGAGTTACAGGATAAAATGTTCATTCTTCTATACCAGCTGATTACTTATGCACTACACGACATACTCACGATGCAAAAATGTGAAAGGATGTGTTCAAGCTTCCATACAAAACATCTTTCCGAAATGGTAATAAGGCTTAATGGATTAAGGTTTAATTAGTCAATGACATTATCATAGGGAAAAGTAAACGCAAATACTGTCAATCATTTCTACAGACTGATATGGGAAATTAGCTCAAAAAGTATTAAGCATTTCACAGTTGTAGCCCGTATAAGTAATTTTCCATCTGTCGTCCGGATTAAGAATATAGCACCACTTCATATCCTCCCATGGCGACTGAAGGTCTCTAAGCCAGCGGCAGAAGCAGCGTCTCCGCCGTGGAACAGTAGCCATGCTGCGACAACCCGCCTGTCAAGCGTGAAGAGTACTGGCATATTCCCCCCAAAATGACGACAGAATTGTAGAAATGTATCGCTTTTTTCAGCAGTGAACTTTATTTTTACGGCATGGTTGGTGCAGTGGCTGATATAGTCGGCTGCTGCGCATCGGGTCGTGGGTTCGATTCCCGCACGGAACAAATATTTGTACGATCTGCAGGTAGTTGTTCCGGGTCTGGGTGTGTGGAATTTGTGTCTGTAAACGACGCGACACGACATGTCACAGGAGAAATCCTAGAGCGGGGCAAGGTTTAAAAAAAAAAAAAAATATGACGTATAAGAATAAATCTTTACTTTTTCGTTCCGTTCCGTGTTTTGTGTGGTGTCCGGAGAATACAGCACTACTCCATCTCCTCCCGGTGGATGTCGTAAAAGCCGACTAAGGGACTCTAAACCTGAGGGACGAGCAGCAGCGTCCCTTCTGTGGAACAGTACATATACTGCGCTCACCAACCCGCCTGCCAAGCGTGGTGAGTATTGGCAAATACCCCCCAAAATTATGACACAATTGTGGAAATATTTGGGGGAGGCCTGTGTTTAGCAGTGGGCGTATAAATGGCTGATATTATGATGATATGATGTCTAGTGGAAATCCTACATGGAACTTCCTTCGCCCCGGGGAAGGGCGAAGGGGTGTGCCGGGCTCCTACCGGCTAAAACCAATAAATCCTAGCTTGTACCTGGGGCACTGATCCTCAATCAAAAATCCTCTGCATGCTTAATGCTCTATTTCCATTAACCCTGCACATTCAGCGACCTTAACAATGCCGATTTAATTGGCCAACTTCTGGCCTATGAATCAGAATATGAATAGAATACCATCAACACGAAGAAAGAGATTACTAAAACCGTTTATTGTAGTACACCGTGTGGTGCCGGCTCAGAATACCACCACCCATCTCCTCCCGTGGGTGCCGTAAAAGTTGACTAAGCGTCCTTCGAGCACATTAACAACTCAACTGCGATCGCCAACCCGTCTGCCAAGCGTGGCGATTATGGCAAATCCCCCCAATGAGCACACAACACACCCATATCGGTCGTTGTGGTGATCTTTGGGGGAGGCCTGTGTCCAGCAGTGGACTTCATTCGGCCGAAAAGATAAACCGTTTACTCAACTAAATAAAATAACACCATGTAGGTCACGTAATTCGTTTTAAAATACAAAAACACGATTTTATTCTCCGATAGACCCAAATTATATTTCAATGTAAGATGTAGTTAAATATATAATAAAGATAATCACCCGTTTACAAATGTATAGCCTTCTTTACAGCGCCCTGCCATACGACAAATGATACGATTTCCACGCCCAGATCTGCACCTATTGAGCAGTAGCTGAATGGTGCAATATTATAATTATATACCGTGTCGTCCATTACCGCGTTACAGCCGTGAATATTACAACTTATGCAACAGTATGCTGATTTATAACTACAGTTGTCCAATCTGGGCGGTACTGGTTTAAATTTGTTGGTACCATCATCATTATCCCGTAAATCTTTAATTTTAGTTTACTGCATGGTAGATCTCTTATTGCAAGAGTATGGCTAGATACCACCTTTTTTTTATTGGTGCCCAGTGGAAATCCTTCATGAACTTCCTTCGCCCCGAGGAAGGGCGAAGGGGTATGCCGGACTCCTACCGGCTAAAACCACTGGAGCGGTCATCTTCGGCACGTAAGAGAGGCTCCAGGTCCTCGTATGATCACACTAGAGCCGCCCACTGGTGCCACGCCTATTGGCACATCTCGGAGATGGTGACTGTAAAGCGGTCACCCCTCCAGGGGGATTGTAAAGGTTCCCCTAAAGCGTCCCATGGCAGCGCGTGACCACATGCGTGCTACCGTCTTCTCTTGGGTGGCTAGATACCACCTAATGCCAGATATTCTGCTGCCATTTAGTAGTGAAACTTTAAACTTTAGACATTACTATGTTCTGGTTAGAAGGGCATTGTAGATATATCGAATAGAATTACTGGGCATTATAGACTGAATAACGAATGTCTCGAGACGACAAGTGCAGTGTGGTGCCTAGCAGGAATAGTCCTAGGTAGCATTACAATGGCTCTTGTGTAATCACCCGAGGGCCTGGAGCCCCCCTTAGGTACCGATAATGACTGCCCCAGTGGTTCTAGCTGGTAGGAGTCCGGCATACCCCTCCGTCATTCCCCGCGGCGGAGAGAGTTTAAGAAGAAATTCCACCGGGCCCATAAAAAAAAGTTGCAATTGTTATAGGCAGGTGTGACTTACCACCAGGCAAAATATATAAATATATCAAATAGTAGAGACATCAAGAAAGATTCTAAATCGATTATTCATGGTAAGTTGAAGACACAATCACGGGTTTAAAACACAAACCTTGAAGAGAATAAGCTAAACTTTTTACAAGAGAAAACACCTTTCGAACAATAAAACACCATATACTGCACAGCTACATTCTTAGTCCAGACAACACACAGATGTCATATTTATTCACACCGTATTAATGGTGACTCCTCTACCTAATGGTTCGCCTTAACAGCTTAGTCACACCTGCACAGGTGTGCTAACAGTATGCAAACTGTTTGCCAAAGACAAGCCTGGCATACCTGTGGCGAACCTGCCGCCATTTTGGCTCATATCCAACTCTGAACATAAAAATTCTATATTATTAGAAAGTCCGAAAAGAGTTCAATAGAATAGACTAGAGTTTTTTATTCAGTAACAAGGTCCTGATAGACACTTACACGTCATATTAAAATGTTGGCGGACGTTTCAATACATGATAACCTAAGAGAAGATATGCAGAAGGAAACTCACGGATAGGTCTGTGACCGCTTTACAGTCATCCCTTCCGTGATGTGCCTAAAGGCGTGGCACCAATGGGCGGCTCTAGTGTGATCTTACGAGGACCTGGAGCCTCCCTTCGGTGCCGAAGATGACCGCTCCAGTGGTTTTAGCCGGTAGGAGTCCGGCATACCCCTTCGCCCTTCCCCGGGGTGAAGGAAGTTCCATGTAGAATTTCCACTGGACATCAATAAATAAAAAAAAGGTCTCTTTTTTTATTTGGCATATGTTTTAACAATATTGTCGAATACAATTTTTTTATGCCCATAAATACGTAAGGTCAGAGTTAGGCAACTACCAAGCCGTATCTACGGGGCGGTCGTGTGGTCCATGGCCCTATACGGGGTGCCTGTATGGTCAGCTCGACTATCAGGCGCCCAGCGCTGCAGAACCAAAATTCACGGTCTGCAGCGCAGAGTGGCTATTCGGATCGCACGAGGATACCGAACAGTGTCCTACGAGGCGGCAACTCTCCTGGCGCGTTTTCCGCCTTTCGACATCCTGGCGGAGATGGATGCGAGCCTCCCTTGTGTGTCGAAGATGATTGCTCCAGTGGTTTTAGCTGGTAGGAAACGCCTTCGCCCTTCCTCGGGGCGAAGGAATGTCAAGAAAATTTTCCACTGGGCACCAAAAAAAAAACTTCCAAACGGTGTATATAAACAATAGCCACATCGTACTCGTCTAGTCTATGCTCGTTTGAACTATGTTTAATAATAACCACATCGATTTTTTAATGGCTCCGTTTTCAAAACCTTCTATTTAGATGGTAAAATAACCCTGCCTAAAAACTAGGAGATCGTGGAGTCTTTTTTTTCGTTTGCCTTGTATTGTTAACCTGGACAGTTCTCACATTTTACAATCAAAATCTTAATTTAGCGCTATATTCGTAATTATGAACACAATCAAAATAAAATAAAAAAATATAAAAAACTATACTTAATATTCTCTGACTCAGACTGAGTATTCTAAGAACAATATCATTTATTTTAGGCTCCAAATTAATATTCTCTTGTTTACATTATTTACAAATGAGCTGGTCCCATTATATATAACTGCTTTATATGAGGGGTATTATTTATGTGCAGGCATGTTATCAGTCCGTTTTCCCGGATATTCCGACATATCCATTTCCAGCGATTGCAAACCGACGCTCACTTCCCGAGATACAAGTGTCGGTAGACATTGTAAGTGCAGACTGCTAAGGTTCTGTAGAAGATTTAGATTAGCTTAGAGTAAAGTACCTATGTTAGATTTACGTTTAGTTTGTAACAAATGTTAATTGATAAAAAATTTCCTATACTATGTATGTTTACATTATGAAATAAAAAGGGGATTATTGGTAATTGGAACGCTTTTTTTTAATAGGGTTGAGCTAATCCCTTTCTCGTTCATGCTTGCTGTCTGTCAGGACAGGTCCTATAACAGCTATGGATCATTCTTTCAAAAGCTAATTCAGTTTTTCGTTTTTCGTGGATGCTTTTACAGACATAAATTCCACACACAATACACCCAGACCCGGAACAACTACCTGCAGATCATACAAGTATTTCTTCCGTGCGGGAATCGAACCCACGACCCGGAGCGCAGCAGCCGACTGTATCAGCCACTACACCAACCGTGCCGTCTTTAAGTTTGTTGCTGAATTTCTCAGCAGCCAGTAGGAAATAATACCAGCTTCGTCAATATTTATTGACAAGTGAAAGTGTTTCTAGAAACCCACTTGCTAAATAGAGACCATATATCATTTATCAACATTTCATCAAAGAGCACGGCACGTTGCTAAAAGTTGTATGTCATCAACTTGCTTGTCATTACTTGCTTTGCTAGCAACTTATAAGTTTTAATGGTGGTGAGTGGCTTAAAAGGACTCTTATAACAAGAGGTCAGCTGGTTCGGTACCACCCCATTGCCAGTATTCGCCACTAAGCAATAGTGATTAAACTTTAGACATTACTGTGCTCCGGTTAGAAGTGAACTGTAGCTAGTGACATTACTGGGTATAAGAGACTAAATAACTTCACGTCTCGAGGTAACGAGCGGAGTGTGATGCCGCGCAGGACTAGCCCAGGGTAGCATTCTAACAGCTATAGGTAGGCATTTCACTTACCACCAGGCGAACGACTTGCTCGTCTCGTAACCAAGTTACATAGAAAAAAAAACAAAAACGAAAACAAATTTTCCCTTTCTTCATGTTAATGGTTGACTTGGGTAGGTTGAAAATTAAAGAATTGATCAGATATTTTTTAATTGCACTCGTTTGGTATTTTATCGTTTTGAATATCTGTATATTAATACAATGAAAAAAAACTTTGCCCTTTTTAAGCACATTGCGCGCACGGAGGAGTGTCAGATTCGGCATAGTTAAAGTCCATATGGAGGAGGAGGGCAGAAAGTAAAAATGTATGCACAATATACAGGGTGTCCAGTAAATAGCACGACATACTGCAGGGGATGCAGTATGTCGTGCTATTTACTGGACAACCTGTATGTTACTTCACTACTGCTACTACTTATTAAAACAATTTTTTTTATAGGATATGCGTTCCAATTTCAACCCCTGGGGTACCCCTGGGGTACCTCTAGGCGACCACTAGTTTTATTTAAAGCGTCAATGACAAATTAAACCGACGACGACCACACAACTAACCACGGAACTCTACACCGGTTGAAGGTCAGGAAGCATATTGCGGAGCACCGACATATAAATAGTAGTTTGTAATAGAAATTATACAGAACTTACTGATCATATAATCAGTACCTACTTAGTTGTTACGACGGATATGACGGTGGTCAGGCGGTACAAACTTGGAATGGGCGGATCAAGGATACCGTTTTGTAGCCACGAATTAGAAAACGCAATCTGAGCCTCAACTACACTTATTTCGGCTTCTGTATTTATCATAATTATATTTTCTTCAAGGTCACTCAGCGAGCTATGGAGAGAGCTATGCTTGGTATTTCTCTACGAGATCGAATCAGAAATGAGGAGATCCGTAGAAGAACTAAAGTTGTCGGCATAGCTGAAAGGATTAGTAAACTGAAGTGACAATGGGCAGGGCACATTGCTCGTAGAACTGATGGCCGTTGGGGCACAAAGGTTCTTGAATGGAGACCGCGCACCGGAAAACGCAGCGTGGGACGACCGCCAACGAGGTGGACAGACGACCTGGTGAAGGTCGCTGGGGTAGTTGGATGAGAGCGGCATGTGACCGCTTGTTGTGGAAATCTAAGGGCCTTTGTTCAGCAGTGGACGTCCTGTGGCTGGTATGATGATGATGATGATGACATTTTCTTTAATGTCTTCGGTTTTTTGTGCCACGTGCCGCGAGTTAGATTCTCGCACGGATTTTTTTATGACTTCACGTAAGTCATCCATCGTCGTAGCGGCGGTAAGATTCTTCATGGAGGAATAGCTGATCTGAGGATAGTGAGAGTGCGTGTGATGCTGTCGCTTCCTTTTGCGATGACGTGATGCAAGCAAAAGAGGTGGCAGAGCGGGGGCGCAAAGAGACCACCTCTGATCCCCGCTGCAGAAAGCGCACCGGCGTGGGCTGGGAATAGAGCGCTGAAATATCTCCGGTGTCGAACTAGGGGCGATCCGTAGCCCGAACAGAAACAGAGATGGCGGCGCGTGTGTTCCGCGCGCACCTCTCTGTAAGACAGGTGCGGACAGCAAGGTCACACAGACAAGGGGCCCGTCAAACATTGACGGGCCGATACTTGCTGGGGGTGCGGTCTAATGCATACAAAGCGTACACCTCACCCCAGGCTAGAGTTTAGAGGAAGGACACCGTGGGGTTTCAGCCAGTTAAAGTCCTCCGCCCTTATTAAGGTGCAAAAAGTCCACGAGGAGAAAAAAGGTCTGAGTCATTGTGCAAGTAAGATTTGTGTCTGTAAACCGTAACCACGACACAGGACAAATGTACGTGCGCGAACGTTTAAGAATGAAGATTGTTAGCTTTCGCTAGTGCTACCATTGTCAAGCGTGTTATCTATCGTTAGATTAAACAGTGAAGAAGCAGAAGTGTAGAACATACATACATATCTGGATGCACGCTAGAACACTGCTACTTCTATGCCGTTTGAGGAGAACACTTATTTTGGGTTTCATCATCATAACAACCAAAAAACGTCTGCTGATCAAAACCCTTTCCACGACGACCAATTACATGCCGTGTGTCCCATTTTGAATTTGCCAGTACTCACCAGGCTTGGGAGGCGGGTTGGTGAGCGTAGAATGGTTGCTGTTCCACAGAAGTGACGCTGCTGCCCATCCCTCTGTTTTAAAGTTCCTTAGTTACCCTTTACAACATCCAAGGGAGGAGTTGGAATGGTGCTATCCGGACACCACATGGATCGAAACTTTGGGGTTTATATGGGTTTATTTTACCACTTTAAGAACATCAAGTTCCATATAATTTTACATCACTAGCAATAAACTCCTCTTTGACTTTGGATCCAACCAATCTAAAAACGGCCGCAAACTTATCAAATTTATTAATGAGATGATCATAGTAAGTCGTTATCTCAATTACGTGTACAGCACTAAAATCGTGACGAAGCTGACTATGTAGGTATCAAGTATGACGTTACAAGTGGTCAGATAACACGGACCAATACCGGTTCCGAGTTCATTTGCACGTCCAACGTGTTATACCTACACTCAGAGCCTTTTTACTTTCACCTAATGGTGAGGAGAGCAGAACCACTCAGATATATGGATGTGGCAAGTGTCATGGTTAGTAGCAATATTAAAATGTTAAAGTTCCAGTTTAGTACACCCTGTGATAAAACTATTATGTATGTTGATAATCATAAATACTGAGTACTCAGATTTAAGTCAGCTTTTGTTTGAAAATATAAAACAATGTTATAATAATATTATAATAATCGTTTATTATCAAGCAACAAGGCTAAGGAAAGTAATACACAAAACTTAAAAGTTATGTAAATGTCTTGCGCAAATGAAATGCGTTGATACGCATTGCACTCTGCACCATTCCGTGAACTGTTGGATCCAGCCCGCACCCAGCGCACCAGGGATGCACACCGTTTGTGCATTATGGTGAAAATACAATCCGCTCGCGACTCAGCGATCATCCCCGATGCACTACAAAAGCTGGGCAGCCCCAACAGCACTCTGAACGCATTATTATAATGAGTGCGGAGAGAATTATAAGCCTTTTTGAGTTTGGCTCATTTGTAGGTCTGGGCGCCAGGTTGTCTTTCCTGAATTTTTATGAAGAAATAACAAGTCAAAAATAAAATTTTGTCGTATAATAGTGACTCTCATTATTTGAAATTATTACTAATTACACAGATGTCTGCATTTATTTCAGATCAAAACACAAATCCCTGAGGCTTTGCAGGATTAGATGCCAAAGATGTAAAGTGTAAACTCCCCAAATGCCAACATTTAAATTGCCACATCCAAAACGTTTCGTTCATGAGCTAATGCCCGACAGATATTCAAACTCGCCATTTATTATAATTCCTCCATTAACAATTCATATAAAATCACTTTCACACATTGTTACTGAACCGTCCGTTCTAACTGACTTCTCGATTATGGAAATGCGGATTTCTAAAATGTTTCTTTATACCTTCGGATTTAATAACATCAATAACATAGATCTTTAAATAACTTTAAGAAATAAATGTCATTTTATTAAATTATTTGCCACATCAGGACGAAATTATTTAGATTTATACGTAATTGATAATTCATTACAGTGATTTAGAGCTTAGGTAATAAAATATAAATCTTATCATAGTAACTAGCACAATTTTGTATCTTTAAACTTATACAGAAAGTAAAATATCTCGTTTTGCTTTTAGAACATGTATATTTTTTTATTTTCTCAACCTTGGTAATGTATTAGGTTTTTACGATTATTTTGTTTGTCCTGTGTTTCGAAAACTTTGCAGTTTCTTAACCCTTTTTTGAATTCTCGTGTATCACAGTTTTCAATTAGTATTTATTAGGTGTGACTTTCTTTACGCGTGCCTGCCTGCAATAAACTAGGAGTTATTGGAATAATTGTTGCTGGAGGCCTGACTATAACTGGAACATTTTCAAACACAATATTTTTTTTAATCCTGGGCATCTAACTTTGACCTCAATATTCGCAATATCGCTTGCCACGACATATAGCAGTTAAAACATCTTATTTTCAAATCAAATATTAATTAAGGTTGGGAATTTACGACGTCCGGTTCAGCTCCTGATTGATACCTTACATTTGTTAATAATGTAGCTCTATCTATATTTACTTTAAAAAACTATTTCTGTACGTTCAGCTTTTGAGAGCTACATAATACATTCATTCCATTGTTGTACGGTAGATGGCGCTGGTTTCAAATAAATGTAATAGTTCGTTATATTCTACCTAGAGGTCACTGTGCTCAAACCGTGACGTATTAAATCACGACAGCATTATTTGCATCGCAGAAACATAGATAATGTGATTTGAAATAGGTTTATTGATTTGCCCGGTTAAGCAGCTATTTCCCTCTTGGGATGAGTGCGAGAAGTCCGTCATAAAAAAAATCCGTTTATTGATATTTTTCATTCAATTATTAATTCTAATTGCGATGTCTGAAGAACGATCTAATATGAAGACACTTGGTATATTAATAGATGAAAGTTGCAGAAGGTAACTGGCAACTCTACATTTATAATAATATTAATTAATTATTATCGTACGGATACAAATCACCCACTATAATCACTATGGATATAGATTAAAATAGGCTAATTTGTTTACGCTGGCTAGTCACTGAATACTACCAAAAACAGAGCTCAAGCCCCACAGTAATCAATCATTCTTTGTATCTTTACTGGAGTGTCATATCAATATAATTTTATTAAGGGATAAAATAGGTTATTCAATTCATAAAATACTGTTCCAGTATTATGTACCTCAATAATTAAAGTTGTTCCGGCTTTAACTCTGTGATGAATGTGGATTGTCATAGCCGTTTTAAATATTGCAGAATCAAAACCTTTAATCCAGTCAACAATTCGTCCAATCAAACTGGAAATAATATGGTACCTGAAATTGACCATATTATTATACGATCGGAGAGAAAATCGAGACATGGCAGAAAGTTCAAATGCTTAGAACTGATCGACTCTACAAATAAGGAAGCTGTCATCGATTTAACTAAAGACTAATTAAAGTCAATACGTAAAATTGTATTTAAATGTAAGATCAGAAAATAAAAATATGTTTGCTTTAGTAATTGATGCCTCATTTTTGAAGTCGGTAACAAAATGGGTTCACACGAGAACGTATGAAATAATGCTGTCTCAAATACGTATTCTATTTAATTTCCCAATTAATGAAAGTTCTTCATACCCTGACTAATTTAAGTCTAAACTAAAATATGGATTATTACTGTGGGGTAATTCCATACATGTTAGTTGAGTGTAAACACTCAACTTAACAGTTTTGTTTACAGACACAAACTTCACACACAATACACCCAGAGCCGGAACGAATACCTGCAAATCATAAAAAAAATGTTCCGTGAGGAAATCGAACCCGCTATCCAGAGCGCAGCAGTCGACTGTATCAGCCACTGCACCAACCGTGCCGTCAATTTATTTCAGATATCGGTATTGACGGCACGGAAACATTTTTCTAACACTTCACCCCTAGTCTACCGACAGTCAAAATCGTATTCTATGCTAACGAGAAAAATATGAAAAATGAATATATTTGAACCATCAATCTCAGTCGTTTAAGATTAATGATAATGATGCGATGCCACCGTGGTGTTTGAATGACGAGTGTTTATGAGTCATACAGCTTGCCGGGTGTCTCCTTGAAGAAGATATTACGGACAGTTCCTATTTATAACTGCCGTGTCCCCAGCAAAGAATAGACTACCCCTTTTAAACATGCGTATCGCAAAAAGCGAATAAGGATCGATATCGAGAGAATTAAATTAAAAAAAATTCAATTAAAATTCATTATTCATTCATATATTTCAGGTACCACATAACTCATATTAGATAATTTCTTTAAATTATTCAACAATAAATACATAATCACACATAAATAAATACAAAGGAATAAATAAAACATCAACACACAAATTACATACATCAAATTCATATTCAATCATAATTAACTCATGTTTATTACAGTAGTCTCTTGCGTGCGACACTATATGTAACTTGTATGCATTGCTATTGTATTGCTTGCTAGCCCGCGTCATGCTCGTGAACGGGCGCCGTCTGTTGGGACTGGTCAGCCTTTAACTGCCACGGCAAATAATTTATTACTATTATATTACTGTGGTATGTTCTATCTTTACACATTGTCCTACATTTTTCTCGGTATATGTTTTACAATAATTTGTATCAATCAACATTGTAATCTCAATTATACTAAAAGAGTATCCATGGAATTTCTTGCCGGTTCTTCTCCACGAAATCAACTATTTGGAACCGTGCAACTTAGATTCTGACGTTTCATACGTGCCAATATTTGGTTTATTTGAATTAAAAAACTTTGACTTTGACTTGTCTGTCACAGCAGTGTCGCACATAATGAATTGACAATTTATAGAATGCGCAGCAGCATCGTCTTGTGTAACTAACATCGTACTGGGATCAATCCGCCTGTCAAGCGTGGTGATTATGGCAATATCCCCTATTATAGCGATGATAGGAATAAACGTAGCCAACGTGATTTTTATGATAGTATTAAAATTCTAAATAACTGTATTATATTGTATTGTTGAGTGAATTTGCCGTGTGGTGCCGGCTACGAATAGCACCAACCCATCTCATCCCGTGGCAGTCGTAAAAGCCGACTAATGGATTAGTCGGAGGATGGGCAGCAGCGTCCTTCGAATACATTAACAACTCAACTGCGATCGCCAACCCGCCTGCCAAGCGTGGCGATTATGGCAAAACCCCCAATGAGCACACAACACACCGATATCGGTCGTTGTGGTGATCTTTGAGGAAGACCTGTGTCCAGCAGTGGACTTTATTCGGCCGAAATGAAGATGCGGCAACTAAAGTTGAACGATTCATAAGTGCCTGTAAATATTTTTACATTAGTAAAAGAATTTTTATTTTATCGCAAATTAAATTCCCTCAATTACTATACAATACAATACAATAACTCATACACACTCCAAAGCGGTACAAAATTATAATGTATCCCAACTCCAACAATAAACAAAAAGACGAGCAAGTTCAAAAGCCCAATTTCCCAACTTCCTTACTTAAAACAGGTACTAATAACTTGTTCAAATGAAGAGATTTCACTTAGATCTGTTGAACGCATAATTGAAGTCTGCAAGAGAGTTTTAACGGTCGGTAATTAGATAAATTTGTGTGTCTGCACGCCCTCTGCCGACGACCACAGCTAACAAAAATTTACTGAGCTTTTCGGATTTTATTTCCATGTTAATTGGTGTGGAAGTTTTGGGTATTTCGGTGGCATAGGACAAATTATGAAACTCATGTTCTGTTAAATCAGTCTTTACAGTTTTGTCATTTGTATCCTTACTAACGACTACAATTCTATAGTTTGACGGCACGGTTGGTGCAGTGGCTGATACACTCGGATGCTGCGCACCGGGTCGTGGGTTCGATTCCCGCACGGAACAAACATTTTAACGATCTGTAGGTAGTTGTTCCGGTTCCGATTGTAAACGCACGTGCTGTGCTGCGCACACGGCGGCGTGTGACCACCTGCGCGCCACCGTCTTCTCATGGGTCGCTCGGTGTGGGCACACCGATTCCCCAATCTACGCACCCGCGAACCCAGAGGCCTTTCAGCGACTGCAGGGGGTGACTATAATTAACCTGACCCTAAGAATACCGACGCATCCCACCAACTTCAATAGAAAATCCTTTACAGTGCAGGTCGCTCGCCTATGGAATGGGTTGCTAGTAACTGTGAGACGTGCTCAACTCTTTAAAAGTAAACTCTAAAAGCCTATTAACGGAATACTACCTGACTACCACATAATACAGTACTTCACCTTACTTTCCCTGTGCATCTTAGAATCTGTAACTTTTTCGTTAATTATTTAAAAGTGGTGTGTGTGTGTGGTGCCGGCTCAGAATGCCACCACCCCATCTCCTCCCATGGGTGTCGTAAAAGTCGACTAAGGGATTAGCCGGAGGATGGGCAGCAGCGTCCTTCAAGTACATTAACAACTCAACTGCGATCGCCAACCCGTCTGCCAAGCGTGGCGATTATGGCAAAAACCCCCCAATGAGCCCACAACACACCCATATCGGTCGTTGTGGACATCTTTGGGGGAGGCCTATGTCCAGCAGTGGACTTCATTCGGCCGAAATTATTATTTAAAAGTCAATGTATGTGCGCGTGTTGTAAAATTATCCCGGAATTCATTAAAAAAAAAACATTTTTGTTCACAAGTTACGGTATTTTTATATTATATTTAATAAATACCGTATTTAGTAAGTAGAGTTTATTTTTGTTTCTTAGTATTACAAAAATTCTATTCTATTCTCAACTGTGAATATAGATTCAATATGTTCAATAATTAGAATAGTTATCATATCATAATATCAGCCACAGGACGTCCACTGCTGAACAAAGGCCTCCCCCTTAGATTTCCACAACGAGCGGTTACATGCCGCCCTCATTCAACGACTCCCAGCGACCTTCACCAGGTCGTCTGTCCACCTCGTTGGAGGTCGTCCCACGCTGCGTTTTCCGGTGCGCGGTCTCCATTCGAGAACCTTTGTGCCCCAACGGCCATCAGTTCTACGAGCAATGTGCCCTGCCCATGGCAGCTTTCCGCTATGTCGACAACTTTAGTTCTTCTACGGATCTCCTCATTTCTGATTCGATCTCGTAGAGAAATACCAAGCATAGCTCGCTGAGTGACCTTGAGCTTTCTTATGAGGCCCATTGTGAGTGACCACGTCTTTGTTACATATGTCGTAGTGGTAACACACACCGGTCAAAGACTTGCGTCTTGAGGCATTGCGGTATTGTTGACGAATAGTTAGACTAAAAGTTATTATTCTTGCTAGCTAGTGTCCAATTAAGAGCAATAGCAGCTAAATTAAAAAGTTTATTTCCAAACATGTGGTGCGCGGTGTATACGTGTGTTTGAAGAGGCCATGTTATCTTATTTAATTCAATTAGTTACTTATAAACATGTGTGTGCTTACAACTGTCAAAGATTCTGTCTATTCGGTGAGGTAAAACTATGTAGACGTATTTATATATAAGATTTTTCATTATTGCTATATTAATAAAATCTGTCATTAATGACTATATTGTGTATGTAATTTGTGTCTGTAAACGCACCCACGATACAGGAGAAATTCAAGTGGGGGGTAATGTGTTTCTTTTTAAATAAAAAAGTAATGCCGGAATCCTTAGCTCGGCTTATCTGGTTCGCTAGAGAGGACACTCTCCAAAGTTTAATCTCAAAAGGTAGTTCTCTGCCTTCTACATCCTGTTTGCTCTGTCAGGTTCTGTGCATCTTTAAGTTTGTTGCTCCACCCAACTGGTCCATAATTACTTATCATCATCATATTGGCCAAACAACGTCCACTACTAAACAAAGGCCTCCCCATTGATTTCCACAACTGTTTCATCATTCGTCATATTGGGGGGAATTTGCCAGTACTCACCACGCTTGGCAGGCGGGTTGGTGAGCGCAGAATGGCTACAGTTCCACAGAAAGGACGCTGCTGCCCATCCCTCTGGTTTAGAGTCCCTTAGTCGCCTTTCACGACCTCCACGGGAGGAGATGGAGTGGTGCTATATACTTAATCCGGACACCACACGGATATAATTACGTGTGATCTTTAAAAATTGGATTGTCTATACCAACAGACATTCCAACTTTTTTAAAGTAAACTTTAAACGTTAATGTAAAACGTTTTTAACTAGTACCAACTCGTAAGATAAAACAAATAATAATGAAAAAAGATAAAAATGGGGAATTAAAAATGGAGTTTGAATTTGAATTTGAACATTGAATTGGAACGTTATAGGCATTTTTCTACGCTATTATTTAGTTCTCATGGGAAGATACCAATTGTATTCGCAAGCAGTAAGAAATCACTTAGGAATTATCTCGATTTATATATACAATATTAGCACCATCTACACGACAGCACAAATGCTTCCAATCTTCTCAACCATATCTTAAATCTGCATACTTCTAACTACTTAAACTAAACAACGCTAACCATTTTATCATTATAAAAGTAAAAAACCCTTTAGAGTTAATAAAGTAAAACAAACAGACAGACAATGTAAACGTAGGTGCTATTGCGGCTTGCGCTTGAAAGCAATTCCTTGTCCCACTGAGTGGCGCAAAGAAGCAATTAAGATGAGAAAACGCTTGTACACGCCCTTCACTGTGTTCTGCCTTAAGCTGCGTCCATGATATGGTTCTGAAAAAAGTAACTACTCGTGTGTGTGTGTTCAAGAATCTTTAACATTGTAGGCATGGGCACAAAGGTTAAATACTGTAAGTGAGATCGCTTACAGTTCAATTGAAGCGAGGATCAGTTTCGTGATGAATGAGAAAAACTAAGTACCTCATCATCATCATATCAGCCACAGGGTGTCCACTGCTGGACAAAGGCCTCCCCCTTAGATTTCCACAACGAGCGGTCACATGCCGCCCTCATCCAACGACTCCCAGCGGCCTTCACCAGGTCGTCTGTCCACCTCGTTGGAGGTCGTCCCACGCTGCGTTTTCCGGTGCGTGATCTCCATTCGAGAACCTTTGTGCCCCAACGGCCATCAGTTCTACGAGCAATGTGCCCTGCCCATTGCCACTTCAGTTTACTAATCCTTTCAGCTATGTCGACTACTTTAGTTCTTCTACGGATCTCCTCATTTCTGATTCGATCTCGTAGAGAAATACCAAGAATAGCTCTCTCCATAGCTCGCTATGTGACCTTGAGTTTTCTTATGAGGCCTATATTCCATATGTCATCACTGGTAACACACACTGGATAAAGACTTTCGTCTTGAGGCATTGTGGTATTGTTGCCGAAAAGACGTTGCGAAGTTTCCCCATAATTATAACTAAGTACCTACTTAATCAAAATGTACTGTGTGGTGCCAGCTAAGAATAGCACCACGCCATTTGTAGGTATCCTAAAAGGCGACTATGGGATTACCCGGAGGATGAGCGACAGCATCCTTCGAGAACATTTATAACTCAAGTGCGATCGTCAACCAAGCCAAGCGTGGCAATTATGGCAAACCCCCCTAATTTACTCAAAACACAAACCCAAACCGGTCGTTGTGGCGATCTTGGGGGACGCATAGGTCCAGCAGTGGATGACTTTCAGCTGTAATGATGATGGTGAGGTACTTAATCTGAGTAGGGAGCTTGTTAAACTAATCCATGACCGAGTCTTTCAATGATTTTCAGTAAAAATACCAGTTCGTTTTAAAAATGTTGTTAAATAGTAACCTAAAAACATTTAAATTATGTTTAAAATATACAAAAGTATTGTTTTTATTTTATTTATTATTTATGTACACACAACAGTAACGAAAATACAGGGTATATAGGGACACTTAACTGCAAAGGTATTTCTAAAGAAATTTCTGCCAGCAGGCCTACAATTTTAACATATTGCGTGTTAAATGGAGCTAGTATATAATGTAATAAAAACTATTTTCTTTCCTTTCTTATTTAATCGTTAAATTTAAGCCAAAGAATGTTTCCAATTCAAAAAATTAATACAGTTTAAACATAGCCTAAGTTCTTTTTTCAGGGTTATTAGACATATCGATAGTATGTTATGTATTGAACTTATGAAATAAATAAGCAAAATAATTACTTATGTTACCTGTTTCTTGACTATCAGCCGCGCCGTGCTATAACTTCCTTAATACTAATTTTGGAAAATTTTCTATTTATATTTTACCCATATCCCAAGTGTTGTTTTTCTATTCCTATAATATGGACACTGCCCCTTTACATTACCAAACCACGACAATGGCCCATAAAATTGTTGACTTTCACATGTAACTCACCTTTACGTCAGTGCGTGCATCTACTATGCTGCACAAAGATGTCATACCTTGGTAAGAGCTGGCTACGACCACTCGACCTAAGTGGTGACATGCCGAGGAGCCGGGGCTTCGTCTTATTTACTGTGAGTTGCATTTTGATTGTTTGGAAAGTGTTTCCTTTTGTGGAAAAGTATAGTTTGTTTTTTTCAAGGTCTATGTTTTAAATCTGTGTGTGTCTTGAACTCAACATATATAAACGATTTGTGACCTTCCTTAGTGTCCCAAATAAACCAATGTTAATGATACATTTACAAAATATTGTCAGTGTGGGGTCGGGATTTAGAATATAGCACCACTTAATCTCCTCCCGTGGATGTCATAAGGGACTCTAAACCAGAGATATGGACAGCAGCGCCCCTTCCATTTTAAAGTAATCGTACTGCGCTCACCAACCCGCCTGCCAAGCGTGGGGAGTACTGGAAAATTCCCCCTAAAAAGATACACAACTAATCAGTCGTTGTGAAAATCTATGCGAAGACCTTTGTTCAGCAGTGGACGTCCTTCGGCTGATATGTCGATGATGAACAATGATAATTGTTTGTTTCTTCATTGAGTATTGACTTTGTTGCTAATCCCACGGGTTTTAATCCCCTGCAAGGAGGAACCTGGTCTTTTGGTAGAGTAATACGGTGAATGACACGCACGCAGAGGGTCCTTTGAAATTTTTATGTTTTGTTGTCCCAGTTATTATTGAAATATACTGTGTATGTTACAGATTTAATTTTATAATTGTATATCTTTGATTGACAATAATATCATTGATACTATTATTATTTTCACTTTTTACAGCTCTACAGTTTTATCTCTTGTATTGCTTCCGACTATATTATTTATACCGACGGTTGGATACCAATGACGCATAATGACGTTTATAATCAAATAAGAAAGCAATCGTCTCAATATCCTGTTTACACTACACTAAAGCCTCTAATGGAATCTGACAATTTCTTGGAGTTTGTACAAAGAAAAATGAAAACGGAAATATATTCAAAAAATGTCGAAGACAACGTGAAACTATTTGGTGAAGAACCTTCTGATACTGTTTCGTATGAAGATCTAACAGACAAAAGTTATGTGATGTCACCAGATGTTAAGGAAAACTCGAGAAAAGCTAAAATGGCAGCTAATCTCGATGTGAATAATGATGTTGATGGTACTTTTCTGCTGCCTGAAACGAATCCTGAAACAAATGTTAACAGAAAAGAAGAAAATATTGCCACTCATATAATTGCGACTGCGGAAACTTCAAACAGATATGAGGTTACTGAAGATCCTAATACATTATTAAATTCAGAAGAAAATAACGTAACAGAGAACCTTGCCTATAGATACAGCCCGCCTTCTGATGATAATCAAAATCTAACTTCAACATTCTACAAAATCCTGTCCAAATACAACATCAACACTAATGATAAACTTCAAAATTATGACTTATCACTACAGCATAAAGCTCGAGGTCCTTCAACAAATACCTACAGACTTCCTGGACCCTACAGATATAACAGTTTGAATCATTTGCCCGTTGATCCATTGCTCGCTGTTTTCCTATCAAACTATGGGTTCTATTTGCCAAGTTTGTATGGGATCAAGTCTAATTACCATAATTTGTACGGTTATCTAGCTTCCAACAATATTCATAATAACAAACCGTTTGGATTATACAAAATTTTCTCTGATACTGATTCATGGAATTAGGGAGTATTTATATTGTAGTTAGAAATTCAATTACAACATTTGGTTTATTGTTGTTAAAATTAGTTTTGTCGATTAAATGTTTAAAATTATTTCTTGTTTGTAAAGTATATAAAATAGTTATCATTTCCGCCGATTAAAGTCCAGTTCACTGCTGGACACAGACCTCCCCCAAAGACTGCCATGGCTACCGAACTGGGTGTGATGCTCATTGGGATATTCCCATAATCACCACGCTTTACCTACATATTACTCACACATTGTGCGGTTTAGAATTTGATCATCACTTGCCCTAATGGTGAAGGAAAACATCGTGAGGGAACCTACACACCTGGAAGGGCTCCAAAATGTTCTCAATGGTGTGCGTGTGTCCCAACTTACACTAGGCCAGTGTAGTGTTTAAGGTCTAACCTTTCTTACCCTTAGAAAAGGCCCATGCCCAGCAATGGGACAGTAATGGGCTGATAATATATGTTATGATACAATGACTTTGAGAAAATAAACGCATACCAGAACTATTCCAGCTTTATAACTTTTATCATCAAAAATAATAGCTAACATTTAAGCCCTTAAAAAGTTAAAACCATTCACCATTAAAACTAACAAAAAATTGGCAAAAGGACATTTTGAAAAAGCAATCTGAGTACCGCATCAACTGCATAATATATATCCACTGAACAATGAACTTTATATCTAAATTCTTAAGATTGTAATTAGATTGGGAGTTCGTTAAACAAAGGCTTGGAGCTTGGAGTTGTTCCAGCAGCCACAAGCGTGACAGTTTCATAGCGCGTTGTGAAAAGTTGCCTTTGTACGGGAGCCAGTTTGCACCATTTTTTATAATGCTTTTTACTCGTTAAACGTCCCGGACTTTGTTTCTGAGACTTTGGATTTTGTTAATTTTGGATTGTTTGTAGAGTTTATATTTCAAGTTCAGTTAAATAATTATAAATTTTTGGTCTTGAGTTGCAATTGTTATGATTAGATTAGATGAGATAATCGGTTAGTTTGAAAGAATGAGACTAACTATTTTTTTTTTAAATTCATTATATCAGCCAAAGGACCCACTGCTGAACGATGATGGGGTAGTGTATTAATAATGCTTCACGAAAAGTTAATTATGGTAATGTTGCAGATTTTGCTATATGAAAATGGTTACGTGGTTGCGTGCGTGCGTGCGTGTGTGTATGGGTCGGTACCCAGTGGGTTTGTATAAGGTGTTCAATAATATGTTATGTTAACTTTTTAGAATTTTGGTATCTACATGAGCCGCTCATTGCCACGCTTGGCAGGCGGCTTGGCGATCGCAGTTGAGTTGTTTATGTACTCGAAGGACGCCGCTGCCCACCCTCCAGTAAATCCCATAGTCGCTTTTTACGACACCAACGGGATGAGATGGGGGGTGTATTAATAATGCTTCACGAAAAGTTAATTATGACAATGTTGCAGATTTTGCTATATGAAAAACGTTATGTATGTGTGGGTGTGTGTCGGCGTGCGTGCGTACGTATTTACGTGCGTGCGTGCGAATGTGTATGGGTCAGTGGGTTTGCATTAAGTGTTAAACTACTGGGGACTCAAACCTAGGGTCATTTACTGGATATACACAATGATGGTGAGGCCAATACTACCATATGGCAAGGACTTCATTACAAATCTGCAAAGACACCTTAAGGGGTACAAAGGGTAGCCTGCATTGGCATTACTGAAGCTTTTAAAATCACGCCTACAATAGCACTCGAGTGGATTTTGAACATTAAACCACTTCATATTCACATAGGGATGGGATACATGGGATAGATACAAGCCCTGCACAAAACACACATCAATGGATCCTGTAAAAGAACTGGATGACTTATTGGACATGACATGCGATGCTGGCAATCCAGTCTATATGTTCAATAGGAGATACAGTGTACATATACCCACAAGGGAAGAGTGGCAGAGAGGACTCAAGCCCATAAATGACACTGCTCATCTCATTTGGTATACTGATGGATCTAAAATGAAGTCAGGTACGTGAGCAGGAATTTGGTCCAATGACTGCAATATCAGTCAATCCATGGAGCACTATACATCGGTTTTCCAGTCGGAGTCCTATGCAATAATTGCATAAGAGAAATACTAAGGAGGAATGTAAAGGACAAAACCGTATACATACTCAGCGACAGTCAAGCAGCTTTGGAGGCATTAATCTCCTTTAAAGTAAATTCGAAACTAGTCAAGGAAGGTGTTATCCTATTAAACAAATCACACGAAAAAGTATCTACATAGTTCAATGTCACTAACCACTTATTTACTTTAGTTGAGCTTTCTTGTCTAAAACACTATCGAACTAAAGCATTCTTTAATTTTATTGTTAATTCTGGAACTTGCAATCGGTCTTTTTATTTGTGATGATAAAATATCGATGATAACCAAAAAGCAAAACATTGGTAACAGCAAGCTTATATCTAGGTAAACTCTATACCCTTATAAATATGATTCTAACATGATAATATTTCCAACGCAACAAACATCTCATTAGCCCACATTTTTTCCAACAAAATGCCACTTCAACTCCTCGCGAGGAAAATGTAACAAACCCTCATCAGCCCATTCCAATTGCTCTGTGCAATAATACCTCATACATTCTTATAAATATATTTTTCGCATGGAAGCATAGGACGAAAGTGGTTCATTAAAATTTAACGTAAAATAGTACCAACATATTTATTTTAAACCGTGCCTCACTTAATATCGTAGTTAGTATTTTCCTGTTTCGTGGGTACTGCATTGACGGCACGGTTGGTGCAGTGGCTGATACAGTCGCCTGCTGCGCTCCGGGTCGCGGGCTCGATTCCCGCACGGAATAAATATTTGTACGATCTGCAGGTAGTTGTTCCAGGGTCTGGGTGTATTGCGTGTGGAATTTATGTCTGTAAATGCACCTACGATACGGGCAATACTATCGCGATATAATACTAGACTGAGATCGGGAATTTGAGCTGGCCAATCCGAACGACGAATCCCAAACTTCTGAATATATGCTTCTACGTCGTCAAAAAATGGGCGCAATCGTTGTCACCCATAAAAATCCAATTGTTTTCAAGAGCACTTAATCCGGCTTGTGCACGAGGGTTTAGAGCCTCCATTATGTATCTTTGTGCAGACATTTTGACACTTCACTAACATGCCAGTAACATATCAGATTAATAAAACCGTTTTGGTATTTTAATTTTTACAGACAGGGAATCAAAACCACTTTCTTTTTTTGCAAATGAGTATATTAATTTATATCGAGACAACCCTAATGTCGTCGATCCCAAACTAACAAGTTTTCTAGCCTGGCACCCCTCTGAGGAGAAACTTTTTCTATGTGTGTAGGCGCTCATAGCCAGTTGCACTCACTAATCGGTAAACGATTGGCGAAGTTAAGCAACGCCTGGCGCGGTCAGTCTCTGGATGGGTGACCGCATAGTGGTATTTCAACTGAGCGTCTCCGTGCTTCGGAGGGCACGTTAAATTGTCGGTCCCGGTTGTTGTCATTAGACAGCAGTCGTTAAGCCAAGTCGGAGGCCTTTGGACGGCTTGAACAACTGTGACACAAGGGTGGCCACTAACCATACGAAATATATATATATATATGTGTGTGTATTCTACTACTTGTACAACGAACAGTATTCGAAGGAATCTGCTGGGAATTCATCCGCATACCCTAGAGCCAAAACGGTCTCGTATCGTATGGTTTCAGAGAAACTTCCTCCCGCGCACGCGAAGTTTGTAGAATCAGCTCCCCAATAAACTACAGCATGAGGCTCTTCAAAAATAGCTTGAAAAGATTCTGACTGGGTTGGCAACGACAATTGATTTCTAGCTGATATTGCAAGTGTTTATAGGTGATTGTAACCGCTCGCTATCGGGCGGCCAGTATGCTCGATAGCCTACTTAATGTCATAAAAAA
This sequence comes from Diloba caeruleocephala, assembly GCA_947459985.1. Lineage (NCBI taxonomy): Eukaryota > Metazoa > Arthropoda > Insecta > Lepidoptera > Noctuidae > Diloba > Diloba caeruleocephala. The sequence goes on along the minus strand of OX381617.1, from coordinate 703,683 downwards.
CTATGCAGTTGTTTCCAAGTCATACATCACCATTAGTGGTGTTCAAAAACTCTATATGGCAATAGAGCGCTACAGACTATATGCTATAATAAAATAGCGCGCTATTTTACACACTTTAGTTATAACGAACTGGGCGTACGCGACTGACGCGATAAAAACGCGGTGAACATTCTTGAATCACGCTAAATGTCATTGGGCAGATAGCGTGCTGTTTATTCAAGACAAGATTAATAATTTCTTGCAGCAGTTTTCATGGAATGAAATTGTTGATGTTGTGTGTGCCTATTATTGACGTCATCAAATGTCATGTATGTTAATATTTAAATTTTACGAAATTTTAATGCACGTACATTGTTAGCGTCTCTAAAACAAATAAATAATATAATCAACGCGTTACATAACGATATTTACGCTTGAATTCACGCGATGATTGCCGCCCGGCTCGCCACGCCCGCGCTATGCCATTGCTCGCGCGATTATACTCGCTACTCGTTATTTTTTAATGGCGCTATTTTTATAGCGTCGAGTTGGAGCCGGCATAGCGTGCGCTATACGTTGCGTGCATATAGCGCGCTATTTAATTGCGCTAGACGCTATATTAGCAACCATTAATCACCATCATATTACATATTACTATAATTGTGTCATCATTTAAGGGGTATTTGCCAGCACTCACCACATTTGGCAGGGAGGTTTGTGAGCGCAGTATAGCTACTGATCCACAGAAAGGACGCTGCTACCCATCGATATGGGTAGAGTCCCCTTAATCAATTTTTACGACACATACGAGAGCAGCTCTCCCTGCTGCTATATTCTTAATTGGGATACCGCAAGAATAAAAGTAATATGCGTTGCACCTATTTACAAAATACCGATATAGCTGTTTATACAATTTTACAGAGAACAGCCACAGTTGCATTCAATGCTCATGTCCTTGGCATAACTCAGGCCATACGAATATTGGTCTGTATGCGAGTTAGCGCCGCGCCGCCGCAAAGGGGCCGCTACGCAAACAGTGCTACAAAGCTGGAATCCCTCCAAGCCAATAAAGTGGTGTCCGGATTCGATTTGTAACTTCATATACGATGTGGACTGCACACTTTTGATATAGTTCGTATGCGTGGTTTGGTTTCATTTTATTTCTTTGTACATGAAATTAGATTATGGTTTTAACGAAGATATAGAAAAAGGCAATACCTGATATATAATCTATTAGAAATTTCAAAGTTCTCACTGCGGTCTTTTCCTTTCGCTCCAATTGATATGAAGTAGATTAAAAACATTATCGTTAGAACGTATTAATTATTTTATTTGTAAAGAATACTGGTGCCCGAAGTCCGATTGTTTCGTCTTTAGTCCGGAAAAATGATCATATAAACCTATTTCTAAGCTTAATTTATAATATACATGGTTAAAAAGTAGCACAGTCTGGTCTGTTACGTGAATGTCAGGCATTTTGTCTTTTTTCGATTTGGTGTAATTTATCAAAAATATTTATCATGTGGTGGTCACTAAGGGATTAGCCGGAGGATGGGCAGCAGCGTCCTTCGAATATATTAACAACTCAACTGCGATCGCCAACCCGCCCGCCGAGCGTGGCCCCTCAAACCCCTCAAACCCCTCAATGAGCACACAACACATCGGTATCGGTCGTTGTGGTGATCTTTGAGGGAGGCCTGTGTCTAGCAGTGGACTTTATTGTTAATTGATGATGATTTGTATATTAGACAGCATTTGAGTTTAAAATTGTAGAAAGTAACTCGAATGCCTGTTCATCTTAGAAAATAAATAGATTATTGATTGATTGATTGATTGATTGATTGATTGATCTTATAAGTGTACACATCTTAAACCATAACAAAACTACTTGAGAGAACCTCAACACTAGCAACGGATCAGCTTGCATTCAACTAGTTCAATACAAAAGCACATACATACATAGGAATAGTGCGTCGTGACCGGAAAAGTTTCAGATTTCCCCCGTCTGTACGGTCCAGGAAACATGCTGTACCTAAATGTGTTTCTTTTCCGAACCGGCACTGTTGCATACTTGCGAACGTTCCAGATCCTTAAGGATTTTATCAATGCAGAATGCAAGATTCTTAATTTACAGAAAGTTTATCTGCAGATTGAGTGACATAATAACCAACTTTCATGTAAGCTTCATTTAACCTTCTGGTTTGTAGATACCCTGTATCGTCCAAATTATCAAACAGTGTAACAAAACACAGTTAGGCACTATAAACTAAACAATGCTGAATCCGTCAATAAATAGTCTGCATACATACAAACAAATAGCCGCGTGGTGCCGGCTCGGAATACCACCAACCCTTCTCCTCCCGTGGGTGTCGTAAAAGTCGACTAAGGGATTAGCTGGAGGATGGGCAGCAGCGTCCTTCGAGTACATTAACAACTCAACTGCGATCGTCAACCCATCTGCCAAGCGTGGCGATTATGGCAAATCCCCCCAATGAGCCCACAACACACCCACCATATCGGTCGTTGTGGTGATCTTTGGGGGAGGCCTGTGTCCAGCAGTGGACTTCATTCGGCCGAAATGATGATACAAACAAACCCATATAAATAAACTTCATATTCTCCTCGGATGCTGTTCCTTGCAAACTTGTTACTCCGTTGTAGAAAGCCACGCTATTTCTATAAGAAATGTTTGTCTCCAATACCCAGTGGTTTATTCATTAGTGCGCCTTCGTTGGAAAAGCGCCCAATAAACTGCTGATAAAACTCCAACTGGACCAACCACACTTTGTTCTCTGTGCTGTGGTCGAAGACACGAGCTCACTGTCAATTATTTGTTAGTTCATGTGACATGAGATTTATTATGCTATTCAGTATCAGATTTTTTAATATTCTGAAGATAAACGACGTTTTAATTCAATTCTAATAAGAACTACTCGTATATTTTGACTATATACAACCGTCGTACGCAAACTGTGTATCAAAAATGGCGGCTCTCCCCCTAGTCGGTCGTACAGTGACACAAGTCGCTGAGCATTTTAAATTGTTTAAATCGGTATATGTCTTATTTTGGAAACGTTGGTGAACAGTGTCTAAACCAGATAATAGTAACATATTTAAATATTGTTTTGAGAAAATATATGGCTTTGATAGAAAACAAGAGGGCGCAAGCAATTTGTAAAATTGAAAATGTTCAGCGACTTAAATCGCTGACTGTACCATAGAGTCACTGTGTTGCCATTTACCAATATGAACATTTCTGGTAATATCGTCTACGGTACGACACTTAAACATAATTAAAGCAAAAATAAATTAGCAGTCATTCTTAACAGTTTATTCTTTAATTACAGCTAATTTATTAGTTAGCAACAACATAACTAAATACATGACAAGTGTTGCCAAGACGTTGTCACCATGTCAGACTAGGAACAAAAAACTGATTGCTACGTGTGTTTAGAAATTTTATATGTGAATACGCCTGCATAAAATATTATAACAATATCACTTAGATACTTGTTTTTACCACGTTTTACTATCTTGATTACTTATATGTCTTATAGAGTGGAATTTTGTAATTAATTATAAACTAATTTTCCGATGAGCTAGACTAGCTAGACTTCATCATATCGGCCATACAACGTCCACTACTGAACAAAGGCCTCCCCCATAGACTTCCACACCTGTGTCATCATATTGGGGGGAATTTGCCAGTACTTACCACACTTGGCAGGCGGGTTGGTGAGCGCAGAATGGCTACTGTGCCATAGAAAGGACGCTGCTGCCCATCCCTCTGGGTTAGAGTCCCTTAGTCGGCTTTTACGACCTCCACGGAAGGAGGTGGAGTGGTGCTATATTCTTAATTCGGACACCACACGGCACAGCTAGACTTACCAAATAGATAATTGATGCATGAATAGATCACCTAAGTCACTAACAATTTTATTGCATTGCAAATTATATGACCTATTGCGTAAGTTTTCTCAAAGTCAGCTACTCCTTACACTCCTTAGGGGGAGATTCAGAAACGAGTTTAAGCGTGAACTTACGCTTCCATTTGTCAAAATTAGGGGCGTAAGTAGTGCATTCGTTTCTGAATCTCACCCTTAGTATTTTATTTTGCATGCGCCACACGTTCTACGTTTTAAACCTTATTATGTTTTATTTTTACTATCTAGTTGACTCTAAAAATGTGGTTTATAAAAAAAGGAAACGCAGTAATAATTTTAGCTTATAACTTATCATTCCTCGGATGGATATTTAGTTTTAGGTAAACCTACATTTGTTTTCATCATATCGGCCATCCAATGTCCACTACTGAACAAAGGCCTCCCCCATAGATTTCCACAACTGTGTCATCATATTGGGAGGAATCTGCCCGTACTCACCACGCGTGGCAGGCGGGCTGGTGACCGCAGAACGGCCACTGCTCCACAGAAAGGACGCTGCTGCCCATCCCTCTGGTTTAGATTCCCTTAGTCGCCTTTACGACATCCACGGGAGGAGATGGAGTGGTGCTATACTCTTAATCCGGACACCACACGGATAATATGTGCATATTTATATTTACAACATATGTTTTAGTTTTGATGATTTTCACTTAAGTGGAACACATGCGTATTTAAAATTCAGTCAAAAGTTTTTTTTTTTGTAAAAAAATACGTTGCCCACTCTAAGATTTATCTTGTGTCGTGGGTGCATTTACAAACACAAATTTCACACACAATACACCCAGACCCAGAACAACTACCTGCAGATCGTACAAATATTTGTTCCGTGCGGGAATCGAACCCGCGACCCGGTGCGCAGCAGCCGACTGTATCAGCCACTGCACCAACCGTGCCGACAAAGTTTCATTTATCCTGATCATATACAATGGGCGTTTCAGATACTAACTGGAATCTTTAGATAATCCAAGTTTTTTCAGGATGACATCTTTTGATAATTTACAATTCCTTATCCTTTCGTACGACGAGAAGATGGATTGAAACACAATCATATTGTAGCCACATTTAAGTTATCGTTAGTATCTCATACCTTGTACCACGATATCAAACTTATTGCTTCTCCCGATGTGAAAACTTCAGATTTTCTTCTTTTTATTCTAGGGCCAACTTGGTTTACCGACTTTAATGAGCTTGATGAAAATATTTATATTTAGTATTACTAAGTAGAACCAACCAGATCCGTGTGGTGCCGGCTCAGAATACCACCACCCAATCTCCTCCCGTGGGTGTCGTAAAAGTCGACTAAGGGATTAGCCGGAGGATGTGCGCCAGCGTCCTGCGAGTACATTAACAACTTAACTGCGATCGCCAACCCGTCTGCCAAGCGTGGCGACTATAGCAAACCCCCCCAATGAGCTCACAGCAAACCCATATCTGTCATTGTGGTGATCTTTGGGGGAGGCCTGTGTCCAGCACTGGACTTCATTCGGCCAAAATGATGAAGTAGAACCACTCAAGAAAATAGATTCTAATTCGCACGACACACTTTTTGCAGAACACGCTTTAATTTTGAAATAGTAATCGCCTATTTACTCAAGACTTATGTATGTTGTAAAGACATCTTGAGTTTAGATATCAAATTGTCCACATTTTCGTAATAATTTCTTTTCATAGCTATTCGAGAATATTGTGTTGATTTTTTTACATTTTTATTTCTACTTGAAACGGCATCTATGATTTTTTGTCAATGCTTTCACTATCTTCTGGACCTTAATCGTTCTATTTCATCTTCGACGGTAAGATTTATGAATCTTACTTCTTTTTCCCAATCTTCAGCCAATTCTTTATTGGCTTCTTAAGAGGTTTCTCTTTCTGCAAGTATTTCATAAATACTTCTACACAAAGATCGTGAGTTTCATATGATTTTGACAAAGTTTTAACTGTAGAACCTGGCATGAATAAAAACACAAGACAAAGAGTCTCAGATACAGTACATCATAATCTCGCGAAAGTTAGATGTGATTCTGTATTCAGACCGCGTAACTTATATTCAGCAAGTCCTACCATTTGTCATCGTAATGTTAGCATTTAGGGAGCACATCGTATGTGTAACTTTAAGTTAACTACGTATCAAATGTCACAAGACTATAATATTTTTTCTTTTTTAAATTTGTAGTTGTCAGAGAAAATAACATTTCATTTTTATTCATATTAGCAATTTCCCCGACATTGCATTAACATCATGGCTCAATCATCATTTCGGCCGAATGAAGTCCACTGCTGGACACAGGCCTCCCGCAAAGATCACCACAACGACCGATATGGGTGTGTTGTGGGCTCATTGGGGGTTTTTCCATAATCGCCACGCTTGACAGACGGGTTGGTGATCGCAGTTGAGTTGTTACTGTACTCGAGGGACGCTGCAGCCCATCCTCCGGCTAATCCCTTAGTCGACTTTTACGACAGCCACGGGAGGAGATGGAGTGGTGGTATTCTGAGCCGGCACCACATGGCTCAATATCGACTTTTAAAATAATGTAAGTCTTCAAGTCTGCACAAAATAGTCAAGTTTTTTCAATATTTTTTTTTTCTCCACCAATTACAAAGTGCTACGCATTCGCCTCGTCTTCAGTAAAAAAATATAATTTTCTAAAACACTATCTCTACTACGTTACCAGTAGTAAAACCTCCAAAGCCATTTTTTTAAAGATACTACACATATTCACAATATGTCGTAACGGAATCCAACTTGAACCGCGTGTCGCGAGCGCGGCGTTCCGGAAAATGCAGTTTGCGCTTCGCTTTTTGTGCTTTTTTGCTCCCAGGCTGAGCGCAACTCGCGACGTTTTGGAGTGATGCCATGTACTATAAACATCACCATTTTAGTCTTAAATGTATGGCTGCGTTATGTCCGAGTGTAAACTCGTTTAGCCGAGACTGGAGCAGTTGCATTTTGTGTCGTTTATTTATAGTTTTATTCTGTTGCCAGTCACAGTTGTCATATTGCAGGTGAACATTGTTACTGAGAGCTAAAAGCGCTGAAGTATGACTAACCAGTATGAAATATGACGATATCCCCGTGTAACTAAGCATGGGTTGAAATATACGAACAAAATTATATTCTACCCTAACTATAAAAAGGTACACATTTGACGGTACGGTTGGCGCAGTGGCTAAGCAATTGTGGCTGTGCTATGTGTCACGGGTTCGACCTACGCACTAAACAAATATTTACAGATTGTTTTGGGCCTGGCTGTTTGGGCATGTCAGATTTATGTCTGTAAACTGTACCCACGACACAGGAGAAATCTTTGTGTGTTTCGTCTTAAAGAATACTTCAATAATACATCTACCAAACTAACCAAAAATTAACAACTTACTAGTCAATTGAACGTAAAAAGAGTTACTATGTCAGAGGATTTAATAAAAACATTGTTTTATGGATTGTACGCACTCAACAGCTCGTGTTGCGAATGGGAAATTTACGCCTTTACCCTGCTTTCGTGACGGGTATCGTACTCATTTTGGAAAGACAATTTTGCCAAGTCTATTTCTACAATCACCGCACCATAATCTATACCTGTATGTATTTAATTAACAACGCCAAAATATCGACGGGTTCTTTAACCGAGTTATTTATTTGAACTATGGGCCACAGGAATACATTTCAAGTGTTTATACAAATGTTCGTGGTACTATAAATTGCTATGACAGTGTAAGGGTAGTTATGCACTCGAAGAAATTTACTAGTGGTGACATGCGAATTTGTACATATGGCTATTCGTTGAAATAGACCATAGTTCAAATAATCCACCAGTTAATATAATAGCTGTTCGATGATTTGGCGTTGTACAATTGGGCTTTGCAAAAATGTCTTTCAAACATTTGTACAATTCCGCTGTGCGACTTACTAGTTTTACGGATCCACCTATTTGCATGTACGCATGTCATATTATCATCATCACCATCATATCAGCCAAAGTACGTCCACTGTTAAACAACGGCCTTTTCTATACACTTCCAGTATTGTGCCATCACAAAAGGGGAATTTGCCAGTACTCAAATTAGAATTTATAAACTATTTGTATTATATGTATTGTCTATATATACACTATTTACATGTTAATATTTAATATCACATTGTTTAAAGCTTAAGCATCTAAAATTCCCTTTATTGTATCTAATTAAATTTATTCTAGATTTTGTAAGTATTTTTCTACTTCTTTTTTTTTTGAAAACGTTGCCCCACACTAGGATTTCTCCTGTTTCGTGGGTGCGTTTACAGACATGAATTCCACATACAATACACCCAGACCCGGAACAACTACCTGCAGATCATACAAATATTTGTTCCATGCGGAATCGAACTCACAACCCGGAGTGCAACAGCCGACTGCATCAGCCACTGCACCAACTGTACCGTCAAAAAATGTAAACTTAGCCAACATTAAACGGAAGCGAACGTCCGGTTTATAATTGTGTATATTTATTTAAGATATAGTCTTCTTTGTTCGCACATACCTAACTTATTACAATGTAATAATAATCAAAATAGGCAGCTGTTTGATTTCTTCCTACCTTCTGATATAAAAAAAAGTATGTCAAAAGAAAAAGAAAAAAAGTATATTAAGAAGCTTACAGATTGCAAGGTTGATTGGGCAGATTGTGGCGAGCTGAATGTGAGTGTCGACACTGCGTACCCGAATGCTCCAGAGAGTCGGTCAGGGCCTCATCTCCGGCTTGCCTTTATAGGTCAGTTGGAGTGGAGCCCCACGAGTGCCCGCAGGATTTTTACTCTGGCTTGCCTTAGTTGGCTGATCAGAGGAGGGCCGCCAGAGCTACATGCTCGGGGGTGGAAGTGTCTAATGGCGTAATAACTGGGAAACCCGCCCCGAGTCTTCGAGACGCGCGATGGTGAAACCGGTGCCGCACCTCTCGACACTCCAAGCCGCTCACACCGGTGTTGCTCCCTGTCGCCTGTATTGGTAGCCATTAAAATTCTCTAAATTCTCCCTCTGCGTGTTGGACCATGTCCCCGCGTAAGCCTATCAAAAGACCGGGTTCCCTCTTACAGGGGATATAAGCGCGTAAATACAGAAACATGTAGATCAAAATTGTAATAACACCTTTTTGAAAAAGAGTAGTATATCCATGGAGTTTCTTGCCGGCTCTTCTCCATAAGACTGACTTTTCCAAACCTTGCACTTAACTGTTGACTTTTCTTAAGAGCCTATTAGGCCGCATGAAAAATATATTTTTTAAATTCTGAATTAACAATTAACAAGTATTTGTATTTGTCCGTGTGGTGTCCGGATTAAGAATATAGCACCACTCCATTTCCTCCCGTGAATGTCGTAAAAGGCGACTAAGGGAATCTAAACCAGAGGGAAGGGCAGCAGCGTCCCTTCTGTGAAACGGTAGCCATACTGCGCTCACCAACCCGCCTGCCAAGCGTGGTGAGTATTGGCAAATACCCCCCAAAATAATGACACAGTTGTGAAAATCTATAGGGGAGGCCTTTGTTCAGCAGTGGACATATAAATGGCCGATACGAAGTATTTGTTACTCGAAGCTAACTCTTAGAACATCTTAATAGATACTTTGTTATTCAAAGCTTCCATTTTTTATTTCTTACAAGCCTTAATCTCTTGTGCCTTCCCCTTCTACCTCTACAACTCAACTTTAATATTTCCCCTATAAATATTCTATGGGAATTTTTCATTAAGACTTTTTTTGTATCATTAGCCAGGTTTATAATTTAGAGAGGAGGGCTGGCCTCCGGTCCTCTGGCAGAGGGTCGGATAAGTTCACTCATAAAATTCAAATTTAACGCTAATACTTTTCTTATTTGGATTTTTCTCATCGAAAACATTGGCCAATGAATAATTTTTGAATTGTTATAGCAATTATTAATTTATTAATAACTTTACTGTAGTAGTCGTCTAGTGTATTCTCTCAAGTAAAAAAAGTAACTAAAGGCATCTTTACTACTTTGTGCTAATGTTGATTTCATATCCGAGCGATTGAAATTACAAACCATAGACCAGATAGATTTTATTACCACAGCAAAACGCGCATCGATACATTCATATTAATCATACTAAAATCTACCCTAAACTTGCAATAAAAAACCACATAACAGAAAGATTTATCGTAGAATAGCAATAAAAATTAGGTACAAAAGATAATAATCATTAAAAAAATTGCAGTTTACTGATGCCCCTCTTAAAAGTGGCAAAGAGGTCAACACTCAGCATAACATGACGCCTTTTAAGACACCAACGAATGCAAAGGTATTGGCTTGTGTTATACCCATAGCCATGCCATAGATCGTAATCTGAATGGTACGAAGTATACATTCAGTTCAAAATGTTGGTCTCCTCAGAATCATATGTTTCCCCATATCATGGAAAAATAAGCTCCATGTGGTTTCCAGCAAAGAAAGGAAAACCTCGCTCCAACCATGGGTGTCGTAAAAGCGACTAGATAAGATAAAAAGACTTTTTATTCATATAAACCGTTGACTTATGGACAGTCGAGACTTTAGTTGCCGCGTTTCAAGATGTTGATTTCCAATAGAAAATAACGGGCAAGAAACTCCATTGTTACTCATTTAAATCATAATATGTTACAATATTTGTTTTACATTGTTCTCGAAATAAAGGTTATGTGACGACAATTTAGGAGGAAAGAGTCTACATTTCTCAAAAAGTCTACACTAACGGCCGAAATTAATAATCGATCTAATCCAAAATGTTTGGATTAGGGATATGTCTATTTTTTATGTTAAATGTGATCGTAACACAACAATGGATGATTTGCAAAATCATGAATTTGATGATTTTGGATTAGATTGATTATTATTCATTTCGGCCGTAAATCAATCTGGTTGTAATATTTCTAGAAATGTATTATTAAATTGTAAAATGCTGGATTAATAATACAGTACTCACACTTATTAAGGGTTGATTCCAATAAGATGGGCAGCATCCTCCTCCATGCTGGTATCTTCAATCCACCTGCCAAGTCATTATCCTCTGTGACCACTCATTTTTAATACGGGCTGATGTGCATATATCATGCAAGAAACAACGGTCAATGATAATTATCAAAAGGATGACCTCTTCTTCTTAGCTGCGTCTGCATTAATTATGGTAGTAAAAATAATGCCTTGAACAACATGCCTTCTGCGATAATGCACGTCACTCGTATATGGAAGCATGTAGGATAATATGACATGGAGACCAACTTACAGGTTACATGGAGGAGATATGTGCAAATTGTTTCCTCATAACCAGTTCTGACGTCACGCTGGACTTGGATAATGGAAACGGGGCTTAACACAAAGCGAGTTGGAAATCAAAAACGTCAAGATAAAAATATTCCAGGCACTATAACAATAATCATTGTACGTTCACAGGGTTACTTTATTGCTTTCATCTCCCTCAAGTGGCATCCATTTGTTAGAGTGCCTCGGATTATGCGCAAGTACCCTCCGCGGTTCTTAACGACGTCAACTCTAAACAGATTTATTTTATACACTTAATAAGTAGGTTTTTGCAGCTTTAAAAAAGTCATGGTATTTATTATAGAGAAGTTAAGAGGATGCTTGTTGTAATTGACGTGTACAGCGTACAATATAAAACAGATTTTATGATCGCTGCGCTGCTCGGTAGAATTTTAGATAGAAAAGGCAAAACAAACCTTACATGTAAAAGAATATATTCAGTAATTTAGATAAATTAATGTATGCCCGTGTCCATGTGGTGTGGTAAGAATATAGCACCACTCCATCTCCTACCGTGGATGTCGTAAAAGGCGACTAAGGGAATCTAAACCAGAGGGATGGGCAGCAGCGTCCCTTCTGTGAAACGGTAGCCATACTGCGCTCACCAACCCGCCTGCCAAGCGTGGTGAGTAAGGCAAATACCCCCTAAAATTATGACACAGTTGTGGAAATCTATGGGGGAGGCCTTTGTTCAGCAGTGGGCGTATAAATGGCCGATATGATGATGATGAATGTATCGTCATCATCATAGCTAAAAGACGTCTGACGTCCATTGCTGAACAAAGGTCTTCAAAAACACATCAAAAACCATCTTACCATGGTTTACACCCACACCACTGGTTGAATATGCTGGTATTATTTACTACTTGTGTGATATATTAGGATTGTTTCCTATAATGAACTTCCTTTCTTTCTTGCTTTTATTATTATATTTATTATATTAAAATATATATAATATTTTAATATAATAAATGCCATGTGCCATAAATGGCGGTGTCGTTATTTTGGGAGGACTTTGCTAGTACCCACCAGGCTTGGAATGCGCATTGATGAAGGCATAATGGCTTCTGTTCAACCGAAGATACGCTGCTGCCCATACCTCTGGTTTGAAGTCCATCCCTTATGGCTGACATTGATAATCAATCCACCCCAAAATTTTATATTTGGGTTTGAGGGTTTGTCTGTTTTTGTGTTACATGTGATTTTACCACAAACACGGATGTAGTTCTAAATCTTAAATGTTTCGGATTAGATAGATTATTAATTTCACCCGTTAGAGTAGAGTGAGTGATAGATAGAGTGGTACTATATTCTTAACCCGGATACCACACGGACGGATAACTTAATTCATCATCATCAGAAAACCATTTCAGCAGAAAAACGTCTACTGCGGAACAGAAGCCTCCCACAAAGATTGCCACAACAACCGGTATAGGTTTGTATTGTGTGCTCTTTGAGGAGTTTTGCTATAATCGCAATGCTAGGCAGACGGGTGCTGCAGTTCTTTTATAAATGTACTCGAAGGACGCTACTGCCCATCCTCCAGATAATCCCCATAGTCGCCTTTTACAACACCCACGGGATGAGATGGGTCGGTAGTATTCTTAGTTGGAACCACAAGGCAAATAAATATAAACATGTGAAATGCAGCTATAAAATAATTGAAAAAACATGCAAGGCAGCGATATGGCCTATATATACCCAAAAACCCTAACGTCACGGATATAAAAGAGCTAAGGCCAATAAGCATACTGCCTTGCCTCTCTAAAATTTTGGAAAAAGTGGTGGGCTCCCAGCTGAGACATTATATTGAAACTAACAACATTTTGCCGGATCAGCAATCAGGTTTCAGGAAAAGTCGTAGTACTGCAACAGCGATTTTGGATGTCGTCGATAATATATTATCTGCTCAAGATGTGGGAAAGGGTACAATAATGGTCCTGTTAGACTTTTCTAGGGCCTTTGATTCTATAAATGTTGCTTTGCTCTTATCTAAGTTAACGTACTATGGTTTCGACCCGGACACGGTCAAATGGTTCCACTCCTACTTACACAACCGTATGCAGTTTGTTGAAATTCGCAATAGTGACGGATCTGTCTCACGATCGTCTACATCTACATTAAACAGAGGAGTACCACAGGGATCCGTACTTGGCCCTATCCTATTTATATTGTTCAGCGCAGACATGGTCAATGTAATAAAGTATTGCAAGTTCCATGTCTATGCTGATGATGTTCAAATTTACCTCTCATTTAAGCCCAAGGAGATTCAAAATGCGTTAAAGAAGATCAATGAAGATCTAAATAATATCTGTAACTGGGCTCGCCTTAATTCTCTTGTTCTGAACGCTAGCAAGACGAAATACATGGTCTGTGGTTCTAAAAATCAAATTACACATATAAGTAATTGTAAACCACAGATTACCATTGACGGTGCGCAAATTGAGCGTGTTCATGAGGCCCGGAACCTTGGTCTATTGATGGATGAAGAGTTGCGGTTCGAACGTCATGTATCAGAAGTGGTAAGAAGTTGTTTCTACCGACTGAAAGTCCTATACAAGATACGTAATCATCTCAGTGTGGACCTTCGTATAGAATTAGTTGATTCCCTAGTATTATCAAAATTTAACTACCTTGACACGGCCTATGGCCCACGACTGCTAGCGAAAACTGCTAAGCACATACAAAGGGTACAAAATGCGTGCGCAAGATTTTGCTTTAACATCCCTCCTAGAAATCATGTAACGTCCTATCTTAATAACGCGAACATTCTTAAAATGAACTGCAGGAGACATTTACACTTGGCAACCTTATTATTCGGTGTTATAAAATCAGGAAAACCGGGATATCTACACTCCAAATTAGAATGGCTGTCCGAACATAGTAGATACCCAACACGTGCGGCTGCCTATGCCTTGCGGATACCACAGCACAAGACTTCTGCCTTTAGAGGAAGCTTCAAATATGCTGCCACTAAGTGCTGGAATAATTTACCACCACCACTACGTGTTCTGAGCAGTGTGCACAACTTTAGGATAAAACTTAAGAAAATAATACTTGACACACAAAAATCCAGCACTAATAATTAAGTTATGTCTTCAACCTTTTAGCTAAATTTGAATGATAAAATAAATAAATAATTTAAGTCCGCACAGAGCCCACACTGACTAATTTGACTATATTGACTTCGTTCACAATGCACTGAACCATGACTTGTTGCTTCGTCAGTGAAATGACAATATATCCGTTGTTAATACACTTGGCTATAGATTATTTTAAGGTTAATAGTAGGTATATATAATAATCAGTATATATGTAGTGTATTTTATAAAAATGTTATCTGACTATTGTTATTATTTGAACACGTTTTTGAATTATGATTTTGGTACTATTTTAATTCTTATTATTTAATATGTTTATCGAACATCTGTCTTTGTCTGAGGCTTCAGCTGAAAATCAGCGCTGCAGCTTCATGCAGCATTTTGCTGAGCTATAGCCTTTTAGAGACACAACATCACACCGAGACTGCTATTTTAGAGAAACATTACATTTTTATAATGACAGCAATAAAGTGAGCGTTATCTGTTAGTTGGGACTCCAGACGTGTTGCCCAGACGTGTTGCCACGCGTCGCAGGATCGCACGATGACGGCTTACAGTATACTCACGTAACCTAGAACAAAAACAGTGTGGTCAATTTAGGCTTGTTAATTATATACCGGCTAGCTAAGGGATTGAAAACTAGGTATCGAGTATTCGATTCGATATGTATTGTGTGTCTATATGGTAAATACTTTACCTAAATGGTCATGGCTATAAGGCACATGAAATTACATCCAGCGACGCGTGGTGTCACTATGTCACCACTATTGTCCTTGGTGACAAGTACATACGCCATACCATGCCCGCTAAGCGTCCATTCACCTTGATTGCAGATAAGGAAAGTCTGTAACAATTTAGAATTGAATATTATATAGAAATATGTATACGTAATGTAAGAATAGGTATCGACATATTCTGTTATTTTTGTATGATATCTTAATTTTATTAGGTACATTGCACTTACTCACCTTATGGATCTGACTTTCAGACGTTCGCAACGGTGTTTCGACGGGCGGTGTGTGGTGGTGTAGGTGTGTATAAGTAAGGACCCATATTATTTTTCACTCTTCACAAAAATAACATCATAGGAATGAGTTGCAACATGGGTATAAGTGATCAATATATTCGGCTTGGGGCCGAAACCGTGTGATTTGCACGCAGCGCTATCGATATGAATTCGATGACGGGCGACGGCCGCTCACTGCAAAGTGTAATATGTCACTGAAGCGTGTGCGCGAACGCGCTGATCGGATGATAGCTGATGGAGCCGAGAGCCCAAGACTATAGATAAGCCGAGACCCGCCGATGTATTATTGTTCTTTTTATTACCTACCTACTGTGTATTTCTTTGTTCCAACTTATTATTTAATGTTCTATAATGTGTTGTCGTTATAATTTGTGTGCGTGTACTTTGGTTGTATGTGTGATTTGTGTCCTCTAATAAATCATTTTTCTTTCTTTCTTTCTTTTCTTATATGCTCTTGTGCTAATTAAAACATCCTCCAATTTCAAACTTGATTGCATAGCATGCTGATTATGGCAATATGCCTTCACAGCCATTCATTGTAGCACCTGTTTTGACTTTGACGTTCAGCATGACCGTTTACAATCTTGTTTTTTATTTTTTTATTGGCATAGTGGATATTCATCATGAACTTTCTCCGCCCTGGGGAAGGGTGAAGGGGCATGCCGGCCTCCTACTGGCTAAACCTCTTTATCTTCGGCACCTAAGGGGGCTCCAGGACCTCGTATGATTACACTAGAGCCGACCTTTTACAACGTGATATGACAATGTTAATGCTTCATTGAACAAGTTAAATGAAAACCATTTGTTTGCCAAAACATTAATTTCGAATGAGGGTAGATAGACAACGAAACCAAACTATTATCACAACTTTAATTTCGTTACTGCGCAACTTTCCTCCACTACAAGCTCCTAATTTACTTATTGACTTAATAAAGGAGAAGTACAGACTAAGTAAGTTAAGATAATGCCATCTTATAGCAAAATGCTATTACCGAGCCGGGTGCTTCGCACTCAATCGACTAATTAATGAATTAATTGCTTAGGCGACAGATATTAGCTGGAAACGGCAGCTCCCAAATGAGATCTATTTGCTAGAGTGCTCCGGATAACGTTGAGGTGACTCTGTACTGGTGTTTGAGTGGCATCTGGGAGGATACGAAATGTTTCGAAGCCATCTGGTATACTGATATCATATTCTTGGTTGAAAACATCATTACTTAATTTTCTTTCTTTTTTAACTTTACTACTGTGTATCTTTGAATAACCTAGAAACAATATTCAAGTAAGTAAGTAGTAAACAATATCCAATATCCAGAAAAATCTATGGGGATGCCTTGGTTCAGCAGCGGACGTCCTTTAACTGAAATGATGATGTAACTGGGTATTCGTTATTTTATAACTGTTGTTTTTCCTAGCCTGTTCATAGTCTAAGATCCGAAGTATAACTTTCTTCACCCATCTATATAGTCGATGTACTTTTTAAAATCTAATTTAGTATGTTAGAAAATACATCGTGAGTGGGTTGGTTAAAAATTCTGGCCAGGCTATCTATACAAATAAATAAAATTGAAGTGTCTGTTTGTAATGTCAAAATAACGGCTTTTTACTAAATGCATATGAAATTATGTACGTTACATATAACAAAAAAACTATTTACATTTTTTTTGTCTGTCTGTCTGTCTGTTTGTTCCGGGTAATCTCCGAAACGGCTGGAGCGATTTTGGCGTGACCTTCACTGGCAGATAGCTGATGTTATAAGGAATAACTTAGGCTACTTTTATTTCAGTAAAATAATTAGGGTTCCGCGTAAAAAAAATAAAACCCTTGAAATCCAATATATATATATTCTATGTCAACTGTCTGTCGATATAGACTCTCGTACTCTAAATTTCTTTTAAATTAAACGCGGGTCAAACCGCGGGTCCCAGCTAGTAATAAATAAAAGTGACTTTTAATTTAATATTGCTCACACGAATTTAACGAATAAATTGAATACCAATTGAAAGTATGAAGCCTATAGAATATGCAAACGTTGGGTTGTCTATTTTTTCCTGGCGTAACTACTGGGTTAGCAGGTATAAACATGTATGTTGATACTAGCTATTTCACTTATTTGTTCATTAAAAAGATCTTATTGTTTGCGAATAAACCCCGAAATGCCTCAAATGATCCCCAGAAGAAGTGAATGGTGCGCCAGCCAAAAGGGATTGGAGTTGTCTTTATAGTTAGCCACGTGGCGGTCAAGTGCATTACTCCATTTTTTTTTGTTGTGGGGAAATCCTCTTGGCCTTCCTCAGCCCTGAATAGGGGCGAAGCGGCGTGCTAGACCCTTACCAGCTAAAACCCCAAGGTGTTCCTCCGAATTATCATGGTCATAGTTCGGTACTTATAGCGGGGGAAATTACCTACGGGGTCTGTACGTTAGGTTAGGCCCAACCCCCGCAGGTATCGGCCCTTCACAACCATAATCTGATGGGCCCCGTCTCTGTATGACCTGGCCAGCCGCACATTTATCCATAGAGTCGTACCCAGAAGATAGCGCGCCGCCATCTTAGGCCTGATTCTGATCGGGCGCCATCGTCACCGTTATCGCCCACAGGCCGCAACTAATGGAGGCTGGAGATTAGCCCGTGCCCTCAGACGCCCGGTGCGTTATTGGCCGTTTTCCCGACCCGATCCACCACCTCCTTTCCCTGCATCACGTCGTCGCAAAAAGAGGCGACTACATTCCACACGCTCTCGTTGCAGATGATGAATGAAAACACGGCTGGAAGCGACAGGTCACTGTCTTCGACCGCTACGATGAAATCATGATGCTGCTTTGCCAAAACTCCAGCGTATGCTGCAGTGTATTCTTCCGGACATTATTTAAAGTAATGATAACTAAGCGTCTCTTCTCGGCCTGTGCAACACAAATAAAAACTCAAAACTCAAACTCATTTTTTTATTTCATTTAGCCCTAATAGCCTCTTATGAAAAGTCAAGTTAAGTGCACGATTCGGAAAAGTCGGTCCTATGGAGAAGAGCCGGCAAGAAACTCCATAGATATACTCTTTTCAAAAAAAGTTATACTACAATTTTGTTATTTCATGGTAATAAGCTAGCTATGTGCGAACAAAGTAGACTAAATAAATGTAAAATACACACAATAACAAAATAGACAATTCACGGAACACCCATGTCCCGAGAGTATTTGCGTTAGCCGGAAGGTGAGGGTGCCATGACGCCTCTCCAGCTACTCCTCCATCTTACCGCCACTATCACGGCGTGCCCTGAGGTCATTACTCAGGGTCATGCAGGGGCATACATCGCAGCTGGGTATGCTTACAATCAATGTATACAGTTTTTTTTTAATATATTACACAACATAGTAATAGTACTGTCGTGAAACAAAAAAAGAAATTGCACGTCCGCCATTGCGTTTCGCGCCCCAGTACCAAGCTATTTAAGGTCAGTGTAATATCGTAGTCATATTATCTCTGCCTGACCAGTCCAGTCATTGGGTAGGCTAGTTTTGGTAATTAAAAGGTAAGATAAAGATAAAATTATTTTTATTCATGTAAAACTATTTATAGGTACTTATAAATTGGAAAGACTTTAGTTGCCGCGTTCCAAGATTTTGTTTTCTTATGGAAAAGAATGGGCAAGAAACTCCATGGTTACTCTTTTTTAGTTAATCTGCCACCTGCGGGTAATTCAAATTGCATAATGGCACGCACCGAGTTCCAAACCCCCTAAGTCGCCGTCTACGATACCCGCGGGATGAGATGGAGTAACGCTATTCGTGACCGGAGCTACATAATAAGCATCTGTTAGACTTTACACTTTTCTATATTAAAACAGTCTCCTTTCATATAAATATCATTTAATACATAATCACTTCACTTCATTCATATACAAACTTATAATAATTATTACACAATTGTTTGCAGAACACTCACTCATAATATAGTTACATCGACTGATAACACTTGTTCTCTCAACCGAAACCGAAACTATACTAACTCCTCTTTAGTCCTCATCGAACTTATAAAGCGTTTGAGTGTCACCCTACCACTTTTACCGGACATGACGTTATTACAAACTATCAATAAATATCCTTACTTAAATGACAATTACCCGTTAATATTATTACAATTTATACCAAACTAATAAAATTGTACAATATAAAGATGTAAATTAATCATAGCGACAACACATCCGATCCAAGAACAAATTATCATAAATACTGGCTTCGTTAAGTTTATAGAATTCTGCCCATTTTCTTAAGAGATAATCACGGTTGTTCGGTCTGAAAGATGAGAAAAAATGTAACTGATGAAATTTAAGTCTTTGGCAAAGAATGTCTCATACTGCTGCGACAGATGGCAAGGTGGATTTGGTGAAACACTACTTCAGATGAAAACTTCCATGTAATGGTTCATGGCAACCAATTACTGTCGTTGCAGCATAGTGTCCTAAGATTAAAGATTATGCAAATTCCTTCAATGAGCGACATTAAATTCGCTCATCATATCGTTGCGCGGCTCGCAGTGCAGTGTGCTATTCCATGATCTTTGACATTTTACATAATATACGGCCCAATTAATAATTAAGAGTGGGCAAAAGAGGCACCGGAAGACCAATGGCAAGATGAATTGAAGGTCAGAAAGACCTAGACAAGATTGGCACGAAACATTGAAGAATGACAATAAAAGGGACGAGGCTTATGCCCTGCATTGGGTGTTCAAAACTTGTGAGGTATTGTGGTTTAAACGAAATCCAAAATAATTTAATATGCTTGTAGAGCCAAACAATTAAATTTTCTGTTGCCTCTAAACAATTCATTTCGTAACACGACAGCGACGTAATGAATGTGTGTGGTGAAGACACGACGTCACCGCGCGCCGTTAACATAAGTTCAATTCAAATAAATAATTGCAAATACGAGTATTTAAGAGTATGGGATAACA
Organism: Diloba caeruleocephala; assembly: GCA_947459985.1. NCBI lineage: Eukaryota > Metazoa > Arthropoda > Insecta > Lepidoptera > Noctuidae > Diloba > Diloba caeruleocephala. Next base: position 683,395 of record OX381617.1, on the reverse strand, counting down.
AATTTAAATTAATAATACTTACTTCATAAAAACTTGCCAATATAACCATGCAATAAATTCCTGGACACCTGTATGCCTAAACAGGTGTTGAGAAATCAATCCCCTGGTTTTTACCTCTGGTTTAGAGACTTTTAGTCGCCTTCTACGACATCCACGGAAGAAGTGGGAGTGGTGTTATATTCTTAATGCGAATTTTAATAATTAATTAATTATTAAAAATTTACTGGACTACAGACTAAACCACCAATGTTCCGAGGTGACGAGCTCAGTGTGGTGCTACGCTGAACTAGTCCTGGGTAGCATTACAGTTGTTATACGCAGGCATGACGCTTAACATCAGCGATCGAATCGTTGCTTGATGGTATACCTGGTGAACCAAAACCCGATGGTTGATTTTTGAACTTTTTTATTTAGTAATTCTGGTTCTTCTGCAGTAGATGTCATTGTAGTTGCATAGTGGCGTTGTAAATGTCGATACACGGGTTACAGCATATTCATTTTAGTATCATCGCCTCATAAAATATATTGGTCCATGTATACAGGTGCTTGATTGTATATTGCATGTATGGTATCTATTATTTACAATTGTAAGTAGGTATAACATTGTATATTATATTTCATATATTTGTGTCATCATCATTATAATTTCTGCCGAAGAAAGTCCACTGCTGGACACACACCTCCCCCAAAGATCACCACAAAAACCGCCAAGTGTGCTCATTGGCGATTTTGCCATAATCGCCACACTTGGCAGGTGGGCTGGTGATCGCAGTTGAGTTGTAAATGTACTCGAAGGACGCTGCTACCCATCCTCCGGCTTATCCCATAGTCGCGTTTTACTACACCCACGGGATGAGATGGCTTTGTGCTATTCGTAGCCGGCACCATACTGTATTTTTGTGTATTCATGACATAATAAATTATTATTGTACCTATACACATATGCACATAGGTATATCTAATCAATGAAATAAATGCGATATATTTCTATAAGCTATTTCGATTGTTACGACAAATAGATTGACACGATTCGTAATAAATCAGGCAAGTGATTGAGACATTATTTCCAAATGCAATTATATTGGCTGAAAGCACTAAAGGAACCAGTTTTTCCGCTAGATCACTTTTGCTAATTGTACGAGTAGCACTTAGGGCATTGGTAGGTCAGGCCAATTCCATGAATCAATATAAAGAACGATTGCAATAAAATCACTGTTTGATTTCTTCACCTCGAGACTGGTGATCGCTGTATTATTGTTATTACATTATAAAGGTACTATTAATAACCCTAAGTAATTTCATGGCGCCTTATTAAACGAAAAGATGGCCGATTTCCAGAAACTACAAAGACAATTTTTCTCGAGGGCATGATATTTGAAGAATCCGAAAATAGAGGTAAAATAATTTGAATCTGAAATCAATATTTAATAAATCCCTTACGAAATATTATTCCAATTCATAAAGAAGGAGACCTAAGCGACATAACTAACTATAGACCGATTTCAATATTATCAGCTGTTGGTAAATTATTCGAATTCTTAGTTCAAAAATCACTGCTATTAGATCTTAAGCTGATACTAAATGCCCAGCAACATGGATTTCTTCTAGGTAGTGGTGTTCAACCACATCGAACCTTCTCGCCTATGTTGATGACTAACACGAAGCATTTGCGAGCAAAAACGAATTCCATGCTATTTCCACTTACTTTACAAAGGCATTCGATATGGTGGACCACGATATTCTCTTGAGGAAGCTGGGCCATGCGGGAATATGTGGAACCGTTCCGAGCTTGTCATGGTTCGTGGTTTTAATCCGATCTCAAGTCCGTTCTTTCGGGTGTCCCAAGGATCCCATCTTGGGCCTCTTTTCTCCTTGCTAGTTGTCAACGACCTCTGTACCCCTGTAATGTCCAGGTTCAAGATGTATGCCGACGATTTAAAGCTATACAGAACCATAAATTCAAATGTAGATGTTTTCTTATTGCAAAATGACATTAAAACTATCAACAGCTGGAGTTCCGTAAACAAAATGTCCTTAAATGTGACCAAATGCTATGGTATAAAATTCACCCACAAGAAACTCCACTGCAGCTATGTATTTTATCAAAAATACCCCTATTAGCGAAGTCTCGAGCATCCGCGACCTGGGAGTAACGGTGGACTATAAAATAGATTTCCGGCAACACTTAGACAATATCAATAAAAAGAGAGCCCGTCCGGCAGGGTTCCTACTGCGACTTTTCAAGGAGCCTGAGATCCCAATCCTTCTTTTAACTGCTATGTACGAAGCCTTCTGAAGTACTGTAGTCCTGTATGAGCCCCTCTTACACTGTGCATATTAACAGAATCGAAATGCTCCAAAAACTGTTTATATATCATCTTGCTTATGCAAACCAACTTTGCAAAAGTTTTACCTCATATCATCATATCAGCCACAGGACGTCCACTGCTGAACAAAGGCCTCCCCCTTAGATTTCCACAACGAGCGGTCACATGCCGCTCTCATCCAACGACTCCCAGCGACCTTCACCAGATCGTCTGTCCACCTCGTTGGAGGTCGTCCCACGCTGCGTTTTCCGGTGCGCGGTCTCCATTCGAGAACCTTTGTGCCCCAACGGCCATCAGTTCTACGAGCAATGTGCCCTGCCCATTGCCACTTCATTGTACTAATCCTTTCAGCTATGTCGACAACTTTAGTTCTTCTACGGATCTCCTCATTTCTGATTCGATCTCGTAGAGAAATACCAAGCATAGCTCATATAACTCATTGTAATTGATTTATAAGTATTTTACAATTTTAATATACTCGTATTACGTGTCCAGTTTAGCGGGCCAATAGTAAAGAAAAAACTACAAAAAACAATACTCACGGCATCCTATTGCCAATGCAATGGGCAGCTGTGAGCAACTATCTTTCAGACAATATCGCTGCCCAAACAACTTCTGCCTCAGCGAAGAATGGGTAGTTTTCAATCCTAACCACGGTTCCGTATAATATTGAGGGATGATTCAGCAATTAGAGCAGATTATTTTATTGGCCTTAGGCGATGCCTTTTGGAATTCGGAGGATAAAACATTATAATTTAAAATCGGGCTGAATGAACTAAACATTCACCTTTCATATTGGGCGAAGTTATTACCGAGTTATATTTAGTTTAATATAAAAGAAGCTCAACTTATTTAATTTTGTTAAAAAACCACGGACTTTTTTTTTAAACGTTGCCCCACACTAGGATTTCTCCTGTGTCGTAGGTGCGTTTACAGACATGAATTCCACATACAATACACCCAGACCCGGAACAACTACCTGCAGATCATACAAATATTTGTTCCGTGCGGGAATCGAACCCACGACCCGGAGCGCGGCAGTCGACTGTATCAGCCACTGCACCAACCGTGTTTTTGTAATTGGATAAATAAGAACGCTATTAGCCCTATTTATGTTTTATCATTGCTATTAGAATAGAAAGTAATTAGAATTACAAATTCTTACTAGATCAAACATAACATGTTCTTCCTGGTAAATCATTTTCTTCTTCATTCCTAAACGAGGATATTGTAAATGGTGAATAAGAGAATATGCAAAAAAATAGGCAACATCCTTTTTTTATCCCAGTGGAAATTCATTATCCTCCGCTCCGGGGAAGGGCAAAGGGGCATGCCAGACTCTTACCGGCTAAAACCACTAGCACGGTCATATTTGGCACCTAAGGGGCCTCCCTCCCCAAGAGGCAGCAACACTCTAAAACTAACATAACGAGTGTAGCAAGCATGGTAATAGTGGTAGTTATCCTCCCTCACGACCAGTAGTTTTAGTGTTCAGTGATGAAGCCCGTATTCAGCAGTAAATTGCATGGCCTGCTTATGATGATGACTAACTTAAACAATTTTATATCAATTTTTTCCCTATAGATTAAGTAAAATTCGTGTTTTTTGGCTATGCAGATGAATTATCTTTTACAATACACTGCAAGCTACAAAAAAAGGTCTTCTAGACTTCTAGAGTGGAGAACCAGAAACCTCATTTTAGGGTTCGTTGGGAATTCTGAAAACCCCTATAATTTCGTCATTAACATTTATTTTTTGCGCCTGTCTATCAGTAAAATGTTTAACTCCTAATAACATTCATAACATACGTTTTAAAAAGATTGTATAAAAGAAGTTATGATTAAAATTGTTTCGCCCAATATCTATCATCTGTGACTTTAATGATATTTCATATCAAGTTATTGGTCAATTCTTCATCAACATCGTCATCATCTACCCAACAGACTTCCACAAAGTCCGGTTACATGACACACGCATCCAACGGCTCCCAGGGACCTTCACCGGATCATCCGTCCATCTCGATCGAGGTCGTCCTACGCTGCATTTTCCGGTGTGCAGTCTCCATTTGAGAACCTTTGTGCCCCCAACGGCCATCAGTTCTACGAGCGATGTGCCCCGCCCATTGCCACTCCAGCTTACTTATACTTTCAGCGATGTCGGGAACTGTAGTTCTTCTACGGATCTCCTCATTCCTGATTCGATCTCGTAGAGAAATACCACACAGCTCTCTATAGCTCGCTAAGTGACCTTGAGCTTTCTTACGAGGCCCATTGTGAGGGAAAGCCTTAAGAAAGAAAAAAGTATAATTCTTAATTACCTGTTGTGAGGTCCTTTATGGAAAAATAGTAACATAGATTTTATTTTTATGTAGATAACATGGATGGTGGGTTCAGTAACAAATATGATGAGTCACCATTGATATTAACCCTATATTCAGAACCTCATAGATTACTTTTTTTAGAGAACGTAGTAAAATACTCGATAAAAGTGAAGCAGAAACGCGTACATTTCACTTAGCAAGATAATAAAGAGCCACAGTCACACTAATTCAGTTCTCTACACCTACACCTGGCTATCGAGGTAGTCAATTAGCAACTAGTCCAATACGAACAATAACTCACAATTGTACTAGATTAATGCCAGCACTCTGGCTGTCGTTACAGGAATTACAAGCGCCATTAACATGCCATAAATTCATATTAAAACAACGTGCATTTTGATTTACATGTAGTTTTGCAACGACCAAATATCGTGTGGGTTGAGTTTGGATAAGATTCTGATGTCAGTTGGGTGGAGTCGTAAATATTTGAATTGGATTTTGGTATATGTGTTCTTAGCGTCAATAATACAAGTTAAACGTTTAAATAAAATGAATAAAGGATATCTATTACACAAAATATTTAAAATTAATTGTGCATTCCAGTTTCTGAGTTGGGTAAAACAAAATTCTTATGTTGAACTGGCGGTCAGACTTTCAGTCAACTGATAGGTATAGCAACTGGGACCGACGGCTTCAGGTGTGGGCATACGAAAGAGTTATAGTTTGGATTAAACGGCAAGACCCATCCACAACATAACAGTGGTGAGTGTAGCTTCTGGGGAGAAGTTACAGGCCCCTGAAATCAAAGTTTCCAAGTGTTATACATATTCACATTTCACAGTATAGATATTCGTTTCATATTATACATAATTATGTAACACGGCATAGCTCTGCTATTCAATGTACTTTTAGTCCCGAATCGCGAAATCATTTCACCAAAACGAACATTCCACTAGGCACTTGCTTTCGGCAGCTCTCTTTATAACAAACGTATACAGGCCTGCAGGTGTCTGTCGTGTTCACCAGACCGGCTAATACCGATTAACTGGGATACTTTTTTTCTCCTTTTAAATCGGATCGGTTTGAGCTGTGCTCCGAAGAGCAACGTCGAACGTCGAAACGTTTGTTACTCATTATCCTCGACTCCCGTCTACGTCCCAAATGTGCTTAATTGAATTTTTCATGCAAGCTTTGTGTGTTTTTGGGATTTTACATGTGTTAGCGTTATTCAGAGAGGTACGATTTGGAAATTATCTTAACAAAATATTTATGACCGGATTATTCCCATTAGTCGTTATTTTATGCAGTTTATCATGGGTAATTAACGGCAACTATATATAAGCGATACAAATATTTGTTCCAAACCAATCGAAACTGAATCTCGCAATGCAGAAAGCTAAACAAATACCAAACACACCTGCAAAATGGTAAGCTAGAATTTTTCTCTACTACTCGGTTCCGTCTAGTTTTTGCGATCCCCTCGGAAGAACGCCTCTTCATTTCGGCCGAATGTAGTGCACTGCTGGACATAGGCCTCCCCCAAAGATCATCACATCGACCGATACGGTTGTGGGCTCATTGGGGGGGGGTTTTGCCATAATCGCCACGCTTGGCAGACGGGTTGGCCATCGCAGTTGAGTTGATAATGCACACGAAGGACGCCGCTGCCCATCCTCCGGCTAATCCCATAGTCGACTCTTACGACACCCACGGGAGGAGATGGGGTGGGGGTATTCTGAGCCGGCCGCCTGCCTTTAATCTAATAACTAAAGAATTCAAATGTGATATGGTTGTATAAGACATGCATTATAATGAAGAAGATGTGCCGTGTGGTGCCGGCTACGAATAGCACCAACCCATCTCATCCCGTGAGTGTCGTAAAAGCCGACTAAGGGATTAGATGGAGGATGGGCAGCAGCGTCCTTCGAATACATTAACAACTCAACTGCGATCGCCAACCCGCCTGCCAAGCGTGGCGATTATGGCAAAACCCCCAGTGAGCACACAATACACCGATATCGGTCGTTGTGGTGATCTTTGAGGGAGGCCTGTGTCCAGCAGTGGACTTTATTCGGCCGAAATGAATATAAGAAGGAAATAATGCAATGTTTATTGGCCGTTTACCTTTTTTTGTAAGTCATAAAATCTCTGAGGAACAGCAATGATTCAAATAATGCGCAGTTTAAGGAAATATAACATAAAAGCAGTATATTATATATTGGAAAATATCACCCATAACAGCCGTCATCAAATTTATAAATTCTGAAAACTATAATCATAAGAAATCCCTTAGTCACGCGGTAGTTTTCTATTTCCTGGTCAATGAAGTAATCTTTACCTCAGAAAAATTTACTTCGAGAGTTAAGTTATAAAAGTCAACTCTTAACTATCAAGATTTGCAGAATTCTCGGTCAGCTTTCCCTTTTCGTCGAAGTGTTTCACCTTAATTAACACCATACTTAATTATAAACATAAACCTTGAGAGATGTTTAGGAAATTAAACAAGTGTGTAATAAAATCTTGTTTCCCCAACGTCCCAGGTACCCCATAAATTACATGTCCACCTCACGCTATGTCAACGTAGGTGATTCTAATATTCACTAAATCGCCTTATTCTGCTTACACCGATGCGCCAATATTAATCCTAGAATAGTAAACTCTAATACGAACACACAAAACACGCAACGGATTTGACAATATGTAACAAAGTCGTTTGAATAAAGTTTTCCACCGAGATATTTGCCTCAAAACAAGGGTGACCCCACTGCGTATAAAACGGGGAAGGAATTTTAATTTACCCTTGTTAGAGTCATGTTTGGAGACACCCTGCACCGCGTGTCGTATTACTACCAGTATAATGTGCTACAGTAATGTCTGGATCGCTGCGACGGCCGTGTAGTTAGAGTATCCAAGGAATTCTTTAACTCTGTTTCGCTCTAAATGCCAAGTGTTTTATGCGCTTTATAAGTAATGGATAGCGCAGTGACAGAGGAATGTGAAGAATTGCTGTGTTTTATACCATATTAAACATGAAATTATATAGTTGAATTAATGCCGTTTTACGAAGCGAGTGGAACGAGCCTGGTTTTCTCTACTTAGCAGTGACGGTATCTGAATTTGTTTTGTTTTTAATTCTCTATTATTTCTTTAATGAAAACGTTTCCTCACATTAGGATTTCTCTTGTGTATAATACAATACAATCAGGCACGGTACAAATATTTGTATGTTACAAAAAAATGTTTGTAAGGTTCGCAGCAGCTATCTATATCAGGCACTGCACCAACCATACCGTCATATAAATCGTTAGTTATTTAAAGAAAAATCTAGTCAGATTGTTTTCGTTGCATAATGCAAAATCCATATCACCAAATACCCAGCCCCAGAATCGCTGCATAAATTGGCTGTCATCATCACACCAGTTTTAAAATCATCATAAACATCTGCCACCTAGCTCATCGATATCTCTAAATTGTTCATGTTCGCGTTATCGTTTTGTCATCTCCACTTCCATATTTCACATCTAAATCCACAATCCAAGATTGGACCGCCCAAAACGCACCGAGAATCACCTGCCCGTACCATTTATCACCTCCCTAATACTTGCAAACACTATCACGATAGAAGGGGGGGTCCTATGAGCGTCTTCTAGATCCGAAAGATTTATTCGTCGCAGCAGGGGAGATGAAAAATTCCTTGTCCTCTGACAGTTGGCACGACTAATACGCGTCGCAGGTTTACTTGAAATTTACATTTTTATCAGCGTCACCCCGGGACATTAGCCTTGATGTAAAACAAGAGGGACCCAGAATATCCTTAATTGCTGGCGACGCGATTGGAGAACAATTTATATGCAATATATATGCAAATCGTTTAGTTACTGCTTATTGTCATGGTAATTGAGCCGAAGATTTCTGATTTTATATGACAGTAATGTTTACTGCGATAATAAAGGGGTTGTTAGACGTGGTTTGTTTTGTACTCAAAATATATTACGACAGCCACGAACCTTGAACTCAGCAAGATTACAGGCGAATAGAAGAAGACTATTTTTTGTTTTGTGTGTTTTGTTTGTTTGTTCTATTACTTACAGTTCGTTATTTGTAATAGTTACATTATAACTGCTGTTTTCTTCTGAATTCTTGCGTATCTGATTTGGAAACAAACACAATTATCTATAGGTGAGAAATAAATAAATTTAGTTTTGCCCGTGTAGGAATAAGAGTTTGCATCAAAATCTATTATATACGCGATGTAATTCGTTTAAGCTGCTTTATTATAATGAGTTACAATCGCGAAAACCTAAGACATTACTAGTTATATACAATTATTAACCGTCTAGCAGTTTTGGGCATTCATGCGGCCTACACATGCTGATGGTATCGCGGCACAAGGGATCGTTGATGTCCCTAAAATAGAGTAGATACACGATGACTGATTCTCGCTCGCCATCATTTAGGACATGTGGTCCCAAAACGGCTATGGATCTTTCTTCAAAAGGCCTTTGCAGACGATGCCCTTCATTTTTCCAACATAGTATTGTACCACAAAATAAGTCTGGTCTGCAAAACAGAAACCTCTATCTGGTTTCAGCATTTCTTCTTAGAGGCAGTCAGTAGGAAATGCCAACTTCATCTAAGTTTAGTGAGTGAAAGTATTGAAACCTGCTTACTAAATAAAAATTATTATGGCCAAAATGAAGATTTTCCTTGTATGAAAATCAACCGTCACCTTTATTAACCCAGGTATTTGCACCGTGCAATACTTACATAAATCAGAATTTCTGATTATTAAATTCTAATTAGTTCACAGTAGAATTTAAACATGGAGAAATAAAACTGAATTCCAATTTTTTTTTTGTTCGTCTTCTATATTAAACTTCGTATTGCAGCTCTCTAGAGCATATAATCAGACAAACATCGTACATCAATAATTCCACACATAAGATGAACAATCTCAAACCTCAGCATCCGGAACATACTACAATGTAACACGTCCATCAAAGTTTGGTAGGGTACTCGAGCGGTAATCGACACAACTAGAAGGGCAGTTAACGATGGACGGGCCGCTTCCTTTCCCGAGGGAGCCGCGCTGAGCTCGAACAGAGGCCCCCAGTGCCAACCCACCGGTTAACCAGTCCACAGCGTACCAATTGATTCACAAAGTGAACATCTGACCTTACGAATAGTCCACACCGGTCTTGACAATGATTCTATACGGTTTAACAATCATTAATCATTGATCAGAAAAATGGCGAATCCTAATTTCAGACATGACAAGAATGTCCTGAATACTGTTGTGTTGTGGTGTTGTTGTGGATTTTTTTTTATAATTTGTGGTTACGGTTTGTACCGTCAACATTGTTTGGAACAACGTGTGATTGTGTTAGAGAAGCAGTTCGATGACTTCAGGAGAGGAGCAAAGGTGGAGGAGCCGGTACTAAGTGCGAAGGGACCGGAGCTGTCCAGGAAGGAGCGTGATGTAGGAGATTGCATCTGTCCGCCAGGTAAGTGGATTTTCAAGATATGCGAAAATTCATGAAATTATATTCATTTACCAACCCATAATTTATAAAAATATGTTTGGGCGTAGTAAGCCAGTAATGACCATGTTAAGTGACATAATTTAAAAATGTTTGATGCCTTACAATATACCAAAATCAAACGAACAAAATATTGTGTCTTATTTCGATTTTAGGTACTTTTGATTCTGCACTGTGCCGCGTGCTTCATTTGGAGGAAATTTAATAACGCTTCAATCGTTTTCAACATAATACCATAAGCTGTAGAGTGTACCCATCAAATTAATTTCAGTATAGTCCCAAACACAATCGGCAGCCGCAAGCGTGCCACAGGCCCGTCAATGCCTACCGACACATTGTCCCCACTAACTACGACCATTTTACAATATCCGGTGATAAACTCAATTGGGACATCTTCCACATCCACCCGAAAAACAACCTAGCCGCAATAAATATAAGATCCACATTGTCTTCCGACATCAATCCTCCTCTTACACTACTATGGCACCCAACTTTATTTCGACGAGACAAATTTGTAATGCTCTATTGTCACAGCCATTAGACATAATGGTTCAATAAGGAGTATTGAAAACGTTCTTTCAGGCCTACAAATCAACCTTTATTCAATTTAATATGATACATAGAGCTGCGGGGAAGGGCCGTGCGAAGGGAAGGATGTTGACCTCGAGCGGATATTAAAAATGGCCCTTTAAATTGCTCCAAAGATTTGTTATCTACGGCATATTGGTTATTTCCGTCGAGCCTTCAGTAAAATAGATTCAATAGGTTCAATAAAACATTGGAGCGTCGCTCCGTTAATAAGATTCCCCGGGGTCAACGTGGACTCGAGTTTGATGAAAATTTGCGAACAATAGCAGGCTATTTAGAAAAGTTCCATTTGAAAAAATGCCGGAAACGTCAGGAACTCCGCTAATTACTTCTCATTGTTGGAAGCGCGAAATAAAGGCTTAATTGTTTGAAGTTCTCGCATCGGAAAGTTACTTCGATCCGCTTCTCTTATCTGAGGCACCATGGACTGGAATTAAAGAAACCTTTGCGGAGTTTCCGACGATCCTACAGAGTAAGTAGGGCTGCGACTTCAAAAAGTGCAGTAATGCGAGTTCAAGACTGTTGCGATAAATTCCCTATTTCTTGTTTTATATTGAAATACCATACACAATTAATGCAAAAAGAAAAATATTAAGAAATTTGAATAAGTTGCCAAATTGATATGTATTTCATATAACTAGGCTTAATTGATTAATTGAAACAGATATATTTCAATCCAGCTTGTTTATATTACCAAACAGGTGCCGATTGCAACCATTATATTCTGTTTTGGAACGCAATCGTAATTTGCATTTCTATAATTTCGTTTCAACACCGTTTTAATTGCTAACGAATAGTTGTTTAATGATTCTGGGTGCAAAGATATAATCTAGATTTAGTCATCTAAATTATAACAATCAAGATCATTAATTTTATTTTACGTCTATACGAAGAAGAAGTTTCTGGCCGTTTCTATCCTATTGACCTACACGAAATTTCATCATCATCATTTCGGCCGAATGAAGTCTGAAGTCCACTGCTGGACACAGGCCTCTCCCAAATATTATCACAACGACCGATATGGGTGTTTTGTGGGCTCATTGGGGGGTTTTGCCATAATCGCCACGCTTGGTAGGCGGGTTGGCGATCGCAGTTGAGTTGTTAATTAATCGAAGGAGGTTGCTGCCCATCCTCCGGGTAATCCCTTAGTCGACTTTTACGACACCCACGGGAGGAGATGGGGTGGTGGTATTCTGAGCCGGCACCACACGGCAAACACGAAATTTATTAAATGATAATGTTTAGAGACGTCTGCGAATTTCATGAAGATTAATTTGAAGTTAAGACTAAGAGTCGTTGCTTTTATATTTTATTACCACTTCCGCTTAATAAAACCAGTGATAGCCTAATGGTTGAACGCTTGCCTTCCATACAGGAGGGTCTGAATTCGATTCCAGCCCGCACCTCTGACTTTTCGAATTAATGTGCGGATCAGAATTTGATTATCACTTGCGTTAACGGCGAAGGAAACCATCGTGAGGAAACCTGCACACTTGAGAGAGCTCCAAAATGTTCTCAATGGTATATGTAGTCCGCCAACCCACATTGGGTCAGCATGGTGGACTGAGGCTTAACCTATCTCATCTTGATAAAACGTGCACGTATGCTCAATAGACAAGTATTTTTATATTTTTTACTTTAATTACAATAGCTTTGGGCCAATTATAATAACTCAAGATAGAAGACATAGGTTAAATTGACAGCACGGTTGCTGCAGTGGCTGATACAGTCGGCTGCTGTGCTCCGGGTCGTGGGTTCGATTCCCGCACGGAACAAATATTTGTATGATCTGCAGGTAGTTGTTCCGGGTCTGGGTGTATTGTGTGTGGAATTTGTGTCTGTAAACGCACCCACGACACAGGAGAAATCCTAGTGTGGGGCAACGTTTCAAAAAAAAAAATGTACAAGATAAAGAATATAAAACAACTAGGGACTCGTCTTTGATAAATTCCTCTCACAGTGCTTCTGACATACTAACAATATCTTCTTCCTATCATCCGCAAACAAATCACAACTCGGATGAGAATCTGAGAGTTCATTGATTAAGAGTGGTACGGGTGAATTAGCTTGCGCTACCGTACGACAAGAAGGAACAGTAATATCCCACAAGTACTTATAAGTAAAGCAGTATAACATTAAATCTCTAATGTAGTGGCCTTCCAGTTTTCTTTTTATTTCTTTTGATGATCCAAAGATGTTCCTGGAATACCTGTTAAACCTACGTGGTGACTCTAATATTATTTCCCTTATGTCCTGTGGTATTTTGTAATAGATGCTTGACATAAACAGATTCAGAATTATTCATTTCACCTCGTTTGCCAGTAACCCTGTCCTTTTGATATCAAGCATTATTTTCTTAAATACAGTCACTTTCGCCTTAACCATCTAGCTTGTATATCGTATACGCGACTGCAGACCATGATTTGTATATTCGATTTTCAAATCAATGTTCTTATAGGTAAAAATATCTCAGTTGATATTGGAGCCGATTCCAAGATTAGAGTTAATCTTTCTCTTGCCTGGGATGAAATACTGCAAAACAACATTATGTATGTACTGTAATGGCGGGCCTTCTTCTTGGTACGAAGTACCACCACAATATAAAGAAATACAGCTTTTGAATTTTATAGATTTGAAAATCTTCTGAGAGGTCTGTCAATTCGGTGATCTATATATCTATACAAATGAATTAAATTAAAGTGTCTGTTTGTAATATCAAAATAACAGCTTTTTACTAAATGTTTATGAAAGTATATACGGCACCTACAACCAACAATTTTTGTTTATTATTTTTATCTGTCTGTCGGTCTATTTGTTCCCGCTAATCTCCAAAACGGCTGGACCGATTTCTACGGGACTTTTACTGTCAGATAGCTGATGTTATAAGGAATACCTTAGGCTACTTTTATTTTAGATAATTAATTGGGGTTCCGCGCAAAAAAAACCTTGAATTCCAAAATAAATATTCTATGTCAAGTGTCTATGCTGAAGTACTCTAAAGTATTTATGAATAATCTAATTTATTTCTTTTAAATGAAACGGTGATGAAACTGCGAGTCCCAGCTAGTACAGAATAAAATTGACAGGAGCTATTGTAATTCGGTCCTGGAAAATCACCTATGAAAGACGAAATAAAACAGATTATTTAGCTGAAAGTATCTATTTCAATTGATCCCGGAACCCCCTACTACCGTAGCACCTACCCCTATATTAAAGTACCAATTAAATTAATTAATTTACATTTAGTAATTTCTTGCCTACATTAAAGTTTCAATTAAATTAATTAATGTCTTAGATTTTCGCGATTATTACACATTATAATAAAACACTTTTAAACGGATTCTATCGCGTATATTTTGATTTTTGATTTTCCTGACGTTTCGAATACTTTGCAGCATTCGTGGTCGCAGGAAAATCAAAATCAAAAATCAAAATATACGGGATAGAATCCGTTTAAAAGTGTTTTATTATAAATTAATTAATTTACAATTAGTAATTTCTTGCCTGTTATTTTCTATAAGAAACCAACATCTTGGAAGTTTAAACCCGTATATGGTTTACATAAATGAAAACATTTATTATCTTTTATCTTCTAGGCAGTACAGCACTACAGTTACGTTATTATTGGTTTGATTAAAAACATTGAGCCCCGCTTCCTGTCTTTACCTTGCCAACTCCTTATTAAACACACTCGGTGGAGTACTTCTCAGCAAGTTCCACTTCCACTCCATAACTGTTATTCTCTCTAATACTACGCAACTGGGAGACGTCCATAATTGTTACATGAGGCGTCGGCGTTATGTGTCTCTTTATCGCTTTACTTTTGCAATATTACACTAAAGTGTTTTGTTTGGAACAACCTCGTCGTAAAGGGTCTATTTTCTCCTTTTTGTAGGATGTTAGTTCCGTGTTATTGAGTACCTATAATTATCATCTTTGATAGGTTCGATGTTCGAACTAATGAAGAAATGTTTAAAAAAATTAACACGGGAATCAGTTTCGTTTTCTTCTTATTAGTTATGAGTTCACTAATTATGTTGTATGGTTCATTTGCTCTTGGAAATATAATTATTTCTATATTTCCGAGCATTGTTCTGTCGTGAAAAAGTTAGAAGCTATTTAAATTGCTTCCAACAAAACGGAAAACAATTTATATGTAAGAAAGAAAGAAAGAAATACATTTATTCGGTACGGTACATAATGACAGCATCAATCAAATTATAAAAGAATAAAAATTATATAAAATAAAACAAGATTACCCTTAACCAACTAATTGACAGTATTTATTGCTGTCGAGCATGCCCGTGCCGAAAAGGTCACCAACTCAGAATTTGCTGGGCGCGAGGCACCCAGCGCTGGTTTTCAGTTGGAACCCCTGCAGTGACACACGGACGAAGGCGATTAAGGAAAATATACTTATATATATACTTATATACATACTTATATATATACTTATATACATACTTATACATACTTATATATAGATAAAGTTAAAGCTTTACTTGCTTATATTTAAAAAACGTATTATAATAATTTAGTATTTATCATGACGTACATTTGATCGCTATAAAACCGCGGACAATTATCCATAAGGAAACCAGATCGTATAAAATTATGCGCTCGATAAATTAATACTAACAATGAACCCGGTTAAAGGGTCCGGTTACGGTAAACCGGGTGTGACCCAACCCGGGTTGCTAGGGTATACCCGAGCTATTTGTACAGTCGAGTTATAAAGTAAACGAGCTTATAATTTATTTAAACCCAGCGTTTGATTTTGTAAAAATATGTTAATAGCTGTTTGTTTGATATTTGGGACTGAAATACGTATGTTTGAATAACTCCGGAATAACTTCGTGGTTGATAACAGAAAGGGGTTCTAATTATAATATTTGTTATAAATCAATTTAACTCCGTGAATCTTGTGTTGGATGTAAATTGGTTTCAAATGGATTCAGTTAAAAACCAGCGTCAAGCACCAGATTTCTCTCATAATGCTCAATTGAATACTAGATACTCGCCCATGAGTCGCCCAGGGGCCGAAATAGGACCGTAATTAATTAAAAATTTAAATTTGATTTATTGTATTTGTGACACATATTGTACAAACATCTCAACTTTCTGCACTCCTCATTCGTATGAAATTTAACTATGCCAAATCGACGACAACTCTTTCGTGCTCGAAGTGCTTAAAAAGGGCTACAATATTTTTTCTTCACGTATTAATATATAGATTCAATTTCCAATACCTTATGATTATATTCTTTACCATTACAACAGCATAAGAAATGTTGCTCGAGCCAGCACTATGCAGGATGGATTTACGAGACACCCTGATAAGTGAGATGTGCACAAAATGGCGGGTTCTTATAAATTCGTCTGTCAACTCGCGAGTAATGAGTCGGCAGCCAAATGATTAGTTGGATTGAAAACCGCTTTTGACGACTTCATTCCAATAAAATTGAGTATTTTGTGCTTTTTGCTAAGAGGCTGCATTATATTCCAAGTCAACAAAAGTTAACGTTAGAAGCTATAGCTTGATGATACATTTTATAGTTTCTTTATTATTATGGAAAATCTAAGGTAATTTATTACAACTTTCTTCAAAAATATGTTTAAACAATTGAGCCCCCATAACACAGTTTTTTTTTCTTCAAGTGCAATTATATCTGCTGGAGTTTGGATTTTATAATACCACCGAGATTTAAGAGGACATAAAATTAAAAACATTGATATAAAATCCATAATCCATACAAGTTTTTTAAATTGTTGCACAAAATACAGATTTTTTGAAGTGAAAACTTCTTTTAGCGCGGTACGCATATTTTTAGATGAGATAAATCTCTGGACTCGCGACACCGTTACGAGATGCTTGAAGTGAAAACTTCTTTTAGCGCGGTACGCATATTTTAGATGAGATAAAATCTCTCTCTCACTCCCGGAGTGTTTTTTTTTAAAATGTTTTTAAACATTGCCCCACACTAAGATTTCGCCTATGTCGTGGGTGTTTCCAGACATGAATCCCACATACTACATACACATGTTGTCTCACCATTCTGCAAATGTTCAACACCGGACTGTGAATATGAACAGTCTGCACATCATGTTCTGTGGGAGTGTATTCTTTGGCAAGATGAACGCAATATTATGTTTGACAGCTTGCAAGTTACATCCGGAGTTGTTTACTATACAGACCTTGTTGCAACAAGGACGAATTTCCGTGCGTTCAGGCGTTTTTGCCATACCTACTATTGGAATCAGTCACAATAGCTCACAACATAGGACCCGTAATTAAATATTTATAAACATTTTTGTACCCGTGGTGCTTGGCAACTAGGCTTATCCTAGTTGTACACTCCCAATTATTGTGCCTATGGCCTATAGTATTTTCTCTGTCTCCTGCTTGCTACGGAGGGAAGTGGAACGTATATTCTTTCCTACTCCTCCATTTTCTTTTCTGATTAATTTCGTTGCGGGTTCCAAGACAGTTCTTCATTTCTCTGGGACACACCGACCTTCATTGGTCGGTGTTCTTTTCGGTGGTCGCCATTGTAGATCCTGGCTTACAGGAGTTGCAGTGGTTGGGAATGTGTGGCGGGCTTGTCCCAATAAAAAAAAATACTATACACCCGAAACAACTACCTGCAGATTATACAAATATTTGTTCCATGCGGGAATCGAACCCACGACCCGGAGCGCAGCAGCCGACTGTATCAACCACTGCACCAACCGTTTTAAGAATGCAGAGAATTTATTGTGAGGCACGATGGTAAAATATTTTCTGTGTACCGTTTGAACATCTTCGGTACAGTCGAGGCTGCCATCAGTCTCCTCAAAACAGACAGACACTGATTATCTAAAAACCACGAGAGCAGCTATTGTCCAGCAAAGGATCCATCACCTCAAATTAAAAGGCGAGGATGCAATTTTAAGTTCATTGATCATCCGACAGATTGTGCATCCGGATATTTTACAAAATTCGCTTGCTTACTCGCTATCGGCAAATACTTAATAACAAAATGACGTTTGACAGCGGCATCTGCGCGATTTACGAATGTCGCAAACCGCCTGCGACATAATATGTAATCAGACCGCGGTAAACCCATGCTACACTGTCAGTTTGTATGTAAAACTCGTTGCCCCACAACAGGTAGCAGTTGGTAAGGCAGTTGTCGTTCAAGTAACTCTGCATATTGTAGAGGCATGTCATGCTCACTCAACAACTTAACAATATCCAAGCTGTCCTTTACTGGTAAATTGGTAGAAAAGGATTGCATATTCTTTTTTCTTTTCTTTCTTTTTTATAAAACGTTGCCTCACACTAGGATTTCTCCTGTATCGTGGGTGCGTATACAGACATGAATTCTAAATACAATACACCCAGACCCGGAACAACTGACTGCAGATCAAACAAATATTTGTTCCATGCGGGAATCGAACCCACGACCCGGAGCGCAGCAGCCGACTGTATCAGCCACTGCACCAACCGTGCCGTCAAAACTTACCATCGGTTTCCTTTTTCTTGTTAAATGACTTCTTTTAAGAAAAACTGTAAAATATTCCATACACTCTAGTATAATAATAGAAAAAGCAAATGGAAGTGCTGTAAACTTCTATACATGGCCCTAAATTACCGATTTCATATTTTGTTGCCACCCTATCTTTTTTTAAAATTGTTTCCCAAAATGTAAGTAATGGTTACACAGTACTAGTGGGTTAACGGGAACACTTTATTATTAATAATTTTATTGCTAGAACAAAACACAATACCACAAGAGTGCTGTGGGTCTCGCTGTGTTGTACGCGGACGTCGTGGTTCGTGGTCGCTACGGTTTACACAATCTCCATATACTTAGCTTAAACTCACAAGAGACTCGGTACAGCAGTAGTTTACGCACTCGGAGGATAAAACGCAAAGGACAATATTATCAGCCTATTACTGTCCTACTCGGTAAAAGGTACTCCTAAATCGTTCTCGAGTGGAGACCGCGCACCGGAAAATGCAGCGTGGGACGACCACCAACGAGGTAGACAGACGAGCTGGTGAAGGCCGCTGGAAGTTGTTGTATGAGGGCGGCATGTAAGCGCTTGTTGTAAAATCTATGGAGAAGACTTTTGTTCAGCAGTGGACGTCCTTTGGCTAATATGGTGATGTTGATGATGATTATGACTGTCCTACTGCAGGCCAATGACTACTTTTCATGCAGAGAAGTAACGAGCGTTGATCATCATGCTTGCTCACTGCGTGTTGGCAATTTCAGATCATTATCATCCAGGTTACCTCACGAGGTTTTCCTTCTCTTACAGTCACTGGCCGTGCCAGCTTGGCCGCGTAGTGCTGGCTTAGAATACCACCACCCCATCTCCTCCTGTGGATGTCGTAAAAGTCGACTAAGGGATTAGCTGGAGGATGGGTAGCAGCGTCCTTCGAGTACATTAACAACTCGACTGCGATCGCCAACCCGTTTGCCAAACGTGCAACCATGCAAAACCCCCCAATGAGTCCACAACACTTCCATATTGGTGGTTGTGGTGATCTTTGGGGAAGGCATGTGTCCAGCAGTGGACTTCATTCGGCCGAAATGATGACAGTCACTGATGCGTTAGATTAACTAAGAAAGTACATATGATATTATTTATATCGCCAACCATGTGTCAGAGTTGTTGAAGCCGCCCCAAGAACTTCGTCTGATGACAACAACCGGGACGGACGATTTTACGTGCCCCCCGATGCATGGAGACGCTCAGCTCAAAGTCTGATCGTGTCGAGCGTTGCTTAACCTCTGAGTTTACCGATGAGTGAGTGCAACTGGATATGGGCGCCTCATATCATTATGACATTGAAGAAGTCACATTGCCAGTACATGCCACGTTTTGAACTCCCAACCTTGTGCTTGAGAAGCGAGTAGGTTTGTAAACCGGGCCACGGTGATACGTAATATTTACAAAACTATGATAAAGATAAAGATAAAATGTTTATTGCAAGAATGTAGGACATAAAGATGTTGACCCCCGCGAAGACGTTGGCGCGCACGTCGTCACGCAAAGCGAGGCTTGGGGGGACCCTTTACAATCCTCCCCGAGAAGTGCCTGAGGGGGCGACCTTTTTACAGTCGCCTTCCCTCCGTTAGAGGGGGTGACCGCTTTTCAGTCATCCCTTAAGAGATGTGCCTAAAGGCGTGGCACCAATGGGCGGCTCTAGTGTGAACTTACGAGGACCTGGAGCCCCCCTTCGGTGCCGAAGATGACCGCTCCAATGGTTTTAGCCGGTAGGAGTCCGGCATACCCCTTCACCCTTCCCCGGGTTGAAGGAAGTTCCATGTAGAATTGCCACTGGACATCAATAATAACAAAAAAAATAGGATATAAAGGTGGTAATAATTATAAGTAGATCTTACATTCTACCATAACAATGGTGTGCAATCGTTCGATTCTAAAATACATAAGTTAAATATTGGATAATGTGCATGCATTCATACTAATTATTTAATTCACGTTAAAATCCTAGTTAGTTAAAATCTAAAAAATGTCAAATAGAATAAATTAAGTTTGTTATTATTATTAAATTGAATGAAATATCTTAATGACAAAGAGATACAACACAAACCCATACCGGTCATTGCGGCAATCTTTGGGGGAGACTTCTGCCCAGTAGTTGATGTTCTTTGGCCGAAATGATGACTCATATCAATGGTGTAACGCGACAAATATTGCGACGAATTTTTATCCGGCAAGTACAAAAATTTTAACGTTTTTTATACCCAGTACGAAAACCCAACACATATGTACCACTATACCTACATACACTATACTATACTATACTATACGTAACTAAGCTTGTGTACCGATATTCACATGTGAAAAGTTTTATTTAAGAAATAAATTGACTCCGCTTATATTGAGTCGCGGCGAGGGATGCCTTTGGAAATGTTCACTTTGAATTTTTCTACTCGAAAGTTTTCTGCGAGATGTTTAGATTTATCGCTGTATGCTTGGAATGTTATTTGATTAGATTTTCAGAGAAATAATTTTGTTGAACGGGTGGAGCGGCTGTATTTTACTTGACAAAAAATTTGTTGGTCTTCATATGTATTTTTTGTGATATTTATAAATAAGTAATCATCCATTTTATGAAAGTTAACTTTATCTTTCGAAAAGTCTACGTTGTAGTGTTTTCATGGTTATCATAAATTCTGAAAATATAAGGCTGAAATGCAAAATAAAAAAACACATATATATAGTATATGTGTAAGAATGTCAAAATCAATGTATTTTCTAAAAAATATATTATAAAAATTAAAACAATCGGCTATTAATACAATTAAAAGTACAATCGGCCCCTGTGCTTAGCATTTATGGACTATGAGAAGGCCTTTGACTCTATTGAGACATGGTCAGTTCTGGAATCCTTGTAGTGATGCCAAGTCAACTGGCGATAAAGTCAAAGTCAAAGTCAATTTTTTTTTTTCAAATAAACAAAATATTGGCACTTATGACACGTCAGAATCTAAGTTGCACGGTTCCAAATAGTTGATCTATGGAGAAGAGCCGGCAAGAAACTCCATAGATACTCTTTTAAAATAATTGAGATTACAATGTTGATTGATACAAATTATGGTGAAACATATAACGAGCATTATGCAGGCCAATGTTTAAAAAAATAAAAAAAGACTAACACACTAATGTAATATAATTATTATTCACCATGGCAGTTAATGGCTGACCACTCCCAACAGACGGCACCCGTTCACGAGCATGATGCATGCATCAGCATCGCTGAGCTCAACCATATTGTAGGGAACTGAACGACCCGATACACAACGCCACCGCCAGCAAGACATTTTAGTGAGCATGACAGACCGATACTACCAGGCAAAAGGCAAAGTATAGGTATCCGAATGTTGGGATATCTCCACGATGCCGCGGCGATGACCGTCCAAGTATATTTCTATACTTCCACTTTTACTTGCCAGCAGTCTGAACCAATTCCCCTGCATCGAGGTGTTAGACAACGGGACATTATCTCCCCCAAATTGTTTACAAATGCAATGGAGGATGTGTTCAAGACGCTGGACTGAAAAAGACGTGGAATAAATAGCAATGGTGTGCACATCTCACACTCAAGATTTGTAGACGACATAGTCATAATGGCTGAATCGCTGCAGGATATACAACAGATACTAAACGGCCTAGCTGATTCTTACCAACGCGTCGGTCTCCGGATGATTTTGGATAAAACAAAGATCATGTTTAACCAATAAGTCATACTGGAACCAGTTGCAGTACATGGTGGGCCTCTAGAAGTTGTTCAGGAGTATGTTTACCTCGGGCAAACTCTGAAGTTGGGTAAGAACAATTTCGAGAACGAGGCAAATAGAAGAATTCATCTGAGCTGGGCAGCGTTTGGGAAATTGCGTCGAGTGTTTCTGTCCTCAATAACACAGAGCCTAAAGACAAAAGTCGTTGATCAGTGCGTCCTACCTATTATGACATACGGTGCCGAAACGTGGACACCAACGGTTCGGCTAGTTCACATATTTAAAGTTGCTCAGCGGGCTATGGAGAGGGCTATGCTTGGCGTTTCTTTGAAGGGTCGAATCCGAAACTAGGTGATTCAACAGAGAACCAAAGTCACTGACATAGCCCATCGGATTAGTATTAAGCATAAAGCTGAAGTGGCAATGGGCTGGCCATATTAGCCATAGAACTGATGGTCGTAGGGTTAAACAGGGCGCCCTCAGTGTCGGTGGAGTGACGATCTTCGCAAGGTGGCGGGCATGAACTGGATGAGAAAAACGGAGGATCGTGCGCAGTGGCATACATTTTGAGATGGCCTATGTCCAGCAGTGGACTGCTATGGGGTGTTAATGATGATGATGATAACTATTATTACAAAAAAGAGTGTACAAAATAACCAATATTTTTAACGGTATCTTAGTCTATGATTTCTCCTGTGTTGTGGGTACAATCAATTTTGTCAAGCACCAACACTCAGACCCAGAACAACTATCTGTAGGTTATACTAATATTTGTTCTGGGCGGAAATTGAACCCCGTGACTTCCAGTGCAGAACGCCAAGCGATCAGCCACTGCGCCAAACAATTGGTTCATCATATCAGCCACAGGACGTCCACTGCTGAACAAAGGCCTCCCCCTTAGATTTCCACAACGAGCGGTCACATGCCGCCCTCATCCAACGACTCCCAGCGACCCTCACCAGGTCGTCTGTCCACCTCGTTGGAGGTCGTCCCACGCTGCGTTTTCCGGTGCGCGGTCTCCATTCGAGAACCTTTTTGCCTCAACGGCCATCAGTTCTACGAGCAATGTGCCCTGCCCATTGCCACTTCAGTTTACTAATCCTTTCAGCTATGTCGACAACTTTAGTTCTTCTACTGATCTCCTCATTTCTGATTCGATCTTGTAGATAAATCTCTCTCCATAGCTCGCTGAGTGACCTTGAGCTTTCTTATGAAGCCCATTGTGAGTGACTACGTCTCTGTTCCATATTTCATCACTGGTTGAGGAATCAATTTGTTGGTTAATTGGTTACACCTACTTTACTTATATCTATACAAATAAATAAAATTGAAGTGTCTGTTTGTAATTTCAAAATGACAGCTTTTTACTAAATGCATATAATAAATATAGTATATGCGGTACTAAAATAAAAACAAAATTGTCTGTTTGTCTTTCTGTTTGTTACTAATCTCCAAAACAGCGGGGCCGATTTTAACGGGACTTTCACTAGCAGATAGCTGATGTTATAAGGAGTAACCTAGGCGATTTTTATTTTTGAAAAAACCGAGTTAGGCTTCCGCGAAAACAAAAACCCATGAAATTCAATATGGTCAGATTTATTTTAAATTAAACGGCGGGTTAAACCGAGAGACACAGCTCGTAAGGAGTAAGATTACTTAGTCAATGTCAAGGCTATTTTAAAATACTTTACCTCCTCCGATACTTATTATAGTAGCTATGTATTACGAATAATCGTGGATTTAGACTAAAACGTGCGACAATACAGAATTTGTAGCTACATGTCGAAATTAATAACGTAATGTAATACCATTTATCAAGAAAAACAGCAATGTACTCGTCATTGCGCTACTGACGCTAACAAATCACATTAAACATGCAATTTGTTAACATTTACGGACGTGCCGGTAATATGACAGTGGGTGTCATAGGGTACTCCAATATTTTTCAGTCTAAGGTCACATACACACGAGACTGTTGAGAAACGCTGCATTTTGAATTAGAAGTTATGAGGCGTGAATGTGTTGTTCTTTGTTTGCGTTCTTTTTGTTGGGAGATTGGTCATCGTCATCATCATTTCGGCCGAATGAAGTCCACTGCTGGACACAGGCCTCCCCTAAAGATCACCACACCGACCGATATAGGTGTGTTGTGGGCTCATTGGGGGTTTTCCCATAATCGCCACGCTTGGCAGACAGATTGGCGATCGCAGTGAGTTGTTAATGTACTCGAAGGACGCTGCTGCCCATCCTCCGGCTAATCCCTTAGTCGACTTTTACTACACCCACGGGAGGAGATGGGGTGGTGGTATTCTGAGACGGAACCACATGGCGTAGTCTAATATATACCTGGTATCCTGAAATACAGGTCCCCAGCCTGTTTCCCACAACATTTGTATGTATTATGTTACCTGAGAATTTGTGTAACTTTTGTGTTATATTACGGCGGGAAGAATAAATAAATACCTTATCTTATTTTATTAAGTTATTAAAAATAAGTAATAAAGTTTGCACTATTTCTAGACATTCTATGAAAGGAACGCAACACACATTGCATGTGAAAGGTTCTTTAAAGCGAAGACTGAATAACATCGCGACAAGTGTCAAAGCCAGTCGCAGAAACACGTACAAAACATATTTTATAATACACATTTTCACAGTAAATATGATCCTTACGGCTACAGAAATAAGGAACAAAATGCTTATAAAAGGGAAGTCGGTGGTTTCCCATACTCGTTCCGTGGAATTTTCAATATTTCACTCGGCGCAACATGCATTGCTTTGCCTGTAAATGCTTTTATTTCCACACAAAAATGAGCTTTAATTTTACGCGACTGTAATTCGTTTTCCAATGCGGAGCTTCTATTCTATATTCTATAATTCTAGCTGATATCATTTAAAGCTTAGTTTTTAAACCGTTGTAAAAATGTCGGGATGTTTTAGCATTTTCAGGAATATTTTCGCGATAAAAATTCAGATGCAGATTTCCAACTTTTAATTTTTCAAAAAATTTATTTTTTGTGAACAGATTGTCATTTTAGTTTCAGTTTTTTAAACTTAACTTATACATTTTGGTTTCGTCTGCACAGACCGAGATAAAATATATTGAAACTGTACTGTGGAGGCGGTAACATTAAATGAATATTACTCAGTTATATTTTTGTTTCTTAAGTATAATCGTCTAGAAAGAAAGAAAGACGGAAAGATTTATATTATTGGCACACAACACACATTTTACAATAGGTTATGAAAACGTAGCGTTAAATGGTTTTGATTAGTTAATCCATAGATGCCTAGAAAATTAACGTTGCAACAAAAAACTACACAGTCTCAAAAAACAGGTCTCCATTCAGATATTTGCTAAAGTACTACATGAGCAGTTAGTATTTTATAAATTGCAGTGAGACGAAGGTGACTTACGGACATAAATTCAGTGTAAACAACAAAATGTAAAATTGTTTTCTGTTATGATCTAGAGTATTTGAGATAACACTGTAAATTTTACACTATCTGCATTGTCTGTTGGTTCGCTGCACCATACAAATATAGCCCGCCCAATGAATGGCGCTAACGTCTTTTGTTCTTATGCAAATGCACAACTTGTAGAAAAGCAATCCAATTTGACGCTAAATCCCTCGAGATATAAGTGCACACCGCAATTTTAAATTAAATTTCAAGCATATTCACAAATATCCACCTTATAGTTAAGTAAGTTAGGTTTGAAATTAGAATAGTGGAGTTTCTAAGAGGTTGCTTAGTTTTGCGCTATTCTGAGTTCGGTTGTAAAGCTTGTGATACATGAATTGTAAAAATCCGAATATAACGTTGTGCACTCGGGAAGTGAGTCATAAAAGTTGCCAGTACTCCGCCGTCACAGTTAAAACATGCTGGGCTGAAATCACAGATTAAGTACGTTTTAAGCGAGATTCATCATCTAGATAAGTAGATAATGAATCTAGTGAGATTCTTCTTCCTTATTACTTTCTGATTAGGTTTTCTTGAGCTGTTCCTAAGCTTCAGATTCTCTTACGTCTGTGCGAGGAGAATAAGAAGATGGAACATTCTAACATACTTACTCATAAAGTTTTAATTACTACGAATTCTACATGCTAAGTGGGACACTTCTGTCATAATAATTTCTAAAACCATGCCGTGATTATTTGTTATGGAGGAACTTTCTAGGTTTTAACTAATATACTTGTATATACATATAATGATTTATTTAATTCGATGAATATTTGAAATGTATTTTTTTCTCCTATTACTTCACTCGTCAAGCCAATCGGTAACTTGTTACACAAAATGTAGTTTATATCTCTTATTTAGTTTAGTTGTTGAAAAAGAATTGTTTGTTACAAGTATAGATCAAGTATATAAAAAGCACGATATATAATATCTGCTTAATTAATGCCAAACGCTAAATACCTACTCTTTCTTAAAGTTTCTTGATAGTTTAGTTCTTAGGTATATGTGCACAAAGCTTTAAATAATTCAACTAAACTAACATATGCAACTAGAAGTATGTCTTTAATCATCATTCCGTACTATTTAATTTAATAACCCTAGAAACAATTTGCTGATATTGAAATTATAGTAGTCTACCAAATAGGATCATCCTGACTGAGATTAAAATATCACCGTAAGACCGCGCTCTCATTTCAAATTTTAAGTAATTGTCAGTGACAGTTGGAGAAATAAAACATTGTAATGCGATATAGAACATTCATAGACAATACATATTACTGAGATGATCAAAAAGTATACGCTGACACTTACAGCTGAGAATTAAAAGATGTTTTTAACAGTTCATCTAGGTAGATAAATTTTAAACTAAACAATGATCGAGAAATATGCTCTATTCCTCCTAAAAAGTATAGACTGCTGATTCTATTCTATGGCAGATCTTGACAATAAACCAGGAAAAGGCTAAAACAAATGAAAATAAATAGGATTGAGGTACACAGTAACAGGTAAACAAGATTTGATAAAATCTACACATGGTAACATTGTTATAATACTAAAACAAACATTTAGCTAAGTTTGCAGTTTATCCGAGTTTTAATGCAAGCAAAGCCGGGCAACAGTAGCTAGTAGCACCAAATATGAACAGCGTTACAAGTGCATTGTTCTCCAGATAAGCCAAACGCTCTACAATGCATACTAATTTCGCAAAGTTATGCTTTTAACTTGTAAGTTAATATGCGAGAGGTACATGTGGCGAAGCTATACTGTGTGATGCTATGGTTTTTGAAATGTGAGGGAATAAAGAACCATTCTGTTAAAATTGGTGCATTTGGTTAAATGATGTTTTTGAAGTGAAAACTTATTTTAGCGCGGTACGCATATTTTTAGATGAGATAAAATCTCTGGACTCGCGACACCGTTACGAGACGCTAGACGTTTAGTTTGGGGTTTCGCCGTCGGGATCGCATTAACCCTAGTACCCATCTAAAAAATGTCTAACGTGCCAAAATAAGTTTTCACTTCTGTCGGCACTCCCGGAGTGCAACCCGTATTTTTTTTATTATGGTCCTGGTTCTAGCTCTGGATATTTTTAGTCAAGTTCCTTTTTTACTTCCATTGATAGAATTTCATTAGAAGACTACAAGGCAATTTGGCAACCGAATTCGCCGGTAAGTAATACATCGTAGTGTCGAAAATTAGTTTCTACAAAGTTCATACACACGGTGATATTTATTTACAGATTGGTCAACATTTACTACTTGATGAAAAAGTAGATATTATTCTTAGTTACTTGCTCTTGTATGATGGAATTTCAAGCAAACTGATCTTGGTTACATAACGGTAGGATTAGATGATAATAATGTACAAACATCTACAAACAAAAGAAAATAGCATGAATAACGTGTCTAACTGAACAATGTGCGGGAAGCTTCGCATCGTTCAGATATTCACGTGGGACAGCGTGTTTAATCCAAGTGTTATATTGTTGCAGCATTGTCGCAGTAAAGGGAATATGGCTGATTCTCAAAAAAAATCGAAATTGATGTCCTTGATCATTTTTATAAGCCAGGATCGTTAATTATGAAAAGTTGTTTTTTTTAATAATACCACTGTGCTAGATCTACGAATGTATGAAACAAATTTATTTTTTATATGATAAACAACAAAGATATGTCCAAGAAAGTACCCTGAAAATCATTCCCTCACTGTGTCCCAAGTGCTAAATTTGAAGATAATTATTAACTTAAAACGTAAAATTCCTAAGAAATTGTTTATTATCATATTTTTTACTTATATAGGATAGTATTGACCATACCTATATGAGTTCATAGTTTCATAAATGCGAATGGAAATATTTTTAAATATAATTCAAAATTTATCCTTAAAAAAAGTATCATTCCCTCACCGTTTTGTAACAGTATGATTGGAGCAATACTCCAAGACCTACCAAGTCCCACTTTAATTTTTTTTGAAGTTGGCAACATTGCCTTTGAGAACATACACTAGAGTGGACAATTGAAGAAAGGATGTTTTCTTAAAATCAATTTGACAATAATTTTTTTGAATATTACATTTTTTAATGTCATTTCCTCATGTAATGTGATAACATTAAATGTCATTTAATGTCAACACAACATAAAATGCTTACCTTTTGATAAAAAGGTAAGCATTTTTTTATTTAATAATTATATCATATTTTTATATGTTTTCGGTAGTAATAAAGTACTGTTTAAAATTCGTAAGAAAGTAAGGTTATGTTCCTAAGTTTGTAGCAATTTTGTTTCGTTTTGTCATTCCCTCACCGTCATTCCGTCATAAAATTTTTTAATGAGGGAATGATCTCGGTGAGGGAATGATTTATTTTCTAATAAATTTAGAATACTTATGTTTGTTTGATTGGTTTCAGTACCCTGAACATCTATAATGTCGAGAAGTAGAAAATCAACTGCTGCAGAAGCAAAGCTAAAGAAAAAGGAGTATGACAGAAAGCGAAGAGAAAAATTAAAAAATTGTCCTGAAAGTTTGGAGAAACTTAGAGAGAAAGAAAGACTCAAGTATTTAAAGAAGAAGGAAAAAGGTCAGGTCAAGTCTGTAAGTGCTATGAGTTCAAGAGAAAGAAGGCAGAAACAGAAACAATGGCGATTAAACAGTTCAAAATACAGGGAGAAGAATCAAAATGTGCGTAAAAATCTAGAAAGGTTGATGAATGAGACACCACCTGCCAGCCCAGTTTCATCAGCAAAACCTAGTTCACGAGTAAATGCTGCTAAGAACGAAACTGTTGCTTCACGACGAAGGCGACAACTAAGAAATCGACGAGCAATATTGTATGGAAGAATAGCAAAGTTAGAAAAAAATTTAAAAGAAGAGGGTAGGAAGAGCGAAAAATATAGAAAAAAGTACACACGGTTAAATAACCGAATAAACATATCTTCACCTGAGGCAAAGGTCAAGACTCTAATAATAAAACTCTTCTTGTCTTTAGTATGTTAAGAACATAAGTCAAATTTTAAACTGATTATATTGTACTTCTTTATTTCGTTCTTTAAATTATTTTAACTAAATTAATATTTAATATTACTTTTATGAGTCAACGTGTTTTGTTTGTAACAATTAAATTGTTACAGTATGGATTTAATTATTATATTTTTTCAATAAAATTATTTAATTATTATAGTTTTCAATAAAATAAATGATTGGTGCATTATAAAGTTTTTAATTATTGTAGAATCATATTAAAAATCATTCCCTCACGAATCTGTCATTCCCTCACTTTCAAATTTTTGAAAAATTTTTATATCCGATTAAAACTCTAAACAGTTGGGGACCACTATAATATTTTTCTCAAACAAGGCATATACTACGACTTGAGCAAAAAAAAATTCGATTATGAGTTAAAAAAAAACTGATCAACTCGATAAAGCCATTTTCGACTTTTTTTCAGAATCAGCCATATATGTCTGTATATGGAAAAATTGTGTATAAAACCGACAACAATCTCACCTCTAGTCAGTAATATATTTTTGTATCTAGATTACAAACGTGCCTTTGTTTATTAGCAAACTTGGCTATATATGAATACTAGATAACTTATTTTTAACAATAATCTTTTTAAATAACATCTTTACAAAATCTTTTTTACAAATCTTCAATAATTGCCGAAGTGTGACGGGCTGCTTGAAATGCCTTTGCAAAAATAATCGGCCATCGATTTATTTAATAAATTTTTACTGTTATTGTTAGGATCTGGCTAGGTAGGTACTACCACACTGCTAGATTTATTGCTGCCAAGCAGTAGTTCTTAACCATTAAATATTATTGATTTTCGGTTTGAAGGCAAGCAAAGCTAGTGCAATTAATGTGTTAAATTCTTATTTATAATTTGCACACACAGTGTAACAATTAGGTAGGTAGTTATTTTGGAACGTAGTACATTAAGGAACGTAGGTACCTAACTGATATTGATGTGATATTAACCATGTTGCTGTATTGAAAACAATAGTCTGATAACGTAATACATTACGAAAGCAACTTATTGACAATTTTAATTTGAATCGCAATGCACAATATACTTAGTTGTGTGGTGGTGGTTGTTAAATGCAGAAACGTAATTGTGATAGAATTCACATTACTAACTCTTTAGGGTGTATGGCACCCTAGGGCTAAGTATAATATAGTAGACTAAATAACTAGTCTTGTAGTATGGATCGCGATGTGGTCCAACGCAATATTAGTCAAGGTGGCACGCTTCCCACCAGGCGAACGATTTGCGAGTCTCTTTACTTAATTACATAAATAATCTGTGCTATAACAGAGACTATTATTAATCGCTAAATTGAATTTGTGTTGTTATATGAAATTTTAAATTAAGCCTCGGGCCTTAAATGCCTAGGAAACTGATCACTACAGACGTGGCATCTGTATATAGTGGTTAGCTTTCGTCCAAGGTTTAAAAGCAAGAGGTCCATCAGAGGTGTTAGGAATAAATCAATGGACTCTAAATGACACCAATATTGGATCGTTGCTCAGGAGCCATTAGTCTTCTAGAATATAAACGGGGCTATGCATTTGTTAGAGATTCAAATGGTTATCGATGTTGGGAGATGAACTACCAGTATACTGTTCTTATTGGTGGTGAATTGGCATCTAGCCATCTGGCGTGTGGCCACTGGTCGGAAGGTTAATCGGTGAGTGGGTATTAAATGGATATACATTATGTTTCAACCAAATTATTTTATGGTGTCTCGGTAAATGCAGGCAAAACTTGCAAGCACGAGCTCGACACATTAAAAAAGGTGTTTTTTTAATTAAAAATAACATTCGAGGTAAGTTAGTTAAAAGTGTGCATAACATTTTATCTGTGATTTATCAGTTAGCTTAGACTATGTTATTCGTACAAGTAGAGCACCTTTTGTTATTCTTTATTTATTTATACACTAGCTGGGACCCACGGTTTCACCCGCGTTTAATTTAAAAGAAATTTATATGTCGAACATAGACACTTGACATAGAATATATATATTGGATTTTAAGGGTTTTATTTTTTTACGCGGAACCCTAATTATTTTTCTAAAATAAATGTAGCCTAAGTTATTCCTTATAACATCAGCTATCTGCCAGTGAAGGTCCCGTCAAAATCGGTCCAGCCGTTTTGGAGATTACCCGGAACAAACAGACAGACAGACAGACAAAAAATTTAAAAATTGTGTTTTTGTTATATGTAACGTACATAATTTCATATGCATTTAGTAAAAAGCTGTTATTTTGACATTACAAACAGACACTTCAGTTTTATTTATTTGTATACATGTAGACATTGCACATACACCAGTTGATAAAAACAAAAAGCAGTCATGTCTAAAAGATAACGTACCTACTGTCTCTCTTTCTTTCTTTCTAATAGATGGACAAGAGTAGTCTGGGTTATTAAAATAAATGAGCGACTATAGTAAATAACCATGTGGTGCTGGCTAAGAATATCACTACCCCATATTATTCCCTTTGTGTCGTAAAAGGCGATTATGGAATAAGCCGGAGGATAACCAGCAGAGTCCTTCGAGTACATTTATAACTCAACTGCGATCGCCAAGCCGTCTGCCAAGCGTGGCAATTATGGCAGAAGCCCGAAACACAACCATACCGGTCGTTGCGGCAGTCTTTGGGGGAGGCTTCTGTCGAGCAGTTGACTTTTTTGTTGAATTTTACTAGGCTAGGTGATAAACTGAAAACCAAAAATTGAAAATTTAAGAGAATTTGTTTAGTATCTATCAATGACAATTAAACGCTCAAAAACTTATCAAATAAGAGTACGGTCGTTACTGTTTCTTGTATAATATCGTGTCACCGAAACCAAACCCTGGGTAACTAAAATTAACAAGATCTAGCCTATTTTATTAGTTTGTAAAATTAGGAAAATACGCACAATTTCTTAGGCAACATTTTGCATCTCTGTTTAAACACCTTAATTTATCTTCAAGTTGATAACATTTTTGACTACTTTACGAGTGAAAGGTTAGTCCGGTTATTTAACACTCACTGTAACTTTTGCAGCGAAGGAGCATGTTTCAAAACAGAATATATTAAAAACTCCCAGAAAAACCTAAATTTGAAACCGAACCCTGAACCAAACTTGACAAACTTCGAATTTTGACAGCAACAAAAATCGTCCACGGCGACAAAGACAAAAGATAAATAAGTAAGTAAGTAAAGTTTTTATGTTTTATGCATAAATTACGTCTTGCGATCTCGCTCTAACATTTGAAAATATAAACATGGTTCTGTCTATAATTATATACTTGTAGTTGTGTGTTATATTGTTTACCCTTAATACCAAACGAAACATTTCAATAGTTTTTTAGCTTATTTATTACCAGCTTAATCTGATTACATGGCAATAACTTATTTTCCAACTATATTCAAATAGCAATCATTTTTTATTTCAGAACCGTAAATATTTTTTTTATATGGTGTATAAAACCAAAACAATTAACCCCGACCGCTAATAAAGCTGCTATCAAAAGTTGACGGTCGTGTTATATTTGGATTTAGTGTAGTTATTAACGTTAAATAGCGGTTAATAACGGTAAATAACGTTATTTGGCCAGACTACCGCTCATAAAGTTTACAACCGCAACTAAACCAGGGTTGAGCTGTGATGGACTGATATAGTTATAATAGAGTGTTTATTGGTCGGGGCTCTCTCTAAGGAAGATAAGTTTAAGTAGTGCTTGTCATGTCGCGTTTATATCGTTCAACACGTCAAAGTAATTAATACGGTAGTTGAAGATTAAGGGCCCATAGCCAGTTGCACTCAGAGATCGGTAAACTATCGGTGAGGTTAAGCAACGCTTGACGCGGTCAGTCTATAGATAGTTGACTACATAGTGGTATTTGAACTGAGCTTATTCTTGCATCGGAGGGTACGTTAAATTGTTGGCCCCGCAGCATGATTAATTATGAACAGCGACAGCAGCTACCGCGCAGCCAAGCATCCAACGGCGGCAAATCGCCTGAAATTGAAAGTTGAGGATGCAGTTTCTAGTTCACTGATCGTCGAATAGAGTGGGAGTCAGAGATCTTCGCCTATTTTGTCACTAGCAGCAAAAATGTACTACCAAAACGACGTTTGACAGCGGCGTCTGTGCTATTTACGCCTGTTGCAAACCTGCGACATACGTAATTAGCCATGTCTGACTCGCCTTTTAATTTCAGGGGTGCAATTCGTGAAGGTCAAACATCCATACACCCTTCAATACAGAATTAAAATGACGGTGAAAACCAGTTTGGTGTACGGCTAAGACATGATTGAAGCTATTTAAGGACACGTTGCAGACAGTGAGCCATGAGGCCGAGTCTTACGGAATACCAAAACTGGGTTGCCAACGTTATTTTTTTTTTATTGAATTTTATATTCAAGGATGTATGGATGTTTGAGATTAAGGAATTGCACCCCAGGTGATTTACCAACGGTGGATCGTTTGGTGCGCGATAGCTGCTGTCGCCGTTTTTAGCTAATCAGGGTGCCGCGTACTGTAACAGTACGCTATGGTGTATGTCAGTGATGAAAAGATCTAGTGGGCCTTGTTTTATATTAATTCATACAAAGAATATTTTTTGCCCGATTCGTTCGTGCTATGGTGGTCATGGTATCTTAATAGCCAAAAGACGTCCACGACTGAAAAAGACTTCCCCAGTAAATTTCCGCAATTATGTCGTCATTTTGGGGTAATTTTCCAGTACTCACCACGCTTAGCAGGCGGGTCGGTGAGCACAGTACGATTACTGTTCCACAGTAACGACGATGCTGCCCATTCCTCTGGCTTAGAGTCCTTTAGTAGCCTTTAACGACATTAGTGGGAGGAAATGGAGTAGTGCTATATTCTTAATCCGGGCACCACACGGAATAAATGTCATAGAATGGTACAGGGCAGTGGGTTTGTGCCTTAATTTGTTATTGTACAATTATTTAACCCTTCATAGGCACAGATACAAGGTTTATTCATGCGTATATTTACGTGGATGCTCAAGTAGTTTCGGACTCGAGTAGTTACGATACATAATGGATACTAACCCGAAAACATACGCTTGAGAAAATCCGTATGTATGTTGTTGTAACTAACGATAGGTTTTGTTAAAAAATATAAGACATCTTCTGAAGATATAAAGTAGCAGAAATCAACGTACACCCGAGTGATATGGGTCGAGCTTATTGACATTTATTGGCCTATAGATGATTTCTTTTATATCTAACAAAAAGACTATATACGTGCAACCCGTGGGCTAGATGTAGCTTACAATTCCTTCTGTATCCAATATAACAATGCGTGCAGAGTGCGATTGGGACTGCCCGGCTTTTGTAGTGCATTGGGGATGTTCGCTGAGGCCCGAGTGGATAGTATTTTCACATTAAAGCGCAAATGGTGTGCATTCCTGGTGCACTGGGTGCGGGTTACGTCCAACAGCATACTGACCCTCATCACAGACAGGTTGGACCGTGTGTACGTGAATTACTGTTGTGCTGCCTCTCACGGAGTGGTATAGCGGTGATGTTGTGTATCAATGCATGCCATTTGTGCGAGAATGTCGACCAATAACATGAGTTTTAAGTTTTATGTATTTCTAACAAAAATGAGTCTTGTTACTTGATAATATACGATTATTATCATATGGCTATATAATAGCAACACACACGTAACTTGGAACTTAAACGGCCACTTAGGGGATTTCGCCATAATCCAGCAGGTATAATGGTGGTGAATATGTTTCTCTATTTACGGGCTTGTATCCCCTGTAAGGGGAAACCTGGTCTTTTGATAGGCTTACGCGGAGACATTGGTCCAACACGCAGTAGCAGCAGCTTTAGAGAATTTTAGTTGAAAATGTAATGGGACACTAACCGGGGCCTCTCCATAGCTGCACTATAAAGTGCAGTCTCGGGTTGTTTCCGGAGGTGTAAAACGATTGTATGAAATGGAAACTACAATTACAAGGTCTATTGCAATGGGTGCTTAATGAATTTGATGTTATGAGAAACGGAAAAAACGGCATCTGGCTTTCAACTTTTAATGTGAAATTCTCTAGCAGATGGCGACTCGCCACTCACAAGATGGGCTCCCAAAATGGCCACCACTACAGGTGACAGGGAGCAACACTGGTGTGAGTGGCTAGTGGTGTCGAGAGGTGCGGTACCGGTTTCACCATCGCACGTCTCGAAGACTGGGAGCGGGTTTCCCCGTTATTACGCCATTAGACACTTCCACCCCCGAGCATATAGCTCTGGCGGCCCCCCTCTGATCGGCCAACTAAGGCAAGCCAGAGCTGAAAATCCTGCGGGCACTCATGGAGTTCCACTCCAACCAACAAATAAAGGCAAGCCGAAGACGAGGCCCTGACCGACTCTCTGGAGCATTCGGGTACGCAGTGTCGCCACTCACATTCAGCTTACCACAAACTGCCCTGCGTTCTGTAAGCTTCTTAATATACTTTATTTTTCTTTTGATATAAGAAGTACAAAAGGTAGGAAGAAATCAAGCAGCTACTTTAATCTGCCGTCCAGGATTACCTTATCCCATGGTGAGATAACAGCGGCCCAGAGGGTTGAATATGTTATTATTAGCACAATAGAGAATGCTGCTGCCAATCCTTTTGATATCGACACCCAAAGGCCAACACAGGTATTTTTTCGGGCACTACACTAATATTAACTTAATATGACTACCAAGCGCAACTCGGAAACTCAATTTAGTTATATTCACCGCCATATTTGCCACTTCTAGACTAATAAAGCGATCCATTATAACAAAATCCCTACAGCTTCCCAGTACCATGCAGTTATCTTATTCTATCTACAACAACAGAGACGTAACAGCAGTCGGTCGCAAACGAATGGAGTAATTAAAAACTTCCTTCCTACGTATCGCGGGTAGCAGGACTGTGGGACCACTAACGATTATGACTGTCGCCTACGTCACAGAGAATTTGAAACAGTAGGTAGAGTTGGTACAATAATTTGGAATTTAAGCCCTAAATACAAGAACTGCTTCCCTTCTTTTCGTATCGTAAGTCTGTAACGCGATAAACAGAAATATTAAAAAAGTAGATTGAGTGCCGTGTGGTGCCGGCTCAGAATACCACCACCCCATCTCCTCCCGCGGGTGTTCGTAAAAGTCGACTATGGGATTAGTCGGAGGATGTGCAGCAGCGTCCTTCGAGTACATTAACAACTCAACTGCGATCGCCAACCCGTCTGCCGAGCATGGCGATTATGGCAAAACTCCCCAAAGAGCCCACAGCACACCTATATCGATCGTTGTGGTGACTTTTGGGGGAGGCCTGTGTCCAGCAGTGGATTTCATTCGGCCGAGATGATGAGATTGAGTTCATATATTATAGATTTGATACACAACACAATGACGAGACAAACATGTTATTCACCTCGTGGTAATAGTCACGCCTGCCCATGACAATTGTAGTGCTACCCAAGACTCTGCACTCGACACCTCGAGACATTAGTCGTTTAGTCTGTTGTGCCCAGTAATTTCACTAGCTGACAATGCCCTTCGAATCGGAACAATATTTAAAGTTTATTCACTAAACCAGCAGAATATATGTCACTGCGGTGTGCGTTGGTACCTATTTCGCCGGACTCTTGCAATACGAGACCTGCCACCAGTAAAAATATAACCTATATATTAATACGTGAAGGAAAAACTTTGAACCCCTTTTTACAATGACATAATAAATATAGACGCGTCATAGACATGAAAGCCATACACGAACATTATTGCACCGCGTAAAAATATAACAAAATACTATTTATTTGTTTAAAATATCGATTTACGTCACATATTTATTTATTTATGAAAAAAAACCTCTTTCCTCTTTCTTTCAAAAGCAGTATATTTCGTGCAACGTCTAGAAACAGAATGGCATTATTATTCGCAACATGTTACTGAATTACTCTTGATTCACGTCGAGCCACGACACTGATCAGAGCGCGACTAAGTTAACTCCGGGCAATTACCTTGCTTTCATGTGACCATCTTAGATCGCGGGCAACGCTTTTTCACTTATAAAACGTCTTATCCTTTTTAAGCACATTGCGCGCACAGATGAATGGGAGATTTGGCATAGTTAAAGTTTACATGGAGGAGGAGTACAGAAAGTTAATTAATATATAATAGGTGTCACAAACACATTAATACAAATTATTTGTTTTAAAGAATTACAGTCGAATTTCAGCTTCTGGGCGACCTCTAGTTATTATAAATAGTAATCAAAAAGATTTTTCTACGAATTGCAGCATGTGGCCGGACCACTAATAAGCGATTATAACCTTCTTGTTAGTAACAGTCGATTAAGAGAACTAGGTAGATTTGACCATTGTTATAGCGAGTAAAAGAA
Organism: Diloba caeruleocephala; assembly: GCA_947459985.1. Lineage (NCBI taxonomy): Eukaryota > Metazoa > Arthropoda > Insecta > Lepidoptera > Noctuidae > Diloba > Diloba caeruleocephala. The sequence goes on along the minus strand of OX381617.1, from coordinate 645,498 downwards.
AGGCGGCAGCCAGTCTGTGTTTAGGATCTGTCTTGAAATAACATCTATATCTCCAATAATAAGCAAAGGTGGGATCTTGACTTTAACGGGTGATCAACTAAAAAGCGCTGACAAATACTACTAAAATCTTTTCCAACGGTATCCCCTTGTTAGCTGTGTAAGCACCTTTATCGCTTGGATTATGCACTTCAGCAATATCCGCGTGATATATCTAGGCTTATAATAAAATGAGTCTAGTCACATTACCCGTATCACTATCAGTTAAGTTAATTTCGTAGCCGACTCCATATGTCATGGCCGCTAATCAGCCAAACTCAGCTTCCTGTTAGAGGAGTCCTTTCTCCTTCTAGAGTTTTCCACTTCGTCAGTTTGGTGATCTCAGAAGCGTCTGTTACCCGTGACCATACGTCATGTATTCCGTGTGGTGTCCGGATTAAGAGTATCTCCCACGGATGTTGTATAAGGCGACTAAGAGACGACATAGTTGTAGAAGTGATGGGTAAGCTTTTTCAGCAGCGGATGTCCTTTTAGTGATATCATGATGATAATGATATGTCATTTTACCAACCTGTAATATTAAATCCATATGAGTTTAGCAAAGTTTCAGCATGTTCTGTCCGACTTTAAAGTCAGTGTTCGCTTTGATTTTCCAACAACCAAATTTCAAAGAATCGAAAAATATTATGTAGTTATTTGTCGGCTATATAACGGGCTCAGATGTCGCCGAAAAGCACCTTGGCCCTTGTGGATCCTTTGTGAAGAGTAAGTAATACATTCAAATCAAAACAAAAACAGTAATTCTACTGCTTCACCTTCACTAGGTCCTCGTCAATACCGCAGTTTAAATTTTCGTCACGCTGTCGGCACGTGTTGTGGGTCGATAGCGTGGTACCGAACATCGAACCCTTCCGGAATTTTATACCCTTACGATTTCTACGCAACCACTCATACTGTTTATTTAAGGTAGATTTTATTTCCGGGGTTCCATGTTATGTGGATGTTGAAAGATTCAGGATGTTTACGAGTGTATCCTTGCCTTGGTTTAGGAGATCAGTTCGAAATCAGTGATTGATCTGAATATTTTATAGCATGGAAATAAGAAAGATAGACTTATATACAGATAGAAATATAGCTTGCTAGTCTTATATATAGGTATGTGTTGTTTTTACTTACTTTTACTGCAAGTTTGTTCGCAGATTCTCTATAGTCAACAACTATAAGATTGTCAAGAATAATCATGCTTTATATTTGTATTTTTGTATTTAAAAAACGTTGCCCCATACAAAAATTTCTTCCGTGTCGTGGGTGCGTTTACAGACATAAAATCCATACACAATACACCCAGACCCGGAACAAATACCTGCAGATCATACAAATATTTGTTCCGTGCGGGAATCTAACCCGCGACCCGGAGCACAGCAGCCGACTGTATCAGCCACTGCACCAAACGTGCCAGCGCTCTCATCTCTTAAGACAAAATATGTCCACTGCTGGACATAAGCCTTCCTCAAAAATTGCCACAACGACCAATCTGGGGTCTATATTGTGTGTTTATTAGGAAGTTTTATATCCACGTGTGCAGGTGGGTTGGCGATTGCAGTTGAGTTACAATTTAACTTGAAAGTAGCTGCTGCCCATCCTTCAACTAATCCCATGATTGCGTTTTGTGATACCCACGGAATGAAATGGGGTGGTGCTATTCTCGGCCGGCACCACACAGCACTAAATAATCGCACTAAATATGAAAAAATAAATGTTATTTTATCAAAATACACAAGGTGTCCTGGAAAAGGATATTACAGGCCGAAGAGAAGTTATAGCATGGATTTATTCTCAGTTTGCTCAACCGAAGAATATAGTAGTGCAAACTTTCTTGTATTCTAGCGCATTTTCGATAATATTTGCAATTCTATGGACGTGGTTTATCGTATAATGTTTCTCTCTGAAGCCGAGCTGCAAGTCCAAAGTAAGATTTTTATTTAGTATAATTCATTTCAGTCTTTTTAGGAACAGTTTTCTAATAATTTTGATATTATTGGTAACAGAGAACTTTAGAAATTTTAGTGGTTGCCATTGACTGGGCAAACAAGTTGACGCAATTAACAATTTTAGCGAAGCATTTGAGTGTGTTCCATACAATATACTTATATACGAGAAGTTGGCATATGGAATCACCGCAATTCTTGATAATTGGTTAAAATCTTATCTAGAAAGTCATCTCTTTTCTGTCGCAGTTAATGGCTTCTAATCTGGGATCTACAGGGTCACCTCGAGGGGCTCCCCAAGGCTCTTGTATCGTTCCAATTAAATAACCAAAACATTGAACACAATATTTACGCTAACGATACCCCTCACTGCCTCTAATTGACTGAATGTTACATATATGCGTACAATCTTAAACTTTTCAGATTATTTCAGTAAAAAAATGACACTGTATTACTTCAGAGAGATGTCGACTTGCTAATTTAATGGTGTAACGACAATGATATGACCTAAAACGTAAAAATATTCATCGTTTTCTATTCTATTTTTTATACAATACCATTGTACGGTCGCGTTCATGTTTACAGTAGCAATCTCAAAACGTAATAGATTGACGCTTTAATGATGATGATGATGGTGATGATGATGAAACAATGTTTGTGAGCCAATCAATCAAAATCAAATTACCTAACTAAAGTTCACATTTAATAAAACTCTTGTAAAGCACATTACAGACCCTATTAGTAATATGCAGTAACGTACCAACATAATTTTCCGTTAAAATTACAACGGCCCGATAGTCTATAAATCAACCAAGGATTGGCTATAAACATATATTCTCTAAAATAGCCTATTTTCTGAAACTTGTTTAGCCCGAGGCACAATTTTTTCGGTACTCTCGGGAAGGGCTCTTGTATGTTCACGATAGTATTTTATTTAAGGATTGCTTATTTTTCGTGGATTGGTGATGTACAACTATATTCATGTGTACAAAAAAGCTTTAGTTCTTTTGAAAGAGCGAATTTAGGGTAGCACTTTTAGCATATTCTATTTAAAAATACAAACTTTACTGTCACTATTAGGTAGAAATGCGAGACTTATAATTGGCATTGCATAAAAACATTATCAAAACGACAAAAAAAAGTGTACCTTTCTGAAGATCTTTCTTTCCTTTTTAAACACGCCTAAATATCCTGTTAGCCGTGTGGTGCCGGCTACGAATAGCACCAACTAATCTCGTGGGTGTCGTAAAAGCTGACTAAGCGATTAGCCGGAGGATGGGCAGCAGCGTCCTTTGAATACATTAACGACTCAACTGCGATCGCAAAACCCACCTGCCAAGCGTGGCGATTATGGCAAAACCGCCCTATGAGCACACAACACACCGATATCGGTTGTTGTGGTGATCTTTGAGGGAGGCCCATGTCCAGCAGTGGACTTTATTCGGCCGAAATGATGAAATATCCTGAACTTAAAGAACAATTTATAGGCCATACAAATAAGAGCAATACGGGTATCGAACTCGTGACACGTAATGTAGCTCATAATGCCAAGAATTTGCCACTGTGCAAAGATCCAAAGGCGTGTCTTCTAATTATTAGCGAGAAAATTAACAAGAAAGAAACCGCTCCCCACTTTCATTATCCCACTATACTTAATACCACCGAGTAAACTACGCAAACTACATGGAACTAACGTCTGCAATCTACATTGTATCGTTTTGAGCAGACTTTAGTACTTGTTTTTGTACAACCACCGAAGAATTTACCTAGTTTTTGTCTGGTACATAGTTAATATACCTATTTTTATTTTCTGAGTTAGGAAGCTCTTTACAAAAGATCAAAGGAATTTAAAAATGAAATCATCTCATATCTCTCCTATATGGGGGGAAGAACTGCATCAATTAAACGTCGCGTCGTGCCACTCAGCCAGCATCGTGACTTGTCCGAGGGTTCTACATTCTCCACTTCTCTTGTACTTATCGGTGTATTGACGTTCATCATCATCATCATCATTTCAGCCAAATGACATCCACTACTGAACAAAAGCCCCATAGATTAACACAATTGTGTCATCATTTTGAGGGGAATTTGCCGATACTCACCACGCCTGCCAGGCGGGTTGGTGAGCGCAGAAATGCTACTGTTCAGCAAAAGGGACGCTGCTACCCATCCTTCTGGTTAAGAGTCCCTTAGTCGACTTTTACGACATCCACGGGAAGAGATGGATTGGTATTATTCTTAGTCTGGACACCACACGGACAATTGACGTTCATTTTGTAGAAATGTAGGTGTAATAAATGAGATCGTACCGTACGGTTTCAGAGGAACTTCCTCCCGCGCACGCTCAGTTTGTGGATCTCCCTACCGAGGTTTTCCTATGAGACTACAGCATGGGGCTCTTCAAAAAGGGCATGAAAAGATTTTTACAGGGTCAGCAACGCGCGAGCGATACCTCTGGTGTTTCAAGCGTTCATAGGTTATGGTAACTTAGGCTTACCATCAGATGGGCCGTATGCTTGTTTGTCACCTTAGGGGTATAAAGAAAGCACGGTCGATCGCAAACTGATCACGATTTATGTATGAAAGCAAAGTAAGTAATTGTAGATCATCATTTTCATCATTTCAGCCGAAAAACGTCCACTGCTGGACAGAAGCCTCCCCCAAAGATTGCCACAACGACTCGTATGGGTTTGTGTTGTGTGCGCTCATTGGGGGGGTTTTGCCATAATCGCCACGCTTGGCAGGCGGATTGGCGATCGCAGTTGTGTTATAATTGTACCCGAAGGACGCTGCTGCCCTTCAGCTAATCGATAGATGTTTTACACAAAACCTACTGAGTACATTACAGTAGGAATATCTTGTTAATAGATCTTTGAAATATATATTTCTTCAGTGTGTATTTTTATAAAAATAAAATAATCAACTTATTTTCGTCCCGCAACGGCTCACTTTTTATTAACTGTTGACAACACCTTATAAACTTTGCTCTATTTCCAGACAAGAAAACTTCATCAAATACCTACGAAATGAAAAAAAAATATCTACGAAATGTCGTATAAACGGTACTAAACCAATATCACACATGTTTTTTATATATGGTGTAAAATCGAGGGGCAGCCTTAGGGTCCCAGGATATATAGTCCAATAAAGCAGGGCTCCGGCCATAAACGTCCACCCGCCACCATCGACCAACTTCACGCTAAATTGCCAAGGGGAAAGTTCAGATTTTTCCCCTCAACGACGTTAATAGTTCGTGTTATGAAACGATTTTTGGATATTTATATTTAAGGTCTGTGAGGGTTGGATGTGTTTCTGTCTAAGCGGTTAGTTTGTAATATTAAATTTATGCTTCATTTTTCAGAAGAAATTCCCTGTATTTTACACAATTCCTCTTAAATAGTCCATGTTATAACAAAAATACTGCAGAATAATATCTCTATATATCTATCTATCTTAAACAATTAAATTTTTAACCAAGTAGAACTTCACTAGAGCATCCTTAGAACTTTATTAAATAATGCTTTAGACTTTTATTAATAACTGTTTCATTAACTATTAACAATGAACTAAGTTACTCAACCATTGCTGAAAAAATATAATGAAATTCAATTATTCAATATGGCGCGAATCGTGTTGATAAATCAGAAATCATTGAAAATTAGAGCATGACACGGTATGACATCAACGGAATGAATTAATGAAAATTCTGTGTAGAAGTTTGACAGCTGTCTACCAAAGTTCTGATGTTCTAGTTTTATTCATTTTTTCATCTTCATATAGTTTAGCCTACGAAGTATTCTAACTTGAACAGAGAAACATTTTTAAAACCTAAAATTCCCCCTGACCAAGAAATGTTCTACAATATCTAGATTTGAGACAATTATTGGTCTAAGTGTTAAAATGTGTTAAGCACTTTTTTACGCAGCACGTTTATTTAGGATTTTCCCTAAATCTTGACTTTGACTTTGACTTTGAATGCGCCAGAGAGTCGATCAGGGCCTCCTCTCCCACTTACCTTTATTGGTTGGCTGGAGTGGAAGCCGATGAGTGTCCGCAAGACTTTCAACTCTAGCTTGCCTTAGTTGGCTGATCAGAGGGACCGGCCCGAGCTATATGCTTGGGGGTCAAAGTATCTAATGGCGTAATAACGGGGAAACCCGCTCCGAGAATTCGAGACGCGCGATGGTGAAACCGGTACCGTATCTTTCGACACCCCGAGCTCTCTGAGCTCACACCATTGTTGCTTCCACTACAGGCAGTAGTGATGGCCATTTAGGGGGCAGATCCTGTGAGCGGCTAGTCATGCTCTGCCACAGAATTTCACTATATACCTAGGTTGAAAGGCAGAAGGTTTTATTTCCGTTTTCTTTCAAGTTTTGTTCTATATAACACCCATTGCAATAACGTTTATCGTTATAGTTTCCATCTCATACAATAGTCGTATACAACCAGAGACAATCCGTTACTTCATTTTATAGTGCAACGATGATACTCCACGGTTCCATTTCATTTTTTATTTAAATTTTCTAAAGGGCCTCTATGTGTTGGAGCCTTGTCCCCGCGTAAACCTATCAAAAGACTGGGTTCCTCTTCCCAGAGGCTATCAACCCGTGAATAAAGAAATATTTATGAGTCATTCAAAATATTTTGTTAGTACATTGTTGCCCTAACACATTTTACAGCGACATTTTCGCAACAATAAAAAGTATTTCATTTCCCTTGAAATATGACATCAAGGTTGGTAGCGCCGGAGTTCTGACTGCACTTTACGACTCCATAAAAATAGTTTCAGTTTTATTACCTGCATAACTAGATTTAAAATTAAAATGTGTCGATATATCTTGTATATACCGTTGTATCATGCTTGTGATTCCAAACAGGGTGAGCAGAACCGCATTGGGTGCTTTAGTTCTGTTTATAATCATGTTGTATGCCCATAGACATGGCTCCTTAAAGGTAGCTTATCCCCTTCCGTTGGTCTTAGATTCAAAATAGAAAACGTGGTTGTATTTCAAAAGAACTTGGAGATCTGGTCCCCCTCATTAATGAGACGTGAGAACCAAAGTACCACACGTCTGCCCTTCAAGGAATAGAAGCGTGACATTCAGATGTACGTGGAAGTAATTCATCCAAATGATAAATTGTTTTGAATGAGAACGTTAATGATAATACATTTTTCATCAGACGCAATCGATGCCATGAAAACGTAACTCTGTTATTTGAGCGCTGGATAAAGCTATATTTTTATATAGATTGGTACAATTTGGCGTTAGGGCCTTCGATGCTCATGTTTCTAGTAATTTATAACGCTCGTAACATTTTTAGACGACAAAATGAAAAATGTTAGCTCCGTAATAAATTGTGGCAAGTTCCAATCTGCTGTAATTTTTGAATTTGGAATATCGGCTTTGGTTAAAAATAGAACCAATTGAATCGATAAATTATCGTTCATTGATACTTACATCTTGTTGATCGATAATTGTAATTGTTTCCCGCGTGAAAAATAGACTATGCCTCTCTACTCAGCTGCATCCTCCCATTTGTTAATAATACTGCGATCACCAAACCGCCTGCAGTGATTATGGCAATATTCCCTACAACCGCTCATTGTAGTGATGAGTGGGAGGCCCATGTTCAGCTGATGGGTGTGTCACACACGTGATGATTAATTATCATGAATAATGTTTTAAAGCAATCGATTAAAACTCAACTTCTTCGCCTAAATGTTCGAGTACAATTTAAAACATTATGTTATACTAAGCAGAATTCGTTCCATCTAGTCATGTACCGTGGGCGGTCTTATTGAAATCAGTATTTTTTTTCCAGACATATCAGGATGGACAATAATCTATACAAATAAATAAAATTGAAGTGTCTGTTTGTAATGTCAAAATAACAGCTTTTTACTAAATGCATATGAAAGTATGTACGTTACATATAACAAAAAAACGATTTTTAAATTTTTAATCTCCGAAACGGCTGCACCGATTTTGACGGGACCTTCACAGGCAGATAGCTGATGTTATAAGGAATAACTTAGGCTACTTTTATTTTAGAAAAATAATTAGGGATCCGCGTAAAAAAAAAACCCTTGAAATCCAATATATATATTCTGTCAACTGTCTATATCGACGTACTCTAAATTTCTTTTAAATTAAACGTGGGTGAAACCGCGGGTCCCAGCTAGTCATAAATAAAAAGAGAGGGATAATGAATCCTATAACCCGCGATTATTTAAGTAGCGTAGTATTTAATATAATTTAGATGTAGGTAATATTATCTTACTTTTGTTAAAATATACCCGCAACTTTTGATTCCTGTTGGCCGGCCGGGCTGGGTATCGTCACCGCGGGTCGAGGAGTTGTAAGTTGGAACGTATTGAGTGCGGTCGACAGTACATCCAAGTTTGGTTATTGCGCCCGCGTTGGTAGTTGAAATTAAATATTCTTCTCGCGAAGTTGCGCATACATAACCCACGGGATAGTGACAATATTTGAACAGAAATAGTTCCCGTGAAGGGTATTGGTGAAACACCGGTGATCGCCACGCGGTGATGTGGCGCTGGGTCCAGTGGACAAGTATACATTCTTGAATACCCCTTAGCCCTTATTGATTTAATTATAGTTTATTAGATTCAGTCCACTCAGGGGAACCCCAAATCCCTACCTACACCTGATCTTGACGGACCTACATGTGGCCCTCGCCCTAAATCTGCACCCGCACGTTGCGCTGGTAAGTTACCTAGGCTATCCTTACAGAATCTATAGGATTTGTGTCGCCGGGCCGCCGATCCCGTTGTGTACGATACAGGATCAATAAGCTGAAGCAGCAATGGGCGGGACTCATCGCTCGTTGAACTGATGATCGTTGGAGCGGAAAAGTTCTCGAATCTCGAATGAAGATCACGCACCGAAAAACGCAGCGTGGGACGACCTCCGACGAGATGGACAGATGGCCTGGTGAAGGTCTATAGGAAAATGTAGAATGGTCGGATGTGGGTGGCATGTAACCTGTTTTTGTGGAAATCTATGGAAGAATTTTCAGCAGTGGAATATTTAAGAAAAAAAACAAAAAAAATTCAACTGCACAGTATATACAAAATAGAAATAAAGTAAATTGTATGAGATGCAAACGTGCATTAAAATATACATATAGTAGCGAGTATATATATAGGGATTTATGATCCTGAATCTTTTGAATTGTGCTAGAGATTAAGCACACCTTATTGTCACTGGCAATTCTTTTCAAAGTCGAGCAGCTTTGATGCTGAAGAGTTTTTCAAAGAAGTTAGTGACATGCACTGACATTTCCAACATCGGGTTTGGATGATCTTAAAAACCTCAAATATGTATTAATGGAGGAACAAAAACCGGTATGTGTACACCAACATATAGCCTTCTCAAGACGTTATTTAATGTCCAAGAAAAGTTGTTCAGATAAAAGAAATACACCAGACAGGAGATACGAAAGAAGAGTAAAATTATTGCATCTTAACGAAATAAATGGGGCAAGTAGTGAATGTTCCGGCAATATAGCGCGCCGCCCGACATCACCCCTTGTTTTGAACAAAACTTACTCATACGGAGAACCATTTTAGGCCGAGAGCCAAATAGTACTTTTAAAATTCTTCCGAAATGGCTTTCTTGAAATTGTTCTTGCCTATTTAAGATTTCGTATCTAGGATTTATCGTAAAAACTAGATTTATTAGGTAACTTTTTAATATATTATAAAAGTTGTGGAAACCTGGTTAAAACTTGCTTTTAAGGATATTTTAGAAATATAACACGTACGTACCTATGTTTTATAGGCACTTCGTGTTGGAAATCTCTAGATTTTCAGTTGCTTATTATAAGTTGTAAAAGTCAAGCTTTGAGAACTGGGTTAATAGCTGACATGTATGTTCTATTTCAAATTTAGGTATAACATGTGATCCTAACGATAAGATGTAAATTCCTGATATAATGTTATTGCATGTAAATTTTCCAATTTCTGATGACAATACTAAGATAAATATATTGCGATGTGCGGGGCACGTGGGGCAAGTGGCAATGGGCGGGGCACATTGCTCGTAGAACTGATGGTCGTTGAAGATTGAATTTTTTTATATTACCGTTTGCATTACACCAGGATTTCTCCGGTGTCTCGGCTACAGTTTAGAGACATAAATCTCACATTGAAAAATACCCAAGACTCAAAAACGATCTGTAGCCAAATATTTGTACCTGGCAGGAGTCGAACCCGCGACGCGTACCGCAGGAAGACAATCGCTTAGCCACTGCGCTAACCATGAATTAAAACTTAATTTTGGGTTTTTATTTAAATTATTAATGAACGTGACAATTTACTATATTGATAATCTGTATTAATTGTCTGGCAATTGAATAAAAAAAAAAAAAACCGAATCTAATAAAAATCAAAGTGATTCATTGAGTTTTCCAAGAGATATTGAGCTCACACACGCACTGACCAACTGTTTTGTCCAAGCTTATTTTTTCTTCTATTCACTTTTGTTGATTAATAGTCTAAATAAGTGAATATGTAACTATATCAGGATTCGTCATCAGAATATTCTTTTGATATTAGTTTCATCATATCAGCCACAGGACGTCCACTGCCGAACAAAGGCAGATTCAGAGCAGAGACAGAAAGGAACGTTAGATTTTCACAACGAGCGGTTACATACCGCCCTCATCCAACGACTCTCAGCGAACTTCACCAGGTCGTCTGTCCACCTCGTTGGAGGTCGTCCCACGCTGCGTTTTCCGGTGCGCGGTCTTCATTCTAGAACCTTTGTGCCCCAGCGGCCATCAGTTCTACGAGCAATGTGCCCCGCCCATTGCCACTTCAGTTTACTAATCCTTTCAGCTATGTCGACAACTTTTTTTTTTTAATATTAATTTACTTACCGTGCAAAATAAAGTTGGAGGAAATTATTTAGGAGTAGATCGTGACTTTTTCTGGTGTTTATAGAGCACTATCTTTCCGCTTCGTTCGCAGTGAGCAAAATAATATCAATAAACAAAACGGTTTTAGTTAGTACTGCTAAAACTTTTTTCATTAAACAATATAGTTCCAAGCTCCTGGCTCACAGTCAGTTCCCGATAGCATCGCCGATCGCGGCGCCTTTATCAGCCATTTTCCCTTCATATCCGATATTATTTTATACCGTGCCCCGGGGCTCTTGCACCCTATATTTCACAAACGATGGGAAGCTTGTAAGAGATTGGATCCCCGTTCGTATCTCGAGTGGAAATTTCGCATACGCTAACCTGATAGGCGATTTCCTTGTGATCATGTTCACGATTATATGATAAAGTATGATAAGTTTTTCGATGCGTGTATAATGGTTGCAAGTTCGATGAAAAGTAACTGGTGTCTTCATAATAGCCACTAAGTAATGTTTTATATACATGTATCTGTAATGATTAAAAAAACATTCTAAGTAACAAAACTTATCACAGTCCACTACAAGTCGTATGTCCAAGTAGAACTAAATTTTTTCTGGAAATGTCTGTGTCATATAGTGTGAAGTCTGCCAGAGGACACTGGAGGAGTGCCCAGTCTGGGTGACGCAGCGGCGTGAACTCATTGTGGCGGTCGAAGGTAACCTCTCGCTTCAGGCCGTGCTTCTGTCTCAAGTCTGAAGCGAGAGCATGTCGGGAGCCGTCGTCTTGTCCTTTTGCGAGGAAGTGATGCACGCAAAGGAGGTGGCAAAATGGGAGGCAACCACCTCTCTTCCGTCCTGCAGGAGATACACCAAACGCTGAAGGGCGCTGACCAATCTCATCATGAGTTGTGGCCTGTAGCCTGTTTGAACAGCCCATCCCCCAACTGGAAACAGCCCTAAGAACAGAACAATCCGAGAAACGGCGCGCTGTGTATACCGCATGCCTCTAACAGGATTGTGTGGCTGTCCAGGCCACACAGTGGATGAGGCCCGTCCGACCAAGTTGTGAGCCTAGACCTGATGGGGTGCGGTGAATGCATGAGTAAATTCTCCACCCCCTGAAATAAGTTTATCAAAGGAGCACCATGGTAAGTCACCACCCGGGTGGAGGGCGGTTATGCAGTAAAACGTTCTGATGCGAAAGGTATTTCTTTGTCTACTCGGGTGGTGCAAATCATCATTCATCACCATTGCAGCCAAACAAAGTCCACTGCTGAACATAGGCCACCCTCAAAGATCACCACAACGACCGATATCGGTGTGTTGTGTGCTCATTGGGAGGTTTTGCCAAAATCGCCATGCTCGGCAGGCGGGTTGGCGATCGCAATTGAGTTGTTAATGTATTCGAAGGACGCTGCTGCCCATGCTCCGGCTAATCCCTTAGTCGCCTTTTACGACACCCATGGGATGAGATGGGTTGGTGCTATTCGTAGCTAGCACCACACTTATTTTAAGTTATTTAGACAGTTATGCAATTGCTTTGTTTCTAGATTTTCAAACCCAATCTCGCAAAAGTATGAACTCGTGTCGAGTTCATACTTTTATAACTTTAACAAATCACAATAAAAATCCGCACACACGCAATTTGCCGAGACCGCGCGTTTCACAGCAATTTGATTCCGTATATTTGTCAGTCTGTCGGTACGCTACGTAAACGGCAGACATTGATTCGACCGTTTTTCGTAATTTAATTTGTGTAACCCCCCGCCGCGACCGGTCGACCACCCGTGGGTCCCCAGTTCATCCCGACACGGTTTGGGCGTAACTTCGATTCGGATCTCCGCGATACTGTCACACATTAGACACGCTGTCAGCTTTACTCCAAAATAATACTGAGATTTTAATGTTGTTAAGGCTTTAAAATGGATGTGTAAAGTATGCATGTTTGTTGAGTCATATTATTATGGACTGGGCGTTGCACTACAAGCATTAAGTAATGTTATTGTTGTCTGTATGATTTAACAAGTAACTTTACTATTGTGTTAATAAACTATAAACAAGCGCATTTGTATTCAGCTCTATATCGCACACAAATTCAAATGAATGCCTCAATAACTTGTCTGTGCGCCGTACACAAAGAGCATTGTCTTACCCACATAAATGTTAGCGTCAGGCGAATGCAATCCAATCTTTTTAGCTACAAAAAGGGTTGAATCTGCGCCATTTCACTGTTTCCATTCTAAACAGACAGCGGGCTCCGCGGCGGCGTGGCAGAGGTCCAACGAACCCTGTTGTACTTTTAGGGAATCTTTTTACTAGCGGCGGCCGAAGGGTTACTGTATTTAAAGGATTTTTGGAGCCGACCAGTGCTTATTTAAAGTGGTGTAAGCCGTTTGTTATTTTTTCATGAATTTTTCTTTATTTTGTCGGACTACTTTTGAAAAATGAATATTTACGTTGGAATTTTTAACTTTTTGGGAGTTCTCAAAAGTTTTCCGGAAAATGGTTGTATTTGTTCTGGAGTACTTGTTTATTTATGCTTGAAATACTGAATACTGAAAGCTTATCTAAAGTTACAGAAAATACAGATCATCATTTCGGCCGAATGAAGTCCACTGCTGGGCACAGGCCTCCCCGAAGACCACCACAACAACCGATATGGGTGTGTTGTGAGCTTATTGGGGGTTTTGCTATAATCGCCACGCTTGGCAGACGGGTTGGCGATCGCAGTTGAGTTGTTAATGTACTTGAAGGACGCTGCTGCCCATCCTCCGGCTAATCCCTTAGTCGACTTCTACGACATCCACGGGAGGAGATGGGGTGGTGGTATTCTGAGCCGGCACCACACAGCAAATACAGATACTTTAAGAGATATTCTTGACGTTAGTAATTTCCGATATGATAGCGTGGTCACTGTCGCAATGTTCGGGCACCGTTCCAAAGCCTATAGCTTCAAACTGCAAATGGACGAACATTAGCTAAGCAGAATGATGCCGTAGCTCAGTAGCAATCATATGTTATTCAACGATAGAATGGACGTCTGATAATTTTCAACGGCAATTAAAACGTAATTACAATTGGCAAGTTACCAGTTAGTAGTATTAGTTTGACGGCACGGTTGGTGCAATGGCTGATACAGTCGGCTGCTGCGCTCCGGGTCGTGGTTCGATTCCCGTACGGAACAAATATTTGAATAGGTACAGTACAGGTAGTTGTTCCGGGTCTGGGTGTATTGTGTGTGGAATTCATGTCTGTAAACGCACACACGACACAGGAGAAATCCTAGTGCGGGGCAACGTTTTGTAAAAGAAATCATGTGAGAAATCTAGAAGATGATATCTACTCAAAGATAAGAGTTTTTTTCCGGAAGATACTGTTCACAGATCTATACCAGTATATGAGATAATATTTGATAGCATTGCGTGGAATATCATCGGATCTTTTCTAATATTATATGAATTGATAGTTGATGTAGTGAAAGAAAAGACATGTTTTTACAGTGTGGTCATGTAGATAGGATGAATGAGAAATGAATAACCGGGGGGATTTATAGCGCAACTGTAAGCGGAAATCCTGGGAGGGACCGCTGTACAAGGCATGAAGCTAGGCATTTTATATCATCATATCAGCCACAGGACGTCCACTGCTGAACAAAGGCCTCCCCCTTAAAATTCCACAACGAGTGGTTACATGCCGCCCTCATCCAATGACTCCCAGTGACAATCATCAGGTCGCCTGTCCACCTCGTTTGAGGTGCTCCCACGCTGCATTTTCCGGTGCGCGGTCTCCGCTCGAAACCTTTTTGCCCCAACGGCCATCAGTTCTACGAGCAATGTGCCCTACCCATTGCCACTTCAGTTTACTAATCCTTTTAGCTACGTCGGCAACTTTAGTTCTTCTACGGATCTCCTCATTTCTGATTCGATCTCATAGAGAAATTTATTTTTGCATTTTATATACAGGATGCCCAGTAAATAGCACGACATACTGCAGGGGGTAAGAGCTTGGGTCAATATCTACCAAAAAAACACAATATATGTTCAGCAAAATCTTAATCTCAATTCTTTTGGGACTAGCCGAGCGGTAACATGTTTCATACCCAAATGATTAGTTAAAATGGTACGGATCGACTCGTGAGATACAGAAAGTTCGGCGGCTATCTCTCAAAGTTGAATGAGGATTTTCAGTCACTATTTCCTTCACTTTTGCGATGTTAACTTCAGTTGCAGACGTTGATGGCCTACCAGAGCGAGGCAAATCTTCCATCACATCTCGACCGCTTTTGAACGCTTTGTACCAGTCATAAGCACGTGTTTTTGATAAGGTCGATTCACCGTAAGCCTTCTGGCTAAATTCCATTGGCGATGCAAAATTTAAGACAATCTCTTTGTTCGGTGTTTTTGTCCATATTGAAATTCGCTATACATACTAGATATGATATAACTAAAAACAGTACTGTATTTAATATATAACAGATGCAACTCAAACTCCGCGCCAAAATGGAAAACAGTTGTTACTACAACAACGATAAAAACAAAAATTTGAATTTGGAACCATAAACAAATCATCCATTTCCGATACTTTTTTGACTGAATGTACAATATATCACTGGACTATTACAATTTTTATAAATATTCTCATATTCTACCAGGTCATACACATCCCTGGCTAAATAATGCTTAACTATAATGCGCAGTGCAGTGCAACTACAGAGTATCTAGCGCTGAAATTATTAAGCTAGGTGAGGGGTCAGTAAAATTACATAAAAATGAGTTGAGTGTCGCTTCTTACCAGATATCTTTCTATGATTAGCTGACTGATTCAAGTCTTTAAGACTGCCAAATTTTTGTGTTTTGTGCGCGGGTTACATTCCCGAACGGCATAAATATTTGTATGGCCTTGGCATCCTGGTGCCGAATAGAAAGTGACTAACGTTTAAAAAACGCGAGTGGGTGATTTATGTCTGTAAAATATACGCATCAATCTTAGTAGGGGTCGTCTTTACCGTTCTTAGTACTCTTTCAATTGACAGACTCTCAGTCACCTAAGCCGCAAATAATCTTTTGTGGACTTTTCTTAGCCAGCTACGTCTTTCAACTTCCACAAGACGAATGGTTCTTACAATGTTTTTTCTTATATTCTCGTCGGCAGGAAATCAGTGCGGTGGCTAATGTCCACGATATTGTTCCAGAGACAAATTGTCACAACACATGCTAGGAGTTATGCGATCCTGGTACTCGCCGTACGCACATCTTATTTGTTCCTTAAGCTGATAAAATCTTTTCATTACAACGGCGTGGCGTGTGTTTGCAAGTTAAAATAAAAAAGTCACTTAGATTGCTGTTTATTGCAAATGGGATAGGAAAGAAAAAAAGTTATATTTATTGAAATTAAACTGCGTACCAAGTCAATGGTTACGAGATGTTCTTTTTTCAAACATTTTCCTTGTTGAATACATAGCGATTGGGCCTTTACTTTTAGAAAGCCATCTTTGAAAACCAGAATTAAATAAAAGTTACACAAAAAAAAACAATAAAGTAAAAAATATAAATTTGTTCATATACGTACTCTGAACTCTGAAAACTTAGCATAAAAACGCGTAGAACAACCCAGAAATGTGAGAGACACCGTGTACAAAAAAATACCCAGCCGTTAGAGAGGTTTCTCCTTTTGTGCCTTGCAATTTACTGCCAATGTGAGTCGTTTTATACCCTCTAAAAGTTTCTAATACGCGTTACTTAATAATCAATTAAAAAATATTTAAGACTAGCCGGGACCCGCGGTTTCACCCACCTTTTAATTTAAAAGAAATTGGATTATTTCTAAATAATTTAGGTACTTCGGTAGACACTTGACATAGAGTATATATATTGGATTTCATGGGTATTAATTTTTTTGCGCGGAAACCCTAATTATTTTTCTAAAATAAAAGTATCCTAAGTTATTCCTTATAAAATATCAGCTATCTGCCAATGAAAGTCACGTAGAAATCGGTCCAGCAGTTTCGGAGATTAGCGGGAACAAACAGACAGACAGATAGACCGACAGACAGACGAAAAATTAAAAATAGATTTATTGTTGTAGGTACCGTATATACTTTCATATGCATTAACTAAAAAGCTGTTACTTTGAGATTACAAACAGACACTTCAATTTTATTTATTTAATTTTTCATAGCTGACATGTTCCGATTCTCTTACATAACATTTCACCCGTGAATAAAGTCAAGTCAAAGTCAAGAACAGCAGGAATGCTGAAACCTTTACTATTGCAGAAGGCGAAATACTTTTTATTTGTCATCTGTGATACATTTTTAGATGTAGGTATTTTTACCAAATAAAGTCATAGCACCAAAGCCACCCACAGTACCGCAAATAACCCACCATCCTACTAAACCAAGGTTTGGGGGAAAAACTTGTGTTATATGAAAGTTGGCGCGAACTCGACGATGCTGCCGCAGGTGCACTTTATGGTAGCGACGAAACTGTCATTTTTTTTGGCGCCAAAACACGCTCCTTCATGAATATCAGGAGTCTTAGAACGAGGAAAATACTTTGAAAGTAAAGCGGAAGGACGTGGTGTTCTAAAAATGTTGAGGAGTTTGTGACTTCATTAGCGCCTAACTTACAGTGGTAACATGGACGTTGTGTGGATCCTGTTTTTAAGTTATGCTATACAGCATACTTGTTACAATTTTTGAATTTAAAACATCAGCTAAGCTCAAAAAAGAACAAAAAAAGGCATGAGTTTTCATAAAGTATTAAAGTTTTTGCGGATGTAATACCGCGTGGTGCCGGCTCAGAATACCACCACCCCATCTCCTCCCGCGGGTGTCGTAAAAGTCGACTCAGGGATTAGCCGGAGGATGGGCAGCAGCGTCCTTCGAGTACATTGACAACTCAACTGCGATCGCCGACCCGTCTGCCAAGCGTGGCGATTATGGCAAAGCCCCCCAATGAGCCTACAACACACCCATATCGGTCGTTGTGATCTTTGGGGGAGGCCTGTGTCCAGCAGTGGACTTCATTCGGCCGAAATGATGATGATGGATGTAAATCTATAGCACAAACATTAAAGTTAATTTAATGGGCTCACATAACCATCATATCAGCCAAAGGATGGCCACGTTTACCGAACAAAAGCGTCTCCCACAGATTTCCAGAATCTTATCTCTTTAAATGAGCAATTCTTGTAATTAGAATCTCGGAATCGGCTCCAACGATTTTCATAAAATTTAGTATATAGGGGGTTTCGGGGGCGATAAATCGATCTAGCTAGGAATCATTTTTAGAAAATGTCATTTTATAGGCGTTTGAGTAGTCTCAACTGAAAAATATGACTCTTCCTGACATCTATTGGCGAATAATAATACTATTTTTGTGAGCAACTAATTGCTTTAACGACACAACAGCAGATGGCGTTGTTAAGTAACACGAAAACGAAAATACCGAGCAAAGCTCGGTCATCCAGGTATATTAATATACGAGCATAACACCATGTTCATTTTATACTATAATGTCAAGTATTATTTCACATTATAGTATAAAAGTTAATTATAATGGAAGTATTATAATTTTGTTTAGGTACCACTGACATTCAATATTAAATACTTTGTCCAAAAAAATTAATTTGGAGAAGTAGCATCTGTTACATACTCTAAGAACTATTTTATGAGGTTAGCTATGTAGTCTAATTTTGAGACAATGGAGTGCTTAGTGGTACCACTACTGCCGCATAGATGGCGCTAAACTCAAAATATTGAAGTTCAAGTTTTCTTAATCTTATATCTTTAAATTTGAGTAGTCTCAACTGAAAAATATGACTCTTCCAGACATCTATTGGCGAATAATAATACTATATATATATATATACTTACGTAATTGATTGATAAACTGTAAAAAATTAAGTATTTGTTTCTAATATAAGATTAAACTAATTGCACTCATGATTTTTTTCTTTAAATAACCAGTTCATATTTTTTATTATTCTATCGGTAAGATCGAAAAATATTATTCATATTTCATTATTTTATTAGTAATTCGTACTTAAATATAATTTCCAGAAAACACAATTTAAAAATAAAAAAATACCGAGCAAAGCTCGGTCAAACATCTAGTTGGTACTGATATGAGATTGGCGCAGAATGTCTAATGTTCCACAGAAGGGAGGCTACCGCCCATCCCACTGCTTTAGAGTCCCTTGGCCTCATTTTACGACATACATAGGAGAAGATGGAGTGGTGCTATGTTCTTAATCCGAACACCATACGGAGAATTTGACTCAAGAAAAGAAATCGATCCTAATGATATTAAATTAATACCAAACTGAGTTCCCCATAACTAAACGCATTTAGTTTCAAAACAACATTTGCACAGCAAATATTATTTCTCCAAAATAGTAAATAACAATACTAAAACTTCTTATTGCCCTGTGTTGAAACAAATTTGTATAATTTCATTCAAAATATTATAATAAATGTGAATAAGTATACTGGTCACTAAGATAAAATTGGTTAGCACGAAAATAATAGCCATAAGCTGCCACAATAAGTTGAGGTAAATCAGGAATGTTTGCGAGTAGCCCAATAAAAAAACGAAAGAGGTAAATCATAATTACTATAATATTGCTGCTACTGTATTTAAATAAGTATACAATTAGTTTTAGAGTTGCCTATCATTTGGCCAAAGAACGTTCATCGCTGAACAAAGACCGCGGTGGCCTGGGGTTCATACATTTCAATTACGTAATTTTTGGCGCAATTTGCCAGTACTCGCCACGGCCACGCTTGTCGAGGGGGTTGGTGAGCGCAGTATGGCTACGGTATCATAGAAGGGACGCTGCCGCCCATCCCCTTTGGTATAGGGTCTTAGTCACCTTTTACGATATCACGGAATCAGATAGAATATTGCAATATTCGTATCCGGATACCGGGATTTGCCTAATATGACATTAAATGATCAATCTTAAATATTAAACATAAGTAGCGTCAAGCGTAACAACATTCATGAAGCAATACATGGGTAACAGAATTTTGGAAAATATCTTTGGTTTGAATCAAAAATCAAGTCTATAATTTTGAAATATATAAAACAAAATATTGTTAACATTTTAATATCTAATGATATAAATTGGTTTATAATTTTTATAACAATGAAAAGATAATTAAAAACCCAAATATTTTAACCCCAAGGCTTTGGGGGGAATCTTTTACAATCTCCTCGGGGAGGGTGACTTACTTTAGCCGGTAGTCCCTTCGCGACTGAGGAAGTTCATGAATTTCACTGGGGAAAAAATTTAAAAAGTTCTTCATCTACCAGCCCATCCTGATTTGCACGTCACTAACGTGTATCCAGGAACCGGGTGATTCTCTGCTCGACGGCAGTGGAACCATATCGTCTCGGTCTTGTAAGCGGATGATGGATGGATGGACGGATAGCCACAGGCCCGGAACATGGAGCCATGGTACCTACCTAGCCAGACTCCTGCAATATGAATCCACTAGTAAAAACTGGTAAAATGAATGATTGGTTTACAACTTTCGCTTGTTCAATAACTTCATTCGACCTTTACAGACATTGAAAAGTGAATCTCAGACTTCGTACAATGTACAATTTACACAGACATCAAGCAAGTTTCGTAATAAAATAGGTAATCGATTTATTGGTTCTATTTGCGATTCCGACGGCAAACAATCCCAAACTTTTCTTCATACGAACTCGATGTAAACTTTGCCGACACCTATTTAAAAGTTTTTTTCTGTACGTCGCTGGGTACACGTGTCGCCTACAACTTTACTGATGACACTTTGATGGATTTCTGAACTGTTTTTTGTGAATAATAATGGCGTTGAGTGCGTCTTCTGTGTGCGGATTACGATTTTGTTTTGGTTTGGGCGTATTGGATCGTGTACTAAGAGTTTCTTGGTATATACGACACATGTCGTTGCTTCTAGGTATACTTGAAATTTTTTAAACTGCCGATATTGATATGATTTCTGTTAGGGTTAAGCACGTCCAAATAAAAAACGGCCGATCCCTTACAGGATCACTTGTGTGTCTGTCTGTCTGTCCATCTATCACAGCCAATTTGCTCCAAATCTATTAGACCGATTAAGTTGAAATTTGGTACACATATGAATGTCTGCAACCCAAACACGGAGTGTAACGTAAATAAATGAAATTATAAATTTGAATACTTTTGGGGGCGAATTAGAAAATAAAAGCAATCAAAATGCAATCCGTACCGTGTAATATATCAAATGGAAGGGCTTGTTGAGGGAGTCTCAAATATAAATTTTAAAACAAATAACTTAAAAAATTATGAAAATTGAGCATTGGGTAAGGGTATTGTCTTATCATCATTTCGGCCGAATGAAGTCCACTGCTGGACACAGGCCTCCCCCAAATATCACCACAACGACCGATATGGGTGTTTTGTGGGCACATTGGGGGGTTTTGCCATAATCGCCACGCTTGGCAGGCGGGTTGGCGATCGCAGTTGAGTTCTTAATATACTCGAAGGACGCTGCTGCCCATCCTGCGGCTAATCCCTTAGTCGACTTTTACGACACCCACGGGAGTAGATGGCGTGATGTTATTCTGGGCCGGCACCACACGGCGATACGATGGCGGCGGGAGTCAATATATCTCCGAAATATTCAATATTCATAACATGAAATATTCTGTGTGCTGTCCGGATTAAGAATATAGCACTATCTTATATATATATTCTATCTCCTGCCGTGGGTGTCGGGAAAGGCGGACAGTGGAACTCCTTTCGCAGATATGATCTCGGAAACTACTACGACTAGCTTAACATTTTCACATAAGTGCAGAAAACAGTTCTTTACTTGATTACATGAAAGAAAGAAAGAGACATGATTACAAGATGTCTATGGTCTTAAAATAACATGCTAAATCTTTCAATAGTGTGCGTACAAACTTAGATTTGCAGTTGGAATGTGTGGGAGAACATGCTTTTAGATTATAATAGAATAGACAATACATTCAGCAATTGCCCCCTCTTTTGGTTACCACATATTAAATTTGGGTCAGATCTAAAAACATGATAGATAACATAATCATCGTACTATATCGATGCTACTCCCCGCGAGTTCAACTCGCATTTATCCGGTTTTTCTTACCTTTAGCCACATAAGTATTTTAGTAACACACACAAACACACACATCGGCCATTAAACGTCCACAGCTGAACATGGGCCTCCCAATGATCCGTACAATGACAGGCATTAGGGATATTGCTATTATGACCACGCTTGGCAAGTGGAATTGTGATCGCAGTATGTTATAATTAACACTGGGGAGGAAACTCTTATGGGCCTCATGGGCGGAGAGCAGCGGCCGCTTCCGGTGAATCATAATATGATTCACATTAGAAATCAGAAAATGGCAACGTTAAAGGTCAGTTATGATTGACGGCACGGTTGGTGCAGTGGCTGATACAGTCAGCTGCTGCGCACCGGGTCGTGGGTTCGATTTCCGCACGGAAAAAATATTTGTATGATCTGCAGGTAGTTGTTCCGGGTCTGGGTGTATTGTGTGTGGAATTTGTGTCTGTAAACGCACCCACGACACAGGGGAAATCCTAGTGTGAGGCAACGTTTTTAATAAAACATAAATAAAAAAAATTGAACGAAACAAATTTGAAATTGGTTAAGTGACCATTTTGTGATTTCTAATGTGAATCGTATTGAAATCATTACTATGATTCACCTAAAACGACCTTTTTAGGTGCTGGTCTATTATATGCCGGGACCTACACGAAATGTTTTAATTAATTATAAGTATTTAATTTAGTTTTAATTTCTCTTCTGTACAGTATATCTTAGAAATATTTGAAAGCATAATGCGATTACCAAAACGATCGGCACGTTCTAAAATTTTCAGAGTACGTACCTCTAGTGCCTGAAAAAATAAAAGGTCTTCTGTAGCGATGTTTTTAAATCGGATTAAACCTTTTTGTTACCGTGAAACCAACAAAGCAACCATCACATTAATTGCGTTACTTTATAAAACTGTGAATGCCATTAACATAAACAGGCGCCATAGAACGTAATGTAACACGATCCCGACTGTCGCGAACGAGGTTATGTCTTTCATTCGCGTTAACAATGATGCGTATTAGGTTACGTTCTTTTGTTGTTTTCACAATGTACGTATATGCGATCAGATTTTTATTATCTGAACGAGAAACAAAACATTTCCGTGGATTTCACAATGGATATGTTGGTTTCTGAGTTTTCTTTATTTTTGGTATCTAAAACTATATTAGATTTCGTCATGTGTTTTATATTCTAGCTGCCCGCCTCAGTTTTGCACAGACAGGTACATGCAAACCCTTGCTCCAGTGTGATCTTACGAGGACCTGGAGCCCCCCTTCGGTGCCGAAGATGACCGCTCCAGTGGTTTTAGCCGGTAGGAGTCCGGCATACCCCTTCGCCCTTCCCCGGGGCGAAGGAAGTTCCATGTAGAATTTCCACTGGACATAAATAAAAAAAATAAAAAAAAGGTACATGCAAACCCAAATGTAGCGCCACCTACCACACAAAAAATCAAAATCAGATTCAGTATATCAGTATCGGTTCAGTAACATACACACGTACAGAAGAATTATATACAGAAGATATGGTTGCTCTTAATCTAAAGTCCTATTAATTAATCTTAAAGTAACTTAGATGAGACATATCCAGCATAAGCCAAACGATTGAATAACTAACAAGTATGAGAGTAAGTTTTACTGTAAGATAGTTAAAGTATGCAGTTGGATGTAGATACAGATTTGATAAAAAGAGAGACAGTAAAAAGTTAAGTACCCATCTTTTATTTTATTTAAGGTAAATGTTCTCTTTTTATTTCCCCTCACAGTCGCTCATCCTCTGCCACTTCTGTATGCCAGGATCTACAACGACGACTACTGGAAAAACCCCCAATCAATGAAGCTCAATCTGGAACCCGCAACGAAATTAATCAGAAAAAAGAAAGAAGGAGTTAGAAAGAAGACACGTTCCACTTTCCTCAGTAGTAAATAGAAGACAGTACAGTGGACAGTGGGTTTGACAGTAGCAATAGGTACAAAAATTGTGGTTTACAATTAGAATAAGCCCTGCTGCCAAGAAGCGCGAATACAAAACGGTTTTTTTTAACTTTACGGGTCCATAAGGCAATGATTGGCGTGTGGTGCCAGCTACGAATAGCACCGACCCGTCTAATTCCGTGGGTGCCATAAAAGGTGACTATGGAATTACCCGGAGGATAGCCAGCAGCGTCCTTCGAGTACATTAACAACACAACTAACGATAACGATCGCCAACCCGCCTGCCAAGCCTGACGATTATGGAAAAACCCACCAATGAGTACACAAGATACCCAGACCGGTCGCTATCGCGATTTTTGGGGGAGGCTTGTGTCCAGCGGTGGACTTTATTTGGCTGAAACGAAGGTTATAATACCTATCCTCCATCGGACTTTAATGGCCCCATCAATCAGTCCATTGAAAACCCGTAACCAACTCATCATCAAAATAACTCGATACTATCTGTATCCTGTTCATTTCACACGTAGCAAAAGTCGACTCAATTATGTAGTGTAAACAGTCCGTGGATCTGTTTGTCATCGCGCCATTAATAGCCGCGGTGTTACGAGCGATCGCCCGCGGGGATCCTCCAATGATTATTTTGGTTGGAACAGTTAATGATATTCCCTCGCTGAAGCGGGAATGAAAGGTAAACAGTTGACTCGCTTCGTCTGCGTGTTGAAAGAAATATTGGATCAGCTGTTGATGTTAAATTGGGAAGGAAATGAATGTCAATTGGTTCAGGCCATGTCGGACCGTATAATTTGCATAGTGATATAAATAAATGGAGGTTATTGGGTTTTTTTCCATTGTTTTTGGTTTTCTAATAGAGGTCCAATGGTGGTGAAGACATTTCTATTTAGATTTACAAATAAATTGCTTGAGTATCGGTTATAAATAGCACTTGATTAACATAAAAAAAATATACAGGAATAGGTTTTCAAAGAACTTTTAAAGAAAGATAGGCAGTCACTATAGAGTAGCATAATATTCATACATTAATTAATCACCGTGTGGTGCCGGCTCAGAATGCCACCACCCCATCTCCTCCCATGGGTGTCGTAAAAGTCGACTAAGGGATTAGCCGGAGGATGGGCAGCAGCGTCCTTCAAGTACATTAACAACTCAACTGCGATCGCCAACCCGTCTGCCAAGCGTGGCGATTATGGCAAAAACCCCCCAATGAGCCCACAACACACCCATATCGGTCGTTGTGGACATCTTTGGGGGAGGCCTATGTCCAGCAGTGGACTTCATTCGGCCGAAATTATTAATTAATCACTTTATCATTTTGTCAATGGTTTCTATCGTCGAATATCTATTCCTCCCGCATACAAACATCTTAAACAAGGTTAGTTTCTCTAAAACATTCACCTGTTAACAAAGCAAAGCTTATCTATTCAATGCTTAGAATACAGATAAGATTAATCAAGATGTATCGACAGAGCCACCATTATACGCATTAATACCACCAATAAGATAAACTGCACAGAAGGTCCAGTCCATAAATGAGACAATCAGCACACACACGTGTGTGTGTGTGTGCTCATTGTGATTGATTGTTATACACCAAAAGATGCTGAAAGAAACAACATATATCTATCAGCATATAAACGTTATACGTACGATATTCGCTCTCTAGGAATATTGCCACCATCACAAGATTCAAGATTTTTATTTTGTGAAATAGTAGGTGCATAGTACACACGCGACTAAGCTTAGCAAAAGAATTGATGATGGCAGTACCTATATTTTTATCGACGTTTATTAAAATTAATTTGGAACATGGGCTCTTAACATAATTCTTAATTCTCAATATGTACGGGACTGTGAGTACCAATCTCTACTGGGAATAGAAATATGAAGTGTAAAAGTATCTACTTATACCTAAACACTGATTAATAGATTATATCATATTTTGTTCTGATGGATAGATCATCTACGCATGCAATCGAGACTTTTAAGTCGTACCATAAAGTGAAAATTTCCTCATACTTATCAATCTATTTGTTCCGGGTATGGTTGTGTTGTTTGTGGAATTTGTGTTTGTAAACGAACCCACGACACAGGAGAAATTCTGGTGCGGGGAAACGTTTAAAAAAACTGAGTTCCGAAGTACGTGTTGTTAGGAGTGGAACTTCTATTCTTTTATTATTATAGTATGAGAATACGTGTGAACGCTACTGTTTATCACTGAAATTAGCATTTTTAATTAAATTGAGCAGTCTGCGTGGGTGCTGGTTGAGAGTCACTGAATTAAAGTAGGTGAAGTTACTGTCTTACTCCATTTTGTTCGTAGATTTAGTTATTATTATATAATTTGTGCCAAACGGTTGCGCCTCGTCATTAGTTTTCCGGAATAAAATGTGCCTTTTGCTAATGTAGAAAAGATTTCAGCTCTGCACCAAATTTCATTTACATCGATTTAACTGTTACATTGTGATTCAATAGTTAACATATATACATTTAACTAGCTCATAACTCCCTTTACACATAGGTCTGACCTATGATGATCATAGCTTTATACGGGATCACGTACTCAACCGATTAATATTAATAGTGACGATGGCAAATGCGCAACAAAGGATATCGGCCAAAATAGGCCCACAAGCGGACAAAAATGAAATATATATGAAATAGGTAATTGCTTATATTTTGGATATTAATCGTAATTTGATAAATGAAATAACCGCTCAAAACGGCGGGTTAATGGAGATAGGAAATTGATTAAAACTGTCTTGTCATTTGAGTGATTTGCCATATGCAACATATTATGATATTCTTTCACTTATTAATAACTCATGACTTTAAATTAACATTATAATCTATCTCGGTTTATAAAGCACAGTTTGATTCTAAGACACTTTCGCAAGTATTTATATATTTTCGTCGTAGTAGTCATAGTCGGCACGGTTGGTGCAGTGGCTGATACAGTCGGCTGCTGCGCACCGGGTCGTGGGTTCGATTCCCGCACGGAACAAATATTTGTACGATCTGCAGGTAGTTGTTCCGGGTCTGGGTGTATTGTGTATGGAATTTGTGTCTGTAAACGCACCCACGACACAGGAGAAATACTAGTGTGGGGCAACGTTATTTAAAAAAAATAAAAATAAAATGTTTTTGTCTAAAAGACTAGATGCCAAATCATATCAAACGTCACGTCAAAATGGTAATCATTATGAATATGACGACCATTAAATTTACCTTTTCAAACTACAGTTTTAGTTCTAAAATGTGTAATTTATTTATTCGTACTCAGCTTTCACAATCATTATATACCCTCATTGTCTTGCAAAATATAGTTGCATATTTTTCATTTATTAATTATTTATTATCACATGGAATGCCTTATTCGAATACATCATATTAAGTAAGTACCTACTTGTTACTTTTTTTTATATTCTTTATTAAGGCCACCGTAACTACTATACCGTACTAGTATGTACTGTATAACAGTGGGATATTATTCTTCGTTTCTGTGACCATAATTTTTACTATCAACAAATGACTTGGTATGCTAATGAGAATGTATTATGAATATAGTTTTCCGTTTTGCTAATACAATACTAATTTATAAGTTTAAAGAAAAATAAACATAAAATGCATGGCAGACAATGCGTGAGTGTGTATATATTATATGTGATTGTGTAGTGTATATGTTGTGTATGCCTTAAATAAGCGTGTAAGAAGGTTACTTTCGTTACTGCAGAATCTCCAAGATCTTTTCGGTGCTTTTATAACCTAAAGTTAGTATGTAATTTCGTAAACACTTGTTTAAACAGTGTAAGTTTAGTTTTCTATGTCTCAGAGTTTTATTAATTTTACTGTACATAAAAGGAGCTAGAAACAAAAGATAACGTTGAGCAAACTTTGTGTCACAATATAACCTCAGAATCCGTATCTTTACATTCAAATATCTTTGAATTACGACAGTAAATTTTTATTTTAAAGTGTTTATAATTATTTGCATATTTTTGGCAGCCTTTTGATTATATTATCGCTCTTGTTCGTCGAATTGTCGAAATGGGCCGGACTTATTATGGGCGATGGCAAGTGTCCTTAAAAGTAATCGATCACATGATCATATTTACGGAGATTGAAATCGATTGAATGCAGTTATTTATAAGTCGGTCAAATTAATTATATTAAAAATCATTATTGACCTATTGCTTCTCTTCGTTTAAAAGAATTACCTGGTTCCTGCGCTAGTGTAATTACTGTATTACATGAGCCAGAATTGGGATCATTGGCATTCAGGTTCAACCTGGTGACCTGGCCTGCCCATAACAACTGTAATGCTGCAGCACGAACTATACGGAAACGGAGCGGCTGCTCGTCGCAACAGCAGTAAGGCTTTTTACTATATTAGCTATTCTTGATCGCGAGTAGGTTGCATGCACATGGCACAACCAAATTTATTATGCGTTCACGAACAGCGTGTCATTCAAGGAAGCATTGTTTATTTTTTCTTTTTTTTTTACAAAGTTACCACAGCCTTTAATATCTTACATAATCGTGAGTACAGTTTACAGACATTTTTGTTTTATTTATTTATGTATTTACTAAACCAAACACCATTACAGTTAACCAAGGCGATGCTATAACTAACATGAGTAAGATACACTTTCTGATCCGTGTCCTTAAGGTATAACATAATTTTCTACACTTTTCTATGCAGGTTCAGTGAATTTCAACTGGCTACAATTAAATATATCAATTTCATGCATGATGACATTCACGAATCTAATAGCACATGACAACGGGGCGTGCTGGAGTAAGTTAGTTCTATTCATTTTGGGGGGTATCTGCCAATACTCACCACGCTTAGCACGCGGATTGATGAACGCAGTACGGCCACACTACAGAAAATGATACAGGTAGCTACAGCGATGATTTTCGGCCGGAACTTCAATAGCTAATAAGTGGTAACCAAATAGAACACTCATATACAGTCATATACAATGTGTGTAGTTGGTTATGTCTTTAAGTTTCAAGTTGTAAAACTATAACACCGGCGTTCGATTGACTTAAAGACAAGCATACCTATATTTAGCTTTATAATAGAAATTAATTTCTTTTAATACGGAGTGAGATCGTATTCAAAGGATTAACCCGGATTGAATTTAGTAAAAACAGATCTTTTTCGATACACCGACCTTATAATGAGGAGCCATAACGTGGGAGACTAATGCGTGGCAGAATTTACAATACGAGTAATTGTTTCGTCGTCGTGATTTTTAAGTGCTTGTGGTACCTTTTCTCGTGGGGAAATTCTCATGGACTCACCTCGGGTTAAAATCACCAGACTGTTACTTCGATCCACCTATCGCCAGAGGTTCGAGATTCATTCGCGAATTTACCGCATCCGGCAGATCTGGACCCACCACTTCTCCTCGTGCCATTCCTCTAGCAAATCTTACGTCATATCCACTAGGCGGTTTCCTGGTGATAGACAGGTCTCTGCTCCCAGCCTATGGCAATACAGATATTTCCTACCGCTGTTCAAATGAGTAATAATCGCGAAATATACATCTAGCAGCTATACAAATATTTATATTTACTTATACATATCCTCTGTCAAGAGGCACAATAGAATTTTAATTGTGTCTGGCTTTGTTAATGAGATATGACGCTCCCAAATGCTATTAACTCTCAGTAAGGTTCATGGTTAAACTTTCTGAGAGCCACCAATCTGCGAAGAGTCAGTGAACTGAAGATTTATGTTGTTCTTAGTTAATCGATAAGAAAAATGTGTTCTTTATTTATTATTGAGTAGTTTACGAGTGAGTTATTTGTATTCACTTCTAATTAGTTCATCCATACTTATAATTTGAATGACTTTAATATATGCTACTTTCGTAATTGAATACTTTTCGTCACTTTGTTTACACTGCACACCAAACTTATACTCGGTATTTTATTATTCATCTTTATTGGAAACTGAAGGGTATTATACTCGCAGATTGTAGTTAAAAAGCATCGTTAGGTGGTCAGTATTACTTTTTCTGGTACCTAACATTACGATAAGCCACTGGTCACTGGTACTGGCTGTTTATTTTTTGCTAATAAACGATTTCATTTCTTACCAAAATAAAAACGCTTAGTATTTCGTTCGGTTAGGCGTTCTACGTGTTCCACGTGCCTCCAATTATGCTCTATTAGTATATCTTAGTTAGACGTGGTTAATTTTATCTAACAAAATGCTTTTGGTGCATTGATTGCCTTTTTTATTGGTCTCCATTGTAAATTCTACAAGAACTTCCTTTACCCCGGGGAAGGGCGAAGGCGTATCCTCCGTAGAAGTAGATTCCTACCGGCTAAAACCACTGGAGCGGTCAGCTTAGGCACCAAAGGGGGGCTCCAGGTCCTCATAAGATCACAATAGAGCTACCCATTGGTACCACGCCTTTGGCACATCTCTGAGGGGATAACTGTAAAGCGGTCACCCCCTCTTAAAAACTTAACCTATGACATTACTAGCCGTCGTTCGTGGTTAAACCAAACACTTCATAATTTCGGCCGAAGTCCATCTTTAAGGGAGGCCACACCGATATCGGTGTTGTATGCTCATTGGGGGGTTTTGCCATAATCGCTACGCTTGGTAGGCGGATTGGCGATTGCAGTTGAATTGTTAATGTATTTGAAGGACGCTGCTGTCCATCCTGTCCGTCTAATCCCTTAGTCGGCTTTTACAACACCCACGGGATGAGATGGTTTGGTGCTACTCGTAGCCGGGACCACACGGCACGGTTTCACCCACGTTACGAAAACACGGAGTCTCGTATTTCTGTATTTTCAATCAAAAAGCCGATTAACAATTTACATGGATCTAATTTTTTTTAAAAACGGTTAGATCATATAAACTTTCACTCCCTCTTTTACTCCCCAAGGGTAAAATTTATAAAAACACTGAAATACGTATTTCTTTATTTTGAACCAAAAAGCCAAATACCTATATTCATATGTCTAACTTACAAATTGACGGAGTTTTGTACAACCTTTCAACCCTCATTTCACCACCTTAGCGGTGAAATTTATAAAATTACTACCTCAGTAGATGTCTACGTTATTAAAGGCATCAACGGCATCAACAGCCAAAATCTGAATTGTAGTTTAGGCTCTGCGTATAGTCAGTTAGTCAGGAAAATTAATTTTATATCTGTAGATCTACCTCTCTGCCAAATTTCACTTGAATCCGTAAGCGTTTGAGGTTACAACTGGCTTCCACACTATTGCTCATCTTAGAGAAATATTATTATAAAATGTGCAAGTAGGTACAGAAGATCCCTGGCCGATATAATGCTTCTGGACGATCGTTA
This sequence comes from Diloba caeruleocephala, assembly GCA_947459985.1. Classification (NCBI taxonomy): domain Eukaryota; kingdom Metazoa; phylum Arthropoda; class Insecta; order Lepidoptera; family Noctuidae; genus Diloba; species Diloba caeruleocephala. Next base: position 614,214 of record OX381617.1, on the reverse strand, counting down.
AATTTACATAGTTACCTTTTCCTTATCCGCTTGTTTCGGGGGTTCAGTTAAACTGACAGGTGGGATCTAATCCCATTTAACAGCGTCCTGAAATAAAAATAAACCCTTTAATGAATCCCAGAAAACAACCAAAAGTATAAAATTTACAAATAAATGTAATATTGTCTTAGGTTTTCGCGATTATTACACATTATAATAAAACAATTTTAAACGGATTAAATCGCGTGTATTATTGATTTTGGTTTTTCCTGACGTTTCGAACACTTTGCAGGGTTCGTGGTCGCAGGATGACTAAGGTGACAAGCGTCGTTACAGATTTAAAAAGTTATTTTATCTACCGTACAAAACTAATCAAAAATTGTTTCGATGCACGCAGTAATCACTCACAGTGTCTCGATGTTTTTTAGTTTGGTGTGTTGTTTGGGATTTTATTAATTTAATAACCGGATTCCAAACAGGTGGTACCTGCCAACCATCTTCTCTATTAAAATTAGGATGTTTTTTAATTTCAATAGCCTCTCGAAACATTCTTGGTACATAACGGTTTTCTTTCGCGAGGACTTGAGGATGATCAAATCGAAGAAAATGGTTGGGTTTGCCTAAGGCATGTTCACACACTGCGGACTTTGTGATGCGTCTATGCTTGACGTCAGCTATGTGTTCTTTAATTCTGGTGGCTATACTACGCTTTGTTTGCCCTATGTATGACAACCCACAATCACAGTCAATCTTGTAGACCCCTGCATCTTGTAGAGGAATGTGACACTTCACGGGTTTGAGAAGTTGGCTTATCTTTTTATGTGGCTTGAAATAGGTTTTAATAGAAGCACGCTTCAAGATATGACCAATTCTGTCCGTGACTCCCTTGATGAATGGTAAGACTGCAGGTCTCCGATCAACCGTGGTGGGTTTCGGGCGGCTTCTGCGACGGGGATGTGGCGCTCTTAAATTGTTATTTCGAAGAACTTGCTTCACATGGTTAAGCTCCCCTGGCAGGTGGTCGGCGTCGCAGATGCCGTGTGCTCTCTGTAACAAAGATTTAGCCACGGTAGCTAACTGACAAGAGTGGTGGTGAGATTCACCGTTAAGGTACCTGTCTGTATGGGTAGGCTTTCTATACACAGTGTGACTAACTGAATGATCAGGATTATGGATAAGAAGTATGTCAAGAAAGGCCAAGGATTTGTTTTCCTCCAATTCCATAGTAAACTGAATTTTACTGTGTATTGAATTTAGATGTTGTAAAAATGCAGAGACCCTATTGTGAGGCAAGATGGTAAAAGTATCATCTACATACCGTTTGAACATATTCGGCATAGCCGGGGCTGTCATCAGTGCTCTCTCCTCAAAATCCTCCATGAAAATATCGGCGACTACAGGAGAGACCGGTGAACCCATGGCAACACCGTCAGTTTGAAGGTAAAATTCATTGTCCCACAACAGGTAGCCGTTGGTAAGGCAGTGTTCAAGCAATTCTGCATATTGTTGAGGCATGCTATGCTCACTTAACCGTTTCTTAACAACATCCATACAGTCCTTAATTGGTAAGTTAGTAAATAAGGACTGCACATCAAAACTGACCATCACTTCATTTTCAGCCAGTTGAAGGTCTTTTATTTGGCTGACAAAGTGATAGGAATCCTTCACATATGTGTTAGACTTTCCACGAAGTTTTGAGAGTATCTTCGCTAGGTGTTGCGCCAGTTTGTAGGTTGGTGTATCAATCTGGCTTACTATTGGTCGTAGGGGAACATTGCTTTTGTGTATTTTCGGCAACCCATACAGCTTTGGGGGTTTCGCGCAAGATGGAATGAGTGTTTTCACGTCTAATTCTAAAATATCGGAGTGTTTGGATATTAACTCAGTGGTCTTTTTGAGTATTTTGTTGGTTGGATCTTTGTTTACCTTTTTATATGTGCTGTTATCCGACAAAAGGTCTTGAATTTTCTGTTTGTAATCTGACGTGTCCATTATGACCGTAGCGTTACCCTTATCGGCACGGAGGATAGTCAGGTCTGGGTCTTCATTAACGTTTTTTAGCGCTTGATACTCATCGCGAGACAGATTCGGTTTGGGCGGTTTGCTGCGACGTAATACCACTGATATGTCTTTAATTTCTGAAATCTGAAATTTAGGCCCTTTTTTAACACTTTTACGGTGTTTTCGTCCAGAGATTTTTTAGACAAAATCATTAAATTCCGTAGTTAATTTGTCTAAAAAATCTCTGGACGAAAACACCGTAAAAGTGTTAAAAAAGGGCCTAAATTTCGCGCTAGCACCTAAAAAAATCCCTTACGAAGATATAATCTGTAACGTCGAGGACTGTCTTATCAAAAACAACGTAAAGAAAGAAGATTTGGAGGCGATCCGACAAGACATATCAGTGGGTTCACCGGTCTCTCCTGTAGTCGCCGATATTTTCATGGAGGATTTTGAGGAGAGAGCACTGATGACAGCCCCGGCTATGCCGAATATGTTCAAACGGTATGTAGATGATACTTTTACCATCTTGCCTCACAATAGGGTCTCTGCATTTTTACAACATCTAAATTCAATACACAGTAAAATTCAGTTTACTATGGAATTGGAGGAAAACAAATCCTTGGCCTTTCTTGACATACTTCTTATCCATAATCCTGATCATTCAGTTAGTCACACTGTGTATAGAAAGCCTACCCATACAGACAGGTACCTTAACGGTGAATCTCACCACCACCCTTGTCAGTTAGCTACCGTGGCTAAATCTTTGTTACAGAGAGCACACGGCATCTGCGACGCCGACCACCTGCCAGGGGAGCTTAACCATGTGAAGCAAGTTCTTCGAAATAACAATTTAAGAGCGCCACATCCCCGTCGCAGAAGCCGCCCGAAACCCACCACGGTTGATCGGAGACCTGCAGTCTTACCATTCATCAAGGGAGTCACGGACAGAATTGGTCATATCTTGAAGCGTGCTTCTATTAAAACCTATTTCAAGCCACATAAAAAGATAAGCCAACTTCTCAAACCCGTGAAGTGTCACATTCCTCTACAAGATGCAGGGGTCTACAAGATTGACTGTGATTGTGGGTTGTCATACATAGGGCAAACAAAGCGTAGTATAGCCACCAGAATTAAAGAACACATAGCTGACGTCAAGCATAGACGCATCACAAAGTCCGCAGTGTGTGAACATGCCTTAGGCAAACCCAACCATTTTCTTCGATTTGATCATCCTCAAGTCCTCGCGAAAGAAAACCGTTATGTACCAAGAATGTTTCGAGAGGCTATTGAAATTAAAAAACATCCTAATTTTAATAGAGAAGATGGTTGGCAGGTACCACCTGTTTGGAATCCGGTTATTAAATTAATAAAATCCCAAACAACACACCAAACTAAAAAACATCAAGACACTGTGAGTGATTACTGCGTGCATCGAAACAATTTTTGATTAGTTTTGTACGGTAGATAAAATAACTTTTTAAATCTGTAACGACGCTTGTCACCTTAGTCATCCTGCGACCACGAACCCTGCAAAGTGTTCGAAACGTCAGGAAAAACCAAAATCAATAATACACGCGATTTAATCCGTTTAAAATTGTTTTATTATAAATAAATGTAATATAATATCTTGATCTTTTTGCACAAAGTAAAATATACCTACTTTGATTCATAACATAAATGAAAGTTTCGAAGTAAAATGTATTATCACAAACATTTTGTTTAAAATTTTTCATAGTATCATATTTAAACATGACCGCACCATCGCATGTAGTTGTAGTGTGCAGATTAAAAATATAGCACCACTTTATCTCCTACCGTGGGTGTCGTAAAAAGTGATTAAGGGACAGCATGCAGCAGTATCCCTTCTGTGGAACAGTAGCTATTCTGTGCTCACCAACCCGCCTGTCAAGCGTGGCACCAGCATGGTAATACTGGCAAATTCTCCCCAAAAAAAAACGGTCGTCTATGGCGGAGGCTTTTGTTCAGCAGTGGACGTTTTTTTATCGCATCGGGTTCTAATCTACCACGCTAACCTAGTGCGGGTTGGCAGACTACACACACCATTGACAACATTTTGGAGCCCTCTCAGCTGGGCAGGTTTCTTCAAGATGTTTCCTTCACCGTTAACGCAAGTAATAATCAAGTTCTGATCCGCACATGCATCTGAAAAATCAGAGTTGCGGGCTGGGATCGAACTCAGACCATGTATGGAAGGCAAGCATTCAACTATTAAACTATCACTAATAACCACAAACATTTCAATGTATTATTCCCTTTACTTTCCATAACTATATCCGGCTTGGCGTACAACATGGAACCTTTATTAAACAACAAAGCTGGTCGCTAACTAAGAACCAACTCATTAGCCACACATCTGGCGATGAAGCGTGTAATAGACAAAAGAATGGTCACTGTGTTGCGAACAATGTGCCGAATAAATCTGTTGGAGTTTCTTGCGGTAAAAACATGGAGTGGCGTAATTAATCGAGTGACCGCTGCACTCTGCCTAACGAGGGAGTCATACTCACATTGGGGGTTTAAAGATGGTGGAATTTGGAAGACTGATCACCTGAAATAGTACTTAAAAAGAAATGAGATTAGTATGATGCATAGGTGCACATGAAAAGCAATGCTAGTAATGGGCGAGGTAAAGATAATTAATAAATGAGCAGTGATATCCTAGTAGTGGAACGCTTGCCTTCCATGCAGGAGGATCTGAGTTCGATTTCGGGCTGCACCTTTGACTTGTCGGATTCATGTGTCAGCCAATGGGGGTGGCTTAGTCCCGACACTCGAGAACTTGTTGAAAAAATCACTAAATGAATGACCTATAGTATTTTCGTATCTTCTGAAATCAACATTTTTCTAATGACTCGTAAGATTGTACACACTGAAGTAGGTATTTCTAATAAACCTCTGCAATGGGCTGCAAATTAAATAACTTAAATCAAATATGCGCCCAGTTTCAAAACTGCCTGCTATGTCTCAGGTCTATTCCGCAGCGCTCTGTCTAATTAAAACTCATTCATTCATTTAAATATTTAATTGCTGGCGGGTGAGTGAATAGAATCCGGAACCACGCGTGACATTGCACCAGCCTGGACCACTGTAGACCACTCAAGACTTGTTTAGTGTGTATAGTGACTGTTTCGTGTTAGCGCATTAGAGCTGAATTAATATGAGTTATGTAGTTTACGTTGGTTCCTATAGGCTGTGAAAAATGTTTGGAGATCCATTGCATTTGACTTTGCTCGATCAACTTGTTAGATTTGTGTTCTTTGATTGATTCTTGAAGTCTCATTAATTCAGAAAAAAACTCTTGAAATTGTTCTGTAAAAATATTTGACGCTTGAATGAATTTGGTTTTATTCTAAAGCTACAAGCTCCGGTTCGTTCGTTCTTGAGCAACTGAAGCCCCCCTTTGGTGCCTGACTGCTTAAGTGGTTTCAACCAATAAGATTCCAGCATACCCCTCCATACTTCCCCGAGGTAGAGGATGTAGCTAAACGATACATTTTCAAAGCAATGAAAAAAGAATTGCCGGTGTGGAATTACAAAAAAATGGAATAGAAATAAATAAAATATTATAAACGGACATAAACATAATTACTTTTTCAAGCTGTTCCGCTTATATCACCCAAAGGGTTCAGTTACCCCTCAGTCGAGTCTATAAAGCTTTACTTAAAAAAAGATAAAACAACAAGTATTTTTCTGAAGATTACGTTTCTAAACAACAGTAATTCTTTATGCGTCAATAACGCTCGTAAAAATAATTTGGTTAAAGATCATAAAGGGTTTGAGCTTATCGCAGACCTACGATAACCTCGTCTTCTTCATAATGATATACAAGTAATAGTAAAAGTGATATAGAAAATTTAAGAATTATGTTTTTCAAACTGTACCGTGTAACATATTAAATGAAAGGGCTTATTGTAAAGTCTTAAATATACTTAATTTATAATTTTAAAGTAAATAGTTTTAAAGTTATTAAAGAAAATAGGCGAAAATTGACAATTCCCCCACCTTATCTCCAAAAGTACAGAGCCTCAATTAGATGATTTATTTTTTTGGAAAATAGCTCTTTACTTATAAATTACAAGAAAACCTATAAGAAGTCTGTAGTCTTAAAATAACATGGTAAATCTTTCAATATTGTTCGTACAAGCTTACGTTTGCAGTTGAAATGTATCGGAGAACACCTTTTTCAACTACATGTTAAGTTTGTTCTTTGGATAAATCATTACAAGTACAAGACAGAATCCAACACTTTCAGAAATTTCGGAACCCTCGCCACGCGAGTTCAACTCGTACTTGTCCGGTTTTTTTCCGTGCGGCTGGTGGCCAACCTTGTGTTAGTTGTTCAAGCCGCCCAAAGGCCTCTGACTTGGTTAAACGACTACCGTCTAATGACAATAACCGGGACCAATGATCTTACATTTTTTCTGAAGCACTGGGACATAAATCTCATTTCAGTAAAAATACTACTGTGCGGTCACCCATCCACAAACTCACCGCGCAAAGCGTTGCTTAACCTGGCCGACCGATTACCGATCAGTGAGTGCCACCGACTATGAGCCCACAGAACCGATAAAATCTCCTGATTACGCAGACATCACATTTCTTTTCTATATGTGCGTGTTAGTAAACTTCCGAAATAATCATGTGGAATCGTGACCGCGTCTTATACTAAAACTAACCAAGCCAAGATACAACAAAAGGCATGGTTTGCCTAACCATCACAATTACTGACTTCCACTACATAAGCTTTACTCACAAGTCAGAATATCTCGTAGAAAAACATCGCGGCCTCTGCCCCACTTTACATTAACTGAGCCATCAAATAGATAGTTACAGAAGGTTTACTCGAGCATACCAGCCAAGAAATGTTTACTTCTGAAAGAGCCTCCTAATAACAGCTACAATTATACGTGCTATTTGCAAAAAATAATCGATTAGGTAATAATGGTGCCGGCAGAATACCACCACCCCATCTCCTCCCGTGGGTGTCGTAAAAGTCGACTAAGGGATTAGCCGGAGGATGGGCAGCAGCGTCCTTCGAATACATTAACAGCTCAACTGCGATCGCCAACCCGTCTGCCAAGCGTGGCGATTATGGCAAAACCCCCCATTGAGCCCACAGCACAGCCATATCGGTCGTTGTGGAGATCTTTGGGGGAGGCCTGTGTCCAGCAGTGGAATTCATTTGGCCGTGATGATGAATAATCCTTTTGTTCTTTTTATTGTTTCCAGTGGAAATTCGTCATGAACTTCCTACGCCTCGGGGAAGAACGACCGCCCACTGGTACCGCGCTTATACATCTCGTATAAGGTGGCTGCAAAGCGGTCCCCCCGGGGGGTGGAATTATGAAGGATATCCCGAACCGTCCCTGTGCACTGTGATAGGCACACAGCGCTACGTGACCACATGCGCACCACCGTCTTCTCATGGGTCGTTCGGTGTGGGCACGTAGATTCCCCAATCTATGCACCCGCGAACCCGGGATTCAGGGGTATAACTTCCTCCTTGAATATGCGATGAAACTTGGATGAAATATCTGTCAATCTGAGCCGTTTGTAAGTGGAGTGGGTCTTGTGTACCTTCCTGTTATGTGACGTAGCTAGCAAAACGGCTGAAATCCGGAAAAATCCAGATACGTCCGGCCCAAGCCGCTCGGAACTGGTTATTTCCTGTCTTTAGATTAAGATGGCCGACCGTATCGTTCTATCACACTCTGCGTTCACACACTCGAGCGTTGGAGAGGGATAGCTAATGGTTATTTCATGATAGATTTCGATACGTCGAAAAACGTTGGTGGCGGCTATCGCATCAACACTTGAGCCTGATTAAATGACGGTCGGGGTCGTTAGGAACCCGCGGAAATTTGTTTCTGGCCCGCCTTTTCCCGATTCGCAAGTAAATAGTGCGGATTATACGAGCTGTGGTGTGCCTCGAGCGATATCGCCTTCTATGGAGTCTGTCGGGCGAATCATTGATTCGGACAAATCTTGGATTGTAGGGAAAAGGAAAAACTGTTTCTGCGATATTTTCATGGGATTTACTCAGTATGTATGTTTTGACGGAGTCGTTTGAGGGAGTGCGTGTATAAAATACAAGGGTCTCATAGAAATACGGTGTCTGGGGTTGGTTTATGAACATAGATATTCTATTAGAATATAAGGAATTTCATGTGGATCATTCAGTTAAGTCAGATAGTCATGCCTAGCTACACTTTTATTACTACTATGAACTATGAAGTCTCAACCATAAGCACCTATTCTTCTTTCACCATTCCATCATTCACACCTCTATTATCCAAGACCTCACAATCACCGACATAGCAAATCAAATTCGAACACAGCTGTCTTCCCTCGTGATTATTAAAAAGTCAAACTTAGCAATACGATCGCGGCTCAAGAGGTACTCTTTTTATTTTCTCGACAAAATGTCCCAGATGTCCCACTTCTGGCATATTATTTTGTAAATCCAATTTTGTTTTACTTTTCTAAAGGAAAGCCGATGTTTAACAAGTTTAAAAGAATTACCTAACCCTTTCAGACGGAGATTCTTTCAAGATATCTCTTTTTATTTATTTATGACGCTTGTAGATGACAAGCTTACAGAACAGTCATAGCTTATGCAAAATCACACAATTTTTTGTAGCATTTCGTTTCCTATCCTAAGTTTTGAAACCGATTGGAATTTCTATGAAGACTTAGATGAAAAAATGCTTTAATATAAATTCGTGTAAAATAAATGATTAAATCCTTATACCGGATGGGCTAACACAAAATATAATTTTATCTCTGTTCCTCTGGTCACTCAGACTGAATGTTACCGTATATTCTATAGAAAAGACTACAGTAATAAAAAAGATAAAACATAAATTAAAATTATTACTCCATCTCAATTGTTTAGAAATAAAACTAATTTTGATGAGTTCTCCGCAATCAGTAAGGGCGCGTTTTATGAGCACCATAAACATAAAAGTTAGCTGCCTTTGGCTAAACACAGACAATTGGCGTTTCTTATCGCTTTTATTGCATAATCCTTGGCGAGAGTCGTACACTCAATTAGTATTAGTGTGGAAACGGTAATGTAAACATACGAGCAAGTTTAATAAGTGCGGACACGCTGCGGTTTCACTTCTTTCTTTTACAAATTTAATGCCCTCGATAACTCCTTAACGTTAACAATGATTGTTCTGTCAGGCAGATTTTTTGTATTCGGCCATTCATTGGATAAAACATGCACTTAATTGAGTTTAGAAATACTCGTTACTGTGATTTACTGACAATACTTAACCCGGATGCATTATGAATTAGCTTTATTTACCCTTTTTTGCCGTGTGGTGTCGGCTCAGAATGCCACCACCCCATCTCCTCCCATGGGTGTCGTAAAAGTCGACTGAGGGATTAGCCGGAGGATGGGCAGCAGCGTCCTTCGAGTACATTAACAACTCAACTGCGATCGCCAACCTGCCTGCCAAGCATGGCGATTATGGCAAAACCCCCCAATGAGCCCACAACACATCCGTATCGGTGTTTGTGGTGATCTTTGGGGGAGGCCTGTGTCCAGCAGTGGACTTCGTTCGGCCGAAATGATGACCCTTTTTTGAATAATTTCGGTAAATACTAAGTAACTTTTACAAAATATCCACGCAAAGTAATTGAGAGTACGTAAGTGATCGAACGGAATTTAGAAACCTGCACACTATTCAAACTTTTAAAATACATTTTAAAAGATATTTACTAAATATACAAAAATCATCCTGTCTTTTTTTATTATTTTATTTACATTTTTATTTAATAAATTTATATTTATTTATCTATGTACAATTCACAATCAAATGATGTATTTGATTGTGAATTGTATTTAAAATTTCGTATCATATTTGAATACTAATTGCAATTTTCATAATATTAATTAAATGAAGTATAATATGTAACATGCCGGCTCAGAATGCCACCACCCCATTTCATCCTGTGGGTGTCGTAAAAGTCGACTAAGGGATTAACCGGAGGAAGGGCAGCAGCTTCCTTCGAGTATATTAACAACTCAACTGCGATCGCCAACCCGTCTGCCAAGCGTGGCGATTATGGCAAGACCCCCCAACGTCGGTCGTTGTGGTTATATTTGGGGGAGGCCTGTGTCCAGCAGTGGATTTCATTCGGCCGAAATGATGATGATGTAACATAAAATGGCGTTATGTATAGATGTAGGTATAAATATATAATTATAGGATGCCAATATGTAATTATAAAGTGGATACTCAAATTATATAGATATCAAATTATTTAATTAATTCTGAATATAATATCACGTAAAGGCGATAATAACGTAATCCACAACACAGTGTATGTAAAAATGTAATATATATCATATGCTTAGTATCCAAATAATGTACAGTATATATAAGCACAAATTTACATCTACCTACCACCTTAGTCTAAATACGTACTTTAATATACGTTCGGTTGCGGCATTGTGGATAGTTTTATTCTTTCTGCAGCTTTGTATGACGCACACAGCACAATAGTGTAGTAACGTTATATAATTGTAACATAATATATTCTCTACCATATTATGCACACTACGAGGTATTGCTGAAAATCAGCGCCGCACCGCTAACTGCGATGTGGCTTTAGGCTGAGCAATGTCTCTTTTTGATCGGCATTGCGTTAGACACTAACCATTAGTGTGTTGCCCTATCTATCCAAATAAATTTAATTTTCTTTCTTTCTATCAATGGGCCCATTTAAAGACCTTTACGCAAGTGAGTCCATGAGTTAAGCTTCTTTTTTTTAAAAACATTGCCCCACGCTAGCATTTCTCCTGTGTCGTGGTTGCGTTTACAGACATGAACTCCACATACAATACATCCAGACCCGGAACAACTACCTGCAGATCATACAAATATTTGTTCCGTGCGGGAATCGAACCCACGACCCGGAACGCAGCAGTCGACTGTATCAGCCACTGCACCAACCGTGACTTCAAATTAATAAATTCATCGTATCAAGGTTATCGCTACCATCTTTTATGTTTGCCGCCCAAAGACCGTCTTGGCTCAACGACTACCGTGTAGTGACAACTACCAGTACCGACGATTTTATGAGTCCGCCGAAGCACGGAGAGGCTCATTTCAAGTACCATTATCGAAGGTCACCTATTCATAGACTGACTGCTCTGAGCGTTGCTTAGCCTCACTTACCGATCAGCGAGTGCAACTGGATATGAGTGCCACAATAATCCGTCTGTAATATCATAGTGCATTAAAACCGCTCGGACCAGCACAAACCAAGCAGCCGTATGTTTACACCTCAAAGTACATAACAGAGACGTTAAAAATGGCTTACGTAAGACTGAAAAGCAGTCCTAGTGGCAATGCTTAGACAGAGCTCGGCTATCCTCAAATGCGCCTATAATACGCCTATCTATATTGTTTTAATAGGGCAGTTTTGGATTATGTGGATTAGTCTGAGGCATTCGCATGGCCTTGGCTCCGTAGCTTCGTCTTACCTGAGTTTAAGGCAGATTAAGTAGATAACAATTTACTCGTAGTAGTTTTGGGATCAGGAGGTGAAAAGGTTATTTTGTGAACATTTTACGCAAGTATCTATTATATGTATTATATATAGGGTCTTACTTTAATAATGAAAAGTATTTTAAGGCTAGGCCCTATGAATGGTATAGAATTAATTTCAAGTATCGACACACACTAGTGGGCTACTAAACAACCACATTGTTGTTCGACGAGACCATTATGAAACACGTTTTAGTGTTATTGTGTGAGCGTGGTCGGTGACAGTACCACAGTTTTTTTAGAAAGGCACAATAATGATTTTTACCTACAGTTTTTACGTGGTGAATTGCGCTTTTTATGCAAACGGAAACGTGAATTATTTAAATTAATTTTGAATATGTATAAAATAAAGGTTGATGTTGTGTTTCATTTTTTTGCTAAAACGCATAATTGCAACCTATAGATTTACCTCCTAAAACATTTTCCTTTAATAAAGTAAGACCTTATATAATGATAGTTAGCTCAGATTACGAAAGGAACATTCGCGTGGTAACGCATTTAAAAAAATCGAATGCTATGGCTTAAAAAGATTTTATGTCAAATTATGTAATTGTATTACCGCCAAATCCGTTTATTCGTAAAAAAAACTGTAGTTCCAATTTCGTGAAATGGCAGAATGATTGACGAAATATTAAACAAGATTTTTGGCGTTGTTATAATAAATAAGCAACTACAAATATAACGACTAAATACTTATATGTCATAGTATTTTCTCATCAGAAGTTATTTCATTGGTTAGAACATCCGTGATGTCTTGGTTTCCCTAGAGATTTCTCGAAATTCCTGGTATCGTCATTTCCCTGCGGCATTTCGTTTAAACGCTTACGGATAACCTTAGTTTGTGAATCTATGCATTTTTTTTTTTTAAACTCTTACTATGCGACCCTGCCGCGTCATATATGCATGTTTACGACATGACATTCAAACCAAAAAGGAGATTATAATTTCGATAATGATTCCATGTAAAATCATAACAATTCTGAAAATGTACAGTTCTTTTACAACAAGTAACGGCAATGTACTTATTTATTAAATAAAACTTATAACAAAAAAATACCGACTTCAAAATTCAATACGATGTTATCGGGCGGATTATATCGGACGAGGCCCATATATATAACTCGTTGGTCTGCATGAACCATGGTTGGGGCATATCTGGCCCTACTTCATAAATAAAGTATTTTCCTTTTTAGTTGTTTTAATATCGTATTGAATTTTGAAATCGGTATTTTTTTGTTAAAAAGTTTTATTTGTTTCTTTTAGAGTAAATGAATGTAAGAACTTTTCCCAATTTGGTATCCGTATCTAACACTAAAAATAATTCTAAGAATCGAAACTATTAAGACATCATCTAGGTAAGCGCAGCCAAATTAAACCTGTTTATTGAAGCTAGTTAAAAAAGTCCTCAATAAAATGTAATTAAATTTATATGGGACAAAATCGAAAGCATTCTGCACCTATTAAAAAAAAGAATCGCTCAAATCGGTTTACAAATCTAGGAGTAATCGGTGTACATACATAAAAAAATACGCGTCGAATTGAGAACCTCCTCCTTTTCGAAGTCGATAAAAATTGCTTTAATTCAATCAGCTTATATGTACATAATTCGCTACGGCTCGGTACGATTTGTTCAAATTTGGAAAAAAGATTACTTAAACATCGATACTGAATGTCAGCTTCACGAATTGGACAGGAATTTTAGCACATACTATATTGTAAATTTGGTTGACAAATTGAATCAGCTTGTAAAATACATGAACTGCTGTACTTTGTGCAATACGCAGACGCGATATTCCTCTTCATATCCCTCCACTATGCCCCTTCACGGCTACACTTTGCTTCAAACCTCCCAAATCAACCTTTATTTTCTTTCTTACATTATTCTTGCTTTCCGTCCAAGTCTTCACTCATCAGCCTCATTTGTTTTATTACAATTATTTAAATATCCTATAATGTAAAGAAAACAACCTGTCGGTAGAGCAGCAAAGTGTGGTGAGTATTGGCCATGCATAACGTCCTCTAAAATCAACTCTGTGTATGTTCATCATATCACCATCATAATCAGCTCATTACTGTCCCTCTGCTGGGCACGGGCCTTTTCTTACGATGAGAAAGGTTATTCCTTAGTCCACCACGCAGGCCAAGTGCAGGTTGGCGTACTACACACACACATTGAGAACATTTTGGAGCCCTCTCAGGTGTGCAGGTTTCCTTACGATATTTTCCTTCAACGGTAACGCAAGTGATAATCAAAATCTGATCCGCACATGAATCCGAAAAGTATTTAGTATGTGTATGTTCAACGAAACAAATTATTACATCATAATTTCTTAAAATCTATTTGTATGATTTACAGATACTGGTTTCACGTCTGGGTGTTTGTACATATGACCAAACCCTAATGTGTGTTGTGGTTTAATTAAAAACATGACAGTGAGCGTTAATATTGACAGGATCACCACGCACGGGAGGTGGATTGATCATCATCATCATAATCACCTCAGCTGAAAGACGTCCACTGCTGAACTTACTGCCTCTCCCAACTACCGGTACTGCGCTACTCGTATCCAGCGTATTCCCGCAACCTTCACCAGGTCGTCGGTTCACCTTGTGGGACTATCACCGATGGAGCCAAAAAGTTTTCGAGTGACGACTGCGTACCGAAAGACACAGCGGGGGCAGGCGGATTTGGGATCACCGCAAATTGTTATTATCATACTAGAGGATGCAGCTACAAATCCTATCAATATCTACCTTTAATCGCCTTTAATAAATACGCGATTGGAAACGGTCTCATAAATAATTTAAAGCAAATGATACCCATAAAAACGTTAATTACAATTGCAAAATAACACCAATGAAACACAATATTTAATGATTAATCACAAAAATATAATTCCATTCCCTTGCGTAACATTCCAGTGATATTTTCGCTCACATTCGAGTCGGGAGCAATTAATGGGGAATTAACGAACAATATTTGTCGCAATAAATTACAGCACGTGCTGAACGCAAATTTGCGAAACACACAGATTTATAAAACGACGGAGGCACGGCGGGTGCTGTGGCGAAGGACACAGTATGTGTTTATACTGATATGTTGAAAGTTTGTGTTCAGATGTAGTTATGTTATGCCAAAAGTTGAGTCTTGTTTGTCAAATGTCAGAAATATTTTAAGTGCATGTTTCCATGCTTGTTTTATGTGATTCCCGGAAAAGACTAGATTATGGGATGACCTATGGGAGCCGTAAAAGGTGACTAAGGGTTGATCAAGAGGATGGAGATGAAGCAGCAGCATCCTCCCTTATGTTAATAACAACATATTGCAATCACCAATCCGCATTCTAAGCGGGGTGATTATCGTAATTATGTGACCGCTCATTGTAGTGATCATAAGAAGGCTGATGCCTGTATACGTTTCTATGCTTCTAAGAACTACACTCCAGTTCTTACAAGCATTTAATTAGTGGAATTTAAGATTAGGAAAAATCGGGGCGAATTAATTGGGTCTTTTGGTATACGGCGGCACACACGCGGTCACGTGCCGCCGTGTGCGCAGCACAGCGCACAGCGAGGCTTGGGGGATCCTTTACAATCCTCCCAGAGAAATGCCTAGGGGGTGATCTTTTTACAGTCGCCTTCCCTCCGCTAAAGGGGGTGCCCGCTTTACAGTCATCCCCTCCGTGATATACCTAAAATGGGCGGATCTACTGTGATCTTACGAGGACCTGGAGCGCCTTCGGTGCCGAAGATGACCACTTCAGTGGTTTTAGCCCATAGGAGTATGGCACACCCCTTCGCCTTTTCCCCGGAGCGAAGGAAGTTCATGTAGAATTTGCACTGGACACCAATACAAAAAAAAAGGATGTTTTGGTAAAAGAAGAAAAGTATGCCTTTCGTTCATCTCCAGAATACGAAAGCAAGGCGGGAAAGCTTCGCAAATACGAGTTTCGTATCATAGATAGTATTGCTTAGAAAACATTTGGTTTCTAAAACATAAAAATGTCACACCATAAATGATCATTTCTCTGGGACACACCGAGCTTCATTGATCGGTGTTCTTTTTTGGGTGGTCGCCATTGTAGATCCTGGCTTACAGGAGTTGCAGTGGTTGGGAATGTGTGGCGGGCTTGTCCCAAAAAAAAAAAAGATAAATACCTGTAAATAATTTAGTTACCGAGCTCCACTGAACAAAGCGTGTGTCAATCTGGACAGTGTTTAAATAAACGCCCCCGAGGCCAGTGCGGCGTGTCACGCTAAAACCGTTACGTTCCGATTCGCTGTAACGCCGCGTAGCGAACAAAACACGCTACGATACGTAGCGATACTACAAAATAGATAGCTGTGCAGAAGGTCCATTCCAGAAACATTGAAAGTAAATAAACTCTGTGGTTTCCGTGCGGTGCCGGCTAAGAATAGTAAAACCCCATCTCGTCCCGTGGGGCTATGGGATTAGCTGGAGGATGGGTAGCAGCGTACTTCGAGTACATTAACAACTCAATAGCAATCACCAACCCGTCTGCCAAACTCAACGATTATGGGTAAACCCCCAACGAGTATACAACACAACCCCATACCGTGGTTATCTTTGGGAGAGGACAGTGTTTTTTTAATTATTATGATGATCATCATCGTCATTTCAGCCGAATAAAATTCACTGCTATACACAGAGGCCTTCCACAGAGATTGTCACAACGACCAACCAGTCTGGGTGTGTTGTGTGCTTATTGAGGGCTTTTGCCATCATCGATCAGACTGGAAAGGTGGGTTGGCGATCGCAGTTGAGTTGTCACTGTACTCGAAGGACGCTGCTGCTCATCCTCATGCTCACCCTATAGTCGCCGTTTACGACACCCATGGGACGAGATTGGTATGGCTATTCGTAGCCGGCACCACACGGCTGAGGACGGTGATGGTTATGATGAAATAAACGCCAACAGAATGTAAGGCTGGTTAGAGGCTGTTTCGCTTTGTAGAGAACTCTGTTTTCTTTGAATGGGTGAAGCTTCTATGTAACGTACTATGTGGCAATACGCCCGAGACCACGGCGTATCGCGCGCTTCGTTACAGAATTACCTTTACTGCGTTATATTTAAGGTTAATCAAATTTTATTGTTTTATATTTCATTAATTATGCTACAGAAATTATATGCCTTTGAGCCTTTGTTTGTTAAAAATGTTAAGCTTACTTTGTGTTTGTTTTTCTGATCCATTTTAATTTTTTTTTTTTGCTCGCGCTGTCCGCTTCATGCGAACTTAAACATTTTTATTACATTGTGGTAATTTTGCCACGATGGTTCTTTTTTTTCAACAGCCCAAAGCAGGTCCTGCCCACTGATCAAAGAAATATTAATATCACGTAATATCAATATCATATTACAGTGATTAATGTAATATTAATCAATATCCAATGACGGCACAGTTAGTGCAGTGGCTGATACAGTCGGCTGCTGCGCACCGGGTCGTGGGTTCGATTCCCGCACGGAACAAATATGTGTATGATCTACAGGTACTTGTTTCGGGTCTGGGTGTATTGTGTGTGGAATTTGTATCTGTAAACGCACCTACGACACAGGAGAAACTCTAGGGTGGGGCAACGTTTTTTTAATAAAAAAAATAAAAATATTGGCGGGTGGCCTCGACGACGTGCTTGCTTCGCTCTTCCCCGGAGCGAAGGAAGTTCATGTAGAATTTCCAATGGACACCATTAAAAAAATTAAAAAGGAGTCTAGCATACCCCTCCGCCCTTTCCCGGGGCGAAGGAAGTACATGATGTCTGTAATTTGTAATATTATCTAAATAGTATTTTACTTTAATGTCGTGTCACTTGATGCAAGAGATTTGATTTTAATTTACTGTCTAAACTGTACACATAAAAAGGCCATAAAACTTACACCTTTCTTTGGTACTTTGACAATCGTACTATGAATTAACTTCTGACGTAACATCTTTAGACCAACAATAAATAATAAATCAGATCATTCGAAGTACCGAAATATTAACTAAGCAACCGAATTATTCAATTAACCAACCCCTCAAAATACGTACATGAATTCAAAATACGAAATAGCTTCGTATTTTCATCATACACTAAAAATA
Organism: Diloba caeruleocephala; assembly: GCA_947459985.1. Lineage (NCBI taxonomy): Eukaryota > Metazoa > Arthropoda > Insecta > Lepidoptera > Noctuidae > Diloba > Diloba caeruleocephala. Next base: position 596,548 of record OX381617.1, on the reverse strand, counting down.
CGCTTATGAAAATGAAGATTGCGAATGTCCCGTGGGAAGGTTCTCGAGTTAATTTAATGTCACAAATTGGGTTTCCCCTTACGATCAGCTTGAAGGATTTATATAAACCGCACGCGATATTTTTACGAGAAGTGACGCGGCATGAGATACGCTCGGTCCGGGAGACATGTGCGGCGTGGTAATAAGATACCGGTTTATTGAAAAACGATTGTAATATGTTCACAATGTTTTACGAGTATAATACCTAAACTAAGGTTAATTATTTTTACATTACTGTGCGGCCGCCCAGAGAATGAGTTATTGACATGGGTCAGTTGGGCTGGTTTCTTTTGCATAATAAAATAATTTAGCGCTAAACTCACCAGCCATAGGATGTCCACTGCTGAAAAATTTCCTATAGATTTCCACAACCACCAGTTATGTACATGCCGTGTGTTGTCATTTTGCGGGAAATTTGCCCATTAATAGTACTTAGCACGCTTGGCAGGTGGGTTAGTGAGCGCAGAATGGCTCCTGTCCTACAGAAGAAAAGCTGCTGCCCATTCTACCAGTTCAGAGTCCTTAGTCGCCTTTCAGGACATCCTCGGGAGTAGATGGAATGTGCTATATTTTAAATCCGAACACCACACCGAATGTACTGCTTTAGTTTTAATGCTTTCTGCTAAAACATTTAAGTTTATTGTAGGTTGCACTACTCAAACCAAATTTAATTGAAATTCATATTTATAACCTACAATAAACTAAAATGGTTTAGCGTTAACTTTTATATTCAATATCCAATTCAAATTTAATGGCTCCATCGTTATGTCGATGACTATGTCATTATCAAGGTTGAATAAAACATAAATGTATTTTAAGTATAAACAAAAATTCATTATCCGTTGATAGTGTAGCTACTGATCTGGTTTTGAATAACAATATTTTACACAAAAGGAAGTAAAGACAAAAGAAGAAATCAGTACACATGATAGGTGTCAGGAACGCGTCCTCTCAGTGGCCGCAATGTGTGTTCTAAATTTGACTTACCTTTTGACATCTGTCAACATAAATGCAACACCAATTAATTTTGTATCGTATATGTTGTAGATATGACTCACGGATTCAATGCAACGGAACTATTATACAACATACTATTAAAGCCTGAAGGCTTTTTGCATTATCCAAGCTCATTGTTTAATTCCAGACCACTACTTACCATGCATTATTTATCCTATATAACATTGGATGAATATAAAATTACTTTAGTCTACCTTCACTTGCTGAAAAAAATAACAACGCTGTATTAAATTCTAGTCCTTGATATTTACTTCTTGCACTACTTTCTCCGATGCTTTACGTAACATGTAAGCAACGATATGTTTCAGTACACCGGCGCGCCCGGCCCCGTGGGACGGTGACCACTTTATTTGATTGGCCCTAATGACCGCTGAGATTCCAACGGTCAAGTGCCGTGGAGTGGAAGTGATAGCGAGTGTACTCACGTCGGTACCTGGTCTTCTGTATAGTAGAGTCAAATAGAGGCACAAGTCCAAGAATGATAGACGCTACGTGTATCCAAAATTGTAGCAGGATTTTTTGACGATGGCAAACCTCATATTTATCCTGTATCATGAGTACAAACATACAGACCCGAAACAAGCATGGTTGGTGCAGTGGCTGATACAGTCGGCTGCTGCGCACTCGGTCTTGGATTAGATTCTCGCACGGAACAAATATTTGTACGATCTGCAGGTAAATGTTCCGGGTCTGGGTGTATTTGAAATGGTTTGGTGTGTGTGGAATTTGTGTTTGTAAACGCACCCACGATACAGGAGAAATCCTAGTGTGGGGCAACGTTGTGAAAAAAAAAGAAACTATTTGTAGGCAATCAAAATATTTGATCCGTACTTACTCGCTACTTCTAATGCACAAAGCCAACTGCGTAGCCACTTCCACAAACGTGCTTCATGCATATTTTTATATGTATCTGAGGCTGTCAACCGAATTTAGTTAAAGAAAGTGCGCCCATGCACAATCCCAGTAATCTAACACATCATAAGTATTATCTACATGTCTCATATTCACGGGATTGTAGTCTCTGCAAAGATGACCCGGTCTTTTGATAGGCTTACGCGGGGACATGGGTCCAACACGCAGAGGCTCTTTAGAGAATTTTAATCTAAAATGAAACGTTAAGTATTATTATTTCCTTTATTTTACACATATTATAATTAATGTGGTGGCTATCAGTGTGGTATCCGGATTAAGAATATAGCACCACTCGCCCCGTGGATACCGTAAAAGACTCCCCTGGAATCTGGGACTCTGAACCAGAGAGATGGGTATCCCCTCTGTGGAACAGTAGCCATTCTGCGCTCACCAACCCACCTGCCAAGCGTTCTAAGTACTATTAATGGGCAAATTTCCCGCAAAATGCCGACACACAGCATGTACATAACTGGTGGTTGTGGAAATCTATAGGATTTTTTTCAGTAGTGGACATCCTATGGCTGATGAGTTTAGCGCTAAATTATTTTATTATGCAAAAGAAACCAGCCCAACTGACCCATGTCAATAACGTATTCTCTGGGCGGCCGCACTGTAATGTAAAAAAATATTAACCTTACTTTAGGTAACTGCCAAGCGTGGAGAGTTTTTTCACCAACAAATTCCCCCCGAAATGACGACACATGTAACCGGTCATCTATAAGGAAGGCTTTTTTGTTCAGCAGTGGACGTTTTTTGGCTGATAAGATGATGATGACTATAATAATACATATTTACGCTCATCACTGACTCACTGTCACGCTGTAAGGTGTTTAATTCTATTGATGGTTCGTTATTTTACTTTTTCGACGGAAATCTTCCTGTCTATTAGAGACAAATAATTTCCGAACCATTGCCTTCAAGCACCATAATAGTTGCCCAAACTAGCTAAACCAGTGTGTGTTACCAGTGATGACATATGGAACAGAGACGTGGTCACTCACAATAGGCCTCAAAAGAAAGCTCAAGGTCACTCAGCGAGCTATGGATCGAATCAGAAATGAGGAGATCCGTAAAAGAACTAAAGTTGTCGACATAACTGAAAGGATTAGTAAGCTGAAGTAGCAATGGGCAGGGCACATTGCTCGTAGAACCACGCAGCGTGGGACGACCTGCAACGAGGTGGACAGATGACCTGGTGAAGGTCGCTGGGAGTCGTTGGATGAGAGCGGCATGTGACCACTCGTTGTGGAAATCTAAGGGGGAGGCCTCTGTTCAGCAGTGGACGTCCTGTGGCTGATATGATGATGATGAAACTAGCTAGAGGTTCTGTTTTGTTTTTATACTATCTAGTAACAATACATTCACCTGGTGGTAAGCGTCATGCCTGCCCATAATACTTGATTGCTGCCCGGAGCTAGTCCTGTACGGTACCATATTGCGCTTGTCACTTCAAGATATTCGTTATTTAGTCTCTTATGCCCAGTAATCTCTTTACTATTACGAGCCCTTTAAACTAGAACATAGTAATGTATAAACTGCAGTTTTAAACACTACTGCTTGGGAGCACAGTGTTTGATAGTACGGTGTACCTACCTTTTTTTTATTGGTGCCCAGTGGAAATTCTTCATGAACTTCCTCCGCCCCGGGGAAGGGCGAAGGGGTATGCCGGACTCCTACCGGCTAAAACCACTGGAGCGGTCATCTTCGGCACCTAAGGGAGGTCCAGGTCCTCATATGATCACACTAGAGCCAATGATGGTACCTACCTAGCCGGACTTTTTCAATAAGAGAACTATCACCAGTTAGTGCAGTTCATCATATCGGCCATACAACGTCCACTACTGAACAAAGGCCTCCCCCATAGATTTCCACAACTGTGTCATCATATTGGGGGAATTTTCCAGTACTCACCACGCTTGGCAGGTGGGTTTGTGAGCGCAGAATGGCTACTGTTCCACAGAAAGGATGCTGCTGCCCATCCCTCTGTTTAGAGTCCTTTAGTCGCCGTGTTGTGCCGGCTCAGAATGTCACCACCCCTTTTCATACCGTGTGTGTCGTAAAAGTCGACTAAGCGATTAACCGGAGGATGGGCAGCAGCGTCCTTCGAAGTACATTAACAACTCAACTGCGATCGCCAAACCATCTGCCAAGCGTGGCGATTATGGGAAGACCCCCCAATGAGCACACAACACACCATATCGGTCGTTGTGGTGATCTTTGGGGGAGGCCTGTGTCCAGCAGCGGATTTAATTCGGCCGAAATGAAAAAAAAAATGATGATGAGTCGCCTTTTACGACCTCCACGGGAGGACATGGCGTGGTGCTATATTCTTAATAATAATAATTAGTGCAGTACGGCAAGCAAAGCTCTTACCGTCGAAGCCCTGAGTTAAATTCACAATATGAAAATATTAAAATTTTCAACCTGAAATGGTAGCATGCCTCATATAATTCACCATTAATGCTAGTATTTTAAATGCTCCCGCTGTCACTCAATACCCAACACACTGCTAAGCCCCGACCTAAGGGTTCCATACATTTTCACGGACATTGAGCTTCCGTTTTCAGAATAACGATAATAGCTACCTTTAAAATGTTTAGGATTATTAAACAGCTTTACATACGCCATGTAAGTTCACTTAATCTTCACTCTCTAAGGTCCCAAGGTTGTGGCAGCCGCAGAACTCGCGGATTACTCGTATTCCCTTTATAATCAACTAAAGCGATTCTGTTTCGTCAGAAAATAATTAGTGTCGGATACACTAACTCGGGTTCTAAATTATGGCCTGAATTAAACAAGATACAGTTAGTTGGTAAAGTTTTATTATAAGGGATATTCTTATTTAAATACCCTTAACATTTAAACCGTAAGTACAAAACAGATTTATAGATCAAAGTTTGCCTGTTTCTGCATAATATGTCTTTCATAGATTTATCACCGGTGGTACCGGATAAGAATAGCACCGCCCTATCTCATCTCGTGGGTAACGTAAAAAGCCACTATGGAATTCGCCGGAGGATCAGCAGTATCCTATGAATATACTTTACAACTTGCCTGCGATTATAATGAAACAATTTTAAACAGATTACATCGCGTATATTATAGATTTTTGTGTTTCCTGACGTTTCTAATACTTTGCATACTTTGCATTCGAAAAGTCAGGAAAAATAAAAATCTGCAATATACGCGATATATCTATATTATTATAATCTCTTTAAAATTATTTCATTATAATGTGTAATACTCGCGAAAACCTAGGGCATTATCTGCGGCTCCAGTGTGATCTTACGAGGACCTGGAGCCCCCCTTCGGTGCCGAAGATGACCGCACCAGTGGTTTTACCCGGTAGGAGTCCGGCATGCACCTTCGCCCTTCCCCGGGGCGAAGGAAGTTCCATGTAGAATTTCCACTGGACACCAATAAAAAAAAAGGGCATTATCTGCGATTGCCAACTCTCTTGTCAAGCGATCATGGCAAAACCCCCAATGAGCACACAACACACCGGACCGGCTGTTGTGGCGATGTATGGGAGGTCTGTGTCCAGCAGTACAGCAGACTATGACAACATGATTATATTTTGGACTCGTATCATCTCCGACAAACCAAAACCATGACTGCAGTAATATTTTTACTGTATTGCTTGTTTGCACTCCGCAAACCAGCTTGCAGTTCGTTTAAGTGCAATCTCCACAGCCCATAATTACTGTAACATCGAAGCAGTTGCCAACCTTAATGATAGACATTCATTTTTTTCATGTAGGCACCCATGTCGTATGTCTGACATATTTTTGGGGGCTGGGCTCCCTGTAATCGTCACTCACCGTACCAACATTGTACTATAAAATTAATACCTTATACTAATTACTCTCTGTGCAGTTCCCGACATAGCATAGACGGGTAGCCTTAATCTATGGGTATCGTAAGAGGTGTATGCTAGATTGTGTCATGTGGAAGAACAGAACCATCCTCACCTATGCTAATTAGAACATTCTGTGATCACCACTCCTGCTGCCGTCGACATGGTTGTGATTTAAAACGTTGCCCCACATTAAGATTTCTCCTGTGTCATGGGTGCGTTTACAGACACAAATTCCACACATAATATACCCGTACCCATAATATAACATAGACCCGGATCAACTACCTGCAGATTATACAAATATTTGTTCCGTGCGGGAATCGAATCCGCGCAGCAGCAGCCGACTGTATTAGCCACTGCACCAACCGTGCCGTCATTGTGTCCAACGTTCTCTTTGATCATTCATTGTGCCGGTCATTGGAAGGTTCTAAACCTATATGCTGGAATCTATATGCTGAAGTCTCGTTTGGCGCAATGGCTAAGCGGTTGGCTTTCTGCGCTACGTGTCACAGGTTTGATACCCGGACGGTTAAATATTTGACTGACCTACAGAGAGTTTTTTCGGGTTTGAGTGTTTATGCATGTAAGATTTATGTCTGTAAAGTGAGTGCACTTTGATGAGTGTCATGACGTGGAAAATATAAACTAATACAGCGATCTATGCACTAGTGCACTGTCTACGAGTATTACACCTACTACAAAAAGGCGCGCCGGCCGCGTAATAAAAAATAAAACAAAACACTATTTTTATTTACAATATCGATTTACGTTACGTATTTATTTATATATGAAATAAAACGTCTTCTTCTCTCACAATAGAAGTATACTTCGTGCACCGTCTATAAACACAGGATGGCATAATTTTTTTCGCAATATATCACTGAATTGCGCTTATAATTAATGTCCAGCCGCGACACTGGTCGGTGCGCGACTAAGTGAACTCAGGGCAATTACCTTGCTTTCATGTGACCATGGTAGAGCGTGGGCAACGCATCTACAATTATAAAAAAATTTAGTATTACACAACTTTATATGACTTTTACGACTCGTCCGAAAATATAGGCATCTGACAATAATGTATTTATTACTCACATCGAAATTATAGAATATTTTATACAGCGAAGGCTTTTATAGTGTTGTTATCTGAGTTTACAATCAGAGTAATATCCTGTTTAATCTGAAATATATAGTCGATTAATATATCAAGTACATAATCTACAAAATGGTTTCAATTGTCGCTCACTGCACTTTGATTTATTATCATAAATTGTTACATTAATGTTGTCTTCCAGGTGGGTGTTTGGTCGATAAATAAAATAATACCGTATAGTATTAATTTATCAAATATAATAGTTTAGACTACAATCATAAATACTTTGTCAATGATTTGTTTTTACTTCAAAATGTTTTTTTTTTAGTTCGTTTTTTTTAAAACTTTGTCCCACACTAGGATTTCTCCTGTTTCGTGGGTGTTTTTACAGATATACATTTTAAACACAATACACCCAGACCCGGAACAACTACCCGCAGATCATACAAATATTTGTTCCGTGCGGGAATCGAATCCGCGACCCGGAGCGCAGCAGTCGACTGCATCAACCACTGAATCATTAATTAAACATTTAAGATGCAATGTAAAGTGAGACAGATAGTTCAAATGAATTTACAATAGACGCGTTTTCGAATTGACCAAACGCAATGAGCATCTTCCTTCCCCGGTTTTGCATGTAATTTTCCCAATTATCTCAGGCGAAATAAAACCGATCTTTATCCTCCTTTGGCAAAACGAGCAAACTCGCAGACAAAACATAGTTCCAAAATTCTACATCATTACAGTAGATAATGGGTTTAAGCCTATAAAGCAAGACGCCCAGTAATATCAAGTGAAAATAAATCATTTTAAAGGTATGATTGAGAAATCTGGTAAGATAACGAATTGACAAATATTTCCTCGTTAGATATGCATGAGGCTGTACAAATGTCCGAGGCTCGATTTGTATTGATATAATATTTCATGGCACAACGAGACGCGGTTAATGGCGGTGGGTGTGTGAAACACGACTCTGTGCTCCTACCATGAAAATTATTATTAATCTTTGCATTAAAATGGCATCATCTGACAGCATGGTTAGCGCAGTGGCTTTTTGCGCTGCGTGTTTTGGGTTCAATCCTCGCACGGAGCAAACATTTGGATGGATAATATGGAGCGGAATCCTAGTAACACTACACTACCTTCTTTAGCACACAATCAGCAAAGTATGACAATCGTTTCGAGTACGCAATAACTTCTTTTTTCTCTTATGAAGATACCCTCCTTTTTTTTATTGGTCCGGTGGAAATGCTTCATGTACTTCCTCCGCCCCGGGGGGCGGAGGGGCATGCCGGACTCCTACCAGCTAAAACCACCGGAGTGGTCATCTTCGGCACCGTAGAGAGGCTCCAGGAACTCGAATGATCTAGAGCCACCCATTGGTGCCGCGTCTTTAGGCACATCTCGGAAGGGATGACTGTAAAGCGGTCCCCTCTAGTGAGGTAAGGCGACTGTAAAGAGGCGACCCTCCGAGGCATCTCTCGGGGGAATTGTAAAGGCAGCTTCGCTATGCGCTGTCTTCCCGGGGGTCGCTCGATATGAGCACGCAAATGAAGATACCTGCCTAATAATCAAGAGCCACCACACTGGTAATAAGCTCATTATTAAGCACAAGAACAGCTCCAATAATATATTATGACAGGTCTTGTGTTGAGTGACATCCATCTTGCTTCTGTGAATAGAATTGAATCGTTTATTCAGTAATTAGGTCCTCATAGACACATATTATGTTATATTATCACGACAGAGGACATTAACACACATGACAACCTTGGAGAATTAATGACGAAAAACTGAGGGTCATTTGCTGCTTCAGATAGGGTTTATAAAAAAAAGTGTGATCAGCTATACATTACAAACAGTATAACCAACTACATATACATTTGGTTTTCAGAGAAGGCACATATGTAGTAACAGCAGATGCTAAATATTTTGCGTTAGTTTTAATGTCCCACATATGTCACCATATTTTTAAAACTTAATAGGCTTTGATCTGAAATTACCCATTTAATATCTTTGTGTGTCGAATATAGAAAGAAACCAAAACTTTTACACCCGTGACTCTGGAGTTGAAGCTAATGGAAGCATGCTCAATCCGATGACTTCAGTTTCAGACAATACTACCAATATCGCACATTTGTTTGTCAAAGTGTAAAATTTACTTTCGTGTACATTTTTGAATGCTGCATATGCAAAGACTCACCCATATATTTTAAGATATTCGGTAACTATTGTTATTTCAGTGCCCGTTAGCCTCCAAATAGATCACTCTTATTGAGGATATAAACTGATTTATATACAAGAAAATGTTATCCATTGATTATAAAAGTATGCACCAAACGCACCACCCGATTGAAAAGACAACAAATTACATAATAAGTATTTTCCTCAAAAAAAAAGTATAACTGGCTAACAGACAAATGCTTTTAAGTGTACAAGAATACTTTGATTCTAATAATTTATTAATTTTCTTATTCCTTTTATAATTCATTGTATACTTATACTTACTTATTAAAATGTATCAAATAGTGTAATTTTATTTAATGCCATCTTTGTTTATGTTTAAATGAGTCTCTCATAAGTGAAATAGTTAGTAAGCGGACAACTTCTTTAATTTTTGTACCATCTATGAACCCATGTTATGGAAATAAATCATCATTCATCATCATTTCGGCCGAATGAAGTCCACTGCTGGACACAGGCCTCCCCCAAAGATCACCACAACCACCGATATGGATGTGTTGTGAGCACATTGGGGGGTTTTGCCATAATCGCCACGCTTGGCAGGCGGGTTGGCGATCGGAGTTGAGTTGTTAATGTACTCGAAGGACGCTGCTGCCCATCCTCCAGCTAATCCCTTAGTCGACTTTTACGACACCCATGGGAGGAAATGGGGTGGTGGCATTCTGAGCCGGCACCACACGGCAGAAATAAATGCTTAGATTTAATTGAGATGTTTGTAAATAAGATCGGGCATCAACCTGGAAGGATAATGTTTGTTGGTTGTATCTGATTAGTTACCGATAAAAAACTATATTTTAATAGTAAAATAAACACATAATATTAGTATGTTGCTACGTATATTATAGACCTATAATGTCACTTGCATACCCCACAAACATCTACATTATAAAATATCTTTACCTCATAAATCAGGCAGACATCTTTATTACATTACGTAATAAATAACACCTTATAAAGACACTTATAAAGGTATTCCCGTAACTCACTTGTGAAGTACCAACGACAACACATAGTAGTGGTAACCCCTCAGATCATAGAAATAAGGGAGATAACACGTTGTCACGTTTAAATGGTTACAACAAAAATGAATTTTTTTTGTGTTATCAGAAATCAATTCCTGGATATAGGTAATATACGGACGGCATGGTTGCGCAGCTAAGTAATTGGCTTTCTGCGTGCGTCTCGTGTCGCGGGCTCGATCCCCGAATAGAACAAATATTTGCATAATCAGATAGTTTTTCTGGGTCTGGGTGTCTGTGCATGTGAGATGTATGTCTGTAAACTATACCCACGGTTTAGGAGAAATTATATCTATCCATCGTTTTTTAAAATACAAATACAAAAATAAATGTGCGATTGGGGTAACCCCGTAAGGAACAAAGTTCCTTAATTGCAATAATGGCACAATATAAATCCCGTGTGAATTAAAACAATATCCTAAACAAATAAATAAAATTGAAGTGTCTGTTTGTAATGTCAAAATAACAGCTTTTTACATAATGCATATGAAAGTGTATACGGTACCTACCACAAATTTGTAATTTGTAATTTTTTGTCTGTCTGTACGTCTGTTTGTTCCCGCTAATCTCCAAAATGGCTGATCCTATTTCTACGGGACTTTCACTGGAAGATAGCTGATGTTATAAGGAATAATTTAGGCTACTTTTATTTTAGAAAAAAATAATTAAGGTTCCGTGCAAAAAAATAAAACCCATGAAATCCAATCTATATATACATACTCTATGCTCTAACTCTAGCTCCGGCTAATCCCTTAATCGCCTTTTACGACACCCACAGGATGAGATGGGTTGGTGTTATTCGTAGCTGGCACACACGGCACACTCAAATGGCGGATCGGATTCTAAACAGATTGTATAAGGATAGGATATTAAGTTCCCTCAAGAAGGACGCGGACAAAGCTACAGATAACAACCAGTATCTATACTAGTTGTATGCATTAAGCTATATACCATAATATATCCAGTATTCAAATACTTAATGACAATGCAATGCAGTTGGAGTAAGACGTTATTTTACAACAAAGCGAAGTAAATGAAAATCGCTACAGTTTTCAGTTTCCTCTATCTTTCACAATCTGGAGCCGTAACAAAGTTTCTTTCAAAAAGAGAGTTAGTTACTAATCGTTGGCAGTAGGAGGTAAAATTTACGGCTCTAGTGTGATCTTACGAGGATCTGGAGCCTTCGGTGCCGAAGATGACCGCTCCAGTGGTTTTAGCCGGTAGGAGTCCGGCATACCCCTTCGCCCTTCCCCGGGGCTAAAGAAGTTCCATGTAGAATTTCCATTGGACATCAATAAAAAAAGGAGGTAAAATGTTCATAGTCACTAAATATAATAATACGGACAATTTTTGTGTGTTCTGTGGTAGCCATCGCGCTGGGAAAACGAGTTGGGCTTTGACATAATTCATTGTCATAATCTTCCCAACGGTGCTTGCTCGCCTCAAGCGTAATCAGATACAACAGAATTTCAGTATCAATAGGTTAAGCACGGAACCACTTTGATAGATTTTTGCCAAAAAACATTGACTGCATTTAGATGGAGAATAGTTTCAAATAGCATTTGCTGCTAACAGTTTTTAAACATGTAATTGATTTATTTTTAATAAGTTTTTTTAACGGCGGTCCAGTGGACCGCCAATTAACGTTTCGATTTTAGGACTACTATCAATATTTCAGCCAAAAAACGTCCACTACTTTTCCGAACTTTCTCCGCCCCGGGGAAGGGCGAAAGAGGCTCTTATTGGCACCCCAAGCCCTGCTGGCGCTGTGCTGCGTAGACAGTGGCCCGTGACCACGTGCATGCCACCGTCTTTCCAGGAGCCGCTCGGTATGAGCACGCAGACTCCTCGTGGGCTGACACGTCTTAGGCAATGTGAGGCTTGACCGTCTCATGGGACCGTTAATTCTGTTTAGGCAAAGTTTCAGTGGTCACCCACAGGGACCTCCCGTCCTTAAACTGATAATAACAATCTTACTCGAAGCGGTACTGCCCTCAGACTACCTCACCCAATTACTAGGGGATCATCATATCAGCCACAGGACGTCCACTGCTGAACAAAGGCCTCCCTCTTAGATTTCCACAACGAGCGGTCACATGCCGCTCTCATCCAACGACTCCCAGCGACCTTCACCAGATCGTCTGTCCACCTCGTTGGAGGTCGTCCCACGCTGCGTTTTCCGGTGCGCGGTCTCCATTCGAGAACCTTTGTGCCCCAACGGCCATCAGTTCTACGAGCAATGTGCCCTGCCCATTGCCACTTCAGTTTACTAATCCTTTCAGCTATGTCGACAACTTTAGTTCTTCTACGGATCTCCCCATTTCTGATTCGATCTCGTAGAGAAATACCAAGCATAGCTCTCTCCATAGCTCGCTGAGTGACCTTGAGCTTTCTTATGAGGCCCATTGTGAGTGACCACGTCTCTGTTCCATATGTCATCACTGGTAACACACACTGGTTAAAGACTTGCGTCTTGAGGCATTGCGGTATTGTTGACGAAAAGACGTTGCGAAGTTTCCCGAACGCTGCCCAGCCGAGTCGGATTCGACGATTGACCTCTTTCTCGAAGTTGAACCTACCTAACTGGACAGTTTGTCCTAGGTAGACATACTCGTCAACAAATTCGAGAACAGAGCTCCCAACGGATATTGGGGTGGGCACGACATGGACATTTGACATGACTTTTGTCTTGCCCATGTTCATTTTAAGGCCCACCTGTTGGGAAACTCTGTTGAGATCATCGAGCATTGTGCTGAGCTCTTGCAGCGATTCTGCCATGACTACGATGTCATCGGCAAATCGAAGGTGAGTGATATACTCGCCATTGATGTTAATGCCGAATCCTTTCCACTCCAGTAGCTTGAAGGCATCCTCCATTGCAGCGGTGAACAGTTTCGGGGAAATGACGTCCCCCTGTCTCACACCTCTCTGCAATGGAATTGCCCCCGTGCTCTGTTCATGTACTCGGACCGACATGGTGGCGTTTCTGTATAAGCACTTCAACACTTCAATGTACCGATAGTCAATCTGGCACCGCTACAGAGATTGCAGCACTGCCCAGGTTTCGATCGAATCGAAGGCTTTCTCATAGTCCACAAACGCCAAGCATAGTGGCAGATTATACTCCTCGGTCTTCTGTATAACCTGCCGCAGCGTATGGATGTGGTCTATGGTACTGAAACCTTTTCGGAAACCGGCTTGTTCGGGAGGCTGGAAGTCATCAAACCTGCGCTCGAGACGATTCGTGATGACCCTTGAAAACAGCTTATAAACATGGCTCAGAAGTGAGATGGGTCTATAATTCTTCAATAGGGTGTTATCACCCTTTTTGAAGAAGAGCACCACCTCACCTCTGTTCCACGCTTCCGGCGTTGTGCCCTCGAGTAAGACGGAATTGAATAGCTTCTGAAGGACTTTAAGTACCGGTGTTCCACCCGCTTTCAGAAGCTCTGTCGTAATTCCGTCTCCACCCGGCGCCTTGTTATTTTTAAGCTGTTTCAAGGCCATCCTAATCTCGTACAGGCTGATGTCCGGGATATCCTCGGTATAGTGTCGGGTTAGTTTGGCTCGCGGGTCTTTGTCAGAGCCAATGGTAGGTATAGTAACCGAGGTGTATAACTGCCGGTAGAAGTTCTCAATCTCTCTCAAAACCTCTGGCTTAGTCGACGCTACACTGCCGTCCTCGGTCTTCAGCTTCATAATATGACTTTGCCCAATAGACTTGTATCTTGCGAACACTTTGGAGCCTTGATTCCGCTCAATCGCCTCTTTAACACCGTTAGTGTTAAAGGTGCGGGGGTAAATTACTAGGGGATAATGAGACCGATTTCTTAACTTTCGGGCATTTCACTGTCCATAACTACCGTTATAGGTATCCGTAAACTAACCACAACCGATGGTTTAACTCTCTGTTTGAAGAACAAATGGTCTCGATTTAAGAATTGTTACCAATCAAAGTTTTTATTCGTTTTATTTCGTATTGTGCCTGGCAAACAATGCAGTGTAGCTCCGGTCACGTATACGGCTACTCCATTTCATCCCGTGGGTGTTGTAGGGTAATTTTGAATCTGTTGTGTATCATCAAGCACTTTGGGTTACCCGCAGGTGGCGGGTTAACTACCAACACTAGCATACCCAAGGAGAGTTGATGTCAGGCAAGCGACAAAACCCTTTTGCCTAAAGCTTTGCTGTATGATTGACATAACCCAAAATGGTGACACAGTGTGGAAGCCTATAAGGTCATAAGCCCATTACTGTCCCACTGCTGGGCACGGGCCTTTTCTCACAATAACCACGCTGGCCTAGCCCGCACTAGCGGGTTGATGGACTATAGAGGAAGCCTTTGTTCAGCAGTGGATATCCTTTGGCTGATATGATGATGAACACATTGCGCCAATCCCAAGTAACTTCATTGCATTCTTGGCATTCTTGGTCTCACCAAGAATGCCAGGAAGAATGCCGGGACAGAAGGTGCCCGGGAAACAATAGACCACCCGTCAGGCGTCGCTATCCATGCGTGTCGTAAATGTGTACTAAGGGTTGATATCAAGAGGAATAAATTGCAAGAGATTGCTATCTCCATGGATCGATGCACCTCCCAAGCACGGCAATATCCTCTATCACCGCTTACGGCACGGTTGGTGCAGTGGCTGATACAATCAGCTGCTGCACTCCACGTCGTGGCTTCGATTCCCGCACGAATCAAATATTTGTGTGATCTGCAACACCCACGACACAGGAGAAATCCAAGTATAACGAAGTTTAAGAAAAATAATAAAAGATCATTCAGAGGTCCATGATGTGGACGTTTACTTGCTGATGTGTGTATAAGTCATTATACACAATACAATTACGTTGAGCATACCGATCACCAATTGCTTGGTATTTGGCATATCTACGTTATTTCTATGATCTTGGAACAACATTGTATATTATCTGTTTAACACAATTATGTACCGTGCAGTAATAAATCAGGGTTTAGCCATATCCGCGGGAAATCTGTCTGTCGTGATGCTGATTAATAACACGTCAACGTGTACGGGTTAATGAGTACTTGGGATGACAGAGTTGTTGCCAATTTTAGGTGTTGATTGATTTTAAAATTACTTAATCTCGAGATTTGTTGTAAAAATCTCCCGACTAAAATGGATCCTGAATAGGACATCTTATTTACTCTTTACAAAAAATCATACAAAAGAGTTACGGGTTTCATTGAAGCAGTTCGCTAAAGTTTTCATTTGTGACTATCAGGACCATGGCATATACGTATATTACCATTCAAGATTATCATCATTTATGAGTATCTGGTTTTTGAGTATTTTATAATTATAATTAACTTGAGACTCAAATGTCTTAAATACTAATTTCAGGGCTTCGATAGTTGCATCAAACATTAAAAACGCTACAGAGATATGTGGCTACATTTCTCTTCCTCTGCAAGGAGGAACCCGGGCTTATAATAGGTTTACGTGGAGACATGGGTCCATCAGGCAGAGGACATTTAGAGAATTGTAATCTGAAATGTAATGGGACACTAACCAGGCACGGAAAAAAATGCAGCCATGAAGAGCCCTCCATGGCTGCACTATAGAAATACACTATAGATTATTGTATAAGATGGAATGATTAGGTCTAATCCTCTGGGAGTTTTATGGACGTAAACTCGCAATAAGCAGAAACAACGGCGTCTATTTTTCATCTTTTAATAATTGGTATTTTACCTTCTTAATCTTGAAGTCTATTGGAAAAGTGCAGTGTGGTGCCGTATAGCACCACCCCGTCTCACCTCGTGGGTGTCGTAAAAAGTGACTATGGGATTAGTTGAAGGATGGGCAGCAGTGTCCTTCGAGTATTGTATTATAAATTAATTACACCTCAACTCTGATCGCCTATCCACCTGCCAGCCGTTGCGGTTATGTCAAAACCCCAATGAGCACACAACAAAAACCCAGACCGGCTGATGTGGTAATTATTGGAGGAGACCCGTAACCAGCATTTATTTATTTATTTATTTACATAACAATAAGCTTACAGTTAAAAATAAAACCAAAACGCCTATACGTCGTGTCAAGTTATACAACCATAGCAAAAAACATAAAAATAGTAGTCACAAATTAATAAATTTATATTTCAATTATTATACCACTATCTCAGGTTGAAAGAAAACATTAAATTGAATCATATTTCTTTTACTTTTACAATAAAAATGTCAAAATAAATAACAAAATCTCTAATACATAATACTAAGTGTCAAAGTAATTTTTACATAAATTAATTAATCTATGTCAAAAAATGACATGAAAAAATGTCAACATTACATCAATATACCCTCAAGATTATTGAATTAAATGTAAATTAATACCACAAGTTAATATCATTTAAGTACAACATAATATTTTTAATCACAGCATGTGTTCTATCAAAGAATATGTCTGTATCTGAATTATTTTGTAACATTTTGTTTATTAAAACAACTGCTCGAGCTGTAGGGCTGCTACTAGTATGTGAAAAATGCCATGATGGTGGACAAGCAAGAAGCCGGTGCTGTCGTCGTCCTGCGCCACGCATATATTGATCAGGTACATATAAATGGATATAGTCCCGCACAGATGGATTGTCGACCTTGTTGTTTAACAGCAGATAATAGTGCATTATGTGTGCAAATTTATTTATTAGACGCTTTTTTGGCTGAAATGATGATGACGATTATAAAAACTGACGCTCATATTGCGCAATTGACGTCCACGTTTTATTGTTAGAGATATTTCACTGTGTCTATATGTGTCTTTGTTTTTAAATTAATTATTGTTTATGTGTGTAGCCTTACTAACCACAAACTGGTAAAATATTTGTATTTATAATTTGTATAGGTATAGGTGTGAGGGGTTTATTAGGACTTGGCTTGTATTATACGGTAATAATTAATTAATAATGTAGCTATCGAAATACAAAACACTTATTCTTTCACCATTGTATTACGAAAACGTATACAAATTAATAACACGCACTTCCGCGCTGTATTAAAAAGGTGTACTTTATATTTATGTTCAAATATAAATTTTATGTAAAAATTAAATTAATTTTATAACTTTTTTTTAACAAATCCAACAAAGCTACTTACTGATTGACCCTTTCAAATAAAGTTCACCGGTACATTTTTTGTGGAACCCTATTGCGATGAAACCTCTTTTTATATATTTGTTTCTATGCTCTAACAACCATTCTGGTCTACCGATGGGCCGCGATCACCATAGCTCACTAACATTTGCAATACTAGAGGATTTGCCGATACATTGTTAATCTAAAAGGCGTGAGGGAGGCTAGCAAAAAGGGGGAAATGTGGTCGCAATACAAAGTTGCTACTTAACGCTAATATTTTGTAAGAGCGGAGTACTACGCCGCTCATAACATACGAGTATACATCCTATCACCACCTTTTTATTCATTCATTTTATATCTGCATCTGACCATGGTCTTCCCACCACAATAAACGATATGATCAAGAACAGGGAACTATAACTTAATTTCGGCCGAATAAAGTCCACTGCTGGACACAGGCCTCCCTCAAAGATCACCACAACGACCGATATCGGTGTGTTGTGTGCTCATTGGGGGTTTTGCCATAATCGCCACGCTTGGCAGGCGGGTTGGCGATCGCAGTTGCGTTGTTAATGTATTCGAAAGACGCTGCTACCCATCCTCCATCTGATCCCTCAGTCGGCTTTTACGACACCCGCGGGATGAGATGGGTTGGTGCTATTCGTAGCCGGCACCACACGGCAGGACGCGACGCACGACTGGGAACTATAATCATAATATCATATCGGCCATTTATACGTCCACTGCTGAACAAAGGCTTCCCTCCTGAGATTTTCACAACTGTGACATCATTTTAGGGGGTATTTGCCAATACTCACCACGCTTGGCAGGCGAGTTGGTGAGCGCAGTATGGCTACCGTTTCACAGAAGGGACGCTGCTGCCCTTCCCTCTGGTTTAGATTCCCTTAGTCGCCTTCTACAACATCCACGGGAGGAGATGGAGTGGTGCTATATTCTTAATCCGGACACCACACGGAACTATAATTCACCTATAATTCTCGTTACCTTTGTAACATCACCCTAAATCCATTTACCTAACGCTTTAATTATAAATGCTCTTATAATTAATACGAATTCCCTGAATTCAATAAATCCATTTGAAACAGGCCACAATTCTCCCGTGACATGCCACCTACTATAATATTAAAGGGTACAAATTAACCTATTTCATTCGGGGAGAAGCAATCATTTAGCTTTGAATTAACTATGAGTTCTGGGACATGTGATACTTGTGGTCTTTGATCTTCCTCAGTATTGGTTTTGATTATAAGTTGGGATGTAGGTAAGTGAAAAGTTAAGGGGAGCCGGGGATTGAACCAGCGGTGATATCCCGGAGGTAAGATGTCGATCCATCGAGAGGCCATGAGTTTGAATTCCAGTCGTTACACTATTTCGTTTTTATTAATAGTGGTTTATATGAAGGGGTTATTGGATATACCTAATAGTCATATTATGCATATCACTATTAGGTATATCCAATAATGAGTGCAAAGTGAAGTGCTACTAACATAGCCTTAAGCCTCATATTCACTAACAAAAGAATTGTATTACTTTATATATGCTAGTTTGTAAGGTATATGACTATGAGCCATGAAGCCTAAAATAAATGATTATTATTATTCCCTTCATTCAAACTATATACATATCGATTCATTTCGGCCGAATGAAGTCCACTGCTGGACACAGGCCTCCCTCAAGGATCACCACAACCACCGATATGGATGTGTTGTGGGCTCATTGGGGGGTTTTGCCATAATCGCCACGCTTGGCAGGCGGGTTGGCGATCGCAGTTGAGTTGTTAATGTACTCGAAGGACGCTGCTGCCCATCCTCCGGCTAATCCCTTAGTCGACTTTTACGACACCCATGGGAAGAGATGGGGTGGTGGCATTCTGAGAGACATATCGATTACATTTTTAAAATATATATCAAATACACGTTTTAAAAATGTAAAAAATAGTGACCAACCAGCATCGGGCACAGGGTCCAAGATACCGGTGGTTAGGACCCCAGAGAGAGGAACCTCCTCACAATACGTGCCGTGTCAAGGAGTACCGCTTTCTGTATCAAGCCCTTGACCCAGCCGCCTAACGAGAGCCTCTTGAGATGATAGTCGAGGCCTTTGCCATTAGGCCATGGGCAGAAACAACTATCGGCACAATGATTGCCGTGTCTACATTCCACATGTCAACAATCTCGTGTGCTAAGTCAAGATATTTAATTTCTTTATCTTTTTCTGCTTTCACGAGATTCTCATCATGTGGAACAGTGACATCGACAATCATTGCGCGGCGCTCTAATCGATCTATCACCACTATATCAGGCTTATTGGCAACAATAGTCCTGTCAGTGATGATAGACCGATCCCAGTACAAAGTGATATGACCATTTTCAAGAACTGGGTCGGGCATGTACCTATAGTATAGCACCTCAGATTCCACAAGGTTGTATTTCAAAGAAACTTGCTGGTGGATGATCCTGGCTACTTGATTATGTCTGTGCAAGTACTCGCCGTTAGCGAGACGAGAACAACCAGAAATAATATGTCTAATGGATTCTCCTGGACGGTGACATGCCCAACATATATCAACCGTACCATCCTTGAGAATATATTTGCGGTAGTTGTTCGTCATAATAACTTCGTCCATAATTGCACAAACAAAACCTTCGGTTTCCCCAAAAAGGTCACCAAAACGTAGCCAGGCTACGGATTATTATTATTATAATAAGAAGATTATTATAATATCTTCTTATTATAATAATTTTCTTTACAGTTTTTGTTTTTTAAATATTTTTATTCTACTATTGCTGTGTCCCTATGTGCAGGGAATTAATATTCTTTCTTTCTTTCTAATAGTAAAGGCACTCTTAACCAGTTGCATTCACTGATCGGTAAACGACTGGCCAGGTTAAGCAACACTCAGCGCGGTCAGTCTATAGATGGGTGACTGCATAGTGGTATTTGGGTTGAGCATCTCCCTGCTACGGAGTGTACGTATAATCGTCGGTCCCAGTGGTGCTCATTAGACAACAGTCGTTAGCCAAGTCGGAGGCCTTTGGACGGCTTTTTTACCCTGGAACAAGGTTAAAAAAGAAGTGATATGTGATTGTGGTGCTGTGGAGGATATGTCGCATATATTATCATGTGCAGTGTGCCCTGACAACTGCACGCCACAAGACCTCATGGCCACCTCAGTGAATGCAGTTCGTGAAACAGAATACTGGACCGATATAGTCAGGCATTTCATCATCGGTTAGTTATTAATTATTATCTCTTTCCTATCTCTTCTGTTTTTCCTTTTTGTTTGGTGTCGACGTGCATAGGACAAGATGTAATATGCAACGCACATTTCTAGTAATCTTTAAAGAGAAGAATGGGGAATAATTGGACAATAAATTAGTAAGTGCGACATGCTACCAATAGTACAAGACGCATCTGTTATTTAATTTTTTATACAAAATGGTACACACTGCTTCAAGAAAGCCAGGATTTGGTTTCCAGGAATTATTTTTGCCTTATCTCCGTTTACAGTCAAAAATCCAAATGTCCTATAACAAAAGAGTAACGGACCTATACTTAACTGGGGACAAAATAGAAACGTACTTAGCAAATAAGATTCATTTATGAAATGATCTGCCCGCTCAGTCTTTATTTAATAAATGCAGAATTCTAAACTAAAACTGCACTGTGCGCCATGATAGCTCAAAAATCCCACGTACCGCATGCAAAAAGTAGAACAAGGTGAAAAACTGTAGCGGCCGTTGAAGCCTGACCTCACCTGGCTGAAACTATATTCATATATATAAACCTTTCAGGCTATCTCTACACGCTTGCTTGCGAATACTAGAATAAAATTAATGAAGCTGTGAACTCAAACTCAAACTCAAATTTTTTATTTCATATAGGCCCTAATAGGCTCTTACGAAAAGTCAAGCTAAGTGCACGGTTCGGAAAAGTCGGTCCTATGGAGAAGAGCCGGCAAGAAACTCCATGGATATACTCTTTTCAAAAAAAGTTATACTACATTTTTGTTATTACATGGTAATAAGCTAGGTATGTGCGAACAAAGTAGACTAATTAAATGTAAAATACACACAATAACAAAACAGACAATTGCCTCTAACACACTAGAAAACTGATAACAATTAATGTATAGCACTAATAAAGTCGACGAAGTTCACACATTTACAAAATGTAGAAGAAACTAAATTATATAAAATGAAAGGCATTTTAAACGCCAGAGCTTTGAATGTCATATTGAATATGTCAGTAAAAAAAATTAATATGTCAAAGTATATATTATATAGACAATATATATCAATATATTCGAAAAATAATTACTATCACTATAAAATTTTGATTTGTTATTAGATAAATCCATATTTCATCAATAAGGTTCCAGGGAAGCCACATGTGCAGAAAGAATCAATACCAGACATCTCTGTCGTCAACATAGTCATTAGCCCTATAATAAGCTTTTTTAATTAGGATCTGTTTAATATGGGCTTTAAACTTTCCCTCAGTAAGGTCTGTAACAGATTTGGGCAGCTTATTATAAAAGCGAACACAATTTCCAAGGAATGACTTATTTGTTTTAGCTAATCTAAATTTGGGCACTATAATTTTATGTTTATGTCGTGTATTTATATTGTGAAAATCGCTTTTTATATAAAACTTATGCAGATTTTTACGGACGTATAAAATATTTTCAAAGATATAGAGTGACGGCAATGTAAGTATATTGATATCTTTAAACAAAGTTCTAAGAGACTCGCGAGGACCCATATTATATATTGCGCGGATTGCCCTTTTTTGTAGAATAAAAATTGAATCTACGTCGGCTGCCGATCCCCACAACAGAATACCATAAGACATAATGCTGTGAAAATATGCAAAGTAAACTAACCTGGCCGTAGCTTCATCAGTCAGCTGTCTAATTTTACGAACTGCATATGCTGCAGAGCTGAGCCTACCCGATATAGCTTTAATGTGGGCACTCCACTGTAATTTCGAGTCGATAGTTATACCTAGAAATACGGTTTCATCAACAGTTACAAGTTGGTTGCCATCAAGAACTAGTTTTAATCCCAATTGGGGTGCATTAGGTAAGGAGAACTTTAAACATTTAGTTTTATTAGCATTAAGTAACAGGTTGTTAGCTGCAAACCAACTGGAGAGGACAGTTAGGCTCTCGTTTACATGAATAACATTACTATCTTTTCTACTGATTTTAAAAATTAGGGACGTGTCGTCAGCGAATAAAATCACATCCGATAACTTGGTCATCATATATGGAAGATCATTTATATAAGCTAGAAACAAGAATGGGCCGAGTATTGAGCCCTGGGGCACGCCCATTTTAACCGTAGAACCCAAAGAGGTAGCCCCATCTATATCTACTTTTTGCAGTCTTAAAGATAAATAAGAATAAACAAGATCAGCAGCTCTTCCACGAATTCCGTAGTGGCGTAATTTACAGAGCAGCGTATTGTGGTCAACGCAGTCAAACGCCTTGGAGAGGTCACAAAAAATGCCAATAGCATCTTGAGAACCCTCCCAGGATTCGAGAATTTGCGTCACTAGTTTTACTCCTGCATCCGTAGTTGACCTACCTTTCGTGAATCCAAACTGTCGGCTATGTAAAATCCCGTTAAAATTAAAATGTAACATCATTTGATCAAGAATAATTTTTTCAAATATTTTACTCAATGATGGGAGAACAGAAATAGGTCTATAATTTGATGGATTATTCTTGCATCCCGATTTGAAGATTGGTATTATTTTGCTATGTTTCATCAAATCGGGGAAAGTTCCACTATCTAAACATTGGTTAAAAATACCTGCAAGTGCAGGGGCGATGGTATCAATTATAGTTCCAAGTAGTTTAACAGACAAACCCCATAAGTCTTCTGTGTTTTTAATGTTAAGACTTTTAAATGCTTTTATAATTGAACTAGTTGAAATGTACTTAAATTCAAAAGTAGGTATGTCTTTACAAAAGTTCTGTTTAAGTAGAGATTCAGCCAGTACAGAGGATGAGGAAAGGACACTCGTAGTATCTATCGGTATATTAGTAAAAAAGTTTTCTAATGTCTTAGCGACCTCGAGCTTATCTGAGATAATTCTGTCATCGATTTTTAAAGATAGTTCGCTATCCCGTTTTTTTGTATTGCCAGTTTCTTTGTTGATTACCTGCCACACTGCTTTAATTTTATTGCCCGAAGTACTAATTTTGTTGCTAATTAACATTGATTTAGCTTGCATACATACTCTCTTAAATATCTTGGAATAATTTCTTACATGATTATGGACAGCTTGATCAGACGTTAATGATTTTTCATAATATAAACTATAAAGAACATCCCTACTTTTTCTAATGCCTTTAGTAGCCCATTCATTAAATTTAGATCTATTAGTTAGTCTGATTTTCTTAACTGGACACGCTTTATTAAATTCCTGGCATATCACAGCAAATAAAGTAGAGTAATTTCTGTTGGGATTTTTTGAACTAAAACGAGAGTTTAAAAGTTTACTACAAATACTGGTGTGTAATTTTTGTAATTTATTTTTAGTTAATGGTCTTAATTCAATATTTTTATCAGATTTGAGCTTCCTGTTACATTCGAAGCTAACTAGTTGACCTGTATGGTCAGATCTGACACCACTAATTAAACAAGAATCTTTAATCAAACAGTTTGTGTAAACATTGTCTATGCATGAGGCTGATGTGACAGTGGTCCTAGTTGCTTTATTAAAAATATAATTCAAATTGTAACACTTAAATAAAGAGACCAGCCTGCACTTTTCTACTGAATCTATTAAAAGGTCAATGTTTAAGTCACCACATAGGAAAATTTGATTGTTATTTTTAAAGAGTTTTTTTAGTATAACTTCCATTGTAACTAAGAATAACGAAAAGTTTGACAGAGGTGGTCTATATACACATAAAAAGGTATAACCTTCTATTTCTGCACATGCTACCTCACATAAGCGATCAACCGAGCACGAAGTGATGTCCTTTCTTTCTTTATGGAGCAAATTATTACTACATAAGACCAAAGTACCACCACCCTCCGCTGATAATCGGTTGAATGCACTGGCAACTGCAAAATTATTTATGTTAAAAAGCATTTTGTCTGGCTTAAGCCATGTTTCACAGAAACATAAAATATCCATATGGTATAAGGTAAGGTATGGTATAATCCATATGGTCCAGGTGAAACTATGTTAGTCATGGTTTATCAAGCTTAGCTACGTATTATATATTCTGTTCAAGTAAGTGGCAAGTACCCCCCAAAAGGCAAGTACACCCCAAAAGGCAAGTACAACCCAAAATTATGACACAGTTGTGAAAATCTATGGGAGAGGCCTTTGTTCAGTAGTGGACGTATAAATGTCCGATATGATGATTCTGTTCTAGAATAGAAATATGTATTCTACAAAAATCTAGTTTACTAACTGTAGTTAGGTTAGGTACTGTCCGTGTGGTCTCCGGATTAAGAATACAGCATCACTCCATCGCCTTCCGTGGATGTCTTAAAAGGCGACTAAAGACCGAATACTGAAACTGACTGAAACGATAGGAATCTGGATGACCCAAATGTAGTAAAGCGGAACTTGGGCGTTTCAGTATTCACCCGTAAGGGATGCTGCTGCCCATCCCCCGGCTAATCCCATAGTCGCCTTTTACGACACCCGCAGGATCAGATGGGGTGGTATTCTTAGCTGGCACCACACGGCGACTGTTTTGATTAAGAACACAAAAAACAGGTCTTATTACACACAAGTACATACAAAGGTATCATCATATCAACTGAAAGACGTCCACTGCTGAACAAAGGTCTCCCCGTCATCCCCTGGATGTCCACAACTACCGGTTACATGTGCCCGCATCCAATGACCCATATCTGCCTTTACCAGGTCGTCTGCCCATCTCTTATCCATCAAATTTTCCTATGCGTGATCTGAACTGGAGAACCTTTCTGCCTCAATGTCTATTCTACAAGCTATGTGCTCGACCCATTACCATTTCGGAATACTAATTCTAACAGCTATGTCGACAACATTAGATCTTCTACTTTCTTTCTTCTTCTCCTCATTTCTGACTTGCGATAGAAAAACTAGATTTGCAAAGCAGACAATTTCAATTCAATGTCAATTTTATGCTACTGATGATATAAAATAAAACAGCAGAATTTTTCATTGTAATGGATTGCTTATCAATCACGACGAGACTGTTGGCACAGTGGCTAAGCAATTTGCTGTTTGCGCTATGTGTCGCGGGTTCAATCCCCGCACGGAATAAGCTTATTTCTGAAAACGGTTACAAAACCAATTAAATTAGGATTCCTCAAGCATCTGATGGATATATGTGTGTATATGTGTTTTTTTTTAAAGTCAAAGTCAAATTATTTTATTTCAAATAAACCAAATATTGGCACTTATGAAACATCAGAATCTAAGTTGCACAGTTGTTGTTTTTAGGATTTTCCACTTTCGAATGAAAAAACGGCGAAACGCTTATAGGATCACTCGTGGTTCTATCTGTTTGTCTGTCACAACCAATTTGCTCCGTATCTACTAAAACGATTAAGTTCAAATTTGGTACACATGTGGGTTTCTGCAACCCAAACACGGACGTGTAAACTAAATTAATGAATTTTGGATATAAGGGTGACTTTTGGGGGAAAATTAGAAAATTAAAACTGTACCGTGTAATATATGAAACGGGTGGGCTTATTGTGAGAGTATCAAATATATTTATTTTATAATTTAAAAATAAATAGTTTTGAAGTTAATTAAGAAAATAGATGAAAATTGACCATTGCCTCACCGTTATATCCGAAACTACTGAACATTATGAAAAAAATACAGAAAATAGTTTTTTACTTACAGATTACACGAAAACTTATGATAAGTGGATAAATATATCTATGATAATAAGATGGTCTTAACATTACATGGTAAATATTTCAATATTTTGCATACAACCTTACATTTACAGTTGGAATTTATGGGAGAACATGTTTTTCAAGACAATGTTAAGTTTGTTCTTGGGATAAGTTATTGGTACAAGACCGAATGCAATATTTATTCAGCAATTTAGCTCTACAGTCTAATATCAAACATACATTTTTAGATACGAGTACGACAAAGAAATTTACACCACGATTTAAAAAAACATGGCGAATAACATATTCACCGTACGGAACCCTCTCCACGCGAGTTCAACTTGCACTTGTCCGGTTTTTTATGAGACGTCCAGCAATTGAGCAGGTAGGACACCTGATGGCAAGCAGCAACTGCACGCATAGACATCAGCAATCAGATAATCAGAATCAGAAATCAGTAGTGATTACTGATGCGTGGCCGACCCGAACCTTCAGTTGCAATGCCTTGTGTTGCAGCAATTTTACTGGCTGTTCCTACTCGGAATACAACTACGCGTACACATACTATGTAGTTGTTATGGAGGGTGAAATAGACGGAACTGTAGTACCAAGTACCGTCACATCACACTGTTTATTACGTGGAATGAAATTTAAATATGAGCGCACCAATTACATTATATATTAAAAGAAGTAGATATGTTACATGCGCGCCAAAAGTAAGAACCAAACCTCCCCCAATTGTAGCACCTCGCAATCAGTTCGCCCAAGACAGGACAACGAGCACACACTGTCACAATCTGTATTGTTTTATTATTTAAGTAATAACAATGCCGTCGTGCGTAATGCACAAACTATCATACTAAAATAAATAAAGAACAAGGGATCTCATACCACACGTGAATAACAAACTATATAAAACATTTTAATAAAAATACGATTCAAATTATCTATAGAATAATATTCTCGAACAAAACACAGGCCACGTAAAGAAAAGAGACAACACATATATTCTATCACAGGTGCGACAAAGACATCGAGTACAAGAATTGTCATTTTAGATAGCTATCTCTTTTACTCTCGTAGTTTTTGTATCTTCTTTCATGCAGCATAGGTGTGTAGTTTTATAGCTTTATACCTACCTTTATACCTACATATAGCAAGACTGAGTTTTGTGCGCCATTTAATATGGACGTAACATATCTATGGTATAATATCATTGGAGCGCACAGTAATTCTCCCCAACTTTCCAAATCCCTTAGTTATTATTATAATAGCAAGAAATTTAAATACGATCATGGATATCTGAGCATATATAAAACCCACATTTGCGTCCATCCATTCAACATTAACCTTAACTCAAGGAAAAATTTAGAAAAAATCATTTTCAGCTTATATGGTACATAAACCAAATTTTATGGTAATTACTGTCATCAAAAAGCAATATTGCGATGTCGTGTGCGGCATGAAGAAGCGAATATGTTATTATTTGAATACAAATGATGTCGGATCGTTTCGTATTCAGCCGAGGTCCGGGCGCTTGGAGGGAAGGATCGGTTTCATGTTCTCAGAGCTGCTATAATCTCTGCCATTCGCGTTATAACAGTTTTATTGGCATTATTAATCACTGGTGTTCATTTTGCGGATGTTGTAGTTAAAATACAGCTATCTAGCGTTAATCAAATAGAAATTGTAGCACTTTGTTACTACGCGGGATCGATGAGATATTTTCAAATAGTATAGTATAGAATATATAATTTTCACGTATTAAAAATTCTATTTTAAATAAAACTGCATCAAAGTTACCGCGACCGTCTTGTTTCTAAAACAATCTACTTCTTATAATGTAAATATTTGAATTTCCGTTCCTTTATAAATTTAGCATGATCAAGGTGGCCAGCAACAAAGGTGTGTGTTGGTATAAGCTCTACAGTTCTTGACGGTATGCGAAAAACGATAATTTTATTTGTTAATTTTGATAATTATTTCTCATTAAGCGAGTTGAGACTTGAGAGTTACATTTTAGCATGCATAAATGGCGCATCAAGCAACGAAGTTTTCACACTATGAAGTTAGAATATCTTTGATAGGTAAGACTAAAATAATATCTAAACAAAAAATCTATTAGCACCTTTTACGAGCACATGCGCAACGTCATATAAATGAAAGATATGTTTATAGAGCTTTGGTTACAGCATAATAATCAATGGCAGCGTTTCGTACTAATGTAACAATCCACTTTCTGTTAAAACTGTTAGCGTCGTGTGTTAACCAGATGGTTTCAGGTAAATATAGCAGTAGGCGCGCAACGCTTCAAGATGTGCGCGAACGGTTAGTGCTTTCTCTTTTTATCGCACGACTTACTCACATTAGGATGGCAAGTATTTAATAATGGAAATTTGTTTAACTTAGTTGGCTCTGTCTATGTAGGTAGGTAATACTATATCTTTGATTGCGAGAACAATGTTTAGTAGTGGACATTTACGGGTTGATGTGTATGTGTTATATTACTAGTTCATACCATACTCCAATTTTAAATTCAAATTGTTACATTGCATTAATGATGCAAGATAATAATAATTTACATACACACGTGTATTTGTGTGTTTATTTAGATCAGGCTCGATAGATTAGGGTATGGCATTAACACCCACGACGAGTATATCACTCACCTTCGAACGGTCGACGACATTGTGGTCATGGCAGAATTGCTGCAAGAACTCGGCACAATGCTCGATGATCTCTACGGAGTTTCCCAACAGGTGGACTTTTAGAAGCACATTAAAGACAACAAAAGGAGGACAAGACGAAAGTCATGTCAAACGTCCATGTCGTGACCATCACAATATCCGTTGGGAACTTTGTACCTGGTACAAGCCGTCCAGTTTGGGAGATTCACCTTCGAGAAAAAAGTCAATCATTGAATCCGGATTGGCTGGGCAGCGTTTGAGAAAACCACAAAACAAAAAAAGTGCTGTACCTCAAGAAAAAGTATTTAACCAGTGATGAAATATGGCACAGAGACGTGGTTACTCGCTATTTGTCGAAATATCAGAAAGGATTAGTAAACTGAAATGGCAATGGGCAGGGTCGCTACATTGCCATTGCTCGTAGAACTGATAATTGTTGGTGCAATCTTTTTGCCCCTCTCGAGTGGAGACCGCACACCGGAACACGCAGCGTGGGATGACCTATAACGAGATGGACAGATGATCTACTGAATACTATAAGGCCTCTGTTCAGCAGTGGATGTCGTGTACCTTCGGAATACTTGATGTACCGTAGTGATACAATTTCCATGATAAATACAATTCAGTATATTATTCTAACAAACGCTAGACGGCCGGAAAATAAGCGAATAATTTATTTGCGACCTAGTTAGAAGCCAAATGATAATTTATTTATGCATGAAAGTATCACGTATGTATGACACAATACTTGCTTGATTTAATATTTATGTTATTTCCTCTGCCTTCGGTTTTTATGATCTCTTCATTTATGATGTATACCACGTTTACATATTCATTGGTTATATTAATAAAATGATAAGATAAGATAATAAGCCACAAGATTGAGATTACTTTGACTCCTGATTGGCCAGTTAGACTTTATATAATTCTGCAAATTTTCAAAACTCAAGCATGATTTAATTTTAAATTTCACTTAAAAATTACAACCATAATTCATCTCCAGCAAGTGAGATGAAAAATAGTCTTTATAAAATATGTAGTTTTAATTTAAGCGCGGTGTAGACAATATTTGCGCTGGAACGCTGCCATCATAGGATTTGGTTCAACACCTGCCCGCCACTATATAAACAGATAGATAATAGTACAGATGGTTCACAGTATTTAATGCGCGATAAACGCACAGAGAGGCCGAAAGTAACGAAAACCAAACCACCATAGAGTTTTTTATCACTCTTTTATAATATGTGGTAACAAAACGAACACAAGTATAGTATAGGCATCCAGCTGCAGTAATTTATGCTTGTTGGAGTACACTGTTCGATATTTGTGCGTCGTAGGCTGTAGCGTTTGCCAATTACAGACGGTGATAGGCAAAGCGCGTGCAATTTACAACTGCAGCGGACCGAGGCTGTGCCATTTTATCTATACCATATGTGATTGTGTGAGTTTTACATTGCGTTCGATTGGACCTTCTGTTTATTTTTTATTTTGTGGCCACCCCTGGTAGATAAACGCCGTTAATTACATTTGTTAGCTGGTAGGTACTAGGGTTGAATGCCTTGCATGGAGGTTTATTTTTATATTATTTATGAGACACCGTATTTTTTTTGTTTTGTATCTATTTAAGTAGTCGATTTATTGTTTTATTCCTTAATGAGGTGACGGACTGAATTGCAGTATGTTCTCATCTAAAGCCACGGTCAATCATATCCAAATAATGATGACGAATTCATCTAGTTAATACGGTCATTGTATCATAATCGGTAAACACAGCCTACAATGAAATGGACTAATGACCTTGTGAAGGTCGCTGGAATTCACCAAATGCGGGTGGCAATTTACTGGTCGTCTTGAAAATCTATGGGATTTGTTCATCAGTGGACACCCTTTGGCTGATATGATGATATACTCACTGGGAGTTGTTAACTACATAGTATAGAAATGTAGATAACCTTGCCTACGCTTCCAAGGATACTATATACTTAGATCTAGAAGCACCATGTAACTTACTCTCTAGTTCAGCATACACAAACGAAAAGGCAGTTAAGATCAGCAAACACTAGATATACAAGAATACAACACAAGAATATTTCAGCTCTCTTAATTCCTACTTTAAAATTTCCTACAAAAAAGCTGCGAAGAAATTGTTTTTACATTCAGTTTCATATCTGCAGAATTAGCGCCACCTGAAGCAGATAAACGCCTTTAATTACCTCTGTTCACGACCATCCACCTCCCCCGGGAGTTAGCCGCCGCACCCCCGCCGGGCCCGCGTCGCTTCGTTAGCACGGATAACGACAAAGATTGCATTACACTGGACAAAGAATAGAAGATGTGGGGGATAGAGTGGACTAAACATTTAAATATAATAGAAACCGCTCAGATGAAAATAATAAGTGAATTATTAAACTCGCGATCAATAGGTCAAATCCAATCCAACCCACTGATTAATGCGAACCCATTTTCTGTTTAATATGGGCCTTATGTTCTGTTTGTCCCATGTGGCCAAATAATTTGAAGGATACCTAATTCCATAATCGCATTCTAGAAGTTAGCAAAAGTGATTTAGATATGGAATCCCTAATGACACTAAAAGCCCAGTTCTCTAAAGAGCCAGAGCTTACCCACTTAAGAACTTGCATAATCATATCATTAATTTGATTTAACTCTCATTAAGCCATGTCGTCTCAGAGGTACAGCAGTGTCTAACATATCTTTGAATGATTTTTAGTGTTCTATTAGTTAAAAATAACTGTTCTAAGTTAGGACAAGATCTATTTGCCACTAAACGGTATGTAATTTTTTAGGTGCGGTGATAATACACCATGGGTATCTTCCGTCCGGCAGTAGCTTAGAGGGGTGTGCATCTTACCAGCTAAAACCACTCGAGCGGTGATCTTCGGCATTGAACGAGGGCTCCAGGTTCTCAAAACCGAACGCACCGGAGTCGCTCACTGTTACCACGCCTTTAGACACTCTCGGAGGGGGTTACTGTAAAGTGGAAGCCTCGTCTAATGGAGGAGAGGCGTCTGCAAAGTGGCCGCTCCCCAAGGCAAATCTCGGGAGGATTGTAAAAGGATCCCCTGTGGTCTTACACCCGCGCCGTCGTATTCCCAAGAGTCACTCGGTATGAGCAGGCAAAGTCCCTACTAAAGAGGCTCACCAGCCCCGAGGCCCCGCAGCCATAGCGGCGGGAGACTGGCGCCGGAGCGGTTGTTATCCCGACGCTCTCTCCTTTTTCGAGCGAGATTGGCCCTCTCCCAATCCTGCTCTTTGGTCTCCTTCTGGAATATGATTTCTTTTTTTAAATCATTACCCCGCACTAGGATTTCTCCTGTTTCGTGGGTACAGTTTACAGACATACATTTCACACGCACATATACCCAGACCCAAAACAACTGTCTGTAGATCACACAATTCATTCATCATATATTTTAAACCCGCATCAAACATCTTCAGACAGTACAAATATTTTTGTTCAGTACTGGGATTGGAAGCGCGATCCCTAGCACAGTATCTAAGCTTAGATACGCAAATCTACTTTTTTCACTACTGCGGTGGTTATTATCATGGACTTTTTCCCGCCCTGGGGAGGATGAAGGGGAATACCAGTCTCTTGCCAACCGAAGACTACTTCGGCATTTCGAGAACGAGCACTCCAGGGGTGACTGTAAACTGATCACCGCCTCTAGAGGTGCAAATAAAGGATCCGCTCCTCAAGGCTAATCTCGGGCGTATTGTAAAGGATCCCCATGAAGCAACTCTGGGTGCTGTGTTGCGCAAATGACGGCACGCGATCATATGCGTGCTGCTAAGCGATTTGGATTGAACACTTTCATTAGCGAAACGTTTATATATACAATACCATCTCTCGACATAGTTTAATCGTTTCATGCCTGTGTACTTCAACGATAATACATTAGGGCAGGTATTCTACCTAATTACCCATCTACGACCGCATCCCTGCCACCGAAGTGTTTCTACTCGATAATTAGCGAGAACGCTTGAACCCTAGCAGATAAGCTGTGCATTCCACAACGTTATCTTTTACATTTTATTTCAAATTTATAATTTGGGTCTTAAGACTGATAATTGCTCGGCTCAGATCTTTTTCTAAGATGGTTTTTGGGAAGATAGGATCATTAGTAACCTATGCAAGGGTCATTGGAGCTGTATTATGAAGTCTGCTTTATATCGAATTAGAGAGCTCTGTACAGATATTAAAAGGTGTGTTCAACTGTTTTGTGTTTCAATTTAATAAAGTTCTTTACAGTTACGTAATACTGTGTGATTTTATGAGTGCTTACTATATTTTTGCCTTGCTTTTATCTCTAATTGAGATGATTTGATGGATGTTCATCAGAAAAATCAGTATCAGCTCGACAATATCAACTTAGAACATAAGAGACCTATACGTACTAAACAGCTACGATGAAAAAATCCACGCTTGCTTATCTGTTAGTTGATGACATTATGCTGTTATAAGTGCATAGAAGGATGTGGCTGCCCATTTCTTTTGTAATTCATAAACCTTTCAAAAATTGCACTCCGACAGAAGTGAAAACTTATTTTGGCGCGTTAGGAGATTTTATCTCATCTAAAAATATGCGTACCGCGCCAAAAGAGATTTCCTTCAAGCGTCTCGTAACGGTGTCGCGAGTCCAGAGATTTTATCTCATTTAAAAATATACGTACCGCGCTAAACAATAAATATAATAGTAAGTTGCACAAAAATAATGTACAGTAGTGTGTTATATGGGGCGTAGAAATAAATATTTCTTTCTATTTTCATCTTTCAAATGATGGCAAAACAATACATTATTTGCGAAGCTGTTTTAACCGACACGTTGTATATATGTCTAAATAATATGTTTATTATATTAAATAGTGGCATATGCCGTGTGGTGCCGGCTTAGAATACTACCACCCCATCTCCTCCCGTAGGTGTCGTAAAAGTCGACTAAGGGATTAGCCGGAGAATGGGCAGCAGCGTCCTTCGAATATATTACCAGCTCAACTGCGATCGCCAACCCGTCTGCCAAGCGTTGCGATTACGGCAAAAACCCCCAAATGAGCCCACAACACACCCATATCGGTCATTGTGGTGATCTTTGGGGGAGGCCTGTGTCCAGCAGTGGACTTCATTCGGCCGAAATGATGATAGTGGCATAGACAAGCGGTCGTTGCACTGGCGGGTGATTCTGTCATCCATTGAAGGGTTCTCCTTTTTAAATACACATAATATATAAACAGACGAATTGACTACTTCCTCATTTTTGAAGTAGGTTAATAACATTTGACATAACATATCAGTGTTCGGTACTTACCTATTTGCATCCGCATGGGTACAAAGGTTTTTAACTCAAACCAGACATGGGTAACAAAATTGTATGGCTTGTATCGCAAGCTTCACACCTCATTAGGTCCGTGTCACTCAGCAGAGTATACAGTATCTGCAAGCAGTTTACGTCATACAACATTAAGTCTATACGACACGCTCGTTGACTTACATTTAATATATTCTAAATAAAGGATTTTTTCTATTGTGTTAAAGGTACAGGGAAAATGTATAGAAACTGTAAAATATATATGTTTTTTTTGTCCGATATGATATGACGAATAAGTTCTTAATTCAAATCCTTATCAAGTACAAAGTTTTGTGAAGGGAGTCAATAAACTTTAAATAATTAAAAACCGGACAAGTGCGAGTTGAACTCGCGTGGTGAGGGTTCCGAAATTGCTATATTCAGCAATTATCTATTGTTGGATTCGGTCTTGTACCAATAACTAATCCCAAGAACAAACTCAACATCGTAGTTGAAACACATGTTTTCCCATACATTCCAACCGCAAACGTAATATTGTACGCACAATATTGAAAGATTTACCATATTATTTAAAGACCTTAGACTTCTTATAGGTTTTCCTGTAATCTCCTATAGATTAAAGAACTGATATCTATATATTTTTCAAAATTGTAAGCTCCGTTGTTTCGGAAATAACTGGGGAGGGGAGTTTGGTCAATTTTCGTCTACTTTCTTAAATAACTGTAACACCATTTATTTTAAAATTATACAATAATTATATTTAAGAATCTCACAACAAGCTCTTCCATTTCATATGTTACACGGTTTGCAAAACTTTATTCTTTAATTTTCTAAATTGCACCCAAAAGTGACCCCATATTCAAAATTCATTTGTTTACGTTACACGTAGGTTTTTGCGTCACAGAAATCCATGTGTGTACCAAATTTCAACTTGTTCAGTCCAGTAGATTCGGAGCAAATTGGCTGTGACAGACGGACAGACAGACACGAGTGATCCTATAGCGGTTCCGCCGTAGTTTTCTTCGGACGTTCGGAACCCTAAAAATATTAATAAAATATTGTTGTCTGCCTTATTTAGCTCTAACAGATCATGTACATATATGGTCAAAGTGCGATGCCATCTCGAGTTCGAATCGTTCTCACTAAACCATAGTTACTGGTAATAGTTACTTTCAATCAGTTCTTGTAGGCGCCATATCTATGCTACTTGAAGTTCACCTTGACGTAAAGCCGTAATGATAGTAGATACGTTTGCTTATTATAAGAGCTTACACCGGATCTTTTGGATTGCTCCCCTGAGCCCCATTAATACGAGGATACGCATAATGATCAGCTTGCGCTATCGTGTGAATGATTTATTTGTTTGTTAATTCATGTAACTGCTAGGAAATTAAATGTTGTAAGTCTTTTATTCGCTGAAGATACGTAATAAATGTTCAAAAGCACATCTCGCCTTTAGCAGGCATGCGAATGCTTTAGTTGAAGTGTCCTTTTCACATAAATGGGTCTAGGTACACCATTTTTTTTTTAACATTGCCCAACACTAGCATTTCTCCTGTGTCGTGGGTGCGTTTACAGACATGAATTCCACATACAATATACCCAGACCCGGAACAACTACCTGCAGCTCATACAAATATATGTTCCGTGCGGGAATCGAACCCATGACCCGGAACGCAGCAGCCGACTGTATCAGCCACTGCACCAAGCGTGCCGTCAAAATCATTCGATCATCGATATCGATACATTATATTGTGTAGGTACTCTATAAACGCGTGTGTGTTATAAACACTCAATTGACATGTATGGAATTACCCCATAGTAATAATCCATATTTTAGTTTAGACTTAAATTTGTCAGGATATGAAGTACTTTCATTAATTGGGAAATTGAATAGAATACGTTTTTGAAACAGCATTATTCCATACGTTCTCGTGTGAACCCATTTTGTTACCGACTTCAAAAAGAAGGAGGTTCTCGATTCGACGCGTATTTTTTCATGTATGTACACCGATTACTCCGAGATTTGCAGATCGATTTGAGCAAATCTTTTTTTAACTGATGCAGAATGCTTTCTAGTTGATCCCATATAAATTTCATTACATTTTATTTAATAGTTTTTTAACCAGCTTCAATAAACTGGCTAGTTTGACTGCGCTTATCTAGATGATGTCTTAATGGTTTCGATTCCTGTTAGATCGGAGAACCGATTTGACCATTCTTATTCTTACTTATATTTACACTAAAAAGAAACAAATAAGAAAAATTAACAAAAAAAATACCGACTTCGAAACCCCTACACGATATAGGTAACACTATTAAAAACCTCTGAAACGGAAAAATAAAACTTTATGAAGTCGGGCGGGGCCCGGTATGCCCCAACCATAGTTCATGCAGACCAACGAGAAGTTATATTTTATACCTGGGCCCGTCCGACTTCATAAAGAAGTAGTTTTTTCCTTTTCAGTGGTTTTAATATTTTTATATCGTGTAGGGGTTTTGAAGTCGGTATTTTTTTTGTTATAAAGTTTTTTTCGTGTACAGTAATAGGTACAAATATTATTTTCAGAATGTATTCGATGTCATCTTTTTGCTTTTTCTTTGTTACAATCTCAAGCTTATACATTTTCCCATTTCATCAAGCTCTTTATATATTGCTAGGTATTTTGGACGAAGCCATGCACGTTTTGTTAATGTCTCAGTATTGTGCTACGCTTGTCTTGCCTTTGTGCAGGCTCTGATAAATATCGTCTTCTTAATATCGATTATCCATTTGCCAAGTTCTTTCAATAGCTGCAAATTCTACTATGAAAGCACACACATTAATATAATGTTGACGCGACAGATTCAGTATCCATCCCTCAATTCATACGCGTAGATAAAAAACCCAACCAAATAGCAAAAGGTCGTAAAAATCCTTAGGCACATCCAAAATGATGAGCGAATGTTTTCTGATTGAATGAAAACCGCGGGGAGTAGGGATGTACGCGATGAGGAAAAAACACAACACCACGTAATTACACTTTTTGTTGCCCCAGGATGGCGTTTGAGATGATCACGAACGATTGTAGAATGCCTTATGTTCACTGTAGTAATCAAGAAAATGCCGACAATTTTTTTTGGGGATATTGTGAAATTTATCACGATGTAATTTGGTTTTAGTTTTTTTTTTCATGTATTGAGATATGTTCACGTAGTATTCTGTGGTTTTCTTATTTTTTTTAAACGTTGCCCCGCACTAGGATTTCTCCTGTGTCGTGGGTGCGTTTACAGACATGAATTCCACATACAATACACCCAGACCCGGAACAACTACCTGCGGATCATATAAATATTTGTTCCGTGCGGGAATCGAACCCACGACCCGGAGCGCAGTAGCCGACTGTATCAGCCACTGCACCAACCGTGCCGTCGTGCGTCGTGCCGTGGTGCCTGATGTGCTAACTTTGTGCATTTAAATTTAAAGTTCTTCTAATCTGGTCAGGAAGCGTCAAGCTTACTCATAATAATAAAATGCATCCCAGGGCTACCTCTGCCTGGCACCACACTGCGCTGGTCACCTCGAGGTATTACTAAGTCAACTCAAAATAACAGCTTTTTACAAATTGCATATGAAAGTATATACGGTACCCACAACAAAAAAAAAAAATTACATATTTTTTGCCTGTCTGTTTGTTCCCGCTACTTTAGCTAACTTAAGCTACTTTAACTTTAGAAAAATAATTAGGGTACCGCGCAAAATAATTAAAACCCATGAAATCCAATATACTCCTATGTCAAGCGTCTATGCCGAAGTACTCTAAATTATTTGTAACTAGCTGGGACCCACGGTTTCACCCACCTTTTAATTTAGAAGAACTTGGATTATGTAGTGAAAGTCACGTCAAAATCGGTTCAGCCGTTTTGGAGATTACCCGGAACAAACAGACAGACAGACAGACAGAGAGACAAAAATAAATAGTTTTTGTTGCATGTACCGTATATACTTTCATATGTATTTAGTAAAAAGCTGTTATTTTGACATTACAAACAGACACTTCAATTTTATTTATTTGTATAGGTATTCCAATTTCTTTTTAATTAACGGGGGGTGCAACCGCGGGTCCCGGCTAGTTTTACCATAAAATCGTTGACCCACTAAGATTCCACTAAATAACGAAAGCTAGTTAATAAAATTGCCAGATCACAAAGCAAAATCTTTATCACAACACAACTATTTACTTCTATTACAGAGTCGTGGTTGATGTGGGTGTCGCAGACATTCGTCGCTCATATTTTCGCATTACAATCATTGTCAGCTACGTTACACCCACTGCTGGAAAGCGATTACATTCTGAACAGGGAAAAAACAGGGCACGCGGGAAAATTAGAACGAAATACTCGTCTGACTTA
This sequence comes from Diloba caeruleocephala, assembly GCA_947459985.1. NCBI lineage: Eukaryota > Metazoa > Arthropoda > Insecta > Lepidoptera > Noctuidae > Diloba > Diloba caeruleocephala. Next base: position 557,973 of record OX381617.1, on the reverse strand, counting down.
TAAAGGATCGTAAATTAAACAATGTAATAAATATTTTTATTTTGCCTAAATTACTTTTGCCATTTTATGTTACGTAAAATTAGGTAGAGGAGCCCGTTTGTGGAACTGCGGAGAGTAATGAAATTAACTGTTCGGTATAAGTATCCCTGAAGACTTGGAACGTTATGGTACATATATAGCTACAGGGTCTGCAGCGGTAATACGTTGAGCCAATAGAATAAAATGAGGATATAGTGCAGTTTTTCTCAACGTTTACACTTCACTGAGAAAGTAATATATTCTTGTGTCATTCAATTACTGAGGGTCTTCTAAATAAAAGTCCACCATTGGTAACTGACTTGCAATTCACATATTGACCCCTTAGCATTATTATAACTTAATTTTGGTAAACATAGAGAGAGCTATGCTTGGTATTTCTCGAGATCGAATCAGAAATGAGGAGATCTGTAGAAGAACTAAAGTTGTCGACATAGCTGAAAGGGTGAGTAAACTGAAGTGGCAATGGGCGGGGCACATTGCTCGTAGAACTGATGGCCGTTGGGGCACAAAGGTTCTCGAATGGAGACCGTGCACTGGAAAACGCAGCGTGGGACGACCTCCAACGAGGTGGACAGACGACCTGGTGAAGGTCGCTGGGAGTCGTTGGATGAGAGCGGCATGTGACCGCTTGTTGTGGAAATCTAAGAGGGAGGCCTTTGTTCAGCAGTGGACGTCCTGTGGCTGATATGATGATAATGATGTTGACTTTTACAGCACAAAATTATCTACATTGAACACAATTAATCTGCTATTTGATTTCTCCGTTCATCATTTCGGCCGAATAAAGTCCACTGCTGGACAGGCCTCCCCCAAAGATCACCACAACAACCGATATGGGTGTGTAGTGTGCTCAGTGGGGGATCTTGCCATAATCGCCACGCTTGGCAGACGGGTTGGCGATCGCAGTTGAGTTGTTGTGTGCTCGAAGGACGCTGCTGCCCGTCCTCCGGTTAATCCCTTAGTCGACCTTTACGACACCCACGGGATGAAACGGGGTGGTGGCATTCAGAGCCGGCACCACACGGCAGTTTCTCCGTGACCAACTAAAATATCTGCGACACACATTTACAATTTCTAACAGTAGCTCCCATGTTAATTGATTTAGAAAGAACACCACATACTCGTAAATTGTCATAATAAGATCAGTTTCTAAACTCCATCAAATTGTATTACCACTTCAGTTACAGCGACGAAGTAAGTACGTATTTAACCTAACATTATGCTCCACTCGTATCACGTTTCCGAAACAAACAGCGCATGTTATCGACTTCCCCACCTCATTGGAAGCTGTTCTACATACGAACTGTTGCTTCAGTTACGTACGAGTATCGTTCTATCAAAACGTCTTTAGATTTTACGAGCTCCAAACAGAATGGATAAGAATTCGCGTGTCGTGAATTGAATCGGAACGAACGCTCCATGTACGAATTAGTTTATTGAGCGAAACGGGCTTTGAATCGAAACAAGTGGTTTGGAAGAGTATATGTTTCATTAATTTCCCATATTGTGTGAACTGCGGAAGCATTGTTAGTGGGCTAGAGGATATGAAATTTATTGAGGGTCAGCTAGCAGTTTTTGTTTTTTATGGTGTCCAGATTAAGAAAATAGCAGAATTCTATCTCAAGGATGTCGTAATAGGGGACTAGTGGAAATTTAAACCAGACGGATGGGCAGCAGCTTCCCTTCTGTGGAACAGTAACTGTGCTCACCAACTCACCTACCAAGCATACTGAGTTATAGCAAATTCCCTCCAAAATGACGACAAGCATGTATATCAGTCGTTGTGGAAATCTTTGAGTAGACCGTTGTTCAGCAGTGGACGTCCGTTGACTGACAGCTGTTTATATAATTTAATAAGCTTCTAAATTAATAATTCCAGTCTTTTGACCCGACCAATGTTTTCAGTTTTGTCTATTCTTCAGTTTTAGAAACGAAATAAAAAAGTATATGATACAACCGAAATATCCTTTGTATTGTAATTCAATTCAGACACGATCCCGAAAACAATATACCTGTTACAAATAATGAACTTCACTGACCCAAAATTATCGGTGTCCGGCAGCCGGGACATCATTACGATCGCACAAACTTGTCGCACGTCCAAATCCTCGGGTTCGCACATAACAATATAAATTTTCCATCCCACGCTCCCCACTACTTCTGACCCCTCCTCTCCTCATAATTCTATAAAAGGTCCCGTTCATCAAAACGCGGGGTGACGAAACCTTTCCAAGGATATTTCGTTAGTTCCGATTCGATTTTCATTTTATGCAAAAGACGATCCAATTTCGAGCGGGGGACAGCGAGGAAAGACCTTCAATCGGGATAATAGTATAGAAGAATGATCCAAATTGAATTCGTTTCGCGACGAATATCCCGCCCCGCTCCCCCACCGGCTTAGACCCGCCGATCCGACAAATACCTCGATTTCGTCTTAAAGGGCTGCGATTCAGCGAAAATTTTCTTGCTCGGTTAGGTCCCTAGGATTTTTATTAAATTTTCGGGAGATGTTCTTGTCAGGAAGGGAATGATAGCGAAGGACCAGCACGCAATGTTGCTAGCACGCGTGGAGTATTTGTGTTTAGAAAAAATGGGCGATCTGTTAACGATCGCAACAAGGGACGAACGATCCGGGAATTTCTCAAACGTTTCGGATTCTGTCAGACATTTGTCGACAACAATCGCACTTCGCACTTCAGCTTAGGCATTGGCTTTGTTGCTGTAAACAATATCATTTTCCATTGTAACGATGAATATTCATACAATGTAATGAATAAACCTTCTAAGAAATATTCTGATTCTCATCTTTAGAACCATTTCTGGATTATCATTGTAAATATTGTACATAACAATTAAGATAAATGATTCAAATCAATAGAACCAAAAAACACTGTATCAGTTACTTACTTGAACAAAGAGAAATTGACCGAGAGAACAGTTTACTTGGACGCTTGACAACAATAGTCTATTTGTGCACTATTGCGATACTCTCGTCGTCGTTTCAAAGAAAATAGCGTTGGTTGTTATTGTGAAGGATGGAATTAGAGCTAATGGGAATTTTATTGAAGTTTTTAAGTTAGAACTTGATGCAAAAAGCTTTAGTGAGGGCTAAGATGTAAATTGTCATTATTAACCAGATTATACAATCTTATCTCATGACATTATTCGAGTAGTCACATGGACGTCTTCCGAGTATACGGTTATGTGTTCGATACCCATCTCAAAGAACTATTGTATGCTTTGCTGGGCAACTCACAATAGGCTATAGCACAATGTTTGGAATTGGTCCCGGCAAATAGTATATATAGACTATATATATATATAGACCCCATCTAATCGCATGGCATTAACTGGAGTATGGGCAGCAGTGTTCTTCGAGTACATTCACAACTCAACTGGGATCGCCAAACGTGACGATTATGGCAATTCTCTGCGATGAGAACACAGCATAAACACAGACTATTAGTTGTAGTGATCTTTGGGGCACGCTTATGTCCAGCATTAGAAGGCTTCAGGCAGAAATTAATTAAAAATAATGTAGTAAGAAGCTCACCCTTAAAGAGTAATAGTATATCAATATAGCTCTGCTTACTCATTTGAGGAGCACAGTAATGTGAAACATATTTACATAAATTGCGACTCATTTAGTTAGAGGAGCGAAGGACTATAAAACGGACAGACATACATTACTAGGACAACAAACCTCCAAGAAAAATGTGGACCACTAACCGTGGACATACTCGCATTGTATCAACATGAAATAAAGTGGTGCAGAAAACCAACTCGATACAACACTCCATATTAAACCCACTCTTATGTATATAAACATCACGATGAAAATTCGACTGAGTATAAATACAATTGTCCCTTAAAATTAGTTCCTAAAACAAAATCAAACTGCTATTTTCAGGACAAACAGTGTTGGCTGTAACTACTACACTAGATTCTTATCGTAGATTATGGCTTCAGTAGAGTATCTTCTACTATTTCATCAATGTCATATATAAGTCAAATGTTTCAAGGCCTGTTTTAAGGCCATCCTAATCTCGTACAGGCTGATGTCCGGGATATCTTCAGTATAGTGTCGGGTCAATTAGGCTCGCGGGTCTTTGTCAGAGCCAATGGCAGGTATAGTTACTGAGGTGTATAGCTATCTGTAGATGTTCTCAATCTCTCTCAAAACCTCCCGCTTAGTCGACGCTATACTGCCGTCCTCAGTTTTCAGCTTCATAATACGACTTTGCCCAATAGACTTGTCTCTTGCGAACACTTGGGAGCCTTGTTTCCGCTCGATCGTTTCTTGAACACCGTTGGTGTTAAATGTACGTATATCGTGACGCAAGGACTTCCATATCCGTCTATTGAGCAGTCGGTATACTTCAGCATCATCGGAGGACTGGAGTGTCATAGCGTGTCTTTCTGCCATGAGGTCGAGAGTGTGATCGGAGAACTTTTTTGGCATACCTTTACGGTGGGTTTTATAGAACTTAGACCCAACTGTTTGGACAGTTTTTTTTTTCTACACACCTACCATTTAAATCATCCACAAATACGCAATGTTCTAGGCACTTGAAGCGATTTTATGAAAGAATAATCGTTCAACTGGTTAACCCATACTCGGTACGATGACGCGGAGCAATGTCACCTCTATTTTAAGAAGCTTACACGCGGTTCTAGTGACTGATTTTGTTTGATATGGCCTGTGCGCGGTGACAATACATTTTTGAGTTTATTGCTTCTTGTCGGAGCAGACCTTCTGAGTCCGAGCTATGTTGTGGTGTAGCTGACATACGTCGCACAAAGAGTAAACAACTCTGAAAAATGCCCGGGTATAACTGTCCCTTTGTCAGTGGATTACTTCGTTACGGACTCCCCTCACACCGTAATGTGAATATTTCATGCGTTTCTATGCTAAATATTTGACGTGTAAAGCTCTAAAATGAGAAAAGCTAGCATACATTTTATTTATATTAAAGAATTAAATATAAGAGTCCATTTTTGGATGCAATCTAGAACACCGCGCCTGAAAATTATTAGTTCAGAGTTAAGAGTGAGTAAGGTTAAGAGCAGATTATAAAAATTCAAAAATGTATTATTTAGTTCAACTGAAACTTCAGTACAACCTTAGACCATTGAAATAGAGAACAGTTCGCAATTACTTGGAAAATAAGAAACGCACTTCACATCTATGTACACAGAAGGTATTAGCAGAGTTCTCACAGTGGACAGCCTTCTTGCAATTTACCATAGGTAATTAAAAAGCATTCAGGAATCGCAGCAACCTTCACCAGGTCTCATTGGTGGCCATCCCGCGCTGCGATTTCCTGTGCGCGGTATTCTCTCGAGTTCTTTTTTAACCCAACGGCTATCATGTATGGGGAGGCCTTTGTTCACCAGTAGCGGTAGTAGTTTCTTCAGCTGATGTAATGACGATGACTTGAAAAGTGCCTTAGGAAAAATATTTCATTAAGATTTATTTAGCACAAATAATTTTTTAAATATACAAACATAAATCGTTCTCGAATACGAACGCAAAAATATGTCAAAGTCAAAGTCAAGGTCAAAGTTTTTTATCTTGTTCTTCTTCTCTTAGATTATGGCTTCTGTAGAGTATCTTCCACAATTTCGCCAATGTCAAGTATAAGGCAACGTCGTACGATGCTTAGAATAATGAAACTTTACATGTTCATAAAATATTTCTTAAAAATGAAAAAAAATCTATAAAATATGTGGGCAACGTCGTACGGTTCCAAAAGTTTTTTTATTTCAAATAAACCAAATATTGGCACTTATGAAACGTCAGAATCTAAGTTGCAATAGTCGATCTCGTGGAGAAGAGCCGGCAAGTAAGTCCATGGATACTCTTAAAAAAAAAAGAAGAAGTTGAGAAACATGTAGGTTAATGTCTAAAGATGGAACGTACCATAATAATTATTTATTTACCGTGGCAGTTAATGACTGACCAGTCCCAACAGACGGCACCCGTTCACGAGCATAACGCATGCATCAGCATCGCTTAGCTCAACCATATTGTAGGGAACCGAACGACCCGATACACAACGCCACCGCCAGCAAGACATTTTAGTGAGCATGACAGACCGATACTACCAGGAAAAAGACACAATCAAAATAAGTACTAAACATATAACATTAATGCCTACATAATGCACACACATTTACAGTTTTGTAATGTATGTAATCCTTTATTTCGTGTACTTTGTGTTAGCTCTCTTCTTAAACAAAACAGACAAGCAACACAACCTCATTTCATTAAGTCGGGACGCCAAACTTATTTGGTTAAAAGAAAACATTGCGTAATTTACTTAGATAGGAACTGTGAAAGACAGAAAGGAAAGTTATTTAATACTTGTATATAGGAGACGTATGTACACCTGTGTTCTTGTCACAAATTTAGAAAGTGTTCATCCTTTTGCTAGCATAGAATAATAAAGTTATAATTAGCACTATTTACACAACAACGCCGGGTGGTGCCGGCTACGAATTGCACCAACCCATCTCATCCTGTGGGTGTCGTAAAAGGCGACTATGGGACTAGCCGAAGTACATCTGTCTTGTTGAGGGTAGCGTTGTGTATTGTGTGGTTTAGTTCCCTGCATTATGGTTGAGCCGAACTATGCTGATGCATGCGTTATGCCCGTGAACGGGTGCCCTCTGTCGGGACTGGTCAGCTCTTGACTGCTTTGGCAATCTTATTGGAAGGCAATTAATATAATTATGCATAAATATGTGGTATTTATCTCACACATGGCATGCATTATCCTCACATAGCTTTCTCTTTTTTTAACAATAATATTGTGTTTAATATTGAGACCGTAATACATCATAAATTTCAAAAGATTACATCCATGGAGTTTCTTTCCGGTTTTTCTCCATAGGACCAACGACTTGGAACCGTGCAACTTTTTAAATTCTGACTATTCGTAAGTGCCAGTAAATGGTTTACATGAATAAAAAATCTTTTGACTTTGATAAGAAACTTACTCGTTGCGTAAAGATTGGTGTGTGCAGTAAAATACATAATTATAAAATATAAACCGAATACATAATTATGAAGAAATGTTTTTCGGTCTCAACTCAGTCTGTAAGCCTGTACCACCGAAAATAAGCCTTCTTGCGGGCTACCACAACGCGGGCTAATACACAATGTCCACTGCAAGTGGTGCAATATGTTTGAGTCCCCTACAGGCAGTTGTTTCGGGTCTGGGTATTTGTGCATGTGGATTTTATGTCTGTTAACTGTAGGTACAATATAGCATAATGTAGTACTGGCCAACTAAGGCAAGCCAGAGTTGAAAATCCTGCGGGCACTCATGGGGTTCCACTCCAACCAACCAATAAAGGCAAGCGGAGACGAGGCCCTGACCGACTCTCTGGAGCATTCGGGTACGCAGTGTCGCCACTCACATTCAGCTCGCCACAAACTGCCCTGCGTTCTGTAAGCTACTTAATATACTTTTTTTTTATCATAAGGTATGAAGAAATCAAGCAGCTACTTTAATCTGCCCTCCAGGATTACCTTATCCCATGGTGAGATAACGTTTGCCCAGAGGGGTTATATTTACAGTATTATTATCTTTTCGTACAGCACAAACTACCCCATAATTATTGTATGTGACATGCTAGTTCTATTATAAAAACAGATTAAAACGGATTACATCGCGTTTAAAATATTTTATTATAATGTGTAATTGTCGCGATGACCTAAGACAATACTATGCTTGTCTATCCTAAGATTGTCTCGGAAAGATCGCTATTAGCAAAACGACCGCCCAATGTACATGATATTTATTTTACGTTTTCTTTTAAGGTTTTGAATTGAGTGACATAAAGTATATTCTATTATCTTTTTTTTTTAAACATTGCCCTACACTACGATTTCTCCTGTGTCGTGGGTGTGTTTACAGATATTAATTCCACATACAATACACCCAGACCCGGAACAACTACCTGCAGATCATACAAATATTTGTTCCGTGCGGGAATCGAACCCACGACCCGGAGCCGACTGCATCAGCCACTGCACCAACCGTGCCGTCAAATCATTATATATAATTATTCAATAAGATTAATAATATTTCAATGTCAATGCCACTATCACTGCATTGATTATTGACTTTGCAAGCGCATCTGAGACTGGAGTGACATTAAACTGATAATCTCATTAGATACTTATAATTGGAGCGCTCCGGTTCGCGTCAGAATTACTTGCCCTAAGCCGCTTACAACCAATTTGGACCCATGCGGGCCACAATCGCGATCGTATTACCAAAATAGGAAGACTTAATGCCGTTTAATAAGGGTCTTGAATCTCGACTGTGTAAAAATCGGTTAAGATTATATCATTTAATTCAGCACAAATTCAGAGTGTTTTGGAGACAAACTCGAGGTTGCTTAGAACGATAGGAAATAGCAAAGAAAGCAAGAATGAAGCCAATCATCGAGTGGCAACGGTCCAAAAGTTGTGGCGATCTATTAGAAAGATTGGAGACTGGAATAGCATCACTAATTTTAAGTGCATATATGAATGCGTAAGATACATATTCAATGTTTTTATTCCATATAGCCTTGAACAGTCAACAGTTTGGAAAAGTCGATCCCATGGAGAAGGTAGGAAACAACATCGATACTCTTTAAAAAAAGTCATATTGCAAAATTGATTTCTCTATTTCAACAAGTTAGGTATGTGTTAATAAAGTGGACTATATGTGAAATAAATATATACTATAATGAAACACTCGTATTAATTCTATAATACACTCTTCTATATACAACAACACGTTGTTGTCTGAATCCGTTTTTAATCATTCTTAACTATTGTTTTCTTTTCGTTTGTACACTTGATACTCTTTACGTTTCTATCTTCTATCACTCAACGGTTTGCTGGTAGAAATCTCAATGCTGAGTTATGCTCGCCTTTGCACATTGATTTTATTTTACATTTTATGTCATCATCATCATCATCATTTCAGCCAAATAAAATCCACTGTTGGACACAGACCTCCCCCAAAGATCGCCACCACGACCGGTTAGAGTGTGTTATGTGCTCATAGGGGGGGTTTTGCCATAATCGCCAAGCTTGGTAAGCGGGTTGGCCGATCGCAGTTAGTTGAATTGTTCACGTACTCGAAGGACGCTGCTGCCCATCCTCCGGCTAATGCCATAGTCACCTTTCACGACACCCACGGGATGAGATGGGTTGGTGCTATTCGTAGCCGGCACCAAACGGGAGGCTTGGCGCGGAATACTTTATGTATAATGTTATATTATGTACTTATATTGCAAACATTTTTACGCCTGCTATCATAACTTATGTATCGTTAATCTATTCATGAGATATAGTCACGTCTTTCCAATGTTATTTATTAACGAGACAACACGGATGGCGCAGTAGCTAGGTGATTGGCTTTCTGCCCTACGTGTCGTGGGTTCGATTTCCGCACGAAATAAATATTTGTAAAATTTACAGATAGTTCTTTCTGGCCTGACTGTTTGTGCATGTGAGATTTATGTCTGTAAGCTGTACACACGGTAGGAGGCATGCCAGTGAGGGACATCGTGTTTAAAATTATCGTTATTTCCATTGTTTCAATATGACGTGCAAAGTTTAGGACCTAATTACTGAATGAATGATTGAATAGAATAAAAAAAACAAAACAAAAATGTACTCTCTATTTGTTCTAATTTTGGAAGTGAAGTGGAGCTATGGGTTTTATGCCATCCCGCCATCTTAATACTGTAAATAAACCTTCATGATAATTTAAGACTAACTAGTTGTCGCAAGCGCATCTGTCAAGCTTGAGGTCTTGAGTTTCTATTATCAGGAAATTCTCGAAGGCAGCTCGTAGTTTGGTAGTGTACCCGTGAATAGCCACAGATTTCTTGGGGGAACACAATACAAACCATGTGGAAATTCAACAATACATGCAACCAAATACATCCATTGTCCATTTTGTCTGCATATAAAATATCCTGGACTATGTCTGCTAGCGTTGGTCACGGTAGTTTGCAAGACCATGACGTCATGATGGATGCATCCTCAATCGACAATACCGTCTCCACCACTTGAATCCACAATGCATTAGTCTGTAACGTGATCGGGAGCCATCCGTCTTCCAGCTATTTATTTTGCATTCGCTTAAAAGTGTATAAAGATTTCGTTTGAAGTGAGTTGGATCGATATCCACTCAATTAGACCTTGGCTCCCCTGAATACAATGATTTATTAGCTCTAAAATAGTATTGCATTATTAGTGACAGCTTTCTTTCTCTTGGTACCGTTTAAGAACTTCGATCCATTTATCATCGCGAAGCTTGCAATGGAACAATAGATTCTTTATTTTAAAAGGGGACGTCTCTTGTCACTTTAAGATAAAAATTATTTTTGTTATGATTTAGTGAAGATGAAATCATATTTATATTTATTTATTAATTTTGCCGTGTGGTTCCGGCAACGAATAGTGCCAACCGATCTGATCCCGTAGGTGTCGTAAAAGGCGAATACAGGATTAACCAGAGGATGGGCAGCAGCGTCCTTCGAGTATATTAACAACTCAACTGCGATCGCCAACCCGCCTGCCAAGCGTGGCAAATCCCCCAATGAGCATACAACAACCAGACGATCCAGACCCAGAACCCAGACCGATCGTTGTGGCGATCTTTGGGGAAGCTTATGTCCAGCAGTGGGATTTATTTGGCTAAAATGATTTATTTATTTGGGATAGACACACAGTTACACATTGTACCTTAGCTAATTAATGTTAATACAAAAAAACAAAGTGCAACTTTCACCGTTATCCTCAGTTTCATCATTTTGGCCGAATGAAGTCCACTGCTGGACACAGGCCTCCCCCAAACATGACCACAACGACCGATACAGGTGTGTTGAGGGCTCATTGGGGGGTTTTGCCATAATCGCCACGCTTGACAGACGGGTTGGCGATCGCAGTTGAGTTGTTAATGTACTCGAAGGACGCTGCTGCCCATCCTCCGGCTAATCCCTTAGTCGGCTTTTATCACACCCACGGGAGATGGGGTGGTGGTAAATATTTTTTTAAAGTGTGCGGGGACGTCGGGTCTTTGCTGCCCCTAACATACTCGTGCGCAGCATTCATACTCGTGATCAATGGAGATACGAAGTCCGCATCGAATAGAGGTTAGCATCCAAGGTAGTCAAACATTGTTGAGCTTAAATTCATTAATATGTCGCAATCAGAATACGCATATTGTTGCAAGCATCCAGTGGTCAATATATCTTAGTAACACAGACTCTAATATTATCCAAGATATCAAGATGCTCATTATCATGTTTAAAAATAAAATGTTATGCAACTATAGTAACCAAAGGGATCGTATCAATAAAAATTACCGTATTCTACGAGTGTTGTAACTGCGTACATGCAAGTGAATTTGTCAATCTGATCATTTTGACTAATTTGGCGCTTATATCTATTTGACGCTGACTGTACATATATGTACGGATCGGGAGTACTTTTTCCACTCTGTGATCAATCATCCTATTATCCAATTATCCTCAGTTTATACAAAGCAAATTGTGAAATCTTAAGAACTACAACGCAAGTGGGTGGAACAAATGTATAAAAAAGGTTACATATTATAAATTCCTGATTGTCTTAATCAAGACTTCACATTATCATTCCGTGTCTGACGCTCGCCGCAGACGGTCGTGCAGTGCTCGCGCTCCCCGATCAGTGTGCCGTGTAGTGTTTTTTCGCAATCCGTTCCGTCGGATTGCAGTCACTTCACATAAATCACGCGTTGCCTTTGTCAAGGCGACTACTGATTTTATTTCTTTCACCGACTATATTCATCGAGTTATTGTGCCCCTTCAGGGAAAAACCACTGTTTGGTGGTCCTCGGCGGATACCTTACGGTGCCAACGAAGCCGAGTGGGGTGTTGACCCGGCACACCCGCCTAGCCCCATCAGGGCAAAGCAGTTAGTCGGCAGCGGACTAGGACCACCGGCCTTGGGGGCTACCCTAGTCGACCCTAGTTCGAGTCTACGTTTTCAGGATATACAGTCTCTTGCGGGCGATACCTTATCGCCCCTTGCAAAAGAGCTGTCAGGGACCCGTTTGCCCATTAAGACTGGCCACGGATGGTACTAGCTTAGGGCTCACCACAGGTACACACACCTCCCTGCCTACACCCGGCAGGGAGGGGTTGTTACACACCCCCGGGCCCATCCAACCCGGGAGGTTAGGGATCGCGTAAATCGATTGTCCTCTACGCTTTAAGCGTATTTCTGTTTTTTCTTTTTGTCCCACGTCCGCCATTTTGTTTGCAAAACAAAATGGCCGACGACGCCACGCTACTTAAAAATATTAGGGAGATCCTTCTAAAAGACCCCTACATTGCTGCCAACTATGGCAGCCTTCTGTCCCCAGGCACAAAAGTGCAGCCCCCCTATCCCGAACCCAAGAAAAGGGGCACAACCCCTGAATTGGATGCCGGCATCTCATCCGCCCCTCAGGCAAAAACCCCCCTCCCCACCGCCAGCACGAACGCCTCCACGTCCCCCGACGCCGACATGCCCTCGGACATGTCGGACATGTCAGAGAGCGAGGACTCTCCTGCTCCTCCCCAAAACCCCTCCTCCGATTCGGCCTCTGACGAGTTCCAACTCGTCAGCGGTAGCCGTAAAAAGCGGGCCCGCAAGGCCAAGTCCTCCGCACAAGCTGCGCCCGCTAAAGCCCCGAAAACGGACGAGGCTTCGTCCTCCGCTCCGCCCTCTGCCCCTGTCCCCACAACGGCCACTTCTCAGGCCAGTCTTCCCCCTACCCCTACCCCCGCTAATTCCCAACCCCAATCCCAGCCCACCAAGGTCCCTAAAAAGGACAAAAAACCGCCCGCAATCTACATTCAGGCCAAGGACAAGTGGAATGACGTGTCCAAAATGTGTGTTGAACTAGGTATTAACTACCTAAGTGCCCGCACCACAGCCGTCGGCGTCAAAGTGGCAGTTCCCACTGCCCAAGACTTCAGGTCTTTGACCCGTGCCCTACAGGACCGCAGCGTGTATTTCCACACGTACTCCCTCGCCGAGGAACGCCCACTCCGGGTAGTCCTTAAAGGCATCCCCAAGGAGATCGACACCGACTCCATCAAAGACGACCTTCTGTCGCAAAGTATCCCCGTCCTCGAAGTTCATCGCATGCACGCTGGTCGCAGCGGTGAAGCTTACGATATGGTCCTCGCCATATGCGAAAAGACCGCCGATAATGATCGGAAGATTTTTAATATCAAGACTGTATGCCACCTCTCAGGCATCAAAATCGAACCTCCCCATCGTTATGGTCCTCCCGGGCAGTGTCACCGCTGCCAACTCTATGGTCACGCGCAGCGACACTGCTACGCCAAACCTAGGTGCGTTAAGTGCCTAGGTGACCACAGCACCTCCGACTGCGATCGCCCCAAAGATCGCACGCTTTGCACAGAGCCTCCGAGTTGTGTGCTTTGCGGTGAGTCGGGTCATCCCGCGAATTATCGCGGATGCCCCAAAGCACCGCGCGCTAACAACAAGGCAGCAAAGCGCAAAGCGGCTACCCAAGCCTTCGCGGCCGCCCATTACGCCTCTCAGGCCCCTCCCACGTCCCAACGACTCAGCCCTCAAAGGCCATCGCCGTGGAACGCGCTGAATCACCAGCAAGCGTTCCCCGCCCTGAGGCCTAGTTTACTGACCCAACAGGCGACCCAAGCGTCAGCGATTCCCTCGCTGATGACCGCCCCCCATACGGCACCGTACCTTCCCGTGCCGTACAACCAACCCGCACCACAAGTGCACTCTCAGAGGGCCGCCCCTCCCTCACCCCTTCTCAAAACTGACGACCTCTCAGTTTGCCTCGGTCTTCTCAACTCTGTCGACCCGAACAGAGTCGCCCAAATGGCCGCAGCCATTAGGGCAAACCAGGGCCAATACGGCCTCATGCTAGTTCTCAGCGACTTCGCTGATGTTTCATCCGCCCTCCTCTCCTACCGCGTTCATCCGTAATGGATTCACAAAGCAGGTGCAGAATAAAACCCCGATCCCTTAAAATAGGCATCTTCAATGCCAACAGCATTAATGGCCAAAAAGACGAAATCGCCTTATTCCTCCGCGACCACCTTATTGACATTATGTTGATACAAGAGTCCTTTTTGAAACCCTCTCACAGGAACCCTAGAATTGCAAACTATGATATAGTGCGCAACGATAGGACCCACTCCCGTGGAGGAGGCACTCTTATCTACTATAAGAGATCCCTTTATTGCATGCCCCTAGATACCCCGTCCCTTTCCAATCTAGAGGCATCTGTGTGCAGAATAGGCATGACAGGTCATCAACCGATCACTATAGTGTCGGCTTACCAATCCCCCAATGCCCAAGACGATCCAATCCAATCGGATCTCGAAGCACTCTTCGATCTAGGCGACTCCGTCATAGTGGCGGGAGATCTCAATGCCAAACATGAGTCTTGGAACTGTCTCACCCACAACCACAGAGGAAGTAAATTATACTCCCTCAGTAACCTCCTCAATTTTGACATCATCGCCCCGATGTATCCCACTCACTACCCCAGCAATGTTAATCATCGCCCGGATATACTCGACATAGCACTTCTAATGAATATCAACCTCAAGTTGCATTCCATTGAAGTACTACAAGAGCTAGACTCCGATCACCGTCCTGTGATCCTTCACCTCACCTCCCGCTTTGGCCCCACGGACACAGGGCTACCCCCTCAGACCATTGTGACGACGGACTGGAGGAAAGTTAGGCAACGCCTCAACGACCCCTCGTCCGCTCAGTTAGATAGAATTCCCGAATGCATAACGTCAGTCGCAGACACGCTAGGCGCGATCGACTCCCTCACCGGGCATGTACAGTCCGTCGTGGACGAGTGTTCACGGCGAGTTCCTGCGATGGAAGACCATCGCATGAAACTCCCTGACGATGTACGTGCACTGATGACGGAGAAGAACGCAGCCCTTAGAGCGTACTCATCTTTTCCCAGCGAACCCAATCGCCTCTTTATGCGCCACCTGCAGCGTGCTGTCAAGGAACGTATCAAGGAGTGCCGAGAGGCTAACTGGGATAAGATGTTGGGCGACTTAGAGCCAACCCACCTTGCGTTCTGGCATCTGCAACGGAAACTCAAATCCGAAACATCCAATGCTGTCCCCCCCCTCAACCGTCCCAACCAAAGGCCGGCCTTTGATGACGACGAAAAATCCGAATGCCTAGCTGACAGTCTAGAAGCGCAATGTTCCCCAAGCACTCTACCTGTAGACCAAGCTCACCTCAAAAAGGTTGACGCTGAAGTCGAACGTAGAGCAGCTATTCCGCCTGCCGAGGACCCTGACGACCCCCTCCCTCCGGTCACGGCAGACGAGGTCAGAAATCTCGTGAAAAAGATTCACCCTCGCAAAGCCCCCGGCTCTGACGGTATCACCAACAAGGTGATTAAACTCTTCCCCGAACGTCTTATCGCCTTAATGACCGTCATCTTCAATGCGGCATTAAACAATAACCTATTTCCGCATACGTGGAAACAGGCCACCGTTATCGGTATTCCCAAACCCGGTAAGCCCAAGTGCGAGCCTTCCAGCTATCGCCCCATAAGCCTTCTCAATTCTCTTGCGAAGATTTATGAGCGGATTATCTATTCCCGATTAAAGGATTTTGCCGATTCCAAGAAACTCATTCCCGACGAACAGTTTGGTTTTAGAACCAAACACTCGTGTGTACAACAAGTCCACCGACTAGTTGAACACATCACGTTCGGATTCTCACGCGGCCTGATGACGGGAGTCCTCTTTTTCGATGTTGCGAAAGCATTTGACAAAGTCTGGCACAATGGCTTATTATATAAGTTGTACCAACTCGGAGTGCCTGACCGTCTCGTTCTCATCATACGAGACTTCTTGTCAAATCGCAGTTTCCGATATCGAATCACGGGCGCTCTCTCTTCCCCCCACCCCATTAGAGCCGGAGTCCCACAAGGATCCGTGCTAGCCCCATTATTGTTCACACTGTACACCAGTGACCTCCCCAAAAGACCTGCTAATACGACCCAATTAGCACTGTTCGCAGATGACACGGCCATATTCTACTCTGGTAGCAGTCCCGATAGTATAACTAAGATCCTCCAAACCACAGCCAACGTCTACGGTAAATGGTTTAGGAAATGGCGGATCGAAGTTAACCCTATCAAAAGTAAAGCCGTCCTATTTTGCAAATTAGGCGACGACCACCCACGCTTCAGGGAGATCTCGATGCTGGGCCAATCGGTTCCTTGGGAACCGCACGCCAAGTATCTTGGAGTCACCCTAGACAAAAAACTGACCTTCATTCCCCACACAAAGACGGTGCGTGCCCGCGCTGCCTTTGTGCTCGGTCGCCTTCACTATATTCTGAACGCTCGTAGTAAATTATCCCTTAGAAATAAGGTGAGAATTTACACCACATGCATTCGACCCATCATGACCTATGCCAGCCCAGTGTTCGCACACGCCGAATCATACCCACTCCGTAGATTAGAAACCCTCCAAACCCGTTTCATGCGCAAGGCCACCGGAGCGCCTCTGTACATGCGAAACGACCAACTCCATTTCGACCTTAACTTGCCGACCATCAGGCAATTTATGAAACAAGCGTCCAAACGCTATCTCGATTCTGCCCTGTCCCACCCAAATCCCCTTGTGGTATCAGCCGCCGACTACGAACCCTCCCGTATCAGTAGAGTACGCCGCCCGAGGCACGTTCTGGTCGATCCAGACGATAAAATCACGTTAGATCACATGAAGAGACTCGCGTTGTCTCGTTCACTGAACACCCGACCGTTGTACCGCCCTCGCCGCCGAGGATGCCCGCCTCACCGACGTCGCGGAGGCCTATCGCCGCGTCACCTTCCCGTTCAAGTTAGCACTTCTCCCTCCCGTCTCTTGCTCGCGCCGGCCCGTGCCGAGCCTGTAGCTTTAAATGTCCCTTAATACAATTTAAATAATACCGATCCAGCTGTCCCCAAAACAATAGCTTGATATCCCCAGCAACGCCCTAAGCCGAGGTCCGTGTCCCGCAGGGGGCGCCCTTAGCGAAAGTTGCTTAGTTTTTAATAATTAATTTAAGCCTGGCTGGAGGCCTCTTTTGGCTTCGCCAGCAAATGACCGGTTAAGCAACCACATTTCCCAGAAATGTATGCGAGAAGCCCAACAAAAAAAAAAAAAAAAAAAAAAAAAAAAAAAAAAAAAAAAAAAAAAAAAAAATCAAGACTTCACGAAACCGGCTAGACGATCCAGTAAACAAATCAGTCTGTAAAAATGCTGTTATAGTTTTGACTTAAACGACGTAGAGGAGCACGCACTTCAGCTTTGTTTCGACGTGAGAATACGGATACGTGGATATGCGCGTACCACCCTTCTAATGACAGTTCTTGGAACTACATAGCATAGTTCATTTGTTATTTCAGAGCAGTCATATCGGTTATTGCACACATCAAAAAGAAAGATCATTTCAAAATGTAAGCTTCTAGACCATAGGCTAAGCAAGTTCTGGGTTCGCGGGTGCGTAGATTGGGGAATCTGCGTGCTCACACCAAGCAACCCAAGAGAAGACGGTAGCACGCATGTGGTCACGCGCTGCCGTGGGACGCTTTGGGGGATCCTTTACAATCCTCCCCTGATCATACGAGGACCTGGAGTCTCCCTTAGGTGCCGAAGATGACCGCCCCAGTGGTTTTAGCCGGTAGGAGTCCGGCATACCCCTTCGCCCTTCCCCGGGGCGAAGGAAGTTCATGAAGAATGTCCACTAGGAACCCATAAAAAAATAAATTTAAAAAAAGGCTAAGCAAGTTGTATTTTTCAAGTAAATTATAGTCTAGCCTTCCATAATTATTCTTTAAGCACTTCCCCCTTTTACAAAAGTTCCTAGGAAATTCCCCGAATATATTCTCTACAGAATTTATAACACATTCAAGAATAAAATCACATGGTCCACAAACATTATTCATTGCTGTCGTATAATGTGCTACTTTTGTTCATACTATTTCGAAATCTCGTCCAAAAATAGTAGATTGTCCTGTTATTGATAACCTTAATGTAGAGTATGCATTACTCATCGTAGATCCACTCAACGTGTGTATACGATGGTATGTTTTAACTGCTTATAAATTATATATACTTCGGATACCTACAAAAATGCATGTATTACCGTAACAGTATTCAGATGCCGTCGCGTCGGTTGGTTCATTGTATTCGAAGCATTAGGAAAATTAAAACTATCCTGGCTTCTCTATACATTCGCCACGCCTATGCTACTGAAAGGCGTAAGCAGTGTATCGTCGTAAATTCATTGCTCGTCGATGACGCGGTTAGTCCGATCCGGCTAGGAGTCTGGGGCGGCTTTTGTCGGGCCAAACCCCGGGTTGCCATTGAGAATTTAGTTTCGGGAAATCCAAATATAGCAGACATTTGGCTAGATGTGTAACAACCACAGAAGAAGTAACTGATATTTTAAACGATAAAAAACGTGTATCCATATAGCTTTAAAATTAAACTCAAACTCAAATTCAAAGCTTTATTGCATTCATATGTTCATAAGTTGACAGAAAATTGGATGCGTATCAATATGAAACCCTGTTAGGGCGCAGCAATTTTACTGTATAATAACAATAGTATTTTTGTTTGCTTAAAATGTTAAAAGGAAGAGATTAATACATACTTATTAAAGGTTATGGCGATTATTAAGCGGTCATTTATATTAATTATTAATTTTTGATACATCTTGTAGATTTTAATATTATATTATTATTAAAGCGAAATTAATATTGGTTCTTCACCTAACAGATAATGTATCCCATCCGGTCCATCCTCCAAGATGACATATATTTATATTTATATCTGTGCTGTTCGTGGTTTACGCTCGTGTGGACGTAAATGGTTCGGGAACGGGGGGTGAGAGAATTGGACGGAACCATTCATACAGTTTTGTATGGCATATTTCCTCGTCAGTTATGGCGTGTCACAGCGGTATTGTGTTATCAATATAGCGAGGATTTTCGGTTATTGAATGATTTTCGATTGCTGAATTATGTTTAGGTTATGATGATAATTTAGTAGCTCGATTCAGAACGCTGTTCACAGCTGGACAAATAGTTATATAGGGAGATACACAATCACACTCTTGGATGATGAAATGAACTTTATATAATAAAACACTTATTAACAGATTAAATTGCGTATATTTTTGTTTACTCTAACATTTCGGACATGTAGCGTTCGTGGTCGCAGAGTGAGTTTTATTAACGATTCTAATATTTATTTATTTTTTACAGGTAAGTCATTGATACTAGGCAAAGTGAAGGTGAATGAGGTAACTGATGTTAAGTTTTATTTTAATGTATCAATATGTATATATTGTTGTTGCATAGCAAAGCATAAATCAATTGATAGGTTTTTATAAATATAATTATTCGCTTTTTATTTACATATTTATAGCATTAGCACGTTGGTTTAGTGGTTGTAGGCACGGCTCGCAAATATCCGAGGTTTGATATCCAGATCAGGTCAACTATTAGTGGGGTTATAATTTTGAAGCACTTAATACCGTCACCTATGAAATACGGTACAACATTAAAACCTCTAAATGAGATTACTGTTATATTGTATTAAATTGTTTACGTTTTATTTTGAATATTTGTATTAGTACGTCAAATGACTAGAACAGAAAGTTATTATTACCCAATGTATTAATTTGATTTAATGCTAAACAAGTACGTCAATTAACTAGAATCGGAACCTAACTGGTGGCCATTTTCACTGTGCGAATTCATCAGTCTTGTAGCTTTGATACAGTGTGTACTGGAGTATGCC
The DNA here is from genome assembly GCA_947459985.1 of Diloba caeruleocephala. Taxonomy (NCBI): domain Eukaryota; kingdom Metazoa; phylum Arthropoda; class Insecta; order Lepidoptera; family Noctuidae; genus Diloba; species Diloba caeruleocephala. The sequence continues at coordinate 538,047 of OX381617.1, read as the reverse complement.
TGCAAAAAGTGTGTAATATTTATAAATGGTGGTTCATACTCATATTTGTGGTTACTTCAAATTTCTATCTTCAGAATATTGTTTATTACTATATTTAATCAGTAATTAAGAATTAGCCGTGAGCTCATCCCGTGGGTGTCATAAAAGGCGACTATGGGATTAGTTGCAGGATGGGCAGCAGCGATCTTCGAGTACATCAATAACTCGCCTAGCGTGGCGATTATGACAAAATCCCGCAATGAACTCACAACACACCCAGACTGGTCATTGTGGCGATCTTTCTTATCCACCAGTGGACTTTACGCGGCTGAAATAAGAACATCCCAACATTATTTTTCATGTAACTTAATGTCTTCCACAACTTGTGTTTGTTTCCAGCCGTTATCACTATCAGATATCCACTAAAATCCATTGTATGGTCGCCATTAGCGTATCATCATTTCGGCCGAATGAAGTCCACTGCTGGACACAGGCCTCCCCCAAAGATCACCACAACCACCGATATGGATGTGTTGTGAGCACATTGGGGGGTTTTGCCATAATCGCCACGCTTGGCAGGCGGGTTGGCGATCGCAGTTGAGTTGTTAATGTACTCGAAGGACGCTGCTGCCCATCCTCCAGCTAATCCCTTAGTCGACTTTTACGACACCCATGGGAGGAAAAGGGGTGGTGGCATTCTGAGCCGGCATACCATTAGCGTATGGCTTTAAACAAAGCATCGGTTTACAAATGAATTGCCGTATTGTTCGACGCGCGTTTCGTTGTTCGTCTCCGATGAATAACTGTGTCCGGAACTCCTAAATGCAGACATTTTGATGTTACATTTAAAACGTAGGCGGAAAGCACGAAAGTGTCGGATTATACGAATGTGAAATTGGATTTTTTTATTTTATTGCTTGGAGGCCGCTCAAAATAAACTCGTGAACGAAGCGACTATTTTTTGTTTTACTTTTGATTGTTTGTGTAGGATGAAGTGGGTTTTCATGAATTATAATATAATCCATCAAAAGCCTGGGATTTAGTCTTCTTTCCTACGATAAATATGAAATGTCGTCTATATCTAATTATTTATTTTATTTATTCAAATACAATTTACACGGCCGTGGCCAATTACAATAATTAATTTCTTAGTATGTACAATAACATCAATGAAATAAAATTATACAAAGTAGATTGCATATTATTAAAAAGTGATGTCAAAAAAATAAATATAGGCGCGATAATAAAAAATAAAAAAGGTTTGGTAAATGATATGGCATGATAAACAGCTGTAGGAAATGTATTGTATCTCCATGGTGCTGATTGTTACATTTTCTTGGAATATTATACTGGACTAACTGGCACCAAAATTTAATTCTAGATTGTGCGTGTGGTGTCCTGATTAAGAATATAGCATCACTCCATTTCTTCCTGTGGATGTCGTACTAAGGGACCTAAGCCAGAGCGATGGACAGCAGTATCCATTCAGCCATTCTGCGCTTACCTACCCGCTTGCCCAGCGTGGTGAGAACTGGTAAATTCCCCCCAGAATGACGACGCGTCATTTTACCGATCGTTTGTAGGGGAGGCCTTTGTTCAGCTATGGACATATTTTGGCTGATATGATGATGATAATAACTAATAATTTTATATATATGAGAACATTAATAGTATTTCTTACTCGAAATCCCAATAAGCCCCGTGGTTCTCGAATTGTTCGGTTATAACAACACACTGCGATTACTAATCCACCTTTCAAGCGTGGTCATTATGGCAATATCGCCTGACCACTCATTGTAGTGATCACTGAATTAAATTAATAAAATCCATTTATTTCATATAGAAAGACCATAAAGATTTTAAAGATTTTTTTCCATATTATTACGGCATGGCTAACCAAACGATAAATATGTAAACACTATCTGATGACTAAACTAACAGTACTTGACACCAAACGCGTATTCGCGCTGGCAACACTAAACATACTACTAAATCATAGCTAAAAGACTTGGAATCCAGGCCAAACATATGACAACAACACTTATAAAATGGCCAAAAGACTTGCAATCCAGGCCAAGCATATCACTATAATTCATAGTTCATCTATGACTGAGAACCAGAAAGAGATTTATTATCTTTGGAAGGTGACGGCACGGTTGGTGCAATGGCTGATACAGTCGGCTGCTGCTCACCGGGTCGTGGGTTCGATTCCCGCACGGAACAAATATTTGTATGATCTGCAGGTAGTTGTTCCTGTATATGTTGATTTATATATCTAATTTTAACACTGACCTAATTTAAAACAAACTTTACCCCCTTAAATGTTGATTTTTCAATAACGCCAAAATATTTATGTATTTCGCATTTCGTTGCTGAGAAGGTGAAAACCATTTCTTTTACAGATCCAACTTCAAAAGTAACTCACACTACAAACAAATGTTCACCCCCTCTTTTACCCCTCTAATGGTAGAATTTACAAAAACACTGAAACACCTATTTCTTTATTTTGAAACAAAAATCCAAATGCCATTTTCATAGATCTAAATTGTAAAATGACGGATTTTCATACAACTTTTCAACCCTTATTTTATCACCTATTTTAGGGGCGGAATTTCCAAAATTCCTGTCTTAGTTATCAAAGGACCGGAAAATTTCTAGATTTTGGCCACCGTTTAGGATGTGCATTGATATCAGTCAGTCACCCAGTTTCTCCTTTTACATATATAGATTAATATTAGCGCAAACAGCAATAGCGAAAATCTTAGGTACGGTTTACTGAAATAAAATACCCCGATCGAGAATTACTACCTGTAAGTAGTTGACCGTGTGGTGTTGGCTACAAATAGCACCAACCCATCCCATCCCGTAGACGATCGGCCGCAGCGTCCATCGAATACATTAACAACTCAACTGCGATCGCCACCCCGCCTGCCAAGCGTGGGATTACGGCAAAATCCCTCTATGAGCACACAACATACAGATTTCGGTCGTTGTGGTGATCTTTGAGGGAGGCCTGTGTCTAGCAGTGGACTTTATTCACCCAAAATGATGATGATGAAGTAGGCCTTATAAATATTTATACCGTCCAGAAATTGAACCCGGGACCGGTTGTACCGTAAAACGATCACATAGCCACCAACGGCCGAAATTAATAATCAATCTAATCCAAAATCTTCAGATTTAGGATTTTGAAATTCATTCGTTGTTGTATTACGATCACATTTAATACAAAAAACAGACACATCCGTTATCCGAAATCCAAAGATTTTGGTATAGGCCGCAAGGCAACCGCGCCACTAGTTTTATCGGTATAAGCTGATTAAATGTCTGAAGATGATGAAATCCTTATTATTGTTAACTGCTCGTTGTACCAGTCCGTCGGTTTCCCGCCACAAGCGTCACATCCATCGCTTAGTTTCTTGAACGAGATCATGAACATTTTGATTAAAAAAATAGAAAAACTGTTTTTTTTTTCCATCAAATCCTCACAAACGACACACTCGCAAAAAGGTTAAAATTCGTCATGTCACGGCATGTGTAACTAAATGCTTAAAATCATGTATACATTATATTTACAATAACCAAACGTTAAAATCTATTTTTAATAATATGATGATACCAAAACTAGACACACGCTGGCAACACTGATAATTTTTACATGCCTACCCACAATCAACATAGATAACTATTGTATGCCTCTGATTATGTGATACGGTCCTATCATTGTTATGATTGGAAAACTGGAAATTGTTCGTCGCCTCTGCGCTAAACTTAGGTCGTTGCTCAGCGTGATGCTATGGCATCAGAACAAGCCAACAGCGCTGCTTTTCAGCAACAACCTCAGTGAGTGACGATTCGTAAAACGTAGTGAGTGATATTATTATTTCTATTTGTAATAGATTTTGTAATATTAACATTCTAAAACATACATGAGTATTCTCCCACTATTTACCTATAGACTTATTCAATCGAGTACAACTGGAAACTTATTCAGCGGCAACGAAATTTCGAACAAGTAATTCAACTTAGTGGTGGCAACTGAAACACAATATTGATGTTATTTGAACCATAGTATTGACGTTATTTACCGCGTCGGTGACTCGCCTCAAAAGCAACTCAAATTGCACGTAAACCTATTCGAGGTGTTTTGCGTCGATATATGTATTTACTTGCTATAAGGTGGCGTGTAGATATGGTGTAAATATTTATCTGAAGTAAGTTAGAGGACGTAGTTTAAACTGTTTATAGTTAATGTATACTTAGTTTAAAAGCGTTATTAAACAGCCATCTGAAGGTTGTTCTTCACGGAAGTTACTTTTAGAAGCCTGCAATAGACTCCTGACTATTAATTTGAAACAAAAAAAAATATGGAGCTTGCTAGTGAAGATGTCTTACTCAAATCAGTAATTTCTAGTTATATTTCTGTTTGAACTATGGATCGTTTTAAGATATTGATTTTCCATTGTTCGCGCAGTGGCTAAGCAATTAGCTTTTTGCACTACGTGTCAATTGAATTGAATTGAATTGAAGGTCATACAGGTCTACGCACCGACCTCGACACACCCAGATGATGAAGTAGAGAGTATGTATGAGGACGTAAGTAGGGCCATACATACCTCGAAGACACACTTCACTGTTGTGATGGGGGACTTCAACGCGAAGCTGGGCACTCGATGCGATGGTGAGTTGAGAGTGGGGCAATTTGGATATGGGCAACGGAACCCCAGGGGACAGAGGCTGGCCGACTTTTTGGAAAAGGAGGGACTCTTCGTGATGAACTCCTTTTTCCAAAAGCCGCCTCACAGGAAATGGACCTGGATGAGTCCCGATGGTTCCACGAGGAATGAGATTGACTTCATCATGACCAATAGGAGGCAAATATTCAATGATGTCTCTGTGATCCACAGGGTGAAAACCGGTAGTGATCACCGAATGGTAAGAGGCACATTGAATATTAATCTCAAAGTTGAGAGGTCTCGTCTGATGAGGTCTACGCTCCGGCCCTCTAGTGCTCATGTCCAAAACCCCGAGAGCTTTCAACTCGAACTCCAAAACCGCTTCGAGTGCCTAGAACATTGCGTATCTGTGGACGATTTAAATGGTAGGTTTGTAGAAACTGTCCAAACGGTTGGGTCTAAGTTCTTTAAGGCCCACCGTAAAGGTAGACCAAAAAAATTCTCCGATCACACTCTCGACCTCATGGCAGAAAGACGCGCCATGACGCTGCAGTCCTCCGGTGATGCTGAAGCATACCGACTGCTCAATAGACGGATATGGAAGTCCTTGCGTCACGATATCCGCACCTTTAACACCAACGGTGTTAAAGAGGCGATTGAGCGGAATCAAGGCTCCAAAGTGTTCGCAAGAGACAAGTCTATTGGGCAAAGTCGTATTATGAAGCTGAAGACCGAGGACGGCAGTGTAGCGTCGACTAAGCCAGAGGTTTTGAGAGAGATTGAGAAGTTCTACCGGCAGTTATACACCTCGGTAAGTATACCTACCATTGGCTCTGACAAAGACCCGCGAGCCAAACTAACCCGACACTATACCGAGGATATCCCGGACATCAGCCTGTACGAGATTAGGATGGCCTTGAAACAGCTTAAAAATAACAAGGCGCCGGGTGGAGACGGAATTACGACAGAGCTTCTGAAAGCGGGTGGAACACCGGTACTTAAAGTCCTTCAGAAGCTATTCAATTCCGTCTTACTCGAGGGCACAACGCCGGAAGCGTGGAACAGAGGTGAGGTGGTGCTCTTCTTCAAAAAGGGTGATAACACCCTATTGAAGAATTATAGACCCATCTCACTTCTGAGCCATGTTTATAAGCTGTTTTCAAGGGTCATCACGAATCGTCTCGAGCGCAGGTTTGATGACTTCCAGCCTCCCGAACAAGCCGGTTTCCGAAAAGGTTTCAGTACCATAGACCACATCCATACGCTGCGGCAGGTTATACAGAAGACCGAGGAGTATAATCTGCCACTATGCTTGGCGTTTGTGGACTATGAGAAAGCCTTCGATTCGATCGAAACCTGGGCAGTGCTGCAATCTCTGCAGCGGTGCCAGATTGACTATCGGTACATTGAAGTGTTGAAGTGCTTATACAGAAACGCCACCATGTCGGTCCGAGTACATGAACAGAGCACGGGGGCAATTCCATTGCAGAGAGGTGTGAGACAGGGGGACGTCATTTCCCCGAAACTGTTCACCGCTGCAATGGAGGATGCTTTCAAGCTACTGGAGTGGAAAGGATTCGGCATTAACATCAATGGCGAGTATATCACTCACCTTCGATTTGCCGATGACATCGTAGTCATGGCAGAATCGCTGCAAGAGCTCAGCACAATGCTCGATGATCTCAACAGAGTTTCCCAACAGGTGGGCCTTAAGATGAACATGGGCAAGACAAAAGTCATGTCAAATGCCCATGTCGTGCCCATCCCAATATCCGTTGGGAGCTCTGTTCTCGAAGTTGTTGACGAGTATGTCTACCTAGGACAAACTGTCCAGTTAGGTAGGTCCAACTTCGAGAAAGAGGTCAATCGTCGAATCCGACTCGGCTGGGCAGCGTTCGGGAAACTTCGCAACGTCTTTTCGTCAACAATACCGCAATGCCTCAAGACGCAAGTCTTTAACCAGTGTGTGTTACCAGTGATGACATATGGAACAGAGACGTGGTCACTCACAATGGGCCTCATAAGAAAGCTCAAGGTCACTCAGCGAGCTATGGAGAGAGCTATGCTTGGTATTTCTCTACGAGATCGAATCAGAAATGAGGAGATCCGTAGAAGAACTAAAGTTGTCGACATAGCTGAAAGGATTAGTAAACTGAAGTGGCAATGGGCAGGGCACATTGCTCGTAGAACTGATGGCCGTTGGGGCACAAAGGTTCTCGAATGGAGACCGCGCACCGGAAAACGCAGCGTGGGACGACCTCCAACGAGGTGGACAGACGACCTGGTGAAGGTCGCTGGGAGTCGTTGGATGAGAGCGGCATGTGACCGCTCGTTGTGGAAATCTAAGGGGGAGGCCTTTGTTCAGCAGTGGACGTCCTGTGGCTGATATGATGACTACGTGTCGCAGGTTCGAGCCCCGCATGTAACAAATATTTGTATGGTATGATCTACAGATAGTTATTTCGGGTCTGGGTGTTTGTACATGTGAGATTTATGTCTATAAACTGAATCTACGGTATAGAAGAATTCCTGAGAAGTTTGATTATTAGGCATTAAACTTTGGGCTCCTACTGTAAGATGGAGTCATTTAAGCTTTTAGTAGTAAATTGATATACAATGCAGAAAACACATTTGAAGGGTTTTCTTAACTACCATATCGCTAAGAAAAGGTCACTCTCTTTATAATAGATATAGTAAAATAACTAGAAACGTGACCCTCAGTCTAATCTCATTATTCATCAACATCATCATATCACTCTGCTGACATCCTGTACACTACTGAGTAAGGCCTTTTGGAGTTTCCCAAAATGGTGACACACGGCCTTACTCAGCTTGCTAGAACCCATCACGCTTTGGAGGCGGGTTGGTGAGCGCAAAATAGCTGCAGTTCTACAGAAAGGATGCTGCTGCCCGTCCCTCTGGTTCAGAGTCCCGCAATCGCCTTTTACGACCTCCACGGGAGATGGACTAGTGCTTATATTCTTAATCAAGACACCACATGGATCTTATTGTTACTAGTGTATTTCGACTCAGCCTGGCACGTGGCACCAGTTGGCGGCTCTACTGTGATCATTCGAGGATCTGGAGCCTCCCTTAGGTGCCGAAGATGACCGCTCCAGTAGTTTTAGCTGGTAGAAGTCCGGCATAGCCCTTCACCCTTCCCCGGGGGCCGGAAGTTCAAACATCCACATTCTGGTGGCCGAATGAAGTCCACTGCTGGACACAGGCCCCCCTATAGATCACCACAACGACCGATATTGGTGTGACGCTGCTGCCCATCCTCCGGCTAATCCCTTAGTTGACTTTAACGACACCCATGAGAGGAGATGGGGTGGTGATATTCTGAGCCGACACTGGAATACATACATATACATATCAGCCATTTATACGTCCATAAATTTTCACAACTGTGTCATAATTTCGGGGGGTATTTTCCAATACTCACCACGCTTGGCAGGCGGGTTGATGAGCGCAGTATGGCTACCGGTTCACAGAGGGGACGCTCCTGCCTATCCATCCCTCTGGTTTAGATTCCCTTAGTCGCCTTTTACGACATCCACGGGAGGAGATGGAGTGGTGTGTAGTAGGTAGTGTTATCCGGACACCACATGGATTTATCCGGATACCATACGAAATACTTAATAATAATTACTAGACCTAAAACACTAAATAAATAATGTCTCGAAGTTCTACACCTCGAGACATTATTATTATTATATACGCGCAGCGTATTACAAATTTAAATTCAATGCATATTATTTTATTAATGCCCCGCGGGCCTATTTCTGAGTAGCGCTACATATGATGTTTTTCTGTAAATTAAATTAGCCTAAACATGGGAAAAGCATTGACACGCATAAGAATCGTCTTTGTTTAACCAGAAATTATTATAAAACAGGAATGTAATCTCCAAATTAGTGTGCTCAATGCTTGGCTAACTTTGGAAAGTTTGAAGAATAAATATAGAAATAATGTGTTGCGTTATAGTTTATGACGCTTGTAATCACGCATCTCGCTCTAACACTTCTCTCTATCTGCATTTATATAGTACTAGCTGGGACCCGCGGTTTCACCCGCGTTTAATTTAAAAGAAATTTAGAGTACTTCGACATAAACACGATATAGAATATATATATTGGATTTCAAGGGTTTTATTTTTTACGCGGAACCCTAATTATTTTTCCAAAATAAAAGTAGCCTAAGTTATTCCTTATAACATCAGCTATCTGTCAGTGAAGATCCCGTCAAAATCGGTTCAGCCGTTTCGGAGATTACCCGGAACAAACTGACAGACAGACAGACAGACGGACAGACAGACAGACGAATTTCAAAAATATATTTTTTTTGTTATATGTAACGTACATACTTTTATTTATTTATGCATTCAGTAAAAAGCTGTTATTTTGACATTACAAACAGACATCTCAATTTTATTTATTTGTATAGATTAATAATACAAAACAGTCAATATCATATGATATGATACAAAAGAATCCCCAAAAACACAGCGTTTACCGCTGTCTTTAGATTTAGCTGTGGATAAATAAATATAATATATATATAAAGATAAATTTTGTAGGGTTCATCAAGTTAAGAAGCTGGTTAGACAATGGTTGCTAACCCAATCCTATTCAGAAGTTGAATTATTTATTAGGGTGATATCATAAATGAATACATATCTATATACACACCAACGTACACACACACAAACACCCAGTCACAAACATATACACCCAATCACAAACGTACACACATTCACAAATATACTCATTATATACGTTCTTGCAAACATTTGTCAATTGGTATTATTATAGTTTCTTTTTTCTTTTTTCATTTCTCTCTTTCTTTTGTCTCTAAAATGATAATCATACAATATATTTAAATCTAACATGCAATATCAAGGTCTCCACGAGACAGGCTTGACCTAGTGTGGAGACCACAGGTAAAAGATTTCCTTTTTGTTAAACTGTCAATTTACATATTGTTAATTTCTATGGAAATGTACATGTACAAATTTATTGGCAAATAAATGATTATTTATACATTTGATTATTATGTCTCTCTTTTCACGGGTTTATATCCCCTGTAAGGGGGAACCCGGTCTTTTGACAGGCTTACGCGGGGACATAGGTCCAACACGCAGAGGCCCTTTAGAGAATTTTAATCTAAAATGTAATGGGACACTAACCGGGGACTCTCCATGGCTGCACTATAAAATGAAGTCATGGATTGTCCCCGGTGGTGTAAGGCTATTGTATGAGATGGAAACTATAACGATAAGGTCTATTGCAATAGGTGTTACATGGAATAAAAAGACTAATAAATACGGGAACAACGGCGTCTGCCTTTCAACTTTGATCGTGAAATTCTGTGGCAGACGGTGACTCGCCACTCACAAGATGGGCCCCCTAAATAGCCACCACTACAGGCGACAAGGAGCAACACCGGTGTGAGCGGCTAGGGGTGTAGAGAGGTGCGGCACCGGTTTCACCATCACGCGTCTCGAAGACTCGGAGCGGGTTTCCCCGTTATTACGCCATTAGACACTTCCACCCCCGAGCATATAGCTCTGACGGCCCCCCTCTGATCGGCCAACTAAGGCAAGCCAGAGTTGAAAATCCTGCGGGCACTCATGGGGTTCCACTCCAACCAACCAATAAAGGCAAGCGGAGACGAGGCCCTGACCGACTCTCTGGAGCATTCGGGTACGCAGTGTCGCCACTCACATTCAGCTCGCCACAAACTGCCCTGCGTTCTGTAAGCTACTTAATATACTTTTTTTTTTTTCTTATGACATACTTTTTCTTTTTATCATAAGGTATGAAGAAATCAAGCAGCTACTTTAATCTGCCCTCCAGGATTACCTTATCCCATGGTGAGATAACGTTTGCCCAGAGGGGTTGATTATTATTATTATTATAAGAAGCGACACAACAAACTCCCAACGACACGTTTCGGTCATGTTATTTTTATTAACTTTATTACATAAAACGCTTTATAGAAATTGAAATAAAAATAAAAGTGTTAGTTGCAATAGGTTAGTATGTCTTAAGTTCTGTTTTGATATAAAAATACGACCACAGATTATACGTCGTCAGTCACATGATTATAATATTCATGGGAGCAGTATTCACACTTGTTCTACTGTACATAGTGCCTGGTCATACTGCAGATAAATTCTTTATATTTTTCATCCCCGTCTGAGTTTGGAAATGGTTCATTAAAATAAAATATTTGCGTTCATTGCTAAATTATTTTCGCAACGCTTAAATCCCACTAGAGTAATTGTGAGCAATGTTCGCCCAAATGTAAAATCCCATTATCTCCATGTGTGTATCTCTTTGAATTGTGTTTCAAAAGGGGTAAGCAGGATGCTATATTTAAAGATATTGTTGTAGGTATTTATTACACTTTTAATATTATAATACTACGTAATGTTTAAAGTTTAGACATTACTATGTTCTGGTTTAAAGGGTGCTGTAGCTAGTGAAATTACAGAGCATCTCTGCTAAAATAACTTTACGTCGCGAGGTGAGCAGTTTGGTGTCCCACACGCCTGGGTGGTCCTGGGAAGCATTACAATTGTTCTAGGTAGCATGAAGTTTACCACCAGACGCATGATAGAAATGATTGCAATATAACAGGAGTCTGCTTTAAAAACAAAAATAATTTTAGTTACGTCAACGTACCGTGGTATTTCGTAACCCGTTTACCAAAGAATTTTAACTAGGTTAGTCGGAAAGGGAGTATTAAGCCGTGGGGAACTTAAAGTGCCGCTAATGGCTGTATTACTCCAAAAGTAAACATATTACTTCAACGTTTTTTTTTTGGGTAAGGCCTAAAGCAAGCCAATACAGCACGTGATACAAGCCAGGTAAAGAAAGAAGATAGAAAGAAAATGCTTTATTTTAGACTCGTACAAAATGACCATGAGAACGTATGATTAATAAAATAAAATGTATATACTAAAGTAGTGCTGCACGAGGTCCCTGCCTCACCATACGCTGCAACAATTATATGCTGCAGCGCTGGTTTTCTGATAGGGCGTATATGTACGGGCGGTTACAACATAATATTAACATGTTTATACTTATTAAACATAAAAAAAGAAACACATAGAATATTGGAGGGATATATATATATTCATCCAGGTAGTGCTCTCGTGGAGGTCGTAAAAGGCGACTAAGGGACTCCTAACCAGAGGGATGGGCAGCAGCGTCCTTTATTTGGAACAGTAGCCATTCTGCGCTCATCAACCCGCTTGCCAAGCGTGGTAAGTACTGGCATATTCCGCCCAATATGATGACACAGTTGTCGAAATCTATGTGGAGGCCTTTGTTCAGTAGTGGACGTTGTATGGCCGATATGATGACATATATATGTAGTCGGACGAAAGTTAATACAGATTCAGTAAGATTAAATAGATACTCTGACTCATCTCATCCCGTGGGTGTCGTAAAAGGCGACTATGGGATTAGCCGGAGGATGGACAGCAGCTTCCTTCGAGTACAGCCAATGTCTCCAATGATCGCCAATCCGCCTGCCGAGCGTAGCGATAATGGCAAAACCCTCCAATGAGCACAACACACACCCAGACGTCATTGGGGCGATCTTTGGGGGAGGCTTGTGTCCAGCAGTGACTAAATACGGCTGAAATGATGATGAAATTGATACTAAAGTAGGATTGCATCTAGTAAAAATCCACTAAAAGTCATAGATTTTTTGATCTGTGTTGAGCTTTCTGATTGCGTGGTTCCGTTCGCTCTATTTGTCATTTTGACTATGCCTTGAAGGAAGCGAAGCTAGCGCCGCTGGTTGGTATTGTTGTCAAAATTAACTTCTGAACAGCCTTTATAATACGTAAGGCAAGCTACAAGCCAGACGATAACTTCGTGTATCGACCTCATGTAGGAAAAAAAATACAGCCAGTTTTTGCTCATAGACCTGTGCCGGCTTGCCTTCTGTCTTCTGTGGCTAAGATGTGTGGTTCCCGACAGAGAAATCACCACCCCCCTCCACCCACGGGTGCAGTAAAAGGAGAATAAGGGTTGATATCAGGAGGATGGGTCGCATCCTACCGTGTGTTAGTTATTAACACACGATAGTGTATCTGTGATCAGACTGTGACCACCAACGTACATTATTTTCACATAAGTTTATGCTACTATATTGCAATCTATGTATAATTTCGGCCGAATAAAGTCCACTGCTGGACACAGGCCTCCCCCAAAGATCACTACAACCACCGATATGGATGTGTTGTGGGCTCATTGGGGAGCTTTGCCATAATCGCCACGCTTGGCAGGCGGGTTGGCGATCGCAGTTGAGTTGTTAATGTACTCGAAGGACGCTGCTGCCCATCCTCTGGCTAATTCCTTAGTCGACTTTTACGACACCCATGGGAGAAGATGGGGTGGTGGCATTCTGAGCCGGCACCACACGGCTTTTGCAATCTATGTAAAATTTTAAAATTATTTTAAAAGAGTGACTATGGAGTGTCTTGCCGGTTCTTCTCCATAGGACCAACTTCTTGGAACCGTGCAACTGCATTCTGACTATTCATAAGCGCCCATAAATGGTTTATATGAATAAAAATCTTTTGAATTTGAATTTGAATTTGAAAAAAACGTGCAAGCGAGGTGTTTATGGCAATATATTCTAGGACCGTTCTTCGCTCTTTTACAATCGCCCCGAGAGATGCCTGTCTCTTTACAGTCGTCGGCTTCCCTCCACTAGAGGGGATGACCACTTTACAGTCATTCCCTCCGAGATGTGCCTATAGGCGTGACACCAACGGGTGGCTCTAGATGGAGATTATTTGAGTTCCTGGAGCCTCCCTTCGGTGCCGACGATGATCACCCCTTTCCCGGGGAGAAGGAAGTACAAAAGGTATGTCCACCGGATCAATAACTAAAATAAAAAAAGACCGTTCTTTGTAGACGGTCATTGGGAACCCTGTGTTTAGAAATAGACGATTACGGGCTGAATAAATGAGATGAAAGACTGTCTTCTGGTCTGAATGATATTAAACAATTAAATTAGTACCCTTTCAAAATATCTTCAATCCTTGATGCTACTTCGCTTCATGAGTAAGGCTCTTAACACCGTCTCATCTCTGCTTGTATCGGGTCAGTGACGCGAGATAAAATATAAAAACTGAGCCAAGATCCCCACCCTAGGGAGCAATGTCTTCGAGAGGTAAACGTGTTATAACACAAATGGACATATAATCCAATTCGCGTTAGTAAAATATATGGCGTTAGTTTCTATGCTGATAGGAAATGGAAAGTAATATGTATAAGGAAACGGATAACGAATATCTACCTTTTCCTTTCTCTAAGTTCTCCATCATGGCAGCCATTTCCTGGCCTAACGCAAACTGACGGCCGGTTCGGTTTTGCTTAAGTGAACAGCTTTGTAGCAAAATCAAGAACATAATACTGCATGGTTGATGCAGTGGCTAATACAGTCGGCTGCTCCGTACCGGATCGTGGGTTTGATTCCCACACGAAACAAATATTTGTACGATATGCAGGTGGTTGTTCCGGGTATGGGTGTATTGTGTGTGGAATTTGTGTCTGTAAACGCATCCACGACAGGAGAAATCCTAGTGTGGGGCAACGTGAGTTTATAGTATTACATGGTGTGAATGCAACCTTACTTAACAACTCCTAGAGAATCCGTGTGGTGGTAGGTCTCTTAATGCAAGAGGCTGGCTAGGTGGGTACCACAGCAGTGTCAGATATTCGCCGCTAAGCTAAGTATTTAAACTTTAGATATTACTCTGTTCCGGTTTGAAGAGCACTATAGTTACTGAAATTACTGGGAATAAGAGAATAAATAACAAGTTACTCAGGATGTCGACCACAGTGTAGTGTTACGTAGGACTAGTCCTGGGTAGCATCCAGGAAAATTAGTTCATAGTCTCATCACCATGTTTTATAAAAATTAAGTGTTTCGTAGTCTGGGGTGTGACCGCTTTACAGTCGTCCCCTCCGAGATGTGCCTAAAAGCGTGGCACGAATGGGTGGCTCTAGATGGAGATCTTTCGAGTTCCTGGAGCCTCCCTACGGTGCCGAAGATGACCACTCTGGTGGTTTTAGCCGGTAGGAGTTCGGCATACCCCTCCACCCTTTCCCGGGGCGAAGGAAGTAACATGATGTATTTCCACCGGATGAATAAATTAAAAAAAGGTGTTTTGTATTATCTGTCTATATCTAGGTGTTTTGTAAACGTCAGTGTTTTCATACAGAAACTACGGCCTCAGGGTTCCCCCTCCTGGGCCCCTGGGCAGTTACACATAACATTTGTGCTGGAGTATTCATATTTTGCGTGCCCTCAATTGTTTATTATCCGTATGGTGTCCGGATTAAGCACCACTCTATCTCTTCCCCTTGGATGTCGTAAAAGGCGACTAAGAGACTCTAAACCAAAGGGATGGGCAGCAGCCTCCCTTTTGTGCAACATCAGCCATTCTGCGCTCACCAACCCGCCTGCCAAGCGTGGTGAGTACAGGCAAATTCTCCCAAAATGACGGCACAACTATGGAAATCTAAGTTCAGCAGTGGACGTTCTATGGACTGTATGATAATTGTGTCACACACAAATCCCGTGGCCAAGTTCAAAATCCTTAAATAGACTTCGCACACAAGTTGGAATAAGTAAAGATAATCTCCAAAAATGTGGGACGCCAGTCAGACGTCCAGTGCGAGTGCGGCGTCACTCCGCAAACAATGGCTCACCTTCCATCCATGTTCACTGCCACGTGCACGCGTGAGGATGAGGAACTAATGACAGCCAACCAAAATGTAGTGATCTTTGCGGAACACGAAAAACCTGATAAAGATAAAGATCATTTATTTGTCAAACACGCGTTACACACTAATTGAGCATGCAAGATGTTAAAAGGAAAGAAGCACATACAGGTTTTGCCTATCGAGGCGTACAAATTAAAAAATCAAAACAATATAAAAATAAATTTGAAAAAGTCATCAGTAATACAAATATAATATTCAATATAAAACCCATTAAAACTACTGATAGAAAAACATGTCAAATAGTGTCGGTCAATTATAATAAATAATCTAGTAATAATGATATTCAGCGACATAATTAATTTAAAACTATAAATTAGCATGTCAAAAAGTATCAGTTCAAAAATAATTTATGTGTGTTGTCATATGTTACGCATCTTTTTTTAAACGAAATTCAATCTAATTTATTGAAAATTGATAATTTATGTTATCGACTCGATAAGAAGAAAAATTGTTTTAATTATAATTTTTAATTCGTTTAATTCACTTCAAACGTCTGCATGGAGCAGAAAAGGAACAATATGTTGGAATCATTATCACTGTACCTATTCTTTTTCTGCACCAAATTACAATATCAGTGGGAGAAAATAAGGTGGCTATTTCTTAGTGATAGCATGAACTTCTCGCTGACGATTTAATACCATCGTAAGTGTATCAACATGTATCAAAGTCTCACCGAGCGGTAATGTGTTGACTTAAGATTTATACCCAGCAGCAAACATCTTGTAGTGTCCGCAGTGATAAACTGTCGTTCTAATATAGATCCCTCAGATGTAACTTATGTATCGTGGTTGGTAGAGTTGGAGTCTAATGACTGTCCAAGCAGATAAAAGTCTAAAAAACATGGGAAGAGGGTATGACCACAGCAAACAATGGTAATTGAGTATTTTACCGTAGTACCATACTTGGCTGGAATGTTGATCGAAGTGTAGTGATTATTATCACGTTTGAAGATACTGTTCACATCCTCTTGACAAATTCCCTTACTCTTATTATACGACACATGGAAACGGCTGCGACTTTAAGGTTTACAGTTATTTCAAACAAAAACAAATTTCACAACGTGTTTAGGCCTTGTCAGTCTACATGAACATCGAAATTCATCTTTCATCAATTATTGTAACTTATTGTGTAATGTATTGTTGTGGTTCAGTTCAATAAGCAATAGCCAAATATACCCATTGCTAGCACTTATGAAACGTCAGAATTGGATGTAACGTTCTAAATAGGTAGTTGGATCTGTGGAGAAATGCTGGCAAAATACTCTATGGATATGCTAGTAAAATGATTGAGAAGCAAAAATGTAGGTCAATGTATAAAAAAGTAAACTAAAACAATATGCTGATAACTCATTTTTCTTGGCCAAAGATATAGTATTACCTACGTACATAGATAGAGCCTATTAAGATGAACAAATTGAAGCATTGCGCGCCTACAGCTTTATTTACCTGTAACCGTCTAGTTAACACAGGACGCTAACAGTTTTAACAGAAAGTGGATTGTTAATTTAATTAGAAATGGTAGCATTTGATTATTTTGCTCTAACCAAAGTTCTATAGACATCTCTTTCTTTCATATGACGTCGCGCACGTGTATTTTTTGTTTGTGCTTAATACTATTCATCTATAGTTACTCGGTCTTAGGTCATGGCAATTAAACGAGTGACCAGTCCCGACACACGGCACCCGTTCACGAGCATGATGAACATTAAACTGGCGAAGAAAAAAATATTTTTTCTTCTTCTCTTAGATTATGGCTTCTGTGGAGTATCATGAAGAATATCTGTCGTACTTCAACTGAGGATATTTCGTTTTATTCTAATCCTTTGTGTAAGTTAACTAATTCAAATGCCGTAAATATGGAAATCACATTCACAAACGAACATATAACTCTATTACAAGTAGCTGTTTTTGTTCAATCCTTTTTTTTCCCGCCTAACGGGGTATTTGTTTAGACTGCCACTCTTCGCCGGGACGGCTTTTTTCTAACAGAATAATAAGAGGGTTATGATAAATGACTGCCTGACGTCGCTCACACTAAAAACAATATTAATATTCCGACCAGGAGTCACTGCGACACATATTTCACTAAATATAAACACTCCTCAGAGCCCCACGCTACGATTCTCTGACATGGGTACCATTACAAACTTGAATCAAATCATTTCCACTGACCTTAGAATTGAAATAAATATCTGTCGATCGTATATACTTTGTCACGTTTCGGGCAATGAATTGACTACCCCTGTCCTTCCATGGGTCTCGTAAAAGGCGACTAAGGGTTAATATCAACAAGGATGAGCAGTAGTGTCCTCCCGCGTACCTGTAACTGGGATCAGCTCCGCACCTGCCATGATAACCACAGATCATAAAACTGAGTGGTAATTATGGCAATATTCGCTATGACTGCTTCTTGCAGTGGTAACTGGGAGGATCATTTTCAGCAGTGGACGTTTACGAACTGTGTGTGTATATTGCAAACAAACACGGCCCGCCTGATGGTAAGCGGTTACCGTAACCTAACCTCTTTTGGCTTTGCCAGAATTGACCGGTTAAGCAACCACATTTCCCAGAAGTGTATGCGAGAAGGCCAACAAAAAAAAGTACCACGCGCGCATTCCCGACCCTGTAAATATCTTTTCACACCTTTTTTGAAGGGTCCTATGCTGTAGTCTCTTGGGAAAATCTCGGTAGGGTAGAAATCTCTTCTGAAACCGTACGTACGAGACTATTTTGGCTCAAGGGTATGTGAATGAACTGCCCGCCGATAGCGATGGTAGAAAGTATGTGTTGGCATCATATCGAACAATTCCTTAGAATACTGTTCGTTGTATAAGCAGTAGAGACACAGCGGGAGGCGAAGTCTCTCTTTAGACTTAGGAAAAATAGATCGCTTGTGAGCTAAGGCTCGTCGACAATCCTAACTCCACGATGCTGTGTTGAGTCAAAGGGCCAAAACTGGTATCTAGTATATACGTAATATATAGGTATAGGATGTATAGAGGTTTAGGGTGTAAAGAGGTATAGGACGGATAGAGGTATAGGATGTATAGAGGTATGGGATGCATAGAGGTATAGGATGTAAATATAATTTATGGAGTTATAGGATATATCTATAGTGTCATCATTATCATCAAATCAGCCATTTAACAACAAAGGCCTCCCCGTAGATTTTCACAACTGTGTCATCATTTTGGGGGGTATTTGCCAATACTCACCACGCTTTGCAGGCGGCTTGGTGAGCGCAGTATGGCTACCGTTTCACAGAATGGACGCTGCTGCCCATCCCTCTGGTTTGGATTCCCTTAGTCGCCTTTTACGACATCCATGGGAGGAGATGGAGTGGTGCTATACTCTTAATCAGGACACCACGCGGACAAAATTATAGTTTATATATATGTTGTGGTACAATTATTTTTGCCTAGTTTTCCTGCACATCCACCACGAACCCTGCAAAGTGTTCGAAACGTCAGGAAAAACAAAAATCTAAAATATACGCGATAGAATCCGTTTAAAAGTGTTTCATTATAATGTGTAATACTCGCGAAAACCTAAGACATTAGAATGTAAGTAACATCACCATCATAAATCTGCCAAAATATCTCCACTGCTTAACTAACACCTCCCCCATAACCGACCAGTTATATACCATGCGTCTTCATTCTGGGAGGAATTTTCCAGTTCTCACCACACATGGCAGACGGGTTGGTGAGCGCAGAATGGTTGCTGTTCCACAGAAGGGATGCTGCTTCCCATCCCCCTGGTTTAGAGTTTTTTTAGTCACCTTTTATGACAATCACGGAAGGAGATTGAGTGGTGCTATATTCCCAGACACCACACGAAACATGTATGAAACACTACTAATAATTGCAGAATGAATAATAAATAGATTACAAAAATATATTATTTTTACAACCAATTCAAATATACACCCTATAGATCTACTTAACTCATCTCTCATTTGCAGACGAGCAAAAAGTGATTATAAATAAACTTGAAATGCTAAAGACTGCGATAAAAATTGTCAACGAAAAACTTGAAACAAAATGAAAAGTAATTTAAATAAAATACGATCAATTTAACTTAGAAATAGGTTGACGTAAAAATGATTCGAAAGAGGCTTGAAGAAAGAGGTACAACCCCGAGATTAAAGATAATGACAATCATTGTGAACGATTTGTAGAATATGTAACGATGTGGACTTAGGCCTTGTGGGAGCGGTATTATTAACTCTTTTGCAATGGCTTTTAAATCGCAGTCGACAGCAGGCCTAAAACGAACTACAATAACCACATTTGTCTTGAGTTTTGTCGAATTCACTGTGACATATAAATATACATATGTTATATACGTATATTAAGTGTCTGTTATAGGTAATTTAACATATATTTTTATTTTAGCTGGACTAAACATATTTAATAACCTGTAAGTTAATGTCACGCTTTCGCATGTCATTTTGTCAATTCCCGAGCGGGATAAGACTTTTGTTGGCTTGTAGCTGCAGATGGGGTTGTTTTTAGAAAGCTCATTAAGCTAAGTGGATACTTTTTCCCTTAGATCTTATAGTCATCATATATATATAGCTACTAGCGTGGGGCAACGTATATTTTATATATATATATATATATATAAAATATATACGTTGCCCCACGCTAGTATTTCTCCTGTGTCGTGGGTGCGTTTACAGACATGAATTCCACATACAATACACCCAGACCCGGAACAACTATCTGCAGATCATACAAATATTTGTTCCGTGCGGGAATCGAACCCACGACCCGGAGCGCAGCAGCCGACTGTATCAGCCACTGCACCAACCGCGCCGTCTATATATAATGTATGTATTCCTCAACGGGTTAGGCAAACCCCTCTGCTCTACACCTACATTTTTTCGATTAGGGTTAATACCGTGATATGTTATCACACCTAGTCTGTAAAGATCAACTGACCATGGGTCTCTCATGATCACTACAGTGAGCAGCCATAAGAGATATAATACTGCCATAAATCCACTCCTGGCAGTTTGATTACATTAGCACACTGGAGGATGCTACTGCCATTCCTATTCATATCAAACCGTAGTCTATTTTTACGACACCAAGGGGTGGAGAGAGGTGATCTGTTCTATGTCTTATATTTGAAGGTGTTAAGTCCTATGTAATAGGGGGGAGCTTGTTAATATTTACCACTGTTTCAAACATCATACCAGCCCGTAAACGTCCACTGCTGAACATGGGCCTCCCACAATGATTGGACATATGAGATATTGCCATAATTACTACGCTTGGCAGGAAGTTCTGCTCTCATACACAGTGCCTACACACATATTTCTGTCACCTGTCACCACCCTTAGTACCTACTTCTGTTAACTCACAGTGGGATCGAACTCACGGCCTCTCACTGATCCGCATAGCCGGCATTTGAGTATGAATTCTTATTAATTAAAATGGTTAAAATTCAAGAAATCTTCTAAGCAAGCCTGTTCATATTCCAGCAGCAGGTGGCTCCAAGTATCGCTATGCTCGGCGCATTGCGCCTTAAACTAGCGTACCAACTTATATAGACTTGTATTAAATACGTATTTTATTTTTATCTTATTTATAGACGTGCGTGAGGAGATTCTCAAGATATTCCTTTTATATATGAACATACGCTTTTCGTTAAACTACTACAATATCAAAACGTTGATTTCAAAAAGCTATACTCAATACCGTCGCTATCCGAGTATTGTAGATTACTACGAATTTATTTGTTTTATATATAACTAGCCTATGCCGCCGGCGTAGCTGGGCGAAAAAAAAAACTAAGTAATAAATAAATGTTCCTTTTATATTTAATTATAAAAGATTTTACACGTATCTTTAAGTATCGGTGGTGCATTTACAGACACAAAATCCACAGTACAGCCAGACCCGGAACCACTACCTGCAGATGATCATACTTGTTCCGTGCGGGAATCGAACTCGTGCCCCGAAGCGCAGGAGCCGATTATTAGCCACTGCACCAACCGTCAAATATATGCTACTAGATACTGTGCATGGATATGAATGAAAGCTGAGGCGTGTGACACACATTCCGTGTAGTTCACCCGCGGTTTAATTTAAAATAAATTGGATTATTTATAAATAATTTAGAGTACTTCGGCATAGACACTTGACATAGAGTATATTTATTGGAATTCGAGGGTTTAAATTTTTTTGCGCAGAATCCTAATTATTTTTCTAAAATAAAAATAGCCTAAGTTATTCCTTATAACATCAGCTATCTGCCAGTGAAAGTCCCGTAGAAATCAGTCCAGCCGTTTTGGAAATTAGCGGGAACAAACAGACAGACAGACATACAGACAGACAGACCGATAGACAGACAAAAAATAAAACATAGTTTTTTTGTTGTAGGTACCGTATATAGAATGCATTTAGTAAAAAGCTGTTATTTTAATATTACAAACAGACACTTCAATTTTATTTATTTGTTTACAAATTTACAAATACCTAGGAATAATTTAAATTTACAAATACCTAGGATTCAAGTCCCTTAAAATTAAATAAATTCTGCAATTTACTCAATCTACTAATTTAATCTATAGTGATAGGAAAAAAGAGGTTAGTTTGGGCACGATATAATAGTTCGTTAGTCATTGGTGTCGTTGTTGATAATTGATTGTTCGTTTTAATTGTGTTGTTATTGCAAAAATATTAGAGTAATAATGTTTTATTGTGTAGAAACTGTCCTCGACATTTATTATGACCTATAAAAAAAAAACATTTATTGAAGTTGTGTAATAATAGGTATAAAATACTTATATCGTTTTTAACATGACAGTACTCTTCGACCGCCCTTAACCGCTTTCTAAGTGCATCAATAGGGGAGAAGAAAGGGCCTGTCCAACGCCCCAGCAATTTTTTTGATTAAAGTTTTATGAACACAAATCCATCACATTATTAAAAACAAAACACTACTATAGTAAAACAAAAAAGTTCAAATTGAATAAAGTACCGCGGCGAGCAGTCTCTATTTTTTTATACTACCTTGTGACAATTAGAGCCTCCCATTAAATAGTATAATAGACTATAAATATTTCACTAGTACACTATCCGGAGCACAGTAGCAGGAGCCTCCTTACGGTGCCGAAGATGATCACTCTGCTGGTTTTAGCCGGTAGGAGTCCGGCATACCCCTCCACCCTTTCCTGGGGTGAAGGAAGTAACATGATGTATTTCCACCGGATCAATAAAAAAAAAGTGTTATATAGTATTCATATTTTGCGGGCCCGAAAAAAAACATACTACTTGGCGGTTGTATATCTTTGAGCAATTTCAAGAAAAATCATTTTACCAGTGGGTCAGACAGAAATCAATAAATTTCCTCTGCAACGATTATTAAAATGTCTTGGATTTTTATACCTTCAGACCATTATTGACACAATTTCGATATCGTTTTTAATTTCACCCATCGCTTGAATGCGCGAGCACCAATATCCGGTGCTTTGAAGTCAACTCAATGCTATCTAGGATAAGTAGCCGGAAAGGGTTGCTAAGCGGAAGGGAATTTATAGAGAGGATTATATGTTAATATTATAAAAACACGACATGCATACATTTTCTTTTTTAATACTTTGCCCCACACTTATTGTTTCTTCTGTGTCATGGGTGCGCTTACAGACATGAATTCCACATACAATACACCCAGACCCGGAACAACTACCTGCAGATCATACAAATATTTGTTCCGTGCGGGAATCGAACCCGGGACCCAGAGTGCAGCAGCCAACTGTATCAGCCACTGCACCAACCCTGCTGTCAACTTATGTCGTTTACAAGCTCTTTTATGATCAGCTACCTACACTACTAAAGCTACTAGTACTAAGCACCAAGTTTTTCGAAAAAGAATATTAATGTAATTTTTTAGAGACACATGAATTTCAAACTCCCTGACTCACTCAGATCACACAAAGAATTTAAATTCAATCATAGATACTTTACCTACCGTTTCTTGAAGTAAAGTCTCAAAATAGCAACATTTTTACCATTCACGAGTCAAATACCTACAAGTAACTGGTACCATTTCGCTTACTACACATCCCACAGGGAAAAGTTGGAAATATAAAATGTCAACAGCTCAATGCATAAAATAATAGTTCGTTTAAAAGCAACGCGACATAAAAACATTGGAAGAAACCCTTTTATTAAAGGTCAAATCGGATTGCAAATGGTTGTTCACACACGAAAAGTATTCAATATCGTCCATACTTATTTGCCGAGAAATAAACACATTACATACAGAAAGTAAACTGAGACAGAAGGTTCACTCCACACAATTTGATTACCAAGTGTAGAAGTCCTAGTATTATTATTCTACGATGTAGGCTTTAATACATAAAAATGACGCCACGATGAGTCGTACGTATACAGTACTACACAGTATAGTACTTGTGGGTTTTTATTTTTGAATATTATATAAATGTTGCCGTGTGGTGCCGGCTCAGAATACCACCACCCCATTTCCTGCCGTTGGTGTCGTAAAAGTCGACTAAGGGATTAGCCGGAGAATGGGCAGCAGCGTCCTTCGAGTACATTAACAACATAACTGCGATCGCCAACCCGTCTGCCAAGCGTGGCGATTATGGCAAAACTCCCCATATCGGTCGTTGTGGTGATCTTTGGGGGAGGCCTGTGTCCAGCAGTGGGCTTCATTCAGCCGAAATGATGATATAAATAATATATATTGTACTCCAAAAATAGTGAACATTATTTTAAGGGTACAGTCAGAAGGTTACAGGGATCGCGTTAACGTAACATAATCAGCCCATTACTGTCCCACTGCTGGGCGCGGGTCTTTTTTCACGATGAGAAAGATTAGGCGTTAGTCCACCACGCTGGCCTAGTGTGGGGTGGTGGACTACACAAACCTTTGAGAACATTTTAGAGCCCCGTCAAGTGTGCAGGTTTCCTCACAAGTTTTCCTTCACCGTTAACGCAAGTCATAATCAAATTCTGATACGCACATGAATCCGAAAAGTCAGAGGTGCGGGCCGGGAGCGAACTCAGACCCTCCCGTGTGGAAGGCAAGCGTTCAACCACTGGGCTATCACTGCTATTATATGTGAAATAAAACAATCTATAATTGGCATATTTATGTATATGCAATAATTAATGTTGCTATTCAAACACTAAATATTTATTTTTAAGAAATGATTCGGCACGTAGTATTTCTCCTGTATCGTGGGTGACCAGCCGACTGTATCAGCCACTGCACCAACCATGTCGTCGTTTTTCACTATTGTATTACAGCGATTCTTTATCTGCACGCATATTCGTAATAAAATGGTGATAAAAAGTTTGTTTGTGCTTATATCAACTATATTTATTGACTATTTAATATAATTGCAAAAAGTAATTGGAAATCATAACTTTCTTCTAATAATCACTATCACCATAATCGACAGATTGTCCTCTTAAAATTAATTACACTACCCATACAATTTTACGTGATAATTGCACAAAATTATATGAATGTGGATAATTTGAGGATTATAAAAATTATACTCCGACTTTTTTTTGTAACTTAAGTGGCCAACCGTGCGTCAGAGTTGTTCAAGCCATCCAAAGGCCTCCGACTTAGCTTAAATACTGTCATCTAGTAACAACAACCGGAACCTGGGTCTCCCATAGAGTGACTGACCGCACCGAGCGTTGCTTAACCTCACCGATCATTGATTTCAACTGGTTATGAGTATGAGTGGTCGTATTACAGACCGAGGATCAAAACTAAAATAGAACTTCAGTCGAGATTGCGTTAATCTAATTTGAACCCTACGTATATTAATCCAGCATTTATATTAAATCGATACAATTTCGACTCAAGTTCTACTTGAGTTTTGATTCTCGATCTTTTAATACGGGTCTTGGGCCTATAATTAAAATAGGAAAATCATTTATCCGGAAAATAATAGGTTGAGTTTCTTTTATCACACAATAAATATAAAAGTAGACCTTCTGTATGCATTTGTTTTATGTTAATTCATAAACTGACTACACATACAGAGGTATAAATAAAATGAACAACATACTCCGCGTTATGCCAACAATAACCGTTGTATACAGCTGTATATATGGACTTATATATGACCATATTTATACTAACATTATGCAGAGCTTGAGAGTTTGTTCTATAAGTTCATATTTCAAGGCTCTATAGTCCACTGCTGGGCCCACACCAAAGGAAGTAGTAAAGTAAATAAATTCTTCTTTGTTAGAAAGCTTAACTGGTGGTAGGTCGGTTCTTACAACGGGGGGTCTTGGCTTTGGGGGTCGCGAGCGCACCTATTGGGGAATCTGCGTGCTCATACCAAGTGACCCTCGAGAAGACGGCGTGCATATGTGGTCACGTGCTGCCGTGTCGGGGCAGCACAGCACATAGCGAGACTTCGGCGAAATCGTTTACAAATCCCCCCGAGACGTGCCTCGGTGGCCTCTTATAGTCGTCTTCCCTGCGCTACAGGGGTGACCGCTTTACAGTCATAGACTCCGAGATGTGCCTCAAGGCGTGGCTGGCTCTAGATGGAGATTATTCGAGTTCCTGGAACCTCACTTCGGTGCCGAAGATGAGCACTCCGGTGGTTTTAGCTGGTAGGAGTAATCGCTCTCCGCCCTTTCCCGGGGCGGAGGAAGTACAAGACGATATAACATACGGGTCAGTAAAAAAAAATTGGTCTTTCTTACAAGAGTCCAGCTATGTAAGTACCACTACAATACCAGAAATTCTACTGCAAAGCAGTAGTATTTAAACTTTAGATATTACTGTGTTCCAGTTTAATGGACACTGTAGATAGTATAAAACTAACAATGATTAAAAAAATGGGCATGGGCAAAAAAACACTTTCGCCCGACTTCATAAAGTTTCTTTTTTAGTGGTTTTAATATTTTTATATCGTGTAGGGTTTTTGAAGTCGGTATTTTTTTTGTTAAAAGTTTTATTTGTTTCTTTTTAGTGTAAATAAATTTAAGAACTTTTTCCAATTTGATATCGGTGTTTAACACTAAAAATAAGAATGACTCAAATCGGTTCTCTGATCTGAGAGGAATCGAAACTATTAAGACATCATCTAGATAAGCGCAGTCAAACCTGTTTATTGAGGCTGGTTTAAAAACTGCTCAATCAAATGTAATGAAATTTATATGGGACCAATTCGAAAGCATTTTGCATCAGTTGAAATATGAATTGCTCAAATCGGTCTACTAATCTCGGAGTAATCGGTGTACAAACATAAAAATACGCATCGAATTGAGAACCTCCTCCTTTTCGAAGTCCGTAAAAATTACTGGGCTATCTGGTCTCGAGGTGATGAGCTCAGTGTGGTGTGACCCGACTAATCCTAGCATTGTAACTGTTATGGGGAAAGGTGACGCTTGCGTGAGCTCGTCTCCAGGTTGTATAAAAAAACCAAAATGAAATCTTTTGTCTGAAAATAGCACAGATATTATGATATTAGACTATGATTTCGGGACTGAAATCGTGGTCAAGAGAAGACTGAGACCAAGTCTTCTCGTGACCACGGTCAATGCAACTTGGCCGAAACGTTGAGGTTGTCAAAATATTGTTTTGATTTATCTGTGCGCGAAAAGTCCCGAAATCATAGTCTAATATGAGTGAAATTCGCGATAGTTTAAAAATATATTATGATTTCCGGATAAGCTTATGTTTTCTCGAAAAATGCCAGGAAAACCTGAGGTGGGTCGCTAGTACATTATAATATATACTCGTATGGTATTGTTGTTTTGCATTACTATAACAGTATCGTAGAGAGTCGCCGTTCAATTTACTCAGACACGCTTTTATGTGGAGTTATGTTGATCTTACATATTTGAATGTCGGGTATATTGCTTCAAATATTCTTTATATTGCTGCTGTATTTAGTACGGAGTGCACTATTACGTTTTATGTTATGATATACTTTTTCCCATATAAATTTGTATATTTAAAATATTGAGGCTATATTTTGACCTCCAACGAGGTGGACAGATGACCTGGTGAACGTCGCTGGGAGTCATTGGTTGCAGGCGGCATGTGACCGAGCGTTGTGGAAATCTATGGTGGAGGCCTTTGTTCAGCAGTAGACGTCCTTTGGCTGATATGGTGATGATGATGATGAACCAATCCGATGTCATAGTTCAGATTTAGTAAATTCCTGTATTTTTATTATTAACTATTACAATCTAAATTGGGCCAAATTTACAAACCAAATTTCTATCGCGATCATAGTTAAAGGAATGCCCGCACTGCCTTCAGTCCATTAGAGGATACCCACCATAGTCGACGAACATAAATCATGTCAGCTTGGTCCATTGCGCGCTCGCCATTGTGTTTCCGCCCCGCTTCTATTCAAAAGCAGTAATGAATGCGTCTCGTGATTTACTGACTTATTTCATGTGTATATATAGATATATTCATGAATACGAAGGTTAACAGTATTAACATCGATAAGTTTCGCAATGCGAATGAATAGGGGAATATTTTTGCCAAAGTTGGAAACTGTGTGGTATAGTTGAAGACGTGCCTCGGAATATAGATTTACTTTGTTGAATTTGTACGTAGCTTTTTATTTGTGTTACAATAATATACTTTCGGTACCGGCTGCAAAAGTTCAGAATAGTAAGTAGCTCTTAATATCTTGTGTTATTTGAAAACAGTACACTCAGCTACATATCAAGCTAAACATTTTCAATATAAACTTATCTATCATTTTATAGGCTTTTCGTACATAAGACCTCGATATGCACCGTATGTACAATCAGTTTAATCCAAATACCAGTAATAGAGTTCTATGCAGAGATAGTTCTCTCTCTTCTGAGTACATGTATCAAAGTCAAAGTCAAATATTTTTATTTCGAATAAACCAAATATTGGCACTTATGAAATGTCAGAATCTAAGTGGCACGGTTCCAAATAGTTGATCTATGGAGAAGAGCCGGCAAGAAACTCCATAGATACTTTTTTTAAATAATTGAGATTACAATGTTGAATTGTATCCCTGGAGATGTACTTTTTTCTGTTTCTTTTTATTTCTAATGCTTTTTGTATTACATATGTATGTTAATCTTTTGTTTTATTGGTGCCCATAGAAATTCTTCATGAACTCCTTCGCCCCGCTCTAGTTTAATATCCCTTTGAAGAGATGGAGTGGTGCTATATATTACTTCATCGGGACACCACATGAAGAGTAATTTTTTTTTATCTTAAAATCCTTATTTAAATTATTTATCATCATTTTCGGCCGAATGAAGTCCACTGCTGGACACAAGCCTCCCCCAAAGCTCACGACAACGACCGATATGGGTGTGTTGTGGGCTCATTGGGGAGTTTTGCCATAATCGCCACGCTTGGCAGACGGGTTGGCGATCGCACTTGAGTTGTTAATGTAATCGAAGGACGCTGCTGCCCATCCTCCGGCTTATCCCTTTGTCGACTTTTACGACACCCATGGGAGGAGACGGGGTGGTGGTATTCTGAGCCGGCATATAATTAAAACGTACCGCATCTTTCTCGAAAAGAAACCATTCCGAGTCCTAGGATTGCTCTAGTATCATTGGATATAGTTTACAAACACTCAGATCCATAACAAATATATGTAAGCCATAATATGCCTTGAGAGTATCGAACCCGCGACCAATAACGCATACAACCAATCACGTAGCCACTGCGTCATCTGACCATCAAAACTTATTGCTGTCCTCGAAACTTTGTCCAGGGTCAAAAGAGTTACCAAATTAATGAAATGACGCGATTCGGTAACCAAAGGGCAGTAATCACCGGGTGTCGAAGCCGTTTTAATAAAAGCCCGTTCTAAAGTGTCTGTTAATTACAAAGTTTGTAACAAGTAATCAATTCTGAGTTAGCGTCGATTGGAACGACTGATACTTTAAGTGAGTTTATTGGCTTAGCTTGACTATTAATTATTGGGGGGTGGGAAGATATCCGAGAATTCGAATAACGTCGATACTGCTTAACTTTATTAAGTTCAGTACGTATCTACGTCCGTGTGGTGTCCGGGTTAAGAATATAGTACTCCATCTCCTCCCGTGGTAGTCTTAAAATGAGACTAGGGGTCTCTAAACTAAGGGTTAGATTTACATTAACAACTTTAGACGGCACGGTTGGTGCAGTGGCTGATACAGTCGGCTGCTGCGCTCCGGGTCGTGGGTTCGATTCCCGCACGGAACAAATATTTGTATGATCTGCAGGTAGTTGTTCCGGGTCTGGGTGTATTGTGTGTGGAATTTGTGTTTGTAAACGAACCCACGACACAGGAGAAATCCTAGTGTGGGGCAACGTTTTTTAAAACAAAAAAAACTGTGGCACCAACCCAACTACTAATCGGCGTGATAATGGATAAACCCCCCAATGGGCACACAAAACACCCAGACTGCTCTTTGTGGTGGTCTTCGGAAGAGACCTGTGTCCAGAAATGACTTTATTCAGCTAAAGTGATGATTATAAAACCAGAGGGACCAGGGAACAGCAGCCCACCCGCCTGCCAAGCGTGGTGAGTACTGGAAAATTCTCCTAAAAATTATGACAAACGGCACGTCACCTGTCGTTTATGGGGTGGTCTTTAGTCAGCAGTGCACGTCTTTTGGCTCACATGATGATGGTGTTGACATATTTAAGAACTAAACTATTTCTAAGGGTAAAATTACTTTTGGTATAACATGAAATCATATTATAAATCACGATTGAAAATCTATTGTAGAATTATGCTTTGATTAGCAGCCAGCCATCTCTACATAATAATATATACAATTGTGAGCCATTAATGGCCGAATATTTAAACGCCACTTAATATTGAGTTCCGTTTTAACTTATTACGCACAATTTTTCGTTTCGGGACTGAAGTGAGGTATCTATGGAGTAAGACACGGGGTATACTCCGCTCCCTTCGCAGTTTCAGTGGGTACTTATGGGCAAGCGTCTGTTTATTCGCCTTTAAATAAAAATACTTGATTATTATTGTATGGTTTTATTTACACTATAAATTTTACAATGGTTCGCTCCCGCGGGCCGGGTTGGTGGTGCTCGCGGACCGGCGCTGGCCGCGGGCCTTAGTTTGAAGACCCCTGTCTTGGGTTGTTAAGCAAATATATTGTTTGGGGTTACGATATTTGGATTATTTGTCTTCATATTATATTTGATGTATTTATTATTTAGTGTTTAACCTGTTACCGAAAAGGCGTTTTGTTGATTGACACAGTTTATTATCCCGGCTCCCAGTTTATTATTACGGGTGTGGGTGTTTGCGTGGGGAATATATATCAGTAAACTATACCCACGACAAATAAAAAAGGGTAGTATCGGTGGTTTGAAAAAAATAACCATTTTCAAACAGCTATCCAAGCCAGCCCGATGTAGATACCCAAAGCGGTATTATCAGCATCCATTTTTATACTCTAAGCGTTCGTTGTTTACCCTCAAACATGGAGAGCGGAGCAGAGCTGATCAAATATGCTCGGGGTGTTAAGCTGATGCATTAGCAAATGCATCGGCTGCAATAACATGTCTATTCCGTTCCCGATGGAAAATCTACGTGAAATATCAAAGAGATTTGAGAGCCGCACCTCGCATTGATGTATTTCTTCACTGTAAAGGAGATACGTTTTATTGAAGGAAGTGTGCGATGTATCGGAAGGAACTCAGGAAAGGGCTTAGACCAAAGGTATCAGGTGCCTGCTGACTTTTTGTAGAACTGAAATAAAGTTACAGATTTACATACAGATCACGTTATTATTGATGTAGATATATACCTAATTTAAACCTACGTGAAGAATACCCATAAGAGCACATTCTCTCATGCAATGATAATCTAATTTCTAGACGTTTCGAAGCATTTACAAAGTTCCCAATCGTTAACGAAATGTATTTCAAAGGACTATTTCTACAAAAAATATCAGTTTTACATCGCGTGAATTTCGCCTTCCCCGCCAGAGAAAACAAGCGACAAATCACATCTCAGAATCGACTCGTATATATTTGATATAGTGAGCAATATCTCAAAAATCATCAGACAATAAGTTAGAGAGTGGGTGGCAGTGGAACAAAGCTTCTGCGGTAACTAGTGGCGCCCCCGGGGGCTCTCAGGACCCGACATAAATCGGTTATGACACGCCTCCGAACGCGTTCACATTCAGACACAAAGAACTGAGGAAACGGAGTGCTTATATGCATAATGTTCTACTCAATGAAGCTGACAGGTGCGCAAGAGGAACGTAGGGGACGTGTCTTTTGGCTTCCAGTTGGTGTCTATAGCAGCAAAGAAGCAGTGTTTATGCAGATGTATGTTTCCCTTTAATTAATACTCCATTTGTCTTCTACTCTGTGCATTTCCCTCGTAATAGCTAGCAGTTAGGATATTAGAATATTACTGGAAAGGTGGATTAGCTGAATGGACTGGTCGGTAGGTTAACATTTTCTTGGAAAATGAGATAGAAGGATGTACTTACTAGAAATCGTTCCGGGTAAAATATGTTGCTATTTGTGCGGAAAGCTTTTAACTTGTTTTGATATTAAGCATAAAGCTGCTTTTTTGTGCTACGTATCTCGAAATCTTTCCTTAATGATATCACAAATTACACTCGATTTTAACAATGCTAAGATTCAAACATTCGAAAATTTCCTGCGTATTTTACGGTTTCGTTAACCAAGTCGCCATACACGTACCAACATCGTCAGCTAGTGTCTCGAGAAATCGATGTTTCATACGCGGCGCGGAAACGATATCGCGCCCCATAAATCTGCTGGCGTTCGACTGCTCAATGAATAAATTGTGCAGGGCAGGCACAGCGTACAGCGCAGACCCAGTCGACTGTGCGTCCGTGAAGAATGGTGTTTGTAAATACGCCACCGCGACGCGTTCAGTCTCAATTTCATTTAATTTATTGTTTGAGCCCATTTTATGGAGGTCCCGTATTATACAGTTATTCGGATTAATATGTTATTATATGAAAAAAAATTGTATTACCACGACACACCTCCTTTTTTATTGGCCCCGGGTTCCACATCTATTTTATAGGCATGATTACCTCAGCCTTTTGTTCTAATAACTAGGTATGACATGAAGTGAAGAAGTGTATGTTTCACTAATAACCTAATTACTGAATCAATGTTATTTAATAAGGTATCCTAATGTGCCTTGATAAATAAATTATGTATATATTTATTGTACGTTCCTTAGTGCATAAAATTGTCTTCATTATAGTTTTCACCATCCTTTTTATCAACCAACACATGTAAAAATTGTTATCACAATTATTTTTTTAAAGTTTCCAAGTACTTCCAAGTCCGTCGGCTCTTCGCCCTGGGACCAACTATATGGCATTACACACACACACATAACGACCCGTAAACATACAGTGGCCTCCCTATGATCACTACAATGAGCGGTCTTAGTCCTATATGACCTCTGGTGATATCCCTATCACCATAATCACCATGCGTGGCAGGCTGATTGGTGCCCCCGGGATGACGGCAGCGCTTACGTTGTCACATGTGTGTGGA
This sequence comes from Diloba caeruleocephala, assembly GCA_947459985.1. Classification (NCBI taxonomy): domain Eukaryota; kingdom Metazoa; phylum Arthropoda; class Insecta; order Lepidoptera; family Noctuidae; genus Diloba; species Diloba caeruleocephala. The sequence continues at coordinate 505,032 of OX381617.1, read as the reverse complement.
GTACAGGGCACAGTAAGGCTTCAGGAGGATCCTATACAATCCCTTCCGAGAAGAGCCTGAGGGGGCGTCCTTTTCAAAGTCGCATTGTATTTCGCATTAGATTCTGAAGATTATTAAGTTGTTCGACATTCAAAACTAAACTAAAATCGTTTCTACTTCATCACCAGAAACAATGTGAAAATGTTCGAACTACTTCATCCGCTATATAGGGACCAGGTAGACCGGTAGAAGGTATATTACGATAACAGTTGTTGCGGTGACAACATTGCGATGTTTATTTCATAGATACTGTATGTCAGCGAATTGCTTCAGATCCAAATTCATTCTATTTGTTTATGTTTAATGTTATAATGTGCAATTTATTTATGCAGTTCTATTTTTATTTATTTTTTAGCTATTAATTCATTATATTTTTCAACGAAATTTTACTATATTATATATAATAGCTATATGTACGTTCATCACTGACTCACTGAATGACTCTGTGATGCTGTAAGTAAATATGTTCATATTAAATTAAAGTGTTTGTTATAACGGGCGCCTTAGGCACCTTACAGTACAGCCAACTAGTTAGGTATATTTAATAGTTTCGAGCGTATGGCACTCGTGGGTTGCAGCTGAAAACCAGCGTTAGGTGGTCGGTACCACTGCCACCTAACATTATGCTGAGCTGCGGCCCAGTTGGCACTATAATGTTCTTGTAATGATTAATTTATTTTTGTAGCCTATATTTATAACATTTACTAATTGTAATATTTGTGTATTTCTTTCTTTTTGTGCCAATAAACACATTTTCTTCCTTCCTTTCAAGATCTTTATTTTACATTGTGTCTATAACTAAGTAAAAATAAAATCTTGATATTTTGTTCTTATGAAAATCGTGCTCATTAGCAAAATAGCCTCTTACCACTAAATCATCCTTACGAAAGCCAGTTACAAAATTAGTCTCAAATACAGACTGTAGCCACATAAATAAATTTTGTAGACATTGTCCGAGAGCGAGTGTCCTTTATTATTTTCGTGTTCCGCCTAATTGCCTGTTGTGCCGACATTTATCAGGAGCTAGAGAGCGGCGCGTGTGACAAGCGGAAGAGATTGGATATCGGTGTCTGGCCAAAGAAAAAAAACGTGACTCTACTTTAATTGAGCAACGGCCCACCAGATAACGTACCCATGGATCTCCATCTCCATTATTTAATGTTTGGGTGGGGACTTTGTTGCGTTGTATTGGAGACTACTCATCAAGATACCTGTCTCGCCAATGTATTCATATCAGAGCTGTATGCCCCAAAATCATGGTCGATCCGTCAGCTAAAGATGATCTCATCATGGTGTGTTGCTGTTGAGGGGTTGATTCTGTGTTGTATTATCCAGCCCATCTCTTCCCATGAGTGTTGTAAAAGGAGACTAAGGGACTTTTAACCAGCGGTATGGGGCACAGCGTCCTTTACGTAAAACAGTAGCCATACTGCGCTCACCAACCCAGATTTTTTTTATTGGTGTCCAGTGGAAATTCTACATGGATCTTCCTTCACCCTGGGGATGGGCTAAGGGGTATGCTGGACTCCTACCGGCTAAAATCACTGGAGCGGTCATCTTCGGCACCGAAGGGGAGCCACCCTTCGGTGCCGAAGTCGTCGTAAGATCACACTAGAGCCGCCCATTGGTGGCACGCCTTTAGGCACATCACGGAGGAGATGACTGTAAAGCGGTCACTCCCTCTAGCGGAGGGAAGGCGACTGTAAAAAGGTCGCCCCCCAGGCGCTTCTCGGGGAGGATTGTAATGGATCCCCCCAAGCCTCGCTTAGCGCTGTGCTGCACACACGGCGGCACGTTACCACGTGCGCATCGCCGTCTTCTCGGGGGTCGCTCAGTGTGAGTACGCAGACTCCCCAATCTGCGCATCCGTGACCCCAAGGCCATGTAGTGACGGCAGGGGGCTTAGGCGTGTTGGAGTTGGGTGCCGGGTCGGTTGTTGCCCCGGCGCCGTCTCGTCCTTCTCCATGCAGGATTGGCCCTCTCCCGATCCCGCTCTGCAGTCTCCTTCTGGAGCATGACGCTCTCGCAGAAGAAGACCACTGCACTCCAATTTTCATGCTCTGCCAACATAGCCGACACTCTCCAGCCCACCTACCAAGCGTGGTGAGTACTGGAAAGATCTTCCCAAAATTACATAATTGTGTAAATCTATTGGGGAGGCCTTTGTTCAGCAGTCGACGTCTTTTGGCTGATATGATGATGATACGTTGCCGACCTAAGGCTTAAGATGGAATGCCTTGTATTCTAGTAAATTCTCTTGCTACGCCTACTCCAGAACACACCTACACTTACTCAGTCAGAAAGTCCACTGCTGAACCTCCCCCATAAGACAACCGCCGACCTTTATTACTAACTGTATTACTTCAAATTGAATTAATGTGGACAATTATCATTCAAGTGTCAACTACAAAAGCACCTACATTCGCTCTTCTTACACCACTTCCTCGTCATAGTTGGGAAGAAACGAAGAAGCCTAACCCACAGCTTGTTTGTTAGCGATAAGCCTCTCCTAAAATGCAGACAATGTATTTAAGCTAAGCCATGACCGAAGTACTTTCCTCTTGATGAGAGTTTGTCATTAGAATCAAATCATTAAGAGCAAAACTTGACGGCAAACATAACCACCTATGCGCTTTACCCATATCAAAGGATCAAAACTGTTAAAACCCTACTCTAGCTGTAACTTGCGACTTCGTCCGCGTGTGAACAACTTTAAACCCATAAGAGGACTTGATAACGCAATACGCCATACGATTCTACAACAAAATCCCACGTATTATACACAATTAAAGTGGTATTAATAATTTAAAATCCTCTTTAAAGCAGGAACTTTGTAGTAAGGGTTTCTATAAAGTTACAAGATAACATGAATTACAGAAATGTTTGGGATTGAGCGGCTATAATGTGACATACTTATAATAACTTGTGGTCGCCCAGGGGTTGAAATTGGATCGTACTCCATTAAATTTTTCCAATTTATTTAATGTAGGTATTTGTTACACATATTGTACATACAATTTAACTTTCTGCACTCCTCTTCCATATGAACATTAACTATGCCAAATATCACACTCCTCCGTACGCGCAATGTGCTTAAAAAGGAGTACAAGGTTTTTCTTCACATATTAATATTTAAGATTATGTCGTAAATGATTTTTATTACATTTTAATGAATAAGTTTATTTTTATGACGTTTCATTGGTAATTATTTACATTGTTTTATGGCATTAATCTGATAATATTTTATTGTCAATGCGTGTAGTTCGTATATATGTGCGTATAATTAGTTTTAATCTAATCTACTAAACGCTTCATCTCTCAACTCACACCAAACCAATACAAATTGTAACAACACACGTGTACAAATCGCGAACCAATTACTTGCGTGTTAACTAATGCATTACGCGCTCCGTACTACATGCCCACTCACCGCATCATGTAAAGCCGTCGAGGCATATCAAAATAGCAGCGTAACATATTGCTATCGTAGTTTGGTAATTTCAATTCCACTGGTTTGTGCGTTGCGTGGGTATAGTTTATACAATTTAAATTATCTTTACTTGTGGACAAGACAATGATATTTATATCTGCATTAATTGCTTGTGAGTATTTTGTTAGTTCTGTAACATATGGGATTTTTCTGGCAATGTAAACGTAAACGCCAAACGTAGACTTGGTAAAAGACTAATTAAAAATGTAAGCTACCAAATTGTTACAAACTGACCACTTTATCGAGTAGAAACCACTCACGGATATCCTTTGGCTGATATGATGATGATGATGATGATAGATCGATATAATACTCCATTAGAAGAAATATTAGAAATTAAAACAAACCCTTTTTACAGTCTGTTCAACGAATTTTGTCTTCTATTGCGTTGAGATCATGACAAATTCCAGCTGCAATAAACAGTTGGTATTGGAAATACGATTTCAGTTTAAATGCCATCTTTATACATAAGGAATAGAAGTGAAAATCGGTTGAACGGAATGTAAAAAGGGTTTGTTTAAATTTCTGTCAACATTGTGCACAACAAAATAACAGCGCACAGAAGGCACACTCCAAAATGGACACAACACAGGCGCAGATAGAAAAAAAAATGCAATCTTGCGTTATATTACGATAGCGCGGGTTAATTTTTTTCTAAAATTATTTCATTATTTTATCAGCCAAAGGACGTCCACTGCTGCAAAAAGATCTCACCCGTAGATTTTTATAATTGTATCGTCATTTTGGTGTACTCACCATGTTTGGCAGGTGGGTTGGTGAGTGCAGAATAGCTGTTGTTTCACAGAAGGGACGCTGCCATCCTTCTGGTTAAGAATCTCTAAGTCGCTCTTACAACATCACAGGAGGAAATGGAGTGGTGCTATTTTTTATTGCTCTCTCATATTCTATTCTATTGTTGGCTCCCACGGGCTCAGCATTAGCCGAAAGCACTTCGACCCTATTGGGTCCATTGTGCTGAATCAATAACATATATCAATATCATTGCTCTCTCATATACTCCCGTGTAACATCTAATGCCAGCTTAGCATATCGAGCGACCTCCGGGAAGACGGTGGCGCGCACTTGGTCACGTGCCACCATGTGCGCAGCACAGTGCACAATGAGGCTTCGTGTGGATCTCTTCCAATCCTCCCCGAGATGTGTCTTGGGGTGGCGTCCTTTTTACACCTCCTCTCCTCAACGCCTCCCCTCTGCTAGAGGGAGTGACCACTTTGCAGTTATCCCCTCCGACATGTGCCTAAAGGGGAGCGAGGCAGCAATCTTCTCTAGTGTAATTGTATCGAGGACGTGGAGGCTGATCTCGGATTGTAAGGAAAACCTATACAATGCGAGTTCAGCTTGCTGGAAATTGTAGCTTGACATGTAGCCGTGTGTACAAATAATCATAACAAATCAGTTGAGGTCTTCAATTGACTCGTATTAAGAGCTCATGGTTAGTTTTTGCCGGTAGTAGCCCGCTCCTACGAGCCTTGCCCCTTCGCCCATCCTTCAGGCGAAGGAAGTACATGATGTATTTCCACCGGGATAAAAAGGACCTTTAACATAAATATATATGCTAATAGCGCTTACATTTGAACATGACAGTGCATGATCTTGTTAGGTTCATCCGTACTGGATGAACCTTCTGTACATAAATATCTGTTATGTGGTAAAACTGAGAAAATATCACCTGCCGAGTGATTGACAATCTGATTGATATAACAGTTGGCTCTCCAGTTTGCTTGGAGTTATTAATTGAATGGCGACGTGTTAACGGTTTATTTTTAAATCAATAAATAGCTGTCGCTGCTAACTCAGCGTCAGCAAGGAACTAGACATAGTTTTAAATCAACGGGTGTCGATAATCATAACTGTAAAGGCAATGTCTTAACGCATTATCAGTGTCTTAAGCAACCACATTTCCCTGAAATATATGCGAGAAGCCCAACAAAAAAAAAAAACATTATCAGTGTGGGACGTGTATAGTTTAAAAAAATAATTAAGGAATCAAATTATGATTGTAGCTTAACTTTTATCAAATCAAATGGGCAATTATAATTAGTAACATTTTGACTCCTGATCAAGTCCCTTAATCATCATATCGGCCATTCAAACGTCCACTGCTAAACAAAGGCCTCCCCCATAGATTCAACAACTGTGTCATCATTTTAGGGGGTATTTGCCAATACTCACCACGCTTGGCAGGCGGTTTAGTGAGCGCAGTATGGCTACCGCTTCACAGAAGGGACGCTGCTGCCCATCCCTCTGGTTTAGATTCCCTTAGTCGCCTTTTACGACATCCACGGGAGGAGATGGAGTGGTGCTATATTCTTAATCCCTTAATATCAAATCCTAAATGTACAAATGTTGTAAATATACTTTAATTAAGCGTCAGATTATCAAGCGCAGATACACAGCCTTACAGCTTAGTGCGTTTTGTTTAGTCTCAATACCGCAAATATTTGAAATTTACTTAACAGTGAAACAAAAAAGAATTACCATACAAGTTTACCGTGTCCCTGTGGTTCCTGGCAAAGAATTGACCACACCTGGAGAGGGGTGAGGACCGTAGATATCGTAACAAGTGGCTAAGGGTTGATATTGGGAGCACCAGCATCCTCTCGTGTGCTGATAACAATATACTGCTGTCACCAATCCTCCTGCCAAGCGTAGTGATTATGGCAATATCCCCCTGACCGTTAATTGTAGTGATCATAAGGAGGTCCAGGTTCAGCAGTGGACGTTGGCGGGCTGATGGGATGAGATGAGGTAATTTACTCTGTAAACATAACAGTGACTTTATAAATGACATGTCCCTTGCCCCCCGTAGCAGAAGAAAGAAATTCTGAAATTGAGAATACTCGAAATAGAGTCTCCGTATGGGTACCACTAAACTTAGTCTGCTGTACTCCCACCAAGACAAGTCCGTGCGTTCTAACGCTAAGAAAACCCCATTTGCTATAGCTCCACAATTCTAGAACATATCCTTTAACAATTCCAACCGCACTACTCCTCGATGTCAACATTTCCAGTGGCGTCCAGTTCTCCACGCACGTAAGAGGATAATGTCAACCTGTCTTCCAACAAACTCAGTATTCTCAACAGGGTAATGCGTTACCTTCCATCGGGGCAAAGACTTTATAGTCGCAGGTCCGGCCCAATATAGATTAGTTCTGTCATTTATGGGCAGGTGCACCTGGATACCAGCTTGGACCATTTGAATACGAAAAAAAGGTACGAAAACGTGCAGTTAGGATTGTCGACAATCCCAAGCTCACTAGTGGTCTAAAACCCCTAGTCTGAGGAGAGACTGCCTCTCTCTGTGTGTGTGTGTGTTCTACCGTTCTACCGGACAATGTTCTAAGGAATTGTTCGATATGATGACACCGGCTACTTTCTATAATCACCCCTCACGCCATCGGTGGGGAGTTCATCCGCATACCGCACAGAGTCAAAACACTCTCATAACGTACAGTTTCAGAGGAACTTCTTCCCGGGTACGCTCGGGTTGCAGAATCAGCTATTGCGGTTTTCTAAAGATATTACAGTAAAAAAAAAATACGGGATCGGCGATACACGAGTGATTCCTCTAGTACTTTAAGCTTTCATAGGTAACATTACCGCTTACCATCAGACAGGCCATTGGCAAACATAGTGCTTAAAAACTGTCCGTATTTTCCGTCCATAGCTGAGATAAGCGAGAAAGCTGAAATAGTTGTGGCCTCCATACAACATTTTCCAAGGCAAATGGACCTGTACCATATAAAACATGTCCTTATAAAAACCTACGAGAGGAAATTATATTACTGATATACTGTAAATGTTGCCCCCGACGTCCCTTGGGCTCACTCTTGTCAATCATTGAATCTAAACCAACAGTCGTTACGCAACACAAACTATCATCTCTCAAGTGTCGAGTGATCGATAGAACCAGAAGTACTGCTTACCCTCGTAGACACAGTTTATTTCCAATCGTCGTGTGTGTGCTTCAAATATTGACTCACCGCGAGAAACCTCCCTGTCGTGCGCGGAGCCACGAAATTCGCGAAAGGGTTGAAGGTGTAGACAGCATGCTTCCCCCCTTATAGGCAAATAACGCCTGCTCGCTTATGAAAGTGCTCATTTCCGGCACTCTTAGCAGTATCAACAATCAGTAAAAGCTTAAGAATCGTTCAAAATTGCGTTTAGCGTGTGTGACTCACACATACCATTATTTATGTTACCTGTATATGATAGGCACTTATGAATCAGACTTTACTTGACACATTCCAGGATGACGTGTTTCTATGAAAAACAACAGTCATGAAACTAGTCAAAAGTTTATTTAAGTTGTACGGTTCCAGTTGGTTGGTGTTATGGAGAAGAGCCGGCGAAAAGCAAAAGACACTGTTTTAAAACAATCGATTTTATTTTTATTACGGTAAAAGATAATGAGCAAAATGGAGGTTAATATGTCTACAACAATAATACCGTTAAGGCCTCGGATACAGATTAAACAGCTTCCTCACCCGTTTGATACAAAAATATAATCTTATGGAGATATAGTAAGAAGCTTACAAACTACAGAGTAGCTTGTGGCGACACTGCGTACCTGAATGCCCCAGAGAGCTGGCCAGGGCCTCGTCTCGGGCTTGCCTAGCTGGTTGGCTAGAATGTAACCACATGAGTGCCCGCAGGACTCTCAACTCTGGCTTGCTTTAGTTGTCCGCTGTTGAGCCGCCAGATCTATATGCTTGGGGGTGGAAGTGTCTCACGGAGTAATAACGGGAGAGCCCGCTTTGAGTCTACGAGACATGCAGCGGTGAAACCAATGCCGCACCACTCGACATCCCGAGCCGCTCACACCGGTGTTGCTCCCTGTCGCCTGTAGTGGTGGCCATTAAGGGGGCCCATCTTGTGAGTGGCAAGTCACCGTCTGCCACAGAATTTAACTCGACGTTTGAAAGGCAGACACCATTTTTTCCGTTTACTACTTGATGTTTTTATTCCATGTAATACTCATTGCAATAGACGTTATTCTTATATTTTCCATATAGTGTCCATCTCTCACAACAGCCTTACACTTCCGGGGACAATTTAGGACTGCATTTTTATATATAGTAAGTAAGTGTGTAAAGGTAGTGAGTATCCCACTCCATATTAGATTAATAATCTCTATAAGGCCTCTGCGTGTTGGACCCATGTCCCCGCGTAAGCCTATCAAAAGGGTGGGTTCCCACTTACAGGAGATGTAAACCCTTCAAGAGTATCATTTCGGCCGAATGAAGTCCACTGCTGGACATAGACCTCCTGCAAAGATCACCACAACGACCGATATGGGTGTGTTGTGGGCTCATTGGGGGGTTTTGCCATAATCGCCACGCTTGGCAGGCGGGTTGGCGATCGCAGTTGAGTTGATAATGTACTCGAAGGACGCTGCTGCCCATCCTCCGGCTAATCCCTAAGTCGACTTTTACGACACCCACAGGAGGAGATGGGGTGGTGGTGTTCTGAAGGATATAAGATCTAATTTGCCATAACAGTTACCGTGTGACCAGTCCCTATAGACAGCACGAACGTGACTCATCAGCATCGCTTAGCTCAACCATATTGTACGGAGCCCAACGACCCGATATACAACGCTGCCACCAGCAAGACATTTAAGTGAGCATGAGAGACCAATATTGCCAGGCAAAATACAATGTGAATACCTACTAAATATGTCACCTTAATAGCTACATCATGCTCACATATTCACAGTTTTGTATGAATATTATACTTACATTTATAAAAATAATAATTAACAACAAATGATAGTAAATCATAAATGAAAATAATATCATAAAAATTCATTCAAGTTATTTTTAATTTAATAATGAATTACAATCTGTAAACATAATCATGTCCTAAATAATAAAACAAATTAATCACCACAGAGGGGTTGCTGGGTGCAGGACAGAATGATGTTGTTGGTCATTCACCTGATATGATCTTCGGTCTGTTACAGCACAAGACTAAGCTCTAGGTCTTACTCCTTGAACAATAAGTGCGTTCCAACGCAGGCAAAACTGGTCACAAGGATCTAACAAATACGAAATAAGTTGCGTTAAAGTTTTATACATTTGTGGCGTTCATAGCCAGCTTCTGCCGTGTGGTGCCGGCTCAGAATGCCACCACCCCATTTCCTCCCAGGGAGTCGCCTGGGTGTCGTAAAAGTCGACAAAGGGATTAGCCGGAGGATGGGCAGCAGCGTTCTTCGAGTACAATAACAACTCAACTGCGATCGCCAACCCGCCTGCCAAGCGTGGCGATTATGGCAAAAAACCCCCCAATGAGCCCACAACACATCCATCCATGGTTGTGGTCATCTTTGGAGGAGGCCTGTGTCCAGCAGTGGACTGCATTCGACCAAAATGATGATGATAGCCAGCTTCACTAACTGATCGGTAAGCGATCGGCAAATTTAAGCACGGTTAGCGTGGTCAGTCTATGAATAGGCAACCGCATAGTGGTATTTTAAATGAGCGTCTCCTTGACGTGGGTATAACATAAAATCGTCAGTCCCAGATGATGTCATTAGACGGCAGTCATTAAGCCAAGTGGGAAACCTTTGGGTAGCTTGAACCACTCTGAGACGACTCGAAAAACTAAGAAGAAGAATGAATTTGTGCTAGGGAACATAGAAAGAAAGAAATAAATAATTTATTCTTGCGGCAAATCGACGCACAAACACACAGTAAGGAAAATATTCGACAAAGACATGACTAATTCAATGCTTAAATATGTACTTATTAACAAAACACTCAAATCTATATATACCATTTTAATCTATAACATAAACAACCACACCAAAAATTTGTGTTCATTTACTTGCGGCCAAAAGTCTTCGACTCCAGGCCAAAAACAATAAAACAATAATTTTCTTTTTATGGTTGACAATTTACATCGTTGATGACTAGAAATTACCAATGCCGAGAGAGTATGGTTTTGTCAAAGATTCAAATCTTTGGGTTTTGTTATGACTGGAAAAGTGGGAATTGTACGTCGTATTTGCGCAAGACTTAGGTCGCTGCTCAGCGAAAATGCTGTGGCATCAGAACGAGCCAACAGCGCTGATTTTCAGCAACATCATACTTTTAAAAGTTATTTAAGTCTTGTTTGAAGATTTAATCGTAAATGCTAATCAAATTCGAACTAGTATAAGGCATATTTCTGGGATGGAATAAAAAACCCTAATAAAGACGGAGACAAATATTTCGTGTTCTAGTCGTACCATATTTCTAATTCTCTCGAACAATATTAAAATGTTTAAAAAGGATTCCTGTTTCCCCGCTGGCTCCTGGTTAATAATTGTCTCTCAAAATTAATTTATCTGAAACGCTTTCGTTAAATATACTTACATAATTCAGGGAAAGTAATTTATGATCCTCTTGTGTTCGGAACCTTTTTTTTAAATAAATATACCTTAACTGAAGGATTTCTTGGAAGCTGACTTAATACCCACTGTGGATATTGGATTTTTTCTAATTGGGTATTAAGAATCTTCATTTTCATGTCTTTACTTAACACCTTTAGCGAGCATCATCAGATACAATCTGCCCGATACCTACGATACGAAATTACCTACCTACTTTTGATATCCATCTCAATACTGGCACTTATACAGTATCTTAAAACCTTGTCCGATAAAATGGAGCGTGTATATATTAAAGTTAAATGGTTTTACATGAATAAAAAATATTTTTATCTTTTATATTTACAGAATAATGATCACATATCGACGCTGAATATCACTTTCACGGAACGGACAGGCCTATAAATACATATATACTATCAAGACCTGCATAAATCCACTGGTTCAGATCCCAAATTCGTTAGTTTTCTGGCCACGTCACAAGTGATCCTCAAGTGGGCTCGTTAACGTGGCTATAGTGAAGTACTCGTCAACTAACAGTCGGGGACTACCGAAGCCCGTCAAATATTCAATTATTATTTCTAAAGCTTGCTTTAAAATATTTTATGTTAGGGAGCCAATATTAATAGCTTTTAAGTAATAAATGTTTATAAGTCAGCGTTTTTGTAAGGTACTGTATGCTTTTCTTTAGTTTACAGACAAAATTCAGTAGGTCTTCTTTAGTGAGTTTTGGTGGTACGTGGTGTGGTATTCCTCCTGCATTAAAAAGGTAGGATTTTTTTTTGCCTTGCGGAAATCTTCACAATCGTTGATGTGGACAGACACCTAACAAACGTATATATAAAGCACTGTGTGAACTCTTCAGTCGCGCGATTCATTCTTAACGTCATCAGAGAGTTCAGTCAATCCTTTTAGTAGATGTCTTTGTTAGCTATCATAGTTAAATTATGCTGATGTAGATGTCGCCACAGTCTGTTGGATTTTATCTGTTTTACCAGTATCATAATCAGCCGGAAGAAATCCATTACAGGACAAAGGCCTTCTCTATAGATATCCACCTGTTCTGGGCTGCTTGTATCCCACGTACGATTTTTAATAGAAGACTCAAGAAATAACTTGTTTAAGATTCTATAATAACGAAAAAGTTCAGCGAGGTGGATCTTTTGTGTATAGTTTTCTAGCAAAAAACATCTTGACGCATTTTAATGAGACTGGCTGGAATAATTCTTACATTTTATTCCGATGGAAAAGTCCCACGAAGCGTAGCCGCGGGGAAAAAGCAAGCAAATATAGCTACGTGAAAATATTTGTTTAGATAAAGCAACTTGTATGAAGAGCTCTTTATTGAAGTAAGTTTCTAGCTCATTTAAGCTACAACCCCTTACAATATTAATAGTATAAACGCAATATCATATTCTGAGATGATATGAAAATTAAAAAATAACATATCTGTTTATTGTTAGCGCTAAATATAATAAAGACGAAGCAAGAAAGCCCTATTCTATCTGATGGTATCCCAATTGTTTGTTTGCCATATTATACAGACATTTTTTATTTAATTAAATTGAAATGTAGAAGCATGTGGAACGAATATTTCGACAAGCGGTCTCTAGTAACAGGTATATGGTATAAAACAATCCAACCGAGCTTGTCCCGTTCCCCTTGGTTTGTTAATTCAGATATGTCTAGACACACTATAGTAACTGCTATGCGGCTCCGTTCCGGACACATGCCACTGAATAGTTTTGCTTACCTAATGCGAAAAGTTACTTCCAAAAATTGTAATGATTGTGATTCGGTTGAAGATGTTTTTCATGTTTTAGTGGAATGTGTCCGAAACGAGTCTGAGAGGATCTCTTTTGAGATTACTTACGGCATTAGTTTATACGATACCGGTATATGTAATAGTATTCTAGCTGTCCCCTTGTCGGAGGAAGCGAAATTGTTATATAGATTAGTTGATTGTGCTTTAAAACGCAGATAAGAGATTTGTAATAATATTTATATGTAACTATGGGGATGACATGATCATGCCTGATCAAATCCCTTTACTAAATAAAGATTATAAAAAAAAAGAGAACGTAGTAACTTGATTATATTCATGTACGTTAATTATGCACGATTTATCTTCTTTGTGTTTGTGGATACCTCATAATACTCAAACTCAAAGTTTTTATTTCATACTAGCTGGGACCCGCGGTTTCACCCGCGTTTAATTTTAAAGGAATTTAGAGTACTTCAACATAGACCCTTGACATAGAATATATATATATATTTGGATTTCAAGGGATTTTATTTTTTGGTGCGGAACCCTAATTATTTTTCTTAAATTAAAGTTATTTTATAACATTATTATATTTATTCCTTATAACATCAGCTATCTGCCAGTGAAAGCCCCGTCAAAATCGGTCCAGCCGTTTCGGAGATTACCCGGAACAAACAGACAGACAGACAGACAGACAAAAAATATAAAAATATGTTTTTTGTTATATGTCCCGTATATACTTTCATATGCATTTAGTAAAAAACTGTTATTTTGACATTACAAACAGACACTTCAATTTTATTTATTTGTATAGATAGGCCCTAATAGGCCCTTGAGAAAAGTCAACAGTTAAGGTGTACGGTTCGGAAAAGTCGAGCTTATGGAGTAGAGCCGCCAAGAAACTCCATAGACACTGAATGTAATATTACAATTTAGTTTATTCCCTTTTATGTTAAACATACCCGACGTGTTAAAACGGAATAAACTAAATTGTAATATTACTTTTTTAAACAGTGTCTATGGAGTTTCTTGGCGGCTATACGTGAAATACATACATACATGTGTGTTTGTATTTTTATAATAAATACATTATTACTTCGGTAATACACAATCAGAAAATGAGAATTATTAACGCACAGGTAACACTGGTACGAGTCAACGAAGGTTTCACATTTACAAAATGTAGAAGATAGTAAATTATATTACAATAAAGAGCATTCATCATTTCGGCCGAATGAAGTCCACTGCTGGACACAGGCCTCCCCCAAAGATCACCACAATGCCCGATATGGGTAAGTTGTGGGCTCATTGGGGGGGTTTTGCCATAATCGCCACGCTTGGCAGGCGGGTTGGCGATCGCAGTTGCGTTGTTAATATACTCGAAGGACGCTGCTGGCCATCCTCCGGCTAATCCCACAGTCGCCTTTTACGATGGGATGAGATGGGTTGGTGCTATTCGTAGCCAGCACCACACAGCAATAAAGGGCATTATAGGCATTAAAACTAGAAAAATGTCATATTGTATACATAAACATGTCAAAAATGACATATGTAATATGTCCTGTATATAAAAATTATAAATTCTATCAAGAATTACATTCCTTTTGTACTTTATATCCCTAATAGTAATAGTCCTTGACCTTCCTTTGCTGTACATGCGGTTGCTTATAGTCCGCTTCAATGAGTAGTCTTCAGCAAACAATCATTGTCTTAATCACCACGCTGGGTACACAAATCAGGACGTAAATGTCCAGTGCTGAGCATGGGCCCCCCAATGTTCACTACAATGAGGGATCATATTGTCAAAATCACCACGCTTGGCAAGCGGATTAGTGATCGCAGATGGGAGGGTGCTGCTTCTCATGTTATTGATCTAAAATGAAGGATCTTTATTTAGCAAGTAGGTTGCAAGAAGCACTTTCACTCGTCAATAAATTTGTATGAAACCGGCATTTCCTACTGACTGCCTCTGAGAAGAAATGCCACAACCAACTCAAAGGTTTTTGTTTGAAAGTCCAGACATATTTAGATACAATATTACATAAGAAAAATGTAGGGCAACTTCTGGAATGGCCTTTTGAAGAAAATATATCAATCGCTAGTCGCCTGTTACGAAATCCATGTTTGGACAGTGGACACGGTACTACCTGAACATACTTGTAATATTCAACTATGTGGATGCCATGAGACTGGCTACACGATAGTCTGACTCACATAAGGTAATTTTTTTTTAACCATTGCCCCTCTGAATGCTGTTCTCCTTGACACGGCACGCATATGGAGGAGATTCCTTTTTCTGGAGCCCTAACCACCGGCAGCTTGGACCCTGTGCCCGATACCGTTGATCATATTTTTTATTTACATTGTTTTTGTTTTTGAGTGTATATTCAAAAATTTGTTTAAAAATACCAATAAAGGAAATAAGAAAACAAAGTAAGTCATTGAACTTTTCATGAGATATCGTGTTCCCACACAAACAGGCAAACTGACGTCTACGGCCTAAGATTATGTTCTCTTAACTTAGTTAACTTACGTACATAATTATCATAATCAGTCCATTAATGTCCCACTGCTGGGCATAGGCCACGATGAGAAAGGTTAGGTCTCAGTCCACCATTCGGGCCTTTTTTTTTTATTTGTGCCCAGTGGAAATTCTTCATGAACTTCCTTCGCCCCGGGGAAGGGCGAAGGGGTATGCCGGACTCCTACCGGCTAAAACCACTGGGGCGGTCCTCTTCGGTACCTAAGGTAGGCTCCAGGTCCTCGTATGATCACACTAGAGCCGCCCATTGGTGCCACGCCTATAAGCACATCTCGGAGAGGGTGACTGTACTGTCACCCCCCCGGGGGGCCACTATTCTGGCCTAGTGCAGGTTGGTGAAGTATACACACCAAAATGTGGAGCCTTCAGGTATGCAGGCTTCCTCACGATGTTTTTCTTCACCGTTAACGCAAGTGATTTTCAAAGTCTGATCCGCACATGCATCCGAAAAGTCAGAGGTGCGGATTGGGATTGAACTCAGATCCTCCTGTACGGAACCGACGACGACGGACGACGACACGGTTGGTGCAGTAGTTGGTATAGTCGACTGCTGCGCTCTGGGTCGCGGGTTCGATTCCCACACGGAACAAATATTTGTATGATCTGCAGATAGTTGTTTCAGGTCTGGGTGTATTGTGTGTGAAATGTATGTCTGTAAACGCACCCACGGCACAGGAGAAATCCTAATGTTGGGCAACGTTTTATATATATATTTTTTTTTTTAAATGCATTCGTTTATCCGCTATGTTGTCACTGCTTTATTTTTCTTAATCGTTTAAATAAATGCTACTTATTTATATCAGTATTGTTCACTGGAATGTTTTCTTACTATTAGTGTATATTTGATCATGTAAAGGCAATATAAAGTTCGTGGAAATAATAGCAGAGTGAATAGCGATTTTTTCCGATGAGAATAGAGCGCTACATCTCCGCTTTAGTACGTGGTGCGCGAAAAAGGCCACAAGTAAATTTCTTGACCCCAAAACATTCGGGATTCTTTGAGGATTCTTCGATTAATTTACGTAGCTAATGACAAAGACTGCGGATCGAAACGTGTAATCGGAAAGGTGCACAGAGTTATTTTATGACTCTTAGTCGATTTTTACTAAATTCAATCCTCTTTAGTATTTATATAAACTACTAGATGTGTAAAAATCTTTCGCCCTAGGTAATATGTATGTCCTTCCGAGATGTGCCTAAAGGCGTGGCACCAATGGGCGGCTCTAGTGTGATCTTACGAGGACCTGGAGCCCTCCTTCGGTGCCGAAGATGACCGCTCCAGTGGTTTTAGCCGGTAGGAGTCCGGCATACCCCTTCGCCCTTCCCCGGGGTGAAGGAAGTTCCATGTAGAATTTCCACTGGACATCAATAAAAAAATAAAAAAATAATAAATAGGTAATATGTATGTATTCCTCCAATATTTACATGTTAATATTTTGCCGTAGCCCTATCAGAAGAGCAGCGCTGTACCATAAACTGCTGCAGCATATGCTGAGATAGGGACCTTTTTGGTCTGGTACAGCACTACTAACCAATATACTTTTATATATTCTTAATATTTCGTTTTTATTTTATTTTATTTATTTGGGACAAAAAACAGTTACACGTTACAAGTTAAAACAAAGTTGCACATACTCAAATAGATAAACGTATAACCCACACCATTGTCCACGGATTTCGAACGTGAATATAGGAGAAAAGTGACGGACGTAATACCCTTAATTTACAAACCGTGGGCATTAATATTTATACAACAAAAATATACTAAGTTAAGAGTGAGTAGCAAGTAAAGCTGCTATGGCTAGGCTTTTGAATTTTGATTGTGAAAATGCGAAAAGGTCAACATCGATAAAGTGTGTGTTATATATTTCTACAAGGCGGCGGAGAGGTGCCCGCTCCCCAGCGTTTGTTTTGCACTTATCAGTGTGAAACAAACGGGGCACGCGCACCTCTCGCCGGATAATTGTTCTAGGTACTACGTAACATAATTTATTGGTAAGATCAGTACAATCGAATTTATTACTACATACTCCATGCAACATCATGACCATGAGAAATATACGTCTGGACTCCAAGCGCAAGAGTTTGTAATGTGCCAACAATTTTTCATAAGGGATTTTCGAGTGATAACATTTATAATGCATAGAACGTAGAATTTTTTTTGTACCATTTCAATTTTATATTTGTATTTACTATAATATATAAATATAAAAATTTATATAAATTTTCATTGTCATTGTGTGCGAGACCAAAATAAAACTTTTTCTTTCTTTCTTTCTTTCTTTAGCCGATGAATTTGCAGTATCTACACTATACATTTTACGGTTCCTATCTACCAACTTATTCAAAAAGGGGCGTACACTCCATATCCATAGTTGATTATTTAGCGGTGTCCGCGATGAGCACGTCGGTGTTTCAGTAATTAGAGCGCGGCGGGAGATGCGCAGGCGGTGATGCATTACAGGGTGACTACAATGTTACAGTTATGCGGGATTGAGAGTCATATTTTATATAATTTAAAAAAAATGTTCAAACAATTTCAACTGTTAAAAACTAAAACGAAAATAACAAAATAGCAGCAATACCTATATAATACATACCATAGATTTCTACAATAATGTCGTAATTATGGGGGGAACTTGCCGGTCCTTACCACGCTTAGCAGGTGGGTTGATGAGCGCAGTATGGCTCCTGTTCTACTGTTCAGAAGAGATGCTGTTGCCCATCCCTTTCATTTAGAGTCCCTCTTTTACGACTTCTACGGGAGGAGATGGAGTGGTGCTATATTCTTAATCCTGACACCACACGGATATTGTGTTCGTATTAGATAAATATAATTGAATGGTTTACAAATATGCATTACGAGCTAGTACTATATAGTACCTATTTAGGTATTTTAACCATCTATACAAATAAATAAAATTGAAGTGTCTGTTTGTAATGTCAAAATAACAGCATTTTACTAAATGTATATGAAAGTATGTACGTTACATATAACAAAAACACTATTTTAAACTTTTTTGTCTGTCTGTCTGTTTGTTCCGGGTAATCTCCGAAACGGCTGAACCGATTTTGACGGGACTTCACTGGCAGATAGCTGATGTTATAAGGAATAACTTAGGCTACTTTTATTTTAGAAAAATAATTAAGGTTTCGCGTAAAAAAAAACCCTTGAAATCCAATATATTTATTCTATGTCGAAGTACTCTAAATTTCTTTTAAATTAAACGCGGGTGAAGCCGCGGGTCCCAGCTAGTTTAATTATAAAAGTGGTGGATCGATGCAGCATTAGTGTTCCGAGAGAAGTATGTAGGTGGAGACCAAATTATGTTCCGTGTGGTTCTCGGCAAATAAAAGCCCCTCTCCACTCGAGTCTGAAGCGACTAACGCTCAAGGATGTTGCTGCCCATCCTTTTGATATCAATATCAAGAGGATGGACAGCAACATCCTCCCGTGTGTTAATTACAACATACCTACTGCGATCACCAATCCGAATTCCAAGCGTGGTAATGATGACAATATGACTTCTATGAATTAGGGGTAATTACTAGTTATCATTGGGGGCTCATATTTACGTGTGACTAAATCAAATATAAGATTTAGACACTTGTCACTACACTGGTAGATCCCAGCGTAGTGACAAGTGTCATCATCCCCAACTTTGAGAAAGATCTACGTCCAGTACCGAACTGATATAGTAGGCAGGTAGGTAGAGTGCTTGTAATTATTATTGTATATTAAGATTTATTTGTAATTGCAAATTCTCTGATCTCCGATTTGATTGTGGTATAATACGTTTTAATTTTTTTGACATTGTATGTTTTTAATTATAATTTCCAATTTAATTATGGTACAATGTGTTTTCAATTTTTTTTTTTTTATTATTCTATAAATTGTTTTCAATTTTTTGACATTGAATATTAATTTATTGTTTTAAAATATTGTATGCCCAATGGCGGGACATAGCTGATCATATTATAATGTAAACATCCTTTGTACCCTATGATCCACAATAAAACAGTTTGAAGTTTGAAGTGCTTGTGGTGCCAGTTTGATGTGGACGAATATTTACTGTAATATAAATATCTTACATCGCGTATATTATAGATATTTGTTTTTCCTGACGTTTCGAACACTTTGCAGGGTTCGTGGTCGTAGAATGACTGAGGTGACAGGCGACGTTACAGATTTTAAAAAGTTATTTTATTTTATCTAATTACCACTATTTTATTTTATGTACGTATCACTCACAGTGTCTTGATGTTTTTTAGTGTGGTATTTTGTTTGAGATTTCACACACTGCAGAAACCTTAGGAAAAACAAAAATCTATAATTTACGCGACGTTGTCCGTTTATATATCTATAATATACGCGATATAATCCGTTTAGAAGTGTTTTATTATAATACGTAATATTGTTCCTTTTGAGTATGGTACCTTTTTTTTTGTACCTGCACAATTCATTCATTGAAGCTTGTTTGATTGGGTAAATCGAACGAGACTTTACTTTGCGTGGCTTAAAAAGCGACCTTTTTCAATTTCAAAGTAAACATAAAATATAAAAACTTTGGAAAGACGTATCTAGAAAGTTAAATCAAGTTTACGTTCGATGGCTCCTTCAAACTAAATTGTATTAGTACAGAAAGGGTCAGAGATGATTGATTGGGTGGTGGTGGCTGGCGGAATACAGCAGTTATGCGGCTATTGACGGCACGGTGGGCAGTGGCGGGTTCGATCCCTGCACCTAACAAACATTTGTATTATCTACATATATTTGATTTATGTCCAGGTGTTTATGCATGTGACTTTAATTTCTGTAAACGGAACCCACAGCACAGGAGAAATCCTAGTGTATCACTGTGTGATTAGTTCATCTTCTTATAAATGTGAAAGATTATTTGAAAGTATGACTGTCCATGACAGTTAACCGGCTGAATGATTCCAAATACTCATTATCATTCCCTCAAGTTCACTGGTGGTATATGTGTTATTGCAATAGGCTGGTAGGCTGCAGTGCCAGATATTGACCGCTAAGTAGTTGTGTTAGGAACGTTTGTCGCGGAGTGCCTCCCTCCGTGTTTCCTTCCCGGTTAGCTAAACTAGGGGGCTCTCTCCACGGCAGAAAGTAACGGAGCACAACATGTATTATATTTGAATACACAAGTCCAATTAACACTTATGCTGATGTTTATATTTTTTTAAATATAGCTTACTATCACAATTTAAGCTAGTTAGAAATAAGTAATTGTAATATTGCAGACTATTTGTCAGAGCGACAGCTGTGTGTCGAACTACTAGCGTTTAGAATCGAATGACTTTTTTTAAATGACCTCAATTTCTATATTTTATATTTTAGTTTTGATTTTTTAATTTGTACGCCTCGATAGACAAAACATGTATGTGCTTCTTTCCTTTTAACATCTTGCATGCTCAGTTAGTGTGTAACGCATGTTCGACAAATAAATGATCTTTATCTTTATCTTTGTCTAATGTAATGTGATAATAATCAAAATATGAAGAACGATTCGACAACGTATACTAAATTCGAATTTTGATTTGAATAAAGAATGAATCATGAGGTGGGCAGTGATGGAGTTAAAAGGTATGAAGTCATGAAAGAGGTTGATTGAAATGAAGATGAAGGATGACTTCGTCACAAGTTTAGACATTACTGTGCTCCGGTTAGAAGGGCTCTGTAGCTAGTGACATTACTAGACACCAGAGACTAAATAACTTCACGCTTCGAGGCGAGGAGTCGGTGTGGTGCCTCGCAGGACTAATCTTGGGTAACATTACAAATGTTTAGGGCAGGTATGACGGTTAGATACTACCAAGTGAAGAACTTGTGCGTCTCGTTTCCAAGTCGTACAAAAAAGGTAGATTGTTTCATAAAGTAGTACCTCCATAGGATTTTTTTTACTATGTTATGAATTTCCTAGAAGGGATTACATTAAACAGGAATAAATTAACGTAATTTTTCATGTTATTAATGTAATCGAATGTTTAAGATATTAGTTATATCAGTATTATCAAAATTAATAAATTAAAACGTTATTGTAGTATATTCATTTCAAACGAATTTACCAAAAACAAAAATGGTATTCTTTGTACGAATCAGCATTGTAATCTCAATTATTAAAAGAGTATCTAAATAGTTTCTTCGCGGCTTCTTCTCCACCAACCAATTGGATCCGTGCATTAATGCACATGTTCTGACGTTTCACAAGTACCAGTAATTGGTATAGATGAAATAAAAAAACGACTATTGACTCCACAAAAAGAAGGCCAGTTTACTTTTAATAGCAGAAGCATGTTTCTTATACTCTTCATGTTTGGTCCTAATTTTGCTTTTGCTAAATGAATGAAAAATGTATCAATTAATTGTTGAATATAGAAAACTTACTGACAAGATTATTATAGTGTTATAATATTTACCAAATAAATTACAAGTTCATTTGATATACATAATTATATGCGTATGTTTGACGCTGTGGCTAAGCGGGTGGCTTTCTGCACTTTGGGTCGTGGGTTCGATAACCACACGGAACGAATTTTTTTACGGCATACACATAGTGTTGTTCTATGTTTGTGTGTTTACACGTGTGAGATTTATGTCTGTAAACTGTACCCACAATACAGGAGAAATTATAGAGAAAGTATTATATTTTAAGAAATATCTTTGATACTTATCCTTGTAACACTAAAACTCATCCACACCATATTCTTAACAAAAGCAGTGCTTGCCACGATATATGAGCGCGTGCGCATTGTCCGTTGCTGCGTGGGCGCGTGTCAAAAACGTCGCCGCCCTGTCGCCAGCGGCTCTTAAAATGGAGCTGACGAAATATCCTTTTCGTGCTAACACAATACCTACCATCGCTTCTTTCTGCCATCCTTTAAAGGGGTAATATTCTCTCAATGATATCAGAAGATCTATAATAATATGATGATAATATAATACAATCGTTTTACACCCCTGGGGACAATCCGAGACTGCATTTTATAGTGCAACCACGGAGAGTTAGATTAAAATTCTCTAAAGAGCCTCTGCATGTTGGACCATGTCCCCACGTAAGCCTATCAAAAGACCGGGTTCCCCCTTAAAGGGCACATAAATCCGATAAGAGAGAGATATGATGATAATACCCATATGACCGCTGTTCCTTTCATTTGACGTCAACTATAATATTGGGGCAGTGTTCGATGGAACCTTGCATAATATTCAGTCGCATGAACTTTGATATCAATCAATCAAACGCTTGACGTCACATTGTGCACCGTTAACTTAAAATAAACGCATTGTAGATTGCAGGGTTTCCCCGTAGACTTTTAATAATTGGCTTTTAATTTCTTATACTTTACTTTTCTTTACCTCAGATGCGACTAAATTGTACGCTTAATAATAATATGGTAGCGAGCCAATACCAAGATAAAAAAACATAAATTGCGATCAAATAAGATCATTTTAATAATAATAATCGAGAATAAAATAAAATCGTCCGTTTATCTTTTCATGCTGAATAAAAAATACTTTGTATTTATTTTATATAGCGTGCGTACAACAGCGGTGCATTTGGTTTGTAAAGCGATTTATGTGCATACGATAGTTCGTCGCCGTTGCGTAGGCGCGTGACAAGTACGTTGCCGCCCCACTCACTCTCAATAATGAGCTGGTAAGATCACTTTCGTCGTGTAATTCAATGATACCTGAAAAAAGTGTGAATGAGGTAATTAATTGCTTAATAAACCATTATCATTCTTTTTGCCCTTGCTAGTTTGGGTTCGGCTTCTATTAGGCTTCTGTTTACTTTGCAAAATTACTTAACTTTATAACGACTTTCGCGAATTGAATACATTATATTATGATTTTAACGGGTCGATTCGTGCACAGATTAATATCGAAATAATAAAAAAAATTGATATTAACCTTATCGTGAGTAGACCTGACATTGTCTTCAAATGTATCTATATAATATATAAACAATCAATGTTTGTTTGTTCAAAATTGCAAGCGTTCTAAAGTTCTTTACCGATCGTTTTGGAATTTTTACACATCTTTGTATTCATATACGCCCATGTTTTTATTAAATCAGGAGACTCATAATAGATTTTTTAATTCGGAGTCAAATTCATGTTGTATGTACATTTAGCCACAGCAACGCGTGGCGGGGTAAAATTAGTAATTACTAAAGACTGACTATAAAAAATATTGTTCGTGGTGGCTAAAGGGTCACGCCGGCCGCATCTTAACCTATTATATTGTAAGCCAGTGGAACAGCGGTCATCTTCGGCACCGAAGGAGGCCCGGGAACTCGAGAAATTCTGAATAAAAGAAATAGCTGACGTCAAGAACAGACGCTCCACAAAGTCTACAGTGTGCGAACATGGTATAGACAAACCAAACCATTTTCTACGTTTTGATCAATCTCAAGTCCTCGCGAAAGAGAACCGGTATGTGCCGAGAATGTTTCGTAAGGATATTTAAAATAATAAAACATCCCAATTTTAATAGAGAAGATGGTTGGTGAGAAGTGCCTGGGTGACGGCCTTTTTACAGCCGCCTGCCCTTTGCTAGAGGGGGTGACCGCTTTACAGTCATCCCCTCCAAGATGTGCCTAAAGGCGTGGCACCAATAGGTGGCAAATAGTGTGATCTTACGAGGACCCCTTTGGTGCCGAAGATGACCGCTCCAGTGGTTTCAGCCGAAGGAACTTATGCAGAATTTCCACTGGACACCAATAAAAAAATGTTTATGGTAGGTAGGTTTCGAATTCTTATTAATATTGTTCTGATTTAGGTGTGTTGTAGCTTTGGTAATCTTTTAAGGAAATGCTGACTTACATGTCTCGTATGACTTTGACTTTATCTTTCATACAAGAAGAATATTACAAACTTCTGAAGCTCACCGTGTAAGCAATCCTGGTAGGCAAGTGTTCATTTACTCAGAATCTAGTTTAAATTTACTGCAGTGAACTACAATTAAGACACAGACGGCATGTTAGTGCGGTGGCTGATTGAAACACAATCCTGCCAAATTTGTTTGATATACTTTTTTTTTGGGCTTCTCGCTTACATTTCAGGGAAATGTGGTTGCTTAACCGGTCATTTCTGGCGAAGCCAAAAGAGGCCTCCAGCCAGGCTTAAATTTAAAATTAAAAACTAAGCAACTTTCGCTAAGGGCGCCCCCCTACGGGACACGGACCTCGGCTTAGGGCGTTGCTGGGGATAACAAGCTATTGTTTTGGGGACAGCTGGATCGGTATTATTTAAATTGTATTAGGGGACATTTGAAGCTACAGGCTCGGCACGGGCCGGCGCGAGCAAGAGACGGGAGGGAGAAGTGCTAACTTGAACGGGAAGGTGACGCGGCGATAGGCCTCCGCGACGTCGGTGAGGCGGGCATCCTCGGTGGCGAGGGCGGTACAACGGTCGGGTGTTGAGTGAACGAGACAACGTGAGTCTCTATAAGTGATCTAACGTGATTTTGTCGTCTGGATCGACCAGAACGTGCCTCGGGCGGCGTACACTACTGATACGAGAGGGTTGGTAATCGACGGCTGATACCACAAGGGGATTTGGGTGGGACAGGGCAGAATCTAGATAGCGTTTGAACGCTTATTTCATAAATTGCCTGATGGTCGGCAAGTTAAGATCGAAATGGAGTTGATCATTTCGCATGTACCAAGGCGCTCCGGTGGCCTTGCGCATGAAACGGGTTTGGAGGGTTTGTGTTTGATATACCTACAAATAGTTGTTTATACATGTGAGAGTTTTGTCTGTTAATTGTAGTAGGCACGACACAGGAAAAATCCGAGAGCTTTTTCATATTTTCTATAAAAAGAAGAAATCCTAATCAAAAAAGACAGCTTTATTTGCTACCCTAAAGGTCGTGTTGCTCTTAGACCTTGAAGAACTAACGAAATCTAATAAGTGTAGCATTATGGTATAGAACCTTCATAATAAAGGTTCTATTTTGTTTTATTGTGCCTTGATTACACTTATATAAAGACATTAATTGTTAAAATATAGTGTTATTTCACTATTTTCTTTAGTTCATTTCTTCTTATATTCAGCCATGAAAAACTTTGACTCCACGAGCAAGTCATTCACCTGGTGGTACGCGCGACGTCTGCCCATAACAATTGTAATGCTACCCAGGACTAGGCCAGCGTGGCACCACACTACGGTCGTAGCCTCGAGACTTTAATTATCTAGTCTCTTTTGCACAGTATTTTTTATTTACAGCACGGGCCTAAAACTAATATTTGTTCAGAACATTTTCATTTCCAACTTACTCGAGGGTAACTTTGTTTTGAAGTTGTTTGTACTGAATTAGTTCCAAGGTTGGGAACGATTACTTTTTGAATTACGTAGCCAGTTCGTAAGTTGTTACGCTAGCATTAGACACAGTTTGTTGAAAAAAGTTCTTCTACATAGTTAAGCGGTCTGTGTTGAAAACGGTATTATAGTTTGAATAGATTGTGTTGAATGTTTAAAATAGAACGTTATAAAAGAAAAGGGTTTTTTGGCTGCCTCAAAAATATTTAGTACGTTAATTGGATAACGTCGCTAGTGTAGTGTCAAAATAACGACGCAGTGAAAAAGAGCACCAAAGAGGTTGGATTAAGTGTCCGTTTCGCGAAAATTATTCCACAGACAAACCACAGTCCCGTTATCAACTTATCACGGCTGTCAGAAACGGCTGCTTTTTTTCGTGTGATTATTGGCCAACCGACTCGGCTGGCCAGCGTTTGGAAAACTTTGCCACGTCTTTTCGTCAACAATGCTGGAGTGCCTCAAGACTTTCATATGGGACAGAAACGTGGTCACTTACTATGGGCCTCATAAGAACACTCAACGTCTTTCATCGAGCTATGAAGAGTGCTATGCTCGACATTTCTCAACGTGATGAAATCTGAATTGAGCCGATCCGTAAAGAACTAAAGTTGTTGACATAGCTGAAAGGATTAGTAAACTGAAGTGGCAATGGGCGGGGCACATAGCTCGTAGAACTGATGGCCGTTGGGGCAAAAAAATCTCGAGTGGTGACCGTGCACCGGAAAACGCAGCGGGTAGACCTCCAACAAGGTGGACAGATGATCTTGTGAGGGTCGCTAGGAGTCGTTGGATTACGGTGGCAACCGCTCGCTGTTGAAATCTATGGGGGGGCCTTTGCTCAGCAGTGAACTTCCTTTGGTTGATATAATGATGATGTTGTTGAATGAATAGAGTTGCTTTTTAGAAGCATAATAAGAAGGCTTGCGTATTTGCGTGTTTATACCGAGTGATCCCAGGGAAGATGGAGCACGGCGGTACACAACGAGGTTACGGACCTCCCCTCCGGTAACGAAGTGTAACCTTACAGTCATCACCTCCGAGATATTCCTAAAAGCGTGGCACCAATGGGCGGCTCTAATGTGATTGTTTCAAGTGCCTCCTTCGATGCCAAAGTTGTCCACCTGCTAGTTTTAGCTGATAGGAGTACGGCATGCCTGTCCTCCCTCCCGGGGCGGCGGATGTGCATGATGTTCCATCGGGTAACTAATAAAAAAGCTCACTTGGTCGCCCTTAGCTACGGAGGGATCTCGATGTGTTCAGAATGATCAATGATCATTCTGAACACATCGAGGTCCAAGGTCTGATGGTGGTGCAACTTAAGCTCGTAGATCAGTCGATCCACCAACACAGGAACCGCCGCAATGCCAGATACATCTGCCACCAAGCAGTAGAGTTTCAACTTTAGAAATTACTGTATTCCGGTTTGGAGGGCACCGTAGCTACTCTAGTAAAATTAAATGGGCATAAGGTGCTAAATACCTAAGTCTTGAGGTGACGATCGCAGTGTGGTGCCACGCACTACCAGTTCTAGATAGCATTACATTTGTTAAGGGAATGCATCACGTTTATCACAAATGACATGCTGATCTCGTCACGAAACGATGAAATATTTAACTAATACTTTATATCACACTTTCTTTTCAACTATCCTTATATATTTTTCGACTACTCGTCTTTTCTCGTCCAAATCTATCCTTTGTTGATAAGATAGTCCACAAAATGTTACCCACCAATACACTCCGAGTGTACCAAGCGACCATTCCAAAACATAAAGCAATATCAATAAAACAAATCACAAAGCCATCTGTAGGGGTACGAAATAAACGGGCTCGCCACACAAGGAGATCGGCAAATTTACACTGCACTCACGAAGCAACACTAACTATTTCACTCGTATACAACCGCCAGTCTGCAACTACCTTTATATCTCAAAAACTCACTAACGACTCACTCCTATTACAACTGAATAAAGTTTGAATTTTCCAGGCATAATTTTTCAAAATGGCACCTATTAATTTGGTATTTTTGAGATCCACTTCTGCAAGTTTACTTTTAGAGGCTGTCAAAGGATTATGTGCTTTGTTTGTAATAAAATAATGATCCTTTTGAGTGTACTGCGTGGGCGGGACCCAAAACGAACGAGTTTATGAAGTGTTCGTATGCAAATGTTACGTTCTTAGTTTTTTACTGAATAAATTTAACAAGGTTCGTCGCTTCTGTTGTTGTTTTGATTTTTGTGGTTCAATTACCTTTAGGTCCCGTTTTAAAGTGACCAATTAATGACTTGGAAATATCAAAAGTTTTTGAATACTTGAGGACGTTCCAGGACCTTGTAGGTTTTGTTTACTTATGGAGATAGTAAGATACGATTTATCGCTATCTATCGCGCATCGGAACAGATCTATAAACGTTATATCAATTTCTAAACTACTGAGCATGGGCATCCCAATAATCACCGCAATGATTAGGCATTGCTATAATCACCACGCAAATTGGTGGTTCCAGTTTACCTATGACCCAGAGAAGATGAACCCATCTGCAGCTTAATCGCCTACATGACACACATTTGGCGAGGATTTATCTGAATCTCTGCCTGAAATCACACGGCTAGGTTAACATTATTGTAGTTTAGCCAATTAATATTGACTTGTAAGAACTACCATCGAGGAATCTGACAGCACGGTTGATGCAGTCGGCTGCTGCGCTCCGGGTCGTGGGTTAGATTCCCGCACGGAACAAATATTTGTTTGATCTGCAGTTAGGTGTTCCGGGTCTGGATGTATTGTATGTAGAATTTATGTCTGTAAACGCATCCACGACACAGGGGAAGGCAAAGTTTTATAAAGAAAAGAAAATAAGAATAGTGCTGTCAAGTATGGAGCTTCACCTATAATTAGCCCTACCTTTAAAAATATACTCAATATAAGTAAAAAGTAATCAAAGGGATGCACACAAAGAAGTGAGGCACTCCCGATATGCCCCTACACACCAGTAACAGAGCATAACGCAGAGCTGTCGTCCTGATTGCAGTATACGAGGCACTTCCTTCATACTCCTGTTTGCAATAATAGACACTATTGTAGTAAATGTAAAGGTAACTTTATTTTTCTTTTACAGGTAACTAACAAACAATATGCAGACTACCTAAAGGTAAGTGTGGATTCAAGTTTCTAATAGGGCTGAAGGAATGTCTCGTTTTATCGAAACAAGTAAGTTGTAATATAATCTTACTGAGTATGAGGCAATACGATAGCAAATAGGTTGGACTGTCCTTATGTGCGACACTGCTGTGACATACAAGTTACATATAGTGTCGCACGTAAGAGACTACTGTAATTAATGTGAGTTAATTAAGATCAAATATGAATTTGAATTTGATGTATCTAATCTGTGAGTTAATGTTGTATTTATTCGTTTAATATTTATTTTTAAATTTTATACGCAAAAAACATGAACTCAATCATTTTTTGGCCAATAAATGAGTTAAGGTTGGACACCTAAATACAGATTACTCAGTGATCTAGCCAGGGGAACAGTGCTTCCTCCATTAATTTGTGTGTATATGGTATATGTTTTTTTTTTTCATCTAAGTTTCCTTGTATCCCTTCCCTTCATGTATTACAAATAACCTTTGCTTGCTATCAAATAAAATTATTATATGATATTCGTTTGTATGTATTTATGTGTGATGTTTTATTTAATCATTTAAAGATGTTTTCTAATATGGGTTATGTGGTACCTGAAATAAATGAATTTTAATAGCCAGTTGCTCTGATCATTCCTCATCATTTCAGCCAAAAACCGTCCACTGCTGGACAGAGGCCTCCCCAAAGATTACCACAACGACCGGTATAGGTTAGTATTGTGTGCTCATTGGGGGGTTTTGCCATAATCGCTACGCTTGGCAGACGGATTGGCGATCGCAGTTAAGTTATAAAAGTACTCAAAGTATTCTGTCCATCCATCCTCCAGCTGATCCTATAGTCGTCTTTTACGACACCCACGGGATAAGATGGGGTGGTGGTATTCTTAGCCCACACGGCAGTAGCACTCACTGTAATCAATCAGTGAAGTCAACCAAGGGCGCGGTCATATATCGATGTCCAGTCAATGGATAACTGAATAGTGGTAACTGAAGTGAGGGTCTGCCTGCTTCGGAGACCACGTAAAATCGTTGACCACGGTTGCTGTCATAAAGCCATTTTGGAGGCCTTTGGGATGCCTGGACAACTCTGACACAAGGTTGGCCACTACTCACACAAGAAAGGAATACACGTTAAGGAATACGAGTCGTAATTTGATAACGTCTGACCTGTTATGTATATCGCTTTGCCTTAAACCAAATGGTAGCAGCCATATGGCTCCTCCATATATACGATCCTATAGGATTTCCAGAGGAAAGCAGCCCTGCAGTGCATTAGTGTACCTATCACAACTTTTGTCGGTCCAGACCCTTATTTTTATTGGTACCCAGTGGAAATTCTTCATGAACTTCCTTCGCCCCGGGGGAGGGCGAAGAGGTACGCCGGTCTCCTTCCGGCTAAAACCACTGGAACGGTCATCTTCAGTACCTAAGGGAGGCTCCAGGTCCTCGTATAATCACGCTAGAGCCGCCCATTGACACCACGCCTATAGGCACATCCCTGAGAGGGTGACTGTAAAGCGGTCACCCTCGGGGGGATTGTAAAGGACCCCCAAAGCGTCCCACGGCAGCACGTGACCACATGCGTGCTACCATCTTTGTCGGTCCATACCTATGTGTTTGTTCTGTTAATGTACCTTGAATGTTCCAGATAATCAGAGCTTAATAAATATAATAATATCCGGCAACCACCCAATAGACAGTTTCATAAATTTACACTTGCCATCCTGACGAACTGGAATTATGACTTTATTACACATATAAGCTTAGAGGGGCACTAAACCAGAGGGTCGAGCAGCAGTGTCTCTTTTGTGGAACAGCAGTCATTCTGCATTCACCAACCCGCCTGCCAAGCGTGCTAGCAAATACTGGCAAATTCCCGCCAAAATGGCGACACACAGCATATAACCGGTCTTTGATGGGGGCGGCCTTTGTTCAGCAGTGGAAGTTCTTTGGCTGACATGATGATGATGATGAAGGTCAGAGGACTAGTATCTGACACAAATTCAATACAAGCAATGGCGTATTTTTAACAATAAATTGCACCGTTCGTACATTTACTTCTACAATTAAAATATATAAATATTAAAAATAAGTATTGCGTAAACATTATCTGAATTTAACTAGACTTTGAAAGCTAATAACATTGTAAATAGCGTATCATTACCACTAAAATCCCAGTTACGAGTGCAACACGAAACGAACAACGAAATCGGTGATAGCATGTACTAATGAGAACTGACCCACTAGGCACCTTCAATAAAACTTAATGTACTTCGATATTTGATAACTTTGTTCCGACTTGAATTACATAAATGATTCATGTTAGGAACGACGAGCGGTTAAGTAATACTTGTTTTTTTTCTTTTCAGTTAAATCTGTATTAACGTCCTAACAGTTTACTTCGGCGGAGAACATTTCACTACATGAAACTGTTAAATGCCCTTTATTAATTTTTGAGGAATAAGATTCTATTCTATTCTAATCTATAGTGGTTCTCACGGGCTCCGCATCAGCCGAACGCACTTCAACCCTATTGAGTCCATTGTGCTGCTGTGTGCAAAGCCCTGCAGTACTCCTCCGCTGGTAAATCAAGAAGTCCTTGTAGGGACTTCGCAATCATACCGGCCTGAAGCCATGCTAAGGAGAATCATCAGGTGATGGATAACCTATTCCTAGATGATTTTCCCTTCGTCTTCCTCTGGGAAGAAAATGCACAAAATGTGCAGCATTGACTCTTGATTATCCACATAGAACCTACACATATCCGTCGTACTAAGCTTCATCCTATGGAGGTACTCCTTGGTGCCGAAGTGGCCTGTCATTGTATCTACATAGTACCTTAATTGGGTTTTAGTTACATTTAAAAGTCTCTTAATACCATCTACCCTTGTGCTGCAAAACCATTCCAAGACGACTCTATTCTCTGACATGTCTCCAGCAAACGCATGTAACGCCTGTTGGTAGGTACCATGAGGTATTCCTACAAGCCCTGTGCCAATGAGCTGCATATTCGAGCCCGTCCTTGCTAGTTGATCTGCCTTCCCGTTACCCTCAACAACTACGTGTACCTAAGCTTTACGTTGTTGTTTTCCTAGTTTGTTATGAATCATATTATTTTCTATAAACATCCACTGGAAGATCCTTAACAGATTACTGAAACAAAAAATCCTGGATGATGATTGTCAATAAGACTAGGCAAGCTTTTTAATCGTTTGGTGTCTGGAACAAGAATATAGAACCATTATAATAAAACACTTTTAAACGGATTCTATCGCGTATATTTTGATTTTTGATTTTCCTGACGTTTCGAATACTTTGCAGCATTCGTGGTCGCAGGATGGTCCTGCGCGATATACGCGAATATACGCGATAGAATCCGTTTAAAAGTGTTTTATTATAATGTGTAATAATCGCGAAAATCTAAGACATTACAATATAGAACCACTCCATTTCCTCCCGTGGATGTCGTAAAAGGCGACTAAGGGACCCTAAACCTGCGGGATGGGCAGTAACGTTCTTTCTGTGGAACAGAAGCCATTCTGCGCTTTACAGCCCACCTGCCAAGTGTGGTATCATCGTATCAGCCATACGACATCCACTGCTGAACAAAGACCTCTTCCATAGATTTCTCATTTTGGGGAAATTTGCTAGTACTCACCATGCTTGTCAGGCGGGTTGGTGAGCGCAGTATGGCTACCGTTTCACAGAAGGGACGCTGCTGCCCATCCCTCTGGTTTAGATTCCCTTAGTCGCCTTCTACGACATCCACGGGAGGAGATGGAGTGGTGCTATATTCTTAATCCGGACACCACACGGAATGTATATATATGTGTTTATTTTGTATAGATATATATAGTGTGTGTAATGTTATGTAAGTTTATATATTTGTACAGTTGTGTTTATGTCTTCACATCTATATCTGTCTTTTATATTTTGCTGGTGCATCTACTTTGTTATTCTCTGCATCACCCGAAGGTTGTCAGGTAGAAAATTCCTACAACATTGAGACCGCCTTTGTACACTTGTACATTAAGTATAAATAAATAAATAAACAAAAGCGGATGCTGCCATCATCGCTTCTTTTTTTTACTTGGTTTATAGCTATCCTTCATACCCACTGATAGAGATGGAGAAGTCGATCCCAATCTTTGCCAAAAATCAGAATATAATACTGTTTCCAATAACATACCGCTTATGATATCCACCAAATGTTTGTTTTGTGTTAATAACAATTTGCTCCCCCTCACTCCAGTAACACGCAAAAGGGCAAAAACAAAACTCCACTAATTTAATTTCCTTCCCCCTTGCACCATTCTCCAAGTAATAAAGCCAGTATTAACGGAGTATCGTGTTGAAATGTCGATGCAGTGTCTGTCGTTACGTGTTATTGAATGTACACTAGTGTCTGACACCTATCTTTAGCAACCGTTAAGTTATGGCAAAATAAGCTATAAATTTCATGTTTAATGTGCGAAAATGTTTACAGTTAAGTAAATATAAAGGCAGTTAGAAAGGTAAGGGTTCGTAATAGTCAGCGTTTGTTGAGATTTTCATATCTTGCTTATAAAAGTTATGGTCACATTAATTATTATTTATAGCGCGAATTGAACTAGAAATTGTGTCCAATATTGGTTTGTTATCGCACTTGAAAGTAACAGTAATGTATTAAATTTATTGGTAAAAGTTGCATCGACATAGCTGTGAAAGGTCATTACAGCCTTTGCCAATATTGACTAATGTCAGTAATAAAGGTGAGCTAGGGCTATATTTGAACTGAGGCCAAAAAAGGGATGATAGCCCTTAGGTAGATCCTCAAAACGGTGAAAACAGTGTAGTAGCAAACCTCTATGCAAAAAGACGCATTCGATTTCGGACTTGGTCAGTGTTGTCAGCTGTCAGCTTACAGATATTTGTCCTGATTCTGGATTTTGTGCTCCTTAAAAGATTCATAGAATAGATCCTAGTGCGGGGTATATAGATATTAATAAACGTTTGTATCGGTGTATGTTGAGAAGATTGCGAAGAAACAGTGACAAAGACGTATGACGTATAGAAGAGGATATCTTTAGAATGACGGACACTAAAAACATACCTCAATTCGTTACTTATTTAAAGTTAGTGTGACCCGCTTATTACATGCAAAACTACGCACAATACAGTCGACCTTCCAGCTCTATTTAAATTGTCACTCGACGCGATTACACAATATCATTCAACCAATCAAACCAGCACATATCGCACAAATAGTGCTATGGGTACACTGGACTTATATAAGTTCAGAAGATCCACTTCATACAATGCGCTACATCTAAGTCACTTACGCACGCTCACAAAAGCCAAGCAGAACAACGACATCTCTAAAGTATAGTGTAGATGCATATGTAGGTGCGCTGGCTTGTTTTCACAAAATAAATCTCACCAGCACACAGCCCTGTCTGTCAGTAGTCAACAAAGATATTGGAAGAAAGGAGATATGCCATGTAGATCAAAATGTATGCGAACCTAGAAATCCATTTTCCCACTTCCATTCTTCATAAAAGTACACTAATGCACTCAGATACAAGGTCTCATCCAATGAACTGAATAAAAACAACATTATAATTGGCTTCTCATACTAAAAAACATGACGACACACCCACGACTTTGTAGGTAGCCAATCATACCGAGCGTACAGACCGTAAACGACAGCCGTACCACGCAACGCGTAAGTTTATTGGAAGTATCATTCGCTTTTCTGTTCACTGCGTATGTTATTCACTGATTGCTAGTTAAAAGTGGTAAATAAGAAGCATTTTGTTTTGTACAAAATTAACAACGTCGTGCTGATCCATCAATCCAAATGTATATATATAAAGAAAACAATAACTTTTAATTTATTCTTTTTATAGAAAAATACAGGAAAATTCCTTCACTTGCATATTGTATATGATTCCTTCCTTGATGAAGTTATTATTTTATTTTCGCTTCGGTTTTTGCATGTTATCCCCGAACAACACGACAATTTAACAAAGTTTCACTTACGCGATCGAATCTCAACTGATGTTATAAAACGGCAACATTTTTCGGATGGCCCAAATTGATCCAGTAGCGGTGGCGCGGTTACGCCCCCGTACCACTTCTCCTTGTTTCCTATTTCTGTGGTAGTCACTAACGGATGACGAAAGAAAGAGGTTGGGCGGCAGCATCCTTCCATGTGTGATACAACATACTGACATCACTAAGCGTGGTCCAAGCGTGGTGAATATGGCAATATCCCCGCTGTAATGACCACTCATTGTCATGATCATTGGGAGGTCGCATGTTCAGCAGTGGGTATTTTAGGGGCCGATGTATATATATGTGTGAAATGGCGAGATGACCTTCAGTAATCAGCATTTACTTTGCTAATCTTAACACTCAGTGTAGTAGAGATAACTTGCAGCGTCGTTGAATTTTTGGACTATGTCCAGCATTCACCAGATACAGTGTTAGTTCAGTCTTTTGTTTGGATCCACGCATATATAATAATATTCCATCAGCAATTAGAAACACTGAAGAAATAAATAGTTTTAAAAAGAATCTCCATAATTTGTTGGTGGACAAGTGCTACTACTCAGTAAGAGATTTTTAAAGGATAAGCTATAGTTAAACGAACAGATTATAAATAACACTATAGCTTTAGCTACGCTTGTAATTATTATTGTATAGTAAGATTTATTTGTAATCGCAAATTCTCTGATCTCCGATTTGATTGTGGTATAAATTGCATTAATTTTTTTGACATTGTATGCTTTTAATAATAATTTCCGATTTTATTATGGTATAATGTGTTTTCTATTTTTTTTTGTACGTTGCATTGTACGTTTAATGATAATTTTCGATTTAATTATGGTATAATTTGTTTTAAATTTTTTGACATTGTATACTTTTAGTCATGATTTAATTTATTGTTTTAAAATATTGTATGCCCAATGGCGGGATATAGCTGATCATATTATAATGTAAACATCCTTTGTACCCTATGATCCACAACACAATAATTTGAAGTAGATTACTTATTGGATTTTTAACAACAACTACATAGCGTCTATGCGCGTGCATTGTATGTCTTAATATTCTGTATTGCTTCATTTTGTGATACAAGCAAGCTACTATTGTATCGTCTATGCTATTTGCTCAGTATTCATTGTCGGCAGATGTATTCATTGCTGATCATATCTGGGCCAATTGTTGGGAATGCTAGTACTGTTAACTTCACACTTGTTGTTATTCTTTCTCTTGATTTATCACAAGTAAGTTATCTTCATCAGAATATTCAGCATCTTAGCTTTTTCCTAAATTTAGCTGGTAAAGAAGATGAAAAGGGAAGTTTTAAATCATAACCTGTGCAAAAAGGTTGTTGCTCATGGAGTAGGAAGAAATAGTTCCTAATTGTGTAATATTTTCCATCATCATCATCATCATTTCGGCCAAATGGATTCCACTGCTGGTCACAGGCCTCCAAAGTACACCACGACGACCGATATGGGTGTGTTGTGGGCTCATTGGGGTATTGCCATAATCGCCACGCTTAGCAGACGGGTTGGCGATCGCAGTTGAGTTGTTATTGTACTCGAAGGACGCTGCTGCCCATCCTCCGGTTAACCCCTTAGCCGACTTTTACGACACGGATGAAATGGGGTGGTGGCATTCTGATTCGGCATCACACGGCAAATTTTCCATAATCTTGATTAAAGGAAACCAACCAACGTATCATCAAGAAGCCATCTCATATAATGACAGACTATCAACCACATAAATTCGCACAACCGGCACCAAAAGCAAATTGTAATTTACAATTCGTGATGGATTTGTGTTCGAAAGCCGAGTAAGTCACGACAGGAGCCGATGATAGCCGAACAAGTGAGCTGAGCTAATAGCCCCTCATTACTACTGCATTCTTCAAATGTGGGCGTATAGACCTTTACAGTTGCGGATCGACATTTCAAAGGTTAATGCGTAGGTGTTTCTGCATTTCATTGTTTCTCCATGTGGTAAAGGATGCCACTATATTTCTTGTTCAATAGCAAAACACATTTGGTTAACTATAATCTAAAGTTATTGCTATTGCTACAATTGCGAAAAAAATGCATTGAATTTAACATTCCTGCACTATTGTTTTTTTTTTTCAAGATTACTTACAGCTGTTTCACAGGTATGATAGCTGAATAGAAGTAGGTAGACAGAAAGTTTCGGGGGTCGCGGGTGCGCAGATTAGGGAGTCTACGTGCTCACACCGAGCGACCCCCGGGAAGAAGGTGGCGCGCACGTGGTCACGTGCCGCCGTGTGCGCAGCACAGCGCAAAGCGAGGCGCGGGGGGATCCTTTACAGTCCTCCCCGAGAAGTGCCTAGGGGGCGATCTTTTTACAATCGCCTTCCCTCCGCTAGAGGGGGTGACCGCTTTACAGTCATCCCTTCCAAGATGTGCCTAAAGGCGTGGCACCAATGGGCGGCTCTAGTGTGATCTTACGAGGACCTGGAGCCCCCCTTCCGTGCCGAAGATGACCGTTCCGGTGGTTTTAGCCGGTAGGAGACCGGCATACCCCTTCACCCTTCCCCGGGGTGAAGGAAGTTCCATGTAGAATTTCCACTGGACATTAATAAAAAAAAAGGTGGCAGAAAGTTGACACAATATTTATATGTCACAAACACGTTGTAATTACAGTTAAAGCCCAGTGCCTCTGTCAATGAACGTCAAAGAAATTAGCCCTCATTTCCTTTTTTGTATTAAGATACGGTAGTAAATAACAGTTCGACTTCAACTTCCTGAGATGTTGATTTGTATATTCTGCTCGCTCTTATTCAGTATGAATTTTGTTTGTAAGTGGACTGTACTCATGGGGTATGCAAAAGATTTATTTTTTGTTTTTATATTACTTCCGATATAAGGATTCTAGATAGTTATTAGAGTGTATTTATCTCATCATATCATATCGGCCATTTATACGTCCACTGCTGAACAAAGGCCTCCCCCATAGATTTTCACAACTGTGTCATCATTCTGGGGGGTATTTGCCAATACTCACCACGCTTGGCAGGTGGGTTGGCGAGTGCAGTATGGCTACCGTTTCACAGAAGGGACGCTGCTGCCCATCCATCTGGTAATTCCCTTAGTCGCCTTTTACGATATCCATGGGAGGAGATGGAGTGGTGCTATATTCTTAATCCGGACACCACACGGAAGTCTTGGGAATGTATTTGTCTATTCAGCCAATATTAGTTATAATACGAGTATAGAGATAATGATATTATTATTGTCTGTATTAGTTCTAAGACAGTGAATTAAAACTAAGTTCGAAACCAACATCGGCTGAAAATACTATTGATGTTTTCATGCGGAATTAAGTTCAGTGATATAACAAATGTTTTGTATGTAAGTCGGTTGACTCAAAAAAGACTAATTGACATACAGTTGTTATTACTACTACAATATTATTGTAATATCGATGTATATGAAGTCTGGAGAAAGTCATTTACGAGATGGTAATCACAGATATGCGATATAATGTAGATGAGTGACATTAGGACAAAACAAAAACGTAATGAAGGCGCTGACGACCGACACATTTCAGCGATAGATCTGATGAGGTAAGTAAAGTCTGCCTAATGAACCTGATGACACTAATGTCAAATATAATACAAAAGACTGGTGTATGGAAGAATTCGTAGAAGATTCGGTTTATCTTGGTTAGCAAGATTCTGAGAAAGTTAGTAATGAATAATATCATCTAAATGCTAATTATGAAACTTTTAACATATTATAAAATCTTATTCAGTAAGTATTTATTTGGTCAGTGATTTTTCTTTCATTATTTTTGGTACAACAATTTATTTACTATTAAATTATTGAATTTATTTATTTGTATAGGCAACACTATCGTGTGCTGATAGTGAAGCGAGCTGCTCAGCTGCCATTGTACACGTAGGCATAATATTCGAATAGACGTTCAATACATTGATATTTGTGCAAATTGTTCAAAAAAGAGTCCGCTTAATGTGTCGCGAGTTGGTGTTCATTATAATTATTTATTTCAGAAACTGCCCCCTTTTAGCTATCCATTCAACAACTGTAAGGACCAGGCAGAACTCTATAAACAACTCAATACGTCCATACATTTGCATTACCGCAATATATACTCTGCTCATTCATTTAGTCCTGGTACATTCTTAGACAGACCTCGCAAACAAAGGATGAGATGTCCAGACGCACCCACACATGCGTCCGAACGATTTATTGCTAATGGACACAGTCCATTACAAAAATAGTGGAGTAAACTGTCGGTG
This sequence comes from Diloba caeruleocephala, assembly GCA_947459985.1. Lineage (NCBI taxonomy): Eukaryota > Metazoa > Arthropoda > Insecta > Lepidoptera > Noctuidae > Diloba > Diloba caeruleocephala. The sequence goes on along the minus strand of OX381617.1, from coordinate 466,017 downwards.
GCTTTCCGGGAACCAGCCATGGAGGAAGTCCACCATTGTGTCGGTCTGGCATACTAGCTTAATGACTGCTTCAATTGGGCTTAACCACTTGCTTCTAGTTATGAAATTCGTATGATATGGACATTGGAGTTGGTTTGAGTGGGCGTAAATATTTAATGAGGACATCTTAACTACCACATTACGCCTGTAATATAAAGGATAGATGTAGTTAAGAAAGAAATTGCTTTAAGGGTTACACACGGCCGATTGAAAAAAAGGCGCAACCCTTATAGGATCACGCGTGTGTCTGTCTGTCCGTCTGTCACAGCCAATTTGCTCCGAATCTACTGGACCGATTAAGTTGAAGTTCGGTACACGCATGATTTTTTGCTATCTTAACACATAAATGTCAAGTTAAAAATGCATTTTGATTATGTGGCTTACTTTTGGGGGGCTAACTAGAAAATTTTAAAAACTTATTTACTAAACATTTTAGACAATTATAGAAAAAAATACTGAGTCTATTTCGTTACTGATAGGTTACAGGAAAACCTAAAATAATCTAATATGAATTAATTATTATATATTAAAATTAATAAATAATTATAGTCTAATTTAATAATAATTAGAATTCACCAATAGACAATGTTCAGCAATTTCCCTCTACGGTCCGGTACCATACATACTATTATTAGTTCATCACATCGGCCATTTATACGTCCACTGCTGAACAAAGGCCTCCCCCATAGATTTCCACAATTGTGTCATCATATTTGGGGGAATTTGCTTGTACTCACCACGCTTGGCACGTGGGTTGGTGAGCGCAGAATGGCTACTGTTCCACAGAAGGGATGCTGCTGCCCATCCCTCTGGTTTTCTGCTTAGTCGCCTTTATGACATCCATGCGAGGAGATGGAGTGGTGCTATATTCTTAATCTGGACACCACATTGACACACATTAAATCTATTTTGGTTTTATTAAATTCATAAGTATTCATATAGTTTAAATAGTTATTATATGTTCCGTATTCGTTTATTTATTATAGTATATAATAATATTTATTTATATTACGAGTAGTATATACAGTTACACCTCAGACTGCCTCATAATTACTTCTATCTACCATACATAAAACGTATGTGACTATTTTATGGTGTACAATGAAGAGTATCTATATATTAACACGTGAAAAAAAAAATGTACCCCTTTTTAAGCACATTGTGCCCACGGATGGAGGAGGAGTACAGAAAGTTAAAATTGGTGTGTAAAAAAATATATATGAACTACGGTTGAATATCGACCATTGGGCGAGAATTAGTGTAAATAAATAAATATCATGACAAGATCATTACAGCTCCGGCCCGAGTGTAGGAAATGTTTTCCGATTGACATAATATGATAACATCATTTCAGCTGAAAGACGTTCATTGCTGGCCGGTCTATATATGTGTTGTATGCTGATTAAGGGCTGTCTTTGCCATGATCACCATTTTCCACGCTTGGCGGACGGCTTGGTGATCGCAGGTGAGTTGGAAGTACACTCGAAGGGCGCTTTAGCCCATCCTCCAGCTAATATAGTATTTCGTGTCCAGGGAAAGCCAGGAAAATTACCATGACCGACCGACAAAAGCTTCAAATATGTAACTGTGCGGAACAATGCGGCTCGGTAACAGGAAGCATGCGTCATACAAAATGTATGAGTTCGAGGGACTGTCACACTGATATTAGCATTATAACCGAATGTATACCCGCGTTATGTAGAGTTGCGAGAAGTAAATGTTTGGTAGAAGCTCCGAAACTGCGGGGTATTTTGTTTTTGACTGCCTACAGATTACTCGGAAGGTAATAATATTTGAAAGAAAAGAAAAAAGATATGAAATATTGAGAATTCATTTTGATAAATCGCCAAAATTGGGTGTATCAAAGCCATAGTATACCACATTTTATTAGATCAGCGAGTTTATTGTTATATCAGGATGTTGTCTGCAGCAAAAGTGGGCATTCATGGCGTGCAAGATGATAACCGGGTTATAAAGGACAAAATCAACCAGCATCGGGGCCTGATAAAGTTATATCAACGTATTGGAAAGTATTCATCAAGAGAACTTTAACAATAGGAAACAACTTGATAGAATCAGATACACGAAGAAGAAGAAAATGGAAATACAATAAATGGCACAGTTTATGACAGAGCAAAATTGGACTTCTGTAATTATGGGAGGCCTGAAACACAGGCTTCGGCCTAGCTTAGGCACCAGTCTCCCACAATTAATTTGAATAATACTGTCACTGACCAATATTGTATTCTGTTGCAACTTTTTTATTATTGTGGTGAGAAAATAAAATAAAATATAAATAATAGTTATCCCTTGGAAGGGTTATTAGTACTTAAGCTGTATACTGATATAACTAATCTGTGTACTCCTAAATATGTAACGAGAGGCATCATACACCACCAGATACTGTTCTGCTCTCGAAGCACTTCAGTGTCAAGAAATTTCTATTTGATCTGTACCGTAGATATATCGAAAGCAGAGCGGGATCGGGAGAGATCCGATCCCGCTCGAAGAAGCAGGAGACGGCGCCGGGGTAACAACCGCCCTGGCGCCTAATTCCCATACGCCTGAAACCCCCTGCTGTTGCTATAAGGCGGGGGACCTCTGGGTTCGCGGGTGCGTAGATTGGGGAATCTGCGTGCCCACACCGACCGACACAAGAGAAGACGGTAGCACGCATGTGGTCACGCCCTGCCGTGGGACGCTTTGTGGGATCCTTTACAATCCCCCGGGGGGGTGACCGCTTTACAGTTACCCTCTCCGAGATGTGCCTATAGGCGTGGCAGCAGTGGGCAGCTCTAGTGTGATCATACGAGGACCTGGAGCCCCCCGTAGTTGCCTGAGATGACCACTCCGGTGGTTTTAGCCGGTAGGAGTCCGGCATACCCCTTCGCCCTTCCCCGGGGTGAAGGAAGTTCCATGAAGAATTTCCACTGGGCACCAATAAAAAATAAATTTAAAAAAGATATATCGAAAACTGCAAATAATCGCTATTCTGTTTTTGTGTTCTATTTATTTACATAAAACTGTGAACCAGACCAAGCCTCTACAAAACTAATTTAAATCCCAAAACAATCGCCTAAGACGTTACTCCCGCAGCTTCGCCGTCAGCGCTCATAATATAATATTCCTCCCTCCTTTCGGTACAAGTAATAACAGTACATAATACATCGCAGTATATTTACGAGTACATCGCATTCACCCCCTAAACGAGTTTCCGTGGAGCCGGTCATAACTCAACACCCTTTCACGATAATTTAATCCGCTGGTAATTCGGGCCCTTTTGTCAGATATTCTCTCGTACAGCACAGGATGTCCGAGATGTTAGGAGAACAGAGGAGACACTGCCTTTCTGTTTTTCTTTATAATTTCATTAGTGGGCTTTTTTTATTGATCCGGTGGAAATACCTCATGTACTTCCTTCGCCCCAGGAAAGGGCGAAGGGCCGAAATTACCGGAGTAATCATCGTCGTCACCGAAGGGAACAGGAACTCGAATAATCTCCATCTAGAGCCACCCGTTGGTGCCACGCCTTTAGACACATCTCGGAGACTGTAAAGCAGTCATCCCCTCTAGCGGAGGGAAGGCGACTGTAAAGAGGCCACCCCCCAGGCATCTGTCGAGGGGATTGTAAAAGATTCCCCCGAAGCCTCACTATGCGCTGTGCTGCGCACACAGCGGTACGTGACCACATGCACACCGCTGTCTTCCCGGGGGTCGCTCGGTATGAGCGCGCAGATTTCCTAATAGGCGCGCTCGCGACCCCCAATTCGCTAGTGGCCTGCCTAGTTTCAGAGTTGTCCAAGCCGCCCGAAGGCCTCCGACTTGGCTTAACGACCGCCGTCTAATAACAACCATTGGAACCGATAACTTTACGTGCCCTTGAAGTACGGAAATACTCGGGTCACATACAAACGTATATTAACGTCGTCGATCGTTTACCGACCTGTGAGTGCAGCTGGACATGGGACACTAGGAACATCAGAGTTAAGAGATTATGTGCTATCATATTTTACCTCAATCCCTAGTTCAGCTGACAATCATTATAATTGTAGTGTTACATCGTTTGCTGTCACTGTAATAGTATACAAAGAAACTCTGTGATCAGGGGTGCAATTCCTTAATCTCAAACATCCATACATCCTTGAATACAGAATTGAAATAACGGTGACTACCCAATTCAGTATTCCCTAAGACTCGTCTCCATGGCTCACCGTCTGCAACGTGTCCTTGAATAGCTTCAATCATGTCTTAGCGTATACCAAATTGATTTTTCACCGTAATTTTAATTCTGTATTGAAGGATGTATGGATGTTTCACTTTAAGGAATGGCACCCAGTTTGCAAGTGATGTTTGCTTATTGATTGACTTGCGTTAGTAAGTACAAGTAAGTAGTAGTACATGTAAGTTGGAGCCTCAAACATACAAACAAACAAGCTTGCATATTAATTATAGAAGTAGTAAAATATATTTCTATTTCCTTTAAAAATAAATAACGTTGCCCCACACTAGGATTTCTCCCGTGTCGTGGGTTACAGACACAAATTTCACACACAATACACGCCCAGATCCGGAACAACAACCTGTAGTTTATAGAAATATTTTTTCCATGCGCAGCAGCTGATTGTATCAGCTACTGCACAAACTGTGCCGTCTTGCAATCAGCTGGCAGACTGCTTCATAAAAACTTTTTTAATGGACTACTACAACGACAACCGGTATAATTTACATTGGTTCTCAACAGTAATAAAACATACATACAGGTGAACTGAATACTTTTAATGACAGCAAACTAAAATCTCTGTTAAAAGGTCTCATCTAGTTCCCATATATCATTGTATCGGGAGCACAAGGATGCGCCACCGGTCATCCGCTCGGGAAGTCCGGGAGTCAGGCCGGTAGTTGACCGTTAGAACGGTCACACACCCGAATTATTGGAACCGTGCAACCTACACTCATTGTCGCACTGTCCGCAGTGCTGGCGCAATACAGATAGCCGCAGAAGGTGCACACCAGAAACGTCCAAGGAAACTGCAATATGGTGCAATTTTGTAGTTTTAATCGCATCTCGGGTCTAATAACTGAGAGGTAGCGGTATACTACAACAACTACGGCAACTGCGATACCCTAAAGAGATAATGGGTTGGGTCAGCACACCAGAAGTCTGGCTCTGCGGTCACCAACCCGTTAACTAACTATCAGTTATTTGTTATTACAGGTATAATAAACAGTTTTAGAATTCCGAATATAAATCAGGTTGTCGCGGAGTGCCTTCCTCCGTGTTCCTTCCCGGTTAGCTCAACTGGGAGGCTCTCTCCACGGCAGCAAGTAACGGTGTTCAGTTAACGAGATCAATGAAACGTAACATAGAAATTGTTATATAGGTATATTTGTTATTCACAACTTCAACACTTCATCTTCATGGTGATGTTTATATATTTCAAATGTAGTTTATTATCACGATATTTAAGCTAGTTTAAAAATAAGTAATTGTAATATTGCAGGAGACTATTTGCCAGAGCGACAGCTGTATGTCCAACCACTAGCGTTTAGAATCCAATGTATAACGATAATGATCAAAATATCAAGTGCGACTCTACGTCACAAATTCAAATTTCGATTTAAATAAAGAATGAATCGTGAGGTGGACAGTGATGGAAATAAAAAGGCATGAAGTCATGAAAGAGGTTGATTGAAATGAAGATGAAGGATGACTTCGTCACAAGGTGATAAGCAGAAAGGCGCAATTTTCATCCAAAATAATTTACTTTATAAGCAGACAGAGCCACGGCCACTGCTAGTGTTTTAATGTTCAAGTAGTTTCAGCCCATAATATAAATTTGCTACAACAATGTATACTAAAGAGACTTAAAAAAGAAACAAAGAAAGAAACCATTTATTTTTGCACCAATAACGACGCACACAACTAAAATTATATTTGTAAGAAACACAAAAACAAACATACAAATTGCAATAAACTGGCTACACAAAATTATAATATGGGTACATGGCCAAAGGACTCGGGATCCAGGCCAAACATAACACATATTTTTTATAAACAACACGTTTATAGGTTTTATAAAGCTACACATTAAAAATCAATGCAAAAAAGGTAGTCACTCAGCACAATGCTGTGACGTTAAGCTAAGCTCCTGAAGATTATTTCATCATTAGGTATGTTGACCCTTCGTCCTTCCCCGGGGCGGAGGAAGTTCATGAAAAATTTCCACTGAGTCCAATAATAAAAAAGGTACTTATCATATCATCATATATCATAGCAGCCAAAGAAGTCTGGGTTGGGTGACGTGATGGCCTAGGCAAGGCCGAGCATGAAGCTCACCGACCTCGGATTCTGTCCCAACACCGTAACCATCAAGGCGGAATGGTGCTTTACGTCTGCTGAAGAAAGGCTTCTCCATAGATTTCCACAATCGTGTCGTCATTTTGGGGGAGGATGTACCGGTCTTCACCAGGTTTGGCAGGTGGGTAAATGAGTGCAGTATAGCTACTGTTCACAGAAAGGATGCTTTCAATGCCTGCCAATCCCTCTGCTTTAGAGTCCCTTAGTCACCTTTTACGACATCCACGGGAAGAGATGCAGTGGTGCCACATTCTTAATGTGGACACCACACGGATATAATATTAATATACTGTGATGAAATGAGCCAGGCCTAGACTATACATAGTGCTAACCCTAATAAATAGCAATTTTCAAGCTTCTTTTCATGGTATACATTATTCTGTATCTGATATTTCAGTAATTATATGGAGAAGAAATTGGTTCCCAGCAAAGAATAGACTACCCCTACCCACACGTAGGTGTCGTAAAAGCCATCTATAAATTGATATCAAGAGCATAGGCAGTAGCATCCTTCCGTGTGCTAATAACATCATGTTGAACGCCTGCCAAGCGTGGTGATTCATCATAATCAGCCCATGACAGTCCCACTGCTGGGCACGAGACTTTTTTCTTCACCGTTAAAGCAAGTGATTATCAAATTCTGTGCCGTGTGGTGCTGGCTCAGAATACCACCACGCCATCTCCTCCCGCGGGTGTCGTAAAAGTCGACTAAGGGATTAGCCGGAGGATGGGCAGCAGCGTCCTTCGAGTACATTAACAACTCAACTGCGATCGCCAACCCGCCTGCCAAGCGTGGCGATTATGGCAAAACCCCCCAATGTGCCCACAACACACCCATATCGGTCGTTGTGGTGACCTTTGGGGGAGGCCTGTGTCCAGCAGTGGACTTCATTCGGCCGAAATGATGAGCCGCACATGAATCTAAAAAGTCAAAGGTGCGGACCGCGATCGAACTCACACCCCTGCTGTATGGAAGGCAAGCGTTCAACCAATAGGCTATCACTGCTATACACACATATGTATATACACTGCCATCGTGGTGATTATAATAGCATAATATCCACTATACCAGCTCATTACATCGATAGTTGGGATGCCCATGTTTAGCAATAGACGTTCAGGGGACGTGTGTGATAGAAAAGAGACGAATCTATCATAAATGATCTATGCGATGCGTCCTTCTTTTGGGACAAGCCCGCCACACATTCCCAACCACTGCAACTCCTGTAAAAGCCAGGATCTACAATGGCAACCACCGAAAAGAACACCGACCAATGAAGGTCGGTGTGTCCCAGAGAAATGAATAACTGTCTTGGAACCCGCAACGAAATGAATCAGAAAAGATAAAGCAGGAGTAGAAAGAATGAATCATCATTTCGGCCTAATGAAGTCCACTGTTGGACACAGGCCTCCCCCAAAGATCATCACAACCACTGATATGGATGTGTTTTGAGCTCATTGGGGGGTTTTGCCATAATCGCCACGCTTGGCAGGCGGGTTGGCGATCGCAGTTGAGTTGTTAATGTACTCGAAGGACGCTGCTGCCCATCCTCCGACTAATCCCTTAGTCGACTTTTACGACACCCATGGGAGGAGATGGGGTGGTGGCATTCTGAGCCGGCACCACACGGCAATGGCACAAAAGAATGAATGCGATGCGTCTGTTTGTATCAACTTGATCTCGTGCATTGTAAGGAGTAAACCTTCTATATGTTTTTAATTTGTGACTGTGACATGTAACACTCACTCCCAAACGAATTAAACCTAAATTTATTTTAGGCTCTCCATTAACAGTAACGGAAATTACGCTCACGCTAATTTCTTAGAAATATTTTGTTAAGTGAATGTTAATGTACTTTTACATCTTACTTGGGTAATGAGTTTGCAAAGAAGCGGGGGCTTTGGATGGTTATTATATGTATTCGGAAATATTTTGGCTTGAATTATTCAGATAATTATCATGCAACGGAATCGTGTTAGAATTTAATAGTGATATAAATAAAAGAGTACAAAAATGTTACTGAATATCCAATACAGAACTCCTTTCCGTAACATAGCTGGAGACAATTTCAACACCCAACAAACAGATTACTATTTCCGAAGCGCCCTCTTTAACGAATGTCCCTTTGAAACCAAATCAAAGTAAATCCACTGAAAGCCGAAAAAAACCCTGGGAATTTAGTAAAAAAGTCAAAGATTAAACGTTTCTTTAAACTATTCCATCAATCTCGTTAATCTGGGCGTGTAAATAACGGCAGGTTGGGGAGGGACAGAAATAGAGGGCTTTCAAGTCCTTCGAGGATGGCGGGCGAGGACGAGCGTCGTTTAATTTGAATTATTTACGATTATACTTAGACTCGTTTTAGTCTTAAGCTTGGACCAAAGAACGTTCGATTGGTAGCATGAGTTATAGGATATTGTCAGTTTGGGATTTCTATAAAACTTCTAGTGGGAATCGTGAATTTTATTTGTTGTAGGCAGCGCAATCAGCATTATGTAATACAATATACAATGCCGTGTGGTGCCAACTCAGAATGGGTGTGTGGGATGGGGTGGGTGTCGTAAAAGTCGACTAAGGGATTAGCCGGAGGATGGGCAGCAGCGTCCTTCGAGTAAATTAACAACTCAACGGCGAATTGGCGATTATGGCAAAACCTCCCAATGAGCCCAAAACACACCCATATCGGTCGGTGATCTTTGGGGGGGAGCCTGTGTCCAGCAGTGGACTTCATTCGGCCGAAATGATGATGACGGTAACCTTACCTTATATGGACATTTAAACGTGATCCGTCATAACTGTTTACGGACACTTCTTTTGATGCCAGATAAATAACATAAAATAATGATCGTCGAGACGTGTGGTGCTGGCTATGAATAGCATCAACCCATCTCATCTAGTGGGTATCTTAAAAGGTGACTATGGGATCAGCCGCATGATGGGCAGCAGTGTCCTTCCAGTACATTAACAAACAACTCAAATGCAATCGCTAACCCGTTTGCCAAGCGTGGAGATCATGGCAAAACCACCCTATGAGCACACAACACACCCTGACTGGTCATTGCGGCGATCTTTAGGGGAGGTCTGTGTCCAGCAGTGGAGTTTATTCAGCTGAGATTATGAAGATGATGAATAATCGTCACTAAGATGTAGAAGAAAAGAAAACAACATCATTTGTACATGAACTTTTGTCTGTATGTATGCAGACTCGGCTTAGATTGTTAACATGCAGATGAATTGCGTGTTTATTTGAAACCACGTTAAAGTTAATATTCAGGTCTGAAACTTTTGCAATAAATTTCAATGCTATTCAATTAAAATTGAGTGACAAGTTTCCTTAAGTACTGCAATTTCGTCAATACTTCTAGTAATATTACAAAGTTAAAGTTCATATTTCTGATCGTATTATCGAAGCATAACTCATTTTAGCATCCCTCATAACAGGTGTAAAGCTCCCGCATTGTGTAAATATACAGATCGTTAGTGATCTATAGTGGGGATGGGAGACGAGTTGGGGGGTTAATTAGGGATTTGATGCAGTAGATGAAGGCTCGTGAGTTTGCGGAATGTACGCGTCTGGATCGCGACGGGTTTGCACTCGATCAATTGACATGACAGACAGACATGTTCCACAGACGTCGTTGAAATGCGAGATAAAACTTTGATTTACCTGTGGAAGTTGACTCATGTTCGGATTAATTCACGCGTGAATCAAACTGAAGGCGTAGTAGGAGGAATTGAGGGAAAATGACAAAGCTTAAATTTGTAAGCAAATATTTCACTGATTAATACCAAGCTTGAAATTTTTTATAATTCATTCATTCATATCGGCCATTTATACGTCCACTGCTGAACAAAGGCCTCCCCCATAGATTCCACAACTGTGTCATAATTACGGGGGGTATTTGCCAATGCCCACCTCGCTTGGCAGGCGGGTTGGTGAGCGCAGTATGGCTACCGCGTCACAAAAGGGACGCTGCTGCCCATCCCTCTGGTTTAGATTCGCTTAGTCGCCTTCTACGACATCCAATGGAGGAGATGGAGTGGTGCTATATTCTTAATCCGGACACCACACGGACGTTATAATTATATGTTGATATTTACGAGAATCTTAAAATAATAAGTATTGCTGTAGTGTCAGATATTCGCCGCTAGGCGGTAATGTTTATAATTTAAACCTGACTCTTTGCCGGTTTGAAGAGCTCTGTGGCTAGTGAAATTACTGGGCATAAGAATGACACATAAAAACTAATGTCTCAGGGCTAGACTAAATTGTTTGCTGTCTTCCCTGGGTATCATTATAATTGTTATGGGCAGGCAAGACGCTTATTACCAAGATAAGTTGTATGACCAGGTTCTACAGCACCCTTTAGGTTTGGTTGCGCGGGTTGGTGAGCGCAGAAATGCTACTGTTGAGCAGAAGGGACGCTGCTGCCCATCCCTCTGGTTAAGAGTCCCTTAGTCGACTTTTACGACATCCACGGGAGGAGATGGAGTGGTGCTATATTAAACAGTGAATATTAGAAAGAGCAGTTTTAATAGTAATTATTTCCCTCTCTCTCTCTCTGTTTACCACCTCCATAGTGTATTCATTTTATTTAAGTATTTTTTTATTTATTTAAGTAGATGATAATACTGTAATTTACAGAGCTAGTTAATACTTTAGGATAATATTGTCTGATCGGCCGATCTAGGTATCGATAGAATCAATAAACTGGGGAAATGTTAGTGCACCACTCCATCTCCTCCCGTGGATGTCCTGAAAGTGACTAAAGGACTCTCAACATGAGGGATGGGCAGCAGCGTCCTTTTTATGGAATGGTAGCCATTCACCAATCCACTTGGCAAGCGTGGTGATTACTAGAAAATTCCCCCTAAAATGCTGACACAATTGTAGAATACTGTGGGGGAAGGCAGTGGATGTTCTTTGGCAGATATGATGATGATGAAAACATCAAAGGAAACCTGGAACTAATACGCTGTGTGCAAGCGTGGTCAATACTGGTTACTTCTCAGTATTAGAAGAGGCCTTGGCCCTCTAGTGGGACACTTACAGGCTAATTCTTTTTTATATTTACCTATAAGTACTGAATGTATTGCGGAGTATATTTTGGAAATGTATAAATGAGGTACATAATTGGGAGACCGACGTTTGTTTAGATAGTTCGTCATCATCGTATCAGCCAAAGGGCGTTCACTGCTGTAATAAGCCCCCCCCCCCCCCATAGATTTCCACAATGAGTGGTTATATGCTACCCTCATCCAATGACTCCCAGCGACCTTCACCAGTTCGTCTGTCCATCTCGTTGGAGGTCGTCTCATCTCTACTGGAGAACCTTAGATGTTTATATGAACGATAATAAAATAACACTTCAACCTTCTAAAGACACATGTGATTGACATCTACCATTTTTAAATCGTGTCATAGAACTGAGTCACTTAGCACTGAACCCAGTGCACAGATGTCGGGTTTAGCAAATATTTGCTGCGACGTTGCCATCCGGCCGGCCGTGGCTTAACATGACAGACGATCAGACTTTAAAAACACTATAATTACGAATGACTTCAACACTACAGTGAGTTGTCATATGGGATAGTGCCATAATCACCATGCTTGGTAGGCCGATTGGTGATAGCTCTATGTTGTTATTAGCACACGAGAGGATGCTGCTGCATATCCTCTTGACATCAACTCTAAGTCGCTTTTAAATACCTATGGATAGAGAGATGTGGATTTTTTTACCAGGAACCACACATGTCACAAGCACATATAAATATTTAAAATAAATGTAACTAAAGTGTATCTTTATCTAGTTAACCCACTACTACACTAATACACTCATTCTATACTAGATAATTAGATAAAAGCAGAACACTGTTTAACTTTCTACTTAAGGTACAATTCTAAAGCAGAAAGTTAAAAGCTGTTTCATTACTTAACATTACAATTTACCTCCATAACCTTACTTACACTGCAATTCCACACACACTCGCACACATGAACACATAGTGTAGCCCTGATACACTAGACTAAACATTTTCCTGATAAAGTAAAAGTGGTACATGCAGTATATATCTATCTATATATTGACGGCACGGTTGGTGCAGTGGCTGATACAGTCAGCTGCTGCGCACCGGGTCGTGGGTTCGATTCCAGCACGGAACAAATATTTGTATGATCTGCAGGTAGTTGTTCCGGGTCTGTGTAGGGTGTATTGTGTGTGAAATACTTTCACTTCAAATTTCATGTCTGTAAACGTACCCAAGACACAGGAGAAATCCTAGTGTAAAAAAAATAACGCTATAATAAAAAAAACTATACCATTTTTTTTGTGCCACGGCCCTTGTCGAGACAGACTTGTCATCGGCCTGTTGGTAAGCTTCATGCCTGGCCATAACAATTGCAATGTTACCCAAGACTAGCTCTGCGTTATACCAAAATGCGCTCGTATCTCTTACACCAAGTGATTTCACTAGCTTCAGTGCCCTTCTAACCGAAACAGAGTTAAGTTTAAAGTCTAAACTCAAACTATGTTTACTACCAGGCGGCGAATATCTAGAACGGAGTGGTACGAATCTAGTTGGACTCGTGCAAAAAGAGTCTTAATATAAGCAAAATTGTCAAAACAAAGTACTGCTGCTTTCTTGAAAGCCAACTTCTTAATGCACACCAAAAATCATAACTTACAAATAACCATCAATAAAAGATGACGATACCAACTATCATTTTATATCAGCCAAAGGACGTCCACCGCTGAACAAAGGCCTCCCCCTTAGATTTCCACAACGCGAGGTCACATTGCCGGTCTCAGCCAACGACTCCCAGCGACCTTCACCAGGTCGTCTGTCTACCTCGTTGGAGGTCGTCCCACGCTGCGTTTTCCGGTGCGCTGTCTCCTTTCGAGAACTTTTTTGCCCCAATGGCCGTCAGTTCTACGAGCAATTAATGTTATAAGGCAAGACTTTTCGTACCCCACTATGTACATTACTTGCAAAACGAAAGAAGTTTGTACGCATGGAGTAAGTGGTTTTAAGAAAACACAAGTAGTGCATTACGCCCGCCGCGATCAAAGCGGTCGCTAATGAGCCGGCCACGCGCCTGGACGCCGCGCGCCGACGGCGGTGGCTTGCGAAAACATGCGGCAAGTGCACGAATTAAGAAAACATATGATTTGTCGTCTGTGTACTCACTGAATCATCAAAGAAATTCTAAATTAAATACATTCTTATTCTTATTCTTTATTGTACAACATAAAACAGAAAACATAGATTGTTAATTAAAACAAAAAAATGATGTACAAAGGCGAGCTTAACTCAACATTGAGTTTACTTCCAGTACTTTGTTGTCCAGTAGTACAAAAAACACGCTAGGTTGTGCTGAACTGAGTGCCCGAAAGAGCAAGTCTGGAACTGCACGCATGCGTAGTTCGCGCACTAGCCCTGTCTCTCTTACTCGCATGCAAAGGATGCGGAAAGAAATTAATTAATCCTGGCGAATCTAATTAGGATAATCGGATATTTTGATCGGATTATTGCATTGTCATCGACCTTTGACAGGTGTGCAAAGTTTGAATCAAATCTGATCGTTCAAAGTAGGGCAAAATCGAGCTCAAAGGAGTCGGTTACAAACAAACATACATACAGGTGAAGCTAATAAAAGCGTGTTAAAAAAATAGAAACAAAAGAAGACAGTATCAAGTGTACAATCAGAAAGAACAACAGTTGAGAATCATTACAACAAGCGATTTTGGGGGTGCTGTTCATTATAAAATACAGCATGGACATAATATATACTTAAATAAATACATGAATATATACCATATATATGTACTTATAAGTTATATTGAGAGGAAATGCATACATATATATTAATTTTAGCCAAACTTTATTTTTGTACTTTTGACCTAAGCTAGGATTTCTCCTGTACCGTGGGTAAAATTTACAGACACATCTCATATGCACAAACACCCAGATCCAAAACGATGTATAGATATACAAATATTCGTTCCGTGCGGGAATCAAACCCGCGACACGTAGCGCAGAAATGTAATCGCTCTACTGCGTCAACCATGCCGTCAATTTCCGTCAACTTATTGACAAACTTAGCCATATCTTAAAATCTTAATTTCTAAACAATATTACTCAAATGCAGTCTGAGTTTCCAATGGTTCAAAGTTGAGTTAACATGACTTACCGATATTGCATAACTGTTTAGCTTGGCGCTACAGCTTAAGCTGCTCCGTGGTGATCCAAGAAGTTAAGCCCCTTCGCGCGCAAACAGTTCCGTCAAACGGGAAATGTTTTGGCATAGGAAATATCTCTTAAAGGTATAACCCTCACTATTTTTGCATTTCTTTGTCTTTTAGTAAGAGAACGTACAAGCGTATAAGGAAACTTGTTTCGCTATCAAAAAATATAAGTTGTAATTTTTTAACGCAGCCACGGCATTTTGGGGTTTCATAAAGCGAATTCCTGTGAGTTTATCTCTTATTTTTGGGAATAATTTTTGTGCCAGGTCGGGACTGTAAGGAGGATGACTCACGAATTCCACACTTTCCGTAAACAAACATTCGATTGTCCGTCTGGTGGAGTGAGCTGGAGCGTTGTCGTGATGGAGGGGGATCCTGTTTCTTGGGCGCTGCTGTCCAACATTTTCCAAGACAACCGGTAAACAATGACTATATACAAATCTGCAGTAACAAGCCTTTTATCATCTAGTGCAATTATTGCGAAATGACCCGTCCGTCCAAAGAATGAGGCAATCATATTTTCCCTTGACTTCTGCCCTTCTTTACTTTTTGCTGGCAAATCTTCGAATTGTAACATCCATTGAGCAGATTGGCTTTGGTTTCAGGCTCGTAACAATATATCCAGCTTTTATTACCTGTGACAATGTACAACACAGCGATCGAGTCACCTCTGTTATACTTTTCAAGCATTTTGCGGCACCAAACCAAACGACGGAGTTTTTAATCTTCTGTCAAATTATGAGGTATCCATGTAGTGCAAAGCTTTCTAAATATTCGTATAAGATTTTTTGCACTTGACTCATACCATTGCCTAAATTGCCTGGAACTGTTGATATGTCACTCTTTTATCAGCTTCTATCATTAATCGTACAGCACTCACGTTATCTTCGTTAGTTGTTGATTAAGACGATCACAACGAAAGTCGTAATAAATCATGGAGCGAAAATTTTCTCTAGTCAAATTCATTTCAACGCACGACACGCACTTTTTAAATTGTCATCAATTTGTAAAAACAAAAGACATGAATTTTATGTACAATTACAGCTTCCCAAAGAGTTCTTTATTCGAAATTTAAATAAGTTTGTCATCGGCAACTTTTACGGGCCAATTCTAAAAATATTCAGTGTGATCCTTTTTTGTCTTGGGGAAATCTTCATAGGCTTGTTCCGCCTTGAGAAGGGCGGAGGGACATGCCGACTCTTACGGGCTACAACTCCACGGTGTCCTTACTCCTTCCACGTACCTCTAGCCGGGGGGTGAGGGGCGCGCTCTGTCCGCATTAGACCGCGCTCCTGCTTGGTGTCAGCCTGTGTCGGTGTGACCTGGCTGGCCGCACATATCCTACAGCCTCTCTGCATAGAACACACGTACCGCCATTTCGGGCCTGTTTCTGTTCGAACTCTAGTTCATCGCCCGCAAGATGCTTCTCAAGGTGGCTGAAGATCGTTTAGCGCCCTCCTCCGGCGCCCGCGCCCCTTGCGTTTTCTGTGGTGGGGATCAGAGGTGGTCTCCTCCCATCCCCGCTCTGCCGCCTCCTATGCTTGCATCAGGTCCTAGCAAAAAGAGGCGATGGCATCCCACATGCTCTCGCTTGGTACGATGGACTGAACCACGGCCGGAAACAAGAGGTCACCCCCTTCAACCGCCGCGATGAGATCAAGGCGCTGCGTTGCCCAAGCAGAGCACTCCTGCAACGGATGCTGCGCCCTGTCCCCGGGCAGTCTCCGCAGTGATGACAATCGGGCGTCCTTATCGGCCTATTCGACGCAGATACTTCCCAAAACACCCATGGTTCGGTAATCAAACTGCAGGAGTTCCTATTTTTTATTTTATGTGGTACTAATAATCAAACTGCAGGAGTTCCTTTTCCAATTTTTTGTGACTCTGGTATTCAAACTACAGGAGTTCCTATTTTTCAACTTGATTACGGAACCCTTATAAAGAGATTATTAGCAAAATATTATCTAACACAAGTTTTAAGGAAAATTGGCTACTGTGTTTCTTTTAGGTGAAAACGTAGTACCTTTTACAATTTAATAATAAGGATAAGGAACATTACATAGAAAGATAACATTTTCAGAATCTTATTAACAATACCCTGAAGATATATATTCTCTCTTTGTAAAAACCTTTTTGCCCTATAACATAAATTTATTCGCCAATAAATCGTATACAATGTACATTATTTATACGTACATAATTATTCAACAAAACACAGTTATAAATTCATAAAACGCTTCCACTTTCTTAAAAATGAAATCGTTAAAAAACTCGAGATAAGAATAAATTATGAGAGAGGAAATGGCATTAAAATAATATTAATTCGTTTGTAATGCGTCGGGGTCCCGTCCTTGTCCCCCACCGTACCACTCCCGTCTCGCTCCATGCCATCCCGGTCTCATCCCGGTGTGCCGCAGGCTGGTGACGCGACGATCTTATCGATGCCGTTGGAACTACCCCTAGTGATGCAGTGCGGGACCAAATCGTAATACAAGTTAACTATTTATTATGTTTACAAACAGATACTACTCTAGTCTTTTATGTGCGGATCTATGCGATCGATCCATGTAAACTATTTTCGTTTATAGTTAAGCAGAAACCATGTGAAACAATTTATTTGTGCACTTATTTCGGCGCACAGAACTAAAATTAGGTACTAAAGAAAAGAAAAACAGGTATCAACCGTAGCAAGAAGAATAATCGGTAATACAAAAAAAAGTTTACGTAAGTACAACGTATGTTTATCATACGTCACGTGTAATCACTTTATGTTACCTATTTAAATTTCTCTTCTATTCTTCTTTTTTGGGACGTAGAAAAAACAGCTGACGTGTAAAGAAACACTCACAAACTATTCTGTTTTCATACATAACAAGCGGCCCGTCCCGGCTTCACACGGGTGGACATAATTTTTTTAAACATTTTGATATAAACGTAACCATGGAGTAAATGTAAACATGGTCTGATTTTGGTCGCCATTTCTATCAACTTATATAATGTAAAAAAGAAGTTATAGTTACATAACTACAAAAGTTGGACATCGGGTATCGCGAAGCATTTTGTAGATATTGATATGTTCTTTATTATTGTACATTTTTTTTTTATAAATAGTTTCCGCAGCGCATGTGATGAAAGACATTTTCTGGCAAACATTTTTTTACCCCTGGGGTTACATTATTGAAGTTTTAGTAGGCATCCCCTAATTTTTTCTAGTAATAAATATAGCCTATGTTACTCAAGGATAATGTAATATTCTAAAGGTTGAAGAATTTTTGAAATCGGATCTGTAGTTTTTGAGTTTATTCGTAACATACATACAAATATTTCCTCTTTACAATATTAGTGTAGATGTGCGAAAACAAAAGTGTTACGGCGATTTACATTCTTTCCGAATCGACCCGTTTCCTAAGAAATCTAATATCATAAAACCAAGGATATGATGGCTTCCAACTAGATGGACAGACGACCTGGCAAACGTCACTGGGAGTGGGATGCAGGCGGCATGTGGAATTCCCGGTGGAAAATTATCGGGGAGGCCTTGTTCAGCAGTGGACTCCTACGTCTGATATGATGATGATGATGATGAAGGACTGTACAGTCAAGTATTTATGCCTGCGTACTGCAATGCAATGTAATTTTCCATTTACACCAAATATTTTTAACGAGTTCGGCTACTGAATGAATCTTACTGTTCAAACTTCTGCGGTTACACTTTGCATTCGCTATCTTAATCCAAAATGGTAACTTTTTATAAATGCCCATTACACTAAGACTGAAGGGGGAATAAAATTCCTTTTGAGGGATCCAACTTAGACAGATGAAGGTCAGAGAACTCATTAGGATTAAATCTTAGGCTAATCTCTCTTATGCAAAATGTAGACGTAAATGTAGGACCCTAACATTTTCTATTCTAAGACGTTAGTAATTTTGACTCTGTAGATCTCGCTGTGTGGTGTTATAATGAAATGCAATGTTTGGGTTTCCTCAGGAGGTTCGTCTTCCACTTTGGAGATTAGTTAGTGGCTATACTAGTAACAATTGTTCTATAACAGAACAGATTGCCATTTATCAGTTATTTTGAATACACGCTTGTGATGAGGCGAGCTGGTCGTCCACTGTCGTGGTAAGTCACGCCTACCTATAACAACTATAATGCTACCCAGGACTAATCTTACGTTGCACCACACTTCAACTCCCAGTCTCTTATGCCCAGTAATTTTCAGTTAAGATTTTGCAAATATAGTTCCAATCCAGTTTTGAATGAGGAGCAGCAATGAAGAATATAACCCTAAAAGCACTGTTGTTACTAGCCTTAAGAATGTGTCATTGCTATATGTGAAACCGATGGCTTTCAAAACCGGCACAGCCCTACCAGGTCGTGCACGTGAACGAATGTGGAAGTGACAGTTTATTTCGTTAGCCACTTAGCAGCTGATTGACCTGGGAGAGCGCACCACTCACGCATTTCACATGATACACGCCCACGTTAACGTCCTGACCTTTAGGACCGATCGTAGTAAAAGTTTCAATACCGACAGTTTATTTACTTGGATCGTAAATAGTAAATTTTTCTCCTTCAAATTCCTGTCAATGGTTGGCGTTATGAAGGTGACTTTTATTTATTTCATTCGGAGAACTCGAAAATATTATATTTATGAGCACATATGAGGCGTACTTCCATTCTTTAATATATCTTCTTTAATTAGTGAAATAGAGCCTAGAGCTTTCCTAATTACAGACAGATTGAATCATGAGACCAGAAAGCATCGTGCAGAAACACAAAAATCAATACATTAGCTTGTAATATTGGCGATTTTATCAAAGAATGCTTTACAATTTCTCTCCAGAAAAGTTAAAACAATATTCAGTCGAAAAATAAATCGCTAGTTTAGTGAACTTTCACATTTTCAAAGATACTGCAGCTTCCGAAGTTTTCCGGAGTTCGACATTGTTAGTTTTCAGTGTAGAGATCGCGGGGTTAAGCTAGGATACAATTGAGATTAGACGGACCGCCACGGGTACAATCCATGAGATTCAAGATTGAGGATTTTTTTGTCGCTTTCGAGAAGGCGAGGCTAATTGCAAAGTAGAGCGAATTAAATGCATTGGCTACAATTGCCTTATGGTGTAGCGTTCTCGGATTTAGCAATATTTTTTGAGCAACTGTGCTGATCATAGTGTGGTAATTCAAGTGGATTAATACTTGATAGGTTTGTTTTCCAAAAACCGGTAATCATAAAGTCCTTGACACATTTTGCACTATACACTCAAATACATGGATTATGTTCTCTTAATATTACAAATGCACTACAAACACACCGCTTGTAACTTGGCCGTAATTAGTGGTCTTAACTTAGCGGATAGTAGATTTTAAAGACTTAATACTTACAGTAAATTCCATTAAACCTCAGAGTTTGCAATATGTCTCGGATAATTGAAACTGTACTTGTCGTTTATATATACTTCGGTAGGGACAAAGACAATACCAGGTTATACCTCAAAAGCTCTTTCATTATCGTGAAGACTATTCCTAGTGTGAACTATTCAAATTCCTAATTGAACATTCTCGTCGGCAGTAATCAATGAAATATGCTTCTTATTATAAGTTATAGATAATCATAACAGTCAAATGATAATAAAACTGGTGAACATTACAATCTATCATAATAATCGACACAAACGAATTAGTGGAGGCGCAATGATCTCTGACCTGACCGGTGCCAATCAATCAACTTGATCCTACTAAACACCACACTCGGTACTATATGGCCACATACCCAACAAATGATAATGAACCCTAGATTGTTAAGATTAGAGGTTTGTTTACTTTGAAAAATGAAAATGCTCTAAGTACCCATTGACGTGATTAATGAAACAGACCTCAATGTACACGGGGAGGTGTTTAATCGTTACATTGATGTATTAGTTGAAATAATAGCGGTACGCTCTTTAAAAAATCTAACGGACACTCAGATTGAAGAGGGAACGTTTTAATCTTTGCCGAGAAACATAAATCTGTGTGAGACAATGCAGGAAAACAAGAGTGTAACGCGGGAACAGTGATAAGACAAATGAGAAATAAAGCTTCTTTCCGAGGTTATAAGAAGTGATGCTCATTAGAAACAAATGTTTCCTGCTAATAATCCAGCGCCGGATATTTTGTGTTTTTACGTACACAGCGATACCCGGCGCTTCGCGGAAATTGCTTTCTTATTTTTGTTTAAATTTCGTTTGGAGTTTTCTTGCTGCATGTCTGAGAATGTTTTGCAGATATAACTTGTAAAGCTATTCAAATGTACTTAGTACCGATCAGAACTGCTTTGAAATGATGCTGTTAATATGATTGATTGATCTGTATAATAGCATTAATTCAATCTTTTTAAACGTTGCCCCACACTAGGATTTCTCCTGTGTCGTGGGTGCGTTTACAGACATACCTTTCGCACATAATACACCCAGACCCGGAACAACTACCTGCAGATCATACCAATATTTGTTCCGTGCGGGAATCGAACCCGCGACCCGAAGCGCAGTAGTCGACTTTATCAACCACTGCACCAATCGTGTCGTCTCTCGACGTGAATCTCTAATACCAACATAATCACGAAGGGCTTATATTTATTATGATTGATTGTACACAGATTATAAGAATGTATTCTTCAGTCTGAGCAAAGCAACTAAACCTGTACCCGAGTATAATTTATTCCTGCATTTAAATACACACCATCAAGAACTCGTTACAAATAATAATATAAACAAACGCCTCCATTCATTGTAAGCTTTGTTTACTGAACCTTAGCCGTATTCCCTTTGATATCACAGCTCAGAGTAGAGTACATACTGAAACGTTCTTATGTGTACAATGAGCATAAATACAGCAATAAATTAGGAAAGCGACAAGCGCATTGACAAAGCGAGCCACTACACTGATCGATTGTACAATTCATCAACTATTTACTGAACTATTCAGGGGCCCTTATCGCACCGAAACAAAAACATCTCAGCGATTTGCAGAGGTCTCAACAAGACGAGCTGGTATTTGCATAAATTTGCGTTAAGTAAATGGGGTCCCATGACAAGTTTAATCTTGTCTTTAGAATTTATTGCCTCCTACTGCCGGCTGCAACCTTCCAGCATTTGCATTGGCTAAATAAATATTTGCCTTCAGTTTAAACTGAGACGTCTCCACTAACTTTCTTTTACAAACACTGTTGCTTTTACGAATGCTTTCATTTATAAGAAGTAGGTAGGTAGGTAGAGTAACATTCTGGTACCGTTTACCGAAACAGGAGCAGAACTTTACAAAACACTAGTACTTCACTGGCATTGATAAAAAATTTAGTATTCCAATAATACTGTCACAATTTCTTCACTTTCCGTGTGGTGTCTGGATTAAGAATATAGCACCACTCCATCTCCTCCCGTGGATGTCGTAAAAGGCGACTAAGGGAATCTAAACCAGAGAGATGGGCAGCAGCGTCCCTTCTGTGAACCGGTAGCCATACTGCGCTCACCAACGGCGGCACGGTTGGTGCAGTGGCCGATACATATTTGTATGACCTGCAGGTGTGGGGCTACGTTTAAAAAAAAAAAATCGCCTGCCAAGCGTGGTGAGTATTGGCAAATACCCCCCAAAATGATGACACAGTCGTGAAAATCTATGGCGGAGGCCTGTTCAGCAGTGGACGTAAAAATGGCCGATATGACTTCACAATATATATTTGATCACTCCTGTTGAAGGTAATCTATACAAATAAATAAAGTTGAAGTATCTGTTTGTTATGTAAAAAAACAGCTTTTTGCTAAATGCATATACGGTACCCGTTAACAAAAAAAATTGTCTCTCTGTCTGTCTGTTTGTTCCGGGAAATCTCCAAAACCGCTCGACCGATTTTCACTGGTTGATAGCTGATGTTATAAGGAATAACTTAGCCTACTTTTATTTTAGAACAATAATTAGATTACATTATAATTACAAAAAATATAAAACCCTTAAAATCTAATATATGTCGTAATACTCTAAATTTCTTTTAAATAAAACGCGGGTGAAACCGCGGGTCCCAGCTAGCAAATATATAAAATAGTTGGTACTTTAAAACGATAGCTGAGATGAGATGTGAGAGATGAGCAGATTAAAGTTATCAAAGTTATGTTTAATCTTATAGCGTTTTGCTTTATTTGGACATTTAATGTTCTAATAAGTCATCCTCGCTCATACCAATAATAAATATTCTGAACGATTTTATTACAGAATTAACATCTGCATCATTGTATATAAAATAACGACCAGTAATTTATTAAGATGAGAAGAAGACAGTCTGAGTTTGATCGCAGCCACCTTTTTGGATTCATGTACGGATCTGAATTATTTTGATTATCAGAGATCAGAGGGCCCTAAAATGTTCTCAATGGTATTTGTAGTCCGCCAACCCGCACTAAGGCCTAATATTCTCATCGTGAGAAAAGCCCCGTGCCCAGCAGTCGGACAGTAATGGGCTGGTTATGTATACTATAATTTACAACATTAATTTGTTTACTTACACAGTCGTATTGATTTAATTTAACCAAAATGCCAACCTCCTTTTACATGCGTTCAGCTCCGGAGAGATCTTCAGTTCAATCATTCAATTACTTAAACTTATAACTCCTTTAGCCTTTAAATAAAAAACTAAAGTGTTCGTTAATATAATTTGTGAGCCCCCAAAAAGTTCTTACTGTTACCTTTTCCGAACTTGCGCTCTAGTGCAATGACTTCAAGGTTGTTTTTACATGGGATTTTAATTCAGAAGTTCTCAAATGTCTAATTTGCAAATGGAGGCATGTCGTAGGCCGCGCAATTTGGCTTAAGCGAAAACCCTTAGCACACCGTTTGCCAACGCAGTCCCGCGGAAAAACAGTGTATATTTATGAATACTGCTGTTTCATTACCGCACCAAAATCATTTTAAGCTAAGTAAATTAGAATATCGTTCAGAAAATGAAGAAAGTAAATTTTACTCGTGACCAAATAATTTATTTTTGAAATTAGTAAACGAGAACTCTCGTTTTAAAAAAGAACACGGCTTAGACTGCTTGAAACAATGATATTATACCATAGATATGTTACGTACGTTGGAGTTTCTTGCCGGCTCTTCTCCATAGATCAACTATTTGGAACCGTGCAACATAGATTCTGACGTTTCATAAATTTGAAATAAAAATATTTGACTTTTGACTTTGACGTCCATACTAAATGACGCCCAAAATACAGTCTCGCTCGCACAACCACGTCGTGAGAAAGAAGATACAAAAACAACAAGATTAAAAGAGATAGCTATCTAGGCGAACCGATTGCAAGGTGCTACAATTGGGGGAGTTTTGGGTCTTACTTCTGGCACGCATGTAACATATCTACTTGTTTTTAATATATAATATCATTGGCTTGAAACAATACTTTCTCCCTCTCATTGTTAGGTTCATGTTATTTTATTTTGAGCGCATAATAAAATAACGTACCTTTATCTGTATTATATTTGTATTTGCCGGCTCAGAATGCCACCACCCCATCTCTTCCCATGGGTGTCGTAAAAGTCGACTAAGGGATTACACGGAGGATGGGCAGCAGCGTCCTTCGAGTACTTTAACAACTCAACTGCGATCGCCAACCCGCCTGCCAAGCGTGGCGATTATGGCAAGACCCCCCAATGAGCCCACAACACATTCATATCGGTGGTTGTGGTGATCTTTGGGGGAAGCCTGTGTCCAGCAGTGGACTTCATTCGGCCGAAATGATGAATGATGATTTGTTTTCAATACTAACCTCTCAAGGCTAAAAGATAAGCTATACATAGTACATACAAAAAAACTTTTAATAAAAAAAAAACTTGCGACTATTAATAAAGTCAACCTCTAACTCACGTAACCAGTAAATACAGTACAACGCCATCTACACTATACGGTGTACAACTTTGCCCCCAACTAGCCCCGGGCTCACGTTAGCGAATGTCTATAACAGTCGATCTTATCTCGTTACTCGTTGCTTTCATTAAAGTTTTTCTTGTTCAAAGAAAGCTAGACCATGTAGACGTGCTTTGTCTGATGTTTAAGTGTAACGAACTTCTGTGAGGTTTTATGAAAAGATTAGTTAATTAAAGATAGATTGCGGTTGACTTGCAAGTGGTTCTTTGATACGGGATTTCAGAAATAATATGAGATATTTTATAGTTGGGTCTTAGAACAAGTGGTATACCATCGCAGTTCTTTCATCAAACGGCAAATAAAGAGCAACACAAAACAAAGAACAATTACCAGTCCGATATAAGTTTAATTAATAGACCCATTAATTGATTGCGCACTCTTTACAAACAACGTTTGAAGCTTCAACGGAATAAGTGTATCATAAAGTATGGGTATTATTAGTATTATTAACCGTGTGGTGCCGGCTACAGATAGCACCAACCCATCTCATTCCTTAGGTGTGGTAAATGGTTGAATGAATTAACCGGAGGATGGGCAGCAGCATCCTTCGAATACAGTAACAACTTAATTGCGATCTGGCGATCCCGCCTGCCAACCGTGGCGATTATGGCAAAATAAGCACACCTTACACCCAGAGCATCGTTGTAGTGATCTTTGGGGGAGGCTTGTATCCAGTAGTGGACTTCATTCGGCTGAAACGATGACTCTATTATCAATCAATTAATTCTAAACAATGTCGCTATTCTTGATAAGTTTATAACTTATTCCTTATAGCTTAAACATCGACTGATTCACTAAAACACATCAAACATACTTCGAACCTAAAATACCCATTTTATTCAGAACCTAGTATTTTCAGGTTCGCTTTACTATAAGCGAGGTCGTAAATTACCCTTAGACATGACATAGGTACGTCCCAAGGTCCCTAGGCTCCTGCTAATTACCCTTATTTCTTGCCAACTATTGGACTAAAAATGTACATTAGGCTTTTTCGCTGATTTTCCGCAAAAACTGCTATGCGGTCAACAGTACAGGGGGTAGGTAGGGGTGAGCGGGAAGGAAGGGCGATTTATATCCCCTCTCATCCCTTGAGGATTCTCTTATCGACTCAACTCATACTGCCTGATATATGACCCGGGTAGTGTTACGGAAAATCTGGTTTATATGTTTCATTTAGATTATCTCTCGAGCCTCAGAGCAGGATGGGTAGGTTAATTCGAGTGCGGGACCTTATTAAAGGAGAGTATTCAGTTTATTGAATTGAAATTAATTAGAAATTGTAAGAGAATCCTCGGCAGGTTACTTTGTCTTTTCATACAAAAAAATTGATCTTCCATAAGATCTTAAGTATGGAATTTAAATATGTATTAGCTCAAGTGGCGAAGACAATACAAATACTAATATCAATAACTGATTTAACTCTTTTTTATTACTGTAGCAGTAATTTAAGTATAACGTGTCTTTATATATTATAATAATTTATCTATTTATTTGTATCTGTTTGGCATCCGTGCTTCATTGTATATCGGTCCAGCTGAAAACCAGCGTCGGGCATTATTCGTCCGGCTTATGCTGAGCTGGTTACCCTTTTGGCGCAAACTCGAGACACGATGTGTAGCTCTGTGTATACCTATGTTAAAATATTATTAGTTTTACACTTTTATTTTTTGTTTAAAGTTTTCAGTATTATTGTATGTGTCTCTGTTTGTGGCAAATAAATATATTTCTTTTTCTTCTTCTAAAATGATGATGAAAACTTCTAGTTAGCGGAACGTTAGAAGTAAGATGCAAAATAGGATAAAGACAGGACTATTATCGTAGTTTGGCCTTTATATATGTAAGTATGGACTATATGGTATTATTATGATCATTCCAGACGTTGCCCGAAATTTTTATCACATGTTTTGTCATAAATAAGACACTTAACTTTAAACCAGAAAGAAACCTTTAAGTTGGTATTGTATTTTTTTCTGAGAGAAATTCAGTAGGCTAAAACCACTGGAGTGGTCATCTTTGGCACCTAACGGAGGCTCCAGGTCCTCGTATGATCACAATAGAGTCGCCCACTGGTGCCACGCCTATAGGATCATCTCAGAGAGGGTGAATGTAAAGCAGTCTCTCCCAGGGGGGGATTGTAAAGGATCCCCCAAAGCGTCCCACGGCAGCACGTGACCACATGCGTGCTACCGTCTTCTCTTGGGTCAGTAAGTAGGCCATAAAAGACACTTTTACATATCATATTGAAACGACAGAGGGCATATATACAAATAAATTAATAGAGTCGCAATGGTCTAAAGTTTATTCCTCTATTACTTTCATTATTCATGACAGTTCAAGGTTCTAAACTCAATATTGAAAGAATGACAGCTAGACCAATCTGGCCCTCATAGCTTCAAACGATCTCATCCAAATCCAACAGCTTAACTTAACCCTTTGCCTTCAGTACCAATGCAGTACATTATAATACAATATGGGCTGGTGTTATTAATTGAGACTTGGTGGATTTGTGGCGACGCGGTTCGCGGCACTTTCAATGCTAGCTGTAATTAGGAGATGTGGTTTGTATGAAGATATTGCCACCATTTGGTTATGAGTTGATTCATATGAGGGGATTGTGGTTTTGACACTATATCACTCACCTTTTTGAGCAACATAATACAAAATATTCCACATATATTTGATTGACTTTTTCACGGTTGGTGCAGTGGCTGATACAGTCGGCTGCTGTGCACCGGGTCGCCAGTTCGATTCCGGCACGGAACAAATATTTCTATGATCTGCAGTTAGTTGTTTCGGGTCCGGGTGTATTGTGTCTGTAAACGCACCCACTACACAGGAGAAATCCTAGTGCGGGACAACGTTTTTTAAAAGAGGAAAAAAATTAAAAAACCAAAGTCGTTGCTTTGTTGTCTACGAAAGAAATGTTCACACTTGCAGTTAGCAAACTTTGAAGATATGAAAACAGTCAAATAACTGAAGTCGTAAAGCTAGTTTATTTCAATCATAAACACGTGAATCAATCAATAAGTCATGTATCATCTCTCAAGTCACTCGGTGATAAAATATAATTTCCATACAATTTCAATTACTTCGCCGTTTCAAAACTATCAATCATCAAACATTCATTGTGACCTCGCTTCCTTTCATGTGCGTTATCTCGGCTATTTTTTACGTCTTTAGTTGGCTTCCGATGATCTTGGAGCGTTTCATCACACGTCGTGTTCCTCAGTAAATCATCCCGCACCCGCCGGCTATCTTCACTCGACCGAATAACACCCCTTAGACCTTGCGTTGTGAAGAAAAATGGCAGAAATACTAGTTGGGAGTTTTAAACGTCATGCTTGTGAACGGGTACCCACTGTTGGGACTGAAACGAAACGGTAAATTTCAGTAGCAAGTCAATTTTGTTATTACATTATTGTAGTATTTTCCTTCTATACAGAATTACCTAAATTTTTCCCACTAAATGTTTTAGCATAATTTGGATCAGTTAACATTGTAATGCCAATTATTTTAAAAGAACATCCATGGAGTTTTTTGAGGATCTTTCCACAGGATCAGCCAATTGGAACCGTGCAACTGTGTAAATTCTACTAAGTACTATTCAAAGTTCATAAATTTTCATTAGCGCTCGATATTTATTAATGGAAATAAAAACTCAGACTCTTGAGTATTGAAACGGTAACTACTAAACATAGGTTTATTGGACCGGCCGATGTGCACGACACAAATTGCTTTGCAGCTTTTGTATTTTTTATTTATTAATCAGTTCTCTCCTTGTAGGTGTTTTTAATGACAAAGACTAATTAGAGAAACTGCTATGAGAACTGACACTAACCAGCGTATTCTTTTCTGCCACTAACGCTATTACCACTGCGATTTCCAGTCCAGTAGTCAAGCGCCAACTTGCTATAATCACTAGATTATGGCAATAGTTGGCGCAATTTTAGTGTGTACTTTACTCACCAAAGTCATTTTTATTGTTTCAGGTATACAATTCATACCTATTTGATTACCCTAACAAATGAGCTGATCTGCGAGCAGTACCTGCGTACAGTAATTGCGTTGACATTATGCAAACATGCAAATGGCGGTAAGTGTTACTACCGGTTGGATACTAAATTACGAGGAGAAGGAGTCGAGCTTAAAGTTTTGTAATAAACACAATTCCAGTTATATACTGAGACTTAGTTTCTAGAATTACCTACCTTAAATACGGCCGTCTTCAAGGCCCCGTTCAGACGTGCCACAGCCAAACACGACAGCGACAAAAATGTCGCCGGGCACTGGCTAGTGTGAATGGTGTTGCTGCAACTGCTAAAGTTGCGTTGTGGCCGCCAGAGACAAGTTACGGACTTCCTCAATAAATAACTGTGTCAAAAGAGAATCTTTTGTTTCTCTCGGACTCGGACATTATGCTTACAGCACACAACTAGCTGGTATCGAACCACCATTGAATGAGCGAGGGAGGGCGCGTATACGGTGGTTGCATTTGTGGCCTCGATGTTGTCGGTACACGTTCGCGACAGCCGTGGAATGCGACTACAAATTTGTTGTACTTGTAAATGGCGTATTTTATACAACTTTGTGCCGGGCCTTATTTTTGCTGCTATAGTGTGGCTGTGGTTGTGGTACGTCTGTACCGAAACTAAAGACTTGTTTACACGTCTTGACTTTAGTAGCGTTTCAAGTTTAGTGTTTACTTCAGCCGATTCGTTTTTTTTTCTCAATGCTTATAACACTTTACCAGTACGAGTTTATTTTGTACATGGGTTATTAACAACGCTTATTCAAGTTACTATACATTATACTTAACTCAAGCGTTTCCTAACTTCAATGAACCTTTGAGAAGACAGACATTTTTATGTTTGGGTGTCTGTGTTTATCTTTCCCAACGAATGAATTATTACAAAATGTACGCTGCCTATATGACTAGCCACTTACTACAATTCACTGTCGTATAGTTTTGTAAGCCCCACACTAGGATTCCTTCTGTGTAGTGAGTACAGTTTACGGACATAAATCTCACATGAATTAACACCCAGACGAGAGAGATCATATAAAAATTAGTTTCATGCGGGGATCGAACCCACGATCGACACGTAGCGCAGAAAGCCAATAGCTTAGCCACTACTCCAACCATGCCTACAGTTTGTAAACAGACTGTACTAAACTGAAAATCTAATACTGACAATTTATTATCAAGCACGTTGTTCACACGATCACGACGCACATAATTTTACTAACTAAAGATCTTCATGAATTGAAACAGCTTACGGAAATGTATAGCGTTTATTTATTCATTTTATATACCTACGTGCAGCATCTATACGTGCAACACATACAATTATTATGTTATTAATACACAATTAAATGACATCTATACAAATAAATAAAATTGAAGTGTCTGTTTGTAATGTCAAAATAACAGCTTTTTACTAAATGCATATGAAAGTATGTACGTTACATATAACAAAAACACTATTTTTAATTTTTTTGTCTGTCTGTCTGTCCGTCTGTCTGTCTGTTTGTTCCGGGTAATCTCCGAAACGGCTGGACTGAATTGACGGGACTTTCACTGGCAGATAGCTGATGTTATAAGGAATAACTTAAGCTACGTTTATTTTAGAAAAATAATTAGGGTTCCGCGTAAAAAAATAAAACCCTTGAAATCCAATATATATTCTATGTCAAGTGTCTATGTCGAAGTACTTTTAATTTCTTTTAAATTAAACGCGGGTGAAACCGCGGGTCCCAGCTAGTACAACATAAAATAAAACAATATCATATAGTTGTATCCTATATACTCAAAGATCTGAGTTAAAGCCTGGTTCGTTGCCGATCCTCCTTCAGGTCCACATCCATTTGAACTTCTATATCTTTCCTCTACGACGTCATCCTCATTGATCCCCGGAGCCCTCGAGTGGTAATAAAAACTCAGCGTCGGTATCCGCCTCCGAGATGATTAATGCACTTCTGCCAACACCCATAGAAGCCAAGGGTTTGCCCCACAATGGACGGCTTTACACCCATGTGTCTGTTATGTATGACTAGATCGTCGCTCAAGGCTTTTAATGTTGAAGTTGAGATAGATAAAAAGTAATCGCGAAGTTCTTTTTTCCCCGAGAGATTTGATGGCATTCCCGTATAAAATGCGCAAGCTGTCTGTATGTCGATATGTTTCATTCTAATATTTTGTTGCTCGAGACCCAATAGAACAGTTGTAGCTTTGAAACCGGAAAATATTAGTTGTTGGTATCAGAAGTCGACTACTTTTCAAGAAGCTTTCGCGGACACAGTTCTAAAAAAGTAATTTAAAGAACATAAACAAGCAAGTTCGCCGTGTGGTGCCGGCTCAGAATGCCACCACCCCATCTCCTCCCATGGGTGTCGTAAAAGTCGACTAAAGGATTAGTCGGAGGATGGGCAGCAGCGTCCTTCGAGTACATTAACAACTCAACTGCGATCGCCAACCCGCCTGCCAAGCGTGGCGATTATGGCAAAACCCCCCAATGAGCTCAAAACACATCCATATCGGTGGTTGTGATGATCTTTGGGGGAGGCCTGTGTCCAACAGTGGACTTCATTAGGCCGAAATGATGATGAAACAAGCAAGTTCTGTGTAACGTGAGGTTATTACATGGAAGCAAGTACTCCGTGTGGTGTCCGGATTAAGAATATAGCACCACTCCATCTCCTCCCGTGGATGTCGTATAAGGCGACTAAGGGAATCTAAACCAGAGGGATGGGCAGCAGCGTCCCTTCTGTGAAACGGTAGCCATACTGCGCTCGCCAACCCGCCTGCCAAGCGTGGTGAGTATTGGCAAATACCCCCCAGAATGATGACACAGTTGTGAAAATCTATGGGGGAGGCCTTTGTTCAGCAGTGGACGTGTAAATGGCCGATATGATGATGATATGATGAAGTACTACTATTTCCTGCTGCTGACTGCAAATAATTTTTTATATCCTCATTTCGGCCGAATGAAGTACACTGCTGGACATAGGCCTGTCCCAAGGATCACCAAACGACCGATATGGGTGTGTTGTAGGTTCATTGGGGGGTTTTGCCATAATCGCCACGCTTGGCTGACGGGTTGACGATCGCAGTTGAGTTGTTAATGTACTCGAAGGACGCTGCTGCCCATCCTCCAGCTAATCCCTTAATAGACTTTTACGACACCCACGGAAAGAGATGGGGTGGTGGTATTCTAATCCGGCACCACACGGCAATTTTTTATATATGTGAAATGAAATGAATGATTAAACTTTATTTTAGCAAATAGGTTTCAAAAAAACATTAACACTCGTCAATAAATTTGTATGAAGCCGGCATTTCCTACTGACTGCCACTAGGAATAAATGCTGAAATAAGCTCAAAGGTTTCTGTTTTAAAGTCCAGATACATTGGAGAAAACTGCAGGGCAATGTCTTGAATGAGTTGTCCTGCTAGACGGCAAGCATGAATCAGTCATCGCGTATGTCAACCCTATTTTAGGGAGCTCAACCGCATGACATTTGCGTAGGCCACATGAATACCCAAACCACCAGACAGATATTATGTCTAAGTGTGTATAGTTAGACTAATTGTACGATAGTATACTAAGTGCGCTTTGGGTGACGTGTTTTCCCATGTACTGATGTAGCAACCGGTAATTTGTGTAATTGATTGCGACGGACGCAACTTACTGATTCAATGAAGTAGACATCCTAAAATTCAAGTAAACATCTAATTTGTGGACCTTTTAGATTCAGCAATGAAGACTGGGAGACAAATGGCACATTTGAAAAAAAAAACGTACAGTAACTCTAATCAATCACAGCCACAAATCAGCCAAAACATTTCCACGACAGATGTGTCGTCATTTTAGGGGTCTTTATTCACCATGCTTGGCAGGCGAGTTGGTGAGTGCGGTATGGCTACTGTTCCTCAAAAGGGACGCTGCCGCCCATCTTTCTAGTTTCAACTTTCACGACATCCACCGGAGGGAATAGAGTGGTGCTATCACAGGCTAGGCTTAATGGAGGTGTGCGTGCTTCTTAATCTGGACACCACAGCTTCTTGACAAATTACAGTTAAAAACACAAATGAAGACGAATGCTATATTCTGGCTTTGGCTTCTCCAGAAATGACCGGTTAAGCAACCACATTTCCCATAAATGTATGCGAGAAGCCCAACAAAAAATAAATAATGCTATATTTTTCTTTTCTCTTGCAAAACTCTCACGCCATATTGATGTCTTAATGTTAACAGACATGGCAAGAGAGTATGTAAAATTATATAAATGTTTAGAAAATGAACAGCGTACCTAAAAAGTATTGTTTTTTTTTTAATATGTTCTGAAAATGGTACACACTTAGCATACAAGCAAGCTCCGTGTTGAAATAAAAGCAACGCCAACACGGCTTATAGCGACGTCATTGCTTCTTCCGGTTGGGTGAAAACTAAACTATAAAAAGGCAGAAAGAAAGAAAATAGTTTTATATTGGACTCACTCAGAAAATAATAAATAATGGAGGCAACCCGGACGAGGCCAAAAAGCTATCAGCATAATGCTGCGACGCTTGAAAACTAAAATGTCACGGCGCTGTTTTTCAGTTAGAACCAAGTAAGACAGTTGATATTTTCATTTCTAAACATTACCGATGATAATGATGTGAAGGCACTTCAGGATGACCCTGAACGGATAGAAGTCTACTGTAGAGTTAATAAACGACAACCTTGACGCTGCTAAAAGATACTCATACCCGTGATTTAGGAGTATATCATGATAGTTAATGTTCGACATTCACATAAATGCCATTATTCCAAAAGCTTCTAAATCTCTGGGCTTCATCATGCGAGTATCAAAGAATTTCAGCGATATTAAAACCTTAAAAATCTAATATTGTTCATTCGTTCGGAGTCATTTAGAATACGCTTCACATATCTGGAACCCAATTTACAATACTTACGTCGATCGCATTGACATTCAACGACTTTTTCTTAAGTATTTATGTTTTCGTCTGAAGATACCATACCGTTCCGAGAACTATTTGAAGCATTGCAAAAGGTTTCATTTTCTACCACTCGTTAAACGCTGTGAAATTGCAGACAGTATATTTTTCGTAATAATATTATCAGGAGTTGTCGACTGTCCCGAGCTATAAGGCAAAATTAATTTCAATGTTCCAAGCACACAGGGCTACCCCCTCAGACCATTGTGACGACGGACTGGAGGAAAGTTAGGCAACGCCTCAACGACCCCTCGTCCGCTCAGTTAGATAGAATTCCCGAATGCATAACGTCAGTCGCAGACACGCTAGGCGCGATCGACTCCCTCACCGGGCATGTACAGTCCGTCGTGGACGAGTGTTCACGGCGAGTTCCTGCGATGGAAGACCATCGCATGAAACTCCCTGACGATGTACGTGCACTGATGACGGAGAAGAACGCAGCCCTTAGAGCGTACTCATCTTTTCCCAGCGAACCCAATCGCCTCTTTATGCGCCACCTGCAGCGTGCTGTCAAGGAACGTATTAAGGAATGCCGAGAGGCTAACTGGGATAAGATGTTGGGCGACTTAGAGCCAACCCACCTTGCGTTCTGGCATCTGCAACGGAAACTCAAATCCGAAACATCCAATGCTGTCCCCCCCCTCAACCGTCCCAATCAAAGGCCGGCCTTTGATGACGACGAAAAATCCGAATGCCTAGCTGACAGTCTAGAAGCGCAATGTTCCCCAAGCACTCTACCTGTAGACGAAGCTCACCTCAAAAAGGTTGACGCTGAAGTCGAACGTAGAGCAGCTATTCCGACTGCCGAGGACCCTGACGACCCCCTCCCTCCGGTCACGGCAGACGAGGTCAGAAATCTCGTGAAAAAGATTCACCCTCGCAAAGCCCCCGGCTCTGACGGTATCACCAACAAGGTGATTAAACTCTTCCCCGAACGTCTTATCGCCTTAATGACCGTCATCTTCAATGCGGCATTAAACAATAACCTCTTTCCGCATACGTGGAAACAGGCCACCGTTATCGGTATTCCCAAACCCGGTAAGCCCAAGTGCGAGACTTCCAGCTATCGCCCCATAAGCCTTCTCAATTCTCTTGCGAAGATTTATGAGCGGATTATCTATTCCCGATTAAAGGATTTTGCCGATTCCAAGAAACTCATTCCCGACGAACAGTTTGGTTTTAGAACCAAACACTCGTGTGTACAACAAGTCCACCGACTAGTTGAACACATCACGTTCGGATTCTCACGCGGCATGATGACGGGAGTCCTCTTTTTCGATGTTGCGAAAGCATTTGACAAAGTCTGGCACAATGGCTTATTATATAAGTTGTATCAACTCGGAGTGCCTGACCGTCTCGTTCTCATCATACGAGACTTCTTGTCAAATCGCAGTTTCCGATATCGAATCACGGGCGCTCTCTCTTCCCCTCACCCCATTAGAGCCGGAGTCCCACAAGGATCCGTGCTAGCCCCACTATTGTTCACACTGTACACCAGTGACCTCCCCAAAAGACCTGCTAATACGACCCAATTAGCACTCTTCGCCGATGACACGGCCATTTTCTACTCTGGTCGCAGTCCCGATAATATAACTAAGATCCTCCAAGCCACAGCCAACGCCTACGGGAAATGGTTTAGGAAATGGCGGATCGAAGTTAACCCTATCAAAAGTAAAGCCGTCCTATTTTGCAAATTAGGCGACGACCACCCACGCTTCAGGGAGATCTCGATGCTGGGCCAATCGGTTCCTTGGGAACCGCACGCCAAGTATCTTGGAGTCACCCTAGACAAAAAACTGACCTTCATTCCCCACACAAAGATGGTGCGTGCCCGCGCTGCCTTTGTGCTTGGTCGCCTTCACTATATTCTGAACGCTCGTAGTAAATTATCCCTTAGAAATAAGGTGAGAATTTACACCACATGCATTCGACCCATCATGACCTATGCCAGCCCAGTGTTCGCACACGCCGAATCATACCCACTCCGTAGATTCGAAACCCTCCAAACCCGGTTCATGCGCAAGGCCACCGGAGCGCCTCTGTACATGCGAAACGACCAACTCCATTTCGACCTTAACTTGCCGACCATCAGGCAATTTATGAAACAAGCGTCTAAACGCTATCTCGATTCTGCCCTGTCCCACCCAAATCCCCTTGTGGTATCAGCCGCCGACTACGAACCCTCCCGTATCAGTAGAGTACGCCGCCCGAGGCACGTTCTGGTCGATCCAGACGATGAAATCACGTTAGATCACATGAAGAGACTCGCGTTGTCTCGTTCACTAAACACCCGACCGTTGTACCGCCCTCGCCGCCGAGGATGCCCGCCTCACCGACGTCGCGGAGGCCTATCACCGCGTCACCTTCCCGTTCAAGTTAGCACTTCTCCCTCCCGTCTCTTGCTCGCGCCGGCCCGTGCCGAGCCTGTAGCTTTAAATGTCCCCTAATACAATTTAAATAATACCGATCCAGCTGTCCCCAAAACAATAGCTTGATATCCCCAGCAACGCCCTAAGCCGAGGTCCGTGTCCCGCAGGGGGCGCCCTTAGCGAAAGTTGCTTAGTTTTTAATATTTAATTTAAGCCTGGCTGGAGGCCTCTTTTGGCTTCGCCAGCAAATGACCGGTTAAGCAACCACATTTCCCAGAAATGTATGCGAGAAGCCCAACAAAAAAAAAAAAAAAAAAAAAAAAAAAAAAAAATGTTCCAAGCAAGTTTATAAGATTTAATCCCCCCGTTAATATTCCTAAAGTGTCAACCAACTACCGTCAGAATTCATATATTATGCGAGCAAGCAAACAGCTCAATAATATATGCAAAAAACACAACTTGCGGGCGAATACTCAAACGCCATTTAACTTTAAGTCCGCGCTTAAACAATTTGAGGCGCCCGATTTTGTACCAAAAACAGGTTTCTCGAAAAGCTAAAGCGGGGACTTAACGTTAAATGGCGTTTGAGTATTCGGCCGTTAGATCCTTACTTAACTAGGGTCACAGCAACAAGGAGTTGCCTGAGCCTCGACTTTATCTGATAAACATAGACATGTGTACCAAGATAACTTCAAAGATGAATTTGTGATTACCGTGTTTTTGTAAGTGTATACATCCATAACCATACTATTTTTTTATAAGTGAATACCTATCATTGGCTTACTATTTAAAATGTATCACTTAACTGTTCGTTAAGCTGTAAGTCGTCCATGAAATAAAATAAATAAAACAAATGAATTAATTCTAGTATCAAAATAGTTACAAATAATATTTAACTATTTTTACTTCCCTTTAAGTAGCTTACATTTCAATAAACGAAAGCATAAATATTTAGGACATAAATAACAATTATCGTAATATTAATGAGTGCGGCAAGTGAAAACGTTTGAACGTAACTAATAAATCGTGGGATTATAACTGATAGATATTATGATAATGTTATATTGTAGAAATTATCAATTAGTAAGCCAACGCAGGCTCGCGTGACTTTAGCTAGCTAATAACTTGATTTAGTGCTTTGGAATGAATTATTGATCACATTTATTGAACTGTTATAGTCTAACTGTGATTCGATAGGCCCTATAAGAAAATAAAGGCACTATCAGAAAACCAGCTGCAGCATGAATTTCTGCAGCGTGTGCTGAGATGGGGACCTGTCTTGTCCTCATACAGCACCATCGTAACCATATATATTTTATTTCGTTAATAGTAAGTTTATGTTATCATTTTGCTCATTTTGATCTTTTTTTTATTATTTCGGCTGAATGAAGTCTACTGCTGGACACAGGCCTCCCCCAAAGATCACCACAACGACCGATATGGGTGTGTTGTGTGCTCATTGGGGGGTCTTGCCATAATCGCTACGCCTGGCAGACGGGTTGGCGATCGCAGTTAAGTTGTTAATGTACTCGAAGGACGCTGCTACCCATCCTCCGGCTAATCCCTTAGTCGACTTTTACGACACCCACGGGAGAAATGGGGTGGTGGCATTCTGAGCCGGCACCACACGGCTTCCTATCAGTCCAAAATAAAAAATTTCTTTATTTTTATACTTTCTATATTCGTGATGAAATTGCCGTAACTTATTTCTCCTTCTCATGGTTACTAAGACACAAAAAAAAACCATGCGCAGATGTTCATCATATCAGCCAAAAAACGTCTACTCCTGCACAAAACTCCCCATAGTATGCCATGTGTTGTCATTATTGGGGGAATGTTCCAGATCCAGTATTCACCACGCTAGTTGAGCGCAAAATGGCTCCTTTTCCACAGAAGGGACCTTAGTCTCCTTTTACGACATCCACATTGCTGGTGCTATATTTTTAATACGGGCACCACACGGTTCATCTTCATTATCATCATCATATCAGCCAAAAGACATCAACTGCTGAACAAAGGCCTTTCCCATAATCGACTGGTTACATGCCGCGTGTCATTTTGGGGGGAATTTACCAGAACTCACCACACGTGGCAGACGGGTCGTTGACCGCACAATAGCTGATGTTCCATAAAAAGGACGCTACCGCCTATTCCTCTGGTTTAGAGTTCCTTATTCGCCTTTTACGACATCCACAGGTGGAGATGGAGTGGTGCCATATCCTTAATTCGGACACCACACGGATGCTCGACTTTTATTCATCATTACCAGTCCATTAACCGTTACAATGAATGAATCGGAAACAGAATACTGACATAGAAAACCACCACGTCGGCAAATGTGTTGGCGATTGCAACATGATATCCTTCAAGACCAGGAGAATGGTACTACTTATGCTCTTAATACGTTAGTCGCCTTTTGTGTTACCCAGAGAAAGAGAGGAAGTATCGGTTACCATCCTGTTTTACATCATTCTAGCTTACATGTTCTTCTAACTTGCTAATCTGATTTGTTTAATAGAACTATTCATTAATTAATTACTAAAATTGGTCTTCATTAACAAATCGATAGTTTTTCTAAAAGTCGTTCACTGCTGGACATAAGCTTCCCCCAAAGATCGCCACAAAGACCACCTGGGTTTGTGCTGTGTGCTCTATGGGAGGTTTTTCCATAATCACCACGCTTGGCAATAAGTTGCCGATCTCAGGTGAGTTGTTAATGTACTCGAAAGACGTTGTTGCCCATTCTCCGGCTAATCCCATAGTCACCTTTTAGATACCCAAGGAATGAGATAGGGTGGTGCTATTCATGGCCTGTACTATTCGGTGTGACACTGTTTATTTTCGTGATCATGAGTAAAAGTTATTCCGCCAGCTTTTCGTTATGATGCCGTCCCAACTATAAATAATAAAATAAATCAGACCATTTATCAATCTAATATGTTATGTATTATTTGGTGACATTTTAAGTGTTTCAGAGATGATTGCAACGCTTATTACGATCATAATCACCGAAATGAGACTTGAACCGTGTACAAGCCTGACAAACGGTTCGAACGTCAAAGTATAACTTGAATACATTCACATTACATTCATGTCACATTAAATTACGTGACTCCAATAATACTAATACAATTCCAACGTTAATATTCCGTTTAAGAAATTCATAATTGGACAATAAATAAACTTTCCTTATATTTTAATAAGTAATAAACGGCTGCGCAGGCGCCGATGACGTCATAAACGTCATTTAACAGGCGCGACTCCACTCAAGAGCGATAATAGCGCCGTTATCGCTCGGATTTGGAATTGAAGTGGAGTTAAAACTGTGTTTTACAGTTAGATAAAATATAATGAAGCGGTAAAGATTTCCGGACGACTTGTAATAAGATACTATAAATGTGACATGTTCTTTTTTTTATTTGTAGGTAATGTGTTTTAATGTATTATGTAAATCTGTGTGTTGGTCAGTTGTTGTTTTCAGCTGTATTTTTTTTCAGATAACTAAGTTGTTGTACATAACATGATTCAAAAAGTTGTCGAGTGAGTTCACACGCGGTAGAAGTGAAACTTTGTATTTTGGTGATTTTTAACAGAATGAGATGAATACACTATGTATGTAAACAGAGAGAAAGAGAGAGAGCGATTGATCGGGAATAGAGAAACTATATAGAAACATGTTTCATCTCATTTTCTCACAGCCTAAACCCTTTAAATATATGTATAGTTATCTCTCTTTCGTTACACATTTTCGTTTCATAAAATCCAATTCACACCGTCTCAAAAGAAGTTTCGCTTCAAAAGAAAAACGTGAACTTGGTATACTTGACCGAAGTGTTTCTTTTTTGTTTGAGGATACCGACTATATCTACTATGGAAACTATTTTAATTGCAATTGATACTCGTTTTAATACGTACCTACATCAACATCGATGTTTTTTTAACCCCAACGAGTTACTAAGTTCCTTACGTTACTCTTCACAATCGATTGCTCAATATAGCATGGCACGGGCCTTTTGAGCATTTGTTTCTTTTCAAAATACCTAGAAATCCTTGCTATATTTATTATTAATTTGATTAAATAACCAGCCAGTATATTAAAAATGTTAATTAATCAGTAAATATTACTCACTGATGAAATACATGCTCCAAATATGTCTTTCGCTTGTTCACACCTCTATCTTCTTAACTTTTCTAATACATAGTTCTCTCCTTTTCTCTCTCCGTACATTTTTTCCATCTTTTCAGCGTTAGAATCGTTTCTCAGAAAACGTTGCTCTTAAATTTGACCTTGAAATGTTACTATCATCGCGTCCAACTATTATGAACCCAGCCTTTGTTCTAGCCGACTTTGATTAAATGTTTGAAAGTGTGAGGGTATTGTTGTGTTTCTAGATCGTTATTGAAGATGCAAGCCTCTAGAAAATTCTCTTAGCTTTGACATGATCGATTAGCTGTTGTTTGCCAAAGTAAGATTACCGATTACGTCATTCACCCATTTTAACTCTATATTTGTAATAATAGGTACTAGGTAGCAATTTCCGTGTGGTGCCAGCTACGAATAGCACCAACCCATTTCATCCCTTGAGTGGCATAAAAGGTGACTATGGGATTAGCCGGAGGATGGGCACCAGCCTCCTTCGAGTACATTAACAACTCAACTGCTATTACCAACTCACTTGCCAAGCGTGGCGATTATGATGAAAACACCCCAATGCGCACACAACAAACCCAGACCCGTTGCTGTGGAGATCTTTGGGAGTGGCTTGTGTCCAGCAGTGGACTTTATTCAGCTGAAATGATGATATAGGTCTGCTTAAAAGATATGTAATGTTTTTACCGGACGGACCACGCCAGGTATCTTCACTAGTGTGACATAACACCATAAAGGTCGATCACTTATGAATATTAAACTATTTACGGTAATCGCAGTAAAACCTACTCCAAGTAGTTTTGGAAAGTCGCCGCCAAGCAATAGATGCGTTGATTGTAAAACTTTGTTTATGACTGGATAGCTGCTGGATCCGTGATGAAATGTTCAAGGTGGAGAATAAATAACAATAGAATTATAACGTGTGATGGCAAGCGTTTGAACTATCAATGTATGAATAAATATTCGGAGCTGACAGGAATTTTGCGTGAGGTCTTGTTCGCGTACAGACCACCTCACTGTCGGTGGATGTGGAGATCTGATACCTCAATCCTACGCAATAGTTTTCAGTCCGTTCAATACAGCACCAATTGGACTCTATTTCGGGTATAAAATTAAGACAAAGTCAACATCCTTTTATATTCATGTATACCCTGTGCCGGCACTTAATCGCCATCATATCAGCCAAAGGATGTCCACTGCTGAACTAAGGCCTCCCCCATAGACTTCCACAACGAGCGCTCACATGCCGCCCGTCTCCAACGACTTGCAGCGACCTTCACCAGGTCGTCTGAGTCTGACTATGAGGTACGGTATAGTAAAAATCGGAACCCTTATTCCTATAACATTACTTTCGTGTCAGTCTGTCTGTCCATTGTCAGTAATGACTTGAGGTGTTGTACATGTGAGGGTGAGCATACTCGATGACGGTAAGCGAGGTGCGGGATCTTCCCACATGTAAACTCCAAGATGTATGTTTTGATAATAATTTTATTATATGGTAATATTCACTTATTGTAAGCTAATACATTAATATCACAACCAAAAAACTTGCCTCTCCAGCCAGAATCTTGTACTACGTTTCAAAGTCATTCTCATCTACAAAATTCAAATATGTTTCATGTATGTTTTTATTCTAAATGGCAAATAGTTTGAACCTTATTACAGTACCAAGCATAAATTAATAACGAATAATGTAGGGGTAACATGACCATTTCAAAGTCTTCTCTTCCGAAGATAGACAACGCGCTCTCTGCACGTCTCGATAACTCTTCTTCCAGCACGAGCCGACATGAAGATTCGGCTGTCTTCGTAGACATAGAAAATCCTTTCCATAGCAACGGAATGCCGCTAGTGACGTAGAAGTTCCATTCAGTACTAAACATTCTTTGCGTTTCATTACCAAAAAAATACGCCGAACAATTAATTAGAAGTTTTGAATTAAGTAAAAGTACAAAATAGGTGACCTTATCACACCCCTTAACGGAATTTAAAAAGATACGGCATCTCAAAGCGCATTTTCATACTAAAAGTCCCACTCACTCACTAATCACCAAACCTATAGGATACTTCCAGATCTGTATCGATATAGATCTACAACCTTGAAATATGGCACAGAGGGTCTTTTAGCACAAAAGAAGGAATACATCCGAAAATCATTAATTTCACATCCCACGTGGAATTACTATGAAATAAATTTATATTTGCGGTTTATTTCATACAGCCGACTACGCGAGTGAGGTCGCACAGTAAAAGTTTGTCACGTAAACACTATTGGGAACTCCCGACAATATTATGTTAACCACGTTATATATGATTCGGAACATTCTCAGGGCGCGATATTCGTATTTTTATGAACGCGGCATTTTTGTGTCTAACTAAAGATACTTATGCTTTTCCTTGAACCTGGATCCATTATACTCATGTTGTAAGTAAGTCACTACTGTAATACTTGAACCCAAACTAATGGATTCAGTTATCACTTCACATCCTTACCTTCAGAACACGTAAAAATCTCTCCCGTCTTGCAAAACTGTAACTTAAAATTTTCCAAGATGGCGCGCACACATACTCCCGCTCATTTTGTTTAAATTTGCTCTGTACACCGAGAAGCGTACTACCTTGTACAACTTCCTTATCCGCAATGGCGCATAAAAAGTAATACTGCGTATGCATATTATTATAGAGCACAGCTTTCAAAGAAACTGTTGGACTGCGAAATCTTGTAAGATGGAGAGCTATCACGTTTATAGAAGGCAAAATATTATGATAATGATGATGACGTAAAGTTCACATCATTCTTATTAACTCATACTAACTTTCACACCACTATACTAGTCAAAGTCAAAGTCAAAAGTTTTTTATTCATGTAAACCATTTGCTGGCACTTACGAATAGACAGAATTTAAATAGTTGCACAGTTCCAAGTCGTTGGTCCTATGGAGAAGAACCGACAAGAAACTCCATGGATATACTCTTTTAAAATATATGATGCATTACAGTCTTATTACTTAACACAAGATATTCGAAAAAAATGAAGCTATGTGAGGATAATGCATGCCAATGTGCGGGATAAATATCACATATTTATCATATCGGCCATTTATACGTCCACTGCTGAAAAAAGGCCTCCCCCATAAATTTTGACAACTGTGTCATAATTTCGGGGGGTGTTTGCCAATACTCACCACGCTTGGCAGGCGGGTTGGTGAGCGCAGTATGGCTACCGTTACCAATTTATTGCTTATCAATTCTAATTTAGAAAGAAAACAGAAAGTTTTTTTATATATACACGAACAAAACTATGTTGGGCAGTTATAATATAGTTTCTTCTCCCCAGCTTAAGGGCTCCAGCTTATGGGGTGCTGTCTAATGTTGACGTTCAAAAAGAACTAAATTCTTTAGTCTATTTTGAATAAATGATTATTTCATTTAATTTCATAAGCAATTTGTGCCATGTCTTTTCATTGTATATAACGGCTGTATGATCAGCATAGTAAATCCTTTCTGCATTATCTCTATGCATTTTCAATGTCACCGGATACTTTTACCTGGCCGGTCGTCTTTGGAATTGAAGGTGGACTGTGGGATCTTGAGAACGAACGCTTTGGAGCCGCTCATTAGTGCCACAGCTAAGGCTCTATAATCTTATAGAATTTAAAATAAATACTTACCGTCAAGAGACTCACGCTAAATAATATATACGGTCAAATATATATATACGGTCAAATATATATATACGGTCAAATATATATACGTATATATAACAGTTAAAATACTAGTAGGTACTGCATAACATACTCATTGAAATTACATAATGACTTTTCCACTCCATCTTATTATCCTAGTTAACACGTCCACAGATCCTCAAGAATTTCCTATTTAATAAAATCATGGTCACCTCAATGTCATGTTTTCAATCATTATCCGTTCTTATACTTCCCGAGATTTCATAACAGTGCATCAACAGCTGTACATAGAGTTCATCAAAATAACTCAATAACATTAAAAGTCGTCCTTAGAATAAAACGAACTGTCACTACCAAAGAGCTCGGTGGCGAGCTTGCCGTAATCTTTTCTTCCTTTCTTTTAAATTATTTTCCTTTATGAAAAGTTTTTACTGTGGAGTAAAGAGCCCGGAACTAGGAAATAAGTTGTTGAATGCAGTGGAAGTTGATAAGCGTGGCCGTTCGCTTTAATGAGCTTAATTTGCAAAAGTCACGGGAAAGATAAAGTCCTCGTCGCTAATAGAACTTTGAAAGAGTATCGAGCGATGCGACATAACCGTGTTATGTTAAATTAATTGGGAAATGGTGGTATGATTGAATTCTTATGGAAGATTATGTTTATAGATACGTATTCAGTTCTAATATTATTACTGTAATTCTAATATCTATTTAATTTATATAAATCGGGTACAGCACCAGTGATTACCAATCCGCCTGTCATTATCATTTCAGCCGAATGAAGTCCACTACTGGACACCAGCCTCTCACAAAGATGGCCACAATAACCGGTCCGAGTGTGGCGTGTGCTCATTGGAGGGTATTGCCATAATTGCCACGCTTGGCAAGCGGGTTGGCGATCGCAGTTGAGTTGTTAATGTACTCGAAGGACACGGCTGCCCATCCTCCGGCTAATCCCATAGACGCATTTTACTATCCCCACATGATGAAATGCGTTGGTGCTATTTGTAT
The DNA here is from genome assembly GCA_947459985.1 of Diloba caeruleocephala. NCBI lineage: Eukaryota > Metazoa > Arthropoda > Insecta > Lepidoptera > Noctuidae > Diloba > Diloba caeruleocephala. Next base: position 421,206 of record OX381617.1, on the reverse strand, counting down.
CTGGCTCCACACGGCCGCTTTTATCCACCTGTCAAGCGTGGTAATCATGGTAATGGTCGTGGGGGATCGACCGTTAATTGTAGGAGTCATTGGTAGGCCCATGTTCGGGGAGACGTTGACGGTAGATGTGTCGATGAGAGGGTTAATGCTTCCTCTGGGTTGTAACACGGTCAATTACCATTACATAGTTCTAGCCTATGGAAATAGCGTGCTTCGAGTACATTAACAGCTCAACTGCGATCGCCAACCTGTCTGCCAAGCGTGGCGATTATGGCAAAACCCCCCAATGAGCCCACAACACGCCCATATCGGTCGTTGTGGTGATCTTTGGGGAGGCCTGTGTCCAGCAGTGGATTTCATTCGGCCGAAATGATGAGTTCTAGCCCTTATATCGTACAGCATTTGTGGAATATGGGTTACAAATTCCTTTTATCAAACTAAGTCAAATATGCTTGTGTTTGGAGTAGCTCACGTTGATAATGCTGTTGAGGTTCAAACATTCTAGCTGTAGGATCCCTATCGCAACTAATCAGCTATCCTGATATTCATCATCATTATCATATCACCTGAAAGACGTCCACTGCTGAACAAAGATCTCCCCATAGATTTCCACAACAAGCGGTTATATGCCGCCCTCGTCCAACGGCTCCCAGCGACCTTCACCAGGTCGTCTGTCTACCTCGTTAGACCTAAGTATTGTAGGACCTGGTTATTCGTGTCTGAAATAGCATCCATGAAATAGGATCCATGAAATAGTCTTGAATATAAACCATTAAGAAGTTGCGACAACTTGCCAGTCGACCCATCACCTGCGAGTATTGGAATTCAAACTAATCTAAATTTCAATATAGTAAATAATTAGCAACCTTATGAGGAATTTGAGGGGAATTTATAACATACGTTGACCTACTCAGGTCAGCTCACGTGGGTGCTCAACGTGTCAACGGTAACAGCGAATATGTTAAGGTTAATGCAATAAAATATGAAAAATGGTGCGGTTAACCTTTGGTTGTAAGCCATACATTACTGTTATTTAAATGTTTATTATAGAAATATTGTATACAGTTTATAATCCTATGCTAATATTATATACAAAATAACTGTAGATTCTGTTTGAAATTAACTTCTCCATATTCTTCTTCTGAGGCAACGGCTACTTAATAAAATTACTTGGAGGTAAATCCAAAGGATATTAGTTTCTTGTATCCTTAATAAAACGCAATGTATGAATGAGAAGTTAAAGCCAGCATTATCAATCATCATATCGGCCATTTATACGTCCACTGCTGAACAAAGGCCTCCCCCATAGATTCCACAACTGGGTCATCATTTTAGGGGGTATTTGCCAACACTCACCACGCTTGGCAGGCGAGTTGGTGAGAGCAGTATGGCTATCGCTTCACAGAATACATCCCTCTGGTTTAATTCCCTTAGTCGCCTTTTACGACATCCGCGGGAGGAAATGGAGAATGGAGTGGTGCTATATTCTTAATCACACCACACGGACAATGAATTAATGTGGTATGGAAGTAATTGTTAAAATATTATGTAATTGCAAAGAGAAATACCGTGTGGTGCCGGCTCATTGCCGTGTGGTGCCGGCTCAGATTGCCACCACCCCATCTCCTCCCATGGGTGTCGTAAAAGTCGACTAAGGGATTAGCAACAACTCAACTGCGATCGCCAACCCGTCTGTCAAGCGTGGCGATTATGGCAAATCCCCTAATGAGCCCACAACACACCCATATCGGTCGTTGTGGTGATCTTTGGGGGAGGCCTGTGTCCAGCAGTGGACTTCATTTGGCCGAAATGATGAATAATCTATCTCTCATTTCTAGAATCTCGTGTTAAAACACATTTCTTTCCACATTCGGAATAAACGAGATATGGTCCTTATAATGTTGATGTACAGAAAGTTGTATTAAATAACTGAACATTTGTCCAATCCTGATCATTTGACAAACTTACTACATCGTTTTCCATGTTTACGTCACCGAAGCTGACCGCGCGGAACTTTCCCCGACGAATTAAGGATCAAAATGTAATGGTCGTTTTCAAACCCCATCCAACGGTTTATTGTGACTGCAGACCGCCATCAGGGTTTATAAGGGAAATTTACCTTTAAGTGGTGCCATTAAGGTCGTAATTTGTTCGAATCGAAGTTGTTTGGAGGTTTCAAGGGAAGCTATACAAATTGATCCCATCACCGGAGGATCCTAGTTTAAGGAGCGTTCGTACGATACACGGTTTGCCGGAAATCACACTATTTATATGAGCATTACGTTAATAGCAGGCTTTGTAGTAGTATCGGTTGTTTGAAATAGACGGCCATTTTGAACTAAAGTGCTACACGGTTTCTCGAGGAAATGAGATTGTGGGTTTAGATTGGCGTACGGACCGTTTTTCAATAATTTGCTCATGTGTAAATTGCTGCCAGTAATATAACTCATGATGTGGACTGCATCCCACCACTGCCGTGTGGTGCCAGCTCAGAATACCACCACCCCATCTCCTACCGTGGGTGTCGTAAAAGTCGACTAAGGGATTAGCCGGAGGATGGGCAGCAGCGTCCTTCGAGTACATTACCAACTCAACTGCGATCACCAACCTGTCTGCCAAGCGTGGCGATTATGGCAAAACCCCCCAATAAGTCCACTACACACACATATCGGTCATTGTGGAGATCTTTGGGGGAGGCCTGGCTCCAGCAGTGGACTTCATTCGGCCGAAATGATGATACTAAAGCGTTTCTATGAAATCAAGTTGCACCACACTACAATATCATTTCAAACTTGTAGTCAATTATATTATACCATAGATATGTTACGTCCATATTAAAAGGCGCGCAATACCCAGTCTCGCCGTATGTAGGTATAAAACTACACATCTATGCTATAAGAAAGAAGATACAAAAACTACGAGAGTAAAAGAGATAGCTATCTTAAATGACAACACATGTACTGATGTCTTTGTCGCACCTGTGATAGAATATATGTTGTCTCTTTTCTTTGCTTGGCCTGTGTTTTGTTCGAGAATATTGTTCTATAGATAATTTGAATAGTATTTTTATTAAAATATTTTATATAGTTTGTTATTCACGTGTGGTATGAGATACTTTTACTTGTTAGTTTGTTCATTTTCTATACGCACGACGGCATTGTTATTACTCAATTAATACAACAATACAGATTGTGACAGTGTGTGCTCGTTGTCCTGTCTTGGGCGAACTGATTGCGGGGTGCTCCAATTGGGGGAGTTTTGGTTCTTACTTTTGGCCCGCATGTAACATATCTACTTCTTTTAATATATAATATCATTGCTTGTAGTTAACCGTACTGAAAATGCAGGCCATATTGAAACCGAAAGGGCTTCTAATGTTATAAATATGCCAAGGATTCGCAAAGGTTACTGTTCGCCTATGGCAAGCCATACAACATTGTTAAATCCTTCAAGGCCACAAAGGTAACATAACTAACATTTTAGGTAGGATTCTCAACTTTTTTACCGTCTATAAACGTTGGCAGGTCTACCCTCGCAGATAAAAAGCCAGGCCCCAGCGTTAGTGGACAATAAAGCAGCATACGTTTACTGCGTAAATAAACGCTAAGCCAGGGTTGAGTTAAGCGGCGTGCACACCAGGGGAAAGTACCACGTATTGTCCAAGATATGAGCCTACTCTTCATTGTACACCAGTATTCTAATTAATACAATCAATATAAACTTTTGTGCGCAAAAGTGAGCGTAACTCAGAATTAAGTTTTCTACCAACAAAACCATTGAGGGATAGAAAGATTATGGCAAATCCGCAAAATCCCGTTTATCTATACAAATAAATAAAATTGAAGTGTCTGTTTGTAATGTCAAAATAACAGCTTCTTACTGAATGCATATGAAGTTATATACGGTACATGTAACAAAAAAACAATTTTTAAGTTTTTTGTCTGTCTGTCCGTCTGTCTGTCTGTCTGTCTGTTTGTTCCGGGTAATCTCCGAAAGGGCTGGACCAATTTTGACGGGACTTTCGCTGGCAGATAGCTGATGTTATAAGGAATAGCTTAGGCTACTTTTATTTGAGAAAAATAATTAGGGTTCCGCGCAAAAAAAAAAAACCCTTGAAATCTATACAAATAAATAAAATTGAAGTGTCTGTTTGAAATGTCAAAATAACAGCTTTTTACTAAATGCATATGGAAGTATATACGGAACATATAACAAGAAATGCATTTTAATTTTTTTTGTCTATCTGTCTGTCTGTCTGTTTGTTCCGGGTAATCTCCGAAACGGCTGGACCGATTTTGACGGGACTTTCACTGGCAGATAGCTGATGTTATAAGGAATAACCTAAGCAACTTTTATTTTAGAAAAAAAGTTAGTGTTCCGCGCAAAAAAAAAAAAACTTGAAATTCTATATATATATATTCTGTGTCAAGTGCCTATGACAAAGTACTCTAAATTTCTATTAAATTAAACGCGGGTGAAACAGCGGGTCCCAGCTAGTCCAATATAAATATTCTATGTCAAATGTCTATGTCGAAGTACTCTAAATTTCTATTAAATTAAACGCGGGTGAAACCGCGGGTCCCAGCTAGTCCAATATAAATATTCTATGTCAAGTGTCTATGTCGAAGTACTCTAAATTTCTTTTAAATTAAATGCGGGTGAAACCTGAACCTGAACAAAGGCCTCCCCCATAGATTTTCACAACTGTGTCATCTTCGTGGGGGGTATTTGCCAATACTCACCACGCTTGGCAGAGGAGGAGGGTTGGTGAGCGCAGTATGGCTACCATTTCACAGAAGGGACGCTGCTGCTCATCCATGGCTTAGATTCCCTTAGTCGCCTTTTACGACATCCACGAGAGGAGATGGAGTGGTGCTATATTCTTAATCCGGTACCACACGGAAAAATTTGCTGTCAGTTAAAGAATTTCTTTATTTCTTACACGCTGTCCCGTGGTCAATAAGGCTCTGATGACCGTAAACAGACATTAAGTAAAACATTTTATGTAAATTACTGGCTCGACCGGGAAAGTACCACGCCGGCAGAATACGCGTGTAAAGTAGTGTTGCTGCATTTGGTATAGTGAGTGGCGAATACCGGAAGTCCAATCCTCAAAATATGGCCAAAGACATGGGGGCCAACAAGGACAAGGAAATGTCTGCCCTAAAGGTTGACAATACATCTGCGACTTTTCTAGTGTTGCAGACGTTGACAGGAACCACTGATCAATTAGGCACAACGCATGATAGAGTGTCCAACCAATTAATAAACAGAAATTGCCAGTCGAAAGCCAACCTGCTCTAATAAAAGGCAGCATCGTCAGCGATGCGAGTGGAATGACTGCGGCCTGAGTTTTACCCGGCGTGGTTATCGACCTACATATTAAATGTTAGTAAATCTGAGGTGCCGTGTGGTGCCGGCTCAGAATGCCACCACCCCATCTCTTCCCGTGGGTGTCGTAAAAGTCTACTAAAGGATTGGCGGGAGGATGGGCAGCAGCGTCCTTCGAGTACATTAACAACTCAACTACGATCGCCAACCCGTCTGCCAAGCGTGGTGATTATGGCAAAACCCCCCAATGAGCCCACAATACACCCATATCGGTCGTTGTGGTGATCTTTGGGGGGTTTTGCCATAATCGCCACGCTTGGCAGACGGGTCGGTGATCGTATATCTGAGGTAATACTTACCTTTTTTTTTATTGGTGCCCAGTGGAAATTCTTCATGAACTTCCTTCGCCCCGGGGAAGGGCGAAGGGGTATGGTAGGGGTAGGGACTCCTACCGGCTAAAACCACTGGAGCGGTCATCCTCGGCACCCAAGGGAGGCTCCAGGTCCTCGCATGATCACACTAGAGGAGGTAATACTTACCTACACAGAAGCTCACATTTGTCGCCCAGTGAGCACGCAGCCTAACTAGGATATATTACGTTTGACGTTACAACGGCCGGCCGTGTGCCAAACGGCCGCCGTGCAATACCGCGGATAACACTCCATTAACGGTCCGTTGTTTATGTGGCCGCAATAATCATGCGAATTTGGCTATCACACGGAGCTTATGGGCGCCTGGTAACGGTCTCTGAGATGCGGTTGTGTAACATTATGTCTAGTTACTATTGCTACAGAAGCAGGTCCTACAGGAACGGTCTTTTACAAGCCTGTAAACGATGTCGCGTCACGTGAATTAAATGACGGCACGGTTGGTGCAGTGGCTGATAAAGTCGGCTGCTGCGCACCGGGTTGTGGGTTCGATTCCCGCACGGAACAAATATTTGTACGATCTGCAGGTAGTTGTTCCGGGTCTGGGTGTATCGTGTGTGGAGTTTATGTTAATAAGCGCACTGACGTCACAGGAGAAATTCAAGTGTGGTGCAACGCATTAAAAAAAAAATTTTAAACGTAATTATATTAGATGACATTACTATTTTATCATAGAATTTTAACATTTATCTATTATAAAGTCACATACTTATTTAAAATTTAATAAATACCATCTAATATCACTAGTCAATATACTTAATGTAATCGTAAGTACACTAATATATTTAATCAACACTTTATTTATTTGTTAAACCTTTAACATATAATTTTCAATGGCTGACACACGGAGGCTGGCACACGGATGTTGAGCACCAACTCAACATCCGTGTGCCACAAAAGAGATCCAGCAGAATATCAGCGCCAGGTTTACGACCTGATACATGCCGAGCTGGAGACCCATTTGGTACAACGCAGAGACACGTGGGCACGCAGGTCAATATCTCTGCTATCTCGTTCAAATGTCTCCTGTCTTGTGTCAAACCTTTTTCCTTCTTTCTTTCTTTTCTAGTTGCAATACAAGGATGAAAGGTGGATCTGGGTGTCATTGTCAGCGCTGTAACTGGACGACAATCAGCTCAAATAGAGTCACTGTTAGTTGTGTATTTGATTCATTCAACCTGCATTATTCTCGCTTAGTGTTTTACACAAATGTGTTGGTAAATGTTGTTTAAAGGTATGTTACATTAAAAAGTATCCGACTAATTTAAATCATCAAACATAATAATCAGTTCTTGACGGATATAAAAAATAAACTTTGCAAAGGCATTCAATTTGATCAAAGCGGGTTCTTAGCATTTCGGCCGAATGAAGTTCACTGCTGGACACAGGCCTCTCCCAAAGTACACCACAACGACCGATATGGGTGTGTTGTGGGCTCATTGGGGGGTTTTGCCATAATCGCCACGCTTGGCAGACGGGTTGGCGATCGCAGTTGAGTTGTTAATGTACTCGAAGGACGCTGCTGCCCATCCTCCGGCTAATCCCTTTACTCGACTTTTACGACACCCACGGGAGGAGATGGGGTGGTGGTATTCTGAGCCGGCACCACACAGCCACGGCCGGTTCTTAGCGATTAGTTCAAAAAGAAATATGAATAGAACTTTATCAAAATAATATGTATGAATACCACATCATCTAACACTAAATAAAAGCCTCTGTGATACTGAAGTTTTGAGTAAGTAACCTATAATTTACCCAATGATGTAAAAAATAAAGATAACGTCAAATAATTCACCCCTACACTTCAATTTTAACAAACGGCTATAAATTATCTTTTTATAAATAGAATAAAAAAAAAAATTGACCATAATTTCCATTCAGGCAATCACCTAACACCAATTACGTATTCGGGGAACGAACCATTCGATTCGTTACAACACAAACATCGATTCTATTGTATTCGAATTATAATCCATTCAACAATCGATTGATAACGATCGCGATCGTGTGACATTTCGATTGGATGCGGGTGTACGGGACTAATCTACACATGAATTTATTTACGGCTGATATAAGAGATAATCGGCATAGTATGCTACAGGCAGCGAATCAATTCGAGTTTGCCTCTGAAAAGTTGGGCAAAGAAATTTCGAATACTTGTAATATGGGTTGTATACATCATTATCAGCTCACTACTGTCCCACTGCTGGGCCTGTAGAAAGATGATGAGAAATCAAGGCCTTAGTCCACCAAGATGGCTTAATGTGGGTTGGCAATCAAATTCATCAATGCGAATGGGCCGGGATCGAACTCAGACCCTCCTGCGTGGACGGCAAGCGTTCAGCCACTAGACTATCGTTGCTTGGTTCTGTTTCACATAAAAATGAATCACCATTTCAGCCCAACAAAGTCCACTGCTGGATACTCCTTCAAAGATCGCCACAACGACCAGTCTGGGTGTTTTGTCTGATTATTAGGTGGGGGAGGTATCACCATAACTGTCACGTTTTGCAGGCGGGTTGGCGACTGCAGTAGAGTTGTTAATATACTTGAAGGACGCTGCTGCCTATCCTCCGGTTAATCCCATAGTCGCCTTTTACGACACTTATGGGATGAGATATCCCATTTATTTTATTTATAGCTACATATAAATTTATAAGAATTTATAGCGGCCTACCAAATAGAATAACTTTTGGTGATACATCAAATCTTGTGATTGCCATTTTATGCTCTTTATAGCGGTTGAAATCAACTACGAACAACACTCACGAAATAATCCTTAAAGTTTGTTGTATTACAACGTTGAAGTAGTACACTCAGTGCCGCCTAGTTTACGAGCATAAGCGACTCACTTATGTAAAGTAGGTAGCTGATTCCGGTTTCACTGAGTTAACGAAGGAAATAAGAATAAAACGTCGATGCGAGAACACGCCGCATATTAATATATAAATGAATAGAATAGAATCGTTAATTCAGTAATTAGGTCGAAACAGACACTTTTACACGTCATATTGAAACGATGGAGGGCATTTCACTACATGACAACTAAAAGAATCGCCAGAAGAAACTCAGAGTTCGGTGTTTTCTCTCAATGAATACATTTTTTTATAGCAATCTATAAGTGAGAGTAGTGTAGATATAAGCTATCTATAACTAACATGCTAGTGCCAGAAATCTGATAGCTACATCACACTGACATTTACAATAGAAATAAATAGAGTTACGTTTATAATAGTAAATTACATATGTAATCATTAATTGTAAAAAAAGAAATATCAATTATAAAAATATTAAAAAATATTAATATGTTAATGTTCATTATTATTGATTTTTCATTAATAATCGATGACACAAAGCAATGCCGTCAAGATCTCAACTTAATGAAGTGACACCACATGTAATTCTAGTCTTGCGGAGTTGTACTAGCACTCTGCCAAACATTTTTATCTATTAGATAAACACTTAAATTATAATATGCCCGTGTGCATAGAGTATGTTTAATGGTTTTTAAGAACTCTGGTGTCGTGTATAGCTTTAATAAAATTGGGCTTTTTGAAATAGTTTAACACCATAACCGTTGATGTAGAAACCCTAGAAGACTCCAATATCGGCTATGTATGTACTTCATACAGAAACGAAATTCCAAGGCCGAGTGAAGCCGACTTGGAATTTAAAGTTTTTCTAACGTAAAAATGGATTAATATTTCACCACGCAGAATTAGACCTCGGTAGTATTCCAATTGTTATGATAAGCAAGACAAACCGCTTACGACCAGGCAAATGGCTTGCTCGTCTAGTCTCCATCTCGCATAAAAAAGAAAAAATTAAAACAACCGGGACCGACGCTTTTACTTGCCGTCCAAAGCGTTGAGACGCTCAGATCGAATACCACAATACGATCACCCATCCATAGACAAATCATTAGACGTACGCTATAAGCGTAAATTACTCTCTTTTACCCGCTTTAGCCAAAATATATGGGTCTCAAATTTATACTGCTGTTTCCATTTTACCACGACTCCTTGTCTTGTTAGTACAAAATGTGCAAATCGTTATTTGGTTACAACTGTAATCGGGAGCCTGTTAATCTTTTCATCTCAATGCAGCTGGGCTATTTATTAGCTCTTTTTAGTGGCCACACCACAAATTGATTGACAATCGTGCGGTTTTACAATTGATTGGGCCTTGTGTTGTGTGCGGCGCGTTGGGAGATAATTGCGGGTATACGCAGCGTGTCATGTGGTCCATTGATGTGTATATTATACATTTACTAAAACTATTAATTAGTAAGCAACAATGCATATCGAAACACCATATCAAGTTAGATTGGGTTTGATTTATGCATTTATTTATAATTTATAAAGCTATTGGGCCATGAAAGACCTTATGATAGGCGAATTTCCTCTATCCCATAAGTGGAGACTCATGGACGTTTGCATTCTTCCCACCCTAACATACGGTTCACAAACTGGGTCCTTGACAAAGCAGCAGAGATCCACGCTTGAGGTGTGCCAAAGAACAATGGATCGGAAAATACTGGGCATAAAACTTATAGACCGGATCAGAAACATAATAATCCGTTCGAGAACTAAAATATCGAATGTCACACGGAAAGCCGCCACGCTAAAGTAGATCTGGGCTGGACACATCTGCCGTATCTGTCCAATGTCTGCGATGACCAATGATTTTCTTGTAGTAAAGTCACGCATTGGTGAGCATGTTAAGAGTTATGTATCGTTGGTGATGCAACTAACCACTGCTGTAATTTGGGCTGCCGCCTTTCTTTACCCTATCTACTGAAGTGTAAGCAGAGGTAGCTAGCTGGGCCATGACAAAATATGCCAAATTATGTTGAAACATGCAATGTGTTCGGGCTCATTAAATAAAATTGACCTGAGAGCCTAAGATGGCCCAACAAAAACACGGTCACACATAAAAGTCAAAAAGAATATTAAAAACGGAATGCTGTACGAACCTGCTAATATTTTTAATGGTTTTCTTGTTGCGAATTGACACGTCCGTCCAAAGAATGAGGCAATCGTCTTTTTCTCTTGACTTTCAACTCTTCTAATGAACAAATTTATCGGGCAGATTGTCTTGGTTCTGGGCTCGTCACAATATATGCCATGGTCTCACGTCCTATCCTGTGCTGGTACGCACCGAAACAACCGTGCCCGGTAAACACTTGCGTCAGGCGGTAGGTGACGTGCCCGCTCCTTTTGAACAGCCTCCGAAGAGCGGCAGTATGGCATCGACGACGCGCGGGTTCGCAAACTGCATCCGCAGGCGATGACGCCGGTTGCGAAGTACCCGCAGCCGACCTAGCCACCTCAGCCTGTGGAACGCCCCTGGAGGCGTGCCTTCGCCCCTCTGGCGGAGGGAGCATGTCTGAACGTAGACCCACGTTACCGTCTCCACCAGGATGTCAGAAGAGTTGCCACCTCTCAGGATACTGTTCGGTATCCCCGTGCGAACCGTATAGCCACTCTGCGTTGCAAACTGTGAAGTTTGGTTCTGCAGCGCTGGGCGCCCGACAGCTGAGCTGACCGTACAGGCAACCCATAGAGGGCCACGGGCCGCACGACCCCCCAGAGAAGTAATAAATATACATATTGAGATTCATTCTTAGTAGTATCGTTTCGTCGTTACTAAACAATATCATATTAATTTTATAGCTATATTGTTTTGTATGTTTTACTTTATATTATGTTTATTTATGATATTACTGTTTAGACTATACTAATATTGTTAATATAGCGAATGTAAACCTACGGTCAATGTTTTGCTAACTACGAAGTCGGATCAGAGATGAACGATTTTAAAACGTGTGTATCATTGACAGCATCGATTACCGCATATTACTTTAGAATTGTTTGCATTCCTCAGCTGCACCGAAAACAAAGAACTGTCAGCTGTCAATGATTCACCTCTCAATAAATCAGTCTTAATAAATGAACGCCTGCTCTGACCTGACATCTCCCAAGACGCAATTATATAACAATTTCAACAATCGAATCGGAACAAGGAGGTATCGGTTATCTCCGATCGAGTCGGGTGCGTCACCAGCGCGCTGGGAACAGTCGCGAGTGCGTGCCGTATCGTCGCCGGCGATCGCTCGTCTGATCCCGCCATTAGATTGCCCCGTTCGGTACATTCCATTATACCAACTACGTACATATTTGCCTGCGTTATATTGTTATTAATTCTTGATATGAGCTTTGTTTGTTTGTAATGCTGTTCAAATATTGCTGATATTAAAACGAATTTAATAGGTATCAGTATGGATACATCGCCTTCCGTGGCAGCAAGGTTTCTACGTTGGTAATTTATGTCCAATGTAGAAACCGATGCTATCTCTTCTACTCTCAGAATTGTGTTATTCGAAATGTACATTTCCCTTACGTTGTTTTCCCTTAATGTTTAAACAGTTTACTTGGAATATGTTCATGTCTTATTTCGAATATATTATTAACTAATATTTGATCAACATCGTATAATAACCTTCACCTTGACCGAATGGTTCGGTAGTCTCAAGCGCGGCTGCCAACTGTGAAATTCTGAGTTCAATTCCCAGTTCGGGCAGTGTAGTTGTACTTTTCTGTTAGAAACTTTACAACCTGGAGTTAAAAATTTGCCACCAAGCTTATTTCCAGGGACAGGAATTCTGTATGTACAAGTCTACTTAATTCGGTAAAGGTGTGCTTTTTGTATTCATATATAAATGTATTTGTTACTATGTAAACCATTTTTCAGCCGTGTGGTGCCGGCTACGAATAGCACCAAACCATCTCATCCCGTGCGTGTCGTAAAAGCTGACTAAGGGATTAGACAGAGGATGGCCAGCAGCGTCCTTCGAATACATTACCAACTCAACTGCGATCGCCAACCCGCCTGCCAAGCGTGGCGATTATGACAAAACTCCCCAATAAACACACAACACAGCGATATCGGTCGTTGTGGTGATCTTTGAGGGATGATGTCCAGCAGTGGACTTTATTCAGCCGAAATGATGAAACCATTTTATTTGCTCATCATCATATCAGCCAATATCAGCCAAATATCGTCTACTGCTGAAGAGAGGTCTCCCCCATAGATTCCCACAACAATTGTGTCAGTTTGGGAGGAATTGGCCAGCACTGAGGTGAGTGTCTTGGTGGTCTTGGTGACTTGGTAGGCGAGCTGGTGAGCGCAGAATGGTTACTCTTCCACAGAAGGTCTGCTACTGCCCATCTTCTGATTCAGAGTCCCTTAATCACCATTTGCAACATTCATGGGAAGAGATGGGGAATGGATGGGTTAATTGTCACGTTCCAAAATATCGAGTTCGTATCGTGAACAACGAGCAAGAAACTCTATGGCTACTGTTTTTAGATCAGAAAATGTTACAATATTTATCACTACATTGTTTCTTAAAATGTAAATGTGTACGTGTGGTGTCCGGATTAAGAATATAGCACCACTCCATCTCCTCCAGTGGATGTCGTAAAAGGCGACTAAGGGAATCTAAACCAGAGGGATGGGCAGCAGCGTCGCTTCTGTGAAACGGTAGCCATACTGCGCTCACCAACCCGCCTGCCAAGCGTGGTGAGTATTGGCAAATACCCCTCAGAATGATGACACAGTTGTGAAAATCTATGGGGGAGGCCTTTGTTCAGCAGTGGACGTATAAATGGCCGATATGGTGGTTTCTTAAAATAAAGATTATGTGAGAAAAATGTGGAAGAAAAGAGTTTTAACTTCTTAAAAATGTCTACACAACAAACAATCCTGATTGTCACATTCATTCATATTTATGAACTAGCTGGGACCTGCGGTTTCACTCGCGTTTAATTTAAAAGAAATTTAGAGTACTTCGACATAGACATTTGACATAGAATATTTATATTGGATGTCAAGGGTTTTCTTTTTTTGCGCGGTACCCTAATTTTTTTCTAAAATAAAAGTAACCTGAGTTATTCCTTATAACATCAGCTATTTGCCAGTGAAAGTCCCGTCAAAATCGGTCCAGCCGTTTCGGAGATTACCCTGTCAAACAGACAGACAGACAAAAAATTAAAATTTGTTTTTTGTTTTGTGTGCCATATATACTTTCATATGCATTTAGTAAAAAGCTGTTATTTTGACATTCCAAACAGACATTTCAATTTTATTTATTTGTTTAGATTATTTTGTTATGGCAGCGCTATACACATTGTTACCTTGTTTATTGCGAAGTTCCACTTTACAAAGAGCTGACCACGATTTTTGTATTATTAATATGTAAATTATCAAACAGACAAGAGTCCAACAGATTTACAGTACAATACAGATTTACGATTCGAGATTGAATAGATAAACGATCGCCGATAAGATCCGACCAGCAATAAATTTGCCACTTGCAAAACACGAACTAGGCTGTTTCAGAGCACGCTTCCCGTTTAACTATTGTGTTCGGAGACAAAATATGCAGAACCGGCGATATTAATCTCTGGTGATCGCCCGAAGCTTTGTCCAATGAGTGATAAATTGTTATGAAGTGCCTAATCTTGTTATAATTGTGTCCGCGCGCGGCGCTTCAATTCAAAGTCAAAGTTTTTTATTTCAAATAAACCATATATTGGCACCTATGAAACGTCAAAAGCTAATTTGCACGGTTCCAAATAGTTGATCTCGTGGAGAAGAGCTGGCAAGAAACTCCATGGATACTCTTTTAAAATAATTGAGATTACAATGTTGATTGATACAAATGATTGTAAAACATATACCGAGAAAAATGTAGGTCAATGTGTAAAGATGGACCATACCACAATAATATTATAATAATAAATTATTTGCCGTGGCAGTTGACCAGTCCCAACAGACGGCACCCATTCACGAGCATGACCCATGCATCAGCATCGCTTAGCTCAACTAATAATATAATATAATTATATAAATATAATGTTACAAGAACAATATCAACAATAACTAATGGTCAATGTCAGAATATTAAATATAAGAAACTAACATTAAAAGAAATTGTCTTAAAAACCGTAGAACAATATGCAAGCTTTGTTTGAGTTGAAGCCAGTCTAACGGCACGGTTGGTGCAGTGGTTCATACTGTAGACTGCTGCGCTCTGAGTCGCGAGTTCGATTCCCGCACGGAACAATTAATTGTATGATCTGCAGGTAGTTGTTCCGGGTCTGGGTGTATTGTGTATGGAGTTTGTGTCTGTAAAACGCACCCACGACGCAGGAGAAATCCTAGAGTAGGGCAACGACCTTAAAAAAAATTACATTCGTCACTATTGCTACTGGTCCAACATGTATAGTCTATGTCCAACACTAATAAAACCAACAATATGTACAAAACTCGCTGATCATAGCGAAGCACGAAGCCAAAATATCAAAAGTTTCTTCTCATATAAAAAATACCTTACGTAAAAGTACATGCTGGGTTTATATTCCGCTTCCCAGGAGTAAACGGAAAAATACCCTCCGTAAGGATATACGTGTCACGAAAACTAAACTGCTGTTAATATTATTTGAATTGTTTGTCTTGTGAAGGCTTTACGTTAAAGATCTCAAGTATAACTTACGAATACCGAGATTACTTCATTTTATAGTTTCATTTATATCGCGGTTCTGTATTTTTAATATATTTAACCTTTTGTGTGTCAATAAGCCTTTAGTTGAATTAATGTTTGCTCTACTGGACAAAGGAAATGTTGAAAAAAATATTATTATTATCTTTATATAAATGTCTACGGGTTATCGACCCTAACGCTGATATGTACGGAGCGAATGGTGAGTGATGAACCTAAACATTGGTAATGCCTGAAAAATAATTTCTTTTACACCTAAAAGAAATACTTCTTTACTTATCAAAAAGCACCTCAAAAACGAATTTTGGTCAATCTATTATTAAACTGTGAATTGATAATTCATCACTTAACGTGATTTCAAGAAGTATTTTGGTATCAATTCTTAATTAATTAACAGGCAAGGAATCAAAAACTAAATTCTACGAAGTAGCTCGGTGCTTTATTATGAACGCTATTGAGCAGTGCAATCACAATTTCGTATAAGTCCAACCCTAAGCAACTCCTGATATTGGAATAAAGGGATACTTCCATAACGTTACCTATCACAACTCACCCTATTTAAGTAGGGTGTGTGTTTGTTGTAATGTAGATTCGAAGACAAACGTCTCAATTTCCCCGCCATGTTTGTTCAAAGCTATTGTTCTGACTTGTTTGACGAAGGATATGGGTGAAGCCATGGGTTATCAACTGTGTTTGGGTGATCATCAAGAACTTAATTTGGTAGTTTTTGCTTAGTAGTATTGTTTATTTGTATCGTTGTACTAAGGTAGAACCTTTCAGCCGAAAAAACGTCCACTGCTGAATAGAAACCCATACCGGTCTTCGGCAATCTTTGGTGGAGGCCAAAGATTGCCACAATGACCGGGTTTGTGTTGTGAGCTTGTTAGAGAGTTTAGCGCTAATCGCCACGCTTGGCAGACAAGTTGACGATCGCAGTTGAGTTACAAGTCGTACTCGAAGGACACTGCTGCCCTTCCTTCGGCTAATCCCATAGTCGCATTTTACGACACCCACGGGATGAGATAGGGTGGTGGTATTCTTAGAGGGCACCACACGGCGTGGAACTAGTGGGAGAAGAAATATCATACTTATTTTTCAAATAAATTCAAGCAGTTGGACCTTGTATCATTTGTAAATATGTCACAGTACAGTGTCAAGTCTTCGTGCTCAGGAAGGCAGGGAAATTGACTGTGGACCTACCGCACACACCTCTAAGGACACTTAGAGGACAGTCGTTCGTCAATGGTCTCAACCATTGGGCGGCTTGAAACACTGACATAAAAGTGGCTAGTAAACAAAATAAGGAAGTAAAAAATCATAACGCTGTCGCAAGACACAAGGTTTTTATACTAACTCAGGCCTAACAGACACAATAAAGAGTAGATATTATTAACAGCAGTGGTGAAAGTGTGTTAAACTGATGGAAAGATCCAAATCCTATTATAATGTCTGTAAACATTAAATTAGTTTATCCTTTTCTGTTTGTCTGTCTTTTAAATAGACAGATACAATTTATCATCCTGCAAATAAGTATAATATTTTGGTCACGGAGCAAACTGGATTCCAATCTGTAGCTTTGAACAGTTTGTTTTAAATTCAAATAAATGTCATACGGTTCATTTGTTGTTATTTTATTTGTTATTAGGTGTTATTATATAGGCCATTATTAAGTTTAATACAAATTCGATTGATGTTTTTATTCCTAAAATATACCTTCATCCATTTCAATAACGTATTTGTATACACCCATTCTCTATCAAATATTGCGTTCAGCTTCAAGTCTTACCAGATGCGACTGAATCGCATTCTGTGACATAGTGTATATTATGGTATAATTAGTAAATAACTTGAATCTTAATTTTCATAGAGGTTCAAGCCATTTTCGAACGACGAAGTTATTGTTACACCAAGTAGAACGGGGCCCAAGCGCGCAGGCATTGAATCTAAAGCTATAAGACCATGTCTTAGGTTTTCGCGATTATCACACATTAGAATGAAACAATTTTAAACGGAGTCATCCTGCGACCACGAATGCTGCAAAGTATTCGAAACGTCAGGAAAAACAAAAATCTATAATATACACGATCTAATCCGTTTAAAATGGTTTTATTATGAAGCTATAAGTCTAGTAAAATACATTTTACATTTTCCAATTTATGTTATTATAAACTAGTAGATTTGTAACTACACCAAAATTTTATTTATTATGGCCCACTAGAAGTGGTATCTTTTGTTGACTCCGAAGTAGACATGATCCGCTGAAAAATTAAAGTTCAAAAGTCAAGGTTATGGTTGGTTCATTGGAATCACAAAAAGGAATGGAATAACGAAAACCCTCGGAACCTGCCAACCAGTAGTCAGTAGTAGCATTTTATACATCGTAGCCCACAAGCTCTCTGTAGATTCAATATGTCGTGTAAAAGTATCAATTAGCATCTAATTTCGGCATAAACAATTCTATTATTATCTAAGGAGCGCAATCAGTGGCTTCAATTCAAATAGACTGTATGGCAACCTAGAACACTAGTAAGTAGTTTTAAATAGAATGAATGAAGTCCACTGCTGGACACAGGCCACCCGCAAAGATCACCACAACGACCGATATGGGTGTGTTGTGGGCTCATTGGGGTTTTGCCATAATCGCCACGCTTGGCAGACGAGTTGGCGATCGCAGCTGAGTTGTTAATGTACTTGAAGGACGCTGCTGCCCATCCTCCAGCTAATCCCTTAGTCGACTTTTACGACACCCACGAGAGGAGATGGAGTGGTGGTATTCTGAGCCGGCACCACACGGCAAGTCAACAAATAAATTGAATATTTATTTTTAAAAAATGGTTTTAAAAAAAAAAAAATTAAAATTAAAATTTTTTTTTGCCCAAGAAACCATACTTTGGTTATCGATATTTACTACTTCATTTTACTTAAGTTCTATTTAATTTATCTCAAGTAACTGCAATATTTTGGTTCATCATAATACCAATAAAACATGGCACCGTATACACTTGAACTTAAATGTAATAACATCAATTATGAACGAACATTCAACAAATTACGAGGACTGCGAACGCAGAGCCTACAATTTACTGCACTACGCCGACAACGCCAACGGTACAATAACTAATACCAACACAAGTACGTTATGAGCTGAAAGAAGTTAAGACCGGTATTAGATTTGGGGCTTCAAGTAATCCCTTTATTTCTGGTACCTACATACCTTTATTAAAGTACTATAAAATATCTGATATGCCATAAAATATTGCAAGCTGACCTCAATCACACTGTAAGCTATATTTATTTATTTTCTTATTATTCTAGGCTTTGGTTTCAAAAGGCTAGTCGTCGAACAGTGTGTACGGAGCTCTCGCTATTCGCATACATTTCCCCCATATTAGGGGCCGGCTGGGATGGGTCATACGCAAACATTTGCCCAAACATTACCCGGTGCCTTCAGAACATCCCCGGCACTGAATTATTGAGACGTCCCGGTTTTAACACCAGATGCTATTTAGATGTTCTCGTGTTTATTAGTTGGTCCCTCGTAATTTGTCATAGGATCCGTTGATCCCTGTAATTTAGGACATGCCCATAGCGTTGAGAGAATTATGTTACGAAGTTTTTCGACCAAATGTGTTTTTGGAACCATTAATCTTCCTAGATATTGCGTAAGAATCTTTGATCTGAATTCCAGTACAATCGTTTCAAACTACATAAATAAACGTCTGGAACTATTACTTTTGAGTTTAGCCGTAACAAATCTGGGACAAAAGGTCCCGTAAAGTTTCATTGTAAGTACTGATTGCTGATCCGACCTCGTCTCAGTTCAAGAATGATACCGAGGCCTTCGGTATCATGAATGAGTCTGCCTGATAAGGATAGGGAAATACCTGTAAAAATCAAACGGTGGAAATAAATGTTGTCAGATGCGAACGGCGAGGAGCAAGGAATTGTTCAGTAAATCGGATCGGTGCGGGCGCGGATTTGTCGCACTCCTATGACATTTGTTACTTCGCTACCTACTTTATTTGTCATTGTCACGGCGTGCGGTTTCTTTTCTTTGCCAGTTATTCTTACGCTACGTATCTTGCTTTTTATTTTCCTTACAGCTTTGTAAGTTATTTTACTTCTCTGACTTGATGCGTCTGAGTAACGGGATCTTAAATTTGAGGCTGTATAATTTAACACTAAACCCAAAGTCCACTAATAGGAACAGTGTTAAGACCTAATTGACACCAGCTGATTACATACTAATTATTGACTTACGCAACTCCTGTACGTCTTTAATCAACCTGATGATATCGCTTTATGTATATTCTCTATCGTCAACAACCATCTTAACGGCTGTTTATTGCTGTTTTACAATCACTGTAATAACATCGAGATGACCACTATAGAGATAACTAACCGGATAATTACATTACCACCTACGTTCATAAATGTACTCGTAATTTACTGAAACGGGGAAACAATTTTATTATTGATTGTTAAATCAGACGAGTTTTATGACTGCAAGTCGTAGAAGCGAGAGCGGGTCGTTGAGACAAATTGAATTTTTAAAAAGCGTTTTTTGAATGAACAATCTGAGATCAAAGCAAAAAAGAAGATTACTGGCAAATGAAAGCAATTTATAAAGGCTAGATAAACAGGCTGGTTTAAATGAAATAGGGGAGCTGTATCTTTTTACACAGCTCAATGAGTGCGAACAAAGTGCGCGATATGCGCGGCGAGGTCCGGCGGCTGGACCGCCGCGCGCCGGCCGGCCCCTTTACTTCCTTATCTCGATTCATTTTCTCTGCTAATATTTATTGCTCTGCTGTGCATTGATGTTGACTGCTGTTGTGACGTTTCGCTGGACTGTAGATGGAACCTTCTGAACTATGACATCAAGTTAAGTGAATTATTTAAACATTACTCGATTGACTGTTAAAATTTTAAGTTTTAGAGTGACAATTTAAAAGTCAGAATATCCGTTAGATCTATGGTTACAAATACAATTATAATTTAAATAACCATTAAATTGCCAGTTTGTCTCAAGGGAAATAGTTTTATATTGCCTATAAGTATCTGATATAACCATAAAGATGACACATTGATAACCATTGAAATGCTTACTTGAAGCAAACTACTAAATACAATTTATTACAATATAATTATCTTCCATCTAAATAGTACCAGAGATATTGTTTATACATCTAAATACTAATCGGTACATCTTAACGTAATAAATTTTAGAGGCAATGAAAGTAAATAAGATTAGCTCAAAATAATATCACGACTATAATAAAGGAGACAGTTTATGATCGTGGCGGTGCTACAAATCAGTAATAACTCGACTTGATGATAAATTTAACTAAATGAGTCAACGAAGCGTGGGCTTCAATAAACTCACGGAATTTCAGGACTTCGCTTCCATCAAACTTGAATCGAGATTGATAAATTGATAAAATAATTCATGTTAAACATAATTATTTGCCCTGACGATTTCGTTTGATTTATAGCAATTCAGTACGTTGAATTGAGTAGGTGTATGGAATATATATTTTTAAAAGTTATTTATTCTAAGTATCGGTGAAATATTAATGATAACATAAAGAATTAAATTGATGTTATAATCGCAATAGATTTTGTGGATTCAAATTCTCTAAAGGGCCTCTGCGTGTTGGAATGAGTTCCCGCTTTTATGCTTTTTTTTACTGGCTTTAAATCTATTTTCATATTAGTGTGTAGGAATAGGGCAGAAAGGATATTAAGCTGTGAAAAAGACAAGAATGATGTTTTAACATCATTCACAGAACAGTGTGCCATAGCTAGTTGTACTCACTGATCGGTAAACGATCAACCAGGTTAAGCAAGGCTTGGTGTGGTCAGGCCGGGATGGTGACCGCCTAGTGATATTTAAACAGTTCTGTCTGTTCGTCTTCGTATCTCGGAGAGCATGTAAAATTGTCGGTCCCTACAGATTAATTCTGTGTAGGTGTTATTACACCTAAGCAAAATGGGATCAGGGTGATGCTTATACGGGACTTTTGAGTGTGAAATGCTTAGAAATTATCATAAAACCGTAATTTGCGGGCAAAGTATAACCTACCATTATGAGGGAGCCAGAGAAACCTTCACGAAATCTGTTACCAAAATAAAGCTGACGCAATTCTGAAACACAAAATCATCAAAACATATGCGTGTATAAATTCCACAAACGACAACAAGCGACTCAGGAAAATTAAAGTCCGACCCGCAAATGTCGCGTGCAAGTGTTGACCTGGCCAGCCTAACATGATCCCTCTCACATCTCCACGTTTCAACTGTGTCAGCTATTAGCGGAGGAGGTTAATGAACGGCCCGAGGTCTTTTTGGATTGGTTGAGGTAAATTTTCTTAACAGCCCAGTTGTTGCCGCACGCCGGTCCTAAACACACACACCCTACGCTGTGGACAGATAATTTGTCCAAACTTTGGCGGTGTTAAAGTTTCCGCTTGCATAGTTTCTTTATCAGTTTATATCACAGCCCCGAGTTTAACTGTTGACGAGCAGAGGGTTGGTCCGCCATAATATTATTGTTTGCTTTGATTTCTACTGTTACAGAAACCGTTATGATAACTTTAACAATTATAGAATCTGGGTGATGAATTTTATTAAACAAGTCTACTACTTTTCTGGTTTTATGAATTCATTAAAAATAATCCCACACTACAATTCTTATGTAATTCTTGTATACCATTACCAAAATTGTGAACAATTTTTACTCCAGTACAGTCCCGTTACTACTAACAAACAAAGTAAGCGATGCCGTTAGCTTCTATGTTGGTCATTTCATCAGATTCCCAAAAGAGATCAAGATTTTGATAAACGAAAAAAGTTATCAAGTAAACCATATGAAGTCATTAATTTAAAACAATGCTACGCTTCCCATCATGAGAAGCACTTTAGAAAGCCGGCTCATTGACGCGTCAGTAAAAGCTGTAATAAACACTTCGACGGCGCGGCTGTGTATCACTGGCTTGACGCGGTCACGATCCTATACCAACTGCGGGAACTATGCCCGCCGCACTATTTTGGTGGGAAAGCCGGGAATCGACACAAGGACGAAGTTACTCTTTACGTTCAACCTCTTCTGAGCGCTGAATAATTTTATTGCGTAACTTGTTGTTTGTTGCTTATTTTGGTTGTAGTTGGTAATCTGTTGTGAATTTACACGTTATTTAGTTTTCAGTGTGTGCCGGAGAACTTTAACTTTATGTAAAGTAGGTCCTTTTCAGTAATTAACAAACAAAGTAAACGATGAATACGCTTACGCAATTAAAGACAATAATTTAAGGCCGCTATTGTACATTAAGTATAAGGCTTTAACAACTATTCACTGCAAAACAGTTGGATATTTTTTAAATAAAATTTTGTTTGTGTTTGTCAATCTACGTATCGTGGGTCCAAGCCCCGGATGGAACGAACAACCGTATGGCCTACCTAATACCTGATACCCTGACCTGACTGTCCTTCCGGGTTTGGGCGTTTGTGCATGCGGAATTTATGACTAAATATGGGCTATCTTATGTTATACAAAATATACTCATATTTAACTCTTACTAACCTATATTCAGTGATGTTTACCTTGCAACTTCAATATTGCGTCGTGCTGCTCTTTGTGATTTATAGCTCGGTACGTCTGCGGCTCGCCCCCGGTTGCGTTATATCTTTATTGTTCTAATCTTCACTGTTTACAAACTATTGTACCATTTTAAAATTGTAAACTGCTCAGATAGCACTCCCCTGTCATATCGCCATCATAAATATCAAGTTTTCCTGATAAATTCCAACTTTATGTTGCGTTTTAAGTTTAATGGCTGTATCTGAATCGGTTTTGCGGTGTTCGCAAAATGTCTACAATACGGTACAATTGTTCGTGACTTTAGTATACATTCTGTTATTGAGGTCAAAGCGACACCACTTGAAAATCCAATCACCGCTTATGGGACACAAACGTGACTAACATTCACATATTAGGTATATCTAATATCAAGTTAGGTACATATCCAGGAATAAAAGCTAGTATAACAAACGGCGATCCTAATACTTCACAATTACAATTCGCAAAATCACACTAATCGAAGTTTGGTCGTAAGGCCGCAAATTGGAGCGAACCTCTGGCTTGGCGGAGTGATTACATTAGAACATCACGCGTCACCTCGACTCCAATTTGAAGGGTCCAAACTATTTGTCCCAATCGAAACCCATTTGGAATTCAGATGGAATCGAAACGTCTAATTGCTTTCGGTTCAGCTCTTCGCATACTAATCTGTGACTGTGGTTGGTCCTCCATGTGTTTTCATCGCCTACACTCACGTGATCGTACTTTAAAACGATATTATTAGTTGTTAACACAATGTATACAATTTTCCCAATAACCAATCCAAGTGTCTTTAATTCATTTCTTTACTAATTCCAATATCTAAAGCAAGGTAAAACTTAAAGCATAAAATATTTCAACAACTTTTCCGATTACAATCTTGTTTGAAATAAATTTAATCAGTGACGCAGAACAAACAAGTAATAACAGTAAATATCCGCCACCGCAATGCGGGGTGCAATTTTTTTCTAAGTTCAATATTTCCGAGCTCGAAACATCGGGACTTGGTATTGGTGTCGCCAACTTGCAAGTAGGTGACCGCTCGCCAACAATTCATAAAGTGGAGAAACTGGCTCAATTCACACCCTCACCCCCAGTTCTTCCCTTCTCCCTGCACAAGTTTTCCCAATTCCACCACAAACTGTAAATAAAGCAAACGATCCGATAACGTGGCTGCTCCAATTTGGTGCACGGGCGAAGGGATATTTCACTTTCGTTTCAGCGATACTAAGCTATTTACATTTCGCGCCACTGGTAATATTTACGCCTTCATTCGAGTGAAAATGGAATGGATTTAAGAAGGTCATGGCGATTTTGATTGGTAGAAGGAAATTGAATGATTCTACAAACAATTGAAAGGCTTATTTGATTAATTAGCTATTGATTTTGGTTTATAATGGTATAGAGATAAAAGGTGATAATCGGAATAAAGAACAATGCAACTAACTCTAATACTGGTTCTTAGAAGCATGCAGATAATTTATTTAAATATTGACACTAGGTAGTTCATCATTATCATCATCATATCAGCCACAAGACGTCAATTGCTGAACAAAGGCCTCCCCATTAAATTTCCACAACGAGCGGTCACATGCCGCCCTCATCCAACGACTCCCAGCGACCTTCACCAGGTCGTCTGTTGGAACTCGTCCCACGCTGCGTTTCCCGGTGCGCGGTCTCCACTCGAGAACCTTTTTGCCCCAACGGCCATCAGTTCTACGAACAATGTGCCCCGCTCATTGCCACTTCAGTTTACTAATTCTTTCAGCTATGTCGGCAACTTTAGTTCTTCTACGGATCTCCTTATTTCTGATTCGATCTCGTAGAGAAATTCTAAGCATAGCTCTCTCCATAGCTCGTTGAGTGACCTTGAGCTTTCTAATGAGGCCCACAGTAGGTAGTTATTTGTCTTATTTTTTATTTAGATGTTTGCTTTTCTTGCTTTATTTGATGTCAATTAAATCTAATAAAAATACAGATTGTTCAAATGCAGATGAAAATGTAGATTTCAAATGTACTATCGTAAAATACTAGCTTGAAGTTCCATGTAATTACCAGGAAAGAATAGACCACCCCTATCCACTCTATGGGCTTGTAA
Source organism: Diloba caeruleocephala (assembly GCA_947459985.1). Taxonomy (NCBI): domain Eukaryota; kingdom Metazoa; phylum Arthropoda; class Insecta; order Lepidoptera; family Noctuidae; genus Diloba; species Diloba caeruleocephala. The sequence goes on along the minus strand of OX381617.1, from coordinate 396,166 downwards.
AAGACGACTAAGGGTTGACATCAAGAGGATGGGCAGCTGCATCCTCCGGTGTGATAATATAATGCGAACAACATTACTGCGATCAGCAATCAAGCGTGGTGGTTATGGCAATATCCACTGTGACCGCTCATAATAATGGTCATTGGGAGGCCCATTTTCAGTAGTAGAAATTATATGATATTTCGCGGGCTGATCTCTGTGTGTATATGTATTAACTCGAAGATTTTGATATGAAATAATTTAATGAACAAAATAAAATACTAATACTACTACTACTAGCTACTTAGAGCTTACTCATCATCATCATATCGGCTAAAAGACGTCAACTGCTGAACAAAGGCCTCCTCCACACACGACCATGCGATCATGATCATCATCATGGAACATGCGATCTATCGTCATGTTCGGGGAAATTTGCCAGTACTGGCCACGCTTGGCATGCGGGTTGGTGAGCGGTGAATGACGCAGGTACGCTGGTGTCCATTATCGCTTTTAACCACATCCATGGAAAGAGATCGAGTGATGCTATATTCTTAATCCGGACACCATACTCGATATATTAACGTAGAGCTTACTCCTAAAATATACCTCAAATATGTTGTAGTCAGCTAACTTAACCACAGCACAACTCACTTACCTAACTAAGGTGTTTGGAATTACTGTAGCTCAACCGTTACATATTTATAAATATTTGTAACTTTCACATTAAATATTACGAAAGAATTTAAAACTTTGACAATTTCTAGCTAAGTTGAGAACAAATATAATTTTAATTCACCTCTAAATATTTCCCTTGACACTCCCAAAGTTTCTATAATGATTAGAGAAACTTAAAATTTCAACAAGAATTTTCTTTGGACAAAACACAGCTCTTAGGGAGCCATCAGACTGCTCAATTATTTAAAGGAGTACGAGATTAAATTAAAAAAATATTAACTGACGGCGCGGGAGGGTGGCTTAAGCTGAGCATTTGACGAAGTATAAAAGTTTAAATTAAATTTATAGTAGCGGGCGCGGGGAGATGGATGGGCGCACACCAGCAGCACACGTCTGACGCGACGCTATAACGCTCCTGCTAAATAGCGACAATCTAGTATTAATTGCAGCTATTTGTTTCCACTCCGTTGGGGCAGATTGCGTAGTATTTTGCATTTGCACGCTCTTAACATTTTAATTACAGCACTTACAAAACATAAACAAAAAGTTTTTCAAATGTTCGACTCAATCTTGCAGTTTGTAAAATCATCACGTCGACAGCACCTCTGTGATTAGTGTTTAAATATTCACAAAGGCGAGCTGAGAGCGGGCATTTAAACCACTCGATCGACGCATCAAAAGTAATCCCATCATTAAACTTCAAAAGGTTTTTTTTTTCAATCCTGTAAATATTGTACAGTTTTATAAAATCCAATTATGGAGTCGTAACTTTAAACCGAATTGTAATGGTAGTCGTAAATAACAATAATAAAATTTTTGAAATGACCATTTAGATGTGTTTGGTATTGATAACGTTGGACATCAGAGGCACAGTGCCTTATTAGATCGGTATGCACGTGATGAGCCGTTATCAGGATTATCTTTTAATTTTATTATGAGTGCTTTATTACAAAGGCTCGTAATGCATGTCAGGGCTCAAGTGGCGTAGCGTTTTTTGTGTCAGTCGGCGCTTGCGGCCGCCACTCCGTTTTTAATGACTCTATTAAAGAGATTAATAGCGTCTATCGTTTAAAAAACATCCGTACTTTTTTCATTCTTTACAAATTTAATTAATGTCGATATGAATCTTTTGAATGGACTTGTGTTAAGGATGGAAAGGATTATAAAGACCATGGCTACTATTTTTTGTCTCATATTTTATCCCAATATAATGATTTTCCTCGTCGCCTTATAAGGACTTATTCCATTAATGTATATAATTGACTACTACATGCGGAACCAGACTTGATTTATATGATACATAACATTAAAGGATAAACGATTTTAAACATTAAGTATGCCGTAGTATAACATTAAGAAACACAATGTTTAATTTAAACAGGACTTGGTCGTGCTGTTATATTAAGCGAGCCAAAACGTGCCTCAAGAATATTTCATCGTTACAAAGTCTTAAACACTCATCTCTCTTTATTAACAACGCTCAGCGTTTTATCAAAATTACATTAACAAACAGTATCACGTTTACAAATTGAATGCTTTCTTGCATCAATTTACATTTGTTTAGTTTGAATTGTGAAGACTCCGTCTCTGTACTAGGAATGTAAATCCATCGGTAGCCTTATCTTCTATTCGTATTAAAGATGAGACAGCGTAAGTTGAAGTTAAACCGGTGTTACGATTCAGTGTCTGGGTACGGGGGTGAGCGACTAACTGGATTGGCGTTCCCCCCTCGGTTCTTCCGCGCGAGCTAGCGCCCAATTTGGCGGCTTGCTCGGGCCTGCACGTTTTTGCACGCATCCCCTTAATATGGACCTTCCGACGAACTCGCTACTACCGTCTATAAAACATGCCCCGGCACGCTGAGTAACTTGATTGCGATGAAAAAAACTTATCCAATAAAAGCACCAGTTCGATTCTCGAAATCGTTCCCAAAGCACGGGAAAGGATAATGATCGACAACTTTCTGTTCAGTTCAGATGTCCTTTCAGTACCGTTAATTAAATTTGTATGTGAAGCGGAATTTTCACCGTTTCCCAATAATTATACTTATTTCCATACTAACAGCATTGTTATTATAAATGAATCAAAGACAAATTTCTATCCGATACACAAAATGTAATTCGAAATGTGAGGTAAATTAATAAACGTACGGGCTTTTACGGAATTACATATTCATAAGAAAATAATACAAATGGACTAACAACATATTCCCAAACGCTGACGACGGTGTCCCGTGTGCTCTCAGCGCACGCCTGGATGTCTGCGGAGCTGCGGCGACTTGATCCACTGATCAGCTAGTCAGTGGCGTTCTGCCTGCCGACCAGACGGTACGTTCCTACGCTCTTCGCGCGCGAATACAACGAATTCAAACACGATCGCATAGCCGACAACTGCGACTGCTACATATATTTTCCATGTTCCTTTGATTTTTACTTCATATTTCTTTGGTGTGTTTTTCTTTTTTGTGTTTTATTTCTGCGATATTATATTCGATTTCGAGAATAGAGTAGATTGTTGACGTAAAAAGCCCGGACCGGACGCATCTATTGTGAGTACAATGTATTGCCTTACGTAGATCGAGTTGAACATTAATGATGGGAATATCGAAGACGATGCCGCTGACATTCCATTCAGATGATAAATGTGATTCATGAGATATACAATTGAGGAAAAATGATTTTGAAGATGGGAGGGAAGTCGCCTCCGGGTGCAAAGACGCCTTTAGAAAAAGAGGCGAAGAAAGAAGAAAAGAAAGAGTCGAAAAAGAAATGGGAAAAATGTGAGGAGAGATGTCCGGGCGACCCTTGGGCTTATTGTGCGGTGTTATGGTGTGCATGTGCCATGAGCCTGATCTCGAGCGGATACAGTCTGTACAAGCAGCAGGGGCTGCAGGACAGGCTATCGCTGCTGGAAGAACAACACCTGGCGTTACGGAGCGCAGTGCTGGAGCCTCAGCAACCTTTGGTGGAGAGGCTACGGAGGGAGGTTCTGGCGAGGCCACCCATGTACTGGAGGCCCAGAAGGAGCATCCGGGACTACGGAGACTGCGTTTGTCCTCCAGGCAAGTAAACAATCATACGCATGAACAATAACTTGTTTGGTGTAGCTTTTAAGCCCCGAATTTTAGCGATGTCTCAATATTTAGGTCTAAGGTTCATAGTATATTAATTATAAAAAACATAAACCAATTTTTTCAAAAAATAAAACGTTTAATCATTACGCTAATGTCTGACGTACGATTGAGAGAGCTCTTGAACACATCAACGAAAATACAAGTTTAACGAAAATTCTATAAACAATTATAATAAGTGTACGTTTGGCATCCTAAAATGTATTTGCTTACTTGATGTATATCGTGAGTAAAGGCCCAAGCCCAATAATGGCTTGTTATGTTGTCCGACTGCTTATATCCAACTGAACTTTTCTTTTCATAAATTAAATCAATCATTTTTTTGTTTGACAAATTATGTTCTTGTTTAATCATCGTTTAATTCTGCGCAACTTTTGCTTCGTCATCCATTTGCAAACCTTAATGAGCTACGTCTGTTATATCAAGTTAGGACATCTCGTGTTCATCGCAATTATTATTAACAATAACTTTATTGAAATAAGTAACTAGCGGGTCACTGATAAATTAAATTGTGTATGAAATAATTTATAAAGCATTTAGCATGTAACACAAACTGCCAATTATGGCGTATAGTTTTTAAATTGTAGGGTCTAAAGGGTCCGTTAACAGTAACTAACACTTCATGCGAGGGGCTGCGAGCCAATCTTGTCGGAGCTATTAAATTTTTCCCTCTCGGCCGCAATACGAAGTTAATCCGGAGTTGAAAGCTGTCACTAACCCAATGGTTATCAGGCGGCGCGGCCCGAGATGGAAAAAATGATAAACGCAGGATGGCGCGAATACGTGTCGGGGTGACGGCTCAGTTTGAGGGTCCCCGAAAACGGCTCAGGGCTCTGGATAATAAAGGAGTTGAGCTTTTATTACGAGTTGTTGTTTGGCCCGATATTGCTGTTGAATTTGAATGATGTCGTTAGTATTCTGTTCGCGGTACGCCAGTTTATTTTGATGATTACGAACCTTTTTATATATCTTAACATTTATAATAAGCAAAGTTAGCAAACATTTGTTACGGAAGGAACGTTCGGTCGCGGTCATTTCAGTTGTATAATAAAGTTTAATGGGGCGTATCAATAATATTTGTGCTTACGTGTTCAAACCGATAATTTGGGTGAGTTAGCAGCGTAATATGGGAACCAATGGTCCAATCAATAAAACATAGACGGGGCTCGGGGGTGGTGAACTAGAGCGATAAAAGTGTCGCGTGTCGTTGACAGCGCGGTGTTTATTTGGATTATTGGGTACCGTCAAGTGGACGGCCGGCCGCACTATTGATGGTCCTCAATGGTGCGACTCGTAGGCGTGGATGTACCGGTCATTATGCTGCAGTGCTCATGCCTTTGTGATTTACGTAATGGATTCGATTGAACTCGTTTAAATATGTGCATTCGTTGGAAAATTTGGGTATTGTAGGTTCTGATTAATATGCGTACATGGCGTTTCATTTGATAATTGAATACCTACCTAAACACTAACACATAAATTGTGTACATACAATGCACCTAATTAGAGTGGACAACTACACAAAACAAAATCGTAAATAAGGTAGAGTCACGTAATCGTGTTGCGTCCTTTAGGGTCCGCCCAGCGATCGACCGAACTGATTGGCTGTGTGAATGCCGCAACTGCTATTCATATCCAACACAATTGTTCGTGTGTGCAGTTGCATTAGACACATAACACAACTATTCCTATACTTGAATCTGAAAGGATAGTTTGGATCTAAAATAAAATGGATTTCATAAAATCGTGGGTACCTTTCATCGACCCTTATTAGACCTAGGTAAGCAGAAAGGACAATCCACAATTTTGACAATAATGAGTTAGTTATACATGCCAAAGTGGCCGTTACTTGATTCAGTAAAAAATACTCAACAATAAACATACGCCAAGCTTTTAAGAATTTTAACTTGAAACTTTAACATCTCGAAAGTCACCCACTTCGGCTGGAGTCCTTTTATAATAATAAAAATTATCTTCATTTGTATGAAATATGGTATTTTACCGATCTTAGTGTTAGTCATAAATAGTTTCACATAATTCGCCTAATCATTTCAGCATGCATATATTTAATAGCATATAGTCAAATAACGATTCAGAATCAGCCGCTTTTTTTATTGGATAACATTAAATAATATGATGTGACCACTTCTTTTTTCTCTTGTTTTTTAAAAACGTTGCCCCACACTAGGATTTCTCCTGTGTCGTGGGTGCGTTTACAAACACAAATTCCACACACAACACACCCAGACCCGGAACAACTACCTGCAGATCGTACAAATATTTGTTCCGTGCGGGAATCGAACCCACGAGCCGGTGCGCAGCAGCCGACTGTATCAGCCACTGCACCAACCGTGCCGTCAAACTCCAGCAGTCATCTTTCGACAGATGATGGTGAAAATAACATAGGCCTCCCCCAAAGATCGCCACAACGACTAGTCTAGCGTTACTCGCATGCGGCGGATGGCCGCAACCTTTTACGAAGTCGTCGGTCCACCTCGTAGGGGTTTGCCCACGTTGCGTCTTCCGGTACGCGGTCATATTAGTGTACCTGTGATACAATGTGTTACATTAGTACAGCTAACAATGTTCCATTTTTCTGTCTTGTATGTTACATGAAGTTTTTGTACCATAATTTCGTAACATTTGCAAAAATTTGGAGTGAGAATAATAATTATTCTTTTCAGCCGAATAAAGAAATTGCCGTTGTGGTGTTGGGTACGAATGGCACCAACTCATCTCATCCTGTGGATGTCGTAAAGGCGACTATGGGATTAACCGGAGGATGGGCAGCATCCTTCGAGTAAATTAACAACTTAACTGCGACCGCCAACCCGCCTGCCAAGTGTGGCGATTATAGCAAAACCCTATAAAAAATGAACACACACCACATCGAGACCGGCCGTTGTGGCGATCTTTGGGAGAGGCTTGTGTCCAGCAGAGGACTCTATTCGGTTGAATTATTATTATTATCTACATATCTCCCTATTCACTGATTAATAGTCTCTACAAAGAGGAACCCGCACTTTTGATAGGCTTACGCGGGGACATGAGCCCAACTCGCAGAGGCTCTTTAGATAATTTTAATCTAATATGGTATGGGTCGCTAACTGGGGTCTCGCCCTGGCTGCACTATAAAAATGGAGTCTCGGATTGTCTCCGGAGGTGTGAAAGTATTGTATGAGATGGAAAATAAGATTATAAGATCTACTGCAGTGGGTGCTAAATGTATTGAACACTTCGAAAAAACGGAAAATCAGCGACTGCCTTTCCATCTTTAAATTCAATTCTGTGGCAGACGGTGACTTGCCACCAACACGAAACTGCTTTAATAACCTCCGGGACTGTGTTATCCCATGCCGAGATAACGATTGCCCAGAGGGATTTTCTCAATGTTCTTTTTCGTCTCAAAATATAAACAAATTTCTCACAATTGCGAAATGTCAGTATTTATGTTGCACATTGTTAAATGAGATTCATAAATCAAAATACGTGTTGGGAGGTATCTAAAAGACATTAAATAGAACCGTATCTAAGTTACATCACTGTGGTTAGCACGACACACTTGGATCTAAGTCTTACTCAATACTCGATCACACTTAAAGTATCTAACAATTATGTAAATTATTCTCAATATCCTATTAAATTTGAGTTAGTACATTGTGATTGCTTATTCTCTCAATAATATTCCTAAACAAACTCAACTCTTTAGTGGGAGCCTGCGCTAACATTATCTGGTAAACTTTAATCTGTGCCAGCGATTTACAAGGTGTTTTAGCACATAAATAGTAGCCAGGTCCCTAATAATAAAGGCTTAGCTTCGATATATTTTGCGGTGAAATTGTAAAGTTTCGCTTGTAACTGGACGGGATTGGCTCGATAATAGAGTATTTATTAACTCTGCGACTTACGGTGCTCAAATATATAACTAAAATTAATATTAATAGTAGTTTTTCATCAAGTTGTGATTAGTCTATTAAAATATAATTAAACCATGACTAAGTGAGTAAAAATTTGATAATACGAGTATAATGGTGTATGTTCCTATTTTCATTATAATCAATACACATTATGTTATAAACCTAACTGGCTGGAGGCCTTTTTATTATTGCCCGGCAAAGCAGCAACAGCCCATGGTGAGGCCTGCTTCCTTCTCCTTTCGTGAATGTCAGAAAAGGCGACTAAGGGACTCTAAACCAGAGGGATTGGCACAAGTGTCCTTTCTGTGGAACAGTACCCATACTGCGCTCACCAACCGGCCAGCCAGCCAAACATGCAAATTCTGGTCGATCGGATCGGGCAAGATCTCTCTCTGCCAGCAGTAGTGTCGGCTATGTTGGCAGAGCATGAAAACTGGAATGCAGTGGTCTCCTTCTGTGAGAGAGTCATGCTCCAGAAGAGGACCGCAGAGCGGGATCGGGAGAGGGCCGACCCCGCTCGAAGAAGGAGGAGACGGCGCCGGGGTAACAACCGCCCTGGCCCCTAATTCCGATACGCCTGAAAACCCCTGCCGTTGCTATAAGGTGGGGGACCTCTGAGTTCGCGGGTGCGTAGATTGGGGAATCTGCGTGCCCACACCAAGCGACCCAAGAGAAGACGGTAGCACGCATGTGGTCACGCGCTGCCGTGGGACTCACTGGGGGATCCTTTACAATCCCCCTGGGGGGGTGACCGCTTTACAGTCACCCTCTCCGAGATGTGCCAATAGGCGTGGCACCAGTGGGCGGCTCTAGTGTGATCGTACGAGGACCTGGAGCTTCCCTTAGGTGCCGAAGATGACCGCTCCAGTGGTTTTAGCCGGTAGGAGTCCGGCATACCCCTTCGTCCTTCCCCGGGGCGAGGGAAGTTCATGATGAATTTCCACTGGGCACAAATAAAAAAAAAAAAAAAAAAAAGGTTGTGATTAGTCTATTCAAATGTAATTAAACCATGACTAAATTGAGTAAAAATTTGATGATATAATGAATGTATGTTGCTATTTTCATTATAAGCACATATTATATTATAAACCTAACTGGCTGGAGGCCTTTTTATTATTGCCCGGGAAAGCAGCAACAGCTCATGGCGAGGCCTGCGGGAGGCATTCAAATAAATGAAGCTACTGTGTAAATCATTCCATCTCCTTACGTGAATGTCGGAAAAGGGGACTAAGGGACTGTAAACCAGAGGGGTTAGCACAAGTGTTCCTTCTGTGGAACAGTAGCCATACTGCGCTCACCAACCGGCCAGCCAAACGTGGTGAGTGAATACAGGCAAATTCCCCCCAAAATGATGACACAATTGATGAAATCTATGGGGGACGCTTTTGTTCAGCAGTGATCGTCCCCTTGGCTGAAATGATGATGATGAAACGATTTCATGACGACATCATGATACGTGTTTGGGTTTCATAACCGGATCTCTTTCGCTCTACCTTCAGGAAGTAGGGTCCGATGTTGATTACAAAATTAACATTTCTGCTTACCACAAACACCGTAAACATTCAATAACCATACGTCCGTTCACACGTCCCATTGTCTAGTGCAAGTTAGCGCAACTAACGGGCGAGAGCGCGAGTGTCGGACGCGAGCGCAATTATCCAGCTTTTGTTGCGCGACTCGGGCATAACTGATCGGTTCAGTCCAGCTCCATTGTCCCAACTCAATGCACTACTGTGGGAATGAATGGACTGGACTGGTCCACGGTGCAACTGATTATAATGTAATAATATTACACCTCATAAATATTTTTACGATAATTAGAGAGAGCTCCATAAATATTTTCAGAAGAAAAACCTTCATTTTACATATTTATTTCAATAGATAAATTTTAATGTATTTGAACGCCTGAAGTAATTTTTACGATAAAATATTATTCTTAAAATTATTGCGGTTTTCAGTCATCTGGGCGTGTATATGTTGGTGCAGTGGCTGATACAGTCGACTGCTGCGCCCCGGGTTGTGGGTTCGATTCCCGCACGGAACAAATATTTGTATGATCTGCAAGCAGTTGTTCCGGGTCTGGATGTATTGTGTGTGAAATTTGTGTCTGTAAAAGCACCCACGACTCAGGAGCAATCGGAGTGTGGGGCAACGTTAAAAAAAATACAAAACATGTGTTGTTAAGTTTCATGATTCGAAATTAATTTAGGTAGTGTAGTTACACCACACATAACTACACACTAAACAGTAATTTTTTTATTATTTTTAAACCTTCAATATAGATTCAATATGTTCAATTGACAAATATTATTACATAATAAAGCCTTATCGGCATTATTTATATTTTATTTAAGTTTTTTAATTTATCACGAATAATTTTTGTACCTAGTTATTGAATATATTAATTTATGTGTAAATATTACATTATTTTATCACTTGTTTATAAAAATATATATTGCGCTTACATGTTAAGCCGCAAAGCTCGTAAGTTTTATATTTGTATACGCCTAATAGTAAAATGTGGAAACATAAAAATACCATTTTAACTTATACTTACTACTTACACTTTATATTTAACTTTACATATGTATGCCTGATTTGATTTTTAGAAATAAAAGTGGTTTTAACTCCAAAAACTTAGATCTAATATAAAAGAAAATGAGTCGCGTTCAAGAACAATAAATAAGGCAAACTATTATTTGTTTATCATAATCAGTTGAGTTACTGGTGTTTGAGTAAGTGCTATAAATTGCTTAATAACTCGCTATCTAAACGAGACAGAATTAGAAAATGAGATATCACATAAATTGGTCATTATGATCTCCCCTACGGAGAAATGCGATTGCATCACATACGGGCACCATGACATCCGACGCAAAGCAAATAACATTATGATAAGCTTAAAACTTTATGTTTCATTTAATTTATTCGATAAAACACGACTGTTTGCTGAAAGGATTTTAATACTGCTTACACGTTTAGTTATGTTGGGTATGAGAAACGACTTGGAATATGTAATACTGATTGAACAATAAGAAGAGAAAAACCATGTTTATTACAAGCAAAGCTTAATACATCCAGCGTGTTCTGCTAGTCGAAACACTGCCAACACACTTCAATATTGTGGATAAGGACCTCCAAACGAGCTTTTTAATTCTACAGTTTCATATGAATGCTAAGTTAATAATATTATTCATTTAGACGGCACGGTTGGCACGTTTCCTGCGTTACGTGTGACGGGTTCGATTTCCCTACGGAACAAATATTTGTATGATCTGCAGATAGTTGTTTCGGGTCTAGGTGTGTGCGAGATATACTCACGGTACAGATGAAATCCTAGTGTGAGACAATTGCATTGTGGTACTAGAAATGTCCGTATTTCTTTATATTTCAGTACTAGCCTAATGCAAAACAATCGGGTCGTACTATTTTTTACACTTTCGTTATCTTCTACTTTAAGCGTTGCATTTCTGGTTGTAGTCGTGACCACACAAAATTGCCAGCAAGTTTACAAATCAGCGGTAATCTTATTAGATAATTGAAATTAACGATAATCGTACAATTCATCATTTCGGCCGAATGAAGTCCACTGCTGGACACAGGTCTCCCCCAAAGATCACCACAACCACCGATATGGATGTGTTGTGGGCTCATTAGGGGTCTTGCCATAATCGCCACGCTTGGCAGACGGGTTGGCGATCGCAGTTGAGTTGTTAATGTACCGATATGGGTTATCGGTCGTTGTGGTGATCTTTGGGGGAGGCCTGCGTCCAGCAGTGGACTTCATTCGGCCGAATTGATGAATCATTCAAGTGTACATTTTTTACTTTTTAAATATTAACATTATTACCTTTTGCGAACAACAGTGTAAAATAAAAAGTTAATTTCGTTTAATTTAACTCCACATTCTGAATAGTTCTGACCTTTCAAGCACGTTTGAGCGCTACTGATTCGACCAGCAAAAGTAGTCGTGAAAGTTACATTGTGGTCCAACCAGCTAAGTGGTCCTAACATTAGTTTCATTTGAACAATACAATTTGCCACGTCGATTGTGGCACATGTTTGATAGTATGTACGCAGGTTACGGAATTCTAATGATTTACTGATCATTAAACTTAAATAAATTTGCTGTAGATAGTGAAAACTTGCTCAATATTGGCTTTATAACCTAAAGATAGTTGTTCCGGGTCTGGGTGTAAGAGCATTTGAAATTTATTTCTGTAAACCATGCCCTCTATGCAGGAGAAAACCTAGTGTGGCGCATCTACATTATTATCATTTTCATAACAACAAATAAGAAAGAAGGTAAAACGAAAAATTCATCATTTCGGCCGAATGAAGTCCACTGCTGGACACAGGCCTCCTCCAAAGATCACCACAACGACCGATATGGATATGTTGTGGGATCATTGGGGGGTTTTTCCATAATCGCAGGGGGGGAATCTTAGTTCAGACGCTAAATTGCAAAGAAGGTTACGCCATCCCTCAGCGTTGGATTCATATTTTTAAGACATTGTCGATAAAACAGGCGCATATTGTCTTATTTTACACACTAGATGCCACTAGGAGAAAGCTAGTATTTTTGACGTTACATTTCATGCATAGCAGAAACTTGGTTTCGCTAATATTTTAATTCTTCAAGTTATTTTTGAGTTTGAATCGTCATATTTTCATTCTGTTTAATTGTTAATCATTTTTCTAATATTTCATTTTTCTACGTATATGCCTGATTTAATTTTGCAATATTGAATGTATAGAGGACAGAGTACATATAAATATGAATGGAACGTAGCCTTCTTGTTTATTACCACAGAGTACAACTGTCAACTATTGCGGTTATTTCAAATAATTGTGTAAATTAATTTCGATTCCGTGCATTTCCGAGTTCTTGTGGAGATTTTGTTGCTAAACACGGATTGCTAAATTTACATTTGCCCATCTTGTTATTATTCATTGTTCATTTAAGTATTGTTGAGTGTTCTGTTATGAGTGACCATTTTCGATGGGGATGACAAGACAAAGCAAGCTGCACAATTTTATTTTAAGAAAAATTGTAAACAGATAAATATATAATTATTAATGACAGCAATTTTGTTTATAATAGTGTTCCCTTGTCATCATTTGGTTGGTTTGATTCCACTTTCAGATTCTGTTAGTATTTTCCTATCATTGCTTTTATTCGTGTATAATATATAAAAAATATAAATACAATAATATTAATTAGCAATGATGAAAATACTTGCAGAATTTGAATGTGTTGTCTTATGTTTATTAATTAGTACACTATAAGTATATACCAACCTACATTCATATATAAAGATTAGTTAGAGCCGCCAATGATTGATGGTGGCTTTGCTACAGGGACAACATTTTCACTCGAGAGGGCTCTCTTTTCTTATAAATAGTTATTATACTCTTTGCATAATCGCCACGCTTGGCAGACGGGTTGGCGATCGCAGTTGAGTTGTTAATGTTTCTACATAACATTAATGAATATAATAATTACAAGCTGCAGTCACTAAATAATCGAGACAACGCATAAAATTCAATTACAAAAGCCCGCGGTCTCCCGAGACTAAAGGCTGCCGCTTCGGCTTTCACTTGGTTGGAGTAACATCAGGATTGATAGCTAATGCCTCATTCGTTTAATTGTGAAGCATGGCTGCCTACCGCGAGGTATTGGGTTCATTTCCTAGGATTGGTAAAGTATCTCTCAGTGCAAGAATCCAGCTAGGTAGGTACCAGGTAGCTGATAGTAGTCCCCTTCCCCAGGATGCAGGAAGCACTTTAAGTATTTCCGAAATAAAGAAAACCATAAAAATATACCAGTTGTTCTGCTGCCAACCAGTAGCGTTTAAAGTTGCTCAAGTTGGAATTGTCCTCGTTCAATAGCGAGACGAAGTATATTGGCGAAGTGTGGGTATACCGCAGTACAATCTCTCTTTGATTACATGACTGCATGATAAACTCAACTAATTGTAATGTTAGCTGGCAAATACTTTTGAAGTAATCCACTTTGACGGTTATTCTGATTGATCGGGTCACGGCAAACCGTGGGCTGGAAGTTCTATTCATTACTTACATACTTAGTTTATATTTATACTCGCGTATCTTGCTGTCGTATATTCGTGGACTTGGAAGTATTTTTGTCAACGTTTTATGGAATGGCTAAATTTAAATCGGTTTTAGGAGAAAAGAACTGACTTGTATAATGAATCGAATTACCAGTTTTAGATTTTGGGAAACGCACACGCAACAAATAGGTAACATTAGTTCAGATATATATTTACCCTGTAGATTTGTACCTACTGGCCCTTTTTTTTTGTTGGTCTTCTCGCATACATTTCAGGGAAATGTGGTTGCTTAACTGGTCATTTCTGGCGAAGCCAAAAGAGGCCTCCAGCCAGGCTTAAATTTAATATTAAAAACTAAGCAACTTTCGCTAAGGGCGCCCCCTGCGGGACACGGACCTCGGCTTAGGGCGTTGCTGGGGATATCAAGCTATTGTTTTGGGGACAGCTGGATCGGTATTATTTAAATTGTATTAGGGGACATTTAAAGCTATAGGCTCGGCACGGGCCGGCGCGAGCAAGAGACGGGAGGGAGAAGTGCTAACTTGAACGGGAAGGTGACGCGGCGATAGGCCTCCGCGACGTCGGTGAGGCTGCATACTGGCTCTTTTGGTACTTACAATTTAGCGATATTTTGTATTCTTCTACTTAGCGATATCAGCAATGACCTATAGGTCTTGCACTCACTAATGTGTAAACGATCGGTGAGTTTAAGTAATACTTGGATGGATGGTTAACCATAATTTCGGCTGAATAAAGTCCACTGCTGGGCACAGGCCTCCCCCAAAGATCACCACAACGAACGATATGCATGTGTTGTGTGCTCGTTGGGGATTTGCCATAATTGCCACGCTTGGCAGACGGTTTGGCGATCGCAGTAGAGTTGTTAATGTACTCGAAGGACGCTGCTGCCCATCCTCCGGCTAATCCCATAGTTGTCTTTTACAACACCCACGGGATGAGATGGGTTGTTGCTATTCGTAGCCGGCACCACACGGCCAACGGATGGGATGTGGTCACATTGTGATAATTGAATTGAGCGTCGCAAGGCATGTATAGTTGTCGGCCCCGGTTGTCATTAGGCGACAGTTGTTAAGCGAAGTCAGAGACCTTCGAGTGGCTGGAACTATTTTGACACTAGGTTGACCACAACCCCGAGGCTTGGGGGATCCTTTACAATCCTCCCCGAGAAGTGCCTGGGGAGCGACTTTTTACAGTCGCCTTCGCTATGCTAGAGGGGGTGACCACTTTTCAGTCATCCCCTCGAGATGTGCCTAAACGCGTGGCAAATGTATCACGGGCGACTCTAGTGTAATCTTACGAGGACCTGGAGCTCCCCCGCTGGTTCTGTAGATGACTGCTCTAGTCGTTTTAGCCGGTAGGAGACCGACATGCCCCTTCGCCCTTCCTCGGGGTGGAGGAAGTTCAGGATAAATTTCCACTGCGGACCAATAAAAAACGTTGACCACAACCAAATGAAATGACTATTGCGAACTAGTATCTGAGGCATCAGCGTATTTATCAAAAATTAACGACCTTGTTAATGATCAGGGATCCCGCATAAACATAGCGAATAAGTCCGCGATCATGGATATTACTCAGCGAGTAACGGCTATCGTGTCTTTACTAGCGATTAAATCGTCATGTAATGAAACAAAGCTAGCGAGAACGGAACGGGAATTGGAAAAAATTAAATCCAATACGTGTGATAATAGTAAGCAATTAAACAAGGTATCATATGCCGATTCATTAAAACTCCGTTTATCAAAAGTTGCTCCGCCCATGGAGTCGCGCGTACCGCTTCCCTGTGTAGTTGCATATCCGACCGCCGAGCGCTCAGCTGATTATGCGTCATCGTCCGCTACGAAACAGGCCTTAATGAAAGCGATTAATCCTAGCGACGACGGTTTCCAAATCGTAGGCGTTAAAAAAACCGCAAAGTCAGGCGTTGTATTGCGCGTCGCGAATGAGAAACAACTCGCAAAGCTTCAATCGGTCGACGCTATTAGATCCGCTGGCTTACGGCTTGAAAAGCCAAAAGGTCGCAAACCGCGTATTTTAGTTAAGGACGTCCCTTCTTCAATGGAAGACCGCGCTTTTCTGGCCGCATTATACCGGCAAAATATTAAGGACGAGTTGTCAGTTGCAGAGGATGATTTTATCAAATCAACTAAAATCACTCGCAGGCGTTCCTTAGAAAACGGGCGGAAGTGGATAGGCATAGAAATTGAATCCGAAGTGCGTAAACACTTGGTCACTACCAAGGATAAATTGTTTATTGATTGGGCCACTTGTCGTTTTATCGATGATGTCGAAGTAGTCCGCTGCTTACATTGCCAATATTTCGGCCACGTTAGAAAACATTGCGTTAATAAAACACCTACCTGTGCTAACTGTGCCGAGGCACATGAAACGATGGAGTGCCCTCATAAGGACAATTTGGAGCATTCACCAATATGCGTGGCGTGTAAACGCTTTAAAAAACCGTGCGACCATCGTTGCGGGTCACAGGATTGTCCTACCTATAAGCTCAAGCTCGAACAGTTAATCCTAAATACTAACTACTAAGGATGGCTTACACAGTAAATAATCTTACCGTTGCACAATTAAATCTTCATAACGATAGGGTGGCCACGTCGGAGTTAGATAAATTAATTTTAGATTATAACTTAGACATTGTCCTTATTCAAGAACAATATCAAAATGCAAGCTTACGTCAAAAAGTAGTACAACTAGATGGCAGGGCACGAGCTGGAATTTACGTTTCGCGTTCTACTAGTTTTTCAGTGACATCGTTACAATATCTTATGACGCCACACTGTGCTGTCGCGGAGGTTTCAACGGCACTTTATAAAGTTTACGTTGTGAGCTGTTATTTTCAATACTCAGATCCTGTTGCCCCACACATACATAATCTTCGCCACGTTCTGCGGTCGCTTGCAGGCCGCAAAATAATCATTGGCGCCGACGTTAACGCGTCATCATCACTCTGGTATGGCAAAGTACGGTCCACTGATTTTGAACGACGTTGTGCTGTCGAGGATTTCATCGCTGAGATGAACCTATCAATACACAATACCCCTGACGCACCACCTACTTTTTGCAGCCAAATGGGCGAGTCTTCTATTGACGTCACACTATCTAGTGCAGACGTTCGCTTGGACAGGTGGCGCGTCCTTCCGGACGCGTCGTGTAGTGATCACCGCCTGATCGTGTACGAATTTGTACCTAGATTGACACAAAGTTATCAAAATATTGGATCAAATTTTAGATACAAATCTAAAGGGGCGAACTGGGATTTCTTTAGCTCACTTTTTGCATCTCATGCCAAAGACTTCACTCGCGATGGGTTGTCAGCAGAAGAAAGTGCTAAAATCATGTCAGACACATTTACATACTGTGCTGATGTTGCTGTAGGTCGCGGATCAATAACCAACACTCGTAGATGTGATTGGTGGAATAGCTATTTAACTGAACAACGTAAACGTTTTCGCAGAGCGCGCAAAAAACTAAACAAGCTTAAAAAACAGCAAATCACGGGAGACATATTTATTGATACATTAAATAGATTCAGAATTGCCAGATCTAGTTATAGAGCCGCGGTGGCAAAATCGAAGGGAAATCTGTTACAGAAGGTAGTGCAAACACTAGATAGGGAGGGTCCGTGGTCTCCTCTGTACCACGAGTTTAAAGCCAATAGATCAGTCGATCTTGCTTATATCCAAAATATTAAAATTAATAACATGCATACCACTGGTATTGAGGAGACCACGGAGGCTCTTCTCAATACTCTTATACCTGATGATCTACCTGGAAATGATAACGAGTATCATCAACAGATTAGATCATGGGCTGCTGAACCGCCGGAATCCCCAGCGTCTGACTTACCATCCACTGACGAATTCATAAACGTTGTCAATAAACTACCACTTAATAAAGCATCTGGAGAAGATAAAATATCGAATAGAATGATTAAAGAAGCTTGTAAAATATCGGGTGACTCTATACT
The DNA here is from genome assembly GCA_947459985.1 of Diloba caeruleocephala. Lineage (NCBI taxonomy): Eukaryota > Metazoa > Arthropoda > Insecta > Lepidoptera > Noctuidae > Diloba > Diloba caeruleocephala. The sequence continues at coordinate 378,382 of OX381617.1, read as the reverse complement.
GACCGTTTTTAATCGTTGCATTGCTGAAGGCATTTTCCCTCGTATATGGCGTTCCGGTTTTATACGCATAATACCAAAAAGTGGTGACAACCCCCCGGATGATCCTAAATCATACCGGCCTATAACTTTACTACCATCTTTAGGGAAACTTCTCGAGCGCCTTATAGTTCCACGTTTGCTGCCAGATGGACCGAAATTTCATAATAACCAATTCGGCTTCACAATAGGAAAATCTACTATTGACGCGGCAATCTCTGTCAGGAAAGTAGTAAATTCATCTGAACATAAGTACGTGATAGGCATCTTCCTTGATATCTCTGGTGCCTTCGACAACGCGTGGTGGCCAATGCTACTACTTAAAATGAAAGTCCGCGGTTGCTTCAGAAACATCTACACTCTCGTTTACTCATATTTTGCACACGGATCTGCAAAACTTAAACTTGGTCATCACGCTGTGTCGAAGGAACTCACGATGGGATGTCCTCAAGGATCCGTTATTAGTCCTTATCTATGGAACATGGGTTTCGATGATTTTCTAGCGATTCCATTACCATCCGGCTGTTCATTGACTGGTTACGCAGACGACGGCCTTCTGCTTATTCAGTCAAGTACAAGGGCGAGCCTTGAAAAATTGGCGGATACTTGTTTACGTTTAATCTCTAGTTGGGGCGAACGAAACCGCTTAATGTTTGCACCACAAAAAACCTTTCAACTAATTTTAAAAGGCAATCTTAAGACATCACCGAGCATTAAATTCAATAATGTTACCGTAAAAAGAAAGGAGTCCGTGTGCTACCTTGGTCTTGTATTGGAGAGAAATTTTTCATTCGTTGAACACATAAAATCTGTAGGTGAAAAAGCTAAAAGGAACTTTTATGCCCTGACAAGGATATCAACAGCTACATGGGGTCTTTCATTTTATACTTTGAAAACTATTTACGGCGCTACCTACTTAGGTTGTATTTGCTATGGTTCACCTGTATGGGCCGATAGGGCTACTATCGGCGCGGCAAGACGTAAACTGCTCCAAAGCCAGCGCTTAGCGTTGATATTCTTGTGCAAGGCATATAGGACAGTAAGTACTGAAGCTCTGCCTGTGCTAGCAGGTGTTTTGCCAGTCGATCTTGAGATACAGCGACGTGCTGCAATGTACTACTCAACTAGAGAAAACATGGACGCGGAATTTCTGCTACAACGCGATCGTGTTAGGATCTGCAGATTGTTTAGACCACAGACTGGTGTTTGGGAGGAACTCTTGGCCGAATGGCAATGCAGGTGGGACACGTCTATTAAGGGCCGTCACCTATACCAGTACTTTCCATCCATTCGTGAGCGGTTGGCAAGTGCATGGTTGGAAGTTGATCATTGCGTGGCTCAATTTCTCACCGGCCATGGTAACTTTAAGAGTAAATTGTTTAGCTTCAAGCTTGTCACCTCACCATTCTGCAAATGTTCAACACCGGACTGTGAATATGAACAGTCTGCACATCATATCCTGTGGGAGTGTATTCTTTGGCAAGATGAACGCAATATTATGTTTGACAGCATGCAAGTTACATCCGGGGTTGTTTACTATACAGATCTTGTTGCGACTAGGACGAATTTCCGTGCGTTCAAGTGTTTTTGCCATACCTACTATTGGAATCAGTCACAATAGCTCACAACATAGGACCCGTAAATAAAAAAATTGTACCCGTGGTGCTTGGCAACTGGGCTTAACCCTGTTGTAAACTCCCATTTATTGTGCCTATGGCCTATCGTTTTTCTCTGTCTCCTGCTTGCAACGGAGGGAAGTGGAACGTATATTCTTTCATACTCCTCCTTTATCCTTTCTGATTAATTTCGGTGCGGGTTCCAAGACAGTTATTCATTTCTCTGGGACACACCGAGCTTCATTGATCGGTGTTCTTTTCGGTGGTCGCCATTGTAGATCCTGGCTTACAGGAGTTGCAGTGGTTGGGAATGTGTGGCGGGCTTGTCCCATTAAAAAAAACCAAATGAAAGAGAGAAAAATAGCTAATATCATACAATCTGCAGTTGCAAGATTATGTAAATCTTGCAGTTTGCTATCGAATTTATTTGTCTTTATTTTGTCGCTAGTCCTAATATTGTTATAACATCGATTGATCAATGGAGATTTAAAACAATTAATCACTTTACATAAAACGCACGCTCAGCATGACTATAGACTGCGTATATACATCATCGGGTTGGCATTAATATGACGTACCCCGCCCCCCGCGCCCCCGCGCCGCACAAACGCATCTAATTGAATATTTACCGAGCAGACGCGGGTACGATCACGCATGACATCAAGGAAATGATGGCTACACCCTCACATTTGTGTGTTTGTACGTAATCAAGCTGATTTATATTTGATTTACCTTGTCAATGTTTATATGCAATCGTTTGATCAATGTAAATTTTTGTAAGTAAGACTTCAAAATGTTATTGGGGTTGTGTTTTTTAAATGATTTGTTAGCTCGCTTAAAATCGACCATGCAAATCTAGTGCATAATCTTTACATTACATCAGCCCGTCCACTGCTGAACATGGGCGTCTAATGACCATTGCATTGACCGCTTACATATATTGTGATAATCTCCACGTTTAGCAGGCGAATTTGTGATCGCAGTATGTTAGTTTGTTGTTATCAGCGCAAAGGACGATGTTGCTGTCTAACGTCCTCTAGATATCAACACTTCTTTGCCTTTTCGATACCCGTGGTTGAAGAGAGGTAGTCTACTCTTAGCTAGGAATCACATGGAAATAAGATCTTGAATATAACCTACATACAAATATTTAGTAAATAATATAGGCTTATAGATTTCCCTTTCGATGTGGCTACGTGGGTAGGTCGGAGCCTTTGAAAGATAATGACGCGAAGAATCCAATAGGCTATTTGTGTTGAGGATTTATTTCTAACGTGATCATCGTCATGTTAAAATAAGTTCCTGGATATTTCTTCCAGTTCTTGGTGGACCAAAATTATATTAAGTTATAAGTAAGTTTGTTTGAGAAATTATCTAAAACATTAGAAAATTGTATTAAAAATGTAAAGCTATCCGTTTTAAAGTTTTTACTGGCAACAGTGTTGTTGATGTTGGCAGCTGATTTTGTTGTTGGTTGTTGGCAAACCCGGTTCTCATTCAGTTGTGTTGTGTTGTTAATTCTTCACAATCAACGGTGTTTAATTAAAGTTATAGTTTTAAATATATTAAAATACAGTCCACATATACAAACATTCGCGTTTTACTAACACAAAGATTTTAAATCATAGGTACGGTATACATACACAAATACATAGACATGGAACTACAATCTGTAGGTCACACAAACATTTGTTTCGTGCGGGATCAAGCCCGTGCCACGCAGCGCAGCCCGAGCCACTAGCCACTGTGCAGACCGTGCCGTCAAAGAAATTACCCCAGAATTATAGTCATGCTGACCTCATCCAAATGTGTGTTCTTTGTGCTCTGTTGATATTGTGGCAGTCCTTAATTCCGGTCCAAATTGATTAATACAAAACTGATAATGTAAGCCTTGGATGACAGGTCTTACTAAACAGACTTTAAAGTTTATGTTTACGAACTTATTAATATATATTATGAGAACTCAGAAATACACATTTATAAAATATATATAAACTTTATTAAAACTTACAAAACAAATATGTTATTAGATGTTCCTTGGTTGGAGGTTGGAGACAAAGTGTTTTAGATATTGATCTAGTATGACTATAAGGCGCCACGCTGAAGTGATGCCCGCTAACTTCATTACAGTCGCTAGCGCCCCTCTACTTCCTTACAATATATATCATGTTATAACTCTAACACGAGAGAACAGCGAGCGCCACAACCGCCGCAGCCGGACCCAGTAACCTTCTTCAGGTAGTCCATCCATCTGGACGTTGGACGTCTCACACTACGTTTGCCCATACGCGGTCTCCACTCTAGGACTCTTCTGCTCCATCGGCCATCGGTCCTTCGACAGACCTGGCCAGCCCACTGCCACTTCAGCTTGCTAATTTGGTGTGCTATGTCGATCATTTTGGTTATAACTTCCTCCACCAACCATCCTCCTTTCGGATTCTATCATTTAGAGAGACTCTGAGCATAGCACATTCCATAGCCATAGCTTGTATTTTAAAGATCAAGATTTACTTAAATAAATACCAACGCAAAAAAGAATTAAGATGTAACGCCTTAAATATGGACGAGGAAGTTATGATTTGTAATTTAATCGATCGATAGTGATAATTTAATCGTAAAGTAAAGCTAATACGGAAAATAATATACATAATCAGCCCACTGCTGTCCCACTGCTGGGCACGGGCCTTTTCTAAGGACGAGACAGATTAGGCTTTAGTCCACTAGACAATAATATATAACAATTAAAAAACGCAGTCAACAATGTTTACTTTAACATTTCTGATAAGAAAGTATGGAATTCAATTCGGTTGCTGCACGCATATATGCATTCCATCCATCCATTCCATTGCTTATATAGAAAGTAGTGCGGTGCGGTGATAACAATACATGGGTAAGTACATCTTCTGTTGACAGCTTAAGATTAGTTGTTGTAGGACTGAAATGATTTCTATTTAAAGATGTCCCAGCTGAATATCTCGCTGCATAAGATTTAAAACCACTAGTACTATGCATTCCATTGCTAAATGTATATTAAGAGTACAAGATGGAAAGAATCTGACACTGTAAATTGCGTGTATATGTGATTAATTTATGACGACATCACTGTGAATATCGTCATCCTGGATTAAACATTGAAAAAGGAATGATCTAATATTAATAAAAACTGACAACTGTTTTGTCTCGTCAAAAGCTTGTACATATAAACACAGGTATTAATTAATAACGGGAATATGCACCAGCTAATAATTATCCGTGAAACTAACTTAGAGGAAGCTGCGGAAAGAGTACGATGGAATCTAACCGCGAATCTCGCTGGAGAGGCTGAGCTATGCACTGCCAGTGTAGGGTGTGTAGTCAACGAAAGGCGGGGCTGTCAGTTACACAGTATATATTAGACAAAAACATATTATCTAATTCCGCTCATCTCTCATCACTCGTATCATAACTATGCGCATGGAATCTCTCGGCGACGGTAATGTAGTGCGGTGTCGAACTAATTGATTTGTCCGCGGCACCTGCACCGAGCCTAATTTACAGAAGATAGTGAGGAGATACCACTGCAACATAAGGGGCAGTAAAGCATTTTAATCTTCCTGAATAGATTGTTGTGAAATGTTCCAAATTGAGTTCCAAACTTGTAGAATAACTCATTTTATACTTATGAAGTAATTTTATAATTATATATATACATATTCCTTTGAGCCAGGGAAAGTAACATTAGCGAGAGAAGTAATTGATTACCTTCCGTAACGGTAAACCGTAATACCGTAAACCGCTCTTATCTCGGATGTGATAATTAAACGCTGATAGAATAATTATGAGTTAGGGAAAACTATGCTCAACGTAATTGATTTCTATAAGACGCAGATTTGCGTCTAAAGCTGAGCACTACACTCCGGTTTCTAAAGATTCGTTCTATATGAAATTTAATACGTACTTACGTTTAAAGTAGAATAACAGTAAGGTACCTAGTTAAGACCTAAGCTATTCCTAACAGAAGTACGTTTGATCGGTTTATCAACGGAGCTCATACTAACATGTAGTTCTAACGCGCCACACTCAGGTGAATCAAGTCGAGTTTATTGAGTTGATAGCTTTATTACTTCTTATGACTTAGAGAAAGTTTATAATAGTTAGAAGGTAATTGATTCCCTCGAGACCATCAACAGCAATGGAGCCGATGTTACTATCATACAGCTTTAATATATATCAATATAACATCGGACACAATTGTGCTATGCAGCATTTATTTTTTCTATCAAGTGCATATTAATAAAATCGAGTGTGCCACGGCAAAATCTGACGTAATATTGTCAACAATGAAAACACATGACACCGATACGAATTAATAATATCGGTAGAAGAAGGAGAAAACTATAGCAACGATACAATCAAAGGGGTAACGCTCGTGAGAACAGATAGAGGGCGCAAGTAATGTGACTCAGGGAAAGTGATTAGTTCCATCGATAAGCATGCTCACCAAGACTTTAATGCGTGTTTACTAGAGAGTTTATCATGTCACAATTTTCATTTTGCTTCAATGGCAATATGCTAAGAAAGTACAGCAACTACGTGTAATTAAAATAAACCTTCTTATAAACGACAGGGAAAGTAGTTGTAACGTTGAAGCGGTTTCGAACTAATTGATTCGTCCGCGGTGCGTACGAGTCTGCCATACTAAGTAGCTACGTTCCAGCAATATAAACCAAGCTGAATATAATTGAGGTGAGAATAATACGGTGTAAAAGATTCATATGTATTTTATAATCTCAACTTTGAATTTCTTTCTGTCATCGAAAAGTATTTGCCTTACAATTTCTGTGAAATATTTTTAGATGACTCCGCGTTTATTGAATTTTCTGCCTCGTTTCGATCCATTGACATTACTAACCTTGAATAAGTAAACGAAGTATTTAATTTTTTTCCGTAATATCATTATCATCTTATATTTCAAAATCAAATACTCTGACGGTTTAACAAACACTCAAAACAAAAAGAGCAACGATGCTCATGAGCGGTGTTGAATTGTTGACTCAATCAATTTTTGAGCAGCCAGTAGTGAGCACTGTTCCAACTCAACTTTCGTTTGTGGATAATTGAGCGCTCAACCACACTATAAGAACGTGGAGAAGGCTTACTATATACGAGCGGTAGAAACATCTCTCATAAACTATAACTACCACCATATGGATTCCGTTAACCTCAGCTCCACGATAGAGTCTCCACCTGCACGAACCTGTCAGCTGGGCTTGGGTACGAGAGAGCTCTTTCTACTATCACCAGTCCATTTGTCCAGCATGTTGGCTACGAGCAAAAACAAGAAGCAACTCTTCGGGAGAGAATTACGTTGAGTAAGATAATGATAGGTGGTAAAGATAAACGGATGAATAAAATCTCGAACCACTGCAGTTTGAAATGCACGCGCTCTAGCGCTACTACAGCTCTATATAGCGCCGATACATACATAAGTCTATCGTGCGATGTATAGAGTGGGTGTTCTGTATTACCCCTATATCTTGTCTGCGTTCTATCGCTCGTGAGCCCCTAATTAATGCCTTACGTATACCGATCATTTCTTCACTTAAAATTCTTGGTTTTGTTGACTTCGTACACGGTAGTAGGGAAATTGTTTTCGATGTGCGCGTTGAATTGTTACTTGATACGTTTCAATTAAGCTTTCTTTGTCTTTAATTTTGTTTTTTGGATTACTCGTAGACACTTTGAACAATAAAACAGTATCTTGTTCACTTGTACTGATGATTGACCAGGGCATATACCTTCTCACCTCATCTTTTTTTTTCATAATTTCGGCTGAATGACGTCCACTGCTGGACACAGGCCTCCCCCAAAGATCGCCAAAACGATTGATATGGGTGTGTTGTGGGCTCATTGGGGGTTTGCTTAATCGCCACGTTTGGCAGACGGGTTGGCGATCGCAGTTGAGTTGTTAATGTTCTCGAAGGACACTGCTGCCCACCCTCCGGCTAACCCCTTAGTTGACTTTTACGACACCCACGGGAGGAAATGGGGTGGTGGTATTCTGAGCCGGCACCGCACGGCAATCAATCCAAAATACATAAGAGACTGCAATTTTTGATGTACATTTTGAAAAACATATCAACCATAGCAAAATGAAGAACTACAACACAAGACGGGATTCCTTTGTGTTTCCCACGGAAGCCTTTTCTATCGTTCACGTTTAGTGCGTATCCAGTAAACAAAAGAGCAAACATTCTTAATCTGGACAACGCACGTGTTATTTACTCAAATCTAAGTACATTGCGTGTTTTTTGTTGCGCGTAGTTGGCTGCTAATTAGATTGGTGCGCGTTAGGAGTTGTGCATCTTGATAAAGTCATTAGCTCTTACTACTGACACGAAACAAGATGGCGCAAAAAGTACATGAATAAGAAATATAGCAAAAATAAGTCTAATAATGATGAAGTTATCGACAACATTGATACACAGAGGAAAAGGCAAGCACTTTCTGAAAGTATTAAATATTACAGGTACTGCTAGAAAGTAAGTGAACCTGAGTATAAACCGGGTCGACTTAGAATTATTCGAGGTCTTTGGATAAAGTCCAAACAATCTTAGTAATAAATTCTGATTCAGCATTCACCACCAATGAGTGCACTTAGGTAGGCCTAATTAAGACGGTAGCACGCACGTGGTCACGCGCTGCCGTGGGACGCTTTCGGGGATCCTTTACAATCCCCCCGGGGGGGGTGACCGCTTTACAGTCACCCTCTCCGAGATGTGCCTATAGGCGTGGCACCAGCGGGCGGCTCTAGTGTGATCATACGAGGACCTGGAGCCTCCCTTAGGTGCCGAAGATGACCGCCCCAGTGGTTTTAGCCGGTAGGAGTCCGGCATACCCCTTCGCCCTTCCCCAGGGCGAAGGAAGTTCATGAAGAATTTACATTGGGCACCAATAAAAAAAAACGTAGGCCTAATTATTCTAATATCACTCATAACGTATACACCACACTCATGTCTGAATTTCGAAATGCCTCGTCCTTTGGCTGTAAAGAATATATGTTTCACTGGTTGTCGCGCATTGTATGACCTTCTACTTCAATGCGTTCTTATTTGGTGGTACCGGTAGTACCACTTAGAGCCGTTTGGCTACGAATTTGACTGAAAGCTGTTAGCTCGTAATAGACGCGGATATCGCGCTTTACGCCGTCATTGTATTTATAGATGCGCGTTTACAATTTTAGAGGTATGTAAAGAAAGTAGCACGTAGATTCATTGGAACTCATGTTTGTTATGTCTCCTACGCATGTATATAGTTTGTGAGTATGTTACATTGAAGCTGGTTTATCGGTGGTTTTACTAATGGAGTTTAAATTAAAATCCGTGTGGTGTACAGATTAACAATACAGCACCACTCCATCTCTTCCCGTGGATGTCGTAAAATGTGACTAAGATACTCTTAACCAAATGGACGAGCAGCAGCGTCCCTTCTGCAGAACAGATGCCATTCCGCACTCATCAATCCGCCTACCAAGTTTGGCAAAAAAAAAAAAACTCTATAGAATCCGTTTAAAAGTGTTTCATATAACGTGTAATTATCGCGAAAACCTAAGACAATAAATATTAACCATTAAATAAGTTTTGATTGTAGGTAACTGAGTTTTTTCTTCCGACAATTATATTTTGCCTTGTGACGCCGTCTTATAGTACCACCACCCCATCCCATCCCATGGGTGTCGTAAAAGGCGACTATGAGATTAGCCGAATGATGGGCAGCAGCGTCCTTCGAGTATATTAACAACTCAACTGTGATCGCCAGCCCGTCTGCCAAGCGTGGTAACTAGGGCACTACCCCCAATGAGCCCTCAACAATACCGGTCGTTGTGGCGATTTTTGGAGGAGGCTTCTGTACAGCATTGGACGTTTTTCAGCTGCAATGATGAATATATTTTAACCAAGCCAATTTGGCGCTTCGCTTCGAGAGTATCGTTTTTTTCCGTGTGACGATCATGCGCCATCTTAGATGATCCAAGCTCGCCACACACGGAACCTTCTAGTATAAATTTAACCAACGTTAAATAGGACCTAATATAATAATTACTGACAAATTGTACTTATTCGTTTAATGTCTAAACAAACACTTAAACCACTCAATTATGCATTGACTAATGTTTCAAATACTTGGCATTAATTAACACCAACTTTCCGGATTATTTCGTGTTTGTTATTTTATCTCTTGATCTCGGACCCGTTGCCGCACGTGAACTAACGGTCTAACTAGACGGGTCTACAGACCACGTGCTGTACAGTGTCGTAATCAAAATCAACTACTCTTAAATGGATATCATTGTAAAAATAATATGGAAATAGATTTGTCATGTCCTAAAGATTACAAAAACCATGTTTTTAATATGTTACTAAGTACGAAGATTATATTATACAATAACATGCCGAGGCTAATCCATCAAAACTAACTTTAATTCATATAAAACACAGATTACAAAATACCACCCTAAAATCAGAGCCATCAATCATCCACGACAACATCTGTACCCAGGGATTTGGATTGGTACACATCTGTACCAGCACTCGTCGAGAAGGTACCCAAACGTTTGCAAGTACAATCAAACGTTATTCAATCCCAGCGGTGCATTTATCACGTACGCTCTAAAACAAATCCTTTTGAGCCTCGTAAAACGCTCATAAAAATAAAAGCGAGTCGCCATCGTGGTAGCACATTGATAGGCGCGACACGACCACATCTGTTTGTTTTATTTTCTACGCTGATTGCTTGTTTGCGCAACGCGGCGGACTAACGACGCCCGTGTAACTACGCAATGGTTACAGATTAACTATTAGCTGAATTTGTGTCGTTATACCTTGATTGTTGTTTTCAGTTCTCAGCAGGGTGTGCTTGCATTATAATTGTATTAAGTTATTAACGTGAGCTGTATTACATTTTAATGGACAATCGCATAGAAGGACCAGTTACAACAAATGTTACGTTTTGTTTTTACCCTCGTCAGTAAAGATTAGAGCTAAGCTTCCGTATCACGAATCTTGGATCTCAGAATAATGAAGATGGATGTATCTTCACTTAATTTATAGTTAACGATCACATAGCGTTATAATGTGACTGTATTGTTGAACATAATGATCTCCTTTCGTATATAGGTACATAAGATATAATTTATGATTTCGTAAATCCGAATGTAAAGTAATAAAGCAAAACAAACACAAAGGGTTTGTAAAACATGAAAAAGAAAGCTGCATAATGATAGTTCAGTGGCCGCTATAGCTACAGTGGCTGAGTTTTAATAGTAATGGAATAACTTCTTCGGCATTGGGCATGTTTTCATCGTAGTCGCTAGAAACGATTTCCTGTGTATCGTGGACTGGGCCCACTGTGTTATCATCATTTCGGCCGAATGAAGTCCACTGCTGGACACAGGCCTCCCCCAATGATCACCACAACCACTGATATGGATGTGTTGTGGGCTCATTGGGGGGTCTTGCCATAATCGCCACGCTTGGCAGGCGGGTTGGCGATCGCAGTTGAGTTGTTAATGTACTCGAAGGACGCTGCTGCCCATCCTCCGGCTAATCCCTTAGTCGACTTTTACGACACCCATGGGAAGAGATGGGGTGGTGGCATTCTGAGCCGGCACCACACGGCAAACCGGCACCACACGGCAACTGTGTTATAGACAAATGTAAATATTCTACCATAAATAACAAAGACAAAGTAATCGAAGGCCGGCTGACCGGATTATTTAAATCCGAAAATAAATAGGTAAAGATAAAAGAATAGTTTAGTTTAACATCCATTTAATTAAACCATTTACAGGCACTTATAAATAGTTAAAACTTTATTTGCGCGTTCCACCTACGTAGAAGAACGGGCAAGAAACTCCATATTTACTCTTTTTAAACCATATATTTATGACTACCTTCGTCGTCGTCTTTAGCAAATTGTTTTCCACAATCTTCTGTTTGTAATAAAACAATAATTTTATTAATCAACCGAAAACTTTGATCAACTAATCAAACTAAGCATTTCTCTCGTATCCGCAATATGATGGGCAGCTTGGCACCCAGCGTGTGCGCTCGCGTGCTGCAGTTTGGATAGACATTTCATTATTAACATATAACAACGATTTGTGCAGAAGGTCCACCCACACATAATGCAATGGTATATACGATACGATACGATCAGGATAACTTTAAATATCACTGTGTTCTAGTTTAAAGGCCACTGTAGCTAATGAAGTTACTGGGCATCTGAACGTGGTGTGGGGCCATGCTAAACTAGCCCTGAGTAGCACAATTATTATGGGCAAGCTTGACGCTGACCACCGGGCGACACCTTGCTAATCTCGTTAAAAGGAGGTAGTATAAATGTACGATTTACACAGAGGAGGTGGGGTGCGGACGAAGGAGGTACATATCTGATCTCTGGCCACCCCAGTAACTGTTATCCTTTCTATGTGAATTACATTAGGTTGATGATTTTCTCTAGTACCTGGTATTTCAATAGTTCACATTCGATTAGCACTGTTCATGAGATTTTCATAGCTTAAAATAATAAATTTCGATTTATGAAGAAGTTCCTCTTATGTTTTGTTAATGGAGTCGCCTCCCGTACCGTTTTTAACAGTGTTATACTTTATTTCTCTTCAGTATACGTTTAATGATGAACAAAACTAAAGTATGCCAAAATACAGTTTTTTTAACAATACCTAATAATTCGCTCATTTAACATAAGAATGTCGTGAAATACTCAGTTAATGTATTTTTATTTCTTCAATCTCACGTAATAAAAGAATCTAAATATTTTTTATTTTCTTACATAACCTGTTATTTTCCCAAATAATAACCATATAGGTATTTAATACGCCAAATCTTTTTTTTTGTTTTTTTTTTTTATTGAATAAGAAAACTTAGCCCCACACTTGGATTTCTCCTGTGACGTGGGTGCGTTTACAGACATACATTTCACACATCAGTCTCTAACCTTGTAAAACAACATTTTGCCATACTTTGCCAACCGTAGGCAATACGTGCAACTATCCCATTACCGATCAGATCCGTATGACACTTGTTCTGGTGTAAGTCAAGGCAGCACGTTGGGACCGACACAGTTCCTCATAATGGTCAATGACTTGCCGAACGTCGTCACAGCGGCTCAGTGTCTTTTGTTTGCGGATGATTTGAAGTTATTCTTGGGTATCGGGTCTGTTGAAGACTGTGACGCGCTTCAGCGGGATATCAATAGTGTTGTTGAGTGGGGCACGCGAAATCGCTTGGAATTCAACTTATCTAAGTGTAAAATAATAACGTTTACGCGATCTCGTTTCCCCAGCGCATATACATACAGGATTGCTGATGTTCCGCTTGAGCGTGTTACCGAAATCCGAGACTTGGGTGTAATTTTCGACAGTAGTCTGACGCTGAACACCCATATATCAGAAATCTGTGCCAAAGCTTTTAAATCACTGGGATTCGTCATGAGACAATCGGCTCGATTTCAGGACAAGGGTGCAATTATTGTCCTGTACTTTGCCTTCGTGCGTAGTATTTTAGAGTATAACTCTATTATTTGGGCTCCGCATGAGGAGAAGTATAGGACAATGGTCGAACGTGTACAACGGAAATTCGCACGTTATCTTTATAAAAAACTCTTTGGCTACTATCCGTTTTTGTATCCGTCTCTGTTTGTATCTGGTATGGTGGGCTTAAACACGTTGGAGTTAAGACGGAAGTGTGCTTTAATGGTTCATTATTATCTTACTTTAAACAGCAAGATCGACAACCCTACAACCCTCGCTCGTTGTTTCCTGTCCGCGCCTAACCAGTACACGCGGCTGCGCGCGCGCCTTCTACTCGCGATGCCATCGGTACGCACATGTACTTCCCAGTCTGCTCCCACGAGTCATGCTGTTTCATTGCTAAACGCTCTGATTGCTCAGCAGCCAGAGGTTGATATTTTCAGCAACAGCATTAACCAATTTATTAGTTACTGTCTTAAATTCCTTAATGACTAAATATAAGAAATATGTATTTACGAGTAGCACTATTGCTTGGCTTACTGTGCGCGTTGGGCAACTGTAAGTGCAGTAAGCGGTTGTTAATAAAATAAATAAATGGGAATGAGTTGAGTCGCACTCGAAGGGGTAGAAAAGGTGCGGACAGAATTCCACCTCCAAAGCCAAGAACCACGTTCGGCACTCGATTTTCATGGTTTATGCCCATACGCATATTTAATGCAATGGGCAGAACTGTTAACATTCCTGGAAATCAGTTCGAGGCCAAAAAAATACTTAAGGAATGGTTACAAGGACGAACATACGATTAAACCGAAAGTTTACTTGTTCCATAAAGGAAACCTACCCATATGCGTGTGCGCTCTCGTGCGCGCTCCCACACACACACAGGCTCTTTCACTCTTACACAAACACAATTATACTTACACACCTAGTTTCCAATCTGCTACCATTCGTACTGCTAAATATAATATAAACTCTCAGCGTGTTAATGTGCTGCGCTAACAGAACACAACATTAACTAAATATTCAGCTATGATTGGGCCACCAAGATACAGGCTGTGCCTAGTTTGGGGTCCACCGCCATTTCAGTATTGTTTTCTGTATTTCCCTTATCTTGCTTTGTTTCTTGTGTGTAATTAAAAACTGTGTGATTGTTAAATAAATAAATAAATTAAATAAAATAAATAAATAAAATAAAATTAAATTAAACAATACACCCAGACCCGGAACAACTACCTGCAGATCATACAAATATTTGTTCCGTGCGGGAATCGAACCCGCGACCCGGAGCGCAGCAGTCGACTGTATCAACCACTGCACTAACCATGTCGTCGATTATCTAACCATGGTGATTATTGCAAATTGGAAATTTTCAATTTTAGCTCATAACCGGTAATTGTTGATCCATTAGGAGGTGCATGTTCTGCTGCAGACTCTTAGGGACTAATGACGAGTGAGCCTGCTGTGTATTTGTTTGTCTCCTGCGCTCTGGTGACCCTTGGCAACCCTTACAATTACGTTAGAATCACACCCTTTGAAAAAAGGGTGCGTTCGGACAGCGGTGCTTTTAACCCGTCTACTTGAATGGGGATGTTTTTGTTTTGGTCGCACCATTGTAGCAATAGTTTACACGGAGTTTAAAATGCGTGTTTTTACGAGTTTGTTTGAACAAAGATGTTGGATTGTTCGTTTTGATTTATTTATATTTGTTTGTGGTTTTAAGCCGGGTTTGGAATTCGATACTATATCAAAGAAATAAAGTTTATGAAAATATAGAAAACCATCGCAAAACATGGTCGTAGTCACGTGAGCGCCCGAGTGGCGAACTTCGCGACAAACATAATCACAGAATTGATAGTATTTATAGATTTTCCCTTTATACTTAAATAAAAAATAGAATAAATCTTATTGTATTATTTTTATATATCATCATTTCGGCCGAATGAAGTCCACTGCTGGATACAGAATACCACCCTTTTCCTCCCGTGGGTTTTGTAAAAATCAACTAAGGGATTAGCTGGAGGATGGGCAGCAGCTTCCTTCCAGTACATTAACAACTCAACTGCGATCGCCAACCCGTCTGCTAAGCGTGGCGATTATGGCAAAATCCCCCAATGAGCCCACAACACACCCATACCGGCCGTTGTCGCGATCTTGGGGGAGGCTTATGTCCATCAGTGGATAATTTTCGCCTGAAATGACTGATGATTGATATAACATATGATTTGTAATAGCAAAAAATCTATTTAAAACTTAAAGGAATGCTTTTCATAGATTGCTTACTTCTTGCCATGTCATAGTGCCTATAGGATTATGAATCCTTTTAGTTTGATCCAACACTCTACTTCATTATCAACTGAAACAACATTTTTTGAAGCGAAACGAATTATTTGTGGACACATTGTCTACTTATTTTTTTTTAAAACAAGGTGTTCAATTGTCCGTCCCGCCTCATCGCACCGCAACGCATGCGCAGCTGCCACATGCACACTGTCTAAAATGCCCATTTGCATAATAAAATGGCCAGCATTGCCCAGTGTTTGTACACAGCCGTACGCGACCGTATGCCGCAAGCTTTTATTGTGAACACCCTTTTTTCACAATTCATCCGATGCGATTCGTTTGTGAATATTAAGTTATATTTAAATTATACCACGTTGTTGTGCGGTAGTGCTCGTAATTGCTTCTGTGTTAAGTTTATTTTTATGCGGTCATTAAAATTTATAACCAAAGCCTGCGGTAGGTCTATAAAATCGATTAAAGAAACTTAAATACAGGTTACACAGCTTCTGAAATGAACATAAGTAACCGAACGGAACAAATAAATATTTTACCAGTTTAAGTCTACACACACATCAGACCGTAAACGGCGGAACGTGGGCCTCACAAACATGAGTACGATGAGCGGTCATAAAGGATATAACCAGAATCACCAAGCTTGGCAGGCGGATTTGCATTGCAGCATATTGTAATTAGGACACGAGAGGATGTTGCTACCCATCCTTTTAATATCTACTTTTAATCACATTTTATGACACACACGGGCGGAGAGTTTGTGCTGATCTTCTATTTGCCGGGAACTTGTCTTGAAGCCTGAGGATCGTATCAATGAGCAAAACGGATTTAGTTAACTTATTTGTTTAGTACAGACTTTCTTAATTTCAATAATAATGTAAGCATTCATAAATATTCTATCGTATAATGATTTAAAAGAGTAACCATGGAATTTCTTGCCCGTTGTTCTCCAAAGGAAATCTACATCTTGGAAAGCGGCAACTAAAGTCTTGAGTCTTGAATCATAAGTGGTTTTAAATGGTTTTAATTACTCTGCCGGCTCAGAATGCCACCACCCCATTTCATCCCGTGGATGTCGTAAAAGTCGACTAAGGGATTAACCGGAGGATGGGCAGCAGCGTCCTTCCAGTACATTAACAACTCAACTGCGATCGCCAACCCGCCTGCCAAGCGTGGCGACTATGGCAAGACCCCCCAATGAGCACATAGCACACCCATATCGGTCGGTGTGGTGATCTTTGGGGGAGGCCTGTGTCCAGCAGTGGACTCCATTCGGCCGAAACGATGATGATGAATTACAAAAAATATTTTATCTTATATTTTTATTTGAAATCACGGTAGTACTTTATTTTGTTCCAATCAAAACAATCCCAGAGACCAAACGTTTTAATTCGAAACACACTTTGCAATAAAGCGATTCGCGAAATTGCAGCTCCTGTTGAAATGCAGTGAATCAATCAAGCCATGGCACTCAAACGAAGCTGTATCAATCTAAATTCCTAACTTTACAATTCCGCGAACGAGCAATTTACAAGCTACTATTAAAATTTCCCGAACATTACGTCATAACCTCGGAGTATACGAGCAAATGGAGTGTTTAATCCTATACGCGCCACCTGGAATCATCGAATTTGTGCGATGTATGGCGGAAGCAGCTTCTGTCATTTAACAATGGCTTCGTGGCGTGGCGTCTATGAGAACTGCGGTGGCTATGGAGTGTTATTAGATTGTGAGCCGCACACTATCACTCCATTTCTTAACTCATCTGTGGTAGTAACGCTTTTGAAAGTCCTTGTACAACAATTTACATATCTGCTGGTGCACCCTTTGTTGCAGACCCTTTGTTGCGAGATATTCCGGATCTTAGTTAATATCGCTATGCAAATACACCTTTTGGATAGAGATTAATAGTTTATTTAATCTGTGTTGACGGCCTGAACGGGCGAGTTTCGAAACGATTGAGGAAATCCCTTTATTGTCTCAGCTGGAGACTCAGTTATGTACCTACAAATGTTCCATGTCGGTTTAGTTTAGTTAGTTAAAGTAGTTTTTAGTTGAGGTACTCATTACCATAACTACTAATCAGTGATTGTGAAACGATCGGAGAGGTTAAGCAACGCTCAGTGCGGTCAGTTTATGGATGGGTGATCACAAAGGCGTATTTGAGCGGAGCGTTTCGTGCTTTAGATGCACGTGTAGACGTCCATCCGGTTGTCAGAAGACGGCAATCTTTAGGCCTAGTCGGAGGTCTTTGGGTGGCTTGAACAACTCTGACACTGGCCACTGACCAAATGAAAAGAAAGAAGTTATAGTTAGGTTTGAAACACAATATTTATTGAATTCGAAGATAATACGAAGCCTAGTAGGTACATCAGTTCATCGTCATCATTTCAGCTGATAAAACATGCTCAGCTGGATATAGCCCTCCTGTATAGATCGCCACATCGTCCGGTCTGGGTTGTGTTGTATGATCATTAGGGGTTCTCCATAATCGCGACGACTGGCAGGCGGGTTGGCGATCGCAGTTGAGACGAGTTGCTGCCCATCCTCCGACTAATCCTACAGTCGCCTTTAAGAGTAAATTATTTTGCCTCAAGCTTGTTGCCTCTCTATTCTGCAAAAGTTCTACACCAGACTTTGAATATGAACAGTCTGCGCATTATATTCTGTGGGAGTGTATTCTTTGGAAAGATGATGATGATGTCAAACACAATATTGCGTAATATTGTGTTTGACAGCTTGCAAGTGACATCCGGAATTATTTACTATGCAGACCTTGTTGCGACTAAGACGAATTTCTGTGCGTTCAGGCCTTTTTGTCATACCTACTACTGGAATCAGTCACCATAGCCCACAACATAGGAACCGTAAATAAAACATAAATTAAAAAAAATTAAAAATCCAGTGGTGCTTGGGAACTGGGCTTAACCCTGTTGTGAACTCCCATTTAATGTGCCTATGGCCTATAGTATAATCTCTGTCTCTTGCTGCGAGCTTCATTGATCGGTGTTCTTTTCGGTGGTCGCCATTGTAGATCCTGGCTTACAGGAGTTGCAGTGGTAGGGAATGAGCGGCGAGCTTGATCCAAAAAAAGACCCCTTTTACGACACCATTCTTACATCTTACATTACATCAGTGATTGTGGTAAGGACACAAGGCTGTAGATTATATGCCTTATTGACAAGGAAACAAAAATTAATCGTTTATAAAGATAACTAACACATTTGTTACTTCTTTGCACATATAGATCTAATGTACCTGTTATTTATTTGACAGAATTTGAAGAGGAATCTTAACAACAAACCATTTCAAGAGGTGTCCTCACTTCACCGCATACATACCGCACGTCGCCCGCGCCCCGTGACTAAACCGAATTCGTTCCACGAATGTGTTCAATGAGCCGTGTATTGTATTCGTCGCGTTCCACGCTAGAGCCGCGCGCGACATTGCCCGTTGTGGGCCGACGATGTAATAAACGTAATTTTATGTTTTCATTAATGCACCGTCGCCTCGTCAACAGCTGAGACGTTTCAAATTCTGTTCGTCACAGTTATTGAAAAACTGAGTCATTTTGTTTTGTTTTCTTTCTTGCATCTCTTTTACATGTCATTTGTATTCTTTACATTTGACAAAGCAGATACCTTCACAGATATGACATTTTTTATGGTTATCACGCTGAAATGTCTTTGTGATATTATTTGCATTTTTTACTGGGGAAATAAATATATTTCATATTACATGCCTATTGAGAAAATTTAAAGTTCACATTTACTTAATGAAAATAGACTTTCTTCTCGACCTTCCAAACTCTATCGTAAGCACGTTACTAAACCATATCTTGACTTAGGAGCTCCTGCAATTACTAATGGACATTTGGCTCGACACCGCGCGGTATTTTACACCGCGACAAACTATGTCCGGCTGCATTGTGGACTGTTTACATAAGTTAACACTCAAGCGTTATACGAGTATTCAGGAAGGTTTCACATTCAGGAAAACGACGAAAGTCGATGGGTCTTGTTATACGACTTCCGTGTAATTCGCAAATACGCATAAAGGTAAATTATTTGAACACAACTGGAGATAACAAAGATTTTATGTCTGAAAATTAAATTGCATATACCCAGATTCCAGACGCTTCTTCAAGGAAGAGGCCCGAATTAAACCGACAGCCTACGGACTGTAACTGATGCACATGACCTGCTTCCATAGTGCTCCTTGCATCTAATGCATCCCGCAGTATTTTAACTAATGTAAATGAGCCATTCGGCAGGCGTGCATTAGCCTTTGTATCTCACAATGCCGACCACGGCGACGCGCGCTTAACGACGGATTTCGCTACTCGGCGCCACTAGCCACACTGTGAAAGCCTTACTGTCCCTTTTTTATTGTTCCCTGGTAACATAGGAGACCGTAAGTAGGATTATCCATATACTTAATAATATTAAATGACCACGAGATAAACTAGCATAGCAGACTGCGATTGAGTTTTGCTAGAGGTTTATATACCACCGCAATATGTTTTATGAAATGCTAAATGTTTAACCGGGAAATTGCGCTCAGTCAAAGTATATTTTTTCCAGGAAAATACGTTAAAGTATTTAATTCGGGTCTTTATTGCGGACTACAGCAGAAATTACCAGAAATCTAAATGTAAGTTGCACTATGCATAAAACAAAGGAGATAATACGTCAAATTCTAAAGACATTGATTCTGAGGAATAGGTTCGCGACCGTTGGCAACAATCCGCAACATATAAGCACCAATGTTCTTAGTACTTTATTACTCCCGTATGTATTATTGAATTTGTCTTCAATTCCTTCGCATAAGAGCATTACAACGAATCTTTGTTTCACAGTGATTTACGATGCGCTGTCTTTAAAAGACTCAGTTAATTTATTATACTTTTGTTTTATCCAACCTTTTGTTTGTGAGCTCTCTATTTTTGTGACATTTTTATATACGAACGTGTCACGTAGTATACTTTCATTGTTTGCATGTATTGTCGTCATTTTTTGTCCAAATGTTTCGCCCTTTTCCAACTTTACAGAGTAAAGCTCCAGGGGTTTTAATGAGAGGTATGCTACAGTATGGTAACTTACAAATTGTATTATTTAGAGTAAAATAGTATGTAAACCCAATAGTACGGTTCTAGTTGGTTGACGACATTGATATACGAGTAATATAACAATAGCCTGTTGACAATTGACGTATAACGAGGACCATTCAGCAACCCATATCCCCCAATCGATTGTCACAACTTGTACACTATTATAACAAGAGAGACTGATACGTGCTTTCTATAATAGGTGTGTTATTCTTCCATTCCCCATTCAAAATAAATAGCCTTTTAATTTGCAAACCCTTTTGATCTTTACAGAATAAATAGTTTCGTTTGTGATCGCAAATCGAAATCAAATACAGTCCTCATTTTTCATCCCCAAATTTAATAGTATTGTAATCTCGCTCCGCCGTGGGGGACAGACATGAAATTGTCGTGCTTAGCTGTAAAACGCTTATTCGGCATTTCCCTGGCTTATTCGAGAAGGTTCATTATCCACCGGTCATTGGCTGGAGTATAATGAGCGTAAAATTATGTTAGTTTCGAGGGGCATCTGGACTAGTATATTTGCCTTAAAGGGGATAACTTCGCTATAATCATTGGTACCAAATTAGAATGGATCCATATAACTGGTTTTGTTTGTATCAACTATGTTTTGCTCGCAAGTTTCAATGAGACGTTATTGAAACAGCTTTTTCTACAATTTCTATATTGCTTGGAATGGTTGAATTAACTGCGAATTAAGTTAGGTCGTAAGAATACCATCTAGAAGTTTCTCATGTCATTGACGAGTTTGGTTTAACTATTACAAACAGAATAGTTTTCCAGGAATCTTATCTTATCAGAAAATGTATAGTAAATACTAATGTTAAGTTAAAATAATAATTACATTATTTTAATTTCAAATACCAAAAGCCTCTCGTCAAGTTTTACATCAAAACAAAACTTCTAGAACGATTGGTCCAACAAAATGTCTTCTAATGTCGTTCTCGTTCAGTTTCCTTGGCGACAGATGTTTGTTTTCAATACTTTTTCTTTTCCCGTTTGTTTCCACTTTCTTTATTAAGTTGCCTCTCATTGTACCGTACTTTATTTCTTCAGGCAAATTCATCTGCTTGATAGCTATAAACATCTGCCTAATTTGGCGCTGACCTTATTTTATATGGAGTTAGTAGCAATAACAAAGAGTCATCATCATCATCATTGGCCATGCAAGGCCCACTACTGAACAAAGGCCTTCCCTACAGATTTGCACAATTAAGTCAACATATTGGGAGGGATTTGCCAGTACTCACCACGCTTGCCAGGCGGGTTTGTGAGCGCAGAATGGCTACTGTGCCACAGAAGAGACGCTGCTGCCCATCCTTCTGGTTTAGAGTCCCTTTGTCGCCTTTTACGACATCCACAGGAGGAGATGGAGTGGTGCTATATTCTTAACAAAGAGTAATAACGTAGAATTATAAAAACAGAACCGCATTAAAATTATTATAGTAAATAAACTAAATACAAAATGGTAATCTACGTAAAATTCCCTTTGAATCACTTGTCGGTCCAAGTTACCCCGATCGAGGTCACAAGCAGACAGGTCTGTGTAACCACAATCCAACGCGATACTTTAAAGTTGAGTATTAAAAATTATTAATAAAACATAAATAATAAGGAATCAGTATGTTTCAAAATCCAAAATAATTCTGGCCTCCTGCTTTTTATGGCTTCACGTGAATCTAAAGAGCTTCACACATACTTGATGTCGTTTGTAGTATTTCGAAAACATTGTATATACTTATAGTGATGAGCAACGACCGCTCTCAGGCTGTTTTCAAAGAAAATGTTCTAAAATTACATCGCGTCATGGTAATAAACAAACAAAGCATTAACTGTAACAGTTTAGCGGGGACAGTCGCCCTCGAGCCCTGCTCGGCTCCTCGGGCAATAACGTGGCAGATACGGAACCGGCGCCACAAAACAAAAATCCACAAAAAGTCCACTTCACATAATGCGCGACAACACATAGATGCCGAATGAAACAAAAACATCGTGCGTATAATACGTTTGACTTTAAAAGGAGACTTTTATGTGCAAGTTCCTCTCGGCGCGTTGTCGGTGGACCTTCTGTATTTTATTATTCTGTGCCTTACGAGACGGTACGCCCGCGGGACCCCGCCACTTTATCTGCCGAATTAAAATCTGCTTATCTCGCGTTATTTATGTGCCCAGCTATGTATTCATAAACGTTATATATTACGCTGCGAAATCGTAATAGCTAAATATTAATGGATATCTTCATAATGTGAGATAGGCGAGGAAACAAGACTGGTAGTCTGAATAAAATGTACGGAACTATTATTGCAAGCTAAATATATTTGAAATTTACAGTAATTTTATGATAACATCTTCATGGATTTGGTTCCTCATGAAGGAGTTACCGGAAAACAATCCCAGTTATCGTAACAACATCTTAACTTCTTGCATTAGTACCGAATATAGAACGAAATGATTTCTGTTAGATTTGATTGTTTTACGTGACAATGTAGGCGAAACAAGTTTTCATAAGGTATTCATGTTTAAATAATGTATCAAATCAAGTCATAACTTGTTATAATAAAACACATTTAAATGGATTCCATTGCCTAAGTAAATTATTGTTTTTCCTAACGTTTCAACGATACCAGCGCGGTGGGAATCCTGTTATTAAAGTAATAAAGTTCCAAATATCACACTGACACATCAAGGAAACAATTGGATACCACGTACGAAAGGGTCAAAACAACCCAATGTCAAAAATGGTTCTTGACATAGCGTGATAAACTTTATTAAAGACTAGCTGGGACCCGCGGTTTATCTATACAAATAAATAAAATTGAAGTGTCTGTTTGTAATGTCAAAATAACAGCTTTTTACTAAATGCATATGAAAGTATGTACGTTGCATATAACAAAAACACTATTTTAATTTTTTTTGTCTGTCTGTCTGTCTGTCTGTTTGTTCCGGGTAATCTCCGAAACGGCTGGACCGATTTTGACGGGACCTTCACTGGCAGATAGCTGATGTTATAAGGAATAACTTAGGCTACTTTTATTTTAGAAAAATAATTAGGGTTCCGCGTAAAAAAATAAAACCCTTGAAATCCAATATATATATTCTATGTCAAGTGTCTATGTCGAAGTACTCTAAATTTATTTTAAATTAAACGCGGGTGAAACTGCGGGTCCCAGCTAGTTTAAAATAAATGTATAGTACTTCGACATAGACACTTGACATAGAATATATATTGGATTTCAAGGGTTTTTTTTGCGCGGAACCCTAATTATTTTCTAAAGTAAAAGTAGCCTAAGTTATTCCTTATAACATCAGCTATCTTCCAGGGAAAGTCCCGTAGAAATCGGTCCAGCCGTTTCGGAGATTAGCGGGAACAAACAGACAGACAGACAAAAAAAAAAATGGTTTTTTTGTTATAGGTATCGTATATACTTTCATATGCATTTAGTAAAAAGCTGTTATTTTGACATTACAAACAGACACTTCAATTTTATTTATTTGTATAGATGTCAGACTTGTCGTTAATTTGTGAAATTGGTACATTTCATAAACGTGCACCAGAATTCATAATAAACGAATATTATATTTGGTTCACTGCTCAG
This sequence comes from Diloba caeruleocephala, assembly GCA_947459985.1. NCBI lineage: Eukaryota > Metazoa > Arthropoda > Insecta > Lepidoptera > Noctuidae > Diloba > Diloba caeruleocephala. Next base: position 354,208 of record OX381617.1, on the reverse strand, counting down.
CTTTTACGAGAGTAGCGCGATATTACGTATTTACTATAAAGCCTCGACCCTTACGTAACGCATTCGATGTTTACTTTTAATTAGTTGTGCAATTAGTGTTCAGCTATTTAGTGTAAAGCTCTATGCTTTTGTTATTGTAACAACTGTTGGTCAACCAATAAAATAAAATATTATGGGTCAGATCATAATCTATGCCCACTGATTTCCATACATAGCTTTCATAGAGGAAGCCGTTTTCTAAAAATTTTAGGCTCGGCGACGCCCGACGACGTTCGTATGAATTAGTGAGCAGGTAGTAGTCATTGATATATATATCACTATAGTAACGTAGTGTTATCGTAAGTGAGACATCATTATCAGTATGGTCAAGCCGCCCGAGGCACGTTCTGGTCGATCCAGACGATAAAATCACGTTAGATCACATGAAGAGACTCGCGTTGTCTCGTTCACTCAACACCCGACCGTTGTACCGCCCTCGCCGCCGAGGATGCCCGCCTCACCGACGTCGCGGAGGCCTATCGCCGCGTCACCTTCCCGTTCAAGTTAGCACTTCTCCCTCCCGTCTCTTGCTCGCGCCGGCCCGTGCCGAGCCTGTAGCTTTGAATGTCCCTTAATACATTTTAAATAATACCGATCCAGCTGTCCCCAAAACAATAGCTTGTTATCCCCAGCAACGCCCTCAGCCCAGGTCCGTGTCCCGCAGGGGGCGCTCTTAGCGAAAGTTGCTAAGTTTTTAATATTAATTTTAAACCTGGCTGGAGGCCTCTTTTGGCTTCGCCAGAAATGAACAGTTAAGCAACCACATTTCCCAGAAACGTATGCGAGAAGCCCAACAATAAAAAAAAAGTATGGTTTGTTACAGCAGTGCGCAAGAGGACTGACATTTTAGCTGTCATTATTTTAATTACTATGTGAATATACGTGGACCTGGAGCCTCCCTTAGGTGCCGAAGATGACCGCCCCAATGGTATTAGCCGGTAGGAGTCCGGCATACCTCTTCGCCCTTCCCCGGGGCGAAGGAAGTTCATGAAGAATTTCCACTGGGCACCAATAAAAAAATAAAAAAAAGGTATTAAAATGTACGTTCATTAGTGGGATCATTGGGGGGTTCGATATTTTCAACAGTCATCTGTTATCCATATCGGGCTGCAATGCGACGAGTTTTATCTAATTATAGTATAGATAGAATAAAAATATGTATGATAAAACTTGCCGTGTGGTGCCGGCTACGAATAGCACCAACCCAACTCATCCCGTGGGTGTCGTAAAAGCCGACTAAGGGATTAGACGGAGGATGGACAGCAGCGTCCTTCGAATACATTAACAACTCAACTGCGATCGCCAACCCGCCTGCCAAGCGTGGCGATTATGGCAAAACCCCCAATAAGCACACAGTACACCGATATCGGTCATTGTGGTGATTTTTGAGGGAGGCCTATGTCCAGCAGTGGACTTTAATGGGCCGAAATGATGATAATAAAACACAAGTACTTTTATTAAAACTGTGTCAATCATAAATTAATAATTACGGAAGCCAAACTAACAATGCCAAAGAAAAATAGCTGTCGAACAATCATAACAAAACGTTAGTGTTTGTTCTACAGCTCCAGTGATTATGTCGCCAATAGGCAATTACGTCAACCAGCCCCACACTGATCGAGCTAATTATGTACCTAGTGTATTGGACACAGAAATATCTACCAAGGACAACTCGAGTAGCCCCGACGCTGTGACAGTACAATATATCTTTCTCCTAATTAATCAAATATTTAAACATTATTTCACCGAACGACGCTTGTTCGGGGAAAGTAACAAAGGGACTCTATGTTTACACATAACTGTCACCCCGATATAACTGGGAACATTATCTCTCAAACAAAAAGCAACGTTCGTTCAAAAATAACTTTAAAGGGCGCGGATCGTAAAATTTCAATATCCGTTCGGCGTCTCGTTTAATCTTGGGAAAATTTGTCGCCTGTTATTGAGTTAGGAGATCTGTCGAGCGATCGCCCCCCAAATGAGTCGGCGTGATGATTACAATCGACAATCGGCGCGGAATGACGCGCGGGGGGCGGGTGCGGGGGGGGCGCTTACAAATGTAAATTGTTATGAGTTTGACGAAATGATGCTTTCACTACTGCCTTATTCGTTCATTGTCGGGAGTGTTGTCAGATTTACACGATTCAGACATCTTTGATTTTTATTTTTTCAATCCACGAATCAACGCTTTTGCGATTTCACTGAATACAGTTCGTTGAGCGTGTAAACAGATGAAATAAATTGTTTCGATTTATGTATCACTGACACGCATTTGTGATTATTTTATTGTAAAATTATTGACTTACATACAAGTATTAAAAAATTTACGCATTCCAAACATTACCTGCCTTAACAAACAAAAGCGAACACCCCTCGAAACAAAATGACACTGACATTTTTGAAAACCTCCGAATTACATACGAGCAGGAAATGAGCATGATAAAATAATGTCAAACCCGCCGCGAGGTGGCGCCTATGACAAGTGACTTGCAACGGAAATTAACGAGCTCTTATCGCGAACCCTAAATTAACCACTTCCAACAGGAAATGGAACCCCGGACACGGTGCTGACAATTAATTACCGAACCGGTGGGGGATTTTGCGTTTCGATAACTATGTAGATTTCAAGGTCAAGGTAAGTTTTCTTATTGTTCTGGGGAAAGCAATTGTGGTTTCGGAACAGGAAACGGTTTGGTGTATCTCTTATTAAAAATACGAAGTGCTCGCCTGAGGCACCTGCCATAGCTTTAGGGAAATAATAACTACTTCTATCAAAATTGTTCATCCCTTTCGAAAATTCTCTTCGGAGTAATGTTCATTTTGAAGGCGTACAGGAAAGGAGGTTACATAAGGGACCTATGTACAAATTGTACCCTAGCAATAAATACTGGGATTACATGGAAAGTCTTCTAGCCTACTACAAAGTCTGCCTAAGTCGACAAAGATAGATAACTTCTTAAGCCTTGCTTACAAACAGAAATAACAAACAAGTTGGCACTTACAAAATCAGAATGTCGGGAAAGTTTTTAATATTACCATTTCTCTAACTGTTTTTACCACTAGAATAATCTGAGCAACAGATGTGGTGAGCAGCCACTACAAAATGAATACAGAAGTCCCACTCACAAGATAAGACCACAAGCCCAAGCATATGAATAGGGAAAAAAAAATCGGTAAAGCACGAGTATGTGTGGACATGGGCCGAAAATAGTTTTCGATAGCGCTAGTGACAGTGATTGCCAATGTTATCTCGCATCATATTCCCGGGAAATAAAAACACTTTACTAAATATTTTATACATCATATCGGACATTTATACGTCCACTGCTGAACAAAGGCCATAGATTTTCACAACTGTGTCGTCATTTTGGTGGGTATTTGCCAATAATACTCACCACGCTTGGCAGGCGGGTTGGTGAGCGCAGTATGGCTACCGTTTCTCAGAAGGGACGCTGCTGCCCATCCCTCTGGTTTATATTCCCTTAGTCGCCTTTTAGGACATCCACGGGAGGAGATGGAGTGGTGCTATATTCTTAATCCGGACACTACACGGAAGTTAATCCGGACACCACACGAAATATTATACATTCATCATTTCGGCCGAATGAAGTCCACTGTTGGACACAGGCCTCCCCCAAAGATCACCACAACCACCGATATGGATGTGTTGTGAGCACATTGGGGGGTTTTGCCATAATCGCCACGCTTGGCAGGCGGGTTGGCGATCGCAGTTGAGTTGTTAATGTACTCGAAGGACGCTGCTGCCCATCCTCCAGCTAATCCCTTAGTCGACTTTTACGACACCCATGGGAGGAAATGGGGTGGTGGCATTCTGAGCCTGCACCACACGGCAATTAATATTATACATTATAATAAATCAATTTTAAACGGACTACATCGCATATATTATATATTGTTGTTTTTCCTGACGTTTCCAATACTGGGCAGCATTTATGGTCCTGCGACCACAAATTGTTTTATTATAAATATTTGATATTAAAACGACGTGACTCAAAAACCGGGCGTAAATAAAAACCTGGTCGTTTCTTTCTCCACAGCTGTGTACTTACGCAAGGTGATCCCGTAGCAATACACTTTCTCAGAGTCGTGCCTTGTTGGGAGTGGATCATCTGACTGTTCTTTTTTGTGACACGACGCAGCGAGTCTCTGTATAAATATCTGCTTTTCGTATTGACTTGAGCTTCGGAGCGACCGCGTAGTGTTGTTGTTGTATAGTTGAGATAGTTGCTTTTGAATTTGAATTACTTTTGACTGTATATGGATAGACACGCTACTAAATTTTACAAGACAGTTGAAACTTAAATATAAAAATTATTGAGTTAAAATCAGAGTCTAAAACAGTCATCGCGTTGATTAGATTTACTTTTCAAATGTTTATTAGTGACACTGATGAGTAAACCAGCGATTAAATAATATTCCATGTACTTATAGCAAATCTAAAACCATCAGTTCTTCCGCCATAACATATATTCTCGAAATCATCTAAAATTACTGGCATGGTCCGGCTTCAAATGATTACGGAAATGTCCGAAGAAGTGTAGTTAATTAAATTTAATGAAGCATTAACACGCGCCATCCTACGAATAACCAAACGCAGATTCTCATGATCGAGTCAGTGCGCTAAAATTTCGACCAGTAAGGAAGTGTACACGTCTGATGAGTCAGGATATGAATCACTGTCTTCAAGAATATTGTATAACTATATATAGTTTACTTGTTTTGCTTCCTTAATAGATTTTTATAATAACGTGCTCGGGTTAAATCCACATGTTTTCTATGGTAATGTTCAGATTATGGAATCCAATGACGTTTTACAAATAGCCGCTCCGCGCCATACACGAACATTATTGTACTAAAAAACGGCGCGCCGGCCGCCATTAGATCGCGTAATAAAAAATAAAATAAAATACATTTTTTTATTTACAATATCAATTTACGTTACGTATTTATTTATTTATGAATTAAAACGTCTTTTTCTCTCACAATAGAAGTACTTTGTGCATTGTCTATAAAAACAAGATGGCATTATGTTTTCGCAATATTGCTGAATGGCACTTTGATCAAAATTAGCTTCATATATATCTCTGTTTAGTATGTTATTGTTTGTGATGTCTCAATTTGTTGCTAAATAAATGCTTTTTTTTCTTTCTACTCTTTTTATTCACGTCGAGCCGCGGCACTGGTCGCTGTGTGACTAACTGAACTCCGGGCAATTACCTTGCTTTCGTGTGATCATCGTAGAGCGCGAGCAACGCATCTACATAAAACATCTTAGATACATCTTACATACAATTTTCAGGCCACACCCATCCTCTGGGTAACCTTAGTTTCCGACACCCACAAGTTGAGAGGACTACACTTTGCTGGGAACTGCCCACTTCGTAAAAATATTAGGAATCACATAAAACGTAAAGATATTATTTTATGTGAAACATCTCAGATTACTAAATAAAAGGAAGGAATCTTTTGTTCTATAATCTGAATAAAATATTTGAATGCTCGATTTGGTGGTGACCGAGTTAAAGTTAGTTTGTTTTTTGTGTGGAGTGTGATATTGTAATTAGAATATTATAATGGAATAATAGAAACTCGATAGTCTCGCGCGGAACGTACACGCAAATGAGTAACCCAGACACTGTTCATGTGTGCGTAAACAGCGTCTGTATACTTTCGCTGTCACACACACAGGTTCATCGATTATGGTTTTAGAGCTATCTATATTCGTTACTTCACAAACAATCATGATTAGTTATTTTTGGGAGCAGGTTTCATAATATAACAACTGCGCATTAACGGGCCGCCCAGCGAATGGTGTGATATCAGTCACCGTTCAAATGATTACGCATTGCGTATGCCGAAGCCGACTACCCCTCTAAATAAGTTAGATAATGGTCTATTTTAGCAGACAACAATCTTTAATCGGTTTCCACATCGGATATGTATCTGTTAACAGCACAAAGAAACATGATAATAACAACATTCGCAGCAAAACCCATTACCCCGGAGTTGTTTGCTTAGCGAACACAATAGAATTTCAGCTTACGTTTCTAATTCTAACGCTAAACTATCAAGCGACTACCATTCTATTATTTGAACACTTACCACTTAACTAAATAGGATCGGGCTTAGCTTCGCAATCTCTTAAGGCGCTAACGTCTTGCCGATACAGCTATTGCTGCACAAACACATTACTATTCATCCCTCTAACTCGGCGGTAATTTATTTAGTGTATGCTAACATGGCGTCGGCACTCACGGATCACAGTTTTATGAGATATTGTCCGTCCTAACTTAAAATGGAGATTGGAGATGTTTCAATGACTTAATGACATTTTTGTTGAGTACCATTGAGAGCTGCTCTCTCATAGCATCACGAAGATCTGACAGTTGGAATCTGGCCGGCAAACATGTTTCAAAGGAGTAAAGTTGCCGTCACTTACATCCAACAGCCTGAAGTAGGCCATCAAAAATAATTAAAACTGTATGTTTGTATCACTGACCTATAATTGATTTTAAATATATCCGACCCGTGTGTATGACAAGCAATTTCAACACATTTTATAAAAATAAATATCATTTTAATTTAATCATATTCTGTAATCAAAGCTTTGTTTTTTTACTAGCTGGGAATCGCAGTTTAATTTAAAAGAAATTGGATTCATCATTCCGGCCGAATGAAGTCCACTGCTGGACACAGGCCTCCCCCAAAGATCACCAGAATGATCGATATGGATGTGATGTGGGCTCATAGGGGGGGTTAATGTACTCGAAGGACGCTGCTGCCCATCCTCGGGCTAATCCCTTAGTCGCCTTTTACGATACCCACGGGAGGAGATGGGGTGGTGGTATTCTAAGACGGCACCACACTGCTGCTGTACAAATAGAAATCATTTCTTTTTTCAGCCACCTTTTGCTAAACATTCCGGCTGGGTGCACTACGGGCACGTATGTTTACTCTCCATTATAGTTGCGCGTCGCATGCAAATGACTGCGTCTCGCGTAGCCGTCTGTTTTCACTTACATCCAATTTGTGAGCGAACGGCTCGACGAATTAACATTGCGTCTGTACTGCAAGCTCTTATTAAACGCTGTTATTACATTTGCGAAGACTTCTAAATCAGTTTTCTCGGTACAGTTACATGACTCTATCGTCGTTTACCGATGTTGTTCTAGAAGTAATGCGTTGGAAATACTATTAGTTTAGTTAGGAACACAAACTGTCATGTTTGCACTCCTACGACGTGGAAAGGAAATGTTGTTCGCTAAACGGTTACCATAATTTCGCCACCTACGGTGAATTGGGAAATATGTATCCATTGTTTGCGTTATATTGTGAAATGGCTGTGATAACACGGAGAATAAAACAAACGAAAATGTATTTCTCTTGTCTATTACCGAAACTTATACACCGTTTCCGAGTTGCGCCATAACATCATTTTACCGCCCGGTAATTACTTTCATTGATTGAAAATGTAACTAACGTTTATTGAACATATGACCACAGAAATATTCATTTGAAATTTTAATTACACCAAGAAGTCACACAGTCAAAGAGTAATGTGTACCGTGGCTATATTTAACAAGGCTTCCCACATGTTCGACATACTCTTTTATACTTCAAATTAATTGGAGTGTAGAGTAAGTGATAGTGAATAATTTATCTGTGACGGTCGCGGTGAGAACTGTTCGGAGCGGGAACTCTACGAAGTACGAACTCGCAGTGAAATATTAAAACAACATAGCGATATTGATGGGGAAAGAACTGTGATTTATTTCCTATTGCCATGTTACTTTAATTGAATATAGAAAGATATTGGTTTGGTTAAAGATTTCGTGGTTGAATGAACTGGAAAACCTGAAAAGGAACTTATTTAAATTGCATTTTTTTACGATGTACCCCACTTGGATTTCTCTCTTGTGTGCCTGTGCATGGGTACAGTTCCGTGTGGTGCTCGGATTAAGGATAAAATACAATTCCATCTCCTCCCGTGGATGTCGTAAAAGGCGAGAGCTAAGATGCTCTAAACGAGTTGATGGGCAGCAGCATCCCTTCTGTGGAACAGCAGCCATACTGTGCAACCCGCCTGCCAAGTGTAGTATTACGATTCGCCCCACGATTACTACACAATTATGAGGGTGAATTTTCAGAAATCTATAGGGGAGGCCTTTGTTCAGTAGTGGACGTTCTATGGCCGACATGATGATGGGTAACGTTACATAATTATATATCTCATATGCACAAACGTTTTATTTTTATTTTATTAAACGGCTACATGCGGCCGTGTGGTGCCGGCTCAGAATGCCACCATGCCCCATCTCCTCTCATGTGTGTCGTAAAAGTCGACTAAGGGATTAGCCGGAGGATGGGCAGCAGCGTCCTTCGAGTACATTAACAACTCAACTGCGATCGCCAGTCCGCCGGCCAAGCGTGGCGATTATGGCAAAACCCCCCAATGTGCCCACAACACATCCATATCGGTGGTTGTGGCCTGTGTCCAGCAGTGGACTTCATTCGGCTGAAATTATAAACGGCCCTCTCCCGATCCCGCTCTGCAGTCTCCTTCTGGAGCATGACGTTCTCGTAGAACTGCACCACTGCACTAAAATTTTGATGCTCCGCCAACATAGCTGACACCACTGCCGGCAGAGAGAGATCTTGCTCGATCCGATCGACTAGGACCCGCCGGTCGGCAGCCCACGCAGGGTACTCCTCGAGCGTGATGCACAAATACTTAGACCTGAAACAACTAGCTGTAGATCATACAAATATTTGTTCCGTGTGGGGATCGAACCCACGACACGTTGCGCAGAAAGACAACTGCATAGCCACTGCGCCAACCATGCCGTATTTAGAAATCAATGAATTGATAAAAAGAAAAGGAAATCATTAAGGCATTCAATACAGATCATTGATATCGGTACGAAGAAATAAAATAAAATAAAAAAACAGAGATTAATAATTTCCTGTCTGTGAACCCAAATACGCAAAAAATCGTTTTGTTTTTTTTAATTTAACCATTTTTATGTATTGTGTTTGTTTCGTAAGCCCATAGACTGCCGCCTAGTTAACGTACGTGTGAATGCAGTTCTGATAGTTGTAGCATTACCTAATTAGTTTTTTTGATTTCCACACATTCCGACTGATACAACACAATTTATCGAGCATACCTAGTACGAAAACAGGATGAAGTGGAAAATAATATAGGCTTTAAAACTTCACGAAGTGTTCAGCTTTACTTTAGGTTTCAATACGTGATTGATGATGTAAACCCTTCATTCATCTTACTTAAGTTTCACTTAGTTTAAATATTATGACCCCGTTTCGAAGTCGGTGTAACGAAAGACATTATGGAGCAACTTAATAACCATATTTTTTAGATTTGGCTTCTGAAACACTTGGTCGTTATTTTTAGCTTCACTGAATTCTGCTCCATTATCAAAGTGGACTTTAACCATGGCATTTATTCACGACATTATCAAAAGCTGATTATAGGGACTCTTGTAGAGGCAGGCTATTTCATTATCATAACTGTCTGCACAATAAGCTGGAGAGATTTTCCCTTCCGGAGTCACACGAGCGGCACTCGGCCCGCTGGCGCGCGGCCAACGCTGTCAGACGGCGCGCAGACGTCGCCCGGTGGTCGCACGTGCGAACCGCGTCTAGCATTACGAGACAGGACCAGTTGATTAGGTAGTATATACATATATGCACCGCATACCCTTTTGGATATAAACTTCCGAATGTGTTTGTCGCTGCAGAGATAGAAACCCAATGATCATTGACATTGAATTTTAAAGGGAAGTAAGAAGACTCATGTGCAGTTTTTTTTTGGAAGTCGACGTAATGTATATGATAACAGCCAGCTTATTTTTATTGCTCGCCTGGTGGGCCTACTTCACGTAGTCCCTCCGCCCCGGGGAAGGGTGGGGGGTGTGCCGGACGGATAGCTGTCCATTTTCGGAACCGAAGGGGGCTCAAGGTACTCGAGTACTCGGTGGTCACAATAGCCACCCATTAATACCACGCCTATAGGCACATCGCGGAAGGGAGGCGACTGCAAAAAGCCGCCCCAGGTTCTTCTCGAGGGGATAAAGGATCCCCACAAAGTCTTGTTGTGCGCAGTGCGCCTGTTGCGAAACTGTTGAGATCATCTAGCACTATGCTGAGCCCTTGCAGCGATTCTACCATGACCACGATGTCGCCGGCAAACCGAAGGTGAGTGATATACTCGCCATTGATGTTAATGCCGAATCATATACGTGTCTTATTATAGCTATAAAGATCAGCAAATATTCTCTGAACACCACGCGTTTCGTTGACGAGTAATCCCTTGATGATCGTATTTTATTACTTCTGTTGTCATTTACAATACAACAGAAGTCGCAGCAATAAATAAATCACAGCCTCATATAGTCAATAAATCTCCAACAATATCGAACATCCTCCATATTTTCATGCATTCATTGAAACTCACTGGCGCGTCTGAACGCACCTACATACACAGAACTGTTGAATAAGTGTCGTAGAAATACTATAATATACACAGCAAAGCAATAAATAAATAAATACTCCCATATTATTGTACATTTGTGTGAATTTACGAGCGTGGTCTGTGAATAAAGATCCAGAGACATAATTCACAGGCCGAGTTTCAACAATAAGACGTTATTTAGACGCTTATCGACTGTCGTTGCATCGAAATCGACGATTTATTATAATAATATTTGTCAGGGAATAGTGTCGCAGTTTGCATAGTTTAACTTTTATTGTAAATTGAATTATACCAGTAGGTGGCTTGGAAAACGTTTATTTAAATACTTCGTCGGCCAAACATTGAATCACAAATAACCTCCAGACTTAATATAAATATTTGTTGTCGTAATAATTTTTTAACATCAATCAGTATACCACTGAAGATCTAAAGTAACGTTGAAGGACGCTATAGCGAATGAAATTACTAAGCATAAGAGACTAAATAACGAATGTCTCGAGGTGAGGAGCGCAGTATGGTACACCGCAGGACCAGTCCTGGGTAGCTTTACTTTTGTTGTGTGCAGACACCTGCGACACGCGAATAAATGGTTCGTCTCTAAACTAAGGTGTAAAGAACGAACCTGATTTCCACACTACCAAAAACGTTCTCATCAAATTCGCTGTGTTAGTGAAGTAGCATGTAATCACCGTTTACTTCCGATCTTCATCGCCACGGAATTGAATGTTCAAACTGTCAGCTGAAGCTCAAAGTTAGCGCGTGCCAGGATTTACTCCATCATAAAATAATAAGACAGAAGGCAAAGCAAAGCTCAATTACAAAGCTCACATACATTTTAGCTCGTTCATTCATTCGTCGAACGAAGCAAAAATATTGTGTACGATGTTATACTTCGATTAGGTTATTACCTAATCGAAGTATAACATCGTGTGGTGTCCGGATTAAGAATACAGTACCACTCCATCTCCTCCCGTGGATGTCGTAGAAGGCGACTTAGGGAACCTAAACCAGAGGGATGGGCAGCAGCGTCCTTTCTGCGAAACGGTAGCCATACTGCGCTCACCAACCCGCCTGCCAAGCGTGGTGAGTATTGGCAAATACCCACCAAAATGATGACACAGTTGTGAAACTCTATGGGGAGGCTATTGTTCAGCAGTGGACGTATAAGTGGCCGATATGATGAGGTATTTTAATCGAACGCATGGGAACGCACATTTCTTATCTTTTTTTTAAATGATGTCCGTCTTGTATTTGCTCCTGTATCGTGTAGTGGAGTTTACAGACATACATATCAGATGCACAGACACCGGTCTGGACTTGAAACGACTATCGCAGATCATACAAATATTTACTCCGTGCGGGAATCGAACGCGAGACACGTAGCGCAGGAAGCTAATCGCCTAGCCACTGAGCCAACCGTGTATTACTTTAACTTATTATTTTAATGTATCATTTTAATAGTCATAGTTTTGGTGGTAGCTAAGGCAGCTCTTGTGCATCGGCAACACTACCTCAGACTGCATACCTACATCTAATTATGTGAGTGGTAAGGATTGCGTCGTGTACAGAATGATGCTTCTGTATTACTGATTATTCAGTGGCACAATGAAGTGGGTGATTAAAATGTTAATAGTTGGCGATGGCGGCGCCGTGAGCACCTCATGAATAATTCTCTTGCCAATACTTCGCGTTATCTTTCATTATTGTCTTCAATACTTTGATGTCACACTTTCATAGTTGTCAATGTTCTCAACATTAGCAAGTTAAAGATAAGCTGGCGACTTAACCTCTCAATAATGGTAAATTTATCTCATCTCATCTCAGTTTTCTTCCAATTAGTGCCAAAACATAGCTTGAAGCCACTCTTGGATAGGGTTACCATTCGTTCCATACTTTCAAGCTTCCGTCCGGACTGTAAGCCTTCTTCAGGACTTTGCCCGGATTGATTAATTAAATGGAAAAAATTAATGGATGTTTAATTTTCTCATTAAATTGCTAACTTTGCCGCTACTAAAATGTCGGGACTTATTTTAAAATGTACGAACTTTTTGAGAATTATCCAGGATTTTTCAACTTTCGAAAAATAGAGACCCTGCTCTTGGACGTTAGATAGTATCTTTATTACAATGTGTGGAAGTCACCAAATCAAAGCCTGTGCAGGTTATCACTAACCTGCCATTTTCCTAAACAAGTTGGGGTCAACAGTCTAAACACCCGTGGCTGGGGACAGTGGTTTACACGGAGGGACTGCAATCCCTCCCCTCCACGACTCAAACATTGGAGAGAAAATATTGGTATCCTACATTATTTGCCGGCCGTGTTGATCCGGTAAAGAAAAAAACCTTCCATCCTCACCTGGGTGTAGTAAAAACTAGTAAGAATTGATAGAGTATGGGCAGCATCCTGCCGTGCGCCAATTACGACTGTATTGTTCACCAACCTGCTTGCCAAGCGTGGGGATTATAGCAATATCCCCTATGGCTGCTCGGTAGTAAGAAGTTGTAGTGAACATTGGGAGGCGCGCGTTCAGCAGTGAACGTTTACTGGCTGATACGGTGTACATTATCCTGATAAGTTCGTCGTTTTAAGATCGAATGTAAATAACCTAACTAGTAAATACTCCACTAAAATACAAATTGCTTCTCAATGTATACGTTTAATCGACATATACATTATAATATTCCACTGATTGTCGTATATTAAGAGTCACTTTGCTCGTTGAATATTTTATCGGGTGTAATTAGTTAAATGATTCCTTTTACGATTCGACTGAGAGGCGGATCATTATTTAAAAGGGAATACATTCGTGGTACGTCTCACATCACATGCCACTAATTTAATCGTATAAGGTAAAGGCTAATGTATTTTATACTTCATTAAAACAACCCGTCTCGAAGTTTTAAGAATTTATTTAGCAAATGTATTCATCGTTATTTGGATTTATAATAAGTAGATAATATATTTTGTACTAGCTGGGCCCTGCGGTGTCCTGTCGTTTAATTGAAGAAATTGGTTTATTTATAATTTAGAGTACTTCGGCATATACACAATTGACATAGAGTATATATTGGATTTCATGGGTTTTAATTTTTTTGCGCGATTATAATAATTTAATTATTTTTCTAAAATAAAAGTTAACTTAGGCTAAGTTATTTCTTATAACATCTGCTATCTACCAGTGAAAGTCCCGTAGAAATCACCCCAGCCGTTTCGGAGATTAGCGGGAACAAACAGACAGACAAAACAAAATAGATTTTTGCTGTACCGTACGGTACCGTATATACTTTCATATGTATTTAGTAATAAGCTGTTATTTTGACATTACAAACAGACACTTCAATTTTATTTATTTGTATAGAAGATGAGCCATGTGTTCCAGTTCTCTGCTACGTGACTGGTGCTGAGAGGTGGACACTGACATTTAGGCTAGTCCGCGGAATGTGACAGCGAAAGTATCTTTATCCTTCTATCTTTTTTTCCTTAAACGTTGCGCCATACTATGATGTCTCCTGTGTCGTGGGTGCGTTTATACATGAATTTCACACACAATACACCCAGACCCGGAACAACTACCTGCAGATCATACAAATATTTGTACCGTGTGGGAATCGAACCCACGACCCGGAGCGCAGCAGCTGACTGTATCAGCCACTGCACCAACCGTTTTGTACGTAAATTTTGATGGTATACATCTAAATGTTTATTTAAGTGTAGATGCGATGCCCGCGCTCTACGATGGTCACATGAAAGCAAGGAAATTGCCCGGAGTTCACTTAATTAGGCACCGACCAGTGTCACGGCTCGATGTGAATCGCTTATGAATCATAAGCGTAATTTAGCAATATATTGCGAAAAATAATGCAGTCCTGTATTTATAGGCGATGCACAAAGTATACTACAACTGGGAGAGAAAAAGACGTAAGGCCTATGATTTCATAAACAAATAAATACGTAACATAAATTGATATTGTAAATAATAAATAGTATTTCGTTTTATTTATTATTACGCGGTCTGATGGCGGCCGGCGCGCCATTGTGTAGTGCTATAATGTTCGTGTATGGCGCGTCTATTTGTAAAATGTCATTGGTTTACATCATCAACATCATCAACATCATCATATCAGCTGAAGTTTACCCCTATAGATTTGGCTCCATGCCGCCCGCATCTAATGACACACTGCACTTTCCAATGCGTAGTCTCCATCCCACAGAGATGTGGTCTTTTACTATGCGCCTCATAAGAAAGCTCAAGGTCCCTCAGCGAGCTATGGAGAGAGCTATGCTTGGTATTTCTCTACGAGATCAGATCGGAATTGAGGAGATCCGTAGAAGAACTAAAGTTGCCGACATAGCTGACAGGACAAGCTAAGCTAAAGTGGCAGTGATGGTGTAAACGAGTATTTATTATGGTGTGTCACGGACTAGTAGGTACCGTAGGTTTTGGGGGATCCTTTACAATCCCCCCGAGGGGGTGACTGCTTTACAGTCACCCACTCAGGGATGTGCCTATAGGCGTGGCACCAGTGGGCGGCTCTAGTGTGATCATACGAGGACCTGGAGCCTCCCTTAGGTGCCGAAGATGACCGCTCCAGTGACTTTAGCCGGTAGGAGTCCGGCATACTTCTTCGCCCTTCCCTGGGGCGAAGGAAGTTCATGAAGAATTACCACTGGGCACCAATAATCGAAAACTACTTTAAAAAAGGTACCGTCGGTTAATCATTAGCTTATTCTAATCCACGCCATGAAAGAAAAAGTGTTTGTCTTCAAAGTCCACTGTACCAGCAAACTAATTTGTTGATACTACAAACTTCTTTCAACAAAGTTGTGTAGCACTCGCGAACGTATCCCAAGTATTTGAAGATTTCTTGTTAGTTAAATAATTAAGAAAAGTTCTTCAAGAAAAACAACGTTGCGTAGTTTACTTGAGCCCGAAAAAGTAAGTAATGGAAATTGTGTTCTACAGATATAACGAGTAAACAGCTTGTTTTAAGTAAGTATATTTTGAAGATAACTAACTTTGGAAACAGAAGTTTTAAAAACAATTCAGTTTCTAGGTGGTAATCATACGCAATACTAATAAAAATGTAGCAAAGCGCGGTGTGCTTCTTTTAAGAAGCCTTAGTCGAGCCGTGGAATTGGTCCAGACTCAAGATTAAAACTAATCGATTTGTAATCAATTAACAAAGACTATATACTATACCTATACGCAATTATACTGTATAAATACTACTGTTTGTATAAGAAAGATCATTGAATTAAAGTAACCTAAGAAGACCAAGCCCTGAATTTCTTCCGGCTTCTCGGAGCCCTCCAATGTTTCAATATGCGGTGTAAAAGAGTCTGTCAGGACTCAGGACCTAAGAATTGCATACATTATTTTATATTATTCCGATTTTTCTAATTCTTATTCAGTTTTTATTTCTTATATGCCCTATTAGGCTCTTAGAAAATTCAACAATTAAGGAACACGGTTCGGAATAGTCGGTCTCATGGAGAAGAGCCGGCAAAAGGCTCCACGAATATACTCTTAAAAATGAATGTTATATTATTATTTTGATACACAATAATAAAACAGACGATTGTTTCTACAATACACAGTAGGAAATTGAGAATCCTAGTGTGGGGCTACGTTTTTAAAAAAAAGAAAAAGAAAGAAAAAAAAAAGAACTATATAGAATAAAGGGCATTTTAGCTGCCAAAGCTGTAAATAATGCCTTATTGGATATATTCATAATATTATCATGTCGAAAGTATAAATACTTATATAGATAATATATAAGTACAAATAGTTCCTTAACTCTAACGAGAACTATCACCATTTTCTCGTTATTTACCTATCATATGGAGTTGTTGCAGCTTCCAAAATTCAGGACTCGTTGCTACTGCGACAAAGGTTTCTCTAAGCACATTTTTTCTGTGTGAGGTATTGGACGTTTTTAGGTTCCTACCTAGGTATTCGATCTATTACGAGGGCGGCACTGAAAATTTCGGGAATCAAGGAAGTGACACAACATTACTATTTAAAAATGTATTTATTGCTTTTCGAAGTATTCTCCGCGAAATTTGACACATTTTTCCATACGATGGAACCAATCATTGAAGCAACCATTCCATTCGGAAGTTGGGGTCTCCAAAATGGCCGTTTTGTAGGCGTCCACAGCTTCTTTAGGTGATGAAAATCTCTGTCCACGCAATTTATTCTTTATTTTAGGGAAAGTATAGAAATCATTAGGGCTTAGGTCGGGGCTGTACGGCGGATGGTCTAATAATTCTATGTTTTCTTGCTCTAAAAACTCTTTTGTTCTGTGCGCGGTGTGAGAACTCGCATTGTCGTGACGGAGGATGATGCGGCGGTTGCAGTTCTCTCTACGGAGTTCAGAAACGACCTGTGGCAAACAAATGCTAGCATACCATTCTGCATTAACCGTTCTTTGTCCCTCAAGAGGAATAGTCGTAACATGGCCGGTTTTGGAGACAAACGTGGCCACCATTTTTTTTGCAACACTCCGTGAACGAACAATTTTTGTTGGCTTTAACTCATTTTCGAACACTCAAACTCGTGACTGGTTTTTTGTTTCGGGTTCGTACGCATATATCCAGGATTCGTCACCTGATACGATGTTGTATACAGCATTTGAGGATCCTGCGTGGAATCTTTCGAGAGTTCTGACGCACCAAGTAACGCGAGCCGCTTTTTGCTCTTCACATAGCAAATGCGGTATCCATCGGGCATACAACTTTTTTACACCTAATTGTTCATGCAAGATTATTTGTATTTTTCATTTCATTTCGGCCGAATGAAATCCACTGCTGGACACAGGCCTCCCCCAAAGATCACCACAACCACCGATATGGATGTGTTGTGGGCTCGTTGGGGGGTTTTGCCATAATCGCCACGCTTGGCAGGCGGGTTGGCGATCGCAGTTGAGTTGTTAATGTACTCGAAGGACGCTGCTGCCCATCCTCCAACTAATCCGTTAGTCGACTTTTACGACACCCATGGGAGGAGATGGGGTGGTGGCATTCTGAGCCGGCACCACACGGTATATTTGTATTTGACTCATGCCAATGACTAAAGTTGCCTGAATTTCGCGCTATGTCACATGTCGATCTTCCTCAATCAGCTTACGCACAGCATCAACGTTTTCTTGGGTGACTGCAGTTTTTGGACGACCTTGACGAGGATCATCACTGAGCTTGACACGTCCACGTTGAAATTCAGCAAACCAGCGATAAATTGTGGTTTTGGATGGGGCTTCATCACCAAATGCAGAAATCATCCGGTAAACACACTGTTTTTGTGTTAAACCACTTCGAAAGTCATAATAAATCATCGCTCTTGAATTTTCTCGAGTCAATTCCTTCTTCTTCTTCTTCTTCTCTTAGATTATGGCTTCTGTAGGTTATCTTCCACAATTTCGCCAATGTCAAGTTTAAGGCAACGTCGTACGGTATTTAGATGAATAAATCTTTACATATTCATAAAATATTTCTCAAAAATGAAAAAAAATCTAAAAAATATGTCGGCAACGTCGTACGGTTCACTTGTTTTTTTTTTTCCGAGTCAATTCCATTTTCTTCTTCTCTTAGATTAAGGCTTCTGTAGTGTATCTTCCACAATTTCGCCAATGTCAAGTATAAGGCAACGTCGTACGGTGTTTAGATGAATAAATCTTCACATATTCATAAAATACTGCTCAAAAATGAAAAAAATCTATAAAATATGTCGGCAACGTCGTACGGTTCAATTTTCAATTCCAATTCCATTTTCTCAACGACTAAACAAGTTTGACAAAACCTTGTGACAAGACCGTGAATCTTTTTTTAAATAAATAAATGGTATTCGATTTGTAAAACCAAGGAGTTTTCAATTAAAAAGATTTTAATATGACAGGAACAGTGGAAATATTCCATTCCCGATACTTTTAGTGCAGCCTATGTATGTAAATATTTAACATGTCAGTCTCTATCAAACAAATTCCTAATACTCGTTTATATCATTCCTCATTACATAACCGGTACATTTTTACATCGTATGTCGGCGGCCATTAGTTATCAATATCAAATATTCACCTGTCGCGAATGTGGCCGGGGCGGTGCGGAGGCGGCTCCGTTCCCACGAAATAAAACTAGGTTGTAGACCACACACCGCAATATTGCGGCCCTGGGTGCAACGCACAGGTAGTAACGCAGATTAGTATCTACGAGTAATAGAATTATACAGCATGCATAACCGCAGTTCCTAATAAGCTAAACACAAAATGATAATCTAGTTTTGCACATCTATACGAATAAATAAAATTTAAGTATCTGTTTGTAATGTCAAAATAACAGCTTTTTACTAAATGCATTTGACCTACAACAAAAATTATTTGTAATTATTTTGTCTGTCTGTTTGTTCCCGGCTGGCTGATACAGTCGGCTGCTGCGCACCGGGTCGTGGGTTCGATTCCCGCACGGAACAAATATTTGTACGATCTGCAGGTAGTTGTTCCGGGTCTGGGTGTATTGTGTGTGGGATTTGTGTCTGTAAACGCACCCACGACACAGGAGAAATCCTAGTGTGGGGCAACGTTTTAAAAAAAAACGGGGAGCGTGGGGACGAGTCTTAGGGAATACTAAATTGGGTTGTCACCGTTATTTCAATTCTGCATTCAAGGATTTAAGTTTTTAAACTGACATGGTCACTTACACAATTATAAGAACTGAAAACGGGATATTTACCATGTTTTTTATTTGTGTTGAGTTCCCGATATTTCGGCGCTGTTGTAAGCGCCATGTTCACGGATAAACTAAAGTTTTTGCGGGTGGATGTTTAAGAGCAGACAAAACGATCTACCCTCTTCCTTAAACGTTTTGTGCGCTGGGTGCCGCTACCACTATCACTTAAGTCACTCACAACTCGACTTTGTTCCCGATATACGAAACTCACCGTGTCCGCTCGCGAACTTATTACGGCACTTTTTCGGCCTTTACATAATCGAATCACTGGATTCCAGGCCTTCGACAGTTGAAACCCGTCCTCCCGGTTAAAGTTATTATATTTGGTAATCTCAATGGCTTGTCTTACCAGTCTGGGTATATAGTGGCGTTCTGTTGAGATTACCTGAGGGTTATGTAACTCGATCCAGTGGTTCGATCCCGAATCCAAGAGGTGTTCGGCCATAGCTGAAGCCATTGAGATTACCAAATGTAATAACTTTAACCGGGAGGACGGGTTTCAACTGTCGAAGGCCTGGAATCCAGTGATTCGATTGTGTAAAGACCGAAAAAGTGCCGTAAAAAGTTCGCGAGCGGACACGGTGAGTTTCGTGTGTCGGGAACAAAGTCGAGTTGTGAGTGACTTAAGTGATAGTGGTAGCGGCACCCAGCGCACAAAACGTTTAAGGAAGAGGGTAGATCGTTTTGTCTGCTCTTAAACATCCACCCGCAAAAACTTTAGTTTATCCGTGAACATGGCGCTTACAACAGCGCCGAAATATCGGGAACTCAACACAAATAAAAAACATGGTAAATATCCCGTTTTCAGTTCTTATAATAGTGTATTCAAGGATGTATGAGATTAAAGAATTGCACCACAGTACAGTCCAGGGCCTCAGCTGCCGGGCGGCTGTTGCTTTGAATGATTCATGAACATCTTGCAATATCTATAAACATTATGATACGTATTTCTTGTTGAATAATAAATATGTAATTTCCAGAAAATTTAATGTGATATTACAACCTCTTTAACCGACGCTATGTTTGTTAGTAATCATAAAAATATGCATAGAATGTATCTGTTATTGAATTTCATAGTGCGGCACATGTCATAAACCTATAATAGACGAATATCAACATAAAAAATACTAACCGGCTCCAGTAGTAAATGTAATATTTATATAACGTATTAAATTAAATAAACATCTTGCTTTTCATTCCAGAACGGGTAGGCAGACGAGACTGGTGACCTGTGAACCCATAGTTCACTAGCATTATGTGGCGTTGTGTCGCTTCATGACGTACCCAAAACCGGCGTACCGGTGGCCGGTCTCAGCCTGGTAATCAAACCATTTCTTTTATTGATCCGGTGGAAATATCTCATGTACTTCCTTCGCCCCGGGAAAGGGCGAAGGAGCATGCCGGACTCCTACCGGCTTAAACCACCGGAGTGATCATCGTCGGCACCAAAGGGAGGCTCCAGGAACTTGAATAATCTCCATCTAGAGCCACCCGTTGGTGACACGCGTTTAGGCACATCTCGGAGGGGATAACTGTAAAGCAGTCATCCCTCTAGCGGAGGGAAGGTGACTGTAAAGAGGCCACCCCCCCGGGCATCTCTCGAGGGGATTGTAAAGGATTCCCCCGAGGCCTCACTATGCGCTGTGCTGCGCACACAGCGGTACGTGACCACATGCATACCGCTGTCTTCCCGGGGGTCGCTCGGTATGAGCACGCAGATTTCCCAATAAGCGCGCTCGCGACCCCCAAGGCCCCCCGCCATATAAAGACGACAGGGGGCTCAGACGTGTTGGACACGGGCGCCGCGGCGGATTTTACCCCGGGTCCGTGTCCTCCTCCTCCGAACGGGATCAGCCCTCTCCCGATCCCGCTCTACGACCTCATTCTGGAGCATTACGGTCTCACAGAAGGAGACCAGCACTCCATTTGGTAATTAAACCCAGGACGTAATGCTCAGCGAACGATTTTTCGACTACCAAACCGATAATAACAAAGTGTATAAGTTTTAATCACTTGGACTTGATGTGGTACTCACAAAAAGCGGGTCGCACTCCAGCCGGTCATGTCGCTAGCCGCGATACCGTTCCGTTAACGGCACAACCAATTAGCTTTCTTATGTTTGTCATTTGCTATACGACTACCCTTTCTCCGTGTGGTGACCGGATTAAGAATATAGCACTACTCCATCTCCTTCCATCGTCGTTTCAGCCGAATGAAGTCCACTGCTGGACACAGGCCTCCTCCAAAGATCACCACAACGACCGATATGAATGTCTCATTAGGGGGTTTTGCTATAATCGCCACGCTTGGCAGACGGGTATGTTGTTATTAACACAGGGAGATGCTGCTACCCATCCTCTTGATATCAACCTTTGGTGGAGAGGTGTGGTCTATTCTTTACGGGGATCAAAACGAACACAGACTGTCATACAATTGATCTAAATTAAAAATAATGGTGGGTGGTATAAGCTGGGTGACCGGTAACATAGGTTCTTAGTACCTATCACAGGAACAAACGATCGATAACCGGAATTTGGATGCCTTATCTGATCCTATTCTAATATTTCTTTATATGTTTTGATGATAATAAACGTTTAAATTCTTCCTAAGCCAGCAAATAAATTTGAAATCAATTGAACTCTGCAAATAACTGCAACATTTTCGTCATTAAAAACCTTTAAAGAACTGTTTCAATCACAAATCACTAAACCAAACCCTATACCAAGTTCGACACTAATATACTATCGATTTTAAAACGCGCTTACATAGAGATTACATCGTTCCGCTACGAAATTGTGTTAGAGTTAATTACCGCACAGATTTAGTCGCGCGATACCGCGGCGCGGCACGGCGCGATTAATCTTAATTTGTCGCTACCGTGGTACACGGGTGCTTTACCGCTGTGTACTAAATATAAACATACAGAAGCCCCAGTCCTCAAAATGCTCGATATGCGATACGAAACTCGTCGTGTTGTTATGATAAGATTTAGAGGAAATATATCTGGAACTACTCTGGGACGGCAGAATCCACGCACATTGACGTTATGTTCTGTGTTTGGTGCTCAGCTACTTGATCTTTTTTGACCTTCTTTACATATCTATTTGATGACTGTGTGCAATAACCGGGAGAGATCGACAAATTGGAATTAATTGGAAATACTAGGTTAGTCTAATGTTTAATTACGAGAACTGAAGAATTGAATTGAAGAATTATTTACTAGAACTGTCTATTTACTATTAATGTGTAATTTAGTACAGATCCACGGGGTATATTACTAACATATTGAACTTAGGTTTTCGCGATTATTACACATTCATCATATCAGCCACAGGACGTCCACTGCTGAACAAAGGCCTCCCCCTTAGATTTCCACAACGAGCGGTCACATGCCGCTCTCATCCAACGACTCCCAGCGACCTTCACCAGATCGTCTGTCCACCTCGTTGGAGGTCGTCCCACGCTGCGTTTTCCGGTGCGCGGTCTCCATTCGAGAACCTTTGTGCCCCAACGGCCATCAGTTCTACGAGCAATGTGCCCTGCCCATTGTCACTTCAGTTTACTAATCCTTTCAGCTATGTCGACAACTTTAGTTCTTCTACGGATCTCCTCATTTCTGATTCGATCTCGTAGAGAAATACCAAGCATAGCTCTCTCCATAGCTCGCTGAGTGACCTTGAGCTTTCTTATGAGGCCCATTGTGAGTGACCACGTCTCTGTTCCATATGTCATCACTGGTAACACACACTGGTTAAAGACTTGCGTCTTGAGGCATTGCGGTATTGTTGACGAAAAGACGTTGCGAAGTTTCCCGAACGCTGCCCAGCCGAGTCGGATTCGACGATTGACCTCTTTCTCGAAGTTGGACCTACCTAACTGGACAGTTTGTCCTAGGTAGACATACTCGTCAACAACTTCGAGAACAGAGCTCCCAACGGATATTGGGGTGGGCACGACATGGACATTTGACATGACTTTTGTCTTGCCCATGTTCATTTTAAGGCCCACCTGTTGGGAAACTCTGTTGAGATCATCGAGCATTGTGCTGAGCTCTTGCAGCGATTCTGCCATGACTACGATGTCATCGGCAAATCGAAGGTGAGTGATATACTCGCCATTGATGTTAATGCCGAATCCTTTCCACTCCAGTAGCTTGAAGGCATCCTCCATTGCAGCGGTGAACAGTTTCGGGGAAATGACGTCCCCCTGTCTCACACCTCTCTGCAATGGAATTGCCCCCGTGCTCTGTTCATGTACTCGGACCGACATGGTGGCGTTTCTGTATAAGCACTTCAACACTTCAATGTACCGATAGTCAATCTGGCACCGCTGCAGAGATTGCAGCACTGCCCAGGTTTCGATCGAATCGAAGGCTTTCTCATAGTCCACAAACGCCAAGCATAGTGGCAGATTATACTCCTCGGTCTTCTGTATAACCTGCCGCAGCGTATGGATGTGGTCTATGGTACTGAAACCTTTTCGGAAACCGGCTTGTTCGGGAGGCTGGAAGTCATCAAACCTGCGCTCGAGACGATTCGTGATGACCCTTGAAAACAGCTTATAAACATGGCTCAGAAGTGAGATGGGTCTATAATTCTTCAATAGGGTGTTATCACCCTTTTTGAAGAAGAGCACCACCTCACCTCTGTTCCACGCTTCCGGCGTTGTGACCTCGAGTAAGACGGAATTGAATAGCTTCTGAAGGACTTTAAGTACCGGTGTTCCACCCGCTTTCAGAAGCTCTGTCGTAATTCCGTCTCCACCCGGCGCCTTGTTATTTTTAAGCTGTTTCAAGGCCATCCTAATCTCGTACAGGCTGATGTCCGGGATATCCTCGGTATAGTGTCGGGTTAGTTTGGCTCGCGGGTCTTTGTCAGAGCCAATGGTAGGTATAGTAACCGAGGTGTATAACTGCCGGTAGAAGTTCTCAATCTCTCTCAAAACCTCTAGCTTAGTCGACGCTACACTGCCGTCCTCGGTCTTCAGCTTCATAATACGACTTTGCCCAATAGACTTGTCTCTTGCGAACACTTTGGAGCCTTGATTCCGCTCAATCGCCTCTTTAACACCGTTAGTGTTAAAGGTGCGGATATCGTGCCGCAATGACTTCCATATCCGTCTATTGAGCAGTCGGTATGCTTCAGCATCATCGGAAGACTGCAGCGTCATGGCGCGTCTTTCTGCCATAAGGTCGAGAGTGTGATCGGAGAACTTTTTTGGTCTACCTTTACGGTGGGCTTTAAAGAACTTAGACCCAACCGTTTGGACAGTTTCTACAAACCTACCATTTAAATCGTCCACAGATACGCAATGTTCCAGGCACTCGAAGCGGTTTTGGAGTTCGAGTTGAAAGCTCTCGGGGTTTTGGATATGAGTACTAGAGGGCCGGAGCGTAGACCTCATCAGACGAGACCTCTCAACTTTGAGATTAATATTCAATGTGCCTCTTACCATTCGGTGATCACTACCGGTTTTCACCCTGTGGATCACAGAGACATCATTGAATATTTGTCTTTTATTGGTCATGATGAAGTCAATCTCATTCCTCGTGGAACCATCGGGACTCATCCAGGTCCACTTCCTGTGAGGCGGCTTTTGGAAAAAGGAGTTCATCATAAAGAGTCCCTCCTTTTCCAAAAAGTCGGCCAGCCTCTGTCCCCTGGGGTTCCGTTGCCCATATCCAAATTGCCCCACTCTCAACTCACCATCGCATCGAGTGCCCAGTTTTGCGTTGAAGTCCCCCATCACAACAGTGAAATGTGTCTTCGAGGTATGTATGGCCCTACTTACGTCCTCATACATACTCTCTACTTCATCATCTGGGTGTGTCGAGGTCGGTGCGTAGACCTGTATGACCTTCAACGAATATCTCTTGGATATTCTGAGTATAAGGTACGCTACCCTGCTCGACACACTTTCGATGGCCACTATACTGTTAATGAGGGACCTGCGGACGAGAAACCCGACACCACCTTGAGACAGATGTTCGCCTTCCCGGTAGTAGAATAAGTTGCCGGATTTCAGGGTTATCGTGTCCTCCCCCTCTCTTCGGACTTCTGATAGACCCATGATATCCCAGTGCAACTTATCTATTTCTTCTTCCAGCTCAACAATCTTTTCGTCTGCCCTCAGTGTGCGCGTGTTATATGTCACCAGGGCCAGTTTTCGGTTTGGGTGGTAGCCGGATCCCATCCGGAGATTCTTAGCACCCCCTGCCCCGCCGTTTCCGTGGCCGCTACCATGACCAGGAATGGCGGGGCTGCCGGGAACTGGGGGCCGGTGCTTATGTTGTGTTGTCATTTTGGGGGGAATTTGCCGATACTCACCACGCTTGGCAAGCGGGTTGGTGAGCGCAGAGTTGCTACTGCTCAGCAAAAGGGACGCTGCTGCCCATCCCTCTGGTTAAGAGTCCCTTAGTCGACTTTTACGACCTCCACGGGAGGAGATGGAGTGGTGCTATATTCTTAATCCGGACACCACACGGAAAGTTTATTACACATTATAATAAAACAATTTTAAACGGATTAAATCGCGTGTATTATTGATTTTTGTTTTTCCTGACGTTTCGAACACTTTGCTGGGTTCGTGGTCATAGGATCGTAGTCACCTTAGTCAACCTGTGACCACGAACCCTGCAAAGTGTTCGAAACGTCAGGAAAAACAAAAATCAATGATACACGCGATTTAATCCGTTTAAAATTGTTTTATTATAATAATATATTGAAGATAATCGCAAATGTACATAACAAAATTAAATTAAATGTTAGAACGTGTGTGCGGTTTGCCATGTAAATGATTAATTCTTACTAAACGCGCTTCGTTGCAGCATTCTGCAAAATCCATGAATATTTGTTAGTTAAATATTTATTACTAGCTGGGAACCACGGTTTCAACTGCCATTTAATTTAAAAGATATTTGATTTTTTATAAATAATTTAGATTACTTCGGCATAGAAACTTGACATAGTATATATATATATATATTGAATTTCATGGGTTTTAATTTTTTTGCGCGGAACACTAATTATTTTTCTGAAATAAAAGTAGATTATGTTATTCAAAGTCAAAGTCAAAGTCAAAACAAAAATTAAAAATAGTTTTATTTTGTTATAAGTACCATATATACTTTCATACGCATTTAGTAAACAGCTGTTATTTTGACATTACAAACAGATACTTCAATTTTATTTATTTGCATAGATGTAGATACCTATAGATATAGATATGGATGGACATTTTTTATAATGCGAATATATTCAGGAGGAATCCTAGTGTGGGGCAACGTTTTTTTAAAAACAAGCAAACAATTACATTCTATCTAAAATCTCTAGAGTGGATATTATAAATATACCTAGGCTAAACAGGCATAACTACAACGAGAGTCGGTATCATAATAAAGAAATCGTCGTATATTCCCATAAGTGCGGACTCAACATACAAATATATGAATAATGCATTCAACCAGTTACGTATTACAACATGCTAAATATTCAATGGTATATGTTGACCATATGTGATTGACGTCGTGGCCAATGAGCGCTGAACTGGAAACTACATCCGTGGAAATTTGTTACCACAGCCACACGGACAACGTGATGGTTCGTGAGCCCACTGGCGACTCTATCTAATGTGTTTGTTACAAGTACCTCTTGCTCCACTAAATATTCTTAGATTATTGTTCATGATGAAGACTAAACTTCTAAGCTTTCTTCCTTTTAAGAGTCTATATAAATGATTTACATAAAACCAAAATATATACCATTCTGTCCCTGACTATTTTAAAGTGTCACGAAGGTAACCCTGTGTGTGGTCCAGTCATTCAGACACAAGTTTGTTTACCGTCCCATCATTGAGTTGAATAGCTTATCATAATATTTTATTGGCTCCTTCGTCGAGTAGCGAATGCGATCCCAAACAAATAACATTTTAATCTTTCTCAGAACTTTCGCCGCTGCGATACAAACAATAAAATAAAACTAACAAATATGAATCAAACAATAAACAAGAAATCAACAAAACCTCGGTCCTATTATTGGAATTGTAAATAAAAACAAAGTGAGGTCTTCATCGGAGCAACAAATCACTTTGTTTTTGTGTTGTGGGGCCCGTCCGCGTCCCAACAGGGCGTTATCGAAAACCGTGGTACTAACACAGTTTCGCTTTTTGATCCTCGATATAGATATATGTGCGGTCGTTGTTTATAATAAAACTACGATAAAACGAGATTATCCGACGATTCCGAACACAAACACTTGCGCAGCCTCCATTGTAATAAAAAGTTAAATTATCAAGCAATACGGACAGTTTACCGCGATGAAACCGATATTCCGTGTCGTTTGTACAAGAATGACGTACATAAAACATAGTATTTGTTGGGTATCATATTTTTATACACTTTTATTGGAGACTAGCTGGGACCCGCGGTTTCACCCGCGTTTAATTTAAATGAAATTTAGAGTACTTTGATATAGACACTTGACATAGAATTTATGTATTGGATTTCATGGTTATTTTTCTGCGCGGAACCCTAACTATTTTTCTAAAATAAAGATAGCCTAAGTTATTCCTTATAACATCAGCTATCTGCCAGTGAAAGTCCCGTCAAAATCGTTCCAGCCGTTCCGGATATTACCCGGAACAAACAGACAGACAGACGGACAGACAGACAGACAAAAAAATGTAAAAATTGTTTTTTTGCTATAGGTACCGTATATACTTTCATATGCATTTAGTAAAAAGCTGTTATTTTGACATTACAAACAGACACTTCAATTTTATTTATTTGTATAGATAACATTCAATACTTTCATAAAAATATTTATGTATCATCATAACCTTACGCAATTTCATTTTATAGTAGGTATATTTATTTATCCATACCCTCTTTATCATTTCCCAGGGTTAGTGATATTTATCATTATCAAATTCTAAGATATCTTCGTCATATTTATGTCCGCTCCCACAACATCACAACCCATCTGTTTCAACTATCACCTTACATCGAACATGTCACAAACTCACAATTCACAATGGGTGTTTTTGTCGCACCGCGTCATAATAACGTCGTAACTAATAAAAACACCATTGACTCCCGGAACTGAACAAAACATTATAAATCACCGCTAGAGGAAGCATGCTCAGTGAACATTTTTTGAGGCAGTTATGGAGGGCTGGAACCCCGCGGGCCAATGTATTGTAACCTTGTAGCGAGGCGCACAATGCGTACGATACCATCGCAGTTGTGGGTTAAGAATACTGGCGCAGAGATGTGGTGCGGCATTATAGTCAAATTATAGGGCAACGCATTCAAGTAGTGAAATGCAGGTATTTGAGAATTCAATATTGAGTCGTTTAATAAGTTGCAGCTGGCAGCCCGCTGGTATTTCTTTTTCACTTCATAATCATGCCATCAAAAATAAATAGATTATAGCAATCAATCTAAATATATTATTATAAAGTAAGGTCGTTTGTATTAGCCCCACGCAGCTAAATAAATATCTCAATTATCCACTTGATTGGTCCCATTCACGAGTTCGATCAACAACATATCAAACTCGATGGACCAATTTTTCAATCATAGCTCGACTCTCTTTATTTTTGTTCTAATAGAGAGTAAATAACAAAAAACAAAGATTATTCGATAGAGGTCTAATGGCATTGCGGGCTAGGTCCACGGGGCTGCACAGCGAGAGGTCCACGCTGGTGGTCCGTGGTCCGGCGGGGGGTCCGCCCCTCCGCACATATATCACGGCCGATGCGTTCGCTCGCGACTTTTATACTCGTACGCGATCGTTATTAGCAAAAAAGCAATCAGGAATCGAGTGAGACAATCCTTATTGGAAATCAAACCGGACGTTTAAATCCTGGTGACAAATGGGAGGACCTCAGCGCGCTGTTCAGCCGCTATTCCGATTTATAGAAAAGCAATAAATCATTCTGTATTCATATTTTTTGTCGACATTTTATCATTATTGCTGTCGCGATAGTTTTTGTCCTAATGATTGGTTCCTAGATTCATAAATAATTATCATTAATACTCTTGAGCCTTCTGTTTCGGAATCCCTTTTTGTAGATGACATAGCTTTCAATGTAAAAACACTTAACCATGCATAGCATCGGTATCGAGCTCTACATTATCCTCATCGTCATATCAAGCCGAAGGACGTTCACTGCTGAAGAAAGGCATCATAGATTCCCACAATTGTGTCACCATTTTGGTGGGAATTTCAGTACTCACCACGGTTGGCAGGCGGGTTGGTGAGGGCGCACAAATTGGCGAGTCTGCGAGCTCACATAGCAAGGTTTGAGGAGATCCTTTACAATTCTCCCCAAGAAGTTTAAGTTCATAGTTATCCCCTCCGAGAAGTGCCTAAAGGCGGCATCATGGGTAGCTCTAGGGTGACCTGCATCCAGCCAGTGTCAAAAATGACTGCTCCGGTGGTTTTAGCCGGTAGGAGTCAGGCATGCCCCTTCGCCCTTTCCTGGGGCGGAGGAAGTTCGTGATGAATTTCCTTAGGGTACCAATTTTTTTAAATTAAACAGCGATTTTGGTGAGCGCAGAATGGCAACCATACCTAAGAAGGGGCGCTAATGCCCATGTCTCTAGTGGAGAGTCACTTACTTGCCTTTTATGAGATCCCACGAACACGGCCAGCTCTGCGTGACAATCATTAAATAATTATTTAAAATTCAATCGCGTAGCTTTTGTTTTATCTGTCGTATCATGAATAAGTTGACGTGGCTCGACGGCGACCCCTGACCACGCTAATGCTCCTCATTAACATTTCACGTGATATTCCATAAGTATGTAATGAGACAGCACTTGTTCATTAACGCCAACTGATACACACAATGAAACACGTTGTATCGACCGAACACTAATTACTTCATTAGGAACCACACTGTTAATTAGCGACTATGTGGACACTATATTATTAACAACACCATATCTACATTACGTACAGCTCAGACACAAACTGTACCTACCTAGATGGCGGCACATTCGATCTCCTTATTGTAAGTTCTGTAAGTGTATCGATCTGTCATGTAGAACATAAAAGACCAGTGCAAAATGAATATTATAAACCCAGACTCCAGATGACACACTCGATTAAATATCTGTTTCGCCTTAAAAGATGTTTAGGGCCGTAATGCTATCAATCACAAGTTGAATCGTAACAATATTAATGTTCTATAAGACGTAATAAATCATCTCAAGATGTGAGCGCCTTTAAAAGGATCAAGAAAAATATTATCGATAGCTTTTATCATAATTTTATTCTTTATTGTTTTAAAAGTTCACGTAAGAAAAGTACTAAGAAAAGTTGAACAGTAGCAACGAATTCCATGTTGACTGCATTCATTTGCTATGAATACAGGCGGTAATTTCCTCATTGATGAATATGGAAGCGCTATAACATTTTACTCAATGCTTCATAAGTAAATTGTCAACACAACTCTCTCTAAATCACCCCATTCAACATTAAACGAGGTCAAGAGTCAAATATAAAATCGAATTAATGAACATAAAATGAAAGTACTAATCCCATCGAGCCATCAGGCGTCACATCGAGAGCCCTCACGCTCGACGTGTCGCCATGAGTTCCCACATTTATCCCCTAAGCTAACGAGGTCGGTGCTAGACTGGAGTGTAATTACCGACCAATAGGTTATCACGTCAAGTGCAATTACTACGTAGTTATAACTTGGCCAGTTATACTCACAATTAGTTAATTGCTGCCTCCGTCGGGCCACATTGTCGCATCGCGTGCATGATAGTCCTAACAGAACACGATTATACGTTTTTTTCTTTTTCGTTGTTCTTCCGTTTGTAGTTTTTAATGTCCCGACTCAGTTTGCTTTGAATATAACGATATATATACATACAACATACATAAATCGATATTGTCGACGACTAAATTAAAAACAGTACTTCAATATATCCTAAAAATAATGATTTTATGATTATCCATATTAGATTAGATTATACAGTAGTATATAAATGTGATAAACCCATGTGAGTTAATGAGTTCAACCCCCACACGCTGCACATTTGACATGCACTCACTCCTAGTACAAGCGTATTCATTTTAGTCGGGGGAGCAGTTAATCGGAATATTGTATCTTACAGATTAACCTACATTATTCTCACCTATTACTTATTACATTTGTATTGGGAAAATCTTGTTGTATACACATTATTTTAAAAGATTGTCCATGGAGTTTCTTGCCGATCCATAGGACCGATGACTTGGAAACGTCCAATTTGAATTATTGACGGATTATAAGTGAAATATAAAAAAAAAAACAAAAAAAACTGTTGAAATCAAACTATGAAAACCACGAAACTTGGATATGGACAAGCAACATAAACATAAACAGATTAAAAGTGACAGTGTTGTGTTGTGATGGCATTTATACCGCAATAGCGCATTAAAAATGAATTCGAAGCTACCTGTGCTTTTGTTACCCTTGTGGTGCCAGCTAAAAATGCCACTATTCCATCTTATCCCTTGGATGTCGTAAATCTAGAGGATGAGCAGCAGCGTCCTTCAAGTATATTTACAACTCAACTGCGATCGCCAACCCGCTTGCCAGGCGTGGCGATTATGGCAAAACCCCCTCAACACAAACTCAGACGGATCGCTGTAGTGATCTTTGGGAGAGGCATGTGTTCAGCAGTGGGCGAGTTTCAGCTGAAATGATAATGATGATGATGAGTGCTTTTGTCAATATAACAATTTGAATACTATTACAAAAGATAAACTTAGCTCGAACATTAACGATCATAATAACAAAAAGTCAAAAGCAAATAAAAATATGTCAATCGATTGAGTTGGGACTCTAGATAAAATTCTCGTTGTACCCAAAGGATTTGACTGTAATACATATTTACTATGTGGAAGCAAATCTGGTTAAATGTTATCTTCCTAAAGAGCCCCGTCCGACCTTTGTCAAAGTCAGGGCCGTATGTTTACGAATCGATACTGAATTAACTATTAATGAACTTGTCGTCCGATATGGTACGTAATGTCGTCATAACTTACGACATGCCTAAGTAAATAATATCAATAGAACATTATTCATGGAACGTTCGCAGATATACAGGATATAAGTGACAACGTACCGAAAACTTTGGGAAGAGGTTGCACTTAAGCCTATAATAAAAATAGGAAATAAACGGTAAACTTATTGTCATTTTTGAGCACGCAATGTATCGTAAACAACGCGATGATCCCATCTGTGAACTGTAGTGAAACCGCGGTTTAGTATTTATTTACATTGCAGTTAAATGTGAAAATAAATAGTTTATTGTATGTTTATTCAAACTAGCGTTAGGATAGACGAAGACATTTGTTTTATGCTGAAATTAGTTCAATAATCTGGACCTGACTGAAAAGACCGACGCAAAATTGTAACGAATAGCGTTCCAGAATCATGTACTGAATCCACGGTAGCCGTTTTCGTTACGATGTCACTTACGTTATAGTATGAGTATATAAACAGTAAAATCGCCTTTTACTAGTTGCCCAGATTTAATTATTTTGCAATAGCGACAGACTTTCTCTCATCATCATCATCATCAGCATTGCCTCCAAATAAAGTCCAAGCGGCGGACAGGCGTCCCCGATCTCTACAACCACGGGTGTGGGTGTGTTATGTGCTCATTGGACGGTTTTTGCCATAATCTTTTACGATAACCACGGGATGATACGAGTTGGTGCTATTCCTCACCATTCTATTTCTGTAACATTAAAACCTTATAAACGTATTCATGATGGCGGAATAATCCCTAAAGTGAGTGGATTGATTGAAGACTCGCCATGTTTAAGTGCAGTTACTGGAGATTTCAGACAATACATCAATCAGGATCATCCCGGATCTGCTCCATATTTATTTCGTTCCGTCAAGATCCGCGGATTCTTTCGCCACATTAATACAAGTCACATTGAGTTACATTGAATTTTATGAAGGCCAGTGTTACGTACTAATGTGAGACTACAGAGTTAGGATTAAACACTATCTCTTCTTTAATTACAATAAAAACCATTCATGAGGAAACATGTCGTGGATATAGTTTAAAGTTTCAATTGATCATGTTGTACAAATACAATTATATATACATATTTTTCATTCATTATTTGTATTTCATTCATTATGTATACAATACAATACAAAATAATGAGTTTAAATATTTTCGAAATTAAGTTGAGAATAGACTTAAGGTGAAATGTGTTACATAATGCTGATGATTGTGGTGATATATTTTCGTAAAGGGGCTTTTCTCAGATATTCAATTCAACATAATTAAAATGTACGATGCTCAAAGTGCTGAATGATTAATTATAGATGCGACTGTAAAAGGACCTGACTTAGAGTTACTACAGCTGTCTTAAGAAAACGGTATATAAATAAATGTTCTTGCAGAAAATAACTCGTATTTTAGACATCTATTACAATTCAAGAATATATTAGTATAGAAAACAGGGCTATAAATCATCATATCTGTTCTATGAGAAATGAAATAGGGTCCATCCATTTAGAAACAGGTTCAACCGAAGCGTAATGTAAAGAAATGTAAAATAATTTAAAACCCAAGCTCTTTGTCCGTCGACTCGGGATTGTATTTAGAGTGATAGAAAGGACGGGGGTGTCGTCAAATAATCCGTGTATATACCGAGCGCATCAATCTTGTGGCTTTTAAAAAAGGTCTTTCCAGATTACCGTTAGATATCACACGTTAGAAAACATCGAATTAAATGTCTCGCTAACATATTTGCGGTCTTTTTGAGAGTAGGTTCGTCAACGTGATTTCTTTATAAATTGATCTTTTATAATAATTATTTCTCAAAACTTTTAAAAGTATTTCATTGATAAATTGTTGCATAACACAGAAGACTTTCAAACTCTTTCGAAAAAGGTATATTATCTTTAACGACTGACAAAAGGCTTTTCATTAACGTCATCACTAAATCACTTTATTTATAAGCATCAAAGTCAAAGTCAAAGTCAAAGTCAAAGTTTTTTATTTCAAATAAACCAAATATTGGCACTTATGAAACGTCAGAATCTAAGTTGCACGGTTCCAAATAGTTGATCTCGTGGAGAAGAGCCGGCAAGAAACTCCATGGATACTCTTTTAAAATAATTGAGATTACAATGTTGATTGATACAAATTATTGTAATATATATACCGAGAAAAATGTAGGACAATGTGTAAAGATGGAACATACCACAATGAAATTATAATAATAAATTATTTGCCGTGGCAGTTAACGGCTGACCAGTCCCAACAAACGGCACTCGTTCACGAGCATGACGCATGCATCAGCATCGCTTAGCTCAACCATATTGTAGGGAACCGAACGACCCGATACACAACACCACCGCCAGCAAGACATTTTAGTGAGTATGACAGACCAATACAGCCAGGCAAAAGACAATCAATATAAGTACTAAAAATAACATCAATGGCTACATGATTCTCACACATTTACAGTTTCGTATGAATATTATAATATCATGTTACAAGAACAATATTAACAATAACTAATAGTCAATGTCATAATAGTAAATATAAGAAACTAACATTAATAGAAATGAAATTTTAAATGAATTTGTTCAAGATAATGTCAAGTTATTGATATAAGTAAATAACATAAAAAGTTATGCAATTTCAACTGAGTCAAGTCAAATGTCAAGGTATATAATGTCAAGGTGTAAATATTTAAGTAAATAACTTAAGAAATACAATTTTAAATGGGTCATGTCAACTTATTTAACATTAATAATATAATCAATTCCAATGTTTAAATATTAAACCCTTGATTGCAAGTTAAAACACTTGCAATCATATCCAATATAAGATGTATTCAAATAAATTATACAGCGCCAGAGGGTCGCAGTGTGCAGAAGGGAATCGTATGCCAGACATCTTTATCATCGATGTAATGATTTATGCTATAGTAGGCCTTCGACATTAAAACACGTTTAATCAAAGATTTGAACTGTAGTTCTGGCAAATCGGTAATACTAGAAGGAATTTTGTTGAAGAACCTAACACTGTTTCCGATAAACGACTTGCTGGTTTTACTAAGTCTAAAGCCAGGCAAGACAAGCTTGTTCTTATTGCGAGTATTTAAATTGTGCACGTCACTTTTTTTATTGAAACTAATAATGTTCTTGCGTATATACATGATATTTTGGTATATATATAAGGATGGTAAAGTAAGTATGTTTATCTCCTTAAATAGATCCCGAAGTGACTCACGAGAACCCAGATTATAAATAGATCGGACTGCTCTTTTCTGTAATATAAAAATTGATTCAACATCAGCAGCCGATCCCCACAATAAAATACCGTAGGACATAATACTGTGGAAGTAAGCAAAATATACCATTCTAGCTGTAGCCACATCTGTCACCTGTCTAATTTTCCTAACAGCATATGCAGCAGAGCTAAGTTTTCCAGACAGTGCTTTTATATGGGGCCCCCATTGCAATTTGGAGTCTACTGTAACTCCCAAAAATACGGTTGATGGGACCAGATCTAATGCTCTACCGTCAAGTTTTACTTGTGTTCCTATATAGGCCACATTTGTCGTTGAAAACTTTATACATTTGGTTTTTTCTGCGTTTAGGAGAAGATTATTGGCTGAAAACCAATCAGATACCTTATGAAGTATATCATTGGGTTCTATAAGATACCTATCATTCCTATTTACTTTAAATATAAGTGACGTGTCATCAGCAAACAAGACTATGTTTGACATTGTATCGTTTATCATATATGGCAGGTCATTAATATAGACCAGAAACAGGAATGGCCCCAAAATGGATCCTTGAGGTACTCCCATTTTAACTAGTGAGCCCGTGGATGTGACGTTATCAATCACTACTCTTTGATCCCGATTTATCAAATAGGAGGTTACAAGATCTATAGACCTACCTTGGATTCCATAGTATTTAAGTTTCAGAATGAGTGTGCGGTGGTCCACGCAGTCGAATGCTTTGGACAAATCGCAAAATACGCCCAAAGCATCATGCGCATCCTCCCAGGCCCCTAATACTGTTTTAATGAGAGTAGATCCAGCATCCTCTGTAGATCTCCCCCTTGTGAATCCGAACTGTTTGTCATGTAATATTTTATTCTTGTTAAAATGTTCCAACAATTGATTTAATATAATTTTCTCGAAGATTTTGCTTAAGGCTGGTAGCACGGATATTGGCCTATAGTTTGATGCATTATTTAGGCATCCGGCTTTAAACATGGGTACAATTTTACTAGATTTCATCAAATCGGGAAATATACCGTCCGCGATGCAAGCGTTAAATATTACAGCCAAAATTGGCGCGATGTTAGTTATTATAGATTCGACGGCTTTCGTCGACAATCCCCATAAGTCCTCTGTTTTTTTAACTGCTATAGTTTTAAAAGTTTTTATTATATCAGTATGTGTAACAAAACTGAATTCAAAAAAAGGTACGCGTAAATCGACATTTTTCTTTAAAAATGCTTCAGCTGCTACCGGAGACGATATAAGATGCTTAGTAGTCT
Organism: Diloba caeruleocephala; assembly: GCA_947459985.1. Lineage (NCBI taxonomy): Eukaryota > Metazoa > Arthropoda > Insecta > Lepidoptera > Noctuidae > Diloba > Diloba caeruleocephala. The sequence goes on along the minus strand of OX381617.1, from coordinate 317,378 downwards.
CAATTGGAATATTCGTGAAAAAGTTTTCTAGGAAATTTGAGACTACAGTCTTATCTGAAACTAGTTTGTCATCTATATTTAAATTTATTCCACTGTCACTAAACCTACTATCACTAGTTTCAGCATTTATTATCTTCCATGTGGTTTTTATCTTATTATTCGACTCTTTTATTTGTTTACTAATATAAGCAACTTTTGCTTGCACACAAACCTTTTTAAATATTTTAGAATATTGTCTCACGTAGTTATGAAAAGCAATATTCATATTATTATAACATCAGATAGGCTATTAATCACAAGTACAAGAATTGTCACTATCACGATGCGATAGCATTCCATTATTCTCACTATGGGACCACTATCACTGGAAGCTTTGCCATCGTGAGACAGTGGACACTGGAGACTGAACACTCAGCAGATAACCGTTTCGCTTGAATAATTCAAGAGAATTGGAGACACGTGCGTCAAGCTCCGCCGATCCTATGAGGTGTCGTGAGAGGTATCGGCCGACACTTAACAGCATTAATGAATCAATGTACCGACTGGGTCTACATGTACCAATACCGGTCTGAGATGGACAGTTACAAAGGAGGATTTGGTTAACTAAGGATATTTGATGTTAAGACGACTTAATTGAATGTGTTTGCTAACTTCCTGTTTAGTAATGCTGCCAATATTATTGCAAATTTCATATTTAATAATTGTATAGCCTAGTTTAATTACTTCTATAACCTAGTAATATCTTCAAATAATAACAGTTCTTTCTTCATTACAGGTATGTGCCGCTATAACATCTAACGTACGTGGGGAAGGTAACGTTTTGACTGTTTAAGTATTTATTTATGATATTAAAGTTAGCTTAGACGTGTTCAACAGCACTAAAACTAGTTGGTTCTGTACAAACAAGACAATAGACTACAAAATGATTCAGTACAAAATTTTATCTTCGGACGCCTAACGAATATTAAACTTCGATTCGGAAGAAATAAGGACGATAATTTATTCCTATTTCGTTCCACTTTGTAAAAGTGTTAGATTAGGTGTTAGACATGTATTGGAACATGTTTGTTTGTAACTGCTTTTGTTGTTTGATTACAATCGTGTCAAACAAAAAGACAATCGTAGTGGAAAACTTGTCAAACAAGGTTCAAGGGTACGAACGTGTTTATTTCGTTCAAATATTTCAACTGTAATGACAGTTTGGCTTGGTTAAATTTTTAGTTGCTGCTTTAAAAATTACTACATACGTTTCGGATACATCGGAATAAGGCATTGGAGTAATGCATTCTGCCTTTTATGTTCTATATATGTAATAGATAGTGCACATTTTTCAGCTTCATTATATCACTTATCGTACATGTTGAGTAGTACAGTATAGTACAGTCAGTACATAGTATAGTTGATTCCTTCGAAAAGAGAATTAGGAATGGACTAAGAATATTGCTTCGGGGATCATTACTGGTTTCATCCTTCGGAGTGCTACTTGTCATCTCGTTTTTCTGGGCACTTATGTTTCACCTTTCACTTGCAGCAATAAATTATATAGGTGTAAATTATCACTTTAGTTGGTTGTTTTTACTGTATATTATATTAAATACAATACGGGCAGGTTACCATATAAGATAAATTGTTATTGATAGTTCAGTTTTGTGAAAGGACATCACCCAGTTTCCATACAATGTGCGGCCCACAGTTACAGGAATTAAAACGATATCATTTAGTTGATAAATTCAAAAGATATGTTACATTCCATTTCTATGAATCGAGGTAATGGGGCAAAAGAGATTTTTATGTTTGGTATACAGTTTGAGGTTAGGTTTATTATTATAAAGGGTGTGTGTGTATAAGGTGGCAGTTTAACTAAACTATTCTTGGTTCAAAGTAGCCGTTTACTTATAAACCATACCAATCAATTACCCATAGTAGCTACAGAGTTTTATCATCGAGAAGCCGTAGCTCATTTAAAATGCAGCAAATCACTAATAATATGTTTATCACCTACGTAAAATCACGAAATAAATAATAATGTCAAGTTGTTTGACTTATCACTCTGATAATTGGTTGATTATTTTTCAATTGCTATTTATCTCATGAATATCCGACTAATTATTTCTAACAAACTTCAGGAAGATGAAAAATCATGGTGCATATAGAGACGTTAGAGCAGGAACACCACAGTCTATTGCACGCTAAGTGAAAAAAGATGTCACTGTTATTTTAAATGCGAGGTTATGTTAGGTTTGTTCACATTTAGTTTGTTTCAGCCTCGCGTTATTTTGTACGTACAGTAATTATATTTCTATACCTGATGGTATCGAAGAAGAAAAAATTATGGGCGGATTTTATTACTACTGAGATTCAGTTACTTGTAACTTTAATTGAATAGTAAAAACAAATTATAGAGAATGAAAAGACTGACGCAGTAACATATAGAGATAAAGAATCTGCATAGAGGAAAACTGAGAGTTCGTTAAATTCATGTGGAATAACAAAAAGTGTCCGTTCATAGTACACACTAAAGCTGAAATACGAAATACGCTGAAAAAAAATCTGCCAGCAAAGTCTGAATCGACGCTGGAATTCTTTTGAATCCCACTTAAAGTGATCGGGCCTGGACCTGACAATTCTTATATTTCTTCCCGATGGATTAATGAATTCATTTACTGAGTCTCTTCCTCAATTGCTGGGTCATCAATGCTATCAAAAATACACATAATAATAACACTTTTACTTGGTAATAAACACAAATCCAAGAAATAACTAACCTAGTAATAAATGTGTTGTTTACACCATCTGTCCTGCACCAGTCATAGAATGTGACTATCTCTCGAATATTCGTTTATCTGACCGTCAAGGGAACAGAGAAAAATTTATCTTCAGGTACTTGACTCACGGCCGAAATGAAATAATCAATCTAATCCAAAATCTTTTCGTTTTTTTTGTGGATCTTAACACAAAAAATAGATCAAGTCAATTATTATTAATTTCCGCCTTTACCCGTCAAACAAGCCTATCTGACAATTTTTTTTCTATTTGGATTTTAATAAATGACTGAATAATGAATTTTTATCTGACGACTGTAAAATCGGCCCTTAAAAAACTACAAAAAATTACGATAAGACTGATAATATTGTAGTAAACATGATTTCTGATGATTTTTACGTTAATTTGATATAACAGATGCAAATAAATAACTGTCAGACGCAAAAAGTTACATCGTAATAATAAGAACGACACAACACTATGCCCATACCAAAAATGTTGTTTCCAAAACGTGTTTTGTGCATTTATGAAGCTGGCTTTACATTGAACATCCCTTTATAATAAGTAGTTTATGGTGCTATCCCATAAAAACTTAGCATATTTTTATGATTCGGAAATTGAGCAAAATGTTCATTTTTCTTCTGCAAATAGTACAATATTGTAGCGACGGACACAAAACCGGTCTGTTTGAAAAAAATAACTTTTAAAATCGGTTCTGCTACATAAAAAGCAGCAGTTGCAAAACTCAATCCTTTATGGCGAGAGGGCGCGTGTGTATGCGTTCCTATGGCTCCAATGTGAGTAGGACCTTGAAGATAATGTATTGTATTTCAATCGACCATCGCCGTAAAACCGGGAAACGTTTTAACTACAATGGTGCACGTTTTACATACGTTACCGTCGGAGCAAATCCAAGTATATCTGTGTACAACAAAGTCTGCTAGTGTTACTGTTTCCGAGTCATAAAGTTTAGTGGCGATGGCAGGAAGTGTACAAACCTGTGGGGGTTAACGCACGCGGAATTTGGTTGCATGTGACGTGATCTACTACTGAAAGGTTCAGGTCTCGTGTGCGCAGGAATACTAAAATATTTTCGAACGTCATACCTAATCTTGACCCTTATAACTTTGAGCTCCACGTGAACTCTACATTTGAGTTTTAGGTAGCACTTTTCGTAACGATCATATAATTCGTATCAATTATAAATTTCGTGAAAGTATGCTTCTAATCAGCGAGAACCCTGCTTTTGATCCCATCTGAGTATTCCAAATTATACCTTCTACTTCACTTTTAAGATAATTAACCTTATTTTATATCCTCGACTACATTTTTCCTGTTAAAGCTTAAGAAAAGTTATTACAGTATAAATTGAGAATATTTCAAGTTTATGCGTCCCTGATTAACTTGAGTAACATTTCGTCTTTGTTCTGGCGTCGTAGAAACACACTGCTGATAAATGTTAGGTTTTACGCGTTTTTCTCGTCGCAGTAAAACCGCACAAAGCAACATTAAGTCGGCAACCTGTTGTAAAACTTTTATTCCTACTATGATGTTGGCGGCCGCAAATGTCATGCTGCCACCACTGCAGCAACTCAATTCCAAACTTAACACATTACATTAAAGTTGTTTTATCCCCAGCAAGTTGACAGCGGTGGTCATTTCGTTAGTCGGTGCGAGATTTAGATAGTAATTGCAGACTTTAAAAAATTTACGCAAAAATGTCGAAAGCTCAAACTACTACACTAATTACATGCTCCTTTGGGAATACCACCGAATGACTCTGCTAATTAAAGTTAAAAGTACATAAAATCCTAACTGACTGTATTCAAATTCCGTTGAAATACAAAGCAATGTTGCGTTATAACAGCAACGTTAAAAGTAGCCTCTTGTCCTGTGTGCTGGTGGATGACTGATGCTTTGTGAGCTAACAGTCAAGTGGACCGTACGTATGACATCCTTTTACACGAAAAATTGTCATAGCAAGTACGCGAACGACCAAATGTTATTTGTGGAGCTCTCTAAAACATTCGACTAGAGTTTTTCTCTACATTTCTGTAAATAAAACGATCAACTTGGTAAAAAGTTTTGTCGAAAAGGGACAGCAAATAGAATTCTGTTTGTATAATACTTAGGGGTGTGTTCAAGAGTTAGAGTTACGGCAGTTAAGTTGTCTCACATACACAAGTTGATATTCAAAGGGAGGGTACATGTTATTAGGTACTTCAAACGTATTAAAGATCACATTTGCTTTAGGATACGCTAAAACAACTTCACGAAACATTTATCATTATCAACGAAATATGAGCCCGAATATAAGCTGTTAGGGAAACAAGTGTGTATGTTTACCAGACAGATAGCAATGCTTGAGATATTTCTTTAGACAAAGTTGTCGAACGAATAGCATTCATAAAATAATAGAAATGTATATTGCTGAAAGGCATTACTTTACTTCTGATAAAAGCGGTCTGTTTATTTTCTGATTGAACGTTTGCTTTCATATGGATTTTACTGGTTTATGGACAACCATGTACAATTTCTAAGTTATGTTATCTTCAACTAACCAAGACATACCAGATAAAGTACAGCTATTAAACTTAACACTAGAAACTCAAGCAACTTGTCCAAAAAAGGCTAGCACTGGTGAGGTTAATTGCGTTCCAAGAGTTCGCGTTGGATTGGCCACAGTGAGATACGGACAGAAAGTCTACCATCTACAGCGCGGTAACAAGCAAGTGCTCGTCGAATGAAATAAAGGTATCGTTAAAGTGCAGACACTCTAGGACGGCAGTACAGCATTACTTACGGCCGAAATTAATAATCAATCTAAGCCAAAATCTTTAGATTTAAGATTTTGAACTGGTTTTGTGTTAAGATCACCTTTAACACAAAAACAGACGAATCTTCAATCCCAAATCCAAAGATTTTAGATTAGATTGATTATTAATTTCAGTCATTGGAGGATATGAATTTCCTAAAATCCTTGGGAAAGATCAGCCGCCGGGAGTTTCAGATATGTGACCACACGTAATGAATGTCAAAGTTATTCATATCAACGTGGGACAGAATAATTTCCGAAGTATGTTTAGCGCTTTGTTAAATCACGAACATAGATAAACGTGTGTGGTACGTAAATGGAAATGAGCACCTCGTACCGAGTGGACATTCTGTGTATTATTATTGTGTGGCAAAGATCCGCCCACGCATGCGCACCGCACGCCCTGCGTAGGCGGCGCACTTAGACTAGGCGAGTATTGTTACTTGTTTAATTACATAGTTGTGTCGGAAAGGGACTTCGTGTGATAGGATTGTACAACAATAGAGTATAAGCGATCATCTGTATATACGATTATAAATGACAGGTTGTTATTAAGTTTGACTTTTATACTCTAATGGCCGAAATTATTATCAATCTAATCCAAAATCTTTGGATTTAAGAATGAGGACTTGTATTTTTGTGTTAACTGTGCTCTTAACACAAAAACAGGTAAATCAAAATCTTAAATCTAAAGATTTTGAATTAGATTGATTATTAATTTTGGCTGTTAGTAAATGCAGTACAACACATTTATCTTTATGGAAACTATGTAATTTCTAAGGCAAACTTTTTCCAAACAGCTTTGAAACCATGTAGCGACAATGTACTTGGCAGGTGTGAATACGATATTATTTCATCATTTCGGCCGAATGAAGTCCACTGTTGAACATAGGCCTCCCCCAAAGATCACCACAATGACCGATATGGGTGTGTTGTGGGCTCGCTGGGGGGTTTTGCCATAATCGCCACGCTTGGCAGCCGGGTTGGCGATCGCAGTTGAGTTGTTAATGTACTCGAAGGACGCTGCTGCCCATCCTCCGGCCAATCCCTTAGTCGACTTTTACGACACCCACGGGAGAAGATGGGGTGGTGGCATTCTGAGCCACATGGCAATATTATTTAGTTAACACAAATTCCGCAAAATAAACTAACGTCTACAAGAATATTAAGGACAGTTCCAGTTAAAAGCACCTAGACTATATAAGTTTAATTAATTCCATCTAAAATATATCTTCTGTTACCACAGAGCAAACGCGACGTTTCAAAATAAAATTGTAGTAAAACCAAGCTCGGGTCATAGTCACGAGTTAATGAGCAAACTTCATTGCTTAAGCTGGCCATAAGTAGCCGATAAAATGCGCTGCTCGCATCCGATGCTCCAAATTAAAACATATTAAACAACGCTCCGACTTCGTATGAAGCTGTAAAGAAAATAATGAAATGGATAGGTATTGTTATTGGATGGAAAGATGGGTAACTTCGTGCATATGAAATAGGTGCCTGCAGTACTTAGACAAGACAAAGTTCATTTTGGTCTTCATCAAGTTGAGGCATAAATAGAAACGTTTCTTCGACGAATAACAAGTGAGTAAATTATACAGGATGTCCAGTAAATAGCACGACATACTCCTGCAAATCCGTAAGATTTTGCTGAACATATATTGTTTTTTTGGTAGGTATTGACCCAAGCTCTCACCCCCTGCAGTATGTCGTGCTATTTACTGGACATCCTGTATATACCGTGTGGTGCCGGTTAAGAATACCACCATGCCATTTCATCCCGTGGGTGTCGTAAAAAGCGACTATGGGATTAGCTGGAGGATGGGCAGCAGCTCCTTCGAATACATTCTTAACTCAACTGCGATCGCCAACCCGCCTGCCAAGCGTAACGATTATGGCAAAACCCCTCAATGCACAACACAACACACCTATATCGGTCATTGTGGTGATGTTTGGGGGAGGCCTGTGTCCAGCAGTGGACTTCATTCGGCCGAAATGATGAAATTATATTTTATAGTAAAACACTTTTAAACGGATTCTATCGCGTATATTTTCCTGTCGTTTCGAATACTTTGCAGCATTCGTGGTCGCAGGCTGCTGCAAAGTATTCGAAACGTCAGGAAAATATACTCGATAGAATCCGTTTAAAAGTGTTTATTATAATGTGTAATAATCGCGAAAATCTAAGACATTACTAGATGAAATTATATATAATCATCTCCAAAACCTTAGAGATGCAAATCATTACTTACCATTACGCCAGACAATGCATCAACATGTTACTCCATAATATTAATCGTTATAACATCGGTATTCCGCGCATGCCATACATTAACTGTTCCTCGCCCGCTGCGTGGGAACACTGCAGCCGGCACCCCGATGTTGTTCTTCCATCCCGAGATCCTGCGACTGATGTGCCCAACAACACAAGTCTATTATCTTTTCAATACTAAATTAAATAAATAATCGTCACGCTTGTGAACGGCAAAGGGTTAAGCAGAAATATATTAGTCTCACCCCTAAAGTTTGATGAGAAGATGACGATGATATCCGGCGTTAGATAGGTTCATCAAAATTTTAATACTAATTTCTCAAATGAAATCGTTTTATCTATTGAGGCTGCAAACCTTATGTTCCTTAACGGCGCCATAGCAATGAGTCTTTTTTTTTACATTGTCCCACTCTAGCATTTCTCCTGTGTCGTGAGTGCGTTTACAAACACAAATTCCATACACATTACACCCAGACCCGGAACAACTACCTGCAGATCGTACAAATATTCCGACTGTATCAGCTACTGCACCAACCGTGCCGTCTCGTTATATTTCTCTACATTTCATATTACACGCTCTCGGAAGTCACGTCTACTCTTTATAGGTGTTTAAGCTGAGTGTCCACATGGCGGCGTGCATAACATGCGTGCAATATATTTTATACATCATAAGCGGTATAAAAACCTTCATATCAACGTCGTTACCGAGGGTTCCGCTGGAATGGGAGTCGTTCCAACCTTATGAGATGATACCCTAAAAACGCTCTTCATATTAAAGTTCAACTGCACAATAGCTTCTTTGTCGAGAATTTCTGCGTTCAATTTGCATGTTTACCTACATATATGTAGCACAACAAAAGTAATTTCTAAGAAATAGAACCACAATATAGTTCAAGGTGTGAAAGACTGGTGAGCAGAAGTTTTGAACACGTTCGTACGTTCAGTCTCACAATGGTACGGAACCACGGAAATGTGTTTTTCGGAAACTGCTTATTTTCCGCATCACGTTTAAGTTCTTTTTTAAATCTACGAATATTTTACATTGATATACGCGGCGCAGGTGGAGTCTTTTCCCCATGTAGTCTTGCAAATGTATTCACCGGAGTAACGATGTATTTGTGGTCTTTATGTTTTGGTATAAGGTTTACAATCGCTTGCGGTGACACGAATGAATGTAGTGAGAATCGGATAGTATGAAACAGTTTGTACGCATCGATGATTCTCTCTACCATGAATAAGTTAGCAGTTGCCACCCTGTTTTCGGGGGCCGTGCGGAAACAATGTTTTTGTAAAGAAAACATTTTGTACATAATACTTGTTCACCGGCTTTTTGAGGAAATTGCAGCAACGCAATACGGCGAACGGAAATGACGTAATCAATACTCGCTTCCGTGTTTCGCCGGAGGACGTTTATTTTGTCACTGACTCCTGCAGTTTTATTATACGGCTTTATACCACTATACATATTTCTGATTAATCCAGTGTCAAAGTATTCATCAGCCTACAATTTACGAACGCCATACAATTGCAGCGTTTAGCAATATTTCCGCCGGCCGTATGTTAGAAAAAAGTAATTCAATTACGTTTAGTTAGGTAAAGAGGTGTGAACACGCGATCAGTTAATTTGCCGCGCTGCACGCAAACAAATAAATATACGTTTTGCTACGATGCGTTACTAACAAATGTTTCCATTGGTCCTGGTGTGAGTACCGACTAAAGTTATTTCACTGTTGGAAATACGTTAGTAAGTACAGTACCTATAATCTTAACTTTGCAAGTAGAGTCTCTTAAGTCTAATCGCCATCTCCACGGGCGTACGAAGCCCGTTTATTTAGACTTCTGTAAGTTATACAAATATTTCAAGCTCGAGGGTTTACTCAATCGAGTGTTTGGTTAAAAAATTATACTATAGTACACGTTATGATACCTAGACCGTATTCAGAAATACTCACAGATATTTTCTCAGTAAATCAAACGGGTTTCAAGCTAAACATTTGACGGTCGAGTTGATGCGCGTTTTCCATCGGAATGTCTTGGTTGGTCGTGTTGTGTGCACTCGTGTGTCGGTCCATTCTACCAGCGGCCATTGTCAGCATAACGGTTGAATGGCGGGTGCCACGAATCAATATTTGTGTTTGTGGACGCACCCGCAACACTGTAAATAACTCGGACAAACGATTCGGATACGGATAGAATTACCTTTTAATCCTATGACAAACCGCCATAGATAAATAATATTAAAACGCATAAAAACGCTGCGTCGGATTACTTTGAGCGCAATGATTTAAAACTGGACTTTGAATATCGAATTTTCAAAGGTGAAAATGGTTTCAAAAAAGAACTCGTTCATATTTTGTGTTAACATTTGATACCCCTGTTTAATTTTTTGCGAAAATGTTTTACTTCAAATATATTTCTTCCTTTCCTTTATAAGTTTACTAACTTATAGCTCCCTATAATTTGGTATCCTGTGTATTGTAAGCCATCGTCTTATCCTTTGTGCTCACTTTGTGTCAGTGTCTGTCCCCGCGGAGCAAACTTTGTCTATAAACGGCTCTTTTTACACTTTTTATGTGTATTCACTGTTGTACAAACTTTATTAAACTTACACTGCGTCGCACAATTTTCATTAAGTAAATCGTTGTTGCATTAATAATGGATCATTTCATCTTCTTCTAAATATTGCGCCCTCTTTTAAGTAGATGTACAATAAAAAGATATTTCGTAACTTTTCGCATCAGTTATATTATATTTGATAGACTGAATAGTGTCTTTGTAAGTATACCCGTTAGCATTTTAAACGCTTTCAACTATTGTCTCAATCAATCCACTGAGCCTGTCTTAGTCCTTTGCTGAGCATTTATTAATATATAATTATTGTCTCGGTCGCACAAAGTCACTTTATTTCCATTCACTTGGAATTCCTTTTTTTTCATACCTACTCATGAGTACATACACTCCCTGTTTTTCTTTCATTCGAACGATACTAACCTTCCTACTCGAAAAAGCTCGTGAGATAACCGCGGCTCGTGCGACAATTTCATATATATATTTTAAGGCGTTATAAACTTTTATTTGAGTGCATCGAGTTAGTGTTGATGAGATACTTTACTTCGAGTGGGATTTTATGCCCCGCTATCGTAAATTTTGAACAAAACTTGGCCTCGGCATATGGTCAACTCACACGTCGCACTATTTTATAATATTTATTTATATAAACTTGATTGTATTTAGGTGTGGATTGCGCTTTTCTTGCCTTTTTAAATCTTATGATAATGTCCTTGTGTTAATGTGTTTATTGGCTTTGTGAATGTTGTTATATTTATAAATATTAGATTGTTTTCTTCATATTTCGTCTTGGTCTTGATATTTAATTAACCATGTTAGTTTATACTTAGAATCAAATGTTATGACGGCAGATGACGAGTTACTATGTTACACGGTACGATCGTTATTTTAATTCTATGTAGACCTTATTTGGTTGTATATCAAAATTTTTGAACTATTTGATCATATCTACGACAAATTTCTTTCTTTTTTTTTTGTTTAAAAAAAACGTTGCCCCACACTAGGATTTCTCCTGTGTCGTGGATGCGTTTACAGACATGAATTCCACATACAAAACACCCAGACCCGGAACAACTACCTGCAGATCATACAAATATTTGTTCCGTGCGGGAATCGAACCCACGACCCGGAGCGCGGCAACCGATTGTATCAGCCAATGCACCAACCGTGCCGTCAAAATTAATATTAATATTGTGTCAATAATATTCAAATTGTTTCATAAGTTCAACCCGTCAATCATTCACTTTACAAACCGACCACAGTTTAGGTTGGTGCAGTGGTTGATACAGTCGACTGCTGCGTTCCGGGTCGTGGGTTCGATTCCCGCACAGAACAAATATTTGTACCATCTGCAGGTAGTTGTTCTGGGTCTGGGTGTATTGTGTGGAATTCATGTATGTAAACGCACCCACGACACAGTAGAAATCCTAGTGTGGGGCAACGTTTTTTAAAAAAAAACAAAAACAAAGTTTACCATACACATTGTGGTGGCCGTGGTTCATGTGAGTCCACAGTAAATCGGATAAGTTAATAAATGCTGTTTTATGTCCACTAAAGTTATGGACGTGTTAAATGTCACGGCGCATGATTGGACCACGACCGAATGTCTGACGAATTACTGTCCCGTTATAGGGTTCTTTTAGATCTTATTGGTTACTTTACATATTGAGTTCAATACGATATTTTAAGCTGCAGTCCTTTGTTTTATTTCATAAAATTTTTTCATCATTTCGATCGAATGAAGTCTGCTGCTGGACACAGGCCTCCCCCAAAGATCACCACTACGACCGCTATGTGTATGTTATGTGCTCATTGGGGTATTTTGCCATAATCGCCACGCTTGTTAGGCGGGTTGGCGATCGTAGTTGAGTTGTTGATGTACTCGAAGGACGCTGCTGCCCATCCTCCGGCTAATCCCATAGTTACATTTTACGACACCCACGGGAAGAGATGGTTAGGTGCTATTCGTAGCCGGAACCACACGACATTTTATTGTTATTTTACTACTTTTTTTACTACAATTACCTTTTTTTTATTGATGTTCAGTGGAAATTCTACATGGAACTTCCTTCACCCCGGGGAAGGGCGAAGGGGTACGCCGGGCTCCTACCGGCCAAAACCACTGGAGTGGTCATCTTCGGCACCGAAGGGGTGGCTCCAGGTCCTCGTAAGATCACACTAGAGCTGCCTATTGATGCCACGTCTTTAGCCACATCACGGAGGGGATGATTGTAAAGCGGTCACCCCCTCTAGCGCAGGGAAGGTGACTATAAAAAGGTCACCCCCCCGGCACTTCTCGGGGAGGATTGTAAAGGATCCTTCCAAGCATTCTACAAGTACCTAGTGAGCCTGTAGCATAAATTTAAAAAAGAGTGCCTCGTCTTTGGTTTCTCTACAACTCTGAAGTTGAACGATGCTGATGACTACGACATGATCGTGAACGGGTGCCGTCGGCCGAGTTTCGTCAGTTGATAACTGTCAACAAATAGATTATTACTTTATTTTTCAACGAGCTATGGCTCTATGCTTGGTATGTCGCGATCGAATCACAGTTGAAATACCTTGAAGAGCTAATGTTGCCACCGCTGAAGTTGCAATGGGGAGGGGGCACATTGTTCGTAGAAGTTACGGTCGTTGGGGCAGAAAGGTTCTTTAGTGGCACTACCACGCTACGGAAAACGCAGCGTTGGACGCCTCCAACGAGATGGACAGGCGACCTGGTAAAGATATAAAGGCACATGAGCGGTCGAAATCTATGCGCGTATTCAGTAGTAGTCTGTCGGCTGATATGATGATGATGATGTTTTTGTAGAACTTTACTTTTATCTATATCTTTCACCACAATATGGACCAATCAATATTGTAGTCACCATGAGTTTAATACCGCATGCATGGAATTTCTCGCCGGCTCTTCTCTATAATACCAGCCCACCATGCAACATGACATTTCATAAGTGGCAGTCATTGGTTTATTTGAATTGAAATAACTTACAACTTTCATAAAAAAGCACAATTTATTATAATAATATGAAACGAATATAAAACAAATCATCTGTCTGTAGCGGGGATATAAATAAATGTATATTGTTGTGCGAGTACCGAATCGATCATAAAGGTCAAAGTAAATCCTTGCCCCTCACAAAACAGTTGCTCTCCGGAGCTCCATAAAGAGAACCGGCGGCAAGTTAATAAGCCTAGGGCTCCCCTAGGCGGTAGGCCACTTGACTTGTATTGTTATTGCCACGTAACGAAAGTTGTGTTAAGTAACTGAATCGACAACGTTATAACATTTTATTATGCTAATATTAAAGGAAATAGTTAGCGTTAATTGTTATTTTATTAACACAGATACTGGCAACAGTATAAAATGTATACTTGAAAAGCTTACAGAAAAATAACGAAATCCTATAAAACAGGCGCATCTGCCAAGGCAAGAAGTGGACCCCAACATAAGCAAGCAGTCCAAACACTGACGTCGCAGGGATGGATTCGCGAATGTCGCAACAACTAAATAAGAAGTCGAAAGTAGCTTTATACGAGTCACATTTTAAAGACATATTATTATTTTATTTTAAGATCCTACGCTACACGCTGCGTGTGTGCCAGAACGGAATAAATATTCGTATGACCTAGAGACAGTTTTGGGTCTAGATGTTTGTACATATGAGATATATATATCTGAAAGCTACTATATACATCTATAGTGTACCCACGGTACAGGAGAAACTGGAGTACTATACCCATAAAAAAGCAATTGCCATTGTATAAACACTACCTCTTAATAAAGCAACAGTAACGTCTTGCAACTAAAATATTTAAGATAGTTACTTAAGGCTAGTTAACGGTAAGCGGTGCGGAAAAAACTGTTTTCGTTTTAACTCATGGTTGATAAACGGTCGCGAGCTTAACTCCGGCTTATGGGGACACACTTCCTGAAGCTGTCATCGCTTAATCTTTAGACTTTGCTAATATTGAAACTTTTTGTGGCGAGTCGATTCGGTTTTAACTTTTTGGTACTTAAACGAACCTGAAGCGACGAAGGCTGAGGAGTACATCATGCATATCCTTCAAACTTTAATATTGTTATCAAGAGTGCCTCGGATAAGTTTGTGACCTAATAATAGTGAAATCCTTAATTCAGGAGAGGTATAAAGCGGAAAATGATCATACAACTTTCCTTGATATACCTGGTGCTAACCTTGCTTCAGTCTACAATATTTTTAAGACATTGAACCTGTTGATCTTTGTTTAGATATCATGCAGCTTCTAATGTTACGAGACCGCTTAGTATATGATACTAAATCTGTAATAAATATTTTCTGATTTATCTGTAGACAGTTTTATACACTCCGCCGTATGAATTCGTTTATAGCCCGTTACCCCACGCAATTGTCATCCTAGAAAAATCTAATCCCTGTTAATGATATTGCGTTTTTATGTCTCGAGTTCCGAGCTTAAGTAATAGGGACGTGTAATGTTTGTGTGTGGGAAGGGAGGACATCGCGTCGTTCCAAACCCGCGACCCTTCACGAATCGATCGGTTCCGATGCGCTCGCCCCAGCACAACTCCATATAGGGCCCATCAGTTTATGTCAGGGGTTCTCTAATTAGCACTGCTTTATACTCAAATGGGATATCGTTAAAGGATCCATTAGAGTGGTATTTACGTGGGTCCCGCATAGAATCTCAGTAGTGCAGTTGTGCGAACAATCCACATAAACCATTTATGACTTACTCTCATGTAAGTTCTTAATGATCTAACACTGAACAAAATTCCTTGAGTGGCAGACAGAATCGGGTATATAACGAATGGTAACACTAATTAGAGGCAACAATTTTCATTACCCGTTAAATGTAATTAATCATGGTGGCTAATTGACATCACTTGAACGTGTAGACTCGGTGCGTGGAAGTAGCGTAGTAGTAGTCACAGAAATAAATAAAACACCTCATAAAGTTACAAATGTTTATGGTGGACGGCGATAAACGTCAATCGTACAGTGATTCGGTATTCTTGGATAACAACGTTTTGGTACTTCGGTAGTA
Source organism: Diloba caeruleocephala (assembly GCA_947459985.1). Lineage (NCBI taxonomy): Eukaryota > Metazoa > Arthropoda > Insecta > Lepidoptera > Noctuidae > Diloba > Diloba caeruleocephala. The sequence goes on along the minus strand of OX381617.1, from coordinate 301,914 downwards.
ATGTTGTAAATGCGGGATATTGCTGGGGTTATACGCTACAGCACTGCTCGTCCCGAGGGTAATGTTAAAGGAATTAATCGAGATATATGTTACTGATTGATAATTTTCGCAACGATATACGATGACAACTAAAGGACAAGAAACAAAAAATGCATATCTTAACAATCTTACGGACTAAATAGTAGCACATGATTTTGTCATTTAATTTATTACTAGGTTTGTGATTTTATTAGCTTTAGCTAACATAGGAATCGTAATGATCTTAGCCTTATGGCTAAGTAAAAAGAAAATGTATTCCTGGCCAAGTGCTACGTGGTTGCCGGAAAAGAATAGACCACCCTTCTCCATATTAGGGAATCGTAAAAAGCGACTAAGGGTTGAGCAATATTCTTCCGTGTGCTAATAACAATGTACTGCGATCAACTGCGACCAATCCGCATGCCAAGCGTTATGATGATGGCAATATCCCTATAATACACAAGAATATAGAAGGTCCGTGTTCAGCATTTCAGACCCAGCATGCACCTGTAACCCATTCAGTCAGACAATTCCAAAACGTACTACACGTCGAACTGGGTTCAACGAAACATTCTAAGCCCCAAACACTCCAAATACGGAACAAGACACTGCACTGGCTCCATTTTACCGACAATAAAACCGCCATAACCCTTCACCGCTATCAATTTTCTAATGCAGTTAACGTCAAAACTGCGCTCCGCCGGGCTAACGTTTGCGTGCACAATGCCACCACAAGCGTTGTATTTTTAATCCACTCCCAAAGGTTTATTAATGCTTATGACCCACAACTTGCAAAGTTTATTTTGATCTTGTAGTAATGCTAGAATTTGAGTTAAATCGTTAGTTGTCGTACTTTAAATGTGTAGTGTTGATTGCAAACCTCGGTGTTAAAACTGATAGCTTGTTAACGCTGCACGAAAGTCGAAAGTAAATTGTAGGTATAATTTTCCATCGAGAACTTTTGTTTTTATAGGCCTCGTTTTGAGAAGCTATATTTTTGAACGTAAAAGCTACGAACATCAAAGAAAGAACAATCTTTGTCTAATAATATCTAACCACATTAGAGCTGATTTGAGTTATGGTTTCCATAATGCGATCACAATGTCAGAACTTATCGTAAACTTGACTGGAGCGGTGCATTTCCTTAGCAAACATTTTTAAATCCTTCCGGAGGCCATTATAAATGTTATATGACGTCTGACTGTTGGGAAATTACTGTCTGTCAGTCAGTTGGAGCATGTGTGTGGCGCCGTGGAAACTATTTATAGAGCCACGGCTAATACTCGGCAAATAATAGTTCACGGATGGTAATCATATGTTTACCAATGTGTTTAACACACCCTTGTCCCTGAGGGACACTTCGTCAGAACGATAAAACTGTATTTATAACAATCGAATGTTGATTGATCAACAGTTTTGGTGAACAGCAAGAATTTTTTGATATGCTGTGTATAAACTTGCACTACAAACTAAAATTTTGCGAACGAATTAAAATGCGCAAAAAATATTGACTGTTTTAAGTACTGTTAATATATTTTGTTTGTTTAAATGAAAACCTCAATCTGTTCCGCAGCAGAAATTGCAAACGTATTCAAACCCCAAACAATCAGTAGCAATATAATCCACAACCCTATCTGTATTACTTGGTACCGCCCAAATACTTTAACCGAGTATCGTTTAAAATAAAATATCAATTTATCGCTGCCTTGTGCCAATGTCTTGGGTCGAGGTTGGACACAAAAAGAAAAATCTCTATTATAAATTCAGGGTCCAAGTATATGGAAAAAGTTTTCCAATATAAGCGGATCGTCAATATAAACTCGCGAGTTACAATAGGCCCTCGAGCATGTGTTATTGTCCATTACATATAAAATACTATTGGAAAACGATTTGGAAGTCCAGACGCTACTAACGGCAACAAAAGATGGTACACTCACCGCTTGCAACTGAAACAATGAAAAGTTTTATAACACCGAACTGGCAGTAGTCCCGCCTACACTCGCTGTTCAAAGCAGTCCACAAAAATGTGTTCTAACCGTTGTTGTCTAAGTGACAAACTAGAACGCAATGAAGTACATTCATTTCAATGATTTTGTTTAATAAGTTTTTTGAGTTTAAGTCTGAATTTTCCGGACTTTTATTTTCACACTATTTAAACTCGATCGTAACAGCTTAGGAACTATTGTACCCGTAGGTAGACTTTTCCCGTGGCTTAACCCGCGTATGAAAAGGCTTATCACATATATATATTTATAGTGCATCCCTCGGGAACTGTTTATTTTCCGGGGATAAATCCTATATTTGATCCGGATTAAGGCCTATCTGTGCATCAAATTTCATCCAAAACCATTCAGCCGTTTCAGCGTGATGGTGTAACAAACATCTTTACAAACTTCAATTTAAAAAGCAGTAGACTAGTACAAATAAGCAACTTAGATCGAGATACATACTTTATTATTGAATATTTTATTCATTATTTCCATGTTCAGCATCTCAAAATCCCGCATCCTTGTATTACGGACAGGAGCAACTTTTTCCTCAATTGTACGCAATCGGAGTCAAAAATATACAGTAAAATGTTGGTCACGAGCGAGGAGGGTGAGTGAGCCCACAGGGACGTGTACCTCGCTACCCTACCCGCCTCTCTTACCCCGCTATACTCCGCAAGTGATTGTCGTTGATTTTGCCTTCAATATTTTCATGCAACTATCAAATCAACACGATAACTTTTCTAACTATTGTTAGACTTTACAAAAGTAGTTAGATAAGTCTCCGACATGGCAGGTTCGTGGTGCGTTTTCTATTAAAAGGAGAAAAAGTTTAATCTATATAAACCAATGTTAAGTTATTTATTAAAGATAGGTTATAGCACGAATCACTCTCTAGATTCTTGGCTATATTCAGATCATTGACGTGCATACTTAAACATCGTTCAAAACTTAAGAAGAACTGATGAACTAGGACATAAATATTATTTTTAAAGACCTGCATATATGCGAAGGTCTTTTGTGGCCAATGTACTTATTATTCACATGAAAGATTCAACAGTGACGTGTTATTATGACCCGTTAAAAAAGCTGGTGTTTTTTAAATGCGGCGTATAAGGATCGTTGTAGTTTTACGAGGGCGATACCTCAGGAGGCTAATGAATTTTTCAACAGCTCAGCCAGATTCGTTGAGAACTTGTGTTACAAATCAGTGCACGTCGTACGTTGTTTGTTGCTTTTAAATTTGGAATTGTTTTTAATAACCGTCGCTTTTAAAGGGTATTTATAACTATTTCTATTGTTCACAAGTTCTGTCACCTGAGGTCTATTTATCGTATTCTGCCCAAAATATTCTTCTATTCAAGCGTACGGTTTGACTTTTCCAAACACTTAATTTGAAAGTGGAAAAGCATTTAGATTAACTGGTTACTAGAATTCATACGTCGAGTCATCGAGATCACAGTTCACTATTGGACACGTTCCTCTTCCAAGTTTTGCCACAAAATTATCCTCGGCTTTCCGCGTATAGTCGAGTGCTGGAGTCTTATTTTTTAATGTTTTTTAAATAAAGTAGTATCACAGATTACATTTTCACAGTACCTACTATTTCAAGCAACATTTTTTTCGGCACGTCCGCCATGTTTATAACACTTTCACACGTCCCGACTTTCAGCTGAAAGCCGATGAAAATTGTTGTCAATAGGCACTCGGGCCAGCCTGTAATTTAACACCATTTCACTAAACGAGTTACCGTCTAACCTGCAATTCAGTCTATGTCTGGCTCCGTGCCTGCAAGAGAATCTTTAAATAGCGCGTGTAAGCGCTAATAACTGTTTTGTTATGTTCTATCTAACTACTGCGTTCGTTATTATTTCAGTGTTCTTCCAAGTGAGTTTAATTGTGCTATCGTTCACTCAACAGTAAATTATTTTATTAGATATATTCTGACACTGAATTGTACTGTTATTGTAATATATTAACATGAATTGCATTCATATTGGTGCTATAAATCAGCTTTGTATTAAGAAAAATAATTAACTTGCCCCTATAGAGCTTCCGACATCGACGATTACCGCGGTCAAGTTACTAACAGCTGCGTTTTGTCTAGTCCAGTATAATGTCTACAGAGTCAAGCAGTCGGAAACTTAACGAGCACTGTGTGTTATTAAAAGGAATTAGTGTATGTGACTTTGCACAATATGCAGTGGCTTTGAGCTGACTGCTATATGTGATAAAATGTAGTTGCCTATTTCATTATGTCTTACCTACGTTTACTAAGTGGAACTCAAAGAGTGCCTGACACCAAGCTTGTCGGTTATCATGAAAGCCACACGCAACACTAAGATAAAGTATCGATGAGATAGATTGCAATAAATCGCTAGTAAACAGCTTGAACACGCTTGTAAATATAGAACGAACCCTTGCCGCCGTTAAGTTTATTATGCAAATTTAGTAGTACCTACATTTTATTCTCATCCCGTAAAAGGCGACAATGGCATTAGTTGCAAGATGGGTAGCAGCGTCCTTCGAGTCGATATTTTACAACTCAACTGCACAATGGCATATTCGCTTGCCAACATTGGCGATTATTGCAATACCTGGGGGGTATTACCACACTATATAAACCCAGATATTTGGGGGAGGCCTACGTCCAGCAGTGGACATTTGCCGACTGAGTATCTTTGCTGAGATAAAGATTATGATGTTGTTTGTTCGTTTTTTTCCTTTTCCAGCCTCATTGATTCTAGTGGTCGCCAACGTGACTACTGTGACATACAGGGTTCGATTCAAGTACGACTTACTGGAACTTTATTTAACTGTGAGCATATTACGCATCATACTAGTAAATAGCAATAAACTGGGCATTTACGTACTATTTGCGTACAGAAGACCACCTCTCTCTAACCCTCAGTTTATAATTACGACTTTAATGTTACGTTACTGTTTAATTTCCAAACAAAGTAATCTACTTTTCAACCCAAACCGTGGTACCTAGCCAACGTATCTACCAAAAGTACAAACAAACACAACAAACAACATTCGTGTTCGCATTTCGTCGCTAAGTAGTCCCACGGCACTAAATAGTGGCACGCGCTGTAAACCGGAGGACGCGGCCTCCAGTAAAACGGATCGTAAACGGGAATCACCGCAATGCTATCCGATAGTCGACGCGCCACGGTTGTGCGACAGTTGTCACATTTGCATGTGCGTTTTATTGGTCGCAATAACGTGCGGCCGCCGTGATCTAGCGAGCGGACCGATGCCACTACACGGTAGTGAAGTTTTGGTTTTAACTTTGATGATGCGTTTGACTATATTGGACAATATCAAGCTGAAATAACAAGTAATAATATTTTCGACCGGTCTAGGTTTCATTGAAGCGTTTTGCAATAATTAGCACGCACGTGGTGGCGATCGCAGTTGAGCTGTAGTGAATATACTCAAAGGATGCTGCTGCCATCCTCTGACTAATCTCATAGTCGCCTTTTACGACCCCAACGGGATGAGATGAGGTGGCGTTATTTTTAGTAACAACAAAGAATATCTTTCACGCAGGGTTATAAGTGTTTTCTGCTGGGGTTGCGGATGTAATGACCGGTTAAGCAACCACATTTCCCAGAAATGTATGCGAGAAGCCCAGCTATCTTAAAAAAAAAACAAAAAGGTTGCGGGTGAAAGCGCGCCAACCGTGCCGTCGATAATCTTTGTTGGATGGGTGACCGCATAGTAGTATTTGTGCTTCGGCGAGCACGTAAAAACGTCGCTCCTGGTTTTTGTCATTAGACGGCAGTCGTTAAGCTAAGTCGTGAGGCCTTTGAGCGGCTTGAATTATTCTGACACACGGTTGGCCACTAACCACACGAAAAAAGAAGAAGAAGGGAGGAATTCCATGTGGATTTCTCCCCATATAAGGTCAAACCTTATTCCAACCGTACTCCAACAGCTTAATGTGCCGTGCAAACCTTGCTCCAGCTATGTAAAATTGATAAAAAAATATATATTGCGATTCGATTTAATTCAACTTATTGCCATCAAACACCAACTCATTTGACAGCACGGTTGGTTCAGTGGTTACGCGATTGGCTTACGGCGCTACCAGTCTGGGTTCGATTTTCGCAAATAAATATTTGTATAGCCTACAAGTGGTTGCTCCGGGTTTGGATGTTTTTACATGTAGAATTTGTCTAAAAACTGTGCACAACACAAGATGTCATTCTTGTTAAAAAATGCACCTGAAACGCAGAGTATTAATTTTTTGCTGTCTTCATTTCTACTCTAAGAACTAACAATAATGCACAAATAAATTAATCCCAACTCACTCGTCACCTCTGGCATCAGAAATTTACAGTTATTACCCTCAGCTAAGAATTTTGGTATTTTCGTTCGTTTAAATTTTCAGCATCAGTATGGTTGAGTTCCTCCGCAAATACAATTGTATATTTACTCAAGGTTTATATCTAATGAAGGTGAATTTACATCTATATTAGTGCGCAATGAGGTCTCTCAGGGTAGAAGTGTATAGTCGAGTCATCTATATGGAAATCACTTATTATATTATTAACCGTTGAATTGGATCCACAAACTCAGAGCTGCTCCATCTTCGTCTGAATATTGCTTCTTCTACTGTAATTTAACATTTGCATCAGTTGATTATTTCAATGTCATTAGTAATACTGCTTTATCAGTTATTTCTTTGGTTACTTTACTTGGCTATTTTACTTTGTACTGATTATGTAATAAATTGCTGCAATTATTTTTAATTGTCACGGGATTGGCTGATTAGCTCATATTACAATGTTTATGATCCGTTTCCAGACGAGTGCGATGAAATCAAGTTTTCTGAATAAATCTCAATCCTACGCGTTTCCTTCCCACATTATTTGTTGATCTCGTCTTGATAACGATGCTCATATTTTTACGTGTTTACAGTGGTCAGTGACAGCGCCACAAATCAAACTTTATTACTATTATACTATAAAATGTCGATTCTAAAATTGGATATATTTAATTTACCATTAAGTGGGTCATCAGTAGTTATAGATCAACCATAAAATCACGAGGAAGTTAAAATTTTAAAGATCAAGAAATTGTAATTTCTATGGCGTCGCTATAAAATAACTCATATTGGAACGAGGTCAAACAAATAAATGTCATTGAGAGGGGAGCGAATCCCACAACATGGAACATCAGAATGAATAATATTGGAAGTAACGAGATGATAGTCAGCGCACGAACTGCAACATCTCGTCAGTCTTTGATTTTACTTCATAATAAGGCAATTTAATGGCAAGTGATTATTGACTAAATTATCTTTGTCCAAACTGAATTGTCAGCCAAATGACCAGCTTGTTACTAAACAACATGATGACGGCTATATTCAGGAATAACTTAGATCCTTTCCACACATACACGGTGAAAACTTTTAGGTAAGTGTAAATAAATCACTCAAACTTAGGGAGCAGTTGGTAGTTTTTGATTAAATCTACTTCAAATTCCATGCCCCTTTTCGGGTATTATTACCTTCCCATGGACTTTATCAAAAGCTGTTGCTCGTGATAAAATCTCCCCCGAAAGTGTTTTGAAACACGCTCTTTTAGTTTAACAAAAACTGTGACACGGCGAAACAGGCGTTGTCGATGACGGTCGCACTTACTTTTTCTAAAGAATCTGAAATTACATACGTCAACGCATTCAATGGGGTGTTTAAAAGCATTCCTGTTCGCACCCCACGTGTTTGTGTAACTTAGAGTTATTCTCGTCCTCACCGTCACAGATGGGGATTCTAATGTGCCAATGTTATGCATAAAAAATGTGTGAAAAACTTCACTTAATCTCAATGTTCCTGCACTTAGGGTCGCGCCACACACGACGACGTAGCGTAGCGGTGTCAACTTCGATGGCAACGCTTTTGCGAACGACCGCATTTCTAGCTGAAACAGTCCATTTGCTGCCGTAACGGCTATGAGAAATAGTTAACTGAACTTATAATTTATTAACAAATTGTAAAGGAATTGCGCATTCGATTATTTTCAAATATATTGATTGCAAAATTAACATACATACCTACGTATAAATCGGTAACTAAACAACAGTTATTTTGGTCGCAAACCACATTCTTTCCTCGTCTCGTACAAAACAATGCAATCATCAGCGAGTGACAAAAATAAAGTTTGTCAGCGCTTGACAGCCGGGTGTCGCGGTGTCGCCGCGTGTCAATCTGTCGCGCTAATTTACGACTTGTCGCTTCACGTGTATTTTTGGAAAGTTATACCATTGCGATCACGCCCTATCAGTTACTAACGCAATATTTTGGTTTTAGTTGTTGATCCATTTGACATTTTAATGAATTTAATGAATTTGAAACAGTAGCATTGGGCGTTTAAAGGTAACGATTCTATAGTGTATAAATGTGCGTGGAATATTGATAATACCCCATCTCATTCCGTGGGTGTCGTAAAAGGCGACTATGGGAGTAGCCGGAGGATGCGCAGCGGCATCCTTCGAGTACGTTTATAAAACAACTGCGATCGCCAACCCGTCTGCCAACTGTGGCGATTTTGGCAAAAACTATGGATTCCATACCCAACCCGGCCGTTGTGGCAATTTTTGGGGAGTCTTCTGTCCAGCAGTGGACTTTTCCGGCTGAAATTATGACCATGATATTGAGTAGGTATACAGGCAGTTGCTCCACTCTATGAATCTATTAAAATGAAACGTTCACGTGATAAAAATAAACATCTTACATCATATAAAATATGCGAACACATTTACAATTTGATGGAAATTGTATGCCACCTACCGCAAATTGATCTGCCCCAAACGTGCGAGGAAAATAAAAATAATGCGTCGTTCCAACCCCATTCCTAATATAACTTTATAAACTCGATTTATATCGCAAATGGAGTCGAAACTCGAAGTGATGCAGTGATTGAAATGTGGGGCACAACCATTTATGATTCACTACGTCGACGTATTTGTAATCATGATAAAATACATAGCTAGATATACTCGTAGGTTTACAGTACCTACTCAGTACTTGTCTATGACTATTGACTAATCTATTCGGGTTTGATTTTTGAGAATTTAAACTAACGGGATTTTAACATAGTGTCGGGTCTATTCACGCACATATTAATATCAAAATAATATTTAGACTAACCTCGACGTTTCAATCAAGTTGCAATGACCGTGGTCATGAGTAAACTGGTCGAAACGTCAATGCAACTTTATTGAAACGTCGAGGTTAGTCAAAGTATTATTTTGATATTAATCTGCACGTAAATAGACCCGATACTGTCTTAAAAACATCTTCATTTCCGCCGAATGAAGTCCACTGCTGGACACAGGCCTCTCCCAATGATCACCACAACGACCGATATGGGTGTGTTGTATGCTCATTGGGGGGGTCTTGTCATAATTGCCACGCTTGGCAGACGGGTTGGCGATCGCAGTTGAGTTGTTAATGTACTCGAAGGACGCTGCTGCCCATCCTCCGGTTAATCCCTTAGTCGAATTTTACGACACCCACGGGAGGAGATGGGGTGGTGGCATTCTGAGCCGGCACCACACGGTGAAAACACGCAAGTATTCAATTCGGGAAAGTTTAAGAATGACTTATGCGCACGTGTCTACCTACGGAAGTCTTAATTATTAATAATAACTCTATTCTTTTCTAGTTCTAAAATATCACCTTTTCTTGAACTTAAAAACTGTCTTAAAATCTCAGTATATGGCTGTCGTTCTCGTACTAATATATTTTTATCCGGTTCACTTGCACAGTCGGGTGCATCGCACACGAGCGTCGAACGCGGGGCCGAGCGGTGCCCTGGTCACATTCTTGGACTTATACCTGCTACCCGAACTCTTCGAGTGCACTGTCTTGTACTATGTCTTACATTTACTGTCGAAACACTACCTCTCAGATAAAGTGCCACTTAAGCTGAGATACAGCTGAATCAGCCGGCAAATTTTCACAGCTATTCTTATCCGATGTCGTTTCAAATAGTCATAATAACATTGTTGTTAGTTTCACTAGATATCAGTAAGATGGTAGATATCGATAAGTTGTTAAATTTTGAAAATGTAGTCAAGACATTTTGCACAAATATGCAGTTAAGTGCTCATAGAAACCACTTAAGAACGTCGTAAAGAGTTTCGTCGAAACATCACAAAAGACAACATTCTAGCACCCTGACCATCGCTCGCTAGGCAATATGCTAAGCTGTACACAAAAAGGTTACGTCTCACAAAATATAACACTGGAAGTAATAACTTTGTATGAATTAGCCCTAAAATGTTTACGGCCACTTGACTGTCAAGCAGACTCTTGACTATGCCTCGTTCAGACGGCGCGTCCCACCACTTGACTTGCACTAGTGTTTGCTTGTAATAAATTTACTTGATTAATACATCTGACAGGTTTAATATTAAAATAAAGGTGGCAATGGATATATTCAGTCAAAAATCGTGAAAGGTTAACACATTACTTCTTGCTGAGGAGCAGACAAATGTGTTTTAAAACTGTTAGCGCTGCGCTGTAAGGATTATCTGATGGCGCTGATGTTAATATTGCACAAGAAATCCTTAAGATGCTTCTGCATTACTTGAAATAATAATATTGATTTAGTAGACATCGGGATGTTTTATAGCTCTGTGTTGGTGTAGTAAAAATATTTTATAGCGATTGTTGTCATCTCACACCAGACACTATTGACATGAAACGTTTTATTCGCTATTAAAATGCCGCTAATAATATATTTAACTGCACAAATATCCATTTTACGTGACAATGAAAATTCGTTCAGAAGGCGGCGTGTGTATTGCCGCATAGGCCGAGCTCGCCTGCCACGCGTCTCGTTAAATGTTATCGCGCCTCTCCACACATCTGCGGCGCTCGTTACCGCGCCGCGCCGCGCCGAGCCGCGCAGGCTCGCCCGCTGTTGGCAAGTGTCCACTACGCTTTATGGATCGTATTGTTTTAAATAACTCAATTTGTTCCTAGATACTTGGGCGAGCTGAATAATAAAACGATTTTTTTATTGACGCGAGGTTACGGGCTGCGCTCTGGTATATTTAAAATAAAAATTTAATCACATTAAAAAATACAAATATTTAACAAGGGATCAGCGAAAATAAAAGCATTTGTATAAATATTTACTAGTACTTTTGCATGTATACGATTGTTTATTTTGTACATAAGTGAAAAAAAAAATCTTTTGTTGTAATGGTTATTTTGGCGTTTTGAGTATTTGAAAGGATTCTATTCACACCTGGTGTCGCATATCAAATGTTTGAGTTAACCTCAACACAGTGCCATCGTCAAACGTAATGCAAATACAAACATACAATAAAAATGCCTGCGCCTACTGACGCGGTGTGGAAGCCGAGCGTTTGATGGGCAAATAGAGCCGAGTGGATAATGACGGGGCTCACATAACGCTGCGTAACGCGCGCGACAAACACGCGACACAAAAACGTACGGGCGGACAGGAATGCCGACACCTGTACTTATAAATCCTTATAAATTGTCCCACCTTGCTGCTTCCAGATTATAATCTTTATGTGTATCGGTGTAAGGACCATAGGTTCACCTTGTTACATCGTACAGTATATTTATTCTGGCAGGTTTATAATCCTGGCAGTTTACACAAACGGCATTTGATGGTGATCGTGAATATCAGATAGAATAAATAACATCCAGATAACTCCTGATGTATCTGTATATTCAATAGATACACGATTATAACTAGGAAACCGACAATATGCGACGAAAATAGCGTCATTATCGTTACTTTCAGTATTCAGAATATGGAGATACACAAAATCGAAACTATTGATAAGTCTTATAGATCTTATAGACTTGATAAGTCGTACTATTTACTGGTGGTGGTGGATCTCTTATCGCAAGAGGTCGGCTAGATAGGTACCACCGCAGTGCCAAATATTCTTTCGCCAAGCAGTAGTGTTTAAATTTTAAACATTACTGTGCTCCGGTTAGAAGGACACTGTAGCTAGTGAAATTACTGGACATAAGAGACTAAATAACTTCACGTCTCTAGGTGACGAGCGCGGTATGGTGCCTCGCAGGACTAACCCTGGGTAGCATTCATCATTTCGGCCGAATGAAGTCCACTGCTGGACACAGGCCTCCCTCAAAGATCACCGCAACGACCGATATCGGTGTTTTGTGTGCTCATTGAGGGGTTTTGCCATAATCGCCACGCTTGGCAGGCGGGTTGGCGATCGCAGTTGAGTTGTTAATGTATTCGAAGGACGCTGCTGCCCATCCTCCGGCTAATCCCTTAGTCGCCTTTTACGACACCCACGGGAGGAGATGGGTTAGTGCTATTCGTAGCCGGCACCTGTCCTGGGTAGCATTCTAATTAATATGGGCAGGCAACGACATCGTTTACCACCAGGCGAATGACTTGCTCGTCTCGTCAACAAATTGTACAAAAAAAGGACAAGTTTAAATCAAGTTCTGAGCCATACCTTAGCTAACTTCTTCGTAGAAAATCTGGACTATTTTCACCCAGACTTCATTGCAGTACACGTCAAATGTTTTCCAAACATTTTGAGTAAAATATCGAGTACATTTTCGCCGCTACATTTCCGTACAAATGCGTCACCGAGGCCTAGGTTTGAGTCCCGGCTCCCGGATGCCTGATAACGTCATACCGAGGCACTGTCGAAGCTCGCAGGAAGCCTCCCGTGCCGTTCCGGACTTACCGAGTCGTCTGTGTCCCGCCTTCCATTGACAGATTTCACGCTTGGACATTTTAACTTGAGAGATTTTAAATGGAACGGAAATTCTTAGATCGAGTTTCATAGGATTTTATTTTATAATCTTCTTTTCTGCTCCGCGTAACATAAAACTCGGGGAATCTTCATCTGACTGTTTAGTTTTTTTATACCAAACTGTTGAACTAAGCCTATTGCATATTTTTATCTTTGGTGAGTCGTTTCCTGGCGATTTTCGGTATTATCCGTATTCCCTTGCGGTCCAAATTAATAATCAATCTAATCCAAAATCTTCAGATTTTGCAATTCATCCGTTGTTGTGTTACGATCACATTTAACACAAACAACTAACATATCTGTAATCCGAAATCCAAAGATTTTGGATTTGTTCCATTATTAATTTCGGCCGCTACTGAATCAACAATGCGTTGTTTATCAAGCACACATCGTGTGAATCATTTGATTGAACTTGCCTCGAACTTTTTATATTATGCTATGTGAATTTATGTGTTTATATGAACTGTGTGCGCGTTGGAATTGAATGGCGAGCGGCCTTGCGCTAACGATACATGGCGGATGTTCCAACCATTTTTTTTTTCTTGGGCTTCTCGCATACATTTCTGTGAAATGTGGTTGTTTAACCGGTCATTTCTGGCGAAGCCAAATGAGGCCTCCAGCCAGTCCAACCATAAGCACGAGAAGTTGTATTTAACGTTATTCGTGTGTAAGTGGAACTCCTCAGACTCTGGTAGTCTTTTCGTCTACTGCATCATCCCTTTCGTCAGACTGAGATACAGCTTAAACGACAGCATACAAAATTAATAAAACTTTGAAAAAAAAACCGTCTTATACAACCTAAACGATATAAAAATATTAAAAACACTAAATTGAAATAAATAAACTTTAAGCGTTTTTATTTAGTGTAAATAAATGTCAGAACTTTTTATAAGTTTTCGTTAATCACCAGGAACCAGTAACTATTAAGACAAGATAAACGTAGTCAAATTAAACCTGTTTATTAAAGCTAGTTGAAAACTACTCAATCAAGTGTAATATGTACCCTCTCAAACAAAAAATATAAATTTTCCCTATCGGTTCATAAATGACGGACTACAGAGGTAACAAACATAAACACATACAAGTGAATTGAGAACCACCTCTCTTTTTTAAGTAGGTTGAAAAAAAGTCCGACGTCTGGCTTTTTTAAACTCATGTGATCTGAGAAATCACTATATTCGTTATCAAAATATAAGAACCTGAGAAGCTGTATGTTACATCTAATATAATCTAATCTCCAGCCACTACGAGACGCCGCCCACCGTTACGATTTACATCGCTTACAATAATTTGATTTAATTAAACGGTACAAGGCAATTACACCATTACCTTCTATCCAGAGCTGTCTACCTCATACATTAATAAATAGCTATAATACGAATATTTTATGAAAACAACTGAATTTTTCATCAAAGCATTTGTACATCAACCCAGCATCCCTTCAGATCCCTTCAACGGAATCCTGAAGATCCTTTAATGAACAGCGACGCTATTCGTTTCAACCATACGTCGGACGTCATAACTGCGCACTTTGATCAGAAGGCCCGTTCCAGCGAGCCGCCCTTCCCGCGCCCCCGGGATCATATTTTAACGCTCCCAGGACGTATTAATCCTTGTTAAGTCCGATAAATTATTCAGTTTAGTAAGAGCGCCAGGTTGAACAACTCCGCCTTTAGGGAATACAAGGACTAACTTAGAAACTTTTTAGCCCTTTTGTTCGTTTAATAGCACTTAATTTTCTCGCCTTCGCGATGCTCTGATTTGCATCTTGCGAATATAATTTGAGAAACATGAAATAATACTTTGATAAGAAAGCGTCTGATCTGAGTGTTGCGAGCTCTGTTAATGCGAAAGTTTTGTGTTGAGCGGTGGAGTCTCCTCTCTCGTACGAATACAGTTTGGAACGTTTCAGTCCACTCAGCAGTTTTTAAGCGATCTCTTTTCCAGTTAATTTAATTGAGTACTTATGAGGTACCTCGACATAAGTTGTGTACCTGAGACTGGACGATGAAGGATTGTTTAACGAATTCCAATAAATTTATAATGCCGGATGCTCTGACTTCCGTAAGATTTGAGGACCTCGTTTTCCTGTTTGTATTTTCCGTTGTGCGTATTTAAATAGCGTTTGAAAGAACTAAGAACCATGTTTGCAATATTTCAAACATTAGGTACTATATTGTTACACTAGCGCCGCCCATGATGCCACGCATTTAGGCGCATCTCGGAGGGGATGACTGTAAAGTGATCCCCCCTCTATCATAGGGTACTGTAAAACATAGGGACTGTAGAAAGGGCGCCCTCCCAGATACTTCTCGGGAAGGATCGCGGGAAAACAACCGTAACCGGTGAACATCTGCGTTAGGCGGATGATGGCGCACTCGCTCCTTCTGAGCCGGGCTCTGAATAGCGGGAGGATGGCTTCGACGATACGCTTCTCGCAAACTGTAACCGTAGGCAACGAGTCCACATCTCGAGTGCGCGCCATTGAGCCAGCCCCTTCAACCTGTCGAACGCCCCTGGAGGCACGCTTTCGCCACTCCGACGGAGGGAGCTTGTGTATCCATCTCCGCCTGGATGTCTAAAGATGGAAAGTGCGCCAGGAGAGTTGCCACCTCGAAGGACACTGACTGTCCTGTATCCCCGTGCGATCCGTAGAGCCGATCTGCGCTGCAGATCGTAAAGTTTTTATCAGCAGCGCTGGAGGTCTGGCAGCCGGTATGACCAGGCGCCCCGTAGAAGGACACGGACCGCACTACCCCCCCGTAGAGACGGCGAACTTCCTCACATGGTCCCCCGATATTGGGCAGCACCCGGTGTAATGCACCCACTACCCTGTCGACTCGGGGGACGAAGTGCTCTTCGAAGCCCCAACGACTGTTCAGGGTGAGCCTCAGGTACTTCATATACTTGGCCACCCTTATTTGCGCGTCACCAACGCGTATCCACGAACTGGGTTTTCTCTGCTCCGTGGCAGTTTGTGGATTCATAGCACCTCGGTTTTGTGAAGCGCTATCTGCAGACGCTGAGCATGGATTTTGGCCACGACAATTGCCACCGCTTGCTCAGCAAGCCAGATGGTTCCCTCGAAGGACTCTCCGCCGGCCAACACAAGAATTTCATCAGCGTAACAGACCAAGCTACGCCAGCGGGGAGAACGACACGCATGACTGCGTCGTAGGTGAGATTACATAAGATGGGCCCGAGAACCGACCCCTGCGGAACCCCGCAAGTAATCTCCCGCCACTTTACGCTACCTACCGTCCCTTTCCACGTAGCGAATGTGTCTATCACCAAGATAGGGCCCTATGATGCCCAGCAGATAGGGGGGGGGGCATGATGAACTAGTGTCCTCCTAATCACGCCCCACGGAATGAAGTTGAAGGTGTTGACGATGATTGTACTGACAGCCAACTGGCGTTGGCCCCCACCCCGCTGGGACACTGCCTGGTCCACTAGAATCTTGTCGATTAATAGCTTCGAAACCTCGTCGAGCCGGCAAATGGGACGATATGCAGAAGGAGACACCGCGGGCCTTCCTTCGTCCTTCCTCACCAGAACCATTCCAACTTCCTTCCAGCTGGACGGGAACACGCTACGACGGAGGCAACTGGTAAACAGTCGCCTCAAGCGGTGCCGAAGAGACTGCAGTGCATACACCCACGCGCGGCCTGGAATGCCCTCCGGACTCGGTGCGGTGTTGCGACTCTTCAGGCGGCCAATGGCTCGGTCCAGTGCGCTTTCCGAAACCCCAACTCCTCGGCCCAGTCCGAGAAAATCGGGGATGAAGAAGGACCAGGACGGTCCCGGACCGCTGTAAAGAACGATGAAAGTACACCCTCCCGTAAATCCGGGGAACTCATGGACGTAACTTGCCCACGACCATACGATAGGGTCTTCCCCACAGGTATTTAATTCCTATATAACATAAATTGTGTGATCTTACTTAAATATAGAAATCACGTATTGAAAGAAGTACTTCCTTCTCACAGGCCAGACGATAACACGCAAGATTCCCTGTTGTAAGAGTGTCACGTGGCGTCACATCGGGCGTCGTATCACACACCATTAGCGTGATTGCGTCAGAATGAGCGCCACATCACATTGGCACGCTGTCCCCGCTGACACGGCTCGGGTTGCGGCGTGATAACGGACTGTGTGGAGTTACATATAGTACATAATCATGCATTTTAATGCAGATACATATGTCGACTAAGGGCCGATTTTTAAATTGGTCCCGAAGATGACCGCTCCAGTGG
Source organism: Diloba caeruleocephala (assembly GCA_947459985.1). Lineage (NCBI taxonomy): Eukaryota > Metazoa > Arthropoda > Insecta > Lepidoptera > Noctuidae > Diloba > Diloba caeruleocephala. The sequence continues at coordinate 284,855 of OX381617.1, read as the reverse complement.
TTTTAGCCGGTAGGAGGCCGGCATGGGAGTTCATGATAAATTTCCACTGAAGATCAATGAAAAAAAGACATGCACAAACACCCCGACCGAAACAACAATCTATACGCCATACAAAGATTTATTCTGTGCGGTGCATAAAACCAGTCGCTTGGCCACTACGCCAACTTACACTATCCCTAAATGGGACACTGTTTAATCGAGGTTTCCCGTAACAAAATTCTTAGTTATAGCTCTAGCCGGGGTGTGTTCGATCAATAGCGATAGGTTCACCCCTGTTACATGTAACCTTATACCGCTACCTCTGCCGACCCTCGGGTATCTTGGACGTGATTGTTATGAACGCTATTTTGCAAAAAACTTCTCTTATCAAGTTTACTTGCTCATCGCAATGTGTTATATCTGAACAGTAACACACTACCCTCAATACCAAAAGACTCAGCAGTTAAAATGTAGACATAAACTAGATGATCAGAAATAAAGCTAATGGGAAGCTGGCCTTGTTTTGTAACGCAATTAAGCTGGCCTGCTGCCGGCCCCGCGGCGCGCGCCCGTCATGATGAATATCTTAGCATATCGCTGCGCTAATTCTGTTATGGACTTATGACGGAGCTGCAGCAGACATCTTGCGATTAGACGTTGTTTGCTAGATATTGTGTCGTGATAGCGACAGATGTACACAGAGACACCTAAAACTTTGGATCGAATGAAGAACAATAATAATGCGATGCGACTAGTATGACCTATTGTTAGGGTTTCAAACATCCGGCGGAAAAAACGTCGAAACCCTTATAGGATCACTCGTGTGTCTATCTATCTGTCCGTCTGTCACAGCCAATTTGCTCCGAATCTACTGGACCGATTAAGTTGAAATTTGGCACACATATGGATTTCTGCGACCCAAACACTTGTGTGTAACGTAAATAAATGAATTTTGAATATGGGGGTCCTTTTTGGGGGACAATAAAGAAAATTTAAGATTAAAGTTTTGGAAACTGTACGGTGTAACATTTCAAATGGCTTGTTGTCATAGTCTCCAGTGTATATCTTTTATTATTTTAAATATATTATTTTAACGTTATTTACGAAAATAGATGAAAATTGACCACCCCTTATCTCCGAAACTACCTATACTAACCTATAGCTTACAGGAAAACCTATAAGAAGTCAATGGTCTTAACATAACATGGTAAATCTTTTAATATTGTGCGTACAAACTTACACTTGCGGTTGCAATGTATGGGAAAACACGTTTATCAACTACGATGTTAAGTTTGTTCTTGGGAAGTTATTGGTACAAAACCAAATCCAACAATAGATAATTTATTCAGCAATTTCGAAACCCTCTCCACGCGAGTTCAACTCGCATTTGACTGTTTTTTTTTTCTTTTTGTTCCTTGTTTTTGTTATGTGGTGTACATAAATAAATAATTATTAAGAATTCCAGAATACAGCAGATAATTATCTAGGATCCTAGGATCTTCATATCAGCTAAAGACCATAGGTTACACAAAGTGTCGTAATTTTGGGGCAAAGGTATCCAGTACTCACCATTATTGGCAGGCGGTTGGTTACCTCAGTAGGTATGGTTCCTTTCCACAGAAGGGACGCAGCTGTCCATCCCTCTGGTTTAGAATCCCTGAAACGCCTTTTACGACATCCATCGGAGTAAATGGAACGATGCTACTTAATCCGGACTCCACGCGGCATTACCAGGGTGAACGTTATTATACATAGAACTTAATATATACCTTAAAAATTTACTCCAACAATACAACTGGAATAAGTCACACAGGCTTCCTCCAAACATCGCCACAACGACTAGCCTTTTTTTATTATTGGTTTCTAGTGGAAATTCTACATGGAACTTCTTTCGCCGTGGGTAAGGGCGAAGGGGTATGCCAGACTCCTTTTTTTTTATTTTTATTTTATTGATCCGATGGAAATACCTCATGTACTTCCTTCGCCCCGGGAAAGGGCGAAGGGGTATGCCGGACTCCTACCAGCTAAAACCACTGGAGCGGTCATCTTAGGCACAAAAGGGAGGATCCAGGTCCTCGTAAGTTCACACTAGAGCCGCCCATTAGTGCTCGCCTTTAGGCACATCTCGGAGGGGATGACTGTAAAGCGGTCACCCCCCTAGCGGAGGGCAGGCGGCTGTAAAAAGGCCGCCCCAGGCACTTCTCGGGGAGGATTATAAAGGATCCCCCCAAGTCTCACTGTGACAACGACAGTCCTAAGTTTTTGTTCTCTCGCTCTCACTCATCCGGGGTTTTTACCATAATCGGCATGTTTGGCAGGCAGGGTGGCGATCGAATTGGAGTTGTAATAATCGTACTCGAAAGATGCTGCTGCCCATACTCCGACTAATCCCATAGTCACCTTTTACGACACCCACAGAAGAGCTGCTGGTGTTACTCTTAGCCGCCATCAACCTTGCTTAAGACAAAATCAACTTAGTTTAATGTTATACCGAATTAAAATAACAAATAATGAATTACAAATAGATACAAATCTTATTAAAAGCGAAGACGCTTTAAAGGTCCTTGTTCGTTAATAGAATAAGCATTATAATCTAATTATGAAAAGTAACAAACAGGAAATCAAATCTGGCACAACATCTGCAGCTCAGAAAAACACCGATTGTAGCACTAACTTAGTAACTCGTTGTTTCGTAAATCCTCCGAGAAAACGGAATGTTTTGTATTCGCTGTTCCACTCACCGAAGAAAACTAATTAACAAAACTTCATTACGAAGAGTTTATTTAGCTCAGCTCTGTGTCCTGACAAACAAAGATTCATCGCGGACCATGGGACGCTGATTTACACAAACCTTACTAAGGTTATTTTCTAAAGTCAGGGAATTAAGTATTCACATATCAGGCTTGAGACGGTTACCAAAGGTCCACTTCACACGAAGCGATAAGACAAGAACGTTTAATGAAACAAAATTGGTTACAGCGTGTGAAATCGACCACTACGTCGTGGTCTGAGACTGGTGGGTTTTTATAATAGTAGTTAGTGTTGTCACCCGTTGTGTCACCAGACCCTGAGGTTTATAGACTCGTTTCTTAAGGGGCTCTGGGTTGCAGGTATATAACAGTATGATCTTTGTCATATGAATCCTTTGCCATGCAGTGGGACAGTTATAGACTGCTCGGATCCGATTCCATCGAAAAAGCTTTGTAAGTTCCAGGGTGTCATTGGTCCTTTTGTGCCTTTGTATTTCATCAACCCAATTGAAACAATAACTGCGCGTTTATACACCCAGCACAGAGTCGCCGTATATCTCCCGTGCAAAACACTAAATACCTCTTAAACTAACCCATTATAAATTCAATTACGAGCTCAAGACGTAGACAATTTGCGGAGCGGGTATGCCGGGGGTGTTGGTAGTGCGGGGTGAAGGGGGTGTAACTAAACATATTGCGGGCCACTCGGGGTCTAAGTCAGGGTAATCCGACCCGCTGCTCCTTTATTGTAAGGATATAACTAAGCTACTGATACTGCGAACTTCCAAAGTGTCTAAGACGTATGTAACAATAACGTTTAATAAGTTTAGATCCAGAGTGAAAAGCGATAAATTGATAAACTTTCTATGACAGCATTAACTTTAGCTCACATAAACATGTTTTTAATAGTAAACGTACAATTTCCGTAGCGTACCTAAACAATGATGTGTCACATGAGGATGAATGAAGTGGAAGTTCCAGCATGATTCACAGTTTAAACATGCTCTTTCTCGGAAATCTACTCAATAAACAAATTTCTACGTGGAAACGTATTCAATTCATTGTGATCGATAAATGAAAGAAACACAATACAGCAAGGGACCAGTTGATTCCCGTCGTAACGTTAAAATATTCGTAAAACATCCCTATGATTTTCGTCACTATGATAAATGTGCTATAAAAGAATACACTGCCTTTATTTGAAGACGTTTCACTATTAAGAAGGAACGGAATTTCTGGTTTCCAAAGGACAACCATTCGGAATCGTGCATCTTAAATCTGTTCCATATGGTGTTCGGATTAAGATTATAGCACCACTCCATCTCCTCGCGTGGATGTCGTAAAAGTGACTAAGGGACTCTAAACCAAAGAAATGGGGGCAGCGTACCTTCTGTGGAACATTATTCGTAATCGACACACCAACCCGCCTGCGAAGCGTGGTGATTAGTGGCTAAAAGATTACGACACAGTTTTGGAAATACATGGGGAAGGTCTTTTTTTTAAAGACGATTCCCACACTAGGATTTCTCCTGTGTCGTGGGTGCGTTTACAGATATGAATTTAACAGACCATACCCGGAACTACAACTACCTTATACAGATATTTGTACCGTGCGGGAATCGAACCCGCGACTCGGAGCGCATGATGATGATGAGGATGATCTTAAATTCTGAAGATTCATAAGCGCCAATAATTGGTTTAATAAAATCTTTGACTATTGAAGCTTGAACCTATATATTTGGCGAATTTCTGCCAGTCATTGGCATATTGGAGCCGCTTTTGAGGATGGCTAATATAAGTATGGACACCCACGCAATAGCAACTCCGCTATTAAGGTCGCGATCGGTGCCTTATATATTTTGTGACATATTAATCTCGCATTGTTGTAGTCCGCAGTTTGCGCGTTGGTCCGCGCTAAGATTTCGGCGTTGCCTTTGTGCGGTTTTGATAAAGGCATGAGCCGAACATCGCGCCATCCGTGTCATTTGTATAATAATAGCGTTACCACCATTGTGGCAGATTCAGGCGCAGACCAGGGTTTGTTTTGTAAACATTGTGGCTCACTTAATGCGGCTGGCTCTCGTTTATACACTAAGCCTTCAGTTTATATTCACGTGTGTAGTATCAGAGGGCCAATTCTCGTCATTAATTTACACTATGGCTGAAACTTGACCGAACTGAGATTAAATTATGAATTGACCGAAAAAAATGGTATTCTGGTACTCTTTAAGTTCAGTCGGATTTCAGTATAATCTCGATCTAGTCTCATTTCAATCTCAATTTTGACGTTTATTTAATGACAATTCAGTACATGTGACAGTTGGAAATGTTAGCAGAATACCGTTTTGACTTCGATCAACTTTCAATCCATTTTCAAATTCAATTACATCCAATTTCAACATTTTTAAATTACGAGAATTGGCTCTCAGATGGTTAAATATTCAGTTATTTTGAAGTGAGTTTGAAGATTTTCATCAAGTAAATGAATATACAGCATTTATTCGTCCTGCTAAAAACGTGCATGAAAAATTAACAACGCGCCCGTACATAGCAACAACACTGCGCGTATCAAAGTGTCACTGTATTGTTTAATCAGTGGTATAATGACAGTTGACGCCGCGCCAGTGTTGTGACACCGCGCCTGGATTACACTGTTAATGCCGCACATTGGCTTACCGCGCCGCATGAGGCGAGCCTTCGCTGTACTGCTTCACACTAGAGGTATAAATGTGACTGCATACCTTCCCGGTGTATGGAACATTCGACAGCTCAGTATTATAAAGCATTAAACCTCAAATATCACAGTGTAATACAAACAACACGCATTAATTTCGCACGGCCGCTCGCTTTTTCGCTTTTCTCTATTCATGGTATCGTATTTTGCTGCTAGATATAGTAAAGCGTTCCTCAACAGTTAAATTTATGCTCATCGACACTACGCTGGAGGAGCTGGTTGATGATAAGGCTACCAACTGACAGGCATTTGCGTGCGGTCGGCGCTAAGCTGAGACACGCCTTTTTTGAAATTCTTGGTATCATGCAAGCCCGCCCAACTGACTATAAAACCGCGCCATTCAATAAATTATAATCAAAATCAGGCATTTAAAAAAAACAGGCGTTTTGTACATGCTAGACAGGTATCCTCCCTTACATAGATGGTAACCCTAGTTGATGACCTCACAGGGCCCTCATACCCGCTTCCTAATACATGAACACCTAAGCGCTTGTCTGCAGGGACTGTAACGGGCCAATTTTGTGAGACAGGACAAAAGACAACACCAAGACGGCACATTTACAACGAGTAAGTTATGAAACGTTCACATGCGGAAGTTCCCACTGTGAATATTATTACGTATGCTTCAGTACTGACAGAGAGACGCTGATTCCGTTTCGTGCACTACATCGCTGTATGCACTGCCGGCGCGGCGCTGTGCGTTGTTCGCGCTGTATCATGTTACAAGCATGTGAACACTAACTTTTAAGCAAATGCTTCTGAGGATACACCTTAAGCCAAACTATTCACTCGTTCTCCAGACTATGCATAGCTAGTAAGTAGTGATGTGTTACTACAAGTTATGTGTTACGAGCCGTGACGTTACACTGAGACGGGAGCAGCCGGCCAATACACCACACTGACCGACCGCACAGAACTCGCAACTAAATCCATTGTGCTACTATTGTGTATTGTTCGTTTAGTTAGAACGAGAAACTTTGACGTATGTACCTATACATTATGTAAGTTACCAAAGGCTTAGCCTCAGACCCGTTAGACTCTATAATACTATATGATTAATAGATTAAAATAAAAAATATGACCAACAATCCAAAACCTAACATAACATATTCAATGGCTACATAATCAAAACCTTATTATAAAATACTTAGTTGCTGATATTCCATTTAATGCATAATAGTGTACATCGCTTCTGGCCATATCCTTAACAAATTTAAATTTTGCAAGGAATGACAAACTACGTACTTAAAATATACGTTTGGCACAAACATGGCAAACAGTAAAATTGCAATTAAAATATAGCGAACACATAGTGCTACGTTGAGTACAAACAATTTACGTTCCGTCGATTTTTATTACTCTATGAGGCGATAACCATCCTTCTGTGCTGTAACAATAAAAACGTTTGCAGTGAGGTTCTGGCGAGTTCGGAAGGACTCGTAAAGTTAGGGAATTTGAAGGCAGACACTTGTCATAGGTACGAGCTGTATGGATGAGGGTCATAACCTTATAAGTAGCTATATCCTCTCAGTTTAGCATAAAAACGTTTAACAAAGTATGTTTGTGCATCTTGTTAGTAGCAGAATGATGTGAGAAGCTATGGTAGCGATAACAGCGAGGATTAAGAGGCTAATCCGTACGGCCGCACGCCGCACGACGCACCTCACTGCTAAAGGCCAGTTTGCCACGAAATAGCTGACCACTACAGAAGGCTCGCTCTACACATCCGTAAATGTCCCCTACTAAACATGAGCCTCATTAATACAATGAGCAGTCACTGCAGAGATTTCCGTAATCACCACGCTTGGCAGGTGGATACGTGATCGCAGCATGATGTTGTTAGCGCGCGGAAGGACGCTACTCCTCATCCTCCTGACATCAACCCTTAGTCGCCTTTATGACATCCATGGGTGAAGAGGGGTGGTCTGTTCTTTGCTGAGATCACAGTCTTCCGAGTCTGCTCTACACAGAGCGCACATATCCAGTTAGAGAGGCCCTCGACTTGATGGTTTAATGGCTGGTTGTCTCAAAAAGTCTTTAGTAAAAGATTTTATAGATTATTAATGCTATTGCTGCAATCATTTTCTGCTAGCAGAATTCTATATGAAGGGTTTGACTGGGGCGATACTACAGTTCCACCTATTTCACCCACCATAACATCTATGTGTGGGCGTAGTTGTGTTCCGGGTGAAGGGTAGGAACAGCCAGAATAATTACCGCAATATTATAACATTTTAACTAACTTAAATTGGAATACCCTTTGTTACCTTTCGTTGCCGAACTAAGACTTATGTCCGCAACGCATCAGTAATCAGTAGATTGCTGATTTCCCTGGTTGCGATTGTTATTTACCATCAGGTAGAACGTTGGTAGTTTGCCGTTCCTGGCAAGAAACGCTTATAAATCGTTGCGGTGCCGTCGCCGTGCCGTCGCCGTGCCGTCGCGGGGCCGTCGCGGGGCCGTCGCGGTGCCGTCGCGGTGCCGTCACGGTGCCGTTGGGAGCATCCTCAAAACTATTTCTAATATTTCGGATTCAGATCATCAGATCGCACTTCAGACTATCTCGAGTGGAAGTTGCTCAGGCACCACGTTCAATGACTACTACATGCCGTAGTGTTACCAGTAGATCGTGTACAACAAGTAGATTTTTCTATTCTTATAAGAATCGAAAAGCTAGCTGTGTGGTGCCGGCTACGAATAGCACCAACCCATCTCATGCCGTGGGTGTCGTAAAAGGTGACTAAGGGATTAGACGAAAGGATGGGCAGCAGCGTCCTTCGAATACATTAACAACTCAACTGCGATCGCCAACCCGCCTGCCAAGCGTGGCGATTATGGCAAAACCCCCCAATGAGCACACAACACACCAATATCGGTCGTTGTAGTGATCTTTGAGGGAGGCCTGTGTCCAGCAGTGGACTTTATTCGGCCGACACGAAGAATCGAAATAGGTACTATATGTATTTTAATGTCAAATAAATCCTTTAAATAATCTGATAGTTTGAGATATAATATGATCTATCTTAACACACAAAATGTTATGATGAAAATTAAGCATTATTTAACCTTCCTTAGAAACGATATTTGTTGCTAACAGTATTGAAAAAATAAGCAGGAGGTATACAGCAACGTATCGTACTCAACAAGGATAAGAATAACACGATATCAGGTGATTATCTTCCCACGCGCGAACATTCCATACAATAGGATAGGCTACTGAACTAACAGACTCCTGTTGCCATAGCAACCTGGGCTAAGTGTATTATCGGAGTAGTGGTGGTGCGAGATACCTTCTAGAATCTTCCTGTTCGTTGTTACAGTTGCTTTCACGTTAGAATGAAATGAGAGCAAAGTGTTGTGTTCATAAAATTGCTTTGCTTTCATGACCAAACTTTTTATCAGCCATAATCACATTACTCACAGGCGGCTGAGCAGTGTTTTCTTTTTAAATGTCAAGTAAAAATGTCACTGATCGTCCCAACACATTGCTTTTGAATACCATCGCTAAATATCTGTGGTGCTCTCTCGGCAGGAGAGTAGTATATTCCTAGGTAGTAAGTATTGTGTCTAGTGTGATCTTACGAGGACCTGGAGCCCCCCTTCGGTGCCGAAGATGACCGCTCCAGAGGTTTTAGCCGGTAGGACTCCGGCATACCCCTTCGCCCTTCCTCGGGGTGAAGGAAGTTCCATGTAGAATTTCCACTGAACAGCAATAAAAAAAAAGTAGTCAGTATTGTATTTATTCTCATTTAGGCGAGGTCGCCCCTTCCAACTCAAATTCTTTCTCTATGATTCTCTCTAGACTTTTATATCGCTACAAAATCCAGTTAACATCAGTCACTAGTAGTGTCCGAAACTAGACAGCTTCTACCGACATGCTCGCATATGATTCTTATGTAAGTATATTATATGATTTTTATACTTTTCAGCGTTGTTGTAAATGCAATGCAAGTCAACTACATACTACAATGCTAACGCTCCATGTGAGGATTGGTTAGTTGTGTTTCAGTGTTACTTAAGGTGTATTTACCGCACCTGCCGGAGGCACGGTCTAATGCAGACAAAGCGTGCACCTCACCCCCGGCTATAGGTAAGTGGAAGGACTCGGTGGGGTTATAACCGGTAAGAGTCCGGCATGTGCCCCCTTCCCATGGTGGAGGATGTCTATGATGATTTCCCCACGACAAAAAAGGTGTAAGTATTTATGGCATAAATAATAACACATCAGTAAGTACATTTATCAATTTGATGTATGGCAAAGTAACGAGAAGGAAACTTATAATGAGGGCCCGCTGAGAGACGAACATCTGCTATCCGATATAACTACATTTGTATGTGTTACGTTCGTAAATGAACAAAAACATAACTGAAGTAAAGATACTTTGAAAGAATGTACTACGGAACGGTGTACTTATAGATCTATGACTATCACAACTATATTTACTTTAAAACAAACAAATTATTCTCTATTATTTGTTCGCTACTACGACAAAATGATGTAGTTATTTTTCCCTGTTTTGTTTATCTTTATAACGTTCAGAATGGTTCCTAATAAGCTGCGAATTCTACAAAAATAGCCACATCCAATAGTGTAGATGTAATCACAGTAAATCAGATTGATTCCCATAAAACGCGCATTACTTGGCGGGCCCTACTTGTAGGTATGTACTAGCAATTACCATTCAGCTGCGAGTGAGCAACTTTATGAAAGAACGTATCTTCGTCTAACGGCTGCCTTATCTTCCCTCTAGGAGTGACTTCATTACTCAATAGCAGAGCTTCCCCGCTAAACCTCTCTTTTATTATATCACAATTAACTCCGTCTCTACCGCACCCTACATTCCGTACTATTGTGGTGTCTCGCTCTGACGCTCATCAGTAATGAATGGGTATTAGTGTATGTTATTATTGACCGTCTTTTTGTCCCCATCTCTTAATCGTCGCAAGCTTTGTGTGTTTTGCCATTAATGTTGCGCTTGTATCTGCTAGCGCTACTTATCGCAGTTATATAACATTGCTTTGTGAACAGCGTAATGTTATTAAGATTGAAGATGATTGTGTTTGTCCATTACTTTTGTTAGTTCAAAATTACGAACGTCTGAAACAAGAGTTATTGTGCTTATATTCATTTCTTTATCTGTCTCATTATCAAAGTAAAATATGAGGTTGTAGTATAAATTAGAAGCAAATATTACTCAAATGTAGTAATAACTTGTGTCTTAGTATTTCAGTGCTAAGCAGCTTACGCATTTAGCTGAGTTTGACCTTTCCGTAGCTTAGGCCCACTAAGTATTACACGTATAAGTTATAACTTAGTAATCCGACCGTTGCCACGAAGATGACGTATAGCTCCGTTGGTCCTTTCAGACGAAACTAGTTTATTTCTACCTTCTAGTAATATTAGACTTCTACACATGGATTTTCTTCTCTTAATTTTACTATTTTGTCGTATTAATGCCGACATCGAATTCTCTTAAATAAATTGATCAACTTCCATCAAAAATACAGAGTCAGTTACCCATCCTTTCTTCCTACTCTAAGATCCACTGGCCACTCAATAATCGAGCTTTGATGGTAAGTATTAGCGCAGAAATTAGTCATCGGTACTGCCCCAATTGTATTAACTTGTTTGAGAAACTTTAATGCAAATCAACGGAACGATGCGATGCACGACGATGATCAGGCGAGCTGAAAGGCCCCGTGAATATCGACATTCCCGTTTATCAGTTTTGTATTGAAACCTTATCTAATTGTTGCGACAAGCAAAAATCGATAATGTGTGTGCGCCCTAAGTCGGGACGATGTAAGTCGATATCCATTTAGTCGATGTCGATCGTTATTTATTTTCCATTGAATGAGAGTTATAATTACGCCAGTTGAAAGCTGTTATTACGAAGAGTACAGAGTACAATCATACAGTAGGGCAATTTGGAGGAGCTCGTAATATGTAATTGTGACACTGTGTTGCGGCTGTAATTTGTCGTACGCTAATATTAAACAGAGTTGCTATATTTGAATATAATATTAACTAGAGACTGTCTTTTCATATATTAGTTGGTACTTATTGCTTATGTTAAACATATTTAAATATAAAAACATTATTAGTTACAGACTAACTTTCGCACTTCAGCACTTCGGGCATATCGGTCTTGAAATGATAACCATAAAATTATAGTTCCTCTGTTGAATTACAATTCTAGACTTACAAATAATCAACGAAAAAAAATAACTTCATAGTATGAAAACAACAAAAATCAACATCAACTAAATACACAAAAAATCACAGTAAACAATATATTAAATTTATATTTTGTAACTGTATAACCCCGGTGCTGTGCTATCTGCGAGGGACGGGCGAATGTATTAGTTGTCGGTGCCTATCTGTTGGTCGTAATGACTTCGTCGTTATGAAGACATTCCTGTTGTGAAACGCCCCCGACAACTACAGGCGACAGGCGAGCAGTGCAAGTTACGAACGTAAGCGCTATTTTTGTAAGCCGCTTACAAAGATCAGACACTGTAGACACATCAAAATAGCCCGTCAACGTCCACAGCTGGACTACAGAATGCATTACTTGGCAATCCGAGTGAGGGCGGCAGTATGTTTTTATTAACCCACCAGGATCTGACGACGCACAAGTCACAATCCCCACCTTGCCCAGGCTAAGCACATAGATCCAGAACTCTTACACCGATAATATTACGTGAAGTTATTTCGATAACTACATTGTAATCTTTTTTTACCATCCCATCCCGTGGGTGTCGTAAAAGGCGACTAAGGGAATAGCTGGAGGATGGGCAGCAGCGTCCTCCGAATACATTAGCAGCTCAACTGCGATCGCCAACCCGTCTACCAAGCGCGGCGATTATAGCAAACAGGGGGTGTTTAATAAGCACACAACACACCGATGTCGGTCGATGTGGTGATCTTTGAGGGAGGCCTGCAGTAGTGGACTTACTTGTTCGGCCGAAATGATTGTAATATTTTTTTTTAATTTGGCCCCCAGTAGGCTTCCTTCTGATTTATGAGTTCATTTACAAATACACCAAGACCCAGGACCACTACCTGCAGATCATAAGCGACCCGGAGCATATCGGCCTACTTATCAGCTACTGCACCAACCGTGCCGTCAAATATATACATGTAATCTCATTGCAAATGAATAATAAATTAAGTAAAATAATTCGAGTGATTCATAAACTACGCTTAGTTGTTGCAGTTTCAATATGGGCCTTTCCCAAAATGATTGTGTCAATGATATTATACCATAGATATGTTACGTCCATATTAAATGGCGCGCAAAATTCAGTCTCGCTGTATGTAGGTATAAAGCTATAAAACTACACACCTATGCTGTAAAAAAGAAGATACAAAAACTACGAGAGTAAAAGAGATAGCTGTATAATATGCCAACACGTTTACTCGACGTCTTTTTCGCACCTGTGATAGAATATAAGTGTTGTCTTTTTTCTTTGCTCGGCCTCTGTTTTGTTCGAGAATATTATTCTATAGACAAATTGAATAAATAAAAGTAAAATATACTACAATATTTTACATAGTTTGTTACTCACGTGTGGTATGAGATCTCTTGTTCTTTATTTATTTTTGCTTGATAGTTTGTGCATTTTGTATACGCACGACGGCATTGTTATTACTTAATTAATAAAACAATGCAGATTGTGACAGTGTGTGCTTGTTGTCTTGGGCGAACTGATTGCGAGGTGCTACAATTGGGGGAGTTTTGGTTCTTACTTTTGGCGCGCATGTAACAATTATCTACTTCTTGTAATATATAATATCATTGGACTGTGCTGGCCGTATTCCCCGCACTGAACAATTAACTACTGTTTCCAGAGCCAGCCACCCTGTTTGCATACCAACTCATTTTACCAGACAGGCAAGTTGGACAACTATCCCCAATGATCGCCATCCGAAACGGAGTTCTTGTGGGGCACGCTTGTCACTTGTTGCTTGCACTTCTATTACTTTCATCGACTCGTAAGCGATTAATATTGTATGATTTAACTAATCTAGTGCTGTACGGCAAAATGACCGCCTCATGGAAATACAAGAGACACGTTGATTGCGACAAGCACGGTGGATACTGTAAGGACGTATGTCACAGCTGTCGATGTAGATAGCTTACTGTTAGCCGCGAGTTTTGATATATTTCTACATAGTACACTTTATAGACTGCATCTTTCCAAGTTTGTGTTATTTTGTTTTTACAATCATTGCAGCAGTAGACGTAGTGACGTGCATAGAATTAATTTTATGAAATGTGTACTAAAGTACCAGTCTGGATTTGATTTTTTAGGTTTTTTTTAACTATATACAGGATGTCCAGTAAATAGCACGACATACTGCAGGCGGTGAGAGCTTGGGTCAATACCTACCAAAATGACACAATATATGTTTAGCAAAATCTTACGGATTTTTTTTTTTCACTGCTGTAGGTTAAAGTTAAGCGATAAGAAAATTGTACTGTGAAAATTTAAATAAAATTGCATTTCTTGAAAACATTTTAGTTTTTAATAGAATAGAGACTTATCAATGAGTAAAGTAACTATTAACAAATAATTTGAGGCAAAAAAATAAATAGAAAAGGACTTTTTCATTACGAGATGCTTAAAAATCTGTGTCAAGGTAGAGATTTTTCGATGTATCGGAAAATTTTGTACTACTGTAAATTCGTAAGATTTTGCTGAACATATATTGTGTCATTTTGGTAGGTATTGACCCAAGCTCTCACCCCCTGCAGTATGTCGTGCTATTTACTGGGCAACCTGTATAACTTGCGTCCCTTCCAATGGTAGCCGGTTACCGTAACCTATGAACGATTGTAACACCAGGGGTATCGCTCGCGATCAATCAAATCTTATCACGCCCTTTTTGTATAGCCCCGTGTTGTAGTCATGGAAAATCTCGGTAGAGGGCTGATTCCACATCCTGAGCATGCGAAAGAGGAAGTTCCTCTGAAACTGTATGGTACGGGATGATTTTGGTTCTAGGGTATGCGGATGAACTCCCCGCCGATGGCGAGAGGTGCGATGGTAGAAAATCCGATACGGTGTTGAGAACTTGATAGTGATTACGTCATAGCAAAAGAAAAGTACCATATTGCAAAATATATAAAGGGAAGCCACAAACAACGTATAAATATAATTCATCATCATCATCATTTTATCACCCGATGGACGTCCACTGCTGAAAAAATGCCTCCCCCATAGATTTTATAACAACGGGTTACATGCCATCCGCAATCAAGGACTCCCAGCTATCTTCACCAGGTCGTTTGTCCATCTCGTTGGACGGTCCCACGCTGCGTTTACCGGTGCGTGGTCTTCAGTCGAGGACCTTTTTACGCCAAAGGCCATCAGTTCTACCAGCAATGTGCCCCGCCCATTACCACATCAACTTACTAATCCTTTGAACTATTTCGACAACTTTAAGTTCTTCTACGAATGTTCTCATTGTTAATTCGATCTCGTAGAGAAATGCCAAACATAAATCTCTCCATAGCTCTGTAATTAAATAATACATTTAAATATATTTTTAAACACTACCCTTGACTTTCTCCCATGTTTTGGATACAGTTTGTGTTTGTGGAAAACCAGACCAGAAACAAATTCTTGGAGACCATACAAATATTTATTCCACGTGAGAATCGAGCTGGTGATCATGTATGTCTATGAACCACAAAATCCTTACTAAATTATTATTCACTCGCCTACACATAGCATGAGTATGCTCAGGCATTCATCCATATTATATTGATTTGAGTTCTCATGCAGTACATGGCACGCTCCGCAGCCGCGAGGGACGCGGAGGACTACCTCACATCGTGTGCAATTGAACCCACACCTTTGGCCCACGTGTAAGCTACTACACAACGGTTACTATCCGACATTACGTTCCTATAACACAGTTTACAGAATATCATAGTGTTACGCAAATGTCTGCATCTAATAAGTGCAAATGTTCGAGATGCACACGACCAGACCAGAGAGAATTTTCTAGCTTCGAGGTGAAACTGCAGCAGCCGTACTGGTAGCCACCTACACCTTAGTCATTCCACCGGAAAATCGGCGAGCACTGTTAGCCAAATTGCTTACATCATTGTACGGGCGAGTACTTCATGGGACGTACCGAAATCGGACCCGGACTGCGACGTGGGCTACTTTTGATTTTATTGACCTTCTTGTACTTATTTTGACTTCAATAGCACCAGAATGCACGGGCGTGTTCTTTGTAGGCGTTAACTACGAACAATGTTATTTAATGTTTGATTTTAACATAGTATCGGGTCTGTTCGCGCACAGATTCATATCAAAATAATATTTTGAGTAACTTCGACGTTTTCATCAAGTTGCATTGACCGTGGTCATGAGTAGACTCGTTTTAATGGTAATATTGTTTATACACACAGCTACATAACAAGCTATACATATCCAGTTTAAGCTGATCTCGCATTTTATTGGCTATCCTACAGTGAGAGATCAGCGTATACTGAAAAGTTATAGCTTGATATGTAGCTGTGTGTACAATAAAGGATTAAGAATTTAATTTTCAGCGGTAATATAAGGGTAATGCGAAGAGTGATTACTACTTCCATCCATCCATATCAGCCAAAGGATGTCGACTGCTGAACAAAGGTCTTCCCCTAGATTTCTACAACTGTGTCTCACCACACTTGGCAGGCGCCACTGAGCGCAGAATGGCCGGTGCTTCACAGAAGGGATGCTGCTGACCATTCATCTGGCTTGGAGTCCCTTAGTTGCCTTGTACATCTGACACATCTGAAATCTACGGGAGGAGATGAATTGGTGCTGTTCTTAATCCGGACAAAACACGAAATATTGATATATTACCTAGGTACCTTCTATACAGGATAGGACGCGAGGCCACGGCACAATGCCACCATTGTGATAGCGACCAGGACACCGCACAGCACACGCTCGAGGCGTGCCCTGCGTGGGCCGCCGAGCGGCGGATCCTGGTCGATCGGATCGGGCAAGATCTCTCTCTGCCAGCAGTAGTGTCGGCTATGTTGGCAGAGCACGAAAACTGGAATGCAGTGGTCTCCTTCTGTGAGAGCGTCATGCTCCAGAAGGAGACCGCAGAGCGGGATCGGGAGAGGGCCGATCCCGCTCGAAGAAGGAGGAGACGGCGCCGGGGTAACAACCGCCCTGGCGCCTAATTCCGATACGCCTGAAAACCCCTGCCATTGCTATAAGGTGGGGGACCTCTGGGTTCGCGGGTGCGTAGATTGGGGAATCTGCGTGCCCACACCAAGCGACCCAAGAGAAGACGGTAGCACGCATGTGGTCACGCGCTGCCGTGGGACGCTTTGGGGGATACTTTACAAAAAAACTTTAAAAGGTACCTTCTATAAATTTAAAATATGATGTAAAATTAATTTTGAATAACAAAAATATAGTAAGTAGTAGAGGCTACGGCGAAGTCTCCGCCAGCGCTAACTGAACATTCTGAAAAATCTAACGCGACAGACGAAAATCCACCTTCGATAATGAAAATGCTTCCATTAAACTAAAGGTTTACGATGAAAGATATAGAATTGAATCGCGCGTAGCACGTGCATTCTACGGCCGTTTGCAAATGTATACGGCCCCTTAAAGCCTCCGCATACACAACACCGTTACTTCACAATCGATAACTACATGTACTGCGACGTTGGCTATTGAATCAGCGATGTGAACAGATTGTAATGATAATCCTCAGGCAGTAGATCACGGTGTAATGCGATCCTGTCGTGGATGCAGACGCAGGACCCTCCCAGTTGAAACAACGCCAGTAAATCATTGTTGTGCACACAGGGCTGGCAGACTGCTCACACGTGAAGCACAAACAAATTGTAGTTATATTCGTATCCCTTTCGCAAGATAACTATGTATTATTAAGTCGGCAGAAAACCTCATGATATAATATAGCTGTGTGGTGCCAGCTAAGAACACCAACACCCCATCTCATCCCTTAGGTGTCGTAAAAGGCGACTACAGGGTTAGTCGGAGGATAGGCCGCACCATCCTTCGAGTATATTTATAACTCAATTGCGATCGCCAACCCGTCTGCCAAGCGTGGTTTGCTCTCGCACGGAACAATTATTTCTATGTTCATTTTTTCAATTATTTCTAAGATCATAGAAATAATTGTTCTTTCGGATAGTTATTTTGGATCTGTTTGTTTATGCGATTGAAATTTGTCTTTAAACTGTACCCATGATCCAAAGAAAACCTTGTGTCACATACAAAAAGAAAGAATAATATAGTTGCTTTCATGTATAATCTTCTATCAGAATTTAATTATATTGTATTTATTATACCGCAATACTGAATAAATATTTATTATCCTGGAACATAAAGTTGTCCAAGTCGTGCTCAATACGTCTGTAATATTGGCAACAGCCGGAAGACATAATTACAAACTTGTCTAGTAGCGACTGTAGCAGGCAACCAACCAGACTCCGCTAAGTCGCACCCTTAGCCCGAAGCCTAATATGTAAGGGACGAAAACACACTGATGCTTTCCAGTAATTTAAATTGGCTTTCCATTCGATTTGGTCCTGTTTGTATAACGCTAGACTGCCGTTAAGGAATGAGTACGTCCCTCAAACTACATCATCACTAACAATACTTACTGTATCGCTGATATTGAAGCTTTGTGCTTTTATTATATGTGTGTATGTTCAAATACAAAAAATATCTTAAAACCGATGTTCAGTGATGGCCCTACCAGGCGCGCAGTTCAATTGAGACGTCAGACGGACCTCCGCGCCGCTGATTACACACGTCGCGAATCGCAGCATGCACCTCTGCGCCGGTACTGTTGCCCTGGTACCTTGCAGTTGTGGAGGGGGTTCCTTAAATGAAGTACTGATGTATAACGGTTTGTGAAGCATCATGAACTTAATTTGGTAACCTAATTAAAGTTTTTATTATTAAGTGCGTGATCATAAGAAAAGTAAGAACGGGTAATTGGCTATCAGCCACTATGAAAAGCTTCATTCAAAACTTAAGACATAAATGATCTTATCATCAGAGTCTTCATTTTAAAATAAATCAACTTTAACATCTAATTTAATTTAGTAACGCTCAAAAACGCATATAAAATAACGGTTCTCCAAATCACTACGAACCAAAAATGTTTAATTTCTACCGCAAACTTGCTTTATGGCATTTCAATAGAATTTGGAGAGCGCATACAAATCCCACCAACAGTATAATTCGGCGTGTCATGGGACTCGGAACAATGCATTAAAGTCTGCGCGTTTTGTTCGTACATCCGCGTGTAGCACATAAATTGTACTCAATAGGTAATAATTTAATCACACGGTCCTTTCTCTCGCATGACCCGCGAGTCGTAGGGCTCGCGCAGACGTGACACGTAAAGAACTTGCGCCAGTCGCATATCTCTTAGTTGTTGGCAATTAGGATGGTTTAGTTGAATATATTCAGTGTGCAGTTATTCAACCTAGAATCAGTTTGAATTATTTAATATTTGCGGTCTAAGCTGTACTTACTACTAAAACACTCCCATGGTGTACACTCACACTTTAGCAGGTGCATATCGTGTTATAGAGCTCTAGTTCTAGTTTTTAACAGTTAATAGTGTTTTCATTTGGAATATTTTGATTAGTTTTATGCTTTTTCAATTTATACTTTTATTTAATAGCTATAGTTTTTTTATTTTATCAAAATGTGTTTCAGAACTGAATTTAAAGTTAGGTACACGTAAATCTACATTTTTAAGGATGGCGATTTAAGATATTTAGTAGTTTCTATTGGAATATTACTGAATAAGATTTCTCGGAAATTTGCGACAATTGTACATTGTAGATTAGTTTTTCATCTATATTTTTTGATTTGTAATTTATTGTACTTACTGTCACTGTATCGTACGCAAAGGGATAAATTTTATATGATTTTTCCCGTGTGGTTCCCGCTAAAGAATAGACCACCCTTCTCCACCCACGGGTGTCGTAAAAAGGCGACTGAGGCTGAGGGTTGATATCAAGAGGATGGGTAGCATGCAGGGTAGGACGGCATGCTCCCGTGTGTTAATAACAACATACCGCGATCACCAATCCGCCTGCCAAGCGTGGTGTGTGATTTGGCAATATTACCTATAGCCGATCATTGTAGTGATTATTGGTAGTGTACGGGCTGATGTGTGTTCGTATGTATCAGAACAGTATAATACAATAATATTTTCTACAAAACCGACAGCACCAATATACACGTACCTTTATGTTTCCTTCCAAGAGTTCAATCAAAACTATGGAACCTGTGGTGAAACCGCACATAAATAACAAGTCAGAGCGAGACTTGATTAATTAATTAATAAAACTAACGGACTTCGCATTTAATGAAAATCTGTGTAATTTACATTTCGAATGTTATAGCTTTATCTTATTTATGTCTACATCGGAGCGCGACTAATCGTTAACAAACCGAACATTACGAAATTTAAACGTCTACCAATAAATCGACATTAAGTTGGCGATTTAATTGAACTATTAATACAAAATAACTTAAGTTAGTAATAACTAAATTTCCGACAGGGATAGTTAGGGACTAGTTGCAACTATCGCGGTGCATTTGGATAAGAAGGAGACTCTCCAAACATCGTACTCAGACCTGACCTTCAGTACCTGAAGCGAAGCAAAGGCGTAATTCAAGGGTTTTATTTTAAATTAAAACGTTGCCCCACTCTAGAATTTCTCCTGTGTCGTGGGTGCGTTTACAGACACAAATTTCACACACAATACACCCGGACCTGAAACAACTACCTGCAGATCGTACAAATATATGTTCCGTGCCGGAATCGAACCCGCGACCCGGTGCGCAGCAGCCGACTGTATCAGCCACTGCACCAACCGTGCCGTCAATTACAGATTTTTGTGCAGTGGGCACCAACCGTGCCGTCAAACTAGTATACCATAAAAATATAATATATATTGGCTGCATATTAATAATGAAGTTGATACGCATGAAGCATCAGTAAACCTGCCTACATAGTTCTCAGTAAAATAATTAATTAATGGAATCCTTTTCAAATATAGACAGCAGACAGTTAAATTGCAACGCATCATTTTCGGCAGACATTACACTATATATTCTCATATGTATATTATACTCGTACATATGCGGTGTTGGCGCAGACGGTCGGAACAAACAATCGGAGCGAAGTGGCTGGCTGGTTTGTTTAGCTCAAACTTTGCTACATTATGTATTATGTACACTCGTAATTGAATTGTCTGACAAATATTTGGCCCCGTATAGATACGACAGTCTGTACACTTAACGTTGAAGACGGGATGCGTCAATGTAATTAAGTAACTCAACTTGAGCTGAAAACTTATTTTTCTCTATATCTGTAAAGTATAGAATTATAATAATGGAATAATAGTTTAGTCAGTTTATTTAGTAAAAACTAGCTTACTGTGTACAAACTCCTCCTATAAAGTCACCCAGTCGTGCAATATTGCCATTGTTACGTATTTCCAACATCTTATACCGTTTAATATGTTGTCCTCGGTTTGCATTGTTCTACCCAATATGCGGCCTCTTAATGAGATTGTGATAAACAGTGTAATATTTATCTATGAGAACATTGAACATTTTCTACACGAGAGATGGAGAGTTCGTTTATAGAAACGGAAAACGACAGTGGAGATGGTAGTCGTTACTAAAAAGTAACGACTACCATCTTCGAAACAATTACTTTAGAATTTATGATTAGTATTATTTTCGCACAAAATACTAGTAATGCAACGGAAGTGTCATAACGGAAACAGAAACTGATGCAGAAATGGAAGTGTAAATCCTATGAACGAAAGTAACAATTTTACAAATATTTTTTTAAAATAAACAACTGTTCAAATAATAAGTAGCGGTAAGTTATATTTTATGAAAAGTAGTTCGGCCGCTTTTTCACCTATCTGTTCCGTTGTTCTTCATATATAAGGCCAGCTACGCTAAATAATTGCTCACTGGCGACGCTGCTGGGAGGAGCTGATAAATATTGGCGCACTAATGGTAAAATATTAGTGTATTTGTGTGAATTTAATTTCCACCACGTAAGGGGATCCTCATGTAGAGCTTTTCTGTTTTGTACTCCTGAAGGCGTGACTGTACCTATCACTCAAAGCTAAAAGTTAATGGTTCGCCGCGAAACAACCTAAACCTCCGATCAAATACCAGACATAAACGTTGCGGAACCAGAAGCAGAAACGGATGAGAAAATGCGCGCGGAACATCCGCAGTTGCGGAAGCAGAAGCAGAGGTTTATTGCATCACTAGAAAAAATCCACATCATATTATAACCATGCGTTGATAATGAATTTTAAAATAAATACATATGCATTTAATTCCAGGTTTGTCGTACAAAAACATCGACAAGCAAATCCTAGATGTCCATCAACACATTAACTACTTAATTATAAAACGTCGTGCGCTTTGTCAGGCTGGTGTGTGCCCGCGGTGTGTGCTCACGTCTGGAGCGGTAACCCGATCAACGCAACATTAATGCTATTAGCGTGATGGAGTTGACCGTGCGCCCCCAGCCTGTGGGTCGACGTCCCAGCACGGACGAGGAGGCAATTTTGTTACATTTTATACCTACTATTAATATCCGTGTTAATATTAGCGCTAAGTTTAATGTTGGATACCAAAGGCCAGATTCATTACACACAAATCTATACAAATAAAAACCTGTATCCCTCAAATAGTAGCTGAGTTTACTAACACTGGACTAACGAGATGGTTGGCAATAACACAAATAATGTTTTACTGGTATGTTTATACTGGTGCCAGGTGTCTTATCACATGTGATCACGAACTGCCGTGGGTCGCTTTGGGGATCCTTTATAATCCCCCCGAGGATGTGCCTATAGGCGTGGCATCAGTGGGCGGCTCTAGTGTAATCATACGAGGACCTGGAGCCTCCCTTAGATGCCGAAGATGACCGCTCCAGTGATTTTAGCCGGTAGGAGTCCGGCATACTCCTTCGCTATCCCCGGGTCGAAGGAAGTTCATAAAGAATTACTAGTGGGCACCAATGAAAAAATAAAATAAAAAAAGGTGTCTTATCGCAAGAGGCCGACTAGGTAGGTCCCACCGCTCTGCGTACTCATACCCAGCGACCCCCGGGAAGACAGCGGTCTGCATGTGGTCACGTACCGCTGTGTGCGCAGCACAGCGCATAGTGGGGCCTCGGGGGAATCCCTTACAATCCCCTCGAGAGATGCCTGGGGGGGTGGCCTCTTTACAGTCTCATTCCCTCGGCTAGAGGGGATGACCGTTTTACAGTCATCCACTCCGAGATGTGCCTTAAGGCGTGGCACCAACGGGTGGCTCTAGATGGAGATTATTCGAGTTCCTGGATCCTCCCTTCAGTGCCGACGATGATTACTCCGGTGGTTTTAGCCGGTAGGAGTCCGGCATGCCTCTTCGCCCTTTCGCGGGGCGAAGGAAGTACATAAGGTATTTCCAACGGATCAATAAAAAAAAGTTAGGTCCCACCGCAGTGCCAGATAATCTGCCGTCAAGCAGTAGTGTTTAAACTTTAGACATTACTGTGTCCCCGTTAGAAGGCACTGTAGCTAATGAAATTACTGGGCAGAGATTAAATAATTTTACTTCTCAAGGTGACGAGCGCAGTGTGTTGCCTCGCAGGACTAGTCCTGGGTAGCATTACAATTGTTATGGGCAGGCGTGGCGCTTACCACCAGGCGAATGACCTGCTCGTCTCGTCACCCAGTTGTATAAACAAAAAGTAGTCATGAAAGATGTTTGAGGTAACAGCTTTATTTAGAAACTATCTTCCAATATCAACGTTTGGTACAAGGACCAGTCGGTTAGCTTCGGTCCTTCGTTCCGCGCGCCACTTAGCTCCCGCGTATTATCCTGTTATTAGACGAAACGCTCGTGTCACGCCGCCTGCCGGCCGGCGTTAATAACACATCGGGACCGTGTTACTATTATGGTAAATAAGTGTGTGGTTATGCTATCACGCACATCTCTTGGCTTTTATTACATTATCCCACTGACACGCTGTCTTGTTTTGTTGTTATTGATCGGATTCTAATATTTAGCAAAAATTTATTCAAATCGAGAATAATTATGTAATTGAGATAATATACCCAATTACTGACTCAAAGCTACTACAAACTTATTCACAAACGCAAACTATTCTCAGAACTATCTGCTTCTGACTTAAAATATTATCGTTTTATAAAATGGTTTGATTAAAAGGTGACCATCGACGACGATATTAAACCTCACCCTGCGTTATATCTACAGTACCATCACTGATGGCCTCTCCTCTACCAGTTGTTTCAAATGAAGTCACAGCCTGTAACTGTCTGATTGCAGTGCACAGGCCTCTTCCCATCGAGCATTGAAAGTCAGTAGTGTCATAGGTCTACTAAGACGGCATTTATGACATCGAAAAAGTCACAAATGTATAATAATAATAATACATTGGCTGTATGTTAATAATGAAGCTGATACGCATGAAGCATCAGTAATATACCAGGATGTTGTATACTAGGATTTAATCCACTAACCCAGTACTTTAGAAGAGAATCCGTAAACCTCCGAGTCATCAATGCACTAATATTATAAAGTGTTGTAATTAGTAGACAGAAATTACAATTTGACTCTCCGTGTGGTTTTCGGATCAAGAATATAGCACCAATCCATCGCCTCCAAAGGATGTCGTAAAAGGCGACAAAATGACTCATAGAGGAATGGGCAGCAGTTTTCCTTCTGTGAAACAGCAGCCAGACAGCAGAGTATTGAGAAATTACCCTCAAAACTACAAGACAATTTTGAAAATCTATGACGGAGGCTAGGTGGTTAGCGAAAGCGGTTGAACTGTGAAAGCTATTTGTTTGATATGATGATGAATTTAAAGAACTGAACTGAGAACTTAATTATGATATAAATTATATACGGTTATGTTGTCCCTGTTTTTCCCTGTAATCCGCTAGTATACGACCCGGAACAGTGTCAGAGACTAATAGCGGTCATCAGCAGTCCATATCTTAATCCAAACTCAATTAAAACAGTATCTAATTGGGCCGGTGAGCTGTGGTGCGGCTGCACGCGTTTTTTCGTGGAGATAAGGCCTGGCTTGTAATTAGGCGGAGCGATATTTCACGCCTAACACCCGATACGGACGAGTTATGTGACCGCTATCGCTTCTGGCGGGGTGGCGTAAGTTACAAGTTCCAGGTTATGTGCGCGAATTTAAATATGTCGTGTAAGTTTTAGTAAACACAGCTATAATGGAGCTTGCTTCCTAGCTCCAATATAGCTGTAAAAATAGTAGGATGATCATTTTTCAGAAGATGAAATAAAACATAAATCCAAGGATGAACCTTTTTCTATAATAAGTTCTTGTGTCTGAAGTAGAAAAAATAATTCGTCATCTTTCTTAATATCTATCACGACAAACTAAAACTCCCAATAACTTTTATGTAGCAACAACCTAATCAAATACCATCATCCGCACATATCTCTCGCCAGTTTAGTGATCAAAACGTCAGTGGGCTCGTCTCTCGTCACTTGCACCACGAAGGTGCGCTCCGCTCAGCTTTGATCGCGCTGCAGTTGATCTGTAGCCTGCAATAGCAATTGATCCATCTCCTCGCCGTGCGACGCACTCGCTGCGATGCGCACTAACGCTATTAAATGTAGCATAACTCGGCGCAACTGAGATTATATTGCAAATATTGATGTAGTATTAAGTACGTTTAATAAATGTGGATGTGTGTAGAGCTTGTAATTGTGCAGATTATTTAATTAACGGCCTATATTACAACAAGTAGCATATCGATGTTGTGAATTGGGAATTGCAACGTGTTGTCTATATTAATATATAGACACAATTTTATATTAGACAAAGTTATATTAAATACGTAAAGAGAAAACTTTGTAGCGCTTTTTAAGCATAATTGCGTGCACGGAGCAGAGTAACATTTGGAATAGTTAAAGTTTACATTGAGAAGGAGTGCAGAAAGCAAAAAAAAATTTTCAATTACTGTCGAATTTTGACCACTCGGCGACCACTAGTTTTATTAATTTCGTGAATTGCTCATAACTTCAGATGACATTTAACTCTCATTATACGTGCAAAGAAATGCCATCACAAGCTTAGATGTAAAGTAGATCAACATCATCATATCGGCCAAAAGATGTCCACTGCTGAGCAAAGGTCTCCCTGATAGACGAACGGTTACATGCGGTGTGTCGTCATTTTGAGGGGAATCCGCCAGTACTCACCACTCTTGGCAGGCGGATTGGTGAGCGCAGAATAGCTGCTGTCCTACAGAAGGGACGCTGCTGCCTACTCCTCTGGTTTAGAGCCCCTTAGTCGTCTATTACGACATCCACGGGAGAACATGGAGTGGTGCTATATTCTTAATCCGGACACCACACGGACAGTAGTAGTAGAACAAGTAGATCTCCCCATCATCTTTAGTAATCATACCACAACACGGGCAACATTGGTATCGGCGAGTATAGGTCCGTGAACGTTATCAAATCATCATATTACGGTAAAAAGGATTTACTTATTTTATATAAATGCAAGTAGATTCTTTTCAAAACGTGCCATTAAATGAATAGCACACGCAAACATCTAATTGTCGTATCACTCACAATATTCCTTTATGATTAAAATGTATTTTCATTTCATCATAAGCAATAATGGAAAAGTCGTTCTGGCTCACGTCGTCAGAAGGACGTCGTTCCGTGAATACGATGTTTTATATCCCTGGGATTGTTCGGCGACTGCTGATTCAGTGGAGACTCATACTCATAAACGAGTAGGTTTTATGGGGAAGGCTGAGTGGAGCGCGCCGCGAGACTGTTTGTTAAAATGAACTTATGCGGTTATGTTACGAGGGCTCGCCATGCTCGCGTCGTGCCGCTAGGTGTATCTGTAGTGGCCGGGGTTCAGTTTACGATGCACCGGGTGTACCTGCAGTAGGTACTTACATTAACGTGCAGTGCTAACATAAAAGATTATTTCAAAAACGTTCACTTAGTGAGTACTGTACCGTGTGGTGTCCGGATTAAGAATATAGCACCACTCCATCTCCTCTCGTAGATGTCGTGAAAGACGACTAAAAGACTAAACCACCACCACCACCACCAGATGGATGGGCGGCAACATCCCTTCTGTAGAACAGTAACCGTTCTGCGCTCACCAACCCGCCTGCCAAGCGTGGTTAGTTTGGCAAATTCCCCCCAATATGATGACACAATTGTGGAAATCTGTGGGGGAGGCTTTTGTTCAGTAGTGGACGTTATATGGCCGATATGATGACTGTACCGCAATTTATTGCAAAATTGCTTAAATAAAAAAAGAACTGAATATATAATATAAATAAATATTTGTGACAGGTAAAGATCAAATGATAAAATTGGGCTATTTAGGTGTTAGGTTTCGGATTCTGAACCACGCCATGGTTGCGCATGTATAAATGAGACTATTTCAATGTCATAAGTGGACTTGCTGAATTAATCTAAGACATCACTGACTTTAGGTGAAGGAAAACGTAGACAAGGAACCTGGATGTAAAGCTCTGAAATCGGCAGCACGCAGTGAGCAAGCGTGCTGTCCGGGGTTCGTTCTCTGTTCAGTATGACAAGAGGCATTGTCCTGCCGTGAGACCCTTACAGGCTAATATTAATATAAGTAAGTGTTAACATATTGTCAACTTAATGCCTGTATGAGTATTTCATGCTTAAATGATAAGCATGAGTCTCCTGCTCCACTTATCTTTAACTGTGCACGACATAATAAACTGCTGGCAGGTCTAAGAACTCCTTTTTCTCATTTTGTAACAAGAACTTGTCTCGTTTTTAATATAGACAGCAAAACAGCAGTCGTTTCTACTGATACGCCTCTTATACTCATTTTCCAAAAGTGAGCTTTGCTTTAACTGGATGATATTCTGTTATGCGCTAGTAACCTTTGCCATTGTCTTCAAGCGTTATTTTAAAGCATTTAGAACTTATTTATGTTAAAACATATTCTGAAAATATTTAAATACTTAGCAGGTGGAGAGCGCAACAACGGAATGCTACGCAGCATTAACAGTAACTCAGACCTACTCAGGCAAAGCGCAACAACGGAATGCTACGCAGCATTAACAGTAACTCAGACCTACTCAGGCAAAGCGCAACAACGGAATGCTACGCAGCATTAACAGTAACTCAGACCTACTCAGGCAAAGCGCAACAACGGAATGCTACGCAGCATTAACAGTAACTCAGACCTACTCAGGCAAAGCGCAACAACGGAATGCTACGCAGCATTAACAGTAACTCAGACCTACTCAGGCAAAGCGCAACAACGGAATGCTACGCAGCATTAACAGTAACTCAGACCTACTCAGGCAAAGCGCAACAACGGAATGCTACGCAGCATTAACAGTAACTCAGACCTACTCAGGCAAAGCGCAACAACGGAATGCTACGCAGCATTAACAGTAACTCAGACCTACTCAGGCAAAGCGCAACAACGGAATGCTACGCAGCATTAACAGTAACTCAGACCTACTCAGGCAAAGCGCAACAACGGAATGCTACGCAGCATTAACAGTAACTCAGACCTACTCAGGCAAAGCGCAACAACGGAATGCTACGCAGCATTAACAGTAACTCAGACCTACTCAGGCAAAGCGCAACAACGGAATGCTACGCAGCATTAACAGTAACTCAGACCTACTCAGGCAAAGCGCAACAACGGAATGCTACGCAGCATTAACAGTAACTCAGACCTACTCAGGCAAAGCGCAACAACGGAATGCTACGCAGCATTAACAGTAACTCAGACCTACTCAGGCAAAGCGCAACAACGGAATGCTACGCAGCATTAACAGTAACTCAGACCTACTCAGGCAAAGCGCAACAACGGAATGCTACGCAGCATTAACAGTAACTCAGACCTACTCAGGCAAAGCGCAACAACGGAATGCTACGCAGCATTAACAGTAACTCAGACCTACTCAGGCAAAGCGCAACAACGGAATGCTACGCAGCATTAACAGTAACTCAGACCTACTCAGGCAAAGCGCAACAACGGAATGCTACGCAGCATTAACAGTAACTCAGACCTACTCAGGCAAAGCGCAACAACGGAATGCTACGCAGCATTAACAGTAACTCAGACCTACTCAGGCAAAGCGCAACAACGGAATGCTACGCAGCATTAACAGTAACTCAGACCTACTCAGGCAAAGCGCAACAACGGAATGCTACGCAGCATTAACAGTAACTCAGACCTACTCAGGCAAAGCGCAACAACGGAATGCTACGCAGCATTAACAGTAACTCAGACCTACTCAGGCAAAGCGCAACAACGGAATGCTACGCAGCATTAACAGTAACTCAGACCTACTCAGGCAAAGCGCAACAACGGAATGCTACGCAGCATTAACAGTAACTCAGACCTACTCAGGCAAAGCGCAACAACGGAATGCTACGCAGCATTAACAGTAACTCAGACCTACTCAGGCAAAGCGCAACAACGGAATGCTACGCAGCATTAACAGTAACTCAGACCTACTCAGGCAAAGCGCAACAACGGAATGCTACGCAGCATTAACAGTAACTCAGACCTACTCAGGCAAAGCGCAACAACGGAATGCTACGCAGCATTAACAGTAACTCAGACCTACTCAGGCAAAGCGCAACAACGGAATGCTACGCAGCATTAACAGTAACTCAGACCTACTCAGGCAAAGCGCAACAACGGAATGCTACGCAGCATTAACAGTAACTCAGACCTACTCAGGCAAAGCGCAACAACGGAATGCTACGCAGCATTAACAGTAACTCAGACCTACTCAGGCAAAGCGCAACAACGGAATGCTACGCAGCATTAACAGTAACTCAGACCTACTCAGGCAAAGCGCAACAACGGAATGCTACGCAGCATTAACAGTAACTCAGACCTACTCAGGCAAAGCGCAACAACGGAATGCTACGCAGCATTAACAGTAACTCAGACCTACTCAGGCAAAGCGCAACAACGGAATGCTACGCAGCATTAACAGTAACTCAGACCTACTCAGGCAAAGCGCAACAACGGAATGCTACGCAGCATTAACAGTAACTCAGACCTACTCAGGCAAAGCGCAACAACGGAATGCTACGCAGCATTAACAGTAACTCAGACCTACTCAGGCAAAGCGCAACAACGGAATGCTACGCAGCATTAACAGTAACTCAGACCTACTCAGGCAAAGCGCAACAACGGAATGCTACGCAGCATTAACAGTAACTCAGACCTACTCAGGCAAAGCGCAACAACGGAATGCTACGCAGCATTAACAGTAACTCAGACCTACTCAGGCAAAGCGCAACAACGGAATGCTACGCAGCATTAACAGTAACTCAGACCTACTCAGGCAAAGCGCAACAACGGAATGCTACGCAGCATTAACAGTAACTCAGACCTACTCAGGCAAAGCGCAACAACGGAATGCTACGCAGCATTAACAGTAACTCAGACCTACTCAGGCAAAGCGCAACAACGGAATGCTACGCAGCATTAACAGTAACTCAGACCTACTCAGGCAAAGCGCAACAACGGAATGCTACGCAGCATTAACAGTAACTCAGACCTACTCAGGCAAAGCGCAACAACGGAATGCTACGCAGCATTAACAGTAACTCAGACCTACTCAGGCAAAGCGCAACAACGGAATGCTACGCAGCATTAACAGTAACTCAGACCTACTCAGGCAAAGCGCAACAACGGAATGCTACGCAGCATTAACAGTAACTCAGACCTACTCAGGCAAAGCGCAACAACGGAATGCTACGCAGCATTAACAGTAACTCAGACCTACTCAGGCAAAGCGCAACAACGGAATGCTACGCAGCATTAACAGTAACTCAGACCTACTCAGGCAAAGCGCAACAACGGAATGCTACGCAGCATTAACAGTAACTCAGACCTACTCAGGCAAAGCGCAACAACGGAATGCTACGCAGCATTAACAGTAACTCAGACCTACTCAGGCAAAGCGCAACAACGGAATGCTACGCAGCATTAACAGTAACTCAGACCTACTCAGGCAAAGCGCAACAACGGAATGCTACGCAGCATTAACAGTAACTCAGACCTACTCAGGCAAAGCGCAACAACGGAATGCTACGCAGCATTAACAGTAACTCAGACCTACTCAGGCAAAGCGCAACAACGGAATGCTACGCAGCATTAACAGTAACTCAGACCTACTCAGGCAAAGCGCAACAACGGAATGCTACGCAGCATTAACAGTAACTCAGACCTACTCAGGCAAAGCGCAACAACGGAATGCTACGCAGCATTAACAGTAACTCAGACCTACTCAGGCAAAGCGCAACAACGGAATGCTACGCAGCATTAACAGTAACTCAGACCTACTCAGGCAATGCTGTCTATTCGTAATTGAACTCAAGATAAAACGATCACATTTATCTAATCTTACTCAGTCTAAATGGTTAAAAGCAATTTGCTACCTATTTACAGCTAAGCATTGCCGTGTGGTGCCGGCTCAGAATGCCACCACCCCATCTCCTCCCATGGGTGTCGTAAAAGTCGACTAAGGGATTAGTCGGAGGATGGGCAGCAGCGTCCTTCGAGTACATTAACAACTCAACTGCGATCGCCAACCCGTCTGCCAAGCGTGGCGATTATGGCAAAACCCCCCAATGAGCTCAAAACACATCCATATCGGTGGTTGTGATGATCTTTGGGGGAGGCCTGTGTCCAACAGTGGACTTCATTAGGCCGAAATGATGATTGCTAAATAGTACATTAGTTAGTTAAGTACTACGCTATTGTTCGAAGTGCTCGCTATGATCAGCGAAGTTTATATATTTGATTGCTTAAATCTCACATTGTATGCACATAAATATAAAAACCAGGTCAGAAATATTTAATTCGAAAATATTTATTTATTTCTTCGTTCTTCTACGTTCCATTGAATGCACTTAATCGGCATCTCAAAATAATCATACGAGACAGATGTATTTGTATATATATTATTCTGCAGTAAGTTTTCATTAAGCAACATAAGTAAATAAATTGGTAACTCTGAAAATAGAAACATTCGATGCAAGAATAAAACATCTATGGACAGTGCGGTCATGTAATTTACAGATTTATCTGTATACAGGTTGTGACTTTGTTACAGATATCAGATTTATATACAGGTTTATGACATCGGTACACTTTGTCATACAACCTTGTCTTAACCTTTTGCCGACGCTATACATAATAATAAAAATAAATTATGAGTTTCTACCAGTTGTGACCAATAGTAAGACTGTGGTAATAGCGAGTCTACAGGCCGCTAGTTTTCTACAGAGAACTTCGCGTTTATACAGGAGAAGCACAAACTAGATCATAGTTACGCAGAAGTACTAAAATCAAAGACGTACTTGCAGTCTTTGACTCTTCGTTGTTAGCAAAGAGTATAATATAAACACTACGTTATAGTTATTTGTCAGTAACGCATCAAAATACTATGTAGTGTGGTTAATATGACATACATGCAACAAAATGCTCTCCGTTGTTTCAACATGACATAAAAATTGTGTGTTAGAACTCAATTGTTGAATAATTAATAATTTTATTACATTCCATAATAACTATGGTTGAAACGTCATGACCTTAATACACAATAACTTGCACTCGTACCTGTTAAACCATCGCACCGACACCGATCCCCTCGTAAAACAAAACCAGTACACACAATTACGTAGTCTCGCTAATTGTAACATAATCGTGCATTCCCTTCCGGTGTCGCCGTTCGCCGGTCGCCGTCCAAATGAATATCATTTTTACGAGCGGCCGACCGTAGGACGGCGCGCCGAGCCGGCCGCGTAAAACTTTATTGACATTAAATCTTGATTCAGAATGACATGGCGGCACCGCGGGGTCCGCGTGGCACTCCGAATTAGCATGCGTCGATGTTGCACTGTATGTACCCGTAGTTGTTGTTTCGGAAAAGGGTTGCGACTGCAGATTAAAAGGGTTCAATACTGGGTGCCGATTAAGTCACCTGTGACCTTTTAGGAGGTGAATCAGTCCACGATTCAGGAGGCTTACCATGAGCTCTTAATACGAGTCAATTCATTTCCTCAACTGATCTGTTATAAGCTATAAATTTCCAGTGTCCAAAGCTGACCTCGCATTGTATAGGTTTTCTGTATGTGTATTCCTATCATCAATCCAAAACAGCGGGGGTCAATGGCCTTATGATAGGTAGGTACCAAAACATCTCCGCAGTGCTCGTCTCGTGCTTGCTCATTGTACGAAATGGATGCGTAGGTATGTAAACTGCAAGTGTTGAATTGTGTAACTACATTATTGCACTTTTTTTTTGTTGGTATCATATTAAAGTATATGAATTACTATTAATTGGATCAGTGCTTGAATGCACTGGAGTGATAACGTGACTCAAATCTCAGTATATATAATAGGTCTACCTGTATTCATCTTTAGAAATAACAACTAGATAAAATAGAGAGTAGTAGAGAGGTATAATAGGTAGTAGATAAAGACGGTAAAAATAGTAAGAATCGCAATAAAACCCCTGATTTTTCGTACGTAAACAACTGGTTTTATGAGTGACATCGACTTAGCCCATTACCAATAGAAAAGGCACATGAACAGCTGACCGTTCGAACATCATTTATCCGGGTAAAATGTGAAGATTTGACCGGAATCTGTTAGTCGGTTTCAAATAAAATAAATTCGCTTGCGGTTACATTTCCACGTCGATATGTTCCGTCGGCGGCCGAGCGCTTTCTGTAGACAACTTTTATTAAATTCCCCATAGACTTTTAATTTATTAGAGGGCTGAGGGAAAAATTATCATATCTATTAGGTTATTTATGACGGCGTTCTGGTCATTTGATTCCGGGTCACGTACCGATTAACAGAGCTCCCCCAGGCGTCTGCAAGCCACCGTGCACGGCTACTTCTCTAGAGCTTCCACCAAATTAATCGACGCAGTTTAGAGCTATTTAACATTATAATTGGGCTTGTCACAACGGTTTACTTGGGAACGGCGTTAAACTCATTTCGAAGGCTTTGCTGTAAAGCGTCTATTTGTTATAGTAATTACAGTAATTTGAAACAACTTATTTAGGAATTAATAGTAACTGGTTTGTTTTTGAATACATTCGATTTAAGAAAATCATCAAGAACCTCGATCTATAGCGCTTTTGTTATTCGACCAATGTCGTCATTAGCACTCAACTCAGATTTTAATATAATAATTAATATCGTATGATTGATTGGTTGTTATAGAACTTCGTTCGTAAGCCGGTACTTGGTGGGAGTGGTGAGAATATATCTTACATACAGGTATTAAAATGACTGCACAAAGTACATAAAACCCTCACTCTTCTGTATGTATTTACGCGACTAAAATGAGTTTTTAAATTTAATTCCGGGTGAATGAGAGATTAAATGAGGTGGTCCCGTGAATAGCACCACTGATCAAGATAGCCAGGATCCGGTCCCGCAGCGCCGCCGTCGCCGGCCAGCTGCCGTGCGCGTGCCGGAGCGCTGTCGTGTCCGTGTCGCCGCCATGCCGACGCGTTCAGTTAGCTCGGGTTAGCAATGTTCACACGGGGCGGAGTACTTGTAACTTTGTGTTGTAGCTCTCTACCTAATCGCCTCCATAGAATAAATAGTACACAACTCGTGTAGGTACTGCTTCTGTAAATATGTATTTACGCAGAATCTAATAGGGGCTGTGATGCTATTCTTGTTAATATTGTTCTTGCCATTACATTATAATATTCGTATAAAACTGTAAATGTGTGAGCATCATGTAGCCATTAATGTTATATATTTTGTACTTATATTTTTTCTTTGCCTGTTAGTATAATTAGTCTGTCATGCTCACTAAACTATTTTGCTGGCGGTGGCGTTGTGTATTGAGTCGTTCGGTTCCCTATAGTATGGCTGAGCTAAGCGATGCTGATGCATGCGTTGTGTCGCGGGTGTCGCCTGTCAGGACCGGTCGACCGTGTAAAAATTAATTATTTGATTGAAAAATGCGACAAATAACATTGATCACTTTAATCTTGACCATGCTCCTGTTCTAATAACGAATTTTGATTTAGTTCCAAATAACCAACTTACAACCTCTCAGAAGATAAATATAAAATTTTGAGTTAGAGATTACATATACTAATTCACGTAAATATTAATGTAAATAAAATCATCTCCTTCCTTTCAGTAGGCATCGAAAGGACATTGTTCGGCAGCCATATATTGTTTGCCTACGAAGCAACACGCACGTACAGTTACTTTCTGTGTTCTAAATGATGACTACATTCGACTAAAATTAAATTAAAATACACTAGTAGTAGTAGTACAGGTTATAATATTAAGCATTTAAGTATTGTGTATGTGTGTAGTGTGGTGCCGGCTACGAATAGCACCAACCCATCTCATCCCGTGGGTGTCGTACAAGCCGGCTAAGGGATTAGACGGAGGATGGGCAGATGCGGCCTTCGAATACATTAACAACTCAACTGCGATCGCCAACCCGCCTGCCAAGCGTGGCGATTATGGCAAAAACCCCCCAATGAGCACACAACTCACTGATATCGGTCGTTGGGGTATCTTTGAGGGAGGCCTGTGTCCAGCAGTGGACTTTATTCGGCCGAAATGATGAAGTATTCATCACACACACTACACATTAAAATAATATTATTATTAAAAGCTAAAACGTAAATTAAGATTAGCTTTTACTTTTATGTGCTTCATTTGTTTGTTTAATTCAGTCGGATCTACTCAAATTTAATTTAATATCAATGATATTTAATACCATTGTACTCGTCCAAATATGGCGCCGGGGGATATGATTGAAAATAAAGTCGTGATGCCGCTTTTTAAAATTATTACAGCTTAAAATGAACATGGGCAAGACGAAAGTCATGTCAAATGCCCATGTCGTGCCCATCCCAATATCCGTTGGGAGCTCTGTTCTCGAAGTTGTTGACGAGTATGTCTACCTAGGACAAACTGTCCAGTTAGGTAGGTCCAACTTCGAGAAAGAGGTCAATCGTCGAATCCGACTCGGCTGGGCAGCGTCCGGGAAACTTCGCAACGTCTTTTCGTCAACAATACTGCAATGCCTAAAGACGAAAGTCTTTAACCAGTGTGTGTTACCAGTGATGACATATGGAACAGAGACGTAGTCACTCACAATGGGCCTCATAAGAAAGCTCAAGGTCACTCAGCGAGCTATGGAGAGAGCTATGCTTGGTATTTCTCTACGAGATCGGATCAGAAATGAGGAGATCCGTAGAAGAACTAAAGTTATCGACATAGCTGCAAGGATTAGTAAACTGAAGTGGCAATGGGCAGGGCACATTGCTTGTAGAACTGATAGCCGTTGGGGCAAAAAGGTTCTCGAATGGAGACCGCGCACCGGAAAACGCAGCGTGAGGCGACCTCCAACGAGGTGGACAGACGACCTGGTGAAGGTCGCTGGGAGTCGTTGGATGAGAGCGGCATGTGACCGCTCGTTGTGGAGATCTAACGGGGAGGCCTTTGTTCAGCAGTGGACGTCCTGTGGCTGATATGATAACGAAACTGACCGTCTATGTTTCACTATAAAATGTACTTATTACGTACCTAAGTATCACGTTGGTTCTATTCCATCTTATAACTCATGCACACCGGTAAACTACTTAATATTCCATGTTGTTTTCACTGCCCACGCACCAGTGAAATACCTACAAATTACAATTTACTAGAACAAATGTTCGCCTGCTTCGGTCATACAAAAAATAAATAGACATCTACATGAACAACCTCTCTCTCCAAACATACGTATTGCCCCATATCGGAATTAAGTAGTGAGTGACGTCATTACTAGCTTTTGTTACAACCGACCGCGACCCACGTGCGGTGCAAGTACCCACACACATACGCGCAGTATAGAAAGAAAGAAAGATTTTATTATTGGCACACAATATACATAGTTACATACATTTTTACAACAAAACTACACATTGTGCCAACAACGGGTCTCCCATTCGACTATTTCCTAAAATACTGCGTAGGCAGTATTCCAGCGCTGGTTTTCGATGGGCGGCCCAGTATAGGTACACGCACACACGCGCGGTATCGCTGTTACGTTAAACTTGATTCAACGTATTTATACATTGATTGATTTGATTGATAGGAGATAACGGTCGTTTAATTTATTGTTTCCTCTGCAGTTGTTGCGTTTATGATCTGTGTTGCGACACGGTGTTGGAATTAATTATCGCGGGAACAATATGAAGTCTGTGGCGCTTCAATGTTTTTCTTTTTGTGATACCTAAGACACTGGGGGACGCACGGAAGTGATTATTAATTTCGGACACAGAAACCCAAATACATAGAAGCTTAATCCTGAGAGGCTTTTTGATCTTCGAGGTCACGCCTGTGGTCGTAATTTTTTAAATGATGGTACAGGAAACTCCTGACATCAGTCCGCACACTGCTCGCAGGAAACGTAATTACCCCGCTTGACAGATCGATTGGTGATTGCAGTATTGTGCAAGTGTGCTGCCATTTAGCCTCTTGATATAAACCTAAATCACCACAGATGACACTTCCATAGGATGGGATTATCTGCCAGACAACACCCCCAGGGAAAGGTACCACCCATGGTACATTTTCTTCTATCCTATTCATACTAATTTTCATTGGGTGGAAGAAACCTTTCACCACAAAACAGCCATAGGAGTAAGAAACGTTTCCCCAAAGTCAAAAATAGTCAGAAACATTCGCAGTTCAAAAGTTTATGACCAGTGAACGAGAACAACCGGAAACGCAGTGGAGGCGAGGAGCTGACAGGCACACTAATGTACTTATAGAAAATATATAAGTACATTACTGTGCCTGTATATATATATGCTATACGCCTTGATATAAAAATATCAGCAGTCGTCCGCACGCGCCGACAAATCGCGATAACTTTTACTACTTTCTCTGCCCGAAACAAAATAAGAAAGACAAAAGGACCACTCCTAACAACGCTTAGGAAGTCATAATTATACAGTCGCTGACCCCTGTGGTTGCAGATTTTAGCTCAGCCTATGACGTACAACTAGACAGACCTCTTTATCAACTTACGACACATCTTTGCGACTCTCGCATTCAGTTGACATCATCTAGCTTCAGGCTAGTGGACAGTAGATATGATAGATAGATTGCTCAACGACAGGCTCGTAACTACATTATAGCCGAGTCCTTAGATGGGTGACCATTCCTATCACACCAAGACTACTCCTTACCTCGGAGAGCACGTGAACCTGTTGGTACTGGTTGTGATATAAACATCTATGACAGTTGGTAAGGGCAGTCAGAAGCACTATAGTCTGCCAAAAACTGATCTAACCTAAGATTTTCGATATTGCCCAGTCTCTAGGTTGTGGGGGTCTTATGGCAGTCGCTCCATGTAAAATATCGATATTCAGCCGCACTTGCTTAGACTAGAAGTCGACCCCAACATAGTAGGGAAAAGGCAACATTGATTTATTCATTGTCTTCATGCGTCTTCAGCGCATTGCATGAAGCGGCTCTTCTGTACGTCTCTACTTTGTGTCTCCAGCCTGATACATACATATTTTAATTCGGCTCCGGCGGCTGCGCCGATAAATCGCGCGGGAGCCGCAGCCGCGTCGCGTGTCGTCTGCACCTCGTTCATTCATTCATTCATTCATAACCGGTCGCTGCGTCAAAACGACATAATTTTTGAGTTAGTGCTCTTCGTACTTGCCACATTTTTCAGCTGTAAGAAAGTTTCCACGCCATAGATAGAGCAACCTATTAAGCCTCTGCATAGCAAAATTTGTACGTATATTTTTTCCTGTTTGCAGATTCGAAATGGATTGAAAATGGATTCGATTCGAATTTGAAATCGTTTATTGAAGGGGTCTTAGATCTCATGCCAACCGTTGCTCAGCCTATTAAATTTATTAAATTCGGTCGTGGATTTAGTTTCGTGGACCTCCAGATAATCGTAGAACTTTATATTCACATAGTGAAATTGTCTTATAGTGGAAACTTTATATGTGCAAAATGAACTAGTAAGATAACTTTACAGGGAAAAATACTGCACCTTGTGATGTTACCACAGATATTCAATAATATGTATTTTATATTTAAAAGTTTCGATATGTTTTCCCACTGGGCGCTGCTTTTCGGCGGGGGCTTCTTTCCCAAATTATAATTATACAAAAATGACCAAAACTGTTCCGTGTGGCGGAGTAAGAATATACATAGCACCACTCCCATGTCCTCCCGTGGGTGTCTTCAAAGGTGACTAAGGGACCCTAAACTAGAGGGATGGGCAGCAGCATCCCTTTTGTAGAACAGTAGCCATTCTGGGCTCACCAACCTAGCGTGGTGAGTCAGTACTCACCAACCTAGCGTGGTGAGTCAGTACTCACCACGCTAGGTATGTGTGTGTGTTGCCAGTGTATATTTCACCGAAAATTACGACAGAATTGAGGCAGTCTGTGGGGAGGCCTTTGTCCAGATGTGGATATCCTTGGCTGATATGATGGTGACCAAAACTACACTGCCGAGGTTTTCGCTCTAAGGTAAGGATATTTTATCAATTACAAAGTACATAATGCAAACGATACTGTTATAAAGTTTCAACTACGCACAATTAGTCGTGTGCAAAGTGGCCCAATCCCGCAGCCGCAATCAAAATAACTCTCTCAACTTGTCGTCTGCATATCTCAAATGTCAATTAAAGCAAATTACAAGATTTTGTTGACATTTGAAGTCAATAAACGTATCTCACACAAAACAACACTATAAACACAAATCAAGTGGCACAGGTTAACATGAAGTTGGTTTTAATATAATTTTCCCACTTTGTAACATTGTGCAATCGCATGGTTACATAATCACTTATTACCTACGATAAAAATAACCACAGGTAGACTTCTAATAGTTCATTACATGATTGTCAACTTAGCCGAGTTTTATGGCGAAAATTAAATGTAGATACCTAAGTCATTTTGGAGCAGGTTCTCAATATTTGTTGATATTGTTGTTGGCATATTAAGGTAAAATGTATATGATTGTTTGATTCTTGCACACGTGAATCTGTTCACAATTTTATGTGCTGTTCACAACATAACAAATACAAAAGATCCACTCCAGCATAATATTGCAACAAAGACGTCAAACGACAGAGAAAATTATAGAGCTGTGCATTCAGTGACCTGTGGTCAGAAAGCTCAGCGTTTTATGCCGCAGCGATTATTTACATGTCCGTTCCTCACAGCGCGTTGTATGGAGTGGGCTCGCTGCACCCTGTTTTATGCGCATCACTCATACACGCTCGGAGTGGGACGTGGTGCCGGGATCCGAGTCGCTCCAATATTGATGGTAATACACTTACGTGAGGTGAACACTAACGCACTTATTGAGATGGGGCGCGGCGACATGCACCCACTGACATCAAATGTGCAGGATTTCGTAAATAGTTTAAATATGTGCATACATATCGCTCATTTGCGAGAACACGCATCTCAAAAGAATGCATGTTTATTTGTATCGTTCTTGTAAAAAGAAGGGAGAGCACACCACAAAGAGATGGATATAACATCACATTGGCGCCAAAACAGTACTGAGAGAAACCACATTTTGAATAGATCATGGTGAGTAATGACATCACATATTTGCACTATGCATTATCATCCGGGTGAGAATTGTACATAATAAATACTACTCACTACTTATTATGTACAAGTCTTTCTACCCTAGATGTTTAGACCTAAGTCTTCTATTACAAGAGAGTAGGTAGGTATCACCGCAGTGCCAGATTTTCTGCTGCCAAGCAGTAGTTTTAAACTTTAGATGTTACTGTATCAAGGTTTGAAGGGCACTGTAGATAGTGAATGTCCAGTACATTACACATAAGAGCCTAAATAATTTAATATCTCGAGGCGACTAGCGCAGTATGGCGCCTCGCAGAACTGGTCCTGGGTAGCATTGCAATTGTTAGGGGCGGGTGTCACGTTCACCACCAGGCTAATAACTTGCTCTTCTCATCATTAAGGTGTTTTTATTCACTTCTAAATTAACTTTTTTTTTAACCTTGCTCCCTCACTAGGGTTTATCCTGTGCCGTAGGTGCGTTTACAGACACAAATTCCACACACAATACACCCAGACCCGGAACGACTACCTACAGATCATACAAATATTTGTTCCGTGCGGGAATCGAACCCACGACCCGGAGCGCAGCAGCCGACTGTATCAACCACTGCACCAACCGTGCCGTCGAAGAGTATAATTAAACTTGTATGAGTATTTCATATACTTATGCGTAGAACAACAGAATTTTCTGCGGGAATATATATCAAATTTGAAATGTCCTCAGATTTATAAATATAGAGGAATCGAGGAAGTTGCGCAGCGATAATATCCGATACTAATGTTTTAACTTATACATCGAAATGCAGTGTGGATACAGGAAACATAAACACGAGATAACCCCATACTCTTCTAATTATGAACGCACATGTTCATTTTGCTGAACACAGGCCTCCCCCAAAAATCGCGACACCGAGCTGTCTGTGTGAGTGTACCCATTGGGGGGTTTTGCCATAATCGCCACGGCAGACGGATTGGCGATCGCAGTTGGGTTGTTAATGTACTCAAAGGACGCTGCTGCCCATCCTCCGGCTAATCCCATAGTCGCCTTCTACGACACCCACCGGATGCGATGGGTTGGTGCTATTCGTAGCACACGGCCAACGCAACTAGAAGCAATTAATAAGTGGATAGGGATGCATATAACTACGTTATTATTTACTAAATACCTTAACATATGGCCGCATATTTTCACCCAACACTATCTTATCCAAATTGCAGCGGCC
Source organism: Diloba caeruleocephala (assembly GCA_947459985.1). NCBI lineage: Eukaryota > Metazoa > Arthropoda > Insecta > Lepidoptera > Noctuidae > Diloba > Diloba caeruleocephala. Next base: position 243,438 of record OX381617.1, on the reverse strand, counting down.
GCAGTAACACGGTGCCGAGCGGCCATACTATATATTTTAACACCTCTAATAACAATCCAATAGCGTCGTGCATTTTATCTTAATTGCTTTTGACGAGTTTCCTCTATCATTGTACGTACACGCGTACGTGCAAGCCAATCTTCTTCTGCTCCAATGTTCTGTACAGATGAACGAATAATATTATTCTAATCGGAGAGCAGTCGGTGCCACAAGTCAGAGGTTTTATTTGTTCGACGGTCGCATAATGTCGTCGGTTTCCCGCGCGTGTAGTGTAGCCGACGCGCGACTGTGACGCCGGGACGCGTCATCCGGTCGGAATCGTTCGGCGCGCCGCGGGGACGCGGACGACTCGCGCCGTCTTCCTTCCGCGACACTTTTATTTATGTTGGAGTTGTTGAAGATCGAATGGGGATTTCACTTCAAACGTGTTTCCAAATCAATATTCTTAGGAGGGCTTACGCTTGCCGCTTTGAATTGACGGAGACAGGTTTTTACTGTTTGATATTGAGAAAAGATATTTTACAGAAATCGTATTTGTAAACAAGGTTAAACAGTTTATTTATAAATTAATTTCTTATCAAATAATATTCGTCAGTTGTTGTATCATGGTTCTTTGTAAAGCCGATTATAGCTGGTTAACGAATGATCGATGCATTTAATTAAAGAAGATAATCTTTTCATAATGTTGCTAAAATTGATATTCTGTAATCACAGGCGATGTCTAACGGATGGAAAGTGGTTGTGGTGGCGGAACCAGATTGTCTTCCGTCGTCTTCACTGTATGATCGTACCACGACAAAATATAAAGGTCCAGAAGAGCCGCTGTCCAGCGCATGCGGTCTGGCGTTTCATAATTTCGGCCGAATAAAGTCCACTGCTGGGTAGGAAATTTTGCGACAAGAAAATTGTACTGTAAAATTTGAGTAAAAATTGTATTTCTTGAAAACATTTTAGGTTTTAATAGAATAAAGACTTATCAATGAGTAAATTACTATGTAGGGTGGATAGTGAAACGCCAATGACACTTTGGAGTCGTATATTAGACGAGAGTTACACAATTATACACTAATACTTGAGGAATTACTATGAAGCATCAGAGTGGACTGCAGGTGGCTATCCGCACTCTTAGCTTATAGGTAGTAATCCTAGGATGCCTAGCTAAGGCGTAAGAGTGGACCGCAGGTGGCTGTCCGCACTCTTAGCCTATACTCAACCAGGTACTAGAGGACTGCAGGTGGCTATCTCTCGAGCACGGTCGCTAGCTAAGTGAAGTTGAATTTTTTTTTTTTTGTTTTTCCTAATGGGCTTCTCGCATTCACCTCAGGGGAGGTGTGGATGCTTAACCGGGCAATTGGCGAAGCTTGAAGAGCCTCCAGCCAGGCAAAATTATTAAAAACGTGAAGTTGAATACGGCCGCACGGCCTTTTATACATATTTCTCCCCGCCACTAGAGTGGGCGGTCACGCGATGACGTCCCGTTGAACAGTACAGATAGTGTGCGAGCGGGAAAGTATTCGGATCCACGCGTAATTGATATGCTCGTTACAAAACTAGAAAAGGAATTTTTCATTACGAGATGCTTAAAAATCTGTGTCAAGGTAGAGATTTTTCAATATTTCGGAAAAATTTGTACTACTGTAAATCCGTAAGATTTTGCTGAACATATATTGTGTTTATTTGGTAGGTATTGACCCAAGCTCTCACCCCCTGCAGTGTGTCGTGCTATTTACTGGACACCCTGTATATTGTTGCCTCACCAGGTCGTCGTATCGGCCAAGGATTATTACAAGATTGTACCCTAAATAATTTAATAATTTAATCCTTTCCTCCGACAACGTCCTCTCACAATGGGACGAGACACAAGTCGACGGCAGCTAGACGCAAGTCATTCGCTAAGGCCGGTTATTCATTTCTGAACATAAGTGAACGACTTGTGTAATCATACCGTAACTACGGAGTTTTAGACAATTAATAGTTACGAAGGGTCTCGAAAAACTAGCCGAACAGATTCTAAGCGATACTTCCGGTTATCTGCACAACCTATATTATTCACGCTGTTGCATTTAAATATATCTAAACGAATTTACATCTGGAAACGCATTAGTTATTTCAATGAGCCCCCCCCCTGCCGTCACTTTATGGTGGGGGTCCGGGCGGTCGCGGGTGCGCAGGTTGGGGAGTCTGCGTGGTCATACCGATCGGCCTCCGGGAAGACGGCGGCGCGCACGTGGCCACGTGCCACCGTGTGCGTAGCATTGCGCACCGCGAGGCTTGGGAGGATCCTTTACAGTCCTCCCCGAGACCTACCTGGGGGGTGACCTATTTAGAGCCACCTTCTCTCCGCTAGAGGGGGTGTAAAAACAAGTTATGTCAATGAAGTATCTCTCGCTTCAGTCCGTGGCCTACACCTGCTGTTCTTGGCTCATAATCGAGTGGAAACCACGTCTTTTGTCCGTCACTGCTTATTATCAAGTGGCGCTTTTCACAGCAATTAAGTGCAGAGCTCCGCCGCACGAGCAGGCAGGGTGGGGGGTGGGGACAGTCGCTTTCACTCGCGTCAACTATAAAACAGAAACAGATAGGACCAGAAGGCTTACCCGTAAAACATAAATGCTACGCTCATAATAACTTAACGTTGCGTGTCAAATTTGGTTAAAAATTCTGTTGCTGTAAAAGTATTCTGTTTCTCTCAGGACGGGGAAGACTATCTGCGTGGCTATTCTGTAAGAACTCACTAGCAAACTCACTTATGAATCAGCAGTTTTTACTGCTTTTCACTGCAGATTCAGAAGTTCAGAAGAAGAAGTTTGTTAGTGAGTTCTTACAGAATAGCACTGCTGATCGCGATACAGTTTTTTACTAGTTCTGGGGATAGTGTAAACCAAAAACCAACTGTCTTGTCTCTTGTTATACCACGGTTCTTTAACAAGCTTTTGATGTATTTTAGTTAATCTATATACTGTTTAAGTACAGAGCGTCTTAATATTTATAAGAACATAAAAAATAACTACAGTAGTAACTTTTGTAAGGTTGTCAAAGAGACAACCTTACAAAATCTCTAATAAAAAAATAAAATCTCAAATAATAAAATAATAGTTTAAAAAAACTAAAAAAACACGCTGACACAAAAAAAACAACTGAGTGCCCGAAAGAGCAAGTCTGGAACTGCACGCATACGTAGTTCGCGCACTAGCACTGTCTCTCTTACTCGCATGCAAAGGATGCGGAAAGAAATTAATTAATCCTGGCGAATCTAATTAGGATAATCGGATATTTTGATCGGATTATTGCATTGTCATCGACCTTTGACAGGTGTGCAAAGTTTGAATCAAATCTGATAGTTCAAAGTAGGGCAAAATCGAGCTCAAAGGAGTCGGTTACAAACAAACATACATACATACAGGTGAAGCTAATAAAAGCGTGTTAAAAAAGAATTCAATATCTCAATTTTCGATGGTAAGTAATATAAATACCTTAATTAGATACTGAGATGTTAGGTTCGGTCCCATCCCAAGCAATCAGTGTGAGCAGCTCGTTATCGCGTATTGTATGGAGTAGAGCTTCTGCACGTATTTACTGCATGCATAATATGGATAATATGCGGTTGTTATAAGGACAGCTTGCTTGCGGACAGGATGCAGGACATCTTGGGATGTGATAGTCCTCACAGAATGCTGGCTTTACTATTCTCCCCCTTTACCCCTACTCCAAGGCTACACATCTGTTGCAACCAGCCGACACAGTTCGCAAAATGAGGGTGTGGTGGTGTACTTCCGTGGTGACTGTCAAATCCCTATCGCGGAACCTTTGGTTCAGGATGCAAATTGTTTATTGCTTACTCTTAGCAATGATACTATATTGATTGCAATTTACCGCCCACCTGCAAATCGCAATGTAACCCCGTTCTTAGAATCTTTAAACGAACTTCTAAAATCAGTGTCCATATTTAAGAATATTATTCTAACGGGTGACATAAATATTAACATCTGTGATGGCAGTGACGACGCGCGCTCAATGGAATATCTCACAATGGCTGCCTATCACGGCATACTACCGGCACATATTCTTCCCACGCGACATAATACCTCTTGTCTTGACCATATACTTCTAAAAACCAAACTGCCGGCCTTTTGTTTTGTCGCTCAAACTTCAATCACTGACCATGACACTGTGTTGCTCTTTCTTCATACTTCCAACCCTTCTAGTAGTCTTCCACTAAAAGGTAGAACGGCTCGAGTTCTCGACTATAATAAAATTGAATTAGTTCTTCTCCAGACAGATTTCAGCCCTGTATATAGCACCTCAGATGTTAACGAAGCAACTAATTTCTTTATCAATACACTAAATTTTATCATTACCCAAAACTCAATTTTAAAAGTTGTACCAAATCGTAAACGGCTAAGAAAGCCCTGGATGACCCCAGGGCTCCTTAAATGTCTAAAAAATCGGGATTATTTACACCTAAAACTAAAGAAATCACCGAATAATGAGGTGCTACGGACTACTTTTAGAAGATATCGGAATTACTGCACTATGCTTCTTAAAACAGTTAAAATTAATTTTGATAAAGACCAAATAAATAATGCACAAAATAATAATAAAAAGCTCTGGGATGCTATAAAAACGATTACGCATACAACAAAACATAAGACACAAGCAAATGATCTTCTGTCACCCTCTGAACCCAAGCGTTCTGTAAATGAAGTTAACTCATACTTTGCTAATATTGGTCGCTCTCTATCTGAGAGCATATCTGTACCTACAAACGTATCCTCGCAGACTGTTTCTGTTCTTCACACGCACCAGAATACCTTCGTCTTGTTAGAAACAGACGAATCTGAACTGGAACATTTAATTATGAAACTTAGGAGTGACTGTGCGGTGGGCTCGGATAACATTTCCGGCTTTTTTCTAAAAAAATATAAAAGTTTCCTCATTCCTCACATCACTTTCATATGTAACCTAGCATTTACCACAGGTGTATTTCCAGATGCTTTTAAGTTAGCAGTTGTGCATCCTGTGCACAAGGGTGGGAACAGAGATCGGCCGAACAACTACAGACCAATTTCTATTTTACCAACACTGTCAAAATTACTTGAGAGGCTTATGAATAGTAGGCTGGTTAAATACCTAGAGCAAAATCAATTGTTGTCTCCCTCTCAATATGGTTTTCGTCCCGGAATTTCCACAAGTAATGCTGTTTTGGATCTCACCAATGAAATCGTCACCAAATTAGACAAAAAACAGAAGGTAATTGGTCTCTTCTTGGATCTGGCAAAAGCATTCGATACGATCTCCGTTCCCAATCTAATATCAAAGCTTGATGGCATCGGAATTAGAGGTAATCAGCTTTTACTTTTCAAGAGTTACCTCACAGGCAGACGACAATGCCTTAGGATTGGAGAATGGACAAGTGATGAGCTCCCTATATCCTACGGGGTCCCTCAGGGCAGTATTATCGGCCCAACTTTATTTCTTATTTACATCAATCACCTTTGTCAGCTACAGCTCTCAAATGGTTCCATTTTCACTTACGCCGACGATACTGCCCTTATATTCCACGGTGATACCTGGGAGTTAGTTTTTAAACACGCCCAATTAGGCTTCCACTCTGTTACCAGCTGGCTGGCTCATAACCTACTTACTCTTAATGTTGATAAAACAAAATACCTTACCTTCTCTTTATCATCCACTGGGAAACCTCATTCCTCCTATTCTTTGATAGCCCACTCCTGTTACTCATCACCTCATACGACATGTGGCTGCCCTCACCTTTGCCGCACAAACTGCATAAAATACCTAGGAGTTCAGATCGATGACTGCTTAACATTCTGCAGTCACATAGACACACTTACCTCGAGGGTACGTAAGTTGATATATATTTTTAAGTATCTTCGGCACGTCGCTGACATTAAGGTGCTCAGATTGGTTTATTTCGCACTCTGCCAATCACTAATACAATATTGTATAGTTGCCTGGGGAGGATCCGCAAAAACTCATTTTCTGAAGTTGGAACGCGCCCAAAGAGCACTCCTGAAAGTTGGTTGGCAGCTACCTTATCAATATCCCACCACTGACCTATATAATACCTGTAAGGTTCTATCAGTTCGTAAACTTTTTATTTTAAACTTAATCCTAACCACTCACTCTCAGACTCCCTACAATCCTACAAAGTTTAATTCCCTACGACGTAACCTTACTGTCTGTCCTCCAGTTCTGGTTAATTCAAGTTTAGCTCAAAGATCTTTTTACTTTCTAGGAAGCTTTGTGTATAATAAGGCTAACATAATCCTAAAAATATATTCTTTGTGCAAATCGGAATGTAAAAGAACTGTCACGCACTGGCTTCTTGATTTAAATTATGAAGGGACAGAAAGTATCATACAAACCATAAAATGAAACTTAGAAATGGCGTACACATTCAGTTACACAACCAAACACACACTCATGCACTCAAAACAAACACACAAACTCACTCACGCACACACTCTTACACACATAATGCACTTTATCTCTCACTTGAAATTCTGTTCCTTAAATATTGTTATGTTTACTAAATAGTACTTGTAGCCGCTTTGACTATGGTAATGATAAAGGTTGAGTGCCTGGTGATCTGTCATACAGGTCTTGAACCTAGTACAGACTCCAGCTCTCACAAAGGTTTTAAATTAAGATGTGGCTTCTTATTTGTAATCTAATAATATTATGTACCTTCATGAGAGAAATAAATAAATAAATAAATAAAAAATAAAAAAATAAATAAAAATAATATTACAGAAATGTTGGTGCGACGACGAATGTCGTCTGTTATTTAGTGAAAAAGCGTGTTTTGGATAAAATTTAATCTTATGTTGAATTTATTTTAGTAACTTGCATGCCATGAAATTGTTTGTTAAATTTAAATTAGAAATGTGTCACACTTACGAAGGCAGTGACTTATCGACTGTACCTAAATTAAATATTTCGCGTTCTCTGACGTATTATATTAATAGCAACAGTGAATATTCTATATAATATACATATAAACGTTTGCACCTATGTATTCGAGCCGCCCTGGCATCGCTCAGGTGATAGTCAGCTATACAACTTCGAAACGATATAATAATTGTTAAAGTCAGTCCAATGACGACGATTAGTGATGACCTCCCACATGTAAACATATAACTCTTTCTTTATGAAAGTAGAATTGATGAAGGCAACGCATATGCAGGGGAACGTAGACAAGTTACCTACATACAGCCAGACGTAGAAGTAATGCTTCAAATAGGCAATTTTGTTACAGATTTTTTATTCAAATAACAACTCATTGATGTTAATTTAAGAAAAAACATTTGAATGGCTCACTGATACGTTCCTAACATTGGCCCATTGCCTTCATACTGGAAGGAAGTGTAAAAAGCTACACAATTAATAAATGCGTATAATTAAAAGCGGCCCGGGCCGTAATTAGTGAGACAGCTTCAGGTCTAAGTTCCATTAGCATTACTTTGCACAATCAGCTGTGTTTCATCGTCATTGCAAATAAATAATGTAATAATTAATGTTTGTAAGCGTCGCCCCTTCGTAATTAACGTTATTATTTTCTTAAATAACAAGCTCGTCGGTAGATTGGAAACTTGTGCTTCAAACGAAATTTCGGATTATACTGCTCGATTACCATAGCCTCATTTTTGATTGGTTCATGAAAAACAGTAACCTATACCATAATGTATAAATATCGAATGGAGAATTTCCGTGGTGTGCCTCCTGGCAGTAGCGCGATTGTGACAAAGGGCTGCAGTACAAACAGGGCTAACTAAGGTTGAATAGCTAACGCTATAAATAACGGTGATCTTGTCGGATTATTTACGACGCGGGCAGAGCCGCGTGAAATTAACTGAGCTGCGGCCGTACGCGCACGGACCATTGCGTTACATACGACTCCGATGGCTACTAATTGTCTGCTCGCTATCGCGCACACGTCGATATTCCAACACTCGGCTGTTCCGTATGAATTTTCATGAGATATCCTGTTTATAATTATGAATTCTAATAAGTCAATCTTATTATAATAATAATGCCCGTTTCCCTCGGCGCCGTAACTTAGTAACTTCAGCTACATTAGCTTATAATTTATGGTAATTATATTTCATATTGGTATAAATATTCAAATTGCTGGAAGTGAAAAGTTTTGGTGTAGATCAGCTTTTGGAGAAGTTCTGTCTATTTCTTGGTTTTGTTTCGTTTACGTTTTATTATACTTCATTAGTGCTGCGGGACTCGAAATTCATTAACTCATTGTTCATACAATGGCACGTTGCTAATCCTCGAAAAGTGCTGCAATCGGTGATTATTTCACATGTACACGGAGCGGAAGCGAGCCTCCCCAGACGACGCTACATTATATTATAGATCCTAGTGGAATTTCATCATGAACTTCCTCCACCCCGGGAAAGAGCGAAGGAGTATGCTGGACTCCTACCGGCTAGAACCACTGGACCGATCATCTTTGGAACCGAAGAGGGGCTCGAGGTCCTCGTAAGATCACACTAGCGCCGCCCTTTGGTGCCACGCTATGAGGCACATCTCGGAGGTTACCACTGTAGAGCTATCACCCCCTCTAGAATAGGGAAGCCGGCTGTAAAAAGGCCACCCCAGACACTTCTCGGGGACGATTGTAAAGGATGCCCCCAAGCCTCGCTGTGCTAAGCACCGTGGTATGTACCCGGGGGCCGCTCGGTATGAGCACGCAGACTCCCCAATCTGCGCGTCCATGACCCCTTAAGGCCCCGAGGCGTGTTGGGTCTGGGCTCCGGGGTGATTGTTACCCCGGTGCCGTGACGTGGTTTCCCGTGCGGGATCGACCCTCATCCGATCCCGCTCTGGAGTATGACGCTCTTGTAAAAGGAGATCCTTGTACTCTAATTGTCGTGCTCCGCCAACATAAACACCCTCTGTCAGGCGGTAGGTGACGCGCTCGCTCTTTCTGAGCCAGGTTCTGAAGAGTGGCAGGATGGCCTTAATGACGCGCTTGATTGCAAACTGCAACCGTAGCCGATGTCGCCATATCTCGAGTGTGCGCCGTCGAGCCAGCCGCCTCAGTCTGTCGCACGCCCCTGAAAGCACGCTTTCGCCACTTTGGCGAAGGTAGCGTGCCTGAGCAAAGGTGCAAAGCGCGCCAGTAGATTTTCCCTCTGAACAGTCAGCTTAGCTGCGATGTTCGAATTCCCTCTCGGCATATCCAAGAAGCTTCTCACGACTCGATTTCTCACGATTCGACTCGTGGATTTGATTTGAAGGCTTGTGCGCCACGTGTCGCGGGTGCGATCCCCGCACGGAACAAATGTTTGTCTGATCTACAGATCGTTGTTTCGGGTCTGGGTGTGTGTGCACGTGAAATGTATGTCTGTAAACTGTACCCACGATAGAGGAGAAACACTAGAGCTACTTGCAAACATAGCCTGATACTATTCTCTCACCCTCCACCGCTTCCTGGTGTGTCATTAGTCATCATCATTTCGGCCGAATGAAGCCCACTGCTGGACACAGGCCTCCCCCAAAGATCATCACAACGACCGATATGGGTGTGTTGTAGGCTCATTTGGTTTGTCATAATTGCCACGCTTGGAAGACGGGTTGGCGATCGCAGTAGAGTTGTTAATGTACTCGAAGGACGCTGCTGCCCATCCTCCGGATAATCCCTTAGTCGACTTTTACGACACCCACAGAAAGAGATGGGGTGGTGGTATTCTAAGCTGGCACCACACGGCATCCTAGTATGTATTCTAACTTAGATATGGGTAACATATCCATACAAGCGTTCACCAGTTTTGATGGCCTTATATTATTATTTATATATTTATTTATACTAGCGGTGTATGGCCGCCCACTGCGATACCAACTTGGACGCTGATGAAGTACAGTGTCTCCCAGGCCTGAAAGTGGCGACAATATCTTTGGAGACCGGTTCAAGAGTATGGCTGATTAAAACTTTTATTTATGTGTGACAGTACAAGCTTTATGATTATGCAAAAAGTAAAATTAGGAATCTTAATTAGTTTAAGAAAGTTCTTTGCTGAGGTTACGGTTATTTTTTGTTTTTATCCATATGCAAATTCGTCTGTGTGGTGTTCGGATTAAGAATATAACACCAATCCATCTCCTCCCGTGAATGTCGTTAAAGGCGACTCACAAACTCTAAAGCAGAGGGATGAGCAGCAGTATCCCTTCTGTGGAACAGCAGTCAGTCACCACGCCTGCCAAGGATGGTAAGTACATGGAAATCTCCCCAAAAATGACGACACATGGCATATAACCGGTCGCTTTTGGGGAGGCCTTTTTCAGTAGTGAACGTCTTTTGGCTTATATGATGACGATATGCAAATTGGCCAACATGTAAACGTCGTTGATAGACATTATTGAAGTTATAAATGTCAAATCAAATGGACACCCATTACCGTTAAAGTAATTAAGTAAAGTGCTAATTTATGATTTACAAGATAGATAACATACGTGTGTAGATACGTGCATACATTATACTGAGCCAATAGGTTACAGGAGGTCATAGAGAACTAAAATTGCTATAAAGGATCGTAACAATGGCTACAAACACCGAGTAAATTAAAATTACAATACTTAACAAGAAAGAATAGTTTTCTTCTGTCACAAAGTATAAACTCTGCTATTTCCCCACATTATCGAGTCAGGCAGACAGCGAGGACCACGCGGCCCGCTCTACAGCACCCCCACCCGCCGCCCCCGCCTCTATCGCGGAATATATTTCGGCGCCCATTAAACTTTACGACGTCAACTTTTCAGCCACTGACAATAAAATCATTTACGTTATTTATGCACGCCGCATAAAACCAGATCGTCTGCCACCGCTCACAGCACTGAAATGTTTTATACTGATGAAAATATGGTGTTTTCATGGGGACACACACACACATTTCATGAACAATGTATTTATTTCACGAACCGCGGCCCGCGGCCCCTCTGCCGATGCATCAAAGTTGGATCATGTTATTCTGAAGTTTTAACGAGTTCTGTAACTTATAGGAGTGAACATCCACCTGCAGCAGGCCTCAGGATGCGATGCATCATCGGGCTGGTCTTCTTTGTATTTCCATAATCATGCAAATTGTGTTACGGATATGACCATTCCAGTACCATTTGTCGGTACCATTAAAGCCCCACTCCGCCTGTAAGCGCTCGTGCCGTATATTTTTTAATATCGCCGACGGAATATGACCTCTCTACGTTTAATTGCTCCTAGAAGCTCCGTACATTAAGAAGCGCTGTCTGTTATTACCACCGCTTTGCGAAACCGAGCTCTACATCTCAGTAATTAAAGTTAACATTTGATGGGCTCCGTGCACAGAGGATGCACATTTTAATCTAGACTTTGTGGTACTTTTTGCCCGGCGCAATTAGGAGCCCGCGACAAAGCACCCAAAGAGATTTCAAAGGATTAAATGTTTCCATTACATGGACTTTTGTCGGACCTGAAATAATATCTTCGGAAAGGGAACAAGGCCCTGGAGACAGTTTTTTTAGAGGAAAAGTTAATTAGTACAAAGTTGTAATGTAACATAATAAATGAATTGCACGCGACTGTTTGTTTGTACCCTGGTGAATGAAACAGGCTTTTGTTTAACGAGGCAGCCTGCGGGGTCTAAGCCTAAGTAAACTAATTACAAAATGTTAGGCCTTCGCAGTTTACCGAGGAAAATATAAATAGTTACATAACTATGTCTTGACGTAAAAACTGAAATTGTACGTAACTCCATGACACCGTCAGATAAGCGTCCCTCCCGTACTCAACATTATTTAAAAGATCTTGTAGAGGGTACCGCGGTACACGACAGGTTATACAAGCTATCTTAATAGTAAACAAATGTTAGATTACTAATTGTTTGGGTAAGTATACACGGCTACATCTCAAGCTATAATTTTCCAGAATACGCAGATCTCACATTGTAGCAAAAGCCATACAATGCAGGATCAGCTTATACTGGATTTTTATTGCTTGATATGTAGCCGCGCGTACAATCTATCTAAGTTTGGTCATAGACACAGAGTTCTACTAAAATATATAACTTTTAAGGGGATAAACAGTGTGTATATATTAAAAACATGTCGTAAGTTTTTTGCACTAACTAATTATTAAGGTTGTTACTGGAGCACTTAAAAACAAACGTTGTGCTTGGCAGCAGGTTATCTGGCATTGCAGTGGCGCCAACCGGGCCCGACTCTTGCATTAAGAGACCACCAATAGGAAAAGTATGTATATGTATTTATAAGATAGTATTATCTCGCACGTTATCTAGAACTTCAAACTTCAATCTACGTAGTTGTGATCGTAGCGTTGTAGCATCTTGTTCTTACTTCTTCCGTTCTTCGTAGCGGCCATCAGCAGTATGTGGTAACAATACAATATTTATCTTAACAAGTGAAATTTGACTTAAAATGATCTGTAAATGAAAGCATCAAGTTTAGTAAGAGCGTTACTTTTTTGGGATTGTACATTTAATGATCATTTTATAACGTAGCTCTGAACAATAACTTTTTTCATATAAACCTAATTTAATAAAAACATAAACGAAACCTTTGACTATAAATTACCTATTTTATACATGAAGTACTACCCATGAATACTTTTTAATGATTACATAAAATCAACAGTTAGTAATGATGGAAAAATTGCAATATGTAAAGAAAAACCGTACTCGTACTGTAGATAATGTAAAGTTCAAATACTGTAATCCAATGTCACTTAGCTGTAATTCTATTACTGTTACTGTGTGAAAGTAAATATATTTGCATACTTCAATGTAATTAAAATTGTATCCAACTGTCGCTCGATGTCATATTATAATTTAAATTTTACTGTAATTTATTCTATAGTGGATAATATTATAATTATTTTGTTGTAATATAATATTAACTTTGGTTATATCACAATTTTATGTTCATCTGGTGGCTGTATAAACCTATTTATGGTTAATCTGCGGATAATGTAGTGGGCTGCAACATTAAACATTTTGTTACCCCTGTAGCTTATGTATTGTATTGCGGCTGTTTATTATCCCTCGATAAATAAATAAACAAAAATATACATAGGTCCATAGAGTGTAGGTACCCGTATAAACAGTATCGTTTCGTCAAGTGCTCAGACGGAAGCGAGCCGTCTGAGGCGGACAGCGCAAGCGAGCGTGTAGTGAGCGGGTAGCTGCACTTGTTGCCGGCCCGCCTTCGCACAACACACACCGCTCGCTTGCTACTCGTGCATTACATGCCATTAACAGGTGCAGATACCTCAGTGGCTTATTTCTTCGACAGCAGCAGCAGTCTTGTTGTTTTTGAACAATAAATCAATGTATTTGTATCCGAAACACAGCGGCTTTAATTCTCTGAAACAGAATCTAGAAATGTCTATTGTAAGTTGATTTTATTAAACTAGTTTTGTATTTCCTAGTTAATGTCAATCAGAATACATGTCTGAAAGATAATATCATATGATATATGACCACAACACATCGTAATAAGGATTACGTGACACTTCATGCACCGTAATAAATTCCAATTTCTGTCTGTTTCAGGTACGGCAACAAAATATTTAGACGCATTTGTCTGTATTATACGCCGTAAGTAATACGACTTTTTATTTCCTTAATCCTATTTAAGTGTACACACACGGCGTTAAGGCGAGAGCCGCGGGGCAGAAGACAAACGACGTCGTCCTCGCAGATACCACCGGACCTATTGATGTCCCTGCCGGTACACACTAGGGCTTTAAGGAAATACATCATTTAAGTAAACTTATGAAATTAATCTTGTCGATAAAAATATTCATTAATAAGTATTTTTGTACGTAATTCTTGAAATTGAGATACATAAAAATATATCTTAAAAACGTTAACGAGAGATATAATTGTCAAATCTATACATATAAATTAACATTGAAGTGACAAAATAACAGCTTTTTACTAAATGCATTTGAAAGTATATACGGTACATATAACAAAAAAACAATTTTTAAATTGTTTGTCTGTCTGTCTATCTGTCTGTTTGTTCCGGGTAAACTCCGAAACGGCTGGACCGATTTCGACAGAACTTTCACTGGGAGATAGCTGATGTTATAAGGAATAACTCAGGCTACTTTTATTTTAGAAAAATAATTAAGGTACCGCGCAAAATGTTAAAAGCCTTGAAATCCAATATATACATTCTATGTCTATGTCGAAGTACTCTAAATTTCTTTTAAATTAAACGCGGGTGAAACCGCGGGTCCCAGCTAGTTATTTACTAAAATCAATCAATGGATTAGCAAATATTTTCTTACAAACCAACACGCCTAATAGCAACGCAATATGTACACAACTGTGTGATGTCCAACTCATGATCGCTGGCCGCGCGGTCGAGCGGTCGCGCGGCTTGCGATCGATGCCGCGTCTGTTTGCACAGGACGCGCGTACTATTGACACGCCTTGATTAATAACAAATAACACCATATTTTTATCCTGCCCGCCCAATATTGATTCCTTACGGAAAAGCGAGGAAATCAGATGGGCGAAGTTACAATTTAATTTAGCGAAGAACTTCACTGGATCGTGTAGCGTCGAATGGCGGCAATTTATTTACTTTTTTAATAAAATCGCACACGGCACGGTGCAGTCATCAACGAGAGCGATGTATCACGTCGCGACGCGGCCTCCCGCTCCGCCCTGTGTTCATACGCGCTAAAATAGTGCTTAGTATTAGATTCCGTGCGCACAAGTGTTCCAGTGACTTCTGGTGCCTGTGATAGTGTTTTGTTACATTAGTACAGCTACCAACGTTACAACGTTACCTATAGATAAAATTTAAGATATTTTTTGTCCAATAAAGTTGTAATTATTATTAAAAAATTTGCCGTGTGGCGCCGGCTCAGAATGCCACCACCCCATTTCATTCCGTAAGTGTCGTAAAAGTCGACTAAGGGATTAACCGGAGGATGGGCAGCAACGTCCTTCGAGTACATTAACAACTCAACTGTGATCGCCAACCCGTCTGCCAAGCGTGGCGATTATGGCAAGACCCCCAATGAGCACACAACACACCCATATCAGTCGTTGTGGTGATCTTTGGGGGAGGCCTGCGTGCAACAGTGGACTTCATTCGGCCGAAATGATGATTTAAAAATCCAAAACAAAACTTTGGTAGGAATAAGAAAATCCACTTTGCAAATCCCATTGTTATTTTGTAATAATCATGACGTTACAATTTTAGGTATCGTGATTAGTATTATTTATTGAGATTTTCCTATCGATGTAGGAGCCTTAAGCCCATAAAGTACATTTTCATCCACCGAAAATGGTTGATGGCTTTCGCTCAACAAATTGACGAGTTAACAACATCGGAACTGACCCTTCAGTCGGCAAACGCTCGTATTTCTTACTTTGTAACTGTCACGCAACACATGTGGACATAGAGATAATCAAGGTAACCGCTTTCAGTAACACGAGCCATCAATAAGCGCACCCCCCACCCCGCGCCACCCCCCGTCCGCGGGGACAAGGGTGTGTACTGATTTGTAATTTGGTACGCGCGTCGCGTCGCGAGGGACGCGCGTTATTTCGCCGCTCTGCCGTAAAATATGCACAGAAGGTCCATCGCAAGAAAAGCTTTAGCATATTGGTTTATCCTTCGTTGGATATTAAAGGTCTTCACGAAAACGACAGACACTCCCCTTACTCACCACGCTAGGTGAGCGGGTATTTCGCTCCGGTAAAGCTGCTGCTGCCGTCCAGGATCCTTGTTCAGGTTATCTTAAAGCTTGCAAGTTAGACGCTGACTCCACCATCTGTCAGTCAGTCAGTGTCAGTTTGAAACCTCACCCTTTGGCGCAAAATGCACTGCAAGCATTTACGGTCAAAATATGAAGAAGTGTAGTGTCCGGAATAATAATAATATAGCACCACTCTATTTCCTTCCGTGGATGTTGTAAAAGGCAAATAAGGAACTTTAAACCATAGGGATGGGTAGCAGCGTCCCTTCAGTGGAACAGTAGCCATACTGCGGTCACCAATCCGCCTGCCAAGCATGTGAGTACCGGCAAATTGCCTTCGAAAATACGTCACAATTTTAGATATCTACGGGGGAAGTCTTTGTTCAGTAGTCGACCTCCTTAGGCTCATAATAATGATAACGAAGAAGTGAAATTGACGAATCCTATTAGTCGCCGTACGAAGCGAAATTATCGTTAAAATGTGTGCATACTGTGACTGCAGTGGTTCGGAACTGTTCTGTTTTATGTGTACTGTAGCCAGTGGTCCCTGGTGAGGTAATTATTACGCGTTGAGAGGAATGAGTCTTTTGTACTTTACTATTTAGTGGCTCCACACGAGAGGCGGAGATCATCGCGCGTAAACTTTTTATACCCACCCTTAAGAACAAAGACAATCGTTTTTATTAGTAAATCCATAGGATGCAGTAGTGGACGTGACCAAATTTGTGACCGTGCCGTTTATCTCACTACGTAAATTTTTTATCGCACAAAAGTAATTTATATTCGCGAAGCTCCGTCGAGAGAGATGTTTACGTTAAGCTCCGCTTCTGTTTTTTGTCTATTTAAAGTTTTATGCACTGCAGTATAGAGCAATTTGCATTTTTTTAAAAACCCCTTGTCTGTGCCACGCATGAGAAGAGAATGCGCTCCAATAAACCGATTCATTAATATAACTGCACTTAGCTTCGCACCGCTAATGTACTTTTTTTTTATTTGGCCCATTGGAAATTTTACGTGAACTGCCTCCACCACGGGAAAGGATGAAGGGGCATGCCGGACTCCTACCGGCTATAACCACTGGGGGCTCCAGGTCCTCGTGTGATCATACTAGAGCCACCGCTAATGTACCTAACTTGTAACGAAATTCCTGATGAAACAAGACTTCTTCCTAACACATACCTAAGTATTGTTATATACGTGGCTGTTTACGAAGTCTTTTATAAACATGTGATTTATATACATAAACATGATTATTGTTTGCATCGGTTCATTGTGACGAGCGGGAAATCTTATTGCGGAGAGTTCAAAGCAACCGCAACTTTGATTTACAGAGGCTTCTTATTGTGCACAATAACCTAGTTATTACCTTCGTTTATTCAAAATATAAATATATACTATAAAATATATGATTACATTTTAGATAGAGTTAGCGAAAACGTCTAGTTAGCGGAGGAAATGAAGTGGTGCTATATTCTTAATCCGGGCACCACATGGAAAATGCAACATGAATAACACCATAATAACTCTCTTATTAATATTAACGTAATTACTCCAGTATCTTAAGGGTAATCAGGCGGTTAGAAATATATAATTAACTACATCAAGTTACGACACATGATATTAAAGAACTAAATTGTAGCTTTACAGAAACATTTATAATCAAAATATATGAATATTTTGATATGATTACATATTCAGAGGGTATAGTATTTCAGTAGTTGACGGCTCCAACCTGTATTTACATCTAAGTCAGCTTTTCAATGAAAATTCGAGCGAAATATTGAGTCAAACACAATGTAAACTCCCGCCTCACTGAAAGTCACTTGAAAAGCTGAGCGCCAACGTTTTGATTAATGACTCTACGAAACGAAACATTACAAGGGCGCGGACTCTATTTCACTCAACTACAAGAGTATTCAGAACTGTAACAAGAATTAATTCTGTCAATTAGCGGCACGAAGTGGGCTCCGGCCGCCGCGCGCTGCTCCTGATGTTATCAAATATAATGGGCTAATACTTGCGGCAATCATCAATGAATGCTTCACAACTACTGCACATATCGTTCGATCTGTGAGGTCAAGCTGCACTTGCCATGGTTATATTTTGGATGGGTGCACACATCTGTATCGATATAGCATTCGTTTGATGCATAGGCTAATCGTTTAGCTTTCTGCGCTACGAGTCGCAGGTTCGATTCCCGCATGCAACAAATATTTGTATGGCCTACAGATAGTTGTTTTGGGCTGGGTGTTAGCACAGCTGAGATTTATGTCTCTAAACAGGAGAACTTATATTGTGGCTTCTCTATTTTTTATACTAAAAATAATAATGAATATTAATTACTACTAGGGATGCATCAAAAAACTTCCACGAAGCATCCAGGGCAATCTTTTTTTATTGGTCTCCAGTTGAAATTCTACATGAACTTCCTACACCCCGGGGAAAGGTAAAGGAGCAAGAAGGCCGGACTCCTACCGGCTAAAACTACTGGAGCGGTCATCTTCGGCATCGAAGAGGAGCCCCAGGTCCTCATAAGATCACGATAGAGCCCCTCATTTATGCCAAGCATATCACGGAGGAGATAACTGTAAAGCGTCACCCCCTCTTCTCAAGGAGGATTGAATAGGATCCCCCCCAAGCTTCGCTGTGCGTTGTGCTGCACACGCGGCGGCATGTAACCACGTGCGCGCCACTGTCTTCCTGGAGTACATATACATGTTGTACCTGTTAATAACTTTGCTGGCTTACTTACTAATCCCTCCCCCACGGCATCAGCTATGTCCATGTGAAATATATCTCAACACATGAGAGCAATGCAAACGCTTTCCCGCACTTAGACAAGACGCGATACAGTCGGGGCCTTGCTACGTGGCCACTGTTTAGACATGCAGACAAAAGTCGACTTGTTCTTCGGCGATCATATTAAGCAGGTGGTGTCAGCTTTTATACAGTCTGAAGCATGTTGAATAAGTCCTACTTACTAAGAACAAAACACTTAGTTAAGATTTTAATACTAGTTAAGTTACGTATTTGTAGTTAACACTTAGAAGCGCCGAAAGCTCTGACTACTTTCTCACACAGACTTGGAACTGTGAGGCTTAACTTAAACTCAGCCGTGCAGGTACCGCGAGGGGAAAACTATATTATCTACGGAAAGTAACTCGGAGTGCCGACGTACGAGAGTTGAGCGCAGCGCACAACTGCGGGAGGTGGTTGACACACTCGTCTCATTGTAGCGAGCTCCAGGAGGTTCGTGGTAATGGGCTCAAATGATTTCCGCGTGGTATCGCAAGTTTATAGTGCTTATAACAATCCATCCGTCCATCCAGGTTAGCATCTCATTCAACTTTTACGAAATTCTCAGAACTACACGCTTTGCAAGACAGAAAACTTGAGCAAATCAATTATGTGTGTGCAATGTGCATCTTTTAACGCACTCATGACACAGGAGAAATCCTAGAGGAGGGCAACATTTTTGCAAAACAACAAATAATGAATATTGAATACTCAACGATAATAAATGAATTGTTTTGTTTCTATGTTGTGGTCGAAGAAACAGGAAATGATACCGTGGTTAGGAGGTTAAATCTACTAACAAATCAAACCAAGTCATGGGTGCTTCAGAGATAGCGTCGCTAACAGTACCGTAGCGCCTGAAAATGGTTGTTTTGCGACAACATCAGTTGATAACTTTAATTAACACACACTTTTGCTATATTAGAGCGGCCGCTCGGGGTGTCTAATAAGCTGCGAGCTGCTTATCCGCGGCTGAATCGTAAAGTATTGGCTGGGCGCGTTCTGAGCGAGCACTGAACATTTAATACCGCAACGCAGATAAGCACAGAAGGTCTAATACATGTACGCCGTAACAAGATCAAACACACAGACGTCGAGTGCGCAAGGTTTGCGTGCCTACAGTGGTTTGAGACTGTTCAGTTCAAATACACAATAGCAGCAGTTAATGGGTGTTGTTCGGAGTTAGCCTGCTGTACCTTGTTATTGTGTTGGTCCGGCAGGTGCGCGGTGTAATTGGCCGTAGATCGCGTTAATGAACCGCGCCAGACACTACGATAACCTTGCCTGGCATTACGCACCTTTTGCCGCCTAGCCTATATCGAGGCATGTAGCTCTACTTTACGATGAAGGCGTGTTTTCAGGGGTACCGAGATATCTTGATATGCCCGAAAAAAATATGGCTTCACTTCAGCTTCCAAAGCGTGTTCCTCATAAAGTCTGTTTTTTAAGGCTAGTGTGTACACAAGTTTATTTATCGCCACTTCTCTGCGTCACGTCTGCAAATAACTTTCTTATAAATTGAGTAAACCTTTACTTATTTCAGGCCAAGGGCACAAAGTTAGCTCTGACGGTAAACTTAGAATGAGGTCTAATTCTTCAGCTTTTAGACTACATGTAGTATGACACAGCGTGACGAAGGCATTAATATTACTAAACTTCTGAATGTGATACTGACACTAAGATGGACGATACTATGTTCAGATTAGCTATCTCCCATACAGGTTATAATCGTACTACAATCTTCTTTACGCCTATTTATTTGTTTCACATCCATACTTTCTGTCTTTCTAATAATATTTTCACCATATCTTGTTATTTAACCTAGTTTTGTAACTAATAGGTCACTGTACAGTGCAGATTTGTGTCACTTTTACAGATATTTTATGTCGAACAGGTCGTAACAGTACGCGATAATGAGTACTCACGATTAGTGGTGGTTAATATAGCGTCTAGCGCGATTAAATAGCCCGCTATATTCACGCAACGTATAGCACACGCTATGCCGGCTTCAACTTGACGCTATAAAAATAGCGCCATTAAAAACCAACGAGTAGGTAGCGAGGATAATAGCGCGAGAAAATGCATAGCGCGCGCGTGGTGAGCCGGGCGGCAGTTATCGCGAGAATTCGCGCGCTATCGGTCGTTACCCAAGGTGTTGATTAAAATATTTATTTATTTTAGAAACGCTAACAATGTACGTACATTAAAATTTCGTAAAATTAAAATATATAACATACATAGGTATACACAACATCAAACAATTCCATTCAATGAAAACTGCTTTAATAAATTCTTTCATAAAGAAATATAACCCTATCCTATGTTTATTTAATACGTACAAATCTATTATCCCAAGCATGGAAAGTATGAGAAAATCTTTATTAACTTTTCTTTACTGCTCCATTTCATTTTGATAGATATTATTTTACGTATTGAATATACTATAAAGTATTCAATATTAAGAATATAACTGAAACAGTGCGCTGTCTTAACACAGCGCGCTATCTGTCCAACGACATTTAGCGTGATTCGAGAATATTCACCGCGCTTTTATCGCGTCATTCGTGTACGCCTAGTTCGTTATAATTGTAGCGTGTAAAATAGCGCGCTATTTGACTATAGCAAATAGTATGTAGCGCGCTATTGCCATATAGCGTTTTTGAACACCACTACTCACGATGTGCTATACATTGCCACTATGATACAAGCTACCGCGATTTATGAGCCACTGAGTGAGCAATGAACAATGAACTTCTGGCTACGGGATCCAGCTGACCTACAAGTTCTATGTTCTTTATGCACACTCGAAATTGTTATTGGACTATATGGCTATAACATAGTTGGCATTGCTGCACTTTGAAATCAATTTACAGCGTTCTCAACTGGCTGATTAATTCACTTGCAACTTAACAACTAACGCAGATTATACCATAATTATCACGATACATTCCGTCATAGAGAAGTTAAAGGAGAATACGACGTGACGTGGGTGTGTCCTGTTTACTGAGTTCATCTGCCAATCCTGATTAACGGTAACGAGCTATTAATTAACGGAGTGAATCAATGGTTGTTAGCATAATCGGGAATACAGTTAATATGATAGACGGCGGTCAGGGTTCACAGAAATGCTGTTTTGTCATCTGGGGTGCAATTCCTTAACCTCAAACATCCAGACATCCTTAAATACAGAATAGAAATAACGGTGTAAAACTAATTTTAGTATTCGATAAGACATGATTAAAACTATTCAAGGACACGTTGCAGAAGGTAAGCCATGAGAACCAGTCTTATCGAATACCAAATCGGGTTATCACCATTATTTCAATTTATTCAAGGATGTAGGAATGTTTGAACTTAGAGAATTGCACCGCTGGTTCCCAGCTAGTCCGCCTTTTTTTTTTTTTTTTTCCAGTGGAAATTCTACATGGAACTTCCTTCGCCCCGGGGAAGGGTGAAGGGGTATGCCGGACTCCTACCGGCTAAAACCACTGGAGCGGTCATCTTCGGCACCGAAGGGGGGCTCCAGGTCCTCGTAAGATCACACTAGAGCCGCCCATTGGTACCACGCCTTTAGGCACATCACGGAGGGGATGACTGTAAAGCGGTCACCCCCTCTAGCAGAGGGAAGGCGACTGTAAAAAGGTCGCCCCCCAGGCACTTCCCGGGGAGGATTGTAAAGGATCCCCCCAAGCCTCGCTTTGCGCTGTGCTGCGCACACGGCGGCACGTGACCACGTGCGCGCCACCGTCTTCCCGGGGATCACTCGGTGTGAGCACGCAGACTCCCCAATCTGCGCGCCCGCGACCCCCGAGGCCCCCCACCATGTAGTGACGGCAGGGGGCTCAGGCGTGTTGGACTTGGGAGCCGGGACGGTTGTTGCCCCGGCGCCGTCTCGTCCTTCTCCTTGCGGGATCAGCCCTCTCCCGATCCCGCTCTGCAGTCTCCTTCTGGAGCATGACGCTCTCGCAGAAGGAGACCACTGCACTCCAATTTTCATGCTCTGCCAACATAGCCGACACTACTGTCGGCAGAGAGAGATCCTGCCCGATCCGATCGACCAGGATCCGCCGCTCGGCCGCCCACGCAGGGCACTCCTCGAGCGTGTGCTGTGCGGTATCCTGGTCGCTTTCACAATGGTGGCACTGTGCCGTAACCTCGCGTCCCATTCTGTGCAGGTACGCACCGAAACAACCGTGACCGGTGAACACCTGCGTTAGACGGTAGGTGACGCGCTCGCTCCTTCTGAGCCAGGCTCCGAAGAGCGGCAGAATGGCCTCAACGACGCGTTTGTTCGCGAACTGCAGCCGAAGGCGATTTCGCCACGTCTCGAGTGTGCGCCGTTGAGCCAGCCGCCTTAGCCTGTCGAGCGCCCCTGGCGGCACGCTTTCGCCACTCTGGCGGAGGGAGCGTGTTTAATCATAGACCCACGCATCCGTCTCCGCCATGATGTCGAAAGGCGGAAAGCGTGCCAGGAGAGTTGCCGCCTCGTAGGACACTGTCCTGTATCCCCGTGCGATCCGTATAGCCACTCTGCGCTGCAGACCGTGAAGTTTGGCTCTACAGCGCTGGACACCTGAAAACCGGGATGACCATACAGGTGCCCCGTAGAGGGCCACGGACCGCACGACGCCCCCGTAGAGACGGCGAACTTCCTCGCTCGGTCCCCCGATATTGGGCAGCACCCGGTGTAATGCACCCACTACCCTCTCGACTCGGGGGACGAGGCGTGCGAAGTGCTCTTCGAAGCCCCAACGACTGTCCAGGGTGAGCCCCACAGCTAGTCCGCCTAGTTGCACCAAATTCCGGGATCAACGAAATATTTGGGATATCTCAGCTCAGAACGCTCACCCCTGTATAATATGACCACGAATGAACTGAACTTAGGCCTTCTAGTTTACTGCCATGATCACGACGCCAGACAAATGAATTGGTGGCGTATTATGTGGTACTCAAGATGCTACCCATCCTTGGCTTATTCTCTTAGCAACCGTCATGACACCTGATGGAAAAGAAGGTGTATTCTTTGACAGATATCGCGCGGCCATGCTGTATTTACGACCTAACCAGCACACCTCTTCTATACTTTGCAACTATTGCATCTCATATAAATTGACTTCGTCAACGCCCTTGCTTATTCCCTTAATGATAGATTACATAGATGGCACCATGTCATCGTACCTACTTTCATATCGCGTGTACGCGGTGTCGGTATAACATTTCGCGGCGAAGGATTTTAATATTTAGTGCGCGACGATGATTTACGAGGCGATTACACGCGTGACGCGTCACTGTACGTCACGACGTGACGACGCCGTCACGCTACGATTGTTAAGGTACATAACTCGTATTACTCATAATAAAACGAAATGTTACGATCGTGTTCTGGTGAAACTTTAATGAGCGCATCATACGGCTGGGTATCGCTCACAGTTCCAACTAAAGTCAATGGTAATGCATTGGATAACGCCGCTTGTTTCCTAGCTAAGTTAATTAATATTAACGTAATTCTAGTACATACATACGGAGTGCAGATAATAATTCACGAAACTTTACCGCCAGCTCTCATAACGGCTAACTGAATGCGATCGTTTCGGCTCAAACTAACGCAGCGAGAGAACTGGCGGCAACTGAGCGTAAGTTCATACTTAATCTTAGTCCCGTATAACTTTGCCTTAAACCTTAATATTATAATTCGTGTCAGAGTCAAGCCGCGTTAGCGCCACTAAATAAAAGACAGAAGACCCACGTGTAATGGACAACTCACTCAAAAACAGTCACTCAAGAACAGAGCGGTGCACACATCACGCGCTGCAGGACTATGATTGAACGAAACTCGAGGTCCGGGGGCGAGTAAATAATACAGTTTGAGACTTGAAACGTGTATATTACGGTTCACAACAATGTTTGGTTCTCACATAAAAATATAATATTCCGAACATAGTGGTTTTGCATGTAACGAAACCATAGCGCGATCTAATTTGATCCCAACGCCATCTAGTTACGTTACAGCAAAACCTTAATTATAAATATACTAATTATTGTAACTTATTCTAAGTATGTGGATGCTTTATCTGGACATACCGCCCACCAAGGACAGACTTTAGAATGTCCTTTAAAACCGCCCACCGTGCAACAGTCCACCTACTAAAACAAAGTAATGAAAATAAAAAATAAAAACAAATTTCGGGTTACCTGTATCAGTCATTTGTTAAAGGCAAAACGCAAAGCTTAGATGCAGGTCGTTTTATTAAAGAACCTTTTGTGCGTATGGTAACTACCCGAGTTATGTTGTCTGCACCAGGATGTTTCTGTTCAATTCTACCCAGCAACCACTTGCCAGGAGGCATGTCATCCTCTTTAATTAATACAACAGCTCCTACTGATGGTTCTGGGATTTTATAAGCCCACTTGTGTCTTTGAAGAAACTGATGGAGATAGTCTCGCGACCAATGTCGCCAAAAGTCTTGCATCATCTTCTGGTGAAGTTGCCATCGTCGGAGGGTATAATCATTACTTCCCTCAAAATTCGAGTCTGGTACTACGACGAGTGGTTCTCCAACCAGAAAATGACCCGGAGTCAACACTACCAGCTCATTTTGGTCCTCTACGTATGACAATGGCCTCGAATTGAGGCACGCCTCAACTTGAGCTAATACGGTGGCCATTTCTTCGAATGTCAACGTAGAGTTCCCTATGACCCTTTTAAGGTGGTACTTCGTCGACTTAATTCCTGCCTCCCAAAGTCCACCGAAATTAGGTGCGCGCGGAGGAATGAAGTGCCACTGGGTACCATTATTCGCAAGATACTCAGCAAGTTCAGGTTTGAAGTTAGACTTCTCCTCATTGAACAAGAACAGCAACTCACGTGCGGCTCCAACAAAGTTTGTAGCGTTATCGCTATACAGCTCAGCACATCGACCCCGCCTTGCCACGAATCTTCTAAAAGCAGCCAAAAACCCTTGAGTAGTTAACTCGCTGACTACCTCAAGATGCACCGCTCGTGTTGACATACAAATAAACAAAGCAATGTATCCTTTATAAGACTTGTTTCCCCTGCCCTTTGATACCCTAATATTCACCGGGCCAGCATAATCTACGCCGCTGCAAAGAAACGCTTTATTTGGTGTCACACGTGACGAAGGCAACTGTCCCATAAGCTGAGTCCTTTGCTTGGCTGAGTATCTAATGCAAGTGACACAGCCTCTTAGATAGTTTTTAGCTAGTGCCTTTACACCCACAATCCAATACTTTGATCGCAAATAGGTGATCATAAGTTGTGGGCCCCCATGCATAGTTTTTTGATGCGAGTCTGCAATTAAAAGACCCGTT
The DNA here is from genome assembly GCA_947459985.1 of Diloba caeruleocephala. Classification (NCBI taxonomy): domain Eukaryota; kingdom Metazoa; phylum Arthropoda; class Insecta; order Lepidoptera; family Noctuidae; genus Diloba; species Diloba caeruleocephala. The sequence continues at coordinate 217,565 of OX381617.1, read as the reverse complement.
AAAAACGAATCCTTAGGTACCATAATTGGATGTTTCTGATTGTAACCTAATTGTGACATTTCCAATCGTCCTCCAACTCTTATGATACCCTTTGAATCCAAAAATACATTTAAGGATATTAGTGTCTTATGTTTTTTGTTTAAATGGTTTTTATTCTTCAGTACCTCTAATTCCTCGGAAAATCCTTCTTGTTGGCATCTTTTAACACAAATCTCTGTCGCATCATCAATTTCCTGCTTTGACAATTGTATCGTGCTGTGTTTTATCGTAGAATGTCTCCTTAGATTCAAAAATCTTCGGCAATAAGCTATGACTCCTACAAGCTTCGACAACGAAGAAAATTTATGCCAAAAGACAGTGTCAAAAACAACCGTGTGGACCTTGACTTCTTCCAGTTTAGTCACCAGATGTTTTGGCTTGTTCCTTTCAATCAGCTTCTGTCTGAGAAAATCGGGACCATCAAACCATATGGAAGTCATCGAAAGTTCGGCAGGCGAAATACCTCGAGACGCACAATCTGCTGGGTTATGCTTAGTTGATACATGGGACCAATGTTGTGTATCTAAAGTAGTCAAAATTTCCGAAACACGATTGGCCACAAAGGTTTTCCAGCGGCTCGGATGACAATTAAGCCAAGCTAAAACTACCTCGCTATCTGTCCATGCATACAAATCGGCCTTCTGTATGTTCATAACTTCTGCTACTTCTGTAATCAGCTTAGCCAGTAGCACTGCTCCACAGAGTTCGAGCCTTGGGATGGACACTTGTTTAATGGGAGCCACCTTTGTCTTTGAAGTGACTAAGGATACGTGAATATTTCCCATCTCATCCACTACTCTGAGGTAAATTACTGAAGCATAAGCCAATTTTGAGGCATCAGAAAACCCGTGTAATTCTGTTATTACATTCCTAGACTCAGTGTGTAACCAGCGTGGTATTTTAACATCAACTAAAGAAGCTAAATTTCTACGGTAAGTAATCCATTCCTGTAATAAATTGCTTGGAACTTCTTGATCCCACTCAATTCCTGCTAGCCACAGCTTTTGGATCAATATTTTTGCTATAATAATACTAGGGGCTAACCACCCAAGAGGGTCAAATAACCTAGATATTTCTGAAATGATCGTTCTTTTTGTTGCAGGTTCACTTAGCGGCGCGATTTCAACGGAGTGTTGGAAGCAGTCTACGCATGGATTCCAGGTAAGGCCAAGAATTTTAGTAATATCATCTACCTTTATCCTTAATTTTTCATCACTGCCCATTTTTTTATCCCTTATCATATTCAATAACTCCTTACTATTACTAAGCCATTTCTGTAATTCAAAGCCACTTTTACCTAGTACTGTATTTATTTTTGTGTAAATATCAAACCCTTTTTTTACAGTTTCAGCTCCTGTCATTAGATCATCCATGTAATAATCATTTAGGATGATTTTTGCTATCTCTGGGCTTTTTTGGCACTCGTCGTACGCTACCTGTTGTAACGCCCTTACCGCTAAATAGGGTGCCGATGCAGTACCAAATGTCAGAGTGTTGAGTTCGTATTCATCAATTTCTTTCTCAGGACTATCTCTCCAAAGTATTCTTTGAAATATAGTATCCCTTTTATCAACCCTTACCTGCCGATACATTTTAATGATATCGGCGATGAGACATACTTTATGCATCCTCCAGCGCATCATTGTATGGCGAAGATCAGCCTGTATAGTTGGTCCGACCATTAAGTTGTCATTCAACGACTTTCCATTCGTTCCTTTACAGGATGCATCAAAAACAATTCGGACCTTCGTCGTGTCTTTATCCTCTCGGACTACTGCGTGGTGAGGTAAGTAAACAGCTTCCTTATTTTTCTTTTCTTTATCTGTCAACTTATTCATGTGTTTTAGCTCTAAATATTCGTTTATAACATTCGCATATTCATTTTTTAATTTAATATTTTTTCCTAACTTGAATTCTAATCCTTTAAGTCTCTTTTCAGCTATCATCTTTGATTCACCATACTTGCAGTCCGGATCGGAATCACGAAACGGTAGTCTCACTATATAACGACCATTGTCGTCACGTTTTGTGGTAGTCGTAAACAACTGTTCACATTTAATCTCTTCCTCCGTGAGCCTTTTTTTAGTTCCAGGTGGTTCCGCTTCCAGTTCCCAGAACTTTTTCAGCATATTATCTTCAGCCTCAAGACTGGAATGCATCACCGTGATATGAGAGTAAACGTTAACTGATTTATCCACCTCAAAGACCCCAGATAAGACCCAACCGAAAGTGGTCTGCTGTGCTAAGAGGGATCCGCTCGGATTCTTTGCAATACCTTCTTGGATGACTCTACTGAATACTTCAGCACCTAATAAAATATCAATTTTATTAGGCCTGTCATAATCTGGATCAGCTAAATCATCATCAGTGAGGTTTACCCATTCTATCCTAGTTACTTTAGCAACTGGGAGAATGGACGTGATCGACTTCAAGACATAGGCATTAGCTTTTATTTGAAATCGTGGATCTATTCTAGACCGTATATTTACTGTGACTGTTGACTTTGAGGTCACACTTTTGTCACCACCTACACCTGTTACAGTGTTTTTAACCGCAATCTTTTTTAAACCTAAATACTGAACCATAGCTTCAGTTATAAAAGATCCTTGCGACCCTTGGTCTAACAAAGCCCTGACCACACGATAAGTCCCGTCTTTCGACTCAGCTTTAACTAAAGCTGTAGTTAATAAAACTGTTTCACGGCAGTTTCCTGTCGAAAGGCAAGAGACAAGTGGCTTATTAGACCCCTCCACTTGAGTGGAAACCTTTTTGCTGTCTGACGCAGCATCCTCCTTCATCGAGCTTTTGATAGCTGATAAGGCTTCGTCGTGAACCGTATTAATGTTTTCCCCTTCAGCCCCAGAAACACCATTAGGGTGTAATAATGAATGATGACGGCGTTTGCACACCTGGCATCGGATAGTATTTTTACAGAATTTGGCTGAGTGGTTGCCATATAAACAGATGAAACACAGATTATTGTCCATAGCAAAAGTACGTCGAGATTCGTTTGACTCTTTGCAAAACTTTTTGCACGCAGTTATTTTATGATCTGCATTACAATAAGCACAGGACACATTCTTTTTTGCTTTAAGAATATGAAAAGATTGAGTACTTTTTTTATCAATATTAGGTCGATTGTCTAAATTTTCTAAACCTCTGAAGCGACCTATCAAGAATTCGGAGAATTGACCATATGTAGGCAGTTTATCAGACGGATCGGATGAAACTTTTAACTCCCAAGCTTTTCGAGTATCCCTATCTAATTTGGCGCTTATTATATGTATAATAAGAATGTCCCATGATGAAACATCCACACCTAGATTTTTTATAGAGTCTAAACATTCTGATGTTGTGCTAATTAGCCTCTTGATTTCAGATGCTGACTCTGACGTTAATCCCTTTTGATTTAATAAACGTTTCAAAATACCATTAGCTAGAAACTTTTTATTGTTGTACATGCTATCTAACTTTTCCCAGGCAATTTGGTAACTATCAGATGTAAGTTTGACATTGCGTAACAACTGTTCAGCTTCCCCGGTCAAATGTCCCCTAAGATAATAAAATCTTTGAGCATCATCCAGAGACTTATTTTCATGCACAAGCCCTAAAAACAAATCTCTAAATGTTTGCCATTCCGAATATTTACCAGAAAACATAGGTATTTTAATTTCTGGCAACTTAAACCGGCTAGGATAGCCACTACTCCGACCACCAGAACCTGAGTCAACAACTGCATCAACCGATTTTAGTTTAGATAACATTTCTTTTAAATCGGTTTTATACTCGACAAACAATTCTTCTACGTCATCATACACACCGTTTTTGTGGTAGTCAGAACTATATAACTCGCTTCTTTTGACTTGACTTACAATTTGGGTATGAGTCTTTGTAAATAACGACCACTGTTGTTCTACATTCTCGAGTCTAGTTTCAACGTACGACACTGTCAAACGGTCTTTAGGAGACTTTTTAAAATTAGACTTAGCCTTAAGCATTTTAGCTTTAATGTCATCCTGAAGGTCGCTAAACGCCTCCATTTTTAGTAATTGATATAAATATCAGAAAACTACCAAGATAACGCAGATTACAAATCAAATAAATAATTTGAGTAAAACAGAATGTAAATCATGCAACAGTGACCAACAAGGTAAACTTACAATTAATGAAGACAAAAGTAATCTACTATAATGTAACAATTTAACTGTCAGATTCTAACTAATATTTTAAAATATATTCTAAGTCGATGTAACAAATCAGTAAAATTTTACAAGTGTTTTCAACAATCTATTCTTCTATTTAAAATCGGGCATGGATTCCCCGTATTAACCACTTTTAACTTAAAATAACACAAGTCCAAATTAAACTACTAATACACAAGAATTTTCTAAGTTCAATAGCTCTTCAATTTAAAGTTCAAATTTGCATGCACAGAATGTGAAGAGTTCCAGTTAACTTCCAGGGGAATAAATAAAGTTGAAAATGTACTCACTATTTATCACTGCACTCACTGTTACTATTTTTCGACGTCATAATTTCACCTGCTTACTACTCGTGGCGCCCTCTAGCGCTCCGCTGACTGCAACCTCTGCCAATCTCACCTCCTCCCGTACGCCGCACCTCCGGGTGATTGTTACCCGGTTCCAACACTGCCGTGACGCTTTTAGCGCCCTGCTGTGGGGAAGTTCTGAACAGCAAATCGGCTGTCCAGTAGTGACGTAGCGGGTGATAATCACTATCACCACCGATGATTATCAAAGATACTCTAGCCAATCCGGCTCGAAGGACCATGAACGAAACTCGAGGTCCGGGGGCGAGTAAATAATACAGTTTGAGACTTGAAACGTGTATATTACGGTTCACAACAATGTTTGGTTCTCACATAAAAATATAATATTCCGAACATAGTGGTTTTGCATGTAACGAAACCATAGCGCGATCTAATTTGATCCCAACGCCATCTAGTTACGTTACAGCAAAACCTTAATTATAAATATACTAATTATTGTAACTTATTCTAAGTATGTGGATGCTTTATCTGGACAATGATCGAGGTGAAACTTCTTTAGACGCGACTAGGGGGTGAATGACGAAAGCGTAACGGAGTCCTGTTTATGTCCGTTTATGATTTTAAATTATTTTTATGCCATGATATTACTCTATACTAATAGTTATTATTATCTTATTAATAAATAAAAAATACACAACATAATTTTCATAACTGTGATAATATTTCCGTGTGGTATTCAGAATAAGAAGAGCACCGCACCATCTCCTCCCGTGGATTTCGCAAAATGCAACTAAGGGACTCTAACCCACAGGGATGGGCAGCAGCTTGCCTTCCGTGGAATAGTAGCCATTCTTTGCCCACCAACCCGCAAGCCAAGCTTGGTGAGTCGTGGCAAATTTCCCCGAGAATGACGACACTCGGCAAGTAATTTCTTATGCTCTAGCTTTTGTTTAACAGTGGACGTTTTGTCAGCTGATATGGCGACTGCATGTAAAGGTCACACGCACTCATATTTTTCGTTTCGTTTGACGTTTGTGTATTCTTGAAGTTGCTGATGTGGCGTGTTGTACGGAGCGAACCTTCCCCGCGTATCTGTCGCGTGGTAATGCGCGCTCGCGCCCTAATTCATATTTGATTACGTATTACATGTGTCGGCCTCACTTACTGATTACATGCTATTAGTACACAGTTTCCATTTCTTATAACTTCATTCTTATAATTTGTGAAACGCTTCTCACATTAAATTTGTTTCTGGGAATAATGTTATGACTGCCTCATCATCATTACATTTCACGCCTTGTGCTTTAGGGGATAGAAACAATGTATAATTATAACATGAGTAGGTACGTTATGTACCTAGTGTCGTACAGTATATAGCGCTACATATTCGTTAGTTCTCGTTTTGCTGTAGAATTGTGTAACGTGAATGTCGAGGATTTTACAATTCGATTTCTCTCGTTAGCCCTGCCCCTTAGCCGTCCTTTCTAAATGAACGTAAAGTAAATGGAACACGAATGGTTCACAGCGCTATAAATACATATCGTGCGGGCCGTAAACAATGCTAACTAGACGACAAAACAAGCTGATTACCGGCCGACCGTCACCGACGCCCGACGACGATGATTCCGTCTAATGAATTCAGTGCGCCTCCTCTACCTCGCTACCTAACTCGCGCTATTTCAATTACTGCACCCACTATACAGATACGCCTCTAGACAACGATACCGCGTTCAATTCACGTTCGTAGCCTCCCGTGAAAGGTAATTGGAGATAGCTACGTGCACTCGCCGAGTAATGGATATTAAACATGTACAGAGTTGTGGTATAGGTCGAAGATAGTGGTACGAGCTAGGTGTCTGCATTCTCAATTAGGCAATCTAGGATCATAGGTAGCGTGGCCTGTGACCTGAGTGAGTCGCGCCGGTGGGAGCAGGATATCCACATTATCTGTGAGTGGAATAACAGAGTGTCAATAATTGGTGCAATTGATATTCTCAAGCACCGCGGACTGCGAGGGTGGCATCCCTGATGTGGGCACGTCCGTACAACTCGATTACAACGTTTAATTCGCAAGTCGACGAACTTTATAGTAGGAAACAATGCGAGCTCGGCCTCATTGTGTCAGAGTTCATTAGCATAACAGAACGATCCTTTTAATTCAGATTGAAAAATATACTGAAGCATAAAATAAGATAGGGTAGATTACGGGCGGCTTTACGGCGTGGTCCCGGCTCGGCCGCTGGCGCGGTTGAAAACGTAGTGGCAGCGGCTCGGCCGGCAGAGAAGAGTTATGAACAAAAGCAAGTATTACGCGGAGTGCATTACGTGGCGTCGTGTACGGGCGTTAGCAGAGCCGCCCTCCGGGCTAGCGGCGCCGCTCGCACACCACGCCGCTAGATGCGCGTCTATAAAGTTACCATTCATTAAGATTTTGCCTTTCATGTCTGAATTTCATAGTTGGCGTATGCTATGATTGATTGACCTTTAACTCATTCAGTTGTAAAAAAACAAGAATTTATTGGATTTTAACGTTGACCTTAATTAGGTGACGTTTAGTCATTTTTCGAAGACAAGTATATAGCAATACAGCAAACTGAGCTGATAAGTATTTTAAAAACAAATCATGATACTTAAATTAAATATATATTTAATGGTTTTTTTTTCTTTGATCCTACATAGTTAACATAGTTGATGCTCTATCTTTTCTAAAAGTCTATGAAACTGTTAGTATTTCTCTGCAATATCGAATCAGAAATGAGAAGATCCGTAGAAGAACTAAAGTTGCTGACATAGCTGAAAGGATTAGTACAATGAAGTGGCAACCGTCGGGGCACATAGCTCGTAGAACTGATGGCCGTTGGGGCAAAAAGGTTCTCGAGTGGAGACCACGCAGCGTGGGACGACCTCCAACGAGGTGGACAGACGACCTGGTGAAGGTGGCTGGGAGCCGTTGGATGCGGGCAGCACGTAACCGCTCGTTACGTGCTCGAAAATCTATGGGGGAGGCCTTTGTTCAGCAGTGGACGTCTGTTGGCTGATATGGTGATGAAAATAAAACCTACTTAATTTTAAGCCATAGCTAATGAGATTGGTGCAGTGGCTGCTGCGCTCCGAGTCGTAGGTTCGATTCACGCACGGCACAAATATTTGTATGATCTGCAGGTAGTTGTTCCGGGTCTGGGTGTATTGTATGGGTGTATATATATGTGTACACCCACGACACAGGAAAAATCCTAATGAGGATTAACGTATGTTAAAAACTGAAAAAAATATTGAATATTTATTAGAACAATAAAATTATTTAAATATAATTTACTATTATTCAAATTATCATTTCAGTGATAAAATTAGATTAATACAAATTTGTTATTCTGCAAAGAAAACACATTTTATTTCGAACAAATGAGTTCCCTTTTTTTTAAGAAAACATAATGGCGAAGTTTCTAATATCAGCTACGGGTATTTTATCTAAAACAAAAAAGATTACACACCTTTGGTAAAAGAAAAAAATGATATAATTAATAAAACTTGCAATTTTCGTAACATGATGCGTGTTGCTTAGACTTTTTTGATGAGTGTATAAATAACTAACCGCTTGAGTTTATTATTATATATGATACACAAGTGAGAATAATACTTGGATTTAGTGATAATAATATGCGAATTTATTGAGGGTTGAAAATCCTTCCCAGCACTTCATTGAATCTGCGTTGCTCTTGACTCATTAACACACGCGCAGTGTTGTATAATTCCACGCTTCATTTCCGTGTGTTCTAACGTCATATACTGAGGAAGCAGCACGTGAGGGTCTCGTGACGTCAACTGTAGACGCTCGATGCGATTGTCCGGAGTGACACCGCGTCACGCCAGGCGTGTCGCGGTGACCGGCCACCGACAAGGAACACAAACAAAAGGCTCACCAACAATTTGCGCAAGAACTCATACTAGTCAATAGCTAGGTTTCCTTCTTGCTTTTGGTATGTGATCAACCTTGTGTCAGACCTTTTTAAATGTTTCCCCTCACTAGGATAGCTCCTGTGTCCTGTGTCGTGGGTACAGTTTACAGTCATTACATGTACAAACACCCATACCCGAAACAACATCTGTAAATTATAGAAATATTTGTTTCGTGCGGGAATCGGACCCACGACATGTCACGCAGGAAGTTAATCGCTGTTAACTTAAAAGTTAAAGTTAAGGTTGGTGGACTTGGTTTAATGTTTGCCGTCTAATGACAACAACCGAGACCGATTTATTTATAAGCATGGAATTGCACAGTTTAAATACTATGCGGTCACCCATCCATAGACGGACCGTGCCGCCTGTTGCTTAACCTCACTGATCGTTTACCGATCAGTGGGTGCAGCTGGCTATGAGCGCATAAATGTTCAACTATTAATATTGCGTGTCATTAGGGATAAGCTTTCTAAAACATGAATGGTTATCTCCAGCCACTCACTCCAAACCAGCTGGGTAACACAGAGTCACCTCACCCGCCGTCCTCCAGAGCTGACATTTGAAGGCGTACAGTCTCGTGCCAGTACTGTGGTGGAGAGCACACTTATCCGTGATATTTATGTGATTATCTTGGTCAAATGAATTAGCTTACCACCGCACATTGCTTTTTAATCATATGGCATTTTGTGAAAGTTCATTGAATAATTGTGTTTTTATATGATGAAATTGTTTTACTATTTATTTATATATTATTAAGATTTGAGTAAGTAAGTGTAAGTGTGAGTACCGTGTGGATTATTAATTTACTAGTTAAATATTTTGTTTAACAATACGTGATAGTTGTTTGGCAGTTTAAGTATGCCATGCTCATTCTCGAGTGGACACCGCGCACCGAAAAACGCAGCACCGGATGACCTCCAACGAGGTGGTCAGACGTCCTGGTCAATGTCACTGGGAGTCTTTGGATGCGGGCGAAATGTGATCGCTCGTTGTGGAAATCTAAGACGAAGGCCTTTTTCAGCAGTGGACTTCTTTTGGCTGATATGATGACGATAATGATGATGATGCTCATTCTATTTTTTCTCATTCTCATTCTATTCTATTCAGTTAGGCTTGTTTAGTGCAGACTTTTTCAAAAAGGCCATTTTTCTTCTTTACTGTCCTGGCATAACCTTCATTTCTAGAACAATGTAGACATAAATATTATAAACATATTATGATTTAAAGCCAACACGGCAACTGATGTCTGACTATTCATACGTGCCTGTAAATGGCTTTACGTGAATAAAAATATTTGTATCTTATCTATATAAGAAGACCTTCTGTGCCCAGCTGCTCTGTGGACGCGGCCCGGCGCAAACGCGGCGCGGTGCGGAGCGATAATTGCGTTAGCGTCCGTCTCGCAGCCCACCTGGCCTCCGTCACCTCCGCCGCTGTATCGACGCCGGTGACATTCAACTCACACCAGACAGCAGCTCTGAATATGAAACGTATTCTTTTACATTTTCATTCTTGCATAAATTCAGCTTAACTATGAAAATGAATATTAGTTCATTTTTTAAGTAATTAGCACGTCATGTCAACCAAAGTCTTATAGTTTGAGTCTAGTTAACAGAACAAAATGAGTCATTATCATCATATCAGCCAAAAGACGTCCACTGCTGACCAAAGGCCTTCCCCATAGATTTCCACAACGAGCTGTCACATGCCGCTCTCATCCAACGACTCCCAGCGACCTTCACTAGTTAGTCTGTCCACCTCGTTGGAGGTCCTCACACGTTGCGTTTTCCGGTGCGCCATCTCCACTCAAGAATCTCTTTACCCCAACGGCCATCAGTTTAAAAGCAATCTGCCCTATCCATTGCCACTTTAGTTTACCTTTCAGCTGTGTCGGCAACTTTAGTTATTCCTTGGATCTCCTCATCTCGTAGAGAAATACTAAGCATAGCGCGCTGAGTGACCTTGAGCATTCTTATGAGGCCCATAGTGAGTGACCAAGTCTGTGACCATGTCATCACTGATAACATAAAATGATTACATTCGACTATTTTCCCTTATCAATCAATCATTCATAAAGTATTATTTGAACGAAAGAGGTTGTTATACAAGAACAATTAATAATTATTCCGTCATTTAGTCAAATGTCCGCCCACGTCCGGCGTGTTCCCGTTCCTTGTCGTCCATCAGTCGGGCGGTGCGCCTAAACCTGTAATTATACAGAATGGTGCGCGATGCCCCCCCACTCCCCCCTCGTCACTCACGGGCACATACTGGTTAGTTCCCGAACTATAAGCTCTTCACCACATTCACTTAAGCTACCGTTAAACGGGAAACATAGAGGAAAATATTCACTTAACTTGTTACATGGATTTGCCGTTGATATTTATGGTAATTAAATATTTTATTTAATGAATAGGTTTTATCTTCCGCTAGCATCTCCTCATATGTATGGAGGTATTTTATTTTTATGACTTTCCGCCAAGACTATACTAAACTTTCACGTAGTGACTGTAGAGTTATATAAATCATTGTAATCAATATTGATTTGTTAATATTTACGTGAAATATACAACATATACAGGGTGGGCCATAAGGGTATTGGCGGTTTCAATATTCAATTAAAAAAGAACTACGAAACATAACAAAAATATATTTGTATTTTTATAAAGTAGATACATAGGAATTTTTAAGACCTAAAAATAATGTCCAAATGACTTCCCTCGGCTGCTTGGCACTCTTGGAACCGAAGTCGCAAATTTTGGAAAACTCGTTGAAAAGTTGTTCTCGGTATTTTGTTACTTTCCTGAATAATATTCCTCTTCAGCTGCTCTAAATTGGTCGGATTATTCTCGTAGACTACCGATTTGAGGTAGCCCCATAGAAAATAATCAGTCAGCAGTGGCATGCCCTTGAAGAGGCCTATGTCCAGCAGTGGACTGCGATAGGCTGATGATGATGATGATGATGATAGAAAATAATCGCATGGAGAGAGATCGAGGCTACGTGGTGGCCATTCAATATCCCCCCTTTTTTAAATGAGTTTTCCGGGAAAAATATTTTTCAGCAGCTCTATGGATACCCTAGCCGTATGACATGTAGCCCCATCCTGTTGAAACCACATCCTCGAGGTATTGCCTTGAAGTTCTTGCAAAGCTGGCAAAAGTCAAAAGTCTGTCATCATGTTGCAATAATTGTTAGCTCTAACCGTCATCGCTTCCCCTCTTTCGTCCTCAAAATATTATAACCCAATAATACCGGTTGACGTTATCCCAGCCCACACGACAAGCTTAGGGCTGTGAAGTGGACGTTCATGCATTAGTCTCGGACCGGAACCGACAACTTTTCAACGAGTTTTCCAAAATTTGCGACTTCGGTTCCAAGAGTGCCAAGCAGCCGAGGGAAGTCATTTGGACAACATTATTTTAGGTCTTAAAAATTCCTATGTTTTTACTTTATAAACTATAAATATATTTTTGTTATGTTTCGTAGTTCTTTTTTAATTGAATATTGAAACCGCCAACACCCTTATGGCCCATTCTGTATATAACGCAAAAGTGACCCGTAAAGTTATTTTTTTATAAATCATGTACTCGTATACCTACCGAATCATGCATAATAGAAATAACAAATACCTATTGTTACTTCTTCCGACCACGTTTCATGTCGCGGCAGATGGTGTTGACATCGTCGTAAACTTATTTTAGATTTTATGCAGATTTACAATTTTATATCGAAGAATCATAAACGATCGCCCATCGCAATGATGCACCTTAATATGCACGGCTTGAATGTCGAAGCGAATAAAAATGATTTATGTCCCACACTAGTTTATGCCCGCGCACGTGCTGGCACTCTGTTCAGCCGCCGCTTGCGGCACCTCACAGCACTATCCGCAGCCACACAACCGGTCAGCCGCCCAGCGCTGGGCTGCACGTCACGAGCCACTCATTACTGTCACCCAACGCTAGCATAAATATGAAGCGACGTGTAACGACTGTCGGCGACGAACGCGGACGTTATTGATTTTAATTATCATTAGCGCGGAACTATGCGTTAGGTACGTGACGCCGCATGCACTGCGCGACCAGCTTCACATTGCTAACTGAAATAAAATATGTGACGACAAAGTTATGGCAACACTCACTATGATCACGACGCGTGTTCAGTTATAATTAGCGAGACGAATGTGACGCTCAACTGTTATGACAATACATCTAGTTAGCGTTTGTGATGCGTTCTCCATTAAAGAGAATCGGCAAAGAGTCGTTTGAAAGGGAGCAGACAGAGAGAATAGCCTTTGGCCAACGTACCGGAAAATGAGTAACGTCACGGCGCGGGCGCGGCGGAAGAAAAACTTAAATAAAAACCTACGACCGAGAACTAACGGCGCGGGGGCCGAACTGCCGATGATGTGAATAAATATACATGTTTAATTTTATACAAATTACATTCAACGTCTACAATAGTAGTATTAAGCTTTACAAGGTATATATGCTACGACTTGAGGTCTTTTGTTTGAACAATAAGTAATTTATTATAATTTGTACCGTACACCAGAGGCCCAAGTGCAAGTCGGTAAGGTCGTTGACGTTACTAATGCGTTTCTTTTTTCTATAGATAAAACTTAAACGCAATGGTAGCATAAATTGGCTACACCAGTTACAATATGACCTGATAGTACATATCCTGCGTAGGGTTTAATTTGATTGAGCACCTATGCTTTTCTTTTATGCGCACTCCTATTCACCTGCACTTATTTGGTTGGTATTCCGTATTATTTATTATAAAAGTAAGTGTAAACTTCAAAATTATAAAAATTCTCAGACGCGATTCCTATAGTCATGCAGAAATTACGAGGTTGGATAAATAGCTTCAAATATTATAACTATTTCATGAGAGGCTGACGTACGCACCGTAATGCTAATCTTCTCGAATCTTCTTGTAACTAAATCATAAGTATTTCTGACTACCATTTTCAACTTATGCTACTTTCCACAAACTGCAACTGGAACCGCTGCATGCCCAAGAGAATTATGTGTCTTTAACACAGATTGAAATCTTTGGTCTGTAATGGTTTATACAATTATTACTTTACCCTATAAATTATCCCTACACCGTTTACAACTCGTGTCAGCTATAACACAGTTCACAATAAATAATGAAACTTTTAATTATTGTGAACTGTGTTTATTTTCATAAATAGATATCATTTGATCTGTACTCGTATCTTTCCCTTCTTCCCCCCTAGATCCCTCTCATCGTCCACTTCAATACATCGGCTCGAAGGACCAAAATGCTTGAGCTGATGCTTCATCTTGATTTTATATGATGTTGCATTATGTTAAAACGGTAATAGCCATCTGAAATGGGAGTATTTATTGAATACTGACTGAGACATAGAAAAGTAGGTGTCAGATAGACTGCGCACGCGCACGATTCCTTGTTAAAATAATGTACACGTTCGTAAAATATCGGATATCCAACTAGACTGGAACTATTGATAACGCCCCGTATACGTAATATATGGATATATTTAGAGTGGCAAGAATATAGTTGTATTGTTTATTTATTATTTTAGGACTAGGATTTCTCCTGTGTCGTGGGTGCGTTTACAAACACAAATTCCACACACAATACACCCAGACCCGGGACAACTACCTGCAGATCGTACAAATATTTGTTCCGTGTGGGAATCGAACCCACGGCCCGGCAAATATAACTTGTCCTACGTTATGAGAGTACAAGTACAGTTGCTACGAGCACATCGAGATTAATGCAGTTCTTTGTGGGTCCGTGACTGAAATCCGATGCGCGCGCTTTGATTTCTCAATGTAGGTCACACATTACCGTGCATATGATACGCACAATCTCTGGCGCACAACGCAGTGGCGTAGACAATCCGTAGCACACCATAAGACGTACATACAGAGGTGCACGTTAAATCATAGTCCGCACGGGTTACGGGTTTTTTAATTTGACGGCATGGTTGGTGCAGTGGTTGATACAGTCGACTGCTGCGCTCCGGGTCGCGGGTTCGATTCCCGCACGGAACATATTTGTATGATCTGCAGGTAGTTGTTCCGGGTCTGGGTGAATTGTGTGTGAAATGTAGGTCTGTAAACACACCCACGACACAGGAGAAATCCTAGTGTGGGGCAACATTTTACAACCAAAAAAAAGATAATTACCGACAGTTTGGCTGACTGTTGCGAATATTAGACACATTTCTATCAGAATCCATACAAAGTAAGTCGAAATTTGTTTCGGCCAGTGAACGCGTACTTTGCGGCGATAACATGCGGGCTTTGTCACCTACAAATATTGCCTCAATTCATTTTCAAGTACATTCATGCACAGTGCACTATGGAATAAACAGTTAATTAACTGATGAATGCTGCACGGGTCTCGGCAGCCGGTAAGTGTACTCGTTCAGCTACGAACTGAACGGAAAGCCGGTTGTCGGCTTCGGCCATTGTAGATAGTACAGAGGGCCTATCACTAATATTTTGACGTATAGTATCGTAATCGTAACTTGTTAATGTAAGTTAATTCAGAATCTAAAATACTTGATTCGCACATATTTTTATTTAAACTGAAGACTTCATTCATACCTATATATGATACGAATTGTGTTTGTCGTATACATTTAAACGAATATGCTTTAGGATCGTTGTATTTTCTATTCAAAATTCAGTCACATTAACGTTACGGGTATGATACTATGCGTCAAAATTCATGCTAGGGCTTCAGAAGGCCCATCCCACATACAGTGCAATAACAATCGTAACGCGCGCATGTGAGAGTAACAAAAAAATTTATGTTTAATAAAAATATAATATTTTCAATATGTCTGTTTCTCGGAGTACCTATCGAATGGATAGGATATGATTCAGACATCGGATTTATGTTGGCCCCCAACATTTGCGACATAGACACATAAACCGTCGCGCGTGTCTCAAACGCATTACACGTTCCCCTCCAAGTCGGAACTGAAAATACGATTCGGAAATCACTGAAATACTACGGGCATGTTTGTTTAAAATTCAACGATGAGACGTGGGGCACCATCCTGAAGAAACGTTTCTTTTTATGGGGGTCACTCGAGTAAATAACTCGTCTTCGTTCGGGGAACTCCGCAGTCAAGTCACGCACCACCCCCCTCGGACCCCGTGCCCCACGCGCGCTCCCTCCCCCTCGTCTGCACACCGGACACTTTGAATATTTGAGTCATGCATTTATATAGCTGTCATTGGGTGTGAGTAATGGATATTATCATTACAGCGGCGACGCTGCTCCCCGAGAGCAACGCGCTTGATCGCGATGCGAAACGCTACGTCTACATTAAGCAGCTATACCAACAAAATGGTTTACGATCATCTTGGTACTCCTAAGCACTTTTATAACGTGCGGTATATATCTTTCGTGCCTGATATTACAAAGCGTGGGGTGTGCGCGGGCGGAGAGCGATTGTTGCCATATCTTGTGCAGATACCGCTTTATCTCGAATGTTTAATACATTCGAGATAAAGCGGTATAAGCGGCGAATGAAAACCATATCTCCAAGATACAGATTTAAGTTATTGGTTAGATTTAGTCCATATAGAACCTAATCAAAGTAATAATATTCACTGAACTATAAAATATATTATAATAAAACAATTCTAAATAGATTATTCTGTGTGGCGTCTGGATAAAGAAAATAGCACCACTCCATCTCCTCCCGTGGATGTCGTAAAAGGCGACTAATCTAACCAGAAGGATGGGCAGCAGCGTCCCTTCTGTGAAGCGGTAGCCATACTGCGCTCACCAACCCGCTTCCCAAGCGTGGTGAGTATTGGCCAATACCCCCCAAATCATGACACTGTTGTTGAATCTATGGGGGAGGCCTTTGTTCAGCAGTGGACTTATAAATGGCCGATATGATGAAATGGATTACATACGCGTATAGTATAGATTTTTGTTTTTCCTGACGTTTCTAACGCTTGATAGCACTGATGAGTCATCCTACGACCACGAATGCTGCAACACTTTCGAAACTTCAGGAAAAACAAAAATCTATACTAGACGCGAAGTAATCAATTTAAAATAGTTGAATTATAATTAGTAATAATCGCGAAAACTTAAGACATTACTATATAAAATATATTACACTAACATGACAAAACATGTATAAACTAAACAGGAAACTTGAGTGTACATTAAACGACCAAGTCACAAACTGCATTCAAAGTATCACGGAGCCGTCGCGAGGTGCTCCGTCAAACACTTATCTTAATGAACACAACAAATTAAATCGCTTCCAAGTAAGTTACAACTGTCACCATTAATGTTATAAAATTGCTTGCTTTAACGATATTCGATTTACATATAAATAGCTCCGCAACGTTTACACGTCTCTAAACAGTACGGACTAGTGTTTGAATCTGTACCACGGCTAATGTGAACCTCCACCCTCGAGAGAACCGAGCGAGCTACATTTTGTAGAGCAGTATACCTGGGCTAAGTAGGCTAGAGCTTCGGGTGCGAGGTTTTTGAAGGGGTGTAACCAAATAAATGTTTCGGGTTACGAGACGTGCCAGTTGACCCCACCATGAGCTGCAACGTTGAACAGGTCGCCGTATGCAAATCTTGAATGCTGTTATTGACTATAATATGCT
Organism: Diloba caeruleocephala; assembly: GCA_947459985.1. Taxonomy (NCBI): domain Eukaryota; kingdom Metazoa; phylum Arthropoda; class Insecta; order Lepidoptera; family Noctuidae; genus Diloba; species Diloba caeruleocephala. The sequence goes on along the minus strand of OX381617.1, from coordinate 200,402 downwards.
GTTTTGATTGTCCGTGTGGTGACGGCTAAAAATACCACCACTCCATCACATCTCGTCGGTGTCGTAAAAGGTGACTTTGAGATAGGCCGGAGGAGGGGCAGCAGCGTCCTTCGGCCACTGCCAATCCAAGCAACCCACCTGCCAAGCGTGGCGATTATGGAAAAACCCTCAATGAGCACACAACATACACCCAGACCCGGTCGTTTTAGCGATCTTTTGGGGAGGCTTATGTCTAGTTATAAACCTAACCCCACACCACACTACAACTACAATACACAGTGAGTGATTACTGTGTGTTTTAAAATAATTATGAATTAGTTTTGTATGGTAGATAAAATCTTTACAAATAAATAAAATTGAAGTGTCTGTTTGTAATGTCAAAATAACAGCTTTTTACTAAATGCATATGAAAGTGTATACGGGACCTATAACAAAAAAGCTATTTTTAATATTTTGTCTGTCTATCTGTCTGTTTGTTCCGGATAATCTCCGAAACGGCTGGACCGATTTTGACGGAACTTTCACTGGCAGATAGCTAATGTTATAAGGAATAACTTAGGCTACTTTTATTTTAGAAAAACAATTAGGGTTCCGCGCAAAAAATAAAACTCTTGAAATCCAATATATATATTCTATGTCAAGTGTATATGTCGAAGTACTCTAAACTTCTTTTAAATTAAACGCGAGTGAAACCGCGGGTCCCAGCTAGTAACTTTATAAATCTGTAACGATGCTTGTCACCTTAGTCATCCTGCGACCACGAACCCTGCAAAGTGTTCGAAACGTCAGGAAAACCTGTTCACAAAAGAGACGCTGCTGCCCATCCCTCTGGTTTAGATTCCCTTGTCGCCTTTTAGGACATCCACGGGAGGAGATGGAGTGGTGCTATATTCTTAATCCGGACACCACACGGACTATCATCCGTTTAAAAGTGTTTTATTATAATGGGTAATAATCGCGAAAACCTAAGACATTACTATGAATTTATTCTATTTTGATACATTTCTAATTTTTTTCGATAATGTAGACGAAAGACCTTTCATGGGGCCCGTTTTAGCAGCCTAGGGGCGGCTCGTAGCCCAAAATCACACCTTGCCTGTGATACTACAGCTGACAGTCTGTCACCTAAAAATAATTACTTAAGAAATCTGCTGTTTTCATCTTATTGATCATACACGCTATAGTAGAGCCAGATGTGTCTCGTTGATTGTAGAGCGCGGTGCGGCGGGCGACGTCACAGGATTGCGTTGTCAGCGTGACGCGCGGCGTGACAACTGTACGGACGATTATTGGAAAGAGTCGACGGAGCCGAATATTATCCAAATTCTTGTATTTAGATGTTTGTTAATATTATTTCTGCGAGTTCTTTTAATATTATATCATCATCAGACTTGTGACTATTTAACAAATCATCATAAATTACAAACGTAAGATTTTAATCAAATAAAAGCATCGTTGTCGTGTGGTGCCGGATACGAATAGCACCAACCCATCTCATCCCGTGGGTGTCGTAAAAGGCGACTAAGGGATTAGCCGAAGGATGGGCAACAGCGTCCTTTGATTACATTAACAACTCAACTGCGATTGCCAACCCGGCTGCCAAGCGTGGCGATTATGGCTAAACCCTCCAATGAGCCCACAACACACTCATATCGGTCGTTGTGGTGATCTATGCGGGAGGCCTGTGTTCAGCAGTGGACTTCATTCGGCCGAAATGACGTTGAAAATCATCATTTTTCTTTGGCGTTCTGCGTTCTTCATTATTCTTTTGTATCGAGCAAATGTATTACTTTAGCTCTCCGTAAAGTTTTTCAAAAAATAAACAACCACTGAGATAATGTTTTGTCCTTTTCCCAAGAATACAATTGTTCCAGCTTTTTTCATAGTTTTTCATTGTTGTCGATCGTACAAATCAAAGCACGTAGTTAGAGGCCATTCTTATTTATAGATCGTTCCCTCGTATAATATAAAAGCAGCAGCGAACAGCGATTACTGTTCCTGGTTTCCAAATTCATGAATGCGGCGTCGCGCGAGGAAATGTGCAATCGGCGATATTGCTCTCCGCGCTTCCGATACTGCCTCGTAGTGCCCAGCCATCTTTACGTAACTAACTGTACACTCAGTGTACATAAAAATATGTATGTTTTCTATTTATTAACCTTTAAATTGGTACGTTGCTTGAGCTTGTTTAATATTGTTTTAAATATCTTAGTTCAAAAAATATGTTGTTTTTTTATTTTTGTACTGTCTTGTTAGAAGTTTAACTACTCTACACTATTGCCTATAATGTAGAGCTAGTTGAACGATAGGATTTCCATGGAAATCGGTTGTTTAGTTCGTGACTTACACGACAGCAGACAGTAAGTGGTGCTCATAAATACTGTCAGTTTACTGTTTCATACTAGTACAGTGACACGGGCCATGCGCGTCTTCTGTCTAGCCGCGGCTGGCATTACGTTATAACTCCACATTTTTACCGTCTTAACTTTTTGTGTGTCGACGGTATCGCCTCATCCTTATTCAGAGCGTAAGTATTTTCGTTACAAATAATGTGGGTCGACGATCTCGACAAGAAGACTAATGGATCGCATTCACAGCGATTATATATCACCACGTTCCGCTAACGAATTCATCGCTCACAAACGACTTTTACTTATTTTACATTTGTGATGTTTTATTTTGTTCACTTGTACTGAGCTGACTCTGACAAATACCGCGAGTCGCACAGCGTGTGCGCAGCTTACTGCAGTGTATTAGGAGGCTTAGTGGGCATTTGGCGAGGATAACATTAATCCACGATAATTCAAACGTGTTGTTTCGACGCGTGCAGAATATCGGGCGACACGTTCAGTACAGCCGTCAGTGAGGGACATGCTCTTCACGATTTAATATACCTAATATTAAAGTAGTCGCAGCACAATATAATTTATTGCTACAACTTTGCACGGCAATAACTTATATCGATAAATTATACAAGTCTAAAGACGACTAATCGAGTGTAGATTTGTTGTTAGATTAAACCAGCCAGCTCGGTCGCTCGGTCGCTCGGTCGTCGGTTGTTAAGCTTTAACTTTATTATTACAGATTCCGTGAAGCGTAGCTGTCTGGTTCTGTCGACTGTTCAAGGATGGTCCTTTTTACTTGCGACTCGAGACATACAGCAGACATCACTTTGTTCTTATTAGCGAATATAAATTAGCATCGGTGCGGTTGTAAACTCGCGAGATTCGCTCGAGAGGAGACGATAACAAAACAAGTGGTGTGTCGCGCGCCTGTTTACTGTACACTGTGAACATAGTTATTATATTCGTCATGGTGTATAATTAAAAGCAGAACTGCGAAAACAATGCAGAGTGTTCCAGATCCTATTTATACTATAATGACGAACTCTTGAAATAATGTTCTATAGCTTGAATACTGTATGAACTCTCCAGTTACATTAATCTGTGTAGAGTCAGGTGCACTGGCTTATTTTATTAAACATCAGCTGTTGGAACTGTTGTTTTATTAGTCAATTCAATTCAATTCAATTTATTTATTTGTGAACATAGGTTACAATAGGTGTTTCATTTAAATACATAGTGATCTCTATGCCCTACCATTTGGTGGTGTACAAATAATGAGAGTGAAATTAATTATGAATTAGGATAACTGCCAACCAAAGAACTTACTGAACAATTATGATAAATAAACTACGATTGTGATAAAATAACAATTAATGTCATCAAATAAAAAATAAAACATTAATACATCAATGCAAGAAATAGAACACAACAAAATAACAAATCAATAATCGAAAATGTCAAGGTCTTAAAAATAAAATGTGTAGCTATTTATAATGTCAAAATTAAATTACGATTAAACAATTACAACTTATATTTTATCATTAAGGAAGCTTTCAATAGAGTAATATGTCTTCTCAGTTAATAACAGAAACAGCTTTTTCTTAAAAACGTTGATATTCTCTGCTAACCTTATATATTTTGGAAGTTTATTATACACTTTTGGAGCCATTGTGAATATGCTCTTCTGAAACAATGTAGTTTTGCTTGGAACTATATGTAACTTATCAGCTCTACGTAAGCTACTGACTTGCGAAAACTTAGATAGGTTGCCTCTAACGAATATGGCAGTTTCGTAAATATACATACACGGCAATGTTAATATTTTAAGATTTTTGAAATGGGGTTTACAGCTGTCAGTCCTCTTTAGATTACAGATGGCTCTGATACACCGTTTTTGTGCAGTAAATGCAGTTTCTTTCCCAGTTGCATTGCCCCAAAACATTATTCCATATCTTAGACTGGACGCGACTAGCCCGTGGTACGCAGTCAGCAGTGTTGATTTATTTACAGTTTTCCTTAACATGTATAATGCATAGGAGTATTGGTTAAGCCTACTACATACTCTTTCAATTTGTATGTCCCAGGATAATGTATTCTCTATATGTATTCCAAGAAATTTTGTGGTGTTAGTTTCACTGATACTTGTGTCATTATAACTAATATCAAAGTTTAATTTGTTATTATTTGTCCTTTGTCCGAATTTCATAATAAGAGTTTTATTTAAATTAATTTTTAAATTATTACTTTCCAACCAATTAATTATAGATTTAATATTATTATTTATGTCACATTCAAGGCTATCATTATTATTTGCGTTAAAAACTATAGTACTATCATCAGCAAACATTATCATGGGATAGGTCGTTGCTACAGGCAAGTCGTTGATATAAATAAGAAATAACAGAGGTCCAAGGACACTCCCTTGAGGTACTCCATACGCTATATTTCTAATGTTAGATTCATATTTAATTTCAGTTTTAGTTCTATTGCATACTCTATTTATAATTGTGAATTGGTGCCTGTTCTTAAGGTAACATTCAAGAAGGTTATAAATGTTACCTCGTATGCCATATGAGTTTAGTTTCCGAAGCAGAATCTTATGGTCCACATGGTCAAATGCCTTGGACATGTCCATATATAGAGCTAATACTGGCAATCTTTTGTCTACTCTAGATGTAACAATGTTTAGTAAATCATAAATGGCCAGATTGATAGATTTGCCTTTTCTAAAACCTTTTTGTTTGTCAGTGAATAACCGGTTTTTTTCAAAGTATTCATTTATACCATTATATAAAACTTTCTCAAAAACTTTTGATAATATTGGGACCAATGCTATTGGTCTGTAACAGGTCATACTTTCAACATCACCTTTTTTGAAAAGGGGCTTGATGACTGTTATTTTTAAGTGGTCCGGAAATATGCCGCCTGTTATGCACATATTTATAACATGGCTTAGAACAGGTGCAATATAGGTAGAAACAGATTTCAATATTTTTGTACATATGTTATCGTACCCAGTACTAGACGTATTATTTAAATTTGTAATGATATTATGTATATAATGAGGGGTGGTTGGAGGCATAAACATGGAGGAACATCTGCTGATTAAGCCTGAACTGAACCCATCGTTAATCAAGCTACTAGGTTGAACCTGGTCAATGTAAAAATTGTTAAATGCTTGGGCAATTTGAAATGGATCCGTTAGTATTCTGTTACCTACATTTATTTGCATTACATTTTCATTAGGTACTTTGTCTTTTCTACTGTTTATAACTTGCCATGTTGCTTTACATTTATTTTTTGCTAAATGTATGTAATGACTATTTTGCGATTTTTGAGTAAGTTGGGTAATCTTTCGAAATCTATATGAAAATATTTTAAAATTATCTTTATTAAGTTTAGATGGTGCCAACCTATATTTCCATAATAGTTCTCTTTTCCTTTTACTGCACACTTTTATACCATGACTTATCCACTTAGGCCGTTTTTTATTCGAAATTTTTAGTTTAACATCTGGAAAGCACAAATCGTAGAATAGTTTAAACAAGTCATAAAACATATTAAAAGCAACGGTTGGATCATTTTCTTCATAAATTTCCGTAAAACTAAGATTTTTAAAGCAGTCTATAAATTTATTTACATTTTCCTTCGAATAATCACGTCTTACACAAAACCAGTAATCAAATAAACATGATTTCTTAATGGGGCATTTTAGCAACTGTGCCGTGTGGTCAGATACAGCAAATTCTAATATTTCACCCTGGCATCCCCGTACGTTGTGTATAATATTATCGATGCAGGTACCACTGCTCAAGCGGGTGGGTACTTTAATTTGACATTTAAGGTTAAATCCTGTTAATAAATGCTTGAATTGTTCTGAATATTTAGTTTTTTTCAAAATATCTATGTTAAAATCCCCGCATATAATCAACTTTTTGCTTAAATCAAACGAGTACAGTTGCAGTATGTTATTTAAATTCTCAAAGAATGCATCAAATCTGTTTTTAAGCTCTGTGCTATTTGGAATCCTATAAATGCATATGATAATAATTTTGTGTTCGGTCAGCTCTACAGCACAACATTCGACTATGTTTGATATACTGTGTTTAGCAACTACATCAATAACTTTAAATTTTAGTCCATTTCTTATAACTATGCATGTGCCACCATGTCTAGTTTTTCGAGTGAAATAAGCAGCTAGAGTATAATTACACATACGGAGAAGATTAAGATCTGATTTAATCATATTATGTTCAGAAAAGCATAACACGTCAGCAGTTTTTCCTTTATTAGCTAAGTTGTACAATGAAACCATAAAAATATCCTGTTTGTTTAAGAGTCCATTTATATTTTGATGTAAAATATATAAACTATTACACACGAAAAAACCTCGGTGGTGTGCGAATTTCAGGCAAATCACCACCTGTATTATTAATACTTATATCGTTATAAACTTCCGTTTGAGTACTTTTTTCTTGAATAACAGGTTTGGTCATCTGAGTATTTATATTCCTTAATTCAGCATTATATCTGTTCATTTTTAATGTATAGTCAACTTTTAATAATTCTCTTAATAGATGGCGGCATTTATACTCAGAGCAATTATGTTTATATGGTCGAAATGCACTGTAGTTCATATCCACATACTTGACGTTATTAAATTTGCTACATACAAACCGCATTTCATAATTTAATTTGTGTTCACTTAATGACATATTGAAAGGAACCTCACCCAACAGGATATTTGCACACTTAAGAGAGTTAAGAAAATTATGTAGGCTTGTTTTTAATTCGTATGGGCTTATGTCATTGATGCCCCCTAGTATAATTATATAATCATTATCAGTTAGGTGGTCGTAGGTTTCACTCTTTATGGATGTCAAAACGTCAGACATTCGGGCTTGAGGTTTATAAAAACAAGTCACCGTATATTCTGGACCAATTAAATCTTGAAGTATAGCCTGAAGTCCTCTGCCCTGTTGATCTGCAATTATTATTACTTTCTTTTTTATTACTTCTTCTTTAACTTGCATGTTTTTTGCCAAGATATTGGTTGCATTGTTATGCTCTTGGGTTGTATTTGAGGATTCGTTGCTAATTTCTGTGGTGGAAATTTTGTGGATACTTCTTCCATGAGTCTCCTGCACCTCAGAACTATTGCTGCTATGAGAAGAGTCTTTCTCTATCATGTTTTCGAGTGAAACTTCTGATGTCTTGGCTTTTGATGTTAACCTTATCGGAGTAGATACATTACTTAATGTTCGCTTGAGTTTGGTTTTATTTTTTCTACCAGATTGAGGTGTGAGGCATTTATTTGAGTCGTACATTCCTACTTTTTTGTATAGATCTATCACCTTATTCGATTTTTCTAGATCTGATTTTATTCTAGTATTTTCACAGATAAGAGTGTCATTTTCTTGATTCGCACTTTCTAGGTCGGCAGTCAGTTTATTTAATCGTTCGTGTAACATATTCACTACCTCATTATCTGGCACAGACGTATTTGGTAGACTCATCATTGTAGTATCAAATAGCGATGTGTTAGACTCGCATAGCGAAGTTGACATTCTTTGTTTCCTGTACGTTATGTTATCTCCATCCATGTTCGTATTCCTTTACAACTGGACTGCCCCTACTCAGTCAAAATCCAACTCAACGGTTGAATAGTTTTACGTTGTAGGATATTTCTTATTTATTTAATGTAATATTTAGAGTTTTGTGTTACTTGAACAGTTTTAACAATCCAAAAATAATTGACATACTTGAGGTTCGAACCGGCGCCTCGAGCGACGCATCTGTGATGTAGATACACTCGCACTTGAGCCACTTGGGTTGTTAATATGCTTAGCGAAATTTGCGTATGATTTCTGGTTCTCTAATGTAACTATTGGCGAACTGTTTTATCGACATTTAGTTCATATAAATGATATGTAGATTTCGCTGTTGGAGCTCGATGATTTGCACTATTGAATGTGTATATTTATTATTTTTTAAACTTATGTATGGATCTATTATGATATTTATTGCAATGTTAAATTATAGTTTAGGATACAAATAATATGTTTATTCACTGTTTTTGGTTTTGGTTTTGCGATTTTGCCACTACATAAATGTTATTGTTGATCTTATAATCACTGTAGTTTTTGTCTTTTTAAAATCACATCACTTGGCTTTAACGAGTTTTAACAATATATGTCCGGGTTTAGGGTTTACTTGTTTGGTTTATTGTATTTTCACTCACAACAATCACTTAAATAGATTTTTACCAAATATTTATCACAGAGCGTCACTAATAAAATGTAGGTCATCGCCGTTTCCGAACAACTAACTCGAGTTAACTCAACTCAACTCAACTCAACTTAGTAACTCTGTTATTTCTAGATCATAAAGATATATAAGACCAACCGTTGTTTATTTAGAATATAATATTATTATCTCTACGATGTAAATCTATGTAATAAATTATATATGGCAACAGGCTAAGTATGCAGTAAACCATATTGTTAATTGTAGCAGTAGCTCATTTAACGATGGCGCTGGATAAATAACTAAACTAAATTCTACTCCACGTGATTTGTTAGTGGTCGCAGTGGAAATTCGTCATGAACTTCCTCCGCCTTGGGAAAGGACAAAGGAGCATGACGGACTGCCACTGGCTAAAACCACTCGGACAGTCTTCTTCGGCACCTTAGGGGGGCTCCAGGTCCTCATGTGATCCTCAGGCCTCCAACTGGTACCACGCCTATAGGCACATCTCGGAGAGGGTGACTGTAAAGCGGTCACCGGGGATTGTAAAGGATCCCCGAAGCGTCCCTGTGCGTTTGTTCCGTTCAGATGGTAAAAATATTAAATAAAAGTTTATATTATCTGTTTCTTCTACTTTAGTAAATCCAATAGTGGTTTCTACTGTAACTGATAACGAATACTGATAACGAAGCACCAAATAATGAATAAAATAAAAACTATAATAACTGCATCGGTCGTAAGCATTTCCTTCGTCAGCTGGGCGGCGCGCGGTGTTGCGTGCGCACAGCTCTCACTATTACTATAATGACACATACTTAGTCACGATGTTACCGGTGCAGAAGCAAACAAGTCATGAGTAGATAGTGCGGCGGTAGCGCACAGGCACAACGGATCAGTTCCCAGCCACTCGCTCGTATTGCACGCGCTTTAGCGATTCTATTGTGTGTTAGCTTATCTTTGCCAGTGTATGGAGTGAAGCTTCTGTACTTTATTTATATACTGTGGAACATTTTTCTCTTATGGGTTAACATGTTGTTGAGAAAATGTGTAGAGTAATATGAGCTGCATTTTTATACATTCTACTCTCTATAATTGAGATTTGAATATGCATAATTTTATTCAAAAGCTTTTTTTGTCTAATCTGCTCCACAAAATGATTTTGCCTGTATCGTATGCAGTTTAAAGACACATTTCACATATACGGTGTCCATCAAACACTATTATCGGTCCCTACAATTATTTATCCCATATGGCTATTGAACACGCGGCTCTAAGCTTCGAAAGCCACATGTGACTAGAATGTGTTCCTCTACCCGCATTTCTTCAGCTTCGACCATCCACTGCTAGACGCGTTATTTATTGTCTGTTTATATTTGGCAGCCTATGAGAACCGCTCTCAAACATAATGATGTAAATCCTCTAAATCGCCTTTATACCTTTTATAACTCGCTTTTTGCAATAGGTACTTGCGCTTTTACTTTACGCTGCAAATTGGTGACTTATTTAAAAAAAACCAACATCGGCTACATTATGTAGGACAAAAACTTGTTTAAATTCTTCGAATGACTACGTGATATGTATGTGACAACTCGGACGTATACGATGTCGATATGCAAATAGTGCTGCAACTTGAGTAGTGATATTAGTTGCAAAGTGTCGGCTGTGGAGCGTGCGAGTCCCGCTCCCGGCTCCCCCACCGACGCGACGCTGCGACCAGACGCAGTGCGGCGCCGCAATGCGCTCGCACAGTCGCACGGTCCCGGTCGCAGCGCCAGATAGCCGTCTCATAGCACCCGACGTCCTGCGATCTGCCTGCTCTACGTAAACGCGCTCGTATACAATATTATTGCTATAGAGCTTTTTTTTTACTGAAAAAAATATCGATATAATTGGTGAAGGTTCAGAATTTTCTCAAGTACCTATTAAACATAAAAAACAATGTAAACCTAAACAACAATATGGTTAATTCTGTGATATGTTAATCATAGTTACTGATAGGATAGTTTCCTCTCCCTCTCTCTCTCGTGTATTAAGTAGGGTATCAAAGTTAAATGTAATTAGATATTGTTGTTTAAAACTACTCCCGGAAGTCTTCCAAAGGGGTCTCTGACTTGTTGTTCAAAATTAATTCTCATCTGCGAGAGGCCTGTGGGGTCGCGGTCGGGGTCGCGCGGACAATGAGAGGCCAGTCATTAATAGTGTTGTGCTTTAATGCTCGTGTACTAGTGCACCCTAACCATCGACAACTTTGCTCCAGGCTCATTAACTGCTGTTGTTGTATGAGTATGAAAACGTAGGTATTCTCTAATTCCTGACCCAATAAATAATGATGCCAAACAAATATACCTTGAACCGTTCTCGTATTAGTACTTCGTTAACTGAACGTCTGTGGATGTCGTCTTGCCGCTTAACTTTTTTAGGGTTCCAAACGTCCGAAGGAAAAAACGGCGGAACCTTTATACGATCTCTCGTGTGTCTGTCTGTCTGCCCGTCTGTCACAGCCAATTTGCTCCTAATCTACTGGACCGATTAAGTTGAAATTTGGTACACGTATTTCTGCGACCTAAACACTTACGTGTAACGTAAATAAATAATATTTGAATATAGGGGTCCTTTTTGGGGGGCAATATAGAAAGTTTAAGAATAAAGTTTGCGAACTGTACCGTGTAACATGAAATGGCCCTTCCATTCCACTTGTTGTGAAGGTCTCGAATGTGTTTATTTTATAATTTAAAAATATATAATTTTTAAGTTATTTAAGAAAATGTACGAAAGTTCACCATTCTCCCCTTATATCCATAACTACTGAGCCTAAAATTCTAAATAAAATATAAGTCTTTACCTATAGATTACAGGAAAACCTATAAGAAGTCTATGGTGGTACGGAACATGGTAAATCTTACAATATTGTGCGTACAAACTTACTTTTGCGGTTGGAATGTGTAGGAAAACATGGTTTTCACCTTAGATGTTAAGTTTGTTCTTGGGATAAGTTATTGGTACAAGATCGAATTCAACAATAGACAATATATTCAGCAATTTCGGAACCCTCTCCACGCGAATTCGACTCGCACTCGACCGGTTTTTTTAACTTCGATTAACTTTGATAACTTTGACATCAGAACAAGCGGAAGTCCAGTGAAACGAGTAAATCACCGCCCGAGTTCTTTTTTTACTTAGAGAAATTAAAAATGCAGACGTTTCCCGATGCTTAGAAAAGCGTTCAGCAAATGATGACAAACGAAAAATTATTCGAAAATCTTTTCAGAAGGAAATAACGCAGGGGCGAGGGAACGCCGGATGACAGTGTAAGCGTAAATAAGTGAAGCGGCAAATTGTCCATTTAAATTGTATGAAAAGCTGTGGATTCGGCCCGTTTTTGCGTAATGGCCGAAGACTCGCGGCGCGCACACATTTATATTCCGTCGCGTTACGCGCCCGTGACGTAGGTGAGCACACTACTCAATGGATGTGGCATTGCCCTAACACTTCTTAAAAAAACAACAAGCATATACCCTAGGCTTATAGGGAGTTGCGCCACATATCCAATCTCTGCCTTATGAATGCAGTTTAACCTTTATTAAAATTCTAAGATCACGTAATTCGTAGGTATCCGTTGGATGAAAACAGTCGGTCTGAAATTACTGCAGAGTTTTCGGACCGCTCAACATGATAGGAAACTCTGCATTTAAATGGAATTAAGGAAGCGCTGGGCCTTATGCCACGCACAGAACGTCTCCGCAATCTACATTCATTTTCTTGGCAAGCAACACCGCGCTCGGAGCCGACTGCGACACCCCGATAGAAGCAGCGATTGATATAAATTAATGTATTCTGACCCAAATTAACGGTGTTCGTTCTATTTTTCGTTTATATTTCCAGGCGCGTACAGAATTACAATTACAATTACACTACAATTTGAAATTTTTGGAAGTCTCATCAACACATCCCTTGTTATTATATCATTTACATTTCGCCAGCTAAGTCTGCGGGAATTTACGAAACAAGTCATGTTTCAACAATTTAGCGCAAAGCCCCACGTTTTCACGACGTAAGCTGTCGTTATCTGTCCGCCGCCGAGTGCGCCATTTTTTCAGCTGAGCGTCGTCTGAACGTGGTCCGGTACGATGCGGCGCGACGCGGTGCGATGCGGTGCGACGCGGTGCGATGTGGCGCGAGTGGCACCCTCCGACCATTTGCATACATTTACATTATAATCCTTGTTGTTTGGCGGTATTCGCGCAGCGTTTGACTCGGATATTATTTAGATTACATGGGGGAGGCGGTGCATTAGGACCGCCGCGGGTCAAATAGTTTTATTGACTTTTGAGACTTGAGCTCGTTCGTTTGTTTATGATTAATGTACTCCACGTTGGTTGTTTTCTCACAGTTTGCGAAGTTAGTGGAGCTGAATTAACGCGAATGATTAACGAGCACGTTCACTATACTACAACAGTCGCGGCGACGGTATTCACGTTCAAATAAATACTCATTTAATTATTTCCATCAAAGATCGTTCTCGAATGGAAACGTAATTAAATCTGGTACAGCATAATGTAAATAATTGTTGTTTACAAATGTAAATTTACCAAACAAATGTTTGTGATTCAAATAAATGGTGATTTAATAATTCGATTGAACACGATTCCCTGTTGTGGAGCGAACTGCTATGAAACGGTATTAGTGGGTATTACTTGACTTTTGTGCACTCGTTATTAGCTCCGATGCGTGTTTACCAACAGTAAACGTATTACTGGCAGAGTGTAAAGAACTAATTTAAGTATCATATTTACGTTATTCACGCACTGTTTTATACTTGTTTCATTTATTATTATTAGATAGCGATGTGTCATTTTTTAAAAACGTTGCCCCACACTAGGATTTCTCCTGTGTCGTGGGTGCGTTTACAGACATGAAAACCATATTTGTTCCGTGCGGGAATCGAACCCGCAACCCGAAGCGCAGCAGCCGACTGTATCAGCCACTGCACCAACCGTGCCATCATACTATATTCCTAATTAAGAACAATACAGCCAGAGAGAGTTACTCGTATCAAATATATTTCCACTGTTGCAGTTGCACAGTTTAAATGTATAAAAATCTACCACAATTGACTGATGACGATTAAGGTTGGCCGGTCATAAGGACAAATCAATATTGCATATAATGCAATAAATAAACTTAAGAATAAAGCCCTACTCCATCTCCTCCCGTGGATGTCGTAAAAGTCGACTAAGGGACTTTTAATCAGAGGGATGGCCAGCAGCGTCCTTTTTGTTAAACAGCCATACTGCGCTCACCGACCCGCCTGCCAAACGTGGTGAGTATCGGCAAACTCCCCTCAAATGGTGGTGGTGCTGACCTTAGCCGGTTTTACACACTTAATCATTACATTATATATATAACCATACAGTTCGCTCACACACGTTGTAGGTTCCCTGCGACACGTCAAGGTGCCTCGCACAGACACTGGCACTGAATGCGAAGTAGATATGAGTATCAGTGACGACTACCTATTGTACTAACTAGGAAGATGCAAAAGGTTCAGTCATAACTAGCGCGATATTACATACTCACCCACACTTACACAGCCTAGGGGCTAGCTCATGTCATCCCGTGGGTATATCTCACGTACTTCCTTCGCCCCGGCCTCCTAGCGGCTAAAACCACCGAAGGGAGGCTCCAGGAACTCGAATAATCTCCATCTAGAGCCACTCATTGGTGCCACGCCTTTAGGCACATCTCGGAGGTGATGACTGTAAAGCGGTCATCCCCTCTAGCTGAGGGAAGGCAACTGTAAAGAGGCCACCCCCCAGGCATCTCTCAAGGGGATTGTAAAAAAATCCCTCTATCCTCACTATGCGCTGTGCTGCGCACACAGCGGTACGTGACCACATGCACACCGCTGCTATCCCGGGGGTCACTCAGTACGACCCCCAGGTTTCCCAATAAGCGCGCTCACGACCCCCAAGGCCCCCTGCCATATATAAACGCCAGGGGGCTCAGGCGTGTTGGACACGGGCGCCGCGACGGTTGCTACCCTGGCTCCGTGTACTCCTCCTACGAGCGGGATCGGCTCTCTCCCGATCCCGCTCTGCGACCTCGTTCTGGAGCATTACGCTCTCACAGAAGGAGATCGCATCGCTCCAATTTTGTTGCGTATTTCAGTAAAAGAATAAGCAATAATGCCTATGCCTTATACACTCTGCCACAAACTCTGAATATAGATTCGCTATTAACAGCATACTACGGACTAACTGAATCCGTCCTCAGATATGGTATTATTTTTTGGGGCAACTCAACGGATAAAGAAGTCGTATTTAAGGCTCAAAAGAGATGCCTCAGATCTATGTTTAAATTGAAAATGACAGATAGCTGTAAGCCGTACTTCATACGCTATAAGATATTGACATTGCCACCCCTCTACATTTTAGAAATGGCAACCTTCGTCAAATTTAATTCAAATTTATTTCCGCGCCTGGCAGATCTAGTTCCCCGAAACAGACGCAATAACAGTAAACTCTGTCTACACAGATCTAGGACTGCACTTATGGGCAAAAGTGTTTTCTGCATGGCTCCGATAATTTACAATAAGTTACCAAATAGCTGGAAGGAACTTAGTAATGAAGCATTTAAGCAGAAAGTAAAATTATTTTTAACAGATCAAGCCTACTATAGTATAACTGACTTTCTAATAGAATCATTAATTTGACATGTTTCGTTTCTCTATTTTATTTTATTATTCATTTTTGACATTATTTTTTTTCTTTATATTGTTTGACATGCTGTTCCAACATAGTTATATTGACATTGTTATTTTAATTAAATTTTACAGATGGTTTCTTAAATTATATTGTAATTGGAAAGAGTATATCTCACATTATTAAGTATTAATTTTATATTGTTTATATTGATAACAAAAATGAAAAGTCATATATATAGGAAATTAAATAATCTTCAATATTTGCACGCCATGGCACGTGGTAAACATGTTAGAACAGATTTTGACTTTTTTTGTTTTTATGTATGTACACACATGTTTGAGCAAATAAATTTATTCTATTCTATTCTATTCTTTATTCTTTCTTGTTGACAAACAATTTGTAATTCGGAGCGGGCGCTAATTAAATACACCACTTGGTTGTATTTTTGTGTTCTCGATGTCTATGTTTTCGCAGCTTGCTACACGCACTTTATAAATGAACCTTCTGTCTTAATTCTGTATTGATAACGTAAGGTGGTGCATTGCGGTGAGGCGCGGGTGGTCGGGAGGGGAAGACGTGTTTAATCCATCACCTCGGCGCTCCGCTGTCACGGGTCACTTTGTGGTGCACCCGTGATGTCACCGTGACTGGAGAGAGGCCCTGCTAAGTAGCCAGTGACAGTGGACTCGTGGGTGTCGTATGACAAGTTCGGTAAATGTAATCCGTCTGTTTGATAATGAGAAATGTTGAGTAGTTTTACTGGGTGTTGTGTGTGGGTGAGTAACTATACGAAGTGTTTTTCCAAAGACAATGAACTAATGGTATACTATTCAATACTACGATCGACGTAATTCTGAAAAAAATGTAGCAATAATATGAAACCGCAATATCAAGTCGACTAATGAAATGAAATTTAACAAAGTATAAGTCGGGTTCTTAGCCAATCGAAAGCGATACATTACGCGCACTACCAACACAAGCAGCACGATACGAGTTACTACGGCGTAGCACTCCCATCGTACGTAGCTGAGCGATCGTGCGAAATGTCGACAGCGAGCGGACGACTATTGTAATCAAATAATAATGTCTAAGAATAGACGGATACTTATAGAAAACGAGATTAATGAGTTGTCTCATTGAAAAGTGATGTCAGAAAGCTTCGAACTAGATGAGTTGTTGTGAGGCTTAAACCCGGTATGTATTTATTTGGTAATAAACGTATCAGAACAATTGTGGTCTGTCAATTATAATCGTTTATTGGATTTATGTTCAGTATTCCGTGTGACTTGACTAAGTTATCTCCATGTTTACCAACTTCTTCAGAAACTTGATGCGTGAAAGTCGTAAAGCGTAGATACTATGTACGGTTGAGTACTATATACAGTATTATATAGGGTTTGGTAAATAATATTGATGTGGGTATCATCAGTCAGGCTGCGTCACCAGCAGCCGTCGGTCGTGTGGCCTCTCGTGTGCGGAGGCATTAGCGTGGCGTGGTTGGATACTCAATTTGTCACTATTACGAACTACTGCTTATGCAATGGACTCCTGGGGTGCAAATCCCTAAGCTCAAACATCTATTCTTCCTTGAATACAGAATTTAAATAATGATGAACCAATTTGGTATTCAAGGATGTATGGATGTTTGAACTTAAGGAATTGCATTGCTACTCGTCGCCGCAACGCGAACGGAAATACCAAGCAATAGAAGACACGTGCGTAACAACGACGGGTGGTAAGAACGTTCTAGATGGCAACTAAGGTCGTCATCGAGTTGTCTTTTCACAAGATTGTTGGGGTCAGCTAATCTAACCGTATAGTACAACATCATTCTAGCCGAAAGAAGTCCATTGCTGGACATAGGGTTGGAGCCGTATTTAGCCCGCACACATAAATATTTGTAAACCATTTATCATTTCAGCCAAAGAACATATACTGCTGAACAAAGGCCTTCGCCATAGATTTTTACAACGACTGGTTGGTTATATGCCGTGTGTCGTCATTTTGGGGGGAATTTGCCAGTACTCACCACGCTTGGCAGGCGGGTTGGTAAGCGTCGGTGAACATTTAATTTAGTTTTTCGTTTCTATTTGCTATCGATTATCATCATCATTATCGTCATATCAGCCAAACGCAGCCCTCCTCTGCTGAACAAAGGCTTCCCCTTAGACGACCGGCTACAAGTTGTGTAGTCATTTTGGGGAAATTCGTCAGTACACACCGCGCTTTGCAGACGGGATGGTAAGCTCAGACGGCTACTGTTTCACAGAAAAGACGCTGCTCCTATCTCTCTGGTTTAGAGTCCCTTAGTTGTCTTTTACGATAACCTCGCGAGGAGATGGAGTGGTGCTATATTCTTATTCCGGACACCACTCGGATCTATCAAGAATACTTACATAGTATATTAAACCTTTATTGCCAAATTGCCATGAAATCATGCTTGGAGTGATCGGTAATCGTATAACGTTTTAGTGACACGTTTAACGTTTCGTTGTGGTATAATGTGCCTGTGATCAGCGTTACTGTCATATATAATACTGTCGGCAAAAGGACGGCTTAGAAAACAATCGTCCGCAAATTTGTTTGATCACAATAGAGCACGTGCGTGAGTGTGAGTGCGTCGCGCGACGGAGCCCCTATACACATAATATATAGCGCTGCGTTGTGACGTGTTCACGTGGTCCCGCCAATGCGAGGCATGCGGAGCGCGCCGAGCACGCACCGTGCGACTGAATTAGTACACCACGTAACTATACTACTGGCGTGTAATTGAGCATTATCATTTTTTGGATGCCTTGATGTTATAGAACACGGAACCTCCGCTCAATGATGTCAAAAAGCGACAACAGTGACATAGCTACAAACTGTCTTAAATGAAGAAAAAAGTGTTGTGACCAGAGGTTCAATCTCAAACTCCCAGTTGCTACCGAGGCCTGGGGGTACCAAGACATTACGTCACTCATCATCAATAACCCTAATCGACGACCTAACTGGTAGGAACCACAGCGTCTCTGCCGACTCCTCTTCTGGCATCACAAACGACAATGGCGTTCGGTACAGCCACAGCTCTGACATTAGTTTAAATTAATTGCGTCACAAATACGTTGCACCCACGTCCATACAGATTAGGTACAGCTTCATTAACATTCAGCGCCATCAGTCACTGCCAGCGGGTCAGTGGTCCACGCGTCCGCCGACACATTGGGAGCTTTGATAAATAGTCGATCGCTGTGACACATTCGGGCACGCCCTGCGAACGGTTAGAGACTGCGGCTGTCTGGGTAGCGACTGATGATGAATCGAGAACTAGTATGGGAGATGAACTGGCGTGAACACGTCGCCTGTTACGCCCACGACGTCGGGAACAATGTGCTATGAACTCAAGACGAAAGAAAAACATTCAAAGAAAGATAATAATTAGTTTATTCAACATAAACTAACATAGGACGTCATCAACAAAATACAGACAGGCACAGTTCAACAATGTTTTAGTTGTAGACAAAGCAGCTAATGCTGTCCCTTGTCTGTCGTGACATTAAAGTGTAATTTCAAAACAAATAATTACATTTACATTTTCAATACAATTTCATTACAAATAAATAACTAGTGGTCGCCCAAAGGCCGAGATTAAACCGTAATTCTTGCAATTTTTAAATTTGTACTTATGTATTTGGAAGGCATATTGTACATACAATTTGCCTTTGCCGTGTGGTGCCGGCTCAGAATACCACCACCCCATCTCCTCCCGCGGGTATCGTAAAAGTCGACTGAGGGATTAGCCGAGGGATGGGTAGCAGCGTCCTTCGAGTACATTAACAACTCAACTGCGATCGCCAACCCGTCTGCCAAACGTGGCGATTATGGCAAAACCCCCCAATGAGCCCACAACACACCCATATAGGTCGTTGTGGTGATATTTGGGGGAGGCCTGTGTCCAGCAGTGGACTTCAATTAAGCCGAAATGATGATGACTCCTCCTCCATATGAACGTTGACTACGCCAAATCTCACACTCCTCCGTGCGCGCAATGTGCTTAAAAAGGAATATAGATAGCGTCATAGTCACTTGCACTCACTGATAGGTAAACAATCGGTGTGGTTGCGGAACGCTTGGCGCGGTCAGTTTATAGATGGGTGACCGGTAGTGGCACGCATTGCATATAAACGTATTAGCAGCGCCTACAATATTACCTGCACCAACATTTTCTATTACTCCATAACTAAAATAAATTAATCACCGTAGGAATTTAATGAAATGTAAACAGTGTTCTAAGATTTTAATCGCTACCTATTACTTTATATTGCATAAACGGTTCAGGAAACGCGTTATTTAAAATCGTATGTTGTAGATGGCGATAAATAACTATTATCAGTAAATATAATTTATGTTTAAGTTGATTAAGAAAGCAAAACTACAGGTGCCATAATTAATTCCAAATTATTAATCGTTCATGCGTTTACTCTACATTGTAAATGGCTCAGGATGTATTCTAAGATATTTTTCATGATACTCAAAAATAAAACGGAAATGCAGTGAAGCATACCAATTAAACAAAATGGTTACAAAGAAAAACTAGGATTACCGTCTGGTAGAACTTAACATTGAATAAACATTCATCATCATTTCGGCCGAATAAAGTCCACTGCTGGACACAGGCCTCCCCCAAAGATCATCACAACGACCGATATGGGTGTGTTGTGGGCACATTAGGGGGTTTTGCCATAATCGCCACGCTTGGCAGGCGGGTTGGCGATCGCAGTTGAGTTGTTAATATAGGTACTCGAAGGACGCTGCTGCCCATCCTCCGGTTAATCCCTTAGTCGACTTTTACGACACCCACGGGATGAAATGGGGTGGTGGCATTCTGAGCCGGCACCACACGGCAAGAATAAAGACATCGTTATCAGATAAATAATAAGTTAATCGTAATTACGTAGGTATTGATGGATTATTTAGCAACCTAATCAAGTAATAAAACTCGTTATGAGGTACAGCATTGCGGAGGAAACGTAAACGCTTGTCGCAAATGGTATTTAAAATCATGTAGAAAAAAGTGTGACTAAAGTATATCAAAGTCAAAGTGTTTTGTTTGTGCGATGATTGCACCAGACGTGGCAGGGGGTGGCGGCGCTGTGCCGACGGGCTCTTTACTTTTAGTACATATGTTGTAGATAGATTTTTGCAAAATATTTCTTTTGTGATTATTTTTATAAAAACAAATATTTTTTACAAATATCAAAACTCCGATGTTTCACATCTGCCAAGCGTCCCGCAACGACTCAGTTCATCATCATTTCGGCCGAGTGAAGTCCACTGCTGGACACAGGCCTCCCCCAAAGATCACCACAGCCACCGATATGGATGTGTTCTGGGCTCATTGGGGGGTTTTGCCATAATCGCCACGCTTGGCAGACGGGTTGGCGATCGCAGTTGAGTTGTTAATGTACTCGAAGGACGCTGCTGCCCATCCTCCGGCTAATCCCTTAGTCGACTTTTACGACACCCATGGGAGGAAATGGGGTGGTAGCATTCTGAGCCGGCACCACACGGCAGAACGACTCAGTTATTTTATATTAATACAGTCAAAGTAAAATATTTTTATTTCAAATAAACCAAATATTGGTACTTATGAAATGTCAGAATCTAAGTTGCACGGTTCCAAATAGTTGATCTATGGAGAAGAACCGGCAAGAAACTACACGGATACTCTTTTAAAATAATTGAGATTACAATGTTGATTGATACAAATTATGGTAAAACATGTAACTAGCATTATGTCAAAAAAAAAAACATACTACTGTAATATTATTATTATTTGCCGTGGCAGTTAACGGCTGACCAGTCCCAACAGACGGCACCCGTTCACGAGCATGACGCATGCATCAGCATCGCTTAGCTCAACCATATTGTAGGGAACCGAACGACCCGATACACAACGCCACCGCCAGCAAGACATTTTAGTGAGCATGACAGACCGATACTACCAGGCAAAATGCAAAGTATAGCTACTAAATATGTAACATTAACGGCTACATGATGCTCGCACATTTACAATTTCATGATTAATTAATTTAATAATCTCAAATATAATAGACAGGCTCTGTCTACCTTTTTTTTTTTTTTTTTTTTTTTTTTTGGGCGGTCACCCCCCCCAGGGGGATTGTAAAGGATCCCCCAGTGCGTCCCACGGCAGCGCGTGACCACATGCGTGCTACCGTCTTCTCTTGGGTCGCTTGGTGTGGGCACGCAGATTCCCCAATCTACGCACCCGCGAACCCAGAGGTCCCCCACCTTATAGCAACGGCAGGGGTTTTCAGGCGTATCGGAATTAGGCGCCAGGGCGGTTGTTACCCCGGCGCCGTCTCCTTCTTCTTCGAGCGGGATCGGCCCTCTCCCGATCCCGCTCTGCGGTCTCCTTCTGGAGCATGACGCTCTCACAGAAGGAGACCACTGCATTCCAATTTTCGTGCTCTGCCAACATAGCCGACACTACTGCTGGCAGAGAGAGATCTTGCCCGATCCGATCGACCAGGATCCGCCGCTCGGCGGCCCACGCAGGGCACGCCTCGAGCGTGTGCTGTGCGGTGTCCTGGTCGCTATCACAATGGTGGCATTGTGCCGTGGCCTCGCGTCCTATCCTGTGCAGGTACGCGCCGAAACAACCGTGCCCGGTGAGCACCTGCGTCAGGCGGTAGGTGACGCGCTCGCTCCTTTTGAGCCAGGCTCCAAAGAGCGGCAGGACGGCCTCGACGACGCGCTTGGTTGCAAACTGCATCCGCAGGCGATGACGCCACTTTACAAGTGCGCGCCGCCGAGCTAGCCGCCGCAGCTTGTCCAACGCCCTTGGAGGCGCGCCTTCGCCGCTCTGGCGGAGGGAGCGTGTCTGATCGTAGACCCACGCATCCATCTCCGCCAGGATGTCAAAAGGCGGAAAACGCGCCAGGAGAGTTGCCGCCTCGTAGGACACCGTTCGGTATCCTCGTGCGATCCGGATAGCCACTCTGCGCTGCAGACCATGAATTTTGGTTCTGCAGCGCTGGGCGCCTGATAGTCGAGCTGACCATACAGGCGCCCCGTATAGGACCACGGACCGCACGACTCCTCCGTAGAGACGGCGAACTTCCTCACATGGTCCCCCGAGATTGGGCAGCAGCCGGTGTAGAGCACCCACTACCCTCTCGACTCGGGGGACGAGGCGCTGGAAGTGCTCTTCGAAGCCCCAACGACTGTCCAGGGTGAGCCCCAGGTATTTCATGTACCGGCCCACCCCGATTTGCGCGTCACCAACGCGTATCCACGAACTGGGTGGTTCTCTGCTTCTCGGCAGTTTGTGGAACCATAGCGCCTCGGTTTTCTGAGGCGCTATCCGCAGACCCAGGGCGTGGATTTTGGCCACGACAATTGCCACCGCTTGCTCCGCAAGCCGGATGGTTCCCTCGAAGGACTCCCCGCTGGCCAACACCAGAGTGTCATCAGCGTAACAGACTAAGCTGACGCCAGCAGGGAGAACGACACGCAGGACCGCATCGTAGGCGAGGTTCCATAAGAGAGGACCGAGAACTGACCCCTGCGGAACCCCGCACGTAATCTCCCTCCGCTTTACGCTACCGTCCCTGCCCACGTAGCGAATGTGCCTATCACGCAGATAGGCCCCAATGATGCCCTGCAGGTAGGGCGGACACCGATGATAGACTAGTGCCGCCCTAATAGCGCCCCACGGGATGGAGTTGAAGGCGTTGACGATGTCTAGACTGACCGCCAACGCCACCCCACCCCGCCGGGACACTGCCTGTTCTGACAGCGAGCGGACGCGAAGAATCGCGTCGATGGTGGACCGCCGCTGCCGGAAGCCATACTGACTTTCGGCCAGGTCGGGGCCTACTCGCGACAGGTGCTCAACGAGTCTTCGGGTAATTATTCTTTCGAATAGCTTCGAAGCCTCGTCGAGCAGGCAAATGGGACGGTATGCAGAGGGAGACTCTGCAGCCCTTCCTTCCTTCTTCAATAGAACCAATCCGGCTTCCTTCCAGCCGGACGGGAACACGCCACTACGGAGGCAACTGGTGAACAGCCGCCTCAAGCGGTCCCCAAGAGACTGTAGAGCATACACCCACGCACGGCCCGGAATGCCGTCCGGACCCGGTGCGGTGTTGCGACTCTTCAGGCGGCCAATGGCTCGGCCCAGCTCCCCATCCGAAACCCCCAACTCCTCGACCCAGTCCGAGGCATTTGGGGGTGGAGAGGGACCAGGATAGTCCCGAACCGCCGGAAAGAGCGTTGAAAGTACTCTCTCCAGCAAATCCGGGACCATGGTTTCGGTCACCGGGGGGACATATGGGCGCAACTTGCCCACTACCATACGGTAGGGTCTCCCCCACGGATCCCTGTCTAGTCCCTCTAGGAGCTCGCTCCAGGACCGAGCCTTCGCCTCACTGATGGCGGTCTGAAACGCCAGTGTGGCCGCCCGGTAGGCCATATAGGCCTCTTCAGTCTCTCCGGCTGTAGCGCTGTGCCGGAGGCTCTGTCTACCTAGTGCCTGTCTACTTTGTCGGGAAACCAATGCACGTCATTGGTGACCGCATAGTATTTGAACTGAGTGTCTCCGTGCTTCGGGAGGCACGTAACATCGTCGGTCCGGTTGTTGTCATCAGACGGCAGTCGTTAAGCCAAGTCGGAGGTCTTCGGGCGGCTTGGACAACCGACACAACGTTGGCCACTGACCTTAGCTTTCGTAATCGATACGTACCTGTGCATTAAGGTGGTAATTGGGGATTCATAGTAAGAACACAATGATCAAGGCAATTGATTTATGAAATCAACATACAAATCATCATATCAGGCAGAAGACGTCCTCCTGAACAAAGGTCTCCCCCACAGGATGTGGTTCCACATAAAGGGCTCCCCGTCCCTTTAGTATAGAGTTCCTTATTGCCTTTTACGACACCCATGGGAGAAGATGGGTGGTGCTAATTTTTTATCCGGACTCCATATAAAAAACCAGAAATATAAAAGTTCCCAAAGGTAAGCAGCTTGAAAATCTAAATGTTATATTATAACATTTTGATTTACTGGAGGTATACATTATTATAGAGAACTATTGGAAACTGTTTGTTAAAGATTAAGATTACATCGAGTATTTTGTCTGGAGACAGGGACGAATGCCTGTACGCGTTATCGTTCTAAGTAATCAAAAACATTTGAGAAGACGATACCGAGTGCTTCCAAATGCAACCACAACAAGAGCACCGCGAGCGCACGCATCAATCAAGCGGCAAGACGAGGTGCTCACGGGGAGCTTCGTAGACATTGTGTGTGCATTACTCGCCATGTCTATATATATGTGTAGATAGATAAGCATTGAGTGTCGAAAATATTTACGATCTTTCGCCAAGGATACACACACATAGCTGGCAGGATTAGTAAACTGAAGTAGCAATAGTACAAAAAAAATGCTTAAGAGCAATTGGTGATATAAATTTTTGGGAGTCATGTTCTAGCTGTACCCTGTCAATATATATTCCAATTATGCGTTTTCATAAAGCAACATCCTGACCAATTCAAAGAAAACAGATATTTATTAAAAAGAAGATTTACAAGTGCAACCGAGAATAAGTAGTAGAAAAATGTAAGTTACAATTAGTTAAAAGAAATGTGTTCCACATGGCAACAAAGGTGTTTAACAAATTACCTAAATCCTTTAAACCGCTATCGCTACAGGGGTTCAGAAATAAATTGCGAGAAAAAGTCTTCTATGAGCCCAGTATCGCTGACATCATCATTAACGTATGTAATTGTACCAAAATTATGACATTCTTAATTCTTATAATGGTAGTAACATTGACATCTAATAATTCATTAATTTAAGTATATTTTTATCTTACTGTAATACAATGATGTTATAGTGCCTATCTTAATAATGTAAGTTTTTAATGATTCTGATGTTAATGATACCTTATAATGTGTGTATATAATATTTGCACGCCAGTACTGGCAAGTTTTTAAGGAACTTAATGTAATACCAAACATCTAATAATTTAATACCAGAAACTTTACAAATAAAGAATCTTGAATCTTGAAAAAAAATGGGCAATATTGCTTTGAGAACTGATGGCCGTTGGGGTACAACCACACACCGGAATGCGCAGCGTGGGACGACCTCCAACAAGGTGGACAGACGACCTGGTGAAGGTCGCTGGGAGGCGTTGGATGTGGGTGGCATGTACCCGCTCGTTGTGTATATCTATAGGGGAGGCCTTTGTTCAGCAGTGAACGTCCTTTAGCTGATATACATAGGCTCGCCACTGTTGTCCACATGGGCCTCCCAATGATCACTACAATGAGCGGCCATATGGGTAATCACCACGCTTGGCAGGCGGATGACCTCAGTGCGTTGACGTTACCACGGACGCTGCTGCTGCCACTGTGTGGCTCGCTGTGTGGTGCCGGCTACGAATAGCACCAACCCATCTCATCCCTTGGGTATCGTAAAAGGCGACTATGGGATTAGCCGGAGGATGGGCAGCAGCGTCCTTCGAGTACATTAACAACTCAACTGCGATTGCCATCTGCCAAGCGTGGCGATTATGACAAAACCCCCAGTGAGCACACAACACACCCATATCGGTCGTTGTAGAGTATCTTTGAGTGAGGCCTGTGTCCAGCAGTGGACTTTATTTGGCCGAAGTGATGATGCTGCTGCCCATCTTCGTGACCCATAAACCCTTAGTCACCTTTTACGACACCGATAAGTAGTACTGATATGTTTTCGAAATAGTTTTCACTAATTATACCCACACCAAAACGCTAAACTGAAACGGTGTAGTGGAGAGATCCACAGAAATGATAAACGTGTAAAAATAATGCCACCTGAAAGTGGGCGAGATTTAATCAGACAGACACAACTCACATATTTGATTTAGAGCTTGACTAAATGTGTATAAGAGTCTTCCAGAGTATTTAAATTAATCTTGATATGTTGATTCACTTGATTTCGACCTGAAGTTGTAGTTTGTAAATACAAAATGAAACGATTTATATTAGAAATCAATCTATTGATGTAGTATGTGGTTAGGTGCGGAAAATTCCCGAAGCGTATTTGTGCAGGAACTATGCGAAGCCGCGGTTCTCGGTCAGCCCGCTGCAGTCGGTCATTGTTTAGTTCAGATCTGTCAGTCCAGACCTAGGCTGCCTTGTTTACGTAGCGGGATACGTATCCCGAACCGGCACACACCAGCAGGTTAACTACACTGTTTACACGAACGCTGCGCACCATTACTTTCCATTGTCACCACACGACTGTACTAGTAACTCATCCGGTTTCCATTCTTGACATATCAATTTCCGTTTTCTTGTCGAGTACATTATCCTAAGGCTCGGATTCGATATCAAATATTCTGTAAGTAAATCTATAGTTTGTGAACACATCGGATACGTTCGTTACTGTTACGAAAATCGAGGGCTTCGTAGCTGGTGGATACAAACTAGTAAATGATACCGTGTTATTATTAATGTTAGCCGGCGGCGGGATGTGCGGCGACCCTGTGCGGGAACTGTTAATCAAACTGTGTGGACTGCGTGAAGCAAATGCTCCTGATATAAAACAGATGGTTTCAGAAGACCAACTCTACTCAATGCGCGATGACAACGAGCTCGCCCATAGCCGCTCAAAGAAACAAACGAATAGCGAAGCAGTTGTAGATTGTCTTCGTTTTACATACATCATACGACTGCTTATCTGAATTCCTTATTAAGAATCGGGTCTTCTCTATATTACCCTGTCGTGCGGCCGCGTCGCCCGAGCGGCGGCCGGTGAGTATCTCGTGTAATATTATTTAATTGAAGCTGACGCGTGGGCGGGGCCGGACCACACTTGACGAATTAATGTAAGCCAGTAATAACACGGGGCGGCGAGTAATTTATACGAGTAATGAATTATAATACATCATAGCGAGCTATAAACATGGCTGGCTCACGACACTCCTTCAACTTAATAGCTAGTTTCCTATACCATAATTTACTCGTACTCGCCGTTATTTGGATCGGGCCGTGAGCTGAGCGTCACCGTCGTGCGAGCTGCACTTGCGATTACGCGCAAAAGCACATGTTCTGCATTGCAATAGTTAACTCGAATAAAATAAAATACTATTGTATGTGGAATTGTTTGTAGTCGCACCCACGACACAGGAGAAATCCTAATGTGGAGCAACGATTTTTAAAAACTGAAAAACAACAAAAACTAGGCGCAACAACATGTTGTGTCGTTAGTTTGAGTTAAAAACATTCAATAAAATCTTCGTTTCTAAAACGAATTACGGTTTAATTGACGCATGTAATGTATGTGCATCTTCATCATTAAAACTATTACAGAACTCGAGACACTCTAAACCCACACATCTGTAATTTATGACTTTATTTCTTCATAGTATTTTTAATAAGTATCGTTTCATTAGTATATCTGGAGGTTACAACATCATCGGCGGCGCTGCGGGGCGCCGGCGCAGCTCGCTGTTCGCGTGTAAGCAACCAGATTTAGTAACTTTACATCCGTTTGAGATTGTTTTGTCTTCGGATGTCAATTACGAAGAAATACCGCTTGTAATTATCGTAATAGCCCAAGTTACGGCGCGTGTAGGCGGCCTTATCTATTAAGAGGTGATCACACGCGCGCATACAAATTGACGCATTAAAGATGCGCGCCCGCGATTATAATCTAAATAGCTTTCTCAAATGAAGCTATATTGAAAACGTATCTGAACGACGGACGTCACGGTCGTGCGCCTGTAGTACAAACATGATGTTCGTAAGCGAATGATAATTGTGTTTGTACAGTTGGAGATAGTCGTTTTATTACAAAATTATATCGGTACTTATGTTTATGTTTACGAGATATCTGTACACTGGGACAGCGAGATCGATTTATAAATCAAGACAACGCTCTTATTTATACCTATAGACACAGAACACCGTGCCAAAAGTTGTTGACGCGGAGGATACATTTACTCGCAGATACAACATTACGTAAAGTTTAAAACGCTTTCAGCAGATCAAATAGCGAGCGATACGGACAAACCAATGGAGTACGTGTAGGTATTCGTATGGTGGAAAACTAATTCAATTTGGAGTATAAAAGTGGATGGGTACATATCAAGCGATGGCAGTAGTGCAGGGCGCGCGGTTTTGGTCAACTAATTGAAAAACTTTGTGTCGCGTCGCACGACGAGGGTCAGCTCCGAGCGCCGTGTGGACGTACCCTTGTTTAATGTAGTATTTAACTCGGTGAGTTTTTGTAATTTAAGTACAGACACTGACAGTCTGCTTAATATTATTTGGCCGTTCTTTTTTATAAGAATAGGTATAGCACTAATCCGCCTCTTCCCGTGGATATTGTAAAATACGACTAAGAGAATCCAAACCAGAGGGATGGGCAGCAGCGTCTCTTCTAAGGAGCAGCAGCCAATCTGCGCTCACGAACCCGCCTGCCGAGCGTAGGGAGTATTGGCAAGTTCCCCCAAAATGACGACCCAGTTGTGGAAGTCTATGGGGGACGCCTCTGTTCATGTCAATATTATAAATCAAATGGACGTAATACTTTGTTGGAATCACATTGAAAGTATTGCGTTTCAACGTGCGTGATTCAGTGAATACTTTTCACAGAGTCACTCACTGAATACTTTTCTAAACCAGTACGCGCGTATTATTTCACATCGCTTGTGGATTTAATACGCAGCGGATTTTGATGTGAAACATCTAATGCGGTGGGTCAGACTGACTGCTGGAGTGGAGGCGTCGCCACGTCATGCATCGGCACTCTGTAATATGATAGTATGAAACATGTACTACGGCGTGGTGACGCGGCGCCATGCGCAAGTGACTGTGTGACTCTTTCCCCACGTAACTCGAAATTCTTGTTTTTCTATTTATGTATTAAATGAATATTAATGTTTAATAAATGTAAATGATTAATAGTAATATCTAAGGTTTTCGCGATTATTACATATTATAATAAAACAATTTTAAACGGATTAAATCGCGTGTATTATTCATTTTTGTTTTTTGTAGGGTTCGTGGTCGCAGGATGACTAAGGTGACAAGCGTCGTGACGTCGTTTATTGCAATTAAAAAACATTCTAATTTTAATAGAGAAGATGGTTGGCAGGTACCACCTGTTTGGAATCCAGTTATTAAAATAATAAAGTTCCAAACAACATACCGCACTAAAAACATCAAGACACTGTGAGTGATTACTGCGTGCATCGAAACTAATTTATGATTAATTTTGTACGGTAGATAAAATAACTTTTTAAATCTGTAACGACTCTTGTCACCTTAGTCATCCTGCGACCAGGAATTCTGCAGAGTGTTCGAACCGTCAGGAAAAACAAAAATCAATAATACACGCGATTTAATCCGTTTACAATTGTTTTATTATAATGTAAATGATTAAATAAACAATCATCATTATCTTGAAAAAGAAACATTTTTTTTTCACTATGCCAATTAATAAAAACGGAATTATTTTATATACTATCATTTTATGCATATTGCTTTGCCAGGCGTCCCGCGGCTCTTTATTCAGACTGCGCCACGCCGCGCCTGCCGCTCGCACCGCTCCGCGCCTGCCGCTCGCACCGCTCCGCGCCTGCCGCTCGCACCGCTCCGCGCCTGCCGCTCGCACCGCTCCGCGCCTGCCGCTCGCACCGCTCCGCGCCTGCCGCTCGCACCGCTCCGCTGCGCTGCCGACCCGCGGGGCCTCCGCTCCGTTTTAATTGTGCGGCTGCCATCGATGCGGATCGCTTGATCGATGATGTCGGTTTATTAATAAACTTGGAATCCATTTCTGTTGTAACTCTGTTATCGTTTTCCAAATGAAATGGCATTTTGATTGACTTCATTCGTTGTTGTTGCAAATAACGTAGGTACATACTTGTAGATGTGGTTAGTTGAGCCTTTTTGGGGGGTCATCAATTAGATCTTGAGGTAGTACCTAGGAAGGAACTAGGTAGGTCTTTACGTGCGGGGTTCCGCAGGGGTCAGTTCTCGGCCCTCTCTTATGGAACCTCGCCTACGATTCGGTCCTGCGTGTCGTTCTCCCTGCTGGCGTCAGCTTAGTCTGTTACGCTGATGACACTCTGGTGTTGGCCAGCGGGGAGTCCTTCGAGGGAACTATCCGGCTTGCGGAGATAGCGCCTCAGAAAACCGAGGCGCTATGGTTCCACAAATTGCCGAGAAGCAGAGAACCACCCAGTTCGTGGATACGCGTTGGTGACGAGCAAATTGGGGTGTACCCGGCCGGTACATGAAATACCTGGGGCTCACCCTGGATAGTCGTTGGGGCTTCGAAGAGCACTTCCAGCGCCTCGTCCCCCGAGTCGAGAGGGTAGTGGGTGCTCTACACCGGCTGCTGCCCAATCTCGGGGGACCATGTGAGGAAGTTCGCCGTCTCTACGGAGGAGTCGTGCGGTCCGTGGTCCTATACGGGGCGCCTGTATGGTCAGCTCGACCAGCAGGCGCCCAGCGCTGTAGAACCAAAATTCACGGTCTGCAGCGCAGAGTGGCTATTCGGATCGCACGAGGATACCGAACAGTCTCCTACGAGGCGGCAACCCTCCTGGCGCGTTTTCAGCCTTTTGACATCCTGGCGGAGATGGATGCGTGAGTCTACGATCAGACACGCTCCCTCCGCCAGAGCGGCGAAAACGCGCCTCCAGGAGCGTTGGACAGGCTGCGGCGGCTGGCTCGGCGACGCGCACTTGTAAAGTGGCGTCACCGCCTGCGGATGCAATTTGCGACCAAGCGCTTCGTCGAGGCCATCCTGCCGCTCTTCGGAGCCTGGCTCAGAAGGAGCGAGCGCGTCACCTACCGCCTGACGCAGGTGCTCACCGGGCACGGTTGTTTCGGCGCGTACCTGCACAGGATAGGACGCGAGGCCACGGCACAATGCCACCATTGTGATAGCGACCAGGACACCGCACAGCACACGCTCGAGGCGTGCCCTGCGTGGGCCGCCGAGCGGCGGATCCTTGTCGATCAGATCGGGCAAGATCTCTCTCTGCCAGCAGTAGTGTCGGCTATGTTGGCAGAGCACGAAAACTGGAATGCAGTGGTCTCCTTCTGTGACAGCGTCATGCCCCAGAAGGAAACCGCAGAGCGGGATCGGGAGAGGGTCTAGTGTGATCATATGAGGACCTGGAGCCTCCCTTAGGCGCCGAAGATGACCGCTCCAGTGGTTTTAGCCGGTAGGAGTCCGGCATACCCCTTCGTCCTTCCCCGGGGCGAAGGAAGTTCATGAAGAATTTCCACTGGGCACCAATAAAAAAGTATAAAAATAAAAGTCTTTAAAGGTATATTACTATTCGTGAAACTTCGCATTTATTCTTCAACATTACCGCAGTGGCTCAAGACGGAAGTCTTAACTAGTGTGTTCTACTAACGATAACGACGATGAGAGGTACAAAGCACAGCTCACTCTGAGACATGGTCGCTCACTATGGGCCTCGTAAGAAAACTCGTGGCCTCAGAGTGAGCTTTGCTTTGTATCTCTTCACGAACAAATTAGGAGATACGAAAAGCAAAATTTTCCGACATAGCTGAAAGCATTTGTAAGCCGAAGTGGTAATAGGCGGGACACTGCTCGAGCCGTTAAGTCAGAAAGATTAAAAGAAAGGAGAAGGTAGCTCTGAGAATGATGTCTGCGGGCAGCATATAACCGGTCGTTGTGAAAATCTATGAGGGTCGCCTTGGTTCAGCAGTGGACGTCCTTTGGCTGATATGATGATGATGATTTACATTTGTCAGACCTCATCTAACTCTGTCCGATCATTGGATGTTTAGAGATATCTATGTAGCATTAGCCTGACATTATTATCTGTCCATGCCGAGCAACGTGTAACTATTGAATTAAATAATCAATCTAATCCAAAATCTTTAGATTTAGGATTTGAACTTGATTTGTGTGAAGACCATACATAACACAAAATCAGAAAAATCCTCGATCTCAAATCCATATTTTTTGGTTTAGATTGATTACTTATTAATTTCGGCCTTAAGTTCGCCGTAGACAAGGTTGCCGGACATGTCCTAACGTTTGTCCCTCGAACCGGACTTCACCCGGGTTTTATTTTATGTATAATTGATTTTCGCTTTGAATTACAAACTTGTGACTGGTGTCCGAACACATTATATTTTGAAATGTCCAGATCTTCAAAAAATAAGTAAGCATACACATACATTATTGACTGCAAAATAAAAAATAGGTAATTACGTATTCAAATTAAATATCATGTCAGCGTAGGTACAGTTAGTAATAATATAATTTAATGTCAAGCGAACAGATAAAATTATAAAATTTTAGCAAGAAATTTAATTAATTTTTAAATTGAATTTCTTTATTACAATTATTTATTTTATATAATTTATTTGTAAAACGCTAGCTAACTGACGATCATAAGAAAAATGATAGTGTACTATGGTTTTTTTCATAAAGATGAACAAATATGGATGAGCAGAACAGTAACTATAGTTAACAACTTAAGCAAAGGAAAAATAGGTACAAATTAAATCAACATAGCAATTAATATAATATAAAGTTTAAAAATAAAAAAATGTAGTGAAATTTATAGTAGTACCGATTCAGAACTGAACTCATTATTGTATCCTGAACTTATTATTGTATAATTTTTTATATTCAACTGGTTTATGATTTGATATTGACACTTTTAAGAGGTTTAGACTTTACTATGTTTAATGTAGGAACATTGTCTTTATATAACCTGAATTTTCGAGAACATTGTACATATTAATATTGTAACATTATTTTAAAAGAGTAACCATGGAGTTTCTTGCCCGTTCTTCTCCATAGGAAATCTACATCTTGGAACGTGGCAACTAAAGTCTTGACGATTCAAGTGCTATTAATGGTTTAAATAAATAAAAATCTTTTTATCTTATCTTATCATATCATATCATATTTAATCATTATATTTTATAGTTGAATAACTCAATGTTTTTTTTTTGTTGGGCTTCTCGCATACATTTCTGGGAAATGTGGTTGCTTAACCGGTCATTTTCCGGCGAAGCCAAAAGAGGCCTCCAGCCAGGGTTGAATAACTCGTCTATTGCATAACATTTATCAATTAGAAATGTTGGTGAAACAGTGCGTACCATTGGTATTGTGTAGGGCAAGAAAACTGACCAATTACGTGGTCGCGGTCGCAGTCCGCCGCCACCGCAGGGTTGCCATATTAAATTCCTTGCGACCAACAATTTACTCATTACGTGAGTAGCTGGACAGGAGACATTGCCCTACTAAATAACACAAACCGGCCATACCGGGCTAGCGGCTACATAAGGACGAGGCGGTTTTTACAATCCTCGGCAAATATTCAAAGAATTACTTTGTATGTTGTTTTATATTTTTTCTCTTCAATTTGTCTACGCTATGAACCAAGTACCTATTTGTCGGTAAGAATTAATAAACATATTTAAATAAAACGTTTTGTGATTACTATTGGGTTCTTTAATTTCGTGTCATGGTCACTTGTTGCGCTGAAGAAATAGTATCGACCTCTTCAAAAATCACACGTCTGTTCAGCCTCGGTTCCATATCGCAACATGTTACTTGAACAATACGACAGCAGTTCAAAAGCCCACTCTACAAGTACATTTGTCTATGTAAGTACCCACATGTAGAAACAATGAGTGGTTCTTGTGATGGATTAGTGACATTTGTCGCCGCTCTCCACGTCATGCGAGTGTCCGACTCTAGCCGAGTCAAAGAGACTGTACGGACACACGCTGGATTAGTTTCACTAGAAGAGTTAGTTACTCGTACATAGCCCAACTGGTTATAAGCGTGTGTACCGGTAAACGATCAGCGAGGTGAAGCATCGTTCGGCCTAGTCAGTCTATAGATGGGTGGCCGCATAGTGTTGTTTGAATTAGTTCTCCGCGTCGTAGCGTCTCCATGCTTTTGAAGGCACGTAAAATCGTTAGTGCCGATCATTGTCATTAGACGGCAGTCGTTAAGTCAAGTCTTGAGGCCTTTGAGCGGCTTGACAACTGTGACACAAGGTTGGCCACCGACCTCACGAAAAGAAAGAAGAAGATCTGTATACGCTATAGTTTGAATGGTTACACAGCTTTTTCTAGTCTTGAAATTTATTTCAATCGTGGAATACGATTAAGTGCTTTTCAAATAGTAACTACTACTTTATGTAGGTATCAGCAACTCCAGATAATGTTTAAGTAATTGCGAACAGTTTAAATATATGTTGGTAACTTGAAGATAACCATCGTTTAATTAGCGCATAATTATCTGAGTGAAGCATGATCAGCGCGCACGCTACATCCTTAATGTCAATTTAAAAGAAATACAAAACGCATTCCAGTTTGAGATGCGTTTAATGTGATTATTTTATTGCTGTGAGCGGTATTAAGTTTTTGTCGAGTGCTAGTATAATATAAAATATATATAATATATATAAATTCAGTGCGTCGGTGAGTGCACGCAGTTCGCGGCTCCACCCGGTGACCAGTGTGCATGCACCTGCACGGTGCCGTGATGACGGTGCGTGGCAGTACGTCGCGGACAGCAGTTGGTATGTGGTGCCGTCAATGCACTGGTGCGGTTGTATAGTTACAATCACCAATAGTTTAGTGGAGTACATACAACTTCTTCAGTTTTGATAGGAACATATAAATATCATCCCAGAGTCCACCTCTCACGTCTGCGACGCCAAAGTCCCCACTGCTCACGCCAGTCATCCACTGTCCATGCTCCATTTGCGATAATAGTCCACCGTGTCACCAAAAATACAGAAAATACACTACAGGATATAATACGATAAAAAATATGCGCGACTGTTCAGATTAAGAACATAACATTTTATTTTTACTCCGACTATCGATGTTCATGTATTATTGTTGAAGTGGACCTTCTGTACATATATTTTATTCCTCGCGCCGCTTTGGTGCCGCGCTGCATCAATAACTCGCACATGGATGAGACAGTATGACCGCATGCTAAGACGTTATATATCTGTGCAACAAAATATGAACCGACCACGAGCATGTCCTTTGGTTTGAAAACCGCTGGCATTTATGAAGTGCAGCTCACGCGGCGAGCTGTCTTGGAATTTTTAAATTTGCCCAATATTTCTTCCAGTTAGTTTTGCTGTATTTTATTCACGATATTTTCTGTATCTGATGTTGAGCAGATCTTTATAGTAAAATTTCTCATAAATAATAAATCAAAATTGTATGATGTATAGAAATGACATCCAATCGAAGGCTTCGTCGGCAATTTTTTTTACACGACACGACGACGAGACAATATCCGTAAGTTATGTGAAGTCTTACATAATAATATGGAACGCGTCCCTAAATATTGATAACATTTCACTTTTATGGTAATGTTTCCGTGTGGTGTTGGGACTAAGAATATAGCATCACATCATCTCCTCCCGTGGATGTCGTAAAAGGTGACTGAGGGACTAAACCTAAAGGGATGGGTAGCAGAGTCCCTCGTGTGGAACCGTAGTCGTACTGCGTTCACCAACCCGCCTGCCAAGCGTGGTGAGTACAGGCAAATTGACGACACAATTATGGAAATCCATAGAGAAGGCCTATGTTCGGCCACGACTGCCTTTGACTGATATGATGATGATGATATTGTTTGTAGGTCGTCTGATCTTATCAACAAGCCTGTCAACATTAAATGAACTTTGAAGATACGGCTCGCTGCCGGCAGCACGTACTGGCAGGCTTAACAAATATAGTTGATGCCGCGACTCTGAACCTGCGCGCCGTCGCTATCACGCATTTGTTTTCATTCTCACAGTACAGACTCCCAGTCTTCGCCACATTAAGCGGTGGTCACAACGTTAGGTACGCGTGCGTTAGCGCGCAGTGGACTGTGGCGCGTGATGTACGCGCTATCTGATCTAGATTAAGTGTCTACTTTGAAAATGCATTTTGATAAATCGCCAATATTGGATGTATCAAAGCTATAGTATACACATTTTATTAGATCAGCGAGTTTATTGTTATATCAGGATGTTGTCTGCAGCGAAAGTGGGCATTCATGGCGTGCAAGATGATAACCGGGTTATAAAGGACAAAATCAACCAGCATCGGGGCCTGATAAAGTTATATCAACGTATTGGAGAGTATTCATCAAGAGAACTTTAACAATAGGAAACAACTTGACTGAGTCACATACACGAAGAAGAAGAAAATGGAAAAACTTCATTAGGCATTGTTTATGAAAGAGCAAAATTGGACTTCTGGACTTCTTAGGCACCAGTCTCCCACACTAAATTTGAATAATAGTGTCACTGGGCAATATTGTATTCTGTTGCAACTTTTTTTATTATTGTGGTTAGAAAAGAAATTACTTACTTTATCTTAAAATCCGTGCTACTGAGTTTATTTATAAAAAATCCAGTCCTGAGTTGCAGCCCGGCTTGGTTGAGCAATGCAAAAATCTACACTTAATCAAATAATTTTAAATCAATTTCTTTTAAGTCTGGATAACGCGGAACCAAATGTAAATCAAATGTTGTTAATGCGGTGTTCGTTGTTGAGGCTGAATTGTAAAAGTCGGCAAAAAAGGCAAAGTGCGCCATCAATCGTGGTGCCGTGGTGGTGGCGACTCGCACACGTGATGGGTGTTCACTCGCGCGTGTACTATTTACATATAAAAACGCGACAACAAAGCGTTGTCGTCGAGATGCCGCAGCGTTTAAATAAGATCGGCGCGCCATTAAACTCGCATTGTGCTTATTTATGGCGTCTGTGATCGCGGGTCGCGAATCGGTCCGCCGCGATTAGTCGCCAGTCGCCGCGACTCAGTCGTGGCAGTCGCGTCCTCTGCTCGCCCGACGTCTTGCTTGTTTTTCATTCGCAGAACTGGCTCGACACTACACGTTGTAGTCGTTTTTTCAGTGACAAAAGGAGCCTCGATTATGTTATTATAAAACGTGGCCACCTGTTTTAATATTGTATCTTGTTTGATATTTTGCAATGGTTGTTGTTCATGAGAGTTTTATATATTATAAACCTTTGTAATCGAATGCACGTCCATGAGTGTTGGCCGACCCGCAACGGTCCGATTTTCTCCTTAAATAAATTCTGACTCGTTTAATCTTTTCGACTTGATTGTTTTTTGTTTAAAATTTGGTACTTCACTCGAGAATAATATCAAAACACTAAATTGGAAAAGCTAGAATAATGGAATTCACTTAAAGCTTTTACCACATTTTTGGTGCATGTCATCATCATTTCGGCCGAATAAAGTCCACTGCTGGACACAGGCCTCCCTCAAAGATCACCACAGCGACCGAAATCGATGTGTTGTGTGCTTATTGGGGGGTTTTGCCAATCGCCACGCTTAGCAGGCGGGTTGGCGATCGTAGTTGAGTTGTTAATGTACTCGAAGGACGCTGCTGCCCATCCCCCGGCTTAATCTCTTAGTCGCCTTTTACGACACCCACGGGATGAGATGGGTTGGTGCTATTCGTAGCCGGCACCACACGGCTTGGTGCATGTGCTCTTTACATATAGTATCTAATAAGCATGGTCCATGTTTTTCTAAATCTATTAGCATAGATCGAGGTCATCAAGTATAATTATTAGATTCAACTTTATTATTATATATTTAATATTTCACTGAAGCTTAAAACAAGATGTTACATACGCGTTATACCTATCATATTGGTATTTTGAAATCAAAAAGGTTGACAGTACACCTTTATATCATCCTCTAATTTGTCGCAGCGTGTGGACAAGAAACTATAAGCCGCGGCGAGCTGTCGGCGGCGCGGTCTCGAGTGGCCCCGCTCGGCGGTGCGGCCGCAGTTGTACACACCGCGACCGACCGCTGTAAAATATTGGATCCCTGTTCAATATCGCCGCCGACGGATTATTGCTCCATATCTCAGCTTTATTGCGATTTGTGCCTCATCCCTCACCTTTCGCCCCCCCGCCCTCAACCCGGCCGCGCTCGGTGACTTGAGCTTTTTCTACAAACATTAATTTCTCGCGCACCTCGCGACCACATAAATATGTGGTACCAGCCGTCGTGTCGCGCTGTTCACCTCAGCCCGTATAATCGCTTGTCAGCCGCTTCCTCGCGTCATATTACATGTGTTGCGTGCGTCACCGTCGCTAGCGTAACATTAAGCTGACATATAATAATTATTAACGATTACGAGTTTTTCACACAGTATGTAATTTCTGCAATTACACCAACGACGGGCCCGTGGTGAGTATAAGTTTATCCGCTTCTAAAATATGTGGAATCACAATAAGACTGGCAGGTCGCTTCCGCACTTAACTCGTGGGTGGTGGATGGTGGGTGGTGGGTGCAGGTGGTGCAGCTCGTCATACACTCGAGCGGGACGGGTGACAAAAAGCGCCGCGTCCAATTAGCCGTGTTACGAATAAAAAGGATTAATGTGCGGCGCGCGCGCATCCTCGCTGGGGGCCTTTTCAGCTCCACCAGATTGCCCGCCTAAGCTTCAATGGAGCTCCCGGAGCTGTCTGCGACAAGAGCGTCATAAAAAACAAGTATCCTATGCTGTATCAGTGACAGGGATGACACCGGCGCACAGTACTTTTTATCGTTCGAAAACCTCACATTCATTAGTGTAAAGGGCGTGGCGTGTATTAGTCAAAGCTGTCATAATTTCACGTCTGTTACGTCATTAACATAAGTTCCTAAAGATGCGCGATGCAGAGTGGACTTATTAATTTCATACGGACGGAATGAGAATAATTTATTAGTTGATACGGAAATAGGAATACTGGAGTGTCTAACTGAATAGGGCCGATGTCACTCTGTTAAGTGGTTAATCTTGTAATGTAGCATACATAAGACTTTTTGTTTAATATTGTATGTATGTACTATGAGGCTTAGCTGCCTTTATAGTCGTAGGCAGAATGTTAACGCGCTGGAATGACCTGATTTGTAATCTCAGATGAAAGAAGTCATCTGAGAAGTTTACTTTGCTTTTTTTTCGTTCTTTTCTCGTTGCCACACTAGTAGTTCTACTGTGACGTGAGTACAGTTTACACATGCACAAACACCCAGACCCGAAACGACTATCTGTAGATCTTACAAATATTAGTTTCGTGCGGGAATCAAACCTGCTATTTACTCATAGCGCCGAAAGCCAATCGCTTAGCTACACCGCCAATCGTGCCGTCATATCTATGATATCGTAGTATTTACTACTTGGTGGACGACATACTAACTTGACAAGTATTTAACATAAATTATTACACCAGTAGTCGTGTTCTACACAGAAATATGAGCGGCTCGGTAATACGGCTTAGTGGGATCAGAGAAATGGTGCACAAACCCGTCCGGCGACGGCGGGCCCACGGCGCGGGAGCCGCCAGTGCGGAGCTCGCAGCGCCACTGGATACGTAAGTACAGCAGGCGCATTATTGGCACTTATGAAACGTCAGAGTTTAAGTTGCACGGTTCCAATTGGATGGATACTCTTTTAAAATAATTATGATTACAATGATACAAATTATGGTTAAACGTATAATGAGAAAATTTTAGTTTAATGTGTAAAAATGGAACAAGATACATAATATATTAATGGTGAATTTTGCACTGCAGTTAACGGCTGACCAATCCCAAAGTTACATAAAACTCAAAAGTCATGAACCATCACAGATTCCCTACTTCATGTAGAATTACATAATTATGTTAATATCACGCATTGTCGTATATGTCACTGAGCTTGTTCTCACCCAATGTACGCAGTGGACCTACTTAGCTACCTGTATGTTGGAATCTCACGCAGCGTTGAGTGCCTTTAGCGGCATTTCGCTATTTTTCGCCACACAGAGACGCCGCGCGACTCCTTGCGCAGCATCTGGCACAGCGCCAGCCTGCACGGGTACCGGCGGCCAGTCGTTTTGTTAACACTACGATTTCAGTCTTACGGGATTACTTTAAAGTTTATTTTAAATTGTTTCAGAGTTTGGATTCATTTGCGTCATTATAACGAGGTGACATTAATTGCGAGTCCGCGCGGCGCATATCTAATAAATGGTGAGTGGTCGGGTGTTGTGATATATTGGACATCAAACTTATATTAAACACTCGTTCACGGGTTCATCCGGTCGCTCCCTCTCTACCGCAGCGCGGAACTTGCTAACAATACCAACAACGTTCACATTTAGCGTCTTCAGTTATTAAAATAAACAAATTAAGTTCATCCTGAATAATTAATAAAATGCGCTTCAAAATAAAACCGATTAAAATATTAACATCAAGTGATGCTTGATTTCCCTCTCTTAGCTTTTTATGTGAAGGGCTCTCGCAGAACATTGGGGGCTGACTCAATTTAGTTTTGTAATCAGTTCATAATATTGGAATACACTAAGCGCGGGCTGCTACTCACTATGGGCCTTTTAAGAAAGCTCAAGATCACTCAGCGAGCTATGGAGAGAGCTATGCTTGGTATTTCTCTACGAGATCGAATCACGAATGAAGATATTCGTAGATGACCAAAGTTGGCGACATAGCTATTAGATTAGTAAACTGAACGGCAATGGCCGGGCACGTTGGTCGTGGACCAGATGGCCGCTGGGCAAAAAGGTTTTCGAGTGGACACCGCACACCGGAAAGCCCAGCGTGGGACGACCTGGTGAAGGTCACTGGGAGTGTTGGATGTGGGTGTCATGTGACCGGACGTTGTGTAAATCTATGGCGGAGGCCTTTGCTCAGCAGTGGACATCCTTTGGCTGATATGATGAAGCGCGGATTCGCACGATGACTAATGTCAACGGAGAGATCCAAATTAATACAGTCTTGTTCAATATATCTATAACATCAGCCCGCTGGCTCTACATTCAGCTCTCTACAATAAGTCAACCCGAAGGTTTCTATTGCTGTC
The DNA here is from genome assembly GCA_947459985.1 of Diloba caeruleocephala. Lineage (NCBI taxonomy): Eukaryota > Metazoa > Arthropoda > Insecta > Lepidoptera > Noctuidae > Diloba > Diloba caeruleocephala. Next base: position 159,194 of record OX381617.1, on the reverse strand, counting down.
TGTTCTAGTCTGTCCTCTTTCTAACTTTAAGGCTAAACTGCCGAACTGATTGTAATGACAAAGTTTAAACGCAGAACAGATCATGCGCAAAGCCTGAGCTTTATGAATAAGTAGTAATATATTTCCACAAACTATTTTAATACAATAAACAGCCTCCTCAAAAAATGTATAATAGCTAAATTAAATTACTGTTACCATGTTGAAACCTGAGGTAAAATTATATTTATTATTATATTAATTTTCGTTTTTGGAACAAAATATAAACCTTATTAATGAATTCGCAGATTTACATCGTTAACGAAAATAGGAAAGTACTTCGTTCTCGTAAAGCTGAGCATTGAGTGGTCGAGAGTCGTCGGTACACGCAGTTAATATTATCCGCCTGTTTGTAGCACATAATAGCTCAATGCTATTTGGCGCTTGATTGCAAACTGTTAATAGCAAAGCAAAATATCTAATTAGTTAATTCCAACAAATGACAAAACAAAGTGTTTGCTCTATTTAATAAAAGTACACACATATTACTTTGTAAATTTACTGGTGGTAAAACTGTTCTTTCAAGAGTCCGGCTAGGCAGGTCCTACTGCAGTGACAGATATTCTGCTGCCAAACATTAGTGTTTAACCAAAGATATTGGAAGAATGGAGATATGCCATTTAGTTCAAAATGTACACGAGGAAAACTGGATCTCTAGTCCAGTTTTCCTCTACCATTCTTCATAAAAACACACTAATATACACAGTTACAAGTTCTCATCCAACCAACTCGATAAACACAACACTATAATTGACTACTCATACTAAAACATACCCTCGACTTTGTACTTAGTAGGCAGCCAATCATGGCGGGCGTACGGCTGCACACAGCGGCCGTACCACGCAACGCGTATGTTATTGGGAGTACCATTCGATGTTCTATTCACTGCGTTTGTTATTCACCGATTTACATTTGATTTAGCTACAATGTTGGTGAGCAAGCATGACGCTCACCACTAAGCGAATGATGAGCTGGTCTCGTCACTAGGCGGCACAGACACAAGCGCTGAGCTGCCGCCCGCGGCCCGCGAGCCGACCCTGTCTGTGTGTCCGCACGGCCCGCAGCTGACTGGCACAGACTGTGTAGCTTTTTTTTTTTTTTTTTATTGATGTCCAGTGGAAATTCTACATGGAACTTCCTTCACCCCGGGGAAGGGTGAAGGGGTATGCCGGACTCCTACCGGCTAAAACCACTGGAGCGGTCATCTTCGGCACCGAAGGGGGGCTCCAGGTCCTCGTAAGATCACACTAGAGCCGCCCATTGGTGCCACGCCTTTAGGCACATCTCAGAAGGGATGACTGTAAAGCGGTCACCCCCTCTAGCGGAGGGAAGGCGACTGTAAAAAGGTCGCCCCCCCAGGCACTTCTCGGGGAGGATTGTAAAGGATCCCCCCAAGCCAGCATGACGCTCTCGCAGAAGGAGACCACTGCACTCCAAGACAGACTGTGTACCTACTGTTATCTATTTACTGACTCAAAGGGTTACAAACCTTGTTTATACAAGCACTGGTACTTTCTCGATGTCCTAACGTAAAACATTGTGAGCGTAGATGCAGTAAGGAAATAAAATAGTGCGCGCAGTTAGTAGAATGTTAGTGTGGTGGTGACATGTCTCTGTCAAGACGTTCTTCCTCACTTAGTATTCTGGCTGCTTGTTTGTGAATCTCCACACCGACTCACCGGCTGCTGGGATTCGTAAATAAGGGTGTGCGCACAATAACGTCGCAAGCAATTATCTACGCCGAGTGTTCGGTGGGGGAAACAGAAGACATTGTTTTTAACAGTTGAAGATGTAAATGTATGCAAATGATGTTGGATCTGTTTGTAGCGAGACAAGACGCTCGTGCGGCGCTGTCCCCAGCCTCGCTGCGCCGGCGCTGTAGCTACGCAGACTGTAAACAAAGTTCGCCGATGTATAAAATCAAACCGGAAACGTTTGATAGTTTATATAATCGTAGTTTTACTGAATTCAGGTTATTACTCGCGCGGTTGATTGGAAGAAATTAGTTTAACAACCCAACGGAGTCCGTTTTCACCTGAAGTAAACACTGTATACGGACGAGGTACATGGATTGCTAAATGATACGAGGAGGTTTTGAATACGTTTATTGCTATGTAACATCTAACTAAATGTAAAAATAAATGATCTGGTTAATAATTCTCATTTCGATATAATAATTAAATGCTCGTGTCAGGTGAGTGCACGCTGATCACGGCAAATTTAAGGTCGTTATCGCGTACACACTTATATTTCAGAATAATTTTCCCTGTTTGGAAGGCCGAACACCGAGCAGCCCCGGCACTTATTGATGCTAATTATTATGGGTTAGAGGGGTTCTGCGATCTGTCGGCATTGCACCGCTCCGGCCTGGGGCGTTTTTCTCGCGCGATGCGAAAGAGAGATTTCCAATAAAACATGGTGGATGTTGATAGCAGACAGTTTCTTGTATTGTCGTGATGTCACGTTAGAGATATCTCTAACTCTAGCGCTGGACATGCAACGAGTGGTCGTAGGCACTCGATAGACATGTCGCACGTTAAGTCGAATGGAAACGGTTGTCGGTGCCAAATATTGCAATTTTACTCGGGCCTTGTTTGTTGCATAAAAATAATTTAAAGTATTTATATTATGCACACGCATTTTTCATTATTAATTTATATAAAAAGCATATTGCGAGTATGTTGATATATTATTGTTTGTTTTCGCCGAATTGATAGAATGTTTCGTTTCATGCTACGAAATTATGACGATCATTCGGTCTGGAGACAAAATTTTTAATTATCATATTACTACACAGAACTATGAAAAGTTATTAAAAAATATTTTTTACATTTTAGGTAAATCTAAATATCGCGATTATGTTTTAACGTAGTCGAGAAAAACGGGACGGATGTTAGTAGAGATTCCATAATTCTCAGACTTTTTATCTCTATTATTTGCGAGAATACGATTTTTATGAATGATCGACATTTTAGTGACATTTTCCTTCGATTTAGTGGGTTATTGAGAGATTATCTCTAAAATAGAGATCTCTCGAAGCGCGCGAGATCCCCCCCCTGGACCCGCGCCGGCCTCACCAGATGTGTAACGGTGACGGCACTAACGCTCACAGTGGCCGCACGTACTACTACATTGCTTCGGCACGTTTATGTTTGCGTCGCTTCACACAATGTACGGCAATTCCGACTAATTTGCGCTATATTGCGACTCACTGAAAGACTTTTGACCATTACATTAAAACAATAGAATAGATTATTTAGAGCTGGAGATTATATAAGCGTGACACCTGAAATGTTTAGCCAATGTAAGACTGTGAGTTGAATGAAGACCGTTCCCCTCCCCTCAGGCCCCCCAGCGCGCATTAACGTTAAAAGCTAAGAACTGTAGAGCACATGCCCGTGATAAATGTCACGTCGCGACATTCATAACCCATTGACAAAATTGCACATAATAGCGACCGCTCCCGAGGGGCGGCGAGGCACGCGCTGCGGCAGAAGACCCACTCGTAATAATAAGCATTGACTGTCAGTTGTAACTCAACGGAGTTAATAAAGAACTCTCCCACACACATCGTCGTTAACAGTCACGTTGTGCGTCGGTGTGTCTCACACCAAACAGGCTGCCCTGCTCGAGGCACGCGGTGTGGTTCCCGGCAAGTGCAAGGTGTTGCAGTGTTCTCGTGTGCGCCATAACAACACACTTCCATCGCCAGTCCGTCTCTAAAGCGCGGTGATTACGGCAAACTTCCCTGTAGTTGCATGGTGTGCGCGCTCTATAATTTTATTCATTTCGACCCAATAAAGTCCACTGCTGGACATAGGCCTCCCTCAAAGATCACCACAACGACCGATATGTGATATATTGTGTGCTCATTGGGGGAGTTTTGCCATAATCGCGACGCTTGAGTCGTCAATGTATTCGAAGGACGCTGCTGCCCATCCTCCGTCTAATCCCTTAGTCGGCTTCTACGACACCCACGGGATGAGACGGGTTGCTGCTATTCGTAGCCGGCACCATACGTGATTTTCACGTGTGGTGCCTCAATCACGTGATATTTGCATGTGTTTGTTATCGTGCATTCTGTGGAGTAGACCTTCTGTACTTATGTGCTATGACCGTTGTCGTCGCTACCGCAGAGGACACGCAGCGGTAGCGGGACGAGGCCGGGACGGGAGCGGGACGGGAGCGGGACGGGGGCGGGAGGGGATGATATTAAGATTCCGCGCCGCCTGCCACAACCCCGGAACGCAATTTTTGCGAATACTTTATGCTAATGTTTACCGATACCGTATGTGCGCCCCTCTCATTATGTGCGCGCAGCGAGAGCCCGAGCGATAAATTTGAATTGAATTTTGCTCTGAAAACAATCTGTTTGGACAAATTGTGAAGTTGGCGTCAGCTACTTGTTTGCATAAAATAATACGTGGCCGAGTGCCGCTCGCCGGGCCCTAGCGGCCACCCACACACCCGGACCAATGATACCGGAATAAATTCAACAACATTGCTTCAGTACCGTCGAGTGAGCAATGCCACTATGATTGCGTACTGCCGCCGGCCGTCGGCCCTGCGGCCTGCTGGCGGCGCGTACTGCTGCGACAGGCTCGCGCGGCGGCGTCGCGGGCGTCGGAGCTCAGCTTCATATATTCCTATATAATTTACTATAATTATGTCGGAACGTCAGGATTGATGCAGTAACAACACATATGCAGATTTACACAAGATCACTTACATCCCGTATAAATCCTTATCACATCACTAATGCTAATAGTGAAGTGATAACTCACACAATTACGAATCGTGGACAGTCTCGCGAGTTCTTCACTCCGCGGCATCAGGCACTGAATGCGTCGCGCACCTAACTCTGGTTGCAAACAAATACCGCACGGCAAGTTACCGCATACTTGGGTTTCGTTTCATTTCCGTACCACCGCACTACACATTATTTAATTTAATTTAATCTTAACATGCATACGTTTAATTACTTTTGTACCTACTTTGGCAACACGCACGCAATACTTTGTTTACCTAACAATAATATACTTTTTTAGACGAGAAGATTAGTCGTTTAAAGTCTGATTTATAGACTTGTAGACCACTGACAGACGAACATGTTCAACCATTATACTTTCTGAACTAAATTGAGTTAATACCGATCTACACTGTAGCGTAACGTCATCGCCAGAGCGAGCGAACCGATACAGTCGCGCGACGACCATTCAAACATAATTAAATGATATTCTTATAAATCTCGCGGATAACGCGAATGGTAGCTAGCACGTTGTTTAGTCAAACATCTCAATGTCGACGCAATTGTGTCGACTGCCTTAGATTTTTTCTTTCGTATAATAATAAACCTTACCTCTACGGGAAAAAGGCAATTTGTGATTTTATATAGCTTTTATAAAACAAATAAAGGTAAGTGCCTCCTTAGAAAAATATATTCATAGGACGCGACGATACGCTGCACCACAATTTAGCTGTAATGCACTTTTATGAATGTTTTATGCTAAATACAATTCGAGTACTTCCTCCCGAGAGGCTGTAAAGACAATAAATACATTTTACAGTTAGAGCTGAGCTAAGTTTAGGCACAGAAGGTCCACCCCTTCTTACAGTGAGTCATATATGTAACAAGCTCATGCTCACAAACAGGCCGAAATCAAACGAACGAATTGTCACGTCAGTGGAATGTTGCCGTTACACTGACGGTAGGTGTAAGTCGTTCCGTCCGGCTGGAAGGAAGCCGGATTGGTTCTCTTGAAGAAGGAAGGAAGGGCTGCAGAGTCTCCCTCTGCATACCGTCCCATTTGCCTGCTCGACGAGGCTTCGAAGCTATTCGAAAGAATAATTACCCGAAGACTCGTTGAGCACCTGTCGCGAGTTGGCCCCGACCTGGCCGAAAGTCAGTATGGCTTCCGGCAGCGGCGGTCCACCATTGACGCGATTCTTCGCGTCCGCTCGCTGGCGGAACAGGCAGTGTCCCGGCGGGGTGGGGTGGCGTTGGCGGTCAGTCTAGACATCGTCAACGCCTTCAACTCCATCCCGTGGGGCGCTATTAGGGCGGCACTAGTCCATCATCGGTGTCCGCCCTACCTGCAGGGCATCATAGGGGCCTATCTGCGCGATAGGCACATTCGCTACGTGGGCAGGGACGGTAGCGTAAAGCGGAGGGAGATTACGTGCGGGGTTCCGCAGGGGTCAGTTCTCGGCCCTCTCTTATGGAACCTCGCCTACGATGCGGTCCTGCGTGTCGTTCTCCCTGCTGGCGTCAGCTTAGTCTGTTACGCTGATGACACTCTGGTGTTGGCCAGCGGGGAGTCCTTCGAGGGAACCATCCGGCTTGCGGAGCAAGCGGTGGCAATTGTCGTGGCCAAAATCCACGCCCTGGGTCTGCAGATAGCGCCTCAGAAAACCGAGGCGCTATGGTTCCACAAACTGCCGAGAAGCAGAGAACCACCCAGTTCGTGGATACGCGTTGGTGACGCGCAAATCGGGGTGGGCCGGTACATGAAATACCTGGGGCTCACCCTGGATAGTCGTTGGGGCTTCGAAGAGCACTTCCAGCGCCTCGTCCCCCGAGTCGAGAGGGTAGTGGGTGCTCTACACCGGCTGCTGCCCAATCTCGGAGGACCATGTGAGGAAGTTCGCCGTCTCTATGGAGGAGTCGTGCGGTCCGTGGTCCTATACGGGGCGCCTGTATGGTCAGCTCGACTATCAGGCGCCCAGCGCTGCAGAACCAAAATTCACGGTCTGCAGCGCAGAGTGGCTATCCGGATCGCACGAGGATACCGAACGGTGTCCTACGAGGCGGCAACTCTCCTGGCGCGTTTTCCGCCTTTTGACATCCTGGCGGAGATGGATGCGTGGGTCTACGATCAGACACGCTCCCTCCGCCAGAGCGGCGAAGGCGCGCCTCCAAGGGCGTTGGACAAGCTGCGGCGGCTAGCTCGGCGGCGCGCACTTGTAAAGTGGCGTCATCGCCTGCGGATGCAGTTTGCAACCAAGCGCGTCGTCGAGGCCGTCCTGCCGCTCTTTGGAGCCTGGCTCAAAAGGAGCGAGCGCGTCACCTACCGCCTGACGCAGGTGCTCACCGGGCACGGTTGTTTCGGCGCGTACCTGCACAGGATAGGACGCGAGGCCACGGCACAATGCCACCATTGTGATAGCGACCAGGACACCGCACAGCACACGCTCGAGGCGTGCCCTGCGTGGGCCGCCGAGCGGCGGATCCTGGTCGATCGGATCGGGCAAGATCTCTCTCTGCCAGCAGTAGTGTCGGCTATGTTGGCAGAGCACGAAAATTGGAATGCAGTGGTCTCCTTCTGTGAGAGCGTCATGCTCCAGAAGGAGACCGCAGAGCGGGATCGGGAGAGGGCCGATCCCGCTCGAAGAAGAAGGAGACGGCGCCGGGGTAACAACCGCCCTGGCGCCTAATTCCGATACGCCTGAAAACCCCTGCCGTTGCTATAAGGTGGGGGACCTCTGGGTTCGCGGGTGCGTAGATTGGGGAATCTGCGTGCCCACACCAAGCGACCCAAGAGAAGACGGTAGCACGCATGTGGTCACGCGCTGCCGTGGGACGCACTGGGGGATCCTTTACAATCCCCCTGGGGGGGGGTGACCGCCTTACAGTCACCCTCTCCGAGAGGTGCCAATAGGCGTGGCACCAGTGGGTGGCTCTAGTGTGATCATACGAGGACCTGGAGCCTCTCTTAGGTGCCGAAGATGACCGCTCCAGTGGTTTTAGCCGGTAGGAGTCCGGCATACCCCTTCGTCCTTCCCCGGGCGAAGGAAGTTCATGATGAATTTCCACTGGGCACCAATAAAAAAAAGAAAAAAAAAAGGTGTAAGTCGTTAGCGCTGGGGCTGGCTGCAATCGGACACCGGCTGGACTGGACTAAAATTGTCCGTCATCAAGCATAAATCGGAAGCCAGTTAAAATCGGCCGTCTGCTTAAGGCCAAACGTTGAAGTAATTAATATTCTGTCAACGCATGAATTTTGCAACTGCAGTCGTTGGGAACTATTACACTTTACCTATTAAAGATACTACTTGTATTTATTTATTATATTTGTATATTTATATGTATCTATTATCACAATATTTTTTTATTATATATGTATCATGTTATGTATTAACTTAAAATTATAGTTACACCGCGAACTACCCTTTCCTTTATCGCTTACAAATCTGTCCATCCCAAGGTTGTCTGGCAGTAATCGCCGTGTGCGATAGGACCACCTTTGTACATGTCTTTTTCCACATTGGATCTTATTTTTGTTATTTTTGGTGTACAATAAAGAGTATTGTATTGTATTGTAAGATATAAATATCTCCGCGCGGTTAGGAGTAGGACTTCTGTAACTCGCAATTCTGTGGCGAAATACAATCAACATAATGAAAAAACTCCGGCCAACAGATTTATGTGAGGGCGCAGAGTTTTTCCAACTCAGCTCAACTCGCGTGAGCTCCGAGGCCACGACGTACCATGGGCGAGCCGCGCGACAAGTCCCGTCTGGCGGTCTGTGCCGCTAAGTTTTTCTTAAGGTACTTCCGAAGTTGTTGTTATGTGTTCTTTTGCCGATTGCATTTACGAGTATATACAAACCCCTCTGTACAAGTAGTAAGCTGGTACGAACTCGTACGACCTAAAGGAGACAGTTACTCATGCAAGTTACAGTATTCTGAAGATAATGGTATTATTGTTTTTTACGCAAGATCAACCAATATTTAAGATAAAATTAATATTGTCATAGCTATAGACAGCAAGCAATGGCTTTTTTTCTTCACTTTACAGAACATATAATGATGCATTCAGTATCATCTGTCTATTTTCTGAGTTGTAAATAATACCGTTTTTTATTTTTTTTATTGGGCCCCCCAGTGGAAATTCTTCATGAACTTGCTCCCCCCCGAGGAAGGGCGAAGGGGCACGCCGGATTCCTGCCGGTTAAAACCACTGGGGCGGTCATCTGTAAATAATACCTAGTCAAAATATTGTCATCGCTACAAACAGACAGGTACCGGTGCAAGAGGTATAAGACATTTCCCGTTCAGAGTCCAAGACCGCGGCACAATTTTTTAAATTACCCCGTAGGTGGTTCGTGTCGCATGTATCCCATGATGTCTTCGTACTCGCACATACATTGTGTACCTTATTACCTGCAGTTTAGGTAGTGAGTTGCCTGTAGCGGCGAGTGGTGAGGGTGCGAGCTGTTAGCATTGCAAACAAAGCGCGAGGGCGCGCCTCGCTAATAGACAACGCGGCGGTTATTCCAAAAGTTAGGCGATCGGTACACCGGCCGCGCCGACACACTTGCAGCCGGCGGTAATTGAGTCATTTAGACGGTGGCACTTCGAGTGTTCGCCCACCTAATTGTAACGTATATATCTACATTTGTGCACCAGCTTGTATTGTTTGTTCGTGGCATTAAGATTTACATCAGACACTGCTCCAAACGAAAGACGACTATGCTTGGTATTTCTCTACGAGATCAAATCAGAAATGAAGAGATCTGTAGAAGAGCTAAAGTTGCCGACATAGCTGAAAGGATTAGTAAACTGCAGTGGCGCGACACGTTGTTTGTAGAACTGATGGCCATTGAGGTAAAGCGGTTCTTAATCGCGGAAATCTCAGCGAGAGACGACCTTGAATGAGGAGTACAGATTACCTGGTGAAGGTTGCTGGGAGTAATTGGATGAGGGCGGCATGTGACCGAGCGTTGTGGAAATACATGGGGGAGGCTTGGAGCAGTGGACGTCCTTTATATAATGATGATGATATGATGACAGTTCCAAAAGTGCTCTATATAGCCATTACTAGGGTGGTAACTCCGTGCATTACGTCCCTCGGCCGTAGTGGTATAAAATTTAGTTTCTATCACAACTTGAGCCTAAAACTAAATAAAAATAAGAAAGCAATAATGATGACAGGACATCGCCGTGTGGTGCCGGCTCCGAATACCACCACCCCATTTCCTCCTGTGGGTGTTGTAAAAGTTGACTAAGGGATCAGTCGGAGGATGGGCAGCAGCGTCCTTCGAGTACATTAACAACTCAACTGCGATCGCCAACCCGCCTGCCAAGCGTAGCGATTATGACAAAACCCTCCAATGAGCCCTCAACACACCCATATCGATCGACGATCGATATTGACGGCTTGTGTCCAGCAGTGGACTTTATTCGGCCGAAATGATGAATAATGATGAAGCCGCCACAAAAGTCCGCACCAAAACACCGTAAGATATGAATGTATGTAATCACTTAATGTGCCCGCACGTCGCAGCGAGATGATGCGTGGTATTAATAAATGTGTTCGGTGGAGTCGCCTCGGGGCGCGCTGCGTGCGTACAGCGCAGCTCCTCGGGGAGAGGACGGTTCGCCTCCATTACTTAGAAATTAGCTGCGCACAGGGATGCACATCTCAATGTATAAGCAATATGTTTTGTTCAGATAGTTAGCTTCGCTGTGTGAACACACACGAACATCGAGGGCGGTAACTCATCAACAGCCACCGAAGCCCTAATCTGCACCACAAGGCGCAGCCCTCCGCTTTGCACTACAACGGAGCTAGACATTTTCGGTTTCCTCCAGATCTCCAGCCTCTGCAGCAATGACTCACTATCGCTATCATATAGAGCCACAGCATCCATAATTATTGTTCTACCATAAGTTATTTCATACTGCTGATTCGAGTGACGTCTTGCGTCAACGCAGGTTGTCGTCGATGTGCCTTGCGGAATCGTTCGAATCTTGCAGAAATCAAGCATTTGAGGAACTCACAGAGCGGGAGCTGACTATAGCAACTTCAGAGGGAACTAGAAGTTTCTCGCAAGGTTTAACCAGCGCTGCGGCACTGATTTGTGTTTGTACCAGCATGTACAGCAGTATGTACAGCAGCATGTACAGCAGTATGTACAGCAGTATGTACAGCAGTATGTACAGCAGCATGTACAGCAGTATGTACAGCAGTATGTACAGCAGTATGCTCAGCGATGGCCACCAATTTGCTCGGATATGATGCATACCTTTTTTATGCTGTTCTGTTTCGTTGCTTGATACTGTTTTATTTTGGAATTCTACTTTTTATATTTATATTATGTTTATGTGAATCAGGGTGGATGTCGAAAAAGGCGACTAGAGGACTTTAAACCAAACGTTGGGCATCGGCGCCCCTTCTGTAGAACATTAGCTATACTGCGCTCACCAACCCGCCTACTAAGCGCGGTGGGTACTGGCACTTTCTCCCAAAATGACGACATAATTGGGCAAATCTATGAGGGACGACTTCCTTTACCTGATATGATGATGACAAATTATATTTCTATATATCGTTCACGAAAAAGAAACTGTAATACTAAAAACATATTCAATTTACATATTCAACGAGGGGAAGACTAACAACTCAATTACAGACTGTATGAGGATTAAAAGTGCCACTTAAATTGCTGGAATTGGCTCATTAATACATGCACAAATGGTGTCAAACATCTGCGCAACAGAAAAAAAACGGTGTTTTAGTAAGTTTGTGTAGCGGCTGGACTCTCTCCGTACTGAATCACTTGACGGGCGCTGCGCTGCGCTGTGCGGCGACACGCGACCGATATAGAACTCGCGTTAACACCAAATTGAAACTGAACGCCTTGGTTTTATCGCCTTGTAGCCGGCGGACACCACAGATTTACGACCACCAAATGTCGTTCATTATATTAATTAAATATATTGTTCCGTCGCTACGCAATGTGTCATGTTTATTAATAATTTGTAGCTCTAGATATATGAGTAGACACTAATTTCGTTCAAATTAAACTTCGAGGTTACGCAGCATTCAGCTAGAGAACGAAATGTTTATTGGTCCTGACACTACACTGGGATGGAATAATTTAAAGATAAACTTATTATATTTCGTTATTACGTAACTCGCACGTAAACCTCTGATAGTAAAATATCAGATATTTCAGTTTGAAATAAATAATGTTTCAGACTATTCAGTAAACATGGCTCGCTAGTGTGAGCGCCGCGCGGCCCGACAGGTTGCCGGCAGTGCGGAACTTGCTACAATAGTCCGTTGATATCCACGAGGGCTTATTGCCGGTGGCAGGAGACACACTTTAGTATTATATTTTGTGATGCAAGGATTTAACAATACAAATACTGTTTCTACTGTTCGGCGAATACCACTATCATCATTTCAGCCAATAAAGTCCACTGCTGGACAGGCCTCTCGCAAAGATCACCACAACAACCGATATGGATGTGTAGTGTGCTCAGTGGGGGGTCTTGCCATAATCGCCACGCTTGGCAGACGGGTTGGCAATCGTAGTTGAGTTGTTGTGTGCTCGAAGGACGCTGCTGCCCATCCTCCGGTTAATCCCTTAGTCGACTTTTACGACACCCACGGAATGGAATGGGGTGGCATTCTGAGCCGGCACCACACGGCTATACGACTATACTGAACTGAAATGTTAGTCAAAGGCAACGAAACAAGCTGCTCAATATTATTTCACATACTTGAATAACATCAAGCGACGCCGCCCAGTTTTGCATTATCCTCCCCCTCGGCCCGTCCCGACGGTTGCCCCAAACTCTAGAGTGACCGTTGAAGTCACCCAGGATGAGCACTGGACGTGGTGAGCATTTCTAGCGAATGCTGCGCGCCACCCCGTCCAAGTATCCCTCGAAGTCGGCGAGGGACACGTTGGGGGAGTCGTAGCAGCCCACTACTGCCAGATTCTATCGCGACAATGCCCTGCCCCCTGTCCAATGGAGCACGAGGGAAGCATTGATAGCCTAGTGGTTGAACGTTTGCCTTCCATACAGAGTCTGAGTTCGATCCTGGTCTGCACTGTTGACTTTTATTAAGAGCCTAAAGGCCTACACGAAGAAACTTTTGAATTTGTTACATTAAATTTTCTGAAGTTTACATTGTGTATTTATTTCATTGATTTGTGAAATTCCGAGCCGTGCACTTAAATTCTTTACAATTCACCCAATAATCTGATTGGTTGAGATATGCATTTCTGTCTCTTTTGTCTGCTTTTCATTGTCCGTGATAGTATCACACCAACTTTTTCTAATCCTAATTATTTTTTCATAGATATTAGGTTAATATCTATTAACAGTATAACTTCTCTTCTGTTTTCTCTGACTCTTCAGTTCTCTAGCCTGACGCAAACAGTACCTAATCGATCCTCAATATCATAGTTCCCCTTTTACCTACTTATCACCACTTTCTTCACACCCTGAAAACTAGAATGTGATCAGCACACTATCTGAAACAAATCGAAGCGAGGTGTCGGTAAATCTGCGAAATGAAGTGCGGCCGACGGTATCATGCAAATGTATGCAGACGCGACGCAAACACATTGTCGAGTAAATACAAACGCCATGCTATAAAGAGCCTTATTTATATAAGACATAAGGGACTAAAACTACGCATCGCATGCTATTGACAGGTGGATTCGATTCCCGCGGGCATTGTGCGGTGGTTTCGAAAAATATAGCAAACGTGTAGCCTTGTGTATAGCTATGGGGACAAGGGTTTCTTGAAAGGCATTCGTAAATCCAGTTTCACGGCAAATAAGACGTCGATCAAATATAAAATATCGTCGCTCGGTCGGTCGAACGGAACATCGTAAAAATGTTCGTGTATTTATGAGAGGATCCTTCTCCTAATATTGAGTCGTGTGAGATTTCTGGTGCCTTCTTAAGACATCGTTTGTTTGTTTCATACACCTCTTCCTTATATGTACGTATGGACGATTTTGTAGTTGTTTTGCGATTACGAGGAAACGAAATCATAAGTATATTTTGATTTATTTCTGCTTCAATCCCGGCAAAGTCCTCCCTCTCCACCCATGGGTATCGTAAAAGGCTACTAAGGTCTCTCTCTCTCTAAGGGACTCTAAACCTAGACGGGACGGGACTAGGGACGGGCAGCAGCGTTCCTTTTGTCTGCCAAGCGTGGTGAGTATTGGCAAATACCCCCCAAAATGACGACACAACTATGGAAATCTTTAGGGGAGGCTTTTGTTCAGCAGTGGACGTATAAATGGCTGATATGATGATGATGGTGATTCTACCTGAATGAAATAAATATCAATCACAAATACACTAGCAGAGTAAGTACTCAGCCAGTGCTCACACCCTTGTTATCTGCACTTAAACAGGCAATCTCTAAACTTCACAAATACTGAAGCATTCACGTATTTAACTTCGTCCCTCACGTAAATAGAGTCCGGAATTAACTTGAACAGTATACGCCTGCGTCTAAGTTCTGTTCGATAAGAACCTTCGAACAGCTCAGCATTTCCGTTATTACAGTCGAAGGTTTTTGTTACACCCAAACAAGTGCAAACAAGTACTCAACAACGGGCGACCTCCCGAACTTCAAACGTGATGAAATAACAGCAATCGATAATGTCGTATTAAGCATTATGTAGGTATCATCTCTTGCGAAGTTACGGACGTAATGTCGCGCAGTTGCCGCGCCTAAGTTGTCGCGCGTGACTAGAATGTTGCCGACGCAAGTCCCGGGAACACGCCAATCTGTGCCGTCAAGAGAATTGCTACCAGTACATTGAGCGCTTAAACACTTGGTAAACAAAAACGTCATTGTCAAACATTGATATTAAAGGGGGGATGATATTATCATTACCGACCCGTTTGCATCAAACAGTTTATAGACACATATCTCACCATGCACACTGACTTGGAACAACTATCAGCTGTAAGTCACACAATAATTTCGATTATCGAGCCCATGACGTATGAGCACGGACAAATAGACATAGATTATAAGCAGATGCCGTGGTGCAGCCAATCGAGCAATGCACCCCACGGTCGGCAGTGGTCACTGTGTCACATGACACGCGGAAGGTCGGTCTTCTTCCCACAAACCACTTAAATTGTGCGAGTGTTTGACGGCACAATTGGCGCAGTGGCTTAGCGATTGGCTTTCTATGCTATATATCGTGGGTTTGATCTCCGCATGGAACAAAGATTTGATCTACACATAGTTGTTTTGTCTAAAAACTGTTATCGCGCCCCACGTGCACCCTACTGCTCTGCCTTATATTCTCCACCCACAACCATTCCTTTTGCCCCTCAGACTCTAAACTGCGTTCATTTATATAGTAACAAGCTCAGCGGCGCAGAAGTTAATCCTGAACGAATACCCGACCATATTCACACGTCACCATACATAGCCAGATGCATGGCTCCGGCTCTACTCTGTACTGTAGGCATAGCACGAATATATTGACGTATAGTATCCTATAGCATTTTCGTTAAAATTCATGTGACAAACACAATTTCTATCATATATACAATCGTACTAATTGTACATATAAATAAAGTCTTCAATTTAAATAAAAATTATGTGCGAAACAAGTATTTTCAATTTCAAATTCATTCACACTAGCGCTACGTTTACATTACTGTACGTCTAAATATTCGTGCAAAACAGAGCCGGACGGGTTGTCGAATGCAATCCGAGCCTGTTTCGTTGAGCCTACACCGTAGCGACTGCGAGCACCGTAGCGAGTTTGTCTTCTGAACCTTCATGTTAGGTGCTACGACGGCGCCCTGAACTCGCCCTCTGACGCAAAGATGTCATTTTGAAATCGTCGCTCTTATTCTTTTACGTATTATTTTCGGCCTGCGTGCCGATGACTACCTGCACGGTTAGATACTGACCTGCGTTCTTATCCGTAACAGTTACAGAGCTATCTCTGAATCTTTAGCTGTTCATGGAATATTCGGTTGTGGAAGCAGAGCCGCATCGATTTGAGATAACGATATGTCTAATTACCGATTCACTGAACCCGCGATTGATTAATTGTTTTGATTTTTATACCAACAGTCCACCAAATACTTACAAACAAAATTTGCGGTATATTTATTTAGAACTACGGGTAGTGGCCCAACAGAGGCCCATGTCCAGCTGAAGGTTGCGGTAGGCTGTGTGTTGATATAGCTTTCTGTTGCTGTGTTCGCTTCTACTATTATTAATTATTATATTAGATCCGTTTACAACCAGTGTAACAGCTGCAAAGCGGTGCTTGACCCTTGATTTTTAGGGTTCCAATCATCCGAAAGAAAAAACGGCGAATCTTATAGGATCACTCGTGTGTCTGTCTGTCTGTCCGTCTGTCACAGCCAATTTGCTCCGAATTTCATGAACCGATTAAGTTGAATTTTGGTGCACATTTGGATTTCTGCGACTTCAACACGTACGTGTAACGTATATAAATATTTTTTTAACATGGAGTCACTTTTGGATAACATAGAAAATTAAAGAACAACGTGCTTGTTATGGGGATCTCAAATGTATTTGTTTCATAATTAAAAAATATATAGTTTTTTTAGTTATTTAAGAAAATTTACGAAAATTTAGCATTCTCCCCGCTCTTATCTCCGAAACTACTGAGCCTAAAATTTTGATCGTATGGGATATCCTATCCTAGATCATATAAGAGTACACATAGATGAGCCTTGTTTATATGATGGCAGTCAGCTTCATGCTCCGCTGTTTCGCCAGCGTGGCGGCGCGGCACGGATATCGCTTTACGCTTAGATGTAACCCGCACTAGAACCTAAATTTTCATGGGTTAACATTTCTGTAATTATCGCTGTAGTATCCATCGCAGATTCCCTCGCTCCATTCATCAACTCTAACTTTGTGGAGCTTCATTTCGGATCACTCCCGCGGCGAAGCTATTACTTGCTCCGACATTTATTACTTTTCTGAGCTTTAGCTATTATTTAACATAACAATTTCCGCACTCACCATAAATGAACTACGCGCGTGCTGCAATACGCGCCAGTCCGATAGCATTCTTTAAATAACCTTTCTCTCCCTTTCTAATTTCGTGTACCGTCGAAGACATGTACTATACCTATTGTAAATATAAAAAGAAGCCGCTTTTGTAATCTACAATAATCGAACTAATAATATCTGCGATCACATACGAAAACTTTACTGCAGTTAAATTTGGTAAAGTTATTAATAATGGATATACTAGAATTTTACTACTTGTATATATATATATATGAGTGTACCACGACCTGTGCGCAGCACTTTGCAAAATAACCTGTGTCAGGTAATTATACATAGTACAGGATATCTGTAAGTGGGTCGGTGCAACAGAGTGTGGAACTTGGAATATCATCGTAACATGACGCTGCCGCTGGGACCGATATTTAGGGAGCCATGGAGCCAACATAGTCGGACAATATTAGCATAATTTGTGAAACTGCGAGCAGCCGCTGGACTTGCGACACGAAATACTACACAATTGAAATGCTAATACCCGGCGAGATGAAGACGAAGACGCTGCGTGTGTCACCGGGTCACCGTTTGGAACGCATCAGCCGCACCGTCGTGCCAATGACTGTCCGGTACACCCAGTGTCGGATGACAGCTGGTGTCCTGGTATAATCTGCGTGACATCCATTGCCCCAAGTGCCGCGGTGAAGGCGAGTATTCCGCAACATTAACAACAACACAACAACCAGCGACTCGCTGGGGACGTCGCCGGGATCGTGCCCTCATCATTTAAAGTGAGAGGACGCACTATATTTCACGCGTTATTTATTAATTTCCGGCGCGGGGCTGCGGAGGCGCGGCGTTATGGCACCGTGTGGAGTATTTTGTGAGCTCACCAATCACAATAGATGTGTTCATCGGTGGCGCCACCGGGCCGCGCGACCGTACGTGGCGCCGTACGTACTCCCAGTGAGCTGTGTGTACTTCACCGTCATTATTTCTCCTAACGCTTTATTAAATTTCTTCACTCTGGTAACAATATTTTAACCGATGAGTATAGTTCGATGTCATAAAATACAACAAAATCTGATTCGTTGTTACGTGATATTTTTTAACGTCACCCGGTCGACATTCATCGGGTACTTCCTTCGCCCCGGGGAAGTTAGAGAGGAATGCTTGACTCCTACCATCATTTCAGCCGAATAAAGTCCACTGCTGGACACAAGCCTCTCCCAAAGATCGCCACAGCGACCAGTGTGTTGTGTGCTCATTGGGGGTTGCATCGCAGTTGAATTGTTACTGTACTCGAAAGATGCTGCTGCCCATCACTCCAGCCAGCTAAAACCAACGGAGCGATCATCTTTGGCCCCTGTTGGAGGGGATGACTGTAAATCGTTCTAATTTCTAATTCGACTGTAAAAAGCCCGCCACCCCAGACACATCGCCATCACCTCCCTGTGCGCTGTGCTTCGCACATCGTGGCACATCTCCTTGCGTGGCTTGGTCGCACGCGGATTCCCCAATCTACGCGCCCTCGTTGCTTCATGACCTAGTGCTGATAACATAATATATTTCATGCTATCTTGTATTTTCCAGGTTATTGCGTTCACAATAAGTAACGAGTACAATGTAAACAAGACAACGATAAAGACATCTTAACGAAGTAGAATGATTATACGCTCCTCGAGCACGACTTATCTTCAACTTGACCTTAAAACGCAATCACGGTGACTTCATTCATGCTTTCGATTGTAAGTGATCACATTAGTTAAGTATACAAAAATACTTCACGAATATAGATAGCTCTACGTATCTTTTCATTCATACAGCGTTTTAGAGTCGTCTGTAATAACATTGAGCGGCGTATGTTTTCTTAGGTAAAATTAACATTTATGACATGCAATATAAATATGTAAATGTCGCACAAACACTGCAGGCTGACCACCCACCGACGGCGCCGCAGTAACTGTGTTGAGGTTCATTTGATATCGCTATTGGAGTGGGAGATAAAGTGCAGATGAGCGAGCGCGTGGCGCGTGGCGCGTGGCGGCTGCCTCGCCGTCGCGTGGGCCGCGCTTTGCGTTCACTGCCACACGTGGAAGCCGACTGATTTTTATATACATATATGATAGGTACTGTAACTTAGCTACTGCCTACCCGGTGATAAGTTACCCATTACCCGGAACACAACTCGCTTACATAAGACGGAGGACATCGTAGAATTCGTGAGACAAAAGACCAGGCACACACCAAAGGTGCAGATGCTGGAGTTGCGCCGCGAACTTTAAGGCGTTCATAGTGCGAGTACCGAATTGTTACCTGCCCCTCGTTATGGAACAAAACTTTCGGCCTCAAGGCGTGTTGTTCCGTCGCTTCCGCGAGCAAGTGCCACAGGACAGCACAAATACAATAGTATAGTGCAAAGTGAAGTGCTGCTAACATAGTCTTAAGCCTTATTCATTAACACAAATTTTGTATTTACTTTACATATACTAGTTTGAAAAGTATATATCTATGGGCCATGGAAACCTAAAATAAATGATATTATTAATATTCTTTAGTTATTTTGGGGGTAAAATAAAAAAGGATTATGATGCCACCCCGATCGAGCCCTTATTATACAACTAAAACTGGTTCAATCAAAAATACATACATAGGTAATCACGTAAGTTACTCCTCACCTCAACATTAGTAACAGGAAATGAAACAAGAGTGGTAGAGTCGGACCAAAAGTAAATAAATACAAGACGTTCTCGTAGCGTTGCACCTACGTGTTGAATTCACTTATAAAATGCATACTTTGATCTTGCGATACAAAATCATGGATGAATTAAAATAATTTATATTTTATATCTTTACTACATATAGTACATAGCAGATGTAATTCATACCATCTATATTAATTGACGTATCTATTTGTTCCAGGTATGCTCTTCGTCACAACTTTACTTATCCAGCAGATAACCAACGTCACATTCTGCCACATACGGCACAAACAAAGGTTTGAGCTCGTTACAGTTGTAAGTAAACCTACGATAAGTTTAAAAATAATAAATACTCTGTGAACTTATTGCAAACTTGCTAAACGTTTACTGTCGTGACACACGAGAGTGAGAATGGTAGGCGCGTGGTGGGGGTGGGCGGCGGAAGCGCCGTGCAAGTTGGGCGTCTGCACACCGACTCAACTTGATAACACAACTTAGTCGTACCGCGAGCCGGGCTCTCTCTAACCGCTAATTTGCCCACATAATACATAATCACTTAGCGCTGCATTGTCTATCAAACATGTATTAATTACTAATTAATGTAAATAATATGTACTTACACTCTTTTTGACGACGTGACAAGCATTAGCGATTTTGATCATTAGGTACTGTTCGGAATACATTGTAGTATTTAATGTAATTTAGATGTAGGTAATATTATCTTACTTTTGTTAAAATATACCCGCAACTTTTGATTACTGTTGGCCGGCCGGGCTGGGTATCGTCACCGCGGGTCGTGGAGTTGTAAGTTGGAACGTATTGAGTGCGGTCGACAGTACATCCAAGTTTGGTTATTGCGCCCGCGTTGGTAGTTGAAATTAAATATTCTTCTCGCGAAGTTCTCGTTGCGCATACATAACCCACGAGATAGTGACCATATTTGAACAGAAATAGTTCCCGTGAAGTGTATTGGTGAAACACCGGTGATCGCCACGCGGTGATGTGGCGCTGGGTCCAGTGGACAAGTATACATTCTTGAATACCCCTTAGCCCTTATTGATTTAATTATAGTTTATTAGATTCAGTCCACTCAGGGGAACCCCAAATCCCTACCTACACCTGACCTTGACGGACCTACATGTGACCCTCGCCCTAAATCTGCACCCGCACGTTGCGCTGGTCAGTTACCTAGGCTATCCTTACAGAATCTATAGGATTTGTGTCGCCGGGCCGCCGATCCCGTTGCGTACGATACAGGTACCGTATACGTTACATGAGACCTTCGTGTGAGTTGCTGAGCCAAATTACGCTTCTATTACACACACATACACTCGAACAGCCATAGTGTTCATTTAATATCATTATCGCCCAATTGTGAAACACCAGTTAGTATTAAGTCCCGTTTTAACTATTTTGTGGGTACATGTCACGCAATTGTTGTGCTCCGCGTTTTTGTTGTATTTGAAATATTAGACTAAAGTAAATTCATCTAACTTTATGTTTAAACTCAAGTTCATAGTGTGAATAAACCATAAAAATGTTATCTCGATTTAAAAGCGCTAATTAACGGAGTAATACCTAAAATGTTGACTTTAGCTCAGTGTTATTAAACTACGTTAAAGAGTTAGTTTACCTATGTGAAAGTGATAAAAGTTAATGAGAAAAGCCTAAAGCTTATTAATTCTAGCTCACTACAATAAAAAACACTTAAAAAAGGCAAAATTGTGCGATAAATAAACAAGTGTCAAGTGCAAAATATTTGATGAAGTTTTTGTATCATGAATCACATTAACGAACTTCTTAAATTATTGTAGAAACAGATATCAAATTTTGTCAGCCATACAGCAGACATGTTAGCCCCGCCGAGTAGGCGCCGACCTGTATAGAGTGTAGACTAAGTTCGATTCCAAATATACGCATATCTTTTTGAATGTTGGCCAGTATCTTATATTAAATTGTAACATCATTCACCTCTAGAAAATTATAAGAGTGAATATTAGAGGACAAAGGACGGCGACACCATCTATTGGACAAGTGCTGCGTTAATTACAGTACTAGTCAACCGTAGTATAAGAATTGTAAAATACGCAATTGTCTTTAAACACCGTTGTCAGTTGACACAAGAGGGAGCCACCAGACTATGATACACCGCTGATTAACATAAACATTACTCGTATAAGCCCTACGATACACCACTGAATAACATAAATTAGATATATTTTAATTGAATTACTAGTAACCTGTAAAAATGGTCGTTTGCGCAGGTTGTTGCCAGGAAACTCCTAAAAGAGAATTCCTTAGATGCTCGCTTTGCAATACCTTCTACGACTTGAAATGCGCAAATATCCCTGAAAGTCACTTTTACTCTACTATGACAACTACTCACAAAACAACTTGGAAATGCCAGGCCTGCATATGCAAAATGCCAAAAGAAAACAACATAAACACGCCAATAAGACAATTAACACAAGACAACAAGTTAGTCGACAGTGGAAATATTACTATGCGCCAAAAACCCACCGCAAGCGCTACCTTACAAGACTATGACACACATAGTTTGGAAAACGACATGTCTGTGGATGAAATTATTGGTAACACCATACTGAACCAGACTACTACTAGTGATACCAGCATTACAAACTACACTTGTCAAAATAATAATGAAAATGAAAACTTTCTACTTAAAAATATTAGTTTACTTCTTGATACTAAGCTAGAAAATATGAAAGCACTGATACTGATAGATGTCAAAAATACAATTCACACGGAAATTAATAACGCCGTCAAAAACATTCAGAATGACCTCGAAATGAACATGAATCACAGATTTTTAACTACCGAAAAGGCATTCAGGGGCGAAATTTCTATAATTGATAAAATATCGAAATTATTCAAGAACATATTGAACGTCTAGAAAATATAAAAAAAAATCGTTATTTACGGATTAACAGAGGAGTACCACGAAACTGAAAACGACCTATACGATCACGTCTCTAGATTGTTCTACGAAATTATGGATGTAAACATTAACCCCTACATCGAAGACATAAAACGCATGGGAAAAAGAGGCAATAGAAGACCTCTCGTCATTGAATTAATTAGTAAAAGGATGGCAAAGCATATACTAGAGAACGGTAGAGTTTTCAAAAATACTGGAATAGCGGTAGGAAAATTTATGGATGCGAAAACACTACAAGTAAGAAATAAATTAAGGCAAAACTTACTTAACGCACGAAAGAACGGTGACTATGCCGTTATTAAAAATAATAAATTATTCATAAATGGGAACGAATTTACCAACCCTAACAGCAACTCGGCAGACGTATCACAAAAACAAGATCAAATTTTCAATAAAATTAAAACCAGTGAAGAAATTACACCCGTCATAGAAATAGAGAATATACCAACAACACACTCATCAACGCAGCCACAACTAAGCACATCAACACAACAAATTAATAAGCCTAACAATATACTTAATAAGACATTTCGTTAATGAAAAAATTGTAACATTTCAGAACATACAAAGTATAGGAAACAAGTTGGATTTAATTGAACATTTATTACTAGAAAAAGAAATTGATATCTTATCATTGTCCGAATTATGGAGAAGCGAACATTATTGTAACTCACTTCTACTTAAGGGATACAACATTGCATCGCTGTTCTGTAGGAAATCCCGAGAAGGAGGAGGAGTGTGCTTTATTGTAAGAGATAATGTCATTTTTAAAGAAAGATTAGACCTCGTCAAATATTCCAAAGAATGTATAATAGAAATTAGTGCAATTGAAATTCCTAATCTAAATTGTATATTTATAGGGGTGTACAGACCAGATCGTCAAATAAATATATTCTACGAACAACTGGAAAAACTTCTAACTAAACTAAATAATAGTGATAAAAATAAATACATTATATTTGGTGGTGATTTTAACATAAATGTACTCGATAATAATAAACAAATAGAAGATTTCCTAAACCTTATGCGCTCACATAATTTGAAACAAGTCATTCACGAACCTACTCGAGTAACAAAATCAACTTCTACTTGTATCGATCTTCTATTTACCAATTATAAATCCATTATAAAAAAGGCGTACGTTGAAGATTATGGCCTTTCCGATCATAAATCAATAAACATAAAACTAAATACTAATTTCATACCTTTAAAGTATAATAAAATATGGTATACGCAAAAAAGAATATTTACGGATAAAAAAAATAATACACTTTAAAAGATCTTTATATGAAATTGACTGGGGAAAAATGATTGATAATACTAAAAATTGTAATGAAAACTATACTTCATTCATTACAACCGTTACGCATCTTTTGGATAACCTAATACCAAAGCAAACAGTTAAAATAATAAATAAAAAAGATAAAGGATGGATAACAACAGGTTTAAAAAAATCATGCAGGCATAAAAGAGCACTACGAATTCTACTAAACGATACTAACAATAATATTATCAGAGAATACCACAGAACATATAGTAAAATATTAAAACGTAGCATAAAAATTTCAAAGAAAATTGTATATATTAGAAAAATGAACAAGTCAGATAATAAGACCAAAACGATGTGGAATATTATTAACAATAAAACAGGCAAAAATAAAATTAAACAATATAGTAACATATCCTTAAAAACCAATAATGAAACTGTCACATGCCCAAAACAAATATCAAATATATTCAATCATTTCTTTGCTTCAGTTGGAGAAACAGTAGTTAGCAAACATAATAATAACCATTCTAAGACTGGAAGACCTGTTAAAAGCTCTCCGTGTACCTCAATGTATCTACGTCCTGTGGATCAAAACGAAATATATAATATAATTAAATTCATAAAAAATAAACATAGTTGCGGAATAGATGAAATACCACCTATTTTATTAAAACAATGCGCTGAGGAGTTCTCAGCCCCACTCACTCTTCTAATAAATCAGAGCTTCCAGGATGGCGAATTCCCAGACATGCTAAAAATTTCACTCGTCAAACCCATGCACAAAAAAGATGATACTGATACCCCTAGTAATTATAGACCCATAGCGCTATTACCTACTTTTTCAAAGATCTTTGAGAAAGCCATGTGCAACAGATTAAACGTTTTCCTGGAAAAATTTAACGTTCTCGATGACTGTCAGAATGGTTTCAGGAAGTCAAGATCCACAACTTCCGCAGTTTACAAATACATTCAAACAGCCCTCCAACAAATAAACGACAAGAAGTGTGCAATAGGACTGTTACTGGACATGTCGAAGGCATATGATAAAGTATTATATAATATATTATTGGCAAAATTATACGGCTCTGGCATACGAGGTCCTGCGTATCTTTGGTTCAAATCATATTTCAGCGAAAGAAAACAAATCGTCCAGATAAAATACCACAACGCCGAAAATAAAGAAATAACAACGGTTCGGTCCCAAGAAATAAATCTAACGAGCTCAATTCCTCAAGGAAGCGTTCTGGGCTGCATACTATTCCTGATCTACATTAATGACCTTCCGAAAGTTTTAGATAAAAAATTAACACTGCCAGTATTGTTTGCCGATGACATCTCAATACTTGTTAAATGTGACAAAAATTGCGAGCCGAACTTCATCCTACAAAACGCTCTTCACACTGTAACCCTTTGGTTACAAGATCATAACTTAGAAATAAACTATAAGAAAACAAAAATTATACATTTTCTACCATATAATAAACCTGCCCTAAACACTAACATAATCTTTAATAACACGCCTATAGAAACAGTCACAACATTTAACTTACTCGGTATACATATAGACACACATTTAAATTGGAAAACACACATACAACACATAAAATCTAAATTATCTAAATTCACCTATGCTCTTTTCCAGTTAAAATGTAGTACAGATCTAAAAACAGCCCTAACAGCATACTACGCATACGCTTATTCATGGCTGAAATATGGAGTGATGCTTTGGGGAAATAGCGTTGATGCAAATGATTTATTTATAATGCAGAAGAAATGTGTAAGGATTCTAGCCCATATTGATAATACAGAAAGCTGTAAGCCCCACTTTATAAAATTAAATATTTTAACTTTAGCATCCATTTATATACAAGACATTTGCATATTTGTATCCAAAAATCTTAACATTTTTCCAAAAGTCAGGGATACCCATAACTTAAATACGCGCCATAAAAATAGATTATATCTCCCACAATCCCGAATCAAAATGCTAAATCATAGCCCATACTATATGGCAATTAAAATCTATAATAAACTTCCACATCAAATAAAAGAAGAATCCAATTTTATTTCATTTAACAAGAAACTAAAATCATATTTAATTCAAAATTGCTTTTACTCCATTTCAGAATATTTAGAAAATAAATTAGTAGAACCCACCGTAAATAATAAACGATACTGATTAATAAAGAAATATTATGTTAATAGTTTTATTTGTTTATTAATATAAATATTAATTTAAATTAATTTAATTTCATACATGTCACAGACATACGGAAAATTCTGGTGCATAAAAAATAAAATACTTGTTGACTATATTATCTGTCTAATTTCAATTGAATATAATTATAATAACTAGCTTTACATGACCATTATCTGAGCAAGGAATGTGCAATAGGAAAGGCATTTTGTATAGAAAAGCTCGCAAAATAGATTCGTATAAGATAAATAAAAATACTGAGTATATATATAAATATGTCTGTATTATGTTGAGCTCGCCGATAGCACCTCGACCCTTGTGGATTTTTTTAATGTATACTATATATATGAGTCAGCTTAAGTACCTATTAGATTCTATTATCTACCTATTATTTCTAGTTATGTATTACAATTATGTTGCCATACCCTTACCGGGTTTCATGTTGAACCTTATTATAAATGTAACACCTATCTAACACATGAATGCAATAAAGAATTTGAATTTGAAAAAAAAAAATTTGAGCCGGTTCGGTTTTGTACCGAAAACAGGTTTCTCAAATAGTTTAAGCGGGATTTAATATTACTCTTGTTGATACTCGCATATCAACGGGCGGTAACAGCGATCATTAATAAGTCCCGGGGCGGCGGCAAATCATCTGTCATCGAGATCGACGGGACGAAGTGCTCCCGCTGCGGCGCGCGCGCAGTACGTGGGCTCCAATAATATATATGAGAGAACTAACCAGCGGAACTTTTGTACATTATTATTATTACGCACATGAATTTTCCATGGGGACTGATTGTGGAGTGTGTCAACATTTTCCCAGCCCAGTGGATGGGGAAAACTTGGCAGTGGCTCCTGTGCAGGTGGTTTTTTGTTTTTTGAGATTATGTGTATCACCCTCAAGCTGTAACTTAGGTAGTAACTTCTCCTTTTTGGCGGGCATTTTTTATATTATACAGCTTGGACTAACAGTACTGGAACATTAAAACTAGATTTTATTAGTCAATCAAATAAAACCATCTGGTAGGAAACTAACTGGACAAGTTCACTTGTTAAACACGGTTATGTCAGTTCACTAACGACCGAAATTAATTGTGAATCTAATCCAAAACCTTTGGATATCAGATTAAAGATTTGTCTGGTTTTGTGTAAAATCTAATAATAGTTGTAACAGAAAAACGGATGATTTACAAATCTTAAATCATTTTGAAGTAGATTTGTTATTAATTTCGGCCGCACGTGCAGCGCAGTCCACTCGAGCAGCTGTTCGTTTGATAGTCGCCACTGCGACTTACCGACCTCACCACCGACACAGTATCCGCATATCATAAGTACTGATTATATTGATGTTATTCCGTGTGTTGTCTGGACTAGGAATGTAGCATCACTCCATCTCCTCCGTTGGAAGTCGTAAAAAGATTACGGGACTTTAAAGCTGAGGGATGGGCAGCAGCGTCCCTTCCGTTGATCAGTAACTATATTGCGCTCACCAATCCGCCTGCCAAGCGTGGTGATTACTGGCAAACTCCTGGATGCAGATATGTGGAAATCTATGGCTGAGGCCTTTATTCAGCAGTGGACGTCCTTTAACTGGTACCAACAAATACGACGAATAGGTAATATCATAGCTGCTAAAGTTGTAACCGACAGGACATCTGTACACGAATCAAGACTACTTAATCACGAACAATTAACAAGTGAACTTAATGATAACGAAAGCACAGTTGTTCTTTAAAAAGGTTTTATTTATTAATTGTTCGAGTGCGAGGCGGCAGTGCGGCGTCGCTTGTATGCCAACCATGTGCAGGAGTATATTATAGTTTAATAAAATATGATGTGTGTTTAAAGAACACGCGACTTAGAAGTGGTCTACAATTTTGTCTCTTGGATCCGCTTTGCCCGTCAATTAGTGCGGCACCCGCGGGACGCGAATCTTATGACTGATGTCACAGATTTACTTGACGGATGTCGGAGTATCACCGGGGGCTTGTATTGGGTGGATGGGGGGAAGGCGGGCTTCCAAGAGGCGCGACATAGATCACGCCTCGCGACATCATCCCTTCGAAAAGTAACACCGTAGTCTGAATTTGTCGGTAATGTGCTGTGTCCACGCGCGGCTCCTGGCAAAGAATGTCCTCCTTGACACTGGCGGGTATTGTAATAGATAACTAGGACATGATGTTACGAGTTTGGGCAGAAGCGTCCTCTCGTGTACTAATAAAAACGCACTGCGACAGGCCAAACCGTTTCCCCTCCGTGATATGCCTAAAGGCGTGGCTCCAGTGGGCGGTTCTAGTGTGATCTTACGAGGACCTGGAGCCCCCCTTCGGTGCCGAAGATGACCGCTCCAATGGTTTTAGCCGGTAGGAGTCCGGCATACCCCTTCGCCCTTCCCCGGGGTAAAGGAAGTCCCATGTAGAATAACCACTGGACATCAATAAATAAAAAATTAAAATGGCCAAACCGTCTGCCTAGCGTGAAGATCATGACAATCTAACTGCTCATCGTGCAGAGCATCGAGATCGTGTTCAACGTGTATGGAACTGTTATGATAAATCTGAAACCAACACACGTAAAGATGCCTAGATTCAGCTCGACGTCAATCCAATTGGAATGTTCTATCAGACCGAATAAATACAAATTAAATTGTCCAAGTGTGCGGCTCTCGCTCTCGGCATAATGTCGTCGAGTGCTCGGTACGTCTTCGGTTTCTCTGGGGCGATTTAAACACAAATTGAAGTCATTCCACTCGCTCAATCAAATTGCTTCCGATGGAATTTTCCGTATCGCCAATAATTGTCCGACGCAAATAAAATTCCCCCGAAATAAACCTAATTACGGCAGGCCGTTGTGTTGCAAATTAAATTCGAATTACTTTTTTGTCTTAGAATACAATAGGTACTCGTAGCGAAACGCAAAGTTATTTATAATTGGAAACACTTGGCACCGGTTAGCGTCCCCCTCCCCACCTCCGTGCGTTCAGCGGACGTTATTAAAATGAACTTAATCGCTAACTTATCACCGGATGCGGATTATTTAATGTGATTGCGCAAGTTTCCGACATCCGCCTATATGTCTTCTCTCCCTCAGCTGGGGTCACCGTGATCCCAAAAGTTGAATTCCCTTATTTCAAAAACCGATCTTTGTAATTTTCAGTTTTTTTGTAGTGGTCAGAACAACTGGCTTACGCGGGATATACTGGTCTCATAACGACGTGTTGCAGCAAATGTTGTTCTTGAACACAACTACCAATTGATACCAAAATAATATACCTTGAAAAACTTTTATCCTTTGCGATGATGGCTTATTTTATGGCGCGTACATTTAGTATTACTTTATTTTTTTACTCCCCATAGATACAACCACAAATGCGTCATTTTGGAGGGAACTTGCCAGTACACCACGCTTGGCAGGCGGGTTGAAAAGCGCAGTATAACTAGTGTTCCACAGGGGGCACGCCGTTTCCAATCCCTTTGGAGAGTTTAAGCATTTTATAATAACTATACAGAAATTATAAAAATAAGGTCCCTAATTCCATACTTCAAGTCATCTTTTCTCCACAGACCCAACAACTTGAGCTATTCAGCTATCAGAGCCTGTAAAATGTTCCTTACACGAATAAAATCTTGTGCGGGAATTGAATCTGTGATAAGTAGCGCAGAAACACAATCGCATGGATACTACGGCAACCATGTCGTTAAATAGTTGAGTTGTTTTTGTCTTCAATTATTGTAATTGATTCGTACCATTTAACT
This sequence comes from Diloba caeruleocephala, assembly GCA_947459985.1. Lineage (NCBI taxonomy): Eukaryota > Metazoa > Arthropoda > Insecta > Lepidoptera > Noctuidae > Diloba > Diloba caeruleocephala. The sequence continues at coordinate 129,501 of OX381617.1, read as the reverse complement.
ATAGCAAATAATCAAATACATAAATTAATGATCTGTTAGCGCTTCATCATCATCATATTAGCTACAGGATGGCCACTGCTCGACAAAGGCCTCCCGCTTAGATTTCCACAACGAGCGGTCACACGCCACCCGCATCCAACGGCTCCCAGCAACCTTCACCAGGTTGTCTGTCCACCTCGTTGGAGGTCGTCCCACGCAGCGTGGCCTCCACTCGATAACCTTTTTTACCGCAACGGCCATCAGTTCTACTAGCAATGTCCCCCGCAACTTCAGTTTACTAATCATTTCAGCTATGTCGGCAACTGTCGTTATTCAACGGATCTCCTTATTTCTGATTTGATCTCGTAGAAAAATACCAGGATTATAATACTAAGAAATTGGTTAGCGTAGGATTATTTCAATTGTAGACATCCCTGTAACAACGTATCCTTTGTTGTTATAGAGATGTCTCAAATCTAAATTATAAATACGATGATGTTCTGCACCGAATAACTCGGTGTTGCGGTCATGTCCCGACCGCGCTCGGCAATCGTTCGCCGCCGACACGATAATTAATAATTATATATTATATACATCTGTGATAGTTAATTAAGACACCGTTGTCTAACAAGAAGCGTTTTATATAATATCATATTAAATCTGCCAAAAATATATGAATAGGTACATTTATTTATTAAGCATTTCCCACAGCTTGTATCATGATATGACATCACATCAGCCTGTAAACGCCCATACCTTTATTCATACCTGAATTATTTGACCAATTTGCGATTCTTATGTTTCAATTCATTTCGAGCTTATCCGCGGTGCCGCGCGGTACGACACAATTGTTGGACAACACCCCCCTCACGCGAACAATGCACACTCACAGGAACTTTAAACATGCCTCCCCCAAAACTCATGGGCTGCTAAAATGCAAATGCTGATGATCGTGAGGCTCGGTTAGCTACTACCCGTGAGCGCAACGCACAGACTTCAGCTTCAGAAAGCAGCACGCAGCGCCAGTCGTGGTTAGTTTTCCAACAAGTTCTCACTGCTGTCTCTAGATCATAACAAAGAAATAAAGGACATGAAGCACGTCTCGGAAGCGTTCGGAAGCGCCATGCTGTATGGCGACCAGAAAAAACGCGTGGTACACCTGAAAAACTTACACCAAGCGCGAATCGCGATTGAGCTCGCAGAGTACCCGCACTGCGACGTCTCTATACATGATCGACATCCAATGGTCTTGAATTTATACGTTCATTTAGAGAATGGCTAGCGTCACAGAGCGCTTAGAAAATCCGCGTCAAACTACACTTCTCACATTTTTTTTACTGTGCGAAGAAGATCTGATCGCTAAATTGCTGAACGATGGCGAAATGCTGTCATACTATACGTACAGTCAGCGACAAACATTTTGTATTTCAAAACGGTAATACGCTATGTGTTATAAACGTTGGTGAACTGTGTCAACACCATACAATAGCGACATATTCAAATATTGTTCTGATCAAGAAAGATTATGTATGATAAGACATGAGCTTGTTGCCTGGCAGTATGAGTCTGTCATGCTCACTAAAATGGCTTGTTGAGGGTAGCGGTGTGTGTTGGGTGGTTAAATTCCCTGCATTATGGTTGAGCTGAACTATGCCGATGCATGCGTTATGCCCGTGACGGGTGGATGTCGGGACTGGTCAGCTCTTAACTGCTATAGCAATCTTATTGTAAGCCAATTCATATCATGGTGCATAAATATGTGGTATTTATCTCACATGGCATGCATTATCCTCACATAGCTTTCTCTTTTTTACGATTATCTTGTGTTAAGTAACAAGACTGTAATGCATCATATATTTCAAAAGAGTATATCCATGGAGTTTCTTGCCGGTTGTCCTCCATAGGATCAACGACTTGGAACCGTGCAACTATTTAAATTCTGATTATTCGTAAGTGCCAGCAAATGGTTTATATGAATAAAAACACTTTTGACATTGACTTTGAAATGGACTTGGTGTAAAACAAGAATGTGGAAGCGATTTAAAAAATTGAATAATATCAGCGACTTATGTTGCTGACCATACGAGAAGCAACGAGGTGTGTTTGATCGACGTCACCGTGGGCGTACAGAATATGGTTTTTGGGAGTTACGAGACGCCGCATTGAGTAGGGTCTACACAATACAAATAATGGCGAGTACTATTTCTTGCGTCTTTTACTGCGCACAGTGCGGACACCGAAATCGTTTGCGTTCTTAAGGATAGTTGATGCCGTTAAGTTTGCCACATATGGCGCAGCTTGCGGAGCACTTCAACTACTTGACGATGATAAACGTCTGAGACATTTATTCGCCGTCATGTTGGTCTTCTACGTCTCTGAAATCCAGGTTTCGCCTCATTAATGTCCGGTCAGCGCACATTTAAGTAAGTGATCTGATGATGAGTGATCTCGGACACGCTGTATGTATAATGGGTGGCACTAGCGGCGCCGGATCGCTCGCAATCCGCACGCTGTCTGTGAGACGCGACGATGGCAGCTGCAAGCGCACTCACGATATTTATGTTGATTTTATTAAAACATTGTGCAACATTGTGACTTAAAGCTCAATTTTAAATAACTAAATGAGCATTGTGGTTATACTGAGTGATATTCCTTGGACTATAAATACTGAACGGCAAACAGGTAAGTTTCATTTTATGACAGTTAATGACGACACCCAGTGCCATGTGGAAAACACTTGCAAACAAAAGACAATAGCGCGCGGTCTGACATTCGGCTGGCGGGGCTGGATGCAATACGCGGCAGGCCACGAATTGCACGACCCAAAGGTCGTGTCATTCGGAGATAGAGCATGATCCCTCTACACTTGTAGCACGCACCTAAACGTTCGTTATGGCATGTGTTCGACGAAATGATGTAGATTTCCAAATAACACGCGTGCAAAGTCACGGGCATAAGCTAGTTCCTAAATAAAGCCTAAGTCCAAAATCACCTTTAGCCATACAGCACACTACACGGTTTGTGTACATCAATAAATCGGATTCGTAACAATTGTGATAAATAATGTTGATCGCGAAGTATAATCGATACGGTGCAGTCAGACCACACACATCTACGTACAGCTTGATCTATAACGGATAATATCTGATGCACAGACGAGCGCCTGTACCAGTAGTATTGTATCGTTATTATCTATCTGTGATAACGAACAAACTGGTGCGCGTCTGATGCGGTGCGATAAGCGGCTCCTGCGGGTGGGCGGCGGCGATGTGCGCGACCATCACTTGTACTATAATAACTCTTCTAGTCACGACACTGCTAGAGAAACCGAAATATAAATCCCATACTTTGTGTAACTCGTACGACCCGGTGGCCGGCGAGCTTTTTGTCCCGGTCTACAACCGGACCGGTAATGGTACGCAGGCTTCGCTGAGATTTATAATAAGGCTTACTTTTTGTCCCAGTCACCCTCGCTAGGCGGTCACTACTATTAATTTATATTATATATGTTTGTAACTTCCAACAATCCTACACGGTATAATAAATAACTTTTAAACGGATTACATCGCGTAATCCGTTTATAAGTTATTTGGTATTGCCGTGTGGTGCCAGCTCAGAATACCACCACCCCATCTCCTCCCGTGGGTGTCGTAAAAGTCGACTAAGGGATTAGCCGAAGGATGGGCAGCAGCGTCCTTCGGGTACATTAACAACTCAACTGCGATCGCCAACCCGTCTGCCAAGCGTGGCGATTATGGCAAAACCCCCCCAATGAACCCACGACACACCCATATCGGTCGTTGTGGTGATCTTTGCAGGAGGCCTGTGTCCAGCAGTGGACTTCATTCGGCCGAAATGATGATGACATCGCGTATGTTATAGATTTTTGTTTTTCCTGACTGTTTGAACGCTTTGCAACATTCGTGGTCGCAGGATGACTAAGGAGACTTTCTTTAGTATAACTTGTAATGATCGCGAAAACCTAAGTTATTACTAATCCTACACGGATCTTAAACCACATTTTTTTGTCGCTTTTATTTGGTATTAATTAGTATGGTATTTCTTTAAAATATATTTTGCCCCACAAATTCCACACACAATACATCCAGACACCGAACTACTACCTGCAGATCATACAAATATTTGCTCCGTGCGGAAAGCGAACCCACGACCTAGAGTGCAGCACTCGACTGTATCAGCCACAGCCCCAACACACTACACTACACATTGCGCAGTGGCGAAGCGTTTGACTTTCTGTGCTTTGGATCGTGGGTTTGATTCCCGCACGGAACTAATATCTGTATGGCCTACAGATAGTTGTTCCGTGTCTAGGTTTTTCTGCATCCGAGGGGGTGACCGCTTGACAGTCACCCTCTCAGGGATGTGCCTATAGGCGTGGCACCAGTGGGCGGCTCTAGTGTGATCACACGAGGACCTGGAGCCTCCCTTACGTGCCGAAGATGACCGCTCCAGTGGTTTAAGCCGGTAGGAGTCCGGCATACCCCTTCGCTCTTCCCCGGGGCGAACGAAGTTTCATGTTTCTTCATGTGAGATTTAGGTCTGCATATTATATCCTGCGGGAGGAGAAACGATATTATAAGGCGAACTTTAATAAAATAAATGTATATGAAATGTGTATTTTTTTAAATTAATTATGATTGATATTTTATGCAATCAACACCTGTGCAAAATTAGCATCGCAAATAAATTAATTTGAAACGTTAATAACATTCGCAATAACAAATTTATGTTTCCAATATTATATTTGAAATGATTGCCCATTTTCAGTACGGTGTAAGGAAATACATATATTAGAAGCGTTTCACTTGCATATCACAATGCAACGCCAGCTGCGCCACGCGAGGCCGTGCTCGGGACCTGCACACGCATCACACGCTGCCTCTGTAACATCTGCTATGTGACGTGCGATTAATGAGCGAATCGTATCTTTCTTGTTATTCATTGTTTTCTAATATATTTACGGCAATTTGCTTACTGTTAATTTAAATAATAGTTACTAAAATACATATTGATAACTACCATATTTTTGTAGTAAGTACATAGGTGCCGCTAGATTTTCTTGTCGCCATAGTCAGTCGTCGTACTCTTTGATAAAAAAACTTTTAACAAAAAAAACGTCTAAAAAGAAATACATAAGTTTATTTATGAAGTCGGGTGGGGCCCGTAAATACAACTTGTTGGTCTGCATGAAACATGTGTGGGGCATACCTGGCGCCGACCGACGGCTAAAACCATTGGGGCGGTCATCTTCGGTACCTAAGGGAGGCTCCAGGTCCTCGTATGATCACACTAGAGCCGCCCACTGGTGACACGCCTATAGGCACATCTCGGAGAGGGTGACTGTAAAGCGGTCACCCCCGGGGAGATTGTAAAGGATCTCCCAAAGCGTCCCACGGCAGCGCGTGACCACATGGGTGCTACCGTCTTCTCTTGGGTCGCTCGGTGTAGGCATGCAGATTCCCCAATCTATGCACCCGCGAACCCAGAAGTCCCCCAGCAAAGGCAGGGGGTTTCAAGCGTATGGGAATTAGGCGCCAGGGCGGTTGTTACCCCGGCGCCGTCATCCAGGCCAAGACCTGCGTATTACCACACTGTGTTCGTCACCTCGAGGCATTCGTTATTTAGTATCTTATGGCCAGTGATTTCAGTAGCTGCCGTACCAAGAGGCGCAAACGTGACGATATTAGATAGACACTGTAATGTAATGATACGCCTCCACGGGTCTATTAGTCATAAGCGCGGCAGCCGGGCGTGGGTCCCTGGGTTCGATCACCGCACCCAGCAAAATGATATTAGGCAATTCTCAGTAGCAGTCCGCAGTTTAGAATTGTGGTTGTCTGTAACACCACCGCCGGTGAACATGTTCGCCTGAGGAGCATACAGGCTGTTTTGTCATCAAACGATGGGCATCGTTTCCTAGTGTTCTCCCACGTTGCAAGCACAGTTTACAACTAAATCTCACATGCGCAATACCCAGATCTAGAACAACTTCCATATACCCGTAAAGGCTATAGAACCCGTAACCCTTATTACAGAAATCCATGCGGCAACTGTCCCAGCTATGTCCCTATACGTTTTATTAAATAATTTCTAACCATCTGGACGTCGTCAGTTACAATTGGCCTCATAAGAAAGCTCAAGGTCACTCAGCGAGGTATGGAGGGAGCTATGCTTGGTATCCGATCCGTAGAAGAACTAAAGTTGTCAACACAGCTGAAAGGATTAGTAAACTGAAGTGGCAATGAAATGGTTAGACTAATGGCCGTTGGGGTAAAAAGGTTCTCGAGTGGAGACCGCGCACCGGAAAACGCAGCATGGGACGACCTCCAACGAGGTGGACAGACGACCTGGTGAAGGTCGCTGGGTGTCATTGGATGAGAGCGGCATGTAACCGCTTGTTGTGGTCCTGTGCGTCCTCTGGCTGATATGACGATCCATCTGGAATTCTAAATAAAATCACATACGTGTAAGAGAGAGTACTCAAAATAAAAACGTAGAGCAGCTCTGAATGTAAACCAGTCCACCTGCATCGCTGAGCCGACCTCACTGTGCACAGCATAGCTAGTAGCTCTGTACAGTTGCCATACACAAAACTACTCGTCACCATTACCAGCTCGAAGGACAATAGGCGAGAACGATGTCCCCGCAGCTCCACTGGCCGCCCGTTACTTGACGGCGGTCAGTAACTCATCATTACCTATTCTTCTATTTCGTGTACACACTTTACTTGGTTTAAAATATGTATTATTATTTGGACTCCCTTATGATACACTAAAGTCCGACACTATTTTCTGTAAATAAAACATTCAACATATTAACCCTGCATGTATAATGTTAAGGGCAGTTTCCCCTCGGTTTAATTGCAGGTTGTTTGTTGAAGACGTTCACTACAAACCGCTTCAATAGCGCCGCCTGCCGGCTCCCACGCCCACACTCACATACAAACTGGATAACAACCGTTGAAAGATGCCTATTATTACTACGAATTTCGCTAGAAATAAATACATATTAGGTGGACGTAGAACCAATATTCCTGTAAAAATATCGGGTAATGTCGGGATTCGTCGGGATGCTCCCGACACATCGTATGATGTCCAGATTCCCGAAAAAATCTCCAAATATACAGATTGGTTCTCATAAAGTTGACTGTGCCGCATGATAGAGTATGCCACACGGGGTTAAGGACCGATACTGTACATGAAAGTAATAATAAATTAATTAATAATCAGCTTATTTTAAAGTTTGCTTTTAATGTTAATTATTCTCTTAATACTTCTAAGTGACCCAAATTGGCGGATTTAGTGAAAACAAATGAATAATACATGTGGCAACGTAAAAGTTAAGTTCATCGAATGGAATACATTAACTACGAGTTTATTGATCTTAAAATCGCTAATTGTCAAATAATGTTTCTTCTTTTTAAGTAGTTTTGAATAGGTCTTTACCATTCTTGGACAATAAATCGAGACCCTGAAATCTAGTGGATGCCATATCGTTCCATGATATTCATCATGATACCATCTGTTACGTATTGCTAGCTACGAGCGGCCGTGTGCGCAGCTGGAACCTGGACTTGGAGGCGAGCGAGTTGCTGCGCGCTGTCTACTCGTGGCCGCGAGGAGGCGAGCCGGTCCGCCGGAAACAGGGTGTTTAGTGCAGTACAACCGCGAAAGCAGAATATAACTGATCATCGGCAAAGTGAGAGTGACCACTTCGGGTGAGGTTCGTTCTTGGCTAGACGGTGGCTTAGTGCAGGAAATAGGGACAGGACGACGTGGACTGTCCTCGGAAGGCAACGCGTGTTGACCGTTGAGGACTCATTAGGTTATATTTGACCAAATCATGCTTTTTAACTGTTTTTATAATTAGTTTGTTTTGTTATATATTTTGTTTATTGTTTGTTCACTCAAAATGAGCCTCATAAAAAAGCTCAAGGTCACTCAGCGAGCTATTGAGAGCGCTATGCTTGGTATTTCTCTACGAGATCGATTCGGATATGAGGAGAACCGTAGAAGAATTAAAGTTGTCGACATAGCTGAAAGGATTAGTAATCTGAAGTGGCAATGTTCAAAGAACTGCCAACTTTGCTCGTAGAACTGATGGCCGGTGGGGCAAAAGGTTCTCGAGTGGAGACTACGCACCGGGAAACGCAGCGTGGGACGACCTCCAACGAGGTGAACAGACGACCTGGTGAAGGTCGCTGGGAGTCGTTGGATGAGGGTGGCATGTGACCGCTCGTTGTGGAAATCTAACGGCCTAACAAAGGCCTCCCCTTTATTCAACAGTGGACGTCCTGTGGCTGATATTATGATGAATGTTTTACCATTTTATTGGTCCTTGCTTTAGGTTGCACCATTTGTCTTTGCCGTGTGGTGCCGGCTCAGAATGCTACCACCCCATCTCCTCCCATGGGTGTCGTAAAAGTCGACTAAGGGATTAGCCGGAGGATGGGCAGCAGCGTCCTTCGAGTACATTAACAACTCAACTGCGATCGCCAACCCGTCTGCCAAGCATGGCGATTATGGCAAAACCCCCCCATGAGCCCACAACACATCCATATCGTTGTGGACATCTTTGGGGAAGGCCTGTGTCCAGCATCGGACTTCATTCGGCCGAAATGATGATGATGATGATTTGTCTTTAACATTTCACTTTTTATTATGCTCTGATGATTTGAGGATTTAGTTCTTCTCGTCTAATGCTCGGGAGTATGTTCCGTGCAACGCAACTAAACAGCTCAGCATTTCTACTTGTACGCATATTTATAAGTTCGCAACCGGCAATCAAACCATCATCATCATCATCAAGTCATCTTTTAGTCTTAATTAATCATTTAATACAAATTATTGTATATTGTTTTCTAATATACTTGTATAATTACAACTATCTCTTATCATTTTAATCTCATATATTTTATATCAAATCAACTAAAGAACTTAAAAAGATTATCGCTTCGTACGTGGCGAATACATCTTTTTACATTGCCGATTAAATAAATAATAGTTTAAAAAAACTAAAAAAACACGCTAGGTTGTGCTGAACTGAGTGCCCGAAAGAGCAAGTCTGGAACTGCACGCATGCGTAGTTCGCGCACTAGCTCTGTCTCTCTTACTCGCATGCAAAGGATGCGGAAAGAAATTAATTAATCCTGGCGAATCTAATTAGGATAATCGGATATTTTGATCGGATTATTGCATTGTCATCGACCTTTGACAGGTGTGCAAAGTTTGAATCAAATCTGATCGTTCAAAGTAGGGCAAAATCGAGCTCAAAGGAGTCGGTTACAAACAAACATACATACAGGTGAAGCTAATAAAAGCGTGTTAAAAAGTTAAGCATTGATTCTTAATACATATATATTTCCCCAGACAACACTGCCATTTTTTTGTTTTCCTATGTAGTTATCATAACTATGACACTGCAAACTCGCATTTATACATATAAAGCTTGGTTAGGATGTCATCCGAATCACTACATGGCCGGTAGTTCTCGCTACTGTCTGTGACGGCGTGGATGGATGAAATCTCACGTGGCACGTGCCGGTTAACTGCTTAAGAGCTGCAGCGGCACCTCTCAATGATCATTCACACCTCTTATTTAAAGAGCACCAATTAAAAACAACACTAGGAAAGGTCTTTTTTACATTTATTGAATACTGAAAATACCCTAATCCTGATTTTGGAATAAAGTTTCTCTAAATAGGACTGGTGTACTACGCGTGACGTCCAGATCAAGTAAATAGCACCACTCCATCTCCTGCCGTGGATCTCGTAAAAGGTGTATAAGCGACTCTAAACCAGAGAGATGGGCAGCAGCATCCCTTTTCAACAGCAGCCATTCTGCGTTCACGAGCCCTCCTGCAGAGCATGACCAAACACTACAAGTATTGTAATTCTTAAATGTCGCAGTCTGAGTTAAACACTTTTGATTATTCTCAAATACTAGAATGGGTTCAAATGTCGCGTCCTAAAATCAAAAGTTGATTTGTATCACTAAACAGGCGTCTACTAAAAGTGCGATTATTTAAAAACATTTTGAGAATGACCAAGCTTTGATAAAGTGTCCTCGAGGCGCGCGGTGCGGCCTCGCCACCACGCCGCGCCGACACCGAGCACACTCTGACCTGCTCTTATCACCGGCAGAACGCATACAATACGTAAACAATATCATAACGAACATAGTTTGGCGTTGTTATATTTTTAGGTTCTTTTTCACTATTTTATTTATCACATAAATATTGGTATATATTGTTATTGTACAAATTTATTGTGGGAGACTGGTGCCTAAACTAGGTCGAAGCCCGTATTTATAAGCCCTTCCACCCCAGAAGTCCAATTTCATAGTCCTTTCATAAATTTTGCCAAGCGAAATTTTCCATTTTCTTGTTCTTCGTGTATCTGATTCTACCAAGTTGTTTTCTCTTGTTAGGGTTCTCTTGATGAATACTCTCCAACACGTTGCTATAACTTTATCAGACACTGATACTGGTTGATTTTGTCCTTTATCCTGTTACCATCTTGCACCCCATGAATGCGCACTTTCACTGCAGACAACATCTTGATATAAAAATAAACTCGCTGTTTTAATAAAATGTATATATTATTGCTTTGATACACTCATTATTGACGATTTATCAAAACTACATTTCAATTTTTCTTCTTCTTCTTCTCTTAGATTATGGCTTCTGTAGAGTATCTTCCACAATTTCGCCAATGTCAAGTATAAGGCAACTTCGTACGGTATTTAGATTGATAAATCTTCACATATTCATAAAATATTTCTCAAAAATGAACTATTGCTGAAAAGCGCATCAATATAAAAGCAATCTTAAAGCGTTAAATATGGTCTGGTTATCAAAGTTTAAGTCAAAGTCAAATATTTTAATTTCAAATAAACCAATTACAACACTTATGAAACGTCAGAATTTAATTTGCATGATTCCAATTAGTTGATCCAATGGAGAAGAGCCGGCAATAAACTTCATGGATACTCTTTTAAATTATGGTTATCTCCTGTCTCAATAAATATGCGTACCACTTGTCACCTAGCGGGCCACATGCTTGTTTGCAACCTTATCGGTATAAAAAAGACCTAATTGTGATCATGTTAATTTAATTATGTCCAATATAGTAGTTGTAGAGGGGGTGAATTTTACACTCCGAGATGCCTATAGACGTGGCACCAATGATTGCGTCAGAAGTGTTCGTTCTCGAGATCCCGGAGCCCAAGGAGATGACCGCATAGGTGGTTTTGCCCCTATACCCTTCGCATCTCTCTCTCTCTCTGTCAGGCGTGAGTCTTCCTCGTGATTAATAGTAGTAAATCAGCCAAAAGTCAATGTACCGTGATTATATCGTTACTTGAAAATTTTAACTTAAACGCCTGATATTTACCAAGGTGTCGGCAGTAAGGGTCGCCTTCCCTCACCTCAACGCACACAAAACACTTATAAAAAAGTAAATTACAGTCATTTTATTCGGCGGGAAATTACAAAGGAAATTTAGAGGCTCCATCGTAATTGTGTTAGGTTTTATGGGGTTATTTGAGTATAACATAATTAGTATTTAATAGACCCATCATAAACCCTCCCTTCTTGCCGAAAATCATTATCATCGGAGACGAGACTTCATAAAGTGGCAACGAGTGCCCAGCTAAGCCGACTCCCAGAAATATTCGAAGTCCCGCGAGCCTCCTGGAATACTAACGAAACTCTTCGCAACAAACAACAGTTTAGCAACAATAATAGCCGAAGTTGGGCCATTAGCATGTTTTATTCGTTACTTTCGCCATTCGTTGGGGGCCCGCGAGGGGATGCAAACTTGAGACAAGAAGGGTTATCTGCAGCGCACACATGCCCTGAGACAGTCTTCATACAACAGCTCCACAACACGTCCGGCGCCACCGTGCACTGGACGTGTGAAACAACTCTACGGCGCCTCGACTAACAATATGTTGCACGCTGCTTACATCGTAATCACTAGCCGTAGTCATGGTTCATGCAAATAATTGTAACACTTTAATTTACCCGACCATCATAAATTCTACGCCATCGTCTCTCTAACAAATATAAAAACAACACTTTCTTCATAATCTTTCATTAAATTGTTTTCATTTCTATAAAGGGGGTAGTACATACCTTCTAAATATAAAGTCAGATATTTTTTTCTACAACAAACCATTGGGCAGGAAACAATAAACTTAAGGCAAAACTAATTTAAGCAGAGCAGGCTTAACCGTGCTCTTCTCTTTGTATTTTACTTTAAATATAGGAAGTGTTGTTATTGATTAAATAATTAAATAATATAGGAGGTGCTGTCCAGTGACAACACTGCAACACGGTGGCGCGTTGACTGCGACAATTTGTAGCGCACGATGGTGACAAAATCTTCATCACGCAGCTCGGACACCCTCCAAAAAACAAGATTACTTTCTGAAGTTTGAACGAAATGACGCTTAAACAAGGCTAACTCAATTTGCGCACAATTACTTTCCGAGAAGACTGCGAGGGCCATATTTTTTGTGCCCCTCGCTGTGGATTAACTCGATTATCAAAATTCGGAGCGAGGGCGGTAATGGCTCAATAATGTGGTGGTGATTTGTATCCCCGCAACGCCAACACCTGCACAAACGACACAGACCACCTGCTTTACACTCGCCACTTTTGTAATAAAACACTGTTTTACGGATTACATCGCATATAGTGTATTTTTGTGTTTGTTTCAAACGCTGCAAAGTGCATTAATTTTTTTTATTACATTTAGTTGTAACCACGAAAATCTCAAACAACTATAATAACATAACTGACATGCCTGGTGTATTTTTTTAAATATGTTATTAGTTTTTTAATTTTTTTTGTTAGTTTTTTTTTTTTACTTCGATTTTCCTTAATACATTTTTCTTGCTAAGATATTTACAATTACAGACATATTTCAGTGACAATTGATCGAGTTGATAAGTATTGAGAGTAGTAAAGAATCCTACAAAGAAGAGTTTAAGGAATGTTCGCTAGGAACATTCGACGCAGAGTGCTTCCGGAGGGATAGTGGATGTATTGCCGTGGGGGGCTCCCTACTGAGCTCGGCCCGCTGCAGGTCGCCTGCGATTGTGCCGAGCTATGCATCGGGAATGTTTGACATTTAATTAAAGCAGCGTTTTTGGCGATCTCTGCGTTTGCTACAGATCGTCCGCCCCCATCCCCCCGCCCACCGACCCCCGCCCCCCGCCACTCGCCCGTGCTACCCGTTGCCCTACCCGCGCGCAATTACATTTTATTTGAGTCAATCGAAAGTTAAGACCGTGTTGGGGTCCCGAAGAAAAGGTATCTCTTCGATAAAGTTGATCTATAAAGTTCTCTAAGTTTTACAACATTTTGTTAGTATGGTTTATGAGCAGGCATTAACGTTGCCACTAGAAACCGATTCAGTTAATTTGGTTCGCAGATTATAGTCGTACTTATTGTCACGCTCTGCCTGTTAACCTGGCTGTACCAGTATTGGCCCCATTTGCATCGAACAATATTTCTATTAGAATAACCAAATAATGCAATTGCAATGCCTCGAGACGAAAGTCTTCAACCAGTGTGTGTAACCATCGATGACATATGGAACAGAGACCACGTCACTCACCATGAGTCTCATAAGAAAGCTCAAGGTCACTCAGCGAGCTATGCAGAGAGCTAGTTCGTTTGGATACCAGATTCTGCATAATTAAGTTTATCAGAGTTAGTTTTCATTCATTATATTAGGGTACCGCGACGCACCAGGGCCTGTGGGCGTAGCACGGTCTGAAACTACAGCGTCAACTAGTTACGTCTAAATACCCTCGTAGCCAAACGAAGTTCGACATCCCGCTACGCAGCAGGCAACCGCTACATCACTCGTAGTCAACGAGCTACGACAAGTATTAGACAGAAGTTTTTTTAGTGGTTAATAGCTTTACGTGGGAAGTTGAAAGTATAAGTTTAGCATAGTTATTTTACCTAGTTTTTTTAAATCTTCTTATCTGACTTTTTATTTGATATTCAACACAACAGAGCATTGCTATGATTCGACCTGGCAACCTTGTGATGGTCAGTCAGACTCATTTATATTGGTTCGACCTCGGTTACAGTGGCAGTATTTTGGTTGCGTCGGTTGTCTCAACCGCACAAATGTAAAGTTAGCGCGTGCCGCCGCTCCGTTCTTATCACCTACCACTAAGTTGTGACGCAAATTTCGCACTTCAAATGATACAAACTGTTTACTGACGTAATTGAATGTGAAATGAATTCAATGAGGCTGCGGAGGGGTGAGATCAAAGCCGCTGCCTCGAGCCCCGAGTGTTGAACCCCGACTCTCAAGCCTCAGCCTGAGCCGACCCACTCTTTATGTTGTTTTAATTTATTTTAAAAGACGTGAGTACCACCCCCGCAAAGCGCGCCCCCACGTCCCTAAAGCTTTTTGTTTTTCTTTGTGTTTTAACAATTGATGAAGCAAAGTTCACCCATGACGAAAGTGTTGCACCTTCCGTTAGTAGTTTATATATCATATTTCCGGGCGAGTGGATCGCGATGATATTATATTTTTTTTATAAATTGAATAAATTATATAATTAACGAACTAAGCTTGTCCCGGCAACTCTACTAGAGACAACTAGAGAATAATTTACCGAACCACTCAAAAAAAATTGCCACGAACGTGTCGATGTCGATCGTCGAAACGCGCGACGAGACGAGACACGCGGCGCGGCGAGTCGTTGCCAGCTGTCAGTGATACGCAGCTGGAATTGTTATCGTCAGGATGTCATATAGATAACTCGGATGTAGGTATATAGGTATAAAAGCATGCAAACATACAAATCAACTTTACTGCCAAAGGTGCGAAATACCGCTCGTGTATTTATTGCGCAGTGATGACCTTAAGAATGTTATGGAAAGAATGTCATGACATTTTTCCTCATGAATCATGATGATCATGATGGTTATGCCTCATGAGGCGCGACGAGGTTGCTTGTAGATTATATGGATCTAAGCCGAAAATAATAAACCAATACAAATACTAGACTCTAATCGTGTGTTAGATACAAGACAACACAATGAAGCAGTGCTACTCGAATATGGAAGTAAGTACGCCCCGTACATTTTCCAGGCGCGTTCATGATTCTATCCGGAGCCAAACACAACCGCATCCTGGGGCTACATTATGTTGAAAATAAAAAACGAGTACATTTTTGTCGAAGGACAGACAGCCGGCGCCATCTATCGCGACTATGCCGAGCTTCGAGCACTCTCATATATTATCGTCCAGTTATTGTCCCGTATGATACTATAATACTGGGTATCCGATAACTATTATCATATTATTATCTGTTACTGAAGCTGCGCCGACACTTCATTCTTCCTTCCCTGAGTGTTCCACCAGCCCCTGTTGTTGGCCACTCCTTATTGTAGGCATCAAGCTCATAATGCTATCTTCTTCATGGTCGGCTACGGCACCACCTTCCAATCATATGAGTTACAGTCTTATGCTGTTCTAGCAAAGATATAGTTAGGTATGCGATAGACATGACCCGCTCAATGTCATATCAGCCCGTAAACGTCCACTGGACATGGGCCTCCTAAATAATCACTTCGATTAACGGTCATAGGGGAGGATCCTGCCATTACCTGCCGAGGTGTGGTCTAATGCTGTCAAGGCGAACAACGTAGGGTTCAAGCCGGTAAGATTTTGGCATGCCTCTCCGAACCCAGAGGAATTCCATTCCCCACGACAAAAAAGGGGATGCTGCCCAAACGTGGTGATTGCAGTAGATCGTTGTTACACACCGGAGGACGCTGCCTATCCTCTAGTTTTTTTTTTATACTTTGCCCCACACTAGGATTTCTCCTGTGTCGTGGGTGCGTTAACAGACATGAATTCCACATACACTACCTGCAGATCATACAAATATTTGTTCCGTACGGGAATCGAACCTACGACCCGGAGCGTAGCAGCCAACTGTATCAATCACTGCACCAACTGTACCGATACAAATCACCTTTATTCTTTGCCGGCAGCACAGCCCGCTCAAGTTAATTTTAATTTGGTGTTAGTGTGACCTACATTGATGATTAGCATTTTGGCGCGCAGTGTTGTCTCTATACCTATAGTTAAATGCATAATGTACAATGTCGCAGCAGAGACTTTCGATATAACGCCGCAATGACAGACACTTGCCAGTTCTTGAACCGTGGGGAGGCACAGGCGAACTTTTAGAAACTAATTAGTGTAGACGCTTACTTCAAGGGAGCTAATTTGGACTTAGTTACGCAAAAAATACGTATCGGGTTATATAATTATCCGTAAATGTTGAAACTAATAAATAAAGCTTATTTACATCTCTGGAGGCTTAACTGACTCTATGGTTACTAGGATACCCAGTTAGTTACACCTGGTTGAGCGAAGAGCCTAGTGTGTTGAGTTCGAGGAGTAACTGACCGCGGTCAGTAACTACAGGCATCGCCCACCTTTTTTGGACTGTCTTATATTCAGAAGTACTCATATATAGATGCAGCTTTTATTATATTAGTACCAAGATGTGGATATTGCTGACCATAACATGCCTCTGATGGAACGAAACAACTTTACGTGAATATACTTCGTGTGACTTATTAACTGATTATACAATGGGACATTGGTACTACGAGTACATAACAACGTTATCAGCCCACTACTGTCCCTCTGCCGGTCACGGACCTTTCCTCACGATGAGACAGGTTAGGCCTTAGTCCAGCACGCTGGCCTAGCGCGGGTTGGCGGACTACACACACCACTGATAACTTTTTGGAGCCCTTATGTGCGCTGGTTTGCTCACGGTGTATTCCTTCACCGTTATCGCAAGTGATAATCTAATTCTGATCCGCACCTGAATCCGAAAAGTCTGAGGTGCGGGCCAGGGTCGAACGCATACCCTCGTGTATGGAAGGCAAGCGTTCAAGCGCTAGGCGATCATTCCGTTTATTCGATTACAATCAAATAATAATTGGCGTTTTAGACTTTCTTTTTGACATTTCGATTGTATTCGATATTTCATTCGATTGTTAATCGGTGACGAAGAGTGAATCGATAATAGAATACATGATTGCACAGGTGTCGATTTAATCGATTGTTTTTACGATAACAATCGCCGATCGCTAATATACACCCACGCGCAGCATTCACACATATAGCTTCATTTGTAGAAGCATATTACGAGAATCCGCCTGCAGGCGGCGCAGGCGCAACCTGTGTACCGATCGGCCCGGATAGCACGCCCCGCACAACGTGATAAAGTTGTAAGGTTTTCTGTCTTTTATATTGCTGTTTAGTAATGAAAGCAATAAATAGTGAGGTGCACACTCACGCCTCCGCTTGAGGGCGACTGTGTGAGTAGCATGGATAGTACTCATGAAGTTTATTGGGAAGACAACGAGCATTATCAAGTTTCATATAAAATTATCAAATTAAGGACATTCATGGACCTAATAACGGCCTTTTTTACCACTCCTCGTATCGCTTTTACTACATGTACAAGTACATGTTAAGCATTAAGTTAAGTTAAGCGCAGTATAAATAAAAACAAAGTTTTAAAATCATCAGTTTCCATTTTAATTTAGTTATTTTAATCAAACATTATTACTGTCTTCTAAAATGTATGTTTTTATTTTCGTATCTGGTGCGTGAGGTATTCATTAGAACGTATTGGTTGCAGGTCCACCGGGTCCTCCAGGCAAACGCGGCAAGAAAGGCAAGAAGGGCGACCCTGGCGAGCCCGGTCCACCGGTAGGTGACACACGCACTCATACGCACACGCACACATACAGGTACTCAAACAAACACGCAACGAACACCACCAAATAACAAGATGCCATACTGCTAATACCACTGTAAATATGCATTGGGTGTAGCGATCATTTTGTTTCGTTTGGAGTCCGAGTGCGCGTGAGCTCCTAGTCGCTGATTGTGATTTTCTGGACCTTTCTATTTATTACACACATGATCTACACCAGCGGCTTTCAAGCTTTTGATAGTTATGCGGAAGGGAAGCTTCCTGGAATGTACCAACAACATACTCTTAAACTTGCGCGACGTGTACTACGTAGGTCACCGACAACACACATTTGGCTTCCAGCTTTGCTTTCATTTATTATTTGTTTCGTTTGCAGGGGTTAACGGGAGCTCCAGGGAAGAATGGATTCCCGGTATATTATTTTATTTTTTATTTTTCTATGAAGTATGAAATCTTGTTTTCTTTTTTGTAAATACCCTAAAATTGATAAATAATTAACTTCTGGTCCCTTACGCGACATACCTCATGAAAGCGTTGAATCTATGATCATGAGGGATGTCTGCTTCTGTTTGCACAACATGTGTGTTTCCGGCCACTCCGGCGCACTAGACAAGACTGTACTGGACACTACACGCGTGTCACATTTCAGGGTAGCAAGGGCGAGAAGGGCGAGCGAGGCTTCATGGTAAGACACCGCAGGCAAGGCACACAGTTAGTGTGGTAGTGTTGTAACCCGCGCCACCCCGCCTCGCCTTTACTAACTCGCTGTCTGGGATCTTCACTGATATCCAATCCTTATCTATATTTCCTTCACACTGTATACAGATAAGCACTTGGCTACCTCCATTTGTCGTAAGGCACAGGCAAACGTACCTCGCGTTTGATCTTTGAACATTTTGTATGTACGTGCGCGTGTACCAGGGATTGAAATGTGGAGGAGAGTCAAGTATTTATATGTAGAATAAAAAATAATCTGCTGGTAAACATTCTGGCGGCACAGTTCTGCGTTCGTGAACATCCCGACGGATAAATGGTCGTCCCTAAGCTAACGCAGATTCAGCGCTAACAGTAGTGTAGTCATAACAAGCGCAACGTCGCCCCGCGCCTCCTTGCGTACGGAGGAAGAACTAGAGCAATTAAATCCGGCAGCCCTACGCCGACGCACCTTGCAAATATAAATCTAAGAAGAAATGGAGCATAACCAACCCCTCTAGCCGTAATACAAGTCATTGCTAACTTACTACTACGGATAAACATATGTAACTTATGTACATCGGAATTTATTCATTTATACCGATGCTAATGTATTGTGTTATGTATTTTGCACATTTGAGGGTTAGAATAGAAATATGTTTTGACCCAATCGAAAGATGTGATGACGTCACTAAGCAGGATGACACTGAAAACTAGCGCTGTTCACGTTGTTTATCTCAACGCCTCAGCAATATGCCAAATGTCAACCATTTTCTGCACACTTACTGCGCGCAATTGTTGAAGCTGTAGATTTGAATAGTTTTTAGATATAGATTTTAATACTCTCTCGCCATTTTTGCCAATATCAAGAAAGCAACACAGTGTAAAATAATAATTAACTTTCTCATTCAATTTCGTAGTTTTAACTGCGTACCTATAGCTTTTAATTGTTACTTTTTGTTGTAAATAAATTAGTTCCTATCATTCTCGTTCTTTCGTCCGGAAAAGGTCCACAGCATAACATAATTGTTTCAAAAGCAAGGTTGTCACGTGTAGGGCTGGGTTGGTGCTAACGTAGAGTGAGTGCGCGAGGCGACGCTTCGAGTGCGTCCAAGCCTTCTGCCCTACCTGCCTTATTAACCGAAACGCAACCCTGTAGTCATTGTATCACTAATCTGGTAGTAGTCGTAGCACTCCTATTTGGTGTCGTTCCTCACTGTACTGGCTGCGAGTGGAACTCCCATGGAGAGGGTTCCGTACGATGAATTATGTTATCTACCATGTTTTTTTAAATCTGACCCAAGTTTGGTTGTGGTTACTAAAAAAGTCTACATGGTACCGGACTGTAGAGGAAAATTACTGAATACATTATCTGCTGTTGAATTCTGTCTTGTACCAATAAAATGTATCCCTATAACATAACATTGTAGTTGACAAACATGTTCTACCATACAATCCAACTGCAAAATGAAAGTGTATACGCTCAATATTCAAAGATTTACCATGTTATTTTAAAACTTCTTATAGGTTTTCCTGTAATCTATAAGTAAAAAACTATGCAAATTGGCCGTGACTAACAGACAGACAGAAAACCGAATGATCCTATAAGCGTTCCGCCGTTTTTTCATTCGGACATACGGAACCCTAAAAACGAGTGGTTTTTTACATATTTATTATGCAAACAACAAAAAAATTGTTTTGTTTGTGCTCGAATAGTAACTTTATGTATTAATTTATGCAATGAAAATGGAAATTCGATCATAATCGTACGAAGTGGGTCGTCCACTTGTCTAGATTAGTAGACAGGTAACTTTTAGTAACGCGTACATAGTCATCATGTTCTCGCTTCATTAGAGGGACGGAACAGAAAACGTTTGTTTTGCGTCGGCTGCGGCTTCAACTTAGTCCAATCGGACTCGTCCGGCGCAGCCTCTGCGCAGCCGCGACTGACAACATCGCCGCATGCGGAGTCCGCTACGCGAAGTTGTCCGGAGAGATTAGCATCCCTCTCACCCTTACTACGATTCCCTCAAAGATCATAAGAAAATTGTTTCCTACTCCAAGCTAAAGTTCGGGTGGGATAAGATACCGCCAAAAAAGAAGTCAGTTTTTGTTTCATCCACAAACTAAGTGCGAACTCGTATGGTCACCCGCATGCGTTACTACACGTTAAATAATATCTACTGATACAGACCATATAGAGGACGAAGCAACGGGTTGCATGAAGTATACGTAAACCAGTGTAATCCGCTGATGGCTTTTCATAAAAGTTTCGACTCTGTTTTGTCTTCGTCGTGGCGAGATATCTAACAGATAAATAATCTAACGTTTGTGGTTGGTAATTCCAGGGACCTATCGGGTTGGATGGACCTAAGGGAGATCCGGTAAGTTACAATGACAGACATTATATCTATGATTATTAGTAAACAACTTTTATTTTGCTTCTATCACACAATTTATTATATACCTAAAGCCGGGACAGAGTGTTGCATGCGACATGTATCGCTGCCGACGTCGTAGGCTGTCGCAGGACATCAGGCGATGTTCAATAACTTATCCTGCGACATTTTTCATTCAGTGAGCATTAAATAATGCGTCCACATAAACGTGCTAAGATGTCGCAGGTGACACGTGCCTCGCAACATGTCACGGTCCTCTCGTGGCGCGGTAGAACATGGTAAAATGCTGTGCTCAGGCAGTCTACTACAATAATCTGTTTTTAAACGGGTGGTTAACACTTCCGTAAGTCGTAATCGTTGTTTTGAGATATCGGACGGTATATGCTTCCTCTCACCTCTAATACCGTACAGAATATTTAAACAAAAAGCATGTCCGCGTGACTAACATAGTATTGTGACGTGTTCCAGGGCCGGCCGGGCGACAAGGGCCAGAAAGGCGAACACGGGAGCCCCGGCTTTGATGTCTTCTCCGCCGTCAAGGTACATAATAACTTTCCCTACATACACCACGGACAATATACATAATTATTGTTATAAATATAGAATTAAAACCTTAGAATTATGACACTGACAAATTGTGTGGGTAGAACCCACAGTAAGAAACTGTGTAGATACTTCCTACACTGACAAACTCTGTAGATAGTGTAGATACCTTTTACACTGTCAAACTCTGTAGTTTTCTCCTACATTGACAAACTGTGTAGATAGTGTAGATACCTTTTACACTGTCAAACTCTGTAGTTTTCTCCTACATTGACAAACTCTGTAGATAGTGTAGATACCTTTTACACTGTCAAACTCTGTAGTTTTCTCCTACATTGACAAACTGTGTAGATAGTGTAGATACCTTTTACACTGTCAAACTCTGTAGTTTTCTCCTACATTGACAAACTGTGTAGATAGTGTAGATACCTTTTACACTGTCAAACTCTGTAGTTTTCTCCTACATTGACAAACTGTGTAGATAGTGTAGATACCTTTTACACTGTCAAACTCTGTAGTTTTCTCCTACATTGACAAACTCTGTAGATAGTGTAGATACCTTTTACACTGTCAAACTCTGTAGTTTTCTCCTACATTGACAAACTGTGTAGATAGTGTAGATACCTTTTACACTGTCAAACTCTGTAGTTTTCTCCTACATTGACAAACTGTGTAGATAGTGTAGATACCTTTTACACTGTCAAACTCTGTAGTTTTCTCCTACATTGACAAACTGTGTAGATAGTGTAGATACCTTTTACACTGTCAAACTCTGTAGTTTTCTCCTACATTGACAAACTCTGTAGATAGTGTAGATACCTTTTACACTGTCAAACTCTGTAGTTTTCTCCTACATTGACAAACTGTGTAGATAGTGTAGATACCTTTTACACTGTCAAACTCTGTAGTTTTCTCCTACATTGACAAACTGTGTAGATAGTGTAGATACCTTTTACACTGTCAAACTCTGTAGTTTTCTCCTACATTGACAAACTGTGTAGATAGTGTAGATACCTTTTACACTGACCAACTCTGTAGTTTTCTCCTACATTGACAAACCTAGTAGGCATCTCCTACACTAACAAACTCTGTAGATACCTCCTACACTGACAACCTGTGTAAGCACCTCCTAAACTATCAAACAGATAGGTACCACCTACAAAACAAAACATTTAAATGGCCACCTCATTGGTCAGGTGATAGCAAACGAGGCTAAAGAATGTATGACTTGGTTCGATCCCAGGTACAGCAGCTTCACAGTTTTCCTGTTAACAATATTTAGTACCTATCAATACTAATTCGGGTATCAGCCAAACGACACTTTGACAGTAGCATCGTCAGAGTACTGCTTGTGTACACATGTTCGGGTTTCGCAGAGTAACGGTTACAATACATTCACTTGAGTAATACATGATTGATGGCATTGCAGGGCGTGAAAAGATCCGTGGACAGTTTTAAGATAAGTCCGTACACGAGCGCCGAGATCATAGCCGTCAAGGTACAGCCAATAGCGTGCGATGCGTAGTTAGAGCTTGGTCGTTGCGCACGCGCCGGACAACTAAGTCTGATCGTATATCAGGCGGGGCGCCCGTGCAGGACGCTTTTCTTTGTTTGTGCTTTATTCGTCGTTGTAGGTAGTCGTTTAATATATATGCATCCATTTTATCATTATTATTTATGTAAAACACTGTTTACCATATGCCTGCTGTAAAACACGTGACATTCTCGAGCTACACTATTAAACGCCACAGGACACGTTCTTACAGCCGGCACATGGGAAGTGGTTCGGTGTCGTCGTGTGAGGGAGGCGGTTTGTGCGACTGTGTACACAATAATTGACAGTAGTGCTCAGTGTGTGCAAAGTGTCGCACGTCGCACAAGCCCGCCGGCTCACGTGCGTGTGTGCGCAGGGGCTGCAGGCCGCCGGACACAACATCTCCGCGCACTCCGTCATACAACTGAAGGTGAGTCGTACTCCACTGACGCCACCCGGCGTGGATACCACTAGAGCGTGTGGGTTGCGCCACAGTCATGATGAAAGGCAAGGTGTGCTCAGCTGCTCCGGTGTCACCCAGCGACCGCGCAGGTAGACACACTGCAATTTAAATCGTGATAATATTCTCATGACAATCTTGGACAAGCTTTCTAAGTAATGCATGTTTAAAATTTCTAGCATGAGCTTTGGTTTTAGTAGTATTTATTCCGGTGTTCTATAAACATTATGTTCACATGCAATATGTGTTGGTACTATTAATAGTACATATCTTTCATAGTAACTTATTATTAGGTTGATGTTGTATCCGGATGTCGTCTGAGACAATTATTGACTAAGAATTTCAAGACGACCGTATGTATGTTCTTCCCACTTGGTAACGAGCGGCGGATTCACTGCGACTTTCACCAGGCCGTCTGTCCACCTCGTTGGAGGTCTTCCCACGTTGCGTTTTCCGATGCACGGTCTCCACTCGAGAACTTTTTACCCCAACGGCTATGAGTTCTACCAGCAGTGTGCTCTGCTCTTTGCCACTTCAGTTTACTAAACCTTTCAGCTATATCGCCAACTTCAGATCTTCTACAGATCTCTTTATTTTTGATTCTCGTAGCGAAAGATCTCGTAGAGAAATACCAAGCATAGCTATCTCCATAGCCCGCTGCGTGACCTTGAGCTTTCTTATGAGGCCCATTGCGAGTGACCACTTCATCACTGGTAACACACACTGGTTAAAGACCCGTCTTGAGCCATTGCGCTATTGTTGACGAAAAGACGTTGCGAAGTTTTCCGAACACTGCCCAGCCGAATCGGATTCGACGATTAATTTAACTCTTTCTCAAACTTGGACCTACCTAACTGGACAGTTCGTCCCAGGCAGAATACTCGTCAACAATGTCGAGAACAGAGCTCCCAACGGATATTGAGATGGGCACGACATGGGTATTTGATATGATTTTCGTCTTGCCAATGTTCATTTTAAGGCCCAGTTATTGGGAAACTCTGTCGAGTTTATCGAGCATTGTGCTGAGCTCTTGCAGCGATTCTGCCATGACTACGATGTCGTCGGCAAATTAAAGGTGAGTAATATACTCGCCATTGATATTAATGCCGAATTCTTTCCACTCTCGTAGCTTGAAGGCATTCTCCATTGCAGCGGTGAACAGTTTCCGGGAAATGACGTCCCCCTGTCTCACACTCACGTTGTGCTCTATTCATGTACTTGGACCGACATGGTGGCGTTTCTCTATAAGCACATTAACACTATGATGTATTGATAATCAATATGCCACCGCTATAGGGATGGCAACACTGTCCAGGTTACGATCAAATCGAAGGCTTTCTTATAGTCCACAAACGCTTAGCATAGTGGCAGATTATACTCCTCGGTCTTTTGTATAACCTACCGCAGCGTATGGCTGTAGTCTCTAGTACTAAAACCTTTTCGGAAATTGGCTTGTTCAGGAGGCTGGAAGTCATCAAATCTGTGCTCGAGACGATTTGTGATGACCCTTGAAAACAGCATAGAAACACACACAGCCACAAAACCACCTGGCACCTTGTTATTTTTAAGCTGTTTTAGGACGTCCTAATCTCGTACAGGCTAATGTCCGGGATATCCTCGGTATAGTATCGGGTATAGTCGCGGGTTTTAGTCAGAGCCGATGGTAAGTATAGTTACCGAGGTGTATAGCTGTCCGTAGAAGTTCTCAATATCTTTCAAAACCTCTGGCTTAGTTGACGCTACACTGCCATCGTCGGTCTTCAGCTTCATAATACACGTTTCCCAATAGACTTGTCTCTTGCAAACACTTTGGAGCCTTGATTCCGCTCAATCGTCTCTTTAACACCATTGGTGTTAAAGGTACGTATATCGTGACGCAAGGACTTTCTTATCCGTCTATTAAGCAGTCGGTATGCTTCAGCATTACTGGAGGGCTAGAGTATCATGGCCCGTCTTTCTGCCATGAGGTTGAGAGTGTGATCGGATAACTTTTGTCGGTCTACCTTTACAGTGGGGTTTAAAGGACTTAGACCCATCCGTTTAGACAGTTCAGTGCACAAGTGTTATAAATGTTAGGCACTTCGCCATCCTTTTTCCCCTACACTTACTGTTATAGTACTTCTTCGCTCTTTCGGTGCTGTTTTTGTTCCACAGTCAACAATGTCAACCAAATTCATTTCTGCTTGTCATTATACCTACAACTAGTTTTACTGCTCCTTTTGAAAGATAATAGACTAAAATAAAATATAGTTTATATTTTTTTTTTTTAAATAGACTAAAAGATCAAGCTTCAGCTTCTCTTACATCGCAAATTGTAACATTAACTTGTGTTGCACAGGGGGAGCCCGGCGAGCCAGGACCTCCAGGTGTTCCAGGGCCTTCGGGCGTGGAGGGTTTGCCTGGCCATGAGGGCCGCGCTGGCCCACCTGGCCCTTTGGGCCCGATCGGACCCGCTGGGCCTGTTGGCCCACCCGGCCTCGTCGGACCGCCCGGCTCACTAGGACCCGCCGGCCTCAAGGTACGTGATGCTTACATTGGGGTAGCTTTTTAGCTTGATCTTGATTAGATTGATTGACTTGATCTAACAAATATTACGATATACAACTTTATTATTTATTGTAATGTTTCTGTATGTCTATTTATGCGGTCGTGTATTACTTTTAGGGTGACAAGGGTGACAAGGGCGAGCGAGGCTTTACGACGACGCTAAAAGGCGACGCATTCCCGACCGGCATCATCGAGGGCCCGCCCGGGCCGCCCGGCCCCCCTGGTACCTACTTACATACCGCACTGTAGTGTGGCAGGCATGCTCGGTGTGGTAGCAGTGCGCGGCGCGGCGCCGGGCTCCGCCGGGACCGGCCAGTCTGGTAGCCCTGCGCCGCGCTAACTCGCCACTCGTAGTCAACCAAGCTGATAATATAGTCATTAGCACTAACTTCACTGTGCGGCTTGAGCGTACACCAAATCAAAAGTAATACAATTAACATAGATAACATTTATTTTTATTAATTAGAAGCTTTTCTTATTAGTCTAAACGCGAGTGCAACTTATCGGTGATAACTTTAAAAAACAAGATAAAATTAGGATCTATATTTTTCAGCGCGGCTATTTGTGCTACGTTTCGCGGGTTCGATCCCCGTACGGAACAAATATTTGTATGATCTACAGATAGTCGTTTTGGGTCCGGGTATTTGTGAGTGTGAAATTTATACATGTAAACTATACCCACGTTACAAGAGAAAGTCTAGTGAGGAGCAAAAAATGTTTGTCGAAATAAAGGCATTAGATGTCAATTTTTTGCCATTTTGTCTTCAGTTTTAGTCTTGCTGGCTAAGTACGGCTGAATATAGTTCTAAGTCAAATGCCCACTGTAACATCCCTCTTGCTGTCAAAAATATGGTATTGAAGAAAAGGAGGCTGAGGCGAATATGGCACTCGTCTCGTAAAACTGGAGACAAAATGGCACTAAATAAGGCATCGGAGGAAATAAAGACTTTCCTGGCTGAGGTAGAAAACCAAACACTTCAGGATAGACTGCAGCATATGTCTGTATCAGGGAAGAAAGAATACTCTATCTGGAATGCCCTAAGGTCAACGAAAAAGCCACAACTTACCAACCATCCTCTAAAGTTGGATAACAATTGCTGGGCTAAAACTGACACGGAAAAGGCCGATACTTTTGGGGAGTACCTGCAGAAAACTTTTACACCTAATAGTGAAGAAAACAATGAATTTGACAAGGAAGTAAGTGATTACTTGGATAGTGACTTCCAATTGAGCTTACCAATTAAATGTTTTTCTCCTACTGAAGTTTGGCGAACAATAAAGTCTCTTGAGCTGAAAAAAGCTCCAGGGTTTGACCTAATAACAGCGGAAGTCGAGAATTGCCTAAAAAAGCGATTGTCTATCTGACTTACATATTTAATGGTATCCTTCGTAGGTCATGTTTCCCTCAGCTCTGGAAAATATCCCAAATAAAAATGGTACCCAAACCGGGAAAGGATCACTTTCTTGCGTCATCATATCGGCCTATCGGCTTGCTGCCAGTGTTATCAAAGGTATTTGAAAAACTTCTTTTAAATAGGATGAAAGTAATTATAGTTGAGGGATCACTAATACCTGACCACCAGTTTGGATTTAGGGAGAGGCATTCAACAGTGGAGCAAGTCCATAGGGTAGCAGACAAAATAAGACAAGCATTAGAACGGCCAGAATACTGTTCTGCTGCATTTTTGGATGTGCAGCAGGCTTTTGACCGAGTCTGGCATAAGGGACTATTATATAAAGTTAAAATAAATTTCCCACACATATATTATACTTTGCTGCAGTCATATCTCAAGGACAGAATCTTTCAAGTACTTGTCAATGAAAGCTTGTCCAAATTTTATGACATACGTGCTAGCGTACCACAAGGATCTGTACTTGGACCTGTCTTGTACTCCATATTCACAGCAGATCTTCCACATACAACTGGCGTCCTAAGTGCCACGTTTGCTGATGACACAGCAGCGCTCAGTAATCACCCTATACCAGCTGTTGCGTCGTCGGTACTGCAAACACACCTCACCAAAATATCGCAATGGTTAGACAGATGGAAGATTGTGGCAAGTGCATCCAAATCCACACATGTCACTTTTGCATTGAGGCAGGGAAAATGTCCGCCTGTGAAACTTGGAACTGATATCCTACCTCAGAGTGATACTGCAAAATATCTGGGCATCTATCTAGACAGGAGACAGACATGGCAAGCGCATATTAAGAAAAAAAGAGACGAGCTAAACACCCGGTTCAGATCCCTAACGTGGCTCATGGGTAGAGAATCTAAGTTGTCACTAAACAACAAAGTTTTAATGTACAAAACAATTCTGAAACCAGTTTGGACAATATGGAATAGAGCTGTGGGGAACAGCTAGTAATTCTAATCTAGAAATCCTCCAAAGGTTTCAAAATAATGTGCTGAAAACGATCTTTAGAGCACCATGGTTTACAAAATCAGCAGAAATGCATAATTACCTGGAAATTCCTAGTCACACAGGAGGTTAATACTGCGTCTCAACGCTACCAGTCCCGAGTAAACAAACACACAAACCAACTAGTGGTAGAACTCCTTAATACGACAAAAACTACTAAGAGACTTAAAAGGCATGAAATCCTAAATTTGCATATGAGGCATTGAGGCCTGCGACCTAATAAGAGAAGAGCCCTCTAATGAGAGTGCCATCTCAAACCTCCAAAATCACTCAGAACTTCTGCTTAAAAAAGGTCAATTTTTCATTTTTGGGTTATTTATCGTCATAATATCAGCCAAAAGACCTCCACTGCTGAACAAAGGATTCCCACATAGATTTTCACAACGAGCGGTTATATGCCGCTCGCATCCAACATTTTCCAGCGACGTTCATCAAGGCTTTTTTCACCTCGTTGGAGGTCGTCCCATGCTGCGTTTTCTGGTGCGCGGTCTCCACTCAAGAACCTTTTTACCCCGGCGGCCATCGGTCCAACTTTTTCATTGTCACTTCAGTTTACTAATCCTTTCAGCTATGTCGGCAGCTTTAGTTTTTTTACGGATCTCTTTATTTCTGATTCGATTCTGTAATATGCGCCAGTTTAGACATTCGGAATATTGCTCTCGCTCAATTCTCAGTCGAAGATAAAAAAATATGTGCAACCGGCAAGCGAGTCCCGGTCGCTCAATCACAGAGCACGGATCATATCGACGATAGGTTGCACCGCGTATAGTTTGGATGCGAAGTAGAGGTGACGTGGGGTGTCGCGGGGTGACGTGAGGTGACGTGAGGTGACGTGGGTGACGGTGGGTGACGAGAGTGTTGTCCAAGGGGCGGCGGGCGCGCGCGGCGAGCGCGGCGACGGCGGCGCGGCCGGCCCGCCCGGCGCGCCCGGCGAGCGCGGCGCGCGCGGCAAGCGCGGCAAGCGGGTACGGCCCACGGTAAACTGGCGGACGTGCTGGTACTCCGTTTTGTTTACCTACTACTTCAGCTGAGCATGCACTTCGCGCATGTCGCACGACCCGCACGACCCGCACGACTCGCACGACTCGCACGGCTTCGGTACTGAGTAACACCTGCCTAAATAAATTCACGCGTAGATTTTGTTGTTGTGGTACAAGTGATAACTAACGGACACTAAACGACGCTAACCCGACGCGGTGACCTTCATGCGGGCGCTGCAAGTGCGAGCCGCCTCACAGGAGCCGCATTGTCTCCAGGTAAACCTTTCAAGTTTTGTAGTTTGTGGCGGTCAGTAGATTAGACCCTAGTAATTAGAGACTATTTAAATACTACATATATACATATGTATATCTCAACATCACTATCGTGGTCAATACTCAGCGTATGACTCTTTTGTGCTATTGCCGCGCGGTTTCTCAGAAATACCGCAATAATACTTAAATTACTGTAATATATCTCTTTTCGATGCATTTCTTTTTAACCCAAAGGTTCACTGGTAGAGAATGCCATATGGCATTAAGTCCATGATATAGGTATCCATTATCAAAGGGACAGTTGTTTTTTTCAATTTGGAAAACATACACATTTATATTCTAGAAAGTGGTCATACCCATCACAAAGAACAACTTAGACAAATTGCGTCACATCTCTTGTGATTTTATAAGACAATATAAAAATGATTTGCACTTACCTCCGGTCGAGATGACCTAAAATATTGAATATAAACAAACAACCTGTATAACTTGGACCGAGTGATAGTTATTCAAATGCGTGAAGTTCACTGACAATCAGTAGTCGTGCAGCTTTAACCGGCCGTGTGTGTGCAGGTCGCAGCGGAGAGTTGGGCCCGCGCGGCCCGCCCGGCATCGACGGCGCGCCCGGCTTGTCCGGCGTGCAAGGCCCACCCGGGAAACCGGTTAGTATCCACTTGTAATACAGTACAACGGGAAAGTACTCCAAATCAGGATAACATAATTTTTTTCCCCACACTAGTTTCTCTACCTCACCCAGACTTTCATGTGTTACATAATTATGTTCAATCGGCACGCGTTATGCATGTTTGCGCGGACGACTCAGCAACTAATATGACCAGGCGTACCTATAATATAATAAAGTAAGTACACATTTTTCAGTCCTGAATACTATTATAAACCACAAAATTAGTACTACGGTGGACGCAGAATAAATAAAACTCTCGGATATTAACAGAATCTACCCAACAAAGTGCAGAAGAAATCTCACAACAACATTTGAGGTTAGAATATTCAAATATAAAATCTGTC
This sequence comes from Diloba caeruleocephala, assembly GCA_947459985.1. Lineage (NCBI taxonomy): Eukaryota > Metazoa > Arthropoda > Insecta > Lepidoptera > Noctuidae > Diloba > Diloba caeruleocephala. Next base: position 98,836 of record OX381617.1, on the reverse strand, counting down.
AAATAGAATATTTAAATGTCATTTTATTAAGTTGGCGTTAACTCCAGTGTTGCTAGTACACGAAAAATATTATCTACCATTTATATTACGTTCCAATTTACGTACTTTGCACTAAACTATGGAGGAACAATTTCAATTATTATTTGACAATATGAAGACAGAAATGCAGAAACAAACAGCTGAACTAACTGAATCTCTTACAAAAAACCTAATGGATAGGATGGATGAAAAACTAACTCCTCTTATTGAAGAAAATGAAAAATTGAAACAAAAAGTTAGTGATCTAGAGAAAGATATGGAATATTTGAAAAGAGTGAAGAAAAGTAATAACATAATTATTTTCGGGCTGGAAGAGGGGGAAAACTCGACATCGGAACTATTTCAAAGTGTCAAGAAGACCCTCAAAGAAGACCTAAACATGTATATAGAGCAAAATGAAGTAAACAAATTATACCGCTTGGGAAAAAATAAAGTTCAGAATAAATCGAGGCCTGTGCTATGTTCTTTTATAAATGCATGGAAAAAAGATGAAATTATGAAGAATAAAAAGAGTTTTAAAAACATCTATGTATCAGAGGATTACCCGAAGGAAGTTCTGGAGAAAAGGAAAGCACTGCTTCCACAACTACAGGAAGAGAGAAAAAAGGGAAATACTGCTTTTCTGAACTACGACAAACTTGTAGTCAAAGAATCGAACACTGAAAAAAGGAAAAGGGAACCAACTACCTCACCGTCACCTTCTAAACCCCAACCCAGAAAACAGCAAATCCTAAGCTCTGCCAAAGCTAACAGGATAAACGCTTTCGATGCAATGAGACCCAGATCGAACTCTTTGGCTAACAACCCTATACCCAAAAAGCAATAGCAATTAACCGGTAAACGGAAAATCCTAACAAACTACGAAAATAAACAAACAGAAAAAACACATTTTCCCCCAAGCCGACTGGTCCTCGTGGGGGAAAAAGACCACAACCCTTCAAGAATACAGAGATACAACCACAAAGAAACAAAAATATACGTCGCAGCTCTTAATGTACTCACGCTGAAAAATGAAGAAAACCTTATAGAACTAACAAATGCGTTAAAACAAATTAAATGGGATATTGTCGGCCTCAGTGAAATAAGACGAGTGGGAGAAAGAATTATTTCTCAACCAGACTTCTTACTGTACCACATAGGAACGACGCCAGGCCACCATGGTGTTGGTTTCATCGTCAAAAAATACCTTGAAAAATCTATAGAAGGTTTTATTGGAATCTCGGAGCGCATAGCAATGATGAATCTGAAGTTACCGGGATATAAAGATTCATGGTCGATTTTACAAGTATATTATACCTACAGAACAATCGGACCTGGAAACAATAGAGAAATTCTACCTTGACTTAAATAAAACTATCCAAGAACATGCCCATAAAAATCTAATAGTCATGGGAGACTTCAATGGACAAATTGGAAGATATATAGATAGGATCATCCACCTATAATAACAAAGTTAGAAGTAGAAATGGAGAAAATCTTATAAACTTCACGCTAGAAAATAACTTCACAATTTTAAACTCAGTATACAAAAAAAACACAAAGAAGATGTGGACCTGGATCTCTCCAGATGGAAAAACCAAGAATGAAATCGATTTTATAATGACTAATAGAAACAACTATTTTACAAATTTTTACGTCATCAACAAATTTAACTTCAATACCAACCATAGACTGATAAGAGCTGAAATAAAATCAGCACATCCAAAAAAGCCTAGACCGAGACAGGGACTAGCTATTTCTAAGCTCAGCATGCATCAAATGGAACAACTAGTAGTCACCCTAAGAGATAAATTTGCAGACTTTAAAGAGAACACAATGACCTTAGGAACTCAGGATAAATACAACTGGATAGAGAATACAATTCAAACTCAATTGCAACATACTGCTAAGATCAGATCTGAGCCGAGAAAATGGTTAACAACCAACACTATAAACTTGCTAGAACAAATAAACCAGTTATTTAACGCAAAAGACAGAAAAAGGCATATAGCGAAAATTAGTAAAGACATCAAAGAAAGTATAAGAATCGACAGGAAAACAAGTAGAATGGAAATTATCGAAAAACATGTGGTCAAAACGGGAGGTGTTAAAAAAGCTTATAATGAATTAACAAATTCAAAGGACTGGATCGCAAAAATTAAAAACGACAGTGGAGAATGAAACCACCATAGAACGAACATATTAGGAATCGCCACATCCTATTATAAAAAAATATATGAACGCAACAACGTACAGGACAAAGACGATTTAGTGGAAACCTCAAAAATCCCTAACATCCTTCAGGCTGAAGTAGAAAAAGCTATAGATAGTCAAAGGAGAGACAAAGCACCAGGACCCGATGGTATAAACAACGAAATCCTAAAAGAAAGCAAAGAAGCAATAACACCAGTCCTCACTGACATGTTTAACGAGATATTAAGCACCGAAATTATCCCACAGCAATGGACAGAATCCAACATTATTCTTCTATATAAGAAAGGAGATAAATATGAAATAGGGAACTACCGCCCTATCAGTCTTATGTCCAACATGTATAAGATATTTGCCAAGATAATATTAAATCGGATTGAAAAAATATTAGATGAACACCAACCCATTGAGCAGGCAGGCTTTCGTAAAAACTATTCAGTGATCGATCATATTCATGTAGTGCGCCAAGTTATGGAGAAGTTTAAAGAATACCAGTGCACCTACTACATCGCATTTATCGATTATAGCAAAGCATTCGATTCTTTGTTTCATGAAAAGATATGGGAGTCACTAAAAGATCAAGGAATTGAACACAAATACATCCGCTTAATAAAAAACGTATACAGCCAGAGTACTGCGAGAATTCAGCTAGAAACTAAAGGTGAACCTTTCAGAGTGGGAAAAGGCGTACGACCCTATCACCAAAACTATTCTCGGCGGTACTAGAATCAATATTCAGAGGTCTTAATTGGGAAAATCTCGGGATCAATGTGGACGGTTTCTCATTAACGCATTTGAGATTCGCGGATGATCTTGTGTTATTTGCCAAAACTCCAGAGGACATAACAAAAATGATTAACGAACTGGCAACGGAAAGTGAGAAATTAGGGTTAAAACTGAACCCGGAAAAAACAAGAGTAATGACAAACGGAGAGAGAATCACTATAAAATTAGGAAACAACCAAATTGATTATACAGATGAATATATTTACCTGGGACAGCTAATAACACATGACAATCCGATGCGCAAAGAAGTTGAAAGAAGAATAACCAATGGCTGGAGGAGATACTGGGGTTTGAAAGAGATCATGAAAGATAAAAAACTTCATATGAATATAAAAAGTAAATTATTTAACACCTGCATACTACCAGTTCTCATGTACGGCAGCCAAACTTGGACCTTATCACAAAACATGACTAGCAAACTTGCCACCTGCCAATACGCAATGGAACGGAGCATGATGAATGTGAAGAAGTCAGATCGACTGAAAAACCATGTAATAAGAAGAAAAACAAAGGTTATAGACATAACGTGCAAAATTAGAAGGCTCAAATGGCGATGGGCAGGGCACATGATAAGAGGAAAAGACAAATAGAGCAAAATAGTGACACGATGGTATCCTAGAGAAGGTAAAAGGAAAAGAGGTAGACCACAAAAAAGATGGGATGATGATATAAAACAAGTGGCAGGCGTCACATGGAACAGGGTGGCTCAAGAAAGATATGAGTGGAAAAGATTGGAGGAGGCCTTTGCCGACTGGCAAACAGATCTACAGAGAATAAGTAAAATTCAAATAAAAGACTAGATTAAGATTTAAATTTAAGTTTTTCATGCATTGTTCTTTGTCATATAATTGTAACATTCATCTGAATAAAGGGCTATATTATTATCTCCTTTATTTACATAACTAACATATTAATTACATTTTTAAATATATATATATAAAGCAAAAACAAAAACACATACATTTAAAAATATAAAAAATAGTGACCAACCGGCAACGGGCACAGGGTCCAAGCTACCGGTGGTTAGGGCTCCAGAGAAAGGAACCTCCTCACTATGCGTGCCGTGTCAAGGAGAACTGCTTTCTGTAGCAAGCCCTTGATCCAACCACCTAACGAGAGCCTCTTTAGATGTTGGTCGAGGCTCTTGGCTATGAGGCCATTGGCTGTAACAACTATCGGCACAATAATTGCAGAGTCTACATCCCACATGTCGACAATCTCGTGTGCCAAGTCAAGATACTTAATCTGTTTATCTTTCTCGGCTTTCACGAGATTCTCGTCATGCGGGATAGTAACATCAACAATAATTGTGCGGCGCTCTAATCGATCTATCACCACTATATCAGGCTTATTGGCCACAATAGTCCTATCAGTGATGATAGATCGATCCCAGTACAACGTGACATGACCATTTTCAAGAACTGGGTCGGGCACATACCTGTAATACGGTACCTCAGATTCCACAAGGTTGTATTTTAGAGCAAGTTGCTGATGGATGATCCTGGCCACTTGGTTATGCCTGTGCAAGTATTCGCCGTTAGCAAGACGAGAACAACCAGAAATTATATGTCTAAGTGATTCACCAGGACAGTGACATGCCCGACAGATGTCAACGGTGCCATCCTTAACAATATATTTCCGGTAGTTGTTCGTCATGATAACTTCGTCCATAATTGCACAAACAAAACCTTCGGTTTCTCCGAATAAGTCACCGAAGCGTAGCCAGGACACGGACGCTTGCAAGTCCACATCAGGACCATGAAGAACCCGATAATAGCGTCCGTGTAGCTCCTTGCTCTGCCATACCTCCATGCGGTCGTTGGTACTAAGTACGGCAGGTTTGCGCCAGTTCTCCTTAGCCAAACCGAGCGGGGTTAGTCCTTTGTCTACTGCGACTACATCTCGGTGCATCCCCCCTTCGGCACGGAGGAAATAATCCCTGAGGCGGCACACCTCACGGTTGTGTAGAGTCTTAGCATTTAAAAAGCCTCGACCTCCACACTTCCGTGGGATGTACAGCCTCATTACCGAAGACCGAGGATGATGCATCCGACTTGCAGTCAACAGTGTACGGACCTTCCTATCCAGGGCATCAAGTTCCGTCTGAGTCCACTTGAGTATGCCAAAGGAGTACATCAAAACTGGCATGACCCAACCGTTGAAAGCGCGAACCTTATTGCCACCTGACAAAAGACTTTGAAGGACTTTTCTCAGGCGGCCAAAGAACCGCTCTTTCAACAATTGCTTCATGTCAGCTTCTTTGATGCCCAAAGCCTCCGACATACCCAAGTATTTATATGATTCCGCTGCGGAGAGTGATCTAAGGTAAATAGAATCCGAGAGTTGAATTCCCTCAGATTCCATTATCTCGCCTCGTTTTACATGCATGACCGCACATTTATCCCTGCCGAATTCCATCCTAATACAGTTACTGAAAGTTTCAGTTACTTTTAGTAACTTTATTAGTTGCAATTGACTGGGAGCAAACAGTTTCAGGTCATCCATGTAAAACAGGTGGGATAATACCTTACTTCCTCTCCGCAGCGGGAAGCCTAGCCTTGACCCCTCTAGCAATGTGCTGAGAGGGTTCAAGGCCAGACAAAACCACAGGGGGCTCAGACTGTCGCCCTGAAATATTCCCCGCTCAATTTTTATCGTTTCACCGTTCCCCTGAATCTGTCGACATCCTGGATATCGAAGGACCGTCCTCCATTGCCCCATACATGACAACAAGAAAGTGCGTAAAGTTGTATTTATTTTATACAACTCTAGCACTCTCATGAGCCATGTATGCGGCACCGAGTCATAGGCCTTCTTATAATCTATCCAGCATGTCGACAGATTCTTTCGGGAGCGACGAACCTGCTGGCTAATGGTCATGTCAATGAGGAGCAGCTCCTTAGTGCCGCGGGACCCATTCCTACATCCATTTTGAGAGACAGACATGATGATATTCTTGTCAATATGATTAGTCATTTTCTCTCTCAAAATGGATGTAAGCAGTTTATAGGCCGTTGGTAAACATGTAATCGGCCTATAGTTTTTGGGTTCCGCTGCACTACCTGATTTGTGGAGCAGGTGGGTAACTCCTGTCGTAAAGAACTGAGGCAGCGACCCAGCCTCTAAGGCTGACTGAAACTGGGATGCCAAGCGAGCATGAGAACTTCGTAACCATTTAATCCAAAAAATGTGCAGTCCGTCCGGTCCCGGGGATTTCCAATTCGGCATCGGACGGGCTGCACTGGCCACGTCTTGGGGAGAAATCATGATTTCTCCCATCTCTTGTATAGATTCACACGCTCGCTCGACGTCCCGTATCCAGTCGCCCTCGGTGTGGTTGACGGGCATCGACCAGATGCTGCGCCAGTACTCACTCATGACGTCATCATCTGGTCGACATACGTCACCCACACTTTGGTCAGATCGCTCCCAAGATCTGTATACCCACCTTTGATCGCTTTGGAACATGCGATTCTGGTAAAATCGTTCCACCCGCCTCTTATACCGACGAATACGACTCGCCCATGCATAAACTTTTTGCTTCAGGAAATCGATGCGCTCTGTGACACGGGACATATATTCTTGAGGGCTGATCCCAGTCCCCGAAAATGCCCGTCTCACAAAGCGCATTACTCTAGGTCGAGTATTACCATCCCTGAAGCATATTAATTTAGCAATGAGTACCCTGGCCTCGCCGATACGACGCTCAATCCTGCACTGCCAAGCTGGTACGGCGGATTTTGGTTGTGTAGCTCTGTTACTGTTTTGAAATTTTACGCGAGCTACACGACATGCCGCTACAGCTGCGCAATACAAGATTGAGTGAGTATCGCCGAGGGTTTCGCTGCTTTCAAAATAGCTAGAAAGCAGCGAATCCAGGGCACACACCAACGCCCTATTTTTGTTATGCATGGGCAAACGTGGTAGTCGCGGTCTAAGTTCGGCGGGTGTGGCACGATAATCCCGAATCGCATCCTCCAATGCGCTCCTCAATTCATCGTTATATTGGGTACTTACATTTATAGTTGTGTCATCATCCTCCTTTTGGTCGCAGTCGGACCGCAACAGAACTTCACCAGACACATGCGGTTGTATCGCGGTCCGAGATGGGGAAGGAATGACACAACTATTCTGCATTTCCGAGCGTAGCCGATCAAGTGTTGAGTCATCCAACCGGTGATTACGTTGGATGACACGCACCTGATCCGACAATCGTTGTGCCGAAACGTTGATGGTTGGTTCAAGTTCCTGAAACAGAGTCAGCATCCTACCACGGTACGCAGTGAGGTTAGTTCCCCCCTCAGTAGACCCATAAAATGCGCGCATGACGTTCTCATTTATTTCTTTAGTCCACTTCATGCGCTGCACATAACCACCGGCAGCGGGAACCCGGTTCGGGGCCGGTTGGTCCCTAGGCTCCAAGCGTATCGGTGGCCGGGGTCTCCCCTGCCGACGTACAGGTGTTGGCGACGTCGGCGGGGAGTAAAACTCGTCGCTCGAGCTCGACGCGGCTGCAGCCGCCAGCGTCACTGGTGATTCAGGATCTGGCGGCTGCGAGGCGGAGCTGGGCGACGAGTCCGGGGGTGGTGGGTGTGCTTTATTCCTGGCTCTTGTCAACATTTCAAGATATTATTTGCATTATTTCTGTTTTTCCATTTTGGTATTGGCATTGTATGACAACCGTTGTCATCCTTGTGTTTTATGTTTTGTTTGTTTCTGGTATTTCTTCAATATTATCATTTTTATATAGGATGGAGGTTTTCGTACTTATTTCTTAATATAATTGGTGTTGTTCGGTCTATTGGTACTTTAGTTATATTTTTATTATATATTTATATGCGGATTAAAAAATTGTTGACTTTTAGTTCCAGTGTTGCCAGTTATTATTCAAATTCAAATTCAAATTCAAATTAATTTATTGTGGATCACAGGTTAATAAGATGTCAAAATATACAAATTAATCTAATATGATCAGCTATGTCCCGCCATTCAGGCATACAATCTTAACTTATTATATAACATAACATATATTTATATATATATCAATATTTATTTAATTTAGAACTAGGTCCAACTTATTTACCGTCAATGAATAGATGTAACCATAATTACAAAAACAAATACAATTCGGTTAGTTACTATTTACGTCTATAACTACAATTTACGAATTAGTTAGTAACTTATGATGGCTTATCGCAATATCTCTGAGTTTTCAGTGTCTGATCATTTAGAAAATCGGCAATGGAATAGTAGCACTTTTCAACAAGCATCTTGTAAAGTTTCTTTTTGAAACCATTTATATTAGTAATATTTCTTAACGAAGGTGGAAGATTATTAACAATACGCGGACCCATACAAAAAATGCTCTCATGTAGTAGTTGCGTTTTACTGTATACGATGCGCATCTTGTCAGTATGTCGGGCTCTAGTGCGAAGTTCAAATAATTGCAAGTTTGACTTTATGAATATTGCTGTTTCGTATATGTATACACTCGGAAGGGTTAAAATTTTTAGATTTATAAAATGTGGCTTACATGAATCCGTTTGTCGTAGATTGCAAACTGATCTAATGCAACGTTTTTGGGCTCTAAATGCACGGTCTTTTTCTACTGAGTTGCCCCAAAAAATTATTCCGTAACGTATAATTGACGCAGCGTAACCGTGATAGGCAGTTAACAAAACGGACTGATTAACAATACCTTTCAGTCTATGAAGAGCATAAGAGCTCTGGCTAAGTTTTTTGCACACATGGTCAATATGTGATTTCCAGCTCATTTTATTATCTATATTAAGTCCTAAAAATTTGGTCACTTTGATTTCTTCAACGTCTATCTGGGAGTATGAAATATTTAAATTAATTTCGGATTTTACTCGTTGCTTAAAATTCATAATTTTCGTTTTATCAAGATTTATTTTCAAGTCATTTCTGATAAGCCATTTTTCAATTGATGTCAAAGTATTAACTATGTCCAATCCTAGGTCAGTCCAATTGTTACCAGTGAACAACACGGTACTATCATCAGCAAAAAGTGTCATATGGTGGTTTGTAATAGTAGGCATGTCATTGATATAGATGAGAAATAACAGCGGACCCATAATACTGCCCTGGGGTACGCCAGAGTATATATTTCTGATATTAGATTTAAAAGTTTCTTCGGTTCTAGTTGTTATAGAGAGTCTTTTAATTTCTACACTTTGTTTTCTATTACTGAGATACGATTCAATTAGGTCGTACACGTTACCTCTAACACCGTATGCGTACATTTTTTCTAAGAGAGTTTTGTGGTTAACATTGTCAAAAGCCTTTGACATATCCATATATAGCGCTGTGACAGGTGCACTTCTGTCCATATTTAATAGGACCCTATGTAAACAATCATATATTGCAATATTTATAGACTTGTTTTTTCTAAAACCATATTGATGTGTAGTAAATAAATTATTATTTTCAAAGAATGTGTAAATGCAGTCATATATAATTTTTTCAAATATCTTAGAGAAAATGGGTATTAAGGCTATCGGTCTATAGTTGCTTAGTAATGATTTTTCATCTTTTTTATATAGAGGTTTTATTATTGATAATTTAATTTATTATTATTATTATAAGTACACATTTTAATTGCTTTGATGTTGGTATTTCAGGGCGAGATAGGTCCTAAAGGCACGAAAGGCGAGTACGGGGACATGGGATCCCCCGGAATGCTGGGTGCACCAGGGCTTCCGGGTCCGCCCGGCTACCCGGGCCTCAAGGGCGAGAAGGGCGACAAAGGTGACTCGGTGAGTAGCACCGTCTCACTTAAATAATGACCACGCTTAACAGGCGAGGTAACTGTATCGAGCAGAGCCGTTCACCCACACCACTACCGTTGGGTAGTCCACAACACACACATTAGCCCGTAAACGTCCACTGCAGAACATGGGTCTAGTCATAGGGCATATAGCCATCATCACCACGCTTGGTAGGCGGATTCAACATCATTTCGGCCGAATGAAGTCTACTGCTGGTCACAGGCCTCCACCAAACATCACCACAACGACCGAATATGGGTGTGTTGTGGGCTCATTAGGGGGTTTTGCCATAATCGCCACGCTTGGTAGATGGTTTGGCAATCGCAGTTGACTTGTTAATGTACTCGAAGGACGCTGCTGCCCATTCTCCGGCTAATCCCTTAGTCGACTTTTACGACACCCACGGGAGGAGATGGGGTGTTGGTATTCTGAGCCGGCACCACACATATTAATCGTTGTTATTACCACTCGGGAGGATTCTGCTGCCCATTTTCACGAAACATAAAGCTTAAAAATATTCAGCTTAGATCAATCAATACTGTAACATATTAAAGAAGTGAGCCCGTCAAGTATGTTGTACTGATAAGTAACGTGTCGCTATTGTTATGTTCCCGGTGGGCGGCGCTCGCGGCGGCTCGCACCAGAAGTACAGGAAGCTGAGGAGGAGACAGGTAACTATCAACTCCAAGCTCCCACGCGTTACACACCACGCTGTATGGTGCTGTGAATGTGTCTCAACTCATCCTCTGCGATAGAATTCGTATGCTATTACTGTACAAGTAATCATGACGATGCGGACACAACTTCCTTTCAAAATCCTTTAAGGTAAACTACAAGCAATGAGTTGTAGATCTGTTAATCTTCATAGCCACTGTTGAACTTGCAGGGAGACGGCACCGGCTACGAGTTGTACGGACATGAAATTGTAAGTTTACCATTCATTACTTTATTTTATTTTCTTTATTTTCACACTAGGATTTCTCCTGTGTCGTGGGTGCGTTTACAGACATGAATACCACATAAAATACACCCAGACCCGGAACAACTACCTGCTGATCATACAAATATTTGTTCCGTGCGGGAATCGAACCCACGACCCGGAGCGCAGCAGCCGACAGTATCAGCCACTGCACCAACCGCGCGCAAAACTGAAAGCGAACATTCAGAAAAGTTGTACACTGTATCGGTCGACCCATATATGTAGTGGCCGGTAAGGAAGGAGAGACAGTTCAGTTTACTCTGTGATACGACAAAGTGAAATACCAAGCGGTTAATCTGCAAGTATACAAGTGGTTATTAAGTGATACTGTGTAAAAAATGAATTGTGCGTGTAAGGAGTACTATTGGTAAATTTAATTTATCTCGAACCCCGGCTTCATATTTGGTGTCAGAAGTGGGATAAATTATGCCAGCTTTACCAAAGCAGGACACGGACGGTATCCGTACTAGGAGTCAATGGCAGCAGGAGATGAACCAGCGCTGGTATAGAGAATCAGCATCGCTGACGCAGGATGGTCACCAGCTGACGATGGGGCCTATCGCTGGTCTATCTGTAGTATCACCAACGCTAGGGGCCCCAAACTTAGAGGCTTTAATGGCTGTTGCTACAGGAACAGGCTCGCTGTCAGGAGGAGCAGGCTCGCCGGCAGGAGAAGCAGGCTCGCCACCAGAAAGAGCAATCGCGACAGCTCCAAGAGCAGCTGCTTCAGGATAGAGAGAAGCCCGTCGCCAAGAAGAACAGATGCTTCTCATAAAGGATCTACACGCAACATTTGGCAAAGAGCTCAATTCGATGAACGAGCAGGTTCATCAGCACGAGAATCGAATCTCTGAAGCCGAAGTTCAAATGTGCTGATGTGAGGAGAGTATTGAGCGACCTTAAAACTGGAGACAGGACTGCAACTTCCGTGGTTGCTGCACCTTCGGTACATGGCTTTAAAGTGCCACTATTTGAAGGAATATCTTCATGGTCAATGTCATGGTCATACAACATACAGTTCGAGGCCGTTATGAAGGCAAACGGGTGGACCAATGAGCAGGCCATGACTGCGCTCACCTTGGGCGTCCGTGACCAGGCATTAACTATCTTGGAGGTCCTCGGCAAGGATGTTACATACGGCCAACTAATTGAGCCGTTGGAGTCTAGGCATGGTGATGCCCATCTGGAGCACGTGTTTCGTGCTCAGTTGAAGGACCGTGTTCAACGTAATACCGAAAACCTTCAACAATGGGCCCTTGAAATTGAAAGGCTGGTTCGCAAGGCATACCAGTCTGCACCTGCGCTCATCGACGGAAATCTGGTACAAGAGTTCGTCGATGGAATATGTAACTACGTGAAGTTAGAGCTGCTGTGAGACTCGGGCAGAATGAGACACTAAAAGACGCCTTGGCCCATGTTTTGGAGGTGGAAGTAGTAAGACAGGACCATCGAGCCCAACGCATCAGAGGGGTTGCGATCTGGACTACTCTTCCGTTATTTCAGTATGAGGTGTAAAAGTGTCTGTTAGGACCTAATCACTGAATAAATGATTCTATTATATTCCAACGTAACATTCGGTCGGCCGGGATTGCCCTTTCACGCGCACTTAGCTGTACTTAGAAAACAAAATTGGAGACACATTTCCAATTGTAGAAATTGCATTGAGAATATTGTTAAGTATGGTGGTAACTAAATACAGTTGGGAACGCGCCTTATCCATGTTGAAAAGAATAACAAATGAATTCAAATGTACAATGTTCAAGAAAGATTTAACAGTTTGACGCTGATGTCCATAGAATGTGATGTGCTCACAGACATTAACTTTGAAGAAGTGATTGGCGATTTTGCTTGTCTAAAATCTAGTAGGGTACCTATTAATTAAAAGTGTTTTAAAGAAATTAAAAATAAATTGCATAAATCTAGGTCTTTGCCTACCTAAGCATTCGTATTGCGTGTTGTTAATAGAATAGTCCTGTGTCACATAGACATAGGAGCTTCATTGTCCTAAAGCGCCCGGGGCCTCCAACAGGTTAAAGACGGCCCTGTGCACATGTGGCTTCTCTAGTAACCAAATATATCGGAAGTCCTATTTGTATTGTGCAGCTGCTGTATTTAATCTTCATTAATGTATTGATTAAGTTTTAAACAACTTGTATATGTTCTATATTATAATTGTATTGTGTATCAAATATTTTAAAGTCTTCTCGTAACCACGGTCAATGCAACTTGGCCGAAACGTTGAGGTTAGTCAAAATAATATTTTGATTTATCTGTGCGCGAAAAGTCCCGACATCAGTCTAATATTTTAAAAGAGTTGCAAACAGTTTTTTTATGGCTCGTTTCCATAGGATTAACTAATTGGAACCATGCACCCTATATTCTGACGGTTCATAATACCAGTAACTGGTTTATTTGAAATAGAAATATTTGACTTTAACTGGGTTTTATTTATCTTTCACTACTGTGCTCTTGTTCACCTCTTTTAATTACAATTATTTTGTACAATTCTCCAGTCTTTAAATTATTCGCCACCCTATTTGGTGTCCACTCTGTGTATCACAAGGCCTTTAAAAAGGAGTACACTTCAAGTTTCTCTTCTTCTTCTGAAGTTGGCTTGCAGGAAATGGATATATATATATATATACATTATATATATTTATACATTTGTAAAAAATCTAAGCGTTTTCTTATTGATATATACGAGTACGTTATTTAGTAGAGTATGTACATCCTAGTTGAGATCAACCAAACCTAGGTAGTATTAGGCTAGGTAGTATAGAAGTATTGAATTTAGATTTAGTAGGTATTCAGATTTTTCAGTAACTTAACTGTATTTGTGTTTTTCATAAATATTAGATGTATATTGTGTAATTACATTTCATACTTACAGTTCTAATACTGTTTCTTTAATCTTTACACAAATTTGTAAATATTTTAATAATAACGTTTCATAAACTTTCATATACATGAATAATGAACAGTAAAGTGAATGCAATACGAACTAACGAAGACATTTGTGCGCAGATGATGGGCCCGCCGGGCGCACCGGGTCCCGCGGGCCCGCCCGGCGTGGCCGGCCCGCCCGGCACCAAGGGCGCCAAGGGCGAGCCGGGCGCGCGCGGCAAGGGGGTACGTGCCTCGCGTTCGTTGCATTCGTTGCATGTTGGAGACGATGAAATACTCACATCAATGTTTGTGGTGTGTTCCAGGGCGAAAAGGGTGACAAGGGCGACGCTGGTCCTATGGGACTGCCTGTGGGTATTCCAATCTTTGATTCCTTGCATACGCTGTACCTAATTTAGTGAAATATTTCTGAGAATAAATGTCGTATCGCGCACAGGGTCCGGTGGGGCTGCCGGGCGAACAGGGCCGGACGGGTGACTCCGGACCCAGGGTGAGTCGCCAACTATCTAGTATTTATACAAGCTTATTATTACTAACGCTGTAAAGCTTATTTACCGGTTAACTAAATGCGTGCACTGACACTAGAGAGTTAAATTACGACAGGGAAGTCGAATCGGATATCCGGTAGCTTCAAATATTAGGCCTTTACCTATAAAATTGTCGTTATGTACGAAATAAAGTATAGTAGTTTGTTTCTATCTTTTTTATTTATTTTAATCAAAGTCACCCACGCAATCGGTGCATCTTTTCCAACGCAGTGGCAGTTTATCGATGGCCTTTTGGAAGAAACCAGATGGACGGGAGGTGACAAACTCTTCAAAAGCATTTTGTACTTTTCTTTGTACTCGGGTATTGAATTGTTTTCCCACCAAAAAGTTATCCAAATTTTGAAAAAAGTTGAAGTCTGCAGGCGCAAGGTCTGATGAGTACGGCGGATGACGAAAAGCTTCCAACTCCAGCTCTTGTAGCTTGGAGACCGTTTGTTGTGCAGTATGGGGTCGCGCGTTGTCATGCAGGAGCAATGAGCTATAAAAATATGGTTGGAGATGTGCGAGCTTCTCCATCCCGTTTGGTAAGAAGCTGTGATAAACCACACCGGTACTAGACCACCAAACAGTGACCTTCACTTTTTAGGGCAAATTTTTCGTTTAGGGCTTTGATTAGGTGCTGAACCAGGATCTAACCTACTTGCCGAGTGCTTGTGATTGTCAAACAGAATCTATTTTTCGTCGCAGGCAACAATGCGGTTCAAAATTCCTTCATTTCTGTGTCTGTTGAGCAGCGTAAGGCAGGCCTCGAAGCGCATGTTGTGCTGATGATCTTTAAGTTCGTCGGACATCCGTTTATTTGTTAAGCTTTTTTATCTGGCAATTTGGTGCAAATGGACCAATGTTATTTTGATGCTAACGTCGAAAGCTGCTGCTAATTCAACCGTAGATTGAGTATCATCAGTTTCCACAGTCGCCTTTAATTCGTCATTGTCGACCGAAGTTTTGCGCGTTCGTTTGTAGTGTTCATAATTATTCGAATTTTCAAAGTATCCATGACGACGAAAAATATTCAGACGTGATGAAAACATAATACTAATCAATACACATAAGTCTGATATTGATGCAGCGCAGTTTTGGTGGTATGAATTGTGACAACCTACGGAAAGATGCCAGCAGCATTGATTGGGCTCCACTCTTTATGTCGGAATCAGTTCACGATATAATGAAAACCATGTTTATAAAATAAAACAAATTTGAAATTAGAGTTCATAGCCAAACATTTATTTTTATTTGAGATGGCCAGTACTGCAGAGCGGCAGGTCAATAGGTAAAGGCCTATTACGTACATTTATTCAACGAAAGCAATAAATAGCATGCCACGAAGTAGTTGCTAGTGTACAGCCACAGCGTTGACCCCGATATGATTTTATTCACTTTCATATCCGTACTAATAAACGCATGACGCTGGTGACGGATGTTGGGTGTGTGCGTGTACTAACCGCGCGTGGTGTGGCGCAGGAGAACCGCTGGCCGCCGGACTTCGCCTTCACGTAGTGGCCGCGCCCCCGCGCCCCGCGCCCCGCGCCCCTCGCCCCGCGCCCCGCGGCGCGCGTACCATACTGTACGTACCGTGAGTAGAGTAGCTTGAGGCGACGTGACCGCGTCGTGCCACTGAACTGTTCTGGGTGTGTCAACGGCCGCTCTCGGGTCCTTGTTGGATACGACGATTGTATTATATTCGTATCAGTTGACCCGATCATCCATTTTACTGTCGAGCGGCTCGCTGTCGAGTCCTCGGCTCGGTTTACGTCTTTGGATGTATATATATATATTTATAATCCTTACTGTTTTGGATACTTGTTTTTGTTTCCGGCCGAGCTTAAATTCACTGTATATAATGTAAAAGTTTTTGGCGAAATGGGTATATAATTATAGTGACATATATATCATGTAGTCCTTACGTTCCTCACTGAAACATTTCCAGTCATATTGTGTAAGTAATGAATTTATGTTAATATTAAAAGTACTAACGCTCAGAGTAACTATTTTTAAAAACATATTAAATGTATACATAATAACAAAGATACTATTGTAGACAGTATCGTGACACAGAGACCGGGTGCCAAGTACACTGTAAGTGTTACCTCAGTAGGTACCGCGTGTCGCACACGTAGTGGCGGCAGTACCTATGTATGTACATATATGACACTAGCGTACGCACTCATGTGATATGATCGGCGACGAGTGACGTTTGTAATTAACTATGCTATGTACAAAGATTCGTATCGACCATTTTCATATCTTCCTATATTTTAATGTAATTGTTTACAAAACTATCGCCCAAATTCTTAGAATAGGCCTAACTGTAACTGTATTGTAAAACTAATATGTGAATATTATAAACTGTCATGTTTTGTCGTATGTATAAAAAAATATAGTGTTACTTATTAGCAAGGTGCAGACGAGCGACGTCAAAGGCTAGTCAACTTGTACAAAAGTTAAACGAGAAACGTGTCATCTGCTCCGCTCCGCCCGGAGTCAACGTAAACGAACTGAGCGGCCTCGTCGCTCATCTGCGCCCGGCTCGCGATAGACGCACGAAGCGCGCGAGTTTCGCGTGTCGCTAGCTGCGTGTAGCTAGCCGCGTGTGGCTGGCCGCGTGTGGCTGGCCGCGTGTGGCTGGCCGCGTGTGGCTGGCCGCGTGTGGCTGGCCGCGTGTGGCTGGCCGCGTGTGGCTGGCCGCGTGTGGCTGGCCGCGTGTGGCTGGCCGCGTGTGGCTGGCCGCGTGTGGCTGGCCGCGTGTGGCTGGCCGCGTGTGGCTGGCCGCGTGTGGCTGACCGCGTGTGGCTGGCCGCGTGTGGCTGGCCGCGTGTGGCTGGCCGCGTGTGGCTGGCCGCGTGTGGCTGGCCGCGTGTGGCTGACCGCGTGTGGCTGGCCGCGTGTGGCTGGCCGCGTGTGGCTGGCCGCGTGTGGCTGGCCGCGTGTGGCTGGCCGCGTGTGGCTGGCCGCGTGTGGCTGGCCGCGTGTGGCTGGCCGCGTGTGGCTGGCCGCGTGTGGCTGGCCGCGTGTGGCTGGCCGCGTGTGGCTGGCCGCGTGTGGCTGGCCGCGTGTGGCTGGCCGCGTGTGGCTGGCCGCGTGTGGCTGGCTGCGTGTGGCTGGCCGCGTGTGGCTGGTCGCGTGTGGCTGGCCGCGTGTGGCTGGCCGCGAGCCCTATGCCCGGCCCGGTGTTACCGTCCCGAGGGGGCGCTGCAAGGCGCCCGCCTCCTTAACACTTAATGTTACCTACGTTAATGTTGACTCGTTCGTATTTAACTATTCCATTTGTCTATTTAATTCCAATAAACTGTATCGTAAGGCCAATAATGATTCATTATTGACATCAAATTAGTTGATAATAATTAATGATATACCTACCGACCTTCGTTTAGCTTGTATAGCTCGGGACACTCCGTGACTAGGTACATTTTCAGTCTCGCTAAAGATAATACAGGTTTGACAATGTATGTACGAAAGACGCTATACGTTGAAAAGTTAGGGTGCAGTTTATAATCGAGATCAATATATAGTAAAATAAAAAAATAATGATAATTCTACTTTTTATAATTCGACTCAAACAAGTTGTATGCGCAAATTTGCTCGCTTGACTCAATAAAATACATTCACTATCGGCATCGGCAACGTGTGTAAACGAAGACAGCGTGAGTAACGCGGTCGAAGACACGGCGCGTCCCGAGCTGCGAGACTGTGACAATGTACCGATGTACAAATAATGATATTAATTTGCTCTCTGCATAACTAGAACCTTGCATTGTTGTGACTTATTCGGTTAGTCGCTTTGAATACCTCCTCTATTTACTCACTATTGAGTACCACATGAATTCGATGAACGGTTTCTCTTTTCGGCCACTCTTTACTGTTGTATGAATGTAAGATATCGACCGCTGTGAAGGGACGCTTGTATATATAAGAGATAAGCGCGTGCGCTCCCCGCCGCTAGTTGTAAGACATCCCTCTACTCGCTACTATATAAATACAATAACGTTTCTTGTCTGTGTATCGTCGTGTATCTCTTAAGCGTAATGTTAAGGATTTAGTTTTTTTATGAAAATCAAAAGTTGTCATTTGTACCATATATACATCACGAAAACATAAACTATTGTTGTTTAAAAATTATTTTGAAGAAAAATAAATATTTGCATGCCGTGCATATTCGTGTTTCTATTCTTCATCGCTCACGTCCTGCTTGCTTTAGCAGGAAAGCCTTTTCCGTTTCTCCTGGCTGGCAGTGGTCGCCACCCTTCTGCCTGGCCCTTCTCGCCCGCACGAGCGCGGTGTCGTGTCCCTGCCCCGCCGCTGCGGGCTGCATGCCACTAGCACGGATCGATGCATCCTCTCAACAATCACCAATTGTGGACCAACTTGAATACTTTGGATGTCTTTAATAGATGCTTACGTATTTCTTCGTCTGTGCACTCGTGGAACTGTTTCATGCATCCTGTAAACATACAGCACATTACTTTTACTGAGAGGCGATTACGACTCCAGCAACATCAGCTCTCCTTGAGTGCTAAGTTGGTACCGTGTAATGCATGTACCCGAAGCACCGGCACCACCGACACTCGCGGTGTCTCGTAGAGCTACCACCGACGCAAGGTTTATGCGATATTTCTTGCTGTTCCAAACTCTGGAACTGAATGACGTGATGCTTGACACAGACACTAGTATGATATTTTGTGTCACAGTAAGCGTTGTGAGTGCTGGAGATATTAAGATACCGAGGAACAAGTAGCTTCTCATTTTGTTATGAGTTCAAAAACCTACATAAAGCAGCAAGTTCAAAGGTGGCAGCCCTAGTGACGCACGACACGGCTGGCGGTGTCGGCGGTGTCGGCGGTGTCGGCGGTGCGGTGCGCGACGGCGCTGGTGACAAGTGCTCACGTATTGTTGTTCCGCAGGGCCCGCCCGGACTCGACGGCATGAAGGTTAGTCTCTACCATACTACACATGTTCACTCAGACCGCGAATCACTGCCACTATCGCATTTCCTATTAAACATTTAGCAATTATTATTTTTCTTGGTAACTAAAATTGGTACGGACCGGGCTTGCTCCAAATCAAAAGAGAAAAAAGTTAAAGACATACAAAAGAAAAGTCAAAATGAGTATGCGATATTGAGGCGGTGGCAGAAGAACTGAACTGAACTGTTTATCTTCCAGGGCGCGTTCATCTCACATAGTTTCATTGTAGGCACTTACTTGCTTAACACCAAATAAATTAAAACTTTTAACTAGTGGAATTGTGAATATCGGTCTAATATTAGAATAAAGGTATGACCAGAAAACGAAAACAAACATCTCCTGGTAATTGGGTTGCAGAGACCAAATCGCTCCGTATCATATACTGATTTCCAGCCTTATCTTGTTCGATTGGAAGTCGACCCCACCATAATCCAAATAAGAGATCGCCGTTTTTTTCATTTGGACCCCTTAAAACTAAGCTGCTCATGAACTCTGACGGAGATATAACGCCACAGCCAACTAAGTGAGAGAGTGTAGCGAAAGTGCAGCGCTTGCTTAGCGCTGGCGTAGCGTTGGCGTAGCGCTGGCGTAGCGCTGGCGTAGCAGGCATGCCACAAGAGCAAGCACCACGGGCGGTATACGCTGCGCCGTGGGTTCACTTTCATTGAAATTTTTTTGGACATCATTAATTCGCGTGTAATGATAATATAGCTAAGTACTTAAAACACGTAATTACGATAAAGGCTTGTGAAACTCAACAAACTGTTCAGTTTATACCTTGCTAAAAAGTGTATAGAAAGAAATCAAAGTAACGTTTGACACGGAGTGATGCAATGTCGACAATAATAACAGAATAAAAAGAACCTCAATTTAACTACTTCTCAAATCAAGCAAAGCGTTTGTGCAATAAGGACAACATTATAAGTGGTTCGATTGTGGTGGCAGTAATAGGCAATGTTTTGAATTGAACAACCCTAGTTACAGTCATAATATCTTGTCAGCTTATCAGCTTGCATATAATGCTGCTTCAAGAACATTTTATTTTAATAATCACCAATATGTTCTACCCTAGTCACAGAGTGAAGGAGTTTGCAATACACAATTAGTGCTGCAATAAGAGTAATTTCACTTTCTTGGATTTTAGACTCCACACCGAACGAGTTTCTAAAGTTTCAGATGTCTTTTTACGCCCTACGTAATATTAACATATTAAAACACTTAAATCGAGGGATTAGTTTGCTCTAGTTAAAAGCCTATCGAGCCGCCTGAAGCCAGTGTTGCGTCAAACGTAAAATTGTGTTTAACGCGTGTTGTGCCTGTGCAGGGCGCGCAGGGCGAGCCAGGCTCCAAGGGCGAGCGCGGCGATCCCGGTCTGCCAGTATGTAGAACCACTTTTATATAACTATCTGCATCATATTATATATTAGGTGAGCTTACTATCTACTCGCCAGTGTAATGCACCGACTGATATTGTTTCACACCCATTTCAGGGAACCGACGGCATTCCCGGACAAGAGGTTAGTTGTCTGATCGATGAGCGTGTGGGGACCACTTACTGATATTAATTGTGATTATAATATGTTCGTTTCCGCTCGTTAGGGCCCCAAGGGTGACAAGGGCTACAAGGGAGAACCCGTAAGTGCCATCGCTGAACGTCCATCGCTCATGTGTTGCACTGTGACGGTCAGGCTGCATGCGACCGGCTAACTCTACCTTCGTACGCGTCTCGCATGCTCTACTAACTTCAGTAGTACGTTATATTGCGGTGCAGGTGCTACTACTGTGTATTTATCATTATTATAATATTTACTCTATTTGTTTATGATTTTGTAAGCTTAAACCAAAACTATCGAATTAATGTGACGCGCGGCCTTGAGTCACACAAAGCACGCTCCAACCAGAGCGGCGAAACGGCGAGGCGAGACGCTCGACTGGTGGCTCATGGCCGACAGATGTTAGTATTACAGTGTACGCCAACTTCGCAGGGTCCGGTCGGTAAGCGCGGACGCAAGGGCGACAAGGGCGACAAAGGCGACCAGGGCGTGCCCGGGCTGGACGCGCCGTGCCCGCTGGGGCCGGACGGCCTGCCGCTGCCCGGCTGCGGCTGGAGACCCTCCAAGGTGCGTGCGCCCCCCCACGCCGCGCCCCCCCACGCCGCGCCCCCCCACGCCGCGCCCCCCCACGCCGTGCGCCCGCGCACGCGCCACACGCGCGTCTAGCCGCCGTGGCGAGCGCCCGAATCAGTATGATCTGGTTGTTATTGACTTGCCATTCATATTTAACACCAGTATGTATCTAAACTAAAGATACTCGCAAAGAACTTAATATTGTGGTGTAATGATACCCTAACTAATATTTTAATGACTAATCACTAACCGATCGGTCACCGACGAGGCCCGCGACGCCGGTGGTGGTTCTGTACGAAGGGTGTGTGTGAGGTGCAGGAGTCGACGCCGCTGCTGCCGCACCGCGAGGAAGCGGGTGGCAGCGTAATGCCGGACGAGTCAGAGGAGGAAGAGGGCGCGGACGGGGCGGACGGTGCAGACGCCGGCGACGAGTACGACGCGCGCGAGGACGAGCTCGACGCGCCGCGCGACTACGACGACTACACCGACAACGCGCATCACTCGCACCATCACGACTGAGGAACCCCTCCGCCTCGCCCATTACCCCGCACACTTCCTTGCTCGGCTACTACCCTCCTTCACTGTCATTATAATACTTATAGTTTTGTTCACGCAGTCGCTAAGCAGCGTGTCGCTCTGTCGACCCGTGCGCGAGAACGGTTCTAGTTAAAGTTGTGTGATGTACCTATTTACACCGGGTATTTTTTTGTAATTAAATATAATTAACTTCAGTTTCAGTTATAAAGATTATCATGAGACTGTAGCTATGCTTGTCTAGTTTGCAATAAACCAGCAAAACAATAATAGATGTGTGAGTGAACCTCAAAAGTCATGTACGGAAACGAAAAGTTTCTTGTCTAGTTCCGACAGTCATTTAAGAACGTTCGGCCAAAGTAATGAGCAACTTAGTTTTCGTGCATTCTCTCCGTCGATGTGTGCGCAACACAACAGCTATGAGGCGTCTCAGCTCCTCGGAATTATATTAATTGTGGCACAAATTATTTTTCTATTAATAGCCTTAATAATACTGTATCGAAAGTAGTACGACATTCAATATTAGAATTGTTCAGAGTGTCGTTTCCCCATCCCTTTTCGTTCCCTAACATATGCACTAACAACTAATGTAAAGGCCTGTGCACGGTAGTGGTTGAACGGGTGTTCTTGTGTAAGTAATATTTTATGCTGTGTAGTCCACTAAACATTCTAAAGGGCGCTTTTTTTGCTTGCAAACTACCTATTAATCCGAACAAACAAGCCTTAAATCGACATTTGAGAAAGGTTCAAAGAAAGCGTGGTTTTTTAATAAATTGAAAAGGGTTGTAAAATGTTTAAAGTAAAAAATCCGTAACATTTTCGGCTACCCTCATATCTAATGTAGTTTGGAAGGATGTAAGTTATGGAATGATACATCTGAGAAGTCTTCCTTTCTTTTCGTGTGGTTAGTGGCCAAATTTGTGTCGGTTGTCCAAGCCGTCCAAAGGCCTCCGACTTGGCTTAACGACTGCCATCTGATCACAACAACCGGGACCGACGATGTTACGTGCGACGTTTTAAAAGTAGTAAGTGTAAACATCTAAGAATTTTAAATACATATATGTATATGTCGTATCTAACAATAATTTTATGATAAAAAATATTTAATTTGATTTCGTCGTACTTTTGTTACGTATGAAGTCCGCAATACGGTGACGTCCGGGTGAGTCACGTGAGCAGATTTGTTAAGCAGGACAATGTCAATAATGGCCAGGCAGTATGTTTCGTGCCCTCACAGTTGAACAGTTTACCAAAACAAATCTGTCGGTTGTCAATTACTAGTGTGCGTGGAATTATTAATTATAGTCCGAACCGTCGGAGTGAACACTAGGTTACCATGAAGCTGCCGATTGACGGAGATTGATCAGTTCGAAACAATTAGTATATGTGATCTCGAAAGTTTCTCAGGATTGTGATTGTGTTTCTCGGGTCATTAGGTTCATTGCGATATGGTTGACCTTAGCGAAGCTGATGCATGCGTCATGCTGGTAAACGAGTGCCTTCTGCGGGACCTTCTGAATTATTATTCTCTTGTTGTACCTTGAGCCGATCACCTTCGATCCCCGGTTCTGCTCGATAGCTGCTCAAACAGCTTGGGTATTAGAGCAGCGAAGGAAGTAAAGTAAGCGGCTGGATTCTAGGGTTACGGTGTCCTCTCCCTCTCTTGAGACTTCTGACAGACCCAGAATATGCCAGTTTATGTGACAACTCTACTTACAACTCTTCGAGGTGACACTGTCCAGTCTTAGAGTGCGTCCATTTTACGTCGCCAGGTTTAGTCATCTGTGGTAGCTTATTGACTCCTGGGGATTCTGACCACCCGCCGTAACCGCGACCGGTACCGTAGTCGGGAATAGTGGAAGCTACCGGGAACTGGGGGCCTATAGTATTTTGGTGCATGCATAGAAGTTTGTGTCTGTAGTCACAACGCTGGGCAGCCGGGTTGGTGACCGCAGGGACTGGTCGAACTCGCACCGGTGTTGCTGCTGCCCAACACAACACAGGGAATTTAAATACTATCTGGTTTGGATGGTTATACCGCTATATATCTATTTCGGTCACTAGAGCCTCGTCTGTTAGCCAGCAGGATGTACTACCACGGGCAGGTGAGATTGACATTTAGGGCCGTCGGATGTTGTTGTTGCCCCTCACACTTCGTGATTGGTTTATTTGAAATAAAATCTTCGACTTCCGAAGTCTGTTGACTATTGTGGAAACGAATATTGTGGAAACGAACCACATCGTAATAAATCCAACCTAGACACCGACATTTGTACACGAGAACTTCTTACTCGATTGGCAACTCATTTTTGTATGCCTCAAACTTAGTACTATCAAAAATTCTGCTAACACGCTCAAACTATGGTTTAAATGGCTTGATTGATTGGACTAGTATATAGTCACACAATCAATATATATTCGTACAATGTTATTAAAATTCAATCTATAATATATTACTTTATGTAACGTGACGGAATGAGTTCCGTAGTAACTGCTACAAGTGCCGGTTGTCGCAGGAAGCGGTGCTGCAGTGGGTGCGGCGCCGCCTCGACGTCGACAACGACCTGCCTCCGTTGTGACACCGCCACCGCGTCGCCGTGGTCGCGCTGCCGTCACGCCTCCGCCACGTGGCCGCCACGCCTGTGTCTACATTCTAGGAAGTGCCAACAAGATGCGTCAACATGCCATAAACACTGAAATGTTACTGCAAAGCACTCTGAAGATTTTATTTTATGCGCTGTCGTCTACTTTAATGTGATTCGCGTATTGTTTCTAAGTGGTGGACAATTATTGTATTTTTAATTTATTTTAAGAAACATGGCAAATGCGTCTATTTTTTAATTTACTTTATTAAATGACCTAAGTATAATTACACCCATTCAAAGTTATTACTACTAATTTAATAAATTATGCTGGCCGATATTACGAACCGAAGTAATCATAATTAAGAGATACAGTAAGTAAATGCAGTGACTGACTTATTGAAAACAAGAAAAATAGTATGTATACAAATGTTTAAATGTATACATAGTGATACATGTTTAGCATTTACAAAGCTGCCACGCGAAACACCGTGGGTTGTTAAATTAAGCCTTCATATACAGGCTGGGAATTTAGATACCCCAAAAATTCAACTAGTTTAATTTAATACTAACGTACAAAAAAACTAAATTAAAGCACTTCTTCCCACCCACGCAAGCTTATTACACGTGATGTGAGCTAAAAAGTATTCATAATTAATCAAATATGTACCTTGTTTTACTTCAGTATTGGAGTTGATAGAATCCGCAGCCTGTATACAAAATAAATTTAATTTACATAATTGTGTCTATGGAAATATACTTTATACAGGGGTAAAATTCTAAAATTTCATTATAACTAAGTTAAGATGTCAGACACAACAGGGTCATCGCGTAATTTAAATTTTTCCGCAGTATTTACATAGTTCTTGGATGTAGATAGTGTTATTATGTGTACTGTGAACACACCTGCCTACATACTCGTATTTTGTATATATTAGATAAACAATTTTATTACGAGACATTCGTGTTTTTTGATGACGTGATCATTTAGATAAATTTTATTTATTCGGTAGTTAAGACTTATTTTTAGTGCTCTAATAGTTTTTAGTTTCAGTCCAACTCATAGATTTACATTTTGTAAAAAATTATTACTGTACGTATATTTAGATAAATAAGCTAAGTTTTTATACGAAGACTTAAATACTATGTATATAGGCTATCTAATATATGTTTATAATTTATCTAGGAGAATGTGTGTGTTACTAACAAGTAGCTGACCTTAACTTGTTTGATACGTAGATATTGTGGATGGGACTCGTAGATGCGGTACGACTGTAAAACGCCAGCTAAGAAAACGCGAAGTTAAAGTAATCTATTTATTAGTGAGTGTTCGGTCCGTCTTGGCTGGCTGGTCCCACACTCTTTTTGCTCAAACACTATCTGCTCCAACAGTCATGGTTCCTTCGGCTGATATGGCCAGCCTACTGTTGCCACGGCTAGCTGTTTCCGGAACCTATGTTGGAGACTCTCTTTTATTTTCCGGGCACTCTTGTTACGGATCTTATAGTATAGAGACCCAAACTACAGCTACGTCCACAGCTTGCTATTCTGTTCTATTCTATTGTGGCTCTCGCGGGCTCAGCATCAGCCGACCGCACTTCAAACCTATTGAGTCCATTGTGCTGCCCAAAGCCCTGCACTACTCTTCGCTGGTAAATCAAGGAGTCCCTGTGGGTACTTCACAATCACAGCTGTCCTGGAGCCAGACTAACTTGTAAATTTACTTTGAAGGTGGTTCGTGCCTTCGGAGCTGCTTGACTGTCACTGAGTATATATACGGTTTTACGGTTCACATTCCTCCTTAGCATTTCTCTAATGTTGGCAATTATTGAATACGTATACGACTGGAAAACCGATGCATAGTGTCCCATGTATTGACTGATATTGCAGCATTGGATCAAATTCCTGCAAAAAAATGACTTCATTTTAGATCCGTCGGTAGAAAAAATGAGATTAGCAGTATCGTTTTTTGGCCTTGAATCCTTTCTTCCACCCTTCCATTGTAATTATATGTACACTGTATCTTCTGTCGAACATACACACTGGATTATTTGTTAACTGGATTGTCAGCATCGCATGACATGTCCATTAATCATGTTAAATTACACAAAACACAACTTATTAAGTAATATTAAATAGGTGGGCTAACCCAAAGACTAAGCGCAGTGGCTAAATGCTACAATAAGAGGTTCCATTTAAACTGAGCCGCATTTCGCCCAGTTGACTCGGCGACCATGTGCGTGTGTGCCATACCTTGTAGTGGGGCAATGTATATAGGTATATACTTTATAGGTATATAAGTACAAATACATACACACACAATAAAGGTGCATAATTATATATAATGTAGATACACTGCTGCCAGAAAGTTTGGCAACATTTTTATTGAAGAAAGATGATGTAGAAAATTACACAATTAAACATTTGCTTTAATTATTATATTTGAGGTATTACATTTTCAATCTCTTCTCTGTTTTGTTCCTCTATCATACAGTTGACCGTTTTTTTAATGTGATGTATTAGTAATGTTACCGGTAAATACAACATGTTAAGTGGGTTGGTTCAGTGGGTTGTGGTAACATGATAAGATATTGCTATTACTATCATGATATCAGTTAAAAGACGTCCACTGCTGAAAAAAGGCCTCCCTCATACACGTATGTCGCCATTTTGGGGGGATGGACAGTACTTTCGCACCACGCTTGGCAGGCGGGTTGATGAGCGCAGAATGCGCAAATTGCCCAAATTATAAAGTACCTAAGTGTTTTAAGAAGCTATACATTGTATAAGAGGCGAACTAATCATTTTAACTAAACATACTAAAATGAGTACCTACAATAATTTATTTGCACAAACAACTTCATTTTCACACTAGAACTTCTCCTGTGTCGTGGGTGCGTTTACAAACATAAATTCAACATACAATACACCTAGACACGGAACTTGGATCTTGTAGAGAAATGCCAAGCATAGCTCTCTCCATAGCTCGCTGAGTGACCTTGAGCTTTCTTATGAGGCCCATTGTGAGTGACCACGTCTCTGTTCCATATTTCATCACTGGTAAACCAGGGCCAGTTTTCGTTATAGTATTAGTAGTAATAGTAGTATTGTGGTAGCCGGATCCCGTCCGGTGATTCTTAGCACCCCCTGCCCCGCCGTTACCGTGGCTGCTACCATGACCAGGAATAGCGGGGCTGCCGGGAACTGGGGGCCGGTGTATTAATCGTGTCCTCAATTTGGGGGGAATTTGCCGATACTCACCACGCTTGGCAGGCGGGTTGGTGAGAAATGCTAATATTCAGCAAAAAGGACGCTGCTGCCCATCCCTCTGGTTAATGGTCCCTTAGTCGACTTTTACGACCTCCACTGGAGGACATGGAGTGGTGCTATTTTCTTAAGCCGGACACCACACGGAACCAAAATATACTACTACTATACTTAATAAGCAATGTAATGCTTACCATAAATAATAAAAATTAAGATAATAAGTACGTGATAATTTACATGCAAATACGGAAGAACAAACGATCTGGAAGAAGCTGTTAAGTTACAACTATTTACCTAGTTACACAGCCTACACTAGTGCATATGTTACATAGTTATAAACGAATTATCTATCTATGTACATATTATATATTTGTACCTATTGATACTTGTTTATATTTGTGAATTAAGGAAGTCTCAATCTCAAATATGTACAAGTTTTATTTAAACATTACTGATAATACATATAGGAATCTAATATAGAAGATAATTAATTAAGTTGTAACATAATCGTACCTAATATTCATGTTGACTGAAACGAGAAATGTTGATATTAGTAAGGCAAATTTTTAATTTGTTACAATATATATAATATAAATCTCAATGAGTTAAATTGTTCAAAAATAGCAGCACCTAGAGCTATAAAACGAGTAACGACAATAATTAAACATTAAAATAAGTAACGTTACATATATAAGAAGTATTTTATTTTTATTAAATGTTATTACCCTTCTAATTGCAGGTGAGAGTCTTTAAGATATATTATATATAATTGAGGTGAGATGGTATCTCCTTGCGGGACACCTTGCTTTATTGGCATGAAATTGAAAAGCGGAAGCATACGCACTTCGAGAGTGTATTTCCTATATAGTTTCTTCCAGAGGATAATATCCACATATCGCTTTAGAAATGTTACGACGATGGAGAGAGTGGAGCACGACCAATTGCTCGATACTGTTGAAAGCCTTTTCATAATCTACATTGGCAACACATATGGGCTGGCTCCTCGTGATATCCGTCCGGCGAGACTTGTCCTTGCGCTTTATTTCTATTCATCGCAAAACAGACGTGGTGGGGGAGAGGCCTCCCGCCTTTGTTCAGCAGTGGACGTCCTTTGGTTGATATGATGCTGATGATGATGGTGAAAACAGATGCTGACCGCGAATAGCACGCGTTTGAATCGGAATGGAAAATTAATTGAAATCAGGGGAATTCGGAGAGTAAAAACCCGCATACCTATACCTTATCCGTCAATACGTCTGCCTCTATAATGTTCCGCTGTAAATGTGTCACTCTCAGTCGGGTGCCGTTGCACAATTTAGCTGGACATAAATGTCGTAGTAAAGTTACTCGCACACCGGCTTTGAGAACTAACTTATGCGCAAGAAGCCCGGGTGTGGTCAACAAACACAAATATTCTATGGGGTAATTACTGGCTTCGTGTTACATAGAATATAGCGCAATATACAGAGAGACCCTTTGTGTTTATTGCGCTATATTGCAAATTTTTAAATATTTTTATAGAGACAAAAATACATAATTACGCTGCAAAGGTTCTCTCGACTTCCAAACTCAGTAATAACTTGTGATATGGAAGCCAAGGATTTTTCTCTCGAGTTAAATAAGTAAGTAAGTAAGTAAGTTTTTATTTGATATACAATAAACACATACAAATAGCACTTTAAGTATAGAATCTATCAGGTAAGGATATAGTGTTTGTTTGAACTCTGGTACCCAATGTAAGACTTAACATGTGTTATTGGTACCAGCGCTCTCATTAATTAAAATCACACGGAGTTTTATCGATAATATCAGCAGATGGTAACAAGTAAGTGCAGTTAGGTACACAAGGTAAGTAAAAATAAAAATAATTAAATAAATTAAGTT
This sequence comes from Diloba caeruleocephala, assembly GCA_947459985.1. Classification (NCBI taxonomy): domain Eukaryota; kingdom Metazoa; phylum Arthropoda; class Insecta; order Lepidoptera; family Noctuidae; genus Diloba; species Diloba caeruleocephala. The sequence goes on along the minus strand of OX381617.1, from coordinate 69,248 downwards.
ATAAAGAAAGCCTCGTAGCATGCGCATCAGTGTATTTGGTCGTGAGTGTATATGTATGTGAGAAGAGGGTATGTGTTAAAGTTCAGGTTCACAGAAGTGAATGGTCACACATTCACTTCTGTGGTGTGTGAGTGAAAGTGTGAGAATATATGATCGCCTGGTTAAACTTGTACACTATTTTAAAGGGTTGAAATTTTGATTAAGGTTTCTGTCTCATCATAGTTTAGCGATAATAGCCACTTATTAACTTTTCTTTTACATTCATATTTACATAGAGGGTAAATATTACACAATTTATTTATTTTATTGTACAAATGACTTCCAATACCGTAATAATGGCGTTGGGCGAGTGCTGTTCTACAGTTATAGGTTTGGCAAACTCTATATGCTCGAAATGTCCTCAAGGTACGCGCTTCAATCGGTGTACAGATTATGAGTAGGGTAATGGTCTGAAAGTCATAACCTTCAGAACAGCTCTCTGTACACGCTCCAGTTGTAGAAAATGTGACTTGAGCGCTCCTCCCCATACTGTAATGCAGTATGTTATTACCGACTGGCACAGTGCGTAATACACTGTCTTCAGGGTCTCATATTCCGCGGAATGCCTCAATTTCTTAAAAATATATATGATTTTGCGAACCTTAGAAGTAAGATTTTGCAAATGGGGTTTCCAGATGAGTGTACTATCTATTTGAACACCGAGGTACTTAACAGAAGGGGCTCTAGTTAATTGCGGACCACTACATGGATACATAAGTGAGCTAGAAGAGCAAATATGCGCTTTAAGTACTAAGGATTCTGGGGCAGGTAATGTTAACGATTGTAGGGAAAAGGGAAGGTAGATTTATTATGCAGTTTTATTGAGGTTTATTGTGAGAAGGTTATCAGCGAGCCAGTTCATTACAGATGTGAGAGCTTTTTCCGCCAATACCGAAGTCTCAAACCAGTTAGCGCCGTGTATAAGCAGAGCCATATGGCTGTGCATGTGCAAGCTTTCCCTCACTAATTGTTCAACCTTTGCATATGCTGACTATATAGTCAGCATATGCAAAGGTTGAACAATTAGTGAGGGAAAGCTTGCACAGCGAATTGATGTAAATCAAAAAGAGTATAGGACCTAAAATTGAACCTTGAGGTACTCCCAAAATTCACAGCTTTACTATTAAATTATTAAATTACCTCACTAGCGATAGCTAGTTAGGTCATTTATTTTGACGCACTGAGAACGGTCAGAGACATAGTCTTGAAAGATTTTAAGGGTATGACCACGAATTCCTAATGATTCCAGCTTGGAAAGACGGTAAGGAATAGACACTGTGTCAAAAGCCTTAGTGTAGTCTATAAAAATACCTAAGCACTTATTTTTATCATCCAAATTTGCAACTGTGTGGTCAATAAATGAGGTAACTGCGTCTTTCGTTGATATCCCGCTTCTAAACCCGTACTGATTCGAAGCCAGTAGATCATGTGATTCTAAAAAGTTTGTTAGTCGATTATTTAGTATTTTTTCTAATATTTTAGAGACAGCCAACAGTACCGAGATAGGTCTATAATTATTAACACTGTCCCCGTTCTTGAAAATCTGATGTACTGTGGCATTTTTAAAGACTTTAGGGAAGCAACCGGTAGATATAGAAATATTGCAAATGTGTGTAATAACAGGAACCAATACAGATGAACAGGCTTTTAGGAGTCCGCGATATTTCGCGTCCGCTCGCTTTCGGAACAGGCAGTGTCCCGGTGGGGTGGGGTGGCATTGGCGATCAGTCTAGACATCGTCAACACCTTCAACTCCATGCCGTGGGGCGCTATTAGGGCAGCACTAGTCTATCATCGGTGTCCGCCCTACCTGCAGGACATCATAGGGGCCTATCTGCGCGATATGCACATTCGCTACGTGGGCAGGGACGGTAGCGTAAAGCGGAGGGAGATTACGTGCGGAGTTCCACAGGGGTCAGTTCTCGGCCCCCTATTATGGAACCTAGCCTACGACGCGGTCCTGCGTGTCGTTCTCCCTGCTGGCGTTAGCTTAGTCTGTTACGCTGACGACACTCTAGTGTTAGCCAGCGGGGAGTCCTTCGAGGGAGCCATCCGGCTTGCGGAGCAAGCGGTGGCAATTGTCTGCGGATAGCGCCTCAAAAAACCGAGGTGCTATGGTTCCACAAACTGCCGAGGAGCAGAGAACCACCCAGTGCGTGGATACGCGTTGGTGACGCGCGAATCGGGGTGGGCTGGTACATGAAATACCTGGGGCTCACCCTGGACAGTCGCTGGGGCTTCGAAGAGCACTTCCAGCGCCTCGTCCCCCGAGTTGAGAGGGCAATGGGTGCACTACACTGGCTGCTGCCCAACCTCGGGAGATTATGTGAGGAAGTTCGCCGTCTCTACGGGGCGGTCGTGCGGTCCGTGGTCCTATACGGGGCGCCTGTATGGTCAGCTCGACTATCAGGCGCTCAGCGCTGCAGAACCAATATTCACGGTCTGCAGCGCAGAGTGGCTATCCGGATCGCACGAGGATACCGAACAGTGTCCTACGAGGCGGCAACTCTCCTGGCGTGTTTTCCGCCTTTCGACATCCTGGCGGAGATGGATGCGTGGGTCTACGATCAGACACGCACCCTCCGCCAGAGCGGCGAGGGCGCGCCTCCAGGGGCGTTGGACAGGCTGCGGCGGCTAGCTCGGCGCCACCTGCGGATGCAGTTCGCGACCAAGCACGTCGTGGAGGCCGTCCTGCCGCTCTTTGGAGCCTGGCTCAGAAGGAGCAAGCGCGTCACCTACCGCCTGACGCAGGTGCTCACCTGGCACGGTTGTTTCGATGCGTACCTGCACAGGATAGGACGTGAGGCCACGGCACAATGCCACCATTGTGATAGCGACCAGGACACCGCACAGCACACGCTCGAGGCGTGCCCTGCATGGGACGCCGAGCGGCGGATCCTGGTCGATCGGATCGGGCAAGATCTCTCTCTGCCAGCAGTAGTGTCGGCTATGTTGGCAGAGCACGAAAATTGGAATGCAGTGGTCTCCTTCTGTGAGAGCGTCATGCTAAGGAGGAGGAAGGAGGCCGCAGAGCGGGATCGGGAGAGGGCCGATCCCGCTCGAAGAAGGAGGAGACGGTGCCGGGGTAACAACCGCCCTGGCGCCTAATTCCCATACGCCTGAAACCCCCTGCTGTTGCTATAAGGCGGGGGACCTCTGGGTTCGCGGGTGCGTAGATTGGGGAATCTGCGTGGTCATACCAAGCGACCCAAGTGCCGAAGATGACCGCCGTGGTTTTAGCCGGTAGGAGTCCGGCATACCCCTTCGCCCTTCCCCGGGGCGAAGGAAGTTCATGAAGAATTTCCACTGGGCACCAATAAAAAAATAAAATAAAAAAGCTGAGATCCTATCACATCCCGCTGCAGCATCCGAACGCAACCCAAAAATAAGTCTTTCAACCTCTGTTTCATCTGTGGGTAAAAGCACTAGTGAGTTTATTGGGGGAGTATAATGTGAGAATTGTATGGTGGAGGAGCTCTGCGTAATTTTTTCAGCTAAACTTTTTCCAATATTTGTGAAGAAATCATTCACACTGTTGATGGAAGACATGTTATTTGAGGTCATGTTGAGCAGTTCATCAGGGGAGGTGACCGTTCGATGAGTGTTCGTTATATTTCTAATAACGTTCCATGTTGCTTTGGGGTTATTTTTTGCCTTTATAAATTCAGATTTTTCGTAGGATGTTTTTAGATTTTTGAGTAATTTATTGCAAAAATTTCGATATCTAATGTAAGTGACTCTAAGATTATAGTTATCAGGATCCATTTTATTTTTGCGAAACAAGTGATCTCTGTTACGAATACAGCGAAGAAGACCATTGGTAATCTAAGGCTTTAGAATTCTGCGCTTGGAAGTAATATATACCGATTTAGAATGATTATCTATCACTGTAATAAGCATAGAAACAAGAAGTTCTGCAGCTAGATTCGCATCCTCCACCATAATTACTGAACTAAAATCTAAATTTAAGACCTCTCTCTTCAATCACAGTAGGATAATTGATAACAGTGCGGTGAAATCTAGATGAGTGGGATAATTTGACAGCCTGCATATTTAGAAGAGTAGGTTTGTGGTCAGTTATGTACATGTCAAATACTAATGTGGTAGTTTTTAAATCGGACTTTACCATTACATGATCTAAGCAGCTGCTATCGCGGGTAGGGAAAAGATGGGAAGGGAATAGGCCATGCGAAGCAATTAGTGTTAAGTACTCATTCGACTGTAAGTTAAGACTGGTCGGGATAATGTTGATGTTAATGTCTCCCATAATTATAATATTTCTCTGGTCTGAAAGAGAAGTGAGGAGATTGTGTAACCCATTTATAAAGTTGTCGTGATTTCTTAAAGGAGAGCGATATAGTGCTATTATAGACAGGTTACTACTTTTTATCTGACAGACTAAGCAACTTGCATCATCCAACACTGGTTCAGTAATAGAGTGTAGTAGAATCGATCTTATGAAAATGATGACACCATCATTTAGATTTTTATTTCGATTAGTACAGTAGGATGTGTGGCCATCGAGTGTCGGAATGACCGATAAGGTATTCATCCAGCATTCCGATAGAATCATAATGTCACATGGAGTTCGTATCCTAAAAAGATGCAGGCTGAAATTATCAAAATTACAGTTGACACTGCGTATATTGAGGTGAAGTATGTTAATTGTATTGGGTGTGTTTTGGAGGAAATACGTACAAGATTCAGGTTTGCAAACATAAGACTGTTCCGAAGGAATCAATCTCACCCGAAATACGAAAGTCAAACATTTTTGAATAGTAATAATACGGGCACGATGTGGCTAGACGGAGAAACTTGGACCGAATATACTATATTTTCAAAATCAGGTGTCAGAAGGGTCCAGCGGAGCGTTAACTTTATAGTTAAGAGTAGTTTAAAACATAAAAATGTAATAGGGTACAAAAAAAGAGATGCATATAAGAGGGGAAGAGCTTTTGAGTAACTATAAATGTGAAAAGGATGTTTAAAGAATGTAAGTATGACGTATAGAGGCTTACTGTTAAAATATATTATTAAATACGAATAACAAATACATCTTAGCTTTAAGAGGTGTTCAGTATGATTCGTTGAATTTAGAAAGAAATAATTTATTTTATCGATAATACTTAGTGAAATGTAAAGAGAATATTCATGCTTACTATACGAAAAATTAAGATACTTGTTTTTGCAGGTGTTTGAGACAGTACACTGAGTTAATGACAACAGATTTAAGACCTTCCCTTTCTCGAGGAAATATTTTCCCGTTTTGCGTTTAGCTAAATTGCGTGCTTCGAAGAATAACCTTCTCATTCTAGCTGGCAAATGCTCAGCAACGTATATAGGTTTTTGTTGCCCAGCTAAACCAATGTAGCAAGTATTGAATTAGTCATAATTTTCACGGCCTTTATTAAAATTACGGGAAGCCTGCAAAACTTTCCTTTTGACCGACAAAAAAAAATATAAATATTTTAACTATGTTTATACATGATGGCACATGTAGAATATACAAGAAATTTTGAAAAAAAAATTGTTAGAATGTTAAACTATATTGTGTGGTGTGAGGAAGAGTGTATGAGAGAAAGTGTGAATGTATGTTATAGGGGTGTGTGTATTTTACGAATTGATGCATTAATAAGTCCTTAGAATATTCTCGGTCTCTTCGTAGCTGAGACTCATACATAAGCCACAGTGTTGTGATGATTTTACATTTGTGTTAGGTGAATTTGTAGATATTGTTTTTCTTGTGACATAAATTGTATAAATGTGTACCAATTACATTAAAGTGTATTTTTGCCAGAGTGGATTTATGTTGGTTAATTTTGAAAATATTTGTGATTTTACGTTTGCTGGTGATAAATTTGGTGTTTTGGTTGTTCGATGCATGCTTCCGAAGTATGAAGTACAAAGAGGTTTCTTACAGAGAGGACCTCAGTGTCAGCAAATAGGTTTCTGGACGGGTATCTAATATAAACCGCTCTTTGGGCTCTTTCAGTATTTATGATTAAGGTCTTTGGACATCCACCCCACACATATGCAGTAAGAGGTTATTGACGGCATAGTGAGAAGTATACTAGTTTCAATGTTGCAAGCTCAGCACTGTTTCTAAGTTTTTTGAATACGTAAATAATTTCCTTATACGAGATGTTAAATTGGTATTATGGGAGGACCAGCTCTAATTCTCATTAATAGTAACTCCAAGATATTTGACGTTATTTTGTCGTTTAAGTGGTATGCACGAGCAATCAGGCGATGGGGATGGGCACGAGTGAGCTCTAATAACAAAGTCATCAACTGGTGGGAGGTAACTTAGCTTAGCTTTCATCGAGAACGGAAGGAAATGAGTCTTTTCAATGTTAAGGGTAAATTTTTTGTACCATAGCCTTGCCATCACCGTCCTCATTGCAATTTCAGCATATTTCAGCAAATAATTACCGAAGTTTTTCAATACGGAGCCTCTACACCTATTCGTTGGAGATTTTCAATTAGCAAATGGGGACAGAGACACTATCGAAAGCTCTCGAGAGATCAAGGAAGTTGCCTATGCACCTTCTTTTTTTCATCTAGATGAGACACAATGTCATTAGTTAGGGCCAAGACGGCATCCTCCGCGGATATGCTACTCCTGAACCCATATTGATTATCCAGTATTAACAGTCCAGACAGTCATTATAGCCACACCGCTCATTTTGTCATTAAAATTAGGGCTTTAAGTCGTGTGTTGTACAATACTTTTATAATATCAAGATACCTTTCGCGAGTGCGCTCGCAACTGACATGCTCCCATCTCACATACAGCGTATAGACCGAGTGAGCAGATCGCGCGTTTCAAGCGAGCATACAGCGTGCCGATTACGAGCGATCTGTTTGGCGACAGCACCACTGCCGCCCATTATACAGACACGCGTATGAGATCACTCACTAATGTGCGCTGAGTGAACAGCAATATGTCGAACGTGCTTAGAAGATCAACATGATGGCGAATAAATGTCACAGACGACTGGGACTGTCGCTGACCTCCTCGAGAGTATCGTCCCAGTGTTTATCACCGTTAAGTAGATGGAGTGCTCTGTAGTCTGGATGATATTTGGGAAATTTTACGGCATCAAAAGCACCATGTGTAGTAAAATGCGCAAAAAATTGCACTTGCCATTATTTGGATGCACAGTGTAGACCTTTCCCAAAGTAGCGTCTTTCATAACTCCTGAGAAACCATATTCTGTACGCTCACGTTGACGTCGATCAAATATAACTCTTTGCTTCTCGTACGTATAATATGACGGCATCTTGGCATTCGTTCGTGATTTGGCGAAAGAAGAGGATCCTCTTCGCACTGCTGAAAAAATACGAAAACCGTAGTTTGACACGGATTTTCCAAGCTCTCTATGACATTTTCTGAATTGAAATAAATTCGCTAGCCATTTTCTAAATGAACGGTCACATTCATGACCGTTGGATGTCGATCATGTATAGAGACATCGCCGTGTAGATACTCTGCGAGCTCGATTGCGATTTACACTGGGTGTAAGTCTCTGCGGCTCGTGATGCAGCATGACGCTTCCGATCGCTTGCGAGACGTGCTTCATGTCCTTCATTACTATATTGTGATCGAGAGGCACCCATGACAACTCATTGGATACCAGACTGGCGCTGCGCTGCTTTCTGCAGTTAAAGAGGAATCTATTTCAAAGCTCATGGGCTTTTAAGATGCAAAAACATCAATAATATCAAACAAAAAAGACTTGTTTGATATTATTGATGTTTTTAAATCTGTAGACCCAGAGAAAGTTCCAATTTTTGTAGCTCATGATTTAAATAAACTACCCCCAATTACTTTCGATCATGTAGATGTAACTCGACTTTTAAAAGATATTGTTATTCTACAAAATGAAATAAAATTGGTCAAAAGTTCATATGTGACGATGGATCAACTACTACAAACAAAGGAGGAGTTGATGAGAAGCAAAAATAACGGTGTAACAGGGAAGGGTTAAATCACGTAGTGGAGAATTCAAATAGAAACATTAACCGTCGAAGAGGTGCATGCTTAGCTAGTTTTGATTATGGTGGTGGTCCATTGGGTCTTCCACATATGTCCTCAAAGTCAATGACCGCTAAAAACTTAACACCAACAAATGTGAATTACCGGATTGATAACAACAGCTGTGATCGCTCATCCCGCTCGCACGCGAGTAATTCTGATATAACTTTGTCACCCACACAGTTTGAGACCAATTAGAGCGCCTGGAGACCTGTGACATGGTGACTGCGGTTTCGATAGAGAAGGATGCGCAGGACGCTAAGCACACAGAGCGCGATACAAATCCCACTGCGGTCTCTATCGGTAAGGAGGTGGCGGCGCCGGCGCCCGACAGATGTTTAGTTAATCGATCGTTTGCAGAGGTTGCGCGGGCAGGCGGAGAATGGAAACAGTCCGAGATAAATAGCGAATGGCAAGTAATACAGAGGAATAGATATAAAAACAGATTTATAGGAAAGAAGGGAGTAGCTACAACTAAACCGGAATGTAAGTTTAAAGCCGCTAATATAAAAATTCCTTTGTTTATTAATAACGTTGACAAAGCAGCGTCGCCTGCGGACATTACAGACTATATTAAGGAAAATACACAAGTATGTGTTAAATTGGAAAAAATCATAATGAAGCAACAGAAAGAATATGATGCTTATAAAGTACTAGTGCCTAGACATAAGTTAGATTTATTCATGGACGACCATTTATGGCCTGAGGGTATATCTTTTCGACGTTTTATAGACTTTGGGAACAGAAGATTTGATAACAAAACGCAAAATGGATATGAGTCAACTAATTCACTAACAAAACATGGACCATGGTCTGAAATAAAATTTACTATTATTATTAAAGGCTAGCTCGATTTCTCAAAACTGTAGTTGATCGTGAGGCTCAGTTAGCTACTAAACGTGCACAGAGCATTGCACTGGAGCTTCGAAAGAAATTCGTCTTCTTTCTAGGAGGCATTTAAAATTCCCTTTTCAATCCGATATCAATAATAACCAAATCAAACAACATTAATCAACACTGGTCCGTAAGAATCGGCAATTGTTCAAATATTTTAGATATAAATAAAATATCGTAGGTAAGGTTAGTAAGTTGTTTATAAAAGTTTAATAACAAAAAAGTCACGGACACTGACGGCACGGTTGGTGCAGTGGCTGATACAGTCGGCTGCTGCGCTTCGGGTTGCGGGTTCGATTCCCGCACGGAACAAATATTTGTATGATCTGCAGGTAGTTGTTCCGGGTCTGGGTGTATTGTATCTGGAATTTGTGTCTGTAAACGCACTCACGGCACAAGGCTTAAGGCTTCCCCAGGGCGAAGGAAGTTCATGTAGAATTCCACTGGACACCAATAAAAAAAAGAACGCGGTTCGATCGAATCGAAAAGAAATACGTACGGGCAGAGGCGCGGGTTAAAGCTAGTTATAGAATATCTAAATTTTATAATAAAACACTTAATTCGAATCTGAAAGGTTTTCAAATAAATAACTACTTACTAGTAGCCATATTATGTCTGGCTGTGACTAAATCATACTTTGTGTCAGTATATCACACATAGAGTGCGAGAGAGTCAGCCGGGAATATTTTGTTAGATATTTGCTATCTGAGGCACGGGGAGCTATGATGTACTAACAAGACTAATGAGGGAACATTATATGTTGCATTATGTGCTGTAATTATAATAATTATTTTTTCGCTTTTACTCTGTCTATTTGCTACATCTTTGTTATCAATTGTCCTAATTTGGTTTAAACTTTTATATATGTATTACTATATATGTTTAAAATGAGTCATGTTGTTAATTAATTACACATTTAGTATAGTATTATTTACGAATATGAAAGAAAGAAAGAAAGAAAGAAAGAAAAGTATTTTATTTGCACTATAATATAATATATATAATATGGATATGTATTTGTCTGCACCATAGACTACCCCATATCTTGTCCAGGGGGCCTACCACAACCTGTTACAAAACAGTCCTAATTTATGAGAGTTTTGTTTCCAGCTTAAAATAACAATAATCATATTCGTACCACAACCTAAATAGTTCGGCTTTGTTTCATTCCTGCTTAGTGAAAGAATGAATAATTTCTAAGAATTGTCTATAGCCTGCTGAAAAAAGAAAAGAAACAACGCTACATACCGTATAGCCGTATATAGAGCTATCCACGGGCGGTCAACTACCAACATTTATAAAGTTGCTTAAGTTGACAGTCAACTTGCAAAATGAAAGCTACCTCACTCCCCGTACCGACTGTTAACCCCCCCCGTCTATTTTGAAATGACGTCATTTTTAGTTTTACCGGCAGTCATAGGACGTTGCCATGACACTGAAAAAATATCAGTCTTGTCAAATTATTAAATTCTAATGCTTTCCTTGTGAAGTATTTTATTTAACAAATTGGCGGCGAGGATTTCGGAATCGCAATGTAAAAATATAAATGAGTACGAGGTTCATTACGAGGCATCTTAATCCGAACGGACAAATATCTAAATACTAATACTACCTAAGTACGGAAACGAATTTACAAAATGAAGAAATACAAACCAGGATACAGGATTCTAGATGATTAAATCGATAAATCCATATCTCGTTTACAACAAGAAGATGAAACAGTAATTTCCTACACTTCCGAACTTAGAAAGTTACATCAAATTGTGAATTCAAAAGTTAGAACTATAAAAATCAAAACATAATAGTTTCCTTTGCCTACAATTTATAAAAGGTTTTAAAGACGGTGATATTCGTACAAAAAATCTACAGGATAAAGTCGTTCTCTTCTACATTCCCTAAATTGGTGCAAATCGCTACTGCTTTAGAAATGGGGAAAAATTTCAAACGCTGCAAACAAACAGGTTCAATTAACAGAATTACAAAAAATACCAACCAACACATCAGCCAACTCACTTAAACTAAGATAAGTACAAGGTCACCATTGACAATTAAATAACTGAGATGGAAATGCTTTCGATGTGGAAAGGATGACCACAAGGCTAATGAATGCGGTGCCATAAAAAGCGTTTGCCGAAAATGTCACAAAACAGGCCACCTCGCCCGAGTTTGCTTGCAAAGAACTACCAATACGCATCAATTAGACGACTCTACAAGCAACGTTAGCCATGGCCAAGACAGTATGGCAGACATCAATTTACTATGAAATGAAATATAGGAAAATTACACGATATCAATCGAATAGAATGAAAGGTCGTTCGTATGGAATTCGACACTGGTGCAACTTTCAAAGAAGGCTTTCAGTCACAGAACTTTAAAGAAATATCTTAGATCAGTTTGAAATCAGTAGATATATTCATTTTAAGAAAAAATATTACTGGTACTTATGGAGATATCCTAAATGAATGGATAAATTATTCATTATGTTTTACTTTTCACTGTAAATATTATCCCTACTAAGAAAATAATAAAAACGTTTTGGTACATACTATTGAAACTTTGGGCATTGTGGCTATTATGTCGGTGCGTAAACCAAGGTCCTCTTTATTTAAAAAAAAGTGTCACTTTCGATGTTAAAAGTCTGCTATTGGCGAGAAAATATGTTCCGAGTCGACGGTCTGATACCAAGTATCTTACTACCTAGTCTGTGGAGCTATCACTTTCACGCGTTGTTCCGAATCCGTACTTGCCACGCTTAATATTGTAAAAAATTATGAATAATTAACTTTTAAAAAATTAACTTTCTAATAGTCTAATCTAGTAATTTCTATAAAGTACATGCAAACATTTACAGATTTAATGCTGAAAAGTAAGCAGAAAACTTTAACAAATAATAGTTGGCCTAGAGTGTGGAAAGTGACATGGTATGAATCGGAACGAAATGTATATTATATGGAGATATTACATAGTATGTATGTAGCGGCGCGAGTGAAATTCGAAACTCAAGGGGCCATGGGGTTATACAAGGAATTTATTACACTAAGTGGTGGGCTTTCAAGTGGATAACAAAGTGATTGAACTTATTTTTAATTTAGCGCACTCAGCATGGAAACAAAGTATGTAAACATAACATTCGTTATTTAATTACAGAAACATTTAACAAAGAAATATTGTGGTGTATTGTGTTTTAGTTGATGCGGTTATAAACAGTTGTATGTGGTTGTAAGGGTTTTGTTATTAGTTTTCCAGCTGACGAGTTTACCGGGTGTCCAGGCGGTAAATAGAGATGCTTTGGGAAGTTTTGAATAGAAATAGGGACAATGCGAGCCGTCAATGTCGCAGGAGGCTCACTCCAGGCCTCGCGCGTTCCTCACAAATACAAGACAAGTGATGCGTAAATCTGTATTCCAGTATGTGACAGTGGTACAGTGTGCAAACCCGCGTATATCAGCTGAATAGCTGCTAGCTAGCTAACACGAATGTATTACTACAGACAATGTGTTTATCCTCGGGGACTTAAATGCACATCCAGGTGAGCGTTTTTACACAGAACTCTTAGAATTCTCTAGACGCTCAGATAAGTATTTGGATTCTTCATGAGAGGCCTCAACTCAATACAATCACACGGGTTACGTGCGAGTTCCTTTCTGAGTCTGTAACGTTTAATCAACGTCTTCTAAATTGAAGGGGTCACATTCCTCACGTAGCTGCATGCGACGCCGCTACCCTTGTATTCTTTCTTTCTGCGTTATCAGCTTCCAAGAGCTCAAATATCTCGTATTCATTCGCTATGCTATCTAGACAAACAAGAAATTAATAATCCAGGTACTAAAATCACTAGATACACAACAACTTTTCCAATGTTAGATAAATAAATATGTTTTACTTACTTTATATGACACGGCAATGGTTTTTCATAACATAAATTAATATTCAAGTCGCGCCCGAGCAACTTTTCTATGATTGTTAAATTTGCCTTAAAACAATAATGCTAGTTGTCAAAAATCACATTGTGGTACGATTTGAATGAATGATTTAGAGGTGACGTCACCAAAACTGCTAAGAAAATGACATTGTTTCAAACAAGCAGTTAAGCTTGTTTAAATGGACATTCTGGTGCGAAAAGGCGACGTAACATTAAAATAATACTGCTTTTTAGAGATGGTGGTAAGCCCCCAGTACTTTGAAGAAATCGCCGTGTGCGATAAGGCCGCCCGTTGTAGGTACTCTATATTCCAAGTGCTACTTATTATTGTACTTTTTTATAACTGGTGTACGATAAAGAATATAATGAATAAATAAATAAATAAGATTGTCGCCTATCACAACCACGACACATAATTTTCCAGCCTTGTGGATCGGTCCTGCGCGACAGGCAATAAGTTATGTGCCGCTGTGAGCATATCTAAATTTTTATTAACACATTCAATTGTCACATAGGGGATAACTTACATCATCATTACGGCCGAACAAAGTCCGGTGTGTTGTGTGCTCATCACGCTTGGCAGGCGGGTTGGCGATCGCAGTTGAGTAGTTAATGTATTCGAAGGACGCTGCTGCCCATCCTCCGTCTAATCCCTTAGTCGGCTTTTACGACACCCACGGGATGAGATGGGTTGGTGCTATTCGTAGCCGGCACCACACGGCAAACAATAACTTACATGATTATTATTTATTTTGAGCATCCGATATTTCGGCGCTGCTGCAAACGCAATGATCACGAGATGACATCGGCGCGTGGCATAATATTCACGAAACATATCCCGTTAATTTATGTGTAATACAAAACCGAGAAATCTTTTTATTGTAAATGTACACTATATAGATCATATAATACGTAGTAATATCAGCCTGTAACTGTCCCACTGCAGGGCATAAGCCTCCTCGCATACAGGGAAGGAACGAGCAGGTGTTGACGCTTTCATGCGATTCAATATACCTAAGTTTCCTTAACATGTACGAACATGAACGAGCTGTTTAAATTATTTATCCCGCGTGTAGAGTGCCAGCATATCTACATGTTACAAAGAGTACTGATAAACTACGTATCCGTTGTCACTTAGATACTATAACAGTAAAAACCCACAATCGGCACGCCCGGCTGTACACTGATAATCAGAGGTCGGTGTATATTTATGCCACTACTATAATAAATATATACTATAACATATTTATTTATCGTATATTTAATTTAATTACGTCGCATGAGATAAATTACGCTTGATACGTATTCTATTGTTGGCTCCCACGGGCTCAGCATCAGCCGAACGCACTTCGACCCTATTGGGCTGCTCTGTGTGCAAGGCCTGCACTACTCCTCCGCTGGCAAATCCAGAAGTCCCTGTAGGTACTTTGCAATCATACCTGCTGGAGCCCTGCAAAATCATCAGGCAATGGATAAGCCACTCCTAGATGTTTTGCCCTACGTCTTCCCAGAGCGTCACAGCTGCACAAAATGTGCTGCATAGACTCTTGATTGTCCATACAGAATCTGCATGTATCCGTTGTGCTAAGCTTCATTCTATGGAGGTGCTTGGTGCCGAAGTGGCCTGTCATTGCACCTATATAGTGCCTTAAATGAGTTTTGGTAAGATTTAATAGTCTCTTAAACCCGTTTAGTCTTGTGCTGCAGAAAGTCTTGGAATGGTTTAGGCCTCTCGCTTGCCTCCATTCTCTGACATGTTCCTTATCAGCAAATGCATGTAATGTCAGTTGGTATACCATGAGTATTCCTACGAAAGGCTCAGAGCCAATGAGCTGCTTACTCGAGCCTGCCCTAGCTAGTTGATCCACCTTCTCGTTACCTTCAACACCTTCGTGTCCAGGTACCCAGATAAGCTTTACGTTGTTGTGTTTTCCTAGTTTGTTTAGTAGGATAACACCTTCCTTGACTAGTTTCGAGTTTACTTTAAAGGAGATTAGTGCCTTTAGAGCTGCTTGACTGTCGCTGAGTATGTATACGGTTTTTTCCTTCACATTCCTCCTTAGCATTTCTCTAATGCTGACAATTATAGCATAGGACTCCGACTGGAAAACCGATGTATATTGCCCCATGGATTGACTGATATTGCAGTCATTTGACCAAATTCCTGCTCCCGTACCTGATTTCATTTTAGATCCATCAGTATACCAAATGAGATGAGCAGTGTCATTTATGGGCTTGAGTCCTCTCTGCCACTCTTCCCTTGTGGGTATATGTACACTGTATCTCCTAATGAACATATAGACTGGATTGTCAGGTCCATTAAGTCATCCAGTTCTTTCACAGGGTCCATTGATGTGTGTTTTGTGCAGGGCTTGTATCGATTCCACGCGCCTGCCCTTGCAAGTCTATAATGAGATTTTCTTGCCTCTGTTTGTATGTGAATATGAAGTGGTTTAATGTTCAACATCCAGTCGAGTGCCACAGTAGGCGTGGTTTTAAAGGTTCCAGTGATGCCCATGCAGGCTACCCTTTGTACCTTCCTTAAGGTGTCTTTGCAGGTTTGTAACAAAGTTCTCGTCCACCATACTGCGCTGCCATATGTTAGTATTGGCCTCACCATCATTGTGTATATCCAGTATATGACCCTAGGATTGAGTCCCCACGTCTTGCCATAGGCTGAACGGCACATATTGAACACCCTTAGGGCCTTTTTAGTTGCATTTTCAACGTGAGTACGCCACGTTAGTTTCTTATCCAGTGTTACACCTAGATACTTTACCTCCGTGGCCCATTTAATTTTTGTGCCGTACATTATTAACTCCTTGAGTCCACGCAGGTCTGATTTATTTGTGAACGCCACTAAAACAGATTTGCTTGGATTTATGGATAGGTTGTTCCTATCACACCATCCTTCTACTTTGTCCAAAGCCTCCTGTAGCAGGTCCGACACAGTGTTCGGGAACTTGCCACTTACTTGTATGACTATGTCGTCAGCATACCCTACTATATGGAATGGTCCTATATTTAGTTCCACCAAAAGCGAGTCTACTACAAGGCTCCATAGTATTGGGGATAAAACCCCTCCTTGTGGGCAGCCTTTCGTCGCTTATACAGCTATCTTGTCTTCCAGTAGATTGGCTTGGATAATCCTGCCCTGAAGCATAGTATTTGTCCATTTAATTATGGTGGGTTCTATACCATGTCTCTCTGCAGCAACCCTTATTGACTCAAAGGTCGTCCTATCGAACGCACCTTCAATATCAAGAAATGCTGCTGCTGAGATCTCTTTAGTTGCCAGAGCCCTTTCAGCTCTGTCTACTACATAATGTAGTGCTGTTTCAGTCGATTTACCTTGTTGATACGCACATTGCATTTTGTGTAGTGGTCTGCGCTTGAGCGCTCCATCTCTAATATGCCTGTCGATCATCTTCTCTAGAGCTTTTAGGAAGAAGGATGTCAAGCTTATCGGCCGATATGATTTAGCATCCTCATAATCTGCTTTTCCCGGTTTGGGGATAAAGATCACCTTAACTTGTCTCCAGACTGTCGGGACATATCCAAAGGCTATGCAGGCCCTGTAAAGTTTGCAGAGGTGAGGTAAGATAATGTTTCTGCCCTCTTGCAGTAGGATGGGATAGATTCCGTCCGGTCCAGGAGATTTATATGGACGGAAACTTCGTATTGCCCAACGTATTCTATCCGCGTCAACGACTTTCTTTGCAGTCCGCCAGACATCCTTGAAAGTTCTTGCATTTTGTTCTTCCATTGTGATGATATTGTCAGTCACACTGTGTAGTTCTACCGAGTCTGGGAAGTGTTTTTTGAGCATGATTGCTAGTGTTTCCTTCCCATCTGTTGTGAGTTTACCTTGGTCATTTCTTATGGATGACAGTACATTAACCTTCGCGGAGCTCATTGCCTTCCGGATAGCTGCTTATGTTCTGACAATTATCCCTCCACGCCCTTCTCTTTGCTTTGCGAACTTGTTTGCTGTAGTGCGTTAGCGCTTTTGCATATATCGTGAAGTCTTTTATAGATTTCGCATAGTTGAAAACTTTTCTGGTGTCCTGTCTTAGATGTTCTAGGTCAGGGGACCACCATGGTGCCCTTTGCGATTTCAACTCTTTTTCCGGAGAGTTCTTTATCCAGCAGGTTTTTACTGCTTGTGATATTCTATCCGCCTCAAATTCTATATCTATAATAGAGTTTAGCCTAGTTGTGGGATCTCTAAGTTCTACTTTGAGATCCTCCTTGAAGGATGCCCAGTTCGTTTTCCTGGGATTTCTTCTGAGTACCTTACCAAAGTTCTGGGTAGTTTCGTGCCTAAAGCAAATGTAATTGTGGTCAGATAAGCTAATTTCACCAGACACATGCCAATGTTTTGTTGCCTTGTTAGCCCCTTTAGTTTCTAGCGTAATATCAATGACGTCTGCCCTACGTTTACTTACGAAAGTTGGTCTATTGCCTTTGTTCATTATAAATTCAATATTGATGTCATCTATACGGATTACAGTAAAGGGTTTGATCGTATTGACCACTGCACACTATTATCCAAGCTAGAAATGATAGGCATATGTGGAGACCTGCTCAGATGGTTCAAATCCTATATAGACAATAGATCACAAGCTGTCGTTATTAATAACTTTATTTCTAGCTGGGTCCATGTCCCTAGCGGAGTACCTCAGGGATCCTTATTGGGTCCTTTACTTTTTGTAATATATGTAAATGACATCAACTTTTCCCTTCACTCTTCGAATTTACTGTGTTTTGCTGACGATATGAAGATATATCGTACTATTTCGTCGTTGGACGACATGAAAGCTCTTCAAGAGGACCTAGGACGATTAGAAATCTACTGTTTCGTTAACAAACTTGACCTTAACCCTTCTAAATGCTCAGTAGTAACTTATACTCGCAAGCAAAATATCTTACACACTTCTTATTCTTTGAGTGGCCATTTGCTTCCTAAGGATACTTGTATTCGTGACTTAGGAGTCTATCACGATTCCAAATTGATATTTAACACTCATATTGACCTTCCGTGTGGTGTCCGGATTAAGAATATAGCACCACTCCATCTCCTCCCGTGGATGTCGTAAAAGGCGACTAAGGGAATCTAAACCAGAGGGATGGGCAGCAGCGTCCCTTCTGTGAAACGGTAGCCTTACTGCGCTCACCAACCCGCCTGCCAAGCGTGGTGAGTATTGGCAAATACCCCCCAAAATGATGACACAGTTGTGAAATCTATGGGGAGGCCTTTGTTCAGCAGTGGACGTATAAATAGCCGATATGATGATATCTTATATAGTAGTAATACTAAATAATTTAAGAATGTATAATTATATTATAGAACTAGCTGGGACCCGCGGTTTCACCCGCATTTAATTTAAAACAAATTTGGACTATTTCGACATAGACACTTGACATAAAATATATATATTGGATTTCAAGGGTTTTTTTTGCGTGGTACCCTAATTATTTTTCTAAGATAAAAGTAGCCTAAGTTATTCCTTATAACATCAGTTATCTGCCAGTAAAAGTCCCGTCAAAATCGGTCCAGCCGTTTCCGAGATTACCCGGAACAAACAGACAGACAGACCGACAGACAGCAAGACAAAAAAATTAAAAATCGTTTTTTCGTTATATGTACCGTAAATACTTGAATATGCATTTAGTAAAAAGCTGTTATTTTGACACACTTCAATTTTATTTATTTGTATAGATAAGTACGTTGTGTCGGCGATTGTGCTGCACTGTAGCGTGGTGTCACGCAGCCTTCCGCGAAAACGGCGATACATGACGCCTTCAGCCAAAACTCTTCCTTCATAAAGGGGTTCCTCACAAAATGACTACACACTGCATGTAACTGCTAGTTGTGTAATTCTATAGGGGATACCTTTGTTCAGCAGTGGACGTAATTTGGCTGACGTATTAAGTCAGAAAAAAAAATAGCTTCACCAACAGAAGAAAACGCCGCTTTACGCCATAACAGCGCGACACCTCCGTACGGCCGGCCACGCAGCAGCCCGACCGACAGATTCACAGATGATGTGTCAGTGGACAAGAAATGGTCGTCAATTATTAAGGTACGATAACTCCTGCTCTAAGAGCCAGGTTTCTTGTAACGCTACAATATCTCCTTCTCGACATGATGTTCTGATGCATTCTAAAGACCTCTTAACATTCTTGCAATTGAACGTTATGATGTTACAATTCAGATCCATTATTTTCTTTTGTTTACATCAACTTAAACAGTGCCTGGTTCAGTCATAGAGTAAGATCCCAGAGCGATAAGACACAACTTATTTTCTAATAACTTAATAACTTTATCATAACTCTGTATTTAAAGTGATGCAGTGCTGCAATCTTTGCAGCGGTGTCAGATCGACTATCGGTACATTGAAGTGTTGAAGTGCTTATACAGAAACGCCATCATGTCGGCCCGAGTACATGAACAGAGCACGGGGGCAATTCCATTGCACAGAAGTGTGAGACAGGGGGACGTCATTTCCCCGAAACTGTTCACCGCTGCAATGGCCTTCAAACTACTGGAGTGGAAAGGATTTGGCATTAACATCAATAGCGAGTATATCACTCACCTTCGATTTGCCGATGACATCGTAGTCATGGCAGAATCGCTGCAAGAGCTCAGCACAATGCTCGATGATCTCAACAGAGTTTCCCAACAGGTGGGCCTTTAAGATGAACATGGGCAAGACAAAAGCCATGTCAAATGCCCATGTCGTGCCCATCCCAATATCCGTTGGGAGCTCTGTTCTCGAAGTTGTTGACGAGTATGTCTACCTGGGACAAACTGTCCAGTTAGGTAGGTCCAACTTCGAGAAAGAGATCAACCGTCGAATCCGACTCGGCTGGGCAGCGTTTGGGAAACTTCGCAACATCTTTTCGTCTACAATACCGCAATGCCTCAAGAAGCAAGTCTTTAACCAGTGTGTGTTACCAGTGATGACATATGGAACAGAGACGTGGTCACTCACAATAGGCCTCATAAGAAAGCTCAAGGTCACTCAGCGAGCTATGGAGAGAGCTATGCTTGGTATTTCTCTACGAGATCGAATCAGAAATGAGGAGATCCGTAGAAGAACTAAAGTTGTCGACATAGCTGAAAGGATTAGTAAACTGAAGTGGCAATGGGCAGGGCACATTGCTCGTAGAACTGATGGCCGTTGGGGCAAAAAGGTTCTCGAATGGAGACCGCGCACCGGAAAACGCAGCGTGAGGCGACCTCCAACGAGGTGGACAGACGACCTGGTGAAGGTCGCTGGGAGTCGTTGGATGAGAGCGGCGTGTGACCGCTCGTGGTGGAGATCTAAGGGGGAGGCCTTTGTTCAGCAGTGGACGACCTGTGGCTGATATGATGATGGTGAGATAACGTTTGCCCAGAGGGGTTAATTAATTATTATTATAATGTCTCTCTTTTCACGGGTTTATATCCCCTGTAAGGGGGAACCCGGTCTTTTGACAGGCTTACGCGGGGACATAGGTCCAACACGCAGAGGCCCTTTAGAGAATTTTAATCTAAAATGTAATGGGACACCAACCGGGGACTCTCCATAGCTGCACTATAAAATGAAGTCATGGATTGTCCCCGGTGGTGTAAGGCTATTGTATGAGATGGAAACTATAACGATAAGGTCTATTGGAATGGGTGTTACATGGAATAAAAAGATTAATAAATACGGGAACAACGGCGTCTGCCTTTCAACTTTGATCGTGAAATTCTGAGGCAGACGGTGACTCGCCACTCACAAGATGGGCCCCCTAAATGGCCACCACTATAGGCGACAAGGAGCAACACCGGTGTGAGCGGCTAGGGGTGTAGAGAGGTGCGGCACCGGTTTCACCATCGCGCGTCTCGAAGACTCGGAGCGGGTTTCCCCGTTATTACGCCATTAGACACTTCCACCCTCGAGCATATAGCTCTGGCGGCCCCTCTCTGATCGGCCAACTAAGGCAAGCCAGAGTTGAAAATCCTGCGGGCACTCATGGGGTTCCACTCCAACCAACCAATAAAGGCAAGCGGAGACGAGGCCCTGACCGACTCTCTGGAGCATTCGGGTACGCAGTGTCGCCACTCACATTCAGCTCGCCACAAACTGCCCTGCGTTCTGTAAGCTACTTAATATACTTTTTTTTTTCTTATGATAAACTTTTTTTCTATCATAAGGTATGAAGAAATCAAGCAGCTACTTTAATCTGCCCTCCAGGATTACCTTATCCCATGATGAGATAACGTTTGCCCAGAGGGGTTTTATTATAATTATTTATTAATTATAATTATTATTGTTATGTCTCTCTATTACACGGGTTTATATCCCCTGTAAGGGGGAACCCGGTCCTTTGATAGGCTTACGCGGCGACATGGGTCCAACACGCAGAGGCCCTTTAGAGAATTTTAATCTAAAATGTAATGGGACACTAACCGGGAACTCTCCATGGCTACACTATAAAATGCAGTCTCGGATTGTCCCCGGAGGTGTAAAACTATTGTATAAGATGGAAACTACAATTATAAGGTCTATTGTAATGGGTGCTAAATGGATTATATACTTCTAAAAACGGAAACAACGGCGTCTGCCTTTCAACCTTGAAAGTGAAATTCTGTGGCAGACGGTTAATTATTATTAATTATTATTACTTTTACCTTTATTTAAACTGAATACATATAAATTACATTTTTAAATATACATCATACAAAAATATACATTTAAAAATATAAAAATAGTAGCCCACCGGCATCGGGAACAAGGTCCAAGCTGCAGGTGGTCAGGGCTCCAGAGAGAGGAACCTCCTAACGATACGAGCCGTGCCTAGGAGTACCGCTTTCTGCATCAAGCCCTTGACCCAGCCGCCTAACGAGAGCCTCTTCAGGTGTTGGTCGAGGCTCTTGGCCATTAGGCCATTGGCCGTAACGACTATCGGCACAATGATTGCAGAGTCTACTTCCCACATGTCGACAACCTCGTGCGCCACGTCAAGATACTTAATTTGCTTATCTTTCTCGGCCTTCACGAGGCCTTCATTGTGCGGCGCTCTACTCGATCTATCACCACTATATCAGGCTTATTGGCTACAATAGTCCTGTCAGTGATGATAGATCGATCCCAGTACAATGTGACATGGTCATTCTCGAGAACTGGGTCGGGCACATACTTGTAGTATGGCACTTCTGAACTCACAAGGTTGTATTGCAGCGCAAGTTGCTGGTGTATAATCCTGGCCACTTGGTTATGCCTGTGCAAGTACTCGCCATTAGCAAGACGAGAACAACCGGAAATAATGTGACGGATAGACTCACCCGGACGGTGGCATGCCCGACAGATGTCAACCGTGCCGTCCTTCACAATATATTTCCGATAGTTATTCGTCATGATAACTTCATCCATAATTGCACAGATAAAACCTTCGGTTTCCCCGATGAGGTCACCGAAGCGTAGCCAAGACACGGACGCTAAAAAGTTTACATCGGGCCCATGAAGGGCCCGGTAAAAGCGTCCGTGAAGCTCCTTGCTCTGCCATACCTCCATGCGGTCATTAGTGTCAAGCACTACAGGGTTATGCCAGTTCTCTTTAGCCAAGGAGAGCGGGGTGAGTCCCTTGTCTATTGCAACCACATCTCGGTGCATCTCTACATCGGCTTGGAGAAAGTACTCCCTGAGGTTGCACACCTCACGATTGTGGAGGGTCTTAGCATTTAAAAAGCCTCGCCCCCCACACTTTCGCGGGATGTACAGCCTCATCACCGATGAACGTGGGTGATGAATCCGATATGTGGTCAGCAATATACGAACTCTTCTATCCAGGGCGTCCAATTCAGACTGAGTCCACTTGAGTATGCCAAAGGAGTATATCAGAACTGGCATGACCCAACCGTTAAAGGCGCGCACCTTGTTACCGCCTGACAAAAGACTTTTCAGTACTTTTTTCAGGCGACCAAGGAAGCGCCCCCGTAACGATTGTTTCATGTCAGCTCCGTTGATACCCAACCCCTCCGACATACCCAAGTATTTGTAGGTCTCAGATGAGGAAAGGGATCTGATATGTATGAAATCCGAAAGTTGTAATCCCTCAGATTTCATAATCTTCCCACGTTTTACATGCATGACTGCACATTTGTCCACACCAAATTCCATTCTAATAGAATTACTAAAAGTCTCAGTTACCTTCAGTAACTCTATTAGCAGCAAATTGTTGGGGGCAAAGAGTTTCAAATCATCCATGTAAAAGAGGTGAGATAATATCTGACCACCTCTTCTCATCTGGTTGCCTAGCCCTAAACCCTCTAGCAGTGTGCTAAGAGGGTTCAAGGCCAAACAGAACCACAGCGGACTCAGGCTATCGCCCTGGAATATACCACGCTCGATCCTGATCGGTTCACCGTTCCCTCGGATCTCCCTACATCCCGGATAGTTAAGGACTGTCCTCCATTGCCCCATACATGCCATCATGAAGGTCTGTAGGGTTGTATATTTTATACAACTCTAGCACCCTCATGAGCCATGTATGCGGCACCGAGTCGTAGGCCTTCGTATAATCTATCCAGCATGTAGACAGATCCTTGTGGTTACGTCTAACCTGTTGGCTAATAGCCATGTCAATAAGGAGTCCTTAGTACCAGGGGACCCTTTCCTACGTCTATTCTGAGAAACAGACATGATGTGGTTATTATCAATATGTGTGTTAATTTTTGTTCTCAGAATAGATGTAAGAATTTTAAAGACCGTCGGTAAACAAGTTATCGGTCTATAATTTTTGGGTTCCGTAGTACTACCTGATTTATGGAGCAGGTGGGTAATTCCTGTAGTAAGAAACTGAGGCAGCGAACCTGACTCTAAGGATGACTAGAACTGGGACGCCAAGCGAACATGTGAGCTACGTAGCCATTTAAGCCAAAAATTGTGCAGCCCGTCCGGTCCCGGAGATTTCCACTTTGGTAATGGACGGACTGCACTGGCTACGTCTTGGGGGCTAATTATAACTGCCCCATTTCTGCTATCGGCTCACATGCTCGTTTGACCTCCCGTATCCAATCACCTTCGGTATGGTTGACTGGCACCGACCATATGTTGCGCCAGAATGCATTCATGGCATCATCATCTGGTCGGTGGACGTCACCCATACCTTGGTCAGGTCGCTCCCAAGTTCTGTATACCCACCTTTGGTCATTTTGGAATGTGCGATTCAAGGTATACCGCTCCATTATTTGGGAATTTTACATTGGCCACACGACATGCCGCAACGGCTGCGCAGTACAGGATTGAATGTGTATCGCCGAGGTCTTCGCTGTTGTCAAAATAATTTAACAACAGCGAATCCAGGGCACAGGTTAGCGCTCTATTTCTTTTATGCATAGGCAAACGCGGTAGGCGCGGCCTAAGGGCAGGTGGTGCGTATCGATACTCTTGAATCGCACTATCCAAAGCGCTCCTTAAAAGTCATTGCACTGGTTACCTGCAAAACTAGCACCATCATCCTCTTCCTCATCCATGCGGTTGGACCGCGGCGGAACCACAGATGTTTCTTGCGGTTGTACTGGGTAAACCCAGTAAACATAAGACCAAAGATAAGAAATGAAACAAAAATTTCAACTTAATCAACTGACCCACGCTCTCTGCACTCTTAACCTTATAGCTATGTAGTGGGACAAACGTATTCTGCTGTGCTCCGAGTAGATTTACAAGGATGGCATTGATGACAATATGTGTTATAAAAATGAAGTAACTTTTTTGTTAGACTTATGCATTAGATAAAAAGCTGTAACGATAATTATATGATTCCTTAAATTAATTTAAAAAGTGTTACACGATTGAATACGTTATATTCAAATTACCCTGGAGATGAAGTTAAGTTTATCAAGAAATTTTGAAAAAAAGTAAAATCTAAAAAGCGAATGGAGAAAGCCACTTTGACCAATGTTTGTAAGTACATAATTCTTTTATTTTTTAAATGTATCGTCTACTAACTCACGAATTTTCCTTTTATTCGAAAAACAGCCAGCATTTAGATGTTCAGTTAATTAACGTTCAATTCAGTCACCATTGCGAAGCACACGTGGATGTGCTGTATGTGAGTGACGACACTGCGTACCTGTATGCAGTCCCTGGCCAACTCTGTGGAATTGGCCAGAGACTCTTCTAAAACTTACCTTTATTGGTTGGCTGGGGTATAGTGCCCGAAGAATTCTTAGAACATCTTGCTAACATTATAAATGAAGCGGTGAGCGCAAGAGTGGCCTATCTTTTCCAGACAAATGATTTTAATTGAGTCTGGAAAAGATAGGCCACTTTTGCACTCAAATGTGTTTGTACGTTTGTCTCACGCCGATGTTTCAAGCGAAATTTGGCAGAGTGGTATCTACCTCTGTCATGAAATAGGAACTATTGTACATTTTTAACTCATGAACATATTAAGACACTCGCGTAATAGACAAACACAAGAAACCGATCTTTACGAAAAAACCAACGTGCGAGAAAGAAACACAATATGGCCGTAGAACCGGTAAGAATGCCACCACCCCATCTCCTCCCATGGGTGTCGTAAAAGTCGACTAAGGGATTAGCCGGAGGATGGGCAGCAGCGTCCTTCGAGTACATTAACAACTAAACTGCGATCGCCAACCCGTCTGCCGAGCGTGGCGATTACGGCAGAACCCCCGATGAGCCCACAACACATCCATATCGGTCGTTGTGGTGATCTTTGGGGGAGGCCTATGTCCAGCAGTGGACTTCATTCGGCCGAAATGATGATAATGGTGTCGTCATTTGTGTTAGACTGCGGTTTAACCTCATCATATCAGCCAAAAGACATTCACTGCTGAACAAAGGCCTCCCCATAGAATTCCACAATTATGTCATCATTTTGGTTGGTGAGCGCAGAATGATGCTGTTCTACAGAAAGGACGTTGCTGCCCATCTCTTGTTAAGAGTCCCTTAGTCCATCTGAATTGCGAGTGGTGCTGTATTCTTAAGCCGAACACCACACTGACGACTAGTTAACTTACTACTTTCTTATTTTTATAGAAGTTAATATTAAAATTATTTAGTATTACATTAATATCATGTAGTAAACATTATATATATAATATCCTTTTTTCTAAATGTAGTATTTGATATTATTTATTTATTAAGTACGTGTATATATCACTCTTTTCTTGTCACTGATATATTTTGCGCATCTCTAATATGTAGGTATCCGCCGTACCTACTAATGTAATTGCGATGTTGTAAGGTAAGCAGAAGATGTAGGTAACATTACTTCTTTTTCTTCTCTTAGATTATGGCTTCTGTAGAATATCTTCCACAATTTCGCCAATGTCGAGTATAAGGCAACGTCGTACGGTGTTTAGATGAATAAATCTTTACATATTCATAAAATATTTCACAAAAAACAAAAACTACTTCTTCTTCTTCTTCTCTTAGATTATGGCTTCTGTAGGTTATCTTCCACAATTTCGCCAATGTCAAGTTTAAGGCAACGTCGTACGGTATTTAGATGAATAAATCTTTACATATTCATAAAATATTTCTCAAAAATGAAAAAAATTCTAAATATATGTCGGCAACGTCGTACGGTTCAATTGTTTTTTTTTTTTTTTTAAACTAGTAACATTACGTAACATAATTATGTCAAATTGACAAATGTCTAAAACTGTGTTCTGCTTCACTGTCACCACCAAGAAATAATAGATTAGAATTTCCGAACAAATTAAAAATGATTGTAAGATATGAAGGCACCGGCCGGCTGATAATAATAAATCGATTCTTAATCGCTTATTTGAAACTTATTTTTATTATAAACGATAATTTATAATAAATTTTTAGATAATAATAATCGATTCTTATAATAATCGATTACTTTTTGACAGAGTACCTTTTTATAATCTGACAGTACCAGTCCCACTTCGTATTTGTAAAGAGTAAACAATTTTTTATTACATTTATTTTCGTGTGGGATTTCCTTATATTTATCCTCAACTGGAAACATGATGGTACACGTGATGAATTATGTGATCAAAGTGAAATTAAGTAAATTTATGGAACATATCGGTCAAATGAGTGTCTGATTAGAGACTTATGTAGTCCAAAGACCAGTCAGTCGTTCGTGAGACGAAAAAAAACTATAGCAGCAGGTATCTAGCTAAATGTGCACTCTCTCTCAATCTCAGTGCACAGAGAACTTTTGTTATACAGGAAACGGAGTGAATGTTATCGGCGTTCATTATGATGAGTCTGACGCGTGCAGCGTGTAGAAGCAAGCAATAGATCAAGGTTCGTTAATGCTGCACTAGCAGTAGGCGACACTAGGATGGTGGCACCGTGGCGTCAGCTGCTATTGCTGGCGGTGTGGGCGTGGTGTGCATGCGCACGCGTCGAGCGCCCTCGCTGCCCGAGCGACGCATCAGAACGCTGCACAGCCGGCGGCTCCGGGCACGACGAGTACAAGTACACTGTGGACGGTGAGCTTCTACTTTCACTTTTATAATTGTTTCATGACAACTGTTCTGCTTTAACTCAGGCTGAATACTGCCAGTAGCATGTCACAGGCTAACTGAGTTGTAATTGTATTTATGGTAACCTACTGTAGTTGTCAAATATTCCCTACTTCTGTTTATGTATGGACTGTATGTTTTGAGGCTGTGGTTAATATACTGTGAAAATGATATGCACATAAACAACAATATCAAACTAATCAAATTTGATTTTCACAAGACATATTGTTAGTGCCTAGAAGCATAATTGAAATAAAAAGGAGTTTTATAGTGTAAAAAAGAATTCAAATAAGACTGACAAAAATCTTTGCGGTTTGTTAAGCAACAGCCTGGGGCATTGCGTACATAATAATTGTATGCCTGGGTCATCCTATTAACAAATAATAGCATCACTTGTGACAGATAAGTTCAACCCCTATACTAACATAACTTTACTGGTAGGTAATAATTTAAATATTAGGAAAAAGACATCTCAGACAGTGTTGCTGTTATTTAATGTTAAATTGGAACTGTGGTACAATAATATCTAGACCACTTGTCACAGGATACAAAACCACAAATGACTTAATTGTCTGACAACCGAGAAAGGCAGTCATTATTTTATACTGCCACGTCAAAATATGAACTGCTTCTCTAGTATTTTTTTAATATGTTGTAATGAATTCTGGAAAATATAATGTTTATATTTATATTAATTTATTAATTAATATTAATAATATATAAATATAAACATTATATCAATAGGAGATTCAGTGCAGTTATGCACTAGTTAGTTACAGATAGTTTATCCTCTCTGTCTAGGTGGTATACTCCAAATAACCTTTTCATTAAATAGTGATAAAACCAAATGTTTGATGCTTTTGTTGCCAAATGTACCTCAAGTCAAATTAGAAATAATTCTAGAAGGCAACAAACTCGAGATAGTAAATAAAACTGTATTTCTAAGTTTATACTTACCAATGGTTATCCATTGATTTGAAATTACAGTAGGTTGCTCATATAAAGGCCTTGCGAATCACTTTATTTTTAAAAATGTTAATATGTATGTGTACCCATATAGGAACAGTGCCCTCCATTTACATTTTTGAAAATATTATGTTTGTCCATAGAAACCTGTTAATGTTTAATAGCGACATTCATTGTTAAAATACTAGAAATAAACATAACATTGTGGTACCTACATTTAGATTGTCAGAAACCAATAAATCATTCTTAGGAAACTGTATTTGATTTTACAACAATATACCTAAAGCAATTACTGATCTCACAGATGGGAAGTTTAAAGCATATGATAAAACAATTCTCTTAAAAAAATCCTGCTAAAGGATTAAAGACTATGTTGACAATTGGGACATATGGCTACGTTATCTGTGTCCATGTGTTTTATTTTAAACTAGCTGGGACCCGCGGTTTCACCCGCGTGTAATTTAAAAGAAATTTAGAGTACTTCGACATAGACACTTGACATAGAAGATATATTGGATTTCAAGGTTTTTATTTTTTTGCGCGGAACCCCAATCGTTTTTCTAAAATAAAAGTAGCCTAAGTTATTCCTTATAACATCAGCTATCAGCCAGTGAAAGTCCCGTCAAAATCGGTCCAGCCGTTTCGGAGTTTACCCGGAACAAACAGACAGACAGACAGACAAAAAAATTAAAAATTGTGTTTTTGTTATATGTACCATATATACTTTCATATGCATTTAGTAAAAACCTGTTATTTTGACATTACAAACAGACACTTCAATTTTATTTATTTGTATAGATTAGTAAAAACCTGTTATTTTGACATTACAAACAGACACTTCAATTTTATTTATTTGTATAGATGTATAGATGTATAGAAGATATATTGGATTTCAAGGTTTTTATTTTTTTGCGCGGAACCCCAATCGTTTTTCTAAAATAAAAGTAGCCTAAGTTATTCCTTATAACATCAGCTATCAGCCAGTGAAAGTCCCGTCAAAATCGGTCCAGCCGTTTCGGAGTTTACCCGGAACAAACATACAGACAGACAGACAAAAAAATTAAAAATTGTGTTTTTGTTATAGGTACCATATATACTTTCATATGCATTTAGTAAAAACCTGTTATTTTGACATTACAAACCGACACTTCAATTTTATTTATTTGTATAGATGTATAGAAGATATATTGGATTTCAAGGTTTTTATTTTTTTGCGCGGAACCCCAATCGTTTTTCTAAAATAAAAGTAGCCTAAGTTATTCCTTATAACATCAGCTATCAGCCAGTGAAAGTCCCGTCAAAATCGGTCCAGCCCTTTCGGAGTTTACCCGGAACAAACAGACGAGACAGACAGACAGACAAAAAAATTAAAAATTGTGTTTTTGTTATAGGTACCATATATACTTTCATATGCATTTAGTAAAAACCTGTTATTTTGACATTACAAACAGACACTTCAATTTTATTTATTTGTATAGATGCATAGAAGATATATTGGATTTCAAGGTTTTTATTTTTTTGCGCGGAACCCCAATCGTTTTTCTAAAATAAAAGTAGCCTAAGTTATTCCTTATAACATCAGCTATCAGCCAGTGAAAGTACCGTCAAAATCGGTCCAGCCGTTTCGGAGTTTACCCGGAACAAACAGACAGACAGACAAAAAAAATAAAAATTGTGTTTTTGTTATAGGTACCATATATACTTTCATATGCATTTAGTAAAAACCTGTTTGAGAGATTTTGACATTACAAACAGACACTTCAATTTTATTTATTTGTATAGATATACTCTTGATCCACTCATTGTATAAAAAATGCAAGCATTCTGTTTTTTCTTGAAAATGTGTTTGAAGGATTACTGCGAATTACATATTATATTATCAATGATCACATGAGGCTGGCATAGTCACCTAGAGATTCGAGAACCCTCAAAAAATTAATATAAACCAAAAAAATACACACCATATGTGTCTCACTTTCACATTCTGGGAGACTCATATGTAAATATTTATTATTTATATTGCATGATTCCATTTGTCCAATTGATTCTGCTCAGGCATTATAAAGAATGACTTCATTAATTACTTGGTCTGTAACATTATTATAAGGCAAATCTTTGGTTTAATATTCTAGTACATTTTCATAGTATACATAATTTTTTTTTTTTTTTTTTTTTTTTCCCTGTCCGGGCGCCATTTCGGGCCCGGCCCGCGAGCTAGTGTTCCTCTGACCGTATCAGAGACTTATTTCTACTTTCTTAATGCTATTACATAGGGTTTTGTTGAGTAATTTCTCAGAAATTTTTTTTATGTTGGGGTTAAATGAATTTTTCAGAAGCGTTTTATTACAACGATTGGTTGCATTCAACCAGCAGCTTAGGAGCCAATAGGCTTGTCATAAATCTACTTCTACTGTCTACACATCGTCAGCAGACGGCATAACCTTTTAACTACATTAGTACTTATTTCTATGACTATTTTTATGTTCTAATTATCTTATTTCGCTTACTTTATATTTATATCTTAATTAGTTACAAAATTTTTGGAGACAGATCTCTTTCTTAACATACTATTTAGTTGTCTTATGCTAACAATATATATTTTTAATTACAAAATTTTCGGTGTCAAATCTGTTTCTTATTCTACATTTAATTACTTATGCTGACAATATATATACACATTATATATATTCAACATAATATAAAAATCACTTATTTCTTTTAATTACTGTGCTAGCGATTTGTATACAAAAATTTAAGAATTTCTGCCTACTATCTTTATGCAACATCAATAGATTCACATTTTCACACGAAATTTCACAATCCAACAACTGCTCCAAATCAAACCTAAGAGATGCAAATACCGGGCAATCAAACATAATGTGAACAACCGACTCATCAACATCAGGGTCACAGATGCATGATGGGCTCTCCTTACACTTGAAACGGTTCAAGTATGCGGAGAACCCACCGTGCCCCGTCAACACTTGAGTCATGACATTTGTAGGTTGAAGCTGCTGGACGATTTTGTATGCTTTGACTGCGTCCGGTAAAAACAATTTGGTAACAGCAGCAACAGTGCCCGACTGATACCGATGATTCCATTCGTCAAGAGAGTCCTTACGGATTTGTCTCTTGACGAATGAAACCGGGCAGCTGTCGTAGTCAGGCAGCTTTTTTGAGTGCAGAGCAGCCTCTTTGGCTAATTGATCCGCCCGCTCATTCCCTTCTAATCCAGCATGTGCTTTAATCCAAAACAAGGATACCTCCTTGTTTTGGAGTTTGCTGCATTCGATGTTCAGTCTAGATTCCTCGGCTAAAGGGTGAGAGGAGAGCGGGTCCACTACAGTCTCTAGTGCGGAACGCGAATCACTGAGGATTGCGTAGCTAGGTTCTTTCCTCTGCGTGATGATTCTAGTTGCTCTACATATGGCCAGGAGTTCAGCCTGATAGACCGTGCAGTACGGCGGCAGCTTAAGTTTGAGGGCCTTAGTCTCAGCCTCATTGCTCCAAAGAGACAATGAGGCCCCGACTTTTCCCTCAATCTTGCTGCCATCCGTGTATATGGAAACTGCGTGGTTGACGTGATTTACTACGTCTTGCTGGTCCATCAGGCTCATGAACTCCAGACTCATATGCTTCGCAGGATGCAGGGTCTCTGCGAAGGGAACCCTCCGCTCTATCTCCCGATCCCCTAGTGCTGGCTGAGGTATTCCCCTCCTGGCCTCATACAAAGAGGCCGCCTCCCGCACACGGATGTCGAGAGGCAATAGCCCAGCCAGCACCAGCGCCGAGTTCAGGGAGACAGTGCGGTACGCCCTGCAGAGCTTCTGAGCAAAACCTCTTTGAACCGCGTTTAGCTGCTTTTGCACTCCGAGCTTAAGTGTTGCCGACGCCCAAACGCTGGATGCGTACATAATTATGGGCTCCACCGCCGCCACATAAATTGTACGGATGACCTCCGGGTGCAGGCCCCAGCTTATCTTAGCCGCCCTTGAAATCTGCTTATATATATTTATGGCCTTCTTGCAGACAACAGCGGTATGGGCGTTGAAAGTCAGCTTATTGTCGATTGTGACCCCTAAGATCTTGATTTGCTTGGACATGCCAATGCCCACCCCGCCCATACTCAACAGTGGTGTGTCAAATTTAAGCTTGCGTGTTATAGTCATCGCTTGAGTTTTGTGAGGCGCGAACTTGAGTTTATTTTTGACACCCCACCCCTGAACATGGGCAAGCGCGGCACTGGCACGTCCCTGCACCTCCATCGCTGTTTGACCATCAAATATAAGGACGACGTCATCTGCGAAGGCCTGGCAGTAGTGCCCCAGACGTCCAAGCTCCTTCAGCAGTGTATCCAGCAAAAGATTCCAAAGTATCGGTCCCCCTATTGAACCTTGGACACAACCCTTATTTGTAGTTCTGACACATTCCTGTCCAGCATATCTCACTTTAACTTTTCTGTCCTGCAGATAGCTGTCCAAGACTCGCCTGATGTTAATAATTTGTCTAGCAAGACATAACAGATAGTGTCAACTTTCTTGAAAGAAAATTATAATGCTAGAAAAATATTTTCAATTCCAAACGGCTCCATTGACAATTCAATGATTTCGCATAAAACTATATATCAAGGTTGGATAAAACAATATGTAAAAAAGTAACAATAATATTACTTGACTAAGCTTTTGCCTGCGTCTTCGCACACGTGGAATTTAGAAATATACATCATATTGCATCCAGCGCAGCCAGCCGAGTGCCAAACCATGTGGTCTTGTCTTTTGTTTGGAAATGCTTCCCACATGGCACTGGGTGTTGTTATCAATAACTTTCATAAAATGTAGCTTGTCCTTTTCCGTCCAGTATTAAAAGTCCAATCACTCATTATAACCAGATCACTAATTTTTACAATTACATTAGTGCTTTAAGTCGTGTGTTGTACAATTATTTTATCATATCAAGATAAATTTCGCGAATGCGCTCGCAACTGCTATCATCCCATCCCACATACAACGTACAGACCGAGCGCTCAAGCGAACATACAGCGTGTCGATTGCAAGCGAAGTAGTAGGAAAAAAGAAATAAGTATTTAAACTTTACAAAAAAAACTAAGTAACCCAGAAAGGTCGTATTTTTTTTTGTAAACTGTTGCCCCACTCTATGATTTCTCCTGTGTCGGGGGTGCGTTTACAGACATAAATTCCACACACATATAATATACTATCCTATTTAAGGATAACGACACAAACATTTTATCACGCTTTTTGACTTAGGGGACACAGCAGTTACGAAAATGAGTCGTTCAAAAGAATTTTTAGCACCGAAGTCAATAGTTTTCCACAAATGAATCAACAATCAAATATTTTATTAAACTACGTCTGCTTCATGATGACAATTTATGCGAAATACAAATGAAAACTTATGACAGTCCAAAGGAAAGAACTGCTTGCGACATCTGCTGCTGTGGCTTATTGTTTGCACCCGTCTCATAATACACATTAAATATCGTATAATTAATAAAACATCAGACATAGAAACCAGACAGAATATTTAATGTAGAAATTGCTTTTTAAGGGAATAAGAATAATACAAAATAATCCAAAAAGTAAGATATAGGTGTAGGTTTGATCCCGAGAACAAAACAATGACAACCTGCGTGAGAGTTTAGCAGGCTACGTAACCAATTACGAAAAGTTACGAAATGAACGTTCTTATTCTTAAAATCTGTCGTTTAGCTTTAGATATAGCGTGATGGTAATGTTCTTTTTTAATAATTCTTATTACGTACTGACAACGAATGTGTTTTGTGTGATTTCATAATATTAGCTGTGAAACAAAACTTTGTAGACATTGCTATACTACTCACCTCCCATGTACAAAAGCGTTGCGATTTGTATTACAGTAACGAACATTTTTGCCATTAACATTCTATACTGAAGTTTTGGCGTTCTCATCCAATATAGAAACAGACAGAAATTCTAAAAATTGTACTTTTGCCATCAGTCTGTTTACTGTCTACTATACAACTGAAACCGATTGAAATCTGCCAACCCTGATTTACGCTGAAATCTTTATAAATCTGAAATAGGTTTGGATCTCCTCATCGAATACACCGACGGCGGGTACTTCGTCCTGCATTGTACAAAAAACTTGACGCTCGATAATCCGGCCTTACCGCGCTTCGAGTCGCAACTCCGCGTGAACAAGGCGCGGCTGATGCACTGCCCGCCGCCGCGCGTCTCTTACGTCGCCGCGCTCGACGCGCTCAACGTCACCGTGCTCGGCAAGCTCACGCTGGTCGGCGAGGGCCTGCTGCGGCGCCAACACCTGGCCGGCCTGCGGCTGCCGGCGCTGGAGCTGGACGAGCTGCGCCTGGCGCCCGACGCGCTGGCCGCGCTGCCGGCGCTGCGCCAGCTGCTGCTGGACGGCGTGGCGCCGCCCGGCGAGCTGCCGCGCGGCCTGCGCGTGCTGCAGCTGGTGCGCACGGGCGCCGCGCCGCGCGCCGCCCAGCTGGCGCGCCTGCCGCAGCTCGACACGCTCGTGGTGCGCGAGGCGGAGCGCGTGGCCGTGCGGCTGGCCGGCGCGCTGCGCGTGCTGTCGGTGGAGGCGCCGGCCGCGAGCGTGCCGAGCGCGCTGCTGCCGTCGCTGCAGCGGCTCACCGTGTGCGGCTGGGAGGAGCGCCGGCCCGCGCCGTGGACCGCTTGCGACGCGCTGGACACGCTGGACCTGCCCGACGCGGCCGCCGCGCGCCTGCCGGCCGGCTGGGTGCGCGCCTGCGGGCGCCTGCGCGTGCTGCGCCTGCAGGACGCGGCCCGGCTGCGCTCGCTGGACGCGGGCGCGCTGCGCGGTGCGCACGCGCTGCAGGAGCTGCACCTGACGAAGTGCGCGCTCGCCGAGCTGCCCGTCGGGCTACTGGACGACGCGGAAAAGCTGACCGTGCTCGATTTGTCCGGTAACCGTCTGCTGGAGTTACCGAGGTGAGCGCTCGTCGAATTGCTATTCCACACCGGTCCATGCGTTTCGTTAATAAGACCGTTTCCCTTTCAGCGGACTGTTCGCTCGATCTAAATCTCTGCAGTCACTGAACTTGTCCAACAACCTCCTGTCGACGCCCGTATTTAACTCTTTGACTGCAGTCACGTCGCTGAAGACACTGGAACTCAGCAATAATGTCGGTTTAAAGGATTCGTGTAATGGTACAGTGGAGTCTATACGAGGTGGGCTAATTATTTCGTACATTTTAAATAGCAAAAATGTTTATTTATTGACCTATTCACGCGTTCAATTAACAGGTACCTCACCATTGCAGTATTTACAGCTGTTGACGAAGCTCTCTCTGCGCAACACGAGCGCTACGATGATCTGTCGCGATTGGCGCCAGAATATGGCCCGACTGACAAATCTGGACCTCTCTTATAACGGCATCACTTCCATCACGGTAATCTATCCACGGCATCGTGGGATCACGTCGCCTACGTTGCGTCAAAGTATAATGATTTTGCCTTTTCACAGTATTCAGATTTGCAGTTCTACAACACCGAGCCTGTGGTCATGAACCTCAAGGGCAATAACCTGTCGAGCCTGCACTACACGTGGAAAAATTACAACGAGGTTATGAGCGGCAACGGGGCGTCGCATTCCAGCGTCACCGTGCAGCTGGATGCGGAGTTGAGTTGTGACTGCAACGCGTACTGGGCGGCGCGGGCGTTGCGCGTGCGGCCGCAGCACGTGCGGCTGGAGACCGCGCGCTGCCGCGCCGCCGGGCCGCTCGTCGCCGGGCCGCTCGCCGCCGGGCCGCTCGCCGCCGGGCCGCTGGCCTCCGCGCCGCTGGACGCGCTCGAGTGCGCCGAGCGCGGCCTGTGCGCCGGCGCGCCGCCCGCCTGCGCCTGCGCCTGGCGCGAGGACGACGCGCCGCCGGGCCGCCGGCTGCGCCTGCACTGCGAGCGCGCCAACCTCACGCGCCCGCCCGACCTGCGCGCTCTCACCAACGTGGCGCCGGCGGACTACTCCTGGGACCTGCTCCTCGCGAACAACCGCATCGACGAGCTGCGCGTAGACGATTTACCGAAGTATCTTTCGGTGAGTCTTCCCCGGAATCGACCGCCGACGCGCGGGCCGATCTCGGACGGGCGCAAAGAATCACTCACGGGCGGCGTCGCTCCGCAGGTTCTAGATTTGCGAAACAACACGTTGTCCGCGATCGAAGCGGACGTGGCCCAGGCGCTGGTGGCCGACGAGCGGCGCCGCGTGTGGCTGGCGGGCAACCCGCTGGAGTGCGGCTGCGGCGCCGCCGCCGCGCTGGGCGTGCTGCGCGCGCGGCCCGCGCCGCTGGCCGACTACGGCGCCGCCACGTGCCGCGGGGGCGCGCCGCTGCGCCGCGCCGCGCCCGCCGCCTGCGCCGCGCCCGGCCCGCGCGCGCCCTGGGCGGCGCTGGCGGCCGGCGCGCTGCTGCTGGGCGGCGCGCTGGGCGGCCTGCTGGCGCTGCCCGGCGCGCGCCTGCGCCTCAAGCTGGCGCTGCACTCGCTGGGCTGGCTGGCCGCGCGCGACGCGCCGGACGACGGCCGCCGCTTCGACGCGTTCGTGTCGTTCTCGCACGGCGACGAGCGGTTCGTGCGCTCGGAGCTGGTGGCGCGGCTGGAGAGCGGCCCGGCGCCGTACCGCCTGTGCGTGCACTACCGCGACTGGGCGCCGGGCGGCTGGATCCCGGCGCAGATCGCCGCGTCCGTGCGCGCGTCGCGCCGCACCGTGGCCGTGCTGTCGGAGCACTTCCTGCGCTCGGCCTGGGCGCGCGCCGAGTTCCGCGAGGCCTACGCGCTGGCGCTGCGCGAGCACGAGCCGCGCCTGGTCGTGGTGCTGCTGGACGACCCGGCCGCGCTGCCGCTGGACGACAAGCTGCGCCGCTACCTGGCCAGCAACACGTACTTGCGCTGGGGCGACCCGTGGTTCTGGCAGAAGCTGCGCCTCGCACTGCCGCGCTCCCGCGGCCGCGAGGCGCCCGCCCCCGCGCCGGCCGCGCCCCTCCCCGCCGGGGCCGCGCCCCTCCCCGCCGAGCCCGCGCCGGCCGAGCCGTCGTCGAAGGTGCCATCGGAGACGACGACCTGGTCGGGAGAAACGCTTGAGCTGGACCTGCTGATGAAGCCGTCGGGCGGCGCGACGAGCGCGAGCCTGCCGGCGAAGGCCCCGAACGACGCCACGAAGCCGGACGTGCTGGCGGCGCCGCCGGGCGGCTCGCTGGAGCTCGACCTGCTGATGGGAGCGTCGGGCGTGACGGGGCCGAACCTGCCGTCGAAGCCGTCATGCGGCAGCAAAGTCGCCCAGAGCTAGCGTTGAAAAATACATAAACATAACGACTGTCCAAAGACTGACTATGTGGTGAGGACCGCGTCATTGAGGGCGCGAAGGCCGGCTCTTATCCTGCTGACGAAGGCATACAGGTCCACTAGTACCGCGGCCCTGCCGGTCTTGGCAGGAGTGTTGCCGGCTGACCTAGAGGTTGCCCGCGCTGGCAGAATCGACGAGATACGCCATCTACCACGGGACGAGTTCAGGACAGAGAAACTCCAAATTTCGGAGGAGACTGTTGCTAATTGGCAACAGAAATGGGAAGCGGAGGATAAAGGTAGGGAACTCCATCGGTTTTCCCGGATGTGGCAACTAGACTCAAGGCAACTTGGGTCGAGCCGGACTATCAAGTCTCACAGATCTTGACAGGACATGGATGTTTTCGAAAGCGACTGAGTGACATGAGATTGTGCGAGACCAGTGAGTGTTACTGCGGCGAGAACGAGGACGAATGTCAGGATCACGTTCTGTGGCGATGCCCCCTGTACGATGGACCTCGGCAAAAGATGATGGACGGGATCACTAGTGCGAAAGCGGGACCGGTTCACTACTCCGACCTCGTCAGCTCGGAAGCCAACTTCCGACGGTTGAGAGACTTCGCGCACGCATGGCAGATAGTCGATAGAACGAAGCTCAGCCGCCCCAGAATGGAGGAGGGCTCAGGACGTTGTGGAACTTGTAGAGGAGTCAAGCAACGCCTCCGGATGCAAAAAAAGATGGCCAAGGGCGCTACGTCCGCACGCGTCTCCTCAAGACTCGACCCATATGACCTGATGTCGGAGGGGCCATGGGAAGGTTGGTGGGATTGTCCAAAGACTGAGTTTGAATCTCTCAAAACCGTACGACAGTAGAATGCTACTTCGAAACTAGCATTTGAACCGACTTCAAAAGTCCAATCAACGAAAGATACATAATACTCTATGGAACCTGTTTTTCCAGTTAGGGTGACCAGTTTTAAACGGATTCTTCGATCTATCGTACAATTTCTAATCAAATTATAAAACAAAATAAAATCACTTTTTAAAATCTGTATCAACGCCCGTCACCTTAGTTAGCCTGCGACCACGAATGCTGAAAAGTATTCGAAACATCAGGAAAATCAAAAATATACGCGATAGAATCCATTTAAAAGTGTTTTATTATAA
This sequence comes from Diloba caeruleocephala, assembly GCA_947459985.1. Classification (NCBI taxonomy): domain Eukaryota; kingdom Metazoa; phylum Arthropoda; class Insecta; order Lepidoptera; family Noctuidae; genus Diloba; species Diloba caeruleocephala. The sequence continues at coordinate 30,399 of OX381617.1, read as the reverse complement.
TATATGAGATTAATAAGCTAGGTTAAGATAAATATAAGTGTCATAACGGAAACAGATTACAAAAGCAAATTTTAGCAGAAATAGATGCGGTAACTGAAGTATAAATACTACCGAAGTGAGCATGATGTATAAGATTAAATAAAAATTATAGAACTAGTTCTATTTTTTTTATACAAAAATCGCTCATGTTCCATAAGTCAAATTATTCATGCTAGGCCTACTTTACATAACTGGTGTCTAATTTTATAAATCAATTCATATATAAATAAGCAGATATTCAATCTCTCTTTTCATTTCTGATAAAAGTTCAGCAAACAGCTTTATCGAAATTCTCAAACTCTGCAAACTTCTCGGCATGTATCGCCATATAAGATTGGTAGTATTCCGGCCTTTTCGCGAATATACTTTGTCCGATACATATAAGCGCTTAATGTATTACCTCGATAGTAGTCTCAATGAAATCATAGTAAAGAAAGGTCGTTTGATTTTATAATACACACCGTTCCATAATAGCAAATTGAAAGTGAACCTTAACGCAGTAAACCTTTTCGCGAATATACTTTATCACATAGTTGGCATCTGGCTTTGGAATCGTCAATCTCAACTAAATAATTCCAAATAGGAATTGTTTAGTTTCATAATTGCACTTATCTTAATTAAAAAATAATAATTAACCAAAGAAAAAGTATATAAACTAACGCGTTGCTGCTGGAGACCGCTCCCGCGCGCGACCTACAAACTTCCGATCGAATATCCGTTATAAAAGTTACGGAAAGAGAAGCAGACACGGATGTGAAAAAGCGCTCGGAACTTCTGCAGTTGCAGAAGCAGATCTGTTGCATCACTAGCTAGGATACATTCTGTAACTGTGCAATACGTAACTTTGTCTGAGTAACTACCTCCATAATAATACGCTCAAATTAAATATATACATTTACATGTAATCCTTAGCTATGCAGAAATAACTATTATTATTTTATGTTTCACTTAGTAAAATATTGCCTGGCAGTAAAATAGAACTCAATGTTAATGCACTATGTATACTTATGCCACCATTAGATGTTAAATTACATAACAGAAATGCAACCAACACTAGTACTAGTTTGTTCTGTGGGACATCAGAAGTGTACTGTCGTACATAGTTCACCAATGATAGATATTGATTCCAAGCAGTACTGATGGGTACGTTCATACAAGCACCAAATACCACCCATAATAAAAACTTAAATTCTCCTTAATATGTGAGAAAGGCATATATCATAGCATTGTGAAATGCACCATAGAACAGGATGTTGTGTTATGTATTTTTACTGCTATGGAGATAGTGTAAGAAAGAATAATACACTTGTTTGAGTGGTGGCAAGTGGACTTTGCATTCAGAACCATCATTTTATTTGTACAGTAGAGTAATTATGGTAATTTCTGACTGTAATATATTAGTTATAAGTTTGTCTGTGATTATTTAATAAGTGTTTTACTTGTGTAGATTTAAACTAAGTTTGTATATTTCGTAACTATTTCACCTTGTTATACTAGTTCTGCCTCCAAAACGCGCATTTTTAACCGTAGTACAAGATAAATATAATAAAAATGGAATGTAAACACTGATGTTTTCTTATTTTGTATACACAGAATGATCTCTATACCTCTTGATCTGTTTAAATAAAAATACCATACATTGACAGACTTACTTACGAACCGGAGATACGACGTGAGCTTGCTATCAAGGTGCAGAATTACTGAGCCACTTGCAATTGTCATAAAGGCCCATACATCTCCAACACATACGACCCAAACGATTAATACACTATAGTAAAACTTGGAAATAAGTTTTATAGTAGCTATATAATGATAGTAATTTAATGTTTAATAAGTGATACTTGAATTGTACAAAGGAATATGTATTTTATAAGCAACTATGAGTCATAAACAATAGACTGTTGTATTTAAGTTATTTTTATAAAATATGAAGAATAAAGAATAAGTTTTTATAAATCATTTCATTTCCTTGGCTAAAACTCAAAGGCTGCTTAAAGTACCAAATGGTAGGCACAAAACAAAAGTACTACTACTAAACACGGAGTCCGTGCTACTAAACGAATGATTTAAATTGTCGCATAACAAAAAATACTGTGACATGTTATTTTGACGTGAGCGTAGATTACTCGCACAAGTTTATTGTAACACTATATTCAATAGTATAAACACGCAAAACACTCACTAATTTCCGACGTCACGCGTTATGGGAGGCATTTACTAGACGAGCCGTGCAAGTCTGGCAAAATCTGTCGCCCTCACGATACGAACTCTCGGTAGCAGTGCAGTCGCTTGTGAACTTTGGCGGGTTTGGCTAGCACTGCTTAAATCACAATTCACACTACAGTCTACACGTCCCGTCGTTTAGTACAACATACACGATTTCGCCAGAGATTTCTAAACCATGAACGATTTAACGTACTAAAGATTAGTGATGGGCGTAATCGATTAAGATATTCGTGAGCGTTTAGAAAAAAAAAACAATATTAATTTTGATACTGTAAAGTTTTTGACCGCACCCAAAAAAGTAACACTGGCACAGTGTCATTAGTGGCATAGTGACTGTCTCCTTCTGCGAGAGCGTTATGCTCCAGAAGGAAACTGCAGAGCGGGATTGGGAGAGGGCCGATCCCGGACGGAGACGGACGAGACGGCGCCGGGGCAACAACCGTCCCGGCACCCAAGTCCAAAACGCCTGAGCCCCCTGCCGTCACTACATGGTGGGGGGCCTCAGGGATCGCGGGCGCGCAGATTGGGGAGTCTGCGTGCTCACACCGAGCGACCCCCGGGAAGACGGCGGTGCGCACGTGTGGATGTGCCGCCGTGTGCGTAGCACAGCGCAATGCGTGGTTTGGGGGGATCCTTTACAATCATCCCCGAGAAGTGCCTGGGGGGGCGACCATTTTACAGTCGCCTTCCCTCCGCTAGAGGGTTTGACCACTTTACAGTCATCCCCTCCGTGATGTGCCTAAAGGCGTGGCACCAATGGGCGGCTCTAGTGTGATCTTACGAGGAACTGGCGCCCCCCCTTCGGTGCCGAAGATGGTGGCTTGGGTAGTGTCAGACTCCTACTGACTAAAACCCTAACTCCTGCCTACCGATTGGCACTGTTGCTATTTATATTGCAACATCCTTGGTACTTTTGTTTGTTTTTTTTTTTTTACATGACTCTATACACTGTTAATTTAAATATTTCTTAAGGTTATTCGTATACTTTCCCAGTAGTATGGGACTAGGTAACTCACACAATGTTTGTTTTTCTACGTCTTACGTCTCTTTAATCTAATTTTAAACATCTTTATAATCATTATAACGTTATCATCATTTAAACCTTAATGTTTAATACAAAAATAAACTTACACAAACATACACATTAAATTATAATTATTCCTATTTGTATTTGTAGTATAAAATCTTATTTCTGGTTAGACCAGTGTTTATTTTCCTGTCTTATACTAAAATCAATATCTTAATATAAAATACTCTATCATCATTCATAAATTCTTTATTCTTTTTAGTACATGTACATACTAACACACATATACACACTGAGTTATTATATTCACTATATTATAAGTATTGAATCTTATTTCTATTTAATAACACGATGTTAGTTTTCCTATGATACAGAACATCTACGTATATAATAATTTATAGCGTTATCATCATCCTACCTTATTACTATTTATACTGTTTAATACAAATACTTACTTACATACACATACAAACAAAGTTATCATATGCACTATTATTAGTATTAAACCTTATGGTGAAAAGAGGGGCGATACGGGATTCTAAAAATAGATTGCTGCGCAGTTGTTGTTTTTCTTGTGTTTTGGTGATGTTGTTGCGAATTTCCAAAAAGTATTGGTGGCAGAGGTTTGTTTATAACCTTGTTGGTGCTGCCTGAGGCTTTAAAACAGAACTAACACCACGTCTTGTTGTTATCCTCGCTCCGACAAAGTTATTTTGCAGGCGAAATGTGTTTAGTTTATGGATGTAACTTTTGAGACACTTCAGATTTTACAACGAGATTTATACGTGAGATAAAGGATTAGATCAGCTACTGAAAACACTAATACCCCAGCTACACACTCGACGAATGGTGTGGGAAGTAGCGAGGGAATGAGGCAGGGAAGTAGTGTAGCTACATTACTCGTCATGCCGCTCGTCATGCTCCTCGCCATGCCCACCGCTCCCTATTTTGTCGGTTTTCTGTGCGCGAGTCAAAGGGCCGGCAGTATGAACACGAGTGACCGGCCATACATTCGCGCGAGAGCTCAGTCTGCATCTCCTCTGAGTACTATATTCCTTGGTCTGCATCGAGCGCTCGTACTGGGACGACATATGTCTTTGTAGGATAGCAGTCATACGCCAATCGATGAACGCTCTTATGAAAAAGTATTAAAATTTATTGAGTATTAGCTGCTGAGCCAGCAATTTGGGACCCAAAAATTAAGCAGCAATATTAATCTACGTACGACTCATGATTGTAAAAAAAATACTATTATATAGATATACTAAATTATTTATATAATTTGCTTCGGTTATTGTTATGATTTTGTTTTTCTTGTAAGTAATCTAAGTGAGTGTACAGTACAACACGTACATTTACAACTCAACTGCAATCGCCAAACCGCCTGCCAAGCTTGGTGATTATTATATTTATTTATTTTACAAGCTTACGGACACGAAACTTTGCATAATTATACGTTTCATTTTGTTAGCTAAACATTATCTTTACCATGAATTGATGCTGCAGCCAGCATTGTCTCCTCATGAGGGCACTCCTCAACGGTTAGTGGCATGGACATCAACTTTTGCATATAGGTTTAATTTAAATAACTAAACATGCTCTCTGCCATAAACTGATGCTGCAGCCAGGATTGTCTCCTCATGAGGGCACTCCTCAATGGTTAGTGACATGGACATCAACTTTTGCATATACGTTTAATTGAGATAATTTAGCATGCTCTCCGCCATAAGTTGATGCTGCAGCCAGGATTGTCTCCTCACGAGGGCACTCCTCAATGGTTAGTGGCATGGACATCAACTTTTGCATATACGTTTAATTTAGATAACTAAACATGCTCTCCGCCATAAACTGATGCTGCAGCCAGGATTGTCTCCTCATGAGGGCACTCCTCAATGGTTAGTGGCATGGACATCAACTTTTGCATATACGTTCAATTGAGATCATTTAACATGCTCTCCGCCATAAACTGATGCTGCAGCCAGGATTGTCTCCTCATGAGGGCACTCCTCAACGGTTAGCAGTACGGACACGATACTTTGCATATACGTTTAATTTTGATAGTTAAACATGATCTCTATCATGAACTGATGCTGCAACCAGGACTGTCTCCTCGTGAGGGTACTCCTCAACGGTTAGTAGCATGGACATCAACTTTTGCATATACGTTTAATTTTGATATCTAATCATGCTCTCTGCCATAAACTGATGCTGCAGCCTAAATTGTTTCTTCATGAGGACACTCCTCAACGTTTAGTCCATGCCGGATATGAAACTTTGCAAGTTTGTGCAGTTCTGATGACAATACACTAAAATTATAGAAATAACTAATAAATTAATAGTAAAATACGTTTTAAAAAAACAAGCTTTTATTTATATGCTCTGAAAAGAAGAAAATAAACTTTGTAATAAAACAAACTAATATTTTATATAAAATTATATATTCTGTGTGGTGTCCGGATTAAGAATATAGCACCACTCCATCTCCTCCCGTGGATGTCGAAAAGGCGACTAAGGGAATCTAAACCAGAGGGATGGGCAGCAGCGTCCCTTCTGTGAAACGGTAGCCATACTGCGCTCACCAACCCGCATGCCAAGCGTGGTGAGTATTGGCAAATACCCCCCAAAATGATGACAGTTGTAAAAATCTATGGGGGAGGCCTTTGTTCAGCAGTGGACGTATAAATGGCTGATATAATGATAATGATGAATATTTTATGTTGAATTATTATATTTTAAAAAGCTTGTCACGCATAATGTCTATAAAAGAAGGCTCCGGGTCGTAGGTTTGATTCCCGCATGGAACAAATATTTATATGATCTGCAGGTAGTTGTTCCGAGTCTAAGTGTATTGTGTGTGGAATTCGTAACTTTAAATGCACCCACGACACTGCAAAAATCCTAGTGTCCTTCTAACGCAAAGAAACACTTGTTAAATTTTATTGTCTATATATACCTACCGCTTGACAAGTATTTTCATCAGAACCGAACGAACTTGTAAAATTTAATATCCGTGCTACTAACCGTTGAGGAGTGTCTCCATGAAGGAGACAATCCTCGCTGCAGCGTCAGTTTATAGACGAGATCATGTTAAGCTATCAAATTTAAACGTATATGCAAAAGTTGATGTCCATGCTACTAACCGTTGAGGAGTGTCATCATGAGGAGACAATCCTGTCTGCAACATCAAGTTATTTGAATCATTTTAGTGTATTGTGGTAACTGAAGAAGCATGCAATATTTCAAAGTCCTAAGTTTTAGAGGAAAAGGTTAAAATTTGGCTTGGAAGCTAAGCTTTGACCTACACAAACTAACATACATTGCAACTAAATTAAAAACTTGTAATGTTTTTAAAAATATTCTTACTATTAATTTATTAGTATGTACTTGTATATGGGAATCTCCTAATTAACCCCCTTAGGGCGATTAATGATATTGTTTCGTTTACATTATTTAATATAATTTGCTATGCTATAAAGGCAAATCACGCATGTTGACCTCCACTGCCGAGAGGCGAACGCCGAATGCGGCGCGTGGCGAGTAGTATGGCGAGTAGAGCAGCGTGTGGCTGCCCGGGGCAACATCGCGGCATGGCGATGAGCAGAGCGAGGAGCAGTGCGAGGAGCATCGTGTAGCCGCGGCATAAGAATTTTAACAAATAAACATAGTTTGAAATACTTTAACGAAAAGGTGAATTTGGAAAAAGTTTTCACAACCGAAATACTGTTGGTTCTAGGTGGTGGATGGCCGAAATCAGATTAAAAATACACAGAAAGTGGCTTCAGGCTACAGCGGATCCTATGTAGATGTTAGAATAGATTTCCGACCACACCCTATTTATAAAGGCACTGTACTGACCACGGACTAGAAAAAAAAATACGTGTGGCACTCGGGGTCTGCCGCGGTAAAGCATAGCAATTGCATAGCATTTTGTATCAACTTATGCAATTATAATTATTTATTTATTTTATTTATGCAGTATTTCTTTTTCTTTGAAATTAATTCAAGTTACACTTTTTGAGCGTGGTGACCGATAAGAAAACAATTTTTTTTCTTTTATTAAATAAATAAAAAGTTAATATTGTTTGAAATATTTTTATTACTTTATGACGTTCAGCATTTGATTTTGGTACTGTTTATTTTTTTATTTATTTTTTTCTTCATTTTTCTTCAAATCTTTCTGACGCTGATAATATGCCCTTTGACGTGCATTAGTTTTTTTTTTCTTTTTAGCTCTTTACGCTTTTCTTCTATATAAAACGAAAATATCTAGGTATAAATAATTAGGTATAAATAGTGTAATGACACACCAAAACAAAATTATTCATTTAAAAAAAAATAACGATATTAAGAAGTGATTATCGAATTTCGCGCGATGTACATTTATATAGATATAATATCATATATACTTTCTCTGCGCGGCATTCATGTGCATTATCTATACACCAAAAACAAAGGTACTGAATAGTACACGTGCTTGGTTCGATGGCTTCTGTTATATACATAATGAAGAATGAATTTATTTTTATATATATATATATATACATATTGAGAATCTAAATTGAAATTTAAACTATACGCGTGTGTGTGTTTGTGTGTATAAAAGAGGGCTACTTTTAATATCGCTCATTTTAATATCAAAAATGTAGGTTATCTTTATAGCAGTATTATATTTTCAATTCAAAATTAATACTGCATTTGTGATAATAATAAAATGTATGTATATAGAGTACTCACTCATTTTCTTTCACAATTTTTTCGTGACTTTCTTCATTAATAATAAATGCACTTTCTTCATTCATATTCAAAACACTTTATACACAAATTTTACAAGTACAGCTATTCACTGTTGTACATAAATACATATACACCTATATACTTTCTCATAAACAGCTGGTTATGTATTCGTCCGATTTCGGAGCAGCTCGTCTCGATTCGTGCGAGCTTCGTAGAGTCGTACAATACGGCTAGTTGCACGCATACAAACACCGTGTCGAAGACTGCCGAAAAGAAACGACGTTAGACAATGCACGGCCTTCAAGCCACACGTCCGTGCCCGTCGGAGTGGGGAGCGTGAGGTTTTTTTTCCTTACGGAATTTCTGGATTCGGTCCCCGCGCTCAAGGCCCTCGATAGAAGCTATGCAATAGCCTAAAAGGATGGACTCCGCGCCACTCATATCGAAAGTGAAGCACGGTATCGAACATGTGTGCGTGATTTTTGGGGATACCAGATGGAATTAAATTTTCCCCCATTTTTTAATAATAATAGTAATATTGGATATAGTAGTTAGACTTAATAGTACTGAACCTCGACCTAGTTGAGAAAAGGTCTGGGGAGCAAACATATTAACTAAAGAAATTTAAAACTATAACTATAAAGGCAAATCACAATATAGGTCCTAGAAGAATGTCTTGAACAGACTTCTTGAACTGAGGTAGGGAAAGGTGGAAGACATCCATACCGTTACACTTACTGGTAGATGCTACTCTGTTATATGCACGACAAGATCTTTTAATAAATGTGTTACTACCATAATTAGTCCAGGCAAGGGGAATGTAGAAGAGAGATTTCTTACGTGCACTAATGCGTGGACATCTGAAACTTATCTTACTAAGAAGATAAGGGGAGTCCAGTTGGTTACGTATAATTTTATACAGAAATACTAAGTCATGTTCGGCTCGTCGTGTCTCTAGTGATGGCAAATTAGTTATAATTTGAGAATTATATTCCTTATTGTTTCTCCATGTGACGTGTTCCATTAATTTATTTTGAATCCATTGTATTTGGTCAATATAGAGCTGATATTGTGGATTCCACACTGCAGATTCATACTCAAGAATTGGTCGAACATTGGTGTTATAGAGAAGTAGGACTGTAGACAGAAGCTTAAAATCTTTAGTCACACGCATAATAAATCCCAACATACATCATTTTCGGCCGAATTAAGTCCACTGCTGGACACAAGCCTCCCCCAAAGATCACGACAACGACCGATATGGGTGTGTTGTGGGATCATTGGGGGGTTTTGCCATAATCGCCACGCTTGGCAGACGGGTTGGCGATCGCAGTTGAGTTGTTAATGAAATCGAAGGACGCTGCTATACATAATATACGAAAAGCCTTATTTGTAATGGAGGTTACATGGCTATCAAAAATCAACTTGCTATCCAACAGAACCCCTAAGTCTCGCACCTCGGACACACTAGATACTGCTTTGTAGTTTAATTTAGATTGATATTTTAGATAAGTTCTTTTTCTTGTAAACGTTATTACATTGCATTGGTTTGTATTTAAAAAAAATCACAATATCGACATAGATTATCGAGATCTTTTTGAAGGTCTTGGCAATCATTTCTACTTTTTATTATTTTATAGATTTTTTAGTCATCTGCATAGAGTAAGAAATTAGATTGTTGGAAGATTAAGATTACGTCATTTATGTAAATATTAAACAAAAGAGGTCCCAGGTGCGAGCCCTGTGGAATGCCAGAGGTTATGGGAGTAAAAGATGAACAAAAGCCTTTGATAGTAACAGCTTGACAACGATCACGAAGGTAGGATTCCAGCCATCTAAGTAAATCACCATTTATACCAATATATCTAAGCTTATGCAAAAGCATCATATGAGAAATTTTATCAAATGCTTTAGTGTAATCGGTATACACTACATCCACCTGACAACCATCATCCATGGCGTTGGTCACAACATCAATAAATTCGCACAAGTTTGTTTCAGTTGACATCTTGCTAACGAATCCGTGTTGTTCTGGTATTAATATTGGTTTAATAAGTGGAGTAATAATATCGCAAACAATTCGCTCAAACAGTTTCGCCATAACACTAAGCTTAGAAATAGGGCGGTAGTTTTTAATACTATGTCTATCACCATTCTTAAAAATAGGAACAACATAGGACCTTTTCCATAGTTTTGGCATAGAACCCGATCGCAAGGAGCCATTAAATAGGTTATGTAGAGGAACAGATATTTGTTTATAACATCTCTGCAAAAACAAGGGTGGGATGCCATCGGGTCCACTACCTTTTTTAGTATCTATGAGTTTCAACTATTTCAAGACAGTAGCAAGCGAGATATCTATTTTGCTAAGATTTAATAACGCACTGCTATTCATATTTAAATTGGTAATTGGAGGTGATGAAATGTCATCTTCAAATGCAGACCGAAAATGAGTGTTGAAAAGATCAGCAATAAGTTTTCCATCCGAGGAAGTAGTATCTTCTAAATAAAGGCTATCCGGAACGCTATTGGATGACTTCTTAGATTTAATGTAGTTCCAAAAGTATTTACTATTTTTTGATATATTATTTTCAATTCTTTGTAAATAAAAGGCATAACAGTTCTTAGCTACTCTTTTTTGTCTCTCCCTCAATAATACAAAAGTTGAGTAATCTGCATATTGACCGTAGCGTTTCCATTTTTTATGGAACTTCAATTTTTCTTTATAAATTTTTATTAAGGCTGATATTTACTATCCCCGCAAACAGTTTTTACGGGTACAAAGACGCTGATTATTTCCTCTAGGATACTATAAAATTTAACAAGACACTGCTCAATATCATAGTCCTCAAAGAGGGCATCCCAATCAACCTTAGAGAGAGCGTCATTAATGGAATCATAATCAGCGCTTCCGAACATACGCAATGTTCTAGATGGGGAACGTAACATATGCAAACAAAGATTTGAGATAGAGATATCCAAGGCGGGATGATGTGTATGTACGGACGGGGCACTCAACACTAAAGGCGTTATGTTTAGTCACTTCTAGGTTGGCTCTCTGGCAGTTCCGACACGAAAGCGGCTCTGCAGTAAGCCAGTCGGCACAGTTTGCTCTAAGGTGCGGTCCACCGCAGTGACTACATAGGTCTTCTGGCTCTTTGCATTGACGTTTGCCGTGGCCATACCCCAAGCATCGGGTACACTACACCAGTGGCGTCTGATCTTCAACGCGTACTCTCTGAAGGTCTATACGGAGCTTCTCTAACTCTATAGCCCTCCTCCAGATTGTGGGAGATACACTAAGCATAATGTGATTCAAATGCGGATTGCGCGTCCTCCTCCGATATCTTATGGTCATTCTCTGATCCACATTTTCGAGGCCGTGAAAGAGTGCCTGATTCTGATTCTTGACCGCTTAGAGGAGTTCCTCATCGGTGTGCATCAGGAGTACATCCCTCAGAATCAATAACGGGTCCTTATTCATCACTTCTTCGACGTCGAGGTTGATTCCATCTTTTTCCAATCTCTCCTTAATTTTGTTTCTATCCTCTGTTGTTTCAAAGCCCATTATGATCTTCCTGTCCTTTGCCTTCCTCACTCGCTCTACCTTAATCCATCCTTCCTTTGCATCGACGGCCTTCCTAATCCGGTCTAAAACCTCGTCCCCGGTTTCATTTCCATCTTTTGATGCCACTACAATAGAGTGCAATACGCTCCGCGTGTGTGGCAGTTTCTCGCTTGGAGTTATAATTTTGGTATATCCGCGAGTTTTTCCTTTATCTGTTCCATTTCCCTGACAGTTTTGTCAATTTTTTCACCTTGTTCTTTTAGGAGTTTTATTAACTCCTTTCCTTCTTTGTCCGTGATGTTTTCTTGCATCTGGTTTCGTTTTATATCCCTTTTTTCCTCTATTGTGTTAACACCCATTTCCTTTGTTACAGGTAACTTTGGTTCGGCTGCTGCTGCTGCTGTCCCTATCTTTGCTGCTGACGTTGCTTCCACCGTAGCTTCCTTAACTAGTTGGTACAAATTGTCCACCCCCACAATAATTCCAGCCTTCAGATCTCCTTCTTCCTTCAGGTCCTCAAATTGCGAGACTCGTTAACACAGTGTTTCACTCTCTGAAGACAGTTCCGCGCCTGAGATATACGGTTGGTGGAGTTTACAGATGCCTGTGCCAACCCCGGTGGCGTCCCGGGAAGTTCACTAGAAGCTACATGTCGCGCCTTTCGACTCCTGAAGGGGCGCTGAATTCTGCTTGGTTTTCCGAGGTGACACCGGTGTCAACAAGTGGGCTGTTTTCGGTGAGTGTGGGTGTGTTTCTGAAGGACAGGGTTTTGTATTTATTGTCACCGCCCCCCATTCTCCGATGCTACGCCTCACGTTTGAGGTTGTCACCGTCTCTGAAGTGTCCTTTTGAGATGGTCCCATCATCTCTATCAAGTTTGGAGATTTTTGGGGGTCACTTTTACGAGTTGCCGTTGGCTTTTTGGTCGGTGTGCGAATGGCGAACATGTTTTGTCAGAGGACTAGTCGTTTATTAATGGTAAAAATAAATTGTAAAAAGGTCGCTTACATTAACAATAAAAGTTTACGTAATGTTCCGCGTCAACGTTCTATATGTATCTTAAATAGAGTGATATTTTCGTCAATGTTTGAATGTCAATAATTTAAAGTAAGGTCTACTTGGACGACGTATTAATTTTCTCAAGAATAATCTAAATATAATTATTAAAATGACCTTTTTTTTTTTTCACGTGCATAGACAATTTTTTGACTTTTGATGGTGGTAAACCCCACGTGCGATACGTCGTTGGATAGCTCTTGAAGAGGGCTATCCAATGGTGTAAAAAACTATGGATGGGAACAAATAATTATGGTCTAAAAACTGGTTTTATTGTTATAAATTAGGTTAGGTTAGGTTAGGTTAGGTTAGGTTGGGGTGCGAAGTCAGAAAACCTCCCCGTGGTGCACCCTGGGCACCGGGCAATAACTAATCCACTATTTGGAGGACATTATTGCACGGTGGCGAATATTCTGACATTGGGGGCCCAGTCTGGGCATAGGGGCGTTTCTCCGCGTGTCCCTCTGAACCTAGCAGAGGGCACAGTGGAAGGAGCAAGAGCGGGCTCGGGGTATTCACCCTCTGCCAAGAGTGGAGATGTTGGTGCGGTAGGGGCGACGGGTTTGCTAGTCAGTCATGACTAGCAGACACGGTCTGATGCAGACCACCGGTCGGCCCGACCCGTAATCCTCATTGAGAGGACCGGGGGCTCTGCTTGCATTGCTGCGGGGAGACAACCCCTTAAAAAATCCCACCGGGGACCTCACCCCGTTTAAAAAAAGGCAAAGCTGTGATTCAGCAAAACATGACAATGGCGAATCGAGAAATAGAATTACCCCAGGAGGGTACCGGCTCCACTGCAGTCGGAGAATCCCTCACCGAACCTAGTTCGGTCTGCCCCTCGTATTCTGGGGGGGGCACCGACCGCCATCCGTCCATTTCGGACGCAGCGAGCCAGGGAGGCTCACTTCCCCGTGGTGTGGAGCCCACATCGCAGGGACCTAAACAACGGGTGACCACCGACCAACCCTCCGTCACCCGGAGAAAGGCTGGCCGTAAACGCCTGCACAGGCACTCGGGGTCGGAGTCGGCCTCGAGTGAGGATAAAATGCCGCCTCCAAAAGTGCCAGCAAGACTTGGAGGCCACTCTGCAGCAGCTGTTACCGCGGGGCTGTCCCGTGATAAGCGGGGTCGTTTTCTACGACCAAGCACGCCACAAATTCCGCTTGGTGAAGAATCTGAGTCAGATGGCTCTTATACGTCACTGGGATCTCATGCGACTAATGACGCTTGCGAGGAGGAGGTCGAGGTGCAATCTTGCGCCCAAACCACTTCAGTATCAGAGTTTGGGGAGGGCTCTGCTAGCTCGGCAGAATCCCTCGAGAAGACAGCCCTTCAAGATATTCAGGTGGTTTTGGACACGACCCGAAAGTCAAAAAACTTGAAGGGCACGTGCCAAAGGGCAATTAAAGAAGCGGCAGAGCGTCTTAAAACGGCAATCGAGGGCCTTGCGAACAAGAGCGCAACTGAGGAGACTCGGAGGCTGCAGCTCCAGAATGAACGCTTGTGTAGAGAGGTGGGAGCCCTTCGCAAGCAGATGGAGAGCCTCCGCAAGGAGATACACTCCAGTCAGCTGCAGCCGGAAGAGCCCCCACGGCCCCAACGGCATTCGGTCCAGGAAGGCTCCGTCACAGACGAGCAGACGCGTGCTGTCGTTGACATCGTGGGGAGGATGTTGGACGCCCGGTTTGCCGGGATAGAAGACCGTCTTCTACCGGCGAGCACGCTTCGTCCGCCGTTGGCGGTGGACCTAAGTAATGCGGCCGGGGCCAATGGAGGGTCGGGACGGCCATCAATGGCCTCCGTGGTGGCATCCAAGGCATCCGTCGCAGCTCAGCAGAGGGACGCACCAGCGGAAACACGAGGATCCAAGGCGACTGCACGGGCTTCTATCCCCGCCCAGTTGACGTCTGCCATCCAAAATAATGGTTGGCAGACAATCACAAAAAATAAGCGCAATAGGAGACGCCCCACACAAAATACTCCTGAATCGCAGACAGCGGCTTCCACCACAACTGGGGCCGGAGATTCTGGGGCTTCCCAACAGACGAAGCGCAAGTCTAAGAGGGGTAAGCGCAAGCGAAAGCCCCGAGCACTGAAGTCGGCTGCAGTAGTGTTAACACTGCAGCCTGAAGCAGCAGAGAAGGGGCTTACATACGCGCAGGTCATGACGAAGGTCAGGCGGAACATTGATCTGACAGAACTCGGTATTACCGACATCAGGTTCCGCCAGGCTGCAACCGGGGCTCGCCTCTTGGAATTTCCAGGGGATCAGGGCAGTACAAGGGCGGATCTCATTGCTGAAAAGCTGCGAGGGGTATTCACGGAGGACGTCAAGATCTCGAGGCCTACAAAATGTGCTGAACTGCGCATCACTGGTCTTGACGACTCCGTGATTGGGAGTGACGTGCAAGAGGCAATCGCCCATAACACAGGCTGCCCCTCAGATGTGGTCAAGGTTGGTGCGATCCGCGTTGGCCCTGGCGGTGTCGGCTCTGCTTGGGTGCAGTGCCCAGTCTCGGCAGCAAAACTGCTCGCTGATGCGGGTCGGCTCCTCGTAGGTTGGAGCTCTGCCAGGATCCAGGTTCTGGAGGCTCGGCCCATGAGGTGCTTTAAGTGCCTCGGCTTGGGGCATGCCCGTCAAAAGTGTGTGTCATGCCAGGACTTCGGCGGGCTTTGTTTTCGTTGCGGCAAGCCGGGTCATCTGGCGGCAGCATGTTCGGCTACACCCCACTGTCCAGTATGTGAGGTGGCAAATTTGCCGGCCGATCATAGTGTTGGGGCGAAGGGCTGCAAACCCCCAGCCTCCCATAAAGCTAGGAGTACGGCGGCCGTTTCGACCTCGGCCACCCCTGACGCGGTGCGACTGGAGCAGTCGCAGCAGGAGGCTATGATCGCAGACTAATGGACCAGGTTCGTGATCATAGTCTCCTCCAGGCAAACTTAAACCACTCCGCTGGTGCACAGGACTTGCTTCTGCAAATCATGGCGGAGTGGTCGATATGCGTGGCCGTGGCCGCGGAACCATATTTCGTCCCTCCCCGCCCTAACTGGGTTGGTGACGCGGACGGTTCTGTGGCCATTATCGGCTCCACGACCTCGTCTTCACTGCCCCTCTCACTTAGGGAGAGGGGTCCAGGATATGTCGCAGCTGCATGGGGACAGGTAATACTCTTCGGGGTTTACTTCTCTCCTAACAGGAGCCTTGCCGAATTCGAGGATTTCCTGGATCAATTGGGGTCCTCGGTTCGGCGAATGGCACCTAACCACATTTTGGTTATGGGGGACTTCAATGCGAAATCTCGAGCATGGGGTTCCCCCAGGACTGATGTCCGGGGAGAAGCAGTCGAGGAGTGGGCGACGACTGCGGGCCTCTGTCTCCTTAACAGAGGTTCCATCAATACGTGCGTCCGACGGCAGGGGGGGTCGATAGTGGACCTTTCGTTCGCTACCCCTGCTGTTGCCGCACGTGTTCAGGGCTGGCAGGTCAAGGAGAGTGTGGAGACCTTATCGGACCATCTATACATCCGTGTAGATGTCTCCACTTCCCAGGGTCCCGTAGTGGCTCGGACTTCTGGCACTCAACGGTTTCCGCGGTGGGCAGTAAACCGACTCGACAGAGACATGCTAGCCGAAGCAGCTATTGTTCAGGCATGGGTGTCGTCATCATCTCCCTTCGCGGGGGTCGATGTTGGTGCTTGCCGCTTTCGGGATTCTATGACGGCTGTGTGCGATGCGGCCATGCCTCGTGTACGACGACGACCCTCAAAGAGGGAAGTCTACTGGTGGTCCCAGGAGTTGGCGGACCTCCGAGCGGCGTGTATCAGTGCCCGGAGGAGCTACTCGCGAGTTCGCAGGCGGCGCCGCCGCGATGAAGAGCGGGAGACCCAACTCTACGAGTCCTACCGAGAGGCCCGAAGGACTCTTCAGTTGGCAATTCGTCGAGCGAAAGAACAGGCATGGGGCGAAATGCTGGATGGTCTTAACCGTAATCCTTGGGGGCGCCCATATCGCTCTGTACAGAATAAACTCCGCACCCAAGGCCCTCCGTTGACGGAAACCCTCCAGCCTCAGTTCCTTGCCGAAACAGTGGAGGCCTTGTTCCCTGATCGGGTGGAGCACAACCCACCGGCCATGAACTCAGCAGAAGGAGATCAGAACGATGAAGATGGTGTAAATGCTCCTCCTCCGATCACTGAGGCGGAGATGGGTGCGGCGACCCTGCGGTTGCGCGGCAAAAACACTGCCCCTGGACCAGACGGCGTGCCTGCCAAGGTGCTATCCCTGGCATTGGATGAGATGGGTGATGGGCTTAGGGAACTCTTTGACGCCTGTCTCACATCGAGACGATTTCCTAGCCCTTGGAAAGAGGGCCGCTTAGTATTGCTACGAAAAGCGGGACGTCCTCCGGATTCCCCTTCGGCGTACAGACCGATTGTGCTGTTGGACGAGGTGGGGAAGCTGCTTGAGAAGATTCTCGCTACCCGCATCGTCCGGCATCTGGACATGGTTGGACCCAATTTGTCAGACGCCCAATACGGTTTCCGGGTAGGGCGTTCAACCGTGGACGCCATCGTGCGCCTTAAAGCCGAGGCGAACGATGCAGTTGCGCATAGGGGTGTACTGATGGCGGTGTCATTAGACATCGCCAACGCCTTTAACACTCTACCATTTAGCTGCATTGGGGAGGCTCTCCATTTCCACAGGGTGCCCTTGTACCTGAGGCAGCTGATGGCGGATTATTTAAGAGGGCGATGCGTCAGCTACCAGGGACGTGACGGCCGGATCGTAAGGAAGCCTATCATGTGTGGTGTGCCACAGGGGTCAATTTTGGGGCCACTCTTGTGGAACGTGGGCTACGACTGGGCCCTGCGCGGTTCTCTCCAGCCCGGGCAGAGTGTCATCTGCTACGCTGATGACACCCTTGTCACCGCCCGCGGAGTGACCTTTGAAGAGGCGGCACGCTCAGCTACAGAAAGCGCGTCCCTGGTTGTCGGCCGCATTGAAGAACTCGGGCTCCAGGTAGCACTGGAAAAGACGGAGGCCTTGGTCTTCTATGGGCCTCGTCGCCGACCACCAGCGGGTGCTCGCATTACAATAAGTAATGTGAATGTAATGGTCCGGGCGCAAATGCGCTACTTGGGACTGGTCCTTGACCGGAGGTGGGATTTCGGCGAGCACTTCCGTCAGCTTGCCCCGAAGCTGCTTGGCACGGCGTCTGCCCTTAGCCGGCTGCTGCCAAACCTGGGCGGACCCAGCGCGGGCTGCCGACGACTTTACACGGGGGTGGCCCGCTCAATGGCACTTTACGGCGCTCCAGTGTGGGTGGAGTCCCTGACTGCCCAGAACAAGGTTCTGTTGCGGAGACCGCAAAGAGTCATGGCAGTCAGGGTGATACGCGCATATCGCACGGTATCTGCCGAGGCCGCATGCGCACTTGCGGGGACCCCCCCGTGGGACCTGGAGGCACAGGTGCTCGCCGAGGTCTATTGGCGAGGAGCGACTGTTCGGGCTGAGAGTGGTATTCGCCCTCCACCTGAATCCATCCTAAGTTGGCGCAGAGAGGCCCAAAGAGCCGTCATGGGTCAGTGGAAGAGTAGACTGGAGACGCCTAGCGCCGGTTATAGGACCGTGGCGGCTGTACAGCCGATATTGGAAGAGTGGGTGCGGAGAAGGCACGGCATGTTGTCCTTCCGTCTTGTGCAGGTGTTGTCGGGGCATGGCTGCTTCGGCAAGTACCTGCACACAGTGGCGAGGCGGGAGGCGACTCCCGTTTGCCATCAGTGCGGCTGCAGTGAGGACACGGCGCGGCACACTCTCGAGCAGTGCCCTGCCTGGGTGCCGCAGCGCCGTGAGCTCATGGCAATTACTGGGGGAGACCTCTCACTGCCAGCTTTGTTAAAAGCTATGGTTGGCAGTGAGAGGGCTTGGGGGGCGGTCGCATCCTTCTGCGAGGACGTTATATTGCGGAAGGAAGCGGCGGAGCGGGTCAGGGAGGACGACGCCCTGGCTGACCCAATCCGCCGCAGGCGGACAGGTCGGCGTAGGCGGCATAACGCCCGCTTGATGCCGCCCTAACGGTAGCCAGCGGGCGGCAGATCGGGGAACCTGCCACCCGCATCGCACGGCTTTGGAGTTGCGGCGATACTTTAGATATCGCCGTATGTGCAGGTAGGCGCATACGTGAGCCAACAGCCGATGGGCCGCGAAAGTAGTATTTACGCAGTTCTCGCGGTCCATCAAATGGCGGATGTAGGAAACACGGTGGAGTTTTTAGTGGGTGCAAGCCCCACATAACCACGCAGTCTCCCCGGGCGGTGTGGTATGCGTCAGGCATTTTCTCCACCAAAAAAAAAAAAAAAAAAAAAGGTTAGGTTAGGTTAGGTTAGGTTAGGTTAGGTTAGGTTAGGTTAGGTTTTTTTTTTTTTTTTTGTGTAGTAGTTATCGTCACTATTTATTTTGTGACGGTTTAACCTTTTTGTAATTTGTCTAGGCTTTAAATATTCTGGGTAGCTATTTACAATCATTGATCTTTATATAATTCTTCTTCTATTTATAATCACATTATACTTTAAATCTGTGTTACGATCATCTTTATGTGTTACGATTATCTTAATAAAAACTATTTATAAATACTGGTACAGAATCATTGGTGCAATTAGTTGAACTGTATTATTCAAGCTTTTTTTATTTATTATTATTTTTTTTATTTTTTTTTTTATTTATCGTGTGCTTTAATAAATTGTAACTAAATATTATGAATTAAAAACAATCAATCAGTCATTAATCAAGTAAAAGTAAATCAATTTTAATAATTACACAGCGGTACTGCCGTTCATTTTTGCCGCAACTTTTACGACACGTTTTGCGAATTTTATGAAGTCACGACGATGGTCTTTGTTCTGGATAATTGTACTGTAATTTATAGAACTCATTTGTATTTGTAAATTAGTGCTTATATCCTGCCTGTGTGCTTCAAACCTAGGGCATTCATCTAGGATGTGGGTTACCGTTTCTGGTGTATCTGTGTCACATACACAACTTGAAGATGATGCCAGCTTGAAACGGTGCAGGTATTCTTTGAATCCTCCATGTCCAGTGAAAAGTTGTGCTAATGTGTTTGACATATGGATCTGTGTTACTATTGAGTGAGCTTCAGGTATGTTAGGGAAGAAAAGTTTGGTAATCTTGCCCGATTCCGCCTCTTGGTATCTTTGGTTCCAAGTATCGATTGTCTTCTGTCTCAATGAGTATTTAAGGAAGGATACAGGGATACCATCATACACTGGGCTAGTCTTTTTCTTCATGGCAGCTTCCTTCGCCAGGTCGTCAGCTCTTTCATTTCCAAGCACTCCTGCGTGTGCCTTGATCCAGTAGAAGCAAACTGTCTTGTTTTTGGCTTTCATGTCTTTTATTCTTGTTTGGATCTCATGGACAATAGGACTTGTGTGTTCTGGGTTTGAGATGGATTCCAGGGCGGATCTAGAGTCACTTAATACATTGGCTAGGTTCGTTGTCTGGCTTTTGTTAATCATTTCGACGGCGCGTAACACAGCAGCCAATTCGGCTTGGTAAACGGAGCAGTGTGGGGCTAATATGAAGTTGGTTTTACGGACCTCCGCTCCAACCTCCCACCAAGTGACTGCAGCTCCGACCCTGCCATCCATTTTACTGCCATCCGTGAATAATTTGGGTGCTGTGTTATCTATTTCGTCGACATCCTCTTGTGTATTCAAAAGTCTGAACTGAATCGGGGTTCTTTCTGCAGGATGGGGCAGTTCGAATGGGCTAACTCTACGTTCCACATTGAATCCTGGTAGTTCTGGGTATGGTTTACCTTGTTTGAGCTCATAAAGTTCCGCTGATTCCTTTGCTCTAAGGTCGAGAGGCAGAATTCCAGCTAGACAGAGTACCGAAGTATGCGAGGCAGTTCTATGCGCCTTCGATATTAAAATGGCGAATTTACGTGACAGTTGGTTTAGCCTTACTCTCGCATACTTCTTTTCTATTATAGGCGCCCAGACACTAGCCGCGTACAACACTATCGGTTCAACCACCGCTGTATATAGTAATCTTGTTATTTCCGGACTAAGACCCCAGCTTGCTCTGGTGGCCGATGAAACAGCACGATATATTCCTACCGCCTTATTACAGACATTCTGGAGATGAGTTTTAAAGATGAGTTTTGAGTCTATTGTAAGACCCAAAACTTTTAACTCGTTGGAGATGGTGATCTGGACTCCAGTTATTTCAAAGCGGGGGGCGTCGAATTTGAGACGTTTTGTGACGACTATAGCCTGAGTTTTATGTGCTGCGAAGCGCATCTTACTATCTTTACCCCAGTCAGCAATGCATTTCAAGGCTGTGTTAATTTTGACGTTTAAATCAGTCGTTGTTGAGGCAGAAGCGACGACTAAGATATCGTCCGCAAACGCTTGAACATGAGCATCCAGTTCTTGCACTTTGTTCAGTAGGGGGTCCAGCTGTATGTTCCACATAAGCGGTCCACAAGTAGATCCCTGTATGCATCCCTTATTGGTCGGTCTGGTGATCTGTTCTCCTGCATATTGCACTCGAACTGTTCTGTCCGATAAATAATTATCGACTAACAGTAGAAGATCTTCTGGACAATTTTTAGATATCAGCTGGCTTTTGATTAGGGGCCACCAAGCACTATCAAAGGCCCCCTCAATGTCCAGTGAGACGACCGCTACGATCTTCTTTTCAGCAACCTCACTGCGGATCAGGTTCACTGCTTTGTTAAGTGCGTCCTCAGTGCTCACTTGGGGCATGAACCCGTATTGGCTTTTATTCAATAGTCCATGATTTCCTAGGTGCCAGGTCAGTCTGTTGGTGAACAGCTTTTCCAGTATTTTGCCAAATACGGGTAGGAGTCCAATTGGTCTGTAGGACTTTGGCGCTGAATAATCTGCTTTCTGTGGTTTTGGGATAATCCTTATGATTGCCAGTTTCCATATTTTTGGAAAGTGACGCAGTTGCAGGCACTTGTTGAGGATAGAGAGAAACAGGCCGTCTGAGTTTGTAATGGTGCGTAGACAGATGTCTGCGGTAAATCCATCTTCACCAGGCGCTTTTGTTGGGCCGATTTTCCTTATGACGTTAAGAAGTTCGTCCTCATTGAATGGGGTGGTAAGGTTCGTCGATAAGTTCTGTTTCTCTCTTAATGCTATTATATGGTTTTCAGTGTGTTGTCGCAGTGTAACTTGATTGGGATTGTCCGTTGTTGGGTCGTCTTTGGAGTAAAAAGTGTCGGCCAGTAGTGTCGCTGATTGTGTTGGATCCAGTGGTTTCCCATTTTGGTCTCTCAACAAGCAATCACTTTGGCGATTAGTAATTGTCAATGCCTTGTAGATTTGTTCCCACATGGTGCCCCGCTCCTGTCCAGTGCAATAGTCCTTCCAGCTTGAGAGTCTTGTTTTCGTTATGTTCTCTTTATAGTGTTCCAAAGCTGTTAGGTATTCTTCCACAAGAACAGGTCTCCTCCAAGGGTTTGCTTTTCGAATCTTGTTACGACGCCTTATCACATCCTGTTTCTGTTGTTTTAGCTCTTTTGACCACCACTTTATTTTATTGGATTTAGTTCCACTAACAGAAGGTATGGTTTGGCTACAAGCTGTAGTGACAATTTTTGTGAAGGTGTCAATCAGGTCATTCAGTTCCTCTGGTGACTGTATTTTATCACAAGTCTCTTTGTTAATATTCTGTTCTAATAGGTGGTGTTTAATACAATCTCCGAAGGCTGACCAGTCTGCTTTCTTCGTTTTGTATTTCCTGGTTGTTAACCTCGGTGCTGTTATAGTTTGTGGGTCTGGGTGTAGTTCAAATGTGATAGCTCTATGATCCGACGTCGTAACAAGATTCATATCTAGTTCCCAGTTCTTAATTCTGGGCAAAACTGCGTTGGTGCATGCAGTTACATCCACGATGCTTTCACAAGTCCTATTATTGCGGAAAACGCTGAAAGTAGGTGTTGATCCTGAGTTGAGAATAGCCATATCAAGATGGGCCAACAGTTCAGCATACGCAGTTCCTCTGGTGTCTTCCTCGTCTCCTCCCCACCAGCAACTTTTGGCATTGACGTCGCCAGCTAGAATAACGTGTGGCGTACCCATATGTTGGATGGTTTTTTGGATGTGCTGCAGGTATGGTTCTATATCTTCGGTACCCTCCAGATACACTGAGATAATGCCAACACTAATTTTGCCAAGCCTTAGAACCACGCAAGCGACGTTCTGAGTACACATTTCTGGGTGCTCTGTTACAATGAGCCTGTCGTTGAGAATTACGATCGCCGATTTAACTGGTTTGTCAGGGTGAGAGAACTGGATAACTTTATGGGACCCCAATTTAGTATGCCCGAGGTTCCCAACGTATGGTTCCTGTAAGAGCACAATTGAGTATTTGCGGTCTAGTGCCTCTTTGAGACACTCTTGTGTTGCGGTAAGCCCTCTACCGAGATTCACTTGTAAGATTTTCAATGCAGTCCTATTTGTTGTCGAAGCGCCTGTTGAGTTTATTTCGTTGCCCGTATCGTTAACAATAACTTATAACTGATCGGGACAACCGGTCATATTTGCGCCACTCTGGGCACTGCTCGCTGTAAGCGGGATGCGTCTGATCCATTGCTGGTTTGCAGTTTACGCACTTAGGTGGTGTTTGGCGTGGGCAGGCCCTGGTGTCGTGGCTTTCGGAACAGTATCCGCACTTTTGTTCTTGTGTGCAGCTTTTCGCCTCATGACCGAAACCCAAGCACTTAAAACATTGTTTAATCGGGGACTGGTCAATAGCGCCAACAATTTGATAGGCGAGTCTGACTCTAGTGTCCCGAAGAGCTTGCCAAATTCTGGGACTGGTTTCGAGGACAACATTGCAGAGGCACTCATTCCTGTGCTTAGTTCTTCTGAGCACCTTCATAACGTCATTGACTGATTCCCCTAAGACGTTTGCGTTCTGACTTTTTATAGTGCTCACAAGCTGATCGTTGGTTAGGTCGTTCGTGACCCCAATCAACTTGAGCTGTGGAAGTCTAGCGCTTGGTTCTGTCACTGTGTACTCCTGGCTAAATTGCTTGATTGCCTTGCTCATGGCTTCCTGATCTTTATCAGACTCCATCGTGACGACTACTTTACTATTTCGCCCTTTTCGCAGTCCACTGACGGCAATACCTAATTCGACTACGTTAACTCCCTTTTTAATGTCTGACATGATGTCTTCACTGGTTTTTCGGGGGTCGATCGATTCAACTATAACTGCGCGACGAGGTTTCATTGCCATATCGGCGTAAGAGGGCCTTCGAGTGGCATCATTTTCTGTCCTAAAGAATGTATTTGGAAGGTGGGAAGAGTTCGTAGGATACTCCCGAATGTCGGCTCTCAATGTCTCGACCGCTGTCCTTATTGGACCTGCCGTCTCAACCACTGTCTGGAGCGCATCCCTTACCTCAGTTTTGAGCTCCCTCACTTCAACCAGAACCTGATCGGTGCTGTGAACATTGGCACCTATCGACAAAGCACTCGTATTGGACGTCAGCTGTTCTAGTCGCATAGCAAGTTTTTGAATTTCTGCTAGGACCTCGTCCGATGTGCTGTTTTTTGTCTGCTTTGATCCTACTAAAGCCGTAAGCTGTTGAGCGTGTTCTGTCTGCAGACGAAGAGCGTCTTCCTGTCTCTGTAGCTTGGCCCGCTCTAACAACAGTAGGAGGTTTTGTATCTCTGAGTTTTGACGGTGAATAATCTCATGTAAGCCCGACAAACTGTTATTCACAACGTTTTTAATGCTGGTTTTCAGGTTCCCCGATAGCTCCATTTGGGCTTTGGCATCCTGGAAAAGTTTGTTTGCCAAATCGGTGTTGGTCTGCTGGTATGTGTGTTCGCCGCAATCGACAAGTATGCTCGGCTCCAATGAGACTGCCGCTAGCTGGTCGCTGGCCAAGCTAAGCTGACTTAAATTAGTAGATGACATGACTAGATTTACTTAGATGATGTAATTATTTACTCTTATGTGAATATTATTATTAATTGGCCCTTTTTCACGTGCTTAGACGCCACGGGGAGGGTGGGAGGGGAATTTTTTACTTTTGATGGTGTTAAACCCTACGTGCGATACGTCGTTGGATAGCTCTTGAAGAGGGCTATCCGATGGTGTAAAAAACTTGGTATGAATGGGAACAAATTTAAAAAGTTATGGTCTAAAAACTGGTTTTATTGTTATAAATTTAAGCGAAATGAATGTTTTGCAGACGATTTATGACAATCTGCACCAGAAACGGACTACAGAGACCACTTGCCAAACGTACGAGCGTACAAAAGCTTGTGGGGCCCAGAGGGCTATGCAAAATACTGAAACTAATGAAATTTTTCAAAGTAAATCTGTTATACGGAAAATTTGGAAAATTTTTGGTATTTTCTTGCACTTTTGAGGGTCTATTGCCTAGCTATGGGTTTAATATAACTAAAAAGCCTGAAAACCGCGACCTAATACGCCTACTAGAAGCCAAGATATGTGATTGTATGTGAAAACTGCACTCACCACATCGACTCGGTTTAGGTATTTATGGTAAAATTTAAACTTTTATTAAGAATTTTTTTTGACTTTTGATGGTGTTAAACCCCACGTGCGATACGTCGTTGGATAGCTCTTGAAGAGGGCTATCCGATGGTGTAAAAAACTTGGTATGAATGGGAACAAATTTAAAAAGTTATGGTCTAAAAACTGGTTTTATTGTTATAAATTTAAGCGAAATGAATGTTTTGCAGACGATTTATGACAATCTGCACCAGAAACGGACTACAGAGACCACTTGCCAAACGTACGAGCGTACAAAAGCTTGTGGGGCCCAGAGGGCTATGCAAAATACTGAAACTAATGAAATTTTTCAAAGTAAATCTGTTATACGGAAAATTTGGAAAATTTTTGGTATTTTCTTGCACTTTTGAGGGTCTATTGCCTAGCTATGGGTTTAATATAACTAAAAAGCCTGAAAACCGCGACCTAATACGCCTACTAGAAGCCAAGATATGTGGTTAGGTTAGGTTAGGTTAGGTTAGGTTAGGTTAGGTTAGGTTAGGTTAGGTTAGGTTAGGTTAGGTTAGGTTAGGTTAGGTTAGGTTAGGTTAGGTTAGGTTAGGTTAGGTTAGGTTAGGTTAGGTTAGGTTAGGTTAGGTTAGGTTAGGTTAGGTTAGGTTAGGTTAGGTTAGGTTTTTTTTTTTTTTTTTTTTTTTTTTTTTTTTTTTTTTTGCCCGGACCTAAGTCCGGACCGCGTTTTCTCCCCCAACATGTGTAATCGGGGACCTTTGGTGGATGAATAGTTTCGCAACACTTTTTATTTCAGATAATAATCTTTACATTTGCGGCTACTCTTACTTACAGTACGTGCTTGACATATATTGTTTATTGGTGTCTTTAAATTGGCACACCTTACTTACTCCATCAACTTATATTATTACAATTTTATATCCTGATTAACTTAAACAATTTCTTAACGAAATATTTCTTTCTTATATAAAGGGATCACATATACACATTAAAATATATTATAACAATTTATTTTCTTACTATTCTATTTCCTAGGAGACTATCTTAAAAAATATAGATTATATTATATTTATGTAATTTTTTATTTTTCTTCATTTTTTTTTTTTTTTTTTTTTTATATTCTTTTTATTTTTAGTTCCATTTTTCTTTTTTGTATACTTTTTTTTTTTTTTTTTTTTTTTTTTTTTTTTTTTTTTTCATTTTATATTCTTTTGCTTCTTTTTTCTGTTATTTAGTATCTTATAGCTACTTAGTTTCTACATTACATAGTGTATGTGCATGTATCATAAATACATGGTATATACTATTTTACTTATACACTTACATATATTGCTTAACAGTTTCTAATTCAGTTTCTCAATACAGTACTTAACATTGACAATATTTTATGGCTTTTTATTCAGCGTTACATACAACTAGTACTATACTAGGTTTTTATTATGCTTTTATATATTTATATCAAAATATAATCAAGCATAGTTTCTAATACCAATCATATATTAGTTTATACCTAAAACCGCTGACATTGACCAACTTGCACTTTGATTGGCTTTCTTTCACACGAAAGTACGTCCAATTCATTGTATCTGCCATTTTAGTTATATGTGTAAGTATTATTGTTTTTTGAAAGACCTTTTTATTTAATATTTTAATATCGAAATTTTTGTTGCCCAGTTTCCTAAAATTTTGATGTTTCTGTTTTAATATGTGCCCTATTATAAAATGTGGATGGACGTTAGATGTGCTCGGTTCGATGACGTTGTTATCTTGTGGGACGACAGCGTCGACATCAGCAATAGGCTACAGCCGTCCTCGCTAGCGCGTCCCACTTTTTTCGAACAGGACACTGATCGCTGTAGACGCTGTGGGTGGTATCATTTAACTTTGCCTTTACACAATTTTTGCACGTCGGTGCTTGGGCCGCCAGGAATTGCTCGCACTCTGCCTTTAGATGGGGGCCTCCGCAATAATAGCAGAGGTCCACAGCCTCTGTGCATACTTTGCGCCCGTGCCCATATGCGAGGCATTTAGTGCACTGCACTAAAGGTGATTGATCTTCCACACGGACGCGTTGAAGGTCTATGTATACTCTGCCGACTGACAGTAGCCTCTGGTATAGCGCGGGCGTCACTCTGAACACCAAATGGCACTCATGTTGATTTCGAGCCTTGCGTCTATACATGACCTCAGCTTGGCTTATGTCAGTCGCCAGGTCCCCCAATAAGTTGTCATTTTGCTTATGTAAGGCGGCCTTGATCTCTTCATTGGTGTTGTAGGACAATACATTCTTAAGTATTACCAACGGGCTTTTATTTTTCGCCTCCTCGAAGACGATGTTCGCGTTCTTTTTCAATTGGGCCTCTACCTTATCCAGCTCCGTTCTGGTGGAGCAGCTGAGGATGACCTTCCCATCTCGTATTTTCCTCAGCTTCTCCACCTGAATTCCGCTTTTCTTGGCGTCCAGCGCTCCTTTGATATGTTCAACTACTTCACCTGAAGTGTCCTTGCCCTCAGTGGAAGAGATGATGAGAGAGTGTGTAGGCTTATGCTCCCATGGTGTTTTTGGTTGCCTTACTGCATCTGCGTACGAGGGAGAACCTCCAGACCCGAGATCCCGTATCTGGAGACCCTCCACTACAGTTTTTATTTCTCGTATTTCTCCCACAATCTCCCTGTCCTCATGCGCAGATGTGATGCTAGATTTTAGGACCTCCACTTTTTCTTTCACCTCATGAACTATCAATTCTGTCTGCGCATCTATTGTTTCAATAAAAGCCTCGAACGAGCCAGCAACAAATCTTTCCATATGTGAAGTACTTTTATCCACCTCCTCTATTACTCGCTTACAGGTTTCCTCCGTTTGGTATTCCTTTACCATAGTAGTGGTTGTGTTAATCGTTTCAACACCATCTTCTATTCTTTCCATCAATTTACTCTCCAATTCCTTAAACCTCTGTTCGAGGTTTTCTCCAATACTTTGCAAAATTACCTTATTTATAGCAACAGTCTCAGATATGGAGTCAACTGTTTTTCCTAAATTACTCGTCTTTTCCCCACCACCTATCGGTTCAAAATGTTTCTCCATATCACCAACCAACGAAGTCAACCTGTCAAGCATGTCAAAATTTAGCACTTTTAGGTCTCCTTTTAAATTTCTGGCTTCGTTTAGGGCCGTTTTGGCCTTCTTACTGTAATGCATAGCTTCCTGGAGCCAAGACGAGCACTTTTGACCCCCACTTAAGCTTCCCCTGCTTGCAGGGTACTTTGGCGATGGTTTCAAAGTGGGATTACTCATGGTGATATAATGAAGGGGAGATACGCAAGTCACAAAATCTCAAGATATATAATTAGATAATCTAGTCGTTTAAATAAACTAATATTAACATTAAAATTGTAAAATAAATGTAAAGTGTATACCTAGCCTAAATTAATCAAAATTTTATTGCAATAATGCAAGTCAGCGCCAATCAGTCGATGTAAACGGTTTAAAGGGAGAAAATTCCCTTTTTGTACAAACAGAACGAAATCCGTTTAGCACGTGGTTGCCAAAATCTATGTATTCAGTGCTCGCTGAGGTCCCATAGACAGACCCCAAAAAGAAAATCAAAAAAGAAGAGAAAGAAGAAAAAGAAGACAGAAGAAGATAAAAGGAGAAGAGACAGAAGAATGCCTGTGGTCCCCGGAGGGAGCCTGCAGCACGCCAGGAATGCCCGAAAAAATCCCGAGTCGCTACCCCCAGTCGTTCCCGAGATACCGCAAGTGCACGCCTTCGGGTTTTAATCCGGGTTATGCGCGGACTATCTTAAATTGCCGATATCTCGGTCCCCACTGGTCGGAGAGAATCGGTTTTCGTTTCCCCTGGCTGTCCCTGACGCCCTGCGTACGATAGCACCACCGGGGGCCACAGAAATTTATAGGGTCCCAATCCGGGTTTTGACAGCGTGGGCATGTGCTCTAAACCCCAACGAACACAACACAAAAAATTCCAAATAAATATCTTAATACTATGGTAAGTTATAGGCGTTTGAATATTTTCAAAATGGCGCCACAAACGTCAAATTAAGTCTTAAACTTAATATAACTCTGGCCCCAGGGGTCGCAGAAACGCGGTTTTTGGGTTTAGGGTGAGTGGAATTTCACGTTCGACACGAATCTGGTGAGATCCGTGCACCAATATGTGTCAACCCAAATCTGGTCAAGAACCCAGTATTGATATTCTACAACGATATCTTAGTATAATAAAGAAAACCGCAATTCTCTACGAGCGCTGGTTCCAGAGATACTTGTATTTGTATATTTCAAAGATGGCGTCCGCGCCACTCTAAATATGTCAAATGAAGTCTAAATTCTACAAAATTAGACCTAATGCCGTCGTGTTTGGTATCTGGAGATAGGGAAAAATGTCCCCAATCCAAATCCGGTCTCCAAATAATTTTATGATTAATATTTTTTAATTAATTCAAGAAAAACACAAAATTATATTGAAACCCTTGCTACTTCTAAAATATAAGCGCTAAAATTACACTAAAAATACCTAAATTTTCTACAAATTTCTCTCTTTAATACAAAATTATAATAAACAATTTACTATAACCAAATAAGTAAAATTTTGAGGAAAAACAGTTAGAGCTTAAATTTTTGATATTTTTAACTTTATTTTGTAAAATATTAATCCTAAAATTCTAAATCTTGTCTTGGGCTGTTCCCCTGGCCAGCGCGCAGCAAACGGTTCGGCTGGAAAGTCTTGTTGTAGATCTTGTTTTAAAGATATCGGTGCTCAAAGTTTTTTGCACTTAATAATTTATTAAAAACAAACTATAAAAGTTAAAATTGTTTGATCAGTTGAAGTTATTAGTGGTATTAGCCTTTACCTCCAGAAAATTTTTCAGCTCAATCGGTGTCAAAAAGTTGCCATGCGGTCTTGAAAAATTTTTTGATTTTCTGTTTTCCTACTTCGGCGTTTTGTGATGGCGATTTTCTGCTTGTGCAGGGAGGTGGGCACCACCCGTCCCCACACGTCGGCAATTTTTTCGTCCAAAAATATGCACAACACACACTTTTATTCAGGAAAAACTGAAACTTTTGTGCAACTTAACCTAAAAACTTTAGGTTTTTCACTTTTCCTACTCCGCTGTCACTTTGAAAGTTCACAATTAATATGTCGCCTTAAGCGCCTCACTAACGCGCAACTTTT